>CAKXYN010000034.1:0-10000000 GCA_935064755.1 Tragelaphus eurycerus | reverse complement strand
AGCCTACCAGGAGCCTCCGTCCATGGGATTTTCCAGGCAAAAGTACTGGGGTGGGGTGCCATTGCCTTTCCCGAAAACATGCTAGAGTGGGTGGTCAACACAGAAATGGTGTCATGTGCATAAGTTGAATATTTAGGGCAAAAAAAATTAGAAGACGGGTAGGAAATTAAATAACAGTAGAATTAAGGAAAATTTGAGTGCAAAGCATGTTAGTTATGAAGATACAGATGGGGAGTCGAATATAAAATTAGTAAATCTGACCTTAAAATTGTACTTTGCTTTATGTTAAATGTTGAAAACTTAAGACCAAACTGTGGTGTAAAGTAACAAAAATTTCTCCTCTACTACCACCGCTCAAATCCATGGCTAGCCCCTAAAAATTGAGATTTGGACTTTAAAGCATCTTAGTAAATACTTAGTCAAGAGTCAGTCCAAAGACTGCCCAATTCTAGGCACATGTGGATTCAGTAGCTTACAAACATTTCATCCATGAGATATTTAAACACTTACCATTTAGATTCCCACTGGTAGACACGGCACTACTCTGTTTTTGGTTGTCATAAGCAGGACCGATGTTACTAAGATCCTAGAGGGAAAATATTCAATTACAGAGGGTGACTACCTAATCAAACCAGCCTGGCAATGCTCAAAAAAAAAAAAAAAAAAAACCACACCAGGAGAAGTTCTAAGAGAATGGCAACCTAGACTCTGAAGCCTGCAGAGGTCCCAAACTTAGATGCTTCAGGGATCAGCAAGTCACATGTGTGAGGCAGCCAAGGGTGAGGATGGAAGTACTTTCAGAATCAGGCTGAGCCAGGCTGGCAGTGGTGGAGGGGGAATGGGGATGGATGGTAGAGGACCAAGGGCAGACCTCCCTGTGGGAATCCAGGCCCAATGTGGCCAGAGCTTCACATTTTACAAGAAAAGACAGAAATCTGAATCTCTATGAGATCTGAGGTGGAAAGAAAATCAGCAATAACTTGGAATGGCGTATTTGTGTTACAAGTGAGGAAACGGAAGTTTAAAAAGATAAAAATGGCATGTGTCGAGTCATAACATTTTAGGGAAGAGCTGCAACTAACACACTGCACCGGTCTCCTAGTTTAAGGTGAGTGTTCTTCCCTTCACATGGAATAAGAACCATTTATTTGGAGCCCACCGGGTCATCAGATCAGATGAGATCAGATCAGTCGCTCAGTCGTGTCCGACTCTTTGCGACCCCATGAATCGCAGCACGCCAGGCCTCCCTGTCCCTCACCAACTCCCAGAGGTCACTCAGACTCACATCCATCGAGTCAGTGATGCCATCCAGCCATCTCATCCTCTGTCGTCCCCTTCTCCTCCTGCCCCCAATCCCGCCCAGCATCAGAGTCTTCTCCAATGAGTCAACTCTTCGCATGAGGTGTCATAGGCATTTGTAAGTGGCAAATACACAAATGTAAACACAGCTGATTCTGTCCCCATGGCTTAAAAATCAAATGGGGGCCTGTGAAGCCTATTAACGTACCTGATCCAAAAGGCCAAATTTGGGGTAGTCTTCTTCTGGGTCCTTACTCCCTGGATCAGGGTGTTCCTTTACTAAGAATACGTCTCTTTCTTTACTCTAAAAGGAAACAGCATTTTAGTGTTACTGGAAATTTTATACTTACACTGAATGGATGATTAACCCCTAACTCCCAATTCCTAGGTGTAATCTCCAAATCTCAACATCAACACCCTGCCCCCTGGAAAAAAAAAAAAAAAACCAACACACACCAGGACTGTTTTTCTTTGATTAGAAAACTAATGCATGACCATCAAAAAATACAAACAGTAGAGAAACTTGAAAAAATGAGAGCCACCATCCTTCGTAACCCTCACTCAGCCCCGCACCTCACAGAGACACACAGTGGTAACAGCCTGCGCTGATGTCCTCTCTCCCCAGGTGCTCTAACGACAATAATGTTCAGAATAGAGTTTGTTGTTTTCAATCAAAGAAAAGAACTGTCTCCAATTTAGGCATAAAACTATACTTGCCAAAGTGCAATGGACAAAGGATTCAGCAGCGTACATAAAACTACCATATCTTCACTTAAGAGTACATGCAACTTACTAATTTTGTGTGAAAACTATTAAAATTTACAATTACTAAGATTTAATACTGTTGTTCTCATTTTCTTAGTCATCACATTATTTCAGTGAGACCACCATCAAAAAGAAAAAAACCCAACAAAACCCATTTATTTATATACATATATATAATTTCTTCTATAAATTCTTACAGGGAAACTGGTTTTCTAAACGTTGAGTCTAGTCAGTTTTAGCTGACTTACCATAGTTTTCACAATGTTATTTGGCCAGGTCATTTTCCCAGGTCTTTGTCTGGTCGTCATGCATTCCCAGTATTTATCAATAAACGGTATGATATCCTGATTTTTAAAACAAAATATATTAAAGCTTTTATAGCTGCTTTCAAAATTATGCTCACACACACACAAAAAACTGCTGCATTTTCAAAGATCTCATCAGAATCAAAGACAAACTCATGTTTTTCATCTTTTAATAACTGAATGAATATATAATTGCACGTGAACAGCATGTAAGTTGTGGGGAATTTCAAACAAGCATATACAACTCTTAGCCACACAGGGCTTATGATTCGGTTAAAGGGAAAAGATGTGCCCTCGTCTCCTGGTATCCTCTCTCCCGAGCTCCTGCTCCTCCGCGCTGGGGACATCTCTATCTGGACATCCTGCACACACCTCAGACTCCTTGTGACTAGGACTGACCTCGAACCTCACCTCACAAATCTGCTCTGCAGATTTCTATTCTTGCTCTTCGCACTCAGGATCACCCAGAATCACAGGTTTGACACACGGAGTCACCCTCATCCTTCTCATACAACCTGCACATCTCAGCAGTCACCAAAAGAACTTTATAATTCCAGAAAATGTTCACCAATCAGGCCTCCTTCCTGCTCCAACTGTGGTCCTTGCCAGCCTCTGCTTACACGACTGACACAGTGTCTGAACTTCATCCTTTGTCACCAGCGTCCTCCCACCCTAGACCACCTGCCCCAGCCTACCACTAACGTCTTTCACCAGAATCAGTTCTGTGAACATGGAATCTTTACTCAAAGGAGCCAGGCTGAATTAGGGGAAGTATAAGGGAAAAGGGAAGACTGGAACGTCTTCTTGTTCGAGAAGGTAAGGAAGAGTTCAGACTGATAGGGACATATCGAAAAGTGTCTGAAGTCAGCCAGGATGGGGCTACACTGGTCAGATCTGAGCATCAGAAATCCAGAAATCCCATGATGGACTAAAAAATCAGTGAGTCTTAAAAGTAAATACAAACAACAGCAACAACAATGACGGAGGGGAGGCCTCTTCTTTACACAAGAAGTGTAACCAATAAATATATTCTGTTGTACAAGGACCTCTCTATTAACTGATTGAGGTTAGGATAATCAGTGGTTACAATTATCACTGCCTGAAAGGGTTGCGAGAACAAGATATTCACACGAACTCCATGTATTACCCATCAATTACTTAATGATTACAAAGAAAAAGGGTCTCTTTAGAGTGGAGAAATCAAGTGGTCACATTTGGGATCACTAATAATAAAACAAAGCAATGTCTTATGCCTCCTAATGGAATACATAGAAAAACACATACTACCTACACAATATTCTTGCCAAAAATGTTTAAGCTGAACCTAGTCATAAGGAAACAACTTGATAAATCCAAATTGAGGAACATCATGGCAAACAACTGTCTAGGCTCTTCAAAATTTTAAATGTCATAGCAAACGAAAAAGAAACTGCTCTAGAGATAAAAGGGACATTACAACTAAATTCAATGTGTGATCCTTGATCAGGTCCTGGCTGGAAGAAAAAGCTATGAGGGACATTATTTAGACAATAATGTTGAGGAAATGTACACTGTATACACAAAATACACAAACTATATATATAAGAAAACTGCACTGACATTAATTCTTTTGAGTGTGGTCACTGTATTGTGGTTATGAGAGAACACTGGATAAAGTATAATATCTACAATTTTTTAGGTATTATACTTACATGTAAGCCTTAAGTCTCATATAAACTTACAGGGAAAATACACATATGGGTAGATAAAGCAAACACAGCAAAATATTAACAGCAGGCAAATCTAGATAAGGAATAAACAAGCATTTATTGTAGTATCTGAATTTTTCTGCATATTTGAAAAATTTAAAATAACAATTTGGAAGGAAAAAACCGAGAGACAAATCTAATCACAGCACACCACTGTTTAAATGCATTCTTTTTAATGTAGGGAAAAAAAGCTGGGCAGGGGCAAGGGGGGCCTCTGCTGACTCCCTCAGCTTTCAGGATTAAGCCCTAACTCGTTTGTTTAGCAGAAAAGGCCTTACTCAGTCTGATCCTGAATATACTGGTCTCACCAAACAGTGGAACAACAGACTAGTTCCAAATAGGAAAAGGAGTACGTCAAGGCTGTATATTGTCACCCTGCTTATTTAACTTATATGCAGAGTACATCATGAGAAACGCTGGGCTAGAGGAAGCACAAGCTGGAATCAAGATTGCTGGGAGAAATATCAATAACCTCAGATATGCAGATGACACCACCCTTATGGCAGAAAGTAAAGAACTAAAGAGCCTCTTGATGAAAGTGAAAGAGGAGAATGAAAAAGTTGGCTTAAAGCTCAACATTCAGAAAACTAAGATCATGGCATCTGGTCCCATCACTTCATGGCAAATAGATGTGGGAACAGTGGCTGACTTTTTTGGGCTCCAAAATCATTGCAGATGGTTATTGTAGCCATGAAATTAAAAGATGCTTACTCTTTGGAAGGAAAGTTATGACCAACCTAGATAGCATATTAAAAGGCAGAGACATCACTTTGCCAACAAAGGTCCATCTAGTCAAGGCTATGGTTTTTCCAGTGGTCATGTATGGATGTGAGAGTTGGACTATAAAGAAAGCTGAGTACCGAAGAATTGATGCTTTTGAACTATGGTGTTAGAGAAGACTCTTGAGAGTCCCTTGGACTGCAAGGAGATCCAACCAGTCCATTTGAAAGAAGATCAATTCTGGGTGTTCATTGGAAGGACTGATGTTGAAGCTGAAACTCCAATACTTTGGCCACCTGATGCGAAGAGCTGATTCACTGGAAAAGACCCTGATGCTGGGAAAGATTGAGGGCAGGAGGAGAAGGGGATGACAGAGGACAAGATGGTTGGATGGCATCACTGACTCAATGGACATGGGTCTGGGTAGGCTCTGGGAGTTGGTGATGGACAGGGAGGCCTGGCGAGCTGCAGTTCAGGGGGTCACAAGGAGTCAGACACGACTGAGCGACTGAACTGAACTGAACTAAACACCCTATACCAATCAGTGCTGTTCTTTTTCTTTTGGTCAAGTCATGCAGCTTGTGGGATTTTAGTTCCTCAATCAGGGACTGAACCCGTGCCCCAGGCAGTGGAAGCTGAGTCCTAACCACTAGACCACCAGGGAAGAGGAGAGTCCCCAGCCAGTGTCTTTCAAACTGTAGGTTGCAGTCAATTAGTGGGGTATACAATCAATCTTGTAGGTCAAAGCTAGCATTGACTAGAATAGAAAATATCAGCATGTGGAGAGAGAAGGTGAGAGGGTGCTTCAGTCTTGAAAGACTCACAGATGGGCTGACCATCTAATTCTGAATACTGACTTTAGTCGTATGGTTTAACAATAAAGGATAAATTTTTTTAAAATAAGTCAACCTTTTCCCTAACAAAACTGTGATAGGCATCCATGAAAACAGCTCAAACTAAGCTGAGAAGGTTCACCTCAAAATCTGATTATTAATTGTGGAACAGACAATTGTTTGCTTCTATAAAGCCAATCAAAACTATTTAAAGATTCATCCTTCTAAGAGCTAAGCCAATGACATAATGAACACACACCAGGAAGTTAGTAAATCACACGAAATGAGAAAAATGGAATCACTGAATCTACAGTCATATATTCATAAAAACTGGGGGAAAAGAACTTCTTGTCAGGCTGTACAGTTGACCCTTGAAAAATCATGGGGCTAGGGGGACTGGACTGTCCATAGTCAAAAATCCTCCTATAGTTTTACAGTCAGCCCTCTGTATTCGTGGTTCTACACCCAAGGATTCAACCAGCCTTGAATTGTGTAGAACTGTGGTATGTATGTACTGAAAAAAATCCGCATGTAAGTGAACCAGTGAAGTTCACACCTGTGTTGTTCAAGGGTCCACTGTATTTAGAAGTTCCTCCTGATTCTCTGGCATGATTGCAATGACAGTGATTCTATCTCTACCTTATCTTTGGAGAACATGGTTTTTGGATGCTCATCTTGTGTTCGGGACTGCCACGTCAGGTTGGCCAAAGCACTAAGGCACATTTCTTTCAAGTCTATAAAAGCAAAAAGGAAGAGTTACTGTAGTAATATATTCCTGCTACCACAGGAATATTCAACCAGATGGTCCACAGATTAACAACTACAGCATCATCTGATCTAAAATGGACAAGAGCAGGCATCCAGAGCTAAGCTCTAAGGTAAATTCTACCAGCTTCATGGCAGAGGTTCCCTGATTTGGCTGAGCCCAGATCCCTTTTCTCTGTCAGCTAACCAGAGGAGGTCATCGTGCAGCCCTCCAGGGCTTGTCCTTACTTGCTTGCTTCCGGAGGAAGTAGGTGTTCCCGCTATGATGGCACACGTTGCAGTGGAAACTGTAATTGGTCATGAAAGGTAGACAGGATCTGGAGAACACCAAATTCAGCACATTAGCGAACTTCTGAAGACACGCTTCAAAGAAGTACATCAACAGGGATCCTTTCCCTCAGTGAAAGTTAGATAATGATGCTAATATAGTAATAAACTCTTAAAACTTGAAAAGGGCACCAAAACAGGGCCCTTTGTAGTTTTACAAATAGCTGAACTTTTCTGTCACAAAAATTTAGCCGGACATTATCCACCACAGTTGATGATTCAACATCTGGCAGGTTCTGACTGGAGCCCCTATCCAGGCTAGTTTATTACGGTTTTTAAACACCTAAAAAGAGTATACTAGGCCACTTGTGGAAGAAGACAAAGCAATCTCTTTAAATATCTTTGCACTGAAATATCTATATTTAAATTATACTTAAGTCTCTTTGTAAAGTGTCAATAAAATAGTTGGAAAGGGCAGACAGAGGTATAAAAAGATTAACTTCAAAACGTAAATAATTATTCAAGAACAACACAGAAGTCAAAAAACATTACCTGCCTCATTACCAAATGAATCCTACAGATGACAGCCTTTAAGAATTTATTTTTTATTTACTTATTTTTTAATATTCACTCTTCTTCTCTGAAACATATTATTATTATCTTGAATATTTATTTATTGGGCTGCTCTGGGTCTTGGTTGTGGCACACGGGATCTTTGTTGAGGCATATGGGACCTAGTTCTCTGACCAGGGATTGAACCTGGGCCTCCTGCACTGGGAGTGAGGAGTCTTAGCCACTGGGCCACCAGGAAAGTCCTGTTTTTAAGAATTTAAAGGACTGAAGTAGTAACTTCAGATTTAAGAGTCAGGAAAGATTCTTTGAGGACACAAACTATGAACTGGATTTGGAAAGACAAGTTGCTTTTCTTTTCTACAGGTGAACTATTTTATGTAGAGATGAGAAACCGCAGATTCGGAGGCTAAGGGGCAATCTGGTGCACGCCAGTTTGGCCAGGGGAGGGGAGCTGTCAGAGATCTGCTGAAAGGCCTGAAAGGCAGGAAGTAGCAGAGGCCTTACATGCCTGGGGATGTGACTCTTCTCTGTGGGTAACAGGAACACCTTGAAGGGGAAGCCATGTGCTGAAAGCGGTAAGTCTGGTGATAGAACAGGTCTGAAGGGAGGAAGAGATTAGAAAAGGGAATATGTGAGAAGCTTCTTCAGCAGTTACAGAAGGTTAAAAAAAAAAGGCCTCACACAGAGTGAAATAACAAAATTGGACAAGCAAGTGTACAAAAAGAAAAGAAACTGGTTAAGCTTAGGGGCTGATTTTATGTGAGTGGGCAGGAAGTGAAAGGAGTCCTAACCACTGATACTCCTTGTAGGTGTCAGCCCACTTCCTAAGAGATGAGCTCGGGGGCAAAAGCAGGCCTGACTTTTTGAAGGCAGAGAAGAAGCTGGTGGAAGGAACTGGGGGCTAACAGGACCCATGCATTAGTGCAGTGTGGTGGCCGTGCTGGTGACTGGAAAAGCATAGGAAAAGCTTGGTCCTGAAAAGGAGAAAGCAACAGAGAAACAAAAGACTGGTTTAAGGTGGAAAAGAAGAAATCAAAATAAAGACAGGTTTGTCTATGGGGTCACACAGAGTTGGACACGACTGAAGTGACTTAGCATAGCATAGCATCATGGACTCTGCTGAAACTCAGTTGGTAAAGAATCTGCCTGCAATGCAAGAGACCTGGGTACGATCCCTGGGTCAGGAAGATCCCCTAGAGAAGGAAATGGCAACCCACTCCAGTACGTTGCTTGGAGAATTCCATGGACAGAGGAGCCTGGCGGGCTACAGTCCAAGGGATCACCAAGAGTCAGACATGACTGTGCGACTATCTTCAGTTCAGTTCTGCTGAAACTAATTTAACGTATCCTTAAAGAGATGTTTCCAGGTGTGTGTCTACCACCACCATTCAAGGAAGTAAGAAACATCCTTATGAATGTTAAGATCAAGTTCCCTCACCTTCACCTCTCTTTACAGCCCCTTCTGCAAACAGCCTGTTGTGGTAAGCTCATTTACAGAAGAGAGAGGCAGGTGTACCATTATTAACAAACACGATCAGGTGGTTAGAGCAGTTTTTTTTTTCATACCCTGCTAGCTCACTCACTTCCTCCATCCGCTATAAAAGAAAATCTGTCCAATCCACTGGGTTTTAGGTGTAACTTCTCAAATTCAGGTACATACTGGTCACCACCAAACCTCTGAACTATGGTTTGATTCATCTCTGCATTGCTCCGAGTTATCTCTCTGGTAAATTTCCTTTCCTAGGCCCTGTTTATCCAAATTCTCCTTGTGAAAGTGGCCCAACTTGAGGTCTTTCCTAACTGACCAGCTTGTATATTTTCTCTTAGGTCTTTCTACCAAGATCAATTCTTCTGACCACTCAATATTTTTCTTTCTGTTTAAAACATTTAATCCTTCAATGTCAACAGTCACATGTTAATTACTATATTAACACTACTTTAACTTTTTAACTAGAAGGCATTCAACAGATTATAAAGGAAGGTATTTCCTCACAAACCAACCCAAGGGATGTTAGTTTCAGAACTAACAATGCAGCCCTCTTCTGAGATAGTCTTATCTAAATTTATTTGAATATGGAAAGAACACCCCAGGGAGCCAGCAGTATAGTCATTTCGGTAGACAGTGAGTCAGTAATGCTCTCTTGCTAGCTGTTGACTGAATCTCCTGAATAAGGAGCCTTTCGTTCTCAAATTCTTAATATGATTTTAATTCACTAGAAGAGAGGCAAAGACTGGAAATTGGTTTTGCTGAGCAGAGAATTCAGGACACCTAAAGGGAGTGAGTTAGAAACCAAAAGGAAAAAAGGATGTCAGGCACGAAGAGGCACCTGCCATCTCAAATTTTTGACATCAGGCTTTATCCACCATGTACACCAATCCTTTCCGCCAAATCCACAATATCCAATATGAGATTTAAATGGTACTGTCTCAAATTTGTTTATGTAATGCTTTGCAATTGCACAGTTTTGCCTCCTAAGCACAAAGACAAGGATAATACCTACCATTCTACCTATTAAGGGCAATGCCCTGAGTAGACTAAAAACATGCTCAGACTATTAAACCAATTTCTGATTGAAATCCTACTACTCATTAAACCAGAATCAGGAGTCATGGGAAATCCTATGCATTTACATTTGCCCACACACCTAACTTGGAGAAGGCAATGGCACCCCACTTCAGTACTCTTGCCTGGAAAATCCCACGGACGGAGGAGCCTGGTAGGCTGCAGTCCATGGGGTTGCTAAGAGTCGGACATGACTGAGAGACTTCACTTTCTCTTTTCACTTTCATGCATTGGAGAAGGAAATGGCAACCCACTCCAGTGTTCTTGCCTGGAGAATCCCAGGGACAGGGAGGCCTGGTGGGCTGCCGTCTATGGGGTCACACAGAGTCGGACACGACTGAAGTGACTTAGCATAGCATAGCATAGCACACACCTAACTGGGCTTCCCTGGTGGCTCAGATGGTATCTTTACCTGCAGTGAGGGAGACCTGGGTTCGATCCTTGGAGTGGGACCATCTGTTGGACGTGTTGAGATCTACTATTTAACACAGCAATTTTCACAAAAGACTTTGAAAAATACTCACGAGGTATCTATGCCAAAGGTGTCTGCTGTGAACCATTTGGTACATATTCCACACTGCAGCTCTACCTCTCCCAACTGACGGCCATTATCTTCATCCACGGAGCCTGCCTGAGTATCCATCACCTCTGAAGTATCCCCAGCACCTTCCTGTGTCCACAGAACCATCAGAGAATAGTGTCAGTTGATCTGATTGTATTTTTGATTCGCTTTAAAACTTTAAAAACAAAAAACCCTTTTGCCTGGAATTGTTATTTTTCCAGTACTTTGCCAAAATGACCAGCGCAAAGGGAGAGAAGAGGGGTACCCCCACATGTTCTCTAGGCCTTTTAGAAAACATAAGAGCTGCTCCTTTGGGCACATACATGCAAATCTACAAAAAAGGTAATCTTGTAGATATCAAAGAAATGGGCACTGCTCAAAAATGAATACCCTGCAGAACAAAACTGGAAGAGTCTACAGTGTTACCCACCATGTTGGCATCATCGTAAACAATCAAGTTAGGGGCAAGATTCTTGCCAAGAGAATTTGTGTGTGTATTGACCATATTAAGCACGCTAACAGCTGAGACACCTTCCTGAAACATATAAAGGAAAAGGATCAGAAAAAGAAGGATGTCAAAGAGAAAAGTACTTGAAATGTACTTGGGCTCAACTGAAGCGCCAGCCTGCTTCACCCAGAGAAGCACACTGCGTGAGAACCAAAGGAAAGGAGTCTGAACTGTTGGAGCCCATTCCCTACAAATTCACAGCATCATGGATGTAAAGAAAACAAAAGACCTGAAGCAGGGTGGGGGAAATCCCTTTAAAAAACCAACCCTATCGACTGTGCAGTAGAACACTCAAAAAGAAATACTTACATCTTTTCCATTAGAGGATTCTGTCTCCAAGCCACCACTTACATCAACCGAGTTTGCATCACTGTAAAATAAGGAGAGCACTCGTGGAAGAAATTTCAGAAGAAAACCTGAAAACGCCTATTCCCAAAGACGATGATCCAAGTACAGCTGAACTTCACATCCCTACTCTTTTTCAGCCAAGCCGATGCTCAGACAGGATGCTCAGCACTAGGAAGAAGGCGGCCAAGATGAACTCAAGCCCGTGGGGCACAAGGAAACCTTACCAGCCCTTGCAGACAAGTCTACCGCGGACAGAACTGGTCCCTGGGGAGGTTCGCAGAGATGCACCTCTCCATCTCTGTTTTCAGAGGGACCAATAATACTCCTTCCAGCCTGACAGTACAAAGTGGTTTCCCTCTCTGGGAATTCTGAAGGGTTCCTGCTAAAAAAAAAAAGGGTGGGGGGAGCTACCAAACCTTTGCCGGGGGAGCTAGGGGTGGGAGGGAGGCCGAGAAACCGGGAAAGGTGTGCAAAGCGGCGTAGCCTGAGATACGATTCAGAGGGGACGGGTCTAGCGGAGCGCGGGACGAAGGCCCCGGTAAAGGCAGGGCGAGCCTTTGGCCTCCTGGCCTAGGTTCGGAGTGGGGCGGGTGGGAGTGCTCACGGAAGCCGCGGGATTCAGAGAGGGACCGGCCTCCCGCCCCCTACCCCTGTCTTCCTCGGGCCGCAGGGTGCCTTACCCGCTTTCGGCCTCTCCGGAGCCGGGCTCCGCGGAGGCTGGAGCAGCAGACGTCCCCTCTCCGGCCGGAGCGGCCGCTACGGCTGCTGCCTGCTTCGTCTCCCCCTTCTTCTGCTGGTGTTGCATTAGCAGCCGCTGCCGGGCCGGGTCCTGAGCTCACTCCCGGTCCTGGTCCGCTTCCCGCTGCCGCCATCACTGCCGCCTTCTAGGCTTCTCGCGAGAATACTACCTCCTTCTCGCGCGAGATGCTCGCCGGCCTGCTCACCTTCAAACAGTAAAGGACTCACGGTGGGTCCGCCATCTGCTTGGGGAAGGCTCTCTCCAAGACCGTTTTAAGGTCGGGCGGGCGGGCGGAGGTGGGCGGGACCTGGATACTGCAGAGGTACAAATGCAGCCCGCGGAAGGCGGTCGGGGGTTGCTGGGTTTTTTTCTAGGACGCAGATCAGATCAAATCAGATCAGTCGCTCAGTCGTGTCCGACTCTTTGCGACCCCATGAACTGCAGCACGCCAGGCCTCCCTGTCCATCACCAGCTCCCGGAGGTCACTCAGACTCGCATCCATCGAGTGTGCGTCCAACTTTCTAGGACGCAGTTCGCATCAAAGTGGGCGCAGCGCATTTTCGTGGCCAAGACTGCAAGTCACCGCGCAGATGAGGCACCCTGAGAGCGCTGGCGGCCTAGAGGCCCTGGACGCTGTGTTGTGTTCTGCAAACGCCTATCACCGTTAGAGGTGGAACATGCCTTCCCGCCCGAGGAGTTTGTTGTCGTATGTTGTCCTCCTGATCTGCCACTTTGATCAGGTTTCCTAGTGACGTATACAGATGGGCGCCTGGACTGAATCCCAGAGCCGCATCTACGCCGGGGAGGGGACGTTTGGAGTCTCCAGGCGGAGAAAGTCGGAAGCACTGTGTTCCTGAAGCTGCAAGCAGCTTAATACCGTTAAGAGGAGGAAAATGAAGCCTGAGTGTTAAGGTGCTGGAGGAATTATGAATATAGAGAAATTTGGTCCTTAGAGAAAGGGACAAGTAATGGACCAAAGGTAAGAACTTGAGGAATCAACGACCGTGCAGGGAGGTGAGGTCGTTGGAATGAGCGGAGTCATTCGGAGCCATGATATCCAAACTCCTGGAAGTGTTAGAGCCAGGACATCTTTCAGGAAATCAGTGTTTACATTATAATTTCTAGAAAGCTGCCTAAAGATACACCTTTCCCCCTATTTTTTACACTTTCACTTCCACTCTTCTACCCCTTTACAAAAGAAAATCATACGGGGAATCCAGTCTGACTACACGATGTATTGTCCCAGGCTGTGAAACCTCTGGGACACCACACACAAGAACGGTTGGGAATACATTGATACTTTGATTTCTAATTTCTTCCCAAATTCTTGCTTTTAACAAAATTGAAGGAGTAACTAATTGATAGATACTACCGGCTGATACAGATTATTTTTCAAATTGTTGGTAATACATGCTTCAAATAGGTGAAACTTCAAGAAGAAAATAATTGCACAAAGTATCTCTCCCTAATATTTTTTATAGTGGCAGTTTTAACATACAGCCACAAAAATGTTTGATACCTCCTTCCTCCAGCAAGTAGAATTTGAATTATCCAGTCTCTCGAGTGTGTGTGAGGGCCTTAGTGCCTTGCTTCTAAAACAGAACATGGAAAAGGAGAATAGTAGTTTTTACAGTGGGGAAACTGGCAGACACCTCTAACAAAGTGGTCAAGGTTAACACCAGTGGGTAAAGTCATTTTGTTATCAGTTATCCCCTGATGTGAGGCAGTGGGGAACTCTACTTCATCTCTGGAAGTCTTTGCAAAAATTCACGACCCCAGACTAATCAAGAGAAAACATCAGCCCAATACAAATTGAGACCTTCTTGAAAATACATAACCAGTACACCTCAAAACTGTGAACATCATGAAAGACAAGGAAAAACTGAGAAACTCACAGATTGGAGAAGACCAAGGAGACATGACGATTATATGCAAATGGGATCCTGGATTGTATTCTGGAACTGAAAAGGGACATGAGTGGAAAAATTGGTGAAATCTGAATAATAAAGTCTGTAGTTAAATGATAAGTATTATAACAACTTTATTTTGTTTTCTGCACTGTGTTTTAAGATACTGACTGTAGGGGAAGCTGGATTATATGGGGGACCTCTTTGAACTATCTTTGCAACTCTAAAATTAATTGAAAATTTTAAAGGTAATTGGTGGGGGCAGAATCCACATTGCAGTGGATTGAGAAATGAGTAGAGGACTAGAAGTAGACATAGGTGTGCAGACGCATCTTTCCACTTTTTTTCCCCAATGCATTTTATTTATAAAAGAATAAGACCTCAGTTAATACAGCAAAGTGTCAACATTTGTCAAATTTGTTTGTGTGTTACACGATTCCCTGCACTGTCTCAGTGGGTTTGAAATAGTCCCTAAATACATATTTGGCTCTGAAGGAGAGAGAACAGTTGGATGGTACGAAGGAAATGCAGAGTTGGGGCAGAGGGTAGACTGATGAAACAGCTTTACTCATCAATAGGAAGGGAGAGGTTGAAAATATAGGAGGCGATTGATGGTGATTGATGGAGCAGCTTTGTGAAGAAAGTGGGTGCAGAGTTAAGTGAACTGGCAGAGAT
This sequence comes from Tragelaphus eurycerus, assembly GCA_935064755.1. NCBI lineage: Eukaryota > Metazoa > Chordata > Mammalia > Artiodactyla > Bovidae > Tragelaphus > Tragelaphus eurycerus. The sequence continues at coordinate 9,985,423 of CAKXYN010000034.1, read as the reverse complement.
GGAGAAGTTATTCTTGATGGCAAGGAGGGACTCCCATCTCTCGTGAGACTGGAGGAAAGAAGGGGCAGTGGAATATGAATGCCATTTCTAATAAAGGAAGCAGGAGACCAAGGGAAAATATTGTTGGCTGAGCTCTGAGCCTATACATCTGTGGCTTCCATTTCTGTCTTCCATGCTGTCTTCCAACATACATATAACAGCAAAGATGAATGGAAACATTTAGAGTTTTCAGTTTTGCCTTGTAGGTAAAACAGAGCCAGTTTGGGGAACAATCAAAGACGATAGAAAGCAGTTCAGATGATTTAACCATGGCACCTGAGAAAGCAGAGGAACTGGAAAAATGAATTCCGTGTTGAAGTTTGGAGAAGGCAGGAACTGGAATGATGAGAAGTTGAAATAAAAGAAGAGAGTACTTGAACATCACTTGAGCATCATGACTTTAGGAGAATTCCATGACCAGCTCACCTGTGAGTAAAGGTAGGCAAGGCAAAGAGGAACCAGACCTAACTTCTGGGCTTCGAAAGCAAGGTGTCCACCAAGCTGGGCACCTCCTCAAGGTTAATTAAAATTAAAATCAATAACAGAGCGCCGGCTTGGAGGTTTAGGATACACACACAGAAACACGGTTTTGGAAGCTCTCAACTGAATCTCCCAATTTCAGGCTTTCCTACTCCTGTATATCTTGGCCAGTCCTTCCATACACCACTGAATCACTTCTTGCCTGAGGAAGGTACTTACTGGCTTTCAGAGAGAAGTCAGACTCAGCTCCGTGCTCAAGAGTGCCCAGCAAGTGGTCTCCCCGTCCTGTGGGAACCCACCACACTCAGCAGGACCTGCCCCATCCGCAGCTTCCTGGGTTTGGTCCTGCTTCCCTACATTTGCTCTGCTTTCCTGCATCCTGTTTGCCCTTTGCTCCATCTCATATCCACATGCATTAAATCAAGACCCACATCAAAGTTGTTTCCTCTGCAAACTTTGCTTCCTGCAGTTTTTATGTGGGTGCATATGATTCAGTAGTCTTGGGTTAAAAAGAAGCATATCTTCTGGTGGGCCCATAGTCTAGAATCCCATTTGGCTCGTCTGTATGAGGTCTAATGCAGGGAATTCTTTCCCTTTAACAAACCATGATATCTTATTCATAATATACTTTTCTAAAATGTTCAAAAGGATCAGCTCCCCAACCCACATTCAGTTCGTTCTTGCCTCCTCTTCTTTGCTTGGGGTGTTGTCTCTGACTTGAATGGCAAATGTTAAAGAACACGTTTTAAAATAGTATTGTGACCATTGTTTCACCAAGCGCATGCACACGCATGTGTGTGTGTGTATGTGTGAGAGAGAGTTGCTCAGTTGTGTCCAACTCTTTGTGACCCATGGACTATAGCCCACCAGGCTACTCTGGCCATGGAATTCTCCAGGCAAGAATACAGGAGTGGGTAGCCATTTCCTTCTCCAGGGGATCTTCCTGACTCAAGTATCAAACCCAGGTATCCTGCATTGCAGGCAGACTCTTTACTATTTGAGCCACCAGCGAAGCTCATTGTTTCACCGTATAAGATTTAATTATTTTAGATGAAATTAATAAGTTTAAGAGGCAATTATTTTGACTGATGTCATTTCTGGACTTGTTTTTGTTTTGGGCAGTGCTGCATGCCTTACAGGATCTTAGTTCCCCAACCAGGGGTGAACCTTTGACCACTGGCTGCTGCTGCTGCTAAGTCGCTTCAGTCGTGTCTGACTCTGTGCGACCCCATAGACAGCAGCCCAACAGGCTCCCCCGTCCCTGGGATTCTCCAGGCAAGAACACTGGAGTGGGTTGCCATTTCCTTCTCCAATGCATGAAAGTGAAAAGTGAAAGTGAAGTCGTTCAGTCATGTCTGACTCTTAGCGACCCCATGGACTGCAGCCTACCAGGCTTCTCCATCCATAGGATTTTCCGGGCAAAAGTACTGGAGTGGGGTGCCATTGCCTTTGACCACTGGAGAATTCCCCAAATTTCTGGACTTGAGAATAAAAAAGGAGATAAAAATTAAAAAGCAGTATTATACTGTGATGCTGCTTTTGTACATATTTGTTGGTATACATGTGCATGCTCAGTGGTGTTCAACCCTGCTGCCATCACTCCAAATGTTGCCTTTAAAAACTTCTTCCTGAAAACCGTCTGGGAGTTTGGGTCTTTTGAGCCCAAACCACCTTTTCTTCTTGCTGGGCCCTGCAATAAACCTTTTCTGCTCTACACTCCGATGTTTTGGTTTGTATAGTCTCACTATGTGTCGGGCACATGAACTTGGGTTTGATGACAGTACTTCTATCATCCTTTGAGTAGGAAAAAAAGATGTTTCAGACCCTTAAGGAAACAAAGTTTTCTCATTTAAAAAGAAAACGGAATTCCCTGGTGGTCCGCTAATGAGGACTCCATGCTTCCACTAAAGGGCACACAGGTTTGATCCCTGGTCAGGGAACTGATATCCCGCAAGCTGCACGGTCCAAAAAGAAGATATATGGATTCTAATTCTGCAGAAACAGACCCAAATCTGTGTCCATTTTATGTCTCTCTATCAGCACCCATGGGCTTATAGTAAAGAACCCACCTACCAATGCAGGAGATGTAAGAGACATGGGTTTGATCCCTGGGTTGGCCATCCCTGCAGGAAGGCATGGCAACCCACTGCAGTGTTCTTGCCTAGAGAATCCCATGGACAGAGGAGCCTGGTGGGCTATAGTCCATGGGGTCGCAAAGAGTCAGATACAACTGAAGCGACTTTAGTGTGAGCATACACGCATACACACACACACATCAGCACCCATACTCAGCCCTTGCATGAATATTGTCTTGCTGGGCCTTCAAAGAGGAATGAAGGTTTCCAGAAAGTCCTACAACTTAACAACCCGCTTTTAGACCTTCTTCCTCCTCCCAGTGCTTGCCCTGAGCAGAATAGAGTCATCCTTTGGAATCTGAGGCGGGGATTCCAGGGTTCCAGGACCCCTGAGAAAACCAAAGTCTTCAGATGCTCAAGTTCTCTTAAATAAAATAATGTAATATTTGCATATAACCTACACAGATCCTCCCATACACTTTAAGTCATCTCTAGGTTACTCATACCTAATATAACATCAATGCTATGTTAATAGTTGCTGGTGCGCAACAAATTCAAGTTTTGCTCTTTGGAAGTGATGAGTTTCAGGAAAACGTTTTTAAAGGCAAGGTGAGGGATGGGAAGTCCCAAGATATATGGTCAGCGCGTGCACAATTCTCTAATCGGTTGGTGAGGTAACAGGGCGATGTCAGGGCTTAACAGTTCTTAGGCTCCAGTAGGTCTGGGTGCTGTGTGTTCATGGTCACCAGTTCATTTCTTCCCCTGGGTGGTGGATTTAGCATCTGCAAAAGAACTCAGGAAATGTGCATCAGATACTGTGATCTAGATGCTTCAGAGAGGAGCTGAAGCAGAGGATACGGGGGAAGGCCTGTTCACCCTCACACCGCCCCCCAAACCCCCAGAAGGCCCCATGGGCTTCTACTCGGTTACCATGGAGATTTGTATAAAGCTCACAATATAGCAGATGTAGTGGAAGAGTTTCTGAAATAGTAAATTTCCCCTCTTCTCCCTGTTTAGTCTTCTACCACTTTCCCTCCCTCTCTCCCTCCCCACAAAGTGCTTAACCCTGGCTTTGCATTAAAATAATCTTGGGAGATTAAAAAAAGACACTGCCCTTTGGGCAGTATAATTGAACCCTGTAAAAGAGGGGTCCCAGAACTGATAAGAGTTAAAAAAGCTTAGGACAGAGGGAAAAAGAAATGGCCTATTATATCTGTACCTTAGAAGCCCAGAAAGGGCTCAGAACATAAGTAGAATATTTGGGATAAATGCTTTTCCTTCCTCACAAAGAGACTACCCAGGAGATGAGAAGGGGTGGGCCATGATTGTGTAAATCTAGATGGAGGTAGCCTGGGACTCAGCCTTGCAGACACCTTGGTGCCCTGGTGTGGTCCAAATGAGGTGGGAAGACTCCTGTGTCCTCTAACCTGGTCCGTGTGTAGCAGAGGGAGCAGCAGGAGCTCAAGGGTCAAGGCTGCGAGGACGCACAAGGGCCCATAACTGGACACCAGGTGGGGCGAGGGAAGGCTCGGTGGATGTCCAAGTGGGTAGGTAGCATCAAACACCAGCTGCCCCTGCCCTGAACACCAGAATCCCTGTCCCTAGAGCCTTAAACACAAACTCCTAGGAAGAGAGAGGAGCCTCAAATTAAATGGATATATAGCCTCCAACAGAACACAGTTCAAAAGAAATCCTGTGTGGGATTATATGAAGAAATGTAAAGAGAAGGTAAAGAAGAAATTATGTTCAATCATGTGGAAGAAAAGATGTCACCTGCCATATCAGTAAACAAAGGATGTTGCAGCCACCACCACACCATCGCTACTAGAGTCACCCTGAAGGTGCACCCTGAGGGGACTCAGGATGAGAAAGCAGGATGCTAACGTAGATGGTTAACCTAGATGGTGACTGCAGCCATGAAATTAAAAGACGCTTACTCCTTGGAAGGAAAGTTATGACCAACCTAGATAGCATATTCAAAACCAGAGACATTACTTTGCGAACAAAGATCCGTCTAGTCAAGGCTATGGTTTTTCCAGTGGTCATGTATGGAAGTGAGAGTTGGACTATGAAGAAAGCTGAGTGCTGAAGAATTGATGCTTTTGAGCTGTGGTGTTGGAGAAGACTCTTGAGAGTCCCTTGGACTGCAAGGAGATCCAACCAGTCCATTCTGAAGGAGATCAGCCCTGGGATTTCTTTGGAAGTAATGATGCTAAAGCTGAAACTCCAGTACTTTGGCCACCTCATGCGAAGAGTTGACTCATTGGAAAAGACTCTGATGCTGGGAGGGATTGGGGGCAGGAGGAGAAGGGGATGACAGAGGATGAGATGGCTGGATGGCATCACTGACTCAATGGACATGAGTCTGAGTGAACTCCGGGAGTTGGTGATGGACAGGGAGGCCTGGCGTGCTGCGATTCATGGGGTTGCAAAGAGTCGGACATGATTGAGCGACTGAACTGAACTGAACTGAACCTAGATAGTTAAGATGAATATGGAAGGGATGAATTCAATGAGCCCGTGCTAAATTGCTTCAATCTTATCCAACTCTTTGAGAGCCTAAAGGCTGTGACCTGTCAGGCTCCTCTGTCCATAGAATTCTCCAGGCAAGAATACTGGAGTGGAGGCCATTTCCTCCTCCAGGGGATCTTCCCCACCCAGGGATCGAACCTTGGTCTCTTATGTCTCCTGCATTGGCAAGCAGGGTCTTTATCATTAGCGCCACCTGGGAAGCCCTTTTGATGAGCCCAGAGTCTTGAACCTTCCATGCACAGAAAAGTGCGCTAAATTCCTTAACTTGAGGTGTCTGTTTTCCTTTTTTTATTATTATTTTTTCATGCTCCAACTACCTGATTTTCATTGCAAAAACTCCTATATATCTTGGCTCTTCCCTTACTTTTTTCAGAGCAGCCTTTCAGAGCTGAGAGACCGTCTTTTGAGTTTAAGTTTTGTCCATGAAATAGAACATAATTCTCAGATTTTAGGTTGTGCTCTTTTTTTTAAGTTGAGAATTATAAAAAGAAAGATAAATTCCTTGCCAACTTGAGTTGTGGCCCAAGAATCTCATCAGTGACACTGGCCAAGATGAAAGTGTTAGCCTCCAGAAGAACTGTATTTGTACTTTATAGAGAGGATCAGCATCTGAGAGAGGGAGAGATTGTATGGACTCAAGCATGTCCCATCCCTGTACCAGCCTTGGCCAAGAGTCTCTGGACCCTTTGCTAAAAAAAGAGCATCTGGTTAGATGCCCAGAACTCTACAGATTCCTAGGGTTTCCCCCGCTCACCACATCCCCACACCACCCCCATGCCCCAATGTTTTTATCATCTATAAGGCAAAACGAAGCATTTTGTGTTCATTATAATTGTCACAAAGATGCTTCGTAGTAATGCTTTCTAAGGCCCACTTGACTTCACATTCCAGGATGTCTGGCTCTAGGTCAGTGATCACACCATCGTGATTATCTGGTTCGTGAAGATCTTTTTTGTATAGTTCTTCTGTGTATTCTTGCCACCTCTTTTTGATATCTTCTGCTTCTGTTAGGTCCATACCATTTCTGTCCTTTATTGAGCCCATCTTTGCATGAAATGTCCCCTTGGTATCTCTAATTTTCTTGAAGAGATCTCTAGTCTTTCCCATTCTGTTGTTTTCCTCTATTTCTTTGCATTGATCACTGAGGAAGCCTTTCTTATCTCTGCTTGCTATTCTTTGGAACTCTGCATTCGGATGCTTATATCTTTCCTTTTCTCCTTTGCTTTTCACTTCTCTTGTTTTCACAGCTATTTGTAAGGCCTCCCCAGACAGCCATTTTTTGCATTTCTTTTCCATGGTGATGGTCTTGATCCCTGTCTCCTGTACAATGTCACGAACCTCAGTCCATAGTTCATCAGGCACTCTATCTATCAGATTTAGGCCCTTAAATCTATTTCTCACTTCCACTGTATAATCATAAGGGATTTGATTTAAGTCATACCTGAATGGTCTAGTGGTTTTCCTTACTTTCTTCAATTTAAGTCTGAATTTGGCAATAAGGAGTTCATGATCTGAGCCACAGTCAGCTCCTGGTCTTGTTTTTGTTGACTGTATAGAGCTTCTCCATCTTTGGCTGCAAAGAATATAATCAGTCTGATTTCGGTGTTGACCATCTGGTGATGTCCATGTGTAGAGTCTTCTCTTGTGTTGTTGGAAGAGAGTGTTTGCTATGACCAGTGCATTTTCTTGGCAAAACTCTATTAGTCTTTGCCCTGCTTCATTCCGTATTCCAAGGCCAAATTTGCCTATTATCTCCATGTGGGCAGGGATTTATATATATATAATATATAATATAAATAAATTATTAATATATGTGACTATATATTAAAGATATATTAAATATACTATATATTATGTAATTATATATACTATTTAATATAATTATATACAAATAAAATATCATTTAATATAAAATATATTAATTCTATATAGAAATAATTATGTAATTCTATGCAATTAATATGTATTAATTATATATTATAATACTATATATTATTTAAATTAAAAATATAATTATTCTGTAGAATTATATAATTCTATAGAATTAATATATATTGAATGATGTTATTTATATATAAATATATAAATTAATGTGTATTAATAAATTGTTTAAATTTACATATAATATACAAATTATATAAATAAATATATATAGGCTGCATCAGGTCTTAGTTGCAGCACACAGGATGTTCGCTGCATTATATGGGCTCTTTCATTTCAGCACATAGACTCTCTAGTTGTGTCGCAGACTCAGTTGTTCCAGGACACGTGGGATCCTAGTTCCCTGACCAGGGATGGAACCTGGGTTTCCTGCATTGCAAGGCAGATTCTCAACCACTAGACCACCAGGGAATTCCAGGGATTATCTGCTTTGTTCACTGATGTTTCCCAGACACCTAGCCCCAGGGCTGGCACATAGAAAGCATTCTAAGAAACATTTGTTGATGAGCAGTACGGCCTTTCTCTCCTAGGAATGAGGCTTGTCCCACTGTGAAGCCAAAGTTGTCACCCGTCCCCACGGAAAGCAGCCCAGAGGGCTTGGTAAGGGGCTCCTGTGCATCTGATGAGTGTGGAAGCAAGCAGTGCTTGTCTATCCCAGGACTCGGGCGCTGACTGGCCAGCTCTCCACTCTGGCCCTTGTAGCGGATGTAGCCTTGCTGCGGTAGGCTTGGGTGAACAGAGCTGCTGTCATCAAATTATGTGGCTCAGCAATTCTCAGAGCGTGGTCCCAGGACTGGCAGCAGCAGGCTCACCTGGGGACTTGTTAGAGATGAAAAGTCTCAGGCTCCCTACCAGACATAGAATCAGAGACTCAGGGAGTCCCACTTAGCAATCTGTGCCTTAACAAGTCCTCCAGGTCATTCTGATGCCCAGTAAAGCTGAGAAGCACTAATGTAGCCAGGTGAGGAGCTAGAGGAGTGGTCCACAACCTTTTTGACACCAGAGACGGGTTTCCTGGAAGACGATTTTGCCATGGACCCGGGGAAGGGAGTGGGGAATGGTTTCAGAATGATTTGGGCACATTACATTTATTGTACACTTCATTATTATTACATCAGCTCCACCTCAGGCATTAGATCCTTGAGGTTGGGAACCCCTGAGCTAGAGGACGAACAATGTTGGAAGCTCAGGGCCCATCCTGAGTGCTAAGAGGGCATGGATTACTGATGAGTGCATGCTCAGTCATGTCTGACTCTGCGACCCCATGGGCTGTAGCCCGCCAGCCTCTTCTGTCCATGGGATTTCCCAGGCAAAAATAGTGGAGTGGGTTGCCATTTCCTCCTCCAGGGAAGGTTCCATTGATTTTCAAGAGAAGCTCATAGAATCAGAGAAACACTTTACTTCTGGATGGAATGGATGCACAGGGCAGGGTGTGGGGGAAAGGACACAGCTTCTGTGCTCTCTCAAAGCACCCCACTCTCCCCAGATCTCCACGTGCTCGCTGACATGGAAACTCTCTGAATCCTCTCATTTGGGTTTTTAATGGAGCCTTCATTACATAGGGGTGATTGATTAATCATTGACTATTGATGATGGATGGGCTTCCCTAGCAGCTCAGCTGGTAAAGTATCCACCTGTAAAGCAGGAGCCCCCGGTTTGATTCCTGGGTTGGGAAGATCCACTGGAGAAGGGATAGGCTACCCACTCCAGTATTCTTGGTCTTCCATTGTGTCTCAGCTGGTAAAGAATCTGCCTTCAATACAGGAGACCTGGGTTCAATCCCTGGGTTGGGAAGATCCCCTGGAGAAGGGAGGGAATGGCTACCCCCTCCAGGATTCTGGCCTAGAGAATTCCATGGACTGTATAGTCCGTGGGGTCACAAAGAGTCAGACACGACTGAGCGACTTTCACTTTCGCTGATGATGGAGTTCCAGCTCTTCTCCCCTCCCAGCTTGCAGGTCGGGGCTAGGGGTGAGACTGAAAGTTCTCACCTTCTAATGTGATTGGCTCCCCTGATGACCTGGGCCTGGCTTCCTTAGGTTTCCCAAAGTCTCCTCATTAACTTCCTAGAAGACACCTTTATTACTCTCATCACAGGAAATTCCAAGGTTATCAGGAGCTCTGTGTCAAGACTGGGGCAAAGACCAAATATTTGTTCATTTATGCTGCACCGCACAGCTTGCAGGGTCTTAGTTCCCCAACCAGGAATGGAACATGGGCCATGACAGTGAAATCCCTGAGGAAGACCTAACCACTGGACCGCCAGGGAATCCCCTATATTTATTGAAATCACAGCATCCAAGCAAGATGCATCCTTCCTCCTACAGCTCCCTTGGGAGTCGTGATAGAGCCTGTTGAGAATGCCTGGGTCAGGCCCTGGGGAGTCCTCATGGAGAGCTTTCTGCAGGAGACCAGGAAGGTGGGCCGGGGGAGTGAGGATACACTACCTGCCCTCTCTCTAGCCCTACCAAGTTCTGCCAGGACGTGGCAGATGCTCCATCTGTTGGAGCTGCAGGGGATGCGCCGCAGTGAGGAGCTGAGTGTGAAGGAAGCTGTGTGGTGCCGGGCCCCTGTCTACCTGGGGAAGGACAGTGGTTATCAGAGGAGACTCCAGTAGGGGATACCTGACAGCAAGCTGGCCTCATTCTGCAGTAAGAAGAGACCTAAGTTTGTTTTTGTCTTTTTTTTTAGCCATGCTGTGCGGTTTGTGGGATTTTAGTTCCCAGACCAGGGATCGAATCCAGGCCACAGCACTGAAACTCAGAGTCCTAACCACTGGACTACCAAGGAATTTCCTTTTTTTTAAAGTCTTTTTTTTTTTTTTTTGACCTGGCTTTTGGAATCTCAGTTCCTCAACCAGGGATGGAACCAGTGCTCCCTGCAGTAGAAACTTAAGGGTCCTAACCATTGGACTGCCAGGGATTACTTTTTTAAAACATTTTTTGGCTGTGTTGCATGGCATGTGGAATTTTAGTTTGCAAACCAGGGATTGATCCCATGCCTTCTGCATTGGAAGCACAGTCTTAACCACTGGACGGCCAAGGAAGTCCCAAGAGATGAAAGCCTGATCTCCTTCCTTTCCCCTCCTTGACAAAAGGAAGTTTCTGAATGAACCATCAACTTGCATGCAGTTACTCCAGGATTTAAATGTTCGTGATGCAGGCCCAAGAGCCAGGGTCCTCTGCTACCCAACCCACACCAGACCCAAATACCCCTCTGGTCACGTATAGTGTGTAGCGTCCATGTGTAGTTCCACACATCCAGGTCAGCTATCTCACAGGTCAGGATCAACATTTTCCCTCTTGTTCTCAATAACCCATGCTCAACCCTGCAGGAAGGCAGTTGTAAGTCCGGAGATGGAGTTAAAGTCTCCAGGAAGCATTGGCTGAAGGTTCTGGTTGGAGGTGCTAAACAGGACATCTTGTCGAGGGAGAGACTATCCACTCACTATTGAGTAGTATTTCCAATTACATTCTTTTTTTTTTTAAGTTGCACTGGGCAGCATGCAGGATCTCAGTTCCCTGGCCAGGGACGAACCCATGCCCTCTGCAGTGGAAGCACGGAGTCTTAACCACAACACCACCAGGGAAGTCCTCAATTAAATCTTGCAGAAAGCGAAGAACTAAAGAGCCTCTTGATGAAAGTGAAAGAGGAGAGGGAAAAAGTTGGCTTAAAACTCAACATTCAGAAAACTAAGATCATGGCATTTGGTCCCATCACTTCATGGCAAATAGATGAGGAAACAGTGAACAACAGTAAGAGACTTTATTTTCTTGGGCTCCAAAATCACTGCAGATGGTGACTGCAGCCATGAAATTAAAAGATGCTTGCTCCTTGGAAGAAAAGTTATGACCCAACTAGACAGCATATTAAAAAGCAGAAACATTACTTTGCCAACAAAGGTCCATCTAGTCAAAGCTATGGTTTTTCCAGTAGTCATGTATGGATGTGAGAGTTGGACTGTGAAGAAGGCTGAGCGCCAAAGAATTGATACTTTTGAACTGTGGTGTTGGAGAAGACTCTTGAGAGTCACTTGGACAGCAAGGAGATCCAACCAGTCTATCCTAAAGGAAATCAGTCCTGAATATTCATTGGAAGGACTGATACTGAAGCTGAAACTCTAATACTTTGGCCACTTGAATCAAAGAACCAACTCATTTGAAAAGACCCTGATGCTGGGAAAGATTGAAGGCGGGAGAAGGGGACGATAGAGGATGAGATGATTGGATGGCATCACCGACTCAATGGACATGAATTTGAGCAAGCTCCGGGAGTTGGTGATGGACAGGGAGACGTGGCATGCTGCAGTCCATGGGTTCGCAGAATCGGACACGACTGAGCCACTGATCTGAACTGAAGTGATAGCGAAGAGTGGTGGTGCCGTCTTGTTCCTGTAGGGGGCGCACTTCCATACACAGGGCTGAACAGGGGGAGGGGTGAACCCCAGGACACTCTCTACAAAGTGCCCACCCACGTCGATCTCTTTTTCCTCTGTACAGGGGGATGGCTCCTTGCCCGGAGAAGGCTGATCTGCCATCTATGGAGCTAACCGAGAGAGGAAGTCATACTACTCTCTCTCCAAATCAGATCAGCTCCACACTGGCACAATCGGTCAGTGAACTGAGTAAAGCAAGGTGTGGCAAGTTCATCGGGGTGCAGAATATTTGGGTGTCAGTGTCCCTCTGTTGGACACGGAGCTTTCTAACACACTGTCAAGGTTCCTCATCTGAGTTAGAGGCTCAGCTCGGGAGCTATGGGGGTGGGGGTGGGGGTGAGCTTCCGGGTGGTTCTCAGAGGGCTCAGAAGGAGAAACTGTCCCAGGAGCTGGGAGATTACCTGAATGACAACCACACTTGTACCCACGGTTCCAATGCAAAACAGAACCGCTGTTGTAGAGGCTAAGAAGTTTCAACAGTTCCAAGTTCTGACTGTCTTTTGGAGGACAGTCTTGCTTCTCTGGTGGTTCAGATGGTAAAGAATCTGGCTGCAATGTAGGAGACCTGGGTTTAATCCCTGGGTCAGGAAAGATCCCCTGGAGGAGGGCATGGCAACCCACTCCAGTATTCTTGCCTGGAGAATCCCATGGACAGAGGAGCCTAGCGGGCTACAGTCCACGGGGTCACAATTGAGCAACTAACACTTGCTTCTCCCAGGTTAGGGCGGAGGGACCAGGAGTTTGAACACAGGCACCACTTTCGGTATCGACTCAACAGACATGAGTTTGAGTAAGCTCTGGGAGTTGGTGATGGACAGGGAGGCCTGGCGTGCTGCGGTCCATGGAGTCGCAAAGAGTCGGAGACGACTGAGCGACTGGACTGAACTGAACCACTCTTGGCTTTTCATCTAAGGGAATGGAACGGAGTCACTTGGAGAGGAATGGTCCCTTGTTTTAACAAAGCTTTCCAGCAGGAGGCAGCACTGAGTCAAACATAGCAACTGGAAACTAAACATTCCTCTTCAGAACCTTAGTGAGTGAGTCACTGAAGTCGCTCAGTGCTATCTGACTCTTTGCCACGTTGTGGACTGTAGCCTACCAGTCTCCTCCATCCATGAGATTCTCCAGGCAAGAATACTGGAGTGGGTTGCCATTTCCTTCTCCAGGGGATCTTCCCAACCCAGGGATCAAACCCGGGTCTCCCGTGTTGGAGGCAGACGCTTTAACCTCTGAGTCACCAGGGAAGTCCCTTAGAGAAACAAAAATAGCAGCTCCAAGTCTTCCTTTTAGAATGGTCTCCCTGCACATAATAACTTTTAACTCACAATTACCAGTCAAGAAATTTAACACGCATATTTCTGGAGGATTTGGATTTTTTGTTTTGTCCTGCTTTTCAGTTTCCTGGTCTTTCCCAGATTTTTTTTTCTTCTTTTCTGGAGAAATGAACTCTATTATTTAAAATATGAAAACTTTCAGGATAAAGATATTTTTATTTTATATTTGTTATTAAAAGCATACTTAAAAGATTTACCTCATCCAAAAAAAAAAAAAAAATCTGTCTCCCTGTCCTCTGACTTCTGAACAGTTGGGGGGAAGATGGCTGCACCTCCACTTTGGCCAGGGGGCTTCCTCTCTGCAGGACACATTCCAGTCCTACTCTTTGGAATGTGTGCATCAAGAGAACCTAATCTCTAAGGGCTGTACTTCTCCCCAGTTAATCTGCAGTTTCCTTACCTTTTCATATGCATTTAATCGGCTGCAGAGAGAAGGGAGGCTTTATTCTAGTTCATTCCAGAAACTCAGGTGTCTATTGCCTGTCATTGGGGTATTGTCTCTTCCACTCGAGATGAACTGCCCTGAGGCAAGGGGCACAGTCCTCTGCTTAAGGGAGTCAGGGAGGGCTGTACGTGCTAAATTCTGAAACTCAAAGCACTGATTTTGTCGTTATTTACAGGATTGGCCGATGCGTGGAAGCTGTGTCAATGCCATGAGTTAGGAACTAAACTTCAGGGAGAAGGGACTTGGTTGGACAGGTAGGGTTTTGGCGTAGGGAGGGCCTTCCTGGACGGTGGATGACCTGACGTACAGGGGGCACCAAGAGAGCATGTTAGATGGAGGAATGTCGAAACAGTTGGATTTTCTAGATGAATGAAGAGGCTGCCCCAGGGCAGTGGACATGGGAAGAGGTGCTGTCTCTGATCACTTGGTGAGGTGCAGGAAGTCATGGAGGTTTCTGGTCTGACCACACAGGAATGCCGGGGCATTGACACAGATTCCACACAACGGCAAATCCTGTAAAGAATGCTTTAAGACATTTCCGGGTGTCCTCCTCCACTCAAGTACCGCTTGTCTCCAGATCAAATCAAAAGATCCTTGTGACACACATATCATAGCTTAAAACAGTTCTTTGTCCTTTCCTGGCTCATAGCGTGTGGTCTCTGCCCCACAGCTGTCACTGGGTTTTCCCTGACTACAAAATCAGAGCTTTGGGTGATGCCCAAGGTGGGCAGACCCAACTGTGAAGGTTTCTCAGAATATTCCCGTGGATGCTAAATTGGATCACGCGAGCTTTATCTCCCTCACAAGATTTTAAGTTCCCTGAGGACCAGGACTGTATCACAGACTTTTGCCACTCCACAGCAACCCAGCCAGGGTGATGCTCAAGAAATATCTGGGTTTTCCTGAGGAGTTACTTCTGTTCAGTGGGAAAGGCTCACAACACGTGAACAAATTTCTTATTGTTGGAGAGGCCAACTTTTTACCCTTGGACACTGAGATGTGGGGCCAAGAAGGGGACTGGACTTGTGATCATGGCCTTGGGTTGGACATCAGAAGGGGAGAGAGTAAGAGGTTTTTAGGGGAAAGTTGTGCCAATCTCTAGTTTGATCCTGGTTAGGGCTTTATTTGTTGTTGGGTTGGTTTTATTTTTTTAAATGTTTTTTTATTTTGGCCATGCCATGCAGCACGTGGGATCTTAGTTCCCTGACCAGGGCTTGAACTCCTACCCCCTGAATTGGCACTGCTGCTGCTGCTGCTAAGTCACTTCAGTTGTGTCCAACTCTGTGCGACCCCATAGACGGCAGCCCACCAGGCTCCCCCGTCCCTGGGATTCTCAAGGCAAGAACACTGGAGTGGGTTGCCATTTCCTTCTCCAATGCATGAAAGTGAAAAGTGAAAGTGAAGTCACCCAGTCGCGTCCGACCCCCAGTGACCGCATGGACTGTAACCCATCAGGCTCCTCCATCCATGGGATTTTCCAGGCAAGAGTACTGGAGTGGCACTGCAGAGTCTTAACCACTGGACCATCATGGAAGTCCCCTAGCTGGGGCTTTAGTTGTTGTCTTTGCTCTGGTGGTGGCCCCTCCACAGTCTCACTTCCTATCCATAGGAAAAGAACATGCTGCATGCCTGAGTCGACCTGCCCGGGATCCTCCCGCACTCTTTCACCAGGCACAAGGAACCCAGCTGCCACTGCAGTCCAGGGAGGGGAGGAGACTCCAACCCAACTATAGGGAAAAAGAAAAAGGAAAAAACAGGCAAGGGACTCAGCCACTAAGGCCTTCTGCTCCCCAAACAGCAGGCTGATAAGTGCTCTGAGTCCACAACTGGTGAGCTCCAGGTTGGCCATGGCCTCTTGGTCAAGGGCCACCTGCCCTTCAGCACACCCTGTGTATGAGATGAGAAACACCTGCTGCTTCTCAGTGGGCCCCTCTGCCTGGCATTTGAGGCCCTTAGAAATCTGAACCCCTTTGTCATTTATGAAAGGCACCCCCACCTTCACAAACTGCCTGCTCTGGCCAAAGCAGGCAACTTGATGCCCTGTCCTGGTACAGCCTGTTTCTCCAGGACCACCTGCCCTTGGCCACCTGGGCCCCGGCCTCCTCCCAGCCAGGTATTCTCAGGACCCAGCCGTAGCATCAGCTCCATGAAGCCTCCCCTACATGGACCACTCGCTGGAAACCAATTCCTATGCAGTCTCTTTCATCCTACCTTTTCTATGGGCAAATCTTACATTTCAGTGAAATTCCCAAGGCAGGGAGCTTCTTCTGCGGTCTGTGGCCCGCTAGCAGTCACACAAGGGACACTTGATGACGAACACTGGGGGTCAGGCCTTTGATGTTTGCAGGGTGGGGGCTGCAGAGCAAAGGAGACTGCGCCACTGGACACGTTTCAGGGGGACCCAGCCCAGAAAAGAGGCAACCCCCAGCACCAAAAAACAGGAGATGAGAGTAGCACAGCTCAGCCCTTGCCAGGACGACACCTGTGATGGAGCGTGTGTGGTTCACTTCCTGAGCAGTACCACGAGGGTAACCCGTGTTCTACTCACCAACCCCCGACACACAAGGGTCCGTTGACCATCAGTTTGAGAGGCCAACAGGAAGTGCTTGAGAAGCATTAGCCATCCATATGGAGTTGAAAAGAGCTCAGACAGGGGCCAACTCTTGGCCCAAGGGCGAAGGTGGCTTTTATTTCCTTTCTCGGGAAGGGAGGGGGTGGGGAGCTTTCCCCACACACCAATCTAAGTGAGGGGGGCACGTGGGTGCTCCCCTAGAGGAGGGGGCCGGGAGAGCCGGAGGACCGTTCAGAAGGCCTCCTCCGTGTCCACTTGCCGGCCCTGGGCTGCGGGATGCACCTGAGGTCACTGCCCTCCAGACACTAGTTCCTGCAGAGTTGGAGGCACACGGAGGTATGTGCTGGTGTCCACGAAGATGAAGGGGGAGCAGGGGCCCTGAGTGAGGGAACAGGGGGCTGGGGTGGCTCGCCCCACGCCTACCGCCTGCCCAAGATGGTCGCTTGCATAAGGCCTGGCTGGTGTGACTTCTCCCAGGAGGGGCCGCTGAGGCCTGGAGGCATGGCTCGCTCCGATGGCTGGCCCTTTAAATGTCCATCTCAAACTGTGACTCTTCACCTGGGGAGAGAAGGGGCAGAGGACCAGGTGAGCCATGGGCAAATGGCACAGCTGAACCTTCGAGAGGCTGGGAGGGGGTGCTGTTTCCTGTTCTGTTGTTCCAACAGGGAGAGCAGGGGCCAGGGGCATGTTGCCGAGGACAGCGGACAGAGAGCAGGCCCAGGAATTCCTGAGACACACGTCCAGCTGTGCTAGCTCCCCCGATCCCAGAGCAGAGACCACGTCTCCCCACGGGACAACTGACAGCCCTGTGTTCTGGATCACTTGTATTTTCTTTAAGAAGAGTGAATGGCTCCTTGTGATTTGAAATGAATACAATTTCACAGACACATACTCCTTAAAACATAAAACCTTTCTGAGCATGTGTCCCAACTTCTGGGTTAGGACATGAACCGTAACCTCCTCTGCCTACACCCAATTCCCCAGAGAAGAGCCTAACCCTGCGATACGGCAGCTGTTTGGGGAATTCAGCTGCTCGCTGCCCTCGCCCACCTCTCACCATTAAAATTTCTAAGTAATTCACACAGCGACACGTTGTTTTCCTTTTTAATGGAACTGCCTTGTGCCTGACCTTCTGGTCAAGCCTGCTCCAAGGTTCTGGAGGGCAGAAAGCCTGCTCTCACCCCCACGGGGGAACAACCACCCTTGACTTCTGGTTATGTTGACACAAATATGTGTGTCCAAGGGCAGGAGCCTTGGCTTCTTATATCCAGTGAAGCAACATGAAAAACCACATGCCTCCTCCTTCAGCCCACCCCATCCCAACAACCGTGCGGACTATGAGGCTGCCATGGTGGGGTCAGAGCTTTTGTTGTTGTTGCTTTTGTTGCTTTTATTGTTTTGTGTTGGGGCCAGCACAGCTCGAGAGGCCGGAAGGGGCAAGGGTATGCAAGTGCAGGCGGTGGACAGCTTTCAGGTTGCAGTGACTGAGCCGCCGTTGTGTTGACAGCCTCCATCCGCAACGGCCAGTCTTTGGTTTAAGGCGAAAGAGGTGTGGAGGACCAACCACACGACTCTGTCCATCTTTCTGTCTATCCTTTTAAAAAATAATAATTTCTTTATTTTTGGCTGTGCTGGGTCTGTGTTGCTGCTCGTGCTTTTTCTAGTTGCGGCCCGCGGGAGCTCCTCTCTAGTTGCAGGGTTCACTGCAGTGGCTTCTCTTGTTGTGGCTCTCTGCACATGGGCTTCAGGAGCTGAAGCACGTGGGGGCATTAGTTGGGGTTCCTGGGCTCTAGAGCACAGGCTTCCTCGTTGGGGGTGCACAGGCTTACTTGTTCTGAGGCATGTGAGATCCTCCCAGGCCACGGATCAACCCGGGTGTCCTGTGTTGGCAGGCAGGCTCTCTACCACTGAGCCACTGGGGAAGTCCATCACTTACCACAGGGCAGGGAACCTCGCTGTCTGGGCCGTCCTTCCTGCTACGCTCTGTGGATCTGTGTCCACCTCTCTTTTGCCCATGGCTCTCCAAGTGCGGCCCGCTCTGGGAGGTGGGGCTCCTGACTTCTTGATGAACCACAGCATGCAGGCCCCAGGGAGCTGGGCTCCATGCTGGCAGCAAGGCCACCCAAGCTCGAGGGCCCAGCTGCTTCCTGTCTGGGCTCTGTTGCTGCCTTTGGGTGAAGGGTCAGCGGCTTCCAGGCTCTGCCAGTGCTTATGGTCCCTCCTCCAGTAGCAAGAGCTCAGATGCTCTGGCCAGCTGGTCCCTGATGCTTGGACATAGTATTCAAGCATCTCTGTGCGGGTGACTGCTCTGATTGATGGGGGGTGGGTAGGAGGAAGGACCCAGCCTCCCCTCGTCCACTAAAGAAACAGCTGGTTGCACTGTTTCCACGGCCTGACCCACCAGGACACCTGACGTCCCTGTAGCCTTGCTGATCCTGCAGACTTGTAATTTCCTAGAGGGCGAGGACACTGCTTTTGATAAGCAGCTTCCTGCACAAAAACATCCTGGGTGTGTTCCAAATTGCTGCAGACACACAAAAATGCCTCAGGGACAATTGTATAAAGGTTATCCAAGGGCTTATCAAAGCGGCCGCCTGGATGCCATCTCCTTTCAAACAAGCTCCCGGCTAATGAGACTATCTGATGAGGCTGAATGGCCTTGCCTGGGCTTCCTGGGCCCCTTTCCTGGGGAAAGTGGGTTCCAATGAAATTGCTGCACCCCAGACCCTTCCCTCACCCTCTGGACTGCTCCACGGGGCAGGAGCATCTCCGTGCTCCCTGGAACACCCACCCCCACGCCCGCTCTTCCGCTTCCTGGAGGGAGAGCCCAGCCGTTCCCGGCCACTCACCGCCTGCCGGCTTGTCCTCGGGGCTGCTGCGCAGGTGATTCTGGCTGGCTTCCGTGGGGGGCTCATCGCCTGTAGGGCTAGTGACCCCGGGAATGGTGGGCAGGTCCCGCGGGGGCGTCTTGGTCACAGGTGAGTTCCGACACTCCATCAGGAACTTCCGGTCATAGATGATCCTGGTACCTGCAAGGGGGCGGGGACACGGATAAAGCCACGGAGAAGCCCCTAGCCTGCATTTTCCCCCTGAGGCCTGGCTCCAGCAGAGGTAGCAGGCTTTCCTGCAAAAGCCCGGGCGGAGACGTGAGGCTCACTCACTGCCTCCTGCAACCCAGGACTCTGCTGTCGCGGAACCGCCCCATCTCCCCGGGGTCAGCAGGTGCTCCACGGAGAAAGTCTTTATTTATTTATTTTTTTAATTTTTGGCCACACCCAACCAGTGTCATGTGGTTAATTCCCTGACCGTGACCAAGGATGGAACTCACTCCTGCCCTCTGCATTGGAAGGCGGAGTCTTAACCACAGGATCCCCAGAGAAGTCCCCAAAGTGGGTTATTTATGTGTTTTTCAATTCTGTCCTTACACACCCTTGGGGAATATCCAGCATCTTTTAAGTCCATTTGACAAAGGAGAAAAAAGTAAGTGATTTCTGCACCCCAGATCAGATCAGTCGCTCAGTCATGTCTGACTCTTTGCGACCCCATGAATTGCAGCACGCCAGGCCTCCCTGTCCATCACCAGCTCCCGGAGTTCACTCAGACTCACGTACATTGAGTCAGTGATGCCATCCAGCCATCTCATCCTCTGTTGTCCCCTTCTCCTCCTGCCCCCAATCCCTCCCAGCATCAGAGTCTTTTCCAGTGAGTCAACTCTTCGCATGAGGTGGCCAAAGTACTGGAGTTTCAGCTTTAGCATCATTCCCTCCAAAGAAATCCCAGGGCTGATCTTCTTCAGAATGGACTGGTTGGATCTCCTTGCAGTCCAAGGGACTCTCAAGAGTCTTCTCCAACACCACAGTTCAAAAGCATCGATTTTTTGGTGCTCAGCCTTCTTCACAGTCCAACTCTCACATCCATACATGACCACTAAAATCCATAGCCTTGACTAGATGGACCTTGTTGGCAAAGTAATGTCTCTGCTTTTGAAAATGCTATCTAGGTTGGTCATAACTTACTTCCAAGGAGTAAGCGTCTTTTAATTTCATGGCTGCAGTCACCATCTGCAGTGATTTTGGAGCCCAGAAGCGCCCCCCTAACCACTCCCTACCAGTTAAATATGAGAACTCCTCCTGTCTGGACTTTGTGGAAAAGAGTAACACGGACCACCCCCCAGCCTCACCACAGCTCTCTTAACTCAGTCCACCTCCCCGGAGACGCCCCCACTCCCCCCAGCGTCCAGTTACCCATCCTCTGTTCACATGTCACATGACTTCAGGGTTTCTCCTTCGTCTGCCCTCCATTCCTTTAATTTTCACTCTCCTTTCTCAAGTGTTACCCCAAGGTGAGGGACCACATCTTACAGAATTATTCACTGACCTTAAGCCTCCCAGGAACCCTCCTATGAGGGCAGCTGCCTGAGAGATTCCTTAAAAAAAAAAGAGGAGTGTGTTCTCAAGCACAGGAGCCAGCAAGGAGGCCTGCTGATTCACAAATAACAGTGAAGAGTGAGAAGGTGACTCCCGTTGGGCCCCTGTCTAAATCCTGATCATCTCTGCAGCCCCACTGTGGTCCTAGTAACATAACACCTCCAGAACATTCGCTAGTGGCTCCCGTCTCCACAAGGAGCATGCCTCAGGCTCAGCCTTCAACAGGCAGAGGCATTAGCTAGAATTTAAAACTATCTTGTTGTCATTATGTTCTTTTTATAGTACTTCTATTTATGGCAAGTGACTCTCGTTTTCCATATATAGCTGTGATAGCAAACTCCCTTTTAATATATACAACAGGATGTAATCGAATATGGTAATGATACATGTTATATATCACATAAGCTATAATCTACATAATAAAAGCTAGGGAATTCCCTGGCAGTCCAGTGGTTAGGTCTTTGACCTTTCACTGCCCAGGGGGTGTGGGTTCAATCCCCAGTAGGAGAACGAAAGATCCCACAAGCTATGGGGCTCGGCCAAAAAAATAAAAAACAATAAATTTTAAAGGAGAGGTGATACAAAGATAAATATTAAATATACGTACAAGTAGAATGCAAAGTATGATACAGACTGCAGAAAAGTAGGAGGAATAATGAGGAGTTAGTTTGGGATTAACACATACACACTACTATATAGAAAACAGATCACCAACCTGGACCTACTGTACAGGAAGAGCTATACTCAATGTCCTATAATAACCCACTGTTGTTTAGTCGCTAAATCCTTTCCGACTCTTACGACCCCATAAGAATGATTTTCCAGGCATGAATACTGGAGTGGGTTGCCATTTCCTCCTCCAGAAGATTGAGAATCTGAAAAACAATAGATTTATACATATGTATAATTGAATTACTCTGCAGTATACCTGAAACTTATATTCAGTCCTGAATATTCATTGGAAGGACTGATGCTGAAGCAGAAACTCCAATATTTTGGCTACCTGATGTGAAGAACTGACTCACTGGAAAAGACCCTGATGCTGGGAAAGATTGAAGGTGGGAGGAAAAGGGGATGACAGAGGATGAGACGGTTGGATGGCATCACTGACTCAATGGACATGAGTTTGGGTAAGCTCCAGGAGTTGGTGATAGACAGGGAGGCCTGGTGTGCTGCAGTCCATGGGGTAGCAAAGTTGGACACGACTGAGCAACTGAACTGAACTGAAATACCTGAAACCAACACAATCAGCTATACATCAATTAAAAAATGAAGACTATAGGCAGATGGGGAATGGCCTCAGTTTAGAAACCAGGATGCAAGGACTCCAGGAATGCCCATCCTCATCAATAGCTCTGGAATATGTCCCTCACTTAAGGGCTCTGCTGAGCGACATTCCAACAGCTGACATTCGTTTCTCGACGTTGAGCACTGCCTTGTCTACTACCCCGGAGACAGGAGAGGGATGGGTTTGCATCTGAGCTCTGATGCAAGTTAAGATTGGGCTCCCAGTGCCGAGGAGGACCCAGAATGAGGAAGAGCAGGGGGTGGTGAGAGAGACCCAAGGATGAACTTTGCCTCCTTGCTTGCGTTGGCCTGGTCTGACCTCGGCCTGGGCCAGGCGGCTACCAGGGCTTGCTCTCCTGGTCTAGAGCAGGAGGTCTAGGGCAGCCCTGCCCCTCATCACCAGGAGGACTACAGTTCAGAGCTCACGTTTCTAAGGGGGAGGGGTGGACAGCAAAGGACAGAGACCCGGGGCTGTGTTTTAGGCCCTGCTACCAACCAGCCCTCTCTGGTGGCTGAGATGGTCAAGAATCTGCCTGCAGTGCAGGAGATCTGAGTTCGATCCCTGGGTCAGGAACGTCCCCTGGACAAGGAAATGGCAATCTACTCCAGCATTCTTGCCTGGACAGTGGAGCCTGGTGGGTTACAGTCCATGGCGGGGCAAAGAGTCCGACACGACTGAGAGACTCACTTTTACCAACCAGCTGGTGGCCCTCTGCCCCTTCCACCTCTGTGCCTCACCTGTAAGGGCAGTTTCCTCACCTGTAACATGAAGGGCTGTGTGCCGACACGCCCAGCGGGCTCCAAATGGAAAGCAGCAGTGCCCTCTCTGGAGGGAGGGCATCCTGGCTTCAGAGATGGGCCCATTTTTCTCTGTTTCTTAGGCACCATGGCCTGGGCACCCTACCCCCTTATCTCCTTCCCAACTGCCACCTTGGCATTTTTAAAAATTTTATTTATTTTTATTGAAGTATAGTTGACTTACCATACTGTGTTACTTTCTGGTGTCTAGCAGAGTGAGTCAGTAATATATGTATTTCTGAATATATATCATATGCCTCATATTTTTTCCCATTATGGTTTATTACAGGTTATTGAAAATAGCTCCTGGTGCTATACAGTAGGACTTTTGTCTGTTTTGTGTTGGCTGCACTGCACAGCTCGTGGGATCTAAGTTCCCTAATCGGAGATGGAACACTGGCCCTCGGCAGTGAAAGCAGAGTCCTAACCACTGGACCTGCAGGGAATTCCCTGTTTATCTACTTTATATATACAAATTTGTATCGAAACTGATCCCAAACTCCTAATACCACCTTGGGTTTTTTGGTTTCTTTGTTCACCACGGAGCAGAGCCACTGACCCTATCAGAGCTGAACCTGAGAGCTAGAGATTCAATCGTCTCAAAAAAAGAACTTGGAGGTCAGCAGCTTCTGAGGTTCTTTAAAGGTCACGAGCCCCCAGTGGTTTTGTTGTTTTTTAACAAGTGTGGTAAAACAGAAATAACATGAAACTCAGCATCTGACGTAATCTTCAATGTACAGCCGAGTTGTTTAAGTACATCCACATTGTCATACAACTCATCTCCAGGCCTGTTTTCATCCTGCCAAACCAAAACTCCATCCAGGAAACAATCCCCCCTCCCCCAGCTGGGGGCAACCACCACTCTGCTTGTGTCTGAGTTGGGCTGCTCTGTTGTACGTTAGTCAATCAGTCGTGTCTGACTCTTTGCGACCCCATGGACTGTAGCTCGCCAAGCTCTTCCATCCATGGAATTCCCCAGGCAAGAATACTGTAGTGGGTTGCTATTTCCTTCTCTAGGGGATCCTCCCGACCCAGGGATGGAACCTGGGTCTCCTGCACTGCAGGCAGACTGTTTACCATCTGAGCCACCAGGGGAAGTCTGGACTGCTCTAGGTACCTCCTGTTAGTGGAATCTTATAGTATTTGTCTTCTTGCAATGGGCTTGTTTCACTTAGCATAATGTCCTCCACATGGTTGGACTCTACGTGGGAATTTCCTTCCATTTAAAGCTGAATAATATTCCATCGTGGGCTTCCCTGGTGGCTCAGTGGTAAAGAATCTGCCTGCCAATGCAGGAGACTCGAGTTCAGCCCCTGGGTAGAGAAGATCCCCTAGAGAAGGAAATGGCAACCCACTCCAGTATTCTTGCCTGGGAAATCCCATGGACAGAGGAGCCTGGTGGGCTACAGTCCATGGGGTCGCAACAGTCGGACATGACTTAGTGACTAAACAACAATACTCCAGTGTATGGATATACCAATTTTGTTTACCCACAGACATTCAGGTTACATCCACCTTTTGGTTATTGTGAATCATGCTGCTAGGAACATAGTGTGCAAATATCTTGATACTCCCCTTTCAATTCTTTGGGGTACATACACTGAAGTGGCCCCCAGCATTTTAAAAATCAGTAATTACACTTCAAAGAGAAAAAGAAATAGCCTCTGCACCCTCTAGCCTATGGCTGGGGCACTTATTTAAAAATAAAAATCCTCATTTGAGCTAATAAAATCCATAATCTAAATGCCGGTAGGGGTGGCACCTTAAACACCCATCCATGGACTTCCCTGGTGATCCAGTAACTAAGTAAGACTGCACTCTGAGCACAGGGGGCCGGGGTTCGATCCCTGCTCAGGGAACTAGATCCCATATGCTGCATCTAAAAGGTTCTGCATGCCACAGTTAAGACCCAGCACAGCCCAATAAATATATATTAAAAAAAACAAACAATACCCACCATCAGAGTAATTCAGCCAGAGAGGGAGGGTGTGTGTGTGGGATAGACAAAGGGGTAAACAGTGGTGTCCAGAAAGTCAGCTGACAAGGCACTGAGCCTGGGATAAGACCACAAAGTCACCACTGACTGGCTAATTTGAGGCCTGTGAGGAATAGGAGCTGGAGGTGGAACCGCTTTGGCTTTTTAACTCTTTCTTCTTCTAAGCCTTCATGGGATCCATCTCCATGGCCAGTGATCTGGAAACTCCCAAAGCCTCCCACAGATGAGGCAAACCTAACAACACACACAGTCCCGTATTGTTGAAAATAGGAACCCCTGGCCGACGAGGCTGCAGTGCAGCCCCAGAGCTGGGACCTGGTCTGCACACGGGGACAGGAAGTGGGGACCAGCGGGGATGCTGAGGACCCTGTGAGGCTGAACAGTGGCAGCTGGGGGTGCTCGTCTGCTGTGGTCTTCTGGGGTGTATGGGTGTCACACCAGGCGGCACCCCATAACACTGTTTAGCTGAGGACCCACTTCCTCACTGTGCAAGGGAAAACAAGCCCCCTCCACAAGGGTCTATAAATGAGAGCTTTTGAGAATCTTGCCTGGAGAATCCCAGGGACGGGGGAGCCTGGTGGGCTTCCATCTATGGGGTCGCACAGAGTTGGACACGACTGAAGCGACTTAGCAGCAGCAGGTAGCTTCCAGGAGGCAGAAACAAGACAGTTCTTCCTCTTGCTTCTCTCGCAAGTCATGCAAAACACTGAGAACTAGAAACAGAAGCGCCTGTGCCCACCTGGATGCCAATGGGGCTCTGACTGTTCTCCACATCACGATACATGAAGACAGAAAGTGAAGGGAGGAATGGCTCTTTTTTCCCCTTTCCTTTTTTTTTTTTTTTTTTTGAGGGGGAGCCTCCCTCTGTGGCATGTGGGATCTTAGTTCCCCAGCCAGGGGATAGAACCCGGGTCCCCTGCAGTGGAAGCACAGAGTCTTAATCACTGGACCACCAGGGAAGTCCCAGGAATGGTTCGAACAGGGAGGAAAAGGGGGACAGCTAAAGGTAGGAAGGTGGCGGTTGAGGTTGTAACAGCAAGCAAGCGGGGTCAAACCCAGGAAGTTTCAAGAATTAGAGGCATCAAGGAAAAGGGGGCTGGGGGCTGAGAACAGGGACAGGTGCCACCCATATGTCACCCAGGAGGAGGCCAGGCAGGCAAAATAAGCTGACCTCCTGAATGGTGGCCTCAAACCCTTTGCGCTCCTCTGCTTCAGAATAAAGAGCAAAGATAAAGACCTACAGAGACAGATTTTGAGAGGGGGTTATCTCACGTGAAAAAAAAAAAAAAAAAAAAAAACCCAACTAGCCACTAGATTGAGCACCTTAGTCTCTGGAACGGACAAGGGGCTTCTGGCCAGCTCTTGAGCAACTCCTCACTCAAATAATAAAGGGAGCAGAAGACAAAAAGATAACCAATTAGACGGAGAAGGCAATGGCACCCCACTCCAGTAAGACAGTACCCAAATTCTGGATAAAAGGAAATCAAGAAAAAGAGACAAGAGAACTTGATCAAAAGAATTACTTAAAAGATCAAAAGAATTAATTAAATACAAAAAAAAGAAAATATACTTTTGCTGAATTGAGAGAGATGAGTCTTGAAAGACTACTTGACTATCCACTGCAATGAATTAAAAAACCACCAGCTTAAGATTCACTGTAAATCATGAAATCTTTCAGAAAGAGTTGAAAGACAACAGGTGCCCACTGAGGATCGGGAGTAAGAATATATCAAATTTTTCAGTGGTTACACGGGCAGCCTGAAGACAGTGGGTCAAATGCCTTCACTATCCTGGGGCAAAAGTCATCCTGACCTAGTTTTATACCCAGCCAAACAATGAGCAGGGATCGAACCCTGGCCCCCTGCGCTCAGAGTCCAGTCTTACTTAGTCACTGGACTGCCAGGGAAGTCCAGGGGTGGGTATTTAAGGTGCCACCTCTACCGGCATTTAGATTATGGATTTTTTTAGCTCAAATGAGGATTTTTATTTTTAAATAAGTGCCCTAGCCATAGGATAGAGGGTGCAGAGCCTGGCAGGCTGCAGTCCATGGGGTCGCTAACCAAATAGAAGGAGATCAGAGCCATCTGCGGAAAGTGCCAGGAAGATGGAGTCTATAAAATCAGAGAAAGACCAGAGGCTCCTGGGAATCCCATGCCCGCAGCTGTGTGGCAGGTCCAGAGTCTCCAAACCGCTCAGAAAAGAGGGAAAATGTATGGAGAAATGCAGAGGTCTGACTTTGAAACCATACTGAGAGGCACTTCAGAGGGGCTGGCGGGTGTGGGAAGACTTACCTGAATGAAAACTAAGCACATTTTATTTTTTTATAGTTACACTTTTCTTTTCAAAATTGTTCTTTTAGATTTAATTAACATGTTGTATTAGTTTCAGGTGTACAGCAAAGTGATTCACGTGTATCTCTTCTTTTTCAAATTCTTTCCCTATTTAGGTTATTGCAGAATATTGAGACTATTACAGATTGTTGAAGAAAGAGGGCGGCAGAGGATGAAATGGTTGGATAGCATCACTGATTCAATGGATGTGAACTTGGGCAAACTCCACGAAATAATGAGGGACGGGGAGTCCTAGCATACTGCAGTCTATGGGGTCGAAAAGAGTCAGACTTAGCGACTGAACAAGACTGTTGAGCAGAGTTCCATGATTTCAGGATTTGAGTACTGAGCACATTTTAAACTAAAGAAATTAGTAATTCTAC
Source organism: Tragelaphus eurycerus (assembly GCA_935064755.1). Lineage (NCBI taxonomy): Eukaryota > Metazoa > Chordata > Mammalia > Artiodactyla > Bovidae > Tragelaphus > Tragelaphus eurycerus. The sequence goes on along the minus strand of CAKXYN010000034.1, from coordinate 9,958,349 downwards.
TTAAAAAAAAAAAAAAAGTTGTAAAAAATGGAAATTCTATCACTAAAATCTACATGGCTCATCAAGAATCATAGTATTGGGGTACTCCTTCTGCCCCCTTCTGATGCCTATGTCAGAAGCTTTCTCTATCTCCTTTATACTTTAATAAAACTTTATTACACCAAAAAAAAAAAAAATCATAGTATTAAAAACAATAAATGTATAATATAGAAACAACCTGTGTCCACCAACAGATGAATGGATAAAGAAAATGTGAAATACATATACACAATGGAATACTCAGATCAGATAAGATCAGTCACTCAGTCGTGTCTGACTCTTTGCGACCCCGTGAATCACAGCACGCCAGACCTCCCTGTCCATCACCAACTCCTGGAGTTCACTCAGACTCATGTCCATCGAGTCAGTGATGCCATCCAGCCATCTCATCCTCTGTCGTCCCCTTCTCCTCTTGCCCCCAGTCAGTCATAAAAAAGAATGAAAAATTTGCTATTTGCAACAATGTGGATAGATCTGGAAGGTATTATGCTTAGTGAAACAAATCAGAGAGAAAGACAAATATTCTGTAATTGCTTATGTGTGGAATCTAAAAATAAAGGAATATAACAGCACAGAAAAGGACTCACAGATAACAGAGAACAAATCTGTGGTTACCAATGGGGAGAGGGAAGTGGGCAAGGCACTGGTAGAGGATTTAATAGGTATGGATTACTATGTATAAAATAAACAAGTTACAAGGATATATTGCACAACATTGGGAAACATAGCTATTATTTTGTAATAACTTTAAATGTAGTATGATCTATAAAAATATTGAATCAGTATGTTTTACACTGTATAATGTTACAAATCTCCGTTCATATTTCTTCAGGAACCCTGTCTGATCCCTTGAATCTATTTGTCACCTCCACTGTATAATCATAAGTGATTTGATTTAGGTTATACCTGAATGGCCTAATGGTTTTCCCTGCTTCAATTTAAGCCTGAATTTTGCAATAAGGAGTTCATGATCTGAGCCACAGTCAGTTCCAAGTCTTGTTTTTGTGGACTGTATAGAGATTCTCCATCTGGAGAAGACTCTTAGGAAATCAATCCTGAATATTCATTGGAAGGACTGATGCTGAAGCTGCAATACTTTGACCACCTGATGCAAAGAACTGACTCATTGGAAAAGACCCTGATGTTGAGAAAGATTGAAGGCAGGTGGAGAAGGGGATGACAGAGGACGAGATAGTTGGATGACATCACTGACTCAATGGACATGAGTTTGAGCAAGCTCCAGGAGATGGTGAAGGACAGGGAGGCCTGGCACGCTGCAGTCCATGGGGTCGCAAAGAGTCAGACATGACTGAATGCGCGTGCACGCAAATGTGCATGCACACACACACACAACTCTGACTTAAAAAAAAAGAACTAAGGGACAGGTTAAATAAACTATGGATCAGACCTACAGTGCAATGCTGTGTAGGTACTACTTGGAATAAACTGTACACTGTGTGGGCTTCCTTTGTGGCTCAGTCGGCAAAGAACCCGCCTGCAATGCAGGAAACCTGGGTTTGATCCCTGGGTTGGGAAGGTCTCCTGGAGAAGGAAATAGCAACCCACTCCAGTATTCTTACCTGGAAAATTCCACGGACAGAGGAGCCTGGCAAGCTGCAGTCCATGGGGTCACAATGAATTGGACATGAATGAACGACTAAACCACCACCACACTGGCCACAAAAAGAAAAAAAAAGATCACAGAACTGTATTTTTTGTTTACTTATCTCGGGGTGAGATAAGGATTAAAGCAAGGAATACGCCCTTTATACTGAATATTTTTAAAATAAAAAAATACAGCGATCTGTGTGTTAGTTGCTCAGTCATGTCTGACTCTTTGACATGTAATAAAGATACAGGGATAGTAACAGACAAATAAGGATATAGGGTCAGACTCTCCTTTCCTAGTAAGTCAAGTTAAAACTGCTGTGGTTGGAACAAGACAGATTCCCCGTGTCCTGAAGGCTGTCTGCTGGGGGAAAAAGTGGTGAGCTCAGCCCTCTAGCATCCCCAGGCCGTGTGCACCAGCCCCATCCACGCTAGACTGTAACTCCAGGAATTGTATTCAAGGATCGGGACAAGCAGTAACACTCAACCACACAACTGCCAACTTTGCTCAATCACATGCCCCGAGAGTAGAGGTGCTGGGTCATATATTCCCTCACTGAACCCCTCTGGACCACAGCAAGCCAGGTGTGACGGACGCAAGGGACCATTAGATACAGGAACAGCCCCCCAATCTCAGACACACACTTAGTCGGAGAAAGACCTGGAAACAAGTGTGTGGAGTCTAGAGACATAGATGGGGACCACAGAGGGGCAGGGAGAGGTCTACCCTGTGTGTACCACTAGCAACAGGGAATCCAAGCCCCCTGACTCTTAACCCGAGCCATGGAAGCATCCTTGTCACCCCAATTCTGCACTGACCCAGAGTCGGGGGTGGTCCTTGGATGATCCAGATGGGAGGGACTACGTGTACAGAGCCAGGGAATCCAGAACCTGCCTCCCACAAGGTGAGGGCAGAGAAGAGGTGAACTTTGCCCCCAACCCTTTCAACCATTTGTGTAGCTGAGATCCTACTGGGTTCTGAGTTCAAGGGTGCGTCTCGAACTACATGTAGAGAATAGCTGAGGCTGTCTTCTAACTGGAAGCCCATGTAAATGCATCACCCTGAGTCCAGCTGGCTGCCAGAGTTCCCAGCTACGGAGGGGGGTGGGTGGGACAACATGATGGGGGGCGGGGTGTGAATGCCGGCTGTTCTTATTACAGCCTAGTGGTTAGAAGCCCAGCTCTCCCGCTTGTCGGTTCTATCCACTCTGGGCATTATTGCTCCATGTTGCTGTGCCCCGATTTCTTTTCTTTCTCTTTCATTTATTTATTGGCTGTGTCAGGTCTTAGGTGAGGCACGAGGGCTCAGTAGTTGTGCATGTGAGCTTAGCTGCCCCTTGAAGTGTGGGATCTTAGTTTCCCAACCAGGGTTCAAATCCGCGTCCCCTTCACTGGAAATTCTTGACCACTGGCCCACCAGAGAAGTCCTCGTGCTTCGATCTCTTCCCCTGAAGAATGGGGGTGATGGTGATGATGGCAGTTCAAGCCTCCCAGGGTTACCAATGTGGGTCAGCACCGTGGTTCACACAAAGTCAGCCCTAAACAAGCAAGTCCTTGGTATTGCCACGACCAGTGTGACTTCAGTTATATGGAGGTTTAAAAAAAAAAAAAAGCTGGGATAAACCAGAGGGGAGATAAGACCCTGAAAAGAGACTTGGAGAGAAAGGGGCGGGGTCGGGGGGGGAGGGTAAGGGCATTCTCCCTCCTGTTTTGGTCCACAAAGCAGCACCATGAGCTGTGACTTGTTCAGTAACCAGTGTCATCTGGGACTTTACACTCCAGGTATGCACCAAATGCAAGAATTGTATATTTTCTTCAGGCAGGCTTTGGGGGTGAGGACAGCGTGCTTGAACATATAAAGCAAGGCACACATGCCCGCGGGTCTGGTTTCCTCGCCTGTAAACAAGGGCTTGTTCTGGGCTCATTCAAACTATTTTTAAAGCCCCAACCCTAGGCCAGGCTTTAGAGATAATCTCTCGGGTGTGTTCCAGCTCTGATACCAACCATTTATTTTTAGGATCCCCTTGTGAGCAAGTGAAAGTGGTGCAACTAGCTTGGGGACGGGAGGCAGCAGTTCTGGGCTCAAAATTGGATGTGACATTGCACCAGCCCTCACCTCTGAGTCCCAGTTCTTCACTCGGTGAGCACAATGCCCGAGCCTCACAGGAGTGTCAGGTTGTGAAAATCATAGCACCATGTGAGCCCTGCCTGCCACAGCCTGACCTGCTAGGTCTCTGTGGACCCCCACGAGGGAGACTCCTTATTCTGAATTCATAGGCAGGAAACAGGTTCAGAAAGAGGGGCCAGCCCCTTGCAGCCATCCCAAGATAGACCCAGATTGTCTCACCTCCCACCCTAAAGACCAGCCTCTGTTTACAATGAGCCAGGCAGCCGGGCCCCCGTGCCAACTGGTACTGGTCAAGGGGAAGCCACCAGGGTCTTTAGACTTCTGCCTCCTCTTCCGCCTGTTTGAGGACAGGATGTTCCCTGGGAGGGAGGCCTCCTACATTCCTTCTTCATCTCCCTCTGGTCCAGCCCCGGGGGCCCAGAGGTGGCTGGATGTGGCTCCCGTAAGTTGAGACGCTGGTCCCTCTTTCTTCCCAGGCCTCTGCTGGCAGGAACGCGCCTCCCAGGGGCTGAGGACGTGAGGCCCAGCAAGAGTACAAGCACGGAATTCCTAGAACTGCTGTTCCCCTTCCAGGGGCGGGAGGGCATTTCATAACAGGGTCAGGCAGAGGGCTGAACGCCTGTGCTGGGATGCGGGCCAGCCGCCCAGGAGAAACCCATGGGAACGAGCGTATGCTCAGCTCAGCAGCAGGGCCCAGCTCTTTCTTGCAGGACAGTCTGCTTGGCAAGCACAGCTGACTGGCCGAGGGGGCAGGGGTGTAGCTTGGTAAAGAAGCAAAGCTCGCTCACTCCAAGTCTGCCCTTCCCCTCCCACCCTGCCAGCTCTCCGGGGAGAACCAAGACCCCTACAATCTCCAGACTTCCCTGATGGTCTAGTGGCTAAGACTCCAGGCTCCCAATGCAGAGGACCCGGGTTCCATCCCTGGTCAGAGAACTAGATCTCACAACCAAGACCTGCCACAACCAGATAAATAAATATCAAAAAAATAATAATAATAACCACCCCCCACCCCCGACAAAGACCCTTTGGGGTCTTATGAAGGTCCTGGAGTAACAAAGGGACCATCAGCCAGTGACAAATGGCCCTTCCTTCAGGTCCCACAAGGGAACAGGCAGGCTGATTTGAAAATTAAGCAGAAGGGACAAAGTTTCTCCGGAGACAGAACAAAACAGCTGACCGACTTCTAAGGCTGGCCAAACTCCTCCCCTTTCCCTCTGCACCTGGCATAGCCAAGTAAGGCTGCCCCCTGAAATGCACTACCAATAGTGAGTGCCCTTCCGAAATACACCACCCCCCTTGCTGCTGGAAAGTGAAGGAGTCCTGTTTTTTTGTGTGAATGGCACGCCCCCAAATTCTCATGCTGAAGCCCCAACTCTTAGTACCTCAGTGTAACTGTGTTTGGAGATAAGGTCTCTTACTTAACCAGGCTATTTTGTGAAAAGGAGGCCGTTAGGGTGGAGCCCTAAAACAATGCGCTGGTGTCCTTGTGAGAGAGAACCATTCCACAGAAGGACCACAACCACCACCTCGAAAAGGGGCAGTAGGACGCAGCCTCTGCAAGACATGAAGGGGGCCTCAGCAGAAACCAACAGGTCCACACTTGGATCTTGGGCTTCCAGACCAAGAAGAATATAAATTTCTGTTGTTTAAACTACCTGGTCTGTGGATTTGGTTACAGGAGACCTAGCAAATCTACACAGGCCCACTGTTCCCTTTTGTTCAGAAGAGAGAAGAGGGAAACCCATTCACACTTCTTAAGGCAAGAGACCCAGTTCTGCAGCCGCCATTGTGCATGTGCCGAGTATGATTCGGCCACACCAGCAATAGTCTCCCTCCCACTCACCTGTGGACCCCTGGGCTCAGACACCTGCCTCTTGCCAGCACTCCAGAAAATCAAGGATGTTCAAATGCAAGTGCTGGGCAGAGGGGGCCAGTACCTGAAGCCTGGCCATTTGAAGGGAAACAGAAGGTAGGCTGGCTGGCAGTTAGTATGCGTGACACCAAGTGAATATATGGCCCAGAGCCCTGGCACCATGTCCATCTGTGTGTTTTGCTTTGTGGAGCTGAATAGAAGGGCTTGAAAGCGGGACATGGGGCCCATGACTCAATGTTTTCAGGAAGGCGTCCTCTGTTCTTAAACCAATAGTCAATAAACACACAGGCTCGTGATTCCTGTCTCCTACACCTGGCTGGATAAAGCACAAGCTGGCATCAAGATTTCTGGGAGAAATATCAATAAATTCACATGCAGATGACATTCACCCTTAATGGCAGAAAGTGAAGAGGAACTAAAGCGCCTCTTGATGAAGGTGAAAGAGGAGAGTGAAAAAGTTGGCTTAAAACTCAACATTCAAAAAACGAAGATTATGGCATCCAGTCCCATCACTTCACGGCAAATAGATGGGGAAACAATGGAAACAGTGAGAGACTTTATTTTCTTGGACTCCAAAATCACTGCAGATGGTGACTGCAGCGATGAAGTTAAAAGACGCCTGCTCCTTGCAAGAAAAGCTATGACCAACCTAGACAGCATATTAAAAAGCAGAGACATTACTTTGCCAACAAACATCCGTCTAGTCAAAGCTATGGTTTTTCCAGTAGTCATGTATGGATGTGAGAGTTGAACTATAAAGAAGGCTGAGCACAGAAGAATCAGTGCTTTTGTACTGTGGTGTTAGAGAAGACTCTTGAAAGCCCCTTGGACAAACCAGTCAATCCTAAAGGAAATCAATCCTGAATGTTCATTGGAAGCAATGATGCTGAAGCTCCAATACTTTGGCCATCTGATGTGAAGCCCTGACTCACTGGAAAAGACCCTGATGCCCGGGAAAGACTGAAGGCAGGAGGGGAAGGGGACAACAGAGGGCACGATGGTTGGATGGCATCACTGACTCAATGGACATGAGTTTGAGCAAGCGCCAGGAGATGGTGAAGGACATGGAAGTCCTGGCATACTGCAGTTGCAGAGTCGGACATGACTGATTGACTGAACATCAACATCTGGCCCTGGCTCTGTTGGCCACTCAGCGGGAGAGGCAGTTAAATCCCCTCAAAGGACTGTTCCTTTAGGCTTGACCGTTGATGAACATCGTCTCAAAGCATGGCCCACATAAATCCTCCTATCCCTGTTTATACCCAGCTTCTCTCATTCAAAGGAGTCATTTCCCTTCTCCTAGAATCTGGGCTAGCCTTGCGGCTCACTCTGACAAACAGAATACTGTATAAGTGACATACTGTGACTTCTGAATAAAGGCCTTAAGAGGCCTTGGAAGCTGCCATGTAAATAACTCATATTCTGAATGGTGTGAGGCCATGAGGACGGACAGAGAGCCCAACATTCCAGCTGTCCCCAGCAATACCCAGACAGGTGGCTAGGGCCACCTTGAAACTTCCAGCCCAGGGCAATCCAATGGCCAAATGTATGCAGCCAGATGAGTGGGCTCAGGCAAGATGATCAAAAAATGCCCAATTTACCCAAAGAATGAAGAGAAATAACAGATTGTTGTGGTGGTGGTTGAAGTTACTAAGTTCGGGGGTTGCTTGTTCCACACCAGTAGCTAAATGATACAACCCTTCTCATCGAGACGAGATCTCTGGGCCTAGTATCTGAACTCTCCCTGTGAACCCTCATGAGCATAGGCAGTGGATTACAAGGCCCATATCCTAAGCATCCAAATGCCATGGGCAGATGGCACCTATTTCTGCTGAGTCAGCAATACTGGCCACAAACAAGTAAATGAAGACTATGAATCCCAGTGTCTGAGACCTAGGCCCCGACAATGACTAGTTCAGTGTAAAAAGTCACCTCCTTCCACAGTCTGCTTCATAATAACTTGGAATAATCCTGGGATAAGTTGGAAAGTTCAGAGAAAGTTAGCTTCTGCTTCTGGGACATTCCAAGATAAATAGTTATACTTATAACTAAGAGGACAGAAAAGAAAATTTAAACATTCTTATTAAGCCAACCCAGACCCAGGCCTAGAAGTAGAGACACTAGGTCACCCTGAGAATACTCTCATCACAGGAGTTTTTCACCCTTCACCTTTTAGACATCTGATGTGGCTGGCCACACTACAAAGATGAGTAAGCCATCTCTGAAAGAACTTCCTGTCTAATCTAGGGAACAAATACGTAAACAAAGACACATGTGAATCATTGTTGTGAATCACAAAAGAGGAAGAACACTGGCATGGATCTCAGTAAAACGAGAAAGTAACATGTTTTTCGTTCATACATTTGAACATTCAAGAATCAAGAATCTATGTGTACAAATGAACACTTTTCATTCACTTCACCCTGGGAAGCAATCCTTGTTTCAATAATGCTGTCTTTTCCTAACTCGACATCAAATAAAGACCCTGACAAGCAAATGCCTCGCTGCTTTATACCAATAGTGAATACAGCACCATCCTGCTGGCCCTTTATCCAAATTTGGTAATGAAGGACTTTTTTTGCTCTTTCAGGAAAAGAACAAACAAACCCCTTTATCAATAATGAGGCCCTGCCACCCTTGAGGATATTGGAAAAGAAAAAAAAAGGTCTGAAGGCAATTCATATCCAACAGCTGTGTTTACACTGTTAGAATGTAAGGCCAACCACACTGGCTACTTGGAGTGGGCAAGTCTCATTTAATATCATGTAAGTTTTCAGGGGTTGGGTGAGTGTCTGTCTAATTACTTCAGATACAACTCTGATGCTTATAATTCTATTTCGGGTGTGTTCATCTTTCTAGCTTGCAATGGAAGCCCTCGAGGTCACACTTTGTCTTCCAATGCCATGGCCATAAGATCAGGAAGGCTATGGGTGCTCTACACCAGGGTCCCTGCCAGTCTTTAATGAAGCACATAGTATGAAATGTTCTAAATGCTTTAAAAGGAAGCTCGGGTCAGTATAAAAAGAGACCCATTATAATTCCCTCTTTGCCTTAATGTCAATGTCAAGTTCTCTTGACCTGTAATAAAGAGGCAGTGTAACTGAGGCCTGGGGACACTGGCGGCGCTCCGGCTTCAGTGCCCAGCCTACCCTATCCTCTTCCCGGCACTCTCTGTTCCAGGGCCAGACCCGGGAGCTGCCCCAAGGTAAGCTTCCTGGGTGCAGGCTTTGTTTGTCTAAGCAAATAGGGTGCCAGTAACACCTGCAGTCCTAGCTGCTTACCTCTGATTAACCTTATCCAGACCCAGGGCTTAGGTACAACTACCACCCAAGCCACAACTCCTATAGCTTTGGGTCAAACATCCAGTAAGGAACTGGGAATGTAGAGGCTGGTGGGGGAAGGGTGGATGAAGGTCTGACCCACTCAAAGGTTCTGGTGGTTTATGGTGTTACTTAAGACTTATAAGACTCACAGATACACAGAGTAGACTTGTTGCCAAAGGAAAGGGGTTGGGGTGGGGAAGGTAAGGGTTTGGAGTTTGGGATTAGCAGATTCAAACTATTATATACAGAATGGATAGACAACAAGGTTCTCCTGTATAGCACAGGGAACTATATTCAATGTGATAAATCCCAACAGAGGGACTTCCCTGGTGGTCCAGTGGGTAGGACTCCACGCTTCCAAGGAAAGGGGCACAGGCTCAATCACTCATCAGGAAACTAAGATCCTGCAAGAAGCATGGCACAACCAAAAAAGGAAAAAAAAAAAACAAAAAACAAAAAACCCTAATGGAAAAGAATATGAAAAAGAATATATAACTGAATCATTTTGCTGTACAGCAGAAATGAACACACTGTCAATCCACTATACTTCAATAAAATTGGAAAAAACAAAATCATAAGATTCCACAAACTTGAGTGTTCATCAGTGACACTCTCTTAAGTAATTTTCTTAAGTAAATTTCTCTTCAGTTCTCCAGACATCTAACTTCTTTAGATCACTGGTTCAGCTTGTGTAGGGTTAATGAGCATGGGAAGCAAACTGGAGTCAGAGGACTGGAGATGGCTCAAGTCATCTGCTCTTATCTTCCCCGGGGACACACTGCAGAGCCATTCCCAGCAAGAGTGACCAGCGGATACTTTGCTCCAGTAGCTTCTGACACTATCCAACCGTGCAGACTCTGCCGAGAGCCTGGCTCTCCAGGAGTCTAGTTTAAAGACAGATGCCAAACCCAACCTCAAGAGACGTTTACCTGGATAGATGCATCACTTTTTTTGTCAGACCACAGAGGAGGGCTTGTGGTGAGGGCTGTCACATTCCACCAATTTCTGAGAGCTCAGAGAATAGTCCTTATACCAGTCACTGGGAGCTAGTTAGAAATGTGGAATCTTAGGCCCTACCCCTAACCTACAGAATCAGATGTGGTCCCCAGGTAATTCATGTGCCCACTAGAAGACTGAGAAACAGCACTCTTGACTGAAGCAGAAGGGGGCCAGGAATGACCTTTACTCATTAGGTCAAGTCCCTCTGCCCAGGCAAAGGGTTGTGTTAAAGTGGGCTTTGGAGGAAGACTCCACGCCTTGGTTATACAGAGGCAAGCCTGGATTCTCTGGGTTATGGACTGTGAGCTGCGTCTCCCAACACTGGTCACTAAGCTGGTCATTCTCTAGGCTCCTGGCACTGCTAGCTTCCTTCCAGTTGGCCTCAGAAACTGTCACACTGATGCAGAAGCCCCTGTCCCTCTCCCAAATCAGATCAGATCAGATCAGTCGCTCAGTCGTGTCCGACTCTTTGCGACCCCATGAACTGCAGCACGCCAGGCCTCCCTGTCCATCACCAGCTCTCGGAGGTCACTCAGACTCACATCCATCGAGTCAGTGATGCCATCCAGCCATCTCATCCTCTGTCATCCCCTTCTCCTCCTGCCCCCAACACCTTCAAAAGGAGGGAGACTGGCTGAGGTCTGCCCCAAACCGCAATTTACCAGTGCAAAGGGAGAAGTGGCAGAGAGTTTCCCATAAACAGCACCCCAGGCTGTTGCTTCCAAGCTAATCCACCCCGTCTAGCAACAAGGGTGCAAAATAGGGCCCACCTAAGCCTTCAGGCCTGAGTCAGTGCCCACCCTGAACAGATGAAGCAGTGGCTCACATCCTCACTGGAGGGGACCCCAAAATTGTCCCGAAAGGTCTCAGTAGACACATCATAGCACAGAAAAAGCGGAGTAGCATGGACTACATAAAGTCCAGCATGGAAAGAGAATCTGAGTCAAAAGAGACAGCAAGAGTCACTGGGAACTTTCCCTTGGATCATTTTTAGACGCGGCAGCATTTTTTCCCCTCTGCGCTTGGCGGCTGTTTCTTGTTCAGTTTGGGAAATCTGGTGTTAGATTGGATCGTGGGCACGTGTTTGGGGGCCTCGATGCCGCGTCCCATGGAAAAAGGCGGCCCCAACTGTCCAGGAACCACTCAGCTGGCGAACAGCTCGCACGCTGTATGTTTTGAGTCAAACAAAACCAGGGCCTCGGATCTGGCTGTGCTCGCCGGGGGTGGGACAGCTGCCTGAGAAAAGCAGCAAGTGGCCCCCGACGCTGCCAGGCGACAAGGCGGGCAGCCCCGCCCGAGTGCGTGCGTCTCAGCCGGGACGCCAGAATGTGCGGCGCTCTTCACGAGTAGTTTGGGAAGCGGCAGAGGGCGTGAAAGGAAGGGGAGAAGGGCAGGAGCGGGTGAGGACAGCGCGAGGGAGGGAGCAAAGCGGCAAGCTCGGGGATTTCATCACGCAAACGCGCTGGCAGGTTTCATCAGCACCCGGGCTCCGGAGCTGGGAGCGAATGCCAGGCTCCCGAGGGCAGCGCGAAGCGGGCCCCCACCCGCGCCAGCTCAGCTTCCTCTTCCTCATCCACGCTCCAGGAGGTCACACGGTTCCCTCTCTCCCCTCCCCCCCGGAGAGAAGAACGTGTTTTTCTGCATAGCGCGGCTCGCGGCCCCGGGTCCCTGCGCGGACAACCGCCGCGCGCCTGAAAGAACCATCTGCTCCCCGTGTGCCGCCGAGGCGCCGCAGGGGCAGGCGAGCACCCTCCGCCCAAAGCCCGGGCTGGGGGTCGGGTAGGGTGGGGGGCCTCGGGAAGGAAGAAGGGTTCTGCGAGGGTCATTGATCCCAAATCCCATCCCACAAAGCCCTTGGCCCGGCCTCTCCGTGGTGCGTGGCCCACCCCGACCCCACCCTATTCAGCTTCAGAACTGCCCCCAACACCCACAAGGGGCAGCACACCTCAGCATGTGGTGGTCTTGGAAGCGTGCGTTCGTTTGTGCGTTTGTCGAAGATCGGGGGAGTCAGCTGTCTCTCCCAGAAAGAAGAAAACTCCTGGCATTGGCAGACGCTGCACTGGAGTTCGCGCCCGAGGGCTGGAGATCGCAGGCGACCCCCAGGTTCGCTCCCTGCGGCCACCTCCCGGACTCTTACTGCCTCCCTGATACCCCGTTCCGTTCTTCCCAGTCATCGCGCCCCGGAACTCGGTCGCCCCGTCCAGCTGGCGGCTCCCGAGCACTCCCCGCTCCTGCTGAGTCCGGACTCCCCACCGCCCGCACCCAGAGCCGGGGCGCAGGGGGCCACCTTCTTGGAGCCCGCGCCTACCTCCGGGGGTGGTGCTGAAGAGCGTGCCGCCGGGGGTGGTGCTGTAGTCCCCGGGGGGCAGCTGCACGCCGTCGGCGAGGACCACCCTCCGAGTGGTGGGGATGGCCCGGCTCGGGGTCTGGCTGCAGCTGCTACCTCCGGACATGGTCGCCCCGCGCGCTGAGCCCGCAGCCGGGGCGTGGCCCTAGAGCCCCTCGGGCCTCGCTCCGCCCCGCCCGAGACCGCCCCTTCCGCCTCGCGGGCAGACGACCCTTGGGATTTGTAGTTCCCGCCGCGCCGCCACGCCTCCCACCTCTCCCCGGGGCTGCGGGCTCGGGCGCTCCTCACCCCCAGCGCTGGCTCCTCGACCCCAGCGCAGGCTCCTGCTCCCGGGGGGCCGGAGCCTGCGCCCGGCCCCCGTACCTTCCAGATCCCGCGCAGCCATGTCCCTAGTCCTTTCGGGTCCCCGTTGACACCCCGGCAGGGACTGGTCGAATGGGGGTGGTGGTCACGAGCTTGCCCCGGTTAATGCCTTGCTGCTGGGTCGGGGGCGCATCTCAGGCTGTGCGGGGATCCTAGCCCACCCTGGCTAGTTTCAACACTGGGACCTCAGCGGAAGGCCCCCATCAGCCCGCCCCTGTTCCACGTTCTAGTTCCTCAGACCAGAAGATGGACGTTGGTCGGTAGGTCATTCATCAACTGGTTGAACATCCGTCATGTGGCAGGGGTGGAAGAAATGGCGAAAAATACACATTCCTTTGCCCGAGGGTGGAGAGAAGGACCCGGGAACCAACCACCCAGTTGGTTGACGGCAAGCTAACCTTAGAGCGAGGTGGGGAGAGGTGGGGTTGCACCTCGGTGAGGTGGGTGTTGCGGGGAGGCTTAAGAGTTGGTCAAAGAAGATTCTTGACACCCTTTGGGTTGGGTCCGTCGCCCGCCGCGCTTTCTGAAGTTTGGTAGGTGCTCCTTGAATGAATGAACCAACGAATGAATCTTCAAGGAGGTCCCCAAGTGGAGGACAGAAAAGCAGGCAGTGATCACTTCTTGGAGGGGAGAGCAAAGAAAGAAGTTTAAAAGGCAAATCTGGGCGGATTGTGAAGGGTCTTTCACATCATGACGGTGTGTTGCAGACCTTGTCCTCCAAGAGCAGGAGATATCAGAGATCTTTATTATTATTAATTAATTTATTTATTGGCCACTCTGCCTGCCATGTGGGATCTTAGCTCTCTGACTGGGGATCAAACTCATGGAGACTTAACCACTGGACCACCAGGGAAGTCACTCAGAGCTCTTTTAAGCTGGGGAGTGACACAATGATCTTCTTAGAATGGACTACAGGAGAGTGAGGCCTGAGGTAGGAAGACTGGTTGGATTTGGTCACTTCTGAGCTAAACCCTAGGCCTACGCTGTCCAGCATGGTAGCCACTGGCCACAAGTGCAAAATATCTCAATAATTTTTTTACGCTAATTGAATAATAATATTTTAAATATATTGGGCTAAGTAAAATCTATTATTAAAATTAATTTCACCTGTTTCTGTTTTTTTTTGCTAGGACTAGAAGAAATATATATATATATATGGATCATAATGTATTTTCATTAGACAACCTTGCTCTAGAATGAGGTGTTATAAAAGCAGTACTTAAGTTCTCAAAACTTCTTCCCGGAAAACTATGGACTCATCAAACGTTAGCTCTGGCCAGGTACATTATAGCTCATCCAGGACGATACTTACCTTGATCATATTGAAAAACAGAACAAGCATAAAACAGAGGCCCAGAGTGATGCAGGAAAGAAAGTGGGGCCCAAGAGGACGGTCACATCCCCAGGTCACATCCAAGTCCCTGGGATGGTCTCCAAGTGTGGGTTCTTGGCTTCTCACAGAAAAGAATTAAAGAGCTAGTAAGAGTAAAGTGAAAGAAGAGTTCCTCAGGGACTTCCCTGGTGGTGCAGTGGATAGGAATCACCCACCAGTGCAGGGGACGTGTGTTCCATCCCTGGTCCAGGAAGATTCCACATGTCTCGAAGACACTAAACCCATGGGCCACAGCTACAAGCCTGCGAGCCTAGAGGCCACACCCAGCCACAGAGTAACCCCCGCTCACCGCCACCAGAGAAAGCCCACACCAAAAAGGAATGAAGACCCAGTGCAACCACAATTTCTTTATTTTTTTTTTCAAAAAGGGTTATTTAGGAAGGAAACCGGAGAAGGCAACGGCACCCCACTCCAGTACTCTTGGCTGGAAAATCCCATGGATGGAGGAGCCTGGTAGGCTGCAGTCCATGGGGTCGCTGAGAGTCGGACACGACTGAGTGACTTCACTTTCACTTTTCACTTCCATGCACTGGAGAAGGAAATGGCAACCCACTCCAGTGTTCTTGCCTGGAGAATCCCAGGGACGGGGGAGCCTGGTGGGCTGCCGTCTATGGGGTTGCATAGAGCCGGACACTGAAGCGACTTAGCAGCAGGAGCAGCAGGAAGGAAACACACCCATTAGAAAGAATGTGGGCAAGTGAGGCCCCAGGGCATGGGGTTGTCAGTTTTTATTTTTGCTGTTGGGCCCAACTCTTTGCAACCCCATGGACTGCAGCACACCAAGCTTCCCTGTCCTTCACTATTTTCCAGAGTTTGCTCAGATTCATGTCCACTGAGTCAGTGATGCTATCTAACCATCTCATCCTCTGCCACCCTCTTCTTTGCCTTCAATCTTTCCCAGCATCAGGGTCTTTTCCAATGAGTCAGCTCTTCATATCTGGTGGCCAAAGTATTGGAGCTTCGGCATCAGTCTTTCCAATGAATATTCTGGGTTTATTTCCTTTAAGATTTGACTAGTTTGATCTCCTTGCAGTTCAAGGGACTCTCAAGAGTCTTATCCAGCATCACAATTTGAAAGCATCAGTTCTTTGGCGCTCAGCCTTTTTTATGGCGGAACTCTCACATCCATACATGACTACTGGAAAAAACATAGCTTTGACTAGACGGACCTTTGTAGGCAAAGTAATGTCTCTGCTTTTTAATATTCTGTCTAGGTTTGTCATAGCTTTTCTTCCAAAGAACAAGTATCTTTTAGTTTCATGGCTGCCATCACTGTCTGCAGTGATTTTGGAGCCCAAGAAAATAAAATCTGCCACTGCTTTCACTTTTTCTTCCATCTATTTGTCATGAAGTGATGGGACCAGATGCCATGATCTTAGTTTTTTGAATGTTGAGTTTTAAGCCAGCTTTTTCACTCTCCTCTTTCCCCCTCATCAAGAGGCTCTTTAGTTCTTCTTCACTTTCTGCCATCAGAGTGATATCATCTGCACATTTGAGCCTGTGGGTATTTCTCATAGCAATATTGATTCTAGCTTATGATTCATCCAGCTCAGCATTTCACATGATGTCCTCTGCATATAAGTTAAATAAACAGGGAGAGAAAATACACCCTTACTGTCAGGTCAGTCACTCAGTCGTGTCCGACTCTCTGTGACCCCATGAATCGCAGCACGCCAGGCCTCCCTGTCCATCACCAGCTCCCGGAGTCCACTCAGACTCACGTCCATCGAGTCAGTGATGCCATCCAGCCATCTCATCCTCTGTTGTCCCCTTCTCCTCCTGCCCCCAATCCCTCCCAGCATCAGAGTCTTTTCCAATGAGTCAACTCTTCACATGAGGTGGCCAAAGTACTGGAGTTTCAGCTTTAGCATCACTCCTTCCAAAGAAATCCCAGGGCTGATCTCCTTCAGAATGGACTGGTTGGATCTCCTTGCAGTCCAAGGGACTCTCAAGAGTCTTCTCCAACAGCACAGTTCAAAAGCATCAATTTTTTGGCGCTCAGCCTTCTTCACAGTCCAGCTCTCACATCCATCCATACATGACCACAGGAAAAACCATAGCCTTGACTAGACGAACCTTTGTTGGTAAAGTAATGTCTCTGCTTTTGAAAATGCTATCTAAGTTGGTCATAACTTTCCTTCCAAGGAGTAAGCGTCTTTTAATTTCATGGCTGCAGTCACCATCTGTAGTGATTTTGGAGCCCAGAAAAATAAAGTTTGACACTGTTTCCACTGTTTCCCCATCTATTTCCCATGAAGTGATGGGACCAGATGCCATGATCTTCGTTTTCTGAATATTGAGCTTTAAGCCAACTTTTTCACTCTCCACTTTCACTTTCATCAAGAGGCTTTTTAGTTCCTCTTCACTTTCTGCCATAAGGGTGGTGTCATCTGCACATCTGAGGTTATTGATATTTCTCCCAGCAATCTTGATTCTAGCTTGTGTTTCTTCCAGCCCAGCATTTCTCATGATGTACTCTGCATAGAAGTTAAATGAACAGGGTGACAATATACAGCCTTGATGTACTTCTTTTCCTGTTTGGAACCAGTCTGTTGTTCCATGTCCAGTTCTAACTGTTGCTTCCTGACCTGCATACAAATTTCTCAAGAGGCAGATCAGGTGGTCTGGTATTCCCATCTCTTTCAGAATTTTCCACAGTTTATTGTGATCCATACAGTCAAAGGCTTTGGCATAGTCAATACAGCAGAAATACATGTTTTTCTGGAACTCTCTTGCTTTTTCCATGATCCAGCAGATGTTGGCAATTTACTGTACTCCTTTCCTAATTTGGAACCAGTCAGTTGTTCCATGGAAGGTTCCTACTGTTGCTTCTTGACCTGCATACAGTTTTTCAGGAGATAGGTAAGGTGGTCTGATATTCCCATCTCTTTAAGAATTTTTCACAGTCAAAAGCTTTAGCAGAGTCAGTGAAACAAAGGTAGATGTTTTTCTGGGATTCCCTTGCTTTCTCTATGATCCAACGAATGTTAGCAATTTGATCTCTGGTTCCTCTGCCTTTCCTAAACCAAGCTTGTTATCTGGAAATTCTTCATTCAGGTACTGCTGAAGCCTAGCTTGAAGGATTTTGAACATAACCTTGCTAGCATGTGAAATGAGCACAACTGTACATTCTTTGGCACTGCCCTTCTTTGGAATTGGAATGAAAACTGACTTTTTCCAGTCCTGTGGCCATTGCTGAGTTTTCCAAGTTTGATGACATATTGAGTGCAGCACTTTAACACCATCATCTTTTAAGATTTGAAATAGCTCAGCTGGAATTCCATCACCTCCACTGGCCTTGTTTGTAGTGATGCTTCCAAAGACCCACTTGACTTCACACTCCAGGATGTCATGTTGAGTAACCACACCATGTGGTTATCTGGGTCAGTAAGACCTTTTCTGTATAGGTCTTTCTGTGTATTCTCGCCACCTCTTTTTAATCTCTTCTACTTCAGTTAGGTCCTTATCATTTCTGTCCTTTATTATGTCCATCCTTACATGAAATATTCCCTTGTTATCTCCAATTTTCTTGAATAAATCTTTAGTCTTTTCTTTCCCATTCTATTGTTTCCTTTACTTATTTGCACTGTTTATTTAAGAAGGCCTTCTTGTCTGTCTTTGCCATTCTCTGGAACTCTGCATTCAGTTGGGTGTATCTTTCCCTTTCTCCCTTGCTTTTTGCTTCTCTTCTTTCCTTCAGTTCAGTTCAGTTCAGTTGCTCAGTTGTGTCAGACTCTTTGCAACCCCATGAAATCACAGCACGCGATGGACAGGCTTCCCTGTCCATCACCAACTCCCGGAGTTCACTCAAACTCACATCCATTGAGTCACATCCATCGAGTGGTGATGCCATCCAGCCATCTCATCCTCTGTTGTCCCCTTCTCCTCCTGCCCCCAATCCCTCCCAGCATCAGAGTCTTTTCCAATGAATCAACTCTTCGCATGAGGTGGCCAGAGTACTGGAGTTTCAGCTTTAGCATCATTCCTTCCAAAGAACACCCAGGACTGATCTCCTTCAGAATGGACTGGTTGGATCTCCTTGCAGTCCAAGGGACTCTAAAGAGTCTTCTCCAACACCACAGTTCAAAAGCATCAATTCTTCGGCGCCCAGCTTTCTTCACAGTCCAACTCTCACATCCATACATGACCACAGGAAAAACCATAGCCTTGACTAGATGGACCTTTGTTGGCGAAGTAATGTCTGCTCTTCTTTCCTTAGCTATGTGTAAAGCCTCCTCAAACAAACACTTTACTTTCTTGCATTTATTTTTCTTTGGAATGATTTTGGTCACTGACTCCTGTACAATGTTATGAACCTTTGTCCACAGTGGTTTTGGTCATTGACTCCTGTACGTGGTTACAAACTTCAGTCCATAGTTCTTCAGTCACTCTGTCTACCAGATCTAATCTCTTGAATCTATTCATCACCTCAACTGTATAATCATAAGAGATTTGATTTAGGTCAAACCTGAATGGCCTAGTGGTTTTCCCTCCTTTTCCAATTAAAGCCTGAATTTTGCAAAAGAAGCAAAGGAATGGGTATTGCTCAAAATTTTCCAAGTGACACTTCAACAGTATGTGAACCGACAACTTCCAGACATTCAAGCTGGGTTTAACAAAAGCAAAGGAACCAGACATCAAATTGCCAACATCCGTTGAATCATAGAAAAAGTAAGTGAGTTCCAAAAAAACATCTACTTCTGCTTTATTCACTATGCCAAAGCCTTTGACTGTGGATCACAACAAACTGGAAAATTCTTCAAGAAGTGGGAATACCAGACCACCTTACCTTCCTCCTGAGAAATCTGTATGCAGGTCAAGAAGCAACAGTTAGAACCAGACATGGAACAATGGACCGATTCCAAGTTGGGAAAGGAGTACATCAAGGCTGTATATTGTCACCCTGCTTATTTAACTTATATGCAGGGTACATCATGAGAAATGCCGGGCTGGATGAATCACAAGCTACAATCAAGATTGATATTGAGAAATATCAATAACCTTAGATATGCAGATGACACCACCCTTGTGGCAGAAAGAGAAGAGGAATTAAAGAGTCTCTTGATGGGGGTGAAAGAGGAGAGTGAAAAAACTGGCTTAAAACTCAACATTCAGAAAACTAAGATCATGGCATCTGGTCCCATCACTTCATGGCAAATAGATGCAGAAACAGTGGAAACAGTGACAGACGTCATTTTCTTGGGCTCCAAAATCACTGCAGATGGTGACTGCAGCCATAAAATTAGAAGATGCCTGCTCCTTGGAAGAAAAGCTATGACAAACCTAGATAGCATATTAAAAGGCAGAGACATTTGCCTACAAAGGTCCATCTAGTCAAAGCTATGGTTTTTCCAGTAGTCATGTATGGATGTGAAAGTTGGACCATAAAAAAAAGCTGAGCACCGAAGAACTGATGCTATTGAACTCTGGTGTTGGAGAAGACTCTTGAGAGTCCCTTGGACTGCAAGGAGATCCAACCAGTCCATCCTAAAGGAGATCAGTCCTGAATATTCATTGGAAGGACTGATGCTGAAGCTGAAGCTCTGATACTTTGGCTACCTGATACGAAGAACTGATTCATTGGAAAAGACCCCGATGCTGGGAAGATTCAAGGCAGGAGGAGAAGGAGATGACAGAGGATGAGATGGTTGGATGGCATCAGCCACTTTATGGACATGAGTTTTAGTAGGCTCTGGGAGTTGGTGATGGACAGGGAAGCCTGGCGTATTGCAGCCCATGGGGTCGCAAAGAGTTGGACACGATTGAGCAACTGAACTGAACTGAATGAGTGGAAGGAGTATTCCAGCTATTTGGGGGACGGGATGAAAATTTCCAGGGTTTGGGCCACTGCCCACTTTTTGACTCTCTGTGGTCATCCTGGGGATGTCATGGCACCTGCAGATGTGTCTTTCAGTTTGCTGATGTGTTACAATGAGCGTGTGCTGAGGCTCAAGGTCTAGAGGAAGTCAACTCGTATGCCATCTTGGACCCACTTGGCTCTTATTGGCTTATGTCTTGTCCTCATGTGTCTGTGTGTGTGTGCGCTCAGTCGTGTCTGACTTTGTGACCCCATGAACAAGAGCCCGCTAGGCTCCTCTGTCTCCGGAATTTTCCAAGCAAGAATACTGGAGTGAGTTGCCATTTCCTCCTCCAGGGGATCTTCTCAACCTGGGGATCAAACTTGCATCTCCTGCATTGGCACGTGGATTCCTTACCACTGAGCCACCTGGGAATCTTGTTCCCAGGCTGTGTCATTCTTTTAGGGGTTGTGCCCTGCCCTCTTCCCATCTCAAGAGAGGAATGGAGGTTTGCTCACGATCACACAGCTGTGAAATGCTTGAGGCAGGAGCAGAACTTGCCTCCCTTCCTGGCCAGTCCCCTTCTCAGCCCACAAGAAAACACAGGGGCCCATCCCCCTCCCTTGGGGAGGACTGTTTTGTGAAGATCTGTTTGGTTGCCTTATCAGACCGGCAGGTTTGGCTACAGTGGAAGCTTTAGGGAAGGGGCCTGCTTAGAGAACTCTGGGCTCACTATGACCTCTTTGCCCGAGGGCTATCGGAGCTGCAGAGGAGAGTCTGAGGACTGCAGTGGAGTCAGAGGGCTGGGCCTGGCTAGACCTGGGCCCCTCAAAGATTGAGGAAGAACACTAGCATGGGCCTGGTGAATGTGTGCACATGTGTGTGTGTGTGGTGTGTGCAAAGTCGCTTTAGTCATGTCCGACTCTTTGCGACCCCATGGACTGTAGCCCATCAGGTTCCTCTGTCCATGGGGATTCTCCAGGCAGGAATATTGGAGTGGGTTGCCATGCCTTCCTCCAGGGGATCTTCCCGACCCAGGGATCGAACCCACGTCTCTTGCATGGGCCGGTGGGTTCTTACCCAGGAAGCCGCAAATCTGGGCCTGGTGCAACCGGCAAATAACTCTTTAGTCTTGGACCAGATTGAAGAGCTATTTACCTCTCTGGGCCTTTTTTCCCCCAGCATCTTTGTTTTCGGCATCTGTCAGATGGCAGGGGATGCGGCTGGTGTTTGAACATCTCTGAGGACCCTCAGGGTTTTATGGTATTTTATGTCTTTGATAAACTCACTGCTGAATTCTGTTTCCTACCCAGACAGTTCACCTCTGGTGATTTCTGCTTCTTCATGGAGCAGGGACTCAATCAGAGGAAGCTTTGTCATCAGGTATAAGGTCCCACAGGCAGGGACCAAGGGTTTACCCCTACTCATTTTTGTTTTTAATATTTATTTATTTGACTGCACATGGTCAAATAAATAAGATCCCAGCATGTGGAATCTTCGTTGTGGCATATGAATTCTTAGTTGAGGTGTGTAGGAGCTTGTTTCCTGACCAAGGATTGAACCTGGGCCTCCTGCATTGGGAACACCAAGTCTTAGCCACTGGACCACCAGGGAAGTTCCTGCTGCCGCTGTTGACAGAGGCCATTGGAATCCTTCTGGGTGCTGCTACCAAAAGCCAGACTTATCTATTTCTGTCTTCCCTTTGAGCAAGGGAAGGTCAAAAGAAAGAAAACAGTGAGCCAAGGATTGTTTTCTAGAAGAAAGATAAGGAGGGGGTGGGGGGAGGGAGGAAACAGCTTCCATCCCAGTTTGCTCTTCTTGACCTATAGGCAGGAAAGGCCAAAGGTCCCATCTTATCAGTTGAAGGAAGTGGAATTTCTCTGAATAGCAACCAGGCACACAAGCCCAGCCCTTCCAGGATGAAATGCTTTGTGAAGTTAACAAATAACATCTGGGATAATCAAGAACGGCCCTAAGTGGGCACTGGCCCTCCCTAGCATCCATCTCAACACCGGTTGAGTGGAGCTGGACCAGAGTTGGGAAGGAGTGCTGGGAGAGGGTCCTGGGACTGGTTGTCTGGGGAGGACAGAGCAGGGTCCACAAGAGGAATTAAGGCTTCCAGAATCTGGGGGAAGTCACAGTGGAAGCCAGGGGGTCCTGAGGGGTGGGGGAGTAGTGGGAGAGAAGGGAGCTGGTATGTTTGTCTGTTTGAATCCCCTCCTCATGTTATTTGATGCTGAAAATGGTCCCCCTTTGTTAGGGGAAACGCTTGACCGAAACCACACCAGCCTGGCCAGGCACCAGTGTAACCATTTGCCTTAGCTGTTTTAAGACTGGAGGTCCTGGCAGGGAATACGTGGAACTCCCAAGTCACCACCAACTGGAAGAATTCGGGAGAGGTCAAAAGGAGATGCCACTGGTCCTACCAACCTCCCAGGATCCTCGTCGCTGGGATCCATCTTGGCTGGACAATGTGTGAATCACCAGGAAGGACCCTGACTCATCCGGGTCAGCATGACTTGGCCAGAGACCACCCAGAAATTAATCTCATCCCTGTAAAACCCGAGACTGTGAGCCACATGGCAGAGCTGTTCTCCTGGGTTCCCTTACAACTCCGCCCAGAGCCCCCTCCCACCAAAGTCTCTTGCTTTATCAGCACGTGTGTCTCCTGAGACCAATCATCTCAAGAGTTAGACAAGCGCCCGCTCTATTAGCGAGCACGTCCTGTCACCAAGCCCCCAGCTGCCTGTGGAGGCTCGTATCCTTTCTTGTCCAGTTCGGGATTCTCGGCCCCTCTTCTGTACGTCTTGCCCCAGGCGTAGACACAGCCTTTTTTCCCAGAGCTCTGGTTTCCATTCCGGACACATCTGTGCGTGCCTGGCTGGTGGGGCTTCCGTAGGCGGCTCCTTGTCCTGGGGGCTGCTCGTCCTGATCCTGGCTGACTTCTGTCTGTCTCTCGTCCTCCCTGTCTTTTGTTTCATTTTTGGATGGCCCCGCTGCCAAATCTGAGCTAGTGGCGGATGTGCGCCACGCCTCCGGTCACCCCAGGATTTAGTCCCTTTTTGGTACTCGTGGTTCTCAGCAATGTTTGGCCTCCGATAAACTTGATGGAGAGACTATTTCTTACACTAAGAGCTCTTTCTTTTCAACGGCCCTCTGTTATCTTCTTGTCAGTGGAGAATCTTCCTGTTTTCCTTTGTATACAATTTTTTTTTTTTTTTGCCACACCACGGGCATGCAGGCTCTTAGTTCTCCAACCAGGGACTGAAGGCCCACCTTCTGCAGAGGAGGTCTGGCTGGTGGGGTTCCGTGAGCAGCTCCTTGTCCTGGCGGGTGGGAGGAAGCATGGAGTCTTAACCTTTGGGCCACCAGGGATGTCCTGCCTGTTTTCTTCGACATGTCTTTTTTTTTTTTAAGTTTTGGTACCTTTGGACCTCTTTCACCCATTTCTCCCATCCCCTACTCCCTGCCTCTGACAACCACCCCCTGTTCTCTGTATCTCTGAGCTTGTTTATTTTTAAACATCTCTTTTGTCAATGGTTGTATCTCCATCTGAAGCAGGAAGTATATAGCAAAGGAACCTCTAAAGGACACAGGGCGGTGGGGACAGGACACAGGAGTTGACATGACGGGTTCCCAATGATGAATTTAACGTTTTAATATGACTTCAGGGCTAAAGAGTTGACAAAAAAAAATTTTTTTTAAAGTCACTCTGCCATCTGCCATCAGAACTTAATCTGCCGTCTTTACCTGGATTTTGAGAGCATCCCTGGGGAATGCTTTTCTTCTGGGTGTGGGAACAATGCAAGGCGCTGGAGAGGGTTGGGGGGTGGCCTCTGTGGATGACCCTCTGTGTGTTTACCTGAGCTGTGGCCATGCAGGCTTAGAAGGTGTTATGTGTTGGCCAGGAGAGCGGGACAGCTGAGAATCTTTGGTGGCAGCTGAAGGAACATGGCCCGAAGGCCACCAGGAACCAGTGTCAGATCCGTGGTCCTAACCAGCCCTCAGGGATGTATCCGTCAGGATCACTCACATGGGGTAATTCAAGGAGAGTTCAATAGCAGGATGTTCTGCAAAGGTGTGGGCGGGAGGTTGGCAAACCAAAAGGGAAGTCGTGGGAACTGGGAGGTGGGCCTGAAGGAGTAAGAGAGGCAGGTTTACTGGAATCTAGAGAGAGACACATGGACAGAGGTGGAGAGGAGAGGCTCACAGGAGCTGTCACCTGCTGTCCAGGCTGGAAAGAGCTGGAAGGTAGACTTGCCTTCCTGCCCTTGCTGGCAGCCCACTGGCCCTGTCCAGCTGGGAGACAGAGGACAAGGGAGCCCACTGATGCGCCCTATGGGCTAGCCTCCTGTAGCACCGAGCAGGGCGGAAGAAGGTGGAGAGTGGATGGAAGAGGCAGCACAAGACTCTAGGAGGGGTGTGTGAGGGGCAGCCCGGAGCGATTACAGGTCCTGAGCAAGTGAGTGTGTGTGTGTGTGTGTGTGTGTGTGTGTGTGTGTGTTGAGCCCCACAACGCACTCTTCTTGCTTTGGGGTGAGAGTGGGGACCCCAGAACCCTTATGCTCAAAGTTCTCAGTCCTTAAATATTCTCCTCCTCTCAAAGCTTGATGCCTGAAATCCTCTCATTAAAACACACACACACACACACACAACTTTTTGCAGGGAACTGGGAATTCCCTGATGATCCAGTGGCTAAGACTCCCAGCTTTCACTGATGAGGGCCCCGGGTTCAATCCCTGGGTCGAGGAACTAAGATCTGCAAATGAAAAATATATAAAATAATAAAACAAAAAGCTCTCTGCTCCGAGCTAAAGGTTCTGCTGTGAATTGACCTCCCAGATAGCAGCAGCAAGGGGGAAGAGCAGAGGACGCTTTTTGTGTCCTTACTCTGGGCCTGCACTGAGCGAGAGATATCTGACTCTGATGAGACAGGTACGTGGTTCCATGGCCTTGCAGGACAAGTATTACTAATTCACACATGAGGCGTGTGGGGCTGGGGGGCCTAGACAGCCCCACACCACGGCCCACATCTAGATGTTTTTATAACCCGCTTAGTCCAAAGCCCATTCAGGTCACCACCACCCCTGTGATCCCTGAACTCCATAGGAGCTGAGGAGCTGGTCTTGATGTGAGGAGGGGGGAACCATCCCAGAGAACAGGAAAGGCTACAGTGGAGTCAAGGGTGGTGTTTAAGCAGCAGATATTGACTTCTCATTTCTGGGGGCTGGGAGTCCAAGATCAGGGTGCCGGCAGACAGAGCCCCGGGTGAGACCTGGCTTCCTGGTTTGCAGACAGCTGCTGTCTCAGTGTGTTCCTTCAACCAAGAAGCGCTAATTTTGAATTTGCACTGGATCTGCTTCCAGGACTTTAACTCTTTTTGTTATTATAAGCATACAGAATGGCCTGCCTCAGGGAGATAACCTGACCCTACCCACTGGTGATGGACTGTGACATTCTTGAATCCTTTGTGTGGCAAATGGAGCTGGGCCTGGTGCCCACTGCTTACCAGCGAGACTCAGAAATTCACATTTGGGGAGGCCAGAATCACAGATAGATGTGACATCTTTGTTTGTGGATGTGACAGGGAATATTCCATTTCACACCACCCATGAAATGACTGTTAGGAAATGAAACTAACATATCCTCCCCATCTGAGGCTTGCCAGTCTACGAAATACTTGCAGGAATTAAATGGCCTTTTTACTTCATTTCTTCACCTCCTGCCATCTCTGATCCATAAAAGAATCTGACATCCAGGCTCCCTCTAGTTGGCTAATTGGTTATTTTGAGGCTCTAGCCTGCTGTCTTCTCGGTCAGTCGGCTCCCAAATAAAGTCCGTTCCTGATCCCAACCGGAGAAGGCAATGGCACCCCACTCCAGTACTTGCCTGGAAAATCCCATGGACAGAGGAGCCGGGTAGGCTGCAGTCCATGGGGTCGCTAGAGTCGGACACGACTGAGAGACTTCACTTTCACTTTTCACTTTCATGCACTGGAGAAGGAAATGGCAACCCACTCCAGTGTTCTTGCCTAGAGAATCCCAGGGACGGGGAAGCCTGGTGGGCTGCCATCTATGGGGTCACACAGAGTCGGACACGACTGAAGCGACTTAGCAGCAACAGCTGATCCCAACATCTCATCTCCGATTCATTGACTTATCTTGCGGCAAGCAAAGCGAACTTGGACTGAGTAATATTATCACATGGTGCGGGGAAAGAGAACTCTGTCTCTCCTTCCTTCTTATAAGGACACCATTCCCATCATGGTGGGGGTAGGACACCCTTATGACCCCATCTAAACCTAACTATAACCTGTCAAAGGCCGAATCACTAAATACCACTAAATACCTCCCATCTCTCCACGGGGATAGATACCATCACACATGAATTTGGGACCAGACACATTCAGTCCATATCAGAAAGGAACCTTGAAGACTTTTGCCCAGGGTGGGTTTACCCTGCTTTTCTGGGTGGTGACTGCGCCTCCCTCCAGCCCCCCACAAGAAGGGATCCAACATAACTGCCTCTCTTTCCCCTCCATGGACTTGACACTCTTTCTAACTCAGTAGACCCCACAGAAAGCAGTGCTTTCAGTAGGAACATCTTTGAATTCAAAGTTGATGGCATAGTGTTAATTCCACAAGTTTTGTAAAGAAAATATCATGGGCTCACAATCCACTTCTGATCTATGTGACCTGTATCAGTCACTCTGAAATGCAATTTTCTGTACATCTTTTTATAAATTTGTATTTTATTTATTTTATTTTTGGCTGCACTAGGCCTTCGTTGCTTTTGCCTGGGCTTTCTCTAGTTGCGGCGAGCAGGGGCCACTCTCTAGCTGCGGTTGGAGGGCTTCTCATTGTGGTGGCTTCTCTTGTTGCTGAGGACCAGCTCTCAGGCATGCTGGCTCAGTAGTCGAGGCGCAGGACTTAGTTTCTCTGCAGCATGTGGGACCTTGCTGGACCAGGGATCGAACCGGGGTCCTCTGGATAGGCTAGGTGGATTCCTATCCACTGCTCCATCCGGGAAGTCCTGAAGTAAAACTTTCTTATATGTAGAATGGCTGTCCTGGTAGCTCAGATGGCAAAGAATCTGCGTGCAATGCAGGAGATCCCATTTGATCCCTGAATGGGGAAGATCCCTTGGAAAAGGGAATGGCAACCCACTCCAGTATTTTGGCCTGGAGAATTCCACGGACAGAGGAGCCTGGAAGGCTGTACAGCCCATGGGGTCACAAAGAGTCAGACTTAGTGACCAAACAACAGCAGCAAAATGGAAGTAATACTAGCCACCTGGGTTAAAGCGGGCAGCACAGTTTTGGGGACTTGGTGGACTTCCAGCGAGTGTAAAGAGCTATATAGAAGCTAACCTCTTGATTTCCAGGCCTAGGCTCTGCCTTGACTTTCCATTTCCTTTATTTGAGGGGCAAAATGTGACATTTATTAAGCATTCCAGGGCCTGGGGGCCTTTCACTTTCCATCAGTAGCTGGCCATCCTGATCTTGGAGTCAGTGGGCTGGTTGCACATATGAGAAAACGTGGGGATGAATAAAAAGAAAAGGAAGACCTACTGTGTGATAGAAGCGAGGTGGCTGAATTAACCCTTTTGAAGCAACTCCGGAGCCTGGAAAGCGCTGAGAACCCGGAATCTCCCACGCAGTGAGCAATTTACTCGCTGCTGGTCCGCAGCTTCGCGGCTGCTGGGCTGGCGCGCCCTCTAGTGGTCCTCCTGATGTCTTTTTTAATTAGACCAGTTTCTTTGGCAGTCTGTCCTACTTTGCTGCTGCTGCTGCTGCTGCTACTGCTAAGTCACTTCAGTCGTGTCCGACTCTGTGCGACCCCATAGATGGCAACCCACCAGGCTCCCCCGTTCCTGGGATTCTCCAGGCAAGAACACTGGAGTGGGTTGCCATTTCTTTCTCCAATGCATGAAAGTGAAAAGTGAAAGTGAAGTCGCTCAGTCGCTGCTGCTGCTAAGTCACTTCAGTCGTGTTCGACTCTGTGCGACCTACTTTAAGTTCACTCAATTTTTTAAAAGCATATGATTTTTTACTTATTTCTTTATTATGGCTGTACTGGGTCTTCATTACTGCAGGCAGGCTTTCTCTAGTTGAAGTGATCGGGGCTACTCTCTACTTGAAGTTCATGGGTTTCTCATTGTGGAGGCTTCTCTAGTTGCAGAGAGGGCTCTAGAAAGTGTGGGTTCAGTAGCTGAGACTTCCTGGGCTCTAGAGCACAGGTTCAGTACTTGTGGCCCAGGGGCTGAGTTGCTCCGTGGCACGTCGCGTCTTCCTGGACCAGGGATCGAACCCATGTCCCCTGCTTTGGCAGGTGGATTTTTAACCACTGGACCACCAGGGAGGTCCCCACTCAAGTTTTTACTGAGAGAGTTCTTTGCCAGGGGGAGATAGTCTAGGCACTGGAGATTGAGCAGAGAACAAAACAAACCCCTACACTAATTCTTCACTTGCTCAGCAACTTCCATCTGGGTCCCTGAAGGCTGTTATCGGCTCCTCCTTTTGTATTGCCAAAGGTGAAATTTTAAGAGACTAGCATGCATAGACCTCCAAATAAGATGAAACTAGAGCATTTGGGTAATACTGGGGCAAATCTGAGGGGAGAGGTGCAGGGGTCCAGCCCCGGTGGATCCAGGGATTTCGAAGGGGAGACGGCATAGGTGATCAGGAAACAACAGCTTATTAAAATATTAATTAAAGATATAAAGAGTGGTGAAAATGAAGATAGCTCAGTGAAGAAATTCAGTGAAGAAAAGTGGATGAAATAGGGATAGCTCAATGAGAACATTTTGTGGAGAGAGGAGGCTGAATAATTCAGCCAGAAGATAAGAGAAGGAACGACATGGGGAGACCAAGCTTCGGTGAACAAGGCCCCACACTTTATTTTTCAAAGTAGTTTTTATACCTTAAGTTTTGCATAGAGGATAATGGGGGAAGGGGTGGAGTCATGCAGGGACAGCAGTCCATGAGCCAGGCTTTCAAACATATCATACGCAAAAGTTTAGGTGAGTTACATCATCTTCTGGCCCGGAGGCCTATTAACATTTTAAGGAACTTATTTTCTCTAAAGGTGATTATTCTAAAGTCAGGCGCCACCCTCCAAAAGCATTGGAGTTGCATTTCTATAGGGCAAAAGTGTGGTGGGTTGTAACAAGAAAAAGAATTAACTCAAGGGTCCAAGGTTACAAATACTAAAGCTACTACTTACATTTCTATAAACCAATTATATCAATCAATACACTGCCAAGGACACAGTAGGTAAAGGATATGGAGACTTAGCAGCAAACATTGGCCCAACAAGTGAAAAACTCTTCACCAATATAATTTCTAATCAATCTTTTAACTGCTGAAAGGAATCTGTATTTAGACAGTTTAGAACATCTCATGCCTCTCAGTTGGGAGGCTCTAAACAATCACATGTGGCCGGAAAAGCCTATTTAGGCAGGCTAGAAGATTTCCAAAGGAGTTTGTAGGCTGAAACACTGTCACACCCAGGAATTATTAACTGGAGCTGTAAGTTAACTCTTTTTTCAGAGAGACGTAGTGGGGGACAGCCCCCTGTAAAGTCAGAGGTGTAGATGAGAACACAAAGCAGAAAGTAGGCAGACTCTGGTTTTCGGGGTAGATGCTCGAGAATTTCCAGGGGGCTCCTGAGGCTCGATCCCGCCCTTGCGTGTGCCAGGCCTCCTTCCTCATGACCTTTGTCATGGGCGGAGCGCTGATCCAAGCCGGCTCCCGACAGAGAGGTATTTAGCTCAATTTTAAGTGACTTGCTGTCTCTTAGCGCTTCTTTCCTTTATTATAGATTATGATTTTGCTTTCCCCCTGCTTTTTAAGTTTGTTCATGAGTGCACTTGCAGAGGTTCTACTAGATCTACGCTATCCAATACGGTAGCCACTAGTCACCCATGACTATTTAAATTAAATTAATTTAAAAATATAATAAGACTAAAAATGTAGTTCCTTATTTGCACCACTCACATTTCCAGTGTTTATTCCCCACGTGTGACTGGTGGCTATCTCATTGAATAGCACTGATACATGATATCTCCATTGCAGAAGGTTCAACTGGATGACCCTGTAGCCAGGATGGGGATTTGGCTGCAGGAGTGTTGAGTTAGTGTGAAGGTACGAACTACCCATTCCTTCCTTCTGGCTTCTTTTCTTTTAAGGATTTCTCTTATTTATTTGTTTTCTTTTCACCATGCTGGGTCTTTGTTGCAGTGCACAGGGTTTCTCTAGTTGTGGCGAGCAGGCTTCTCACTGCAGTGGCTTCTCTTGTTGCGGAGTATGGGCTCTAGGGTGTGTGGGCTTCAGTAGTTACGGTGCATAGGATTAGTTATCCCACAGCATGTGGGGTCTTAGTTCCTGGACCAGGGATTGAACCTGTGTCCTCTGCATATTGGCAGGCAGATTCTTAACCAGTGGCCCACCAAGGAAGTCCCCTCCTCCTACCTTCTTATCTGCAGCTTGGACAGTGGCCTCTGGCTGGTAGCAAAGGGGCGTGAGCCAGAAGACCTAACTTTCTACTGTTTGCTGAGCCAGTTGGGAGATGTGCCCCCCTTCTTTCTTCTTTTTTTAAAATTTAATTTTACTTATCGATTTATTACAAACATTTCTTTCCGCCTCACTGCACAGCTTGCAGGATCTTAGTTCTCTGACCAGGGATCAAACCCCAGTGCACAGCAGACCAACAGAGAGAGCTGGGTCCCAGGCTGATCAACCCCGTGGTTGCTTTTCTCTTGGGAGACTTCAGTTGCCAAAGGTTGTCTCTCTGCGCCCGTGGTCCTGGGTTGCCAGCTCTGCTCTTGACCTCTGCCCTATCTGGTTCTAACTGTGGGCTGGAAGGGGCTTGGGGAACCTTCTTACCAAGCTTTTGTATACAGGGAAGTCTCTGATCCCCAACGAGACAGCGAGTGGGCAATGGATGCTGGGGTGTCTGAAAGTTAAAAGTCTCCACTTCTTGAGCCACTACCATTAACTTAGGAGCAGAGGAAGCTGGACAGAGCATCCTGGTCCACAGGCTCTTCTCATTTCTGCTGCTAGCTTGCTCTCTGACTCTGGGCAAGTCCTTTCTCTTACCCCAAGTCTCAGTTTCTTCCTATGTAATGAGGGATGTGGGACTTGATGATTTCCAAGGTCTTCTGCAATTATAGAGTCTGTAACTTGGCCATTGCCTTTGTGACTCTAGTGCACAAACAAGTTATCATCAAGATAGAACAGATTCTCCCCTCCCCAAAGAGAAATCTCCTGGCTCAAATGGTTTCACTCCAAAATCTGAAGAAGACTAAACACCAATTTTACACAAATTCTTCCAGAAAATGAATGAGGAGGGAACACTTCCCAGCTTATTTTTAGGCCAGTATTATTTTGATATCAAAACCAGATAAAGATAGTACTAAAGAAAGCAACTATGAACCAATATCTTTCATGAACTTAGACCAATAACTCTCAAAATCCTCAATAAAATATTAGCAAATTTAATTCATTGTTCTAAAATAATTATAAATATGAAAAGGATTATATACAGGGACCATATAGGATTTATTCCAGATATGTAGTCTGATTCATTATTCAAAATTCCATGGATATCAAGTGGTTAATAAAGTTGAGTTTGAAAAAGTCCATCATAGCAACAAGCTAAATATAATCAAGCTATAGAGCTGTGCTGGACTCTTTGCGACCCCATGGACTGCAGCACGCCAGGCCTCCCTGTCCATCACCAACTCCTGGAGCTTGCTCAAACTCATGTCCATTGAGTCGGTGATGCCATCCAATCATCTCATCCTCTGTCATCCCCTTCTCCTCTTGCCTTCAATCTTTCCCAGCATCAGGGTCTTTTCTAGTTCTTCGCATCAGGTGGCCAAAGTATTGGAGTTTCAGCTTTAGCATCAGTCCTTCCAATGAATATTCAGGACTGATTTCTTTTAGGATGGACTGGTTGGATCTCCTTGTAGTCCAAGGGACTCTCAAGAGTCTTCTCCAACACCACAGTTCAAAAGCATCAATTCTTTGGCACTCGGCTTTCTTTATAGTCCAACTCTCACATCCATCCATACATGACTACTGGAAAAACTGTAGCTTTGACTAGATGGACCTTTGTCAGCAAAGTAATGTCTCTGCTTTTTAATATGCTGTCTAGGTTGGTCATAACTTTTCTTACAAGGAGCAAGTGTCTTTTAATTTCATGTTTGCAGTCACCATCTGCAGTGATTTTGGAGCCCAAGAAAATAAAGTCTGTCACTGTTCCCATTGTTTCCCCATCTATTTGCCATGAAGTGATGGGACCAGATGCCATGATCTTAGTTTTCTGAATGTTGAGTTTCAAGCCAGCTTTTTCACTCTCCTCTTTCACTTTCATCAAGAGGCTCTTTAGTTCCTCTTCACTTTCTGCCATGAGCGTGGTGTCTTCTGCATGTCTGAGGTTATTGATATTTCTCCCAGCAATCTTGATTCCAGCTTGTGCTTCATCCAGCCCAGCATTTCGCATGATGTACTCTGCATAGAAGCTAAATAAACAGGGTGACAATATACAGCCTTGATATACTTACTCCTTTCCAAATTTGGAACCAGTCTATTGTTCCATGTCCAGTTCTAACTGTTGCTTCTTGACCTGCATACAAATTTCTCAGGAGGTAGATAAGGTGGTCTGGTGGTCTGATAAGACCACCATTCTCTTTAAGACTTTTCCACAGTTTGTTGTGATCCACACAGTCAAAGGCTTTAGTGTGGTCAGTAAAGCAGAAGCAGATGTTTTTCTGGAACTCTCTTGCTTTTTCTATGATCCAACAGATGTTGGCAATTTGATCTCTGGTTTCTCTACCTTTTCTAAATCCAACTTGAACATCTGGAAGTTCTTGGTTCACAGTACCAAACCTTCAAGCCTCTTCAAGCCTCACTTGGAGAATTTTGAGCATTACTTTGCTGGCATGTGAGATGAGTGCAATTGTGCGGTAGTTTGAGCTTTCCTTGGCATTGCCTTTCTTTGGGGTTGGAATGAAAACTGACATTTTCCATTCCTGGGGCCACTGCTGAGTTTTCCAAATATGCTGGCATATTGAGCGCAGAACTTTCACAGCATCATCTTTTAGGATTTGAAATAGCTCAACTGGAATTCCATTGCCTCCTCTAGCTTTGTTCATAGAGATGTTTCCTAAGGCCCACTTGACTTCACATTCCAGGATGTCTGGCTCTAGGTGAGTAATCACACCATTGTGGTTATCTGGGTCATGAAGATCTTTTTTGTATAGTTCTTTTGCATATTCTTGCCACCTCTTATTAATATCTTCTGGTTCTGATAGGTCCATATCATTTCTATCCTTATTGTGCCCATCTGTGCATGTTCCCTTGGTATCTCTAATTTTCTTGAAGAGCTCTCTAGTCTTTCCCATTCTATTGTTTTCCTCTATTTCTTTGCATTGATCACTGAGGAAGACTTTCTTATCTCTCCTTGCTGTTCTTTGGAACTCTGCATTCAGATGGGTATATCTTTCTTTTTCTCCTTTGTCTTCCACTTCTTTTCTCAGCTATTTGTAAGGCCTCCTCAGACAACCATTGCCTTTTTGCATTTCTTTTTCTTGGGGATGGTCATGATCAATGCCTCCTGTACAATGTCACAAACCTCTATCCATAATTCTTCAGGTACTCTGTCTATGAGATCTAATCCCTTGAATCTATTTCTCACGTCCACTGTATAATCGTAAGGGATTTGATTTAGGTCATACCTGAATGGAATTCTCCAGGCCAGAGTACTGGAGTGGGTAGTCTTCCCCTTCTCCAGGGGATCGTCCCAACCCTGAGACTGAACCCAAGTCTCCCGCATTGCAGGTGAATTCTTTACCAGCTGAGCCACAAGGGAAGTCCTTCATGAAGATAATCATAATCATATAAACGAGTACAGGAAAAACATTTGACAAAATCCAACATCTGTTCATGATTTAAGACTCTCAGCAAGCTAGGAAGAAAGGGGAACTAACCTCAGTTTGATAAAGAACATCTGCAAAAAGTCTATTGCTAACTTCATAATTGATGGTGAAAGACAGAATGCTTTCTCCCTAAGTTTGGGAACAAGGCAGGAATATCTGCTCTCACTGTATGCGTGCTCGCTCAATCGAGTCCAACTCTTTTTGACCCTTTGGGCTGTAAGCTGCCAGGCTTCTCTGTGCATGGATTTTTTTTTTTTTTTTCAGGCAAGAATACTGGAGTGGGTTGCCATTTCCTCTTCCAGGGATCGAATTCAAGTCTCCTCGGTCTCCTGTGTTGCAGGCAGACTCTTTTCACACTGAGTCATTGAGGCAGGCGTGCTTTCACTTGCTTCCACTACTCTTATTTATACAGTGCTGGAAGTTCTAGTCACTGCAGTAAAGCAAGAACAAGAAGTAAAAAGGCATACCGCGTGGAAAGGAAGAAGTAAAACTGTCCTTATTTGCAAATGTTACAATTGTTTATAAAAAAAAATCTCAAAGACTCTACAGAAGAGCTCCTGTAACTGCTATGTAAGTTCTGCAAGGTCACAGGATACAAGATTGATGCATAAAACAACTGCATTTCTATACAGCAACAGCAAATAGGCAGAAACTGTCTAATTGTTCCAAAGAAAATGAGACACCTAGAGAAGGCAATGGCACCCCACTCCAGTACTCTTGGCTGGAAAATCCCATGGACGGAGGAGCCTGGTGGGCTGCAGTCCATGGGGTATCTGGGAGTCGGACACGACTAGGCGACTTCACTTTCACTTTTCACTTTCCTGCATTGGAGAAGGAAATGGCAACCCACTCCAGTGTTCTTGCCTGGAGAATACCAGGGATGGGGGAGCCTGGTGGGCTACCGCCTATGCGGTCATACAGAGTCGGACACGACTGCAGTGACTTAGCATAGCATAGCATAGCATAGTTACATATTTAACAAAACATGCATAGGATCTGTATGCTGAAAATTACTAACACTGATAAAGTCAATCAAAGAAGACATAAATAAATGGAGACATATACTGCGGTCATGGACTGGAAGACACAGCATAGTAAACATGTCAATTCTTCCCCAATTTATAGGTTTAATGTAATTCCTATCAAAATCCCAAGAAGATATCCTGTAGACATAGATAAGCATATTCTAATATTTACATGAATAAGCACAAGCCCTAGAATGACTAAGTCACTTCAGTCGTGTCCGACTCTGTGCGACCCCATAGATGGCAGCCCACCAGGCTCCCCCGTCCCTGGGATTCTCCAGGCAAGAACACTGGAGTGGGTTGCCATTTCCTTCTCCACTAGAATGACTAAAGGAATCTTAAAAAAAAGAAGAATAAACTGTGAGGAATTATTTTATCCCATATAAGATACTGTATGAGACCAGGATGAAATAAAGGAAGGATCAAACCCTGACCAGCTCTTTCCTGAAAGTAGAGATAGCATCTCCTCCAAACAGTCTTCCTGGATTAGCTCCTATACTTCACTAGCCCCTGCGTATATACCCTACTTGAACTGTATCAAATTATTTTCCCTTCATTAATATGGGAGTTGGTGAGCATTCCTATTTCTCAGCTATGTATTCAATAATCTGCAATACACAGAGTTTGGTGAGGGCATTATCATGGCTTCTGCCTTTTTGCTTTTCTCACCAGGCCCAGGAAGGTGTTCTGAACCTACTGGGCATTCAGTTGTTTTGCAGCCAGAACAGACTGAGATGATTATTCTCATCTTACTCTTCTCAGGGCCTCCTGGCCCCCACCAGGCACCTTGTCCCCAGGGTGCATCAGGAATCCAAAATCTCAGCTCACGATCTCAGAGGCTTCATCACCTCCCAGCACCAGCTGCTGATCCCATTACCCAGAGCAGGGCAGGAAGCCCACGAGGTCTCCTGAAAACTGATGATGTCAGGAGAGTCTTCCTCTGGCCTCTGCCAGGCTCTGCTTTGGAACCCTTGGGGCCACCAGGCTGTCCATTCTGTTGGCAGTTCCTCTTCCGGTTCTCAATGGCTCATGGATGGGTGGAGGGCTTGGGTTGGGGCCAGGGGAAATGGGAACAGTGCAATGAAAAGCAGGAGCCTGTGACTCTTTGGTTCCTAGGCCGGAAGCACTTGGAAGAGGCAGAATCTCTACTTTTTTTTTTCTGGCCGTGCTGAATCTTCATTGCTCGGGGTTCTCACTGTAGTGGCTTCTCTTGTTGTGGCTTGTGGGCCCTAGAGCACAGGGTCAGTAGTTGTGGTGCATGGGCTTCATTGCTCCAAGGCATGTGAGATCTTCCTAGATCAGGGATGGAACCCATGTCCCCTGCATTGGCAGACAAATTCTTAATCACTGGATCACCAGGGGAGTCCAGCATTTCATTTTTATATTGAGGAGGTGGCGGAGGGCCTGGCAGGATGACTTTGGAGGGACTGCCCTTCCTGCAGCATGTAAAGAGGATTCCAGATGCTAGAGGGCTTCCCTGGGGGCTCAGATGGTAAAGAATCTGCCTGCAATGCAGGAGAACAGGGTTCGATCCCTGGGTTGGAAGATCCCCTGGAGAAGAGAATGGCAACCAATACTCCATTATTCTTACCTGGAGAATTCCATGGACAGAGGAGCCTGGAGGGCTATAATCCATGGGGTCACAAAGAGTCGGACACAGACTGAGCGACATTAAGAGAGAGAGAGTGCTGCTGCTGTTGCTAAGTCGCTTCAGTTGTGTCCAACTGTGCAACCCCATAGACAGCAGCCCACCAGGCTCCCCCGTTCCTGGGATTCTCCAGGCAAGAACACTGGAGTGGGTTTCCATTTCCTTCTCCAATGCATGAAAGTAAAAAGTGAAAGTGAAGTCGCTCAGTCGTGTCTGACTCTCAGCAACCCCATGGACTGCAGCCTACCAGGCTCCTCCATCCATGGGATTTTCCAGGCAAGAGTACTGGAGTGGGGTGCCATTGCCTTCTCCGGAGAGAAATGCTAGAAGTGGCTAAAAAGACACCCCTGCTCCGGCCCTGTCGTGTTTCCCTGGTGACCACAGATGGCGTGTGCGTGCACTTCCTGCTGCCTGCAAGCCCAGGAATTCCTCACTCCTATCAGAGCATCCTGGAATGCCTTGCTGGCTCTTGGGGCTCCTGCCTTTGGTCTTAAATGGTATCATGGCAGTGAAATCACTTTCTCATCTGTGGGGGGCCGGGGGGAGGGGGTGCGGGCAGGGAGATGTGAGTCCAGGCATGTGAGCGGAGAGTAAGCCAAACCAAGCAAAGAAGTTCAAGTAAGAAATGAATCCTAAGTGATGCATAATGGGTCAAGCAAGACCTGGGTGGACGTGCGTGTACCCGGAACGCAGCACACCGTGGGGGCTGAGCGGCTGCCTTTATCAGAATTCTTCCTTCTGCGTGTGTTTTTAATGGCTCTTGCCCCTCATGGACCTCCTAGATCCCTGAGCTGGGCTTCTGGTCCCTTCCACACTCCCTACAAGCTGAGCATCTTAGCCAGAGGCTCCCAGAAAAGGCTCCCCATCCACGTCTGGGCAGTTGCTGGCATTGCGAGTGGCTCCCTTCCACCTTCCCACTCACCAGCTTTCTCACAGCACTCACACAGGCCTCCAGAGGAGGACTGGCCAGATCACACCTAGATACCGTGCTCCCTTTCAGCCCTCAGGCCTCCTCCTTCACCCGTGGGAACCGACAGGGAACTGAGAGGGGGCGGTCCCTGGGGATGACCTCCCCAGCAGGACAGAGCTTGGACACCATCGAATGCCGGCATGAAATTGGGGAAGTGGTGGGGACAGGCTGCGGGGTTGTCAGGGGGGAACTTTCTGTTTCTTGCTCTATTTTTACAAAATGTACTTACGACACTGGGGACATGGCGGGGAAGGGAGCAGACAGGAAGGAGGGGATTTGGAAGCAAGCAAGAAAACAGAACGGTCCATTGGACTTGCATTCCTGAGGCTGGACTCACGCTAGTCTGCTGTGACAGACTTGGGGCAAGGCTGCCTGCCTTGAAGACTCCAGATAGATCGTTCAGACGTGGGCCTCTCGGAGTCCTGGTTCCAAGAGACAGGATTCATACATAACATTTTTTATTTTTTAACTTAGGGATAAGTTTTTTTGATGTCCTGGACTGTAAGCCCCTTGAAGGGCAGAAAGCATACTTTTTTTTTCATTTTTTCCACAAAGCACATCTTAACTATCTTTTCGTTTCCTAAGCACATAGCAAAGTGCCTGGCATACAGAAAATATTAAAAACCCAATGAACTGGAAATCGCTCTGAGCTTTCCGTGGTGTGTAAGCCTCCCTGCTTAGTTTACAGGGAAGGTGAGTGTAGGGTGCAGTAAACAGGGGTTATCTTTAGAAGTGAGGGAGAGTGAAACAAACGCTTGCAGCCAGTCCGCAGGGGTAGGGGGAGAGGAGCTGGGTGGGTGCGCCTTCTGTCAAAGGCGTAAAGCTGGCAGGAAGTCGGTATTTCACCTGCGGTGTAGGGTCCTGACCCTTTCCCTGTTTCTCCTGGGATCCCACCTTCTATCTGCCCTGCCCAGCCCAGAGGGGCCAGGCGGCTCTCCTGTACCACCAACATCATGGCCATTCCCACATAAAGCTGCTGGGCTGGAATTAACAAACACCTTTTCCTTTTAAGCTCAATTGTAACAACACAATGACTGGGGTCTTTTTACTTTTTGTCTTGTTTCAAACACATACAAAAGTAAAGAGAATAGTGTTTCCCCTCCCAGGTTCCCATCACCCAGCTTCCGCAATGGTCAATGCCCTGCCTTTTTCACCCACTGGATGCTTTTAAAGCTCTCTCCTAGCCATCCTACCATTTCCTCTGTAATTATATGGTCTCTGTTACCAAAGGAGAAGGGCTTCTTATCTTAAAAACACAACAATAACATCACCATTCTTTAAAAAGTCAACAATAACTCAGTGTTATCAAACATGCTGTCAGTGTTCAAATTTCTTGGATTGTCTCTTATTTCTTACTGAATTTTTAAAGATATCTTTATGGTTGTAAAACATCTATAAATAAAATTTGCCACATTAACCACTTTTAGATGTGCAGTTATGTGATTACATTCTCAATGTTATACAGTCATCGCCACTATTTCTAAAATTTTTTCATCGTCCCAAACAGAAATTCTGTGCCCATAAGCAATAACTCTTCCTTTCCCTTACCCTTGTAATTTCTAATCTAACTTCTGTTTCTGTGAAT
Organism: Tragelaphus eurycerus; assembly: GCA_935064755.1. Lineage (NCBI taxonomy): Eukaryota > Metazoa > Chordata > Mammalia > Artiodactyla > Bovidae > Tragelaphus > Tragelaphus eurycerus. The sequence goes on along the minus strand of CAKXYN010000034.1, from coordinate 9,919,309 downwards.
CTACCTATTTTAGATATTTCACGTAAGTGGAATCCTACCATATTTGTCTTTTTGTTTCTGGCTTATTTTTCTTGGATGATGTTTTTAAGATTCATCCAGGTTTCAGCCTGTATCAGAACGTCATTCCTTTTTAAGGCTGAATAGTATTCCATTGAATGGATATACCAAGTTTTGTTTATCCATTGATGTCCATCTATCGATGGACACTGGAGTTGTTTACACCTTTTGGCTATTGTGAATAATGCTGCGATGAACATTGGTGTGCGAGTATCTGTCTGAGTACCTGTTTTCAATTCTCTTGGATGCATATCTAAGAGTGGAATTGCTGGGTCATATGGTAGCTCTACGTTTCACTTTCTGAGGACTGCTGCTGCACCATTTTACATCTCCACCAGAAACGCAGAAGGATTCCAATTTCTCCATATCCTGGCCAACACTTGTTATTTTCCACTTTAAAAAGTATAGCCATTCTGCTGCTGCTGCTGCTAAGTCACTTCAGTCGTGTCCGACTCTGCGTGACCCCATAGACGTCAGCCCACCAGGCTTTCCTGCCCCTGGGATTCTCCAGGCAAGAAAATTGGAGTGGGTTGCCATTTCCTTCTCCAATGCATGAAAGCGAAAAGTGAAAGTGAAGTCGCTCAGTCGTGTCCGACTCTTAGCGACCCCATGGACTGCAGCCCACCAGGCTCCTCCATCCATGGGATTTTCCAGGCAGTAGCCATTCTAGGAGGTGTGAAGTCACATCTCATTGCATGTTACTGATGACTTATGATGTTGTCTTTGCTGTGCATATTGGCTATTTGTATATCTTCTTCAGATAAACATCTATTCAGGTCCTTTGCCCATTTTAAAACTGGGTTGTTTATCTTTTGTTGTTGAGATGCAGGAGTTTTAAAAAATATGTTCAGGGTATTAAACTCTTAATAGATATGACTTACAAATATTTCTCCCATCCTGAAGATTGTCACTTCATTTTCTCAATAGTATTTTTTGATACACAAAGTTTTTAATGTTAATAAAGTTCAACTTATCCACTTTTTCATTTGAGGCCTGTGTTTTTGGTGTCATATTTAGGAAATTGTTGCCAAATCTAGGTCACAAAGAGTTTCCCCTATGTTTTCTTGTAAGTTTTGTAGTTTTATGTCTTAAATTTAGGTCTGATCCATTTTTAGTTAATTTTTCTTTGTAGTGTGTCCGAAGTTCAGAAATAGCAAAAGTGAAAACAGTGAATCACAAAGGCAGTGATTAATAGAAGTTTATTGTGCACACACCAGAAAAAGAGTTTTTGAACTGGGAGCATTCAAATATAGCATGGAATGAGGGGCAGAGATATGTTATTGTACGGCAGTTTATACAGTAGGGAGGCAGTGACTTTATTCTTCACAGTGCTTGGCTATAGAGTTTCCTTAAATGATAGGGAATGGTTACTTCATATCAGTTCGGGGAAGACTTTAAGTTTCACTTATGATTTTCAGAGGCATGAGCAAGAAGTGATCCAGAGCAAGTTAGTCTTGCTTGTCTTGCAAAATAAGCTAAATTAAACTTTGTTTTTCTGACAAAACTGGTTTTGTCTGCTTAGGGAATGAACTTTCAAGTCTGGTCTCTGTTTTAATTTTAAAGGTGTAAGGTAAGGGTCCAGCTTCATGCTTTTGCACGTGAATATCTAGTTTTCCCAGCACCATTCGTTAAAGAGAATTTTTTCCTAATGAATGACTGTGTTACCTTTTTGACAATCTGTTGACCATGTCAGGGTTTGTTTCTGAGTTCTCAATTTGATAAATCCTTGATCTATGCATTTATCCTTATACCAGGCACAGTGCTGTTTTCATTATTGTGGCTTCGTAGTAAGTTTTGAAATTGAGAATCAGTCCTCTAACTTTGTTCTTCTTTCTCAAGATTGTCTTTTTTTTTTTTGCTATTTGCAGCCCCTTGAGACTGCAAAAAAATTAATACAAAGGATTTTATTTTAATTTTAAGATGAGTTTTTCTATCTCTGCAAAAAACACCACTGGAATTTTGATACGGATTGCACTGAATTTGCATATTGTTTGGGGTTGTATCATCAGCTTTTTAAAGTTTCTCTTATTTTTTAATTGGAGTATAGTTGCTTTCCAAAATTGTGTTAGTTTCTCATGTGCAGCAAAGCGAATCAGTTATACGTGTACATATATACACTCTTTTTAGACTCTTTTCCCATACAGGTCATTACACAATATTGAGTAGAGCTCTCTGTGCTATACAGTTGTACCATCATCTTAATAATATTGTGTTCCAATTCAGGAGCATGGGGCATTTTCCCATTTATTCAGGGTTTTCTTTCAGTCTTTTGTCTCTTTGGTTAAATTTATTCCTAAATATTTTATTCTTCTTGATGCTATTAGAGATGGAATTATTTTTTCAATTTTTAGGAAGGATTGATCAATGGTAATGTATAGGAATACAACAGATTTTTGTGTATTGATTTTTTTTTTTTTTTTTGCCTTGCATTGGCTTGTGGGATCTTAGTTCCCTGACCAAAGATTGAACTCAGGCCCTTTGCAATGAAACAGTAGAGTCCTAACCACTGGACTGCCAAGGAATTCCCCCCAACCACACTTAAATTCACCAAAAAACTCATCTTTATTTGTCTCTGTACTTTCAGACTATACCTTCTATCACCCACCCTCTGCTCACCCACAAATCCTTCCCTCCTAGCAATGAATAATAAATTTAAAGTGAACAGGCTATAAATATGTTACAAAGTAAAACTTACAGGGTTCGTTGATGCCTCCTGTGTAGAGTATAAGAGAGAAAGAGAGAGGTCCAGGATGGGACCAAGAGTTTTGACTGGAAAACCTGGCAGAAGCAATTTGCCACTTACTAGAATGGGGGGAAATGATTTCACTGGGGGATGCGGATGTTTTAAAGAACACAGGTGACCCATCAAAGCACCTCACAGTTGCACTTTGCAGAGGTCTATTATTTTAATTTAACATGTAATCACTGTTATGACCGGTCAGTAGATTTCAGGTCACCTATCCCTTATATTACCAAAAATGACCCTTGTCTCAAACTTTTATGAAAGAATCTTGATCCAGTCCATAGTATCTTACTGGCTATGCTTAGCGCGTGAGACATCATCCACCCAAGTTGCTCAGAGGGACCATACCTCTCCCTTATCAAAGGGCTCAGTCCCTCAAACACTGCCCACACTTGGGACTGGGCTGTACAGAGAGAAATTCCTGCCATTTCCCCCAAGAGCATGTAGGTTTCCTAACGTGCTCTACTCGTTGGGCAAACTTCTCGGGGTGGGGGAAGCTTGTAAAATCAATCGCCCTAAGGTATAATCGACCAAGATACTTTCTCTTTTGGGGTCCTTTCATTTTAATAAAGAGATAAGACCATCAGTCAAAAGCATGTATTTATAGTGATGAGATTTTCAGGAGAATTTTTTTTCCCTTGGAGAAAGGCATCTTTCTATCTCTCTCGAATCCACATGCTGTACTATCCTTAAAGCAGCAGTTAACTGCAATGGTTCTAACAACATTTCTTTCTTTCTTTTTTTCCCTCTTTTTAGTTTTGCCTGCGCTGAGTCTTCACCTCCACGTGCAGCTTTTCTCTAGTTGTGGAGAGTGGGAGCTACTCTCTAGCTGCAGTTTGCAGGCTCCTCATGGCAGTGGCTTCTCCTTTTGCAGGGTTCTAGGGTGCTCAGGCTTCAGTAGTTGTGGTTCTGGGGCTCAGCAGTTACAGTTCATGGGCTCTAGAGTGTGGGCTTAGTAGCTGTGATCCACAGGCTTAGTTGCCGCATGCCAGGGCATGTGGGATCTTAGATCCCTCACCAACTATCGAACCCCAGTTGCCTGCATTGGCAGGCAGATTCTTAATCACTGGAGCACCAGAGAATGCCCTCTAACAACATTTCATGATGCTTTGTTCCTCCCAGGGTGCTATGATCTCTCAGAAGTTGTGCTGGGGGAAGACTCCTTGGGAATGTCCAGAGGGGGTCTTCCTAGGCTGGTGAATCAGGTGAGAGAGTTACCCTGGGAGGAGATGATGGTCAGTTGGGGAAAGAGTGTTCAAGGAACACCTTGGTGGGATTTCTGGCCTTGGGAAAGAGAAACCTTTTCAGTCAGAAGATACCTTTTGTCACATTTAAAACAAGAGCCTAAATACAATGAATGTCAATTCTGTGAGTGAAGGGATAAAGGCGCCTGGGAGTGAGGCTGAGAATGATGAATAAATGCCCGGGGGTCCTTTTCCAGGGTGCCCGCCGTGTTAAACGAGGCATGAACGGCCGCTCTGAGAAGCTGCCAGTCTGAACCTCTCCTGTCTTGCTTATGTCCGTCCTACATCTGGGACACTGTGTCCCTCTTCTATGCCTCTCCAAGTCCTGATCCCTTGTTCACACTCAACTCCAATCCCCGTCTTCATGAAGTTCCTTTCTAATCACCCTCATCTGGAAGTGATTTCTTCTTTCTCAGAATCCAGCAAACCCCAGCACTCACTGCCCTTCCTCTGTCCTTGTCAAGCTGCGCTTCTTTCCTGGTGTTTAAGCCCCGCCTTCTAGAATGGACTCTGTGTGAAGGCGGCCACCATGTCTGATACCTCTTGGGGTCTCCCAGCATCTCTCTTGGGGGCCCAGTCTGGGGCTGTATATAGTAGGTGTTGATTGATGAATGAGTAATGGATGCCATTGCACAAGCATTCTTTCTCAGCCATCATCTTCCAAAAAAAGGACAGACCTGAGCAGTTTCCCTGGGATGAATGACAAGGCAAAGCAGACAGTTTGTCAGCCAGGGACTTGTCCCCTCTGAGCAAGCTGGGCTAGTGCTGGGTTTAATTTAGGCTGCTCTGCCCTTTATGCTTTGAAAGGACTTTCCCATGACAGACTGGGGACCTGGCGTTCTGTGCTATTAGCACCACTATGGAGAGATTAGTAGGAATGATGCTGCCGGGGGTGCCGGCCTCTGACCTGGTTCTGCTTCTGCGTGGGGCTGAAGCTTTTTGCAGCCTTGATGTTTGCCGTTTCATTCCCAGCTCATCAACTGGAGCCTGCCCACATGGAGCACGGGCTCTGGGCTTTGGTGCGGGGTGGAGGCGTGCATCCATGGGTGGGTGGACCTAGGCTGGGCGCACGTGACCAAAAACATGGATGCAGTGACTCACTGCAGGCCGGGAGGGTGCGGATTGAGTTTCCGTGGATTGTGTGTTCACATCTCTAGCGCTGCAGGACTCACGATGGGGCATGCCTTTTTGCAGGTGTGTGTATGTGTGTGTTACACTTGTGCCGGTCTGTGTGTGTGCCTGTGTGTGCCTGCTCGCCCGTCTGAGCTTCTGCTTTGCTGACGGTGTATATCAGCACCTCCTGCCTTCACGTGTGGATGGCTATGCAAAGAACGTGAGCCTTTCTCCAACTGGTTCCCAAGAACCAAGATCCCTCTTGTCCCCAGACCCTGACCTCAGCACAACGTGAAACAGATCCTGATAGGTTCGGTAGCTCCTCCTTCTTCCGGAGTTGGGGATGAAGAAATGGAGGAAGCCCACAGTGCCTTTAGCAAGGACTCTTTTCCTTGATCATGTCATTTCTTTGGTATTTTGTGGTTCTGATCAGGCTTTGAGAGCCATGGAAGCTCTGAACCTTGAGCGTCCGTGGCACCATTTGGAATAGGAAATAAAAGGTTCTTCCCCACTACTGAAAAGAGGAAGGCATTTAACTCTCCTCCCAATCCTGGCCACACCTCCTACCTCCCTGTGCCTGAGTCTGCCCGGTTCCTGGGCTCCTGTGAAAACGCTGCTTCATGGGAGGCTGGAGTACCTAAGGAAGCTGGGGTGATCCTCTCTCCTTGAGGAGTCCTGGAACTTGGCAGGGGGAAAAGAAGATGCTTTTTAGCCAAAAAGGAAAGATGGATGCTCTTTAGAAATCCAGGGCTGTCTTCCACAGGCCCCGCCCCCAGGAGAGAGCTGACATTCCCAGCACTGTTTACATTCTTTTCTTTTTCTTGCTGCCCTGTCCCGCACCCCTTCTAGGTCTTCCTTACTTTGGGCTGGCAGAGACTGTGCCCCTAGAGACAAAGCTACCTTCCTGCTTGGGGAGGAAGGGAAGATGTCCAGCCTTACCCCGGTTTGTCAGAATGCCACCAGCTCTGATTTCCACCCTTTCTTCACCCATTCTTCTTCTACACCCTCCAGCACCTGTGGATTAACCCTTTCATCTCCTTCCAGGAACCAGGGAGCAACCCAAATTCCAGAAAGCAGAGGTCAATGCTAACGGCTGGCCCCAGTCTCCAGCCCGCCCTGCACCTCCACCTCCCTGCCCTCGTTCCCAAACCCTGTCCAGCCGAGAAGGTGGAACAAGCGGCCAGCCAAGGCCAGAGGAGATAGCCAGGCTGGTCATTTCCTCTGTGACCCCGGACAGTCTCCTACTAAATCCCAATAGCGCGATTTGTAAAGGAGACAGGATCACCCCAGCCTCCTTCTGCTTCCTGCCTCGCGCAGAGCATCCACGAAGCAGCATTTTCACAGGAGCCCAGGAACCTTGGGGGCAGGGGTGAGGGGGGCTGGTGAGGCAGATCCAGGCACTGGGAGGCAGGAGGTGTGGCCAGGATTGGGAGGAAAGAGTTGAATGCCTTGTCTTTCCAGTACTGCTGGGGGGGGGGTGGGGGGGGTGGCTGTCTGTTGTGGGGGAGCAGGGAGCTGAGGTACAGCAGGCTGTCCTTAATGGTATCACCTTGGATCCCCCAAGGGATGCTCTTCCTTGCTTTCTTTCCGTTCTCCACCATGGGACAAAGCTGCCCTGCCTGATGTCTGTGTCCAAAACTGCCGGTCAAACACTGGTGGTGCTGCTTCTGTGGAATGGAGTGAACCCCGACTTTCTCTATGGGATGGGAGTTCCTACCAGGAGCTTGGACTGGTCCTGACCACCTTTGTATCAGTTCAGTTGCTCAGTCATGTCGGACCCTTTGTGACCCCATGCACTATACATGCCAGGCTTCCCTGTCCATCATCAACTCCTGGAGCCTACTCAAACTCATGTCCCTCACATCGGTGATGCCATCCAACCATCTCATCCTCTGTCGTCCCCTTCTCCTCCCACCTTCAGTCTTTCCCAGCATCAGGGTCTTTCCCAATGAGTCGGTTCTTTGCATCAGATGGCCATGTGGGGACTGGCAGAGAGGAAAGTGCCCAGTGAGCCCCGGGCTGTCCCACCCCCACCAGCAGGGTCCACATGGCAGCCTGGAGGTAGTCTCCTCTTTCTCCTCTTTCTCCTCCTGTTGCAGCAAAATGCCTTCTCTCCCCTTGGGATTGGGGAAAAAAAAAGTGGCATTTCCCTATTAAAAACAAGAAACATTTTCCCCCTGCCACAGCCTCTCCACTGACACCTGGACCTTGACCACTCCCAGCCCGGAACCTTTGTGAGGCTCAGCTTCCTTCCTCTTTCCAGATGGGAAAGAAAACTCCAGGCTCTGTCTTAATTGGAGGGTCTCATACTTGAGGCGTGGGTTTCCTGTTTGGGGAAGTAGCCATCCTCTTGTTTTGCTCCCTGCCCTTCCAAGCACCGGCCACCTTTGACTCAGCACCTGTTCCTGGAGGCAAAGTATGGACTGATGTGAGAGAAAGGCCAGAGAATGTGCAGCCCGAGTACCAGGCAGGCTCTTGCCTTGTTCGAGCTTTCCCTCTCGGGGAGAAGGATGGAAGAAGCCACGGATCCAAGCAGCACAGCGGATCTGCCCTCTTCCTGGTTGCCTCCTTGGCCGGTCAGAGAAGTGGGCTGCACTGAAGTCAGCCAGTCTCCAGGGTGACCGCAGGATCTGGGGGATGGTGGGCGCCCTCACCCTCCTGACCCTGGGATGCCCGAGTGAACCTTTCCTGTGTGATCTCAGTCCAGCCTCAGTTTCTCCTCTGGACCTCAGCTTTTTCCTTTTTTTTTTTAGTTTTTGGCCATGCTCTGTGACATGTGGGATCTTAGTTCCCCAACCAGGGAGCAAACCCTCACTGCCTTCAGTGGAAGCGCAGACTCTTAACTGCTGAACCACCCGGGAAGTCGCCCAGACCGCAACTTTTTCATTCTTTCCAACGCTGGTGTTGGACTGGATCTTTCAGACCCTAACTTTTAGCTCTTCTTTGGTGCCACCATCATCCTAACCTCCCAGACTGATTGGACTGAAGGAGAAGCAAAGATTAGAAAGTCAGCTGTTCAGAAGTCACACCTACACATGATGTTTGAAGAAAGACAGAACAGAGGGGGAAAGCTCGAACACAGGTAGTCTTGGACAAAGCACAAGGCTCAGCCTCCTGAGCTAGGCTCCTTACAAACATGCGCACAGACACACACGTACGTGGACCCAGCTGTGGTGCTCAGGGGATCGACCGTGAGCTACAATCAACAAGGGCAGAGAGCACGTCCTGCTATTAGAACTTCTGCCCACAGAGCAAGGTGGCGGCTGCCTCTTCTGCTTCTGCTGACAGCGTTCTCCAAATCACAGACCATCACACAACTGGCCCCTGACTCGATAGGATGACCTGTTGCATCCTCGGAGCCCCCAGTACGGAAACAGCAGCAGCCTGAACTCAGTAGCCTCAGAGGCCCACATTCCCAGTCTGCCTCCAAGGGCACAGGACAAAGGTCATCTGGGGGCCCAGGGCCAGGGTAAACTCTCACTGGGCAATGCACACTTTTGTCCACAGTTGGATGACCCCTATAGACTGGGCAACCTAACTCCCCTGAGGCCAGCAATTAGGATGACTTCCCAGCAGTGGGTCACTTGCCTCCCACCCTTGGCAGGCCATCAGAAACATGGCCATGAGGGTAAATGGGTACATCGCCTGGAGAGGGAAATGCGGCCGTATCTTTTAAATTTGCAAATGTGTATACTGCATGATACAGTCATTCTACAGGGATTTATTCTACAAATATACTTACACACGTGTGAAATGACATGGTTACAATTGATGCGCTGCAATGTCATCTATTAGGAACAATTGGAAGTCAGTGAGATGTCTCTCGGCAGCTGTTTGGTTTCACAGATTATGGTATAGCCCCACAATGGAATACCGAAAATGGGAGGCTTCTGCACATTGGTATGGAAGCATCACGGATATACATTATTAAGCAAGGTTCAGGACAGTGCGTATATTTTACTACTATTTGGGTCGAAAAGAAAGGAAAATAAAGGACAAAGGCATATATATTTTTTATTGACTTTACGTAAAATATTAGCAGAAAGATAAACAGGAGACTAATGGTGGCTACTATTAGGGAGTTGAAAACTGAGATGGCAATTTTCTAGTAAATGATTTCGTGTATTTTGATGGCTGAATAACGTGAATGCATTACGAATTCAAAACATAAAATGAAGAAACACAAAAGCACAAGAAGAAGAGACCCAAGTGATGAAAGATGGACTCCTCCCTGTGGGGGGGTGGCGCCCAAGGCCAGAGGTGGATGGTGGGGGCGGTGGGGGATGGGCCCGCCAGACTGAGAACATTGGGGGGATGGGCCAGAGCAGAGGAAAAGCTCTCCAGGTGCTGGGCACTGTGTCTGCTGGCGCCTAAAAGCCTTCAAAACAGGGGCCAGAACTCCTCTCCCCACAATTTCCGTTGGTGATAGGCCTAATCATTCCCCAAAGGCAGGCACACGCATGTGGTTTGGGAAATCTTGTCTTTCTTGAACGTAAACATTGGAACACTCTTCCTCAGATTAACAAGGTCACCCCTAAAGCCACAGCAGCCTTTGAAGCGACTTGACTTCCTGGCACCCCTCTCCTTTCCCCCCAACCAACTCAGATGTCCTGAAAACAAAAACCAAAACACCCCAAACCTTGCTGAATGGCTGGGATTTGTTTTAGAGGTTACTCTTTGAGAATCTTCTGACACCCCTTGGAGATAACTGGCAACACTCTGGGGTGTTGCAAAACCTGACTTGGGAGGGACTGCCCTGATGGTCAGCAAGAGGCCTCGGTCAATAGGTCAAGACTCCGGCCAAGTGGGACCTGCACTGCTCAGCAGGATGGTGCGAGGGGTGAGGGGGATGGGTTGGGCCTGCCTGGGGTACAGCCTGGGCACGGAAGGCATTTGCTTGGGAGCCACTGAGCAGCCCTGCTCACGGGTGAGCACGGGGTCCCTGGGAGATGACACGGGTTCTTTTTCCTTGGGGATAATTTTAGGTCTTCACTTCGCCTCCAGTCTCTCCAACTCCCAGCCCCTGGCTTGGCCTCCCAGAGGGATTGCTGAGACCAGTGACTCGACAGGGTACTGTTGAAATATAGAGCTCTTCAAAAGAGACTTGCTAAGGCATGGCCCTGGAGGCTTTTTCCATGATATTTTCCCCCCTTTCTCCCATTGTTTCAGGAGAGGAAGCAAGATGGCTGAGGATCAGGTTCTGGTAGGATTTAATAAGGCTATCAGATCTTCCTGCCCTTCAACTTTAACCTAGGGGTGTGTTTTTCAACTTCATCTCCCCACACCCAATTTGGGAGGAACTGGCTTAGAGACAGAGCTTGGCTGAGAACTAGTCTTCGGTCTGGGGGAGGGGAGGGGAGGTGGGGGAGGAGGCCCTGGGCTTCTTAGGTGCAGGGAACCTCCGATGTCACTGTAGGAGAGACTCCAGCAGGCATTCAAGTGCCAGGCCTGCGGTGCCACAGACTCCGAGATGCCATGTGTGAAGTCCTCACCCCGATGTCTTCTAATTTTTAAAAGTTCATGAATAAAATCTTCAGGGAAGTAGAGAAGACTTTGCCACGGAGACGGAAGATTTGTGGAGAGCTGGGAGTGATGGTGGATAAGACTCAACCTGGAAGCCATTGGTTCTTTTTATGTCTTCCCTGGGTCTCAGTCGTGGCAGGTGGGATCCAGTTCCCTGATCAGGGATCGAACCCGGACTCCTTTCCATTGGGAGTGTGGAGTCTTAGCCACTGGACCACCGAGGAAGTCGCCTTCATTCTTTCCTTTTGGCTGTGCTGAGTCTTCATTGCTGCTGGGTTTTCTCTAGTTGTGGTGTGCACAGGCTTCTCATTATGGTGGCTTGGTGCAGTACTTGGGCTCAGTCATTGCACCACTGGGGATCATTAGCTGTCTCTCATGGACTCCAGAGCGTGGGCTCAAAAGTTGCAGCCCAAGGGCTTAGTTGCCTGCATGCGGAAATCTGCCTGGATCAGGGATCGAACTTGTGTACCTTGCACTGGTAGGCAGATTCTTATCCACTGTGTATGTTAGTTGCTCAGTCGTGTCCGACTCTTTGTGACCCGATGGACTGTAGCCCGCCAGGCTCCTCTGTCCATGGGATTTTCCAGGCAAGAATACTGGAATGGGTTGCCATTTCCTTCTCCAGGGGATCTTCCCGACCCAGAGATCGAACCCAGGACTCCCGCATTGTAGGCAGATTCTTTACCATCTGAGCTACCAGGGTATCCACTGTACCACCAGAGAAATCCCCATTCATTCATTTTCAGCACAGTCATTACAAGAGAAGCGTTTTAAGAGAAGGGGTCCATCTAGAAGTTTTCTCCGTGGAAAGTGTGGGGAAGGGGCAACATGGAGTGGGGAAAACAGAGAAATGGAAACTCGTAGCATCCTGGGCTCAGTTCAGAGGTCAAATACAAATTCAAATGAGCAGGCAATCATAAAGACTCCTGGAAAATGGAAGATTTTTTTTTTCCAGTAGCTGAAAAGGGAAAAAAGAAAAAGAAAAGTAAGACTAGAATGACAGGGGAGGTAAGTGAATAGAAGGGTAGGGGCCAGATCTCATGGAAGGAGGTCTTGGGAGAAGATGGAAGAAGCCAGTGTCCTCTATGACTTACAGAGTCTCAGGGGTGGATGGAGGGGCTGCTGTGGGTCCTTTCCTTTGCCTCCAGGGGGTTACCTTTCCCTCCAACGCGGTAAGGGGGAGGGGGCTCTTCCTTCCCTGAGCGATGCTCCTGGACCTTCCCGGGAAATTGGTACAGAGTTCCAGAAAGCCAGTGCCGCCAGAGAGCGGGGAGCTGTCACGGCAGGAGAGGGGCACGTCGTAGCAGAAAACACATGGTGTGACTTTACTCTTACGAATCTTACTGAGGGGTTGACTAATAGGAAAGGCGGGCGTCCATCTGGCTTCAGTCCCCACGGCTCGATTCCCCCTCCGGAGGCCCAGCGTGGAGCCTATTGGCCGCGGCCCCTTTAAGAGCCGCCACTCCCCCACCCCCATCCCCTCGCCAGCGGTGGCACCCAAGGGGTGGGGGTGGCGGGGAGACTGTGCGTTCTCGGCCGGTCAACTGGGGAAGATGGCCCAGGCCAGGGGAATCGCTCCCACGACCCGATGCCCCCGCCGCTGAGCAGGGTGAGCTGGGAGACCCTTTCCCTCATTCCTTCTCGCCCCACTCGAGACGCGGGGATGGCTCCCTGGCCTCCCGGGAACAGCTCTCTGACCCCGTGGCCGGATATCCCCACCCTGACACCCAATACTGCCAACGCGAGTGGGCTGCCAGGGGTGCCCTGGGCGGTGGCGCTGGCGGGGGCGCTGTTGGCGCTAGCGGTGCTGGCCACCGTGGGGGGCAACCTGCTGGTAATCGTGGCCATCGCCCGGACGCCGAGACTCCAGACCATGACCAACGTGTTCGTGACTTCTCTGGCCACAGCCGACCTGGTGGTGGGGCTCCTGGTCGTGCCCCCGGGGGCCACGTTGGCGCTGACCGGCCACTGGCCCCTGGGCGTCACCGTTTGCGAGCTGTGGACCTCGGTTGACGTGCTGTGTGTGACCGCCAGCATCGAAACCCTGTGCGCCTTGGCGGTGGACCGCTACCTGGCCGTGACCAACCCGTTGCGCTACGGCGCGCTGGTCACCAAACGCCGCGCCCTAGCAGCTGTGGTCCTGGTGTGGGTCGTGTCCGCCGCGGTGTCGTTTGCGCCCATCATGAGCAAATGGTGGCGCATCGGGGCCGATGCCGAGGCGCAGCGTTGCCACTCCAACCCGCGCTGCTGCACCTTCGCCTCCAACATGCCCTACGCGCTGCTCTCCTCCTCGGTCTCGTTCTATCTTCCGCTCCTGGTGATGCTCTTCGTCTACGCACGAGTTTTCGTGGTGGCCACGCGCCAGCTGCGCTTGCTGCGCCAGGAGCTGGGTCGCTTCCCGCCAGAGGAGTCTCCGCCGGCTCCTTCTCGCTCCGGGTCCCCTGGCCTGGCGGGGCCGTGCGCCTCGCCAGCGGGGGTGCCTTCCTACGGCCGGCGGCCGGCGCGCCTTCTGCCTCTGCGGGAACACCGCGCCCTGCGCACCTTGGGGCTCATCATGGGAACCTTCACTCTCTGCTGGTTGCCTTTCTTTGTGGTCAACGTGGTGCGCGCCCTCGGGGGCCCCTCTCTGGTGTCCGGCCCCACTTTCCTCGCCCTTAACTGGCTGGGCTATGCCAACTCTGCCTTCAACCCGCTCATCTACTGCCGCAGCCCGGACTTTCGGAGCGCCTTCCGCCGCCTGCTGTGTCGCTGCCGGCCGGAGGAGCACCTCGCCGCTGCCTCTCCGCCCCGAGCCCCCTCCGGCGCCCCCACGGCCCTGACCAGCCCCGCTGGCCCCAGGCAGCCCCCACAGCTCGACGGGTAGGTAATCGAGGCGAAGGGATCAGGAAGCTTTCTGTATCTCCGCTGGTCAATTTTTTCTGAGTTCGGAGTTCGGGAGGAGAAGATGGGGCTGGGGAGGGTCTTGGCAATCAAGAGAAGAGGGGCACAGAGTAGAGAATCAAAGTGGAACCCAGAGCCCTTTCCTTTCCCGTTTCCTACCTACCCTGCCCGGGCGGGGCGAGGGGAGCGGTGGAAGCAAAGGAGGCGGCCAGGTGGTTGTCCAGCCCAGGAACAACAGTGCGCCCGAAGGTGCCACGGTGCGGAGGGCCCCCGGCTCGACCGGTCAGTTCTAGTTTTGGTTTGCTAGCTTAGTTCTTTCTCTGCCCAAATTTCTTACCATCACGCGGACTTGCCGAGAAGACTAGAGGGCAACCCCCCATCCCCCACCCCACCCCACCCCACCCCCGCGCCCGTCCCCAAGCCTTCCGGCTTAGTTCTGGTTTCTTTGAAAAGTCTGATAGCCCTGAAGGTGAGGATTCGCTTCTGGAATGAAGGCTAGCCAGGCTGAGGAAGCTGTGAGTGCGAATTCTTCCCCAGTAGGAAGCGGGTCGGGTTGGAGTTGGGGGTAGGCTTTATGGCTCGGTGGATCCCGGAGGGGCTTCCCAAGGTCCCTGACAACCCCCACCCCCCGTTCCCATCCTTTGCCCCCTCACCCCAAGGTACTGTTATCTCCGTTTTTCAGGGCTTCCTGCGGACTTTCTTAGGCCTTGAAGAAACCGCTCCATTGATCCGGAACCTTTGGAAAGCCTCTGGCCGGCCTCGGTTCAGAATGAGCCCCGTGGAGTTTCCCAGCTGGAAAACTCTGCCCTCCCCAGCCTGACGACTGGGTCCTGGGAGGAGGCGGCGGGGCTGACTGGGGAGGGGAAATCCTTACCAACTGGGTTTTCGCTGGCTCTCTTTCTTTCTGAGAGAAGTTTTCTACACCTCAGCCCTGAACTTCACCGCTACCTCAGCAGCTCTCGCGTCCCGCTTCCCATGCCCAGGTGCCCGGGCAGGAGCTGGGCTGTGTTTAGCCCCGGCACCCGCACCTGTCCCACTCGGGTGCTGTGTGCTCAGGGGCAAGGCGGGCACCTTCATTCTGTTCCTTCTGCTGCCCAGACCCTGAGGAACCCACCGGGGTGCTGGAGGCCCAGGGTGAGAAGAGGAAGCTGGGGAAGGTCACGGTTTGGGCTTCTGTCCGGGGCTTCCTCACTGTAGACACACCTACCTCACAGCAGTTTCAGGACTTTACTTTAGAGTTTGGGGTGGGGGTGGGCGCTCCTGGTTTCCTGGGAAGGTGAACCATTAGAATGGGTCCCTTTTCCTTTTGAAATCAAATTAATAAATGTTACTGAATGCAGTTTATCCATCGCCCTCTTTCTCTCCCTTTATTTTCTCTGCGTAATCCACTTACTCCTTTCATAGAGCTGAGTCTGTGACAGAGGCAATAAATTAGGCCTAATCCTTGTTCCTTTCTTCTTGATCCTCATGAAACAAAGAATGAAAAGTCTTTTGGGGTGAAGGAGGCGGAGTTTGAGCCTTTGACACTCCCATCTCCCCACTCTGGAGGCTGTTCTGCCCACGGGATTCACTGAAGTGCCCGCAGGAGGGTGGGGTTTGCTGTGCCAGGGATCAGGGCACATGGAGCTCTTGCACTACAAGCCAGAGGTGGATTCATAACATCCCGCTGCCACCAGGAACCAGTTTTGTCCGGTGCTGTACGTGTGTGTGGCGGCACAGACCATTGTTTGTGTTGGGCAGATGTTCTTGGGTTATAAATATATTCTGACATTTCTTATCCTTTCCATAACCTCTATTAACCTCTACCTTCCCACTCCCTTTCCTGGGCAGCAGAAATCTGTATTATCTTCTTGAACTAAAACTGGAGTTACAAGTTTGAGCTCCTTGATAATATTTTCCCCCCTTATTCCAATTTTATGAATCTTATCAGGCAGTTTCCTAGGGAAAGAAAATTTCTATGGAAACCCCCTGGGTCATTTTGTGAGTTCTTATTTAGACTCCGTGAGCAGAGACCATTGTCCAGGCTGATTTACGGGAGAGCCAGTAAATCAGTAAAAGTTGAACGAGCTGGGTGACGGCAGCATACAATGCAATGGCTACCTTCAGGGGCTCCAGGGTTATAAAACTTTGATCCGCCCTGAGGATAAGCTCAGTGGATTTCCACATATGGGTGTTCCCTGTGAACTGGACCTGGCCTTAGCTGCTTTCTTCTGTCTAGGAGTCCAGGTTTTATTTCTTAGGATGTTTGCATACCAAAGATGACTTTCTCCTTCACTCAGCAGTACGACATCTCTGGTGTCTGAGGTGTAGAAGGTTTCTTGGCAAAGACTCAACTGTTGAATCTTTAGCAGAGAAGGAAGTCTCGCTTTAGCCTAAGCATAAGTAAGAGGGCCTCCTCTCTCTCCCCATCTCTGGATATTTTCCCAACATCACTGAGGGAAGTTGTCCAGTCGGTGCCAGGGTGCTAGGCGGGGGAGAAGAATGATTTGGGGGCAGGAGGGCGCTCTGGTTTGTAGAATGGTCCTTGAACGCCATCCAGGAGCTCAAAGGGCTCGAGTCTTACTCGATACGCACCCGTGTGCCAGCTGTCAGCTTCTTCTGGAGTGTTTAGACTTGCGCTGGAGCAGTGGACTCTGTCTGCCAATTGTCACCACTGTGTCTGACAGGTGGAGAGGCAGCCAGCCTCTCCGGTCATTTCTCCAGCAACTTGCTGTCAGGTGTCAGGCCGAGGGAGATTTATACCCTTGGAGGTTGAGTGGGTTGCTCTCTGTAGCACGGGCCCGGAGCACTTGAACTGGGGAAGACAAACAACCATTCTCTGAACCTAGAGATGTGAAGACTTGCAGATGGTGCTAGTGCTGGTGTGTGCTCAGCGTGCCTGACTCTTTGCGACCCCATGAACTGTATAGCCCTCCAGGCTCTTCTGGAATTTTCTAGGCAGGAATACCGGAGTGGTTTGCTCTTTCCTCCTCCAGGTGATTTTCCTGCATCTCTTGCATCTCTTGCAATGGCAGGTGGATGCTTTACCACGGCACCACCTGGGACCAATGAGGGAAAAAGGGTCTGTGGAACTGCTGGCTCTGTCTGAGCAGAAGTGACAAGGTGGAAGGACATGGGATGAGGAGTGACTGGCTTTTTCAGAGGGAATCTGCCTTCTGCAACCTCTGAGACCGCTGAGGAGCAGGCAGAGTTAGGGGGAGGGTGTTGTTGATAACAGGCTTTCCTAGGACTCTCCCGTGGTAGGTTCTTCTGTGGTGTGCACGTGTGTTAAGTTGCTTCAATCGTGTCCGACTCTTTGCGATCCCATGGACTGTAGCCCACCACGTTCCTCTGTCCACGGGATTCTCCAGGCAAGAATACTGGAGTGGGTTGCCATGGCTTCCTCCGGTGGATCTTCCCGACCCAAGGATCGAACCCATGTCTCATGTCTCCTGCATCGGCAGGCAGGTTCCTTACCACTAGTGGCAGCAGTCCCTAACCTTTTTGGCACCAGGGGCTGGTTTCATGGAAGACCACTTTTCCACAAAGCACGGAGTGGGTGTGTGTGTGTGTGGTTATTTCGGGATGATTCAGGTGCATTACGTGTATCATACACTTTATTTCCATTATTATTACATCAGCTCCACCTAAGATTGTCAGACCTTAGATACCAGAGGCTGGGGACCCCTGTTCTGGGGAACAGTGGTAAGTGCAGTCTGTGGTCCTCGTGGGCAGTCACGGGGTGAACATTCCACACCAGCTTCATTCCTCAGCCTTTACGGCATCTAGCAGTTTCTTTCTCTCGGCCTGCGGGCACAGGTAAAGGCCATGGAAATGGTGCCCTTTGTGGTTCCATCCTAAAAGCCAGAGATCTAGGCTCCCTTCTCAGACCCCTGGGCAGGGGCAGTATGTCTGTGTTTGTGTGTCTGTCCAGCGGAGAAGGGGGAGTCGGCAGAGGCTGTACAGACCTGCTAATGGCCTCCCTAGCCCCCGGCCAAACGCCCTGGGGATAGTCTGTCTTAGGCCAGCTAGTGAGCAGTTGAGGTGTGATGTGAAGCTGTTTGATTAGCAGCAACTCCAGAAAGCCATCGGCTTTTTCATAGTTCATCCTATTATGGGATGAAAGAAAATCAAAGCACATTCCTCAGTTTCCCCATCGATAAAGTAAGTGAAAGAAAGTGAAAATGAAGTTGCTCAGTCCTGTCCGACTCTTTGCCACCCCGTGGACTGTAGCCCACCAGGCTCCTCTGTCCATGGGATTCTCCAGGCAAGAATACTGGAGTGGGTTGCCATTTCCTTCTGCGGGGGATCTTCCCAACCCAGGGATCGAACCCGGGTCTCCTGCATTGCAGGCAGACGCTTTACCCTCTGAGCCACCAGGGAAGCCTCTATAAAGTAAACGGAGGATAAATTTTTCTCTTCATTCTTGCCTTTAGAAGGGGAATGAAGGTGACCGGGATGGCTGGCTCTCATCAACCTCTGGGAAGCCCTAGGCAGAGCTTTGCCTCTTCAGCGTTTCTGCAAGCGGCTGTGCTCCGTTCAAGGCATAAGCGGTGCGAAGCGCCCCCTGATGGCTGTTTGAAGTACAACAGGTGTAGACGGAGTTTACAGGCTGTCCTGAGCTGGAAAAACTTGAAGCGACCCTAGAAGCGGTTTGGTCAGGGGAATTCCCTGGCGGTCTGGTGGTTAAGACTGCGCACTTCCACTGCAGGGGGCCCTGATTGGATCTCTGGTCAGGGACGTAAGATCTCGCATGCCCGTGGTGTGTCCCCAAATCAATAAGTTTGGATAAATGGATATGGTTTCAGTTCACTTGAGTTGCTCAGTCGAGTCCGACTCTTTACAACCCTATGAAGTTCAGCACACCAGGCTTCCCTGTCCATCACCAACTCCCGGGGCTTGCACAAACTCATGTCCGTCGAGTTGGTGATGCCATCCAACCATCTCATCCTCATCCCCTTCTCCTCCCACCTTCAATCTTTCCCAGCATCAGGGTCTTTTCCAATGAGTCTGTTCTTCGCATTAGGTGGCCAAAGTATTGGAGTTTCAGCTTCAGCATCAGTCCTTCCAATGAATATTCAGGACTGCTTTCCTTTAGGATTGACTGGTTTGATCTCCTTACAGTCCAAGGGACTCTCAAGAGTCTTCTCCAACACCACTGTTCAAAAGCATCAATTCTTCTGCACCCAGCTTTCTTTATAGTCCAACTCCCACATCTGTACATGATTACTGGAAAAACCATAGCTTCGACTAGAGGGATCTTTGTTGGCAAAGTAATGTCTCTGCTTTTTAATATGCTGTCTAGGTTGGTCATAGCTTTTCTTCCAAGGAGCAAGCGCCTTTTAATTTCATGGCTGCAGTCACCATCTGCAGTAATTTTGGAACCCAAGAAAAATAGTCTCTCACTGTTTCCATTGTTTCCCCATCTATTTGCCATAAAGTGATGGATTTTTGTTTTTTGAATTTTGAGTTTTAAGCCAGCCTTTTCACTCTCCTCTTTCACTTTCATCAAGAAGCTCTTCAGTTCCTCTTCACTTTCTGCCATAAGGGTGGTGTCTCTGCATATCTGAGGTTGTTGATATTTCTCCTGGCAATCTTGATTCCAGCTTGTGTTTCATCCAGCCCAGCAATTTTCATGGTGTACTCTGCATATAAGTTAAATAAGCAAGGGGACAATATACAGCCTTGATGTATTCCTTTCCCAATTTGGAACCAGTCTGTTGTTCCATGTCCATTTCTAACTTCTTGACCTGCATACAGATTTCTCAGGAGGCAGATAAGGTGGCCTGGTATTCCCATCTCTTTAAGAATTTTCCACAGTTTGTTTTGATCCATACAGTCAAAGGCTTTGGTAGAAGTAGATGTTTTTCTGGAACTCTCTTGCTTTTCTGTGATCCAACAGATATTGGCAATTTGATCTCTAGTTCCTCTGCCTTTTCTAAATTCAACTTGAACATCTGAAAGTTCTTGGTTCGTGTACTGTTGAAGCCTCAGGTGGAGAATTTTGAACATAACTTTGCTAGCAAGTGAGAGGAGTGCAATTATGCGGTGGTTTGAGCATTCTATGGCATTGCCTTTCTTTGGGATTGAAATGAAAAATGCCCTTTCCAGTCCTGTGACCACTGCTGAGTTTTCCAAATTTGATGGCATATTGAGTGCAGCATTTTAACAGCATCATCTTTTAGGATTTGAAATAGCTCAATTGGAAATGGTTTAGCCCAGTCCTTTGACAAAATGAGACTTCCCTGGTGGTTCAGACAGTCAAGCATCTGCCTATAATGCGGGAGACCTGGGTTTGATCCCTGGGTCAGGAAGATCCCTTGGAGAAGGAAATGGCAACCCACTCCAGTATTTTTGCCTGGAAAATCCCATGGATGGAAGCGCCTGGTAGGCTACAGTCCATGGGGTCACAAAGAGTTGGACATGACCAAGCAACTTCACTTTCTTGATAAAATGAAGAAACTGATCTCTAGCAAGATGAATCGTAAGTAGCCAAGATTACTTGGCAATACTGTGTTTTCAGTATAAACTACATGGCATTTGGAGCTGGAAAAAACAAATAAGGATGGAAGTGACCTTTTTTAGGAGTACCAATAAATATACCAACCTTGCAAGAGGTACTCTCCAAATGTTACCTTCCAGTGACAAAAAAGGAAAAAATACAGCTGTGTAGAAATCAAAGAGCTTGCTGTGCTGCTTTTAACCCAGTCTACCAGAATCCCAAGTTCACTTTCTTTCCACTGACTGCTCACCATCAGTCACACATAACAAGGGACTTAGCCTCTCTCTTGGCCTGTGAATCAAATGGAGATGATATAATTGCTCTACTCAGTTCTTACAGACTGGTTTCGAAGCTCAGATGAGAGACTGTATGTGAAAAGATTTGGAAACTGAAAGGGTCCTTCCAGTTGTAAGGGGTGTCATTTGAGTGTGGGGCTCCTGGCTGCAGCCCTTGCTTGGTCCTGCTCCCATCGACAGCCCAGATCCTGGACTCACTGACCTTTGGTCACTGTGGGGGTGTCCTGCCCAGTCTTCCTTCTGCAGGTTCATCCCCACCTCATGTGTCAGTGATCCCACTGGTCTCACACCCATGTCACTGTTTACCTCCCCCTCTGGCCCTCTTTTCACGTTCGGACCCTGGTCTAGCCTGTGCTTGACCATTTGGTCATGGTTTGGCTCACCCTGTCTTTGGGTTGCAGCATTTATAATGATCTAATTTTTTTTTTCAAAAAACAGTTTTATTCACTTATTTGGCTGCACTGAGTCTTGGCTGTGGCATATGGGACCTAGTTCCCTGACCAGGGATCAAGCCCGGGAACCCTGCATTGGGAGTGCAGAGTCTTAGCCACTGACTACCAGGGAAGTCTCTGCTGCTGCTAAGTCACTTCAGTCGTGTCCGACTCTGTGCGACCCCAGAGACAGAAGCTCACCAGGCTCCCCCGTCCCTGGGATTCTCCAGGCAAGAATACTGGAGTGGGTTGCCATTTCCTTCTCCAATGCATGAAAGTGAAAAGTGAGAGTGAAGTCGCTCAGTCGTGTCCGACTGAGCTAATTTTAAGGACAGAGAGGGACTTCCCTGGCTGTCCAGTGGTTAGGACTCTGAGCTTCCACTGCAGGGGGCCTACGTTTGATCCCTGGTTTAGGAATGACAGAGGGTGAGATGGTTGGAATCGCCGACTCGATGGACATGAGTTTGAGCAAGCTCCAGGAGTCGGTGATGGACAGGGAAGCCTAGTGTGCTACAGTCCCTGGGGTCGCAAAGAGTCAGACACGACTCAGCGACTGAACTGAACTGAACGAGGAACTGAGATCTCACGTGCTGTGTGGCGTGGCCAAAAAGAAAAAAAAAAGAAAGGATGGACAGAAGGTTTAAGAGCGAGGGCACTTCCAGGTGTCAGTGCTTTGTGGTATCTTCATGAGAATGGGGCCCTAAAGAGCCAGAAGAGGGAAGATGGTGTATTAGCTTGTTAAACTTTCCATAATGAATTATCCCAAAGAGAAAAGTATCGCCACAGTTCTAGAGGCTAGAGGTCCAAGACTAAGCTAAGGCCTTGGGGGAAGGCCCTTTTGGCCTCCAGCTTCCTGGGTGTTGTTTGGCTTGTAGCTTCCGCAGGGCGGCATCTGCCTCCATCTTCACCTGGCCTTCTCGCACTGCGAGTGTCCGTGACCGAAGCTCCCTCCTCTTGTAAGGACAGCAGCCATTGGATTAGGGTCCAGCTTGATTCTGTGTGGCTTCATTTGAACTTGACTACATGTGCAAAGACCCTGCCTCCAAATAAGGTCACACGCCCAAGTTCTGGGGCTTAGGACTTCCGCATATCTTTTCGGGGGGCACAGCTCAACCCACAGCTGAGGGTGTGATGGGGAAGGAGGAACACTCTAACTCCAGCCTCTGCATGCTCATCTTATTCCTGCTGTTTCGAACCCACATTTCGCAGGCTGTTTCATCTATAATGAAGGGCCCTGGGGTTCTTCTAAGCCTTTTCTCTGGGTCCCAGATTTGAGAGGTGATTCATTGAGTCAGGAGATTCCCAGGTGGCGCAAAGGTAAAGAATCTCCCTGCCAGTGCAGGAGATGCAAGAGAGAGGGGTTCAATCCCTGGATGGGGAAGATCCTTGGAGGAGGAAATGGCAACCCACTCCAGTATTCTTGCCTGGAGAATCCCATGGACAGAGGAGCCTGGTGGGCTACAGGCCACGGCGCTGCAAGGAGTCGGACACGACTGATCACAGGCCTCATCAAGTCAGACCTTGTGTTTGTTTTCTCCTGTTGGCAGAATTTGCTGTCCATTCTCCTTTCCTTCCGTGAGTAACAGAACTCCTAAGTTTTACCAGGCACATGGCCTGCCTAAATACACACTGGAGCTTCCCCTGCAGCCCGCTGTGACTAAGTGACTAAATTCTAGTCAAATGAAGTGTGAAGCTTCTGGGTCTTAAAGTGAAAAGGTATATCCTCCACATTTGATTGCCCCTTTCCAACTGGCTGGAATGCAGGTGTGATGGTAAGGACTGCAGTAGCTGTGTTGGGTCATGAGATGGAAACCATATATTGCTGATAACAGAAGAACCAGTCAGGGGGAGCCTGTGGGTCCCACAGTGTGAAGTTACCATTTTAGTCTTAAATTGCTTATGTTTCAGTTCAGTTCAGTCGCTCAGTCGTGTCTGACTCTTTGTGACCTCATGAATCGCAGCACGCCAGGTCTCCCTGTCCATCACCAACTCTCGGAGGTCACTCAGACTCACGTCCATTGAGTCACTGATGCCATCCAGCCATCTCATCCTCTGTCATCCCCTTCTCCTCCTGCCCCCAGTCCCTCCCAGCATCAGAGTCTTTTCCATTGAGTCAACTCTTTGCATGAGGTGGCCAAAATACTGGAGTTTCAGCTTTAGCATCATTCCTTCCAAAGAAATCCCAGGGCTGATCTCCTTCAGAATGGACTGGTTGGATCTCCTTGCAGTGCAAGGGACTCTCAAGAGTCTTCTCCAACACCACAGCTCAAAAGCATCAATTCTTTGGCACTCAGCCTTCTTCACAGTCCAGCTCTCACATCCATACATGACCACTGGAAAAACCATAGCCTATGTTTAGGACTCTTCAGTTCAGTTCAGTCACTCAGTCGTGTCTGACTCTTTGTGACCCCATGGACTGTAGCACGCAAGGCTTCCCTGTCCACCACCAACTCTCTTTTTTTCCTTTTTCATCACCAACTCTTAAAGAGAAATAAACTATCTTATTTAAGCTACAGCTGTTTTAGCCTTTTTTTTTTTTTTAAACATCAACTGAATCAAACATTCATCAGTGAAGGGAGACTACAAGATATAACAAAGAATGGTCATCTCCTACATTCTGTAATGAATGTGGCTTGGCTTACAATGCTCTCTTGCTTTGGCACCCCTAGGGCACTTCTGATCTCTGGGAACTGGCATCTCCATAAAGTCTGAGTTTGTATCACACCTGTGGCCCCCAAGTCCATCTCCTTGACCTTGATTCATATGGGGACAGTGATCCATGAGTGTGTTTGTTTCCCGGGACTACCACAACATAGGACCACAACCATGGTCACTTAATACAACAGAGATTTATTTTCTTACAGTTCTGGAGGCCAGACATCTGAAATCAAGTAGACAGGGCTAGTTCCTTCTAGAGAACCCCCTAGGAGACTCTGTTCCAGGCCCCGTGCTGCAGCAAATCTTGGCTTTTGTTGATTTACAGACACGTCGTTTTGATGTCTACCTCTGATATCACTTTCCTTGTGTCCTTGTGTGGCCTCTCCTTCTCTCTTTTAAAGACACAGATCTGACTTTGTAAGAGACAGATCAGACTTGGATTTGGGGCCTGTTCTAAATCAGGATGATCTCAAGATCTTTGCCTTAATTATGTCAGCAAAGACCCTTCTTCCAAATAAGGTTGCATTCTGAGGTTCTGGGTGGCGTATCTTTCGTTGGGGGAGGAGGGTCACTGTTCAACCCATTACAGTGAGAGATCCTTGTAAACTCTACAGAGTTCTAATCTTGCGAAATTATCATCCAACCCAATCACCTCTCATGGAAGGACTGTTCTCTCCAGAAGCTTCTGATGACCTCCAAAGACCCATGTCCTTGCATAATCCCTCCCCTGTGAATGTGGGTGGGGGCATAATTTGCTTCTAACAAACAGAAAATGGCAAAGGTGATGGGATGTGATTGTTGTGATTATGTTATATAATATGGCAGACGGGAAGGGATTGTGAAGATGTAATTAAGGTCCCTAATCATTTGACTTCACAGAAAGGGAGATGATCTTGGGTGGGCCTGACTTAATCAGGTGAGCCCTTTAAGAGAAGGTCAGAGATAAAAGAGAGACACTCCTGCTGGCCTCTAGGAAGCCCACCACCTTGAGTTCTACAGCTACAAGGAAATGGGTTCCCTGTGAGCCTGGAAGAGGACCCTGTGTCTTAGATGAGACTGCAGCTCTGGCCAACACCATCATTGTAGCCTGCTGAGACCCTGAGCAGGAGACCCAGACCCCTGACCCTTGGAAACTGAGATAATAAATGTGTGCTGGGCCTTCCGTAGCAGTCCACTTGTTAAGACTTCATGCTTCCACTGCAAGGGGCACGGTTTTGATCCATAGTTGGGGGGAACTAAGATCCTGCATGCCGTAAGTTGTGGGCCCCCCCCCCAAAAAAAAAGAAAGAAAAAAGAAAAAGAAGTGTGTTGTTCTGAGCTGCTTTGTGGTAATTTGTGACACAACAAAAAACAAATCCATCTCAGGTCCTATTTTTAAAGATTTCCTATCAGAGACCAGAATACGATGGGACTCTGAGCTCTGGAAGGTCCTAAGATCTGCTGTGGTCTGCTCTTCTCCAGAGGACTCTGGGAGCCTCTTGTCTCCTTGGTCCAGGAAGAGCATCCCAGCCTCCGTCCTTCACGCCTAAGAGAATGACCAGTCATTCTGTGACTTCTCGCCCATCTTTTAAGAAAATTAGGGACTAAAGAACCCATTTTGCTTCAGTTTTCATTTCTGAGTTGCTAGGGAGGAGCCAAACAGTGACTAGGCTTCCCTGGTGGCTCAGATGGTAAAGCATCTGCCTACAATGCAGAAGACCTGGGTTCAATCCCTGGGTTGGGAAGATCCTCTGGAGAAGGAAATGGCAACCCACTCCAGTATTCTTGCCTGGAAAACCCCAGGGACAGAGGAGCCTGGTGGGCTACAGTCCGCGGGGTTGCAAAGTCAGACACGACTAAGTGACTTCACTAGGGAGGAGACACACTTTGTAACACAGGGAACACTGTTCTCAAAACCTTTTCAGCAAGAAACTAGATGAAGTCTTTCAGCTTATACTGTTGGTATTCCCAGGAGGGAGAGTGGATGGGCCACTTCTTCCCAGAGAAGAGACTGCTGGGAATGGGAGAGCTTTGCATCAGCTGGGCGCCACCCACGGTGTCTCTGTTTTCTCTCCTGGTCAGTGGATCACGTGCTCGAGCCCTTCCCCTGAGGGCTCCCCTTGGGCCCAGGTCTGAATCTAATTGACATTGGAATGCTGTCCCAGAACCACAGGCAACTGCTTTCCCAATGGAGACATTCTGACCATCTTGGGGGAAAGAAAAATACTGGGCTGATGGCAAACATCACTGCAAGATCAAGATGTTGCTGGCCAAAATCTTGGCCTACTCTGCCCACTGAAGCCAAAAGAAAAATATAGAGACAGAGACTGGAGGAAATAGAAAGGTGGTTTTTATTCTCAGCGGGTGGAGAGGGGAACACAGTACGGTCAAGTCTCAAGGAGTGTGTCCCCACCTCCATGAGAAGTCTAGGGGCTTTTATAAGGCAAGGGATGGCTGTCAGGAGTCAGCGATGAGGACCGAACCTGATAGGATCTTGATTTCTTCCTCTTGCATTGTTTCAAAGACAGTCATAAACTGGCGTCAGTAACCCAGTAATTGAGTCTGACAGTTGGGTGGCTCTGTGCCTTTCTTTGTGATAAGTGTAACTCCAAGGGGAAGGATGTTGTAGGGGTAAACATCAGATAGGGGATGTATTTAGCACAGAATCAAAGGCAAATAGGTGTGAAGTGTAGCTCCTGCAGAGTTAGGGGAAGAAATGCAAACTTAGTCACAGACATTCAGAGTTAGGATCAGTTAAAGGAAAAAAAAAAACTAGGAATGTTCAGGCCTGCTCACTGTTCTCTTTATACTCTTTGTTCTCAGGAAAGGGAAAGAGAAAAACTCATTCCTCCTTTTTCCTTTTCACTGCAACAAACACCCGGAGGGAAGAACTCATCTTAAGAGCAAACTAGTTCTTCCTTCCCAACCCACCCTCATGCCCATCCCTTCAGTAGGCTTGCTGGCTAGTTGGTTTCACTTGCTCTGGCATTGCCCATCTGACCTCAGAGAGTGAAATGTTTTTAAAAATCTTCACCTTTGCTTTCCTTTACCATTTCTTGCAAGTTGTTGTAATGAAAAAGATCTGTTTCTTAATAATAAGAGAAGGTAGAAAAGTTGGACACAAGTAAGCAGACATTAGCACTGATACATAAGATGCTGTTTACATTAAGCAGATATTTTGCAGAACTGACATCTCCCTCCAGGCTTGGTGTGGTGCCTGGTATTTTTATGGAGGACATCTGGCAAGTTTACCCGGTACCCACAGCCATATCTCAGGCCTTCATCACTTCTTAACCGAATTAACTAAAATAGTCTTCACGTGGCCTTCTTGCCTAGTTCTGGCTCCTCTCCAGTTCATCCTCCACAGCCCCCAGAGAGATTTTTCTAAAACATAAATCTGACAGTGTCATTCCCTTTCTTAAAATCATTCAATGATCTTCAAGTGCTTAGGGTAGAATTCAGACCCCTTAACTCAAGGGCTTTAGCATTAGATGGACAAATGCCTACCTTCCCAATCTGATTTCGTACCACTCTCCCCTCCTATACACTTTTATTCCAAACAGATTTAATTTTTTTTGAACTTAAAAAATTTTTTTTTGGGGGTGCAGCTTCTGGGATCTTAGTTCCCCAATCAGAGATTGAACCAGGCTCTTGGCAGTGGAAGTGTAGAGTCAGAACCACTGACTGCCATAAAAGTCCCACAACCACACTTAAATTGACTAAAGAACTCAACTGTCACTGTACCTTCACACAGACTGTACCCTCTGCTCATTCACACATCCATCCCTCCCAGCAATAAATTAAATAATAAATTTAAAGTGAACAGGCTCTAAACATGTTACAAAGTAAAACTTGCAGGGTTTGCAGATGACTTGGGTGTAGAGTGAAAGAGAAAAAGAGAGAAGTCTGGGATGGATGTTTTGGCCTGAGAACCTGGAAGAAGGGACTTGCCACTTACTAAAATGGGGGGAAATAATGGAGGATGTGAAACTACCAGTTAGCTTTTGAACACTGTACATTTGAAAAGTCTGTTCAAGATTTATTGGAATATTCAGTAGGTATTTGGATTCCCGAGTCTAAAGTTTAGGAAAGAAGCTGAGTTGGATGTATAGGTGTGTTGTCAGGCCACCCAAGATGGCTGTTCTCTTGCTCTCTGTACTTCCCCTGCTTGACCAGCACCTGCTTCACCTGTAGACTTCACCCCTGACTGACCTTCCCTCTTAATCATGGAGCCTCTCTGCTGCTGCTGCTGCTAAGTCGCTTCAGTCGTGTCCAACTCTTGCACCCCATGACGCCACCAGCTCCTCTGTCCCTGGTTCTCCGGCAGCACTGGTGGGTTGCCATCCTTCTCAACAGAAAGGAAGTAATGAGCCTCTTACCCACCTGGAGCCTCATCAGTAAATGGGGTGGGGTGCCTCCCCTGTTCCTATGTGTCTGCCTCAGCCCCAGATAGTGATAGTTCTAATCTCTACATCAGAACTATTTTAGCTTTGATAGTGCATCAAAGTGGGCAGTGGCGGGGGGGGGGGGGGGCATGCTCTTCTGCTGGTTTCTGCAATAACTGATTAGCCCACCTGACGTCAGCTCCCCCTGGAACTGTAATCTCTCTATCACCCCGGGAGCAAAGACTGCTACCTTGTCTTACCCGCTGTCTGCCCCACACCGTGGGGTGTCACTCCAGGACCTCGCTTCAGACATGTAAGGTCCCTCATCCATTACGCTGCTGCTGTCTCTTTTGCCAACTCCGGGCTCTTTCTTTGGTTTTGAGGCTGGGCAAGTACAGGGTTTGCAGGCCTTCGGGTGCAGCCCAACAGTAAGTTTGATAGGTGGATTTTGGTAGTTAAAGGCTGGAAGAAAAAAAAAAATGTCGATTCTTGTCTTCTTTGAAGAAAGAGTTCAGCAAAGAGACCAAAACTGTGAAAAAGATAAAAGCATTTATTAGAGGCAGTGTACGTGTGGAAGAACATACAGGCAGACTCAAAGTGAGTTACCTGCCGCAGGAGTGGCTTAGGTTGCTTATATGGGGGCAATTTTCTGGGTTGTCTCTGGCCAATCGTCTCCAGATTTGGTCCTGGTGTGGGTGAGCATCTCTCAGTCAAGATGGATTCCAACTGGCATCTCTCTCTCCTTTGGTCCTTCCCCCACATGGAGGGCCTTCTCTGTGCATGTGCTGAGAACCTGCTCTTAGATTAGACAGTACAGAGATCTGTCATTTGTGACCTTGATAAGAGCAGCTTTTTAAAAATAATTTTGATTGATTGATTGATTTTCTGCTGTGCTGGGTCTTGGGTGCTGGATGGGCTTTCCTCTAGGCGTGATGTGTGGCTCATCCATATTGCTCCTCTTTTTGGTGGCTTCTCTTGTTGTGGAGCAAGGGCTGTAGAGCGGAAGGGCTTCAGTAGTTGCGGTTCTTGGGCTCTAGAGCACAGGCTCAGCTGCCTGTGCTGAGCGTACAGGCTTAGTTGCTCCAAGGCAGGTACAGATCAGGGATGGAACCTGTGTCCTCTGCATTGGCAGGCAGATTCTTTGCCACTGTGCCACCAGCTGCTGCTGCTGCTAAGATGCTTCAGTTGTGTCTGACTCTGTGCGACCCCACAGATGGCAGCCCACCAGGCTCCCCCATCCCTGGGATTCTCCAGGCAAGAACACTGGAGTGGGTTGCCATTTCCTTCTCCAATGCAGGAAAGTGAAAAGTGAAAGTGAAGTCACTCAGTCGAGTCTGATTCTTAGTGACCCCATGGACTGCAGCCTACCAGGCTCCTCCTCCCATGGCATTTTCCAGGCAAGAGTACTGGAGTGGGGTGCCATCATCAGAGAAGCCCTCAAAGTCAGCTTTGACAGAGGTGATGAAGTGCTGATCAGAGTGGGTTCAGCAGACCTTGGAAAGTGAAGAGGAGATAGACTACACATGCTGCTTCAACAGCTGTGGCGCTGAAGATCAGAGAACATGATGTGGTCGGTGACCCTGTTGTCACCTTGGTTAAATCTGGGACCCCTGTTTCCCAGAATCCTTGTTAGATTCCGGGTGAGCACTGGACAAAAGAGGAACCTGCCTCAGATCTGAGAGCTGGAAATGAAGCAGTGTTCACTAATACCTGAAGGATTTCAGTGTGAGATACGGAAGCAGAGGCGCTGGGTGGGATCCCACTTGTCTTCAGACTCTCCTCCACTCATGTCCAGCTCTGCTCACAGACTGATGCCCTGCTGAGTGACGCAGCATCCAACCCCACGACAAGACACTTGGCTGCCATCCCACATGGGGTTAGCTGCACATCTTCCCGTAGACCCCTCCAAGTACCTTCCCTTCTAGCTCCCCACACAGCTGCATGTGTCTGGTTTCTCAAATTTCCCTGTATACTCTAAAATGTTCATATACAGGGGCTTCAGGCAGTCTGATGCATAATTCTCCCCATTCTCCAGCTCCCTCTGGACCTTCACTCCCCCAGATTCTCCTCCACTCCCGCAAGACCTAGTTCCTGTAACACCCATATCACTCCCGGGAGTCCTATTTCCTTGGCTGAGCCCTGCAGGACACATGGGGTAAGAGCTGGAGAGGGAATGTGAGGTCATGGGAGTGTTTGTGTTCAAGATTTGAGTTTCGCGCCTGTTAGTATGCTCCAGAGGATGTTCTAGTAGAGAGGGGAGATGGAGGAAAGGGCAGAGAAAGCCCAACAGCAGGGACCATGGAGCCGGGATCCAGGGCAAGAAGGGAAAGCTTGGAGGCGACAGGGGCTTGGGAGAAATGAACTCAAGCATGATGCTAAGTTGTGGGTGGGTACCCATGGAAGGGTAGCTATGGTGGGAACATGTGAGAGCCTCTTCCAATTACTTTTATTGTCTTTGTGAACAGAAGTAAGATCGGTAATTGAGAGTAATAGGGGGGAGGGTGGGATATTTAAAGAGAAAGTGTGATATAATTGTGACACTCTGTCTTTTTTGGCCACCTTTTCCTCTTCTTGGGGCTGCTCTCGTGGCTCAGCTGGTACAGAATCAGCCTGCAATGCAGGAGACTTGGGTTCCATCCCTGGATTGGGAACATCCCCTGGAGAAGGGAAAGGCTACCCACTCCAGTAATCTGGCCTGGAGAATTCTATGGTCTGTACAGTCCATGAGGTCGTAAAGAGTCGGACACGACTGAGCGACTTCACTTCACTTCAATTCTAAGGTTTGGAGAAGCCTCCACTTTCACAGTCTTGGCAGGAGGCAGAGCCCACCTCTCAGGAATGAAGCTGAAACCAACAGACTTTCACTTCTCCCACAGAGGATGATATGGTTGGATGGCATCATCAACTCAACGGACATGAATTTGAGCAAGCTCCGGGAGTTGGTGATGGACAGGGAAGCCTGGCATGCTGCAGTCTATGGGATGGCAGAGTCCGCCACAACTCAGCGACTGAACTGAACTGAACCCCTTGGCTGGAAAATAGGGTGGAGCCAGTGGGTCACGTGAGTGGGCTCAGCCAATCAGAACAGGCTCCTGGGTCTGTGCTTCCGCAGCACTGTGAAGTTAGGATGGAAGGACGGCGGGGGCCAAGACTTGGTCCTGGGACCTGCAGGGGCAGCGGGGCCAACAGAGGGACGTGAGGGTGGAATTAGTCAGAGCACTGTCGTTCGTCTATTGTTTGGCAGTTCACCTCCTTCCTTCTGTGGTCTGATTGTGGTTGTGTTCCTGGCCTCAGATCTCCAGCCTCCCCATCCAGCATGTGAGTTACCAGATATCCTTTCAATAAACCCGCCTTTTATGCTTCGGTCAAGAGTCAATTTCTGTCGCTTGCAACCGGAAATCCAGATTGATACTGAGAGGAAGGAGAGGCTGGAGGCCAGTAACATGCTTCTTTTCTCATTCGATTGGCAGCATTTGTCAGGGTTTCCTACATGTCAGGGGACAGTAGGTTCAAACTTTGAGGTCCTTTTATCAGAACTCCGTGACTAGAGGGGTAGCAAAAGGCTCTTCTCTATCAGTTCTAACGGGATTCCAATAGGCCAGCCTCAGTCACATGCCTCTTCTCAGAGCAGTCCCCAGGATTTGGGAACCAAGGCTGGGGAGCTGAGTGGGGTTCCTTGCTGGAAGGAGTAGGAAGAGGGTTTCTGGGTGAGCTTTGTGAAAAACCACTACCTTCCACCTTTTGGCAGCTCATCAGCCAATGTTCTTTTCCTCCAACATGTAATTCCAGGAATGGTCTCACCTCACATGATGCAGTTTTTCCACAACAAAGAAACCCATGGTCTCCTCCCCATAGGGAACAACTCAGGTCACATCCAACATCCAACGTGGAGTTTAGGATCTCCGGGTGAGGTGCCTTTTCTTCATCTGAAGTAGCTACATATGACGCTGTACCTTACACACCTAAAATGAATTTACCCACTCCTCAGTACACCCAGTGTTCCGTGCTGAGAGGAAAGCTTCTATAAGGCCCCCATTTAGAAAAGCAGGGAAGGGAAGTGACGTACAGCAGTCCCTGGTCCCAGAGCAGCACACTCCACAACTGTGTGGACATGGACATAAAGTGTCCTGGCACTGGAGTGAGTGTTTGAGGTCAGTTAATGAGGGCATCCTTTTCCCCCAGCCTCAGGAATTTCCTTAATCCTTTGGTCTCCCTGGCTGAGCCTGACAGTGGCTAAGTAAAGATTGCTTGGGGAGTGGGTTGGTAAAGGGGGGGGGGGGTATTCTGCTTTAGCAGCTAGCTTCTGTGAGTGTGGTTACCGGAATCTGCAATTTTCTGGGGGGAAATGTCAAAGCCCTAGTTTGTTCAAATGTCCATTTTATTTCAAGAGACCTCCCAAGAATTCTATAGTATAAACTCTATAATCAGAAATTCTTGCATTTAGGTCTTATGTTTATAGTTCTCTCCTTGGGATGGTCCAGGGGACACATCCCTTTCCATAATAAAAGTCACGCAATTCTATAATGTTTGTTTTCCCGATTTAAAAATAAATACACTGGGACTTCCCTAGTGGTCCAGTGGCTGAGACTCCCAATGCAGGGGGCCTAGATTTGATCCCTGGTCGGGGAACTGGATCCCACATGCCACAATGAAAAGATCTGGCATGCCCCAACAAAGATTAAAGATCCCGGTTCTGCAACTAAGATTCAGTGGAGCCAAATTAAAAAAAAAAAAAAAGCATACACTGAGATGGAGCATATCCTCCTCTGTTCAAACACCATGAGGCTCTAGTTAGGGTCTCAATTCTGTGGCCAAGAGCGGAGGCAGGTAAAAATGGAATGAAGGATTTTCAGTGGGCGCTGAGGGTGACAGGCATGTGCCAGCTGCTTTGGTAGATGGAGTTGTGGCTTGAGAGGCTTCAGAAGAATGAACCCTTGGCATCCACACTGATACTGCGTGACCGTCAGCATGGTTGCCTGTCCCTGTGCAATGTGGAAGTGCTGGAGCCAATGACAGGCTAAGAAACAAGTGTCAATGAGGGGGTAGGACTGGATGAATGTGGGGGTGAGCCCCAGAGTCACTTGAGAACACCCCAGGAATGGCCAGAAACAGCTGGTAAAGACTAAGACAGGCCTGTGGTCCTGTGCTCTGTGGAAAAGACAGGATATTCTAATTTATATAACCACGTCTGTACCTGGGCTGGTGAGGGATGGAACTTGGGGCCACGAGCACTCTGTCCCCATTTATTGGCTGATCAGCTTCGGGGTAGAGCCTCAAGGCACAAGCCAACCACTGCCTCTGTTACTCCCTGCCTGCTGTCACTCTCTGCAGCCTGGGAGAGTCCAGAGAGGAGACCTCCCCACTGCCTCTGCTGGGATACAGATGTTGGACAGGTTTGGAAGCACAAGGCCAACGAACATAAAAATAGCCATTAAAGATGGCAGCTCTTCTTGGGATTTCCCTTGTGGTCCCGTGGTTAAGACTCCAAGCTCCCAACGCAGGAGTCTAGGGTTCAGTCCCCAGGATCCCACATGCTGCAACTAAGACTCAATGCAGCCAAAAAATAAATAAATAATCTTAAAAAAAAAAAAAAAAACATTAAAAATGGTATTTCTTCTTGGCTGGCTAAGATCCTATGCTCCCAATGCTGGGGGCCCTGGTTCCATCCCTGGTCAGGGAACTAGATCCCACATGTAGCAACTAAAGATCCTGTGTGCTGCAACCAAAACTTGGTGTGGCCAAATAAATAAATAATTTTTTTTTTTTTAAAAAGAGAGAGTGGCTTTTTTTTTTTTTTTTTGCCACGCCTCATGGCTTATGGGATCTTAGTTCCCTGACCAGAGATTGAACCCAGGCTCTTAGCAGGGAAAGCTTGGAGCCCTAACCACTGGACTGCCAGAGAATTTCCAAGATGGTGATTCTTAAGACTTGGAAATGGACAATTCTGTGAACACTCTCTGACTTCCTTCCCAGCACCCCTTCTCCCCTCTCTCATTTCTGACAATTTGTGGAAACTCTTTTAGGGAACTCTTCTAGGCATGGGTTTGATCTCTGAGTCAGGAAGATCCCCTGGAGAAAGAAATGGCAGTCCACTCTAGTATTCTTGCCTAGAGAATCCTATGGACAGAGGAATCTGGTGGGCTACAGTTCACGGGGTTGCAAAGGGTGAGCATGCTCGCCTGGTTCTGTCCGTTCTTAGCTGTGCAGTTTGGGAGGGAAGAACACACCCTTCAGCTCTAGGTGGTTGGGTTACACTCACCAGAGTATCCCATCCTCAGTCATGATAAGGTCAGGGATGGGCCAGTGACTGACTCGCTGTAGTCAAGAGAAAGGAGGTGGAGGTTCCAGGAGGGAAATTTACCGGTTCTTGCAAGGAGCCAAGAGGAGAGATGCTCTCTCTTCCTCTGGATAGTGCTGCAGCTATTATTTGAAAACATAAACACTTTCTAAATGAACAATCATCTGCGTGTGGTCTAACATTTCCAAGGGATGAAGTACGGTGCAGTGGAAAGCAAGTCAGCTTTAGTCCCCGTCCTTGTCCACCGGCCAGCCTTTTCCACTTTCCAGATGTGATCACAGTTACCTGCTTCTTGCACCCCTCCAGAGCTTCTCTGTGCATATACATGCAAATGATCTTTTATTTCTCCTGAGGTGTTCTCTACTTTGCTCTCCGTTTGTATCTCCATTGTTCCTAATGATGTATCTTGGATATTATTATACTTTTGTATCTGTAGGGCTGCCTTTAACTGCTGCACAGAATTCTATTATATGGATATTCCAGTGTAAACATTCCTTCAGTAATCAGCATTTAGCTTATTTGCAAATAGAGCTGCAGTGGAAATTGTTCAAATGCGAATCCTTTGCATCAGTGCTACGTTTGCTTTTGCTCCCATGCCCAGAGTCAGCCCAAGAACAAAGTGGAAGCCTCCAGAAAAGGAGAGCCAAGGGAACCACAGGAACTGAAGCTGGAACCCTGACAAGTCATTACGCTGTGGTCTGAACGATGCTTGAAGTCAGATGTACCCGAGCCTGCCCACTTATAGAGGCAATGAATTCCTTCTCCTGTTCATGCTAGTTTGGGATGGTTTTGTTGTTGTTTCTTGTCGCATAAAAAATTCTCATTGGCACAGATACTAAATCCTCACAACCAAGATGTGAAGTGAAAAGAGTATAATGAAAAGTGACAGGTGCTTTTGATAGCCATCATCTTAAAATATAA
Organism: Tragelaphus eurycerus; assembly: GCA_935064755.1. Classification (NCBI taxonomy): domain Eukaryota; kingdom Metazoa; phylum Chordata; class Mammalia; order Artiodactyla; family Bovidae; genus Tragelaphus; species Tragelaphus eurycerus. The sequence continues at coordinate 9,884,300 of CAKXYN010000034.1, read as the reverse complement.
ACGTCTTAGAGAAGAAACCAGAAAGGGTACACCAAAAGGTTAACTGTGGTTGTAGGTTGCTTGTAGAACATCTGTGTTCTATATATATTTAAGTTTTAAAGGTTTCTATAGGACTTCCTAGGTGGTCCAGTGGTTAAGAATCTGTCTGCAAATGCAGGGGACATGGGTTCAATTCCTGGTCCAGGAAGATTCTGCATGCCAAGAGGCCACTCAGCCCATGTGCCACAACTACTAGGCCCATGCTCTAGAGCCCTGGAGCCACAACTGCTAAGCCCCCGTGATGCAAATAATGAAGCCTGCATGCCCTAGAGCCTGTGGTCTGCAACAGGAGAAGTCACCACAAAGAGAAGCTCACGCACCACGACTCGAGAGCTAGCCCAGCTCACCACACGAGAAAGCCCAAGCACAGCAACGAAGACCAAGCACAGCCAAAAATACATGCTTCCAAAGGTTTCTGCAGTAGTAGGGATAACTTGCACAATCATTTGTCTCAAGGCAGGTTCCCTGGAAACACAGGCTGAGGCAAGGATTTGGGGCATGTGGTTTGCAGAGGGAGTGCTCTGTAGGAGGAACCCACAAGGAAGTGAAGGAAGCAGGATTGTAAAGAGGAGGGAACCACACAAGGGACCCTGGGTCAAGTCTAGCCATGGCCTGATTGGGGGATGGGCCCTGAGGTGCAGAATGAGCCATGTGCATCCCCCAAGTCAAGAGGAATGACTTTTTAAATTAAATTATTATTATTATTTAATCTTTTTTGGCCACACGGAGGCATGTGGGAATCTTAATTCCCCCACCAGGGGTCTAACCAGTGCCCTCTGCAGTGGAAACTTGGAGTCTTAACCACTGGACCACCAGGGAAGGCCCACGGCTGGCTTTTTGTATGCAAGATCAGGTAGTCATTGGCTGCTGCTGCTGCCGGTGGGAGTGTAACCTGCCAGGTGGGAATCTTGGCAACCTCCTGTTGCCAAGCACAATCTGGAAGGTAGATGAGAAAGAAAATCCTTATCCACCAGCAGGGCTGGTAAACGTATCTGGGTGAGACACCAACTACATCTGTAACCATCACAGAGTCATTTGAAAAATATATATATAGGACCTCCTACAGAGGCCAACGCTTTCTGCCCTTGATCTCTGCCTTCTACACTTGCTGCTGGGACACCACTGAAAGAGTTAGCAAATGTTGAAGTCTTCATTGTAAATAACAGAGAAATAGGATTGTCATTAATTAATGGGCATCCCCGGTGACTCAGTGGCAGCCTCAGATTCAATCCCTGGGTCGGGAAGATCCCTGGAGGAGAAAATTGCAACCCACTCCAGTATTCTTCCCTGGAGAATCCCATGGATGGAGGAGCCTGGTGGAGTACGGTCCATTGGGTCACAAAGAGTCACAATGACTGAGTGACTAAGACAACAAGAGTGGCAAATTACACTCTTTCTAGGAATAAGACTCTTGAAAATAATTGTGGAAGAAAGCAGTGTTGTTTTTCTTTTAAACACATGGACCCCTGAGTAAAATGAAAGTAGAAGCTTTTTAAATGTATCCCTCAATTCACATTACTGCTGGGTCTGAGGCTTCACGTCTGCAGAAGAAGCCCTGTCTGGGCTCATGGCTGCCTGTGTTCCCATGTCTTCTAAGGGGCTGATCTGTTATTTTAGATGGGCTATCCAGTGGTTAAGATTCTGTGCTTCCGCTTCAAGGGTCACTGGTTCAATCCCTGGTCAGGAAACTAAGATCCCACATGCTGTGCAGCCAAAAAAAAAAAAAAAATGTATTGGTGGATTAGGTGACTAGAGGAGGCAGTGAGTTAGGGAGAAGCGCCTGGAAATTCTAGGTCCTTACTGTGACCTCCTCCAGCCCCGTCTCTCAGGGGGTCCTCCCCAAGCATCTTGGAATACTCCCATAGCCCTTGAGGAGGGCCACCACAGACACAGTGAGTGATGGGGTTCTGTTGCTCTGGTGACCGGTTGCCGCCAAGGTTCTGGAAAGAGGCAGATCTGGGTGGCCTAGACTTGGAGGCCGGCTGCAGGCAGGAGCCTTCAGGAGAAAAACGTAGGAGCAGAAGCACAGTCCTGGTTCTATTTTCCCTCAGCGATGCCCACTCTGTCTGTGTTCACAGATGTGCCCATGGCCCAGAAGCTAGAGGGCAGCTTGCTCAAGACCTACAAGCAAGATGACAACCCTAACAAGATGTTCCTGGCTTATAAAGGTAGAAGCCTCATCGTTTGGGGGTGTGAGACTCAGGGTGCCATGACCGCCTCTAGGAGGGCAGTGTTCCCACTGCCACAGAGGGGTTGAGAGAGCACAAACCTCCCTAGACAGGGAGGTCTGTTCCTGTGAACAGAATTGCCCAGCGGGGAAAGGAGCAGAAAACCTTGTGGGTGGGTCTGGGCCCTCTGCCCTTCTCTGTGGGTTCCTGGCATTTGGTAAGGGCTGTATCCTCTCCCGGGCTTCCCAGGTGGTGCCAAAGAACCCACCTGCCAATGCAGGAGATGTAAGTGACCGGGGTTCGTTCGATCCCTGCGTTGGGAAGATCTCCTGGAGATGGGCATGGCAACCCACTCCAGTATTCTTGCTTGGAGCATCCCATGGACAGAGGAGCCTGGCGGGCTACTGTCCATAGGGTCTCAAAAAATTGGACACGACTGAATCAACGTAGCACACACGTATCCTTTCCCCCAGCTCTGTGCTCAAGTCTGTGAGGACACTGCCTTCCCTTCAGCCTCTACATTCTCCCCTTCTCCCTCCTCTGCTCCTGAACCAAGAATGGCTCCTAAACTGTTCTGGGATGCAGCCAGCCCTTGCCACGGTGAAAGTCAGTGTTACCTTTGTTCAGTCCCACATGAAAAGTGAAAGTGTTAGTCACTCAGTCATGTCTGACTCTTTGCGACCCCATGGATATAGCCCACCAGGCCCCTCTGTCCGTGGGATTCTCCAGGCAAGAAAGTGGAGTTACCATTTCTTTCTCCAGGGGATCTTCCTGACCCAGGGATCGAACCTGGGTCTCCTGCATTGCAGGCAGATTCTTTACCGTCTGAACCACAGGGAAGCCCAACCTATAACTCTCCCATTGTCTATCATCTTTGCCCTTTAAAATGGCATAGGTTTCTGTTGTCTTTTTCAAAAAGATGAAAATTAGACATACCCAGTAACACATCGTTTTTTATAAAGGGATGAGGGGAAGAAAAGGAAAGTTGTCTTTTCCTAGGCAACTTCCCAAAGCCCCAAGAGAACCAGGACAGATTCATGGGCTATCTGCAGAGCCCACAAGCTTGCAGGCACCACGGTGGGCCTCCAGAGACCCCTCTGCCCTTCCCGTCACAGTCTGCATGACCAGTGAAGGCAGACCCTGGGTGTCCTCCGTGGTGCACAAGACTCGAATGCAGATTGCCCAAGATCCCTCCCTGAACTATGAGTACACGCCGGTGATGGGCATGAAATCATTCGTCCAGGCTTCCCTGAACCTCCTCTTTGGAAAGAACAGCCAAGTCATTGTGGAGAACAGGGTGAGAAGCAGGGCCCTTTTCTCGCTCACTGAGACATGAGGAGTAGAGACTGGGGGTCTGGGATTGTACAACTGTAAACATGAAAAGAGTTTAGAGGGGCCCCGCAAGGTTCAGAGTGTCCAAAGTCCTTGCATTGGAGGACAGAGCCTGGATCAAGACCCAGAGCCGGGGGTCTCCACACCAGCCCCCACTGCTGCGGTGCCAGCTCTTTCAAGAAGGGAATGATCTGAACCTGAAATGGTGCTGATATCACCATCACTCTTTTTTTTTTTTAATGGTTTTATGATTTTTAATGGTTGAAAAGTCAAAGAGGGATGATATTTGGGGACCCATGAAAATGACATGAAATTCAATTTTCAGTGTCCAGAAAAATGTTATTTGAATATGGCTTACAATCATTTACTTGTCTTGTCAAGAGCAGCCTTCTGTGCTAAAGGCAACGTTGAGTAGTTATATGACCTGAGTGAGTGAGCGATCAAGTGATCGTCGTTCAGTCGTGTCCAACTCTTTGGGACCCCATGGACTGTAGCCCACCAGGCTCCTTTGTCTGTGGAATTCTCCAGGCAAGAATACTGGAGTGTGGGTTGCCATTTCAGCATAAAATATTGAATGGTCCTTTGCAGACAAAGGCTGCCCTTGCCTGGTATGAACATGAGCACCACAAGGGGTGGAGGGGGTTCATTCCATTCCCTTATGTATCCTAAGTGCCCACCACAGTATCTGGCCAACAGTAGGGGGTCAGTAAACCCCGTTGGATGAGTCAGTGGAGGTGCACGTGTAGGAGCATGTGGCCTTGACCTTCTAGAGCAAGGTCCTCCTTCCCCAATGTTAGGAGACATGGGCACCTTTTTTTTTCTGGCAGGCAGGGGGTGTGCAAACCGTGGGGGACAGTGGTGCTTTCCAACTCGGGGCTCAGTTCCTCAAAACTTGGTGTCAGAATTCTCAGATAGTTTACATCGTTTCTTCTCAAAAAGGTGAGTGGCAGCCCCTGGCCCCGCTGCGTTCTTGATTTCCACCCCACCACCTGCAGTCTTCACTGCTCTCCCTCCTCACTCTGTCCTGAGAAAAACGGTCGCAGGGCCGCGGTATTCTTGTCCTTTTTCTGTTCCTGTTCTCCCTTCGGCAACTCATCCCCCTCCCCTGCCCCCCGACCTGTTCTCTGGTGTGTCTGCCTCCCATTTCTCCGCTTCTCGCGTGCCAGCTGGTGGCGGGGGGTGCTGTGTTCCCACAGAACCTCATGGACTCATCTTCCAGGACATGGGCTTTACAGTTTATGAACACACCTTCTGGGACTCTGCGCATCTGTGCTTGGACCCCAACATGCTCCTCGATGTGGTGGAGGTAGAGGTTCCCCTGCTCTCAGCAGTGTCTCCCCAGACCTGGTTTACAGCTTCCCTTTTCTCTTAATCACCCCCTCTACCCCAGCTCCGGTCATCCAAGACCTTTTATAGGCTCAGATTCACAGCCCTTTAGTAGGAACGCATGTGCAGGATGGCTTCTCCTCCCAGTGTCCCCGTCGTGACCTGTGTGGTCAGGGAGGCACCGACAGGACAGTGTTTCCCTGCAGCATGCCCCGCACGGCTGCGTCTTTGTGATCGGGAGTATGGGCAACTGTCAGCTGACCCCGATTCAGTGGACACAGTTGATGACCCTGATGAAGGTGAGCGCATCTCCCGCCCGGCTGTCCTCCGTCTCAGCACCTCCCGTGCCTCCAAGAGTCCCTCCCTCTTCTCATTCTCTTTTTCTCCTACAGAGCAAGGAGATATTTCCATTTTTTGACATTCCCTATCAAGGTTTATCCACCGGTGACCTGGAGGAAGATGCTAGATTCTTACACTATTTTGTGTCTCAAGGCTTTGAGTTCTTCTGCAGCCAGTCTCTATCCAAGAATTTTGGCATTTATGGTATGTTGTGGGCAGGGGGAGCAGGGAGGGCCTGATGGCGCCACACCTGGGGCACAGGACACGTTTGACGTCTCCTAACTTCTGGAGAGAGCCCGGAGCACCCCAGGGCACCTTGGAGGCAGAAGAAAGGGTACTGAGCTCCACGTCAGGGCCTGTGGTACGGTCTCAGCTCAGCTGCTAAAGCTGACTCCAGTTAAATCATCTCATATCCCTTAGGCTTCTGTTTCTTCAACTGGAAGATGAGGGGCTGGGACTTAGCGATGTTTCAAGTCCCTTTTACCTTAAAAAAAAAACTTTTTGCAATCTATTTATTTTTGGCTGTGCTGGGTCTCTGTTGCTGTGCTTGGGCTTTCTCTAGTTGTGGTACCCGGTCTTCTCACTGAGGTGGTTTCCCTTGTTGCAGAGCATTGGCTCTAGGGCACAGGGCCTCAGTAGGTGTGGTTCCCGGGCTCTAGAGTCCAAGCTCAGTAGTTGTGGTGCAGGGGCATAGTTGCTCCGTGGCATGTGGAATCTTCCTGGACCAGGGATTAAACCCGTGCCCCTGCATTGGCAGGCGGATTCTTAACCACTGGACCACAGGGAGGGGCTGCCTTCCACCTTTAAGACTCTTACTTGCAGCTACTTTCCTTGGCAAGAAGATCCCGCACCAACTTCTTGGGGCCTGGATGGGGCATTCTTGGTGAGGCTGGGTAGAGGGCCCTGTCGTCCAGCCCTCCCCTCTGCAAGGCTGGAGGCAGAGACTGAGGACACTGCCCAGGAACGGTGGGGGTGCTGAAACAGGCCGTCTGTCCCATCGATGCAGACGAAGGAGTGGGTACTCTCGTGGTGGTGGCGCTCAACAACCAGCTCCTGCTGCGCGTCCTCTCCCAGCTGATGAACTTTGCACGGGCCTTGTGGCTAAACCCTCCCACCACGGGCGCTCGCATCATCACCTCTGTCCTCTGTAACCCTGCTATGCAGGGGGAATGGTAAGGGCAGGGAGAGGAGCAGGACGGGTGGGCAGAGGCTCCGCATTCCCACAGACCCGCTGACTCACAGGATGCCCTGGCTACTTCCCTTCCTGCCCACGTTGCCTTTTTTACTGAGGAGCCCCAGTGGCAGTGCTGAAGGTTGGGGGAGTGGGTAATGGGATGCTCTTTGGGGGCACAGGTTGGCTTATTATTGAATTGTTTGAATACTCTCAGTTGGCAAGAGGAGATGAGGAAGCACCAAGGACCTGCTCCTCTGGCAAAGTAGGCCGGAGAGTCTGCTTTCCCTTGCTTACATTAATATGGGCTGAAACCCTCTCCCATTTATAACCATCCCAGATGGATGCTTACTCTTGAAGGGAGAAGAGGGGAAAGGCAATGAAGAGATTGAGAGCCTGGGGAGATCTCACTCTCTCCATTTCTTGCCATCCTTTCCTTGGCAGGAGACAGAGTCTGGAAGGGGTTGTAGAGAACATCATGATGACCAAGGAAAAGGTGAAGGAGAAGCTCCGGCTCCTGGGAACCCCTGGCTCCTGGGATCACATCACTGAGCAGAAAGGGTCCCACAGCTATCTTGGACTCAACTGTAAGTACCTAGGAAGGGACAGCTCTCTCGTTTCTGACCTTGGATTTGGGCTTGTATTTGAGCATAAACTTCATGGACCAGGTAACCCATCCCTAGCTTCACCTCAGACTTTGATTCTTGCTTGAGGAAAGTGGAACTGCTTTGGGACTCTTGTGGCTCCCCAGAAATGCTGACACTTCCTACCGTCCATAATTCACCCTAGGCTAGAGGGGAGCGGGATGGGACCACCCTAGGATCTGAGACCCTATGGTCATCACCAGCCCAACAGGTGGAATACCTGATCAGTGAAAAGCATATCTATATCCCCAAGAATAGTCGGATCAACTTCACCTGTATCAATTCCTACAACATAGATTACATCACTTCGAGCATCAATGAGGCTGTCTGCTTCACAAAGGACTCAGAGAAATAGCTTCTGAAAGTAAATGACCCCTGATTGGAATAAAGCTTTAGTCTTTACAAAAGTCCTGTGCTGATTATTCATTGCTATAGTTCATTTCTCTGCAGAGTACTCTCTCTCTCTCCCCATCTATCTGTAAAGCATTGGCCTGGTCTCAGCAAAGAGGGGTAAAAAAGACCCAGAGAAGAAGGGAATGTTTGCATTCATTGACCATCTCATATTTGTTGAGCACCTACCATACCATATATTGGGCTTCCCTTGTAGCTCAGTTGGTAAAGAATCTGCAATGCGGGAGACCTGGGTTCGATCCCTGGATTGGGAAGCTCCCCTGGAGAAGGGAAATACCCACTCCAGTACTCTGGTCTGGAGAATTCCAAGGACATGTATAGTCCATGGGGTTGCAAAGAGTTGGACACGACTGAGTGACTTTCACATACCATACTGAGGCCTGATCTGGCGTCTTAGTCCATTTGGGCTGCTGTAACAAAATATCATAGACTGAGTGTCTTATTAACAACGGAAATTCATTAAGATTCCTAGATTTCTGGAAGCTGAGAAGTCCGGGATCAGGTTACCAACAGATTTGGCGCCTGGTGAAAGCTTATCTCCTGGTTCATAAGCAGCACCTCTGGCTGCAACCTCACATGGTGGGAGGAGTGAGGGGTCCCTGGGGGTTCACGAGGTTCACGAGGGCCCCACCTTCATGACCTAATGACATCCCAATACCATCACATCGGAGATTAGGTTCCAACATGTGCTTTTTATTTATTTGTTTATTTTGGCTGAACATGGGCTTTCTCTAGTTGCAGTGAGCAGGGCCTACTCTCCAGTTGTGGTTCCCAGGCTTCTCATTACAATGGCTTCTCTTGTGGAGCATGGACTCTAGAACACAGGCTCAGTAGTTGTGGCACGTGGACTTAGTTGCTCTGTGGCATGTGGAATCTTCCTGGACCAGGAATCAAACCTTTGTCCTGTGCACTGGCCTGCAGATTCTTAACCACTGGCCCACCAGAGAAGTCCCAGCATACGCATTTTGAGGGGATACAAATATGCTGACTATACCATACAGGCATCAAAAGCTATGTAAAAAGCAGACACAGTCCAGTTCATTTCCTCTGGAAGTTTACAATCTAGTTGGAGAATGAGCCTTGCATGTAGGCATGCGAAGTCGCTTCTGTTGTGTCCGACTCTTTGCCACCCTATGGACTATGGCCACTAAAGTGACTACTGGGAGTCTGTTAATACATAGAACTCTGCAAACCCCCAGCAGGTATGACAGCCTCCACCCCAGCTGGGGAAAAACAATTCACGCGGTAAAAATGGAGCTAATCATAAAAGGTGACATGTAAACAAGTAAGTCTCAGGGAAAGGTTAACCCAGCAGGACTTAAGTGCCCAAACTTCATATATTCTAAGGGACTTCAGGAATGGCCCTTGACCAGTGGCTGAGAAATGAAGTCTGAGCTCTGAGTTTCCCGCCTGACAAGAGAGTGGCTTTGTGTGATGAAGCCCTTGGGTCATTCTGTGCCGGTTGGGTGTCTGGGGCTGGAGACTGAGGAGTTAAGGTCAGTTATACAGCCCATGTGATTGAGCCCCCCGTAAAAACTTGGGGTACCAAAATGTTGGTGTGCCTCACTGGCAACAGCTCACACCTACTGTCACAGGTTGGAGCTGGGAGAATTGAGCACTGTCTGTGCAACTGGAACAGGACAGCTGGACAGGAAACCGGAAGCTTCTGCCTGCTATCTCCTGGATTCCATCCTCTCTACCTTTGCCTTTGCTAATTTCAGTCTGCATCCTTTCACTGTGATAAACTGTGACTATGAGTGTGACAGCACAAGGATCTTGGCAAGTCCATTTTTAGCTTCTCTGAATTCCCTGAAGATTGTTCTCACGGGGAGTGCAGACAAAGTGAACAGCCTCTTGGGGTTGGGCTTAAGATCCCCAAACCTATTTGTAAAGGCTGAGGGGCTCCTGCCTGGAAAATAAATAGTTCCTTTCCCCTAAATTGTAGTTCTTGTGAGAGGAAGCAGAGATTCTGTCTAGAGGTCTCCTAAGTGAGCAGGATTGCAAGCAAGTTCATAGAGCAAGTGGGGTCATCTCCTTTGGTTTCCTGGTGCTTAAAGATGTATTTATCTTGAGTCGGTGTTTATCCACAGATGAAGATTATTCTCTCAGGTCTTTTGAAGGTTCCTATGTCCCAGGTTCTAAGGGCTTCTAATGCCAGAAGATCTCTAGAAAAACCCTTAGTGCCTGTGGATCGCGTTTTTAACCCTTCTCAAAGCATAAAGATAGAATTTATTCAGCCAGGCTCTCCCCAACATCCTGAGCCTAATAAAATAATCCTAGTGACTTTCAGGTTATATATCGATATATATTTGTATTCAAAAAAGTTTGGAAGGATATGCTTCTAAGGCATCTCTGACTGATGGGATTACAAATACATTGAAATGTATAAATAAATAAAAAAAATAAATAAAAAGCATATGTTGGAAACTCATCTCCGATGTGATGGTATTGGGATGTCATTATGAATGTATATATTCATATTTGTGTATTTTAGCTTTATTATGAAAAACTACTTTTTAAAAATATATATGAGGTGAGTCTTGGTGATTGATTTGCATGGCTTTCGGAGAAATAAACTTTAAACGAAAATATTAAAATAATAATATTTATTTTTGGCTGCTCCACCTGGCTTTCAGTTTCCCCTACCAGGGATTGAACCTGGGCCATGTCAGTGAAAGCCTGGGATCCTAACTAGCCCTCCACTGTGTAGACTGTGGGCATGCATGCTTGGTCATGTCCGACTCTTTGCAACCCTGTCAGGCTCCTCTGTTCATGGAATTTCCCAGACAAGAATACTGGAGTGGGTTGCTATTTCCTACTCCAGGGGGTCTTCCCCACCCAGAGATCGAACCTGTGTCTCCTACATCTCCTGCGTTGGTAGTCAGATATTTTTTTACCACTGAGCCACCTGGGAAGCCCTACTAGCCCACCAGGGAACTCCCTAAAATAAGTTATTTTAAACTTTTACTTTAAAAGTTTTATTAACAAAGATTACATAGCAGCGTTACTAATGAAAGTTTGTGAACATCTTAAGAGCTAAACAATAAGGCTATAGTGAAGCAATCATATCAACTTAGTGGAATATTATGCATTCATTCGGAGAAGGCGATGGCACCCCACTCCAGTACTCTTGCCTGGAAAATCCCATGGATGGAGGAGCCTGGTAGGCTGCAGTCCATGGGGTCACTAGGAGTCGGACACGACTGAGGGACTTCACTTTCACTTTTCACTTTCATGCATTGGAGAAGGAAATGGCAACCCACTCCAGTGTTCTTGCTTGGAGAGTCCCAGGGACGTGGGAGCCTGGTGGGCTGCCGTCTATGTGGTTGCACAGAGTCAGACACGACTGAAGCGACTTAGCAGCAGCAGTAGCAGTATGCATTCATTAAAATAATCATTATTAATACCAGGTAGTACACTTACATGCAACCAGGGAAATACTTATATAATGAGTAATAAGAATACAAAATTCCATGCATATAAGCCAGGAGTAATATGAAAGACTGAAAATAATGATTTGTTAGGAATAGTAGGAAGTGGGCAAGTTTTCCATTTGGATTTCTTCATACTGGGGTGGTAATAACATGGGAAGAAATATTTTTTCACTTTTTATTCTTGGGAGCCAGTCTTTCTTTGAAACGCAGCGTAGGACACTGGAGACATGGGAGCTTGGGTTGAGTAAACTGTTAGTGAAATGCATCTGGTTCATCCAAGGAGTCTAGACTGTAACAATGACCTTTACTATCATAGCTGATGGTTGTGGAATGCTACCTGGAGCAGCACTATTTAAGCACTTTAGGTCCATCTTCTCACTTAATCCTCATAACATTTCAAGCATGTTAATATTATTATTATCATCCTTGTTTGCAGTGTCGGTGAGCACCAGTAACCTGTCCAGATTGGGTCATACAGCTGACAAGAGCTGTAGACCAGCCTTGGTGCCTTGACCCCTGCTTCGGGGTGCTGCCTTCCCCCTGGCAGGCTGCTTCCATCACCCCTTCATTCTTGTCCTTCAAGCCCCAGGAGGTAATAAGCACCCAGAGCAGAGCCCAGAGGGAGACTGCTAGGGCCTAGAGGAGCCTCCAGGGTCCATGAGCCCGGAGCCAGGTGTACTGCCTGCCTTGCAGAGAATTAAGAGCTGCAGAACTGGGAGAGGGGGATGATTTGGGAGAATGGCATTGAAACATGTATAGTATCATATAAGAAACGAATTGCCAGTCCAGGTTTGATGCAGGATACAGGAAGCTTGGGGCTGGTGCACTGGGATGACACAGAGGGATGGTATGGGGAGTGAGGTGGGAGGGGGGTTCAGGATTGGGAACACGTGTACACCCATGGCAGATTCATGTTGATGTATGGCAAAACCAATACAATATTGTAAAGTAATTAGCCTCTAATTAAAATAAATAAATTTAAATTTAAAAAAATGTCACCATGTAGAAAAGTAAGAAACTGCATTAGAGGTCAGAATATTTAATATTAAGTCATATGATTATTCAGTGTGGTATTAAACTTGGTTAAAAAAAAAAAAAAAGAGCTGCAGAACTACTTGCTCCCCAAGGCCCCCCACTCCCCTCCCCTGCCTTCCCCGCCCAGCAGATACAGCCCTCTAAGCTGAGGGCTGATTAGGACAAGGAGATGAAAGAACCGTAAGAGTGAGGGATGGGTCCACAGGCTTTCTTAGGACCGGAAAACCCTGCTAGAAGGTGGGTACCACCAACCGCTCTAGGGTAGCCGGCTAGAACTTCTTTGACTGCCCAGTGGTTAGGGCTCCGGGTTCCCAACGCAGGAGGCACAGATTTGATCCTTGGTGGGAGAACTAAGATCCCACATGTTATGCTGCACATAAAATAAAATAAAATGAACAGTCTGTGGCTGGCGAGACTGCAGGGAGGCCAGGTTTCAGGTTCTGGGTCTGGTGATTCTGCTCCGACACTGCAGTTCCACTTTCCCTGGTGCCAGGCAGGCTCCTCCCGGGGACCCCACTGGCCCAGGCATCTTCAATTGTCTGATGTGTGAGTGTTGGGGAGCGGGGCGCCAGGGAGGAAGTATTCCTTGGTGTGCTCATCTTTGCCCCTACATCTGCCATCAGTGTGTGTGTGTGGGGGGTCTTGGTCTTCAGGTGAATCCACCTCTGTCGGTGCCCTGAGACTCCAAGGTTATCCCCGCCAGGATGCGCCAGGATTCCAGAAGATTCCAAAGGATCCAGGGATGAGTGTCCCCCAGTCTCCACTCACGCTTGCAGGTGCCGAGTCCAGCAGTTGGTGGTTGCGTGCCCTGAGCTTTCCCAGCATTTCTGGGGCTGCCTTCTCCCTTTTTCCATCAGCTGTAGGTCCCAGCAAGACCTTCCACTGAAAGAAAACCTGAGGTTGTTCCCGATTTTCATTGGTTGGCAAGTGGCTGCAAATGTACCAGGAGAAGCCCGAACAGGGCGCTGCTTCTAGGAAACCCAGTTCTCCATAGGTAGAGATGGGCACAGGCTCACCTCCAAATCCCGGATGTCTGTGTGTGTGTTGGAGGGAGGCAGGGTTGGGAGGACGCCCAACTTGGGCTGAGGAAAGTGGAGGATGGGGTTCTCTGATGGGGCATGAGAGGAGGCCCCAGGACAGAGAGGACCCTGGAAGAACTGGAAGGTATTCCAAGGCAGAGCATCCAACTGTGGGTGGCGGGGTTACTGGGCCAAACCACCCGCTGGTGGGTAGAAGGGAGCTGAGGTGTGGGAGAAAGGCGTTTTCTACTTAGGAATAGGTCTGGGACCCTGTTTGAAGGCTGGGCCTTGCATCCCTGGACAAGGCTGAAGGGCTGATCAGCGGTGCTATGGGGGTAGGTGCCCTGATGGAGAACAGTATCGGGACTACTCGTGAGTGCCCCCAGCAGGCTTCGCCTTTGCTTGCGATTCTCCTCCTGCCTGGGCACTAGGGTCTTCCCAAGCAGCCTACTCCTCTCTCGTGGACGTGGACGTGTTAACAAGGACCCTCATCCCATCCCATGCCCATCCCGTGATTTGAGATCTAAGCACCATTCTCTCGCTTTCTCACCACTGTCCAGCCACTCCAGTCTTTTTCCAGTTCCTCCAGTATAAACAAGCCTTCCTTTCTCAGGGCCTTGGCACAGTCTCTCCTGCTTTCTCTTTTTGAAAGGTCTGTTCTTTCTCATTGTATGGGCTCCAGCTCTCAGCTTAAATGTTGCCTCCTCCACCCCACTCCTCTCCCTCAACACACTCAAGGGTTTTTATGTAACCAGCCTATGAAGTATGGGTTTCCTTGGTGTCTCAGATGGTAAAGATCAGCCTGCAATGTTGGGGACCAGGGTTCCATCCCTGGTTCAAGAAGATCCCCTGGAGAAGGGAATGTCAACCCACTCCAGTATTCTTGCCTGGAGAAGCCCATGGACAGAGGAGCCTGACGGGCTGCGATCTATGGGGTAGCAAAAAGTCGGACAGGGCGGAGCGGCTAACACTCACAACCTACAAAGTAAGGTCTCCCCTCTTCTGCAAACACCTCATTTCCTTTCCTCCTTGCTGCCTTTATACTTCTTGCTGCAGTTTGTATTTATTTTGCTTTATTCTCTGACTTTGCCAATTTAACGTATAATGGCGCAAGGAACATATTTGTGCTGTCAAGCCTGTGACTGGCACATAAGATTATCTCTCCAGTATTTGTGATAGCATTTTTATTAACTAATGGCCTCCTTGCTCCTTAGAACATTAGGACCAGAAGATGCCTCCTGGGATAGGGCAGTTCTGCAGAAACCTGTGCTGTCTGCAGCAGCTCCAGTCTACTGGGGTATTGGGTTGGTACCTAAGTGTGGTCTTCATTTCCTGAATCCTCCCTTAGAGGCAAAGTCAGCTACCTCTGAGGGGCAGGATTCCTGGGCCCTTGCATGGGGATTCATAGCATCAATTCAAAATATGGGGACTTCCCTGGTGGTCCAGTGGCTAAAACTCTACACTGCCAAAGCAGGGGGCCTGGTTCAATCTCTAATCACGGAACTAGATCCTATGTGCAGCAGCAAAGACCCAGCGCAGCCAAATAAATAAATAATATTTTAAAAATCTGAAGATCATATATATTTTTTCAGAATCAAGAGGAACTTGAGCTATGAGACAGGGAATAGAGGTTAGTCCTAGAAGGAGAATGACATTAAAAATGATACCAGGGTAGAGATGTGGAGTCTGGTTGCCCAAGAACGTGAATGTCCTTAACACTACTGGACTTGCTTGCTGGTGCTCAGTTGTGTCCGCTTCTTTGTGATCTCATGGACTGTAGCTCCTCTGTCCGTGGAATTTTCCAGGGAAGAATACTGGAATGGGCTGCCATTTCCTCCTCCAGGGAAGCTTCCTGATTCAGGGATTGAACTGGAGCCTCCTGCATCTCCTGCATTGGCAGAAGGATTCTTTACCACTACTCCACTCGGGAAGCCCCTAGGACTACTGGACCCTACAACTTAAAACATGTAAATTTTATACTGTATACAGCACAGGGAACTCTTCTCCATACTCTGTAATGCCCTATATGGGAAAAGAATCTAAAAACTAGTGGATATATATAGATTTATAGCTGATTCATCTTTCTGTACAGCAGAAACTAACACAGCATTGTAAATCAACTATACTCCAATAAAATTTTTTAAAAAATGTAAATTTAGTATTATGTATGTTTTACCACTACTGAAAAAAAAAAAAAAAGTTACTGGGCAACAACACATCTTCCATGAGAACTTTTAGGCCGTCTACCCTACGAGTCCCTTTGCTGCTAACCACCCCTTCCTACCAGGAAGTGCAGAAGTTCAATGACAGAATTTGGGTTTAGGACCTGTCTTATCAACAGTATGTTGGATATTGCTGATGTGGTTGGTGTAGGGATGGGGTGAGCATTCAGTTCAGTTCAGTTACTCAGTCACGTCCAACTCTTTGTGACCCCACAGACTGCAGCATGCCAGGCTTCCCTGTCCATCACCAACTCCCAGAGTTTACTCAAACTCATGTCCATTAAGTCGATGATGCCATCCAACCATCTCATCCTCTGTCATCCCCTTCTCCTCCTGCCTTCAATCTTTCCCAGCATCAGGGTCTTTTCAAATGAGTCAGGTCTTCACATCAGGTGGCCAAAGTATTGGAGTTTCAGCTTCAGCATCAGTCCTTCCAATGAATATTCAGGACTGATTTCCTTTAGGATGGACAGATTGGATCTCCTTGCAGTCCAAGGGACTCTCAAGAGTCTTCTTCAACAGCACAGTTGAGGTGAGCACCAAGCCTTGGGAAATGAGTGGGTTTTGATGGAGGAGGGGTTGGAGTGGAGTAGGCAGGGGACCCAGAGCCATCTCCATGGCCTGCCCAGTTGTCCTGCTCAATCTTTGCTTCTCCCAAGAGCCTCATGGGTGCAGTGGGAGGGAAACTCATTCCTATCTAAACAGGACTCTTCCAGGCTCACACACATCGGCTCTCTCCCATTTCCTGATTTTTGAGACAGTAGGTGGTGCTGTTTAGCAAACTTAGGAACCGGGAAGAAGAACCCTGAATTCTCAGCTTGAGAAATGGGGGAGCTCTAGCCTGGCAACTCTCTCCTTCCACCGGCCAGGCAGAGGACGGTGGGGGAGACAGGAACCTCCTTCCTCCTCAACCTCTAAACAATTCCTTGGCTGGCCCCAGGGAGGGGGAGGGCTGGATCTGCTCTCAGGTGTCCTTCCCACGTGTGTTGGCATCCCTGATGTCTTTGGAATGCCGTTCAGGTGAAGTCCTGGGTGGGGGCCACCTGCAGTTTGTCTAGGAGGGGTCAGGAAATTTGGAGGTGTTTTCACACTGCCCTCCACCCGCCAGGCTGACTCATTATCCATCCAGCTTGGAGGTGGCCTCAATGACTCTGCCTGCTTCCCCTGGTGCTAGGAGTCTCCTTTTCGCCGAAAGCTCAAACTGTTCTGAGGCATCTTCGATGCCACAGTAAAACACCTGAAAGCCATCTCCTTAAGCTTATTTTTTAAAAATTATTTATTTATGTTTGACTGCACTGGGTCTTTGTTGCTGCACGCAGGCTTTCTCTATTGCATTGAGCGGGGGCTCCTCTTTATTGCGGTGCGTGGTCTTCTCATTGCGATGGCTTCTCTTGTTGCAGAGCACAGGCTCTAGGGTGCTGGGACACTCTGTCGTTGTGGCTCAGCAGCTTACTTGACCCCTCTGTTGGCAGGCGGATTCTTAACCAGTGGACCACCAGGGAAGTTCCTCCTTATACGTATTTTTAATTTTTAGGCTTCGGTCCAGTGACTGCAGGTTCCGGAAAGCCTGTGCAGGGACTGGTCGGTGAACTTGGCTGTGCTCTCCCCATGGGTTAGGGCACTGGGTTAGGTAGGAGGTCTGCTTCCGTCCTGGGAATCCGGATTTGATTGTTTCACTGGGCTTTGTCCCCAACAATGACAGGATTCTGGGGAATGAAAACAACACTGGTTTGACAGCTTCAGCAAGTTTTTAAGAGCCCAGAGCCCAGCGTGACTTTGGGGCTCCATGGGCTGTTTCTCACTCTTAGCACAGTTTCACGTCCCTGCTCGTGTTTTCCCTCTGCTTTGCCTTTCTCTAGTACTGATCTAATTTATGTACTTTAACTTCGTTATGTGGTTTTGTAAGCAGCCTTAAGTCCTTTTTGAAACAGGACAGGGTAAATAAATAGACAGAAAAACGGGGCTCTGAAAGGTTAGATGCTCTGATATCGGCTGAACTTTGTGCTAATATAAGAAAATGACTCCATCCCTCAGCTACCATAACATCCAGAATCTTCCATGGCTGACGACAGAGAGTGGATCTGCTTATGGGGAAAGGTGACAGAACAGCACGGCCTTGACTCTGACCTCCACCCTGGCACTTCTGGCGCTTCCCCCAGCATCTTTCTAAGGTTGCTGCTGTTAACCACCAAACCTTAGAGGGGGGTGGGGGCCAGGAATGCTGTGTCCCTTTAACTGTTTTGCTGTGGTGGACTGGTGACCTTTCCTTTAAAACTCCCTGCGGAGCTTCTCAAGCTCTAAACCCAGAAGGTCAGAACATGTGAAATGACTTCTAAAGAGATAAGCAAAATGGAAGCAGAACAGGGAACTAGGTCATCCAAGTGACAGTTTAGGAATTTTTATTTCATTTTCCATTAGAGGGGTGCCTCTTCCCTAGTCTTTAGCCTACCTTAAGACAGTGCTACCGTCTTAGGATACACGCACACATTTCTTCCAAATCTAGAGAGCTAGCGAGCAAGGCCTAGACAGAAAGAGGGAACTTCCTTATCTGCCAATCCTTTCCTGGTTTCATTTTCTATCTGTGCACCTGCCTCTCTTTACACTTGGAATGACGCCTTTCAGGGCTGTTCCTGTCAAAACGAAGCACTGCACGATGACTTCAACTGTCACACAAAAGTCGATCAGGGCAGTGGTCATGTTCTTAATGCTAGTTACAAACAATAACCTCAGATATGCAGATGACACCACCCTTATGGCAGAAAGCGAAGAACTAAAGAGCCTCTTGATGAAAGTGAAAGAGGAGAGTGAAAAAGTTGGCTTAAAACTCAACATTCAGAAAACTAAGATCATGGCATCTGGTCCTATCACTTCATGTCAAATATATGGGGAAACAATGGAAACTGAGAAACTATATTTTTGGGCTCCAAAATCACTGCAGATGGTGACTGCAGCCATGAAATTAAAAGGCATTTGCTCCTTGGAAGAAAAGCTATGACCAACCTGGACAGCATATTAAAAAGCAGAGACATTCAGTTCAGTTCAGTTCAGTAGTTCAGTCGTGTCTGACTCTTTGCGACCCATGGACTGCAGCACACCAGGCCTCCCTGTCCATCACCAACTCCTGGAGTTTACTCAAACTCATGTCCTTTGAGTCAGTGATGCCATTCAACTATCTCATCCTCTGTCATCCCCTTCTCCTCCTACCTTCAATCTTTCCCAGAGTCAGGGTCTTTTCCAATGAGTCAGTTCTTCACATCAGGACAAAGTATTGGAGTTTCAGCTTCAGCATCAGTCCTTCCAATGAATATTCAGGACTGATTTCCTTTGGGATTGACTAGTTGGCTTTCCTTGCAGTCCAAGGGACTCTCAAGTTCAAAAGCATTAATCCTTTGGTGCTCAGCTTTCTTTATAGTCCAACTTTCACATCCTTACATGACTACTGGAAAAACCATAGCTTTGACTAGATGGACCTTTGTTGGCAAAGTAATGTCTCTGTTTTTAATGTGCTGTCTAGGTTGGTTATAACTTTCCTTCCAAGGAGTAAGTGTCTTTTAATTTCATGGCTGCAGTCACCATCTGTAGTGATTTTGGAACCCAGAAAAATAAAGTCTGACACTGTTTCCACTGTTTCCCCATCTATTTCCCATGAAGTGATGGGACCAGATGCCATGATCTTCGTTTTCTGAATGTTGAGCTTTAAGCCAACCTTTTCACTCTCCACTTTCACTTTCATCAAGAGGCTGTTTAGTTCCTCTTCACTTTCTGCCATAAGGGTGGTGTCATCTGCATATCTGAGGTTATTGATATTTCTCCCAGCAATCTTGATTCCAACTTGTGTATCTTCCAGTCCAGCGTTTCTCATGATGTACTCTGCATATAAGTTAAATAAACAGGGTGACAATATACAGCCTTGACGTACTCCTTTTCCTATTTGGAACCAGTCTGTTGTTCCATGTCCAGTTCTAACTGTTGCTTCCTGACCTGCATACAAATTTCTCAAGAGGCAGGTCAGGTGGTCTGGTATTCCCATCTCTTTCAGAATTTTCCACAGTTGATTGTGATCCACACAGTCAAAGGCTTTGGCATAGTCGATAAAGCAGAAGTAGATGCTTTTCTGGAACTCTCTTGCTTTTTCCATGATCCAGCGGATGTTGGCAATTTGATCTCTGGTTCCTCTGCCTTTTCTAAAACCAGCTTGAACATCAGGAAGTTCACGGTTCACATATTGCTGAAGCCTGGCTTGGAGAATTTTGAGCATTACTTTACTAGCGTGTGAGATGAGTGCAATTGTGCGGTAGTTTGAGCATTCTTTGGCATTGCCTTTCTTTGGGACTGGAATGAAAACTGACCTTTTCCAGTCCTGTGGCCACTGCTGAATTTTCCAAATTTGCTGGTATATTGAGTGCAGCACTTTCACAGCATCATCTTTCAGGATTTGGAATAGCTGCTCCACTGGAATTCCATCACCTCCACTAGCTTTGTTCGTAGTGATGCTTTCTAAGGCCCACTTAACTTCACATTCCAGGATGTCTGGCTCTAGGTCAGTGATCACACCATTGTGATTATCTGGGTCGTGAATACTTAGAAGTAATTCCCTGCCTTCAATGAGGTACTTCAACCAAAGACCTGTGGTCAGAGACATCTCAATGTTGAAAAGTCATTTTTTCCATACAACTGGATTTCAAAGAATTTTTGAGACTAAGACCATAGAGGGGCTTCCCAGGTGGCTTTAGTGGTAAAGAACCTGCCTGCCAATGCAGGAGACATAAGAGACGAGGGTTTGATCCCTGGGTCTGGGAAAATCCCCTGGAGGTGGGTATGGCAACCCACTCCAGTATTCTTGCCTGGAGAATCCGATGGCCAGAGGAATCTGGCAGGCTGCAGTCTATAGGGTCGTAGGAGTCGGACATGACTGATCGACTGAGCACGCATACACTCAAGATCATAGAGATCTTTGGATACCATCCTTGCAGAATATTGAGGCTGGAAACAATTAGAGGATCTGCTGAAGTTTCCAAGAGCTAAAGCGCCTACATTAAGATTGATGGCTGTTGATTCACAGGCCACTCCTTTTCTCACCTCACTGCCCATATTGGTTTCTTTAATGTCTAAATGTAACTGCGCCTGGAATTTTCTTTACAGAAGTAGATGATACATATACACAAACACTTAATACATAACATATATATACACACATGCAAGATAATAGAATTAGGAATTAAAGTATTCAAGGAATGACTCTGTGTTATGTACACAATTTTAACTGCTTGTCTCAGGTGTCTTAAGATATGTGAAGTGTGAAGTCGCTCAGTCGTGTCCGACTCTTTGTCTTAAGATATGCACAGAAGCAAATCACTAGTAGATGGAATGAATGAATGTGTCTGAGGGAGAAGAAAACTAAATGCAGAATTAGGGAAAACAATGAAATTTAGATGTGGTCCTACCCTTTATTTATCTTTTCTTTGGCCATGCCCGAAGACTTGTGGGATCTTTTCAAACGCTGGCCCCTGGCAGTGAGAGAGCAGCATCCTAACCTTTGGACCATCAGGGAATTCATGGTCCTATCTTTTATAAGTTCATAGAGGATAGACACGCTTAAATAATTCTAACATAAAGCAGGTTTTGATGAACATTGTTACTGTTGAGAAAGGGGTTCAGGATCCCTAGATGTGAAAAAACAATAGCTACACAAACAGGGAAAGTTATCAGTAAATACAAACAATGGCATGTGTATAAGTATGACGGAGAAGGCAATGGCACCCCACGCCAGTACTCTTGCCTGGAAAATCCCATGGACGGAGGAGCCTGGTAGGCTACAGTCCATGGGGTTGCTAAAAGTCGGACACGACTGAGAGACTTCACTTTCACTTTTCACTTTCATGCATTGGAGAAGGAAATGGCAACCCACTCCAGTGTTCTTGCCTGGAGAATCCCAGGGACAGGGGAGCCTGGTGGGCTGCCGTCTATGGGGTTCGCACAGAGTCAGACACGACTGAAGCGACTTAGCAGTAGTAGCAGCAGCATAAGTATGTAGTGGGTGTGTCGTTACATGTGTAGAGATAAGTAGTAGCTGACCATTCATATATATTTAATTTTTTCACTGTATTCCAAGTATCCAGTAGGCAAGGATGGTGCCATCTGAGATGAATTTTTGTGTCACTTTCAGCTTTTATATATATTATATATATGTATATACTGCAAACAAATGGAGTTTATTCCAGTGATGTAGGGCTTGATTAATATTTGAAAATTCATTGAAGATAATGTGTCATATTAACAGTAAAAAAAATCACATTGTATTAATTGTATCAGTTGTTATGTATTTCAGGTAGAATTTCAAGGAGGTATAGAGGGTTCATGACAGTGTTTGTGTGAGTGTGTGAGCGCTCAGTTGCTCAGTGGTGTCTTACTCTTTGTGACCTCATGGACTGTAGTCCACCAGGCTCCTCTGTCCATGGAATTTTCCAGGGAAAATTACTGGAGGGGATTGCCATTTCCTCCTCCAACCATTTCCTCCTTCAGGGGATCGTCCAGACTCAGGGATTGAACCCAACTGTCCTGTAGCTTCTGCACTGCAGGCAGATTCATTACTGCTGGACCTCTGGAGAAACCCTATGACAATGTTTACAGATAGCAAAGGGTTCGAAGAGTTATAAAGGGCTTGTTCTGTGCTTAGTTGCTCAGTCGTGTCTGACTCTACAACCCCATGAACTGTAACCTTCCAGGCTCCTCTGTCCACGGGGATTCTCCAGGCCAGAATATTGGAGTGAGTAGCCTTTCCCTTCTCCAGGGAGTCTTCCCAACCCAGGGGATCAAACCCAGGTCTCCACATTGCAGGTGGATTCTTCACCATCTGAGCCACTAGGGAAGCCCAGTATAAAGGGCTTGCTGCTGCTGCTGCTGCTGCTAAGTTGCTTCAGTCGTGTCCTACTCTGTGCGACCCCATAGACGGCAGCCCACCAGGCTCCCCTGTCCCTGGGATTCTCCAGGCAAGAACACTGGAGTGGGTTGCCATTTCCTTCTCCAATGTGTGAAAGTGAAAAGTGAAAGTGAAGTCTCTCAGTCGTGTCCGACTCTTCGCGGCCCCATGGACTGCAGCCTGCCAGGCCCCTCCATCCATGGGATTTTCCAGGCAAGAGTACTGGAGAGGGGTGCCATTGCCTTCTCTGGTATAAAGGGCTTAGGGGAGGGAAAATCAATTATATGGTGCTGTCACAAAAATGTGGCCTCAGGGTAAAGATGAAGCCAACTTTCACCCTTTCTGCGGAAAAGCCAGGCTTATAAAAACTTTAAAGTCAGTTTTTCCACAGTAACCTCATAAGGAACATTTGGTTTTATTCTATTTACATCTGATGAAGGAAATGCATTTCCAGTCCGGACCTCTCCTCTCCACCAGTCTGTTTACCATCCTCTTGGATGTCTCAAAGGTACCCAAAACTCAACATGTCCAAAATGGAAATTGGTTCCTCTTCCCGTGTTCCCTAGCTCAGTAATGGCACCATCGCCCACACAGTTATGCAAGCCAGCAGCCTGGAGCCAGATTATAACCTCCTGGAGGGTGGGGACCTGGGCCTGTCTTATTTTCTGCTGTATTTTCAAGACCTACAACAGTGCATGGAACAGAGTGGGTTTTAATTACTGCCTGCAGTCTCTAGATTGCTTTCACTTCCCTCCTTCTCCACCATTGCTACTCAGTCCACCTCCCATAACTTCTTACTGGACCTGTTGCAGTAGCCTCCTAACTCACCTCCCTTGACCTCTGTCTTCCACTCTAGCCAGTGATCTTTTCAAAACACAAATCTGATCCTAAGACAAGTGTTCTTGCCATGGCCTCTGAGCACTCGTCCAGCCTCCTTGCAGGCTACGATTGCTCTTGTTCTTTGCTGCTGCTAAGTCACTTCAGTCGTGTCCGACTCTGCGTGACCCCATAGACATCAGCCCACCAGGCTCTCCTGCCCCTGGGATTCTCCAGGCAAGAAAACTGGAGTGGGTTGCCATTTCCTTCTCCAATGCATGAAAGCGAAAAAGTGAAAGTGAAGTCGCTCAGTCGTGTCCGACTCTTAGCGACTCCATGGACTGCAGCCCACCAGGCTCCTCCATCCATGGGATTTTCCAGGCAAGAGTACTGGAGTGGGGTGCCATTGCCTTCTCCTCTTGTTCTTTAGATCCAATCAATTACCCCTTTTTACAATGCCTCCCATTGCTGCTCTCTCCTGCCACAGGGCCTTTGCATGTATTGCTTTCTCTGCTTGGACCATTCTTCATCCATTTAACTTCTATTCATCCTCTGGATGTTACTTTCAGAGAAGTTTACAGTATTAAGTCCTATAGGTCCTCAGGAGACTGTATTTTATGGAGAAGTGCTAGTCAAAACATCTTGAAAAATGCTGACAAGAGATATCTTATAGAACTTATTGTGGTTTCATTTTAACGTTTGTGTGTAAATTATTTTCTGCCTAAAGTTTTTTCAACTTGTAAATTTTTGTTTGTCTTCCTACATGAGACCAAAGATCTAATCAAGGACCACTGATGCTATAACCATTTCTCCCTTTCTTTGTGAAATTTTGGAAAGTATCATCAAATATGTTTCCCTCTGGTTTTTTTTTTTTTTCCTATTAGACATAAATTCTGAGAGGAATTTACTCCTACTCTGTTTTTGGATTAACATTTATAAAGATCATTCCCCGTACAATATGAATGTTTAATGATGCTCAATTAAAATATCTCAAGATGGTAGACTGTGAGGTCCTCCTTCCTTTATGTTTGTTTATTTATTTATTTTTGTCTGTGCTGGGTCTTCGTTGCTGCATGCGGGCTTTTCTCTGGTTGCAGAAAGTGGGGGCTACTCTTAGTTGCATGGGCTTGGTTGCTTCCTGGCATGTTGCTCCGTGGCATGTGGGATCATCCTGGACCAGAAATCGAACCCTGTGTTTCCTGCATTGGCAGGTGGATTCTTTACCACCGAGCTACCAGAGAAGCCCTCTCCTCACTTCATAAATGCTCTATAGGATGGTTTAAGTGTAGTTCAACCTGTTCATTATTTGGAAGATTCAATATTGTAAACGTGTCAAATTTCCCCAAAATGAATCTATCAACTCAATGCAATTTCAATAAAAATTTTTTTCAAAGAATTCAAACATGGATTCCAAAATGTATATGAAAATGCAAAGGGCCAAGAATAACCAAGAAATCTAAACAAAGGAAGGACAAAGCTGAAGATTTTCTGTGACTAGATACCTAGATATCTAGGTATCTATACATCTAGATGTATTTAAAAAGCTATGATAATTAAGACAGTGTGGCATTGGTTCAAGAGTAGACTAATAATGCCCTCCAAGTCCATCCATGTTGCTGCAAATGGCATTATGCTAAGTGAAATAGGTCAGACAGAGAGAGACAAACACCATAAGGTATCATTTATATATGGAATCTAAAAATTTCAACAAATTAGTCAATAAAACAAAAAAGAAGCAGACTCAAAGCGAGTAAACTAGCAGTTACTAGTCGGGAGAGGGAAGCACCGAGGGGCCACATAAAGGTCGTGCTTTTGTGTTTCATGTGCTTAGTCGCTCAGTTGTGTCTGAGTCTTGTGATCCCAGAGATGGAAGCCTGCCAGGCTCCTCTGTCCATTGGATTCTCCAGGCAAGAATAGCAGAGTGTGTTGCCATTTCCTTCTCCAGGGAATCTTCCCAACCCAGGGATTGAACCCAGGTCTCCCGAATTGCAGTCAGACTCTTTACCGACTGAGCTACGAGGTAGAGGGTTAAAAAAAAAAGGGTTATCGTGGGACTATATGAAATCATGTGTGTGAAACTTTTAAAAAGTATAAAGCATTATAGAATTTAAATAATCTTTCATTCAATAAAATAAATAAATATATAAACATACCTCCCCCCCACCAATAGACTAATAGACCAATGGAAGATTGACCTCTATCTGATACGATCTGGAAGGGAAAATTTTGTGCTTCAGGGAAAACTGCATTTTCTGTAACATCTTCTCTGGGTTATCTGATTTTGATTTTATGGTGGCTGTTTTAGAACTCTGAGGGAGTTCTTTGGTGGTCCAGTGGTTAAGACTGGACAATTCCTCTGCAGGGGAACTGGCTTGATCCTTGGCTGGGGAACTAACTTCCTGCATGCTGTGTTGCTCGGCCAAGTAAAAACCCTCTTCAAACAAACAGAAACTCTGCAACTTGTAGATTACTGATAGAAATACAAAACTCATGAAAATGAATTCTGTCTGGTGGAGGGACACACCCTCAATCTTGAAAGAAACTGGTTTGGCTTCAGTTTTGCACATTTCTTAAAGCATGCCTGATGTGTACAGTTGTCTATTCTTGTTTCACCTTGGAACAGGTTGAAATACCTTGCCACTTTTCCTTCTTAATTCATTAAGTAAACCTTTAACATTTGTTCATTTTTACATCTGTATGAGTCATTTTTTATTTTGAAAAATTATGTTTACAATAAAGTTAATTTCAGATGGACTGCTAACTTAAAAGTGAAAGTAAAGCAATAAAGCTTCTAGAGGACTATAAAGGAGCTGATATTTCTGACTGAGGCAGCAAAGATTTGTTAAATAGGATACAAAAGCACCAACTGTAAAAGATTGATAACTCAGATTTCATTAAATGTAAGAATCTCTTTTCACCCAAAAACACCACTAAGAGAATTGCATTAGATTTTTTTTTTCACAAAGGTATAATATACACATATGTATTATATATATTCTACAAATCAATAAGACAGACAACTGAAAAGAAAAATGGACGAAAGAAATAAACAGGCAGGGCTTCCTTGGTGGCTCAGTGGTAAAGAATCCGGAGACGTGAGTTCAATCCCTGATCTGGGAAGATCCCACATGCCACAGAGTAACTAAGCTCATGTGCCACAACCATTAAGCCTCTGCTCTAGAGCCTGCGAGCCACAACTACTGAGCCCGAATTCCAGAACCCCTGCTCTGCAACAAGAGAAGCCACTGCCATGAGAAGCCAGCACACCACAACGAGAGAGTAGCCCCCCTTGCTGCAACTAGAGAAAAGCCCAAGCAGCAACTAAGACCCAGCACAGCCAAAAATCAATAAAATTAAAAAATTTACATATATATATATATAAAGAAACGAACAGGCATATCACAAAAGACCATATCCAAATGGTCAATAAACAAGCTCACAACCCTCTTAGTCATCAGGAAAGTACAAATCAAAACCACTTCACACCCACCAGAATGACAAAGCAGGAAAGACTGACAGTATGAAGGCTGTCAAAGAGGCAGAGAAACTGGGTCTCTCAGACATTGTGGCCGGGAGTATAAACTGGTGTCACTACTTTGGAAAATGATTTGGCAATCTCTCTTAGCACTAAACATACATCCACCCTGTGACCCAGCAATTTCATTCTTAGGTGTGTGGGTATGTTTACGCATATGTACCAAAAGACGTACGAGAATGTCCAGCGATTTTATTCCTACTAGAGGAGGTGACTCAGTGGTAAAGAATCTACCTGACCATACAGGAGCTGCAGGTTTGATGCCTGGGTCGGGAAGATCCCCTGGAGAAGGAAATGACAGCTCGCTCCAGTACTCTTGCCTGGAGAATCCCAGGGACAGAAGAGCCTGGTGGGCTATAGCCCATGGGGTTGCATATGAACATGCAATCATGCTGGACATGATTAAACAACAAGAGCAACAAAGCCTGTGTTAGTTTCCAGTGGCTGCACCCTTGGTGGCTTAAAGCTCTAGTAATTTATTCTCTGGCTGTCAGTTCTGGAAGCCAGATGTTCAACCGTAGAATGAAAAACTGTGGTATAGTCGCACCGTGGAATACTACAAAATAATAAAGATGAACCCATGACAGATATATGAACACCGTTGGCGAATTTCCTAAACATAGTACTGACCGAAAGAAGCCAGGCCCCAAATAAATACCTAATGTATGACTCACTTACGTCATGTTCAGAAAATAACAAGACTGATCTGTGGGACAGAAGTCTGGGTAATGCTTACATTTGGAAGGAGGACACGAAGTGACTGGGGGTGAGCCAAGAGGACATTCCGCAGGGGCTGACCCTGTTCTGCATCTTGAGCTGGGTGGTGAAATTCACCAGGCTGGACACCTTTTTTTGTATGTTTCTCCATATAACATTTACAGTACATTTCCCTCTTCACAGTACATTTCTCTCTTCTTTCCTTGATTATAGCTTGGTTGTAATGTTATGCTGCTAAGTCACTTCAGTCGTGTCCGACTCTGTGCGACCCCATAAACAGCAGCCCACCAGGCTCCCCCATCCCCGGGACTCTCCAGGCAAGAACACCGGAGTGGGTTGCTATTTCCTTCTCCAAAGCATGAAAGTGAAAAGTGAAAGTGAAGTCGCACAGTTGTGTCCGACTCTTAGCGACTCTATGGACTGCAGCCTACCAGGCTCCTCTGCCCATGGGATTTTCCAGGCAAGAGTACTGGAGTGGGGTGCCATTGCCTTCTCCTGTAATGTTATAATAAAGTTTATTTCCAAAAATCTGTTCCTGGGACTTACCTGGCAGTTCAGTTGTTAAGAGTTTACTTCCAATGCAGGGGGGCCCAGGTTTAATCCCTGGGTGAGGAATTAAGATTCCATATGCCATGAGGTGTGGCTAAATAAAATAAATCTGTTCTTGCCTGGATGGGAGGAGAAGAATGCATTCAGGTGTATGTATGGCTGAGTCTCTTCACTGTTCCCCTGAAATTATCACAACGTTGTTTGTTAACTGGCTATACCCCAATACAAAATAAAATAAAAAGTTAAAAAAAAAAATAGAAAACAAGCAAGCAAAAAAAAAAAAAATCTGTTCTTATGTTATATAAGCATATTTCTTTCATTTCCTGAATATTGTTGTTGAAAGTTGCTCAGTTGTGTCCGACTCTTTGCGACCCCATGGACTGGCCATGGAATTCTCCAGGCCAGAATACTGGAGTGGGTAGCCTTTCCTTTCTCCAGGGGAATCTTTCCAACCCAGGAATCAAACCGGGGTCTCCTGCATTGCAGGCAAGGAAGCCTTTCCTGAATATATTAGATTTCAATACATATGTGTATTAAAATTATGAATGATTATGACAATATTTTCATTCTCATTATGGGTTTAGGTGGTACCCTCTCTCAGGAATGTCTGTTTAAGGGACATGTGTATGTATTTCTGGTCCAAAAGGTTTTGAAGAAAACTTGAATTGGAGGACCTGATTGTGCCATGGAACAGACTTGTAATTTGTTTCCCCAACTGTTCTCTAAGAGTTTAGTGTCACTATGCTTCCTGGCTAAAGGCATTCCCAAACCTGGAGTGTGGATAGTTGGGATAGGAATGCTACTCCAGAGTGAATGATTCAGACTTAGGAATGGTGTTACGCATTTTAGGATGGGTAAGGAATAGGATTTCCAAAAGAGGCTCAGAGCTTCGTAAGACGTATGACGAAGGCAAAGAAGCAGGGGGCTTTTAAGGAGAGAAACTCATTGGAACCTGGTGCTGTACTCAGAGGGAAGCCCTGGATATAAGCTAGAGAGAATTCCCTGGTGATCCAGTAGTTAAGACTCCACACTTCCACTGCAGGGGGCATGGGTTCAATCCCTGGTTGGGAACCAAGATCCTGCATGCCTTCGTGTGGCCAGAAAAGGCAGGAGGGACAGCTTTGTGCAGAAAGGGGGAAGGGGAGAGCTGCACATTCCTTGTAGCCTTTCAGCGGTGGGGTCTGGGGGCCTTTTCTGAAGGGACCTGACGAGTTGGAAAGGCTATATGTTTGCTTTATCGGTGAGGCAAGCTTTGTTAAACCAAGTACCACTGTTGTGGAGATTGGAGGGAAGTGGTACTTTGGCCATGGTTTCAACCTCCTCCCAGCCCCCTGGGCACAGGAAAAAGAGCCAGAGTGTGGTGCTCACTGACTCCTGGAAGGGTGCTTGCTTCTCTGAAGGAAACTCTGTCCACCGAGTGGGCAGGAGAAGCCAGAGGGCTGTTTGAGCTGCGTCCAGTGCGTGAGTCATGTGTGTGGACGGCTGTCGCCACACCCCAGAGACTGAGGCGAAGGAGAAAGACACACAGCCCTGCCAGCCCCTGTCTCAACCTCCGTGGGGGGCAAGCACCTTGGCACATCCAGGGTCTCCAGGATGACTTCTGAGGTCATGCTCCTGCTGCTGGGGGATGCCCAGGGGACAGGAGTTGGGGGTGAGGGGGAGGCCGAAGTTAACAGGACAGTGATGACTGTGGTTCCCAGGACTGCCTCCCACCTAGCCCGGACCTGCACAATGTCTTACAAAGGGAGAGCTTTCCAGCCGAGCCAAAGAGCAGATCTGTGCTGGAGACCCATTGCAAAGCCTGGTGCTGCCCAGGGAGAGGCCCCAGGCCTCTCTGCTCTGCTGCTCTGGGAACACAGGCGGCTGACCCAGCCAGTCCAACCTGCCAGGCACCTTGTCTGCTAAATCGCCTTCCTCTCCGCGTCAGAGCGCCCGAAAGGGCGGGGTGAGAGGGAAGAGCAGCCAACCCTCCTTTGCACCTGGGGCGGGCATGGGAGGTGTTTACAAACACTCGGGGAATCCAGTGAGCCGGCCAGGGGTCAGTGGGCCTGGGGATTGGGGGAGCACAGGCCTGATGCTGGCCTTGCTCTTGTCGCTGGGGCCCTCGCCTCCACACCTGGACTCTGGGTCTATAAAGCTGGAGGAAGACCGCCTCTTGGACTCCGGGCGGCCTTGATTGACAATGTGCTCAGCCTGGAGGAGGGGAGTAAGTCACCCAAAGGCGTGTGGAGGGCAGGAAGCCAGCTCCCAAGCACACTCTGGGCTGGACCTCTTGACATCTCTCCTCTGATGGGTTTCCAACTCCAGCCTCCCATGAGGCCCCCTCCTCTGAGTTAACCCCTGCCTGTGTCTAGGGTCTAGAGAGAAGGATCTGGAGGGGAGTTTTAGGGGGTGGTGAGGCTGCCCTCTTCTCCCCCAGCCTTGCGCTTCTGTTTAAACACAGAGACTATTTGTGTCTGACAGAAACCCAAACACATGAGGTCACCAGGTTTCTCCTCCCCTCCCCCACTCCCCTCTCTCTGTCCTCAACTCTTTTCCCTGAAGGGAAGTGATGCTTCAGAGTCCTACTCAGCCTGTGGGGCTGTCCTGCTGGGTTTCATTCCTAATCTGTCTCATGTGGGGGCGGCTGTAACCGCTTGAGGGTGGAGGTGGGGGAGGGGAGGCCGGAGATGAAAACCTTGACTCCCAGGGTCAGTTTTGATGTCAAAACTCTTTGTCCAGCTGTGGTGTAGGGGAGCAGGGGATAGGCAGGGCAACCAGAGGGGAGTGTGGTATGAGTTATTTAATCAGTATAACTGGCTTCCCAGGTAGCTCAGTGGTAAAGAACCCATCTGCCAATGCAGGAGACGGGTTCAATCCCTGAGTGGGCAAGAGCTCCCGGAGGAGGAAATGGCAGCCCACTCCAGTAGTCTTGCCATGGAAAATCCCATGGACAGAGGAGCCTCGTGGGCTGCAGTCCATGGGGTTGCAGAGTCAGACACGTCTCTGTGACTGAGCGTGCGCCCACAACTTAGAACCGTCACCATGGATGGATCAGAGGTGGGGTGGAAGAGAGCCAGAGGCAGGCAGTCCCCAGGTGAAACTGAAGGCAGGTATCTGGCTGTGACCTGCTCTGTTATTGGCTGCTGGGCTGCTTCTGCTCAAATAACTGCCTTACGGGCTGATCACACCACTGGTCAAAGTCCCCTGGAGGCCGGCTCTCCTGGTCCGGCATCTGTGTACACTCCTTAGCCTGGTGTCCATGGTCTGCACGATCTGGGCTGGTCTACCAGGGCTGTCTTATCTCCCCCACCCACCCCCAGGGTGCTCCTAAAGTATTCCACAGTCCAGCCCCAGTAGGGTACCCTGGCCCCCACACTTTTGCTTTGACTGTCTGTTCTCTCCTGAAAAGCCCTTCCTCCACGCTCCCTTCTCTGCCTGTCAAATCTGCCGTCTCCTTTAGGGCCCAGCTCAATGTCACTTCCTTCATAAAAATCCACTGACTATATACATGTTAGCTATCATATCTAGAATGGATAAACAACAAGGTCCTGCTGCGTAGCATGAGGAACTATGTTCAATATTCTATGATAAACCATAACAGAAAGAATATTTTAAAAAGAATGTGTGTACAACTGAATTACTTCCCAGTACAATAGAAATTAACACAACATTGTAAAAAACTATGATTTTTTAAAAATGCACTAGCTTAGAGAAATCACGATCTTCTCAAAATACCCTAAGCATTTTATGGATACAGGACTCCCTTTACAGCATTTCTCAGGGTGTGCCGAGGGGCCAGGACTCATTCAAAGGACTGTGCACTCTCAAGTCTGTAGCACCCTGTACGTGTTGGGCGCCAAGTAAGTTCTCAATAAATCTTTAAAAGTAGTGAATGGAGCCATGAGGTTGAATGAGGTTAACAGATTGTCAAACAGGGGAAATGGCACTAAAACAACAGAGTTCTGCTACGTTTTCCTGCCTCTTAGATGGCTGGCACCTCCTTTCCTTTCCCCTTCCAATCACCGTTAAACATTTACAATGTACTAAATAGGCCTTTCCCACACTATAGCGCCTCTCAGGAGGAAACCTGAGGCAAAATGTCTGTCTTCTAATTTCTCTCTCTCTTTTTTTTTAATTTTATTTATTTGGCTGCACCAGGTCTTAGTTGCAGCAAGTAGGATCTTTGATCTTTAGTTGTGGCATGCAGGATTTTA
This sequence comes from Tragelaphus eurycerus, assembly GCA_935064755.1. Classification (NCBI taxonomy): domain Eukaryota; kingdom Metazoa; phylum Chordata; class Mammalia; order Artiodactyla; family Bovidae; genus Tragelaphus; species Tragelaphus eurycerus. The sequence goes on along the minus strand of CAKXYN010000034.1, from coordinate 9,852,428 downwards.
TTCCCTGACTGGGGATCAAACCCAGGCCACCAGCATTTGCAGCAAGAGCCTTAGCCCCTGGACCACCAGGGAAGTCCTCATCTTTTAATTTCTTACATGGTAAAAAGCAAGCACAACATGGTTGGCTGGCATAACTTGCCAACTCTTCAATTCTGTAGCACTTCCTGAATACCTACTGTGTGTCCAGGTTTCTGCTGGAGGAGACAAGTCACCACCAGGTCCTGCCCCGAAGAAGACTGTTGGAAGCCAAAGCTTGAAGAAATCTGAGTGAAGCCTTGCAGTGGATAGGATGTGGGTTGGCCAGAGAGAGAGGTGGGCCGGGCAGCCGCGGGCCAGCCCAGCGATTAAATGGCTGAAGTGGGAAGTTTATCTGCACTACAATTTGTTCAAGAGATAGAGGAGAGGGAATCAGGGTGGGGCCCACATAGGAATGCCTTGGAATCTCTGTTAAGTCTGAGGTTAATGCAGTTGATGGGGAGGTAATGTTGCAGAATTCCCAGCAGGCAATGTGTAGTGTGGCTCCAGGGGAAGGGAGCCTACAGACAGCAATCCAAGATCCGGGTTCTGAGGATCTGGGAGAAGCAAGGGATGCAGCAGACACACTGGATGGGAGTCAGAACACCCTGGGCTCTAGTCCTGGCTCTGTTGTAGGGCCTTGAACAAATCACTTCTCTGCTCCTCTGGCCCTTTCCTTAACTCTAAAAGCTAAAAACCTTCCTCGACTTCTGCAATCTGATGCTCAATAGATACCTGAATCCCCAGGATATTGGAAATGAAGGGAATCGCCAATCTAAAGGAAACTGCGAACCAGGAAGTGCCTGATGGAGAGCCCATAGTTAAAGAGCGAGGAGAGACTGCAGAAGGTCCAGAGAGGAGAAATGGGGAACTGCGCGCGTGAGGGTGGGGGGAGGGCCTCTGCTCCCGAGATGGTCCGTTTGGCAACCCCATTTCCAGTTCCTCCTTTAGTCCCCTTCCCCGACTTAGCCTCTCAGCCTCACCTTATTTGGTGAGGGTGGGGCAAAGTAGAACGTTCCCAAGCCACCACAGGTGCCCACTGCTTGTACCTTCACCTTTTCAGGCCTTCAAAACATCCTCATCAATTGCCACCCACCTGGCACCTTCCCCGAACCGACTTTCCCCCAGAGTAACTGCCCCAGCGGCCAAAGTAGGAAGAGCAACGAATTTGGGATCGCCTTCACAGTCACTCACATTGTTTTTGTTCTTTAGTCGCTAAGTCGTGTCGGACGCTTTTGCGACCCCTTGGACTGTAGCCCACCAGTCTCCTCTGTCCATAGGATTTCCCAGGCAGGAATATCGAGTGGGTTGCCATTTCCTTCTCCAGGGGATCTTCCCCACCCAGGGATGGAACCTGCGTCTCCTGCATTGCCCGCGGATACTTTACCACTCATCCTCATAGCTACCATTTATTGAGAACTCACCCTGTGCCAGGTAACATGACTTTTTTTTTTTTTACAGCAATCTCTGAGGTGGTTGCTCTCTGATTTTACAGATAAAGAAACTGAGACCCAAAAGTAACTAAGGAATCTGTACAAAGCCAAACACCTGCCAGAGGGCAAGACCAGACTGGAAATGAGGTCTGACTCCCCTAATCGCTGCTCCGGCCAGATCTGGTTGGGCTGGGCGACCTTTGGCCGTTGGGGACACCTTCCACCTCTTAGCATCACCTCTTGGCATCACCGACTGCATGGACTTGAGTTGAGCAAGCTCCGGGAGTTGGTGATAGACAGGGAAGCCCGGGCTGGGGTAGTCCGTGGGGTCGCAGAATCGGACACGACTGAGAGAGTGAACTGAACAGAACTGACCACCCATTAGGGTAGAAGTCTCCAAGGCCCGCCCCCGCCCGCGCTGCCCAACCCGGGCCCTAAGGGGCGGAGTCGGCCAGGTCCTGCAGGTGGGGGCGGTGGGCGGGGACTGTCTGGGGGCGGGGCATCGAGGGGGCGTGGCCGGAAGCCTTAAAGAGGCTGCGGAGACTGGGGCGGGCGGTAGAGGCCGCCGGTCGCGGCGATCACCTCTTTACTTTTCATTTGGGTCGCAGAACCGCCACCATGTCCCTGGCAGCCTCGGCGGGCCGGGGCCCCGGGGCCGTGTGGTCCCCGACGCACGTGCAGGTGACGGTACTGCAGGCGAGGGGCTTGAGGGCCAAGGGTCCCGGGGGCACGAGCGACGCGTACGCGGTGATCCAGGTGGGCAAGGAGAAGTACGCCACCTCGGTGTCGGAGCGCAGCCTGGGCGCGCCCGTGTGGCGCGAAGAGGCCACCTTCGAGCTGCCGCCGCTGCTGTCGGCGGAGGCCGCGCCCGCCGCCGCCGCCACCCTGCAGCTCACCGTGCTGCACCGCGCGCTGCTCGGCCTCGACAAGTTCCTGGGCCGCGCCGAGGTGGACCTGCGGGGGCTGCACCAGAATCAGGGCCGCCGGAGGACCCAGTGAGTGTGCGGACGGGTGGCGAGCGCGGGGAGACTGGTGGTGCGAGCGCGAAGCCTGGCCGGAGCGCCGAGACCCTTGGAGAATGTGTCTCTCCAAGGGGACGGCCGGGGCCACACCTTTGCGGAGGGGGACCCCCCCCCCAATCCCCCCACCCTCTCGGCCGGTTCTAGGATTCTCGCCTAGCTTCTCCCTGGGCTGTCCCGCCCGGGCTCTCCCAGTAGGTGGGTTCCGGTACCTGGGGATTTTTTTTTTTTTTTTTGAATCTGCGGGGACGGCGCTCAGCACCTGGCATTTAGTAATCACTTCATGAATTTTTGATGAATTGAAACTATGTGTGGGCTGACGATTAGCTGAGTAGCTGTGTATATTTGATGTAGGGTTCAGCTTACGTGTAAAGCCTCCTGGGTATTTCATTGTACTGGACAACGAGCTGTGAATGGCTGGGCCGGAGCTCTGGGAAAACCAACTGGAGCAGTTAAATCCACCGACACCAAAGCCCTAGAGGCTCGCTCAGAGGCCGAGCTAGGGGCGTTACTGTGCGGGGTGGGTGTGGGTGTGGGGTGGAGAAAGGGGAACGCGGGCTGCTCAGCGAGGACTATCCCCTACCCCCATCTCACCAACGCCATAGGGGTCAATCGGGAGAATTTGCCTCTCTCTCCTTCCTTTTCTCCTCTAGGAATGCTGGAACAGTTTGGTCTTAACTTTCAGACCAAAATACCCTAACCATGTTTGCCCTCGGCCCCAAATTAGTAAGGATTTCCCAGTGAGGGCTGGAACCAGGGCCTGCGGTTGGCCAGGCTGAACTGAAAAGTAGGCCTTGTTTCGCTCTGGAGTTTGCAAAGTTCTCTCTAGTGCTACTGAGTGGGGGGTTGGGAGGGGCAGGATGGCTGCCCACCTGTAGCTCCCCTCCCTCCTTAAGATATTTCTGTTAGGGTAACACACTCCTGCAGGGAAAGCAAAGCAAACCTCTGTGCATTCTGAAGTGTTACCGGTTTGTTTTCTCTCAGTGTTGGGAATGGAACATTTGATTATGCTCATCTGTTATACCCAGAGCTAGCCTCCCTTAGGGCTTCCTCTCTGGTTCAGCAGTAAAGAATTCACCTGCCAATGCAGGAGATGCAGGTTCCATCCCTGGGTGGGGAAGATCCCTAGAGAAGGAAATGGTAACCCACTCCAGTATTCTTGCCCAGAAATCCCATGGACAGAGGAGCCTGGTGGGCTACAGTCCGTGGGGTCCCACAAGACTTGGACATGACTGAGCATGTACACACACATAGCCTTGCTTAGCTTAATTGGTTACTTTGCTGGACCTTAAATATGCTAGTCCTGTTATCACCTAACTCCTGTGGTTTATGAAGCACTCGGATTCACACTGTATGTTTTAGATATACATGGTATTTTAACTTTTCCTTGGGAAGGAAGCAGGAAGAGCCAGAGGATTTGATGTTACCAGACTCTCTTTTCTGTAGGTTCTTGCAAATGTTATAACTGCTTCCTTTATCCAGTCAAAGATGAACAGGCATTTATGAGCTCAAATCAGATAAAAAGAGAGCCTAGAGGTGAGGGTGGACGGGGGTATCTTTGTGGCATCAGCTTATAAGCTGTAAGGTGAGCAGCAGCATCTTTGCTGACCAGGGGCTGGAACAGTCCTAATTTTCTGCTTGATTAAATGACATTTGGGGCCTTGGATTTACTGTCCTTTGCCTTGTCCCGTCCAAGATGTGTGGATATCATGTCTGTCTCTACCATCTGTTTCTTCTTATTCCCTTGAAAAGTAGATCGGATCATCCTGCTAGAGATAGGGATTTCAGATCTCTAGATCTGGTGCCCACTCTGGCCCTGACTCATTGTTGGGCTTCAGGATGCTCCGTCTCTACATACCCAAGTTTCCCCATGTACAGATGGAGCTTGTGGCCAGACTTAGCTGATATTTATAAGGTGTTTCTGGGTTCCTGGATTAATGGAGCCCCATAGGAAAGTTATGACCAACCTAGATAGCATATTCAAAAGCAGAGACATCACTTTGCCAACAAAGGTTCGCCTAATCAAGGCTATGGTCTTTCCTGTGGTCATGTATGGATGTGAGAGCTGGACTGTGAAGAAGGCTGAGTGCCGAAGAATTGATGCTTTTGAACTGTGGTGTTGGAGAAGACTCTTGAGAGTCCCTTGGACTGCAAGGAGATCCAACCAGTCCATTCTGAAGGAGATCAGCCCTGGGATTTCTTTGGAAGGAATGATGCTAAAGCTGAAACTCCAGTATTTTGGCCACCTCATGTGAAGAGTTGGCTCATTGGAGAAGACTCTGATGCTGGGAGGGATTGAGGGCAGGAGGAGAAGGGGACGACAGAGGATGAGATGGCTGGATGGCATCACTGACTCGATGGATGTGAGTCTGAGTGACCTCCGGGAGCTGGTGATGGGCAGGGAGGCCTGGCGTGCTGCAGTTCATGGGGTTGCAAAGAGTCGGACACGACTGAGCGACTGATCTGATCTGATCTGATGTATTGATTCCGGAGAAGGCAATGGCACCCCACTCCAGTACTCTTGCCTGGAAAATCCCCCGGGCATGGGGTCGCGAAGAGTCAGACACGACTGAGTGACTTCACTTTCACTTTTCACTTTCATGCATTGGAGTAGGAAATGACAACCCATTCCAGTGTTCTTGCCTGGAGAATCCCTGGTGGGCTGCCGTCTATGGGGTCGCACAGAGTCCGACACGACTGAAGTGACTTGGCAGCATGTATTGATTCAAAAGGTCCTGTTACTGGTTTGGGAGGAACAAAAACCTCCTCAAGTTCCCCTGTTTCAGGAAAGGTTCAGTCTCTGCACCTTCATTTTTCCCATCCTCTCTGATGTAATTCTAAACTTTGGTGATTACTCCTGTCCCTATTATATGAGCTTGTGACCACTTAGTTACAATATCAGCTTGTAGGAAAACCATGCTTAGTTGATTTTTTAATAACTACAAAGGAAGCCTTCTTCGCTCCTCCAGCAGTAGGCAAAATCGCAAGCTTTCCATCTGTCACTTCCTGGGACTTTCCAAGATGCTGGGGGAACTCAGTTAAACCAGGCCTGTCTGATATCCTGGTACCTCACTTGGGTGCTCAAGATAGCTGTGATTTGCAGCATGAGATATACACTGTTAGGTGGAAGTTTAACAGAAAGAAACCGGTTGGGCTAGGAGGATCATTTGAACTGGTTATTAATGGTTTGACTCCACCTTAGACATTAAAACCAAAATCAAAAGAAAAGCTCACATCTTAGCCTATAGTTTTATGTGTGTGTGCACACATGTGTGCATGTATGTTAATCTTTACAGAAAATAGTTGTGGTCCAGAAGTTAAAACTCAAAGTGTTAAGAGCTAACTTTGCTGATATTTTCATTTGTTCTCTTAATAAGACCCCACATATCACATATTCGGAATCAAGAGAATATGCTTTTTGTAATGACTCAGCTTTTGCCAACCTCAGATTAGGGTGATGATCAGTTCAGTTCAGTTCAGTAGCTCAGTTGTGTCTGACTCTGCGACCCCAGGCTTCCCCCCAGCACGCCAGGCTTCCCTGACCGTCACCAACTCCCAGAGCTTACTCAAACTCATGTCCACAGAGTCGGTGATGCCATCCAACCATCTCATCCTCTGTCATCCCCTTCTCCTCCCTCCTTCAATCTTTCCCAGCATCAGGGTTTTTCCACTGAGTCAGTTCTTTGCATGAGGTGGCCAAAGTATTGGAGTTTCAGCTTCAGCATCAGTCCTTCCAATGAATTAGGACTAATTTCCTTTAGGATGGACTGGTTGGATCTCCTTGCAGTCCAAGGGACTCTTAAGAATCTTCTCCAACACCACAGTTTAAAAAACAACAATTCTTTGGCGCTCAGCTTTTTTTATGGTCCAGCTCTCACATTCATACACGAGTACTGGAAAAACCATAGCTTTGACTAGACGGATCTTTGTTGGCAAAGTAATGTCTTTGCTTTTTAATATGCTGTCTAGGTTGGACATAGCTTTTCTTCCAAGGAGCAAGTGTCTTTTAATTTCATGGCTGCAGTGTGATGATACATATCTTTAAAACACTAAACAGAGACGGACATATAGATAGGATCCATTTAATAGTGAAGAGTGTGTGGCCCCTTTAGGTAAGAAGAAATCGAAATGAACTGATTTTGCACTGATATTAATGCAATTGTCCCTCATATCCAAGGGTGATTGGTTCCAGCTCCCCTTCCCCCTCAATGCCACAATCTGCGGATGCTGAAGCTCCTTATATAAAATGGCTTCATATTTGTGTATAATCTTTGTACATCCTTGGAGAAGGAAATGGCAACCCACTCCAGTATCCTTACCTGGAAAATCTCATGGATAGAAGAGCCTGGTGGGCTGCAGTCCATGGGGTCGCTAAGAGTCGGACATGACTAAGCGACTTCATTTTCACTTTTCACTTTCATGCATTGGAGAAGGAAATGGCTACCTACTCCAGTGTTCTTGCCTGGAGAATCCCAGGGACAGGGGAGCCTGGTGGGCTGCCGTCTATGGGGTCACACAGAGTTGGACACGACTGAAGCGACTTAGCAGCAGCAGCAGCAGATTACTTATGATACCTAATATGATATATATGCCATGTTGTTGTTCATTGGCTTAGTTGTGTCTAACTCTTTACGAACCCATGGACTGCAGCGTGCCAGGCTTCTTGTAAGTAGTTGTAAATACCATGGAAATGCTATATAAATAATTGCCAGTGCATGAATCCAAGTTTTGCTTTTTGGAGTTTTCTGGAGTTTTTTTTTTCTTGAATATTTTTGAGATATTTATATTTTGGTTGAATCTGAGGACCCGTGGATACAGAGGGCAGACTCATTCATACTTCTCTGTGGTCTCAGCTGAGCTTTGGTTAACTGGAAATCAGTTAAGTCCCGTGATCATGAAGCAGACGTGGATCTGAGAGGCAGAGTAAGGGGACCAACATGTGGGCTTCTCTGCTGTCTGGTCTTGAGTAGCTAGGGGTCCTAGATTGGACAAAAAAAAAAACAAACTCAAAACCAAGCATCTTTTAAGAATACCAACAGCAATAAAAATGGGGGCAGTAATCGCTTAAAGACAGATTAAAATAAATATTTAGGCTGGTAACTGGAAGGCCATTGTGTAACCAGATAGGATGAAATTTGATACCACAATAGCCTTTCAGATATGGAGAGAGAGTGAATGATGGAGGGTCATTTTCTCATCTTTCTTGAAGATTCAAGAGAGAATTTGGTTGCATATGAAAGGATTTGGATACTGATAAAGGTTAGATATTTTGAAGAAGTGTAGTAAGATGGTGTAATATGTTGCCAAAGGAAATTCAGATGATTAAGAAGGGTGAGACCATTGTTTTTCTGGGAGAGTAGGAGGCGAGAAGTCACAGATAAGCAGAGAGATCTCAACTTCACAAATCTGAGCCATCAGTGTTTGCACTTGTAGAACGCCTCTGGGTTTCCTAAGCACTTTTCGGCTTTTTGTAACGGACTGGAAAATTTGAGCAATGCTGTTACTGGTTAAGTATTTGTGTTTTTTTGAGATTCCTCTTAAAGATGACATTGGGGCTTTACTGGAACCCTCCCACCTCCAAAATGGCAGAGTCCCCCCCACCCAGTATAGGAAACTGATAACTCAGTGTCCAGGACGTGATCGATGGGCTCTGGAAGAGGTAACCCCAGCCTGTTCACAGCGGGGGAATGGAGTGACTCAGAAGGGGAGGGTGCCTCAAAGTCACGGTTCCTGTGATGTGAAAGGTGTGCTTTTTGTGATATGATTTCCTGGTGATTGATTTCATTTACAAGGCATTCAGTTAGCAATGCAGAAAGTTCTCACTGCCTTTCCCCTCCTTGTTTTTAAAGTTCATCCATACTTTTAGTAATTATTTTTTAATACCTACTATTTTTGAGGCACTGGGTAGACAGCATAAACAGTGATCCCTGCTTTCAGGAAGCCCAGAGCCTTGTGGGGAGATAGACGGTAAACACACCGTGAATATTCATTGGAAGGACTGATGCTAAAGCTGAAGCTTTAATACTTTGGCCAACTGACTCATTGGAAAAGACCCTGATGCTGGGAAAGATTGAGGGCAAGAAGATAAGGGGGTGACAGAGGATGAGATGGTTGGATGGCATCACCGACTCAATGGACATGAATCGGAGCAAACTCTGGGAGATAGTGAAAGACAGAGGAGTCTAGTATGCTGCAGTCCACAGGGTCTCAAAGAGTCGGACACAACTTAGCGACTGAACACAGATGAACACAAAGATGAGTAATCTTGTGCTGTGATGAGTGTGGTGGAGGAAAAGAACAGGGTCTCATAAGAGAAAAGAGCAAAGATTGCAGATGGCCTCTCTGAGGCAGAGGCCCGGAGGATAAAGAGGAATTTTTCCAGTGAAAAGTAGAGGAAGGGGAGCAGCCTGTGCAAGGCCCTGAGGCAGGAAGACGTGGGAAGCTGGAGAGGTTGCCTAGATTGAGGCTGAAGAGGAAGGCTGGGCTTCCTTTAAGAGCAATGGAAACCACTGAGTGTTGAAAGCAGAGGGGTGACGTGATCCAGTTTATGAAAGTCTGGCTGTCTGATGGAGAGCAGATTTGGAGCAGGTTTAGCCTGGAACCTGACAGGTGGGCTGGGAGGCTCTGGCAGGAGTAGGGTGACAGGTGTGGGCATGGACAGAGGTGGGTGACTTTCAGAAATATTTCCGAGGTTCAGTTGGCCTTACTGGTGGTGAATTGGATGTGGGTGGGGGAGAGTGAGAGGAAGTGATAAGAACGAACAAATAAAATAAGGAGAACTTGCTGTTGAATGTGAACCAGGAGATGGTGATGGCTTGCTTTCCCCAGCAGTCACCGTGATACAAGAGTGAGGTCAACATGTCTTGGCAAAGACAACATGGGCCATGATGCTCGTGTGTCGAGTCTTCCATTGGAGCAAACGAGTAGGAAACGCCATCGAAACCAGGGTGTATACATGTGCGTCCCCAAGTGTTTGCACTTTTAGCACAGGCCAGGTCTTTGTTCTGTAATAGTGTAACTGATGTGACCTCACCGGTTGCGCCAACACAGCGGGTGGAGTCACTGCCACAAGGAACACAGGACCAAGAAAAGGAAAAATGATACACAACACGAGGGGAAGTAAACCCAACAGTGAAAAACACAACTCTGGAGGCAAGTTAAGTCAACCATTCCAACCATGTAAAGGTTTTTCGTATCAAGGGAAGGTGAACGTACAAAAGAGCCTTGTTTGGCTCAACTTCCGTTTGGTTACAAAGACCTCTGTTGTATTTCTACAACCACCATCAGAGGAAGGCTTTTATAAATAGTATCTCTGTCATTTTAATTGTAGTTATTAATTTAAAAATGTTATGATTACATTAAAAACAATACATGTGCTTATTAAACTGTCATCAGCTCCAACCTGTATTTGCTGACATCATCCTTCCGTCCCCCTGGACAATAATCTTTGGTCTCCATTTCGCTGCTCTGGTTTTTAATTGCTCTATGTCTGAGAAAGCTGCTTCTCACCCTGTACATTGGGAAGGATGTTGGCCGTGGCTTAGCTCTACAGGGTTCAGATGTCCTCCGTGAATGGAGAGAGTGATTCGAAGGCATTTAAGCCCTTATTTCATCTCACAGCCAGGCCCTGGGTGGCCTTTGGTTCAGAGCCTACTTGGATCTCTAAGCCTCAGGGCCTTTGAATTCCAACAGAATTAACAACCAGAACCTTGATCAGCCTTTGAAGAAAACCAGCATCAGTGTGGAAAGACTTGGTGAGCGCCTTGTGCTTCCTGGAAGGTGTCCTAGGTCGGACCTCGTGCCGCAGCTGGCCCAGCAGGAGACCAGGCCAGCTGGCCTTCTTTCCCCTTGTCCAGGGCCCACTTCCGTCTCTTCATTTGCTGTGTGACCCAGCCCAGGTGTTCCTACATCTCTGAATGGGCAAGTAAGTGGTTACAGTCCCTGGAGACATAGGGCAGGTGGTCATTTGCCAGTGGGACGTGGAGAAGTGTTTAATCTTTGTTAAACACTGGGGCCCTACCAGGTTCCTCCGTCCATGGTATTCTCCAGGCAAGAATACTGGAATGGGTTGCCATTCCCTTCTCCAGGGGATCTTCCCGACTCAGGGATCGAATCTGGGTCTCCCACATTGCAGGCAGAATCTTTACTGTCTGAGTCACCAGGGAAGACTCTGCTTCTTGGTGGGGAAGCAGAGCATCTGACTCATCTGGTTATCAAGGTGAGTCCCAAGGAGGAAAAAAGAAAACCCATATACCAAGAGCATTTCAAAATCCTATTCTAACAACAAACTTCAGTAAGAATGAAGAGTTCCTTTCATGTAAGAGGAAACCCCACAGCCTGATGCTGTGGGAGGCGGCACCCTTGAAGAAATGGCCTGTCCCTCACACAGGACACGGTACTCCGGATCACAAGAGGCCTTTTCAGACCATGCCTTCCGGAGGCCGAGGTGGTTCTACCCTGGGTAGCCACGTCTCTTTTAATAAACAAGAAGTTTAATATTAGTGTTCTAATTTCAAAAATTTGTTGTCGTTCAGTTGCTCAGTCGTGCCCTACTCTTTGCAACCCCATGGACTGCAGCACCCCAGGCCTCCCTGTCCATCATCAACTCCCGGAGTTTGCTCAGTTGCATGTCCATTGAGTTGGTGATGCCTTCCTACCATCTCATCCTCTCTCTCTCCCTTCTCCTCCCGCCTTCAGTCTTTCCCAGCATCAGGGTCTTTTCCAGTGAGTCAGCTCTTCACATCAGATGGCCAAAGTATTGGAGCCTCACCTTCAGCATCAATCCTTTCAATGAATATTCAGGGTTGATTTCCTTTAGGATTGACAAGTTTGATCTCCTTGCAGTCCAAAGGGACTCTCAAGAGTCTTCTCTAACACCACAGTTTGAAAGCATCAGTTCTTCGGCCCTCATCCTTCTTTATGGTCCAGCTCTCATATCCATCCATACATGACTACTAGAAAATCCATAGCTTTAGCTATTCGGACCTTTGTCAGCAAAGTGATATCTCTGCTTTGTAATATGCTGTCTGGGTTTCTCATAACTTTTCTTCTAAGGAGAAAGCGTCTTTTAATTTCATGGCTGCAGTCACCATCTGCAGTGATTCTGGAGCCCAAGAAAATAAAATCTGTCACTGTTTCCAGTTTTTCCCCTTCTGTTTTGCCATGGAGTGATAGAACCAGATGCCATGATCTTAGGTTTTTGAAAGTTGAGTTTTAAGCCATCTTACATTTAGCTGAGTGGATTAGAGATGAAGGGTGGCCTCTGTGTGAACTTGGGGTCTGGCTTGCCCGTCAGCGCCGCTGCTCAGCACCGGAGAAGCAGGTCACCTGGGAGAAGCAGGTCACCTGCAGCTCGGGGGCTCGATGGTGCCTTTGACAAAGGAGCCGCTTTTAGGCACTAATAAGATGAGAAATTCCTTTCCTGCAATGAGAGGCGTGTAGATAATCTGTTAGAGAGAAATCAAGGGCTTTCGTCTCCAGGGTGTCCCTGAGGGACACATTTAGGAATGTGCCCATGGGGAGAAAAAAAGGCAGCTGGAATTAAGTGTCTTTTCCTGAACGCTGCCCTCCCTAGTGGAGCCAAGGGAACACGTTTTATAAGAAATGCCAGAAAAACTTTCTAGAGGTGTGACAGCTGCACGCTTCATTTTTAAACTTTTTGTTTATTAAAAGAGATGTGGCTAGCCCAGGGAGAGCCACCACGGCCTCCAGAAGGCCTGGTCTGAAAAGGCCTCTTGTGATCCGGAGTACTGTGTCCTGTGTGAGGGACAGGCGGGCCCCAGGGCTGTTTCTTCAAGGGTGCCGCCTCCCACAGCACTGGGCTGTGGGGTTTCTTCTTATACCGAAGGAGCTCTTCATTCTTACTGAAGTTTGTTGTTAGAACAGGATTTTGAAATGCTCTAGGTATGTGTTTTTTTTTTCCCCTCTTCCTTGGGACTCACCTTGATAACCAGATGAGTCAGATGCTCTGCTTCCCCACCAGGAAACAGAGTCTTCCCTGGTGGCTCAGACAGTAAAGATTCTGCCTGCAATGCGGGAGACCCAGGTTCGATCCCTGGGTTGGGAAGATCCCCTGGAGAAGGGAATGGCAACCCATTCCAGTATCCTTGCCTGGAGAGTGTTGTGGACGGAGGAGCCTGGCGGGGCTCCAGTCCGTGGGGTCACAAAGAGTCGTTGGACACAACTGAGTGACTAACACACACACCCCCGCCCCACTAGGGGTTCCTGAAGAAAGAAGTGTGAGTCTGTCTCGGGGGCTGAGAGAGGACCGAAAGCGCTTTGATGTCTACCGTGCTGAAGTTTGTCTCCTTTTGTCCTGGCCAAGAGGTGGTGAACCAGATCATCTCATTTCCTTTCTCCATCCTTAAGGTCCTTAAGGTCTTAAGGTGCCTGAGTGACAAAGGACCCCACGGAGACCCTTCTATGGCAGATCACATAAAATACATTACCTTGACGTAAAAGGCAAGATACCCGATCTGGTGTTAGAATATTAATATTTGTGGCTTTTTATGATATGGTCAAGTAAAACATTGGTAACTAGATGATAGGAAGAGTGGCAGACTTCCATGTTTATAAATGTGTTAATTTTTCTAATTCTTAGCGAATCTTAAAAATACTGATGCTTGGTCATTTCCTGTAGTCTTTACCCACAAGGAGTTGAGTATTGCTTTCAACTTAGAAAATATGCCTTGATCCTTACACTTCAGCCAGTTATGTCATCTTGGTGTGTGTCTGAAATCATCTGGGGACCCTCTGTTTCTTGTCTCTCCCACCTCCGTAGAAGTTCTGAAGAGTTCTGAGGGTCATTAAATCTCATGATAAATTACAGAAGTACATACTGATCACTTCACTTCACTTCACTTCATGAAGGACAGGGAAGCCTGGCATGCTGCAGAGTCCATGGGCTTGCAAAGAGTCGAACCCAACTGAGCGACTGAACAACAACATGATATTTTAAAATATTGTATCTGCTTTTTAATTTTGGAAATTGTATCATACAAACTAATTTTATAATTTTTTCCCCACTCCCTTCAAATGCAAATCATTGTTATTTGTGTTTGATGATGTCAGTTTGGATCCCTAGGAATACCGTCAGTCTGAACTGTTGGTATCTTAAATTCCCTTCTGAGAACCACATGCATGGCTGAACAATGGTATAAATGCACTCACCGAATATCATGCAGCCATTAAAAATGGTGGATATGGGGACTGTACGACAGCTATATTTAACACACTACAAATAGAATTGCGTGTGTTCTCTGGTTATTACCAAGTCATGATCATAGCTAACACCAAGTGTTTATTAAGTGCCAGGCACTGTTCTAAGCTCTTTACATATATTAAGCCATTTAAGCTCAGGTGGTAAAGAATCTGCTTGCAATGTGGGAGACCTGGGTTCCATCCCTGGATTGGGAAGATCCCTTGGAGGAGGGCATGGCAACCCACTCCAGTATTATTCCCTGGAGAATCCCCATGGCCAGAGGAGCCTGGTGGGCTACAGTCCCTGGGGTTGCAAAGAGTTGGGCAGTTCTGAGCGACTAAGCATGCACAATCTTTGTAACATCCTTTGTAAGCACCTTATTGTAGGTGCTTTTAACCTTGTTTCAGAGGAGGAGCCAGAGAAGTCAAGTAACTTGTCTGAAGTCTCTCAGTTAAAACATGCAGGAAAAAGACTTCAAGAAAATACATCAAAAGGGAATGGTCGAATTAGCATTAGAGTCAGTTAAATTTTTTTTTCCTATCAGATCAGATCAGATCAGTTGCTCAGTCGTGTCTGACTCTTTGCGACCCCATGAACCGCAGCACGTCAGGCCTCCCTGTCCATCACCAGCTCCCGGAGGTCACCCAGACTCACACCCATCGAGTCAGTGATGCCATCCAGCCATCTCATCCTCTGTCGTCCCCTTCTCCTGCCCCCAATCCCTCCCAGCATCAGAGTCTTCTCCAGTGAGTCGACTCTTCGCATGAGGTGGCCAAAATACCGGAGTTTCAGCTTTAGCATCATTCCTTCCAAAGAAATTCCAGGATTGATCTCCTTCAGAATGGACTGGTTGGATCTTCTTGCAGTCCAAGGGACTCTCAAGAGTCTTCTCCAACACCACAGTTCAAAAGCATCAATTCTTTGGCGCTCAGCCTTCTTCACAGTCCAGCTCTCACATCCATACATGACCACAGGAAAGACCATATTACTTTCTAAGGGACTTTCTATAGAGCAAATAATATGGGAAGATCAAAAGCATTTTCAACCTGCTTTTTATACAATCTTTCCTTTCCCGTATCATTTTCTAACTTTTTAGGATTGAATTTGGTGGCTACGGACAGCCTTTCAGTGGTGCAGAATGGCTGTTTCAGGGATTAGGGTCAAAAAGGAACCATTTGCAATTTTCATAATTTACCACCAAGTAGCTGGTGATGGGCAGATGGGAAAGTCCACCTGGGGAGGGGAGTGGGGTGGCAAGAATGGCTGATTGGTGATTCTGTATTCAGAGTTAGGTAATGAGCACCAGTTACCTTGGTCAGTAACAAAACCTGTTAAACCACTTACCTTCTGCTGGGTACACCCCACAAGCGTTTTATAGGTCTTAAACGTCTTTGTTATGCATTGCCTCTATACTACCAAGAGAAGAGTCTGGACACTTCACCCACATGGAGTCACTCCTTCTCACAACCCCTTTTAGATATCCTCCTCTGCTGACCCTGTGAGCTTCTCAGCCTTATTTTTCTTCCCCGGGGAAGACAGTGAAGGAACTGATTTTTAAAATTTTTCCATCAAGTGCATCCTCCATCTCAAACACATGAAACTCAGGTGCTGTTCTGTTCTTCCTGCTTCTCCCCTCACTGGAGGCCATGATCCCCTGTGTTTTGAAGTTCAGTTACCATGGGGATAACTCACGCTACAAGTCAGGGTAGAGATTTTGCACTGGAAGGGAACTAGGCCATCTGTCCTTGACCCTGGAGCCCATATAGACAGGATCCCTTGAAATGAACACTAACACATTAAAACAAGGAGCTAGTGGTCATCTTTGCCTTTGTGTTTCCTGGAGCTTCCTGTATCTGATGGGAGGGTAGAGCCTTAATTCATTTTACTGGGTGCCCAGGTAGGTGGTTCTTATAATCTCTTGGGATTTCACTTAGCTGAGAAACTTTTTTGTGTATAAGTAAGTGTAAGTGTTAGTTGCCCAGCCATGCCTGACTCTTTGCGACCCCATGGACTACAGCCCACCAGGTTCTTCTGTCCATGAGATTTTCCAGGCAAGGATACTGGAGTGGATTGCCATTTCCTTCTCTTTGTGTATGACAGTCCTTATTTGTGGGATTCCCTGGTAGTACAAAGAGTCAAGAGTCTGCCGGCAATGCTTGAGACCCGAGTTCAAACCCCGAGTCAGGAAGATTCCCTGGAGAAGGAAATGGCACCCCACTCCAGTATTCTTGCCTGGAAAATCTCATGCATGGAGGAGAGTCTGGCAGGCTACAGTCCATGGGGTCACAAAGAGTCAGACACAACTGAATGACTTCACGCATGTCCTTATCTGTGATGAAATTGTATACGCTAGCAAGAATTTCTTTTCGTGTTAAATTATTTTCTCACGCTTCATAAGCAGAAAGAAAAAACAGCCGTTGATTCAGTGTAACAGACACTCTGTGACTGTCGCGTGAGCCAGTCCCCTCTCCCACTGTCTGGCCTGTTGGTTCTGTGTTTCCAGTGCACGCTGTGCCAGAGCGGGCATGGACCACATCTTTGTAGCCATTATTTCCCTGTCTCTGCCTTGAATCTCTGAAGCTGTCTTTTTTTTTTTTTTTTTTGTCTACCCTGTGGAATGTTTTAAAGGAAAAAACATGTCTGCTTCAGCTACAGACAGATTATTTTGGAGGCGTACCGGTCTGTCCTTTACGCAACCGTAAGCCCGCACGTCTGCTGGGATGCGCCGCGAGACCTTTCATTTCCCCAGAGCAGGAACCACACTGCCCACATTCCAATGGAGGGCCCCTGGGATCAGCTTTCCTTGTCCTGAGAAACCTACATGCCGAGGGAAACCAGCCCTGAGAATTGCGCGTGGTTGGGTTGTTTTAGCTGTTTCAAAACTTGAGTGTTTAAAAACCCAGGAGATTTGACAATGCGTATCTGGACTCTAGTCCCCCAGCCAGGCCCCTCGGGAGGCAGACCCTGTGTCCTGCATTCTGTACCCTGTTCTTTCTCTTTTTTTACATTCCGTTGTTGCTTTCTTCATAAGACATCTTTTTGAAAGCCTGAAATGAACTTTTCTGTATTTTTAGCTGTTTAGCCTTGTCTTATGTTTGAGCAAGAAGACCCCAAACCAAAAAATCCCCAAACATTTGGGCAGCCTGTTTGGATATCAGGCATTTTTTGCTTGAATGTTTATTCCCAAGGCCCTCGCCGGACTGAGGGACATGGAGATTAAAGTTTTCATTTTAGACCATTTTATATGATTGGAATTTTTGCCCTATGCCTGTTATTGTTTTTTCGTTTGTTTGTTTACAGAGGTATACTTTATCAATTTGTTGTAGGTCATAGCATAGGAGAAAAAGGTTTTCTGTGAAACAAAGATTAAAGTTAGTATCGTTTCCACAAAGTCATAAAGTTGTAAACCATACTCATCAGTTCATTCAGTCCCATGTAATTGATTCCTGTTGATCTGGATGAAATAAACAGGTTTTTCAGTTGAGTTTTGTCATTTATTGGGCTTCCCAGGTGGTGCAGTGATAAAGAATCTGCCTGCCAATGCAGGAGGTGACAGTTTGATCCCTGGGTCTGGAAGATCCTGTGGAGTAGGAAATGGCAACCCATTCCAGTATTCTTGCCTGGAAAATTCCAGGGACAGAGGAGCCTGGAGGCCTACAGTCCGTGGTGTCGCAGAGTCAGACACGACTGAGCACAGCACAGCAAGATTTTTGTCATTTGTTACTCGGTTTAGTGGTATTTAGCTAAAGGCTATCAGAAACTTACATTTGTTACGAAAAGTTCTTTTTACGAGTCTTCTTGAAAATCTTCATTTTGTAAAAGCATCATTGTAAAATAACAGTTGCTGTTATTCCTTTAAAATATAGTTTATGTACGTGTCCTGTCACTTGCTGTATATTCAAAGATCCTCTTAACTTTGGAAGAACTAAATTTTAATTATAAGTAAAGATGACTGCTTATAGAGGGGATCCTTTTACTTTTCACTTTTTTGGTAGGTTGCAGGATTTTTTTAAGAATAGAGGCTTAAAAATAAACCTTCTGCATTAGAATTATGGCTTTCTGTCTGTACTCTGCCCTTTGTACTGGGAAAACCCAGCCCTAATTTCTGAGATAACTCAAACTTTCTGGGCTGACGTGAAGGGTGGTGCTGGTCCTCCCCAGGCTGACATCACATGCTATGTGGCCACGCTGGGACCTGATTATTTATGAACTACTTCCGTGACATGCTGGAATTAAGTGCACTGAACATCAAACTCACAGAAACACTGGAAGACTGAACCGATGCTTCAGTGTTGAAACCCACAAATATGTCCTGGTTTGAAATTTTTTAGGGCGAGACATTTCTGGATCATGGTTTTCATGAACTATCAAATTATGCTTGTGTCAAAGCTCCCTTGCTTCAGCTGTGTGGATTTAATGATCAGGGTAATGTTGCTGAAACAGTTCCTGTCTTCCCTTCCAGCTTTGATAAATTGAGAGGGGGCTGCCTCCCTGCCTGTGATTCAGCCTGCCTTTCCCATCCTTAAATAGCCCAGTGGTTGTTCTTGGCTACCTGGCCTTTGGTTTGGGGTTTGCTGGTGAAAATAAGCGACAGGAACAGTTGAAGTGCATGTTCACACCTCCTGGTGGCGTTGGAAATTTCCAAAACAAATCCCACTCTTGAGCCCAGGGACTGAACTCGTGCATCAGGTGGTAACAGGCCCTCGGGGAGGATCCTGGGGTTGGCTGCAGCTTCACTCAGAATAAACAGGCTTTGATGCTGATACTTTGGGGACGGCAGCCCCATACGAGGAAATGGGCAAGTGGTATTCTTTGAAGGTCGGGAGTCTTCGCATCCCCTGGGAGGGTGAGCAGAGAGGCTGTGTGAAAGAGCTGGGAGGAGGCCCTGGTGGAGAGGTGAGGTCTCCCCTTGTGGCCTGTGTAGTCATTTGAGCCTCCGAGTTCAGCCCTCAGCAACTTCCCCTTTTCAGGTGCCTACCCTTGGTATTTACTAAGGCTCGCCACTCCTCATCACCAAGGCTACCATGTCAGCACATGACTGTCAGGAGAGAAAGATACAAATAATCCTCTCAACATCTAAATGACAGATATGCAAACTGTTCTCTGCGAGGCCCTGGACGTGTAATGAAAGACACCAGGCTGGCAGGCGAGGCTGTCTGTAAAGACCGTGCATCTCCCTTCTCCTCCAGCTGTGAACTGTAGTTTTGAAAATCCTAAACGCTTTCTTCTGAAGATCCAAAACTGCAGCTCCCACCATGTTCTCAGGTCTTGGTTGTGTTTTGCCAGGCCAGTATAAGTCTGGACTTCACGTACAACCTTGAGACTTAGGGCTGAGGTCGGTGATAGGGGCTTTCCCCCTTCTCGTCTTTTGACTTAGAACAAAAGAAGCTTAAGCCTCTCTCAAAAAGAATGTTAATTCCAGCCCTTTTTTTTCTGTGTATCGTAAAAGATAGCCCAGCCAGGATGAGTTCAGAGAGAGTGCTAAGTTGGAATCTTGGTGTAGAGAAAGGAGCTTTGGGGAAATTGCAGAGCTGGTTCAGAGTCCTGGCTGTGCCTTTTAACAGTTGCAAGACCTTGTACAAGTTACCTAACTTGTGAGCCTCAATTTTCCTTATCTGTAAAGTGGGTATACTGTCCACTTCATGCCATTCTCATGAGACTTAAAGGAGGACATTTCTCAGTGTGTTTCTGCTTCCCTCTGCCCCTTTAAGTGCAGAATGAGCTAAGACAGTGGGGGCAGCAATCCGCGGGGTGAGTAAGACAAGCTGAAGGTGAAAGAGGAAATTGTGTTTGTTTGGGCAAAACCATCATTTCCTTAAAGTCCATAGCCCTCAGCTCTTAAATAGGTCACCGAGAAGAACGTCAGAGTGTGGTTCTCAGTGTGTGAACGTGACCCCGGGGGTGGCTGTGGGGAGGCCCTGTATTTGGAGTTGTTTGTACAGTGCAAGTTGTGCCACTCACCGGGCTCACATTTTTGCAATTCACTCGATGGAACGTGCCAAGGAGAGGTTTCCTTTCTCTGCAGACCGTCTTTCCTGGGCTGATAGAATGTCATTTGCCGTATCGTGAGGTTGTTTGCAAAGGACCAAGTGAAATACTTGAATCATGCTTGAAACATTCCTTTTTCTGATCATTAAGCTGGAGATGAGCGTCTCCTCTCAGTTTCTTGTTTTTTTTTTTTCCCATTGTGGTAAAATACATGTAACAGAAGTGACCATTTTAACCGTGTTTCGTGTTCTGTGTCATTACTTACTTTCATATTGTTGTACAACTGTCCCCACCACCCAGGTCCCAAACTTTTTATCCCCCAGCTGACACTCTGTACCCATTAAACACTAACTCCTCATTCACCCCCACCTCCAGCGCCTGGCACCCACCATTCTCTTTCCTGTCTCTGAATTTGACCCATCTAGGGGCCTTAAGCTGCCCTGGTGGCTCAGACGGTAAAGAATCTGCCTATAATTCAGGAGACTCGGGTTCGATCCCTGGCTTGGGAAGATCCCCTGGAGAAGGGAATGGCAACCCGCTCCAGTATTCTTGCCTGGAGAATCCCATGGACAGAGGAGCCTGACAGGGTGTAGTCCATGGGATCACAAAGAGTCGGACACAGCTGAGCGAGGAACGCTTTCACCCAGGGAAAGCCTCACATCCCTGGAATCATGCAGTATTTGTCACTTTGTTTCTGGCTTATTTCACTCTTTTTTTTTTTTTTCTTTAATATGTATTTTTAACTTTGTTTTGCAGTTTCCATTACTCCCTGTCAGGGACTGTTCTACAAACCCTTGCTTTTCTCTGAGATACTCTTGTAAATTTGCACTTTATCTTTGTAGCTGTTTTACCCCTTTGAAGGAAAAAACCAGCCAGAGCCAGTCATAGGAAATGATTTGATGGAATGTGTATATTATTCTTAAAAATAACTCTCTACTGAATCAGGATTTTAGGTAACTATACACTAAGTACCGCTGGAGAAGGAAATGGCAGCCCTCTCCAGTATTCTTGCCTGGAGAATTCCATGGACAAAGGAGCCTGGCTGGCTACAGTCTGTGGGGTTGCAGAGTTGGACATGACTGAGTGACTATCACTCATACACTAAGTACAGAATCAGATCCTGTACTGCCTAGTGGATGTCTTCCCGGAAATAAAACTACGAGTTCTGCCCTCCCCTCCCCTCCCCTCTCCCCACGTTCCCCAAAGAAGGGAGCATAGCATGTGTTTCTATATGAGGCTGGCAGTAGCAGAGAGGAGACACCAAATAAAGGACTGTGAGCATTGTTTTAGGCTCTTGAATTCAAAGGTAACCTCTCAGCCTTTCTCCTCCTAGGTGGTACACCTTGAAATCCAAACCGGGAAAGAAGGATAAAGAGCGAGGAGAAATTGAGGTTGACATCCAGTTTATGAGAAACAACATGACGGCGAGCATGTTTGACCTTTCCATGAAAGACAAGTCTCGGAACCCATTTGGGAAACTGAAGGACAAGATCAAGGGCAAGAATAAGGACAGCGCATCCGATACGGTGTCAGCCATCGTCCCCCACGTGACGCCCTCGCCTGACAGCGATGACGAGTCTCCTTCCAAAGACAAGAAGAAGAAGTCAAAGATCAAGACCTTGTTTTCCAAGTCCAACCTGCAGAGAACGCCGCTTTCCCAGTCCATGTCCGTCCTGCCGACCTCAAAGTCAGACAAAGTGATGCTTCGTCCTGGAGACTTCGAGTCCCGGTGGGAGGACGATGACGAGGATGAGTCCTCCTCTGCCTCGGATGGTGAGTCTCCTCCTCCACCTTCTCACTTGGCTTCTCCTCCTCCTTTGCTTTGGGAGAGAAGAAATGAACAAATTTTGGTGGTGGGGGTGGGGTATGGTATAGATGGTGGTGGTTATAGTAATGGTGATGGAGATGGTGTTGGTGGTGCTTTTACTGATGGTGCTGGAGATGCTGGTGTTGGTGCCAGTGGGCATCATAGTGCTGATGATGGTGGGTACTTAAGAGTACTAACCAAGGTTAGGAAGCCTTCTCTAAGTCCTCTAGTTTCTGCTGCTGCTGCTGCTAAGTCACTTCAGTCGTATCCTACTCTGTGCAACCCCATAAACGGCAGCCCACCAGGCTCCCCCGTCCCTGGGATTCTCCAGGCAAGAGCACTGGAGTGGGTTGCCATTTCCTTCTCTGATGCATGAAAGTGAAAAGTGAAAGCGAAGTCGCTCAGTCATATCCGACTCTTTGTGACCCCATGGACTGCGGCCCACCAGGCTCCTCCATCTATGGGATTCTCCAGGCAGGAGTACTGGAGTGGGGTGCCTCCCTTCTTCCCTCTAGTTTCTAGGAATGTGTAAATTCCTTTCTCATAATGTCTGGCTCTATAACTGATGAGCATTCGTACAAGCTTTTGGGGCCAGCATGCAAAGTTTTTGTTTTGCTTTTTTGTTTTTAGATTAAGGATAAAATCATAGAACCTTACAATAATTCTGATAGTTCATTAATTCATTAAGTATTATATTGAGCTCCCATGAACTACATTCCTAATGAAAGCTGAGGAACCCAATTCCCTTAACTCTGAATTAACTGGGTGTTTTGAAATTCAGTGACCAGTTCCCTACTACTGGCCAGATTCTGCAACCCAGCCAAGAGCGCTGCCCTGCTCCCTGGTCCTTGCAGAGTTTCTTGACCTCGGCACCATTGACAGTTGGGGTGGATAGCTCTTTGTTACAGGAGCCTTCCTGTATTCTATGGCATCTCTAGCAACATCCTGGCCTCCGCCTGCTGGATGCCAGTGGCACACCCTGCTCAGTTGTGACAACCAAATAAAAGGACTCAGATGCTACTTTCCCTTAACTTCTAACCCCCTTGGTTCTTGGGTCTTCTCCCCGCAGTCTTGTCTCACAAGAAGACAGGAAGCACGGATCCTAAGCAGCTGAACCAGGTCAACTTCAGTCTCCCCAAGAAGGAAGGCCTCTCCTTCCTGGGCGGCCTCCGGTCTAAGAACGATGTCCTCTCCCGCTCGAACGTCTGTATCAATGGGAACCATGTCTACGTGGAGCCGCCCGAGGCCAAGACTGAGACCAAGGACAGCTCCCCGTCCCCCTCCCCATCCCCCCAAGACCTCAGGAAGAAGCGGTGGTTCTCATCTACAGAAAACCTGGCCTCTCGGCCTTGGAGGGAGCCTGGGGAAGCAGGCGCGGTGCCTTCTGAGTCTCCCACAAAGGATGCCCTCAAGTCTATGTCCCTGCCATCCTACCAGCCGCAGGTCAGCAGGGACCTTCGGGAGAACGCGGCCCCGGCGATGTTGGAGGCTGCAAAGGAAACCAAAGAGAGCAAGAAACAGGAGAACAAGAAGCCGGCTCTGCTCTTCCTGGTGCCGGGAAAGAAGGACACGGCCAAGGGCAGTGAGGGTGAAAGCCCTCCTGCTGCCGCCTCCGGAAAGGAGAAGGAGGGAGCGCCTGCCACGCTCAGGGCCGGGGAGCACCAGCCAGGGCCTGCCGACGACCTTGTGAAGAGATCAGACAAAGAGGCTGCGCCTGTTGCCACCGGACTGGGCCGAGCACCGAACCCCTTTGAAGACAAGCAGTTCCCAGAACCAGAAGCTGACCCAGAGCCCAAGGCTACGCCTGTCCCACCTGTTTTCTCGCCCAGGGCTCCCCAGACAAGAGCCGTGAAACCCCGGTGAGTCTCCGCTCTCCCAGCGGGGACCCTGGCAGCCAGGCCTACTGTAGAGCAGGCTTTGCTTGTTGGTCTATGGTGATCCCTGTAGCAGCCGAGGGTTTACTAGTCTAAGTTGCTCTTAGCCAGCCCCTCTGTGTCCCAGCCCAGGGCCTCTGCCAGCAGGCATGGTCTGTCCCTTGTCTGGCATATCCCCCGTAAGTATCTTTGCCCCAGATATCTTGGCCACAAGTGTTTCCCCTGCAAATATTTTTTGCTTCTGGCAAAAGTACGCAGGACTGCTCTGTCCATCTCAGTGAGATAAGCAGAGCGTAAAAGACGAGTGGAGCGCCCAGGTTTTGTAGCAGATTCTGAGTGTCAGGGTCTGGGAAAAACAACAGGTTTGCGTGGTGGTGGTGCGGGGAGAACTGGGGATCAGTCCGTTCTTCCTGCTTATTCCATTGGAGGTAGATGTATTCTCTCCTCCTTGCACTTTGGTGTGGGTTTGCTGACACAAGAGTCCCTTGGTCCCCTGTCGAGTGTGCCTGGGCGGTCCTCTATGTGTTCACTCTGCACCTTGTTGCAAGAGCCTCGGAGTTTCTGCTTTTCGGCATGACTCATATTCACCGTCATGGTATTCCTACTGGCTGGGGTGGGAGAGACTTTTTTTTGAGATTCTGCCTATTTTGATTTCACAGACACAGATACACACAGACAGACACATACACACACACACACACACACACAGAGAATTCCCCTTCAAAATCTGCCTCTTGCCCTGTGGTGCGCCTCAAATGGCTTTGAGTTTTTTCAGATGGTTTTTTTTTATCACCAGAAGAGACTGCAGACTGTTGCTTTCCCAGGACCTTTCTGTTTCTATTGCAACAGATCTTTCTGTAGCAGATGTGCTTGGTGATAAAAGCATGCCTTTTATGGGTTAAGTATTGGTGTTCCTTCTTTAACTTCTGAAGGTACTGCCCCCAATATATATTTAAAAAAAAAAGAGTTCTCATCTTTGGAAAGACTATAGTTTTACATATCTCTTGCCTCTCATGTTGCATCTGCAACTGACCCACAGGTTTTATTTTGTCCTTTTTGCAGGCCGGAAGTGTCTCCAGAGGCTCGGCCCGCACCCAGGCCCCCTCCTTCCACTAACTCTCCCCTCTTTCTTTCCGCTCTCGCTTCCGGCTCTGAGCAGATACCTGTCTCTTCTAAAATGGGGCAGGACTCAGAGACACCATCCTCTGAGTCCCCTTTGGGCTCCTCCTCTGTCTCCTCTCCCATAGTGGCCCCCATCTCCACATCCACCCCAATTAAGAACTGGCCCTCTGCAGACCCTGGCCAAGCCAGCTCTGAAGAACCGCCTTCGCTCCTGGAACTAGAGTTGGAAAAGGAGACTCAGACCCGAGTTCCAAATATTGATCTCCAGGCTGCGGGCTCGCTTTCCAAGCAGACACCCGTACCGGTGGCTGGAGGGAGGGAAGAAGACCAGAGAAGACCAGAGAAGACCAGTACTAATGACCTGGCACAGTCTCTCCCGACACAGCCTGAAGAGGGACAAGAAGGAGGGCTTCTGGGGTCTCCCTGGCAAGAACAACAAGGTGATATCGCTTCATTGGACAAGGCCGGAGAAGTAGCATCTGCCTTTGTGCCCAGGGGAGGCAGGAGGGGCAGACCCGCTGGAAAGCCCCCAAGCAGGGAGGACCCAGACTCTGCGAAGGACACAGGTGGGGGTGGCAGGCTTAGTCTTGCAGTTAAAGAAACGGCGCCCCGCCTCCACACAGGAGAGTTGGCCCCCACACCCGACTCCGTTACGACGCAGGGACATGAAGAGATGGGTCCGGATGCCCGTGACTGTGGAAAGGATACCAAGAAGCAGGCATTGTTTTCCAAGCAGCTCTCCGCAGAAGAGGCTGGGGAGGAGGCCCCCAGGCTGGTCCATGGGGACAGAGGGGCCCCACAGGAGCCAACACCACCAGGGGCTGCTCCCAGAAACGCAATGGACACGGGAGATTCCCAGGAGGGGGCGGCTGCGACTGGCCCGAGGCCCACGGCCCTGGCGATTTGCACTCCCTGCCCCTCCTCCAAGGGGAGCTTCTCAGGGGATCCCCAGCCGGCGACTGGCTCAGGGAGGGCTGGTCCCCTCTTCAGGAGTCAGGGAGATGACACCCCAATGGCGCAGAACCAGAGCAAAGCCAGTGACTACGAAGGTCTGCTGTCTGACCCCCTGCGGGGCCGCCAGGCCCCCTGCGAGGCCAAGCCCCCAGGCGTGGCCCATCTGGACCTGACCCTGCCCTCCATCCCCGAGGTCGAGTCGGAGGACGAGAGAGGCGATCAGCCTGAAGGTGGCGGAGGGGCGGCCCTGGTGGCAGGCCGGGGAGGAGGGGCTCTGTCCTCTAGCATGGGGCCTGTCCAGCTTGAGGGGGAGAGGGCACCCAGTGAGGAGGCTGGCGGGTCAGCAGCAGGAAACCTGCATGACCCCACACCGGGAACAACCGCCCCGGCTTCTGCAGAACAGACCCCAGGACCCGGCAGTGATGGCGGAAAGGCAGGACCAGCCGGAGATGCGAGCCCGCCTCGGCCTCCAGCCACTGCCCTGGGGTCCCCTGTGTCCAGCTCCCCCACCCCTCCCTCGCTTCCTGCCACACGCTCCTTTCCCCCCTCTGCACACTCTGACACCCCCCACACCAATACAGCAGAATCTCAAAAAAAAGCAACAGCCGAGGGCTCCGTGGGTAACGTGGAAAATCCCGGCAAGAGGAAGCCGCTTCTTCAGGCCCGGGTCTCCCCCTCAGAGACACAGCCGAGTGCTGGAAGCAGGCCGGCCAAGCACAGGTGAGAGCCAGTGTGGACCGGGGGGACCGTCCTCGGGAGTGTAAGCCAGCCCCCCCGCCCCTACTCCCCACCCCTGCTTCTGTCTTCAGGCGTGAGGGCTTGCTCACACACACCTGTCCTGGCTGTGCGTGTCCCCCCTGGTGTTGACAGCAGGGAGTCTTTGGCAAGGCCGTCCCCTGGGCTGAGAGCCCCCCAGAGACGACACCCTTGTTGTGTCTTGGAGCAAGAATGTAGCAGCAGCAGCCATCCTGAGACAGAGTGGGGATTGTCCTGCCCTGTTCGATATGGAGCTCTCCTTGCAGAGAAGCATCGGGAGCCGAGTTTTCTTTCCTGGTCTCAGAGGCCAGCTGAGACTCGAGTTGGAAAAGCCAGCTGGGCGTACAGCTTACTCTATAAAAACCCCGCCCGGTGGGAAGCTGGCTTGTCTGTTGGAGCTCTGCAGGGCTCCAGGGCGGAGGTGTGAGCACGCGTGTCTCCAGGCTCCCCCCGCCACCTGCCTTGCTGGTTGCCACCGCCCTCCCCCTCCACCCCCAGCCCTGAGAGAGGTGGTCCCTCGGTGTTGAGGTTCCTGCAGGTCTAAGGGTCCTTTCCCCCTTCTCTTCCAGACTTCATCCTGTGAAGCCAATGAACACGACAGCCCCCAAGGTCGCTAACTCCACCTCGGGAACTGCCTCGATCATGAGTGAGAACTTGATCAACGAAGCCGGGATGAAGGTATGTCTTCTCAGGGAGCAGGCAGGTTAGTCTGAGTCTCTACAGCAGATAGCTCCCGGGGGCAGTGGGGAACCCCGGGATGACTCAACCACACGTCTCTGTCTTTGGAAGATCTTTGGAAGCCCCTGCACCTCCCATGGCATACTCAACTTTTCCCCTCAGAGTTATTTGGCTGTTGTTGGATTTGTGTGTGTGTGTGTGTGTGTGTCTCAAGCAACATGATTGGAAACCAGTACTTATTTTTAATGAGAAGAAAATGTCACCCACCACCCTCCCCCACCCTGGGTCATGCAAATAGACATTCTCCTTTTCCCCATGCGTCCTTTTGTATCTTTTGGCAAGAAGGTAAAATTCTTGTAGTTGTAACTGTGGCACAGATAGCCTTTTCTTGTAACTTTATTCTGAAGTGATTTCAAACTTGAAAAAAGTTGCAAGCATAGCACAAAGAACTCCTATACGCTTTTCACCCCAATCCACCAGCTTGTTGGCATTTCACCAGATTTGCTTTATCATGCTCACCCTCTCCTTCTCCATCCTCTTTGTATGTACATACATTTTTTCCCCCCGAATTATCTGAGAGTAACTTGCCCACGTCATGCTCCTTTTACCCCTAAATACTTAAGTGTGCAATTCCTAAGAATAAGGACACTTATCAAAATGAAGAAATTTAACAGGCATATCATACTGTTTTCTCATCTGTCGTCTGTATTTCAGTGTCCAGTTTGTCCCAGTGGTGGCCTTTCTTCTTTGTTTCCCAGTCCAGGGTCACCAAGAGACCCTGATGTCTTATCTTGAGGATCTCCTTTATTCTGTAACGGTTTCTCGGCTTTTTTTGTCTTTGGAGATGTTGACCTTTTACTAGAGTTTAGAACAGTTGTTTGGTAGAATTTTCCCATTTGGGTTTGCCTGACGTCTACTCGTGGTTCGGTGGAGGCTGGGTCTTCTCGGCAGGTATTAACTATAGGAAAAACACGCCCTTCCCAGCGCGTCATGTAAAGGGCCCACGGCACCTTGTCCTCTTAGTAGGGTGTTAACTTGGTGACTTAGGTTAGGTGGTGTCCACTGGGTCTTCAGTGCAGAGTAGCTATTTTTTCCCCTTCACTGCTGCTACTGCTACTGCTAAGTCACTTCAGTCGTGTCCGACTCTGTGCGACCCCATAAACGGCAGCCCACCAGGCTCCCCCGTCCCTGGGATTCTCCAGGCAAGAACACTGGAGTCGGTTGCCATTTCCTTCTCCAATGCATGAAAGTGAAAAGTGAAAGTGAAGTCGCTCAGTCGTGTCTGACTCTTAGTGACCCCATGGACTGCAGCCTACCAGGCTCCTCTGCCCATGGGATTTTCCAGGCAAGAGTACTGGAGTGGGGTGCCATTTCCCCTTCACAGTTAGTAGGAAATATGTGAGGAATTCATTTCAGGCCATGCAACCTCCTGCTCTTTATCAACCTCTGGTTCATAGGCCTCAGTGTCCACTGATGAATGTAAGGTAGTAGCAGAAGGATGGGTCTCTAGCCCCATCGCCTGCGTGGAAACCCTCTGAAATCCTCTTGTTCGCTTAGTTCTTATCATACACACTTCTGCACGTTGCTACTTAATTATTCTTTGAAATGGTTATGCTAGTCTATACTTACCCACTCCCCAGTTGGGTAACTGGCTATTTAGCTTGTTCTCTATTTTTCAATATGAATAACACTGTAGTCCGTAGTTTCTTGCATAGGACTTTTCCCTTCTTGTAGTTGACTTCCTTAAGCTGAATTTCCAGGAAGACTATTGCTTGATGAGAGGATCTCTGCTCTGTAAAAAGCTTGAGTGGCTACCACTGAAAAAAGCAGCTCCTCCCCCAAAACCAAAACCAAAACCACCCCGCACCTCCCAGCCCCATGAGTTCTGCTGGGGAGAGTGTCTCCATCCTGCCCTTTCTGGTTCTAGAACCAGAGGGATTGAGTCTTGCCTTGCTATCAACCTCTTCGTCTTTGACTCATTGTCACATGGATGGAGGAGAATGATCTACTGAGTGACAGGGGACTGTTAATGAGAGGAGATGTGTTGTGTTTCAGGCACATGGAAACACCTTGTGTTTCCTAATTGACCCTGCAGACTACAGTTGGGAGACATGAACTTCATTTCTGTTTTACTGCAAGTGTCTAGAAGTTTCACTCAATCATAGATTGTACAGTCCCATGGACTCCAGGATGTCAAATAGTTTTTGTGGGTTTTTTTTTTTTTCTGTTTTGGGGGGCAATTCGGGGGCACACCACTTAGCATACAGGATCTAAGTTCCCTGAGCAGGGATCGAACCTGTGCCCCTTGCAGTGGAAGCGTGGACTCTAAACCACTGGACCACCAGGGAAGTCCCAGTTTTTGTGTTTTTTAAAAACAAAACTTTGGCTCACATCTCCTTCACTCCTGCAGGTATTTTTAAGTGCGGTGTGATGGCTGATGCCTCTGGCTCTGTTGCACCTTTCCTTCTAGGAACTGGGCTGAAAGTCGTCCACTGAAAGCCAGAGATCTGAGTTGTCAATCAAGAGGCAGAGTGGTGATAAGGAACTGTTGCTGAAAACCACTTAGCATTTTCCAGCCATCTTGCTGTCTCCCTCCCTGTAGTCCGTGCTAACAGGGCATCAGCCTGAAGATGATCAGCTGTGTCCAGAATTGTGTACCCGTGGTCTTTTAGCCTGAGCCTAAAGATGGACTGGCTGTAACTTCACCAGCCCAGCTTGGCTGGCTTCTTTGGTTGTGTTAGGAGAAGCAGCACTTGTCTTCCTGGCATGAGTGATATTTACCAGGAAATTGGGCGAAAGAACAGCACGAAAGGGACGATAACAAAAACCAGGGTCATTTCGCAGCTCCCCACCCCTCTTCCTTTAACAGTGGAATGCAGCTTGGCTCCAAAGGAAAACAAACACCTAGCTTTCGGGAAGTCAGCAAGACCCTTGGTCCCCCGCTCTGTTTACTTGTCCAAGCTCACTTAATCAGGGGCTTATCTTTGGGCCCCGACTGACACTAACTTGCCTTAAAACCAAGGCAGCCGTTACTTATGTTGCTCATGATTATGAGCAACTGCTGCCCCACTGCTGCCCCTCTGCCTGGCTGTAACAGAGTTGTTGGTCCCGGACCAGACCTGGTAACTGCTCTGAGTAAATATGGAAAAGTTCCTGGAGACTGCCATTGGCCGGCCATAGAATAGGTGCTTTGTACTAAGGCATAAACAGTACTTATGAAAATAACTACTCTTTGGAATGTTGCAAAGTGAGAGAGAGGTTAGGGAAAGAAACTGCATGGCTTAAGTTATGAAAACCTAGCTGAATCATTACTATAATGGCTTTTTTCTTTTCTTTTTTGGTTATTGTGTTAGGGTCACCATCTTTTATAGATGATTAATAACTAGGAATGTATTATTTATTCAGGTGGCTTCCACACTTCCATTTAAAAATAACACAGCCAACTAGAGCCAAAAAGTCTTCTGTCAAATTATATGGGAAAAGTGGGAGACCAACGTGAATATACGTCATTATTGGTAAAACGATGGGGGAAAATGTCCGATGTGAAAGTCCTGGAAGGAAACGTGACAAGGGGCACTATCGTTTCCTGAGTTAATGGGTATTTTCTTTGCACCTCTTCCTCTCCATGGCCCTTGCTCACTTTCTGTGACTGCTAGATTGCTTTTAAATTTTTTTAGTCATCACATAAATAGGAATTTCTGATGACTTCAAAGTCCCACATCGTTTCTTCTTCAGATTACAGAATCCAGATGGAAGTGCTGTTTGACAGTTTGTAGGAGGTCCCACTAGTCTTCCCTGGTGGCTTAGATGGAAAAGAGTCTGCCTGCAGTGCAGGAGACCTGGGTTTGATCCTTGGGTCAGGAAGATCACTTGGAGAAGGGAATAGCAACCCACTCCAATATTCTTGCCTCGAAAATCCCATGGACAGAAGAGCCTGGTGGGCTATAGTCCATGGGGTCACAAAGAGTCGAACATGGCTAAGCGACT
This sequence comes from Tragelaphus eurycerus, assembly GCA_935064755.1. NCBI lineage: Eukaryota > Metazoa > Chordata > Mammalia > Artiodactyla > Bovidae > Tragelaphus > Tragelaphus eurycerus. The sequence goes on along the minus strand of CAKXYN010000034.1, from coordinate 9,821,595 downwards.
AACACTCAGGAGGTACCTTAAGTGTGCATGCCATTTCAGTTCTGTGCTTTGGTCTAAAGGAAATGTTTAGAGATATGACCAAAGATTTATGTTCACACCTTCAAGTGTGTTCTTATAAAATTGTGAAAACTGAGACCTACTTAAATGACCAGCAACAGAGAGATGGTTAAAATACAATTAAGTTTAAAACATCCATTTAAAAAGCAATTTTTCTAAAATTTAATGATGGGAAAATGCTCACAAAATACCTAATTTTCAAGAGCCATAAAACTTGATTCTGTATGAGGCTAAAGTTATCACAAAGAATGCCCATTACCAATAAGAAACCCAAGTGTTAAGTGTTGGAGTTATGGGTAATAATTTTTTCCGTTCTTCTGGATTTGAGATTTTCTATGATAAATAAATATTTTTTTTTTCACAGTTCAAAACACGATTCTGTTATTGTGGGCAAAATTAATTTAAAAAATTTATTTAATTTTTAATTGAAGGATAATTGCCTCGCAGAACTTTGTTGTTTTCTGTCAAACATGAACAAAAAATTAATGTTAATTCATCTCCAGCGTCTGGGTCAGAGGTTACTACTCCATCTTTGAAGCTTGCCCCCATCACCCAGGCAGCCACGGTCTCTGGTTTGTCCAGCTCCTGGAGCACGTCCTGTCCCCCTGGACTCTGACGCCCTGCACCTCAGGCGAAGCCCCGGGTGTATCAGACCCTGTGGGGGCCTGGCGCCTCCTCTCGAGGAGCACTCTCCCTCCAGATGTCAGCCTCTGCTTCTGTCTCCCAGATGCTCCTGCGAACGTCTTCTGTAATCAGTATTTTTTTTTTTAAGAGGAGGTTACTTATTTATTTTCGGCTGCCCTTGGTCTTCGCTGCTGCCCGAGGGCTCTCTCTAGTTGCGGCGAGCACGGGCTGCTCTTCCTCGTGGCTTCTCACTGCAGCGGCTTCTCTAGTGGGAGCACAGGCTCCGGGGCGTGTGGGCCCCGGAGGTCGTGCCTGGCGGGGCCCAGGCCACGGGCTCAGCAGTTGTGGTGTGCAGGTTCAGTTGCCCCACAGCAGGTGGGATCTTCCCCGACCAGGGGTGGGACCTGTGTCTCTGCATTGCCTTCCTATCTCCACCGCGCCACCCGGGAAGTCCTGTAATCAATATTGTTGAACAGATAAAATCCTTCTGTGACAGAGGTATAATCTAAAACTCCTTGAGGATATATTCTTGGCTATTGTTTTTACAAAGACTACTTGTTTTCTTGGTAGGATATGTAAACAGACATGCCACTTTGAAAAAAACTCGTGATAAAATAAACATAAAATTTACCCCCTCAACTGTCCTTAAGCATTTTCAGCAGTGTTAAGGACATTCCTATTGTTGCACAACCAATCTCCAGAGTTCTTTCCCAGAAATGCAACTTTTTTGAAAGGATTGTTTTGAAAGTCACAAGTAGGATGGTGGAGGTCTGGAGGGGAGGACCCCTATGAGTGTCTGCCTTCAACAAGCTAAAAAAAAAAAAAAAAAGATTAAAAGAGAGAAACAGTTTTTGACAAGCGGTCCAGCATCTCAGGGGCTTCCCTAGTAGCTCAGTGGTAAAGAACTCACCTGCAATGCAGAAGACATGAGTTCGATCCCTGGGTCAGAAAGATCCCCTAGAGAAGGAAATGGCAACCCACTCCAGTATTCTTGCCTGGGAAATTCCACGGACAGAAGAGCCTGGCGGGCTACAGTCCATGGGGTCACAAAAGAGTAGGATGCGACTTAGCAACTAAACAACAACCACCATCTCACCTATTTCTAGGCCTCCTGCTGCGTGTGTGGAAGCGTCAAGAGTTTCTAAGTCAGTAGCCATCATTGTGCTGTCCCTTGTCGCCAGGACAAGAGGGACAAAATTTCTCTGGGACTCTGGCTGGCGTGCAGGCAGTTTGCATCACTGGACGGAACAGGGGCTTCTCTCATGCCGTGTCGAGGTTCATCTGCTCCCGATGTGACTGCTTCTTAGAGCGGGTAGTTCTAGGCCTTTCTCAGTGAAACTGTTCAACCCTCATGGTGGTGAAACCGTGAGTACCTCGGAGCTCTGCAGGCAAAACTGTCTTGAGGTTGCCCCCATGACCTCGTCTCTTTCAACTTTCGAACCCGAGTCACAGACTTCAGGAAAAGTTTTTTTTTTTTTTTTTAATTTTCCCCATCTCTCTGGAGACTTGGTACAGCATGTTAGTTTACATAACGCTTATCTTGTGTCTCCTCGTGGCTGGGGCCTGAGCAGTTTGCAGTCAGACTCCAGGCCTCCCAGGTGATGATCGCAGTCCCTGGGGCTCCTACCTGGTCAGGAGCAGAGCGGCCGCTCAGCCCTGGCCGTGGCCACTGGACCCCGAGGGGGCGCCACCAGTGGCTGTGTGGTGGCCCTTGGCTTTGACTCTGCATAGGTTTTGAGAGTGAGATGACTTAGACTGGGGCCGTCTTCCTAATCGCCAGGTCTCCTGAGCGTAGTGGAGGCCGTAGCAGACCGTCTGGGATAAACGTGCACGTATTGTACTGGGAGGAGAGTGTTGCCTACTGCGTCGTCTGCAGCTAGCGTTTCTTCATGGGTCCCCTCAGCCTGGGGCTCAGGTCTGCTTGGATACCTGGTTGTGTCAGTTCTGGTGTTCCCAGACCTCCAGTCGTGACATCTCTAAACCCCAGGCCTAGAGGCTAGTCCAGGGGTCTGCAGCCTATGAGTCAAGTATGATTCTCACACTTTCAATCGGTCGTTCCCCAGTGGTCCAGTGGTTAGGACTCTGCACTTTCACTGCTGAAGGCCCCGGGTTCAATCCCTGGGTGGGGAAATAAGATCCCACCAACCTCAGTTCAGTCACTCAGTCGTGTCCAACTCTTTGCGACCCCATGGACTGTAGCATGCCAGGCCTCCCTGTCCATCACCAACTCCTGGAGTTTACTCATGTTCATTGAGTCAGTGATGCTATCGAACCATCTCATCCTCTGTCATCCCCTTCTGCCTTCAATCTTTCCCAGCATCGGGGTCTTTTCCAATGAATCAGTTCTTCATATCGGGTAGCCAAAGTATCAGAGCTTCAGCTTCAGCATCAGTCCTTCCAATGACTTTTCAGGACTGATTTTCTTTAGGATGGACTGGTTGGATCTTGCAGTCCAAGGGACTCTCAAGAGTCTTCTCCAATACCACAGTTCAAAGGCATCAATTCTTCTGCGCTCAGCTTTCTTTATAGTCCAACTTTCACATCCATACATGACTACTGGAAAAATCATAGCTTTGACTAGACGGACTTTGTTGGCAAAATAATGTCTCTGCTTTTTAATATGATATCTAGGTTGGTCATAACTTTTCTTCCAAGGAGCAAGTGTCTTTTAATTTCATGGCTGCAGTCACCATCTGCAGTGATTTTGGAGCCCAAGAAAATAAAGTCTGGCACTCTTTCCATTGTTTCCCCATCTGTTTGCCATGAAGTGATGGGACTGGATGCCATGATCTTCGTTTTCTGAATGTTGAGTTTTAAGCCAACTTTTTCACTCTCTTCTTTCACTTTCATCAGGAAGCTCTTTAGTTCTTCACTTTCTGCCATAAGAATGGTGTCATCTGCATATCTGAGGTTATTGATATTTCTCCCGGCAATCTTGATTCCAGCTTGTGCTTCATCCAGTCCAGCATTTCTCATGATGTACTCTGTATATAAGTGAAATAGAAGTTAAATATACCAACCTCATGGTAGGGCTAAAAGAAAAAAAAAAAAAAGAGAGAAAAAGAAAAAATAATGAAACAAAAAACCAAACCAAAAGATGGACGTGCAGCAAAGGCCATCTGTGTCCTGGGCAGCTTGAGATACTAACTCTCTGGCCCTTTACAGAAAGCTTCATTGGTCATAGGTTTCCATGGAAATTGAAAACGAATTCCCAGGAGACTCAGATTACCGACTCAATCACTAAAAGCTACCTCTTCTGTATTTCTTTTATTTACTTACAAATAGTTATTTGTTATAAATATCTATTTATTTGGCTATGCCAGGTTTTAGCTGTGCCACACAGGGTCTTAGTTGTGGCATGAAACTCTTAGTTGCAGGATGTGGGATCTAGTTCCCTGGCTGGGGACCAAACCTGGGTCCCCTGCATTGGGAATGTGGAGTCTTAGCTACTGGACCACCAAGGGAGTCCTGGTATTTCTCTGAGATGTTTGACCTCTTGGCTGACTCTGTCAATTTTCTTGTTGTTCCCCCCTTCCCGCCTCCCACCAAAGAAATACAAGCCCTCGGACCCTGCATTTGCCTACGCTCAGCTGACCCACGACGAGCTCATTCACCTGGTCCTCAAACAGAAGGAAACGATCAGCAAGAAGGAATGTCAGGTGCGCCAACTGGAAGACTACATCGACAACCTGCTGGTCAGGGTCATGGAAGAGACCCCGAACATCCTCCGGGTTCCCTCTCAGGTTGGCAAAAAAGCAGGAAAGATGTGATCCGGCGGCCTCCAGCATCAAGACTCTGCCGTGGGTCTGTCTCCACCAGCTCCCAAGGCCGAGGACTCGCTGTGCCCAAGAGCTGGGCACAGATTGCCATTTTCCTTCCAGGTTATCTGGCAGGAGTCCTTCCCACCCACGGAAGCCAGGTCAATGACTACAACGGATCTTTTCACTGTCCATTCCCAGGGTTTTATTTTTAAATGCCACTGTGCCTTTAACCACGTTGTAAATATTTTATGGCCTGACCGGAGACATGGTCATAAGATCTGATCCTGGCCCAGAGGTTCAGATGGCACTGGGGTGTATTAATTAGTGTATTTTAAACATTGGGGTTTTCTTTCTTTGAATTTGAGATTTTTAAAGTACGTCTCCCCACAGTCTTTAAAGCTTCAGGTGAGATGACAAGGACCAGGCGACTGGGGCTGTGTTGCACATACCTTCTTGGCATTTGAATAGCTCAGGCGTGGCGTTTTGGCTAAATTTTTGATACCGTGTAAACCTACTTGACTCCTTGGACTTGGTCTTTTGTTTCGACTGGAGCAGAGGAGTGCAAAGTGTGCCTTTGAGATTTATAACAAGCCGCCTTTTCCAGACCTCAGCCTCTACACCACAGTAGCCTTTAAAATACGCTCTTTATCAATGGAGAGGGCCTGTCTATGGAGGGAAGCAGACCAGGGGACTTAGAGTCACTTTGCACTCAAGGGAATTGGTCAAAACCCCTCCTCTGGTGATCGCAGGGTCCCTGTGACTAGAGTGGTCAAGGCAGTGCCTTGAGTAGCATCGAGTGCCCCAGGCTCTTGCTAAAATGGTTCTACCAGGTGTGGAGCGATGGCAGGGGGTCTGTTGGCCCTCTCCCCCCATGCCTTTGCTTGGCTTCCTGGTTTTCTTGGCAGCTCTTCCTGGCATTTCCCCCCTTAGTATAACATTGTGAAGAGCAAGATGATATCTATTTTTAGATGGCTGTGTTTTTAAAACTAGATTAACACACTTTTTTTTTTTTTTAAACTAAGACCCCTTTTTAACTAATAGCACCGGTTCAGATTCTTCGGGGCTTCCCTGGTGGTTCTCCTGCCGATGCAGGAGACGGGGGTTCAGTCCCTGGGTTGGGAAGATCCCCTGAGAAGGAAATGGCAACCCACTCCAGTGTACTTGCCTAGAGAATCCCATGGACAGAGGAGCCTGATGAGCTACAGTCCACTGGGTCGCTAAGAGTCGGACATGACTTAGCAACTAAACAACTCAGACTCTTCAGGTAATTTCATTGTTAGTAACCTGATATGAGAATGTTTTCTATATTACTCATTTTTTGTTGTTCCAGTTGAGGCAGAATCTCATCAAATCCCGACATCTCTCCTCGGGAGAGAATGTCATAGGCCAAGGGCGTGGGTAGGGCTTGAGGAGAGAGGAGTTATTAAGCGGAACTCTCTCTGTGTTCATTCTTATTGTATTGAAGTTAAGAGGCATGATGATTGGCAGTGGGATTCCTCCTCATGATCATGTCTGCTGCCACATGAGTTAATATCAGAGCACTTTAATCTGAAGGATGATACTGTAACTTGATTGAACTAATTCACTTTTAATTATCGATAGCTGTTTTATTTAATACCCTCCTACATACTGGGGACCACTGTAAACCTCTCAGATGACTTGTATTTTTGTAGCGCTACGAGATTTATTTACATCCCTATAAAGAGAACTGGATGTTCGCTTGAATCTGGAGATGCACATGTATATATTTGATATGCAATGTTTTGTACTTCATGTCAGTGAACCTGGACTGTGATAACCCTCATGTACTGGGCAGCGGGGGCGCTGAGTAGTTTCTCCTGAGAAGAGCTCACGTGGAGACCCGAGTTCTTCCCGAAAGCTTTTCGTTGTGGGAGATCTGCTGCTAGGACCTCAGGGATGGGTCCCGGTCCGTGTTTAAGAGAGCGAATTCCTCTGCTCTGAGATGCCACTCAAGAACTCTGGAGAATGAAGGACAATCAACTTCAAGAGTGTCTGGTTTCTACCAGCTGCTAGAAAAAAATTCCACAGGTAGCATTCCTGCACCTCTCAAGGATGCCGGTTAACACCTGTCCTTGAGGACTCTACTGGGAGGGAGAACTCAGTTGGGAAAGCTGGAGCCAACTCTTAGCTGTTCACAGGGGCAGGTGGACTGGAGGGCTGGAGCTCCTGCTGCCGGTGTGGGTCTGAGGGCTTACACCCAGCTGTCTGCACCAGGAGAGTCTGGTTTAGCCTCTGGCTGCTGAGAATGCTCACTGAACTGATGGGTCCTGGGAGGAGGCCATGCCCTGCAGAAGCAGGAGCAGCTCTTTTTGGCCCTGCCTGGCTGCCCACCCCCCACCCCCAGAAGACCAGTCAGCACTTCAGGGGAGCATCCAGTGAAATACCAAACAGCTTGTGATGAACTTCCAGTGGAGGTCAGCATCTGGGGAAAAAAGTCAATCCTTTGCCCAGTTGTTTCATATCATCTCTGTCGTTGGGCTTTAACAGATGTCCTGCCCACCTCTTTTATTTCCTGTTGGTCAGCCTCCCCAGGTAGCGGGATGGAAGAGCAAGAAAGTCTGCCCTTCGCCACACGAACAGCCATTGACCTGGAGTGGAGAGTGTGTGGGCAGTGACTGGCACACACGTGTGGTTTCCAGCTCAGCTGACAGTGGGGACTCAGAAGGGCACACAGTGGGAAAGGTCCACGACCCTTAGCCACCTGCCAGACTGAAGGCCAGAGGCAACTTGTTGTAAAATTAGGTGTGATCTTCACTCCCCATGCCCCTTCTCTTTTAGACCCATTCACTGGTGAATGGTCCCTCAAGGCTGAAGGATCTGTTGCCCTCAGGGGGGCAGAGAGCTTACCCTCCAGTTTCCACACCAATCTCAACCCTGTGGTTTTCTCAGTATCTATTGTGTGAGCTACTGACGTGACCTCTTCCTCCCTTTGATTGAAAGCTCACCCAGCATTTCTGGATTATAGAATTCTTATCTCCTGCCTTGTTATTTTGGGAATTTTGAATTTCTTTGCTTTTGTTTTTGAGAAGTAACCTAAAAACTTCCTACAACACTAAATAAAATGGTACTGGTACTACCTTTCAAAGTTTTGTGTCTGTGGTTTTGTATGGGTGTGATAAAAATTTCTGGCTTCCTGCAGAATCTCTTAGGGGGTGACCAGTGTTTCTCAGCCCAGGAGGGTCTCTCGCCTGGGTTCCTGCTGCTGCCACTCTATCTGGTGCCCAGGGGCCCCAGTGACCTTTCTCCTGCTTGGGTTGCGATATCTCTGATGACCTCCCTATGACACAACCTATATTTTGGGCTGGAAGGGACTCTGGTGTTTATCAGCTGAACATCGTTTGACTTTCCTGTCCCTAGTGATACAAGGTGCCACCTTTTCCTTAAGCTGAGCAGATGAACAAGCCACTTTCTTGATTTGCCTCCACCCTGCACCACTTCCCCCACACCCCGCCACACACACACACCCTCTTCACCCCCACCCCACTGATTTCCCAGAGAGTGAAATCCTGACTTTTGGAGCTTCACTTGAATTCACCCTGCATTCAGGACTGCCCAGATCTAGGAGCCAGGTCTCTGGTTCCACAAATGTAGCTCATTCATTTCTGAGTAGAGGGGACTATGGCTGTAAAAGACTCCTCCTGAGCTCATTCTACTAATCTCCAACCCTTCCCCGAAGAAGTGAGAGGTCTGCCTGCCTCAACCAAGGGTCCCAAGCTCTCTGAATGGAAGAGATGCTCATAGGGATGAAAGTCACATTGTAGAGGGACAGATGCAGGTGGACCCAGGTTGCTCCCAGGTGGGGAGGGCCTCCCCGGTTTCGGTGGAGGGGTCTGGTTACCCAACCGGATGTAGATGGTGGAACCACCATGTACAATGATACAAAGGTGGTTTCTCTTAAAACATACAACCTTCCAGGTTTGGTCCAAACAACCAAAAAGCTCTCTGGAAAGGGTCTCCAAGGAAGGAATGTTTGTACAAATGACCCCCAACTCTCCCCTGAGATTCATCTCTCTTGGTTTTTTTTTTTTGAGGGGGGGCACCCTGCCCACCTCCCCATGGAAAACATCACAGGGTACTGTTCCCACTCAGACCACAGCCAAAGCATCAGCACCATGCACATTCCCAGCCCTCAGACCTGGCCTCTAAGCCGATCGGGGGTGCCATCTTTTGGACTCTGCAGTCTCCCTGTCCTGAGAAGGTGGGAGCAATCTCTTTGCATTCAAGTTCAAAGCTCTAAGCTGAGCTCTGTGGGGCCAGCGGCTCCCAAAGCCACAAAACCTTCCGAGGGAAGATGTCCTCATGTGGCCTTGTGATGTCTGACTATCTTACACACACCTGTATCCTGAGCCCTAGAAACAGTCACCCTGGTGACACCAGCAGGCCCTGAGAACTGAGAGGAAGCTGCTTCGTCCTTGCACATCAAGTGCTCACTTCAGGCTGAAACTTGACCACAAAAGGAAGGCCTGTTTATTGAGTTCCTGCATTTCACTCAACACTGCTGAGCGCTGTTTCCAGTTCTCATCAAGGTAGATTATATCTCCATTATGCAGATGAGGAAATGGAGACTTTCAGAGGCATCAGAACTGGAGTTTGCCTGGAGTCCCACAGCAGGTAGTTAAGAAAGGATTTGAACTCACCTATCCAACCTGGGGTTCTAGAACAGGTGTCAGACTATGGCCTCACTCTTGTTCATGTGGCCCTCAAACCAAGGGTGATTGTTCCTGGCAGTGCTCTAGTAGTCCAGGGGAAGGACACTGCACTTTCACTCCTATGGCCCTGGATTTAATCCCTCATTAAGGAACTAAGATCCCATAAGCCATGCAGTGCACCCAAAAAAAAAAAAAAAAACCAAACACAACTCCAACAACAACAAAAAAACAAGGATGATTTCTCCTCTTTTTTCTTTTTTTAATGTGGGATGAACAAGTCTAGAGATCAAATGGCCAGAATGATCACAGTCAACAGCATTGCACTGAATACTAGAGATTGTTACATTTTTTAAAACAATCAAAATAACAATAGTTCATGACATTCAAATTTCAGTGTCTACACAATTTTATTGGGATACAGCTGAGGTCATTGTCTATGTCTGAGTAATTGTCTATGGCCGTGTCCATGCTGCAAAAGCAGGCTTGAGTGGTTAAAACAAAAACTTTCACATCCATCAAACCTAAATATTTGCTTTCAGGCCCTTTTCAGAAAACGTCTATGGACACCCAGTCTAGGATTACTTTGGGGGGGCAAAGGGATAATATTCTGAGTGACCTGGAATACTGGAGGATGGGAGCAGGCTGGGAAAGTGGAGCCCACGTGACTTAGCCCACTCAAGACAAAACCCTATAAACCACGGCTCCCGAGGAGGGAAGTTCCAGCTATAGTTGAGCTCTAGGCTTGTGGCCACCTCCTCAGAGTTGCCAGGTGCCTTTGTTCCTGGGAGATCAAGAAACCCAACACAGTGATCCTCAGCCGGGGGAGGGAGAGAATGAACAACAGGAAAAGGGAAAGTGAACACGAGCCAGGGCCCTGGTCATGCCCTGGACTGAGGCCGTCACCACTGTCATCAGAGGAGAATCAGCATCCACTGAAAAGCTGAGATGACGGGGACCCAGTCAGAAAAGCTCCAAGGCCCAGGGTGGCGAGGAGAGTGGGTCCTCCAGGCTCAGAGTGAAACTGGGTTAGAGAGTCATCTGAGCCTGAAGAAGCCTGGGGTGAGGCCTTGAGAGAAGCCCAGCCCCACCTCCCCCCAGTTACTCACTCCAGATTAGAAATGATCCTGCTGCTGAGGAATTCCATCTATGTGTGGCCTCTGACAGGCCTACCCAGGACGGGTGTCCGCAGGAGCTGAACAGCCTTGTGGTGTAACAGGCGCTCCTGGGGCACAGGGATGAGACAGCCAGGTCATTCCCAGGGAGACTTGTAACAAAGTCAGACAGGCAGACCACCAACGAATACACACATGTAACCAGAGATGACTGGCCAGGGGCCTTCCATCAGGACATCTTCCGTCGGCCTTCCTCTCTGGCCTCCTCTTGAGAAAGAACTCTGGTCTCGAGGTCAGAATTTCACATCTGGACCACGTCTGAGGCATCTTTTCCAATGGCCTTCCCTCCTCGGTAGCTTTCTGCTCTAATCCAGCCCATCTGGGCACTCAGCATTTCAAAAAGCCAATGTGTCAAGTACCCTGTGGGCTCTGGCCTTAGGGACAAGAAACATGGCTCCAGCTTCACAGGCTTGGGGAGGAGCTGGGGAGAGGGCTTTGAGAAGCATCTGTTAAACAGATCATCACTGTCACTGAAGGACACTTAATTCTTAACCCGGGTCACCTGCATTGCAGGCAGAGTCTTTACTGTCTGAGCCACCAGGGAAGCCCTAAATCTTCGGAGAGTTTGTATCGGAAGGAAGGGCACCAAGGATGATGTGTATGTCCTGATTTCCCAGAGGAAGACAAATGAATTTCCTAAATAAATGGCTTTCTTCGTGAGAACGTGAACCTTAGACTTGCATGTCTTAGGAGAGCGCGCCACCTTCTGGCCTGGGTCCTGACTTCCTCCCTGCCTGTTTGCGTCTGAGGGTGAGGCTCTCTGAGACCATCACACACTTGTGGCTGGAAGAGAATTACCTCTCCACCCCTGGAGTTGCTAGCTGTGTGTATGCTCAATCATGACTGACTCTTTGGGACCCCATGGACTATAAACCCGCCAGGTGCCTCTGTCCATGGGATTTTCCAGGCAAGAATACTGGAATGGGTTGCCATTTCCTCCTCCAGGGGATCTTCCTGACCCAGGGATTGAACTCCAGTCTCCTGTGTCTCCTGCATTGCAGGCAGATTCTTTACCACTGTGCCACCGTGGAAGCCCCAGAGTTGCCGGATCATAAAACTGCTCTTCCACTTTACTATGAGAAATGTCAGGGAAAGCAGAATTTCAAGGCTTCGGTTATGGGTAGATGACTCTGTAGTGAAATCTTACTTTAAAAAAATGCAGTTAGGTTCATGATCTGCACAAAACTGGGATAAGCGGCATCAGATACTGTTCTCTATGGGAATGTAAAGACATACTCCCAGGACCAGTGATGTTCCTTTTAGGGACCTGTTTACCCTCCCAGTAAGGATGTCAATTGCATTGTCTGAAACTAACATCTTTTAAAATCTGCTAATGCCAGAGACTGCCTGAAATTCTCCAAGATCAAACTGAGAAGCAGAAATTCCCCACATACTTTCAGCACTGGCTGTGATAACTCCCGTCTGTTTTCTTGGAGTCAGAGGGACTGGCCACGGTTCTTTGTAACTTTAACTCAATTGTCTTATTTTTCAAACACAATTGATTCTAAAACTTTCAAGTGTTAAAAAACATTTATTTATTTATGTATTTATGCCACACCACATGGCTTGTGGAATCTTAGTTCCCTGACCAGGGATTGAACCTGAGCCCTCAGGAGTGAATGCACAGAGTCCTAACTACTGGTCTACCAGGGAATTCCTGAAAACCTTTATTCTTGATGAGTGCAATTGGGATTTACTCATGAGAAAACACATCCTCTTTGCTGACACTTAAGTTATATTCAAACATAACATACAAAATCTCTCGTTTGTGAGCTTGGTTTCTGGAACATTACTAGAGGCACACTTTTGCTTGATTCTTTGATCTATACTATACCACGCCAGGAACTGTGGAGCTAGAATCTTGGAGCATCTTAAAGCTTAAGGTTTTAAAAACATCTCAATCTGCTTAAATTCTTCAGACTGCCAAGGGCCTCACTAACACCCCCCCCCCCCGCCCCACCACCATAGTCTTTGTTTCCAACTCCCTTAGACATTTCTTGCCTAGTCTCTGGAAGCCTCCCAGGTTGTCACTCTGGATTTTAATTCAACTCCCTCATTCTATAGGGGAGAAAAACAGACTGCAAAGAGAGGAAACAACGTGCTTCTAGGGAAGCTGCTCTGGAAAGAACACAATTTCCTGCTCTTTCAATACACTACCCTCCCTTTTAGGCCACAAATTTAATACTATGGCCAGAATCAACATTTATTACCAAAGAGAAACAGGAGAGTCGGCGAAACCCTTGGCACTTTAGAAAGAATTGTTTGTGGTTGGCAACAATTTTTTGTTTGTTACCCACGTCCATTCACTCAAGAGTAACCCCGAGCCTAGACAGCCAACTGCAAACTAAGTACAGATCGCGGGGAATCCGAAGATACAGTCCAGATCAGGAATCTCCTTTGCTTGATCACGTTTCTACCCGAGTCCTCAGAGGAACGGACCGGAAGCCGCGGAGGAGGTACCTACAGTACTGCTGTTACGCTAGCCGGAAGAGGAAGGTGCAACCCTACAAGACTCCGCTCCTACTTCCTGTTTCGGCACAGTTGCTGTTGTGGGCGGCAGCGGCGGTTAGCTGCCTGAGCTCTGGACCGCTTGTGCGATGCCGGGTAGAGGCAGCTGTCCGGATTGCGGCTCCACTGAGCTTGTGGAAGACTCGCACTATTCCCAGAACCAGCTGGTGTGCTCCGACTGCGGCTGCGTGGTCACTGAGGGCGTTCTTACGACCACCTTCAGTGACGAGGGCCACCTCCGAGGTACCTGTGAGGGCTTTTCCAGGGCCATGGATACAGCCTGGGGGGATGGAGGGATTGACGTCAGATGCTTCTTATCTCTTGCCCTCTCCCTGTCATGAGCACACTTAGATATGGGAGAAAACAGTGAAAGTGAACGAGTGAACTGCAGATCAGGGGCTGCCATTATCTGTTTTCTTAGCACCATATCTGTTACATGTAGGTGTTAACGAGTGTTGAATAAATGAAACAGAGAAACAAAGTTCCACTCAATTTACCTAGTCTGCAAAAAAGAGCTTCACGACCCAGATAATCACGATGGTGTGATCACTGACCTAGAGCCAGACATCCTGGAATGTGAAGTCAAGTGGACCTTAGAAAGCATCACTACGAAGAAAGTGGAGGTGATGGAATTCCAGTGGAGCTATTCCAAATCCGGAAAGATGATGCTGTGAAAGTGCTGCACTCAATATGCCAGCAAATTTGGAAAACGCAGCAGTGGCCACAGGACTGGAAAAGGTCAGTTTTCATTCCAATCCCAAAGAAAGGCAATGCCAAAGAATGCTCAAACTACCGCACAATTGCACTCATTTCACATGCTAGTAAAGTAATGCTCAAAATTCTCCAAGCCAGGCTTCAGCAATATGTGAACCGTGAACTTCCTGATGTTCAAGCTGGTTTTAGAAAAGGCAGAGGAACCAGAGATCAAATTGCCAACATCCGCTGGATCATGGAAAAAGCAAGAGAGTTCCAGAAAAACATCTATTTCTGCTTTATTGACTATGCCAAAGCCTTTGACTGTGTGGATCACAATAAACTGTGGACAATTCTGAAAGAGATGGGAATACCAGACCACCTGATCTGCCTCTTGAGAAATCTGTATGCAGGTCAGGAAGCAACAGTTAGAACTGGATATGGAACAACAGACTGGTTCCAAATAGGAAAAGGAGTTCGTCAAGGCTGAATATTGTCACCCTGTTTATTTAACTTATATGCAGAGTACATCATGAGAAACGCTGGACTGGAAGAAACACAAGTTGGAATCAAGATTGCCGGGAGAAATATCAATAACCTCAGATATGCGGATGACACCACCCTTATGGCAGAAAGTGAAGAGGAACTAAAAGCCCCTTGATGAAAGTGAAAGTGGAGAATGAAAAAGTTGGCTTAAAGCTCAACATTCAGAAAACGAAGATCATGGCATCCGGTCCCATCACTTCATGGGAAATAGATGGGGAAACAGTGGAAACAGTGTCAGACTTTATTTTTCTGGGCTCCAAAATCACTGCAGATGGTGACTACAGCCATGAAATTAAAAGACACTCCTTGGAAGGAAAGTTATGACCAACCTAGATAGCATATTCAAAAGCAGAGACATTACTTTGCCAACAAAGGTTCGCCTAGTCAAGGCTATGGTTTTTCCTGTGGTCATATATGGATGTGAGAGTTGGACTGTGAAGAAGGCTGAGCACCGAAGAATTGATGCTTTTGAACTGTGGTGTTGGAGAAGACTCTTGAGAGTCCCTTGGACTGCAAGGAGATCCAACCAGTCCATTCTGAAGGAGATCAGCCCTGGGATTTCTTTGGAAGGAATGATGCTAAAGCTGAAACTCCAGTATTTTGGCCACCTCATGCAAAGAGTTGACTCATTTGGAGAAGACTCTGATGCTGGGAGGGATTGAGGGCAAGAGGAGAAGGGGACAACAGAGGATGAGATGGATGGATGGTATCACTGACTCGATGGATGTGAGTCTCAGTGAACTCCGGGAGTTGGTGATGGACAGGGAGGCCTGGCGTGTTGCGATTCATGGGGTCGCAAAGAGTCGGACACGACTGAGCGACTGATCTGATCTGTGGTCATAGAAAACCAGGTGGACCTTTTGCTGCAAAGCTGAGCACCTTCTGTGAGACGGGGAGTGGTGCCTGATGACTTGGATTCTGCTCCCTGGTTTTGTGTGGTGGGAGGGCAGGGGTCTGTGAATAGAGACTAAACAAGCTATTTCTTGTCCATTATCTTACAGAAGTAACATATTCTCGAAGCACCGGGGAAAACGAACAAGTTAGTCGAAGCCAGCAACGAGGTGAGAATCAACCTTTTATGACACAGTGGCTTTAAAGAAAATTCTCCCTGTGGTCCAGCTCGTTTGCTTGTCTTTTTCTGTTTTCAGCATTACTATGTAAAGGTAGAGAAGAAGAGAATGGTAATTAGAAATAAAAGATGGAGGTGGTTCTAAGAGAGGTAGCGATTAGGTGGAAGGTTTATGTCTGCTTGGGTATGTTTGAGGTAGATTCAAGGAACCCAGGTCAGAGCTTGGTCACAAATCAAACCTCCAAAAGATGAGGCACTGAAGTATTGACTTCTTTCCACAAATGTCTTTGTGCTTTTCAAATCGCCTTACCAAGTGTCACTTTTATCATTGTAGAAAGGTCCATTATTTGTGCATGTGGTATCTGAGGTGAGTTTAACAGAACTTGCTGGGAGCTCCTTTGACTCCTTCACGTATATCATGTCATCTGCAAACAGTGACGTTTTTACTTCCTTTCTAATTTAGATTCCTTTTAGTTTTCCTCTCTGTTTGCTATGGCTAGACCTTCCAAAGCTGTGCTGAATAAAAGTGATGAATGTGGGCATCTTTGTCTTGTTCTTAATCTTATAGGATATGCTTTCAGCTTTTCACCATTGAGTATGATGCTAGTGTGAGTTTGTTGTATATGACCTTTATTATATGTTGTTCCCTCTAAACGCACATTCTGGAGATATTTTTTTCTTATTATTGTAAATGGATGTTGCATTTTATCAAAAGCTTTTTCTGCATCTATTGAAATGATCATATGGCTTCTATTCTCAGTTTGTTCGTGTGGTATATTACACTGATCATTGCATCCCTGGGATAAATCCCACTCAATCAAGTTGTCTGATCCTGTTAACGTATTGTTGGGAACCCCTCTAACTCCTGTCGTGGGTTTTCCTAGGTCTTCGCCGAGTGAGAGACCTCTGTCGAGTTCTGCAGCTGCCACCAACATTTGAGGACACAGCAGTTGCCTACTACCAACAGGCACACCAGCTCGCTGGCATCCGCACGGCCAGGCTGCAGAAGAAGGAGGTGCTGGCTGGTTGCTGCGTCCTAATCACTTGCCGGCAGCGTAACTGGCCCCTGACCATGGGGACCATCTGCACCCTGCTGTATGCAGATTTGGATGTGTTTTCTGGAACCTACATGCAGATAGTGAAGCTCCTGGGGCTGGATGTGCCATCTCTGTGCTTGGTGGACCTGGTGAAGACCTACTGTAGCAGGTACCTGCCTGGTGGGAGACACGGGGGTGGGATGGCTTTAGACCTGAATCCTTTTACTTCCGGCTGTCTCTTTTTGACCAAGTCCATTCTACAGGGATGGACTTCTCCTTCTCCTATGCCTGGCAGTGGTCGGGTGAATCCTAGTTTACGTTTCTAGAATGTTGTATCATTTTCAAACCCCTTTGCTGTTGCAGCAGCCTGATGCTGTAGGAAGGTTAAGTATCAGCTTTGGCACAGGGCTTCTGGGGTCTGCCACTCAGGCCTGCTTGACTAAATGCCACAGCCCTGCCTCAGCAGGATCACATTGTGTGTGACTAGAGCTGAAAGAGTATGAGCAAACTGACAGAGCTGGTGTTAGAAGCTAATTTTTTTCTCTAATAAATAGCTGTGTTCTTTTTTTTCTGACAAATACAGTAGAAAGCAAAGGCTGTCAGTGTCAAATGACCTTGAGTTTGAAGCTTGGTCACTTCTAAGCTGGATGACTGTGGGCAAGTTTTTCGACTCTTAAATGCACATAACAGGGTGTTGAGTAGATTAAAGGAGAACATTTTGTAAAGCACTCACTCAGAATGATGGCTGATGGTGGGGGCAGGTGGACAGGATTGTCAATAGACGTTAGTGCCCTCTGCACTCTCTTGCCCTTCACCTGTCCTGCAGGAGACTCTCCCTGATTTCTCTTGGTACCTGAATAAAGTTGCCACCCAGCAGGCTTGTGTGTTCCCGAAAGGATAGCGTAGCTTGCCTATCTTCTGTGCTTTGAAAGAGCTGTCTCCCGGAGGTACCGAGACCAGACCCTCATTTTGGTTATTTCAGCTTCAAGCTGTTTGAAGCCTCCCCATCTGTGCCAGCCAAGTACGTGGAAGACAAGGAGAAGGTGCTGTCGCGAACACTGCAGTTGGTGGAGCTGGCCGATGAGACGTGGCTGGTAACTGGGCGGCACCCCTTGCCTGTCATTACCGCCGCCACTTTCCTGGCGTGGCAGTCCCTGCGGCCTTCAGATCGGCTGACCTGTTCCCTTGCCCGATTTTGTAAATTGGCGAATGTGGACCTGCCCTACCCCGCTTCCACCCGCCTGCAGGAGCTGCTGGCTGTGCTGCTGCGGATGGCTGAGCAGCTGGCCTGGTTGCAGGTTCTGAAGCTTGACAAACGGTCTGTGGTCAAGCACATCGGCGACCTCCTCCAGCACCGCCACATGCTGGTCCGCAAGGCCTTTCGGGATGGAACAGCTGAGATGGATGCCGGGGAGAAGGAGCTGCAGGGCCAGGGGCAGGGGCAAGGACTGGGAGACGAAGATGTGGGGAGTAGCTCTTTAGAGCTGCCTGCGGGCAAGCGGCCCGCCAGCCCTGCTCTCCTCCTCCCACCCTGCATGTTGAAGCCCCCAAAACGAGTCTGTCCCACCCCCCTGTCTCCACGGTCACTGGAGACGAGGACATTTCTGATAGTGAAATCGAGCAGTATTTGCGTACCCCTCAGGAAGTTAGGGACTTCCAGAAGGCCCAGGCAGCTAGACAAGCTGCCCAGAGTGTTCCAAACCCTCCCTGATGCACATTGGGCATTGAGGGCGCTTCCCCTCATCTGATGACTTGCTAACTGGCCTGACACAGCCAGAGGAATCACTGTCCACAAGCCCTCAGGTGTTTCCATTCTCGTTTAAGGGACCCAGGAGGGGTTGTGCAGTCCTGGAGGTGAAGTCAGAACGAGCGTGGGGACGCCCGGGTTGGAGAGAGTCCCATCCCTTGGTCCAAGAGAGCGGCTTGCCTCCCTCCGGGTTCTGTGGGCTTGCTTTCTCTTGGGCTGCTGAGGCAGCGTCCAGCTCCCAGATTGGATTGGATACACGGCTGCCACGGGGCTGGTGGGACCTCTCCTGGTGTGGATCGTGGGTATTCCCAGCGTTACCAGCCCTCAAAGGATGGGAACTGAGCAACCCTCGGCCCTGTGTTTGTTCACAGACCCTGTGGGCTCGTGTGTACAGTGTTAGAGATCCTCTTTCATCACAAAAGGACTGTGGGTGGAGGAGTAAGGTCATAGCTCAAAGGGCTTTGCAAAATTTTAATATATTAAAACAAGAGGCATCTGCTAGAAAACATTCTATTGTATAAAACCCGAGCTTTTAAAAACATGTTTTCTTTGGCACTTTTCATCCCCTCCCTCCCCTTTCCCCAGCGTATTGCAAAAAGCTCTCCAGTGCTAAGGCATTGGCGGGGTGTGTAAACAGCAGCCAGCATACGTGGAAGAATAATATGAAGCTTTTTTTTTTTTTTTGCCTTTTTTTTTTTTCTGTCTAATATTGTCTGTGCAGCAAGCATAAATAACAGGATCCATCTCAGGGCGTGTGGGTTTTCTCCCTTTCCCCTGTCTGCTCTCGCCTTGGCGATCAGTGATATGGAGACTGGGCTGAGTTTCCCTGTTGCTTTTCATGAGGCCCAAGATTCCCTCCACTTTGATTGTGTGCTGTAATCAAAGGCTGGTGGTTGCTCTTTAGGTTGGGAAAATACGAGTGCTGGTGTTTAAAAGTAGTTGAAGGCACAGGTCTCAGGTGATTCGCAGGGCCCCTACCCTTTGCCTTGGGGCTTCGGTGGGGCAGGAAGCTGGTTTGATTTTTTTTTTGGAGGTTTCTAATATGGACCTAGACATCAAATCATCGATAAGATTCTCCTCTCTGGCCTCAAGAAGGTGGGGAGGCTTCTTAGTCCCTGGGAGGTGGAAGGTTGAGACTGGGGATATGGGCTGTGCCATTAACACTAAGTGCTTTTCCAGCACCACCTGAAGCCTGGCAGTGGCGCCCCTCTTCAGAGCGTTTTTTTCAGTAGGACTAGGTTTGAGGCAGGACTACCTTCAGCCCCAAATCGAAGTACTAGCTCTGCTATCTTCCCATCCTCCCCAGGTACCTGGCAGTCAGCGTCTTAGGTGTAGGACCTTAGCTTTGTCCTGAAGTGCCCCCTCTGAGCCCTGCCATGTGGGTCTTGTCCCAGTCCTGTGGGAATGGCCTCCAGCCCTAATCCTGCACCCCTCCTTCCACCTCCCTCCCTTCCAGAGAGCTGGTTGATCCCAGCTGCCTTTAACTTGGCCCCCATGCTCCTCTTGCATAGTTAATTTAAAAAAGCAGCACCTTGTTTCCTCTGGCTTGTCCTGGTCACCTGGCTCATCTGCTAGGCTCCCTAGTTAGCCAGAGTCGGGGTGAGAGAGAGGCTCTGGGGTGTGAGCACAGAGGGGAGACTTCAGAGGGCGGCTAGGCGAGAACGCCTCACTCAGGCTCCATCACCAGTGTTCCCAGTAAGGCGGATGCCGCCAGTGAGGCGGGTGTACCATAGAAGGGGCCCGCCCTAGCTGTCCCCGCCACTCGGTCGCACCGCAGACCGGCGGGACTTTAGGCCGCAAGCCTGGACGGCAGGTGCTGCCGAAAACCGGCTTGGGCCGGGACGGAAACCTACCCCTCCCGCGGTCCAGGGATTGTCTTTCGCTACCCCGGGGAGACGGCCCGCTCTGCAGGGGCGGGCCTGGCCTTTCCCTCTCCCGGCCTCCAGGACTACAGCTGGAGAGCCCAGGTGCAGCGAGACACCTCCACTCCAACCTGGGGGCGTACCGATCGATGTCTCTGAGGCGCCCCCCCCGCCTCTCCGCGAGAAGCGGGGTCAGGAGCCCGCCCGGCCAGCTCGTGCCGAAGCGGCGCCCGCGCCCACCCTAGACGGTGGTCTCGCTTTTCCAGAGGCCGGTCTTCATGCAGCCGCCGCCGGCCGTCTCGGCGCCGCTCGAGGGGACGTCATCGTACTTGCCGCCCTTGGGGGCGCCGTTGAGGCTGGCCGAGTTGAGCGGGTACGAGCGGCGCTTGCTCTCCTTCTCCAGCGCGCCGCCCCGGAGGTTGTCGCGGCTGGCGCTGCGGCGCTGGCCCGGCCGGCTGGCCTCGGGGGGCGGCGCGGCGCTCGTGTCGCTGCCCTCGGACGGCGTGAGAGCGGCCTCGGCCTCGAGCCGGGGCCCGGCGCCCGGGCTGTGGCGGCTGCTGCCCAGGTAGCTCTCGGAAGGGCTGTGGTGCGGGCTGCCACTCTCGCTTGACTGCAGCTCGGCCGCCCCGGCCGCGCCCCCGCGCAGTGCCCGGAGCCGGTTCTTGCCGCCGGCCTCTCCCGCGCGGTGCCCCTTGGTGCGGCTCTTGTGGCCCCGACGGCCGTGGTGCAGGTTGTTGGGATGGCGTGGGCCGAGGCCGGCCCGGGGACCCGGGGGCTCGGGCTCCCCCTCCCCGCGGGCCGCCGCCCCCACCTCGCACGCCTGGCTCTGCGCCAGCTGCAGGTTGGTGAGCTTGCAGGGCCCCGGAGGCGGCGCGTGGCCGCTGCTGCCGCTCGGGGATGACTTGAGAGACGGGGGTCCCTCTCCGAACACCGGGGACCCGTCTTCGGGGCCGGCAGGCGCGGCCCGCGGAGAGGCGCGGGATCCTGAGGCCGGGGGCCGGCAGGCGCGCCAGGAGGCCCTGACGTCCCTGCGCCTGGCACAGTGGTGGGTGAAGACGAAGAGACCCAGGGCGGAGGCCGCTACCCCGTACAGACAGCTGCACACCACTCGGGGCAGCCAGCGCTGCGACACGGTCAGCGCCCCGCAGGCCCACGTGGCCAGGTAGAGGAAATGCGTGGTCACCAGCGCCCCCAGCTGGACTCCCGGAGAATAGAGGCCGTCGCCGTCCTCCGGGGGCCCGGGCGTCACCACCCCTGTGCTTCCAGCCGCCAGGAGGGAACCCGACTCACTCAGGAGGGGGCCGCTGCTCCTGAGCCTGGTGGAACCCCTCAGCTCCTCCCCCGGTTCCAGGGAGACCCGGCCGGTGCCCCCCTTTGGGCTCTGTGCTAGGGGACCCCGTAAGCGCAGCCCTGCGCACAGGAAATAGATCCAGGTGATGAGCAGAATCAAAGCCACCGGGATGTAGAAGGCGCCTAGGCTCGGGCGCCACACCAGCCAGCAGCTGCGGGGAGACACGGGGGGTGTGTATGAGGTGGGGCCCCAAGGCCGGGTGGGTGGGGAGGCGGCTCGGGCCACATGCAGGGGTTGGGGCTGGGTGACTGGCTGGGCGGGTGGGTGGTGCCCCCCGTGGTGAGGAGTAGGAGGCACCCCGCCAAGCAGGGAGGTCGGGCGGGGGCAAGGCGCTCACTAGGGGCTGTGGTCCCGGTAGTTGTGGATGTTGACAGCGGCTGTGATGCCACAGATAATGAGTGGGATCCCTCCCGCGATCAGATAGAACCTGGAGAGAAGGGGTTTGGGGGTCAGAGAGATGGGGACCAAGGAGGGGACCTGGTGCTCAGAACCCTCAGAGGGGTCTCCGCCCCATCCTCCTTCCCTGGGAAATCGTGTGCAAGTTCTGTTTTGTTTCTTTTCCAGGGATGCAAGGCCCCTTTAGGGCAGGTCATAGGTCCCTAGGGGATTTGGCCAAGACTGCTCTAAGGGACAGAGGCCAGAATTGCTTTCTGTCCCCCTAAACAGCAAGGAACTCAGTGCCACTCGGGTTCCCAGGATCCCTGCCCAGTGCCCTGCAAAGTCGCTCAGCTCTTTGCCGTGGTATGCCTGAAAACCCCAAGGAGGCACCCCCTCCATGGCACTGGACAAACTTGGTGCCACCAGGCCCTTGCCTCTCCTGCCTTTTTTTTTTTAAATGGCCACAGGGTCTTAGTTCCCTGATCAGCAACTGGACTCAGGCCACGGTAGTGAAAGCACCAAGTCCTAACCACTGGACCGCCAGGGAAGCCCCCCCCGCCTCCTCTTGTGTCTTGGGAGTGTGATGTCCCAGGACCCTGGACCCACCCTGCATCCACCCTGGGAGAACAGCTTTTGATGTCTTCCCCCCACCCCCGGAGCCCTTCCCCACCGCAAAGCTGACAGATGGAAGTGCCTACCGCAGCATGGGTCGGGGGGCAGGCGGGGCAGTGTCCCCTTCTGGTGGAGGGGGCGCCCTCCAGGTGAGCTCCTTGTGGAGGACGCGGGCCTTCACGCCCATCCAGAGGAGTGTCGACAGTGAGGAGTAGTGCAGGGTGATGCCCACCTGTGGGGCCAGGGGTGAGGGCTGGGGGCTGGCCACCCTGAGGCCTCAGCCCCCCCAGTGTTCTCCCCGCCTCCCACGTGCCCCACACCCAGCTCCACCCAGACCCTCCCCAGGGTTGCGTCCCTGCTGACACCCTCTCCACTTCCAGCCCAGGGCTCTCCTCCTGCGCCAGGGTGGCTCCATGACCCTGTTGTGGCTGCTGGCCTTGTCCCCAACTGCTTTTCCATCACAGGCCCCCCACCCTCCACTTCACCCTGGCTGCTAGTGTCTCTGCTTCTCACCCCCAGCCCCAACAAGGCTGGGCCCAGAACCATGGAGCTGGAGCCCATGACCCGCTCCCACTTCTGGCTTGTGTGCCTCCCTCTGTGCCCAGGCTGCTGGCACCCATCCTGGAGACCCCAGCCCTTCCTCTGCTTACCGCCTGGCAGACCATCTGGTAGTTGGTGAGCGTGATGCCTCCCGCAAACACGGCGGAGGTCATGGCCATGTGGAAGCACAGGTTCAGCAGCATGTGCCAGCCCTTCCGGGACACGTGGATGGAGCTGCCATAGAAACAGTGTCTAGTTAGTGGACCGTGCAACCCAAGGTCGGGCCTGTGGGCTCTCAAGACCACCAGGAGAGTTGAAGAGAAGGCAGACATCGGTGTGCGTGCGTGACATGGGACAGACACCTTAAGCCCCAGACATGTTCAACCTCAGAACGCTCGCAGGAAATGCTGGGCAGGAGCCTGGGGAAGGGACACTCGCCAGGGCCGAGCGACCCCCTTGGCCTTCCCCGCACACCTGCTTCCCCTGCAAGAGCTCACCTGTGGTTGAGGATGTAGGTGATGATGGTGGAGAAGAGGCAGAGCAGCAGCAGGGCCGTGCAGGGGTACACGACAGGGTGCAGCCCTGCCCCAGAGCCCCCTGCCTCCCTGGGGAAGGCGCTCAGCTCCTGGAAAGACAGGACAGGAGTGAGCAACAGGAAGCCAGGGGCCGCGAGGACCCCCTGTGGGGTCCGGGTACACGATGGGGTGCAGCCCCACCCTGGAGCCTCCCGCCTCCCTGGGGAAGGTGCTCAGCTCCTGGAAAGACAGGACAGGGAGTGAGCAACAGGAAGCCAGTGGCCACGAGGCCCTCCTGTGGGGTCTGAGCCGGTGCCCTAGGCCGGTTCTCCCCTCCCAAGCCCAGTCAGCCTTGGGCCCCAACTTTGGCCCTTGGCTATCCGGGTAGCAAAGATGGAAGCACCACCACATTTACTCTTAGAAAGTTGGTGTAGGTGGCGTTTCTGACCTGGCTTTCTGGGCACTTTGCAGGTTCTCAGCCTGAAAATCGGAGATGAGAGAAGAGGAAAAAGGTACTAACTATGGTAGAGCCGCACACCTGCTCAGGATCTGGGAGTGCGGGCTATGAAGTGTGGTGCAGGAGGTGAGGGGCTGGACAGGGCTGGGCGGGGAGGGGAACAGAGGGCAGACATGCCCAGGTTCATTTTTCACTTTAACAACCCGGGTGTCAGAGCGAAAGATGTGGAGACCCAGCCTGGTGGTTCCTGAGCCATCTCTCTTGACAAGGGAATAGAGGGCCTCCGTGTCTGTTTTCTTTTTTTCCCCAAAAGGCTGTGGGGCTTCCCCCCGCCCAAAAAAAAAAAAAAAAGGGTCTGGGGCTTCCCTGGTGGCTCAGACAGTAAAGAATCCACCCACAATGCAGGAGACCCTGGGTTTGATCCCTGGGTTGGGAAGATCCCCTAGAGAAGGGAATGATGACCCACTCCAGTTATTCTTGCCTGGAGAATCCCCATGGACAGGGGAGTCTGGCAGGCTACAATCCACAGGGTCGCAAAGAATCAAAAATTATCAATTAACATGTTCACTTTCCTGATAGAGGGCCTGAGGACCTCCCTGTTTCCTGCAAGATGGAGAGGTGTGGGGCAGACCCGAGAGACAGGTCCCTGTGAGTCCTCCCCATCGCGAGGCCCGATCAGGCCACCATTCTTTCCGTATTTCCCTGTGGCCCCAGGCGGTCTGGGTGCTCCGCCGCCCTCCACCCCCGGTGCCTACTCGGCTCACCATGAGCACGGCCACGTTGCCCAGGTGCTGGCAGTGCAGGGAGCTGACGTTGGGCTGGCTGGAGCGCAGCTGGCAGCCCTCAGAGCGCCAGCCCCCAGCGCCCCCCGGCCCCTCCTGGCTCCACCAGGCTGCCACGGGCTCGGCCCCCTCAGCCCAGTGCCGCAGTGAGACGGCCACCGGCTCGGTCAGGTTCCCCACGCCGCAGCCACCTAGGGTGGGAAAAGGAGGGGGTTCCACTCAGGCCTGGGCGGGTGTGCGGGGGCTTGGGGGGGCCTGGGGGATAGAGTTAGATGCCACATGCAGGCCCGCCCCCCACCCCAGAGCCTCAGCCTAACTGGGGAGCTGCAAGGATGAATCAAAACAAAGGCACTGCGAGCTGGTGGTCCTCCTTAGTGCCAAAGGGGTCGCAGTGACGTGGCCAGGAAGGCAGGACTTGGGGGTTGAGGACAAGAAGGTGGGAGGTGACACCGAGGGAGCAGGGGGAGGGGGGGGGGGAGGGCAGGCACCCTGGGCGGGGAGCTGCACACTCCGGGGAGCAGAGGGAGGCCCACGCGGGTTTGTGCTTGGAGCCCTTCGGAAATGTGACGAGTCTGGGATGTGAAACCCCGGGTCCCCGGAGCCTTTTCTCCACCCGTCCCTTCCTGCACGGACACCCCTGTCCAGCATCGTCCTCGGAAACAGTACGGGGTGCCACTGTCCCCTGCCTCCAGGGGTGAGGGTAGGGCCAGGCAGGGCGGGGCAGAGGGCCGGCGTCCCGGGCTGCCCTCCGAGTTGGGTAGGGCAGGGCACAGGCCCTTACTGGTCCCTGCAAAGATGACAGGCGTGGCCACGCCGCGCCTCCTGCCAGGCCCCGTGGCTCCGGGGCGGGAGGTGTTGCCGAGAGTGCGGAAGAGGCGCCCGTTGCGGAAGACGAGCAGCTGCAGGGTGCAGTCTGGGGGTGCCGGGGGGGCCAGGGCCGCTGGGGGCGTCGAGAACAGACTGGGCGGCAGCTGGATGGAGGCCAGGGCCACGCTGTTCTGGGGGGGACACGGGAGTTCCTCAGAGACGCCCGGGGTCCCTGGGACTCTGCTGGCCCCCAGGGCCGCCTCCACATGTCTCCTCCCCTGCCTGCGTCCCCTCACGCCCCCCACCCCACCTAGGCACCTTGCCTCGCACCCACCCCCCACCTGCTCAGCACCTTGCCTCCCCGGCGCCCACCTTGATGTGGAAGGCCGACAGAGACACGTTGGGCCTGCCGGTGGTGCAGCGGAAGCGGAGCTGTTGGTCGGCCAGGGGCTCCGGCTCAGGCGACGGGCTCTGGCCGGGGCCCACGGGCCGCGTGCCGGGCATGCCCGCCTCCCGCCTCTGGAAGGCCGTGCAGGTCAGGCCTACGTAGCTGTGTGGCTTGATGAGGTAGGCCTCCAAGGCCACGTTCCTCGAGTTCTAGGGACAGGGATCCCGTCACCTTCTCCTGGCCTGCTCCTGCTCGAGACCACAGACCTGCTCCGACTGACCCCCGGTCCCTTGCTCATCGCCCAGGGCCTGGGAGCCCCGAGTCAGCCGTGGAGTCCCCCCAGGGCTGCTCCGGCCTCCCTCCAGCTCACTCACGCCCCACCTTGCAGCCGGCTCAGCTCCTCACACGCCCTGGTCCTCCTGCCCCAGCTAAGCCAGAGAGCAGGGTCCATGTGCCCCCTCCTCATATCCCCGCCAGTGCCCAGAGGAGATGCGGTGGTCTCCTTGTTGACTGTTAATAGTTCACCATCCTTCACTGGAAATGTCCCCTCTTCTTGGGGATCTGAAGTCTCCATCAGCCCCCACTCCATCCCAGGGCTGCCCTCTGCTTCCAAACCCACCTCCTGGTCCTTCTCCTCCTCCTTGCCCCTTCTTGTATATTTCCATCCGACTAGCCCTTCAACCCAGGGCTTTCCCAGGTAGCTCAGTGGTAAAGAATCCTCCTGCCAATGCAGGAGAGGTGGGTTCAACCCCTGGGCAGGGAAGAGCCCCTGGAGAAGGAAATGGCAACCCCCTCCCAGTATTCTTGCCTGGCGAATCCCATGGACAGAGGAGCTCGGTGGGCTACGGTCCATGTGGTTGCAAAGAGTCAGACTAACAACGACACAGCCTTTCAACTCAGTTCCCTGCACGAAGCCGTGGGTAACTTCTGTGGTGTCACTGGCCTCCCTCTCCTCTGCACTGCCCATGACAAGCTGGAATTTGATGCCACATGACCGGGATGGGACCCTAGTCATGTTCGGATTCTAGATAAATCGGGCACACGGCCGGCCCACACTTGGACTTGCTCCTGGATGATGAGGGCTGGGGCTGACCCCTGTCACCTCTAAGACCCCTCCCTGTGCCTCCCTGGTTGCGGCAGCTTCCCAGCTGGCCCATGGTACCACAGAGATGTGCTGGGCGTGGGGGCTCAGGGCAGCTCCCCCGATGCGCTCCAGGGCGCCCACGATGCCACTGCAGGCCTTGTCCTCGCGCTGGGCCAGCCACAGAAGGTGCTCGTCCACCAGCATCAGGTTGCTGGCCATGTCCACCATCACCTCCACCAGCTGGGGGCGGGAGGGGTGGGAGTCACAGCGGGCAGGAGCAGGGCTGGGGTGAGAGAGGCTTGAGTGGTTGAGGGGGAGCGGGTGATTTCCAAGGGACCCAGAGGCCTGACTGAACCTCACCTCTTTGATCTGGTCGACATAACCCAGAAACTTCTGGATCATCTGAGCCACATAGACGACGTCCATCATGTCGGAGAAGCTGGCGGCCTCGGCCGTGTACACTCGAAGCTGGTGGGCCAGGGTCAGTGCGTTGGAGGCGTTGATGGGCATCTGGGTTGGAGAGGGGAGGAAAGGGCACCATCCAATCCGGCTCCTTCTCCCCCAGAACGCCCCCCAGGAGCCCCCTTCTCTGTGCTGATGCTCAATGACAGGGCCTGGGGAGCAGGGTCCTGCCCATGTCTGAGTCTCATCCCGATGGGAGAGGCAGATATAAAGAGCGAGCTCTGCATGACTCGGGCGCCCTCCGCGACCTCACACTTTCCTCTTAAGGCAGACCTTGCTGTACTAGGGGACAAAGATGATTGGGGTGGCCCTCCCGTCCCGAGTGTGGCCCTGGGGAGTCTGAATCCCCGGAAGAAGAGACGCGCATGAGACACGGCGCTGGCACCATGGCTCCTCGCCGTGCCTCCCAAGGACGCAGGGGCCCCCAGTTCCGTGGGGCCAGCTGGCTTCTCCCCTTCCCTCCCCCATGGCCTCCACCCCCTCCCCGCCTCACCAGCACGAAGGTGTAGAGCACCCGGGTGATGTCATTGGTGTACAGGCAGTGGGAGTAGTCCCCCGGCTCCCAGCGGCCAGCACGGTCGCACCGGCGGGAGGCGCGGGTGCCAGGGGCTCCCCCGCTCAGGGGCACCGAGGTGAAGGGGTACTGCAGGCAGGACTGGTAGGCTGTGATGCCAGCCAGAGTTCGCGGCCACCTGGGGGCAGAGGTGGAGAGTTGCCGATGACCCAGGCTCCTCAGGGCCAGGGTCTGTCCCTTCCCTGCCCTGAGAACTGTGAGGCCAGACCCCTTGGGAGCTGGAGGCAGGGCCCAGAAGGGGCCATGTGGACTGGACTTCAAGGGCTTCCTAAGCTCCCCCCGAGTTCTTAAGCCTTGTTTGTTGAGACAGTGCTGTCACTGCTGCGGGGCTGGCCTTGGAGTCCTGAGTTCAGGTCACTTATACTTTCTGTGCCTTCTCAGCTGTGGGATGGGAGAATAACACCTGCCCTGACTAAGGGAGAGGCCCCTGGGATATTAAAATGTGACATCTGTCATGGGAGAGTTTTGTCAACTGTGCATGTAGGGAAGCAACTGCCCCCTCCCCCAAGAAAAACCCCAAACCCCTGTTTGTTCTGCACAGCACATCTTGAAGGGTGATTTTATACAAAAGGATATATGGTCTCTCTAAACACACCAACAGGACTCGGAGCTGAATGACAAGAGGAGGTGTTTTCTCCATCTTAGAGCAAGTGGGGGACTGTTCACCCGCATCTCAGAGGCTGGCAGGGGGCCAGGGGACGGCCAGGGGTGGTCCCAAACCTGAAGTCCCCGCGGTTGTTGGCGACGCGCTCAGCGGGGCAGTAAGACGCCGAGGTCTCCAGCACCACGATCTCCACCTTCTTGCTGGTGTTTCCCTGGACCGTGGACACGGAGCACTCCCATTCGCCTGAGGCCCACACGCCGATGTGAGACAGGGTCAGCTCGCTGCGGGCAGGCGGGCAGGCAGGCGGGCGAGGACTGGCTGGAGGCGCTCCTGGCGGCCATGCCACCCTCCCCGAGCGCCCGGGTGCCGGCTTCAGGCTCTTTTCTTTTTTCTTTCGGTTGAGTCATGCAAGATCTTAGTTCCCCCACCAGAGATGGAAACTGGGCCCCCGGTAGTGGACCATCAAGGAAGTCCCCCAGGCTCTGAGGCAAGGGTACAGGCTCATACTCCTTTAATGCTGGCCTTACGATAGTGTTTTTCTGGGCTTCAATCTCCCCACCCTCATCATGGAGGTAATAAAACCTCTCTTGCAAGATGTTTGCAGAGAGCAAGTCCAACAATATAGTGAGACCCTCTGTATCCTTATAAAGGTACTGAAGAAATGTCAGATTTAATCAGTTTTTTTCCTATCAGGCAATCTGTAGGGCTTCCCCGGTGGCCCAGTGGTAAAGAATCCACCTGCCAACGTAGGAGACTCTGATTTGATCCCTGGGTCAGGAAGATCCCCTGGAGAAGGAAACGGTAACCCACTCCAGTATTCTTGTCTGGGAAATCCCATGGCCAGAGGAGCCTGGCGGCTATAGTCTGTGGGGTTGCAGAAGAGTCAGACATGACTTGGTAACGAAAACAACAATTCAATTTGTATCCCTCACACAGACCATTTCTGACTTAGTTCTGGATCTGCATAAACGTGCCCACAGATATTCCCAGGAGCAGACCAGCTTCTGTCGGGGGTGGGTGGGTGAGGGTTCTGGCTCCCCCGCCTGTGCCCTGGGCTGAGAGGGGGCTGCGGGGCCTCCTGTACCTGGTGATGAAGGTGCAGTCGTGGACCAGGCTGTCGGCCAGCAGGACGCCCGCCTGCTCATCGCCCTCCACGGGGGCCCGGTTGTGGTACCAGCGGATGCGGGTGTCATTGCCCAGGTAGCTGGCTGAGCACTGGAAGGGCAGCCGGTCGCCCTGGAAGACCACTTGGCGGAGGGATGGGATGAGGTGGTGTGTGTGGAGCTCCAGGGCCCCCTCTGCGGGTGGCGAGACTGGGAGTGAGCCTGAGTGTCAGGTGAGGACCAGGCCCCTCTGTCTGGAGCCCATCCTAGTCCAGAAGGAGGGGGCTGGAGTGTCTCCAGAGATTAAAGCAGAGGAGAGGAGCAGGAGGGTTTTTAACAGTATAAGTGCTTCTTTCCACAGCACGCTTTGTCACCCCAAGAGGTGGGACCAGATGAAAAACATAAACCAAACAGCGCTCCCCAAGGAAGTTTAGCAAATCGGATGGAGAACGGGTCCCCAGTGGGGTCTAAGGGACAGGACGCCCTGGAGACCAAGCCCACCACCTCGGGAGCCTTGAGGGCTCGGGTCTGCTCACCGCAGCGCAGCTGGGGCTCTTGGAGGCCGGCCAGGGCCTGGGCGTGCAGGGCGCTGGGGTAAGCACAGAGCGTGTGCTCCGACAGCTGCAGGGAGCGGTTGCGGGCCCAGGGAAGCAGCCAGCGCAGGCGGCAATCGCAGGTCAGGAACTCAGTGCCGAAGTCCCTGCAGAGGGTGGAGGGACCCAGGGTAGAGCAGAGGGGTTCCCTGGGCTCCAGGGTGGGGATGGAGCCCCAGGGAGAGACTGAGGCTGGAGAGGGCAAAGTGCGCCATGTGGTGCCCTGCAGCCTCGCCCAGCCCCTCATTTGCCCCGCCTCCTCAGAAGGCTGGCCACGTGGTCGCAGTGTTTATGTGTCCCGCTCCTGGCAGAGGAAGGAAGCAGGGGCCTGGGGAAAGGATACTCACACCACCTTAAGGGCTGGCAGCTCATCAAAGACCCCAGGTTGCAGACTGGAGAAGATGTTTCCAGATATGTTTCTGCAGGGGAACAGGGAGACGGGATCTTAGGTTCTCCCTGGGCTGGGGGTGAGCTGTGAGAATGCAGAGCCCGAGAGGGTCTGGGGAGCCTTCCCTCGCACCACCGACCCCCCACCCCCCCACCCCACCTTCCCTGCCCCACACTCACAGCCGGAGAAGCCTGGGGAGGCCCTGGAAGGTCCCGGAGGTGAGACAGCCGATCCGGTTGTTGGAGAGGTCCCTGGAAAGACACGCAGACCCTCAGCATGTCAGCTCCGTGGCAGCACACGGGTCCACGCATGAAGGACACACATGTGAGGCTGGGGCTTGTGTGGGGAGCGGAGAAAAAGGGGATGGGGTTGGGGTGTGAAGTGTCTGCCTCCCGACCCCGTATGTGTGGTGAGGAGGGATGGTGGGTGACTGGGATTCAGGAGACCTCCACCAGGGATGTGGGGCCTGGGCGAGGGGGTGGTCAGGACATGCCACTCACAAGCGCTTCAGCTCCCCCAGACCCAGGAAGGCGCCGGGCTGCACCGTGCTGATGACATTGTTTCTCAGGTCCCTGTGGGAGACAAGCAGGGGGGGGCCCTGACACCTCGCCCACTCGGGGGGCACACGGCCCAACTGGGTGGGCAGCTCCTGCCCTAGTCGGGGCTGGGGTCTCTGTTGCCCTCTAAATCTCTGCTTTTTTCAGTGCTGGCCGGGAGGCCGCATGAAGGACCTGGCCCCTCAGACGGGTGCCCGTGGCCTCCCCGGCTCCCTGGTTAGACCTGCACAGGGAGGGTGCAGAAGGGCCTCGGATGGATGGACGGACAGATGAACGAGGCAGTAAACCCGGTGGAAATGGGAGAGGGAGAGCCCTGACCTGGTGTCAGGAGGCCCCAGCTGCCACAAGCTGCCCCGAGTTTCTCCATCGCTCAGGGCTGCCGTCGCGTCGTTTGAAAACGGGCGTGACGGTCCTCTGTGGACTGCCGTGCCGCGCTCAGTCCCCCAGTCGTGTCCGACTCTCGGACACGAGAGTCATGGAGTCGTGACCCCACGGACCGTAGCCCGCTGGGCTCCTCCTTTGACCACAGGGATTTGCCGCACAAAGGTAGAGTCTCCTCAAGCCTGGCTGCAGGGAGGTATTCTGGAGTTAATCCTGGGGCGCTCTCCTCCTGACAGGTGAGGAAGAGTCCCCGGCTGGCTGGCTGCTGCTGCCTGCCATCCATCACCCGCCCGCACCCCTCAGCCCTCAGATGGGGAAGCTGAGGCCATGGGGGCCACCGGCCACCTTCTGCCAGATCTCCTCAGAGCCCCCAGTGCAGACAGAGGGCGGCAGGGGAAGTGTCACCTCAGGCTGGCCTCCAGCAGGTCACAGACTGGATGGAAGGAAAGATGGTGACGGCCCCCCGGGCTCCCCAGGGCCAAGGGGCACCAGGAGGAGTGACCTTCCGGGTGGCTGAGTCTGTGGCTTAGATTCAACCGCACGGCCAAAGTGTCACCCTCCCCTCTGTCACGTCTCAGAGGGGCAGCAGAGACTGAAGAGACCGTCCCTGGGGACCAGCCAGTGCCCACCTGGCCCCACCACCCCCACCAGACCTGACAGCCCTCTGGGACCACCAAGGTGAGGGCCGCCCCCAGCTTGCATCAGCGCCCCATCCTCTGTGCGGTCACAGCAGCGGGAGAGGGGCCGGCCAGACCAGCCTCTCGCCCACACTCTCCGAGGCCCACCTGGGTCTTTCCTGAACCAAACCAGCACAGGCTCAGCACTCACAGAGACCCCACCAGGAGGCCTCACTGCCCACTGGGAGGGGCTACAGGCTCTCCCCTCTGCTTCCTGCTCTCCAGCATCCTCTCAGGCCCCCAGGAGCGCCCAGGAGAGAGGCGAGCGTGGCTGGGAGTGGGGGGGGGGGTGCGGTGGTATTCCTGGAGTAACCCACCTAGCTCACTGGTGGGGTCCACCTGCTTTCCAAGGCCTGGCCACCCCCAGCTCCAGACCCAGAAAGGGGCTCTTGGCTTTGCAGGCCAGAGCCTTGGGGGCACCTCTGGATTCTGGGCAGGAGGGGGTTAACTGAGCCAGCTCCCTGCTGGGGGAGAGGAAATGGGTGTCCAGGATGGGGAGGCGCCTTCCCACCAAGGGGCCTGTTTTCACACAGCCAGCCCAGCTGGGGACAAAAACACCCAGAGAGAGACAGAGACAGACAACAGAGAGACAGAGAGATGGAGAGATGGAGTCAGAGACAGAGAGATGGAGACAGGCGATAACAGAGACATAGACAGAGAGACAGAAAGAGACTGAGAGACAGAGACAATAACAGAGAGATGGAGAGACAGAGAGATGGGGAGATGGAGTCAGACAGACACAGACAGAAAGAGACAGAGAGATGGAGACAGGCAATAACAGAGATAGAGAGACAGAGAGACAAAGACATAAACAGAAAGAGACAGAGAGACAGACAAACATAGAGAAATGGAACATGTCCCCCGCCCAGCCCTGCCCCTGGCCCGGGGTCCTCACACCTCAGCGCCCTCTCCCACCGAGGAGCTGGCCTCTGTAACCCTGCGCCCCTTGAGAAAGAAGAGGGAGCCACCAGAGTGCGTCCCACAGGGTGACTTCCACTCCCAGGGTGCAGGCAGGGAATGTGCGAGAACGCAGGGCCCAGAAGGCTTCTCCAGGGTGGAGTCTGGAGATGGGGACGGCTCCCACCCCAAGCTGCCCTTCCTGCCTGCTCCCCGCCCCGCCTTGCTGCCCAGAGCCCCACCCCGCGCAGCCCCCGCCTCCGATGCCGCTCCGGCCTGTGCCCCCTGGCCCCTCTGGGGGTCTGGCCGTTCTCAGGGCTCTGCCTCCCACCCCGCGCGGGGAAAACACATTCCTCATTGTGTCACTTCCCTTCATGGGCTGCCAAGGGGCCCGGGCCGTAGCCCCCCGCCCCTTCCCTCTCTGCTCACTGTATATTCTCATTTCCTCCCCGCGTACCCCCCCAAGAACCCCCACCCAGCTGCCCCACTGATGCTCCACAGATGGGAGCAAGGCAGGCGGCTTGGGCCCAGCCCCTTCCTGCCCCGGGTTTCCTGCAGCCCCCGCCGGCCACGGGGGCCTTCGGAGAGCGGAGCTTCCAGCGAGTGTCTGCAGTCCTGACCCCCTAGTCTCACACCCGCAGAGCAGCTTCCGGGGTGGGCAAGGCAGCCCTTGGACAGAGTGCCCTCAGAGTTGGCCCGGATCTACCAGTCCCCGGTCCTCTCCAGGGGGAGGAGGGCACAGGCCAGGGGCAGCTCCCTGCACTGAACTGATAGCCCAATGGGGGCTGCCCACCCCCGCCCCCAGCAGCTCAGGCCTCCTGGTCCCCAAGGTGGGGGCACAGCTCTGGGGCTGTACCCTCCCGAGTGGTAGGAGGAGATGCTCACAGAGAACCACGGGCTTCTGAAGCCCCTACCGGTTGTTTGGTGGTTCAGCACCTTCCTGGCTGAGCAGAATCCTTTTTTGATTGTCTGCTGCAGGCTATGGAGTCCCGCCCCAGAAGAATGCACTACCCCCCAGTACTATGCACCTGATCTCAGAGGCTCGTGGAAACCAGGTTACAAACCCCTGCTCTGGTCTTTCTCATCCGATCCCTTCATCTCTTAGGTGAGGTCACAAGGACGCATGGATGCGTCCATGATATGTGTCCTTCTGTAATCTCCCACCCCCTGTCTGCTTCCATGGGGCCCTCCCTGGTCCTGGAACCTGGAGAAAAGGCAGCTTATGCATGGAACCTCCCTTCCCACCCCCACCACGCCTAACCCAGACCAGACTCCCGGACTCCAGACATATCCCTCTCCCTGTATCTGTGCCCACACGGAGGAGCAGGATCCCCCTATGGCAGAAGTTGGGGGGCAGGGGACTCCTGGGAGCAAATCTCACCCTATATTCTTCTTGGGAAAAAGGAGCTCAAGGAGCTGAGTGTGTAAGACTGTGTGAGCACAAGCAATAAAACAGCAGATTGATTGATATGTTGGACTTGAAAATTTTAAACCTTTGCTCTTGAAAGAATATCACCCAAGAAAGGGCAACCCATGGGATGAGAGAAAATATTTGCAAATCATACATCTGATAAGGGACTTTTATCTAGATTATATAAAGAATTCTTACAACTCAATGATAAAAAGACAAATCATCCAGCTGAAAAAATGAGCAAGGGATGTGAACAGACATTTCTTCAAAGAGGATATACCAATGACCAATGAATGCATGAAGAGGTGCTCAACACCATTAGGGAAATACTTGTCCACTAACATGGTTATAAATTAAAAAACAGAGACTGGAATCCTTATATGTGATTGACAGGAGCGTAAAATGGCACAGCCACTTTGGAAAACAGCTTGGCAGTTAAAGCTACCATTGATTGTTGTTATTTTGTTGTGTAGATGCTAAGCTGTGTCTGACTCTTGTGAGACCCCATGGACTGGAACCTGCCAGACTCCTCTCTGTCCATGGGATTTCCCAGACAAGAATACCGGAGTGGGTTGCATTTCCTTCTCCAGGGGATCTTCCCGACCCAGTGATTGAACTTGCGTCTCCTGCATTAACAGGCGAATTCTTGACCACTGAGCCACCAGGGAAGCCCTACATGACCCAGCAATTCCACTCCTTGGTACACATCCAAGAGAAGTGAACACACATGCGCACAAGAACATACACAGGAATATTCATAGCAGCACTGTTCATAAGCCCCAAGTGGAAACATCCCAAATGTCTATCAACTTATGAATAAAGAAGCAAAATATGCTCTCTTCATACAATGGAATAGTATTCTGCCATAAAAAGAATGATGTAGAGACTTCCCTAGTGGTCCAGTGGTTAAGAACCTGCCTGCCAATGCATGGGACATAGGTTCAGTCCTTGGTCAGGGAACTAAAATCCCATGTGCCATGGGTTAACTAAGCCCACACACCACAACAAAGATCCTGTGTGCCACAACCCAGACACAATGGAGCCAAAAATAATAATTAAAGAGATAAACAGGAAAGAATGACATGCTAATACATGCCACATGGATGAACTTGGAAAACACTACGCTTCATGAAAGCATGCAGTTATCCCAGGCAAGAATACTGGAGTGGGCTGCCATTTCCTTCTCCGCGGGATCTTCCTGACCCAGGGATCGAACCAGAGACTCTCCTGATTTAGCAGGTGGATTCTTTACCACTGAGCCACCTGGGAAGCCCAGCGTTTGCTCAGGATTGGGAAATACAGAGGGTGGAGGATGGGGGGAGTGATTGGTAACGATTCAAGGTTGCTTTAGGGGATGATGAAAATGTTCTAAAATTAGATTATGATGATGAATGCACAGCTGTAAGTGTATTCAAAAACCACTGGATCCTACCCTTTAAACGGGTGAACTTTATGGTATGTAAATTAGGTCTCACTAAACTATTGAGTGTGTGAGCTTGTAAGACAGTATGTATTTGAGTGTGTGTATGTGTGTATGTGTGTGAGTGTGTACCCACACTCGCACAGGGTGGGGCAGCACGAAGCTGGCTCCCTCTGGCCCCCACAGACCTCCCTGCTTGTGGGTTTGAAAACCAAATTATAGGTTTGGAGGCCGCAGAGCAGCTCCCTTGGGCCCTCCAGGACTTTCAGGGTTCCTTAGAAAGGGGGGGGAGGGCTGGCTGCGGAGTGGGCACGACGCCCCCGCAGGTACAGAGGTTGTCTAGGGGAGGCGGGAAAGGGAGAGGTCTTGGGGGCCAGGAGGAAAACCCAGAAGGTCTGAGGCTCCCTCTCACCCGCATGCCCCGGGCCCCTCTTGTCTCTGACCTCATCCAATAGGTATTTATGGAGCACATACCCCGTGCCAGGCCTTGGGCCTACAGCAGCGAGCAGGAGGGCTGTCCCCGGACCCATTAGCCTCCCTGCCCGGGCCCTCGGGCAGCCTCTGCGCCACGTTCCTCTCCGGCGGCGCGGGCCGGGAGGGCAGTGGAGGGTGGGGGTGGGGTACGCCCGAGCCCGGCCCCCGGCCCCGCCCACAGATTAATGGAAGCCACCTGGCTGGGGAGCCTCAGCCCCCCGCCCGCCCCCCACCGTTCCCGTGAGCATCCGCGTCTAATGAGAGCCCCAGCGCCGCCGCATACCAGCCCCCGGGGCTCATTAATCTCATTAGGCAACGACAAATCATCCCGGGCCTCGGCTCCAGGCTCCCACCCCGGGCCCTCGGCTCCAGGCGTGCTCAGGCCACTGGGGGCGTGCGCGCGTCCACGCGGACCCACACGCAGGCCCGCACGCCCAGTCCGGGGCTCCCTCGGCCTTCACCCCACCCTCCAGGGGGGCTGTGTGCCCCGTGGCCCGCTTGGGTCTGAGGGGAAAGTCCGGTGGCCCGGTCCCTGCTGAACGCACGGAGATGCGCGGGACCCCAGAGACGAACCGATCGCCGGCGAGACCTTTCCATGCAGACACTTCGTCTCCACCATCGCTTGCCCGGGGCTGGGGGCTGCGGATGAATCAAGCCATCAGGGGCGGCTGGTGTGACATTTTGCCACTTATAACTCTTCCGAGGAGCAGGGGACCGCCTGTACTGAGATCCCGAAGTGTCCCCCTGCTGTCTTCCTGGGTGAGAGCCTCTTACCCCGGTGATCGCCCATCAGGGAGCCGCGCCTTGCCCTTTGATCCAGGCGAGAAGCCTGCGGCTCGCACAAGCACCGGGAAGGTGAAGGATGGAGGGGCAATTACATCCCAGTCTCTTCACTCCAGGGCAAAGTCCTGTGCCTTTTCATCACCCGTCCCTTCACCCAAAGGTCTTTCCCCTGGACAACAGGCTAGTCCATGCTGAGGGGCGGTGAGCCACCCGGCTCAGAGGCAGGGGGTCACAAGTCTGGGCTCTTCAGCCACAGGCCTGGACTATCCTTGAACCCTGCCAGGCTATTTCAGGTTCTCCTGTCCAGCCTGCCTAGCTGACAAAGGTGTGTCTCCCCACCCCACCCCACCCCCACCCCTCCCTGGGCCACGGGTCCACCCATGGGATCGTCTCCGGTACGTTCCCTCGGGGTGCCCTTTTTGTGTCCCCTCCCCTACCTCGGGGTGCTGCACTGCAAAACAGGGGCCCCTTACACCCCACCCATCTGCACAGGCCAGAGGGGCACGCCAATTCTGGCAGTTTCTGGAGCAGCCCAGACTGAGTTACCAGGTGGGCTGATAACTCCCACGGGACTTGCTGCCCGGCCGTGGGATATGAAGCTGCCAGTGGCTCCACCGAGGCAGCCTGGACGGCCCAGTCCGAGAGGACAGAGAGATCAGTGTTTCCTGGCACCAACTGCACACCAGGCCATGGCGTCTCATTCGAGATGAATAGGCCCACAGTGTAGGGGTCATCTGGTCTGCTGGTTCCCAACCCCGACGGGCATGAGAATCGCCTGCCTACCTTGTCAGCGATTCCCAGGCCCTTGCTGACCTGATCATTAGCGTCTCCAGGACCAGAGCCCAGGGCCTCTCTCCACCTCTGGGGAGTGACTGTGATGATCACTTTATGTGTCAGACTATAGCCGCAGTCCCTAACCCCGGGGCCACAGACTGGTACCGATCTGTGGCCCATAGGAACCAGGCTGCACAGGAGGAGGTGAGCAACTGAGGCTCCATCTGTGTTTACGGCCCCTCTCCATCACCTGCATTACTGCCTGAGCTCCGCCTCCTCTCGGATCGGCGGTGGCAGCGTTAGATTCTCATGGGAGCACAAACCCTCACCCTAAAATCAAGGCGGAATATCCTGAGATTACCACTACATAGAAATAAAGTGCATAAATCATCCAGAAACCACCTCCCACCCTGTCCGTGGAAAATTTGTCTTCCACAAAACTGGGACCCAAAAAAGTTGGGGACTGCTAGACTATAGCACCCAGTGATTTAATCAGTCACTAATCTGGGTGCTGCTGTGGAGGTATTTTGAAGATGTGGTTTTAACTTCTACTGATGAAACTATCAGTTGACTTTAAATAAAGGAGATGACTTTGCTAACATGGGTGGGCCTTGTCCAACCATTTGAAGGGCCTGAGAGTAAAAAACCGAGGTTTTCGAGAGAAGTTCTGCCTTCAGACTGCAGCATCCATTCCTGCCTGACTCTCCAACCTGCTGACCAGTCCTACAGATTTTGGATTTGCCAGCCCCCACAATTCACACTACAGTCCATGGGATCACAAAGAGTCAGACACAGCTGAGCGCAAACACACACACACACACACACAATCACACGAGCCATTTTCTTAAAATAAATTTATGTTGTTTAGTCACTAAGTTGCGTCCAACTCTGAGACCCCATGGACTGCAGCCCGCCAGGATTCTCTGTCCGTGGGATTTTCTAGGCAAGAATACTGGAGTGAGTTGCTGTTTCCTTCTCCAGGGGCTCTTCCTGACCAAGGGATCGAATCCACTTTGACAGAAGTCTCCTGCATCAGCAGGTGGATAAAGAAATAATTTCTTAGAATTCCCTGGCAGTCCAGTGGCTAGGACTTGGCACTTTTACTACCATGGGGCTGAGTTCAATCCCTGGTCAGGGAGCTAAGATCTAGAAAGCTTTGCTGTGCAGCTAAAAATTGTAACTACTAACTAAATGTATGTATGCAGGTTCAGACATATCTGACTCCTTGCAACCTCATGGACTGCAGCCCGCCAGGCTCCTCTGTCCATGGAATTTTTCAGGCAAGAATACTGGAGTGGGTTGCCATTTCTTTCTCCAGGGAGTCTTCGCAATCCAGGAATTGAGCCTGTGGCTATTGCATCTCCTACATTAGCAGGTGAATTCTGTACCACTAGTGCCACCTGGGAAGCCCAACTAACTGACTAACTAATGTCTTTGCCTATTTATATAAGGACACACACATTCATCTCCTTTCGGTGCTGTCTCTCTGCAGAAGTCTGACTGATACAGTGGTGCTCAGCCAGGCTTGAGGCCCTGGGCTCCTTCAGCCCCGCACTGCCTCTCCATTCTGGGGAAGTGCGGGTGCCTGCTGAACCCAGCACCCCCTTCTGCTTCTCCTCCTCTGAAAGCCCAGGTGGCCATGTCACTGGGCTCTTTGATATTTTTTCCTTCTCCTGCAACACCGTGGGTATTGCCCACCCCCAAGGATCATAGAGTTTAAAATCCAGAAGGCACTTTACAAACCACCCTCTCTCACCACTTTCAACCAACGAGCAAACCTAAGGCTCCATCTGACCCCACCTCGCACCACTCCCCAGTCATGCTGCCCTCTTTCGGCGCCTCAAACTTACCATCCAGACTGGACCCCAGGGCCTTCCCACCTGCTGCTGCCTCTGCCTCCAGACGGCTATCTGCTGGTCAGCTTCCTCCCTCCCGAGGGCTCGGGCTCCATCACCTCCAGCAAGGCCTTAACCTCACTACATCAAATAGCATCTCCACTCCAGTGCTTTCTGTCCCCCTTCCCCTGCTGGCTGTTTTTCTCTGCAGCATTCATGGTCTCCTGATCTATTGTTCAGTTCTTGGCTATGTTCTGGGTCCTGTCCACGGCAGGTGAGTTCCATGGGGCAGGCACCTGGCCTGCTGTGTTCACTCCTGATGCCCAGCGTGCAGTCTGGCACACAGGGGGGATCAAGAAACATCTTGAGAGCAGACAACTAGGTGATTCCTAACAGGGCAGGAGCATTTAGTCATTACTCCCAACTCCCGTCCCACTGTTCTCTGCCTGCCTCCATGGTTTGATAGGCGCCCCTGGTGGCTCAAACGGTAAAGATTCTGCCTGCAGTGCGGGAGACCTGGGTTTGATCCCTGTGTCGGGAAGATCCCCTGGAGGAGGAAATGGCAACCAACTCCAGTATTCTTGCCTGGAGAATCCCATGGACGGAGGAGCCTGGCGGGCTACCGTCCATGGGGTCGCAAAGAGTCAGACACACGACTGAGCGACTTCACTTTGACTTTGACCGTGGTCTGAATGCACCTGCAGTGCGGTGATTCAGGTCCCTGTGGGTACTGTAGGTTTGCATGGGGTGGGGGTGGTCGGGGGGGCGGGGAGAAGGCCATCTTCTCATCTTCATCAGAAAATCTTCCCTCCTGGGACTGAAGGATGACCCAGCAGACCCAGCAAGTGGGCAGACCCAGCATGTCTGGGGCTGATGAGGCAAGACGGTAAAGCTGGAAGCATGTCCTAGAGACTTCCAGAGGCTTCTGCAGTTAGTCTTTCTCCAAAAGATCCCTGGAGGGAGCATCTGGTTTCTGGCAATTCAGCCCTCTAAGACCTGGGCTGAGTGCAGGAATTATAGCTCCCGAGTGCTTAGCTGCTCTTGGGAGAGAAAATCTTTCCCTTTTTGTTGGTACCTAACGAGTGTTTTTTTTTTTTTTTTTTTTCGCTTTTATACAAGGTTTTTTTTTTAATTAATAAAACATTTTGTTTTTTTAAAAAAATACTCCGTGAGAAAAAAATTAACTATAAAATGCGAACTTATTGTTATCTTTTAGTTGTTAAGTCATATCCAACTCTTTGAGACCCCCATGGACTCTACCCTGCCAGGCTCTTCTGTCCATGAGATTTCCTAGGCAAGAACAGGGGAGTGGGTTTCCATTTCCATGAGTATTTTTTTAACTTATTTTTAATTTTTGGCTGCGTCATTTGGCGTGCAGGATCTTAGTTCCCTGATCAGGGATCATATCCGTGCCCCCTGCAGTGGACACTCAGTCTCAACCACTTGGACTGCCAGGGAAGTCCCTAATGAGTCTTTTAAAAAGGAGTTTGGTGGCAGCCCTTCCTCCCTTTTGGAGCAGATGGTCAGCAGGACTGGTCATGGCTGTGTGTGTTCACGGCCAGCATCCCAGGACCCCTTTCAACTCCAAGATGCCCAGATCACACGGAACACGCTCTGCCTTGCCACCCCCATGAACCCAGCCAGGCTACCAAGCTTTCCCCGAGCCCCAGGGGGACTGGGAGAGGGGCTTGCCCTTCTCCTGGGAAGTGGGCATCATAGGGACAACCTCATGAATTGTTGTCCCGGTTAAAGATGTCACCTAGATACTGCTTCTCTACTACCCTTGAACTTTCTAGCCTTCCCTGAGCCCTCCTTTGGACTTCACAGAAACCCCGACCGGCTTCATTTTTCTATATATGGCATGGTCTGTGGTCTCACGAGACGGTAATCTCTTTGGCTCTTTGAGAGCAGGCGTCCGCCTTATCCTTGAGTAGCCTCCATCGCTCTGATCTAAGCTTTTTAGGCAAAATGGTACTGGAGGGGACGGGGCCCTGCTGGAGGCCTTGGGAATGCCCAGTGGGTGGGAGCAGAGATGGGAGATGGCATGGGGGCACGACTAGGAGGTGAGGGAGCTAGAGAGGGTCTGGCTCCAGCGGGGACAGGAGGCCCAGGTGTCCCGTGGAGAAGACAGGACCGAAAGCTGTTGTACAGGCTGTGGATCGGAAGCTGCCAACTGAACGGGGAACTGAGAGAGGGCTCAATTCAGTCCCCTCCTTGGGTGGGGACTTTGCCTGTGATGGAGCAGGTCCCCAACTCAGGGAAGGAGCTTCTCTCGAGCTAGCAGGACCCTTGCCAAGCGAAGGCCCCACCACCACCTACAGCCCCACGGGGCAGCTGATGCAACAGTAATCAGGGTGGTGGGGGAATAGGGAGCGGGAGAATTGGATATGACCCGCTGTCCCCAGCCTTGGCCAGGACTCTGGCCCCTGGGAGCTTTGTTTATTGCTTGTGTTTAGGGAAGCAGGAAAGAGGCCTCAGTCACACTAAACCCTCCCTCTGCCCTGTCTGCTGGGCCCCCGGCTGGGAGGGGGCGGTGGCTTCTGGCCAGTTAAGGGGCTCAGCCCTTGGAGCTAATTGCTCATTAAAGAGCGTTAATGAGTTTCCCACAGCCCCACCCCTGCCTGGACCAGCGAGGTGTCCCCAGGCCTCTCTGCTGTCCCCGAGGAGGGAGCAGGTCTCTCTTTCCCAGACCAGCCCCTCTGCCCTCCGCTTGGTGGTCAAGTCCGACTGTGGGCCCTGCTCCGCCAGCAGGTTCTGGGTCGTGGCGCCCCTTGACAGTTAGCATCCCTCATCCTCCCCGGCCCACCCTGCCCAAGCACTTACAGTTTCTCCAGCAGGGACAGTCCCAGGAAGGCTCCGCTCCGGAGGCTGGTGATCTTGTTGTTGCTCAAGAGCCTGGAGAACCGGGGAGAACACAGATGGGAGAAGAACACTTGCCTTCTGTGTAAGTGGCGCCCCCTGAGGTCGTGCAAGGAGCAGCCCCACCCTGGGCTCTAGGAGACCATGGGGAGGAGCCAGCCAATAGCTCGGGCAGAATACAGTCAGCCCACTGAGCCCCATCCCACAGCCTGGATCTGACTTGGGCTCCCTATAAGCAGGCACGCCACCCTGTTTCCACCTGGGAATCACAGGGCCAATCCCACAGCCCCCCCCTTTCTCCCCCCACCCCTATAGCTCTGTCTTGCTCAAGCCGTCAGCCTTGACCTGAGGACAGTGATGGGGAGAAAGGTCTAGCAAGTAGAGCAAGAAGCCCAGTAGGTGTGGGGGCAAGAGGAAGGGATTGCCCTTCCTTGGGGTCTCCATCACTCTGGGAGCTCAGGGCCTCACCAGAAGGGGACCCCTCCCTCCCTGCCCTCAAAGGCCCCCAACTCAGAGGAACAGAGTGCCTGTGCGTCCCTAAGCCTGTCTACAACCTTGACAAGAAACTGATGGAGTCCTGGGCCCCACCCAGGGAGCCCAAGCCTCAGGCTCTGCCTATGAGTCTTTGTTTATTTATTCATTTGTGCTGGCGGGAGGCGGAAAGGGGGCCCCAAGCTCCTGACGGAACCCACTCTGCCCACCCACTCAGTCTTTCTCTGCCCGGCTCCCCGCTGGGAGGAGAGAGATCCAGACCAGTCAAAGGGCTCATCCCTTGAGTTAATTGCTTATTAAAAAGCTTTAATGAGGGACTTCCCTGGTGGTCCAGAGTTTAAGACTCATGCTTCCACTATAGGGGGCATGGGTTCGATCCCTGGTTGGGGAACTAAGATCCTACATGCCATGTGAGACCAAAAAAAAAGGCTTTAATGAGCCTCTCAGCCCAAGCTCTTGCAAAGGGTTTCCCATCTTTGCTCTGAGCAGTGGAGAGCAGACCTAGGAAGGCCAGAGGGGCAGGCCTCTGGCCTCCTCTCCAGTGGGCAGCCTCGGGGCTGGACAGTAAGAGAGAGGGCAGGGGGCAGGGACTGGGCATGAGAGGGGCTGTCCGAGCTCTGTGCAAAG
Source organism: Tragelaphus eurycerus (assembly GCA_935064755.1). Classification (NCBI taxonomy): domain Eukaryota; kingdom Metazoa; phylum Chordata; class Mammalia; order Artiodactyla; family Bovidae; genus Tragelaphus; species Tragelaphus eurycerus. The sequence goes on along the minus strand of CAKXYN010000034.1, from coordinate 9,778,024 downwards.
CCTCCTGGAAATGGGTGGATGCACACACCAGCGCGACAGTGAGAGGACCCCAGACATCTGCACTACTCCAAGTTCAAGGGGCACGTGGAGGACAGACCATGGCCGGATGGAGACACGGGCGGGAAGGGCTTTGTGGGTCAAGGGAAAGAGGTGGACAGCTCATCTCCTTCCTTGCTTTCTCCACTCTGCAGAGAGGCCCCTCTTCCCCTCCTGGACCCCGCCTCACTGTCTCTCCAGCGCGTCATCCACAGCGACTGTGTGGACGGGTTCCAGGGAAGTGCTGTGTTTCCAAAGTGCTTCACACACACATACACACACACACACACACCTTGATATTTCAAAATCACATCACAGTAGTCATCATATGAATACTTAGAACTTTCTTGAACCCCTTTATTCTCATTTTATGCATTTTGTTCTTGTTCCATTTAGTCACCAAGTCGTGTCCGACTCTGCGATTCCACGGACTGTAGCCCGCCAGGCTCCTCTGTCCATGGGATTTCCCAGGCAAGAGTACTGGAGTGGCTTGCCATTTCCTCCTCCAGGCGATCTTCCTGAGGATGGTTTTGTTTTCCATTACCTATGGTCGGTGATTGTAAATAATATTGTCAGTTCTTACAGCTCTAAGGGTCTAGTGGAGCTGGGGTCACCCCTTTGGTGGTGACAGGTTCCTAATGGTGTGAGTCTTAAATCCAAACCTGCCCCTCGTCATCCACACCTCATTTCTTCATATAGCCTCAGGGCCTGAGGTTCAGAGGCTGCATTAACTGTCAAAAAAAGGCGAGGGACCCCTCAGTATCCTTATGTGGGGGAGAGATCCTGAAATACCAGGAGGAAGGGCGAGAAAGGTCATTTGTTTCAGCCTCCCCCATCCCAAGGTCTCTCCAAGGATGACTCCTGCCTGGGTCTTGGGAGGAATACAGATTAGGATGCTGATGGGGGTGGAGGGCACGGGGAAGGGTCAGGGGTATGGCAGGACAGAGGAATGGGGAAGCCAGGTTATCACAGCCCAGAGCACCAAGGGAGAAGCCTGAGAACAAAGCCAAACTTCAGTGGCGTATGGACCTGTTAAGGGGAGCGGAAAGCTGTTTTATTTCGTGCAAATATATCTGTGGATCCCCGTTTGAGAAACATTGACCTTAGGAATGAAAATAAATACCTTCTAAGAAAAAATTATCTCAAAATTATCAGCAGAAGATTTTTGTTTACAGATCGCTGAATTAAAAACAGAAAATTTAAAAAGTCTCCAACTCCCAAATCCCTGATATTAAAACTCAGGATCGTAACTGGAGAACCCCATCCAGACATGTCTAGAGGTAGTGTTGGGGAGTAGGTACCCCACATTCCCCAGACTCTTAAGCTTTTAACCCTTGAACACCTTTCACATACCCTAAATTTAACCCAGAGTCGGTCAACAGAAGTACAACGCCAGCTGCATATGTAATTCAGAACGTTCTAGCAGCCACACTTTTTAAAAGTTAAAAATTAAGTTAATCTTAATAATAGACTTTATCCCAGTGCCTCCAAAATGTTATCATTTTAACATGTAATACATATGTTATTATGTATTATAAATATATCATTATATTATAAATAAAAAACATTACATATATATTACATATACTTATATATTATAAATACACAATATAAATTATATACGTAACAAAAATTACGAATGAGCTATTTTCCTTCTTTTTGTATTGTCTTGGAATCTGGTGTGGATTGTCCTTTTCCAGCACAACTTAATTTAGACCAGCCACATTGCAAGTACTCGGAGGCCACATGGGGCTGGTGACCTTAACCCTCATCCCTGATCTAGTCTGCTTGTAGCCAGCACTGCCCCCCACGAGGAAGTCTGGGCTGCCAGGGAGATCTGGAGGCAGCCGGGGTGCTGTGTGTGTGTGTGTGCCAGGGTGCTGTGTGTGTGTGTGTGTGTGTGTGTGTGTGTGTGTGTCTGTGTGCGTGTGGCCTGGGAGCAGAGCAAAGGATGGGGCCCAGCACCCGAGGCAGGTGAGGCTGAGCCTCTGGTCCAGAAGAGCTCCCTCCTGGCTCCCGCCCCTCTGAAGCGGGCTCTGTGGGCCGGGGAGGAGAGGGCACAGCAGTGTGGGAGTGGAGTCGGCTTCAGCCCACATGGCTGGCTGGGCCAGCCCAGTGCAAACTCCCAGCCCAGAGAGTCTTGAAATGAGATTATTTTTTCTTGTGTTCGAGAACATGCTCTCCCGATCCCCTACCCTCTAAGCCACTCACAGAAGTGGGGACCCCAGGCCAACACCACTGCATCTTCCCCCTCCAATGGACCCCCTCTTGCCACATCTCTAGTTCTTGGAAAGACATCACCAATACCATTATGGTTTAGCCCCCAAGTAGCCAAAATTGGATCTCTTGGTCTTAACAACCTAGATTGGGCTGAGGAGATTTTATTTTCGTCCCAGAGTGTAGGGACTGAAATAATGGTGTCTGCGGGTTCAGTTCTTTGGAGGTGCCCCTTGTGTGTCTGGCCAGGAATTTGGGACTGCGTTTGGGGGAGGTAGGAAGCTGGCAGTCACAAGGCTGCTCATGGGGGTAAATGAAACACACACACACACACACACACACACACACACACGCCTCATCCATTAGGAAGCAAAATGTTCCCACCACACACGGCTCCCATGGGAGGCAAACAGGCAGGGCGGCCCCAAGCTTCTGTCCAGAGTTGCAGACACGGTGCAGTCTTGACCCCTTCTTCCTAATATCCTCAGCCACCTCTCTCTCCCAACAACCTCAGCAGGAGCAGCCTTCCCAGCCCCAGCACAGAGTGCCCACCAGGTGGGTTTTCTTCCCAACCACACCACTTGCCTCTTCGGCTGGCGGCTGGCCCAGCCCAGCATCCTCAACATCTTCCTCCCTCTCCCCACCCCTGACTACCACCCAGGGTCACATTTTCATAGGAAGGGGGGCCAGTCCCTGGAGGCCCCTGTTCACTACCCCAGAATCTGAAACCCGGCCAAGAAGAGAGGACACATGGCGTCCATTCCAGAACTCTGTCCGCGCTCAGGTCCTATTTTAGGGAAGAGGAGCAAGCAGTGTTACTGCTAACGACGAGGCTGGAGGCCACAGGAGCGAGTGGCTGGCGTCGGCTGGGGCCCTGTGGCCTCCAGGCAGCCGCAAGAACTCGCCAGATCCTGGCCTGACGTCCAAGATGACCCTTGTAGGGGTCCCACAGGCCCCATGCAGTGGGGCATGGGGCCAGCACATGCCTGCACCGAAGGGGTCTCACACGTGCTGGAAAAGTCACACGTGTCACCCTCCCAGCCCCCACCTGACTCAGCACACACACACATGCCAGGGCCCCATGCTCTCCAGGAATCCTGAGCCTGGAATGCAGGCTGCTGCCAGGGTCCTCTGGGCTGGGAGGGCCCCGTCACAACACCTGCTGCTGGCTCCTTGGCTGTCTTTGGGAGACTGTCAGTGCGGGCAGCAGGGTGGTCTGCTTGCTGACGCAAGAAGAGCCCCAGGCTCATAACCATCAACGTGAGACCGTTCTCCCTTAACCCCCCTCCCGTGGGCACAGTACCCAGGGCCTTGGAGCATTTCCAGGCCCACAAGGGCATCTGAAACCTAAAAAAAAAAAAAAAAAATCATTACTGAATATAGATGCTGCAAGTGTAAATTAATGAAGGTTTAACTACAGAACTACTAAATGTCATGTTACTGCCAATTAGCAATCATTGTTCAGCTTCATGAAGGATGCGGGTGCAGTTTAGCATGACTGATGGGACGATGGGGCCTCTAAATGTGAGACTGCCTCTGGTCCACGGGCCTGGCTCTGATACACACCTTTGCCTAAAGGCTGTGCCCATTGCACTGAGCCTGACTGTGGGGCATAGAAATGCTGGAGAGGACACACAGCAGTCCCAGACCTCCTGCCATCCTTCCCTTGGCTGGAAGACTGTCCGGTCAGCCCTGAACACCTACTGGTTAGGAGGTCACCCTGGTGGGGCCTCCTCTCCCCAGGCCTTAGAGGGCCATGTCCTGCGACAGCCTCTGACCTCAGCCTTGAAGCTCAACTGTCCAGGCAGGGCCTGAGGTCAAGGTACAGAGAGAAAATTGTCTTGCAATGGCTCCTACACACGGGGCCTTCCTCTTCTCTAACCTGCCCTCTCTGCAGGGGCACTGCATCTGGGTGATCAGCAGGCAGAAACCAAGAAACTGGAGAAGGCAAACCTGCAGCTGTTCATGGTGGGTAGTTGATATGCCTTGACTGGGATGTGGGAGCCCCCGGCAATGGAACTGAGTCTGCTGTGAGCATTCACCCCTGGGCATCCACTCACTCATTATCCAATCCTACCTGAACAGCTGCTGTGTGCTGGGCCCTGGGGAACACACCAGCACTGCAAACACGAATGAGACTTGATGTCTACCATTTCATTTCCCACTCAGGCAAGGTGGAAGAACGTGTGTCAGATAGGGTGGACTATTTGTGTAGCTGTGTCCACTCGGCTTCAGGAAGCTGGGAACTTACTCCCAATCACACTTCCTGCAGACAAGGCCTAAAATCTCACCCCTGGGGACTCAGACTTTTAGGCAAAGAAAGAGGGTTTTTTAAAAAAATATAAATAAACCTGATAGGATCTGTTATCAATCTTTTATACCTAAGCATAAATTAGCCCTTTACTCCTTCCACTCAAGAGATTTTCCTTGGGAATTTGGAGGCTCCACTTCTGTCCTTTGTGAGCCTGTATCCAGCCTCCACCGGGAGCCTGCAAGGCCCCTGATGGCAGAGACCAGCTCTCTATGGCCTCCTGGCACTGGAGTCCAGACACACAGCACAGGCAACTGGCCGACTGGGTGGGTGGGCGGGAGTCTGGTGGGGTAGAGCTCCAGGGGAAGTGGGGGTGGTCCATGAACCCCCAGTTTTCCCAAGTCAGGAGGCAGTTTCCTCTTTGCCTCCACTTCCCTACCAAGTCTTCTGTGCAGTGATGTTGCACAGTGGTCCCCTAAGCACACGTGTATCAGTGCAGGTGGGCGCCTCTCTTCCTGGCTTCCACGTGGAGGAAGCAGATTGGTTATCTCCCTGCCCCAACCAGGAGCTGGAGTCAAGGGATCTGGCTGGGAGTTGGGTGACCTTGGGCAAGTCAGCCGCAATCGGGGTGCCTTCTTAGGAAAAGAAGGGTCTGGACTGGAAACGCCCACTCCTTAGTGTGATGGCTTTTCCCACCCTGAGTCTCCTGAAATCTAGAGTTTCTGCTCCAACTCACAGCTCCCAGCAGGCGAAGCGCCCTGGGGGCGGGGGGCGGAGCGGGAGGGAGAGAAGCGGGAGGTGGGGGCTCTCGATCTCCTTTTTGCTTTCCAGCTGGGAGACGTCTGGGCCCTCGAGCTCAGGCTGGAACTCCCTCCCGGGCTGCTCCCTCCAGCCGGTTCCCTGCTCCTCCGTGACAGACTGCCCCCTGCCCCTCACCTGGCCCCATCCATCTTGCACACCCGTCTCCCCCAGCCGGCCTCTCCCCACTCCCAGGGCTGGGAAAGCAGGGTCCTGGGAGGCTGCCGGGCGTTAGCTACACTCCGCAGCGTCTCTGCTCCCCCACCCCCATCACCCAGTCCTAAAAGCAAAGGAATGTTCTGGAGTTTGGGAAGGATGGGGGGCCCCCGGAGGAGGAGGAGGAGGAGGGAGGAAGGGGAGGAGGCAGCTTTGTCCTGTCAGTGTCTGAGCTCTAAATAGAACAGAGCGGCTGGGCTGGGGGAATGAAAATAAACAGCCCCTCTGAACAGCCCCGTCTTAGCCGTCAACCGGATTTTCCTTCTGGTTCCCCAGCCCAGGGCCATTTCCCTCCCCTCCCCTGCCCAGCTCTCCGTCTGGGCCCCTGGAGGCCAAGGCTCTACCTCGGGGTGGGGGTGAGGGACGGTGGGGGGGGGGGGCGCTGTGTGGGGTGGAATGGGGGAATGAAGGGGGGTCTCAGTCCAGGCTGTGTGGCCTTGGGGAACTCGCCTCCCCTCTCTGGGCTTTGGGGATGACATGCTTGCCGGAATGGAAGGATGGAGATCAACTCAGAGGTGGCTGGAACTTTTTCTCCTTCAGGAAAGAGTTCTTACCCCAATGACTCCCATGTGGCATAAACTTAGGAACACTCGCTCCCTTTAAACATATGACCCCAAATTTAAGGGTCAATTTATGGTGAGGTTCAAATTACACTGGTTTGCCTGTGCCTTTGGGGGAAATTCTCAGGCTCACCAGGACTAAGGATTGCATCCCAGCTCACCTTCCCCGACCAAAAGCCCAGCCCAGAGGGGTGAGCTGTAGTAGCAAAAACAGACTTCCTTGGGGGGTCAGGAGTGGCTGGGTTCTTGCATGGGTTCTGAATAATTCTGCAAATAACCCATTCTGGGTCCTGGCCCCACTCAGGATGAATGGGGGTTGAATTTTAGGTCCACTGTCTCGGGTGCAAGAAGGACTCAACCCAGGGAAGCATGGAGGGCTCTGCTGTCTGCCTAGTGCTTCTGAGATGAGACCTTGGGCCCTGCATCTATGGGCAGGGTTCCTAACACCTCCGGGAAGGGCTGATGAGTCCTAGAACCTGGGCTCTGGTGGCCTCCAGCAACTCCAGGAGGTGGTCGGGGGAGAGTCAGGGAGGCACGTGGATTTCTTCAGGGCTCCTCACTTCAGACAAGCGGGGGGTCCCAGAGCCCCCCTGAGGGGAGAGTGTGCTGGAGTCCTGGGCCTCTTCCCTCCTTTCCTTCCTTCCCTCTTTTCTCCTCGCTCCCTCCCCCTCCCCCTCCTCTCCTGCACAAAAGCTCTCTGTACACAGCCACTTCCTCCGGCTGCTGTCTCTGAGCCCAGACCTTATGAGAACCATATGGGGGAAAGAGGGTGGAAGGGAAGGGGGTGGGGAGGCCGCGTGGGCCCGCCCCTTCAGCCAGCATCTCTCCCCTCCCCTTGGGGCTCCTTGCAGGCCATTGGCACACTTTGCCCCCAGATCCCCTAACTGGATCCCACGGCTGGGGGCTGGGGCGAGGGGCGCTGAAGGGAGGGCACAAGGGGGGTGGGGGGAGGGCTGGGAAGGGGCTTCCCTCCCCCATGGTGCTCTGAAGACCACCAAACTCACAGCAAAGGGGCCTAGCCACTGTCAGGCACATCTGCAGGGCCCAAGCTCCTTCTCTCCTGTGGGGGCAGCCTATGTGGTGGGCAACCCCCCAGACTGAGTGGATGAGGATTCGTCCACTGTCCCATGCCTGCCTCCCATCCCCACCCAGCCTTGGAATGTTCCCAGGTCAAAGGGGCCTGGGTCCTGCTGGGAAGGAACCGGGTTTTCTAAATCAGCCTTTGTGTCCATTGGCTCCCAAGTCCAGCCAGGTGAACGCTGACTCTCTTACCTGAAAGGAACACGAGGGGAACCCCACCAGCTAATCCTGACGCTGGCATCCGCCAGCTAAGCTGTGCGGCTCTGGGGCAAGAGGTGGCCTTCTCCCCACCTGGCCTCAGTTTGCTCAGCCATCAGATGTTCATGTAGGGGCTGGACCTGCTGGTCTCTAAGGTTCTTTTCGGCCCAGGGCGCCCAGAAACTTATGACACTGCCTGGTATCCTCTGAGGGCCTGCTCAGAGGTCCTGGGAGGTCCTCGGGAGATTTCCTTCTAGCGTTACCCATCATCAGTCTCTCCGTGGAATCCCTGAATATCCCCTCTCTACTCTCCCCATCTCCATAACTCCCAGAGCCCAGAATCAGAGGACAGGCCCATCAGCTGGTGCCCAGGGGTGAGCAGGGGGTTTACAGTGGTCTGTGTCTCCATCCCCTGCCTGTGATAAGCCACTCTCCCCCATGAGAACTTGCCCCTCAAGGGAGGCCCATAAAGGCTCCTGCTCTGGGCTGGGGGTGGGGGTGGGGGTGGGAGTGGCGGGGGACATGCCCACAGCTGCCCCCTGGACCAGCTGTGAGACTAGGGGGTGGGGTGGGCAGACAGATCAGGAAGAAAGCCAAGAGTTCTACTTTCCTGGAAAAACTGCGAATGAAAATCCATTAGACGAAAGAAAAAAAAAAAAGCCAAGGGTGGAGAGAGGGGCCTGCAAAACAGAAGGCAGGACGCAGATAACAGGGTGGGGGCGGAAGGGTTTTCCCTGAGGTGAGCGGCTCTGTTGACAGGGTTGCCCCTGATCAGCCTGGAGGCTGGCTGCAGACGGGTACCTTATCTAGCACTTTCTCTGCCTGGAGAGCCTGCCAGGCTTCCCAAAGTGGAGGCCCGACATTCCCCCTGCCTGCCCAGGACCCACATGGGCAGGGCGGTGGTGGAGGGGACTGAGAGCTGGCAGCCCATTCTGGAGGAAAACGGGAGGAGAGAGGGGAAAGCGATAATGCAAAGGCTACTGGCCCAAGTCCATTGTTTGCCCTAGGTCATGGGCAGAAAGGAGAAAGGAGAAATTTGGGGGAAAAAAATAATATTAAAGGAGGGAAGCGTTTGGGAAGGTGTGAAGGTTTCCGCGCTCTCCCCCTCCATTTGCAGCCAGACTGGAGTGGCTGAAGCCCCTTCCCAGCCCTTGTTCCCTTGAGATGCATGCTGGCTAGGGAGACGGGTTCACTGGGGCGACTGAGCCCCCAGAAGAGAATCCTTGCCCAACTTCTGCTGAAGGAGAATGTGGGCTCTTTTCCTTTAGAAGCCAGCTTGGGGGACGTGTTGCAGTCTGTTAGGTAGAGTCTGTGGGGTAGTCTCTGAAGCAAATGTCCATGGCGGGTCCCAGTCTCACCCCGGGGCGGGCTGATGGGCCAGCGGGCTCTCATGGGGCTGCTCCAGCTTGGCCTGCCCTGTCCGTTGTCCCTGCGGAGATGTCTAGCCAGGCTGAGGGGGTTGGGGGCTGTTCTTTGGAAGGTATCTTGGTCCAGGTAGGTGAGTGGCCTGGAACAAAAGGGCGGCGGCCCTTCCTCTGGGGATGGTTAAGGATGGAAGGTGAACTAGGGGTCCTGTTGGCTGCCACCCTGTCCCCATATCTTTTCACCCAGCATCTGCATCTTCTCACCCTACGCTGTCTCCTTGGAGTGGCATCCATGGGAATTAGCCGTGGCTGGAAAGCATTAGTTGCCAAATCATTCTAAGATGTGCTGCAAAACCACCTTTAATGTTTTTCCCCTTCTTTCTGCCGTCAATACATTAGGATGCCCTAATCGCAGCACATGTGTGTGAGCAGGGCTGAAAGATCCAGGGCACACATACACACACACCCCCTCTCGGAGCTCAATTCTCATCGCCCAGTAGGGACTCACACACACTGGCCCAATCATTCCACACAGCAAGCATTTTTCTCCTCCAGAACTGAGTGGGCTGGGGAATGCCCAGGCCTGTCTGGACACTTCCACACCAGTGGACTCTCAGGGGGACGGGAATCAGCTGCCACAGCTGTCTTCCCAGGCCATGGCCCTATCCCCTAAGCGGCGGGAACCTGGGAGAGAGCAGAGGGACACAGCTTCCACCCCGCTAATACACACAGGCACACACCCACCCCAGGCTGAGGAGAATGCAGGCCAGGAGGCCAACGTCAGAGGCTGACCAGTCGTGTCCTGTCAGGAAGCGCACAGCCTCTGAACTCACCCAACCAGAGTCGTTACTGTATTGTTCTGGACACAATCGGATAGACCCTGAGCCAGCTCTAACTCCAGGGCAAGGGGTGGTGGGGAAACGGTCGCCACCGGGGTCAGGAGGACAGGGAAGGGGAAGCGGCTTGAAGGCTGGGTCTGGGACAGGACAGGAAGGGGCCGCCGCCAGGGCCGGACCCCACACTCCACGGCATGCGTGGAGCTCCGAGCACGTGGTCCGTGCAGGAAATCGCTGCGGTGGGGAGCGGTCGCTAATTCTCCTGCGGGCTGGTGGGATCTCGGACCCTCGTTGGGGAGGCTGGGGGTCGGGTTGTGGCGCAGCGGGCAGAGCCGGTTGCCAATGAGGGCTTAATAAGGCCCGGGCTGAGAAGGGAACGAAGGGATGACGGAGGGAGTTTGGGAGGTAGCCTCCTTCCCCTCTACCAGGTTTCTTTCTCTGCAATCTGCGCGAAGAAGTCAATCAAGAAAGGGCCAAAGTTCGTCTTCACATCCGAGGAGGGAGGGAGGAGGAAGGGATGCAGGACTAGGAGCACAGGTCAATTCACAGATGCGCAGTGGGACAGGGCCCCAAGAGGAATCGGGACGCCGGGGGGGTCTCGTTCACATCAGAAGCGCCTGCACCCCAAGGATAGACATTTTTCCGAACCCATGCTCCTGCCTGAGCTAGAAAGACGGGCTGCAAGCCGGGCTGGCAGGCCCCGGGGTCGGATGGGGCGCCCCCATCTGGAGGATCCAGGCCCGCGGGCTGAACCCGGGAAACTCCCCCAGTGCGGCCAGGGACGCGTCCGCGGTGGTGACGACCACAGGCACCTACTGGGCCGCAGGCGTCGATCTCCGGGGAGCCTTCCTCCCATCCCACCCACCTCAGGTCCCCGAAGTCCGCAACACCAGCCCCGGCTAGAAAGCCAAGGAGTCTGGGCGTCCCGCCAGCGCGCGTTCCCCTTCACCTGTACAGGTGAGTGGGCGCCCCGCGGTGCCTCTCTTTGGGGCGCATTCTTCACCAGTGCTCCTTCCTTCCTCCTTCCACGCCTGGAGCCCTAATCTTTCCCCTGCTTCTCCCAAGCCTCCCTTCTCGGCTTCTGGACTCAGGCCCGAAGTGGCATCGTCTCTGTCCCCCATTCCCCAGCCCTCCCGTCTAGTCTCCTGTCGTGCCCTCGTCGGGACTGGGGCCCAGCCGGGCCGAATAGGGTACTCACAGGGTAACGGTGCTGTTCGGCAGAAGGCCGGGATCGGGAGGCTCCGGGAGGTCCCCGCCGCCGCACACCACCCTCCTGCGCGCCGGGTTGGGGGCGCCGCCGCTGAGCCCCTTGGCCCGCTCCCCCGAGCACTTGCAGCTGCGGATGGGGACCGGGCAGCCGGGCGCGCCCCGAGTCTGGGGCGTCAAAAGCAGCAGCCACGGCAGCAGCAGCGGCAGCAGCAGGCGCGCGGGCGCCCCCCGCATCCTGCGTCCCGCGGCGCCCATCAGCCCATCGCCCCGCGGGGACCCACAGCGCCAGGGCCAGTCTGCGCGCCGGCCGGAGAGATCCGGGCGGGCTGGAGGCGTGCTCAGCGGGGGCCCGGGGCGCCCGAGGGCGGGGCGGGGGGCCCTGGGCGGAGGCGAGCCCCGGGGTCCCCGCCGCCGCGCCCCGGGGGCATGTCCGGCGAGCGCCCCGGCGGGGAGGACGCGGGCGCGGCTGTCAGCGCGGCGCTGACGGCCCCCGGCGGCGCGGCCCGACTCTCGGCGCCGTGCGCCCGGGCCGGATGAGGCCGGGCCCCTCCGCGTCGCCTGCTCGCTCTGCGCGGGGCTGGGACCTAGCGGATCGCGCCGGGATCCTGCCGCCGCCGCCGCCGCTCCGTGCCATGGATGGAGGCAGCTCGGCGCGGCGCCGCTGCCGCCGCCTCCAGCCCCCGCCCGCCCTCCCGAGAGGGCGCCCTCCCCTCGCCAGCTCGTCCGTCCGCGAGGCCCTAGCGCCTCCCGATGCGCGGCCAGGCCGCTGCCCTCCCCCGAGTCGCAGCCGGCCCGCCGGCGAGAGGCCCCGCTTGTTCCCCATGCCCGCCCTGACCCTGGACGTCTCCCGGTCGCCCCTCTCCCCAGAGCCGAGGTTCTTCTCTCCACAAGCCCAGCCAACCGCTAGCACTTCCCACGGAATCCTTCCTCACTCTTGCCCGTCCAGCCTGCACCCCGATGCTTCTGGGGCTTTCATCGACCCGCGGGCTTGACTAGAGATGTCCCTGGGTGGGAATGAACTTGGTATCCCGCTCCGGGGTTGCTGAGGCTCGGCTTCCCCTGACCCCTGACCTGGTGGGCCAGGCTGGAAGCCAGGCGTTCACTCTCGCAGCCCTGCTCCAGTCAGTGCAGAATATATACGAGCTGGAGACGAAGGAGACTCTCGGATCCTCCGGGTGACCTCGCCCAGTGGGGGTTGCATGTCACTGGGCCAGGAGGGGTCAAAGGCCGAGACAGGTCAGATCTAGGGGCCTATCTTTTCCACATCCCTGTGCGTGCGCAGGCGCGCGCGTGTGTGGACGGGGGAGGGGGGTTGGGGGGCGTGGATGGGTGGGAATGAACAGAACTGAGAAGGCAAAAGCAGGGATTCCCGCTGGCTGTGGGAAGAGCACTGCAGTGAGTCAGGAGGGCCGGGTCTGGGCGGCTCTGACTAAGGACACAGTCCCTAACATCCTGGGGTGTCAAATCTCCGAAGTTCAAAGGGGCCCTTCCACCCCCTAGTTTGTGACTGCAAGTTTTGGCCTGAGAATGAGTGGGCAGGGGCCACTCCGGTGGCTATGAAAACTCTCAGTGGGTCTCAGAGGGGCTGGAATGCAGGCTGGGAACCTGGCTGGGGACAGAGGGTAGTGTGAGGTGCGCCTACGTCCTCAGTTTCCCCACGAAGGCGGTCTTTTCTGCCACTTATAAGCACCTTTTCCGTGGAGATGCAGGCTGCTGGGGTTCGGGGTTAGGGTTAGGGTTAGGGCCCTGAGGCGAGCCCCCTTTCCCCCTCCTCTGTTGGGCCACCAAAATGGTCTCTCTGATGACTGCCGCCTTCTTGGGTGCCGCGAATGTGTGGCCAGCACGGTGGCCTTTCAGCGGGGTTCCCCTCACCCACCCCCTTTCCTGGGAAGGGTTTCTTTCCCTTGTGTGGGCGGCAGACGCTGAGCCCAGACACGGACTTCTTCTGGCTCCACAAGCCTCTCCCAGTTGCAGGCTCTGGTTCCTTCAACTTCCAAAGATAAATAAATAGTGATTGCAAATGGAGCAAGGGAGAAGGGGCCCACGGGCCCCCTCCCCCCAGCCAGGCCTGCATTCCTAGGAAGGGTCGTCACAGAGCCACGGTCCACAGGCAGGTCTGCCACCAGCCCTCCTGTTCCCAGGCCAGGGAACTTCTCAGAGCAGAGCAGGGGACGCCTCGATCCGGGGGTCACACAGCTCTCCTGTCATTTCTTTCTTTCTTTCTTTTTTTTGCTCAGCGGAGACACTCTAAGTCTGGAAAGGAATTCCACTGCAAAAGCCGCTCTCTGAGGCTGAATCGAGGCCAAATGACATTTAATGAGGCAGTGATTCCTCACAGGTGGGAATGAGGCGCGGGGTGGAAACAGTTGCAAAATGCTGTCCTGTCCTGCTGGTCATCCCTTTTGATCTCTCTTCCCATCCAGAAAGGTGATGGATGAGCGGTAGAGACGCGGTTGGGGACTTATCCTCCGCTTCCTTTTTTTGCACGCTGTTTTCTCTGAGCCACTCAAAGCTCTCCCCATGAAAAACCTTCCTGGTTATCTGTTCTCAGAGATACAGGCTGGAATGAATGAGTCCTGCATGTGTTGAAGTTTGTCTGGGATAGAAAGATGACTCAAGCTGAGCTCCCACCCTCATGACATCTGGTTAGGAAGCTGGGCCCTGGCCCTGATCGTGTGGAATAACCTCTTCATTGAACTCAGGATAAGGTAGCGTGATACAGGGAGAAGGCTGAATTAATCCTGCCTGAAACAAAATGGGGGGTGGGGAGGCCTGTTCAAAAATGTTAGTCCAATCTAGGGCAGAAATGTAACTCACCACAACTTACTAGACCATTGTTGTTCCCTTAAGGGCCCTGGGGCTCGCACCCTCTAAGCCCTCTCTAAAGAAGCTTTCCTTGGGACTTCCTGGCTTGATTCCCTGGTAGGGGAACTAGAATCCAACGTGCTTCGGAGCAACTAAATCTGAGTGCTGCAAATAGAGAGTCCGTGAGGCGCCACAAAGATTCTGCGTGCTGCCACGAAGACCCGACTCAACCAAATAAACAAATAGAGGAAAAAAATATCCAAAAAAAAAAAAAAGACAAAGTTTGCCTTTGCTGGGTGCTAGCTGCTGGCTAGCTTCTCTCTTGCCTCCACCCGCAATGCTGATCCATTCCCCTTTGTCAGGCAGTGCCTGGGGGGCTCTTCTCCCATGATTGACCAGACCCTCCATTGGGGGCAGCTGAGAGTGGAAGATGGGGGGTCACGATCTGTGTCCTCTTCCTTCCTCCAAGCCCAGAGCAGACCAGAGTTAGCACAGGGCAGCCAGCATTTACTGAGGGCTTGTTATGTGCCGGGCACTTGCAACTACATTTTAGGAGAATTAGCTCATTTTGTCCTCATACCAGGGTGAGGATGGCTGTTTTAGTGGACAAAAGGGGAAGAGGCACCCTGAATAGTAAACTTGCCCAAGGATACACAGCCCGGAAGTGATGGAAATCAGGATTTTTAAATATAAATGTATTTATCTATTTGTTTTGGCTGTGCTGGGTCTTCATTGCCACGTGGGCTTTTCTCTAGTTACAGCAGGTGGGGACCAGTCTCTAGTTGCTCTGCCCGGGGTTCTCACTGTGGTGGCTTCTCTTGTTGTGGAGGACGGGCTGTTGGCGCTTCAGTAGTTATGTTTCCAAGGCTCTAGAGCATGGGCTCAGTAGTTGTGGCATAGGGGTTTACTTGCTCCGTGGCATGTGGAATCTTCCCAGACCAGGGATCAAATCCATGCCCCCTGCATTGGCGGTGGATTTTTTTTTTTTTTTAATGATTTTTAACTTTTTTATTTTTTATTTTATTTATTTGGCTGCACGAGGTCTTAGTTGCAGCATGTGAGGTCTTGTTCCCTGACCAGGGATTGAATTTGGGTCCCCTGCATTGGGAGCTCAGAGTCTTAGCCACTGGACCACAAGAGAAGTCCTGGCAGGTGGATTCTTAACCACTGGATCACCAGGGAAGCCCCAGAGTCCAGTTTTAACCACTGAGATTTATAATTTCTGGGATAGGAAGGCGCCCTCAGTAAGCACCCCAAGAAATCCCCTCACTTCTGCTTATTGTCTCAATTTGATTTTCTGGCCCTCTCTGAGCTGAACCTTTACAGACATCCACCCCCCAAACCATAGCTAGTGGTAGAATGGGGATTCTCAGTCCTTATTCTTCTAGCAGAGTCAAGGGAGACAGAAACTTTCTTGAGGAGCTCCACACCTCGGCTAGAAGAGAATAGTCTCTAAAGACTAAGAGAGAGACTTCCTTGGTTCAGTGGTTAAGTCCAGTGGTTAAGACTCTGAGTTGCCCATGCAGGGGGACTTGGGTTTGATCTCTGATCAGGGAACCAAGATCCCACATGCCTCGCAGCCTGTCCAAAAGATAAAAATATATAAACTTAAAAAAATAAAATAAAGGCTATGACAGATTATAAACACATATAGAATCAGAGCTCACAATATCCAGCACCTCCCAGCTCCAGGCCCTGGTCTCTTCTCCTGGCCGTCAGAGGCCCCACTCAGGATGTCTGAATTTGTTAGTTTTTCCAGTTCCCTCTGTGCCTTCTCATGCCAGAGGCAGGATCCTAACAGAGACCCAGGATAACAGTGGATAAGGTCATGGCCCATAATTGGATCGATAATGCCAGCATGATTTTTCTCCAGGGCGCCATTAATTTAGAAAGACATGGAGGCTCAGAGCCTGTGAACACCACCCTTTATCCCACCTCCCCACTAGGAAGGCTCTCTTGGGTGGTCCTCTGAGCTCTGTCCTCTCTTCCCTGTCCTGAACTTCCCCATGGGGACTCTGCTAAGCTGCCCGTCCTGTTGAACCGTGACACTGAAGGTTCATGGCAGAGTGCTCATGCCTCAACCAGAAGGAATGAATAGGAACTGTGGGAAGCTACCCAGATAAGTATTTGGACCTATAAGGACTTCCCTTCAGAGATTGGACATCGCCCCCTACGAGGTGCCTGTGTATATAGACCCTCCCACAGGAGGGACTCATAATCTCTGTCTCCATGAAAATCTGACTCACCCTTTAAGTGAAATGATGGATGACTTTCTGCACCATGACTGTCATGCTTAAGAGCATGAGACTGAAGCTAGATGCAAATCCCAGGCTCTCCATTTTATTGGTCTTGTGACTTTGGGCAACTCACTTAATCTGCCTTGGCCTCAGTTTTCTCATCTGTGTAATGGGGTGAAAAAATATTTACTTCAGAGGGCTGTGTTGATAATGTTAGTTACTTGCCAAAGGTGCCTGTGTGATATACTATAACAATAGGTTTGGTCTTTCAAACAATGAATGAATGGATTTTATTTTCTTGCCTGTGCGGGGTCTTTGTTGCTGAGTGAGGGCTTTCTCTAGGTGCGGGGGTCTACTCTCTAGTTGTGCATGGGCTTCTCACGGCGTGGCTTCTCTCGATGTAGAGCACAGGCTCTAGAGTGTGGACTCAGTCATGGCAGCTCACGGGCCCGCTCCACGGCATGTGGGATCTTCCCAGACCAGCGATGGAACCCGTGTCCCCTGCCTTGGCAGGTGGATTCTTAACCACTGGACCACCAGTGAAGTACTGTATTTGGTCTTCATGCCCACCCATTCCTGACCCCCAGTTCCTAAAACCCTTGGCATTTCCTGAGGGACAGGAGTATCTTCTGTTACTCGTCTGGGCACAGCTGAGTTTATGCTAATGAGGGTTGTACTCTTAGCCTCAGGATGGAGGCTGGTCGAGATGTCTTAAACAATAAGATTCAGAGAGCTTCTGGGTTGGTGAACAGTCATGGTGGCAGGAGGGAGCCCACCCAGGATGGGCATGGAAGCTCCATGCCCCACTCCCCTGCACACACCTTGCCCTACGAATTGCTTCCACCTGGCTGGAAGTGTAAGCGATGAGTTGTATCCTTTTTTTATATATAATTAAATGTATTTATTTTTAATTGAAGGATAATTGCTCTACAATATTGTGTTGGTTTCTGCCATACATAAACATGAATCAGCCATAGGTATACTTATGAGTGGTATCCTTTATAATAGACCAGCAAATGTGAATAAAGTGTTTTCTTGAGTTCTGTGAGCTGTTCTAGCAAACTATAGAACTTGAAGAGGGGGTCACGAGAATCTCTGATTTATAGTCAGTCGGTCGTAAATATGGGCGCCTCAGGACATCTGAAGTAGAGGCAGTCTTGGGGAGCTGAGCCCTTAGCTTCTGTGGTCTGTGGAACGTAGTCAGTGTCAAAGTTGAATGAAATTATAGGACTACCAGTAGGGGTTGGAGAATTGGAGAGTTGACTGGAGTCAGAAAGCACCTCAGGGTCTTCCCTGCTGGTCCAGTGGCTGAGACTCCGTACTCCCAGTGCAGAGGACTTGGGTTCAATCCCTGGTCAGGGATCCCGATCCATAGGCCACAATTAAGAGTTTGCATGCTGTAACTAAAGGTTCCACATGCCACAAGGAAGGTTGAGGATCTCATGTGCCGCAACTAAGACCCAGTGCAGCCAAATAAATAAAAGTAAATTAAAAATAAAAGAAAGCACCCCAGCCTGACACATTCACATGCTCAGTCAATGTCAGTAGGCCGGTGGCTGTGTTTCTTATTGGAACCTGCTTGGTTTTGTCCTGTTATAGTTCACTGTTTACCTATTTCACTCTTCCACTAGAACAGAAGGTCCAAGAAGAGGCTATTATTTTCTTTATTTCTAGGATTTCCAGCCTGTTTTAGTGACCAACGAATAGAAGAGACATTTAATTAACTTGCTCAGCAAAGTGTTCCTGAGTTTTTAATTATTTAAACAACAGTTACTGGGCATTTACTATGTGCCAGACACTGTTTCGAGCACTGAATATACAGCAGTCAGTGTACAGATGATAAAGTCCATGGTTTCATGGAGGTAATGTTATAGCAGAGGGAGCCAGATAATATGTAAATAAACCAATGAATATGTTAATCTAGTGGGTGAGGAGAAGATCAATGAAGCAAAATTAAACAAGGTAAGGAGATAATAATGGGGGAAACAGAAGCAACGTAAGTGTCCATCAAATGATGAGTATATAAAGAAGATGTATATATACAATGGAATACTACTCAGTCATAAAAAAAGAAGAAAGTTTTGCCACTTGTAACCGCATAGTGCGGAGAAGGCAATGGCACCCCACTCCAGTACTCTTTCCTGGAAAATCCCATGGACGGAGGAGCCTGGAGGGCTGCAGTCCATGGAGTTGCTGAGAGTTGGACACGACTGGGTGACTTCACTTTCACGTGTTGGACAAGGAAATGGCAACCCACTCCAGTGTTCTTGCCTGGAGAATCCCAGGGACTGGGGAGCCTGGTGGGCTGCCGTGTATGGGGTTGCAGAGTCGGACACGACTGAAATGACTTAGCAGCAACCTCATAGTGAACTTGGAGAGAAGTACACTAAGTGAAATAAATCAGACTGAGAAAGACAAATACTGTACATATAAATTCCACTTATATGTGGAATCTAAAAAATGTAACAGACTAGTGAATATAACAGAAAAGGTGCAGACTCACAGATAGAACAAACCAGAGGTTATCAGTAGTAGGGAGAGGGAAGGGAGGAGGGTCAATATAGGGGTAGAAGAGTAAGAGGTACAAACAGTTACGTATAAAAGAAACTCTGAGGATATATTATGCAACATAGGGAATATAGCTAATATTTGGTAATAACTATAAATGGAATATGGGCTTCCCTGATGGCTCAGCATAAAGAATCTACCTGCAATGCAGAAGACACAGGAGATGCAGGTTCGATCCCTGGATCAGGAAGATCCCCCCTAAAGGAGGGCATGGCAACCCACTCCAGTATTCTCGCCTGGAGAATCCCATGGACAGAGGAGGTGGGCCACTGTCCATAGGGTAGCAAAGAGTCAGACATGACTGAAGTGACTGAGCATGCAAGCATAAATGGAATATAACCTTTAAAATTGAATCACTATATTGTACACCTGTAACTTATACACTATTGTACATTAATTATACTTCAATTAAAAAAAAAAAGAGTGGTGAGGAAGACCTCTCTGACAAGGTGATCTTAGAGCAGAATTGTGAAGGAATGAGGGAAGAGGCCCAGAGATTTGGGGGGACAGGGCAGCATGGTGGGAGGTCCCCAGCTGTGACCCATCAAGGAAGAGCCAGTGACCAGCGTGGCCGCCCCGCCAGCAGTGAGAGGGAGGGAGAGAGGGCGGTGGACGCGGTATCCTTGACCTCAGGTCTAGATCACGTAGGGCGATGAAGGTCACGGGAAGAATGTTGGATTTTATTCTGAATGAGTAGAGAAGTCTAGAGAGTTTGAAAAGAGGAATGACCTGATCTGAGCTGGACTTTCACATCTCCTCTCTGCCTCCTGTGTGGAGGATGAGTCTGCTGGGAGGACCACGGGGCATGGAGACCAGCTCGGAGGTCAGGGTGACAGTTCGGTGGGTGAAGGAGGTGGTGAAGGAGGTGGGGTGTGGGTGGAAAGTGCCTCCAGTGGGATCCCTGACACAGTGAGCGAAGTGAGAAAAATCTGTCCAGGAGGGCCCCTGGGTGTCTGGCTTAGGCTGTGAGAACGGAATCCTGTTTATGAAGCCGGAGAAGACTCAGGAAGGGTCAGATTTAGGGAGAAAATCAAGCGTTGGGTCCATCACTCTTTGGACCTGGGGGAGTCCAGCGTGGTGCTCTCATGGAGTTGATAGGTCAGTTAGGAGAGGCCAGGATGGACACAAATGGGTGTCTAATCACACACCGTGATGAGTGCTGGGAAGAGAAGGGGACCTTCGGGAGCCCCATGGGGGCAGAGGACTCTGAGGGGGTCAGGACAGGCCTCTGAGGAGGTGACAGCTAAGGGGCCTGGAGGATGATCAGGCCTGGGGCACGGAGGAGCTTGGCACCATGGGCTTAGGACAGACGCCTGTCCCTATGGGGAGCAGGGGCAGGGAGGGTGGATGAGGGCCCCCTCCTGCTCCTGCCTCTCTCTGGCCATCCCTAGAGCCCCCTGTGAGATCCTGGGCGCCCCAGAGCTTGGGGACGCTGTGTCTCTCTTGCCCGAGATCTCCCAGGGGGCCTCTTGGCAGGTCAAGGTTCGGGGGTTTCCTGGTGCCCATCACGCCTCACTTCCCACCTGGTGCTGGGACTCCTTGGGGCCCGTGATGGTTGTTTAGATCCTCCTCCCCACCCCCAGCCAGGGGCTGCTCCAGCCACAGCCTTTCTGCTCAGAGGCACAGAGAGGATGGGGCCCCGGCCCATCCCCACACCGGCAACCCCTCCCGGAGCCCTACCAGGGTCAGAGTATTCAGGGCCTAGAGGAGGGCGAAGCAGCTCTGGCCAGAAGAGGGTGTGTGAGAGTGTGTGTGTGAGTGTGTGTGAGTGTGTGAGTGTGTATGAGTGTGTGTATGTGTGTGCACGAGTGTGTATGTGTGTGTGAGTGTGTGTATGTGGGTGTGAGTGTGTGTATTGTGTGAGTGTATTGTGTGTGAATGTGTATGTGTGTGACTGTGTGTATGTGTATGTGTGAGTGTGTTTATGTGAGTACATGTGAGTGTACGTGTGTGTGCACAAGTGTGTGTGTGTGTATATGTGTGTGAGTGTATGTCTGTGTGAGTGTATGTGTATGTGTGTGAGTACATGTGCGTATGTGTGCGCAAGTGTGTGTATATGTGAGTGTGTGAGTGTATGTGTGTGTGTGCGTGTGCGTGTGTGAGTGTGTATGAGTGTGTGTATGTGTGTGCACGAGTGTGTATGTGTGTGTGAGTGTGTGTATGTGGGTGTGAGTGTGTGTATTGTGTGAGTGTATTGTGTGTGAATGTATGTGTGTGACTGTGTGTGTATGTGTATGTGTGAGTGTGTTTATGTGTGTGAGTACATGTGAGTGTACGTGTGTGTGCACAAGTGTGTGTGTATATATGTGTGAGTGTATGTCTGTGTGAGTGTATATGTATGTGTGTGAGTACATGTGCGTATGTGTGCGCAAGTGTGTGTATATGTGAGTGTGTGAGTGTATGTGTGTGTGTGCGTGTGTGAGTGTATTGTGTGTGTGAATGTATATGTGTGTGACTGTATGTGTGAGTGCGTGTGTATGTGTGTGTGTATGTGAGTATGTGTGTGAGTGTATGTGTGAGTGTATATGTGTGTGAGTACGTGTGAGTATGTGTGTGTGTGCACAAGTGTCTGTGTGTGAGTGTATGTGTCTCTGTGTATGAGTGTGTGTGAGTATATGTGTGTGCGTGTGTGACTGGGTATGTGTGAGTGTGTATGTGTGAGCGAGTGTGTGTGAAAGTGTGTGTGTGTGGTGGAGGGAGGGCTCACTGGCCACCCGCCTCTCCATGCTGTGCGGGGGCGCTCCGTGGCGCCGCTGGGTGGGCCCGACTCTCAGGACACCCCTCCCACGGCGGCCGCCCCGTGCCCTGCAGTGGGCGGGTGTCAGTCCCTGGTCAGTCTCTGCACCCCAGGGCCGAAGCTCGCACGTCCGCCCGCATTGTAACCCAGGGAGGCTGAGGCAAACAGAAGAGGAGCAGACAGCTGGTGGTGGAAGATGCGGCGTTATTCTGGGCAGGCGGGGAGGTGGAGGACGACCCAGGCTGGCTTGGCATGTCTCGGGTCACCCCCCTGGGGCTCCGGGCCAGGTAGGGGGTGATTCTTCCCCTTCAAAGCCTGTGGCAGGGAGGCTCAGGTTGAGGCAAACCTCAAACATTTGTCTAGAGCCGAGCCTGCTTCCAGCCCTCACCACTATTTACAAGAATTATTTTTATCAAAGGAATATACACATATGGTGAAGAAGTGGAACAGCGCACAAGAGCTTGTAAAGAGAAGCAAGGGCCTCTTTCCAGTCCTCCTGCTAGTGGCGGCTGTGACCTGGTCCGCCTTAGACTTCTCTGCTCTTTGTAGATGCAGCCTGGGAAGGAGGCCTCGGTGGGTAGGGTGGCTTTCTGGAGCGGCCCCTCCCAGAGGCGGTCTTTAGATTTCCAAGCCCGATCCTCTGGGTCACTGCCACCCTCTCCCAGCGCCACCGCCCCCTGCCCATAGGTCACTTCCCGCTGCCTGCAGCGCGTGGCAAGCCCCTCCAGTCACAAGGAATCTCAGAGAAACGTCCTTACTCACACAGCCTGGCAGAGTGGACTTCTTTTTCTTTTTTTAACTTCCCTGACCAGGGATTGAACCCGGGGGCCCTTGGCTGTGTTAACCACTGGACCTCCAGGGAATTCCCTAGATTTCTAATTGGCTGGAAAAGTTGGGTTTTGCCTGGAACCTCGATTCCCGGCAGCAGCTGTCCTCTTGTGCCTGGTGGGCCCGTGGGGCTGGGGTTGGGGGGCTCTGGAACTGGCCCTTTGGTTTGTCTCGTCACCTCCCTCTGCTTCTTTGTTCCTCTCTGTACTCTTCTTCCTTCCTTCCTTTTTTTTTTTTTAGTATTTATTTGGCTGCCCTGGGTCTTAGCTGCAGCACACGAGATCTGAGATCTTCGTTGCAGTCCGTGGGACCTTTGGCATGTGGGACCTTCGTTCCCTGACCAGGGATTGAGCCCAGGGCCCCCTGCCTTGGGAGCGAGGGGGCAGCCACTGAACCATCAGGGACGTCCCCTTCTGCGTGCTTTTCTCTCTCCTTTCCTCTCCTGTGAGATGGTGTGGAGTTTTGGTTTCACTCTGGGCAGCTGTTGCTGTTTTTGCGCCTCAGTCTCCAGCCGGCTCTTTCATTTCAAGCTAGGGGAACTGGAAGGGGAGGCTTGGGTGTCTGTCCTGGGCTGGCTTGTGAAGGGGGACCTGGCCTCACCATGGCCTCCGTGACTCTCCCAGTCTCAGACCCCCGAGGGGAGCCTGTCGGCTCTCAGGGCTTTAATTGCCTCTTGGAGGGTCCCCTTTCTCAGCCTCAGAGGCTCCTGTTTCATTTCTGAAGGAAGGTGGCCGTTCCCCCGCCTCGATTCCCCCCCACTTCCACAGTTATCTGCTCCATCCATCAGCGCTCCGCTCACCCCATTGCTCTGCAGAGATTCTAGCAGACTGCAAAGCCGAGCCGGGCTGGGTCCACCGCTGGTCCCTGATGCTTAATGAGCGCTTACTATGTGCAAAGCACATGACGGGCTTTATCACATTTAAATGTCACAAGGACACCATGAGGCCCGATTTACAGGTTGAGGGGACAGACACACCACGAGGGCTTAGTCTCTGACTCAAGGGAATGTGGCTGGCAGGGCCAGATTGGGGATTTGGACCCAGACAGACGGGTGTCAGAGTCTTGGAGCGAGCTTCGTGGCCACGCGTGCGCCTGTGTGTGTGTGAGTACGTGTGCACGCGCACAGCTCCCCTCCACCAGCGCAGCCCCTCTGCACCAACTCCTGTAGCTCCTCCCTGGGAGCTGGTTCCCAAGCTCACTCCATAAAACCCTTTTGATGCCCTGGGTTCCTCGCAGTGGACACAGTGAGAGGCCTGTTCCCTGCTCCCCACCTCCTGCCCTAGGGAGGCTCTGGGCCTCAGCTCAGAGCGCCAAACGGCACGGAGGCTGCCAAAAAGGGCCCGGGCGTCCCAGGTGGGCAGAGTGCTCCGGGAGTAGGCTGGGGAGGGGGCAAGGCGGGTAAGGCGGGTAAGGACCCATCACACAGACAGAGAGATGCTGTGAGCCCCGGGGGGTGGGGGGAAATGTGGCTGGCTCTCTGTGGACCTCCTGGCCCCCAACGTGGACTGGGAAGAGGGCCATACCAGGGCAGAGGCTCTTTCCTGGCAGAGGGCTGCCTTCCACCATCAGCACACACCCTAGAATCCTGGCACCCCTAGAAGCAAGCTCCCTCCCATGGAGGGATCAAGCTGCAAAGATACTTAGAGCCCTCCGTTTCGGGGCCCCTCCTGTCACCTGTGGTTTGCAGGGGGAAGGGTGATGAGGGGGAGTCCCAGGGAAAGCCAGCTGTCGGATGCAGAGAGGGTAAAAGGTGAGCTGGCTGGGCTCACCCAGAGGCCTCCAAATGGAGGTGCACCCCCCTCTTTCTCCAGGGGAGGAGATGCCCCTTTGGGAAGCCAGAGAAAGGCAGGAAGCCTGTGCCCAAGGGTAGATTGGGTGGGCTGGGGCTCCAGCCCCCAAACAGCTGCTGTCTGGGCAGGAAGGTGTCCGTGGGGAGCCCGGGAAGGGGGCGGGGGTCAGCAGCAGCCCCTGGAGCCTATGGCCCAGCTGGGCACACCCCTCCCCAGAGCTCACCAGCCCAGCTGAGGAGGGCCATGGGCAGGGCCTGCCTTTGCAGATCTGGCTTTATCTTCCACACACATTGAAACCATCAGGCCTGGCCCTCCGAGCCCGCCTAGCCCCGTCAGCTAGAGACACTGAGCTTTCATCCAAACCAGACCTTCCCTCCTCCAGGTCCCTGCTTGGGAGAAGGGGGGCAGAGAGCGCAGCCCTGGAGCCAATTCCTGAACTTTTTAATTGTTTGTCTCCTCTTCTACGCTCCTCTCTGAAATATCCATGAGGCCACCTCCCACTCTGGGCCCCCTCGCTCCCCGCCTCATCCTCCAAGGGGCATTTAGAGGATGCTAAGGAAAACAGGGAGTCTGGGGGCCCCCAAAGGACAGAACTGCACCATCAAAGCAGTGAGGGCGCTTCTGTCCTTCCAGGTTTGGGGAAACCAATTCAAAGGCAAACCCCGAATGCCTTTGGCTTGGGGCCAATAAAAATCTTGCTTCAGTGCCCGCTTCCTCTGCTGAAATCAGATATCCTAGCAATAAACAAGTTTGAAAGGCAGGGAAAAGCTCTTACTTTCTTCTTCTGATTAGTTTTTCTTCCAATACCCTCTCCTTTCACAGGATCCCTGCCCCAGAAACTTGAGTGCTGAACTGCACCCTGACTCCAAAGTCCTAACCTCCCCCCAGGCTCCTGCAGGCACGGAGCTGGCTTTGCTCAAAGGCAGGTCGAAGGGGGTTGGGGGAACAGACCTTGCAGCCTGGAGAGCTGGCTGCCAGCTTATAGTTCTCAGCTTTTGGCTGCTGGTGGCAGTCAGAAACAAGAAGTGGAGCTGGGACAAACTGGGAACACTTTTTTCTCAGGTAATCCTTCTGAAGTCCCCTCCATGCACTGCGGGCTGTGAAAAGCCCAGTACCGTGGGGTTTTGTGTTGAGCGCACAGTTGGGAAAGCCAGCCAAGGTGGGTTTTGAGGCATCAGAAAGGCTGGGAGGGCAGAGGACTTGAGGTTTTGCTTCCTCCCCTGGCCCACCAGCCCTCTCTCGGGGGGTACCCTGCCTCGTGTCTCTGTCTGTCCCAGGGGAGTGGTCCTCCACGGGCGGCCTGCTGTGAAGAGCACCCTCTAGGAGCTGACTCCTACCGCCCTCCCCTACCGTCTCCACTCCCCCGGATAGCTTTTTAAGTGACTTTGCTGTCTGAGATGCCATTCTGTTTGTTTTTCCTTCTGACACTATCTCTCCGGAGAGTTTCTGGTCAAGAGAATTATGTCGAGGCTGCAGATTGCAAGAGAATCGAGCCTAATGGGGAACAGACAGACAAGACACCTTTCATGTCCAGCCAAGTTTTCCTCTCCCCCCAACCCCCGTTCTTTTTCTCTCTCTCTCCCAACTTCTCATCTTCCCTTTTTGGCTTCAAAGTTGGCCCTGGTTTGCACTAGTTTCTTCGGTACAGCTGGTGAATAAGGTCACACATTGATTTTATTTTGGAGATTGGCAGCTGGGTCAAGCCTAGCTCTGAAGCTGGGGAGCTCCAGGCAGGAGCACAGCCAGCCAGCTCGCGGAGAGAACCTTCCAGAAGGCCATCGGCACTCGGAGGGTGGCTTCTGCTCCTTTGGGGTCTCAAAGCTCAGAAGCTGGACAATGTATTGATTTTTAAATACAAAAAAGGTGCCTAGAGTAACCCCCCAACCGTCGCCCCGCACCCCCTCTCCATCCCCACCGTGTACCATGTCAGCCCCCTGTGTTGGAGCCAACAGAAGACAGTGTCAGCTCTGAGGTCCCTTTTGGGACACTGAAATGATTTTTTTTTCAGAGAGGGACACAACCTTGCGAATGAAGACTCAGCCACAGGCGGCCTGAGATACCTACAAACTGGGTATAAAGCCGGGCACAACTGGGTGTGTTTGAGGCAAAGTGGGTAGGGAAAAAAAAAAAAGAGACCCTCTCCCTACCTACGTGCTGCTTGAGGGGAGGGCAGATTAGCAAAAACTGTCTCGTGGACGGTTGGATGCTTTCGCCCTTAGTCACGAGGCTGATGTAATAGCATTCAACTGATTTCATGGTAAAGACAGCCACGGCTCCCAGCGCAGATCAGCTCAATTGCACCGCTGCACTTCTGGTCTCATCGAAGCCCTCTAGGAACAGGGGGGCGAGGCATCCACCCTCGGTGCTTTGGGGCCACTTCTCGTCTCAAGGACAAGGATGTCCTGGCTTTTCCGAATGCCCTGTTTGACCTCCTTCCTCCTGGCCCAGCCTTGAGGAACAGAATTCAGTGCCTGTCTGGCCATGGGGGCTAAAGGGCACTATCCACACACTCTGAGCCTGCAGCCTGTGACACAGTTTGCATCTACTTGAGGGAAGCAGGGTAAAAGAAAGCAAAGGGTGAGTCCAATCAGGCTGGCTTTAATTCTCTCCCTCCCTCCCATCCCCTCTACTTGGGGTTCCAAAGTTTGTTCTGCATTAAGACTTGTCAGTTCTCAACAATGGCTGCAGGCTGGAAAACATCCATTTCTTTCATGGTAAGAATTTTCTTTTATATGACATTTATAGGGAGGCCCTTGTGGTTAGGACTTGGAGCTTTCACTGCCATAGGCATCGGTTCGATCCCTGATTGGGGAACTAAGATCCCACAAGCTGAGCGGTGCAGGCAAAGAAATCAAAACAATAATAAACTAAATGAAGCTTATAAATCTAAGGATATGCCGCTCACTAATTATTAAAGGCTGAGACAGCAGAGGAGGCCAGGGTGGTGTGGTGATCAAGCTCTGGACCAGGAATCAAAGGTCTTGAGTTTCTCTCTTGTCCTGCCACCAACCCACTCTGACCTCAGGGAAGGAACACACAGAACCTCCTCTGGGTCTTGGTGCCCCAGGCACAAAGGGACGCCGCCCAGAAGCCTAAATCACCCTACTGGCTGCTGTGAGGGCAGAATCAGAGGATGTAGGGATGGTAATTTGTGTGTCATGAATGATTATCAAAGGGGATGGAGGAGGACCATTTAAATATTAAGAAGTTGCTTTGTTAAGAGATGCAGTGAATCTGAGGAACTTCCCCAAGACAAAATCTTGAAGGATTCACTGGGGTATCTCTGCGTGTCCAGACCTTCTGGGGCTGGGTACCAGGCCCACCAGGGTCCAGGGGCTGGACAGCATCATCAGAGACAGGCTGCACAGGTGAGTGGGATCCAGGATGGCGTGCGGTTGTCACTCAGGAAACTTGCCGTGGACCCTGTCAGGGTTTTGACAGAAATCTGAATACTCATGCCTGGCCCACGTAACACAAGACAAAGTCACAATTGGCTCTCTCTGCGAAAGGTCCTGGATTGCGGTGGGCATATTGGACTTTGGTTTCCTTTAGTGATCTGGGTTTGAGTCAGCCTCCCAGAGATCCCCCGCAGATCCCCTCCTTAGTTTTTCTTGATCTGAAGACATGCACAAGCTTGAGGGGTCTCTTGTTTCAACTATGTCTCTCCCAAAGTTTCCATGGAACCCTCAGCTGAGTTTGCAGAGAAATGAGGTATCTGGAAGAACCTTGTGACTCTGCAGAAGTCAGCCACGTCGCTTGGGAAAACCGTGTCTTTCCTGGCTTCTGTTTTGACTTAAAAAGAATGGGTGAGGGGTGACTGGAGAACCCCGGAGGGCAGCCAGGGGGAGGTGGCAGATGCTGTGAGTGTGGTGGGCGGGGTGCTTTCCCTGGCCCCAGCCCCTCTCTCAGATCTATACCCTCTCAGATGAAGTTGAAAAAGAGAAGGGGTGGGACTTTCTCTGGTGGTCCAGTGGCTGAGACTCCACACTCCTTATTCAGGGGGACCAGGTTCAATCCCTGGTCAAAGAACTAAATCCCCCATGCCACGCAGCCAAATAAGTAAACAATCTCCATTAGAAACCATTCTCCCGATCAGATCAGATCAGTCGCTCAGTCGTGTCCGACTCTTTGCGACCCCATGAACTGCAGCACGCCAGGCCTCCCTGTCCATCACCAACTCCCGGAGGTCACTCAGACTCACATCCATCGAGTCAGTGATGCCATCCAGCCATCTCATCTTCTGTCGTCACCTTCTCCTCCTGCCCCCAATCCCTCCCAGCATCAGAGTCTTCTCCAATGAGTCAATGAGTCTCCCGATAGATAAATACATTTATTAAAAACAGGCTGATGCTAGATGACAGTCTCTCTCAGGGTAATTTGCCAACAGAGGCACCCCAATGCTTGCCCCTCAGGTTAGCCAATGTCGCCACCTAGAGGTAGCTTTGAGTCTCTTAACAGCAATAGGCCACCTCTTTTCATAATTCCTGATGCGAACATTTGAACATTCTTTGGCATTGCCTTTCTTTGGGATTGGAATGAAAACTGACCTTTTCCAATCCTGTGGCCACTGCTGAGTTTTCCAAATTGGCTGGCATATTGAGTGCAGCACTTTCACAGCATCATCTTTCAGGATTTGGAATAGCTCCACTGGAATTCTATCACCTCCACTAGCTTTGTTTGTAGTGATGCTTTCTAAGGCCCACTTGACTTCACATTCCAGGATGTCTGGCTCTAGGTCAGTGATCACACCATCATGATTATCTGGGTCGTGAAGCTCTTTTTTGTTCAGTTCTTCTGTGTATTCTTGCCATCTCTTCTTCATATCTTCTGCTTCTGTTAGGTCCATACCATTTCTGTCCTTTATCGAGCCTGTCTTTGCATGAAATGTTCCTTTGGTATCTCCGATTTTCTTGAAGAGATCCCTAGTCTTTCCCATTCTGTTGTTTTCCTCTATTTCTTTGCATTGATCGCTGAAGAAGGCTTTCTTATCTCTTCTTGCTATTCTTTGGAACTCTGCATTCAGATGTTTATATCTTTCCTTTTCTCCTTTGCTTTTCACTTCTCTTCTTTTCACAGCTATTTGTAAGGCCTCCTCAGACAGCCATTTTGCTTTTTTGCATTTCTTTTCCATGGGGATGGTCTTGATCCCTATCTCCTGTACAATGTCATGAACCTCATTCCATAGTTCATCAGGCACTCTGTCTATCAGATCTAGGCCCTTAAATCTATTTCTCACTTCCACTGTATACTCATAAGGGATTTGATTATAATCATAAGGGATTTGATTTAGGTCATACCTGAATGGTCGAGTGGTTTTCCCTACTTTCTTCAATTTAAGTTTGAATTTGGCAATAAGGAGTTAATGGTCTGAGCCACAGTCAGCTCCTGGTCTTGTTTTTGCTGACTGTACAGAGCTTCTCCATCTTTGACTGCAAAGAATATAATCGATCTGATTTCGGTGTTGACCATCTGGTGATGTCCATGTATAGAGTCTTCTCTTGTGTTGTTGGAGGAGGGTGTTTGTTATGACCAGTGCATTTTCTTGGCAAAACTCTATTAGTCTTTGCCCTGCTGCATTCTGTATTCCAAGGCCAAATTTGCCTGTTACTCCAGGTGTTTCTTGACTTCCTACTTTTGCATTCCAGTCCCCTATAATGAAAAGGACATCTTTTAGGGGGTGTTAGTTCTAAAAGGTCTTGTAGGTCTTCATAGAACTGTTCAACTTTAGCTTCTTCAGTGTTACTCGTTGGGGCATAGACTTGGATTACGGTGACATTGAATGGTTTGCCTTGGAAACGAACAGAGATCATTCTGTCATTTTTGAGATTGCATCCAAGTACTGCATTTCAGATTCTTTTGTTGACCATGATGGCCACTGCATTTCTTCTGAGGGATTCCTGCCCGCAGTAGTAGATATAATGGTCATCTGAGTTAAATTCACCCATTCCAGTCCATTTGATTTCGCTGATTCCTAGAATGTCGACATTGACTCTTGCCATCTCTTGTTTGACCACTTCCAATTTGCCTTGATTCATGGACCTGACATTCCAGGTTCCTATGCAATATTGCTCTTTACAGCATCGGACCTTGCTTCTATCACCAGACACATCCACAGCTGGGTATTCTTTTTGCTTTGGCTCCATCCCTTCATTCTTTCTGGAGTTATTTCTCCACTGATCTCCAGTAGCATATTGGGCCCCTACTGACCTGGGGAGTTTCTCTTTCAGTATCCTATCATTTTGCCTTTTCATACTGTTCATGGGGTTCTCAAGGCAAGAATACTGAAGTGGTTTGCCATTCCCTTCTCCAGCGGCAGAGGAACCAGAGATCAAATTGCCAACATCTACTGGATCATGGAAAAAAGCAAGAGAGTTCCAGAAAAACATCTATTTCTGCTTTATTGACTACGCCAAAGCCTTTGACTGTGTGGATCACAATAAACTGTGGAAAATTCTGAAAGAGATGGGAATACCAGACCACGTGATCTGCCTCTTGAGAAATTTGTATGCAGGTCAGGAAGCAACAGTTAGAACTGAACATGGAACAACAGACTGGTTCCAAATAGGAAAAGGAGTATGTCAAGGCTGTATATTGTCACCCTGTTTATTTAACTTATATGCAGAGTACATCATGAGAAATGCTGGACTGGAAGAAACACAAGTTGGAATCAAGATTGCCGGGAGAAATATCAATAACCTCAGATATGCAGATGACACAACCCTCATGGCAGAAAGTGAAGAGGAACTAAAAAGCCTCTTGATGAAAGTGAAAGTGGAGAGTGAAAAAGTTGGCTTAAAGCTCAACATTCAGAAAACGAAGATCATGGCATCCGGTCCCATCACTTCATGGGAAATAGATGGGGAAACAGTGGAAACAGTGTCAGACTTTATTTTTCTGAGCTCCAAAATCACTACAGATGGTGACTGCAGCCATGAAATTAAAAGACGCTTACTCCTTGGAAGGAAAGTTATGACCAACCTAGATCACATATTCAAAAGCAGAGACATGACTTTGCCAATAAGGTTCACCTAGTCAAGGCTATGGTCTTTCCTGTGGTCATGTATGGATGTGAGAGCTGGACTGTGAAGAAGGCTGAGCGCCAAAGAATTGATGCTTTTGAACTGTGGTGTTGGAGAAGACTCTTGAGAGTCCCTTGGACTGCAAGGAGATCCAACCAATCCATTCTGAAGGAGATCAGCCCTGGGATTTCTTTGGAAGGAATGATGCTAAAGCTGAAACTCCAGTATTTTGGCCACCTCATGCGAAGAGTTGACTCATTGGAGAAGACTCTGATGCTGGGAGGGATTGGGGGCAGGAGGAGAAGGGGACGACAGAGGATGAGATGGCTGTATGGCATCACTGACTCGATGGATGTGAGTTTCAGTGACCTCTGGGAGTTGGTGATGGACAGGGAGGCCTGGCGTGCTGCGATTCATGGGGTTGCGAAGAGTCAGACACGACTGAGCGACTGATCTGATCTGAGCAACTGAACTGAACTTTAAGCTTTAAGCCAACTTTTTCACTCTCCACTTTCACTTTCATCAAGAGGCTTTTTAGTTCCTCTTCACTTTCTGCCATAAGGGTGGTGTCATCTGCATATCTGAGGTTATTGATATTTCTGCCGGCAGTCTTGATTCCAGCTTGTGTTTCTTCCAGTCCAGCGTTTCTCATGATGTACTCTGCATAGAAGTTAAATAAACAGAGTGACAATATACAGCCTTGACGTACTCCTTTTCTTATTTGGAACCAGTCTGTTGTTCCATGTTCAGTTCTAACTGTTGCTTCCTGACCTGCATACAAATTTCTCAAGAGGCAGGTCAGGTGGTCTGGTATTCCCATCTCTTTCAGAATTTTCCACAGTTTATTGTGATCCACACAGTCAAAGGCTTTGGCATAGTCAATAAAGCAGAAATAGATGTTTTTCTGGAACTCTCTTGCTTTTTCCATGATCCAGCGGATGTTGGCAATTTGATCTCTGGTTCCTCTGCCTTTTCTAAAACCAGCTTGAACATCAGGAAGTTCACGGTTCACATATTGCTGAAGCCTGGCTTGGAGAATTTTGAGCATTACTTTACTAGCGTGTGAGATGAGTGCAATTGTGCGGTAGTTTAAGCATTCTTTGGCATTGCCTTTCTTTGGGATTGGAATGAAAACTGACCTTTTCCAATCCTGTGGCCACTGCTGAGTTTTCCAAATTGGCTGGCATATTGAGTGCAGCACTTTCACAGCATCATCTTTCAGGATTTGGAATAGCTCCACTGGAATTCTATCACCTCCACTAGCTTTGTTTGTAGTGATGCTTTCTAAGGCCCACTTGACTTCACATTCCAGGATGTCTGGCTCTAGGTCAGTGATCACACCATCATGATTATCTGGGTCGTGAAGCTCTTTTTTGTTCAGTTCTTCTGTGTATTCTTGCCATCTCTTCTTCATATCTTCTGCTTCTGTTAGGTCCATACCATTTCTGTCCTTTATCGAGCCCGTCTTTGCATGAAATGTTCCTTTGGTATCTCCGATTTTCTTGAAGAGATCCCTAGTCTTTCCCATTCTGTTGTTTTCCTCTATTTCTTTGCATTGATTGGTGAAGAAGGCTTTCTTATCTCTTCTTGCTATTCTTTGGAACTCTGCATTCAGATGTTTATATCTTTCCTTTTCTCCTTTGCTTTTCACTTCTCTTCTTTTCACGGCTATTTGTAAGGCCTCCCCAGACAGCCATTTTGCTTTTTTGCATTTCTTTTCCATGGGGATGGTCTTGATCCCTGTCTCCTGTACAATGTCACGAACCTCATTCCATAGTTCATCAGGCACTCTATCTATCAGATCTAGGCCCTTAAATCTATTTCTCACTTCCACTGTATACTCATAAGGGATTTGATTTAGGTCATACCTGAATGGTCGAGTGGTTTTCCCTACTTTCTTCAATTTCAGTCTAAATTTGGCAATAAGGAGTTCATGGTCTGTTGCTCAGTCATGTCCGACTCTTTGCGACCCCATGAACCACAGACGCCAGGCCTCCCTGTCCATCACCAACTCCTGGAATCCACCCAAACCCATGTCCATCGAGTTGGTGATGCCATCCAACCATCTCATCCTCTGTCGTCCCCTTCTCCTCCTGCCCTCAATCTTTCCCAGCATCAGCGTCTTTAAAAATGAGTCACCTCTTCACATTAGGTGGCCAAAGTTTTGGAGTTTCAGCTTTATCAGTCCTTCCAATGAACACCCAGGACTGAACTCCTTTAGGATGGACTGGTTGGGTCTCCTTGCAGTCCAAGGGACTCGCAAGAGTCTTCTCCAACACCACAGTTCAAAAGCATCAATTCTTCAGCATTCAGCTTTCTTTATGGTCCAACTGTCACTACCACTGGAAAAACCATAGCCTTGACTAGATGGACCTTTGTTGACAAAGTAGTCTCTGCTTTTTAATATGCTGTCTAGGTTGGTCATAACTTTCCTTCCAAGGAATAAGCGTCTTTTAATTTCATGGCTGCAGTCACCATCTGCAATGATTTTGGAGCCCAGAAAAATAAAGTCAGCCACTGTTTCCCCATCTATTTGCCATGAAGATATGGGACCAAATGCCATGATCTTCATTTTCTGAATGTTGAGCTTTAAGCCAACTTTTTCACTCTCCTTTTTCACTTTCATCAAGAAGCTCTTTGGTTCTTCTTCACTTTCTGCCATAAGGGTGGTGTCATCTGCATATCTGAGGTTATTGATATTTCTCCCAGCAGTCTTGATTCCAGCTTGTGCTTCTTCCAGCCCAGCGTTTCTCATGATGTACTCTGCATATAAGTTAAATAAGCAGGGTGACATACAAGGCTATATACAGCTTTGACATACTCCTTTTCCTATTTGGAACGAGTCTGTTGTTTCACGTTCAGTTCTAACTGTTGCTTCCTGACCTGCATACAAATTTCTCAAGAGGCAGGTCAGGTGGTCTTGTATTCCCAGCTCTTTCAGAATTTTCCAGTTTATTGTGATCCACACAGTCAAAGGCTTTGAACTTCAGAATCCCTCCTTTTATCCGCAGTGTGGCCTTGGCTGCATCTGTGACTCTTGAGAGTCCCTTGGACTTCAAGGAGAAGTCCAGTCAATCCTAAAGGAAATTAGTCCTGAATATTTATTGGAAAGATGATGCTGAAGCTGAAGCTCCAATACTTTGGCCACCTGATGAGAAGAACCGACTCATTGGAAAAGACCCTGATGCTGGGAAA
This sequence comes from Tragelaphus eurycerus, assembly GCA_935064755.1. Taxonomy (NCBI): domain Eukaryota; kingdom Metazoa; phylum Chordata; class Mammalia; order Artiodactyla; family Bovidae; genus Tragelaphus; species Tragelaphus eurycerus. Next base: position 9,744,080 of record CAKXYN010000034.1, on the reverse strand, counting down.
GATTGAGGGCAGGAGGAGAAGGGGACGACAAAGGATGAGATGGTTGGATGGTATCACCAACTCAATAGATGTGAGTTTGAGCAAGCTCTGGGAGTTGGTGATGGACAGGGAAGCCTGGCGTGCTGCAGTCCATGGGGTCACAAAGAGTCAGACACTACTGAATGACTGAACTGGGGCCTAGAGAAGTTGCTCAGTCATGTCTGACTCTTTGCAACCCCATGGACAGTAGCCTACCAGGGTCTGCCGTCTATGGGATTTTCCAGGCAAGGATACTGGAGTGGGCTGCCATTTCCTTCTCCAGGGAATCTGACCAACTCAGGGATCGAATCTGCTGCTGCTGCTGCTGCTGCGAAGTCACTTCAGTCGTGCCCGACTCTGTGCGACCCCAGACGGCAGCCCATCAGGCTCCTCTGTCCCTTGGATTCTCCAGGCAAGAACACTGGAGTGAGTTGCCATTTCCTTCTCCAATGCATGAAAGTGAAAAGTGAAAGTGAAGTTGCTCAGTCGTGTCCAACTCTTAGCGACCCCATGGACTGCAGCCCACCAGGCTCCTCCGTCCATGGGATTTTCCAGGCAAGAGTACTGGAGTGGGGTGCCATTGCCTTGTCTGGATCGAACCTAGGTCTCCTGCATTGCAGATAGACGCTTTACCGTCTGAGCCACCAGGGAAGTGCACCCTTGCTGTACAATGCCAGGATGGGTGTGGTGGCTTCCAGTTGGGTCCAATGCCCCCTCCTGTTAGACTCACTCACTACACCAGATCGTAGAAAATAAATCTTTTAATTGCTTTGTAATTAGCACAGAAGGTGTAATTCAAACTCACATTTTTATTTAATAGATGCTGAATTATCACACGAGAGCTTTGATTGAAAACAGTATAGGAACCGTAATGGTTTAAATTTTACAAAGTTGCATTCGGCAGCATTATCATGGGAGTTGTTTTCATACAATTAAAAGACTGGGGTTTGAATAAATAAGAAAAATCCACCTAGAAAACAAATGACAACCTAGACTACAGCCGTCTGTCGTGACTGCCCGAGAATTGTGCTTTTTGGGTTTTGAAGAGCTAGCTACTCTATCGACAATCTAGAGTTGCAAAATCCTGGCTTATAAATACAGTCGGGAGGGGAAGCTATAAATGCGCCTAAAAAGTACTCCCAGGAGTAGGCCCCTCAAAATCAAGTCTTGTTGAAACTGTGAGCCTGAACTGGCTTTGGGGGAAATCTTTAATTTCTGGGGAGCTACTGGAGATCCACTGGTGTTTGGTATGAAATCACAACAGCAAGGGCTGTGGTGGGGGGAAAATTGTATCATTGGACTCTCATCACCACAGAGCCCTGGGTAGAAGCTCAGAGTCCTGTGTTTGGAGGGGATGGTAGGAAGGCCCGAGGCCTGCTCATGGTAGTCGCCCTGTAATTTTCAGGGTCATAGGGTGGTTGATGGATGATACAACTCTCATCGGCCACACTATGGGTTTTCGGGATTAACTTGAGCTGGGTCCTAAAGTTACCCCAACTGCCATCTGGAGTGAAGACTGATGTTAACTGGGTAGGATGGAAACTGGGGGGGACAGAGACCATGCTGCTCCAGCGTGGCAGAGGCGACTGCTCTGTGGGGTCTGTACGGAGCTGGCAACAGGGATTTTCTATCCAAGTGGATGACGAGTGGGAATCCCTCTAACTGTGGCAATTACAGGCGACACCTGGGAAACACATTCCTGGGCAAAGTTCAAGCCTGAACTCAACTCCTGGCCCTGGCCTAGGCATCTGATCTGCAGAAACGTCTGGATTCCTCAAATCCAGTCCAAAGCCACTGCTTGCAGTGAGCTTCCTGTGTCAGACACTAGGTAAGATGCTTCCCATCCACACACATCGCCCTGGGCATGCTTTTGTCAGGTCCCCAGGAGGGCGTGGTGGTGCGGTGACTTGGGGCCCGTGGAAGGTGGAGGCCCAGGTGAGCACACTGTGAGTCTTCCTGGATCTGGCTTCGGGTCAGTGCGCCTGGGCCACCTCCTCCGGGGCCTTCAGCTCTGCTGCGGGCTTGTCCGGGGCCATTTTCTTGGAGTAATCTCGCTCTCCAAAAATGGTGCTTCCGATGCGGACGTTTGTAGATCCCACTTCAATCTGTGGGGAAGAAGGAGGGGCTAAGTTTAAAAAAATAACGAGATGCAGCAGATGCTGAAGCTGTGTCTCATACGACAATGCAGCTGAAGGACTGTGGGGCAGGGGTCCACCCAAAGGGGTGTTTACGAAGTACGTAAGGATTCCCTCTGCTTCTGCAGAGACTGGGGAAGGCGACTGGCACTTAGTGGGATGGGCAACAGGGGTGGCAGCCGTGCGGGACACAGCAGCATGACAGAGAGCCGTCTTGTGGCCCACACGCCCTTCTCGTATGCTGGGGTTTCAGAGAAGAGCAACCCTCCCTGTGAATGAGTGAGCACAGGATCGAATTCCATTTTACGTAGAAACACCAAGCATTTTTGCATCATGTTAATATACTCTATCTTCCAATCCTGCGACTACTGTAGATCCAGAGGAAGGTTTTACAGTGTGGTTCTTGGAACTTGATCAAATTAGCCTCCGCTCTGGAAGATCGTGTTTGTGAGTTGCTAACACAGCACGTTTATCAGTGTGTGCTCAGAGCTGCTGCATCCTGGGGGATCTCTGCATACGATCAGACACTTCGTCAGGACTCAGTGTCATATGAACACAGGAAAACACATTTTGAAAAAGCTGCAGTTTAATTTCTTTTGATTTTCCTTTAGATCCCACTTAGGGAATTAAACTGAGTTGTATTTTTTTTTTTAAATGAGGTGTCAAGCTATAATTTCTATACAGTTCATTTGAAAAGAAGGGGCTGGGGACGTCAGCACAGGTGAGAGACACTGCTGCGTGGTTCCTCGAGGGGACGGTGAGGCGTTGCCTTTGGACCCGTCCTGCCGGCACCGAGCGCGCCCGGGAGACACTCACCGCATGCTGGAAGTCCACGGACATGCCCATGCTCAGCTCCACCTGCTCGGGGGGGGCGCCCAGCTTTCCGCACAGCTCCTCCCGGAGGGACAGCAACACCTGACGGGAGACAAGTGTGACGCCACTTTACCCCTGCCTTCTCCGAGGATGGTGGAGAGGGGCCGAATCTCAACACCTCTGACAGAGACTACTTCTTTATTCCTCATGGCTTCGAGGCCTGTCAAAATCGCAAGTCATTGAAAGGGTTTGTAGCGAACTCTCCTACTTTCAAGAAAACTGTCACTCGGTGGAGAGGAAGCCGGAGCTCCTTTTCTCTGAAGACCATGTGACAGGTTCACACTGAGTGGAGAAGGGTCTGTGGGGGTTCGGGAGACCTGTTCCCGTATTCCATATGAAAAGAATTTAAGAAGCGGGTTATCAAGTAATATGACAAGAGACGTCTGGAAAGTCTGTGGAGCTGACGGCAGCAGCCAGCCCCGGATACCCTCAGCGGACGTGAGCAGCAGTCCCACCCCGGGCCCCGAGTACCTGAAAGTCCGGGTTCGGTCCTTGACTAATATCGTGCCCGAAGCTCCCGATGGTCATCAGCCCCACGAACTCCAGGCTGGGGCACTTGGCGTTGATGTGTTCCACCAGGGCCGCCGTCTCTGCAGGGGGCAGGCCGTGTTTGCCTTCACAAAAGAGACAGAAGACCCAGAGGTTCTAGGAAGCCAGAGGAACACCCTTCGCTAAGACAAGGAAACTCTCAGGCAAGAGGACTTCTTAGGAGAACTTGTCCTCAAGATTGAAACTTGACTGAAATGGTGAGGTGTCTGTATGTGTTGCTCCCCTTCTGACCCGGTCCTGAGTGTCTCAAGGGGAAGAGCTATAAACTGGATTTCTTTATTCTGTCTCAGCATCTGAGGACAGCTAGAGTAGAGGGAAAAGGAAAACAAACAAACAAACCCAAACACTGCTTTTCTTAAAATAGAAAGAAAAAAAAATTAAAAAAAAGAAAATTATCTGGAACTTTCCTGGCGGTTCAGGTTAAGATTATGTGCTTCCAGTGCAAAGGCAGGGGGGAAGCCATCGGGTTTGATATCCCTCGTCAGGGAACTAAGATCCTGTGTGTTGGGTATGTGGTGGAGCCAAAACATTTAAAAAGAAAAGCAGAAAAACACCAAAAAGACTCACAGTGCCCAAACACCAGATTAACCAGACAATTATTTTTCCAAATCTGGTACTTCTACAGTTTCATCAATTTATTAATGGAATTGTAAAAACAAAAATGAAGTATATATCATACAGTTTTGACTAGAACTTCGCAAAATTTACCTGATCTTGCTCATTAAAAACCAGAAAAGGAGTCTGTGGGAAAACATTACTTGTTATGCAGGTATAAGAACAGATTCTGTCCTTCCCTCATTTAACAAAGAGAGATGCTAGTAACACTCCAATCTTTAATTCGGGCAAATGATAGCCATTGATCAAGAAATGCTGTAATGGACTCCATCTGGAATCCGTTTCAGGTTTACCTATCAGGATAAAGTAATGTATAACCTAGGTGCACGTACAGATAATGCTGATTGTTAAGATTTAGTGAATGCTTACGTACCAGGCACACACGCCAAGTCCCTACAGTTTTTTATTTAATGCAATAGCTCTGTGAAGTACGTGCTCTCACTCTCTCCATTCTAAAAAAAGGAGACTGAAGCTCTGGGAGGCTAAGGGCCTTTCTCAAGGCCACAGGGCCGAAGTGTGGAACTGGGACGCGGATCCTGGCAGCCTGGCTCCAGGCTCCAGGCTTGTTCCTTCAGCCTAAGCTCTATCAGCAAACGACTGGTCTATAAACACGGATTCTTAGCAAACAGCTAACAAGTAAGATGCACAGGGTCCTGTACCAACAGCTTTACCTCCACCTCCACACTCAAGCCTCGCAGCACCCTCGGAACTACCGCTCTGCTATCGCTGGCAGGTAAGGAAAGTGAAGGGTAAGAAGGTCAGGCATGTCACTCAAGATTCCAGCGCTGGAGCGTGGTGGAGCTCAAACCCCAGGTCGGCCTGGTTCCAGGCCCAGGCTCTGACTTCTGTGCTACACTGCTAACCCAAGCCTTGTCAAGATATTCCCTGACTGGTGCCCACAGTGGGTTTTGTTAGATTTTCTCCCAGTAATGGAAACATGATTTTTTAAGGTTTGAGAAGTATTACACATGTAAATTCGCAATCTCTTTTGGGAGGGAGGGTGACCTCCAGGAATTTTCAGGATCAAAGTCACACAAGCCCCTTCTTGAGTCTCCTTGCTGGCCTCTTCAGAAACTAAGAACACATTAAAGAATCAGAATGGACTGGTTTGGAGGTCCTTGTGCCACCGAGACCCTACATACGACAGCTTATTTAACGGCCCCTCGAGCTCCTTCTGTGACCTACTGCATCGGGTGTTCAGGCCCGCCATCTGTCCTGCACTCCACCATATCCTAAGGGGAAAAAGTCTGCCACCCCCGTCTGCTCACTTACTCGCCTCTCCGCTGGTGTTTATCTGGACCATAACCTTTAACCTTTCAGGGGAACCTTTTTTCTGCCACGCACTGTTCACTTTGTCCGCCAGCTTCACAGAATCGACTGTCTCCAGCATGGAGAGGTTAGGGACAGCTGTAAGGAGAGGGAGGCGAGGTTATAGTAGCCATAACTGCTGAGCCTGTACGCCACACCAGGAGAAGCCACTGCAGCGAGAAGCCCGTACAACAGAATGAAGAGCAGCCCCTGCCTGCAGCGATGAAGGCCCAGCACAGCCAAAAATAAATAGATAAAAAGAAAATTATGTTCATTACACAATAAAACGAACCTCAAACAAAAAAAAAGAAAAAGGGCAAAAGTGTTTCCTGTGCTAGCCAAAAAATTTTTATGGGCTTCAATTCCTTCTCGTTTATTTCAAAAACCGCCCAAAAAATACATAATGTGTGCTAGGGTAGGTTTCCAAGTATATAATACCCGGCCAACTGTGAGTTCATTCTGTTCTTATCATGATGTTTTCCCTTTAATCAAGAACTAAGATTTCTTTCCCAAAAGAATCCCCGAAGCATAAATGGTGACTGAGGGATAATCTAAAATATTTCCTCTTCCACAGAAGGGACTGTATGTGATACAATGATGAAGAAAACTGTGTCTTCATATTTAGAGTTTTATCTCACCCATCAGTTTGTTGACATTCTGTTTCTGTAGATGGCCAATGAAGTGCCATTTGATCTCAGGACACGAAGACAGAATCTGAAGAGAAAGAGGGGGTTGTGCTTAACTCAGAGTCTGTGGAGGGCTTGCCAGCTCACACACTTCGCACGTTCCCGTCTCACCTTTCTGGTCTAAGCTATAAACCACTATTGCATCTTCAGTCAGGCCCTTAAAGACACAAGAGAAAAACTGAAGGCTTCTATTTCTCTTCCTTGTTCCTGTCAACTCTCCCCTTCTTTCAGATACTTCCCCTTGAGAAGAAACTGATTAAAGCTTTCAAATCTCAAAAGGATCCAAGGTTACAGCAAGCTTCTAAAATCACCATCTTCAAAAAAGCCACAAAGGAGAAAACGACGGTGTTAAGAGAGAAAATCTAGATGAGAAATATTTGGGGCTCACGGCGAATGCAGGCGTTTCTACCATCAGCTTGACCTCCTGCTCTGAAACTCACCTACCAAGGTGGGTCTAATTTCCAACTGAACAGTCAAGATTTAGATACAAAGAATTCAGATTCCACTTACTTGAGGATTTGATGCTTTTTCAAGCAGTTCCTGAACCTACAGGGTAAAAAACAGAGTAAGTCAGAAGCCTGGCACATCTGACTCTTCCAAGAGCAGCTTACGGGCAGGAAAAGGGCCCTCACATACATAGTTCTCCCCGAAAGTGCGTTGCCCGTGACTGTAGGCCTCTATCACCATGTCCACAGGTTTGGTTTTGCTGACCGCTACTAGCCGGGGCTGGATGGCTGGGAGATCCTGCCAAGAGGAAAAGAGCCAGATGAGTCAATGTTTGGACTTATCCTGATAAGTCCTATAGGGCATCCTGCAGGATGGATTGGCAGAGATCTTTACTTGGCATTTGATAAGATCCACTTTTCCAATACAGCAGGGCTATCAGTATCAAATAATGTTGATGAAATGCCTTTTGTATGCATGGCATCTAAATCTAATATGTTAGCCTCCTTAATATCTAGCAGAGCAGAAGGGTCCAGGGGTTAAGAGTGGTGGTGAGGTTAAGAGTCTGTGCTTTCAGGGGGCGTGGGTTTGATCCCTGGTTGGGGAACTTAGATCTCACATCCTGCATTGCATGGCCAAAAAATAAATACATGTAAAACCTAAATTAAAAAAAAAATCTAGCAGAACACCTTTCTCTCTCAGGAGAGCTGGGCAGGTAAGAAAAAGATTTATTTCCTAGGAGTGTGGTCTTTAACCAATATTACCAGTATCATCTGGGTCTGAATCTCAGGATGGAGTCTGAGAATCTGCTTTAAAACAAATTTAAAGATTTAAAACAGAATCAGATGAGTCTCTTGCATAGCAAGGTTGGAGGTTTAAGAATCACTTAGTTAAGAAAAGGCATCACTCTCTGACTAGAAGGGAGGCCACTTCCAGCTCCTAAAACCCCAAGGTCAACAGTTTTGGAAACTCATTGTGATCCTGGAGTAGTTATCAATACTGCCTACAATATCGCCCCTCAGAAGCAGCCTTAGGGTAACTCTGCAATTTATGTGGCAGAACCAGTGGCAGAGGGGCGTCCCTGGTGACCCAGTGGTTAAGTTCCTTCCAATGGAAGTTCCATCTCTGATCAGGGAACTAAGATCCCACATGCCTTGGGGCAATTAAGCCCACCTCACAACTAGAGACAACGGGGCGTGCCACAACGACGATCCTGGGTGGTGCAACCAAGACCTGATGCAGCCAAATCAATAAAATATTGGAAAAAAAAAAGAGAAAGTGGCAAAACTGAAGCTTCCCTCCCTCAGTCGGTAAAGAAATACAATGAAGGAGATACGGGTTCGATTCCTGGGTTGGGAAGATCCCTTGGAGAAGTAAATGGCAACTCACTCCAGTATTCTTGCCTGGAAAATCCCACAGACAGAGGAGTCCGTGGGGTCCCAGAGAGTCAGACTGGTCTGAGCGACTTCACTTTCTTTCAAGGTTAACATCTACTTAAAGCCGGGGAAGGCAATGGCACCCCACCCCAGTACTTTTGCTTGGAAAATCCCATGGACGGAGGATCCTGGTAGGCTCCAGTCCATGGGGTCGCTAAGAGTCGGACATGACTAAGCGACTTCACTTTCACTTTTCACTTTCATGCATTGGAGAAGGAAATGGCAACCCACTCCAGTGTTCTTGCCTGGAGAATCCCAGGGATGGTGGAGCCTGGTGGGCTGCCGTCCATGGGGTCACACAGAGTCGGACACGACTGAAGTGACTTAGCAGCAGTAGCAGCAACAGCCAAGCAAAGGCTACGCTAATGCAGGTATTCTGTCTCCGGGCCAGCACTCTGAGCTCTGATACCATATACCATAAATGCTTGAACAAAGAACTCTGACCTCTCTCCATTCAAGCCTGGCTCACTCCACACCATTCAAGGTAAAACTTGCACTTGAGGGAGGCAGGTACTGACCTTCAGTCTAAATAAATTCCATGAGAAGACTAAATATAAACAAAGGAGGAAAAAACTCCCCCATAAACTGCTTGGGACTGGATGTCAGTTCCCTGCTGCCTCAAATGCGCAAGAGCAGCTCTGGGTGCTCCTCAAGTCGGGTCAATTCACCCTCTCCTTCGCTGGCGGGGGCGCTGACATTTACTTTATGAGCAATCTACAGGCTGAGAAGCTGCCACACACGTGACCCCCGGCAGACCTGGCCTCCTTTGGGTGCTCCTGTAGTGGGCGTCTTCTCCTGCAGTCTCTGGATACAAGCCTGGCCCCTCTCCCCTCCGCCAAGGCTGCTGACCCCTACCACGAAGAAGGATGGACAATGGTCGCGCTGCCTAGAGACTGGTCATTTTCCTGGGATCTTCAGAAAACCTGACAGGAGCTGGGGAATCCCCTTAGCCTTCGCTAGCCTTTTGGGGGGCTCTGCAGCTTGCGCCAATGCCAAGGCAGCGGGCAGGTCCCGCCCCTCCAGGAGACCCCTCTGCGTCACTGTGACGACCCGTTCCCACGCAGGTGTCCCCCTTTCTCGGCGCGGCCGCCCACAGTCCCCGCGCGGTCTCATTCCTCACCCGCGGCCGCCGCGCCACGGCCTGCTGCACGCGCTCGTTCACTGCTCGCAGAGCGAAGCCGATCCCCAGCTCCGCCGACATGCTGCCAGCTTTCCACATCCCCCAGGGACCAACGTGGAGCCCCGGGCCCGCGCACCCCCGGCAGAGACCCCTTCCGGTCCCGCCCAGCGCGGGTTTCCGTGAGGCCCAATCATCACTAAGCACCGAGTCGTTTTAGCCAATCGCCAGAGCGGGGTGGGACGGAGGTGGTGTGGCGGACAGCCCCGCCCCCCGGCGACGCCATCTTGGGGAGGTCGCCGCGGAGGCCCTGCGAGGCTCTTAGGTCCTGCTGGCGTCCTTCCGGTGCCGCCGCCCTCGCTGCCCCGCCGCCCCTGCGGAAGCCGAGGGGTGCAGAGAACCTAGCGTGCTACCGAGGCCTTACTCCTCTAGCGGGGAGACGTGGCTTTTATCTCAGATGATTCTTGGGAGAAACTGTTCAGAGAGAGAAAGCTGTTACTAAAGAACTTGGCGGGATTTACATGCATGGCTGTTTTCCTCTGGTTATCCTTCAACTCAGTGCTGCCCCACTGTAAGCCACATATGTAATTTAAATTTTTCGAATAGGTACACAAAAAATACATTTGTCCTCTAAAGATGTACAAGTTGAGAGTTGCAAATTTATTTGGGGCAAGATGAGGTGCCCAGGAGGCGGCAGCTCAGATAGCTGAACTGCTGCTGCTAAGTCACTTCAGTCGTGTCCGACTCTGTGCGACCCCGTAGAGGGCAGTCCACCAGGCTCCCCGATCACTGGGATTCTCCAGGAAAGAACACAGGAGTGGGTTGCCATTGCCTTCTCCCAGATAGCTGAGGGACTACTCGAAAGAGGTAGTGGGGGAAGGTCAATATATAAGATTTTGGTGCAGGGGAAATGCAATCACTTTGTAAGAGTTTTTGCCCCTACTCAGGAGGATCTGATGCCACCATTAAGGGATTTTGTGCTTTTCTAGATAAGAGGAGATGCAAGGATCAGGATCATAAAACCTGTTCCTGAAAATATCCACCTATCTAAAGACCTGTGCCATCAGATTCCCTGGAGCACAGAGTACCTCACCACCCTGAACTCCCTCAGGGGATGCTGAAGAGTTGCTTGCATCTCATCATGTCTAGAAAAGCACTAAATCCCTTCATGATGACAACAGATACCGGCTGAATATCTTTTGTAAAAGGAGTGCTTAATTGTATTGAACTCCACCTTCGACAAAATCTTATATATTGAGCTTCCCCCACTGCCTCTTGGGAGCAGTCTCTCAGAGCTATCAGAGGTACTGCCTCCCAGGCTGCAGTCCTCACTTTGCCCCAAATAAAACTCAACTTGTAGCTCTAAAGTTGTGCATCTTTTTTAGTTGACAATCACAACCCTTAGAAAGTCAAGTTACCCTAATCTGGAGTGACTGTATTAGACAGACATTCCTAAAGCATAATTATTCTTAATAGAGTTTATCTAACAGCTCATCGTTGCTGTTCAGTCGTTAAGTCCTTAAGTATCCGACTCTTTGCCACCCTATGGACTGCAGCACACTAGGCTTCCCTGTCCATCACCAACTCCCGGAGCTTGCTCAAACTCATGTCCATCAAGTCGGTGATGCCATCCAACCATCTCATCTCTCATCCCCTTCTCCTCCTGCCTTCAGTCTTTCTCAGCATCAGGGTCTTTTCCAGTGAGTCAGTTCTTCACATCAGGTGGCCAAAGTATTGGAGTTTCAGCTTCAGCATCAGTCCTTCCAATGAATATTCAGGACTGATTTCCCTCAGGATTGACTGGTTGGATCTCCTTGCAGTCCAAGGGATTCTCAAAAGTCTCCAACACTACAGTTCAAAAGCATCAATTCTTTGGCCCTCAGCTTTCTTTATGGCCCAACTCTCACATCCACACGGCTACTGGAAAAACCGTAACTTTGACTAGATGGACCGTTGGCAAAGAGACGTACAAATAGATTCAAAAGATATTTCACAGCTTTGTTTTCCAAACTTAGTTATGAATCAGATATCACAATATAAAACTCACTAGTTGTGAATAACAGTTGGAACACAAGATTTTTTAAAATGCTTCCTTCCGTTTTTTTCTCTTTTGGTTTCAGGAATCAGTTGGTCTAAATAAGTGATCCAGAGAACTCTGCTCTCAAGGCGTAGGAGGAGTTATTACCTCAGAGCAAGAGATAATTTCTTCAAGCTTTCTCTGGAGTCTAAAGAATATTGTGACCACACTGTCAAAAATCATCATTTTTTTTTTGGCCACCTGTTTCAAAGAGTCACCTAATGACTCATTGGAAAAGACCCTGATGCTGGGAAAGATTGAAGGCAGGAGGAGAAGATGACGACAGAGGATGAGATGGTTGGATGGCATCACTGACTCAATGGACATGAGTTTGAGCAAGCTCCCCACTCTGTGGTCATAGTTTTATAGCCAAAATTTAGACCAGAGAGTGCTCAGATTGGCTCTGATAACAAGGGCAGATTAGTCCCAGCAGGGATTGTCCTTCTTGGGTAGTAGGGGTCTTAGTTTGATCAGCCCCTGGCTGTTGATTATAGGAGAAAACCCTGGAGATAAGGGAACTTGGGTCCATTTTCCTATCCTGTATCCATAAAGAGCTAATATTTTTAGGCCATTTTTCTTGTCATTGAATCATAGCTAGGGTGACCACTCATTAAAAATTTTTTTCCCAAGGGGTTCCCAGGTGGAGCGTGGAACCTTAGAGGAAGTGCTTCCTACATTAGCTTGTTAAGTTTGTACCAGTTGTTTGCACGCTCAAACCAAACCAAACCAGAACCTCACCTGCCAGGAGTCACACTCTAAATAAAACAAAAGGCAAAGAGATGCCCAGAAATCAAAAGCCAAGTGGCAAGAGCGTTCCCAAAAGATGGTAAAGTGATGCCCAGAAAGCAAAAGTCAAATGGCATAAATGCCAAACGTGACTTTCCAGTCTCACTAGACCTGCGACCTGGCAGAGTCAGTGCTAGCAGCCCTTTTTAGTTCTGATATAGTTTCAAGCAATTTCTTGTGGTTCGTGCATGCTCAGTCATGTCTGACTCTTTGTGATCCTTGGACTGTAGCCCACCGGGCTCCTGTTGTCCATGGAATTCTCCAGGCAAGAATACTGGAGTGGGTTGCCATGTCCCTGTCAACTACATATTGGCACTTACCAAGAGCATTGCCAATGAGTGAACAACAAAGGCGTTTGCCATCTGCCTCTATGAAGATTGAACCTCATGCTGTTACAGCTGTTGAACTTCAACAACCTTGGAGGGAGTTCAGGGTGGAGTGAGGCACTTTGTGCTCCAAGGAATCTGGTGGGACGGGTCTTTAAATAGTTGGCTGTTTTTCGTAACAGATTTTATGATCTCAATCCTTTCATCGTGTCATATCTAGAGAAGCACTGAATTCCTTCATGGTGACATGAGATCCTCATGACTAAGGAAAAAAACCTTTCGTAAAACGAGTGCTTCATGGTATTAAACTCCCCCTTCACCAAAACCTTATATATTGACTTTCCCCCATTGCCACTTTGGAGCAGTCTCTCAAAGCTATCTGAGCTGCTGCCTCCGTGCTGCAGTCCTCATTTTGCCCCAAATAAAACTTAACTTGTAACTCTCAAGTTGTACATCTTTTTTTTTTTTTTTTTTGTCAATAACCTCCTCCAGGGGATCTTCTTGTTGTGGGGATCAAACCCATGACTTCTGGATCGCCTGCATTGCAGGCCAATCCTTTTCTGCTGAGCTACAGGGAAAGTTGGTTTCCTTCAAAACTGTTACTCTGTCATTTGTTCTTTTAGCAACTTCTAGATATCAGTCATGGAGAAGGCAATGGCACCCCACTCCAGTACTCTTGGCTGGAAAATCCCATGGGCAGAGGAGCCTGGTGGGCTGCAGTCCATGGGGTCGCTAAGAGTCGGACACGACTGAGCGACTTCACTTTCACTTTTCACTTTCATGCACTGGAGAAGGAACTGGCAACCCACTCCAGTGTTCTTGCCTGGAGAATCCCAGGGACGGTGGAATCTGGTGGGCTGCTGTCTATGGGGTCACACAGAGTCGGACACGACTGAAGCGACTTAGCAGCAGCAGCAGCAGATATCAGTCAAAGTAAGCAGGGCCAGCCTTTTCTAATTGTGTGCACTAAAGTATCAATTTTGAAATATCCAAAGAGTCCCAATTTAGCCATTTTAGGTTGAGATCTCTTTTAGGTATAATTTCCCCAGTTAACTAGGTACTTGCAAGTATGCGCAACATATGTATTGTGTGTGAATCTGGTTGGAGTGTTAGTCAGTGGTTGGTTTTCTAATGCCCCTCATTTCTGTTTTTGAGAGATCCTGTTTCCCACTTTAAGTTGATCAGGGATAAAAGTCACTAGTGAATTTGCATAGTGGGCCCGTGTGCTTCTTATGAGCTTAACTCCCCCAGGAATCACTCCAGAGTCGTTTCTGCCTGTCTTACATGTCTCAATTCTGCCTCCAGCAATCTAAGACCACTGTGGCTGCTCAGATGGTTGGATGGTCAGTTCTTATGTGTCACCCCTGGACGAGCAAGTGGTTTAATTGGTGAGTGGGTTTCCTTATGGGACCTTATGGGTCCTTATGATATGAGGACTAGGCCTCCACCATCCCCATAAATTTCTCAGTCTCCTGAGAAAAGTGCAACCAGCCAAGAGGAGTCTTATTCCTTTTTTTCACAGCAAAGCTCTCATACATTCTCATTTTTATCCCGACAGATTCTATAAAGGTAGTTGAATTGATGGTCAGATCAACCTCTCATCTCAGCCAAGACCACTTAGTCCCCTACAAAGGAGTGACCTCGGCATGTTTCAGCTGAGCCCTGGGTATTCCTTAATTTTTTTTTTTTTTTCAGTCGAGCAACCCCTTCCCCCATACACACACCCAGTACTTTTCCACTGGGTGGGTAATTCCCTTAGCATTTTTCAGCCAACCTCCCCCACAGTACCTTTTCACTGGGAGGGAATTTCTCGGTATCTTTCAACTGAGCCCCACTCATTGTCTAGACCATGAGTGGATAAGCCCTGGATGTTTCACCGGCTCCCCGCTCCCCCATATCTTTCCAACTGGGAGGGGGCAGGTAACCTGCTCCACTGCCAAATGAAACTCAGCATCTCAACCAATATGTGAGATTTGAGAACCAGGAGAGATTTCAAAATGGCTGTCTGGGGAGGCCTTACAAATAGCTGTGAAAACAAGAGCAGTGAAAAACAAAGGAGAAAAGGAAAGATATAAACATCTGAATGCAGAGTTCCAAAGAATAGCAAGAAGAGATAAGAACGCCTTCTTCAGCGATCAATGCAAAGAAATAGAGGAAAACAACAGAATGGGAAAGACTAGGGATCTCTTCAAGAAAATCAGAGATACCAAAGGAACATTTCATGCAAAAATGGGCTCGATAAAGGACAGAAATGGTATGGACCTAACAGAGGCAGAAGATATTAAGAAGAGGTGGCAAGAATACACAGAACTGTACAAAAAAGAGCTTCATGACCCAGATAATCACGATGGTGTGATCACTGACCTAGAGCCAGACATCCTGGAATGTGAAGTCAAGTGGGCCTTAGAAAGCATCACTATGAACAAAGCTAGTGGAGGTGATGGAATTCCAGTGGAGCTATTCCAAATCCTGAAAGATGATGCTGTGAAAGTGCTGCACTCAATATGCCAGCCAAATTGGCTGGACTGGAAAAGGTCAGTTTTCATTCCAATCCCAAAGAAAGGCAATGCCAAAGATTGCTCAAACTACTGCACAATTGCACTCATCTCACATGCTAGTAAAGTAATGCTCAAAATTCTCCAAGCCAGGCTTCAGCAATATGTGAACCGTGAACTTCCTGATGTTCAAGCTGGTTTTAGAAAAGGCAGAGGAACCAGAGATCAAATTGCCAACATCCGCTGGATCATGGAAAAAGCAAGAGAGTTCCAGAAAAACATCTATTTCTGCTTTATTGACTATGCCAATGCCTTTGACTGTGTGGACCACAATAAATTGTGGAAAATTCTGAAAGAGATGGGAATACCAGACCACCTGATCTGCCTCTTGAGAAATTTGTATGCAGGTCAGGAAGCAACAGTTAGAACTGGTCATGGAACAACAGACTGGTTCCAAATAGGAAAAGGAGTATGTCAAGGCTGTATATTGTCACCCTGCTTATTTAACTTCTTTGTAGAGTACATCATGAGAAATGCTGGACTGGAAGAAACACAAGTTGGAATCAAGATTGCCGGGAGAAATATCAATAACCTCAGATATGCAGATGACACCACCCTCATGGCAGAAAGTGAAGAGGAACTCAAAAGCCTCTTGATGAAAGTGAAAGTGGAGAGTGAAAAAGTTGGCTTAAAGCTCAACATTCAGAAAACGAAGATCATGGCATCCGGTCCCATCACTTCATGGGAAATAGATGGGGAAACAGTGGAAACAGTGTCAGACTTTATTTTTCTGAGCTCCAAAATCACTGCAGATGGTGACTGCAGCCATGAAATTAAAAGACGCTTACTCCTTGGAAGGAAAGTTATGACCAACCTAGATAGCATATTGAAAAGCAGAGACATAATTTTGCCAACAAAGGTCTGTCTAGTCAAGGCTATGGTTTTTCCAGTGGTCATGTATGGATGTGAGAGTTGGACTGTGAAGAAGACTGAGTGCCGAAGAATTGATGGTTTTGAACTGTGGTGTTGGAGAAGACTCTTGAGAGTCCCTTGGACTGCAAGGAGATCCAACCAGTCCATTCTGAAGGAGATCAGCCCTGGGATTTCTTTGGAAGGAATGATGCTGAAGCTGAAACTCCAGTACTTTGGCCACCTCATGCGAAGAGTTGACTCATTGGAGAAGACTTTGATGCCGGGAGGGATTGGGGGCAAGAGGAGAAGGGGACGACAGAGGATGAGATGGCTGGATGGTATCACTGACTCAATGGACAGGAGTCTGAGTGAACTCCGGGAGTTGGTGATGGACAGGGAGGCGTGGCGTGCTGCGATTCATGGGGTTGCAGAGTCGGACACGACTGAGCGACTGATCTGATCTGATCTGATCTACCTCCCCAAATTTGTTTGGATTCTCCTAGAAGGCAGATGAGTGCAAGGGGCCGCTGCTGGAACCAAAGCTCCAGTTCCTCGTGGAGTCCAGGCCAAGGAAGGAAGTCCACTCTGGGTCGCTTTGTCAGTTGCCCTAACTGTTGACTTAAAAAAAGATGCACAATGTGAGAGTTGCGAGTTAAGTTTTGTTTGGGGCAAAATGCAAACTGCAGTCCGGGAGGCAAGCACTTCAGATACCTCTCTAGAGCAGTCTTGCAGAGCTGAGATGATGCATCCCTGACTGCAGTCCGCATTTTGCTCCAAATAAAACTTAACTGGCAACTCTCACTCTGTGCGTCTTTTTTAAGTTGATACATTTTACATAGTCCAGTAAATCCAAAGTAAGGTTTCAATATGTAAGCAATAGAAAATGAGATATTTGGATTCTTTCTTATTGTCCTTGATTTACAAATCCCAGTGTGTAGTTAGGACTTAAGGCTCAGATCTGACTGTCCACACCGCAGTCTCCCAAGTGGTAGGAGCCAACTTCTGGGAGGAGGGCCCAGACAGCTTCAGACAGTCCAGCCTGGGCCCCGCACACATTTAGCCTATTTCTTAGGTCTATGTGTCCACATCTGGGCCATATGAAGGTCACAGACAGGATAAGGCGCCAAGTAACACAGAAGTTGACTCCATAAAATTCTAAGTTTAGTACTTGGATGATGAAATGCTAGGTGCTTTGGGCAAGTAGAAAGAGATGATTTTGTTAAGGAAAATACTCTTGGCTGTATGGCTGGACTGTTGAAAGATTCTCAAACATTAATTCAGCTTAATGAATGAGATGCTATTTTGTTGGAGAAGGGTCTAAAA
Organism: Tragelaphus eurycerus; assembly: GCA_935064755.1. NCBI lineage: Eukaryota > Metazoa > Chordata > Mammalia > Artiodactyla > Bovidae > Tragelaphus > Tragelaphus eurycerus. The sequence goes on along the minus strand of CAKXYN010000034.1, from coordinate 9,726,980 downwards.
TTTGCTCTCCAGGTTGTCTTGTGACTGGGCTTACTTTGAGCCTTCTGGAAAGAAAGGGCAACTTTCTTCTCTCACTGTCTTCCTGGACCCTGGGAGACTAATATAGTTTCATGTCTGCTCTGGGAAAATTAATTTGAACAAAACCTAGGGTCCCTGTCATTAAGGACTTCTTTTGGTGACGTTTCCATTTACTAGGTACACAAAACTGGGTTTTCTGTAAACTGGGGTTGCAGTAATTGTGTTCAAGTAACATGTCTCTGGACTTGATAATTTCTCCTCCTGCCAGAGTGATAAAAATTAAAACATGACTAGCCCTTCACGGGAGAAGACAATGGCACCCCACTCCAGTACTGTTGCACGGAAAATCCCATGGATGGAGAAGCCTGGTAGGCTGCAGTCCACGGGGTCACTAAAAGTCGGACACGACAGAGCGACTTCACTTTCACTTTCCACTTTCATGCATTGGAGAAGGAAATGGCAACCTACTCTAGTGTTCTTGCCTGGAGAATCCCATGGACGGAGAAGCCTGATGGGCTTCAGTCCATGGAGTTGCACAGGGTTGGACACGACTGAAGCGACTTAGCAGTAGCAGCAGCCCTTCACGGTGTGAATATACTCATAGATGCTTGTTGTAGAGATGCAAAGTTGGAAGGTGCTAGCCAGCAGTCAGTGGTGGGAGGAGCAAGATTAAATCGTGATGAGGGTTATGGTGAAGGGTTGTATGGAAGAAGGATTGGGTGAGCATAACACACTTAAGTGGATATGCTTTTTATTACAAAATTTTGGGGGGATGTTCTGGGTCTTCGTTGTGATGTGTGAGCTTAGTTGGCATGCAGCATGTGGGATCTTTGTTCCCTGACCAGGGATTGAACCACCCTGCATAGCAAAGTGGATTCTTAACCACTGGACCACCATGGAAGTTGAAGATATGCTTTTTAGAAAACATTTTAAAAACCACAAATACTCAACAGACCAGGTGATAGGTCATTATGACACTAAGTAGAACAGTCTTCAGTTAATAGGTCAGGTCTTTGAACTGCAAGGTCAGCCTCCCCACCTCAATAGTGTATGTGAGTGTGGCTCCCCCAAAAGTATCAGAAGACTGATTTAAACTTTCGAGTTAATGAGGAGAGTGGTGGTGAGACTGGGTGGCAGTGCCACAAGGCTGACCCCAGTTGAATCTTGGTTTCATCACTGAACTGTGATCTTGGCTAAGCAACTGAACTTCTCAGTTTTTTGTGGATAAAACGGAGTCTGTCTCGTCTTCAGAGTTGCCGTCAGGACCAGTCAAGGTGACCCCATGACACAAGCTTAGCAGAGTGCCCCTCCAAGCGAGTGCTCAACGAACACGTGTCTCGCCCCTACACCTTATCCATTAGACAACCTTTACTGAGACGTGTTCTCTGTAGAGGAACTGGAGGAGACCAAGGTGAGTAGGACAGGATTTCTTGCAGATTCATTTCTAAGGGACTTTTCATCTCTAACATTTTGCGACCTTATAAAAACAGAAGTAAAGACAAAAAAGGATTGTAAAGACAAACGAGGATTCCAGTCTCATTATCATTTGTTTCCTTTTTTTAAAACAAAACAAAACACAGCTGTACTTTTGAGTGAATTTTATTCCACCTTTTCCTCCTCTTTTTTTTTCGTTTCTTCTCTTCCTCTTTCTGGGACATCGATCATCTAATTTAACCTTTCATTTTTCCCTATTATGTGATCCTTGAAAGTCACCTCATCACCAGTAACTGTCTTTAAATCACTCCAGTGGTTTGCAAGGACAAAGAGGAAGAGAGATTAGAAAATCAAATACCCAGAGAAACAGGTTTTATAAACAACTTTCTAAAAATCTAGTATACGTTCTCACGATAAATGCCATCAAGCTTTTAAAACGTTCACCTTTGTAGTCTAAGGCCCTGAATTGTGGGGGAAAAAAACACTTATGGATTTTAAAATGGTTTCCCTTTGAGTTTACTGTGATTCTTTTGGGAGGATTTTAAAAAAAGATAACATAATAAAAAAAGTTGTTGCCTGGTTACTTGACACTGAAGAGAAATGGACAAATAATACCCATGTTCCAGTTTAAATGAGTTCAGGAGAGAAGCCGTGACAGCAACCCCTCAGCAAACATGCTGTCACACTTGGCTTTTGAAATGGCAATACAGACTCTAGAACCCGAGGCGTGGGGAGGACCTTGAGAGACCATGTGGTCTTTCTTATGGTGAGGTGGACATTTAAACCATCCCAAACAGCACAGAATGGCCCCAGTTTCTCAGGCCATCAGAGAAGACAATGCTGTGTGTTAATCTCTGGACTCGCTTCCTATATGCAGATGACTGCTTCTCCGTTTCACATTTTGTTGTTGTTCAGTCGCTAAGTTGTGTGTCTGACGCTTTCCAATTTTAGCCAGTCTTCAGTAAAATCTTTTAAAATGCTCTATTCTGTGAGCCAATTTCCTCTTCTTTGGTCTCTGAGGAGCTAGAAAACACCTAGCTGATCATGATGCAACTTTTTTTTTTTGACTCTCAGCATGTCATGTGGGATCTTAGTTCCCTGACCAGGAAATTCAACCCAGGTCCCCTGCAGTGGAAACTTGGGGAGTTTTAACCACTGTACCACCAGGCAAGTTACCCCTGCAACTTTTAGTTGTTGGACAATATTACTTGTTACAGGTGTATAGGATAAGTGATTCACAGTTTTCAAAGGCCATGCTCCATTCATATTAATTTAAAAATATTGGTTGTTCCCCTGTGTTGTACGATGCCATTTTCATAAATTAGCTGTTTATTATTCCTACATTGATAATGGGAATAGATATTCATCAGAATATATTTTGGGGTGATGACTTAACTCACTAGGCAGAGATGCTTTATCTCTTTGTATCTCTTAGCCTAATACCTGCTACTGCTAAATTTCACTGTAATAAAAGAAAAATAAATACAAAGACTCATTTTATTTAGCAAGACTGAAAATAAAACTAACACATAAAATCACAGCTTTAGGGTTGTCCAAAAGAGTTCCTCCATCTATCAACTCAGGGCAAATGAATCCAGCGTATTGTTTGTAGAATGATTAACATAACAGGAATCATTTCTCAGTTACAAAGGGGGTCATTCAGTCTTCAGGGCTCTCTGTCAGTAGAATTGGTTTTGATCGTTCAATTATCAGCTTGTACAAAAGCAGAAATAGAGAGGAATGAAAATACAAAGTGACTGGCTATCACTTCTTTTAAAAGCCGACAACAGAAGCAGTGACTAGAACCTACTGAACAGAACTAAAGCATCAGTGGTTGGTGGACAGAGTAGCCACTAGTCAGGATTCACTTATCCTCAATCAAACCTGGGCAAGTCAGTAAATACGCCGATCTCACTCCACCATTTACTCTATAAATGGTGAAGTTATGTGTTGAAAGATACAGAGACTCACAAACTGCAACAGATCATTTTTAAAAATCCACTTTTTTTTTTTTTTGGATCAATACAGTCAGCCCTTTGTAGCTGTGGACTCATGGGTACGGAGGGTGGTTGTACGACACTGTTTATATAAGGGATTTGAGCACCCACAGATTTTGGTATCCTCAGGGCTCCCAGTCCCCTATGGATACAGAGGGATGACTATATTGCTAAAGTTCTTCCGGTAATTTCTGCCCTCCCCTCAATTTATTATGATCACAGATCCCTGCAAATTTAGTCAGATGAAAATTAACAAATGGTGGCTTACTTTCACTCTGTTCTGATATTTAAAAAGTGATTAAAAACAGGTACTAAATATGGATCACTTCTGCAAAGTTTAATGAGTGAGAAACATTCAACCAAGGTGACTTTTCCTTGGAAAATCCTACAAAAGCTGAATTTTAGAAACAGTTCCTTATTTTGATACAGGTTCCATTTATCAATAGCAGCCATGAGTTTACTGCCTACCAAATGGCAGACTGTCATATTTTACATGTTTAGAATTCAAATGTTTTCACATCAGGTTCTCCAGTAAGCATTAGCGAAACGAAGTCACACAGACAGACTGGTTAGTTGTCCCAAGCCAAGGAAACAGCCCATTCCCATGATTTTCCTACTCAGGCAGGTACAGACAGCCACTGGAATTAAACGAATGGGAACTACAATACTTGTATTTTTTGCTTACAAAAGGACGTTGACACTGGGGGGGGCAGGTGTAGCAGGACTTCACTGAGGCTCTCCTGTGACCTAGTGCAACAGACAGGCCATCACGGGACGCTAGCGTTAGAGTGGTGTTCCAGCTCACCACCCAAGCAAGCGTGCTATTCGGACAGGCTGAGCTGTCCATGCTGCGTATCCCATTGGGAAGAAGTGTTCTCTGAGCTTAGGCAGCCAGTCTCAGAGCGGAAGAGCAGACAAATATGTAAGTCAGGGATGCTGCATGTGACAGGGTGCTCCTGACACGTGATTCATGGCATTGGAGTGAGGGTGAGTATATCTTAATGATGGATGTTTTGTGTTGGTCTTAGGAGACTAACTGCCTTCTGCAAAGACGCCTGAACACATTAACATCCATCACTCCTCGGGACATTTTGGATCCCTGCACAAAGTGTGACCAGGACTGGTGGTTTGAGAATTCAAAGTTCCAGAAATTAGAACAGAGAAGGGCAACATTTAAATTAAGACAAGTTAACCCTTTGTGTCTTCTTAGGCCGGCTGAATGCTCCCCCAATTCCCGGCTTTTGGGACCATCCGATAAATCAGAAGTCTGGGTGTGGGGTCAACAGTGACATGGAAATCTGTCCCAGATATCATCACCATGTTCCACCAAGAAGACGGGGGCACAGTGGGAGTTTCTCTTGGTGTGCATGTGGGGGCAGCTAGTAACAAATCCTAAGCCAGGGCTTGTCCTGGACAAAATCAACAGGCTTGCAAGCTCACTTCAGCAGCTGCCCTACACTTGGTGAACTGGTGCACGACCCCGCCCGACTCCAACTCCAGAAGGCAAGGAAACCTCTGTTTCTGGTTTGTGCTCCCTCAACCAAATCCCCAAATTAGTAATGAAAAAACATTTGAGTGGATTCTGATGTGGCCCTTCTGACGCAGGGACTCGGGCAGGAATCTGACTGGAACCCAAACATCTGTCTCTCTGTGACCCCTGAACCCTGGATCTAAAGCCACTCAGAGAACAAGCTCTCTTTTATCACCGTATCAGATAAACTCTCACCACAGGTCACAGGCGCTGAGACTGGGACAGCTTTTGGACAACCCATCCTTCTCACCCAGAGGAGCTCTTCAACACAGAATCTCCACAATAAAAAAAGACACTTGATCTCAAGGAACAGATACTGTTTGCCAAGCAGGGACCACAGAGGCGAGCGGGTATCGTGGTCCTACTTCAGCAGCTTTTAAGACACCGGAGAGTTCTTTGTTCCTGTATTCTTGATGCTGAGTGGAACCAATGAACAGGTAGAGAAAAAAAACAAAAATGAAACCAAATCACAGAACAGGTGAAAACTTTTAAAAAGAACTGGGGGTGGCGGCCAAATCCTGACTTGGAAATGAGGTCAGAAGCCACCATGCTCTGAGCCCTGGGGCAGGGAGGGTGGTGTGTAGAAAAGCTCGCAAAGCTAGCACCAGACCACCCTCACCAGAGCCTGAGGAGGCACCCCTGGATGGTGACTCACCGACACCTGGCCAGAAACGCCAAGAGAGCGCCAACATCCTTCAAGTCCGCTTCTCTACTCTCTGCTAGCAAACTCACAAGCACGTGTTTGCTCAGGAGCTGGGCCTCACCCATGGGCATCTCTCACTGTGGAGGTGGCTCCTGAAGGCTTTGCTGCCTTTTCCCACTCCAGGGCAGACCTGGAGGTGACCTCCTACACTTCTCCCACTTCTTGTTGATAGCATCCCTAATTAAGCCTAATTTTGCCCTCAGAAGGGCAAAAATCAGTGCCTGGAGGTCAGAGCTCTAACCCACCTTTTCCAAAGCTTAACCTAAGTCACGTAACCTACTTACCTGAATAAAACCCCAGTTCATCAGTCCCTGCCCTACCCTTCCCAGGAAGGAAAATAGATTTAGGTCCATTTCTTCTTTTTTTCACCACAGTATGTGGAAGAGAGTCAAAGAAGGTAGTGTGGAAGGGAGGGGACATCCTGGTTCCTCGTTAAAAAATAAAGATATCTCTTGGAGTGTCATTGGAGGGTGTGGACGGAAACATTCAGTTCTCGGCGTCTGCCTCCATGGGCTCATCTTCCAAGCTAAAGCTCAGCTTGTCAGCTAGTCCCTCAAACTGCTTGCCCAAGCCACCCGCAGAGTCCATGAACATGTTAGGGATGTCTTTGCCAAAGTAAATCTTGCTGTTGGAAGCAATGGCCTTGTACTTCATCAGCTGCAGATACTCAGGGGTCAGCTTCAGCTGGAAGCAAAAACAGGAAAGACGACGGTGGTGAGGCCAGATCAGGGAAAAGCATGGGGGGCCATCCCTTGACTTTTCTCAGGGAGAGTGTCTCCATGAGAACCACACCCCGTCTCCTCTCCCTGGTCTCCCTGTTGTATTAGTAACCACATACAGACACTGATGCTGGGAAAGACTGAAGGCAGGAGGAGAAGGGGCGCGACAGAGGATGAGATGGTTCATGAATCTGAACAAACTCTGGGAGATAGTGGATGACAGGGAAGCCTGGCGTGCTGGAGTCCTTGGGGTTACAGAGAGTTGGATGTGACTGGGTGACTGAACAACAAGTACTGTGTAACCGCTACTCTGGGAGAGCGTGAATCTCAGGTATTCAAGGGAAGAACTGTGAGACTTTTAGGAATTTCTGTGTTTAACAGCAAAATTAAGGAGTTCCCTGATGGTCCAGTGGTTAAGAATCTGCCTTCCAATGGGGATGAGGGGGCATGCGTTCGATCCCTGTCAGGGAACTAAGATCCCACACACTGCGGGGCAACAAAGTCCACGCACGGCAACCACCGAGCCTGAGCACTTTAACTCAGGCCCGATGCAGTCAAATAAATAAATAAATATTTTTTAAAAATCAGCACAATTAAACTTCTATCAGGGTCCAAGGGAAAGGGACAGCCCTGGCCCACAGGGCACAGGAGTCCTCGATTACGGCCAGGCGGGCGGGAGGCAGTGGTCTCCCGCAAACATGTACACTTTCTCTTCGCCAGGCAGCACTGGCCCTTTACCTTATTTGCTTCAGCTATTTTCATGGCAGTGTAGCACTCGGCGTCCGCCTTGGCCTTCTCCCGGGCCAGAAACGCAGCATCTTAAGGAAAGAACGCAGAGAATCAAAGCACAGAGGCCATCAGAAAGCAGGTCCCCGCAACTTTGCCCAACTGGCCCCGTGATCCTGGGCACACTGCTCTGGTTTCTCTGGGCTCTGATCCTTTTACTTACGAAACTGGGGAAAAGACATTTTCTTCTGTTTCGCAAGTGGTGAAAACTGACCAGGATGCAAAAGTGCTGTGCCCGCGTCTCCCGGTGGCGGGGACTAGCTGACCACGTGCAAGCCTGTCGCTGTGCCTGACAGCGGTTTCTCTGATGGTGTCATAGAAACACACACCTCTTTCCACCCGCTTACCCCTTCTGGGGCCGGGGAGGAGAGGGCTGGGACACGGCCTCGGCCTCCTGTCTCTGAGCTATCTGCCCTGGCCGCCACCCCCCCCCCCCCCGCCCATGCCACACAGCAAGAGCCACAGAAGCCTGAAGAAGGTTCTGGATGCGTCCCAAAGTGGAGCTGCCCTGAAACCCACTGGCGTAAACAAAACAGTACAGCTCGTTTCCAACTTCATCTATTTCCATCGGTCATTTCAGAAAGGCTCTCATTAGCAGTGGTTAAGCTGGCCTGATTCAAAAACAATTACAGGCCATGGTCCAGACTAATACCTATTTGGACTAAGACCGATTTAAGCTTCTACTAGGTAAACAACCCCTTTCCTTAATCTGCTGAGACCAGCTTTCGGTCAAGAACTGATACAGAGTTGTTGATATTTCCTCCCTGTCCTTGGGGATGAGGCCAACCTCATGTGAGCAACACCTGGACCAAAACCTGGGAAGCAAGGCGGGTTCTCACTGTGCAGCCTCAGCAGGGCCCCGGGTGGCAGGGGCCTGCAGGGTGGCCGGGGAGCAAGCAGCCAACTCAACTGCCTTAGCATCTGGTGACTTGTGTTTACGAGAAACAAAAATGTGCCGCTCGGCTAAGAGCTCCCCGTGAGGAACCACTGATCCATAAAATCCTCACTGGCTCCTCCATGGGCCAGCTAAGCCCGAAAGGGCAGGTCAGGAGTGTAACTGGGCACTGCGCTGTGGAACCTGGGGCTGGGCCCTGAGGTCGTTTTCGGCCTACAGTTTGCTTGAGGAGGAGGTGGGTGGTGGGATGAGGGGAGGGCTGAGGGCAGGGGCCTGAAGGTGAGTGACACCAGAAAAGCCAGCAAGGAAACACCTTTTTCCAGCTTGTGATACCGTGCTGACAGGTGTCTTCTTCACACCTGGCTTAACATTCACAGGGACCCAGAGTGGCCAAAATGACAGGGTTCACAGGCCTCTGCGGCGAGGGGGCGGGGCAGGCGGGAGGGAGCAGGCTGCTGCTCCACCCTGGCTTCCTGGTTTACTTCCGGGCCAGACTGCGGGCCCAGGACAGCCGGGACCACGTGCTTCCTATTTTTCCAAAGCCCAGCCCAGAGGAAGAGTCCTGAAGGTACCCAACCCAAACCTGATGAATGAGTGAAGTGGAAAATCAATCCCACACTGGCCTTCATCTCCCCAAAACTTGAGTCAGAGCACAGAGAACAAGGGATGTTCCAAAGACCCGTGATGTCTGAGAACAGAGAAGGCAGGGCAAAGGAAAGGCCTCCCGGCCCCGGCCGCATGGCGGGGTCTGAGGAAGGAGTGCGCAGGGATTTCGGGCTCGCTCACCTTCGATCTCCGAGATCCTCTTCTCTGTCTCCTTCTCCATCACCTTCTGCCCAAAGGTGATTTCGGCCACCTGCGCCACCTTCTCTGCCTCTGTGTGGAGAAAAGCCTCAGAGCTCTGATACTTCAAAACTTTCACCCGATCCGAGGCCCTGAGGCAGGGCAGTGGGTGGGCCCAGGTGAAGGGCCACTGGCCCAGAGGGCAGTCATGCAGGTGCCCCGGGCAGGGGTGGGACACCCTAAGGAGCACGGGCCCATGTATCAGTGCAAGACAGTGAGTGGGGGCACCCGGCTCCAGGGGGAGTCATTCTTCTGACGTAAGTGAGGAGCCGGCCCCGATCTCTCTCGTCAGAGTGTTCCTTCCAAAGGGATATTTTACAGGTTAAGGTGCGAGTTCCCTCCTGCCACTGCACTTTCGGACGTGGCCAGGGCCGTGGCTGGCAGTCTGGAGCAGTGGTGGAGAAGCCGGGGCCGGGAGGTGAGCCCCTGGATTTGAACCCCATTTCCCTCGCTCCCCTACCATGAGACCCTGGGCAGTAGTTCAGCCTCTCTGAGCTTGGGCTCAGTGAGAGTAGGTTAGGGACGGGGGCTTCCTCACCCAGGGAGAGGGAGGGGGTGTGAAGAGGGGGATGAATTGCACAAAAGTGTTTAGAAAAGCCCGAGGCTCATTGTAAGGGCTCACGAGTGCTACTGTCTTTGTGCATGAAGGGTTAGCCGAAAGGGCTCCTTTCATTTAAGAGGCTTGTGGAAACACAAAGCTCGACCCTCGGCCACAATCTGACAATTTCAGCTCTGCTCCCGAGGGACGAAGGCTGCTCCTGTGTGAGGCAAGGCTTCGGGGGACCGTGTCCCAGGCTTCCTGAATTGCCCTCCCCATCCCGCCAGCCCCTCTGTCGCCTAGACCGCAGAAGCACAGTCAGACCAATGAGGGCCTTCTTCCGCTCTGTCTCGGCTTCCTTCTCCACCACCTTCTGCTTCTGGGCTGCGATCAGGAGCTTCGTCTTCTCGCTTTCCCTGAAGGGGAGAAGTGTGCAGCTGTGAGGTCGCTGGGGACGAGCTTCCTCGGAACTTCCCTGGCCCCCGGGAAGCCAAGCCCCCTGCCCTGTCGTGAGAGGTAAGCTGTCATTACTTCCACCCTTGGGAGGTCTGGTCTTGTTTGTAAATCTGCCTGTGCCGAACGGCATATAGAATCTTAGTCCCCTGACCAGGGATTTAACCCACAGCCCCTGCACTGGAAGTGCAGTCTTAACCACTGACTGCCAGAGAAGGCCCTGAAAGGCTCCTTAAGGTCCCAGGTGAAGGCGAATATGCTGTAGACAGTAACACGGCTAGCCTTCTCCTTCAAAACCCAGTTGTGAGTAATAAAGCATAACTGACTTGAGAGAAAGGCACCCGCTTGCCCGCTCAGTCGCCTTCCCGTCCTCTCCCGTGTGAGCCGTGAAGGGAGCACAAGACTCCCCGACCCTCTGAAGAGCGTCCGTGCCCTCTGGTCATGGAGCTCAGGTGAGCGGCCTGACATGCCTGCCCTGTCTTCCAGGACGACGGCTGTACAGACACTCCAGAGGGGACCACACGCATGCCACGGCTTGGTCAGCCCTGGGATGGGATGAGCGGAAGGTGGGTAGGGTGGTGCTTCTGCCTAGGCGCGGGGCCCACTCACATCAGCTCGTAGTTCCTGCGGATGGCTTCTGGGATGTTGGGCTTTGTCACCCGCACAGCCTGGAGAGAGAGAAACACAGCATCTGATGGGGGCATGGGGGTGCGGAGGGACCAGCTCCCATGGGTCTTTGGTCTTCCTACACAGACAGGACATCCTGTAGAAGAGGGGCTGTGCCTTCCTGTGGGCAGGGGCGGGGTGGAGGGGGTGTCCCACCAGGGTGGTGCTCACTTGGATGACAAGCCCGGGGGCCATGGAGGTCAGGTCTTGCTGCAGAGCCAGTTTGAGATTTTCATCAATCTGATCTGGAATCAAGACAGACAGAACACGGAGCTGAGATGCTTTCTAGGCAGGGTGGAGGGAAGCATGGGATAGAGAGCAAGGCAAGACACCAGCTCAGGAATGTACCCAAAGGGCCAAAGCTCTTTCTGAGGCAGAGTGCTCATCAGAGCTTGAACGTCTGAAGACTCCCTGGAAGACTCTCGTGGCGGACACCCACTGGGCCTGCTATGTGGCCAGATGGGAGTGTCCTTTCCCTGCGGCCTCAAGAAAACATCAACCTCGCCGAGAAGGGAACCGAGCTTTAAAAGAACAAACAACTCCAGCACATTTCTTGAGTCAGGAAGCGGCCCTTCCCTACAGACAGCAGCCAGAGAAGGTGGCGCCCATCTTTCACAAAGAAGGAAGGTGGGATGGTCATGTCAGGTATTTTGAAAGGAGTCAAACACACTAAATCTATTAATAAATTTCTAAAACAAAAACAGACTCTGACATCAAGAGAGGCCCCAAGGAAGACTAATTCCATTAGGAACTCCATCAATCAAGGGGAAAAGGACCATGTTCAGTTCTGGAAAGGAGTCTGAGGTTTTTTTTTAAACATTAAAAAAAATTTTTTTTTTTTTTGGCTGAACCACTCAGCTTCTGGGATCTTAGTTCCCTGACCAGGGATGAAACCCATGCCTCCTGCCCTGAAAGCGCAGTCTTAACCACTGGACTGCAGGGGAGTCCTGAGCCTGCGTCTTTTGATGTGTTGTTTGCCTTGGTGCTGACTCTTCTGTCTGTGAGTCATTTTATGGCTAAGTGTCAGAAGACCTGTAACTGATCGCCACTCTAGCTGTGATCCAGGACAGGCTGTCAGCGTTGGCCTGAGCCTTCCCTTCCCTGACCTCACGCACAAGATCCTCAATAAGCTCCTCGAAGGGCCCTGAGAAAAGGACGCCCTGAAACCAGCCTGTGACGCCTATATGGAACCATCTCCTTTATTGTCAGCGGCCGGCTGCTTTACATGGCCATTCTTGGTCCAGGAGCCTTTGAGGAACAGCAGGTCTAACTCCCTGCCTGTTATAAACACTCAAACTGAAGCCCACAGAGGTTTGGGGATATACTTAAGCTAATCGGTAGTCAAGATAAAGAACTTGTTTAATTATTACGCTTTGATCGTTAGGGTTTAGGACAGTACTTTCTTCAACAGTCATATCACTAAGCAAGGGGTATTAATGTTTCTACATATGCATATGCTCCCACCAGCCTCTCAGCATTGAGGCAGAAATGCCCGTAAGGGCAGCACCTCACACCTGACATGGGTGTAACAATTTGATGGCTAGAGATGAACATGACATTCCATATTTTCTATTTTAAATAAGAGAATGGCCAAACTTTAAGGGAAATAGCTCATACCCTCCATAAGCTAATGACATGGTTGTTTCTTAAATTCTATCTGAGTCAAGGAAGATACTCATGGCCCTGGGCTAGTAACTTTCCAGGAAAATCTAGAAGAAATATTTTACAAGATATCTTACTAACAAATTTACACCAGGACCAAGTTGTTTATGGGTGATGGTTATGCTGACAGACGCTGATTAAGTTAAGAACTGATTAAGTTAAGTGAAGAACTGACTCATTGGAAAAGACCCTGATGCTGGGAAAGATTGAAGGTGGGAGAAGGGGACAACAGAGGATGAGATGGTTGGAGGGTATCACCGACTTGATGGACATGACCATGAGTAAACTGCAAGAGTTGGTGATGGATGGGGCAGCCCTGGCGTGCTGCAGTCCCTGGGGTCGCAAAGAGTTGGACACGACTGAGCGACTGAACTGAACTAAGTAAACACAAAGTACCGGATAACACTTTCATCAAATGGGAAACATGGACGCCTCGGTGTAAGCAGTGATAAAAACTGCATCAAGCTGAGTTAGGGCTGCGAGTACTGGGAGGAGGGGACCAGAGAAAACCTTTCCATTATCAGGACCCAGGATTAGAGACTCGAGTCTCTCCTTTGCAGATGCAAATGGATGCTAAGCAAAACAGTGCTTGCTGGCAAGAACGAACTTCAAAAAGAAAAACATTCCAACGCAAACATAAATCCCCAGCTCCTCCGTACACAAAGCTTTACTTTACTGTGCTGCCAAGTTCATCTGCAAGACAAGACAGTGAGAAGTTTTCTAATGCAGAACAATTTCACATCTTAATTCTCTCTTCATAGAAATTAGAGATCTTTCGTTGTTGCAAATGCTTTGTAATGTTCATTTAGTGGCACTAGTTCTAAAACGATGGCTAGAGAGAAAACTAATGATATTTTATGAAATTCTATTGGGTTGAGGTAAAAAAAATAGCAAAGTTACTGAATTTTTCTAAATAGCACACCAAATCCAAACGTGGGAAGAGACTTCAAAGTCTATAAAGTGAATTTAAACCCATTTTCCTCTGCAGAAAAGTTAAAATGGCTTCTGATGACTTTCCAAATTTGAAACAAGGGCAAAAGGCTGTTTGCCTAGTTAAGATCACTGGTGTTGCCAACGACTTCACTTCTGTCTACAGGATATTCTCACTCCAGGCCCTTGGGGAAAACCACTGTCTGGTCCTGGCATTAAGAACAGTGGTACCACTGGTTGAGAAGTTCATTTGCTTTTAGCCCTGGCTTCTAGAACACTCCTAGCAGTGAATTTAACAGAACGCTTTACCCCAAATGAGCTATAACAATTACTGAAATGCTTTTCATTGTTGCTGAACTCGGGCTGTTTTTGTTGATCAGGAAAAAAGGAAAGAAAGTGTCAACTTAAGACCAAAGTGGGTCCTTTCCGTTTTAAGCGTTTTCCTGTTCTTCTCTATGAGTACAGGGTAAAAAACCATCACTAACAACAACCGAAACCCACCCAGGTTCTAGGGAGTCTAAGTAGTTACAGTCCTTGTCTCACTTGGGACCCCTTGGGACTTCCCTGGAGGCCCGGCTGTTGAGACTGCACGCTTCCAGTGCGGGAGGTGTGCGTTCGATCCCTGGTTGGGGAACTAAGATCCCACATGCCTCAAGGTGCAGCCGAAATAAAAACACACTAAAGCAAACAATAACAAAAATGTAACCCTGTGGTTCTCATCACCCTGTCCTGGCCCCTTCATCCAGGGTGAGGTGGATGGAGCCAGAAGCCAGAGGAGGGAGGTCTGGACTTCACCTCTGCTCCCAGCCAGCTCTGGGACTTTCTCCCTCGGGACCTTGGTATCCTTATCTTGAAAGGAGGATACTGGGCTGGGTACTCTCCAAGGTTCTTCTGGAACTGACCCCTCTTCATTACAGAAGGAAGTTTAGGGACATGGGAACATACTTCCATCCCAGGTCTGATGCGCGGCAGGAGCGAGTCCTCTCGTTCACTGTGACTCCCGTGTCCAACACTCAGCCACTCTCACCATCTTCTCCCATCGGCACCCGTGTTTCCGGGCAATGCCCTGTGTGACTGCCTGCTTCCTGGGCACTGGATCTTCAGCACTCCGGTCCCTCGGTACCCACCCTGCCTCGTGGGCAGCTGAATCACGCAGCAGGTGATCAACCAGAGATTTTCTTACCAAAGAGCTCGATGTAGACCTCCTGAAGCGTGTGGACACTGCAGAACTGGTTCAGCTCGTGGTGGATCTTGTTGAAGATGAGGGCCTTGTCGTAGTCGGCTGTGTAGTTCTTCACTATGTCATACACTGTGGGTGAGGAGACATTCAGAGTGAGGAGGGCGGGACCTGGCACGCTCTCAGACATCCGGGCTGTCCCTTCCTGAAATGCTACGACAGACACAGGGGTTGGGTGGGGGGAGACTCGGGGATGATGCCAGGGAGAGTGGGCTGCAGGGAGGGGTGAGGTGGGTTAGGGGAGGTGCACTGCAAGCAGGTACCTGCGTGTGGGACCAGGAAGTTCACCACCTCGATTCTGTCGAAGTAGATCATCACGCCACCGCTGTTGGAGGAAGCGCAGACAGCGCGGTCAGTGCTGAGCTTGGGAATATTGGGCCTCTGCCACCGTGGTGGTGGTATGTATGTGTGCGCGCGAGTGTGGGACTCAGCAGGAAAGGAGGAGGGTTCATGGGGGTCACAGGTGTGTGGATCTCAAGGCAGGAGACCTTCTGAGTTTCTATCATAATCTCCCAAGAAATCATATCTCTTAAAAACATCTCCACGAGGACAAAAGTGAAACTTTTGGGATACAAGAAGAGTAGTTCATATGTTTTGACTTTGCAATGACTTTTGAATAAAGCTACCAATTGCAGGGAAAAGACTAAGGAAGGTCACGGGGTTCTCAGAACTTTAAAACGTGGAATGTTTTGGTCAGTGTTTCTCACTGTTTTCACCATCACTTTAGTTCAGCCCCCTCCCACCTTGCCCTCAATATTCATTAGAAAACACTTTCAAACATACAGAAAAGAACAGTACAACTAACACTCATATATCAACACTTACTTTAACAATCATTAACATTTTATTACCTATTGATTGATCTACTTTTTCTTTTTTTTTTTTTTTTTTGCTGCACGTTGCAAAGCAAGTTGCAGTCAGGATACTTTCCCCCCAACACTTGGCAAGCACCAACCACCTAAGAATGATGACAGTCCCCCACAGTCACAGTACCATTCCTAAAGCTGGGAAATTAGCGATAATTCCTCTTCACCTAACGAGCCCTTCTCTAATTTTTCCCACAAGTTCCCATCGTGGGCTGAATTGTGTGCACCCCAAAATCCACATGCTGAAACTGGAGCCCCCAAAGTGAGTGCATTTGGAGACAGGGCCTTTACAAAGGTGATTAAGATTGAATGAGGTTGTAACGATGGGGCCCTAAACTGACCGGAACTGGTAAAGGAAAGAAGACAAAGGCACCAGAGATCTCTTTCTCTCCCCACACATGCACAGGGGAAAGGCCACATGAGGACACAGGAAAGCAGCCACCTGCAGGCCAGGAACCAACCTTGCTGGCACCCTGATCTTGAACTTTGAGCTTCTGCAACCGTGAGAAAAATAAATGTCTATTGTTTCAGCCACCCAGGCGATGGTATTCCGCTATGGCAGTCCAAGATGACTAACAGTTTCCGTAACATCTTTTAGAGCTGTTCTGTTGGAACCGGCTCTAATCAAGGTTCACCACTGCATTGCTTATGTCTTTATGTCTCTCTTTCGACCCAAGCCCTCCAAATACAAAGCCTTTGTGATGAGATCAGGCCAGTTATCCTGTGGGAAATTCCGATTCTGTATCTGTCTGAGCGTGTGGTTTACTTTGTTGCTCTGCCCCTGTTCCGACCACCTTGACTTTTCAATCAGACCACTGCAGCGGTTCTCTTTCAAGTCCCTGCCCTGCAGTCTTCTCCTACCACCTATCCAACATTTACCATATTTAGTTCTGTTAAATTTATCTCCCTCTATCAAGTTATTTACCTGCTAAAAGTCTTCATCATGGCCTTCAAGGCCCTTCCAAACCTGTCTCCAAAACCTACTCAACTCAGAACACAGGGAGCTTGGGGGCAGAGAACTTGGTGAAACCACCCAGGGGGGTGTCCCTTTCCACTGTCTCTTACTGCAGCCAGTCAGATGGCCTGGCCTCTTATTTGTCTTCACAGCTTGATTCTGGGCACCTTACCTTGTCCCACAAGGTACATTCTTCACCTCATCTGTCTGGAGTGTGGTCTGGAAATAGGAGAGACAGAAGATGCTGTAAGGTGAGAAGTGACCAAGAAAGTGACTTCTTTTGGGAATCCCTTGGCCTTGGTCTTGAATACTTATTTGGGTTAAGCTTTGCCTCTGTTAAATGTGAATACCCCCACTGAATCCTTCTTATTTGCAGTGTGTGAGACCAAACCAGGCAAAAGTACCACCCCAGCTTCGCTGTAAATGCACCATCATATGAACAAGCTGAGTAATAACGGTTTAGTGGAAAGGACCCTGGACTAGGAGTTCCACGACCTGTGTTTACGTTCACCTCTTCCACTTACCAGTCTGGAAACAGCAGATATTTAACCCCTCAGCCCGTAAAACCTGTTCAGCCCATTCTCAGGATTACTGGGAGACTCAAATGAGATAATATGCATGAACGCACTTTGAAAACCATAAAGCATAGCAAATGGCAGAAGAAACCTACAGGGCAAATGCTGATGAGGTAACCCAGGACACTTTGCTGGGTTAGTTTAAAAGTCATTCTCTAAATCTTCTTATTCCTCTTGTTGGACATACTTCAAAGATGACTAGTCTAATTCGGCCTGGCTTTAGATCTGTCATGGCTAATCCTATCCCTATTTTAGATGTCATTTCCCTTCATTAAGTTCAACAACCTGCACCCCCCACAAGTTATGTTCACATCGTTCATGTTCAAATAAGAACCAACAAAATTATCATGTTTTATTTCCATCTATCACACACACACACACACACACACACCCCTACTTTTCCTTCTGTGCGTTCAGAACAGATTCTTCTCTGGCTCTGTCCTGAAGTGGAGGCATAATTCCCACCTGGGACTGATGGGCCAAGGCAATGACCCTATTCAGCTGTTTCAACAATTAAGTAAAACTCCAGAGTAGATGGTTCATGGAGCCTCAGACTTTTTAATTTGTATTATATACATGATCTACTAAATGAATTCCTTGAAAAGGCATCATATTTATCCACTCATCCAAGGGCTAAATCATTCTAAATCATGCATTAATCACCACCCCAAATCTGCAGTCATCCAACCCTGCCCCCCACCAAGCCCAGTATACCTGCACAGACTTATATGATGTGATGAAAGGAAGCATGAGATGGAAGCCAGGGCCGCTGGTGGAAGTCAGCAGGGCACCACCTCTGCAGTGGAGGGAGAGAGAGGTGGGCTCAGTTTAGCAAAGACGTGTCTGTTACATCGATACGGTTTGGGCCCTTTCTCTGCAGCCCCATAAGCATTTAAGACAGAGGGACAGGTGCCAGAGCCATGTCCACGGATCCCTTTCTTCCTCTCAGCTCAACCCTAATAGTCTAAGAAGCCTGATGGTAAAACCTAAAACTATTATTCATGCTTTTGCAGAGAGAAAAACGGCACACAGACAAAGTAGAATAAAGACAGTAGAATCCCTGGCTATACTTGAGATGAGAGAGGTGTGTATGCTCAGTCACTTTAGTTGTGCCTGATTCTTGGTGACCCCATGGGCTGCAGCCCACCAGGGTCCTCTGTCCATGGAATTTTCCAGGCAAGAATACTGGAGTGGGGTGCTATTTCCTTCGCCAGGGTATCTTCCTAACCCGGGATTCAAACCTGCTTTGGCAGGCAGATTCTTAGCTAAGAGAGGAGGTGTGTCTTGTCACATCTGTTGAGCTTGTGAGAATCCACAAGGTCAGTTAAGTTCACTAATACAGTGACCAATTAACGATACTAATGTTGGAGTTCAGTGACACAAACAACCAAAAGAATAATTTTAAGGAAACTTTATAAACCATCTAAATATTTTTTGGGGGCAGTGGAGTTACCTTTGTAGTCATGCTATATGTGAATGGTAATAGAATTAAAAGTCATTTTGGGAGACACGCTTCCTTGGTGGCTCAGCTGGTAAAGAGTCCGCCTGCAATGTGGGATACTTGGGTTTGATCCCTAGGTTGGGAAGATCCCTAGAGAAGGGAAAGGCTACCCACTCCAGTATTCTGGCCTGGAGAATTTAATGGACTGTATAGTCCATGGGGTCTCAAAGAGTTGGACATGACTGAGCAATTTTCACTTTGGAAGACATAGAAGCAGATGGTGGGATGACACAATTAAAGGGGAGAGTGGAAGCCAATCAGACTTCCAGAACTTGCTATTGGCAGCCTGAGTAAAAGCATCAAAGGGCTTTAATAAGGAGTTCATAGAGGCATATAAGAAGGAGTTCACCAAGATTTAAAGCAAAAACTTAGTTATGGAGGTTACTCAAAGGAAAGCAATCCAAGATTTATAAGTGCTTCTTTGCTTCATGTTACTTAAGTCACAGATACATTTTTTTAAAGAGCAATCAAAATAAAGTGACGGACTAGGTTATTTAAGAACCACTATCCTAGACCTTGCCTCGATGGGTACAAATCAACCTGGAGGCTCTTTCATTTTCCCTGAAATGTTAATTTTAAGGTGTAGGTCCAAATTATATCTCAAATTGCCATGAAGAACTGGCTCTCCTCAGAGGTGAGCTTGTGGTACCAAGATGCCCAGAGGGAAGTAGGAGAAAACAGTATTTCAGAGATGATCTTCAAGGAGCATGGTTGCCTTTATGTTTGTCTCTAAACCTAACACGTGTTATCAGTTACCATCCATGGCATCAGACTCGTAAGTTTCATATTTACATTTCTCTATATATTTACGTGCGTGAGTGTATTCCCCTTCCAGAGTCACCAACACAAAGCTCAGTCTGAAGACTTCCCTATTGAACACAATATAAATGCAACCGGCCAGCACAATCTGTTACACATTGACTAGGAGAATCATCGAACAGGAAGTTGCAAGCTCTCCCTGTCGCTGCCTTACCTGTAATACACCCCAATATGTCCCTCTTCTATCTTGTGCACTGCCGAGAAGAGAGATGCACAAAAGAAACTGGCAGCCACAGCCACAACCGCTCCCAACTGAGCCATCGGCGAACGCTTACCCTGGGGGAAAAGATACAGGAAAACGTGTGTGCCCTGACTTGTGGGAGGAGAGCTCTGGCAGCCAGAGTAGCTCCCCAAGCTGAGCTCCTGCAAGTGGCTCACGTCCAATCTGTAGTAGTGTGAACACCAGGCTAGATCTACACCTCTTCCTCTTTGCTCTCAGTCGACACCCCGGAGCCTCAGCTGTGGAATTACACTCTCCACCTTCTGCAAGAGGCAGTGGCTCCAGACACAGCCCGTGGCCCAGGGGAGAACCAGTGCCAGGTGGGCAGTGTTCAGAACACAGCCCTCTCTTCCTGTGAACACCAACGGGCTGTCACCGGAGCCATTCATGTTAGCAGCAGGGAAAGAGGCAGCTGCAGTTACGTTGGCCCCAAATTACAGAGGATGTCAAGTGACAGGCAGTTGCGGCTGTGTAATTCTGGTCAGAGCCTCCCAGTCCTAATTGCCTGCCATTTCAAAGGAAACCATTATTGACTCCTTTCGGGTGCTGGAGCCACAGAGACAGCCTGCGAGCAGAGTTCAGAAGGGCGGGATTCTCTGGCCTTTCCTCCACCTTCTCCGTTATTCCTTTGGCCCTAGCCAGATACAGGGCTCTGGGCAAGGATGAAGCCACGCTCCGGCCCATATGCTTGACTGGCACTTTGCACTTGGCAGGTTCTCCCAGCCCACTTGGGGGGGGGGGGGGGGGGGGTCCCCCAGGCTGGGAAGACTGGGGCTCCTGGGTCGACAGCATTCAGGCACCGGGACGCGAAAGAATGAGCATCCAGAGGCTCATTTCCTGAACCCGGAATGATCTGGAAGAAACGACAGTAACAGAGCGCGCTGCGTGCTCAGTCGCTTCAGTTGTGTCCGACTCTCTGCGACCCCACGGACCGTGGTCCGCCGGGCTCCTCTGTCCATGGCAAGAAGGCAGGAGTGGGGGTGCCGTCTCCTTCTCCACACTGACAGCGAGGCTCCCGACTCTGAGCGCCCCGACGCCCGCAGGCGCGAGGCGTGGACTCTGCCCCCCGGGTCTGACTGAACTCGGGCGCGGACGTCGGTCTGCGAGGCTCTTCGACGTTCCCCTCGCAGCCTCCGGCCACCGATCGGCAGCGGCGGAAAAAAGCCTTTCCCTCCCCCGTCCGCCCCACCGCGCGCCCCTTCCCCGCCCTCTTCCGAGAGAGGGTCTCGCGGACCCTCAGGAGCCGCGGGATCGAAGCCCTCCCGGAGACCCCGCTCGGCCCCGCCGAGAGGCTACAGCGGGGCAGGAAAGAGACGGGAAGGGCTTCCTCGCCCTTTCCCGAGGGACACAGCGCGCTGTGCAGGCGACCCGGGAGGGCCACTCGTCGGTCAGCTCCGGCCCGGGGGCCTCACCGAGGCCCAGCGCGCGCGCAAAGGGGCGCGGGCCGCGTACCACACTGTCTGTCCCTCCAGGCGCTCCGTACTCTGCCGAAACTCCCAATGCGACCTCAGAAACCACCACACCCCTCCGCACGCTACTTCCTTCCGGGCCCGTCGCTTCGATGACGCTATTTGTTCACGCGAGAAGACCACACCCCCACCCCCACCCCCCACTCCGCGATGGCCGACCCCGCCCCCGCGCCCCGAGCGGGCAGTGTCCGAGGATGGCCTCCAGGGGGCGCCCGCGGCTCGGTCCGGGCGCTCAGGGACCCCGATCTGAGATTTTCGGGTGACCCCCGGGAACCAGCGGAGTGGCCGTGGGTGCTCAGACATAGACTTCAGTTTCAAAGGATTTGAGTTTGGAGTCTGCTCCGGATTCCCCTCCACATTAGATCAAGCCTGTTTTGTTTTTTTTTTTAACGCCGGAGCAGGTTACCAGCGTATTGCAACCGTTCTAGCTCTCAGCTCCACTTAACCTGTAGCACCGCTGAAGGAAACATCCTTTAAATGTGCAGATTAGCACCATTACGTCGCTAATCAATAGTCCCTACTGTGAACTGCCCTTTATGCTTTTCTAGGAGCTTTCGCTTCTGAGGTCCCCACAGCACCGTAAAGTAGATTAAGCAGGAATTATCTCAATTTTTTTTATGAACCAAATCTAGGTTGAATCAAGTGCGAGGGTAACTGGATCATAGTCGGCTTTCAGTTCAGTTCAGTCGCACAGTCATGTCCACCTCTTTGCGACCCCATGGACTGCAACATGCCAGGCCTCCCTGTCCATCGGTAACTCTCAGAGTTTACTCAAACTCATGTCCATTTAGTCGGTGATGCCATCTAACCATCTCATCCTCTGTCGTCCCTTTCTCCTCCTGCCTTCAATCTTTCCCAGCATCAGGTCTTTTCAAATGAGCCAGTTCTTTGCATCAGGTGGCCAAAGTATTGGAGTTTCAGCTTCAACATCATTCCTTCCAATGAATATTCAGGACTGGTCTCCTTTAGGATGGACTGGTTGGATCTCCTTGCAGTCCAAGGGACTCTCAAGAGTCTTCTCCAACACCACGGTTCAAAAGCATCAATTCTTCAGCACTCAGCTTTCTTCACAGTCCAACTCTCACATCCATACGTGACCACTGGAAAAACCATAGCCTTGACTAGACGGACCTTTGTTGGCAAAGTAATATCCCTGCTTTGTTGGTCATAACTTTCCTTCCAAGGAGTAAGAGTCTTAATTTCATGGCTGCAATCACCATCTGCAGTGATTTTGGAGCCCCCCAAAATAAAGTCTGACACTGTTTCCACTGTTTCCCCATCTATTTGCCATGAAGTGATGGGACCAGATGCCATAATCTTAGTTTTCTGAATGTTGAGCTTTAAGCCAACTTTTTCACTTTCCTCTTTCACTTTCATCAAGAGGCTTTTTAGTTCCTCTTCACTTTCTGCCATAAGGGTGGTGTCATCTGCTAACTCTTCTTTGAAAGTGAAAGAAAGTGAAAGTGAAGTCGCTCAGTCGTGTCCAACTGTTTTCGACCCGTGGACTGTAGCCCACCAGGCTCCTTTGTCCATGGGGTTCTCCAGGCAAGAATACTGGAGTGGGTTGCCATTTCCTTCTCCAGGGGATCTTGGCTCCTCACAGGGTCTTGCACTTGTATCTTCCAGCTAGATTGTAAGTTCCCTGAGGGTGGAGACAGGGTCTTCCTTCAGCATCCCAGGCACTTTGGTGCTGAGTAAAAACAGACTGCAGCACAGTGGACCCAGAGCCAACATCCAGACCTCGTGTCTCCCAGTCTGCAGCCTTCACTGGTCGACAGCATCACACCGGGACCTTTCTAATTTAGCCACTGAAGTTACTGTGTTCGTGGAAGAGAGAGTCCACTTAATTACAGTCTTCTGTACTTGGAAAGCATTTTACACAGGGAAGTTGGCAAGCTGGGGGTGTTGGACAGATTTAGGACGCAGGAAAAGGAAAGTGTAGGTTTTCCAGACATGGCTGCTGGGGACTGGCCCATTTCCAACCTCCTCTCTCGCCATCTCCTGGGGGACTGCGCTGGGTGAGTTTGTGTTGAGAGGTTTCATTGTATGTTAAGTCCACAAGTGGGCTGCGCGGCGCTGCCTGGAGCCGTGTGCCCACCTCGTAAGTGAGGGTCTCCTGCTGACCCTGTCACTGAAACTGCACCTCCAACACACACAGGTGCACACAGGCTTGGCCAGTTTCCTGATTGATCCTATCAGAACTTAAGAGCGTTTCCTCTCCAAGTTCAGTGATAGAACTGGGCCCCACATACTTAATAAAAGTTTTGTTAATAGTTCACATTTAACAAATGTTTCCTTAACAGTTAAGTGAATGAATAAGAGAAATGGAAATGTTGGGGTTTATCGGCCGGAGGAATGGGACTTAGCTTGCAGATAAGAGAGTTAAATTAGTTATCATTTAAGAATTTCCTGACTAAACTTTGGAATGATCTATGAACGGAAGCGGTGGGGTTTCTTTCTCAGGAGACTTTTACCAGGTCTGGGTTATTTACTTATGGCCCTGCCTACAACCGTAACTAAATGATGACCTAATATTTCTGAGAAGGGCATGGCAACTCACTCCGGTATTCTTGTCCGGAGGATTCTATGGACAAAGGAGCCTGGTGGGCTACAGTCCATGGGGTTGCAAAGAGTCAAGTCACGAGTGAGAGGGACACAATATTTCTGAAAACTCCTTAAGAGGCCCGTGATTTTTATGACTCTATACCCAACATAACCAGAGGTAGGTCTGTGTTTAAAAATCCATTAAAAAAAAACAAACAAAACTTGCAGTAGAGAGGAGTGGCAAAGTACAGATACTCCACGGTGAAATTGTATTTATATCCCGCGCCCCCTCCTCTCCCCGGCCTCCTATTAGCTGTGGGACCTTGGGAAAATGACTCTCTGTGCCTCAGTTTCTTCATCTGTAAAATGGGGGTCAGCTTTACAGGACTATTGTGAGGATTAAATGACAAACCGAGAAAAGCATGTACAACAACCCTTACCCCATTTTAAGTGTCCAATAAGCATTAGCTCTTGCTGGTTTAAATAGGAACTTTCCTTAATGCATTCTTATATGTGAATTCAGATTATTATTGTAATTAAAAATTTTTTAATTTGCCTGCATTGGGTCTTACTTGCGGCCGCATGCGGGATCTTCATTTCAGCTGGCAGCTCAGTAGTTTCGGAGTGAGGGCTCAGTGGTCCCGAGGCACATGGGATCTTATTTCCCTCACCAGGGATTGAACTAGCATCCCCTGCATTGGAAGTGTGGATTGTTAGCCACTGGACCACCAGAGGAGTCCTGGATTCAGATTATTAATATGACGGAAAGCGAGAGAAGGATGAGCTCTAAGGTCTATGGTTTTGAATTGTAACTAGATGAAGGCTTATCAGAGGAAGTGATAAGGGATTCCAAAATGATACCTCCATAAATGTTTACAATACAGTTTTCATAAAGCATGACTGAGTGTTTTCCACATACCAGGCCCTGTGCCTTTTCCATTTTATAGTCTTCGGCTTAGTTCTTTGAGTTCAACTCTATTTTAGAGAAGGACGTTGAAGCTTGGAGAAGTTAAAGGAGTGTCCAAATCACAAAGCTTTTAAGTTGCCAAGGCCAGATTCAAGTGAAGTGAAAGTGTTAGTCACTCAGTCGTGTCTGACTCTTGGCGACCCCATGGACTATGGCCCTCCAGGCTCCTCTGTCCATGGAATTCTCTTGGCAAGAATACTGGAGTTGGTTGCCATTCCCTTCTCCAGGAGATCTTCCTGATCCAGGGATCCAACCTGGGTCTACTTCATTGCAGGTGGATTCTTTACCTTCAGAGCCACCAGCAAAGCCCATAAATTCAAACGACCCGAAGTCTATTTCTTCATTATAGCAGATGAATTAGAAAATAATGATGCAACTTAAAACACATACACACACACTTACCACCTTTATTTCAGATGTAAGTTTGCAGGAATGTAGATCAGTGGTCAGATATTGTGGAACTTTAAGTTGGGCTGGTTCATTTTGGAAGTTGAAGCAGGATTTTGAAAAAAACATGCTTACCTCAACCATCCATGTCCCCCAATCTCTGGATAGCTGTTTAGTCCTCCAACAAGTTAATTGTTGATGAAGGTGCCACTCCAACAACGGAAGAGACGCCTTCTTTCCATATTAGAACCCTTTGCATCAATAACTGGGTTAGCCCTGGAGCAACCAAGCAGCTCTTAAAATCTTTGGCTTCAGTTCATCTATATCACAAGAGTGGAAGTTGCTGGAAAAAGTTTTCTTTTTTTTTTAATTTTGATTTTTCTTCTTTAGCTAATGCTCTAAACAGAGAATAGAGGTCATCTTTTAGGACATTTGACCCCAGTAAGATTTTGGTTGGGGAAAAGGTGTGAAGAACTGCAACCTTAGTTATTATGAGGGCTACTCAGAATTTTTCCAGCTGGCAAACCTAGGGCTGGTGTCTTGGGACAACAAAAGGATATTTGCTTGGGGCTAATGACATTTCTTCAAGGGAGTTCTGTAAAAGGATCAAAGAGAAATCACGAAAACAAAATTGAGTTGGAAGTCCCCTAGAGATCATTTTGTGACTATGTTTTTACAGCGTTATTGAGGTATAATTGACATACAATAAAATGCACATAAAACATACAGTTTGATGTTCTGACATCCATACATACTTGCGAAACCATGACGACAGTTACGATAATGAACGCATGCATCACACCCTCGGTTTCCTCATGCCCTGTGTAATCTTTCTCTCCCAGCCCTCTCCATGACCCCTGATTCCCAAGCCAACTCATCTCCTTGTTATTCTAGCTTAGTTTGTAGAATTACCTATGTATGGGATCATGCTGTATGTACTCCTTTTGGAGGGAGGGGGATGTCTAGCTTTTTTTTTTTAAACACAGAATAATTACTTGGAGAGTCATCTAGGTTGTTAACTAGATCAAGAGGTCGTTCCCTTTTCTTTGCTGTCTAATATTCCACAGCACAGTTGTACAGCAGTTTGTTTTAGCCACTCAGCTGTTGATGGACATATACACTGTTGCCTGTGATTTTAATCCAACCTTTTAATTTCACTCCTGGAAAAACAAAGGGCAAAGGGGAGGATGTCTTCAGAGAGGCAGCTTGATCGATGTCCACAGTGCTTTGGGGCATGATGGAGTGATGAGAAAGGAGTCAGCCACCCTGGGAAACTATGCTGGAGGCCACATGGCCTGAAGTGTGGCTTGGCTTGGTTTGCCTGGGGTGCACCTTCATTTGAATCTTTGAATCCATGATAATATTAGGAATTTTAAAAAAGACTGTATAGCATTTGTTCTGCATATATTTATCCATGTGTTCAGTCAGTAAGTTGTGTCTGA
Organism: Tragelaphus eurycerus; assembly: GCA_935064755.1. NCBI lineage: Eukaryota > Metazoa > Chordata > Mammalia > Artiodactyla > Bovidae > Tragelaphus > Tragelaphus eurycerus. The sequence continues at coordinate 9,700,823 of CAKXYN010000034.1, read as the reverse complement.
CTCTTTGTGACCCACGGACCGTAGCTCATCAGGCTTCTCTGTCCATGGGATTTCCCAGGCAAGGATGCTGGATTGGGGTATATCCTTCTCTAGGGGATCTTCCCCACCCAGGAATCGAACCCATGTCTCTTGCATTGGCAGGTGGATTCTTTACCACTGAGCCACCAGGGAAGCCCACACAACTATTGGTGTGTATGCTTGGAATGTAGATCTCAGCTCATCTTACTGAAATGAATTCCAAAGAGGGAGATCACTTGTTCTTCAGAAGATGAGACGTGGGGAGAGGCTGGGCTGTAAATCTTGGAGAGGAGGACTTTAATGCCACTTAGAAATCAGGCCTGAAACACCCATGATGTTTGTCAGTTCACATTTTAGTGTTCTTGAGTAAGTGCGCAGGGTGTGGGGGATGAAATATGGCAGGTATTTGATTTAAAAAGCCTGCCCAGATTTAATGTCCTGATAAAATGTATTAAATCTTTTAAGGTTTTAATGAATCTAGTATGTGTTTCATAAATCAAGAACTCTGCTAAGCTGTCTCCTGGTTTAATAAGAGTAAACTCGGAAATTGCTCTGAGCAGAAGCAAAATACATTTATATCACATTGAAAAGTAATAGATTTTTAAGCTGAGGGGGTCTTTCTGGGCCTTTTAAGCTGTTTGCTTATTACATTGCTCCAACTCCTTCAAATATTAAACCCCAGGCAAACACGTGCTTAACCGTATCAAGATGTGAACCAGCACAAAGGTAAAGATTATTTGAAGGAGAGCAGAAAACAAAGCCAGTATTTCCTGACCTGGAGACCTCAGACCAAGCTGCTTTCTGCACTGAAACAGGCTTTGTGTATCTAGGCTTATGGTGGTTGGCTAAAAATCATTAGTAACTGTTTTTAAACTTTCTAAGTTCTCTAACTCGTCCATCCTCACCCCAACACATTTGCTGGACTCAAGTGGTAAGTATGTAACACCCTTCTTGGGTTTTACAGCTGTCCAGGGAATGGCTTGTGAAAGTCGCTGGTCAGACTGTCTATATAGCAGGCGTGTAGAGGCTCTTCTTGTCTTCAACCTAAGGGCCCTATGGTGCTGTACTTAGTCGCTCAGTCCTGTCCGACTGTTTGCGACCCTGTGGACTGCAGCCTGCCAGGCTCCTCTGTCCGTGGGATTCTCCAGGCAAGAATACTGGAGTGGGTTGCCATGCCCTCCTCCAGGGGATCTCCCCAGCCCAGGTAAAGGTTTGCTTTTGTTCCTTTCCCTTTCTTTCTTGAGTTCCCCCAGCACCCAGGGCTCCAGCTCCAGCAGGGGTGGGGAGAGGGTTCCTGGGGGAGTGGGTGTAACAGCTGGGTCTCTCTGAGCAGGCTGAGTTGGGAACCCCCTGGTACCCATTTTGTGGCTGGGGCAGATTCTGAGTGAGATGGTGGTTCAGGACACTTGCGGTGGGGGAGGTGGTGTTGGAAGAATGAAGTGGGGGTGGTGGGGCTGGAACATTCCAGAGCACAAAAGCTGGCAGGGCTTGTGAGCTCCGCAGGGGAGGGAGCCGGGCCCCATAAAGCTCAGTGTGGAGAAGCCTGTCCAACCTCATTAGCTGTCACGGGCAACAATACTGATCTGGCAATAAAGGCGATTCCAAACCTGTTGGTCATTAATCACCCGCCTGACAGTTGCGAATGGAAGTGGAAAAACCTCATCCCGCCCCCCTCCATCCTCCTCCCCTCCTGGCCCAGCTCTGGGGTTTCAGGTTACCCCTCAGTATATATGGAGTTCGCTGCTGGGGGCTGGTCCATCCCCCTCCGCTTTTCCAGGGGCCGGGTTCCGCGTGGACAGGCCACAGGTCGGCCAGAGCGACCAGGGGACCAGGAAGCAAGGAGGTGCAGGGAGGCGCCCCCCACCCCTCCCAGGTCGGCCCCCTGGGATCCAGGCTGGAACTTGGCCAGCAGGAGCGTGGGGTTGGGGAAAGCTTGTCATCAGGGCTCCAGCCTCGTCTTTCCACACCCCCTCGCTCTCCCTGGCACCCTCTCCCCCTTTCTCTCCCTCCTGCAGCCACCAGGTGCCAACATTATTTGCCCTTCTCTTCCTTTTCTAGTCTTCCCACCCCTTACCCTCCGATCCACTCCTCACCCCGCCCCAGGCAGATCTCCGCTCGGGAAAAGCTTTCATCTCAATCCTTTACGCCCTGCTCTAAATGTGAGCCCCGTGTCCTTTCCCAGAGGCACTTGTATGGTCAAACCTCGTCCTGAACCGTGGCATTTGGCGACAGGCGACTTGGTTGACAGTGATGGTTTCTGCGTGGGAGGACTGGGCGGGTCTGTCCCGGCGCCCCCTGAAGGCAGCTTGCGGGAATTGCAGCTGAGTCGCCTGGTCCGCGGAGTGGACTGGGAGTGACCAGTTCAGGATAGGTGACGGGCCAGGCCAGGTGAGGACTCGCCAGCTCCGCAAAGTTCCTGGCCTGCTCCTCAATACGCTTGAGCCACGTGACATTTTAGAGCCAGGCGATGCAACTTTGACTCCATTTCAAAGGACCTAGAGGAAGAGGAGGGCTTCCCTGGTAGCTCTGCTGCTGCTGCTGCTGCTAAGTCCCTTCAGTCGTGTCCGACTCTATGCGACCCCATAGACGGAAACCCACCAGGCTCCCCCATCCCTGGGATTCTCCAGGCAAGAACACTGGAGTGGGTTGCCATTGTCTTCTCCAATGCATGAAAGTGAAAAGTGAAAGGGAAGTCGCTCAGTCGTGTCCGACTCTTAGCGACCCCATGGACTACAGCCTACCAGGTTCCTCCATCCATGGGATTTTCCCTGGTAGCTCAGTGGTAATGAATTCCCCCTACCAAGCAGGAGACGCAGGTTCGATCCCTTGGTGGGGAAGATCCTCTGGAGCAGGAAATGGCCACCCACGCTGATATTCTTGCTTGGGAAGTCCCATGGGCAGAGGAGCCTGGTGGGCTGTAGTCCAGGGGGTGGCAAAGAGTCCCCGCCCCCTCCCCCCGCCCCGCCCCCGCCCCCCAGTGACTTAGCAATGGAACAACATCAGAGGGAGAAGGGTGTGAAGAATTAGCTAGGACTTTCTGAAATGATAGCTTGGCTTTTTGAATACTTCTTTTGGCTGTTAGGATGGGCAGGAACGAGAGAGAGGAAACTGAATGCTAAAATCCAGGATGTGGAGAAATTATAACATAAAATTGCAAGTGATCTGAATTGATCCTCTAGTTTCCTCATACTTTTCAGACTCCCATGGGCAAAGATTGACCTGGCCTGGCCCACAGTTAGCTGGTACCGTCTGTTCTGCCCACAGCAGAGAATAGCAGCGTCTGTCCCCAGTTGATCCATCCAGACTACTGTGACAGAGATGAATTCCCATGGCCTACTACCAAATGGAACAAAGTGGAAAAGAACAGTTTTTAAGGTCTGTTTCATAATTTTCTTTACATTCCTCTTTCTTTTATTTCCTTCTCCCCCCGCCCCCCAATAATATGGTTGTTTTTAATTGTACCTAAACTCCAGTACTTTGGCCACCTCATGCGAAAAGTTGACTCATTGGAAAAGACTCTGCTGCTGGGAGGGATTGGGGGTAGGAGGAGAAGGGGACGACAGAGGATGAGATGGCTGGATGGCATCACTGACTCGATGGACGTGAGTTTGAGTGAACTCTGGGAGTTGGTGATGGACAGGGAGGCCTGGCGTGCTACGATTCATGGGGTCGCAAAGAGTTGGACACAACTGAGCGACTGAACTAAACTGAACATATTAGAATCACTGGGGAACCTTTAAAAAGTAGTGATGCCTAAGCCACATTCCCTGATACTTTTTTTCCCCTAAACAAGTGACATTAAACTTTTTTTTTGCCCGTTTATTTTTGGCTGCACTGCGTCCTTTTTGTTGCCACTTGCAGGCTTTCTCTAGTTGTGACGAGTGGGGCTGCTGTTGGCTGTGGTGTGAGGGCTTCTCATTGCGGTGGCTTCTCTTGCTGTAGAGCAGAGGCTCTTGGTGCTGAGACTTCAGTAGCTGTGGCCTGTGGGCTTAGTCATTGCCGTGCATATGGGTTTAGTTGCCCAGCGGCATGTGGGATCCTTCCAGACCAGGGATCAAACCCGTGTCCCCTGCATTGGCAGGTGGATTCTTAACCACTGGACCACCAGGGAAGTCCTCTCTGATATTCTTATTGATAACATTGGTCTAGGATGGGGTCCCCCCATGGAAATACCTTCAGGTGATTAAAATCTCCAGTTGGGCTGAGAACTATGGGTGTAACAGCTTTACACTCATCACGTCAATTCCCACTGTGAGGTCTTTGCTTTTGAGTTTCCTCTGCCTGGAACGCCCTCCTCTTTTCTGCCTGTTGACCAGCCAGCTGTGCCACTCAAGTCAGCTGCTTCAGTCTTATACGAGAGAGGAAAGCAGCAAAAGATGTGGTCCTGAGCTGGGGAAATAATACACGTCGGTCGCACATAATGTTTCTATGTGAAGATAAATGGTCTAATACCAGAAGTAGGTGCAGTCAGAGCTCAGACGAGGGAGAAGTCAGGGAGGGCTGGAGCAGCCACGGAAATTTGTGTAGAGGAAAGGGCTGGACTGAGCACCCGTGGGTGTTGGGGTGTGGGGAAGGAGGCAAGGAGGATAGAGGATTTCAGGCAGAGGGATGACGGGAGCAAATGAGTAGAGGCTGAAATGATCGGGGCATGTGCTGGGGACAAGGAGAAGATTTGCTTGACTAGACAAAAAGTTCAGCCCTGCACTCATCTCCACCAGGCTTCCTGGAGCCTCACCGTGGATTCCACTTCATCAGGAGTTGTTTTGTACTGTTTGGTCATTTTCTCTTTCTTCCTTTCCTGTCTTTCAGGCTTTTATTTAAGGGCACTGATCCACGATGGATTTTAGATCTTGTGGGATGCAGCCACGTCCATAGACGGCCCATTCTTGTCAAAAGCAGTGATCTACTCCCCTAGTATATCTCTTCCAACTTTGTCGTCTTCAACTGCGTACTGCATTTGAAGTTTTTTAAATTCCGTACCCCACCAGAACTAGTTTAGAAGAGCCCCAGACCAGGCCATCTGCCTGCATGCTTCTGACATGCTCCTCTAGTTTTGCCGTATCCGTGTCATCACTCCAAGGTCTCACGTCTAGTAAGAGGGAAGACTTGGCAACAAGGGTTGGGATTTTGGCTTTCTTTGACGTGTGCTGTGCAAGGCATTCTTCTCTTAGCCTACTGGCTTCTTGGCTTTCCCCTTCCTCATCAGACCCAAAGAGATCACTCTCATCACCATCTTTATTATCTGTAGCTCTGCTTTCTGTGGTGTCTTCCGCACTAGTAGGGCCGTACTTGCCCACAGCTTTCTTCACTCCTGGCAGGCTGACCTTTTCCTTTTCATAAGATTTGACGTGATTGTGACCTACCACCATAGGTCATGGCACAAGGTGACAGGTGATGGGCCCGAGACGGCTTCAGATACTGCCACATTGGGTTGTGATGGTATATGTCTCTTGGTGTAGATTTTGTCTGCCGAGTAAGTCATTGAGCACCTGGAGGCCGATGGGGGGGTCTCAGGTTTCCAAAACCCAAGGCGTGGGCTGACGGGGGCCTGGGCAGCAGCGGAGGAAGAGAGGAGCTCAGGCGGTCAGTGCCAAGTGCTAAGAAGAAAAAGGATGTTTGGTCAATTTCTTGTGTGTGTCTCTAGACTCCGCCAACAGATCTGTAAGCAACAGGAAACTGGACTATATTTAAGTTGGGACTTCAATTCAGTTCAACATATTACATATTGAGTGCCAGTTCTAGGCTTTTGGGATTCAACTAATCCCAAACAGAAGATCTACCTCTTTTGAGCTGAGATTCTAGGCAGGGGTGATACAGTCAACAATAAACACTATAAATAATATATATAGGTAAATTACATAGTCTTGTGAAAAGGAAAAAGAAAAAGAAGAGGGTTAAGAGGAATCAGGAGCGACTAGGTGAGTGTGCATGTGTGTGTTTGTGTGTAAAGTTATTAAATGGAAGGTGTTAAGTGCAAGGTCTGACAAAGTCTCGTTGAGAAGGTGAGTACCGACCAAAGGCTTGAAGGAAATGAGGGGTGTGCCTGGGTGGATCTCTGGGAGAAAAAGAGCCCCAGACAGCAAAAAGATTTGTGTTGCAGCAGGCCTGGCCTCTTGAGGAAAAGCCCAGACGCCATATGGATGAGGCCCAGTGTCAGAGGAGACAGTGATGGGAGAGGAGGCCAGAGAGACAGTAGAGATCTGGACATGTTGGGTCTCAGAAGCCACCCCGTGGGCTTTGGCCCTTGTGGGTTCCAGGCAGATGAGTGACATGATCTGAGTGGTGTTTTTAAAAGCCATCTTGGACTGCTGGATTGAAATAGACAATGGGGGTTGGGGATAGAGCGGCGGCAAAGGTATAAGCCAGGAAGTCCATCATGAGATCAGTGTTTCCAGGCACGGCTGAGCCCACACAAGTCAGTGAAAGAGGACCTTCAAAGCATTCACATGGGAATGTGGTGCATTATCATATGTGTGATCAAGAGCATCATTAGAAGATGCCCATTATTTCGATTGGGTTTCCAGCGTAGCTCAAATGGTAAAGAATCCACCTGCAGTGCAGGAGACCTGGGTTCAATCCCTGGATTGGGAAGATCCCCTGGAGAATGGCATGGCAACCCACTCCAGTATTCTTGCCTGGAGAATCCTGTGGACAGGAGAGCCTGGTGGGCTCCAGTCCACGGGGTCGTAAAGAGTTGGACACAACTGAGCAACTAACACAACAACATTATTTAGATTCTTGACCAAACTGACTAAGCCTGACCATCCAGCTTGGCTTCAAGAGACAGTTCTCTCCCTTAGAATGGCCTGGCAGTCCAGTGTTAAGACTGAGCTTCCCCTGCAGGGGGCACAGGTTCGATTCCTGGTTGGGGAACTAAGATCCCACATGCTGCACAGTGCAGCGCCTCTATCCACAAAACGGACATTTGTCTCCCCTAATCAACACACACAACTTTGTTATTGCCCATAAGGTATGTGATGGGCTTTAAAGATGATTTTAAAAGAGGTTCATGGCATTTCAAGCAAGGTAAGAGAATAGAATAAAATATATGTCATTCCCAGAGAAGGCAATGGCACCCCACTCCAGTACTCTTGTCTGGAAAATCCCATGGATGGAGGAGCCTGGTGGGCTGCAGTCCATGGGGTTGCTAAGAGTCAGACATGACTGAGCGACTTCGCTTTCACTTTTCACTTTCATGCATTGGAGAAGGAAATGGCAACCCACTCCAGTGTTCTTGCCTGGAGAATCCCAGGGACAGGGGAGCCTGGTGGGCTGCCGTCCATGGGGTCGCACAGAGTCGGACATGACTGAAGTGACTTGGCAGCAGCAGTATGTCATTCCAAAGTATCCATTTTGAGTGGGACAGTATTTTGATGTCTAAGCCCTGTTAAGTCTGTTAAAAAAAATTATGTTACTTTATAGTATTTCTTCCTCTGTACTCCCCCTTTTTACTGAGCAGGGGTTTGGCACTCAGCACGCAGTACACTCAGTAAGCACTTGGGGAATGGAATTAAGCCTTGGGCATGCTGGTATGTGCTCATTTGCAAGGCAGTATTAAAAATTCCATTTGAATTTCCAAATCCAGCTAGTTTCAACGGGGCAATGTCTTCCCCCCGCCCCTTAAAGAGAAATGAGACCTGCATATTTAAAGGAAGTTCTTTACCTCCACCCCGCCTTCCCTGCCCTCCCCTCCCACCCACCAACGAGAAGCCAGGGTGACCACTTTCTGTTCAGTTTCTTACAAGTCCATTTACATGAACATGCAGCCAGGGGGGTAATCAGTCTGTCACCCGGTCGGCAACATTGTTGAGTGGTTTCTCTGAGTATTAGTCACCAAGAAAGGATACCAAAGAAATAGAAACCGTCAACTATGTCCTTGTGTTGCTCCCAATCTGCCAAGGAAACCAGGAACCATGAAGGCAATAAGGACATTTACAAAGACACGCTGGTGGGCCATTTCAGGAAGGAGACTCCTTATTGCCAAATGTGTGTGTATCATTGTAAATCCCTCAATAACACGGTGTTTGTTATCCTGGTAACGATCCTCTGAAACAAGATCACGGTGTCCCAGCTGGAAAGAACCCTGCTAAGAACCCATCTCATCCAGACTTCTCTCTCTGGGAGCGGGAAACCCGAGGCCCAGGTATGCGAAGTGCGTCACCCTGGGTCACCCAGGGGGCAGGAGGGGCTGGAACCAGGTCTCTGGACTCTGAGTTCTGTCCTGAAGTTCGGAGTGAGAGGAAGCTTGATGAAGCTGGGAGAAAAGCTTGATTTGGCAGGAGGAGAAAGAATAGGCAGCTTGGGGGGAAAAGTACGTAATGGTTTGTTATTTCACTGAGGAGGGGTCCAGGCGGGGAAGATGTACTGGTTCATCTGGATGTGGAAGGGGAAGGGGTTTACAGCAGGGGGACCTGTCGGTCCAGAGTCACAAGACCATTAGCTTTTGATAATTATTTGCTGAGTCTGACCCTTCCACAGCTGAGGAGGCGGTTGGAGAGGTCAGGAGTGCCAGACCGAACGAAGGCCAGCCAGGCAGTAATGATACGGTGCAGGCCTCAGTGATAAATGGGATTTTTCAGCTGGGGTGTTTCAGTCCCAGCCACTGAGCTGGAACAAAGACTCCAGACCAGCAACACCCAAGGGAGAGATTCACCTACTCCCGTGACCCACATACTTCAGCTCACAGCAGGGATCAGATGGGGGTGAGCCTTGCAAAGCCATCCAGCCGGGACCTTCCCGTTGCAGCAAAGCCTGAAAACTGAGTCTGTCTGGCCGTCCATTTCAGGTCCCTGCTCCAAATGGAAAAAAAAGGCAGCAGGCTCTGTGCTGGTGATTCTCTGCAGTGTTCTGGCCGTGGTTCACTGGGCCGCGGGGAGTGAGACGAGGGTGAGGTGGGAACCCGGGATTTTTATGATGATCAGCCCTGTGAACAGCCCTGCCAGGGGACTTGTTGCTGCCCTGAAAATAGTTTAATCAATACTGTCTTTCTAGATTCCATATATACACATTAATATACAATTAGTGTATTAATTAATACTTATTAGTTAATAATGTATTCATTAATATACAAAAATATTTGTTATCCTCTTTCCGACTTACTTCACTCTCTCTAATAGGCTCTACGTTCATCCACCTCATTAGAACTGACTTAAATGCATTCCTTTATATGGCTGAGGAATATTCCATTGCACACACGTACCACAGCTTCTTTATCCATTCATCTATCATGATGGACATCTAGGCTGCTTCTGTGTCCTTGTTATCGTAAATAGTGCTGCAAGGAACACTTGGCTACATGTGTCTTCTGCAGTCCCACTACTGGGCACATTCTCTATGTTTGGGTTTTCTGGCCCTGAGGCACATGGAATTTTAGCTCCCTGCTGCTGCTGCTGCTGCTGCTGCTGCATCGCTTCAGTCATGTCCGACTCTGTGCGACCCCAGAGATGGAAGCCCACCAGGCTCCCCCATCCCTGGGATTCTCCAGGCAAGAACACTGGAGTGGGTTGCCATTTCCTTCTCCAATGACCAGGAGTCAAACCTGCACTCCCTGAATGGAAGGTAAAGTCTTAACCACTGGACCGCCAGGGCAGTTCCAGGGCCCACATTCTGAGGAGCAAGCCTTTCAAAGGGAATTCATGTGAGTCCAACTTTCTAAAACCCTCGCCTAGAGAACGGCCTTCCCAGCTCTTTCTATCTGAGGGCTGCCATCTTTCAGAGTACTTTGCATATTCTCCGCCTTTTCTAGACATTTCCAGCCCTTCCTCTGAACCGACCTCTCCTCTGAAGGCTGGTGGCCCTGAGCATCTGTGCTGCTCCTTTGGCTTCAGCATCCGTGGTCCACAGTTCTATACTTGTTATTTCCGCAACTCGATTGCAGCTACCTGGGTTTCCCCCTCCATTCCTCTGTCTCGGTGGAGCCAGGATTCCATGAGTACAGAAGCCCTGACTTGATCTGCCCTCCTGGAGCCTGCATCTTCTCTCCTGTGCCCTTTGACACCTTGCTCAGTTGGCCCCAAGAATCCTTGGTGGGCGCCATCTCTCTGTCCCTGTTGCCCAGGACTCTGTTTCTAGAACAATTGGATGGAGTGTGTTCCTCTCCTAAGAGAGGGCTGAGTTCCGGAATGGGGGTAAGAGCTCCCTCTTGGCAGAGCTGGGCCGGCACAGCCAGGCGGCCAAGGGACCATTGATCTGAGTCCAGTGAAAAAGTGGCTTCTTGGGAGCCCTGGATCCAGGCCCACTTCCAGACAGCTTCTTCTTTCAACGCATTTTCCTGTGTTTTAACTGCACAAACACGCCCGTTCCCAGCTGTCCCTGAGAGACGGTGATGGTGGTGGCGGTGACCACAGCAGGGGTCAGAAGGAGGAGCCGGTGGAGAGGGCGGGCTGGGGGCGTCTTGCTGTATTTGAGACCTTTCTGTGGTCAGGGCTGAGGTGATATCGTGGGTCTGCAGATACAGTTGTTTGGACTCTCTGACTCCTGCGACAACTTGGTGACGCCTATGAAAACAGACGTGAGTGTAGGGCGAATTCACACATAGACCTCTCACCTCTTTCTTCTGCTTTTTATACCTTCCTCTCATTTTCACACACGCACGCGCGCGCGCACACACACACACACACACACTCACAAGCACTTAACCAATTAAGTCCGTCGGGCACTATTTGCGGATGATGGTGTGGAATTGTGCCGGAGTCGTGTCCGGCATCATTAAATGTCAGCATTAACAATACGGCACTTGGCAATCAAGGCTGCTCTGTGGCTGTTAGTCATTAATCACCATCTGACAGTCCTGAATTGGAAACGAGGAGTCTGTTCACATGTGCTCCGTGGACCCAGTTACCCTCTCAGTAATCACTCTGGGAAAACTTTTCTTTGACTCTCTGCCTGTGAGGGCCCCTGTCCTGGTGAGGGGGCGGGGGTCCTTAGGCTGAGCCCCTCTCCTCCCCTTCTGCCCCCTCCTTCTCCTCCTCCAGCTGCAGAAAGGAGCCCAGGTCCTAAAAAAACAGGGGAGAGAGGAGCATATTGTTTTTGGCCTACCCTTTCCCTCTTAGGCCTGTTATACGTAGCCTTGTTTTTCTATTTTGGCCCCACGGCCAGGAAAATTCTTTTTCTCCCTCAAGAAATTCTGAAAGACAGCAGGGAGCAAGGTTCTGTTCCAAAAGCTGGTGGGGTCAGTTCATCAAGTGCGTCCTCAGGTGTGGACCTGTGTCTGGTAGATGGGAGGGGGGAGCTTGACGAATCTGGGGGATTGATTCCAGCCACATGGGTCTGAATTTCCATGGGTATTCTGGGTCCCTTTGCAGAATTGAGACTGAGGACTGTTTCTCCTTGGGGTCTAATCTCAACACCTCTCTACAGCCTTACTCATTCATTTCGTTGTTCCAGAAACATCCACTGAGTGCCCAGGATGAGCCAGGCATGGGCTGGACCCTGGGGTGGCAGTGCTGAACACGGACCCGGGTCCCTCCCTTGGGGTGGTGGCTGTGAGTGAGTGAGACGGGGCTCAGAGACGGAGCTCAGAGACGGAGTCTGTGTGGCCCCAGGCTTGCTCTCTGTCGGGGAGTCTCTTCCTCTGCATTCTTGGTGCGTGTGCTGCGAGCCTGCCGGCTCCTCCTCGGATACGAGCATCTGGAAAAATGGTCAGGTTCCAGAGCTTTCCCAGCTGAGGTCTCGTTCCCAGCAGCCCCCTGCTCTCTGCCTACCCAGGTGGGGGCTGTTCCCCAACAGGTGAGCACTGATGTCTTCAGACATGTCGCCTTCTCCCTGGACCTGTTTCACAAACACATCTAATGATGTCTTTTCAGGATTTTGTTCCTTAACTCCAAGGAATGAGTTGAGTGGGGGGAATTTCAGCCACCGTGGCGAGTTGGTAGAAGAAGCAGGTCAACAACGGCCTCGTCCCCACGTGGGTCTCCTCTGCCTGCCTTGAGGGTTCGCCACTCCAACCAGGATTCCCCAGGGTGACCACCTTGTCCCCAGGACCACCTCTGTGCTGATGAGAAGGAAAGACTTCAGGTATCAGTGCAGGGTGTGCCTTCTTGTTCTCTTCCCTGGTGGCTCTGTCTGTGGTCCCTCCTCTGAGTTTCACCCCTGGGTCTCCTCTCTTAGCCAGCTAAGGACTTCAGTTCATAGATGCTGACCAATACTTACACCCTTTCGCTGTTTTCCAACTAAACAGAATTCAGCAAACCTTCACTGACTGTCCACCACATACCTGGAGCTGTCCCAGGCACTCAGGGAACACAAGATGAATAAAAGATCCTTCTTGCCTTTAAGGAATTTATGGGCTGGCAGAGGGCTTCCCAGGTGGTGCTAGTGGTAAAGAACTACCTGCCAATTCAGGAGACCTAAGAGACGCAGGTCGGATCTCTGGGTCAGGAAGATCCCCTGGAGGAGGGCATGGCAACCCACTACAGTATTCTTGCCTGGAGAATCCCATGGACAGAGGAGCCTGGGGGGAGTTGCAAAGAGTTGGACATGACTGAAGCAACTTAGCACGACTTAGCACGTAAGGAGGGTGATGAGGGGCCCTCTTATAGAGAAGAACTAGAAAGAGGATAAAATAAGGGGCTTGAGGGGTTCAGAGTGAGGGAAACTGACAAGTGGCTGGGGTCAAAGGACCATCAAACTCGTGGGGAAGGGAAGAAGAACATCTGGATGGACTGGTCTGTATGGGTCAGTTTGTGGCGGACTTGAAAGCTGGATTAAAGGTTTGGCCTTGGGTAGATAAGGCCCATGGGTTTCCAGGAGTAAGAAACACACCCTTGCCTATTTCATAAAAAATATACCTTTCAGAAAGAGGGAAGGCTGAGTTCCCCCTCAAGCTTTACATTCCAGGCCAGAACCATGTAATTATAGGTTGATTTGAGTGATCATCAGTTGGACTTTGGTCTTTATCAGCAGCCATCCATGCCACAGCTCTGGGAGCTGGAAAATCCTCGAAGCTCTGTCCTGGGGTGTCCCCGTGACTCTGAGAGGTCCTGGCAGCGCCAGCTCTACTTCCATCTCCCTCTGGCTTGCGTGGGTTCACAGCCCTGCCTCGCTGCTGTGGCTGGTGGGCCTGGGCATGGGGTGACTGAGTGGTCTGTCCTCTTAGTCCCAGCATCCCTTCTCCCAGTTCATCCCTTCCTGGTTCTTCCAGGGCCCAGGGCTGCATTTTTGTCCTTCCATGGGGGCACAGCTACAGGGGATAGTGTCTGCACGGCAGGGGGAAATCCAGCTGCTGATCAGGTGTGGACTTCTGAGCCCGAGACACTCTCCCCGCCTCACCTGCCTGATTGCACTCAGCCTTCACGGCTCAGCCGCAAGGTCACGTTCCCAGAGACTCTTCCCGGCCACCTTAGTTCTAAACCAGGACTCCTTGTTACCTGCTCTTTGTACGCACCATGAAACAGTTTGCCATTGCTGCCACCACAGTTTACAATTGTTTTCTCAAAGGTCTGTTTGGCTGTAGTGGGTCTTTGTCGCTGCACTCAGGCTTTCTTTAGTTGTGGAGAGCGGGGGCCTACTCTCTAGGTGCGGTGCTCAGGCTTCTGCCTGTGGGGGCTTCTCTTGTTGCAGCCTCTAGAGTGTGCAGGCTTTGGGAGTCATGGTGCCTGGGCTCTAGATCTGCTGGCATGTGGAATCCTTCTGGACCAGGGATTGAACCGGTATCCCTTGCATTGTAAGGTGGGTTCTTAACCACTGGACCACTAAGGAAGCCCTTCAGTTTATAATTATATATTGATCTGTTTCGTTTTTCCCCTGCATCATTCTGTAAGCGCCATGAAGGCAGGCGCTGAGTGTCGTTTTGCTCACAGTTGTACAGCCTACAGCCCTGTGCCAGGTGTGTTTTGGGTGCTCAGGAGGTGATGTGGAATGAATGCCTTGGGTCCGTCTGGTGGCTGGATGATCTCAGAGCTGGTTGGGCATTTACCCAGTGGCCTGCTTCTGCTGCTGTTAAGTCACTCCAGTCGTGTCCGACTCTTTGCGACCCCATGGACTGTAGCCCACCAGGCTTGTCTGTCCAGGGGATTCTCCAGGTAAGAATACTGGAGTGGGTTTCCATTTCCTTTTCCACACAGTTGGAGAAGGCAATGGCACCCCACTCCAGTACTCTTGCCTGGAAAATCCCATGGATGGAGGAGCCTAGTAGGCTGCAGTCCATGGGGTCGCTAAGAGTCGGACACGACTGATCGGCTTAACTTTCACTTTTCACTTTCATGCATTGGAGAAGGAAATGGCAACCCACTCCAGTGTTATTGCCTGGAGAAGCCTGGAGAATTCCAGGGACAGGGGAGCCTGGTGGGCTGCCGTCTGTGGGGTCGCACAGAGTCGGACATGACTGAAGTGACTTACCTTCTCCACACAGTGGCCTAGGGGTAGGGAAACTGTGGGATTTCTCTTTTTCAGAAGGAAAGGGAGAGCAGAAAATAGAAAGTGAGCAACCATGAAAATGAATGAAATAGTACCATTTGCAGCAACATGGGTGGACCTGGAGATGGTCATACGGAGTGAAGTAAGTCAGAGAAAGACAGACATCACATGACATCAAATATGTGGAATCTAAAAAAAATACAAGTCAACTTATTTACACAATAGAAATGGACTTGCAGACATAGAAAACAAACTTATGGTTACTAAAGGGGAAGTGGAGGAAGGATAAGTTACAAATTCGGGATTAACTATATATAAAATCGGAGAAGGCAATGGCACCCCACTCCAGTACTCTTGGCCTGGAAAATCCCATGGACAGCGGAGCCTGGTAGACTGCAGTCCATGGGGTCGCTAAGAGTCGGACACGACTGAGCGACTTCACTTTCACTTTTCACTTTCAGGCATTGGAGAAGGAAATGGCAACCCACTTCAGTGTTCTTGCCTGGAGAATCCTAGGGATGGGGGAGCCTAGTGGGCTTCCATCTATGGGGTTGCATGGAGTCGGACACGACTGAAGCGACTTATATATAAAATATATATATAAAATAGCCAAACAATTAGGTCCTACTGTATAGCACGGGGAACTATATTTAGTATCTTGGAAGGACTGATGTTGAAGCTGAAACTCCAGTACTTTGGCCACCTGATGTGAAGAACTGACTCATTGGAAAAGATCCTGGTGCTGGGAAAGATTGAAGGCAGGAGGAGAAGGGGACAACAGAGGATGAGATGGTTGGATAGCATCACCGTCTCAATGGACATGAGTTTGGGTAACTCTAGGAGTTGTGATGGACAGGGAGGCCTGGTGTGCTGCAGTCCATGGCGTTACAAAGAGTTGGACACAACTGAGCAACTGAACTGAACTGAATAACCTATAATGAAAAAGAAAGTGAAAAGGAGTATGTATATGTAACTGAGTCAGTTTGCTCCATACCTGAAACTAACACCGCATTGTAAATCAGCTATATTTTAATAAAGAAATGAGGCGTGAGGAGGGTAAGCATGACTTGGCATTCTTGAGGACCGCCACCCCACCCCCTGCCCCGCTCATGATCTGGCCCCATGGAGGATGCTTAGCTTCTCCAATAAGAGACGCTGGGAGATGGCCCTGGTTTCAGAGACCAACTTCTCCTTAGATGGAGTCCCCAGACCTGGGAGCCTGGCTTGAAAAAGACAGCTATGCAAGTTCCAGAAAGAACCAAACAGCCCGTTCCTGATCCCAACCGCCCTCCACCAGCCTGTTCTTAACGGCTTCTGAGCTTGGAAACCCCAAAGAAGTTTTGGGGACCATTCTTTTGCTGTACCCGTGGATGAGCCACAGTGTGCTGGGGAGATGGGAGAGGGGAAGAGGAGGGAAGAAAACAGCTCAGAGCAGGGCTGGCCCGAGGGAGCAGTGGAGGGGCGTGCCAGTGGCGGGGGTGGGTGGGGGTGCACCCACTTCCTCTTTCCCCACTTTCAAGGGGTCTCCCTGCTGAGCGGGCTTGAGGGTATGAGAGCTGAGGGAGGCAGGGCAGTGGGCGAAGCCCTCAAGGTGTGAGGGATGGGGAGGAGACCCTTGACTCCAAAGGTGGTCCTCAGCCAGGGCTGGTACCACCCCGGGGGCGCTGGGATTGTACTTTGTCTCTACGATTTGTGGGCGTGGGGTGGGGAATACCAGCAAGTAGTGTCAGTTTTTTAAATTTGCTTTTGATTGGAGTATGGTTGCTTTACAGTGTCGTGTTAGTTTCTGCGGCACTGCAGCATGAATCAGCTATAAGTACACGTAAATCCCTTCTCTCTTGAGCCTCCTTCCCACACCCCCCACCCCGCTAGGTCATCACAGAGCTCTGAGCTGAGCTCCCTGCGCGTGCAACAGGTTTTTGTTGTTGTTACTGAGTGACTAAGTCGTGTCCAACGCTTTTGCGACCCCATGGACTGTAGCCCGCCAGGCTCCTCTGTCCATGGGATTTCCCAGGCGAGAATACTGGAGTGGGTTGCCATTTCCTTTTCCATACTGCAACTTCTCACCAGCTTCCCACCAGCTATCTATTTAACATGTGGTGGTATTAATATGTGTGTGTATATAAACGCTACTTTGCCAATCCAACAGGTAGTGTCTTGAGACCTAGGATGCTAACCTTTCTGCCCTACATGGGAGATGCCTTCCCAATCGGGAATTGTCTTGTGCCCAGGGTCCCATCTGAGAAACACTGACATGAGAGAAAGATAAGGACCCTGATGCTTCACTCTTGGGGGCGTAGGATGCCTGTGGTTTCCACCCCCAGAGCTCCTGAGATCCTCAGCGGGGTGAGAGTGGACAGGCCTACCCCTGACCATGGGGGCGTGTGACGCGGCGCTCAAGGACAGCCTGGGTCACCGCCTCCTCACCCCCCCTTTCACCCCCTCTGTACCCTGCAGGCCTGCAGGGCTCCCCAGCAGGCCCTGTGCACCCCGCCCCAGGCCTCACTGGCTGTGCTGTGTAACTTTTTCCATATGCGGGGCTGCTCCAGTATCAGAGAAAGGGGAAATGGGCTGGAGAACTAGAGGTGGGTGTGGGCGGAGGTGAGGTGGTGGTGGGGGCATGTGTGTCAGAGGGTTTGGGGAGAGGCTTTTTTGAGGGGGGCTGTGTTGCTGGGAAGGGGGCGGGGCTTGGGGAAGTGGATGGCCAGCCTCTGGCCTGTTGGGAGGACGCCGTTGGCACCCGGAGAAATCCATCCAGCAGAGCCAACCCTCATTAATCATCCGGGCGGCTGAACTGCCAGCTCCTTTCAAGATCTTTCAAGAAGGGTTTTCACCCAAAATAGAGTTGAAAATGTGCTGGGCCCTACTCAGAATCCCATCAGTCTGGGCATTATGGAAAGTGTCGGGCGGGCTGTGACGGACAAGGCACACTCTGTTGCAGGGGTCCTGACTCCCACAGCCTGTCATATCAAGCGCCTGATCAAATTTGACAGCTTCATTTGTACCTACAGAATAGATAAAAGGGGCTGTTCATTGAAACAAATGGAGGGGAAGGGGTGGGGGAGGGATGGGAGGTTGGGGGGAGAGGGGGCGAGTGTGTGCGATGCTGGGGGGACGATGGCACCGGGGAGGCAGTGGGGGAGGGTCATGGTTATAGGGACAAGGGGGTGCCAAGGAGGATGCTGCCAAAAGCAGTCTCTCCTTCAGCACCCCTGGAGAAGGGGGCGGGGTCGGGGGAGACAGGTGAGTGTCAAGAAAAGGGCGCTGGCAATGGAGACCCCCACCTGTCAGGGTCACACTGAGGGGTTCCCCAGCCCCTTTTGGGGGCTCCGGGCCCTGAGGCTGTAATTGGAGCCAGGAAGCTGGTCCTGGAGCAGGAGAGTCCAGGGTGGCTGGCTGTGATGCCAGGATGTGGGCCAGCTCGTGGGAGGCGTGTCTCAGCTCCAAGCCCCGAGCTGAGGCTTGTGGGTGGCCCCCAGCACTGACTTCTTGAGGGTTACATCCGTAGGTGTCCGTGTTCCTTGCAGATGGCAGCTTGTTGGCGTGGGCTGGAGGACGTCCCCATATCCCTGGCACAGTCTGGCTTTGGCTTTGTTCAGGCTGCTCCACTGGCCTGGAAAGACCCCTTCTTCCTCCTTCCGGGGGGTTTAATGAACAAGGGAGTCCCCCCAGACCCCCCAGAGTGCTCCAAATGCCTCGCAGTCTTCGTGGCTTCCCTTCGTTGGTTAATGTCAGACTTTATGTCATGTTGTTAGCATGTGTTTATTTTCAATTAATTTTAATTTAATTTTTAAATTTTGGCTGTACAGGCTCTTCAATGGGGGGCTTTCCAGGTGACGCTAGTGGCAAAGAAACCACCTGTCCATGCAGGAGATGCGGGAGATGCGGGTTCGATCCCTGGGTCAGGAAGAGCCCCTGGAGGAGGGCACAGCAACCCATTCCAGTATTCTTGTCTGGAGGATCCCATGGACAGAGGAGCCTGGAGGGCTACACTCCACAGAGGATGCAAAGAGTCAGACAGGACTGAAAGGCCTCAGCACGCACGCACAGGCTCTTGGTTGTGGTGTGTGGGGGCTTCTCTCAGTTGTGGCCCACTGGGCTTAGCTGCCCCGAGGCATGTGGGATCTTCGTTCCCTGACCAGGGATTGAACCCGTGTTCCATGCACAGGAAGGCAGATTCTTAACCACTGGGCCACCAGGGAAGCCCTACTAGCATGTGTTTGTCCAGGTTCTCCTACCAGACCGCAAGCAGTTTGGTGCGAGGGTTGGGGGTGTGTGTCTGACGTGTCTTCTGTCCTCTGATTGCATTTAGCACACTTAGCAGGTTTTCAAGGAATGTTCCCTCAGGAGACTCCACAAGGCTCAGTGTTGACATCAGGAAGCCAGCCTGGGATCAGGGAGCCCAAGGTTCCTGTCTGACCTCTGGTCTTCAGAGGAGAGGGTCAGAGGTCAGCAATGCTCTCCCTATCCTGACCCCGACCACCTGGGGCCTTTGGAGGACTTGGATGCTCCCTTCCAGGCTGATGCAGCCCAGGCCGGCGGTCATGGGTGGCCACGGAGCCCCCTCAGGCTCCTGTGGCTGGACAGCTCTGGTGGCAGGAACATAGATTTCTGGAATCAGATAGACTTGGTAGGGGGTCTTGCCTTTTCTGCTTACTGACTTGGTGACGTTGGCAAATGTGTTTAAGAGTAGATTTAGTGCAGAGAAGAGGTGCTAGGACTAAGTAAAACCTTGTGTGGAAAGTACTTAGCACAGTGCCTGGCATACAGCAAGCACTCAATTAATGTTCGAGAAGGAAGAAGGCCAGGTCTTGTCCTGTTGTCCAGACCTTTTTCCTTTGAACTTCAAGGACATCCTGTTGATGGCACGTGTTTGTTAGTGACCATCGATTCTCATCACTCTGAATTGATCCTTAGTTTTTTGTAAGTTTCACAGATGGAAGCTTTGCCAGAATGCAGTGCACGAAACTGCAGTGCACGTCTACCCCTTTTGTCAGGAATGGATGTTAAGATGCTGCCTCAGGGTACTTCCCTCGTGGTCCAGTGGTTAAGAATCTGCCTTTCAATGCCAGGGACGTGGGTTTGATCCCTGGTCAGGGAACTGAGATCTCATGTACCTTGGAGCAACTAAGCCAGCATACCACAACCAGAGGGACCCTGTGCTACAACGAAGATTCCATATGCCACAATGAGACCCAGTGCAGCCAGATAAATAGATATATAGATATTAAAAGAAGAGAAACGAAAAGCAAAGGAGAAAAGGAAAGATATAAACATCTGAATGCAGAGTTCCAAAGAATAGCAAGAAGAGATAAGAAAGCCTTCTTCAGCAATCAATGCAAGGAAATAGAGGAAAACAACAGAATGGGAAAGACTAGGGATCTCTTCAAGAAAATCAGAGATACCAAAGGAACATTTCATGCAAAGATGGGCACGATAAAGGACAGAAATGGTATGGACCTAACAGAAGCAGAAGATATTAAGAAGAGGTGGCAAGAATACACAGAAGAACTGGACAAAAAAGAGCTTCACGACCCAGATAATCACGATGGTGTGATCACTGACCCAGAGCCAGACATCCTGGAATGTGAAGTCAAGTGGGCCTTAGAAAGCATCACTACGAACAAAGCTAGTGGAGGTGATGGAATTCCAGTTGAGCTATTCCAAATCCTGAAAGATGATGCTGTGAAAGTGCTGCACTCAATATGCCAGCAAATTTGGAAAACTCAGCAGTGGCCACAGGACTGGAAAAGGTCAGTTTTCATTCCAATCCCAAAGAAAGGCAATGCCAAAGAATGCTCAAACTACCGCACAATTGCACTCATCTCACACGCTAGTAAAGTAATGCTCAAAATTCTCCAAGCCAGGCTTCAGCAATATGTGAACCGTGAACTTCCTGATGTTCAAGCTGGTTTTAGAAAAGGCAGAGGAACCAGAGATCAAATTGCCAACATCTGCTGGATCATGGAAAAAGCAAGAGAGTTCCAGAAAAACATCTATTTCTGCTTTATTGACTATGCCAAAGCCTTTGACCGTGTGGATCACAATAAACTGTGCAACATTCTGAAAGAGATGGAAATACCAGACCACCTGATCTGCCTCTTGAGAAATTTGTATGCAGGTCAGGAAGCAACAGTTAGAATTGGACATGGAACAACAGACTGGTTCCCAATAGAAAAAGGAGTATGTCAAGGCTGTATACTGTCACCCTGTTTATTTAACTTATATGCAGAGTACATCATGAGAAACGCTGGACTGGAAGAAACACAAGTTGGAATCAAGATTGCTGGGAGAAATATCAATAACCTCAGATATGCAGATGACACAACCCTCATGGCAGAAAGTGAAGAGGAACTCAAAAGCCTCTTGATGAAAGTGAAAGTGGAGAGTGAAAAAGTTGGCTTAAAGCTCAACATTCAGAAAACAAAGATCATGGCATCTGGTCCCATCACTTCATGGGAAATAGATGGGGAAACAGTGGAAACAGTCAGACTTTATTTTTCTGGGCTCCAAAATCACTACAGATGGTGAGTGCAGCCATGAAATTAAAAGACGCTTACTCCTTGGAAGGAAAGTTATGACCAACCTAGATAGCATATTCAAAAGCAGAGACGTTACTTTGCTAACAAAGGTTTGTCTAGTCAAGGCTATGATTTTTCCTGTGGTCATGTATGGATGTGAGAGTTGGACTGTGAAGAAGACTGAGCGCCAAAGAATTGATGCTTTTGAACTGTGGTGTTGGAGAAGACTCTTGAGAGTCCCTTGGACTGCAAGGAGATCCAACCAGTCCATTCTGAAGGAGATCAGCCCTGGGATTTCTTTGGAAGGAATGATGCTAAAGCTGAAACTCCAGTATTTTGGCCACCTCATGCAAAGAGTTGACTCATTGGAGAAGACTCTGATGCTGGGAGGAATTGGGGGCAAGAGGAGAAGGGGACGACAGAGGATGAGATGGCTGGATGGCATCACTGACTCGATGGACGTGAGTCTGAGTGAGCTCCGGGAGTTGGTGATGGACAGGGAGGCCTGGCGTGCTGTGATTCATGGGGTTGCAAAGAGTCGGACACGACTGAGCAACTGATCTGATCTGATCTGATCTGATTAAAAAAAAAAAAAAAGATGCTGCTTCAAGATTACAAGGTATGTGGAAGGTCATGAACCTCTTTGAACTTCAGGATCTCCTAGCCCTGGGATGTCTGTCCTACCGGAGCGAGGTCAGCCATGTCCGGCTAAAGCATTCCATCCCAGTGCCTTTCCTGTAATTTCAGATGTAAACTTTCTCCAGGTGAACAGGGCTGTGTGAGCTTGGAAGGGCTTCTGATGGGGAAGGTCTGGGGAAGCAGGCGGAGGTGAAGGAGTGAGGGGGAGGTGAGTTCTGTCCTGGCTTCTCCCCCGACACACTTTGTGGCTCGTGGCAGTCTCTGCATGCCCTCATCTCGCCAGAGTTAGTTTTGCCCTGATTATGGGAAGGGCAGAGTGAAAGCCAGTCAGAATGCTCAGAAAGCACCTTGTTTTGGGGGGGGGTTTCCCCTCCGGCTCCCCTCTCCTTGTGGGCACAAGGGAGGGTCAGTGACTTGCCGTCGCAGTTAGGAGAGGCCAGAGGATTATGAGCAGAGGTTATATGTACCGTTTTTGGCCTGAACTGTGTGACTGTCCATGCCAGCTCTCCAGCTCTCCCTGTGCTGAGACTGGCAGGGACGTCAGGGGGCCTGGTTAATTATGTTCAACACTGTGATGCTTCTGAGGTTCACCTTGGCTAGACTGAACCAGAGTCCTAGTTATTTAATCAAACTCTGCTTCCAAAGGAATTCTGTGGATGTGATTGAAGTCCCTAATCAGATGACTTTAAGCAGCTCAACAGGGAGATGACCCAGGGTGAGCCTGACCTAATCAGTTGAGCCCATTAAAAGATGCTTCTCTGAGCTCAGAGACTCTGTAGGGCTCATGCTGGTAGAGTTTCAGCCCACTTGTGATCTTGACTGCCTGCCTGCCTTAAGAATTTCCAACTTGCTTAGCTAGCTACCATGATGGTGTTGTCAACGCCTTACAATAAATGCCTTGCTATTAATATATTACTGGTTCTGCTTCTCTGGTCAAATTCTAATTTATACGAGATCCCTGTCAACCCATGATGGAGATGTAGTATAACTGAAAAATAAACTTTTGTTGTGTTAAGCCCCCAAGATTTCTGTGTTAATTTGTTACTGTAGCATGCTGCTACTGCTAAGTCACTTCAGTCGTGTCTGACTCTGTGTGACCCCATAGACGGCAGCCTACCAGGCTCCCCCATCCCTGGGATTCTCCAGGCAAGAACACTGGAGTGGGTTGCCATTTCCTTCTCCAGTGCATGAAAGTGAAAAGTGAAAGTGAAATCGCTCAGTCGTGTCTGACCCTCAGCGACCCCATGGACTGCAGCCTACCAGGCTCCTCCGTCCATGGGATTTTCCAGGCAAGAGTACTGGAGTGGGGTGCCATTGCAGTGTCTACCCTATACGGACTTTTGCAATAGCATTAATAAATCCTGAGTCCATCGTATCTTAATTAGCTTATTTATGTATCTCCTACTAGACTGAAGCTCCTTGAGGCTAGGGCCAGGGTCTCTCTCATCTTTTTAGTGCCCAGAGGAGACCATAGTGCCTCATATGCAGTGGGCACTCTGTAATGTTTAACAAGTGAGTCAAACTTCTGCACTCAGCAGTGTCTCAGCTCTTGGAAGGACCCATGTACCTTCAATTGCACAGTGTCCAGCAGGGTCCCAACACATGTAGACACACTGGCCAAGACATTCTGATGGGACAGTTCCCCTTATTCTATCCATTTGCAGCATCTAAACCCACTTGGGTACAAAGTCGGAAGCTACTGGCTCAGTGCAAAGAGTTTTATAGTCAAGACTGCATTTGTATCCTGAGTCCACAGCTCTTTCACTGTGAAATCGTGAGCAATTTCCTTAACCTCTCCAAATCCGTTTTTTTCATGAGAGTGAACTGCAGGTTTGTTGTAAATATTAAATATTTAACTGTGCCATGGCATACACAAAATGATGCTTACAGAGATGCCACAAGGCAGTGGTCTCCAACCTTTTTGGCAGTAGGCAATTGTTTTCATGGAAGACAATTTTTCCATGGACGAGGTCGGGGAGATGGTTTCGGGATGATTCAAGTGCGTTAGACTTATTGTGGACTATTTCTATTACGTCAGCTCTGCCTCAGATGGTCAGGCATTGGATCCCGGAGGCTGGGGACTCCTGCTCTAGGGTGTGCCTGGCTTATTGTGTGTGTGTTTGGGGCTGCCTGTATTTGAAGTTGTCAAAAGTGAGAAGGATGTGTGACTGTATAGTCATACTATTCCCTTTATGGACTAGGTACAAGCCTGTATATAACTCACACCACACACACACACACACACACACACACACACATTCACACCTCCACCTACCCTGGAGAACAAACAGGCCATGGGGAATGTGCAGCGACATCTTCCAAATGACTGTTTCCATTCTAAAATCTGGCCTCTGATTTAAACTCCAGGAAGATCATTTTATTTTCTGTTCCAAAGATCGATGGAGATCCTCACTGCCCACTCAGAGCAACGGTCCCCCGCTGTGGTTTGATTTTCCTCTGCCTTTCATTTCTTCCCTCACCAGTTCCATTTTCCAAAAGCAATTGGCTGTAGGCTGTGAAAAATAAGATTCTTTATGTAGACCTTGGTTTAACCTCCCAGGATTCTCAACACTATTTAAAATAATAATGCTTGACCCACTTAAGCATCCAAGCAGCCTCCGAAATACCGGCATCACTGTACCCTCAGCATTTTGTCGAATGAACAAAGTATTTTAATGCTTCCTTGTTTCCCTGGATGGAAAGTTCACATTACCGTATTCGTGTGGACCCTCCACCTGCCTTGCATCACGGAGGTGAAGTCACAAGGAATCTTTTTCTGGATCTTCCATATTTACTGTCCTGATGGGAACTTCAGAATTGCATTAGACTGAGGACCACTGTCAGAGCCAACTCTGACCAGCATAGTGCATCACCCTTGAAACAGTTAAAAACTCATAGACTATTTAATTTAGAAAGAGCTTAAATGTGAAGGAAAGGGAACTCTTGTGCACCCTTAGTGGGAATTAAATGGGCGCAGCCACCATGGAAAAGAGTATGGCGGCTTCTCAAAAACCTAAAAATAGAACTACCATATGATCCAGCAATTCCACTCCTGGGTATATATCCAAAGAAAATGAAAACACAAATTCAAAAAGATACATGCATCCCAGTGTTTGTAGCAGCTTTCTTTACTATAGTCAAGATATGGGAACAACCTAAGTGTCCATAAACAGATGAAGAGTGGATAAAGATGTGGTACACACACACACACACACACACACACACACACACACACACACACACACAGGAATACTACTCAGCCATGAAAAAGAATAAAATCTTGCCACTTGCAACAATGTGAATGGACCTGGAGAGTATTATGCTTAGTGAAAGAAGTCAGAGAAAGACAAATGCTCTCTGTTATCACTTATATGTGGAGTCTAAAAAAGTAAATGAATGTATAACAAAACAGACACGCAGAGAACAAATTAATGGTTACCAGTGGGGAGAGAGAAGGAAGGGCAAGATAGGGGTAATGGAGTAAGAAGGTACAAACTGCTATGTATAAAACAGATAAGGTATAAGGTATGAGGATATATTTTACAGCACAGGGAAATATAGCTATTATTTTACAATAACTTTATATGGAGCACAATCTATAAAAACACCGAATCACTATGTTGTATACCCAAAACTAATACAATATTGTAAATCAACTATACTTCAACTACAAATAAATAAAATACTTCATGATAAAAAATGCTTAAAGATGATAAGGACCAACATTTGCACTTCAGAAATGGGAAACAAGAGACTCAGAGAGATTAAGTGACTTCTCCAAGGTCGCACAGCAATAAACTTCAGAACCAGAGAAAAATCCAGGTTTTCTGGCCCCTGCTTCAGTGCTCTTTCTAACTATATGTATGATGACTTCACTTTCTGGACTTACCAGGGGCCAGGGTGCGCCTCCGCTGACCTTGGATCTGGGGACGACCGAGGGGGGCAGTTTCCTTCTCTCTCTGGGCTGCGAGTTTTCAATGTCTTCTTTGTTGGTTTGGGGCCCTGGAGACTGCGCTGAGGGGAGAGACTTTCGGCTGCTCCCTCAAGCTACCAAAGGACACTCACACCCTGGGTCTCCGTTTTGAATCATACAGTCACTTCATTTCCACTCAGCTGGCAGGTTCTGTTTCTTTTCTCTTAAGAGGTTTCCCAGCGCCTCTGTGATCCAAACCCACCGACAGCTTTTCTTGTCTTGAGAAGTATTAATAAAGCTGGTGATAGGCCACTGCCCCTGGGAAAAACTTGTAAAGGCACTTCATCTAGGAAGAAGCATAAACCATTTCCAGGTCTGGAAGGTGCAGGCGGGTTAAGGGAAGCCTGTTCCTTGTATTCCAAGGAATGGTTCCCAGACCAGGGATTGAACCCAGGCCTCTGCAGTGAAAGCACCAAATCCTAACCACTAGGCCCCAGGGAACTCTGGGGAGCCTGTTCTTTGATCTGCTGGCTTGGAGCTCTGGCTCAGCTTGCTCATCACCATGGAATGAAGGCCTCATCTATCTTCCAGCTTTCAGAAGAAGACGGGCGGGCCTGAGGGGAACTGAGGAGCCTCCCAACAGATCAGGGCTCCCATGGGAAAGTAGCCCCAGTGAGCTCTCCCTCCAGCTGCTGCAGCCCAACCGCTGATCTGCACAATTAGCCCCTTATTATAAATGGTCAAGTTCCCCACTGTCTGCACTGCACAACTGAATGCTTACTAGATCAGCATAAATGCAGTGGTATAGAATTCTCCATCTCATGGGTGTGTCTTGTCTACCCCAACTAAATTGGGCAGGAATCTGGTCTGAGTTTTTTTCTGTGTCTCCTGGCATCTGCTGTTGCGCTGGTCACATAACAGGAATCCTGTAACCTCTGTCTGCCTTTGTGATCCACCTCCTGGAAGTCTGACCCTCCAACACCAGGTCTGTATTTCCAAGCTGGTCATTTCCGTCCTGGTCATTAGGTACATCATTTGTCAAAACAAACTGCAAGTGCAATGAAGTTAATAGCACTCTCGTGTCCGCTGCCCACTTTTTAAAAGTTGAAATCAACCATGTTGTGGTTTGGTTGCTCAGTCGTGTCCGACTCTTTTGTGACGCCCTGGACTGTAGCCTGCCAGGCTCCTCTGTCCATTGGATTTCCCAGGTAGGAATACTGGAATGGGTTGCTATTTCCTTCTTCAGGGGATCTTCCCGTCCCAGGGATTGAACCTGAGTCTCCTGCATTGGCAGGCAGATTCTTTACCACTGAGCCACCAGGGAAGCCCCCAAATGAACCATGGGGCTCCATCAATTTCCTGCAACACCCGCAGACCTTGTTCCCACCCCTGGATGAGGGTGGCTTTGATTCTGTTTTTAGCTTGGCAGAGCCCATCGGCCCCCTCCCCGGCCTCCCCACTCTGCTGGGTGCCTTTCCTGTCCTTGGACTCAGGGGCTGACAGCTGGTTTGGGGGGACCGGAGGAGAGGATGCGGGCATGCTGAGTGTGACAATAGGGGGGGCTTTGTCCAGGGGCCAGGGTGGGCCTCCGCTGACCTTGGAACCGGGACGACCGAGGGGGGCAGTTTCCTTCTCTCTCTGGCCTGCAGGTTTTTAATGTCTTCTTTGTTGGTTTGGGGCCCTGGAGACTGTGCTGAGGGGAGAGACTTTCGGCTGCTCCCTCCCTCCCGGACAAAAACGGTGCATGCTTTTCCTGTTTAAACAGGGCACAGTTGTGAAGTGCCCTGACTGCACACACCGAGGCCCGGCAACGGCTGCAATAAATCAATAGGAAAATAGAAGCTGCCAGTTAGACTAAACAAGTGCATTTGCAAAGACGGCTAGCTCTCATTAATCACTCTGACAGTCCTAAAAACACATTTCCCCTTTAATGACTGTATTTGGATAATCAGTGCTTTTTCCTCCTCAGTCAGAGTTTGAGTAACAGACAGCTGGTGTTATTACGGGCCATCAGGGAGGGGGTGTGGGGTTTAGGGTCGAGGGGGAGCCGACCACTGGAGGTCTCCTCGAAGGGGCCGGGCTGCCATGCGATAATGAGGGGGAGCTTTTGTGCTGCTATTGATGGCTCCTGGGCAGCCATGTGCAAGTTCCTCCCCAAACTTTGACACCCACCTGCATTCTGTGGACACAAAAGCCGCAGGGTGGGGTTTTGGCGGGGAGGGGTTGGCAGGTTTCACCTGGCTTGGGGAGGAGGCAGCCAGGCGAGGAGCTGGGTCCATGTGATCTGGCTTTGTTTCCGTGAGGTGACTTTGGCTTTCAAGAGGAAAGTTTGAAACCCGGGACATTCCTCTTTATAAATGATGTAACACATTAATGCACAGCGCATTATGAAAATGGTAATTCAAACCCATAGTGCTCCAAATTAAACCATACATTATCGGATGCACTCAACCATCTATTTTGCAAAAAGACAGGATGAATGAAATCAAGTCAAACAGAAAACTGGAGTGCAGCTTCCCCTGCAGAATGATTAATACAGGACAGAGTCGCGGCATTATTGGAAGATGGATTCCACAGAAACCCAGACATCCATCAGGAAGGGGTTAGTTCATGTGCTGAGAGACACATCCCAAGATGCTGGAGAGGCCAGGGCAGCTAGGGCTGCAAAGGATGGAGGCCCCTGCACCCCACACCTCCCCCGTGGGCTGCAGATTCTCTGAGGATGGGTTTGAGGGATGACTGGGAAGTTAAAAACAACCCCCTGCAATTCTGTTGAGCAATATCTGAGGGTGAGTGAGGCCTCCCCACCCTTCTCTTCCTCTCCCTGCTGTCCATGAGGCCACAAAAATAACCAGGCAGGAGGTGTGAAATTATGACCCCGAGCCAGGAACGTCCAGGGTCTAAATGTCCAGCTGTGTGGCTGTCACCCTTCCCAGTGCCTTGGGAACACAGGCCCGTGGTTCTGGCGCCTGGAAGAGATTAGGAGGAGGGGCGGGAGGAGGGCTGGGGAGAGGAGGAGGTGGTGGAGCGATGGAAGGTAGAGGTGATGCTGGAGCACAGAGTTGCCGGATGAATTAATTATGCAAATGAGCAGCTGGTGGGGCAGCATTATAGCTCTGAAAACAGCAACTTTGTTTCTGTAGCTCCTGCAAGTAACACACTCCCCACCCCCTCAACCACCCCCAGCCCCAGTGAATGAAAACAGCCACATGTCTTGGGACCCTCACCCTTTTATGGTGGGGAGAGCTATTGGTGGAGGGTGAAACCTGGGCCACTCCAGGCTATAGTGCCTGCCTGCCCTTTGAGTCACAGGGGGAGCTGGAACCAGCCTTTTCCAATCAGGCCAAAGGAATCCTTCCTGGTCTGCATAAAGCTGATGATACATTTTCTGGGGGAAACCTCCTCCTCTGAGGAATTTCTGACGTGCATTTTCATACCTTTCATGTAAGCCGAGTACCTGGAGAGAACTTTCTTTCACTAAATGGGGAGATACCAAGTCTCTTCCTTTCTCCTGTCCCAACAAGGGGAGCCTGTGGTCCTTAGGAAGGTCTGAAGGCCATAGTGTTAGTCGGTCAGTCGTGTCCGACTCTTTGCGACCCCATGGACTACAGCCCATCAGGCTCCTCTGTCCATGGACTTCTCCAGGCAAGAACACTAGAGTGGGTTGCCATTTCCTTCTCCAGGGGAATCTTCGCCACCCCGTGATCGCACCCAGGTCTCTTGCATTGTAGGCAGATGCTTTACTGTCTGAGCCACCAGGGAAGCCCCTGACCACAGTTTAAGAAAAAGTTTAACTCCCCCTGCAGAGGGAGCAATTTCCATCAGTTTTAGCAGGTATTAGAAACAAACAAACAAACAAAGGTAGCTGAAAGAAAGAAGGAGATGTGAGAGGAAGGGAAGATTAACCAAGAGCAAACAAAACAACAGGGATAAAGAAAAAAATAAAGCAAGTCGCTACAGTTCAGTTCTTTGGAAGCTTCGGGCCAATTTGAACTCTGAGAAGTCCGGTAAGGATGATCCCTCAGGAAGACTCTGAGCTCCCCTCTGGGGCGACTTCTTCGGGGCCTCCAGCCTCTCCCTTACACTGTTTATCACTGTGGGCAAGGATGCCAGCAGACCAGGTTCCCTCCCTGGGGACACATATAGGATCTTACTCTAGGAGTACTATTTTCTGCAGAAGATGACTGAGGTTCTCTTGACTAGGGAAGGAATTTTGCCCAGAAACAAAGCTATAGGGGCAACCCCTCAAGTCCCAAACCCCACGAAACATCTTACGCTGAAGTTCTGTCAAATCCCGAGGGGATGACGCCGGATGAGGCCAAGACCCACCCTGTGATTCTCTAAACGAGTTTGGAGCCATTTGTGGGATGAATCAGCGCAACCAGAGACCCCCATGACCTCTGGGTCTCCGGACATTTCTAAAGCACACAGTTTGTGGAGCAGGAATTGCCCTAAAGTCTCATTCCTCACCGAGAACGTCAAGCAAAACACGAATGGCAACAGCAGCCCCCAAAGCTGCGAAGCGCCTGACGCAGAGGAGCGCGGCTCGGAGGGGACGAGGGGGGCATTTTTCAGCGCGCCCAACAGGTGGCTCCACGCCTTAGGCGCAGGAGGCCGAGCATCCGAGCGCCGTGGCCCGCTGCACCCCGAGAGCTGGGCGCCGGGCGTCCTGCATCGGGAACTTGAGAGGGGCCAGCCTCAAGGGGCGCCCCCTGCCCCGGGGAGGGTGGGGTGGGAACGAGAAAGCACCAGGGAAGACGCGCAGGCCCTGGGACCCCCATGGTCCCCTCCTCCGGACCCCGGAGACTCCCAGCGCAGTAGAGGGGTGCTCCGGCTCTTTCTTCATCATCCTGAAAAACAGCACCCCCGCTGTCGCCTGCTCAGGGATACAGAAGCCAGTATCTATCGTGCCAGCTCAAGAAAACGGGGAAACCGAGGGTGGCTCCTACGTGCCGAGTCATTGCCGCGCCTTCTCCGCAAAACCCAAACTGGGGGCACAGACGTCTGGGGCCCACAATCCAGCGCTAGGCTTAGGGAGTCTCCAAGCCGTGAGCAGCGCCGTTCGCGGCAGGTGCGTGTACCCTTGGACTTCAAGGTGCATGAAAGGCACTGCCAAGGAGAGGAAATCCTCATTTTTTGAGTGCGAAGCGCGGAAGGCAAGTTTGCGGCGGGCGCCAGTCGCTCGCCTCTCTGCCACCAGGTGGCGCCAGAGGCACGTCGTCTTCGCCGGCCCGCGGGGCCAGGGGACGGTGCTGCCGAGTCTCTGAGCCCCGGATCCTGGGTCCCTTCTCCGCCCCTTGAGTCTCGAATCTAGGCCCTCATCTAGAGGAAAAGTCCTCATGCACACACTCTCTCCGCCCCGTCCCCAGGTGATGTCAAGGCCTTTGAAGTGAGCTTGGGAGCTAAATAACCGAGCTGGAAAAAAAGGGGGGGTGTACATTTTATTATTTGTAACGCGCTGGCAGTTTGATTTTCTGACCCCCTCCCGCATTCCCCTTCCTCCCCTCCGTTTCTTGAGAAAACGCATTAAACTCGTCCTTGAACGGAAACCCGAGAAGGAAGCCATAAGGTGTTCTCAATGAGAATAAAAGAAGGGCATCTGCTTAGGTGTCTGGAAGTGGGCCGGTGGGTGAGGCAAGACAGAAACACACCACGGTGTGAATATAGCCAAGTACTCCATTTATTAACAAAATAAGTCTTACCAAGGGAGAGCTCTATTCATCTCAAACGGCCCCGCAGCCCCCTGCATCAGGCCCAGAGGGTGGGAGGGAGGGGGTCGGGAGAAGACCCTGGGCCAAGTCTTCGATCCCAGTTACTGAGGGAGCCCACAGCCAACTCTGGGGACTCTTGGGTCAGGCCTGGGAAGGGGTGACGGGCTCTGCGGTGATCCGTGTGCTCCCTGACTCCCCTCCCACACCCCCCAAAGGTGCTAAAAGGGTTGTATTGCCAGCTGATACTGCCACTGGTCTGCTTTGGAAGGATCTAGCAAGAATCACTAACCCAGCTCCCATCGCCAGGACAGGGACCCCTACCCCAATTATCAGAGAAAAACAATGACTATAAATGCACTTCGCAAACTATAAAGAGCAAAGTTTCATGCCAGCAGGGCCTTCTAGGACTTTTACTTGAGTGAGATGAGCCCTGCCGGCCCCCTCA
Organism: Tragelaphus eurycerus; assembly: GCA_935064755.1. Classification (NCBI taxonomy): domain Eukaryota; kingdom Metazoa; phylum Chordata; class Mammalia; order Artiodactyla; family Bovidae; genus Tragelaphus; species Tragelaphus eurycerus. The sequence continues at coordinate 9,669,221 of CAKXYN010000034.1, read as the reverse complement.
CCAGCAGGCGGTGCAACCACCCCAGGGTGTTTGGGGCCTTTCAGAGTCTGGAAAGGGGAAAGGCTATTGGAAGACTCTCCAGCCACTGACTCGTGCTCAGAGCAAGATAGGGGAACAAGGCTTTAATTTGGGGGACCAGGGAGCAGACCAAGGAGCCCAGAGGGGAGAGAGTGGCAGGGGAGTGGTCACAGGGCAGAGTCCTGGGTCCACAGAGCTCAAGACCTCCAGCCCTCAAGGTCGCTCCCAACACCCCCGAATGCGTTACAAAAAAATACCTCCTCTCTGTTACTGGTACAAAGAAAAAAAAAATCCAACAACAAACCAGAACCTCGAATGGACGGAAACAAGAAGGAAAAAGGGCGGAGGGGCGGGGCAGGGAGGAGGACACGTAGTTTGAACGTTAGGAAGCATGCAAGCAAGTCCCCCCGAGGGAAAACAAAAAGAAGCTCCCAGCTGCCCCCTCCTCCAGGTAAAACCAAACCAATCCAAAAAAAAAAAAAAAGGCAAACTTACATCTAAGAAAAAATAAAACAGAAAAGAAAGGCGGGGGGGGGGGGGGCATGTAGTTACTGGTGTGGTTAATATTATTATTGGGGAGGGGAGGGGCGAACAGACTCTTGGCATACCATTGACTCGTGTGGGTCGTTAATGCACTTATATTCCCAGCTTGTAAGCTAACATTATAGTAAATAAATACACAGTCCGGTGGGGAGGGGAGGGATCTGGGCCGTGGGAGGGGGGATTCCGGCGGCGGGGTGGCTGCAGCGGCGGCGGGTGGGGCGGGAGGGGGTGCGGGAGGAGGCAGGGCTGTGGTTACTGGTACCCGAGTGCCGAGGCGGAGGCCAGTCTCTGTCCGTACAGCGCGTACGGTGAGTAGTAGGGTCCGGCTGTAGGCAGCGATGGCACGGCTAGGCCCCCGGCTGTGGACAAGTGGCTCTTGCCGTACGGGTGGTACCGGCTTAGCCCCAAAGTGTGTGGACTCCTCAAGGACAGCGACCCCGGGCTGCCGGGGGCGGCGGGCGGGGGCAGGTGCAGGTGGCAGGAGGCGGCGGCCGCAGCGGCTGCGGCGGCGCTGCCCAGGCCCGAGGCTCCCGGGTAGGCGGCCAGAAGTTTCTCGGCGCCAGGCAGGGCCGTGTGAGTCCGCAGGTGGCTGAGCAGCTCCTCCGAGGTGGCGAAGCGCTTGTCGCACGGCCCGCTGGCCGCCACCCAGTTGCAGCTGTGCGGCAGCGGTTCGTTCTGCAGCATGAAGCCGTAGGTATAGAGCGGGTGGCCGGGGAGCGCCGCCTGGGCGGCGCTGGACGAGAGCGCGGCCGGCTGCAGCGGGTGCCCCGGGTACACCAGCGGGTAGCCCCCTGCCTTCAGGCCGGGCCCGGCCGGGTCGTGCGCGCTGCACGTGGAGCAGCCCGAGCCGCCAAGGTGCGAGGCGCCGTGGTAACCTCCCAGGCAGTAGGGGTCTCGGCATAATCCCTGCAGGAAGGACGGCGGGGAGGCCCCGGTGAGCGGGCTGGAGCTGGGGGGCTTGCCCGGCGGCAGGCCCAGGCCCCCCGACAGCTGGCCTCCCACGAGGCCAGACTTGCTGGGATCCAGGCCAGGCACGAACTGAGATGGGTAGCCGGCGTAGGCGCCCACGATGGAGCCGTGGTAGCCGATGCTGGAGGGAGGCAGAGGGAACACCGAGTGGCCCGGCTTGTAGGGCGACACCGGCGCCACGTGGCCGGCCCCCACCAGCGCAGAGGGCGGCTCGGACTTGCGCCCGGAGGCCCCGGGCTCGCCGCCGCCGCCACCGCCGTGCGGGCCGGGGTCCCCGCTGCTGCTGCGGCTCACGGCCGCCGGCTCCGGGCTGGGCTTGGACTCCTGGTCTTTCTTATCCAGCTCCCCGCTGGTCCCGGTCTTGCAGTCAGAGTGGTGCGGGGAGCCGCCCCGGGAACCGCCAGGGGAGGACGAGGACGACGAAGCGGAGACCGGCGCTCCATGCGGGGGGAAGGGCGTGCAGGCGGCGCTGGGCACCCTGAAGCCCGCCTTGTCTCCCGGGGACAAGGAGGAGGAGCTGGAGGAGCTGGAGGACACGGAGGAGGAGCCGCTGTCCTTGCGGGAGTCGCCGCCCCCGGAACCCTTGGAGTAGGGCTTGAAGCTGGACTTGTCCTCGGCCGGGGAGTCCCCCAGCTGCTTGAGCGCCGCAGAAGCCGAGGCGGCGCCCGAGGCCGAGCGGCCGGGGTCCTTCTCCGCTCCCAGCCCGTTGGCCGCCGCTACCGAGTTGAGCTTGGACGAGGGGCGGCGGGTCCGGCTTGCCGATCTGCGAGCAAGTCTGGGCCAGCAACGCCAAAGGACTCTTCTTGGCGTCCAGCTGTGGGAGACAGCGGCAAGGGGAGGGAGAAGGGGGTGAGACCAGGGACCCACGGAGCGGGGCGGGGGGGGGGGGGGGTGTTGCCTGGGGGGCAGGGTGGGTGAGATGGGAAAGGAGGGCCTCGAGGAGACCGGCTGCGAGCGCGGGGGCTGAGCGCAAATGCGCTTACACTGCGCGTCGGTAGTGGTGGGGATCCCTCGCTGCCCCGGGTCCCGGAGGGCGCCGCAGGCCCTGGGGAACAGGCCCAGGAAGGCGTCCACCGAAGGCCACCCCGGGGGAAGGTGACTTCTCTGGAGTCGGGGCTGGGGGAGGGGCCGTGACTCGACCCCTGCTCTCATCTCCTCCTCTCTAGGCCCGGGTTAAAAACTTATGCCTTCAGTTTGGGGAACTTCGCTTGGGACGGGTTTCTGGCGGTGGCGCCGCGGGGTAGGAGCAGGGGAGAAGCTGGATTTTGAGCACGGGCCGCCGCGGGCGCTCTCTTCGGAGCCCCCTTCCCTCCCGGGGAGGGCCCCCAGGGGAGCGGGAGGAAGAAGGAGCCGGGGTCGGGAGTGCCCGGGCGTCGTGCGCTCCAACCGGATGAGGCAGAAGCTGAGTGGGACGGGGGAGGGGGTGGCGATCCGGCTTCAAAGAGAACAAACCCGGGTGGAGAGGTGGGGGTGGGGGTGGGGGGCCGAAAAAAGCCCAGGAGACAGACTCTCTGGCGTGGCAAAGTAAAGGGCCCAGTGGACACTCCAAGAGCAAATCCAATCCGAGAGAGGAAACGCGAAGCTCCGAAGGGCGAGCGTGGAAGGGGAACCTTCTCTCCCGGGGAGAAGCCCGGAGGGCAGAACCTAGTGGGCTCCGATCCCTCTGTATCTCCGTCCCTCCTCTCACTCCGTCGGCCAGTGGGGCCGGACCCGAGCGTCGCACCGAGCCGCGGGGCGCAGGGACCCGGGCAGTGGTGGGCGGAATGGGGCGGGCGCTCGGCGGGCAGCGACCAGGGGACTGACCTCGATGGGGCTCACGGGCGTGGAGGACAGCGGCTGCAGGTACTCCGGGTGCAGGAGGTGGCCGGTGTGAGCGCTCAGCATCTTCAGGACCCGGATGGGGAGCCGGTTCGCCTGGCGCAGGGGGTCCGCCGGGGGCAAGAGGGACACCGCCGCCGGCCTCTTCCCGCCGCCGCCGCTGCCGCTGCCGCTGCTCTCGGGTGTCCTTGGGTTAGATCCAGCGGGCGAATCGCTCATTTGGAGGAGGCAGCGCCGCTGGGGGGGCGGGGAGGGCGGGGGCGCACCGGGGAGGCGAGCTCCCGGGGCGGGTGGGCTCGCTCCGCAGCTCTGAGCGCGGTGCAGCGGTCGCCGCGTCTCCACCCCTCCTCCTCCGCTGCCGCCGCCGCCGCCGCCGCCACCGCTGGCCCGGGCGAGCAACACAAAAACCTTCGCCTTCCGCGAGCCGCACGTCAAATAGCCGCGATCGGCAGCCACACTTCAAAGGGATCGCCGCGCCCGCCCAATCGCCGATCTCGCCGGGACCCCGGGGCGGGGAGAGCGCCCGGCGCCGCCGGTGGGCGGGGAGAGCCTTAAAGGGGCCGCGCCCGCGAGCCGCCGCGCCGCGGCCTGGCCCCCACCGCCGGCCTCCTCCCCTGCCCCCAACCGGGCCGGCCCGGGCCCCGGCGTCCCGGCGAGATCAGGGCTTCCCCGGGGACCCTGGGCTCTGCGCCCTGCCCTCCGTGGGCTTTCCTGTTGCTCTGCGCTCCCTCCCCTTCGCACGGCTGGGGTGGGGTGGGGTGGTGCTGGCCGGGGAAGGGGGACAGGTCACCCGCAGTCCGTGTGTCTCTGGGGTGGGGTGAACTGGGTGGGCTGGGGGATGGGGTAGGAGCCCCTGGCGGCCGGCTCCGGGACTGCCAAGTCCCAGCCGCTCCCAGATGCCGCCTGGGGGCGGGCCGCGCCTCCAGAACCCCAGCTCGGCTCGGGTCCTGCTCGGGTTTTCAGCTCTTTTCCCCCTGACTTGGCTTCCTCCCGGGTGTGCTCACTAGGAAGCGCCCGAACCTCGGAGGCAGCCACAGTTCTCGCGACGCGGCGAAAACCGCTCCAGTAACTTTGAGCCAGCCCTGTCCGCAGTCTGCAAGTTTGAGGACTCCCCTTCCGGGGTGAGATCTTCTCGATAAGGCGCGGTCCCCGCTTATGGTGCGCGCCGCCGGGACGCGCCTGGAGCGCGGTGCCTGCGCACCGATTTATAAGGTTCGATGCTTGGGTGTGTTCCGGGTTTCTTACAGCGTGCTGCTTAGGGGCACACAATTCTCTCACGGCACCGCGCCTGACTGCTGTTTCAGGGGTAGCGGGTGGGTAGGGACGTGGAGGGGTTTACATCCTAGAAGAGGCGGGGTCTCTGTAAACGCTGCACGTCGATGAAAGCGCCAAAGATGCGGCCCCTCCACGCCCCGCCCCCTTTTCTTTTCGAGGGGGAAGATGCCCTAGGTTTTCCCAGGGGAATTTCGGAATTAAAACTTTTAAATGAAAATAACAGTACCCCTCTCCACCCTGTCTCCTTCCTCCCGTGCCTTTCGGATAAAGTATGCATTGCCAGCTTCGCACCCGACAGAGATTTCACATAGTCCCTGTCCTGGCGTTAGAGTCCCCCATCCGCCAATCAGAGGGTAAAGTTGGCCCTTTGTACGCAGGCCTTTGGGGAGACCCCTTTCCCGGTTCTCTCGGCGGCCAGTGGAGGCGCGCTGGTGTCACTGCCCCGCTCTGAGCACCCCTCTTCCAGCCCGCATCTGTCACTCGGATTGTCGGGCCTGTCACTTGGGGCATATTGTTCCCGGACTGCCGTTCCCTGACTCTGCTGCTCGTTGATCAGCGCCTTGAGATCCCCAGAAGGGCAGAGACGATTTCAAAGGCGTTCTTCCAACAGAAACGAGTATCACAGAAATAACAAATGGCAGTCTTTACGATGCTCAGTAGAGAAGGCACCAGGCACCACTCCCAGGCCACGTCAATCAAACACTAAACTGAATGTACTCCTTGGATCGGTCTGGTTTTTGGACAGATGTCTAGACCTCTAAGAAATTACACAGGCGTTCCCTACCCGGATTTTAATCCTGATAAAATTAGGTTACAATGAATGCCAAGGGATGTCCTGACTGGGTGATGTATTCCATACCGCAGCAAGGGGGGTACAAGAAGGAGGGGGAGACCCCATTTATTTTATTGTGGTGGTCCCTATCCCCTGCCCACTCCTCCTTCTCCTGCCAGCCTCTGAGCACTCTGACATCCTTGCCACTGCCAGTGTCAAGTTTAAATGACCACTGCAAGGCTGCTTCAATCTACCAGGTGATTTGGCCTTTGGGAGACTTCTCTGCAGAGAGAGAGAGCAGAACCTTCCAGAATGAAGACAGTGAGCCTTGGTAGGCCACTTTGGAGGAGGAGGAGGATCTGGGAAGAGGGGAGCCCTAGGAGACAGGAAAAGATGAAAGACCCCTTGTTGATGATCACAACCAGCCCAGCTGTGAACACCAGCCAAGGACTCTTGCTCGGACCCATGCAGATGTGTGTTCTGGATGATTAATGGGGAATCAGTTAGGAGCAAAGGGGAGGGGAGAGAGAGACAAAGGCATGTAGGGATTTGGAAGGAATAGAGGGGCAGGAGGCAACAGAAAGAGGGGAGAAGAATGCAGGATGATAAAATATTTACTATTTGTGGAGGAAAGGCGAAGAAGAAGGTAAGGAATGAATGAAAGTGGTTTGGGGGAGAGGAGGAGGTGAGGACAAGGTGACCAGGCTTGGGGTGAAGGGTGGGGAGTTTGCCCAGGGAATCATATATTGTCTTCAAAAAACCCTGCTCCCTTAGTTCACAGCTCATCACTAGGAACTGGGGGTGCCAGACAGCACTTCAGTGGAGACCAGCCCTGTTTCCCCTCTCCTGGAAAATGCTAGCAAGGGAACAGGCCATGCTTCCTTTTGGGATGCTGATGAGCAAAGTGGGGCCCCTTTGGCTAGATCCATCCAATCACCTTAGTTGGGAAAATGGAAAATCATACTCAGCCAGGCCAGAGGCCTAATTAAAAGACTGTTGTTTAATTACTAAGTAGTGTCTGACTCTTTGTGACCCCATGGACTGTAGCCCACCGGGCTCCTCTGCCCATGGAATTCTCCAGGCAAGAATTCTTGAGCGGGTTGCCATGCCCTTCTCCAGGGGATCTTCCCAACCCAGGGATTGAATTCGCATCTCTTGCATTGCAGGTGGATTCTTTACCACTGGATGCTAGAAGATTATTACAGTCGGTAATTGATATTCATTTAGCTGAAATGCTAACTTCTACAGAGTCCTAAATGGGGTCCTAGTAGCCTATTGCAAGGGCCATTTTCAAAGGAATGACTTGTAACCTGGGAGAGAATAAGGTTAAAAGAAGTTGGGCTGTGTTTCCTGAGGTTAATGGGGTGTGGCTGAAAAGGCCCTGTGAGACACTGTGATGTTCAGGGCTCAAGTGCTTCCCTTGCAGAAAAGTGGCTCTTGCATGGCTAAGAGGCCCTTCCCAGACTGCCCTTCGAGGGAGGGCACCATGACAGTAGGGCAGGGTGGGGCTGCTTGAGCATACCCCTGCCACGTAGGGAAGAGTCACATTCTGTGCTTCAGGCTCTCCATAGGCTTCAGGTACCTTTGTCATCCCCATGCATAGTATGGAGAGGTTAGTCACTCACCCAAAAGTCCGTGAGCAGTGGGTGACAAAATCCTCTCATGGAGGTAGGTCTCTGGGAACTAGGCCTCTGCTTCACCATCCTGCAGTGGTCCCGGACAAGGAAACCCCGCTGAGCTTTGATTTCCTCAGTTATAAAACCTAAGAGTGTGGGACTTTCCTGGAAGGGGACCCAGGTTCAATCCCGGGTCAGGGAACTAGAAGCCACAACTTAATAAAAAAAGATCACCCATTACGCCGCTAAAGATCCCAAGTGCTACAACTAAGACTGAATGCAGCCAAATAAAGAAATAGAAATAAATATTTAAAACTAAGCAAAAAAAAAAAAAAAGAAAAGCCTAGCGGTGACTGCCTCAGGGTCGGCAGGCCAAACCAGACAATGCATATTGCACATCTAGTGCTTGGCACAAAGGAAGTCCTGAGTCAGTGATAGCTGTGACCAATGGCATCCTCAGCATCTGTGGGGCGATTGCTCAGAACAGTCGCCCCAGGCCTGGAGGATCCGAGACTCCAGCCCAGCCCCCTACCCAAGTGAGGATCCCCCTTCCCGGGTCTCCACTGAAACAAGTCTTTGGAAAAAAAAACAACACAACCTCTAAGAAGCCATCATGAAAATCCTTTAGGAAATTCTGAATATTTATAGATTTTTTTTTTTCAAAATTTCAATTTACATAAAACTACCCAGGAGAAAGAAACCCACCTGAGTCGGGCTGGGAGGAGTGGTGGGAGGTGCGTTGTATAGCGTTAATGCTTAATGCGGAGTTTTCCATCGTCAAGGAGGCCGAATTGCCTAAATGATGGGTTCTCTCTACATGACACTCAAGCCTTAATGGCAACAACAGGAAATAATATCTCACTGGGTAACTATTTACATTTTTTTTTTTTTTTTTTTACAAGCTGTAAGAACTCTGAAAAGTCTGCCTCATAGAGGACTTGGTTTTCCTCCCTGGCGCTTAGTATCTTTCAGCGGCTGGCAATTACTGCCTTGGCCAGGAGCCCTGATTCAGCACTACTTGCGTCTGCCTAACTTCAGACACAGCCCCGGGCACCGGGAGGCCAGAGGAGCCTGGGGCACTGTGAGAGCAAGCGGGCAAAGCTAGAAGGACCGGCCTTGCTGGGGAACCCATTCTGGTGGCCCTTTCTTCTCTGTTCGCACAGCTCCAATTCTGTTCTGTTATTACACTCATCACCCGGCACCTGCCAGTATCTATTGACTTGTCCATCCTCCTGCTGGACCGCGGATGCTTCTGTATAGCTCTCACCCTCTTTGTATTCTGTTGCCTAGAGGGATGTCTAACCATCGTGCTCACTGCAGCTAACACAAGAGCTAAGCATGTGTAAGCGCTTTGCACGATTTCTCTTCTTTAGTCCCCACTGGAGCCCTAGGAGGTAGATTCTATGGTTACCCCATTTCACCCAGGAGGACGTGGAGGCACAGAGAGGTTAAGTACCCCCGCCACCAATTCGAGCTGGTAGGAGAAGGGGGCTTGAATCCACGCAGTCTGAATGCCATCCATGTCCAGTGCTAGTTTGTTGATGAATGAATAAGAACTTTACGTAGGAGGGTTATTTAGCTGTCTCCCCTCTCCGTGTACACAAAAAGGTGGATGACTTAGTATTTTTCAAAATGTCAACTGTACGAGCCCATTAAAGGATCTTTCCCCAAATACCTGTTTGCATTCATCACCTCGCAGCAATTTTCTGAGTTATTTTGGGCAGATGTTTGTTTCCCCCTGCTTTGACAGATAAAGTCGGGGCCTCCAGAGCTTCTGGGGGAGCCTGAAGTCACGTGGTAGTCCTGGCAGAAGAGGGCCTCCTGGATCTCCTCTCTCACAGCCCCACCACCACGGGGATGGGGAGGTGACTCCCTTTGATGAAAGAAGGAGGAATTACCTCCTTTCCCTCCCCCACCTTGAGTTTCCTTTGGAGAAGTGGTGGGAAGGAGCGGACAAAGGAAATGTAGACTGAAGCTTATCTTCCAGCCCCGTGTTTGATCATGGTCCTTGAGCTGGGTGCTTTGAAGAAGTGGTTTCGTTTATCTCCTATCAGCCCTCGGGGAGATAGGCAGGGCAGCTGGGGGGTGGGGGAGGGCAGTGAAGGAGGAGGGTGCCAGGAGGTGTGCTTTTGAAGTTCCCCTCCCTGCACCAGCCCCGCCCCAGACATCAACCTTAGCCCTGGGCAGTCACCCTTGACGACTTTGTTCCTTTGGGCCTTCAGGTTTCTTTCAGATTCCCCTTTTAAGTTGCAGATACTGCTGGGAGGAATCATCCTTTAGTAATCTGCCAACACCTTGGCTGTGATTAGCAGAGAGTGTTTGACCCTGGGTAATAATAACATTTATGGAGCCTTACGGTATGCTCCTGTCTGAGCTCCTTACCTGTAAGAACTCATTCACCTCTCACTACAAACTGATGAGGTAGGGAGTATGCTTGTTTTTATAGGTGAGGCCCTGAGGCTCAGAGAGGTTAAGTAACTCACCCAAATTACACAGCACAAAAGTGGTAGAACCAGGATTCAAATGCAAGTATCTGTTTCTGAGCTAATCTGAATGCAGGCCTGAGAGAGCAGCAGGAAAGCTAAAGACTTCAGGGACTTCCCTGAAGGTCCAGTGGTTAAGACTCAGTGCTCCCCGTGCAGGGGCGTGGGTATGAACCCTGCGTGGGGGACTAAGATCCCACCTGCTGCATGGCACAGTCTCATGATCAATATCAGTTCGGTCGTTCAGTTGTGTCTGACTCTTTGTGACCCCATGGACTGCAGCACGCCAGGTCGCCCTGTCCATCACCAACTCCCGGAGTTTACTCAAGCTCATGTCCATTGAGACAGTGATGCCATCCAACCATCTCATCCTCTGTCATCCCCTTCTCCTTCTGCCTTCAATCTTTCCCAGCATCAGGGTCTTTTCCAATGAGTCAGTTCTTCGCATCAGGTGGCCAAAGTATTGGAGCTTCAGCTTAGCATCAGTCCTTCCAATGAATATTCAGGACTGATTTCCTTTGGATGGACTGGTTGGATCTCCTTGCAGTCCAAGGGACTCTTAAGAGTCTTCTCCAACACCACAGTTCAAAGGCATCAATTCTTCGGTGCTCAGCTTTGTTTGTAGTCCAACTCTCACATCCATACATGACTACTGGAAAAACCATTGCCTTGACTAAATGGACCTTTGTTGGCAAAGGTTTTTAAAATGCTGTATAAAAAATAGCAAATGACTTCAACCATTTTCCAGAATACTGCTCTTCACAACCAGGTTTTTATTTTTATCTTCAGCTAGTGGTAAAGAACCCGCCTCCCAGTGCTGGAGACTAAGAGACACAGGTTTGACCCCTGGCTTGGGAAGATCCCTTGGAGGAGGGCATGGCAACCCACTCCAGTATTCTTGCCTGGAGAATCCCATGGACAGAGGAGCCTGGTGGGCTATGGTCCATGGGGTCACAAAGAGTCAGATACGACTGAAGTGGCTGAGCACTCCCACCAGGACTGAGAATATGGTAGAAAGGAAGCTGACACAGAGAAGGGAATAAGGTGAACTTTCATTTCATTAATTGAACTGGATTGAATGAATTCATTCAAGTACTGTTTATTGGCTACTTGGTAGGTGCAGGCCTGAGGTGATCCCAGGGGAGATAAGGACCAGGGCAGGCTGGCCAGTCCTGGTCACATCCAAGACATGCACATTCCTGGCTCCTAAAAGGCAGGGAAATCTTCTCCTTTGGGCACCTGTGGGCTTCTTTTGTAGATTAAAAGAAAAAGTCAGGGGGCTCTAACTGAAATCGTGCTCATTACCTTGTACTTTAGTTGCCCACTATTCTTTTTTTTTTTTTTTTTAATATATATTACTTTTTAAATTGAGGTACAGTTGACTTACAAGATTATATTAGTTTCAGGTGTACAACAGTGATTCACAATTTTTTATAGATTATACTCTATTCAAAGTTGTGATAAAATGTTGGTTGTATCTATCGCCTGTGCTGTACCATATATCCTTGTGGCTAATGTATTTTAGACATAGGAGTTGACTCCAGTTGCCCACTGTTCTAAAAAGCATTTGCTTCATGTTCAATTCAGATTCTACCACATTTACTGAGTGCCTCTGGGTGCTAGTATGCGTCATTTCAAGTGTGTTCATGCACCATCTCTCGTTTGGGTATAAGGGGAGTCCAAGAGCAGGGCGGAGGCCCCAGAAAGGGAAGCGGGGACCAGGGTTCCTCAGATGTCCTGCCCCCATGCTCTAAGCACACCCTCCCAGCCGGAACCACTGGGGCCCCAGAGATCCTGGTAGCAAACCGATGGTTTCAGTTGCACAGGACCGATGTCACACCTGCTTCTGACACCCGTGGGCTTCAGCCATGAAGGTGATGATAGTTCTCTGATGTTCACCCCCACTTCTGGTGGGTAAGCCTCTCAACTTGCCCAAAGCAGGCCCTTTGCTAGGCTGGCCTCCCAATTAGCAGGGATGTGCAGCTTCAAATTCATTTCAACAAACACGATTAGAGAAAAGGGAAGAGCCGCTCAGGCAGTGGCTCAATTACCGCTGCTTGTATTTGATAAAACCAAATTCCAAGATGTCAGAACAATTTCGAGGAGTGTTTATTTCCATGGCCCTCTGCCAGCCTCTGCTGGGAGATGGAAATCCAAGAGGCGGGGTCCCAACCAAGCCGCTGGCTGCAAGTATCCAAGTATATAGTAGTCCATTCAGAGTGGAGATTTACATAATAAGCCCCCTTTAAAAATGATTTAAGCTATTACTTTTTTTGGAAACATGCACTTATTTATTTATGATTAAGTGCATTCCCATGGTGCCAAATTCCCAAACTATGAGAATGAACATTGAAAAAGACCTTTCTCTCGCAATCTAGTTATTCTCCCCCATGCATCAATGCTATGAGTGTATTGTCCATCCTTCAGAGGTATTCTGTACATATATTAGCAAATACATATGTATTCTTTCTCCTTTTTATACACAAAGGGCAACATACTGCACAGTGTTCTGCACTTGCTTTTTTAAAAAATTAATATAGTTTGGAGATTGCATCATGGGCTTCTGCATTTTATTTATTTATTTTTTTAGTTTCACTGCACTATTACATGGATGTGTGATGAGTTTATTTGGCCAGGCCCCTGCTGGTGGACATTTAGATGGTTTCCAGTGTTTGTTCCTGAGGCGAATAACCATATATATGTTTATGTGTGTATTTATGTGTACAGTAAGTACCCTACATATGAACCGTCAAGTTTGGAACTTTCAAAGATGCAAACATCCGTTCCATCAACATCAGGCGTGAGTGAAGTCGCAGCTTGCCCTCTGTCTCCTATTGCTGGTGGTGATCCTTCAGCTCTGCCATCTCCCACCTCCTCTCTCTCCTCCAGTAACTTTTCTCCCCTCTTCACTAGATGCCACCCCTGGAGGCCCGTCATTGTACTGTCTTACTGTACTTTTCAAGGTACTGTACTATAAGGTTAAAAATCTCTTTGTGTGTTTGTTTTATATGTATCTTTTGTGTGAAAACTATTATAAACCTATTACAGTACAGTATTATAGTATTAAAACTGTTACAGTATTATAAACCTATATACCTGATTGTGTTAGCTGGGTACCTAGATTAACTTTGTTGGACTTATGAACAAGTTGGACTTAATGAAAGTGCTCTTGGAACAGAACTTGTTCGTATGTAGGGGTCTTACTGTATATATAATATATATCATTCTCCATGTGTGCTAATAAAACTATAGGGTAAGTTCCTAGGAATAGAATTGCAGGGCTGAAAGCTATATGCGTTCAAAACAAGCCCCTTTCAAGAAAGTAGGTAGGACCCAACACACCCTTGGAGTGAGAAGTTCAGCCGAGGGACTCAGGGAAGAAAGCCAGGGCAATGCCTCCAGGAACTTCTGGGTGTTCATATGGAGAAGGCTCAGTAAGAAGGGTTCCATTTCCATCTCTGGATTTAAGAAAATGTGAATGTGCGTGCTTCTCTTGCTTTCCTCTTCCTTCTTGTCCCACCTTCTCCCTCATTTAGCAGAAGAAAAAGGAGAGGAAAAATTACGTCCAGCCTCAAGGAATCCATGATTTTGATAAATACACATTTTAATATTGCCAACTTTCCAATCAGTGAACCCTAACAGAAACGCTGGATTGTCTGCACCTTTTTTCGTTCACGCTCACAAGAAGGCAGAAGTTCGTGCCAAAGATAATACGTAAACTGCTGTTGTATCCATGGAGGTTTGTATCTGGTTCTCACTGCGAAATTTCCAGCACGAGGCTTGTGATGTGTCTGAAGACATCAAATCATGACATCAGTAATTACTATTAGCAGAGTGCTTGCCAAAGCGGCTGAGCAGTCTTCACTTTGTTCTTATTTGAATATTGTATTTTTGGATAGGTATTGCCTGCAGAATTCAAAGGTACCAAGGGCATGAGTATGTAACTTTTCAACAAGGATTGAGACGATAAGAGTTTTCTGCTTTATCGACCATTTGCCAAGAAAAAACTAAAAAAAGAGCAGCAGACGATGCTGTTCTGCAGGTGTTTGGACACCTTAGTTTCTTGCTGCAAAGATGCACAGGAAAGCTTCTGTCTCCTCTAGTTCAGGCCCAGGGCTGGGCCTCCTTGGTCCGCTGAGTCCAAGCTCACTTTTTGTGAGTGACCTTGACCCTGTGACACTGGGAGGAGTCAGGACTGCATGGAGTATTGATGGGCCATAGAATCAGGATAAACATTCATTCCAGACTGTCTAAAGTAGAATTCTATGGGTGTCCCTGATGGTCCAGTGGCTAAGACTTCATGCTCCCATTGGAGGGGACCCAGGCTCAGGCCCCGGTCAGGGAACTAGATCCCACACGCCACGACTAAACAGCCCATGTGCGGCACAGCCAAAATAAATACTTATATATAAAACAAGAATTGTACCATCTTGAAGACTTTTCTCAGGCATCCTGAGGGTACCCCTTCCACGTTTCCCAAGGTCCATCTTGATACATCGAACACAACCGTTTTCTGCCAAGCTGTCTTTGTTTTTCTCATTCATTTCCTGAAATAAATTATAAATCAATGCACAAGTGATAAAAAACAACAGCAACAACCAAAAAAACAAAAACAAAACCAAAACCCCAAACAATCCAAACCAGAATAGTACAGTAGCTGCAAACGCTAAAGAGACCGTGTCCTTTTCCTTATGATGTTTCTGCCTGTTCCACATCAGGCCCCGGGTGAATTTTTCCCCCACTGCAGTCGACATGCATAATGACAATCTCATTTATGACAGGAGACATGTTTTTGTTTTAAAACAACTGACAGAGCTGCGAGATGGGGAACGACAAGAAAGTGCGATTAGGGAGGTGGGTGGGGGAGCTGGGGGGAGCTGGGGGAGGCGGGCAGGAGGCTGGTGAAGGAGAATGGCATTTTCTTGATTAAAAAGATGGAATCCATCCTGTGGAGCAAGTGAGGAAAGGAGTCCAGGAAGAACGCTGGGGTGGGGACGTGATGTAACAACAGTCCTCTGAGGTCTGGACAAGGGGATTTGGGTAGCCTTTGAACTGCCTCTGATTGGGCGGTGTCAGAAGGGACCATGTGTATGAAGATGCAGAGAGAGTGTGGACAGAAGAGAAAGGTGAATTCCGCTCTCCAGCCCACCTCTCCCTGGGTGATGTCTCCCGTCAGCTCAGCAAGCATACATGAGCCCCTAGAGGTCTGCCCTTGACGTGCTGACTCCCACTCCAGGCAGAGAAGTGAAGCCAGGGGCCCTGGGACTTTCAGGAGAACAGGAAAGTTTGTACAGATGGCTCCTTTCCCCACGGGTTTAGAGAAGAGAAATACAATGCTCTCACCTGTGTTTGAGGAGCTGGGTCTTTCCTCTGGCCAACCACTGGGAGTTGTAATCTTCTCCTTAGAGCTGTTCCCCCCTAAAAGTCTGGAGGGGAAAATTATAAAAGATGAAGCCTGATCAGGAGAGGAGAAACAGCAAAAATCAAGAATGATCTAGAAAGTGAAGAGAAAGGAAGAACTTGGATGAGAAAGAAGTTAATGACTCCACGGTAAGAGTAACTTTTTAAAAAGTCTCCCATAGAAAACAGTTTTATGGCTACCAAAGGGGAAAGAGGATGGGAGAGGAGCAAGTTAGGAGGTTGGGATTAGCAGATACAAACTACTCTTGTGAAATAAGTAAACAACAAGATCCTACTGTATAGCACAGGAAACAATAGTCAGTGTCTTGTAATAAATAATAATGGAAAAGAAAAAACAAAGTCTCTGGAGATAGTGATCAGATCCAGGGCTTGTGGAAAGGAATTAGAGTACTCCTGGCATATCTTATTAGAATGTGTGTGTGTGTGTGTGTGTGTGTGTGTGTGTGTGTGTGGTTGGGGGGTTCTGTGTGTGAGGGGAGGGGTTGACCAGAAGCAGCTAATTCCACTGAAGGATTGTTAGCTATTTCTCTCCTTGATTTCTGGACATGATTAAGTTGATATGGACATGATATGGACATGATATGGACATGAGTTTGAGCAAACTCTGGGAGACAGTGAAGGACAGGGAAGTCTGGCGTGCTGCAGTCCATAGGGTTGCAAAGAGTCAGACATGACTTACAGCGACTGAACAGTGTTGATAAGGCATCCATCGGACCACCAGGTTAATTCAACCAGCTTTTCTTTTCTGAGACTGGCAGTGATACAGCTCTGGGCAACAAAGGCAGGCCGTCCAGGTCTGCAGGGCCCTGCATCCAGGAGCCTGCCTGTGCCCAGTGATGGGGCTGGGCTGCCCCACTTCTTTAGCTCAGACTTGCATAGGATGGATGGTTAAAGCATCGGGTCAGCTCCTTCTTTAGGGACATAAATTCAGGCCTTCTTAAAACACCACCCCCCAAACCACCCTGCAAACAAAGCTGAACATTAGTTTCTTAAACCCCAATATATTTTGCCAAATAAGAGAGTGTTAATACGCCTCCCTCCCCCTCTCTGAATGAATTGGATTACTTAAAGCATCTTTTCGGAGACGTCAGCAGTTTAATAGAGGCAATAAGTCAGGGCTGCCCTTGTGTTTTATTTTTCTGCCAGTATTTAGTTAATTAAAGAATGCAAATTAAAACACCTTAATTTATATAATATCAATACCAACGCCTTAAAACATTTGGCATAACTGCTCTGGCACGTCCCTTACATAAACTCTTCAGAGCAGTGCTAATAAAAATGAAAAAGGTTGTAAATCACATTTAATTTATTCATCTTCTGTTTGGTACCAAAGTGTATGCCAAAATCAAGTTCTTTATGAGCACGTCATAACAATAGGCACTTTTGTTGGTTGCAAATGACACAAAAGGTTTCTCTGAGGGATGTGTGTTTTAATTTGGAAACGTCTCCAGGTGCCTCTATTTTCTGGGCTCTGATTTCTAAAATTGCTAAAATTTTTGCACCCAGAAAAAAAATAGATTTAGATACTGGAAAACATATAGAGCCTAAAAATACGGTGACATCTGCTCAGAAAGACACCTGCAACGATCTGTGTGTAGATAGATGTATACACCAGACGTCCTATGGCACATGAGTCTTCTGGTGAGATAAAAGGTTGGTGATTTATATCTGATTTCTTAAATATTCCATTAAGAGGATTATCTCACAGGAGGCTTGGATACAGATGACATCGGAAGGGATTTGATGCAAACCTGCTTTTTGAGAAGTGACCCCATGGACTGTAGCCCTCCAGGCTCCTCTGTCCATGGAATTCTCCAGGCAAGAATACTGGTGTGGGTTGCCATGCCCTTTTCCAAGGGATCTTCCTGATCCAGGGATTGAACCTGTCTCCTGCACTGCAGGCAGATTCTTAACCATCTGAGTCACCAGGGAGGCCCCTAAACAGAGATGAACTGCATGTATTTGAATAAATAGCCAAACACCCATCTTCCTCTTTCCCCTCCTTTGCTGATATACATTTCTTTCTATGGTGGATTGGAGCCTAGAGTACTTTCTTTTTTTTTTCTAACCTGGAGAATGGCAAAACTCCCTAATGCAATTAACCTTGTTAAATTCACTACTTTACCCAGCTTTCACCTCCATTCTTTACTCAGTGCTCTGTGGATCTCAGGGCATGTGCGACAGTGAACAGAAGTACTAGAAAAACCCTCTCCATCCTGAAAACCCCAAGAAAATTCAAGAACGCAATGCCCTAGTCAACTGGTGGCTTCTCTACGTGGGAGCGAAGAGCTCAGTGCAATCCTATGCCCTGTTTTATTCATTTTCTTTTTTTATCTGTTAACCATCTTGAGATACCAGTTAGCTTCCCTTGCACCAAGGTGCCCAGAACTCACAGGAGCTCCACCAGATATTCTAAAATTTAAAGGAAATACATTTCTTGGATATCACACTAACTAGTAGCTCAAGGTGGTTAACAATTTCAACATTAAACTGAGTTACATTCAGTTTGATTATGTCAGTCCTTGGGAACCTGGGTATTCATTATCTTTAAAAATTTTTTGTTTTATTTATGCCTGTGCGGGATCTTTGTTGCTGTGCATGGACTTTCCCTGGTTGTGTATGAGCTCCTCAGTGGGGTGGCTTCTCTTGTTGTGGAGCACTGGCTGTAAGGTGAGAGGGCTTCAGTAGTCATGGCTCATGGGCTCTAGAACTCAGGCTTAGAGGTTGTGGCAAAGAGGCTAGTTGCCCTGTGGAGTGTGGAATTTTCCTGGACCAGGGATCAAACTCATGTCCCCTGCCTTGGCAGGCAGATTCTTTACCACTGGATCACCAGAAGTCCCTGTTCATTATCTTTTAACATGAACATTACAAGCTCGGAGAAGAGGTAGAATATTGGGATTCCTCACTTGGGATGGTGACGCAGAAGTGGCAAATGGCATCTATTTGTGATCTTAAGAGTCATGGGTCCTGGGCTGCCACTAGAGTTGTGGGGAGGTCCTGCAAAACTCCAGAGGAAATGGGTCCTGAAGTCTCTCTTTCTGATCTTAAAAACACTGATAGGCCTCCTTGAAAACACCAACAGACATTGTTTCCCTTTGGAGCTCGTGGGATGCTCTGGTTGCCTCAGACTCACTGCAGTAGTTACCTAGAAACTCACACTCTTCCAGGTGTATGTTCCTTTTTTTGAAAGGGGGACGGGGTGTGCCAAGCAGAGCCAGAGAAGATCTTAAAGTTAGCTGCCCTCCCATTCCCTCTCAAAATTCCCCTCCACCCCCTCGACCTCCTAGTGTCTCATTGGGTCATGGGAAAAAAAGAGTCTGTTGTGGCAGACAGTCTAGCTTGAGGGGTGAGCTGAGCTCTGAGGACATCTGGCATCACAGTCCCTCGGTGGTAGGATTGGAGGGTGGTCTGTAAGCACTTTCTTGATGTGTTGGTGCTGAGCCTATGTATCCTTGTGTGTGATCGTGGACATGTTTCTCTCTCCTTTTTTCTTGCTACATGTCATCCTTAAAAGCTAGGTTTTACCTTTATACTTATTTGTACCTCTCTTGCCTCCATAAAAGATTTGAGGTCCCTGACTATCCAGAACACAGATACAGTACGACCCAAAGCCATAAACACAACAGTAACAAGATCAGGGCCAAGGACAGAGGAGGAAGGGGGAGAAAGAAGCAGAGTAATTGCAGCAGAGAGGGAAAGCTTCAGTTTAGGAAAGCAAATGCAATATAGAACAACACTCAGCTCCCAACTCCATGGCACTTTGGTGGGCAGTGGTCAGCTCTTGTAATAACTGGATGAGTGCACCCTAAGGGCAGGTTGAAATGCCTGCTGAGGGCTCAATGCTCTGTGAGCTGGTCAAGCTATTGCATCTCTTGAAGTCTCTGCTTCCTCACCTATAAAATGAAGATTCACTTGCCCATGATAGGGGTCTTAAAGGAAAGGAAAATGAGGTCACTTCAGTCGTGTCCGACTCTTTGTGACCCCATGGACTGTAGCCTGCCAGGCCCCTCCATCCATGGGATTATCCAGGCAAGAGTACTGGAGTGGGTGCCATTGCCTTCTCCAGATAGCAGTCTTGAGAGAATGCAATTCAGTGATGAGGACAGTAGCTCCCTTAGCGTGGACTGTACAGTCTCTCTTCTCTCTTCTAAGTGTTTTGCACAACAAATTTAATCAATTCTAAGTTGTTTTTTTTTTTTTTGCATTTTAATGTCTCTGACATTGATTTCTTAAAAATAGCATTGTATCACAGATTATTTTGCAGCATTTTTCTTTCGTTGTTGGACGTGAAATAAGGGTGTAATGTAGATGATTAGATGAAATGTGTTATTAACTCATTCAGTCCTTACAATAACTTTATGAGGTAGGTGGTGTTTTTGTCTCATTTTACAGATGAGGAAGCTGAAGCAATGTAAGATTTAAATGATTTGTCCGAGGGCAAGCAGTGGAACTAGGAATATATCCTAGGCTGTTTGACTCTACTGCCACACCATACTGTGGCCTTTCATCAAGTAGTTCAGCAAGAATCATTTCAACAAAAATTTCACCATTATGTACCGGAATGTACTTACCTGGTCCCTCTTAATGGCTGTGTTTTCCAAATGTTCTATTGTTATATGAAGTAATGCTGATACTACTATTACACATTTATTTGTACAAACGTTCCTCACACACCTGTTTATTGTCATCTGACTTTGCTTGTGAAATATGTAAATTATGTAGACAAATTTATCCATCATTTATATTATGACTTCTATTATGACTCCTGATTTTTATGCTTTAGGAAGGTCTCCACTCTACAATTATAGAGTAAAATGATTCATTTGTGAAAATATATTTTTTAATGTTAACAGAATTACAGTTCAGTTCAGTTCAGTCACTCAGTTGTGTCCGACTCTTTGCGACCACAAGAACTGCAGCACGTCAGGCCTCCCTGTCCATCACCAACTCCAGGAGTTCACTCAAACTCACATCCATCGAGTCAGTGATGCCATCCAGCCATCTCATCCTCTATCGTCCTCTTCTCCTCCTGTCCCCAATCCCTCCCAGCATCAGAGTCTTTTCCAGTGAGTCAACTCTTTGCATGAGGTGGCCAAAGTACTGGAGTTTCAGCTTTAGCATCATTCCTTCCAAAGAACACCCAGGACTGATCTCCTTTAGAATGGACTGGGTGGATCTCCTTGCAGTCCAAGGGACTCTCAAGAGTCTTCTCCAACACCACAGTTCAAAAGCATCAATTCTTCAGCGCTCAGCCTTCTTCACAGTCCAACTCTCACACCCATACATGACTACTGGAAAAACCATAGAATTACAGTATGATCCAGCAATTCCACTCCTGGATGTATATCTGATGGAAATGAAAGCACTAACTTGAAAATATATACATGCAACCCAATGCTTCCAGAAGCATCATTCACAGCAGTCAAGATATGGAAGCAACCTAAGTATTCATCAACAGATGAACGGATAAAGGATGACATGCGGTGCATATGTACAGTGGACAATTACTCAGACATAAAAAAGAGTGAAATGTTTCCATTTGTAACAACATGGATGGACCTAGAGGGTATTATCCTTAGTGAAGTAAGTCAGACAAAAATAAATACTGTATATTGTCATATATATGTGAAATCTAAAAAATAAAATGAGTGTATATAACAAAACAGCAACAGACTCACATATATAGCGAACAAACTAATGGTTACCAGTGGGGAGAGGGAAGGAAGGAGGGGCAAGATAGGGGTAGGGACCCACAGGTACAAACTACTATGCATAAAATAAACAAGCTACAGGGATATATTGTACAGCAGGAGGAGGACTATAGCTAATATTTTATAATAACTAAGGGGAGTATAATTATAAAAATATTGAATCACTATGTTTAACATCTGAAAGTAGTATAATATTGTGAATCAGCTATGATAAAACATTATTTTCAGGGACTTCCCTGGTGGTCCAGGGGCCAAGACTCTATGCTCCCAATGCAGTGGGCTTGGGTTCCATCCCTGGTCAGGGAACTAGATCCCACATGCTGCAACTAAGATGGAAAATCCTGCATGCCACAATGAAGACCTGGTGCTGCCAAATAAATAAATATTTTAAAATTTCACTTTGCACACTGGAACTATAAGATGCAAAGACATGTACCTGCCCATGGACTCCAGTGAGGGGACCAACTTAGAAACAGATCATTATAATGTGGGATGCTAAGCACAACCAGGAAACACATCCAAAGCAGAGAGGCAGAAAAGGGAGAGATGGTTAGTTGCTTGAAAGCCTCTGCCTTGGGGCTTGGCTCTGTAGAAGAAGCTGCCCCTCCAGCAGGTCAGAAAGGGACATGTGTTTTTTGGCCTCTGAGAGGAGTCTGTGGGGTGGACCATTGAACGATAGGTGACAAGCTTCGATACCAGAGAACCAAATGCAGCAGCTCTTAAGGGAACACCACGTTCTCAGGCGAGGTTTGGAAGCAGGCAAGACTCTGGGGGCAGAGATAGAGGCAGAGGTTCGGCCCTTCGGTGCTAGGACCAGAGGCTGTGTCACTGGACACCCAGACCAGGAAGGTGGGGAGCTGGGACAGGGCCTGAAAAGGGGGAAACAAAAAAAGAAAAACAGGAAGGAACCACCTGCTTGGCATAAGAATGTAGCCTCCAAAGGAATGGGATAGGGACTCCCCTGGTGGTCCAAGTGGCTAAGACTTCCCGATCCCAATGTAGGAGGCTGGGGTTGGATCCCTGGTCAGGGAACCAGATGCCACATGCCACAACTAAGAGTTTGCACACCACAACTAAAGACCTTGTATGCCACAACAAAGATTGAAGATCCGGAGTGCCAAAACTAAGACCTTTAATTATTTGACAATAATTAAAAAAACA
Source organism: Tragelaphus eurycerus (assembly GCA_935064755.1). Taxonomy (NCBI): domain Eukaryota; kingdom Metazoa; phylum Chordata; class Mammalia; order Artiodactyla; family Bovidae; genus Tragelaphus; species Tragelaphus eurycerus. The sequence goes on along the minus strand of CAKXYN010000034.1, from coordinate 9,647,434 downwards.
ACAGAGGAACAGTTTAATAGTCTCCAGCTACAGTGGGGGTGGTGAAGGAAGGAGCAGACTTGGAGGGAGATACCTGAGTTTGAGAGCCAATTCTGCCTCTTGGGAACATGTTATCCTTTGAGTCTCAATTTTAGCACCTTCTAATGGCCATAACAACATCCCACTTACTACCTCACATGGTGGTTAAAGGACCAATTAAGATAATATATGTGAAATTACTTTCCAAACTCCACAATGCTATGCAAATGTGAGTTATTATGATGCCTTTCTAGCCAGGTATCTACTCTTTCACTTCCTGGTTCAGTTACTACAAAGGAAGAAGAGAAACACAGGGAACATGGCTTCCCACAGTCACCAAAGCAGCTTGACTTAGAACTTGAAGCTGGCTGAGGGGGCGGGGATGTCTCATTGACCCCTGACTTAGTGAGGAAGCCTGAGGAAACCCTACGGGAGTCTAGGGGCTCTGCCCCATGGGTGGGGATGAAGCCCTAGCCTTCAATACTCAAAATCTCTAACACAATAAAACCTCTATGATTAAAGCTTCTTCTAGCCCAAACAGAAATGGGATGGAAACCCCACTGGACCTGGGTCCGTGCCCTTAGGCCTCTGTGGCCCTGGTCACTGTACGTCCATCTACACCAGTGCAGCGAGGAGGGGGTCCCAGGATGCTTCCAGCTGAGGCCTCGCTGCTTGCAGCCTGAGAAGGGAAGGGGCGGCCGTCCCGGGGGAGCGAGGACTGGTGTCAACAGGTCAGGCCGGGGGACAGTAAAAGCCTTCTCGTGGGGCCTTTCCCAGCAGAAAGAAGAAGTGCGAGGGGAAAGAGGAGGAGTAGGCAGAGGCCACGAGCTGGGGAGTCAAGCAAAGAGAAGACAGTTGAAACAGAGAGACGAAGTGAGGACAGGAGGAAGAGGTGAGCGGAAGCCAGCGGGCCCAGCAACAATCGGAAGAACAAAGAAGCGGTTCCGGTTCGCAGGCCCCGCCGCCCCGCCTGGGTCCTGTGGATCAGTTCTCAGTATCTCAGACTCTCCTCCACGCCTCATCCTCCTGGGAGACCGGCCGGCCCTTCCGAGCAGGGCCTGCCTTCCTTGGCAGCAGACAAAAGGCCATTTCTGAGTTGCACAGAAAGACGTGTTACTCTGCCAGCGGGGCCGGGTCAGGGCTGCCGGGCCCAATCCTCGGGCGAGGGGAGCGCGGGCAGAAGGGGGGCTGTCAATCACCGGGAGCCCTCCGTGAAAGGGGCCCCTTGTCAACTTCCCCCGCCTTTGAAGTGCCTGGGATGGAGGTGCTCAATTAAAAGCCCATCAGTCTGTAAGTAAATCAACGCCTATCAGGCTTGTCACATCAAACAAACGATTATTACCCCAGCCCGCCCACCCCATTAATCTGGCTGTTCCTTCTTGACGGCTCAGGGTCAGGGCACCGTAAATCCTGTCCTGGATTGCAGCCACCTGGATCGGGATGAAAGCGCTGGCGCCACGAGCTCCGTTCCCAGGGTCTCCTGGAGGATGCAGGAGAGAGGAGAACCCAGGGACAGAAAAGGAGGCAGGGACACGGGGCAACGTGCAGAGCCTGGAGCCGGACAGAGGGAGACACACAGAGAGAGGCAAAAATAAATTGAAGGAGCCAAAAAAAGAGATGGAGAGAGCGCCCGAGAGAACGGACCCAGGCAGACATCATTGGAAGACACCCAGAGGGGTTGAAATAGGTGCCATAAAAACTCACCCAGAACGTTAAGAATGAATACATGCTTCTAGAAGACAAGGAGGCGTCTGGAGGAAACTTCTCAGTCACTGGGTTCTGAGCCTCAGTGTCAGAGAGCCATCAGGGTCAGGCTCTTCTCATCCCCAGGGCAGCCCCCCTGGAATGTGGCTCAGCCAAGGGAAGGGGGGTGCTTTGCTGACGGATGGATGCCCTGTAGGGGACATCTCAATATGCAGTGACCGGAAGTGGACTTTGTGCAATGAAAGGATCTGAACAGACAAGCTGGGCTGAGTGTCGAGTTCTGATGCTCTGGTGAGAGAGGCCCCTAAGAACCAGTGTTGTTCCAGGGCATTTCTTCCAGGCTCCGTGGGCTGTGTTGTAGACTCTCTCTGCTCCTGAGATCAGGCTCTGGCTTTCCCCAGACCCGAAGGAGGAGGCGGGGAGGAAGAGAGGACAGGACAGCTGTGTTTTGAGCTTGAAGGAGCCGAGGGGTAGGAGGCGAAGGACGGGAGGAAAGAGGAAGGGGGTTAGTGTCCCGGGTGGAGGAACAAGGCCTGCTATTTAAGGGGCGGCAAGGACAGTCTTTCCCCAGACGTCTGTTCCAGAAGGTGCCTCGAGGCGTCCCTCACCCTTCCTCGTGATGTTGCCTATGTGAAAAGGGCCAGCATGTGCCTCCCCACTGCTAGAGGAATCATGCCCCGGAGATGGACGTGGAGCAGGGGAGACTGAGGAGGGGAACTTCCTTTCTTCTCCCCACCACAAAGCTGGATGTTGGCAGTGACTTCTTTAAATAAAATTTTTTTAATATACTTTTAATTGGAGGATAATTGCTTTATGGTGGTGACTTCTTACAGGACAAAAAAAGAAAATCCTGAAGAAGGAAACTAGATGTCTATCTTACCCCCCACACAAAAATCAACTCAAACTGGACTCAGGATTTGAACATGGTACAAACTACTAGGTATAAAATAAATAAACTGCAAGGAGATACAGCACAGAGAATACAGGCAATATTTTATAATAACTTTAAATGGAGTGTAAGCTATAAAAATATTGAATAACTACATTGTTCACCTGAAACTAACATAATTTGCAAGTCAACTATACTTCAATAATTAAAAAAAAAATTTTAACTTAAGGCCTGAAGCTGTAAAACTCCTAGAAAAAGCCTAGGTAGTAAACTCCTTGACATCAGTCTTGGTGATGATTTTCTGGGTTTGACATGGAAAGCAAAGGCAAAAAAGACAAAAATAAGCAAATGGGAACTACAGACTAAAAAGCTGCTGCACCGCAAAGGCAACCATCAACAAAATGAAAAGACAACCCACAGAATGGGAGAAAAGACTTGCAAATCATACATCTGATAAGGAGTTAATATCCAAAGCATAAAAGAATTCATACACCTCAATAGCAAAAACTCAAACAATCTGATTAAAGAAAATGGGCAGCAAAATCGAGTAGACATTTTTCCAAAGAAAACAAATATTCAACAGGTGCATGAAAAGGTGCTCAGTATCACTAATCATCAGAGAAGTATAAACCAAAACCACAAGGAAAAGTCATCTTTTAGAGTGGCTGCCATCAAAAAGACAAGAGCTAAGTGCTGGCAAGGATGTGGAGAAAAGAGAACCCTTGTGCACGCTTACACGGAATTCAGTTGGTGCAGCTACAATGGAAACAGTATGGAGGTTCCTCAAAAAGTTAAAAATAGAACTACCATGTGATCCAGCAATTCTACTTCTGGGTGTATATTCAAAGGAAATGAAAACAGGATCTTCAGCAGATACCTGAACTCTCATGTTCGCTGAAGCCTTTTTCTCCATAGCTGAGACAGGGAAGCAACCAAAGGGTCCATCAGTGGATGAATGGATAAAGCAGATACGATATCTATATCTATATGTTTATATCTGTAAAATATATAGGTATATTAGCTATAAGATATATAGGTATATATAGAAGATATATGGGTTTACGCAGTGGCTCAGTGGTAAAGGATCCACGTGCCATGCAGAAACTGCAAGAGACGCAGGTTCAATCCCTGAGTCAGGAAGATCCCCTGGAGGAGGGCGTGGCAACTCACTCCAGTATTCTTGCCTGGAGAATCCCCATGGACAGAGGAGCCTGGCAGGCTACAGTCCATAGGGTCACAAAGAGTCAGACACGACTGAAATGACTTAGCACGCATACGTCAGTTACATCTCAATAAAGCTGGATCGGGGGAAAAGAAAATTCTTGAAGATACTCAAGACATTTACAGTCAACCCCATCCTCCCCCAGACTGCATGATAGGAAGTGCTCACTGCAAACCCCAAAGGCAGGCCGCCACCACTGCAGCCACAGGCTTGGGCCAGTGGGCAGGGTTTGCTCTCAAGCCAGCTGCCCATCACTCTACCGTAAACTCTTCCTTCTGTCACCAAGATCCAGCAGTACAGCAGCAAATTCCTTATTCCTTTGAGTTGATAGACATGCTGACCCATTGTAAGTGTCAGTCAGACCATTTGCACAGTTGAGAAATTGGATATAGTTACTTTACAGTGTGGGAGAATTGTCTGTCCTTCATATTTTCACTCATTCAACCAAAATGTGATATTTACCAACTTACAGGTCCTTTTCTAAGTCCCAGGAATATAGCAGTGAATTTGATGGGCAAGGTCAAGGGTTATGTGCATGCTTTTTTAAAGAACTGGAGTGTTTGAACTCATCTTTATTTATATTGTCTACCTGATACAAAGAACTGACTCATTAGAAAAGACGCCAACACTGGGAAAGATTGAAGGCAGGAGGACAAGGGGCTGGAAGAGGATGAGATGGTTGGATGGCATCACTGCCTTGATGGACATGAGTCTGAGCAAGCTGCAGGGGTTGCTGATGGACAGGGAAGCCGGGTGTGCTACAGTCCATGGGGTTGCAAAGAGTTGGACACGACTGAGTCACTGAACTGACTCATGCCCTCATCACATAGGTATTTGCTGAGGCCCCCCCCACGGGGCCAAAAACAAGACTTAGCAGCAGCATCTACTATGTCTATGTAATATGGACCACAAGGAAGGCAAGGAAGAATCAGAAACTAATTCTGTCCTCCCAGAGGAGAGGTAAGATATACCTCACAAATAAATCGAGTGCATAGTTTAAGGTGTTAGGTGCTATAAGCCTAGAAAGGACAGGAAAAAGTTCAGAGGGAAAAGATAATTTATCCAGGTTCCTCCTTTCTTAGTGAGGGTCTGGGATGCAGGCACATGTTAACTGTCTCATCATGGCAACTTTCAAATCCTCTCTGTAATATGGTACTGCTACTGCTGCTAAGTCGCTTCAGTCGTGTCCGACTCTGTGCGATCTCATAGACGGCTGTCCCTGGGATTCTCCAGGCAAGAATGCTGGAGTGGGTTGCCATTTTCTTCTCCAATGCATGAAAGTGAAAAGTGAAAGTGAAGTCACTCAGTCGTGTCCGACTCTTAGCGACCCCATGGACTGGAGCTCACCACGCTCCTCCGTCCATGGGATTTTCCAAGCAAGAGTACTGGAGTGGGGTGCCATTGCCTTCCCCGGTAATATGGTACAGTGTGGGCTTTATTTATTATTTATTGCCGGTGTTACTGAAGGTAATGACAACATGGTTGATTGTCATCGTTACTGAGGATACATCATTACACCCTTCTCTAGGAGGCAGGTGTTAAAACCCTGGAATTCCATTTCAGGCCTTGTTGGGAGTTGGGTATGGTTGAGAACTCCCAGAAATTGGAGATGTGCCTCTCGCAGGAGGCAGAGTGCTGCAGAGGTTAAGTGAGTGCGCTCTGAAACCAGACTGCAATTCAAAACCTGCCTTCCGAGGCTGGCTCTCATGCTTGCCTGCTGTGAGGCCACAGGCAAATCACTTGAACTCCCTGTGTGTGTTTCCCCATCTGTTAAATTGGGGTGATCACAGCACCGGCCTCATAGGGTTATACGACAATTAAATTCATGTAAAGCATTCACAACAGTGCTCGACAGACAGTGTCGTGTATACTCAATAATGTCTGTCATTATTATTGCTCAGCCTCATACAAAGTGGATTCTTGAAGGGACAATCAGCGTGATGCTCGGAGGGCATTTATTCAATTAATGCAACTGTCTTCCTGTATTTAAATATCTCTGAAGGTCATTTATATGAACTTAGTTTACAAATTCTTCCGGAATGCAGCACATGCAATCTAAATATTTGAGTAGTTTTTTTTTTTTTTTTTTTTTACTAAAATGATTTTTGTTCACATTTAATGTAATATATGATACATACAAAAGGGTATAGGTTTGCATCCGTTATGTAAATTTAAAGCATCTGTGTGCTTTCCTATCTGATTTTCTGGTCTGTCCTCCAGAAGTGACCACTGTCCTGAATTTCGTGTTTATTACCTCTTTGCTTTAAAAAAAAAACAAACTAAAAAAAAAATCAAAGTATAACATACATCACAGTAAACCCCACAAACTTTCAGTGTATAGCCTGATTATTATTTTTTTAGAAAGTATGCACTCATATAACTACACCTAGATCAAGATATGACCGACACTCTAACAGCTTCTCTGACATCCCTTCTCACCCTCTTTCACCATAAGGTAACCACTGTTCTGAATCATGTCAATGGAAATTAATTCTGGAATTATTATGCATGTATCCTTATGTGTGGGTTTCTCATGTGGCTCAGACAGTAAAGAATCTGCCTGCAATGCGGGAGACCCAGATTTGATCCCTGGGTCGGGAAAATCCCCTGGAGAAGGGAATGGTAACCCACTCCAGTATTCCTGCCTGGAGAATCCCATGGACAGAGGAGCCTGGCGGGCTACAGTCCACGGGGTGGCAAAAAGCTGGACATGACTGAGCCACAAACACTTTCACTTACTTTATCCTTGTGTGTACCTCCTCTCAGTCAGCATTGTATTTGCCAGATTCATCCATGTTCATCTATCCATATGTATTAGTTCATTCTTCTTCATGGGTTGAGTGATATTCCATTTGTGAATAAACCACTCAGTTCATTCATTCATTCTACTGTTAACAGATATTTGTGTTGTGTCCATTTTTTGGTGGTTATAAATAAGGCTGCTGTGAACTTTCCTGCATATATCTTTTGGCGCATGTCTGTACTCATTTCTGTTAGGTGTAAGAGGAGTGTAATTATTGTTTCATAAAGTATGAACATATTATAATAGATACTTCCAAGCAACTTTCCCCCGTGGTTGTACCAATTTACGTACTGTACCACCAGCACTGTTCGACTTCTAGTTGCTGTACATCCTTGATAGTACTTGGTATTGTTATTTAAGCAAGAATTTTTTTTACCCATTTTGGTGAGTGGAGTGGGCTATTTTTATTGATCTGTATTTCAGTTGTATCTATTAATTTTGGTGCTTCACTGCCGTTCAGTTCAAAATATTTTCTAATTTCCATATGTATGGCAAATATCTCCCATTCTGTGTTTGCCTTTTCTTTTTATTGATGTAATTTTTGTTGTTAGATACAATATTTTAATGTAACTTTTTTTTTGCTTTGATCAATGGGTTATTTAGAAAAGTATATTTCTTAATTTCTGGACATCTGGGGGTTTCCTGTTTAAGTTTCTCTTTTGAGTCTCTTGCTCAATTTAACTGTCATCAGAGAGTATATCTGAATGATGTTTACCCTTTAAAGTACGCTCATAGAAGTATAAGAAAAATCTCTAAATTGTGGATTGTATTTTCTCCCTTGATTCTGTCAGTTTTTGCTTTACATATTTTGAAGCTATCTTATTATGTGTGTACAAATTTGAAATTCCTATATTTTTCTGTTTTATCAACCCCTTTTTCATTAGGAAATATTATTCAGTAAAACTCCTTGCCTTAAACTCTACTTCGTCTGATACTTGTCTAGATACACCACCTTTCTTTAGTTAATCTTTGCTTTCTTTCTCCATCCATCCTTTTGGTTTCAATCTTTTCCAGGTATCTAGTGCTCTATAACAAAGCGCCTCAAAACTTGGTAGACAAACCAACACCCCTTTTGTCTCTGTCATAGACTTTTTGGGTCAGGAGTTTGGATAGAGTATAGCAGGGATGTCTTGTATCTGTTCTACGATGTCTGGAGTTGTGGCTGGGAACATCTGAATGATTGTGGGCTGGAGTTATCTGATGACTTTTTCACTTACTGGCTGGTACTCAGACCAGGATAACTGGAGACCGGGCTCAGTGAGGACTTTCTATGTAACTTGGGCTATCCTGGAAGCCTCTGGGCAGTCAGGCTGCTTATACAGTGGCTCAGAGCTCCAAGAGTGAGCATTTCACTGAATAAAGCCAAATTTGCATAGACTTTTATTACCCAGCCTTGAAAAAAATTGCAGTGTTATTGCTGCCATTATTTATTGATTGAAGGAGTCACAAGCCTGTCCAGACTAGGCAGGGGAGTTAAACCCTCACTTCTTAATGAGAGGAGTGCAAAAGGGTTTGTGACTAGGTTTTAAAACTGTCACACAACTTTTCTTCCTGTATTTCTACATTTTAAGATGTGTTACTTGTGTGTTGCATATGGCTGGATTTTATTTATTTTTATCCAGTCTCACGATTTTTGTTTTCTAATTGGAGACTTTGGTCCATGTATATTTAAAGTAAATATTGATACTAAGGTTTAAACTGATCTTACTATTTACTTCCTATTTGCTGCATGTGTATTTTATGAAACTTGTTCTCCTTTCTTTCCTCCTTTGGATTAATCATGCATTAAAGAATTATTCAATTTCCCTGTTCCCTTAGCTTGTTATTGGTACATTATTTTTATCATTCTCTAATGATTACCCTAGAGATTGCAACATGTACCATTATTTTATTACGTTATGTTATGTTATGTTAAGTCACTTCAGTCGTGCCCGACTCTGTGTGACCCCACAGACGGCAGCCCACCAGGCTTCCCCGTCCCTGGGATTCTCCAGGCAAGAACACTGGAGTGGGTTGCCATTTCCTTTCCAATGCATGAAAGTGAAAAGAGAAAGTGAAGTCCCTCAGTCATGTCCGACTCTTAGCCACCCCATGGACTGCAGCCTAGCAGGCTCCTCTGTCCATGGGATATAACCTACCTTAAATGAGTATTTGCTTCACATTCTGGACAATAAATGAATCTTACAACACTTTAACTCCATTACCTCCTTTCTGTCTTTTGTTCTATTGTTAACATATATTTAATTCTGTTTATATATTTTGAACCCTCCAAAACACTAGTATTATTGTTTTATATGGTAAATAAATATTAATTTAGATTCGCTCATCCATTTTACATTTTTGGTGTTTATTCTTTTGTGCATGATTATATTTCCATCTAGAATTATTTACTTTCTGCCTGAAAAATCCTTTTAGTGTTCCATATACTAATAATAAATTCAGTTTTTCCTTGCTTGAATATATCTGTAGTATGTCTTCTGAAGATTATTTTCACTGAGCATAGAATTTTAGGTTAGCAATTACTTTCTTTGACCACTTTAAAAATTTCCTTTAGCTGTCTTCTAGTTCCTGTTTTTTTCTATTGTTTTTAGCTGTCAGCTTTGTTGTTGCTCTTTTGGAAAAAAAAAAAATGTGGATTTTCCTCTCCCTCTGGCTACTTTTAAGATCTTTCTCTTTGTCTTTGGTTTTCAGTAATTTTCCTGTGGTTATATAGGAACAGTCTCTGTATTTATCTTGCTTGGAGTTTGTAGAAAATCTTTTTTCCCTTTTTTTCCAGATTAAAATATTAAAAACTTTTTCTTATTATTTTATATTGGGATATAGCTGATTAACATGGCAGATTAAAACATTTTTAAATTAAATTTTAAAATTTGAGGTAGCATCGGTTTATAATATTATAGAAGTCTCACATGCGCAGTGTTATATGTCTAATTCTGTACATGCAACAGTGTGCTCATCACCAAAAATTCAGTTTCCATCTGTCACCGTTCAGGTGATCCACTTCACTCATTTCACCTTCCCTCCCCCTGCCCCTCTGGTCACCGCTACTCTGTTCTCTGTTTATATGTGTTTATGCTTGATTTGTTCATGTTAAATAATTTTTCTTTGTTTAGTATTCAAGTGAAATCACACTGCACCTGTCTTTTTCAGTCTGACTTATCAATACTTCAGTTAGCATAATACCCTCTTTGTGCTAAGTTGCTTCAGTTGTGCCTGACTCTGTGCGACTCTATGGACTGTAGCCAGCCAGGGTCCTCTGTCCATGGGATTCTCCAGGCAAGAATACTGGGGTGGATTTCGTCGTGGCTTCTAGGGAATCTTCCTGACCCAGGGATTGAAAGTGTTTCTTATGTCTTTGCTGGAGACCTGGGTTTGATCCCTGGGTTGGGAAGATCCCCTGGAGAAGGAAATGGCAACCCACTCCAGTATTCATGCCTGGAGAATCCCATGGACTGAGGAGCCTGGTAGGCTACAGTCCATGAGGTCACAAAGAGCTGGACACGACTGAGTGACTGCATTTTCACTTTCACTTACTTCTCCTGCATTGGCAGGCAAGTTCATTCCCAGTACTGCCACCTGGAAAGCCCAAGACATGTGGGATCTTAGTTCCCTGACCAGGGATTGAACCAGGGTCCTGGCACTGAAAGTGCTGAATCCTAACCACTAGACCACCAGAGAATTCCCTCTGTTCAACTCTTTTCTTGTTTATTTTTTTGGCCCAATTTGTTACAATATCGCTTCTGTTTTATGTTTTGTTATTTTCTCTCTCTATTTTTTGGCCATGAGGCGTGTGAGATCTTAGCTCCTCAACCAGGGATTGAACCTGTGCTCCTGGCGATGGAAGGCAAAGTTTTAACCACTGACCGCCAGGGAAGTCCCTATTCAGTTGTTAATTTCATTATTTTTCCTGTTTTCATTTCAAATGTGTTTCCATTTGACTCTTTCCTGAACAGATTCCAGTTCTTGGGTAATATTCTCTGTCCTTTCTCTTCCTTTTTTTTTTTTTTTTTTTTGTGGAATGCATAAATAATAACTATTTTAATTTTCCCATTAGATAACTAATATCTGCACCATTGTTTTTTCTGTTTATCTATCTATTTATGTATTTCTTTTTCTTCTTGGTTTTAAGCCATTTGATCCTATGTCTTGCCTGGTTATTATGTTTCTAAGATTCATCTGTGTTGTTGCAAGCAGGTATAATATAATTCATCTGTTTTTACTAATTTCTAATAGTTCACAATGTGACTGGATCACAGTTTGTTTCTTCTGTTGGCTCATTGAAGGTCATGTGGTTTGTAGAATCATTAAAAAAATCATTCACTTTAAGTTTCTTGAAGCCTTTTAAAATAATTAATTCTGCAGTTATTTTGAGCTAGAGAGCCAGCCCGTGCAGTGTGCTTTGACCATGCTGGCAATGGACCCTTTCAGTGATGTAAGTACCAGAATGTGCTATGAATACTATTTCTCCATTATGGTCTTACTCTGTATCCCCAAATAAGCGCAGTAAAACTTCAGAACTGTTTATTTGCAGTTGCATTGGCCACGTGGGTGGGCAGTTGGCTTCACATTGAGGGTGCGGAAATTAGGAGCTGGGCAGGATCAGCTCATTCTCTGCGGGGTGAGATGGAGGCCGCTTGACGGAACCAGGTTTATTTAGTCAGTCTCTTCAAGAGGCCATGAACGAAACTGGAATAAAAACTCAGGAGGCTGGTGTCTGAGCATGCTTCTAGTCTCCTGGGAAGCAGTTCCAGCTCCAAAGTTCATGTACATCATCTAAAGTCCTCGAGACAGTTTTTCAAAGTGTCTGAGGGAGACGCTGGGTGTTTTATTGGAACCTGGGTGTGTGGAGGCAGGGTGGGGGGATGGAAAGAACGCAGAGCACTTTCAGGCTGATCCGGGTTTGAACCCTACTAGATGCTTACAGTGATGACTTATTTAGCTTCCTTCTTTGAGTCTCTCATCTCTAAAATGGGCATGCTGGTACCTTTTAAACTGGATTCTTGTGAGAATCTTATGCCAAATTATGTTAAAGATAGGGATCTCTTAAGTGGTGCTGGTGGTAAAGATGCCACCTGTCATTGCCGGAGACTCGGGTTTGATCCCTGGGTTGGGAAGATCCCCTGGAGAAGGGAATGGCAAACCAGTCTAGTATTCTTGCCTGGACAATTCCATGAACAGAGGAGCCTGGTGGGCTACAATCTGTGGGCTCACAAAGACACAAGTGAAGCACCTTAGCACGTAAGCATATTAAAGATGACTGGCGTAATGCCTGGAAATAATTTAAAAAAATATTTATTTACTTATTGGCTGTGCTGGGTCTTAGGTGTGGCATGTGGGATCCTCCATCTTCATTGCATGCCACTTTAGTTGTGGCATGCAAGCTCTTAGTTTCAGTAAGTGGGATCTAGTTCTCTGACCAGGGATTGAACCTGGGCCCCCTTCTCTGGGAGCAGGAAGTCTTAGCCACTGGACCACCAGAGAAGTCCCCTGCCTGGCAATATTAGCTGTTCAGTATAAGGTCATTGCAGTCACTCATCATCACTGTCACCATTACTATGCAGGAAACCTTTGGCCATGAGCAAGGCTCTAGGACCTCTCAGGGGGCAGGCAGTCTTCGCTGCCCCGCTATTCGATTTGGTAAGTTTGTGGTCCTGGGCAATTTCTTAAGTAACCGCTCTTTCCCAAGGCTTGGTCCCTTACAAAGAGGGAAGGAGAAGGGCTCTAACTGATTAGGAATGGGGAGAATCAGATTTGAGGCAAAGCCTGCTATAACAGAGTCAAATGTCTACAAACTGACAATCAGATTGAAGAGGAAGACAGGTCATGCCACCATTCATACAGGGGAAATCCACATATGGCGGAAGATTTTCATGCAATGGGGCTTAAGCCTGTCACTGAATCCAGCTGGTTTTTAAATACATTGACAGCTGATATCCACATAGACTAAGAAAGAACCAGTTTAGGGAACCTACCTGGTACTAGGGAGATGAACTAATGGTGTGCCAATTCAAGTTTGGTTTTGTGCTCTGGTTCATGGCAGCGGTCCACAGAGCAAGGTTCTGATCAATCATTTTCTAACATCATGCTTGTTCACGTGTTGCATCGTTTATTCATGAAGCATTTTTATGAAACTTCTCCCATGTGGCCAGCACACTGTTAGGTGCTGTGGGGAATACAGAAAGATATATATGTGTATATATATAGAGTGAGCCTTGAGTTTGGCAAATTCCTTTCTATGGCTTATATGTGGGAAAGTAGCTATAAAACATGGAATAAACATGGTGAGGTCATAAAGTCCTAAAAGAAGTGCAGATGAGCTTTCCCTGGTGGCCCAGTGATAAAGAATCCCCCTGCTAATGTAGGGACACAGGTTCGATCCTTGGTCCGGGAAGATCTCACATGCCACGGAGCAGCGAAGCCTGTGTATTACAACTATTAAGCCTGTACTCTAGAACCTGGGAACTGCAGCTACGGAGCCCACATGCACGAAAGCCCATTCTCCACAACAAGAGAAGCCACTGCAATGAGAGGCCTGCACGCAGCGACTGGAGAGTAGCCCCTGCTAGCTGCAGCTGGAGAAAAAGCCTGTGCAGCAGTGAAGACCCAGCATAGCCATAAATAAATAAAAATAAGTTAATGAAATTATAAAAAATGTTCAGGTTAAATTTTAGAAATGTTCAGAAGAAAGAGAGGACATCACCTGTAGGTAGATAGTGTGAGATCTGTCCTTGTTGCCTCCAATCTCACCCTTCTCCATTTAATTCTGTTTGTCATTGCCACCCTAATCATTCTAAAATACCCCTTTCAGCAAGCGCAGCTCTTTCTTAAAACCCTGAGATGATTTTCTGTTTCCCACTGAACCAATTTCAAAGTCGCTTTCCGATTGTCTTATTATCTCTAGCTCTGCAGGTATGATTTATCCCTTCTCTTTGGATGAGGGTTGGAGGGCTGGGGGTAATGTCAATTGCCTGGCACATTTTCGGCCTTCCTCATATAGCCCGTGATTTTGGCTTCAGTGTATCTTCCCTTCGGGATGTTGTCTGTGGGAATCTTTTTTCTTGTTGGTGTCTTGGGTTGCGGAGTGCCCATGGTACAATCCTATGCTTTCCTCCATATGTTTGTGTACTGTAATGAATTAGAGTTTTTACCCTCAAAAGGCAAAGGACTTCCACACTTGACCTTTGAGCTGTAGTCTGAGCTGAAGAATGTACAGTCTGGCTTGTGTTGGTGGACAGATAGCCCAGGTTCTACCAGTTCCTGGTTTCAGGTAGGGAGCCTGGTTCCTGCTTGTGGGCTTTCTGACCTTGACTTGGCATTTGAGCTTCAGCCTCTGTAGCTTGTGTTTTCCTGAAGACCTGGAGGCTTTAGGTGGCTCACTCCCTCTTATCTGTATCTCTACCCCCAATCTGACTTCTGACCAAATCCCAGAGTGGTGGGCTCTTGTATTCAGTTGCCCATTATCACCTCTATTTGGTTGTCGGGCTTCCCTGGTGGCTCAGCTGGTAAACAATGCCCTACAATGCAGAAGACCTGGGTTCGATCCCTGGTTGGGAAGACCCCCTTGGAGAAGGGAACTGGCTACCCACTCCAGTATTCTGGCCTGGAGAATTCCATGGACAATATAGTCTATGGAGTTGAAAAGAGGTGGACACAAGACTGAACGACTTTTCCCTTTCAGTCATGGCCATCTCAGGTTTAATGAGTTCAGAACTGGAATCCTGATGTGTTAATACAGAAGGAGAAGAGGGCGAAAGAGGATGAGATGATTGGATGGCATCACCGAAATGGACATGAACTTGGGCGATGGTGAGGGAGAGGGAAGGCTGGCATGCTGCAGTTCATGGGGTCTCAAAGAGTCAAACACGACTCAGCGACTGAACAACAACAGCATCAAACATCCCAGAAATAAAGGCTTATTGAGTGCCTGTTTCTTAGTGTCACTTTAACAGCTGTGATCTGATTTATGCTGTAAACTATATATACATTAGAGCTATATGGGTCCATACATGACATAGCATGTGTGTGTGAATAGACCGTAGTTATCTGGGTTGACTTAGATGTGCTTTGCTTTAGATACTCTGACAACCTCAAGATTTATAAGAAAGCAGTTTTTGGATAATAGCAGTCCTGATGCCAAGAGATCCTTGTTGCATGGTTTGGCCTTACTTGTTATGAGAGGGCAAGTAATTCTCACAGCTTCCCTCCCACTCCAGACCCTTGAAAAGTGTACTCCACACTCTACGTGCATCAGAATCCCTTGGGGTTCTTGTTAAAAAAGACTGATTTTTGGACACCTCCAAGCTAAACTTTCTAGGTTGGGGCCTAGGGAATAGGACTGACAAAGGAGTATTTTTTGATTGTTATTAAGTAACTTTTACTTTCATTAGAAGAGGGTAGCAAAGACTCCCAGCAGATTACAGAATATAGAAGAAAGTCTTTTCTTGCTGCTTTACAATTCTCTGAAGCAGCATAATCCAGCTGGAACCAGAATCTGTTTCATAGCAGGACTGAAAAGAACTGAAATTGAATGTCACAAAATGTGAGATAATCCACCCTAAAATGGCATCCTTCAAATTGTCCAACTTCAAGCAGTCAGTATCCTATTTCTAGTTTTTTCAGGCTTACTAACTTGAATACCTTTGTCTTCTACTATTCTTTGACATTGTGTGTGATTTTTGAACTTGGTATATAACATGGATCATTTTCCTTTCTCATTTTCATATTAAAACAGTCTGAGCTTTCATTCTTTCATGTTTGGATTTTTTTTTTCATTCTTTTTACTAGCTAGAAAGGCATATTTTTAATGTGTTCTTCAGGTTATTATTATTATTTTTTTTAAATTTTGGCCCCATTATGTGGCAGTTCCCCAACCAGGGATTGAACCCCTGTCCCCTGCAGTGAAAGTGTAGAATCTTAACCACTGGACCACCAGAGAAGTCCCTTCAGGTTATTCTTAAGTGCACTGTGATTTGAGAACCACTGCCTGAATCCGTTTTCTCCTTTGGCAAATCATTTGAAATATTTATGGGAGAGACTATTCAAGGAGCTCAGAAAAGAGGGGGCTGACTTGCAGCTACCCCTTTCCACACTGAGGTTGCCATGAAAGCCACGCGGACCTGGCTTGGCCACATTCAATGCCTATGTCCATCTTGCCGAGTATGGCTTTGGCCCCTGCTAGAACTTTCCAGAATTACCATTGCTACTTAAGCATTCTTTTCCGTGCTTTTCATCTTGTTGGTCTAACCACGTAAATGTCAGCAGAGGATGATGAACCTTATCATTAAACATTGACCAACTGTCCTGGTTTGCCCCAAATTGAGAGGTTTTGTGGGATACAAGGCTGTCAGTGTCCAAGCCACAGAGGTCCTGGGCCAACTAGGATGAGTTGGTCAGCCTAAGAAATGGGTCCTACAGACCTTATGTGTTGAAACGAATGCTTTAGGAAATAACAGATTTGAAATCCACGCGGGTTATAAAATAAAGGAGCCCAGTGTCGGGTGAATTGTATCCTGGGATTAGTCAGATTTGTGGTAGAGGACTGGGCAGTTCACGATGTTCAAGAGCAGGCAGATCCTCCCATGTAGCCGCCCTGTGGAAGGGGGTGGCCCCTCTTCTTCCAAGTCACGCTGGACTGGCCACAGTGGTGGGAACACAACATCTGGAGTGAGGAAGTTCTGTTTCTGAGCTCTGAGAGGAAGCTGCCGGTCGGACTGGACAATGAGCTGTCTGGTGCCTTGTTCCATGTTCCTGAGTTGTGGTGAGGGCGCTGGGAGCGCCGTGAGGAGGTCAGGGTCAAAGAGAAGATGGCTGCCGGGGTCAATCTCCTTACGGGGCTTGAATATGCAGCTTTGAGCTCGTAATCCACCAGGTCCACGCAGCTCTGCCTTTCACCCGGAACATTCCTAGCCAGGTTTGGGTGCTCTGGAGTCCTCTCACCCTATGCCTGTCAGGTATAGGAGAAGGCAGGGGATAGGTGTCTCTTTGCTTTTTCCAGGCACAAGTCCTCCTTCCGTGGGAGCAGGAATTCCTTTACAATCTTCATCGTGTGTGCTGTTTGAGTTTCTCTTCTTGAAAATGGTTTTCTTTTGTATTTTTCCATGGGAAATGTCAACAAGGCGTCTCAGAGTAAACTTGTTTTGTGTGTGTGTGTGGGGGTGGGGGGGGGGCAGGGTTGTGAATGGGATGGAAAAAGACCCACCACTGATTGGGTGGGCTCTTGATGGCTACTGCTTTACCAGCCATTACATCATTCAATTCTCAAGACAATCCTGAGGGTAGTAAGGATCCTTAAACATGCGTAAGCTGGCATACATGTAAGTGGACAGCTTGTAAGTGGCAGAGTCAAATGCAGTTCCTACCTTTGACCTCAATGAACTTCTCCACACAAAAAAAATCACATTGTTTGTTATGTCTGTAAAGCTAATGGGAAAGTAGAAATTCTATAAATATTTGGCTAATCTGATTACAGAACCAGCCACTCTGGAAATTCAAGCAAAAGAATGATCTTTGGAGATCTGTGTTATTTCGGTTTTTTTCCCTCTGTCCAGAGTTACCTTCTGCCTTCGTGATCTTCCTCACCTTCTTACACACTGGAGACCATGACAGTGACAGTAACGACCATATGGCTGGCTCTGGTGATGATAAAGGACATTGTCTCCCAACCTAATGAAGCTAGCAAAGGTTTTCGTTTGAACCCAATGCAACTGTTTTTGTTTCCTTGTTTTCTAGTCCATTCTTTCAAGAGCAGTGTGCATTTTGAAATTAACATTGTAGACTGATTTTATCTGGGAATTCCCCAGCAGTCCAGTGGTTAGGACTCCAAGCTTCCATTACAGGGGCCATGAGTTCAATCCCTGGCCAGGAGACTAAGCCCCCACACGCTATGCAAGGTGTGGCCAAAAACCCCCACTGAACTCCCTAGACTGCTTTTATCCTTTAAAATCTTGTTTAGAAGTAATTTCACTACACAGAAGCTGGAATTAAACATTTACCTTTCCAGATAGAGACTTTTTGCAAATTCTGCCTGCCAATTTGTATGAGGACAAATCTGTGTAAAAAGAGATTTTTTAAAAAGCTTTTTCATTTCCTACTTAAAAATGGGCAACCAACCAAGAGTAGCATTTGAATGTACTGTCTTCTTATCATTTCCCTATAATCAAAAGTGCGTAATATAATTGTGATGTGATTCTGAAACTTTGTATTTTATGTTGTATGTACAATGAGTCTGTGTCTGTGTAGGGGTTTAACTGTGTACCGATGCGTGCATGTACACACACACACACACCCACAGATCCAGCCCTGCTCCTTTCCTCCAAACACCTGATGGTAATAACTCTTCCCTCCTTCTCCATGATGGGAGACAGGGGAGAAACACAGTCCCTCTTTCCATGGTTCTGATGCTCCAGTGGGACGTTGGGACACACTGCCGGTCAGTTTCACAGGGCATTGCTGCCTGTGATTTTCTCTTTGCAGAAAGAGGAACTCTGGTCTCACCCAAGCTCTCTGTCTCCTTAGACCGTGACCAAGCAGCTCGTAAAGACTGCAAGTCTTTCTCCCGGTGTCAGAAAGTACTTCAATAGATAGTTTCATCATTTTCATTTTGCTGGTGTCTCCTGTTCACTTTCAAGATTTCAGAACAAAGCTCTTTGGGTAATACAGTAAGTGTGGGGAGGAGTAACGGCACCAGTTTTTCTTTTTTATGAATCTCTCGGCACTCATTTAAAGCCCATCTCCACTCCCGGCCTTAGTCCCAGGCACCCACTCAATTACCTTCTGTTTCCAGAGATTTACTCTCTTTAGAACTATCTTACAAATGAGATCATATAATATTTATTCTTTTCTGTTGGCTTCTTTAACATTTTTTTTGAGATTCATCCATATTGTTGCAGGAAACAATACTTCATTCCTTTTTATTGCAGAATTTATAGATAGGATTTTATTATATGGCTATACCACATTTTGTTTATCTGTTCATCTGTTGATAGACAGTTGGGTCATTTCCACCTTTTAGCTGTAGTGAATAATGCTGTTGTGAACATGGGTGCACAAATATCTCTTTGGGTCCCTGCCTTCACTTCTTTTGAGTGTATCTCTAGAACTGGAATTACTATATCACATTGTAATTCTATTGAATTGTTTGAGGAATTGCCAAATTGCCACCTTTTTAAAAAAAAATTTTTTATAGCAGCTGCACCATTTTACATTCCCATCAGCAATGCACAAAGGTTCCAATTTCTCTACGTCTTTGCCAACACATTTTTATTTTCTTCTTTTTAAAATTTTATTTTATACAGGCCATCCTAATGAGGTGAAGTGGTTTCTCATTGTGGTTTTGATTTGCATTTCTCTAATGATATTGAACATCTTTTCAAATGCTTATTGGCCATTTGTATATCTTCTTTGGAAAAGTGTCTATTCAAGTCCTTTGCCAACTTTTTAATTGGAGTGTTGGTTTCTTTGTTGTTGACTTGTAGAAATTTTTCATATACTCTAAATATCAATCCTTTATCAGATGTATGACTTGCAAATATTTCCGTAGGTTTTCTTTTCACTCTGTTGATAGTGTTCTTTGATTCACAAAAATTTAATTTTGATAAAGTCCAACTTCTCAATTTTTTCTTTTGTTGCCTGTGTTTCTGATGTCATAGCCAAGAAATCATTGCCAAATCCAGTGTCATGAAGTTTTCCCTCTGTGTTTTCTTCTAAGAGTTTTATATTTTTAGTTCTTTCATGTAGGTCTTTCATTTATTTGAGTTAATTCTGCTTTATGGTGTAACGTAAGGGTCCAACTTCATTCTCTTGCACGTGGCTATGTTCCCAGCAATATTTGCTGAAAACTGTTGAGTGGTCTTGGCATCTTTGTTGAAAATCATTTTCCCATGTGCTAGGGTTTATTTCTGCACTCTCTGTTCTATTCCACTGGTCTATTTGTCTGGCTTTATGTTAGTGCCACACTGTTTTGATTATCATAGCTTTGTAGTATGTGTTGAAATCAGGATGTGTGAGACCTCCTCCAGCTTTGTTATTCTTTTGCAAGATTGTTTTGGCTTTTCAAGTTCCCCTAAGATTCTACATGACTATAAGATGAAGTTTTCCATTTCTGCAGAAACATTGTTGGGATTTCAATCAGATCAGATCAGTTGCTCAGTTGTGTCCGACTCTTTGCGACCCCATGAACCGCAGCACGCCAGGCCTCCCGGTCCATCACCAGCTCCCGGAGGTCGCTCAGACTCACACCCATCAAGTCAGTGATGCCATCCAGCCATCTCATCCTCTGTCGTCCCCTTCTCCTCCTGCCCTCAATCCCTCCCAGCATCAGAGTCTTCTCCAATGAGTCAGCTCTTCGCATGAGGTGGCCAAAGTACTGGAGTTTCAGCTTTAGCATCATTCCTTCCAAGGAAATTCCAGGATTGATCTCCTTCAGAATGGACTGGTTGGATCTTCTTGCAGTCCAAGGGACTCTCAAGAGTCTTCTCCAACACCACAGTTCAAAAGCATCAATTCTTCAGCGCCCAGCCTTCTTCACAGTCCAGCTCTCACATCCATACATGACCACAGGAAAGACCATAGCCTTTACTAGGCGAACCTTTGTTGGCATCTGTCCTAAATCTGTAGATGGCTCTGAGTAGTATTGACATCTTACCAATACTGTCTTCTAATCCACAAAGAGGCATATCTGCCCAATTCTGTGTCTTCTTTAATTATTTTTAGTAATGTTTTGTAGTGTTTAGCGTACAAGCATTTTGCCTTCTGGTTAAGCTTATTCCTAAGTATTTTATTATTTTTAATGTTATTGTAAATGGAATTGTTTTCATTTCTTTTTTAGATTGTTTATTGATAGTGTATGGTAATGCAATGGATTTTTGTATTCCCTTCATAACTTTTAAGACGTTGATCCACTATCATTTGACATCTAGGATTTCTTTTGAGAAATTCAACCCATTCTGATTCCCATTTCTTTATATGCACCTGCTCCATCCAACCCCACCTTGACCAATGGACTTTTTATGGATTATCTCTTTATTGTTAATGTTTGAAATTTCACAGTGGTGTTCTTAGATGTGAATTTTTTTTCATTCACTATGCTAGTCACTTGGAGAATTCTCATGTTCTCTAGTTCTAGGAAATTTTATTTAATTTTTCCATTCATAATTTCTTTCCCATGAATTTTCACTTCTATTCTATGAAATTCTTATTATTTGGATTCTTTCGATTTGTAAGTATTTGTATCTTTTCTGCTTTTATTTTCTACTTTATTGCCATTTAGTTATAATTTATGGGAGACTTCTTTACTTTATAATTTTAATCCTTTTGAATAATGTTATTTTGATGATCAGTTTTAATTTTAAGAGCTCTTTCCTGCTTTCAAGTTGTGCATTAGTAGCACTAATACCTTTTAAATAACATCTTGCTTCTACTTTATGGATGAAAAATAATCTTTTCTTTCTGAGAATATTATTGCTCTTGTCTATTTTCCTTCCAAATTCTTTTCCTTTCTGTTGTATCTTCTGCTGAAAGGATTTCCTTAGGGGTCTGATGATCCTTAGCTCTCTGTTCCTGTTTAATTGGAGTTATTTGTGATGAGGGGGAGGAGGATTGGGTTGCCAGTGACCTTTTCTACAGCATTCTTTTATTGTCAGTATGTGGAAGTCTTTTTTTTTTTCCCCTACCACAGAAGTACCATCCAGTCTCCTGCCTCAGAATTCTGTTGATGTGTATGAGGTTGTACTTGGCTGCTTGCACTTTTGAAATAGAGCAGGAATGGCTGGACAGTCCTTCATATATAAAGAGTAGACTTTCATGGAATTCTCTTATTTTCACCATTTGTCTAGCTCTTGTCCTTTGATGAATCCATCTCACTGAATTTGTAATCTCCTTGGTTTAATATTTTTTTCAGAGAAAGACTTCTAGCTTCCTTGAGTAGTAGGGAAGGCAGATGCTTGGCCATTCACATTGGTGAGGAGTCCGGGGAAGTCCATGTGTTCCCAATATGGACTTTCAGTCATTTCTCTTCTTTTCACCCTGATTCCCACATCCTCAGGTTTGTTGGCTGGAAGTTTGTGTGAAAGCTTGGCAATACCACACCACTTTGAATATATTGATTTTGTATTTAAATATCTAGTGAGATGAGTCCCTCCTCACTCTTCTGAATTTTCTTGGCTAGTCTCAGACACTTATTTATATGAGTTTAAAAACTCATGAAAAAGAATCTAAAAAAAGAATATATATTTATTATGTATAACCAAATCATTTTGCTGTACACCTAGAACTATTAACTGTATTTCAATAAAATTTAAAACAAACAAAATTGCAAAGTATTTCTATAAACTTGTACAGATCTTTATGTATTCTATAATATTTTGTTGTTATTGTTTAGTTGCTAAGTCATGTCGTGTCTAACTCTTGCCACCCCATGGACTGCAGCATACCAGGCTCCTCTGTCCATGGGATTTCCCAAGAAAGAATATGGGAGTGGGTTGCCGTGTCCTTCTCCAGGGGATCTTCCTGACCCAGGGATGGAACCTGCATCTCTTACATCTCCTCTATTGGCAGGCAGATTCTTTGACTCTGAGCCACCAGGGAAGCCCGGATAATTTAATTTAACTTCCCAAATAATTTTGTTGGGATTTTAATAGAATCTTATTCACTCTTCTATTTCTAGTGACTTGCACAGGGCCTGGATCACATGAAGTTTAAAAAAAAAAAAAAACACACACACACACACACACACACACACACACAAAACACCTGTTAAATGGAAATAAACCTTTGATTCACATGCCTGGACTCTTTCTGTTACACCATCCTTTCTGATTTGTGCTCAGATCACAGAGACAGCCAGAAGCAGAACCAGAAGTGCTCAGATATCATAACTCACCATCCAGGGCTTTTTATACAACACTTGTACCTGTAAAACTCCTGAGCAGTTATACACAATCCAGCACAAAGGCCATGCCAGTGTGAATGGAAGGTCATAAGGCCATGGGAGTCAAATTGATGTAAAATCCCAAAGAAATATCTCTGCCTGGTCAACCCGTTCCACCAGCATCATGTGCTTTGGAGTGGAGGAGCAGGACAGACAGGTGATGCCTCCAAACGATGGGTATATTTACGGTGGGGCAGAAGGAATGTTATCAAGCTTATGTATGGTTTTCCATAGGAGGAGCCATATTTCAATGGCATGAATGTGAGTGCAAAAGTAGGATGGTTTATCTGCCATGTCTGATCCATGTGGAGTTTAAGTCATAAAGTTTATTAGTGCCCCTGATTTAATATGACACATTTCCAGTGCAAATTACTCTGAGATCATCGTGTTCATAAAATATGACAGAAATCTTTTAAGTGTGAGCATAAGTTCTGAATTAATTTAATAACCCAGTCTGGAAAAAGGCATGTGGTTTAAAACACACCATTATGCACTGGACTCCTGCGTTTCTCTTCCACCCACCCCCACTTCTCGTGACATTTTCAGAAAGCCCTTCTTCGTGTCTTGAGTCAGCCAGGCCTCTTCTCAGAACTCAGGGTTTTGCCTTCTCAAGGAGGTTTGGAAGAAGATATGTTAGCAGGGCCAAGGCAAGGGAGTCTATTCTGCTGTACCCAGGGGCCCTTGAGCACAGCTGCTTTTTGTTTTTAATGGTACCCACCCCAAGGGAAGGATTTATTGCCCTCAGTGGGCTGGGAGGTGCGTGAGAGAGCAAGTGGCCAAACCACAACATTGGGAAGGCCACGGTCGCAGGGAGAGTGAACACCCACCCCTCCATCTTTCCAGATGGGAAGAAAGTAACAGCAGCAGGACACATGCCCTGACTCTCAAATGCACATGATATTACCGTGAAAACTGTGAAACAAGTTGTTTTCTTTATCTCGTGGCAGTGTAAGACAAAACAAAAAACCAAAATCGTCACTAAGACAAAAACCACGGGCCCTCCAGTATAACTCAACCAACAGGAGGTTCAGCCTTCTGTCTTGTGGACAGGCCAGTGACATCCCATCAGAGAAATCTGTGACCCACACTCACTGCTCTCGCTCAGATACTGCAGGGCTGGGGCTTACTCCACGCCAACTCACTAACTCACTTCCTGGGCATTCCTGTCTTTTTCCTGGACCTTGTGGTCCCCTCTTTGTGCTGCTCAAAGAGGCTGGGGCTGGACTGAGAGGACCCTGAGCCCCCTCTAGACGAGCTCTGGTGCAGCCCTCTGCTCTGTCCTTAATTCAGCCTCCATGCAGAGCCTGGAAAGGCAGCCTGAGTACCCAGCGATCAGATCTCTTTCCTGGTTGTGGTGTTCCCAAGTTGATAACAGGGCAAAGTGATCCAAGTGGATCAGCTCCTCCCAGATGGCTGCCAGCAGCTCAGAAGGGATGCTCTGCCAAGGTCTGAATTGTGCCCTAGGGCACCCTGAGAAGACACTTGTGGTCCGTGTGAGAGTGGAGCTGAGTGTAGACAGTAAAGGTAGTCCAGAGGAGGGGTAGATGGCTCTTTTTGGAATAAGTAGGGATGAGCTGATCAGAGAAGACCTCACCAGGACAGTGACAATCGATCAGGTTCTGAAGAAGCGTCCAGGTTCGCCAGGTGGATGACCAGGTGGGCTGGAGAAAGGTATTCTGGGGAGGACCATTCACACAGCGCACACGGGAGGTAGCATGGCCCTGAAGGGATCTCACACATGGTTTTGAGTTGCTCTGGCATTAGGTGTGGGGAGAGGCAGTGAGTGGTAGGGAGATGAATCTGGAGAGGCTGTCAGGGCCTAAATCCCAAGACATCTTTCATGCCAAGAAGCTTGGATTCTATAGTTGTAGGAAATAGGGAGGGCTGGGAGCACTTTTTTCCCAGATGACATGATCTTTTTTTTTTTTTTTTTAAGTTTTTATTAGAGCATAGTTACTTTACAGTGTTCTGCTAGTTTCTGCTGTACAGCAAAGTGTAAAGCTATATGTATACATATATCCCCTCTTTTTGGATTTCCTTTCCATTTAGGTCACCACAGAGAACTGAGTAGCGTTCTTTGTGCTGTTCCGTGGGTCCTCATCAGTTATCTATTTTTGATGGCTCTAAGGAGAACTATATGTCAGAAATGTTGGTGGAAACCATAAGGAAATAGTGACATTCAAGAGGGAGGAGAATTTCAGAAAGGAGTGATGCATCAACTTTGTGTGTGAACATTGGAAGGAAGTTGGGACGAAGGAGGGCTTCCCAGGTGCCACTAGTGGTAAAGAACCTGCCTTAAATGCAGGATGGGCTTCAATCCTAAGAGATGTGGCTTCAATCCCTGGGTTGGGAAGATCCCTTGGGGCAGAGCATGCAACCCATTCCAGTATTCCTGCCTGGAGATTCTCATGGGCAGAGAAGCCTGATGGGAGACCATCCATAGGGTTGCAAAGAGTCAGACATGACTGAAGTGACTTAGCATACTTGCACGCATGCATGGGGAGAATGAGCCCCATCCTTGGATGGATAGTGAGGAAACTTCTATTGTCCTCAGTAGAAGAGGTTTCCACGGAGAGGTGGGGCCAGAGGTGGCCTGCAGTGGACGGAGGGGTGGTTGGAAGGTGAGGAAAGGAAAAAGCAACGAGGTAAAACCTACCTGACAGGAAAGGAGGAGAGCTCTGGGGTGGGAACTAGAGGCGGTGGTCCGGGGAAGATTTTGTTGGCTGGATCTACATCTGCTGGAGGTCACCCACTGCCCCCAAATACCCATCACAGCATCAGATGCGTTGTAGGGACCCAGTGATGGTGTGAAAGAGAATGCATCATGCACATTTCCTGGAAAAGGCTGAAGCAACATCACGGATTTGCTCACCAAGGGTTCTTCGCTGTCCAGGGGTGTTCTGGGAACCAGCTGAAGTCATGAGCTCTGTTCCCAATCACAAGCTTTCCCGAAACTCGAAAGGCACCCGGCCAGGGTGTCAACACCTCAGGTCACACCACATCACGCAGAGCCTAATTTGACTTTCAGACTGATGTCAACGTTTTGTTACCTTGCTGAGAAACTCAACTTGAAGTCGACGTTAATTTACATTTGCCCGCGTTCAAATAATGCATTCCAGATCAGGGCAGGCAACGACGACCCCGAGGGAAATCCTGGCATTTCCTGGATGGAAATAAAAAACAACAAACCCTTCCCTGTATGCAGTAGACTGTGTGTGTTTTCTGGGCATTCCTTGGGAAACATTCACCAGCTTATTGGGGAGGGTCATCCCATTAAACTCTGGGCAGTCATGCAGAAAAAGAGACTCATACTTTATCACCAAGAGGTGATGGAATTGTAATGCAGATGGCATGGTTACGGGCTCCCCAGTTTCAGAACTGCCTCTTCTCAAGGTTAAAATAATATCCCACATAGGGCTGTATAGTAAAAAAGCTATGGTTTTTCCAGTAGTCATGTATAGATGTGAGAGTTGGACCATAAAGAAGACTGAGTGCTGAAGAACTGATGCTTTCAAACTGTGGTACTAGAGAAGACTCTTGAGAGTCCCTTGGACTGCAAGGAGATCAAACCAGTCCATCCTAAAGGAAATCAACTCTGAATATTCACTGGAAGGACTCATGCTGAAGCTGAAGCTCCAATACTTTGGCCACCTGATGTGAAGAGACAGTTCATTGGAAAAGACCCCAGTGCTGGGAAGGATTGAAGGCAGGAGGAGAAGAAGGCGACAGGGGACAAGATGGTTGGAAGGCATCACTGACTCAGTGGACGTGAGTTTGAGCAAGCACTGGGAGATGGTGAAGGACAGGGAAGCTTGGCATGCTGCAACATGGGGTGGCAAAGAGTCAGACACGACTGGGCAACTGAGCAACAGCATCGAGCTGGGCAGGTACCCCAGCTGACTTATGGGGAGACAGGATTCCTGCAGAGCTGGATGTTGAGGCTTGAGACCTTGGTCACAGGGAGAGCGCAGTGGCTCTGTTGCTGGGACACCCCCCCAGGTCTAGGTGTAGGATGAGCCCTCCTGAGAAGGCAGGCCTATTTCCAGTACCCTGGCTCCCCACGTGTGAGCTTTGTGTGCATGTGGGTGATGCGGGAGGATGCGGAATCCCTTAATGTCCTTGAGAGTGTTGTTTTCCAAGCCCACCTCTCTCCCCTGAATCCCAGCCTTGGTTCCGATCACTGCCTTCCCTCTCTGCGTCCCTCTAAGACTGTCCTCGTGGTCCTGCACCTTCTCCTGGCTTCTCTTCCTGCCCTCCAGCATCAGAAGGATGAACAGCTTCTTCCTTTGTGCTCCTGTTTCAGCGCTATTATTCTGTCCCCACCAGCTTTTGGCATGTCTTCCTCCATCCCTAAGCTGCAAGGCTCTGGATCCCGTCTAACTCAGAATCTTCAGTGTCAGCACGGCCCTCCGGACCTGGCACATTCACTGTTCAGATGAATGAAATTAAAGATAGTTCATGGCCAAAGACAGTCCACTCCGGTATTCTTGCCTGGGAAATCCCATGAACAGAAGAACCTGGAGGCCTACAGTCCATGGAGTCGTGAAAGAGTCAGAAAAGACTTAGCAACTGACAACAACAACCCACCCTTCAAGGCCCTCCACCTCACTTTCTATTGCCCCTTGGTCAATTTCTTTCAGAAGGATGAGCTCTCAATTCTTGCCTTTGTTTCAACCAGCATCTCCTGAACACCTATTATGGTATTTGGTGCCAGGAATAAATTTGACTAGATTCCTGTCCTCAAGACATTTTATGAATAGTTGAGAATTTAGGTAGGCTAATCACTGAGTGAGACAGATGCTGTTGTAGAGAAACAGTTGCAAAATAATAAAGGCCATTTTTAATAACGTTCGAAAATTTATTTTAGTGAAGGTTTTATCACTTTGGTGCTAGAATGAAATTTTAATGGAGCTGAATGTAAAACCCTGAATTTGCTGTTATGTTGCATCATAGATTATACATATTTTTTCTAAATTAGAAAATAATGTGCTCATTATAGAAATTCAGAAAAACATAAAAGAGAAATAAAATTATTAACCTATACTCAGAGATAACTAGTGTTAACTTTTGAATGCATACAGTGTCCTTTTTTTCTGGACAAACCAGACATAAAACAGGAATTCTGAAAGTTTTCATTCTTTTTTCCTCTTTTATTACAAAAACTTTGTCATTGAGTATTATGAAAAATGGATTATCAATGACTATATAATATGATTATGCCATGGTGAAAATAAAAAATATTCTACTTTGTTTTGGATTTAGAATATTTCCAATTTTTCTTTATTATAATTAGTAGTGAAGTTTTTGTACAAAAACCTGTGTTGTTTACCTATTTTTTTCTTTTTTGGATATTCATCTTTTTCCTATTGAATTTTCAAAGCCCTTTTATATGTTAAGAATATCCATCTTCTGACATATCTACGACAAATAATTTTCCTGATTTGTGTTTTAATTTTGCTTAGTATCAGATTTTTAAAGCCAGGAAGGATCTCCGAGGAACTTAAAGTGAACTCTTTCCTCTTGAAAGTCAGAGAACTAAGGACTTCCCTGGCAGTTCAGTGGTTAAGACTCTGGGCTTCCACTGCAGGGGATGTGGGTTTCATCCCTGGTTGGGGAAATAAGATCCCACAAGTGGAGTCGTGCAACCAAGAAAAGGAAAGCAAGAAAACTAAAGTCAAAATATTAAAAATAAAAATTTTAAGTGCCTTTCAAATGGCTCACTGACTTGGTCACAGATCATGCTTAGAACCTGGGACTCTGGGCTCTTGGTGTCAGAAACTCACAGGGTTTCCTCCAGCAACACATCAGTACTGACTGTACAAAGCTGCTCTTTGCTTTCCAGTGGCTTCATCTGTGTTGATTTGGCCTTTCTAACCTGGAGGGCAGGGATGGTCTCTCTTATGCCTGGTCTTCGCCTCATTCCCTTCCCCTGCTTCCTGCGCACAGCTTAGCACACTGTTAGGAATGGAGCGGTTGCTTAATAAATACTTGTTGGTTAATACACTTTATTTTTTTTTACTGAGGTATAGCTGATTTACAATATTGTATTAGTTTCAAGTGTATACCATAGTGATTCAATACTTATAGATTATACCCAAAGTAAAGTTATTATAAAATATTGGCTATATTTTCCTGTGCTGTTACAATATATCCTTGTAGCTTATTTATTTTATACATAGTGGTTTTTACCTCTTAATCTCATACCCCTACCATGCTCCTCCCATCATTCTTCTCTCCACTGATAACCACTAGTTTGTTCTTTGTATCCGTGAATCTGTTTCTGTCTTGTTATATTCATTCATTTGTTTTTTAGATTTCGCATGTATGTGATAACATACAGTATTTGTTTTTCTCTGTCTGGCTTATTTCACTAAGCAATACATTCTAGGTCCATCTACACTGCAGATGCAAAATCTCATTCATTTTTATGGCTGAGTAATATTCCATTGTATGTATATACACACACACTATATCTTTTTTTTTTTTTTTTTTTTGCCTCACAGCTTGCAGGATCTTAGTTTCCTGACCAAGGATCAAAGCTGGGCCCCAGCAGTGAAAACACTGAATCCTAACCACTGGATATCCAGGGAATTCCTGATACCATATCTTCTTTATCATTCATTCATTGGTGGATACAAGTTGCTTCCATATCGTGACTACTGTAAATAATGCTGCTATGAACACTGGGAGCATGTATCTTTTCAAATGGGAATTTTCTTTTCTTCAAATACATATCCAGAAGTGGGATTGCTGGGTCATATGGTAGTTCTAATTCTCATTTTTTGAAGAACCTGCATACTGTTTTCCATAGTGACTGTACCAGTTTACATTTCCAACATCAGGATACAAAGGTTTCTTTTTCTTGAGATCCTTACCAACATTTGTTATTTGTATTCTTTTTAATGATAGCTCTTCTGACAGGTGTGAATTGATATTTCATTGTGGTTTTGACTTGCATTTCTGTTGACTAGTGATGTTGAGTGCAATACACTAGTTTTTAAAGTTCAGTTCAGTTCAGTCACTCAGTTGTGTCCGACTCTTTGCAACCCCATGGACTGCAGCACGCTAGGCTTCCCTGTCCATCATCAACTCCTGGAGCTCACTCAAACTCACGTCCATCGAGTCAGTGAGTTTTTAAACACGTACCAATAATAATAATAACAATAACACAAAGTGTCTCCTTTGAGGCTTATAACAAATCTGTGAAGAAGGCAAGGCTGATGTGGCCATCCCTGTGTGACAGACGAGGAAACTGAGGATCTGAGAATTTAAGGGAGTCCATCCAAGATCTCACAGCTGTACCGTGGTGGAATCAGGACTGCAGTAAAGTTCTTTTAACTTCAAAGGCTTAGTTATCTCTGCTATACTGAGCTATCCCTACCACAGGCTCTCTTGTTCTGGCCCACAAACCTCAACAGGGGCAAAAGGTGAGCAGTTGTTTTTGATACTTGGGTTGGTTGAAGAAGAGGCTGGAGGCCTATGGTCACCCCTTGTCATACAGGAGCCAGGAACGTGGAGTTAGGGCTTGACCAAGTGCCCAGATCAAAGAGTCAAAAGCCCTTGAAGAGGAGCCAGTTGGATGAGTGTGAAGTTAAAATCGGCCTCGCTGAGGTAAAATACAGATAAACACAGGGATTCCCAGGTGGGTCAGGGGTAAAGAAGCTGCCTGCCAATGCGGGAAATGCGAGTTCGATCCTTGGTTGGGAGGAGCCCCTGGAGAAGGAAATGGCAATCCACTCCAGTCTTCTTGCCTGGAAAACCCCATGGATAGAGGAGCCTGGTGGCGTACAGCCCATGGGGTTGCAAAGAGTCGGACATGACTGGGCATGCACACACACATAAGGTGGACACTTCTGTAGCATTTAATAATTCACAGTGTTGTGTGACTACCACTCCTATCTACTGCCAAACGTTTCTATCACCCCAAATAAAACCTGCCCCAATAAGCAGCCACTTCCCATCTTCCCCTTCCCCAGGCCCTGCTCACCCGTCTACTTTCTGTCTCTCTGAATTTACCTATTCTGGATATGTCATAGAAGTGGTCATACCATAAGTGACCTTTGTGCCTGGCTTATTTCACTCAGCATAGTATGTTCAAGGATTATCCACGCTGTGGCAGGTGTCAGTGCTTGATTTTGTTTTCTGTGCCCGAATGATATTCCTTTGTATAAACATGCCAGCGCTTGTTTGTCGATTCTTCCGTTGATGGACATCTGGGTTGCTTCCACTCCGCCTGAGGTTTGAGGGCCAGGGGCTCTGAGAGCCAGAATTCTTCAGATTATGGGAAGACTAACTCTGTGCAGACTCTACCCCAATCTGTGTTTGAAACCACTTTTCTCCGTGGGGAGACTTGGAGACCTCTTGTGGCTTTTAAAGTGACTCCAGATGCAGGTTCCGGGAGCTCGGCTGAGCTGCAGGGCTGTGGATACAGGGAGCGAGTTCGCTCAGGGGTATTCCAGGGATGGGGGGCCTGGCGCGGTGGCCGCTGAGACAGGGTGGAGATGCGGTTTCAGCCCGGGCCTCCCCGCTGCTCCCCGCGGGCAGGACGGGGCGCCGGCGATCATCTCTCCTCCGCTTCGTTAACAGCTTCAATTAGCCCAGGAGCCAGCGATGCTTCATCAGCTGCCTGGATCAGCAGCAAAATTAAGCCATCACGTTTATGAACTGCCCGGAGAGTTCTGGGAGGAACTCCGCATATTTTACATTTAATAACTTGCCTCTCGCTTTTTATTTACAATGTTAATAATGATTTGGGGGAGGTGCTCTGGGAGAGAGCAGGAAGAGAGAGAGAGACTTGGACACAGAGGGACGGCAGGGCCTGTGACAAAGGGGCGACCTCTCTTATCCTTGTTATTTCCCACCCTGACTCACCCTTCCTCCACAGAAGGGCAGCCTGGGCTTTTCCAGCCTTGGGGATGAGCTCTGACCAGAGCCAGGGTGGAGTCCTGTGTGTGCCAGCAGCCTCTCTGGGCCCACCCTTACTGTCTCCATCCTCTGACATGGCCTGTGGGGTCCAGGGGCCCACGTGGGTTTTAGGGTGGCCAGTCCACAGAGGGAGGCTTCTCCTTCCCCTCCTTCCCACCCTCGGGTCTGCCTCACTAGCTTCTCCTATGGCCTGCCCCTGGATGGTTCAGATTGGGCCAAGGAAGTGGGTCCCCCCTCCTCCAGGAAATGCTTTGTAGGGTACTTGCATCATGGAAGGGCCCTTGGTGCTAAGTCACTTCAGTCGTGTCTGACTCTTTGCGACCCCATGGACTGTAGCCCTCCAGGCTCCTCTGTCCATGGGATTCTCCAGGCAAGAATACTGGAGTGGTTTGCCATTTCCTTCTCAAGGGGAAAAGCCCCTTAGCATTCTTCAAAGTGAGTGTTTTTGTGACTTCATTTTGGATGCAAGGAAACTAAGAACCAGAGCAGCCAAGTGACATCCCAAGTCTCTAGCTGGTTGGCTGGGGCACCAGAGAAGTGTGGCAGGGCCACAGAAAGGACGTGCGGTTTCTTGTTTTGGATGGAGTGGTGGGGAGGCTGGGCCTCTCAGGACACTCTGCCTGCGTTCAGGACTTAGCTCCGCCTTGGAGCAAGTGCTTGGGGGGTGGATGGTGGGGGCGGCGGGCAAGTGCTTGGACTCTGGGTCTCAGTGCAGGTCTCTGTAACACAAGAATAATCAGAATCTCCATCTCCTTGCTGGGAGGTTCACTTAAAATCACGTTCCTGAGAGCACTTTGTAAACTATAAATCACTGCACACATATTCATAGACCACCTGCTGCTGGGACGCCCCTCTGACTTGTGGCACAGCTGGGTGGACTTCAGAGCAGGGGTTTGCAATTTTTTGGGGGAAAGAGCTAGCAGCTGTTTTATTTTGTAAAAGTTCTTTCTTTTTTTTGGCCTTGCCACGAGGTTTGCGGGATCCCAGTTCCCTGACCAGGGATGGAACCCACACCCCCTGCAGTGGAAGCCTAGAGGCTTAACTGCTGGACCAGCAGGCACGTTCCCCTGGTAGCTGTCTTAGACTTGGCGGGTCTTCTGGTTTCCGTCGAAACTACAGTTGGCCCTCTTTATCCATTGGGTTCACCATCTTTGGAGACGGAAAATACTTGGGGAAAAAAGGTTCCAGAGAGTTCTAAAAAGCAAAACTTAAATTTGCCACACACAGGCATCTATTTACATAGCATTTACATCACATCAAGTATTATAAGTAATCTAGAGATGATTTAAAGTCTGTGAGAGGATGTGTATAGGTTCCATGCAAATGCTACATCATTTTATATAAGGGACCTGAGTGGGGACCCTGGAGCAAATGCCTGTTGGACCCTGAGGGACCACTGTACTCATGTCTGCAGTTGTAGCTGACGGCAGCCTTTGACAATACATAATCTCATGGGTGTGGCTGTGTTCTAATGGAATTTATTTACAGACACAGGCTGTGGCCGGATTTGTCCTGTAGGTCATTTGTCCACTTCTGCTCCCAAGCAGTGTGTTCCTGGAGGTGTAAGCATTGCTTTTGAGAATGCAGGGCTGTCTGGAAAGAGGGTCCCCTGAGACACATCCACTGCACCGCAGTCAGGTTGCTTCACAAGGACTTTCCCCCCCCCCCCCAGCAAATGTTCCCTACCAAGAATATAGTGTGAAAAGCTCCATTACCAATGGCCTCCTGCTGGTCCCTCTAGAGGGAACTCACCAGGCGGTGTGTCAGAGTTCCAGGAGCCTGGCTCCACTTGTGTTCAGAAGAGGAAAGTAATCATTTCACCTCCACCACTTTCATTGTTGACAATTAAGGTAATGCCTCTACACCACAGATTTTGCAGTTGAAAAGGCCGTCCAACTTTCTCCCTTAGCTGGCTCTTTCAGGAGGGTTTCCATTGCCGTTGTCCTGGAGAATAACGTGGGGCAAAGAGGTGGGGAGGAGAACCACGAAAATCCTGGTGATGGGAGGAGGGCTGAACACGGCAGGACAGGGAGTCAGTCCCTTTCACTGTTCCCTTGTCACTTACAGGCTTTGAGCTCAGTGTTGTCCAGATATCAGATCCAATCTTCCCCACCACCTTTAGGTGGATTATGTTGCCATCTTGCAGGAGGCGTAGCAGAGACCTAGATAAGCTGGTGGCTGCCCATGGGAGTGAGAGGCGGGGTCTGGATTCAGCTCGGTTCTGTCTGATTCCCAAGCTTCTTGTCTTCGTGCTCCACCTCACTGTCAGGCAGATTTATTGGTTCTGCAGAGCTCAATAGAAATGTGTTCACCTGTTCTAGGCACAACCTCTTCTTCGGGAGCAAACAGGAGACCGCCAGAGGATGGAAGACTTGGGGAAAGGGTGGACATAAAACCAGGGATCCACCTCAAAGCTCTGCTCCTCCATCGCCACGTGACCTTGTGCGCGTCACGGCTGCTTGGCTGGCCTCAGTTTCCTCATCTGGGCCCTGAGATAGCCTTGATGACCCCTTCCAGCCCTGTGATTCTCAGAGCTTTCCTGCAAATAGCCTCTGGTGGCCAATGCATTCTGCTTCTCCCTTGTCTGGCTGCTCAGCTGCAGTGAGGGAGGGGAGGGAGGAAAAAGCAAGGTCAATCAATTCTAGCCAAGACCAGAGCCTAAGAGATAGGGCGTGGCGTGCTGAAAGATGATGGCTGGCAAAAATCATTAGAAGCATCTTTCAACAATCTATATGCCTTTATCGATCTGGTTATAGATCATCTTCCTCCATTCCTCCCACTCCCTTTTTCTCCCCCTCCCCAAGATCTTCTGGATCAATACAGCAAGTGCATTGAGACTGTAGCAACACATTTAAAACCTTATAAAAGGTTATTTAGTTGCTAACAGTGCAGTGGTTTCTGCAAAGCCTGCCAAAAGGTTACAGCTTTTGGGGATCATAAATTACAGACGACAGGAAAAAAGTAAGTGCGGTTTTCTTTATTGTCTCGATGATGGATGGACTCCTGAACAGGGCAGAAAATACATCATATCACCTTTAATGGGCGTGCATTTCTGCAGCCATAACTCACAATTTTAAAATAGAAAATGGTGAAATATGGCGTTGTATATTCCACTTGTGACATATTTATGGGTCCTCGCCTTCTTATAAATACAGTGATTGCTATTTCAAAGCACCATGTCAGGTATGAGCTGAGCGCAAACAGCTGGCGCGGCTGAAAAATTATAGCCAGAGTGGACGTTTTCAAAAACTCTCTCTCACAGCAGTAAATTTACAGTGTTTGCACTAACTGTTATTAAAACCAAATCCATATCTTGGCAACAGGAATCCATTGCTCAGTAACAGCTGGAGTGACAGTGTGTCCCGACAGCTGGGGTGAGCTCTGAACTTGGCTGCAATGCACGTCCAGGAGGGAAGGTGGTGAGGCTCAGACCCAGACCGAGGGGCTCCACGGAGCTGGTGTCTGGAGCCCAGGCGGAGTGGGGGGAGCCCCCACAGTGCCTGCCTCTGTCTCCTGTCTGACCACTGCATTTAGGCTGCTTCCAGCTCTTCTCCTGGCCCAGTCAGGATCCTCTCCTGACAGTTTTCTGTCTACATCCCCACTCAGCCCCACTTCTTCCCAGCTCCCTTCTCTCCACCCCAGTGAGTCATTTTAGCATCTGGAGAGGGAATAACAGAGTTGAAAACAGAGCCTGTGCACGGCCCAGAGAAGAAAGACAAAGGGCAGAGTCCACCCGGGCAGGCTGGTGTTGCAGAGATGGGGCTAGAGGAGCAATGAGGCTGTTGAGGGAAAAAAAGAAGGACATCAAAGGCCAGATGGTCTATGCAATATAATAATTTCCAATTCAATCAAAAATTGTCAAGCCCCAACTATGAGCTAGGCATAATTTTTTTTTTTTTTAAAAAACTTTATTTTGTATTGGGGTATAGTCAATTAACAATGTTGTTTCAGGTGAATAGTGAAGGGACTCAGCCATACATATACATGTATCCATTCTCCGCCAAGCTAGGCATACTCTTAAGGGTTGAAAATAGCAAAAAACGAGTAAGACATCATATTTACTCTCGGGGAGCTTACAGTCTACAGACTGCCCAAGACACAGCTAGTAATACTACACCTGTTTCCTAAATTCTTTTCTTCACTGGTATTTTATTTGGCTGTTTTAACAACTAAAGAAAGCACAGTAGTACGGGTGAAACTCTGGATATGACATTAAATGAAAGGAGACAGGCCCTAAAGGACACATATCCTAGGATTCAACTTGTGTGAAGTTCAAAAGCAGGCAAAACTGGACCCACAGGGACATAATCTCTGAAGTATACAGACAGCTCAGCTCATACAACTCAATAAAGACAAAACCAATCCGATCAAAAAAAAAATGGGTAGAAGATCTAAATAGACTTTTCTCCAAAGGAGACTTACAGATGGCTAACAAGTCCAAGAAAAGATGCCCAGCATCGCTCATTATTGGAGAAATGCAAATCAAAACCACAGTGAGGTTCCACCTCACACTGGTCAGAATGGCCATAATGAAAAGTATACCAATGATAAACCCTGGAGAGGGTTTGTGGAGAAAAGGGAACCCTCCTACACTTTTGGTGGGAATAAACTGGTCTATCCATTAAGGAGAGAACAATATGAAGATTCCTCAAAAAACTAAAAATAGAGTTACCATATGACCCAGTAATCCCACTCCTGGGCATGTATCTGGAAAAAGAAGAAAAGTTTAATTGGAAAAGATATGTGAACCGCAATGTTCATAGCAGCACTATTTACAATAGACAAGACATGGAATAAACCTAAATGTCCATTGAAAGATGAATGGAGAAAGAAAACATGATACACATATCATATATAAAATGGAACATTACTCAACCACAAAACAGATTAATTAATGTCATCTATAGCAACATTGGCTTTGCTGATAGCTCAGTTGGTAAAGAATCTGCCTGCAGTGCAGGAGACACTGGTTTGATTCCTGGGTTGGGAAGATAGGCTGGAGAAGGGATAGGCTACCCACTTCCGTATTCTTGGGCTTCCCTGTGGCTCAGCTGGTAAGGAATCTGCTTGCAGTGTGGGAGACCTGGGTTCAATCCCTGAGTTGGGAAGATCCCCTGGAGAAGGGAAAGGCTACCCACACCAGTGCTCTGGCCTGGAGAATTCCACGAACTGTATAGTCCATGGGCTCGCAAAGAGTTGGACATGACTAAGCAACTCTCACTTTCACTTTTCACATAGAACATGAATGGACCCAGGGATTACCATACTAAGTGAAGTAAGTCAGAGAAAGACAAATGCCATGATATCACTTATATGTGGAATCTAAACAATGATATGAATGAACTTGCTTGCAAAGCAGAAACAGACTCACATACCTAAGAATCAAATTTATGGTTACCAAAGGGGAAAAAGGAAAAGGAGGGATAAATTAGGAGTTTGGGATGAGCAGATGCACACTATATATATATATAAAATGGATAACCTGCAAGGACCTTGCAGGTTATTGCAGGATATTGCTCAGGAAGCTATATCCAGTATCTTGTAATAACCTATAATGGAAAAGAATATGAAAGAGAATACTATGTATATGTCTTCCCTGGGATCTTGCCTGTGAGGACCAGTGAGGGTCTGACCTGTACCAACTGATGGGGGACTTCTCCTGGACCTCAGAGCTGCCCTCAGCCTCTGCTGTGAACGTGGGGTCTCCAGAGAATGGGGCTTGAAATGGTCCAGTGGTTACTAGCTTTGGTTTTGCAATCTATGCAGAACATTCCCTCGAATATCAAGGAGTGGGTGTAAAATACACACAAAATATTGGCACTAATTATCTACATTTATCTGTTCATTCTCTCTTTCACCATTTGCTAAGGTCCTTCTGTTTGCTGGAAGGATGTGTTTGCTATGTGCACGGGACTTGGGGGTGACAATTATGTAGTAACTATTTTCAGGAATTTGCAGATTAGGGAGGGGGCTTCTTGGTCTTCAATGATAGCAAGACAAATTCTGCTTGGGATGCGGGGAAAGAGGACTTCATGGAGGGGGCAATGTTGACACTGGACGTTGAAGGGCAAGTTCAAGTTCACCAGGAAGACAACTTGAGGTGAAGGGAAGAGAGGGACAGAGTCCAGGTTGCCAGGAGCATGGTTTGCAGGGGAAGGATGGGTGAAGAGGTAGGGAACATCCTTTGGAAGATGGTAAATGTCACCCCAAGGATTAGGCTTTATCTTGTCAGTGAAAGAAGTCCTAGCAAGCTGTGCATGGGAACTGGAGGTAGTTAGATTTGTGTTTGAACCACTGCCTTTGCTGGCTTTAGAGCATGGAGTGCAGGGAGGGGAGTCTGATGCTGGGAAAGAGCCAGCTCCATCAGGAACTCTTGAGTGAGAAGCATGGTGGGTCACAGTGATCCCTGAGGGCACTGGAAGCTCTCAGATGCAGACTCCAGCATCAGATAACAATCAAACAACAACTGCTGTTCAAAAAGCTTGGGAACCACTTAGAGGTTCAATGCAATATTCCCACCCATCTAATTTTTTTTTTGTTTTTTGAGGATGGGATGCTAAGTTTGTGTATGTGTGATTTTAATAAAAATAGCTGTTCAGTCATGAAACACATACATGCTTCTCATTAAAAAACAATCAAACAATGTAGAGAAGAATAAGTTCAAGATGGATCAAAGGCCAACTCTGGCCTCAGTATTCTGCTGAAATCTGATATTTAGCTCAGTTTTGGGCTTGGCCTTTGGAGGGACAGGTAGTTGAGACTGACTTCAACATTATTTCTATATCGCTGAAACTGTGTGTGATCGACGGTTGTGTGATTGCTTCATAGCCAATCATAATGACAGGAGTGACAGGAACAAGGCGTGGCATTCGGACTTATTAATAGCTGTTTTGAAATAGAGGCAAGCCTTCTAGATGTAACTTTGCATGAGAATCTCCTTTATGCTTTGTATGTTGGAATCTTATCAATCAGTGGAAGTGAAAATGTGCATTTATTATTGTGAGAGGGAAATGCTGCACTACTATGGGTGAAAGTTATTAATTTTATGCACAAAATTATGAACTTTCAAACAGTTAAATGAGGGACTAGCTCAGTGAAATGAGAGACTTAATATGAATGATAAGAGAGAATCTGCTAGCTAGGCTGCTTTGGGAAAACCATGATATCGTCAGCTCCTTTTGGGGAACCAAAACTATTATGAAAACCTAAAAAATTATAAGATGAAAAAGTAGATTAATGTTATGGACTCAGTGTGTCCCCCACCAATTCATATTTTGAAGCCAAATCCCCAATGTGATGGTATTTAAAGGCAGGGTTTTTGGGAGGCAAGGAGGTTTAAATGAGGTCGTGAGGGTGGTGTCCTCATGATGGGATTAGTGCCCTGGTAAGAAGAAAACCAGAGAGCCAGCTCTCTTTCTGCCATATGTGTACACAGCAAGAGGATGGCTCAGTTTGTGTCCTCAAATAGTCTTGGGGTGGGGGCACTCATGCCTGGTGGGAGCATCTTTATGTCACCTAGCCAGATGCCCAAAGTAACTGATCCAGCGTGTGAGTGAGTGTTCTAGGGAAATGCATCTTCTAAGTTTGCACTTGAGAACACCTTTTCCCCTGCTACAGTGATTCAGGGGTTCCCTTCACTTCTGCCAGCAGCCACTCCCATCTTGGTCAGCAGGAGGATTACAGGTGCTTCAGAGCATGAGTGGAGGCTCTTGAAGTCAGGGATGAGGGGTTGAACCTGGCTGATGAGAAGAGGATCTGGGTGGGTAAAATGGGGTGCATATAAGGTGGAAGGTCTCAGGGAGTGGGGGGTGAGGGTTTGTGGGGGTCAGCTTCCCTCCAGGGCCTTTCAGCCCCAGGTGCTCAAAGGGGCTGGCATCCTTCTTTCTCTGCCCCTGCTACCAGGCTGTGCTCCAGAGTTTCCCTTCCCTCTGGCCTACTGACAATGGGGATGGTCTCACTACTTTCTGGACTCTTTGGCTCCAAAAACAAGCACGTGGCATTTCTGACATTTTCTAAAGAGTTTTTGCTGCAAGTAGCAAAAGGTCAGCAGTTTATAGTTCTCTCCTAAGAAATGCCTGTGTTATACTGTTCAATGAAAGGTCAGAGGCCACCCAGTTGTTGAATCTCTTTTATCCATCATAAGCAAACAGGCAAGGCTGGAAGGGATTGTCTCTGAGTTATAAGTAATGCTATTTCCCTCACTTGTCTTTATTCTCC
Organism: Tragelaphus eurycerus; assembly: GCA_935064755.1. Taxonomy (NCBI): domain Eukaryota; kingdom Metazoa; phylum Chordata; class Mammalia; order Artiodactyla; family Bovidae; genus Tragelaphus; species Tragelaphus eurycerus. Next base: position 9,607,731 of record CAKXYN010000034.1, on the reverse strand, counting down.
AAGCTTTTTAACAATATGCATCTATTATTTTTATAACTAGAAAGAATAAATCTAAAGATTTCTTAAAACAAAATAAAAACTGTTGCCTGCAGAGCAAGAAGAGGATTCTGACCAGATATCTAATCTGCTGGTACCTTGATCTTGGACTTCCAGCCTCTGGAACCACGTGAAATAAATGCTTGTTGTTTAAGTCTGCAGTAATTTGTCACAGCAGCCTGAATCAACTATGACAATTAGCTTGTGTCATTAAGTCTCATTTTAGAGAATTATTTGTTGTAATAACACTCATGACATTAAACAAAACAAGAGCCTTTTTTGAACCTTCAGAATTATTTTTTTTGAACCTTTAGAACTATTTTTGAATTTTCTAAATGTTTAATTCTATTCAGGCCACAAGTCTTTCAAGGAAAAAGCCTCATCTGAGAGTTCTTCACATCAGGTGAAGACGAATAAAAGATAGGATGTCAACTTTACCATGCCCACGTTTCAAAAAGAGGAAGTCCTCCAAAATCACATGCAACATTTATGATAAATGATCCTTGATTCAGATGTAATGGAAAATATAAAAAGAATAAACTGTTGGAGAAAAATGAGACTCACCTCAAAATGTGTTGCTTCTCACCTACTTTGGTTGAAAGTGATACACACTGGTAGTGCAAGGATTGCGTAGAAGGCAATGGCAACCCACTCCAGTACTCTTGCCTGGAAAATCCCGTGGATGGAGGAGCCTGGTAGGCTGCAGTCCATGGGGTCGCGAATAGTTGGACACAACTGAGCGACTTCACTTTCACTTTTCACTTTCATGCATTGGAGAAGGAAATGGCCACCCACTCCAGTGTTCTTGCCTGGAGAATCCCAGGGACGGGGGAGCCTGGTGGGCTGCCGTCTATGGGGTTGCACAGAGTCGGGCACGACTGAAGTGACTTAGCAGCAGCAGCAGCAGTGCAAGGGTTGAGGAACATCCATTTAAGTGAATGGTCCAGAAAAATTATGTCTGCACTTTATTTCAGCCCTCAACATTTTGCTATAGTTTTAATACGAAATCACGATAATAAAGCTTTAACATAAAATTATGTATAGGCTTTGGCTTCCTCTGTGGCTGAATTTAAGCAATTGATCGCCTGGAATTCATGTGGAATGTATTTTCTGAATATAATGCACCTCTGGATGTAAACAGAATTTTTTTCTCCCCTTCACCCGTAATCTCTTCCTCAGAGGTAACCCAGACTAGAGTATTTTCTTTTCGACTTTTGAAATGTAGCTATAGAATATTTGTATCTTTTTACTTGCAACTGTGGGATTGTATAAGGGTTGTTGTTGTTTGGTCACTCAGTTGTATCCGACTCTTTTTGTGACCCCATGGACTGTAGCCTGCTCCTCAGTCCATGGGATTTTCCAGGCAAGAATATGAGAGTGGGTAGCCATTTCCTTCTCCAGGGGATCTCCCTGACTCAGGGATTGAACCCATGTCTCCTGCACTGGCAGGTGGATTCTTTATCACTGAGCCACAGGGGAAGCCCTCTACTGTCCAATAATTTGCTGTTTGCCACTCAATAATTTAATACAAACTTCTTCCTATGAGACTAAATAGAACTGTATCTTATAACTGTTTGTATTTCAATATATGGGTGTGGTTTTTATCTAACCAATCTCCAGCGAAAGAACTTTTAGGCTACTCCCAATTTTTATCCATTGTAGGAATGTGGCAGTAAACATTTTTTTTTTTTTTTACAGTTTTTGGGTAAGTACTATTTCCTTTATATATATGCATATATGCATATATATGTATTTTGGTAGGTATCCCCATATTTTCTTCTAGAAATATTGTATCAATTAATATTTCCACCCACAATGTTTATACGTAAGAAGGCTGCTTCCCTTGCCAACACTGAGTGTCATCTGCCTTCTGAATCTTTGCCAACATGCTCTCTGAAAAATGGGCTCTTGATATTTTAATATGCGCCTTTTATTATTAGTGAGGTTGAACATCTTTCTATGTGTCATTGCATTGATTACTTTTAATCACAAAGGAAATGATATCATCTTAAGTGAAGGAGAAAATACCAGCATATGGATGGATATTTTAGCTTCAGATGGTTCTACGTGGATAGTGGTTTAGTCACTAAGTCGTGTCTGACTCTTGCGACTCCATGGACTGTAGCCCCGCCAGGCTCCTCTGTTCATGGGATTCCCCAGCTGAGAATACTGGAGTGGGTTGCCATTTCCTTCTCCATCTATGTGGATGGAACACGTTATATTTGTGCCTCTCTGTCCAATGGTCAAATCATTTTCACTTCCTAATATCTGTTAATCTTCACAATCACTCTGTGAACAAAACACCATAATGTCTTTAGCTGTGAAAGGATAGGGCTTTGAGAGCTCAACTGATTGGGCTATGACATCATGGACAAAAGTAGGTTTGGGGTTCGAAGCTCCATTTCTACATCCCAATTGGTCTTTTTTTTTAAGCCATTTTTTTTTTTTTTTTTGAGGTGGACCTTTTTTTTAAGTCTTTATTGAATTTGTTATAACACTGCTTCTGTTTTATGTTTTGGTTTTTTGACCACGAGTCCTGTGGAATCATGGTTCCCCAACCAGGGATTGAACCCACACGTCCTGCACTGGAAGGCAAAGTCTTGACCACTGAGTCCCCCAGGAAGTTCCCCCTAGTTGGTCTTCATACTACTCTATCCCACTATGTCGGCCACTGAACAACTGAGATCCAGATTCCTGGGCTGACAGTTCCTAAATAGTAGAAATCATGAGGGCTTCCCAGGTGGCTCAGCTGGTAAAGAATCCGTCTGCAATGCAGGAGACATAAGAGACTCAGGTTTGATCCCTGGGTTGGGAAGATCCCCTGGAGATGGTCATGGCAACCCTCTCCAGTATTCTTGCCTGGAGGATCCCAGGGACAGAAGAGCCTGGTGGGCTACAGTGCACGGGGTCACAAAGAGTCAGACATGGCTGAGTGACTGAGCACAGCACACACGGAGAACAGCTCTATACACATATGATCTCACTGAATTCTTGTAATCACACGTACAGATGGGGAACCGACATGGTCATACAGTCAGGATTTCACCCTGGAATCCTCACTTGAGCCCATACTTGTGACAAGATCCACCCGTCTTCCTGTGCCAACCAGCACCCCGCACGAGGAAACAGCCTCCCCGTGGATGCTCCCGAGTCCCCATGCATGGCGCCACGTGAGACTGAAATTTACCCAAGGGAGACAAGACAGACTCAGGCTGAGAATTAAGGGGAGGGGCGGTAGGTGTCGTGTTTTCTCAGCAAAGATGCTATTGGTATTCTGAGCAGGATGGTTCTCAGTGCAGGATCACCTCCTGCATTGCTGGAGGCTTAACATTCCCAGTCTTGCCCTTTAAAGGCCCTTAAAGTCCCCCCTTTTTTTTTTTTTGTGTTTTGCCCCCGCCGTGCCAGGCATATGACAGCCCGAGAATTTCCAAATAGTCAGGAGAGGCTTGGTGTGGTTCCTTGATCATGATACATGCTTGTCTCAGCTGAGGGAACTGTGTTGTGTCTGGTATGGTTTAGGCCAACCCTCTGCATAGGGCTGGGGTTTCGGGAGTATTCCGCACAGGCAATGTGGTATTTCTGGGTTTTCCTCTGAGGCTGATCCTCCGTAACCCCCAAAGCACCTGATGCCGGCTCCATTTGCAGATGGTCAATAACTGGCCACACTCGCTCTTGACGGATGTCTGGGTGCCTGCCCTCCAGCGCTGGGCTCTGGCCCTGAGCAGCTCCTCTTCCAGGCCCAGATTTTTCTCCCCCCTGATGGCAGAGGTGGCAGCAGGCAGGGAAATGATCAGCTCATGGTCATCTTGTTCCAGGGAGGGACTTTCAGGGTGGGAACCCAAGCTCTCTGGGCTGGTTTCTTGGAAAGCCAGCCTGGCCCAGTCCTCTGACCACGAGAGTGGGCTCACTGGTTCAGCGCTGCCATTTGCGCCAGGCCTGTGGCTGCTGCATGGGCTCATGGTGCTTTCAGGAAGAGCTGGAGCTTCCCTGGTGGATCAGCAGAACTTCAGGAAACGTGAGGAGGGCGAGAGGCGGTGCATGGCTACCAGGGGTTTGGCTCCTGGCCTGCAGCTAACCGGCCATGCCCACTGAAGGGGCTCCCTGGGCGTGCTTTTTAAAGTAGGAGCAGCAGCTCTGCAATAGCAGTTGTTGAAACCATCGAGGGCGGTGCTCAAATTCGCCTGGCCAAGAGAGTTTGTCATGGGGCAGTCAGAACACATGTGCAAAGAGAGGTGATGCTGAGAACAGGAAGTGGTTTAGAGCAGCCAGATTTCTAACACAGAGATCAGTCCTTTCTGAGTCCTGCTTCCTCGTTTGTGTAAACACCAGCCTCTTTCACTCTGGTTGTTGTCGAGGACCAGAGTATGAACAGGAAAGCTTTCTGTTCAAAAGCAACTGGTGTTTTTTTTTTTTTTATTTTTTTTTTTGATGTTGATTATTTTTTAAAAAGTTAATAATTATTTGTTTATTTTTGGCTGTACTAGGTCTTGGTTGCTGTGCCCAGCTTCTTTTAGTTGTGATGAGTGGGCACTGCTCTTGGTTGTGGCATGCGGGCTTCTCGTTGCGGTGGCTTTTCTTGTTGTGGAGCCCAGGCTCAAGACCATGGGCTCGATAGTTTAGGCGCAGGGCCTTTGTTGCCCAGAGGCATGTGGAATCTTCCCGGACCAGCTATCGAACCCCTGTCCCCTGCATAGGCAGGCACTGGGTCACCAGGGAAGTCTAAACAATTGATTTTTAAATTGCACCATGCATTGTTTGGGCTTCCCAGGGGGTGTTAGATGTAAAGAGCCCACCTGCCAATGCAGGAGATATAAGAGATGCAGGTTTGATCCATGGGTCAGGAAGATCCCCTGGAGGAGGGCATGGCAACCCACTTCAGTACTGGTGCCTGGAGAATCCCATGGACGGAGGAGCCTGGTGGGCTACAGTCCATAGGGTCACAAAGAGTCGGACACGACTGAAGTAACTTAGCAAGCACATATACACACGCACAGTACAATAAATACTGGGTGTTCCCCTCGTCCTGTGGCTGCTGCCTCAGGAGGGTAGATGATGCTAGGAGGTAAGGGGCCTCTTGATGGGCTTTTATGGCTTTACTTCTGCTTCTGGGAAAAATATGGGCAGAGAATCTTCTATTCTGAGGCTCTTACTGGTGAGCCCTTTGCTGGGAAGCTGGTGGCTGGGCTCTGAGTGCTCTGAGAAAACACAGGGGATTCCTGGGACCTTCCTGTTGCTTTTTTGGACCTGCTGGTTGTGTGTGGCTCATTGTCCATCCCCCGATACACACCATCCAGCTAATATGTTCCGTGGCTTTGAGGAGGTCAGCCTGGGAGCAAGTGGGTCCTTTGTTGGCTGCAGATATTGGCACAACAAGGGTGGCCTTTCATCTCTGGAGGGGAATAACTCAGGATGTTTCGGTTGCACCCTTTATGCTGATTCCAAATGCTCTCTGTTAACTAGACAGTGTATTAAAAAGCAGAAACATTACTTTGCCAACAAAAGTCCATCTAGTCAAAGCTATGGTTTTTCCAGTAGTCATTTATGGATGTGAGAATTAGACCATAAAGAAAGCTGAACACCAAAGAGTTGATGCTTTTGAACTGCAGTGTTGGAGGAGACTCTTGAGAGTCCCTTGGACTGCAAGGAGATCCAACCAGTCCATCCTAAAGGAAATCAGTCCTGAATATTCACTGGAAGGACTGATGCTGAAACTCCAAAACTTTGGCCACCTGATGCAAAGAACTCACTCATTGGAAAAGACCTTGATGCTGGCAAAGATTGAAGGCAGAAGAAGAAGGGGACGACAGAGGATGAGATAGTTGGATGGCATCACCAACTCGATGGACATGAGTTTTAGCAAGGTCTGGGAGTTGGTGATGGATAGGGAGGCCTGGTATGCTGCAGTCCATGGCGTCAGAAAGAGTTGGACACGACTGAGCGACTGAACTGAACTGAACTCTGTCATGTTCTTAAATGCAGACCTGGGCAGCAACCAAGCTGGATAAGGCTTCTGAAGTGGTCCAACCTTGCAGACTCGGAGGACTGGCTAGAGGCTACTCTATACAGATACAGTTTGTTATGGGCACATGGGTATGTCTGTGAAAATCCACAGACATTCAGCCTAGAACTAACCAGGGTCTTGGGCTAACACATCTTTTAGTTGAATTTCTTGGAACCCTGCTGGTCTCTGGTTCCAGGGCTTCTTGGGAGGTAGTGAGGACAAATTTCTGGTGTCCCCTTGGAGTGGGATGTGGTTTATAGTGTGGGAGGGTGGAATGAGCTTGGAGTTTGGATGCCACCAACCTGAAGACCAATCATGGGAGGCCACCACTTAGTAACTCTGCAGATGGCCTGAGTTTTGATTTGTCTCTGCAAGGAGATAATACCATCTTATCTGAAATGATTGCCTGGAAATCAACCAGGAAATATGAAAAGGCTTTGGAACCTGTAAAATGCTCTCCAACAGTTGTCTGTATTATTTTCTGCTCTCAAAAGCTGAACTTCAAAGTCGCTTTCAACTGTGATGAATTCTGTGATGTTCATCTCTTCCTGGGACAGAACTCTGTTTTCTTCTCATAAGACACCCGCAATCCCAAGAAGTACCCCCAGTCCAGATGCAATCCAGTGAGCTGACACTCTGTCTTCTCTTAATTTAGTCCAATTTTACATTTCTTCTCCTTTTTTCCCTTTATTTTTGTTTGAATCTGAACCAAATAGATCCTTAAAGCCACAATGGTCTCGGGAAGAGCAGTGCAACATTCTTGCCAGAGCTGCAATATCAGACATGACATTATAGCTATCATATCTCTGACAGCAGCTATCAGAGATGCCATTGGAAGTGGGGACCACCTTGGTTTGGTGCCTCCTTGATGAGGTGTTCAGGCAGAAATGACTTTTATAGGCAGAAGAATGGAGCTCTAAGTTTGGCTAATGCCCACTAGACGAATGTCATAACATCGGGGTTAGTTCATGGCTCCTCAGAAGTCTTGAATATCAATTGCTTTCTCTTTCTGTGACGTGGAGGCCTATTTGCCAGGAGTGGGGATTATGGCTGAGACTTCGGTATATAAACAGAAGTCTAGGACTAGAGTAGAAAGAGTACTGGCCTTGGAGTCTTACAACCTAAGCTGAGTTGACCCACCACCAGCTACATGTGAGACTTTGAAGGAAATCGCTTAACCCTCAGGAGTCGTATGTGTAATGGAATATAACAATATTTGGGGATAGTTCATATATCACATTGTATACTAATGACCTTTGTAGAACACGAATATTTTAAAATCTGTGTTTAATGTGCATTCAGCAAGCTGCCCATATCATGAGGACAGCTTGATGAACTACCCCAAAGTAAATGCACTCATGTAAGCCCCACCCAGATGAAGGACTATAATATTACCCGAACCTTGGAATCCCTTCTGCCCTCTCCTTGCCACACTCCACCTTCCTCCCCCGCAATGACCACAGTCCTGTCTCCGAACACCATAGACCTGTGTTGTCTTGTTTGTTTGTTTTTTTTTTTTCAAGTATAGTTGATACACAATGTTGTGTGAACTTCTGCCATAACAGCAAAACGATTCAGTTATGCACATACATATTCTTTTTCATGTTCTTTTCCCTTATGGTTCTTCAGAGCAGGATAATGAATACAGTTCTCCATGCTATACGGTAGGGCTTGTTGTTTATCTGTTCTGTATATAATAGTTCGCATCCACTGACCCCAAACTCCCAACCCATTCCTCCCCCATCCCCTCTCTTCCTTGGCAACCAGCACTCTGCTCTCTGCCCGTGAGTCTATTTCTGTTTTGTAGACAAGTGGACAGGTTCATTTGTGCCCTATTTTAAATCCCACATATAAGTGATGTCATCTGGCACTTATCTTTTTCTTTCTGTCTTCACTTAGTATGATAATCTCTAGGCCCATCTGCTGCTGCTGCTGCTAAGTCGCTTCAGTCGTGCCCGACTCTGTGCGACCCCATCGGGCCCACCCCCGTCCCTGGGATTCTCCAGGCAAGAACACTGGAGTGGGTTGCCATTTCCTCTCCATCTGTGGCTCGTCGGGTCCGACTCGCGACCCCATGGACGCGGCCCCCAGGGACCTCTTCCATGGGATTTTCCAGGCAGATACTGGGGTGGGGTGCCATTGCCTTCCCCGTAGGCCCATCTATGTTGCTGCAAATGGCATTATTTCATTCTTTTTTCATGGCATAGTATTCCATTGTATAAGATTCCCCTGGTGGCTCAGTGGTAAAGAATCTGCCTGCCAAACAGGAGACTGGAGTTTGATCCCTGGGTTGGGAAGATCCCCTGGAGAAGGAAATGGCAACCCATTCCAATATTCTTGCCTGAGAAGTCCCATGGACAGAGGAGCCTGGAGGGCTAAGTCCATGGGTTTGCAAAAGAATCTGAATTGACTTAGCAACTAAACAGCAGCATTGCATTGTACATATGCCACCTATTCTTTTTCCATTCATCTTTCGATGGGCATTTAGGTTGCTTCCATGTCTTAGCTGCTGTGAATAGCGCTGCTGTAAACATAGGGAGGCCTGTATCTTTCTGAATTATAGTTTTGTCCGCATAAATGCCGCGTTTATGTCCACATAGGAGTGGGATTGCTGGATCATTTGGCGTGGTGTTGCCTGTTTTTGAACTTCATGTCAATGAAATCATGGAGTATGTGCCCTGGCTATTTTGCTTGTGAGATTCACCCATGTTGTTGCAGGCCATGGTAGTTCATTTATTTATTTGCACCATTATATAATTTCCAAAGTGTGACTATACCCCAACATTTCCATTCTACTGTTGAAGATTCGGGTGGCTTCTAGTTTTTAGCACTCCTACATAATGTTATGGTTGCCTGGATTTCTGTTTGGCGTATGCCTAGGCGTGGAATTTCTGTGTCGCTACAGTATGTCTGGAGGTCGATTTGAACAGATACCTGCAAATAGGTTTACAAAGCAGACAAGTCAGTTTCCACTCCCAGATAGGAGTGTGTGACTTTCTGTTTCTCCCCATCTTCTCTAACACTTGGTGTTGGCATTGTTTTTCATTTTGTTATTCTGACGAGATAAAGCAATATCTCTTTTTGCTTTTTCATTTGTATTTCCCTAGTAGCTACTGTTGGAGAAGGCAATGGCAACCCACTCCAGCACTCTTGCCTGGCAAATCCCATGGATGGAGGAGCCTGGTAGGCTGCAGTCCATGAGGTCGCTAAGAGTCAGACACGACTGAGCGACTTGACTTTCACTTTTCACTTTCATGCATTGGAGGGGGAAATGGCAACCCACTCCAGTATTCTTGTCTGGAGAATCCCAGGGATGGGGGAGCCTGGTGGGCTGCTGTCTATGGGGTCACACAGAGTCGGACACGACTGAAGCGACTTAGCAGCAACAACAGCAGTAGGAACTGAGGTTCAGTGCATTTTTGAAACTTTATAAACCATTTCAATAGCCTCTTTTGCGAAGCTCTTGTTCAAATCTTTTGGTCATTTTTCTATTGCATTAAAAAAATTGTAGAAGTTCTTACTCTATTTCAGTTGGACTCTATTATTGGATATCTTTATTGCACATCGGAGAAGGCAATGGCATCCCACTCCAGTACTCTTGCCTGGAAAATCCCATGGATGGAGGAGCCTGGAGGGCTGCAGTCCATGGGGTCGCTGAGGGTCAGACATGACTGAGAGACTTCACTTTCACTTTTCACTTTCATGCATTGGAGAAGGAAATGGCAACCCACTCCAGTGTTCTTGCCTGGAGAATCACAGGGACGGGGGAGCCTGGTGGGCTGCCGTCTATGGGGTTGCACAGAGTCGGACACGACTGAAGCCACTTAGCAGCTTATTGCATATATCTTCTCCTCCTTTGTGGCTTGCCTTTGCACTCTCTTCATCTTATTATGAACTGAAGCTTCTAATTTTAATGTAGCTTAATATATCAACGTTTCCCTTATTACCAGTGCCTTTTAATGTTAGCCTTGCACTTGGGAAGCCTTTGTTTGGAGTGTGGTGTCTGGTGTCCTTCGATTACACACACTGCTTCCTGCAGATCAGATGACCCAGAGTCAGGTGAGCTGGGGAAGACTCCAAACAGCTGCCCACCTGCCAGGACAGCCTCAGCCCAATCCCACAATGCCAGGGAGCAGCCTTGAGCTGGCTGATTTACCTCCTCATCCTAGCGGCTCTGAAGAACCTGCTGGAGGCTCTAGGCTCCTGACTGGAATCAGGGGCTCCATTAAGGGTGTACAGGGCTCACAGCTCCCAGGAACCATGTGTTTATACCCCTGATTATGAAGAACTAGCATTAGTTGGCCCTTTCCTAAGACTGTGTTTCTAGAACCTCGGTGGAAAGAAAACCTCTGACTGGGTTTACAGCCCTCAGTCTAGGAACTAGACACAGGGGCTCCTTGTTGGCCCAAACTCCCTTTCCAGGGAAATGTCTGTCCTCCCATGGCCTTGCTGAGTGAGGGGGCCCTGTGAGACCCTGCTTCCTCATCATAAGTGATTGAGCTGGGGGTGGACGTGGGAGCCAGGAGTAGCCTGACTGTGGGCTGGCCACTCTTAAACCAATAAGATTCCTCTTTGGGGGAATCTGAACCAGGTGTCAGAAGGAGTTTTTTCTGACTGATTCTGGGCACATGTGCTGGACATTCCCTGTTGAGTTGGGGTCAAAGGGAGCCTTTTTGGGATCTATGTATTTGCTGAATGCATAAGGAATGGAAACTCGGAGAAGTCAGCTGGGAGGGAGAAGGGGAAGGAGTAAAGCAGAGTAGTTACGTGTGCACAGAGACAAAGAGAGCAGACCCCCGTTTTCTCCCCCGCTTCAGGCCCTATTTAACACTTCCTGGTTTCCCTCAGGATCTCTGTGTTTCCTTGCAATAACCCTAAAGTCTCACTCGAGGTCCTTGGAGTGGTTTCTGATTCTTGCAATTAAAAGCATTTGGACTAAGATAGACCAGATCAAAGGTAAAGGAAAAAGAAAAGAAAAAAGATTTATGGGTTGTATTTCGTTCAATAAACCTTATGGAATTCTAGTAAAAATTGATTTCCCTACAATTTAGATCACGTATCTTATTGACTAGAATTATGTCTGTGAGGATAACCATGCTGCTCTTTAGCCATTAAAATGTGAATTCTGGATGCATGAGCAGAGGCGGCTTTCTGGTCTTTATCCTGTAATTAAAGCAGGACCCTAGCATGGACCTAGGTGCATGGGGAGGGTGGGGGCAGAGGCACCTGTGACCCATGGGAGGGGATTCCTCACCTCTAGTGTGGAGCTGTGAACCTCAGGGAGTTTTGAGGGTTGTTAGGATTAAAAAGTGGTTACAACCTCAATCGCCAAAGGTCAGAGAATGGTTAAATAAATTAGTGGTCTCCACGTGAGGGTGTGTTTATGGAGTCATTAAAGATGATGTCATTAAAGAGGTTTTTAATGCTGTGGGAAATTAATTGTATAATAATATGTAACATTAACCGGAAAACAGATGTAAAATGTTTTACACAGGTTAATCTCAAAGATGCTGAAATAAACACGAGAAAACTGGTAACAGTAGTTATATATATTATGTAACTTGTATATACATATGTATTTGCCTTCCTGTGTTTTCTATGATTACTTAAAGTTTTTTTTTTTTTCTTGGAGTATAGTTGATTTACAACGTCGTGTTAGTTTCTGCTGTTCAGCACAGTGAATCAGTTATACATGTACATATATCCACTCTGTTTTAGATTCTTTTCCCATATAAGTCATTACAGGGTATTGAGTAGAGTTCCCTGTGCCACACAGTAATTTCTTATTAGTTATCTGCTTTATTTATAGTAGTGTGTATATAGTAGTGTGTATATAGTAGTGTGTATATAGTAGTGTGTATCGATCCCCGTCTCCCAATGTGTCTCTTCCACTTTTATCCCCCTGGTAACCATAAGTTTGTTCTCTACATCTACAATTACTTTTACAATCAGAAAAATAGTTTGAAACTAAAGTCAAATGCATAAATGGTTTACTCAGTCTTTCCAAGTGTGACATGAGCCCACTGTCGAGTTTTCTTCAAACATTCATTTTTTAAAAAAATTTGCTTCATTGAAGTATAGTTGATTTACAATGTTGTGTTGATTTCTACTGTGCAGCAAAGTGATTCAGTTATGCACATACACACCTTCTTTTCCATTCTGGTTTGTCACAGGATAATGAGTATAGTTTTATGGTTCCCTGTGCTATACAGTAGAACCTTGTTCTTCATCCTTTCTATAGATAATAATTTGCATCTGCTAATCCCAAACTCCCACCCCATCCCTTCTCCACCTTCCCTCCCCTTGGCAACCACAAATCTGTTCTCTATGTCTGTGAGTCCAAACATTAATCCTTGGTCCTAAATCCCCAAACCCCTATTCTCCAAGGACAAAGGGATTTGGACCATTTGTGATGATACACTTCTTGGAAGACCCTTCCCTGGCTGGCTCACGGTTGGACACAGCCTTTACGACACGTGAAGAGGACAGTGGCTCCATTTCTCCAGGGTGTGAGAGAGGACAAGACTCCAGCTCAACAACCAGAGAACTAAGTTGGGATATGGTTTATGAAAAACATGGGACAAATGAGCGGCAAAGAGCTTTAAAATACTTTAAGATCTTAGAGTGAAAGCTCATCCCTAGTAACCTTGGCTGAGGAGGGCATTCTTGAGGTTGTTTTTGGTCCTCGAAGAGCCTGGCTGGGTGGGACGTGGGGCAGGGAAGAGCCGGCCAACAGGGACAAGGTGGCAAGAGCTGGCGGGGACTTCAGAAGCCGCTTAAGTGGGCACCACAGCCTTAGAGATAATGACAATGATCACCTTAACTCAAGGGCTTCCTATCTGCTACGGGTGCACACAGGTGAATGGTGTTGCCTGGCTGGAATTTTACTTAACTTTCACAATAGCCCAGTAAGGCAGGTTTAATCATCTTCATTTTGCCAAAGAGAAAACTAACCAACCCCAAACAAAAGCAAGGAAACGGGCCTAGAATCGTAAAGTAATATTCACAGATGAGCGAAGGCAGGTCCAGGACAGCGAACTACCTTTCCTTTTAATTTTTAACCCTGATGATAATAATCGGGATAATCACATAATGGGCTTTACTATGTGCCAGGCCTTGTGCCAAATGCTTTTCTTGCTTTATCTCCTTCAACGCTCACAGCAGCTTAATGGAACAGATTCCATTATTGTTTTCACTTTACGCTGAAGAAACAAGCCTGGGAAGAACTTGCTGATGGTCACAAGGAGTAGGTGCTGGAGCCAGTCTTGAAGCCCAGGTCCATCTGAAGCCAGGCCAGAATTCTGGCTGGGACTACCAGAGATACCCCTACTCCTACCTGGGGATGGGAGAGCTGAGGCCAGGGCGAAGTGTCCAGTGGCAGGGCCCTGGTCCCAGCCCTCCACCAGAATGTCAAGGACAGGGGAGCAAGCATGATGCTGGAGTTCAAACACTGTTGTCGCGATCCTGCCGATTAGTGCATCACTCAGTGAATGTGAGCACGAGTGTGTGCATGCGTGTGTGTGTGCAGTGGAAGCGTGTGTGCTTCCATCCATCAGTGGGTTTAGTTTGCAGTGGGGTACTTCAAGCTTGGTGATCTCTGGGATCTCGCTCAGTTCACTTCTGAAAGTTTACTGAGCTCTAAATACTCACGCTTCTGTCCTATCCTTGTGCAGTTTTGAGGCAGAGTTGGGGGTGTTATGTGTGATCAACAAAAACAAAATGATGAGACAATAATGAAGGTAGAAGGTGTGATGCAGGGTTTAGATTCTGAGACCAATGGGGATGGAGAGGTTGGAAAAGGATTCTTTACGTGTGTGTTGCTGTGGTGAGTTACTCAGTCGTAACCCCATGGACTGTAGCCTGCCAGGCCCCTCTGCCCATGGAGATTCTCCAGGCAAGGATACTGGAGTGGGTTGTCGTGCTCTCCTCCAGGGGATCTTCCCAACCCAGGGATCGAACCCAGGTCTCCTGCATAGTAGGCGGATTCTTTACCATCTGAGCCACCAGGGAAGCTGTGTGATTGTGTGTAAGAGTGTGTGTGAGTGTGTGAGTGTGCATATGTGAGTGAGTCGTGAGCATGTGTGAGTGTTAATATGGGAATGGGAGTGTGTATTTATGAGTGTGTGTGTGGGTGTGTCTGTATGGATGTGTGTTACTCTGTGGCTGAGTGTAGAGGGCCCTGGGTTGGAGAGAAGACTGTAAGGTGCCCCCTCGTCTCCTGGGAAGTGAAGGAAGGAAGGAAGAGGGCTGAGGAGTCCTGGCGGGCGGGGTGGCGGGGGGGAGGCAGGGAAGCCAAAGCTCAGGGCGGCCAAGGGGCTGGGACCTGGTCCCTCCCCACTCCCAGCTGAGATCAAAGCTGAGGGAGATCACTCTGGAGAAAACACAGAAGGAAAGGACCTGAGTGTCTGCAGGTCTGGAAGGTGTCTTTGTCACAGTCCCTTCTGACCTTGTGTCCAGGAAGACATGTGCCCAGTTGGCCATCAAGGAACTGGACCTTTGGGCTTGAGGGCTAAGTGCCTGTCAAACACGTCAGAGCCTAGAGAAGGAGGGGGCTCCACCTCTGACCTGGAGGCCACCTGGGGGAGGGGACGAGGCCACCAGTGGATGGGGCTAAGGTGACGCCTGTTAGCCCTGATTGGAGGGACCACAGTTTCTGACCTCTCCCCCAACAAAGGGCCCTTCCTTTGATGAGAGAGTTGTTTCCTAATTTACTCCAGACACACACACACATTACATAGAACTGGACATCCCATTAGTTGTAAAATCAGAGACAACTGATATAGTTTCTGTTCACATGGTCATGGAGCCAAGGACATCTTTACTGGGTCCTTCGGCTAAAATCTTTCTGCAGTCTGGGGGGGGTCTTTGAGGAAGGCCCAGGGTAGGGGGTGCTAGCAAGTGATCCCCAAAAGGCCTAGGCCCAGGAAGCCCCTTCAAACAGCAGAGTAGAATTCCAAGCTATGAGAGAGTATGCCAACCTCCCCGTCAAAGTTTCCTTGACTTCAGGGGCTGGCCATGGATCTGTGTTGGGTTGACCATAGAAAACACTGGGCCAGGAGATTTGGTCTCACACTTACTTTGTTTGAAGTTTGCTGTGTTAATTTCTGCTATATAGCAAACTGACTTAGTTATACATATATCTACACTATTTTTTCATATTCTTTTCCATTATGGCTTTACTGAATACAGCTAGCTGTGCTGAACAGTAGGACCTGTGGTCCATCCATTCCACATGTAATCGTTGGCCTCTGCTAACCCCCAACTCCCAACAAAGCCCTTCTCCCCCGTGGCAACTACAAGTCTGTTCTCCATGTCTGCGTCTTATATCGTCTTTTTTCCTGTCCCACCCACCCACTGGAGCTGTGTCTGTAACATCTGTAATCATTCTCAAAATACAAGTTCCTGGGCCTTGTGTCGGCCCTGTTTTCTGTCCTGCACACACGCAAAGACCTTTGAGTCGGCAGCTCTGTTTTATAAGGTTGCTACTTCCTGCCCTCGCTTTATTACATCTGTTCTTTGGGGCATGGTGTTATAAATTGGGTATGTGATGATGTGTAATCACTAACTGAAAAGCCAATACATTTTCACAGTACCGGCAGCAAGACAAATAAAAGGCAAAATGAAAGCTTGTGCTCTTTGGACAAAAGGAAAAGCACACAACACTCATATTAAAAAAAAATCAGACTGTGAATTGAAAATGTTGTCATCTTGGGGGCTGGTTTTCTTGGGGTTAGTCTGGCTTGTGTTGTTTGCCTCCTGGGAGTGGGGTGCCTCTGGCTGGGAGGTGGGGAGTGTGGAGGATGGGACCCACATTATTATTAGGCTTTGTAAATCTCAGGCTATTGCCTTGGGTGCTTATGAGTTATGATTTTCGGTAGCCTTTGATTGAGGACAACTGGTCCTGTGGTTAGAGGATACAGGGCAGAAAGAGACAGTTGAAGAGAAAGCAATGCAGAAAAAGAAGCATGTAAGTCTGTGTTTAGATGGGTGAACACTGTAGAATGATTTTCCCCAGTAGAAATTCAGTAAACACCTGGGTTGATATTAATGTCTGAAAGACAGAGCGATCCACACAATCAGGGCTTCGTAAGTGATGATGCTTTTTCGTTCTGATGCTGTGCCTTCACACTGTAGGGAGTGGATAGGATGAGAGTGTTTGTACAGATAATTTGGAGCTCTTAGGAAAGAAATCTACGCCCCCCCCCCCGCCAACCTCGCCCCGCTCGTATTCAGCAAATCCGAATATTCATTCGTATTCTTCTCCACCACCCTGCAGAAATACAGTCTGCAGGCCAGAGAATTTTATTTTGCTTTGCTTTTTTCTTCTCCAAGGTCTGGAGGAAAATGCAATAGAAATGGGGCTTGGGGGATAGTTTTTTGAAACTGATGAAAGTAAAAGATAATAGGAATAATATATACTGTCAGCCCAGAAAAGGTTTCACCAGAAAAAGCAAAAGAAGAAAAAAAAAATCTTTAGGCTTGCTAGCTAATTATGTTCATGAAGTTAAGATGAAGGTGAATAGAGATAAGGGTCTCTCCTTTGTAAAGAGGATTTAACTATGTGAGTATTCTAGAAATGCAGACTTTAGTAGTTCTTCCAACACATTGATATCCCAATAATAATAATAGTAATAACCTAGCTACATTGCCTTTATAAATCACCTGTACACAGGGCTGAACAAAAGGAAGGACCCAGTGCACATAAGAGGGCCCAGAGGGCTGGAGGGGCTGGGGCCATGTTACTTATCAATACAAATCTCCCCTCTCCTGGGCCCTCCAACTTTTTTTCTGGGGTCAGCCAGCTCTCAGCAGATTAATATTCAGAATTCTTTCATAGTTTATCTCATTTTGTTTTCTTAAGAACCGTGAGGGAGACGGAAAAGACACTTTTGTCATTTCAGGATGACAGACGAGGAAACTGAGACTCAAACGTGGGGGCTGCCTTGTCCACGGCCACCGGTGGCAGAGCCAAGACCTGGCTGAGGCCTTTCATAGTCCACTTCCATCACCTCCAGGCCATCTGTGAGGGGCTGCAAAGGGGGTGAGACCACCTAACCAGCAATGCCTGCACAGGCAAGGTCACCTGTGAGTCCCCAGCAGTGCCTGCCCCCTGGTTTCGCTTCTGAAGCCCGTGTGCTTTGTCCACATGGGCACCTGAGGAGCCCCACCTGTGGCAGTGTGGGGGCTCCTGACGGGCTGGCAAGCACAGCCTGGGTCCTGTTGGGATGACCTGTCCTAGTGGCAAAACAGAACAAACCTCTGTCTGCCATCGCTGAATTCTCGTAGCGGGTAAACACTTCTCTCTGGGATGCTTTCATAATTGGGGGTCACTTTCTGAGATGAAGCTGCTGGTCTCTTTAGTTACGGAACACAGATCTTCACTTCTTTCAAACAGCACCATTGATGCATTAATAGACTAAACAGTTTTACTTATTTTATTTTTGTCTGTGCTGGGTCTTCATTGCTGTGTGGACTTGCTCTGGTTGTGGTGAGCGGGGGCTCGCTTGGTGCACGTCTCTCACTGCAGTGACTTTTCTTGTTGCAGAGCACGGTCTCTGCCGTGTGCAGACTTCAGTAGTTGTGGCTCCCCAACTCTAGAGCACAGGCTTCACAGTCGTGGTGAACAGGCTCGGCTGCTCCATCGCATGTGGCGTCTTCCCAGACCAGGGATCTAACCCATGTCTCTTGCATTGACAGGTGGATTCCTTGAGGCACTAGGGAAGCCTTTGACTAATTTTTGCTGTAGGCTGCTCACACCCCAGTCTGAATGTAAGATTTGTGAAGGCTGGGTTCTGGGGTCTGTTTTTCCCACTTAAGATCTCAAGTGCTTAGAACGGTGCCTGACATTTTTAATTGCTCAGTGATTGTTGATTTTTTATTTGTTTGTTTGAATGATCAGATGATAAAGAGAAATCAGTAGAGACTGACAGTCTTATTGATATATTCATGTCCAGGGCTTCCCTGGTAGCTCAGTTGGTCAAGAATCCACCTGCAATGCAGGAGACCCTGGTTTGATTCCTGGGTTGGGAAGATCTGCTATAGAAGGGATAGGCTACCCACTCCAGTATTCTTGGGCTTCCCGTGTGGCTCAGCTGGTAAAGAATCTGCCTGTAATGTGGGAGACCTGGGTTAGATCCCTGGGTTGGGAAGATCCCCTGGAAAAAGGAAAGGCTACTCACTCCAGTATCCTGGCCTGGAGAATTCCATGGACTGTATAGTCCATGGAGTCACAAAGAGTCAGACGTGGCTGACTGGCTTTTACTTTCATGTCCAGTGAAGATATGAGGATAGCACTATTGGATGTCCAATCTGTAGTTCAAATAGAGAAAAGAAATAAAGGGGCAGAACTGACACATGGTCCGGGGACCACAGACACCCAGAACCCCAAATGTACCCCCTTTAGAAAGTGTGTTTCTCAGATCCTGCCTTTTTTCATATCAATTCTACCAGTGGTTAAGTTGTAAATTGACAAGAAATATGTTCTGTTTATTTTTTTTTCAAGGTTGAATTTTGGAATGAATTATTGGATTGACTGGTCCATAAAAACAATAAATCAATTGTTAAGAATGAAATTCGTTGTTAAAAGGCAAAAGGCCAAATGATGACCTAATAAAGATGATGGATGAAATCAGGAGTCAGCGAACTCTGGCCCTCAGGCCAAATCCTGCCCGGCACCTGTTTTCGTAAATAAAGTTTTATTGGAACACAGCCAGGTCCATCCATTAACCATTGTCTGCGGCTGATTTCATGCTGCAGTGATAGAGTTAGTAGTTTGTGACAGAGCCCATATGGCTTGCAAAGCCGAAAGTATTTACAATCTGGCCTTTTATAGAAAATGTTTGATGACCTCTGGATTAAATGAAGGTCCGTCATGTTAAAGTACAAAGAATCAAGCTGACCACAGAGGTGAAGTCCAAAATAATGATATCTTTCTGCTGGCCAGCCCAGTACCAGACCTAGCTTCTGCAAGGCACCATTATCCATCATAATAAGTTAATGTTGTTAATTTGACTTTTATTGGTATGGTAGTTTTAATTGTATTTATTCTATAAATTTGTTTTTGTTTTATATGTGCATAATAGCTAGAAGCATAATATAACATAGGGAGCCCAGCCTGGGGATTTGTGATGATCTAGAGGGGTGAGGTGGGGGGAATGGGAGGAAGGCTCAAGGCTTTCCTGGTAGCTCAGCTGGTAAAGAATTCATGTGTAATGTAGGAGACCTCTGTTTGATTCCTGGGTCTGGAAGGCGCCCTGGAGAAGGGATAGGCTACCCACTCCACTGTTCGTGGGCTTCCCAGGTGGCTCAGATGGTAAAGAATCCACCTGCAATGTGGGAGACCTGGGTTTGATTCCCGGGTTGGGAAGATCCCCTGGAGGAGGGAATGGCAGCCGTCTCCAGTATTCTTGCCTGGAGAATCCCCATGGACAAAGGAGCCTGGAGGGTTACAGTCCACGGGGTCACAAAGAGTCGGACATGACTGAGTGACTAAGCACAGCACAGAATATATATATACACATACACTTATGGCTGATTCATGTTGTTGTACAGCAGAAACCAAAACAACACTGTAAAGCAATTATCCTCCAATTAAAAAAAAAAAGAGCTAGAAGCACAGAATTTATTCCTTGGTTAGTGTTTGTATGTATCACATTTACATACTATAAAGTACCTTAAGTCAACCCCATGGGGATTGGTGAGATTTTTTTTTTTTCTTCCTTTAAAATGTGCTCTCATCCTTGACTACTTAAGTTTGAAAATTACTGGTTTAAAGGCATCTGGTAGGAGCTTGTATCTAGGCTTTGTTAAGTTATACTGCGGTCACTGTTAATTGTTATCCTACAAAGTTGTCTGGGCAGGGGAATGGTATCACTAAAATATCTCTCTAGTTTAATTCATTAAGTGTTTACCTTGTAACTTGGAGAACTCAAGAGACAAGAAACTTACTGGAAGGAAATTACTTGAGTTCTGCTTTTTGATCTTTTAATGATTTTAGGATGACTGGATTCTGATTACTGTCCCCGTTATGCCTAATCTTGAAACCGTGGGGCACGTTGTCATGATTATTGATTTCAGTTCAGTTCAGTTCAGCCACTCAGTTGTGTCCGACTCTTTGTGACCCCTTGAATTGCAGCATATCAGGACTCCCTGTCCATCACCAACTCCCGGAGTTCACTCAAACTCATGTCCATCGAGTCAGTGATGCCATCCAGCCATCTCATCCTCTGTCGTCCCCTTCTCCTCCTGTCCCCAATCCCTCTCAGCATCAGAGTCTTTTCCAGTGAGTCAACTCTTCACATGAGGTGGCCAGAGTACTGGAGTTTCAGGTTTAGCATCATTCCTTCCAATGAACACCCAGCACTGATCTCCTTTAGGATGGACTGGTTAGACCTCCTTGCAGTCCAAGGGACTCTCAAGAATCTTCTCCAACATCACAGTTCAAACGCATCAATTTATTGGCGCTCAACTTTCTTCACAGTCCAATTCTCACATCCATACATGACTATTGGAAAAACCATAGCCTTGATTAGATGGACCTTTGTTGGCAAAGTCATATCTCTGCTTTTGAATATGTTATCTAGATTGGTCATAACTTTCCTTCAAAGGAGTCTTTTAATTTCATGGCTGCAGTCACCATCTGCAGTGATTTTGGAGCCCCCCAAAATAATAAAGTCTGACATTGTTTCCACTGTTTCCCCATCTATTTCCCATGAAGCGATGGGACCAGATGCCATGATCTTAGTTTTCTGAATGTTGAGCTTAAATCCAACTTTTTCACTCTCCACTTTCACTTTCATCAAGAGGCTTTTTAGCTCCTCTTCACTTTCTGCCACAAGGGTGGTGTCATCTGCATATCTGAGGTTATTGATATTTCTCCCAGCAATCTTGATTCCAGCTTGTGCTTCCTCCAGCCCAGCGTTTCTCATGATGTACTCTGCATAGAAGTTAAATAAGCAGGGTGACAAGATACAGCCTTGACGTACTCCTTTTCCTATTTGGAACCAGTCTGTTCCATGTCCAGTTCTAACTGTTGCTTCCTGACCTGCATACAAGTTTCTCAAGAGGCAGGTCAGGTGGTCTGGTATTCCCATTTCTTTCAGAATTTTCCACAGGTTTATTGTGCTCCACACAGTCAAAGGCTTTGGCATAGTCAATAAAGCAGAAATAGATGTTTTTCTGGAACTCTCTTGCTTTTTCCATGGTCCAGCGGATGTTGGTAATCTTTGGTTCCTCTGTCTTTTCTGAAACCAGCTTGATTATCTGGAAGTTCACAGTTCACGTATTGCTGAAGTGTGGCTTGGAGAATTTTGAGCATTACTTTACTAGCGTGTGAGATGAGTGCAATTGTGCGGTAGTTTGAGCATTCTTTGGCATTGCCTTTCTTTGGGATTGGAATGAAAACTGACCTTTTCCAGTCCTGTGGCCACTGCTGAGTTTTCCAAATTTGCTGGCATATTGAGCGCAGCACATTCACAGCATCATCTTTCAGGATCTGCAATAGCTCAACTGGAATTCCATCACCTCCACTAGCTTTGTTCGTAGTGATGCTTTCTAAGGCCCACTTGACTTCACATTCCAGGATGTCTGGCTCTAGGTGCCATTGTGATTATCTGGGTCATGAAGCTCTTTTTTGTATAGTTCTCCTGTGTATTCTTACCACCTCTTCTTAATATCTTCTGCTTCTGTTAGGTCCATACCATTTCTGTCCTATATTGAGCCCATCTTTGCATGAAATGTTCCCTTTGCATGAAATTTTCTTGAACAGATCTCTAGTCTTTCCCATTCTGTTGTTTTCCTCTATTTCTTTGTATTGATTGCTGAGGAAGGCTTTCTTATCCCTCCTTGCTATTCTTTGGAACTCTGCATTCAGATGTTTATGTCTTTCCTTTTCTCCTTTGCGTTTCACTTTTCTTCTGTTCACAGCTATTTGTAAGGCCATTTTGCTTTTTTGCATTTCTTTTCCACGGGGATGGTCTTGCTCCAGGTCTCCTGTACAATGTCACGAACCTCCGTCCATAGTTCATCAGGCACTCTATCAGATCTAGTCCCTTAAATCTATTTCTCACTTCCACTGTGTAATCATAAGGGATTTGATTTAGGTCATACATGAATGGTCTAGTGGTTTTCCCTACCTTCCTCAATTTAAGTCTGACTTTGGCAATAAGGAGTTCATGATCTGAGCCACAGTCAGCTCCCGATCTTGTTTTTGCTGACTGTACAGAACTTCTCCATTTTTGGCTGCAAAGAATATAATCAATTGGATTTCGGTGGTGACCATTTGGTGATGTACATGTGTAGAGTCTTCTCTTATGTTGTTGGAAGAGGGTGTTTGCTATGACCAGTGCGTTCTCTTGGCAAAACTCTATTAGCCTTTTCCCTGCTTCATTCCGTATTCCAAGGCCAAATTTGCCTGTTACTCCAGGTGTTTCTTGACTTCCTACTTTTGCATTCCAGTCCCCTATAATGAAAAGGACATCTTTTTTGGGTGTTAGTTCTAAAAGGTCTTGTAGGTCTTCATAGAACCATTCAACTTCAGCTTCTTCAGCATTACTGGTTGGGGCATAGGCTTGGATTACCATGATATTGAATGGTTTGGCTTGGAAACGAACAGAGATCATTCTGTCGTTTTTGAGATTGCATCCAAGTACTGCATTTTGGACTCTTGTTGACCATGATGGCTACTCCATTTCTTCTAAGTGATTCCTGCCCACAGTATTAGATTTAATGGTCATCTGAGTTAAATTCACCCATTCCAGTCCATTTTAGTTCACTGAGTCCTAGAATGTAGACATTCACTCTTGCCATCTCCTGTTTGACCACTTCAAATTTGCCTTGATTCGTGGACCTGACATTCCAGGTTCCTATACAATATTGCTCTTTACAGCATCAGATCTTGCTTCTATCACCAGTCACATCCACAGCTGGGTATTGTTTTTGCTTTGGCTCCATCCCTTCATTCTTTCTGGAGTTATTTCTCCACTGATCTCCAGTAGCATATTGGGCACCTACTGACCTGGGGAGTTCATCTTTCAGTGTCCTATCTTTTTGCCTTTCCATACTGTTCATGGGATTCTCAAGGCAAGAATACTGAGGTGGTTTGCCATTCCCTTCTCCAGTGGACCATATTCTATCAGACCTCTCCACCATGACCTGTCTGTCCTGGGTGGCCCCACACGGCATGGCTTAGTTTCATTGAGTTAGACAAGGCTGTGGTCCGTGTGATTAGATTGGCTAGTTTTCTGTGAGTATGGTTTCAGTGTGTCTGCCCTCTGATGCCCTCTCTCAACACCTGCCGTCTTACTTGGGTTTGTCTTATCTTGGACGTGGGGTATCTCTTCATGGCTGCCCCAGCAAAGCGCAGCCACTGCTCCTTACCTCGGACGAGTGGTATCTCCTCACGGCTGCCCTTCCTGACCTTGAACGTGGAGTAACTCCTCTCAGCCCTCCTGCGCCCGTGCAGCCCGCGCTCCTTGGATTATCGATTTAAATATTTTTAAAATGTCTTCTGCTCTGAGTCAAACTCCTGGAGCTCAGAGGACAGGTTTTTAGGGGTTTGGAGGCTAGAAATCTTTCCTGTTATTTGTTCTCTGGAACGTATCTGATGGTAAATTTTGAGAGCTTGACTTTGATAAGTATTCACTATCTGATATAAATGTCTGTCACTTATAGAGGCTCTATATGTCATAGGATCATAATATTGTAGAGTCAGAGGAAAGTTAAAGTTCACAGTCAAGGCTTTTGCTCAAGATTGCAAAGCTAGTAAGAGGCAAAACTGTGAACCGGTTGCATTTAGGAAACAAGCAAAAAAGCATCCCCCACTCAAACCAAACCAAACTAGAAAAAACCCTTGACAAAACAAAATGGCTGAAGACATCTCAGCCCTGAAGTTAGAAGTATAGAAACACACGGCAATACAGAGCTAAGGACGCTGTTTATGACATTAACTCTGAAAAGTCATCTATTTTTATTTCCAGAAACGCTCTTTGATTTTTGTCCTAAGTTGATTTTTTTTGGCTTATTTTATAGAACTTGTTCTGTCTAGTCTTTGTTCTTGAAGTCTGATAGCAGCCTTTGATGGTGAGCAGTTTAATTCTGATATGCAAATATTCCTGTAAGGATACATTATGCTTGATGCCTTCTTGGGCACCGATCTGAAGACAAACTCAGCCTCCACACCGCCTAAGCTCAGCCTTGTCCTCGAATCGACACTGGAGTGAGCTTTCTTAAAATTAGTTTTCGCTGAAATGTGATTGCTTTATAACGTGTTAGTTTCTGCTGTACAGCAAGGTGAGTCGGCTGTTCGTATACGTATATCTCGTCTTCTCTGGATTTCCTTCCCATTCAGCTCACTGCAGTGCATTGAGTAGAGTTGCCTGTGCCGTACAGTGGGCTCTCATTATTTTAGACACAGTAGTGTATATATGCCAATCCCAATCTCCCAATACGTCTCACCCCATCCCCTTTTCCCCTTGGCATCCATATACCTGTTCTCTATGTCTGAGTCTCTATTTCTGCTTTGCAATTAAGATAATCTATAACATTTTTCTAGATTCTACACATATGCATTAATATACGATATTTGCTTTTCTCTTTTTGACATACTTTATGAAGCGAACTTTCGAAACACAAATCTGATCAAATCCCGACCTCCCTGCTTAATCCTTGCCATGGCTTTCCATGGCTTCCTGTGGATGGAGAAATGTGCCTTGACTTGCTGCTTCAGCCCTCCCTTCTCTCTGCTTTTCTCGGAGAGCTGCTTCCCTTCCCTCCTCTTCCGTTCCGGCCACACCTGCCTCCAGATCCTGTTCCCCTTATGTAGTCGTCCTTCAGCCTGGTTGGCACCATCCCATCCTTGGGCTCCCAGTTCAGGTGGCACCTCCTCAGGGAAGCCTCTTGTGGCCTTCCTGACCCAGGAAGCTCCCTTGTAAGGTGGGACAGCTCTATGAATGCTGGAGTCCTGGCATGCTGCTGTCCACGTGGTCGCAAAGGGTCAGGCACGACTTGGCGGCTGAACAATGACCACAGCACTGTGCACGCCCGCTAAGGCACTGCATCACGGATGTAATGCATTCAGTTTCATTCATTTGTGCCATGTGTGGTCCGTGAGGCAGAAATAGAGACTTATTCTCAATTGTATCCCCATCTCAGTATCTGGCCTCTATAGATGCTCAATAATACTTGCTGAGGGCTTCCCTGGTGGATCAGTGGTGAAGAGTCTGCCTGCTAATGCAGGAGACATGGGTTTGATCCCTGATCCGGGAAGATCCCACGTGCCATGGAACAACTAAGCCCACGTGCCACAACTATTGAGTCTGTGCTCTAGAGCGTGGGGAAACCACAACTACTGAAGCGCAAGCACCCTAGAGCCTGCATGCCACAAGAGGAGCCACTGCCGTGAGAAGCCTGAGCACTGCAACTAGAGAAAAAGCCCGTGCAGCCACAAAGACCCAGCCCAACCAAAAAATAATAATTATAAATAAAAAGATACTTGCTGAGCTCTGAAAGAATGAATGAACTTGGGGAAACATCTTTGCACAATTGCCAGCAGGATGTGTTGGGAAGAGAAACCAGTTCCGTTCGGTCACTCAGTCATGTCCAGCTCCTTGCGATCCCAAGGACTGCAGCACGCCAGGCCCCCCATCCATCACCAACTCCCGGAGCTTGCTCAGACTCATGTCCATCGAGTTGGTGATGCCATCCAACCATCTCATCCTCTGTTGTCCCCTTCTCCTTCTGCCTTCAATCTTTCCCAGCCTCAGGGTCTTTTCCAATGAGTCAGCTCTTTGCATCAAGTGGCCAAAGTACTGGAGTTTCAGCTTCAACATCAGTCCCTCCAATGAATATTCAGGACTGATTTCCTTTAGGATGGACTGCTTGGATCTCCTTGCAGTCCAAGGGACTCTCAAGAGTCTTCTCCAACACCACAGTTCAAAAGCATCAATTCTTCTGCGCTCAGCTTTCTTTATAGTCCAACTCTCACATCCATACATGACCACAGGAAAAACCATAGCTTTGACTAGACGGACCTTTGTTGGCAAAGTAATGTCTCTGCTTTTTAATATGCTGTCTGGATTGGTCATAGCTTTTCTTTCAAGGAGCAAGCGTCTTTTAATTTCATGGCTGCAGTCACCAACCAGTTGGGAGTCACTAAAATCTTTATTCAAGTCTCTGGGTAAGTTGGCCTCTCTGAGCCAAGCGAGTGAGTCCTGACCCCCAGCGCACCAGTAATTGTGAAGAATAAGCAGGTCACCATGAAAAACACAAGTTCTTCCCTTTCTTCATTCAGACTCAGACACAACAGACTGTTTCCTAGTTCAGAGAGGAGCTTGGCCAGCCTCAGACATCTGCTGTCCCTGGGTTTGCTCAGGGCTTTGGAAGCTACTGGTGACCCACGATGGCAGGGTCCACGGGTAGAGCCAGGCCCAAGCCTGGCTGCGGGAAGCAGCTTTGCCCCTAACCCAGGCTCAGGGAGCAGATGAGCTGGATCTGGCAGGGCAAGGGTTAAGCTGGAGTCACTTCAGATGGGCCCTTGCAGGGGTGAACCCGTTCATCATGATAAGTGTCATAGTAAAATCAATTCTCTGTGTACTTTTGGGAATTACAACTATCATTTTGGTGTGATTTATTTGGTGTATAACACGAACACGGCCATTTCTTTCATCATTCTGAAAGTTCATCTAAAATTGCTTTGAGTTTCTGGTTTTGGGGAGTGACATGTCCAATTGTTATCATCTTTCCTGTGAAATATGGACTGAGGGATACACAGCTGCCGGTCTTATTCCCTCCCCGTTACCTGCCTTAGGTGGCAGGGAAGTTCTATGTCTCTAATTTCTCTTCTCTTATTGCCCTCTCCTCGTGGGAATCTGTCTTCAGACCAGTACAGGGTTAAACCCTGGGGCCTTCCTCCCTGCCAGCCCTTGGGAACGTCTCTCTCTCTTAGGCAAGGAAAGGGGGGTGATCTCAGAAGAGTAGGGACTCTCCAACCGCATCTGCAGCTTCCCCAGGAGCTCTGTCCCTCCCACCCCATCCCAAGTCTGATCCTGGACCTTAAGTCTGTTTGCGTCTGAGCCCAGCAGTTCTTAAACTGCTTAGGCTTCCACGGTGGTGCAGCAGTAAAGAATCTGCTTGCAATGCAGGAGACACAGGAGCCCCGGGTTCGATCCCTGGGTCAGGAAGATGCCTGGAGGAGGGCATGGCAAGCCACTCCAGTATTCTTGCCTGGAGAATCCCATGGACAGAGGAGCCTGGCGGGCTATAGTCCAGAGGGTCTCAAAGAGTTGGATATGACTGAAATGACTTAGCGTGCACGCGTGCATAGCAGTTTTTTAAAACTGCCTTTGGGTCCAAATGGGTGAGTTTGAGAATTGTCCCTGCCCCTTAACTAGCTGTGTGACTTTGGGCAATTCCTTCAATTTCTCTGAGTTTTTCCATCTATAAAGTGGCTACTGCTGTAAAGTGGTTGCTGCTGCTGCTAAGTCGCTTCAGTCGTGTCTGACTCTGTGCGACCCCGTAGACGGCAGCCCACTAGGCTCCCCTGTCCCTGGGATTCTCCAGGCAAGAACACTGGAGTGGGTTGCCATTTCCTTCTCCAATGCATGAAAGTGAAAAGGGAGAGTGAAGTCGCTTAGTCGTGTCCGACTCTTAGCGACCCCATGGAGTGCAGCCCACCAGGCTCCTCCGTCCATGGGATTTTCCAGGCAAGAGTACTGGAGTGGGGTGCCATTGCCTTCTCCATCTATAAAATGGAGATTATATTAATAATAAGAAGGACTGCAGGACTTAATAGCTGTAGCGTGCATCTAGTGCCAGGCTAGGGTGGTAAATCCTACCTATTACTGTGATAAGCACTTCTGGTTTTTGCTCTGAGCTCAGCTCTATGTCTGGGGCCTCAGTTTTCCCCAATTGGCCTCCTTTAAAAAATTTTTTTTATGTGAACCATTTTTGAAGTCTTTATTGAATTTGTTTCACTATTGCTTCTATTGTTTATGTTGTGGTTTTTTGGCCTCAAGGCGTGTGGGGTCTTAGATCCCCAACCAGGGATCACACCAGCACCACCTTAACCACACTGGACCACGAGGGAAGTACCCCCACCAACTGGCCTCCTGAGGTGAGTTGCGGGTCTGCAGGAAGGAGGGAAATACCAAGTGTGGGTGAGTCATAAACCTGCCTTGGTGGGAGGCAAAGGGTGGTCCTTAGCTCTGGGTGATGGTTTGCCACAGTTTCTCCATCTTTATTTTGCTGATGGAAGCACTTTGTATCTGGGCCCCCCGGTGGGGTTTGTGGGGGAACCTGGGACACAGGGAATAAGTGAGGTCAAAATCCTGCCAGCCTTCCCATCTGGCTGTGGCATCTGTGATGGGGCCTGTGGTTTATTCCTGACATCTTTTTACAATAATAACACCACCCACCATGTATCACATGCACAGACCCCTTAAAAATCAGCGTTGGGTTTTTTTTTTTTTTTCCTCTGGGACACCTGTTCCATTTTCTTGAAATGGAGCAGCTATCTTTGTATACATTCCTCCCGACTTTTAGGTCAATGCCTGGCCCATCCAGGGTGTGCTGTAGTTGGGAACACTCTGTCACGCTTTCCCTCTCCCAAGTCCCTGCATTTTCTGTTCTTTCTGTGGAACGTGTGTGTCCCCGTCACCTCCCATCCGAATCGTCTCATCCTTCAGGATTCCAATGCCACCGCCTCCAGGAAGCCCTCCCTCATTCTCCCTGTGGGAGATGGTTTTGCTCCCATGGCTGTTTACCTGCCCCTCTCTTTTAGCATCTTTCACTTTTTTCCTTAGCAGCAGAGATCTGTACACATACCTTATCTACCCAAACTCCCTGTTAGTTCCTGTCTGGGGGGCTATGTTTTTTTTTTTTTTTGCCTCTCATATCTAGCTCAGTGTCTGGCACCAAACAGAGCCTTCATGCATATTTCCTGACTGTTTAATGACTAGAAGTCAAGTGGTCATGCCTTGCTGCTTGTGCAGAACCTTTGTGGAAGCTGGTGTTTACTAACGTTGCCAGTGGCCTGCACTTCCTCCCACTGAGAAGTCCTAGGTTTGCCTGTAGGTGATGAGTCCTGCTTTGGGGAAGTCTTGGCTTCAAATCCCTCCAGTTCTCCAGAAGGGATGACTGTCTCAAAGTCCCCAGGTGGAGCCAGGTAGGTTCCCTGTGGGTGGAAGTGGAGGATGCTGCAGTGAGGATGAATGCTTGGGAGAACAGCGAGATTGAACAGGGAGAGCCCAAGAGCAGAAGCTTTGTCCCAGCAGAGGGGCAGAGGTGAGCTGGTCCTGGGCTAAACAGTGAGGGTGGTGAATCTGGCCTCATGCAGGGATTCAGGCGCAGTTCACAGTCAAGGGAAGGAGCTATGGTTTCGGCATCAACACCCCACCCCACCCCCTCCTGCAAGCACAGAGAGAGCTCAGCTTCCCAGCAGAGGTGAGCAGGGCTGCTTGAGACAAAACATCCTCTGTCCATGCTTCCTCTGCTCCAGGGTGAGGGAGAGGACTCCCCAAGTTCCTTTAGTTCCAGGGAGGTCCTGGGAGAATGTTAATGCAAGTCACGGGGCCCCTGGCTTGGATGGCAAGGTGGCTGGTGCATCCTACCCCACCTTCCCCTTGGGTGCTTCAAAACGCACTTCTGACCTCTGAAACACGTCACTAATGCAGGTGTCCCCTTATTGCCATTGGCTGGGAGCTGTCATTGGTACTCACGCCTGTGACAGGTGTTTACCAGCAGAACTGGCAGGGTGGTCATCACCCTGAAAGCTGTCGAGTCCCCAGCCTAAAGGTGATGCGTGAGGCCTGGCACGTGGCCAGGCTGAAGTTGGCTACAGCGGCCACAAGGGAAGCTAGGGGGGACCAGAGATGCTCTGAGAGTTGGGGTGATCGTTGCTAGGAGGAGGGTTTCAGGCCTGACTCCCCTCTTTGTGCCTGGGAGATTCTTCCTGTCCTTGCTCCTCAACTGTGGCCCTGCCCAGAGGGTCGCCGTGGTCCTTGACATGCCCAGGACACTCTGCTGACAGCCGTGCCGCTCTTCAGCGATGGCTCTTGGGCAGATGTGGTAGGGGGGGCCCTCAGGGCCGAGAAGCCTGTGACCTCAGCCCCGCGGGGACCAGGCTTTGCAGGTGCCGTCCTGGGTGTGTGTGCCTTGCCTGCCCTGGGGGCCTTGACCAGACAAGCTGGGGTAAAGCCTGGGTGGTGCCAAGGGTCTTCTGATTAACACACAGCAGAGGACAAGTGTGTTTAACTTCTTTCCATACCTTTTGGGGGCAGGGGGTCCAGGAAAGGCATGGAGCTTGATCCACTGATGCTGAGTATTAGAGACAAACGTGATCTGGGGTTCATGGAATTCACGAGTGCTCAAATTTTACACCCACTTTGTCAGAAGCAATTCTCCTAAGTTCTTTCTTTTTTAAAAAACTTTTATTGGAGTACAGTTGATTTTCACTGTTATGTTAGTTTCAGGTATACAGCAAAGTGAATCAGTTATACATATATCCACTCTTTTTTAGATTCTTTTCCCATATAGGTCACTACAGAGTATTGAGTAGAGTTTCCTGTGCTATATAGCAGGTTCCTATTAGTTATCTATTTTGTATATAGTAATGTGTATATGTCAATCCAAATCTCTCAATTTATCTCCTCCTTTACCTTCAGCTTCCCTGGTGGCTCAGGTGATAAAAACATCTGCTTGCAATGCGGGAGACACAGGTTCGATCCCTGGCTTGGGAAGATCCCCTGGAGAAGGAAATGGCAATCCACTCCAGTTATCTTGCCTGGAAAATTCCATGTATGTAGGAGTCTCGTAGGCTACAGTCCATGGGGTTGCAGAGTCGGACACGACTGAGCAACTTCACTTTCACTTTCTTTACCTTCTGGTAAACATAAGTTTTTTTCTACATCTGTAACTCCATTTCTGTTTTATAGATAAGTTCATATGTACTCCTTTTAAATTTCTACATATAAGTGATGTCATATGTTATTTTTCTTTCTCTGACTTACTTCATTCTAGGTTCATCCTCATCTCTGCAAATGGCATTATTTCATTCCCTTTTCATTGCTGAGTAATATTCCGTTGTATATATGTACCACATCTTCTTTATCCATTCCTCTGCTGATGCACATCTGGGCTCCAAAATCACTGCAGATGGTGATTGCAGCCATGAAATTAAAAGACGCTTGCTCCTTGGAAGGAAAGTTATGACCAACCTAGACAGCATATTAGAAAGCAGAGATATTACTTTGCCAACAAATGTCTGTCTAGTCAAGGCTATGGTTTTTCCAGTGGTCATGTATGGATGTGAGAGTTGGACTATAAAGAAAGCTGAGCGCAGAAGAATTGATGCTTTTGAACTGTGGTGTTGGAGAAGACTCTTGAGAGTCCCTTGGACTGTAAGGAGATCCAACCAGTGCATCCTAAAGAACAGTCCTGGGTGTTCATTGGAGGAACTGATGTTGAAGCTGAAACTCCAGTACTTTGGCTACCTGATGCAGAGAACTGACTCATTGGAAAAGACCCTGATGCTGGGAAAGATTGAGGGCAGGACGAGAAGCGGATGACAGAGGATGAGATGGTTGGATGGCATCACCGACACAATGGACATGGGTTTAGGTGGACTCTGGGAGTTGGAGATGGACAGGGAGGCCTGGCGTGCTGTGGTTCATGGGGTTGCAAAAAGTCGCACACGACTGAGTGACTAAATTGAACTGAAGATTGCTTTTAGCTCAGACGGTAAAGAATCAGGAGATCCGGGTTCGATCTCTGGGTTGGGAAGGTTCCTAGGAGAAGGGAATGGCTACCCACTCCAGTATTCTTGCCTAGAGAATTCCATGGGCAGAGAAGCCTGGTGGGCTACAGTCGACGGGGTCACAAAGAGTTGGACACGACTGAATGACTAACACCTTAATATTCCATTGTATGTATGTACCACATCTTCTTTACCCATTCCTCCGTTGATGCACATCCAGGTTGCCTCCATGTCCTGGCTATCATGAATAGTGCTGCAATGAACATGGGTGCATGTATCTTTTTGAATTATGGTTTCCTAATCATTTCTGTTCCAGCAGCTGTGGCTTGAATTCTCTTTATCTCCTTCGTCCTTCACTCTGGGGATTAATAAGTGATAATAGTAATGGAAATGGCGACAATGTCCGCCATCAGTGATTTTATTGCACATTTGTTCATTATGTGCTGGGAGTTCTGTGAGTTGTGGTAACACTGCTGGGAAGTTGGTCTCGTCACCCTCACTTTATTGATGAAGCTCAGAGAGGAAGTTCCACTTGCTCAAGGTGGAGCCAGGGTCCAGACCCAGGTCCAAATAACCCTGGCGCACTTAGCTAGTCCCCTCCCCTTCCTCAGCTCATGACACAGTCACGTCCCAATAAACTCATCATAAGTTGAAAATACTGTAAGGCAAAAATGCAAAAACCTACTGGACATCCTATGTGAGTCCAGCCTGCCTTAAAGGGGCTCAGAACACTTCCGTTAACCTGCTGCTGTTAAGTCCCTTCAGCCATGTCTGACTCTGTGCGACTCCATACATGGTAGCCCACCAGGCTTCCCCGACCCTGGGATTCTCCAGGCAAGAACACTGGAGTGGGTTGCCATTTCCTTCTCCAATGCATGAAAGTGAAAAGAGAAAGTGAAGTCGCTCAATCGTGTCTTGACTCTTCGTGACCCCATGGAGTGCAGCCTACTAGGCTCCTCTGTCCATGGGATTTTCCAGGCAAGAGTACTGGAGAGGGTAGCCATTGCCTTCTCCATCCGTTAGCCTCGGGTTGGGCAAAATCCTCCAACATCAAGCTTATTTTATCATCATGGGTTGAATCTCTCCTGTGATTGACGGAACACTGTACTGAAGATGGAGAACAGCCAACGGTTGTCTGGGTGCGGCGGTGATCACATCAACTGTCTCCCCTGTGACGACGGGGCTGGCGGGGAGCTGTGGCTGCGTGCCCTGCCCAGCACCACCAGAGCATCGTGCCCAGATCGCAGGCCTGGGACAAGCTCAAAATGCAAAACTGGAAGTACGGCTTCTACCGAATGCGTCTCGCCTTCACACCATCGTAAAGTTGAAAAATCGTATGTTGAACCGTCGTAGGTTGGGGACCATCTGTGCTGTTGAGAGTGTAGCTTGTCACCCCCTCTGTGCCCTGGGTCAGGAAAGACGCTGAGCCCCACAGATCAGAGAACTGAGGCTAGACAGGTGAGCGCCCACAGATGGCTGGTAGCTGAGCTGGCACTCTTCAGTAGCCAGAGGATGACATGGTTGTCCCCAGCCCTGTGCTGGACACTTTAGGTGGGTCCCAAAAGGAATATGTCCAAAACTCCATGAGCTGCCATTTGCTGGAGAAATCGAACTGTGCTCCTAGGTCACATTTACTGGGCTTTGGCTGGGTGTCAGGCATGTGTTTTCATTTAGCTCTCGTAAGTATGAGGTTTGTCTTGTCATGATCCCTCTTTGATAGCAAGGAGAATGAGACCCAGAGATGGTAAGCAACTTCTCCAGTGTCACAGAGCTAGGAAGGTGAAGAGAAGATTCACTCAAACCCATGACTGGCTGAGCACAGAGACCTTTTGCTTATACTTGTAATGCAGAAAACAACTGTGAACCTCAGGTGCAACCTGACTCTTTGATGGACATGAGAGAGAGGAGAAAGATTGTGTGTGTGTGTCGGGTGGGGATGCTGCGGGGAGGGGAGCTCCTCAGCCGAGGTGGGACTTGAGCTGGGCTTTGGTTTTAATTAGGGAGAGACTGGGGATGGTGTCCTGGGAGGAAAGAATATCCCAGATACAGGCTGGGAAGTAAGAAGGGTAAATTGAGAGGCTGTGTGTGCTTGTTTGATGGTGGAAGGAGCCTCCTCTATTTGACTTTCAGCTTCTCCATCCTATTTGACTCTCACCAATCAGTTGATTCCAAGCCTCCTTTTCAGTAGCTCACAAACATCAGTTTACCGATTGGGAGATAAGGGTGTGTATGTGTCACGGAAGCTTGTGCAGCAGAGTGAAAGAGCGTCGGGCTTGGAACCGGGTTTAAGTCCAAAGCTGCTATTTACTGTGTGTCTTTGGGAGAACCTTAGCTCAGTTTTATCGTCTCTGGAAACTGGATGGTAACAGGTAGCTCTTGCCATCATTTTTGATAAGCAAATGAGATAAGGTTCAGGTAGGAAGCACTTTATAATGTACAAACTGTTCTCAGTTATGATTGTTAATTAAATGGAACTACAAGAATGTTCGTGAGTAAAACAGGTTGTGCAAGTATTTGTGAGTTTCAGTGGTTATGTCTAGATTTATGTCTGCATAGATGTGACTACTGGCTCCTATGTTTGTGGGAGGTGTGTGTGTGTGCATCCTTTGGTCTTTGGAACATCACCTAGACAGCGTTACCTAGCAACAGACTCCCATAGAGATGGCTCTTTGCCATGTGGTTATGTGTGTTGGGCACAGTGGCCCCCACTGATGATCTCAAGTCTCCCTATAGCCCTGTGAGTGTAACGCCATTGTAACTATGCTTTCCCTCCCAATTTTATGGAGACATAATTGACATACAGCACTGTACAAGTTTAAGATATGCCATGATAACCATTTAATTTTTTAATTAAAAATATTTATTTATTTATATTGATTGAAATGTAGTTGTATAGTGTTATATAAGTTACAAGCATACAATATAGTGAGTCACAATTTTTAAAGGTTATGTTCCATTTATAGTTAATATAAAATATTGGCTATATGCCTCCTGTTGTATAATATATCCTCGCAGCTTCTTTTATACCTGATAGCTTGTACCGCTTACTCTCCTGCCCCTGTATTATCCCGCCCCACTTTCCTCTCTCCAGTGGTAGCCATGAGTTTGTTTTCTATATCTGTGAGTCTGCTTCTTTTTGTTATATTCACTAGTTCGTTGTACTTTTTAGGTCCCACATATAAGTGGTATCATTTGTCATTCTTTATCTGACTTATCCATCCACATTGCTGAAAAAAGGCAAAACTCCATTCTTTTTTATGACTGAGTAGTATTTCATTATACAAATAATTGTACACACACATATATAAGTTGTACACACATTGAAAATACATATACATATATGGACTTCCCTGGTGGCTCAGATGGTAAAGAATCCGCCTGCAATGCGGGAGATCTGGGTTTGATCCCTGGGTTGGGAAGACCCCCTGGAGGAGGTCATGGCAACCCACTCCAGTATTCTTGCCTGGAGAATTCCATGGATAGAGAAGCCTGGCGGCCTACACCCCGTGGGGTCACAAAGAATTGAACGTGACTGAGCGTTGAAAAGCAGAGACATTACTTTGCCAACAAAGGTTCATCTAGTCAAGGCTGTGGTTTTTCCAGTGGTCATGTATGGATGTGAGAGTTGGACTGTGAACAAAGCTGAGCGCGGAAGAATTGATGCTTTTGAACTGTGGTGTTGGAGAAGACTCTTGAGAGTCCCTTGGACTGCAAGGAGATCCAACCAGTCCATTCTGAAGGAGATTAGCCCTGGGGTTTCTTTGGAAGGAATGATGCTAAAGCTGAAACTCCAGAGTACTTTGGCCACTTCATGTGAAGAGTTGACTCATTGGAAAAGACTCTGATGCTGGGAGGGATTGGAGCAGGAGGAGAAGGGGAGGACAGAGGATGAGATGGCTGGATGGCATCACTGACTTGATGGACGTGAGTCTGAGTGAACTCCAGGGGTTGGTGATGAACAGGGAGGCCTGGCGTGCTGTGATTCATGGGGTCGCAAAGAGTCGGACACGACTGAGCGACTGAACTGAACTGAGCTGAGCGACTAAGCTCACACAGCACATATACATATATAACACATCTTTTTTATTCATTCATGTGTTGATGGACACTTACATTGCTTCCATATCTTTACTACTGTAAATAATGATGCTGTGAATATTGGGGTGCTTGTTACTTTTTGAAGTAGTATTTTTGTTTTCTTTTGAACACGTACCCAGGAGTAGAATTTCTGCATCATATGGTAGCTCTATTTTTAGTTTTGGGGGAATTCCCTGGTGGTCCAGCAGTTAGGACTCTGTGCTTTTAAGGCTGAGGGTTCGATCCCTGGTTGGGGAACTAAGAGCCTGCCAGCAGTGTGATGTGACCAAATGAATAAAAATAAAAATAAGTGTAGTTTTTAGAGGAATCGCCATACTGTTTTCCACAGTGGCTGCACTGATTTACATTCCCATTAACAGGGTACAAGAGTTCCCTTTTCTCTACATGTTTGCCAATGTTTGTTTTTTTGTGTTCTTTTTGATAATAGCCATTCTGACAGGTGTGACATGACATCTCATCGTGCTTTTGGTTTGCATTCCCCTGATCACTAGTGATGTTGAGCATCTTTTCATGTGCCCACTGGCCATCTGCATTTCCTATTTGGAAAAATGGCTATTCAGTTTTTCTGCCCATTTTTTAATCTGGGTTTTTTTTTTTTTAAATGTTGAGTTGTGTGAGCTGTTTATATATGTTGGATGCTAATCGCTTATTGGTCATATCATTTGCCAACGTTTTCTCCCATTCAGTAACTTGTCTTTTATTTTTGTCAACGGTTCCCTTTACTGTGCAAAAGCTTCGAAGTTTAATTAGGTCCCATTTGTTTATTTTTGCTTTTTATTTCCTTTGCTTTAGGAGATGAAGCCAAAAAAATATTGCTGCGATTTATGTCAAAGAGTGTTCCGCCTCTGCGTTCCTCTAGGAGTTTTATAGTATCCGGTCTTAACATTTAGGTCTTTAAAATGTGGTAACCGTTTAAAACTAGTAACAGAGTCTGGATGGGAACTGGGGTGTGCTGGTTCTTCCAGCTGCTGTGGATTTTTCCAGAAACCAGAAGGGGCCCCTCCAAGCGCAGCTGGGGCCCCTGTGTTCTGGAGAAGCCCCTGCCAGGCAGACAGACACTTTTTCCTGGGGTCCCCTGCCCCGTTTCCTTAGCACCTTCCTACCAGCATGTTTTGAGGGAGCTCAATTTGCTTCCCTGGGAGTACAGAGGGTGCCTCCCAGCTCACACCATCAGCAGAGCCCACCCAAGCTGCTGACTGCTTGGGCGGGGGTCTTCGGGCCTTTTTGAGTCCCTATTGTAGATTGTGTCCTCTGAACTCCAACCTGGGGGACAGAGTTGGAAGGAGAGCCAGCTTCCTTCTTCCCAGACATCTTCTCCAGGACCTGCCTCTGGCTCCACCCAGATGGCAGGGAAGCTGGGATGTGGTGCCAGGCCTGGGGCTCCGCCTGCAGGCAAAGCACAGGAGGTTGGCAAGACCCTTAGTGCCCATCGGGAGACCCCACTGCCACCTACCACAGGGGCTACGGAGGATCGCTCCCTTTCAGCCTCTATGATGTTGCTGTTACTTCCTGTTGGGCTTGTATTATGGGCTGCCCTGCAGGAAGCCAAGACCCCTCAGTAAGATCAGGTATTTCTGTTGAGAATTAGACTTCAAACATCTACCACCAGGCTCCGAGTGGAGCTGGGCTGGCCTTGGGCGGTGGGCAGCCTCAAAAGAGCGCAGAGAGGGCTGCAGCTGGAGCCTGGTAGAGGCTGGTCGTCTGCACACCGGTGTGTGAGCCACAGACAGTGCCTGGGAGGCTGTACCTATGGGGAGGGCTGCCCGTATCTCCATACATGTTAGGAGGCATCGTGAATTTTCCTTTGATTATGGAAATAATGTACACCAAATGTAAGAAATTTACATGTGCACCTGTGTAAAAAAAGAACTAACTAACCCGTCAGCCTACTATGTAAAATGGCTACTCTTACCATCCTGTATTTCTTTCTACTCTCTTTCTGTGTGCGCGTGTGCGCGCGCGCGCGTGTGTGTGTGTGTGTGTGTGTGTGTGTAATAAGGATGTGTGCATGTGTGTGTGCTCAGTCACTTCAGTCATGCCTGACTCTTTTCGACCCCATGGACTGTAGCCCTCCAGACTCCTCTGTCCATGGGATTCTCCAGGCAAGAATACTGGAGTGGGTTGCCATGCCCTCCTCCACGGGATCTTCCCCACTCAGGAATTGAACCCGCATCTCCTGCATTGCAGGCAGATTCTTTACTGCTGAATCTCCAGGGAAGCCCTAATAAGGATGCCTATGTATTAATATTTAACACTCTCCTGTTTTCTCCCAGATCAGAGAAGTACCAGCCAGAGGCCTGGGAGTTACTCTTGCCCTGTGAACCTAGGGCTATGCTTAGGGGACATATTTGTATGTGTGCATGTATGTATGTGTGTGTGTGTGAGAGAGAGAGAGACAGAGAGAGAGAGAGACTTTGTCCAGCTCTTAGGGCTTGAATGACACCAACGAGGCTGTGGGGTCTTGTCCCATAGTGGAAAATGGAAAGGGCTTAGCCTGGAGCCAGACCTGAGTTTGAGCTCTGACTCAACTCCTTGTGAGCTGTGTGACTTTCTGCAGTCTGCTTGACTTCTCTGAGTCTTGATGTCCTTATTTGTAGATGGAGATGGTGTCTACCTCACAGTGTTGTTATCGAGATTAAATATGTTCATTTAGGTCAATGCCTAGCATGTGGTAGGCTCAAAAACAAACATTGTTTATCTTTACCTTTTCAGTCATTCCAGGCAAGCTGAGAGGTGAAGGGGTTTTGCTTTTTCCTCCATTTTCTAGAATATTCTCTCTTCCTGGACACTTTGTCCTGTCATTTACTCAACAGAAATGTCAGTTTCAGC
Organism: Tragelaphus eurycerus; assembly: GCA_935064755.1. NCBI lineage: Eukaryota > Metazoa > Chordata > Mammalia > Artiodactyla > Bovidae > Tragelaphus > Tragelaphus eurycerus. The sequence goes on along the minus strand of CAKXYN010000034.1, from coordinate 9,569,020 downwards.
CTCATCAAAGGATCACAGGCTTTAGGCAACATCTTTATCATCATTTTTGCACCGAATAAAGGTTAAGAGGAAGAGGGCCAGGCTTAACCTAAAGTGTACACGTGCGCTCAATTGCTCAGTCAAGACTGACTCTTTGTGACCCCATGACTGTAGCTCGCCAGGCTCCTCTGTCCATGGGATTCTCCAGGCAAGAATACTGGAGTGGGTTGCCATGCCCTCCTCCAGCGGATCTTCCCGACCCAGGGATCGAACTGCATCTCCTGCATTGGCAGCCGGATTCTTTACCGCTGAGCTACCTGGGAAACCCCCTCTAATCCCAAAGCACGAGACCTTAAAAAAGGCAAGAGCCATCCTGGTGCCTCCTAGGGTCCCCCCACCTGTTGATTCTGCCTCTGTGAGGAGCCTCTCCCTTCCGTCTTTAGACCTGGACTTGAAGGCTTTGCTCAGAGCCCACTCTCTGCTGTGTCCCTGGGTCCCGTCCACTGCCTCTGGACACGGCTGGCCCCGCTGAGCCGTCCTCGGAACTGTGAGCACGGGCATGCGTGCTGGAATGCCGGCCTGGGGGCTTTTGGAGGAAAGGTGCGGGAACCAGGCAGGAATGTGCCAGGCTGGTTTGCACTGCCTGCCAGCATGGAAACCATAAATCACGGTGCACAGCTGCGGGTGCCCGGGGCAGGGGTGAGGAGGGAACGCTGACTGTCATGTGGGTGGGAGCAGGCTCAGGGCTCAGGCTGGGGGGTGCACCCTCCAGGGAGACGGCTTCTAACTTAAGGTAAAAACGAAACAGAACAAAATGTACGGATGCACTTGGTTCAGTTCAGTTGCTCAGTGGTGTCTGACTCTTTGCGACCCCATGGAGTGCAGCACGCTAGGCCTCCCTGTCCATCACCAACTCCCGGAGTTTACTCAAACTCATGTCCTTTGAGTGGGTGATGCCATCCAACCATCTCATCCTCTGTCGTCCCCTTCTCCTCCTGCCTTCAATCTTTCCCAGCATCAGGGTCTTTTCCAACGGGTCAGTTCTTCCCATCAGGTGGCCAAAGTATTGGAGTTTCAAATTCAGCATCAGTCCTTCCAATGAATATTCAGGACTGTAATCCTTTGTATATAAAATAGATAAGCAACAGGATCGACTGTATAGCACAGGGAACTACATTCAATATCTTCTAATAACCTATCATAGAAAAGAATCTGAAAAAGAATACACATATATATGTATAACCGAATCACTTTGCTGTATACCTGCTGCTAAGCTGCTAAGTTGCTTCAGTCGTGTCCAACTCTGTGCGACCCCATAGACGGCAGCCCATCAGGCTCCCCTGTCCCTGGGATTCTCCAGGAAAGAACACTGGAGTGGGTTGCCATTTCCTCCTCCAATGCATGAAAGTGTTAAGTGAAAGTGAAGTCGCTCAGTCGTGTCCACTCTTAGCTGTATACCTAAAATGTTGTAAATCAACTATATTTTAATTTTTAAAAAATGGCCTAACACTTGGATAGGCTTCTGTGAGGTCATACCTCCCTGTCTTTAGAGGTATTCCAGAACCTGCTGCTCACCCTCAGGGGCCGTGGTTGAAAGGATTCGTGCTGGGAGGGAGATGGCTCCTTCCAAATTTGAGATTCTCTATGCCTGGGACTGGATTCCTGGTCTGTGATTTTAAAACGGAAGGGGATAAGCTTTTACTTTCACTTAATTACATGTGTGTTGTACTAAGCACACATCAGGCTCTGTTTTAATCTTGTACACATATTAACTCCCTTAATTAACGTGGTCCACGAGGTAGGTCTTCATATTTCCATTTTACAGATGAGGAAACTGGACTGCCCAGGTGGTGCTTGTGCTAAAGAACCTGCCTGCCAATGCAGGAGACGGGTTCAATTCCTGGGTCGGGAAGATCCAGGAGATTGGATTGGAGAAGGGAATGGCAACTCACTCCAGTAGTCTTGCCTGGAGAATCCCATGGACAGAGGAGCCTGGCGGGCTACAGTCCATGGGGTTGCAAAGGGTTGGGCAGGACTGAGCGACTCGCGCTTGCCTGGACATGAGGTAAGGCCTCATATTTCCATTTTATGATGAGGAAACTGAGGCATAGATAAGAAGCTGGCCCAGGAGTTTCTGACTAGTCAGTCCAACTCCAGAGCCTGTTCCCTTGCCTGCTCTGCTGCTGTGGTTCCATCTGGGGTGTTTCCAGGAGCCCGGGTTGTGGTATCTGAGTCCAGGAATGGCTAGGGGCATCTGGCAAAGTCCAGCAGCAGGCTCTGCGAGGAGTCCTTTTCCTGCAGGTATGTCTTTTAATCTGTAGGATGGCGCGACAGACGGGCTGGTCACCCAGGTAACAGAGAGGAGATGGCACCTCCCCCAGAGCAGGAGGCTCTTAGCATCAGAGAACCTGACTGCTGGGAAGCCCAGGTAGGCAAGGGGCTTGAAGGACATCTCTTCTAGGACCCAAGAACAGGGAGGGGGCACGGCTAATCCCAGGGGACTTCACTGAGAAGAAGACTCGGGCCGGGGGACAAGATGAAGACCGTGATGTCAGAACTGGCAAGCGGTGTCAGGAGCATTCAGGAAGAGGGCTTGGTGTAGAGTCCCAGGGCTGGGCTGGGTCAGCTGCCTAGGAAAGGAGGGCCGGCTTTGGAACACAGAGACTGGGCTTTGATCCTCAGACCTGCCACTTTTGCTCTTTGTGTGACCGGGACAGCATGGCCAACTGCTCTGACCCTTGGTTTCCTTCTCTTAAAAGATGGGTAATGATAACTCCTTGGTATGATGGTTGGATGGGGCGGTGGGAATCAAATCAGACCGTATTTGCTCCTGTAGAGACTTGCAAACAAGAGATGCACACTGAGTGTCTTTGAATGCCTTTTGGTTGGGTTGCCCTTGTCTTGGGTGGGGATTGACCTCAGAGCAGGAGGAGGAGTGTGCGGGGTAGGGGCTGGAGAAGGGAAGGGGCAGGAGGGCTTCAGAGAGAAGGCTGGGAAAGCCAGGTCCTTGGACCATCCCTCTGCCAACTCTGGGGCCTGTGATACCCCACGTTGCGATCATCAAGTTAGTCAAGGCTTTGAAGGACCCTCTGGGTACCAACCCCAGGATCAGGTAGCTGGGGGCTATAGAAGGAGTTAGGACTGCTAAGGAGCAACCTGGGATTTCAAGTTAATAATGTGTTGAAAACCCCCAGGACCAGGGAGTGGGCTGGACCCCCCTCCCCCCGGAACTGGAGTAGCACAGGACTGCTCCTTAGCATCCCTTCTCATGTTCCCTGAGTGCCCAAGGACACCCCTCCATCTCCTCACCTGCAGAATGTGTGGGCTTTGATGGGAGGATGCTGCTGCTGCTGCTAAGTCGCTTCAGTCGTGTCCGACTCTGTGCGACCCCATAGACGGAAGCTCACCAGGCTCCCCTGTCCCTGGGATTCTCCAGGCAAGAACACTGGAATGGGTTGCCATTTCCTTCTCCAATGCATGAAAGTGAAAAGTCAAAGTGAAGTCGCTCAGTCGTGTCCGACTCTTAGCGACCCCACGGACTGGAGCCTACCAGGCTCCTCCGTCCATGGGATTTTCCAGGCAAAAGTACTGGGGTGGGGTGCCATTGCCTTCCCCGTGATGGGAGGATATCTAAGGTTAATTACATACCTTCCCGGGTCTTAGAGACCAAACATCTTATTTTTCTGCTCATCTGAACATTTAGAATTACTTCCAAGTTGGAGGTCTTTGTTCAAGGCAGCTAGACTAACAGAGGGGCTCACAAACTGAGTATAACAATAGCGTGGTCTAATGTTTAGATCTAGCGAGTTCTAGAATTAGTGATGATACCCCACGATTTAGGTTTGCTGCTGCTGCTAAGTCACTTCAGTCATGTCCAACTCTGTGATAAATTTCCCATCTTGGAGATGAGGCTGTTGAGGACCAGAGAAGTTACCTGACTTGCCGGAGGTCACACAGCTGATTAGTGGTAAAGCCGAACTCCTTACCGGGATTTTCCCATCCCAGCTCTGATTCAAAGGAACTGCCCTTGTCTTAGGTGGGCCTCAGTCTCCCCATCTATGAGATGGGTGGATGGTTCCCTCTGACAATAGAACGTTATGATCTTATGATTTCTCTGTTCCTGGGAGAGCAGGGCTTTCTCTCGGCTCCGGTTGATATGTTTCTGTCTTGGTCTCCAGAGCATTTGGAAATCAATCAATTTCCTCCTCTTGTTGTTGTTGCTTTTTAAGATTTTTTTTTTTTTTTCGGATGTGGACCATTTTAAAAGTATTTACTTTGTGATAATATTGCTTCTGTTTTATGTTTCGGTTTTTTGGCCACAAGACCTGTGGGATCTTAGCTTCCCAACCAGGGAATGAGCCTGCATCAAGTGCTTTGGAAGGTGAAGTCCTAACCCCTGGATGGCCAGGGAAGTCTCTTCTCCTCCTCTGCTAGTGGAGGCTAGAAAGTAGGCCCCGAAGATTAGTCCCGAGATGCATCCAGATTCTCTTCTCATCATGCAGAGTGTGGGGAGATTTTCAGGATCAACATTTCTGGTTATGAGCAGCCATCAAAGTCATCCTGTGTCCAGCGGGGCCTTGCGGGTGGGTGTAGAGTCCAAGCCCTTGCCTTCAGCAGGATGTACTAGTTGACCTGGACAGATACCCTGCCTTCCTTCTTCTTTCAAGCCTCCTTGAAGAAGGCACATCTATGGCAGGCCCTGAGACATACAGCCGTGTTTCCCAACCATCCTCGCCGGGAAGCTGTTCTTAATGTTGAACCTTAATCCCTCACGCTGTAACTCAAGGCCCTTGCCTCTTGTTGAGTGCAAATGGGGAACAGCTGCTCCGGCTCAGGCTCTGACATCAGCTATTTCTCAAGATGACCCTGCGAGACAGGCCAGGGTCATTAGGCCCTGTTTGGCGCTCAGCACACACATATCTATTCCTGCTTGCACGGCCGGAGACAGACTTGCTGGGCCCCCGAGTGGTTGCCAGTTTCTGGGGCGTGTCTCTTAAGATGCTTGTCTCCTGATACTGTTCCAGGTAGCCAGACCAACAGGTTCACACATTGAGAATAACAATAGCAAGGTCTCATGTTTAGAGCTCGGAGAAGGCAATGGCACCCCACTCCAGTACTCTTGCCTGGAAAATCCCATGGATGGAGGAGCCTGGTGGGCTGCAGTCCATGGGGTCGCTAAGAGTCGGACATGACTGAGCGACTTCACTTTCACGTTTTGCTTTCATGCGTTGGAGAAGGAAATGGCAACCCACTCCAGTTTTCTTGCCCGGAGAATCCCAGGGGCAGGAGAGCCTGGTGGGCTGACGTCTATGGGGTCACGCAGAGTCGGACACGACTGAAGTGACTTAGCAGCAGCAGCAGCAGCATGTTTAGAGCTCTCGAGTTCTACAATTGGTGATGGTGTCCTGCATATTAGGTTTAACATTTCTAATAGTCCCATCTTGAGGGCAAGGCTGCTGACGACGAGAGGAGTCCAGTGACTTGCTGGGGGTCACACAGCTGGTTAGGGGTGAAGCCAGAGGGACTGCAGATTTTGAGGGCAGAGCCACTGCCTGTTTGGCTGGCTTTGTGAAGGCCCTTCTTGCTCTCCACGCCGGCTGATCCTGCATTCCCGAGGGGAGTAGTTTTAGGGAAGTGGCTGAAAATGAAAACTTGAGCCACCAATCTGAGGAAATGTCCAGATGACACTCTTGGGCGTCTCCTTTGCCTTGTACATGGGCCTGTGTTGGGGAAATCTTCCCACTGGAGCGAAGCTGGGGCTGTTCTATGAGGCTGCACGATTCCCCACCCTCCTTGGGGGCCCCACGGCTGTATGTCACAGGGTTCTGTGGTCACCTGGCTATTGTCCTGCCTCTGTCCTCTCTGCAAGGAGGCAGGGATGGCATCTAATCCAGGGCTTTGCCACCCCCACTGTCGCTAAGAACAACAGTGTCACCAAGAAGCCCGGGGCCCACGGGCCCGGTGGGTGGAGAGTGCTTTTCTCAGCTTGTGCTCTCTGGCTTGCTCCCTGGTCTCTGTTTAGAGAAACTGTGGGTAACATGTTTGGAAGAACAGGTGAGCGCATGTGAGGGGATTTCAGGGGCCTGGGCCGGGCCAGTGCGTCTCCTCTTCCCGGGTTTGCTTTTGTTGGGAGCTCCATGGCCCTCTGGAGTGTCCCTGGTGGTCTGCGGCCTGGCCCCTGCGTCCTCTCCCCAGATGGCAGGGACTAACCCCAGCCAGAGGCTCTGCTTGATGAGGGGACTGCAAGGCCCGGCCTGCCCTAGCCACCCCCTCTGGGGGCTGTTTTATTCCCATCCATAAAGCTCCTTGGTAGGGGTGGGGGGTGGGGTTAGAGCCTGGCTGTTCCTGATGTTTATCAGAGGCCCAGATCAAAGCTGTCCAGGTCGTAAATCTCGGTGGCTGTCAGGCCCCAGGGCAGCTGAGGAGGGTTGACGGCCCTCTGGGCCTCAAAGGAAAAAATTCGCTCCACTCCGCCCACTGCCGGCTCTGCCAAGAAGCTGTCCTCGGTGGAGCCTCTGCCGGGCCCTTCCTTTCCCGGGAGCTGCTCTGGAGATGGGGCGCGTGAGGGTGAGGGGCCAGGCGGACGCCCCTGAGTGTCTGAGTGTGCACACACGGGGGGTGTTGTGTGTCTTCACCAGGGTGGCTGTGAGATGACTGAGGGTACCTCCACAGGTGGGCAGATGGGGGAGAGGGAGACAGAGCTCTGGAGCCCAAAGCCCTCACTTTACAGAAGAGGCCCAGGAGGAGGACACGCTCACTCGCTCACAGTCCCCCCAGTCGGGCTCCTCAGGAAACCAGAGCACGAAACCGCGCCCTGGGTTCTCTGTCAGGAGCAGAGCGCTGAGGCCTCGGGAATCGTGGTCAGGATTCAAAACCTCGAGAAACGGCTCCTCAGCTCCAGGAAACCCCGCCTCACCCTTCTTTGGCGTTCATGGAGGCGGTGACTGTGGGTTTGTAGGCGCCTCGGGGGCTGTGTGGCGTGGGTCTGACGTGCTAAGTCACTCCACGTCAGACTCTTTGACACCCCACAGACTGTAGCTCGCCAGGCTCCTCTGTCCATGGGAATTTTCCAGGCAAGAATACTGGAGTGGGTTGCCATGTCCCTTTCTAGAGGATCTTCCTGACCCAGGGATTGAACCTGTGACACCCATGAGAAATTTGAGGTTGGAGAAGATGAAATGAAGCTGGAGTGTCTCAGACACTGTCTGATGGTGAGGGGCTGCTGCCCTCTCCCTGGATGGACTGACTCTCGTCCAGGTGGTCATGGGTGTGGAACTTTCTCGCCTGGGTGTGTAGGAGGCCTTGATGGTCCTCTGTTTGCCTCAGGACACTGGCAGCTTTGAGTCTAAGGTTTTAGCTCTTTTTGAAGGGGCAGAGGACTCTTTTAGGCAAAAGTCACCATTTTCTTTCTTCTTCAGGGTTTTCTTAGGAATCAGAAGTGCCAGTGGAGAAAGAGGTTGTAGAAATGACCCTTTCATTTATCCCCCAGGAAAATGAGTCCAGAGAAGGGAAGAGACTCTTGGCAGAAGGAAAGCCGTCAGCCCAGAGACTCTCGGGACTGGCCTGGGTTCCCAGGAACTCAAGTCTGAGCTGGCTCACCAAACAAATGCACGCTAATGTTGCTGTTGGTAAACCATAGATGTGCTTATATAAAACACATAAATGTATACGGCCACGATTTTGGGAAAAGGCCCCACAGATAAAAGTGGCTTTAAATCCCCTGCTGCTGCTGCTGCTCTAGTCCTTCGTCGTGTCCGCTCTGTGCGTCCCTGCGCGCCCACCGGCTCCTCCTCTCCGTTCTCCGGCAGTCTGGGTGGGTTGCCTTTCCTTCTCCATGCATGAGTGGTGTGAGTCGCTCAGGGTCCGCTCGCGACCCCATGGACTGGGCCTCCGGCTCCTCCATCCATGGGATTTTCCAGGCAGAGTTTGGGGTGGGGTGCCATTGCCTTCCCCGTTAAACCCCCTATAAAATGTTAAAGGCGAGTCCTTAACTCCCAGCCACTCAGCAGGCTCTCAGAGGCTGGGCTGGTGGCCGCTCTGCGACCGTTGAGGCTCTGGGCTTGAGAAGACGAGGCTGAGAAGCAAAGGGGATGGAGTCAGGAGATCGGGGGTCTCAGAGACTCGGGTTCCAGGCCAGGTTGGGCCCTGGCGAACCGTGGCCGTGGGCAGGCTCCCTCATGGTTTCCTGATGTACTTGCCTCATAGGTGGTCCTACAGATGAAGCTGTGTTGGTTCTTAGAGCAGCAGTGCGGACCTGATATGTGCCCAATACATGTCCCTTTGTAGAGATGCCTTGGGATCTTGGTCCAGGTCACATTGGAAATAATCTCACCGTGGGAGGCAGAAGCGAGGTGGCTCTTGGACAGGACATGGGCACGCAGGGTCTGTGGAAGCTTAGGGACAGATCCCTCTCCTGACATGGGCATGAGAGGGCTGCTGCTGCTGCTGCTGCTGAGTCGCTTCAGTCGTGTCCGACTCTGTGCGACCCCATAGATGGAAGCTCACCAGGCTCCCCTGTCCCTGGGATTCTCCAGGCAAGAACACTGGAGTGGGTTGCCATTTCCTTCTCCAATGCATGAAAGTGAAAAGTCAAAGTGAAGTCGCTCAGTCGTGTCCGACTCTTAGCGACCCTACGGACTGGAGCCTACCAGGCTCCTCTGTCCATGGGATTTTCCAGGCACAAGTACTGGGGTGGGGTGCCATTGCCTTCCCCGATGAGAGGGCTGGGTTCAGTTAACTCAGATTTATCCCAGCTGCAGTGGAACGGGTGGCTTTTAGGGTCTTTGTTGCATCTTGGCAGCAGGGTGGGTACCCCCTGGGCTGAGCTCTGGGGCTCTGTTATGGTCTGGATTGTGTAATACACATTTGTATGTTGAAGTCCCAACCTGCAGTCCCTCAGAATGCTCTGTGTTTGGAGACGGAGATCTTTGAAGAGGCCATTATGTTAGCACAGTCATTAGGGTGGGTCCTAGTGAGAGGAGGGCATCTGGGCACTTGGCACAGACCCATAGAAAGACCGTAGCGAGACAGAGAGAAGAAGACAGCCGTCTACAAGCCCATAAAAGAGGCCTCACTCAGTCCTGCCGGCCCTGGGGTGCTGGACTTCCAGACCCGGGAACTATGGGAAAATAAGGTTCATTTGCTGAGGCCACTCCGTCTGTGGCTCTTGGTTATATGGCAGGCAGAGCTGACTCACTCGGCGTGCACCCAGCCCTCCTCCTGAGGCTGGGGCAGCAGCCACGGCTGCTCCTCCCCTGGGCCCAGATTCCTGGACAGGACCGAGGCCCTCAGAGTCCACGGCCGCACCCCCACCTCAGAGCCTTATCCAGTTACGTCTGGGGAGGCGTCCCGGCCTGGGGAGGTTCCCGAGGGCGGCTCTGATGACAGGGTCTGCTACCCTGGAGACGCCGCCTCCCGGCTCAGGCCCACTCAGGCCTGCCTCCCTGTGGGCCGGCGCTGAGGGAACGCGGGCAGGCGTCGCTTCTCAGTCCCTGAGGAGGCTGGAAGCCTCTCCCCGCCTCCACCTCCCCAATCTGCCGGCAGCTGGAGGCCTGGTGGCCATCGGCCCAGTGAGGGGAGATGGGCTGCCTCCCAGGCCACGCCAGGTGGGGAGCTTCATGGGCCGGCTGCTGGGATGGGCGCGGGGAAGGCCCGAACCTCGTGTGTCTCATGCCTGTCAGCTTCCAGTGTGACAGACGTACAAAGCTACCTTTTATAGGTGGGAAATTACAGGTGCTGCCACTTCAAAGGCCTTGGCAGCCAGAGCTCTTCTTTGATGGATGACAGTATTATGCATGGTGATTTATTGCTGGGGCCACTTTGACAACAGAAATAACCAGTTTCTCCACCTTCTTGGCCCCTCCCCCCCACCTGGCTGGATTTTTTTTTTTTTTTCTTGGTGGGGGAGCCAGTTGGGGGTGACCTCCCCATGCAAAGAGGCTAGGGCCTCTGTTTTACACACACGGTGAGGTTTCTGGCCTATTAACTTGTCATCGTGTGTCATAAAGTTTAGTGAAACGCTGGCAGATTGTAATCCTAAACAGGGCAATTACCCTATTATTAAAGCAGCTTGCTTTCTTTCTCTTTGTTTTATTTTGCTTTCTCTCTCTCTCCTCCACCTCCTTTCCTGGTTGGGTTTGATCTTACTTCTGTGCTACCTGCTCGATTAGTCACGGACAGGAGTCTCCTGCTCTGTAATGATCGCAGAGTGACCCTGGCCTTGGCTGGGTGGAGCTCGAGGGGAAGCAGAGCATGGCAGCTCATCGCCTTGCTGCTGGCTGCAGCCAATGGAGGGACAGACAGACGGACAGGGTTGGGGAGACAGGGAGCTTTCCCAGCCCTCTGCAGCTATAGGCAGGCAGCAGAGAAAAGTAGGAGGCGATGGGGTGGTTTCAGGCTCCAGCGAATGAGAGTTTTTTTTTTTTTTGAACCCATTGTTTTTGTAGGTAACTTGGGTTTCTCTCCAGGGTTTGTCTCCCTCTGCTCTTTTCTAGCTCACTTTCGGATCTCGAGGTCACAGTAGGGTGACTGACGGAGTTTGAGTCTCAGCTGCCACTTACTTGCTGCAATTCCTCTGCCAGAGACTCAATTTCTAGTCTTTTCTTTTTTGATTAAAAAATTATTTTTATTTTTATACAAAAACATTTTGTATGGGAGTAAAGCTGGTATACAGCGTTGTGGTAGTTTCAGGTGAACAGCAAAGGGACTCAGCCATACAGGTACATGTATCCATTTCCACCCGCAAACTCGCCTCCTATTCAGGCTGCCACATAACATTGACCAGACTTCCATGTGCTAAACACTAGCGGGGAAGGGATAGTTAGGACTTTGGGAAGGTCATGTACACACACTGCTGTATTAAAAAAGGATAACTATTAAAAAAATATTTACTTATTTGGTTGCACCAGGTCTTCGTTGCAGCAAGCAGGATCTGGTTTCCCCACCAGGGATCAAACCCACTCGGCCTGCATTGGGAGGGTGGAGTCTTTGCCACGGGACCACCAGGGAAGTTCAGAGACTCAGTTTCTAAGTCTATAAAATGGGAGTGATGTTCTTGCCCTGTCTACTTCACTCGGATTTAGAGAAGATCAAATCAGATAATGGGTGTGAAGGAGGGTGATTAATAGCAAATCGCTCTACAAATCTGGGGGATTACTGTAATTCCATATGTGCCACTGCAGCATTTTGTTTTGTGTTTTTCATTGAGCCTCAGCTCCTGTTATTCCAAAGGATCGTAAGCATGTGGGGATCAGTCTTCAGTTTCTCTTCTTGTTCTTCAAGGCTGTGATGACCTTGGTCTCTAAATTGATTTGGGAGTCATTGTTGAGCTCATGGTCTGAACAATGGGGGTTTTCAGGCACCTTCATGACAAACAGTTGCTCTGTATACAGTGCTAGGTTAAGAATACAGAACCACATAGGCGGGTGGCCAAACGGGCATAACTAGGTCACAGTTTGCCAGATCTTATAAGGACCTTAGGGAATGACTAGTTTAATTAGCCCATTTTATAGACTTGTAAACTGAGGCTGAAAGAGGTAGAATCATGTTCCTGATGTCAGCAGAGGTGGGACAAGGGTTCAAGTCGCTGACCCCCAGTCCGGTTCTTTCTCACTGGAAGAAGCCTCTTAATGACCTTGATTCTGGTTGCTCCTTCTCTTCCACTGTCAGGAGATTTCACCTGTCTCTTCAGGTATCCTCATCAATTTGCTTTCAGGGAAGGATCTGTTGGTAGTCTTTTACACCCTAGTATGAATTTAAGTCAATATTTAGCTCAATATTTGCTTTTGCAGCCTCATCCCTGGTTTTACAGAGCCGGGCTTTGTTCCCTGTCAATAGGGATTCTAGTGCTGGTGAGAAGAGAGGCAGTGCCTTTCGGAGGCAGAGACTTGTGATTCTCACCCCCTGAAATCATCTTAGTTGCTTACTTTGCAGGGCAGCCACGGCTGGGCCCTGCTTCCTGAATTATGCTGCTCTGGCCAAGATCTATGTGTCCAGAGTTCAGAGCGTGTTTGTCAGGACCTGTCAGAGAGTAGGGTTGGGTAGATGGATGGAGTCAGACAGGTTTAAAAATGGAAAGAAGCCAGACAGAGTGGAAGTGGTCCCTAAATACCCTGCCCCTTCTGTTTGTTCCTGCTTTCTTTCCCATAGTTGGAAAAATGCTAGAAATGGACCAGTGTTAAGAACTGTAAGTTCCTATTGTATAGCAGAAATGAACATGACATTGTAAAGCAACTATATTCCAATTAAAAAAAAGAGACTTGTAAATTCCAAGTGGTCGGCGTGGGGACAGTTTCTGAGGCCCTACTGTGTGCCAGGCCTATCCTGTGTGCAGGGTGGCAAGGAAAAGAGATAACATCAACCTCATAGAGCTCAAGTCAGGGCCACAGGTAAGGGGAGTAGGGACTCCTCGTGGCAAATGTATAGGTTTTTCTGTCTTTGCCCATGAAGGGAGCAGTGATGCGCTCTCTGTAGGTCACCTTGAAACTTTGGTAGAATGTGATGAGATCTGACAATGAGAAAAATGGAGACTTCCTGGTGGTCCAGTGGTTTAGACTTTGCCTTCCAATGCTCGAAGTATGGGTTCAACCCCTGGTGGGTGAGCTAATATCCCACATGTCTTGCAGCAAAAAAAAAAAAAAAAAAAAACCAAAACATAAATCAGAAGCAATATTGTAACAAATTCAGTAAAGGCTTTAAAAATGGTCCACATCAAAAAAATCTTTAAAAAAAAAAAAGAGAGAAAATGATGGCTGCAAATTTTGGTAGTTGGAAATTCAAAGGGCCAGAGAGGATTTTGAGATGATGAGAGAGAAAGACCCCAAAGGATACCAGAATCCCTTTTGTTTCACGCTTGTAGGTTACCACAAGGCAAGGCTGCTGCTGCTAAGTCGCTTCAGTCGTGTCCAACTCTGTGCGACCCCATAGACAGAAGCTCACCAGGCTCCCCCGTCCCTGGGATTCTCCAGGCAAGAACACTGGAGTGAGTTGCCATTTCCTTCTCCAATGCATGAAAGTGAAAAGTGAAAGTGAAGTAGCTCAGTCGTGTCCGACTCTTAGCGACCCCATGGACTGGAGCCTACCAGGATCGTCCGTCCATGGGATTTTCCAGGCAAAAGTACTGGGGTGGGGTGCCAAAGGCATCCCCATGCAAATGTCCTTAATGGCTTTAGAGATGGGTCCTGAGACTGACAGCAGAGATGTGAGGGCAGAGATGGCCATACAAAGCTTCAGCCTAGAGGAGATAGGTGGTGCCTGAAGCCAGGAGAACAGCTGCTATCTCTGTGGGGAGAAGGAGGTTGCAACCCTGAGTCTGAGACTGTAAGTAGAGTCTGGGTTGGGATGGGGAGGGGCATTGTACTCTGCACTCAGTTCCTTGTTCCATGGGCATTTGAGAGGTCGCTGAGGTTGACCAATTGCCTGGTCAGTCCTGTGCACAGAGCAGAGCAGGAAATAAAGGAGAGCCAGGGCGGGGCTACTAGCCTCCCCACCCCCTGAGTCCACGATGGGACCTGTGGTCTTGCCGTCTGTGTGTGGTCCTGTTGAGAAACACTTCTCTGACTCCCCTGGGCTTTGCCAGCTCAAGGCTGCCCTTCGCCGTTTGAATTCAGAGGGAGACCTGTGGTGTCTCACTGTTAATGGCAATTTTGGATGGACAGACCTATTATATGTCAGTAGCTAATTATGTGGCCTTGGAAACTTTATCTCATTGTGACTCACCTGTAAATAAGTTCGTCACACTTGTCCTGTTGACCTTGATGGATTATTGTGAAATAATAGCTAATGAGATTATGGACAGCAGGTGTTCTGTAAACTTTATTAGCTGCACAGGCTAGTTCTCATAAAGAAGGTTCTTGTTTTTTCAATTGAAGCATAGTTGATTTGCAATGTTTCAAGTGTACAACAAAGTGATTCAGTTACACACACACATATCTATGTCAATATATCTATCAGTATATCTATATCAATTCTTTTCAAAATTTTTCCATTATAGATTATTACAAGATGTTGACTATGGTGTCCTGGGCTATACGGTAGGTCCTTGTTGTGTATCTACTTTGCATACTGTAGTGTGTATCTGTTAATCCCAAATTTCGAATTTATTCCTACCACCCTTTCCCCTTTGGTAACTGGAAGCTTGTTTTCTATGTCTGTGAGTCTATTTCTGTCTTGTAAATAAGGTCATCTGTATCATTTTTTAGATCTCACACATAATTGATATGATATGATACTTGTCTTTGTCTGACTGAGGTCTAGGTCCATCTGTATCGCTGCAAATGGCATCATTTCAATCCTTTTATGGCTGAGTAATACAAATAGCTGTGAAAAGAAGAGAAGCGAAAAGCAAAGGAGAAAAGGAAAGATATAAACATCTAAATGCAGAGTTCCAAAGAATAGCAAGAAGAGATAAGAAAGCCTTCTTCAATGATCAATGCAAAGAAATAGAGGAAAACAACAGAATGGGAAAGACTAGGGATCTCTTCAAGAAAATCAGAGATACCAAAGGAACATTTCATGCAAAGATGGGCTCGATAAAGGACAGAAATGGTATGGACCTAACAGAAGCAGAAGATATTAAGAAGAGGTGGAAAGAATACACAGAAGAACTGGACAAAAAAGAGCTTCATGACCCAGATAATCATGATGATGTGATCACTGACCTAGAGCCAGACATCTTGGAATGTGAAGTCAAATGGGCCTTAGAAAGCATCACTACGAACAAAGCTAGTGGAGGTGATGGAATTCCAGTGGAGCTATTCCAAATCCTGAAAGATGATGCTGTGAAAGTGCTACACTCAATATGCCAGCAAATTTGGAAAACTCAGCAGTGGCCACAAGATTGGAAAAGGTCAGTTTTCATCCCAATCCCAAAGAAAGGCAATGCCAAAGAATGCTCAAACTACCGCACAATTGCACTCATCTCACACGCTAGTAAAGTAATGCTCAAAATTCTCCAAGCCAGGCTTCAGCAATATGTGAACCGTGAACTTCCTGATGTTCAAGCCGGTTTTAGAAAAGGCAGAGGAACCAGAGATCAAATTGCCAACATCTGCTGGATCATGGAAAAAGCAAGAGAGTTCCAGAAAGACATCTATTTCTGCTTTATTGACTATGCCAAAGCCTTTGACTGTGTAGATCACAATCAACTATGGAAAATTCTGAAAGAGATGGGAATACCAGACCACCTGATCTGCCTCTTAAGAAATCTGTATGCAGGTCAGGAAGCAACAGTTAGAACTGGTCATGGAACAACAGACTGGTTCCAAATAGGAAAAGGAGTACGTCAAGGCTGCATATTGTCACCATGTTTATTTAACTTCTATGCAGAGTACATCATGAGAAATGCTGGACTGGAAGAAACACAAGCTGGAATCAAGATTGCTGGGAGAAATATCAATAACCTCAGATATGCAGATGACACGACTCTTATGGCAGAAAGTGAAGAGGGGCTAAAAAGCCTCTTGATGAAAGTGAAAGTGGAGAGTGAAAAGGTTGGCTTAAAGCTCAACATTCAGAAAACGAAGATCATGGCATCTGGTCCCATCACTACATGGGAAATAGATGGGGAAACAGTGGAAACAGTGTCAGACTTTATTTTTCTGGGCTCCAAAATCACTGTAGATGGTGACTGCAGCCATGAAATTAAAAGACGCTTACTCCTTGGAAGGAAAGTTATGACCAACCTAGACAGCATATTCAAAAGCAGAGACATTACTTTGCCAACAAAGGTTCGCCTAGTCAAGGCTATGGTCTTTCCTGTGGTCATGTATGGATGTGAGAGCTGGACTGTGAGGAAGGCTGAGCGCCGAAGAATTGATGCTTTTGAACTGTGGTGTTGGAGAAGACTCTTGAGAGTCCCTTGGACTGCAAGAAGATCCAACCAGTCCATTCTGAAGGAGATCAATCCTGGAATTTCTTTAGAAGGAATGATGCTAAAGCTGAAACTCCAGTATTTTGGCCACCTCATGCAAAGAGTTGACTCATTGGAGAAGACTCTGATGCTGGGAGGGATTGAGGGCAGGAGGAGAAGGGGACGACAGAGGATGAGATGGCTGGATGGCATCACTGACTTGATGGGTGTGAGTCTGAGTGACCTCCGGGAGCTGGTGATGGACAGGGAGGCCTGGCGTGCTGCGGTTCATGGAGTCGCAAAGAGTCGGACACGACTGAGCGACTGATCTGATATGATCTGAATATTCCATTGTATATGCACACCACATCAAAATTGGTTATAGACCTAAACCTAAGACTGGATACTGTGAAACTCCTAGCGGAAAACGTAGACAGAGTACCTTTTGACATAAATCACAGCAATATTTGTTTGGATCCACGATAATGTCTCTCATTCTGTTACCTGGAACACTTGGAAGGCTGTCCCCCTCCTCTGGGGAAGCTCCTGTCTTTAGATGCCCCAAAGGATTAGGTGCCTGGTTTACAGAGCAGGGTGGGTTTCTTCTTCCAAGGATACATGTGCTGAAGGAGAATGCTGTCCTTGGGAGGATCTTCTGAGAACTGCCACCCCACCCCCATCTCTTCTCCATCTGAGTGGAAGCACCTTGCCTGGCCCTGGGGCCAGCCCCAGGTTGCAAGGCCTTGGAGTTGTCAGACCTGAAAGGCAGCCTGTTGTTCCTGCAGGCTCTGGAGCTGACAGGTGTCTGCCAGGTGTACCAGCCGGAGCCTGGAGTTGAGGGAGATAGGCCAGTTAAGCTCCTTTCCTCCTGGAGTTGATAATTGCAGTGCAATAGCAGCTCTGTAATTGCTCAATAAAGCTTCTGCCCTTACCATGATAGAACGGTGGCTGAAACACCTTATCTGAGCTCAGGGTGTGGCGCGTGTGTGTATATGGGTGTGTTGAGGATGAGAAGGGAGACAAGACAGCTCTGAGACATTTTCAGAGCTTCTCAGGACATTCCTAGCCCTTCTCCCTTCCATACAGTGTTATCCAGAAGCTCTTTCTAGATCTGTCAGAATTTCTAAATCTATGGATCTCCTCCAGAGCATAGCAGAGTGTAGACACCTCCTGAAATATTTATCTCTGATGATGATAATGATAATGAAGATGGCGTGGCCTGGAACAGGACTATGTTTTTGACAAGTTTAATTTAATTCAGTTTGGCAAATATTTAACAAGTACCAATTCTTGCCTGCAATGAGGAAAGTTATAGTTATTATGAAGGGGAAGGAAGGAGGGAAAAGCCTCGAACATATAAAGAAAGATGACAGGAGCTGTTTTCTCCAGAACCCTGGCCTGTTTTGAGGGGCCAGGCCATGCACAGACTGGCTGGGTGGGATTGGGGTGGGGCAGCGGGGGCTGGAGCTGTAACAACAGAGGGTCTAGAGTCTAGTTTTGGAAGGCAGACACACTTGGAGGACCCCGGCTCTGTCACTTACTATCTGTAGGATTCTGGGCTAGTTTTTTGTCTTTGGACTCTTCAATTTCCTCACGTCTAATATGGAAACACTGATGTTCCCCGGCTCCCTGGGTTCACGTGAAGGTTTCATGATTTAGTGACTTAATACCATCCTGGGTCAGCAGCTCAGTAGGAAACATTGCCAACGTGGTTGTGATAGAGAAGAGGGATTCAGTGACAGAGCCAGGTTGCAGATGACCCGGAACCAAATAAACAGCTGTCACTGATTCAAGGCTCTCTGTATGTTGGCTCTACCATGCGTCTGAGATTTTTTAAAAATTTAGGACCAGTTCTTTTAATTTAGGTTTTTATTTTTGGCCATCTGGCTTGCAGGATCTTAGTTCCCCAACCAGGGATCGAACCCGCACCCCCTGCATTGGAAGCTCAGAGTCCTAATCACGGGACCACCATGGAAGTCCCTAGAACCAGTTCATTTTCATAGGTAATATACATCCATGTGGTTTAAAAGTTAAAAAGAACTGTGCACAGAAAAGGCAAATTGCTGCCTTCGCTGTCCCCTAAGGACTCTATTCCCTCTTCCCAGAGGCAGCTGCTGTCACCAGTTTCTGGGGTATCAGCATATAATGATGATGACGATGATAAAAATAGCTAATACTCATTTAGACTTTCCATGTGCCCAGCATTATTTTAAACCCTTATATTAATTTGTTTAATTCATATGCACATGGATTAACTCATATTTATATTTATACATTCATATTCATATACATAACATATGAATTCATTTAATCTTTACAATAATGGCTTATAAGGTGGGTACCATTGTTATCACTAGTTGTTGGAACATATAACATATAATTAAACATCTTTTTTTTTTTTCCATTGGAGACGCTTATTTATACCTTTCCAAGGGCTTCCCTGGTGGCTTAGTGGTAAAGAATCTACCTGCCAGTGAAGGAGACATAGTTTCGATCCCTGGGTTGGGAAGATCCCCTGGAGAAGGAAATGGCAACCTACTCCAGAATTGTTGTCTGGGAAATCCCATGGACAAAGGAACCTGGTGGGCTACAGTTCATAGTGTAGTAAAGGGTCGGACATGGCTGAGTGACTAAACGGCAAACAACAACAAATCCTGATATATAAAAAAAATCCCTGAACAGCAATGCTGATTAGGGAAGAGGCTGGGCCACGGTCATGGGGGAGACTTCACAGAGGAAGTGGGCTGGGGAGGATAGCGAAGATTATAGGTTGTGTTGTCAAATGTCTACAGAAACCTTCCCCAGAGTCTTGCAGCTCTTAACTCCATTTCCCCCACAACACAGCTGGGCAAGGTAGGGATGACCATCTCCTCTTTCATAGAGAAGAGAAATCAGAGTCGCTGAGTGATTTGCCCCAAACCGCACAGCTGGCCCCGGGCTGACACTCGGTGCACTCATCCTTCTGACCCGTGGCCTAGCATTTTTGCCATGGCAACATGGTGGGGCCGGGGGATCAAGCCTGAGTAGAGGTGGGTGAGTGAGAGAGCAGGGGTCCATGTGGATGCTAGACCGAGCAGAACTTCATGGGCAGGGAGAGAAAAAGAGGGAAGTGAGACAGGTGGGCTCCAGGGGGCTTCTCTTGGGCTTTAGCCTTCCGGAAGGGAGAAGGTCAGGGTAGACATGCCATCCTCCGGCCTCTTGTCCTTGGGAGCCCCACCATCCAGGCCCCATAGGAACCCAAATGGGGTGGGAGTGGAGCTTCTCAACATGCTTATCAGAGGGCCCTGAAAGGTTTTAGACTTCTTTCGAGGGACAGAGAAATGGTCCCCATCCCCACTTTGTTTATAAAGGCTACAGAGGAAGGGACACACTGGAGCTAAGAATTGGACAGTTGGGCTAGTACCAAAATTAGACCTGGTGAGCGGACCCCAGTCACACATGGGGTGGCCCAGGATGCATGCACAGTGATTTTGCAGCAAACTCTTCATTTCTGAAGCTATTTATTAAAACCTGCTGGGCTTCCCTGATGGTCCAGTGGATAAGCACCTGCCTTGCAAAGCAGGGGATGCCTGTTCGACCCTTGGTCCAGGAAGATCCCACATGCCTTGGAGTAACTAAGCCCGTGAGCCGCAACTATATTGAGACTGTGCTCCAGAGCCTGGGAACTGAAACTACTGAGCCTCTGCATCCTAGACCTTGTGCTCCACAAGAGAGGCCACCGCCATGAGAAGCCCACACACTGCAGCTAGAGAGCAGCCCCTGCTTGCCGTGACTAGAGAAAGCCTGTGAGCAGCAATGTAGACTCAGCACAGCCAAAAATAAAATAAATAAATAAGAATTAAAAACCCCGCTATATAGATATATTATATATATGCTGTATATGTGTCATATATATATATATATGTATTTACGGGCTTTCCTGGTAGCTCAGCTGGTAAAAAATCCTCCCTCAATGCAGGAGACCCTGGTTCAATTCCTGGGTCAGGAAGATACCCTGGAGAAAGGCTAGGCTACCCACTCCAGTATTCTTGGGCTTCCTTGGTGGCTCAGATGGTAAAGAATCTGTCTGCAATGTGGGAGGCCTGGATTCGGTCCCTGGGTCGGAAAGATCTCCAGGAGAAGGAAATGGTAACCCACTCCAGTACTCTTGCCTGGAGAGTTCCATGGACAGAGGAACCTGGCAGGCTACAGTCTGTGGGGTCACAAAGAGTAGGACCCAACTGAGCGACTAAGCACAGCACAGCACATATGTAATATGTCTCCTTCCCTTCTTTGAAAAAAATGTTTATTGAGCCTTGGATATTCCATAGTGAGCAGCCCAGATCACATAATTATTATATCTTATCAAAAAGTGCCATCCTGAGGAATGGACAGATGCTATTGTGTGCCCGTTGGCAGAGCCACCAACTCCAGGTTAGGAGGCTGACAAAGCTGCTCATAGGAGACTCCCTGAAGCCGAGACCCTCAGAGGGAGTGAGAGGGTGTCTTAGGGGAAAGAGATGGGTGTCTTCTAAGCAGAGGGAGGCCTGGGTGAGACGGATCACGATTCAGGAACCGAAAGCAGTTCATCCTGGCTGGACAGAGGGTGCAGAGGGGGGCACAGTGCCCCATAATTGCACTGAGTAGGTACTTGATAAAAGAGATTAAAGAGATGTGCTTGAAGAGGTAGGTGGCAAATTGTACAAGGCCTTGAAGACCATGGTAAGGATTTTCGATTTTACCTGAAGGGCAATGTGGAAAGCCAGTCTATAATGATGTAGAATTTCCTCTTATCTGTGCTTGGTGATCCCAGTGTAACTACAGTGAGGTCAGACAGTTGGGTGCTCTAGCTTGGAATTCGGCCAGGTGTGTATGATGTGAGGACCTTGGGTAAGGCCAAGATGTCCCAGGGAAGCATGTCAGCTGGAGAAGTTGAAGCAGTGGCCCTCGGGATCTGGGCTGCAGTGGACCGTGAAGTCAGAGGGGGAATTAGGGAGAAAATAGTGTGTGTGTGTTAAAGGGGTGACAATCCTGGTGGGGTCAAAGATTCAGAGGCTTTGGAAAGATCGTGGTAAGGATGATGCTCTGTGAGTTTTTGACTTCAGGGTGATGTCTTAGAAAAAGGAGCTAAAGAAGAGTGGATGCGATGGAGTCAAGGAGGTGAGGGGCCAGGTTGGAGAACGGGTCATCTGAGCAGAGGGGGAAGCACCCCGAATGATGGCACTTGGCTGGGGGGAGGGGAGATTATCACTGGGCCTAAGACTTCAATAGGACGGGGGTGGGGTCTGATGCGGATGGCTGGAGGGTGGTGGTTGAGAAGGTCAAGGAGGGAGAGGTGGCACGATACTAGTCATGGTGGTGGGAGGTGCATAAGGTCCAGTTCTTAAGCTCGAGGGGATACCACCAAGCTGGGGGTAACCCGTCTGCCTCCTCTGGGGTCACCAGGACAGTCATTCCATGTACCAGGTGGATAAGGGGTTTGTAGGTTAGCACAGCGCATTCATTGTGCAAATAACAGCTACTATTCAGTCCAGTGTCTGCCATCCAGGAGGTCTGCCTGTGTATGTACATGGCAGGCGAAGGGCAGGGGTCTGGGCTGGGTTTGAATTCCTTGCTGCACTTAATGGCTGTGTGACATCAGGCAAGTGTCTTCACCTCTCACAGCCAGCTTTCCTCGGCTGTGAAATGGGGGCACAGACATCAGAGTTACCGTGAGGATTAGATGGGTTTATCTGTGTAAAGCCCTGGACACAGATAAGGGCAAATAGACATAAACTGACTGTCCTTATCCTATCACTGAGAAACTTGGAGTTCAGAGAGGTAAAGTGATCTGTGTGAAGTCACACACGTTAGCGGCGACAGCTGCCATTCAAAGCCAGTCAGGCTGACACGAAAGACTCTTGCCGTAAAATCACAGCGCCTTCCTTCCCCGTAATCCTGGGTGAGACTGAAACTTAGGAAAGGATATTGACTTGTTCTAGGTCACCTGTTAGTAGGCAGTGGCTTTGCAGCCTGGGTCCAAGTGACTTTTGTCGTTCAGTTGCCAAATTGTGTCTGAGTTTTTGGGAACCCATGGATTGCAGCACACCAGGCTTCCCTGTCCTTCACTATCTCCCAGAGTTTGCTCAAACTTGTGTTTGTTGAATAGGAGTGACTTTACTCCATTGTTTTTTTTTTTTCTGTCACATCGTAACTGGCTTCCTAGGTAACGGGGCAGGATATGGACTCTTTGAGAACAGGAACCAGGAATGCATTTGTTTGGGGCTTTGCACTGCTTATTTGTTTTTGTTTCCAAATCCAGAATCTCAGGGCGTGGGAGCTGAGAGCAATGCCCCTTAGAGTGGCAGGCGGGGTGCACTCTCGATTTCCTCATCTGTAAAATGGGAATGATAATTGCCCTGAGTATCCCAGAAGATTACTGTGGGGCTCAAATTAGATGATGTAAGGAAAAAACTCTTTGAAGACCAAACCACCTTGTCATCATGTTCTCAGAGAGGTGTGCTTCACCTGGAGGGAGACTCTGGACTTGGTGCCAAGAGTCAGTCTCTTTCCTCATCCTGCTCGGAGCCCAGGCCAGCAGCAGCAGCTGGGCACCTTCTCCCCACGGTCCTGCTGGGCACCCCTCTGCCCCAACTCTGAGCTGCTCATCCCCTGCTGTGAGTTGTGTGTGGCAGGCTCAGTCTGGCCTGGGGACAGAAGGTCCAGCTCACCCGGCAAGCTTGGAGGGGCCTTTTCTCCCCAGCCTCCTTGGCGCTGGGAAGGAGTGAGAGGAGCCCGGAAGCCCACTTGGGGAGAGTCATCGGCTCATGAATCCCAGACGAGATTGGATGTATCCGGTCGCCGTTGGGACCTACTTGTCCAAGGCAGCTCAGAGGCAGGGCAGGGGAGAGGCTGGGCCCCTGATCCCTGCCCAGCCCCCGTGGCTGAGTGACAGAGATTCCTTAGGGTCTGATAATGGAGCAGACCTTCACCCTGTGGGTGTGAGAAACGGAAGTGCTTGCTGGGGTCTCCGGGTCAGGAACAAGTTTACTTTCCGGTTATACTTGGGCTGGCAACCTTCCGAAGAGTCGCCCAGGTTCTCTGGGAATTGACAGGCCGTTCAGCTATGTCAGCGCGCATGGATATTTTTCTTTCTTTCATTTAGATGTACCTTTCTGAGTGTAAATTGTTGGGGCTTTTTTTCTGCAACCCGCCCCCCGCCGCCCCGAGCTTTCTCTCTCTTCTGTTATGTAACCCAGGAGGAGGAACTGGGAGCTGAGAACAGCTGTAGGAATGAAAGGGGACAGATAGAGGAAGGAAGCTGAATTTTTCTGGGCACCTACAATGTGCTGGATCCAGAAAAAATGTTACTGTATTTCCAGAGAAATCATGAAGAAGAATCATCATCTCAGGCTGGTTGTTCCCAAGGGCTGGGGATTGAGGGAAAGAAGGGGAGGGAGGTTGGGGTTATCAGCTCTTATATAGAGAGTGGATAAACAACAAGGTCCTACTGTATAGCACAGAGAACTATATTTAATATGATAAACCATAATGGAAAAGAATATTTTATAAAAGAATGTGTATATATATATGTATGACTGAATTACTTTGCTGTATAGCAATAATTGACACAACATTGCAAACCATCTATACTTCTATACATCTATAAAAAACTTAAAAATTAAAAGAGATTTTAAAAATTAAAAAAAAAAACGAATTGTTGCCTTAGAATCTGAAAGCATTTGAGCTGGAAGGGAAGTTAGGTACCCTGAACTCTAAACTCCTTCTCTTCCTGGTAAGGAAGAGACTTGCCCAAAGTTCCAGAACTTTCTTTCTTTCTTTTTTTTCTTTCCAGGAAAGCCTTGCCCTATAATAATCCTTCTTTATAGACAAAAATGTTTTGTGATTCCCCTGCCCACTCGTCAGCTGAACGACTGTTTACACGGACTCCTGGGCTATCAGAGTTCTGGTCCAGCCTCCTCATTTCACATGGAGCCTGCAGAGGACCTGCCCTCTCAGCACCCATCTTCCCTGCTCCCTCGTATTGTACCCCCTTGCCCCCAGTCCTAAGGCTTGCACTCTGGTTTCCCATATGGTTGCCTCTTAACAATTCACCCGCCTTGGGACTCAAGGGGTTACCAGCATCAGTGGTCATCAGTTCCTGCTACAGTGTCAATAGGGGAAGTTTGGGGAGCCTTCCAGTTTAGAGAGATTTCATTTGGTGTTATGGGATGAATGGTGTCCCTTCTCCAACTCATATATTGAAGTCCTAACCCTGGGTACCCCAGAAGGTGACTCTATTTGCAGACAGCGGGGTCTTTAAAGAGGTCATTAAAATGAAGTTATTAGGTGGGCCCCCATCCGATAGTCCTGGGGCTGTTATATGAAGAAGAAATTCAGACATGGGTGCAGAGAGAGGATTGTGTGAAGATGCAGGGAGAAGCCAGACCAAGGAGAGAGGCCTCAGAAGAAACAACCCTCCCCACACTTGACCTTGGACCTCTAGCCTTCAGAGCTATGCGACAACACATCTGAGTTGTGTAAGCCCCCACCCATCTATGATATGCTGTTATGGCGACCCTAGGGACAGGGGAGCCTGGTGAGCTTCCGTCTATGGGGTCGCACAGAGTCGGACACGACTGAAGCGACTTAGCAGCAGCAGCAGCTAGCTAATACACCTGGCCTCTTTTGCATCCACCTGGCTGGGAGAGGGTCCAGCCAGGAAGTTCTGAGACCAGGTAGAGGGTAGGAAGTTCCCAGGTATGGAGAAGGTTTGGGGTAATAGGAAGGCCACTGTGGCTTCTCAAATCCTTGGCACAATAGCCTGGGCCTGTGTCTGTGGGATCTGGTGTGAGTGGGCAAACTGAGTGCCAGGAGACTTGGGCTTGATCTGCAGCTATCTGGTCCTTCCCCTTGCAGGGTCTTCTGCAAATTCCTTCACGCCTGTGGGTCTCAGTTTCCTCATCTGTGGCAGAGAGAGAATAATGCCTGCCCAGTTTACCTCCCAGGCTGGGGTGTGGGTTTAAAGGGAAATCGTGTAAGTACTCTGCCCGTGTTAGGGATGGTGATGAAGGTGATGGTTGTTTCCCTTCTGACCCGCAGTGCTGGTGCCCACCTCTGGTTTCGCTCTGGTTTGGAGGAGGAAAGAAGGCTCTCCTGGAAACTCAGTGATGGCTGTCATGTGTGGTATCCGGGTCTCGTGCAGAGAGCCCAAGTAGAGGCCAGACTCCTCCTGTGAGTCTGTTTCTCTTCATTAAGGAGAAAGTTTCAAACCAGCCTCCCTCAGGCAGATAGTAAAGCACGTGTGCATCTGTGTCCATTTCCCTCCTGAGTCTTAATTTTTCTAAATTACAAACACAACAGTGTGTTTTGTGGGAAAAATTAGAAAATACAGACAAGATAAAAGAATTGTAAAAATGTATTGTTTCTACTATGGTTGACACCAAGTGTGTAGGCACTCTCAGTTTCTTTTCTTTGTGCGTGTAGGTATGGGTGGTAGCTCAGCTGGTAAAGAATCCACCTGCAATGCAGGAGACCCTGGTTTGATTCCTGAGTTGGGAAGATCCCCTGGAGAAGGGATAGGCTACCCACTCCAGTATTCTTGGACCGATGGGACCTGGTGTGAGTGAGAAAACCTGGGCTTGACTCATAGCTATGTGGTCCTTCCCATTGCAGGGTCTTCTAAAAATTCTTCTTTGGTGACTCAGACAGTAAAGAATCTGCCTGCAATGTGGGAGACCGGGTTCAATCCCTGGGTTGGGAAGATCCCCTGGAGGAGGGTATGGCAACCCACTCCAGTATTCTTGCCTGGAGAATCCCCATGGACAGAGGAGCCTGGCAGGTTATAGTCCATGGGTTGCAAAGAGTCAGACATGGATCAGCACCGAAGCATAGCACGTGGGTATTTTCACAAAAATGAAATCTCACTGTAAGGAATATTTTATAATCTATTTTAAAGATTGACTACATACCACAAGCCTCACTTTCCTCCGGAATTCATCTCCATCACCCTGTAAAGTTTGCACTAGTGGTAAAGAACCTGCCTGCCAATGCAGGAGACGTAAAAGACACAGGTTCAATCCCTGGGTCAGAAAGATCCCCTGGAGGAGGGCATGGCAGCCCACTCCGGTGTTCTGGCCTGGAGATTCCCATGGACAGAGGAGCCTGGAAGGCTACAGTCCATAGGGTCACACAGAGTTGAATGTGACCGAAGCGACTTAGCACGTGCACCCTTTTTAAGACTTTGTTCTGAAGGGCAGCTCCAGAGACCCCTGAGAGGAAGAAGGGTGACCTAGAAGTGACTTCTCCCCAATGGCCAGTGTTTGTTCTCAGATGTGCAGTCTCCTGAGTCTCCATGGAGGAAGGTGAGGTTTGGAGAACACTGAACTTAGAGTCAGATAGGCCAGGAGTCCAGCTGCAGCTTTGCCATTTACAAGCTGTAATCAGGAAAGGAAAGGACCCCGGGTGACTCACTTATCATTTCCAGTCCTCCATAAAGGATTAACAGCAGAGTATAAGTAAAAAAGAGCTCTGGAAACTGGCAGCAGTTATTAATACAAACTCATGGAGGAACAAAGGCTATTTTGTTGCTTTGGCAGGAGAAAATCCAATGTCTTGAGGATCATAAAACACCGTGAATGAATGAGTCTGGTCTATAGGAAATAGAAGAGCTTGAGAAAGAAGAATCATTTTAGTTTTTTTTTTTTTTAATTTAATTTAATTTTATTTTTTAACTTTACAATATTGTATTGGTTTGCCATATATCAAAATGAATCTGCCACAGGTATACATATGTTCCCCATCCTGAACCCTCCTCCCACCTCCTTCATTTTAGTTTTGAGAAATGATTTGGACTTTGAGAAGATACCTCTTGGTGAGTAAAGAAGTGGGGCAGCCTGATTTGGAAGGAGAGAAGAAAGATGAATATTCAGGAAGCTAGAAACAAGGGTTCCTAATAAACAGTACTAGTGATGATGATGATGGTGGTGGTGGTGGTGGTGGTGGTGATGATGGTGGTGGTGGTGGTGGTGGTGGTGGTGGTGGTGATGGTGGTGATAAGTGATGATGATGATAGTGATGATGGTGGTATGGTGATGACAGTGATAGTGGTGGTGATGGTGATGATGGTGATGGTGATGATGGTGATGATTGTGATGGAAGCTAATACAGAGCATGTACTATGTGTCAATGTGCTAAAA
The DNA here is from genome assembly GCA_935064755.1 of Tragelaphus eurycerus. Lineage (NCBI taxonomy): Eukaryota > Metazoa > Chordata > Mammalia > Artiodactyla > Bovidae > Tragelaphus > Tragelaphus eurycerus. The sequence continues at coordinate 9,542,038 of CAKXYN010000034.1, read as the reverse complement.
GCTTTGCAAATATGAACTCAACTAGTCCCTTGAACATCCCTATTTGGTAAATACAATTATCATTCCCATTTTACAGATGAGGACAAACAAGGCACAGAAGAAAGATTAACTAACTTGCTCCAGGTCACACATCTGGTAAATGGGGGAGCTAGGATTTGAGCCCAAGGCCACACGTTTCTATAGATTCCACATACCTGGGACCAGACGGGAGCTCAGAAGAGCTGCAAAGCCAGAGTGCTCGAGACAGACAGACTTTGAAGACAAATGCTGTGTCTATGAGTCAGCGTCTATTTGGAGACAACTTGCAGTGAGTGAGTAGTTTTGCTTACAGTCAAGGAGACCAGCTGGAAAGCATTTTCATCTGTGACAACTTGGGAAGTGGGGTGGTGAGGAAGGGAGGGGGAGGCGCCTGCATTCATTATTTCTCCAGGGCCCTGGGGAGGTGACCGGTGGGAGGGAGTGTCTGCTAGGATGCTGAGCCATGACATTCTTTTTTTTCTGCCCCCTCACCGCCCCCCCGCCTCCCCAAGACATTCTTGACCGACAGCCTCCACCAGGAGGAACTGAGATTGCCCAGAACTTCCCCTGCGGTTTAATATGGACCCTGGCGTGGAAAGTTGGGGCCCTTCTGTGGGTGTGCCCTTGGCTGATGTCTCTTGGTTCACCCAGAGGCAGTCTCCCCTTCTCCTTCCTCTGCTCTCTCTTCTCCTGCCCACCTGCTCCCCCTCCCCCAAGCACAGCTGGGTCAGGCCAGTCATGGGATGGAGAGAGTGCTCTCTCTGTGGTGGGGGGTGAGGAGGGAACGAAGGACCCCTGGGAGTTGCCCTGAAGCCCTGGACAGGTTTGAAGGAAGTTCTGTGTTTCTTCTGTGGCATCATTAACATGGGGTAGAAAATGACCGGCTGATGTCAGGGGAGGGGGCCTGGTTGTCCGATGAATCTTGCTGCTGCCCCGAGAGGAGGACAAGTTCCCCTCCCATTGATGACAGGCAGGCTGGGCTGCCCCGTGTGTGAGCACCTGTCAGGGTCACGTGACAAGTGACCTGAAAAATGGGACCTGAAACCCTCCAAAACCTCTGACAAGGCTTAGTAGAGATGCTGGTCTCCTGTGACGGAGCTGGCAGCTTGTGGGAGTTGGGCCTGAGAGGTTGCATGGCAGGGAGAGCCATTAGAGGACAGAAAGTGCTGGAACCTGGAGGGAGGTTGCAGCAGAGCAGTTGTGAGCCGAGGACTTGCTTATTCCATCAATGACGTGCTGCTCTGTGTGGAGCTGGGTGCCTGGGACCCAGGTCTCCGCAGCAGCCTGGAGCCCTGAGCCCTGAGGGCTGCAGGAGCAGGCAGGTAAGTGACGAACGATCATCCTGAGTGCTCAGTGTGAGCTGGGGGCTGGGGGCAGGAGTCGTCGTCCCTGGGTGCATGTGGAGGAAGACTCTGTAGGGAAGAGTCTTCACAGACAGGGAGCTCTTGTGCAGAGAGATCTGTCCTGCCCATGGCTGATCCGTTTTCAGGAATTGGTCTCTTCTCTGCGTGCAGGCTAAATCACTTTAGTCCTGTCCAACTCTTTGTGACCCTTTGGATTGCAATCCACCAGACTCCTCTGTCCATGGGATTCTCCAGGCAAGAATACTGGAGTGGGCTGCCATGCCCTCCTCCAGGAGATTTTCAAGACCCAGGGATTGAAGCCAAGTCTCTCACATCTCCTGCACTGGCAGGTGGGTTCTTTGCCGGCTAGCATCACCTGGGAAGCCCTGGTCCCTTCCCTGGAAGTTTGAAAACCTATTTTATTTTAAGTAACTATTTTGAGTGCACCAAGCAGTTTGTGGGGTCTTAGTTCCTGGACCAGCTATTGAACCTGGGCTCTTGGCAGTGCAAACGAGTAGTCCTAACCACTGGACTTCCAGGGAAGTCATTGAGAACCTATTTTAAAAACCAGCAGTGTACCACAAATATCTTTTCATGTTGACCCAAATTCATCTTCATCAGCATTTTTTTGTTAAGACTCTGTTCCAATGGATAGGTCTGGGGACTCCTAAATGTGTTAGATGGGAAGGGTTCACTGGGAAATGACTTCTCTCTGTACAGACAGACAGACACACACACACACCACATATGCACACTCACACACATACTTCTAAAACGTTTATACTTTTTGGCTCAATGCATTTTATTAAAAAAAATTTGGTTTGGAAAATTTCACATATACATAAGATTTGAGAGAAGAGCATAGGGAATCCCCATGAACTCCTCTCCCAGCATCTGTGGTTATCAGCATTTTGCCAATTTGTTTCATCCACCTCCCCTGCATATTATAAAAACCAGTCATAAGTCCCTGCATTCCATCAGTGCTTCAGGATGCATCATCTCTCACCACCCTTACAGCAATCCTGTTGAGTTAAACAGAGTGATTATTATGATCTTCATGTTATAAAGAGAAAACCAAGGCTCAGAGAGGCTAAGGAACTTTTCCAAGGTCACACAGCTAGACAACCCAGGACTTCTGATGCCTAATCAGGTTCCCTCTCACGGGATCATTCTAACTGCATTTTAGGATGCAGGCAGGGCAAGTGGGGGGTTGCAGGGGAGGGAGTAGTTGGGGGTATACGGGAAGGAGTCGAGGGGGCTTTTTCCTGAGACTCTCAGCTTACAAGGTTGCCAGTCTAAGGCCTTCCTTTTAACCCCTTTGCTAGTCCCGCTGCGCTGCCCTGCTGATCAGAGCAGTTGAAACAGGGGAGGGCAAATTAAGCTCCCCCAGGTTTTCCACCGGTGGCTTCCTCGGATCATGGCTGCAGGATGTTTATAAAACTCGGAATCAATTTGAGGCGCAGAGATTTTCAATCAGGGAGGCAGATTGCACTGATAGGGTCAAAAGGCCTGTCGCCAGCGAGGATCACAGCATCTGACATATTAATTTGAGCTGTCAGAACCAATATGTGTAACAGAGGCGGGGATTCACAGGCCCTGTCTGGGGAAAAGAGTGGGAAAAGGAAAAAATGGGGGAAGGTACAACTCTGTGACGGACTAACCTTTCACAGATTCCTGGAGACTCAGTCCCGCTGCTCGTAACCAAAGTATCCCCTCCCCACACCCCCTCCCCATCCTGGGGAGGCAGGCGGTGGAGAGGGGAGGTGGCTGGCGGGAGGACCAGGGCTTTCTCTGTAGGATGCTGGCTGCATCACAGTGATCATCTCCCTATAAGTAAACTCTGCCTGGCTTTTTTTTTTTTTTTTTTCTTTTGGCTGTACTGGGTGGCAGGTGGTATCTTAACTCCCCAACCAGGGATCGAACCCACATCATCTACAGTGGAAGCATGGTATCCTAACCATTGGACTTCCAGGGAAGTCTGTCTCCCTGGCTTTGCATATACCCAACTCCCTGGCTCTTTCCTTGCCCCCACACCAGTTGAGCTCCAGAGCTCTGAGCTGTGGCAGGAAGTACCTTTGTTCCTGAGAACCCTTTGAAATCTGCAGCTAGAGTCAGCTCCTGGCGGGAAATGGACATGAACCTTGTGTCTCCGGAGACTCACGCTCAGCCTGCCTCAGGTCTGGCACCTTCCTCCTCTTTCCCACCCTCCCGCTCCCCGTCCTCCTGTTGCCTGTCTCCATCCACATTCTCCTCACCCCCATTTCTCTGGGCAACCCTGACCGCTCCCTCAAGACCCCATACCTTCCCTGAGATCTGAGTGCCATGTCCTCATCTGAATCTGAGTCAGTGCACCACGGGGCAGTCTGTACGGGTCCTGGGTGTGCAGGGTACACACCGTGTTCCCGGGGACCCCATCTTGTTGGGGTACACACATAAACTAGGGTGGACCCAGAAAAGTCCAGCAAACTCCATGCTTCTTAGACCAAGTGATCAGGCAACAGTGGGAAAGCACAGCGTCATGGCCAAAGCATTGTAAAGGCTTCATTTCCAGGAGCCCCCACGAGCCCCCGAACCTTGACTTGGGTGATCTGTGTCATGGAAAGGAAGAATTATTCTTTGGTCGGTGGAAGCAATGAATACAGGCTGACCTCATCTCATTACACTTGAGCTCATTGTGCTCCGCAGATACTGTGTTTTTTACAAACACACGTTTGTGAAGTTTGGGGTGACCCTGCATTAAAGGAGTCTATTGGCACCATTATTCCAATGACGTTGGCTCACTTCATGTTTTGGTGTCACATTTGGGTAATTCTCGCGATATTTCAAACTTTCTCATTAGTGTTATATTTGTCATAAGGATCCGTGACCAGTGATCCTTGGTGTTGCTACTATAATTCGCTGAAGGCTCCAGAGGATGGGTGGCATTTTTTTTTTTAGTAGTAAAGTAATTTTTAATTAAGGTATGTGCATTTTTTTCCTCACCAAAGACATATGTTTACATTTACTCCTTTAAAAGATACATGTTTAGATATATGTTTATAACCAGAGTTCCCACGGTTATCTCTAGTTTCAATCTCATAGCAGGAGGCTTATTCCAGCTTTTCCCCTTTTGATATTTTGATCCTGTCCTCTGACGGGAGAGCTGGTTCTCTGCCTCCGTCTTCCTGTGTACAGTCAATGTCCTCCTTCTTGTGCTCTGATTTTCTTAGCCAGAATGCTCCTGCACACTTACTAGATTACAGTGTAGTATAAACATAACTTTTATATGCCCTGGGGAACTAAAAAATTCGGGTGACTGGTTTTATTTGATACTCGCTTTATTGCGGAGGTCCGCAGCTGAACTCCCAACGTCTCCAAGGTCGGCCTGGGTTCCTGACATTAGGCACAGTGGAGAGGTGAGCCCGAGAGGGACACAGCAGCGCTTTGTTAACTAACACGTGAGCGAATCTCACACTGAGATTCCAAAGCTTGTGGTCCCCTCGGGCATCTCCATGTGGCTGGGCCTCTAGCAACGTCTGGAGCCTTCCTCCAACATCTGATGGGAGACAACCAGGCTTTCCGTTTTCCTGGGCAGTGGTGCTGGAGGGCCTCCCTTGGGGGCACAGGAGTTGACCCTCGGGCTCCCTCCCCAGACCAGCACCCTCCAACTCTGCCTGCCTGACATCACTTCTGCTCCAGCTCCGCCCCATCCCGTAACCTGGGTAGCACCCAGTGTGAAACAGTCAAGAGTTTGTTCTTCTCAAAACGCTTTGTGCTGGACAGATCTTTGAAGAAACTAGCTCCTGAGACGGAGAAGGCAATGGCACCCCACTCCAGTACTCTTGCCTGGAAAATCCCATGGATGGAGGAGCCTGGTGGGCTGCAGTCCATGGGGTCGCTAAGAGTCGGACACGACTGAGTGACTTCACTTTCACTTTTTCGCTTTCATACATTGGAGAAGGAAATGGCAACCCACTCCAGTGTCCTTGCCTGGAGAATCCCAGGGGCAGGAGAGCCTGGTGGGCTGACGTCTATGGGGTCACGTGGAGTCAGACACGACTGAAGTGACTTAGCAGCAGCAGCAGCAGCTCCTGAGAAAATCTTGTGTGCGTTGTGTGAAGGAACACAGATTTCCTTGCCCTGAGGAAAGACCCCAGTTTTGAAAAGAAAGTAAATGGGGGACAGGGGTGATCAAAAAGATGAGGACTTCCCCGGAGGTGCAGCTGTTAAGATTCCACCCTTCCACTGCAGGGGGTGTGGGTTTGATCCCTGGCCCGGGGACTAAGACCCCATGTGCTGCGTGTTAAGGCCAGAAAGTAAAAAAAGAAAGAAAGAGTCAAAAAAACCCCAAAAAACCAAAACCGAAGAAAGATTCAAAAAGAAAGAAAGATTCAAAAAAAGAAAGAAAAATGATGTGTGAGATTTATAGGAAAAGCTGTATTTCTTCTCCTGATCAGCCTTTCCCTCCTCCTGTAACATGCAAGTCAAAACCAACAGTGCAGACACACACACACACACACACACACACACACACACACAGAGGGAGTGCACTTATAAGAATCCGCTTTGGGGTGATAGCTAAACAATATGAAGTTTCTTCTTGAGATGATGATAATGTTCTAAAATTGACTAATGGTGGGACATATTCCTGAATATACTAAAACCCATTGAAGTTTATACTTTAAATGGGTGACTGTATGGTATATGGAATTATATATGGAATTATATGGAAATTGTATGGAAATATATGGAATTATCAATAAAGCTGTTAAAAGGGGGAAAAAAACCCTCTTCCTACCAGGGCCGGCCTGGGACTTGAACTCGAAAGGGCACAAGTGTTCATCGTTGGTCCCAGGAGTAGGGTCACCCAGAGTCCAGGAGGCAGTGGTGAGGCTGGAAAAGGGGCTCCATCTCTAAACCCAGCCATGTTACAGGTCCAGCGAGAGACTTGTGGCAATCGGTTCCCAGGACGGCACTGCTGGAAGGGATATTAAAGGCCACGAGGTCAAATCCCCAGTTCCCAGATGCAGAAACTGAGGCCCAGGAAGGGGAGTGACTTGTCTGCAGAATACAGTTTGTTAGAGTCAATTCTGGGACCAGCCCTGTCTTCTAAAGCTTAATCTAATGTGTTTCCTTTTTCCTTCCAAAAAGAAGGGCTAAAATATGTCCAGGGATCTGTGTGTTCACAGTCGGCCTTAGAGAGTATGGAGGGAATGGAGAGGGGGCAGGTAGGAGTAAATAGGCCACTGCATCACAGTTTGAGACACTTTGATGGCGGCGGGCAGGGGAAATTAGAGGAGGTTATAGGTAGACCTAGGGATGACACACCTCTGTGTATGTGTGAAGGGGTGGCCAAGGGTGGTTTCCTAAAGAAGTTATTTGCTGCCTGAGATTGAACTGATGAGTAGGAATTAGGTGCCGACTGGAGTCTGGGGGAGGCAGGAGGGTGCGGGTGAGCTGGGGTGTCTGCGTCATTCAGGAGACATTCAGTCTGTTACAGAAGACTATCTGGGGAGTGAGCAGAGAATGTGGAAATGAGGCTGAAGAGGTTCTAGATGCTCTGTGTGTGCTAAGTACTCAGTTGTGTCTGACTCTTTGCAACCCCCTGGACTGTAGCCCGCCAGGCTCCTCTGTCCATGGGATTCTCCCGGCAAGAATACTGGAGTGGGTTGCCATGCCCTCCTCCAGGGGATCTTCCCGATTCAGGGATTGAACTAGCATCTCCTGCATCTCCTGCATTGCAGGTGGATTCTTTACCACTGAGCCACCGGGGAAGCCCCATGGTGGCTAGATAGATGCTCTAGGGCCTTCTGAAACTCCTTATAGTGTTTGGGCTTTACCTTGAGGTTAACAAGAACCGTTGATGCTGCTGCTGCTGCTAAGTCGCTTCAGTCGTGTCCGACTCTGTGCGGCCCCACAGACGGCAGCCCACCAGGCTCCCCTGTCCATGGGATTCTCCAGGCAAGAATACTGGAGTGGGATGCCATTGCCTTCTCCAATGCATGAAAGTGAAAAGTGAAAGTGAAGTCGCTCAGTCGTGTCCGACTCCTAGCGACCCCGTGGACTGGAGCCTACCAGGCTCCTCCATCCATGGGATTTTCCAGGCAAAAGTACTGGGGTGGGGTGCCATTGCCTTCCCCGAACCCTTGATGAGTTTGCTGCAAATTACTCTGGAATTCAGATTGTGCTAGGGTTCTCTCCTCTGGTCCAGCACCCCCATCTGGGGCCTTGGGTCAGCACCATAACAACTCTCTTTCACTGAACACGTACTGCATGGCTGGCTCTGGACTCAAGTGGGTATTTAACACCAAAGAACTCATTTAATCTCCATAACAACCCAATAAAGTATTTACTGTAATTATTCACATTTTATAGATGTTAATAGCTGACACTTATTTAGATTAACTGGGTGCCAGGCATGTTCTAAGGACTTTATATATCACCTAACTTATTCCTCATGGAGACCAGTCAGGAGATGGAGGCATGAGGAAGACAAATAACTTATGTGAAGTTGCACTAGCCATTCAGCCCCTGATGTCTCCTTTCCTCTGTCCCCTCCTAATAGAAGAAAACTAAAAGGAAGATGTAAAATATAGAGGAAAATAAAGCATTTGCCCCGTATTGTTAAATTCCTTGCCATCCTCCAAATAAACAAAGAAACAACCAAATAACCTTCCCAAACCCAAGGTGGGAAACTTCTTGTCCAGGAAAGAGGGGGGGGGTGGTGGGTGAGGAGGAGGGGGTATATTCCAAAATTCCAAAATGACCCCGTGACCTTCACCCCTTGGTGTTATCCTCATGACTATGTTATGGGATGCAGAAAAAGAGGTTTTGTAGATGTTATTAAGTTTACTAATCAGGTGACCTTATGATTGGGAGATTATCCAGGTGCTTGATCTCGCTTGCAGTCACATGTGGGATCAGTTGTGTCTGACTCTTTGCAACCCCATGGACAGTCGCCCACCAGCCCAGGATCTTCTGTCCATGGGATTCTCCAGGAAAGAATACTGGAGTGGGTTCCCATTTCTTCCTTCAGAGGATCTACCGAAACCAGGGATTGAACCCTCATTTCCTGTGTCTCCTACACTGACAGGCAGATTCTTTACCACTAAGCCGCCTTATCCACGTGGGCCTAACCCAAACTTCTCAGCCCTTTAAGAGCAGAGAATTTTCTCCAGCAAAGGTAGAAAAGGTCCTTGAAGTGACTGAAGTGAGAGAGGAATCTGATGCCGGAGACGACCTCTGTTGGTGATTTTTAAATTTTATCTTTCCTTCTGCACTTGTTGGAATTCTTCTGAAAAGTATCAAGAGTTTATACAGGAAAGGCAACATAACCATTTGATTTTCCTCCTTATTTATCAATTTTCAAAGAAGCTTTTTAAAGATGCTACTATGTCAATCAAAGGGTTGAGGTCCAGAATGGATAAGTTGTAGAGTGCTAGAGCCAAGATTTGAATCTAAGTTTTCTCAGAGTCCAGCCTGTGGGCTTAATTACAATACCTCATTGCCTCCCAGAAAGGAAAATGGTCATGAGATAACTTTGTTAAGCTAATCAGTCAGAATATGAAAGCATATCACTATGAATCTGTTGAGATATTTATAGATGCATAGAAAAGATGGAGGGAAATATTGAACACACCACCATTTTTAGGTATTATTGCCAGAAAATTTAAAAACAAAAGCACCCAGAACGTTTGAGTTCCTTTGCTTCCGGACCTTTCTCAAAAGCTGCTGAGAGCCTACAGATGGTATTAAGTTATTTTTGTACAACAAACATAACACTTTTCTTGTTTATAAAGGCCCCTGCCATCTTGGTCCTTGAACGCTGGCAAATGTCTCGTGGGGGAGCTTGGAAGTGTCTTTCTCTAAGGAGAGAGGGACTGTATTCCTTCAAGGATGTCTATGCATTTTCTGTGGCTACAGTCAGTACGGTTTAGTGGGGAAGAGACAAATCTGAAATCAGGTCATCTGGGTTCATGCCTTGGCTTAGCCACTTCCTAGCTGTGCCATCTTGGACAAGTCAACCTCTTTGTGCCTCAGTTTACTCATCCTTGAAGTGGGGAGGGTCACATGAGTTAATGCAAGAAAGATGCTGTCCTTAAAAAGTGTCCAGTGAATGTTAGCTCTTCTTATGCAGGAGAGTCTGGAAGAGTCATCGGCTCTGGATAGTCATGCTGTTACAAGAATAAGAGGTAGGACCGCTTCCCCAGGTGCCAGACACCAGGACTGTGGCCAAGCCCAGGCTCTGCCTCTTGGACACACGTCTTCCCCCCCATCCAATTTACCTTGGCACAAAAGGATAACTCATTGGTATGTCCACATCCTGGTCCTCAACATTAATCTTCCCTGCTCACGCAGGTGGTGACAGCTTCCCAGGTCTCCCGGACTCTCTTTTCTGAGTTTCCCATTAATGTTGTCTACATGCAGAGAGACCAGGGGCTTGTTTTCCCCTGAAGCTATTTTTCTTTTGAGAAGAGAGGGTAGGGCAAGGAATGGGGGGCCTGAAGAGGAGGGAGGTGGGAGAAAGACCCTCCCAAGATGTCACTGTGACCTTGAGATCCAGCAGCCTGGTCGAGAAATACACAGGCCAGCTGCCTCCCATCAAGGCCTACCTGGTACCAGTCCTGCCCTTGCTGGCGGCCAGGAGAAGGCGGGTCGAGGTGAAGCTGGCCCTGCCCTGGGGAAGGGGTGAATGGTTACTTGTGAAGCTAGTTCTTAATTTGATTTCCTCCTCAAGCGCCTTTTTTCTTCCTCTTTAACAGACAAGTGCAGGCCGTTTGGCAATTTCCAGCCATTCCCAGCTCTTGTAATTGACCTGATGGGTTTGTGTAAACAGCTTTCTCCTGAGGGCCTGCTGAGGTCTGGATGCTCAGTTGAGACCTAGGAGTGAGGACGATCATTTTATTTCTTTCCCAAATGTTTGGACGTTGAGTCAGAAGCTGCCACGGAAAGGGGAAAAAGAGAAAACACTTGATGAAATGTTCTTCATTTTGTGCAAGACTCCGGGTATGTACTCCCTGGCGGCTCAGTTGGTAAAGAGTCTGCCTGCAATGCAGGAGACTCGGACTCGATCCCTGGATGGGGAAGATCCCCTGGAGAAGGAAATGACAACCCACTCCAGTGTTCTTGCCTGGGAAATCTCATGGACAGAGGAGCCTGGTGGGCTACAGTTCATGGGGTCGAAAAGAATCAGACACGACTGAGTGACTAACGCACACCGGATGTGTTAGGAATGGAAGTGACGTTTTCTCATTCATTCATTCTGGAGAAATGTGTAAATTGGTTATTTCTATTTTATTAAAAAATTGTTTTGGGCCACACTGCACTGCACTTCCCCCAAGGGATGGAACCTGCGCCCCCGGCAGTGGAAGCGTGGAGTCCTAACCAGTGGACTACCGGGAGAGTTCCTGTATTGATACTTTTAGATAGTGTTTTTAAACTTTTGCTTTTAGCCTCAGAACCCCTATTTAATAAAATCTTCATGACACCCAACACATAAGAGACTGAACTAAGGTTCAGAGAGAGTCAGGGTCTAGCCCGAGGCATCCACTCCCATTAAAGGGGTGCTGGGTGGCATCCAGATATGCCCCTTTCTAACCCTTTGATCAGATATGCCCTTGCTATTTGGAACATTTATAGAGAAGTACAGGCAGTCCTAAACTTACAAATGAGTTCTGTTCCAAAAGTTCATGAGGAAGTCAGCTGCCTGGATCCGGAATACATTTCCCTATAGAGACAGAGGTACGGATGGTGGCGAGGTGCCCAGACTGGCCCACAAAAGCCCATTTAATCCACAATGTGTTGGAATTCTAGAACTAACAGTTCTTCATTAGCTTTGTGCTCATAACGGCACTGTGGAACTTGTGTACTTGGACGGTAAGCCCTCCTGTGTGAGGAACACGGCTGTGAGTTCCCACCCGTGTGGACACAGTAAGGAGCCAGGCAGTGAACAAAAACGGCCTTTGCGTGTTTAGAATAGATGCTGCCAGTTTTCTTTGATCTCAGTAGAATGTCAAGTCTGCAAAAGAAGGGATTTTTGTTAATTTTATTTCCTGCCATATTTTCCGCATATAGTGGCCTGTAAGAAGTGCTTGATAAATGATTGTTGAATGAATCGATGCACTAAAGTTTCATGGAGTTCTTGAAGAAGAGTCCTCTGGACCCTCATTTGGAATCTAAGCAGTGTGTTTTTTAAACACATATCTCCAGGAAACCTGGTTATTTGGAAACAAATAAATCCCCAGCCCTTTCTATTTAGAAACAGCAAAGTAGTGGCTGATCTAGAGAGATCACATTGACAGCAGGAACAGGTGACCAGCTTTCAGGGAGGAGACAGAAAAATCAGAAAAAGCTGATACAGGCACTCCCAAAGCACAACAGTCTGGGATCATTCAGGTCAGGAACCCTGGGAGTCATTACTGTAAAATAAACATTAATTAATGCATTACAATTTATCACCCTTGTTTAAGGAGGTAAGAGAGGGTGTGTGGAAACTGTGGAAAGCATAATAAAAAGTTATGTTTCTTAAAGAAAGAAACTCTACTGTTACGTGGAAAACAATTCTAAGATGCTTCAAGTGAGTGCCTGACTATGCTAGTCTGTAATATTAGAAAAGCATTGGCAATTATGGTTTAGTTATCATGGGGACTCTTGGGTTTTTGTGGAGCTCTCAAGCTTCCCTGGTGGTTCAGACAGTTAAGTGTCTGCCTACAACGCGGAAGACCTGGGTTCAATCCCTGGGTTGGGAAGATCTCCTGGAGAAGAGTGCAACCCATTCCAATATTCTTGCCTGGAAAATCCCATGGACAGAGGAACCTGGTAGGCTACAGTCCATGGGGTCGCAAAGAGTCAGATACAACTGAGCAACTTCACTTTCTTTCTTTCTTTCAACCTTTTTGGGCTGCAAATATGATTGGATAGCAAGTGAGAAATTTTGTTTCTAAAGCAGAAAAGAAACCAAAAGGGGCATCTTGTCTGTTGCGGACAGCAGTTCATCACAGGTGGTCCAAGGTGGGCTTCCGGGAGCCCAGGCAGTAGTAACATCTCTGTGGAGTGTGCGTCCTTGGGGGACTTTTACTTGAAAATAGAGCATGGGCTTCAGACCGAGGCAGACCTGCACACAGTGGAGGCCCTTCCACTTACTAGCTGCGTTACCTTGGATGAGTCGTTAACCACTCTGAGCCTTGGTTTTCTCTGCCTCCAGAAGGTAATACCTCTTCTTCTTCTTTTTTTAAATGAATGAATTAATTTATTTTTGACTGTGCTGGATCCTAGCTACTGCTTGTGGGCTTTCTCTAGTTGCAGCAGGTGGGGTCTACTCTCTAGTTGCGTTGTAGGGGCTCCTCACGTTGCTGTGGCTTCTCTTGCTGCAGCTCTCAAGCTCCAGAGTGTAGGCTCAGTAGTTGTGGCCTGTGAGCTTAGTTGTTCTAAGACATGTATAATCTTCCTGGAATGGGCATAGAACTTGTGTCCTCTGCATTGGCAGGCAGATTTGTAACCACTGGACCACCAGGGAAGCCCAGGTAAAGCCTTCTATATAGAGTTGTGAGGTTTAACTGAAATAGTTCCTTTAAAGGGCTCCGTATGATGCTGTCGGAGAAGGCAATGGCACCCCACTCCAGTACTCTTGCCTGGAAAATCCCATGGATGGAGGAGCCTGGAAGGCTGCAGTCCATGGGGTCACTAAGGGTCGGACACAACTGAGCGACTTCCCTTTCACTTTTCACTTTTATGCATTGGAGAAGGAAATGGCAATCCACTCCAGTGTTCTTGCCTGGAGAATCCCAGGAACGGGGGAGCCTGGTGGGCTGCCATCTCTGGGGTCGCGCAGAGTCGGACACGACTGAAGTGACTTAGCAGCAGTAGCAGCAGCAGTATGATGCTGTTACATGAAATACACTCAACAAATGCAACTTCCTCTCTTACTATTTCCCAGAGATGCCCTCCTCTCCCTTCTGTGGTTGAGTTTGAGTGAAGGATGGGATATGTATCAGTGAGTGGCTTACACACTCAGTGACTCCTCTGTATAACAGTTCTCCTCATTTCCTGCCTTACTGCATGTCTGGATGGGCGGTTGGGCCAATAAACATAGTCTAAAAATGCTTTGCAAAGTTTTGGTAAATATTGGGTTGGCCATAAATTTCATTCAGGGTTTTTCTGGAAACATTTGAATGAACTTTTTTTTAGCCAACCCAATATTTGGCCACTGCAAATATAATTGGATTAACAAATGAGAAATTTTGGTTTTAAAGAAAAATTTAGGTTTAAAATCATGGTTTAAGTGGTAATTTGAGTTTGAGAGCTAGTGACGGAGCATCATTTTCATGAACAGCTGTGCTCACAATGGGAAGAAGAAAAAGAAACACACCCCTCTGTCTCCCCATCTCCTTTCCTAGACCACTGTATCCAGGAGGGCAGTGGCCTGCGTGAGTCAAGGTAGTCTGAACATGTCTCTCCCTCCTCAAGCATCAAACCCTATAGCTTGGGAGTGCAGAGCAAAAGTTTTATACAAAGGTTTCATCAAGGACTTTCCTGGTGGTCCAATGGGTGAGAATCTGCCTGCCAATGCAGAGGATATGGGTTCAAATCCTGGTCCGGGAAGATCCCACATGCCATGGAGCAACTAAGCTTGTGCACCACGACTACTGAAGCCTGGGCGCCTAGAGCCTAAGCTCCACGGTAAGAGAAACCACTGCGGTGAGAAGCCTGTGCAAAGCAATGGAGAGATGCCCCCACTCATGGCAACTAGAGAAAGCCCAAGCAAAGCAACAACGACCCAGTGCAGCCAATGAGCAAATGAATGAAAAAAAAAAAAAAAAGAACACCCCAGGTCTTAGTTGTGGCCCTCGGGATCTTTGATCTTCATTCCGCATGCGCGATTTTTAGTTGCAGCCTGTGAGCTCTTAGTTGTGGCATTTGAGCTCTAGTTTCCTGACTGGGGATTGAACCTGGGCCCCTGGCACTGGGAGCATGGAGTCTTAGCCGCTGGACCACCAGCTGAAGTCCCAGAAGAGTTTTTTGTTTGTTTTTATTTGTCTGCTAGGGGAGCATTCTCCTCTTATTTAGGATTCAGCCACACAACGAGAACCCTGGAAATCATTGCTAACATGTGCTGCGAGGGAGACTCCCGGAAGCTCTGAGTAAGACTCGGCTGGTACTCAGTGAAGTAGAAATTCCAGAACTGCCATGGTGGACAGTTGAAGAATGTGGAAAGGCTTAAAGAAGGGCCTCACTAGAGTCAATTTGGTGGAAAATTCATACTGTCTGTTCTCTAAGGAAAACACAGGACTTCCTCCCACCTCACCCCCATTTTTTTCAATTTTTATCAAAATGTAGTGGATTTGTAATGTGTTAGTCTCGAGTATATAGCAAAATTATTCAGTTATACATTTTTATATATTCTTTTTCAGATTCTTTTCCCTTATATGTTATTACAGTGTATTGAATAGAGTTCCCTCTGCTTACATACAGTAGGTGTTTTTTGATTATCTCCTTTATATGTAGTAGTGTGTATCTATTAATCCCAAACTCCTAATTTATCCTTCTCCCCGCCTTTTCTCCTTTTGTAACCATGTTTTTATTTTGTATGCCTGTGAGTCTATTTCTGCTCTGTAAATAAATACAAGCAATAGCATGTGGTAATTGTCTTTGTCTACTTCCTTCACTTAGTATGATCATCTCCAGGTTCATCCATGTTGATGTAAATGGCATTATTTCATTCTTTTTCATGGCTGAGTAATGTTCCATTATATGCATATACCAAGTCTTCTTTACCCATTTATCTGTCACTGGCACTTAGCTAACCCTCATTAACGAAAGTGATTAAGACTATTTCTGTATCATGAGTGCTGTCGAGAATCTCAGCAGTGGCTGCCCTCTGTAGGCTAGGGACTGACCCTCAGAAATTCTATGACATAATTTCACTCCCTTATGCCAATGAGGTTGATAGCATCCCCACATAAAAGGGGCCAGCTGGTGTTACAGTCTTCAGAATCCAGGCAGTGCAGTTACTGGGGGAGCAGGGACAGAGGAGAAGGGGACGACAGAGGATGAGATGGCTGGATGGCATCACTGACTCGATGGATGTGAGTCTGAGTGACCTCCGGGAGTTGGTGATGGACAGGGAGGCCTGGCGTGCTGCGGTTCATGGGGTCACAAAGAGTCGGACACGACTGAGCGACTGATCTGATCTAAGGGACAGAGTGGTGGAGGTGGCGGGGGTGGGGGCTGACTATAGAGAACTATGAACACAGTTAATGGAATATAGACCCTTGGGGCAAACACATGGGCAGCTAACATGGGAATCGCAACCAAGAGAAATGAAGCTCAGGAAGCTGCCCCCAATACAAAGGCATGATTCCTTGCCTTGCTTTGGAAACACCTGAGCCAGTGTTTAGACCTGGGACCCTCAACCAAGGGAGAGATCAGGTCTCCACGGCAGAGGGCCCTGTAAAGTCACAGCCAATATACAGTGGCAATGATCTCTTCGGTCCTTCCCAAAGGAACAGATGGCTGTTTACTTGGGTAACCATTCCCTGGGGCAGAGAGAATGCGCAGACTTATCAAGGACTATTGGACACAGAATCTGTGTTGACTCCCAGGAAACTGAAGCATCAGTATGGTCCTTCTGGCTAAGTCTAGCTCACAGTGGGTCCTCTGGGTCCTCTGATCCACCCGGGAGCCATTTCCCTGGTCCCTAAATGTATAATTGGAATAGATCTCATAGTTGGCAGAACCACGGGGTTGGTTCCTTCGTGTCTGGGGTAAGAGATATTTGGAATAAGAATGGCCAAGTGGCTTCTGAGTCTTCCCCCACCTCCTGGCCAAAATAGTAAGTAAAAACCAATATTGCATCCTGTGAGGAAGAACATGTCGTAAATCAGGGCTGTTTTTAAAGAACCAAAGGATGTTCAGACGACTGTCCAGATCATATTCTCATGTAACCCACTCATTTAGCCTCTACGAAAACCAGATGATCTTGGGGGAGGATAGTAAACTAGCACAAAGTCAGGCGGGTACCCTGGTGGCAATTGTTTTGTCAGATGTATTATCTGTGCTAGATGGATTAGCGTGGCCCCAGGTACAGGCTGCTGATCTGGGGAGTGCATTTTTTCCATACCTATCAGGGAGATCAAAGTGCTTCACGTTCACATGAGAGGGACGACAACATAAATTTATGTCCTGGCCTAGGGCTCCCTTAGCTCTTCTGCCCTCTGTCACAACAAAGCCTGACGGGACCTTGGCCATCTGGACATTCCATAAGATGACACAGTGGTGTGCTCAGCACCACTGTGATCGTCTTCTTGGGGATTAACAAGAGGCGGTGAGTATATTGGAGGCCTTGATAAGACACTTACACTGTAGACAGTGGGAAATATATCAGTTGACTTTGTACGCGGTGATGCTTTGTCTCAGACTGTCTCCTGGGGAACCTCGCTTATGGTGGTTGCTGCTCCATCACCAAGTCATGTCCAACTCTTTGTGACTCTGGGGACTGCAGCACACCAGGCCTCCCTGTCCCTCACCATCCCCCAGAGTTCATGTCCATTGAATCGGTGATGCCCTGGTTTATGATAAGGATGTCTGAAAACTGAATCTTCACCCAAACAGGGTTACCTCTGTCAGGATGGACTACTTGCTAAAGCTTTGGTGGCTTAACACAAAAACAGTGCTTTCACCACTTATGAAAAATCCGATAGGGCTGTTTCTAATTGGTTGGTTGGTTGGCTCCCCTGGGCCCTTAAGGATGATTTGGCATCATCATCACCACCTGGTCTCCATAGTCGCTGTGGAGGGGTCCCCGTGCAGACAGCACACAAGGACTTGACCTCCTGGCCTGAACCTGACGCAGCCCTTTGGTTCACATTCTTGGTGAGAAGAGTCCCAGTGAACTAACCTAGATGCAGCGGGTGGGGAGAGGGTGTGGAGTTGAAAACTGCAGACGGGGCAGCCACTCCCCAGCAACCACGACATTATGTGTCAAGGGGTGCATGAGCCTTGGGGGTCAGTAGTCAGGTCTACCACACTGCCCTAAGAAAAGTTGGGAAATAAGTGAGGTTAGTCCTTTTTAAAAAGAGTATTTTATTTATTTGGCTGTGCTGGATCTTAGTTGCGGCATACAGGATCTTGTTCCCTGACCAGCGATGGAACCCAGGCCCCGTGCATTGGAAGCTCAGAGTCTTGGACACTGGACCACCAAGGAAGTCCCAGTGAGGTTGACCTTGCCTCCATCTAACTGAGTCCGCCATGGCCTCCCGGTTTGGTGATTCTCCCCTTTGAAGCTCTGATCTCTGATTATTCTTTGAAGACTTGCTCTCAGAGCACCGCTTAGTAACTAAGCCGTTAGCTGACAACCAGGCCATTGGCTCAATACCAAGCCCTTCCTAGATTTTGAAATTCTCTCCCACCTTCAGCAGGCCTTTCCAGAATTCTCTGCCTTTGCCGGTGCAGGGACCCCCTCACCGGGAGCATGATTATCTTCTGGCTACGAGAGGACACCTGTTCTCATCCTTTAAGATCCAGCTCAGAAGTCACCTCCTTGGTGTTCCTGACCCCTTGAATATACTGGGCTTACAGAATCTATCACATTACAGCATAAAGAACCAGGTGCCCGTGTGTCTTCTGAACGTAGGGTGTTTCCATGTCACCAGAGCAGAAGCTCTGTGGGGTCAGGATTCTTTTCCACTCTGTGTCCGCAGGGCCCAGGACAGCACCTGGACCAGAGTAGGCACTCAGTCAGCAAGTACTGAATGAACAATCTTTTGTCACTTTCCTGCCCTGGCACAGTGCCCAGTAGGCAGAGCATCCTCAGCTGCTGAAGGACAAGGTTTACAAGGTGAGAAGTGTTTGCAGTCTCAAGTCATCCTTGGTGCTGGTGGGATTTCAGATATTGCTTTGGTCAATGGTTTTGATTCTGGAAAATCCTAGGTCTGGCTGAAATTATTCTACCTAAACATACATGTACCCCCCCCAACACATCTTTATTCCCAGATCCTTGCCCCAAATCCTTTTTGAAGATGGAGGCTCAAGGAAACTAGTTCTTGTAAAACTAGTTCTTGTAAAACTGTTTCCTTATTTTTCTACCCTGTTGAGTCTGCGCCTCCATCACACCCACCCGAGCCTTGGGGCTGGCACCTCCAAGGCTGGCTCCTCATCAGACAGACTCGTTTCCACAAAGGCCCAGAACCCGAGACTTAAATTGGATTTGCCTGTGGCTTTGCGCTCTCTGCGTCTTCTCGCCTTTGTTTTTGATTTATCATTTTAATCAGTTGTAGTCAATCATTCCCTCTCTGTCTTGCTTCACCATAAACACAACCCTTTGCCAAAAAAATTATGACTGTATTAAATGATTTTATGACAGTAAACTGCAGATTGTACAGTGTAAACACAGGTGTTGCTCAAACTCCACACCCTCCAGCTCTGCCCAGACCGGCATGGGTGCTGTGGAAGGAGGGCGCCTTCGGGGCCGTGAGAAAGGAGCCGTCCTGGGGAGTCTGGGGACAGCAGGTTGTGCGGTTCAAGGCTTTGCCACAGAGGTGAAGAGACGGAGGTCTGGGAGGAGAAGCCTCTGGTCTCAGGTGGCGCAGACGCCCGATGACTGAGCCAGGTGAGATCTGAAGTCGTTGGGCGTCTACGATCCCTTCCGGGATGCCTCATCTCCCTCCCCTCCTTCCCCAGGTTCATTTTAGGCTCATTTCACGGTAGCACGAATGCTTGTGGTGGGCATGGAAAGATGTGAGCACTGCAAATTGTCTGAGGCTGTGTGTATATATATGGGTTTCCCAGGTGGTACAGTGGTAAAAACCTGCAGGAGAGGTGAGAGACACGGCTTTGATCCCTGGGTTGGGAAGATCCCCTGGAGAGGGGATGGCAACCCACTCCAGTATTCTTGCCTGAGAAATCCCATGGTCAGAGGAGCCTGGCGGGGCTAGAGTCCATATGGTCGCAGAGAGTCGGACACGACTTAGTGACTGAGACTGTGCACACACACATAAACACATGCACACGTGTGTATACACCCTGGGTCTTAATCTTTCGTGCTGCCATTGGGGTGGAAGTGGGACACAGGACCGCCAGCACGGAAGTCTTCCTGCCTCCCATCCTTGTAGGGGAGTGATGGAGAGTCTGATGCCCTGGGGATGGCTGCCTACTGTCCTGAGAACAGGAATGGGGAGGCAGACCTGAGAAAAAGAGGCTTTTCCCAGGCTTGAGGCTGTGGGGATGCTGCCCAGCCCAGCACGCTGCTCAGAGATGAGAGCTTTTTGCTGTGATGGCCTGGCTGCTCTGGAAGCCTTGGGAAGCCTGAGAGTCCAGAGTGGCTCGCCCCAGAACCCACGGGGCATGGGGTTGAGTTTCTTTTGGTACAAGTACAAAAGAAGGAAGAGTAAGAAACATTTTGGAGGCTACTTTCCCCAGGGGAATTACCCCCTGTGATTTTCATCTCTAATCATGAGAAAGGCATTTTCCAAACAGGTAATTTATCAGATGGAGGAGTGGATTCCAAAGGCAGGACAGTTTGGGACAACTCAGGGATGATGTCATGGCCCCAGTGGGACATTTCGTAGCCTAAGCTTTTGGGTCCCTCTGGGAATCAGTGCACGTGTGCGCACACACACGCAGGACATGTATGGTACATACTCAAATACAGTTTCATCTGAACACTGGTTGTTTCTCCTCTTTCCTGTTTGTTTCTTGGTTTTCGCTCACCTGGGCCTCTGCAGGAAACAGATCCAATATTTACCAAGCCGCTCCAAAGGTTACGTTTGCTTCCCAAAGTTTTTATTCCTCCTTCGTTTGGGTAAGTTTCAGCTCCCAAGAGAAGCTGTTTTTTGCTGAGCCTGGGCTGCACGAGTGAGGCAGGAACACAGGCCCATCTGGTGAAGATTGGAACATAAATAGCCCCCTTTAAAAATAAATCTCCACTTTTAACTCTGTAGATAAAAATATCTGAATAAAGGACAATTCTTAATCTCCACCTTCTCCCCTGCTCGACTGGAGCGTTTCTAAGAGGAGTTTTTTCCCCTTCTCCTTTTACAGGTTTCATTTTGGCTTTGATTCTAGCGACTTTACTGACAGATTACTTCATTTTAACTATATGGCTTTTCTGTCTAGCGGGAGGCATATTTCTAAGTATCATATTTATCAAAAGAGCTCTGCAAAACAAGGGCCAGAATTACTCTTTTGATGGTTCCCCTTCTAACTACAACCACAATAAATTTTGTAAGAAAGAATGCTCAACTGGGGACCTTTTATGTTAAAGCCGAGAACCGGGGTTCAGACATTGTCACTTTCAAACCTCCATCCGTCGGGCTGGTTCCCCCTCCTCCTCTCCCCTCCCCAGGCAGAGATCTCACATCTGGTCTCACTTGCACGGCTGGTCCTGGGCTCCCCGGGGCTCCATATTTTTCCCCCTATAACTTTAAATCAGAGGAGCATTTCAGTAAATCACAGGGAACACTTATTTATTGGACATAGTTTTGGGTCTCTTAAAGCATGGAAAATAAATTTAATGGAGCATTCGGAGCACTTCTCCAATCTTTTGAGGGATTACTTGGGGAATTTGTCAACTGCGCCAAGCCCGGCAGCCTGATCCAGAGAGATGGTGGGGGTAGGGGGAATGATGGGAGGATCTTCTCCCAGGGCCCAGGTGGGTCCTAAATCACCCCCGAGAAAGATGAGTACAAAGAGGCCTGGTTGCCAGCCAGGTGGAGGGGGGCAGCGTCACCGTTTAGTTAATAAACTATCATTTTAGCTGGAGGGTGACTTTAATCTGAATTATATTTTGCTTTTGTCATCCACTCTCACCAGGTAATTTATGGATGACCACGGCACGCTTCTTAATCTCAGTGAAGGAGGGAGTTGAAGATGGGGCGAGAGGGGGCGGAGAGGAGCAAAGGAAGACTGTGGACTCCAAGAAGGGAGGGGGCAGCTCTGGGAGACTTGAGGGTGACCTTGAGGAGCCTGGAAGAGCAGGCCAGCGTGGGATGGAGCCGGAGGGGTGAGGGTCCCTCACTCTCAGCTCTCAGACCTGGAAAGAGCCTTATCTAGTGAAGTGTCGCATCCCTGGGACATGCTGCGTGAATTTTGGGACTGAGGGGTTTGAGTTTGGGAATGGCCTGGCCTGGGGAGTTACAGTAAATATACAGTTCAGTTGAGTTCAGTCGCTCAGTCATGTCTGACTCTTTGCAACCCCTGAACCGCAGCATGCCAGGCCTCCCTGTCCATCACCAACTTCCAGAGTCTACCCAAACCCATACCCATTGAGTTGGTGATGCCATCCAACCATCTTATCCTCTGTCATCCCCTTCTCCTCCTGCTCCCAATTTTTCCCAGCATCAGGGTCTTTTCAAATGAGTTAGCTCTTCGCATCAGGTGGCCAAAGTATTGGAGTTTCAGCTTCAACATCAGTCCTACCGATGAACACCCAGGACTGATCTCCTTTAGGATGGACTGGTTGGATCTCCTTGCAGTCCAAGGGACTCTCAAGATACACAGTAAATAAATACATACAAGCAAGTTTCATCCTGAGAGCATGTACGCAATTCCAATTTGTTCAAAAAGTCCAACCAAGTTAGCCTAGGTACCTCACTAGCACAATCGGCTGTATACTGCTTTGATGTCTGCTTCCGAATATCTAGGGCTTGAAATAAACCTATTATACTACTGTACATTGTGCTAAGCACAGCCACTTGTAGAGGAGGCACGCTCGTGACAGTGTGTGCCAATCACATGGATTAACTTGTGTGCCTGGACACGAGAATGCACATTTGCATCTTTGAAAGTTTGCAGCTTGAAGGTTCGTATGTAGGGGACTTGCTGTAGCGAAAGGTGAGGGCTTGCTTCCCAGGATGGATGGGAACTAATGAAACTGATGAATGGGTGGAGGAGGCTCTTCCTGGGAAAGGCTGGGTGGGTGAGTTTCACTTGGTGCCCTTGAGTGGGAGATGTGGATAGGGCTGGGGGCTGAGAATGCAGACAGTCAGGAGGAGGCGTTTCAGGGCTTTTAGGAATCTGGAGCCTGGAGTTCAGGGCAGAAGGGCGCTTCTTTAGGAGAGGAAGATGGAAGGCGGGGTGTGAAGGGAACCCCCAGAAGGATGTGCCCTCTTCAGATGGGAGCTGCTGGAGGCCCGAAGTGCAGCTCGCGAGGGCAGATAGGCTCTGTGTTTGGAGGCAGAGTGACAGCAACGTTGTGTCATTATTAGAACTGGCTGCAGCAACAACCATGCCCTCCCCTCCCACCCCCGACACTGGATTTGGGGTCTTTGCCTTTTGCCTTGTGCTCATCTCAGTCTCTGTTAAGAGGGAAGGGGCTAGTGCTCTTATTTTTAGGCTTGGATGGGTAAAATGAGGCATAACAAGGAACAAGGGTTGGTGGAGATGCTCAGGTCACAGGTGTGGCCCCTTTCCAGCTTTCATGCCCTCAGGGTCCCCAGGTAATGGAGAGAATTCTGCTCCAGAAGCCAGTTTCTTTTGACGTTTCTGTGCTATCTTGGCGCTAGTGGTGAAGAACCTGCCTGCCAATGCAAGAGACACGAGATGAGAGTTTGATCCCTGGGCCGGGAAGACCCCCTGGAGGAAAGCATGGCAACCTACTCCAGTATTCTTGCCTGGACAATCCCATGACAGAGGAGCCTGGTGGGCCACAGTCCATGGGGTCACAAAGAGTTGGATACGACTGAATCAAGTTAACACACATGCACACATGCTGTCTTGAGGAGCGAGCTTTTCTCTGGAATTTCCCATCCTTGCTAGTTCTTTCTGTCCTGAGATGGTCTCCCCTCCTTCTTCATTGTTTCTTCGTTCTTTGCTTTTTCAGCCTCGCAGACCAGCCCTGGTCTGAGACTTAGCAGATGGGGCTGGGGGCTGAGAGTGCACGCTCATGGCAGAGGAGGAGAGTGGGGGGCTGCAGGAAAACCCAGATGGGTGATGTCCCTATCCTCCTGGAGGCACAGGCTAAGGGGCAGGTGGACCCTGCTGCAGTTGTGTGTCTGTCCACACGCAAAGCCGAGCACCAGCTGGGATCTCAGCCGTCTGGGGGTACATTAGATGGCTCGTTAGGTGTGAGGATGAAGTTTACAAAATTACTGGATGGGGGCTTCACCAGTTAGCAGGGATCTAAGCCCTGATCTTCATGTGACCCTCCCAGCTTTGTGTGCACTTTCTCCTCGACTGATTGAGATCTTCTGGGGCTCCAGCCAGTGTTCGGCCTTGCTTCCCCTCCCTTCCCCCATCTCTAAGCTCTCTCCCCTCACAGTCTCAGGAACACACCAGGCTCCAGTTTGCCTTCTCTCTTTGCTTTCTGTGGCCCTTCTCTTCCCGTCCATCAATCTGTTGTGCACATGCTTCAAGGTCCAGATCAAGTTTTATTTTCTCTTGGTACATGTCTCTCACCGACTGGCTCTCTCTGACTAGTCTCCAGTGGCCACTGCGTTCTGCAGCATAAAATTAAACAGGCAACCTAAATGTTCATTGACAGAGGAATGGATAAAGAAGATGTGTGTGTGTATATATATGTGATGGAATATTACTCAACCACCAAAAAGAACAAAACAATGCCATTTGAAGTGACACGGATGAACTTAGAGATTGTTATACTGAGTGAAGTAAGTCAGGCCGAGAAAGACAAATATTATATGTTATGGATTATATGTGTAATCTAAAAATATGGCTCCAATGAACCTATTTACAAAACAGAAATAGAGTCATCAATGTAGGAAAAAAGTTATGGTTAGCAAGGGGCAAGGGGGAAGGATAGGTTGGGAGATTGGGATCGACACAAACATACTACTTTATATAAAACAGATGACTGATAATAGCAGACTGTTTGACACAGGGAACTCTGTTCCGTACTCTGAGTGGCCCATGTGGGAAAGGAACCTAAAGGTGTATGTATATGTACAACTGATTCACTTAGCCATACAGCAGAGACTAACACAACACTGTAAATCAACTACACCCCAACAAAAATTAATTTTAAAAAACTGCTATTGCCTGGAAAATATAGTTTGCTTTGAAGAACTTTAAAAAAAATGACTGTTTCTGTTTTACCCCATTTGATTCACTGTTTCTCTGAACTGTCCCATCTCCTCCCTGATAAGTGAGGAGTTTAGATGGATGATCTCTAAGGTCCTTGACAGCTATGACTTTCTGCCAAGGATTCTACATCTGTTTCTCTAGTCTCCTCATCTGGACTGCAAACTTTTCAAAAGCAGTGACAGCGTCTTTTGCTCACACTGACTCCCACAATATTCGAGCCCAGCGTGGACCCTGAGTGGACAGTCTGTAAGTTCTTTTGTTTTCCTGGGCTTTTTGTGTCCTTTTTCCTACTGACAGTGGAAGGCATGAGGCATGGCCCAGATGCCCTGGAAAGCCTGGCCCAAAGAGAAACTGTTCCATAATTTATGGATATGGTAAAAATTGCTGTGATGTCTTAACACTCAATGTCCTCTGTGGCAGAAAATTTATTGATACCCTGGGGACTCTGCCCAACATAGGGAGACGTCATTTTTAAAGGGGATCAGGGAGCACTCCCTGCCTACTTAAAAAAAAATGCTCAGCTTGGTTAAGACCTTGGCTTGGACACTTATCACCCACAAGACTGGGGCAAATCACGTGGGTTGTGTGAGGCTGGGTTGCTCACCCCTACAATGGCCACTGCCCCGCTGTGGGAATAAAAAGACCTGATGTGTGAAAACATTCTGTAAATTGTGAAGCTAATAGCCGTAGGTGTGAAGTGGCCGAGGAGGCCTGGCGTGTGGTTACTTCACATGTCATCATAAAAAAGTCAAAAATCAAACAGAAAAACACAACCTAAAAAGAAAGTAGCAAAGGGTTTATTTTCTCTCTCTCTCTCTTTCATTCTGGGACAAAAGAACAACTTCTGTCCTCTGGTTAATACTCTGTAGATGCTCCTCCTTCCCTACCCCTGGCCATGAGCCCCCCACGCCCCACTCCCGCCAAAAGAAAAGAGAGAAAGAAATTAAAACAAAGTCCAGGAGTAAGAAGGAATATCCTGGTATATTCTGAAAGTTGACTCTGGGAAGGGAGGAAAATATGAGCAAACAAAAGCTGTCACTCACTGGCAAGCCACATCCCCTGGGGAATCGTTACTGGGAAGAAAAAACTAAAGATCTGAATGTTGCCTGGAGCTGTGCGGAGCCCAAGGCTCCAGCTAGTAGAACAGGGCCCTCTGGATGGAGGCTTCCGGCTCATTCTGGAGGTTTTAGTGGCTCCGAGGAGTCGTATTGTTGGTTAAGAGTCTGCGTGCTGCCCACTGCGTGGTCACTGTGCCCCGTTCCTCAGCTCCCGAACAGATCTCATGAATGGGCCTGTATGGTGGGGCCAGGCCTCACCAGAGACATCCGTGGAAGCCCCCACCCTTAGCTTGTGTGATACACACAAGCCTCTCTCTCCTTCCCCTGCCCCCAAATCCACTCTCTTCCCACATCCATCCACCTTGCCTGTCAATTTCCTCCCCACCAATCAGACGTCAGGGCCCCCTCCACCCCCAAAGCTGGCAACTGGGGCTCCAACCTTCCAGAAACCTGTTTGTGTGCACACAGACAAAGGCCTCCCTCGCACCCACCCCGCCTCAACACACCATCACGACTTTCCAAGATGGGTGATTGAGTTTTTCCCCTGTTCTGCTTGATATTTCTGCCAAAGCAAGAAAAATCCTCGTTGAAGTCTAGCAGGAAATCCAATAAAAATTCTTCAAAAGATGGGCTTGACATTGAAAAACAGCAAAATTATAAAATAGGCTTTAGAAAAGAGAGCGGAGAGTTATTATATCTGGCACCAAGCGAAAGCCCCGAGACCCCGTCCAAATGAGCCATCACAGACTGAAAGTGTTTAGCTTCCCCTTGATTAAATATGGAGAAGGACCCAGGGCTGCCAAGCCTCGGGGATCCGAAGTTTGTTTTCAGTCAGAATGTGTTTTCAGTCAATGGAAAAAATGGTCGGCTTGCGCTGGGCTGTGTAACCAAGAAGCCCCAGGTTTGGGCTGAAAAATGGCTGTGAAGCAGAAAACCATGAGGGCAGTTAATCATCCCTCCAGACCCCTGTAATTTAACTCAACGACTCACTCCACTTGAAAAGCTCCCCCCACCTCCTTTCTTTCTTCTTCTCTCAGTTCATTTTGCTCAAGGGGGAATAGATGAGCCCTGCTGAGGCTCGTCTCTCTCTCTCTCTACGTTTCAGCTGTTAAAACTCCTTACCCTCAAGACACCGCCCCCCACCCCTTCATGCCCCCCCATCTGCTGCTCTGAACACCCTGGGGTGTAAGAACAGTCGGAGGAGGCCATTCACACTGATGGAGATGGGGTTCCTTCAGGGAAATCTCTTTGTCCCAGGAGCTCCCTGGAATGGGGAGCCTGGAAAAATCTCTTCCTTCCCCATTGCCTTTCCAAGAAAGGCTCTTTTTCAGAGGTGTTGGCTGATGTTCTTGAAACAGGGTGATCTTACTCCACGCTTGTCCTTTTCTCTTTTCCTGGGTTCTCATCTGCCCCAGCGCATTTCAGTGCCGTGGAAAGTATAGGATATGGCGTGAGCACATGCTCAGTTGTGTCCGACTCATTGCAACTCCAGGGACTGTAGCCTGTCAGGCTCCTCTGTCCGTGGGATTCTTCAGGCAAGAATACTGGCGTGGGTTGCATGCCCTCCTCAAGGGCAATCTTCCCCACCCAGGGATGGAACCTGAGTCTCCTGCATTGGCAGGCAGATTCTTTACCACTGGGCCACCAGGGAAGCCCATATAGGATATTATTTGGCTGTTAAAAAAAGAGTGAAAGAATGCCATTTGCAGCACCATGGATGGACCTGAAGATGATCATACTAAGTGAAACAGGTCAGATAGAGAAAGGCAAATATATAATATCACATATATGAGGGATCTTAAAAATGACACAAATGAACTTATTCATAAAACACAAATAAACTCACAGACATAGAAAACGAACTTATGGTTATTAAAGGGCAACAGGGAGGGAAAGGATAATTTAGGAGTTTGGGATTAGCGGATACACACTGCTATGTCTAAAACAGATAAAGAACAAGGACTTACCATATAGTATAGGGAACTATACTCAGTATCTTGTAATAACCTGTAACGGGAAAAAATCTGGAAAAGATGGGATAATATACATGTGTATGTATAACTGAATCACTTTGCTGTATGCCTGAAACTAACACAATATTGTAAATAAACTATCCTTCAACAAAAAAATTTTAAAAACTCAAGTATAGAAAATCTGGTTTTGGCTTTCATGAAGGCCCCATCAGTGAGGATCTGGGAGAGAAAGGGAGAGAAAGTGAAGGATTTCTGTCTTGTGGAGCTGGAGTCTGAGGTGCCAACCCTCCATCCTTGTCAAATGCAAACACCTATCGACTTCTGCGCTTCGTGTTTTACACTTGGTGAGTAGCCTCAAGGGAGCAGTAAGGCTGGAGAGCTTCTGATCCTCTTCCTTGCACTCCCAGAGCTATCATTGGCCCTGTGGCTCTCATCAGCTTCATCTCTCTGATAACTGTTACCCATGGATCCCCCTGCATGGAAATCTGTGAGAAATTGCAGGGCATGGGCTTAGCAGAGGCTTTGTTTGGTCTTCTGGTTGTTTCAAAGTGGTGGTGGACCCAGCCGCAGCCCCATCTCTAAGCCTCTTGAGATCTTTCAGCCGGGCACCCAAACTCACTAACAGGAAGTCACCCCAACCCAATATATTTTTTTGAGGGCTAGACACATAAACTCGAGACAATAAGTAAATAAACGGCTTGGAAATGGTGCTATGGGAAACGCTCAGTGGTTTCACGCAGACAGATTCTTTCGTGAGGACGGCAAATCTGCGGTGGCCAGACGGTGGAGGATGTGAGCCCGGCCAGCAAATGGCCTGGATGACCGAGAGGAAGGAGGAGGAGACAGGTCTACGGGCTTAGGTTGTCCCAGAGAGCCAGCCTGAGGTGTTCTGGGCTGGGAGAAGGTTAAGTAAAGAGCCGTGGATGGGATGTGGGGGTGGGGTGTGTGTGTGTGTGTGTGTGTGACCATTCTGGGGATGGAGATCAAGAAGGTTATATTATAAGAGGGAGAAGGTGGACAGAACAGTCCATTCATCCTTACGTCCAACCTTCTGGCTCCACATTCATAGGACTCCCCCCTCTCCCCATGGTCGTCACTTACTGAGGAATCACAGTAGGCCAGCCTGGGGCCCAGAGGCCTTGCGTATTAATTACCTCAAGTTACCCTTCCACTGGCTTGCTGGGCCATGCCTTCTCTTCCTTCTTCACAATAAGGAATCTGAGATTTGGAGTCTGCGAGAACACAAAGCTTGAATGTGGCAGAGTTGGGATTTGAACCCTGGTCCATTTAGCTTCATGCCCTGAACCCACAGAGGCAGGCTGTTGGACCAGTGATTCCCGGGCCAGATGCTTGGAGAGAACCCAGTGGGGTCCACATCAAAGATTCCACTTCACAAGGGGAGGAAAGCCAGCAGGCCCCTTCAGGTTAGGTGGGGAGCCTGCATTTCAAAAGCCATGGAGCCTGCTGAGGGCCTCATGGGCAGCAGCAAGCCCAGGTTGAAGGGTCAGTGGCGGGTCACTGTCACCATCAATCACCCTCAAGCCCTTTGTCCTCTGGGGTCAGCAGGAGGGGTGGGAGCTGGGCACCAAGCAGAGCAGGAGAACCAGCGGGACGTAAAGGCCTCTGCTGGGGGCAGGAGATGGGAAGGAGATGGGAAGGAGATGGGAAGGAGATGGGAAGGGGCACTGAGACTTTTAAGGGGAATTGTCATGCTTTGGGGAATACCCTAGTGGGAGTGGGAGAAAACGTCTGTTCTGGGTCCTGGAACCCTGCAGATAAACAGCATTCCAAGAACAAGCGAGTTCATCCCAGTGCTGAGTCACTACCAAGACTAGTTATCCATTTACATATCTGTTCATCCATTCCGAAAGCCTCCTAGACCCACGTCACCACAGTTCCAGAAATTACCAAGAACACGTCATTATACTTGCATTCAGAGAAACCTACAGATGTGAAAAATATATACACTGAGCATATAATACTGAATAATGACACATAGTAAATTCCCAGGTAAATTCCCAGGTAATTCAGTGGTAAAGAATTTGCCTGCCAATGCAGGAGATGCGGGTTCAATCCCTGGGTTGGGAAGATCCCCTGGAGGAGGAAATGGCAACCCACTCCAATATTCTTGTCTGGAGAATTCACAGACAGAGGAGCCTGGTGGACTCTAGTCCACGGGGTCGCAAAGAGTTGGACACAGCTGAGTGAGCGTGCACGCATGCACACACACACACACACACACACACACACACACACACAGAGTAAATATATATACACAAGCCAACTTCCTTTGATAACACTTTGCTTTACAGATACTACTTTTTTTTTTTTCCCACAATTTCAAGTTTTGTGGCCACTCTGCACTGAGCAAGTCTATCAACGCCATTTTCCCAACAGCATTTGGCTCATTTCTTGTCTCTGTGTCATATTTTGGTAATTCTTGCAATATTTCCAATTTTTCATTCCTTATATATATATATAAGTGATCTTTGATGATGCTACTATGAATTGCTGAAGGCTCAGAGGATGGGTAACATTTTTTGGGAATCAAGTATTTTTAAATTAAGGGATGTGTTTTCTTTTCTTAGACATAATGCAGTAGTCATGTATGGATGTGAGAGCTGGACAATACAAAAGGCTGAGCAATGAAGAATTGATGCTTTTGAACTGTGGTGTTGGGGAAGACTCTTGAAAGTCCCTTAGACTGCAAGGAGATCCAACCAGTTCATTCTAAAGGAAATCAGTCCTGAATATTCACTGGAAGGACTGATGCTAAATTTGAAACTCCAATACTTTGGCTACCTGATGCAAAGAACTGACTCATTTGAAAAGACCTTGATGCTGGGGAATATTGAAGGTGGGAGGAGAAGGGGATGACAGTGGCCGAGATGGTTGGATGCCATCACGAGCTAGATGGACACGATAATTCCCAGGTAATTCAGTGGTAAAGAATTTGCCTGCCAATGCAGGAGATGCGAGTTCAATCCCTGGGTTAGGAAGATCCCCTGACGGAGGAAATGGCAACCCACTCCAATATTCTTGTCTGGAGAATTCACAGACAGAGAAGCCTGGTGGACTCTAGTCCACGGGGTCGCAAAGAGTTGGACACAGCTGAGTGAGCATGCACGTGTGCCCACACACACACACACACACACACACACACACACACACACACACATAGTAAATATATATACACAAGGACATGAGTTTGAGTAAACTCCAGGAGTTGGTGATGGACAGGGAGGCCTGCCGTGCTTTAGTCCATGGAGTTGCAAAGAGTCGGACATGACTGAAAACTCAACAACAGTGCTATTGCACACTTATTTGACAACTGTAAAGTGTGAACGTAACTTTTATATGCACTGGGAAATCAAACAGTTCTTGTGACCAGTTTTATTGCAGTTTTACTTTATTGCATCAGTCTGGAATGGAACCTGCAGCATCTCAGGTCTGCTTGTGTATATATGCCATGTGGCAGACACAGTTTTAAGTACGTGCATGCATCAGAAGGTCTCCTAACCATGGCTAAATGAGGTTGGAGCTCCTGTCATCCCCACTTTTCCTACGAAGAGACGGAGGCCCAAGAAGTGAGGTAACTTGCCTGTGTGGCGAATGAGAGGCGGGGCCAGGATACAACCGCAGGCTATTGGGATCCAGGTGGCTCCCAGCAGGAGTGGTCCGCGGTCTATGGCACGGGTGGTGGCAGCGGTGGTGGTGGTGATGCCTTCAGAAACAGGATGGGAAGCTAAGTGAGCAGGCGGGACTCAGAGGTCAGGATGGCAGGGCAGGGCTCTGTGGGCAGGAAGCTCTGGGGAGAGAGTATACTTGGGCAGGTTGTAGGATAGGACCTTTAGGAGCAGAGACTAGGGTGGGGGGACCCGATCCTGGGATTTGCTGGGCAGAGGGTAAGTTGACTGAAGAGCCCGGTGGTCAACAGGGGACAATTATCAGTTATATGTATACACATTCCCTCTTTTTTAGATTTCCTTCCCATTTAAGTCACACAGAACACGGAGTACAGTTCCCTGTGTTATACAGTAGGTTCTCACTAGTTATGTATTTTATACACGTGTGCTGCTTGCTAAGTTGCTTCAGTCGTGTCCGACTCTTCACTACCCTATGGACTGTAGCCCGCCAGGCTCCTCTCTCCATGGGATTCTCCAGGCAAGAATACTGGAGTGGATTGCCATTTCTTCCTCCAGGGGATCTTCCTGACCCAGGGATGGAACCCGTGTCTCTTAGTCTCCTGCATTGGCAGGAGGGTTCTTTACCACTAGCGCCACTCATAGTAGTATATATATGTCAACCCCTGTCTCCCAATTCATTCCATCCCTCTCTTTTCCGTTTGGCATCCAAATTTTTGTTCTCTGTGTCTGTGTCTCTGTTTTTGCTTTGCAGATACGTTCATCTGTTCCCTTATTCTAGATTCCATATATAAGCAATACTGTACAATATTTGTGATTCACTTTGCTGTAGAGAAGAAACTAATACAATATTATAAGGCAACTGGACTCAAATTATGGAGAAGGAAATGGCAACCCACTCCAATATTCTTACCCAAAGAATTCCACGGACAGAGGCGCCTGATGGGCTATATAGTCCATGGGATCGTGAAGAGCTGGACACGACTGAGCAACTAACACAAACTCAAATTAAAATTAAAAAAAAAACACAAAAAACAACGAATACAGGCCAGTGGGCAGGTGGTCTTGAATGCTTGAACTCCGACCTGTCTCCTCTGAGGAGGTAGCATTCTCTGAAGCATGTGGAGCCTACAGCTGGCCCAGCATAAAGGAGATGGTCCTGGGAGATCTCGATTCCAGCCCTGACTGTGCCTCTAGGTGTCTGACTCCAGGTCCCTCAGATGAATTATCATCTGCCTGCATTCCAGCTATCTCATTTTATAAATGAAAGGCTTATGCTGGATGCATCCCTCTGGCTCTAAAGTTGGTGGTAAAACCAGAAGCATCTAGCTGGGCTTTTGAGGAGGACGGGGCCTGGAGGGTGGGAAAGAAACCGGAGGCAGATGGAGAGCTTGGAACAGGAGGCTGTAGAAGAGGTTATCTTATGGACCTCCTCTTCCCCGCCCTGTTTGACAAGTGGAGAAACTGAGGCCCAGGAAGATTAGCGGTTCTCAAGCCACAGAGCTCATCACTGTGCAGCTGATGAGGCCATCCAGCCCCTGGCCCTTAGGGACTCGTCTCTCCCTTTGGGAGGGTTCTTCTGGGGAGCTTGGTTTGGAGCAGGGTAGGGGGACAGGGAGGCTCAGCTTAGGGGTGCTGTTGCCCTTCATTCCAGGCCCATTTGTTAGCTCTGGCTGGATGGTCAACCCCCAAGGGGCCCAGCTCAAACAGTTCTCGACTCCCCGGTTTCCAGGCCTTACTCTGCCTGGAAAAGCCCTGACTCTTTGGGGAAACTCTTAGACCATCATCTGTCAGAGGTCAGAGGTCAGTGCAGGCTGTGAGCTGAGGCCGTCAGAGTAGGGGAATTTGGAGGGCCAGCGTGGAGGTGTGCTCCCCGGGGTCTGGGTGCCCCTCTGCTTCTTGGGGCCTGGAAGCTGCCGCAGGGTGGGGTAGGGTGGGCGGTGAGGCTGTGGGGTCAGTGCTGAGCCTCCGACACTTGAGTGAAGCCCCCTTTCGGGTTCTTCTTAGCGCTCCATGTCAAAGGAGTCTGGTAAAAGTTAACAGGCCTCCCTGCCTTGAGCAGATCAGAGGCACCCCGGGGGTCAGGGAGAGGTCACTGAAACCTGCTTGATGGCAGTCCCTGGAGCTGACTCCTCCCCTAATGCAGAACCTGGGGCTCCTGCCAAGGAGCTGGGCCCGAGCCCTCCTTTGTCCGAAGGTCCCTCGGATCACGTCTGAGGCCTTCCTTATAGGGGTCCCCTTTCTGTGGCCCCTTCCAAGCCCTGGGCCCAAGTGTGTGTGTGGGGGGGGGCGGGCAGTGCAGGGGAAGGGGGAGCAGGGTGATCTGTGGATGAGATGCCAGACTGATCTGGGCCTGGCCAGGTGTGACCCTGGTCCCTGACCCCTGGTGGCCCAGAGAGGGAGGAGGTGAGGCTTGAGAGGGTGGAGAGAGGCTGTTGGCTAACATTTACCAGGGGCTTTGAAGATGTAAATGCTTCCCCAGGCCCTGATGGGATGGATGGGGTCAGAGTTGACAGGCATGGTCGCCTGCTTCTCCCAGTGAGCTGGAAATCTTGCGGACAGGTGGGTTAGGGTCCCCTGCGATGGGACTCTCTCCAGGGCGTCTGCTCTTTCTGGGGCTTTTGGAGATCAGGCCTAGTGGCTTGGAGGCCTCTGAGTGAGGGATCTGATGGGAGCTGTCTTTTCCAAATGCCCGCATTTCTCTTGGGTGTGCTTTCTGGGGTATATTTGGCCCCACTAAGATCAGTCACTGGACAACCTGGGAGAGAGAGACTCATCTCCTGCCTATTCCTATCCTTTTTTATTCTACAAATACTAGATTGCCTGAAGTTTCCTGTTCACACCATGCTCCCTCCTGGTGCTCCCCCATACTAATTGCTCTACAGGCCTTCCCTTCCCCACCTTCCCACTCAGGAAGACTAACTCCATCCACCATTCTGTATCGCCTCCTCCAGGAAGCCTTCCTGGAATGGAATCTGCCCCTCTGCTTGATTCTCCTGTAGGACCAAATCAACTAATACTTATGTGATGTGCACTAGGCCCTGTTCTATTGGGAATGCATCAGTGCATGAAACAGACAAAAATCCTTCCTTTAAAGAACTTACATTCTAGAGGGCAATAAGAGCAGTGACATTACCCTATTTAAAATGCCTTACATGTACTAATAAATTTAGTCCTCAGCACATCCCTATGAGTTAGGACAATTATCCACGTTTCACATTTGAGATTACACTGCTGATAATGGGCACTTTTAATTGAACTTAATTTAATTCTGATGCTAGCCCAATGAGAGATGTGATTTCCTTCATTCTCCAGATGAGGAAACCAAGACTTAGAGGGATTAAGTATTTGATCCAAGGTCATTTTGTCAGTAAGGAGCACCATGAGTTTGAGCAAACTCTGGGAGATAGTTAGTGGTCCTTGGGGATCGCAGAGTTGGACACGACTTGGTGACTGAACAATAACAAGGAGCATCCTAAGTGGGGTAAGTCTAAGCCTGTGAAGGACCATATTGCTTCCCTCTCATAACAGGACTCTGTGTCTGTTTTGAAACCATTTCTCTTTCTATTAAATGATCTGCTCATTTTATCATTCTGGGTGCTCCCCTGAGGCAGTGACCTTGGCTTATGCTCTGTATCCTTTGACCTCTCATTGTGTTGGGCACTGAATGGGTTTCTAACAAACATTTGTCTATGACTTGATTGGAAGGAAAGTTATGACCAACCTAGATAGCATATTCAAAAGCAGAGACATTACTTTGCCAACAAAGGTTCATCTAGTCAAGGCTATGGTTTTTCCTGTGGTCATGTTTGGATGTGTGAGCTGGACTGTGAAGAAGGCTGAGCGCTGAAGAGTTGATGCTTTTGAACTGTGGTGTTGGAGAAGACTCTTGAGAGTCCCTTGGACTGCAAGGAGATCCAACCAGTCCATTCTGAAGGAGATCAGCCCTGGGATTTCTTTGGAAGGAATGATGCTAAAGCTGAAACTCCAGTACTTTGGCCACCTCATGCAAAGAGTTGACTCATTAAAGACTCTGATGCTGGGAGGGATTGAGGGCAAGAGGAGAAGGGGACGACAGAGGATGAGATGGCTGGATGGCATCACTGACTCAATGGATGTGAGTCTGAGTGAACTCCGGGAGCTGGTGATGGACAGGGAGTCCTGGCCTGCTGAGATTCATGGGGTCGCAAAGAGTTGGACATGACTGAGCGACTGATCTGATCTGATGACTTGATTGACAGCTGTATGTGGGTGGAGATGAGAATAAAGCAGCTAATATTTATTGCACATACTGGATTCTACCTTGGTTTTTGTTAAACATGAGCTCTTTTGGTCCTTTCAAAGTTCTACGAACTATGTCACTACTCAGAAGCTGGCACTTAGGATGTGCTGAAGGTAGGATTTGAGTCACAGCTTTCTCTGACTCCAAAATTCCATGTTCTTTCCTCAGCGCCACGGGAAGTTGATCAGCGGACAGATGGCCACTGTGAAGGAGCCCAAGCCTCTTGTCTGTTGCTTTTCTATCCCCACTTGGCTGGGAGGCGGATAGGAATTAAGGTGGGCCTTTGAAGCTAGAAGTCGCATCCTCTTTAGGCTGCAAGGCATCTGGAGAAGTTGAGCCTTAGATTCCAAGATTATTCCCACCCGATGAAATATTTGAAGTAGTTGAAGGGAGTGACCAGACACACCAAAGGTGTTTACTGCTCATTGTGGAATTATTTTCTGTTCCAGAGAGACAGCCAGATTCCGACTAAGCCGTCAGACCCTCGGGGTGTTTTTGCCTTGGGAGGAGGAGGATTACAGCAGAATAGACTTCAGTCCTTAGGTCTGCAGCAGAAATGGGAGAGTTCTATTATACGTGTGTTTGATTCCTTTGTTCTGACATCTTTTTTTTCCCTTTCCCAATTAGAAGGGGAATTTTCTGATTCATCTGCCCACAGGGCTTAGCAGACTGGCCAACTGGATGTATGTATGGGGAGAGAAGGTCACACTGCCCAGCAGGGGACCAGACCCCCAGCTTTTCATTCATTCTTGCCAGCAGGACTCATTTGCTTCTAGAACCCCCTCCTCCACAGTAGACAGGCACGTTAGACACCCCCGCCCCACCCCCCTCTTGGTTAATCCCTTATTTTGCTTGACAAAGAGTCAAAATGCAGGACTGCACCCAAACGAACTAAGCTTGCTTAAATCACTGGCAGGTAATTTGATAGATGTTGGCTGGCGCCCACTTTGGGAATTAGGCAAAGCCTGAGCCGTGGAGACAGAGGGAAACAAGTTTGAGTAAGTGGTAAGAAGGTGGCCTCATTTCACCCAGAGACAGCTCCAGCCCCTGCCCCACACCTCAGACTGGAAGTCTGGTGTGGGTTGACCTTTCTCTCTCAGCCTCTTCCTCCAGAAGGCAGGACCAAAGGACCCTTGGTCCCAGGTCTGACTCACCTGGGGTTGGAGTACCCGACTCCTGAGTGTCTATGACTTTAACTCCTTAACTCCTCTAGCCCCGGTCTTATTTCCCAGAGCCCACCTGGGGAAGAACCAGTGAATGATGTCATTGGCTACGCTCACTTGTTTGTTGAGCTAACCCAGAAAGGACAAGGGTTTTTCCGCAGATGGGCGTGGTGTCCTACAGATGAGTGTTTTATGGGCACGTGCAGAACCCTACCGGTTATGGAAGGCAGTGCCCAACTGCCAAGAGGCCAGTTGCAAGAGAGAAACTTCTAGGTCCTTTCATCATGGTGAGGATTGTTAGCACTCACTTCAGATAAGCAGAATAAACAAGCCTTGGCCCAAGTGGGAACTGGTTCTGCCCCCTTTCTTTGCTTTTCTAAGTCATCAAAGCCAAGTTCCTAAAGCCTGACTGTCTCACGGTCCTTTCTGATGGCTTCATTGTTTTGTTTATTGTGCTTATGACAAGTGCTAACAGACCGCTTTCAAAGTGTGTTGATATTTCGGTTGTTTTTGAATGGCCCTTCTGTTTTCCTGCATCTGGACAGCATTAGAGGCCGACCCCAGGGAGCCACTGGGTTCCTATAAAAGTGTACCAGGTCCCCTCTTGCAGAAAACACCCGCCATGGCAAGATCAGACACCCCATCTGGACAGGAACAAATACCAAAAATGAGCAGAATTAGGAGATAGTATTTAGCAGCCAGGGAAGACAGGCCCAGGCTGGGAAGGGGCCAACAGGCATTGCCAGCTGGACTGTGGGTGTTCCTTCTGTCCACGGACATATTGTGATCTTCCCACAGGAGGACGCTACCTAGCAGAGGGCCTGGCACACGGCAATGCCACCAAACTCTGGTCATCGACAGTCTCCTTCTCTGTCTTCTTCACTCAGGCTGCCTGGTCAACACCAGCTGCTACTGTTGCTGCTAAGTCGCTTCAGTCGTGTCTGACTCTCTGCAACCCCAGAGACGGCAGCCCACCAGGCTCCCCTGTCCCTGGGATTCTCCAGGCAAGAACACTGGAGTGAGTTGTCATTTCCTTCTCCAATGCAAGAAAGTGAAAAGTGAAAGTGAAGTCACTCAGTCGTGTCTGATCCTCATCGACCCCATGGACTGCAGCCTTCCAGCCTCCTCCATCCATGGGATTTTCCAGGCAAGAGTATTGGAGTGGGGTGCCATTGCCTTCTCCGGTCAACACCAGAAGAGTGTCCAAATAAGAAGTTCCCAGGGACTGAGCAAGGAACAAGAGCTGGAAGATGAAGAGCATGGGGTCTGGGAGGACCAGAAGAGTCAGGGCAGCCTGCCCCACAGCTCCTACCTGCTTCCCTCTACAGCTCTCTTGGGGCATCTTTGGTTTTCATGCTCTTTTCCTTCTGACTTCTCCTGCTCTGTTCCCAATCCCAGGCCCTGCCACAGGCTGTGCTAGAACCAGCTTCCTCCAGGGCGAGAGAACCTTGAGGCACAGACCAGGCTCAGAGGAAGTGAGTGACACACACAGTCTCACTTGATAAGTTCAGCACAAACTCAAAGTCGTTTCTTCAAGGTCATCTGTGGTTTCCTTCTTTCGAGCTGGCTGAGGTTTTTCTTTAGCCCACATGCGTTAGCAGCTTGTACATGGTTCTCTCTTGCTGGGTTTCAGGAGTGGCAAAGTCCCATTCTGACTGCCCTCCAGGTAGCCATGTGGCTTGATGTCTGAAGCCCGTGGAGCTTGAATTCAGAGTCAAATGGATCAAGATCGAGAGGATGGCAGGGAGCTTTGGTGCCTCAGAGCTGCAGTTGGGAGCATCTGGGCAGGTCAGATGGGGGAAAATATTCAAGCTACCATTAATCCTCAGAATCACGGGAGGCTTATAGATCCACGGTCAGTGTGCTCACGCCTATGGACGTGTTGGGTGGGTTGGGGGCTGCATGATGACTGTCTCCACCCACCAGGCCTCAAAGTTCTTGATGTCTTCAGGGTCATACTCCTTGGCATTTCCTTCTAGGCATATACTGTCTCATCAAAAATTCCCATTTAAATAGCCTCTCTTGCCCTGGATCTATTTCTTTTAATTTTTAGCATCCTGAGAATTGTATATGTCACAGGACTTATTTTAGCTGATCTCAGATGCCTGATCAAGCGCTCAGTGGTGCCACTTTCTTTCTCCAGGACTGGAATTGCATTGGCCCTTGGGCTTCCTTGGTGACTCAGATAGTAAACAATCTGCCTGAAATGCAGGAGACTTGTGTTCGATCCCTGATTTAGGAAGATACCCTGGAGGGGGAAATGGCAATCTGCCCCAGTATTCTTGCCTGGAGAATTCCACGGACAGAGGAGCCTGGCAGGCTATAGTCCATGGACTTGCAGAGAGTTGGACGCGACTGAGTGACCAACACTTGGATCTGCCAAGGAGACAGAGAGGCTCTGGATCCAAGGCCTGGAACAGGCCAGACTGATGGACTGCTGAGAAGCTGAACATGCCTGCCATAAAGGTATGAACATTCTATAGGAAAACTCCCTGTTTTCCAATGAGGTTTTCTGGATAGGCTTGATAGAGAGTGGTGGTCTTCTGTCTAACATCCCATGTGTGTGAGTGTGAGTGTGTGAATGCTTGTCATTTTGAAAAATTTCAAACTTTATATAGTGGTTTCTGTTCTCACCAGGGTCTCTGCTTGTGTGAAACTTTCATTTTACAGCTTTGGCTGTTAATTCATCACAGGCACCACCATCAATAAATATTTATTGGGCTTTCACTGGGCTCAGCATGTTGAAATAAGAACTCTATATTTGACTCAAGGGGAACCAATAGCAGTTGGGGGTAGGTTTGGGGAGGAGGGGACCGGGAGAAACACTCATTGCCATCTCTGACAACCCTGAGGTTTGGTCACTTTATAACTAAAGTGATGGGGTCCACCTGATACCCATTAGGCCATTATGGGACGTATGAGTCGTCATGAAGGTAGTCATCTTCAGAAAACCCACCCAATGTGTGACAGCACAGATCTTCAAGGCTCATGGGATGTATGAGTCTCAGAGTCCCCCCCGTCCAATGGGTGAAGCACAGATCTTCAAGTGCCTCTGGGGATTCAGCTGAAAGGGATGAAGTGGGCCTTCATTCCCTTCTTGGCCTTTCCCACAGTGCCTGTAAAAGCAAATACAGTGGACCCTTGGACAACTCTGGGGTTAGGAGGGTCGACACAATACATGGTAGAAAATGCACATAACTTATAGTTGGTCCTCCATGTCTGTGGTTCTTCAGTATCCACAGTTCTGTACCTGCAATTTCAAATAACGACAGGTCACATAGCATTGTATTATTTGAAAAAAAAAAAAAAGTGAATATAAGTGGACCCAGGCAGTCCACTTATATTACGGATCCTGTCATCCAAGGATCCACTGTATTTGCTGAATGAGTGATGGTTGCCATTTGATTTTGGAGTTTAAGAAGTGCATTGACATCAGGGAAGATTGGAGCCTGTCGAGGCTTTGGCAGGAGAGGACCAAGTCTCCTTTTTTTGCAAGTGTATCCATGACAGCCTGGAGGGATCTCCTTTTGGTGGGCACCCTGGAGTTGTGTGGGCTGGGAAGATACTGGAGGGAGGGCTGTGTGCCTTGCACGGAACCCTAGTTAATTAGACCAGAAACAACTGGCCTGCCACAGCAGTGATTCAGGGCTCCTGGGGGATTTTCTTTAACTTTATGAAGATGAACATGGCTCTGAGAATTCCCTTCAGACCTGGGCTTCCTGCTAATTGCCTCTGTATTTATGGGAAGATGGGAAGACCATGGCAGGAGGCTACAAAGTGGAGTCTGTGTTCAGGCAAGTGGCCCTGGCCCTAGTGGGAGTAGATCTGATCCCTGAGGGGTCGAGATGCTCTTTCTGAGAGGTGGGCAACCTATTATTATTATTACTACGGTTTCCAAGTTCAAGCTTATACTGTTTGTCACACAACAGGTAAATAAATTGAGAGATGAGTTGTTGGGACAAGGGACTTTATTTGGAAAGTTGTTGGGACTTCATTTGGAAAGCCAGCAGACCAAGAAGACGGTCGAATGGTATCCTAAAAAACCATCTAACCCAAGTCAGAATTCTGGCTTCTTTTATACTAAAGGAGGGGGTGTGGCTGGTTGTTAGATACTTTTTGGTGCAGGAATCCTTTGTTCTTCCAGTTGTCCAGGTGGCTCTGGTCACATTATTCCTGCAAACCTCCAGCAAGACAAAGGTTATTCTCTGTTCTGCAACTCTTTATCTGTATATGAATGGGAAAATGTTCTACCTTTAAAGGTCAGAGCCTTGAGAATGGGCTTCCTGTATATTTCAGGCCACAGGCAACATTCTTTTACAAAAGGTGCAGAACCAGCATGACTCAGCACAGGCCACAGAGTGCAAAGGTTAGATAGGGCTAAAGGAAGAGGTCCAATATGGAGTCAGGTTTGTTCTCTGTTACACTACTGTTCCTCTTGTACAAAAGAGACATTGAAACAGAAACCAGGAGTGGTGTGTGCCCAAGCTAACACTATCAGAACAGGATCCTAGAATCTGTTCAAATTTTCCACTTCTATGGCAGGGTAGGGCAGGCAATCAAGCAGAGCTGAACATCCTAGAAGATGCTGTTCAGTGTCTCCCAAGCTGCTTTTCCCCCCAAGGTTAAATTGGCAGTGTGTGTGCATGCTCAGTTGCTTCAGTCGTGTCTGGTTCTTTGCAAATCAGGGCCCACCAGGCTCCTCTGTCCATGGGATTCTCCAGGCAAAAATACTGGGGTGGGTTGCCATGCCCTCCTCTAGGGGATTTTCCTGACCCAGGAATCAAACCTGTGTCTTCTGTGTTTCCTGCATTTCAGGCAGATTCTTTACTGTTGAGCCATGAAGAAAGCCCGAAATTGGTTGTAAGAAAGGTATAGAGGGCTGATAGGGAAGCATGGAACTGGGGGGTGTTGCCTGGCTCCACACTTACTTCTAGTTTAGCTGTGGAGCTTCAGTTTCCCTATCTGTGAATTGAGCATAATGGTACCTCTCTCAGAGAGTTGTTGGGGGCAGCAAATGAAATAATAGCATATGAGAAGATTTGCATTTTGCCTGAAGGACAAGTTAGTGATTCATAACTCTTAGATGCCATTCTAGGGAGGGAGTTGAGAGGTTAAGAATATAGACTTGGAGCCTGACTAGCTGAGCCAGAAAGGTTGAGTGACTCTGCTCGTCACACAGCGGGTGAGGACAGGGATGGTGAATTCCCCAGTTGCAGGCTCTTCCCAGGCCTCTTCAAGCTGGGCCTTCTGATCAGGGGACCATGATGGGGTTCTCCAGGCACCAGTGCTGGTCCCAGGAGTTACTGTCTTGGGAGCTGGAGTGATGTGACTTCCTGGTCTCCCTGGACAGTGATCAGGTGAGGGGCAAAGCCCTGGAGGGGGTCCGGAGGTGCTTTTCCTTGCCCCCTGCCCAAGATGGCTCTGGGGTGAGCCCTAGCAGCTGCCCACTACCCACAATCCAGCGGGGGCAGCTGCCTCCCGGCGGAGCGGAAGTCACAGGGCCCAGGCAGGGTGGGGGTGCCCCCTGGCGCCCTGTGGATCTTGGTGTGGCTTTCTGTCAAGCCTCTGTTGGTGCCTGGTTCCTTCATAAAGCCATTATGTACTGGGAGAATTAATCATGCCGTTAGGTAAGCATTATGGCACTTTTATGGCAGCTTTGAAGCTAATCTGTCACTAATGCTGGCTGGATTATCATGATTTCTTGCAGTTGTGATTCATTAACTCGAGGCCTAATAGTAATTCTATTAAACATCTTCCATCACTGTTTGCCCCAACACGTCCCCACTCTCCATTCTATTGTGCAGCTGCGGTGGCACCTCTGGCAGTCTGTGTGGTCTCCAGAGAGGGGACCCCAAGGAGATGGACAGGTCCCCCCGCCGGCTAGAAACCACGCAACGGTACGTCCATCCCCAGCCCAAGCCGGGACAGCACGTCTCCTCCCCACCCAGCTGGACTTCTCAGTCGACGCTTGTTTTTCTCCCAGAGGCAGCCTCGGCGCCTCTCCCGAAACGCCTGTCTCGCTGAGGTCAGACTGCGGAGGTGAAGGTGGGGCTGAGGCGACCGCTGAGT
This sequence comes from Tragelaphus eurycerus, assembly GCA_935064755.1. Lineage (NCBI taxonomy): Eukaryota > Metazoa > Chordata > Mammalia > Artiodactyla > Bovidae > Tragelaphus > Tragelaphus eurycerus. The sequence goes on along the minus strand of CAKXYN010000034.1, from coordinate 9,499,475 downwards.
CTCAGAGGAGGACAGGCACCCCACATGTCCACAGGCGACTCAGACCAGCAGGCCTACCTGCAGCGGAAGTGAGTCTGCGGCTGAGAGGGAGACAGAGATGACAGAGATACAGAAAGAGAGAGCGGGAGAGAGAAACAGGAGTGGCTGAAGAAATCTGGTCACACCTGGCACTTTCCACTCTGGCTCAAAGCTCATGAAACTGTGGGCATCGAGGCAGGCGGTGGGGACAGGAAGTCGCGGTGGCCCTCGCCGGCTGCTGCCCTGCCAGCATTAATAAAATTCCTCAGTGAGGTTTTTCAGCGAGAAAATGGTTCTCTGAGGCGGGCTGTTCTCTGCAAAAGGTCAGCTCCGGGGCACGGCTTGACGGATGGGCTTTGAGCCGGCAAGTGGAGGAAAAGGGGCCACTGGGGGGGTGGCGGGGGTTGGGACGGTGGGCTGGGAAGACGCCAGGGAGGACCAGAGCACGAACTGGGCCCGGTGGCAGCATCTCGGTCCTGAATCTGCACCATCCATCAAGGCTGGCCCTGATATCTCAACAATTTGTAATGCTCCCGCCTCCCCCCTGCTGAGCTGCCCAAGTGGGCAAGTCCTGACCCCTCTGGCCCTCATTCAGGCCTCTGCTGCTGCCCATGTGATGGATGGCCTCTCGTAACCCGCCCCCCTTCCCTGGGCTCGCCTCACTACAGCTGGGGAAACATGGACAGGTAGAGGGGTCAAGCCCAGGGCAGCCACAGCTACCCAGGCACTGAGGCCAAGGGACCTTGTGTTCCCAGCCGCGGCAGCAGGTGATGCCAGGGCTAGAGAAATAGAACCAGGAGAGGAAGAGAGGAGAACATTCCAAGTCTATAAGGAGAAAATGAAAAAAAAAAAAAAACCCACCCCAAACGGAAAAAAAAAAAACCCTCTCTCTTGCCTCCTGAGGTCTTCCAAGACTTCTAAAAATCTCCAGCACGGTGCGAAGTCTCCCGCGCGGCTCCAACACTGCCTGCTCTGATCCATCTGTGTTTTCTCACGCCTGTGCGCTTGAAGAACCACTGAAATGGAAAACAAGTTAAAAAATACATAGATGTATATAGAGAGACGGAGAAAGAGAGGACAGTGCTCTGCAGCCTGGATTCGCTTTTTTTTTTTTTTTTGTCAGTGTTTGTTGTAGGAAAAAGTGTATAAAAACAAACCTCAGACAACTGGAGTGAATGTTCTTGACACATCAGCCGGGGAGAAGTCAGGATCCAAAGTGTGCCTCCTTCCCAGTGCTGGGCAGAGCTGGGAGGAGGAGGCTTGTGTCCCAGGCTCCAGCTTCTAGGGGTATTTGCTCCTTCCTATTCAGGGGCAGACGGTCCTTCTGGGGGTGGGTCATGAACTGTGGTAAGGTGGGGATGGGCCAGCAGGGAAATGTGTGTATGGGTACACGTATATGCATGCATATGTGTAGATATGCATATGTATACATGCATAGGCATGTACATGTAGGTATACATGTGTGGGTATCTGTGTGTAGGTGTGTGTATGTGTGCAGGCATGTATATGCGTACACATGTAGTAAATATGTGTGTATGTGCACATGCATAGGTATGCATGTGTGCAGTTATGTATGTGCACATGTATAGGTACATATATGTGTTATGTACGCGTGCATATGTATATGTGCTTGTATTTGTATATATCTGTATGAGTGCATATGTATGTATGTGTTTGTGTGTATATCTGTGTATGTATGTATGTATATGTGTATGTATGTGTGTCTGTGTGTCTGTGAATGTGCGGGGGGGTGTCTGTATGTGTCTATGGGTCTGTGTGTGTCTGCGTGCATATGTACACATGTGTTTTTGTGGGTCTGTGTGTGTGTGGGTGTCTGCGTGCCTGTGGGTGTCTGCGTGCCTGTGTGTGTGGGTGTCTGTGTGTCTGTGGGTCTCTGTGAGTGCGTCTGTCTATATGTATGTATGTGTTTCTGTGGCTCTGTGTTTGTGTGTGCCTGTGTGTGTGTGTGGGTGTCTGTATGTGTCTATGGCTATATGTGAGTGTGTCTGTGTGTATATGTACACGTGTGTTTCTGTGGATCTGTGTGCCTGTGTGTGTGGGTGTCTGAGTGTGTGTGTATATGCACACGTTTGTTTCCGTGGGTCTGTGTGTGTGTGCTGCTGAAGAGGCCTGTGTCTGCTGCAGAGAGGATCAGGTGAGCGTTCAGTTCCGCATGGGTGAACTCACCCTTGGCCTTGAGAGCTGGGGAAACCCGCTCTCCGAGCCACAGCAGACGCCCCTGATAACTTCCTCTTGGAACTTTCAGGGTCTGAGCAGGAGGGTCCAGGAGAGAGGGTCTAGGCGAGGGAGTCTGGGGACCATGGCTTTTTGAAGGAATTGGACCAAGAGAGCAGAGCAGCTGGGTGTCAGGGAGAGGGGGTGGTGGCTGGGGGAGCAGCAGGGAGCGGGGTGGAATCGGAGACAGAGAGGCCGGTGGAAGAGGGGAGGAGGGAGAGGAAACAGGCGTTGAGAGAAAGATCCAAGAGAGGCGGTCACGGGGCAGGAGTCAGCAGGGAGAGGGAGAGGAAATTTAATGAGGGCAACTTGAAGGCCAGCTTTAACCAACAGCTGGCGGGGGGCCGGGTTTGATCTCCCTGTGAGTCAGGAGTTTGATTAATCGTGGCCTGTGGACGAGGCTGGACACCTGGTCTGCTGCTGAGCTCTTTGATCTCCGGGGTTTCTCAGGGCCTGTGGGAGGGGAGTTGCAGGAGCGAGCAACTCCCAGTGCCCTGGACAGCCTCTCAGGGCGCTCCCCAGGAAGGGAGGCTGAGGCCTAGGGCAGGCCGGGAGGCCATACAAAGGGAGGCCTGGGGTTGTACGCCCTTGTGAGTGGAGCCCCGGGAGGGAGGGAGTGGAGAAGGCCTTTGAAGGGGAAGGTTCCTCCAAAATCTCAGGGGTGATTCTGTGATGAGGGCTCCCCCACCCTCTGTTGCTGCAAGGGAACAGCAGAACCATTTGTGCAAAATCCTATGCTGTTGCCTGTGGCTGCAGGCCTGTTTAACGGAGGAGCCTGCTCTTCGAGGGGTGCAAGGAGAAGGGAGGTGTAGGGCTCCCTGGAATGCCTCCATTTTCTGCATGTTGGATGGAAATGGATTTGAGAAAAGAAAGCGACATATTGCCAAAAAAAAAAAAAAACCCAACCCTCAAGAAGAAGGAAAAAAGGAACTAAAACCCTAATGCCCTTAAAAAAGAAAACCAGAAAAAAAAAAGTCATATATTATGTCTTTGGACTAAATCCATTGGTGTTCTGCCAATTTCAAATAATAGTGTAACTCGATTAAGAAACTTGAAAGGATTTAAAGTCGCTGGCTTTCCTGACTCTTCTCTGAGACGGCTCCACAAGTCACTGTCTTCACCAGGCTAATTTGTTCCTGGATTTTTCAATCTTCTGCAAGTTGGTGATGACGTTTATGACTTGGTCGCCATATTGGAAGGGTTCATGATTTCTTTGGCTCGTGACTTCCACCTGGAATTTTGAGGTGACTGGAAACAGGACCCTGAATATGTCCTGCAGTTGAGAAACTACGTGTGTGTGTGTGTGTGTGTGTGTGGCACCTATGAATAACTTCTGGTTTTATATGCCCTCCGCTCTCCTGTTGGCTGGCAAACTCCAGCTCATCTCTGCCTTAGGTCTCAGAGAGGGGCCCACCTGGGTATCACAAACGTGTCTCCCTAGAGGTCAGCTGGCACATAGGACATAGAAGGGGAGGGCCCCAAAGGCTCTGGTGCCCAGCAGCAAAGGAAATTCTGGAAGGGAAAGAGGACGAGTTTTCCAGTGCGATTAGAGTTCTGACCAAATGACGTCAGTGCACTTTGGAAGGCAGCTGTAGGGCAGGGCAGCGGGCACTGGCCTTGTACCCCAAGCCTAGCTCCCTGATCACTAGCTGAGCGACCTGGGCTTGCCCCTTTAATACCCAGGTTTAATACTTGTTTCCTCATCTATAAAATGGGGTAATGAGAAGTTCTTGACTCCCAGGCTTGTTGTGAGGCGTAAAAGCATTAGTAGTGTGAGAGCTCCCTATAAACGAGGAAGGCTTCCATGAACTGCCAGCATTAGAATTATGGCTTCCAGTACAGAAAATTGGGTCTCTTTAAACACTCGTGTTGACAGCAGGGATGTTTTAATTTCAGACAGGGCTTGTTCATGGAAGGCATTTGACAGTGGAATCCCATGTTACCTGCTCCCCCCGGGGCACCTGCTCCCCTGTAATTATTATTTACTAATAAGCATATTTTGTTTGTAAAGGTTCCATTAAATCTGGCTGAAATCCTTCACCCTCTGGCCTGGCTTTTCTGGGGGCACCGAGATAGGAGCTGCTAGGGCTTCCTTCTGGGTAGGGGGCGGGGTGGGGGGTGGCTCCTGATCTGTGGGCAGCTGCACCTGCCCTTTCCAGGGAGGTCACAGCCAGTGTGACCTGTGGGTCTCTGGTGCAGTAACCGTGTTCTTCAGTCTGATCCTCTTGCCCTAGCCTCTTTGGCTTGTCTGGGAGAGGAATGCTGCATCCTTTAGGCCCGGGCTTCCTGGAGATTCATGGCTGTTTTTCCCTGCTTGTCTCTGGTCCTCAGATGAGCAGACATCCCTACCATGGATAGGCCGCCCGCGTGGTGCTTGGATCTCAGGCTCTGGTTCAAAAGCTGGCTGTGATGTCAGCCGTGTGAGACATAGGACACGATCACTCTGTGGACCAGTGGTCTCCACCCGGTCTGTACGCTGAAGTTACTTGGAATGGTTACAATGCCAAAGCCTGGGCCCCACGTCTAAAAATTCTGATTTCATTGGTCTAGAGCAGTGGTCCCCAAACTTGTTGGCACCAGGGACCAGTTTCGTGGAAGACAATTTTTTCCGCAGATGGGGGTGGAGCAGGAATTGTTCAGGCAGTAACTCGAGTGATGGGGCGTCAAGGATGAAGCTTAGTTCACTGGCTGGTGGCTCACCTGCTGTGCGGCCCACTTCCAAACAGGCTTCAGACCAGTACTGGTTCAGGGACTGGGGTTTAGGACCTCTAGTTTAGCGTCCGGGGAAGATCTTAGTATCAAAAGCCAGGTGGTTCTTATGTATAGTCAGGGCTAAGAAATACCAGTGCTTCTCAGATTTAATGTTTCATACAAATCTCCCAGGGGATGTTATTAAAATGCAGATTCTAAGTCCATCTGTGTGGGACAATGGAACTTGAGCATTTCTAATGAGCACTGGCATCCGTGCACACTCTGGGGAGCAAGGATCTATCTTTTCTTAATCCTGATATCTCGGTGCATCTGGCCATGGCCAGGGATGGCTGACCTGGGAAGCAGGTGGAGGTGAACACAGGAAGAAATCTGCAAGGCAACTCCAGAGGCTTGCTTGAGTGTGTTCCTGCCAGGTACCAACTGTGGAATCTTTAATTTACCCCATCAAACACACACACAGACACACACATATACATACACGCACATGAACCCCTCCTTCTGAATCTGTTCTTGAATACCCACGTAAATAGCAACCAGAAGATTTCATTATCTTTCCAGGTCTCCTACTTTGTCCTGTGAAGATGTCTAAATGAATGAAAACATTTGCTGTAGAACATTAAGGTGCCAGGCCATGAATTAAAAGTCTATTTGTAGTGCCTAACTGGAAAGTGGAAGTCGCTGTCATGTCTGACTCATTTCCCCATAGACTGTAGCCTACCAGGCACCCTCTGTCCATGGGATTTTCCAGGCAAGAGTACTGGGGGGGAGTCCAATTTCTTTTTCAGGGGATCTTCCCAACCCAGGGCTCGAACCCTGGTCTCCTGCATTATAGACAGATGCTTTACCGTCTGAGCCAGGCCAGGGAAGTAACTGGTAAGTAATCCTCAACCTGGACTTGTAAATAGTCAGCCCCGAGACCCTTATGTGGCCAAATGAAATCCCCTAGAGGTGACTTGTGAAATGAGTGCAATTGTTCGGTAGTTTGAGCACTCCTTGGCATTGCCTTTCTTTGGGATTGGGATGAAAACTGACCTTTTCCAATCTTGTGGCCACTGCTGAGTTTTCCAAATTTGCTGGCATATTGAGTGTAGCACTTTCACAGCATCATCATTCAGGACTTGGAATAGCTCCACTGGAATTCCATCACCTCCACTAGCTTTGTTCGTAGTGATGCTTTCTAAGGCCCATTTGACTTCACATTCCAAGATGTCTGGCTCTAGGTCACAGATCACATCATCATGATTATCTGGGTCTTGAAGCTCTTTTTTGTCAGTTCTTCTGCGTATTCTTGCCACCTCTTCTTAATATCTTCTGCTTCTGTGAGGTCCACACCATCTCTGTCCTTTATTGTGCCCATCTTTGCATGAAATGTTCCTTTGGTATCTCTGATTTTCTTGAAGAGATCTCCTAGTCTTTCTCATTCTGTTGTTTTCCTTCTATTTCTTTGCATTGATCACTGAAGAAGGCTTTCTTATCTCTTCTTGCTATTCTTTGGAACTCTGCATTTAAATGTTTATATCTTTCCTTTTCTCCTTTGCTTTTCGCTTCTCTTCTTTTCACAGCTATTTGTAAGGCCTCCCCAGACAGCCATTTTGCCTTTTTGCATTTCTTTTCCATGGGGATGGTCTTGATCCCTGTCTCCTGGACAATGTCACGAACCTCATTCCATAGTTCATCAGGCACTCTATCTATCAGATCTAGGCCCTTAAATCTATTTCTCACTTCCACTGTATACTCATAAGGGATTTGATTTAGTCCATTCTGAAGGAGATCAATCCTGGAATTTCTTTAGAAGGAATGATGCTAAAGCTGAAACTCCAGTATTTTGGCCATCTCATGCGAAGAGTTGACTCATTGGAGAAGACTCTGATGCTGGGAGGGATTGAGGGCAGGAGGAGAAGGGGACGACAGAGGATGAGATGGCTGGATGGCATCACTGACTCGATGGATGCGAGTCTGGGTGACCTCCGGGAGCTGGTGATGGACAGGGAGGCCTGGCGTGCTGCGGTTCATGGGGTCGCAAAGAGTCGGACACGACTGAGCGACTGATCTGATCTCTGATCTGAGAGGTGACTACGATAACAGCAAATCCCAGTGAGCCTGCAAGTCAATAGCTACGAACACTAGCTTATCTGTGAGAGGGAGACAGATCTGCCCATGGCACAAAGGCTTCTGAGTCATGGGAGAGGTCCTTGCTGATAGCATTTAGCCTGGAAGATCACCCCCTCCCAATTACAGGCGTTCATGTAAACTACTGCTTTTCCCATCATGGCTACAGGTGTTTGGGGAGTGTGGGGACAGGCAATTTTGCAGAGAACATTGACAGAGTAGGTTTTCCATGGGTCAGCATCATGCTTACACATTCTGTGGTTTCGTGGAATAATACACAGAAAAACGAATAACCAGAGTGTATAGTTGATGAAGACTCCATGAAAGACTGAACTTTGAACAACTGAGGGTGAGTTTTCTAAGACTGTTGCCTCAGACCCAGGGAGGGGTGGGTGTGACATGCAGAGGTCTGGGCCTGGGTGTATGAGCCTGGGGCCGCCCTGGGTGGCATGTGCCATCCGATCAGCAGAGGGTAAACCATTAGGATTTCCAGGGAAGAAGTGAGCCTTGAGCTGATCTGTGTTGGAGGATTTCACTAGTCAATCAAGGACAAGAATTTTGCCAGACAGCTGAGGGACGGTAGTCGATACCAGAACCACACGGAAGCCATGTCTATGTTTTTGGTTGGGTTGTTCTACTGGGCTTCAACCAAACTGTTTCATAGATAGTGTAGAGTGTTCTCTAGTTGAGGTTAAGGTCTTCTTTCTCAGTCATCTTCTATCATCTTTCTAAAGCCAGGTGTTGTTGGAGACCTATGTCAGGACAGGATGGACCCAGCTGCAAATCACTTCTGAGATCCTGGTGTACTGGGCAGTCAGGGGAGTAGCCACTTTAGTGAGAGATTTCTGTACACGGCTTATTCTTGCCTGAAGGTGGTACCCATTCCCCAAGATGCAAAGGATGAATCCACACAGACTTCACTGGGTTTGTCTGAGCCCATCAGCCTGCAAGAAGCCTGGACAGAAATTGACATGTGCCATTCCAGAAACCTTATTTCATTGCTCATTTCCCCTCCAACAGTCCCCTTCCTCTGCCACCTCCTCTTTCACTGCTCTGGAATCCTGGTCCCAGATGTGACTTTCTATGTTTCCTTTGGCTGGGAATTTGCCGTTTTCCCATAACCCAGTTGGGTTGCCTGTTAGTGAAACCAAAAAAAAAAAAAAAAAACAACCCTCCAACTTTCTGGGAAGACATCTAATTAAATTCCCAAAGAGGGACAAGGAAAGCCCCCTCTGAGACAGACAGAGACAGCCTCCTAATACATTATCATCCCGGCAGAGAAAGTGCCCTGGATAAGCTTGGGGACCCAGTAACATGGTGTTCTGTTTCTTAATGTCCTCTGCAAAGAAGCTGGCCCTGGGTTTAAAATAGTCCTCTGGTCAAAGCAACTATTTAAAGAGTATTGGGGTCTGAGAAATGCAAAACAAAGTATTGTTGATTAAAAACACATGGTTTGTTCTCGAGGCGAGAGTAGCCAGGAAAATCAAATGTGACAGTGTTTTGGCTTTTTCTATCCCACAAGACATGATGGTGATTTATTAGAGTGATGTCAGCTGTGGTTAAAAAAAGTTTGCTGTGTTGTCTTAATAAAAAGAGGCTTTACCTTGGAGCTGTCAAACTCCCTGCCTCCTCTGGCTTAAGGCAGGCGCTGCTGGGCCCTAAGCCCTTATATGGGGGAGGGCTTCTCCCCGAGGGGCAAACCTCTGCCTTGGGGGGAGGTCACGAGGCCACAGGGCACGGAGTTCTTCTTGGTAGAGCCGCAGAACGGCCTTTGAGGGGAGCTGCAGCCCACTCTTGGCTTGCTCAGCTTTGAGGACGAGGGAGCTGGTTTGGCTTGCAGTGTGAGTGTGGCTTGACTGGGTTGGATGGCGGGGCCTGGTTGGAGGGAAGCACGTGGCCTTCCCCAGGTCACAGTGACTTAGGCCTGGGCGGGATGGATAATCTGCTGGTAGGCGAGGAGAAGCTGGGCTGCTAGCTGAATAGGAGGAGAGTTTCTTAGTTGAAGCTCTTTGGCTTTATGAGGAAGAGAAACTCTTTGAGAGAATTCAAGTAAACAGGATCTATTGAAAGAACACCATAGCTCCCCTCTCAGACAGCTGAGGGGAGACAGGCTGTCTGGGGAATGAGGTGGGTAGCAGGTGGAAGCAGCTTCTTTCTTCTGCCTTCCACGGAACCATGGATTCGCTTCTGATTCACGGAACTCTGATTCGCTTCTGTTTTTGCTCCCATTCCTCTGTGGGGAGGGGGGTCTCCTTGGGGAGTGTCTTGGTTTGTGCTTCTTCATGGCTTTGGCTGGGCCCTGAGAGGAGGACCACTTGTATCAACTTTGCCCCGATGCTACACAACCACAGTTTTGTCCATCATCTTTCAAATCACTGAGTCTCGCTGTCTCAGTTCCAAATTCTGGAGAGAAAATCCAGTTGGCATTGAGTCCCGTGTACATCTCTGGTCCAGTTGTCAGTAGCTCGTGGAGTGGTCAGTTTGGAGGGGAGCCCTTCTGGGAGGCAGGGGCCTAGAGGTGATGGTAGGGGGTCGGCTGCAGATGAAAATCCTATGTATTTACAAGGGCAGTTGAAGGAAGCAACCACAAATGTGTGTGTGTGTGTTTGTTCTAAGGATCTAGGACTTTCTAGGAGTGAGAATGCCTCTCCCTCTTCATTTGGTAGGAAGGATGAATGTCCCTCTGGGAAGATGAAACCCACCAAACACCTTTAATTCCTTCCCGGAGACACACCCAGGAAGTGAGAAGAAGACATTATTATTTTTTCAATTAATCTATGGATTTCTTCCCAATTTTAGAAGAAACACATACATGATTATAGACAACTGGAAAACAGAAACCCATGAAGATGGAAGGAAGAAAGCCGCCAGCCGCCATGATCCGAGATAACTGCTGTTAACATATTGGTGTGTTTCCTTTTATCCTTTTCTTCTCTAAGTACTAGCCCGAGGCTCTGTGAACGATGTGGGCTGCCGATCTATCTTTTGACTCTAATTATATGTCTTCAGACTCTAAGACTTTAGGATTGCTTTAAATGTATTCTTATAATTTTCCCTGAGAACACAGGGTTGTTTTCCCCTTGTTCTTTCACCTTTTCCTAGAGGAGACACCTTGAACAGAATCAACACTGGCTAGTCCCTCTAGTCTGCCTCCCTACTTTTGTGCAGATCAGCACTGTACTCCCTTCCCCCGCCCACCGACATAGCATTTTAACTGCTTCCACTCTTGAGTTCCTTCCACCCTCTTCTTTGGAGCTGTTATTGTTGTGTTTTTCTTTAACATTTATTTATTTGGCTGTGCTGGGACTTAGCTGTGGCATGTAGGGTCTACTTCCCTGACCCGGGATTGAACCTGGGCCCCCCGCATTGGGAGCCTGGAGTCTTAGCCACTGGACCATCATGGAAGTCCCAGGGCTGATCTTTTTAAAGCCCCAAATCTCATCTCACTGGTCTTCACAGAAGATCCTTTACTGGTCCTCCCCTGCATTTAGGATAAGGTAGATTAAACCTGTGACACGGACCGCTGGACCACTGGAAGACTATTCTCAGCCACACACCCTTTTTGGCAACTCTTGGACTGTCTCAGGCACATTCCCCTCTTGCAAACATCGTTCCTGCTGTTCAAGAGCTTGACTCTACTCTTCAACCTGAAGGCTGAGTTCCATGGCGCTTCTTCAGAGAAGCTTGTTCTGACGGTGGCCTCTTGGCGGTCCCCAGCATCCCCTGTAGCTTTTCTTCAGAGCAAGGATCGCCGTGTGCACTTGCATATTTGTTCGTTTGGTTGTTACATAATGTCTGCCGTCTGAAGAGACAGGAACGCTCCCTGAGGCAGGGCATTTGTCTTCCTGGGTTTGAGTCTCCTTCAGTGTTTGTTGGAAGAAGGAGTGGGTGGGTGCTTTCCTGGTGCCTAGGTCTGAGTGAAGGGTTTCCACGCAGTGGCAGAGTGAGTTGGGAGGTCTCGCGAGAGGACGTGGTTTTGCATAAACCTTTGGGTAAGTGACTTCCATGTTTGCCATCACGTGTGAGCGCCCCAGAGATGCACACACACGGCTCTTGGTGACTGCGGTGCTGAGCCTGAAGCTTGCCTCCTGAGATGTTGTGGGTAAGGCTGCTGAGCAAGGTGGACATTCAGGGAAGCATCTGTTCCTTGATGGGGCTCTGCCACTTTCTACTGCGAGCATTCTGTGGGCAAACTTCATTCTAGAGTGTGAATTCTAGAGAGTTCACTCTACCAGTTGCCAAGGCTCTTAGGATTGGGCACAGCCACAGAGCAGGGCTCCCTGCCTCTGAATCACCCTGGCAGCATGCTCTGGCTGCACCATGAATCTTGCCTAAGTTAAAGGAAGATTTAGCTTCCCTAGAACATGGATCTATTGGTACTCTTCTATAGATGGTTTTTCTCTGGAGAAACATTAAGTTCATTCAGCGGACATTTGTTGAACTCTGGCGTGGCATATCAGGTGTGGATGCAGACAATGGGGGTGAGTGTTAACAAGCCTGAGCTCCATACTCCTTGCTGAATGATAGGCAAATAAATCAAGAGTCGAATTGTTGGGGTGAGGGAAAGGAAGTCTTTCATTTATTTGAAAGTCCAGCAGATCAAGAAGATGATGGACTAGTGTCCCAAAGAACCACCTTTCTTGAGTTTGAATTCAGGCTTCTTTTACTAAGAGGGAAGGGTATGTGGTTGGTTGTTGCAGACTTCTTGGAATCAGAATCCTTTGTTCTTGTAGCTGTCTACATCGGTCAGGTTGTGATGCTCCTGTAAATTTCCAACAATACAAATGTTGTTCTCTGTTCTGCAACATTTTATCTCTATATGAATGGGAAAGTGTTATACCTTTAAAAGTCAGAGCCTTGAGAATGGCTATCCTATGTATTTCAGGCTATAGGTGACATTATTGTAGAACAGAATGCAAAGGTAAAAGTAAAAGAAACAGGTCCGATGTGGAGTCAGATTTGTGTGTCCCCATTACATAGAGGGCTGAATAAGACACAAAGGAGAACTCAGCTGTGGGAAAGCCAGCTGTAGCTCAGAACACATTCTACACGATTATCTTAATTCCTTAGATTAGCCTTATGCATGTATGCATGCCCAGTTGCTCAGTCATGTCTGACTGTTTGCGACCCTATGGACTGTAGCCCACCAGGCTCCTCTATCCATGGGATTTTCCCAGCAAGAATACTGGAGTGGGTTGCCATTTCCTTCCCCAGGGGATCTTCTCAACCCAGCGTTCAAACCCATGTCTTCTGCCTCTCTTGCATTGGCCTTATGATGTTATTAGTCCCATTTTATAGTAGAGCAAATGGAGGCTCTGAATTTCCATGACTTGCCTGGAGTCCCAGTTTGCATGTTCGATAGCAATGCAGCTCAATCTCCAGTCTTTTGACTTAAACCCAGTGTTTATTTTTACTATTGTAAGCTGAAAATATGAATGTGCCTCTGCTTCATGCCCTCCTCCTCAGATGATCTCTTCTCCTGGGAAAACTTGATCCCTCAAAGTGCAATGATATGCAGAGGGTCTTCCTTAGTGCCAATCACATGGCAGTACCCTTGGCTACTGTAGAAGTTGCAGAAGGTCCTGGCTACTGTACAACACTCTTCCATGTGCAAACAGGAGGGTCTGAATCGTCCAAACTAGATTCCGAAGAGGAATGCAGAGTGATTCTTCTCCCAGAGTAATGAAACCAGTTGCTTAGCCTGAGATCTGTTCTCTGGGGCATTCAAGAAGTGCTTTCCCAACGAGACTTGCCCCGTGAAAGATGATAGGTGCACAGATTTCTAGGGTGATGTCTGACACTCTAGGCATCTTTTAATGAGATCCCTGATAAAGCACCATCTGACTTGAACAGTTCATGATTCAGGACGCTCATGGTCACCTGAGACATTTCAGTCCACCTACAGGCAGATCCATTCGATTTGGGGCTCAACAAATAAGGAAAACAATTCTATCTCTTTGGAGCTTCTCTCACTGGTCTTGATCCTGGAAGGCATCAGTGCAGCGCCTCTCTCACCAGCAGGCTGGCCCTCGGGGAGCCTGGAGGGAATTGCGGTGAGAACCCAGGCTGGTCAGGCATGTCTGAGCAGGCCTGGTGAACCTTGGAATGGACCTGTTCAATGCAGGAGGGACTGCAGAGTCTCGGGAAAGAGCTTGTCTTGGAGGAAGAAGGAACCAGGCACAAACATTGGCCTGATAACCAAGCTTAGATTGCAGTGGGGGTGGGAGCAATTCTGAGCATGGCCTGGGGTACGGTTCATAGTCGGCCTTGGGCAGTACTCAGCCCCACTGGACTTCTTTCAGTGAACTATAGAGAGCACATAGGCATGGAAATGCTGTAAATAAACGCTATAAACTAATACGTGGTGGTTACCAGGGAACCAGCTTTGGGACTGGGTCTTCAGAGTCAATTCCATGATGAGGGGAATGCCCCGCTCCTCCACCACGTGGTGCAACCCTGCAGTCCCTTGGCTTGGGAGCCTCCAGCACCTCTCTGGTGGCAGGGACAGCAGGGTCCTGACAGGACTCGGAGCAGGCCAAGGGCAACCACAAGGCAGATGACAAGCAAACCGACCGTGTGTGTCTTGGGCATTAATGAGGCACCCCCAAGGGATTCTGGGAACGCCGGGTTAATTTCAGGGGGATGGACATCCTGAGTGACCCAGTGAAAGCTAAATCATTGTTATTTTCTCCTTAACACTTAATGAATGATTGTGCATCGCTTCAGTCGTGTCTGACTCTTCGACCCCATGGACTGTAGCCTGCCAGGCTCCTCTGTCCATGGGGATTCTCCAGGCAAGAATACTCGAGTGGTTTGCTGTACCCTCCTCCAGAGGATCTTCCTGACCCAGAGATCGAACCCGCATTTCTTATGTTTCCTGCGTTGACAGGCAGGTTCTTTACCGCTAGTGCCATCTGGTATGCACTTTCTGAACACTGACTACAACCTTGTTTGAAAGGTATTTTTAACCATAACTTATTGAAGAAGAAATTGAAAATCAAAGTGTAATTTCTTCAAAATCATACAGATAGCAAATGACAGAGCCTGGACCCTTAGTCTGTACTCTTTTTTTCACTTGGGATAAACCATAATGGAAAAGGATACAAAAAAGAATGTATTATGTGTATAAATGAGTCATTTTGCTGTACAGCAGAGATGGGCACAACATTATAAATCAACTATACCTCAATAAAAAAAAAAAGTTGTTGTTACTAATGTGATGGGATGCAAATGGGCATCGACCTGGTAGGACTGTCACAGCCCTGCCCCCTCTCCCAGCATCTCTTTTCCTGGTAGAACATCCCTGATGTTCCTTGGTCATTCTTTAGAAGCCCCCATTCTCAGTCCTCTGCTCTTCTCCATACCCACTTTTGGAATCATTCCAGGCTACCCGTACCAAAAGCATTTGCTAAAAGAACTTTAGGAAGTCCTACAATCAATACAGCCTAAGCGTTTTCTTTCTTTTTTTTCTTTTTCCTGATTGAGTGAAGAGAAGGCTCCCAGAGCCTGGGAATGACTTGCCTGAATCCTATGTACCCAGTTGGGGAACAAGCCAGCGCTCCTCACAAGCCATCTGGCTCAGAGCTTGGCAGCAGGCTCTTGGCCATCACTGCCCTCCTGAGGCATGCTGATGGGGACAGAGTGGCCCTCAGTTTGCCTGAATGAGCATGAGGTGACCCCAGATGCATGTCTCCTTTATAATTCTTTAATTCAAAGGACTTGGAAATGATGATGGAGAAATGGACAATAGCTGAGTGTCGTCTAATTACCAAGCATTTAGTTACATGATGGCATTTGTTCTCACAGCAGCTGTGGGAGGCAGTCAGGTTAGGGGAGTTCCCATGTGACAGAGGAGGATGTACAGGCACGGAGCACGGAGAGGCAAAGTTATCTCTTACAGCCATCCAGCTAGTATGCTGAGGAGCCGTCAACCACATCCTGATGTCAGAAGCCTGTGCTTTTCCAGGACATCATGACACCTCCCAATAAAGATTCCTTTCTCTCTTCCCAGGAGGACTCTGGCCTTGGTTTATGCTGAGGACACCATCCAAGTGACCACTACCACAGGCTGCCTCCAGAAGTGATGCTCTGGGGCTGATGTCTTTTTGCTCACCAGGAGCCCCATGGTGAGACAAGAGCCACTCTCCTAGAACACAAATTTTTCTGATTTTGTTTTTTTCCCCGGCTGAGCTTGGAACCAGTTGTGTGATCTTGGGTAAGTCATTTAATTTGTCTGGGCTTCAGTTTATTGGCCTGTGAAATGTAGATGATGAACCACAGTCAGTGTTTTTTAATCATTTCTTTTTGGGGGACAAAAAAAAAAAGCCATTTCTAACCATTTCCACTAAGGAGGTTTTGTGGAGTATTACTTGCTGCAATTTACATTGCAAAAGTAATTAATTCTTATTTAAATAATTTTTTTAAAAAAAGAGTAGTTACGTATCACTTTTTTAAAAAAATATTTTGCCCATTTAAAAAATGTTTATTTATCTGGCAGCATCGGGTCTTTAGTTGCATCATGCTGGATTTTTCGTTGTGGTGCATAGACTCTCTAGCTGTGGTGTGTGCCTTAGTTGCTCTAAGACATTCAGGATCTTAGTTCCCTGACCAGGGATCGAACCCTCATCCCCTGCATTGGAAGGCAGATTCTTAACCACTGGACCACCAGGGAAGTCCCTATTTTTAAAAAATTTTGAATTAAGTCATAAAGCATGTTTTGCACATTCCTCTCCTCTGCCATCCCCTTGCTGGGCGGTACGCTCTCCCCTCCCTCCTGCCATCTTGCCCACAGCTGAGAATCCCTCCACTTGATGGTTTAGAATCTTGCTCTGGGTGTGAGATGGTCCTATGCTATGCTATGCTAAGTCACTTCAGTCGTGTCCGACTCTGTGTGACCCCACAGACGGCAGCCCATGAGGCTCCACCGTCCCTGGGATTCTCCAGGCAAGAACACTGGAGTGGGTTGCCATTTCCTTCTCCAATGCAGGAAAGTGAAAAGAGAAAGTAAAGTCGCTCAGTCATGTCTGACTCTTAGCGACCCCATGGACTGCAGCCTACCAGGCTCCTCTGTCCATGGGATTTTCCAGGCAAGAGTACTGGAGTGGGGTGCCATTGCCTTCTCCGGAGATGGTCCTAGGGTGTACTTGTTCTGGAATAGAGGAGACAAGACAGCCTTTCTGGGTTGCCCATCTCTCTTCCTGGAGCCTCCCCCAGCCCCCATTTTTCTCTGCCTGCAACAGTCATCTCTGGGTCCCCCTCGGGCTGCCCCTCGACTCCCCTGGTCTCCAGAGCAGCGGGCGGGTGGCCCTCCCGTTTGAGCAGGCCGTGTCTCAGCGTAGTCGCCGGCGCAGTTATCTTTTATTTCTGGCATGTGCTGTAACACAAGAGTGATCTTGACTTCAGGATTATCACCTCTCATCATTCTTTCTCCCTTTTCTTCTCTTCTTTTTCTTCCTGAAAGATGATAAAATTACCAGACAGGGCCTCCCGCTTCCTCCAGGCCTAGTCAGAGCTCAGGGATATTTACTTCTCGGGTAAACAGCTATAATCTCCCTAACCAGACTTTATCGCAGTTAAGTAAGTTAAATTCTTCTGGTCTAATCCTCCATGTGCTGTGGGGTTTTTTTGAGTATAAAGCGTTCACCATCTTTTGATATAATATGACGATGCTGGGCCGCTGGATATGATTAGGCATCGAGCAAAGAGGTTTCAACTTAACCAGACTGGAAAAGCAGGGCCCCCTTTGCAAAACAGCTTTGGGCAGGAAAAAAAAAAAACAAAACAAAACAACTCACGGAAAAGCACTTTTGCTCATGAGAGGTACAAAAGAGAGGTATGTGGGTGTTTGCAGGACCTGGGACTTTTCCCAGCCAGGCAAATCCCTGGCAGACACTGAAAATTGAGCCAGCCCCCGCATCTGTGTGCTTCCTGCTGTTCCTAACCATGTGACGGCCACCTTGGCCAGGAGAAGACAGGAGAAGGGAACAGCGATGAATCTGAAGCTGGAGGTCACGTCACTCCCAGTGGGAAAAACAAGACATGCTTCCCCTCTGGGTAACAATTGAAGGGCATTTCAGGAACAAAGATTTAACAGGGCTTGGCTCAAATTGTTGACAATCCTGGGGCATGGAAGATGGTTACAGGTGATGGGGTGGAGAGACGGAAAGGTGTCTGAATGTGGCTGGAGACCAAAGCCAGCCTGGGAGACTGGACAGGCCCTGTGTGTGTAGATGTTGGTGTGCCGTCGGGGGTGGGGCGGGTGGCAGAGCCTCTCCAAACATCAGCATCAGCAGAAACCAAGGTCGGGAGGCCAAAGGCTCCTGGCATCAATGTGCCCTTTGAGGGGACTGCGGGCCAGGTCTCTATGCCCAGAGGCGACCACGGCCGCCACAAAGATGCGCAGAAGCGCGTCCCATCTCTATGCACAGATGCCGCGTGTTGGCTTTTCTTTCCTGTCGGCCTTTCAGTGGGTCCTAAGCTCAGTTCCCGTTCCCTGCCTCTCCCTGCCACCCGTGCCACCCGTGCTCCCAGCCAAGCTGCGACACTCCCCCAGGCACCGCCTGGGCGTGTTTAAAGCCCGGGCCACACTTTGGGGTTCGACTCCTCCTGCCACCCTCCCTTCGCGTATGTGTGTGTGTGTGTGTGTGTGTGGTGTGTGTGTGTGAGCGAGTTTGTATTTTTGGCCTTGAATCCCCACTACAAAGAAGAAGAAAGGAAACTGCCAGGGCCAAGGATGGAGAGGCAACTCGCAGTGTTTCAGCAACGGTCCTGCTGTCTCCACCTCAGGCGGCACTTGGGTGGAGGCAGATCCATCGGGCAGTTAGCGCTTCGTCTGAAAGCAGCCCCAACACTCGGGTGCATTGGGGGTGGGGGCCCTCAGGCATCTCCCACTCTGTCCTCTGCTTGAGGAAAGACAGCACCCCAGGCCACCATGCCAGGGTCCTCTCTCCTTTCCCTCTGGGTGGCCTCACCCTGCAGGGCCATGGGAAGTGTGTCCAGAGTTCTCGTGTTGTCTTCTTCTCCTGCATCCCCCTCCTGGCAGCCAGGCCTGCTGAAGTCGCGCTGGGTGGGGACCGCTGGGGACGGCTGCACCTCCCCAGCACTGAGCTGATCCTGGGACTTGCTCTCGAAGGCTCAGAGTGCTCCACTCGCTGCAGGAAGGGCTTCCAGGCTGCGTGTCCTGAATGTGCTCCTTGTAGCCTCTCTGCTGACAGCCCAGCTCTGCACTCCTGGAGGACTCTACCTTGGTCGTTTAGAAAGATCTCCAAGACTTCCCTAGTGGTCCAGTGGTTAAGAATCTGCTTTGTGATGCAGGGGACACGGGTTCGATCCCTGGTTGGGGAACGATGATCCCAAATGCTGTGGGGCAACTAATCCTGCGTGTCATAACTACTGCCATCGAAATGAATGATCCTGTGTGCTGCAACGAAGACCCGATGCAGCCAAATAAAGATTTAAAAAATGTCCATCCTAATGTTTGCCCCGGGTAGAAGTCCCTTGCTGCATTTTGCCAGACTATGTGTCAGAATAAAAGAAAAAATGAATGAATGAAAATAAAATCAAAGGTACAGGTTTGCTTTCAATACCTGCCTCGGAAATACCAGCCGCTATTCTTCTGCCACCAAAAAAAAAAAAAAAAAAAAAATCATCTCTTCACCGCTTTTCCCTATTGGTCATTTTGGGAGAGGAGGGGGTAAGGCCGTGCTCCACCCTCTGAGTGTTTCATAAACCATCAGGCATTACTGCTCACCGGGGCTTGTCATCTTCTCGGGGCAGCTGGTGGGAGCTGGGTTTGATGGGGCTGTGGGAGGAAAATAGAAGGAAACCAGGGAGTCTTGGGGAGTGTCTGAATCGCCAAGGGGCCCTGGACACTGGCCTTCCAGGTGATGGAAGGGAAAGCATGAGGCCCCGGGGGGCTTAGAAGGAAGGAGACCGGACATCGAAGCCAGGGTGAGCAAACCTGGAGCAGACTTGGGCTCGGGCCAGTGGCGTGAGAGGGCAGAGCCCTGATACTGCTGGGGCGAGCCCTGTATCCCTGCCCTGTTGCGAGGGTAAGGCGGCTCCTCTGCCAGTGGGAGGCTGAGCACATTTCACTCTGTGCCGTGGCTGCCCGGCTTCCTTCTGGAATTCCCGACTCTGGTTTAGAGCTGCCCTGTCTGCAGTGCATTGACACAGGATCCCTCACCCCATACATTGGTTTTAAACATGGTGAAAGAAATGTTAATAATGTTAAGACATAAGTATAAACAGTCCCCAACTGACAAGGCTTTGATTTATGGTTTTCAGACTTTATGATGGTGTGAAAGTGATACATATTTAGTAAGAACTGTACTTTGAATTTTGATCTTTTCCCAGAGCTACTGATACTCTGTACTCTTTCTCGTGATACTGGGGCAGTGGTAGCCACCCTGTCATGAGAGCAAACAGTCAACACACTTATCACCATTCTGCACCCAGATGACCATAATATTTTTCAAGTCAGTATAAGAGTCAACCAATTACAAGAGATATCCAACACTTTATTCACAAACAGGCTTTGTGTTAGATAATTTTGCCCAACTTCAGGATAACAGAAGTGTTCTGTTTAAGGTAGGCTAGGATAACTCATGAAATTTGGTAGGTTAGGTGGATTAAATAATTTTCAATTTATGATACTTTCAACCTACAATGGGTTTGTCAAGATGGTGGGCATCCCACGTGGCTCAGTGGTAAAGAATCTGCCTGCCAATCCCTGGGTTGGGAAGATCTCCTGGAGAAGGAAATAGCAACCCACTCCAATATTCTTGCCTGGGAAATCCCATGATAGAGGAGCCTGGCAGGCTACAGTCTATGGGGGTCGCAAACGAGCTGGACGTGACTTAGTGACCAAATAGCAGCAGCAACCCTATCGTAAGTCAAGGAGGATCTGCAGTGAATATCGAAGTTATATATAGACGCTGGAATGATCCAGAGTTCAAGTGAAAGAATATTCATGGAGCTTTGGACACAGTGATGCCCATCAGAGGACTTTGAATAGGAATAACAGTGGTAATACTGATAATTGAGTGCCTTTTATGTACCAGGCATGTTCTCATATAATTCTGACAATAATCCTTTATCTCCAACTGACAGCTAAGGAAACAGACTCAGCAGTTGAGTAACTTGCCCAGGGCTACATAACTCATGAAGAAGAGGCAAAGTTGGGGTTTGGGCTCAGCTCCAGGGAACCTAGGAACCCAATCAATAGAGAAAGGTGTGAATTAGATGCTCAGGTCTGTGGTTCTGTCTGTACATCGATGGTGGTGGTGGTTTAACTGCTAAGTGGTGTCTGACTCTTGCCACCCCATGGACTGTAGCCCGTCAGGCTCCTCCATCCATGGGATTCTCCAGGCAAGAATACTGGAGTGGGTTGCCATTTCCTTCTCCGGGGCATCTTCTCAACCTGGGGATCGAACCTGTGTCTTCTGCATCTCCTGCATTGCAGGCGGATTCTAGACTGCTGAAGGATTGGGGAAACCTGTACTATATCTTGATAGGAGGTGGTAAAGAAAGAAGGTCTGTAAAAGCTCCAGGGGGTGATGGAAGTTTCTGGAAGGAGTTGATGCTTGATCTGGATTTAAGTAAACTGGGGGTGGCGGTGCATGAGTGGGTCTGGGGTGTGTGAGGGTCAGTGAGGAGAAGAGGAAGACAGGATGATGGCTTTGCTTAGGGACACACCGGGGAGCCAAGGCAGCAGATTAATGTGCTGAAATGCTAGTGTCCCCACCCTTTCTCTGTGTGAATTCAGGCAAATGAATAAACCCTTCTAAGCCTGGCTGCTCATCAGTAAAGCAGCGATAACTGTGGTGAGGATGTAACTTATGCAAGGTATTCAGGGTCTGGCACAGGCAAACTGCTACATAAATGTTGTCTGTGGTTGAAAATGTGCTCAATGGATCAGCTCCTGCGTTTCTGTGTTATCTTAACTCTTCCCCCTTCTTCAGGGTCCCTGGCCATGGAACCATCAAGCCTGGCTGATTCTCTCTTCATAGTATTTGTTCTTTCTTTTTCTTTCTCACGGCCACCGCCCTTTATTCTAGGTCCCTGTCATTACATGTGTAACATGGCAGCAGATTCCTGGCAGCTTCGTACCTCCAACCTTTCTCCACATCGGTCAACCTTGCCCGTTGACATCAGATTGTTCTCTTGAAACCACTGCTTTCTGGATCTTCCTTCCCTGCTCAAAACCCTCTGGTGACTCATTCTAGAGTTTCCTATTAAATCCAGACTTCTTTGCTGAGTCACCTACTCCCTACTTTTTCTTTTATTTGCCTCTGTGTCTCAATATGGTTGCTCTTACTGTCTCATAAACACGCTAGTTTCTTTTCCATCACTGAGCTTTCATTCCTGTTTCTTCCTCCAGGTAGGTACCCTTCCTCTCCAACTAGCCAAGCACTCATCTTCGAAGCTGGCTCCTTCGAAACCTGCCTCCTGACCATTTGAGTTCATGAGAACTCTCCTTGGTGGACCTCTCTTAAACTCTCCCCATGCCTTGTTCATTTGGCCAAAAGCTGTCTTGCTAATAGTATACACTCCTGAAAAATGAAACATTTCCCCAGATGGGCTGCAAATCCTCTAGGGAAGGCCATTTCATTGCCTTTTCTGGCCTCTCTGGTTCTTAGCCTAGGACAGAGCTAAGCCTAGAGAAGTCACTCCATACATTTCAAAATTAATTTTGTTGAATAAAAGCGGTAGTGAGAAGGCTGATAATGAAGAACAGAAGGTGGGAGAGAAAAGCCTCTTTCCTAGTAAAGTTGGGTGAATTCTGTGATGCAGCAGAAGCTGTGGCTTAGGTTGGCCAGTCACTCAGACCCCCAGAAGCCAGCCGTCTCTCTCTCTTTTTTTAAAATTTTGGCTGAAATTGCAAAAAAAATTTCCCCATTGCTCAACATGTGGGGTATTCGTTCCCCGATCAGTGACTGAGTGCCTTCTGCACTGGAAGTGCAGAGTCTTAACCACTGGCCTGCTAAGGAAGTCCCAGCCATCTCTTTCTCTTGTGTGTCCCTTGGGATCATCCCCATGTTTTCTACCTTTGCTTTCTTCCCTGGAAGCTGCTCTCTGCCCATATTTCTTTGCCTGGGATTCCTGGTAGAGCTCAGAAGGCAAGCTGGAATGAGACTGGCATTTAGCTCTAAGTCCTGGATCAGATACCCTACCCAAGGCCCTACTGATGGTTCACAGTTGGTTGGGAATGTTTGTTCCATGTCTAAGCAGATGAATCTAGAGTGTGCGAATGAAGAACGGCACATTTTGGAATACAAGACAGAGGCTTTCACAATAATATGCAGCCATTTGCTGTATCCTTAACGACAATACCAGCAATGCTGATGATAATCCGATGGGAAGAGCAGAGCTGATGAATGATGGGAGGGACACCAGAGAAGCCTGTTCTCTTCCTGGGGCCTCCGGGTTTCCAGCCAGGCTTTCCATTGTTTGGGGTTTGTGCTCCATACCCAGCTGGCAAGATGCCTCCCTCTGATTCAAAGAGGGGAGAAGAGTCCCTCACCCGGGGAGCTTGAGGACGTCAGACTGCTCCTTACGCAAGAGCCTTCTAATGAGTTAAGTGTAAATGAATCAGAAGCAGATGGATCGGATTGTTCTGGAAACACACCCGAGGTTTAAAAATTAAGGGAAAAAGCATTTGGCAAAAGGCATTTTGGGGTTTGCCAAGACCCAGAACATTTGAAAAACAGTTCAAGATTTCTTTTTCTTTTCTCTTTGGTTGCAAAACCCACAATGCTGCCTGGAGGCAGTAGAAAGAGATGGGCCTTCATTCTTTCAAGCTGAAGTTCCTCCCGTCGTGTGGGTAATGGACCCCAGGCAGGAGGCAATGGGCTGTAGCATCAGGGGCTGATTGTGTCCAGGAGCAAAGCCCCCTGCAGGCCTCCGTTGGTGGAGGAAGGTAGCCCCTTGAGTCTACATCTCCCAGTCTGGGCCTCGGCGCTCTGGGCCTGCTCTGGGCGGCTACCTATGACTCTCAGTGTGTCTCCTGCCTTTCATAAGACTTGACTCACCTTGTCCAAATGCGAGGAAGCTCGTTATGTAAGGGAAACAGTCTCCTGTTTGCTAGGTGAGAAACTCCTGGAGGTTAGCAAGTCCTAATCCAATAAAATATAAAGTAAAATGTTTATTCTAGAAAAAAATCCTTCAAATAATTTTTTTTTATTAGTCACATTTGGCATAATTGAGCCTTTCCCTGGAGGGACTAGCTTGCTGAGGGAAAAGAGAAAAAAGCAACATTCTCAGAGGAAAACTCAATCCAGCGGTTTCTAAGTCTGCAGCTGACTTGCTGTGTGATTGCACACAGACAGTAGACCTCGCTGAGCTTTGGGTGCCCAATAATCAGCTCTCGAGATTTTCTCTGATTAAACGCCATCAGATAAATCTAATAGGCCAGGGGCTGATGCACGTGGACAATGAATCCTAATGTTACAAGAGTGTTAGGTCTTGGTGAATTTAGCACCTGGGCCACTTACCAAATTCCAGCAGGGTCATCTGCCATCCCTCTTTCCCCCAGGCACCTACTTGTGAAGCCAGACTCATCCACATGCCTCTCAGAATTGCATGCCTTGAAAGCGAAGTGACGTTGGCCTTTCCCCAGGTGGGGACGTGACTTGGGAGGCAGTGGCTCAGTGGGGTCCCACCCGGAGAGTTCTACTTCCTGTCCCAGGGCCATCCACATCCAAGAAGATCTGTCCTTGTGTATGGGTTTGCTGCAACTCTGTCTGGAAAAATCAGTACTGGGGTTCCTTCCTCTTCACTCCCAATGCTCTTACCTCCCCAGACGGTTGCCTGCTTCTCACTGGTAAGGGAGAGGTCCAACGGCTGGTTGTAGTGAGGGGCTGGGAGCTGCAGGTCAGGTTTCGGATTCTGTAGTCAGAGCTCAAGCATAGCACGACTGAATTCTGTCCCTCCTCAGGGCCCCAGCGATCCATTTCTTTGTTCATTTACTTCTTCATCGGGTGTGTTAGTGCTGGATCTTAGCCTGACCTCTCGGTGAAGACAGGTCTGTTCGCCCTGATCCATGGTGGCAATGACAACCAGCCATTGCAGAAATGGTTATCACTTATAAAGAGCTTTCACATAATCTCGCAATTCCTCGTCTCAAAGCCCACAGCAAATGCAGGGGCCTCAGATCATCCAGTCGCCCTCTCATGACAGAGGAGACAGTCTTCCCAAAGTCCCACGGCAGGTCAGATGCAGGGCTGGGTTGAGAGCCTCTTCACTCCCCTGGCTCGAACTTGAACTCGCTTTGCTCTTGATCAGGATCTGTTTTGATCTGTGTCACTTTGCTTAGATTACCTCACAAGGACTGTAAACTCCTCTGGGACAGGGATTACATTTGGCATGTCTCTATAGCCCACATGGTGCAGAGCTGAACATCCTATGTGAAATCTGCTTAATAGACATCCAATCGACAGGGAGAAATGCTGAATTGGGTAAAACTGGTTTGGCTTTCCTGGTGGCTCTGTGGTAAGGAGTCTGCCTGCCAACGCAGGAGATACAGGTTCATTCCCTGGGTGGGGAAGATCCCCTGGAGAAGGAAATGGCAACCCACCCCAGTATCCTTGTCTGGAGAATTCCATGGATGGAGGAGCCTGGCGGGCTACAGTCCAAGGGATTGCAAGAGAGTTGGGCACGACTTAGCAGCTAAACAACAACAAAGTTCACGGCGGACAGATTGGCATCTTGCTGCCTGATCTGAAAGGGCTGCTCCCCACCCCACCTCCTTTAGTCCTGACACAGACTCCCCATTACCAGCCGTAAAGTTATCGGCCTGCCTAGCACCACTCTCTTATAGCCACCTCCCAGTGGAGGCCAAGACACAGAGAAGGAGGTGTGAGCTTCTAGCTATTGTCCCAGCCAAGGGAATAAGAGGCAGAAGCTCTGGAATTGCAGAGTTGAAGCAGATCCTGTGGGGAAGACCACACGGTCTTCTTGGAGCTGGAACTGGGCCCTACACTGAAGTGTGGGGTGACCTCAGCCCTACTGCCTCTGGTTGAAAGAACAAAGATCCCCTCTGTCCTGCGTACCGGCGTCTTAATCGTTTGAGCGAGAGGGCAAGCGAGATCCCATTTTGAACTCCCAGGAGAAAGGCAGTAGTAATAACAACGACGATGAAGAGGATCTGGCTTGTGGAGACTGCCTCAAGCAGAAACCAGCTCACCCCCAGGGCAGGTGGGGGCCGCCTCTAGGAGCTGGGAGCTGCTCCCCTGCTCTTTGGGGGTGCAGGGGAAGGACAGAGAACACAGACTCATCACGCTTCTTGGAGTCTCTAGGTGTGTGGGAATCCAGAGGAGGCCTCCTCCCTCCTGGAGTTTTTTTTTTTTTTTTCCCTCTCCTGGGAGAATTCTGGCTTCCCCATTTCTGACATGATGATTCAGAGCAAAAGTGGACTTGTCAGAGACAGGAAGGAAAGATAAGATAAAAATAAAAAGCTAGCCAGACTCAGAAGTTTTTCTGGCCTTAGTTCCCCCTCTCCCTAGCCCTCAACACTGACATTCTTGAAAACAAAAATCCCACAGCGAAGCTCAGAGTGGGGGCCAGGCCTCAGGCTCCAGGTCAAGGCCAGAGGGCTTTGGAGGAAGTAATTCAGTGCCTGGGGTGGGGGGCTGGGATTGGGGGTGCTTTGGGGGCAGAATGGAGGAGTGGGAGGCGGGGCCAGGACGGGGTTCACCCCATCCACCCGCAGGCAGGCCGCTGGGAGCCTGGTGATTGATGGGCCCCAGCTTGGATGGAAAGACCAGATTCCAGAGGCAGGCAGAAAGCCGCTTCTCACAACGGAAACACAATTAAAAACTAAATACATCAAATTCATTAGTTTACAAATAGAACTGTTACTTGTTACTCAGGGTATTAACAATCTCCTTTCTTGATTAAAAAAAATTTTTTTTTAATAAAAAAATTTTTTTTTTAACTTTTTGGTAACGCCCGTGAAAGACGTTTCAGTTGCCAACATTTCTGCAGAACTAATGTGGGTGGATTGTGACAGATATAATTTCTCCAACCTACAGTTTCATCAACTTGAGTTCTGTTAAACTATACCCGCTGGGCTTAGCTCCTTTTAAAGTTTCCGCTTTGACAGGTAGATTTATTAGTCTTGAAATTTGTACAAATCAGATGTCACTCGTGGCAACTTGTCAAAATGTCAGTCTGGCAAGGCGGCATGAAAGGCTTTGTGGAGAGGGAGGCAGACGCGAGGCAGGCTTTAAAGAACTCCAGTGTGAGCTGCAGGGAGGAACGTGGCCGTGGCAGCCTCTTGATCCCGAGGGCTTTACTTTATTAAATATCTCGGGCTGGACAGGGGGACGGGCCATTGGATCCTGGGTCTCTGAGACATCAAGGCGGACAGCCCCTGAATCACGGCGGCTGTCTGTTAACAGCGTCAGGTTTCTCTGCTTATTATGTGCACTCAGTGGGAGAAGACAGGGGTGCCCGCTAGGGGAAGGGGGGCAAACCCAGGCCTTTTGGTTTCCAAGGATGCTGGGTGGGTCCATGGCCATGGATGGGTGCTCTGGGTGGGCTCCCCTGGCTGGAAGTCAGGGCTGCCTCCAGGCTCATTAACGCAGGATAGGGTTCTGTTGAGGAGAGGACATAGCAGGAGGATAGGGAAGGTCTTAGGTGGGACCCGCAGGAGGGGGCAGTCCCAGCAGGCCTCCGGGGGACCCAGGGCCTCCTTTTTCCCACCTGCCCGCTTCCCAGACGGACTTGGTTCTGGTCACTTAATTGAGGATCCTGTACTTTGGCCAGCTCCATCATTATCTCAGTTTGACACAGAGGGAAATGTGATTAATAGTCAGAAAGCTATCTGAATTTTTTTCCCCGGAGGGAATGGGGTGGGTGGGCAGGCAGAAGTGCGGTAGAAGGAACCTGGCCAGGGAATCCCTGGACATTCAGGGCTCTGAGAAGGCCCCTGCTTGGGGTGGGGGTGTTGGGGGGGCTGCTCGTGCTGCTGCAGTGGAGATAAAGCTCCGGTGGGGGGGGGGGGCGGGGCTGTCACTGGATGATCTCGCTGTGTGTACCTCTGTCCCTCTGTCCCTCTGTCTGTCCCAGGATGTCAGAAGGCACCCAATAAAGCTGTGAAAGTGAAGTTGCTCAGTCGTGTCCGACTCTTTGCGACCCCATGGACTGTAGCCTACCAGGTTCCTCTGTCCATGGGATTCTTCTGGCCAAGAATACTGGAGTGGGTTGCCATTTCCTTCTCCAGGAGATCTTCCCGACCTAAGGATTGAACCTGGGTCTTCCGCGTTGTAGGCAGACGCTTTACCGTCTGAGCCACCAATAAAGTTCTAGTGCTCAGTATTCCTACCACCTCTCTCTCCCACTCACCATGAGTTTTTCTGGAGGCCTGATGCTGATGTCTTCAGAAAGGAGGCGGCCTCGTGCTCCCATAGGGCAGTGCTGAGACCCGGTCCCTGATCCATCACTGAGTCTCCCCTTACACTGCCCCAGCAGGGGCCTCGGGGCTCTGCCAGGCTGACCGCCTTGGGGTCGCCTGCTCCTTCATGCCCACCCTTTCTGGTCCATCCATCTGCCTCTGAGATGCGCTGTCTCAGCCTAGGGCTAGGCACGACTGGACTGGAGAAGCGGCAGGCACACTCTCTCCTGCCCCTTCCCCTCCCTCCTCACCCCCTCCTCCTTTCTTTGCGTGTTGAATGACTAAAGGCCTCTTTTTCCTTCCTGAGTTCCCCCTGAAATGCCTGCTACAATGCAAACCCTCTTGGAGGGCGAGGACACCTCCTTTCTGGGAGTGGGGTTACACACAGTTGAAAAGAAGTACTTTGTGGGGGCAAGATCGGGGAAGAGGAAGCATGGGGACCCAAGGGGAACTGCCCCAGCTTGGGATATTTTTGCGAGTCTAGCCTGCTTGGTGCATCCCTGTCCTGTCTCCACGGAGGGGAGCCAAGCTTTTAAAAGCGAGAACAGACAGACCGGGTAAGCGAAGGGGTGCAGGGAGCCCCAGGGACCCTCCTGGGGCCTCTCACCCGCCTCGCTCTCTAGGTAGGCGGAGGGACTGCCCCTCGCCCTCTGTTCCCAGAGCAGCACAGGTGTTTGTCTGTGGCCGAGTCCTTCTCTGCCAGCAACGTGGAGTCCGAGGTGTCAAGTGGGGGTTTCCTCTCCCTGGGCCTGGGAAGGGGTCCTTTTCGCACTCTGGCTGCAAAGGACAAGACTTGAGTCCACTGTTTATCTTTCCAGGTTGACACCTGGTGTGTAGGAGAACTGACCCCATTGCCTGCCAAGCGAGTGCGATTATCCCAGGTGAAAAATCTCAGACATTAAGAGGCATGATGAGCATCACGGTCACGATGATATAATAACAGGGCTGGTTATCCCGCTAATCCCCTAGGATGTATAACGTGACTTTCAAAGCACTCAAAACACTCTCGCAGCTGTGATCTCACATCCCCTCGCCTGCCTCTGGGGGAGAGACGGGATGGGAAAGGATTTCACAGCCACGTGGGGAAACCGAGGCACCTAGCTCATGCCTCTCACTCTGAGCCCTTGAACTTGGCCACGTGACGCCTGGAAAAATGGGTCTTCATGTGCGCTCTCACCCAATTATTTTGAGCTGCCATTCCATCCTTTAGAGTGGAACACACACACACACACACACACATACACACACACATCTGTGGCTTCCAACCCCCAAATGGGCCATTACAGAGAAGCGCTTCAGTTTACAGAGTTGAAAGACTTAATCACCAGCTTCCACCCCAGCCCTGGTTTCTCCTGTGCTGTGCGCTGGTTCCCTCATCAAAAGGAACAGGGAGGAGGCAGATCTGAGGAGCCCTTCACAGGGAAGACTCTTTAAAAGAAATCACTTTGTGTCATAGTGCAGGGGGACTTTCTTTCATGTGGCAAATGCATCCTGGCAGCTCCCGCTTCACATGAGATAGATCATTAGCGTAGGGATGGGCGGGGGCCCGGGCTGGTGTGGGGAAAGCTTTCCAGTTCCTCCTCCAGGACGGCTCTGCCCATCACAGGGAGGAGGGGCTGGGGTTGCTTTCAAAGGGCGAGCGTGGGGTTCTGAGAGGCTAATGAGTGGAGAACAGAGAAAAAGCAGTGGGTGCTCTTTGCTCGCAAGAGTGCTATAATCCTGTGTAGTTGACAACGTGTCTCTGCTTGGTAATTTCAGGGCAGGCCGCAGGGAGACAGAACATGGGGTGGGGAGGGGGGTGACGATGGGGAGGCGGGGAAAGGCAGGGGAGAAAAGAAGGGAAAAAAAAAACCACCAGCCCGTCTGGCATTAGTTCAGAAAGCTCTCCAACTCACACATCTGGTTCTTATATTTCAAAGTTAATTAGTCATATTGAGGCTGTCTGAAGATAAATTTATCATCCAGAAAAAACACAAACAGTTTGAAAAATGAAAGGAAGTGGGGTGACATGGCTTGACGTTTAAATAAATCATTTTAACATGATTAAAAAACTTGTCCTGTCTGACACCCAGCACTTGGGTACTTTGTAAAGACTTTTTGACAAAGACAAGTCCCTGTTTGGTATACAAAAGCCCTTGCCATTCAATTATTCAGAATAATCTTTGGCCAATTACTTTCCTGAGGAACTTCTTGGTGGAGTGAAGCGGGGGGAGCTGGCGGAGAGCAGCCACAGCTGGGCCCCACTTTCTGGGATGGTGGCAGGGAGCCTGGGGTAGCCAGTGATTATGTCGGCGGGGGAAAAAAAAAAACAACGCAGACATGAATCGACTAGGGTAAGGAGGGTTTTTCTTTTGAGAGGAGTGAGCGTCAAGTGGATGTTTAATCCAGGTTTCTCTGATGACTGTGGGGTTTGAGCAGGAAATCCTTGCCCGGCCCAAAGAGGAAAGATCCTCTTCAAATGTCTAGGCGGGGACTTCCAAGAACCAGCTGTGTCCTGCTCCTTACGCCTCCCAGGGCTTCGCTGACAGTTTGAACTCTGTGATGATGGAATCAGGCATCGGGGCTCTCTCTGTCCTGGCTGTCGGGAGCTGTGGCCAGACGGGGGTGGTCACCGTATACACAGGGGAGAGTCTGCTGCATTGGTTGGTTGTAGGAGCAGATGGAAGTGAGCTGGAATCTGGACAAGCTGAGACACTCCATCGCCAAGCTTGTTCTCCCCTCCCCCGCTGGCTGTGCCAGTGAACCCTGTGTACTTCGCAAAGGTCACTGGTTCCTGTTCCGTGTGATGACGGACAGCCCTTCCCAGCCCAGCTCAGTCCTGGGGACCAGCATCTGGAGTGGCGGTGGCAGAGGCCTTAGGATCCCATATGGGTGTTTCTAACTGTGATGGAAGAGGGGAGGGGGCTTCCCAGGGCCTCCCCCAAATCTGTCCTGGGTAAACTGGTTCTTGGGAGGTTTCTACACACTTTCTTGTTGGCCCTTCTGTCCGCGTGCTCTCTGCAGGACGAGAGTGATATAATACAACATGAACGGTTGCTCCTATTAGCAATTTGGTCTCATCAGTTTTGTTAATGGGATAACAAGAGGTGCCGGTTATGGTGCAAAAGTCTCATCATGTTGGTAATTTTCACTGTAACATGTTAGCAATCTGTCACTATTTGTTCCCAGCAATACTGGCAAGAGTGTGCTTACATCAGGGGCTCTCATTTGCTCTCCACACTCTCAGACTGTTCTTTCTTTCTCTGGCTAGGTAGCCTCCCTTCTCCGATCTGTCTCTGTCTATCTCGCTGAGCCTTTGTTTCTGTCTTTCCTCGTCTCTGATAACCCGTGACAGCGTTTGTTGTATTTAATACAAACGCTGTCCCTGTGCAGCCCCTGCAAGCATAGACTTCCAGACCTGGAGGCCTCAAAGCAGCAGCATCTCCGCCTTGTCATTTGTCAGGTGGAGAAATGGAGGCCCAGGGCCTCGAGGAGAAGGGAGTTGCCCAAAATATCACAGTCATTTTATCACCATCAGAGGGAGGCCCGGCCTGGGACCCTGGCTTCGGGGTTTCAAACCTTGGTACCTTTTACTATGCGGTGAACAGGGTCACACGAAAAATTGGTCGGCCCCAGACACCGACTTTCTTGCACGTGGCAAACTCGTCCTGGTGAAGTTAAGGTCACGGAGAGGAGGGGGTCTCCTGCGGCCTTGGGACGGGTCTTTCTCAGCTGAATCAGGATGCAGCCTCTAACCAGGTGGTTTTCTGACATGAGTCACCCTACCAGCTGTGATGCTCCGGTCTCGGGGTCCTCACTCCAGAATCAGGGAGGGGAGGCTCTCCTGATGACTCCTGGCCATCAGTGGGGTGGGTGCAGCTTCTGGCTCCAGCCCTGGTCACCAGCTGTCCCGCACAGAAGCCCTGGCTGTAAATAGTCTTCCCTATGCCAGGTGAGATGTTCCCGCCTGCCGCCAGGTCCTGCTGCCATTCGGAGACCTTCACCTTCCCCTTGTGCGTCAGCTGGGGCGGGGGCAAGGCTCATTCCTGCTGGAAGCATTCCTTTCTGCAGCTAGCGCCTCGAGGCGTGCAGGCTGAGAAAAGCCAGAAGCATCACTCTGCCTCACCAGATCTCGAGCCAGACGGCCTAGGGTTTGAATCTTTGCTCTGTCACTTCGTAGCTGTGTGAGCTTCCCAGATCCAGGAACAGGGTCTGTTTCCTGTACGTGGAAAATGGGGAGCCCTAGTAGTTTGCCCGTAGGTCCATAGTGAAAAGTACTGGTGGCTCAGCTGGGGAAGAATCTGCCTGCAATGCAGGAGACATGGATTTGATCACTGGGTCGGGAAGATCCCCTGGAGAAGGGCATGGCAATGCACTCCAGTATTCTTGCCTGGAGCATCCCCATGGGCAGAGGAGCCTGGCCAGCTACAGTCCATGGGGTCACAAAGAGCCGGACATGACTGAGCGACTAACAACTTTCACTTCACTGTAGTGAAGAGTAGAGAACCTGTCTGTAAAAGACCCAGAACCCCTCCCAGGCTCCTCCTAAGCCTGCCCCTCACTCACAGTACAGGCAGGGGGCATGCAGACTTCCCTCAATCATCTTTCGGATTCATTCATATCAGGCTCACAGTGTCTGGATGTGTGAGGTTAAGCAGTGCTGGACTGTTGACGGAAGTGTTGTTTCCAGGGTCAAGGAGGCGTTCCAAGGCGGAGGGCTCTAGAGTATGAATGAAGCGTCTGTGGAATGAAAGGGAGAACGTTGACTGCCGAGACAGCAGGGGTGTCGAGGTTCAGGGGAAAGAATTAATATCTGGGTTTCTGTGGCAGGGGAAGGAATAAAGGAAAACCAACGCCCTTGCTTGGGTGCTAGTGAGAGCTACTGGCTTGTGCATATTCAGACCTTCCCACGGATCAGGCAAAGCTTCCTTGATTGCCTCTAAGGAAACCGCCAGCTAACTCTGAAATCTCAGAACAGTCTCATATGTCCCGCTGAATCATAAACACTGTTCAGAGGGGGAACTTGGCAGCGGTATCCTGTGAAGGGGCTGTGGGCTCCTCCGAGGGGTGCCTGCCAGGCCTGCAGGGGATCAGAACCCAGGGTCCCCCCACCCCTCCTTCTGCTGTCCTTAAGATGCTCTGGCTATGCGGGCTGCCCACCCGCCTGCCTGTCTGGTGCTTCCTTAGGAGTTAACAGACTGCGTGTGTGTGCCTGTGCATGTGTGTGTGTACTTTGGTGAGTGTGCATTTGCCTTTCCTTTGATCCAGGTCTATACTCAGAAAATGGGCGGGTCAGGGAAGTCATAGTGGCATCTGTTTATAGAACATGAGGTCTGGGACTTCCCTGGTGGTCCATTGGTCGAGAATCTGCCTGTCAATGCAAGGGACATGGGTTCAGTCTCTGGTCTGGAAAGATCCCACATGCCTCAGGGCAACTAAATGCCCGTGCCACAGCTACTGAGCCGTCACACTAGAGCCTGTGCTCTGCAACGAGAGAAGCCACCACAATGAGAAGCCCTCGTATTGCAACTACAGAGTAGCCCCCGCTGGCTGCAACTAGAGAAAGCCCATGTGCAGCAACAAAGACCCAGCAGAGCCAAGAATATATAAAATAAAATAAAAAAGGACAAACATATAAAAGAAGTGAGGTCTGGGCAGCCAGGCCCTGCAGACCTGCCCCTCTCTGCTGGGCATGTGGCCTCCTGGGGTTTTACTTTCTTTCAGTAGCTCTAAGCTCAGTTCAGTTCAGTTCAGTCGCTCAGTCATCTCTGGCTCTTTGCGACCCCATGGATAGCAGCACCCCAGGCTTCCCTGTCCATCACCAACTCCCGGAGCCTACTAAAATTCATGTCCATCAGGTGGCTAATGCCATCCAACCATCTCATCCTCTGTCATCCCTTTCTCCTCCTGCCTTCAGTCTTTCCCAGCATTGGGGTCTTTTCCAATGAATCAGTTCCTCACATCAGGTGGCCAAAGTATCAGAGCTTCAGCTTCAGCATCAGTCCTTCCAGTGAATATTTAGGACTGATTTCCTTTAGGATGGACTGGTTGGATCTCCATGCAGTCCAAGGGACTCTCAAGAGTCTTCTCCAACACCACAGTTCAAAAGCATCAATTCTTTGGCACTCAGCTTTCTTTATAGTCCAACTCTCACATCCATACATGATTATTGGAAATAATCCATAGCTTTGACTAGACAGACCTTTGTTGGCAAAGTAATGTCTCTGCTTTTTAATATGCTGTCTAGGTTGGACATAACTTTTCTTCCAAGGAGCAAGCGTCTTTTGATTTCATGGCTGCAGTCACCGTCTGCTCTGACTTGACCAGCTCACACTCATGCAGGCAGTCAAGTTGTACCCGGTCCTTGGAGGAGCAGAGTGGACTGTGCTTCTCTGTCCTTACTCTGTCTTTTGTTTTCCTTCTTAGCTCAAGTCAGAGCAATCACTAGCTTGTGATGTACCTGGGTGCCCTCTGGAGGGTTTAAGCCAGGTGAGGGCAGGGCGTTTGCCATCCAGGCATCCTCCGTTTTCCCGGCTGGGACATCTGGGCTCTGAGACCACAGGTGCTCGGCGTACCTGTTGAGTGAGTGGAGGAAGCCGCTGAGCACAGCCGTTAATGATTTCCTCTATCTGCCTCCCAGGGTTTTCGTCAGGGTCAGATGGTAGTGGCTGCGAAAGTAATTTGCAAAAGTGGAGAGAAATGTGCCAAGTGTGAGCCGTTAACATCCCTCTCAGGTGGGAGGCGGACGGCATTCTTTGGCCAGAATCTCTCAGCAGCCTCGAGGTGAGCCTGGCAGACACTGGCCACTTTCCAAGGACCTCATTCCCACCTACGCCGGGGTCCTTGAAGCGAGACCTCAGATCATGGAGCAGTCCGGCTGGGCTTTACTCGTTGGTTCAGCGCCTGCTGTGTGGCTGTGTTTCAGGGGTGCTCTGGGTATCACTCTGTCCCTGCCCTCAGAAAAACTCACGAGGTAGGGGCGAGGCTGACTTACAAACCAACAGATCCTCACACAGGGTCCCGTGCTTGCAGCTCAGGCCAGTTTAGGTACCCGGGTCAGTGGTGGTGGGGGGAAGCGGTGATTAATCCCAAGAAGATGGGGAGATGATGGTGGGACCCCTTGAAAGATGAGCCCCAGACTCTGGAAACTTAACACCTTGAGCCCTTGTGTCTCAACTCTCACCTCTCCCTGCCCCAGCTCTGCCCAGAGATTTTAGACAGTTTTTCTTGATCACCCTCAGCATGAACTTTTTGTTGTTTTTGCTATATAGTGGTCCTTGTTCGGGGAAGGCAATGGCACCCCACCCCCCCGGGGCTGCCCCGCCGCGCTTCACTTCACTTTCCTTTCTCTTGGGGGAATGGCCCCACTCCAGTGTTCTCCGGAGAATCCCAGGGTGGGGGGCTCCGGGCGCACAGAGTCGGACACGACTGAAGCGACTTAGCAGCAGCAGCAGCAGGTCCTTGTTGGTTTTCTATTTTAAATGTAGCATTTCCCCCATCCCTCCCCGCTGGCAGCCATAAGTTAGTTCTCTAAGTCTGCGAGTCTGTTTCTGTTTTGTAAGCAAGTTCATTTGTACCATTTCTTTTCAGTTCAGTTCAGTTCAATCGCTCAGTCAGGTCCGACTCTTTGCAATCCCAAGAATCGCAGCACACCAGGCCTCCCTGTCCATCACCAACTCCAGGAGCTCACGGAGACTCACATCTATCGAGTCAGTGATGCCATCCAGCCATCTCATCCTCTGTCGTCCCCTTCTCCTTCTGCCCCCAATCCCTCCCAGCATCAGAGTCTTTTCCAATGAGTGAACTCTTCGCATGAAGTGGCCAAAGTACTGAAGTTTCAGCTTTAGCATCATTCCTTCCAAAGAACTCTCAGGGCTGATCTCCTTTAGGATGGACTGGTTGGATCTCCTTGCAGTCCAAGGGACTCTCAAGAGTCTTCTAACACCACAGTTCAAAAGCATCAATTCTTTGGTGCTCAGCTTTCTTCACAGTCCAACTCTCACATCCATACATGACCACTGGAAAAACTATAGCCTTGACTAGACGGACCTTTGTTGGCAAAGTAATGTCTCTGCTTTTGAATACGCTATCTAGGTTTATCATAACTTTCCTTCCAAAGAGTAAGTGTCTTTTAATTTCATGGCTGCAATCACCATCTACAGTGATTTTGGAGCCCAAAAACCCATTTCTTTTCAGAATCCACATATAAGAAACGTCATACAATGTGTCTCCTCTGTCTGTCTTACTTTACTCAGTACAGTGGATTATCACTCAGCTGTTAAAAAGAATGAAATAAAGCCATTTGCAGCAACATGGATGGACCTGGAGACTGTCATACTGAGTGACTGGCTACAGTCACTGTCTGCAGTCATTTTGGGGCCCAAGAAAATAAAACATGTCACTGCTTCCACTTTTCCCCCTTTCTGTTTGCCATAAAGTGATGTGATTGATCCCATGATCTTAGTTTTTTGAATGCTGAAGAAATGAGAGAGTGTTTTTGTTTCTTTTGGCATCATTTAGACAATGTGACACCCTCAAATCCTGGCATCCTGGAGCTTGACTTTGAGCAGCAAGTCTTGAATCCTTCATTGGCCTCTCGAAGTCACAATTTCTCAGGAACCGAGCAGGATACTGGCCAGATGTCAGAATTCTGTCCCATGACTGATTTTCTTCTGGAGGAAGAGCCATCACGTTTCAGCTCCATCATGAAACCAATTGTCACAAAGCTGTGCCTTCTAAATTCTGCCTTGGGTACCCTCAGTAATGCTCTTTTCAGGGGCTCTTTTTAGAGCCACCTTCGGTTGGGTTGGATTAGCGGAGACATTTAGACATTCTGCTTTGCAAATTGCGGAGAAATTACATCCCTGTCATATTTGAACACTCTGAAATAGGAAAGAATTACTTTATTGAGTGTCCCCCCTTCAAATGTTTGAATCTAACGAAATGTTTTCAAGCAATTTCTCACCACTGGATTTGGTGAAACTCACTTCAAGTGTCTTTCCAGAACCTTTCATAGGAAAGTAATTGTGTAATTAGCTATAAATTAGTAAAAATTATGCTAATTACTTCCAGGTGTGACATATTTTGTGCTTAAAAACAAGTAAGAGAAATAAAGGAGCTGTCACTGTGGTTCCCAAGTGAAGGTTGGCCCAGGCAGCTTGGCAGGCCGATGTGCACATTTACTTAATATTATTTTTTTTAATTATGTAATTTCTGAATAAGTACAAACAGACCTGAGAACAAAAGTACAACACACAAAACCCAGGGGTGGTTCTTTTGTGTGTGTGTGTGTGTGTGTGTGTGTGTGTGTGTGTGCCTTAATTGAAAGAAAGCTCAGCAGAGGAGTTTTCAGGACTTTTCAAACTTTTAATGGGAGGGACCAGAGTGGCGGGATGGGGCATGTCGAGGTTGGAGAGGTCGCTGGAACTCCTGGGGTCTTAAAGCCAGAAGCGGTCCAATGGCCTCTGGGGGTTTGGCCTCACCACACCCCGTTCATCTGTTCAGTTCTGGTTATCAAGGTGAGTGCACCGGGGCCGAGACAAGGCATCTGTCACGTGCTTCTGGCATTGTCTTTGCCTGCATAGAGCTCTTTTCTAAAAAAATTGAAGTCACACTGGTTTATCATATTATGTAAATTTCATGCGTACAACATTGTATTTTGACTTCTGTGTGCGATACACTGTGCTCGCCATCAAAAGTTTAGTTTCTAGCCATTACAGTCCAGTTGCTCCTATCGCCCACTTTGCCCTTCCCCACCTCCTTTCCCTTTGTGATCACTAGTCTGTTCTCTGGGGTTGCGTTTGTTTTGTTTGCTTTTATTTCTTTCTTTTTTTTTTTAAATATTCCACGTGTGGGTGCAATCCCATCGTATTTGTCTTTTTCTGTTGGACTTATTTCACTTAGCCTAATACCCTCAAGCTCTATCCGTGTTGTTGCAAGTGGCAAGCATTCATCTTTTTTAATGGTTGAGTAGTATTCCATTGTATATATATATATCTTCTTCAGCCATTCATCTGTCAGTGGGCATTGGAATTGCTTCCACATCTTGGCTATAGTAAATAATTCTGTGATGAACATAGGGGTGCATATATCTTATCAAATTAATGGTTTCCTAGTCTTTGGATAAATATTCAAACATGGAATAGCTGGGTCATATGGTAGTTCTAGCTTTAGTTATCTGAACCGTCTCGACACTGTTTTCCATCCTGGCTGCATCACTTTACATTCCTATCAACAGGCTGCATTCAGTGTGCATTCTTTACATGACACAGTGCTTTACTATTCTGGTTTTTCTTGTGTCTTTCTCTCCACAATCCTGTGAAGTATGTAGGACAGGTTTTCATAGAGTACAAGAAAGTCAGAAGGACCACATTCTCCTGGGAGGAAGCAAAAAGAGAAAGAAGGAGAAGGTGGGAAATTGTTCCTTCCTCTTTTTCTTCCACCCTTTCCTCCTTTTTAAATCCATTCAATAGTGATTGGTACCACTCTACTCTGCACCCACTAGCAATGGTGGTGAGGCATAAACCAGTCAATCAGTCTGTCTGTCAGTCAAACCTGCTGGGTCCTGTGTTAGGTGCTGGGCAGCCAGAGACCAGTGTCAAGTCAGAGCTCACTGTTGAAGGAGGCAGATGTGAGAAACACTTTGATGGAGTCCAGGCAGTATGCTAAGTATGGTGACCCCAGGTCTTGGGTTTTCAAGGGAGAAAGCTGCTTTCACATCTTCTGTCTCATCGTCTTTCCTTAAGTACATTTGTACCTGTGATATGCTATGTCCCCTACTTTGGTCTGAAGGCTGTGGTACCCAGGGCTGTGATAGAGGAATGTAGAAAGTGCTGTAGCTGGATGTAGACTAATCTGACCACAGTGGGTTGAGTCTCTCCAGCAGGACAGCTGGAATCCCAGAGGAAGGCAGAAGATGCTGAGGGCCAGCGTGGGGAGAGGATGTCTTGTGGGCAGAGCTGGCGTCTCTCTGACTGGGGCTCTCTCTTTCTGGGACGTGTGTGGCTCTCAGGTGGCTTCCAGGTAGAGCCCATGCATCCGGCAGGAAGATGCTTCCTGGGGCAGTGCCTTCTTCCCAGGGGCTCCATCTTGCCCTTTGATTCTTCCGGGCTGCTTTCCTTCTAGAACCAAGCATGGGGGCAATCTTCTTTCTCATGATCCAGGAGATCGAGTCTAGTCCTTTGGCTGATATGCAAACCCTCTGCAGCTAGCCTTGCCAGAGGAATCTGGTTGCATTTCCTGCAACTCCCCACTGGGCATGCCCTCCTGCTCCAAGGGCCGCTCTCCTTGGCATTTCCCACAAACCAGGCACGACTGTCCCTTTGCTGTATTACACCGTCTCTTTC
Organism: Tragelaphus eurycerus; assembly: GCA_935064755.1. Lineage (NCBI taxonomy): Eukaryota > Metazoa > Chordata > Mammalia > Artiodactyla > Bovidae > Tragelaphus > Tragelaphus eurycerus. The sequence goes on along the minus strand of CAKXYN010000034.1, from coordinate 9,460,682 downwards.
TAAAACACCAGCTTCTCCTCACTCCCTGCCCAAGGACAGCTGAGGTTCCAGCTCCTGTCAAGGCCCTTCCTGCAGATCTTCAACCCACATGTGAGCTCTCAGAGCCCTTTATCTGGGTCAGTCTTACTTGGCCACATGGCTGTGGCTCTTTTGGAGGGCAATAGACTGAAGGAGACTCAGCCTGTTTTAATTCCTAAAAAAATTTTAAGATTTGTTTTTTGTAGTTGTGGCGCGCAGGCTGTTCCTGTTGTGGCAAATGGCATATGGGCTTAGTTGCCCTGCGGCATGTGGGATCTTAGTTCCTGGACCAGGGATCGAACCTGCACTTCTGCTTTGGAAGGTGGATTCTTAACCACTGAACCACCAGAGAAGTCCTCTCAAACTTTTTTTTTTTTAATACCCTAAAGCTATGTGCTGAAGTTTTGCTCATAGGGAGTTGCTTGAGATGCTTTTCGTAGGAAGAAAGTGGAATGAAGTGGACAACCTTGACCATCCTCCTGGGTTTGTTTTATGGGCAGGTTGCTTAAGTGTTCAACTCCCAGCTTGACCTGACTCCGGGACTAGAAAGGGCTCTGATTTTACATCCCCTGGGGAGTGTCTGCAGCGGCACCAAAGCCCTGTTAACTCCAACCAGCATCTTCCACTCCCTGGTCAAATGAAAGACCTTTCCATGCCTGCTCTCCAGGCCAACACCACTTGAGCTAACTCTCGGAAGAGAGATTTTGAAAGAGGCCGACACATTTCAAGAATGCTTTGGTCAGTGGGTCTTTGTAGGAGTGGTCAAGACCAGCTGCATAATATGCAGGACCCAGGGCAAAAAAATGCGGGCTCCGTGTTCAATAATGATGAAGAATTTCAAGCTGGTGATGAGCAGAGCTTTAAACTTACATGGGCCTTTCTGATTCAGGAGAGGGCAGGGGCTGGATAGCTGGGCAGGTTGCTGTCTGTGAACTTGGCTCTGCTGGCTCTGTGCTGGGTGTGTGTTGGCTGGTGGTGCTGTCACATGGGTGCAGATGGTGGTGGTGTTGGTGTGTGTTAATTTCTTCAGTTCCCAAGTTAGATAATAGTATTTACTATCTTCTGGGCTTCTCTCATGGCTCAGATGGTGAAGAATCTGCTTGCAAAGCGGGAGACCCGGGTTTGACCCCTGGGTCAGGAAGATCCCATGGAGAAGGAAATAACAACCAACTTCTGTATTCTTGCCTGGGTAGTTCCATGGACAGAGGAGCCTGGTAGGTGACAGTCCATAGGGTGGCAAGGAGTCAGACATGACTGAATGATTAATACTTTCACTTTCAACTTTCTTTTACTGACATATGTAAGTTATGGTTGCATAGCAGCTTCCCTTGCTCATCTTTGAACTGTGTGAATTGTTTTATAACCAACCCCGATGGACCAGGGAGCTAAGGTTTGGTTATCTAAGATTACTCAGCTAATAAGCGGTGGAATTAGAATTCAAACTCAGAGTTTCTTTTTCCAAAGTCTATATTCTTATCCTCATGATTTAATGTAATTATATCAGCTCATTAAGTTAATGATTATTTCCTCTGGCCCAGGGGTGCTCTTAAGGGAGTGAATTTCTGTTGATGGAGGGAGGGTTGACTTGTGGTGGGGACCGGGAGGCAGTGGTTGGAGAAGGAGAGAGAGGAAAGGGAGGCAGTGAGTGAAGAACCAAGTTTAGGAAATCAGGGGAGGCTCGCTGCTGAAGGCTTCCTGGGTCGTTTCACTGCTTTTTCAGCTTCTTGGGTCTCTGGACAGCCATCAGAAAGGCTATCTGTGATTTTAATCAACAAACCAATGAACCGATATTTACTTAGGGATTTCGAGGCTGACGCAGTAGACTCATTGCTGGCAGGTGCTTGACGCTGGGGTCATTTTCCATGGACGCACCATCCCAGCCCTTGGGTTTGGAATTGCAGGAGTGGCTGATGTTCTTTGCAGAGCCCATGAGCACAGGGTGGTTTTCATCACACTGTCCCGTCCGTGTGGAAGGGGAGGGTGGGGTCGGTGTTGGGGTGGGACCCCCGCCTCTGATAACTCAGCCTCGCCCATGGGAGGTCCCAGTCAATGACTTGGTTTCCTTTTGTCATTTTCTGCTGCTGCTGCTGCTGCTAAGTCGCTTCAGTCGTGTCCGACTCTGTGCGACCCCAGAGACGGCAGCCCACCAGGCTCCCCCGTCCCTGGGATTCTCCAGGCAAGAATACTGGAGTGGGTTGCCATTTCCTTCTCCAGTGCACAAAAGTGAGAAGTGAAAGTGAAGTCACTGAGTCGTGTCCGACCCTCAGCGACCCCATGGACTGCAGCCCACCAGGCTCCTCCGTCCTTGGGATTTTCCAGGCAGGAGTACTGGAGTAGGGTGCCAGTGCCTAGCCTGGTCTTCAAGTCACGCTTTGACATTCTTTGCACCAACAACCATCTCAGCAAGCCTATGCAGTGGTGGTGTGGTGGTGGTGGTGGGGTTTGTAGCCCCATCCCCTCATTTTATGAATGAGGAAAGTTGGGCTCAAAGAGAGACTGGCATACCCTCCCTACAAAGTCCTGAAGCCAGAATTAGATCTGTGTGTGCTGATATCAGAGCCCAGCATCTTTGGCTTTTTCTCAGGTGCCTCAGCTCTTGAAGAAAGGACCAGGTAAGGGGTCAATGTGACTTACCCAGGCAGTTGCGGGCTCCAATGGAGGACCTCAAATTCTGAGATCCTTGGCTTCCGGAGGGCAGGTCTTTTGGTTTCTGGTTCTTAGTACCTCCTCTGGAGGACTCCTCTCCAACAGGTATAACTGAGTGACCTGCAGAAGTGCTGTTAAAACCTTTAAGACAGGGTCCTCAAAAGCAAACCAAATAATTCAGAAATCTCCCTTTCCTCACCTCCTCTTTACCAGTAGCTATTGTTAATAATTTCGTGTGTCTTCTAAGCTTTTCAAGCATGGATATGCTTATATGTATGCATACATTATACACAAAATGCTTTAAAACATAAGCAGGATTGCTTATGAAATACATTTTATGGAGATGCTTTCATGTTAGTATCCATAGTCCTGCCTCATTCTTTTTAAGGCATGCTTCGAATTAATATTTCATTTTATGGGTAAACCAGTCTATTTAATCTGTTACTGATTGATGGATGCTTAGATTGATTTCAGCTTTTTTCTGTTATGTGCTTCTGTGAGCATCCTTGTATAGTTGGGTACATTCATAAAAATGAAACTTCTGACCTACAGAATTCGTGCATTTACAATTTTTTGAAAAGTATTTATTTATTTGGCTGTGCTGGGTCTTAGTTGGGGCATGTGGGATCTAGTTCCTTGACTTGGGATCAAACCCCCTGCTCTGGGAGTGCCAAATGTGTCACTGGGCCACCAGGGAAGTCCTGAATTTACAGTTTTGATCCGCACCGCCACACAGCTCTCCAAAGTGATTGTCCCCTTCACAACGTCAGTCTAAACATTGTATTTTTGCATGAGCTCAGTAAGTACTGTGGAGATTGGCCCTGAGGGTTTATTCAACTATTTTTGTGATTCCGCTCTCCTCTCTACTACTAGGGGGTAAGTCCATCCCATTCTGGGGTGTTTGACTGAAATCCCATTCCCGCTCTCACTGGCTGGGGGATGGTGGGGAGTTCTGGATGTCATCTGCGCCATTCCTCTTGGAGACAACATGACTTCTGTTGAAAAATGGAGTCAGGGACCTCGTGAGTATCTGTTGAACTTGTTGCCTGAAATCTGGCACAAGAGGGATGTTCAAAGCATGCTGTCATTGTCCTCCACAAGCGTGGTCAACTCCGGCCACCCAGCCCTAATGAGACAGTATGCGCGTGATTTGCTAAAGGACTCAGAGGGGAAACCAGAGCATGGCTGTTAATGGTCTCTCTGCAGGGGTAGTATTAACACACTTTCATTGTAGATGGTATGTCTCTTCAGGGCAGTGCTTTTGTTTTCTATTAGTATTTCTTTGTATCCTCACAAGCATTGAGCCCAGAACCTGGGACATGGCAGGAGGAGTTAAGACGTTTGGGGTGGTGGGTGAATGACAGTTGTGATCGGGGACTGTGCTTACCAGGAGGAGACGTTGTGGAGGCAGGACGTCCCATCCATTAGGAGACATAAATGCTTCTTCTCACTTTTTCCTATTTAGCAATTTCAGAAAGGAGTGTCAATGGGAGTTGGAGGAAGGGAGAAAAAGCAAGCCAAAGACCAGTGTCGGCTTAGAAAATGCCTTTTAGACATTGTCCTTGGGACACACTTGTGAGGCTGGGAGGAGGGAGTCGGGATGCTGTTTGGGAAGACGTGTTGGTAATTTAAACTGAGGGTGGAGGAGGTGCTCTGGTCCCCAAGGAGCCTCCCTGGACGTGCTGTTGGGAGAGTCCTCTCTCCGTTTGGTCTGGTGCTGGACGGCCACTGCCTCCCTCTCCCTGTGACTTTCCACCTACTCTCTGGGACTTTCCTCGCTCTATTTTTGGAAAGGGCTTTGTGCCTCATTCCCTCCCCCGAATTGCCCATCCGCTCCGAGCCACCTAGTGCCAAGGACGCTATCTGAGAGCCTGGATCCCAGAAGTCGAGGCCTGTCAATCAGACCCTGGAGCCAGCTGGCCCGGTGCAGGAGGAGGGGGAGAAGGGCTGCGCCCTGGGGTGTGGGGTAGGATCGGGCTGGGGCCAGGGGCCCGGAGTCCTGATTCCCTGGCTTGGATCTCTCTGTGCCTCAGCCTCCCTTCTGTTAAGCGTGGTTCAACTTGCCCTTGTCTCATTGTGAGGGACCTCCAAGGGCAGCGCAGATTCTTGACCCCAGAGCAAGAGGAGTCACAGGGAGGAAATTCCTCTGTCAGTAATTCAAGAAGGTGGTACTGCATTTATGGCTCTCCCGGGTCCTTGGGGATTGAGAAGACGTGCCCAATGTACAATCTTCCACAGGGAGGCTGGAGCCTCTGGCTGCCTGTGCATAATTCAATCCCAGAGGGCTAAGTCTGAATTACTCCTCTGCCTCTATTGGCTACATGATCTTTTTTTTTTTTTTAAAAAACTATTTTTTAATGTATTACAATTTCTTTTCGATGTGGACCATTTGAAAAGTCTTTATTGAGTTTCTTACCATATAGTTTCTGTTTTATGTGTTGGTTTTTTGGCCATGAGGCATGTGGGATCTTAACTCCCTGACCAGGGATCGAATTTGCAGCCCCTACATTGGAAGGTGATGTCCTAACCACTGGACCACGAGAGAAGTCCCTAGCTTCAGATTTTGAGCTTCACCTGTCTGGGCCAGATTTCTTCATATATAAAATGGAAATAACATTAGTACCCTCTTACGATGTGAGAGGATTCAATATTATTATCTTTGCACATGAAAATTGCATTTCAGGGAAATAGATATTTCTTGGCCTTCAGCCAAGTAACCCAGTCCATGGGGTCACTAAGAGTCAGACATGACTGAGCAACTTCACTTTCACTTTTCACTTTCATGCACTGGAGAAAGAAATGGCAACCCACTCCAGTGTTCTTGCCTGGAGAATCCCAGGGACGGGGGGAGCCTGGTGGGCTGCCGTCTATGGGGTCGCACAGAGTCGGACACGACTGAAGTGACTTAGCAGCAGCAGCAGCATGCTATATGCTATAGTATGTTAGACTATATATGCTACAAACAATAAACTATGCTACAACATGCTATACTTTGTGGAAACACCTTTGCTGGCAGTGGGGGAAGCTTCAGGAAAGGAAAGTTCTTTTTGGATACCAGGAGGGTTTTTCCAAACTACATTTCACGTGTTCCAGGTCACTGCATTCCATCCTATGGCATCAACACCATTCAATGTGCTTTGATTCAGTGCTTGGTGTGCCGAGTGAGGAAATCAAGTGACTTTCTCTGATTCAGCCTGACTCCAAGGGTAAAAGACAGTAATAGAAAAAGCAAATCAGAATCAAAGCCCTGCTGAAGACTTTTTGAAGAAAAGCATAATAATCTCTGAGCTCTGGCTTCTTACCCAGCCCGTGTCTGGGCATGGACCACAAGCCTGGGTCTGGAGTTGAAAGAGAAGCTTCGTCTCTTAGCAACATGTTTATGTTGGTTTGGCTTTGAGATAAAAGTGAGGACATGGTTTCCACTCCTGGGCAGCTGGGCCCTGGACACTGAAGAGAGATGAGGTTAATTGTTCCCTTCTTTAAGTTGGCTAGGGTCCTTTTACTTCTACCTCAGCTCTATTAAAAAAAAAAATAGATATAGGCTTATGCGTGTGTTGCGCGTGCACACACACACTCACACATGGATCCAGAGAAGAACAAATTAGCAAGTTTCCTAACCAAGCCCTATCTGTAGGTCTGTCTTGAAGCAGTGAAGACCCCTGTGGCTTGAATGTCAGTGTCAGCACTACCAAGTGTTGATTGAGTTTTGGTCCCAGCAGTAAAAAGCATGTGTGAAATTCAAATATAGAATTTCAAACCCTTGAGCACTTCCTGAGAGTCTCAATGGCTTTAATAAAGGAAGGGCATCTCTTTGATGGCAAATGATTATCCCTCACCATGCAAGCACAAATTGGATCATAATTAATGAATTTGATATACATTCTTCCTTGCCATGGATAGGAGCTGGCATTTTGTTTCCATTTATCTCCATCACTTTATATTCCCATCTGCAAGAGGGGAGGTGGCCACATTCATTCAAATGAAAGGCTATATATTGGTCAGTTCTGCAGCTTAGCGACTGGTTTGAAAGAGTTAATTTCTCGTTTCGTGCTTTCTTCCTCCCTTTCTCCCTCGCCCACTATTAGGACCATTTTGCAAATTCAGAAACATGATGGTTTCCTAGAGCTGCTTTGTTGTTGGTGCTCAGTCACTAAGTCGTGTCTTACTCTTTGTGACCCCGTGGACTGCAGCACGCCAGGTTCCCCTGTCCTTCACTCTCCTGGAGTTTGCTCAGATTCATGTCCATTGAGTCGGTGATATGATGTAGCTCTCTCATCCTCTGTCGCCCCCTTCTCCTCCTGCCCTCAGTCTTTCCCAGCATCAGAGTCTTTTCCAACGAGTCAGCTCTTCACATCAGGTGGCCAAAGTATTGGAGCTTTAGTTTTGGCATCAGTCCTTCCAATGAATATTCAGGGTTGAATGTTGCTTCATGTGGTTTAAATGCCAGCGTCCGTGGTACGAGGTAGAGAGGATTTTTAATATGTCCAAATGTGTTCACATCATTCTTTATTCTTGGTCTCTCCCTCTGTAGCATTGTCTCTGTTTTCTTCTTTCCTAGGAGACATCATAGCCTAAAGAGGGCATTATGAACGTGTACTAAGTTCTTCCAGTGCTTAGATGTTGGGAGAGACACTATAGAAATTGATTCCTGTCTCGTCCTCATTTAGTGAAGGTTCTTTGAGTGCTCACCCTCCCTAGTCACTATCCTTAATACTAGGACTGCTGATGCTGCTAAGTCACTTCGGTCGTGTCCGACTCTGTGTGACCCCATAGACGGCAGCCCACCAGGCTCCGCCGTTCCTGGGATTCTCCAGGCAAGAACACTGGAGTGGGTTGCCATTTCCTTCTCCAATGTATGAAAGTGAAAAGTGAAAGTGAAGTCGCTCAGTCGTGTCCAGCTGTTTGCGACCCCATGGACTGCAGCCCACCAGGCTCCTCCGCCCATGGGATTTTCCAGGCAAGAGTACTGGAGTGGGATGCCATTGGAGATACAGTCCCTGCTTTTTAGGAGTTCATTTATTTATTTATTTTGGCTGTGCTGTTTGACACGTGGAATTTTAGTTTCCTGACCAGGGATCCAGCCTGTGCCTCTTGAAGTGGAAGTGCGGAGTCTTAATCACTGGACCACCACGGTAGTCCCTACCTAGCCTCATTTACCATTCTGTCAATGGCACCCCACTCCAGCACTCTTGCCTTGAAAATTCCCATGGCCGGAGGAGCCTGGTGGGCTGCAGTCCATGGGGTCGCTAAGAGTCGGACACGACTGAGCAACTTCACTTTCACTTTTCACTTTCCTGCACTGGAGAGGGCAATGGCAACCCACCCCAGTGTTCTTGCCTGGAGAATCCCAGGGACAGGGGGAGCCTGGTGGGCTTCCGTCTCTGGGGTTGCACAGAGTTGGACACGACTAAAGCATCTTAGCAGCAGCAGCAGCATCCTCAGCTCAGTTCAGATGCTCAGTCGTGTCTGACTCTTTGCAACCCCATGGACTGCAGCACGCCTGTATCCTCACCGCATCCTTTGTCAGTGGAGTCCACTTTCTTTCTTCCCTGCCTCATGTGGACTTTAAGGTATCGTATCCCATATGATGTGCTTGTTTCCAGGATGGGCACGTGTGATCTTGCTCAGCCTTCTCTGGATACGGCCAAAGCCAGGGAGAGCAGGTTTCTCTCTGGACGATGCCTCTAAACAAAATGTTAGTGTTCCTTCAAAATTCATACGTTGAAACCTTCACCCGTGAGATGATGGCATTAGGAGGTGGGGCCTTTGGGGGGGTGATTAGGACATAACTGTAGAACCCTCATGATTAAGATCAGTGCCCTTATAAAGAGACCCCTCGTGCCATGTGAGGACACAGTGAGAAGAGAGTGGTCCACAAACCAGTAAGTGAACCCTCAGTGGACACTGAATCTGCCAGCACCTTGACCTTGGACTTCCCAACCTTGAAGACAGTGAGCAGTTTCTGTTATTTATAAGCCACCCAGGCTCTGGTACTTTGTCATAGGTGCTGAAAGGACAGATGCAAGGAGAAGATAAAGGGCAGCAATGCTTCCCGCGGGTACTAAGTCAACAGTGGCTGCACAAGAGTATCGATTTCCGGCCCAGGGATGGGGCAGGGAGGAGTTGGGGCCACCAGGCTGTCCCACCCCAGGGGCACAGTTCACATCACCATGTGTGTGGAAGGCGCCCTTGCTTTAGGAGGAGCGTGGATGGGTGGGTTTCCTCCATCCATGTGAGGTCTCAAAGCCAGCACCACTCAGCTGTTCAGGAAGACAAAGGGTTAGCCTCAGAGGGGCTGGGTATTTCCCAGGGAAGGGAGAGTGGCCAGAGCAAGATTTCCTAACTCAGATCATGGAATAGGTAATAGTTATGAAGATGTGGGCAGTTATGGAGGGCTTGGGTGTCTGCAGGTGGCCTGGCCGTGTGAGTTTGGTGCATGTACCTGGAGGGAGGCCAGAGCAGCAGAAGGCAGTCAGGGGATTTACCTGTGAAGGCTGAAGCCTGCCATCTCATTATCCGGGATGGCTTGGGGCAGGAATTGAATCTGGGAGGCACTTTCAGAATCTCAGCCCAGGGCCCTTTTCCTAGAGACAGAAGCCGAGGAGGAGGCTGTGGGTGTGTAGGTGGTTGGCCCAGGGAATTCAGTGGTGATTCAGTTCAGAGAGACCCATCAGATTCATTCTGAGCAGGTCCCTGTGTCCATTTCCTGCGATTCCCAAATGACCCAACACTCGGGTGTCTCCAGGGACAAGTGGGAGGACCCTTTGCTGCAAATCCCTTCCGGGTATGCTTGGCGATCAGGGATGAGGAAGGTGGATGTGGTCATCTCTGGCCCCAGGCCACCTCCTCGGTGGATGGAGTAGGGGGCTGTGCCCTCCCTGGACTGTGGGAACTGCTCACCTCCCGGTGCTGGGGTGTGTGACAGGCTGGAAACAGCAGACTCAGGGGCAGTGCTGGCAGGCAGGGCTGGGGTGGTGTGTCTGGCGACCATGACAGGCCGGGAACCTGCCTGCCAGACTGCCTGTTAATTGGGTGGCGAGGGGCGAATCAGGAGAGATTCCCCGGGTGGGCTCTGAGCTTGCAGGCTTCATCAGAGCCCAGGCTGTGCCGGCCGCTTGTCACCATCCCCAACAAGCAGGGCCTGGCTGCTGGCTTCATGTTTGGACTTCTTACTAAAAAATATTTCCCCCAAGAAAGGGAGGGTGGAAGAAGGCAGCTTGTAATTGGGCTTGGGAAGGTGATGCTTGTCAGAGGAAGTGGAAGCTGGGGGTGGAGCCCTGGGGGAGAAGCGACCATTACAATAACTGCGTTCCAGGGAGAGAGAAAGGGGCTTTAGTCCTATCCCTGGGCCCTCCCCGGCAGGGGGACAGCTCCCAGGGATGGGGTGTGTGGGTACAGCCTGGGGCCCTGGCTCTGCCCAGGGTGGGGGCAATCAGACTCAAACAGATGCTACCTCTGGCCCAGATGGTAGATTCTAGAAGAAAGCAGGAGCCGTAAGCAAACAAGCATGCACCGAGGTCTTTCCCACTCACCTTGCTACACACACGCACACACACATGCACACACACACAGGCACACAGACTCACTCACACACACACACACATGCACACCCACACAGGCACACAGACTCACTCTCACGCACACACACACACAGGCACACAGACTAACTGTCACGCACACACACATGCACACACACACAGGCACACAGACTCACTCACTCACGCACACACACACAGGCACACAGACTAACTGTCACGCACACACACACACACACACACACACAGGCACACAGACTCACTGTCAGAATCCTCGTAGAGCATTGCCAAAGGGGTCCCACCCATCACAGCTCTCCAGGGCAACCAGACCGGAGAAGGAAGGGACTTGCTGAGGGTCACACCTCTGGTCAGAAGCAGGACCTTAGATCTTACTCGTGGGCTCCAAGTAATGTTGGGGATGCAGAGGGTGCTTTCTGACTTCTTGCTTACCCAGCCAATACCATTTCCAGCCCATAGATGTGACTAGAATCACATCCTTAGAGATTTATTCATTTGGACTCAAGCTTAGCTCACAATTATATAGCAGAATCTCCAGGGAGAATATATTATGTATATTCTATATTAAGCTCTGTCAATAATTTCTCCATAAGCAAAAATGATAAGGCTGATAAAGATATTGGATACCTGGGAGCAAGTGTGTGAGTGTGTGTATGTGTGTGTATGAGTGTGTGCGAATGTGTATGTGTGTGTGACTTTGTGTGTATATGTATGAGTGTGGGTATATATATGTATGAGTGTATGGGTATGTATGTGTATGTGTGAGTGGATGAATGTATGAGTGTATGTATGTATGTGTGTGTATGTGTGAGTATGTGTGCGCATATATGTATGAGTGTGTGTGTATATATCTGTGAGTGTGTGTATGTGTATATGTATGTGTGTATGTATAAAGTGTGTGTGTATGTGTGTGTATATGTATGTGTGTGTATATGTATGAGTGTGTATATGTGTGTGTGTGATTATGTATGAGTATATGTGTGCGTATGTGTGAATATCTATGTGTGTATGTATGAATGAGTGTATGTGTGTGTGTATGTATGAATGTATGTATATATATGAGTGTGTATGTGTGAGTGTGTGCATGTGTGTGGAGTGTGTGTACACATGTGTTTAGGGGCAGCTTGGATGAAGGAAGGACGGATGATGAGAGAAGTCTGGGAGCACGTCACCGGGAGCCGATTCCGCGTCCTGCAGCGCTCAGCCCCCGCCCGGCTCCCGCCGCCCCCTCGCACCCTGCGGCCAGGTGAGGCGAGGCGTCCACTGGCGGCCACGTCCCCGCCGTGGCAGCCCAGCCGCTCCCCGCGGCCGCCGTCTCCTGGAGTCTGTGTGACAGAATGGGACCCGGGGGGAAAGGCGCCACGTCAGCACCCAGCCCGTTTTGCACTGCGGCAGCTAATTAAAGCCAGGAAGGTAATTTATTGCTGAGGGAGAATGTGCGGGAGGTTTGGCTTAGTTGAAATGGCCCCCAAAGAGTTATGGAAAGCTAAAGTGGGTTTTCAGAAGCAAAAGTTAATTGCTCTTCACTTAGCATTTCAGTGTCATGTGGCTCTGAGTTACACACACGCTGAGTGGAAGCCTTTACCCAGACAGGGGGCCTGGGGGGAGGGTGCGGGGCAGGGATTCCAGGTAGAGGGAGGCCCCTGGCTGGGGGTCAAGAGGACCACTCCCCTCCCCACCAGGGTCAAGGCTTCGCCTACTCCGCTACTCCTCTCAGGTCGGGGCGGGGCAAGTAGGTGGGCGGAGCCCAGCACTGAGCCTTGGAAGCCTGGGTGATGGGGTGGCCGTGGGTCCCCTTCTGCCCAGACAGCTCGGGGACTTGGCCTCCTTCCTTCCCCTCTCTGAGTCTCAGTCTGGTCCCCTCTGTTTAGCCATCCTCAGAGGACATCTTCGCTTTTGGCATTCGGTAATTTCTTTGATTCCTCAAGGCCCTGGCTCTCATCATGAAAGCCATTCCTGCCGTGTGACCCATTTGTCAGAGAGGAAAACTGAGGGCTAGATGGTCCTACAGAGGATGATGGAGGATGTGGGGTGACTTGCCTTTTAGCTGAAAACAGGGAGATTTGCCACCTACAAATCAGAACTTCTGGTCTCCTGGACACACGCTCATACACACACACATGTGGAGGAGAGGGTTGAAAAGCCTTAATCGTGGTCACTTCAGTCAGGAGGTGAAAAATCCTTCAATGAGAAAGGGGCCAGATAGCAATGGTACAAAGCTGCCTTGCAGAGAGAGTGTCTGTATTTCAAGGCTGCTGTTCCTGTTCCTGTTGTAGGAGATGAGTTGAGAGGCTCCTTTGTGATTTTCTTACCTCCATTTTTCAGGGGAGGATACTGGGACCCAGTGGGGAAGGAGGGGTCCCATCCTTAGGTTTTCAGTCCAAGGTGGTTTACAAATAGCAGTGAAATCTGGAGATATGATGGGGTCTTATTTCAGGTAGATGTCGAATTCTCAAGTCAGTGGGCATGGTGAGCCCAGGCAAGTCCAGTTGATTCTGATAATACCTATATGATGGGACATCTCCTGGGAATTCGGAAGTGAGGAATTCTTTTGTTTTTCTTAGCATCCCTACTCTGCCATCCTTTTCCTGGGAGTAAGCTGAGGGTCTAGCTTGGGGTGGGGGAATGAAGAGGGTGATGGAGTGAATGGAGAAAGACCCCTCCTCTCCAGGATATTCCATTGAAGTCGTGTAGAGCAAGCATGTATTTCTCAAGGTTCACTCTGCTCTCTGACGCCAGGACCTATAAAGCCGGGAAGGAGGGCCTTTGGCCAAAATGTCTGCAGATAATATGAGCTCAGTGAGTTTTTTTTTAATAAATGAGTGAACAATAATTCTTCAAAAATTTTTGTCTTGTGCTCTCTCTCTGTGTTGTGGACAATGGCATTGTGTAGATACATCCTTTGTGAAAGTGGTTAAGTACCACGGTGCCTGTGTTTCAAGAACCATATTGAAAATAATTAAGCTCCCTAGAGACAAGACATGACACCCGACAGGAAACCTTTAGCACCTCACACGTATAATATTAAGTTTCAGGAAGAAAGCATCGCAGTGTTAATCTGAGAGCATTGGGAATGAGGTTGAATTCCCTTTGCATAAGCTATCCACTCTGTAATCTGAAGTGAATTCTGATATTATTGAGCTCTCTATTAAAGGTTTCCCTCTCTTTTATTCCAAAATGTTTCTGAGTCCAGGAGTGTTGGATCAAACATCCCCACTTTCTCTGAAAAATGAGCAGGACAGCTCAGAATGAGATCAAAATCCCAGGAACCTCAGCCAAAGATGGAACTCAGGTCAGTCCCATCTAACCCACACAGCCTGAGGACGTAGTTGTTTAGCCAAGGGCCGTACTCCCGAGCTGGTACTGGCTTGAATAAATGAGCTGAAGTGGTCTTGGATTTTGCAGATCTGTTTTTAGACCAGAGACTGCATTTGGAAAGGTATTAAGTGCTAAGGGCACACAGGGCATCGTTCAGTTCACTTTCGTGCAGAATGATTGTAAATGGTAGAAGCATTTGCCAAAACACGGTTCTCATTCACTCAGTCTGGCTAGAGGATGAGAGAATTCTCTCTCTCTCTCTTTTTTTTTTTATCAAGTCCCAAAGCTAATGCTTTTGGGTGAAACTAGAAGCTGGTGTGAGCAGTGATTCCCTAGCTCTCCTGCTCCATGGATGCACCTAGACACGTCGGATTTACCAGTAAGGCTTGTGGGGCATAGAAACAGCGGCAGGATCCCTTTTGGTGGGATGGGGAGCTGGTAGGGTTGACATGTAGATGTCTCTGAAAGGAGTTTGGTTTCTGCCATGATGGAGCTGGAGAGGGGAGGACCTCATTTTCTTTTGCACACAAATCCTAATATTTGTTGGGACAGGATGAGCGTGGGAGTGATAGGCATTATTTGGATGAAGGGAACAGAAAAGAGGGAAGAAAATTGACGCTTCTGACCCTTGGGCACTGTTGGGGGAGGAAGCCTGTAGGGCAAGGAAAACACTACAAGTTAGCACAGCTGAATCTTTCAGAAGGAGGGACTTCTTTTGTTTCAGTCTTTAAAAAAATTTTTTTAAATTGAAATATAGTTGATTTACAATGGTATGTTAGTTTCAGGTGTACAGCAAAGTGATTCAGTATATATATATATATATATACACATACACATATATAGTCTTTTTCGATTCTTTTCCATTGTAGGTTATTATTAGATACCGAGTAGCGTTCCCTGTGCCATACAGTAGGTGCTTGTTGGAAATCTATTTTATATACAGTAGTGTATATCTGTTAATCCTAAACTCCTAATGTATCCCTTCCCCTGCCCACTGGAAGAAGGGATTTTATTCTCCTTCCACAGAAGAGATTCCAGTTCAAACATCCTAAATGATGTCTGACTCTTCTGTCCTGGAAGACTCCTGGGGAGAATGTTCTAGAACCCACATCTCTATAAACGATGTCCAGACTCAAAAGATTTTAAAACTTCAGTCTGCAGATGACTAACTGGAATCCCTCGGCCGGAGAGCAGACCAGCCAGCGGGGAACCCAGCTGGTTAGAGTGGTGCCTCTTAAACCTTTTCACTCAGGTAAAGGCAGAGGGGGGTAGATGAGAGGCCACAGGTATGTGATGTCCTGAAACATCTCAGAGCAAATGTCAAGTGTTTAAATTTCAGTGTTTTAAAATCATCCCCATTTTGTTTGTTCCATCATGATACACTTGTGTTTTAATGTGAAAACACTGTTTGAGCTTGCCATTAAGAAAAACACAGACGTACATGCCTATTTCTTAGCTGTTTCAATTAAAGGCAGCAACCCATCTGTGCTGAATCTCGTGTTTTGGACACTGTAATTAGAAGGGCGGGTGGCGGCCTGTCACTATTGGTGGCCAGATCATTTTTGCTTTCTGAGAATCGGTAAAAATAGTGACAGCTTTTCTCTAATTTTTGAGCTGAATCAGGGTGGTAACTAAGGAGAGGTGTCTTGAAAACTCTCTCTTCCTTGCTGTGAATACTGGGAAATGAACACTCAAGGTGCGCCAGAGCCGGGATGGGGAAATCCCCAGGCCTGCCGCTCGTGGGTTGGCCTCCTCTGCAGGAGGAAACTGCCCTGTGTGCACTGCAGGACCAATCGGGGTGACTCTGGCCCCCTGGCTCTGTAAACCCAAGGGCATGGACCCTCTGATATGAACAGCCCAGCATTACCCCATTTGGCCTCCCTGTCCAGCCTGTATCAGTGGCAAATCCCATCTTGTAAGGAAAACAATGGTGCTGAACTTCCTTTGTGGCCAATCTCAGCCCTTGCCGGCCACATCTCCACGTTGTTTCTGAAGGCGTTTCCAAAAAAACCCAGAATCGAGGAGTCTGAGCAAAACGCTGTTTGCATTTACCCCCATGGTGATGCTCGTGATTAAGGGCTTTGAACATTTCAGCCTTGAAGCGACCCTAAAGCAGCCACAGCTGCTCTGCCATTGCCTTGACCTGAAGGAGGGATACTGGGGAACCAGCCCCTGCTCGGGTGGGGTCTGTCCTGCCTCTGCCAGGTCCCTGTTGCCCCACACTCCTTGAAGTCTGGTTCAAGGAGTTCACTTAATATATGTCTTCCTAGCTCTGGTGTTTACCCTGCTCTAGTTTAATCTCCCCGCCCCTACTTCCCTAACCAGGGCAATGGAGCAAATAGGGCTCAGACTCCTGCTGCAGGGAAAGTCTTCTGTGAGCTGCTGCGGCAGGGGCTCTGCAGACACCCAGTATTGGGCTCTCATTCTTGGGTGGATTTATCTCTGGAGAGTGGCCTCACCAACTCTGGGGCTTTGCTGGTGGCTCAGAAAGCAAAGAATCCACCTGCAATGCAGGAAACCCAGGTTCAATCTCTGGGTTGGGAAGATCCCCTAGAGAAGGGAATGGCTACCCACCCCAACATTTTTGCCTGGAGAATCCCATGGACAGAGGAGCCTGGCGAGCTATGGTCCATGGGGTTGCAAAGAGTTGGATGTGACTGAGCGACCAACACACACAACTCTGAGAAAGATGGCACCAGCCCATGACTGCTCTTCCATGAGCGACTCTAAAGGCAAGCTCTGCAGCTGATGGGAGTGAGGGAGGAAGAGAAGAAGAAGGAAGAAACTCAGAGACAGATGCTTCACCAGTGCCGGCCCCTCGGTACAGGGAAGGAGCTGGCAGTGGGTCTAGAATCACAGCACAGTTGTAACTCCAAACCCAGGGCTCCAGCACACAACTCTGATGGCTTCTTCCTTTTCTCCTCTTTCTCCTGTTCCCTTCTTCCCCCTCTTTCTCCCCTCTCTCTGCTTTTTCTGTCCCCTTCCTCCCCTCTTCCTCCTCCTCTTCTCCTCCCCTCCACTCTCCTTGCCCCAAGAGAGAAAGAGCCCTCAAATAACTGAGCTGTACTTTGGAAATGGATCTGATGAGCCCTGTAATAGGAGAAAATCATCATTATTTCCCAGGAGTTCGCATTCCCATAATATTTTTATTAGCAGCTTCTCTTCTAAATAAAGTTCAGTGGATTGATTTTGGTTGGATTTTCTCATTTTAAATATTCCCTTAAATTATGACCTTGGCTGTAGTCCCGTCATCAGCATTGTTATTACTGTTATCAGCATCAGCGGCTCCTTTGTAATATTTATGTCGCACTTAGAGAGCTCTCAGAACACTTCAGGTATATTACTTCATTTGTCCTCATTGCATCCTTGTCAGGAAGGGAGAGGGCCCCATTAGAGCTCAGCATTGAGCACAGACCTCCCCTCTCTGTGTGGACAACCTCCGTCTAGGGTGTGGCCAGGAGGAAGCCCTCTGCTCTGTCTTTTGTATACAGCTGTCCCTGTAATGATGGGGGATTGGTTTCAGGACCCCCGTGGATACCAAATCTGTGGAAACTCAAGTCCCTTGGGTAAAGTAGAGGAGTACAGCTGGCTTGCCATATCCACCGGTTCTGCACCCATGGATTCAACTGATCACAGAGACTGTGTTCCTCTACCTGGACCTGGAGCAGAGGAAGGCTGCCCCAGGACAGGTTACAGCCACTTGAGAAGACCGGATCACTCGGAGGGCTTGGTTTAGGACTTGGCTCATCACATCCCGAGAGTGATGCCATGGACCATTGGGAAGACACGGGCATGGGGACCTGGAGATCTGAGTTTGAATCCCCGTTCTGCCATTGATTGATGAGTCTTGCTTGTTGAGCTAATCACTTAACTTCCTGTCCTCATTTATAAATGAAGGGGTATTGATGTTTTCTTTCTGGATTATTTTGAGGATTCTATAGGACAGCTTACAGAGATGTGCTTAGCACAATGGAGGGGACACAGGTGTACCAGAAATGTCGATTCCATTTTTTCATTTAATTTTCTCTCCTGGCAAAAGCTAAATTGTTCAGTATGATTTTGAGAATTAAAAGGGAAAACAGAGAGCAACATTTGGATAGGTTTATCATTTTAATCAAGGCTTTGTCAGAAATCATGTATTTTCTTACCTACGTTGGGTAAAAGCTAAGTTATCAGTAATTAGTGTATTTTAAGGCTTGTGTTAGGAAACAGCTGGGTGGGAGGACAGCCAGCCTGGGCTTCGCCCCTCTCCGCCACTGACCAGATGGAAGCCCTTGAGCAAATCACTTGGCATGCCTGTGTCTCAGTACCCTGGTCTGTAAAATGAAGAGCTTGGAATACAGGATCATGAAGTCACTGAGAAGCATCACAACTCTAGAATTCTATAAGAAGCGATGTTTAGGGAAGGAGCCAAATGAAGGGTGTGAGCTTCGTTCCTTCCATCTCCTGGGGTTGTCTATGCTGTCGGAAACCCCATCGGTTGGCCCCAGGGTCATTGTCAAGGAACCCGGGTGACTTGTGGTGGGCACATAGCCTGAGAGGAAATAAGCAACCTGGGGAAGGCTGGGTAGCAAGGCTGGGCTCTAAGGAGACTGTGGCTGCATCAGACTCAGCACCAACTTGCTGGTAAACCCCAGCCTTCCCCTTCCCTGACCAGCCTCCCTCATCTACTGGCCTGGTAGCCTGGGGGAGGAGAGGAGAGCTGGGCCGGGACTGACGGCAGTTAAGTATCACTGTACACAGGGGCCCAGATGTCCAGAGTCCTCAGGGCGCAGGAGGGCTGCTGAGGGCTGGATGCATGGTCCCCAGGTCACTCTGTGGATCGCACTTCCAGGCTGGGGCCGTCTCCTGAGAGTCCATTAACCACTGCTGGCCTTGGCTCTCAACAGAACCTCACTGAGGGGCTGCCCAACGCAGCGCCCCTTCTGCATCATCTGAAGAAATAGGAGCGAGTCTTAGAGAAGAAATGGGCAGGGCATTTTCTCATACAAGCTTCCCTGCCCACAAATGCATCAGGAAGAGCATGAAGCATAAAGAAGGCTTTCCCTAGCATGATTCACCCCATACCTTATTGAAACAAAACAAAGCCTAGCTGCCTCTTCCATTTACTTCAGTGATACTTAGAAGGGCAGCTCACTATGCTGGGTGTTATGAGGGTCTCTAGTGAACAGAATTCTGTCTGTCCCCAGAGGCTCACAGCTTGGGGTGGGTGGTGAGGGGAGACAGACGCACGATTAACGAGGATAACAAGCAGCTGGTCAGAGTGCTTTTGTAAAGTCACCAAATATTTTGGAAAAATAATTTCAACTGCGAGTGTCAAGTCTTTTGTTGGGAAGTAGGTCTCGTTGTGGACCTTAAGTGATTGTCCAGTTTACAGTAAGAACCCAGTAGAGGATGGGAAAGGGCATTTAAGGAATAGGGGAGGCAGGGTGATGGGACATGGAATGCTGAAAGAGATTCTTTCATTCACTTTGTGGTCTGCCCTAGAGGACACACACACACACATGTACAGAGGGAGAAGCTACAAAGCCAGTGTCCCCATTCTAGGGCAGGAGAAGGGAAGTGCTCATTGGCATGTATGTTTCCATGGCGTCCATGAAGAATACATCAGGCAAAAATGCTGGACTGGATGAAGCACAAGTTGGAATCAAGATTGCAGGGAGAAATGTCAATAACCTCAGATACCGCGATGATACCACCCTTATGGCAGAAAGTAAAGAACTAAAGAGTCTCTTGATCAAAGTCAAAGAGGAGCATGAAAAAGGTGGCTTAAAACTCAACATTCAAAAAATGAAGAGCATGGCATCCGGTCCCATTGCTTCATGGCAAATAGATGGGGAAACAATGGAAACAGTGACAGACTTTATTTCCTTGTGCTCTAAAATTACCGCAGATGGTGACTGAAGCTGTGAAATTAAAAGACACTTGCTCCTTGGAAGAAATGCTATGACCAACCTAGACAGCATATTAAAAAGCAGAGACATTACTGACAAAGATCCATCTAGTCAAAGCTATGATTTTTTCCAGTAGTCATGTATGGATATGAAAGTTGCACCATAAAGAAAGCTGAGCGCCAAAGAATTGTTGCTTTTGAACTGTGATGTTGGAGAAGACTCTTGAGAGTCCCTTGAACAGCAAGGAGATCAAACCCGTCAATCCTAAAGATAATCAGTCCTGAATATTCATTGGAAAGACTGATGCTGAAGCTGAAACTCCCTTTGGCCACCTGATGCAAAGAACTGACTCCCTGGAAAAGACCCTGATGCTGGGAAAGATTACAGGCAGGAGGAGAAGGGGACGACAGAGGATGAGATGGTTGGATGGCATCACTGATTTGATGGACGTGAGTTTGAGCAAGCTCCGGGAGTTGGTGATGGACAGGGAAGCCTGGAATGCTGCAGTCCATGAAGTTGCAAAGAGTTGGACACGATTGAGTGACTGAACTAGTGCCTCATAATTTTCTGTTTTTCTTTTTAGCTTTTATTTTGCTTATTTATTGTTATTTTTGCCTGCACTGGGTCTGTGTGGCTGCCCAAGGGCTTTCTGTAATCGTGGTGAGGGGGCCTACCCTCTAGTTGAAATGTGCAGGCTTCTCATTGGCTTCTGTTGTTGCAGAGTGTGGGCTCTAGCACACGGGCTTCAGTAGTCATGGTGCACAGGCTTAGTTGCTCTGTGGCATGTGAGATCTTCCTGGATCAGGGATCAAAACTGCGTCCCCTGCATTCAAACTGAGTGTTAGTTGCTCAGTCGTGTTCAACTCTCTTCGACCCCATGAACTAGAGCCCACCAGGCTCCTCTGTCCATGGAATTCTCTAGGCAAGAATACTGGAGTGGGTAGCCATTCCCTTCTCTGGGGATCTTCCCAACCCAGGGATCAGACCTGGGTCTCCAGCATTGCAAGGAAGACTCTTAACCACTGGACCACCAAGAAAGCCCAGAATTTTCTGTTCTTAATTCAGATAGTTTCTGACTTTATCTGGATCAGAAGGTGGATTCAGATTCCTAAATGCACCTTTAAGTTGGATAGGGAAAAATAAAAAACAAGAATAAAAAACAAGCTCTCAACTGAAGAATGAATGGCAACTTTAAATGTAAACATCCCCCTTTAATCAATTTCGAATACTCTTCCTCCTCTGGTGTTAATATACTTTGAAGTAGAGCTGGAAGGAAGTAGCTGTTTCTGACCTACCAGAGACTGTGCCCATGCCAGACATTACTAATCAAACCTGGCATGCCTTCTCCCTGAGTGAGACTTCTCTTAAGAGTGCCCTGGTATTCCAGGCAGCCCCTGCCGATCAGCTGTTTGTGCTGCACCAGATGAATCTGATTTGCCTTTTTCTGCTATCTTAAATACTAAGTGCATTTTTATGGAATCCAAGACTGTCTGAAAGCAGGGAGAAATTTTTATAACATCTAGTGTAGTGAGAATCCCAAAATATAAATGGGAGTTGCTGATGGAGCTATGAGATCAAGACAAAAAAATCCTCTGTCCTTTCTTCCAATGTCCCTGTGATTTAATGGTGTAAATATTACATTCGAAGAGACAGAGACTAGGTGAGAAAGTATAATACAATATACATAGAAAAATAACCCTTGACTGAGATCAGTGGATCTCAACCTTGTGCATCTGAATCACTCATTTATAATGCAGATTCCTGGGTCTTATTTCAGATTATATTGGAATTCCTGGTCTCCGAGTCTGGAAATCAGCATGTCTTCCAAACAGCTTGAGTAACTCTCTTGCAGTACACCTGAGACCAGCCCACAAAGTTGGGGAGCTCGAGACTTGAATGATAAGAATTTTTGCCCCTTTCTATGTCGTTAGATGGTTGGCAAATAAATATCATATTCTTCATCTATGGCTGTGCTGCCTTAAATACCATGACATTCCAGGTACTGAAAAACAGCATTCATTTGGAAAATGGAAATGAAGTCTCAATTTCCAAAGGGATCAGTCATTTGGATAAGCATGGGTCATGCTTTATGGAAATCAATTTGCAAGATATGTCTGAATTGCATCCATATTATCATTTGAACCTGGTTTTAAGAGAAGTTGGAAGAGAAGGAAGTAGTTTTGTTGACCAGTAAGACAGATCAACACCAGTAAGACAGATCAACATCATTTGAACCTGGTTTTAAGAGAAGTTGGAGGAGAAGGAAGTAGTTTTGTTGACCAGTAAGACAGGTCAACACCGAAATCAGATCAATTATATTCTTTGCAGCCAAAGATGGAGAAGCTCTATACAGTCAGCAAAAACAAGACCAGGAGCTGACTGTGGCTCAGACCATGAACTCCTTATTGCCAAATTCAGACTTAAATTGAAGAAAGTAGGGAAAACCACTAGACCATTCAGGTATGACCTAAATCAAATCCCTTATGATTATACAGTGGAAGTGAGAAATAGATTTAAGGGCCTAGATCTGATAGATAGAGTGCCTGAAGAACTATGGAATGAGGTTCATGACATTGTACAGGAGACAGGGACCAAGACCATCCCCATGGAAAAGAAATGCAAAAAAGCAAAATGGCTGTCTGGGGAGACCTTACAAATAGCTGTGAAAAGAAGAGAAGTGAAAAGCAAAGGAGAAAAGGAAAGATATAAACATCTGAATGCAGAGTTCCAAAGAATAGCAAGAAGAGATAAGAAAGCCTTCTTCAGCGATCAATGCAAAGAAATAGAGGAAAACAACAGAATGGGAAAGACTAGGGATCTCTTCAAGAAAATCAGAGATACCAAAGGAACATTTCATGCAAAGATGGGCTCGATAAAGGACAGAAATGGTATGGACCTAACAGAAGCAGAAGATATTAAGAAGAGGTGGCAAGAATACACAGAAGAACTGTACAAAAAGATCTTCACAACCCAGATAATCATGATGGGGTGATCACTGACCTAGAGCCAGACATCCTGGAATGTGAAGTCAAGTGTGCCTTAGAAAGCATCACTACGAACAAAGCTAGTGGAGGTGATGGAATTCCAGTTGAGCTATTCCAAATCCTGAAAGATGATGCTGTGAAAGTGCTGCACTCAATATGCCAGCAAATTTGGAAAACTCAGCAGTGGCCACAAGATTGGAAAAGGTCAGCTTTCATCCCAATCCCCAAGAAAGGCAATGCCAAAGAATGCTCAAACTACCGCACAATTGCACTCATCTCACATGCTAGTAAAGTAATGCTCAAAATTCTCCAAGCCAAGCTTCAGCAATATGTGAACCATGAACTTCCTGATGTTCAAGCTGGTTTTAGAAAAGGCAGAGGAACCAGAGATCAAATTGCCAACATCCGCTGGATCATGGAAAAAGCAAGAGAGTTCCAGAAAAACATCTATTTCTGCTTGATTGACTATGCCAAAGCCTTTGACTGTGTAGATCACAATAAACTGTGGAAAATTCTGAAAGAGATGGAAATACTAGACCACCTGATCTGCCTTTTGAGAAATCTGTATGCAGGTCAGGAAGCAACAGTTAGAACTGGTCATGGAACAACAGACTGGTTCCAAATAGGAAAAGGAGTACGTCAAGGCTGTATATTGTCACCATGTTTATTTAACTTCTATGCAGAGTACATCATGAGAAACGCTGGACTAGAAGAAACACAAGTTGGAATCAAGATTGCTGGGAGAAATCTCAATAACCTCAGATATGCAGATGACACCACCCTTATGGCAGAAAGTGAAGAGGAACTAAAAAGCCTCTTGATGAAAGTGAAAGTGGAGAGTGAACATTCAGAAAACGAAGATCATGGCATCTGGTCCCTTCGCTTCATGGGAAATAGATGGGGAAACAATGGAAACAGTGTCAGACTTTATTTTTCTGGGCTCCAAAATCACTGCAGATGGTGACTGCAGCCATGAAATTAAAAGACGCTTACTCCTTGGAAGGAAAGTTATGACCAACCTAGATAGCATATTGAAAAGCAGAGACATCACTTTGCCAACCAAGGTTCGCCTAGTCAAGGCTATGGTCTTTCCTGTGGTCATGTATGGATGTGAGAGCTGGACTGTGAAGAAGACTGAGCGCCAAAGAATTGATGCTTTTGAACTGTGGTGTTGGAGAAGACTCTTGAGAGTCCCTTGGACTGCAAGGAGATCCAACCAGTCCATTCTGAAGGAGATCAGCCCTGGGATTTCTTTGGAAGGAATGATGCTAAAGCTGAAACTCCAGTATTTTGGCCACCTCATGGGAAGGGTTGACTCATTGGAGAAGACTCTGATGCTGGGAGGGATTGGGGGCAGGAGGAGGAGGGGACGACAGAGGATGAGATGGCTGGATGGCATCACTGACTCGATGGATGTGAGTCTGAGTGACCTCTGGGAGTTGATGATGGACAGGGAGGCCTGGTGTGCTGCGATTCATGGGATCGCAAAGAGTCGGACACGACTGAGCGACTGATCTGATCTGATCTGAAGACAGATCATCTTGAAATTTCTAGTTAAGGGGTTAGTGTTTGATTCTACATGACTTTCTGAACATTAGCATCAAAATTGTAAATATCATATACTGTCTGTCTTTTCTGTATTGGACACTGTACTAAGACAATATACACATTGTTGAATGTAGTCCTTAAAACAATCCTATGAAGAGGTTATTGTCCCCCTAAATGAATCTGAGGCTCAGAAAATTTAAATAACTTGCCTTGAGTAATGCAGGATATGAATGTGAGTCTTGAACCTAAGGTTGTCTAACTCCAAGTCTTTTATTCTTATTTCCAACACTCCACCTGCAATTTCCAAGGAATATCCTATTCTGTCAGATACCGAAACCAAGAGCCATCATTAAGCGCAAAACTCAGATCGGAGCTGAGTTTAGACCATGTTTAGACCTTCTTACTAAACATGCTAATAGTGTCTGAGGAACACTGGTTTTCTTCCTTTTTTGATCAAAAGTCATCGAGTTTAGTACTAGGTCTTTGATCTGGCTCCCTTAGTATGAATAAAGTTTGTTTAACTGAATTAGGATTATTCTTATGCCCCAAATTCGTATTTATGAAAAGTTGAAAGGTTTTCTTTACCATGGTTATTTTAAAAAATAGAAGAGCCACTGGTGGGTGCTGCTCCTGTAGGGTGCATTCTGAAAAGGGCACATGGAGAGGACACACCCAGTGCCCAGCATATGGAGCCACCATCCAGAGTGTGAGTCAGTGGCCAAGAGATTTGCTCTCTCCAGGTGGCTCTGTCACT
Source organism: Tragelaphus eurycerus (assembly GCA_935064755.1). Taxonomy (NCBI): domain Eukaryota; kingdom Metazoa; phylum Chordata; class Mammalia; order Artiodactyla; family Bovidae; genus Tragelaphus; species Tragelaphus eurycerus. The sequence goes on along the minus strand of CAKXYN010000034.1, from coordinate 9,435,967 downwards.
GTGAGGAGGCCATGTTGCCTCTGGTGCTCAGTGTCCATACAAATCTATTGGGCAAAAGTCTATAAAGCTCTCTTTTTGCATTAACTGATTCTGGACAAAGTGTCAGCCGTGTAGTTGACAAAGAGACAGATGTGTGACTGTCTTCACTAGTCCAGGATGGGCAGAGGGTGGGCTATGCTGGGGACCAGTTTCTGGAGTCTTCTATCCCTCTGACCTCTTTGGCCTGAAGTTGCCAGACTCCTTTCTCTTCCCAAGACCATCTCTCACCTTCCATGTTTCCCACTGGGGTGAATTTAAACCCTAAGTCTTCAAGTAAAAACTAAGTAGCCCTCTTTGTGCATATTTTCTTGTTCCTGGAAACACTGATCACCCATTCACATCCTGCCCTTCTAATGGGCTTAGAACCACCTTGACTGCTTGGGTGACAACGTGCCTTTGTAATTCACAGGAATTTGAAGCTGATGGGACCTTACTTCTAGTCCAACTCCCGAATGAGATCAAGGACCCCTAGAGAGAAAATGATTCCCCTCAGGGACAACCAGTCAGGTAGGGAAGGGCTTGACACCACGTTTTCAGATTTATTCTCATGAGTGTTAGAATCAAACTAACCCCACTGAGCTTGTGTGAAGGTATGGAAGTAACACATCCAAAGCACCCAAGAATACGGGACTTCCCTGGTGGTCCAGTGGTTGAGAATCTGCCTTGCAATGCAGAGGACAGGTTTGATCCCTGGTCAAGGAACTAAGATCCCTCATGGCCAGGAGCAACTAAGCCCATGGTGCGCACCTGGAGAGTCAGGCAGTGCACCGCAACATCCCGCATGGCACAACGGAGATCCTGAGTGCCACAATGAAGACCCGACGCAGCCAAGTAAATAAATACATAAAACAACAACAAAGTAAAGCACCTGAGCATGGATCTTGGCATAGAGAGCCGCCTGAGACAGGTGGTTCCCTCCCTTCCTGGAGCTCGGATCTCCCACTCCCCTTCATTCTCGCATTCGCATAGACGACCTGTGTGTTAGACTCTGTTATTCCTTTTCCTCCTCCAGCACGCCAGGGCGTGCAGAAGTAAGCTGAGCGGCTCCCATTTAATCTCTGTGCTAATGGTGAAATCTGACTTGGCCCGAGTTATGTACTCAAAGAATGTTTGGGATCGCTGCCCGCCAGAACCCGTCCCTCCTGACTCCTAATCCAGTGCTCTTTCCATGATGCCGTGCTGATGGATGCGAGGGTGGGGACGAGCTGCTTTGAAAGGCTATGAATACCAGCCTGATGACAGACGCATAAGAACACGAGATCTCAGGAGATCTGAAGTCTGCCAGGGTCATTTTATTATCAAGCATTTATCAAGGCTTACCATGTGCCAGGGGCTCTGCGTACTGCTGAGATGAATATAAAAATGAATAGGATACAGGGCCCTGCCCTCAAGGAGCATTTAATTTGATCACAGAGACAGACTTAGACATAAATAATTCAAATATAAGGCAGCTGGTAATCCATGAGTACTATACGCTATGCTTCCCTGGTGGCTCAGCGGTAAGGAATCCACTGGCCAAAGGCAGGAGGCGCAGGTTCTATCCCTGGGTCGGGAAGATCCCCCGGTGACAGAAATGGTAACCCACTCCAGTATTCTTGACTGGAGAATCCCATGGACAGAGGAGCCTGGCAGGCTATAGTCCATGGGGTCACAAAGAGTTAGACATGACTTAGTGACTGAACCACAACAGCAACAAACTGTATTATTTATGTACTGAAAAGAAGCACAGGGCTGGGGGGCTCACTAGTTGACATGGTGGGAGGGGCTGGGCTAGGACTCGACAGCTCCCAAATGCCTCCACATGGAGAGCATGTGGAGAGACCACAGGGCTACGCCATGTGTGTCTTAAGGCAAGTGTGTCAGGGTTGCCTGAGACTCTAGTCTCTGAGCTCCTTGGCCCAGACTGCCGAGTGACCTTAGCTGGTCACTGTCTTGCCTAAGCGTGACTTCTTGAGCAGTTTTGCAAAATGGGAGAACATTCCTTTTTTTTTTTTTTTTTTTTGCTCTGAGCTCAACGGGGATGAGATTGGTCAATTGGTTTAAACCTCTGCTTTTGAAAGGGATGGCCCTGAACCATGCAGACAGGTAAGTATTTGCAGGCCACAGAGAATGAGAAAATGCCATTCTTTTTCTCTCTTCTCTCCATTTCAGTGGGGGGAGGGGAATGAGGTTTGGGGCTAAGGGTAGGGGAGGGCTGGTGGGAGGCAACTTGTAGGTCAGTGCTTGGCAAGGGGGGCCAGGTCACCCAAGGGGAGCATGGCCTTGCTTTCCACTGGCAGGTTCCCAGAAAAGCTCCCCACCTGTCCTGGGCGCCCCCTCCCCCGGCGCTGCTGTCCCCGTGTGCATGGAGCGGGGAGGCGATGATGAATTTCCCCCAAACGGCATTACAGACAGTCATAAATAATGCTTTGCTCTTTGGTGACGGCACTTTCCATTAGAGCTGCCTGCACTGGGCTGTTGCTACCCCCAGTCTTCTGCCGGGGACTTGCAGTAAAATTTATCAGCGAGCTTTCTGCACCTAATAAATCATCCCCCTCCGGGAGCCATCTGGCAGATAAGGCCAGAACCCACATGCTCTGCGGAGGCGGAGTCGGAGAGAGAGCCGCCCTCGTTGGGGCCCCAGGCCCGGTGGAGGGGGGACTGTCTCCCCCTGCAAGCCCAGACCTGTCACACTCTCCCTGGCTTTTCTCATCAGCCTCAGATTGGTGGCCCTGGATAGGGTGGCTGTTCTGACTCACAGAACTGTCCCCAGCCTAGGATCAGTGCCGAACATCAGGGATTCTGTACCCGCCCCCCACCCCAGGTGTGCAGAAGGCCCTGGGGTCTGACACCAGATAAGAGCAAGGGTACTGCCAGGACTGAGCAGGTTCCTGTGCTGGACTCAACTGTAACTTAATTGTATCATCCTTCTCGTCTTCTAGCCATTTGGATGTTGGCCAGCATGGCAATAATCTCATGATGAGAAATTTCCTGCTTGGACAAAAGATACCTAGAAGCATCTCCTCCTAACTCAGGGTAAATGTCCCATGGATAGCCCTACTTTCTCTGAGCAAAACTACTGTGATATGAGTGTTCACTTTCAAACGTGGATTCCTGCCATGAATATACCTTAAGGGGATTTCTCAAGCCAGCTGAGTCGCAGATTAAAGATGGCCATTCTTTCCTTCATGCGCTTGGAGAGAGTGTTTTACAGCCTCTCACGCAGTGTGATGGCAGCTCCCACTCTCATGGGGACGCAGGGTGCAATTCTCTGGGGGCTTTCTGCATTTGGTGGGTGCCTGGCACATGCGCATTGGGTGTATAGGACGGACTGTGGCAGCAGGCGAAGCCCCGGACACAGCCACCGATAGGAAGCAGATGATGAGCAGAAAGCAATACACAGCAGTGGGCCCCTCATCCTCAGGGTCCAGCAGAGGGGACTCTGCTCCTTGAAGCAAAGGGAAAGTGTTAGTCGCTCAGTCCTGTCCGACTCTTTTGCAACCCCATGGACTATAGCCTGCCAGACTCCTCTGTCCCTGGGATTCTCCAGTCAAGGATGTTGGAGTGGGGTGCCAATCCTTTCTCCAGGAGATCTTTCTGACCTGGGGATCGAACTTGGGTCTCCTGCACTGCAGGCAGATGCTTTACTGACTGAGCCACTTTTTAGGGTCAACTAGACCATCTGTTCGGAGAAGGCAATGGCACCCCACTCCAGTACTCTTGCCTGGAAAATCCCATGGACAGAGGAGCCTGGGGGGCTGCAGTCCATGGGGTCGCTAAGAGTTGGACACAACTGAGCGTCTTCACTTTCACTTTTCACTTTCATGCATTGGAGAAGGAAATGGCAACCCACTCCAGTGTTCTTGCCTGGAGAATCCGAGGGATCGGGGAGCCTCGTGGGCTGCTGTCTATGGAGTCACACAGAGTCGGACATGACTGAAGCGACTTAGCAGCTTAGCAGCAGCAGACCATCTGTTGAAGAAGACTCTTGAGAGTCTCTTGTACTGCAAGGAGATCCAACCAGTCCATCCTAAAGGAAATCTGTCCTGAATATTCATTGGAAGGACTGATGCTGAAACTGAAATGCCAATCCTTTGGCCACCTGATATGAAGGACTGACTCATTTGAAAAGATCCTGATCTGAGAAAGATTGAAGGTGGGAGGAGAAGGGGATGACAGAGGATGAGATGGTTGGATGGCATCACTGACTCAATGGACTTGAGTTTGAATAAGTTCCAGGAATTGGTGATGGACAGGGATGCCTGGCTTGCTGCAGTCCATGGGGTCACAAAGAGCTGGACATGACTGAGAAACTGAATGTAACTGAACTGAACTGAAACCATCTGGGAACAAAATCCTGTCCTGGGCCTGACATAACCTGTGTCCTGTGCCAGCTTGATCAAGGGACGCTCTGAGCCTCAGTGTTCTCATTCATAAATTAAGAAGAAAAGATAAGGTAACTTGGGGGTTAAGTTTTAATATTCTCGCTACTGGAATATTTTCCGCATTTTTCTTTGCTGATGCCTGATTTTCTGAAAGGCAGGAAACTGAATGGTAAAACTGGTCAGACTCCTCTCTCTTCCTGCCCTACTTGACTGCTTCCCAAACAAGATAAAATAAAATGTTGGTTAGTGTCTATATGTGGGGGTCCCAGGCAGGTAGAGTCCAACCCCCCTGAATTCTTCCTGTGAGCTCCTTTTGCCCAGACACCTACAGGCCGCCTCTTACTGCTATGGACATGCCCTGGGAAAACATTAAATGGAGTGTCCTGAAGATGCTCAGCTTAGCTATGCATTTAATTTGGTGGTAATTGAAATTTGCCAACAAAGATTTGCATGTAATCTGTGATTTCATTTTTCAATTAAAATTGTTTCCTTTCAGTGGAGGGAAAGCACTTGGCTCTTTTCCCCCTCAGAGCACTTTACAAACACTAACCTGCACTTCTTTGGGGGGCTGGAGTGAGGAGAGGGGGTGTGGCAGGGAGGGGAAAGCCCAGGCCATGACGGGGAGGGCAGGCCTGGGAACAGGACCCTGCAGGAGAGGAGGCTGGGGGCTGGCTGCTGGGAGGCCAGTGGTGGGCTCCGGTCCTGCATTCCCAGTGGGTGTGGCCAAGAAACTCCAGCCCCAGACTTCCAGCAGTTTCTAGATGGCAGGCGAGGGCTGGAAGTTAGAAAGCTTAGGTAGAGGTAGGAAGAGCCTGGGCTTCCCTGGTAGCTCAGCTGGTAAACAATCCACCTACAATGCAGGAGACCCCTGTTTGATTCCTGGGGGTTGGGAAGATCCCCTGGAGAAAGAATAGGCTATCCACTCCAGTATTTTTCTGCTTCCCTGGTGGCTCAGACAGTAAAGAATCCTCTTGCAATGTGGGAGACCTGGATTGGGAAGATCCCCTGGAGAAGGGCATGGCAACCCACTTCAGTATTCTTGCTGGGAGAATCCCATGGACAGAAGAGCCTGGTGGGCTACAGTCCATGGGGTCACAAAGTGCTGGACATGCCTGAGCAACCAACACAACAAGAGCAGGAAGAGCCAGCCAGTTCTTCAAGGCCAGGAGCTGGGAATAAGGTGGAAGGCCCAGGTAGTGGGGAGCTGGGTGTTGAAGATTTTCCCCTCTGGATGACTGTGTCCTTTGATAAAAGCAAGAGGCAATACAACTTGCTGGAGAAAATAACTGATTGGAATGCCAGTTTATAGGAGACACAGACAGGAAGCAGAGGCCCCTAGAGACCCTGCCCCCGCCCACCCCCTGCCAAAGGGGCTATGGAGCCTGCAGGCTGTGGTTTTGAATGAACGGTTCCCAGGTATGAGCTTTTCCTTTGTTGGCTCTGTGACCTTGGCTCCTACTTAATTTCCTTGAGTTCCTATTTCCTCAACCTTCCAGTGGGCAGAAGATGAATATGAATACCTACCTAGGGAAGACAGGCCATTGGTGTGTGAGGGTCATCTGAGGGTAGGGGCTCCATCTTCATATACACCGCCCCTGGCACATATAAGAATGAAATCCGTTAGAGTACAATCTGTTAAAATGGAAAATTAGTCAAATGAGATGGTGTGCGCATTTTGTAAATCCCAATGACCTCTTTTCAGCACTCTTTAGTCAGTTCAGTTGCTCAGTCATGCCCAACTCTCTGCAACCCCATGGACTGCAGCACGCTGGGCTTCCCTGACCATCACCAACTCCCGGAGCTTACCTGCACTCATGTCCATTGAGTTGGTGATGTCATCCAACCATCTCATCCTCTGTCATCCCCTTCTCCTCCCACCTTCAATCTTTCCCAGCATCAGGGTCTTTTCCAATGAGCCGGTTCTTCACATCAGGTGGCCAAAGTTCTGGAGTTTCAGCTTCAGCCTCAGTCCTCCAAAGAATATTTAGGACTGATTTCCTTTAGGATGGACTGGTTGGATCTCCTTGCAGTCCAGGGACTCTCAAGAGTCTTCTCCAACACCATAGTTCAAAAGCATCAATTTTTCAGCACTCAGCTTTCTTTATACTCCAACTCTCACATCCATACAGAGCACTGGAAAAACCATAGCTTTGACTAGACAGAACTTTGTTGGCAAAGAAACATCTCTGCTGTTTAGTATGCTGTCTAGGTTGCTCATAGCTTTTCTTCCAAGGAGCAAGCATCTTTTAATTTCATGGTTCTGCAGTGATTTTGGAACCCCCAAAATAGTCTGGCACTGTTTCCATTGTTTCCCCATCTATTGGCCATGAAATGATGGAATCGGATGCCATGATCTTAGTTTTCTGAATGTTGGGTTTTAAGCCAACTTTTTCACTCTCCTCTTTCACTTTCATCAAGAGGCTCTTTAGTTCTTCTTCACTTTCTGCCATAAGGGTGGTGTCATCTACATATCTGAGGTTATTGATATTTCTCCCGGCAATCTTGATTCTAGCTCGTGCTTCATCCAGCCCAGTGTTTCTCATGATGTACTTTGCTGCATATAAGTTAAATAAGCAGGGTGACAACATACAGCCTTGACGTACTCCTTTTCCTATTTGGAACCAGTCTGTTGTTCCATGTCCAGTTCTAACTGTTGCTTCTTGACCTGTATACAGATTTCTCAGGAAACAGGCCATGTGGTCTGGTATTCCCATCTCTTTCAGAATTTTCCAGTTTGTTGTGATCCACACAGTCAAAGGCTTTGGAGTAGTCAATAAAGCAGAACTAGATGTTTTTCTGGAACTCTCTTTTTGATGATCCAGCGGATGTTGGCAATTTGATCTCTGGTTCCTCTGCCTTTTCTAAAACCAGCTTGAACATCAGGAAGTTCACGGTTCACATATTGCTGAAGCCTGGCTTGGAGAATTTTGAGCATTACTTTACTAGCATGTGAGATGAGTGCAATTGTGCATTCTTTGGCATTGCCTTTCTTTGGGATTGGGATGAAAACTGACCTTTTCCAGTCCTGTGGCCAAATTTGCTGGCATATTGAGTGCAGCACTTTCACAGCATCATCTTTCAGGATTTGAAATAGCTCCACTGGAATTCCATCACCTCCACTAGCTTTGTTCGTAGTAATGCTTCCTAAGGTCCACTTGACTTCACATTCCAGGATATCTGGCTCTAGGTGAGTGATCATACCATTGTGGTTATCTCCATCATGAAGATCTTTTTTGTATAGCTCTGTGTATTCTTGCCACCTCTTCTTAATATCTTCTGCTTCTGTTAGGTCCGTATCATTTCTGTCCTTTTTTGTGCCCATCTTTGCATGAAATGTTCCCTTGGTATCTCTGACTTTCTTATCCTATTTGTGAAAATGGGATTAAATATTTGACTCCAGGCTGGGCCCTGGGTGGGAAATGTCCAGGTCCCAGTGTTCTGCACAGGATGTTTCTCTGGGAGCCTGGCCATCCAATGGTGACTGGCTGCTGGAGATCCAGGTGTTGCAGGGTCCCCAGCTGAACGCTGCTTTCCAGGTCCAGGGCCATCCTCTGGTGCCAGAATCACCAGTCTGCCTCAGGCTGGCAATTTTGAGATGGTGGGACATGTCTTGAAAGAGTTTGCCACCAAGAGAGCTGGGCCAGTGCTCAGAGAGAGAAAGAGACAGTTTGGTTCCCGGAGCCCAGCTGGAGATGGGATTAAGACCCATTTTAAGAATTAGCAGTCATTTGGTCTGCAGCAGGGCACACCGCTTTGGGCAGAGTTTTTCTCTCCGTCAGTGCAAGTCATTTTTTTTTTTTTTTTTTTAAAGTCTGGTTTCTTTCAAGTAGAGATAATCCTTTCTACCTGGCCAGACAGCTGAACCGCTTTCATTTTTTTTTCGAATTCAGTAATAAATCTGCCAACTCTGCAGGGCGCGAGCCAAGGGCTCTCGCTAGCTTCATCGACACAGAGGTCTCATAAAAGTGGTGTAAAATGAAAGAGAGAAATGCATATTTCGCACTTTGTCTGCTTTGGGTTATGGCGAATCTGAACCCATCCCCATTCCAAACAGTCGACCTTCCCACAGAGTTCAAGTACCTTCTCCTGGTCTGGAAAAACCATATCTCTGTCTCTCTCCTGCATTCTTTCTCCTTCCTTTTCCCTCCAAACCTGAACTTTTCGCCTGAGAGGCGGCACTGTTGTTCGTAGGTACACTGCGCTGGTCCAGGGCTTTCCAGGGGGAGGGGGCGTGAACGACCCCAGTGCACGTGGGTTGGCGGGTGACGCACACAAGGGCTGTGCCGTCCACTTCCTCTGCCTCTGCATCTCCTCACTCTGCCGAGATGCTAATTGATGTAGAATGTATCCATTTGGTTTTCCTCCTGTTGAAAGCTGCCTGTGTCCACTAAAGGTCATTTTCTGTCCAAATCGCTAACATTAACTTGGTTACCACTCAAAAGAAACGGCCAACCTTTCCAACGTTCCCTGCCTCTAATCTTCTGTACAAATCTGCATGCGAGTCAGAACCCTTGTTTATGCCCCCAAACAGGCCGTGTTCATTCCCACCTTCTGCTCTCTACCCCACGCAATTGTCCTGCATCCATTCTGCTTCTTTCTCTATTCTGCCCAGCTCAATCCTGTCTGCCTTCAAAGTCCACCTCCTCCTTGAAGCCTTCCTGGATCACCCCGGCCTATAATGCTCAGTCTTCACTTGGAGCTGCTGCTGCTGCTAAGTTGCTTCAGTCGTGTCCGACTCTGTGTGACCCCATAGACGGCAGCCCACCGGGCTCCCCCGTCCCTGGGATTCTCCAGGCAAGAACACGAGTGGGTTGCCACTTCCTTCTCTAATGCGTGAAAGTGAAAAGTGAAAGTGAGGTCGCTCAGTTACGTCCCACTCTTAGCGACCTCTTGGACTGCAGCCCACCAGGCTCCTCCGTCCAGGGGATTTTCCAGGCAAGAGTACTGGAGTGGGGTGCCATTGCCTTCTCCGCTTCACTTGGTGGTCAGCACCAAAAGCTCTGATTACTCTCGCCCTTGGTTATCAATCATACTGCTTTTTAAAATTTTTTAAAAAAACGATTGTAATTTTCTTACATAATCATAATTTCTTATTTTATATTTCTTATTTCCCTATTTCCTGATTAGATGATAATGTCTTACCTATAATTCTATCTTTTCCAGAGTCAAACACATAGTAGGTGCTTAGTCCAAAAAAAAAAAGGAATGAATCAAAGTTCCCATGTAGGTGTGGGTGTGGCTCTGATATGATTGCTCTTTTTTAAAAAAACAATTGAAGCGGTTGATTTACAGTGTTGTGTTAATTTCTGCTGTGCAGCAAAGTGATTCAGTTATACATACATATATATATATACATTCTTTTTCATATTCTTTTGTATTCAAGTTTATCACAGGATATTGAGTATAGTTCCCTGTGTTCTACAGGAGAATCTTGTCATTTATCCATCCAAAGTAGCCACCTGCCAATGCAGGAGACGTAAGAGACTCGGATTCAATCCCAGAAGGCATGGCAACCCACTCCAGTATTTTTGCCTGGAGAATCCCAAGAACAGAGGAGCCCGGCAGGCTACGGTCCATAGGTTCACAAAGAGTCGGACACGACTGAAGCGACTCAGCAAGCACACGTAATAGTTTACTGGTTTTCTCGTTCTTGGTTGGATTAGTAATCAAGACCATTCACACCTCCAAGGGAAGGGAGAGTCTTGACTTGAAGGGGTGCTGCCCAGGAGATGTTTCCTTTTGTTTGGACGATGCTGGAAATCAGGTAACTGTGTCAAGAGCAGCCCCAGGGCTCCCTGTACAGACTCAGGATCTGCCGTCTATGATCACACAGACTGTTGAGATTTTTATGGTAGTGGGAAAAACTAGTGCTTCTGACTGTGTTCCTGCCCTCTGTACCTCCCCCCTCTCCTTGACATCCCTATATATGCCCCACATGTCATCTGTGTTTAATTTAGAAAAAAAGAGTTACTTTGATTTTAACTCCCTTTTCTTCAGCGCACACTGAGCACCGCCGGGCCTGCCGTCTTGCCTCTGCTTTGTGCCCCGCACCTCAAGGCCTCTTTACGAATTTGTCTGATTTGTGGTCGTGGTTTGCAGCTCTCACTGATTTCTTTGCTGTTGTTGTTACTGCTGCTGCTACTGTTTCCTTGCAGCTCGATTTCGAGCTGAGCGTTTGAGTAGTAAATATGGTTTACACCAACTCTGTTGGAAATAATGGCATTTATGTGCTGAAGTTATTTCCAAAACCTATGATATGTGTATACAAATAGATCCACGGCAGGGCCCCTAGACCGGGGAGAACAGACTCCATAAAACCTTTGCGATGGAGTATAAACAGGTGTCTGAGACTAGGGCTAGGCCAGGCGGTTCAGAACAAAACTATCTTCCACCCCCGCTGTTGGCTCTGAGCGGAATCTGAACCATAAATACTTTGCTTTGCGCTGGGGGATGCAGGAGATATTTTTGTGATCATATTTATCGGCAAAATATTCACTTACATTCCTTCATGCATCTCACGTTAAACTTCGCACTTTTTTCTTCACCCACCCTCAATGGTTTTAAACCTTAATTGCCCTGGATTCTGGAATGGAAAAAAAAAAAAAAAGTGCCAAGAAGCTATGAGCTCGGCCTATACAATTGGTGGCCCTCTCTTCCAAATGGCTGCTGGGTTGGGGGATCATATGGGGTGATGCCTTCTGAACCATGACCCCAAGCTCTATCTTGGGGTCAGTCATAGTAATCCTGGCACAGAGCAGGAACTAAAGAGAGAGTTGGGAACATTGGAAGGAGTCAGTAGGGTTGCTCTTAACGGATGTGGCACTGTCCTCTGAACTGGGGGGAATGTGAGTTTCTCTTGACTCTGCCCTCAGCTCTGGAGCCCTGAGGGCACCAGATCCCACATTGGACATTGGTTCAGAAGTGGAGGCTGCCCCACTGACGACCCCAGGGCATCACCCGGAGGTCCGGAGCCCTGGCCCAGGGGCCTGGGCTCTTTGAGCTGAAGGCACAGGGAAGGATGCTCCGATTGTTCTCCAACTTGTAAATGCCAAGCAGAAATCTTGTTGCAGTTCCTAAATGCCACATTTCCGCGTGTTTATTGTTTCCCCCTAACGGGGAAAGATGGTGAATGAACTAATAATTCAGGAGCCGAGAACATGTTTATTTGATTTTTAGAGCTTTAGCAAATACAGTGTGTACAAAACCCGGTGCCAGCAGCATGCATAATTCCTCCAGGAACTGGGCTGATAGAAACACAGAGCTTGCGTGCTTCAAAACGGTAACCAATATTTACACATCTGAGTGACTAATCCTCTCCTCTGAGCAGGAGAACAATAGACAGTAATAGTCAGGTACTTTAATGCTGAGCGCGTCTGTCTGGTGACTTGGATATTTGACACATAAACAAAGTGGGGGGTGGGGGGGAGAAGGGGAGGCTTTTTATCTACCTGTGTAACCCTGCACCAAACAGCGGGTGATAGACGCGCTCAGAAAATGCTGACCCGGTGTGGTTCCAGGCCCTCCCGCTCAGGACTGGCACGTGATTTGCGGCGCTGCGGGAGTTCTGTCGCTGACCTCATTAGCGGCGCGTTTCCTGGCTTGTTAGCATCATATTTGTATAATTTACAGCACCTTCGTTTTTATGGAATGTGTTTCTTGTAGAGTGTAATGGCAGCAATATATTTAACCTATCGTCTTTAGGAAGGCTTTTGCTGGAGGCGGCCTGCAGATAGAGAGGGGACATTTTCTCCTCTCCTGCCTGGGCCATTTCTTCTCTTTTTTTAAAAACCTTTTATTTGGTACTGGGGTACAGCCGATTAACAGGCAGTGGTGTGATAGTTTCAGGTGAACAGCGAAGGATCTCAGCCATACATACCCATGTCTCCATTCTCCCCCAGACTCCCCTCCCATCCAGGCTGCCACATTGCACTCAGCAGAGTTCCCTGTGCTATTCGGTAGGTCCTTGTTGGTTATCCATTTTAAATATAGCAGTGTGTACATGTCCACCCCCAATTCCTAAACTATCCCTTCCTGCCCCCACACCTTACATTTCCCCCGGCAACCATAAGTATGTTCTCTAGATCTGTGAGTCCACTTCTGTTTTGTAAGTAAGTTCATTTGAGACCTGGGTCAGATCCCTGGGTTGGAAAGATCCCCTGGAGAAGGGAAAGGCTACCCACTCCAGTATTCTGGCCTGGAGAATTCCAAGGACTGTATCATCCATGGGGTCGCAAAGAGTCGGACACAACTGAGCAACTTTCGCTTTCACTTGTATCATTTCTTTTTAGATTTTCCACATATAAAGGCATGTCATATAATATTTATCCTTCTGTGTCTAACTTACCTCACTCAGTATGACAGTCTTTAGGTCCACGCGTGTTACTGAAAATCCACCTGGGCCTTTTCTTAAATTTTTACTTTGGCTCTCTTGTCTGCACATGCGTGTGTGCATTTCTGTACATATAAATATATGTGTGCAAATGCCTGGAAGACATTAAAGGGGCCTGGAGGTGTGATTCTCTCCTGAAGAATTCTCTTTGCTCCCTGGCTGTCTTCAAGGAGTGGGTGGTCCTTGAAGGAAGGTCTTGATGCCTTGCTATGAGAAGATGAACTTGTAAAATGGAATTGGGGGCCCGGAAAGATTAGCTCTTGGAGGATGATTTTTTTGGGGGTAGGTGGGGGCGAGGGTGATGTAAAGCTGCTAAATTAGGCAGTATCTGAAGGTGAGTTTTCAACTTGTCATGATCTCCTACAGGCTTTTGTGTAAAACAACAGGATGGAAAAATAGAAAGTACTGGGTTGGTCAAAAAGTTCAGTGGGAGGACTTCCCTGGTGGTCCAGCGGTTAGGACTCAGTGCTTCCAAGGCAGGGGGCTCGGGTTCAATCCCTGGTCAGGTAACTAAGATCCCACATGCTGTGTGGTGCAGCCAAAAAAAAAAGTTCATTAGGTCTTTGCCATAACATCTTACAGAAAAACCCAAATGAACTTTTTGGCCAACCCAATATGTGTCATCTAGAGGCAGATCCTTTCCCAAACAAATTCTTACCTTAGAAAAAAATAAATCATATAGGCAAAGATGGATACCTTCTTTCCTTCCTGACTTGTGTCAAAAAAGAGAGAAATGTCTGGGACCAAATGTTGGAAAAGGGGATGATGTCTGATTCTGGGAGCTTGCTCAGGGGAACTTGGTACCAGGGGCTAGGAGATCTGAGCCCAGCACCAGTTCCCCTGCTACCTGTGACCTCAAGCAAATTGCTTTCCCATCTTAGGGCAGAACCTCCTCTACAAAATGGAGAGATTGGTCCAGATCATTTCTCTTTGGAGCCTGATGTTCTAGACTCTCTGTCACTTGTTTAGTCTGTTCCTGAAGCTGGGGCTGAGGCTGAAGTTCTCATCAACCAATCGTCTGGGCTGTGTTCTCGAGAGTTACCTGGAGTGACCCAGAAGAGGAACACAGGTCTCCAGGAACTGTCAGTGTATCTTAGTTACATCTTCTGACAAGGGGTGAACAGGGTGAAGAGATTAATAATTCAGAAACCAAAGCCATGATTGGGGGAGTTTGAGAATTCTAGTAAAAACTGGTGCCAGAGGGTAAAGGGCTGTATATCTCCTTCCCACAATGACTTCTTGGCCTCAAAGCGAAACTGACCTCTGGGGCAAGATAAACTTGTAGGCTCTGGACTTTGTCGACCTATCATAGAATGATAAGAAATTAAGTCTATGAATAGGACTCGAAGCTCAGGAGTTTATGCAAGTGGCCAGTCAGGTTAGGGTTCTTGATGCTGCCTCCCCCATCCCCTACTGCCCAGCTTCCAAAACTTCATAATTGTTTCTTCTACTCTCTTATCCAATGGCTATATCTCTTTTCACCCATTTGAGAGGATTTGGGTTCTTAATTTTACTTGAAAGATATGTCCCTAAAATACTGGTGTGGCTAGAATCTACACAGATAGCTCAAAATACTAAAGGTATGCGGAGCCACAGTTTAAGAAAAATTATTTATTTATGGCTGGACTGGGTCTTTGTTGCTGCCCACAGGCTTTCTCGAGTTGCAGTGAGGGGAGCTACTCTCTAGTCGCGGTGCACGGTCTTATTGAGGTGGCTTCTCTTGTTGCAGAGCTCGGGCACTAGGAGGTGGGCTCAGAAGTTGTGGCACGTGGGCTTAGTTGCTCCCTGGCATATGAGATCTTCCCGGCCCACAGATGGAACTGTGTTCTCTGCCTTGGCAGGCAGATTCCTAACCACTGGACCACCAGGAAAGTCCTAGAGTCACAATTTGAATGCAAGTTTCTACTCAGAGTTTAAATGTACCAGAGTTACTGGCTTTTTGCAGTGCCTAGTGGTGAATCCTTTGGTAAAGAAAAATAATTGTTTTGTAAAATCTGATTTGAACTTAACTGAATCCTGAAATGTTCATTGAACATCGGTTGAGGATTGAGGATTCAAACAAAAATTATATAACATTTCTGTCTTCAAGGAGCTTTTATTCTAACTTTCTAATAGGGATTTGCCTATCTTTTGTATATACATACTAACACATATCATAAAATGTAGACAGCTTCAACAGCCAGCATCCACTAATTTGGTTGGTTTCAAAACTCTGCAAGAATTATATCATTATTATAAATACTTCTTCAAAAACTCTTATTAGATGCACTTGACTGATTTGGTGACCGACTTGTCTAATATGGTGATAAAAGGGGTTTGTGAACCTGGGCTCAGATGAGTGAAGCAGATAAGTGGTTGCATGGTCTCTTTCCCTTCTGTTAAAACAGAAGCCGCATTTTTTTCTTTCTTCAGCTCATCCCATCATCTCTCATCTTCTTACGGTGTAGATCCATGACTTACATTCATTCTTTCCTTTTTTTTTTTTTAAACAAAAAACGTCCATTATGTATTCTGTGTTTTTGGCTGTGCTGAGTCTTCGCTGCTGTGTGCAGGCTTTCTCTACTTGTGATAAGCGAGGGCTAGTCTCTAGTTCTGTCGCACAGTCTTCTCATTGCAGTTGCTTCTCTTGCTGCATAGCTTGTGCTCTAGGGCATTTGGCCTTAGTAGTCGCAGTGCATGGCCCCAGTAGTTGTGGTACATGGGCTTAGTTGCTCTGTGCCATGTGGAACCTTCCCAGACCAGGGATTAAACCCTCATCTCCTGCATTGGCAGACAGACTCTAAGCCACTGGAGCACCGGGGAAGTCCCATGCTTTCCTTTATCTTTAGCATTTATGCATGTTCAAATCTCTTGCATCTTGAAAAATGCTGTCTCTGCCATCATCTCTAGACTAGTTACTTTTTATATTTCTCTTTCTAGTCACAACTTTCTTAATGTCTATGATATCCTCTATGATATATTATGTATTAAGAATAGGTGGCAAGAATACACAGGTCAGATCAGTTCAGTCGCTCAGTCGTGTCCGACTCTTTTCGACCCCATGAATTGCAGCACACCAGGCCTCCCTGTCCATCACCAACTCCCAGAGTCCACTCAAACTCATGTCCATCGAGTCGGTGATGCCATCCAGCCATCTCATCCTCTGTTGTCCCCTTTTCCTCCTGCTCCCAATCCCTCCCAGTATCAGAGTCTTTTCCAATGAGTCAACTCTTTGCATGAGGTGGCCAAAGTACTGGAGTTTCAGCTTTAGCATCATTCCTTCCAAAGAATACCTAGGGCTGATCTCCTTTAGAATGGACTGGTTGGATCTCCTTGCAGTCCAAGGGACTCTCAAGAGTCTTCTCCAACACCACAATTCAAAAGCATCAATTCTTCGGCACTCAGCTTCCTTCACAGTCCAACTCTCATATCCATACATGACCACTGGCAAAACCATAGCCTTGACTAGATGGACCTTTGTTGGCAAAGTAATGTCTCTGCTTTTTAATATGCTATCTAGGTTGGTCATAACTTTCCTTCCAAGGAGTGAGTGTCTTTTAATTTCATGGCTGCAGTCACCATCTGGAGTGATTTTGGAGCCCAGAAAAATAAAGTCTGACACTGTTTCCACTGTTTCCCCATCTATTTTCCATGAAGTGATGGGACCAGATGCCATGATCTTCATTTTCTGAATGTTGAGCTTTAAGCCAACTTTTCCACTCTTTTCTTTCACTTTCATCAAGAGGCTTTTTAGTTTCTCTTCACTTTCTGCCATAAGGGTGGTGTCATCTGCATATCTGAGGTGATTGAGATTTCTCCCAGCAATCTTGATTCCAGCTTGTGCTTCTTCTAGCACAGAGTTTCTCATGATGTACTCTGCCTATAAGTTAAATAAGCAGGGTGACAATATACAGCCTTGACGAACTCCTTTTCCTATTTGGAACCAGTCTGTTGTCCAGTTCTAACTGTTGCTTCCTGACCTGCATATAGGTTTCTCAAGAGGCAGGTCAGGTGGTCTGGTATTCCCATCTCTTTCAGAATTTTCCACAGTTTATTGTGATACAAGTCAAAGACTTTGGCATAGTCAATAAAGCAGAAATAGACGTTTTTCAGAAACTCTCTTGCCTTTTTGATGATCCAGTGGATGTTGGCAATTTGATCTCTGGTTCCTCTCTGCCTTTTCTAAAAGCAAGTTGAACATCTGGAAGTTCACATTTCACATATTGCTGAAGCCTGGCTTGGAGAATTTTGAGCATCTACTTCTGCTTTATTGACTACACCAAAGCCTTTGACTGTGTGGATCACAACAAACTGTGGAAAATTCTGGAAGAGACAGGAATACTAGACCACCTGACCTGCTTCCTGAGAGATCTGCATGCAAGTCAAGAAGCAACATTTAGAACTGGACGTGGAACAACAGACTGGTTCAAAATAGGGAAAGGAGTATGTCAAGGCTGTATATTGTCACCGTGCTTATTTAACTTATATGCAGCAAAGTACATCATGAGAAATGCTGGGCTGGATGAAGCACAAGCTGGAATCAAGATTGTTGGGAGAAATATCAATAACCTCAGATACACAGATGACACCACCCTTATGGCAGAAAGTGAAGAAGAACTAAAGAGCCTCTTGATGAAAGTGAAAGAGGAGAGTGAAAAATTTGTCTTAAAGCTCAACATTCAGAAAACTAAGATCATGGCATCCAGTTCCATCACTTCATGGCCAATAGATGGAGAAACAGTGGAAACAGTGACAGACTTTATTTTCTTGGGCTCCAAAATCACTGCAGATGGTGACTGCAGCCATGAAATTAAAAGATGCTTCCCCTTTGGAAGAAAAGCTATGAGCAACCTGGACAGCACATTAAAAAGCAGAGACATTACTTTGCCAACAAAGGTCCATCTAGTCAAAGCTATGGTTTTTCCAGTAGTCATGTATGGATGTTAGAGTTGGTCTATAAAGAAAGCTGAGTGCCGAAGAATTGATGCTTTTGAACTGTGGTGTTAGAGAAGATTCCTGAGAGTCCCTTGGACTGCAAAGAGATCCAACCAGTCAATCCTAAAGGAAATCAGTCCTGAATATTCATTGGAAGGACTGATGCTGAAGCTGAAACTCCAAAACTTTGGCTGCTTGATGTGAAGAAGTGACTCATTGGAAAAGACCCTGATGCTGGGAAAGATTAAAGGCAGGAGGAGAAGGGGATGCTAGAGGATGAGATGGTTGGATGGCATCACTGACTCGATGGACATGAGTTTGAGCAAGCTCCGGGAGTTGGTGATGGACAGGGAGGCCTGGCATGCCACAGTCTATGGGGTGGCCAAGAGTCGGACGTGACTGAGCAGCTGAACTGACTGATGGTATACTCATCACTTCCATCAACTCTCAGTACGGTTGGGTATGGCTTCTGCTTTCCCGTGCCCTTGAAGCCTCTCCCCAAGTTCACCAATGAGCTCCTAGACACTAACTCACCAGATGCTTACCTTAAGTGTTCCCCTCCCCTGTCATTCCCCAGTCCGTTCTAGAGCATCATAGTCTCCTGGAGGTGTCTTACTTTTGCACTGTTTCTCAGTCTGTATTTGGGTACCTGACCCTCTTGCGGTCCTTAGGGTTTTGACCAAGTTTTCTTACTCTGTTTCCTTTTGTGCCCAGATTATTTTTTCTCTCTACCATAGTTTCAACAGACTGGTGTTCTGAGGACTTTCCAACTCTTGAGACTCTATCCAACTTTCTACCAGATAGCTCCACTCGGCTACTTTACTGTAACAAAGAATATAAAATCAAGTGGCTGAAGTGCTACTGAAATTCATTTCTCTTTCACACCACAGTCCAGAGTTTCTGGCCATTCTGGGGAGGGCAGGAGACTCCATAAAGTTGACTTAGGTTTTTCCTGTCCTAGGATTTCACCATCGAGGGCAACTGTCCTCTTCCACAGGGTGAGAGTGTCTCAAAGGCACTGTGACCCAGCAGGCAGAAAAGGGGATGAAGAAGCGCGGGCCACCAGCTTCCTTTCCGGGAAGTGAGACAGTGTTTGTCCATGGAACTGACACACCCAGCCCACCTGGCCTTGCCTTGTTGCCAATTAAGCTAAAGAATGTGGTTCCATATCCATCCACCATTGAATGATAAGAAGCACATTTATTTAAATGAACCAAGACACAAGGACCAAGTTTATCCAACTGACTGGTCAGATCAAGGCTCTTTGGCACCTTCCCTTCCCACCAAATGCCTGGATATACTATTTGGGGGACAGCTGGCAATATCTGCTACAGGCACCTCAACCTTAACATCTCCAGAGCTCACTATCTTCCCCTCACACCTGCTCCTTCTGCAGTTTCCTCTCCTGGAAAACATCATCTTCCTACCCAGTTGCTTCAACCAGAAACCAGGACTCCTTCAGCTCCGTCTTCCCTTGCTGCCACACATCTAACCTTCCTCTGTTTTTTACAGTGTTTTACATCTTCTTTTATTCTACATTTCACTTGAGGTTTCCATTTGTGATATCAGATTTTTAATATGTATCTGTTCTGTGAACGTGCTTTCTTTCAACAGAGTCTGTTAAAGAATTTTTTTTTTTTTTTGCATTTGTGTGGTGTCTTTTACCTCTCTAAGGGCATTTATGCCATTTTATTTGTTTTGGCCTTTATTTTACTCATTTATTTTATTGGAGTGTAATTGCTTTACAGTGTTGTGTTGGTTTCTGCTGTACAACGAAGTAAATCAGCCATATGTGTACACACATCCCCTTCCTCTCGAGCCTCTACCCACCTCACGCCAACCCTCTGGGTCATCACAGAGCGCCAGGCTGAGCTCGTGTGTTGCGCAGCAGCTTCCCACTAGCCATCTACTTTACACATGGCAGCATATGTGTGTCAATGCTACCCTCTTAATTCGTTCCACCCTCCCCCTTTCCCTCTGTGTCCACAAGTCTGTTCCCTAGATCTGTGCCTCCATTCCTGACTGGTAGGTTCATCAGTACCGTTTTCTGGATTTCATCCTCTGACTCTGATCCTTTCTCTCTCTTAAGTATTTTAAATCCAGACATTCTCTTGATCCCATTGCCACCAGCTTAGTGCAACACACTGTAGTCGCTTCATCACTCTGATAAACTTGTAACTGGCCTTCAGATTTATTTCTCATTCCATTCTCGGTGTTACCTACGAAAATGCAAGTATGATAATATCACTCGTACTGAAAGTTCTTTGATGGCTTTTCATGAAGTCCAGTTTGTGACCTGCTTTAGGAGGAACAGTGTGAGGTCAACTCTGCCAGGGTCACCAGGCTGACCTCATCCCTCTCTGATCTAGGTTCTCTCTGGTCCTGATACACTGGTTTATTTCATCTTCTAAAGCTGGCAACACCACCCCTTGATTCTGGTCTTTCGAATACACTGTGCTCTGTGGAGCACTCTGCTTCCCTCCAAGCACCGCACCTGCTATTTCTCCTGGACCTCAGTTTGGGGATGGTTTTCTCAGCGGGAAAATGGACAGCAGCTCCATCAGGGGAAGGTGCTGCCCCCCAGGGAAGATCTTAACTCTGGGTGAGGAAGAACTATCTTTAAGACCTGTAATTCTGATGATTCTGTGAGAGGAAGCGTTTGCCTGATCTGAGGGTCTTGTGTTATCTTTTGATTAATTTCAGGGTTATCGCTAGGTATGTAAAGCAGCTAGGATAAGTTCTTGGACATAATAGGTACTCAATAATTGGTGGTTATTATCAAGATAAAGCAGCTAACTGCAAAGAAAGTGCAGAGACATGATGTTGAAACCCAATGATGACACTTATTAGGTGGCAAAATAGCTTCCTGCTGGTGAGCAAGTTATTGAAACTTTCTGATCTTAAGTTTCTCATCTGTAAAAAGAAGAGCAATTACTATGAGGGAGGTACTTCTTATCATTATGACAACTTGGAATGCTCAGTTTATAGGTAAGTTAACCAAGGCTCACAGATGTTAATCAATTTGCCTTAGGAGGGGTCATTTAGCCTGTGTCACAGGCCTATCCGGCTTTAACACCTGATTATTTTCCACTTTGTAACACTGCTCATGTAAAATAGAGATGACAAAAACGCTGAATCCTTGTACTATTAGAGTCAGTGCATGGCATGTACTTGGAACTCAAAATAGTGTCCATAATTATTAATTATGCCTCAGGCGGTCAGAACAACCTCTAGTGTCTTCATATCAATCAGAGTTGGATGAGCTTTGACATGAACTAACCATTAAGAGCCCTGGTTGAGATTTTCTCTGTGGCATATAGTGGATATGCAGTAAACGCTTGTTGACATGTTAAAGATCCAGTAATGTCCGCATTTATAGTCGAATTATGTTCCTTCCTTGCCCTTAACACAAACACACCTCTTTCACCTTTGAAAGTTTTGGGAAATTCTGTGAAATGCAGTGGGACAAGGATCTATGGGAGATGGTTTTATTGAAACAGATGGCTTTTTTCTTGCCCTCTCAAAATACACTGGGAGAGTTCTACTTTTGGCATGGCCAAGTAAGTTTCTATCAGATTAATGTTCCTTTTTTTTTTTTTTTTTTAAAATTGGAATGTAATTGCTTTACAATGCTGTGTTAGTTTCTGCCGTACAACGTGACTCAGCTGCAGGTATGTGTACATCTCCTCCGTCTTGAGCCTTCTTCCCACTCCCCACACCGCACCCCTCTAGGTCATCACGGGGCGCTGAGTTGAGCTCCTGGTGCTACACAGCAGCTTCCCACTAGCTAGCTATTTCACACGTGGTCAGACTAACCTTCTTTAAACAGACAATAGCCATAAACCCTGTACAAATAACCCAATCCACCCTTCACAAAATCTCGAAAACCAACCAAAACAAACAAAGAAACCCAAAAAAACCAGCCTCCTGAAGGTACAGTTAACATGTGGGAGAAAGGAACAGTATGGATAAGCCTCCCATTTATTACGGCCATTGGCTGCAGTCTACGTCACATGGGGCAGCTAAAGTGCCTGTAGAAAACCAGAAGTCTTTCTGGGCTAAAGAACTAGATGACAGTTTTGGGCAAACACAGATGCTAAATATAAAATCCACCCAGATCTATGGGTCAAGCATGCACCAGGTGGAACCCAAGCAGCTCAGCTAAAAATAGTAGAACTGAGATTTGAGCTGCCACCCAAAAGACAGAATTTGCCATTTGCATCTAGCCAACTCTATTGCCTTAATTGTTATTATAACACGATGAAAAATTAATAATAACAACTTGCCACTCTTCAGCAGAATGTAACAGAATTCAGCATACACACAATACAACATTCATAATATCCAGAATATAATCGAAACTGTTAGGTACAGAAAGATCTAGAAAAGTGTCACCTATTTTCAAGAGAAAATAATATCAGTGAAGATGAACCCCTACTTGACCCAAATGTTGGAAATAGTAGACAAAGATTTTAAAGAACTTATTATAACTATACTCATTATGTGAGAGAAAATATACTACAAATAAGTGAAAAAAAATATAAAACCTCAGTGGAAAAATTTACAAATTGTTAAGACCAATCAGAAATAAAATAGAAATAAAAGATAAAATATTTGAAGTCAAATTCACTGAATGGACTTAAAAGCAGAATGGAGATGATAGAGGGAGAGTCAGTGAACCTGAAGACAGACTCTTATAACTTATTCAATCTTAAGAACAGAAAGGAAAAAGCAGACAAAAAAGAAGGGAATTGCAGATATCTGAGACCTCAAAATACCTAACATATGTTTGATTAGAGTTTCCAAAGAAGAGAGAGAACAGTGCAAAAGAAAAATTTGAAGCCTGGAGCAAATATATTCCAAATTCAATGAAAGACACATTGATTCATTCAAGAATCTCAGCAAACGCCAAACAGGATAGATAGGAAGAAACCCAGACCCTGGACCATCATAGAAAGGACAAACCAAAGAATAAAGGGAAAATCTTGAAAGCAGAGAAAAAAACACTCATTGTACACAGGGAGATGATGCGTTGGTGAAGGTGAGAAAATAAGGCAAGGTTATCTTTTGAGTGGTTAAAAAAACCGACAAATGTGAGAGAAAGAAGAGGGAGGAGGAGTGGACTGCTGAGGACGGCGCGGGAGAGAATCTATGTGGGGTGAAGGGTGGGGATGAGGAGGGTGTGGGTAGTGGTGGCCAAGGCGAGGGACGTCAGATCCGGAAGCCCAGGCAGAGAAGTTCCGCGTCAAACAAGGGGTGGGGACTTTCCAGGTCTGGCCAGCGAAAAGCACCCGTGATTTTCTTTCCCAGCTGGACCACCTCCCACCTCTTGCAGGATGCTGAGGGTGGAGCCCGCCGAGTGCTCCTGGGCTCCTGGCCCCGCCCCCCAGGGCGCCTGGTCCAACTGATCAGCACGCCTCCAAGGATGGACCCCAAGGATGGCCAGTGCAGCCTGGCCACCCAGTCAGCTCATCACACTTTTCTCCAACTCCCCTCGGTACATCTTTCCCTTCAGTTCAGCTCAGCTCAGCCCGTCTCGTGTCACCCCTTTATCCAGGCCAGTGCAAACCATCTCCCTCGGCAGCAAGGAAGTTGGGGTTCGGGTGGCCTTCTCTCTGCTGCTGGTTCCCAGCAGAGCACGGGCCTCTCCTGCTTCTAGTCCTCAGAACAGCGCATGTCCGGCCTCCCCCATCTCTCCCATGATTGGACCAGCCCATCACACACTCTGTAGCCTCCCCTTCCAACAGTTCTATTAGTTCAGTCCTGACCAAGAGAACTCAGAGCTTCCTCTGCGCCTCCTTGTTCTAGCTCGCTTCTGTTCCACTACCTTGCTTTTGTTACCCAAACTCTCTCTCTCTTTCCCCTTACAAATGGCTTTGCAGCAGCCCTGGGAGTGCGCGGCAGCACCGATAATGTCTCCATGGTTCCTTGTTAGCTGCACTCTAAGCAGGAAAGTGACTGGGCCTGACAATGTAATTTACATCGCTGTATAAAACTATCTGTGGAAGCCAAGCTAATTTGTGCCAGATTAGGCTATTTGTCTCAGCCACTGTCTAGCCGCACAATCTATCAGAAGGCTGTTTTCAAATATCGCTCTTCAAGCGTGCCCTTGAGAGGCAGAAATTGATTGGGATCTTAGAGAGCAAAATTACAGCAATAACTTAAAAGAAACAATAATTACTGAATCATACCAGTGTCAGCACTCTGCAAAACACGAAATAGCCATCAAACCCCAATCCAATATATTCCGAAGCGAATTTATTGAATGGAAAAAGCAGTTGAGTGAGGGTTTTTTGGCGCTCCCCTCCCCTTCCCCTGTACATATGGTTATCTCAAAACCGCAAGTGAACGAGTCGATAACTCTTGTCATTGACTGCTCCATTTTCTCGGAGTCAGGGCCGATCCATTAGCCGCCTCTGCTTCACCCTCTCCCTTGCCTCCTTTCTCCTTCTCCATCGCCTCTATTCATTTGCTGGGCTCTGCTCTTCAAGCAAACAAACATGTATAACTAATCATCTGTTAAAATGCAGAGGGCCCCTCATAAATCTCCACAGCTGAAATACTTTAATGGGTAATTAATTGATCCTGTTCCAGAGGAGTAATAAGATAATAAATTAGACAATATTTCACTCAGTCGTGTCAGGCTCCTAGCTAATGGTGCTGTAGGGCTCAGCTGAAGGATAATAAATTAGCCAGAAATTAACTGCTAAGAGCTTTCTGCAGAGAAATCAGCGGACAAGTGAGTCTCCCGTGATGCAGGGCCGGACTGGGGTGACGGTGATCTCTGTGAATGTGAACTCTGGTCTCCAGGGGGCGAGGAGGGTGTGAGGTTATGATCTGGATCCAAGAGACCCTGATGTGTCGTGCTGTGAGGGTGTCCCCTGAACTGTGACAGTTTCTTTGCATACCCGGTGGGTTCTAGGAGCTGACAACTCTTGCCCTTGTGAGCTCTTGAAGAGTTTTCTCCCACGAGTCACTGGACTCATTGAGTTTTTATAGGTTTCACCCACTCTTGACCAGTATAGCTATCAAACACTCATAGCCACCAGCTCCATCAGCTGCTCTCTAAGAAAGTATGCCAATACAGAATGAGCCTTTGTGAAAAAGAGACCCACACTCTGTTACAAACAAGGGTTTCATAAAAGTTAAGTAGAAAAAAAAAGAGTAGGGAGAGAAGGTTTGAATTCCATTTTTTAACAGGTAGGAAATATTTGTTCCAGGGTAGGAGGGAGAATGGGCTTCCCTGGTGGCTCAGATGGTAAAGAATCCACCTGTAGTGCAGGAGGACTGGCTTCGATCCCTGGGTTGGGAAGATTCCCTGGAGGAGGCCATGGCAACCCACTCCAGTATTCTTGGCTGGAGAATCCCCATGGACAGAGGAGCCTGGCGGGCTACAGTCCATGGGGTCGAAAAGAGTCGGACACGACTGAGTGACTAAGCACAGCACAGCACACAGGAGGGAAAATATCTCTTGGTTTTATTAAGGAGTCAGGGAGGGTGGTGATAATTCATAGCTAAGATAAGAACTTAGACCTGGAAGGTTGGGTGGGCCTTTGCTGGAAGACATGGGAAGTCAGTTTCCTCATATAGGAAGGGTGTGGAATAGGAGTGGGAGGCAGCAGGGGAACTCAGTATACAGTGAAGCATTGGGGATTATGAGGTCATTTGAACTCCCCTTTGCTTTTTGCTAGTTGTGTGACCTTGTCTAGGTTACTTAACTACTCTGTGCTTTGGTTTGCTTACCAGTAAAACGGTGTTAGGATGAATGAGTGAAATATACATGAGAAGCTTCTGGTTCTATCTCACCCCCAGGAGGTGCTACATTAATGTTGGTGATGATACAGTGGGCAGTGGGTGGGTTAGTATTGACAAGCAAAGGAGGTGACAGTCAAAGAAATGAGAAGAGTTGGCCGTGGGCAACAGTGGGCTGCTCCTCTTAGTCCAGACTAAGGACCAGATCACCCCACCTCCACCTGAAAGACAGTCCAAACTGATGTGTGCTCACCTTTTGCCAGACCACTCCTGATTGCTCTGGGAAATGTGGGTGGACCAATCTTCTGAGTCATGATGAATATGGCCGTATAGGTTGAAGGCATAGCAGAGCTTGATTATTTAAATGAGGAAATGCATTCAAGACACAGAGCCAGTACTGGTCATTGTGATCAATGGCAGGGTTACTGAGTCCTAAGTTCATACCTCTTGCTGTATAATAGGACAGTAAATTGAGAGATGAGTTGTTGGGGCAAAGAATAGTGACTTTATTCAGAAAGCCAGTAGACTAAGAAGATGGTGGACTAAGTGTCCCAAAGACCCATCTTACCTGAGTTAGAATTCAGGCTTATTTTATACTAAAACGGGAGGAGATGTGGTTGGTTGTTGTAAACTTCTTGGTGTAGGAATCCTTTTTTCTTGCAGCTGTCCACACTGGTCAGGTCACTGATGTTCCTGTAAACCTCCAGCAAGACAAAGGCTATTCTCTGTTCTGCAACTTTTTATCTCTATATGAATGTGAAAGTGTTAGGCCTTTAAAAGTCAGAGCCTTGAGAATGGGCTATTTTATATATTTCAGGCTGTTAGCAACATTCTTATCTCAAAAACAATAGAAAACAAAGGCTAAAGAAAAAGAAACAGATCCAATATGGAGTCAGATTTGTTCTTTCCTATTAGTATCCCCTTGCCTGGGTCTCCCTGCTCTGCACTTTCCTGGTTGGCCATCATGGGGAAGACAAGGCCTTGCACAATTCCTGATAGGCTCAAGGCAGCTGGAAATGCCCTGGGCAATGCAGTAATGTTCTACTTCAGAGGGAGAAGCAGAGTCTCTTCCAGGACCTGGAGCCCTGAAGAGCCACAAGCAGAACAGGTTCAGCTGCAAACTGCACTCTGTGTAAAAGCAGGCATTTCCCCAAGTAGAAAAGACAGAGTGACACAGAGTCCATTAACAGATACTCATTTTAAAAATAAACATGTGCTCATTCATTCTGTATTCCGTTATGTGGAATGACTTCCTGACTCCTGTCAGCTTGCACTCTTCCTATTTCACTATAAAGGCCTAGTTCTTTGTATCTTTGACCTCAGAGCTGGAAGAGAGGTTGAGGTTACTGGTCTACCTGTCCCAGATTACTCATTCTGGGTCTTGGATCACACAAGCTGAGGAATGGCTGAAATTATTTCTGGGCCAGTGGGACAGCATTTTAGATCCTCAGTGATCTTTACAGGAGCCCTGCTGCTGCTGCTGCTAAGTTGCTTCAGTTGTGTCCGACTCTGTGCGACCCCACAGATGGCAGCCTACCAGGCTCCCCCGTACCTGGGATTCTCCAGGCAAGAACACTGGAGTGGGTTGCCATTTCCTTCTCCAATGCATGAAAGTGGAAAGTGAAAGTGAAGTCGCTCAGTCGTGTAAGCCTTCTCTTTTTTACAGGCCAAACCTGCCCAGCTCCTCAGACCATTATGTGTGTGCCATTTCCTCTTGTTTTTACTGTGAGATAAAAACGTAAAAAGAGAGGTATCATGCACATATATCGGAGAAGGCAATGGCACCCCACTCCAGTACTCTTGCCTGGAAAATCCCATGGATGGAGGAGCCTGGTGGGCTGCAGTCCATGGGGTCTCTAAGAGTCAGGCACGACTAAGCGACTTCACTTTCACTTTTCATTTTCATGCATTGGCGAAGGAAATGGCAACCCACTCCAGTATTCTTGCCTGGAGAATCCCAGGGACAGAGGAGTCTATGGGGTTGCACAGAGTCGGACACAACTGAAGCGACTTAGCAGCAGCAGCAGCAGCAGCAGCATGCACATATATGCAACTTGATTAATCATCATCAAGTGAATACCCCTGGATGGGTGAAACTTGAGTTTCTTTCCCTGGTGTGTGTGTGTGTGTGTGCACATGCGCGTGTGCACTAAGTCGCTTCAGTTGTGTCCAATTCTTTGTGATCCTGTGGACTGTAGCCTGTCAGGCTCCTCTGTCCATGGGATTCTCCAGGCAAGAACACTGGAGTGGGTTGCCATGCCCTCCTCTGGGGGATCTTCCCAACCCAGGGATTGAACCCTCATCTCTTACGTCTCCTGAATTGGCAGGCGAGTTCTTTACCACTTGCACCACACTTGTCCTTTGTCTGGAGTAACTACCCGGACTTCTGTGAAAACCATTTCTTTGTTTTCCTTTGTAGACTTATAATTTATTTATTCCCAAGCTGTAGGGTTTAGTTTTGCCAACAGTCTTGACACTGTATGTCATTTTTGTGCCTTCATATATTAATGAGATTCACCCACATGAATCTTGTTGCCACAGCTCGTTCATTATTCTTGATATATGGGTTATATACATTTTATTTGTATCAATGAATATAATTTTATTGATCTATAATCATTTATTGATGATTCCACTGTATGGATATACCATAGTTTACTCCCCTGATCTGTCAAACATGGATTTTTCAGTTGTTTCTGGTTTCAACCCAGATGAACAACAGGGCAGTGACAGACATTTAATCTCTAAACACACGGGGACATGTCACTGGGATGTGGACCTAGGAGTGGAAGGCTGCGTCACATGGCGGAAAACCTCTCCACCTTCACCCAGCTGGTGCCCAGAATGATTCTCTAAGTTTCACAACACAGTCAAGAGGTGTGCATGTTCCTGTGGGAGACTCAAAGGTGGCTGCAGGGATCCCCCTTCTAGACATTCTTGCTGCTCGGCTCAGCCACTTCCCATCGGCCCCACGCGGAGCCCTTTGCCTTAGAACATGCCCGCCCAGGACTGTCTGGGTCTGGGGGCTGTAGTGCTGTGCTGCGCTTAGGCGCTCAGTCGTGTCCGACTCTGTGACCCCACAGCCCGCCAGGCTGTAGGGTGGGGAGCAAAGGGATGGCTGGTGGAGGGGCTCCATAGCGCCCCTCAAGGCTCTGTTCCGCCTGCGCCTTTCTCCTCTGCTCGCCTGCTTCTTCCCGTCCGTTTATCAGAGGCTGGTCCTTCATAAACTCTTCACACACCAGGTTCCATGTCAGAGCAGCGCCGGGAGCTGTTCACCCCATTTGTGAGTGCTCCTGGCGGCTCCTTCTCCTCACCACCGCTTGGTATCAACGGACTTAAAATTTTACCTATCTGGTCACTTTTAAAGGATATCTCACTGTGTTCTCAGGCACATTTCCTTAGTTAAAATTTCAGAAGTCATATTTATTGAGATGTAATCTACATGCTGTAAAGCACCTCCTTGTGTACAGTTTGATGACTGTGGACAACTGTATACCCATCATGTATTCTCCACCAGAACCAAGACAGAGAGCATGTCCATCACCCAAACCTTCCCTCAGGGCCCTCTGGGGTCAGTTCTCTGTTCCATCACCCACCCCATAACACCCACCCCATCTTTTTTTCTGTCACTATAGGTTTGCCCTTTCCAGGTATTTGGTAGATGGAATTATCCGGAAAAGACTTTTAGTGTGTGTGTCTGGCTTCCTCTGCTTTGTGGAATGCTTTTCAGATTCATCTGTGCTATAGGATACATGGATAGTTTGTTCCTTTTTACTGCCCTCTAGTACTCAGTTTTATTAATGTATTCCAATAGATCCCTTCTCTTTTTGAAGGGAATTTGGAGTTCTGGTTTTTGGCAATTATGAATAAAGCTCTGGAGACATATTAGTACAAATTTTTTTGGGGTATATGCTTTCATTTCTCTTGGACAAATATGAAGGAGTGGCATTGCTGGATCATAGGATACGTGTAATTTTGACTTTAGAAGAAACCATTGAGCAGTTGTATAGTGGTTTCTCCATTTTATACTTTACATATCAATGGTTTGTAAGAATTCTGATTGCTTCCTACCCTTGCCAACACTTAGTATGTTTTGTCTTTTTAATTTGAGCTATTATAGTGTTTGTAGTGATATTTTATTTTCACTTACATTTCCACGGTGGCCAAAGATGTTGAGCATCTTTTAACACGCTTATTGGCCATTTCTATGTTGATTTTGGTAAAGCATCTGTTTAAATCTTTTACCTATTAAAAAAGTTTAGCTGCTTTCTTATAATGCTTTTGTTAGGAGTCAAGAGTTTTCTGTATATTCTGGAAAATTCTTAACAGATATGTGTTTTGCAAATACTTTCTTCTGGCCCATGGCTAATACTTTATTTTCTTGAGTGTCTTTTAAAGTAGAGCTCTTAATTTTGATGAAGTCCAACAATTTATCGATTTTTTAATACTTTGAGTTTTTCGTGCCCTACCTAAAAAATTTTTTTGCCTATGCAAGTCACAAGTTTTTTCTTATTTTTTTCTGAAGGTTTTAAAGTTTTACCTTTTAATTGTGCATAAATTTGTGTTTTGCTGATTTCTAGTGAGAATAAACAATTTTCCATAAGTTTGTTTGCCATATGAATCTCCTATTTATTGACATGCTGAAGTCTTCTGCCAATTTTTCTATAAAGTTTTTACTATCTTACTGATTTGTAGGAGTCTTTATATATTCTGTTAGTCCATGATGGCCACTCCATTTCTTCTGAGGAATTCAAGACCATCCCCATGGAAAAGAAATGGAAAAAAGCAAATGGCTATCTGGGGAGGCCTTACAAATAGCTGTGAAAAGAAGAGAAGCGAAAAGCAAAGGAGAAAAGGAAAGATATAAACATCTGAATGCAGAGTTCCAAAGAATAGCAAGAAGAGATAAGAAAGCCTTCTTCAGCGATCAATGCAAAGAAATAGAGGAAAACAACAGAATGGGAAAGACTAGGGATCTCTTCAAGAAAATCAGAGATACCAAAGGAACATTTCATGCAAAGATGGGCTCGATAAAGGACAGAAATGGTATGGACCTAACAGAAGCAGAAGATATTAAGAAGAGGTGGCAAGAATACACAGAAGAACTGTACAAAAAAGAGCTTCACGACCCAGATACTCATGATGGGGTGATCACTGACCTAGAGCCAGACATCCTGGATGTGAAGTCAAGTGTGCCTTAGAAAGCATCACTACGAACAAAGCTAGTGGAGGTGATGGAATTCCAGTGGAGCTATTCCAAATCCTGAAAGATGATGCTGTGAAAGTGCTGCACTCAATATGCCAGCAAATTTGGAAAACTCAGCAGTGGCCACAAGATTGGAAAACGTCAGTTTTCATCCCAATCCCAAAGAAAGGCAATGCCAAAAATGCTCAAACTACCGCACAATTGCACTCATCTCACATGCTAGTAAAGTAATGCTCAAAATTCTCCAAGCCAGGCTTCAGCAATATGTGAACCGTGAACTTCCTGATGTTCAAGCTGGTTTTAGAAAAGGCAGGGGAACCAGAGATCAAATTGCCAACATCCGCTGGATCATGGAAAAAGCAAGAGAGTTCCAGAAAAACATCTATTTCTGTTTTATTGACTATGCCAAAGCCTTTGTGTAGATCACAATAAACTGTGGAAAATTCTGAAAGAGATGGGAATACCAGACCACCTGATCTGCCTCTTGAGAAATCTGTATGCAGGTCAGGAAGCAACAGTTAGAACTGGTCATGGAACAACAGACTGGTTCCAAATAGGAAAAGGAGTACGTCAAGGCTGTATATTGTCACCATGTTTATTTAACTTCTATGCAGAGTACATCATGAGAAATGCTGGACTGGAAGAAACACAAGTTGGAATCAAGATTGCTGGGAGAAATCTCAATAACCTCAGATATGCAGATGACACCACCCTTATGGCAGAAAGTGAAGAGGAACTAAAAAGCCTCTTGATGAAAGTGAAAGTGGAGAGTGAAAAGGTTGGCTTAAAGCTCAACATTCAGAAAACGAAGATCATGGCATCCGGTCCCATCACTACATGGGAAATAGATGGGGAAACAGTGGAAACAGTGTCAGACTTTATTTTTCTGGGCTCCAAAATCACTCCAGATGGTGACCGCAGCCATAAAATTAAAAGACGCTTACTTCTTGGAAGGAAAGTTATGACCAACCTAGATAGCATATTCAAAAGCAGAGACATTACTTTGCCAACAAAGGTTCGCCTAGTCAAGGCTATGGTCTTTCCTGTGGTCATGTATGGATGTGAGAGCTGGACTGTGAAGAAGGCTGAGCGCCGAAGAATTGATGCTTTTGAACTGTGGTGCTGGAGAAGACTCTTGAGAGTCCCTTGGACTTCAAGGAGATCCAACCAGTCCATTCTGAAGGAGATCAACCCTGAGATTTCTTTGGAAGGAATGATGCTAAAGCTGAAACTCCAGTATTTTGGCCACCTCATGCAAAGAGTTGACTCATTGGAGAAGACTCTGATGCTGGGAGGGATTGGGGGCAGGAGGAGAAGGGGACGACAGAGGATGAGATGGCTGGATGGCATCACTGACTTGATGGATATGAGTCTGAGTGATCTCTGGGAGTTGGTGATGGACAGGGAGGCCTGGCGTGCTGCGGTTCATGGGGTCACAAAGAGTCGGACATGACTGAGCGACTGATCTGATCTGATCTGGTCTTATATATTCTGGAGAGTGTCTTTTGTTAGTTTAATTCATTATTTACATCTTCCCCCACTCTGTGACTTGCCTTTTCAGTATCTTTATGGTATCATTTGTGACTGGAGTCCTTAATATTAAGGGATTTTAATTTATGTTTTATTTCCTTTATGATTACCACTTTATGTCTCCCATTTAAAAATTTCTTTTCTAATCTGGGGTCACATTTTATTCTCCTATATCAAAGATTCTTAAATTTCTCAGTTCGTGGTTCCTTTTAATGTCCTGGTTATTTTTTTCACGGTATGCTTGCTGCTGCTGCTGCTAAGTCGCTTCAGTCGTGTCCAACTCTGTGCGACCTCATAGATGGCAGCCCAACAGGCTCCCCCGACCCTGGGATTCTCCAGGCAAGAACGTTGGAGTGGGTTGCCAGTTCCTTCTCCAATACATGAAAGTGAAAAGTGAAAGTGAAGTCGTTCAGTCGTGTCTGACTCTTAGCGACCCATGGACTATAGCCTACCAGGCTCCTCCGCCCATGGGATTTTCCAGGCAAGGGTACTGGAGTGGGGTGCCATTGCCTTCTCCTACGGTATGCTTAGGTCCAAAGAATACCTAACACTTCCATTTATTAGATAGCTAGGTCCAGAGAACTTGCCAAACATTTATGTTCTTGCTACTTTGTAGTCATTTGAAAAGAATACCCATATAAAGAAAAATAATGTATTTTTCATTTTTAGGTGATTATAATCACCTACTAAGGGGATATGTGAGCCTGTTGGGCATTGCATAGCTACTGAAATATCAGATTAAGTTTTCTTATTTCATATTGATTTTTAGTGGGATTTGCTTTTAATTATGGCAATTGCTGAAAACTTCCCAAAGATACCATGCCATCAGAAGGGACTGTAGCTTGGTTTAATGTTGGATCCATCCAGAGTTGATCATTTGTATCGTGTCAAGTATGCCTGTGTTTCCCTCAAAAATGTAAATATCCCATGGTACCACTGTGAGTTTGATGCTGTGTCCTAGGGAACCTTGGTGAGTAATTTGGGACCCACATTTCTATATTGTTTGTAAATATGGTTTTTCTTTTTGTAGTTTGATCTTTCAGAGATCAGATCAGATCAGTCGCTCAGTTGTGTCCGACTCTTTGTGACCCCATGAATCGCAGCACGCCAGGCCTCCCTGTCCATCACCAACTCCTGAAGCTCACTCAGACTCACATCCATCGAGTCAGTGATGCCATCCAGCCATCTCATCCTCTGTCGTCCCCTTCTCCTCCTGCCCCCAATCCCTCCCAGCATCAGAGTCTTCTCCAATGAGTCAACTCTTCGCATGAGGCGGCCAAAGTACTGGAGTTTCAGCTTTAGCATCATTCCTTCCAAAGAAATCCCAGGGTTGATCTCCTTCAGAATGCACTGGTTGGATCTCCTTGCAGTCCAAGGGACTCTCAAGAGTCTTCTCTAACACCACAGTTCAAAAGCATCAATTCTTCGGCGCTCAGCCTTCTTCACAGTCCAGCTCTCACATCCATACATGACCACAGGAAAGACCATAGCCTTGATTAGGCAAACCTTTGTTGGCAAAGTGATGTCTCTGCTTTTGAATATGCTATCTAGGTTGGTCATAACTTTCCTTCCAAGGAATAAGCGTCTTTTAATTTTATGGCTGCAGTCATCATCTGCAGTGATTTTGGAGCCCAGAAAAATAAAGTCTGACACTGTTTCCACTGCTTCTCCATCTATTTCCCATGTAGTGGTGGGACCGGATGCCATGATCTTCGTTTTCTGAATGTTGAGCTTTAAGCCAACCTTTTCACTCTCCACTTTCACTTTCATCAAGAGGCTTTTTAGTTCCTCTTCACTTTCTGCCATAAGGGTGGTGTCATCTGCATATCTGAGGTTATTGAGATTTCTCCCAGCAATCTTGATTCCAACTTGTGTTTCTTCCAGTCCAGCATTTCTCATGATGTACTCTGCATAGAAGTTAAATAAACATGGTGACAATATACAGCCTTGACGTACTCCTTTTCCTATTTGGAACCAGTCTGTTGTTCCATGACCAGTTCTAACTGTTGCTTCCTGACCTGCATACAGATTTCTCAAGAGGCAGATCAGGTGGTCTGGTATTCCCATCTCTTTCAGAATTTTCCACAGTTTATTGTGATCTACACAGTCAAAGGCTTTGGCATAGTCAATAAAGCAGAAATAGATGTTTTTCTGGAACTCTCTTGCTTTTTCCATGATCCAGCGGATGTTGGCAATTTGATCTCTGGTTCCCCTGCCTTTTCTAAAACCAGCTTGAACATCAGGAAGTTCACAGTTCACATATTGCTGAAGCCTGGCTTGGAGAATTTTGAGCATTACTTTACTAGCGTGTGAGATGAGTGCAATTGTGTGGTAGTTTGAGCATTTTTGGCATTGCCTTTCTTTGGGATTGGGATGAAAACTGACCTTTTCCAATCTTGTGGCCACTGCTGAGTTTTCCAGATTTGCTGGCATATTGAGTGCAGCACTTTCACAGCATCATCTTTCAGGATTTGGAATAGCTCCACTGGAATTCCATCACCTCCACTAGCTTTGTTCGTAGTGATGTTTTCTAAGGCACACTTGACTTCACATCCAGGATGTCTGGCTCTAGGTCAGTGATCACACCATCATGAGTATCTGGGTCGTGAAGCTCTTTTTTGTACAGTTCTTCTGTGTATTCTTGCCACCTCTTCTTAATATCTTCTGCTTCTGTTAGGTCCATACCATTTCTGTCCTTTATCGAGCCCATCTTTGCATGAAATGTTCCTTTGGTATCTCTGATTTTCTTGAAGAGATCCCTAGTCTTTCCCATTTTGTTGTTTTCCTCTATTTCTTTGCATTGATCGCTGAAGAAGGCTTTCTTATCTCTTCTTGCTATTCTTTGGAGCTCTGCATTCAGATGTTTATATCTTTCCTTTTCTCCTTTGCTTTTCGCTTCCCTTCTTTTCACAGCTATTTGCAAGGCCTCCCCAGACAGCCATTTTGCTTTTTTGCATTTCTTTTCCATGGGGATGGTCTTGATCCCTGTCTCCTGGACAATGTCACGAACCTCATTCCATAGTTCATCAGGCACTCTATCTATCAGATCTAGGCCCTTAAATCTATTTCTCACTTCCACTGTATAATCATAAGGGATTTGATTTAGGTCATACCTGAATGGTCTAGTGGTTTTCCCTACTTTCTTCAATATAAGTCTGAATTTGGCAATAAGGAGTTCATGGTCTGAGCCACAGTCAGCTCCTGGTCTTGTTTTTGCTGATTGTATAGAGCTTCTCCATCTTTGGCTGCAAAGAATATAATCGATCTGATTTCGGTGTTGACCATCTGGTGATATCCACGTATAAAGTGTTCTCTTGTGTTGTTGGAAGAGGGTATTTACTATGACCAGTGCAT
This sequence comes from Tragelaphus eurycerus, assembly GCA_935064755.1. Classification (NCBI taxonomy): domain Eukaryota; kingdom Metazoa; phylum Chordata; class Mammalia; order Artiodactyla; family Bovidae; genus Tragelaphus; species Tragelaphus eurycerus. The sequence goes on along the minus strand of CAKXYN010000034.1, from coordinate 9,400,419 downwards.
TTTCTTGGCAGAACTCTATTAGTCTTTGCCCTGCTTCATTCCGTATTCCAAGGCCAAATTTGCCTGTTACTGCAGGTGTTTCTTGACTTCCTACTTTTGCATTCCAGTCCCCTATAATGAAAAGGACATCTTTTTTGGGTGTTAGTTCTAAAAGGTCTTGTAGGTCTTCATAGAACTGTTCAACTTCAGCTTCTTCAGCGTTACTGGTTGGGGCATAAACTTGGATTACTGTGACATTGAATGGTTTGCCTTGGAAACGAACAGAGATCATTTTGTCGTTTTTGAGATTGCATCCAAGTACTGCATTTCTGACTCTTTTGTTGACCATGATGGCCACTCCATTTCTTCTGAGAGATTCCTGCCCACAGTAGTAGATATAATGGTCTTCTGATTTAAATTCACCCATTCCACTCCATTTCAGTTCGCTGATTCCTAGAATGTAGACATTCACTCTTGCCATCTTTTGTTTGACCACTTCCAATTTGCCTTGATTCCTGGACCTATTCCAGGTTCCTATGCAATATTGCTCTTTACAGCATCGGACTTTGCTTCTATCACCAGACACATCCACAGCTGGGCATTCTTTTTGCTTTGGCTCCATCCCTTCATTCTTTCTGGAGTTATTTCTCCACTGATCTCCAGTAGCATATTGGGCCCCTACTGACCTGGGGAGTTTCTCTTTCAGTATCTTCTCATTTTGCCTTTTCATACTGTTCATGGGGTTCTCAGGGCAAGAATACTGAATTGGTTTGCCATTCCCTTCTCCAGCGGACCACACCCTGTTAGATCTCTCCACCATGACCCGCCCATCCTGGGTTGCCCCATGGGCATGGCTTAATTTCCTTGAGTTAGACAAGGCTGTGGTCCTGGTGTGATTAGATTGACTAGTTTTCTGTGAGTATGGTTTCAGTGTGTTTGCCCTCTGATGCCCTCTTGCAAGACCTACCGTCTTATTTGGGTTTCTCTTACCTTGGGTGTGGGGTATCTCTTCCCGGCTGCTCCAGCAAAGCACAGCCATCGCACCTTACCTTGGAGGAGGGGTATCTCCTCACTGCCGCTCTTCCTGACCTCGGTCGTGGGGTAGCTCCTCTTGGCCGTGCTTAGTGCGCCCGTCCTCACCACCACCCTTCCTCGCCGGCTGCGACCGGCGCACTAAGAGCGCCTCGCTGGCTGTGAGGAGCTACCCCACGACCGAGTTTGATCTTTAGTTCATCCTAATTTGGTCTTTGTGCGTACTGTGTTAGAGGTCCAACTCAACTTTTCCCAAATGTATACATGATTATCTCAGATCATTTGATAAATCCTGACCAATGATCTGCAGTGGTACCTCTGTCATAGGTCAAGAATCCATGTACATGGAGGTATCTCCTATAGTATTATTATTACATTATCTTAATAACTGTAGATTTATAATGAGTCTTGGTATCTGGCAGAGCAGGTTCTCCTACCTTTTATTCCTCTTCTAGAGTATTTTGCTTCATCTTGACCTTTTGCATTTCCATATGAAGTTTAGAATCAACTTAAGTTCCCCCCCCCAAAAAAAAAGTCCTCTTTGAGGTTTTATTTCAATAGTACCAAATCTACAAAATAAAACATTAACCCCTAAAAACCTCTAAAGCCAAAAACCAAAAAATGCTCAAACTTTAGGGAGTATGTTAAACCTTACAATATTGAGTTTTATAGTTAATGGATAATGTACAACTCTATTTAGGTCTTTTTTGATGTCTTTTAACAAAGTTTTATAATTCTCCCCATCAAGACATATTTTTAGGTACTTTGATGTAAATTGGGCTTCCCTGGTGGCTCAGACAGTAAAGAGTCTGCCTGCAATGCAGGAGACCCGAGTTTGATCCCTGGGTTGGAAAGATCCCCTGGAGAAGGAAATGGCAATCCACTCCAGCACTCTTGCCTGGAAAATCCCATGGGCGGAGGAGACTGCCTTTTAAAATATTTAATTTCTCTGTTTGCTGGAACATAGGAATAGCCCCCAATTTTTTATCTTGCTTAATTTTTGCTTAATTTTCTTTTCTAATTTTTTTGTTGCAGTACAGTCCATGGGGTCTCTAAGAGTCGGACACAACTGAGCGACTTCACTTTCTCTTTTCACTTTCATGCATTGGAGAAGGAAATGGCAACCCACTCCAGTGTTCTTGTCTGGAGAATCCCAGGGACGGGGGAGCCTGGTGGGCTGCCGTCTATGGGGTCACACAGAGTCGGACATGACTGAAGTGACTTAGCATAGCATAGCATAGCATAGTTGATTTAGGATATTGTGTTAGTTTCAGGTGTACAACAAAGTAATTTGGTTATAATTTATATATATTCTTTTTTTGACTCTTTTTCATTATAGTTTATTACAAGATGTTGAATAGAGTTCCCTGTGTGTGCATGCTCAGTTGTGTCTGACTCTTTGTGACCCCTATGGACTGTAGCCCACCAGGCTGTTCTGTCCGTGGAATTTTCCAGGCAAGAATATTAGAGTGGGTTGCCATTTTCTACTCCAGGAGATTTTCTCCACCCAGGGATCAAACCCATGTCCCCCTTCATTGGCAAGCAGAGTCTTTACCCTGGGAAGCCCTATAGTTCCCTTTACTCTACACTAAATTCTTATTGTTTATTTTATATGTGTATCATTTTTAAAAATAGGGTTTCAAACTTATAGACAAGTTGTAAAAAATTCCATATATTTTTAAACCAGAATCACCAATTATTTACATTTTGCCCTGTTTGCTTTTTCAAATAAAATATAACATCTTTAAAAATACCTATATAAGTATATAGTAAAAAATTATTGCATTAAGTTACAATCCCATAATAGTGTGTTCACATTATTGTGGTAGACCTGAAGGTATGCTACATAGATCCCCTTTCATTTTTTTTGAGGTATATTGAGCCTTGAGTTATGATCCTGTGTATCTTGGTAAATCTTGGTAAATGTTCCTTGTGGCCTTTGACATATTTTAAGTTATATTAAATGTTAATTGACTAAACACTACAATTAAAAAGCAAAGATTGTCAGACAGAATTTTAAAAGCAAGATACATCTGCTGTGCATAAGAGATGTACTTTAAATCAAAGACAAAGATGGGTCAACATGCCATTGAGTGGAGTGTTCTATAAATGACAATTAAGTGAAGGTGGTTGATCGTGTTGTTCAGATTGTCCATATTTTATTGTTCTGTTTAGTTGTACTACAGTTAGAGGATGGTATTAACCTTTAGTTATCAAGACTACGTCTATTTCTTCCTTTGTTTTGTCAGTTTTCCCTTCATGTAGTTGGACATTCTGTATTAAGGGCAGAGGGACTTATGATTGTCATGTCTTTGTGATAATTGATGTTTTAATCATTGTGAAAAATCACTCTATTTCTGGTAATGCTTCTTCTCTTGAAATCCATTCTGTTTCCATTTCCAAATCATACCATCATGATTTCCATTCCAAATCATGTCAGGAGCCAGCGTGAGGAACTCTGCCCATGGCAAAGGTCACGAGGAAGGATACTTAGCATATGCAAATGCGGCATCTAGCCTCAGGAGTCCCCCTGGAAATTCTCGAGCATCTACCCCCAAAACCAGAGTCTGCCTATTTTCTGCTTTGTGCTCTCACTTACACCTCTGACTTTACAGGGGGCTGTCCCCCACTACCTCTTTCTGAAAAAAGAGTTAACTTACAGCTCCAGTTAATAAAGTTCCTGGGTGTGAAAATGTTTCAACCTACAAACTCCTTTGGAAGTCCTCTAGTCTGCCTGAATAGGTTTTTCTGGCCACATGTGATTGTTCAGAGCCTCGCAACTGTGGGAGGCATGAGATGTTCTAAACTGTCTAAATACAGATTCCTTTGAGCAGTTAAAAGATTGATTAGAAATTGTATTGGTGAAGGGTTTTTCACTTGTTGGGCCAATGTTTGCTGCTAAGTTTCCATATCCCTTACCTGCTGTGTCCCTGGCAGTGTATTGATTAATATAATTGATGTAAGTAGTAGCTTTAATGTTTGTTACCTTGGACCCTTGAATTAATTCTTTTTCTTGTTATAGCCCACCACACCTTTGCCCTGTAGGAATGCAACTTTATCTAATGCTTTTGGAAGATGGCGTCTGACTAATCACCTTTAGAAAAAAATAAGTTTTCTGAAGAAAGGTTCTTAAAATGTTAACAGGCCTCCGGGCCAGAAGATGATGCAAATCACCTAAACTTTTGCATATGATAAGTTTGCAGGAAGAAGGCCTGGCTTACTGCATGACTCTACCCCTTCGCCCATTATCCTCTATGCATAACTTATGGTATAAAAAGTACTTTGGAAAATAAAGTGCGGGCCTTGTTCACTGAAACTTGGTCTCCCCATGTTGTTCTTTCTCTCACCTTCTGGCTGAATTTCTATCTGGCGTGGAGGCTCATCAAGCCTACTAATTATGCCTGGGCTTCTAAGATCTGACCGGAGAGGCCTTAGTGTCTCCTCTCCTTCGGGAGAATGGGAGGATGCCTGCGGCCTATGTAGGTGATGTAAATTCCTTATTTTGGAATTTTATTAGCTTTCCACGTAAACCAAGTTATTCAGCCTCTTTTCTCCACTGAATTTCCTCACTGAGCTATCCTTATTTAACCACTCTTTATATCTTTAATTCTATTGTATCCTGATCGCCGAAGCCGTCTTCCCTTCGAAACCCCTGACTCCAGCGGGGCTGGACCCCAGTAAGTGGTGCCTTAACAGCCTCTCCAGCATGCTTATGATTAGTGTTTGCAATGGTGTATCTTTTTCTGTCATCTTACTTTCAACCCAACTGTGTCTTTGATTTAAAGTACATCTCTTATGCACAGCAGATGGATCTTGCTTTTAAAATCCGGTCTGACAATCTTTGCTTTTTAATTGGAGTGTTTAGTCAATTAACATTTAATATAACTGTTGATATGGTTTGATTTAGGTCTACCATTTTGAAATTTGTATTCTATTTATCCCATCTGCTTTTTCTTTCTTTTTTATCCTTTTCTGCCTTCCTTTGTGAAAATCAAAGTCAAGTCTTCCTCCCTCCCTTCCCTCTCTTTCTTCCTCCTTCTCTTATTCCCTCCCTCCCTGCTTTCCTTTCTTCCTGACTCCATCCCCCACCTTCATTTATTTTGAATCCTTAAGATATATCATTTGCATTATTTTTAGAGGTTTCTCTAAGGATTATACAATACCTCCTCAACTTATCAGAATATTTTTAGAATTAACATTTTATCACTTCACAGAAAATTTTAAGAATCTTGCAAAAATATAGTTCTACTAACTCTCTCTCCTGAATCCTTTGTGCTATTGATGTTTTATATATTACATCTATGTACCTTAAGAATTTCACAATAGAGTGGCATAATTTTTCTGAAACAGTTACATGCCTTCTAAAGAAATTGAAAGAAACAAAATATAGTCTTTTATGTTGCTGTTCAGTCACTACGTCATGTCCTACTCTTTGTGAAACTGTGGACCGAAGCATGGCAGGCTTCCCTGTCCTTCACTATCTCCTGCAGTTTGTTCAAATTCATGTCTGTTGAGTTGGTGATATTATCCAACCATCTCATTCTCTGCCACCCTCTTCTCCTTTGGGCTGCAATCTTTCCCAGAATCAAGGTCTTTTGCGATGAGTTGGCTCTTTGCATCAGATGGCCAAAGGATTGGAACTTCAGCTTTAGCATCAGTCTTTCCAATGAATATTTGGGGTTGATTTCCTTTAGGATTGGCTGGTTTGATCTTCTTGCAGTCCAAGGGGCTCTCAAGAGTCTTTTCCAGCACCACAATTTGAAAGCATTAATTTTTCAATGTGCAGCCTTCTTTATGGTTCAACTCTCACATCTGTACTTGACTACTGGAAAAATCATAGCTTTGACTATCCAGATCTTTGTTGACAGAGTGATGTATTTGCTTTTTAATAGCTGTCTAGGTTTGGCATAGCTATGCTTTGCTGTGCTTAGTCACTCAGCCGTGTTCGACTCTTTGTGACCCCATCGACTGTAGCCCACCAGGCTCCTCTGTCCATGGGATTCTCCAGGTGAGAATGCTGGAGTGGGTTGCCATGCCCTCCTCCAGGGGATCTTCCCAACTCAGGGATCGAACCCAGGTCTCCTGCAATGCAGGTGGATTCTTTACTGTCTGAGCCGTATTTGCCCACAATTAGCCACTCTTGGTGCTTTTTATTTTTTTTTTCCAGTATATCCAAGTTTCCATCTGGTATCATTTACTTCCAATCTGAACAACTTCTGTTTGCATTTATTTATTTTTGTCTGCGCTGGGTCTTTGTTGCTTTGTATAGGCTTTCTCTAGTTGCAGAGAACAGGGGCTACTCTTCGTTGTTCTGTGCAGGCTTTTCATTGCAGTGGCTTCTCTTGTGGCAGAGCACAGGCTCTCGGCATGTGGGCTTTAGTAGTTGCAGGACATGGGCTCAGTGGTTGAGGCACATGGACATAATTGCTCTGTGGAATGTGGGATCTTCCAGGGTCAGGCATTGAACTTTTCATCCCCTGAATTATCAAGCAGATTCTTATCCACTATGCCATCAGGAAATTCCTTCTTTTTGCATTTTTGTAGTTTGGGTTCATTGATGACTAATTCTTTTTCAGTTTTTTTTTTTTTTTTTGGTTTGTTCTAAAAATGTCTATATTACCATAGTTTTTTAAAAAATGTATTTTCATTTGATATAGAATCCTGGGATAATTTTTTTCACTTTGACCCTTTAAAGATGTCTTTAAATGGTCTTCTGGTTTTCATTGTTTTTTATATGAAACAGCTGTGAGTCCTATTGTTCTTTTTCTGTATATAATGTATTCTTTTCCTTTGATAACTTTCAAGATTATCTATTTATCACTAGACCCGGGTTCAGTCCTTGGGTCTGGAAGATCCCCTGGAGAAGGAAATGGCAACCCACTCCAGTACTCTTGCCTGGAGAATCCCATGGAGGGAGGAGCCTGGTAGGCTACAGTCCATGGGATTGCAGAGTCCGACACAACTGAGCGATTTCACTTCACTTCACTTCACTTCATCATTTTTACTGTAGTTTACTTCTGTGTAGTTTTTCACTGTAGTTATCTTTTCTAGGATATGCTGACCTCCTTAGATGTATGGTGTTATGTTTATCACATAAATTTGGAAAAGTTTTGCCCATATATCTCTAATTATTTATAGTTTTCCTGTTCTTTCTCGCCTCTCCTTCTGGGACACTAATCATATGTGTATTAGACCTCTTGATATTGTCCTAAAGATTATTGAGATTCTGTTCCTTTCTCAAAAACATTTTCTTCTTTTTCCTAAAGATTGGATACTTTTTAATGATTTATCAGTTTGTTCATTGAACCCAATCTTCTATTGTCTCCAATGCACTGTTAAGGCTACCTAGTCATCTTTTAACTTCAGATATTGTAATTTTTAATTAATTTTCCATTACTTTCTTTTCTATAGTGTTTTTTCTCTTCTGAGGTTTCTGTTTTTTTTTTTTTTTGTTTTGTTTTCATTACAGCATTAGTTACTTAAAGACTTTGGACATATTTATAATGGTTTCTTTTTGGGAGTAGGCAATGACACCCCACTCCAGTACTTTTGCCTGGAAAATCCCATGGATGGAGGAGCCTGGTGGGCTGCAGTCCATGGGTCGCTAAGAGTCGGACACAACTGAGCGACTTCACATTCACTTTTCACTTTTCACTTTCATGCACTGGAGAAGGAAATGGCAACCCACTCCAGTGTTCTTGCCTGGAGAATCCCAGGGACAGCGGGGCCTGCTGGGCTGCTGTCTATGGGGTCGCTCAGAGTCGGACATGACTGAAGTGACTTAGCAGCAGCATAATGGTTTCTTTAAGTTCTTGCCTGCTAATGCTAACATCTGAGTTATCTATACATTGGTTTATATAGACAAGATTTTTTTTTCTTGATTCTAGGTCACAATTTTTTTATTTATTCCCACTCCCTCTTGTCTAATATTAAAAAAAAAAATTTAAACTAGATATTATTGATGATACATTGTGGAGACTTTGGGTTCTGTTATATTCCTCTGAAGAATGTTTATTTTTGACCCAGCAGGAAGTTACTTGACTGGGCTCAAACTCCAAACTGTTCCCCCTGGAGGAAACAAGAGTTGAAATCTTTGTTCATTCTCTCGGCCCTCATTCAGCTGTTGTTTCCCATTGGTTTCCTTAGAATTTCTCCCAGACATGCAGTTCAAGAGCTAGTCAAGGATTTGGGTGGAATGTGAAAGTGCTGCACTCAATATGCCAGCAAATTTGGAAAACTCAGCAGTGGCCACAAGATTGGAAAAGGTCAGTTTTCATTCCAATCCCAAAGAAAGGCAATGCCAAAGAATGCTCAAACTATTGCACAATTGCACTCATCTCACACGCTAGTAAAGTAATGCTCAAAATTCTCCAAGCCAGGCTTCAGCAATATGTAAACCGTGAACTTCCTGATGTTCAAGCTGGTTTTAGAAAAGGCAGAGGAACCAGAGATCAGATTGCCAACATCCGCTGGATCATGGAAAAAGCAAGAGAGTTCCAGAAAAACATCTATTTCTGCTTTATTGACTATGCCAAAGCCTTTGACTGTGTGGATCACAATAAACTGGAAAATTCTGAAAGAGATGGGAATACCAGACTACCTGATCTGCCTCTTGAGAAATTTGTATGCGGGTCAGGAAGCAACAGTTAGAACTGGACATGGACCAACAGACTGGTTCCAAATAGGAAAAGGAGTTCATCAAGGCTGTATATTGTCACCCTGTTTATTTAACTTCTATGCAGAGTACATCATGAGAAATGCTGGACTGGAAGAAACACAAGTTGGAATCAAGATTGCTGGGAGAAATATCAATAACCTCAGATATGCGGATGACACCACCCTTATGGCAGAAAGTGAAGAAGAACTAAAAAGCCTCTTGATGAAAGTGAAAGAGGAGAGTGAAAAATTTGGCTTAAAGCTCAACATTCAGAAAACGAAGATCATGGCATCTGGTCCCATCACTTCATGGGAAATAGATGGGGAAACAGTGGAAACAGTGTCAGACTTTATTTTTCTGGGCTCCAAAATCACTGCAGATGGTGACTGCAGCCATGAAATTAAAAGACGCTTGCTCCTTGGAAGGAAGGTTATGACCAACCTAGATAGCATATTCAAAAGCAGAGACATTACTTTGCCAACAAAGGTTCGCCTAGTCAAGGCTATGGTTTTTCCTGTGGTCATGTATGGATGTGAGAGCTGGACTGTGAAGAAGGCTGAGCGCCGAAGAATTGATGCTTTTGAAGTGTGGTGCTGGAGAAGACTCTTGAGAGTCCCTTGGACTGCAAGGAGATCCAACCAGTGCATTCTGAAGGAGATCAGCCCTGGGATTTCTTTGGAAGGAATGATGCTAAAGCTGAAACTCCAGTACTTTGGCCACCTCATGCGAAGAGTTGACTCACTGGAGAAGACTCCGATGCTGGAAGGGATTGAGGGCAGGAGGAGAAGGGGACAACAGAGGATGAGATGGCTGGATGGCATCACTGACTCGACGGACGTGAGTCTGAGTGACCTCCGGGAATTGGTGATGGACAGGGAGGCCTGGTGTGCTGCGATTCATGGGATCGCAAAGAGTCGGACACGACTGAGTGACTGATCTGATCTGATATGTAGATTTGGAGGCTCTCTTCATGCTTTACTTTTTCTTTTGCAGGATTTCTCCTCTTACTATTCAGCTGCTCTGGAAATCCATTTCCTGACTCTTGAAGGCAGTAAGTCAGAACCTTTCTAGTTGACATCCAGATGTTTCATGTTTCATGGACTATAGAGTATCCTGGGGCAGAAACAGACAGGGTAGTTCCTTTCTTTCAAGGTTTTACTCTTTTAAGTAGATTCACAGATATAGAGAACGAACTAGTGGTTACCAGTGGTGAAGGGAGAGGGAACATAGGATGGCGGAGTGGGAGGTACAAACTGTTGGGTGTAAGGTAGCAATGTTGTATTGTGCAACATGGGGAATTTAACCAGTACTTTGTAATAACTGTAAACGGAAAGTAACTTTAAAAAGTGTTATATGTGTAAGAAATTTGACTGTCATTTCTGATTGCTTTTGGTTGCCCTCTAATACCCTCAAATAGTTGGTTTTAAAACTATTTTTACGTATGGATGTGAGAGTTGGACTGTGAAGAAGGCTGAGTGCCGAAGAATTGATGCTTTAGAACTGTGGTGTTGGAGAAGACTCTTGAGAGTCCCTTGGACTGCAAGGAGATCCAACCAGTCCATCCTAAAGGAAATCAGTCCTGAATAGCCATTGGAAGGACTTGATGTTGAAGCTGAAACTCCAATACTTTGGCCACCTCATGCAAAGAGTTGACTCATTGGAAAAGACTCTGATGATGGGAGGGATTGGGGGCAGGAGGAGAAGGGGACGACAGAGGATGAGATGGCTGGATGGCATCACTGACTCGATGGACATGAGTTTGAGTGGACTCCGGGAGTTGGTGATGGACAGGGAGGTCTGGCGTGCTGCTATTCATGGGGTCGCAAAGAGTCGGACACGACTGAGCGACTGAACTGAACTGAAAACTATTTTATAAATAATTACCATGTGAATGTTAGTCAAATACAAATGACTGTGATCTCAGAATGGTTTCTAAATTAATTTTTGTACATTGATTATATAGAAAGAAATTGAAAAATTTGAAATTAATTCTAAGAATTCTAGTTCTTTATGTATACAATTACTATCTGTATGTAGTGACAGTACAGTTTCTTCTTTTTCGTTCAGTATTCCTTCTATTTCTGTGCTTTGCTTTACTGTATTGGCTGACACATCTAATATATGTTGAAAAGAAATGGTGATAAAGGAATTTTAAAAAGTTTTTTTTTTTTTTTTTTTTTTTTTGCTGCATTGTAAGGCATGTGGCTTCTTGGTTCCCCAGCCAAGGATTGAACCTGTGCCCCCTACGTGAAAGCACAGAAGCTTAACCACTGGACCACTGGGGAAGTTCCTCGAAGAATCTTTCATTTGGTTCATATCTTAAAGGGAAAGTTTTCAAAGTCCAACCCTTAAGTACTGTATTATATTATTTATATTTTTAAATAGCTATCATTTTAAACAAATTACTTCTATTCCTTATGAATGGGCATTAAATTTTACCAAGCACTTTTTTTCTCCATCTATTGAGATGTTTGAATGTTGTTTTCTTTAATATGTTAAAGTGTTGAATTGCACTAATTGGTTTTCTAACATTTAATCAACTTTGTGTTTTTGGAATAAATCCAGTTTGGTAAGATTTATTATCCTTTTTAATATATTGCTTGATTCATTATACTAGTATTTGGTTTAGAATGTTTACACCTATGTGCATGAATGAAATAGAAATACAGTTTTTCTTGTGTACTATAATCAAACAAACCCTTGTTGAGTTTGATTATAAAGGTTATGCTAGCTTTATAGGATGAGTTAGGAAGAAGTTGTGTATAACTGGAATTATTTTCTCCTTGACTAATTGGCCAAATGTGCTGATGATACCATCTGGGTTTTCAGGTTGCTTTGTAGAAAGATTTTTGATTTATGCTTAAATTTATTTAATGGCAAAACATGCAGGTTTTCTATTTTGCTTGCATCTGTTTTAGTAAGGTCTGTTTGTATTGGTTATTAAGCTGCTGCTTTTTCTTCCCAAGTCACCCTGTAGCTTCTACTCTGATGCCAGTGCTAGAACTTGACTGTATACACAAACTTGCCCCGTTGTCATCTGGGTTCCTGTTAGGTTCTTTAGTAGGGGATTCTGGAAGGAGATTGGGAGGTAGGAGGAAGCAAGGTACTTCCACTTTCTTATTTACTTCTATACTCTTGGCAGTGCTCAGCAAGAGCATCTTACCTTGGAAGGAGCCTCATGGTGACCCTTGAGGTACCACGAGCAGCTGGATGACATCAGCAGCAGCCACCCTCTCCTGAGGTCTAAGTCCCACCTGTCTGAGTTTCTTTTATGAACCTCGGCAGAACTAGCAGCACACAAGTATATCCTCTTCTCAGTGGTATGAGCTCCAGCTTCTTGAAGGTCCTACTTCAAGTTTCTAGTTCTGATAACCTCAGCCGTTTCCCTCTTCCCCAGCCTTAACTGGTTAGCTGCTTTCTCCAGTTATTATCAACATGAAAGCTCAATATTTTCTTTTTGCTTTATCAGCCCTCTAGGACTTGCATAATCAATTATTTTTTTTTCCTGTTAGTATATCTTATGTGGACTCTTCCTGAGTGAGTGAGCGAAAGTCACTCAGTCGTGTCCGACTCTTTGCGACCCCATGGACTATACAGTCCATGGAATTCTCCAGGCCAGAATACTGGAATGGATATCCTCTTCTTTGGGGATCTTCCCAACCCAGGGATTGAACCCAGATCTCCCACATGACAAGCAGATTCTTTACCAGCTGAGCCGCAGAGAAGCCCAACTGGACCCTGGCTGGTACATTGTTTGGTAATGGAAGTGGTCACGGGCCTCTTAAAAATGTCTGGGCTTTGATTTTTTTTTTCCCCCAGTCTTGAGTACAATGCTGAAGTCCTTGCCGACAGCAAGCGGGTTACTACTCATCCATAGCATGATAATATGATAAACTTGTCACCTGTGGCTGATTGCAATAAAGAGCTTACTGTGCCAAGTGCCTTGGGCATTAAATAACTATGGGGTTTGATTAATACAGTGATAATGGTAACTTCAAGAGCCTGGGTGTGAAATAGCTTCTTCCAGCTGCTGTGGAGAACTCACACATGGACAATGACAAAGTGAAACAATCAACTCAAGAGTTCAGAAAACCTGGGCACTTTTACAGCCAGCCTGGAAGATTCTCTTACCATGTGCGGAGTGAATCTAGATGAAAATTTGACTCAGAATTTGGTTGTGTGGTCTGTAGAATTATAACATATGTTCAAGTCATGGATCCACCAAGTTTCTACCTGGATTGACTTGTTTGAAACTGAAATTTGAACTTCCAAGTCTCTCTGCTGCTGCTGCTATGTCGCTTCAGTAGAGGAAGCAGCCTGCTCTTCTAGAGTCGACTAGATCAGCTTTCCCTATGTTTTTAAGACCGGTCATAACCTCACCTAAAGCCGGCATCTTTCAAAGGATACCTATTTTCCTCAAGTCTCCCAGCCCCCTTCTCTTTTGCCTCTGTCTGACCTGAAAAAAAATTGTTTAGACTCCAAAATAAATGCAAGATGTTGCTAATTGATATCAGCATAAATCTGGGTGAAACATGTATGCTGCTGCTGCTGCTGCTAAGTCGCTTCAGTCGTGTCCGACTCTGTGCGACCCCATAGACGGCAGCCCACCAGGCTTTCCTGTCCCTGGGATTCTCCAGGCAACAACACTGGAGTGGTTTGCCATTTCCTTCTCCAATGCAGGAAAGTGAAAAGTGAAAGTGAAGTTGCTCAGTAAGTGTCTGACTCTTTGTGACCCCTTGGACTGCAGCCTACCAGGCTCCTCCATCCATGGGATTTTCCAGGCAAGAGTACTGTAAGGAAGGGACAAAAAGAACAGAATATAAAACTGGATCATGGGACTTCCCTGTTTGTACAGACACTAAGACTTCACACTGCCAATGCAGGGGGCAAGGGTTTGATCCCTTGTCAAGGAACTGAGGTCCCACAAGTGGTGTGGCATGCCAAAGGATAAATAAAATAAAACTGAATCAAAACAATTTCATTATCTGTGTGCACCTACCAGAGTTAATGGATCTAATGTTAGAACTGGCTTCCAAAATCAGTTTACTTGAGTGGTGGCTGGAATTTTGAATCAACAGTGTCCTATATAAAGCAATGTTGGAGCATCCTGTGGAAGATTCACTCCAAATGTCTGATGGGTTGGGAATTTGGGAATGGATTGATCAGAGGCTGACTGCAGACCCTTCCTCCCCACTCCCACCAAACCCCCAAGAGACCATAGACAGTGCCTTTATTTCTTCCCTTTATTAAGGAGAGAAGTTGGGAAACATATTAGTGCTTTGAGCACCAACATGTTTGAAAAGTATTATGGTGACTGATGTGGAAAGCAGCTGCTAAATGTGCTCTCTGGTTTCCATGGAGATCCTAGAAAATGAGTGACCAAGGAGTAGCTTTTAACCGCAAGATACAAGGTAGACACAACTACTGAAATGGGCATGAAGGACAAAGAAGTCAACAGAATGACCTGGGTTCTTTGTTTTTATTGTTTAGTTGCTGAGTGGTATCTGATTGTTTGCAACCCCATGGACTGTAGCCCTCCAGGCTCCTCTGTCCATGGATTTTCCCAGGCAAGAATACTGGAGTGGGTTGCCATTTCCTTCTCCAGGGGATCTTCCTGACCCAGGGATTGAACCTGAGTCTACTGCATTGGCAGCAGGGTTCTTTACCGCCGAGCCACAAGGGAAAGCCCTCTGGACTCTTTGGCCATGCCTAATTGATCACTCTGTCTAGGAATGAAGTAGATGGGTAGCCCACTAGAATATTACTTTCTCAGTGTAGTGAAGATATTCTAGATCTGAGATCCAGAAACTTAATTACTGAACCTAAAAGAGAGTTTCAGCTTCTTATTTGTTTTGAGGCTTAAGCCAGATCACAGAGCCCAAGTCCCTTGGTTGACGGGGAGGTTGGCTCCCTAGAGGATGTGCAACACGGCTGCACGAATACTCGGCTACATGCAACCTGCTACAACCACGTTCTGTAAATATTCCTCCAAGCTTTCCCCAAAGGGGCCTTTGGCCACTTACTGCGTTTACTGTTCACTGAAGGGAAAGAAAATCTTCAGACATTTCAAGAACTTACTAGACACTGAAATGGCTCTGAATTGGTAACTTGGTCCCCAAATGCTACTGTGATCTGTTTGTCAAAGTGGGATCTTCTGATGACCAGGTGATAAAGAGGAAGCTTTGGCATAAATCCGTCTCACAGAGGGCTCAGTCGACCAGAGGGCCCTCTCTGTACCCTTTCCTCTCTGTTCCTGGACATGTACATGGAATAGACATGCTCAGTAATTTGGCTGAAACCCCACATTGGCTCTCTGATCCTTGGAATGAGGATTATTGCTTGCTGACACTTTCCCAGAAGTTTAGTCTTGTCTCCCCAAATAAACTGTCATCTCCCAAATATAGTGAGTCTCACTTGGTTGACTCCATATCCCACAAATGCTTGGGAGAGTGCTTTAGTGTCAGGAACTTGATATGAACGAATTGATGGTAGTTTTCTGAAATCCAGTCAACATCTCGAAGTATTTAGGAGGTATATGGTTACCTTGTGGAGAATGTTCTAGAAAGAGGAGGTACTACTAGCCTTAGGAAAAGAACATAAGGATCTTTGCTCTGGAATTTGCTCTTCCGGGGTCAGGATTTGTAATCACCTACTTTAATACAGGACGCTCTGTTTGTATTTATAGTTCAAAATCTCATTTAATCTTTATGACATCACTGTGAAGTGGATTTTATTATCTTCCTCTTATAGTTGAGGAAACCGAAGCTCAGGAAGGTTAAGTATCTGGTTCTGGATCACTCTGGAAGCAACAAAACAGGGGTCCAAACCCAGGTTTTCTGACTCAAAATATAAGGTATTTTCCATTGTACTCCAGTTGCTTCTTTGAAGACAACTTTGTCTTATTTTTCTTATACTATAGAATATCACCTTTCTCAGAAGTAAATACTTCTTGTCTTCTCAGCAATAATAATTTCAGCAACTACCTTGACCTGGGGGGATGGGAAGGCAGAAGAAGAAACTGTTGTTACTTTACCCCCTGAGCCAAGCATTGACCTGAGACTACTCCTTTTATATAGTAAAGCCCACAAAGATAAGTAAGGAACATTTAAGCAGGACTTACGAAAGGATCAAGTATAATAAAAGGGAGATAAATGTAGAAATTGATAGGAAACTTGATAATCTGTCTTGCAAGAAGTGGTTTGCCCTTTTGTCACTTCAGGCTTTGCTCTTAATTTTTCCTTTACGCCATCTGACTTTTCTTCATAGGAGGCTTGCAGTCAGCTCACATCACCTGGAAAGCTCGTCCACGTATTTACTGCCCTGTCCCACTCCTCCCCTACACCACCTCCAAGACATAAAACCGAGAAAACAAGCAGGACACAACAAAATATTACTCAGCCACTGCTGCTACTAAGTCACTTCAGTCGTGTCCGACTCTGTGTGACCCCATAGACGGCAGCCCACCAGGCTCCCCGGTCCCTGGGATTCTCCAGGAAAGAACACTGGAGTGGGTTGCCATTTCCTTCTCCAATGCATGAAAGTGAAAAGTGAAAGTGAAGTCGCTCAGTTGTGTATGACTCTGAGCGACCCATAGACTGCAGCCCACCAGGCTCTTCTGTCCATGGGATTTTCCAGGCAAGAGTACTAGAGTGGGGTGCCATTGCCTTCTCTGAACTCAGCCACTAAAAGGAACAAAATAGGGTCATTTGTAGAGGTGAGGAAGGATCTAGAGTCTATCATACAGAGTAAAATAAGTCAGAAAGAGAGAAACAGATCTATATTAACGTGTGTTTGTGGAATCTAGAAAATTGGTACAGATGAACCTATTTCCAGGGCAGGAGTAGAGATGCAGAGAATGGGCATGTGGACCCAGGGGGGTGGGGAAGGAGAGGGTGGGACAAACTGGGAGATTAGGATTGACATATATACACCACCTTCCTTGGAGAAGGAAATGGCAACCCACTCCAGTGTTCTTGCCTGGAGAATCCCAGGGACGGGGGAGCCTGATGAATTTCTGTCTATGGGGTCGCACATAGTCGGACACGACTGAAGCGACTTAGCAGTAGCAGCATATACACCACCTTGTGTAAAACAGGTAGCTAGTGGGAAGCTGCTGGAGAACATTGGGAGCTCAGCTCGGTGCTCTGTGCTAACCTAGAGGGGTGGGAGGCGGGGTGGGTGGTGGTGGGAGTCCAACAGGGAGGAGATATGTGAATACATACAGCTGGTTTATTTCATTGTATAGCAATTATATTCCAACAAGAATATATTAAAAAAAATACAACAAGCAGGAAGTTTTGGGTCCAGAAGGACTTATGGAGCCCCAGAAGGCCTGTGTCCCAGCTGCTCTTTCCTAACTAAAGTCTTCCCTGTTCCTTGGGGACCTATCTTAAACATGATGGTGTGACCTTGAAGATTCTGTTTAAAGAAGCTGCCTGAATATAACATGAGAACTCCCACAACTCATATGAAATCTACATGCATTCAGCAAAGGATCAGGTTTTTTTTTTTTTAAACTTTGCCATACTCTTCATCCTGGTTTTGTATAAGGGGAACTCTCATTTCTTAGGATCAAGGGCATTGAAATGGCATAGTTTAAATCAGATTCTCTTAGGGTGTAAACTATTTCCTAAGACAGTTTGGGAGCTGTATTGACTTTTCAGGCCCATTAGCAGTCCATTTCTGCCTCTGAAGCTTTAATATAATAGATGCAAAGTCAGAATAACTCAATGGTGACCTACCTCCAATGTCCCTGGCAGGCTCAAAGAACAGACAAGGGGATAGGAAAGAGAAAAATACAGAAAATGGACTTTCTTTTTTGAGAAAGACAAGGGGAAAAAAGAGAAATAATAGGAATAAATAAATGACTAGCACTTACTTTAGCACAGGGATGTACTCTTATTCTGGCTCTTGCTCTGGCAAGCTCAGTAAAGACAGAATTACAATGGATGTGAAAAGCACACCAGTAGGAAAAACAGAGACTGAGAGGTGGGGCAGAGGGTGGTGGGTCAAGAAGATTTTCTTAAGGTGTCATATCATATCAGTTGGGTCCCGAAGAAGGAGAGAGTTTTGAAAAAGGGCAGAAGAGCCTTAAATCAGGTGCACAGGTGCCAGGAACCAGACTCAGAGGCTGTGAGATCCTCATTTAATGTGGGACCTTTATGTTGGTTACCTCGCACATCCATGTCCCTAGTACGGTAGCATCCAGCCCAGCGGCAGAGAACACTGGTGACCCAAGCATCTCTTCTCCACTTCCTCCTTAATAACAGGCTCTTATATTGAACCAGGCACATTGTTGTATCTCCTGCAGTGATGGGTGGGCTTCTAACTGTTAGTTGGCCAGTGAGATGTAAGTGGAGGGATTTGTGGGATTCTGGGAAGGCATCTTGAAAAGAGCTGACTCAGCTTGGAGGGTCTTGCTTTGTCTTTCTGCCTTTCTTCCTTCTGGCCTGTAACACAAAAGTGATGGGTAGCATGGCAAAGTCATCTCAGACCCTGGAGGTGGCCTTGACAATGAAAGTCATCAGCTAGAATAGTTAAGCAGAAAGATTCAAACTTCCATTTTGATGAACATGGTATGCAAATTGAGCTGGAACTGAATTTCTTGGGATGACAGGATTTTAAAAGTCTATGAGACAGAGAAACGGAAGACCCTTAGAAAACAGTTTGGAACCATCCATGGTTACTCCATGGGGCTCCTCTTGATAGCTCAGTTAGTAAAGAATCCACCTGCAATGCAGGAGACCCTGGTTTGATTCCTGGGTTGGGAAGATCCCTGGAGAAGGAATAGGCTATCCACTTCAGTATCCTTGGACTTCCTTTGTGCCCCAGCTGATTAAGAATCCACCTGCAATGCGGAAGACCTGGGTTTGATCCCTGTGTTGGGAAGATCCCCTGAAGAAGGGGAAGGCTACCCCCTCCAGTATTCTGGCCTGGAGGATTCCATGGACTGTATAGTCCATGGGGTCTCAAAGAGTCAGAGATGACTGAGGAACTTTCACTATCATTGTTACTCCAGAATTCCCCTAGGAGGTCTCATGAAGTGACTATTAGAATAAAATACTCAAGGAAACCTGATCTTTTGCTGGAAATATGGAGTAGGTGGAGAAGACTGTGCAGTGAGGGAAAAAAAAAGTTAATAAAATTAACCCCCACTCCAAAGTTCCTATAAAACAGAGAGGTGAGATTTGCACCCAGGTCTGACTCAAGAACCAATGCTTTCCACAAAAAATGCAGGGGGAGGCCCACATTGCTTCAGAGGATGGGTGAGGGGTGGAGTATCAGTCACATCTGTGTCTCAGATTGTCTTAAATTGCATCAGAGGGACCTACCTAAGTTTCAGAAACAGATTAGTGTCTGGAAATTGTTAGCTCATCTTGAGTGCCGAAGAATTGATGCTTGTGAACTGTGGTGTTGGAGAAGACTCTTGAGAGTCCCTTGGAGTGCAAGGAGATCCAACCAGTCCATCCTAAAGGAAATCAGTCCTGAATATTCATTGGAAGGACTGATGCTGAAGCTGAAGCTCCATTCTTGGGCCCCCTGATGTGAAGAACTGACTCATTGGAAAAGCCCCAGATGCTGGGAAAGATTGAAGGCAGGAGGAGAAGGGGACAACAGAGGTTGAGATAGTTGGATGACATCACCGACTCAATGGATATGAGTCTGAGTTGGTGATGAACAGGGAGGCCTGGCATGCTGCAGTCGATGGGGTTACAAAGAGCTGGACACGACTGAGCAACTGAACTGAACTGGATAGAGTTATTTGGCATGGCTTTTGTTTAGTGTTTTAGTGGTAGGATTTCACACTATTTGTGTTCAAATAGCTTTTGCCTCATCCTCTCAACCAAGTTCTTTGGCCTTGATTGAGTTCAGTTCACTTCAGTCACTTAGTCATGTCTGACTTTTTGCGACCCCATGAACTGCAGCATGCCTGTCCATCACCAACTCCAGGAGTTCACCCAAACCCATGTCCATTGTGTCAGTGATGCCATCCAACCATTTCATCCTCTGTTGTCCTCTTCTTCTCCTGCCTTCAATCTTTCCCAGAATTAGGGTCTTTTCAAATGAGTCAGCTCTCTGCATCAGGTGACCAAAGTATTAGAATTTCAGCTTCAACATCAGTCCCTCCAATGAACACCCAGGACTGATCTCCTTTAGGATGGACCGGTTGGATCTCCTTGCACTCCAAGGGACTCTCAAGAGTCTTCTCCAACACCACAGTTCAAAAGCATCAATTCTTTGGCGCTCAGCTTTCTTTATAGTCCAACTCTCACATCCATACATGACTACTGGAAAAACTATAACCTTGACTAGATGGACCTTTGTTGGCAAAGTAATGTCTCTAATTTTTAATATGCTGTCTAGGTTGGTCATAACTTTTCTTCCAAGGAGCAAGCGTCTTTTAATTTTGTGGCTGCAATCACTATCCTCAGTGATTTTGGAACTCAGAAAAATAAAGTCAGCCACTGTTTCCACTGTTTCCCCGTCTATTTGCCATGAAGTGATGGGACTGGATGCCATGATATTAGTTTTCTGAATGTTGAGCAACTTTTTTTTTTAAGCCAACCTTTTCACTCTCCTCTTTCACTTTCATCAAGAGGCTCTTTAGTTCTTCTTATAACTATACAGTGGAAGTGAGAAATAGACAGAGTGCCTGATGAACTATGGATGGAGGTTCATGACATTGTATAGGAGACCTGGAGCAAGACCATGCCCAAGAAAAAGAAATGCAAAAAAGCAAAATGGCTGTCTGAGGAGGCCTTACAAATAGCTGTGGAAAGAAGAGAAGCAAAAAGCAAAGGAGAAAAGGAAAAATATACTCATTTGAATGCAGAGTTCCAAAGAATAGCAAGGAGAGATAAACAAGCCTTCCTCAGCGATCAATGCAAAGAAATAGAGGACAACAATAGAATGGGAAAGACTAGAGATCTCTTCAAGAAAAATTAGAGATACCAAGGGGACATTTCATGCAAAGATGGGCTCAATAAAGGACAGAAATGGTATGGACCTAACAGAAGCAGAAGATATTAAGAAGAGGTGGCAAGAATACACAGAAGAACTGTACAAAAAAGATCTTCACGACTCAGATAATCATGAAGGTGTGATCACTCACACTCACCTAGAGCCGAACATCCTGGAATGTGAAGTCAGGTGGGCCTTAGGACGCATCACTAGGAACAAAGCTAGTGGAGGTGATGGAATTCCAGTGGCGCTATTTCAAATGCTAAAAGATGATGCTGTGAAAGTGCTGCACTTAATATGTCAGCAAATTTGGAAAACTCAGCAGTGGCCACAGGACTGGAAAAGGTCAGTTTTCATTCCAGTCCCAAAGAAAGGTAATGCCAAAGAATGCTCCAACTAACGCACAATTGGCCTTGGTAGATTGACCCAAAAGTAATCTGGTGAAATCATAGAAGTTCTAAGAGTTGGCTTCAAAGCTTTCAAAAGCAGTGTAGAAGTGTCTTGTTAGACACATAAAACTGATATGTATGCATGTTCCCATATTGTGAGTGTGTGTCAATGTGTGATATCTTTACAAGAGAGACAGCATCAAAGGGATTTAAAGGTCTGCTATGAAAATGGGAAGCCCTAGTCTGTCGTTTCCTTTTTGAGAGGCAGGGTTTGGTGACTACCACCTCAGCTTGCTAATGTCAGGTCCTGCCGACCCTGTGTCTTCTTTGCCTTGGGGGAGAGCCTGATCAGCATTATGTCCTTGTTATCTTCCTGGTTCAAGGAAAAGGCCAAGGAATCAGATCTGGAAGGCTATGCAAGAGTTACCAGCAACTCACATTGCATTCATTCTTTCCTTATTCCTGCGTCCATTTGCAGGGCGCTTGTGTTTAAATGTCCCCTTCTTAGAGAAACTCCCTTTGTCCACCTTCACCTCCTGACACTCCCCTCTATTTTCTTCTTTGTAGCATGTGTGAACATTTGACCTAAACATATTGAATCTACTTAATTAATTGTCGAGACTCCCTGAATTCAAATGTCCCTGTGGCCTAGAACAATGCTTGTTAACCTAGTAAGCACTCAATAATCATTTACAAAATGAACATATGGATGAATGAAAGAACATACCATAGTTCTAAGCTGTCTATTGGCAAAGATACTGCTTAACTGCTGTTTTATCAGACACCTCATTATGAGGCTTCAGAAGAGAAAAGAACTTACGACTTCTAAAGGGACATCAATGATTATGCTGGGGGTAAGAAGAGCCTGGAATGAATGTCAAGAGACTTAGGTTTGCGTTCTGACTATGTAGAGAACTAGTTGAGGACCTTAACAGCCTAATTTAATTCTGCCAGCTCCCTTGGCATTCACAGATTTATTGCTCACGTGCAATCTTGAAGGTTGATGGTGTGTGCTAATTTGTAATTTTTGTTGAGGGATGAACTTGAGTTGCCCTGAGTCTTGGACACACATTTCTTTTAAATTAATCTTTATGTGAATATAGTTGGCTTACAATGTTGTGTTACTTTCTTCTGTACAACAAAGTGAATCAGTTATATATATACATATATTCACTCTTTTTTAGATTATTTTCCCATATAGGCCACTAAGAGTACTGAATAGAGTTCCCTGTGCTATACAGTAGATCCTTATCAGTTATCTGTCTTATATATAGTAATGTGTATATGTCAGTCCCAGTCTCCCATTTAATCCTCCCCATTTCCCACTCGATAACTGTACGTTTGTTTTCTACATCTGTGACTCTATTTCTGTTTTATGAATAAGTTCATTTGTACCATTTTTAAAGATTCTGCTTATAAGCTATATCATATGATACTTATCTTTCTCTTGGACCCATTATCAATGAGGACTGTTAGACTAAAAAGGAACAGAAAAACAATTGTAACAGGTTTAAATAGAAAAGTGATTTAAAGAGGAAAGGGGGTTTAACAGGATATAACTGGACCCCAGGAAGACTGGAGAGCAAGACTATAAGATTTCTCCAGAGTCTCAAACAGCATCTGTTCCATGAGAATTAAGACTTGGTCCATGCTATTCTTTCCTCAGTGGATGATTTTTGAGTGTATTTTGAGTTCAGTGCTGGTTAAGAGATAGTGAGACATAAAAGGAAACATCAGACTGTCTTTGCTCTCAAGAAGTTCAACAGCTAGTGAAGAGACAAGACTTCCCCTCCCACTGAACACAAAGGATGTGCGGCAGATGGAGTTCACTAGTCCTGGAAGTGTTTCACGTGATTCAGAGGTCTCTGTGTCCTAGGAAGACTCAAGAAGCCTTCGTGTAGGGGAAAGTGCTTTATTTTTTTCTTCTGGGAACTGTAGAGTTGGCATCATAGATAGAAGGAAAGATGAGGAGGACAGCATGAACAAAGTCTTGGAGATGTAAATTATCTGGCAGTGGCAGTAAAGACTAGAAGGAGGGCAATGAGGAATTCTCAGTAGAGGAAGAAATCCACATTGGGCAGGAGTGAGAGAGAAGTTGTGCTAAGCTGAGGAAGGGCCTAAAAATGCCAGGCTGATCAGAGTAATCTTAATGGAGCAATACAGAGCCACCATAGGTCCTTTAAAATGTTTAAAAACCTTTTATGAAATATTTCATTTATATAAATACACACACATGGTATGCTGTGTGCTGTGCTTAGTCGCTCAGTCAGATCCAACTCTTCTGTGATGCCATGGACTGTAGCCCACCAGGCTTCTCTGTTCATGGGGATTCTCCAGGCAAGAATACTGGAGTGGGTTACCATGTCCTCCTCCAAGGGATCTTCCCAATCCAGGTCTCTGGCATTGCAGCAGATTCTTTACTGTCTGAGCCACCAGGGAAGCCCAGCACATGGTATAACAGTGTTTGTATACTGTATAAAGAAGGCTGAGCACTGAAGAATTGATGCTTTCAAACTGTGATGCTGGAGAAGACTCTTGATAGTCTCTTGGACTGCAAGGAAATCAAATCAGTCAATCCTAAAGGAAACCAACCCTGAATATTCATTGGAAGGACTGATGCTGAAGCTGAAGCTCCAATACTTTGGCCACCTGATGCAAAGTGCTGAATCACTGGAAAAGATCCTGATGCTGAGAAAGACTGAGGGCAGGAAGAGAAGGGGACTAAAGAGGATGAGATGTTTGGATGGCATCACCAACTCAAAGGACATGAGTTTGAGTAGGTTCCTGGGAGTTGGTGATGGACAGGGAAGCCTGGCATGCTGCAGTCCATGGGGCTGCAAAGATTGGACACAACTTAGTGGCTGAGCAACAATCAGATCAGATCAAATCAGTCGTGTCCGACTCTTTGCGACCCCATGAACTGCAGCACGCCAGGCCTCCCTGTCCATCACCAACTCCTGAAGCTCACTCAGACTCACATCCATCAAGTCAGTGATGCCATCCAGCCATCTCATCCTCTGTCGTCCCCTTCTCCTCCTGCCCCTAATCCCTCCTAGCATCAGAGTCTTCTCCAATGAGTCAACCCTTCGCATGAGGTGGCCAAAATACTGGAGTTTCAGCTTTAGCATCATTCCTTCCAAAGAAATCCCAGGGCTGATCTCCTTCAGAATGGACTGGGTGGATCTTCTTGCAGTCCAAGGGACTCTCAAGAGTCTTATCCAACACCACAGTTCAAAAGCATCAATTCTTCGGCGCTCAGCCTTCTTCACAGTCCAGCTCTCACATCCATACATGACCACAGGAAAGACCATAGCCTTGACTAGGCGAACCTTTGTTGGCAAAGTGATGTCTCTGCTTTTGAATATGCTATCTAGGTTGGTCATAACTTTCCTTCCAAGGAGTAAGCGTCTTTTAATTTCATGGCTGCAGTCACCATCTGCAGTGATTTTGGAGCCCAGAAAAAGAAAGTCTGACACTGTTTCCACTGTTTCTCCATCTATTTCCCATGTAGTGATGGGACCAGATGCCATGATCTTCGTTTTCTGAATGTTGAGCTTTAAGCCAACCTTTTCACTCTCCACTTTCACTTTCATCAAGAGGCTTTTTAGTTCCTCTTCACTTTCTGCCATAAGGGTGGTGTCATCTGCATATCTGAGGTTATTGATATTTCTCCCAGCAATCTTGATTCCAACTTGTGCTTCTTCCAGTCCAGCATTTCTCATGATGTACTCTGCATAGAAGTTAAATAAACAAGGTGACAATATACAGCCTTGATGTACTCCTTTTCCTATTTGGAACCAGTCTGTTGGTCCATGTCCAGTTCTAACTGTTGCTTCCTGACCTGCATACAGATTTCTCAAGAGGCAGATCAGGTGGTCTGGTATTCCCATCTCTTTCAGAATTTTCCACAGTTTATTGTGATCCACACAGTCAAAGGCTTTGGCATAGTCAATAAAGCAGAAATAGATGTTTTTCTGGAACTCTCTTGCTTTTTCCATGATCCAGCGGATGTTGGCAATTTGATCTCTGGTTCCTCTGCCTTTTCTAAAACCAGCTTGAACATCAGGAAGTTCACGGTTCACATATTGCTGAAGCCTGGCTTGGAGAATTTTGAGCATTACTTTACTAGCGTGTGAGATGAGTGCAATTGTGCGGTAGTTTGAGCATTCTTTGGCATTGCCTTTCTTTGGGATTGGGATGAAAACTGACCTTTTCCAATCTTGTGGCCACTGCTGAGTTTTCCAAATTTGCTGGCATATTGAGTGCAGCACTTTCACAGCATCATCTCTCAGGATTTGGAATAGCTCCACTGGAATTCCATCACCTCCACTAGCTTTGTTCATAGTGATGCTTTCTAAGGCCCACTTGACTTCACATTCCAAGATGTCTGGCTCTAGGTCAGTGATCACACCATCATGATTATCTGGGTCGTGAAGCTCTTTTTTGTACAGTTCTTCTGTGTATTCTTGCCACCTCTTCTTAATATCTTCTGCTTCTGTTAATAAGGTATAAAGAATGAAGTGACATCTGTGTGCCCTTTATTCCACATATGAATTAGAACACAATCAATACCCTTGAGTCCCCTCCTGTATTCTCTTTCCCTGTAGTTACCTTTATTGTTCTCCAAAGTGATCATTATTCTAAATTTTTTATTAATTGTTCTCCTTGCCTTTGGGTTTGATTTTATGGCATATATATATTAAGCTCCATGTGACTTTAAAATTACCCAAACTCCTACTTTGTCATTTTGCATTTTTAATTTTGCTTTTTCTATGTTCCTCCCCCACCACCTTTTTTGTTTCTTGCCTTGTTTTGGATTGTTTGTTCTTAATTTTGTTTCTTGCTACTAGTTTTGGAAATTACTCTATATTTATATAAAGATTTACCCTTTAAATTTTGTTTTGTGCACTTAACAATCAAAAATGTATTAACATCTCTGGAGTTCCCTGGTGGCCTAGTGACTAGGATTCTGGGCTTTCACTGCCATGGCCTGGGTTCAGTCTCTGGTCGGGGAACTGAGATCCTGCAAGCCATGCTTCGCAGCCATATATATATGTATATGTGCATGCGTGCATGCTAAATCAACTCAGTCATGTCCAACTCTGTGCGATGCTATGCACTGTAGCCCACCAGGCTCCCCCTGTTCATGGGATTCTTCAGGCAAGAATACTGATGTGAGTTGCCGTGCCCTTCTCCAGGGGATCTGCCCTTACTCAGGGATTGAACCCTTGTCTCTTGTGTCTCCTATGTTGGCAGGAAGGTTTTTTTACCACTAGCACCACCTGGGAAGCCATATATGTTTACTATGTATACACACACACACACACACATATACACATATGTATATACGCACACACACATATAGACATCCTAACCCCATTTATCTCAAGAATTAGAACCTTGAAATGCTTCATCTTCTATCAACCCTAGCCTCTCCAGCATTGCCCACATATTTTAGTTCTTGTTTTTAAGCACACAAATTATCACTTTTATTTTTATTTGTATAGATTTGTATACATTCTATCATTCTCATTACTCACAATTCCTTCTCACATTGTACGCTTTTTTTCCTACTAGAATTATTTTACTTCCTAAAGTAAATTGATTAATGAGGATATCTTGGAAGTAAGAATACTTTTTTTTTTTTTTTTTTAAATCTGAAAGCAACTTGAAATACAAATTTTCTGGATATAGTGTCCAAAGTTAATGGTTACTTTTCCCCAGCATAATCAGCAGTCCCCAACATTTTTGGCATCAGGAACTGGTTTTGTGGAAGACAATTTTTCTACAGATCAGCAAGGGGGATGGTTTTGGGGTGATTTTTAGCACGTTATATTTACTGTGTACTTTATTTCTATTATTATTATTATTATGTCAGATCCATCTCAAATCATCAGGCATTCAGTTTTGGAGGTTGTGGACCCCTGGTGAAGATGTTATTCCATTATATGCTAACTTTCATTGTCACAAGTGAGGAGTCTGTTGTTAGTCTAATTATTGATTTCTCTCTGTATTTTCATTTTGGTGATCAGCTTTTTCTTTTGGATGTTTGAAAATATGTTTTCATTTGTATTTGCTGTCCTTCAGTTTCACTAAAGTGTATAGGTATGCATTTTATTTTATTTATACTGCCTTGTGAAGTTGTATTTCCTTTATATCTTCTGCAAATTCTGGAGAACTCTTAGACATTATCTCTAAGTATTGTCTCTCATTTTCTGTCTCTATAATGTCAATTACTCATGTATTATGCCTTCTAATTCCACCCTTCATGTTTCCTGACCTCTCATTCATTTTCCATCTCCTATCTCTCTATGCTAGGTTCTCTGTAATTCATCAGTTCTCTTCCATTTCACTAATTTATTCTTCAGGGATATTCAATATAAAAACTGTTTCCTTTGAGTTTTTCATTTCAATGATTGCATTTAAAATTTTAATTACAATTTTTTCCTTGTTATTTTTTGATGCTCTTTTGTTCTTTGTTTATTTTCCCTCTTTTCTTCAAAAATTGCATCATGAATACAGTTCTACTGTATTCACTTTCTGATAAGTCAGTATTCCAATTTGTTGGGGATCATGCATTTGTTATCTGTCATTTCTGCTAATGCTGCCTTATAGAAGTTTGTTTCTCCTTGTGTTTGATAACTTTTTACTTGAGCTCTTTTTTGCTTTGACATGATCTGTGGGGCCTGGATTGAGGAATTTTATTCCAGAGGTGTTTATATTTGCTTCTGTTTGGATTGAGTCCATTACCAAACTAGGATCACTTTAATTCAATTTCCCAACTTGAGGTTTTCCTTATATGTGGGTAATAGGAATTCAAACTCCTGACCCCCAGTGAGAACAGATCTAGGTTATGAATTCTAAAGGAAGATTAATTTTTATATATAGAAAATATATAAAGCCACCACAGAGACAGTTTTCCTTTGCTAGAAGGGTGTAGTTTTCTTTCGTTTATCCTTTAAATGAGGGTGTAGCTTTATATGGAGTTTAGCTAGTTAACCTTGCATGAGGCCAAAGTCTGGCCTCCCATGTCCCACTCACATCAAAGCCGCATTGATCTCTAAAACTCCAGGTTTCAGTGTTTGGCCCCAGGGCATCACTTGTCCTTCTTGTCTCAGCTTACTCTGTGTTTTTGTTAAGTAATGCACGGCCACTGGAGACTTCCCTTTCTTGAAAACACATAAATACATTTAAAAGTGTGTTTGCTGTAATTTATCCAGTACCTTAGTGTTAGGGTCAGATGATATTTTTAGAATGCTATATTGTCAGAAGTAAAAGTGCCATTGTAGACTTATGCTGGGCACCTTCCATCGCTACAGCATCTCCTAAAGAACAGGAGGAGCGGACACCAAAGGCAACCTTAGGGATGCCTCCCTTTGCCGGTTTGTTCTTGTGTGCTATGGACGTTCTCAAGTCAGAGAAGCCCAGGTAAGCAGCTCTGCTCACATGGTGATCACAGCTAGGTCTTGAAGAGTAAGAAGCCACAGCCTGTCAGGAGCAAGGCTGGTAGGCTGTTATTAGAGTTAGTGACAGCCAGCTCAGAGGTATGGAGTCTTGAGATGGTCTTGCTGCCCATGGGACATGAAAGGGGGTGGAGTGGCAGGTGCCTGGGCACAGACAGGAGTGACATGTGGGTAGAAAAGTGGAGTTTTGACTCATTCACCCCAACACTTACCTTATAGATGGGGAGGACAGAACTGAATGGGGAGGGGGCAAAATCTAAATAAGGTATAGCCCTTGCCCTCTAGCAACTGTCAATCTAGGAGGGACAGAAAGACCAGGCTGCCTGCCCCAGAGGGAGTAAGATTACTTCTTTCTTTCTCATTTTTAAAAAATCCTTTTAGAGGAGTGAGCAGAGTGCTTGGCCCCCTTAAGTGCTCATCTATTGTTTGTTGAATGAATCAATGGGCATAAATAATTTTCCTATAACACAGATATGAATAAATGCTAAGCAGAGGTGAATACATTGGGAGAGGTGGTCAGCACTGATACTGGGAATCTGAGACTTCAGATTTAGGGGCTTCAGGGGGATGCCCAGGGTCCTCCTGGGGTGAGCCAAAGTGAGGGACCATCCCCTTCAAGCATCTTTCACTGCTTGCCCTTGGCTTCTCCTCGCTCGCCCCTCCCCTTCCCATGGAAGTGGCCTGGGACTAAAAATCAGCCTAGGCAACACCAGAAGAGCTTTGCAGACGAGATTAAAAGCAAATCAAAGAAGAAAAATTGTGGTTCGGTTTATGTCTTCCTAATTAAAACCCCGCCAGTCTCCCTTCTTTTTCTTTCCAGCTAATGTTACACTAACGAGCTGAGTTTAGTGGCATTTATGTAGATAAAAGTCCCAATGATTGATCTCAATGGCTTGTTAAAATTAGTTTCAGTCCACCATATTGATTTAATTCCATTGCTTGAAAGTGCTAATTAATAATGATAATAAAAGTGTCTCGGCCCATTATTATCAGTGGGCAGGCAATGGGGGGGGTGGAGGTAGGGGGAGAATTGCTGTTTTTAGTGTCACTTACTCAGTCGAAGGGTGGCCTTTGAAAGCTGGCAGAGGGGACAGGAGGCTGGGGATGGGGCCAAAGGGGTGTTCCTGTCTCATTATGGCTGATTCCTCCTGAGAGTGCTGGGGGATGCTTGGAGGGATGAGAGGCTGGTAGATGCATGGGTGCTGTGTGAGCCATGCATCTTGCTTATTCTTTAAGCCTCTTGATTCCCTCCAGAGCTGGTGGGTCACTACTTGCCTGGTGGCACCTGAAGGAGGTGAAAGGTTTAAACTTCAGACTGTTCCTAAGGGTGATGAAACTGGAGTTCACCTTTTAGACACTGATGAACAGCTTCTGGGAATCTGAGCTCTGAATCTCAGCTACCCATACCCTATACTGCAGGGACCCCAGGAGGAGAGGGAGGAATTTGCGGCAAAGAGATCAATAGATGAGGAGCCTGATGGATGAGGAAAGTGAAAGCAAGTGTTACTCGTGTCTGACTCTTTGTGAGCCCAGGGACTGTAGCCAGCCAGGCTCCTCAGTCCATGGGATTCTCCAGGCAAGAGTATTGGAGTTGGTTGCCATTCCCTTCTCCAGGGGATCTTCCTGACCCAGGGATTGAACCCAGATCCCCTGCACTGACCGGCAGATTCTTCACTGTCTGAGTCACCAGGGAAGCCTGGATGGGAGAAGGAGGACAAGTTTAGAAAGCAAAGAGGAAAAGAGTCTGGGAAGTTGAGTTAAGAATGGAAAGTTACTCATAACTCACTACTAGACACTCCACTGCACCCCAGAGAAAAGAAATCCAGCTCCACCCACCAGAACACCGATACAAGCTTCCATAAACAAGAAACCTCGACAAGCCACCGGTACAAACCCACATATAGTGCAGAAACGCCACAATAAAGAGAACTCCACAGACTACCAGAATACAGTAAAGACGCCCCAAACTTAGCAATTTAAACAAGATGAAAAGACAGAAGAATTCCCAGCAGGTAAGAGAACAGGATAAAAGCCCACCAAACCAAACAAAAGAGGAAGAAATAGCGAACCTACCTGATAAAGAATTCCGAATAATGATAGTGAAATTAATCCAAAATCTGGAAAGCAAAATGGAATCATGGATAAATAGTCTGGAGAAAAGCATTGAGAAGATGCAAGAAAGATTTAACAAGGACCTAGAAGAAATAAAAAAGAGTCAACATATAATGAATAATGCAATAAATGAGATCCAAAACACTCTGGAGGCAACAAATAGTAGAATAACAGAGGCAGAAGATAGAATTAGCGAATTAGAAGATAGAATGGCAGAATTAAAGGAATCAGAGGAGAAAAAAGAAAAACGAATTAAAAGAAATGAGGACAATCTCAGAGACCTCCAGGACAATATTAAACGTTACAATATTCGAATCATAGGAGTCCCAGAAGAAGAAGACAAAAAGAAAGACCATGAGAAGATACTAGAGGAGATAATAGTTGAAAACTTCCCTAAAATGGGGAAGGAAATAATCACTCAAGTCCAAGAAACCCAGAGAGTCCCAAATAGGATAAACCCAAGACGAAACACCCCAAGACACATATTAATCAAATTAACAAAGATCAAACACAAAGAACAAATATTAAAAGCAGCAAGGGAAAAACAACAAATAACACACAAGGGAATTCCCATAAGGATAACAGCTGATCTTTCAATAGAAACTCTCCAAGCCAGGAGGGAATGGCAAGACATACTTAAAGTGATGAAAGAAAAGAACCTACAGCCCAGATTATTGTACCCAGCAAGGATCTCATTCAAATATGAAGGAGAAATCAAAACCTTTACAGACAAGCAAAAGCTGAGAGAATTCAGCACCACCAAACCAGCTCTCCAACAAATACTAAAGGACATTCTCTAGACAGGAAACACAAAAAGGATATATAAATTCAAACCCAAAACAACAAAGTAAATGGCAACGGGATCATATTTATCATTAATTACCTTAAATGTAAATGGGTTGAATGCCCCAACCAAAAGACAGAGACTGGCTGAATGGATACAAAAACAAGACCCCTCCATATGAATGAAACTAGAACACTTTCTAACACCATACACAAAAATAAACTCAAAATGGATTAAAGAGCTAAATGTAAGACCAGAAACCATAAAACTCCTAGAGGAAAACATAGGCAAAACACTCTCTGACTTACATCACAGCAGGATCCTCTGTGACCCACCTCCCAGAATATTGGAAATAAAATCAAAAATGAACAAATGGGACCTAATCAAACTTAAAAAGCTTTTGCACAACAAAGGAAACTATAAGCAAGGTGAAAAGACAGCCTTCAGAATGGGAGAAAATAATAGCAAATGAAGCAACTGACAAACAACTAATCTCAAAAATATACAAGCAACTTCTACAGCTCAATTCCAGAAAA
Source organism: Tragelaphus eurycerus (assembly GCA_935064755.1). Lineage (NCBI taxonomy): Eukaryota > Metazoa > Chordata > Mammalia > Artiodactyla > Bovidae > Tragelaphus > Tragelaphus eurycerus. The sequence goes on along the minus strand of CAKXYN010000034.1, from coordinate 9,368,506 downwards.
ATAAATGACCCAATCAAAAAATGGGCCAAAGAACTCAATAGACATTTCTCCAAAGAAGACATACAGATGGCTAACAAACACATGAAAAGATGCTCAACATCACTCATTATCAGAGAAATGCAAATCAAAACCACTATGAGATACCATTTCACGCCAATCAGAATGGCTGCTATCCAAAAGTCCACAAGCAATAAATGCTAGAGAGGGTGCGGAGAGAAGGGAACCCTCTTGCACTGTTGGTGGGAATGCAAACTAGTACAGCCACTTTGGAGAACAGTATGGAGATTCCTCAAAAAACTGCGAATAGAACTGCCTTATGATCCAGCAATCCCACTGCTGGGCATATACACTGAGAAAACCAGAATTGAAAGAGACACCTGTACCCCAATGTTCATAGCAGCACTGTTTGCAATAGCCAGAACGTGGAAGCAACCTAGATGTCCATCCACAGATGAATGGATAAGCAAGCTGTGGTACATATACACAATGGAATATTACTCAGCCATTAAAAAGAATACATTTGAATCAGTTCTAAGGAGGTGGATGGAACTGGAGCCTATTATACAGAGTGAAGTAAGCCAGAAACAAAAACACAAATACAGTATACTAACGCATATATATGGAATTTAGAAAGATGGTAAAAAATAACCCTATTTACGAGACAACAAAAGAGACACTGATGTATAGACCAGACTTTTGGACTCTGGGACCAGGAGAGGGTGAGATGATTGGGGAGAATAGCATTGAAATATGTATAATATTATATCTGAAATGTATTAATTGTTCAAACTAAACACTATCATGTTACAATTTGTTCATACTAGATGTTTGTAATGTTTCTGATAATCAATAAAAGAGATTCTTGATAAAGAATGGAAAGTTAGAGATTTCTCCTAAATTAATTAATTAATTAATTTGGCTTTAATGGAATCTCCTTGCCTTTGATAAAGCCCTAAGCCCTTGGAAAGGATTCTGCTGGCCTCTCTGGGGAATAAGGTGAGGGGATGAGGGAAGAGGGATGGCAGAAATGGAAATGGTGCCTGGAGAGAGGAGCCGTGGTTTCAAGACAGCAGCCCTACGGGAGTGGGAGGCGGGGAAGAACATCTTGCCAGAGCCCAGTCTCTCTGATCCCTGATTCCAACAAAGAGTGTAACATGTAGAAGTCCAAGTTCCATGAACTATGTGTGACTGGCATGTGGGAGCAGTTGGAGACCTATAATTCTTCCTCTGTTGAACTTTATGATCATTCACGGCATCATCGCTGGCACTTTGAGAGCCAAGAAAGGAGTGAAAAGAACTTTTAGGTCCCTGGGGATGTGATGGAGAAAGTGGGATGAGAGACAGATACAGGTTAAGAACATGCAGCCTCTAGAAGTAAGGGATCAGGGACCCACAGAAACAGCTCGAAAAGTCCACACAAGGGCCTGGCAACCAGAGGGCCAAGAGATGACCTTGACTCAGGCAGGGTTTGGGTCAGCCAGTAGCTGCCCCTTCTCTGGCCTGGGCCACTAGGTATGAATCAATCTGTTTAAGGCAGAGGTCTGTAAGGGATGCAGCTGCTGGATCTGGCAATTCTGAACATCATTGTGTTGAATGTAATATCCAAAGATCTACCTGATATAGGCCTGTTCCTGGAGATGCTCTTTATCAAAAGACCTTATGAAGCACTCTCTCCCACTCCCCAAAAGATTAATGGAAAATTCACACTATAGAATTTGAACTATATATGATTTGCTCTACAGTTAACTCAAGCATAATTATACCCAATAATTATATGGTGTAGTTCTGATATTAATTACAATCCATCCTCATTAAGGAATTAACCAAACCATATGTGGCTGGGGATGGAGAGGAGGGAATAGTTTTTTTTAATGATTTAGTCTCCATTTTTCTTTTTCCAGGTTATGCTGATTTCTCTCTCCTCCCCTGCTTTGTGCTATACTTGTCCCCCAGTGATTTGAGCTGGGATACTCTGTTTCGTATGTTAAGGTCCTTATTACTAACCAAAGAAAGTCACCTTTCTCTGTTCATGTTATTCCTCCAGGCTCACTTAAGAATCTCTATCAGCAATACACCTTAGGAAGGGTGCTCCCTCCATTATGATCAGTCAAATGCCAACTGTTGGCTGTACTTTATCTGGGATTTCTATTTGAATGATCGTAGCTCTGTTTCTCACTGCCTACTCCCCGCCTTCTGCTCCTGTATGCAGCAGAGTACCCTGCTTTGTGATAGGGTGAAGGGGTTTGAGCTCGATTCATTTTGGGGGAAGAGTAACTTCCAGATTGTGCCCAAGCTTAGAATAGATTGCCTTTGGAAAAAATATGGGGATCCATATGCTTCTTTGTAACACTGTCAGCCTCCCTCCCTGTTTCATCTCAGGAGGATTACTGTTAACTATTTCGTACGCGTGTTTGGATGGGGTAACAATGCACTTGGCTGAGATGCGGATCCTGGTGGGGTTCTTCGAAGGAATCCAGCCATTTCTCTGTTTTTAGGTGGAAGCCATGATTTATGTTTTCTAGGGTCTAGAAACCCTATGGAATGTTGGAGCGCATAACGCCTCCTGTCATCATCTGGTACCTTCTACAGTTCCTTTCCATTTTGCTGCATCATTTTTTTTTTCCTTTCCCTCTTGCATTTTTCACTTTCTCTCTCTTTTTCTGCAGCTCTAGCTCACTCGTCCCAGCTGAGGCTGACATGAGAATGGTCAGCTGGCCCCTGTGGAGGACCACGGGAGGGAGAGTGGGCAGCCGGGCCAGAGGGGGCTCCCACCAGGGGGATGGCATGCCTGATGTGATGGGAAACGTGTTTACTGGTAGAGACCTTAGGACTGGCAGCCCCACTTGTCCCTCTTGGCATGGCTCTGGTGGCAACTGGGGATGAAGGTATTTCCAGTTGTAATTTTGGAATAGACAGTCATGGGTTATCCAGTCAGATGCACGGAGCACACGGCAAGGTGTTCCAGCTCAGAGTTCAGTTTGGAAGTCTGCTGGCCTCCAGCCCAGAAGTTAAGACTCTCTGACCGTACTCAGTCGAGAACACAGTGGATAGGGTCAGGTCCTGGGGGTGGAGGGCTGGCAGGGTACCAGGGCGTTCTCATGGAGTTCAGGGACCGTTCAATCCTTAGTGGTGTGTGCATGTTCATGGGTGGTGACGGGGGCGGGGACAGAGGGTTTCTGCAACAGCCAGAGAAAGAGAATGATTTTAAAATCTCATCCAACTCAGTTCATGAATGTGAAAATTGAATTTGCCATCAGATCCAGGAGGTAAATCCTGTCTTGCAAACTGGAGGCAGAGAAGGAGGTCACATGCTTGATTAGTCTGAAAGTGGAATCAGAGGTAAGGAGCTGGTGGTGGGTGCAGCTTGAGGCAAGATAGTCCAAGACTCTGTGTCCAGAGCCCAGAGGGTGTGGGTGGGACGGGGGTGGGGGAAGCTATGCAGTGGAGTCAGCCTGAGTTGATGGCTTAGGGGTAAGCATCTATAGGCTAGGGTCCTTGAAGCTGAATCCCGTGGACCTCTGCAGTGACTAAGACCAAAGCCCCGGTATACGATGAACATAGACAGTATTACAGCTCAGGGGCTGTGAGCACAGGGCTTATGGGACCCTGGATGTGGTTGGACCTGGAGGAGCATCCAGATAGGGGTGCAGAGTCCTTCGTGGGGAGAAAAGAGAGAAACCCAGTAAGTGCAGCTGAGCAAGGTGTCTGGAGCCGCCCTCCTGACTCACAAGGGCCTACTGGATTCACCTCTTCCCACCTCCAAGTCCAGTGACGTTGTGCTGGGAGGTTGTTTGCTTGAAATCAGCCTTGATGAGAGCCAGCTCAGGTGGCTCAGTGATAAAGAATTCTCCTGCCGAGCAGGGGACCTGGGTTCAATCCCTGGGTGGGGAAGATCCCCTAGAGAAGGAAAATGGCAACGCATTCCAGTATTCTTACCTGGAGAATCCCATGGACTGAGGAGCCTGGTGGGCTACAGTCCGTGGGGTTGCAAAGAGTCACGACTTAATGACTAAACAGCAGGAAGAGCAGAGAGTACAACTCTGCAGTAAGCACCAGATGCTACAAACCAGGGCTTGTTTCTCCCCGGAGAGCTGGTTGTTAAACATTTAGCTGCTGAGAGGAGAGCCTCTTTGATGTCTCCTTAATGTCAGGGAGTGGGGTATTGGTGTGGACTTTATCCTGTGCAGTTAGCTTAGAAATGGCACATCCAGAGGCACGTCTGAGTCTGTTTGGGGAGAGAGAGAAGACGAGAGAGAGAAGGGGCTGGCACCGGATCCGACAGCTGCAGAGGCTGCCACCAGAGGTGGTGCTAATGAAGGCCGATGAAAGCAACCGTCCGCAGTCCTGCTTTTAGCATCTTGGCCGATCGCCGTGCTCTGGGTGTGGTGTGTGGGCACCGTCACACGCTGCTGGGTAGTGAAAATGGATACAGGCTTGTTGAAAAACAAATTGGCACCTTGTGCCATGAACTTGAACCGTGAATACCCTTTGACCCAATAATTCTCCTCCTGGGAAGCTACTCTAAGAAAGAAATCCTAAACACTTCCATTGTTTTGGAAATCCCACACGACAAAAAAGGTCTTAACTGCAATTTTATTTAGGCTAGTGAAAAGTTGAAATTAACCTAAATGTTTCACCATAACAGACTGCTTGAGGAATCTAAGACATATCTTCTTAGTAGATTATTATGCAGTGATTTAAAAGGATGGGAAAAAAGTTCAAGAAAAGCACAGAAGTGCTTATGATAAGCAGAATACAAAGTTGTAGGGTAGCATTTTTCCATCGTGGCTTTTGGAATACGACTCCCGTGTCAAATATATTCAGGAAGTGCTTGGTGTCCTATGCCCCTCTCAAGACTGCGTGCACATCAATGCTAAGGGTTCTGAGAAGTTCTGGGGTTTAACCTATCGCTTCTTGAACTTATCTCACCCCAGAGTCCTTTATCCAACCAACATCAATTACCATCCTCCAGCATTAAGGCTCAGCAGAACAGTTTTGGGAAGTAGTGACACACGGAATCATTAGTTACATTAAAGTGTCCATCAGAATACAGGGAGGAGACAATGACAAAAGGCGAGTAGGGACCGGAGTAGCAATGACTGTGAGAGATTTTTTTTTAAGTCTTTTTTTGGGTGTATCTTTGCCAGAAATCCTTTAAAATGCATACCTTTTATTAAAGAATTATATAAAAGCCTCTCTTCAGGCAGGTTTGTCTCTTTCTCTGGTTGATGACATGTAAGATTCAGAATTTATACTTTCTGCATAATGGATAAAATGTCCATACAATCCGGGGGGGATATTTGACAGGTAAAGAGTCTGATGGCTGGAATTTGATGCAGCAGGAAGCCACTCAGAGTGCGAATGTGGATTTGGAATCAATGTAGTTCATCACAGCAGAGTCTTCAAAAAAATTAGTGAATACTTCGTTAATAGGTAAAGGTGTACCAGGCACCATCAGAGCCCTTTCCACATGCTAACTCATTTAAGCCTCACAGCAAGTCCACAAGGTAGATACAATGCTTGTCCCCACTCTACAGATAGATATGTAAACAAAGCCACAAAGAGGTTAGGTGACCTGCTGTGGTTCCAAGCCCCTTGTCTCCAGGGAGCAGATTCTTTATCAACACCCAGAGCTGCCTCATGCTGGGGGATCAGTGATGATACTGCATCATTAGACAGGATTTCACGGCGGCTGATTTAACTTAAGACACAAAGTCATTCCTGCCATGAGAGCAGTGGGACCCTTTCTTCTTGGGTTCGTAAGCTGGGATTGTGTAGGCCCCAAGAGGAAGAAGGGGAGAATGAGTCTCCAGGTCTGGTCGCCATGGGCCAGGAGCTACTCTGGCTTCTGTAGCTCTTCCTATGGCCACTGGGAAGGATCCTGCTTCTTCCTTTTCATCCACCCCGCTGACTTTAGTTTTTAATTTTTCTTTAAAAAGGTGTTAGGATGTGATCATATGTCTCTGTGTGCTGATATTTTTGGATTCCACCATAGATGAGTTAGGAAGATTCCACCATAGATGGGTTGGGAAGCCCATATTGACTAAGTTTAGAGACCTGTTTCAAATGGCTGAGATGCCCAGAGTCAGAGGAATGGGTTGGAGGGCCACTCAAGGTCACCTCCATTCTCTATCTTCTGGGATAGTTTGAATATCAGGTCTCAGGGGAATCTGGTTGACAGGAGTCACCGTCTAGAATCCCAGATGGGGAAGACAGAGGTGAGGAAACAGGAAAAAAGAAATCTGTTCTACATGGGTTTCAAAGGTAATCATTCCAAGGTGATGCATTTGGGGCTGGCATGTCCTTGCCACAGTAAGTCAGACTGGTTCCTTACCCTTTGCTCCTCTGAGGACACAGGGAGGACCAGCTGGGCACCATTCTCTGAGAGTAAAAGCCTCTCGTGGGCTTAAAGCACATTGTTAAATCAACCCAGGCCCTCTCATCCTCTTCCTTCTAGACTTTTCCACTCTGGATGAAATAACTCTGGAGTCTGACATCTGTTCACAGGCCCTGCTCTCTAGCCCTTTCTATCACTCTTCCCTTCGGCTCGTTGTTGTTCGGTCACTAAGTCGTGTCGGACTCTTTGCAACCCCATGGAAAGCAGCACGCCAAGCTTTCCTGTCCTTCACCATCTCCCGGAGTTTGCTCAAACTCATGTCCATTGAGTCGGATGTTCAAACTCAACCATCTCATCCTCTGTCACCCTCTTCTCCTCCTGTCCTCACTCTTTCCCAGCATCAGGGTCTTTTCCAATGAGTTGGCTCTTTGCATCAGGTGGCCAAAGTATTGGGGCTTCAGCATCAGTCCTTCCAGTGTATATCAGTGTTGATTTCCTAGTCCCAGTGTACAGCAAAGCATTAGAACTTTTCTGCAAATCACATTCACCTTGTTATTCACTCTACAGGGACTGGTCATTTCCTACGAACTTTTATTCTTTCACTCTTTCACCAGTTTTTAATTCCTCACTTATTTAATGGTATCATTTCCCCTCTTCTCGTAGGCTTAAAACTTTACACTGATTACTCCTGAATTTCATTTGATCTGTTTTGAACCAAATACCCAGTTTGTCAAGTCAAACTTTGTATGAATTTAAAATCTGTCCTCTATTTTTACCTCCCTGATCAAAGATGAGTTTGATAGAAACCATTTGTGGAAGGGTCTTCCTTTAAGCAAAACTTCTCTGCAAGCAATACAGTATTAAGATTGTTGGCCTGACAAGAAAAACAGGGCCCATGTCATGGCGATGCAGTGTCCTCGAAGAACAGTATCTCAACACCCGACTCCCCTCCCCGCACTTGCTCCTGAGAAAGAAAAGCATGTTACCAGTGAAGGCCCACCACTTCCTGGTGTGGCCACTGAATGTACTAATATTCTTGTTTTTGTCACTGCCTGGGGGGCCTGGCCTGGGCAAGGTTTTTTTTTTTTAATCATCACCGTGATTTTTCAAAAATAGTAATATGGTTGAGGAAAGAGTCTGAAGAGCAATGGTTGTTGCTTTGGTCCCTGGAAAGAAAGATTATGTTTTGATAGTTTCTTCATCTCTCAGGGAGTTTGCTTGCCCAGCTACGTAATATGTGTAAGAGAACTATCCTGGACAATTCCACAGGGACTCTGGGATGATCAAACAGGACAAAACACTAACCACAGTTGACAAAAGGCAGTAGTCATGAGTGCTTGTCCTGTGCCAGGCACCGTGCATCATGTTTTGGGTGGTGATTATTTCTGTGAAATCTCTGTGCATTTCCATGAATTCCATCCACCAGTCTCTCTCTCTTTTTCCCCCCTCTCTTACCAAGTCCCATGGATTCTCTTTAAGGTATTTACTCTTCCCGGTTGTTCGGTCCCATCCGAGTGGAGGCCCTCACTTCTGCTCACTGCGACCACTGTTCTCTGGACTCTTTGGCCTCAGTCCCTCCCTCGGCTAAGCCTCCTGCAGGTGCCCCCAGACTGACCAGCTGAAGATGCCACTGCCTTTATTTATTTTTGGCTGCACGGGGTCTTTGCCGTTGCCCTTGGGCTTTCTCTAGCTGCAGTGTGAGGATTTCTCATTGTGGTATCCTCTCTTGTTGTTGAGAACGGACTCTAGGGCATGCAGGCATCGGTAGTTGTGGCTCCCAAGCTCTCGAGCACAGACTCAGTAGTCATGGCACATGGGTTTAGTTGCTCCAAGGAATGTGGGATGGTTCCAGATCCGGGATCAAACGTATGTCCCCTGCATTAGCAGGCAGATTCTTAACCACTGGACAGTGGTCCAGTGAGATGGACTTACAATCTAGTTGAGGGGGGAATATAGACACCCAAATGTTTTAAAAAGGGGAGGAAATGAATAACAGCACAAAGCAACAGGATCGAGATGGCTAAGTGACATGGGAAGTCCATGCCACTTCCTTGAAACCGCCTCCTCTTCCCATTTTAAAATGATTCTGAGTCTCCCCACGACCTTATCTGGTGCTCCGGGTTCTCCATGTTCTGACTCCTAATGCCCTTTCCAGCCTGTCTCCTGTTTCTCCTTCACATGGATAGTCTGCTATGGCAAATGTGATTCCCTTATTTCCTAGACCACACTCCATGTGGTCCTTCCCCCAGGACTGCACCCACCCTCCTCTACCTGCTTCTGCTCCATGATGCCACCTCTACAGATCCTGCTCCACAGTTTTTTTTTTTTTTTTAATTTTATTTTGCTTAACTTTACAATATTGTATTGTTTTTGCCATTCATCAAAATGAATCCGCCACAAGTATACATGTGTTCCCCATCCTGAACCCTCCTCCCTCCTCCCTCCCCATACCATCCCTCTGGGTCGTCCCAGTGCACCAGCCCCAGGCATCCGTTATCAGGCATTGTACCTGGACTGGCGACTCATTTCAGAAATGATATTATACATATTTCAATGCTATTCTCCCAAATCATCCCACCCTCTCCCTCTTCCAGAGTCCATAAGACTGTTCTATTCATTAGTGTCTCTTTTGCTGTCTTGTAAACAGGGTTATTGTTACCATCTTTCTAAATTCCATATATATGCGTTAATATATTGTATTTGTGTTTTTCTTTCTGGCTTACTTCACTCTGTATAATAGGCTCCAGTTCCATCCACCTCATTAGAACTGATTCAAATGTATTCTTTTTAATGGCTGAGTAATACTCCATTGTGTATATGTACCACAGCTTTCTTATCCATTCGTCTGCAGATGGACATCTAGGTTGCTTCCAAGTCCTGGCTATTGTAAACAGTGGCACCCCACTCCAGTACTTTTGCCTGGAAAATCCCATGGCTGAGGAGCCTGGTAGGCTGCAGTCCATGGGGTCGCTAGAGTCGAACACGACTGAGCGACTTCACTTTCACTTTTCACTTTTATAATGGCAACCCACTCCAGTGTTCTTGCCTGGAGAATCCCAGGGACGGGGGAGCCTGGTGGGCTGCCGTCTATGGGGTCACACAGAGTCAGACACAACTGAAGCGACTTAGCAAGCAAGCAAGCTGCTATGAACATTGGGGTACATGTGTCTCTTTCAATTCTGGTTTTCTCAGTGTGTATGCCCAGCAGTGGGATTGCTGGATCATAAGGCAGTTCTATTTCCAGTTTTTTAAGGAATCTCCACACTGTTCTCCATAGTGGCTGTACTAGTTTGCATTCCCACCAACAGTGTAAGAGGGTTCCCTTTTCTCCACATCCTCTCCAGCATTTATTGCTTGTGGACCTGCTCCACAGTTAAATTCAGCTCAAGCTCTTCACTCTTTGCTCAGTCTTCACCTTTGCCGTCTCTCACCTTTGCATCACTAACGGTGCTCACACTGGCAGGTGCTCCACTGGCCATCTTGATACTGTTGCTTTGTGCTGATATTCATTTCCTCTCCTTTTTAAAAACATGTGGGCATCTATCTTCCTCCCTCAACTAGATTGTGAATTCTTTGATGACAAGGGTTGGTGTGTGTGTCTCTCTCTGTGTGTATACATATTATTTCTCACAGTATCTAGTCCATAAGAGAGATGCAATGATTCTTTAATCAGTGAAGGGATGCCAATATACAAGTGTAGCGCTTGGTTCCCAAGGCTTTAGCTTCCTTCTTCAGATTTATAAAAATATGAATCTTCCTTAGGCAGCAGAGTGGGAGAGAGAGAGGGAGACTGAGGCACGTGGAGGGAGAGAGAGAGAAAGATGGCCTTGTACAATGTCTTGAACGGAAACTAGCATGAAACCCGGGCCTTTGATGCTCAATCTACTATTTTCTGGGGCTTCACTTAAATAATTCAGCTCAGGATCCCCAGATCACTGGGAGAAATAGCCAATAGCAGAGTAGCTGGAGCATGCTGCCAAGAAATTACAGTTAGGAGCAGTAATAACAGTAGTGATAATAATGATGATGGGGATGGTGATGACTACGATGACGTTCTAATAATTAGACAGCAGCTCCGAATGAGCCCATCTCCTGGGTGACAAATCATTCACGGGTTACATAGGAATCTGTTTCCTTTTACTGTTGGAGGGAGGTCCCCCTGCTCCCTCTGTGGTCATGACCCCAGGCTCCCCAAACCACAGAGACAGATCAGGAAAGCTGGCCCACAGGCTCCTGACCCGCAGAAGGGAGGAAAGTCCTTTCCAGTCCCTTTAGTCTTGACTGAAAATAAAGTGAGGGTCCCTGGGTTCTCCTATAAACGGTAATGATAACACAATTATCATGCAAAACAAAAATTAAGTTTAATGGTGCAAAGCCAGGGTGTACTGGGGAGGTAATTCATATTAATTATGTTTGGATTAAAAGCTTATTTCTTTTGTTAGCATTTGCAAGTAGAAACTTAGCTGTAAGGAAAAAAAAATCCGCATATAATTACGGCCTCTTCTGGAGGAGCAGTGTTGGACTTAATGGAGCATCCCTGCTCTCTTCAAGCTCCCGGAGAATGGTAATATTTCACATTTTATGAAACACAGAAGAAATAAATTACAGGTTTAATGATAAGAACTACTTGGGCTCATAATGAAATCTGATTGGCCAGTTAATCCACTGAGACCCTCAGATATGAACCATCCAAAAGGGGTAAAAATGATGAAAAATGAAATTAAATGGAAAATCCTTCACCTGCAGCCTCTTTTGTGGAGGCGGGGTGTGTGGTGGGGGGCGGGGGCAGAGAGCAGGGGAGAAGCCCTGGGGCCTAGGGTGGAGGAGAAACATTGCTTTCCCCAGGTTTGGGGAGAGTGGATGGAGTGAAGGAATTTCCTATCTGTCTGCCTCCCACCCCCATTGATTTCCCATGGAAACTAAGCTGGGAGACTTCCCGTTGGGAGAAAGGGACAGAGGAAGGGAGGTGATTTTCTCCAGGTGACAAAGCTCCCGGGACGCCCAGCCCTCCCTTGTCTTAAACAAGAGAGACAAAGACAGAATGAAAGCTAATTGGAGTTGGCTGGGCTGATAACAGATTTTGACACCCAGGACATATTTTGCTAGGGGAGGAAGGTCAAGGTGTCTATTTCTTAGAGGGCTAAGTTCTTCCAGGCTTGAGATGCGTTCCCAATGCACTTGACGCAAAGTCTTTCTGCAGGGCCAGCTCGACCTGTACCTGCCCCTCCTTGCCCTGCAGCGTCCTGGGAAATAAGCCCACCTGTGTGGGCTCCAGCTCTGTGAAGTCTTTCCATTGCGTTCTGAGAGGCAGCAGGGGCACAGCAGAAAGAATCTGGGCTTTGGAATAGGACAGGCCTGGCTTCCAGTTTTTGCTCTGATATTTATTTGCCTGATGACTTTGGACAGAGTACTTCTCCATCGCAGGGCCTCATCTGTGATTGGTTCTTGTTTGAAGCTTCAAGGAGAATAATGTATATGAGAATTAAATATGCATAGGGCTGGAGACCTGTTAGATGCTCGGAGAATGAGAACCGTGACCATTGCTACTTCTCCTGTTGGAAGGATGAGAGAAGCTTCTTATCCTGGGCAAGGCCTGCAAATCAGCACGTGCCCACAAGCCCATGGGGAAATCAAAGAAATAGCTTCCTAAGAATTTAACAGATTGTTCAAGGTCTCTGAGTCCTCGAGTCTCTGATGGTGCCATCTCCCGGCCAAGGCATGGTCTCCCTAGATTCCATACACATAGAAAGTCCATGAAGGACGCATTGTTAATGTCAGGAGGATGAAAGAGGTGGACCCTGCATCTGAGGGAGGCTTCTTGCACACTCAACTCTGAGGTCACCTGCTGTCTTCATCAACTAGCTCCCCACATCTGTTCAGGTAGCTGCTTCATCTGGGGTGAAAAAGGACATGAGTATGGAATGGGGGTGACAGTGCAGGCAGGGAAGAGCATTCATGGTGCTAATTCCCCCGGGTCTTTGTTATCTGGTCTTAATGCCTTTGTGGAGGAGGATGGAAAAGTAAATTCCTGGAGTGTCATCCTATTAGATGAAGCAGATCTCAGCTCAGGACGTGGCATCGTGCACCATGACATTGCACTGTGTCCCAGGAATCTCTGAGAGGCCCTGAAGGGCCCTGTGGTTTTCTGGGGATTGCTTGCAAGGCTCTGTGTCTCAGCCCATCTGTGCTGCTGCTCTTGTCCTGAGTTCCTTTGAAATGACCTTTGTCTCCCAGGCCTGGGCGGGTCTCAGCAGGGTCCCTTTAAATGATCCAAGCTTGGGTGTGATCTGGTCCCGCCCCCTTGCTGCACAAACGGGGAAGCAGATGAAACCCATGAACAGAGCCCAGTGCAGGGTCTGCCACAGGCGGGCACTCAATAAATGGTAGTTGTCCCTTTTATTTAAGTAACTTGTCCAAGGTCCCATAATGCCAGGCTGGGAATACTATGGGCCTGTTTTTTCACTATTTTTTAAAAGACTTTATATCTTTATAGCAGTTTTAGGTTCACAGCAAAACTGTGAACAAAAGGAGATACAGAGATTTCCCAATGTGCTCTGCCCTCACACACGCACAGCCTCCCCAATTATCAACACCCCGAACAGAGTGGTACATACGTTACAACTGATACATCCATTTACACGTTATTATCACCCAAAGTCCATCCTTTAAGTTAGGGTTCACGCTTGGTGTTGTACATTCTGTGGGTTTGGACAAATGTATAATGGTATGTATCCATAATTATAGTAACACAGAGTAGTTTCACTGCCCTAAAAATCCTCTGGATCTTTCCTATTCATCCTTCCCTGCCCCCAACCCCTGGCAACCACTGACCATTTCACTGTCTCCATAGTTTTTCCTGTCCTAGAATGTTATACAGTTGGAATCATACAGTGAGTTGCCTTTTCAGATTTTCTCTCACTTAGTAACATACATCTAAGGCTCCTCTATGTCTTTTCATGGTTTGATAGCTCATTTCTTCTTCAGGTCAGTTCAGGCACATCCGACTCTATGATCCCATGGACTGTAGCATGGCAGGCTCTGTCCTTCCCTTCCCCTCCTGCCTTCAATCTTTCCCAGCATCAGAGGCTTTTCCAATCAGTTGGCTCTTTGCATCATGAGACCAAAGTATTGGAGCTTCAGCTTCAGCATCAGTCCTTCCAATGCATATTTAGGACTGATTTCCTTTAGGATTGATTGGTTTGATCTCCTTGTAGTCCAAGGGACTCTCAAGAGTCTTCTCCAACATCACAGTTCAAAAGCATCAATTCTTCAGCACTCAGCTTTCTTTATAGTCCAACTCTCACATCCATACATGACTACTGGAAAAACCATAGCTTTGACTAGACGGACCTTTGTTGGCAAAGTAATGTCTCTGCTTTTTAATATGCTGTCTGGATTGGTCATATTCTTCCAAGGAGCAAGAATCTTTTAATTTCATGACCATGGTCACCATCTGCAGTGATTTTGGAGCCCAAGAAAAATTTCCATTGTTCCTCCATCTATTTGTTATCTATTCCCCATTTCTTCTTAGTGCCGAGTCATATTCCATTGTCTGGATGCCCAGAGTTTATTGAATATTCACATAATGAAGGACATCTTGTTTGCTTTTAGGTTTTGGCAGTTATGAATAAAGCTGCTGTAAACATCCTGGTTTGTGTGTGGACATAGCTTTTCAGCCCCTTTGGGTGAATACCAAGGAGCAGGATTATTGGATTGTGTGGTCAGAGTATGTTTAGTTTTTTACGAAACTATCCATCTCTCTTCTGAAGTGGCTGTCCCATTTTGCATTTCCAGTGAATGGGCGTTCCTATTGCTTCATATTCTCACCAGCAGTTGCTGGTGTCAGTCTTCTGGGTTAGGGCTGTACTAATCGGGGTGTAGTGTGTCTCATTGTTTTAGCTCCCAGTGTCTGAGTATCTAATATGCCAAACAACAAGCTAGTACTTTTATATACACTGTCACCTTTAATTCTCATCAAAACCCTTAAAGTGTCATTTCAACTTTGCTGAAAAAAGAAAGGCTTAAGTAGGTGCACTCATCTGACCAGGTAGTTTGAGGTCTTCTAACTCCCAGTTTGGAGTTCTTTCTGCTCTACCACACAGCTTTAGGATTGGGGATAACTATTTTCTCTTATTTTTCAAAATAACTAATTTGCCAAAAGTCCTCTGATGTCTTCTCTAAGTGGACATTTGATCGTGTTGCATTTGACTTTCTTCTTTCTTTATTAAACTATAGTCACAGTAACCACAGTCCCTCCTCGTTCTCCCACATCCAGGGTAACACACCTCACTCTTCCACCCCGGGGCATTTGCACTGCATCCCTCCTTCCCCCAGCCCTCTCTAGTTCATTGATTGCCTACTCAATAAAATAGCACCCAGCACCTCTCTAGTTTCTCCCTGTCCAATGCTCTGCTTTACTGACTTCACAGCAATTACCTCTACATGAAATTCCCTTGTTGTTATTCAGTCACTAAGTTGTCCTACTCTTTGTGACCCCATGGACTGCAGCGGGCCAGGCTTCTCTGTCCTTCACTATCTCCCAGAGTTGGCTCAAACTCATGTTCATTGAGTTAGTGATGCCATCCAACCATCTCATCCTCTGTCACCCCCTTCTCTTTCCCTTAGATGTTTAAGAATATGAACTCCAAGAAGGCAAGGCATATGTTTTGTTAACTGCCACGCCCACAGTGTTGGAATCGTGTGGGCCTGGTGTGGAGTGGAATTTCAATATATCTTTGCAGGATGAATGAAGGAAGTCCAATTCTGTCCCCATGTCCACTGTCCGTTGTGCTTCCCAGTCACCCTCTTGAATTAGTTCCTCTTCTTGCAGTTGTGAGCGCCCCTACGTCTGTAGGAGCTCACATCTTTGCACAGAGGGAAGTAACAAGCGGAGTAACAGCATGTATTGCTGCTCTATCCTCATTGCCTTGCATCCTGAGTGGCACAGGGCTGGGGATGCCGTCTTTGGTGGCAGTAAGGAGCGATGATCTGGCTGCCAGGACAAATGCACTGCTTTTTCGTTCAGGTCCAGGTGTTGGGAGGCTATTCTCTGGCTGAGGAGGAGGTAACAGATCATGCCAACAAGATGCAGGTTTTAACTTGAAGCAAACACGAGGCAAGAAGGTAGGAAAAAAAAAATCTCCTATGGTTAAAAGGGCTGGAAAACTCTTCTCCCATAGTCCAGTGTTCAGAATATTTTTGCTTAGAGAGAAAACAGCAACTTTCAGGTTTGAAGAGAGTTGTACTATCACGAAGCCTCCCAGTAAGCATTTGGCTGGGCACACGGGGAAGTGAAACCACCCACGGAACTCCAGTGACTTCAGGGGATGGAGCAACTAAGAGCGGCAGGTGGGAGTTGAACCCCCTGTGGCCGGAGAGTCACGTAGGTCTCTTGTGTGTTGGAGCTAGACAGAGCCAGGTATAGGGTGAGCACAGCCTCAGAAAGAAGTGGATATGGAATAAAAAGAAGGGAGGGGACTTCCCTGGTGATTAAGAATCTGCCTGCCGATGCAAGGGACATTGGTCCGATCTCTAGTCCAAGAATATCCACATGCTGTGGGGCGAGTAAGCCTGTGTGCCGTAACTACTGAGCCCACACCCTAGGTGACATGCTCTGCAACCAGAGAAGCAACTGCAGTGAGAAAGCCATACACCACAACTAGAGAGAAGCCCTTTCTCTCCAGAACTAGAGAAAGCCTGTGCACCTCAATGAAGACCCAGTGCAACCAACAATAATGAAAACAAATTTAAAAATTAAAAAAAAAGCAGGAGGGAGGGAGTGATCAAAAGAGGGAGAGGGAGAAAGAAAGAGAGACAGCGCCCACTTGGTTTATGATGCCTTTTTCATACTCTGTTCCTGTGAAGATTGCCCAGCTCCCTGAGTCTGCATGAACTTCCTTTTAAGGTTCTGCTTGTATTCATACCACGAATCCCTACTTAATCTCCTGAGAAAAGAAAGGAAAATAAAGATATTTCCTACTAAAAGTGAATCGGTCAAGACTGAGATTTGTAACAGAAGTTGTCAAAGAAGAGGCTTGATGTTTTCCCCTGACAGCAGGAGTAAGTGCAGAAGAAGATACTGCCCGGACCATACCCCCGGCCCCCTCCCCTTAGATGCTTAGGGGTGATCTTTAGGGAAAGAGAGGAACTGAAATCTGATGATCCTACAACCTTTATGATCAGTTGCATATCAATATGTCTGCTGTTCCTTGTAGTGTTTGGTTCTTAATACAGAGTATAATTTCAGTCCTCATTAACTGTCTTCTAACATCTTCCTGATGCATACACTGGAAGAACTTCTTAAAGTGTTGATATAGATAAGCATGTCTATGTATCTACATAGGGAGGAAATCAGAATGAGGCCTGGAATGTGAAAAGTGCCGGCAATGACACAAGCGATATAAAAATTGGTCACTGTCTTGAGACTGGCTGGTTAGTATAAGAGAAATGTGATCTTGGTGAGCCCTTTGCTATATCTAAGAAAATGGTTGCTCTGGGAATGGCAGCCCCAGGCAGCAAGCTTTTAAAGATGTCAAAACATGAAATACAGAAACTAAAAAAATATGATTAATGTAGTTACGTAGAAATATTTCTGAAGCGTGTATCCAGATTGACTTCTAAAGTTAAGATTTTGGAGACCAAAGGTGGGCAAAACCAGGTGAGCAGTTCCTCCTAAAGAATTCTGTCTTTATTGTATCAATCAGGGTCTGATCAGGAAAACAAACCTAGATATTTCAAAAGAGGATATTTAATACAGGGCATGTATTACAAAGATCTTAGAAAGTCAAAGGGCAGAAAAGGAGGGCTGCAGGTAAGTCAGAGATTAGATTTCCAGAACCTGGGATCATAGAGAGTGGCCCACAGCCTCAGAAGCTGAAATAATGGAAGAAACCATCTCAGAGGAAGGAAGGAAAGAAAGACGTGGCTGAGGGCTGAGAGTGAGGAGGAAGAGAGAGAGACACAGAGAGAGATGGAGAAAGGGAGTGGAAAGCAAAGACATTTCCTCTCTTTTCTCATCTTGATTGCTCTGCTGGTTCAGATCAGATCAGTCGCTCAGTCGTGTCCGACTCTTTGCGACCCCATGAACTGCAGCACGCCAGGACTCCCTATCCATCACCAGCTCTCAGAGGTCACCCAGACTCACATCCATTGAGTCAGTGATGCCATCCAGCCATCTCATCCTCTATCGTCCCATTCTCCTCCTGCCCCCAATCCCTCCCAGCATCAGAGTCTTCTCCAATGAGTCAACTCCTCACATGAGGTGGCCAAAATACTGGAGTTTCAGCTTTAGCATCGTTCCTTCCAAAGAAATCCCTGGTTAACCTAACTCTGCTGGTTAGGCAAAACCTAACAGGAAGACCGCCACCAAAGGAACCTGGGAAATGTAGTTTGCAGACTTCCAGTCCCATTACCTTAGAAGGCCGTTGTGGGACTCGGTGCCCACAAGCTCAATTTTGCTTGGGTTCAGTTTTCTGAAGCGCTTCACAATAACTCATTATTAATATGAGGCTATTATTCTAGTTTCAATGGATCTTTCAAATAGTCACTTCAACCCATACTTTCCTCTAATTTAACCAGGAGTTTGACTAATCACTGTGATTATTTAAGGCCACGGTACTCTAAAGGAGGGCACAGACAAATAAGTTTTCTTGAGTTATTCCAATGAAAGAAAAATGCATGTGTACAGAGAACTTTTGGCAATAAACCTTACTATTGGAAAATAAAAACACCTGCAATCAATCTAAATGTTTAATACTAGGTGATGAGCTAAGAGAATTTTAGTGTATTATTTTGGCTATTATGTAGCTATTACAAATAATAAATGTTGGCATTGTGGAACAACATCCATTCTTTCAACTGATGTCTAGTGAGCACCTAGTGTGTGCAGGGCACCATAATTAATATTAATGATTGGCATAAAAAGACAAATGGCACCGGTTTCCTTGTTCTTATGGTGCCCATAATTCCACGGAAGAGATGGCCTTATAAACATGAAACACTGTTTACAAATTACAAAAGAAATTAGAATGGCAAATTTTTATGTATCCACATTTTCTATAATGAACACATATTATATACATAAAACAAGTGAAGTAAATTCTTATAATACAGTTTTTTACAACTATGTAAAATATATTTATATATAATTACTGGCTGCTGCTGCTGCTAAGTCAGTTCAGCCGTGTCTGACTCTGTGCGACCCTGTAGACAGCAGCCCACCAGGCTCCCCCGTCCCTGGGATTCTCCAGACAAGAACACTGGAGTGGGTTGCCATTTCCTTCTCCAATGCATGAAAGTGAAAAGTGAAAGTGAAGGCACTCAGTCGTGTCCGACTCTTAGCGACTCCATGGACTGCAGCCTACCAGGCTCCTCTGCCCATGGGATTTTCCAAGCAAGAGTATTGGAGTGGGGAATTACTGGAAGGGAGCACAAAATAGTGAAAATCGTTGGATTAGGGTAGTCCTATTGGAAAAGTCTCTGATGTTGGGAGGGATTGGGGGCAGGAGGAGAAGGGGACGACAGAGGATGAGATGGCTGGATGGCATCATCAACTCGATGGACATGGGTTTGGGTGAACTCGGGGAGTTGGTGATGGACAGGGAGGCCTGGCGTGCTTCGATTCATGAGGTTGCAAAGAGTCGGACACGACTGAGCGACTGAACGGAACTGAACTATGATGTTTGGTTTTTAATGCATTAACTTGGTTAAGTTCCCATATCCAGTGATTTCATCAAACACTAGGGGAGGGGTTGCCGGGGAGGTATTTTGCAATAGCTATGGTTAACAAGACCAGGAGCTGACTGTGGCTCGGACCATGAACTCCTTATTGCCAAATTCAGACTTAAATTGAAGAAAGTAGAGAAAACTACTAGACCATTCAGATATGACCTAAATCAAATCCCTTATGATTATACACTGGAGGTGAGAAATAGATTTAAGGGCCTAGATCTGATAGATGGAGTGCCTGATGAACTATGGAATGAGGTTCGTGACATTGTACAGGAGACAGGGATCAAGACCATCCCCATGGAAAAGAAATGCAAAAAAGCAAAATGGCTGTCTGGGGAGGCCTTGCAAATAGCTGTGAAAAGAAGAGAAGCAAAAAGCAAAGGAGAAAAGAAAAGATATAAACATCTGAATGCAGAGTTCCAAAGAATAGCAAGAAGAGATAAGAAAGCCTTCTTCAGCGATCAATGCAAAGAAATAGAGGAAAACAACAGAATGGGAAAGACAAAGGATCTCTTCAAGAAAATCAGAGATACCAAAGGAACATTTCATGCAAAGATGGGCTTGATAAAGGACAGAAATGGTATGGACTTAACAGAAGCAGAAGATATTAAGAAGAGGTGGCAAAAATACACAGAAGAACTGTACAAAAAAGAGCTTCATGACCCAGATAATCATGATGGTGTGATCACTGACCTAGAGCCAGACATCCTGGAATGTGAAGTCAAGTGTGCCTTAGAAAGCATCACTACGAACAAAGCTAGTGGAGGTGATGGAATTCCAGTGGAGCTATTCCAAATCCTGAAAGATGATGCTGTGAAAGTGCTGCACTCAATATGCCAGCAAATTTGGAAAACTCAGCAGTGGCCACAAGATTGGGAAATGGTCAGTTTTCATCCCAATCCCAAAGAAAGGCAATGCCAAAGAATGCTCAAACTACTGCACAATTGCACTCATCTCACATGCTAGTAAAGTAATGCTCAAAATTCTCCAAGCCAGGCTTCAGCAATATGTGAACCATGAACTTCCTGATGTTCAAGCTGGTTTTAGAAAAGGCAGAGGAACCAGAGATCAAATTGCCAACATCCTCTGGATCATGGAAAAAGCAAGAGAGTTCCAGAAAAACATCTATTTCTGCTTTCTTGACTATGCCAAAGCCTTTGACTGTGTAGATCACAATAAACTGTGGAAAATTCTGAAAGAGATGGGAATACCAGACCACCTGATCTGCCTCTTAAGAAATATGTATGCAGGTCAGGAAGCAACAGTTAGAACTGGTCATGGAACAACAGACTGGTTCCAAATAGGAAAAGGAGTTCGTCAAGGCTGTATATTGTCACCATGTTTATTTAACTTCTATGCAGAGTACATCATGAGAAATGCTGGACTGGAAGAAACACAAGCTGGAATCAAGATTGCTGGGAGAAATATCAATAACCTCAGATATGCAGATGACACCACCCTTATGGCAGAAAGTGAAGAGGAGCTAAAAAGCCTCTTGATGAGAGTGAAAGTGGAGAGTGAAAAGGTTGGCTTAAAGCTCAACATTCAGAAAACGAAGATCATGGCATCTGGTCCCATCACTACATGGGAAATAGATGGAGAAACAGTGGAAACAGTGTCAGATTTTATTTTTCTGGGCTCCAAAATCACTGCAGATGGTGACTGCAGCCATGAAATTAAAAGACGCTTACTCCTTGGAAGGAAAGTTATGACCAACCTAGATAGCATATTCAAAAGCAGAGACATCACTTTGCCAACAAAGGTTGGCCTAGTCAAGGCTATTGGGGAAGGCAATGGCACCCCACCCCAGTACCTTTGCCTGGAAAATCCCATGGACGGAGGATCCTGGTAGGCTCCAGTCCATGGGGTCGCTAAGAGTTGGACACGACTGAGCGACTTCACTTTAACTTTTCACTTTCATGCATTGGAGAAGGAAATGGCAACCCACTCCAGTATTCTTGCCTGGAGAATCCCAGGGATGGGAGAGCCTGGTGAGCTTCTGTCTATGGGGTCGCACAGAGTCGGACACGACTGAAGCGACTTAGCAGCAGCAGCAGCAGTCAAGGCTATGGTCTTTCCTGTGGTCATGTATGGATGTGAGAGCTGGACTGTGAAGAAGGCTGAGCGCCGAAGAATTGATGCTTTTGAACTGTGGTGTTGGAGAAGACTCTTGAGAGTCCCTTGGACTGCAAGGAGATCCAACCAGTCCATTCTGAAGGAGATCAGCCATGGGATTTCTTTGGAAGGAATGATGCTAAAGCTGAAACTTCAGTATTTTGGCCAGCTCATGCGAAGAGTTGACTCATTGGAGAAGACTCTGATGCTGGGAGGGATTGGGGGCAGGAGGAGAAGGGGACGACAGAGGATGAGATGGCTGGATGGCATCACTGACTCGATGGATGTGAGTCTGAGTGACCTCCGAGAGCTGGTGATGGACAGGGAGGCCTGGCGTGCTGCAGTTCATGGGGTCGCAAAGAGTCGGACACGACTGAGCGACTGATCTGATCTCTCATGGTTAACATCTTTAATCAGTTGATCTTATATAAAGGAGATGAGCCTTGATAATGTGGATGGGCCTTATCCAATCAGTCAAAGGCCTTAAGAGCAAAAGGTGAGGCTTTCCAGAGAAGCTTTGCTTCAACTCCTTTGAAACTGGAGTTTAGCATTAAGTCCTGCCTGACTTTCCAGCCTGCAGGATAGCCCTGTAGATTCCAGACTTGCCAGCCCCTGCAGTTGTGTGAACCAGTTTCTTAAAATATACCTCCTGAATTCATATAGATTATTATCATTTGTATTATTTAATATATATTCATGTATGATATATTATTATATTTTAACATGCTGCTACTGCTACTGCTGCTAAGTTGCTTCAGTTGTGTCCAACTCTGTGTGACCCCATAGACCACAGCCCACCAGGTTCCCCCGTCCCTGGGATTCTCCAGGCAAGAATACTGGAGTGGGTTGCCATTTCCTTCTCAATGCATGAAAATGAAAAGTGAAAGCGAAGTCGCTCAGTCGTGTCCCAACTCTTCGCAACCCCATGGACTGCAGCCTACCAGGCTCCTCTGTCCATGGGATTTTCCAGGCAAGAGTACTGGAGTGGGTTGCCATTGCCTATTTAATATATATTCATATATTATATGTATTATGTTTTATACATTGTATATATTATTTCATATATACATCTGTGAGAAATGCACACACACACATAAATATCTCCCATCAGATCTGTTTCTTTGGAGAACCTGAACTGATCCTTTTTTCTTTTAAACAGTCTTTAATGTTGGTTTTCTCATACATCATTTCTTTATAAACTCTTCTATCCTTACTGTAACTAGACTCCTTTTTTCACTCCTCCCAGAACTGCTACCTATGTTTGTTCCATAGATTGCCCCTGGTAGGGGCAGGCTGTAATGGAGACGAAGGCTGGACTGAGTTAGTTTGCGTGCTTTCTTGTTTTCCTTTTGAACTGGCTACCAATCAAAGCCACTGGCTGCTCTCAGTCTCAAGGCCAGAGCAGCCCCGTGAACTGCTCCATCAGCCCCTCGTTAGATCCCAGAGAGCTGTGCTCCCAGCAAGAAATGGTTGTCCACCAAGGATAGTCCTTTAGATCAGCGGTCCCCAACCCGTTTGCCACCAGGGACCAGTTTTGCAGAAGAGTTTTTCCCTGAACCAGCGGTCGGGCTGGGATGGTTTTGGTTTCCCCCACTGCTCACCTCCTGCTGTGCAGCCTGGCTCCTAATGGGCCGTGAAACACTCCTGGTCCCTAACCTGGGGGTTGGGGGCCCCTGTTGTAGATGACATGGGGCTGCCTGGCTGAGACCAGCACAGACGTCCTGGGAGCACTGGTGAGTGTGCTACCCTTGTCAGTCTTTCGTCCCCATCCTGCCTAAATGGAGATGCAAGTGTAACCTCTTGATGGTCTAGTGGGTAAGACTCTGTGCTCCCAATGCAGGGGGTCCAAGTTTGATTCCTGGTCAGGAAACTAGATCTTGCATGCCTCAACTAAGGGCCTGCATGCTGTAACTAAAGACTGTGGATGCCACAAAAAGCCCTAAAACAGCCAAAAAAAAAAAAGTGACCTCTAGCTGGTCACTTCTCCAGGACAAAGCATAGTCTGTATCTCTTGAGAGGTATGGGCACTGTCAAAAGGGGATAGGCGCTGGGGACAGAACACTGAATTTCAGTCCCAACTACTTCCTGGCTGTGTGATTTTCACCAGGTTACTTAACCTCTCACCAATAAAGTGGGGATGCTTATTCAGCCCAACCTCCAGGGCTGTGGTGAAGGTGTTCAAATAGAATGTGAATTTTCTACCTTGTAGCAGAGGGTCCCATAACCGGTAATCACTATGACTATACCCTGAGCGTGATGGCAGACTTGGCAAAGATTTGTGATGCTTGTCAGCCACCTACAAAGTAGAGACTCTGGTCTATTCTCACTTTCCAGATCTGTGTGAGGGTAAAGATCACTGGCAAAGCACACCAAACCCTCAAAGGGAACATGGATTTTTTTTTTTTTTGGTCATTTAATGTCACTAACTTGTTAGTAGAGAAATAATCAACTCTACAAATAAGTAGAGATGATTTACCATCACCCAGAATTTTTGATTTTGCAAAATTTCCTCTTTGGCCAGAAGACATTCAAAAAGTAAATCAATAGTTTCCCCCACCCCTCTCTGCTTGGCCTCTTATTTACAATTATCTTGAGCAGGTGTCTATTTGCACTCCACCATCCAGATTCTCCAAGGCTAAGGACTCAGTTCCAGGCAGCTTTCACATACCTGCATGTGGATTATCCACCTAGTGAAGCATCTGCCAGGGAAGTTTTAATCCCAACTCGGCTCTCTCCTAGCACCTTCTCTCCTTACCCTCCCTCCTTCAGCCCTCGCCCAGCTGATGTGTGCTTAGGAAATGCAAACTAATTTTAAAATTCGCTGGAGCAAAACATGATTAGAATGGCTAAGTCTGCTGCCAAAAATAAAATCAGCTAATGCACTTCGTATATTTAGATTTCCAAAATTAAGTTGAAATGATGCTTAGTTCATCCAAAGTTTGGATTTTCTACACATCGCCCCCCCATCTCTGCTAACTGACCTGACTTTTTTCTGCCAGAGATAAATGAGGTTCTCCTGTAAATGGCATCACCTCTTCCATAACCCAGGATGATATTTTTACTCTCTCGTCCTGCTGAAGTGAGGTCACAAACCCTGATGAAGATGATGGAGAAGAAAATCCTCTGTGTTGGGGAGAGGAAAGTGACAGACATGGCCGCTCTGTCTCAACCAAGGCTCCCCTATTCTTCAGCCTTTCTTCCAAGCCTGGCCAGACAGTGAGTGGTCCAGCTGGGGAGAGGAGCCTCAGTGAAGCCAGATGCTGTGTGCTAGGTCGCTTCAGGAGATTCTTTGCAACCCTGTGGACCATAGCCTGCCAGTCTCCTCTGTCTATGGGATTCTCCATAGGAAAGAATACTGGAGTGGGTTGCCATTTCCTTCTCCGGGGGATCTCCTCAACCCAGGGGTTGAACCCGCATCTCTTATATCTCCTGCACCGATAGGTGGATTCCACTAGCACCAACTGGAAGCCTGATGGCAGCAAAAGAGATACAATCAAGGCCTCAAAGATATGCTGCTGCCTTCAAGGAGCTCAGAGTCTCTTTGGAAAGATCAGATTAATCTTGGCAGCATGACACACATTTCAGAATAAAATTAATTGTGGAATGGGGTGCATAGACTCCAAGGAGAAGCTCCAGGGAGAGATCATCAGTAAGGATTGGGTTCATTTTCATGAGGGAGGAGGCACCTGAGTAAGGAACAGGCTGCTGCTGCTAACTCGCTTCAGTCGTGTCCGACTCTGTGCGACTCCATAGATGGCAGCCCACCAGGCCCCCCGTCCCTGGGATTCTCCAGGCAAGAACAGTGGAGTGGGTTGCCATTTCCTTCTCCAATGCATGAAAGTGAAAAGTGAGAGTGAAGTCGCTCAGTCGTGTCCGACTCTTTGCGACCCCATGGACTGCAGCCCACCAGGCTTCTCCGTCCATGGGATTTTCCATGCAGAGTACTGGAGTGGGGTGCCATTGCCTTCTCCGGGGAATAGGCTAGACCATGGGAAAAGAGGGGAGCATTTCCAGTGAAAGAATCAACTGGAACACATGTATAGAAATGAACAAGGCCTGGTGTGAACAACAAGAGAAGTTAACCTGGCTGGAACAGCAGCATTGCAGAGGAGACTTGATGGAAATACAGGTGTCCTAAGACTCTGGGTTGCAAGCAACAGAAAACGATCTGATCTGCTTTAAAAAAAAAAAAAAGCAGGGGAATTTATTTTAAGGCTGCATGCATGCGTATGTGTGTGTGTGTGCTCTGAACTGGGTCCGACTCTACGACCTCATGGACTGTATGTAGCCTGCCAGGCTCCTCTGTCCATGAGATTCTCCAGGCAAGAATAATGGAGTGGGCTGCCATTTCCTCCTTCAGGGGATCTGTGCAACCCAGGGATGGAACGAACCTGTGTCTCTTTACATCTCTTGCATCAGCAGGCAGATCCATTGTGCCAGCTGCGAAGCCCCATTTTAAGGCTACAAAGAAGGTTTATGGGATCTGAAACAAGAGGAGTCCAGTTCATCACATTTGAACTTGGACATATTAATATCAGTTATGGTGAATTTTTATTCTTATAATTTTACTACTCCATCTTTTCTAACTTACTTTTTTTTTTATATTTCCTTACATTTTGTCCTCCTTAAAAAAGAGACTCATTTGGATAACACATTTTGTATGTTTATATTTTCTTTGTTTCTCCTTCTGTTGACTATCAGTGGGCATTTCTTATTCTTTTAACATATTAGGAAAGTACCCCAAGCATTTTCTTGTGTAATCAACACAAGACGTCCTTTCCATGGTGTTGAAATTCAGCCTTTGTGTGAATAAAGGAGAGTTCAATGCTTTGTAATTCCTCCCACTTCATTGTTAGCTAAGCTTGTTAGCAAGTTGACTCTAAAATTATAATGATTTAATTGTAGGATCTCCACTTGTTTATACTTTTCATCAAAAGAGAGCTTTGAATGTATCACTCTTCTGCTCAAACTCCCCAGATGGTGCCCAATCACCTTATAAATTTAGAGGACAAAAAAAAGAAGAGGAACGGGGAAATTTAAGTATTTGAGGGGGCCTCATGGGACTGGCGGAGAAGGCAATGGCACCCCACTCCAGTACTCTGCATGGAAAATCCCATGGACGGAGAAGCCTGGTGGGCTGCAGTCCATGGGGTCGCAAAGAGTCGGACACGACTGAGCGACTTCACTCTCACTTTTCACTTTCATGCATTGGGAAAGGAAATGGCAACCCACTCCAGTATTCTTGCCTGGAGAATCCCAGGGATGGGGGAGCCTGGTGGGCTGCTGTCTATGGGGTTGCAGAGAGTCGGATACTACTGAAGCAACTTAGCAGCAGCAGCAGCATGGGACTGAAGGATTCATGGAGTGCATGGAAAATCTTTCTAGGACCCCGGAGGTCCTTACTGTGCCTCTTGTCTCCACTTCTCCGAATCTGTTTTTCTTTTCTTGGGGCAGATTATAATCCTTGCCCCCAGCATCTCCTTTTGAAGGAGGAAAGGAACAGGCTGAGCTGACTCTATCTTGAAAAAGAAGGAAACCCCATCTTGCACTGTCAGTGAGCTTTGAACTGTGTGCCTGTTAGCCATGGGGATAACATACCGACGGCCAAACTGGCCTCTTGGACTGATAAACACCAGATTCCATACCAAGATTTCCCATCACCAAAAAGAGTGCAATAATCCCCTATGTAGTCAATCACCTTGGGCACCCACTGGTGTGGGCTACGGTGTTCAACCAGCTGACCCTTCTGAGTGTGAATCATGGCTGTAACCTGAGTGTATCTCCCTTTAACACTTTCCAGGCTAGGTTTAAGGCATCGGGGATGTGAGCTTGAGCAGTACACTTAAGATATATAAAGGTTTCACAAAAGTTGGTCGGGCTCCTTGGCTAAGAGGAAACTCTGCCTTGGGCCCGCCAGTGTAATAAACTGCACTCCACTCTCTGCTTGAGTTTGTTTCCCGGAACGCGTGGCTACAACACTCTAATTCTCTTCCAGCCTCCTGGCTATTGTGTATGCTTGTTGTATGCCGTCAGTCATGTCTGACTCCTTGTGACCCCAAGGACTATAGCTCACCAAGTGCCTCTATCCACAGGATGTTTTAGGCTAGAATAGTGGAGTGGGTTGCCATTTCCTTCTCCAGGGGATATTCCTGATCCAAGGATCAAACCTGCGTCTCTTGTGTCTCCTTCATTGGCAGGTGGGTTCTTTACCTACTGAGCCAGCAGGGAAGCCCACCTGGCTGTTATTCTGCCTCAGTTCCAAATTCCTGGGAGAGATGGAAAATCCAAGTGGTCTAGATCTAGTCCAATCAGTTATGATGGGGTTGAGGGGTTGCCTTGTGCAAGAGAAACCAGGACTGCTGGTGATTCTAGGGCTGGGGAGTAGGGCAGTCCTAGAAAAGAAGAGATTTGGCAGATGAATAACATGTCGCAAGACAGGCCTCCTGTGTTGAGTGCTTCCCGTCTTGGAGGAAAACCATGTTGAATTATTTCAGTTGGCCGGGGTTCTAGAGGGTTACCTCACTTTCTGTGAATAGTGAACAATGCAGATTTTTGTTTATTTTTTTTTTTTTAAAGTTATTTACTTGGCTGCAGTGGTCTTAGGTGTGGCACGTGGGGTCATTTTTCTGGTTGCCGAATGGGAGCTCTAGTTCCCTGACCAGGGATTGAACCTGGGCCCTCTGCATTGGGAGCACAGTCTTAGCCACTGGACCACCAGGGAAGTTCCCCAAAGTGCAGAGTTTTAAAGCAGAGGAAGTGATCACTCATTTATGCAAAGGATTATTCACTTTGGGGGAGATATACCAGGATTCCTTTCCACTTCGAGTGACACATTTTTCCATTATGCCTCTCATTATGCCCATCTTCTCTGTAATGGGTCTGGTTCCCTTGATGTAGGGACCGTCCTTCAGTGGGATCCAGGAGCCCTCCCCTGGCATTCTTAGTGCTGGCAGGACCTGGGAGGGAGGGATGCTCACAGCATTTGGCCAACAGCTGCCCGACTGGAGAGATCGTGGGCTTCCTAAGGGCAGGGCCAGGCCTTCGGCTCCTTTGTCCCCATCCAGCGTCTGACTCAGTGTTGGTCACCCGGCCAGGCTGACACATGCTCATGGAGCCGAATGAATAAAGCCAGTTTCCAGATATAAGCAATTCCTAGCCAAGGAGTAGCTGAAGGAAAATACAGCTTTATTGTAAGTAAGGGACATAAGAAGAGGTCCTTTCCTGCAAAAACATTGTATGTGGCACTGCTTCTTCTGGTCTTCCCAGCAGTGTCTCTCAGAGGCTGGATAACCCCAACTCCTGTTCAGTGTCAGGGAACACTTGGACTTGCTCCACCTCAAACAGGGCCCTGAGACCTTCTTTATATTCCCTTCCCAAAGGGGAGGCTTGTGTCAAGCAGACCCAGGTGCCACCGCCTCCCTTTGGGAAAGGCAGGAAGCTGACTCCCGTCCCTGGAGAGAAAAGCCTCATCCCCTTCCTGGAGGCCAGGAGGAGGGATCAGCCACCCTCCACCTGCCAGCCCTCCGGGGTTCAGCCCTCCAAACAGAGCCCGGGGTGAAAGTCTGTCCCGAGGACGGCCCATCCTGGCGAACTCCGGGCCTTGGATGTAGAGAAGGCAACAAATGAGACAAAATGAAAAATATAATGATGCATATTATATTAATCATCCTCCCGTTTTCTGACACCATAAATCTTCTCCTTAAACTCCTTGGTGGTGATTGCATCATCTCCCTCTCTGCCCGAAACAGCACAGATTAAGATAAAGTGATGGTGCTGTGTCAAAGAGAGCTTTACTGCCACACTTGGGATACAAAGAGAGAGGTTAATTTATCATCACTGGGGAAAACTGACAGAAGAGAGATATACTACCGAAAGGGGATTTAGCACAGGGCCAAGAAACTTCACACTATTTTTACCATCTGTCACATGCTCTAATAAAGCAGGGCAAAATATGAAGAAAGGAAAAATGAACTATCAAACACTGATGTAATGCAGCCCATAAATCTAATTTAATTACTTTGCATGGAGACAGGTCCTCGAGTCTGTGTGAATATACTGGATTTTCTTGGCAACTTAACAACTAAGTGTTTTAATAACATCACACTATAATTTATTCTGCTTGAAACACAAAACCCCTTTTGTGAGAGTTTCATTTTTGAGAACTGTTAATTTTTTCGGCTAATGTCAAAACTGGCATAAATTCACATGTGAACTTGAAGCCTGATTGTGAAAAAGGCTTAGGTTACTGCCTGCCTTTTTATTGTTGGCACTTTTTCCCCCTTCTGCATGCATTAGAAATAATTGGGCTTTGTTGATGACTTAGGTGAGGAGAGTTGTCTTGCAATTAGATTTTAATATAATGACAAAGGGTGTGTGAGAGGGAAGTCTTTGTAACATATAAAGAGGTAAGAAAATGCAATGGGAAAAAAGAAATTCCTCATTTTCCAGCAGAACAGCCAAACCCCAAATGCAGTATTCCTGGAACCAGACGGTTCCCGGGACCCTGAGAATTTTACTCTGGAGGATGTTAAGATCTCAGGGCTAAAGGGACGCTGGGAACGCAGGTCTGCCCTAGAGGGAGCCACCGGGAGCGGAAAATAAATCAAAAATAAAATTAGTATTCATCGGGTGTCTTCCCGAATTTGGATGCAGTTACAGAAATTATTGTTAATAATGAAAGCCATATATCAAAGGTTATAAAATTCATCTGTGCTAGGACACTATTTTTTTAGGCTTTGTTCTGAACCATTAAAGATGACATACTGCATTTGTGTGCCTCTGTGTATAATAAGATACATTTAAGTGTGATTCTAACCTAAACTGGCAATTTTGGCATTGAACCCGAGTTCTTAAGTGGGGGCTGTGACACCGCTGTCCAGAAGAGGTTGACCGAACTCATCCATTCTCTCATGACCTCACTGGTAGGGCAGGATGGATGGGTAATTAATTTGTTAGATCATAAGTGATTCATGTTAGGAAAATAAAACTCTCAGTCTCTTGACAAATTCAATTGAAATATAATGGGGGGAAAAGGGTAAGAAAAAGCCCCCTCCCCCCGCCCCACCAAGCTCTCACACAGAAAGAAAACCAAAATATCGAGATATATAATCTGCTGAAACTCATTTCTTTATGCCTTCAGCAACACTTAATAAATCCTTACTATATGGAAGTCTCTCTAGGACATACTTTGGGGACATTCGTAGTCTGGCAACAGAGATACAGTTGACAGGAAAAAAATCTACATTTAGTACATTCTGAGAAGGTTTAGCCCGGTGGGTGATATTGGTAAGGTCCATGGCAAGGGCAGATACAGAGCTGGTTGTGGTGTGGACCTTGGATAAAACAGAGGTGATTCATCTGGAAAATTCTAACAAGTATTAAATCCATCAGGAAATGGGCCACATACGCATATTGTTGAATATTTATTGACTGTCACTGGAGTTTTGCTATATGTTAAATATCTAGATGGATTCAAGGACCTTGAAGCCAGGAAACTGAGGTGCAAAGTTTTTCAGAGAAGTACTTTCAAATAAATTTCCCCTCATGCTTTTTTTTTTTTTTTTTCTGAAGTTCTTCCATTCCCCTGTTCAAACTTGGAAAATGCTCAATTCTTGTGGTTTCTTGTTCTGTTGAATTTGTGTGGGAGAAAAATGTCCAACCTTGAACTCTGAATGAAGCTCAGTGTGCAGAGTGGTGGTTTTCAGCTGTGCTATTTCAAATGCTCTCATTGGTATTTTTAAAGACTTCCCACATATTCAGTTACTGACCTGGGGCCTAGAAGAGTGAACATTAAAAATTAAAAAAAAAAAAAAAATCAAACCACCAGTATTTACTTATGAAATGACTTGGTTATAGCCCAACAATCCAACAGCCTTAAAATTAGTGCACAAATTGAGAGTTTGAAGAGTTTCTCTTTTGGCATTTTGATTTCCTCATCTGAAAAATGGGGCTATTAATACCTACCTCCTGGGGTGATTGTGAGGATTAAACACGCCTACGGAGGTGAAGCACCCAGGGAGCTAAAATGATGGTTGCAATTATTATTTTATTATTATCATTTTGATTTTCCTCCCCTTTCCTTCTCTTCCTCTTGGCATTTCTAACCACCCCCCTCTCCCGTCTCCCCCTCCCCGCCCCCACCCCTATAAAGTACATTTTTTTACAGACCTGCTAGAATCCATTTCATTCAGCCTCCCCCTTCTGGCCCAGCTGTAGACTGCAGCTATGTCACTTAAAAAAAAAAACAACAACTTTAAAATAGGAAATGTTAAAAAAAAAAAAAAGTCAGGTGGACCCAGGCTGTTTTCTGGTAACGAACCTTACGAAGGACCCACTGGGCAGAAATAAAAAGAGTCCAAGCCCTGTGCCTGCTCGGTGGCAAAAGAATAAATTGCAAAGGAGCCCAGGTTCTCAGAAACCCAGGAAAGCCTTTCTGATGAAGGTGGGTGGGGAGAGAGGAACATCCCAGGAAGTAAAAAGCCAGCAAAATTGATGGCGCTGCCTCCTTTTATCGGTAACTGTTAGCCCGAGTGCCCGACACAAGGTGAACTTGACCTTTCCGATAAAACAGTTGTGCTTGAACTCTCTGTGCTGCTCTGAGGCTCTTCATATTCTTCTTTTAACAGGTACCTTGCTTTAACCTTGCTGGTCAAGATGACAGATCATTTACATTAACAGATTCTGCGGGAATGCTGTGGGTCGAAGCTGGCAGCGCATTAGCCCCAGGTGACCGGGGGCAGCCGAGAGTAAGGACTTGAGAAGCCCAAACAGCCAGCACCCATGAGGAAGGAGGGAGGTTTCCAGCAAACACCTTCAGACCTCACTGGTCCCTGGTGTGGCACCGAGAGAAACTGAGCCACATGGAATCTTAAAAAACTGACTCTGCATCTTCCCGGTTCCTTGTTAGTGTGTAAGTTTTGTTCATTCATTTATTCATTTTGGCATCCAACATTCAGTGCATCCTTATTGTGTGCCAGGCATTCTGGTGGGTGGTGAAGATGCTAGGAAGGGACAGGTTGGCTCTGCCCTCAAGGTGCTTTGAGTGGAGGAAAGGACACTGACCCAGACTCCCTTAACTACAACATGATGGAAAAAACACAATACGATTGGAATCTGAGCAAAGTTCTATAGGAGTGGAGGAGACCCTCCACCCACCAGAGAAGGTTTCTTTCTTTCTTCTTCTTTTAAAATATTTGTTTATTTGGATGCACTGTGTCTTCGTTGCAACCTGTGGGATCTTCAGTTGTGGCATCTAGTTCCCTGACCAGGGATCAAACCTAGGCCCCCTGTACTGGGAGAGAGGAGTCTCAGCCACTGGACCACCAGGGAAGTCCCCCAGGGACGGTTTCTAAGGGTATCTTTGGAGCTGGAGGTAGAAGCATGAGCCATGTTTGGCCCAGGGGTAGCAGTAGGAGGAGCAGCATTTCTGGTGGAGAGCAAAGTGTAAGCGAAGGTTAAGACACTGCTTGGTCAACGGGGGACCAAACTGGTCATGATGGCTTAGGGGTCACTGTAGTCTGTGATGTGCTATTATGTAAGCTCACAGGCAGGGAGGAGTTGAGTAAAAGAGCCAGTAAGTTTCTAGCTGTCCAGCTGCCTGGATCTGGTTCTTCAAGCCCACAGGTCCAAGGAGCAGAGAATGAGAAGCTCCACTGGGTTCTGCCCATCTGCACAAGCACTGGTTTTAGAAATTCTTGTGAATGTCACCTGACCTCCAGAAGGAGACCCTAAGGGTTAGTGGCCAAGCTTGGCAAGTGTCCCTGTGGACAAGGAGGCTTTGATTTGGATGTGCCCGGAGAAAGTGTAAGTCCCTACTCTTGGCCAGTGTATTCGTGCCAATCAGATCAAAGCACTTTGTTGAAGCCTCACCTAGATGTCCTCAAGGAGACAGCATGGTCACAATGGACATTTATTGAACACTCACGCTGGGCCACCATTGGTCTAAGTGTCCGCTGAGTCCTCACAGCATGCCAAAAGAGTATGTCTACTGTCACTTAACCAAGGAAGAAACTGGCACTGACTGGTGCGGTGCCTTGCCCAAACACACACAACTCATGAGCAGCAGATCACCACTTTGACCAGCCCGGAGCCTGTACTCTTAACCAACCTCCCACATCCACCTGAGAGAGTGAAACCACCAGGACATACTTAACAGCCAGATGCTTCCTTTATGTGCATCATCTCATGGTGTCATCAGCATGATGAGAGACAGGCATCATTTTACCAGTGAAGGAAACAGGCTCAGAAAGATAAGTAACTGATTGTCAAATGGTCAGTAAGTGACGGAGGTGGCGTTTCAGCTCAGATGTGCAGGAACCGCAAAGCTGATGTCCTTTTTCCACTCTTGTGTGCTTCATTTCTCAGAAAGAATCTCAGTAGATGCTGCATCTTTTCCTGCCATTTAGGGAGTCAGGCATATCACTGAGCAACTGCTTCCCCTGGGAATGACCATCCAGGGAACCCCTCTCTACTCCCTACATGGACTGCAGTTACTGTGAGTGGGAAGTGAGTCATAGATACAGGGAACCTTATTTTAATAGGACTGAAGAGCCAAAGTAGAGTTTTCACCTGTGGAGAAGGAATATTCCTAAGCTACTGTTAGGTATAAAAAGCAGAGACATTACTTTGCCAACAAAGGTCCGTCTAGTCAAGGTTTTGGTTTTTCCAGTAGTCATGTCTGGATGTAAAAGTTGGACTATAAGGAAAGTTGAGCACCGAAGAATTGGTGCTTTTGAACTGTGGTGTTGGAGAAGACTCTTGAGAGTCCCTTGGACTACAAGGAGAGCCAACCATTCCATACTAAAGGAAATCAGTCCTGAATATTCATTGGAAGAACTGATGTTGAAGCTTAAACTCCAATACTTTGGTCACCTGATGTGAAGAACTGACTCACTGGAAAAGACCCTAATGCTGGGAAACATTGGGAAAGATTGAAGGTAGGAGGAGATAGGGATGTCAGAGGATGAGATGGCTGGATGGCATCACCAACTAAATGGACATGTGTTTGAATAAACTCCGGGAGTTGGTGATGGACAGGGAAGCCTGGTGTGCTGCAGTCCATAGAGTCTCAAAGAGTCAGACACAACTGAGTGACTGAACTCAACTGAACTGTCAGGTAGGCAACTCCGATAGTAAGTTTAGAGAAAGGATCAGCAAACATTTTCTGCAAATGGCCAGATAGCAAATATTTCAGTCTTTGCAGGACATATACGTGTCTTATACATAATGTCATGTGTCTCTGCCACAGCTATTCCATTCTACATGGCAGTGCAAAAGCAGCCGTGGATGATACGTAAATGAATTAGCATGGCGATGATCCAATAAACCCTTATTTATGGATACTGGTGTGTGAATTTCATGTAATTTTCATGTGTCACAAAATATTCTTCTTTCTTTGATACTTTCCAACTGCTAAAAAAATGTGAAAACTATTTTTTGCTCACAGGCCAGTATGGAAACTCACTGTGGACTAGATTTGACCCATTGGTTGAAGTTTGCCTGGTTTGGTTTACAAAATTTATTCTGTACTTTTTATAAAATCTAGTGTGTAAATCAAAATGCAAGAGACATCTCTTATAAATCTTTTAAATACTCATTTATGTTTTTGGAGAATCTGCTTCATTCATTGAGTCCTTTGGGGACTTCCCTGGGGGTCCAGTGGTTGAGAATCAACCTTCCAACGCAGGGGATGAATGTTTGATCCCTGGTCAGGGAACTAAGATCCCGCAAGTCAAGGGGCAACTAAAAACACACCACAAATACCAAGCCTGCATGCTCTGAAGCCTGCACACCACAACAAAAGATTTTGAGTGCTGCAACTGAGACCCAATGCAGCCAAATATATAAGTTAAATTCAGTTCAGCTCAGTTGCTCACTCGTGTCTGACTCTTTGCAACCCCATGAACCTCAGCAAGCCAGGCCTCCCTATCCATCACCAACTCCCGGAGTCCACCCAAACCCATGTTCATTGAGTCAATGATGCCATCCAGCCATCTCATCCTCTGTTGTTCCCTCCAATCTTTCCCAGCATCAGGGTCTTTTTAAATGAGTCAGCTCTCCGCAAAAGGTGGCCAAAGTATTGGAGTTTCAGCTTCAACATCAGTCCCTCCAATGAACATCCAGGACTGATCTCCTTTAGGATGGACTGGTTGGATCTCCTTGCAGTCCAAGGGACTCTCAAGAGTCTTCTCCAACACCACAATTCAAAAGCTTCAATTCTTCAGCACTCAGCTTTCTTTATAGTCCAACTCTCACATCTATACATGACCACAGGAAAAACCATAGCCTTGACTAGACGGACCTTTGTTGGCAAAGTAATATCTCTGCTTTTGAATATGCTGTCTAGGTTGGTCATAAGTTTCCTTCCAAGGAGCAAGTGTCTTTTAATTTCATGGCTGCAATCACCATCTGCAGTGATTTTGGAGCCCAGAAAAATAAAGTCAGCCACTGTTTTCACTGTTTCCCCATCTATTTGCCATGAAGAGATGGGACTGGATGCCATGATCTTTGTTTTCTGAGTGTTGAGCTTTAAGCCAACTTTTTCGCTCTTCTTTCACTTTCATCAAGAGGCTCTTTAGTTCTTCTTCATTTTCTGCCATAAGGGTGGTGTCATCTGCATATCTGAGGTTATTGATATTTCTCCTGGAAATCAAAACCTTTGAGTCCCTTGACTACACTTGCACCCTGGAGCACACAGAAAGACAAAATCACACCCTGTTGAGGATAAGTTGACACTTTCTACATAAGACGGACTGAAGTTTTGTAGTGATGTCTAGGGTGATGTGGACCACTTGCTTCCAGGTCTTTGTTCTAGGGGAACATTCCGTCTGGAGGGTTCATGACTCCAGATAAAGTGCTTTCTGGTCAATCTTTAGATTGATTCACAATATCCCCCTTGGTATCAAAGGCCCCATCTTCTCATTAAGGACCTCACACTCATTTGCAAGGTTTTCCTCCATCTTTTTCAATCAAGATTGGAAAGATGCCATTTGTGAAAGTTGTTCAGTACCTCCCAGGGGGAGCTGCAGCAGCTCTTGGGGTCCTGTCAAAGAAGAAATGCTGACAGCTGAAGGATCCCAGTCTTGAGATAGGTGAAAGAAAGAGCAAAAGCTGGAATTGAGGGTGTATGTCAGACAGCAGCCCCTCCAGCTATGCCTTCTTTACCCCCGTTCTTCAACATGCCCTGATGGCGGCATTTTTCTAGAATTCAGTGAACTGAAGGTTACATTCCATAGCAATGGTTTTATTATCTCAGCATCGACAACTCACCACAACCCCTCCCACACCTCTTTTGCCACTGTTTTCTTGTTAACGTAAAAGAAGGGAGAGGACGAGCCTTCTCCCTGGTAAACACTTGCCCTAGTCCCTTCTGCAAACGCCTCTCCTCTTCCCGCTAAGGGAGACGTGGTCAGCGGATTGATCTCAGATCAGAATCTGATTCTGTAACCGGAGGCTCTCTTTCTTTAGGACCCTACTCTTGTCTCTGCCCCTAGGTGGGCAGTGTTGAGGGACAGGCGGGTGGGGTCTGAGGCACCAGGAGTGAGTGATGAAAGATTTGAGCCTCCGGGACAGACTCAGGGGTGTGGCTAACCCCCGCTGGCTTCAAGAGCCAAGCACATTGATGGGGGTGAGGTGGGGATATAGGTCCTGATCACATGTGGGTCATGGGTGAGATGGTTGTAACAGAAAATGAGGGAGAGAAGGTCACCTTGGGTCACATCCCCTGTCCTAGTCGTCCCTGCCTCTGGCTGCCAAGTCTCTCTGTCTTCCCGCTGCTAGACTCCACCCAGGAGGGGGCTCTTTCAGGCTGATCCCATTTGTAGGAAAGTGAATTGCACCTTTGGGTATGTTTTGAGGAGGGCCAGAAGACTTCTGTATCAGTCAGTCAACCCAAACCACTGTGTAACAACTATGCAAAACTCAGTGACATAGAGTAACACTCACTGGTTCTCCTGATTCAGCAGGTTGACTGGAGTTGACTGGGCATGGGTGGATCTAAGCTGGGCTTTGGTGGGCCTTCTTGGTTCCAATCTGTGTGTCTCTCATCTTCCTCATGGGGCCAGTGCAGTAGCCTGGATTTCCTCGCATGCCAGAGCCTAGCGGGCAAGGGCACAGGTGGAAATACTCAATGTTTATTGACCAAAGCAAATCACATGGGCAAAGCCAAAGTCAAGAGTCTGGGAAAACAGGACCTGCCCCCAGTGTGGGATGCTGCTGCTGCTGCTGCGTTGCTTCAGTCGTGTCCGACTCTGTGCGACCCCACAGACGGAAGCTCACCAGGCTCCCCCATCCCTGGGATTCTCCAGGCAAGAACACTGGAGTGGGTTGCCATTTCCTTCTCCAATGCAGGAAAGTGAAGGAAGTGAAAGTGAAGTTGCTCAGTCGTGTCCGACTCTTAGCGACCCCATGGACTGGAGCCTACCAGGATCCTCCGTCCATGGGATTTTCCAGGCAAAAGTACTGGGGTGGGGTGCCATTGCCTTCCCCGCCAGTGTGGGATAGCACACTGCAAAGACCACCCACACAGTGGCGGATGCAGAATCAGGGACCCACATAGAATAGATCAGATCAGATCAGATCAGTCGCTCAGTCATGTCCGACTCTTTGCGACCCCATGAACTGTAACACACCAGGCCTCTCTGTCGATCACCAGCTCTCGGAGGTCACTCAGACTCACATCCATCGAGTCAGTGATGCCATCCAGCCATCTCATCCTCTGTCGTCCCCTTCTCCTCCTGCCCCCAATCCCTCCCAGCATCAGAGTCTTCTCCAATGAGTCAACTCTTCGCATGAGGTGGCCAAAGTACTGGAGTTTCAGCTTTAGCATCATTCCTTCCAAAGGAATCCCAGGGCTGATCTCCTTCAGAATGGACTGGTTGGATCTCCTTGCAGTCCAAGGGACTCTCAAGAGTCTTCTCCAACACCACAGTTCAAAAGCATCAATTCTTCGGCGCTCAGCCTTCTTCACAGTCCAGCTCTCACATCCATACATGACCACAGGAAAGACCATAGCCTTGACTAGGCCAACCTTTGTTGGCAAAGTGATGTCTCTGCTTTTGAATATGCTATCTAGGTTGGTCATAACTTTCCTTCCAAGGAGTAAGCGTCTTTTAATTTCATGGCTGAAGTCACCATCTGCAGCGATTTTGGAGCCCAGAAAAAGAAAGTCTGACACTGTTTCCACTGTTTCTCCATCTATTTCCCATGTAGTGATGGGACCAGTTGCCATGATCTTCGTTTTCTGAATGTTGACCTTTAAGCCAACCTTTTCACTCTCCACTTTCACTTTCATTAAGAGGCTTTTTAGTTCTTCTTCACTTTCTGCCATAAGGGTGGTGTCATCTGCATATCTGAGGTTATTGATATTTCTTCCGGCAATCTTGATTCCAGCTTGTGTTTCTTCCAGTCCAGCATTTCTCATGATGTACTCTGCATAGAAGTTAAATAAACATGGTGACAATATACAGCCTTGACGAACTCCTTTTCCTATTTGGAACCAGTCTGTTGTTCCATGACCAGTTCTAACTGTTGCTTCCTGACCTGCATACAGATTTCTCAAGAGGCAGATCAGGTGGTCTGGTATTCCCATCTCTTTCAGTATTTTCCACAGTTTCTTGTGATCTACACAGTCAAAGGCTTTGGCATAGTCAAGAAAGCAGAAATAGATGTTTTTCTGGAACTCTCTTGCTTTTTCCATGATCCAGTGGCTGTTGGCAATTTGATCTCTGGTTCCTCTGCCTTTTCTAAAACCAGCTTGAACATCAGGAAGTTCATGGTTCACATATTGCTGAAGCCTGGCTTGGAGAATTTTGAGCATTACTTTACTAGCGTGTGAGATGAGTGCAATTGTGCGGTAGTTTGAGCACTCTTTGGCATTGCCTTTCTTTGGGAGTCCCCCTATCAAAATATCTTGGGACTTCCCTGGTGGCCCAGTGGTTAAGAAGCCTCCTGCCAATGCAGGGGACATGGGTTCTATCCCTGGTCCGGGAACTAAGATCCCACATGTCACAGGGCAACTGAACCCATGTGCTACAACTATCGAGCCTGGGCTCTAGAGCCCACACACCTAAACTACTGAGTCCATATGCCGCAACCACTGAGCCTGTGTGCCCTAGAACCCACACTCCTCAAGAGAAGCCATGGCAGCAAGAAGCCCGTGTGCAACTAGAGATGACCAACACTCACTGCAGCCAGAGAAAGTCTGTGTGAAGCAACTAAGACCCAGCAGGGCTATAAATAAATTAAATTAAAAATATCTCCCCTCAAATACCTCTGGTGAGGCTTAAATCCTTGCTCTTCCAATTACTCCTTGGCATTAAAATATTGTCCATATAAGGCCCTAGTGAGAGATAGAACATTTGTGCCCAATACCTTAACTTTTCGGCAGCCTTATGCAATTAGCAGACACAGGGGTTCTGAAGGAGTGGAGGTCAGGGCAGAGACATTCTGAAGGGCAGTTGGACCGCATGAGGTGGGGTGGCCGGAGTCACCCTCTCCTGAACATTCCAGCCCATTTGCACCTGCCCACTCTTACAGTCATCCCCATGTTAGGAGAGAGCTATGGAAATTCTTCATCTGCTCAAAGAAACATACATCATTGCAGGTGACTAGAAAATTCCTGAGTTGGAAAGATTAGGAAA
This sequence comes from Tragelaphus eurycerus, assembly GCA_935064755.1. Classification (NCBI taxonomy): domain Eukaryota; kingdom Metazoa; phylum Chordata; class Mammalia; order Artiodactyla; family Bovidae; genus Tragelaphus; species Tragelaphus eurycerus. Next base: position 9,328,687 of record CAKXYN010000034.1, on the reverse strand, counting down.
ACAGCAGTTAAGTCTGTAGGAAACACATCCTCGGCTTCGCTGTGATGTCTGAATGTTTGTCTCATTTTGTTTTCTGTTGGGGCACATGGAACACGTGAGGAAGGGTGGGCGGCTGCGTGGGAGCGTGGAGGTCTGTGTTTGTATGCGTGCGCTTGTGTTCATGTTTTTGCCAATATGCCTGTCTCAGTCATGCTCAAAAATCTGTCTTCTTAGGCTGGGAACAGAAAGAGGTTTTCAGTATTAGACAATATTATCACCAAATAGTGTTTTTCTTTTTTTTTTTTTAATGTGAGTTAAGAGGATTGGACTTCTTCTGAATACAGTTAAAAAGAGAAGAGTGTGTGTGTGTGTGTGTGTGTGTGTGTGTGTGTGTGTGTGTGTGTGGTGTGCTGCGTATCATGTGCTGGGTACCCTGTATCAGCGGTAGGGTGTACACAGAGAGATGTCCTCACCCTACAAGCTCTTGAGTTCTATTTCTGCTACTACCAAAATGGATTTGATACATTAACTTAGCAATTACAGTTATAGGAAAACTGTGTCTTAGTTAATTACATATGACTTCTGATAGTAGGCTCTCTTATCTACATATCCATCCATATGTAATTTTTAGTCTATTTAGTGACTTCTACTGCAATCTTTTTTTTTTTTAACACACGGAGGTGGGGGAGGTAGGAGGAGCTGATTTGTTTTTTTTTTTTTTTTTTTTTGGCTCTCAGGCAATGATTCCTCCTGGATTTAAATTCAGTTGTAGTTCATAGCTGGGTAGATGAGTTCCTTGTGAATACACCTCTCTCAGTCCTATCCCCTAAAAAACCTCCGAGCATGTATGCATAGAGGAGATGGTAGATTAGGTTACCGGGAAAGGAAATGTACAAATGTACTTTTGCAAGAAGATGAACTGGTGGTGGCTGCAAGTTGCTGAGGAAGGCAGTTTGTGTAAGAGCAGGGCCCTGGCTGCTGGGGCCCATCTGTCTCTGCTGTCACTCTCTCTCTGGCTGCCTGTGCGGCTCGCAAGCAAGCCTGGACTTCCCTGTTGCCTCCCTCCTTTTTCCTCCTCCCTTCACAGGAATCTTGTCTCAGTGGGCCCCAGAAGCAAGGGCTCCAGTGGAGGGAAATTAGGAAAGAACTGATAAGGTTGATAAGTATTACTTTTCCAGAGTCCTGTGTCTGTAGCCTGTCTTGGTCGCTGCTTGGCCAAACTTCATGCCAAAAGCCCCTCCCAGGAAATCATGGTCTTCCCCATGCCTCTGGGAGCTGGTGAACACAGGAGGCAGGTGGGGTTAAGAGCCGCTCATAATCTAGCCCTTTGTAGATTCCAGTTCCCTGATCTCGACATAGTGTTAATGATGTACTAGTAAATATACAGCCACAGGCCTGGCAGCTAAGAAGCAATTCTTTGCTCCTCCTGAATCCTCCCCTTGGGGTGCTACTCAGTTCTTTGGTTTTGCTCCTTCTTAAATCTCTCTCTCTCTCTCCACACACCCACACATATACACACCCACACACATCCCCCCCTCCAAATTCTCATTCTACGCTCCCCACCTTGTCAGCCTCCCATTGAAAACAACATCCAACCACTCCAAACCCTCTCCGAGGTAAAGTACACAAGTCCACCACCCATGGCATATTGAGTTCAGTTCAGTTCAGCCACTCAGTCGTGTCTGACTCTTTGCAACCCCATGAATCACAGCATGCCAGGCCTCGCTGTCCATCACCAACTCCCAGAGTTCACTCAAACTCATATCCATCGAGTCCGTGATGCCATCCAGCTATCTCATCCTCTGTCGTCCCCTTCTCCTCCTGCCCCAAATCCCTCCCAGCATCATCAGGGTCTTTTCCAATGAGTCAACTCTTCGCATGAGGTGGCCAAAGTATTGGGGCTTCAGCTTCAGCATCAGTCCCTCCAATGAATACCCAGGACTGATCTCCTTTAGGATAGACTGGTTGGCTCTCCTTGCAGTCCAAGGGACTCTCAAGAGTTCTCCAACACCACAGTTCAAAAGCATCAATTCTTCGGCACTCAGCTTTCTTTATAGTCCAACTCTCACATCCATACATGACCACAGGAAAAACCATAGCCTTGACTAGACGGACCTTTGTTGGCAAAGTAATATCTCTGCTTTTGAATATGCTATCTAGGTTGGTCATAACTTTCCTTCCAAGGACTGAGCGTCTTTTAATTTCATGGCTGCAATCACCATCTGCAGTGATTTTGGAGCCCAGAAAAATAAAGTCTGACACTGTTTTCACTGTTTGCCCATCTATCTGCCATGAAGAGATGGGACCAGATGCCATGACCTTCGTTTTCTGAATGTTGAGCTTTAAGCCAACTTTTCTACTCTCCTCTTTCACTTTCATCAAGAGGCTTTTGAGTTCCTCTTCACTTTCTGCCATAAGAGTGTTGTCATCTTCATATCTGAGGTGATTGATATTTCTCCCGGCAATCTTGATTCCAGCTTGTGCTTCTTCCAGCCCAGTGTTTCTCATGATGTACTCTGCATAGAAGTTAAATAAGCAGGGTGACAATATACAGCCTTGATGTACTCCTTTTCCTATTTGGAACCAGTCTCGTGTTCCATGTTCAGCTCTAACTGTTGCTTCCTGACCTGCATATAGATTTCTCAAGAGGCAGGTCAGGTGGTCTGGTATTCCCATCTCTTTCAGGATTTTCCACAGTTTATTGTGATCCACACAGTCAAAGGCTTTGGCATAGTCAAGAAAGCAGAAATAGATGTTTTTCTGGAACTCTCTTGCTTTTTCCATGATCCAGCGGATGTTGGCAATTTGATCTCTGGCTCCTCTGCCTTTTCTGAAACCAGCTGGAACATCTGGAAGTTCATGGTTCATGTACTGCTGAAGCCTGGCTTGCAGAATTTTGAGCATTACTTTCCTAGCATGTGAGATGAGTGCAATTGTGTGGTAGTTTGAGCATTCTTTGGCATTTCCTTTCTTTGGGATTAGAGTGAAAAACTGACCTTTTCCAGTCCTGTGGCCACTGCTGAGTTTTCCAAATTTGCTGGCCTACTGAGTGCAGCACTTTCACAGCATCGTCTTTCAGGATTTGAAATAGCTCCACTGGAATTCCATCACCTCCACTAGCTTTGTTTGTAGTGATGCTTCCTAAGGCGCACTTGACTTCACATTCCAGGATGTCTGGCTCTAGGTCAGTGATCACACCATCATGATTATCTGGGTCATGAAGCTCTTTTTTGTACAGTTCTTCTGTGTATTCTTGCCATCTCTTCTTGATATCTTCTGCTTCTGTTAGGTCCATACCATTTCTGTCCTTAATCGAGACTATCTTTACATGAAATATTCCCTTGGTATCTCTAATTTTCTTGAAGAGATCTCTAGTCTTTCCCATTCTGTTGTTTTTCTCTATTTCTTTGTATTGATTGCTGAGGAAGGCTTTCTTATCTCTCCTTGCTATTCTTTGGATCTCTGCATTCAAATGGGAATATCGTTCTTTTTCTCCTTTGCTTTTCACTTCTCTACTTTTCACAACTATTTGTAAGGCCTCCCCAGACAGCCATTTTGCTTTTTTGCATTTCTTTTCCATGGGGATGATCTTGTTCTGGGTCTCCTGTACAATGTCACGAACTTCCGTCCATAGTTCATCAGGCACTCTGTCTATCAGATCTAGTCCCTTAAATCTATTTCTCACTTCCACTGTATAATCATAAGGGATTTGATTTAGGTCATAACCTGAATGGTCTAGAGGTTTTCCCTACTTTCTTCAATTTAAGTCTGAATTTGGCAATAAGGATTTCATGATCTGAGCCACAGTCAGCTCCTGGTCTTGTTTTTGAAGACTGTGTAGAGCTTCTCCATCTTTGGCTGCAAAGAATACAATCGATCTGATTTTGGTGTTGACCATCTGGTGATGTCCATGTGTAGGGTCTTCTCTTGTGTTGTTGGAAGAGGGTGTTTGCTATGACCAGTGCGTTCTCTTGGCAAAACTCTATTAGCCTTTGCCCTGCTTCATTCCATACTCCAAGGCCAAATTTGCCTGTTACTCCAGGTGTTTCTTGACTTCCTACTTTTGCACTCCAGTCTCCTATAATGAAAAGGACATCTTTTTTGGGTTTTAGTTCTAAAAGTTCTTATAGATCTTCATAGAACCGTTCAACTTCAGCCTCTTCAGCGTTACTGGTTGGGGCATAGGCTTGGATTACTGTGATATTGAATTGTTTGCCTTGGAAATGAACAGAGATCATTCTGTTGTTTTTGAGATTGCATCCAAGTACTGCATTTTGGATTCTTTTGTTGGCCATGAGGGCTACTCCATTTCTTCTAAGGGATTCCTTCCCGCAGTAGTAGATATAATGGTCATCTGAGTTAAATCCACCCATTTCAGTACACTTTAGTTCGCTGATTCCTAGAATGTCAACGTTCACTCTTGCCATCTCCTGTTTGACCACTTCCAATCTGCCTTGATTCATGGACCTGGCATTCCAGGTTCCTATATAATATTGCTCTTTACAGCATCGGACCTTGCTTCTATCACCAGTCACATTCACAGCTGGGCATTGTTTTTGCTTTGGCTCCATCCCTTCATTCTTTCTCGAATTATTTCTCAACTGATCTCCAGTAGCATACTGGGCACCTACTGACCTGGGGAGTTCCCCTTTCAGTATCCTATCATTTTGCCTTTTCATATTGTTCATGGGGTTCTCAAGGCCAGAAAACTGAAGTGGTTTGCCATTCCCTTATCCAGTGGACCACATTCTGTCAGAAGTATATAAATTCTAATGGTAAGATGGACAAATTATGATGAAGTTGCGGCAGTGCTGAGTGTGGAATTTGCCTCTTGTCTTCTCAGCCGCTGCTAAGTCACTTCAGTCGTGTTTGACTCTGTGCGACCCTATAGACGGCAGCCCACCAGGCTCCCCCGTCCCTGGGAGTCTCCAGGCAAGAACACTGGAGTGGGTTGCCATTTCCTTCTCCAATGCATGAAAGTGAAGCTGCTCAGTCGTGTCCGACTCTTAGCCACCCCATGGACTGCAGCCTACCAGGCTCCTCCGTCCATGGGATTTTCCAGGCAAGAGTACTAGAGTGGGGTGCCATTGCCTTCCCCGGTCTTCTCAGCTAGGAAGTGGAAACACTGCAAAGAACATGGGTACTTTACAGATGTGAGGTCAAGTCCTATGGTTAGGGTTAGGGTTTTCACAGTTCACACTAAGTTGCATGTAACTTTTCTGATGATCAGGGATACTGGCTAAATAGTGAATTTATTTTTACAGGAGGAGAATCACTGTCCTTATTCATGCCTCTAAGTTCAGTCTCTTATGAAGAGGCTCCCCACTGTTATGCTGTGTGCCTTCTGGGAAGGATCTGCTCAAGGCTGATCTTTGTCTGTTGTTTCTAGTTTTACTGGGTCCCCATTTCTGTAGTAAGACATCGTGTCATGAAGGGCCTCCAGAGCTTTTTGGAAAATTGTGTTGCTGAGTGAACCCTTCAGTTAGCTCAATGGCCAAGAAGTCTGGGCAGGACCAAGGTGTCAGGAGCGGGGCGTGAATGGGTCCATGTTGGCTGTACTCCAGAAAGTTCATGCCTCCTCAGAACACTGCCTTCACTCAACAGCTCTGTACTAGACACAATGACCTTTCTCTCTTTTTTTTAAAAAAATTACTTTGTATGGAGGATAGTCAATTTACAATGTTGTGTTAGTTTCAGGTGTACAGCAAAGCGATTTGGTTATACATGTCCAGATTCTCTACCCATATAGGTTATTACAGAATCTTGAGTAGAGTTTCCTATGCTATACAGTAGGTCCTTGCTGATTATCAGTTTTATATGTATAGTGTATATATGTTAATCCCAACCTCCTAGTTTGCCCCTCCCCCACATGTCCCCTTGGGTAACCCCAAGATTGTTTTCTAAGTCTGAAAACTTAAAAATGCTCTAATGTGAGTCCATTTCTGTTTTGTAAATAAATTCATTGGTATCACCCTTTTAGATTTCACATATAAGTGATATCATATGGCATTTGTCTTTTTATTTGATTTGTATTTCACTTAGTATGATCATTTCTAGACCCATCCCTGTTGTTGCAAATGGCATTATTTCATTCTTTTTCGTGGCTGAATAATATTCCTTTGTACATACGTAGCACATCTTCATTCATCCGTTGATGCACACTTAGGTTGCTTCCATGTCTTGGCTATTGTGCCCCAGTGAACACTGGAGTGTACAATTACCTTCCTCAGCTTTTCAGGTGCACAGACTGGGGCCTGGTTCTTGGGGTCCCAGGGGGACAGAAAGCCCTGTGACCAGACTGGGAGAGAATGGAACCAGGAATTCTGTTTGCAGTCTGTGCGCTGGCCCCTCGACTCAGCAGCCTGGGATCTGTACCCCTGCAGGTGCAAGTATCACGAAGGCCGTGTTTGCTGTCATCTTAGTCTGCTTATATATACATTTCTTCTATTTTAACGGGGTGCAGGGGGGCGGGAGGCTGCAAATAAACAATGGTTGCTCTTCCACATCCTGCAGGACTTCTTCCTTGTTGAGTATACGCCATGAGGCACATGCGCAGCATTGCAGCTCACGCACATGCGCACCACACACACACACACACACACACACACGCGCACACACACACACACACACACACACACACACAAGTTTTCATATTAGTTTCCTGAGTTCATGGATAAAGTCCAGAGCTGCCAAAGCTCCCACTACTTTGCCATGTCACACTAATAGCTTCCAGATCCCATCACATATTAAATTCATGCGGCTTCAGCGAAGCCATCTATTTAATGCAATTCGCTAAATGCCTGCGCAGCCCCGCTGACAGTGACATATTAGTTTTGCTGCCTTTTGCAATCTGATATCTCTGAATTTGCCACCGTACTAAAGATTTGATTAATGTGGTTCCATTTGGATGCAGTAATTGGCTGCGACTGTTGTAGAAAATAATCAGGCTTTCATTCCTTACAAGTGCACGGACATGCTAATGAGAGAGTGGGTTAATTAAGCCCGCGGCAGAAAGCGACAGTTACTGATGACTGTTATGACAAACCACCGACTCGGCATTTGGGAGCAGGACAGCAAATTTGCACTTTATGAAATTACAGGAAAACTAGGACATAAGGAATAAATAGTTACATCTGTTTGGTGAAAGGGTGGGGAGAAGAAAGTGGGGCTCAAGGGGGAACAGAAAAGAATCCGCGAAGGATGCTCTCCAGAGAACAGGGCCCGGGGTGCTGGACTCGGAAGCCAGAGACACAGACCTCCTGGGCTTCTGTGGGAGCTATGGACTGTCCTTGAGTGACAAGGGGCTGGCAGTATGTGACACACCCAGTCTAGCCCTTGTGTTACGGACTTTCTGCAGGAGGACCAGCCGTAGCTCAGTTGCCTAGAAACAGAAAGGGATTCGGGAAAGGAGAGGGAGAAGTGATGGGAGAGAGCAGGGCGCACCTGCCCTGAACCCTCTCACCTGTGATCGAAACTGGGGGCGGGGGGGGGGGTGGTCCCAGGAAGGTTGTGTGGCTCTTCCCTCTTTCCCAAGAAGCTGGCCTGTATGTAGGCCTGCTGCTGCTGCTGCTGCGTCGCTTCAGTCCTGTCCGACTCTGTGAGACCCCATAAATGGCAGCCCACCAGGCTCTCCCGTCCCTGGGATTCTCCAGGCAAGAACACTGGATGGGTTGCCACTTCCTTCTCCAATGCATGAAAGTGAAAAGTGAAAGTGAAGTCGCTCAGTAGTGTCCGACTTCTAGCGACCCCATGGATTGCAGCCTTCCAGGCTCCTCCATCCATAGGATTTTCCAGGCAAGAGTACTTGAGTGGGGTGCCACTGCCTTCTCTGTCACCTATAATAGAACAGATTAAAAACGTGTAGTCTATTGGAATACGACACAGCCACCTCTGCTGCTGCTAAGTCGCTTCAGTCATGTCCGACTCTGTGCGACCCCATAGAGGGGTTCTCCAGGCAAGAACACTGGAGTGGGTTGCCATTTCCTTCTTCAGTATGTAGGCCTAGGGTGACTCAAATGCCCAAGGCTATTTTGTTAGCTTTTCAACTCATTTTCTCCAAATGGGTTTCTGCTTCTGGGTTTGCCTCTCAGAGCCAAACCCAGGCTCCCTTCTCTGCATTGGGCAGGGTGTCCTCAGCTCTGCTGCCCGAGCCTCTCCACCATCCTTTTGTCTCTCTAAGCCATTTAGGTTTCAAGGGACTGAGATTCCTGGTTACCCTCTGAGGTTCTGCATGGTATGTGGACTTACAAATACTTCATCTCTTCCTAACCAGCTTGGAAGGGGCCCCTGGAATTTCTCTGCTCAAGCATACCATCAGCTTCTTTATTTCAGTCATCATTTATCTTTTTTTTTTTCCTCTCCCAACCAATAATATTTATGAAGTACCTAGTAGATGTGAAGCACTGTGCTGGGTATGAGGACGAAACAAAAATGAATCTCGTGTGGGCTGGTGCCTGCCTTTTGGGAACTTCTAGCTGAGTACAGGAGAAAAGCCACCTTTCTAAATCGCAATAAGTGTTGAGTGTGATGAGAGCAGAACAGATGACGAACCTGTGGGGATTCAGAAGGAACGAGATGACTTCTGTCCAGGCACAGGGGACGCTTGATAGAAAAGGAGGCTGTGAACCCAGGCAGTGTTGGAAAGGGCGTGGCAGGCAGGGAAACAGCAGGAGCAAACTGATGTGACTGGGTGGGTGATGGGGTGTGTTTGGGGAGAAATGGGAGCCAGAGCCGGACAGTCATCTGGGGACAAGTGGCAAAGCATTCTCAATGTCCCTGAGGAGTTCAGGTTTATTCTGCAAGTGATGGGGCATTATTGGATATTTTTGGAGTTCAGAATATCAGAATCAGAGCTGCGCTTAAGAGAGATGTTTTGGCGAGCAGGAGTGTGGTGCCGGACAGCAGTTGGGTGAAGAGGTGTGGGGAGAAACTAGAGGTCAGGGAGGAAGCCATCCTGGTGTCCAGAGAGCCTGGGTTGGACCTGGAAACAAGGGCTGTGATCGTGAACCCGGGTGGACCTTCTCAGGGTGGTAGGGCTACCCTCTTAGAGCAGCCACCCTTCTAGGCTTGTTTGAAGATCAGAGCTGGGATACGAAGATTCCTGGGGGCGATTTCTGTGCAGAGTCAGCTAACTATCACAGTTGAACTTGCCTCTGATGATGAGTCTCTTCTGATACATGAAAAGGAGGGTTTGCACTGTAGACACAGGAGCTTGTATCTGCTTCTGTGTTTAAGAAATGGGATGGCAGAAAGCTCGCCAAGTTGTTGAACCCCATTCTGTCCACATAAACCCAGTTTGTGGATGAGAGTCCAGGAACTCCGCTGGGGCACCCTGGGAGGGCATCTGTCCAGTGGTCTGCTATTCTTCATGTCCTCAGGTCATCCATTCTCCCCACCTGCCCATCACCACTTTCCCCCCAATCCCACTAAAAAAGATACCAATTTGGGGGTTGGCCAAAAAGTTCATTTGGGTTTTTACGTGAGATCTTCAGAAAAATCTAAACAGACTTTCTGGCCAACCCAATATATACATAAATTCCCTAACTCCAGTATTCTCGCCTGGAGAATCCCATGGACAGGGAAGCCTGGTGGGCTACAGTCCGTGAGATCGCAAAGAGTCAGACATGATTGAGTGACTAATATTTCATTTTTTTACATTTACATCATCCAACACAGGCAGCAGCCCGGTAAGAAGGATATTTTGTTTCCTGAAGGCCTACTATGGCCAGGACCTTACTTTATTTGTTATAAGTCTTACCTTACGGATGATGACACTGGAACTCAGAGATGTAAAATAGAAGCTTAAGTTTGCATCACTAGCAAGGGGCAGGCAGGGCCAGGTGTAAAAATTGGATTTGTCTAATGCAAAAACTGGGCTCTTTCCCTTGATTCTTGAGAATTCTTATTTATTTATTGGCTGTGCTGGGTCTTTGCTGCTGCACATGGGCTTTCTCTCGTTGCTAAGAGTGGGGACTACTTGCTAGTTGTGGAGCATGGGCTCTAGACCACAGGCTCCATAGTTGAGGCACGTGGGCTTTAGTTGCCCTGTGGCATCTTCCTGGAAATGAAGCCGTGTCTCCCGCATTGGCAGGTGGATTCTTAACCACTGGATCACCAGGAAAGTCCCAGGAATTCTTTCTGTTACATGGGATCTTAGTAAATTTCTTAAGTAGGACCAGCCTAGACTCAGGCGGAGCTTATATTTATGCTCTGGCTCTGGCATGAGCCTGTCCTTCCTCTTATCCCATCTTGTATCCTGCATCACAGCAGGTATATGCTGTCCCAAGAGGTGCTTGGATGCTTGAACCCATGAGTTTTGCAACTCACTGTGTTCTAGGTACCTCGTGTTGGTGGGTTGAAGGAGTTCCACTGTTCCAGCCATGGGCTTCCCCCCGCCAAACTTTAAGCTTTTTATTTTGTATTGCTAATGCTAATACTAAGTCACTTCAGTCGTGTCCGACTCTGTGCGACCCCATAGATGGCAGCCCACCAGGCTCCCCCGTCCCTGGGATTCTCCAGGCAAGAACACTGGAGTCGGTTGCCATTTCCTTCTCCAGTGCACCAAAGCGAAAAGTGAAAGTGAAGTCGCTCAGTCGTGTCTGACTCTTAGCGACCCCATGGACTGCAGCCCACCAGGCTCCTCTGTCCATGGGATTTTCCAGGCAAGAGTACTGGAGTGGAGCACCATGGCCTTCTCCGTTATTTTGTATTGGGGTATAGTCAATTAACAATGTTGTGAGTTTCAAGTGAACAGAGAAGGGACTCAACCATGCACATACATGTATCCATTCTCCCCCAAACTCCCCTCCCATCCAGGCTGCCACATAACATTGAGCAGAATTCTTTGTGCTGTACAGTAGGTCCTTGTTGGTTACCCATGTTAAATATAATTGTGAAGAGTTTTCACCGAGTCTGGGAGGAGACTGGAAGGTACAGACCCAGAGAGGTAGACTTTGGCCCACATGGTTGACATGTCCTTGGTGAGTGTGGCAGTCTTATGTTCCAGGACTGAGCCATCCTTCTTTGAGAAAGCCCCAGAGAAAGGGGAAAAGGTACCAGTGACTCGGTCTCTAAGGAGAGCAGGTGCCTAAGGAATGGGGCGGGGCCCCTCCAGTCACTGGGAAGCATCGCCCCTCACTTGCCAGAATGACCGGACCCTCCTAGACCCGCCTCCAGCCTCCGTCTGGGTGAGGTTTAGCAGCCTGGACACCTGGGGCTGCCTGGGAGTAAGTGATTTGGACCGAGAATTTTATGGTCTGCAAATGGCTTTCAAATGTGCTTGGAATTACCCAGAGTGCATTTTCAACACTTCGGTTGTCATCTTCATATTTTTGAGTATTTGCAGCTTACCTCCGTACCATCCTTTTCTCTTTCTCAGCACTTCCCTCACGTCTTGGTTTTTCCTCTTGCTCTCTGGAAAGGCTCTGGACTTCAGCATTTCTCTGATGCCTTGAGCTATGCCCTCTGCTCTGCTGGCTTTTTTTTTCCTTTTTGTTCTGAGATGAATAGTGTTTCCTTGAAAATTTATGTCTCCCTGGAACTTCAGAATCTGACTTTTTTTTTTTTTTTTTTTTGGAAAATAGGGTCTTTGCAGGTATGAATAATTAGGATGAGGTCATACTGGGTTAATGATTTCCTTGGTGGCTCAGTGGTAAAGACTTTGCTTGTGATGCAGGAGATGTGGGTTCAATCCCTGGGTAAGAAAGATTCCCTAGAGAAGGAAATGGTAACCCACTCCAGTATTCTTGCCTAGGAAATCCTATGGACAGAGGAGCCTGGTGGGCTACAGTCCATGTGGTCCCAAAAAGTTGGACGTGGTTTAACAACTAAGCAACATACTGGGTTGGGGTGGCCCCCGATTCCAATGACTGGTATCCTCAGAAGAAGAGGCAAGGACACAGACACACACTGGGGAGGCGACCATGTGATGATGGAGACAGTGAAGGGATGATGCGGCCACAAGCCAAGGTGTGCCGGGAGCCACGAGGAGTTGGAAAAGATAAGGACGGATGTTTCCATAGAGCCTTCAGAGAGAGCACTGATATGTGAATACCTTGATTTGGGGCTTCTGGCCTCTGGAGCTGGGAGAGAATATATTTCTGCTGTTGTAAGCCACCTAGTTTGAGGTCATTCGCTGTTGACAAGCCCTCTTTGGTGACTTAGGGCTCTATCACTTGAGTCTCTGTTACCTCCCGTCCCCCAGGGCAGGAGCGTAGGGACTGGTTAGTTTTAATGTCCATCCATTTCCAGCCAGGAGCTCATTTCTTTCTTCATTCTGGTCAATCCTCGAGTCCAAGTTGACTCCCTCCTTCAAAGTTGCAGACACGACATCCTCGAGATAGATCACTGGGAGAACTGTGCTGTGTGTACGTGAATTGAACATATTCTAAGTTCCAGGCCTCTTCACGACCTAGATGATCATTTATTCTTACACAAAACAGTCCCTCCACTAATGTTTGATCCTGACTTTAGAGCCCTCCTCCCTGTGTGTTGGGAATAGGAGGTGATGGGCTGTGTTTCGACGACCCCCAGCTCTTCCTCATGCCCTTCTGAACATCAGTGGGAGATGCTCTAGGAAGTTCTGCCCGCTTCTCCGAAAGCAATGCGACCCTGACTTTCTTTTTTTTTTTTGTACCATCAAGCTTTTCTCTTTCACCCAGCATTCCCCCCTCCTGCCGGGTCTCCCTTGTTTAATTGTGAAGGCCTTGCTTCTGGGGACTGTCGGGGGGCTTTGCTCATTTCATACCTGACAGGACCTCTCCCAGAAACCCCGGAGGGAGACACCATTAAAGTGTTTTATGCCGGTGGGGGAGAGGTGGGTTTTCTGTCCAATAAAACCCAAAGCCATTGAACAAGCCAGCTCCTGGGTAATTACTGGGCCGGAGGAGATAGCTTCCATATGCCGGGTGGGCGCTCACAGACCAAACCTGCATCTGTTCCCTTTGTTCTGTCGGAGAGCAGAGCCAGGAGGGGGTCTGACCTCAAGATAAACCCTCCAGCGGAGCCCTCTGCCGAGCTTCAGGGGAGAAAAGGGGGCTGGGGGAGGTCAGGGGGGCAGCAACATCTGGCAAAAGGAAGGGTGGGCGAAGGCGTAGGGGGGAACAGGCTGGGTGCTGGGCTGCCTGTCCATGATCAATACAGCCAGCTACCAGAGGACATCAGAGAACCATTCATTAACGAGCTCGTTAAGTGATTGATAGGCTTAATTTTCCTGTCAAATGCGGACTTCCCCTGTAAACATGTCAATTGGGGAAAGTTCAAGCTTGTCACTTGGATTTATGGCTGGAATAACATGTAGGTGGAAAAGAGAGGGCAGGTCCCCAGTGACCCGCGGGGGCTGCTGTGAAGTGGTCAGGCCAGCGCGTCCAGGTGCCTCCAAGGCCTTGGGCTTTTTCTGTTTACAGCTGAGATAACAACCACAGCCTGGTTCTCACTCTCTCAGCCTCAGAGGGATGAAGCGATGGCGACCTCTGGGCTGCTGTTCCCACCTCTGCAAGGTCTGTCCCCGGGGTGATTCACCGATTCAGCTAGGAATCCCAAGGGACTTCCCAGAGTTGGGAAGGCCGCTGTTCCCCGACTCCCCCCGACCCCCGCACCGTCCTCGCCAAGCTGGGCTCTGGGAAAACAAATCCTCTCCTGGAAGATCAAGACTGAAGGAAAATGGGGTATTTCCCGGATGGTCCACTGGTTAAGACTTCGCCTTCCAATGCAGGAATTGTGGGTTAGATCCCTAGTCAGGGAGCCAAGAGCCCACAAAAGGCCAAAAGAAACCAAAACATTAAACAGAAGCAATATTTTAACAAATGCAATAAAGACTTTAAAAATGGTCCTCATTAAAAAAAAAATCTTTAAAAAAAGGATGAAAAGAAAAGAATACTGAAAGGCCCAGTCGTGTGACACAAACAAGCCATCAGCTCCTCAGTGATCTGGAAAATAGCTGGTGGCACTCGGGGGACAGGTTGGAGGGGAGGTGGGCACAGGGGAGTGGCCCACTCAGAGCAAGCGGAGGGCTGGTAGGGAACCAGCTGCAGCCCGCAGCCTAATGGGTGGTCCTGTGGGGAGTCCATTTCTAAGAGGCTCGGTTAATGCTCCGTGTTAAATCAGCCAAGCACAGCCACGCTCCCCACATGCCAAGGAAATACAGACATGAGACAAGTGGGCATTTTGGATAATTGAAAATACGGTTCAAAATCCACTAGGAGCCATGAGAGTTGTGCTCACGAAGATTATGGCAGAGAGGTTTTTCAGGACCTGGCTACGGGCTGTTTTCACCAGCACAGTGATGGAATTTGGCCTTGGACACATTCTATCCTCTTCAGGGTTAAAATACACTTGGTTTCGTATGGTGGACTTTCCTCCCTGGCCTGGCTGTGGACCACCCGAGGGCAGGGGCCTCTGTGTCTCATGCCTGCGCGTCTCCTACGACATCTGGCAGAGAGCCTGAGCGCAGAGCCCCTGCCCCAGGTCAGACGGGTCTGGAGTGCACACCTGCAGGGCTGGACCTCGTCAGCTCTCACCACCTCTGTTCTGGGGCTCCAGGACCTTCATCCCTGAGACCCTCAGTGCTAGGAGAGTTAGGGTGGGGGGCAATTATCTCTGGAAATTGACAGGTGGAAACTGACAGGCTTGCCCCAACAGCACTTTTCAAATAGGGGTGTGTGTGTGTGTATGTGTGTGTGTGTGTGTGTGGTCAGCCCTTACAAATGACAGGCCCTCCTGGTGTTTCCTATCATAGTACATCATTAGTGGTCTGGAGATGTGCTATGTCTGGAAGCACACACCAAACTATAACTTTCTGCAGTGACACCAAACTTGAGTGATAGTCACTCAGTCGTGTCCAATTCTGTGCGACCCAGTGGACTGTAGCCCGCCAGGCTCTTCTGTCCATAGGATTCTCCAGGCAAGAATACTGGAGTGGGTTATCGTTTCCTTCTCCGAACACCAAAGTCGGGAGGCTCTAAGTCTGCAGGCAGGGGTCAGGAGGGATGCCTAACCATGCTTTGACATTCTCTGAGTTCTTCTTTTTCTGGACTCGCAGTGTGGTTCATGTGTATAGGCTGGCTTGCACTTGAATGTTCTCAAAGTGGGTCCAGCAGCAATAGCAATAACAACAGTGGCAGAGCTGTACCTTTCTGAGCACTTACTTTGTACTCCCTGACCAGGCCTCTGATTCTGTGACAAAACCACAATCCCATCCCTGGCCTCGCAGGGGACTCGGGGCTGGAGCCTGGCCAGTCCGCAGCCTCCAGGGGCCAGGCTTCTCGATAACTCCTCCGACAGTCCACTGCCACAGTAATCTTAAGGAATTGCAACACATCTGGCACCTTGGTCGGAAATCTGGACGTTTGTTTTTGTGGCAGGATCTCTGAGCACCTAGTGGCAGGGATGATCTGACAAAGAGTTTTAAGTTCAGACCCGCAGAACCATTTTTCTTCCTTATCTAAGTGCTGGTGTATAATAGGAGCTATATTATGGCACTAATATTCTCTTGAATTGAGCCTCTGGAAAGCTGCCAGGACCAAGTTTGGACCTCAGCAAAAGTCCTGTTGGAAAGCGTTGTGGGGGAGGGGCTGGGAGCCCAACTATCATGGAGCTGCCTCTTGGCAGGAACCAGACCCTCCCTCTCCTTTACTGCTGTCAAGGCCATTGAACCCAGACCTGGACACCCTCCCTTCAAATGCTATTGCATTCCAGCCTGTAATTATTAATTATTGTTATTAAAATGATCTCTCTTACTTATTAAGCACCTATTAAGTGCCAGTCCATCCTAAAGGAAATCAGTCCTGAATATTCGTTGGAAGGACTGATGCTGATGTTGAAGCTCCAGTCCTTTGGCCACCTGATGCCAAGAGCTGACTCAGTGGAAAAGACCCTGATGCTGGGAAAGATTGAAGGCAGGAGGAGAAGGGGGTGACAGAGGATGAGATGGTTAGATGGCATCACCGACGCTATGGACATGAATTTGAGCAAACTCTGGGAGATAGTGGAGGACAGAGGAGTCTGGCTGCAGTCCCTGGGGTCACTACGAGTTGGACAGGACTGAGCAACTGAACAGCAGCAACAAAGTGCCAGGGACAGCCCAAGCTACTTTGCAAGCGCTCTTTCTGTAATCGTCACAGTAACTCTCCCGGGAGGAACTCTTGTTACCTCTGTTTACAGATAAACTGAGGCTTGCTGCTGCTGCTGCTGCTAAGTCGCTTCAGTCGGGTCCGACTCTGTGCGACCCCACAGACAGAAGCCCACCAGGCTCCCCTGTCCCTGGGATTCTCCAGGCAAGAATACTGGAGTGGGTTGCCATTTCCTTCTCCAACGTATGAAAGTGAAAAGCGAAAGTGAAGTCGCTCAGTCGTGTCCGACTCCCAGCGACCCCATGGACTGGAGCCTACACAGGCTCCCCCCGTCCATGGGATTTTCCAGGCAAAAGTACTGGGGTGGGGTGCCATTGCCTTCCCCCAAACTGAGGCTTAGAGAGTGAGTATTAATACTGGGTTGGCCAAAATGTTTTTTTTTTCCCTTAAGATGTTATAAAAAAACCCAAATTAACTTTTTAGCCAACCCAATACCTTCCCTAGGGCAGGAAGGAAGAGGTCTGCTTGCCTGTGGAGCCTTGTTCTCAGGCAGGCAGCTTCCCAGACTCTTGGTTCTCTTTTCTAAACCTCCTGTGTGTGTGTTAAGTTGCTTAGTTGTGTCCAACTCTTTGCAACCCCACGGACTGTAGCCCGCTAGGCTCCTCTGTCCATGGGATTCTCCAGGCAAGAGCACTAGAATGGGTTGCCATTCCCTGCTCCAGGACATCCTCCCAACCCAGGGATCGAACCTAGGTCTCCTGCATTGCAGGCAGATTCTTTACTGTCTGAGCCACCAGAGAAACCTCCTTGACATAATCTGCTTTCCAAAGTGGCAGGACCCTGAGGCACAGCCCCATGGCTGCTTGGAGCTTCCTGTTTCCTGACTGGTGTCTGGTCAGAAGAGGCAACAGATTCTTTGCAGTGTGATGGGATGGGAAGGACTCTAGTCTGTGCTTTGCCTGTGTGTCTGCAGCAGGTTCTTCCTGGCGAATTGAGGGGTTCCTTCTGTTCCAAGTGGTCAAGTCCAGAGGAAGCAGATGGGTCTCAGTGCCAGGTTCCCTCAGCCTGTAAGAAGCAGTGAAATCCTTGGAAGCTTCCAGACCCTGACCCCCTCTCGCACTGGTGCTGTCTCTGGGTGCCTGTTGAAACCTGTACTTTTTGTGTTCAAAGTTGAAGTCATGCCTGACTCTTGTGACTCCGTGGACTGTAGCCCGCTAGACTCCTCTGTCCATGGGATTTTCTAGGCAAGAATACTGGAGTAGGTTGCTGTGCCCTCCTCCAGGGGATCTTCCCCACCTAGGAATCAAACCTGCATCTCCTACATTGGCAGGCAGGTTCTTTACCACTGTGCCGGCTGGGAAGTTGATACCTGGATGTGGCACTTATTTGGGTACCAGATTCCTTTCTCCCAGGACTTTTGGAGAAAGAAGCAAGAGGATGCGCCCTGTGTTTAGTAAAACGTATCTTTCTGCCCTACTCAGCCAAAAAGTCCTTGAGCCCAGGCATTTCCATGGTAAAGAAGATTTTGATCAACGGCCCCATTTCCAAGAGACAGGGAGGTTCTTTAACTTGCAGGAAGCACAACCTCCGTCTGGGCTGGAAAGTCCCGAGCTCCTCGCGCTGGCACGAGCCCCCAGGAACCAGCGAGTGAGATGAATTGGGAGCCTAGAGCAAAATATTTGGCTTCATGCAATTTAGCTTCTTTCTACTACTCGCTTAAAATTCTGCGGAACAATTAAATCTTGAAAGTGTCTCATGAATGCCTTGGGCTCCCTTCTCCTTCGGTTTTATTGATTGTATTTGATATCACTCACAAGAGCAAGAATTCTTTTTTTTTTGAAAACATTTAATAAGACAGTTTGGTTGGAATCCAAAGAAGAGCAAGTCCACCAAGTGGTAAAGCGTCTGAACTATAGCAGCTGGCTCAGCTCACAAGTGGAAAAGCTCACGTCATTCTATCCACAGCCTTCCTCAGGTTGTCTTTGATCAGGGTCTTGACTGGGACCAGGTCTGAATGAAGGCTGGGTGTTCTTCCTGCCTGTGAGTATGTAGAGTGTCCTTGGAGATGAAGCCAAAAATAAATACTCCAGGCCAAAAAGTTATAAATGAATAAATAAAGGTTTAAGGACCCTGTAAGGAGACAGATGAGCAAAAGAAATTGAACATAAGGATCTTCTCTTCTCTTTTCCCAAGCAGGTTACATCTTACTTGTAACTTTCTGTACATGGGATTCTCCAGGCAAGAATACTGGAGTGGGTTGCTGTGTACTCCTCCAGGGGATCTTCCCGACCCAGGGATCAAACACTCATCTCGTGTCTCCTGCCTTGGCAGGTGGGTTCTTTACCATGAATGCCACCTGGGATAAGCAAACTTTTATTTCATTTTTTCCAATCACCTCTTGGCAAGTGGCTCGCTCATTCCCCACCCCCGCCCCCTGCCCCAGCCCCGACTAAAGTCTTCTAGATGTCTGAGTGGAGGGGGATGCAAGTGATTTCACAACCTCAGGATGACTGATGAAGCCAGGACCTGCTGCCTGGACTTCTTTTTAAAAATCCAGGTGAAAAGGTGTTTGAAAATAATAAAATCTAAGTGCTGCCTCCTGTCTATCCTGGAAGATGGGCTCCCTGCCCACAGCATGGAGGTGTCACAAGAAATTTCTAATGCACAGCTGCTGCCAAGGTGGAGATGATGGTTTCTGAGCAAAAGGAGAATCGGAGGGGCGAGGAGGAGGAGGAGGAGGAAGATGACTGCCCTGGGCTTTGACGGCCTTGTGGTTTCCAGGCTTGAGAAAGAGGCGTTGAGCTGCAGCTCAGCGCAGAACCACTATCTCCGGTGGGGGCGGGGGTGGGGGAGCAGCACAGCTGCCTTTTATAGGTTTGGAATGAAAAATGTTTTTAATTAAGGAGTGGAATCGGGGCTTTTAGTCTCGCCCCATGCTATGTACCTGTCAAGCCGGCTGGATGGGAACTGTGTTCTGACCTCTGACCCCCACCTTCTTTAACCAAATGACTCGGGGGGAAAGGCTGAGGACCGATGAACATCAGAGAAGATCTGAGGCTGCTTGTGGGGTCACTCTTATCATGCAGAATATACACCCTGATGCAAGGGACATCCCCACCCCATCGTGAGTGACTGACAGTATGAATCCAGCTGCCAGTTTGGGAAAAAAAAAAAGGGTCCCTGTCGCCACTGGCTGGACAAGACTAGGGGAACCAACAGAGCTAGAAAAACAGAGAAGAAAAATAAGGACAATCAAAATTTAGAAATTAAAGAAGAAACAATAGAAAGGTAATGACGCAATCGTCTCACTTGCAACTCCTCCTTCACCCCTTCCCAAAGAACCCCCTCCCCACCAAGAAAAAAACACCTCTGTAAATGGAAGGGAAATTGTCCCACGGAGATGATGGCCCTCCTGGCAGACCCACAGATAGCAAGGCTGGGCAGCAGCTCTGTGAAATTTCGGGAGCCAGCAAAGGAAAGGAGTGACTGGAAGAAAGCACTATTCTCTTCTAGTGATAAACTCGATGGTTGCCTGAGCTCAGCTTCTGGAATTTTTTTTCCCCATTTTTTTTTTTTTTGGAAGGCCTCTCAGTTATAAGGTGCTTCCAGATGAGATGAGAGTCCTTCCCTAAATACTGGGGAGACTCTTGGGAGTTAAGGCATGAGTTGGTCATCGTTTTGACCAAAGCAGGGGAATAGCCATCTCTATGCCTTTGCAGGCCCTCATATTCACATGTTTCTGTGGAGTTTCCTCAGTTAACTCATCTTCTTCCGTGCTGTGAAAACTCCCACCTCAATTCTTGAAGACCCAGCGAGGGCCATGCTAATTTCTTTCTAGGTCCTAAGTACTAACTACCCACCCCTTCCCTTACAGGTTCATAGAAGTTGAAGAAAACTTTGATTGATATTAAATACATGCATGCTGAAATGAACGCCCCTCTTGATTTCTAATTAAACTGTGGAGTAAGTTCCCCAAGGCTGAACTGTTCTCTTTCCTGACCCCTTCTGTGCCTGCTCCCTCCCTCTCTCCTTCTGTGTTTCTGCTTTGCTGGTTGCTTAAATGAATGTTTAGTCCATGTATCGGTACTAGGTTCTAGGTACTAGTTCTAGGTTCAGATCATATATTACTCCTCGGGAAGGGTTCTCCTCTTGCTGGTTGAAAATAATTGCTTCTCTGCTGGGCTTGTTCCCCCTCCCTCCTCTTCCCTTCCATCCTTCATTCACAATCTTGAGGATGTAGCACTTATCACATTGTATTACGTTTAGCTCTTTATATGACTGTGTGCCCTGATCTGCCAGCTGCTTCAGGGCACAAATGCTATCCTTCTTTCTTTGCATCTCCACTGCTTAGCAGTTCCTAACCCCTGGATGTTGAAAGGAACTGAATTCAGAGCAAAGGAATGAAAAGAATCAAAGGCAAACCATGGCAGGTTTTTGGAGTCTTGGTGGAGACAAGTGATGCTTGTTCATGGACTAAATCTTGCTTTCTTTTTTTAAAAAAAATAATTAAAATTGAAATATAGTTGATTTACAATATTGTATTAGTTTCAAGTATATAGTAAAGTGATTCAGTTACACATATATATGTGTGTGTATGTACATATATATATACACATATATATGTGTGTGTATGTACATATATATACACACATATATATATTCTTCTCAGAGTATTTTCCATTATAGCTTATTACAGGATATTGAATACAGTTCCCTGTGCTGTACAGTAGGTCCTTGTTGTTTATCTATTTAATTAAATTTATTTATTTGGGCTTCCCTGGTGGCTTAGTGATAAAGAACTTACCTGCCCAAGCAGGAAAGTGTCGGTTTGGTTCTTGGATTGGGAAGATCCCCTAGAGAAGCAAATGGAAATCCACTCCAGTATTCTTGCCTGGGAAATTCCATGGACTGAGGAGCAGACTATAGTCCATGGCCTCACAAAAAATTCGAACACGATTTATCAACTAAACAACAACAACATTTACTCATTTGCTGTATCAGGTCTTAGCTGCATCAGGCAGCATCTTCCGTTGAGGAGCCCGGGCTCTAGTTTTGGCACTCGGGCTCAGTAGTTACAGTGTGTGGGCCCAGTTGCTCCCTGGCATGTGGGATCTTAGTTCCCTGACTGGGGACTGAGCCTGGGATCATTCAGTATTTGTCTTACTCTGTCTGGCTTACTTCACTTGTTACGACCATCTCTAGGTCCATCCATGTTGCTGCAAGTGGCAACATTTCATTCTGTTTTATGGCTGAGTAATAGTCCACTATGTGTGTATATAGGCTTCCTTGTTGGCTCAGTGGTAAAGAATCCACTGGCAATGCAGGAGACACAGAAGAGGCAGGTTCAGGAAGATCCCCTGGAGGAGGGCATGGCGACCCACTCCAGTATTCTTGCCTGGGATTCTCCAGGCAATATGGAGAAGCCTGGCAGGCTACAGTCCATAGGCCCACAAAGAGTCAGACAGGACTGAAGCAACTGAGCATGCACGCATGTGTGTGTGTGTGTGTATTTACTAAAAGTGAAAGTGTTAGTCACTCAGTTGTGTTCAACTTTTTGCAACTCCATGGCTTGTAACCAACCAGGCTCCTCTGTCCATGGCACTCTCCAGGCAAGAATACTGGAGTGGGTTGCCATGCCCTCCTCCAGGGGATTTTTCCAACCCAGGTCTCCCTCATTGCAGACAGATTCTTTACCATCTGAGCCACCAGGGAAGCCCAAGAATACTGGAGTGGGTAGCTTATCCATTTTCCAGGGGATCTTCCCAACCCAGGAATCAAACTGGGGTCTTCTGCATAGCAGTATGCCACACTGAAGATCTATTCCTGATATTCTGCCACTGTCAAAGGCAGGGATGAGGGACTGCTCTGGCAGTCCAGGGGCTAGGACTGTGCACTCCCAATTCAGGAGACCCAGGTTGAATCCCTGGTCAGGGAACTAGATCCCACATGCTGCAACTAAGACCCAGTGCAGCCAAATAAATAGATAAAATATTCTTAAAAAAAAAAAAGTAGCAGGGGTGATGTGATTGATCAAATATACCCTCTCATATAAATTATCTATTATATCATATCATTGATACATATACATAGAATATACCCCCATAGTACATTATTCACCATGCAGAAAGTTACTGAACAAGTTACATTATACTGGTTTCATTTTCTTTGTTAGACTTACTATTTCTCTTAATCTGCTGCTAAGTCACTTCAGTCGTGTCCGACTCTGTGCGACCCCAGAGACAGCAGCAGACCAGGCTCCCCTGTCCCTGGGATTCTCCAGGCAAGAACACTGGACTGGGTTGCCGTTTCCTTCTCCAGTGCATGAAAGTGAAAAGTGAAAGTGAAGTCACTCAGTCGTGTCTGACTCTTAGCGACCCGATGGACTGTAGCCTACCAGGCGCCTCCATCCATGGGATTTTCCAGGCAAGAGTACTGGAGTGGGGTGCCATTGCTTTCTCCGATTTCTCTTATGATTATGTACAAAAAATTATTGACTGACTTTTATCACATTTAGTATCCGGCGTTACATTATAGCCAACAGAAATAACTGCTAATATTTATTGAGCCCTTACTATGTGCCAGACATTCTTTTTGGCACTTTACATACATTAACTTATTTGCTTGATACAGCAAACCTATGTGCAGCTCAAACATGATCTGTAATTGATGCTATTATCTTGCTTGGCTGCAAATAAAAATTTCATAATACCCTATAAGCAAATGGTTAGCAATACAGGTGGGAATATGGGTAGAGGGATTGAACCATTGTGATTTAGTGAGAGTATTTATCTAATCCACACCAGCACGAATTCAGTTTGATGGCTTAAGAAAGAAGTGTTGACATCAGGATTCATAAACATTTTGACTTGGGGGAAGGGAGGTCCAATGTCATTGCGGTGGTGTCTGTCTTGGGCAGAGTCTCAACAAGAGAGCAGGTAAGGGAAGAAAGCCCTGCCCTCTGTCCCAGCACATTCTACACTCCTGGTAGGAGGGCGCTTTAGGGATCCCATTGGTTCATCTAACTGCAATGATGAATATGAGTCTATGAGTCTAAAGCATGAGAAGAGCTGGGGCTTGCTGGGAGTCCCTTCACTGCACTCCTAGAGAGATGTTGGCCATTATTTATTGGTGATAATTCATGCTCTTAAGTCAAAACATGGAGGCTGAAGGACTAACAGACTCAAGAATTCTAGGAGGCCTCCCTTTCTGTTCTTGCAATGTGACACACAACCAGACCTTAATTTGCCTTACTTGAGTGAATCAGCAGATTCCTTTCCAGCCTACACTGGCACCGCAATAGCAATTTGCGGTCTTATTATGTTAGGTTCACACCCTATTAGTATTTATTTTAGTTAATATAATGCAATTAGAGTATAATCATATCAGCAGCTTTCAGATGATGTCAAAAAAATAAAAGTTATTGGAATAGCAGGGCTAATGGAAAGTGATGGAAAATAGTTAATGTGTGGACATGCTTGGATTGAGTTCGGCATGAGGAGAAAGTTGGGGAGGAGGAGGAGGAGGGGGAGGATCAGAGCTTTGGCTCCTCCTGAGACCCAGGTTGAAGCGCTCTGGGGCTCATGCATGCCTCACCTCTGTATTCTTTCCTGAATGGGTCCTCGATCCTTTTTTTTTTTTGAGACAGAGTTTTCTTTGGGCGTGACCAAGAAAGTGGTCTTGAGGTTGATCATGGGAAGACAGAGATGGAGATTCTAATTCCAACTTTTCTCTGAGTGGCTCTGAGACTCGGGCAAACCTTCTACCCTCTCTGGGTAGTCCTCACCTATAAAACAAGGTGGGTGTCCTAGATAATAATAAGGTCCCCTGCCTGTCTTTATATTTAATGATAGTATGAATTCTCAGAGCCTGAGCTGAGCTATGAGGCCCAATAGGCTGATTGTTTTTTTTTTTTTCCTTTTGGCCAGAGCACAGCCCAAAGTGGCCCAGTGGCCACGGAGGACCTGCACTTCAGCGCTGTGCAACTAGTGGGCACCGTTCAGTCCCTGCAGCCCTTTGCCACCAGCTGTTCTAGGACCTAGGTGGTCAAGGATGGGCAGATACTTCCTTCAGAGGATGTTAAACTTCATAACGCCTGGGTTGGTCATGCTTCCCCATTCCACGGTCCTTCCTTCAGCCCCTTGGAGAATCCTGATTTCCCCACCTGTGAAGTGGGTGGGTGGGGAATTGACACAAGCTGAGTGAAGAAGAAACAGTCGTCCAAGAGCCAGATACCATTTCCCAATGGCCCTTTCGTTTTGGGTGGTGCTGGCTCCCCCTCAGAAGGGTGCCGTGCCATCTCTGGGCCCTGGCCCAACTTTTGGATTCTTTGCTGTTTCTGAAGCATGACCACAAGAAGCTCATTGTTTGGCCCTTGTTAGGTATGGTGCTGGTGGTGCAACTCTGAGGAAATAATTAACACTTATTTCTGAGGAGAAGCCTCCAGCCGAATCTGCACTTGTGGTGGTGCATACATCTCGCAAAGAATTGTTATTTAAGCAATAATCCTTGAGAAATTGGTCGTTACCCGCATTAAACGACTCAGCCCATCGCCAAGGATGGTTAACGCTCTAATAAACTGGTCATTAACTGCAGTAACAATGAATTTCGAGGGGATTATTGCTATTATAAACCTTAATCAATGGTTTATAACAGCAATAATGTGGTCTTTTCTCTTAATGGTAAGTAGGGCGGCTTGTGCCATCGCCATGAAAATTTTTGTGGTGGCTGGTAAGTCAGAGGGGAGACCTTCTCAGAGCTGCCCATGTCTAAGGGTCACACGGTGTGTATGGGGGACAAAGGACACTTTGGGGGCTCTTGACTGCCCTGTCCTGTTCTCTGGGGGCCAGATATGAAGCAAGGAGTCAGAGGTTCTTGTCCAGTCTCTCTGGTCCTCCCTGATTACAGACCCAGTGAGGTCCTGGGCTTGGGGATGCTTGGATACACCCAAGAGGAGACTCAGGATAAGGATATGATTCAAGATGCCTCTCCTCATGGTTGGGTGGTGATTGGGAAGGAGAAAGGACTACCTGCTTAAGGGCATGAATGAGTGAGTGAATGTGTGTGTGTGCCCAGTTGTGTCTGACTCTATGCAGCCTCATGGCCTGTAGCCCGCCAGGCTCCTCAGTTCAGTTCAGTCGCTCACTCGTGTCTACTCTCTGCAGCCCCCTGGACTGCTGCACACCAGGCTTCCCTGTCCATCACCAGCTCCTGGAGCTTGCTCAAACTCATGTCCATCGAGTCGATGATGCCAGGCTCCTCAGTCCACGGAATTTTCCAGCAAGAATGCTGAAGTGAGTTGCCGTTTCCTTCTCCAGACTTTGATATGCCTCCAAATAAAAATCACATCACTTTCATGAGCCTCTGAAAGATGAAGCTTAGAATCAGTCACACTTCAAGTCCCTCTTTGGAGTAACACTGTGGTTCTATTCATAATACTGGCATCTTATATTAGTTTACCACTGTAGAGTAATAAGAATAATAACTTACATAATCCTTGGTATTGTTCTAAGTTGTTTATATATATGAACTCATAGAGTCCTTACAACAACCCTGCTTCTATTACCAAGGACTTCGAGGCCAAAGAGGTTAAGAAACTTGTCTGAGCCCAGAGCTAACCCCAGGTGGAACTGGTATTTTAACACAGGGAGTCAGAGCCTGTGTTGTTGTTGTTTTTTTCTCTTACCATCTACCATCTCTCTAGAACTCCCCCTTTGTTACTGAATTCGGTCCTCACATCCCTTCAGGTAGGCTGCTTGGGGCTGCCATATTGATTTTACAGGTGAGGCA
Source organism: Tragelaphus eurycerus (assembly GCA_935064755.1). Classification (NCBI taxonomy): domain Eukaryota; kingdom Metazoa; phylum Chordata; class Mammalia; order Artiodactyla; family Bovidae; genus Tragelaphus; species Tragelaphus eurycerus. The sequence goes on along the minus strand of CAKXYN010000034.1, from coordinate 9,302,855 downwards.
GCCAAGGATCTAAGGAATGAAGGGATTTGCTCAAGCTGATGCTGTGGGTCTGAGTCCCACCCAGGTGGACCTTCTGCTTCTGGCTGAGTATGTGCCAGAGAGCTGTGCTGGGAGCTTCTAGGACAGGAATTTCTCTCTCCACTGAGGTAGGCTGGGCACATCATGATGCCAGGCTCCTTGTCACTGGGATCTCCTCCAACAAAAGGAAGAGAAAATTCCATCCCCTCCCACATCGCTAGAAGCATGCCCCTGGAGACAGGAGGTCTGATCTTTTTTCCAGCCTGTTATTGTTTAGAATGCATGAGAAAATGGACTTGCAGTAGGGTTTTGGGTCAAGGGTATTCAAGTACTTAAAATTTTTTCTTTATTATGGAAAATTGAAAGAATGTATTGAAGGAGAGTATACTGAACCCTCATGCAACCATTGGCACCTTGAGCTGTCATCAACTCATGGTCTGTCTTTTTTCATTCAACCAGCCCTCTACCCCTTCTTACTCTGGATTATTTTAGAGTAAACCACAGATAATATACCATTTAGTCAGTTATCACTTCTGCATGCATCTCTAAAAGTTAAGGATTCTTTAAAACAATAGTCACAATACTATGGTTGGACTTCAGAAATGAACACTATAATTCCTTCAGATCAGATCAGTCGCTCAGTCATGTCTGACTCTTTGAGACCCCATGAATCGCAGCATGCCAGGCCTCCCTGTCCATCACCAACTCCCGGAGTTCACTCAGACTCACGTCCATTGAGTCAGTGATGCCACCCAGCCATCTCATCCTCTGTCATCCCCTTCTCCTCTTGCCCCCAATCCCTCCCAGCATCAGAGTCTTCTCCAATGAGTCAACTCTTTGCACGAGGTGGCCAAAGTACTGGAGTTTCAGCTTTAGCATCATTCCTTCCAAAGAAATCCCAGGGCTGATCTCCTTCAGAAATAATTCCTTACCATCACCAATTATAAGGTCAGATTTCAAATTTCCCAGATTATCTCATAGATGCATTGGTGTTTCCTTCTTGCTCCAGCTATTCATGTGCTCTGTGACCTGAGACAAATCCATTCCCAGGTTTGTTTCTGTGTATTGATCATACCCCTTCTCTTACTTCACTGATTACTGAGTGGTTGAGGTAAGGCTTTTGCTGGAAGGCCTTTCGATGGCAGAATCTCTTACTATGCCATATTGTCATGCCCAGGTCTCCTCTGCAGACCTGGGGAGGAACATTTGAGAGGTTGCCCTCACAGTGTGCCCTTTTGAATTTGACCTTCTTTTCTTCTAGCACACTCCAGAGAGCAGACTTGTTCTGGGGGTGAAGGCAAAGGAGAGCAATCCTTCACGCCAGCCCTGCCTCGCGGCCAGGCAGCCCAGCTGCAGAGGAAACGGGAGCCTCTTGGTGACCTTTCTCCAGGAGAGGAACAGGGAGGATACTGTCAGCATTTAGACCGTCAGTGGAGTGATGCCAGCCTTGGGGATAACCTGCCCACATTGAATGATAAAGCCCCATTCTCCTCTTATCCTTGGTCTTGTGAGATGTACTTCCAGTTCTGCCACTAGGACTCCACTTCCTCCCCTATGAAGTGGGAAGGCTGGAGGGGAGACATCCTGGAAGGGTGTAGAGAAACATCTGGGAGCTTTTTAAAACTTTATATTTTCTTCTGGAATTTGCACACGACTGAGAGTAAAACCTCTTCCCCTGTGTTATCTCTCCCCCTTCCTTCCCTCTCTGCCCCCATGAGAATTTTAGGACCAAAGGGTGGCCAGAGTCTCTTGATGCGCTAACATCCTACGAAGCCAAGGTTTTGCCTGACTTACTGAGGTGTTTCCTGTCTTGCAGAACTAAAAGGGCTGTATCTGCTGGGTGGTGGCTCCTGGGGCAGGAGCTTGCCCTAATTGATCTTTGGTGCAGCTCCCTCTTCTAGGTTTTTCCTGGGAATTCAGGTTCTTTTCTGCAAGGATGTGTTTACCCACAGTGAGTGACGCCTTGGGGATGTTGAACAGGAATAATTCATAAGTTCCAAGAGGTAGACCAGAGCTTTGAAACGGGAGAGCTTCAACATTGGGAAAACCCTCTGAGTTGGGCTGTAGACCAGGACAACTGACCTAGTCTTGTTGTTGTTCTTCCACCTTCAGTGGAGCTGAATCCCCACCTAGAGTCTCCTCATCCAAGAGGACCTCACAGCGATGCTCTGCATGGTGACTCAGCCTCAGGGCCCTTGTCTTTAGAGAGTCTGCGGGTTCAAAAAAGTGTTTTTTCTTTCCCAGGTAGAAATGAACAGTAATTCCTTACTATCACCAACTATGGGTTTTCCCAATGGCTCAGCAGTAAAGAGTCCACCTGCCAGTGCAAGAACTCCAGTGAACCAGGGGCTCCCAGGCCGTTTGCTGTGGCTGAAGGCACCTGACAAACTGCAGCGGATTGCTCAGAGTTGGCTTTGCCGTGGCTCTGGGCCTGTAGAAGGACTTGGAGCTGGAGGCTGAGCCCCGGGCCTGGGGGATGGACAGAAGAGTGTAAATATAGGAGCCACCATCGCACTCCCTGTGTGGACACAGGACTGGGATGCAGGGGGATGCTATGGTTTTTGTTTTTTTTTTTTTTTTCAATTAAAGTATAGTTGCCTTACAATATCATGTCAGTTTCAGGTATACAGCAAAGTGGTTCAGTTAGAGGTAAGTATATATTTTTTTCAGATTATTTTCCACTATAGGTTATTATTAGATATTGAATATAGTTCCCTATACAGTAAATCCTTGTTGCTCCCCTGGTGGCTCAGACAGTAAAGAATCCACCTGCGATGCAGGAGACCTGGGTTTGATCCCTGGGTTGGTAAGATCCCTTGGAGAAGGGAATGGTAGCCACTCCAGTATTCTTGCCTGGAGAATCCCATGGATAGAGGAGTCTGGCGGGCTAGAGTCCATGGGGTTGCAAAGAGTTGGACATGACTGAGCACCACAGAAGCAGCAGCAGCAGCATCGACTATGAGGTCAGATTTCAAATTTCCCAGATTGTCTTATAAATGCACTGGGGCTTTCTTAGAAAGGGGAGCTTTATAGGATTCATTCTAGGTGTACATCTAGACCCACCTATCCTGGGCTGACCATCAGTGCCCAGGCCAGGGCCATATCTGGTGGGGTCATTCTTGCCAGGCTGTCCCTCCAGGCCTCTGCCAGGGTCCCCAGCTCCTGTTGCTCCTTCGTCTGCAGCCTTTGTAGAGAGGAACCGGTGAGGCCCGGGGCAGAGGGTAGGGGCATAAAAAGATGGATCTGGAATCAACGGAAAAGTTTACTCTATGCAGCACTGAAATAAAAAAGCTCATTCAGAAAGTTAATGATTTATTTTATAGTTTCATTATCAGGGTCACATTACTCAATAGCATTTCAAACATGTCATTTGTACAAACTATGGTAATTAAAATTTATAACATACTTCATCAGCAGCATATGAATCTTTTAGCCGGCACTCTGCTGTCATATAAACAGTGTAATTTCAGCTGCAATTCACCCTTTATTGGCTCTCATTTGTGATTTAACAGCCATCAATGACTGTGCTATAAAGAATAAATTAACCATCCGTAAACCTGACGATGACAGGGACAGTCAAATAGACTTAGCCGCTTTCCGCCCAGCTCTCGGAGCCGGCAGAGAGCAGGTGAAGGCCAGGTACGCACCAGGCGCTCTGTTCAAAGGGCCTTCCTGCCTCCTGCGGCTTCCTCTCACTGGGATGCCTTCTGGTTGGCGCCAGGGTCTCTCTGGCTGCCACTCCCAGAAGCATCAGCTTTTCTGCTTCCAGTACAGGGAGCTGGAGGGAAAAATGGCCCCTTCACAGACCCATTTTAGGATGTCTACGTCCCTGTTGGGAACTTGCGTGTGTGCGTAGTCGTTTCAGTCTTGTCTGATTCTTTGCGCCCCCTGGACTGTAGCCCGCCAGGCTCATCCATCCATGGGATTCTCCAGGCAAGAATACTGGGGTGGGTTGCCATTTCCTTCTCTAGGGGATCTTCCCAACCCAGCGGACCAAACTTGCATCCCTCATGTCTCCTGCACTGGCAGGCAGGTCACTACCACTAGCGGCACCTGGGAAGCCCATTGGGAGCTTAGTTATCATCTACAGGTAACTGATAAAGAGAAAACGTTGGGAAACATGTGGGGGCTTTTCGGTTAATCTAATGACTGGGCCCATGGACAGAGGAGCCTGGCAGGTTACATACAGTCTGTGGGGTTGCAAGACTTGGACACGACTGAATGACTAAGCATAGCACAATGGCTGGGTGGGTGGACCACTGGCATGGAGAGATTGCGGTCAGAGACGCTAAAGCTGTAGAGGGCAAAATTTGCCCTTCCCCAGTGCCTGGTGCCAGAAACCCTGGCCATCCAAACTTCTCCTTCTGCAATGAGGAAGCAGGGCAAGGCCCTTGCTGCCAGCAGTCCCAGCCCTCAGGGCAGAGCCAGGAGGAGAACTTTGTCTGAAGGTGAGAGCTCCTGGGGCAGGTCTGGCTGGCTCTCCAGGAGGGAGTGGGAACTTGACTCCCCTGAGGGCCAGTGCTGCTCGGCTCCCCCTCGGGGCAGGGTGGTGGTGGTGGTGGTCCGGGCGCTCTGGCTGAGCCCCACCCCTGACACCCACACAGCTCATAAATGAAGTGGATTGGATTTGTTACTGCAACGTCTCCAAGGAGCCTGGGTCATGCAGGCCAATAAAATTGGCCTCATAAATTCATTCTGACATGCAGGATTACTCCAGCCCTCTGAGGTCACCTTCCTGCTCTGATTTATCACCAGCCTATGGGTTAATAATACTGTTTACTGAGTGTTGCCAGCTCGTCTCTCCACTTCGCCTCCCTTTCTCGGAGCAGATACTGATCAGAGCGTCTCCTTGGAAGGGTGTGGTGGAGGCAAGAGAGGAGGGGAAGGAGTATGTGGGTGGGACCTTTCATTCTGTGCTCTTTTAAAGCAATATGTGTGTGTGTATATATATATGTGTGTGTGTGTGTATATATATATGTATGTATTTTCTCTCTGAGATGTTATCTATAGCACGTCCCATCCAGGGCCCTGTTTGGAGTTGTACCTGATAAAAGGGCAGTTTAGGAGACAGTGGGTCCTCTCCCACTGTCATAGGTGTGCTTGGGACATTAAATTGGAAGTGACTTTTCGGTCCCTTCCTTGGCTGACCCATAGGGTGCTCAGCCACATGAAACTGTATGTCAGTGGCTGGTCTCTGCTTAGAAACGCTACGGAATTTAGTGTTGACGTGGAGAGGCTGGCGGAGAGCAGATCCTATCCTTTCTTTTCTCAGGACCAGAAGAGTTCAGTGGTGAGAACATGGAAAATTCTCACGTGGTTTTTTTTTTTTTTTTAAATGTTTATTTGTTTGGCTGTGTTGAGTCTTAGTGGCGGCCTGCGGGATCTTTCACCCTGGTGTATGAGCTCAGTTGCCCCCTGGCATGTGGGAATCTTAGATCCCTGACCAAGGATCAAACCCATATCCCCTGCATTGCAAGCTGATTCTTAACCACCGGACCCCCCAGGGAAGTCCCTCTTCACACGTGGATTCTAAAGTCCTAACCACACCTGAGAGTCTCCAGCCCCACTTTTTCCCATGGACAAGTTTCCACATGATATATTCTGGGCTTGTTTGCTACAGTTTGAATGATCCAAACCAAAAACCAAACCAAAACCATGTAAAAATCAGACGATGGCTCTTTAAATGTTTCCCTTCTTCCAACAAGTAGGCTGGACAGTGGCCTCAGCGTCAGAGTCAGCCCAGTCCCCTCCTCCTTCTTGGGCAGGAGACCAAGCTCTCACTGTGACACCATAAAGAAATGAAATCCGAGGCCCTTGAGCATGTGACTGCAGTGCCTCAGGGCTGCCTTGAACTGGGAGGAGCAGAGCTCTGGGTGGGTCTCTAAATGAATTAGCAAGTGGTGATGGAGCGAATTCTGTGAGTTTCCAAACCCAGGAATCAGATAGTGTCTACCCTCAAGGTACCTATCGTCTACAGAGGAATCAGGATGAAGGACTAACTAGTCAGCTGATTTGGGGGTGTCAACAAAGGTTGATAAATAACAGGCAGACCTTTTTATTGCACTATGCAGATACCAGTTTTTTTTTTTAAATTTTTTTTTTTTTTTTTTACAAATTGCAGGTTTGTGGCGACCCTGCGCGGAGCGAGCCTGTTGGCACCATTTGCCCAACGGCATTGTCTCACTTCTGTCTCTGTGTCACATTCTGGTAACTTTTGCCATATTTCAGGCCTTTTCATTATTATTCCATGTGTCTTGGGAATCTGTCAACAGTGATCTTTGATGTTACTACAATGACTCGCTGAAGGCTCAGAGGATGGGGAGCAGTTTTTTGCAATAAAGTGTTTTTTAATTAAGGCCTCTACATGCTTTCTTAGACATAATGCTGTTGCACACTTAACAGACTACTGTATAGTGTGGACGTAACTTCTCTATGCACCGGAAAACCGAAAAATGTCTGTGACTTGGTTTATTGGGATATTAGCTAGGTTGCCATTTCCTTCTCCAGGGGATCTTCCTGACCCAGGGATCGAACTCAGGTCTCCCTCATTACAGGCAGACACTTTACCATCTGAGCCACCAGGGGAAGGAAATGGCAACCCACTCCAGTATTCTTGCATGGAAAATCCCATGGACACAAGAGCCTGATAGGCAACAGTCCATGGGGGTTGCAAAGAGTCGGACACGACTGAGCGAATTCACTTTCACTTTAAAACAAAACAAAACAAAACAAAACAAAAAACTGAGGAGACCCGCTTAGAGAAACTAAGTGATGGGGTCAAAGTCACACATCTAGTAAGTGATTTGAAACAAAGACTGTCTGACCCTAAAGCCCAGGCTTTTTAAAATCATACCAGGGGTTTCTCAGCCTCTTCAAGGAAGCTGACAGCGTGACATTAAGAGGCTTGGGAAATACAGAGCCAGCCAGTGGCAGGAACAGTCTTGAACCTGGATCTCCTCCCACTTCTTTCTGGCTGCTTCCCACTTGACCTGTAGGAAGTCCATTAAACAGAGGTACTTGTCTTCCCCAGAACAGTCAGTCACTCACTCTGGAGAATTAAAAATCTCTGGGGATTTGGGGAGAAGAACAAATACTGTCTGTTGTTGTTTTGTTGCTAAGTCATGTCTGACTCTTGTGACCCCATGGACTGTAGCCCACCAGGCTCCTCTGTCCATGGGATTCTCCAGGCAAGAATACTGGAGTGGGTTGCCATTTCCTTCTCCAAGGCATCTTCCCTACCCAGGAATCAAACCCAGGTTTCCTGCATTGCAGGCCTATTCTTTACCGACTGAGCTACGAGGGAAGCCCATGTGTATACATGTGTGTGTAAATATGGGCTTCCAGGTGGGCTCAGCGATAAAGAGTCTGCCTGTCAACGCAGGAAGTGCAGGTTCCATCCTGGGTCAGGAAGATCCCTGGAGGAGGAAATGGCAACCCACTCCAATATTCTTGCCTGGAAAATCCCATGGTCAGGGGAGCCTGGCAGGCTATAGTCCATGGGGTCTCATGAGTTGGACACAACTTAGCAACTAAACCACCATATATACATACATATGTGTATACATATATGTGTATATATACATATTTGGATGGGAGGCAAAGCTGGCTAGAGTCCCTCAGATTAGATGGCCTGAATCCAGGGTCATTTTCAGGGATAATGGTAGGGTAGCTGGAGGTATTTCAATGCCTCGTTGGTACACTTCTTTCTGAAGGCTCTGTCAAGAGGGCCGCTGTTGGCTGTGAACTTTCACAGCTCTGCCTCAAATGCCTGTGATGTCTCCAGTTGAGTTCTCCTCTTGCTGTGTTTGCCTGAACTCCACGATGGTATTCCAACCTAATGGCCTATTGCAATCCATGGCTGGGTACAAGGGGTCTTTTATTAAAACAAGAAAACCAAAACTCCCATCCAGATGCAGGGAAATGGTGGGTTTAGTCCTAGCATCAGGGCAGGCTCCCTGGCTCATGACGATTGTCCTCCAAGGCAAGCAGGTGGTCAGCATTCACTGCCCTCTGTACCCAGCACCATGCTAGATGCAGGGAACAGGCAGAGGGAGATGGAAAGGTGACAAGAGCCATACGTTGCAGGCTTGTCCCAAAGGTACTTTCACACCTGCCCTCTTTGGCATGTGCTCCTGGAGGTAGTAAAAACCTTCCTAGGGTGACCCACTTCCTAGAGACCTTCCTAGAGTCACCCACTGGGAGGGGCAAGGGCCACAGATAGGCCTGCAGACCTAATTCTGCCAATTGCTACCACCCATGTGATCTTGAGTCAGTCCCTCTGACCTTTTTCCCCTCTTGGTTTTCCCATGTGTCAACTGAGGATGAGATGGTTGAATGGCATCACTGACTCACTGGACATGTATTTGAGCAAACGCCAGGAGATGGTGAAGGACAGGGAAGCCTGGTGTACTGCAGTCCATGGAGTCGCAGAAAGTTAGACATGACTGAACAACAACAATGATTGAGGGATGTGTGATGAAGGAGACAGGATGCTGAAAATAAAGCATCATTATGAGACAGAAGGAAGGCATTATTTTGGAGTGAGGACCCTCTTCACTCCTGGTCTGGCTTTGAAGCAGCCTTCAAGTTACGTAGGCATCATGCATTTGTGCTTTAAAGACACGATGTCACGGGCTGAATTGTATCCTCTCAAATTTAAATGTTGAAATCCTAACTCCCAGACCCTTAGAATGTGACTGTATTTGGAGACGGAGTCTTTCAAGAGGAAGTTAAAAATGAGGCTCTGAGGGTAGACACTGACCCAGAGTGTGTGCATCTTATAACGAAGAGATTAAGACACAGATACACACCGGGGGGAAGACCCTGTGAAGACATAGGCTACCTACAAGCTCAGGGGAGAGACAGCCTTATGACACCTTGTCTTGGATGTCCAGCCTCCTGAACTGTTAGAAAATAAATTTCTGTTGTTTAAGGCACCCAGACCATGGTGCTTTGTTATAGCAGCTCAAGCAAAGTACTATACACAGTAAGATGGTTTAATATTCACCTTATTAGAGACGTTTTGGGCAATTTCAGAGCAACCATTAAGAGAACTGGGGCTGGGATTTCCCTGGCAGTCCAGTGGTTAAGTCTTTGCCTTACAATGTAGAAGATGAGGGTTTGATCTCTGGTGGGGGAACTAAAGATCCCTCATGTCCAAAAAAGGGGGTGCATGTAATTTGAGGATTTGATTGGGAGTGATTGTGTGGGTTTTGCCTATGGTGTGTGAGTACTGCAGCAGGAGGAATTCCCATTTATCTTTTTTATTTAATTCTCTGATTAACTCCGTGAAGTTAGGATGACAGTTTCTAATCGACTGATGAGGAAACCGAAGCTCAGAGGCTTATGTGATGGGACCCCAGCCCCACTCTAATTTCAGCACTACCAGGGATTTGGGAAGTTGCATTGCTTAAATGGTTTGCTTGGGTCCAGCTTGAGCAAACATAACTCAAGTCCTGCACTCAGCTACGAAGGTGACCTGCCAGAGGAGCAACTTGAAAGAAATAAAGAAGGCGAGGCCCCAGGAAGAATTTCAAAGACTTCCCCTAATCAGGACAAATGGCTGCAAGCCTGAGGTTTGCACAGATAGCCCGCCGAATCTCAGGACACGCTCTTGCCACAAGCCAGTGCCTCGCTGGCTCAGAAATTTATGCTGGAATTTAGACAGAGAACACAAATCATTGTAATCTCCCGATGAAAGATCACTGTCTCTGCAAATGCATTACCTGCTTGGAAAGCGACATGTTAAAAAATACGGATAATATATGGGTACAAGGAGAACGATTTCCATGCCTGGGCTCCTCCGGCTAAAATACGTGCACCTGCACCGGAGGCGGAGGATGACAAAGGAAGTCACTGGGGCCCCCGAGCAGCTTCTGTGTCGGCTGTGACTCTGACACTCCAAACAAAAGACTGAAGCTCGTCGAGCCGCACCCCTCCTCGACATGGGGTGTCTCAGATGTCAGGGGTGCAGGCATGGGACCCCACGCTTTTCACCCCAGAATCAGATGCCCTTGGGGTTTATGTCTGTCCTCAGCGGCTCCAGGACAGAACAAGGTGGATGGAGGAGTGTGGGCTTGGAGCCAGAGAGACCAGCTTTTCTCGGACGACCTCCAGCCCCCTGACCCATGGGCCGTGTGACTTCAGGCTTGTTCCTGAGGTCTCTAAGCCCCAGCCTGTTCTGGGCACCTCCCGCCTCCCTCTCTCTGCCCCGAACTGCCTCGAGTCATGGCTCAGGGCTGCATCTTGGTCTTCTCGCTCCTGCTCGCTTGCTCTGCGGCTGCGGTGTGATCCCGGTGCCAAGGCCACTTTCCTCCGTGCTCTGCTCAGGAGAGAAGCCATTCGCAGTCTAATGGGCCTGGAGCACAGGTGCATCCCTCTTGCCGTAATGATTACGGGATAAACAAAGCGAAAAGAACCCGAACCCCAGTACATTGTTCTAAAGGGGGAAATAAGGCTTCAAAATGGCTGGGATGTTTACCGACCCAAGGAAACGGAAACGGCTCTGCGGGCGCCTAGACTCACTCTTTCCCGCTTTGGTGGGGAGGGCGAACCTCTGCAGACTGGGCCTCGGTCCCCAGGGTTGGTCCTTGTCCCCCAAAGGCATGCTTGGAGGAGAAGGAATTCAAGGCTATCTCCTCCACCATGTTTTCTTCTTTCTGGTTGGAGGAAATGGATAAGAACCCAAGCCCTGCTATCTGCAGAGGGTCCAGCTTGGAAGTATCTGTGTTTATACAAAGGAAGGATGGTGGCGGTTGGGAGATGGCCCTGTAGGCAGGCTGCTAACGGGACCTCATGGAACAGGCCTGCCGGGGGTGAGGGACCAGAGGCAGGGCTTTCCATCAGCGTTGGCGAACACCTCTCTTAGCGCTGGGCTGGAAAGGAGCAATCCTCCCTTATGAAGCTGTGCAACAGGCACTCAGCCCCTGTCCCCCTCGCCCCTTGCTGGAGCCGCTTCCTCATCCGCTAGCATTCTCTGAAATGGGCTTTGGCTCCATAAAATCAAAGGCATTTGGAGCATAGAACCAAATGCCTTTTGTGTGGTGGCCTTCTTGGCATGAGTTAGTAAGACAGAGAATTAACCCGCACAGCCTCTGCACTCCTGATTTCCACTATAAACTGGTGGCTGGGGGGTGGGGGGGGGGGGGGGGGGAGGAGAATCCTTGTTATCAACCCTCTGGGTTATCTTTTATGTCTTTCAGATCTGATCCCTTTTCTCTTTTGTTTTTAATATTTATTTTAAAAATTGAGGTATAGTTGGCTTATGATGTTTCAGGTGTACAGTCAAATGATTCAGTTACATGTATATATGTATAAAATATATGTAATAAATATTCTTTTTTCAGCTTCTTTTCCATTATAGGTCATTACAATGTAAGATATTGAGTATGGTTCCCTGGTATAGTAGGTCCTTGTTGTTTATTTTATATATGATATTATGTCTGTTCATCCCTTGCTGCTGCTGCTAAGTTGCTTCAGTCGTGTCTGACTCTGTGCGACCCCATAGATGGCAGCCCACTAGGCTCCCTCGTCCCTGGGATTCTCCAGGCAAGAACACTTACTCCTAATTTATAACTTGCCCCCTTTCCCCTTTCGTAACCATAAATTTGTTTTCTGTGTCTGTGAGTCTGTTTTGGTGTTGTAATTAAGTTTGTATCATTTTTTTAGATTCCCTGCATAAGTCATGTATGTTTTTCTCTGTCTGACTGACTTCACTTATTATGAGTGCTCTAAGTGCATTCATAGATATGGTCCCTTTCCATTTCACTTTTTCCTCCCATGAGATGAAAACTCCTTCACATAGCATGTGAGTGCTCAATTCCTTTCTTGAGTCTGGTGCTGCTCGTGGGAAACAGCAAAGAGAGAAGGAAGCAAAAGAGGTGAATAAAGACAGTGAGAGAAGGCTGGAGGGGAAGGGGAAGGGTCGTATGGCACAATTAGGACCACGCCTTGAACAGGCGTGGTAATTTGCCTGTTACTCCAGGTGTTTCTTGACTTCCTACTCTTGCATTCCAATCCCCTATAATGAAAAGGACATCTTTTTGGGTGTTAGTTCTAAAAGGTCTTGTAGGTCTTCATAGAACCGTTCAACTTCAGCTTCTTCAGCGTTACTGGTTGGGGCATAGACTTGGATTACTGTGACATTGAACGGTTTGCTTTGGAAACGAACAGAGATCATTCTGTCGTTTTTGAGATTGCATCCAAGTACTGCATTTCGGACTCTTTTGTTGACCATGATGGCCACTCCATTTCTTCTGAGGGATCCCTGCCCGAAGTAGTAGATATAATGGTCATCTGAGTTAAATTCACCCATTCCAGTCCATTTTAGTTTGCTAATTCCTAGAATGTTGACGTTCACTCTTACCATCTCCTGTTGACCACTTCCAATTTGCCTTGATTCATGGACCTGACATTCCAGGTTCCTATGCAATATTGCTCTTTACAGCATCGGACTTTGCTTCTATCACCAGACACATCCACAGCTGGGTATTGTTTTTGCTTTGGCTCCATCCCTTCATTCTTTCTGGAGTTATTTCTCCACTGATCTCCAGTAGCATATTGGGCCCCTACTGACCTGGGGAGTTTCTCTTTCAGTATCCTATCATTTTGCCTTTTCATACTGTTCATGGGGTTCTCAAGGCAAGAATACTGAAGTGGTTTGCCATTCCCTTCTCCAGTGGACCACACCCTGTCAGATCTCTCCACCATGACCCGCCCATCCCGGGTTGCCCCACGGGCATGGCTTAATTTCACTGAGTTAGACAAGGCTGTGGTCCTGGTGTGATTAGATTGACTAGTTTTCTGTGAGTATGGTTTCAGTGTATTTGCCCTCTGATGCCCTCTTGCAAGACCTACCATCTTACTTGGGTTTCTCTTACCTTGGGCGTGGGGTATCTCTTCCCGGCTGCTCCAGCAAAGCACAGCCATCTCACCTTACCTTGGACGAGGGGTATCTCCTCACTGCCGCCCTTCCTGACCTCGGTCGTGGGGTAGCTCCTCTCGGTCGCACTCTTAGTGCGCCACGTAGCCGGCAGGGCGCTCTTAGTGCACCGCAAATTTGGCCTTGGAATACGGAATGAAGCAGGGCAAAGGCTAATAGAGTTTTGCCAAGAAAATGCACTGGTCATAACAAACACCCTCTTCCAACAACACAAGAGAAGATTCTATACATGGACATCACCAGATGGTCAACACTGAATACAGATTGATTATATTCTTTGCAGCCAAAGATGGAGAAGCTCTATACAGTCAGCAAAAACAAGACCAGGAGCTGACTGTGGCTCAGACCATGAACTCCTTATTGCCAAATTCAGACTGAAATTGAAGAAAGTAGGAAAACCACTAGACCATTCAGGTATGACCTAAATCAAATCCCTTATGATTATACAGTGGAAGTGAGAAATAGATTTAAGGGCCTAGATCTGATAGATAGAGTGCCTGATGAACTATGGAATGAGGTTCATGACATTGTACAGGAGACAGGGATCAAGACCATCCCCATGGAAAAGAAATGCAAACAGGCAAAATGGCTGTCTGGGGAGGCCTTACAAATAGCTGTGAAAAGAAGAGAAGCGAAAAGCAAAGGAGAAAAGGAAAGATATAAACATCTGAATGTAGAGTCCAAAGAATAGCAAGAAGAGATAAGAAAGCCTTCTTCAACGATCAATGCAAAGAAATAGAGGAAAACAACAGAATGGGAAAGACTAGGGATCTCTTCAAGAAAATCAGAGATACCAAAGGAACATTTCATGCAAAGATGGGCTCGATAAAGAACAGAAATGGTATGGACCTAACAGAAGCAGAAGATATTAAGAAGAGGTGGCAAGAATACACAGAAGAACTGTACAAAAAAAAGCTTCACGACCCAGATACTCATGATGGTGTGATCACTGACCTAGAGCCAAACATCCTGGAATGTGAAGTCAAGTGGGCCTTAGAAAGCATCACTACGAACAAAGCTAGTGGAGGTGATGGAATTCCAGTGGAGCTATTCCAAATCCTGAAAGATGATGCTGTGAAAGTGCTGCACTCAACATGCCAGCAAATTTGGAAAACTCAGCAGTGGCCACAAAATTGGAAAAGGTCAGTTTTCATCCCAATTCCAAAGAAAGGCAATGCCAAGGAATGTTCAAACTACCACACAATTGCACTCATCTCACACGCTAGAAAAGTAATGCTCAAAATTCTCCAAGCCAGGCTTCAGCAATATGTGAACTGTGAACTTCCTGATGTTCAAGCTGGTTTTAGAAAAGGCAGAGGAACCAGAGATCAAATTGCCAACATCCTCTGGATCATGGAAAAAGCAAGAGAGTTTCAGAAAAACATCTATTTCTGCTTTCTTGACTATGCCAAAGCCTTTGACTGTGTAGATCACAATAAACTGTGGAAAATACTGAAAGAGATGGGAATACTAGACCACCTGATCTGCCTCTTGAGAAATCTGTATGCAGGTCAGGAAGCAACAGTTAGAACTGGTCATGGAACAACAGACTGGTTCCAAATAGGAAAAGGAGTACGTCAAGGCTGTATATTGTCACCATGTTTATTTAACGTCTATGCAGAGTACATCATGAGAAATGCTGGACTGGAAGAAACACAAGTTGGAATCAAGATTGCTGGGAGAAATCTCAATAACCTCAGATATGCAGATGACACCACCCTTATGGTAGAAAGTGAAGAGCGGCTAAAAAGCCTCTTGATGAGAGTGAAAGTGGAGAGTGAAAAGGTTGGCTTAAAGCTCAACATTCAGAAAACGAAGATCATGGCATCTGGTCCCATCACTACATGGGAAATAGATGGAGCAACAGTGGAAACAGTGTCAGACTTTATTTTTCTGGGCTCCAAAATCACTGCAGATGGTGACTGCAGCTATGAAATTAAAAGATGCTTACTCCTTGGAAGGAAAGTTATGACCAACCTAGATAGCATATCCAAAAGCAGAGACATCACTTTGCCAACAAAGGTTCACCTAGTCAAGTCTATGGTCTTTCCTGTGGTCATGTATGGATGTGAGAGCTGGACTGTGAAGAAGGCTGAGTGCCGAAGAATTGATGCTTTTGAAGTGTGGTGTTGGAGAAGACTCTTGAGAGTCCCTTGGACTGCAAGGAGATCCAACCAGTCCATTCTGAAGGAGATCAGCCCTGGGATTTCTTTGGAAGGAATGATGCTCAAGCTGAAACTCCAATATTTTGGCCACCTTATGCGAAGAGTTGACTCATTGGAGAAGACTCTGATGCTTGGAGGGGTTGGGGGCAAGAGGAGAAGGGGACGACAGAGGATGAGATGGCTGGATGGCATCACTGACTCGATGGATGTGAGTCTGGGTGACCTCCGGGTGTTGGTGATGGACAGGGAAGCCTGGTGTGCTGCGGTTCATGGGGTCGCGAAGAGTCGGACATGACTGAGTGACTGATCTGATCTGATAATGTGTCAAGTGTACTAGACAAATTCTAAGCAAAAAATAGATGAATCTTTGCCCCCATTTGGAGTCAGCCAATGTCCTTCCCCAATGCTAGGCCCAGGTAACCACGGATCTGTTACTAAACACTAGTTTTGCTAATTCTAGAATTCATACAAATGGAATCATGCAGCATGTATTCTCTGTCAATTATTTTTCCACTTACCGAATGTTTTTTAGTTCCATCCACACTATTGCAAGTATCAGAAGTTCATTCTTTTTATTGCTAGAATTTCATCATGTGGCTATGCCACAGACTGAGTAAACCATTCACCTGTTGATAACCATTCACATTTTTTCCAGGTTTTTCTATTATATAAAAAGTTACTATGAATATTCATATGCAAGTCTTTGTGTGAACATATGTTTTTATTTACCTTGGATGCATACCTGGGACTGAACTTTCTGGATACTTTAGAAATGTAAACTTTACAAGAAGCTGCCAAAAATTTGCAAAAATGGCTGTGTCATTTTTCACTCCACCAGTAATATATGAGTTTTCCAGCTGCTACATATCCTTACCAATACTAGATATTGTCAGTCTTCTGAATTGTAGCCTTTCTGTGTGTAGTGATATATGTATGTAGTGATATATTTTAGTGGTTTTAATTTGTGTTGCTCTGAAAACTAATAATGCTGCCTTAATAAAAGGCAGTTCATCATTCAATTATTTGAATGATGCTCAATCATTCAATTATTTCATTGGTGTTTTTGTCTTTTTTTCTTATTGTTTTGTAGGAGTTTTCTATATATTCTGCATGTCATGTATATTTATGTTTTTCTGCCTTTCTGTAGCTAGTTGTAATTTTCTATTTTTTAATAGTGTCCACATAAGAACTGAAATTTGTAATTTTGATGAAGCCTTATTGACTTATTGAGAAATTTTGTAGTTTCAGCTTTCATATTTAGGTTTGTGACATGTTGAGCTGATGTTTGTGAATGGTGTGAGGTAAGGGTTGAGATTCATGAAAATAAATATGGATGTTTAGCTTTCCATCATGATTGTTGAAAAAAACTATCCTCTCCCCATTCAATTATATTTCTATCAGTGTGAAAAACTAATGGATCATATATGGGGGAGGGGTCTATTTCTGTAGTCTCCATATGTTTATTGTTATTATAAATCACACTATTTAGACTACTATAAAGCTTTATAATAAGTCTTGAACTCAGGTAGTGTAAGTCTTCCAAATATTTTTATTTTTGAAATTGTTTTGGTTATTCCTTTGAATAACCTTTGGGTCTTTTGGAATTTTCATACATTTTGAAGTAAGTTCACCTGGGAACTCAGTTCTATGCTGCCTATTTTTAAAAGTCTGAAATTAGTTTTAAAGGCAACATTTCCAATTTTCTAGTTATTTATGATAAGCAGGCATATCCACCTCCAGTTAATTCAACATGAGTAGAAGCAGAAGTCTAGTGTTCAGAGTTTTGGGATTACATAGTAGGATCTTGGAGAAGGCAATGGCACACCACTCCAGTACTTTTGTCTAGAAAATCCCATGGACGGAGGAGCCTGGTAGGCTGCAGTCCATTGGGTTGCTAGAGTTGGACACAATTGAGCGACTTCACTTTCACTTTTCACTTTCATGCATTGGAGAAGGAAATGGCAACCCACTCCAGTGTTCTTGCCTGGAGAATCCCAGGGACGGGGAAGCCTGGTGGGCTGCCATCTATGGGGTCGCACAGAGTCGGACACGACTGAAGCGACTTAGCAGCAGCAGCAGCAGTAGGATCTTAGCCTGTGAAGGAGACAGAAAAACATATCCATTGAATTTAGTAACTTGGAAATCATTGGTGGTTTATTGAGATCTGTTTGCAAGGAGCAGATTGGAAACTAGATTGCAGTGGACTGAGGGGTGGGTGATAGGTGAGCTTATTGATTAAAACACTACTAGCTGTTGCAACTCCTTGCTTACTCCTTGGAAGGAAAGTTATGACCAACCTAGACAGCATATTGCAAAGCAGAGACATTACTTTGTCAACAAAGGTCCGTCTAGTCAAGGCTATGGTTTTTCCAGTGGTCATGTATGGATGTGAGAGTTGGACTGTGAAGAAAGCTGAGCGCCGAAGAACTGATGCTTTTGAATTGTGGTGTTGGAGAAGACTCTTGAGAGTCCCTTGGACTGCAAGGAGATCCAACCAGTCCATCCTAAAGGAAATCAGTCCTGGGTGTTCCTTGGAAGGACTGATGTTGAAGCTGAAACTCCAATACTTTGGCCACCTGATGCAAAGAGCTGACTCATTTGAAAAGACCCTGATGCTGGGAAAGATTGAGGGCAGAGAAGAAGGGGACAACAGAGGATGAGATGGTTGGGTGGCATCACTGACTCAATGGACATGGGTTTGGGTGAACTCCGGGAGTTGGTGATGGACAGGGAGGCCTGGCGTGCTGTGGTTCATGAGGTCACAGAGTTGAACACGACTGAGTGACTGAACTCAACTGAGCTGTTGCAACACACACAAAAAATTGAAATGTCAGCGCCTTCACTAAACAGAAGTTAATGTATTGCTCTTGTAACAGTTGTGTTTCTGAATGTTCCTGCTCACTGGGTAGCTTTCTCTAATGATATGATCCAGAGAACCAGCCTCCTCCCTTTTTATGGTTGGATCATCCCCTGGTGGAACCTCAGGACTGTTGTTGTCTGCATCCAACTGGTCAAGCAGAAAGCAGTGTGGAGAAAGATAGTTCTTAAATCCTTTGCTCAGAAGTTACCCACAACTTTAGCTCTTATTTCCTTGGTAGAACTAATAACATGACCATACCGAGATGAAAGGGAGGCTGGAAATACTGTCTCTGTCTGGGCAGTCACTAACTCTCTATAATTGGAAGAGGGGAATGACATTTTTTGGGCAAAAAGCCAACTCTGTCACAGTAGAGATAATGCTTTTGAGAAGTTTGAATGGCAGGAGAGTGATTGGTTTAAAGCTGGATAGAGGTGAGGGGTAGAGGGCATTTCTCCTTTTAATCTGAAAGACTGGTGCATGTTTTCAAGCCGTTGGGAATGATCCAATTCAAGAGAGAGGTTAAATATACAAGAAAGGAAGGGATAAAGAGAATAAATATAAAGAAAAGTCAAGGTGGAAGAGGATGATATGCAAAGCTTGAGTACAAGGATTGGCCTCAGGGATGCTGGGCAGCTAGTCTGCTCTATCAGAAGGAAAGGAGGATGGTGTCAGGGCATAAATAGGTTTTATGCTTAGTAATCGGAACGGAGGGAGTTCCTCTCTGCAGGTGTCTGTTTTTTTTTTTTTCCCCTAGAAAATAGGAGGCACATTAACGGGGGAGGCCTGAGGTATGAGAACTTTGGGAAGAGTGAAAATCTAAAATCGCTGTTGGCTTGCTTGATACTGACTATGCAACGTGTTCTATACATTAAAAAAATACATATGTGTGTATGTATGTATTTGGCTACGTTGGATCTTAGTTGTAGCATGCGGGTTCCAGAGTGCGAGGGCTCAGTAATTGTGGCCCTTGGGCTTAGTTGCTCCATGGCATGTGGGATTCCCCAGGTCCCCGACCAGGGATTGAACCCACGTCCCTTGCATTGTAAGGCAGATTCTAAAACACTGGACCACCAGAAAAGTCCCTATACGTGTTTTTTGAGCCTGTGGATTTGTGCATTGCCTTTCTCAAGGTTTCCTGGAGAAGGAAATGGCAACCCATTTCAGGATTCTTGCCTGGAGAATCCCATAGACACAGGAGCCTCATGGGCTACAGTCCATGGGGTGACAGAGTCAGACACAACTGAGCATATTTCATTTTTTCCCAGGGTTTGGGGAGTAGCATCTAGGGATTGTTATGAATAGCAAAGGACTCTTCCTTCTGCATCTGAACAGGTTCCAAAATCTCGCTGTGAATACAGGTGCCGTCGGCTCGAAATCGTTCTCTAAGGCCAGCCTGTCTTCTGCCATACCTTAAGGAGCTTGGCCACCGAATTCCTAAAGAATCTTGTTTCTATAAATTGCTCCTCTGACCTGGAGCCCTCAAAACTCTTTTCAGCTGCTGCCAACAGCTGCAGGAGCCCGGATGCAGGATGGTGGTGGGAGGGGGTGTGCTGTGAAAGGTGTTGGATCCATGCCTTGAAGCCTTGGGCCTTCCCTTGCCTCTCCTCGTTCTCCTGCCTCCAGAGAAGAGAAAACCAGACCTTGGAGTCAACAGGCACCTGCTTCCTGCTGCACGTATTTAGGATTAGGTCATGAACCTGAAATGAATGAAATAGAAGGCGGGCACTATGCCAGAAAATAATGCATGTACAAAGCAGGCATGCTGGAGCCCTTGGATGAAGGAATCTCCAACCTCATCCATGGGTCCCACCCCATTCCACTCCCTGTGCCCTGTCGCACACTCCTCACGTCTTCTCATCTCTCTGCCACATTCTGCTTCCCTCCACCTCCTCTCTGCACCCCCATTTCTCTTCAATTCCTGCCCCCAGATCCTTGGGAGGGAGGGGATTGAGCTGGATACCCTGCAGCCTGGGGCTCCCGCAGCCTTCCCAGTGCCTGCTGTTCCCTGTTATTTTCATTTCCCTGTAATTCGAGGGGACAGGTGAGATGTGCTTCAAAACACTGTAATCATATTTTAAATGGAAATGAAATGTGTGAATTAAATGTAAATTACAGTAGAATGGAAGGACAATCACTATTAGTTAAGGTCTGACACCTAGTTTTGCAGACCTTTCCCAAATGCCACAACTGGTTTCCCCAACGTGTGATGAGAGGTTGTAATTACGTGACAGCTGCTTCTGCAGTGGGCGATGCTAGTTACTGGATCATTTGTGTAAGGGGGCCGGTACGGGGGGTGGCCACATAGGTATTTCAAATAGATATGGACTGCTGTTGGTACTATAAAATTACCCCAAAGAAATGATATTTTTATAGGAGGGCCGTGAAAAGAAATCTTTTTTTCCCCCTTGGAAAGGTGAGGCCATAATATAAAGGGACACTTTTATACAGTCAATTTATTTACGGATTCTCCATTTGCTTTTATATTGGAAAAATATGGGCCATGCCAATGGGTTGCAATTTGGCCCTCAATCTCAGACTGCCTCCCTCCCACCTAGTCCTGGATGTCTTGGTGGTTCCCAGGGGAGCCCACAGTTCTCCTCCTGCAGAACTGTGAGGAGGAGCGTTTTTTAAGACAGTATCAGCTCTTTGCTTTAATACCTTGGATGAGGAAGGCAATAATTTCATTATCTATCCAATGCCATGACAAAACAGCAAAATGGATGTAAAAAGAAAATCACTGAAATCCCATCTGACTGGTCTCCTGGTTTGTATTCTGTGGAGAAAATGACTGGTTGATTGAGTGCGATTTAAAACTTTCTGTGTTGCGTTGCAGAACTTTCCAGGATAAGGGCAAATTTGGATAAAATAGATAAGCTTAGAAGTAAAAGATCAGTACATTCATTAAAAAGGGATCTATTTACAGGCCCGTTGTTGATTCTCCTCCGTTTGGCTTCAATGAAACGCCTCTGTCTCCACTGGAGCAGTCAGCAGATAATGTATGTTGAATAATCATGGGTCGCAGTGAGTTGTACAAATCTTGAGTTTTTCTGAGCCAACAAAGATGCAAGCTCAGTCAATATTTAGTTCTCAGGGACACTTGCAATTAAGGTGTAATGTCTATCTTGCAGTGAGCGAAGGTGCTATCTTGAAGATTTTCTGGACTCTGGCCCTGCACTTGGCCTTGGGACAGCTCTTTAGCCAGGGTCCCCCAATAGACCATGGGCCAAGGGGTCAGGAACAGCTGGGAACCAGGCTCCACATCATGGCTGAGCTCACGTTCTAAATGCACTTCTGGCCACGTCACTCGCTGCCCGGTGGAAACCCTCAGGGATCTTGGAGGGAGTCAAGGGTCCCTGCTGTTGCCATATGTGATAGTTCCCCTCCCCATACTCTAGACAATTCTCTCTGCTCAGGTTGATTTTTCTTTTTCAATATCTTTCTTTCTTTACTTGGCCGCGTCCGGTCTCAGTTGCGGCACGCGGGACCTGCGTGGGGTCGTGAGGATCTTTCTTTGTGGAACACAGGCTCAGTAGTTGCGATGCATGGGCTCAGTTGCTCCCTGGCCTGTGGAATCTTCCCGAACCAGAGATCAAACCTGTATCCCTTACATTGCAAGGCAGATGCTTAACCCCTGGACCACGAGGGAAGTCCCAGGCTGATTCTTCTTTGAATGTTTCCACCTTCTCTGCCTGGTAACCCCTGACCCTCAAGATCTCTCAGACTGCTCCTTGAAGGCTGCTCTTTCCTAAAGCCCCTGCTGGTCAAACCAAGTGCTTGGCAGCTGTGTCCCAGGCATTCTGCACTCACTAAACTGCATCACTCTGACTTGACACATGCCCACCTCTGGATGGGCCCAGAAATGCCCAGAACCTCTCCTGCACAGCTCAACAGGGAACCAGAAGGAATCTTTTCAGTGGTGGCCTTTTATCTTTGGAAAGTTGAGGTGTTGAAATAAATAAACACGAATATAGGCCAATTCTTGAATTTCCTAACAGTTTTGCTCTCTTGCTGACATCATCCATCTTCATTTTTAAATAAAACAGAAAACCGCTGTATATCACGAAATGTAAACCACGTCGAGTGGCCTCCTTCTGATTGCATTACATCTACCATTACCTTGTTTATGTTCATGTGGAAATAAAATTAGTTGGCAGCTTGGGTTCTAAATGCAAATCTGATCACGGCACTTGCTCCCCTGCCTCCTGACTGGGTGATAGAAAGTTTGGTTAGGATGGGTGAAAGGGCAAAAGGAAAATTTCCATGACTTGAGTGGGGCAGCATGACACTGTGAGTTATAATAAGAAATATGTGGGGATTTTCTGGCAGTCCAGTGGTTAAGATTTGGTGCTCTTACTGACAAGGCCTGAGTTCAATACCTGGTTGGGAAACTAAGATCTCACAAGCTGTGTGGCAAAGCCAAAAAAATAAATAAAATGAAACTATCAACTGTTTTTTTAAAAAATGAAATACATATTTCATCTTCCTGGCACAGAGCTCCTAAAACCTTGAGAATCTTTGTTATAGATTAACGAGGTGACTTTTGGAAAGCACCTCGGAATGGGGGCTGGTTGCCAGGGTAACTAGTCACATGGCTGGAGGGTTGGTGCTCTCAGCCCCCTGACCTCTGGGGAGGGATGAGGGGCTGGAGGTAGAGTTCAGGCACCAGTGGTCAGTGATGTGGTGAATCATGCCTACATGATGAAGCTGCTATAAAAATTCAGAAGGGTGGATTTGGAGAGCTTCTGGGTTGGTGAACATGCGGAGATCTGGGGAGTGTGGGGGCACCCCAAGAGAACATGGAAGCTCTACACTCTTTCTCCATACCTTGCCCGATGTGCCTCTTCCATGGAGCTGTTACCATTATATCCTCTTCTAACACTCTGGTGCTCTAGTAAGTAAAATGTTTCTCGGAGTTCTGTGAGCCACTCTAGCAAAGTCATCAAATCCCAGGTGGGGCTTGTTGGACCCTCTAATCTATTGCCAGTTGGTCAGAAGCACAGGTCACAAGTTGGACTTGTAATTGGTGTCTGGAGTATGGGTGTGGCAAGGAAACAGTTTCATGGGATGGAGCCGTTTCCCTGTGGGATGCATCTCAGGTCAACAGTGTCAGAACTGAGCTGAATTATTGGACAGACAGCCAGGGTCACAGAATTGCTGGAAGTGCAGGGGGAAACCCACACACTCTGTAACGTGATGACTATCATGACCTAGTTCAAAGCAAAAGGTAAATGTTTCTGGAGAAACATCAAACCCTCTGATTTCCATTCTACGAACTAGAGAAGGCCTTACTATCCCCACTGGATGAATGAGGAGACTGAGGCAGAGGACTGGTAGAAGTAAGAGAAACAGTGAACCAGTGAAGTGAAGTGAATTCGCTCAGTCGTGTCTGACTCTTAGCGACCTCATGGACTGTAGCCCACCAGGCTGCTCTGTCCATGGGATTCTCCAGGCAAGAATGCTGGAGTGAGTTGCCATTTCCTTCTCCAGGGGATCTTCCCGACCCAGGGATCGAACCCAGATCTCCTGCCTTGCAGGTGGATTCTTTACCATCTGAGCCACCAGGGAAGTCCAAGAAATAAGAGAAACTGAGGTAATTAGAGGGTCTGTGGTATGTTCAGGGGAAGTTAACCAGCATCCCTGGGGCTCTGGAAGTTTCTGTAAGTTGTAGCAATCAAAGAAGCAAAGTTTTGGGGTCAAATGGATTTGTTGAGAATCCTCTGAGAACCATTATTCCTATGCAAATTAGTATGAGGAAGCCTGGATGCTTCTGTAGAAGACAGTAATTATGGTTGAGATTTCCGTGGGATGCAGGTCCGAAGGGGTTCTGACCACACCCCTGCCACAGTGTCCCAGTCAACCTCCACATCACACGCTGGCCAGCAAGCTTCTGAATGTCCTTCTGACCTGAGCTAGAAGTCAGGACCCCCAGAAAATTCAGCCACCCGATCAACT
Organism: Tragelaphus eurycerus; assembly: GCA_935064755.1. Lineage (NCBI taxonomy): Eukaryota > Metazoa > Chordata > Mammalia > Artiodactyla > Bovidae > Tragelaphus > Tragelaphus eurycerus. The sequence continues at coordinate 9,278,920 of CAKXYN010000034.1, read as the reverse complement.
CTTCCTGTTAATACGACTAGACAGCCGCTGTGAGCCTGGGATTTATTCTGGTAAACCCCAGTCTCGGGAGGGCCCCATTCAATTTGTGCAGAAACTCCACCAACAGTTGAGGGTTGATTTAGTGTCAGAAAAGGGTGTTTGGAACAAGTGCGTTTTCCTTTACGAGTCTTTTAACATCAGGAGAGAAATACGGCTGATTGCAATTGATTTGTATACGTGGCTCTTTGTGTGAAGTGTCACAGTGAGTTTTATAGGAAGATGGAAACAAAGAAGAAGGGAGAAAATTGCTTCTGGAAGATGCAGGACAGAGGGCAGGAGGAAAAGCATCTTAGGGAGCGTGGTGGGCTCTCCAGGTTGACGCGTTTGGCTCCTGGCTCACTTGCCGTGTGACCCTGCTGGGTCTGAAGCCTTGGTTGCCATACCTGGGAAAGGGGGATAAGGACAGGACCTCCCTCACAGACTGTGCGTGAGGTTTAATCAGTTCATAGAACTGAAGGGCTGGGCACAGCGCCTGCCAGATTATTGGTGCTCGACAAAATGACGCTGAAAAGCAAAAGGGCATGTCTTGTGGCCCCACAAAGACAAGGCCTGGAGAGGTCTTTCCAGAGGTCAGCGGTCAATCTCTTCCACCCCTCTGGGACTGAGTCTTTCAAAATTGTGAAAACGGGGCTCTAAGCTTTCTGTCCCCCAACCCCAACCCCAGTTGCTTCTGTTTTCCTCCCCTTCATCTCCTTCCATAAAAACTACTTCCAGGAAAGAGACTTATACGAGCCCAACATTAAAAAAAACAATTAAGGGGCTTCCCTGGTGGTCCAGGGGTTAAGAATCTGTGCTTCTTCTGCAGGGTGCACAGGTTTGATTCCTGGTCAGGACCTAAGATCCCATATGCTGTGCAGCCCAACAACAACAACAACAGAGTCCATCGTACTGAAATACAGCAGCATGATCAATATTGAGAGTGTGTTCCGTGCAGGAGCGCGCTGGAACTCTTTGTAGTTTAAAAAACACTCTCACCCACATTGCTTCATTTAATCATCTCAACAACTCCATATGTCATATAAGGCAAGCATTATGTTTTCCTACATTAAAACAAAACAAGCTGGGTAAGATTCTGAGCATAGAGCCTGTACCAAGATATAACTCTGTGACGACCTTGTTCAGTTTTTATCTATAATGACTTCACTTTAAATCACTGCAGATGGTGATTGCAGCCATGAGATTAAAAGACACTTACTCCTTGGAAGGAAAGTTATGACCAACCTAGATAGCATATTCAAAAGCAGAGACATTACTTTGCTAACAAAGGTCCGTCTAGTCAAGGCTATGGTTTTTCCAGTGGTCATGTATGGATGTGAGAGTTGGACTGTGAAGAAAGCTGAGCACCGAAGAATTGATGCTTTTGAACTGTGGTGTTGGAGAAGACTCTTGAGAGTCCCTTGGACTGCAAGGAGATCCAACCAGTCCATTCTGAAGGAGATCAGCCCTGGGATTTCTTTGGAGGGAATGATGCTGAAGCTGAAACTCCAGTACTTTGGCCACCTCATGCGAAGAGTTGACTCATTGGAAAAGACTCTGATGCTGGGAGGGATTGGGGGCAAGAGGAGAAGGGGAGGACAGAGGATGAGATGGCTGGATGGCATCACTGACTCGATGAACATGAGTCTGAGTGAACTCTGGGAGTTGGTGATGGACAGGGAGGCCTGGCATGCTGCGATTCATGGGGTTGCAAAGAGTTGGACACGACTGAGCGACTGAACTGAACTTACTTTCAGGGTGAGACAGGAAAAGGGACTAGGAAGTGGTTCACTGGGCAGGGTATCATACTCCCTTGTGTCAGGTGCACCTTTCCAAAGGGAAAACCCTGACCACAGTGCAGGAAGTGTTCTGGGGCAGTTTCCTGAATTTCTCAATTGAGAGATGATTATCCAAGGTCAGGAGGGAGGCCGGCTGCCTTGTCTGCTAGAACTTTCTCCTCTGGTCCAGCTTGATTTGGCCAGAACCCCACTTGCCTCTGGGGCTTGGGAAAGTTTCTTATGGGGCAGCAATGTGACAACCAGATTCCTTTCTTTCCCCTCCCCTTGGTCCCTATGAGGTCAGCATCTATGGGCTTTTCGCTTGGGAGAAGCTCTGCTGCCTCAACCCACAAAGGAGATCCTTGGACCAGAGAAGGGTTTTTCCAAACCTGAGTCCTTGATTATCTGCTAGGACCTCAAGCACTGCACTGGGCGGAGTCGGAGGGGTTGAGGATGTGGGGTTGCCCATCGTCTTTTCTGGAGGACTGTACTTTGCTCTCAGTCAGATATGTTTCTTTCACTCTGATAGAGTTAAGATAGCTCCCTTTATGAATGGAAATAATGGTAGGATTTTTGTTTAGTATCCCTGGTGGTTTAATTGCTAAGTCGTGTCTGACTCTTGTGAACCCATGGACTGTAGCCTGCCAGGCTCCTCTGACCATGGGATTCTCCAGGCAAGAATACTGGGGTGGGTTTCCAGTTCCTTCTCCAGGGGATTTTCCTGACCCAGGAATCGAACCTGGGTCTCCTGTATTGCAGGCAGATTCTTTACCAACTGAACTGTGAGGGAAGCCCGTTAATAACCTTACATGGCCAAATAAAAAATTGACAACCCAGGCACTTTTAATACCCCCTTAAAAATATACTTTTATTAGGTCTGTGATATACAAAGACAGGGAACTGATTTATAGGATGATTAAGTACTCGGTGACTCTTCACCTAAGCCTGATTTTTGACTTTCTGTGAAGAAGTACACTTTGCCACACACACCTGACTTTTATTATCAGCAACATGGGGGAAGAGACCAGGCCCCCTAGATCTACATAGACCAACTGAGAAAGGTGATTAGAGAAGGAAAATCCCAGGGGAATTGTGTGGGCCGCTGAAAACTGGCCTCTGAAACACATCTACTTCCTGATCCTTGAACCAGTGCTAGTGACCTTATTTGGAAAATTAAAAGGTATTGGAGGGGGGAGCTTGGCAAATGTGATTAAATGAATGGTCTTGAGATAAGGAGACTGTCCTGCATTATCCAGGTGGGTTCTAAATGAAATCACATGTATCCTTATGAATAGGGATGGGACGAGAGAGGTTTTACACACAGAGAAGGAGATGTGGAAACCAAGCCAGGGAAGATTGGAAGGTACTGGCTTTGAAGATCAGGGTGATGTGGTCACAAGCCAAGGAATGGCAGGGCCACCAGAAATTGGAAATTGGTAAGGCATGGATTCTCCCCTAGAACCTCTGGAGGGAGCACGGCCCTGCTGACATCTGGATTTCAGCGCAGTGATACCCAGTTGGGACTTCTAAGTTCCAGAATTGGAAGGGAATAAATATTGGTTTTAATTTAAGCCACCATATTTGTGATTTATTACAGTCAGGATTTATTACAGCTACCATAGGAAACGAATTGAGGAATCCAAGCTGTAAGCTCCTTTAGTTCGGGGACTAATCCTATATTTCTTTCATCTCCCTAACTGTGTCTTGTTTTCACCCTGGATGTACCATTGCTGCCCATGTCTATAGGTGGAGTTGTCTTGGCATCTTTCTGCTATTTAATGGCCAACCCGCCATGTCTTCTCTTTTAGGGCTTGTAGATATTCCCTGCTAACCAGTGTCATTGGGAACTCCTACCTATGGCTATTTCTCAACTTCATCTCTGGAAGCATTAGACTGTCTCCTTGACATTGCACAGAGAGAGAAGTGCTTTCCAAGGCACTGTTTAGGACTCGAAGGAGGCATATTTTTAGGCAGACAGGGTGCAGAGCCATGAGAGTCCAGGCCATGTCCCTCTTCTAAACAGTGCCGTGACAGCATACGTTTTCTTGGCTCAGGTCTCTTCTGAGTGAGCATTTGTTTCCTGGGTTGCTCTGCAACCTGACAAATGGCTGTTATGGGTCAAATCGTGTGCCTGCAAATCGCTATGTTGAAGTTCCTAGCCTCAGAATGTGATCTTATTTGGAAAGAGGGCCTATGCAGATATAATGAGTTAAGATGAAGTCATTGAAGGGTTGCTAACCCCAGATGACTGTTGCACTTCTGAAAAGGGAAAATGTGGGCTAAGACGGACAGACACACATACACACACACACACACGGGCACACACAGAGAAAGTCCTGTGAACATGAAGGCAGAGATAGGAGACATCTGTCTACAATTACAGGAGCACTAGAGATTGCCAGCAAGCCGCTGGAAACTAGGGGTGAGGCGGGGGACCGATCTCCCCTTCTAGCCTTCAGACTAACCCTGCCAGCACCTTGATCTTGGACTCTGGCCTCCAGAAAGGGGAAACGATCCATCTTGCTGTTTAAGCCAGCTTGCAAATGAACACAGTAACAGTAACCTGTGCATCCTATGTCTTGTCTAAATCTTGTAGTGAGCAGTGAAATGAGAGGAGACAGAGAGAGAGCAGGGGCGGGAGTCCCTTTAGATGATGTGGCCTTGATGTCTGAACAGGAATCCTTTTACACCCAGCAATTTGTCTGGTGCCTGTGATAAGAGGGTGGGTGAAATCTCCAAGCCCCTCCTCCTTGTCCTAATCCCTCCCCAGGGATCCAACCTTTCCCTCTCAATGAGGTCAGCGAAAGCAAGTCAAGTTTCCTTCGCGCCTTTCAAGTTGCCCTCCCTGCCTCCTGAGCCTCCCCTCCCCCAGTCTCCAAGTGCCCAGCCTTGTCAGAAGAGAGGGGACCATCTGGTTAGTCCTTGTTTACCGCACACCCTGCGAGTTTGAGCTTATTAATCATATTTACCCAAGTATCTTAATTACTCCCTGTCTAGCAACTTGCTTTGCACTCAGCTGCTGACCCCCTTTTTTCCTTCCATTCTATCATTAATCATAGGAGCAGCGTGGGTACAGGAATTCCTGCAGCTTGGCTTTCGCTGGCACCGTTACCACTCCCAGAGAGGAGCGGCTGGAGGTCACGGCTGGTTCCTGACAAACGTCCTAATTAATCTGCTGAAGATCAGAGGAGGACTAATAGGGGCTGAAGACTGTGTGAGGGGCCCACTTCTCCGCCCTTTCGTGGCGGGTATGCATGTGTGTGTGTGCGTGCGTGTGTGTGCACGCATGCGATGCTGAGCTTGGCAGGAAAGAGACAGACTCAGCCCTCTATTCAGCACAATAGCATCCCTGCTGCTGCACACTCCCCCTTCACCTTTCCTGTTTTGGGAGAAGGAATTTTTCCTCTTGCTTGGGAGTTGAAAAGACTCACATGTCTCCTCCCAAATGCAATGGTGAACAAAGTACCGTCCGGCCAAAGTGCTCGTGGAAACGGAGTCGGTATTTGGGTTTGTGCAGGCCGGAGTTGTTACCTGGGTGGATTCAAGTGCTCCTCTGTCCGACCCACAGATCCTTGGGATCTCAGGCACAAATGATGCTCTAGGCTAAGGGTGCTGTAAGATGGCCAGCCGTGGTACAGGGGCTGCAGAAACACCCTTCTCAGCTTCATTTCCTGGGTGACAGCTTTGCAGATGGACTTTGCAGAGGAGGAACCGCAAAAAGCAGAGGACCGCGGAGCAGAAGAACATCATTTCCGGTCCCGCTCCCCCTGCGCCCTTCCCAGGCTCCGGCTCCCTGACGCTCTGGGATCTCCCTGGTCTGCCTCCTGCCCCCCTGAGCCCCTTCCTTTTTACTTGGGCGGAACGCAGGGTGTAAGAGCCAGGACTGTGGCTCCTTTCTTCCTGTCGGCTGCGTCTCAGGCCGAGAGACACCATTAAGGAGCATAATTTGTTGATCCAGGCGCTCCTCGCATTTCGGCGCCGAGTGGCATCGCTTTCTTTATGACCTCGTAAAGTCACAGCCGAGAGGCCGATTTGGAAAACAAACTGCCTCAGGTTGACAGATAATTAGATACAGGGGACATATTATATGCCTTTGCATATAAATGTGCTCCGAGGCGTGTTGGTTCATCTGAAGTTGAGGTTAAAGGCGCGCCAGGTACTCCTGACACATCAGGATATATATTTTCATACAGTCTCCGGCGCTGTGTTGGTTTTATAGCCCTTTCATCCCAGTGCTGACGGATGAGGTGTGAGCACAAGTCAACTTGGAAGAAAGACACGGCTCTTTTACCCGTGAGCCTCCTGGCATTTTGTCTTCCGTCCCCATTTCCTGCCCCCCGACTCCGCAACCCACATCCCATCTTTTCTGGGAAGGGGCTGCTCTTTAGGCTTGGGTTCTGCAATAAATGACAAATGACCAGAGTAGGGAGGGCCAAGTTCGATTTTCTTCTTCACACCCCACTCTTTTTTTTTTTTTTTTTGAATTCTAACAGGCTTGATTAATGATGTATAATTTAGGGGCCTTTCAAGACTAGGATAGACCCCGGTGGAATTCCTTCTGGGGCAAAGGAGAGAAATGGAAGTAGATATTTTCTAGAAGATTCTGTCACCGGGCAGCTGCAGCTGCATGGGATGTTGGCCTGGCTATGTCATGAATGCTGACCTCACGGAGCCCCCACCCCTGCCTTTCCTTGAGATCCACTCTGCGGAAACAGAACCTGAGTCTTGGGAAAACTTGAAGGGAGAATGAGTCTTCATTCCCCTCTCTGTTTTCGGAAGGCTCAGAGCTGGAAGTCCCAGCTAAATCCATCCCCAAGAAAATGTAAAGAGCTTAGTTTAATGCCCTTGGGAGTAATTTCAATTTAAAAGTGGCATTAGAGCTGATGCCTAACAGAACGGCTTAGCGGAGAATCATCTTCTGTTTGGGCAAGTCGCTTAATCTCTTTGAGTCTGTTTCTTCATCTTAAAATAGGAATAAAAAGTAGTACCTACCTCATCACTTTGAGAAGATCAGTTTGGGTAAAACAGGTAGACGAGCTCACCTAGAGTATTTCCTGGTTTGGTTTAGTTGCTAAGTTGTGTCTGACTCCTTGTGACCCCATGGACTGTAGTCTGCCAGGCTCCTCCGTCCTTGGAATTTTCCAGACAAGAATACTGGAGTGGGCTGCCATTTCCTTCTCCAGAGGATCTTCCTGATCCAGGAATCGAACCCAGGTCTCCTGCATTGCAGGCAGATTCTTTACTGACTGAGCTATGAGGGAAGTATTATTTCCTACATATTAACTATTTTTAATAGCAGTGAGCAGCAGAGCTAATCATAATAAAGATGCTTAGAGAAGATTCCAGAAGGGAATACTCCCACCCAGAGGAAAGGGGTGATCTTCTGGGGCTGCCTCCTGGCAGCATGGAGGTGGCCACTGAGCGGTGGGCTGGAAAGGGCCTGGTTCCTGGGAGGTCTGGCTCTGGCTCTGATTAGCTGTGTAATCTTGGGCTTTTCACTTCCTCTGTCCCAGTCACAGTTTCCTCATCCGTAAAATGAGGGGCCCTCTCCGGGTTGCCAGGGCCAGCAGTCTGACCCCATTATCTGTGTGGGAGGCATGGTCTGTGGTGGCCTCTCCTCTCAGGGTCTGTGCCAGGCCTCTGGGCCACCCTGCTGTCAACCTTGCTTCTGCAACAAGCGTGTGCTATTTTCCAGGTCAAACTGGAGGGCTGAGACTGCCTATCAGGAAGACTTTGGGGAGCTGGTTGTACAATTCTCAGCTTGAAATCAACCCTTCTCTTTAAATCTTGCCATTGTCCTATTAGAAAAGGAGAGAGAGCGAAAGAGCAAGAAAGGGAAAGATAATAAACCCCATAGGCCAACCCTAAGTCCTGTTGACAGAGATGATGTAAATAGAGTTGCTGTCACTTTGATGAATTGAATCCTCCATTAATTAGGATGCATCGATTTAAGGCTTGTGCAAGCAGAGCATCCTTCTCCCCTTCCCAGCAAGTTATAGCAGAGAGAGGGAGCAGAGGAGGGCAGGCTTTCTCTCTTTCTCACCTGACCGCTGGTTTTGCTTCTGGGCCTCATAAATTATCTCAGAAGCCGGTTACCTCAGTTTTCTCCACACACCTTTCTTTCTTTCAGCTGATCTGGGCAGTGGGCTACACAGCTTATCTCTGGACGAAGGCTCCTTTTGAAGTCTACCACTTGCTGGAGTGTTGCCCCACAAGGTGGTCTGTTGACTTGAAAGGGGAAGGGAGAAGGTCCAAAGTTGAATGGAAGGAGGTATGTGTTGATTTCTGGGCCTTGGAGGCAGTGACTCCTGAGAGACAGTGTCAGCAATGGCTGAGAATCAGCCTGGTAGCTGCACCCGGCTCTGAGTTGACCGGATATCAGATGGCCTCTTCCTGTTCCTTTGCAAGGTTATTAAAATCTCAAAAGGAGGGTGAGTGAGGACCTCACCCTTGCTGTGTGGACAGCTCTCCTTTTGCAGCCTCAGTTGGGCTGGCTGGTGGAAAGACATCCTTATCCATCCCTACCTGTACCTCAGGCCACGTCACTTGTGGTCCCAGGGCTCAGAGATTCCAACGGTCTGCTCTGAATTTGTTTCCAAAAAGATGAAGATACATTCTTCACAAGGGCCTGGAAAGTCTGAATCTGGATTGTCTTCCCTGAATACTAGCAGTTCAGCCTTTATAATTCAGAGCAGCAAGACATGATAAAGCCATGATGTGTTTCTTCATCACCAGTGCAACCTAAATGCATTGCAGATTGTGTGCAAAGATCTCAGTGCTTCACATACAGTGGCTAATACACACATGAAAAGATGTTCAACATCACTCATTATTAGAGAAATGCAAATCAAAACTACATTGAGATATCACCTCACACCAGTCAAATGGTCATCATCAAAAAATCCACAAATAATAAATGCGAGAGAGGGTGTGGAGAGAAGGGAACCCTCCTGCACTGTTGGTGGGAATGTAAGTTGGTGCAGCCACTATGGAGAACACTGTGGAGATTCCTTAACAAACTAAAAATAGAGCTACCATATGACCCTACAGTCTCACTCCTGGGCATATTTCCAGAGAAAAAACATGATCTGAAAAGATACATGCACCCCAATGTTCATTGCAGAATTGTTTGCAATAGCCAAGACATAGAAGCCATCTAAATGTCTACCGACAGAAGAATGGATAAAGATACGATACATATATATACACACAACAGAATATTACTCAGCCATTTAAAAGAACGAAATAATGCCACTTGCAGCAACATGGATAGACCTAGAGAGTATCATACTGAGTGAAGTAAGTCAGACAGAGAAAGAGAAATATTGTCTGCTGCTGCTGCTAAGTCGCTTCAGTTGTGTCTGACTCTGTGCGACCCCATAGACGGCAGCCAACCAGGCTGCCCCATCCCTGGGATTCTCCAGGCAAGAACACTGAAGTGGGTTGCCATTTCCTTCTCCAATGCATGAAAGTGAAAAGTGAAAGTGAAGTTGCTCAGTCGTGTCCGACTCTTAGCGACCCCATGGACTGGAGCCTACCAGGCTCCTCCATCCATGGGATTTTCCAGGCAAGAGTACTGGAGTGGGGTGCCATTGATACTCCTCCATCCATGGGATTTTCCAGACAAGAGTACTGGAGTGGGGTGCCATTGATACTCCTCTATCCATGGGATTTTCCAGGCAAGAGTACTGGAGTGGGGTGCCATTGATACTCCATATGATATGGAGTATCATACTGAGTGAAGTAAGTCAGACAGAGAAAGAGAAATATTGTCTAGCATCCTTTATATATGGAATGTAAAAAGAAATGATTCAAATGAACTGAAATATAAAAGAGGAACAGATGCACAAAGAAAAAAAGATGCTTATCCTCTATTTTACATTCAATAACTCTCCTAAGATTGTAGGGGATTTCTTGTTTAAATTTAGTGGGAAGCACAGATATAAGGGTAATTTGGGCCACAGTATTGATTAAGACCATGAAAGTTTGCCAGTTATTGCGCATTAGCAGATAATAAAATTAACTCAGGACCTATGATGTAGGAAAAGAAAAAAAGATCCTGGTGCTTCTTATGAGGTCAAATAAGAAATGAGCTGTTAGCCAAGGTAGGACTGGGAGCCAGGGTGTGACTCCTTATGGAAAAAGCACTAACCCTGACCTAGGGCCCCTTGAACAAAGTGATTCGTCTTCAGGTTTCCTCTTGGCTCCCAAGGGTCCCATTCCTCAGGCAAAGGGAGTGTCTCCACTTTCAGAAAGGGCTGCCTTATAAACAGATGGAATAGGAGCTGGAAGAGAGCTCTTAGATTGAGCCTTTCATCTCAAGGCTCTGGCTGAAAATCCTGGCATGACAAAGAGAGGGAAGCTCTCATGGACATCCCCTCCCTTTTAAAAACAGTTTTATTGGAGTACGGTTGATTCACAGTGTTGTGTTAATTTCTGCTGTCCAGCAAAGTGACGCGGTTATACGCATATATACATTCCTTTTCATATTATTTTCCATTAAGGTTGATGACAGGATGTTGAATATAGTTCCCTGTGTTATACAGCAGGACCTTGTTGTTTATCCACCCTACGTATTAACAGTTTGCCTCTACTAATCCCAACCTCCAAATCCTTCCTCCCCTCCGTCCCCCTTGGCAACCACAAGTGTGTTCTATGTCCGTCCGTGAGTCTGTTTCTGTTTCATATATAGGTTCATTTGCGTCATAGTTTAGATTCAAATATAAGTGATATCATATGGTAGTCGTCTTTCTCTTTCTGACTTCATTTAGCGTGATCGTCTCTAAGCCCATCCATGTTGCTACAAATGGCAGCATTCTTTTTAATAGCTGAGCAATATTCCATGGCATACGTGTACCACATCTTCTTGTCTGTTGATTGACATTTAGGTTGTTCCCATGTCTTGGCTATTGTAAATAGTGCTCCTGTGAATATGGGGTAGACACCCTCCTCCCTTGATTCACCAAAGTCCCGTATGCAAAATACTCAGGCATCCCGGTACCAATAGAGAAGCACCCTTCTGGAATTGCCCCAGGATTGAATATGCAAACATTTCCTTGGCTAGGGGATGAAGGATAAATTCATTAACATGGGGCTGTACCCTACGTGTGTTCAGAAAGACAGATCCCTGACTCTGACCCTGCTGAGGGGATGGGCAGCACGTCTGCCCTTCCTCTCAAATGTCTCATCACCCCCTCATCACCAAGGCAGACTTCTGCCTGGCTCACCCTGTCCCACCCCAGGACCTCTGTGTCCCCGCTCCTGCCCTCTCTAAGGGAGTCTGGTGTGGCTGTCGTGCTAAGGTTCCTGGCCTTGGAGAACTTGTCCTTTTTCTTCTTTGTTTCCCTGCCAAGGGGATCTGCAGGATAGAGGTGATGGTTTTTCTTAGCAGAGTGGATGAACCAGAAGGGACGAGGTGGGGAGAGGGAGAAGAGAGGAGAGGGTGGGAAGAAGGAGCAAGAAAAAAAAAAAATAGGAGAAAGATAACAGGAAATGAAGGTGGGGAGTGGCCAAGGGGATTCACAAGGGACAGAGATAGGGAGAGAGACCAGGAGAGTTGGCGAAAAGACACAAAGAAGAAATTCCCCCAGAGAGGAAGCGACCTTGTGGGCAGGAGGCCAGAAGAAACAGGAGTCTGGAGTGGAGGGAGAGCAGACAGGAAACCAGGAGAAGGAAGGGACGAGAGAAACCTCCGGGAAGGAGCTGGGAAAAGAAGAGAGGAGGGGGGGATGGGGAGGAGGGAGACTGGGAGAGTGGAGCAGGAGGGAGGGGCGCTGGGTGCGGGAGCCGGGAGACGGAAAGTGCTGCGCTGGGTGGATTACTGTGAGTTTGTCATCTGGAATGGTATAAGCTGTAGGTACAGCATCTCCTGCCCGTGATTTATGGTCCCTGTCAGGCGGGGAGCGCGCTTTGTCTGCTGTAGCGTGGAGGACGAATGCACTGCTGTCATTCCCGCCTGGCCAGCCCTTCTCTCTCTCTGCTCCGCACGCCCGCTCCCCATTTCACGCCAGTGAACATAAACAATCTTTTGTAAACCTGACAGTCACACTTGCTTCTTTGGAAACATAAAGCAGAAATGTATGACTCGGCTTTCATTACCCAATTTCCTACGCTATATAAAAACACTCAGGAAAGACATGTAAGTGGTCGCGAAACCTGGGAAATTGGAAGTGTCCTGGAGGGAGGGGGAGAAGGGAAAAAAAAACTGGAGGTGGAGGAGGGGCGTCTGGCTGGGGAGGATCTGGGAAGGAAGGGGATGACGTGTCTCACCCCCCTACATCCTTCCCAGAAAACGCCGTCTGATAAACTGGGCCATCCAGACACATAATTATATTACATTTCTGAATAATAGACATTTCCTGCCTGAAGTGTTGCTTTTCCACCGCCCCCCACCTCCTTTGAACCCAGATCACAGTAACGAAACAGTCTTGAGATCAAAGCTGGCTGATAATGTTGCTTTGTTTTTTTTTTTTTTCCCCTTCTCCTTTTTTTCTGCATTACATTTTTCCTCTCTCCTAGCCATTGGGTGAATTATACCAAGTCAAAAATGTAACTTATTTTGAAAGAGCTATTAGGGTGCAGATTGTGGGGATTTTGCAGCTGGAACGTATGTCTCCGCTGGGAAGGGAGATCTAGTCCTGATACTGGAGCCTGGTCAAGGGCCAGAACAGGTGAAGGAAGCCCATCAGGATGGAGAGTTTGGAAAGTGAGACCAGGACACACAGAGACCTGGCCCAGTAGCCACATGGCTAGCTTCCCAGGGCTCTCTGCAGGGATGGATGACTCCTCATCCTGCCTTTGGTTGTATCCAGTTGTAGCCATGCAACCAGCAGAGGGGAGGGAGGCTCAGAGGTACTCTGGTTGCTTCCATCGTGCTGGGGTTCTGACCTGGAAAGTCTGGGCCCGTAGTTACCCGTAAGGTCGTTCAGCATTACTTCATGTTCCAGACTCTGTGGATCTGGGAACTGAGAGCCATTTGTTAATTCTTAGAATCACTTTCCCTAAAACTTTTTAATATCAAAATCTTTGCAAGGCATTGAGGGAGTTGCTTTAGTTTGGGTGTTCCTTTTTGAATAAAAAAGCGCCTTTGCAACATCCTCTGGAGAGCTGACCTTGAACCACATTGCAGCTGGGCAACTGCCATGCCAATTCAGCCATGTTCATTGACTCAGAGATCTGGGGAGGTCACTTCACATCCTTGAGTCTCAGCTTTTCCAGAAAGATAGACACTCTATCTATACACCAAACACGCATACACAGACACACACACACACATATACAAAACCATACACAAATAATATTAGAACACAAGTTCAAGGATGAGAAAACTACAAATTTTAAAGAGTTTTTGAATACCTACTATGTGTCCAGAACTATGCTAGGTTCTATAAAGTGTGTGCCACAAAACAATTCTGTTTAACTAAAAAAAATCTCCAATATACTGATACCTACATGGAAGGACCTCTCTTTCGACTGGCATGTTGCATGCCTCCTTCCCTACTCTCTACAAGCCTATCTGTGCCCAAGTTTGGTTCACTCTTCTTCCAAGGTCATATTCTTCTTGCACTCCCCTACAAGAACCTCTTGATCAATGGCACCCGTGTATTCACAGCAGCCAAGACATGGAAACAGCCCAAACGTTCACCAACAGAGGAATGGACAAAGAAGACGTGGCACATACATGCAATAGAACACCGCTCAGCCACACCAAATGCATCTTAATGTCCCAGGAGCCCTTGTTTACTCTTCACTCCCCACCCAGGGGTCCTCAGGCTTTCTTCCTTGTCATCCAAGGAGTCAGCACAGTGTTGAAAAAACACTCAGGCTTTAACTTCAGACCGTGTTTCAAATCCTGGTTCCAGCACTTCACTAGCTATGTTGTCTAAGGCAGATGATGTCTCTGAAGCTGTTTCCTCATCTGCAACATGGGCAAGGTGCTACGGTAAGTCCCCTACATATGAATCTTCAAGTTGTGAACTTTCAAAGATGGGAATGTGCACTCCATCAATGTTAGGCGTGATTGAAATTGCATCTTGCCCTCCGCCTCCTTTTGCTGACGATCCTTCGGTTCTACGTCTCCCACCTCCTCTCCCTCCTCCATTCAGTAACCTTTCTTGCCTGTTCACTCAACGCCAGCCCCTGGATGCCAGCTGTTGCACCGGCATACCGTACTTATCAAGGGAATGTACTATCAGTTTAAAAATGGTTTCTTTATTGTGTGTGTGTTTTAATGTTATTGTGTGTAAAAACTATTCTTAACCTATCAGAGTATAGTACTATATAGTTGATTGTGTTAATTGGGTATTAGACTAATAACTTTGTTGGACTTAGGAACAAAGTGGACTTATGAACAAAGTGGACTTACGAATGTGTTCTTGGAATGGAACTCATTCATAGGCAGGGGACTTTCTGTAACCCATCCAGTGGGGTTGTTGTGAGGATTGAAGCTACCTACGACACAGTAGGTAATGAATCAGTATCAATTCCTTTTCTCTTGCCATCATCTACTACAAATATATTCCCCTCATTTCATGGAATCCAAAGGTCTTCCCAAAACCTAGCTGTTGGCAATACTTAGGGAGGAAACACACAGGCAGCTGGCCGAGCCCTTCCAACCATGATATATAGACTTGATGTGGACCCGGAATTCTCCAGGCCTCCAGAGGGGCCCGTCCTCTGTTACTGTTAGGCATGTGCATTGGACAAACAAAGTAAGCGCAATGAGGGGGATTTAATACCTGCCAGGCGGCAGAACAAATGCCGTTGATCTTGGTGATAGTCTATAATAAGCAGGTAAGTGAATCTAGTTTGGTCCTACAGCGATTTCTAATCTTTTTGCCTCACTGGGTAATTTTCACTTTTGCTTGCTGTGGGGTGGAAGCAGGGTAAGTCACATACTTATACAAGCTGCCCAAGCCACATAGATAGAGAGAGAGCCTCAGAGGTGGGCTTCTCACATGCCCAGAACTGGAGGAGTTAAAAAGTGAAAAAGTCACCAGCATAGAAATACCACAAAACTAGACAGCATTGTGAGTTATTCCCACATCAGGAAATATTAATAACAATACCAAAATAATTACCTATAGGAACTTTTAAAAAAGAATCTTTAATTTTAGAACCACTTTTCATATTATTCATTCACTGAGCCAATCAGCTATTGGACTTAGAAAATGTGCTGTGTACTGGAAACTTCATTTTCAGCCTTGTCTCTAACTGCACATATCAAAGGTTAAAAAAGAAAAAAAAAGGAAAAAGGGAAGAGATGGGAACACAGTTGGACTTCATGTTAAGAGTATTCAGTGCACAGTTCATAGGTCCCCTCTTACTTCTAAACCACTCCCCCCTACAAATAAAATAAAGGGATATTAATTATTTATAGGGCAGAAGAAGAACTTCCTTCCTTTAATGATGCTTAGAAGTAGTCCTCTTCCTGAGTGGGTGTACAGATTAATTTACATTCAACTGAATGGGTGTCTTCATCTTATGAGAGAATTTGGGGAAAGATGATGTCAGAATGTACTGTTTTAAGGCTTTATGATGATGAGTCTCATTCTCAATGATCAAGAGCAGAGGACATTTGTATGATGAAATTTTAGGTGATAACATCAGCCTGTTTTAACTAGCTGGCAGCCTGTGTAGCTGTTTATACTAAATCGTGTCTGACTCTTTTTGTGACCCCATGGACTGTAGCCCACCAGGCTCCTCTGTTCATGAGACTTCCCAAGCAAGAATACTGAAGTGGGTTGCCATTCCCCTCTCCAGGGGATCCTCCTGACTCAGCGATTGAACCCAGGTTCCCTGCATTGCAGGCAGATTCTTTACCACTGAGCCACCTGGGAAGCCCAGACAGTCTTCAAGATCCCATCTGGGGAATTGGAAAAGAGATTTGTGTTGGTATCTCAGCCTCACTTATGGTTTCCTGAAGTTGACTGGTCTTTGGAAGAGTCTCGTGTGAGTTCAATGCTTGGGATAGGATGTCTCAGATCAACAACCAAAGGAGAGTCGAGCTTCTTTTTCTCATTAAAACAGAAGTAGAAGCTCGGAGAAGGCAATGACGACCCACTCCAGTGCTCTTGTCTGGAAAATCCCGTGGATGGAGGAGCCTGGTAGGCTGCAGTCCATGGGGTCGCTGAGTCGGACATGACTGAGCAACTTCACTTTCACATTTTTAAAGATCTGTATTTTCCTCCCTCTCTTCCTATGTATTCATTCAAAACTCATAGCTTTGAACCTTTATTTTCACTCTGGTTCATTTCCATTTTCATACTATAAAATTACCAACATGTGATGTTAAAATTGATTGAGACTATAAAATACAGATAAATACTTCTACAGATATTTACTAAGTATGTAAAACCAAACAATACAAAAGCTTTGTTTTGAGTATTCTCCCTTTGTGATTCTTTTTCATGGATTTCACTGGGTCAGCCTTCTCCCCTGTCTTAGTGATTTTCTTTATAGACTTTCTTCATTGCCCCAGGGACTTTCATACTGTGTTTAAATTTATAGTCATTTATTTCGGAAACATTTAAGAAAATTGCCTGCCCGCTCAATGAGGTTGTTCAATGGAAGTTTTCAAAATAGGAAATAATAGGGAGGTAGGTATGGTTTCCATAGTTGAAACTGTGTACAAGCCCCCGTGTCCTTGTCTTTTGAAGCAAAGGGCTGATTTAAGAGTTCATGTTTGGGGAATGTGAAGATGTAGAAACTGCAGCTGTTGGGCTGGGGAACTGATGGCAATTTAAATTATGAATCTGCCACACAGACACCAAACTCCCTGTTCCCTGAAAGATATAGATGAAGGCCTGACACATCACTATGTTGTTTTTACAGAAGGCAGACCCCCACCAGATGAAAACTGCTGACCACGGAACACAGATCCTAGACTGATTGAAACCAGAAGATTGATGATGCTTGAGACTTCACCTTGATGCCAACCAATCTGAGAATTGTCCATGAGCTGATCATGCACTACTCCTTAAAAACTTTAGACTTCTTACTCTTCCCTCTAATGGGGAGGACATAGTCTTGAGGGCACTAGCTTCTGTGACCTCCTTTGCCTGGCAAAGTAATAAAAGCTACTTAAAAAAAAAAAAAAGCTGTGCCCCATGGTATGTAGGATCCTAGTTCCCTGACCAGGGATTAAACTCACTCCCCCTGCACTGGAAGCATGAGATGTTAGCTGCTGGACCACCAGGGAATTCTCAGAAGCTACTCATTTCTACTTCACCCTAAAGTCTGTCTCTGCATTTCTGTTTGGCACAGATGAATAGAGACCAGGTTTCAGGAACACAATAAAGCCTCCTTAGGCCTTGCTTCAAGGACCCTGCTTTAAATGGGGAGCAGATTGAATCAGTTATGATACTGCCTAACTTGACTTTGGCCAACAGACCAGTGTTTCACTGAGCATCCACACTGGGACTGGTCATTTACTGGACGGCTGTGGATGACATTGGCCATTTAGCAGAGGGAGTTTCACGCTAAAACCAGAGACAATTAGTAGGCTCAGGAGTACACAAGGATGGTCCTGTCCAAAGCTTTCCCAAGTCCCCGGTTACATTCACCCAGCCCATCATCCATTCATTCACTCATGTTTATGAATCCCTTACTGTGTGTGAGGCATTGCACCAAATCAAGAGGTGGCAATGAGTGTCCAAACAGGTGGCGGGGGGGAGGTGGAGGGATGGTACATACTGGGATGAAAGAGCTGGGAATGGAAGGCCCTTTCTCCCGGCAAAGAGCCAGCCAGTGGACTGATGTTTGGGCGACACCAGGAGGAAGTGACTAGTGAAAGAAAGTGACCCACGATGCTTTCTAAGACCTTGATACAGAAGCCCAGATGTAGAAACTGGGCTCCAGGGTGAGTCCAGCTGCCCAAGGTAAGGGAGCCATCCAACAACCAGAGCTGAGGTCAACTTAACAACAAGTGAGACTCAGAGCTTGAGTCCTTGCACTTCTCTAATCTCCTGGGTCTCAGGTGGGACACAGCCTCAAGTGGACAGGGCCCCCAGGGAGCATCAAGTCCCCTAAGTGGGGAGGGAGAGCTGCAGAGACAGGAGCCACGTGGACCCAACACACCCCAGGGGCTCCCAGGTGCTGGGGGTTCACGTGGATGCTCTGCAAAGCAGAGAGGAGGCAGCATGGTGAGGAAGGGGGCATGGTGAGCTGACAAAGCCCTGTGGGGGTCTGGCATGGATCCTAGCTGATCTCAGATGTGCCCCTACCTGGCCTGCTGCTCAGCCATCAAAGGACAGAGTGAAACTCCCTCTTCTGATGCAGAGGCCGAGGGGGAGGCCTGGGGGGAAGAGTTGTCTGTCTTGGCAGCTCAGGTCTGCAGGCACAAAGCTTTCTTGAGGCTCAGGAAGCTTTGCCCCACCCCCTCTCCTCCCTGGGTCAAAGCCGGCGCCTTCCCCTCAAGGGCTTCATTTCAATGTTAATGAGACTAAGAAGGTGGGCAATCTTGTTTTCCTCTAAAAATTCCATTTCACCCTTCCTCGCTCTCTGAGCATACCTCTCTGATTTAGACGCACTGTGTTTAATTAAAACTGCGTTTGTTTTTTCTTTCTCCTTTGCTCCCTCCACTTCAGGGGGATCCCTCACACTGCCTCCTGGAGCACACTGTTTTCCTGGGCCCCTATGCCTGATCCCCGGAGAAGGCAATGGCACCCTACTCCAGTAGTCTTGCCTGGAAAATCCCATGGATGAAGGAGCCTGGTAGGCTGCAGTCCATGGGGTCACGAAGAGTCGGACACTTATTGAGCGACTTCACTTTCACTTTTCACTTTCATGCACTGGAGAAGAAAATGGCAACCCACTCCAGTGTTCTTGCCTGGAGAATCCCTGGCGGAACCTGGTGGGCTGCCGTCTATGGGGTTGCACAGAGTCGGACATGACTGAAGCGACTTAGCAGCAGCAGGAGCAGCATGCCTGACCCCAGCCCTACCTGCCTTGGAGGCACCTCTGCTAGCAGGCCAGATGGAGTTCTTCCTTCCGTGCCTTGGCCTCTGCAGTGGAGGGGAAGTTTGTGTTGGGAACCATTAGGTATCAATAGATGGTTGAGTTAGGTACACAGGTGCCTTGCTTTGGGTAAACCTGAGAACCCAGTTAGGAAGAATCTGGATTGTCTGAAAACTAATTTGAGAGAAAAGGAGAGTTTCCCAGTAGATGGGAGAATCTGGGACAAGAAATTGGAGACAGTTTTTTTTTTTTTTTTTTTTTTTTTAGGGAAATACCCTTTCCATCAGATAGGGATTCCAAGAAGATATTCTTTAAATACTTACTTCCTCTACTGCATTCAAAATAGAATTTAATCAACAAAATGAAGAACATAAAATTTCATGGCAGCAGAGACCAGTAATGACTACTGATGTACTGGTTTCAGTGAAAGCACCTGAAAATTTCCAGTGACATTCTTACTGAAGCTTTATATCATTTTACCTATTTTGCATATGAATAAACGATGACTCAGAGAGGTTAAGTTTCTTGTCCAAATTCATACAGCTTATAAACAGAAATGACATTTGAATCTAGATTTGTCCAACCCCAAATACCACATTTTCCCACCATATCCAGAAGAGACTTCAAAGGTCATCTGCCTGCTAAGCTGCTTCAGTCGTGTCTGACTCTTTGCGACCCCATGGACTGTAGCCCACAGGCTCCTCTGTCCATGGGATTCTCCAGGCAATCTTTCCAACCCAGGGATTGAAGCAGTGTCTTTTATGTCTCCTTGCACTGGCAGGCAAGTTCTTTACCACTAGTACCACGTTGGAAGCCTCAAAGGTCATCTAGTCCTGAGCAAGTGAGCCTGTTCTGATTGTGGATGAAAACTGAAGCTTGCCACATCAGAAAACAAAGGATGTTGCAGCCATCAAACCGCTAGGGACGCCCCCAAGGTGAGCCCCGAGGAGACCAAGGGGCTGCCAAGCCCTCAGCAACTGCAGCTGTCCCTGGCTGTGCATCCTGAGGGGATTCAGGATGGGGAAGCACAGGATACTGGCCCCATAGCTGAAGTGCATATCAAAGGAGTGATTTCAGTGAGCACCGGCTCCTGCCTCTTCCCACAGAAAAAGCGCTAAATTCATTCACTTAAGTTGTCTGGTTTCCCTTAATTATTGGTCATCTTTTGATGTTCTGACTACCTGGTTTGTGTTGCAAAAACTCCTGTATACCCTAGCTCCTCCCTCAATTCTCAGGAGCAGTCCCTCAGAGCTGTCTGAGATGCTGTGTCCTGGGCTTAAGCCCTCAGATCTGCCCACCACGTTAGCCTAATTCTCAATGTTTAGTGCATTTTTCTCAATTGACATGGTTTTCCAGAAGCTTAGCAGCAACCCTCTGGGGGAGTGGGATAGAGAATGCGGGCTGAGACGCCCATCACATGGGGGAAACCGCAGATCTTCTGAGAGGAGGAAGGCTTGAAGGCAGACTAGCAAACTCCAGCCACAACTGGCTAATCAGAGGCCACGGTGATCTGGGCAGCCGCCTCCTATGGTCACCCATCCACGTGGCGGAGTGCCCGGGGCTGGACCTGGGATACTCAGGTCTATGGTTTTCCTGCCTTCCTATGTTGACCCTATAGATGGGAAAAAATGCACAACCTGAAAATCGAGAGTCATGTTTTATTTGGTGGACAAAAGCGAGGACTTAAGCCCGGGATGCAGTGTCTCAGATAAATTCTGAGAAACTGTTCCGAAGAGGAAGTAGTGGTGGGGAGCCAGGATACATAGGAATTTTTGCAACAAATCCAGGTGGTGGAACTATTCATAAAAGAATCAGATATCTCAAGCTAAGGAATTTAGAGTCATTCCATAGAACAACTATGAAGATGCAAAGGTCTGGGCTCACTGAAATCAATCCTTTAATCTGTATGTCTCCTATCTGGGGTCAGCGTCCTGTACTTTCTCATCCTGAGTCCCCTCAGAGTGCAGTGTCCAAGGTGGCTGCAGCACCGGACTGCTACATGGCAGGCATTTTTTGTCCTGATCCTGAGCTGTAATACCCTTTGTTTACCAACCCAGAAAGAGAATAACAGATATTGTGTATTAATTAATATATGTGGAATCCAGAAAAATGGTATGTGCGTGCATGTTCAGTTGCTTCGGTCATGGCCAACTCTTATGCGACCCTATGGACTGTAGCCTGCCAAACTCCTCTGTCTGTGAGATTCTCCAGGCAAGAGTACTGGAGTGGGTTGTCATGCCTTCCTCCAGGGAATCTTCCCGACCCAGGGACTGAACCCATATCTCCTGCATTACAGGGAGATACTTTCCTGCTGAGCCACAAGGGAAGGCTCCCCAAAATGGCATACATGTTCTTATTTGCAAAACAGAAGTAGAGACACAGATGTAGGGAACAAACGTAGTGACACCAAGGGAGGAGCGAGGGGTGGGATGGATTGGGAGATGGGGATTGATATATTTTCACGACTATGTATAGACTAGATAGCTCTTTGAGAACCTTCTGTGTAGCACAGAGAACTGTACTCAGTGCTCTGTGGTGACCTAAATGGGAAGGAAATCCAAAGAAGAGGGCACATGTGTACATATACACACACATATAGCTCATTCTCTTTGCTGTACAGTGGGAACTAACACAACATTGTGAACCAATATACTCCAATAACAATTAATTTTAAAATAAAGAAGCCCATATGCCAGTCCAGTGGATGGCTCCCCTTCACACTGCTGTCACCCAAGGACACCGAGGCTTCTTCATTATGGATGTTGGGGGTGGGTGCAAATGTAGACAGCAGCCTCCTCTGCTAGTATATGCACTTTCATGCTGAGTTCTTGGAGATCTGGGAGTTTGGGGGAAACGGACCTTTTTCCTGGTGGAGGAGGATGGGGGTCACATGTGTGGGATTAGCGGTAGACAAGGATGGAGTACACTGAAATGATGCCATGGCTCTGGAGGAGGTAACCTTCATCCACTGGCTCTCTGGCCCTTGGTTTCCCCGCCTTGGGCACTGGACTGCTTCATGACCACCTGGAGGGAAAGTGCATCCCAGACTGTGAGACCAGCCCTATCCTTGGCAGGAATGAAACAGGAGACTTGGGGCCAGCAGTCCCCAGATCCAGCTGTTGGTGTCTCTTGCACACAGAGGAAATGGCCTTTTGGTGCTCCCATTTCCTCTGGTTCAGGATCCCCCCTTCCTACCCTTGGTGCCTTGAAGGACTCCTGTCTTGTCCCTTGGACGTATGGCGTTCAATGCCTGTAGCAAGTTCTGCTTCTGACGGGAAGCTTAACTCGGGTCTTGTCTGCTCATTGATGAAGGTAAGAGACTTGGCCAAATTAAA
This sequence comes from Tragelaphus eurycerus, assembly GCA_935064755.1. Lineage (NCBI taxonomy): Eukaryota > Metazoa > Chordata > Mammalia > Artiodactyla > Bovidae > Tragelaphus > Tragelaphus eurycerus. The sequence goes on along the minus strand of CAKXYN010000034.1, from coordinate 9,256,836 downwards.
AGAAACAGTAGCTGTGTTTTATTTTCTTTTTAAACAATATTTATTGACTTTCCTGGTAGCTCAGATGGTAAAACATCAGTCTACAATGCGGGAGACCTGGGTTCAAGCCCTGGGTTGGGAAAATCCCCTGGAGAAGGAAATGGCAATCCACTCCAGTACTATTGCCTGGAAAATCCCGTGGACAGAGGAGCCTGGTAGGCTGCAGTCTATGGAGTTGCAAAGAGTCGGCCATGACTGAGCGAGTTTTATTTTCTTTTTAAACAATATTTATTAATTTACTTATTTATTTATTCTTGGCTGCTCTGGGTCTTTGTTGCTGTGTGCGAGCTTTCTCTAGCTGCATCGAATGGGGAGTACTCTCTAGTTGAGGTGCATGGGCTTACTGAAGTGGTTTCTCTCGTTGCAGAGCCCAGGCTCTAGGGTGCGAGCTCAGCAGTTGTGGTGCGTGGGCTTAATTGCCCTGGGCCGTGTGGGGTCTTCTTGAATCAGGGGTCTATCCTGTACCTCCTGCATCGGCAAGTGGATTCTCAACCCCTGGACCACCACACAAGCCCCTGGAATCTTAACAGTATCTCACCTGGTGCGTGTGTGTGTGTGTGTGTGTGTGTGCACGTGCACGTGTACACGTGCATGTGTGTAAAAGCATAGAGGTGTGTAGACATGCCATCTCAAACTTGACTGAAGACTCTATCTGGTGAAGGGACATACCCCTTGTTTCTTTCCTAGGACTCCATGGAACCTGAACAGAGAACTAGACCAGCCTCCAAAGGTTGACCACTGACTTAATAAAGCACAAGAATAACTGCATTTATGTAAAGCCTTTTTCCCAGGAGTGCTCCGTACTCTGCAGATAATGGACTTATTTATCCCTGGAGCACCTCTGTGAGGCACTTCCAGGACAGGGGTGACCAGACTCATGGAATAATGTCAAAAACAGCATGAAGCTAAACTAGCCCAGAAGTCTGAGGCCCAGAGGAGGTGGGATGGGCCTAAAGTCACCCACTGAGCTGGGAACCGGACCCAAGTTCTTACCCCATTGAGGTGACTCTCCAGCACCGTGTTCCTGGTTCCCATCTGCATGTCCTCCAGGCTGGCTGCAGGCCTTCCATGTGCACCTCCAAAGGCATATTCCACAGGATATTAGAGGCCTTCTTACTAACCCCTGCCCGAGAAAGTTCTGGAAATAATGGATGTCACAAAGTTAAGCAGGTTTCTTTACTGGGCTGTGGGCTGGGCTGTGTGCTGGGCTGTGTGGTCTGCCCATCGCCACATCCAGGAGATTCTTTACTTTCTGTTTTTGTTACTCAAGGACTCTATAGACGCTTTCACAATCCACTTTGTTAATTTCCAAGGGGTGTGCCCAGCACGCATGGTTTCTCAAATTTAATTGTCTTTGGAAACTTCCTTCCCCAGGATCTTGATGGATTGGTGAAGTGCTTGATTTTTTAATATCTGGCGCCAGAACTTCCCCTGTGGAAGGGGATGTCTAAGTTTAGGAAGAATCTTGGCAAGCCAGCTTGGGATGTGGGTGACGCTGTAAAGCATGACTGTCATCAGAGTGCTTTTGGCAGGGGGTGGGGTGGGAGGGGAATGTAGGGATGGGGAGGGGAGAGAATGAAGAAGAACTGGAAGGATGTGGAGGTCTTCAAGTATTTTAGCCGAGCATCTGTCTCGTCCGAGCTGCATTGGTATCTCCTGACAGCAGTGACTCTGGAGGGGACAAAGTTCCCCGTGAGCCTGGGACCTTGAAGGATCATGAATTTCATGTGGGAGAAGGGGGAAGGGAAGGTACTTCCTCTTGCACTAGAGGGAAGGTGCATGAGACAGAGGGGAGGAGTGGACTGTTTTTGTTCCTAAAGGGGAGGAGGAAAGAGAAGAGGAGAAGAAAGAGAAGGACTAAAAGAGAGATGCCAGGAGGAGGAAAAAGGGTTGGGCTGGGTGGAGTGAAGATTCAGTGAAGCTCCAGGATGGTGGGAGAACCAAGGCCATTTATAAGGATGCTCACAGTTTTATGTGAAGTTGTTGGATCTGCAGTGTAACTCCCTCCTTCATTCTCTCCCTCTCCCATCTATAGAGAAGGTAGGATCTTACATGCTTTGTAGAGTGGGTTTTGTGTGTGTGTGTGTGTGGATTGAGAAAGAGTTTTGTTCCTTCCCTGAAATTTTATGACCAAGGAAAAGGCAGCATTAACAGAAGCGGAAGCCTAGAAGCAGAGATGACCCCAGAGGTGCGCCTTTGTGTGCTTATATAACCCTCGGGAGGTCTGGGCACTTTGGGCTTGAAGTAAGCCCCCTAAGTTCTCAGATGCACCTAAGCTGGAACTGGGCATTCTGTAGGTGAGCTGACATCCAACCCTGCTCCCTGACATGTCATCCTAGGCTCCCAGTTACTGTCTCCGTTTGCACCACAGTAACCTGAGCCTCAGAGAACAGGTCTTCCAATAGTGATCCTAGTTTTCCTTAGAAGTCTGTTCTCCAGGGTCAATAGACTTCATTCCTTCCGAATGTCTCATATGACTGTGTACCAAGCCTTGTCATCCTTCTGCCACTGTGGTCTAGCCATCCTCCGGGATTTCAACCTGCTTCCTGGGGCTCAACGCAGTGCTGGGCTGTGTGGTCTGCCCATTGCCAAATCCAGGAGATTCTTTACTTTCTGGGATCTGGTCCTTCCGCTTCTACTAAGGAAACCAAAATTTGATCCAGCATTGTTTTTGTTTGGCAGTCTCATTGCGTTCCTGGCTCCCTGAAGCTTAAGGTCAGCTAAAAATCCTTGTCAGGTAATAAATGAGCTTACTCATTTGGGTTACAGCTGTTCTCTGATGGAATGGTATTACTGCCACGTGGCTGAGAACGGCTGCTTCTCCTGTCACGTTACATAATGATTACAGTTTATATCATGTTGTCGTGGGGGACGCACAAGTGTGCAGAGCCTGGGTGCAGCTTTAAGGAGTGCCTGGGTGTAACGAAGTGGTAATTAACAGCGTCAGTCACAAATAACTTTTTTCTTTCCTTCCTGCACTCCACAGCTTGTTTGTCAGAGGCTGCTGATGCTCTCCTGGTAGGCGCTATGTAAACACACAGGTAGACGGAGAAAGCCTGGCAGACGGTGATTGTCGAGTGGAGACAGGGACCCCATCACAAACACCCTGAACAGCAATGACAGCCATTGTGTATACACACAGATCACCCTAAACAGCTTTTACAAAAGTGGTTTTGGCAGGAGGTGGGGGGATATAGGGATGGGGAGGGGAGAGAATGAAGAAGAACTGGAAGGATGTGGAGATCTTCAAGTATTTTAGCCCAGCATCTGTCTCGTCCGAGCTGCATTGGTATCTCCTGACAGCAGTGACTCTAGAGGGTACAAAGTTCTCCGTGAGCCTGGGACCTTGAAGGATCATGAATTTCATGTGGGAGAAAGGGGAAGGGAAGGTACTTTCTCTTGCATTACTCACTAGCTGTGTGACCTTGAGCAGGCTGACCTTTCTGAGCCTCAGTTTCTCCATCTATAAAATGGATGTTCCAAAGTGGATGACGGGGAGGATGGGAAGGCAGAACCAGTGCCCTGACAGCCTGTGGGAGCTGTAACCCAATAACTGGGAAGAGTAATCTCCCTTTTTGGTCAGGGTTCTATTTGGAGTGAGACCAGTCCCTCGTCCCGCAGGTGTGAGCCTCTCAGGGGTCAGGTTGTGATGCGGCTGTGGGTATGCGGAGACAGAGGCCCTGCTTGCAGGGGACACAGGACCACATGCTGATAACAATGCAGGACAGAAATGAGAAGCCCTCTAAGAAGCGAAGAAAGAAGGTGAGATGGGAGTCTAGAAGGGTTGGCACTTGTGTGATCCTGAAGGGTGAGTGGGTGGGGGTGGGGTGACAAGGAAGGGGTGCAAGGGAAAAAGAGAAAAGTATGACCTTCCACTTGAACGCAGAGTGTTTTCCCATCCACGATCAGATTCAGCCCTCCCTCTCATAATGCCAGCAACTAATATCACAAAGCATTCCATATGCTGGGTACTGTTGGAACTTGTTCAGCCAAGGCAGGAGAGAGGAGCCAGTTCCTTCTGTCCAGTGGTGTCCTGGGATAGAAAATACTAGTGACAAGATTGAAAGTCATTTGCAGGAGGTGAGCCCGGAAGCAGGTCATTGACCTGATCTAAGTAATACCTTTAAGGGGTGAATCAGGCCACTGATTCTGATATGAACGAGGAGTCCCCTTCAAGGCTGTCTCCCTGCTTTCTCAGGTGCCGAGAATTTCAACCTGAAATCCTTAATTCAAAGGTGTGGGAGCATGGGAGATAAGGTTGAAGCTTGAACCCCCACTAAGCTGCAGTTTTCTAGAGGAGTGAATTAACTTTAATTTGTTTTTATTAATTTATTAACATTTAATTGAATTTTAATTTAATTAAAGTTAAACTCACTAGTTAATCCCTTATCCATTCAATGAATAATTAGGAAAAATCTAAACGTGTCAGGCACTGAACATGATCAGTCATTGTCCAGCCCAGCCTCTAAGTCTCCCCTAAAGGAAATGCCCTTCAAGAAGGCTTTCCTCATATGTCCCCCGGTGATGGGCTCTGCCTTCTCTCCGGATGGTCCCCAGGTCATCCCTGCTTTCTCAAGTCGCTCACCATCTCGTGATGGTGGAGATCCATCAGTTGACTTGATTCGATATGGTAAGTGATGTTGGACCCCTGCAAGGGTGCTACAATGTGAGCAGAGAGGAGGTGCAGTCAGAGAAGACTTCTTGGAGACAGTGAAAGCTGGGCAGGGCCTCCAGAGGGAGTTCTGGAGACAAGAGGCAAAGCATCAGGGGGACTTGGGTGACTGGAGCTGTTACAGCAGAACCTAGGAGACGGGGAGTAGGGAGAAGTATGGCTGGATACTCATGGATGGTGGTGGATGAGGATCAGATCGCAGAGGGAATATGCGCCATATGTAGAAGTTTGGACTCTGATAAATGAAGCGCCATTGATGCTTCTCAGGAAGAGGAATGACAAGGTCCAATTTGAACTTTTTGTGAATGATAATGGCGAATGCTTGTATTGTTCTGGGCACTGTTTTAAGTGCTTTGCAAATAATCCTCATGATAATTATATACATGTTGGTGTTAATATCATACCCATTTGACAGATGAGGAAACTGAGGCTTAGCTCTTAAATGACTTGCCCAGGCCCATGCAGATAAGAAGAGGGCAAAGTGGGCTTCCCAGATGGCGCTAGTGGTAAAGAACCTGCCTATCAAGGCAGGAGAGAGAAGAGATGAAGTTTTGATCCCTGGGTCAGGGAGTTCCCCTGGAAGAGGAAATGGCAACCCACCCCAGTTTTCTTGCCTGGAGAATTCTCATGGACAGAGGAGCCTGGCGGGCTACAGTCCATGAGGTCACAAAGAGTCAGACACGACTAAAGAGACTTAGCATGCACGCACAGTCTGGCTCTAGAGTTTGCGCTCTTATCCGGTCTGTTCTACGGCTTGTAGGGGCACCATTCCAGGCAGCAAGTCTAGAAATCAGGAGACCTTTCTGGAGGTGGTTGCAGGAGACACTGAGGTCTTCAACTAGTGATGAGAGAAGGGGGTATATTCCAGAAATGTCAGGGAGAAGTCATCTGTCAGATGATGGTTATTGCCAAAGGAGTTGGGGGTTAACGTTGGGCTTGGTGGTGGTGGTGGTGGTGGGGCAACTGTTTCCTGCAAAGACCCAGATAGTAAAACTTTCAGGCTTTGGAGGTCAGATGGTCTCTGCTGTAACTACTCAACCGCCTTTGCAATGCAAAAGCACGATAGACAACCCATAAATGAATGAGCATGGCCGTGTCTCAATAAAGCTTTATTAATGGACGTGAAACTTGAATTCCATAGAATTTTCATATATCATAAAATGTGATTCTTCTTTTGATTTTTTTCCCCAATTCTTTGAAAATGAAAAAACTATTCTTAGCTACAGGGCCACAGAAAAATAGGCGTGCTTAGTCGCTCTGTTGTGTTTGACCCTTTGTGACCCCATGCGCTGTAGCTCACCAGGCTCTTCTGTCCATGGGATTTTTCAGGCAAGAATACTGGAGTGGGTTGCCATTTCCTCCTCCGGGAAATCTTCCCGACCCAGGGATTGAACCCACATCTCCTGTGTCTCCTGCACTACAGGTGGATTCTTTATCTGCCGAGCCAGGGGAAATAGGCCAGATTTGAGCTGAGGCTGTAGTTTTCCGACCTCTGGGCTAATTCCTGGGAGGGGGGAGTTGAGTGGTGGCCAGGAGGTGACCCAGGATGATCTGAGGACAAAGCAAAGTGGAAAACTATGAAGCCCACATGCTGCTCCCGGGACACATGCAGCGAGGGGAGTCATTCAGAGCTGGCATGCAATATGCGACCCCCTTAGACCTAAAGTGCTGCTAATAAAGGAACATTTGCAAGGACGGTGTTAACAAGCAGTAGCTCTCATGTCTTCCAGCTCTCCCTTCCCACCTCAGGCCCAGTGGTAATGAAAACACGTTTATATCAACACAGAGGTCATGGTCACACAGCCACCCTCATGCTAAAGCATCTCCGAATACTAATAGTTTTCATTTAATGCAAGATCTGCGTTGTATGGGAGAGCTTAAGGTGACCCCAAATACCCCTCCAAATTGCACAACTTTATAAATAAAAAATCATTCTGCAGGCTAAATGACTCCAATGTTCTTCCTCCATGTTGAGACAGGGGAAACATAAAGTTTGAAATTGTATCTGAACATGAATCATAGGGCACCAATGGTATGGGTCGTGGGTTAAAAGGCACCCCTGGGCCACCGGCTCCACCAGCCACGGTCCTCCATCTCAACCTTGGGCTACGAAATCTCTCATCGGGCACAGAAACTGACACATTCACGGGTGTTTGTCATGAGGAATCGCACTTGGGTAACAGCTTCTGGCTGTCATTTTTCAGCACAAACTCTATCCCAGGCCTTTGGCCACACCCTCTGTAAGGAGACAGTGACAGATGTTTTGTTATGCTGTCAATGATGCTAACGTCATGTGAACAAAGGGGCCTTAGAGAATATGTCATTCAAGTGTTTTTAAACATTAAAAACTTAATCAGTAGACTCTTATGCACATCATCACCTTTGACATGGGGCTTTAACATACAACCTGGAAAAGAGTGGGCAGGAACCCCCTGTTGCATAGCAGGCCCTGAGGCATCCTAGAGTTTTGCATCATGAGTATGATCTTCATTTTATAAAAGTCAGAAGCCGAGGATCAGAGAGGTTAGGTGGCTTCCCCCAAAGCACACAGCTCTGGCTAGAGGCTGTTACCTCCCAGGTCAGTAGCCACTTCTGTCTGCAAGGCTGTTTCACAGCAGCATTTTCTGGAGATGCCCTCTGACTATGGGCAGAGACTCTTCCAGGTCAACCAGAAGCCCTTGACCTCCAGTAGGGGCAGTTTGGTGAAAAGGGATTAGCTTTGGAGGACATGATGGCAACTTGGGTTTGAGACCCTGTGGCCATGTATCAGCTACATGACTTCCAACAAGTAACTTCCCATCCAGAAGCCTGGGCTTCTCATGAGCAAAATAGGAATAGCAATCAGGCTTGTTATGAGGACTCTGTGAAAAGAAGTAAATGAAAACATTTTTGTGAAAGGTTGTATTTAAGAATATGATCATGGCAGTTCCAGGCCCAAAAAGAAAAAAAAAAAAATCCAGCTGCATTTCAATCTTTGCTCTGTGCCCATTTCTCTAGCTCCAACCATGTCTCCATCTGCCATCCATCCAGGCAACAGGGAAGGAGAAAAGGACTTTTCTTTACCCTCTGGTTCCTGGGCAGCATTCAAGAGTTATGGGCTCTCGCTCCCCCAAGAAAAAAGACATTATTCTCAGCCTTCAAGGGAGAGGATTCCTGTGTGTAACAGGACTGAATGATGCCTTTTCTCTCACTCTCGTACCAGAATTTAAGAGGGCCCCAGAGCAGCTGAGTTTATTAGGACCCATAAGAACTGTACTATAACCGGGACACCCACAGCCATAAACCTCTACCTTGAAGCTTGTAACAAATCCTGAAATGGTGAACTAGGACGAGTTCTTGTCTCTGTCAGCAGAAAAAAATAAAATAAAATAAAGGGAGAAATGCAAACTTAAGCAGAAAAAGAGACCTGAGAAGGAAAGGCAGGAAGAATGGGAGAGAGCATTAGGCCAGTGGTGCTGTGAATGATGGTGAAAATAATAATCCTGATAAGAAGGCGGCCAGCGTGGCCAGACCTCCCAGGAGATGCCTGGGGACGTCACCTGTGTGATAGGATGAGGGGTAGGGGAGGAGAGAGGAAGACTCACAGGTATGTTGGTGCACACACACATCACACGTATGCACACAGTGTACTCATACATGCACACACAGAAACACACACACACGCATGCATGCAAATACATGCTCAGGGCATGCATGTACACATAGATACGTGCATGCACACAAGTTATGCACAGGCACATACATGCACACGTGTGCACACAAGTACACACATACACATATACACACAGATACACATATGCATACATAGATACACACAGATACATGCACACAGGTGCACACACAAATATATACATGCATACAGGGACACATTCACACAGGTATACACAGCATGTATGTTTGCACACAGATACAGGCACACCTCTGCATACGTGTACACACAGATGCACACAAGCATACGTGTACACACAGATGCACACAGGCATACATGTACACACAGATGCACACAGGCATACATGTACACACAGATGCACACATGCACACAAGGTATGGTATGTGCACCAGGTATACAGTGCACAGACAGCCAAACAGAGGGGAGGAGGGAAGCAAAACCCAGGTAAACAGTAAAGCTGTCTTGGGGCCCCTGGGCTGCTCCTGCCGATGAAAGGGCCATTTGGAGCAAGATCTGTGGTGAGGGAGAGTGTGTTTTCCCCATGATCCTTTGGTGGGCTGAACTGACTCTGCCCTGAATGCTCTGAGTTGCAGTAAGCCTGCACAAAGGCTTGGCCCTTAGTAGAAAAGAGCAGCACAGATGAGTAGCAACTGGATTTAGGGTGGAGCCAGGACGTGGAACTTGAAGACCAGCACCGTCTCCTGCTGGGACAGGGTGAGAGCCCTTCTGTGAACAGCAGGAGGTGAACATATCCACCCCTCCACCCCTGTCTGCCTCCACTGGGCCCTCCTCTGTAGGTGCCTGAGTCAGCCCCAAATCCCCCTTCTGCTGCTGCTGCTGAGTCATTTCAGTCGTGTCTGACTCTGTGCGACCCCATAGATGGCAGCCCACCAGGCCCTCCCGTCCTTGGGATTCTCCAGACAAGAACACTGGAGTGGGTTGCCATTTCCTTCTCCAACATATGAAAGTGAAAAGTGGGAGTAAAGTTGCTCAATCGTGTCTGACCCTCAGCGACCCCATGGACTGCAGCCTACCAGGCTCCTCCATCCATGGGATTTTCCAGGCAAGAGTACTGGAGTGAGGTGCCATTGCCTTCTCCAAATCCCCCTTCATCACCTGGTAAATCCTGTTAGCAGCAGACGCTAAACCTGCTCCTCTCTCCTTCCTTGTAAATGGAACCACGCTTTCATTTGGAGTGACAACATGTCCATTTCATCTCCCAGGCTCTATGGCAGTTCTTTGAGGTAATTTTGGTCAGTGAGAGAAATACCTAAATTTGCTGGGGAGTGGGGGCAGATTCTAGGAAAACTTTGGCTTTCTTCATAACAGAGATAACAAAGGTCAGAGTCATCCTTTCCACTCTGTTCTTCCTTTGAGCCTGGTCATGATGTCTGGAGCCACAGTAGCCATCGTGTGACCATGAGTCACAGAGGTTAAAAACCACCGCCCTAGAGATGATAAGACAGACATTCAGAAAACTGATCCTGCACCTCCCATCTCCGGACTTCTGTTACATGAGAAAAATAAACACTTCTTTGTTCAAGTCACCATGGATTCTTTTCGTACCTGAAGCCAAACTCAATCATAACTGGTACATTCAGGTAGAAAGAGACTTGACTTCTTTTTTGTTTTTTTAACTTCCAACCTTCCTGCTGTCCCTTTGTAGCTCATGAGACCCACTTGCCAAAGTATTAAGTAATCTCAACATTCCTGACGGTGTGAAACGGAGTGTCTTAGACTGGGCTGGGTGGGGAGAAAGGGAAGGACCATGTCAGGTGCGGGCAGGCTGACTCTGAGCCCTCAAGCTCTCTCCCACACCTACTTTGGTGGCAGGAGGGTTTCTCTCCTCTCCTTCTTCCCATCCCACTAAGTTCTCTTTTCTACACTTCCAGCCTGCCTCTTTGACCCCATCTCAGATCTAGAATGGGTTAAACTTTTTATTGATTTATTTTTCTTTTTCATGAGTGTGCAGAGAGGAAGAAGAGGGAAAATAAATTATACATCTCCCAAGATACGATCTGTAGTTAATTCTTAATTAGGACTGACAGATGTTTCCCTCATAATCCTCTCCCCAACATGTTCTGTTTGCTTTGTTTGCTGCTGGAAGATATATTGTGACACGCTAATGACCTTTCTAAGCTTGTCCTGGAAGTGTTATTGGCATTCTAATGATTTATTGCGTGTTCCAGTTGATTACAGGGCCATTTGTCAACATTTTATTTCTCTCTCCATAAACCTGTCTCCTGCGTCACAGACGTTCACCAGCATGAAATTTAAACAAATACAGTATATGGCCCTTACTCCCTGTCTGCTTTCACTCGGAACCTCTGGAGCAAACCCATTCTGGCCAAGAGAGGGCTTTTTATGACCAATGCTGTGGTTTTCACAAGGCAGGAGTTAGTCTCTGTGTATGAGTCTAAGGATGACTTCTTGACTATTGATGCGTAATTCCCTGGGTTGGGATTTTTTTTTTTTAAGTAGAATCAGCCAGGCCAGTTTCCCAATTATTTAGATAAATTCTATGTCTAGGGTTTCAAGCAGTCATTTTGTGCCTCTTGGCGGGCAAGAACAGGCTTGGCTGGAAAAGGAGGTGCTGGCCAGTCTGAACCAGTCGGTCAGGCCGATTTACCTCTTCACTCCTTACAACCACAGAGGCACCTCACAGGTGACAGGACTGAGCAAGCCCAGGGGACACGGGGAGACTATGAGTCACACCCTCAAGGCACAATGGTTTGAGCAGTTTTCAACTTGCTGGGTGACCTTCGGCCCATCCCACCTCCTCCCGGGCCTCAGACTTGTCGGCCAGCTTAGCTTCACGCTGTTCTTGACATTATTTATTCCATGAGTCTGGTCACCCTTGTCCTGTAAGTGCCTCACAGAGGTGCTCCAAGGATAAATAAGTCCATTATCTGCAGAGTGCCGGAGCACTATCCTTGGAGAAAGGCTTTACATAAATGCACAGTTATTCTTGTGGTTTATTAAGTCAGTCATCAACCTTTCGAGCTGGCCCATCAGTCACAGTGAGGTCATGTGAAAAAAAAAAAGGTGGAAGATGCTATTCCCTTTCAGTTTGGGTTGAAAAAGCGCAAATATTCTCCAAGTTGCCTTCATGCATGTGCACACTCATGCACACACCTGACAGACGGCACTTTTTAAAGTTAAACACTCAGTCCGAATAGCGTGAGGGCTTAGCTTTCCTCAGGTCTCTGCATCTCTAGGAAACTGTTATCCTGGTTCTCAGCATTGCCTCTCTTAAGTCATGTGACAAAGCCAGGAAGTGATGACTGTGGTCCTGTGTATGGCAGATGTCTCCCTGTGTGTTTCCCGCAGGTATCTCAAAAATCACCAGGTTGATAAGTGAACTTGGAATTCGTCTGCATGTTTTAGAGCTGAGAGCTGCTTTCTCCTGAACGATCTTTTTCGCCTAATGGCTTGAGCGTCTGCTCCGTGGCCCGGTTAGAAACCTGAGAAGCATCCTTGCCTGCGTCCTTTCCCATATCTTCCTCAAGTCCTGTTGGATTGTTGGTCCTGGGTTCTGACCCCTCCCCACCATCACATCTGTCCTCAGGCCCTCGTCGTCCTGGACCTTGCCAATAGGCTTCGCATTGGGCAGGGACAGTGGTTGGGATGACAGGCACCCAGTCTTGCTGGTCACAGAACCACAGTGTCTACGGGAAAGAGATCTGGTGACGTTGGTGACACAGGGCAGGTGGGAAGGTGGGGAATGAGGGTGAGGATACAGCCAGGAGTCAAGAGATCTCTGGAGATCAGGCAGTTGGATCCCCCATCAAGTTCACTGTTTCTGCATTCCATGTAATAAACTACCCCAAGCTTAGCGACTGAAATGACATTCATTTTGCTCACAAATCTGCAGTTTGGACATGGCTTAGAGGCACAGCTTGTCTCTACTTCTACTTGGCTTCAGCTAGAATGGCTTTGAAGGCTGAGGCCTGGAATCACCTGAAGACTCCCTCTCATAACGTGTCTGATGGCTGATGCTGGCTAGAGCCTTAGCTGGACTGTTGGCCAGAACACCTCCATGTGCCTCCTCCAGAGGGACGGGGCTTCCTTGTAACATGATGGCTGGGCTCCAAGGGCTAGCTTCTTGTTAGAAAACGAGGCAGATGGAAGCCAGTTTACTTCTGATGACACAGTCTCTGAACTCTTGCAGCGTTAACTTCCACTGTTTCTATTTGGGAGAGAGAATAGACTTCTCTTGTTGGCTCTGGAAGAGCATGTGGGATCAAAGAAACACAGCCATGGCTGTTTCGAGAAAATAAATCTGCCACAGTCTGTGAGGAGTCTGCTGTTTGGTTACCCTCTTAACAGGTCAAGTTCCTAGTAGGGAAAGTTGGATTGGTTTGTGCATGTCACAAGCCTGTTCCAGGCGACCTGAGATAGAAAAATCTTGGCCCTTTGATGATGGAAGAGGGAGCTATCTCCCTCCAACATGACACAAAATGGCAGGAATTTCCATCAAAAGAGGTACCAGGGAGCTGCTAAGAAGGTGGTATGGGAGATACAAAGGGAAGTACTAAATTCTAGACAGCCAAAACATGATAAGCATCTTTTACAGACTGACCGAAGACTTCTATTTCGACCTCTATCTAGGTTTTCATGATCTTAATGCGATTGTGATCTAAATTTGACTGTGACCATGTGACTCTCATGCTTCAAATCCTCTCATGTACATATGTATACATATATGTACACATGGATGCTCAGCTGAGCCTGACTTCTGCAACCTCATGGACTGTAGCTCAGTAGGTTCCTTCTGTCCATGGGATTCTCCAGGCAAGAATACTGGAGTGAGCTGCCATGCCCTCCTCCAGGGGATCTTTCCCACCCAGGGATCAAACCCGTGTCTCTTAAGTCTCCTGCACTGGCAGGCGGGTTTGGCAGGTGGGTTTTTTAGCACTAACGCCTCCTGGGAAGCCCCAGTTCTCTCACGGTTCCCTGTAATTGCAGAATCAGCACTGAACTCCATAGCCTGGCGTTCTAGACACTGCGGACCTGTCTCTTGCATCTCTTTCCAGGTGTCCCCTGTGGACAGTCGCAGCCCGCAGCCCATGTGCAGTCTTTGGTCCACCAAGCTGCTTTCAGACCCTTTCTCATGTTTGCTAGACTCTCAGTCTCCTCTCAGTTTCTGTGCTGCAAACCTATAGAACCTTCTGCAGAAGCCCTTCTCTATTCTTGGGTACCCAGTTAGCTTTTGTTCACATATATGGATCTGTGCTGAGAGTCACCATGGAGAAGCCTTCTCTGGAGTTATTTTCTGAGAGTTGGGAAGGGTTGTGGTCCCTTTTGGGTTCCCACGGGACCCCATAGAGTTCTCTTGCAGCTCTAACCTGTGCTTTTCTGGTTAATTTCCTCAGTTAGCTGGTGGGACCGTGGGCAGGTGCTGTATTTTGGTTACCTCTGAATCCCATGGGTCTTAGGATGCTGCTGGCCATGAAGCAGTTGCCTGATAAGTGCCAGCTGAGTGGTGATGAATCATGCTGTCACGTGGTCCACATTCCTTTCTCGAGGATGACTGTCTAAAGACGGGAGTCATGGTGGAGGGACTTGTAGTTGAGTGCTGGAGAACAGATGAGAACTGGTCCTGCCAATGGCACCCTGAGCTGTGCACTGCAGGGCTGGAGGGGCAAATGAACCTGACCCACGTGATGGGACCACATAGATACGGATGCTAGGGCATCACAATCTGGGCCTGTTGGGGGCAAGGAGGTGTATATGTACACAGCATCATTCTTGACCAAAATTCTTCTTTGGTTCAACATCCTCCCAAGAGAAATGAACATTTGAAAACTGCAGAGAGGAGCAAATTCATGTCACTGGGAAGGAAAATAGTTTACTTTTCCATGTGTCCTCCCAATAAGATGCCCTGGAGAAGGAAACAGCATCCCACTCCAGTACTCTTGCCTGGGAAATCCCATGGACAGAGGACCTAGAGGGCTACAGTTCGTGGGATCACAAAGAGTCAGACATGAACAACTTAGTGACTGAACAACATCAGCAACACCCTATGACGGGACCCAATGCTGAAACCAGGAGAGGCTGAAGCCTGGAGGATGGAGATGAGCTAGGTAAGTGATGGGCCGAGAACCTTCTCTGTTCCTCTTATGTACAGACCCTCGGTAGGATTAGGTCAGCTAGGGGGGAGACCCATAGGGGAGAGATTAGCAGGGCTTTTTCTCTCTTTCTGATGACTAATTTCTCAGCCATTGCTGCTGGACCTCGGTGTGAGAGCAGTGTCTCGTCAAGGTTGCCCACTCTGCGCACACAGCAGCCACCTGGAAACCCGCCCCCTCTGGGGCAGAGGCAAGCCTGAACTCTAGCCCGCGGCCGAAGAGGACAGATGGGGTGAGGAGAAGGGCGGCCCTGAGAGGTCTGGAGGCTGAAGAGCTCCCAACCCCAGTGCAAGCTGCGGGTAACGTATGGCTTAATTTCCTCTCAAATTAGACACTTGATAAAAAAAGTTATTATATCTGTCAAATTGCCAGGGCATTTTATGGGCGTGATAAACTAAGAACCACTGCTTTACAAACCTTGATGGGATGTTTCAGTACCTGGAAAACAATTTTATGGCCGCCCAGGCTACTAACAAATTGCAAATACTGATTAAGCCATAAAGTTACAACAACATTAAAATATAATGAGAGGTTATTGCACGCGGGAAGGCTCTTAAGCAACAGCCACAGCTGCACTCAGCTGGCGAGTCGGGCTTATGCTTTCTCTGGCGGAGGGGTCCCTTTTGGGTCGGATCTGAGCTCCCAGGGGGCCTGAGAGATGTTTTCTCCAGGGCAGAGTGGAGAACAGGGAGAAGCAACCTCTCTTGGTGGGCTGAGAGGCTTAGACATGACCTTGAATGTCACATTTTGGGTGTGCCAAGGGGAGGTGAGACAGGGGAGAGAAGGGGGGTACTTTGTCTGTCTCCCACCCCAGGGCGTGTATGCAACACTCTTTCCAGAAGTGTGAATTCTTTCCTTGACCCTTTGTTCTGGATGCTGTTGGAGATTCTAGGCCCTGTTCTGTGCTTGGGGCAAATCAAAGGGTCCATGAGGAGTGTTTGTCAGGGGCAGGCACCGCAAGATGCCCCAGGGAAGCAGGACTGGGCTTCAACCTCTGCAGAGGTGGCACCTATCAAGGAGATGGGACAGATGAAGGATAAAAATAACAGAGCAGAATGGACTAGGAGCTGGCCAGGGCATCACAGGAAGCCCTTCTGCAGGGAAAGAGGAGTTGGCGGTCTGTCTCTGGTTCTCTGTGCCTCTCTAGGCCTCGGTCAAGCTGAGATTGTTTGTCAACCAGTGAGTGAAAGTGTTAGTCGCTCAGTTGTGTCTGACTCTTTGTGACCCCATGGACTGTAGCCTGCCAGGCTCCTCCATCCATGGGATTTTCCAGGCAAGAATACAGGAGTGGGTTGCCATTCCCTTCTCCAGGGGATCTTCCTGACCCAGAGAGTGAACCAGAAGATTCTCCTGCTTGGCAGGCAGAATCTTTACCATCTGAGCTAAGCAACAATTCTCCTCTGGATCATTGGCCTCTTTAAAAGTGAATGTCAGTCAAAGTCTGGGCTTTCCAAATCCCGGTTTGGCTTCATTGGCCTCTCTCAGACCTGGAGACCTTGCAAGCCCTAGAATGCCTGAGTTTCTTTCTCCAGTCTTCCCTCCGGGAGGAGGGACTGGCTCCCTTCATCTTGGCGCCTGGGCTCTGGTCCTCTGCTTCTCAGTATGGGTAGGTCGATTCTTCATTGAAGGTGCCCTGTGCCAAGCACAGGTCCAGGCTTACGCACCCAGCACTTACGTGCCCTGCCTGCCATCCAGGGAAGGCAAGCAGGTGGATGTTCAGCCGGTGGCAACTGGGGTGGGAGGTAGAATTAGGCACTTTTAGGGACTTGGGTTATGAGTCAGTAAGAGCAACAGCAGGAGCCAGAGAGGGCAGTGTGGTGTCCGGGGGATAGAGACCGAATCCTGACCCAGGCCTTACCATCTTAGTGGCATGGGTAGGTTATGTAGCATCTTTATGCTTTAGTTGTCTCTTTTTATCTATCCATATATGATGATATTTTATTTGTATTATATTTATTACAAGCGCACCCTAAAGATGCTGCAGGTTTGATTCTAGGCCATGGTGATAATGCTAATATCACAATGAAGTGAGCCACATGAATTTTTTTTTTTTAGTTTCCTGGTGCAATAAAAGTTACAATTTCCCTTATATCGTAGTCTCTTGTCTCCATAGCATTATGTCTTAAAAAATAATGCACATACTTTAATTTAAAAATATCTTATTGCTAAAAAGTGCTCCCCATCCTCTGAGCCTTCAGCGAGTCATAGTAGCAACACTGAAGGTCACAGATCACAGACCATCAGGACACATTCAATAACAACGAAAAAGTGAAATATTTTGAGAATTACCCAGATGTGACACAGAGATATGAAGTGAGCAGAGGCAGTTGGGAAAATGGTATTGATAGACTTTCTCCTGACAGGGTTGCCACAAACTGGCAGGTTGTAAAAACTAGAACACCTATGAAGCACAGAAAATGAGGTCTGCTTCTATTTGTGAATTTTATATTTTTACTCATTTAAATGATCTACCCAGAGAGATGTCAGGAAGGTTAGCTGAGTGAACACATGCAGAGTTCAGAGACCTGGGCCTGGCACAGAGTAACCCTCAGTTAATGTCACCATTGCCATTTACTGAGCACCTGCCAGGCGAGAGGCTCCATGCTTCACATGAACTGTCTCCTTAATATTCATAATATTCCTAACAAATATATGACACTGCTTATATATGGTTTTTCCTGTGGTCATGTATGGATGTGAGAGCTGGACTGTGAAGAAGGCTGAGCGCCGAAGAATTGATGCTTTTGAACTGTGGTGTTGGAGAAGACTCTTGAGAGTCCCTTGGACTGCAAGGAGATCCAACCAGTCCATTCTGAAGGAGATCAGCCCTGGGATTTCTTTGGAAGGAATGATGCTAAGGCTGAAACTCCAGTACTTTGGCCACCTCATGCGAAGAGTTAACTCATTGGAAAAGGCTCTGATGCTGGGAAGGATTGAGGGCAAGAGGAGAAGGGGACGACAGAGGATGAGATGGCTGGATGGCATCACTGACTCAATGGATGTGAGTCTCAGTGACCTCCGGGAATTGATGATGGACAGGGAGGCCTGGTGTGCTGCGATTCATGGGGTCGCGAAGAGTTGGACACGACTGAGTGACTGATCTGATCTGATCTGATATATGTAATCTAAAGAATGATACAAATGAACTTATGTATAAAACAGAAATAGACTCACAAATGTAGACAATCTTATGGTTACCAAAGGGGAAGGTGGGAAAGGGATAAATTAGGAGTTTGGGATTAACATACACACATTGCTACATATTGGAGAAGGAAATGGCAACCCACTCCAGTCTTCTTGCCTGGAGAATTCCATGGACAGAGGAGCCTGGCAGGCTGTAGTCCATGGGGTTGCAAGAGTCGGACATGACTGAGCAAGTGTCACTCACACTACTATATATAAAATAGATTACCAGCAAGGATGTACTGTGTAGCACAGGGAATGTTACTCAATATCTTGTAATAACGTATAAGAAAAAAGAATCTGTTAAAGAATATTATATATATATATATAACTGAATCACTTTGCTGCACAATTGAAACTAACACAACATTGTAAATCAACTATATTTCAAAACAAATGAACAAACAAGCAAAATCTTAGTGATGAAATTTTAATAGGCAGTATTATTCTAAGAATCCTAAAATATCTTTTTTTTTTAGGCAAAAAGGAGGATTTGCTTTTTAAAAACTGACATATTATGGCACACATTGTTTAATTTATGAATTGAACAGTTAATAATCTTAACAAATATTTGTAATATTCCTAATAAACATCAAAATATCATCAGCTCCATTTTATAAACACAGAAGCTGAGTGAGATTCAGGGAGGAAGATCTGCTTGGTAACAGATAGTGGATGACAAGGCTTGAATTCAGAACTAGGTGGTTCTGATTTTATAGTCCTTGCCAGAGATGCGATGATGAAAATTGTATCCTAGGACTTTTGGGGACCTAAGGCCTGGGGCAAACACCCAGAAAATGGGGAGAGACCTAGCATCCATCCTGCTCAGCAGGGCACCATCCATGTGACTTAAACTGGGGCTCTGCTGACTTTTGGTTCTAGAAGGTCAGCCTGGAAGATGGTCTGATCAAAGCCATCAGGCATACAGGTCGTGAGAGATGATCTACCTGCCCTGGTGTGGCAACATTTTACAATGAACAGTGGACACACGTCAGGAGATGACAGGCTGTCCATCTTTTGGACTGTATTTGCAGGAGGAGATGGGCAGGTCTGAGCCGATGGCAATCGTCTTACAGGACAATGTCATCTACCAAAAAAACTACACATTTTCCTCTTTTCGGGTCTGGTGTTACGTATGTAATGCAGAGAGCAGCAGTAGTACTCAGAGCCTCCTTATACATCCATTCTTGCTTATTCATAATTTATTCCTCTAAATTTGATAGTCCATAACTGCCTAGGAAGTAACATCACTATACTAGGCACCAGGGAACAGTAGTTGGATGAGAAGAGGGTACGTGTGCTCAAGACTGTTCAGATAGAAAACTATTATAAAGTCTACACCTCTATAGACTCCGTTGATGGCTTAGTGGTAAAGAATCTGCATGCAATGCAGGAGATGAGAGCTCGGTCCCTGGGTCAGGAAGATCCCCTGGAGAAGAAAATGGCAACCCACTCCAGTATTCTTGCCTGGAGAATACAGTCCATGGTGTCGCAAAGAGTCAGATGCAGCTGAGTGACTAAACAGCAACATCTGTACAGCATGTCAAACGTGACGACAAAAGGAAGTGGAGAACAAAAGACAGCTGGGAAAAGATGCCCCCAAGTGACCCTGGGGAGTTTTCAATCAGAGGCTGTGCTGAACTTCCTTGGCCAGAGAGTCAGGACAATCATATTCCAGTTGCTCTGCTCTTCTCTCTTTTATTAAAGTCATCATTTAAAAAATATCTATTTTTAAAAACGTATGTATTTGGCTGCACTGGATCTTAGTTGTGGCACTCGGCATTTTCGATCTTCATTGTGGCACGCAAACTCTTAGTTCCAGCACGTGGGATCTAGTTCCCTGACCAGGGATCGAACCTGCGCCGCCTGCATTGGGAATGTGGAGTCTTAGACCACTGGACCACCAGGGAAGTCCCTATCTCTTCTTCTCTTAAGAGTAACACTCCTTGGATCTAGGGCGTGAAAATATTCGTGATGATAACAAACATCTGTGTAGCACGTTACAAAAGGGCACCTCGGAACCATCAGGAAACTGTCATTGTTAATCCCGTTTGATAAATTAAGAAGCACTGAGACGAGAGGTGATGTCATTGACCCAGTCCTGCTGGTTTACCACTGGGTCCCAGTAGAACGTGACTCCTGCGTGGCCAGGACTTTGCCTCCTTTGGACTGCTATTCACCGCCGGATGTCGGCACCTGGAAGAGTGCCTAGTACATGGAGGTCACTGGATAAGAGTCTTGCATGAGTGAAAAAACCCAAACGCTTCTCGATTCCGACACACATGCTTTCCGCGATATTACCAGCTGGCCACCACACCCCACCCTGCTGCCCTGGTAAAGAATCCACCTGCAATTCGGCAGCCTGAGTTCAATCCCTGGGTTGGGAAGATCCTGTGGAGAATCAATGTGTGTAATGCAAAGGTTACCAGCTCCAGTATTCTGGCCTGGAGAACTCCATGGACTGTATAGGCCACGGGGTCCCAAAGTCGGACATGACTCAGTGACTTTTTCACTTTCACCAGCTCTATGTTCTAGAAACCAGCTTCTGTAGGAAAAAGTGTTATACGCAATGATTCCTTTCTTCTCTTATCCAGGTCCAAGGGTTTAGTGACTGCTGTTTGTACAAAGCACACTCCACTGGGACCTCCTCTCCAAGATGCTTGGGGACCAGAAGCGCCGTGGGCTTGCAGAGGTGGGAGAAGGTTGGTGTAAGGAAAGCTTTGGCCAGGTGGCTGACCAGGCTAGGAGCAATCTTCTGGCCATTTCAGTTCATCAGGCAGGACCCCACTGGGGCCCAGCTGGAATCAGACATAAACAAAGTAGCCTTCCCCATGCCAACAAGAGTGGAAATAAGATGTGTCAGAGAGACAAACCCCCTCCTTGAGGCTCCTCCGCTGTACCTATTAGAAGTGCAGTCCAGAGGCTGCGGGTGGCGGGGGAGAGCCTGTGGTTAAGAAAAGGGGACTATTAGCCGACACACTGGATCATAATGGAAAATGTCACCTTTTCCAATTCCCTTGAAATAGTCACCTGGGGTCTGTTTTCGGCTATTGCTGCCCTGTTCTCAGTGGGGTCATTTCTTTTCCGGGTAACCTTGGGAGAGGCGCGAGAGGGGAATAAAAGAGGAGAAACCAGGGCTGGGCATCTGTTTCTGCACCTGCCGTGTTCTGGAGTGCCACTGGGCCCCCCCCACATCCGGTCATCGGGGTCCTGTCTGTCTTTGGGAGCGATGCTTTCCCACTTGTCCTCACTCTCCTGGACATTGCCAAGAGGTCCAAACGTCTCCACTTCCTCCTGCAGGAGTCGAGCCAGCGGATGCTGGTCCACCAGCGGCATCAGTGGGGTCAGCCTGGCTGGATACCCACTGCAAGCTGAGAGCGGTGGATCCAAGAGGTGGCTCTCAACCACTTTAAAGTCGTTTATCACTTTCTGGAGCACCAGCCACAAAGTAGCCTTCTCCATGCCAGCAAGAGTGGAAATAAGATGTGTCAAGAAGGTAAACCCTCTCCTTGAGGCTCCTTGGCACTATACCTATTAGAAGTACAGTCCAGAGGCTGCGGGTGGGAGGGGAGAGCCTGTGGAAATCTTCATGTTGCCACATCTTCTCGAGGTGGGGGCAGTGGTACCAGCTTCCAACACAGTAAGGAGTGTGGTGATATTTCTGAAGTACATCCAAACTTACAAAAAATTCAGGATGTCTCTCCCATTCAAAAAAACCCTTATACTGGTCAAGGCAACAGGGAGACGCAAGGAGAATGAAACTGGCCAGAAAGTGCCCGGCACAGCGTAGGAAGGGGAAGACAAGTTTCTTTTCCATCTCACTGAAAAAAGTAACGTGGCATTTATTAATGTCCCAAATGCCCAAAACCAGTTGTTTCCTTATGTGTACTAAATGCGTTTAGTCTTGACATGGGTGTGATGCCGATTTGCTTCAGCAGGGCCTGTGATGTCCGAAGGTAACACTGACCTTGTGTGGGTGCCTGTTGAGCTCCTTGCTGTGTGTGTGTGTCTTGGACTCTCAGAACAGTGCTTACTAGTGCTTCATCCTGGTGGAGCCCAGTAGATTCTTCGGGATGAAGGCATGGTCACTTTCTTGAATAGTTTGGTTGTTAAAGACAAAATGTTGCAAAGACTTGGACACAACTGAGTGACTGAACTAACTAATGACAAAACAGAGAACAAAGCGAGTTAGGCATCTCTGCAGAATGGACAGGGGGAAACATACAGAATTGTGTCGTCGTTCCTGGGGCCTCCAAAACCATGGCATGGTGCAGGAGGCCCACAGAAGCTTGGACTGAGTCCCCTCCTCTGTTGCCAATAGTCGGTGTGAACTTGGATGTGTTAGTTCCATCCTGCGGCTGGTCTTGGGTTTCTCATCTGCATATAGTATTGGAGGGTTGGGCTTTCTGTCTCCACTGCATGGAATGGTTTCGGCATTCCTCACTTTTGTCCGTGTGTGTGTGTGGCGGTGGCGGGGGGCGGTGGTGTATTCACACTGCACCCATACTTGTCACTTAATCCACTTTCTGTCTTCCTACCCTCAGAGGATTCCTTTATCT
Source organism: Tragelaphus eurycerus (assembly GCA_935064755.1). Lineage (NCBI taxonomy): Eukaryota > Metazoa > Chordata > Mammalia > Artiodactyla > Bovidae > Tragelaphus > Tragelaphus eurycerus. Next base: position 9,234,582 of record CAKXYN010000034.1, on the reverse strand, counting down.
TGTCACTCTCCTACCTAAAACCCTCACACCTATGGGATAAAGACAGAGCTTGCTGTGGATATAAATAAGAACATAGAAGATACAGACCACGTGCTCACAAAGTGTGATCTCCTAGTTATACATGGAATTATGTTCCCCACAAAACTAAGATGCCCCTTCTCTCAAAAGGTCCATAAGAGATCTACACAACCTGAAATTTTAGAGTAATAACTTCCCTGAAGCAGAAAGTTTGATACCCTTATTCTCTGACCGTGATGCATTACAATTCAAGTTTACAAATAGAATAATAGTTGCCAAACCCTTTAAAAATTTGAGATGGAAAAAAAAAAAAACAAAACTCCCAAACCTAAAACAACTTTAGAAAAAAGTGATGGGCAGAAACGATATCAAAATAGAAAAGACAGGTTATTTTAAATTATTGCAATTCTGAAACCCTGCAAAAGTTATAGGATGTGGCCAAGTCTCTTTTTAAAGCACGTTTCATGTGCTCAGTTGACTTTATCAACAAGAAAAAGGGAAAAGCAGGTGATTTTATAATTGAATTCAAGAAGCAAAATACATAAAAATAAAGAAAACCAAGGAAGATAAGAGGTAAGAATCGGTAAAGATAAAAGCAGAAATGAATGAATTAGAGAGAGAAAAGAGAGAACAAAGAAGAGTGAGTTCTTCAAAAACATTCCCACCCTCTGATGGGGTTGAGTAGGAGTGAGACTCAAGAGGGAGGGGATATATGTATACTTAGAGCTGATTGACTGTTACACGGCAGAAACCAACACAACATTGTCAAGCAATTACGCTCCAATTAAAAATGAATTTAAAACATAGCCAGAACCCCAAGGAAAAGGATTGAACCCGACAAGAAACAGATTCCCTGTTTTAGTTTTCTGTGCATAGTGTAACATACCACACCTTGCTGGCAACACAAGTCTAGGAACATCCCTGGTGGTCCAGTGGTTAAGACTTCTGGATTCCAACGCAGGGGATGTGGATCTGATCCTTGGTTGGGGAACTAGGATCCCACACGCCAGGCTGGTGGCCAAAAGAAAACAGAACAACGCCCCAGTCTATTCTCTTGCAGTTCTGAGTCAGTTTCACTGAACCAGGGCCACCGTGCGGTCAGGGCTGGCTCCTTTTGGCGCCTATACGGACGAGTGTTTCCTTGCCTCTTCTGGATTCTGGAGGCTCCCGGCATTCCTTGTCTCCTGACCTCTTCCTTCCATCACTCTAACATTTGCTTCTGTCGTTACATTCCCCCACTTCCTTATGTGGCTTTCCTGCATCTCCCCTTTTCACAAGGAAGGACTTTCGTGATTACATGTAGGAGTCACTTGGTTAATCCATGATATGCTCCCCATTTCAAGATCCTTAACTTAATCGTATCTATAAGTCCTTTTTGCCTTACAGGTTGACATATATAGTTTCTGGGGTTTAGGACATGGATCCTTTGTGAGGGGATTTTATTCAGCCTACCATAATACATAACCACAAATGTTTTCAAAATGCATATTAAAAATGTTCAGGAAATATTATATGCAGCATGATTCCAATAAATCTGAAAATCTAGATGGAATGGTTTTCCTTACTTTGGAAATCTGAAAATATCCAAAACTGACTCAAGAATATGCAAAAAAGTAAGACAACAAATCGCCCCTTCTCCTTGAGGCTTACCAAAAAGGCACCAGTCTAGACAGTTTTGTGGGCAATTTCTCAGTGACTGTAGCAAAAAGATAATACTCAGATCACACACATTTCTCCAGAGTATAACAAATATGGAATATCTTCAACTTCAGTTTTCTGACTCATAATGAAACTTGACAAAGAATCTTGACGGGAAAAAAGAGACTAATATCACTTGACTAGAGATGCAAAAATCCTAAGAAAAATATTAACAAACCAAATACATCAATATATTAAAGGAAAAATAAGCCATATCCAATGAGGCCTTATTCTAAGAATAATTATGGAAGCTTATTTCACCATTAGAAGATTTATTAATTTCTTAATGTGATACATCTTACTGTCTAAATAGGTTAGAGGAGAAAAACAGATATGACCATCTTGTAAGGGTCTAAAACTTAATGTTACAAAGTTAAATATCCAGAACTGGAAACAGTTAGTTAGAAAGTTTTAGTATACTAAAGATAGAAGAAAATTTCTTAACACAAACAATATCACAAATAAATATTAATCATCAGAGTGAACAATAAGAGAACTGCATTGGCTAAATCAAGTCTCTCCAATACTGTTGTCATTGTTGAGGTTTAGCTAAAAAAATACTGCAAGAATAGTAAATAGAAAATAAACATCAAAAGTATTAATAAGAGCCAAAAATTTTCATAATTGATTTCAGTATTATTGTAAATCTAGAAAATCTAAGTTACTCAAAAGAGAATATACTAAGTGATAGTTCAAAAACTGGCTGTATAAGACAAAAATCAACAGTTTTCTTATACATTTAGAATAATCAAAAATTTTATCTGCAAATGTAACTAGTTGCTAGAAATTAGCAAAGGCTCAAAATGTGGGAGAACTGCATAAACACATGATCAAATGCTATTGAATGAAATAAGAAAATAAAAATGAGAAATATACCATATTCTTGCTGGAAATATTCATTCTTGCAAATAAGCCTTTTATCCCAGATTAACATATTAGTTTATGAAATGCCACTTAAAATCTCAGTGGGTTCTTTTTGAAGTCTACAAATTGATTCTTAAGTTCATCTTGAAGAGTGAATACAGAAAAATAATTCATAAATTTTGGAAAAGAGAAGAATAATGACTGAGTTTGCTTTGCTATCAAATATACTATGAAGTTATACTAGTTAAATGATACTGTATTGGCACAAAAATTGATAAAGTCATTAACTGATCCAAGTTAATTCCACAAGGATTTGTATTTAAATGCTCTTATAAAATATAGGAAACAAGGTTGAAGGGAGGAGAGGGTGAGATGTATGGAGAGAGTAACATGGAAACTTACATTATTTTATGTAAAATAGATAGTCAATGGGAATCTGCTGTGTGGCTCAGGAAACTCAAACAGGGGCTCTGTATCAACCTAGAGGGGTGGGATGGGGAGGGAGATGGGAGGGAGGTTCAAAAGGGAGGGATGTATGTATACCTATGGCTGATTCATGTTGAGGTTTGACAGTAAACAGCAAAATTCTGTAAAGCCATTATCCTTCAATAAATTTTCTTTAATTACATCAAGGCTGGAAACCTTTAAAACATTGACAGATTTGATTACATCATAATTTTATGTGTTTCCACATTGAAAGACATCATTAACACAGTTAATAGATAGTCAACAAACTGGAAAAATACATTCTGTGTGCTAGGTAAAGATTTAGCAATCACAGTATATAGAGAACCCTTACACATCAATAAGGAAAAGGTAAATAGTAACAAAGTGATGCTAACTGATGATTTACAGAAAAAGAAATACGAATTTTCAGTGAGTGTAAGATCTTTCACTAATGAAAATAAATTCATATTAAATCTGTGAGCTCCTACTTTTCACCTCTTAGAAACAATGGGGACATCTATGTTCTGAAAGTGTACAGAAACATATGCTGTTGGCGAGGGTATACACTGCTTGATGCAACCATCTGGAAAGACAGATTATCCATGTGTATGAAATTGTAAATAGGCATTCCCTTTGACCTAGCAATTACACATCTATGTATTTATTCTATGGACATAATCTCACAAGTTTGCGAGGATCTGAATGCAATGTCAACTGATCCATTACTTATAGTAATAGCAAAGAATTTAAACTACCAGTTAGGAATTTTTAAAATACATACAACTGATTCAAACCTTGATGAATTACATCAAGGAGGAGCTAGCCTGAATTTAACATGTTCAGGGCTAAGGGCATGAGTCCAAATAAAAGGTGACATAGCTCGACACACAAAAGGTACAAATGAAACAAGTGAACAGTTAAAAACATCATATCCTTCTACCCTGATACATATAACTTCAAACATGGGTAAAACTGTAATTTTATTTGGCTATAGTTTGGCAAAAAGCAAAGATGACTGAATTTAATGGTTATCATGCATGTTTCTGTGCTCTGCTGATGGGCCCGTGGTTTCTAAGTGATTTTTTAAAAAACAGACATTTCATCATGATAGCTTATGTGTATTCCAGAAATTTTATTTTTCTTGTTCATGTTTCAGTGACATCACGAATCATTTCATTATAATTGAGATTGTCACACAATTTGTGTTGTATTGTTGTTGTTCAGTCACTAAGTCGTGTCAGCTCTTTCTGATCCCGTGGACTGCAGCACGCCAGGCTTTCCTGTCTGTTACTATCTCCTGGATTTTGCTCAAAATCATGCCCTTTGAATCTGTGATGCTGTCTAACCATCTCATCCTCTGCTGCCCTCTTTTCCTTGGCCTTCAATCTTTCCAAGCATCAGGGTCTTTTCAAGTGAGTTAGTTCTTCACATCAGGCAGCTGAAGTATTGGAGCTTCAGCTTCAGTATTAGTCCTTTCAAAGAATATTCCGGGTTGATTTCCTTTAGAATTGACTGATTTGATCTCCTTACAGACCAAGCGACTCTCAAGAGTCTTCTCCAGCATCACAATTCAAAAGCATCAGTTTTTTTTGTGTTCAGTCTTCTTTATGGTCCAACTTTCACATTGTACATGACTATTGGAAAAACCATAGCTTTGACTGTATGGACCTTTGTCGGCAAAGTGATGTCTCTGCTTTTAATACGCTATCTAGGCTTGTCATAGCTTTCCTTCCAAAGAGCAAGTGTCTTTTAATTTCTTGGCAGCAGTCACCGTCCACAGTGATTTTGGAGCCTGAGAAGAGAAAATCTTCCACTTTTCCCCCTTCTATTTGCCATAAAGTGATGGGACCAGATGCCATGATCTTAGTTTTCTGAATGTTGAGTTTTAAGCCAGCTTTTCACTCTCCTGTTTCGCCTTCATCAAGAGGCTCTTTAGTTCCTCTTTGCTTTCTGCCCTTATAATGGTATTATCTGCATATCTGAGGTTGTTGATATTTCTCCCAGCAATCTTGATTCCAATTTGTGATTCGTCCAGCCCAGCATTTCGCATGATGTATGCTGCATAAAAGTTATATAAATAGGGTGACGATATGCAGCCTTGTCGTACTCCTTTCCCACTTTTGAACCAGTCAGTTGTTCCATGTCTGGTTCTAACTGCTGCCTGTTGACCTGTGTACAGATTTCTCAGGAGACAGGTAAGGTGGTCTGGGATTCCCATCTCTTTAAGGATTCCCAGTTTGTTGTGATCCACATAGCTGTCTTTTATGGACAACACCAAAACAGACACACTTTCTCAAGTCATTGCAGTTTTTTGTAGTCTTTTATTAATTTTAATTTGGAGAAATTTTTCTTGGCTGAGGCAATAGCAACTGGAATCATTAATCTCAGTCTTAAAACGATGTAGACAGGGACTTCCCTGGTGGTCTAGTGGTTAAGACTTCGCCTTCCAATGCAGGAGTTGAAAGGTTTAATCCCTGATTAGGTGGTTAGGATCCCATATCCCTCACGGCCAAAAGACCAAACATGGAGCAGAAGGAATATTGTAATAAATGCAATAAAGACTTTAAAAATGCCCCACAACAACAACAAATTGTGAAAAAAAAAAAAAACCCACAGAGATTTAGAAATGAACATGAAATTTTACCTATCCTGTTCAAACATCGAAATGGGTAACATGGGTAAATCAGAAAATATTAGAGAGTACATCACTTCACTGTCTTTTAAAACAATGCTGGATCAACTCAGAAATGGAAAGGCTGGTAACATGCTATGTCCTTTTAAATTTTAGACGTGCATATGTGTGCTCAGTTGCTCAGTTGTATCCAACTCTTTGCCACCTCATGGACTGTAGCCCAACAGGCATTCCCTTCTCCAAGAGATCTTCCCGACCCAGGGATTGAACCCACATTTCTTGCATTGCAGGAAGATTCTCTACTGTCTGAGCCACCAGGGATGCCCTTAAATTCAGATAAAGATCTATAAATGTAAGCCTGCTTAGGTGGCATTACTGGTAAAGAACCCACCTGCCAATGCAGAAGGCTATTGTAAGAGATGTGGGTTTGATTCCTGGGTCCAGAAGTTCCCCTATAGGAGGTCAGAGGAGCCCACTCCAGTATTCTTGCCTGGAGAATCCCATGGACAGAGGAGCCTGGTGGGCTACTGTGGAAAAGAGTGAGACATGACTGAAGCGACTTAGCATGTGTGCACACTATAAATGTAAAGTAATATAAATTGCTTAATACTGCAAAATGTTTCTCAAATGCTACACGCAGGTCTTGTAAATACCATGATGAGTTAGAACATGAAAAGAAGCAAGAAAATGTACACTTACGTTTCCTGGGAAACAATACTGCATTAGGTAAGCGTGTGGCACATTTATGCTCTGAGAGAAAGAGTGGAATTGGTTAATTCTCACTCCCAGCACAAGCCTTCTGACTGTCTGATCATCTCTATGATCTGAAGCACCATCAGTCCCTGACATCAGCGGTGGCACAACCCACAGATCTTTGTGGCATCTGGACACAGATGGAGAATGAGAGATGAACAAAAACTTACCTAGGGCCTGAACAGCATCAGCCAAGGGCATGAGGAGTTAAGTAGTTTATCTGCCAGCACTGAGGCTGGGTCTCGGGCAACAAAAGCACCCATGCATTCTTCTTTTCATTTTTAATGTTTATTTATTTATTTGGCTGTGTCAGGTCTCATTTGCTGCTCTCAGGATCTTCGTTGCCTTACTCAGGGTCTTTTGTTGCTGCGCCCAGACTCTCTAGTTGTGGTGAGTGGGCTTAGGGGCCCCGTGGCATGCGGGATCTTAGTTTCCTGAACAGGGATCAAACCCGTGTGCCCTGCATTGCAAGGCAGATTCTCAACCACCAGAAAGTCTATCCCATGCATTCTTTAACAAATCTTTTTTTTGGGGGGTAAGTTTGTGATATGAGAGGACACAGATGTGTGATATCCTAAGTCAGGGCTTAGAGACCCACTTGAAGGGAAGAAACTCATGCTATGGGTGGGCTGTCAGGCCTGGAGCAGAGACCCTGCCAAGAGCTGGAATAAAGCACAGAGTCAGCCATTTGGAAAGTGGGTGGGCAGTGGCCAGACAGTGTGTGAATTAGCATCCATGAAAGAGGCACAGCCGTGTGGATGGGAGGACATGTAAGGGTTAAGCGCAGGGAGGGAGCAGCTTGGTGAGCCCTTGGTTCAAGATCTCCAGATGCCTCTTGCTGAGATTGAAGCTTCTAGAACATTTTCATTTGGAGCAGAGCTGAGCCTGCGAGCACCTGGGATTTCCCAGGGAAGGTTTGCCCCCTGAGAGGCTTTAGCAGGGTCCCTGTGATGGGGAGAAGAGTGAGACGCTGCTAGTATGTTTAGTGTAGAGAGCATCACTCTGTGGAGTGTGTAGCACTCAAGCGGTGCACAGGGTTGGGACACAGAGCATAGTGACTCAGGTTCACGACTAAACTGTCAGCTCCTTCAAGACATCTTTCCTGTTGATCTTCCATCGCGTCCCCAGTGCTTGTTACACAGTATGTGTTTTAAAATATTTATTTATTCATATAATTGGGTGCGATGGGTCTTACGGCATGTGGGACCTTCATTACATCATGTGGGATCTTTCAGTGGGGCACATGGTCTCTCTAGTTGCATCCTGTAGGCTCAATAATTGTGGCCAGTGGGCTTACTTTCTCTGAGGCATGCGGGATCTTAGTTCCTGGACCAGGGATCAAACCCAGGTCCCCTGCATTGCAAGCCAGATTCTTTACCACTGGGCCACCAGGTCCGTCCCCACACCGTACATATTGACAAACATCTTTCCAATGAACACTTACGTGGTTAGAGGTAATCAGTGAACACGAACAATGAGCACTTAAGAGGTAGAGAGGCTGGTTTTGCATTCTGGCAAGGGATGGAGTGCAGAAGAAAATTTTAGAGATCGGAGAGCAGAAGAGTTTTCTGTCTCCAGGATTCAAACTTCCTGCGCAGTGAAATCTAATTATGGAGATTTTCATACCTGGCAAGTCTGAAGCGAGCAGCAGAGGGACAACTACAAGGATGGAGAGGCCCATAAAACAGAGATTTCTGCCAACAGAGAGCTAGAATTCCTCTAGTTCCCCCACTCTGCAATACCCCAAGTGTTTCTCACAGCCTTTCCCTCAATGTAAGCTCATTTACTCCAAGCATCCATCTGAACTTGGCTGGCCATGGGTATCATTCGATCTGCTTTATGGGATGGGAAATGAGGCTGGGAAAACATTAGTGATCTAAGACAGCACGGAGAGTGAAGGTCGCCTGTGGACAGGGCTTCAGTCTCTGGGCTCCCCGGGGGAGGCTAATGCAACTCGAGGAACATGCCTCTGGCCACCTCTGTCTGACCTGAGGCATCACCGTGGGCCCCTTGGCTGTGCAGAGCCTTCAAGAAACAGGTAAAGGCAGGAGAGTGAATGTCTAAACGAAGACCTGCGGCGGGCCACCCCTCACTGCTTTCCGGATGACAGGGTACATCCTTCAAGGCGCGTCCTCCCAGCATTTGGCTTGGAACACGACGGGGCTTGCAGAGGGCTCGGAGATCCCCAAGGGTGGCAGGTGCTAGATATTAACATAACAGCAACTTTTGTCAAGCAGAAAGCTCCCTCACGCTGCTGATGTCGAGCTCCCCAAAGTTTAGAAATATGCAAAATTGGCTTACCGGCATCTTTACACCTGGCCGAACCTCTTAACGGCGTCTTCCCCACATTCCGTGTGCCCAGCAGCAGGCTGCCTCACACGCTCCCCGCTCTCCTCCCTTTCCTTCGTCTCCCGTCAGATTCCTTCCTCCCAGCCTTTCAGGCAGCGAGTCATTTTTCTGGTGCCGTCACTTACCGCTCCGCCTAACTGCTGCAGTTCAGCGTGGCCGAACTAATGATGCAGCAATTAAGAGTGATTAGGGTTATTGATAATAAAGAGACTTCATAAACGTGATTAAACGCACTCATTAATGAGTGCGCAGTGGGTGCTTGCGTGGGGGTGGGCTGGGGTGGAATGAAAGGTGGGAACGACGGGGAAAAGAATCTTACTCTGGGAAGGGCCTGGTGTGGATCTGAAGATGGCTGAGCGGTTTGGCAGGAAGGTGGGGAGTCCCTGGGGGCTTGGACTTTGAGGAAACGGCAGCAAAACTGCCATCCAGAAGACATCACTCATTTCTATGGTGTAAGTGGCGGGTGGGACCAAGCAATGAGATGTTGAAACAGAAGAGCCTTCAGAATCACCGGAAATGGTCCAAGCTTGAGATGTGTTTTGTCCTCACCTTTCCTGGGGGTGAATGACTGAGGTTGTTATGAATTTACACAAGCAAAGTTCTGCCCCCAAAGCTCTCCCCCGGAACCGTTCCCCTGCCAGCACTTGGGATTAAGGATGACGGCAGCATCTTTGTGCTTTTGATCATCTCTCTGCTTGCTGGGGGTAAGGGTACCACTTTAATAGGATCCTTCTCTGCCTCTCTTTCTAGATAAACCTCTGGTGGGCTGGAGAGACAGAGGATATGGTCCTTGTCCTCCCTGCCATGTCTAGAAACTATGGGGAAACCTTACAGCTCACTTCCTTCAAGGACTTAGAGAATTAACTCTTACCTCCATTCAGAGCTATGACAATTCTGAGAGGAGAGCTTCCAAGTCCATCTTCGCTTATAGATTGCAGACAGTGCAAATAAACCTGAGTTTAAATAAACTGAGGGTTGTGTTTTTTTTTTTTTTTAGAAAAAATAAGAGAGCAAGCTTTTAGAAGAGGAACCCCAATACACATGCCCAACACCCACTTTGTTGTTGTGGTTGTTCAGTTTGCTAAGTAGCGTCCAACTCTTTGCAACCACATGGACTGCAGCAGTCCAGGCTCCTCTGTCCTCAACCGCCTCCTGGAGTTTGCGCAAACTCACATCCATTGAGTCAGTGATGCCATCCAATCATCTGATCCTCTATAGTCCCCTTCTCCTTTTGCCTTCAATCTTTCCCATCACCAGGGTCTTTTCCAACGAGGGCTTCCAAATCTATCTTCGCTTGTAGATGGTACAAATAAACTTGAGTTTAAATAAACTGAAAGAGATTTTATTTTTAGAAAACATAAGAGGAACCCTAATACATATGCCAAACACCCACTTACCTGAGAGTAACATGCTGTGTACTACGGACTCCTGCCTTGGAGCAGGCTCCCAGGAATTCTGAGACAAGCAAGTCATTAACTAGCCTATGGTTACTGATACTTCCAAGCAGTTATAGTAAATTTCTCCCTCATCAGTCAATGATTTAAAAAAAAAAATGAATTCGTAATATCCCCTTGTTTGGCTTTAGTTAGTCTGGGCTCATGAAACTCTGCTGTGGATCCTCAAACCGTGTTGTTGACCCACCTAGGAGACCCCTGCAGCTGGGAAAAGTCTGCTGTCTGCCCTCCACGCCATGCCCTCTGGTCCTCTGTGGACTGAGGTTTCCTGTTGGGGGGAGGATTTAACACGTCAGGGGGGCACATCACTCACTTCTGCAGCAGAGTCACAGCGGAAATGAAATACTTGAGCTGTTGTAAAAGATTTACATGGCCATCGTGTAACTGATACTGTGAAGGGAGATTTAATAGGCACCTTCAGTTTGCAAACACCACTGATTTAGCCCTCAACCAACTCCTATCATGGGTTGAGCTGCTTAGGGACTACAGTCGACAGCATCCATCCAGAGCCCTTGGTGTAGACGAAAGCACCTCGAAAGGAGGTGGACTGACAACCCTTGGATCTCAGGATTGGATGCTCCTTAAATTTCATCTCATGTTGAATCCCTTTAGCAGCATCCCTGTCACATGCTCCTCGCTTATCACCTTTCAGGGAAGCCCATTTATTTATTTGAGGGGAACTTGGACTGTCAGAAAGCTTTTCTTTAGCCTGAGATGAAGTCACCAGGACCTAAAAGTTATGGTGCGGGATTGCTTTGTAGGTAAGACCAAGTGATAATGAAGACTTTTTGATACTTGAGCAGCTCAACTTCCTGGAATGGATATCAAAGTGAGCCCTGTGGAGTACTCCTCTGGTGGGGAGAAGACCCTGAGATTTTGGTGGTCCTAATTTGTCCACTCAACACTCAACTGTTGGCCTTTACTCAAGGTGCCCTGGAGGATAATTTGTTCTTGTCTTAGAGGTGCTCAGAGACTGTAATAATTGGCAATGTCATATTAGCTCATCCAGGAACTATAGAGCATTCAGAAAGAGAGAAATGCAACGTGCATCAATACCCTTAAGTCACACATACACTTTGACCAAGAAACTCAATATATAGGAATTTAACCTTAGAAAATAATTCTAGGACAAGATTAACATGCAGGATGTTCTCTGTAGCATTATTGATGTGTGTGTATTAGTCACTCAGTCATGTCTTCCTCTTTGCCATCCCATAGATTGTGGCCCACCAGGCTCCTCTGTCAATGGGATTTTTCCAGGCAAGAATACTGGAGTGGATTGCCATTCCCTTCTCCAGGGGATCTTCCCGATCCAGGGATCCAACCTGGATCTCCTGCATTGCAGGTGGTCTCTTTAACATCTGAGCCACCAGGAAATCAACATTATTGATAATAGCCCCTAACCAGAAATAACCTTAGTGTCCAATAATATGGGAACAGTTAGATAACTTATAGCTAAATTCATTCAATGAAATATTATGCAGTCACTAACAACCATGCTTTCAAATAATGTTCTAAGGTCATGGGGGAAATTCTCACCATGGGATCTTAAGTGAAAACAAACAAACAAGATGTAAAACCATATATCCAGCTTTGAATATCTATCTGCCATCTGTATTTAACACTGGCTATTAGTAACCTCTTTACACTTGTCTGTGTCTTCCAATGTTTACAACGAATGCAAAACAGCTTAATTTTTATCATCAGAAAAACTCAGTGTCCATATTTTTCTTGGTTTGTCTCTATGGCAGAAAGGAGAAGATAGGTCTAGCTGGACGGGGAAGGTAGGGCATTTGTAATCCAAGCAGGGGTAAGACTGGTGAGGAAAGACTGCCCAGTGCTGCTGGCTGCCTCCTGCTCTATCCTGAAGCCTGGAGGGGCCGCTGGGAGGGAAAGGCACAGACATGGTTAGGGACCCAGAGAGGCTCTGTAGGGAGGTGATGGGGACCCAGGAAAGGAGGTTGGCAGATGCAGGATCCTGCCGGCATTGCAGGTGCCATCCTGGTGAGGTGCTCAACTTGAAGGGGCCCCATGAGGATGCCCAGGCCAGGTGGGGAAAGCTTGCCACATGGTTTTCTTTTCAACAGCTGGCCGTCACATCCTAGGGTTTGACTTCTCCTGCCTTGATTTGAATTTAACTGAAATTCCAAGGAATGTATGCATCCCAGCTTGCACAGTGCATTTGAGCACACCTTGCCCAGAAGGAGCTCATCTTTCCTCCAAGGCACAGGCCTGGCCTCACTTCTGACCACCAACCCTCGTTTCTCTTCTGAGCACCTGTCTCACCCCTTACCTGCATTCCTCACGCACCGCCTCAGTCATCAGCTACCTTCATGCAGACCCATCTGATCATCTCATTAATTACATGTTCAGGCTTGGGAGAGCTGAAACTCTGTCTGAATCCCTTTATGTCCCCACACAGTCCACTCAACCAAAGCAGTGTCAAAACTGGAAGACTGTCTCAATGTGATCCCACCCAGCCCTTCATTTTAAAGGCTATAAGAGAGTAAGAGAGATTGGGAGACTGGTCCAAAGTCACCTAGTGATGCATGAGAAGCAGTTCATTCATTTAACAAGTATTTAGTGAGCCTGTATCTCTTGGCTTCCAGATTGGGGCACTCGGTCAATGATTCTTTGTTTGCTGATTGAATGATGACGCTCTGACTGCATCCCTCCTTATGGTCAGCTTTGACCATAAGAAATATTTTTTTCAGGCCGGTCTTGCGCGGAAAAGACCGCGGGGAGGGCGCATTGCATGGCGGGAGATATAATCCTCCCAGGAAGGCGGTCTTCCCGCGGCACCCAGGAAGCGCGGGACACTCGGTTTGTGGTGTCTTAGCTCTGGCTGCTGTGCGGTACTACAGTTAGAGGTTCTGTTTTCCTGCAACTTTAGAATTTCAGGCCATTTGAGGCGAAATGGCTCCAAACAAGAGAGGATCAAGTGGTGGCAGAGGAGGGGCCACCGCCACCTTAGGATGCCCTTAGGGAAGAAGCCTGAGGGGCCCTCTCAGTCCTTGGAGCCTGTGCTTTCCTCATTTGCCGGGCCCTGCCTACCGCGAAGATTAAAAATTTAAAAAAAAAAAAAAAAAAAGAAATATTTTTTTCAGCACCAATTGTTTGCCACATACCTTATAGGGAGCCAGCCTCTCTTTATTCCTCATATCCATCCTAGTGCTGCTGTTGCTAAGTTGCTTCAGTCATATCCGACTCTGCGCGACCCCATAGACGGCAGCCCACCAGGCTCCTGGTCCCTAGGATTCTCCAGGCAAGAACACTGGAATGGGTTGCCATTTCCTTCTCCAATGCATGAAAGTGAAAAGTGAAAGTGAAGTCGCTTAGTCGTATCCGACTCCTAGTGACCCCATGGACTGCAGCCTACCAGGCCCCTCCATCCATGGGATTTTCCAGGCAGGAGTACTGGAGTGGGGTGCCATTGCCTTCTCCGCATATCCATCCTAAGGCATCCTTTATTTTTGTGCATGAAAACTAAAGAGGATTGACAACCCGAGCGTGGCACACAGATAAAAAGTAGAGGAACTGCAATTCAACTCCAGGCTCGCTCCTGAGAGTTCAGGGCTATGGCCTCGACCCTACCCCTCAGACTGCGGGTGGGGTGTCGAGAGTCATACAGGGTGACTCTGCTCTCAAGGTCAATACTATTCACTCTTCGGCCTCCCAGTAAAGCTCTGACCAACAATATTTGTTCCTTAATGTCCTCTGTTGAGCTGCCCTTAAGATAAAATTCTTTTCACACAAGGAGACCTGGCATTCAGTTCAAGGTAGGAAAGAGGTGAGGTAAGGCCTGATTTTCTCTGGTGGTTTTGTGCGTTTGGCATTGAGGCCTGCAGTCTAGAAAACAACAGCAGTCAGCTTGCACCGGGAGAGAGAAAGAGAAAATTCTATCATGTCAGAATAATGAGATCTGTGATTTCAGCACTTACCAGGTCAAAGACACACACAATGTGTTATCTGTAATGCTCTCCTCCTGACGTTTGGGGAAATTGCATTTATGCAGAGGACACGGGACAGGGAAACATGGGCCTCCACGGATGCCACTCAAGAGCTGACAGACTGCAGCTCCCCTGCCCTAGGGGCCCTCTGGGAGCACTGAGGTGTGGCCTGCCCCAGTGACAGCGGGGGCCTCCCAGATCCTCGGGCTCTGCCACCCCAGTGATAAGGGGACATTCCGGGGTTTGCTGGGTGGTTGGTTGGTTGGCTGAGGAGTTAGATGCAAAGAGATTTCTTTGGGGTCCTCTGTGTGCAGAACGAGGTCTTCTTTTAACCCCAAATCTTCTGGAGTACCTCTCCCCGCCAGCCTTTCCCAGATGTTTGATGACAACTCTGGGTTTCTTCGGGTTTAAGTTTCAATTGTTGTTGAGGTCTCCCCTCACTCTCCAGTTCCTGCTCCCATGAGCCCCCGGGCACCACAGGAAGGGCATGGGGCTTGACGTTCTGAGCTGACTCATGGCAGTGAGTTTATCGCCCTCTCTGACGAGCCCCTGCATCTTTCCTCCTGTCTCACCGCTCTCTTTATCTGCAGTGGCAGTGATGAAGTGATTGATTACCCTGCCTCAGACGTCTGTGCAGTTTTAAATTTAATCCTGCTCACAATAGGCAGACTGACGGGGAGGTCCACGCACTTGCATGTATACACACACACACACACACACACACACTACAGAGCAAAGCAGGGAGTGATCCTCTCCTGGACATGACATTTCAAAAGGTTCCTCTTTTCGCTTGCAATCTGAGAACCATTTTCTCGTCCGGTTCTTCGGGAGAGAATTAGGGGTTTGTTAAATGGCCCTGACAGTACATCTCCCGTCAGAGATTCCTTAGAGGTTGGTCTTTTCAGTGGCAGTTGCCTGAGAATGCTGGACTGATGAACAGCTTGCAAAAAAAAAAAAAAAAAAAATTCTTTTTGCAGCAGAACTTTTTTTTTTTTTTTTAAACTTGGAACTCTAATGTTTAGATTAGATTAGATCTAAAATAGATTGGAGTGAAGAACTGATTCCCTGGCCAAGCTAACTCTTTGGTCAGGTTCATGTCAATATCTGCGGTGCTTCTCAAGTACTGCTCACTTCTTGGGAGCCCCGGGGGTCTGTAATACTCTTTTGGGAAACCTACTGGACCAGTTGGTAAGTGCTTACCAACCATCCCCAAGGACCAGAGAAGTTAAGTGATAGACCAAGGTCATACAGCAAGTTGGCAGTTGAGTCTGCAAGCTAGGTTTTCTAAGGTCAGATTCATGAGCCATATTTATACTTCTGTAAAGAAAGGAGATTATTTTTTTCCCATTGCCCTAGAATCAGTGATTCTGAAGATAGGAGGAGATAAATGCCACATTTTAAAGAGAACCACTAACAACTGGGCTAGAACCTTCTAGAGCTTCCTGTGAATGGGTCGTACTGATACCCTCCCCCACAGTCATCAATTCTTGAAAGAGATATTCATTACAAAAAGGACTTAGGTGGAAGAAATTTGGAAGTGGACCAAATTTGGGTGTCTGGAGCTGGGCGAGGGGAATGATGTGGAGGACAGAGAGCCAGAAATGGGTCTTACCCGGCGGAGAAACTGGAGGGGACAACCTGAAGGATCCTCTAGAAATCCCAGCACGTGCCCCACAAGGAAGCGTAACTCTGATCAGTGTGGACTCGAGGAGCAATTCAGAGCCCTGATGGATAGAAATGGGCTTTCCTGGTGGCTGAGCCTTAGAAAATTCACCTGCAATGCAGAAGATGCCGGTTTGATCCCTGCACTAGAAATATCCCCTGGAGAAAGAAATGGCATTCCCACTCCAGCATTCTTGCCTGGGAAATCTCGTGAACAGAGGAACTCGGCAGGCTACAGTCCATGGGATCACAAAGAGTTGGACACAACTAAGCAACTAAACAACCACAACAACAGTGGGTAGAGTTTCAGTCTCTTATAAGAAGGCACAGGATTTCTTCCTCCTCCAGCCCAATAGGTTTTGAGTTTCTAAGCCTTCAAGTTCTGCCAATGATCGGGGAGAGGAGTAACTTTATTTATTTTTGGCTGCCCTGTGTGGGATGCAGGATCTCGGTTCCCCTACTAGAGGTTGAATCTGTGTTGCCTGCATTAGGAGCTCAGAGCTCTAACCACTGGTCTGCCAGAGAAGTTCCAAGAGTAACATTAAATTGGATGTAAAATTGAAGTTTTCAAGTGCACTGGATTTCTTCATCAAGTTTTTATTATGTAAATTAAAAATATGCAGCAATGTTGAACAGTTAAAACAATGAACATCACTCTAATCACCCTCTAGTTTCACTAATTGTTAATAATTAGTTGGCCTACGTTCGGGTCTATCTATCCACCCATCAGTTTCAAAGTATACAGCAATGTCATGACACTTCACCACTAAACATCTCTTGAAATTAAGGTTATTCTTCTTTATAATCACCAAACTATGATAAACACCTAAAATAAGTCCCTAATGTCATCCAACACACTGAATTAGACTGTTTTCATCAGTGGACGTGACTAGAAAGTTGTGGGATTTGCTTGGGGTGTCATTAAGGAACAGGAGAAGGGGATTAAACTTATCACAGTTTGAGGCAGTGATTGGAAGAAACAAAAACCGTTTCATGCTTATATCCTAAAGAACTGAGACTCCCTAAGGAACTTGTTATATTTATCCTTTTCAACCCTTAAGGGAGATTAGCATGCATGGCAGTTGTCTGGGTAGATATCATGAAGAAGAGGTGCCTTCCTGTTCTCTCTTCTCTCTTCCTGATTCACAGCTGGTCTTCAAAGATGGCCCCCAATGAATCATGTCTCTCTGTGTCCATTGCCCTCCTGTGTTTAATTTGAGCTGGCCTATGACTCACTCTAGCCAGTAGAATGTGGCAAAATAGGCAGTGTTAGTCCTGGAAGCTTTTGCTTTTGTGCTTTTGTGAGTCCTCAGTCACCATGTAGGAAGCCCAAGTACCCTGCAGAAGCCACATACAGGCACCATGTGTAAAGGCTACGTGGAGAGCAAAAGGGCTTGCAATCACAGAGAGAAAGGCTCAGCTGTCCACTAGCCAGATGTAACCTGGTCTTCCCACTTTCCGTTTCAAGGCACTAGATGTGTGAGTGAGCCCACCAAGACTTGCAGCCCCGTACAACCCTCAAAACATTGCAACTCCAACGGACATCACATGGAGAACAACCACCCAGCGGAGCTCAGCCAACCCTTAGCATCATGAGAAATAACTGAGCCATCCAGTTTGGGCGTGATTTGTTATACAGCAATCAATAATCAGACTCTGAGCTCCAGAGGCAAAGACTGTGTTAGAATCAGAAGCAGGCTTTCCACAAAAGAGATTCCTGTGGGGATAAGAAGGGCAAGGATCCTGGCTAAGCCCAGCAAGTGACGTCTTCCTGCTCCTCCATTCTCTTGGCTGAAGGGCCAGCATCCGTGAGGGACAGGAATATATGCTTCCATCAGTCCAAATAACAAGCAGCACATACAGGACTGGGCAGCCAATACATTATGATCCAATGGATGCAAGAGAATGATATTTGATGGAGGTAGTGATGACAGATTATCTTGCCTATCTAGAGACAGCATTCTGTCTTACCTGGAGCTGTCCCTAGAGACTGATGGAGGCCGTTTCTCCTGCTCAGCCTCCTGAGCAATAGGAACCAGCCACTGAAGGTTGAGTCCGCCCGAGGCTGGAACCAGCTCCCAGGGGCTCCTTTGATGATGATGAAATTGACTCATAGTGATGTAAAGTGGGCAGCCCTGTCCAGCAGCTGATCTTTTCTGGCAATTATTTGGAAGTAATGAAAGTGAATGCATGACATTTACAAAGAAACTCCTCTGTCAGCAGGAAAGCTGCCACATTCTCCCGCACCTCTGAGAATACGCTTAGCTTGAAATAATGTTCATTTTAGCCAAGTCGTAAATTACAAGTGTGTTGGGGTCCGAGGGGATTTATTACCATTTGGAAGGAGGTTATTGGGCCTGGAGCGTGGCTGCTGCACACGGTGCATGCTACGGAGTGGGGGCTGCGTCGTGAAGTCTGCAGCCAGGGAGGGTTCCTTTCTCACCTTATCTCCTGTCACTTTTCCTCTTTCGCCTTTACAGTTCCTCTCTGGAGGTTTCTTACGGCTAATGTTCCACAGAAACACCAACAATTAGGGGCACACTGTTGCAACCTAGTTTTCCCAATTGTTGCTTAGATTTGACCAGACACCGTTAATCACAAAAGACGACGAGCCTGTTGATGAGCAGCTGGGCTGGGCCTTCAGGCCCCTGGGGTTGGGGGGAGGGCAGGAAGGACGGGCCGCACACCTAGGTTCAGCTGAAGACCTTGGAATGTGGAGTGGGCAGAGGGGCAGCTGCAGACTCAGAGCTGGCATCAAGGCCGACCTCTCAGTGCTATGCCCCTGCCCCCATCATGTGGGAGGAGAGTGTGCTCAGCTTCCCCTGACCACTCTGATTTTCCTTTCCTACAGACTTATAGACACTCAAGCCCTGGGACTCAAGTTTAAAGCAACCTCCTTTTCTTGGCGAGAATAGCGCTGGGTTGGCAACAGACAACACTCGCTGGTCTCAGACTCAGGAGGCCTGAACTTGACTCCTGCTTCTGCCACAGACTCTTTATGTGACCTCGGAGAGGTTTATTGGAGCTTCAATTTCTCCCACTTGTGAAGTAGAGATTAAAAAACAAACAAAAAAAACCCCAAACTGTCTAATCAGCTCCATGGCACTATCTTGAGTATCAGCAGAAGATGATCTGTGAATACCCTCTAGGCACTGTGTGAAGACCCATCACTGCGTATGCAGAGAGGGGACATGGTGGCCTTGGAAATACTCTGTAAACTATAAAAGGCGTGCTGTCCTACTGTGTTTACTTAATTACATGTTACATTAGCTTCCAGTTGCTGGCCTAACAAATTAAATGACTGTAAGTTAGTGGCTTAAGACTGCACCCATTCATGATTTCCCAGTGTCTATGTACTAGGGGTCCTGGTGTGGTGTGTCTGGGTCCAGTGCACAGGGTCTCACAGGATAAATCAAGATCAGTCAGCGGGCTGTGATCTCATCTGAGGCTCCAGTCTTCCAAGTCATCCAGGCTATTGGTAGAATTCAGCTCCTTTTGGCTATAAGACTGATGTCCCTGTTTTCCTGCAGGCTGTTGTCTGGAGGTCACTCACAGCAGCTAGAGGTCCCTGGAAGGTTCTAGGCACAGAAACTCAGCACAGATTCTCTGCCACATGGCAGCTGGCTTCTTCCAGACCAAGGTCAGTGGTCCGTGTTGTCTACTGCTATCCCAGTGTCATCCTCGCCAAGAAAAGGAGATTGTTGGGGCTTGAACTTAGCTTATTTCAAAGGCTTACCTGATTATGTCAGACCCATCAAAGATAATTCCCCTTTGGATTAAGCCAAATCCTACTGACTAGTAGCCTAATCTTGGGAAGGCCTTCTTCCCATGTTTTTCAACATTCCTGCCTGAACCTGAGGGGAGGGTGTTGCATGGGGTGAGTACCCCAGAGGGTGGGAATCCCGGGGCCATCTTGGAATCCTCCTTAGCATACATGTGCATCCCGAGACAGCCTGAATATCACACATGGGGCTTCTGTCTTTCTCTTGGAGGAAACAGGGACCCACTTCCTTTCACTGGCTTCAGCCATGCAAGGGAAAAATGGCAAGGCTGAGGAGCTGTGTTGCATGTCAGGCTTGGATCCTGTCCCTCTTTTTCTCCCATTTGCTCCTTTGGTTTCCAGGGTCCTAGAGGGCCTGCAGGCTTGAGCTCACGCTTCTCACTGTTAGACTCCTCTGAGAACGTCAGAGCTGGAAGCTTCCTTGGGTCTCATCCAGTGCTGCTCCCCCTGTGAGAATGAGACTGTGTCTAAAACACAGACTCACAGGAGATCCTGATTTGGTAGGTCCACTTTGGGTCTGCTTCTGCTGCTGCTGCTAAGTCGCCTTAGTCATGTCCAACCCTGTGCAACCCCATAGACGGCAGCCCACCAGGCTCCTCTGTCCATGAGATTTTGCAGGCAAAAATACTAGAGTGGGTTGCCATTTCCTTCTCCAATGCATGAATGCATGCTTCAGTTGTGTCCGACTCTGTGCGACCCCTTGGACAGCAGCCCACCAGGCTCCTCTGTCCACGAGATTCTCCAGGCAAGAATACTGGAGTGGGTTGCCATTTCCTTCTCCACTTTGGGTCTAAGAAGCTCTATTTTTATTTTATTTTTTTAGCATTTTATTTATTTATTTTAACACCAAAACATTTTGTACTGCTGCTGCTGCTAAGTCACTTCAGTCGTGTCCGACTCTGTGCGACCCCATAGACAGAAGCCCACCAGGCTCCCCCGTCCTTGGAATTCTCCAGGCAAGAATACTGGAGTGGGTTGCCATTTCCTTCTCCAATGCATGAAAGTGAAAAGTGAAAGGGAAGTTGCCCAGTTGTGTCCGACTCTTCCCGACCCCAGGGACTACAGCCTACCAGGCTCCTCCATCCATGGGATTTTCCAGGCAAGAGTACTGGAGTGGAGTGCCATCGCCTTCTCCGATTTTGTACTGGGACATAGTCAATTAACAATGTTGTGGTGGTTTCAGGTGAACAGAGAAGGAATGCCTCAGATGAATGTGATGAATGGCTAGGTTTAGAACAGACTGAAAACCAAACAAGCAGGAAACCTTAAAACCTGAGGTCCAGAGACATAAGCTGCCTTGCTTCATCTGAACAGCCTGGGCTGTCTTGAGTGTCTGCTCCAGAGCTAGGAGTTCAGTTTATAGAGTCTGGTTTCATTTTTTCCTCTCAGGGGTCCAATCCTGTGTTTGTCACCCTCTTATTTTATTTTAATATTTTTTTTTTGCTTCAGCTTTCCTGACCAGGCATCGAAGCCAAGCCTCTTGCTTTGGAAACCCAGAGTCTTAACCACTGAACCACCACGGAGGTCCCCTGTCACCCTCTTAGTGCAGATGTGAGCTTTGCTGAGATCAAGAGTGACCAGGGAGCTCAGACCCGAGCCTCCATCTCCGGCAGCCCTGGTGGGGACAGCATCAGGGGACCCCGGGTGCCTCCCCTCTGCATGTTGTCACTGACAATCTCCAAAACCCCGCCGCTAGGCCTCCCCAGCCACATCCTGAGTGACGCGCAGCCCCACACTGAGGGTGGGTGTGAATTATTTAGAGGAGCCAGTGGAATACTGTTGTATCGGTAACACAGATGATGCGTTTGTGGCCTTGGGGCGCCTCCATCGTGCGCTCCATCACTGTTTCCCCTCATGAATAATGGAGCAGCTGAATTACTCTGCGTGTATGGGATTCATACCCTGAGAAAACAAGGTTGCTCTGAAATTAATTTTCTGTACTAAGAGAGTGACAGAAAATCAATTAATTGCATATTATTCTATATGGAGACAGAGGAAAAGAAGCTGTGGAAATGGCTCGGGCCATACGTCAGCGAATGCCCAGGGTGGCCGAGAGCTTTGTCGGATGCTCCGCTGAAGCAGGTGGCACCAGAGGCTGTGTGACCTTCCAGGAGAGGGGTCAGTGGGCACCAGGGGGTGGCTTCCCGGGCCTGCCTCCGTGCTGAGTGTTTTCTCCTGGCAACTGGGTTGGTCACATTTCTCTCTGCCTGACGCTGGCTCTCCCTAGAGTTGTGTCTGCAGGAGGGAGAAGGATGGATCTTCTCTGAAGCAGACCGGGGACCCACCTGTCCCCAGAGCCTGCCCAGCTCCCCAGGAGGCTGCTCACTGATGAAGGTGAGGTTGACCTCCACCGGCACTCCTTTGCTTGCGTCTGCATCCCTCAGGGAAGCCTCTGCCTTTACTGTTTTCCTTTCTCCCCTTCCACCACAATTGCATCTCAAAAAAAAAAAAAAAAAAGAAAAGAAAAATCTCCTATGCTGCTTCTCTCTGAGGTTCAAACGCCCTGGAGGATGGGAATTACTGTCCGCCCTCAGTATTTCTAGCTGAGCAGAGCCCCCAAACAAAAGGAGTCTTTCATGGTGGGTTTCAAGCCAGGAGACATTTGATGGAGGGAGATAATGGGCAGGTCAGGGGCATCAGATGGTGAGCGTTCCTGGATTTCTGAGGTGACCATCCCCTGTAGGTAGCTGTCTATCCTGCCCATCTGTCAAATGGGTGCCTTTTTGAGTAAATACAATTTTTTTTTTTTTTTTTTGTCTATCAGCTGAGAAGGAGGCTGGGATTTTGTAGATAAAATGTAGATGACAAAGGAGACAAAGATGTTTAGGACTGTTCCCCTGCCCTACCCCTGGGGGATCAAGGTGAACCAGCTTCTCTCCCCATCACACAGCAGCTCCGTGGGGACCCTGCACAGCTTACCCCCTAACGTTCTCACACCAGGCGTCAGGGTGGCAGGGAGACAGAGACTGGAAAGCCTAGAAGCAGGGATAACCGTGGGACCCCTGCCTGCCCTTCCCAGCCTCGTTGGCTGCAGTGGACAGAGTCACCTGGACCCAAGGGCAGATCACAGAAGGACCCAGCAGAATGAGGCTGGACCTTGGAAAGGGATCCGCCAGCAGCCTCAGCTCCGGAGAGGAGGGAGGGATTTTAGGTCTCCAGCTAAAACTGTTTCCCCTCCCCAGACTCTTCTCATTGGATTTGACATTATGCTGAATGGATGGGTTGAAGGCTAAGATGGTTTTGAAGAAACCCTTTCTTGCTGGCTCGTGCATTCCATTACACCACATTCTCCTCCACTAAGAGGAATAAATGGCCTGCTTATCAGCTGCCTGAGCCCTGACACACCGGTGTCCCCCCCCTCCACAGGCTGACACACAGGCAGACATGTCACATCTTCAGCTGCTGATGGGCGGCCCCGGCATGGCCAGACCAGGCGGCTGACAGGCAGGGGTAAGTGACTCCCCGCTCAGCTCCAGTGACTCCCGGTGTCCTGATCAGCGATGTCTGCATGGTGTTCGTGCCCCGGAGTCTGTGACAGGAGATTTCAAAGCTCCCCACGCAGGACGGTAGCAAACAGACTCAAATCGGGCTCTGGACCCACCTGGAGGAAGGCTGAGGGGATGCAGGAGGTGAGGAGTAGGGTTGAAGGAGCCGTTGGGATTTCTTACCCCATGACCAGATACCTGCTTTGGATTTCAGATTGCCTAGAAATCCAATTTGCCCAAATAAGTCATATTAAAATTATACCATAGGAATTTGTTTAAAGGAACTGGATGTGGAGTGGGGCGGGCGTTGTTTCAAGCTTTGGCAAGGGAAAAAATACTTTCAGTGATATGAATTTTAGCTTCTCCCAACTTTTGCTTCAGTGTAAGACTTGTTTTATGTTGTTGTTCAGTTGCTCAGTCGTGTCCAACTCTTTTGCAGCACCATGGACTGCAGCAAGCCAGGCTTCCCTGTCCTTCACCATCTCCCAGAGCTTGCTCAAACTCATGTCCATTGTGTCAGTGATGCCATCCAACCATCTCATCCTCTGTTGTCCCCTTCTCCTCCAGCTTTCAATCTTTCCCAGCATCAGGGTATTTTCCAATAAGTCGGTTCTTTGCATCAAGTGGCCAAAGAATTGGAGTTTCAACATTGCTTCCAGTGGATACTCAGTGTTGATTTCCTTTAAGATTGGCTGGTTTGATCTCCTTGCAGTCCAAGGGACTCTCAAGAGCCTTCTTCAACACCACAGTTCAAAGGTATCAATTCTTCAGTGATCAGTCTTCTTTATGGTCCAACTCTCACAACCATATAAGACTACTGGAATAACTATAGCTTTGACTATAGGGACCTTTGTTGGCAAAGTGATGTCTCTGCTTTTTAATACACTGTCTAGGTTTATCATAGCTATACATATACTCGGTTAAATGCAGAGTTTCAGAGAATGGCAAGGAGAGATAAGAAAGCCTTCTTAAATGAACAATGCAAAGAAATAGAGGAAAACAATAGAATGGTAAAGACTAGAGATTTCTTGTTTTATAAAAGTGCTTTCTAGAAAGAGTATAGCTACAGCCTGCGGGGCTTTTGAAGAACATGTCTTTCTTTCTCCCGAAATTTGGGCATCAGCTGCTGGCTCCACTCTCTGAGGACCAGAAGCTCCAGCTCTGGCTGCCTTGAGGCAGGCTCTGGAGGAGCTTGGCACCCTTGTCTGTTTCTCTCCAAGGTGAGGGCGCGTGAGGCTGCGATCTTCCGCCTGCATCTGCAACATCTCTTTGGTTTGGGTTCCCTGCCTCGGTTGTTCCCATCCTCAGTGGAGGTGGGGGGTGGGTAGGCACTCACTGCGACAGGGATAGAGATTCAGGTCAGAGATCTCTCCATAAGCATGGGGTGACTGCTCCCGTCCTCCACAAGCCCCACTGATGCCCACGCCCTCCACTGCCGTCTCAGGGTCCCGCCTCTTCCTCAGTGAATCACCAGAGGTGGAGCCAACCTGGGTCCCTCCAGCCTGGCAGTGGACTCCGTGCTTTCTGTCTGGCCTGGACCTGTATGTCCATCTATTTAACGACTCATTAGGAAGGTGCAGCTGTTGGGCTCTTTGTCCCCTGGCAGGCTGCAGAGCCCCTTGCCAGACTCCATGGTTCTCCAAACCATCAAGTCACCCAAGGAGCAGAACCAGGGAAGGCAGGATGAGGACTGGTGAGAGACGAGGAGCACCCTGTGAGAGACTCAAAAGGAACCCAGCTTTGTGAGTTACATTAGTGCCTCGCCCACCTGCTGCTTTTCACATCCTACTTCCAGAAACGCTGTCTCTGCTCTGGAGGAAGAGACATTCTTTCCATTTTTACAGACGGGGCATGACACGTTCAAGGGGGTACCTGGAGAGAACCGGGGACTCTCGGATCAGTTCTGTTTTGCCAGGCTGTAAGTGTGATAGAGACAAGCAATTGGCCTGTTTATTTCTGCTACCTGCCTTAAATAAAGAACCTTTGGGCTAGTTGTTGATTTTCAAGATGGCTCCAGAGAGACAGCCACAGAGGCGGATAGACATCTTTCTACCAATCTGAGTCCATTGACACGGACAGAACCCACATTGTAGGCCAGTCACTGGGCTGCAGGGACAAGAATTGGGTGTTCCAGTAAGCAAGCTGGGAAATAAGCATCTGTGGTTCTGTGGCTCCCATCTTCTGGTTTCTATTGGCCTTATGAAATAAGAAAGAGAATGGTCACTTCCTTTTTTGTTTGTTTGTTTTCTTTTTCAGCTGCACCATGTGGCATGACCAGGGATCAAACCCAGGTCCCCTTCATTGAAAGCTCCAAGTCTTAACCACTGGAACACTAGGGATGTCTTACAAATGATCACCTCTTGAGCACTGTCAGTGGTCTGGAATCAAAGCCTGATGCTTCACATATGTGCCTTTACTTAAACATCACAATATACTTTTGAGAAAAGTAAAAGAGTGATCCATCGTACAGCTGAGCCAACTGAAACTAGGAGAAATCAGACAGCTTGTCTGAGGTCCCGCAGTCAGCAAGTAACAAAGATGGGATCCATCACAGGGCAGCCTGACACTGGGGATCCAATGTCACCATCTGTCCTGTCCCCCAAATCGCTCTTCTGTGGGTTTAACGGAACCTCTTGGTAATGTTGGTTTTGCTGACCGGTGCTCAAGCCTCTTTTTACATCCACTAAGTCCCTTTCTGCAAGATTGACTTTAACAGGAAGGAGACAGTACCTTGTGACCAGCCTGGTCTGGTAAGAAGTCCCTCTGGCAAGTTGGTTTGACACTAACATGTAATTTGCATCTACATTCTGCCAGCTTCCAGCTCATGCCCTGTCTGTTAAATACACTGCATAGTTCAAGACTGTGTATTTAATGTATTTAAATGGAATGTAATGTCTTAAAATTGAGTTGAATAGTGGCACAGCTACGTATTGTGGAAGGAATAATGCATCGGACATCCCAACATCTTAGCATGTAGATTCGAGTCTTGGATTTGCACTCTAACCAGTTGAGTGAATGCAGCCAAATTAACTATTTGCTGAGCCTCCATTTCTTTATTTATAAGATGGGTATATCTTCCTACCTTTCTTAGCTTGTATGTATGTGAAATGAAATAATGCACAAAAAGTACCTCATGATTTGTAAAGTGTTACAACAACATAATGGACAATTAGGATATATACATGTACTTCTTTTTCTTATTTGCCATCTTGGTTTCCTTCTTAGAAAAATGGAGAGACATCCACACATTTTTTTTTTTTTTTTAGATTTCCCTTCTTCCTACCAAATTGCCAGTGGAATAAAAAATTACCTGAAGGAAGAATTCTTTGCAAGTATGAAAAGGCATCTCAGACAACAATGGCTATTTCTTTTAACTTTTTAAAAAGCTACAAGATGCCATGAAAATATACAGAACTTGCAAACAAAGATCTCTTGGAATGATGTATTACTGTTGAGTGGGATGAACTCACTAAGCTGAAACTGTCAGTGGGTTTGACTGCAGTAAAATGACATCCTGGAATTCCAGTAAGCACGGTCCACATTAGAGGAAGTGTTACTTTTGTATGGACAAAAGGTCTGCTTTTGGGAATTCTCTGGCAGTCTAGTGGTTAGAACTTGGAACTTTCACTGCTGGGGCCTGGGTTCAACCCCTGGTCAGGGCACTAAGTTCTCATAGAAAGTGAAAAAAAGTGAAGTTGCTCAGTCTTGTCCAATTCTTTGCGACCCCATGGACTGTAACCTACCAGGCTCCTCTGTCCATGGGATTTTCCAGGCAAGAATACTAGAGTAGGTTGCCACTTCCTTCTCCAGGGGATCTTCCCAACCCAGGGATCGAACCTCGGTCGCCTGCATTGCAGGCAGATGCTTTACTGTCTGAGCCACTAGGGAAGGCAAGTTCTCATAAGTCATGGCCAAAAAAAAAAAAAAAAAAAAAAAGGTCTGCTTTTGATGCTTTCCCTGATGCTGGGAGGGATTGGGAGCAGGAGGAGAAGAGGACGACAGAGGATGAGATGGCTGGATGGCATCACTGACTCGATGGACTTGAGTCTGAGTGAACTCCAGGAGTTGGTGATGGACAGGAAGGCCTGGTGTGCTGCGATTCATGGGGTTGCAAAGAGTCGGACACGACTGAGCGACTGAACCAAACTGAACTGAACTTGGTCACTCCATCACCACTTAAAGACAAATTTTTTTTTTTTTTTAGCCTGGACTGCTTTTTTAAAAGTCTTTATTTAATTTGTTACAATTTTGTTTCTGTTTCATGTTTTGGTTTTTTGGCCTCAAGGCATGTGGGATCTTAGCTGCCCAACCAGGGATCAAACCCTCACTCTCTGCATTGGAAGGCAAAGTCTTAATCACTGGACCACCAGGGAAGTCCCCCCATCCTTGATTTTTTTTTTAATGAAACTGCTTTTGAATGGAACTATATTCGGTAACTCAGAGAAGGCAATGGCAACCTACTCTTTTACTCTTGACTGGAAAATCCCATGGACGGAGGAGCCTGGTAGGCTGCAGTCCATGGGGTCACTAAGAGTCAAACACGACTGAGCGACTTCACTTTTACTTTTCACTTTCATGCATTGGAGAAGGAAATGGCAACCCACTCCAGTGTTCTTGCCTGGATAATCCCAGGGACAGAGGAGCCTAGTGGGCTGCTGTCTATGGGGTTGCACAGAGTCGGACATGACTGAAGCAACTTAGCAGCAGCAGCAGACTCAGTAACTGAGTGTGTTCACTGCCTGGTCTGTGAGACAGTGATGACTCAAATGACAACAAGCAGCACATACTATAGAAAAACCCTGTCTCCACCCTCAGCTCTGGCACACAGGGGCCTGGCTTCGATGGGATAGGTGAGGTGACTTGCTTCATGTCACAAGCAGGCCTTGGCAGGGCTGACTGTGGATTCAATTTCCTGCCTCTCTGGACAACCCATATTACTTTGTATTCTGCTAATTAACTCATCATCTATCATGTCATTTGCTATCTCCACTCATATGTTAATATCTTCATTTTATAGAATAAACACAGAAACTCTTATTTACATTGAGAAGGAGATCCACCTGTAGGGTGCACACAATGTGTCTAGGGTTGGAGAGCAGTCAGAATAAAGGCAGCTTTTGACAGGTGGCAGGCTGGCCTGGGTCAACCCTGCTATCAAAGACAACCCCTTGTGTGTATACCAAGGAGCGCCGGGCCCCTCACTGACACTTGCTAATTACGGTGACTAATTAATGTGTCATTGGCCTCTAATCATGAATCTAGAGTAGATTAGCAATGATGAAGCCATGGAAATTAATTTACAAACATCTACATACTTCTCCTTGACCCAGTGGGGCTCACAGGTGCCCTCTGGAAAGCAGAAACAGGAAGTCGGCAGGCAGGGTACAGAGGGCGTAGGAAAATAGGAGAGGTTCAGCCACCACCGCCCAACTGGGACCAAGACCCTTCACCCAGCAAGTGGCCTCATGGAATGGGGTGGCCTGAAGGAGTTAGAAGTTAAAAAATAAAGTCGGTCAGAAGATTAAAGGACCCCTCCTTTGACGCAACTGGATGTAGAGTTTTCAACAAAATGAATGCCTGAACTATGTGACTTAAGGGTAGGCCTTCAGTCATATCCACCTGCAATGCAGGAGACCCCGGTTCGATTCCTGGGTCAGGGGAAGATCCGCTGGAGAAGGGATAGGCTACCCACTCCAGTATCCTGGCCTGGAGAGTTCCAAGTACTATATTGTCTATGGAGTCGCAAAGAGTTGGACATGACGGAGCGACTTTCACTCTCACTTTCAAGGGTAGGCACTTCCCTGGAGGTCCAGGGGTTTAGACTCTGTGCTTCCGTGGCAGGAGGCGCAGGTTCAATCCCTCGTCAGGGAACTAAGATCCCATAGGCTGTATTGTTGTTGCGCAGTCGCTAAGTCATGTCCGCCTCTTTGCGACCCCATGAAGGAATAACTCTCACTCCCCTCAGCCTCAGCCAGTGGTAGCTTCTAATCTGCCCTGTCCCTGTGACTTCACCTGGTCTAGATATTGCATTGAGTGAAATCACACACTGCTTGTCCTTCTGTGTTTGGCTCTTTTCACTAAGCGTAGTGTTTTCAGCTTTCATTCCTGTAGCAGCACGCATCACAGTTTCATGCCTTATGACTTAATCATATTCCATCGTGTGTCCATCCAACAAAACCACATTTTGCTTACCCGTTTATCTGCTGATGGACACCTAAGATGTTTCCACCTCTTGGCTACTGTGAATAATGTTGCCGTGAACATGGGTACTCATGTATTTGTTTGAGTCCTTGTTTTCAGTTCTTTTGGATGTATACCCAGGAGTGTAATTCCTTGGTCACATGGTAATTTCATATTTGACTTTTTGAGGAATCAGCCAGTCTGTTTTCCTTGGCAGCTGCCTCAATTTACATTCCCACCAGCAATGTACAAGGGATCCAATTATTCCACATCCTCTTCAAAGTTGTTAGAGTCCATTTTAAAAATGTACTCATCCTAGTAGGTAGGAAGTGGTGTCTTGTCCACATTTTGACTTTAATTTCTCTAATGACTAATGATGTTAAGCATCTTTTCTTAGGCTATTTGGCCATTCTATAGCTTCTTTTTGAGAAATTTCTACTCAAGTACTTTATCCATTTTTTCATTGGGCTGTTTTTGTTGTTAAGTGTAGGAGTTCTTTAAATATTCTGAATATTAAGCCCTTATTAGATATATAATTTGTACATTCTTCCTGTATGTAGATTGTCTTTTCAATTTCTTGGTAGTGTTCTTTGATGCACAGAAGCTTTTCATTTTAAGAATCTAATTTATCAATTTTTTCTTTCTCATTCTCATGTCTAAGACTGTATTGTCAAATCTAAAGGTCATGAAATGTACTCCTACATGTTTTATAGCTTTAGCTCTTATTTTCAGCTTGTTGTCCATTTTAAGTTAATTTCTGTATGCAGTGTGAGTTGTGGTCCAACTTCATTCTATTGCAAATAGAAATCAAATTGTCCTAGAGCTATATGTTGAAACCATATTCTTTTCCTCCTGAAGATTCTTGGCATCCTTGCCAAAATTCAATTGACTATAAACTCGTGTGTCTATTCCTGGACTCTCACTTCTATTCCACTGGAATTCCATACTTTCACTGTTAAGTATGACATTTGTTTTGCGTTTTTCAAGAATGTGTTTCTTATGTAGAGTAAGTTTCTTTATATTCCTAGTTTTTTGAGTGTCCTAATGCAATTTTACACCACCAATAATTTACTTAAATGGTCTCTTCTATTTAGAAATGTGTTTGCCCTCATCTTCTGGATACGGAAATCCTTTCTCAAATCTAACCCAGTGTCACCTCCTCTGAGCACCCATATGATCTTTGCATTTATTTTATTTTATTTTTTTAACTCTTTATTTTATTTATTTATTTATTTTTAGTTTGAACAATTACTACATTTCAGATATAATATTATACATATTTCAATGTTATTCTCCCCAATCATCCCACCCTCTCCCGGTCCCAGAGTCCAAAAGTCTGGTCTATACATCAGTGTCTTTTCTGTTGTCTCGTAAATAGGATTATTTTTACCATCTTTCTAAATTCCATATATATGCGTTAGTATACTGTATTTGTGTTTTTGTTTCTGGCTTACTTCACTCTGTATAATAGGCTCCAGTTCCATCCACCTCCTTAGAACTGATTCAAATGTATTCTTTTTAATGGCTGAGTAATACTCCATTGTGTATATGTACCACAGCTTGCTTATCCATTCATCTGTGGATGGACATCTAGGTTGCTTCCATGTTCTGGCTATTGCAAACAGTGCTGCTATGAACATTGGGGTAGTTCTATTCCCAGTTTTTTGAGGAATCTCCATACTGATCTTTGCATTTAAAGTCGTGTCTCATATTTATTTGCTCTTATGGTTATGTTCTCTGCTGCTCCATGATCTCCTTGAGCATGGAGGCTGTGTCATATTCATTTTGCTGGTGCCAGAATCCAGAAGGGTGCTCTGCAAATATTTGCTGGAAGAATGCTGGCTGAATCACATTTTATGATTTCTTAACACCTCAGTGTTCCTAAAATCTCTTGGCCTAACTTCCCCTATGGGCTCATCAGGGAGAGTCACCCCTGCATCTGACACGAGACACTGGTGAGATGTCCTTTGAAAGCCAAGGTCAGAAGAACAGAGGCAGGCCTGGGTGCTTCCTGGATGTTATGGCATATCAACACCAAGGTGGAAAAGAGCCGCTCACTGCTTCGAAGTCACTACTAGGGGACCGCTTATTCTGGGATTCATTATCCCATTTGTTCAAAGGCTTTGGCAATGACATACCAATTTCTTCCTTCATTGTCAAATCAAATCAAGCCAACAAGTACTGATTGAATGACTGCTCTGTGCCAAACACACTTCTGGGAACAGCGGAGGGACACAGAGAACTCTATTTGGTTTTGCCCCTTCCTTGCCACGTGGCATTTAGTCCAGGGGAGGAAGGTCTCAGGCTAGGTGATGTTGCACAGGATTGTTTGAGTTTCTTATTGCTACCATCAGCACCCCCCACTTAGTGGTTTACAACAGTACAGCTGTATCATCTCACAGTTCTAGAGGTTAGAAATCCAAAATGCATTTCACTGGGCTGAAATCAAGGTTGGAAGAGCTGTGCAACTTCTGGAGACTCTTGGATGTGGGTCTGTTTCCTTGCTTTTTCCAGTATCTGTCTGGATTCTTTGATCTGTGGTGCCAGTAACCACATTACTCAACCTCTGCTTCCATCATCACGTCTTCTCTGACCCTGACCCTCGTGTCTCCTTTTTTCACCTTTAAGGACCCTTGTGATTACCCTGGGCCCACCTGGATAATTCATGATCCTCTCCCCATCTGAAGATGCCTAAGTTAATCACATCTGTAGAGCCTCCTTTGTCACATACAAAGGGTCACAGGTTCTGGGCATGAGGACACAAACATCTTTGGTGGTCATTTAGCTTATCACAGGACTACGGATTGGCTGAACTGTCACTGACCAAAGAGGGTCCCTTATCACCAGTCCCATGGTCAAGTTCATGTAGCAAGTCCCCCTCCCATCTCAGGGTGACTTCACTTTATAGAGGGGGAAACCAGAACCTTGAGAGAGAAAGTGACTGACGTCAGATCACATTGCCAGCAGTCTGAAAGGGCTCAGCCTGTGAACAGGCTCTCTAACCTAGAATCCAAAGATTCCATGACTTAGTGCTCCATCAGATAAAGCAGAGCAGTGGACTTTGTGAAGGGGCTATGGCCCCCAATCCTCTTTCTCTGGTTGCGCAAAAGCTCAGCCCTTCATATTTTCAGAGCCTGGATAAATTTAGCTGCCTTAGTCAAAGAGGGGCATATGCATTTTGTAATTCTCTGTCTTCTTACTGTCCTTGGAGCATCCTGTGTTTTTCCATTCACGTTTCATTCCATCCTAGCAGCCATAAGAGCTTCAAGTCCTTTCCTCCATAGCCCTTCACACTGTACGAACCAGCAGGGGGTATTCTTCTGAACTCAGAAGACCCTCAGGTTTCTTGGAACGGGCCAGCCCTCAGGAAACCCCTTGCTCCCAGCTTGCTCAAGCCGACAGATTGCATTTCCCGTTTGCTCAGCCGTCAGCTGCTGCCTCCTGCCACTCTGTGCTCACGCACGGTCTCCCTGCAGACATCCAGAAACCTGCCTCCTGCCCACCCTCGCCACTCCAGTGTTGCTCTCTGTGAGGAGTGACACCCTCTCTGCCTGCCACGCCCCCCGCCGTCTGACACTAACTCAGAGGCTCAGCGTCTGGGGCTGGAATTTTGTCGTTGCTATGGAAGTGGGAACGGGCGCAGCCTTCCAAACTCACAGAGTGTCCAAAAACACACACGGCATCTCGCGCTGACAACGCCACTGACAACCCGCGATGACGGGGATGTACTTTTGAGTGTCATCTTGACAAGGAACAGGAGCCTCTCTCTGCCGGCCCACCCGCCTGGCCATCTGTCTCCCAAGATCGTCTGCACTCGCCTGGCTTGGATCCTGAAGCTCCCCCTCTAGGGGGCCTGTCCTCTCTCGGCCTGGCGGCCCCCAGGGGCAGAAGGAACAAGCTTGGTGTCAGCGGGGGCCCTTCTGCTGGGAGGAGGTGGGACGAGGAAGCGCTCTGGCTGAGGCCAGGGTCACTTTGGCTTCAGCCGCTCTGAGGCCACGGGTGGGCATCTCGGCCGGGTGGCGAAGGGAGGGAAGCCAGACCTCCTGCCTTTTCACGGCCTGCAGCCACAGCTTCTGGGATTTCCTCGGCTCTTGGAAAGGCAGGCCGTTGGGGGGACGCCAAGCGTGTCCAGGTGGTTCGGGGAGGGCCGCCACCGACACGTGGATTCCTTTGCTTCCTGTCTCCGGCCCCCTCTCGGAGGATGGGATGGAGGAGTTCC
This sequence comes from Tragelaphus eurycerus, assembly GCA_935064755.1. Classification (NCBI taxonomy): domain Eukaryota; kingdom Metazoa; phylum Chordata; class Mammalia; order Artiodactyla; family Bovidae; genus Tragelaphus; species Tragelaphus eurycerus. Next base: position 9,201,090 of record CAKXYN010000034.1, on the reverse strand, counting down.
TGGCTTTGGTGGGCCTTCCCTGCCAGCCGAAGTCACCAGCGAGTCATCCATCAAGGTGAAGACTGAAGGTCTGTAGAGTAGGGGAGGGGAATGCGAGGGCCTGGTGGGAAAAGAGAGGTGAGGGGAGAGGGGCTCAGGAAACAAAGATGCTTCACACTTGCTGTCCGCCGACATATGCAATTCTGCCTTGCAGTTTAGGTCCGGTCCACTCTCCCATTAGGACACAGAGCAGGACCTTCCATGCCACATTAGCTTGGAAGGGGCAGGCAAGCCCATGACCACAGGGGTCAGCCCCCGCCCCAGCCAGAGCTTCCTAATGCCCTGTTTTGTATTCTTTCCCCAGGATACGAAGAGTTTTCTAGGCCCAATCTATCTGTGAATGGTCCTGAGGGACCCCACAGACTTCTGTCCAGTCCCCTCTGAGCCATCGGTCCAGGATAATCACTTCTCTCGTATTCCCCGCCCTCCGTCTCTACCTCATGATTGCGGGAGCTTTGTTGCTAGCTTCTAAGTCCTGCAGGGGGTTGGCTGGCAGTTGCCTGCGGTGGCGGCCTGGCTCCCAGCTGGGAGCTCTGGCTTCTGTCTGCCCTGGGGTCAGAGCCTGGAAGTGTAGCCATCAGCGCTGCATCTCCAAGATGACAGCTCAGCTCCTGATGCGGGGAGGCAACCAGCCCCAGCAATTATTCACTGATAAGTGCTTGGCTGGTGTCTCCTCCTAAAATAATCCTCGCACACAGTGGTGGCTGTCAGCGCTGGCTCTGGGAGCTAATTCCAGCCTCCTTGTCTACATCTGGTGCTGAGGCTCTCACCGCAGGGCCTTGCAGGTAGTCTTGCAGGAAGGAGACCTAACTTGCGCTGATAAGCTGATGGCCCTTGATGCCGGGGGGAGTGGGAGAAGGAGGCAGATGTGACCTGGGCTTCGCAACGCTGGGGCTCAAGCTAGCGTTCTGTGGTTGGGGCTTTGGCGGTCATGGCCCATCTCTCGCCATCCAGCTTTTGGACGATTCTTGGTTCCTTCTCAACAGGAACCAGACCATCCAAAACCTCAGCTCAGTGGTTCTTAAAGTCGTGCCCCAAATTCCCTCCGGAAACTTTTCACAGGGCCTCCAGCTACAGCAAAACAGTCTCCTGGAACTCACCTTTACTAGGGAATAAACAGTTACACAGCAACACCTTAGCAAGACAACTGAAGTCAAAGGTGTATCGACTGTGAGAAACAGGAAGAAAAGAACACTAGGACTAAGTCTTCCAGACACTATTCGCCTAACAAGTTTTGTGCTTAAAAATTTCCCATCTTGATCTTAAGGAGAAACAAAACAAAACTTTGCTAGTTTAATGCAAAACATTGGATTTGTTGGAAATCAATATAGTGTCCCATAATTGAGAGAAGATTTGAACAATCCATTTTGGTCACTTGCAGAACGACTTCACGGGTCTTCTCTCTAAACAGTTGCTATTAAGGGACTCGATTCCAGCTCTTTTCAGTTTTCATTTCTCTCTCCCAAATTGCAAATTCTGGGAAGAGAGAATTGTGTGGGGCCTGCCCGAGTTTGTTGTCAGTCCCCAGACCATCAGCAATGCCTTTGGGTTTATAATACTTTCCAGAGAAGGGGAGTCACGATGGGCCAAGGAGCTACCCTGAGAAGTAACCAGAGGGAAAGAAAGTGAAAGTGTTAGTTGCTCAGTCGTGTCCGATTCTTTGTGACCCCATGGACTGCAGTCCACCAGGCTTCTCTGCCCATGGAATTCTCCAGGCAAGAATATTGGAGTGGGTAGGCATTTCCTTCTTTAGGTTATCTTCCCAACCCAGGGATTGAACTCAGGTCTCCTGCATTGCAGGCAGATTCTTTACAGTCTGAGCCACCCGAGAGGCCCAAACAGAGAGAGGCCTATACCTTCCCCACCTGCAGCCTTTTCCAGCAGGCACTGGAACTTCATAAACATTGAGGGGCAGGCAGTTGTGCAGGCAGTTCCTTCTACTGCAAGAATCTGTGCGAGGTAGAGAGTAATAGCAAAAACTAGGATTTTGAAAATCATTTTTGATCATCTGCTCTGACCCAGATGCTCTTCTGGATGTTGAAATAGAAAAGATGCCAGAGATCCCCCCAAGCCTCAGGGGGCTTACATTCAGAGCAGTGGAATTATATTGCTTGAAGCATTGACTAAAGGGCTTGAGAGCTTCCTAGTGTCTACCAGACTAAGGACCTCACTGAGTCATACCCGAGACACCCCTTTGCCTCACCCCATATACCCAACCCATCCCCAAGTCCCATCAGCTTGACTTGTGAACAAGCCCTCAAGTCCCTCACCTCTCCCCATCTCCTCCACCAGGACCCAAGTCTGAGCCACATCCTTCTCAGTTCAGCTGCCCCACAATCCCAACTGGCCTTTGCAAGTCCTTTCTGTCTTCCCTTTTGCTCATGGCCCAAGCATGGGCTTCCCAGGTGGCTCAGTGGTAAAGAATCCGCCTGCTAATTCAGGAGACCTGGGTTCAATCCCTAGGTCAGGAAGATCCCCTGGAGAAGGAAATGGCAACCCACTCCAGTATTCTAGCCTGGGAAATTCCTTGGACAGAAGAGCCTAGTGGTCTATAGTCCATGGGGTCACAAAGAGTCAGACACAACTTAGCAACTGAACAACAGTAACAACAACTGGCTCACATGGCAGCCCGAGTGACTTTCTTTAATTCAAAATGAAAATCCAATTACATCTGCACTGCAAACACACAACAACTTTCACAGAGAGCCCTGACCTCTCTGTGAATTCACCAGATTAGCTGGTTGGTGAATCAGTGCGGTGGGGGAAGAAATCTTCTTGAGAAGAAATGCACTTGGAGCTGGCCTTGGCACTGTGGGCAGCATCACATGCAGAGGGGCTCTGCTTCCTAGGAGGGTCAAGGGAGAAAGGGGGTCGAGGCGGTGGGATCCAGGGGCAGCAGGGTCCAGGGCTCTGTGTCTCAGGACATCTGAGCCTCAGAGTCCTGGTCTATAAAATGGGGACAAAAGTCAGGGACTTTTATGAGGATTACATAGATGATTTGGAGTTGAATGATCAGCTCATCACTCTTTTTTTTTTTTTTTTAAATTTTTATCTATTTATTTATATTTGGCTGTGTTGGGTCTTCATTACTGCATGAAAGCTTTCTTTAGTTTGCAATGAGCAGGGATGAGTCTCTAACTGTGGTGTGCAGGCTTCTCTTGCTGGGGAGCACAGTCTCTAGGGTGCAGACTCAATGGTTGTGGCGCAGGGGCTTGGCTTCTCTATGGCCTGTGGGATCTAGTTCCCCGACCAGGGATCCAATCTGCAACCCCTGCCATGGTAAACTAAGTTTTAACCACTGAACCATCAGGGAAGTCCCTAGCTCACCCCTCTTGATATTAGCTAATTTAGGTTTTTAAAGGTTTCACATCATCTTTAAATTCAGTGCTTGCTCTGCTGGAAGGATTTTCCTATCCCTCTCATGAGGCCCACAGTAATCTCAGACCCAGGACCCTCCATCCTCAGAGCTGAGGGGCCCAGCCTCTCCACCCAGCTGCCTCCAGAAGCCCCGGGCCGTCCGCTCACCTCCATTTAGCATTTTGATTTGTGCAGCTTTGCTGAGAATCTCTTACTGCAGCATGTTGACTTATCACTCATTGCAATAAGTTCCCATCCTCTCTCCTCCTGACAGCCTTGCCTAATGTACTTATTCATTCAATTTAAATAAATCGAACATGGGCCTATGACAGCCGATAAGTGAGTCACACAAGAACAAACAGAAGAGAAAGCTCTGCAAATAGTCAAATGTCAAGTAAGAATGGAAAACTGTCCCCACAGCTTCAACGAACCTTGGATGTCTAATATTTATGGCCAATTGATGTCATTAGAAAGTAAATAAGCCCTCTTATGTTGCATTACATAAGATTAACTGCCAGCAATGGAGTTTAAATAGCAGAGATAAGTGCAGATGGAAATAAACCTGTTTAAAGCTAGAAATATTTGATGGGCCTCCTTGCTGCTTTTAAGATAATTGATCTGTATATCTGTATTGAATCTCACCATAAAAGCTTTGAAGAGACGTGTGGCAAAGCCTGTTTAGACCCAAATCACATTTCTCTGGGGCCACCCAGCCAGGGTTAGAACCTCTCCAAAGAGGAACTCCAGGCCTAGGAGGGCTGCAAAGAGCTGGAAGAAACAGGAATCCTCTGGCTGTAGGCTCCCAAACAAGCAGGTACCTGGGGGGAATGTGGTTGGTTTAGCATCCAAGGGAGTGAGTGAGAGGGGGCAAAATCCCTCTCTTTGGGGCCTTTTAAAAATTGATGTATGGTAGATTTACAGTGTTGTGTTTGTTTCTGGTGTACAGCAAGTCGATTCAGGTATACTATGTATAAGTGCATTCTTTTTCATATTCTTTTCCGTTAGGATTTATTACAGGATATTGAATAGAGTTCCCTGTGCTATACAGGAGGACCTTGTGGCTTATCCATTCTACATATATGTATAAGAGTCTGTATCTGCTGACTCCAAACTCCCAGTCCATCCCTTTACCCATCTCCTTGACAACCACACGTCTGTTCTCTATGTCTGTGAGTCTGTTTCTGTTTTATAGATATGTTCCTTTGTGTCATATTTTATCAGATCAGATCAGATCAGTTGCTCAGTCGTGTCCGACTCTTTGCGACCCCAGGAACTGCAGCACGCCAGGCCTCCCTGTCCATCACCAGCTCCCGGAGGTCACTCAGACTCACATCCATCGAGTCAGTGATGCCATCCAGCCATCTCATCCTCTGTCATCCCCTTCTCCTCCTGCCCCCAATCCCTCCCAGCATCAGAGTCTTCTCCAATGAGTCAACTCTTCGCATGAGGTGGCCAAAATACTGGAGTTTCAGCTTTAGCATCATTCCTTCCAAAGAAATCCCAGGGCTGATCTCCTTCAGAATGGACTGGTTGGATCTTCTTGCAGTCCAAGGGACTCTCAAGAGTCTTCTCCAACACCACAGTTCAAAAGCATCAATTCTTCGGTGCTCAGCCTTCTTCACAGTCCAGCTCTCACATCCATACATGACCACAGGAAAGACCATAGCCTTGACTAGGTGAACCTTTGTTGGCAAAGTGATGTCTCTGCTTTTGAATATGCTATCTAGGTTGGTCATAACTTTCCTTCCAAGGAGTAAGCGTCTTTTAATTTCATGGCTGCAGTCACCATCTGCAGTGATTTTGGAGTCCAGAAAAATAAGTCTGACACTGTTTCCACTGTTTCTCCATCTATTTCCCATGAAGTGATGGGACCAGATGCCATGATCTTTGTTTTCTGAATGTTGAGCTTTAAGCCAACCTTTTCACTCTCCACTTTCACTTTCATCAAGAGGCTTTTTAGTCCCTCTTCACTTTCTGCCATAGGAGTGGTGTCATCTGCATATCTGAGGTTATTGATATTTCTCCGGGCAATCTTGATTCCAACTTGTGTTTCTTCCAGTCCAGCATTTCTCTGATGTACTCTGCATATAAGTTAAATAAACAGGGTGACAATATACAGCCTTGACGTACTCCTTTTCCTATTTGGAACCAGTCTGTTGTTCCATGACCAGTTCTAACTGTTGCTTCCTGACCTGCATACAGATTTCTCAAGAGGCAGATCAGGTGGTCTGGTATTCCCATCTCTCTCAGAATTGTCCACAGTTTATTGTGATCTACACAGTCAAGGGCTTTGGCATAGTCAATAAAGCAGAAATAGATGTTTTTCTGGAACTCTCTTGCTTTTTCCATGATCCAGCAGATGTTGGCAATTTGATCTCTGGTTCCTCTGCCTTTTCTAAATCCAGCTTGAACATCAGGAAGTTCACGGTTCACATATTGCTGAAGCCTGGCTTGGAGAATTTTGAGCATTACTTTACTAGCGTGTGAGATGAGTGCAATTGTGCAATAGTTTGAGCATTCTTTGGCATTGCCTTTCTTTGGGATTGGGATGAAAATTGACCTTTTCCAATCTTGTGGCCACTGCTGAGTTTTCCAGATTTGCTGGCATGTTGAGTGCAGCACTTTCACACATCAAATGATATCTGATGGCATTTGTCTTTCTCTTTCTGACATATCAGTATGATAATCTCTAGATCCATCCATGTTGCAGCAAATGGCATTGTATCATTCTTTTTTATGACTGAGTAGTGTTCCATTGTATGTGTGTAACCATATTTTCTTTATCCACATATCTGTCGATGGACATTTAGATTGCTTCTATGTCTTGGCTATTGTATGAATATAGGGGTACATGAATGAATATGAATATAGGGGTACATGTATCTTTCCAAATTATAGTTTTGTCCATATCTGTGCCCAGGAGTGGGATTGCTGAATCATATGACAACTCTATTTTTCATTTTTTTGAGGAACCTCCATACTCTTCTCTATATCAGCTACACCAATATTCAAGGCCTTTCAACAATGCTCTGTAAAAGAGGGCTTCTCAATTACCAAATGTATTCATGGTAAAGGACCAGTTTTTCCTTTTCTTTTTTAAACTTCTAATCATTAGATACATAGACCTCTTGTTTATGACTAGCACGAAGCTCCCATCATAACTAACTCATCACCAAGTCTGAGGACATCTCCATCTACACTGTGCTCAGCAAGATGCTTCCACTGGTCGGATGCATTACGTCATATCAATGTCCAATTGCCATATGGTTTTATAAACTCTAATTTTCCATTTTGTACTTATTAAGGCCAGATAACAAAACTGTTTATGGACCAGTCTCAATACCTACACCACCCACTGAGCTGTGCTGTAGTAGAAGACTGTTTTATCTAACCTCTAGATTGGGAGACAATTAGGAGTAATGCAAGGAAGCAAAGGACACCTTTTTTATCCCAACAGGCCAAAGATTCCCCAACAGTTGTAGCAGATCCAAATCTCAATCCAGAAACTTAGAGGTACAAGATGTTTATTAAAAAAAATATTTTTCTATAATAAAATTGAATTCTACGACCACACCATAAAGCTGAAGAAATTTCATCTCAGTCCATTTGAAGCCTTGCACACCCACCGCCCCCTGGGCAGTGTATAAATTGTGGTGAGCTAACTGTGAAGAAGGCTGAGTGCCGAAGAATTGATGCTTTTGAACTGTGGTGTTGGAGAAGACTCTTGAGAGTCCCTTGGGCTGCAAGGAGATTCAACCAGTCCATTCTGAAGGAGATCAGCCCTGGGATTTCTTTGGAAGGAATGATGCTAAAGCTGAAACTCCAGTATTTTGGCCACCTCATGCGAAGAGTTGACTCATTGGAAAAGACTCTGATGCTGGGAGAGATTGGGGGCAGGAGGAGAAGAGTACGACAGCGGATGAGATGGCTGGATGGCATCACTGACTCGACGAACGTGAGTCTGGGTGAACTCCGGGAGTTGGTGATGGACAGGGAGGCCTGGTGTGCTGCGATTCATGGGGTCGCAAAGAGTCGGACACGACTGAGCGACTTATCTGATCTGATCTGATCTGAACAGAGAGCAGAGGCTGGAGTGGGGTGGGAGGAGGAGGACATGGGACATCACAGGTCCGTGTAGGCGTCTGTTGAGATGTCCTCACTCCCATCTGGCCCTGCGTCTTAGGTCCAAGTCGCTCTCCGCAGTGTCTTCCTTGTCTCCATCCCAAGGCATCATGGTGTTTCCTGCTTCCCTGTGCCCCATTCCGATCACTGTGGCTGGATGGAGAAACTTCACTGCTCTCTGGACTGAAAAATTTTGTGAGATTATCTGCCTGCACCCATCACTTCCACATCTCCTTCTTCAGTGGCAGGAGTTGGCAAGATCTTGGGGATCTTCCTGGGCCCAGGGGGGATGGCAGGATGGGGGATGATAGAGCCCTCCCAGGCTGGATCACTGGATGGAGTGAGTTGGGATGGCAGGGACGGGGAGTCGGGGGCAAATGACTTCCTGCTCTCACTCGGTTCCAGGAGGCCTCTCATCATTCCTCAGAATTGGCCCAGGTGGGATTCCCTGCTCAGGACTCTCTCTGAGCATCTACATTTCCTTTAAGACTCATAGTTTCCTCTGTTTAAGAAAATTTATTTATGTATTTATGATGGGGTAACTTGGCTTGGACCAGTCTCACATTCTTTTAAATCTTTGTGTCCTTGCTTAGATGCTGGCTTTTGAGACTTCAAAGGTGTAGTTTGAATCCTGTTCTGTCATCCCTTCCCTGAGGCAAAGGGTATGCCAAAGCCTTGGCTGCTGTCTACAGGGGAGGAAGGGTCCCTAATGTAAATTACTAGTCAGAAAGAGAAAACAAGTGTGGTATATTTATGCATAAATGTGGAATCTGAAAAAATTGGTACAGATGATCACATCTACAAAACAAAAATAGAGACATAGATGTAAAGGACAAACACACAGATACTGAAGGTGGGAAGTGAGGTGGAATGAACTGGGAGAGTTGAATTTACATATATACGCTATCGATACTATGTTTAAAATAGATGAGTAATGAGAACCTCCTGTATAGCACCGGGAACTCTACTAACTGCTCTGTGGTGATCTAAATGGGAAGGAAATCTAAGAAATGGGGGATATTTGGATACATACAGCTGATTCACTTTGCTGTACATTAGAAACTAGTAGAACATTGTGCAGCAAATACTCCAGTGATACATTTTTTTAAAAAAGATAACACATCCAGAAGTCATGGCACACTGTAGTCAAAAGTTAAGAACAGGCAGACTGGGGGGGCCATCTTGTTGAAGTCACAAACCCTAAAATCTTTTAAGCAGTAGCTGGACAACTCTTTTTTTGTGAGTTCATTCAGGGACCAGGTGATAGATTAGCGGTCCCATAATTCCATGCCTCTGAGGTGGGTAAGTCCAAGGGAAGAAACCACTGGAAATTCCATCTGCTGCACTTGGGATCATGAGAACCCAGTGTCTGGCCTCCTCCTCTGGGGGGCCATTTCTCCCATGCATCCAATTACCCATGTTTTGTTCTGCTTCAAAATAGGGATTCCTGGTGTGGGTGAGTTTAGGGGTGTCGGTTTAATTGTTCCATTGGTACCACATCTCTAACAGGTAGTCAGTGTTGATAGGGGATGAAAATGACATCCCTGTCTCTTTTTGTATGGATGCCAGTGATGACGACTCATTCTGATGCTACCCTCCAAATCACTGCTGTATCACTTACAGAGATCAGTAGAAGAGCTGAGTAGCATCTGCTTTGTATATGCTCTGTGAGCAGCGGGTTTTACTTCCCTTCTACCAGCACGTGGCGCAGGAGGGGCATCCTGCTCACAGTGACTGTGCAGGACAGGGTTGCACGTTTGCGATGGGATTTGAAGTAATGGCAATAATTTCTTTTTTGACTTGTAAGAAGTTCCCAGGCTTGAACTGGTATGTGTATTTATTAAGACAGACACTGTTTTCTCGATTGGTTACACACTGACTTCACAGTTTTGGTTTAGTTATTGGCTGGTTATATTTGAAGATTAAATCGGATTTTCTCCTTTCTTTTTCATCTTGTCTCTGCCCGGATGCCAAGGAAGGTAACTGTGCTCCTTGTAGATACTGTCTTCAGAATGTACTGCCAAGTGGGTATGTTATTCTGCAAAGAATTAACTAGGAAGCTTATTAAAAACAGATTTCCAGGTTCTATATCTGGACATTGTGATTCACTAGCTCTTACTGTGGGCCTTAGCATGTGAATTTTTGAAACACTCTCCAGAGGGATGGAAGGAGAGGTTGGGGTTAGTAGATGTAAACTATTATTTTGTTGTAAAAGTAACTCTGTTGTGTCAGACTCTTTGCAACCCTGTGGACTATACAGTCCATGGAATTCTCTAGGCCAGAACACTGGAGTGGGTAGTCTTTCCCTTCTCCAGTGTATCTTCCCAACCCAGGGATCAAACCCAGGTCTTCCACTTTGCAGACAGATTCTTTACCAGCTGAGCCACAAGGGAAGCCCAAACTATTATGTATCAGCTCAGTTCAGTTCAGTCACTCAATTGTGTCCGACTCTTTGCAACCCCATGGACTGCAGCACGCCAGACCTCCCTGTCCATCACTAACTCCTAGAGCTTACCCAAACTCATGTCTATCGAGTCGGTGATGCCATCCAACCATCTCATCCTCTGTCGTCCCCTTCTCCTCCTGCTCTCAGTCTTTCCCAGCATCAGGGTCTATTCAAATGAGTCAGCTCTCTGCATCAGGTGGCCAAATTATTGGAGTTTCAGCTTCAACATCAGTCCTTCCAATGAACACCCAGGACTGATCTCCTTTAGGATGGACTTGTTGGATCTCCTTGCAGTCCAAGGGACTCTCAAGAGTCTTCTCCAACACCACAGTTCAAAAGCATCAATTCTTTGCCACTCAGCTTTCTTTATAGTCCAACTCTCACATCCATACATGACTACTGGAAAAACCATAGCCTTGACTAGATGGACCTTTGTTGGCAAAGTAATGTCTCTACCTTTTAATACGCTGTCTAGGTTTGTCATAACTTTCCTTCCAAGGAGTAAGTGTCTTTTAATTACATGGCTGCAATCACCATCTGCAGTGATTTTGGATTATGTACAGGATGGATAAACAATTAGGTCCTACTGTATAGCCCAGGGAGCTATATTCAATATCCTATGATAAACCATAATGGAAAAGAATATAAGAAAGAGTGTATATAGTATAACAGGATCACTTTGCTGTACATCAGAAATTAACAAAAGATTATAAATCAACTGTTGCTGCTACTGCTGCTAAGTCACCTCAGTCATGTCCGACTCTGTGCGACCCCATAGATGGCAGCCCACCAGGCCCTCCCATCCCTGGGATTCTCCAGGCAAGAACACTAGAGTGGGTTGCCATTTACTTCTCCAATGCATGAAAGTGAAAAGTGAAAGTGAAGTCGCTCAGTCGTGTCTGACTCTTAGCGTCCCCATGGACTTCAATTAAAAAACTAAAATACCCTCCAGACAATTATAATGTGCAGCTAACATAGGAGTCTACTTCTCCATGGGGCACAAAGGATTTTCACTGAAATCTTTATTCAGGAATCTTTTTCTTAATCCAGAATTGCCATTTCCAGATTGGAAAATGCCCTGACTGGATCCAGGTGAGGATGTTCATCTGACCAGCGGGTCATCCTTACTCCCTGTTGACCTGAAGGTCAACCCTTGACGCAGAGAGAAGTCCCTTCACATGCACTGGGAAGGCCTGTGTAGATTTGGAGGGAGACAGGAAGAGATGAAACGGGGCTAAGGCTCTGGGAAGAATGAGAATTCTGGTTTGGTGTTTGTTTTGATGTGGACCTTAAAGTGTTTATGAAATCTGTTACAATATTACTTCTGTTTTTGATGTTTGGGTTTTTTGGCATGTGGGATCTCAGCTTCCTGACTAGGGATTGAACCCGCACCCCAGGTATTGGAAGATGAAATCTAAACCACTGGACCGCCAGAGACGTCCCTGGTTTGGTGTTTTAAATCCAGATCCCCCAGCATTTTCCTGACAAATTCTTCCTGAGCATCATGTAGCCTGACTCCTCTAACTATATAGTGACAATTTCAGGCTATTTAGATTTTAAATATATAAGAAATACTTCAGAGAATTTCTCTTTAGAAGCTTCCTCCAAGGCAATAAAAATTCTCTGAAGCACTTTACGGATGAGTTGGATGGTATCACCGACTCAATGGACATGAGTTTGAGTAAACTCCAGGAGTTGGTGATGGACAGGGAGGCCTGGCGTGCTGTGGTTCATGGGGTCGCAGAGTCAGACACTACCGAACTGAACTGAACTGAACTGGAGCACTTTGGAAAAGCCCAGGCATGTTGATATGGCCCACATGTCCCCAGATACTTTCTGGCTGGATAAGAATTGCCTCCAGGATGCTGGGGTCCCTCCTGGCATTTGAGAGGCTCAAGGTTTCAAATCCTCTGCTGTGTTGGGGTCCCTGCCCACTGAAGTTAGTTAATAATCATTCCATGCACAGGTTGGCATGATCGTGGTCTGCTGGCTTGCATGCCATTGGAGGGGCGCAGCCCTGCATGAAAAGATGGCACCATGGGGCGTTGTGAATGGAGAGTCCCAAGTCTCAGTGCCCATGTGTGGGGACTGGGGCTCAGCGGTACCCGCAGACAACTGTTGAAGCCCCACCTCGTCCATCCCTTGTGTCATTCTTGGCATGCCCACTGGGCACCATCTGCAGACCCAGAGCATGCCAAAGCAGTGTCGCTCGCACTCTTTCCATCACGGAAGCATTTCTTTGATCTTCCAACATTGCTTTCAAGATGATTAATCTCAGCGTGGCTGTGTGTTTAGGCTCTCCATAAAGGCAGGTGCACGTGTCGGTGTGCGGCTCTGTCGGGACTGCTAATGTAAGCGTCTGTTTTACAGCCCAAGTGACAGCTGTATTGTTCTGGCAGGGTTACAGCTCTGACATGTGGAATCAATCTTTTTAACCTGTCAATTAATCAGCGGGCAGCTGTCAGCCCAGCTGAAAGGCCTGAAGGACAGTGCCCTTTCAATGGATTATACTAGGGGCATGGAGAAGTAAAATTGAACACTTCAAGCTTCAAGGAACTCTTGTTGCATTCAAAGCCAGGCTTCACTCTCACTTAAAGGAAACAGGCTCCAGCGGGGGCCCCTCCTAAGGACTGGACGCATACGGGTGAAAAGTGTGGGGCACATTCGTATGTGTAGTTACCTTTCCAGGTTCAAGGGCTCCTTAAAGGAGAACCACCAGATCCTGGCCAGTGAACCTCACCTATACCTGTGTTGGGCGCAGCTGATTTGTTTCCAGAGTGCAGGACCCTGGGGACAGTGGGCACTCGGTCTTTAGGAGGGTTCGCAGGGTGCCCATAGGAGAAAGTGCGCTGGTTAAGCCAAGGTTGATTAAGCCCTTGTTAGGAAGGGGACATTGCCCTGAGGGCTCAGAGGGAACACAGGGCAGACTAAAACCAGCTTCCTTTCCTTCATCACCATATATATGAATTGGGGAGATGCAAGCAGAGAGCTGTATCAAAGGATAACTCATAATTGAGTCCTCTATGGACAATTAATTACTATTTATTAAATACTTGAATAAACATAAGTTGCTGCTGCTGCTGCTGCTTCAGTCGTGTCCGACTCTGTGCGACCCCATAGACAGCAGCCCATTAAGCCCCTCTGTCCCTGGGATTCTCCAGGCAAGAAAACTGGAGTGGGTTGCCATTTCCTTCTCCAATGCATGAAAGTAAAAAGTGAAAGTGAAGTTGCTCAGTCGTGTCTGACTCTTAGTGACCCCATGGACGGCAGCCTACCAGGCTCCCCCATCCATGGATTTTCCAGGCAAGAGTACTGGAGTGGGGTGCCATTGCCTTTTCAGAAACATAAGTTAGCCTATGCTAATAGACAAGCAGGTGTCATTAAGTTCCAAGCAGTTTAGAGTAGGAGAATGTACTGGAAACTGGATCTGCTGATGAAAATTTCTCAAAGAAACGGTGATAAACCACTCTGTAGACCTACACTGTTTTGTTTGTTTGTTTGTTTCTCCTGATATTTTTGCTTGCCATTCCATAAATAACTAACTTTTTCTATTCTCCCATTCTTTTCTTCCTTCATACAAATATTTATTTAGCCCCTGATTTTTGCCCAGTCTGGTGCAAGGTACTGTGGGGAATATGAAAAGGTTGCAGACAAAGCTGGCTTTTGTAGAATAACCTCAAAGTTCCTGTTGCTCTCAGTCCTGGGGAGAGAAAGGCCCCTTTCCCTGCTCAGCCCAGAGAGTTTAGACATCAGCAGCTCTGTGAGTTATTCAATTTCTTGTTGGTCCAGAACCAATTGTCTGGTTATTTGTATTTTTCCCCTCATGGATCCTGAAGTGAGAACTGTGTTCTTTTTGCCTATGTGATGGGAAAGTAGTTGGTTTTATAAGCCCATCAAGTGGACCCTGCTGTCATGCTCTCCATTAAATAGTGCACATTACTTCTGTCTAACCCAGCGTGCTTTTGAGCCAGACAGGTCTAGGTAGAATCCAAGCTCTGCACTTACCAACTGTGTTAACTTGGGCCAATTTCTTTGTCTATCTGAACTTTAGACTTCTCATCTCTAGAATGTTGATAAGGATGTTCGCTTTAAAGTGTCAGTGGGGGAACTGCCTGAGATGATACCTGAAAAACATCTAGTAGACCCTCAGTGAATGATGGATTCTATTTTTATACCTATTTTTTGAAAGGAGAAAAATAGCCACCTTTGTCAATTTCTCCTCATTGCTTCTCTTGGTAATTACCTCACAGCAGGTGCTCAGAAATGCTTTAAAATTGTACAACTGAGTGGTCAGCAACTCTGTAGTAGTCTCTATTTAGTATTGTCACAACCTCACTCAAAGAATGGGCCCTTTTTATCCACACCTAAATGGCACCCTACTCCAGTACTGTTGCCCGGAAAATCCCATGGATGGAGGAGCCTGGTAGGCTGCAGTCCATGGGGTCGCTAAGAGTCAGACACGACTGAGCGACTTCTTTCACTTTCCACTTCCATGCATTGGAGAAGGAAATGGCAACCCACTCCAGTGTTCTTGCCTGGAGAATCCCATGGATGGAGAAGCCTGGTAGGCTGCAGTCCATGGGGTCGCACAGAGTCAGACATGACTGAAGCGACTTAGCAGCAAGTTCTTAAAAAACTAAAAGAGTTACCATGTGATCCAGAAATCCCGCTCTTGTGTATATATCTGAAAGTAGTTCTAGTTCAAAGAGATACATGCATCCCTATATTTACAGCAATGCTACTTACAACAGCCAAGACAGGGGAGCGAACTCAATGTGCATTCACAGGGGACTGGATAAAGATGTGGTGCATACTTATTACATTAACACAATGTATTAATTAGTACATTAGTACATTAATTACAATGCATTGTACATATATACATTGTACATATATACAATTACTCAGCCATAGAAAGAGTGAAATAATGTCATTTGCAACAAGAGTGGACCTAGAGATGATCATAGTAACTGAAGTTAGCCAGGCAGAGAAAGACAAATAACATATGATATTGCTTATTTACAGACTCTAAAAAAGAGATACAAATGAATTTATTTACAAAGTAGACCCGCAGACATAAAAATTAAACTTATGATTGCATGTATGCTTGCTAAGTCTCTTCAGTTGCATTTGACTCCGTGCGACCCTATGGACTGTATCCTGCCAGGCTCCTCTGTCCGTGAGATTCTCCAGATAAGAATACTGGAGTGGGTTGCCATGCCCTCCTCCGGGGAATCTTCCTGACCCAGGGATCGAACCTGCATCTCCTATGTCTCCTGTGTCGGCCACCAAGATTTTTTACCACTAACACCATATGGGAAGCCCAAACTTATGGTTACCAAAGGGGAAAGGGGTGGGGAAGAGAACAGTAATATACACACTACTGTATATATACAAAATAGATAGCTGAAAAGGACCTACTGTGTGGCACAGGGAACTATACTCAGTAGACTCTATTTTGTAATAATCTAGAAGGGAAAAGAATCTGAAAAAGAATATATATAAAACTGAATCACTTTGCTATACACCTGAAACCAACATGGCATTGTAAATCAACTATACTTCAATAAAAAATAATAAAAATTTTTAAAAAGCATGCATTAAAAAAAATGAAGAGCCCCTAACTGCAGGTCCTGTAGGCCAAGCTGCTGTGAGTTGACTTAAATCTCCAGCTGGGACCCTTGTAGATTCCTGTAGCCAGAGGGAAGAGTACAGCAGCCACGAGTCTGCCTGGGCCAACTGGGGAGGATTTGAGAAGTGAGTTTGATCCCAGTAAACACCATGCCCGGAGCACGATCAGCTCTGTCTCCCTCCCTCTGCCACATGGTGTTCAGCATCTGCTCCAAGCAAACACACCCACGCCTGTTGAGACTGGCATCCGAAAGCTGTATTTTTGGTAGGATGCGTGTCTGCACAGTCCAGGGGGAGAGGAGCTAGAAAAACCTGATACCTAACAGGGAAAATTGTCTGCCACCCTGACTCTCAAGGATGGAGGCCACTTCCAGAAGAACCTAATTTGACATCGCTTTGACATATGTTTCACTCAAGGGTGGATAGTTTCTCACCAGAAGGGCAAGAAGTCCATGGTGCTTCTGTCTTCTCCTCTTGTGGAGTGAGGTGGAAGAGAGATGTCTCTCACATTCAGAACATCTGATTTGTGTCTCTGGGTATGTTGTTGGATCCAATCCCTGGGGTCCAGACTTTTGCACTTCTCAATAATAGTGTACAATTTATGTAGTAAACGAGAGGTGTATTTAAACTCTACAGTTTATAAAGACCTTGAGGTTGTGGCTAGGTACCCATGAGTATGATGTGAGTGGATCATGGATGTTATCAGAAGCATAGTTAGAACAGGTATGTTAGCAGAGGACATGAGTTTACGTCCTGACTGCTATGGATTAGCTCATGATCATGAATAGTCATTAAGGCTTTCTGAGTCTCCACTTACTCACTTGTAAACTTGGACTTCTTTTACAGAGTTGCTATGAGGGTCAAATGAAAAATGCATAAATGAGCTTCGCAAATCTTGAACTGCTAATATCATTAGAAATACAAATAGTACTTCATGGTACTATGTAGCTCTACTGTGGTGAACTTGGACAGGAGGAAAAAGGCAGATTAAAGGATTTGATATTTGGACCAATGTTGTGGAAAGTCATTCTCCAAGTGACAAGAGATTTAATGAGAGTAAAATTCTCAGCAATATCACGTCTTTTCTTCAAAAAAAATATTTTTTTTTGAAATTTACAGCGAATAAGAAAACAATGAAGAAGTGTTTGGAGGTAAAGAGGAGACGGAAGATGAGATGGGATAGATAAAGAGAGAGATCTGCTGGGGTTTTACTGAGGCTGCTTGTAGAAGAAACATGTTAGATGGATAAGTGGTCTCTGCTTTCCCAACTTTGGCATAATATACCTTCAGACTATTTTAACCTTTCTCCTGAATTCCATTCATAAAATTTGAATTAGACCCTATGAAAGAATTGTTACTTCCACAATCCATTCCACAAATAATGAGGTTGTTGCAAATAATCTTGTTGTTGCTGTTTAGTTGCTAAGTGGTGCCTGACTCTTTTGTGACCCCATAGACTGTATCCCACCAGGCTCGTTTGTCTGTGGGATATCCCAGGCGAGAATATTGAGAATATTGGCGTGGGTTGCTATTTCCTTCTCCAGGGGATCTTCCTGTCCCAGGGACTGAACCCATGTCTTCTGCATTGACAGGCACATTCTTTACCACTGAGCCACCAGAGAAATAACCTTGAGCTCTTAGCAAGCATCAGATATGGGTTTAGTTGCTAGATTTTCCCTCCGTCCATGGGATTTTCCAGGCAAGAGTGCTGGAGTGGATTGCCATTTCCTTCTCCAGGGGATCTTCCCAAGCCAGGGATTGAACCCGGGTCTCCCGCATTGCAGGCAGACGCTTTACCGTCTGAGTCACCAGGGCCTCTCCAAAGTGAATACAAGGAATCAAATTGTACCCTCAGAAACCTCATGGTCTAGTGTGTGACAGCCATGCACAGTACTATTTTTAATGTAGTATGCTGTGCAATGAGAGATGTTGGCAGAAAGCATAGTGCTGGGATGCAGGGCATTGTCCTGGGAGCAGAGAGGAGGGGGTGGCTGAGAAGGGTTGTGAAGAAAAGACAGGAAATTCATCAGGTGAGCAATTACTTTCCAGGAAAATGGTTGGAAATACCTGAAGGAAACATGATTTGATAAATGTGGACACTTTAAAGACCTTCCTATAAAAAAGAAACAGGAAGAATTACGATCCACTTTAGACATACTGCAGGTCACAGTTATGGTTTCCAAACCTTGAGTTTTCCATTCTTTTGTGTGCGCCTTTTTGGAGGGCAGGGGAGAGTTCTCTATGCTTGTAACTCTAACTGAAGTTATTTCCAAAGGCTGAGCATGAATGAAGAAATGATGGATGGAGCGACAGGAAAACTAGAACAAGAACTGATTGGGATGAGAACTTCTCCCACTTTTGAAAGAGCATGCCCAAATCAATACCCTCAGAATGCACCTTCTGTCTGGCTGGGAGGCATTTAGATTTCAACTGAAGCTCCAGTACTTTGGCCACCTGGTGTGAAGAGCCGACTCATTGGATAAGACCCTGATGCTGGGAAAGATTGAGGGAAGGAGAAGAAGGGGGCGACAGAGGCTGAGACAGTTGGATGGCACTCTGGGAGACAGAGAAGGACAGGCAAGCCTGACGTGCTGCAGTCCATGGGGGTTACAAAGAGTCGGACACGACTTAACAACTGGACAACAATACATCTTCCAGGTCGAAAAGAATAAAGCAAAACCATGACCCCACAATAGAACTTGCAGAACGAAGTGTATTTTCTGGGGATCGATGTCTTTCCAGGCTGGGACAAGTCACTTCATACCTTGTACCAAGTGAGACTCTGTTGCCCACTCTAAACAAAGAAAGGGATCTGAAATATTGTGATGAAAAATAACTTGCCTGCACCCAGTAACAAGTCCGCAGACCCCCGTTGCTGTGCCACTTGTAGAAAAACTGAGCAGTATCTCCCCTCCATCCCCTGCTTTTTTTAAACGCAGTCAAATATCACTGGGCCAGCAGGCTTCCCAGACTAAAATGGTCCTGGAAAGTCAAGTGGACCGAGTCTCTTCTTTTTTTCCTCCCTCTCCCCCGAATCCCTCTCTCCCTCCCTTCTTCGTTCCTTCCTTCGTTTTTCTTTCTTTTTCTCTTTATCTCTTTCATCTTAAAGCACTCATACAGTAAGGATTATGCCCTTGCTTTCATTGTGAAACCAAATTCGCTGGTGGTGAAAGAGATTAATGAGCATGGTAGCAACAGGGCCACCTGCTTAAAAAGCTTTCACGTCTGTAAATATTGTTTTATACCACAATCACCTCGGTGCTCCATCTTTACTGATTTGACAAATAGGTTTCCCTCTCTTTGCCTTTTTTTTCCCTTTTTCTTCTCTTTCCCCTCAGAGTTTTTCTATTTCTCTTTGGTTTTATTTCACTTTTCTTCTTTATTGTGTTCTATTTAATTTTTCTTCTTCTTTTGATAACCACAGGTACTTGAGTTGAATTCATTTTGCTTCTTATGGTGCCATTCAACACTCTGATTTTATTATGTCTGTTTTTTGTGGAAATACAATGTACATACAGAAAATTGCACAAATTGTTAGCGTACATCTTAATGAATTTTCACAACACTAACAAAGTTGACTAGCACTCAGATGATAAAACAGAACATGATCTGAATCCAGAAGACCCCCTCACGCCCATTTCAGTCACAGCCTTCTGCCATGGCGAACTGCTCTTCTGCATGTCAACACCGTAAACTGATTTTGTCTGCTTTGGAATTGTACATAAATGGAATTTTACAGCGTGTTATCCATTTTGCTTGACTTCTTTCACTGAACTTTATATTTGTGAGGTTAATCCATGCTGTTCCTTTACCGTCATTGCCGTATAGTACTCCGTTGTGTGACTATACCAGAACGTATTTATCCATTCTTCTCTTGGTAGATATTTGGGTTGTTTCAGGTGTTGAGGGGGCTTACAGGTAGTGCTGCTATGAGCATTCTTACAGATCCTTATGGTGAACTTAGATATCCGTGTCTGATGGGCTCATCCTGAGGAGTGAATTATTGGGTGTTCACTCATTTATTTTTAGTCAATATTGCCAAAACATTTTCAAAAAGTTTGTACAACCAGTGATGTGGGAGAGCTTAGGTTCCTTAGCACTCTCAGTCTTTATTTTATTTATTTATTTTTGCTCACTTAGTTCTTTGTGGAAGTGCTCTCAGCCCTTCTCAATCCACTACAGTGGCATCAACTCTTCATTGTCAAAGTCTATCCATATTACTCTATGAACCTACTGTAGTTAATACTCATATGTGGTACACAGGACTCCACAGTATGCAAGTATTCATCACATTTATCTATTTCCCTAGTGGTAGGAAAATAGACTTAAATGCTCTCCAATTCCATGCTACTTCAGTCAATTATGAGGTTTAAATGCTTTAAAATTACTGGATGTTAGAGCATACACATTCTTCCTTTGACTAAGTACTGTTCTCCATAACGGAAACACTGGGGTACATGCCTACCAAGAATGCATTATTCTTGGTGAATAATGAGAGTTCATATACCTGCAGGAAAAGGAAAGATATAAACATCTGAATGCAGAGTTCCAAAGAATAGCAAGAAGAGATAAGAAAGCCTTCTTCAGTGATCAATGCAAAGAAATAGAGGAAAACAACAGAATGGGAAAGACTAGGGATCTCTTCAAGAAAATCAGAGATACCAAAGGAACATTTCATGCAAAGATGGGCACAATAAAGGACAGAATGGTGTGGACCTAACAGAAGCAGAAGATATTAAGAAGAGGTGGCAAGAATACACAGAAGAACTGTACAAAAAAGAGCTTCAAGACCCAGATAATCATGATGATGTGATCACTGACCTAGAGCCAGACATCTTGGAATGTGAAGTCAAATGGGCCTTAGAAAGCATCACTACGAACAAAGCTAGTGGAGGTGATGGAATTCCAGTGGAGCTATTCCAAGTCCTGAATGATGATGCTGTGAAAGTACTACACTCAATATGCCAGCAAATTTGGAAAACTCAGCAGTGGCCACAAGATTGGAAAAGGTCAGTTTTCATCCCAATCCCAAAGAAAGGCAATGCCAAGGAGTGCTCAAACTACCGAACAATTGCACTCATCTCACACGCTAGTAAAGTAATGCTCAAAATTCTCCAAGCCAGGCTTCAGCAATATGTGAACCGTGAACTTCCTGATGTTCAAGCTGGTTTTAGAAAAGGCAGAGGAACCAGAGATCAAATTGCCAACATCCGCTGGATCATGGAAAAAGCAAGAGAATTCCAGAAAAACATCTATTTCTGCTTTATTGACTATGCCAAAGCCTTTGACTGTGTGGATCACAATAAACTATGGACAATTCTGAAAGAGATGGGAATACCAGACCACCTGATCTGCCTCTTAAGAAATCTGTATGCAGGTCAGGAAGCAACAGTTAGAACTGGTCATGGAACAACAGACTGGTTCCAAATAGGAAAAGGAGTACGTCAAGGCTGTATATTGTCACCATGTTTATTTAACTTATATGCAGAGTACATCATGAGAAATGCTGGACTGGAAGAAACACAAGTTGGAATCAAGATTGCCGGGAGAAATATCAATAACCTCAGATATGCAGATGACACGACTCTTATGGCAGAAAGTGAAGAGGGGCTAAAAAGCCTCTTGATGAAAGTGAAAGTGGAGAGTGAAAAGGTTGGCTTAAAGCTCAACATTCAGAAAACAAAGATCATGGCATCTGGTCCCATCACTGCATGGGAAATAGATGGGGAAACAGTGGAAACAGTGTCAGACTTTGTTTTTCTGGGCTCCAAAATCACTGCAGATGGTGACTGCAGCCATGAAATTAAAAGACGCTTACTCCTTGGAAGGAAAGTTATGACCAACCTAGATAGCATATTCAAAAGCAGAGACATCACTTTGCCAACAAAGGTTCGCCTAGTCAAGGCTATGGTCTTTCCTGTGGTCATGTATGGATGTGAGAGTTGGACTGTGAAGAAGGCTGAGCGCCGAAGAATTGATGCTTTTGAACTGTGGTGTTGGAGAAGACTCTTGAGAGTCCCTTGGACTGTGAGAAGATCCAACCAGTCCATTCTGAAGGAGATCAATCCTGGAATTTCTTTAGAAGGAATGATGCTAAAGCTGAAACTCCAGTATTTTGGCCACCTCATGCGAAGAGTTGACTCATTGGAGAAGACTCTGATGCTGGGAGGGATTGAGGGCAGGAGGAGAAGGGGACGACAGAGGATGAGATGGCTGGATGGCATCACTGACTCGATGGATGCAAGTTTGAGTGACCTCCGGGAGCTGGTGATGGACAGGGAGGCCTGGCGTGCTGCGGTTCATGGGGTCGCAAAGAGTCGGACACGACTGAGCGACTGATCTGATCTGATCTGATATACCTCCAAGGATAAGGAGAGTTCATAGTTCATATACCTCCTTATATACCTCCAAGAATAAGGAGAGTTCATATACCTCCATAACTTTCCAAAATGTATTACCTGATTTTAAAATTTTGGACATTTGGATGGTCAGGAAGCAGTATCTTACTGATATTTAAATTTATATAGCTATTTAATTGCTACTAAAGTTAGGATAGCTCTTTATGTATATTTGCCATTCAGATTTCCTTTTCTGTGAATTGCTTACTTAATCCCTTTTCCATTTTCTTGGGTTTATTTGTGAAAAGGGCTTGTGTATTCCAGAGAATAATCCATTTGTTGGTTTTAAACATTGAAAACAATTTTATCTATTTCCTGCCCATTTGTTATTCTGTCTATACTGTTGTTGATGGTATAGAAACACTGTGCTTGAATCCACTAAGTGTTTTTGTATTAAGATTGTGTGTTCAAGGTTTTATTTAAAAAAATGTTCAACTTCTATCACAAAAGAGTTCTCTTACATTTAAAAATTATATTTGTAGTTTCATCTTTCATATTTGAGTGTTGGATGCATTTAGAGACTTCATTGCATACAATTGAAGTCAGAGACCTAATAGATTTCCCCCTATGTAGTGATCTCCAAATAACATCTATTCTATTTAAAAATCTGTTATTTTCCCACTGTTTTTTAGTGACATTTTATCATATATCATGTCTCCATAGGTACATAAAAGTATTTTTTAGCTCCTTCTTATTTCCCAGAGTTCTATTTGCCTGCTCCTTCTACCGCATCACCTATTGTAATTGTTCTTTTGGTATAAAAATGGACTTAGCTAACTAAGCTAATAAAAACCTTATTTTGATTTTTTTGATTTTTAAATTTTTAATTGGAGAATAATTGCTTTATAATATTATGTTAGTTTCTGCTATACAACAAAGTGACTCAGCCATATGTATAAATATATCCCTTCCCCTGGAGCCTCCCTCCCACCCCTCTAGGTTACCGCAGAGCATCCCTGAGCTATATAGCAGCTCCACACTAGCTATTTATTTTACACACGATGGTGTATATCTCTCTCTCTCTCAATGCATCCCACCCTATCCTTTCCCCTGCTGCTGCTGCTGCTGCTAAGTCGCGGCAGTCGTGTCCGACTCTGTGCAACCCCATAGACGGAAGCCCACCAGGCTCCCTCGTCCCTGGGATTCTCCAAGCAAGAACACTGGAGTGGGTTGCCATTTCTGTCTGCAATGCATGAAAGTGAAAAGTGAAAGTGAAGCCACTCAGTCGTGTCCGACTCTTAGCGACCCCATGGACTGCAGCCTACCAGGCTCCTCCGCCCATGGGATTTTCCAGGCAAGAGTACTGGAGTGGGGTGCCATTGCCTTCTCCGATCCTTCCCCCTAGTTGGGTTTTATTCCCGCAGAGACAGCATAGTGTGGGCAGGGATGTGTGTGGTGGGTGAGGCTGAGGTGCTGAGGGAAAAGGATGGAATACAATACACCCGGGACTTAGTTCTCTGCTTAGATTCTACCTGGTGCCAGAGTCCTGGGGATAGAGTCCCTGATCTGCTTTGCTGCCTTTGAGTCCCAGACATGGAATTCTAGTGGGTTCTGCCATTCCCTGTTATACCCATCCCTTCCTTGCGTGGGGAGTCAGCAGGTTCCATGGGTGAGTCTGGAGCCTCTTTGCTACATGGCACCCCTGTTCCCCAGGGAAGGAGGAGATCAGGCAGGGAGAATGTGGTTCCCCCCCAGTTCTGAGGGTGCCCCTGTATCTTCCCTTAGGCATGGACTCAAGCACAACCCAGCTTCTTGGGGCTGTCGGCTTGAGAGCTGGTGAAGCCGGAGTCTTTTCGGATCAGGACAGAAGGAGCGGACGGGCGGAGGTGACCGGTACACACCAGCTGGGCTCTGAGTCTGCCCCAGGTGACCTGCGGCTCCGAACCCCTGGAACAGCAGACGCTGCTCGAGCAATTACTTCAGAGCCTCACGTGGCTGAGTAGCTACAGACAGGAGGATACGTGTGAGGTTTCAGTTCAGAGCAAGTCGGTCTTCCTTGATGAGAGACGTAGCAGCCGGCATTTATTATAACTTCAGTGCAAACCTGTGTGTTCTTGAGCAAGTTACTTAACCTCTCCCTGCCTCAGTGTTCACATCTGTAATTTGGAAAGAATAATCACACTTACCCTATGGGGTTCTTCTGTGGGTGTGCGTGCATGTGTTCTAAGTCTCTTCAGTCGTGTCCAACACTTTGCAACCCCATGGACTATAGCCTGCCAGGCTCCTCTGTTCATGGGATTCTCCAGGTAATAATTCTGAAGTGCGTTGCCATGCCATCCTCCAGGGGACCTTCCCAACCCAGGGATTGTGTCTCTTGCATTGCAGGTGGATTCTTTACCCGAGCCACCCAGGAAGCCCACTCTTCTGAGGAGGAAACAATTCAATTACATCAGTTCCTATTTTTGGAAATGTGTTTGCTTGTCAGTTGCTTAAAATACCAGGTCTGAACTTTATGATGTCATGGTGAAGTATCTTTAAGACTGAGGTTCAGGAGGGTATGTGACTTGCACAGCCCATCAGTGGTCCAGGTAGGCTATGGACATGTGCTATAAGCATCAGCTTTTCCAGCTTCGCTGTACATCTAGACTGTGTGGTTCTGGGGATGTCTGGGCATCCCTCCTGGTACGCTGTGCCTGAGGCCACATCTCTGAATGTTGTATTCAGGCCAACAACAGGGAAGGGTGAGCAGAGACCTCACCTGCTGGTTCTTCTTTCTCATCCTGATGACACCCTTCTTCCTTGCCACCTGTCCTCTACAGGGGAAGGGGAGTATCAGGGATGGTCAGGGGTGAGTTTTCAGAAAGGCCAGGGCTCTTTGAGCAGCTACTGGTGCAACGGCAGCAGCAGAAAAAGCAGTCCCTAAACTCTGAGTAGGGCTTCCCTGGTGGCTCAGTGGTAAAGAATCTGCTCGCTAAAGCAGGAGATGCAAGAGACACGGGTTCGATCCCTGGGTTGGGAAGATCCCCTGGAGAAGGAAATGGCAGCCCACTCTAGTATTCTCGCCTGAAAAATTTCATGGACAGAAAAGCCTGGCAGGCCCCAGTCCATGGGGTCACCAAGAGTTGGACATGCCTTAGCGACAAAACAACAGACTCTGAGTACAAGCAGGTGAAGTGCATAACCTTGAAAATAGTGGTACCCTTGTCCCTGCAACCTGCAGTCCAGGGATGCCGAGTGAATGGCTGCTTATTTGATTGCTATGGGAGGTTTGAGCCTACTCCTCCATGCTGCCTCTAGCCTGCCTCTCTCTTATTTATAGAGACTGGATGGAGCCTTTTACATTTTTTTTTTTTCAGCTGTTTAGGAACTCAGATTTCTCTGTTCCACTTGGTCCCCAGTGATCAAGGTCCCCATGGCAAAGATGTACCCCCCTACTGGGCTGCTTAATCTATTAGCCTGCTAGTTCTGGCAGGGGACCAAGGATAGGGGGTGGTTTATTTGATTGTTGTATCATTTATGTAGCTGTGACTTCCAGTGCTATTATCTTTGTTTAGCACAAACGGAGAGCAGTTAGTACTCCCGGTAATCTATCTCAGAATCAAAAAGCGATGGAGAGGGAGAAGCCTCCTCTCCCAAGTCTTTATCTCTTACCACCATCATTTTCCCAGCTGGGAGCAGGCAACGACCCGGCTTCCAATATGCTGCTCAATGATTTTAGATGATTGATCTTTCTAAAGTGCTTTTCCGCTTCTTGCCACACAGACGCGGATAGATTAAGCAATTATGGATTATTTCAACATCAGATGGCCCGAGACAATTAGTCAGAAAAGAAGCAAAGGAGTGGGTGGCCCTGCTGGCTTTTGGGGAGAGGGAGCCTGCAGGGAGGAGCTGAGGGTACAAACAGGGATAGATTTGCCCACTAGGATAGCAAGAGGAGGACACAGGGCCCGGCCGATCTGCAGGGAAAATTAAAAATATGTGTATTTTTTTTTTTTTTTACAGTGGTAGAGGTTAAGAATTTTATATGGCATAAAGAACCCTCATTATCTTTGAATCAAATGAGCACTTCTGAGTAGCATCTCTTTAAGGGAGATTTTTCTTGGAGGAGAAAAAGAAGTTGTGAGAGAGGGAGAGAGACAGACTAGTGCTTGTAATAAAAGACAATAGATCAGATAGTCTCTGAATGGATCCGGGGCCCTAAATCACTCCCCAGCCTGGCTGCCAGGGCGCAGACATCCCGAGCAGGGCCAGCGTGTTTTATGGTGTTGGCGGCACTCTGGGGAGTGAGTTACGACCTTGCAGTCCGTGGGTGGCTATCTGTTATTCTCCATGTAAACAGGTATTCAAATCCGGACTCCGGAACCTTCGCCTTGGCGTTTCATCATCCTGGTAATCTCACCCTGTCCCCCGCCAAGGTCGCTGTTTGGGCTGCGTGACTTTCAGACTCTTCTCTGGCACCGGAGGCAGGAGCAGCCGGGCTGACAGCCGCCCGACTCATCAACCGGGCTGACAGCCCCCAAAAATTCACTTTGATATTTTGTGTGGAATAATTCAGTGGTAATTGGGCCAGATGATGTTCTGTGACCTAAATTCAATTTCCATCACGGGGAAGCATCACAGAGCTCGTCATCCATTTGTGAAGAGCACCTACCCGTCCAGGGAATATTTGTGTATGCTTATGTGTGTACGTGTGTATAAAATGCATCTGCCGTTTCTATCAATATGTGATAGATTAATACGTACTTGGTAGGTTTGTTGAGGCGGTCATTGATGATTTGGGAACGGTTATCAGGGACCCCATTCTTTCTTTCCTTCTTTAGCGCCTGTGTTTAATTCTCCCTTTTCCTGTGGGGACGGGCAGACGGGCAGGGGAGAGGTGTTGGAGGGGGAGGGGAGGTGTAAAACTCACCATTATGCTCCTTAGCCCTTCTCCAAAAAGCCTAGGGAGGAAGGGAGATGTTGGGACTAACTGATGATTTCTGCGTGATCCCCCTGTCTTGGGCAGGGCAGCTTAGTGGGTGGTGCCCAGCCAGCAGAGACAGATGGGACCAGAGTGGAATCCCAGCTGCATCTCTTTCCAGCTGTGCAACCTTGATGGCTCCCTTCAGCTCCTGAAGCCTCAGTGTCTTTCTTTGTATTTTACAAATAAAGCATCCTCCTGGTGCCTGGCCCAGCGTAGGTGTTCAGGAATGAAAGCTATGGCTGGGTGTTGGAAGGAGAACACTTGTGAGCACCAATCCCCACCTAGGCCTTTGAAAAGGCAACCTCCCCCCTTCCCGAGCTGATTCCCCCTCCAAAAGGCAGGCATCAACAATGCATCACTGGGAATAGGGCTTCTCTCAAAGCAAGAAGTGTTGGCGTTGGAAAGGAGACTCTTCCAAATTAGATACTGTGGACTGGAGGGAACTTGGAGATGAAGGGCGGTCAGAAGGCCGTCTTTTCCAGAAGGAGACCCTGAGACCCAGACCACTCAAGCGACCCTCTCAGCATCCAAGCTACAGACCCTCGTCTGTGCCAACACATCCTGCTGGTCCCTTCTTGGTGCAGGGCAGGGCATCATGCCTACTACTTACTGTGAGTGTGCTGAAGACTTGACCTCAGCCATGAGACTGACCGTGGGATTGTGTTATCAGAGGGTCCTTTGGGAGGTGGGCTAAGTAGGAGCCTTTATGCCTAATTCTGCTTATTTGAATGTGATGGTCCCATGAGTTGGGGACAATACCCCCATCCCTCAGGTGCTGATGGTGGGAGATTTTATCAGTTGCTTTGGAGGCTAGTCAGGTTTCAGGGAGAGGACTGGCTAGAGGAGAAGACAAGGAGATAACAAGTAACTATCTCTGGGTATCAGAGCACACACAGTGTCTTGCCCAACTGCACAATGGCCTCAGATGGCGTCATGATCCTATCTGCTGTCTGACTCAACCCCAGTGTTCTTGTCTGTGATATCTTGCTGCCACCAAAGGCAGATTTTGACTCGATTTATGTTCATCCGCTTGAGTCTAGGTCACCGCTCAATGCTTCTTCCTGGTGAGTTCTAACGTCGAAGTGTTGTGAATCCAGCATCTAAATGTGACTCTGATGGGCCTTGGCAGTGCGTAGAAGGCCATTTGCAAACGTCAGGATCTTGTGTGTTGGCTCCAGCCTTCCCAGGAAACGCTCTTGTTCACTGAAATGCAGACATGACTACCTTTGTGGGGACCATGTATCTTTTCCTTTAAAGAGAATCGGCCCTGCGTGTGATGTTTTCTTTACAAAGGGAAGCCCAGGGATCGTCTGCATCAGGTTATAAAACGATCCCAGGGTCCATTGCTGGCTCTAAGCAAGTTGAGTATACATCACCTCGCTTAATTCGGCAATATCATCAATGTCAGTGCGTATCCACCGGCTGCTGGCTATTGGTCATCCGGACCTGACACAAACTCAATAAATACTCCATAACCCCTGACAGCCGCCAGCAGATTAGCCTGAAATGAGCGATGGCCCAGCCAACACCTGCTGAACCAAATCAGCCCCGTGACGGATGGGCCTGTACTGAGCTCTGACCACGAGCGAGATCAGTGGAAGAATGATTTTATACTTTAAGAAAAGAATTAGAGATGGTGGTGGCTGGAGTGATTGGAAAGCTTTCAGAGGGGGCCGTTTTTCTTCTCTTTCTTCCTCGTCCCCCCGACAGATTCTTTTTGCTGTTTCCCTCCCACACTTGAGCCTAGGGGCACATTCACAGCTCTGGGGACCCCCGGGGGGAACATAGGTAGGGGAGCCCGAGGTGGCCGAGGCCAGTGCAGGGGGTTGCTTTGGGGTACAGGCGGAAGGTGGGGTGTGGCACCTCCAGCCATCAAGGCAGGGGCTGTCTATCTGACTCCATGGGTGGTAGGAGGGCCATTCAGGCTGGGAGGGGTGGGGTGGAGCCAGGGATGTACCATGTAACAGAAGGGAAAGCTGAAGCTGAGGATCTCAGTGGGGGGCAGGCTGAGTATAAATTTGGGGCTCGCTTTTATCTTATGTGTGCATGCATGCTCAGTCGCTTCAGTCGTGTCTCTTTGCAACCCTATGGACTGTAGCCCACCAGGTTCCTCTATCCATGGGATTTTTTCAGGCAAGAATGCTGGAGTGGGTTGCCATGTCCTTCTCCAGGGGATCTTCCTGACCCAGCAATCGAACTCACATCTCCTGTGTCTCCTTGCGTTGGCAGGCGGATTCTTTATCGCTGAGCCACCTGGCAAGCCCTCTTTTATCTTATAGCAGCCATCAACAGGGGTTTCCCATCTTAACAGACCACCTCCCTCAGTTGTATTGTCTAGATTAGAACACGAGCTGGACAAAACCACGAACAATACCAGAGCCTTCGTTTGAGTTCTTGCTCTTTAGCTTAGCAGATGGGAGCGTCTGACACGTAACTCATCTGGACCATATCTTGAGCCTCAGTTTTTGTACCTGGAAAATTACCATGACCCAATCTACCATTCATCTCCTTTCTGGAACATCTACTTTTGAATTAAGTCAAGCTTTCGTCCTTGGAACATTTGTCCTGGTCTCCTGTAGAATTTTTTCTAATTGGACGATAATCAGCCTTCACTGAGGGATGTTTTTAAAAACAGACCTGTGAAACTCATTGCCATGTTTACAGAAAGACTGCCTTGAGTCTTATTCGCTAAATCACAGAGTCCTTTCCACATGGGGCTAGGGGAAGCTTTTCTGTCTGGTTTCAGTTCCAGGAACCGTCTGTTTATCTGAACAACTGTTTAGATTTGATGTTATGGGCTCTGAATTGTGTAGAGAGCCTGCTTTCTTTTGTGTTGGGAACTAGAAAACTCAGAGTCAGATCAGGGGCCTCTCTCTCCGCCAATGTGTTGAATTCCAAGACGTGTCTGTGTTTTGGTATGAATCATACTCACTTCTCTTATTTTCTTTTGCCCTCAATTTTTTCATTTGAAATGGATTTTACTTTGTGGAAGGATGTGGGGTCTTTCTAAGCTACCTTAAATCATTTGTTGGCACCAGGTGGGGTATAAGGGAGTCAAGACACTGACCAGGGCTCCTGGTCTGTTTACCCACATGCTGGGATGGTTAGATTGAGCACAAGGGTCTTTGGGGGTGGCCAGAATGCAAGCACCGCTTTCTGATGTATGAGTAGAAAGGGCAGCTTTTTGCTCCCAAAGTCCCTATCAAGTACGAGGCAAACACTTCTGGCGAAGCCAGGCCGGTAGACCAGTTCCCTCCAGGAAGCCAGTGCCAGGATAGGGGGCCACTGAGAGCCTTCAGACCCATCTCGCTCAGGTGAACCTCTACAGGTAACATTGAGGGGAAAGCCTTACGAGGGCGGTTCGCATTTCCTTCTTCAAAGGCTCTCAGGCTATTTCTGATCAGCAGTGAGTGTGCAGTGATAAGAACCATGTTCAACTTCTCCCCTGCCCAAGGGCGCCTGTGAAGTCTTACCTGTCTGCTCAGGCTGCTCTTAGTGAGTCAACACTTCCAAAGCTTCCAGAGGCTTCTTTTCCCCCTACACTTCGGCTCCTGTCCCATCAAAGCCCTCATTCCCTCCATTCTCAGTATCTGAACATTAAAAGTAAGAGTGAAAAAGTTGGCTTTAAACGCAACATTTAAAAAACTAAGATCATGGCATTCGGTCCCATCACTTCATGGAAAATAGTTGGGAAAACAATGGAAACAGTGAGAGACTTTACTTTTTTGGGCTCCCAAATCACTGCAGATGGTGACTGAAGCCATGAAATTAAAAGACACTTGCTTCTTGGAAGAAAAGCTATGACCAACCTAGACATATTAAAAAGCAGAGGCATTACTTTGCCAACAAAGGTCCATCTAGTCAAAGCTATGGTTTTTCCAGTAGTCATGTAGGGATGTGAGAGTTGGACTACAAAGAAAGCTGAGTGCTGAAGAACTGATGTTTTTGAACTGTCGTGTTGGAGAAGACTCTTAAGAGTCCCTAGGACTGCAAGGAGATCCAACCAGTCCATCCTAAAGGAAATCAGTCCTAAATATTCATTGGAAGGACTGATGCTGAAGCTGAAACTCCAATACTTTGACCACCTGATGTGAATAACTGACTCCTTGGGAAATACCCTGATGCTGGGAAGGATTGAAGGTAGGAGGAGAAAGGGACAACAGAGGATGAGATGGTTGGATAGCATTACCAACTCTATGAACATGAGTTTGAGCAAGCTCCAGGAGTTGGTGATGGACAGAGAGATCTGGAGTGCTACAGCCCATGGGGTCACAAAGAGTTGGACACGACTGAGTGACTGAACTGAACTGAACATTGAAAGCAGCCTGTGGGCTGTATTCACCTTCACAGAGTCAGCCTTGACTGCAGTATCAGTCTCACCATGGCAAAGCCATCAGGGCACAGGGTCTTTCTTGGAGCTCCCGGGTGGCAGCTTCTCCTGATTGGGCCCCAGAGTTAAGTCAGCAGTTCTCTCAGCCTTGGCCGCTCATCTGAATCCTGCAGAGAGCTTCTGAAACCTGCTGATGCCAGGGCCACCCCAGATCAACCAGAACTGATTCTTGGGTGGCAGGAGTGTGGGGCAGGCTGGGGTGGGGCTCTGAGCCCCTGGAGCTTTTTATCTGAGGCACTGGGTGCATAGGGGTGTGGTGAAAGTAGGTGCAGGCCTCCAAGAATGTGGAGAGATGCTTATCTTGTGAGTGAAAGCTGAAGGCCTGTTGAGAATGCAGAGCTGTCGGCTTCAGGCCCAGCCTGGCTTTGGGTGCCCTGTGAAGAGGGAGGTGGCAGACAGAAGGGACAGAGAAGAGAAGATGAGGAGAGGTGGGAGCCAAGTGTCTGGCACGATCCATCTCTCCCTGACACTCATTCCCAAGGAAAAGGCCCACCTCCCTGCCCCCAGGCCAGCATTACAACAGAGGGGCCCATGCTGCAGTGTGCACACAGCAATTCCTACAGTGAGGCAGGGACCCGGTGGTTGCTGTTGGGAGGATGGGGGGAATTTAGGAACATTATGAGCTGCTGGAAGGGTGACAGGGGGCGATTTTCTCTCCCCAGCCCCGGCTCGGTGACCTTTGCAGGTGCAGCACCGCCTCATTTATCTTGCACTGTCAGGGGAGGACAGCGTTCCACTTAAGTGAATTTCCCTGAATTCCCAAGCTTGTTCTTTCGAAGCCCCAAATTTCATTTCCTTTAGGCATTCTGGGTGGAAGGCTTTCTCAGATGTATCCTGCATCTCCTTACCTTTTCAGAAACACGAGAGAGTTTAACCCTTTCTCGATGACCCTGCCTAATTTCTGTGACCTTCCGGCACACACACGCTCCTCCAGTTCCTTTCGGTTTCTGCCACCAGGCTGCCAGCTGTCACTCCTCGTTGCTATTATTGAGCTGTCTCTAATGCCTACCTCTCCCTCCCTTGGTACATCTTACAGGCGCTACAATCAATTTGCAGGAAACTGGAAAACCAGATATCTGGGATTGTTAGACTTTTATGCTAAGCAAGAGAGAAGAGGCTTTGAACAAGTGGTTTAGTTCTTCTAAGCAATGCTCGTAAGACTGTGTAATATTTATTTTAGGTGTCCGGACTTTGTCTGCTTGCACACTTTGGGAGTTACTAGAAGTCAGATTTCAAGATAAGTGGGGAGGACGCCATAGTGGGTTTGAAGAACAGCGTAAGTATTTTCCCCTGACTGTTCATTTTCAGGAATGTCATATGTCTTATCCAACTAGCTGGGTCCCTGCATTCGATGTATTATTGTCTTCACCTGCCAGACTACCTGTCACTCAGTTTTTTTGTCCGCAAGTTTCATGAGTCTGGACTTTGTCTGGCAAAGGACTCTCCCACCTGGGAAGAAATGAAGATCAAAAGCCCCTTCAGGAATATGTCCGGGTCTTCAGGCTCAGAGAAAGGGCCCCAATGTGAAGAGCTGTCAGACTCAGACAGATGCAGTGACATTTGGAAAGTAATTTAAATTACCAGAGGACCAGGGATACTGGACGGTTGGCAAAAATGTCTCCCCCGCATTTGCTGTCAGCACCAATCAACCGCTGGTCCAGCTCCCCCAGAGAGGAACGCTGCCCTCACCTACATTTTGGTGTCTTACCGAGTTCCATCATTTGGGCTGGCAGCCTGGGTGAGTTGCCGGCAGGAAATGATAGCCTGCAACTGGGTTCAGCTACAGGGAAGACTCTGGGGTTTTTAGTTTTTAGTCCATCTCTGGTGTTTCTAGTTTCCTAGTAAAGGTAGGGCTTGAGTACTTCCTTCAGGAACATCAGCACCATTGCGAGTTACCATCACCACCATCGGGGGGATACCACGCCCCCAGCTATCCTCCAAGGTGGGCGATAGAAGTCCTGTTTCAAAGACGAGAAGCAGAGCTTAGATAAGGTATATTTCCTGAGGCGAGACAACTAGAGAGTGGTGGCTCTGAGATTAGCACTCAGGTCTACTGGCCAGTCTCAGGGCATCTGCTTCCTGTCTTGTCGTTGGGTCTGGATGCCACGCTTCATATCCTCAGTTTACTTGGATGTCCTGACCTCATCCTATATTTGTCTGGAAGCACAGGAGAGGAAGTCTGGAGCTTGTTGGGATGGTGGCAGGTCTTGGAAAGTAGAGATCAAGGGCAGACTTTCACATAGATAGGTCGGCAGCATTCCTGTGACAGTTGGGGGCACTTTCATGGCACTGTTGGTCTAGAATTACTATTTCCTCATATCCTCTGGGCTGCCTGGAATCCCTGGAGTGGAATTGGAATACTTTAGCTTTAAGATTTGGAGGAGGCAATGGCACCCCACTCCAGTACTCTTGCCTGGAAAATCCCATGGACGGAGGAGCCTGGTGGGCTGCAGTCCATGTGGTCGCTGAGTTGGACATGACTGAGCGACTTCACTTTCACTTTTCACTTTCATGCATTGGAGAAGGAAATGGTAACCCACTCCAGTGTCCTTGCTTGGAGAATCCCAGGGACAGGGGAGCCTGGTGGGCTGCCCTCTATGAGGTCACACAGAGTTGGACACAACTGAAGCGACTTAGCAGCAGCAGCTTTAAGATTTTTTTTAAGGTACAAAGATATAAATAAGTCTGGAAAGATACTAGTTTAAGGTGTATTTGTGCAAATACAGTTTGCAAATAAGTGCAAACCACTTATTTGCATCTTAGGAAAAATGAGTTTCAGTTTTTTGTTTTTTTCTGGATGGAGAATGAATTTTTCTTGGAAAGAGAGGTATGTGGAAAGAAAGTTATGACAAACCTAGACAGAGTATTAAGAAGCAGAGACATTACTTTGCTGACAAAGGTCTGTCTAGTCAAAGCTATGGTTTTTCCAGTAGTCTTGTATAGATGTGAGAGTTGGACCATAAAAAAGGCTGAATGCTAAAGAATTGATGCTTTCGAACTGTGGTGCTAGAGAAGACTCTTGAGAGTCTCTTGAATGGCAAGGAGATCAAACCAGTCAATCTTAAAGCAAATTAACCCTGAATATTCATTGGAAAGACTGATGTTGAAGCTAAAGCTCCAATACTTTGGCCACCTGATATGAAGAGCCTACTCACTGGAGAAGACTCTGATGCTGGGAAAGATTGAGGGCAAGAGGATAAGAGGACGACAGAGGATGAGATGGTTGGATGGCATCACTGACTCAATGGATGTGAGTTTGAGCAGGACCCGGGAGATAGTGAAGGACAGGGAAGCCTGCCATTCATGGGATCACAAAGAGTTGGATAGGACTTAACAACTGGGCAACAACAATGTGATCTATCCTGGAGAATATTCTATATGTTCTTGAAAAGATTGTGCACTTTTCTGCTTTCAGATGGGATCTGAATCCTATCAGTGTTGTGTAGGAAACAGCTTTTTTTTACTTGTAAAAACCAGTTATTAAATTATCAGGAATTCTGTAAGCTGGTATATATTGTGTTGGTATCTTGAAATTAGCCCATGATGGGAGTGTTTACACCATGGAAATTCCTAAATGCTACAAATCAGAGTTCTTTATCCAAGAGAGCCAGTCATTAAGCATTCAACTGGCACTCTACTGGCAGTTAAGTTCTGAAGAGCACAGCTTTGTTTGAAAGGCTGGATGAAGAAGACTAAGAAGAGAAGATGGTGAAAGTGAGATAGAAAAAGGAAGAGACAGCAATGAGTCATCTGACAGTTAAAAGGTCATGGGATCCTTCTGAGAGCTTTCCTAGGGGAGAGGTGTACAGCATCACTGGGGTGGGCCACAGAAGTGATCATCAAGACGATCAGATCTAAGAAATGTGTGTTTCTTACTCCAGCTTAATGTGTTCCTTACTGCCTCACAGAGCTTGCTGCCAATCAACCAATTAGTAGCTAACTTAATTTCCATCATCAGGGTTGCAGCAGGTTTTCTTGCTATGAGGCCTGCCAGGGCTGTACAAGCATGCCCACGTGTCTCTCAGTGACATCCTGGCCTACCCGGGGGCCATGCATCTTCAAGGAGAGAGAGGCCAGGTTGTCTGTATCAAATCTGCCACCATCCAGCTGAGTGACCTTGGGTAAGTCACTTGTCCTCTCTGGGCCGAGTTCCTCACCTGCAAGATGAGGAGTTGAACCTGGCAACCCTGCAGGTCCTTTTCCATTTCTGGGCTCTTTGAATCATGTCCCTCTACTTTCTCTGTTATGATTTACTGCTGGCACCCCAAGGGAGACAGGCCACTTCCTGTCTGATTTTTTGAGCTGTCAGCTCCCGCAGGGCACTCACACAGCTCAGATACAATAGATGGCTTTGAGAAATAGAACCTCTCCTGCAGGGAGGTGCCCCTCTGAGCACCATCTGCTTATCCTGTGACAATTGAGGAAATCCAACACTCAGTGCTTTGAATTCCTCCTTCGGAAATGGAAAGAATGCTGCACTCTTTTGACTGTACATAAAACTTTGCTTAAGCAACTGTGATAGGTTAAAAACAAATCAGATTGGGACTTGATGATCTATTTTACAAATCAATCATTCATTCTGGATAATGATGTTTGAAAAAGACATTTCCTTCATGAAATTAAAATAGGAGGCAATTTGGAATTCACTCTCAAACTCCTCCTCTCTCATCATCTACCTGTTGGTTGCTGATGGGGGTCTACCATCTTTCTCTTTTGACTACTCCCTTCCGAGCTGGTCCTTTGTTACCCGTCTCCTGTGCCTGAGCAATAGAATTCCAGAAAAACATCTACTTCTGCTTCATTGACTACACTAAAGCCTTTTACTGCATGGATCACAACAAGCTGTAGAAAATTATTAAAGAGATAGGAATACCAGACCACCTTACCTGCTTCCAGTATGCAGGACAAGAAGCAACAGTTAGAACTGGACATGGAACAACAGATTGGTTCCAAATTGGGAAAGGAGTACATCAAGGCTGTATACTGTCACCCTGCTTATATAACTTATATGCAGAGTACATCATGTACTCATCCATCATGGGCTGGGTGAAACACAAGCTGGAATCAAGATTGCCAGGAGAAATATCAATAACCTCAGATATGCAGGTGACACCACTCTAATGGCAGAAAGCAAAGAGGAACTAAAAAGCCTCTTGATGAAGGTGAAAGAGGAGAGTGAAAAAGCTGGCTTAAAGCTCAACATTCAGAAAACCAAGATCAGGGCATCTGGTCCCATTGCTTCCTGACAAATAGGGAAACAATGGAAACAGTGACAGATTTTATTCTCTTGGGCTCCAAAATCACTGCAGATGGTGACTGCAGCCATGAAATTAAAAGACGCTTACTCCTTGGAAGGAAAGTTATGACCAACCTAGACAGCATTATTAAAAAGCAGAGACGTTACTTTGCTGACAAAAGTCCATCTAGTCAAAGCTATGGTTTTTCCAGTAGTCATGTATGGATGTGAGAGTTGGACCATAAAGAAATCTGGGCATTGAAGAACTGATGCTTTCAAAGTGTGGTGTTGGAGAAGACTCTTGAGAGTCCCTTGGACTGCAAGGAGATCCAACCAGTCCATCCTAAAGGAAATCAGTCCTGAATATTCATTGGAAGGACTGATGCTGAGTTGAAACTCCAATACTTTGGCCACCTGATATGAAGAACTGATTCCTTGGGAAAGACCCTGATGCTGGGAAGGATTGAAGGCAGGAGGAGAAGGGGACGACAGAGGACGAGATGGGTGGATGGCATCACCACTCAATGGACTTGAGTTTGGGCAAACTCCAGGAGTTGGTGATGGACAGGGAAGCCTGGCGTGCTGCAGTCCATGGGGTCACAAGGAGTCTGACATGGCTGAGTGACTGAACACCAGCAATACATAAATATTTTTTCTCACGAACTTAACATTTTTAGATACTATAATATGACAATTCTAGAAATCAGACCTCCCTCCACCAAACTTTGTTTTTGTTGTTTGATTTTGCTGTTGTTGTTATTGCTACTGCTGTTTGTTGGTTTAATAACTTTTCCAGACTAACTCTGTGAAACACATGTTCCCTGCAGTGTGTACCCACTGAAATATTTGTTAGCTTTCCTGAGTGGTCAGCTAACCGTTAGTTACCTATTTCCTAAAGTACTTTGGATTAATGTTTTAAATTTTTTGATAAGTGGCTCTGTGTGCTTTGGCATATGCCTTAAGTGCTCAGGAACCTTACAACTCTGTCTCAGCCTTAATTTCTTCCTTGCACAAGGTCTCAAGGACACCCTCAGGTGAGATATTACAGACCTCTCTGATCTTTCCTGGGTACATGCGCAGCCCCACACATCCTCACAACCTTCCAAATTCCCAGGCATATGTCATAGCTTTTCAAATCATTCTATGGTCATCTCATCCCCTGCTATGCTAAGTCACTTCCGTTGAGCCTGACTGTTTGTGACCCTATGGACCTTACCCTGCCGGGCTCCTCTAGTCCATGAGATTCTCTAAGCAAGAATACTGGAGTGGGTTGACATGCCCTCCTCCAGAGGATCTTCCCCACCCAGGGACCGAACCTGAGTCCCCTGCATTGCAGGTGTATTCTTTACCAGCTGAACCACCAGGGAAGCCCAGGAATACTGGAATGGATAGCCTAACCCTTCTCCAGTGGATCTTCCCAACCCAAGAATTGAACCTGCATCTCTTACGTCTCCTGCACTGGTAGGTGGGTTCTTTACCACTAGTGCCAACTAGGAAGCCCCTGCCACCCACTACATCTTCCTTTTAGTTTTGAACTGGGCTCTTGTTTTCCCAAACTCCTTTCACATCCCCAAACAGGATGTTACTTCTGCTGCTGATTATTATTTTTACTTTAAAAACACCCTGGGGATGGGACTTTTCTGTAGAGTGAGTTCTGAATTAGGGCGAATAGTCGTGTCTTGTTAATGGGGCTTTTTCAGGGAGCTGACAGGTCAAATAATGACAGTGCTCTGGAGATAGGGCTTTTTTGAGGGGCTCCAAACCATTTCTGGTCATTGTGAGGCAGCTGGTTTTCAAGGCAAGTCCAAGCTGGGGAGGGAGAGAGACGAGCAAGTCAAGTTACAGTGCCCAAATCCCTGCTGTTCTGATGGTCTTTCCATCTCTGCTGAACCATTTCATCCTTGACCATGCGCTTCAAGTGTTAAAAATGGATTAAATATACTCAGTGAGCAGAACATTGATCATAAATACAAGTAAGCAAACAAACAAACAAAAGCATCATTGATAGTGAGTGGCAAATAAGCCCTGCAAGATCTGAATGAAAACTTTCTATCTTCAGGACTCTGGGTACCAGTCTTTCTGTTGTTTACATCCATACTTGTCAGTTCTCTAAGAATTACAGTTTTAAAAAAGTCACCTTATGTGCATAGTACTTTACACATGCATTTATATCCATTACCTTATCAAAACTCACAGTAACCTGTGATTTTAGCTGAGGACATCTTGACCCCCAGATGTTAGGACGCCTCCTCGAGGTCACACAGCTGGGCTCTGACACACGGGCACGGCGAGATTCAGCTCGGAGGGTCTGACCCAGGTTCACAGCTCTCTCTACCACACGGCTGTCTTTGTTGAAAAAGGAGTGTAATTCCAATCAATCATTTTCTACTATTAGGAAAGCTGCTAAAAAGGTTTATTGGGGGAGATGTTGAAGCGAATGGCCTAAGTGAGGTTTTTCTACACCATCTGTGGTTTTCTTGGCTTTGTGATGGGAAACTCCTGGACAATCCTGCTTCCCCTGGACTCCTCAACTGGCTCCTCTTCCAGTGGCTGCTAATGTCTGATGCTTCTCAGCCCTTGGTCTGATCCTTTTTCCCTGTTGTTCAGTCGCTAAGATGTGTCCAACTCTTTGTGGCCCCATGGACTGCAGCACGCCAGGCTTCCCTGTTGTTCACTA
Organism: Tragelaphus eurycerus; assembly: GCA_935064755.1. NCBI lineage: Eukaryota > Metazoa > Chordata > Mammalia > Artiodactyla > Bovidae > Tragelaphus > Tragelaphus eurycerus. The sequence goes on along the minus strand of CAKXYN010000034.1, from coordinate 9,161,891 downwards.
TCTCCTGGAGCTTGCTCGAACTCATGTCCATTGAGTCAGTGACGCCATCCAACCATCTCATCCTCTGCTGCCCCTTTCTCCTTTGGCCTTCAGTCTTTCCCAGCATCAGGTCTTTTCCCATGAGTTGGCTCTTCGCATCAGGTGGCCAAAATGTTGGAGCTTCAGCTTCAGCATCAGTCCTTTCAAAATGGATGTTCAGGGTTGATTTCCTTTAGGATTGACTGGCTTAATCTCCTGGCAGTCCTAGGACTCTCAAGAGTCTTCTCGAGCACCATTCAAAAGCATCAATTCTTTGGCACTCAGCCTTCTTTATGGTTCATCTCACATCTTTTTCCCTAGTAACCTTCTTTCCCAGAAACTGGACCTCTTTCTGGACCTTCCCCAAAGACTCCAAATCTACTTCTAGCCTTAGGGACCCTGTTGAGTTCAGTTCTAAGGGACCCCCTGCTTATTGGGCATTTTCTTTTAGTAGCTCACACTTAGGGAGTGAGACTCAGCTCTGTCCTTGAGTCCAATAATTCCAAGTCACTGAATATGCATGATGTGGGGTCAGGATTGAGTCTTTGCAGGAGCACTCACTGGGATTCTGTCTCTGGGGCATGGACAGTTCATATTCTGTCAACTCCAGTGAACTTCAACAACTGACAGCTTTATAGACTCATGGGCTTCCAGAGTTCTGAAGTCATTGATTTATGTTTATATATTTATTTTATTTATATGTCTATATTTATATTTACATATAAGTATAAAACAATGACAAATTACGTATAAGTATTGCATATTATACAACACATATATTATTAATATATATACATGCAAAATAACAGCATGGGCCTTTTCCTACAGCACTAGCAAAGCCAAAGTGTGTCTCTGGGTTTCATCTATCTGCTGGAGAGAGAGATGATTCCTCCCTGTCTGCCACGTCCATTCAGGTGGCAATAGTAGTAAAGAGCCCGCCTGCCAATGCAGGAGACACAAGAGACATGGGTTCCATTCCTTGGTCTGGAAGATCCCCTGGAGAAGGAAATAGCAGCCCACTCCAGTATTCTTGCTGGGATAATCCCATGAACAGAGGAACCCGGTGGGCTACAGTCCGTAGGGCCGGGAAGAATCAGACACAGTTGAAGTGCCGAGCACGCACCTGCTGTGTCCACCTAGGGGTCTAACTTTCTTCTTCACTCCCTATCTCACAAAATGAAACCTCAGTGTGAACACTTATCCCCTCTACTTCTGGGAGCTAATTTGCACTTCAGCCTTCAAAGATTTTGCCCACTTTTGGCATCTTAGTCCGTGAGGTCCCAGAGGCTCGGGACAATGGGTAGTCAACAAATGTCTGCTGAATGGATGAGTCTTTTAAACTCATGTTTGTGCAGAAAAGCACACGGCCACATGCCATTGACCAATATGGTTTCATAGATGCTTCTGACTGTGCTAAAGAGGAGTTTAAGTCTCGGGTGCAGGGTCTTTGCAGAGAAGGCAGAGGTGTGGGTGGGTTTGTGAAAGGCAACGTTTTGACAAAGAACACTTGTTCATGTTCTACTCAGGTGGGTGAGCTTAGACATTCCCTGTTCTTTCCTGGCATTTAGTCTCTCCTGTAAAAAGGTGGGATTAAATGAGATGATCTCCCAAAGCTTGGGGTTCTCCCATTTTATATAAAGGAGGAGAACAGCTGTTCCAGCTGGAGAAGGTCATTGTGCACCCTTGTGTAACCCCATCCCTGACTGTGGCGCAGGCGCACAAGTTTTCCACAGGCTTAGTTGAGTGCACTGAGAAGTCTGAACATCTATTTCTGGTCTAGTCTTTTCTCCAGTGCCTTTTCCTTCCGCTGCATGGAGGGCCTGGAGGTTTCAATAAAAGGTATGTTTTACTTTGGTCTTGATGGATGCATGCTTAACCATCTTCTGTCCCATGAGGTACGTTTGTGTAAGAGGAGACTCTTTATAGAGAGGAAAGGTGCAGCACTTGAAGGCACAGTTCACCAAAAGTTACAAAGATTGGGTGTGAGGATGTGGAGGACCCTTCCCGACTCTTCCCAAATCAAGTCATGTCCGGGACCAATGACCCAGCCAGCCCATTCCTGACGTCTTCCCTGGGCAAGAGTGGGAATGCTCCCCAGGAAGGGGTGATGTCACCCCGGCTGGATCCTCAGCCCCCTTGGAGTTATTAAAGCCCGACCTTCACCAGCTCAGCCTCCTGGGCCTCCCTTGCCTCCTTTCTCCTCTTGCTTCTGCTCACACTCCACCCCAAAAGCCAGTCTGACACTCGTTCTGGGAGCAGAGGGCATTTGGCGCGACTGCCAGTGGCTCCTGTCACTCCTTGTCAACTCCAATCAGCCTCGTTTTGTTTCCTTTCCACAGTCCATTAAGAGCAGCTCTCAGAAGCCTGGGTGCTTACCTGCAGCCCCTGACCCTTGGCCTCAGGTATCATGTAGCCTCCCTCAGCCCCCTGTCACCTTCTGAGGAGATGATTCTCAAAGGGGTCGAAAATCCTGAGATGTTTATATATATATGTATTTTTTAAGTTAATTCTGCAGACTGCTGTGTTGGTGACATTTCCTTCAAACTGCAATAACTAACCTGTCACAGCCTTACAAATGCTGACAATACAGCACCATGTGGGGTTGACTTAATAAACCTCATTTACATTCATTTTGATTCACTCAGGCGTTGAAAAACATTTCACAGGAAAAACTAGGAACCTCTCCAAGACGACATGATGTTTGCTGATACGATATGAACAGACTTAATAGGCCGCATATATGAAAACATGCATTTCTTAGGTTATTAGAAAACTCTGTAGTTTTTTTTTTTAAATGCATTTAAAAATTATTCCTTTGAGAGCTGGGCCTCTAAGCAGTGAAATGTGTCTAAATTTGCAGCGTCTTTCTTGAGTAGGTGGATAAGAGCACAGTTAACCCTCGCCCTTGAGCTGTGAACTTGGGCAGATTTTTACCGTCTCTGTATCTCAGGAGTTTCATCTGCTTAATGGGCATTTTAATGACAGTGGCTTACCTAATCATATCAGTCAGTTATTGTTGCCATGGTGCTGCATAACAAGCATTCCTGAAATTTCTCACTTACAGGTTTGTAGGTGTTTGCGGTTCTGCTGGGGCTGGGTAGAATCAGCTACACATGGTTCTCGGCTGAGGCTTGGGTTTAGGTCTGCTCCACATGTCTTTCCATTCTCCTTGTATCAGTAATTACCTGGGCGTGTTTTCTGAAGGTGGGCTGCAAAAGCATCCAAGCCAAGTTGAATCACGGGAACGTACACACAGGCTCTGCTCACGTCATGTTTCTTTATATTACATCGGCTGAAATAAGTCACCTGGCCAAGTCCAAAGTCAGCGGACATGAGGTGTATTCTCCTTTTCTCTACTGGGAAGCACTTCAAATCACAAGAAGAGAGGAAAGAATAAAGAAGAGAGAATACCTACCACCCTATCTCACAGACACCTTTGGGGGAAAAACAGGCACGGTATTTGAGAGCTCTGTATATTGCAAAGTCAGGCAGATGCTAAGTCTTGGGTGATAGTTCTACCTGGGCATGCTTTCTTCCAGTGTGATGATTCTCTGGTTACCTTATGTTTGTATGTGGGCTGCCCTCCCGCTCATCACTAGATCCCAAACGCTGTCATCCTATTTCAGCCTTCCCTTCCCCTCAGCTGCCACGCTACATCAGTATTAAGGAGACTCTCCAGACATAACCTTTATCTTCCTTTTCTCTTTCTCTGCTTCTCAGTTTCAGCCCTTTCTTACTTCTCATCTCTTTCCTAAAATGTAGCTCCTGACTGACTTCTCTTAACCCCAGTGCTCTCTGCTCTCATCCATCTGAAACACCACTACAGATTCATCGCTCTGTGGTAAGGCTTTCAGCGCTACCACCCTCTGCCTTAGGGTGGATTTCCCAGATGCAGAGGCAGAGACAGGGCTTCTTGTGCAGCTGATGTACTGAGGGTGCCCTCAGAAGCAACCTTTTAGGGCGATGAGAGAAGCAAGAAACCACAGGGGAAGAAGAGAGGCCGAGGTGTGGTTTCAGAACAAGCCTAGCATCAGCCGCATTGCCCAGGGAGCTCTGGAGCATAAACTGCTCCAAGGTGGCAGTTCCATGTAGAGGCTGGAAGACTAGGCTGCCGACTCCCCTTGGAGTTCATGACTGGCCACAGGCCATCCCTGCCCCAAAGCACAGGAAATGCTCTAGCAGAGCATCCTGTTGTGAGTGCTGCTCTGCGCATGTGTACAACTTAACTACCCAGTGCAGAACCAAAAGGACCAGAAAAGAGAGGGCAGAACCATTCCTGGAGCCCACACAGGGCTGGGGTTTAATGTGTATACCCATCTAATCATTTTCCATATTTTTGTTTTCTGCTCTATTATCTAGGGAATTTTCTTGAAATTTAGAGTTGATACTTAATTAACTCACGTTTAGTCATTCCAGTCATGTCTGACTCTTTGCAATCCCATGGACTGTAGCCTGCCAGGCTCCTCTGTCCATGCAGATTTCCCAGGCAAGAATACTGCAGTGGGTTGCCATACCCTCCTCCAGAGGATCTTCCCAACCCAGGGATTGAACCTAAGCCTCCTGCATTTACCATCTGAGCCACCAGGGAATATTATGTTTCAGATATATAAGATATCTTTGTTGGTCTCAGAACATTCTTTTAATTTTTCCTCTCTTTTAGTCTTAATTAATCTTGCCTAACTGGACATGGAACAACAGACTGGTTTCAAATACGAAGAGCAGTACATCAAGGCTGTATATTGTCACCCTGCTTATTTAACTTCTATGCAGAGTACATCATGAGAAATGCTGGGCTGGAAGAAGCACAAGCTGGAATCAAGATTGCCAGGAGAAATATCAATCACCTCAGATATGCAGATGACACCACTCTTATGGCAGAAAGTAAAGAAGAACTAAAGAGCCTCTTGATGAAAGTGAAAGAGGAGAGTGAAAAAGTTGGCTTAAAATTCAACATTCAGAAAACTAAGATCATGGCATCTGGCCCCATCACTTCATGGGAAATAGATGGGGAAACAGTGGAAACAGTGTCAGACTTTATTTTCTGGGGCTCCAAACTCACTGCAGATGGTGACTGCAGCCATGAAATTAAAAGACGCTTACTCCTTGGAAGAAAAGTTATGACCAACCTAGATAGCATATTCAAAAGCAGAGACATTACTTTGCCAACAAAGGTCCATCTAGTCAAGGCTATGGTTTCTCCAGTGGTCATGTATGGATGTGAGAGTTGGACTGTGAAGAAGGCTGAGCGCCGAAGAATTGATGCTTTTGAACCGTGGAGTTGGAGAAGACTCTTGAGAGTCCCTTGGACTGCAAGGAGATCCAACCGGTCCATACTAAAGGAGATCGGCCCTGGGTGTTCATTGAAAGAAATGATGCTAAAGCTGAAACTCCAGTACTTTGGCCACCTCATGCGAAGAGTTGACTCATTGGAAAAGACTCTGATGCTGGGAGGGATTGGGGGCAGGAGGAGAAGGGGACGACAGAGGATGAGATGGCTGGACGGCATCACCGACTCGATGGATGTGATTTTGAGTGAACTCCGGGAGTTGGTGATGGACAGGGAGGCCTGGCGTGCTGCGATTCATGGGGTCGCAAAGAGTCGGACACGACTGAGGGACTGAACTGAACTGAAGAGTTATATATCTATTCATCTTTTCAGACAACTCCCTTCTGGTTTGTTGGTGATTCCTGTTTTGTTTATGACTTTCCGTATGTGGCAGTACAACTCTGTTGCTTTTCAGCTCCAAACCTACCTTGGATGCCCTGCTAGAGATGCAGAGCTCATCCTTGTCAGCTGACTTGATGCTAAGCAGTGTCAGCAGAGGGCGCTGGAGGGACACTGCAGGGGAAGGGGCTTCTCATCCTGGTTCCAGGGTATGCATTCCCTCCTGTGGGCTCCTGTGTCGTACAGGACACCCAGAGGAGTTCACCCCCAGCAAGTCTTGATGCCACCTTTGCTGGTACTTTCCCTGTGAGTTCTCTGGGTGTTCCAGCTGGCCTCTGAGTGATGGCTTCAACAGTGACCACCATGGGCAGCTTTTAGATGCCTGGCCAACATTCCGACAAGCATGTTCTTGTACATAAAGCTTGACACACTGGCACTCTGATGGAAATTTTCCCCCTTGCCAGTCTTACCTTTTATTCTCTGACCAATAGCTCAGCACAGTAATTGTGGACCAGTTCCAACTCAGGGCAACTTAACAAACCTCTTCACAGCCTATTGGTTTCCAATCTTCAGCATGGACTGAATCTTATAGCTGAGCTCCTTGGTGATAGTCACTAATCAGTGTTATTTGGAACAAAATATGGCAGCCTACTAAATATTTTTTAATCCATATCCCAGAAAATCTTCAAGTCTGGCCTAAACCCTGGCTGGAGTCACTAGTTTTGAGACCTAAGTCAGTGAATAGACCCAGAGCCTCTAGACCACAGGCAACACTGGGTCCCCTGGAGGAAGGTCCCTGCCATGATTTCACAAGTAGGCACTCTAAATGTTTTCCCAGGCTAAACCAAAAGGACCTATGGCTATTTACTGGTGTGACAGTACAAAACCCAAACCTTCTGAAGATTACTAGATGCTAGCTATGAATTGACTCTAACTCCTGAGCATCCACAATGCACCTCAACCCACCAGTTAAAGTGGAGGCTCTGGCAATGAACTAAGAGATGGAGGAAAAGGGGGCAACAGAGGATGAGATGGTTGGGTGGCATCACAGATTCAATGCACATGAGTTGGCACAAACTCCAGGAGATAGTGAAGGACCGGGAAGCCTGATGTGCTGCAGTCCGTGGGGTCACAAAGAGTTAGACATGACTTAGCGACGGAACCACAACAACACGGGGACTCAGCTGAGAGTTATTTTCTCAGATCTTGAATGTGTTAACTGTTAGGCAGATACTTGGAAACTGGAAGTATCCCCTGCGCTGGCTCCCAGACCTGTGGGATGAGAGTCCTTATGACTGGAAGACTAAATAAAACTCCCTGGAACTCCTCCATACCCAGGTGATGCATCAGAAACAATATTGCCTCTCTGGGAAGATTTCAGAGTCTATACCATCATCCAAGCATTGAAAGAAGCGGGACTGGTGGTACCTGTTGTATTCCCATTTTGCTCACCTACTTGGGCTGTGCAGAGGCGGAATGGATACTGGAGTAACTGGGCTGTCATACACTGAATTGGGTGGTGATTCTAGGAACAGATGTTTGTCTGTGTTGTGCCTTTACTGGAACAAGTCAGTGCAACTCCTGGCTTTTGGTATGTAGTTATTGATGTGGCTGATGTGTTTTTCTCCAAGCCACCTCGAAAGGACCACCAAGAGCAGTTTGCTGTTTCTGGCAATGCCAGCAGTCCGTCTTCACAGGGCTGCCTCTGGGCTGCCTCAGTTCTGCTCTCTGCCATAACAGAGTCTGCAGAGATCTTGGTGATCTTGATTTTCCCCCAAACGTCTCAGCGTTCCACTTCACTGATGGCATTACACCCACTGGATGACGAGCAGGAAAGTAGCTGGCCTGAGATGTTTTGTGTGTTATTCTGTTGGCCAGTTTCCTGCCTGCAAGTCTCAGCTCTACAGCCCCCCTTGCTGGAAGTGGGGAGGAGGGGGTTCTTGTTGGCCAAATGGGGACACACTCTGGTCCTGGGAAACCAGAGAACTTCTCTGGCATCCAGTGGACTGCCACCTCCCCTTCCCTTTAGATCTGAATTCCAGCTTTGAGGAGGGACCTCCTTCCATGTTTTTGCTTCTGTGGGCACCTCCCTTTCCCTGACTCCAGCGAACCTTGGGTATTCTTAAGTTTTCTCTTAATCACCACCATAGCAGATCATTTCCTGTAAATAATTACTTACATTAAACAATCCTTGTTCAAAGTTCTTGTTCCTCTGACTGGATTGTGGTTAATATGCTTATTTCTCAAAAAGGATGTGCACTTAGATAGTTAAGACGCGTATCAAAGGAATAAGTTTTTACTGAGTCTTAGTTTCGGCACGTGAGATCTAGTTTGCCAGCTAGGGATCCAACCTGGGCCCACTGCATTGGGAGTGTGGAGTCTTAGTCACTGAGTTCAGTTCAGTCACTCAGTCATGTCTGGTTCTCTGCAACCCCATGAACTGAAGCACGCCAGCCTTCCCTGTCCATCACCAACTCCCGGAGTTCACCCAAACCCATGTCCATTGAGTCGGTGATGCCATCCATCTCATACTCTGTCATCCTCTTTCCCTCCTGCCTTCAATCTTTCCCAGCATCAGGGGCTTTTCCAAGGAGTCAGTTCTTCACATCAGGTGGCCAAAATGCTGGAGTTGGCAAACTAGATTGAACGTGCCGAAACTAAGACTCAGTAAAAACTAATGCCTTTGATATGCATCTGAACGACCTAGGTGCACATCCTGCTTGAAAAATAAGCATATTAACCACAATCCAGTCAGAAGAACAAGAACAGTAATGGTTTGCCTTGGAAACGAACAGAGATCATTGTGTCGTTTTTGAGAGTGCATCCAAGTACTGCATTTTGGACTCTTTTGTTGACTATGATGGCTACTCCATTTCTTCTAAGGGATTCTTGCCCACAGTAGTAGATTCACCCATTCCAGTCCATTTTAGTTCGCTGATTCCTATAATGTTGATGTTCACACTTGCCATCTCCTGTTTGACCACTTCCAATTTGCCTTGATTCATAAACGTAACATTCCAGGTTACTATGTAATATTGCTCTTTATAGCATCGGGCTTTACTTCCATCACCAGTCACATCCACAACTGGGTGTTGTTTTTGCTTTGGCTCCCTCTCTTCATTCTTTCTGGAGTTATTTCTCCACTGATCTCTAGTAGCATATTGGGCACCTACTGAGCTGGGGAGTTCATCTTTCAGTGTCCTATCTTTTTGCCTTTTCATGGGGTTCTCAAGGCAAGAATACTGAAGTGGATTGCCATTCCCTTCTCCAGTGGACCACGTTTTGTCAGAACTCTCCACCATGACCTGTCCATCTTGGGTGTCCCTACATGACATGAACCACTAGTGAAGTCCCAAGATACTTATTGTTAGCATTTCTTTCTCTTGTTTGTTTGAATTTAATCCATTACTTGTTTCTAATGTTATACGTTGAATCCTTTGCTTATTTATTTTTGATTCTTTTAAATTTCTAATAAATTTAATTAAACTTATAATACTAAGTTTTGCACCATAAATTTTGACATGTTTTCATTATTACTTACCTCTAAATATTTATGTTGTTCATGATATCTCTTTTAACTCAATAATTACTTAATAATATACTAAAATTTCAAACAGGGAATTTTCAAAACAAAGATTGTTTTTTTATTGATATCAGATTTAATTGCCTTATGGTCTAAGAACTCAAATTGTATTTTCTGACTTTTTGGAATACACTGGGTTTTGTTTATGGCCCAGTATTCTATTTAGACTTAGGCATGCTCCATGTGTGTTCAAAATAGCACAGATTGTCTGTTCATTTGGGGTAGAGTCTATATGTGTTGAAACATTATTTTTGTCATTCAGACCCTCTGCATCTTCATTCATTTCTTATCTACTTGATCTGCTGGCAAGGGCCTTTGAAATCATCAGCTACAATCGTTGATGTATTTCTTTTCCCTACTTATATCAATTATTCCTTTTAACAGTCTGAGGCTGATTTTTAAGTGTCTTTATGCTCAGACTGGTTACATCGTTTTGCTATATTATTCCTTCACCAGCCTACAGTATCTTTTTTATCCCTTAGAATTTTTGCTTTAGCTTTAAATTCTTTTTTGCCTAGTACTGAAAGTGCTAACTCAGATTTATCTATTTTTGTGCATGTTCTTGAGGTATTCTGCTTTTAAAAATTCTACATTTTCAACTTTTCTGGTTTTTGTTGTTATTAAGTATGTTTTTTAATGGACATTCTATTCTGGATCAGTGTAAAAATCTAGTCTGAAAATTTTATCTTTAGACTGGTTAATTTTTCAGTTTTCTAGGGCTGCCAGAACAATAGACCACAGTCTGGGTGGTTTAAACAGCAGAACTGTATCTCCTGGCAGTTCTGGAAGTCCACGGTCAAGGTGTCAGTGGGTCTGGTTTCCAGAGGCCTCTCTCCTTGGCCTGTAGACGGCTGCCCTCTTGCTGTGTCCTCACGTGGCCCTTCCTTTGTGCTTGCATCCCTGGTGTCTCTCTGTGGCCTGGTCTCTTCTTTTCATAAGGACACCAGTCAGGCTGGGTGCTTGTTGTTTAGTCGCTCAGTTGCGTCCAACTCTTTTGTGACCCCCTGGGCTTTAGCCCGCCAGGCTCCTCTGTCCTTGGGGTTTATCATATGAAGAACACTGGAGTGGGTTGCCACTTCCTTCTTCAGGGGATCTTCCCGACCCAGGGATCGAATCAGAGTCTGCTACATTGGCAGCCACCAGGGAAGCCCCCAGATTGCGTTACAGCCTCAGTTTAACCTAATTATTTCCTTAACATTCTTATCTCACAATACAGTCACATTCTGAGGTCAGAGCTCCAGTGTATGCCTTTTAGGGAAACGCAAAGTGAAAGTGAAAGTTAACCACTCAGTCGAGTCTAACTCTTTGTGACCCCAAGGACTGTAGCCAACCAGGCTCCTCTGTTCATGGGATTCTCCAGGCAAGAATACTGGAATGGGTTGCCATTTCCCTTTCCAGGGAATCTTCCCGACCCAGGGATTGAACCCCCCAGGTCTGCCACATTGCAGGCAGATTCTTTACCGACTGAGCCACCAGGGAAGCCTGGGAAACATGGTTGCATCCCTAACAGTGAGTTTAAACCATTTCTATTTACAGTAGTAACAGCTATAGCAGGATTCATCATATCTTATTTATTTTCCATTTCCTCTGTTCCACTCCTCTATCCCTTTTCCTGCTTCCAGCTCAGTATCTTTTATCTTTCTTTAATTCTGGAAATTTTTTTTTTTTTTTTTTTTAGCCAGAAGACACATCCTGCATGGATAGAGTTTATCAAAAACAAATATGCACAGTCTGAATGCAATTTAAAAAAAAACAACAAAAAAACCTCAGACACTCACTACCAAAACCAAAAAAAAATATAAAAAAGTAGAGCATCCGCAGCCGGAAGCACCGTGAGTGCTTTTCATGCCACAGTCTGCTCCTCCACCCCCAGAAATGATCACAATTCTCAACTTTGTTTTAATCAGTCTCTTTTATAGTTCTTTTTAAACCTTTAAACTAAGTGTCTTTTTAAACTAAATATGTATCCCTCAACAACATATTATTTAGTTTTGCCTGATTTTTACCTTGATACAAATGAAATAACACTGTATTATTTTCCTTAAATATATGTACTTATTTTGGTTAGCACTGTTTCTGAGATCCACATATGTTAATCATTAAAGCTGTAATTCCCTCCTTTCCACTGTTCTATATTCCATTGTAAGAACGTACCACAATTTATTGGTTTTACTGTTGATGGATATTTTTTTTTTTCCCCAGGTTTATCCTATAAAGGGTAATGCCACCATCAATGTTCTTTTACATATCTCCTGGTACATGTGTTTGAGAATTTCTCTAAGATATATGCCTAGAGGTAGAGTTGCTAGGATGTCAATTACATGCATGTTTAACTTTACCTTGGCGTGTTTAATGCTGAATCGGTCGCACTGTTTGCGTCCCACAGACAGTAGACGTGAGAGCCTTTTGCCTCCATCCTCGGTAATACTTGAAATATTCAAAATTTCCAATTTGGTTCATATCTTCATTATTGCTTCAAATATTTTTTCTTCTTATTCTGTCCCCTCATTCCTATTTGCAGTTATTGATAGTTCTGGGCTTTAAAAAAATAATGTTTTCCATCTCTTGCTCCTTTCTGAAAAATTTTCTCACTTTTACTTTCTAGTTCTCAGTCACATTTTGGATGTATCCCTCATCAAAATTACTCTGTGTGTTTGATCCCTCATTTCTACTCTTGTGTTTTCATAGATAATAGCCCCACCTGGTTCTTTCTTAAGGACTTCTTGTTTCACAGCACTCAAAACTTCATTATATCCTTAAGTACATCTGTTGTGACTATTTGGACTTCTTGGTCTGTCTGCTATAATTGCTTTGTCTCAGAAGATGTATATTGCTCACTTTTGTTGTCTTTTTTTGGACTACAGTTGCTTTACCCTCTTGCGTTAGTTTCTGCTGTATACAGGGAAGCAACCTAAATGCCCATCAGCAGAGGAATGGCTAAAGAAGATGTGAGACATATAGGCAGTATGTCTCAGCTATAAAAAGGAATGGAGTTATGCCATCTGTGGGGATGAGAATAGACCTGGAGACTGTCATACAGAATGAAGTCAGGGATAAATAGAAAAACAAATAGCATCTCTTCCCTTTGTCGTTTTTCGTGAAAGTGACCTCAGGTGTCCTAGTCTGCAGGCCCGAGCTCCTTTGGCAAAGACCTGAGGCTGCCCCAGACTCGTCTTCCTCCCTGAGTCTGCGGATAAGGCAGGGGATGAGCCCCAAGGGGAAGAGATTCAAGCCTCACAGAAGTATTGCTGCTGCTGCTGCTAAGTTGCTTCAGTCGTGTCTGACTCTGTGCGACCCCATAGATGGCAGCCCACCACGCTCCCCCATCCCTGGGATTCTCCAGGCAAGAACACTGGAGTGGGTTGCCATTGCCTTCTCCAATGCATGAAAGTGAAAAGTGAAAGTGAATCGCTCAGTCGTGTCTGACTCTTAGAGATCCCATGGACTGCAGTCTTCCAGGGTCCTCCGTCCATAATCATTCCCAACTGTCCCCATGTTTAAAAGGTAACTTCTTGGATTAGTATTGTCTCTAAATTGCTGGAATGAAGCACCCTGGGTGAGAGCTGAGTGTATCTGTCTGTCTTACTCCTCACCCCAAGAGTATTTGACTCCCTCCTGACCCTGCTCAGACCTACGGGCAGCTTCCCAAGTAATTCTCCCTCCATTGTAATTATTTCAATGTTTCCATTTTGACTCATTACCTGTTCTTGTTTCATGAATGCAGTATCTTTTCTTACTCTTTTGAAATGATATGTTATAGTTTTTATTCTTTTTTAATCTTTTCTCCTCTTTCTGACATTATTTTCCTTTACTCCAAGTTTCCTATTTCTGCTTTGTTTTAGTTTTGGTTTAGTCCCTTCCTCTTTGAGGATTTCCTCACATCTGGTAATCGTTGGATGTCAGTTCTTCATCTCCCATCAGTGAGGCTAACGGGAACCTTTGTCTCCCTGTGGAGTAGGGTGCTCACAGCCTGGTGGGTTTTCCTATAGGCTGATTGGGCTATGACCCAATCATTTCATTTACAGACTCCTCCTCTCCTTGACGTCACTAAGCACAGATGCTTTCCCTCAGGCCCATTAGTTTCCCCAGGGAAGAATCCTTAAATATCCGGCATAGGACAGAGCAGCTTGGCTGCCACCCCTCTGGGATGAGATGTGTATCGGGGGTTCAGTGTTCTGCACGTCAGCTTCACCCAAGCCTTCAGTAGTTGGCTACTCTCTTCAGCTGTTGCTGTAGTCCTTGATGTCACATCCAGCTTGTCTGATGTCACAAAGAGCAGCAGTTCTCAGACTTTGGCATTTTTGTTGTGTGTGCACTAAACTGTGTCCAACTCTTGAGACTCCATGGACTGTAGCCCACCAGACTCCTCTGTCCATGGGATTTTCCAGGCAAGAATACTGGAATGGGTTACCAGTTCCTTCTCCAGGGGATCTTCAATCCAGAGATCAAACCCATGTCTCCTGCTTTGGCAGGTGGATTCTTTACCACTCAGCCACCAGGGAAGCCCAGACTTAGCCTGCATCAGAATCATCTCAAGGATTTGTTGACATACAGATTGCTGGGCCCCACCCCAGACCTTCTGATTCAGTGGGCCTGAGAATCAGCATTTCTAACAAGTTTCCTGGTAAAGCTGAGGCTGCTGGACCCAGGGCCACACTTTGGGAACCACAGCTCTCAGGAGCTCTTCAGACTCCTGTTGTAGCAAAGAAGGGGCTTCCTGGCCACCTGGGTAGAAGAGGGCATCTACGAGACTGATGGCTTCTTCTAAAGACTTTAAACCAACGCTTACATGGTCAACCCTGCCCTACAGTTCAGAGCAGTTTGGTATCTGCAGTTCCTGTGCCTTTTGAGACATATTGTTAAGTGGCCTGATTCTCAAGGCCTCTGGTCCTCTAGCTGCCAGTGTAGATTTTAGCTTTCTCTTGTATTCTATTTCACTGCTTCCAAAATTTTGTTGATATCTCTTCTTAGCTGCGAGTTCCTCTCCCATTTTCTTTGTGGGTTTGCTGAACTTTTTTTTTTTTTTCCTTTCTGTTGTTGTCTTTGTGTCATTTGTCAGAATCAAGCAGAATGAAATGTATGTATTCAATCAGCCCCCCTGTTGGCTCATTTTATGCCACCATCATCTCTTGCCTGGCAATAAATACCTTTTGCTATGATGAATGAATGAACTTTGACACAGTGAAGCGTACACAGTCAGGAAGTGTGACGTGTGATTCTGTTTGAGCTCATTGAAATGCATCTGCCTCTTGTTGTTCATATAACATCTCTCAGAGTTTTAGACGGAGATGCTGAATTATCGCTTTAAGCAACTTTCAGAGTTTAATTAAAGTGCAAGGTCTGACTGGCAGGGCTTGAGATGAATTTCACTGTCTCAGAGGGAAGCTGAGATGTGGCTTTGAATTAAGGGAATGAACAATTCCCAAAGAAATAGTATCTACGGTCACACACAAAAAAATCTCGATTTATAAAAGGATCTCAATTTAAAAAGGAAAGGATGGGAAAAAATTGATGCCAATCTGTGGCATGCTTGTTATCCTCATGTATGGGTGTACTCCATTTAAAAAGTTAGAGGACTCTATAATGGGGTTGTGGCTATATCATTGACCTTTAAGTTGATTTTTAAGAATCATTTTGTTGACTATTTAGTTGAAAGAAAGATTTCTGTGTCCGGAATTATCTGTGAAACCTAGGACTCGGTAAACTAAAGGAACAGTTTCAAAAGTTTTGTGCTTCTAAACATTGGGTATTCCCATGCAATCATTTATCTGTAAGTTGAAGGATTTCATTTGCATGTAAAGGCAATTCACCGTTGATACTGACAAAATGCGCAATTGTTTAGTAAGGTGAAAATATCAGTTAAAAATTCTGAGTCACAGAATGGGCAAAAATAACGTTCAGCTTTTCTGCCATCTCTTTCCACCCCCGAATAAAATGTTATTTTAACACATTTTATTTCTGTGATGAACGATGACAAGTCACGTTGCTCCAAAAAGGACCAGCGTTTTCCCCACCACTCTCAGGGCAAGGATCAATCTAGAGCAGCAAATGGCTTCATGTTTAATTGGTCCACTCCAGCTGAACTCTTAAGAGGATGGGCCAGCAAAGAGCAGTTGAACTGATTTTTGTGGTTCCCTCAACGCCTGTTTCTGAGGATTGCTTGTCATCTTGCCCTCCATCCTCCGAGCCCATCTCTCTCAGATACACCGGCTCTTTGGGTCTTTCTCTTTGTTCTTCTGAGGCAGACAGTGGCCTGGCGGATGCTGTGTGGGTTCATTGCAGCTGTTATTTTTTCATTCTCTGAGATGTTTGCAGTCAAACCCTCACGTTTCTAACTCGTTTCTCCCACTTCTTTCTCTCCTTGTTCCTTCCCCTCCTCCAGAAAACCCAGGGAAATTGACAAGCAGCAGGACAGGGGAAATTGAGCTATATTATTTCTCCTTCGGGGACTTCACTTTGCTGCCTTTATCTGAAAGCTATCATTTTCTACATCTCTTGGCAAGAGTTCTCATCGATCGCTGACCCCTAAATGCCTATGCTGATCAATAGTCCCGGTATCTTATTGACACGCTCATTGACAGCTCAAACGGAGCAAGGGAATCGGGAATGGCAGCCAATTGCAATTCGTTCAGGCTGCTTGAGGGGCAGGGAAGGTCCCGTGCTGATATTGACACTGTAAATGGAGACGGTTTACTTAGCGCTCAGGGAAGATGCATTTGTTAAGGAGACCGATAGATCTCATTACTATTTAAGGGCAGGGGCTCTTCTGGCAGCCCACGGGCAGGCTTACATCAACCCTCCCACTTGCAGAGCTGGAGAAATAAACTCTGAGTGATTAGGCCTCCCCCCATGAACAGAACCATCGGAGGGAAGTGAATGTCAGCAAAGGATGGAGCCAGGATTCGGCGATGGGGGGCCCGTGACAGTTAGAGCCTCAGTGCCTGTCTTGATGAGTGGCAGTTTCTATGTCTGGGCTTCTCTGTTTTGCAAAAGCAAAATCGAGAAATAATGGGCTTTCAGGGCAGGAAGGGATTTTGCCCTGGTTTTGCTATTTAGTGCAGAAGTTCCTACACCAACAGCCCCTGAATGTGGCTACCCTGGAATTTGGTGGTCACCATCAGTGACACGGAACTCTCAAACTCAAGAGCATTCCATTGCGTGGTTTAGTAGCTGTGGTAATTGGGAAGGTCTTCCTTCTTTAGGACCCCAAATCCGTCTGCTTATAGCTCCTGCTCCTTGCTCCTGAATGGACTGTCTGTCACCTCACGCGTTTGCCAGAGACACCAGCTTGGTTTTTAGCTTTCTACATCCCTTATCCTGCCAACTCCTCACAAAGGCATCTCCCTTAAGTCCACCCCCTTCTCCATCTTACTGAGAGTTTAAGCGATTTGCTCGAGGACAGAGAACTGGGCTCTGGGTGTGCCTGACTTGGATTTTTGTTGTTATTGTTTTGTTTTTTCCTGCAGCACTGTCTTTCTGCCACACAGAGTGTCTGACCTGACTTTCTTTCTTTTATTATCTTCATGAACAACGTAATTCATTTCCAAAGAGTCATCTACCATTTCTGTAGTGTGGCCACTCTGGTTCTCAAAAAAGAGCCATTTTATTCCTTTCCTTTGAATGGCCTCTGGTTAACTCTTTCTAACTCTGGCAACAAAATTCTTCAGCTCTTCCACCTTCCCAAGTAGCACAGCTAAACCCAGCCCCAGGCTCACTCACACTGTCGTCAAGCTGCCAGCTCTCCTCCCTTCTCCTGGTGTGGCCCTAGGAGAAGGCTGGTCCCACCTGCTTACCCATCTTGCTGTCGGAACAACGTGCTTAGCTGCTCAGTCGTGTCTGACCCTTGGCGACCTCATGGACTGTAGCCCAGCAGGCTGCTCTGTCCATGGGATTTTTCAGGCAAGAGTACTGGAGTGGGTTGCCATTTCCTTCTCCGCTGGGGACAATAGTCTAAAACAAAAATGGGACAGAGCTACAGCTGGTCAGTGATGCTCTCTACCAGGCCTTGGGGATGCAAGGCAGTTTCGTTCATGCCAGAGCTGGAATAGGAGTGCAGTCTGGGGTGTGTGCTTATGTGTCCCATTGCACTACTGTCTGGGCTCAGCCGTGAAGGGGTGAAGGCTGGTGGAAGCTGGGCATGGAGCGGAGTCTGGATGCTTGGCTGGAAATTTAACGTGACCCTCTTCTGGGTACCTGGTCCTTTGAGGCCTGGGGAGGATAGAAAAGCCCTGGACGGTCTCTAGGTGGTGGAGGCTCATGGAGAATTCTGTCTACTCAAAGGATTTTAAATAGAGCTGCCAGCACTTCTAGCCTTGGACACAGAGTAGAAGGAACTTTTAGGAACCCTACTGGGACCACTGAGAGGCAATGAGTGGGATGAGGATTAATGAGTCGATGTGGCAGGGAAGCAGATTTCTAGGGAAAATTATTCTCAGAGGAAGGTTTTGTGGAAGCTGCCTATGAATGGGCAGTATTGGCACCATTTTCAACATTAGTAAAGTGAGTGATCGTCCCTCAGTCATGTCCAACTCTTTTGCAGCCCAATGGACTGTAGCCTGCAAGGCTCCTCTGTCCATGGAATTCTCCAGGCAAGAATATTGGAGTGAGTTGCCGTTTCCTTCTCTACAAAGTTAGTAAACCGTGGGTTTGATACCAGTTGTGAATATGCAGATATATTGTTGTATTGCCTTCTAACTCAACTCTAACTGATTGTAGATGATTTGATTACATGTGGGAAATCTAAAAAGGGCTGCACAAGGGCAAACACTCAGGCACGTGCTTTGGGCTAGAGCATCACCAGCCCTCTTCCCACACCCAACTCATCTTCCTGCCCTGAACCTTTCCCTTGCCACCTGATCATCACGCACCTCAGAACGGGATGATGTCGTCTTCTTTCATTCTCTGGCACCTGCAGAATAAGGTCAAAGCTCTCCACGATAGCATTTGTGACTCAGCACGGTCTGGCCCAAATTTATGTCCCAGCACGGGACTCAGACAGCCTGCAAGGAAGTCACGTTAAGCCGGTTGCTTGGCCCTGAACATGCGAGCACTCCCATGCCTTTGTGCCTTTTTCTTCCTGCTGTGTTCTCTTCTGGACAAGCTCCTCCCATGGCTTTTTTGGCCAGTTAAATTCCCCTTTACCAGCTGAGTCTCTGCCCTGAAACCTTTCTCGATTCCTCTTGTTAGAAAGAACTCTGCCTTTGTGCTCCTACTTTATGTAGACACCTCCCAGCACACCTTAACGCACCCTGTTGAAGACTGTGCTTAATTGTTTTTTGCGTAGCACTGCTAGATCCCTGAAAGGGAAGACTGACTCATTGGTCTTTATCTCTCAAGAGCCATACACAGAGAAGGCAGCTATTATTAGAAGTGATGGGTAGGTTGCTGTTGTTCGGTGGCTCAGTCGTGTCCTATTCTTTTCGATCCCATGGACTGTAGCATGCCAAGCTTCCTTGTCCTTCATTATCTCCCAGAGTTTGCTCAAATTCATGTCCATTGAGTTGGTGGTGCTGTCCAACCAGTTCATCCTCTGTTGCCCCTTTGCCTCCTGCCCTCAATCTTTCCCAGCATCAGGGCTTTTCCAAAGAGCTGCATCAGGTGACAAAAGTATTGCCGCTTCATATATATAAAATCACCTTTCTGTACACTTGAAACTAACACAAGATTGGAAATAAACTATACTTAAAAATATCTGCATGCCAGGTACACGACCTTCCTTCGTTAACTGTCCTCAGCTATGAAATGGGGACAACAATAGTCCCCACTTCAAAGTATAAAGTTAGAATATTCAGAATTAAAAGAGATGATGAAAGTTAAAAGTGCCCCTGCATTCAAGTAAGTAATCATTTTTAATTACTTTGTTATCATTATTGTTCCAGAAATAGATACTTCTGGCATGACCTGAATACACAGACACTATTTGATCCAATCATTCTCACAGTTATGAATCCATCTAAATGTAGGATCTGTCCCTGCATTCATTCACTTGTGTATTCATCCATCAGCAAGCATTTCCTGTAGAGGGCAAGCCAGTAAACAGTTTAGGATTTTGGGGCCATGCTCTCTCTGTTACAAATACTAAATGCTGTCCTTACTGCATGAAAGAGGCAAAGTACAAACTGATGGATGCGGTTGTATCCTATTATAACTTAATTTTTCAATCTGGCTGCGAGCTGGATTTGGCCTGCAGTTCATAGCTTGCCGGTCCCTGTTGGACTGTATTTCTGCTCACACTTTAGCAGGAGTTAAAAATGTTCAATAACCATCCTCATTGGTTGAGTGAGCCCTGGAGAAGAATCATGTGTGTGAGAGCTTAGACGACTCATTACAGTTATAAATGGGAGCCTCCTTCTCTCTCCATCCTACTGGCTTCCCTCTTGATCTGGAAAGAAGTTTAATGCTGACGTCCATCCAGGGAGCGAGAAAGACCCCGGCCCCCATGAGTCAAGATTCTCCTTCTATAGCAGCCAGACTCCTGGCGTGGAGGCCAGAACTCCACCAGGCCAGGATGGCCTCCTGGGTACAGACACTTACCAGAGATCTCCTGGACCACACCAGGAAGAAGGTGCTGCTGGACGTAGCCTACTGGGATGGAAACGTCTCTCTTCAGGGTGGAAAATGCCTGATGATGATGAATTTTGTTTCCAATCTCTGACTCTAGAAGAACCTTGTTCATCTTTCTGGGATGAAGTACTTAGTCATTCGTGTCTGACTCTTTGTGACCCTCTGGACTGTAGTCCTCCAGATTCCTCTGTCCATGGGGATTCTCCAGGTAGGAATATTGGAGTGAGTTGCCATATCCCAATTATTTCATCATTTGGTTCCTGGCCTTCATTAACCCACCCCCACGAACACTGATACCCATGACTCAATTTCTGGCTGTGCTGGCTTGTACTCCTTTTTTGCTAAGTTCATCTCTGCCTTTCATGGATCCATTCTCTCTCTCTCTCTTTCATGTCTTATCTGAGGAGCTTCTGGATACCTGTCATTTCCCCATGTCATTCTCCTCTTTCTTTCCAGTCTCCCCTAATTCAGGTTACTTACGATAGGGGTGCAACTGTGAATATTGGGGTGAGAGTGAGGAAATAAATAAATGCATGAAAGGGAATACTGAACTTCTAATGCACTATAATTACCAAATGATCCTATCTCTCCCGTGATGGGTCCCAGTGGGATTTATTGCCATATTAACGGTGTTTTTCCCATTGCATTACTTAATGAATAATGTCTGAGCTAATAGCCCGCCAAAACACCCCAGTAACAACAACATAACTCCCTTCACTGTAATTATTATTTTTTTCCTAATGTGGTGGTTTTTGTATAAATACTGATGTTTCTTTACTAGGTCCTTGTATAACTACTTGCTTAAATAATGGGCCCTATTAAATTGCCATCAGTGGTAGCATGCCATATGTCAGTATTATACTGATGTCTTCTCACTGATGGGCTTGCGTTTTTCAGGCTCTTTAGGGCCCCGGGGATCCTCCCCTCCTTCCCTTTCCTCTCCCCACCCACCCGCCCACCCCTGCATGGCCCCCATCCCATCCCCCGTACCTGACATTGATGGCATTGACAGAATCAGGAAGAGGGCCTCAGCTGTGCAAACACAGTACTTCTGTTTATTTTGGTAGCCTCCGAAATATTTGTTGAGAGTTATTCGAGCAGAAAGGCTGAATGGAGATCATTGCGATGTGTCAAATTAAGGAGTGCTTAATGCCTGCCTAATCTCTTGGTAATTACTGTTGTGGCAGCGGAAGGCTTCAGAGCCTGGTAAGAAAGCTAATGATAGTAAGAGACATCAGCCCGCCTGGGCACCCATGGCATTGCTGCTCAACACAATTAGAGGTCCTGCGTCGATCCGAGAGACGGAAGCTTGGTCACTTAGGAGACAGAGGATGGGCCTTTGGAGGGGAGGGGTCAGACCGGAGTGTCAGCCGGGGTCACTGGACAGGGGGCTCCTTCAGCTGGATGTCACTTCCCTAATGGTGTTCTAAAATGTGACAGCCAGTGCGTGCGTGCGTGCGTGTGTGTGTATGTGTGTGTGTGTGTGCAGGCGCACACACTCATGGATGTCTGACCTCAGGGTGTCTGGGGGAAGACAGAGATTTCTTCCTCGTCTTCCCATCTTTGTCAATCTTTGTGTCACGCTGTCTCTCCACTTTGTCTGATTCTTTCTCTTTGGCTTAATTTTCTTTCTTTCTCAATATCTGATCTCTCTCATGCTCTTTTCCAGCTCCTGCCTCCCTCCCCCACTTCCCCTTTTCCATCTTTCACGAGCATCTACCTCGATCCATCATGAGTTTTTATAGAAGCAGAGAATAGTCAGGAAGCAGGTAAGGAAGAAGAAAATAGAACCCTCAACAATACCCCCAAACTTTGCCTAAAGAGGATGGAGGGTAAAAAAGTGGGAATTTAAATGAGCCCAGCAATCAAATTCACAGAGATACAAATTGGAACACATGAAGTTTCTGACATATGGATCTGTGGTGGAGAGAAATCATGGGAAACGCAAATTGCACTTCAGAGAGCAGTGAAAATATCTTAATACTATACATTCTTAATTAAGCAGTTGAAACCCAGCCCCCAGAGTTCACTGTGAGCCTCAGTGATCTGACAGTGGCCTTAAGGAGCAGTTCAGCCATGTGGATTTTAGTCCCAGCTGGTATCACCCACTAGTCGGATGATTTTGAAAAAGCTATTTACTCATCTGTAAATTGGGGATTTACTTGTACTTAGCTACCAGGGGCAGTGTAAGAATCAAAGGAAATACTGTGAAAAGAGTAAAACGCAATAAATCAGTCATTCAGACAATTAAGCAAGGCATCGGCAGAGATTAATGCGTAAGGCACTGATAACTGGGAGGCTCACAACTTGGTGTAATCACGTAGGTCATCGGTGCTGCTGGCAGAGTCGAGAGCCGATGCTCAGAAGGGTTGGTACCATTTTGCACAGAGTGACTTGGACTCTATGCTCTCCTGGGTATTGCTCTAGCCACATTCGAGACCTCAGGAGACCCAGGCAAGTAGCAAGTACCTGCAGAGTCCCAAGTAGGGAAGCCTGGGGCTTGAGCAGAGATGGAGTCAGAAGGTAGGCATGGTTTTTAATGCTGGTGCAGAGGGGGCAAAAGATAAGGGAATCTGAGTTCCTTCCAAGGGGCTCTGGAGCATCCTGTCGGGAGAGGCCAGGGGGACAGGTGATAGAAATCATTGCTGATTTCTATTTCGTCACTGAGGTCTGGGGCAGCAGAAGGAAGGGAATCCGAGGCTAATCAGCACTTCTGTGGAATCTGCATCCTGTGTTGAAAGAGGATGCCAGAAACTGAGTGCCCTCCGGGATGAGAAATCATCTCACGTATGGAAGACCCCTAATCTGGCAGCGGGGGGTGGGTTGCACTGGGACTGACACGCATATGTGACTAATATGACTAGTCAGCACCCAATGTGCAGTACAGGGAACTCTTCTTAATGCTCTGCGGTGACCTGAACGGGAAGGAAACTGAAGGGAGAGGGGATATACGTATACATGTGGATGATGCACTTTGCTGTACAGCAGCAACAGACACAGCAGTGCAAAGCCACTAGCCCCAGTAAAAAAGGCGCCTCATCAAGAAAGAAGGATGGCCTCCTTTGGGGAAAAAATTCTGGACTCTAGGGTGCAGAAGGGCCTTTCAAGGCAACGTCACACCCCTTCATTTCAGAGGCGAAGCTGAAGCAGGGGCTGAAACTGCTTTGTCTCCCAGCTTCTCCCTCTGAGGAGTCTGGTACCAAAGGTCTCTCCCCAGTGAGTATAGCGTGTATACATGGTGAGCATCTTTAGGTTTCCTAATAGTCAGCTGAACAGACTTAGTTTTCCCAATGGAAAGTTCTATTTGTAGACCTGTCTGTCTGAGCAGCCGCTGCGGTACCTGATTGGAGAGAATATAGTCAACTCAGCAACCCCTTAACTTGAGAGTTTCTTGGATTTCCCAGCAGGGCGGAGTTGAGCCTCTGACCCAGCTGTGGTTGGACATTCGGTCTTCCAGAGGAGATGCAGAAAGGCTGGGCAGGGGCTCTACCCTCTGTTCCTGCTGTAGACTGTTTGCTGGGTCGGAGATGCTTCATGGGGACCGAATAACCTGGTGTCAGCTTAGTGGTGCTTCCCTGCCAAGGATGCCCGTCTTTTCCTTAGCAGAACAGGGGGCTGTGGGAGACGAGGGTGCAGAAGGAACCCAGGTTCTGCAAGACAGACAAGGCTGGGAAGGGCATGGAAATAGTGCTGGAGTCAGGCGGAGGGAGGTGGCGGGGCGAGCAGGCCAGTGGCGGAGGGGCACAGACAGTCTGAACTGTCCAGTTCTGTAGCAGAGCTCAGCAAGCAAGAGGTTCATCATTAACTGTCAGACAGCGGTTTTAATCAGCTCTGCTCCTCAGTGGAAGATAGATTTAATATCAAGGCACATTTTCAGAGCCATTAGTTTAATTATGACAGGTGTCTGCAAACTGGACGACTCTGCTTTCAGACCCGAGTGACAGTGTTTAATTCTCCAGGCCCAGGGGACGCCAGGATACTGTACCAGAATGAACCTCCATTAAAAGTCTAAGTGATTTTTGGTCTTCCCAGCTCCCCCCCATTTCTCCTTGTCCTCTTTCTTTATATTCTACTGTATATGTCAAAAGAAGGTAAGGGAGAGAAGACTGTGCTTCCTATAGAAGATAAAATAATAATTTTAATTATGAATAATAATATAATAACAAATAAATATGATTTATCATTAAATAATAAATAGTTATAATTATAATAATAAAATAATTTAATTTAATACTCACCCATGAAAACTCAGCTCTCTCTGGGGCTCCCAGCATCTGAGTTCCTGATCCTGGGAGAAAAGTCAGGAGAAAGCCCTGGGCATTTCTCTTGTAGCCTTTCCATGGACATTGAGCACCACATCTGGGGTAATTGCCTGTTGGCGTTGTGTTTAGGCAGAGCCTGCTACCAGGGCTGCTCCCTGACTCAAGGGCTGGTGGGCTTTGTGCTCCGTGTGGGGGCCCCGGCAGTCAGGGGGGCAGGGACAGAGTGGAGGCTGGGAGCGGGCCAGCCCCGGGGTCCAGGGCACCTGCGTCTCAGCCCGGAGCCTGGTCCCCATCCTTTCCTGGGATGGTCCCACGCATCTCCCACACCACCCCCCCTCTGATTGACTGTCTGGGTGATCATGGAGTGGGCATATGTGTTCTTGAAACTTCTATCTACAGGTGCAAAGGGTTGGGCTAGAGGAACAGGGCTTTTCAACCTTCTTCCATTTTGTTTAAACTCCCACTTGCTAATTTGGCCATTCTTCTGTTTGTTACGGCCCCATTTTTTTCAAAACTGATGGAGAAAATTCATCAATGTTTTATTCTTTCTGTTCACACAGATATGAAGGAATTCATTTCTTCTTTATGAATTAATACATTTAATATAGTTATTTTACATACTTAATATACATCTTGGGTGTCCCCACTTCAATTCGAATAAAGCAGAGTCCTCTGGTGGCCCCTGGGCTATTCTCTTGCCGCAGGGAGGCGCTCAAGAGCCCAGGGCCCAAATCACCTGCAGAGAATAGTCTCTGGGGATCAGTCCAGCTTTGCTGTGTGTGATGCCTGAAGCTGGGACCCTCCTCCCAGGGGACTGTCTTCTCAGGGGCAGCTGATGGCGCTGAGGGTCAGGTGGTCAGGAGGCAGCAGGGATGAGGGGCCGCCAAGTTGGGGCAGAGGAACATTTTATTTCTCTGGTTGGTTGACGTCCAAGGTCGGGAAGCCTTATCAGGCTCTCAGGCTTTGAAGAACTGCTTCTTACCTTGTCCTCTCAAGATCACTTCCAGGTCCCTTTCCTGCAGAGGGTAGGGAGAGCACACAGACGCGGGGCCCGGCCTCCTGCCTGCAGAGCCTGTCCTGTCCCGACACCTAATGGGGCAGCTGGGCTGGGCTGCAAGCCTGGTGTTCAGTGAGCTCTGCTGCACGGCCAGACCGAGAGAGAGAGAGACAGAAAGACAGAGAGAGAGAGAGAAAGAGAGAGAGAGAGAGAGAAACCTGGGCTGAGCATCAGCATGGCTTCCCAAGGAACTACACTCACCCCAGTCCTGGCCACATCAGCAAAGGCAGCTCCCATCAGAAATTCGCCCAGCTTCTGCTTTCCCTACATGGGGAAGGTCAGATGAAGCTGACTTTCCTTGTTTTTTTGTCTGTTTGTTTTTTTAACTACTCCTTTCAAAGTATAAACCAGTCATCAATAATCTCTGGAGACCAAAGGCAACAAATGAGCTTCAGGAAGGACCTGCTCTGAGTTTCTCAGGAGCAGCCCTTGGCTGTGTAGCTGTCGCTCAGTTTGTTAGTCACTCAATCGTGTCCGACTCTTTGTAATCCCATGGACTAGCCTGCCAGACTCCTCTGCCCATGGGATTCTCCAGGCAAGAATACTGGAGTGGGTTGTCATTTCCTTCTCCACGGATCTTCCCAACCCAGGGATCGAACCCGGGTCTCTCACGTTGCAGGCAGATTCTTTACCATCTGAGCCACCAGGGAAGCCCAGGATTCAGAATACATGAAGTTCCTTGGTTTGGCTCCCTTCCAAAGGAGAGAGTTTGGTGCAGGAAAAGGGACAGGAGGAATCTCTGGGACTCCCTGGCCCCTCATTTCTGCAAGCTCTGCCCACCACGGACCCCCTCACACCTACAGATCATGAGTCCTCTTGTTTTCCACCGAGGGTGGGTCTGCTGCACACTCTGGCCATGTGCTTTCACAAGCTGACCTCCCTCTATGGAGCTTCTTAGGTTTCGTTTTAGTTACAAGTTGAAAGTTTGTGGCGACCCTGAGTTGAGCAAATCCATCACCCCATTTTTCTAACAGCATCTGCTCCCTCTACGCCTCTTTGTCACAATTTAGTAATTCTCACCGTGTTTCACATTTTTTCATTATTATTGTGTGTGATGATGGATCTGGGATCAGTGATCCCTGATGCTACTACTAGACTCATGGAAGCGTCAGAGAATGGGGAGTACTTTTTAGCCATAAAGTATTTTTAAAGTAAGGTATGTACATTATTTTTTATATAGTATGTAATGTCTAGTCAAGGCTATGGTTTTTCCAGTGGTCATGTACGGATGCGAGAGTTGGACTGTGAAGAAAGCTGAGAGCCAAAGAATTGATGCTTTTGAACTGTGGTGGTGGAGAAGGCTCTTGAGAGTCCCTTGGACTGCAAGAAGATCCAACCAGTCCATACTAAAGGAGATCAGCCCTGGGTGTTCTTTGGAAGGACTGATGCTAAAGCTGAAACTCCAGTACTTTGGCCACCTCATGCAAAGAGTTGACTCATTGGAAAAGACTCTGATGCTGGGAGGGATTGGGGGAAGGAGGAGAAGGGAACGACAGAGGATGAGATGGCTGGATGGCATCACTGACTCGATGGATGTGAGTCTGAGTGAACTCCAGGAGTTGGTGATGGACAGGGAGGCCTGACGTGCTGTGATTCATGGGGTCACAAAGAGTCGCAAAGGACACAACTGAGCGACTGAACTGAACTGAACTGAACTGAATGTTGTGGCACAGTTGTAGTCTACAGACAGTGTAAACATAGCTTTTATATGCACTGGGAAACAAAACTGTTCGTGAGACACTTTATTGAGATATTCGCTTTGTTATGGGGAGTCTGGAACCAAACCCACAATACCCCTGAGGTCTGCCTGCACGCAGTCTGGGTTGAGCTCTGGTCATTCCTTACACTGAGTCCTGTTCCCTCAATGAGACTGTTGGTGCACCCAGAGGAGGGCCATCTCTCTCTCCCCTTCCCTCCCCCAGACTCCATGGCTCCTAGTATATTGCCAGGGACAAACTTGAGCACATAAATACACCTGCAAGATAGAGTTGACTCTTTTTAGCAAACTCGCTATTAGTGGAGTATCTTTTACAAATCGTGTTCAAATGTTCTCTGGATGCCTCCTGCCCTGGAAATTCAGATTAAATTTTTCAAGCTTCCATCAGTCTTAAAAGACGTTAGGGGTCCCTAGAGTGCAGTCCTCCAGGGAGCACCCACGTACTTAACAGTGGCAGGGGCCTAGCAGTTTGGAAGGTACAGAGTTGATACTTCTTTCCTAATTGCCTGGAATAGAAGCTTCCAGGAAACGTGAGCAGAGAAGAACTTCCAGGTCCATAAATCTTCTAGACATAGTGAAATGGAACTCATGGTTCTAAGACCTTTGACGAATATTAAAAAACCATCTCTGCATAACCCCCATGTCCTGTGTAAGGAAAACCCAGAAAATAGTGGCCTTTTTCCGTTTCTTTGCTGGCCTCGTTTCTTAGGTAGAAGCAGTTACATCTGTTTGTTTTATCTATAGACTGTTAAGAGGATGTGGTAATGAATTTTGGACATTAGACAACTATACAAAATGCAGAATCCATGTAACAAATTATGCACATAAGATTCAACCCCAGGATATGAAAATCTGGCAATTATGTAGAAGAGAGAATTTGCCACAGGACAGGAGTTGTAACTCAAGAGCTGACAAACTGTGTGGGTTCAAAAGGACTATTTATTTTTTAATTTGATAGCACAAATTCACAGGTTTGAAACTGCAATATCATATAATAGTTCCAAATGACTTTACTTTCTAATTATAATAGGTTCAACAGTGCTTTGTAACTGGGCTCTATTTTTTTTCTCTTTTTTAAAAAGAGAAAATAGGCAGATTTATTTTTTAAAAGTGCACAGAGTAATTAGTTTAGTGACTAATTAGCTGAAATCACTGAGACTAGTTTACCTCACTGACAAAGCAGCAAGTTGCTTGGTGAAAATGCAGGGTAGACATTGCTCAGAGCATTTCAGATCATGAGGCTCTGTAGACTTGATCAGCGTGGGGATCATATGTATCATGATTCATCTGGAAATGAGTAAGTATGCAAAGTTTTTTAATTTTTTTTTTTTGGCTTGTATTTTCCAGGGGTAAAATCAGAGTTCTGTTTTTTTTACAATGTTGCATTAATTTCTGATGTACAGGAAAGTAATTCAGTTATATATATATATATATATATATATATATATATATATATTCTTTTTCAGATTTTTTTCCATTATAGGGGACCTGGGTTGGATCCCTGGGTCAGGAAAATCCCCTGAAGAAGGAAATGGCAACCCACTCCAATATTCTTGGTTGGAAAATCCCATGGACAGAGGAGCCTGGTGGGTTAAAATCCTTGGGATTGCAAAGAGTTGGACACAATGTAGTGATTAAAACAACAACAAGCTACACAGTAAAGCTTTGTTGTTTATTTTATTTATATAAAGTAATGTGTACCTTTAGCATCATTCCTTCCAAAGAACACCCAGGACTGATCTTTCAAATGGACTGGTTGGATCTCCTTGCAGTCCAAGGGACTCTCAAGAGTCTTCTCCAACATCACAGTTCAAAAGCATCAACTGAACTGAACTGAATGTGTACCTGTTAATCCCAAGCTTCTAATTTATACCCCCCACCCCAAATCTAAGTTCTTCGTCAGTTTTGGATAGCTGGTACAATCAGGACAAAATCTGTGGGTTTCTCTCACTCATCTGCAGTAATTGAAAACACAGTACTCCTTGGGTACCATGGGCACATGTGAGGACTATTAGCCCCAAGAAATGATCTGTAGACAAAAGTGTCTTGTGACCAAATCATTTTGGAGAACACTGTGTCATTTCCGTCTTGAATACTATCAGTACACACTACTTATGAAAGATCTGCCGTGTTGGAAATTTGTTTCATTTTGTTTAACCAAGTGTTTCCCAATCCTCATTGGCTGGGATTTATTATTTTTTTTTTCTTTTTTGACACAAAGCTCACTAACAGAAACAGCTAATTAACATCTTGAGAGCCACACCATCTTGTGGTTCATGGATACACGTTTGATGCTTTCTGCACTCTCCAAAATGATATTAATTGCCTTTCCTTCTGATCTGTTGTATCATCCTCTGCTGCTCTTCAACTCCTAGGTCAGAGGCCTTATCCTTCTCGAAGTTCTTTCTTCAAAATGCCAGCAGCACAAGCCTTTCCCATCCCATGGATGTTTTACAAGGGTTTACCAAGAGATGTTTTACAGGGTTTCAGCCCTGAGAGACAGGGATCAAAGGATTGGGGTCAAAACTTTGTGGACTTTTTTCTTACAGTCTAATTAATATGATAAGAGCAATGACTTTTTGAAAGCCAAATGCAGACCATTCATCAGTAACCTGCTTTTTTTTTTTTTTTTTTAAAGTTTTGCTTCTAATAGTTAAGAGTAACATGGAATAGATGTGGTCAGTGGACAGTCTCTCGTGGATCTGATACTGGTTCTACTTGAGAGCACCTGTGTGATTTTCTCCTAAACCTTCGATATCCAGTATCCTCAGGTGTCTAACCAGAAAAGGCAATGACAACCCACTCCAGTACTCTTGCCTGGAAAATCCTGCAGGCAAGGATTCTGCAGGAAAATCCTGCAGCCCCATGGGCTGCAGTCCATGGGGTTGCTAAGAGTCGAACACGACTGAGCGACTTCACTTTCACTTTTCACTGTCATGCATTGGAGAAGGAAATGGCAACCCACTCCAGTGTTCTTGCCTGGAGAATCTCAGGGACGGGGGAGCCTGGTGGGCTGCCGTCTATGCAGTCTCACAGAGTCGGATACGATTGCAGCGACTTAGCTGCAGCAGCAGATGTCTAACAATACAGAATCTCTCAAGCTCGTTTTGAGAATTCAGTGAGAAATTTGAGCACATAGGGTTGAAATGTTCAAGCTGTGATTTAGATGTGCAAGAAAGGAAAATCTTTATTTTAATAAAGGAATTATAATTTGTTCATGGGCTCTCAACCTGCCTAAAGGAAATGAGTTCTAATTCTTTCTTCACGCGTGTGTGTGCTAAGTCGCTTCAGTCATGTCAGACCCTTTGTGACCCAGTGGACACGTAGCCCACCAGGCTCTTCTGTCCATGGGATTCTCCAGGCAAGAATTCTGGAGTAGGTTGCCATGCCTCCTCCAGGGGATCTTTCTGACCTGTGGTTATTACTCTCAGCCAGATTCAGGTATTATTATCTTGTGTGATGTCCAGTTCCTTTGCGAGGATGGGCGGGTACTAGCTCATCTTTCTCCTCCTTCTTTCTATGTGGTCCAGGAAAGGAAGACCTCTTCCTTGTGCTGAGGTCCCAGCCCATGCTGTGAGCGATCTCGTCTGCCTCTTGGAAGCAGTTGCTCTTGGACCTTATGGCTGTCTCTGGCTCAAGCCCTTGTGTCCTCTTAAGTCTTCTGGTCCCAACCCAGGCTTCTTGCAGGAGGTCAGTCCTCTCAGCACTTCTGGGTCCAAGGCAAGGTCTGAGCCGCTGTTGTAACTCACATGGCAGAGGAAGTCCCTCCACCTGGACCACTCCATCTGCCCAGGCTGATGCTTATAGGACAAGAAGCATCGACTCTGATGTGGTTTACAGGCTCTTTAGTGGCAGACAGCACAGTCTACTCTGCTTTGTTCAGGTATAAACAATTGTGAAATGATATTAAGTAGTTTATAGTCCCCTGAGCCATTCAGAGACCTGACCTTGGATGTGAATGGCCAGGAACACAGAAGTCAGAAAATAGCTACATTATAGAACATTCTAGAAAAATAGTATTATGCATTGGCACTCTTTTTGCTGGAAACTAGAGATAAGAGACTCCTTCACAGCTGCCTTAGAAGGTCTGGTGGCCTCAGGTGCTAACTCACCGTGCATCCAACCATGCACCAGAGTCTCAGCATCCAACCCTGAAATCAGATTGTCTCCTCTCGCCCTCTCTCTTCTGTTGTCATTTAAGAGGGCGCTTTCTTTGGCAGAACCTAAGTGTGAGAATGAAAGTCGCTCAGTCCTATCCAACTCTTTGTGACCCCATGAACTACAGTCCGCCAGGCTCCTCTGTCCATGGAATTTTCCATCAAGAATAGTGGAGTGGGTTTTCATGCCCTTCTCCAGGGGATCTTCCCAACCCAGGGTTTGCACTTGGGTCTCCTGTCTTACAGGTAGATTCTTTACCATCTGAGCCACCAGAGAAGACCAAGCCACATCTAAAGAGTCGGATACAACTTAGCAACTGGACAGCAACAACAAGCCACATCTAAAATCCTAAATATCAGCGAGTTTAGAAAATTTAGATTTTTCAGCCTTGGCAAATTGAGCAGGACCCGGGAAAGAGGTTGGAATGGGAAATGAGTTAGGCAATTCCCAGTGTATGCAAAACTCGAGACTTAATGGGGTTCTGCTGGCGTTTCCATGTCATCGTGTCTCTCCCTTCCCCAACCAATTCCCAAGGTACTCACCCTGGGTCTTGTCCTCCCTACTTCTAACTTCCTTTTAGGACTGATATTTACTATTTCATGAAGGGACGTTGCCCTGGCAACATTTTCTCGATTCTTTCTGGGCTATGCTTTACAACAAAACTTTATACTTTTCATACCTAAAGAAAAG
Source organism: Tragelaphus eurycerus (assembly GCA_935064755.1). Classification (NCBI taxonomy): domain Eukaryota; kingdom Metazoa; phylum Chordata; class Mammalia; order Artiodactyla; family Bovidae; genus Tragelaphus; species Tragelaphus eurycerus. Next base: position 9,130,178 of record CAKXYN010000034.1, on the reverse strand, counting down.
CTTTTCTAATGGAGCATACAAAAAAGAAATTATTCTATCATTCAGCAAAGCAAAGAGTCCAAGTCAAAACATCTCACTACTTTGAAATGGAAGGTGGTCCATGATATCGGGAGCAGAGAAGGCTTTTCAGTGGGTAGAGGGTGTGGCAGAGACTGGCTCTGTGGGCTCACAGGAGGTCCACACACAGTTCCCAGGCTTCCCTGAAGGCAGGGAGGGTCCAGATGATGAGGTTCTGGCCCAGAGCTTGCACATAACTGTATACACCACCCCGGCCCTCTTTTTTCCCTTAGTTGTTGACTGGCTGAAAGGAGAGGTCCCAGTGGGGAGGCCCCACAAGATAGTGGAACCACAAATAGGAAGGCCCGGGATCTCCAAATAAGCACATAGAAGACTTTCCACTCAACTCTTAATGGAACTGTAATGTGAGTAAAAAGTAAATTACATATTTGTTAAGCCACTGAGATTTCTGAGTTGCTATATCAGCAATGGTAAATTCTCTGAGTAAATAGGGAGTGTGGCAACACATGTTCTATCTGAATCTCAGTCTTGGAATCTAGCATGAGACATGGTGAAAAGTAGGTGCTCGATAAACCTTAACTCCTCTAGACAAGACCTAAATCAGCAACAAGAACTGGGCACCAAAAGGGGATGGGTTTCAGATGCCTAATCAAACGCATTGATGTGGAAATAGGGAGATCAGACAGGATGAAGAAGACAGAATGAACACCTGTGCACGTCTTCCTCGGGCACCTTATCTCATTTAGCTGGGCCCACAGCCCTGTTTTAGAGGAGGAAACAGCAACCCACTGCCGTATTCTTGCCTGAAGAATCCCATGGACAGAGGAGCCTGGTGGGCTACAGTCCACGGGATCACAAAGGGTTGGACACAGCTGAGTGACTGAGCACCGACCCGTTTGGTGTTAGTGGTAAAGAACCCGACTACCAATGCAGGAGACGTTCCCTGCAGGAACATCTCAGGTTCGATCTCTGGGTCAGGAAGATCCCCTGGAGGAGGGCATGGCAACCCACTCCAGTATTCTTGCCTGGAGAATCTCCATGGACAGAGGAGCTTGGTGGGCTACAGTCCACAGGATCGCAGAGAGTTGGACACGACTGAGTCGACTTAGCACAGCACAGCATGGCCCAGCGCAGCCCTATTGGAGTTGGTTCTGGCATTCCCTCTGATGATCTACAGCGGTCTGGGTTTCAGAGAATTCCAGCAAATTGTCAAGGTGAAACAGCTGGCAGTGATCAAACTTGGATTCAAATCACAGCATTTTTACTCCAAAGCCTGTGTTTTGTCACTATGCTTGCTTTTTCTCCAATTTTTGTTGGCGTATAGTTGCTTCACAGCACTGCGGTGGTTTCTACTGTTTAGCAAAGTGAATCGGCCATACACGGACACATACGCCCTCCCTTTTGGACTTCCCTTCCCATTCAGTGCAGCACGGTGCATTAAGGGGAGCTTCTTGTGCTATATAATAGGTTCTCATTGGTTATCTATTTTATGCACAGTATCAATAGTGTATATCGGCAAGTCCCAATCTCCCAATTCCTCCTACCCCTGCATCCCCCTTGGTAGCCACGCATTTGTTCTCTACATCTGTGTCTCTATTTCTGTTTTGCAAATAAGATCATCTGTACCATTTTTCTAGATTGCACACATATTAATATATGATATTTGTTTTTCTCTTTCTGACTTACTTCTCTCTGTGTGGCACGAAGTCCATCCACAGTGGCTCATTTTCATTCCTTTTCGTGGCTGAATAATATTCCATTGTGTGTATGCGCCACTTCTTCTTTATCCATTCCTCTGTCCATGGGCATTTAGGTAGATTCTGTGTCCAGGCTAATGCAAATAGTGCTGCAATGAACATTACGGCACAGGTATCTTTTAGAATTACGTTTTTCTCTGTTTCCATGTTTTGTCTCAACCAAGGATTCCAGCATGGTTTGACCTCTCATGATATTTTATTTCCTGGAGGTCAGATAGGTGCCTTACTTGCTTCCTGAGTGAATAGACATGTGCTTGGTATAAACTCAAAATATGCCAACTTACTGGTTGCTTTGTGTGGACTCTCACAAATCTGAATTCAAGAAAACCTATACAGAGATGTCTTTTCCCCATAATTAAGTAAATCACAAAAGGACCGACAAACAGATGGGGTTTATATGAGCTTGTCTCAGAGGAAATAAGCTGCCATACTCAGTCTGGATGTAAGACCTCACTCTTAGGTGACCCACACAGAGCAGCATCTCAGAGCCCTGAGGCCTGAGCATCGTCTGTGAAACGGCATCTGAAGAAAGACATGGAGGACGAGTTCATTTCCTCTGGAGCCTCCTAAGGCTGCACTTCCATATTTCAAGTTTCTGGTTCTGTATTTTTTTAGTCAAACCAAGTTTCCATTGTCATTCCTTTTTTTGGTATTAAAAAGCAATTATTATAGTTATTACTGGTGTTATTATTGGTTTTGAAAGTTAAGATATTTCAGCGTGAAAAAGGGTAAGGAAAAAACACTCAGAGTTTCTTCTCCCAGAAATAATAATTCTTAGCATTTGGTATCTTTCCTTGTAGCTTTCCCCATGTATTAAATATGTGTATTTAATGCAGTTATTCTTGCACTAAGTACACAGCATTCTCCTTTTTTCATATTATATCCTTTGTAAATGTTTTCCCATGTCATTGCATATTCTTGAAAAACATTGTAGTGGAATAATAATCCATCTCAAGCAAGTGATGTAATTTATTGAAACCGTTCCTTCTTTGGGGAATTTAAGTAGCTAAATTAATGTAGTTAATGTTATGTGGAAATAAATAATGCTATGATGAACATCATCGCCTACATGCCATCGTGCTCTTTATTTCCTTAAGAGACTTTCTTAATCATATTTGTACAAGGAATAAATTATAAATATTTATGAGGTCTTTAACACATATTATCAAATGCTTTTACAAAGTGTATGGAGCATGCTTCCACCAGCAGTTTGTTATCTACCCATCTCACGATTCATTCTTTTTTAAAATCTGGAGTGTAGTTTTACAACACTTTACAATGCCGTGTTGGTTCCTGCTGTATAGAGAAGTGAACCAGCTGTATGTATACATATAGCCCTTCTTTTTTGGATGGCCTTCCCCTTTAGGTCACCACAGAACATCCGAGATATACAATAGGTGCTCATTAGTTATCTCTTTTATGTGTGCTAAGTCGCTTCAGTTGTGTCTGGTTCTTTGCAATCCTATGAACTGCAGCCTGTCAGGCTCTTCTGTTCATAGAAGCAAGAATACCAGAGCAAGAATACCGGAGCGGGTTATGGGCCACGCCCTCCGCCAAGGGACCTTCCACCCCAGGGATTGAATTGAGTCTCTTAGGTCTTCTGCATTCACAGGCCAGTTCTTTACCACTAACGCCACGTGGGAAGCCCAGTTATCTATTTTACACACGATATCAATAGTGTGTATGTGACAATCCCAGTCTGCCAATTCATCCCACCCCTGCATCCCTCTGGGTGTCCACACATTTGTTCCTACGACTACATCTCTATTTTTGCACTGCAAGTAGGTTCGTCTGTATGTTTTTCTAGATTTCACAGATGTGCATTAATATAGGATATCTGTATGTTAATGCATATATGTGGATTCACTGTTCATTCTTTAGCATGAAGTTGTGGACCTTCTGAATCTAGGGTCCGATAGATTTTGACATGATCCCAAGGTCTGGGGAGAGCCTAAAGCATGTATGCCAAATTTTGTGTGAATGTGCATTTTTCTGAGGAGAAGAGCTAATGACGGATGTTTAAGAATTAAATCATTCTTGCATGTTTATTTTTCATGTCTTAGAAAATAAACAAGGATGAACAGCTCTTCAGAAAATAAGAGGTTGAACTTTTCTTCAGATACGTGTGGGCGCTTTGTCTTTCTCCGCTTAGACTTGTCTCCTCATCCTGTTTCTGTTTATGGTCCATTGAAGTACTTGTCTTTGCTTTTTTTATTTCTAAGAGACTTTTATATATGAGGGAGGCTAATCCTTTGTCTGCCATATTTGTGTGCTAATTGTTTTCCTAGCTTGCTGGCTTTTTTCATAAAGAGAGATTGAAAATCATTAGGGAGGCAGTTGAACAGTGAATATTCCCTTTGTTACCCCATCTATCATTTGTACATTTAGAAAGGCCTTTTCCAATTAGAGATCAGTACAATATATGTCTGTAATTCCTTGTAGTGTTTTATGGTTTGCCACGTATTTAATCCATCTTTAATTTAATGTATTATTCATTCATTTATCCATTTCTTCTTTTAATAAATATTTACTGTGCCCTAATTATGTGTCAGGCACTTACTCTGGAGTAGGAACTTAATTTGATATTTTCCTTGACTGACATGGTCATTTTTCTCCATTACCATTTGCTGTATTCTCTACTGCTTCCTTTATTACATTTTATTAAATTATGTTAAATTTATTAAATATTAAAATTTTATTACTAGTATTTTATATTATTAACATGCCTACTTGCATATTATACATTTTTATTAAATATGAAATAAATGTGTTAATTGCTACACTAAATGGAAATATTTATTACTTTTAATAGTAAATAAGTTTAATAGTTATCAAGAATATATAGTACTTTGGGTGCCATATCTTTTATTTCATTGAGCTTTCTTTGAATCGTCCACTCATTCCACACTCTTTAGGTGACTATAGCTCTAGGATTTATTTTAATATTTGATAACACTTGCTTCTTCTTAGCATTCTTCTATAAAATTCTTAGCTATTTTAAATTATTTTTTCAGATGAGTATCAGAATCATTTTTCCAAGAAAATGGGTGTGATGTTTAGCAAATCTATGAACATCCTTCTGGTCCTTATTTATATTTTATCCTCTTTACCTCTAATAAGATATTATTAATACAATGTATGTATATCTTAACAGCTCACACCAACATTGGGTTTCTAACCATTTCTACTGGTATTTCTAATTTCTAATAGATTTTTATTGTTGTTGCTGCTTTTGTTTGCATATTGGAAGCTTTTTGATTTGAGAAACAGAATTTCTTGTCTGTTAATTCAATATGTATTGTAAAGTATGTCTTTTGATTTTAGATTTCTGTCCCAGATGATACACAGCTACTGGACTGATGTTTCCCCCAAATCTGCAAACACTGGACTAACTGTCCTTCCGCCTAGGTAACTTCCAATCCCACCCTCATGCTCTTATGTATCTCTGAAACAGACTGTAATGGAAGGCAATATTCTGCTGCAAGAATCTTCTTTATGATCTCAAAGAAGTCATTGAGTGATGCACAATTAAGTAGATTTTGTCACTCACATCAATTTCAGAGTCTTTCCCCTTAAACCAGATAGCTTTTCTTTTCATTTTTAAAATTGTGGCTTTTGCTCATTGTATTACCCAGTATTACGCTCTAGGGGTTGGTACTGCTTTTCTTTTCATTTTTATGTGATAGTTCTTCCTTACTTTATTATCTAGTTTTGTGCCTTTTGGTTTGTGCTGCTTCCTTTGTTCTTTTTGCTGTATACGCTATTTTATTTATGTTTTCTTTTTTAATTGACGTCTAGTTGATGTATTATAGTTGGGTTAATTTCTACTGTATGGCAAAGTGACTCAGTTATCCATATACATACCTTCTTTTTCATGTTCTTTTCCGTTATACTTTAATACAGTTCCCTGTGCTATACAGTAGGACCTTGTTGTTTTAGCCATTCTACATACAGCTTGCATCTGCTAACTCCAAACTCCCACCTAACCCTCCTGTGTCCCGCTCCCCCTTGACAATCACAAGTCTGTTCTCTCTGTCTGTGGGTCTGTTTCATAGACAAGTTTGTATCATATTTTAGATTCCACATATAAGTGATATTGTATGGTATTTGTCTTTCTGTTTCTGACTTACTTCACTTACTATGGTAATCTCTAGGTCCATCCATATTGCTGCTATTTTTTTTTTCCTTAGGAATTTGGAGGCTTTTCTCTATGGGAGGCAAAAATCGCTTCCTGATGCCCACTAGGTTTGTTATGGATCTTGATTATGGAATGGAAAGTGGCAGGCGTGTTTGAGAGGTCAGGTCATGGTGTGTGCTGACACTTCTCACAAATTTCCAAGAACTCTCAATAGGACCTAAAATTCAAGGAAATATTCAGTAATAAGGTGTCTTATTTGTCATCTGTTCACAAGGGTTCTACCCCTTGTGAGAGAAGCAGGGAAAGGTCATTCTTAACCTTGTGTCTGCAGAAAACACAAGAGGAGAGCAGAGATGTTACCTGAGAAGAAAAGACGGGCCCACCCAGAACCAGGGAGGCTAGTGGAAGACGCGTGCAATAGCTCAGGATGGGAGTTGATGAACACCGGCAACTGGTTGGTAGTGTTTGGAAGAAAAGAAAGGATGGCATTTAAGAAATATTTAGGAGCTAGGGCTGATGGCTTGATGGAAGAAACGAAGGAGAAGCAGAGACGTAAAATGACTCCCCGCCTTATGGTGGAACTGGCTGGGAGAATGGTGCTACCATTATTTGCAACAGAGGGTTTGGGAGAAAGAGATGCTGTGTGTTGCAGAAGAGGAGCTCCAGGACCCAGGACTCTAACGAGGGGGCTGCGGCCTGGTTCAGGTGACCTATTCAGTGTTCCTTAGGTTACTATTTAATAAAGAAGATATGGGGAAACATGCTGCTCTCCTTATAGTAATTACCACGAAGATTACTGGTCACACAAAAAAACTTGTCCCTGAGTAAGTTGCTTCTAGCAACATCTATTAGTTCTGAAAGCACAACACAGTCTTTGGAAAAAACAAAAACAAAAAAAACCTCCTCTATCATCAGGTTACCTTCCTGTTCCTGCTGCTGCTGCTGCTAAGTCGCCTCAGTTGTGTCCGACTCTGTGCGACCCCAGAGATGGCAGCCCACCAGGCTCCCCCGTCCCTGGGATTCTCCAGGCAAGAACACTGGAGTGGGTTGCCCTTTCCTTCTCCAGTGCATGAAAGTGAAAAGTGAAAGTGAAGTCGCTCAGTCATGTCCGACTCTTAGCAACCCCATGGACTACAGCCTACCAGGCTCCTCCATCCATGGGATTTTCCAGGCAAGAGTACTGGAGTGGGGTGCCATTGCCTTCTCCTGTCCCTACACTGGAATGAAATCTTTTGGAGATGATGTCCCGTCATGTTTATAAATCCCCGCGACCTTTACCTAACGCGCCAGGACAGCGGTGGGACAAAATAGGAGCAACACAGCGGATGCGTTTTTGAGATGAATGGAGATGAACCGAGTCAGGACCCTGCGGAGTGCGGGAGATACAGAGGAGGAAGACGGCTCACTCCAAAGAGGGGAAGGGCCCTTCACTGTCAACCGCCTCTGGGCAGAGAAGTGAGTGGAAACTGGGTTCAAGATACTCCTGCTTCTTAGCCTGCATGTTCGAGGGCCCAAGAGCCACAACCACTGAGCCCACATGCCCCAACTACCGAAGCCTGTGCACCCAGAGCCTGTGTTCCACAAGAGAAGCCACTGCAATGAGAAGCCCTCGCACTCGCAACGAAGAGTAGCCCCTGCTTGCTGCAACTAGAGGAGGCCCGTGCACAGCAACGAAGACCCAGCACAACCGAAAATAAAATAAAATTAAATAACCCTATATACGAGACAGCAAGGGAGACGCTGGTGTATAGAACAGACTTTTGGACTCTGGGACCGGGAGAGGGTGGGATGATTGGGGAGAAAAGCATTGAAATATGTATAACATTATATCTGAAACGAGTCGTCAGTCCAGGTACGATCCCCGATAACAAATGCCTGGGGCTGGAGCACTGGGATGGCCTGGAGGGATGGTGTGGGGAGGGGAGAGGGAGGAGGGTTCAGGATGGGGAACACGTGTATACTGGCGGCGGATCCATCTTGATGTATTGTAAAAGCAATACAATATTGTAAAGTTAAGCAAAATAAAAAAAAATAAAAAAATAAAAAAAATAAAATAAAGTTTACAAGCAATAAATGTTAAAAAAAAAAAAAAAAAAAAAGGAAATTCCTGCTTCATGAACTTGTTTCTAGTGAGACCGTTCAGTCCAGGACCCTCGTGAAAAAAGCACAGATGATGAGTCAGAGATGCGGGCCCGGTACCACCCGCAGGGTGTCCAGTCACTTCCCTGGGCTTCTGTTTGCGTATCTACCGTGTACGCAGGCTCTTACGGTTCTGAAGCACAGAGAGTCTCCAAGTTTTTCTCATGCCCTAAGATGAAGCAAATGCAAATAACGAGGAAAGGTACTGATGACAAAGCAGTACTGGAACTCAGACAGGCCAGAGGCAAACGGTTTCTTTGGAGCCAGAAACAGCAAGAGAAGTTACTAGATGTAGCCCCAGCATAAAGGCTTTCTGATGTTCCTCTGCAGAGTCTGACCAGCTTTCCCCGGTGTCTCTGGAGAACAATGAGGTCACCAGGAGGCTCCCCCAGAGAGACTTGGGGGGCAGTGTTACTCCTTGTGGGCATGGTACCACCTTGATTCAATTCATTACTGTCTGGGATGAAGTTAGTTGAGAGTTCTCAGTCTAGCCCTGGGAGAAAGGGGTCACCCACATCAGCAAAAGGTGGCTCCTGGAGAAAGAACTAAGATGGAATTTCCCCTCCCAGGGGAATTTCAGCTGTGGGCCAATAGGTCAGTCAACAGGTGGGCCAGCAGGTCCAGTCAACCCCGTTATTAAGCACGGTAACAGCATGACTGCTTCTGTTAGTAAAACCAGACACAGGATTGTGCTGGGATCCTCAGACAGAAGACACCGTGATAGAACCACCTCAGCAGCAGCTGTACCATGGATGTGGGATTGATGGTCACAGGGAATTTCCTCCTGGCAGCCGTCAAGGTAAAGCTGATGGTGTCATTCCAAAGGAGGATTCAGTACAAGAGTTTTATACACACCACCACGAAATGGTCCAGAGAGGTACAGCTCGGCTGGTTTGTGCTGACTGCAGAGTAGTGAGTTGTCTGCTTCACTTTTAGGCACTCCCTGACACCAGATTCATCACAAAAGAATCAATTCCGGAGGATTTTTATTATTATTATTATTAAGGTGAACTCTCCCTGGTGACAGGACCAACCTTGTGGTCTAGTGTATTAGTTAGGCATATTTTTGGCTTCAAGTAACCTGAATCCCACTTAACAGTGGTGTTATGACACATATATATTTATTATTTCCTCAACAGGGAGTTCCAAAGTTAATTTATAGATAGTAAAACATTAATTCAGCAGTTTAAGTTTGTCATCAAAAAGGTTCGGGCTCTTTGTTTACACTTTGCTATCCTGAGAATATGGCTTTTTGTTGTTGTATTTGATGCCTCATGGTTACAAAATGGCTGCTGTGGTGCCAAGTATCCCAATCATATTTAAAAGCTCTTATTAAGGGCTTTAGGCGGTAGGCTTTCATCTCATGCTGCTACTGCTAAGTTGCTTCAGTCATGTCCGACTCTGTGCGACCCCATAGACGGAAGCTCACCAGGCTCCCCCGTCCCTGGGATTCTCCAGGCAAGAACACTGGAGTGGGTTGCCATTTCCTTCTCCAATGCATGAAAGTGAAAAGTGAAAGTGAAGTCGCTCAGTCGTGTCCGACTCTTAGCGACCCCATGGACTGGAGCCTACCAGGCTCCTCCGTCCATGGGATTTTCCAGGCAAAAGTACTGGGGTGGGGTGCCATTGCCTTCCCCGTTTCATCTCATAGTTTCTATTTAATAAGAAAGGTCTGGCTTTCCTAGAGCAGACAGCCCTCAGCATACATCTCCTTCTATTACACTGGGCACAACTTGGGGCATTGGGCTACCCCTCCCTGAAAGGAATGCTGCTGCTGCTGCTGCTAAGTTGCTTCAATTGTGTCCGACTCTGTGTGACCCCATAGATGGCAGCCCACCAGGCTCCCCCGTCCCTGGGATTCTCCAGGCAAGAACACTGGAGTGGGTTGCCATTTCCTTCTCCAATGCAGGAAAGTGAAAAGTGAAAGTGAGGTCACTCAGTTGTGTCCAACTCTTTGCGACCCCCTGGACTGCAGCCCATGAGGCTCCTCCATCCGTGGGATTTTCCAGGCAAGAGTACTGGAGTGGGGTGCCATTGCCTTCTCCAGAAAGGAATGCTAGGAAAGGGCAAAGGAATGGATTATTGAGAACAGCCTCTGAGCAACCAAACAATAATATCTTGCACACCCAGTGACAAGCACTTTCCTTTAAGGAAGCTTCTTTTGTTTTCCAGTAGTACAAAGATCTTTACAGAAGGAGCAACAAAGTATAGCTGCCTTGGACAAAAATCTATTCAAGCTTAAAATGCAAGAGCATTAGCTGCTCAGAGCCGTCACCAAGGAGAGATAAAATACGTCTGCTCTCTCAAGACCTGGGAGATGCTTACAGTGTGATTATTTTTTTGGCTAGGAAAGCTGCTTAGCCGACAGAAAAAGCAACGTACCTGAACATTTATGAGTCGGCTTTTCAAAGACAGCAACCCATCTTCCTTTCCACCGCCCCCCACCCCTCCAGCTCCCCCTTCCCTGGAAGGGAACACTTAGCAAAACTAAATAAATTATCAGCTGGTCCATGAAGAAATGCTCTCACCGGGTAATGCCGGCGAGCCTTGAAGCCGTAAAGCCAGCCCCGGAGCTCAGTGTCATCCTTGGAGGAGCCAGCTGCTAGGGGAGTGGACGCTCAGCTGCCCTTGTCACCTTGCTGCCCAGGGGCCTGGAACAGAAGAGACCTGGGGCTGCTCTGCACTGACCTGAAAGACAGGGTGGAAAACTGTTATCATCGGAGGCCGCTCAGAATCGGGTAAGCGTGGAGTCAGAACAAAGCACTGAGGTGTCATGAGCTGAGCCTGGGCTGGAGCTGAGGGTCCTGGCTGCCAGAATCTGCTTTCCCACCTTCTTGCTGGCTTATGTCCTGTGAGTCAGTTAACCACTCCGAATGCTGCCTTATCTGGCAAATAGGGATAAGAAAAGCAACACTGATCTCGGCTATAGATTGAATTGTGTTCCCCTCCCCAAGTTCATATGCAGAAGTTCTAACCCCCAATGTACTAGGAGATAGGGCTTTCCGGAGGTACTTAAGTTTAAGAGAGGTCACAAGGGTGGTGCCCTAATCCATAGAGCTGGTGGTCTTTTTTTAAAATTATTATTATTATTTTTAGAATGTATTTATTTTGGCCACCCTGGGTCTTCATTGCAGCCCCTGGCCCTCCCCTGCTGTGTGCAGGCTTTCTCTAATTGCAGCAAGTGGGGGCTACTCTCCAGTTGCGGCCCACGGGCTTCTAATCACAATGGCTTCTCCTGTTGCGGGGCACAGGCTCCAGGCCCACGGGCTCCAGTAGTCATCGTGCACTGGCTTAGTTGCTCCATGGCATGTGGGATCTTAGTTCCCAGACCAGGGCCTGAACCCGTGTCCCCTGCATCGACAGGCAGATTCTTAACCACTAGACCACCGGGGAAGTTCCCAGAGCCAGTGGTCTTCTAAGAAGCAGCTGAGATCTTTTGTTCTCTCTCTGCCAGCTTAGGAGAAAAGCTTTGTGAGGATACAGACAGAAGGCGGGAGCCCGCAAGCGAGTTAAAGAGCTCTCACCAGGAACCGAATCAGCCTGCATCTGGATCCTGGGCGTCCAGCCTCCAGAACTGCTAGAAAATACACTTTGATTAAGTCAACTCTCTATGGTATTCTGTTACTGCCGCTGAGCTGACTAATACCGTCTCCTGGTGCTTGACAGATGCAAATTATAGGGAGCAGGCAAGGGGGCTCAGCAAGCTGCTGTGCTCTTTCCAGACCTTAAACGTGGCTCAGACTTCTCCTGCAGCACGCGGGGAATCCCAGGGCAGAAAGGGTGAAGGCACTCCTAAAGTCAGCCAGTGTTGGGCTCTGTTTTGAATGACACCCTCTTTCTCCAGGGGGCTTCCCCACTGGATCAGCAGTAAAGAATCCACCTGCAATGCAGGAGACACAGGAGTCGCAGCTTCGATCCCTGGGCTGGGAAGATCCACCGGAGTAGGGAATGGCTAGCCACTCCAATATTCTTGCCTGGGAAATCACATGGACAGAAGAGCCTGGTGGGCTGCAGTCCACGGGGTCACAAAGAGTCAGACACAACTGAGCGTGCACATGTGCCCCCCCTACCCCCTGAGAAATGCAGACTGACCTGTTTCTCCTGCCCGGACTCCCCAGCTACTCCAGGAGTGAAGCCCAACCCTTTCCTTCTCTGCAACAAGCACCAGGACACTTTCTATTCTACCCAGCCGCTCCCTCCTCCTGAGATTTGTGTGTCCAAGAGATCTAGGGAATAAACAATCACACCAGGACTTTTTACTCATCCAATTAGTGATCCCAAACCTGCTGACCCCCTGGGACCATCTAGCTATATGCCGAAAAGGAAAACATTTCTGTGAAACTGGAATCTTTGACAAATGCTATTTCTACTGCATTAATTCAATGACACTTATACTCTAGGACATGTACATTCTTTCCTCTTTATGATTGAGGGCGGAGAAATAGTTAAAAAATACTTGGTAACTCTCCAAGGCTTACTCCCCCAAAGAATGGGAACAGGTGCTCACCCCTCAGGTTGCTCTTGGCCTTGGGGACTGAGGTGTGACGGGATGGCTCCCTCTGGGGCTGGTCTATAATTTCCTACAGAAGCTCTGGTGACCCCACTCCGGCAGTAAACACAGGCCTCTGGAAGCAGTCCTTCCAAATTTATTCAAAGTTAAGCAAGGTTGTCCGCTTGCTGGCCAACAGTAGTGGCCTGGAGGGCAAGCCTCCTCAGCCTGGAGCCTGAACTGGGCCGGGGGGATGATCGGGGACAAGCTGTTGATGAGTATCTCATACCCAGGCCTCCTTGTTGCTCTTGATGTGGTATTTAATTTATTTTTATTTTTTGATTTTTATTGGAGTATAGCTGACTTACAGTGTTGTGTTAGTTTCAGGTGTACAGCACAGTGATTCAGTTATGCATATACATACACCCACTTTTTTTATTAGACTCTATTCCCATATAGGCCATTACACAGCATTGAGCAGAGCTCCCTGCGCTATACAGTAGGTCCTTCCTGTGCTGTTCTTAGTCACTCAGTCCTGCTCTACTCTTTGTGACCACATGGACTGTAGCTCGCCAGGCTCCTCTGTCTATGGGGATTCTCCAGGCAAGAATACTGGAGTGGGCCACCATGCCCTCCTCCAGGGGATCTTCCTGACCCAGAGATCGAACCCAGGTTTCCCTCATTGCAGGCGGATTCTTTACCAGAGAAGCCCACGGTAGGTCCTTATTATTTTCTATTTTAAACATTGGGTTTCCCTGGTGGCTCAGTGGGTGAAAAATCCACCTGTAATGCGGGAGTCAGTTCAGTCACTCAGTCGTGTCTGACTCTTTGTGACCGCATGGACTTCAGCACACCAAGCTTCCCTGTTCATCACCAACTCCCGGAGCTTACTCAAACTCATGTCCATTGAGTCGGTGATGCCATGCAACCGTCTCATCCTCTGTCCTCCTCTTCTCTTCTCGCCTTCAATCTTTCCCAGCATCAGGGTCTTTTCCAATGAGTCAGCTCTTCACATCAGGTGGCCAAAGTATTGAAGTTTCAGCTTCAGCATCAGTCTTTCCAATGAATATTCAGGACTTTAGGATTGACAGGTTGAATCTCCTTGTAGTCCAAGAGACTCTCAAGAGTCTTCTCCAACACCACAGTTCAAAAGCATCAATTCTTCAATGCTCAGCTTTGTTTATAGTCCAACTCTGACATCCATACATGACTATTGGAAAAACCATAGCTTTGACTAGATGGACCTTTGATGGCAAAATGTCTCTGCTTTTTAATGCCGTGTCTAGGTTGGTCATAGCTCTTCTTCCAAGGAGCAAGGGTCTTTTAATTTAATGGCTGCAGTCACCATCTGCTATGCAGGAGACCTGGGTTCGATTCCAGGGTCGGGAAGATCCCAAGGATAAGGGAATGGTTACCCACTCCAATATTCTTGCCTGGTGAATTCCACGGACAGAAGAGCCTGGTGGGCTACAGTCCATGGGGTCGCAAACAGTCAGACGCAGCGGAGCGACTAACACACGCATTCTGTATGTAGTAGTGTGGATGTGCCAATCCCAGTTTCCCAGTTCACCGTTCCTCCACCTGTCCCCTAGGAAGCATGCGCTTGTTTCCTACATCCGTGACTCTACTTCTGTTTTGTAAATAAGTTCATTTGCACCCTTTCTTTTTCTGTGGTATTTATTTTAATATCAGATCTTCATTCATCTTTGACTATCAGGGAGACACACACACACACCCCACACCTCCTTGTAAGGAAAAATGCTAGGTAGGTTATAGTTTCCTTCTGGGAAGAAAAAAAAAAGAAAAAAAGCCCACAAACGCTCTCAGTATGATTTCATAGGCCATGCTAATTATTTTTTAGGGCGAGCATAATAAAACCCAGGTGATTTGCCCTCAGCGTTTTCTCCTTCTCTTCACACGGCTCTAAATCATTTCCCCACACGGCGAGCAATTACCACAAGCCCTGAAGTTTTTACCAGACATGCTTTGTGGGAACCAGGCTGGAGTACACAGAGGTTAAAGCGCTCTCGCGCTCCGAAATCTGGGCATTATCTTGTGGATTGTAAGACATGCCTGTGACACGTTGAATTCAGATGATTTACAAGATCAGCAAAACAGAAGGGCTTCCTGTGGGAAGCTTCTTCCGCTAAGATTCCCTCATCAGAACAGGCCAAGGGTGATGTTCTGTTCGGGTTCCTGGCCTGTGGGGCAGCGTTGGGCTCTTTCCTGCCCGGCTTCTCTGGGGCAGCTGAGGGGTCTAGGGGCGCTCATGGTGGCTGGTGAGTACAGATATTCAGAGATGTGTCTCCTCTGGGAACAGTGGTTTTTATCTCACAGTTATTGTATACGGCTTCCCAGGTGGTGATAGTGGTAAAGAATCTGTCTGCCAATGCAGGAGATGCAAGAGACTTGGGTTCTATCCCTGAGTTGGGAAGATTCCCTGGAGAAGGAGATGCAAGCCACTCCAGTATTTTTGCCTGGAGAATCCCATGGACTGAGGAGCCTGGTGGGCTGCAGTCCACAGGGTCGCTAAGAGTCCGACAGGAGCAACGGCAAATTATTGCATAAGTTATTTAAAGTAAGATGCAAGGATACATGTGTCAGCCACATACCCAGATGATAGCACTGACCACCAGAATGGAAATACACATTTGGAAGAACTTTCTGGAAAGAGAGACGTGGGCCAGTATGTTGACTGGGATTTTTAGGTCCTCTGCTCACCACTGGGATTGCAACTCAGGGGTCACTTCCTCCAGGCAGTCTTCCCTGACTGCCCGTGCTGTCTTGTCCTCCCACCCTGTCACCGCCATCCCCTCTGCCACTGGTCTTTGTCCTTCTCTCCTCACGTATACTCCTCTGAAATGCTTGCACTTGGGTGTTAAATTGATTTCACAGCTACTACTTCCACTAGGATGTAACTGCCTCCTGTTACAGTTACCCCCTTGGCCCACAGAGCTGATTCAGTTCCTGGACCAGAGTAATTCCCAATACGACTCTGTGGAATTTTCACCTATTTTGTCTCTACCCTGATGTTGTAAGCATGGACGCTATGTGGGAGACAGTGTTGGGTCTCTTCGCATCCCTTCTGTTTAAAGATCCATCATTGACTTGCTCTTCTTCATTCATTTATTTATATGTTCCTCGAAATGTTGACACCTCCATCCATACTGTTTGATCAAGTCTCTGTTGGTTACCTTGGAAGCTTATGATTATGCTGTTTTTTTTTTTTTTTAATTGGAGGATAATTGCTTTATAATGTTGTGTTGGTTTCTGCTGTACATCAATGTGAATCAGCCGTAAGTATACATATATCCCCTCCTTCTTGAACCTCCTTCTCACCCCCACCCATCTCACCCCTCTAGAGCACTGAGCTGAGCCCCCTGTGCTATACTGCAACTCTCCACTTGCTATCTGTTTTACACGTGGTAATGTGTAAATTTCAACGCTACATTCTCAATTTGTCCCACCCTCTCCTTCCCCCACCGTGCCCACAAATCTGTTCTCTGTGTCTGCATCTCTATTCTTGCCCTGCGAGTTCTGCTGTTTTGAAAGCACTGTCTGGGATAGTCAGAGAAAACCTGGGACTGGGCTTCCTGGCTCCTCACGTTAAGCTACAGGCCAAGTGCCCCTCGCGAGCCCATCTCCTCGCTGCCCCTGGAGACAAACAAGCAGACTGAATGGCATACCCCCCAAACACCCCTGCCCCTCGGAGTTTCAGGCACTCCTCTCACTATCTGCTTCGCCATTCTACAGATGTGGAAATCAAGGCTCCTGGAGACGAGGCAGCTCAAAACCCATCTGTCAGCGGTGGAGAGACCTCGATGAAGAAGCGTTTTGTCTGATTTGCTATGAATGGATTTTGCTAGGAGGTCCCCTTCTGGCCTCTGTTGACCCAGCCAAGAAGAGGGCCCTGCCTTCCTCTCTCTCTGGCCTGTTACTGAGGGACCACGCAAGTCAGGTGGCAAAGCCATCAGGGAGGACTCAGAGTTGAAAATCAGTTTCCAGATTGTCCAGTCCCCGGGTGAGGGCCTGAGGTCATAAAGTCATTCGCTCAGTGTCACTGAATCAGCCAGGGTTAAGTCAAGGTTCAAACCCAGGTCTTGGGCTTCCCAGGTCAGTGCGTCCAGGTTCAAGACCTCATGACCTAACTGGAGGGCACTGCCCAGCCTCTAGGGAGCAGGACGCTGGTGGTCCCCCTTCTCTCCTCTTGCTCCACTGCCCCCAGTATGCCCCCCACGTACTGGAAAGCCCCCAGTATAGCTTCCTCCCACAGGGCCTTTCTATTCAAGCTTCCACTTGGTTCAGATGCAACTCTTGGCTGAAGGGGGTTTAACTGGTGCCATGGCCAGTGGCGGGGCTGTCCAGAGAAGCTCCTACAAACATTTACTTCCTGGGTTATTTATGTGGCCAGAAACTCTATTCCACTGGCCTTATAGGATCAGCCCAAGATGCACCCCTCCCCACCCCACTGGCCCCATTAGTCCCCATCAGCCCCTCCCTCCTCTGTATCTGACAGCATCCACGCTACCCGCTGCGCACTGCTCTCCCTTCCACAGAAAACCTCTCTCCCTCAGCTGTAGGACAGTTATTCCTGGGCTTCACCTATCCTATGAGCACTTTTCAACCCCCTCTGAATCTTCTTTTCCAATTTCCCGCAACAATTAAGATTTATGCCACCCAGTCCTCACTAAGGAACACAGCCTCTCTGGCTGTTCTCTATTATTTAACTTGGGGGTGTCTTGTTTCTCCAGCTGGAGTATGAGCCCAGATCATGTGAATAACACCCTGGTCCCTCAGTTCAGTTCAGTCGCTCAGTCGTGTCCGACTCTTTGCATCCCCATGAATCGCAGCACTCCAGGCTTCCCTGTCCAACACCAACTCCCGGAGTTCACTCAGACTCACATCCATCGAGTCAGTGATGCCATCCAGCCATCTCATCCTCTGTTGTCCTGGTCCCTAATCAGTACAAATCCACAAATTGGCTGAAAAGGAGCGTTTTGCCTGCTAATTTTTTAAATGACAAGATAGGAACTTGGTCTTTAGCAGGTAAGGTGAGAGAAGACCATTGTAGGTTAGTTCCACGTTCTGCTGTCCTCTAGCTTCGAAGGCCAGATGGTTGAATTTGGGAATATTCATTCAGACTTCTTTTCTCCACACCCCTGCTCCTCCAGCCTTCCTATGAATTCCTAGGAATTATTCATCAGCAACGCGGCTTCCCAGGTTGTGCTACTGGTAAAGAACCCGCTGCCGATGCAGGAGACGTAAGAGATGCAGGTTTGATCCCTGGGTTGGGAAGATCCCCTGGAGGAGGTCAAGGTGACCCACTCCAGTATTCTTGCCTGGGAAATTCCATGGACAGAGGAGCCTGGCAGGCTACGGTCCATGGGGTCATAAGGATTCGGCACGTATGTTCACCAGTCACACCCGTTTCTGGCTTGGAGATATGCTGTCTCCTTTTAGCCTCTGTTGTTCCCACAGGAAAGTTTCTGCCTTCCTGGCACCATTTTGATCTGGTCATAGTGCTTGCTGTCAAAAGCCCCTGATCATAATTTCTGTGTCTGGAACTGGTCATTGAGAGAAGCCATTTGGAACTTTGGAGAACAGACTTTTTTTTTTTTTTTTAAATTCTGAGCAAATCCAAACCTGCTTTGACATCCAAGGGGGTGCTGGGGAATATCAGTCTGAGAGGTTTCCGTTTTGATCAACAAGCTCTCCAAACTTCCTCCACTCTCTGCGGTCTGACAGGCCCCTGCAAAACACAGCTCTGACCCCACAGAGGCCTTGGGAAGAACAGTCGAACCCGAATGCCATAAAAGCTGGGGTTTTAACTTCACAAAAATAACAGCTGGTGAGACCTGCATGGAAAACATCTTCCAAGTCCAGAGAAAGAACACGTTCATGAACACTCACACACACACACACCCTGTGAGGCTCTGGACCAAATCCATCTTCATCTAAGTAGAAGTGTATGAACCTCAAACATCTTTTTTTTTTTTTTTCTTAAAGAGAAAAGTTGAAGCCTGTACTGACTGAGGCCGAGTGGGAGAGAAGACCCAGGGTTCTCCCTGCATCTTCTCCAGCCCACCCGCACCCCAGATCTTCCTCTTCCTCCTCTGACCCCCGAAGAAGGCGTGTACTAGAGAGGGCTGTCATGAAGCATGAAGAAATAGTTTCAAAAATCTTCAGAAGGCTGGCAGCATAAAAAGCCCTGGCTCTGTCGTTTCTCTGTTTCTGCAAGCAGCAAAAAGATCCATAATTCTCACACTTAATGTAATTCCAAGGCATCTAAAGTGATTTACAGTCGGTTTACTCAATACTTTCAGCTTTATTTAATGTAACAGTTATGGCACATAAAAAGTTTATTGAAAATCCTTTGGGAGTGCGATTGAGTAAGAAAGAGTCGTTGCTAATACCATTACAGGAACAGGAGGAAAGGATTTCAGCCTGTTTTCTCTCTGACCTTTATGGTCCCAAGAACAAGGGTTATGGAGGGAAGGATACCTCTCTGCCGTCACGTGGACTTGCGCCCAGGCGACTCTGGAGCTGCCATCTTGGCTGTTTCTGGGTGGCTCTTTTTTTGCGCTTGGCTGCCAAGGCGACTTGGATGGTAGCCCTCAGGTTACACTACCCAGGAGCCTCTGCTGTTATGCAGAGTCCAGGTTCAGAAAGGCCCGCTAAAGGAAAAAAGCCACATTGTCATTTTTTCCCCTTCTGATGCTTACCTATTCTCTACTCTTAAATCAGCTCTGCTCTCTGGTTGCCCCACCTCTGCTGGCATGCTGTTCAGCCTCCTGGAGTCCCCGCAGCCCGCAGCCCTAGAGGGGAGGCGGAGAGACTTGAGCAAATATTCCCCAGGCCCTTGCAACAGTCAGGTTTGGTTACTGCTCTGGAGATGAAAACACTGCTGTTTCCTGTGGTCCCCACTCTGACTGCATCAGAAAGGAAATAATCTATTGAAAGAAAGCCCTTCACTCTTCAAATACTTGACATGTGCCCATGTAACTTCCCATTGGCTGTAAAAGAAAATCAGAATCTAGAACATTGCTAGCAGACCTCCAAAGCCTGACTCCACGACGTCCATGAATTCAGTGAATATGGCCTCTTGTTTCTGGTTGAATTAGTTCCTTGTGTCTGCTCCTCCCCTGTGACTGCTTAGATTTGGGAATTTGAAGAACCTCAATGTCAATCAAGAGGGCTTTAGTGCAGGTAAATATCAGCATTGAGTCTTTCATTCATTTCTGCTAAGTGTGTACCTAACTTCTAGCCAATTTCTTCAGTAAAAGTAGTATTCTTGGTTCTGTCTGTATCTTTTCTTTCTTTCTCTCTGTCTCTCTCTCTCTCATATACACTTTGTAGCTTTTTTGTAGTCTACCTCATTGTTGATTTCATGATAACTGAAGCTTTTCTCTTTAAACACATTTACATAACAAAACAAAACATTCTCAAATGAATATCACTTCAAATTAAATTACCCACTCTTCTTTCTGCCTAAACAAAGTACTCTAGTACAAACATATTTAAAGTTTCCCATGTTGTCTCGAAAACATCCCCGGGCAGTGGTTTTACTGAGTGGTGATGCAATGAAGCTTCCAGGATCTCTTGAAGCCTCTTGTCCCGAATCTAAACGGCTGCTTTTGCTTTCAAGTTTCCATCACTCTTTCACACAAACACATGATTTTTCAGTGTCGCACTTTCCTTGTTGCTTTTAATTTTATTTTCCTCTTACTTTCTAACGTCTAGCCTAGTATCTAATATTACATGGGAAGATGCCACATAATCGCATTTAAAGCTTGATTTTGTGTTATGTATTTTAGCTTTGCAGAAGTATTTTTCTATTCCCCTCCTGATTCTCAGCCGGGTGCCTAGAATTTGTGGCTGTCAGTTAAGTGTTCAGCATATATGTAACATACGAGGTAAAATATTGTATATGTGTGGGTATCTGTTTACACGTACACGCATACACTTGAGAGTTTAAAATTTTAATTTACAGATTGTATATAGGGTTTGGGATACAACATTTTTACGTTCTCTCATCTCTGTCGAAGAGGAAGAACATCGCTTTGACTTTGGTTCATTCTTGTGATCTCTAAATAATGACTCGGTCAGACTCCCAGCCCCTAGAACCCAACTGCCTGGTTGCCTTCACCTGTTTGGAATCCATTATCAATTGAAAACACTCTCTGGACATGTTTCCACAGTCTGGCTGTTTGGTTCTGTCTTGGAGATCTCTCCTGGCTGAATCACACAATCATTGTTTGGCTTCCATTTAGGAAGCACACGCCCAAGAGGACGGTCAGACACCCGGTCCCAGCCCCATGGACGCACTTCTGGGCCTTGCTGTGAGGCTGATAAGACACCCACCCTTCTCTGGATTACCTTTCTCCCCCCACACCAGGAGGTAACTTTGTGACTACACAAGGGTAGACTCAAATTCAAGAGGTAAGGTTTGTATTTTTCTACTCAATTGTCTTCATAACTGTCTGTTTTTGGGTATTGGAGTCATTCCTGTAAATAATAATAATAATTCATTTTTTCTCACTGGGGGACCTTCCTGGATGTAGGGACAGTTGGACAAGTTGGAATGTGGTGTCCTCAGCAGGTGGAACCCTGTGGGGTTTATCAGAAAATGCTGGACGACTGGTCTCTGACATTGCTGACTCTTGAAGGCCTCGGAGCACTGCAGAGAGCTTTGACACTTGTACCTAACTGCATCTCTTGCAAACAAACTTGTCGGGTGGGTATGATCATAATTGCAGGTGCAGAAGCCGGTCCTTAGATAAACGACTCAAACAGTACCACACAGTAAGTGGCTGGGTTGGGACTGGAATCCAGAGACAGCACCTCCAAACCTCGTGCCCTTTCCATCAGGACGAGCTCCAATCCCCCTGGTTTGCAAAGCAAGGCACGTCATCCAATTAACTCTAGGCAGCTTTTGGAGATACTGAGGTGGTGAATGTCCGTAACTGATCTCTCTCTGCTCTCATGTCTCACAATTGACTCCTGGAAAGACCTGAAAGTGTTAGTCGCTCAGTCATGTCCAGCTCTTTGCCAGCCCATGGACTGTAGCCTGCCAGGCTCCTCCATCCATGGGATTTTCCAGGCAAGAATACTGGAGTGGGTTGCCATTTCCTTCTCCATGAGATCTTCCTGACCAGGGACTGAGCTTGGGTCTCCTGCATTGCAGGCAGACTCTACCGTCTGAGCCACCGGGGAAGCTGAAAGACTTTGCTCTCAATAAATTTAACTACCGTTAATAGTGGGGGGATGGTGCTAATAGCCCCAAGGCTATTTTATTTTAATCAGAAACCTCTTAAAGACCCCACAGCCTTCAAGACTGAAGCAAGTGAAAGCCCGGGGACAGACAGGATAGAAGAAAAAATGGAGGAGGGAAGGCTATAGTGAGTGCCAGGAGCGCTTCAGCATCTCTCTGGTGGCAACTTCCCTGTACGCATGCTGCTGCTGCTAAGTCGCTGCAGTCATGTCCTACTCTGTGCGACCCCATGGACTGCAGCCTACTAGGCTCCTCCGTCCCTGGGATTCTCCAGGCAAGAACACTGGAGTGGGTTGCCATTTCCTTCTCCAGTGCATGGAAGTGGAAAGTGAAAGAAGTCGCTCAGTCGTGTCTGACTCTTAGCGACCCCATGGACCGCAGCCCACCAGGCTCCTCCGCCCTTGGGATTCTCCAGGCAAGAGTTCTGGAGTCAGGTGCCATTGCCTTCTCCGCCTGTAAGCGTAGCCAGGTGTTATCACCGGGCAGGCAGTTCCGGTCAGGGTAGTTGGATCAGTAGCCACTAGAGGGCAGCAGAGGGCTGGAACAGCTGGTTAACATACAAAGTAGGTAAATTTCTCAGGGAAGGGCGATACCGTAGTCCAGAGACGCAACCGGGTTACCACAGGTAATGGATACTGTGACACTTCTTCAGGCTCAGTGCATCCGTGTCTCAGGAACCGGGAACATCGCCTGCTGACAGCTCACAGCGCATGGTCACTGAGATCTGCCCCGGGTAGCAGTTCAGTTCAGTGCAGTCCAGTTGTGTCCATCTCTTTTCGACCCCACGGACTGCAGCACACCAGGCTTCCCTGTCCATCACCAACTCCCGGAGCATGCTCAGAGTCCGCTGAGTCAGGGAACTGCTTTATCCAGGTCACACCTTTTCCACGGGGATGGCCAATGAGCATCTAGTGCAGGGAATGCTCCAAGATCCAAGCCCTCCACTGCAGAGCAATTTCCCCGCTCTGTCCCAGCTTCCTTACAGGGCTGTCTCTACATTGCGTGTGCGCCAAGTCGCTTCAGTCGTGTCTGACTCTCTGCGACTCTAGGAACCGTAGCCTGCCAGGCTCCTCTGTCCAGGGGTTTCTCCAGGCAAGAATACTGGAGTGGGTTGCCATGCTCTCCTCCAGGGGATCTTCCCAACCCAGGGATAGAACCCGAGGCTCCTGCATCTCTGCTTTGGCAGGCATATTCTTTACCACCAGTGCCACCTGGGAAGCCCCTAGCTTTTAAAATCCCTCTCCCATTTACCTGAATTCTTATAAACCCTGGAGCATGTAGGCCTGTTTTCAAGTTCACGGTAGGATTAGTCCACCTAAATAATAGTGGAGCTAGGCCTTTCCAGCTTCGGCACAGCCTCCTAAAGTAAGCCTCCCGTTGTTAGAGAAACAGGCTCCGAGGCTCTTGGGCAGCAAATTCAGCACTGAGGAGCTTGTAGCAGAGTCCGGGGCCTCCGCAGGGAGGCAACTGAACAGCCTCAGGATTAATGTACTATTATTACATTACTCTTTAAGCTTCAAAGGTCTGCCAGGAGGGCTAAGCTCACTATCTAGTCCATGACATTTTAAGAACAAATAATACATTAATATATTTAATTTGAGAATAAACACGTACATTACAGGCAGGGGATTTTGTCTATGCTGATAAGGCACCAAATGACCTTTCCAGAGCAATCCCAACACGCAGAGCCGAAAAGGGACGTGTTCTAAAAAAACCCTTTGTATCTATTTGGCCGTAAGACACAGGCTTCAACGCTGGCTTGGCCCGTGTGGGGCTGCAGCTGCCACGATCTTCAGAGATGGGAGCTTTTGCTGTAATTACCCCTTCGACGCTAATCTGCGGGAACATTCAATCTTGTTGCCTCAAATTAGTTAATCAATTAAGTGTCAAACCACAAAATGCTGGAGATTTGGGTTTGGATTTATTATCTTGGCAGACACTTCCTTCCTCAGTCCCCTTGGCACCCTTCTTCTCTCCCCTTTGCAGGGGAGCTGGCTTTGCAAGATGACCGGTCACTCATTGTTTATTTCTGGCCTATTAGCAAAACAGTTGAAATTGCATAAGCCTGGTGCCCAGCGCTGGAGCAGCCCTGAGATTGACGGCTTGGACGGCATTCAGGCGAAGTGGTGTATTTGTGTATGAGTGCCTTTCCTGGGCTTCGCTCAGCACAGTACAGAGCTCATGAGCCAGCAGCCTCCGCTGGGCTTGCTAAGCTCAGCCATTTTGGAGCCCATGTTAATTGATTGACAGCCTTGTTTACTGTGACGTCACTCTCCTGAGGTCAGCCAGGGACGGGCAGTGGGTGTTTCCAGGACGCCCTGCTCAGAACCTCTGGTTTCTCCAGGGCCCTCGGCTCCCTGTGTCTGGACTTGCTGCAGCTGTGGGCTCCAGGGGGACCGGGGTGATGGCTGAGCAAGCTGCCCGGGGGCTGAGACCCGAGCTCTTGGGTCTGGTTCCCTGTGCTTCCCATGGATTCGACTGACATCACTCTGAGAACAGATCACTTCCACTCCGGCCCACTCTCACCATCTGTCTCAGCTGACCCACATAAATGAGCTCACCCTCCAGTCTCAGATGGGCACCACCAAAATCATGAGAATAACTGTACTTGGTGATGAAAAATCCAAAGCAAGACATGGCCCCAGTGTTTCAGGAATGAAGACTCTCATTGAAGAAACAGTGATTTACATATGCAATGGGAAAGAAAAAAAAAAAAAAAGGGCCATGCACATCTATTCAATGCCTGAGATGTGAACTCTGGTCATGTGGAGCTCAGGGATGGGTTGTCAGTGTGGTTAGAACTACTGTCTTTCTCTCCTGGAGACAACAGGCAGCTTTTAGATTGATGGGTAGGCTGCTCCTGTGGTTCCAAAATCTGGGGTTTAGAACTTGTTCACAGTGAGTTTCATGTTTTTAAAATTTAAGGAGTTAAAATGTCCTTTCTTTGTGATATTATATAATGATGACAGTCAATGGTAATCTTTTTGAAGGCTGAATTTTGTCAAATAGTTGACTGTACTATGTTGGGTGTGCACGATTTTATCGGTTTCATATTTTTATGTTAGCATTTTACTTCTCCATGAAATCCCAAACTCTGAATCTCCAGATCTATAGCTTCCCAGTCTGTCTCAATCTTCCTGGTACTGCTTGCCTCTCACAGTGCAGGAGATGGAGCAGAGAAGGCAGGGCGTCTGCCTGGTGCCCACGTGAGCTCTCTCACCCCGAGCCCCCGGGGTCCCCACAGAGTGAGGACACTTGGCACTTCCTTGCTAACAGTGCCACACTTTGGTCCTCTGTGTATTCTATGATACCAGCCTGCACTGCAAATGCCAGGGATGACACTAGGAGGATTATGGAAATTTTCCATCTGGAAGAGACCTTAGGTACTTTTTAAAATCAGGGTATAATTGCTGTGTTGGTTTCTGCTATAGAACAAAGTGAATCAGCCATATATACACCTCCCACCCCGCCTCCCATCCCACCCTGCTGGGTCATCTCAGAGCATCAAGCCGAGCTCCCTGTGCCATACAGCAGCTTCCGGCTAGCTCTCTGTTCTACTCATGGTGGTGTGTTTATGTCAAACCTCATCTCCCAATTCCCCCTCCCCACCCGCATGACCACATATCCATTCTCTATATCTGCATCTCTAGTCCTGCTCTGCAAATAGGTTCACCTCTACCTTTTTTCTAGATTCCACATATATGTGCTAATGTATGATATTTGTTTTTCTCTTTCTGACTCACTTCACTCTGTATGACAGCCTCTAGGTCTGTTCACGTCTCTATAAATGACCCAGTATTGTTCCTTTTCATGGTGGAGTAATATTCCATCATATATATATAAAGCCATCTGAATGTCCATGGATAGATAGATGGATAAAGAAGTGAGACTTTCTGTACTGAGTCTAACTCCTTTGTTTTACAGCTGAGGAAACCGAGGCCAGGAAAGCAGAGGATTTCCCCAAGAGCAGTGGTCACCTCTGCCTCCACTTAGGGTTCAGTATCCATCATCATCCTGTGCATTGCTCTTTTGAGCAGCCCCCCTGGGTCCTAGGCACAGGACCCCTGGAACTACTTTCCTTCCCCTTGGGCCTTGGATTTCCTTTGTCACCAGCCTTGTGATCAGATGTGGGTGATTCCTGAAGAGCGCCTTGGTGGGAGGTGGTCCTCCAGTCCAAGTTAGAAGACTCAGCTTACTGGGTATTGCCAAGGCCTGGGTCTGGAGTCAGAGAGATATCTGTATGCCGATTTCACAGCTTCGGCAGATAGCTGAAACTCTATGTAGCTATTGACGCATCCTTGGACACAAAACTTACCTGGCAAGGTGTTTCCAGCGTCCATATGATAGTGTGTGAAAAGCAGCTGAGGCACAGCAAGTGGGAAGTGTTAGAAATTCTCCCCTCCAACTTCTCTGAACCCGCACATGTCTGCATTAGGCTGAGACCTTGGTGGCTGAAGGAGGACACGTCACACCGCACAGGTCTCAGTGATGACCGTGCCGCACTTTCCCAGCCACGGTACCCAGAAGCCCTCAGATGGTCTCATCATTTACCTGGCAGTGGAAACACTGAAGCAAGGTGGACGGCAATCTTTCATCTTTCACTCCAGGTGGGGCTGCCTAATTCTCATGATCTTACCTGTGTTTTAAGGCATCCTTGAGGAAGCCTTTTTGTATTTATTTATTGTTTTAATTGTAATATAGTTGAGTCACAATGTTGTGTTAGATTCGGACATAAGGCACAGCGATTCAGTGATATATGTGTAAACATACACGTATTCTTTTTCAGATTCTTTTCCATCAGAGGTTATTACAAAATATCGAATGTCGTTCCCTGCGCTATCCAGGAGGTCCCTGTTGGTTATCTATTTTATTTATAGTAGTGTGTATCTGTTAATCCCAACCTCCTAATTTATCTCCGCCCTCCCCATCTTTCCCCTTTGGTAATCATAACTTCATTTTCTACATCTGTGACTCTATTTGTGTTCTGTATATAGGTTCACTTGTAGGACTATTTTTTTTACATTCCGCATATAAGCGATATCATCTGATACTTGTCTTTCTCTGTCTGACTCACCTCTAAAATAGGAAGTCATTTTAGAGTAGGGGTAAGAAATTCCCTCTGACTTTCTAAGCAACTGGCTGGCCTGCAGCTTTGCAGTTCAAGCATCGTCCCCTTTCTCTGCAACAGGCACAGAGCAGGCGGAAGCCCTGTGACCTTGGAGCGTCCATAACCCGGAAGTAGATGGGAGGGGGCCCCTTGGGTCAAGGCCCTTTGGCCTGTCTGATCTCATACGTCTTTCCATTGAAGACTCCACAGTCTGTTCTTTTCTCTGCCTTTTAGGTTCTCTCAATTCAAATTTCCCTTAACTCATATAAAACAATGCCGGAAAAATCCCTGGACACCAGCGTGCCTCCTCTCCAAGGAGACTTGAGTGGGTGAGTCACTCCGCCTCTTTTCTTGCCTGCCTGCCAGACACACGGGCAGGGCTTTTGTTTCCTCAAGCAGTGATTTATGCGGGTGGACCCCGGGCAGGGAAGAGTCGAGTATCAATTTCGCTGGGTTACCGTGTTAAATGACCAATGCATGGATGGTTATTGCTGCTTCGGGAGCAAATGAAAGCCCTTCGCCTCCTGACACCGCCGTACCGACCCCCCCCCCCCCACTCCCACCCGCGTTGCTGACGATCAGTTAAAAATGTAAATAAAAAGACTGCACTTTGGAGAGAGTCTGCTCAGGAGGGTGGGGGGAAAATTGCAAAAGCGAAGTTTATTGATCCCCTGGTCAAGATTGATGGCACAATAAGAGCGGGAGGCGAAGAGTGATTTTGCTTTTGAAAACGTTGATGAATAAGCACTCAGGGGCAACAAATAGCCGAGCTCACCGAGTGATGGACGGTGGTGGGGGAACAAGATGCATTTTTATAAATGGGGGAAAGGAGAGGAGGACTTATTAAAAAAATGAATGACCACATGTGGCAGGGATATGCCGGTAGGGAGAGGAAAGCCATTGATTTATGTGTACTACTGGCATTTGAAAATTCAATAAAAACATTGACAAATGAGAGGCGAACCTGGCCACAGGACAGCACTGAGCCTGGGACGGAGAAGGAAAATGCCAAGGTCAGGGAGAAGGAGCAGAAAAACATGCTTATGTTGAAAAGCGTTTACATTAACTCGTCCGTATAAAGACATGAAGAAGAATCCTTCCGAGATCAGTGCCCGGGCAGGGCGGGCAGGCGAGGGGAGGGGAGGGAGAGGCGGCTGGTGCTGGGGTGACCCCTCTCCTGCAGCCCCAGCAGAGGTGGTTTTTCGCTGGCCATTGGGTGGGTGGCTGGCTGCCTTGCACATCCTCGCCCTGTTGCCAGACTCTGGAGTAAAAGCATCCTCATGACTGGGGGAATTTTTCTCTTCTGTTCTGGGCTATTCCTTCCTGGCGTCCCGTTGCCAGTGCTTTACCCTCGCTGCCCTTGTTTCGTGTTCACTATCCTTTGTGAACATGCTGTCAGTCCTCCCATGGTGGATCCTCTGGCCCCTGAAGCAGGCCCATTTTAAGGCTCAGTGTGCTTCAGGGATGTTGTAGACAAGTAAGTGGCTGTGACGAGCCATCTCTTTGACTTAGGCACTCAGTGGCCTTCCTCTTCCTTTCTCCACTCCCTACACAGTCCTAAGGTTTTTTCCCCTGAAATATCTTCCCTTGATCCAATCCATCCATCCATCCATCCATTTATCCATCCACCAATCCATCCATCCATCCACCCATCCACCCATCCATTCATCTATTCATCCATTCATCTACCTATCCATTCATCCATCCATCCACCTATCCATCCACCCATCCATCCATCCACCTATCCATCCATCCAACCATCCATCCACCCATTCATCTATTCATCCATCCACCTAGCCATTCATCCATCCACCTATCCATCCACCCATCCATCCATCCACCTATCCATCCATCCAACCATCCATCCACCCATCCATTCATCCATTCACCCATCTATCTACCCATGCATCCACCCATTCACCTATTCATCCATCCATCCACCTATTCATTCATCCATCCACCCATCCATTCATCCACCCACCCATCTATCTAACCATCCATCCACCCATCCATCCATTCATCCACCCATCCATCCATTCATCCACCCATCCATCCACTCATCCATACATCTATCCGGTCTATGTGAAGAAGGAACTCTGTACTCAGCACTATGCCAGGTGGGAAGTGTCTCGATAATCCTCCTTGACTTTAGAGTTTGGGTGGAATCTCCTGTTGAGCAGCACTTCCCTTTAGAAACTGTGGGTAAAAGCTCTTTGCACCCATGACTCTTCTTAATCACAGCAGTTCTCAAATGTCACACTGATGGCTGCTTTTCCAGGAAGTGTCTCAGGGGCCAAGCTGATCTGCCCTCCCTCTTCTGGGTTTGCTTTGCTTCAAGCCCCCTTGGCAACATTGTATCCATGCCTCTGCCTCTTCTTGGCTTTCCCTAACTTAATGCCAGGTGTTACTCAGCTAAAAAAAGGACACTGGACAGAAAGATAAAAATGAATATCATATATTAATGCATATGTAGAGAATCTGCCCTCCCTCTTCTGGGTTTGCTTTGCTTCAAGCCCCCTTGGCAACATTGTATCCATGCCTCTGCCTCTTCTTGGCTTTCCATAACTTAATGCCAGGTATTACTCAGCTAAAAAAGGACACTGGACAGAAAGATAAAAATGAATATCATATATTAATGCATATGTAGAGAATCTTAGGAGAAGGCAATGGCACCCCACTCCAGTACTCTTGCCTGGAAAATCCCATGGACGGAGGAGCCTGACGGGCTACAGTCCATGGGGTCGCTGAGGGTTGGGCATGACTGAGCAACTTCGCTTTCACTTTTCACTTTCATGCATTGGAGAAGGAAATGGCAACCCACTCCAGTGTTCTTGCCTGGAGAATCCCAGGGACGGGGGAGCCTGGTGGGCTGCCGTCCATGGGGTCACACAGAGTCGGACACGACTGAAGTGATTTAGCGTAGCATAGCATAGAGAATCTTAAAACATGGGTACACATGAACCTACTTGTGAGGCAGAAATAGAGATGCAAGCATAAAGAATGGGCTTGTGGACACAGCAAGGAAGGGAGGCTGGGATGAATGGGGAAAGTAACATTGACATATACACACTGCTGCAGCTACTGCTGCTAAGTCACTTCAGTCGTGTCCGACTCTGTGCGACCCCATAGACAGCAGCCCACCAGGCTCCACCGTCCCTGGGATTCTCCAGGCAAGAACACTGGAGTGGGTTGCCATTTCCTCTTCCAACGCGTCAAAGTGAAAAGTGAAAGTGAAGTCGCTCAGTCATGTCTAACTCTTCGAGACTCCATGGACTGAAGCCTACCATGCTCCTCCATCCATGGGATTTTCCAGGCACTACCATGTGTAAAATAGATAGCTGGTTGGAAGCTGCTGTTTGGCACAGGAGCTCAGCTTGGTGCTCTGTGATGACCTAGATGGGTGGGATGGGGATGGTGGAGGAGGGAGGCTCGAGAGGGAGAGGATATAGGTATACTTATGGCTGATTCATGTCATTGTACCATAGAACCTAACAAAACATTGTAAAGCAATAATACTCCAATAATGATAATAATAAAAAAAATACAAAAAGACACTGGAAACAGAAGCCTGAAACAACGCTGCCTGACTTCACAGATGTGTAAGTACACACACATACACACAAACACTTACGCAAACACACAGACACACATACAGTAAACACAAGCACAGATATACACACACAAACACAGATCAGATCAGATCAGTCGCTCAGTCGTGTCCGACTCTTCAAGACCCCATGAATTACAGCACACCAGGCCTCCCTGTTCATCACCAACTCCCGGAGGTCACTCAGACTCACATCCATCGAGTCAGTGATGCCATCCAGCCATCTCATCCTCTGTCATCCCCTTCTCCTCTTGCTCCCAATCCCTCCCAGCATCAGAGTCTTCTCCAATGAGTCAACTCTTCACATGAGGTGGCCAAAGTACTGGAGTTTCAGCTTTAGCATCATTCCTTCCAAAGAAATCCCAGGGCTGATCTCCTTCAGAATGGACTGGTTGGATCTCCTTGCAGTCCAAGGGACTCTCAAGAGTCTTCTCCAACACCACAGTTCAAAAACATCAATTCTTCCGCACTCAGCCTTCTTCACAGTCCAACTCTCACATTCATACCTGACCACAGGAAAAACCATAGCCTTGACTAGATGAACCTTTGTTGGCAAAGTAATGTCTCTGCTTTTGAATATGCTATCTAGGTTGGTCATAACTTTCCTTCCAAGGAGCAAGCGTCTTTTAATTTCATGGCTGCAGTCACCATCCGCAGTGATTTTGGAGCCCAGAAAAATAAAGTCTGACACTGTTTCCACTGTTTCCCCATCTATTTCCCATGAAGTGATGGGACCGGATGCCATGATCTTTATTTTCTGAATGTTGAGGTTTAAGCCAACAAACACATATATACACATGCAAACACACAGACACACATACACTAACATACACAATGCACACACACACAGAAACTCATGTGAACACACATACACATATACAAACAGACATATACACAAACACACAAACACATACACACAGGCGCATCTACAAACAAGCACATATACACACACAAACACACATAAGCACACAACACATACACACACAAACCCTCCCTTTTGACTGCAGTGCTCTGAAGGAGCCGCCCTCTGACCTGGGGCCTATTCAGCCTCGCACTTCTCATGGACACTGTCTCCACTCCATGGCCTTTAACCGCAGTTCCCTGACAGTGCCAACGCTGACAGCACAGCGATTCTGGGATTTTAACGCTTCAGCCACTCAGCATTCGCTTTCCCATTCCCTTCTCTTTTGTCCCGTAACTGGTCGAGGAGGGAGCTGTGTCTGGGGCTCTGGGTTCCATCCCCACTTCTGTTCCCCACGGCAGGGCTGCCTCCCATGACGTCTTATCCAAAGGTGACAAGAGCAGGGGCTTGAGCCAAAGCAGAAATCCTTGCTGACATCTCCTTTCCAGCGCCCCTGGGACTTGTCCAAGGGCTGAGCCCAGTGGACGGAAGGACTTTTGGCCCAGCTGTGGGCCCCTGACGTCTTCTTAGGGTTCCCACACGTCTCCATGGACCACTAGCCGTTCAGTGAATTTTCATATTTGCACATTTCATTCACTTCTGCAGTCCACCTGTGTCTTTTCTTCTCCTCTGCTCCTTCCTTTTACCATGGTTGCCAGTTGCAGATATAGGTAATAAAGAGCTGAGGGCTGGGCTGATGGGATAGACAGATGGGGAGAGCTGACCCCAGGTTTCGCCAGCCTCTTGTGGGTTCCCAGCCCACAGTTTGAAGAAGGTTCTAGTAAACCTGCTCTTGTCCATTTCATGACCATAGGCACAGCTACCAGAATTGCCTCTTGACCAGTCTTTGAGAAAACTCACCTTGATCAGGGGTGAGGCCACTTAGCTAGGCCAGTGAATGTCGTGGGATCCTGCCTTCCCAGATTCTTCATTGGTCGGGGGGCGGTGGGGTGGGAGGGGGAAGAGCTGGGAGGATCAGAGAATGTAACACAGACAAGCACCTGTCTGCACATCACTGGTGTATTCAGTGAGGCCTAGAACAGGGTTGGCAGCTGGCAGTCACTCAACAAACATTCCTTGAAACAATGAATGAATACAATGCATTAAATGCCACAATAGAAAGAACAGAAGTATGCCCTGGGGATTTGGAAGTTTCCTTTTCAGTTCAATTCAGTTCAGTCGCTCAGTTGTGTCTGACTTTATGATCCCATGGACTGCAGCACGCCAGGCTTCCCTACCCATCAACAGCTTCCTTCTGTGTCTGAGAATTAAGAAAGCCTTAAAGGGGAGATGAGTCTTCCCAGGTGGCACAGTGGTAAAGAATCCACCTGCCAATGCAGGAAATGCAAGAGACACAGATCTGATCTCTGAGTCTGGAAGATCCCCTGGAGGAGGAAATGGCAACCTGCTCCAGTATTCTTGCCTGGGAAATCCATGTATAGAAGAGCCTGGGGAGGAGGAGCTAAGATGGCGGACGAGTAAGACGGGGAGAAAACTTTCTCCTCCACAAATCCATTAAAAGAACATTTGAATGCTGAATAAACTCGATAAAACAACTTCTGAATGCCGGCAGAGGACATCAGGCACTTAGAAAGACACCTCATTGTCTTCAAAACGAGAAAACGAGCCCTGCGGTAACTCCTTTTGCGGAGAACTGGCGCGGACACCAGCATTTGCTATTGGCAAGTGGGGGCTGGGCTAGGAGGAGCGGCGAGGCCTGCATTGCTTTGAGAAAGGATTTGGCCTGGCTATCTCGGGCGCTATCTGAGCGAAATAACCAGACTGTCGGTTATCTACTACATCAAAAGCCAGCCCTAACTTAAGACACCACCAGGACTACCTACGGAACAAAGGGCTGCACAGAGTTGGCCGGCTGCAGGCCGTCCCCTCCCGTGACAGGCAGCCAGGGCCAGAGGCGGGCAATTATAGCCCTAGAGAGACACTGTCTAACGGAACTGTGAGTAGGTTTCTGTGCTGACTCACGCTTCTTGGGGCTCTGGATGGTCAACATCTGCCTGAGAAAGTGTGCTGTTTGTATACCCAGAAAACTGAGCGGCAGAGAGGCGATAAGTCGCAGCACCTGCGCTCGCTGAACATTTCATCACCTGCGCTACTTGGATCTGGGAAGGGCATAAAACGCAGACTCAACCAAGTCTGTGCTTCTGAGGATTATCTGAGTGCCTGAACCTGGCCGGTTTAGATTTGGGTGTTCATCTCCGCCCCCTCTGTAACAAGGCAGAGATCAGATATTGAAAAGACCTGTAAACCGCCTCAATAAAGAGAATTCAACAAACTACCAGAATATAGTAAGGACACTCTAAATTTGGCAATTTTAACAAAATGAAGAGACAAAAGAATACCCAGCAGCTAAAGGAACAGGATAGATCTCCACCAAACCAAACCAAAGAGGAAGAGATAGGGAATCTACCTGATAAAGAATTCCGAATAACGATAGCGAAATTAATTCAAAATCTCGAAATCAAAATGGAATCACAGTTAAAGAGTCTGGAGACAAGGATTGAGAAGATGCAAGAAAGGTTTAACAAGGACCTAGAAGAAATAAAAAAGAGTCAACACATAATGAATAATGCAATAAATGAGATCCAAAACACCCTGGAGGCAACAAATAGTAGAATAACAGAGGCAGAAGATAGGATTAGTGAACTAGAAGATAGAACCCTAGAAATAAATGAATCAGACGAGAAAAAAGAAAAACGTATCAAAAGAAATGAGGACAATTTCAGAAACCTCCAGGATAACATCAAACGCTACAACATTCGAATCATAGGAGTTCCAGAAGAAGAAGATAAAAAGAAAGATCATGAGGAAATACTTGAGGAGATAATAGTTGAAAACTTCCCTAAAATGGAGAAGGAAATAACCACTCAAGTTCAAGAAATCCAGAGAGTCCCTAACAGGATAAACCCAAGGCGAAACACCCCAAGACACATATTAGTCAAATTAACAAAGATTAAATATAAAGAACAAATATTAAAAGCAGCAAGGGAAAAACATCAAATAACTCACAAGGGAATTCCCATAAGGATAACAGCTGATCTTTCAATAGAAACTCTCCAAGCCAGGAGGGAATGGCAAGACGTAATTAAAGTGATGAAGGAAAATAACTTACAGCCTAGATTATTGTATCCAGCAAGGATCTCATTCAAATATGAAGGAGAAATCAAAAGCTTCACAGATAAGCAAAAGTTGAGAGAATTTTGCATCACTAAACCATTTCTCCAACAAAAACTAAAGGACATTCTCTAGAGCAATACAATAATAGTGGGAGACTTTAACACCCCACTCATATAATCTGGCTGTAATAGACAAAGTAAAGAGGAAAACATATTTACTTATGAGCCTCAAAAAATTCAGTTCACTCAGGAGAGTTTAAAAAAAAAAAAAAAAGACTTATTTGCTCACTCTGTAGAGGTTTATTGACTATTTTGTGGGTTTGGTACCACTTTGGGTAGTAGGGAGGAAGAGGTGACAAATGTGATCCTGTCCTAAATAATATATTGTGGTAAAGATAGATTTACCAATACAAAATACCAAGATGTGCCTAAAGATGAGGACACCCAAACTGGACTTTTTGTTTTCTGAACTTTTCATTTCGAGAACAAACCTCCTAATATAAGATGAACTCACCATGATTTTTTTAAGTGTTCTTTGTGATTAAAAACAGAACGCCATTGGTTAAGAAATTACATATACTCCTCCCCACCATCACTCCCCTTCTTTCTTCCCATTTCCCTCCCACCCTCATTGATCCTTTCCTTTGTCCATTTTCCCCTGCAAAAAAAAAAATAAAATAAACCTCTTTGCTCTATCAACTACTGACACCCTCACCAATCTCTGAGAATTTCTCTTTTAAAAGGAGTAATATAAGAAACATACCTTTTATTTGTACTTTTTAGTTACTTTCTGTGTGACACTGATCTTTGGTTTTTCTTCCCTGTCTGACCACAGATAGGTAACTGGCAAAAAAAAAAAAAAAAAAAGAAGAGCCTGGTGGGCTATAGTCCATGGGGTCACAAAGAGTCAGACATGACTGAGCACACACACACACAAGAGGGCAGGTGGCCTTTGAATTTCACCTGGAAGCATGAATAAGAATCCAGAGGCTGAAGCAAAATCCCTTGGTTCAAGGTAGAAGATGGAGTGAATAGGTCATATTGCAGTTAGAGAAGTTTACAGGGAGCTGAACTATGGATGTGAAAGTTGGACTGTGAAGAAGGCTGAGTGCGGAAGAATTGATGCTTTTGAACTGTGGTGTTGGAGAAGACTCTTGAGAGTCCCTTGGACTGCAAGGAGATCCAACCAGTCCATTCTGAAGGAGATCAGCCCTGGGATTTCTTTGGAAGGAATGATGCTGAAGCTGAAACTCCAGTACTTTGGCCACCTCATGCAAAGAGTTGACTCATTGGAGAAGACTCTGATGCTGGGAGGGATTGGGGGCAGGAGGAGAAGGGGACGACAGAGGATGAGATGGCTGGATGGCATCACTGACTCGATGGATGTGAGTCTGAGTGAACTCCGGGAGTTGGTGATGGACAGGGAGGCCTGACGTGCTGCGATTCATGGGGTCGTAAAGAGTTGGACGCAACTGAGTGACTGAACTGAACTGAACTGAACTAGTTCAGCCACGTGACTGGGAAGGATTTGACCCCAAGGAACATCACTGACAGTCGTGGAGTGCTGATCGAGGGTTAAGTGTTTGCGCGCTGGCTACGCTGTACACTTTCGGCAGTGTTATTGCTTGATCTTTACGACCTTATTTTTACAGACGAGGACACTGAGATTCAGAAAGACCCGGCCACCTCCCGTGGATGCACAGATGATGACTTACGTCTAGAGCCCAGGTCAGTCTGACCCAAAAGCCCTGTGTTGTTAAACAGCAGGCAGTGGGGAATTTCCAGAAAACCTGATTCTTGAGAGGACACTGACTCATAGCTGGCAGCCAGCTTGGCACCCAGTAGTTACTCCATCCACACTGGTTGGGTGGGTCAATAGTGACCTGGGTCTGGGAGACAAGGGGCTTGGCTATTTCCCTTGAACTACACCCCCAGGAAGGAGGTCAGGGACATCTGGGGAGAATCTCCCTGGGATCAAAGTGAGGGTAAACCCTTCATGAATTCTTTTCATCAAAGAAAAATCATCCGTCACAAAATAGCCAAGCTGGAAAGTACCTCGGATAACCTCCTCAGGGGTTCTCGAAAGTGGCTTCTGTTTTAGCTGGGAAAATCCCTTGTCCAAATACAACCCCCAGCTCTCCCAGGACGACGGATGGAAAAGTAACTGGGGCTGCTCTGTCTGGGTGGAGGGGGAGTGGGGTGGGGTTGCTGGAAGGTTCAAGGCTTCCCGCTCAGCCTCCTCACAGCCCCACGGTAGGAGCTAATGTGCCTCGGTAGACTCCGAGGACAGCTCAGAACATGGTCTGAAACTCCTGAACAAGGCCAAGGGCTGGGGAGAAACAGCTGGGGACTGGAGGTGATGTGTGGGCAGCAGACAGCTGGGCCATGCAACACCCCAAGTCACGTACGGCTCTTGGGCCTCATGGGCCATAATCCTTTCAGTTCAGTTCAGTTCAGTCGCTCAGTAGTGTCTGACTCTTTGCGACCCATGAATCGCAGCACGCCAGGCCTCCCTGTCTATCACAAACTCCCGGAGTTCACTCAGACTCATGTCCATGTAGGCAAATTAAATAAGGACAGAGGAAAAGGCACTCTCGAGCAGCTTCCAGGGATTTGCTGTCCTGTTGGCTCAGGGGACATGAGTGAGAAGGGCCGGGTAGCGATTCTAGCATTTTCCTGCATTCTCTTTGCTCCAGCACCACCTCTCCCCACCCTGCACCCCCAGTTAGGCACTGGGTGGGGGACTGCTCAGGACTGAGGCACAGGGACTCTCTCCTGGCAGTTTCCAGGGAACCCCTCCTGGCAGTTTCCAGGGACCCCGGGGAGGCCTTTCTAAGAGCAATGAAAGCATCCTGTCCTTTACGTTTCCTCCAGCCTAGTTCATCACCGAGAGTGAAAACTGATGTTTGTTGACTGGATCATAAAAATTTGTCCTCCTTGAAAGCATTGCTTACCATGAGGCACCCATCTGATTTTGCTTGGATGGGTACTCCAATTTTAGGCATTTTCTTTCTGAGACTTTATTTTTTTAAACACAAGGCCACCCTTGTTCACATAATTATGAATTAGACCAGAGTACAGGCATAAGACGGGGAAGGCAATGGCACCCCACCCCAGTACTCTTGCCTGAAAAATCCCATGGACAGAGGTCCCTGGTGGGCTGCTGTCCACGGGGTCACTAAGAGTCGGACCCAACTGAGCGACTTCAATTTCAATTTTCACTTTCCTGCATTGGAGAAGGAAATGGCAACCCACTCCAGTGTTCTTGCCTGGAGAATCCCAGGGACGGGGGAGCCTGGTGGGCTGCCATCTATGGGGTCACACAGTCGGATACGACTGAAGCGACTTAGCAGCAGCAGCAGCACAGGCATAAGAAAGGGAAAGCTGAGCACCGAAGAATTGATGCTTTGGAACTGTGGTGTTGGAGGTGACTCTTGAGAGTCCCCCGGACAGCAAGGAGATCCAACCAGTCCATCCTAAAGGAAATCAGTCCTGAATATTCAATGGAAGGACTGATGCTGAAGCTGAAATTCCTATACTTTGGCCACCTGATATGAAGAAACCACTCATTGGGAAAGACCCTGATGCTGGGAAAGATTGAAGGCAGGAAGAGAAGGGGACGACAGAGGATGAGATGGTTGGATGGGATCACTGACTTGATGGACATGAGTCTGAGTAAACTCCATGAGTTGGTGATGGACAGGGAGGCCTGGCGTGCTGCAGTCCATGGGGTCGCAAAGAGTCGGACATGACTGAGCGACTGAACTGAACTGAACTGAACAGGGATAAGGAGCAGGAAGGGGAGGAGGCTGAGACATTCCCTACTTTGAGCATCTCTGCTCCAGGAGCCATAAGGCAGTGACCCGAACCGCATGTGTTTTCTGCAGGGCGGATGGAGGGGAAGGATCACCAACATATCTTTCATGAAGATGCTCATAAGGACCGTTTCCTGCTGATCTTACTTCTTCTAAGAGGCAGTGCAGACCTCTGGCTCATAGCCACTCTGGCCACGAGCTTTGCTAGCTTGGGCTACCTCTGCATCCAGCCCCACAGAGGTGCCGCCAGCCCAGAGAGAGGGAGGGAAGATCACGTCCCAGGGATCTGAGGTCATTAGAGGTGGGTGTGGGGCAGGGTAGGAGGTAGAGGCCCCTGTCTGCTTCCTTGCCCATTTCCGGGAAGTGGTCCTGGTGGCCCGGGTTGCTGGTATGACCGGAGGGTGCTATGCAGTCTGGGCTCAAGGGAAACTTCCCTCTTCTGCCAGGCAGGGGTGGAAATTCTCTTCCTGCGGAAGCAGACCGCCCGTCTCTCTGTGACTGAAGTGCTGAGTGTCCTCGAGCACATCTCTGAGCCTGGCTTTCCTCATCTGGAACCCACCTCACAGAAAGGCTGTAAGTCGTAGGTCCGACTGAAATTCTGTGAAAGCTCTAATGTGCCATATAAATGAAAAATTACTTACTGGAGCCCTTGAGGCAAAGAAAAGGTGTCATGACCTCCTGGTATGGGAAATGACCCTCTGGCCATTCGCAGGAGAACTCAGGGTCTGGGGCCTGGGTGGATGAGCCGGTGGGAGGGGCAGGGAGGTGTGATATGAGACGGGTGCGGGCTCGCTCCGGGTTTGCCTTTGGTCTGCCGGGTGGGCAGCTGGGACTGCTCTTTCCACATCACGTGACTCATCAAGTGGGAAATGGGCCGAGTCCCTGTCTTCATTTGTCCAAAGCCTTTGATTCTTTCCCCTGGACGCGGGGTCACGTTTAGATGCCATAAGTGGAGACAGCCTGGTTTAACTTGGTCCTTTTCTGGTCTGATCACTGTGTTGGCAGAGGGCCTGCTGTTGATCATTCACAATCCTCCCACTTAGGGCGGCTGAAATCCCTGGATTCCCTCAGGGCCAAGAAAGAGGTGGGACAAAGACAGACAGACAGACATTGAGGCTGCAAAATTCTGATGAGCCTGGAATCAGTAGATCTCTCCACTGCTGGGGGAGGTGGCTGTGACAGTGAGGTCATGTGCATACTAGTTAATGTGGAAATGAGGTGCTGTCGACGTGTGCCTGTCACAGCTGTGACTCCTGAAGACAGTGGCCGGAGAATCACTGGTCCTGTTGTCTGCTCCCCACCGTTAGGCCGAGAAAAGGAGGAAGAGCCGGTAACACCGAAAAGACCACAGCCACGGCTGAAGCTGTTTCCTGATGCCCTGTTTGTCGGTGTTTTTTCATGACTGTTTGCCATCATTTTGGCCAGCAGTAGATCAGGATATAAAGCTTGAGGGATGGATAGATAAGCATTACCCATTTTCCTATATATCAATATACCATAAAATATCAACTTCAGACATCAAGTGAATTAAAGGCAAAAAAATGCTGTAGGATCTGCTGCAGCTGCTGCTGCCAAGTCGCTTCAGTTGTGTCTGAGTCTGTGCGACCCCATAGACGGCAGCCCACCAGGCTCCCCCGTCCCTGGGATTCTCCAGGCAAGAACACGAGTGGGTTGCCATTTCCTTCTCCAATGCATGAAAGTGAAAAGTGAAGGTGAAGTCGCTCAGTCATGTCCGACTCTTCGTGACCCCATAGACTACAGCCCACCAGGCTCCCCCATCCATGGGATTTTCTAGGCAAGAGTACTGGAGTGGGGGTGCCATTGCCTTTTCTGATAGGATC
This sequence comes from Tragelaphus eurycerus, assembly GCA_935064755.1. NCBI lineage: Eukaryota > Metazoa > Chordata > Mammalia > Artiodactyla > Bovidae > Tragelaphus > Tragelaphus eurycerus. Next base: position 9,089,961 of record CAKXYN010000034.1, on the reverse strand, counting down.
TGACATCCTGTGACATAAAATGTTTATTAACTGGGATGTGTTGTTGTTTAGTCGCTAAGTCGTCTCCAGCTCTTTGCGACCCCATGGACTGCCACACTGTGATAAATATAAATGGCATTTATCTGTTGGCAAACCTAAGCTATAGGAAAATGGAGAAATAGCTTAGAATTCCATTTGCTAAAAACATACTCTTCTTGAAGGTAATATAAAATGTATCAGCAAATTCATGGGGGTAGGGAGAAGACAGAGAAAACACAGACACTATTAATGAAGCATTTTCCTTCAGGTTTAGTTCTTGGCTTCAGGTCACAGCACCTGAAATCCTGGTTCCACCAAGTACTTCACATGCTTCTCAGGACAAATTACTTAGCCCCTATCTTCCCCTGTTTCCTTCTTTGTAAAATGATGATGAGGATAAACATCATTCTCTATTGTTGTGACTATTAAATGAGTTTAATACAGGTAGATTCCTAGAACACTGCTTGGCTTATGGTAAACCTTTCATCAGAGTGAGTTGTTGATATTATTTCAGTGGAAAGTTTCACTTGACCGTGAGCCACGTGACGGCAAAAGCGTGAATGCCTGTCTCACCACTTGATCTTGACATCTAGCACGGTGTTTGGGGCCCAAAAGACCCTAATGGGCTTCCTGGGTGGCTCAGTGGTAAAGAATGTGCCTGCCAATGTAGGAGACACGGGTTCGATCCCTGGGTCGGGAAGATGCCCTGGAGAAGGAAATAGCAACCTGCTCCAGTATTCTTGCCTGAATTCCCATCGACAGAGGAGCCTGGTAGGCTACAGTCCATGGGGTCACAAAGAGTCGGACACAACTTAGTTACTACAACAAGACCCCAAATAATTATTTGTTGACTAAACAATGGGGAGAATTTGGTTCCATGGAAACTGCCCAAATTATAGAGTTCAGAAAGCACTGAAAGGCGTAATTTGGGAGTGGGGGATAAATTCAGTCCCTCTTATGCAGCTTCCACACCTCAGCAATCTGAGAGGACACGGAGAGACCCCGGGCTGTGAGTCTGAGGCTCAGACAGAGCAGACCAGCCCCTAACTTTCAGCGTGTCAGTGTCTAAGAGTGGAGGGCAGAATTGTCTGCAGCCCCCTGGGGAGTTGAGCTGTTTACAGAAATGCTAACGTGGTTCCCGTGGATCCACGTCATGGTCCACAATGCATATCCACGGGAACCAGCCGCCACTCCCCCAACTCCAGCTTGCAGTGTTTCTGGTCTTGTTGTTCGTGTGAGGCCCAGTGGTCAGGGGACAGGGGCTGCCATGGGGTCATGGAGTGACGGGAGATGAAGGGTCTCTTTCTCCCAGGCAGCCGGGCTTCTTTTAATGGGCAAGGTCAAGCAATGAAATGACCAGGAAGAGGAATTGCTGTCATTATGCATCAGTGGCAGTCTTCAGTCAGTGATTCCCTGTGCCGTTCCCTTTGCCACGGGCTGGAGCAAACATGGCCCTAATCAGTTTTACATCTCCGTTTAATTTTATTGGAAAGAAGAGCCGGCAATGCATCACAGAGGCCAGGCCTGACACGAAAGGTGACCCCCCGCCAACTTAATGGCACCATACATAACCCTTAATGAAGTTGCTATCTTGTCCCTTTTTGGTTGTCTCAGCCCTGTGATTTACGATGGCATCATTTTGCTTTGCCCTCTTTTCATTTCAGCTTTGACAAAGTGGATGGAACAATTATCTTCGTTATCGGCCAGAGCAGTAGAAATGTGATAGTTGGGAGATTTCTGCGGGTGGAAGGCCTTGGCTGGGGATCAAAACCAATGGTGAATTGTGCTTAGGTTTTTTTTTTTTTTCTCTCCTTTTCCCTTTTTCCTGTGACTATGGGCTCCTGAAGATGGATGGTGTATCCCAGAGAGCGGCGTGAGTCCTATATCATTGTGGCAAGAAGTAATTTCAGGAGATGGGGAGGCGGTAGATAGAACAGAGCTTGGAATTTTGCAGTCTGTTCTCTTTGAGCTCCTTGCATTTGTTTTTCTGTGCACGGCCAGGCCAAGTTCACACTATCATACCCTTATCTTCCATCCATTTGTAGGAATGGAACATAAGTTTTCCTCTATTATAAATGATACCCTGTGTTTATTTTGTCTAATTAAAAGTTGTTTATTCATTTATTATTTAATCAACATTTAGTGGGTACCTTCTAGATGTTAAACAAAAAGGTGCTGTGGAAAGACAAGGAATAGTTATCAATTTAATCCTTAAGAAATGGTATATTCAACCAATAGAAATAAGTGATTGTAAATTAAGATGGAAAGCGGTTTACATATCAAGCGCTGAAGGCAGAGGGTCCTGGGATTGTTTAGGGGAAGGAGAATTTATTTCCAAAATGAGAGCTGGACCTTAAATGGGGAGCAGGAGGTGGTCAGATTAAAATGAGATGCTTATGTATCTATCATCGTATTGATAATGCAAATATATAAATAGAGAGTTGGGCAGATAAACAGACCAGATTTTGGTAGCCATTTCATGTTATTCTGGCAAAGTGATATAGTGATTGGGAAAAAAGATAGGAGAGGCTTGGGGTCAGGACAGGAATCAGTCAGTGTTTCACTTTGTACCTCCAGATATCCAACTGGAGAGGAGAATGTAGTGTCTTGTAGAAGAAGAAAGAAATTTAGTTATAATAGCAATTTCTGATGGTCTGTGAGAAGGAAGTTAATCAAGGCTGGGGTGAAAATAGAAGCCGTGTCTCAGCTGTCTTGACGGCCTCCTTGTCCTCTACCCCAGTTTATGGACTGGATGCCCATGGTGAGGATGTAGGCCTGTGATGTCCTTTGCTGGTCGAGGCGTATGGATTGTGTTCTCTGACACTGACGAGATGACTTTGTCTTGGGGTGCCATGTTTTTCAGATAGATAAGCTTGCAAAATCCATTCTGAATATCTTTCTTTCCATTGTATCTTACTCAGAGAGAATTGCAATTGGTTTTCACTTACTTATGGGCTCTATGAAGTCAAAGATAATTGGTTGGAGGTTTTTTAATCAGTGAGACTCTCTTGGCAAATACCACCCAAATGAAGCCTGTGTTATTAATGGGATGGCTGAATGGTGAGAGTGTTTCCACAGCCTTTTTCTCAAGTAGACGGAGAGCCATAGTGCTGAGATGGTTCATTGGGGTCTCAAGTAGATCCTTCATATCAGTGTGCATGTAAGTACATTTAAAAATAAATACGTCATATAAATTGACATATGTGAATACAAGGAAACCGTCTCCGGAAAAGTCAATAGATAATCCATTTGGTCTGTGCCTTCTCTCTCCCCCTGTTCGGTGTTTAGAGATTGAGGGTGGCAGGGAGAGAGGCGGTTCCACATCCTGATTTTATTTTCTAAAAGTAGCACATATTCAATACTTAACTTTCAGCTAGTTCATTGACATGACGGTTGGTTAAGTCTATAGTTAAAAATATGAGAGGATGCTGCGTGAAAGCACAGCTCACACCATTCAGTATGAAACAGAAATCTCAATGGTTAGATTGCAAAGCACACAGCGGGAGGTTCGAGAGTGGCATTTCGTCCTTTTCTTGTCCCCACGTCCGACCATGGGAACAGGCTTCCCGCCCCACCCACCCACCTGCCCACCGAGGTACATGCATCACTGCCTGAAGGTCAAAACCTGCCCCAGGAAACTCCCTGCTGGTCCAGTGGTAAAGAATCCGCCTTGCAGGGCAGGGCATGCAGGTTCAATCCCTGGTCAGGGAACTAAGATTTCACATCCCTCAGAGCAGCTAAACCCGCTTGTTGCAACTTCTGAGACCATGTGCCACTACCAGGAGTCCTGTGCACTGCTAGGAAAAGAACCTGAGTGCTGGAACTAGCCTGAGGCAGCCAAATTAAAAAAAAAATTTTTTTTAAATGACCTCACTCTTGTTCCTCATGGATGCTGTGCAGGATGGAAAGGTTCAAGAGACCGCAGCCACATCAACAAGACACTCAGGGCTGTTCCTTCTCATGACCTCTTGGCGCAGTGCTCACAGGAGGCAGAGGTCCTTTCTCCCTTGTTCTTCTCTTTATTACCATCCAGTGAGGGAGTGGAAGGGCTCCCATGACCCAGAATACAAACTTGTTCGTCGTGGGCAGCACCACAAGCCCGGGGACCACCCAGGGGCTCCCCCTGAACACACAGTGGAGGCTGATGGGATAATCTTTGGGCAAGAAAACAAGACATTTTTTTGGCTGGAGTTGGGGAAAAAGGAGGGCGGATGGAGGGGAACCCTGCCGTTACTTCCTTCGATCTTGGTAAATTGGAAAGGTCTTTCCCCTGATTCCTGCTGATATTTCCTGATGGAAATTTCTTCCATTGACAGAGATACAGATGGAGTTTAGCGACATGGGACTGCAGACACACTCTGCGATAATGAAAAAATGCCCAAGGTAGCCATATGCTCCGTGGCCGTTTGTTAGAAGGAACTCCAGTTGGTGAATACATAATAGCATTTTTGGCAGCATCGACTAAGGGATCTCCTCAGTATTTCTATGTCTTTTTGCATTTGTTGGTCTAACATGTGTAAATTTTGAAATTTTAGTCCTGTTTGTTAACATTCTTTATGCAGGCTTCTTTCCTCCAATTCTGAGACTTCTTTCCAAGACTTCAGAATGCCCTGGGGCAAGTCCAAATTCAGAGACCAGATTCTGTCTTCTGTGCCATTTCCTTAAGATCTCTGTTGTGATCTTCCTTTCCTCTTATTTGAAAGGATGTCTTATCATTAACAATGATGCATTGATGTAGTGATAATTAATATTATTCTCATCCTAACAGCAATCATTTCTTTAGCATTTACAGCTTAATTGTAGACATTATCATGCTGGTTTCATAATGGTGGAAGTTGAAGATCTTCAAGGATCTTGCCCAAGGCAACACAATTAGTGAATACCAGACTCAACATTAGGATCCAGGTCAGCTTTGTCCAAGGCTTCCAGAATTCCGTGCTTTCCAGAATACCACACGTCTGTCTATCTTGGGGACCAGAAGGGATAACAAGAATGTTTGGTTGTAAAACATACTCCTCTGAGGCAACTGCCCTTCAAGATTAGATTCCAGGTTCATTGCATGACCTCAGGCTGCCACGTTGCCATTATAGTTTTCTTGAAATACCTGTGTTTAGTATTCTCTTCCTTTCTGGGACAGGTCTTTTTTTAAAATCTGCCTAAGTATTCTAGGCTTTAGGATTTATCCAAATACGATTTAATTGTGTATATTTATTTAGTCCTAGGGTGCTGAGGGTAACTTGGCAAATGACCACACCAAGTTGCAGGGAGATAAAAAGTCAAGCCATCCTTTACTCATGTGGCCACCTGACTCCCTTCCTTGGGTCGAAATGACAGATATACCAACACAGAAACATCTTCTGGTGCAAGAATTTGTAGGAGAGGAAGACGTTCAATTAAAGGGAGAAATGTTCTGACCCAGAATGAAGCCCAGACCATTTGGAACCAGGTTCTGAACAGGCACACACAGTGACGAGTACACCTCAGGCTTTCTGACGTCGATGGAAACTGAAATGTGTGCTGGGCCCCCAAAACGTGCTCTGTGTGGAGGTCGGAGGAGCAGACTGGGTTATTTTTCTTCCTTTTCCAACATGGCAGCCTGTACCTCTTACGTGTCAAGCCGCCCACTCTGTGGACCATGGCGAGCTGGGTGGACCCCATGGTCAAGGTGAGAAGGACAACCTGTCAGTTTGAAAGTAACAGCCCCATTCTGGACATGCACTTGCTTCTCTCTCTCTCTTTTTGTTTTGGAGATATTAATAAAAACACATACCTTCTGGTTGGACTTTATCTCCTCATTTCCATCTCCCTCTGTTCCAGATCATTCTCATCAGGTCAGTTCTTTTCTGGTACAATGGACATGAGTTTGACAAAACTCTGGGAGATAGTAAGGGACAGGGAAGCCTGACATCCTACAGTCCGTGGGGCCACAAAGAGTCGGACACGCCTGAGTGACTGAAGAACAACAAGGCATGCTCCTAAGTCAGCCAGTCTAGCTCATTCCTGAGCAGTAGGAAACGTAGTTATAAACTCACCCTCTCTGGTCAGGCCCTTGGTTCCCTAAAACCTCGTGTATATTTTCCCAGGGTCAGTTTGCTCACTGATGCACCTGAGCAGGGGAGATCAGGGATGGGTGAAGAGGGAAGACACATGTTCTTGGCATGTAAAGGACATTGTTCTTTAGTTGCTAAGTCATGTCTGACTCTTTTTGAGACCCCAAGGACCATAGCCTGCCTGGCGTCTCTGTCCACGGGATTTCCCAGGCAAGAATACTGGAGTGGGTTGCCATTTCCTTCTCCAAGGGATCTTCCCAGCCCAAGGATTGAACCAGTGTCTCCTGCACTGGCAGGCTGATTCTTTACCACTGAGCCACCAGAGCAGACCTGGGGGGACATTAAGGACCATTCCACCGTGTCTTGCAAGGGGGCTACATCTGTGCAGGAGCTTCCCAGGTGGGTTGAGGCTGTGTCTTGGAGGGAGAGATACAGCCCGCAGCTGATTGCAGGCTTCTGTCTGCCAAAGCCTGGAGGGCTATCTGTTGGAGACCTCAGTGGCTGAGAAATTCCCAGGTTATCTTTTGAGACCTCCAGCAGATACACACCTCTTTTTGTGGTCATCTACATATCCTATTGTGAAAAATGAGAGCTCTTGCCACCTTCTAACTAGTGGCATGAGTGTGTGAAAGGCAGCCTCTCATTCACCCTGGCTCTTCCTGAACTTCACCCAGCAAACTTATGCCTACAACCAGGGTCATTTTATCGCCGATTCCTCCTTGACTTCTACTTTACTAGAACGTGATTTCATTCATTTGCATCCTTCAGGGGTTAAAGGAGAATACTGAGTTTTCACAGTAGCCCATTACTCTTGGACCTGCAACCCGGTTGATTTTGTTTTCATGGCTCCGTCCCTGCTTCTCAGGTTCTGATTTAGAGCTACCCCACCACCCTGCCCCACTTAAAAAAAAGAAAAAAAAATCTGAGAACCTGTGCCAGGACTTACCTCTGGTAAAGGATTTGTCCTCAGAGCAGGCAGCAAATCTGTTCTCTTGGCAGAAGGTGGAAGCCATACCCTATGACACTCTCTCCGGATCGCCCAGCCGGGCCACGGGGCAGCCAGCATTTCCGCGGGGGGCGGCATCACATATGTAAACAGAAATTGCTCCCCTGTAGGAAGCGGCTTCCACTGACATTGTTTGTCACCTCTGAGAAGTGCAAGCAGAATGATGCCTTTGGTTCTTCACAGAGGGTGGGAGGGGAAGTCAGGTGGGGCCGCTTTCTTGCCTTTTAAAGGAGCCGAAGCCAAGGCACAGAAGGGCCAGAGGGCATGATCAGAATTCTGGAAGGCGTGAGAGGGGCTGCTGGAACTCTCAGAGCCCTCCTCATATCCTGAGCTGCTTTCACCAGGAGGGCAGACCTGCAATTCACTGTGTGTGCGTGCTCACTCAGTTGTGTCCTACTCTTTGCGACCCCAAGGACTGTAGCCTGCCAGGCTCCTCTGTCCATGGGATTTCCCAGAATGGGTTGCCATTTCCTCCTCCAGGGGATCGTCCGATGTCAAACCCACGTCTCCTGCGTCTCCTGCATTACAGGTGGATTCTTTTCTACTGGGCCATCTGGGAAGCCATCAGGAAATCCTAACTCCCAGTTAGAAATTGGGGAACTCTGACATCTCCTAATTAGGTAAACACATTACTGTCAAGTTCAAACAAACAACAGATTAGTGCCAGGCTCGGAGAGGGGGCAAAAGCAGGCAGTGCAATCTCCCCATGGGGAATCAGTGTCCTGGCCAGTCCAGCAGGCTGGCTTCCTTTCCAGAAGACCTCCAGGGGTATTTCCAGATTTCCTTTCTCACCTGAGGAGATGCCTGGATGATGCAAAGAAATGCTCACTGTTGATGCTCCTTTGGACAATGGGTGTTTCTGCATCTGTGATTTCAGGGCTGATAGGGGATAGGTCTGTGTCCTGAGCCTCAAAGGCTGGGCCATGGGGACAGGCATGGACTCCCACCTGAGCATCGGCTTTTCTTGGGAGGGGAAGCTTGTGGCAAAGCCATGTTCTTTCCTGGTTAATGCCCTCACACCAGCACAGAGTCCTTCAGACCAGGCACCAGAGGACGGTTGCTCAGAGAAAACTGAGAAATAACTGCAAGATTGCTTGTAGCTCACACGGATCTGGCTGCAATTCTACTTCCCTGCCCCTCTCCCCTGCCCCACCCTTCATTTCATGCAGCAAAGGAATCTGTGGGTCCTCCACGCCCCACTGCAGGCTCAGTACCAGGCATCAGCCACCTTCCACTGGTACCACTGGTACCCCGAGGAAGCTGGGAATCAAGGACAGGGAGGGTGTTCCTTGACTGGGCTGCTGCTGCCAGAGAAGCACGTGTTGCAGTGGAAAGTCAGTGGAGCAAGAACAAGACAAACACGAGTATGAAGCCCAACTTCAGTGCTTAGACCCTCACCCCATAATTACACAAGCTACTTAATATGTGAATTTCAGAGTATTTGCTAGTAAAATGGGGATCGCCACGTCTATCTAGTAGAATGGCTGTGACCCTAACATAGAAAACCATAATAAAGTGCATAAAGTGTGTTTTGCCCATTTTAGGCACCCCATGCATTGTACTTACCTTCTCCCTGCCCACCCCACCCCCACTCACACAAACATTCTCTCTTAGGAAGGGTGGGCACCTTTGCCCAGGCAACTTCATTTGCAAGTTTCCTGGGGATGTTGGGAAACTTGGAGCCTGATTAGTAGAGGCAGAAACCTGGACTGTGATGGTAAAAAGACAAAATTGGCAAGTAAATAAATGAAAAGATGCTCAGTGTATCTTTCAGTTCAGTTCAGTTCAGTTTAGTCACTCAGTCGTGTCTGACTCTTTGCAACCCCGTGAATCACAGCACGCCAGGCCTCCCTGTCCATCACCAACTCCCGGAGTTCACTCAGACTCACGTTGAAATGGCAATGTAATCTCACTACACATGTGTCAGAATGGTTAAAGTCCAAAACACTGACAACGTCAAATCCTGGCAAGGATGTGGGACAACAGGAATTCCAATTTGTTCCTGGTGGAAAAGCAAAATGTACAACTTATTTGGAAAAGAGTTTGGAAATTTCTTATGAAACTAAACATACCCTTAACATACGATCCAGCAATCACAATTCTTGGTATTTATCCAAAGAGATGAAATTTTTCATCCAGATAAAAACCTTCATGTGGATATTTTTAGCAGCTTTATTCATAATGGCCAAAACTTGGAACAACCAAGATGATCTTCAGTAAGATTCTGAATGGATCAATAAGCTGTGGTTCATTCATACAGTGGAATACTATTCAGTGAGAAGACGAAATAAGTTACTGAGCTATAACACATGAAGGAAAAACAAATGCTAATGAAAGAAACCAACCTGAAAAGGCTACATACTGCATGATTCCAACTGTAAGACATTCTGGAAAAGGCAAAACTATAGAGACAATAAAAAGATCAATGGTTGTCAGGGGCTTGGGGAAAAAGAGAGAGGGTTAAATAGATGGAGCACAGAGAATTGTTAGGGCAGGGAAGCTACTTTGTAAGCTACTGTTCTGGTAGATATATTTGTCAGATCCCATGGCATGTACAACGCAGAGTGAAACTTAACATGAACCACTCACTTTACTTAACAAATTGCTCTTGTTTTTCAGTCACTCAGTCGTGTCTGACTCTGTGACCCCATGGACTGCAGCAAACCAGGCTTCCCTGTCCTTCACCAACTCCTGGAGCTTGCTCAAACTCACGTCCATTGAGTCAGTGATGCCATCCAACCATCTCATCCTCTGTCACCCACTTCTCCTCCTGCCCTCAATCTTTCCCAGCATCAGGGTTTTTTTTCCCAATGAGTTGGATCTTTCCAGCAGGTGGCCGAAGTATTGAAGCTTCGGCTTCAGCATCAATCCTTACAATGAATATTCAAGGTTGATTTCCTTTAGGATTGACTGGTTTGAATTCCTTGCTGTCCAAGGGACTCTCAAGAGTCTTCTCTAACACCACAGTTCAAAAGCATCAATTCTTTGGTGCTCAGCCTTTTTTATGGTTCCCGCTCTCACATTTATACATGACTACTAGGAAAATCATAGCTTTGACTACACAGAACTTTGTCAGCAAAGCGATGTCTCTGCCTTTTAATACACTGTCTAGGTTTGTCATAGCTTTTCTTCCAAGGAGCAAGTATCTTCTAATTTCATGGCTGTGGTCACTGTCCTCAGTGAGCTTGGAGCCCAAGAAAATAAAGTCTGTCACTGTTTCCATTGTTTCCTCATCTATTTGTCCTAAAGTGATGGGGCCAGATGCCACAGTCTTTTACTTAATAATGATGAATCACTATTTGCTTATCAGCTGTAACAAATGTATAAAACTAATACAAGATGTTAATAATAAGGAAAATTATGTTAGGGGAAGGGAAAGGGATATAGGAATTCTCTGTATGGGAATTACTCTGTACTTTTTGCTAAAATTTTCTGTAAATCTATAAGGGCTTTAAAAATGTCTATTAATTAAATAAAATCAATATATAAATAAGATACATTCAGACTCTCAGGCCCTGAAATGGTGCAAGGCTCTAGCTAGCCCCAGGGCAGGGCTCTTCGGCCTGAGAACTGAGGGGACAAGAGAAATATGTGAGGTGAGAGAGAATTTTGCAAGTGGCTTTAGGCTTTGAGTGACTTGGGGAAATGGCTACATGGTTCATGTTTTGAGGATCAGATGAAGATCTTTTCTGAGCCTCTGGCTCCCTCTGCTTCTTCTCCTTCCAGCGTTGACCAAGTCCTAACTCTGCCCTGGTGCTCTTGTTCAGAAGCACAATTGAGCAGAACAATGGAAGGAATAAGCATCAGAACAAGCATTTACCCCCGGGAGCCCAGATATGAAGTAACACATGGGAAAAAGGCATTCAGAGCCTCTGTGGTCGACCATCCCCCACCTCCTTCCCCGCTCAGTGATTATTACTGAAAATTATGTCTTTTTAAAAGTATCTCAAACTGTGCTATTTGCCATATATATCATAAAATCACAGCGTCTAAAGAGTGTACAGGACACAAAAGGTCGCCTTGGCTGAACTTTCCTAGCACATTTGAGGGTCCTGCTTATACCACACTTTCCAGAATGTCACCCTCTCCTGAATTCTGAGGAACAAGAGGCTCTTTCTTTTCCAGGGAAGCCTACCGTATCTCTGGACAGCTCTCAAAGGAAAACTTTATTTCTTTATAAAATTTTACCAATTTTAAAATAATTTTATTTAACTATTTTTGGCTGTTCTGGGTGGTCTTTACTGCAAGGGTTTTTCTCTAGGTGTGGAGAGCAAGGCCTACTCTAGTTGCGAGGGCTTCTCGTTGCATTGGCTGTGGAGCTCGGGCTCCAGGGCACACGGGCTCAGTAGCTGCGACGCGTGATTGTTGCTGTTGCAGCTTCCGGCCTCTACAGCGCAGGCCCAATAGTTGGGGTCCGTGAGCTTCATTGCTCTGCAACGTGTGGGATCTTCCTGGATGAGGGCTGGAAGGCCACCTGCATTGGCAGGCAGAAAGATTCTTGACCACCAAGTCACCCGGGAAGCCTATCATTTTAAATATAAAATTTCATTGTTCTCAAAAGTTATGTGGTTGAAAACCATCTTTTTTCCCCCAGAGTTAATGTGGGTCAACATTTACACTTATACCTTCAGCGTTCTTCCCTCTAATTGGTTTTTTCCTCCTTTTGTGTCCACTTGGGTTCCACCCTCTTCACCCATTTTCCAGAGAGGAAAGCTAAGAGTCAGTGTTACCATGGCAATTGTCAGCATCTTGCAATGCTGAATGGAAGTAATCAAAGACACAGAAAGGCCCTGCAGAAGGAGACTCTGTGACGCTGAGACTCGCGGGACACGTGACTCTCCGGGTGCCCAACTTGAACTTGGTTCTCTACAGCTGCCCTTAAATTAGAAAGCACCTCCACGGAAGCCTCAGGAAACCGAAGCCAAAACAAAACGTCCCTGGACTCAGTCCATCATTTCATAGGTGACCACAGAGAATTCTTTCTGATTGGGCTTATTCCAGAGCATCATCCTTTTTCGGGGTTTGATTCAGGAGATATGTTGACAGAAGTCTAAAGCAAGCATCACTCAACGCCTGAGCCAAATCAAATAGAAATAGAGAGAAATAAATAAATAAAAGTGAGATTTGGCTAAAAATGGAGGGGAAAAAAAAAAAAGAAAGCCAGAGAGAAAGGGAGCTCATATTATCAACCAATAAACCCAATAATCCATTAGTGACCAAGGTTGCTGAATAATATAGTGCTTTCTCAGAGCCATAATTTATCCTGCAGACTAGAGAATAGACACGGTTATTAGAGTGAGGGCTACCGGATGACACATGATGCACGACTGTGCGGCATTGATCTTCACACAACAGGAAGGTGTCTAGACCGGGAGATGTATGGCCATGCGATTCAGAGCAGGGCATATTTCACGGGAGGCCTAATGGAGTGGTGGAGCCCGTGATGGATGGGTTTGCCCAGTTTCAGTAGCAGTGCGGTTATAGCAGTGTTAATGTCTGACCTCTTCTGCGCCTCCTGTCCTTCATTCAGTCAGGGTGACCTCATTTAAAGGGACAGAAAATGAGATAGGGAGGAGGGAAGGGGGAGTGGGGAGGGGGAGCAGGGGTGGAGGGGACCAAGCTGGCCTGAAGGCAAAGGGGCGGTTGTGTAGGAGAAATTTAAACAGAGGAGGTGAAGGGCAAGAGGCCGAGCGAGAATGACTCGGACGCCAACCCAAACATCCGGCACCCCACGGGATGAGCTGATACAAGAAATACATTGAAGAAGCTCTTTAATGTCGCTCTGTCCTTCTTCCCTCCACAGTTCAGGAGTCTAGGGTGGTTGTTCTGGAAAGCCCGGGGCTTCCTCCATCCCCAGAGGAAAGACTCAAGGGATGAGGTGTAAGTCTGTATGTGAGAGACAGGGGTTGGTGCTAATGGGGTGAGGATATTCTGAGAGGAGCAAGTTTTGAGTAATCGGCATCGATTATGCAGGAGCGAGAGAGCCTTCCTGCACTCCCCAGGCCCTGTTAGATGATGCTTAATGCATCCTAATGACACTCTTGATCATTCCTCGGGAAAGCTAATGATTCGTGCAGCGGCCAATCCAAGCCCAAGTAGCTTGGTTGGTGATGCTTTTCCTCTCTCTCTTTGGCTCCCCCTTCTCCCCTCTCTCTGTTCTTTAAATTTCTTTCTCTGTATAAACGTTGGAGAGATAGGCCGGATCCCTATCTAGCACCTAAGCTGCTATTTAACCAAGAAAGAAACATTTGTCATTCTTTAGCTTTTTCCCCACCTGTGTTCACCATCATTTCCAAGTCACTCTTTATATGGGGCTTCCCTGATAGCTCAGTTGGTGAAGAATCCACCTGCAATGCAAGAGACCTCGGTTCGATTCCTGGATCAGGAAGATCTGCTGGAGAAGGGACAGGGTTCCCACTCCAGGATTCTGGGGCTTCCCTTTTGGCTCAGGTGGTAAAGAATCCACCTGCAATGTGGGAGGCCCGGGTTCAATGCCTGGGTTGGGAAGATCCCCTGGAGAAGGGAAAGGCTATCCATCCAGTATTCTGGCCTGGAGAATTCCATTGACTGTTTAGTCCCTGGTGTCGCAAATAGTCGGACACGACTGAGCGACTTTCACTCACTTCACTCACTCACTCCCTGTTGGGAGCTGACTGGTTTTGTTGCGGCAATGAGGGCCTGGACACTCCTGTAACTCTCCATTGTGGGATGAAGGGAAATGGTTAACCAATCATGTTTCTTTTTTACTTTCCCAGTATCACCCTTCTACCTTCACAGCCACGATGAACACACAATTCTATCTTGAAAAGACATGTTCTTACTTCTTAGTTCCCAGCAAGACTAGCCAAGGTAAGCTGACATATATATATATATATATATTAAACAACAGACCTCTATTTCTTAACTTCCTGAAGGCTAGGAAGTCAAAGGTGCCAGGAAATTTGGTTCTTGGTGAGAGTTTCTTCCTGAGTTGTAGAAAGATACCTTCTCTCTGGGTATCCCTGGAATGGGAGCTGTGGTCTCTTCCTTTTCTTTCCTTTTTTAAATTTGAAGTGTAGTTGATTTACAATATCATGTAAGTTTCAGAGGTACAGCATAGAAATTCAGTTATATATATATATATATATATATATATATATATATCACACACATATATCTTTTTCAGTTAATATGCCAGCAAATTTGGAAAACTCAGCAGTGGCCCCAGGACTAGAAAAGGTCAGTTTTCATTCCAATCCCAAAGAAAGGCAATGCCAAGGAATGCTCAAACTACCACACAATTGCACCCATCTCACACGCTAGTAAAGTAATACTCAAAATTCTCCAAGCCAGGCTTCAGCAATATGTGAACCATGAACTTCCTGATGTTCAAGCTGGTTTCAGAAAAGGCAGAGGAACCAGAGATCAAATTGCCAACATCCGCTGGATCATGGAAAAAGCAAGAGAGTTCCAGAAAAACATCTATTTCTGCTTTATTGACTATGCCAAAGCCTTTGACTGTGTGGATCACAATAAACTATGGAAAATTCTGAAAGAGATGGGAATACCAGACCACCTGATCTGCCTCTTGAAAAATTTGTATGCAGGTCAAGAAGCAACAGTTAGAACTTGACATGGAACAACAGACTGGTTCCAAATAGGAAAAGGAGTACGTCAAGGCTGCATATTGTCACCCTGCTTATTTAACTTATATGCAGAGTACATCATGAAAAACGCTAGACTGGAAGAAGCACAAGCTGGAATCAAGATTGCCGGGAGAAATATCAATAACCTCAGATATGCAAATGACACCACCCTTATGGCAGAAAGTGAAGAGGAACTAAAAAGCCTCTTGATGAAAGTGAAAGTGGAGAGTGAAAAAGTTGGCTTAAAGCTCAACATTCAGAAAACGAAGATCATGGCATCTGGTCCCATCACTTCATGGGAAATAGATGGGGAAACAGTGGAAACAGTGTCAGACTTTATTTTTCTGGGCTCCAAAATCACTACAGATGGTGACTGCAGCCATGAAATTAAAAGACGCTTGCTCCTTGGAAGGAAAGTTATGACCAACCTAGATAGCATATTGAAAAGCAGAGACATTACTTTGCCAAGAAAGGTCTGTCTAGTTAAGGCTATGGTTTTTCCAGTGGTCATGTATGGCTGTGAGAGTTGGACTGTGAAGAAGGCTGAGTGTTGAAGAATTGATGCTTTTGAACTGTGGTGTTGGAGAAGACTCTTGAGAGTCCCTTGGACTGCAAGGAGATCCAACCAGTCCCTTCTGAAGGAGATCAGCCCTGGGATTTCTTTGGAGGGAATGATGCTAAAGCTGAAACTCCAGTACTTTGGCCACCTCATGCAAAGAGTTGACTCATTGGAGAAGACTCTGATGCTGGGAGCGATTGGAGGCAGGAGGAGAAGGGGCCGATAGAGGATGAGATGGCTGGATGGCATCACTGACTCGATGGACGTGAGTCTGGGTGAACTCCGGGAGTTGGTGATGGACAGGGAGGCCTGGCGTGCTGTGATTTATGGGGTCGCGAAGAGTCGGACACGACTGAGCGACTGAACTGAACTGAACTGATATATATATATACACATACACACACATATGTATTCCTTTTTCGATTCCTTTCCCTCATAGATTCTGACTTACTATTGTTTTCTACCTTTCTTTTTTTTATTTTATGCTGGAACATAGTTGTTTTACAATGTTGTGTTAGTATCAGGTATACAGCAAACTGATTCAGTTATACATATATTCATTCTTTTTCAGATTCTTTCTCCATACAGGTAATTACAAAACATTGAGTAGAGTTCCCTGTGCTACACAGTAGGTCCTTGTTGGTTATCCATTTTAATATATGGACTACCTGACCTGCCTCTTGAGAAATTTGTTTGTAGGTCAAGAAGCAACAGTTAGAACTGGACATGGAACAACAGACTGATTCCAAATAGGAAAAGGAGTACGTCAAGGCTGAATGTTGTTACTCTGCTTATTTAGCTTATATGCAGAGTACATCATGAGAAATGCCAGACTGGATGAAGCAGAAGCTGGAATCAAGATTGTTGGAAGAAATATCAGTAACCTCAGGTATGCAGATGGCACTATCCTTATGGCAAAAAGCAAAGAAGAACTAAAGAGCCTCTTGATGAAATTGAAAGAGGAGAGTGAGAAAGGCTTAAAACTCAGCATTCAGAAAGCTAAGATCATGGCATCTGGTCCCATCACTTCATGGCAAATAGATGGGGAAACAATAGAAACAGGGACAGACAATTATTTTGGGCTCCAAAATCATTGCAGATGGTGACTGCAGCCATGACATTAAAAGACACTTGCTCCTTAGAAGAAAAGCTATGACCAACCTGGACAGCATATCAAAAAGCAGAGACAAAAAAGGTTTTGCCAACAAAGGTTTGTCTAGTCAAAATTATGGTTTTTCCAGTAATCATGTATGGATGTGAGGGTTGGACTATAAAGAAAGCTGAGTGCTAAAGAATTGATGCTTTTGAACTGTGGTGTTGGAGAAGAGTCTTGAGAGTCCCTTGGACTGCAAGGAGATCCAACCAGTCCATCCTAAAGGAAATCAGTCCTGAATATTCATTGGAAGGACTGATGCTAAAGCTGAAACTCCAATACTTTGGCCACCTGATGCGAAGAACTGACTCATTTGAAAAGATCCTGATGCTGGAAATGACTGAAGGCGGCAGAAGAAGGGGACAACAGAGTGTGAAATAGTTGGATGGTATCACTGACTCAATGGACATGAGTTTGAGTAAGCTCTGGGAGTTGGTGACGGACAGGGAAGCCTGGTGTGCTGCAGTCCACGCGGTAGCAAAGTATCAGACACAACTGAGTGACTGACCTGAACTGAACTGAACTGAACTGACCTACGACTCCACAGGATACGAAACTATGAAAGAGGTCCTGTGGATAAAATCGGTATTTGGTGAGTTCCAGTAACATGGATAGTTCATGTGAGAGAATAATTCTTGGATTTGGTGCATTTCCAGTGTCAGGGACTTTGAAAGTTTCTTTATAACTCTGGCCTTCATTTATTCCTCCCAAAATTGTGAATAAAATTATATCAATCCTACACCTAAGGCTGTTCTTAGTAACCATTAATTAACAAGGCAGACAGTAGCTGGCAGAGATGAGAGCTAGGGCATGGGAAGAAGAGACACTTAATGAGGAATCCAGCAAATATTTATGGAGAGCCTGCAGTGGGCTGGGCTCTTTGTTCTGGAGACAGATCAGAAAACAAAACAAATGGATCTCACAGTGCATTCAGAAGACGAACATTAAACAGATTATCACTTAAGAAATAACTAAGTCATAGGAAATAACTCATGTGGTTAGAAGAGCAAAACAGGAACCAGAATTTCTGAGCACTTACTTGATAGCAGGCACTGTGCCCCTGGGAGTGATGGATACCATTTGATTTAAATGAGAATACTCTCAGGTAGGGGGAGATTGCTCTCTTTTTGCAAATGAGGAAAGCTGAGGCTTAGGGAAAAGAAATGCATTTCCCAAGGTCACGTGGGAGGTAATCAAGAGGCAACCCAGAATGTCTTCCAGTTCGATTTGCCCCTCAAACTGCTCACAAAATTAGACATCTGCTTCACTTTCTCCATAGAATTAAGTTCCTGGTGGATTAAGTGAGAAAAATGGAATCCCTTAGATGGAAATCTACTTCTTAGTCCAGAAGCACACATCAGAAACAAACCATGAATACATTCAATTACATCAAAATTAACTTTGGATGACTTTGCTTCCGTCCAACATAGAGTAGCAAAGTTTATTCTTTGACTTGAAATGAAGAAACCAAACAAAATATACGCTTTACAATGTTTACTGCTTCCTGCCATTTAACAACATGAATCAGCCATAAGTTTACATATGGTCCCTCCCTCCTGAACCTCCCTCCTACACTCCCTCCCCATCCCATCCCTCTAGGTTGCCACCAGAAAATAATTGTTTTTATTTTAAAGAACATTAAAATAATAAGAAAAAAAGTTACTTACAGTTGTTACTTGTCCAAAGTGTTCAACCAGAAAGCTCAGTTCTGCCCGGTGCCTGGTCATCAGCATGGGTCCACCCACAGTGAGACCAGAAGTGCTCACGCAGCCTTCACCCTGGCCACAGTTCTGTTGGGAGCTGATTCTGTGAAGAGCACTTCTCTAGGCCGTGAATATGTCACCCGATATCTGGGCACAGGAACTCACAACTAATTGAAACAGGAAGCAATTATGGCACAAGGAGATAAATACTAAATACAGCAACAAGAAGTGAGCTGGAATTCAGAAGAAGTTATAGACCCAGCTCAAGGATGGGAGGCTTCCCTCATAGCTAAGTTGGTAAAGAATCTCTCTACAATGCAGGAGACCCTGGTTCGATTTCTGGGTTGGGAAGATCTGCTGGAGAAGGGCTAGGCTATCCACTCCAGTATTCTTGGGCTTCCCTTGGATTCAGCTGGTAAAGAATCCACCTGCTATGTGGGAGACCTGGGTTCAATCCCTGGGTTGGGTAGATCCCCTGGAGAAGGGAAAGGCTACTCACTCCAGTATTCTGGCCTGGAGAATTCCATGGCCTGTATAGTCCATGGGGTCACAAAGAGTCGGACAGGATTGAGCAACTTTCACTTTCACTTTTCTTTCTAGGGTGGGAAGTGATATCTAAGCTGAGACCTAGAGCAGTGGTTCCCCAACCTTTTGGCACCAGGAACTGGTTTCATGGAAGACAGTTTTTTCATGGACTGGTGAGGGATGGTTTTGAGACTCAAGTGCATTATTTAATTGGGCATTTTATTTCTATTAGGGCTTCCCTGGTGGCTCAGATGGTAAAGAAATCTGCCTACAAAATGAGAGACCAAGGTTTGATCCCCAGGTCAGGAAGATCCCCTGGAGAAGGGAATGGCAACCCACTCCAGCATTCTTGTGGAGAATCCGACGGACAGACGAGCCTGGCGGGCTACAGTCCATGGGGTTGCGTAGTCAGACATGACTGAGTAACGAACATTATTTCTATTATTATTACATCAGCTCCACCTCAGATCATCAGGTGTTAGATCCTGGAGGTTGGGGACCCCTGTCCTAAGAGGCAAGAGGAATCTAAGTGAAGGCAGAGGGTGAGGAATAAGTTCTGGGCGTTATGGGGTCGCAGGTGCAGAACCCCTGCAGCAAGGAAGAGAGAAAAATGGAGCAGGCCAGCTTCTCAGTGCCTGTTGGATTGAGTTACATGGAGGAGTGTCAGGAGAGGAGGAGGAAGAGGCAAGCAGGATCCGTACTTGAAGGACTCTCCTGGCCATTTTAAAGGGTCTGCCCTTTATCCCAAGGGCACCGAGGGAAGGGATAGAGAGTAGGGAGTGGAAATGGAATATTTTAAAAGTTTTAGACAAAAAGCGTTGTTATACTTGCATTTTAGAAAGACTTCTCTAGAGACTTGAGGGTAAAGCGAAGTTGTGATTGTGAATGTCTGATTTCTGCCTCCCAGAATCCTATGAAAATGACCTATAAGATTAAAAATAAAGTAGGAAAAACATACGGCAATGCCAAGGACCAGGAAGAATATTGCCGACAATCCAGCATGTAAGTTCAACAAACTTTCAGTAAATAATGACATTGAGTCTAATGAAACATACATCAGACATCTTAATATATACAGAATCATGTACTTTCTAAATAGAAATACATCTTCTTTTGAAACATCCATGCTGTGTTTATGAGAATTTAATCCCACTCTTGGCTACAAAGAAATCTTCAATAAATTTCACAGACTAGAAATTTTACAGGCCCCACTGTCCAATCATGATGTAAAAATAAAAATTTCTAATAAAAACCCATATATAAACCATCTATCAGTTGGACATTAGAAAGGCAAAAATACAGCTTTTGCATGGAATGAAATAAAAAGCAAATCGAATCTACAATTATGTAGACTATTTAGAAAGTTACAGGTATGTATGGATGCATTTGAAAAGTGAGTAAAATAATTATCTCCCCAAAATATTTTATGGGACAATATTCAAGAAGGAAATGCTTCTTATTCTAAGTCATTTCAGAGCAGAGGAAAAGGTGGAAAACTCCCCAGTTGGCCAGATGTCATAGTATTAGATCCAAAACATGACAATTAATACTTTAGATATAAAAGCCATCCCACATTTAGATATAGAAGTCAATCCCACATTTGAGTGTAAGTGCAAAAATCCTTGAAATATTAGCAAATTGTATCCAATAGAATGGGCTTCCCAGGTGGTGCTAGTGATAAGGAACCTGCCTGCCAATGTAGGAGACTTGAGAAACACAGGTTCGATCCCTGGGTCTGGAAGATCCCCTGGAGGAGGGCACAGCAACCCACTCCAGTATTCCTGCCAGAAGGATCCCATGGACAGAGGAGCCTGGCGGGCTACGGTCCATCGGGTCCCAAAGAGTTGGGCACAACTGAAGTGACTCAGTAAGCACATACACACGCATCCGATAGAATACTGAAGGGTGACTATGGGTCGCCAGAAAAGGATTATTCCAGAGATGTAAAGATGCTTTAGCATTAATCTATTTTAAATGATATTCACCATACCAATAGCCAAGTCAAATTATGACATTATCTTGATAAATTTCCCCCCCAAATTTGTAAAATTTCCAATCCTAATTAATTACAAGCATTCTTATGAAACTTGAACTGTAAAAATACTTTAACGTGGTGAATAACAGGTATATTAAATCAAGAGACATAAATATGTTTAATAAAACAGCTATCAGATCAGATCAGATCAGATCAGTCGCTCAGTCGTGTCCGACTCCTTGCGACCCCATGAACCGCAGCACGCCAGGCCTCCCTGTCCATCACCAGCTCCCGGAGGTCACTCAGACTCACATCCATCAAGTCAGTGATGCCATCCAGCCATCTCATCCTCTGTCGTCCCCTTCTCCACCTGCCCTCAATCTCTCCCAGCATCAGAGTCTTCTCCAATGAGTCAACTCTTCGCATGAGGTGGCCAAAATACTGGAGTTTCAGCTTTAGCATCATTCCTTCCAAAGAGAGTCCAGGATTGATCTCCTTCAGAATGGACTGGTTGGATCTTCATGCAGTCCAAGGGACTCTCAAGAGTCTTCTCCAACACCACAGTTCAAAAGCATCAATTCTTTGGCGCTCAGCCTTCTTCACAGTCCAGCTCTCACATCCATACATGACAACAGGAAAGACCATAGCCTTGACTAGGCGAACCTTTGTTGGCAAAGTGATATCTCTGCTTTTGAATATGCTATCTAGGTTGGTCATAACTTTCCTTCCAAGGAGTAAGCGTCTTTTAATTTCATGGCTGCAGTCACCATCTGCAGTGATTTTGGAGCCCAGAAAAATAAATTCTGACACTGTTTCCACTGTAGTGATGGGACCAGATGGCATGATCTTCGTTTTCTGAATGTTGAGCTTTAAGCCAACCTTTTCACTCTCCACTTTCACTCTCATCAAGAGGCTTTTTAGCCCCTCTTCACTTTCTGCCATAAGAGTGGTGTCATCTGCATATCTGAGGTTATTGATATTTCTCCCAGCAATTTTGATTCCAACTTGTGTTTCTTCCAGTCCAGCATTTCTCATGATGTACTCTGCATAGAAGTTAAATAAACATGGTGACAATATACAGCCTTGACGTACTCCTTTTCCTATTTGGAACCAGTCTGTTGTTCCATGACCAGTTCTAACTGTTGCTTCCTGACCTGCATACAGATTTCTCAAGAGGCAGGTCAGGTGGTCTGGTATTCCCATCTGTTTCAGAATTTTCCATAGTTTATTGTGATCTACACAGTCAAAGGCTTTGGCATAGTCAATAAAGCAGAAATAGATGTTTTTCTGGAACTCTCTTGCTTTTTCCATGATCCAGCGGATGTTGGCAATTTGATCTCTGGTTCCTCTGCCTTTTCTAAAACCAGCTTGAACATCAGGAAGTTCACGGTTTACATATTGCTGAAGCCTGGCTTGGAGAATTTTGAGCATTACTTTACTAGCGTGTGAGATGAGTGCAATTGTTCGGTAGTTTGAGCATTCTTTGGCATTGCCTTTCTTTGGGATTGGGATGAAAACTGACCTTTTCCAATCTTGTGGCCACTGCTGAGTTTTCCAGATTTGCTGGCATATTGAGTGCAGCACTTTCACAGTATCATCTTTCAGGATTTGGGATAGCTCCACTGGAATTCCATCACCTCCACTAGCTTTGTTCGTAGTGATGCTTTCTAAGGCCTAAAACAGCTATAGACAGTCCTATTTAAGTTTATGAAACACTGCCTACCAGCATTATTACTTAATAGAATTCTGAAAGTCTTAGAAATAGAATAAGAAAATATGAAACTTAAATATTAGAAGAAAAATCTGATGTGATTAAACAGATTATATTCTTGAAATATATTCTATTCTTGATAACCTTGAAAATTTACAGGATGGATTTGAAAAACTACTAGCATTAAACAGTATTTGATAAGATTGTTGTTTAGTCAATAAGTCATGTCCAACTCTTTAGTGATCCCATAGACTGTAACCTGCCAGGCTTCTCTGTTCATGGGTTTAGGCAAGAATACTGGAGTTGGTTGCCATTTTCTTTTCCCGACTCAGGGATTGAACCTGGGTCTCTTGCACTGGCAGGCAGATTCTTTACCACTGCACCACCAGGAGAGCCCACTTAACCAGTTGTCTAGCTACAAAATAAATGTATGAGGTAGGTTTGCTCTACACTATAAACAGACTACGGGGAAGGCAATGGCACCCCACCCCAGTACTTTTGCCTGGAAAATCCCATGGACGGAGGATCCTGGTAGGCTCCAGTCCATGGGGTCGCTAAGAGTCGGACACGACTGAGCGACTTCACTTTCACTTTTCACTTTCATGCATTGGAGAAGGAAATGGCAACCCACTCCAGTGTTCTTGCCTGGAGAATCCCAGGGATGGGGGAGCCTAGTGAGCTTCTGTCTATGGGGTCGCACAGAATCGGACACGACTGAAGCGACTTAGCAGCAGCAGCAGCATAAACAGACTATGACCAACCTACATAGCATATTGAAAAGCAGAGACATTACTTTGCCAACAAAGGTCCATCTAGTCAAGGCTATGGTCTTTCCTGTGGTCATGTATGGATGTGAGAGTTGGACTGTGAAGAAGGCTGAGCGCTGAAGAATTGATGCTTTTGAACTGTGGTGTTGGAGAAGACTCTTGAGAGTCCCTTGGACTGCAAGGAGATCCAACCAGTCCATTCTGAAGGAGATCAGCCCTGGGATTTCTTTGGAAGGAATGATGCTAAAGCTGAAACTCCAGTATTTTGGCCACCTCATGCGAAGAGTTGACTCATTGGAGAAGACTCTGATGCTGGGAGGGATTGAGGGCAGGAGGAGAAGGGGACGACAGAGGATGAGATGGCTGGATGGCATCACTGACTCAATGGATGTCAGTCTGAGCGACATCCGGGAGCTGGTGATGGACAGGGAGGCCTGGCGTGCTGCGATTCATGGGGTCGCAAAGAGTTGGACATGACTGAGCAACTGATCTGATCTGTTCTGATCTGATAAACAGACTATGGGATAATATATGAATAAAATTCCTACTCATATAGCATTAGCAAATTATTCCATTTCTGGAAAATAACCAACATGAAAATTTGCAATAGATACATGAAGAAAATTTCATAGTATTGAAACATATAAAAGACCACTTAATTAACAGTTGATAGAAAACTTTAATTTTAATGTAATTGCAATCAAAATTTGAATAGAAATTGGAAAACATTAAAGAATAATACTAAAGTTTGTATAGAAAATACAGAACCAAAGAAATTTTGATATAAAAAGCATGAAGAGTTGCTGCTCTTGCATGTAAAAATTGCCGTATAAATACTAAAATAGTAAAAACTGAGAGTGACAGACACAGATCAGGGAAACTAAACTGAAAGGCCAAAACTGACGGAAGTGTATATCTGGAATTTTGTGTATGTGAAAATGTTTTGGTTAATAGGTGGTATTTAGACAACTGAGTAAATAATTGGAAATACGTTCACAGAACCCACCTTACACCATAGCCAAAAGTTGGTTCCAAATGTATTAAACCATCTAATGCCAAAGTTCAAAAATACATAAATAAGAGTAGAAAATAGAGTTGACTTTCTACCTGTTGTCAAGGAGAAGACTTCTAAGCATTAAAGCAAGGGGAAAACTATAAGGGGAAATGTTAACAGATACCATTATATTAAATTCAGTTCCTAAACTGCAATATGTAAAAATGAAAGCAAGATTACAATTTTTGGAAAGATCTGGGACATATATCGCACAGAGTCGGACATGACTGAAGTGACTTAGCAGCAGTAGCAGCAGGGACATATATAATACCTATAGGAAGTCTCATACAAAAAGAAATTAATAATAAATAAACATCAAAAGCAAAATGTGTAAGTGCCATGAACCAATCATTAGGGAAAGCATATTCAAATAACTAAAAATCACATAAAATTATGTTTAAGTGACTTCATCAAAGAAATGTAAATTAAGATGCTAATACTTTATTTTGCCTATGAAATTGGCTTAGTTACAAATGGTTAACATGGAAATGTTTTGTGGTATATTATTTAGTGGAGAATAGTATCAAAATAATACATATAGAGTATGATCTCAATTTTATTTTAAAGTATGCAACATACAATATATGCACATATATAGAACAGGCCATTTTCATTTTTATCTTTGTGTTATTATGTGCTTTTAACATTTAATAGATACATAGGACTTTTGTAATCAGAAAACATTCCAAAACATGGAGAATGAATTTTGAAAGTATAAACCAAAAGCAGAAAGTAGACAAAGCTTGTTGGAGTCACGAAAACTAGAAAGTCAAAACAGAGGCAAACACGTTGGAGACTGAAAGAAACCAATCCATCCCATCTAATGGTAGGTGGTAGCAGGGAGGGGAAAAGGGGGAAAACAAAGAGCCAAATAGGTCCCCCAGCTTTTATTTGGGGCTCTGGGTGGGATGGTGGTAGTGGTCTTGCTCCTGAGATAGGATCAGTGGACCAGGCTTGGGTGGTCGGTGGGAAATGCCTGCTGATATACTGAGTTTGAAGTGCCTATTGGCTCTCCACCAGGAAAGAGGTTGCAATTCAGAAGGAAGTTCTGAGTGAGATATGTATTTGTAACTACCTTTATCTATCATCTATCAATCTGTCATCTATCATTTATCAATTTATCTATCTAACATCTATTAATCTATCTCTCTATCACCCATCCACCTGTCATCTATCATTATCTATCTATCATTTATCTATCTATGGATCCAATGTCCTCTAGTCTATCTGTCATCTGGAAGATGTCAACATAAGGGGGACCACTGGAACCAGGATGGTTTCACGCAGGGAGATTTTGCAGAGAAGAGGGCTGAGCCCAGAGCTCTGAAGAACACCTACACTTAAGGGACATCATTGAAGATATGGGCCGAGGAAGAATAAACCATGAACAAGTCTGAGAGTTAAGAAAAAAGCGAAGAGAATGGACCCGTGGAGTCCGAGGGAGGAGAAGCAATCTAAGACCTAACAGGGGTGAGAGCAATAAAACAGTGGAAGATGCCACGTTGACTGCTGACGATGGGGCCAGACTGGGGGTGGTGCACTTCCGGGAGGAGGGGGAACCAATAGCATTCAGTGCTCCCTAGAGGTCAGGAAAATGAAGGCATAAGAGGTGCAGACTAAGGACGAAGTTGGGATTTGGGCAAGTAGCGTGGAGCCGTGGGGTGTGGGCCTGATGTGGTGGACTGAGGAGTGAGACAGAAAAGAGGAAGTGGAGACAGGTGTGAGATACCCTCTTTGGGCATTTTGGCTGTGTATAGGATGTAGACAGAGAAGGTGGAAGCTAGAGGGCCTGGAGGTATTTTACTTCTAAGCAGTGATCAACTTGACCTTGTTTTCATGCTGATGAGAGGAAGGGTCTGTAGGGTGGGGTCGGTGTTGGGGGGACAATGGGGAGCACAGAGGAGATACTGGTTAGATGCATTCTCCCAGGCAAACAGCAGACGTGGAGACCTGTGACCAGGTGGGACATGCTTCATTTCAGACGTGATGGAAGGAGACGGCGTGTGTGTGTGTGTGTGAAAGGTCAAGGAGAACAACTGCTTCCCAGAGAACATTCTCCATGTGTGGTTGGTGCCTTTTAAACTGTAAAGTGATTTTGCAATTGAGAGAAGCATCGAGAGAGCTGGGGTCAGCCACTGACACAGCTGGAGGACGCGAGACTCTCCCCGAAGACAGAGACTGGGGACATTTACGTGCTCACCCTCCTGCCCACCATGGTGCCCACCCTGAGCACATTTGTGCATCTCCCCACATCCTGGCCACCTGTCTTCGGCAACCAAGCCCAGCCCCTCTTAGAGTCTCCAATTCCCACTCCATGTTAAATCTTGGATATCTTTTGGCTTTTATTTTCATTGTGAAGTAGGAGCTGAATTAGTTTACTGAGAAAGATGGAAGATGGAATTTGAGAAGATTTAAAATACCAATTGCACTCTCCCAGCATTTCAGGTAGACAGAGCATCAATGGGGAAATCCTGCAAGAGGGATTTTCTGGCTCGTTGGAGGAAAAACAAGGAGGTCACGTTGGCCAGCAGCTGACAAGAGAGTAAAAGGGGCAGATGAGGTCACAGAGGGAACTGGAAGTCAGGTCCTGAAGAAGGGGGTTTACAGTGGTCCAGGGGATATACCGAAGCCAGTAAAGGGGGGAGGGAGAGGAAGTGAGATGCAGAGTATATCTTGTCCCAATGGATTTGTACATGGATCCGACATGGGGTCAGGATGCTGCTAAGGACTTCGGCCCAACTAGCTGATTTGGAGAAGGCAATGGCACCCCACTCCAGTACTCTTGCTTGGAAAATCCCATGGACGGAGGAGCCTGGTAGGCTGCAGTCCATGGGGTCGCTAAGAGTCCAACACGACTGAGCGACTTCACTTTCATGCATTGGAGAAGGAAATGGCAATCCACTCCAGTGTTCTTGCCTGGAGAATCCCAGGGACGGGAGCCTGGTGGGCTGCTGTCTATTGGGTCGCACAGAGTCGGACACGACTGAAGTGACTTAGCAGTAGCAATAGCTGATTGGCTGGTGGTGCTGTTCTTCATCTGGGAAAAGGTTAATGAAGTAGCTGAATCTCTGGCAAGACTGATGAAGTAAAATAGAGAAGACGCAAACACACACAGCATAAAGTTAAATGAGAGATGTCACAGGGGAAATAGAGTTTGAAAATGTTGGAAGAAATATTTTAGCAGCAGTAAGTTCCTATGTTAGTAAACTAAGGTAAAGTGGAGAACTGGAAAAATACATCACAATTGGCAAAAAGTAAATTGAGATATGACAAAATCAATAGCTATTTTAAAAATTGAAATAATTTCAATGATTTCCTCACCCTCTAAGTGTTTGTGTTTATGTGTACATATATATGTATGTATTTGTTTTGTTGTTTGGTTGCTCAGTCATGTCTGACTCTTTTGTGACCCCATGGAGTATAGCCCGCCAGGCTCCTCTGTCCAAGAGATTCTCCAGGCAAGAATACTGGACTGGGTTGCCATTTCCTTCTCCAGAGGGTCTTCCCAACCCAGAAATCAAATCTGCATCTCCAGCTTGGCAGGCAGATTCTTGGCCACTGAGCCACCAGGGAAGCCCCACGTATGTAAGTGTGTATATATATATGTAATAGATATATAAGTAAATCTTATATTTACTTATATGTAAGTAAAGAGTATGCTATGCTATGCTATGCTGTTACTTCAGTCGTGTCCGACTCTGTGCGACCCCATAGACGGCAGCCCACCAGGCTTCCCCGTCCCTGGGATTCTCCAGGCAAGAACACTGGAGCGGGTTGCCATTTCCTTCTCCAATGCATGAAAGTGAAAAGAGAAAGTGAAGTCGCTCAGTCATGTCCGACTCTCAGCGACCCCATGGACTGCAGCCTACCAGGCTCCTCCGTCCGTGGGATTTTCCAGGCAAGAGTACCGGAGTGGGGTGCCATTGTCTTCTCCAAATAAAGAGTATTATATGTATAAATTTTACTACTTTTGTTATTTATTTTAATGAGCACATATGTATGTATGCATATGTGTGTATATATGTAATAGATATACAAATAAATATATTACTAAGCTTTAGACTATTATATATATGAATTTTGCTACTTTTGTGTACATAGTTCTTTTTATTGACGTCCAGTTGATTTACATTATTATATTAGTTTAAGGTGTACAACATGGTGATTCGATATTTTTATAAATTATACCCCATTTAAAGTTATTTGAATGCATCGGTTATATCCCCTGGGCTGTACAATATATCCCTGTATCTTACTTATTTTATACACAGTAGTTTGTACTTAAGGCCCTACACCTATCCTGCCCCTCCTCCATCCTTTGTCCCAGTTTTAAGAGACAAGTAATTATATTTAATTTTTCAAGGAATAGAAAATGAGAGAAAATCGCCTCATTTAATTTTTAGGGAGGAGGGAGGGGGTTTGATGTTTTCTTCTCTCCTCAGCATCGTAAGTAACACATCATTTTTTTGGTAAAACTCCTACATGCCATCTCACAGGCCAGCCAAATCCATGGTGATCTTACAGATTTCAGGGTGACCCTGAATTCCTCTGGTGATGAGCCAGGTTTTGTAAGAATTAAAGAAAGAAGGCAGACAGGTGGGGAACTAGAGCAGGTATCGGGAGGTGTGTGGAGAAAGAGGGGCATGGACACCCCCTGGTACCTTCCTGGGGTGAAGGACAGCAGGACATGTCTGTGTTGTACCCAAAAGCCTGTGTGTGCATCTTCTCTCGGAGCCTTCCTGAGAGGATTCCTGGTGAACCTGGGGGTCCAGTGGTTAAGACCTCACTGTCCAGTGCAGGGGCTGTGGGTTCTATCCCTGGTCAGGGAGCTAAGATCCTACATGCCGCGTGGCTGAAAAAACCAAAACAGAAAACAGAAGCAATATTGCGACAGATTCAATACAGACTTTAAAAAAAAAGGTGCACGTCCAAAAAAAAAAAAAAAAAAAAAATCTTGAAAGAAATAAAAGGCCTCTTACACTTCTTTCTTCCATGTTCCTGTCCTTTGGTTGGAAATCTTGTTCCTGTTTTGTGGAAGTACCTGACCCAGAGCCTGGCAGCAAGCGACCACTTGGCCTTTCTGCCTGGATTAACTGTGCCCCTTGCATCCGCCAGTGACTGTGACTGTGGGATAAGTCCCTTTCCCGTGGGACACTCCTGTCACCTCTGGGCTCCATCTCCGAGGCTCCAGCTCCTCTGGTTCTGAAAAAAAAAAAAAAAAAAAAATGTGGACATGAGATCTGGGCCCCTTCCTGACATCTGGGTTTATTAAAGAGAGCTGAGTGGCAAATGATTCATTTGGAAGGTCTGGGAAGTGACCTGAGTGGCAGAGAAAAGTCTCTTTGCACTTTTAAAAGGTGGCTGGCCGTCTGGCCTGGCAGAGACACTCATTTCACATTTCCACTGGTACATGACTGAAATCATTTCCCATTAAGTTCTATTTGAATAAAATGGTAGTAGACATTTAGGTAATATTACAGGGCAATAAATGTTTAAGAGTCTTAGGGGTATGAGCTTTCCAAACGTAGTTCAGACCCAGATGGTAAGAGTACTTCATATATATATTATATATATAACCTTTCTCAGACTTTTGGCTTTTGCTCACATAATGGAAGAAATTTCTTTTTCCCCTTTCCCTTTTCTTTCACAGTTTGAATTGTTTAAGAGTTCCTGGCTACAGTCCCCTCCCCCTCTCTCCTCCTTTCCTTTTTTTTTTTTTTTTTTTTAGCTACACTGGGTAGAAAAAGCAGGAGGGAAATGTAGTTAAAATTCAAAATGCTTCCCCTTTATCATTACCATGAATCAACACAATAAATGAGCCCCTTCAGAGCACGGTAATAAGAATTTGATAAATCATCAGCCAAAAATTAACTAGATGTCAAAACAATCTTTGGGAAGTGTGATGGATTAGGGCTGATAGCAGCAATTAATCTCCCAGCATGAGTTCACCAGAGAGACACAATGTAGGGAGATGGATGTTGGGGGGGTGGGCCAGGGAGGTGGTTCAGGCCCTGCAAGGTCAGGACTGAACTGGAGGAGTGGGTGGAGGCTGCAGAGAGAGAGAGAGAGAACCGTCTGAGTCTGCAATACCCCAGCATCCAGCCGAGGAGCTGGAGGTCAGTCCTCTGCCTTGCAAAGCGCTCTGTCTCCAGCTGCTCTCTCTGATGAGGCAAGCACTTTTCCTCTTGCGCTAATAACTGCCACACGTCAGCTCCCAGGGCTCAACACACGGCCTCCAAGAGTGAGCGGCTAGGAGGGCTTAATTTACCGAGAGAGATGGGGCTGTAGCTCCCGGTGAACGTGGACGGGGAGGGGAGGGCTCTGGGGAGAGCCGGAGCAGCTGCAGGAACATTCGGGGTGCAGAGCTCAGCCCAGGGGAGAGTAGTGCCTCCAAGGAAAGCAGAGGGCCCTCTGCAGACACCAGCCTCATAAATCTCCCTCTTTTAGATGAGCTGCCTCTTTTACTGGATTTTTATTCCAGGAGAGTTCACTGTATCTGGGGAAATGGCAGTTTGAGAAGAGGCTACTGGAGAGACCCCTGTTTTTAACTTTCTGGCGAGGCTCGAATCCTCGAGCAGGGCCTCATCAACATGTTCCTTGATCAGAAGCTCATGAGACTCAACTGGCAAATGGGCTGCTGGTGGGGAGGGTGGGGTGAGTGGCAGGCCTCTGGATGGGGAGGAGGAGAGAGACAGAGAGCTCAGCTGAGCCAGTGGGAGGGTTGCATCCTCCCCATCCTGGAAAACTCTGTACATTCTTGCGGGGCGGTGGGGGGTGGGGGTGGTGGTGGTGAGGAGAGCTTCTATGAGTCCTCTACAAAGGCTGTCATGTTCCAGATGTACTGGGTCAGGCCAGGGGAGCTGGGGTTCCTGGGCTGTCCCTTTACTCTCCATGGGAAATAGAATTCTTTATTATCAAAGATTCCTGTACGATTTACTCAGTCAGGGCTTTGGTGCTTCCCGGCTCAGTTCAGTTCAGTCGCTCAGTTGTGTCTGACTCTTTGCGATCCCATGGACTGCGGCACGCCAGGCTTCCCTGTCCATCACCAACTCCCAGAACTTACTCAAACTCATGTCCATCGAGTTGGTGATGGCATCCAATCATCTCATCCTCTGTTGTCCCTTTCTTCTCCTGCCTTCAATCTTTTTTAGTATTAGGGTCTTTTCCAATGAGTCGGTTCTTTGCATCAGGTGGCCAAAGTATTGGAGCTTCAGCTTCAGCATCAGTCCTTCCAGTGAATGTTCAGGACTGATTTCCTTTAGGATGGACTGGTTGGATCTCCATGCAGTCTGTCTTTCAAGAGTTTTCTCCAACACCACAGTTCAAAGGCATCAGTTCCTTGGTGCTCATCTTTATTTAGAGTCCAACTCTCACATCCATATATGACTACTGGAAAAACCATAGCTTTGACTAGATGGACCTTTATTGGCAAGGTAATGTCTCTTTCTTTTTAATAAGCTGTCTAGGTTGGAGAATCCCAGGGACGGTGGAGCCTGATGGGCTGCCGTCTACGGGGTCGCACAGAGTTGGACACGACTGACGGGACTTAGCAACAGCAGCAGCAGCAGGTTGGTCATAACTTTTCTTCCATAGAGCAAGAGTCTTTTAATTTCATGGCTGCTGCTGCTAAGTCGCTTCAGTCGTGTCCGACTCTGTGCGACCCCATAGACGGAAGCTCACCAGGCTCCCCTGTCCCTGGGATTCTCCAGGCAAGAATATTGGAGCAGGTTGCCATTTCCTTCTCCAATGCATGAAAGTGAAAAGTGAAAGCGAAGTCGCTCAGTTGTGTCTGACTCCTAGCGACCCCATGGACTGGAGCCTACCAGGATCCTCCATCCATGGGATTTTCCAGACAAAAGTACTGGGGTGGGGTGCCATTGGCTAGCTGTATAATAATCATAAAAGCACTATGGCTTCCCTGGAGGCCCAGAGGTAAAGAATCCACCTGTCAAGGCAGGCGACACAGGTTCGATCCCTGGTCTGGGAAGATCCCACAGGCCTCAGGGCAACTAAGCCTGTACACCACAGCTATTTAGCCTGTGCCCGAAAGCCCGGGAGCCAAGATTTTTGAGCCTGCACCACAACTACTGAAACCCCTGTGCCCTAGAGCCTGTGCTTGGCAACAAGAGAAGCCACTGCAATGAGAAGCCAGCACAATGCCTTGAGGAGTGGCCCCCACTCGCCACATCTAGAGAAAAGCCCGCACAGCAAGGATGACCTAGCACAACCAAAAACAGATACACAAATAAAATTATAAAACCAAAAGCACTGTAATGCCTGGCAACTGTCAATTTTTTTGTTTCTTTACAAAGCTCTGTGAGAACCTTCGGAGAAGGCAATGGCAACCCACTCCAGTACTCTTGCCTGGAAAATCCCATGGATGGAGGATCCTGGTAGGCTGCAGTCCATGGGGTAGCACAGAGTTGGACACGACTGAGCGACTTCACTTTCACTTTTCACTTTCATGCATTGGAGAAGGAAATGGCAACCCACTCCAGTGTTCTTGCCTGGAGAATCCCGGGGACCGGGGAGCATGGTGGGCTGCCGTCTATGGGGTCGCACAGAGTTGGACACAACTGAAGTGACTTAGCAGCAGCAACAGCAGTGAGAACCTTGAATCTTTCCCAAAGGACTCTTGATATTTTTTTTATGACACACTTTCCTAGTATACGACAGAATCCTAGCATTTAATCACACTATAATTTATATTAAACTCTTGTCTTCACATGAGGAAAGTGAGGTGAGGAAGGGTAAATGATGTCGGATATCACTAAACTGATGAGAAGCAGCAGACTACCCGATCCCCTCAGCTTTGCCCCCTCACCCCAGGGCATTTCTCATCTTTAAAATTTCTAGCTCTGATATTGGGGAGGGTTTGGGGTGGGGCGACTTTCTGTGGTTTCCAACTCAATCCAGCTGAAATGCACAGTCAATATCCAGAGCTGAACATCTTTTAAAGCAAAGATTTAGCATTCTGCAGCAGCCAGGAATGAAGGATGGTGACCTGGTCTGGTCTCTGAGGGGATGAAGAAAACTTGCAGTAACACCAACCTTGGCAGAATGGAAATGGTTTCCTACAGAGTTACTGTTGACCTTGAGCCAATGACTCCATCTCTGTGTAGGGTGGTTTCCTCATCTGTAAAGGGGAACACTAATCCTTCCACCTCCTATGTGCTGGTGAGGATTGAATGAGTTTTGTGAACGTGCCTGCTTTGTCCTCTATAACTGGTGATTAATGTTCTAGA
This sequence comes from Tragelaphus eurycerus, assembly GCA_935064755.1. Classification (NCBI taxonomy): domain Eukaryota; kingdom Metazoa; phylum Chordata; class Mammalia; order Artiodactyla; family Bovidae; genus Tragelaphus; species Tragelaphus eurycerus. The sequence goes on along the minus strand of CAKXYN010000034.1, from coordinate 9,056,570 downwards.
ATTGATGACCTTGCCCTCTCTCCTTCAAGTCCATGAAGTCCCTACCAGCTCCACAGGTCTTTAAGCAAACTCTGACTCTTCTTCCATGAGGATAAGCTTCACTATATTAAGGAAGAGGCTAAGGTCCAGGCCACCCACCTGGCCTCCTCTACTCTGGCCAACGCTATAATGAAAGGCCTGAGAGTATCAGGGAACAACTCTGTTTTCTCTTCATAGGCTACCTCACCAAGGACTTGGGGTCCAACATTTAAATCATACCCTGCTCTGGACAGTTCTTTACTTTTTCCCAAGTACCTGCTCATAAATTATTTTTTTCTTTCATAAGAGCTTGGAATAACCTAGGCCCGTCCTTCTTCCCTTTTCCTTTGCTGTAAGCAGTCTTGTTGGGGAAGTTCCTGGATTCTTATGCTAAACTAGAAACGACTGCTCAGGCTATTTGATTCTCCTGCCACCATCTTGTTTTGAATGATCAGGAGACTGTGAGTGTAGAGGTGGACTTTTACAGAGGTCCTGCTGATCTCTTCCAGATTCTGAGCAGGAGGAAAAGGAGGTGGGTTTCTTTCTCCTCAGTGAAAAGAAGGTGACGGCCAGTGAGTTCTAGAATGCTGACATGACTCCTCTTTGGGGCCCACAGGCCCAGACAACTCATAACTGGCCTTGTTTCACTTTGCTCAAGGTTCAGTTCAGTTCTGTTCAGTCGCTCAGTTGTGTGTGACCTCATGGACTGTAACACGCCAGGCCTCCCTGTCCATCACCAACTCCCAGAGTTTACTCAAACTCATGTCCATTGAGTCAGTGATGCCATCCACCCATCTCATTCTCTGTCATCCCCTTCTCCTCCTGCCTTCAATCTTTCCCAGCATCAGGGTCTTTTCAAATGAATCAGTTCTTTGCATTAGGTGGCCAAAGAATCGGAGTTTCAGCTTCAGCATCAATCTTTCCAATGAATATTCTGGATTGATTTCCTTTTGGATGGACTGGTTGGATCTCCTTGCTATCCAAGAGACTCTCAAGAGTCTTCTCCAATACCACAGTTCAAAAGCATTAATTCTTCGGTATTCAGCTTTCTTTATAGACCAACTTTCACATCCGTACATGACTACAGTATGAAAAGGCAAAAAGATAAGACATCGAAAGATGAACTCCCCAGGTCAGTAGGTACCCAATATGCTACAGGAGCCAGAAAGAATGAAGAGACAGAGCCAAAGCAAAAACAACAACCAGCTGTGGATGTGACTGGTGATGGAAGTAAAGTCCAATGTTGTAAAGAGCAACATTGCATAGGAACTTGGAATGTCAGGTCCATGAATCAAGGCAAATTGGAAGTGGTCAAACTGGAGATGGCAAGAGTGAATGTCAACATTTTAGGAATCAGTGAACTAAAATGGACTGGAATGGGTGAATTTAACTCAGATGACCATTACATCTACTACTGTGGGCAGGAATCCCTTAGAAGAAATGGAGTAGCCATCATGGTCAACAAGAGTCCAAAATGCAGTACTTGGATGCAATCTCAAAAATGACACAATAATCTCTGTTCGTTTCCAAGGCAAACCATTCAATATCACAGTAATCCAAGTCTATGCCCCAACCAGTAACGCTGAAGAAGCTGAAGTTGAATGGTTTTATGAAGACCTACAAGACCTTTTAGAACTAACACCCAAAAAAGATGTCCTTTTCATTATAGCAAACTGGAATACAAAAGTAGAAAGTCAAGAAATACCTGGAGTAACAGGCAAATTTGGCCTTGGAGTACAGAATGAAGCAGAGCAAAGGCTAGTAGAATTTTGCCAAGAGAGTACACTGGTCATAGCAAACACCCTCTTCCAACAACACACAAGAAGACCCTACACATGGACATCACCAGATGGTCAATAGTGAAATCAGATTGATTATATTCTTTGCAGCCAAAGCTGGAGAAGCTCTATACAGTCAGCAAAAACAAGACCAGGAGCTGACTGTGGCTCAGATCATGAACTCTTTTTGCCAAATTCAGACTTAAATTGCTCAAGGTAGCATCAGGGAATTCCACAGATATTCTGTGCTTTTACTGAGAACAAACTTATAAAGACTGACACACACACTTACACAGGTACAAGCCTACACTGAGCCGTACTTTCAGTACACACGTGGCTGCTTACACTCTCAGATGTCAACGCATGCTGACATTGCACATCCTCATGGTTACACCCATGGAGCCACACACAGAGATATCCACACATCCTCACACAGCTACAGATGCAAACATAAATAGTCACTGAGACACACACACACGTGCTCATGCACACATATAGACAGGCATCAACCTGGAAAGGAAACACAACCAAGACTTCTGCAGTGTAAAACCTTCCTGGGTCTTGAGAATGAGCTTCTGAGGTCAGGTGCTGAGTACCGTCCCTAATTCTTCACGGCAATTCCCAACGCTACTTCTACACCCTGGATGCTTATTAACTACGCTCCATTGCCCAGATCAGGGGCTGATCTTCTGCAGGCAGGTGTGCACCCTAAAAGTCAGCCTCAGAATTGTTGGGAGACACAGTGTTAAGGGCTGAATCATGTCCCCCCCAAAAAGATATGTACCTCAAACTATGACCTTATGTTGCAGCCACTATGGAAAACAGTGTGGACCTTTTTAAAAACTCAAAAGTCGAGTTTTTATATGATCCAGCAATCCTACTCCTAAGCATATATTTGAGGGAAAAAAAATGCTTTTCAGGTCTACTATATGCTTCTACTACTCTGTATATTCCTTCTATTACTTTTTGAGAGTTTGCTATTGAAACTCCAACTAAAAATCTTAATATATCTACTTAAAAATAATTGTAATATATAGTGGAACTATATGTCAACTTGTTCTGTATTTCCCAAGTCTCATGTAAATGTGTTCTCATACTTTCGTAATTTGAAGACATAAAAAAATATATGCACCCCCTATGTACCTAGCAGCACTGTTTATAACAGCCAAGGCTTGGAATCAGCCCAAGTATCCATTGACAGATGAATGGATAAAGAAGATGTGGTGCATAAACACAATGGAATACTACTCAGCCATAAAAAAGATTGAAATAATGCCATTTGCAGCAACAGGAGGTTATCATTTTAAGTGAAGCAGGTGAGAAAAAACAAGCATCATCTGGTATCACTTATATCTGGAATCTAAAATATGACACAGATGAACTTATCCTGAAACAGACTCACAGACAGAAAACAACTTATGGTTCGCAAAGGGGAGAGGAGGTGGGGGCGGGATAAAGGAGTTTGAGATTCTGCATATGAAAGCTTCGTGTATAGAATGGGCAACAAGGACCTGCTGTACAGCACAAGGAACTATATTCAATATTACGCGACAAACCATAATGGAAAAGAATACGAAAAAGAATATATATATATATATACACACACATATATATATCAGTTCAGTTCAGTTGCTCAGTCGTGTCCACCTCTTGGCGACTCCATGGACTGCAGCACGCCAGGCTTCCCTGTCCATCACCAATTTCCGGAGGTCACTCAAACTCATATCCATTGAGTCCGTGATGCCATCCAACCATCTCATCCTCTGTTGTCCCCTTCTCCTCCTGCCTTCAATCTTCCCTAGCATCAGGGAATAGGTGTATATATATATATTTATATATATATACATATATATATATATATTGCGATACACCAGGAACTAACACAGCATTGTAAATCAGCTAAACTTCAACACCAAAAACCATGTGACTTCATGTGGAAATAGGGCCATTTCAGATGTCATGGGTTACATTAAGATGAGGTCATAGAAGCAGGGTCATCCAGTACGACCAGTGTCCTTGTAAGAAGAGAGATGCAGAGAGCAGGTGCCTTGTGATGACAGAAGCAGAGACTGGAGTGATACAGCTGCAAGCCAAGGACCACCAAAGATGTCCAGGAAACTACCAGAAGCTCGGGGAGGCGAAGAAGTGTGGTTTGGAAGGACCACGGCCCCGCCCATCTTGCTTTTGGACTTTCCGCCTCCAAGACACCATTCTGTTGTTGTCAGCCCCCAGAGTGTGGTGCCTCTTGAAGGCAGCCCTGGGAAACTAGTCCACACATAGAATTTGAAAAGAAAAAGATGTATTAGATATTTTATGTAGCTTTACGTTTTGAACATCAAAACAAAACCTTCTTGTTTTAGAAGAACAAGCATCAAAAATAAAGCCCCGCACATCCTGCTAGCTTCTGTGTGCCAAGAGGAGAAGACAAGCCTTCTGGTCGAATCCTTCCCTGTGTTCCATTTCCCTGAGGCAGGAGCTGAGTCCTCATGGGGGCCTCCAAGGTCTGCACGACCTCTGCCCTGGTGCCTCTGCACCCCGTGGCCCCTTCTCTCCATCTTCCTGTCGCCACTGCAGCCATACTGGGCTCCACCTGTTTCCTCCGCCTCCTAAACTCGCCAGGCAAGGCTCCGTCTCACTGCCTCTGCAGGAGTCCTCTGTCCACCTGGAATGTTCTGTCCTGCGAAGCCTCCTAGCTCCAAAGTCACCCTCTCGATGAGGACCGCAACCCCTAAAAATCACCCTCCTTTCAACTCTTCCTTACTTTGTTCTAATTTTCCCCCCTGATTTATCATCTCCTGGCATAGGGTATAATTCACTGCCTTTCTGTGTATATTGTCAATTTCCCCAGGAGTGCCTTAGCTCCAGGAGAGCCGATATTCTGCTCGTTTGTTTCTCTTTTGTTCCCTGCCCAGTGCCTAGAACTGTTTCTGGGATTTACCAAGTGATCAGTACATCTGTCTGAATGAATGGAAACTGACTCTTCTGCGTCTCCAATTGGCATGGCCGCATGGCCGTTCCTCTCTTGGAAGCACCAGGATCCCTGAGAATTTAATATATATAAGTTTATCCGGGAAGACACAGCTTTGAAAGCAAAGAAGCGCAAAGCTGGGCCAACTGTGACGCTGAACAAGAGGCTGTGGAGGCCAGTGCATGGAGCCCTGAGCTGGGGCCCTCAGGTGGTTCATCTGCAAAAGAGAGCCGAGCCCGCCTGCTGCCTGCTACCCACTTCACGGGGGATGCTGAGGGGGTGGAGGAGATGATGCATTTAAAAGTGCTCGGAGGTCCTTAAACAAAAGGCCTGCTATGGAAATGGAGTGTTATTATATGAACTAAACCCTGAAGTGTATCAGGAAAATAGCTGAACTGAATCACAGCCCTTCTCAGAGCAATTTTTTTTCCCAATGAGAAATTTAATAGAACAGCCTACAAATCTATGATGCAATTTTCTTTCTTATCAAATGTACCTTCCTTCTAAATTTCAGAACAGGAAGCTGTCTTCTTTTTTTCCTGGATGGTAAAACAGCTCACGATAGAATTTCTGGATGGGACCAAGGGTGGGGGCCTGTGAAAATCACTGGGTCATGAAAACGCCTTGAGAATTTCTCTTCCTTTACAGCAACTCTTACTACGGGGAATACAACGGATGACTCAGAGCAAATGGTGGCGTATTTAATTATGTCAGATTCTAAAGCATTTTCTGTTTCATATTTCGTGTGTGCCTTGTTATGTCGAAATGTTGAGAATTAAACTAAGTGATACGACTTCTTTTTTTCAAAGTTACAGAGTGCAGACCCTGAATCAACTATTTCCTTCTTCCTTTGGCTCACCCTTGTGCACCGCGTGCTATTTAGCGCCCTCTGCTGTTCAGAAAAAGCACGAAAAAGCTTTGGTTAACTGCCTAGCCTACTTGACAAAAAAAGATTTGGGGTTGTTTTTTTTTTTTTTCCCTTTCAGCAGAATTTAGTGCAAATATTAACTGACATCCATTATGATTCTAATGCAATTAAGTTGCTAGTAAATGGCTCTCCTTGGCCACCCCTCTGTTTAGACAGAGGTGTTCAGGTCCTCAGGATGTTAGGCAAGGACTTTCCTGGTCTAATCGGTTTCCAAGGTGGCTCAGTGGTAATAATCCGCCTGCCAAATGCTTGGAGAAGGCAATGGCACCCCACTCCAGTACTCTTGCCTGGAAAATCCCATGGATGGAGGAGCCTAGTAGGCTGCAGTCCATGGGGTCGCTAAGAGTCGGACACGACTGAGTGACTTCACTTTCACTTTTCACTTTCATGCATTGGAGAAGGAAATGGCAATCCACTCCAGTGTTCTTGCCTGGAGAATCCCAGGGATGGGGGAGCCTAGTGGGCTGCTGTCTATGGGGTCGCACAGAGTCAGACACGACTGAAGCGACTTAGCAGCAGCAGCAATGCAGGAGACACTGGTTCAATCCTTGGGCTGGGAAGATTCTTTGGAGAAGGGAATGGTAACCCTCTCCAGTATTCTTGCCTGGAAAATCTCATTGACAGAGGAGTCTGGTGAGCTACCGTCCCTGGGGTCGCAAAACAGTTGTACACAACTTAGCGGCTGAGTGCACACACATGCTCTCCTAATCTAGTCTATGTCCGCCTGCCCAGAACTATCTCTCATCACGATACCACCATTTCTACCCTGTGTTCCCATCATATGGGTCTACCTATGGCTTTGTGACTATGTCAGGCCTTCCTGGTCTCTATGACCTCTCGTGTCATCTCCAGTTTGCTTGGTTCCTGCCTACTTTTCTCCCCACACCACCTTGCTACCTTCTACTGGTCCTTCAAGGATGCTATCCAAACATCATCTTCCAGGAAATCTTCCTGACCACCTCCACTACAGTTAAAGTTCAGTAGCTGTTAACCCCTACAGCTTCTTCTATGTTTTTCTGCTTATTTACTTCCTATCAAAACACATGGCCAGCTACACATTTTATTTATTTATGTACCACCAAATGAACACACACAAACACTTATACCTCAGGACATAACACAGAGTCAGTTCAGTTCAGTTCAGACACTCAGTCGTGTCCGACTCTTTGCGACCCCATGAATCCCAGCACGCCAGGCCTCCCTGTCCATCACCAACTCCTGGAGTTCACTTAGACTCACGGCCATCGAGTCAGTGATGCCATCCAGCCATCTCATCCTCGTCGTCCCCTTCTCCTCCTGCCCCCAATCCCTCCCAGCATCAGAGTCTTCTCCAATGAGTCAACTCTTCACATGAGGTGGCCAAAGTATTGGAGTTTCACCTTTAGCATCATTCCTTCCAAAGAAATTCCAGGATTGATCTCCTTCAGAATGGACTGGTTGGATGTCTTTGCAGTCCAAGAGGCTCTCAAGAGTCTTCTTCAACACCACAGTTCAAAAGCATCATTCTTCAGCACTCAGCTTTCTTTACAGTCCAACTCTCACATCCATACATGACCACTGGAAAAACCGTAGCCTTGACTAGATGGACATTTGTTGGCAAAGTAATGTCTCTGCTTTTCAATATGCTATGTAGGTTGGTCATAACTTTCCTTCCAAGGAGCAAGCGTCTTTTAATTTCATGGCTGCAGTCACCATCTGCAGTGATAACACAGAGTAAATATTAGTAAATGCTGGGTGAATAAATGATGTTTACAGTCACACTATAATCAGTGAACCAGCAGTTCAAACCCAAATAATTCCAAACTTATGATTTTTTAAATTACAATAGGTGGCAACCCCATAGATAGTGCCAAGACATGTTTATTCCCACTCTTGCTTTCACTCGAGTTTTCTGGGCTTGATGTTAGCTAATGAGAGATCCTAGCAAATTGTTGCTTTTCGATTCTGTTGCACAAATTTGACCTTCTCTTCTTGAATCCACATATATTGAAGGGGTTGTACTCAACCTTCCCATTATAGGCAAGGAGAGAGCATCATTATCAAGAGGAAAAGCATCAAGTCATTTATTTATTCAGTTCAAAAAATGAAAGGAAGAGAGACACATTGCGATCACAATGTCTCTAAGCAACGCCGTAAGTGCTATTATCCTCTGTGATTATTTTGACTTGATTTGAAATGTTTATTCAAATAGTTACATGAGTGACTAATCAAAAGGATTGTTAAGACTGCCATACATATGTGAAACACCTTCACAATAATAACAAGGTTTGCAGGGAACTTATATTATGTTTTTAATTGCTTTTGTCAGTCAAAAATATCAACCGGGCACACACTTGAAGCTGAATCCTGTACTGGAGCTGGAGATGGCAATACAAAGAGAGCCCAGGAAACCTGTCAGTAGCTTGAATGCTTGGAGCATGTGTGTTCTGATCAGTTGTGTGTCCAGGTGAGCCCCTGGTGAACTCCTTATGAACTGTAATGATTTTGTTTCAATTTTCTTAAAAATCTTGGTCCAGCTTTCTGGAATGATGGTGACCCTTGCACAGGAGTCTAGCACTCTCTCCCTCTGGTTTTAATTGAAATGACCAAACACAACCTAAAAACAGGAAAAATTCTGTTTCAGTGCAGGAAGCAGAGGAGGAAAGTTACCCACGTGGAAAACACACGAAGAAACTTCATTTGGACAGAGCCCAGCAAGACCAGAGTTGAAGTCGACAAGCAATAGCTTTGGAAGTATACAGACGATTGGGTTTCCATTTCCAGTTTTGCCAACAACTGAGCCATGGAATCCCACCAATAGTGTTCTTGTGAATATAACAAAACTGTTGTAGCAAATCAGCCTTCTGTGAGACCACACTGGTTAGGGCTCAGCAAGCATAAAGTGAGGAACAGCATTAGTTCTACAACCAGACACATGGATGCCAATCCCATATCTTTCACATACTCCCTGTGTCACATCGGAGAAGTTATTTGAATTCTCTGAGTAAGAGGGACATAGTAATTCCTATCTGCCCAGATTGTTGCAAAGACTTAATTATTTAATGCCTGTAAAGTCCATACCAAAGTGTCTAGCACATGTTCAACACTGACTGAAAACTATTGCTATTATCAACACTGTTCTTTTTGAAATTATTTATTTATTTGGCTGCATCTACTCTTAATTGCAGCACATGGGATCTTTTGTTGCAGCGCTTGGATTCTCTAGTTGTGGCGTGAGTGGGCTTAGTCTTCATTCCCCCACCAGGGATCAAACCAGTGTCCTCCTCATTGCAAGGCAGATTCTTAACCACTGGACCACTGGGGAAGTCCCAGCACTATTCTTTATAATACCAAAGGAACATACCACAAATTTCTCATGAATCTTGCATGGTCCTATATTTGTAAATGCAATCACTGCAAATCCTATCTAGAATGAAGCAGAAAATGTGTGTGTGTGTGTGTGTGTGTGTGTGTGTGTGTGTGTGTGTGTGTGTGAAAGTTGCTCAGTCATGTCTGACTCTTTGTGACTCAATGTAGTCCATGGATTTCTCCAGGCCAGAATACTGGAGTGGGTAGCCTTTCCCTTCTCCAGGGGATCTTCCCAATCAAGGGATCGAACTCAGGTCTTCCGCATTGCAGGAGGATTCTTTACCAGCTGAGCCACAAGGGAAGCCCCAGAAAATATATACATTTATATTAATATATATATGTGTGTGTTTATATAAAAATACATATGTAATACATGTGTTTGCCCATGCATTGTAAATCATATGCAGGATACACATACAGGTGGAAAATATTTATGTATGTGATAAGGTGATACAGGAATGATTAGAGGCCATGGTAGGTAAGATGAGCTTAGCATCACTTTCCACAGCATGTGATTTACAAATAAAGCTTATTTTAATAAGATGAAAAGTGTTAGGACCAGTTGGGCAGAAGTCTGATCAGCTTGCATGATTGATTTGAAGACAAATTAATAGTTGGCTAGCTAGTCTAATTGATATCATTAGGAAAATAAACAAGCAAGCCCAGGAAGGGGGTCTCAGGAGCCAGTATGTAACCTGCCCTTGACTCTCCCCTTCAGGCTCCAGAAACATTTTGGCCATGGGCCCGTCTTCAAAGGCTGTCAAAAGCAGGGGTCATGACCTGCCACACTCACTGACTGGTCTCTTACCTTCCATCTCTCTAGAATCCCAAACTCCCAAGACAGAATCTAACTGGGCCAATCAGTTAGCCTCCAGGAACTCTTCTAGGTAGAGTCGTGAATCAGACCACTTGCTGGGCTGTGCAGTTTTCTGGTTTGCACTGGCTAGGGTATTCTTATGGATTGAGTTGTGTTTTGCCAAAAAAGACAGGTTAATGTCTTAACCCCTAGTACTTCAGTCAGTTCAGTTCAGTTGAGTTGCTCAGTCATGTCCGACTCTTTGCGACCCCATGAACCACAGCACGCCAGGCCTCCCTGTCCATCACCAACTCCCAGAGTTCACCCAAACTCATGTCCATTGAGTCGGTGATGCCATCCAATCATCTCATCCTCTGTTGTTCCCTTCTCCTCCCGTCCTCAATCTTTCCCAGCATCAGGGTCTTTTCAAATGAAAAGGGTCTTTGTGTCAGGTGGCCAAAGTATTGGAGTTTCAGGTTCATCATCAGTCCTTCCAATGAACACCCAGGACTGATCTCTTTTATGTGACCTTATTTGGAAATAGAGTCTTTATGGAGTAAAGACTCTATCAAGTGGAAGTGAGGTTGTTCAGGTCCGAATAAATTTGGACAGAGAGGCATGCCTGGAGGGAAGGTGACTGGCAGAATGCAGAATGCCATGGAGGACGCAGGCAGTCATTAGAATTCTGCTTCCATAGCCAAGGAGTGTCTGGGGCTACCAGCAGTTGAAAGTGCCAAAGAAAGATCCTTTTACAGTTTTCAGAGGGAACATGGATGGCCCTGCCCACACCTGGATTTTGGACTTCTAGCCTCCATAATTGTGAGACTGCTTTTCTTTTTTTTTAACATTTTGTTTATTTATTTTTGGCTTCCTTGGGTCATCGTTGCTGCATGTGGGGTTTCTGCAGTTGCAGCGATGATGGGGCTACTTGTCCTTGCAGCGCATGTGTGAGTCTTTGCAACCCCATGGACTATAGTCAGCCAGGCTCCTCTGTCCACAGGGATTCTCCATGTAAGAATACTGGAATGGGTTGCCATGCCCTCCTCCAGGGGATCGTCCGGACCCAGGGATCGAACCTGTGTTTCTCCTGCACTGGCAGTCAGGTTCCCAACTGACTGTAGCCAGTTGTAGATACAACAGTATCTAGGTTACACCATGTGCCCAAATGTGCTGGAGCACAAATGTGAGTGCCACCTGGGAAGCCCCAGGGGCTTGTTGCAGTGGCTTCTTTCATTGTGGACACGTGTTCTAGGCGCACAGGCTACAGTGGTTGGGGCTCGTGGGCTCAGTAGTTGTGCCTTCTGGGCTCTAAAGCACAGGCTCCATAGCTGTGGAGCACTGGCTTTGCTGCCCCATGGCATGTGGGATCTTCCTGGGTCAGGGATCGAATCCGTGTCTCCTGCAACGGCAGGTGGATTCTTTACCACCGAGTCACCAGGGAAGTCCCTGTTTCTCTCATTCTAAGCCACCCTGCAAGCGGTACTTTGTTATTGCAGCCCTAGAAAATCAATACAGGTGTCCTTTCTAGTCCTGTTGTTTGTGGCCAGGGTGGCTGTTCTCAGAATCCAAAGTGTAACAGCTTCTGAGCAGGGAACAGCTGATGGTAGCTTCAGAGGCTGCCGGTGTTGCAGCAGGTTTTGTGTTTCATACGTTAACCAACACAGACCAAATCCATTTGCGATGAAGATTCAACAACCCCTGTACCCCTGGGATTCCATGGTCTCTTCAGAGAAAAAGCCAGTGGCAAGGCAAAGCCCAGGGTTGAGGAAGAGGAGCTAGCTCCCTGGGTCTTCAAACTGTTATGGACAAAGAGGTTCCTTTCACTGAGTGTGTGGGCTTCCCTGGTGGCTCAGACGGTAAAGAATCTGCCTGCAATGTGAGACCGGGTTCAATCCCTGGATCAAGAAGTTTCCCTGGAGAAGGAAATGGCAGCCCACTCCTGTATTCTTTCCTGGGAAATCCCATGGACAGAGGAGCCTGGAGCTACGGTCCATGGGGTCACAAAAACTCAAACATGACTGAGTGACTAAACCTACCTACCTATAGCCTCCAACCAAAAGACTATGGCTTCCTTGGGGGCAGGGACTGCGTCTTGCTGGTGGTGGGCAGGGTAGTGTCATGACTGAGAGCCGGGACTATAGCCACACTGCTTGGGCCTGAATCCTCCCATCCACTGACCAGTTGTGTGGCCCCCAGCAAGTTCCTTAACCTCTTTGTGCCTCAATTTCCTCATTTATTAAATGAGATGATCATAGTAGCGCTTACCTCTTGATCTACAAATCAAGTGAATTATTTTATGTAAGACACTTAGAACAGTGCTGGGGACAATGAAATGCTCCATTAATGTTACCTGTCACACTCCTTTCACGTTCCCCAGGGTCTGGCATGGGACATGACATGAATGATGAGGTCAATGGCTCTTTTCTTGAGTCAGACAACCAAAAATGGTGCTGGCTTGAGTGAAATGATTATGCTCTGTCCAAGTGATGGAGAAAACAACAGAGGAGCCTGGTGAATGTTGAAAACATAATCTTTCTGCAGCAGTCAGAGCAGAGAACCTAAAATGTGTGCCCACATGGTCGTGGAAGCCCTGTGTTTTCTTTAAAGGGAAAACTGGGAAGACAGGGTCAGGATGGAGACCCTCTGTGTTCTCATATATCTCCAACTTCTTTCACTGGGATTATAAGAGGCGCAGGAGGGAAGGCCATTTAGAGAAAGACTGTTACACACCTGCTGGGTTGATAAAAGAGCAGTTTTGTCACCAGGGCTTTTGATTCATGGCCTCCAAATTGGTTCGGGAAAGAGATTTTCAGTCCAATTCGGTCTGAGACAGAGGGGAAAACAATTAGCATTAACGCACTGAGAAAAGCAAAAAGAACAATGACCGTTGCTTTTCAACTGGAGGGACCTTTTTTTTTTTTTCCTTGCAAAAAAATAATCTAAATACATGACTATTTTCACATTAAATAATGTACAAGGATCCTTTCCTCCTCACCTTTGCTTCCAAGCCATTCACTGAAGTTTATTCACAGCTTCAAAACTCAGGCAACGTCTGCTTAAACTTTGGAAGCGATGTCAACCTCTCCAAGCCACAGCATCTCTGCCTAAGGTCACAAAAAAATGCACATTTGAAAGCCCCTGGCTGTGCAGTGGTTAGGACTCCGCCCTCTCATTGCCAAGGGCTAGGGTTCAATCCCTGGTCTGGGAACTAAGATCCCACAAGCCTCAGGTTGCTGCCAAAAAAAATGCATATAGACCATCAGCTCAAACCACTAGGTAGATAGACCCAGAGGGAGAAGCTAGAAGAGCTATAAGTTCTTATCCACTGAAATCCCTGGAGATTCTTCCCATTGGGAGGCTTCCACTCACTGCCCTATGAATCTTTTTACAGCAAATCTGAGGTTTAAAATCTTGGAGTTCATTAGTGTAAGCCTCATGACTGATTGACAGGTCTTCCTCTTAAAAGGCAGAGAGGAAAAAAGGTAACTATTTGTAAAGGCACTCTTGAGACTGTGTGTATTTTTAGATCTGAGCCCCACGTAGAGGATTAACTTGTTCAAAACTGGGGTCCCATGTCATCAGGGCCCAGTTTGCCCCTTTCTCCTATACCTCCTCCCTCCTGGGCTGAGACAGCAAACACGCTCCTCCACTTAAAGTGACAGGCCAGTGGCAGTTTCTGATGTCAGTACTTGGGGTCTTGGCTGCAAATGCCCCCCATCACCACCCCCTCCCACGCCAGGAGAGCAGCCCCTTTGGAACTGGACAAGGAAGACCCATGTTCAGCCCAACCGGCTAATGTGCGATTTCCGAGCAGAAGTTCCTTTTTCCTTGTCCTCATTTTTTCCCTCCGAGAAACTTGCTATCTAAAGTCCAAGCCGTCTCTAACACTTTACAGAAGATCATCCCTTTCCTCTGTGTTGTCTTTAAACCTGTATGATTGCCTTCAACTCCCCCCTCAGTCTTCAGAACTTGATCCTGTTCTTTTCATTTTGAAAATAGCCTGGGGCCAAGATGGAAAAAGAAACAACCTGGCAAACCCATTTTTAAGCAGTTTTTAACTTAGTAAAAATGTCAGGTTATTGCACCTTTTAAATCTTGATAGATCTATTTGTAGAAATTATACCCAAATCGGGTTTCTCTGTTCTCATCTTCCCTCCATCACTCCTGTGATGAAGCCCTGGCGGAAATCCTCCTGTGTCCAGGTGGCTGCAGGAGGCCCTATAATTGGGTGTAATCCGATCCCAGAGGGACTTTTCCAAAGAGGTTGAGATTCTTTTGACAGAAACTTTGGAGAAGTAGGGTCGGTGTAATGAAGTCCAGAGTTTTCCAGACTCCTCTTAATATATCCATCATGTCTGGCCTCATCACTGACATGTCGACTCTCTTGTTTCTGATTTAAGCTGTCAGAACCAGTAAAATTGCCCTCGCAGCTTTAGCATATGTGGCAGGACACTGACAAGATGTTACTTACACCTAATTAAGGCTGAGAGCATAATAAACAATCCCACATCCGAGCAACCCAATTTCCTCTGGTTTCGAGTTCTCTGGATCTTGACCTCAGCGCTCTGAAGTCCATGAGAATTTGATGCAGGCATGTGAAGAGGGTATAGCGGTGGTCACTTTTTGGACTTTCAGATCAACATGGGAGATATACGGAGCAAAGAGAACTTGAGAAAAGTCAGAGGAACATCACCTCAAGGGTCAGAATGGGTATCTCCAGCCTGGTGAGAATGTGTGGTTGGACTGGACCCTCTTTAGCCCTCCTTTGCCATTTTTACTGTCCCCATGGATGGGGATAAAGCCAGTAAGGCAGGCTGGAGATGGGTCATAAAAAAATCAGTTGCAGGAAAGGTAAAGAGTTTGAGAAAATGAATAGAGTGCTTAGAACAATGATTGCACATAGAATGCTCTAAGCCCAGTAACGGCCAAACTGATCCCCCAAGTCATTGTTAAAAAGGGCCATGGGATATGTTCCAGGTGAGAGGGAAAAAAAATCCTGGATGCTCTGGTGATTTCAGTCAAGTCTCAGCGCAACCCTCTGCTGACACTGGATGGAGTGGTGCCACCTTGGCCCCGGCGTGCGACTCTGGGACTCTGGTCGCCCCTTGTGACTCATCCCTCGCCACCTTTGACTCCTGTCCATTTGGAGCACTGACCACCCCTCCCCCGGCAGAGTGAGGTCACCGCCTTTTCCAGTTCGCAGGGCATCTTGAAATTCTACCCTCCCCCCGCCCCCAACTCCACCGTTCCCAGTAAGAATCCACAAATCCAGTTAAGGATGAAATTTTCCCATTTCCCCTGTGGAACACAGAGGTTTTATGTGTTGACAAGTGAATGCATTTCTTCTCCACTGAAGTCTCTGATTCTCATACAGTTGCCAGAGGCAGGAGTAAAAAAAAAAAAAAAAAAAAGCACTTTGGCAGCAATAAACAGACTTTTACCTTCAAAAATGCTCCCAGTGTTTTCCTTTTCTTAAAAAACTTGTTTTCCTTTTGTGTGCATATAGGTAGGAAGGAGAGTGATTTTTCATTTTTTGTTGTTTGGTGGGAGGCGAGGAAACATTTGAGATGAAATCACAGCTTGTCCAGCTCCTTGTCTGAAGGGTGTGAGATGCTCCTCTCCTCCGCCTTTGCCAGCTCTAGGGTCTAGTGAATCCCTCGGCAGGATCCTGGTCTTCTCCTGCAGAGGGATAGTCACAAAGCACATCCGTCCTCATATCCAAATGACCCAGCCTGGAGTCAAGAAGAACTCGATTTCCTGGCCTGGCTTCTTTGGACTCTTATCACTCCAGGTGTGAGGACCACTCAGGAAATAAGAGGCAGAACATACGTGCGGGTTTTTCAAAAGAGCACAGAGCTTTGGCTGGTGGGTGACCCAGAGGCTTCGCCAAGCTGTTGGCCTGCAGCAGAGGGAGCCCTGGGTGGGGGTTTGTGGGGGGAAGGAGAGGTTAATAATCATGGACAAAGCACTATGGAAAGTACTGGGATTTGTGTGACCTCAGTGGAGAGGCTCTTTTTGAGCTTCATATAAAGCCTGGTGACATCTCTCCCCTGGGGGCATTTTTACAGGTTGTCTGAGGGCTGGGCTTCTCAGGTGGCCCAGTGGTGAAGAATCCACCTGCCAGTGCAGGAGACTCAGGTTCGATTCCTGGGCTCGGAAGACCCCTTGAAGAGGGAAATAGCAACCCATTCCAGTGTTCTTGCCTGAAAAATCACATGGACCGAGGAGCCTGGAAGGCTATAGTCCATGGGGTCACAAAAGAATTTAGCAACTAAGCAACAACAACACATCAAATACTAATTTCTCTAGACCTTGATTGCTTCATCTGTAAACTGTAAACCGATGATGTGGGCTCAGCCCTTCACATGGTGGTCTGCTCTCCTGGGCTTCTCCAGTGTTTTTGTGTTTACATCATGGAGATCTTCTGCCTGGGAAAACACTAAGAAAGAGATCTGCCCAGTCTCCCACTCAGGAGGTTAATTTCAAGCTCTCAAGTCCTTAGAAAGTTTTGTTTTTTAAAAATTGTTCCAAGCTAAAGATATCTCAAGGATGAGGCTGCTTCATCTCTGATAACTCAGAACCCCCAAATTCAGAGTTTCCAGTGAAAATTAAAACATACTTAGAAAAAAAATATATATATATTCCTCTAACTGCTGTCACTTCTGGGGAAACAAAGGCACTTGGAATTCTGAACCAAAGTCCAAGTCAGAGTTTCACTTCATTGCTCTAGTTGACTCCATTCTTAATTCCTGATCTACATGCTTGGTCCTCATGTGATACTCAGGCTGGAATTCTTGAGAGTGATTGACAGATAGAGAGAGAATCTCCGTGCATTTCCAGAGAGAGGTATGATTGACAATGGCAAGTAGAGTTGAAACAGGTGTTCAGTTCAGTTCAGTTCAGTTCAGTCGCTCAGTTGTGTCCGACTCTGCGACCCCATGAACAGCAGCACGCCAGGTCTCCCTGTCCATCACCAACTCCCGGAGTTCACCCAGACTCACATCCATCGAGTCAGTGATGCCATCCAGCCATCTCATCCTCTGTCGTCCCCTTCTTCTCCTGCCCCCAATCCCTCCCAGCATCAGAGTCTTTTCCAATGAGTCAACTCTTTGCATGAAGTGGCCAAAATACTGGGGTTTCAGCTTTAGCATCATTCCTTCCAAAGAAATCCCAGGGCTGATCTCCTTCAGAATGGACTGGTTGCATCTCCTTGCAGTCCAAGGGACTCTCAAGAGTCTTCTCCAACATCACAATTCAAAAGCATCAATTCTTCGGTGCTCAGCCTTCTTCACAGTCCAACTCTCACATCCGTACATGACCACTGGAAAAACCATAGCCTTGACTAGATGGACCTTTGTTGGCAAAGTGATGTCTCTGCTTTTGAATATGCTATCTAGGTTGGACATAACTTTCCTTCCAAGGAGTAAGCATCTTTTAATTTCATGGCTGCAGTCACCATCTGTAGTGATTTTGGAGCCCAGAAAAATAAAATCTGACACTGTTTCCACTGTTTCCCCATCTATTTCCCATGACGTGATGGGATTGGATGCCATGATCTTCGTTTTCTGAATGTTGAGCTTTAAGCCAACTTTTTCCTCTCCACTTTCACTTTCATAAGAGGCTTTTTAGTTCCTCTTCACTTTCTGCCATAAGGATGGTGTCATCTGCATATCTGAGGTTATTGATATTTCTCCCAGCAATCTTGATTCCAGCTTGTGTTTCTTCCAGCCCAGCGTTTCTCATGATGTACTCTCCATATAAGCTAAATAAGCAGGGTGATAATATACAGCCTTGACGTACTCCTTTTCCTATTTGGAACCAGTCTGTTGTTCCATGTCCAATTCTAACTGTTGCTTCCTGACCTGCATACAGATTTCTCAAGAGGCAGGTCAGGTGGTCTGGTATTCCCATCTCTTTCAGAATTTTCCACAGTTTATTGTGATCTACACAGTCAAAGGTGTTACAGACAACAAAATAATTGAATGTCTGGCTCTGGCAAACTCTCCTTGAGGCTCGCAGGCATCATTCTGAGCTGCTTTGCAACCCTTGACCAAAGTCTTAGGGCTTCTAGACCATCGCCGAGCCTGGTATCTCCTCACCAAGAGCCAGTGGTGGTGTAGCAGCCATGCAGGGAGAACTTAGGACAGCTTCCTTCCTCCCAGTCTGTGTGTTTGGTACAGGGCTCTTCAGGAAGAGGGTCCTCTCACAAGCCTCCCAGTTTGTCTAGAAACACATAGAAAGTTCTGGATGAAAATGTTCCCCTCTGATTCTGTATCTGCCTGTTCATCCTCTGTGAGTTGGAGGAAAGCCCTTCCTCTCAGGGATGAATGTGGCTCACAGGCAAGGCTGGCTTTGGTCCTCTGACTTTGCCCTTGGTGTCATCCAAGGCTCTCTGGAGTTCCTTTATCATTCTCCCCGCCTCTGCCCCACCCCACTGATGTGTTGTGTATGGACTTTGGGGGTTCCGTGGGAGGGGTGGTGGTTGCTGGCCCCCAGTCATCAGTCAAGTGACAAAGCCATTTCACAGTCAGGGCTGCAAGCTCATTGGCTCTCAGGAAGGTTTTCATAAGATGCTGAGAGGCAGGGCTTCATCTCTTGTCCCTGACATCCTGGGAGGGACGGTATTCTGGGGTGGAAATGGGAAGAGGGCTGGGGCAAGAACTAAGAGTGGAAATAGGGGTGAAGAAAACACACTTTGGGGAAGCTGAACCGGGGAGATGGGTGATCTTTTGAATGTTGTTTGGGGGGTATTTATAAACCATTCATACTGATGGGTCGAACTAAAATCCGTTACCTTCCATAAAGAAACTTTAGCAATGTGCTCCGTGAGTGTTAACCTCTCAATGTCTGGCTCTTTTGCAAGCCCATGGACTGTAGCTCACCAGGCTCCTCTGTTCATGAGGATTCTCCCAGCAAGAATACTGGAGTGGGTAGCCATTTCCATCTCCAGGGGATCTTCCCAACCAGGGACTGAACCCGGATCTCCTCCACTGCAGGCAGATTCTTTACCATCTGAGCCACCAGACAAGCCCATGCGCTCGGCGAAAGGCACTTCTTTGTCCACAACTTTTGGAAGACACAGGGAGCTGGCTCCTCTTCTTCAACCCTGGGCTCGCCTGGCCACTGGCTTTTGTTTTTTCTGAAGGGACCTTGGAATCCCAGGGGTAGGGGATGGAGTCTTTGAGCCGTTGTTCTCCAGTTGTGGCCAAATACCTGTCCTGCTTCCAGGAACAATCTGAGTCCAGCCCAGTATTGAGAAACCCCAAGATCAACACAGTAGGTATTTAGCATCAGGGATCCAAACTTCTAGCCCATTAATCATCAGGTGGGAGGGAGAAGCCGAGTCTCTCCGTTCTCCAGGTTCCCTTCTTTGGGGAACACTTTTAACATCTCACAACTGGTAACAATTTTCTAAAATTATAGCTCTTATGTTCTTTCTGTGTCCTTCTGAGCCCCCTGTTCTGCCTTTCCTCCCACCCGCTCTGGTTAATGGGGCTTTGGTTGGGCCTGCTGCTTGCTGTCTGGTTTTTCCAGGTGTGCCACGGAGGAGCTCTTGAGAGAGCAAGGTCCCCCTTTAAGAAGGAAGAGGCAGGAGGACTTCCCTGGTGGCTTGGTGGTGAAGAACCTGCCTGCCAATGCAGGAGACACAGTTTGATCCCTGGTCTAGGAAGATCCTGCATGTTGCAGAGCAACTACGCCTGTGCTCTAGAGCCTGGGAGCCCCAAGTCCTGAGCCCACAAGCCACGACTACTGAAGCCTGCACGCCCTAGAGCCCGTGTTTCACAACAAGAGAAGTCACTGCAGTAAGAAGCCTGTGCCCCACACCTGGAGAGTAGCTCCTGCTTGCTGCAGCTAGAGAAAGCCCGTGGAGCAACGAAGACATAAATAAACAAAATCTTGCCCGAAAGAGGAAGGTAAGCAAAAGCTGAGGACAGTTTTGTGGTTCTGTGACAGATGGCTTCCAGGAGATGGGGACAGGGCCTGAGGATGAGAGACCCTGAGGATGGAAACTTGTTAGCTCAAGGGCTTCTGGTGGTTGGATTCACCGTAACTCCCCACTCTTCCAATGCAGAAATGCTTGTGGGTTTTCCCAGCTTCCCAGATCACTTCCTGTTTTCAAGCAGGCCATCTTTCTCTGGATTGTTGTTGCCCAGGAAACTGTGGGCCACCCTTGGCCTCAGAAGGCATCTCAGTGGGCTTCAAAGGCTTCCCAACTGTCATCCTTGCTGTAGGACGCTAAAGAAGCCACCTCCAGCCAGACAGCCTCATTTCAGCAGGAAAGGTAAATGAAACAGGATGCTGCATTTATGTTCTTCAGTATTTTTTTTATTTAAGTATAGTTGATTTACAACGTTGTGTTAATTTCTGCTGTACAGCAAAGTGATTCCATTTTACATATGTATGCATCCTTTTTTTAATATTCTTCTTCATTCTGGTTTATCAGAGGAATCTGAATATAGTTCTCTGTGCTACACAGTAGGATCATGTTTATCTTTACCATCATAAGCATCAAATACCATATATATGGGAGAAGCTGTGTTTATGGATTTGAGGGAGGGTACCAAAATATCATTTTTAAAAGCGCCTTCAAGATCACTGCTAAGAAAGAAAAGGAGTCCGTCACTCATTCATTCAATAAACACTTGATCACCTTGTTCTCTGTGCTGGGAACAGGCGAGTGATGAGAATCGGACCCTGAAAGCCCCTCTTCCTCTAGTCGACACCCTTCCAGGAGAGTTTGACAATAACAACCCAGAGATCCATCGACAAGATGATGTCTGGTGGTGAGAAGCGTTGTCTGAGAGCAAAAGGCAATCCCCTCATCTCTGAGTGTTCTGTTCTCCCAAAGAATCATTAAAACTGAAACTTCAGTTTCTTGGTGTACAACTAACGGAGATTTTTCATGAGTGTGTCACGTGGTTCTCCCTACAACCCCATTGTGGGCACACCACATATGAGCATTTCACAGATGCAGCCCATGGAGCTGGAGAGCTGAGGACTTGGACGTGCTCACGGGCCCGATACACCACGTGCCAGGCCTTCTCACTCCACATTTGCTGCCATTTCCTTGACATCTTGCCACTTCCCTATGTCTCCAAGACGGTAAGGTCCTGAGATGTATACGGACCAATAGTCAAGGGCTCAGAGTTAAGGAGAAAGAGGGATGTTTGTCAGTGGAGGAGGCTCTGCAGCTTTTCAGAGGAGAAGGAGTGTTTCCCAAGAGCAGGAACAGTCTCTGGAGTGGCCTTTGGCTTCGCCGAGGCTCTGCTTCATCTCTTCTTGACGTGGTTGCTGGGACGAGGGGAGATGGGCCTGCTGCAGAAGGGGATGTGGGGAAGACTGTCATTTCAATGTTGTCTGTTATCCATCCACATGGCCCCTGGGGCCCTATTTTCAGACTTGTCTGCTTGCCCAGAAAGGGGCAGGCCCAAGTTTCACAGAAATTAGAAGCACATACACTTGGCCTAAGCCACAGAAATGATGAAGAGATGCCGGCTGGTTCAAACCAGGGCCTCCAACACTCAGGAGCCGGCGTGGGGGTGGGGGACTTTTTCTGCCTGCTTGAAAATCAAGTCCTCTAATTAGAATCAGAACTTGGTAAAATATTAGAATTGCAGTGAATTTCAGAGATGACAGTCCAAGCCCTTCATTTTACAGATGAAGGACCGAGAGGCGGAGGGACTTGGTGAGAGTTGAACGCTGGTTATGTTAATACCAGGACTAGGGCTGGGATGGGCCCTCCTGACTCCTGCCCAGGGCTCTTTCCTTCCCATCAGGTTGCTGTCTGCATTAACTCCCCAATTCGGAGCTTGGGGACAGGCCAGGCAGAGAAGGGGCTCCTGGGTTGGAGGCTGATCCCCACCCTGAGCAGACTGTGGTGTTCAGCCTGGTGAAGGCCCCCTTTGAGGCCTCCGACAGCCTGGTCACGTGGCTGCCATAGGAAGAATGTGATAAATCAAGGCCTGTGCAGAGAGGAGGGTCCCGGGTGCTATGTGTGCATGTAAGCAAGAAGCGCCTCTTAGGACGGAACTCACTCCCTGTTGCAACTATATCATACCTTTTACAAAAAGTCACTTCGAGGTCACTGTTTTTTTGTCCAGTATTTCAATACATTAAATGCAATTACTTCATTGTTGATTTACCTGTCATTACAGGCATGTGTTTGAACATGATTTATTGAGTGAGTTTTGTGCCAGTTGACTTGCAATAGATTGCACAATATTCAAAGGGGCTCATTTGCTTGGCATTACATTAGAGGCATGATGATTGCAACACAAAGCAACGTAAATGAATTCTGAGAGCCTCCATCATTCATGTTGTCATGTACTGAATCCTATTATTATTTATTACCATAATTGTACTGTGTTTCCTGGGGCGATAAATTAGGACTGATGGGCCCCGCAGACAGTCAAGGGCTGGACTCGCTCTATATAATTTAATAGGGATACTGTAGGGTCTGTGTGTTTGGAGGAGATTCTGGTAATGGTGAAAAAAAAAATCTTTCTTTTTTTTGCATGAAGTACAAAAACCTTCCAAGGTTTTTTCCTTCCCCCTCTCTCTTCTTCAATGCCTTGGCTGCATTTGAAGGCCTTGATACAAGCTGAACTATAAGAAAGAAAAAGTTCTGCCTTTAAACACAAGATGGTTCAAGCTCACTGCCTCATGCCAGACTTTGCCATATTGGGTGCTGACAGGTGGTGTTAACTCTCCCGTAGGCAGGGCATCCACCTGTGGAGGGAATCTGGACTTGGCTGAGAGTCCAGTGGTCAGTGTGTTAGGGGCAGCTGTGTTAACACATCCACCTACTTAGACTGATGGACCTTGGATATCTGATCTAACTGGGTAACGCGTCTGAAGAAAATAAAGGGTATGTTTTCCCTAGGACAACTGAGAAGGAGCAATGCAGATGATAGATACGATTTTGCTTTACAAGATGTTTAATATGCTATGCAAATACCAGCCGAGGATATTCTTAAACTCTAACAAGGCAAATGCTAGGAGAGAGCTTAGAGATGACCGGATTCAACCATCTCACATACAGATGAGAAACCAAGGGGCAGGTAGAAGAGTCATTAGAAATGCCCTGCTAGAAAGAGAAAAACAAATATTGCATATTAACACATCTATATGGCATCTAGAAAAACAGTACAGATGACCTTGTTTGCAAAGCAGAAATTGAGACACAAATGTAGAGAACAAATGTATGGATACCAGTGGGAAAAGGGGTAGGGTGCGACCAATTGGGAGATTGGAATTGACACATATACACTATTGATACTATGTCTAAAATAGACAATGGATGGGAACATAATGTAGAGCACAGGAATGCTCTGCATGACCTAAATGCAAAGGAAATCCCCCAAAAAGGGATATATTTATACTTATGGCTAACTCATTTTGCTATGTAGTAGAAGTTTTGTAAAGTGAATACACTGCAATTAAAATTAATGAAAAAGAATGATGCAAAAAAAGAAAAAACAACTCTGCTAAACCCAAGTCACATGAGAACCAGAATCAGCTGGCCTTGTGCTGGAGTGATGGCCAAGGTGATGAGCTTTGAGGTGCAGAATCAGACATCACCACAGAGCAGGATCAAGGGAAGAACCCCCAAATCTTAACCGTCCCCTTTGCCTAAATAGAAAGAAGCATGGCTTTGTATAAGGCTAGGAAGTACTATGAGTCAATTAGGGTCAGTCAAGAATCTCTTAGAGTCCTTGTTTAGCATAAATCCTGTTGGCTCAATTTTGCTTCAGAAAAGAATCAATCTGTCTTTGACCCCCCCAAGTGAGAGGTCACAGATTTCATCACCTCCAGGAAAGAAACTTTTTTGATAGGTTATGCCTGTGTCTTTGGTCCCCAGTCTTTATCTATCGCTCTCGCAAATGTCCTTTTGGGGAGCTCAGTGTGATGTAAAAGGAGATCCCTAGGAATGAAACTAGGAAAGAAGTTAAATTCCATTCAGGGAGTTGGATAGAGTTGCAACTAGGCTGCTACACAGCATCTCCCCAGTGGAGACCCCATTAGAGGGGCTTATATTTTCAATGACTCAAGAGCTTCAAGGAAAGATTTCATCCCACTTGTCTGAATTCAGCTGTGTTTATACATGGCACTAAATGGTTTCATTCAGATGGATCCAGGCAGTGCCATAGGATCAATGCCTGGATACCTGGTCCATCTGATTGAGCTGTTAAAACAAGTGAATTCATCGGACCACTTCTTAAAAACCAGATCAGATCAAATGTGTATATTTCGCGCCTATCCCCTGGGCAGCTGACATGATAATCAACCCCAAATAAGCGAAGCCAAAACCCTCACAGGGTTCTGGCCTGTGCCAGCCCACCCCTACAGATTAGTTACTACAGAGCATCTCCACACACAGCCAGGTGTACAGACGATTCTGACAGCACCGTGCCGCTGCAAATGCCAGTGGGCCCCTGGCATTTTCACGCCTCACAGCAGGTGGCAGAGTCTTCCATTTTGCAAAGTTAAAGAGCAGTTTGAGGCACCAACAATCAAGGAAAAGGGAACAGAAAATAGTTGGAAAGGGAAAGGAGCTGGCAGCTGCCTGTTACCTCCTCCCTGAAAGGGATGCTGGATTTCCAGATTTCAACACAGACTGGGCCTTGCCATTTCTTTCTGGATAGCCTCAGGACTTCTGAGTTATCTCCATCAAAAGAAAAACTGTGTCTGACCTCACCACGTGTTGACATCATGAACCAACTCTTTCACCCACGGGGTGGGGGAGGGCGGTACTCACCATTAGCAGAAGGAGTCTAAACTTGGTATTTAGGCTCTGATTCATGCTTTTAGTGAGACCTTGGCTGGGGGCCCAAGTGGATACCATGCCTCCATCAACAATCTGCTCTTGCTGGTGTCCTGTCTTTCGCAGGATTGAGGAAATCAACCAAGTGCATCTATCTATTTTTATCATGCGGTGGCCACATCAGTCCATTGGAATAAAATCACCACCACCAAAACATGGACTGGGCAACATCAATATTAAGATTAAAAAGCCCCAAATGAAAAAATAGTAATATGGATTATAATGTGGACATTGAAACAGAAGGTAGCATGCCCTCGTGAGATTCTGTTTGTGGGGTAGATTTTTGTGCATCCAAAGACAGACGCTCTGGCCAGCCTTGGGGCCAGGTCCACGGTCTGCAGAAGCCATTCACCTTGTTTTCTGGCAGCTACCAGAATCACTGGTCTAGTTAGAGTAGGTCTCCAGATCAGAAAGGGTAACGGAATAAAAGGAGAAGGAAGATTTTTGGTGGTAAATTTACATTTAAGTTAAGAGGGTAAATATGACAACATGGAAGATATTGGGCCAAATTCACACCTGATAGGCAGTGTCCTGAGCCCATCATGCTGTGAGTGATTCATGTTCTAGACCGGGATCAATTTACACCAAATTTCCCTCTTAAATATCTTCTTTTCTGATGCTTTCTTTTTTCTTTCTGATGCTTTTCTTCTTTCTGATCTTTCTTTTCTTTTCTGTGCAAGGACAAAATGGAAGATAATTAAAATAAATCTACATTAAAACCAAATAACATTTGCTGTGCTTAGAAATATTCTTAGCTCTCACTGTTACATCCAGGACAACTCCATCCATGATGATGGAGACTTGGTAGGTCTGTTCTCTCTCACCTACAAAAGCCACGGGCCCCCAGCAGCTGGATGTGGCTAGTGCAGTCTGGGAACTGATTTTTAATTTGATTTGATGTTCAGGTCTCCAACTTTAAGTACTCACAGATGGCTACTCTATGGGACAACACAATCCTGGAACAGTGGTTCTCAGCTCAGACTGCACATTTGAATCCTCTAGATGTTTGAAAAAGTCTTGAAGATCTGACCTCAAGCCATTTAAATCCTGGCATGAGAAGTAAGACCTCCCAAGCTGATGGTAACCTGTAGCCAAGGTTGGGGGCCCGCTGCTCAGAAATGGGAGGGACTCTTGTGTAGATGCTCGTGTCAATCACCGCCCACGGCTCAGGTGAATGACGAGACTGGCTCGCTCTGAGATGTACCCACTTGGCTTTTCCTTTGTTGAGGACTCCACTATGTTTGCTTCTGGAACAAAGTCTAGACGCTTCCCATTTAGGCGGGCTTATTGGTCTCCTTTTTTCACAGTCCTGGACATGTCTCTCCCTTGGCTGATGGGATTGGGGAGGGATGCCGGATGGAGAGCGGGAGTGGTTTTGATGAGTGTGGGAGGGGGAGTGTAGACCCAGCAACCTACAAGGGTAATGAGAGGTTTCCCCTCGGAGTTCTGAAACCCTCCTTTTCTATTTCCCCGTCAATTCAGTTCAGTTCATTTCAGCCACTCAGTCGTGTCCGACTCTTTGCGAGCTCATGGACTGCAGCACGCCAGGCTTCCCTGTCCTTCACCAACTCCCGGAGCTTACTCAAACTGATGTCCATTGAGTCGGTGATGCCATCCAGCCATCTCATCCTCTGTCGTCTCCTTCTCCTCCCGCCTCTAATCTTTCCCAGCATCAGGGTCTTTTCCAATAAGTCAGTTCTTTGAATCAGGTGGCCAAAATATTGGAGTTTTAGCTTTAGCATCAGTCCTTCCAATGAATATTCAGGACTGATTTCCTTCAGGATGGACTGATTGGATCTCCTTGCAGTCCAAGGGACTCTCAAGAGTCTTCTCCAACACCACAGTTCAAAAGCAACAGTTTTTCCCCTTACACTTTCCCAAAGGGAAGTTTCATTTCATATCAGTGGTAGGAGGGCCTTTCGTAGGACACAGGCGGAGTCCTGCTTCCTTGTACAGAAATTGTATCATTGATAACTTGAAACCCAATTAGGCCAGGAGGGAAAAGCTTTCCTGGGACTGAAGGAGTCAGAATAAGGTTTTTAATGAAAAACACATTTTATTTCTAAAATAACGGGTCTTATGTTTATTCCAGAGAAAGTCCTCCAGGCTCAGAGAAGAGAAATGTAATAAATGACAATGAGGGTATCCAGGCCCCAATTAAAAACAAAACAAAACAAAAAATGCTGGGAGAGAGTCTGCTGAGAGACAGGCTCTAGAAATGGAAACAGAAGGGGGTGGAAGACGTGTAATGAGACAGGCCTCTGAGCCAGACCTCCCAGCCGCCCCCACCTCCCCACCCCCCGTGCCTCAATTCCAACATCTCACCATCCAGCTGGGGAGAAGAGACAAGGAAGGGTGAAACATGTCTTCGAGGAAGGAGAAGCTCTCATTTGAAGACCTAGAAGGCTCATCAGTTCTGGATTTCTTCCTAATGGACTCTTCTTAGACTTGAGGCAGTTTCACCCTGTTTCTGCCACATAAGCCATATGGCTTTACTGGACAGAAAAAGACAATCCCTAGAGAGCACAGACGTGTCAGCAACTGTGGACGGTTTCCCTTTCCGTGCTGAACACAGAGGCCCTGCCACCCTGGTCCACTAGTTCTCACGGCTTCGTTTCTGATGGAAGAGAATCCTCTCCAACCAGGACTCTGATGGCTGCTTGTCTTCAGGGCAGAGCAGTAACAACATGTTACATGTAGTATCTCATTTAATCCTCAAAACTATTCTCTGAACAACTATCATGATCTCCACTTTGTTATCTAGCAGATGGTCCAAATCCCCCATCTAGGAAGTAGACTGAGAATTTGAACCTGTGCTCCTGACCTCTAGGTGAGGAGGAAGCTGGAGCTCCTCCTGGTGGTCATCATGCAAAACCAACAGTTCCTGCACTGATTGATTTCTAGTTGCTATTCCTCCTCTATTATTACTGACCTCTTCGTTCCAAGCCCTGGTCATTAAAATAATAGTTTTAAATCTCAAATCTCATTCTCCTTCCACTTTAGCCCTTATATCCATCTCTTTCCAGAGAGCCCTAAAGTACTGTCTGATCTCTAACTTGAAACTATGCACCCTATCCCTTGGGACTCTCTATATTAAAAACAAAACAAAATGCACAGAGCTCCCCAAATGCTTTTCTGTGCATCCTTCGACTTCCTAGCATTAAGAAAAACCTCTGGCTTTACTCTGAGGACTCCATTTATCTTGTAATCATCTCTAACACATCTCTCATTCCTTTCCCTGAACAGAACATCCGTGCATCCCACCACTTCCCCCCACCATTGTTTCGTGACCTTTATCCAACAACCTTTCCAAGTTGAGCTTCATACACCAGAATCTGTAATGCTTTCTCTCTTTACTGAGTGACTCCTGCATCTGGTTCACAGGCCTCCTTTTCTAGCTCAAGTTCTCAGGATTCCAACGTGAACACTGATCATCTTCCTAACTCTGCCCTTGGGCACCATTCAAGTTTTACATCCTCAGGGAGCTTGGTCCCACCTCCATGGAGCTGCTCACCTGGGTAACAGTAAAGACCATCATGGGCAGCTTGGCATTAGGTTTTCTGGAGGTAACAGGACCAGGTGTGAGTTCTGGGCCTGTCACTTGTGTGCCTGAGAGCAAATGGCCTGGCTATCTGTAGACTTGATTTATTCATCTATAAAATGGGATAATAGTAATACCCTACTGTGGTGCTATACAGATTTAATGAGATAATACATGAAAAAAATTGCCTAGCATGTTATCTGGTACTTTAATACCACATGCAATGTTAGCTGAAATTATTATCATTATCATCATCATCAACGTCTCTGAGAATTCCTCCACTACTTGGATCTTGAACTCGTAAAATTTCCATACCTCCTCTCTGTTTTACCTTTCTTTTATTTTTAAAACCTTTTATTTCATATTGGAGTATAACTGATTAACAGTGTTGTGATGGTTTCAGGCACACAGCAGAGTGACTCAGCCATACACACACATGCCTCCATTCTCCCCCAGACTCCCCTCCCGTCCAGACTGCCCCATGAAACTGAGCAGAGCTCCTTGTGTTATACAGCAGGACCTTGCTGGTCATCCATTTTTTACATAGCAGTGTGTGCATGTCCATCCCAGACTCCCAAACAATCCCCACCCCGCATCTCTCCCCCGGTAACCAGAAGTTCGTTCTCTCGGTCTGTGAGTCTGTTGCTTTTGCCGATCTTCGTCCCTCGTTTCATTAAAGCAACTCTGAATTCTCATCGGCCTCTCGTCCATCATCCATCACGCGCAGGATTCCTGTAACGTCCTGGGGAGTAACTTCTCACCACGCCCCTCCCTCTCAGCCCCTCCTGCTCTCAGCCGACCGCCTCTCCTTTCCCGCTCTTGAAGAGGACAGGACTCCCCTACCTGAGATCCTTCGGGCTCTGGGCTCTCTGCTCAGCCCCTCTGCTTCTCCGTAGATACTTTATCCAGCGTCTCCTTCTTTGGTCTTCTCGCAGGCAGAGAGCCCTGCCCTTTCTCCCCATTTCCGCCGGGCTCTACCTGTGTTCTGAGCAGCATCCTCTCCGCCCATCCTGTGATCCCTCACGTCCTTCTTAGCTACGCTGTGAGCCAGGCTTGTTGAGAATTTCTCTGCCCACAGCTTCCGGAGGAGATCTGCCCAATTCTGTTTCCTCCCTTAATTCCTCTCCCTACCTCCTCCTTTAAAAGTTTCATTTGGCATCTTCTCCTTTTCTTTTAATCCCCAAACTTGTAAGCTATTCATTAGGCTCAGACTGTTGACTCTTACTTTCCAGTCCATCCTCTCCTTCGAGGTGGTCTAACTCTCCTCCTTCGTCAGTGTCATTTGCATCCACGTCTAGCTTCATGACTACAGGCTGAAGATCAGACACACATTTCCCCTTAGCTGTTTGGGCACAGGCTTCATGTGTTCAGTTGGCATCTGAGTTGAGCACTCTCTGTGTTGAGTCATTTCTCAACCACCAGCCCTTCTCCCTCCAACTTCCTTCTTTCTGACTTTGTGGTACCCCTATCTCCTTACGGTCTTTATTCATGGTACCACCCTTCTTCCTATTTCATAGACTGGAAACTTGGGAATAAATGTTGAAATTTCCTTTTCCAATCATCATTGCATGCATCTAATCAGTTTTAATTTTCCTGAGATTCTCTATCCAGGATGTCTTTCATCTCTTGCTTCCTCTTAACACTTCCACTGCCTCCAAGTTGATTCGGGGTCTCGCCTTCTTGAAATATTATAATACCTGCCTATATTATCACTTCTGGATTCTCTTCCTTCCAACACATTCTACCTTTATACAATTGTCTGTATGTTGCACCTCTTTGTAAGGCACATTTTTTTTTTTTTCACTTTACCTTGTAAATAGTAATGTCTTAGCTCAGTACCAGAGGAACTATAGGCTAAAGTTACAGCTACTCATGTCCTAAAACATGGAAGACAAAGTCGTGAACAAAACTGGAATACAAGACATAAGCTTCGTTAAACAATCCTTGGTTTTTATCGCCATTTCTTGTCTTTATAATCGTACTTTGAACTCAGGAAGTCTAAAACGTTCCTAACAGGGTGCCTTATAGATGACCTGCATATGAGTTTGCTGCCTGGCTTACTGGTTAATTGATAATAACAGAGGGTGGTATGGGGACGGTGAGACCGGCGCAGGTTCTCGACCTGAATTACCAAACATGGGTTGTGGCCCCTCAGATAAGCCACCGCACATATTTAAGCTTCAGCTTGATTGTTTGTAGCTTTGAACTAAATGATTTCCATGTTACTTTCTACTTCTAAGAACTAGCTCCATGTCTTGTCAACTCTTCCAAGAACATCTGTAGGGCTCTAGGTTGGAAGCAAATAGTTCAAAGAGAGTCCAGTTAGAGTAAATAATTTAGGTCACGAGAGAAAGATAAGTTTAGTTATGTTGAAGCATCAGATTATAAAAGATAAGAGAGGCAAAGAATGAAGGAGAAAGATTTTGGGTAATCCAGGGAGAGAGCTGCACTCTGGCAAAATGGTGAGCCCTACAAGGTAAGGAAGCATACGGAGTGGAGGTTCTTGGTACTGGCGGGGCAGAGGAGGGGCTGCCACCCCTGAGTATCTGGGAGTTCACCAGTGTGTTTTTGATCATCAAGATAATGGGGATTTGATGGATGGGGCCAAGGACATCCTGCCATGTACTGGACAAACCACACACATTGAAGAATTATCCCATTTCACACTTCATTTTCAGATGCCCCGCTAGACATATAGTTGGGTTAAAAACCCTGTTTACAATGATCTGAACCTAAATTTATAAACTTGGGAGTCTGTATTCTGTAAAACACTGAACATTTGTTTTTTTGCCCTGTTTTAAAGCTCTCTGAATTTTCAGTAAAGCATCAATTCCGTAAATTGACAGAAAGCAGCACTTTATTGTACTTGGAACTTCACCAAAAGTTGTTCATCATTTTAGAAAATACATCACTAACAGCAGTGTCATTACACTGTTTGAATCAGAATAAAATGTCCTCATATCAGTTTGCATTTGTGGTCGGTAGATTCTGGGGATTATATGTAGAACAGCAGGTATCTGAGTATTACCTGCTGTCTTCTAGTCATGCTTGAGTATTATATATTGAAACACTCTCCTTGGATTTCCTCTTTCCATTATTACAAGCAGGATGTCATATGATTTCTAAAATTATGTCTATAGGTAGGTTATATTATTTATGAATTCTGCTTTAGGATAACAAATGGAATGGTTTAACATACTTAATATAAAAGGGACATTAGATGTAATTGGGCTGAGAACCCCTGAGGCAAGTAATCAAGGGGTTCATAAGAGGCTGGCCATAGGAGATTACATTTGTATTCATGTTGGGATAAAATTAGTCTTTGATTTTACTATATGAACTTGTAAAAACATAACTTATATGTAGTTCATCCATTTCTAATATCTTTACATATGTGAAAATCAAACCCCCAAACCCCCTTCTCCTTATATTTGCTTAATGAACATTTGTATTTAAAATACTTCACTTG
This sequence comes from Tragelaphus eurycerus, assembly GCA_935064755.1. Classification (NCBI taxonomy): domain Eukaryota; kingdom Metazoa; phylum Chordata; class Mammalia; order Artiodactyla; family Bovidae; genus Tragelaphus; species Tragelaphus eurycerus. Next base: position 9,024,900 of record CAKXYN010000034.1, on the reverse strand, counting down.
GTTCTCAAAACTACCCCATGAGGCAGGTACTGGTCATTCTTATTATTCCTATTATTTGCTGAGGACACTGACATAAATAGTGATTATATGACTCGCTTTAGGTCCCCTCTCTAGGTACATGGTGGATGCTGGACCCACTTACACAATCACACTTTATTGTTGTGTCACTGGAAGGAGGGCATTTTATTGGTGAAGAATGCGTAGACAGACACGCATTCAAGCACTGATTCTGAACATAATGGAGTTCAGGTCTCCACGATTTTCTATGTGGATAAAATGAGGTAATACATGTACCTCATTCAATACAAGTGTTGAACGGGGAGTTTAGCATAAGGAAGTGTTTTTCTCTAAATGCCATGGGTTATGAGAAGGTACCCTAGTTATTCTTCTGACCACAGAGAAGACTGGACCCATGGCCTTCGAGACCAGGTTGCATCTTGTGCACAACTGGAAAATGTCAGGACGAGCTCATGCAGGGGTCTTCCTGCTTTGTCAGTGGCCAAGGCATGTCAATGGGGCAACCTTCCCATGCCAGATTTTAAAATAGTTCCCCTTGCATCACCTTTCCACCATGTGCTTCTCGTCAAGAGGAACAGGCACAAGAGCTGGAGGAGAGCGTGGTTAAGCACACGGTGGACTCTGTGGTCACTCTCTACAGCCTCCATGGAAAGCTTGGCAGACAGGAAGATGCCCTACCCAGTTCCAGAAGTCTCAGGGGAGGCCCCGAGGCCCCAGCTCCTGGCTCTGGATTTCCGCCCACTCTCATCTCCCAGGCATGGACCCAACCTGAATAAATAGAGGAGGAGGACAGGGAACTATAAAAGAGTCTGGTGGAAAGTGTACACACAGCAAAGGCACAGACCTTCTTTCTGCCTGTTAGGCGCTGTGGGAGGCTGAGAAAAGCAGATCCTGTGAGCAAAGGCCCCTCCGGTGGTTTTGGTCTGTCTCCATCCGGCCCACTCTTTCCCTAGCCTGTGCACGTACACATGTTCACATAATCCTGCTTCCCCATTCCCTGTCCTTTCCATGAAACAGGCCGATCCTGCAGAGGGTCAGCAAGACCACAATACATTTATTCTAAATTAAACTAAGGGTAGAATGTTATTCTTCAACACTTTTTTACATTGTTCATCTCCCTCTGCATTAAGTTTTTACCAATACTGTTGAAAATGGAGTTGGTTAGGGCTTCCCTCGTGGCTCAGATGGTACAGAATTTGCTTATAGTGCAGGAGATACGGGTTTGACCCGTGGGTCAGGTAGATGCCCTGGAGAAGGGCATGGCGACCCACTCCAGTAGTCTTGCCTGGAGAATTCCACAGACAGAGGACCCTGATGGACTATAGTCCATGGGGTCACAAAGAGTCACAACTGAGTGAGTAACACTTTCACTTTTCACACTCTCATGGACCCAACCATGCCCCTAGGTGGATGAATGTCACAGAGGAAAAACTCTGGAGCAGGGGTCTGGAGGCCTGAAGTGTCCTTCCGTTCCAGCTCTGTTTCTGCAAGTGAAGTCAGCCCACTCCTCTTAGCTTCCGTTTCCTTGTTTGTAAAATGATAAAGTGGGACAAAGTTCTGTCTAGTCAAGGCTATGGTTTTTCCTGTGGTCATGTATGGATGTGAGAGTTGGACTGTGAAGAAGGCTGAGTGCCTAAGAATTGATGCTTTTGAACTGTGGTGTTGGAGAAGACTCTTGGGAGTCCCTTGGACTGCAAGGAGATCCAACCAGTCCATTCTGAAGGAGATCAGCCCTGGGATTTCTTTGGAAGGAATGATGCTAAAGCTGAAACTCCAGTACTTTGGCCACCTCATGCGAAGAGTTGACTCATTGGAGAAGACTCTGATGCTGGGAGGGATTGGGGGCAGGAGGAGAAGGGGACGACAGAGGATGAGATGGCTGGATGGCATCACTGACTCGATGGATGTGAGTCTGGGTGAACTCCGGGAGTTGGTGATGGGCAGGGAGGCCTGGCGTGCTGTGATTCTTGGGGTCGCAAAGAGTCGGACATGACTGAGTGACTGAACTGAACTGAACTGAAGAAGAGAAAGCAAGACACCCTGTGTCCCAGAATAAGGTCATGAACAGGCAGAAGTTCCACCGCTACTTTGAGGTGTGTGGGCTTTTCTCTAATGACATAGACATGATACCTACTTGTGGGAACATTACTCTGTCCAGGAGATGGTCTGTATCTGGGGCAGCCAATCAAATGTCTAGGTCTCCTAAAAGGCATCCATATGAGATGAGCATTGCTGCTGCTGCTGCTAAGTCACTTCAGTCATGTCCGACTCTGTGCGACCCCATAGACGACAACCCACCAGGCTCCCCTGTCCCTGGGATTCTCCAGGCAAGAACACTGGAGTGGGTTGTCATTTCCTTCTCCAATGCATGAAAGTGAAAAGTGGAAGTGAAGTTGTGTCTGACTCTTAGCGACACAGTTAACCTTTAATTGTTCTGAAAGTATAGTTGTAAAGTCTTCTACCATTAATTTTAAAAGGATGGTGTATCACTGGTCCCACACATAACAAAATACACATATTGTGATGTTTTCTATTGCTTCCTCAAATCTTTAACATTTGAGCAAAGACTGATTTTAATGGAGGAGGAGAAAACTAGATAACTTCATTCTCACCCCTACTTCTTACTCTTTTTCTTTTTTTGTTCCATGTCATTGCTTTTATTCAGCATATTTCTTTAGGGGGAAAAATGAAAACATTTTTACTCTTCTAATCTTATGGTCTTTTGCTTCTTTTCTGTGCTTAAAAGTGACTTTATTATGAACTGATTTTAGACTTAGAGGAAACTTACAAAAACAGTACAGAGGGTTTCCAAATATACCTTATTCAGCCTGAAACAGAAAAAAAAAATTGACATTAACAGAGAAACTGGTGAAGTTCAAATAAGGTCTTTAGTTAAGAACACCAAACTAATGTTAAATCCTGGTTTGACGCGCATATACTTTCAGTGTATTAATTAATGAAAACAGAGGCTACTACAAAGATTTAGAGATGACTTTTGAAGCTTGCTTCTTCCTTAACAGAAATAAGTAATTATTTCTATGCATTATTTTATATATTAAGTGTATATATATATTTTTCTTTATCTGAGGTGTTGATGAAAATTTATGAGAATTTTTGACTCCTTACATTTCTTAGATGTAAGATTATTAAAATGATCTCTGTGATTATTGCCATTTTTTAATTGGGAAAATGGAGGCATAGAGAAGTTGAGTAACCTGCCTAAGATTACACACTGTAGGTAGAGCAGAGATTCATCCGAATCTAGGCTTGGTTGTGGCTCCAGAGCTCAGTCTGTACTACAGCAGCATCATATTGTTCTATCTCTCACATCCATAAAATCTTTAAATGCAGTAATGGAAACTCCTGAAAAAAAAAAAAAAGTGTTAGTCACTCAGTTGTGTCCAAACTCTTTGTGACCCCATGGACTGAAGTCCACAGACTCCTCCATCCATGCAATTCTCCAGGCAAGAACACCAGAGTGGGTCACCTCTCCCCATTCCAGGGAAGCCCCCTGATACTGGAGATCGAACCCAAGTCTCCCGCACTGCAGGCAGAGTCTCCAACGCGTAGACTCCCATTCTAGAGGCCCAGTGGAAATTCTTGCATTCTCCTAAATCTGCAGTCTAATATCACAGGGTAAAAAGGATATCTTGGTCTTTTGCTTGTATAATTTTAGTCTCACACTCTTCAGTAGACTGAAAACAGTAATAATCATTCTTTAAGTGAAGGAAAATTATAATATTTATCTTGATATGTACAGAAAAATGATAGTGATGTCAGGTCAGCAAATTTCTCATGAAAGTTCTTTGTAAGACACTAGAAAGTCATAATTAATTACACTTATATTTTTAAACATAATTTACTAGAGATAAGCCCAAATAAGCTCTCTGATGCTGGCAAACATCAGTAGCTATAGGGGTCACTGTATTAATGTTCGAAGTGTGGAGTCAGTCAGGGTTCTCAGCTGCAGGCAATGGGACTAGCTGATGACTTAAGCAGAAATAGGATATACTGGAAGCATTTTAGGGTTCACAGAATTGATGAGAGGCTGCTCAATCAGGCTGGCAAAACAGAAGAGGGACAAGGAGCAGAAAGGGCTTCCCAGGTGGCCGTAGTTGTAAAGAACCCACCTGCCAGTGCAGGTGGACTTAAGGGATGCCAGTTCGATTACTGGATCGGGAAGATCCCCTGGAGGAGGGCATGGCAACCCACTCTGGCATTCTTGCCTGGAGAACCTCATGGACAGAGGAGCCCCGTGGGCTACAGTCCATAGGGTAGCAAAGAGTCAGACAGGGACTGAGGTGACTTAGCACACACACACACACAAGGAGCAGAAAGGACATCAACATTTAGTAGGACTGATCTGCACAGGCTGCCTTCTCTGACTGTTATCTCCAGGCATCACCATCACTGTGAATGGTTCTCATCTCTTCTTCTCTCAAAGAAGAAATCATTTTATCATTTTCCATGATTCAGAGTCCTGGGTGAGAGTATCTAATTGACTGAGTCTTCATCATTTGCCAGTTTCTGTTTGAGTGATGAAGCCTTAGTTTAGTTCAGTTCAGTCGCTCAGTCATGTCTGACTCTTTGCAGCCCCATGAATCACAGCACACCAGGCCTCTCCATCACCAACTCCCAGAGTTTACCCAAACCCATGTCCATTGCATTGGGGATGGCATCCAACCATCTCATCCTCTGTCATCCCTTTCTCCTCCTGCCCCCAATCCCTCCCAGCATCAGGGTCTTTTCCAATGAGTCAACTCTCTGCATGAGGTGGCCAAAGTATTGGAGTTCAGCCTCAGTATCAGTCCTTCCAATGAAGATCCAGGACTGGTCTTCTTTAGGAGGGACTGGTTGGATCTCCTTGCAGTCCAAGGGACTCTCAAGAGTCTTCTCCAACACCACAGTTCAAAAGCATCAATTCTTTGGCACTCAGCTTTCTTCACAGTCCAACTCTCACATCCATACCTGACTACTGGAAAAACCATAGCTTTGACTAGACGGACCTTTGTTGGCAATGTAATGTCTCTGCTTTTCAATATGTTATCTAGGCTGGTCATAACTTGCCTTCCAAGGAGTAAGTGTCTTTTAATTTCCTGGCTGCAATCACCATCTGCAGTGATTTTGGAGACCCCCCAAAATAAAGACTGACACTGTTTCCACTGTTTATCCATCTATTTCCCATGAAGTGATGGGACCAGATGCCATGATCTTCGTTTTCTGAATGTTGAGCTTTAAGTCAACTTTTTCACTCTCCTCTTTCACCTTCATCAAGAAGCTTTTTAGTTCCTCTTCACTTTCTGCCATAAGGGTGGTGTTATCTGCATATCTGAGGTTACTGATATTTCTCCCAGCAATCTTGATTCCAGCTTGTGCTTCTTCCAGCCCAGTGTTTCTCATGATGTACTCTGCATAGAAGTTAAATAAGCGGGGTGACAATATACAGCCTTGACATACTCCTTTCCCTATCTGGAACCAGTCTGTTGTTCCATGTCCAGTTCTAATTGTTGCTTCCTGACCTGCATATAGGTTTCTCAAGAGGCAGGTCAGGTGGTCTGGTATTCCCATCTCTTTCAGAATGCTCATCATGAAGCTTAGACTTATGCAAAGGGGGTCTCCAGGATTAAGAAAGGAGTTTAGGTCCCGGAAACCCAGATGATGACAATGTCAATTACACATATTATATTCAAATTTTATGCCAATCCTAATTCACAAATGGAATGTTACATTGATTTCTTAGAGATTAAAATAATGCAACATCACAACATTTGCCTTTTATGAAAAATCTTTTCATGGAAACAGAATTGGAGAATATAAAAGGTATTCTAGAGCCGTCTGGTTCAATCACACACATCACACAAGAAATTCACCTATAACTGAGTGAAATGAAATGAATGAATTAAACAGAAACTCATTTATAACTTCTGCAATTAGCAACAGAGCACAGTTAAGAGCATGAGTTCTAGGTATGAGCAGACCTGGGTCCAGATTCTTCCAATGCAATCCTTGCTGTGTGACCTATAACAGGACTCCCCTGTTGGCCCAGCTGGTAAAGAATCCACCCACAATGCAGGAGACCTGGGCTCAATCCCCGTGTTGGGGAGATCCCCTGGAGAAGGGAACAGCCACCCACTCCAGCATTCCTGCGTGGAGTAAGCCATGGACTATGTAGTCCATGGGGTTGCAAAGAGTCGGACATGACTGAGCGATTTTCACTACTTGATCATACTGTTCCCTTTCCTCTTGATCATACTGTTCCCCTTTCCTCTAGCCTGTAAAATGGAAGGAATGGTACTATCAATTCATATGTCTGTGGAGAAGATCAGCTGATACAATTCATGAAAATCAATAAGCATCCAACGGCAGTTTCCTTGGAGGTTATGATACCAGTGTTCTCACTGGGATCACATCATCATTACCACCATCAATATCCAACTACTGCTTCAGTTCAGTTCGGTTCAGTTCAGTCACTCATTCTTGTCCGACTCTTTGTGACCCCATGGACTGCAGCACACCAGGCTTCCCTGTCTGTCACCAACTCCCGGAGCTTGCTCAAACTCACGTCCATCAAGTTGGTGATGCCATCCAACCATCTCATCCTCTGTCGTCCCCTTCTCCTCCTGCCTTCAATCTTTCCCAGCATCAGGGTCTTTTCCAGTGAGTCAGCTCTTTGTATCAGGTGGCCAAAATATTAGGAGTTTCAGCCACAGCATCAGTCCTTCCAGTGAATATTCAGAACTGATCTCCTTTAGGATGGACTGGTTGGATCTCCTTGCAGTCCGAGGGAGTCTCAAGAGTCCTCTCCAATAGCACAGTTCAAAAGCATCAACTCAACTACTGTTTGAGTACATTTAATGAAGACCCATATTTTACAATGCAATGCAGTTCATTTCGTTGCTCCATAGCTCTCATTATTAGCAAGCGTCTGCCAGTAATGCTTTACTGGCATTTTAATGTCCCCTCTCTGACCATCCTGAGTCTCAGATGTGAAGTAAAGCAAATATTCTCACTGAGACTGGCAACTCTCCCCTTGAGAGTGTACTGTCACTTAAATAAATCCTCTCTTGGCTTTCTTGACCTCCCGTCAGCTCTGCATTCTTTCAATGAGGCAGGAACATACCCTGCAATAACACATCTCTGGTGGAGCCAACCAGGAGATTTCAGCAAGCCTCAGTTTTTCACATCCTTTGCACTTGAGAGGCACTGCATCAATTTGTGCTTCTCTCTCTCTTTTATGCTTTCTTACTGACTTCGGCATTTTCGGACCTACTGCCACAACCATGTGGAACCGTAAAATTCCCTAGGGTGCTCGCCCCAGAAATCTCCCTGGAGAGGATGAGTCCTGAAAAGTACTAGCGAGAGAATAGGTCTCTCACCCCTACTTCTTACTCTTAACCTGATAGCTATCCCAACATTCCTTTGCACATGAGATTTGTTGAACAAGACTATGGGCTAATGTGGTCTACAGCCTCAAGAAACATCTCGAAACCTTAGACCCTGTCTGTTCCAGCACAGAGACAAGGACCTAGGGCTATTTGGCTGAATGCCCCAGGAAGTTGACCAGATGACCACAATCTGGGTCCCTGTGTTCTCACAGTGGGTAAGTGATTCCTCACACCTAGCATGACTCTGGACCAGTGTCTTTCCACGGCCCCACTCCTGACAGACAAAACTTGAATTTACATCAAAAAAGTTCTTTGCTGTAACCTCTCTGGGGCACTAATAGGTTTTTGGCCTAAGATTTACTACATTGCAGCTTCATGATGAAGTTGGAGACAAAGAGCTATGTTTTCAGAGGCTCTGTCAATACGCAGCGGACAATGAGGCTACTGTGAGGAGATAGCCTGCTGGGACGGATTCTGGGTGGCTTGATTTAGGAGGTGCACACACCTGCCAGGCACCGCAGAGCCATCGCAATGCCAGAGGAATCCGGGTTTCAGAGGGAGACGGGAGCACTGGGGTTGTGGATCTGCTTCATAGGGGCACAGCTGGGGTTCTCATTTCCCTCCATTTTAGGATATGTACTCTTCAGTAGCTGGGTGCTGTTTCCAGTGTGGTCCTAACCTACCAAGTGTTTCCACAGTTGATTCTGACTTCCTGTCCTGTCATTCCATCTCTATCAATCTGCAGAGGTTCCAGTTCAGGACCGCAGGGACCATGTTTTCTTTGAACTCTTTGCTCTGGGACTGAGGTCAAACCAACATCTTCATAACCTTGAGAATGCGATTACTGCCAACTGCCTTGATCACTTTGAAGTGAGTCACGATGCCATCAACATGCTCTCAGGAGAGCCTTTGGAGTGTTTCAAATAATAAGTTTTGAAAAGAAAGTAAATAGTTACAAATTATAAACACCAGCACCACAAAGGTTTGGAATGAGAATAAGCTGCCATCACTACCGTTTGGGTCAGAAACACACCATTTTTATTGTGATTTACAGATCAAGAGGCATAACCACTGTGACCCAAAATATTCTTCTTTCTGTCCCACTCCTCATGCAAGCCCTGGCCAATTAAATTACTGAAATTTATATGACTGAAGCCTGTATTTCTGAAAATGTAATTTTTTGCATATTGGTCTCCTTTCTAGAAAGCAACATGAGCCCAGGAATTATATATTTTCATTTTTCTTAAAAAAATGTTTTGTAAAGGCCTGCTGCTCCTGCTAAGTCGATTCAGTCATGTCCGACTCTGTGCGATCCCATAGACGGCAGCCCACCAGGCTCCCCCGTCCCTGGGATTCTCCAGGCAAGAACACTGGAGTGGGTTGCCATTTCCTTCTCTAATGCATGAAAGTGAAAAGTGAGAGTGAAGGCACTCAGTCGTGTCCGACTCTTAGCGACCCCACGGACTGGAGCCTACCAGGCTCCTCCGTCCATGGGATTTTCCAGGCAAGAGTACTGGGGTGGGGTGCCATTGCCTTCCCCCTGTAAAGGCCTAGCACATGGAATTTTTTAAACTAATATTTATTAACAAATGGATAGAATTTGTGTGTTCTGATTTGCGACATGACACCAAAGAAATATATAACTTTGGTCAAATTTCTTCATATCTCTAAGCATCTAATTCTGTCTCAAAGACAAAAGAACTTTTACTAAATGAATTTGGGAGTTTCTTTTCATGTCAGCATTCTAAAATACTTTTTCTTGTTTCAAGATGCCTGTGGTTTGGTTTTACCCAAATTTGATTATAACACAAGGGAAACAATAAAGCTGAAGTTATAGGCCTGTCTCAAGAAATACTTAGAATAAGTTAAGTCAATGGTGTTTCTAGGGCCCATTAAGAATTTTAACATCTTTCTCTGTGGTGGGTGGTACAAACTGCATTGTTAATTTGTGCATTAATAATTCCTAGGGCTGAAATTAGAGAGAGGGAAATATAAATCCTGACAGTGCTTCTCCCCTCTGTCAAATATTAAAAATGGGTGAAATGTGGTTAAGATAAGTATAAATCGTCATTAAAAGGCTTAACCTATTATCTTTTTTTTTCACCTGCCTTTATGAAGGATCAGAAAAGAAGAGATTTTGAGAGAATTGAAAAGAGAGAAGAGATGACAACTGAAATGCCTCAGAAAGAGCTGAAACGTAGAGAAGACAGATTTCAGGCGCATCTCGAACCCACTGCAGTCATAGCTTGAAAAGAATTTTAAGTAGAAGAAGTAAAATGTTTTTCTTATGTCTTTGTCTGAAAGTAACAGGAGCCTACTTGTGGGAATTCTAATATACCCCTTAAATACTTTTTAAAAGAATCCACAAGTTTCTAGGATTACAAAAAAGTGCAAGGTAAGGCTTGATTTGTCTAGTAAACTTCTGCACCAAGTTTCTATTCTAGGGTAAATCACTGGCCTCTTTCTCTTTTTTTCTTTAATTGCAGTATAGTTGATTTACATGGAGAAGGCAATGGCACCCCACTCCAGTACTCTTGCCTGGAGAATCCCACGGATGGAGGAGCCTGGTAGGCTGCAGTCCGTGGGGTCGCTGAGAGTAGGACATGACTCAGCAACTTCATTTTCTCTTTTCACTTTCATGCATTGGAGAAGGAAATGGCAACCCACTCCAGTGTTCTTGCCTAGAGAATCCCAGGAACGGGGAAGCCTGGTGGGCTGCCGTCTATGGGGTCACACAGAGTCGGACACGACTGAAGTGACTTAGCATAGCATAGCATAGCATAGTTGATTTACAATATTGTGTCAGTTTCAGGTGGGTAGCAAAGGGATTCAGTTATATATATATATATATATGTATATATATATATATATGTTATTTTTTAGTCACTAAGTTGTATCTGACTCTTTGTCACCCCATGGACTGTAACCTTCCAGGCTCCTCTGTCCATGGGATTCTCCAGGCAAGAGTACTGGAGTGAGTTGCCATTTCCTTCTCCAGGGGATCTTCCTGACCCAGGAATTGAACCTAGGTCTCCTGCATTAGCAGGCAAATTCTTTACCACTGAGCCATCAGGGAAGACTTAAGTATGTATATATACACAATAATACACACACCACACACACACACACACACACACATCATCTGAATATATTCTTTTCCATATTTTCTTTCACCCCCAGCTCTGCTGTCCATTCCCCTGAAGGGCCCTTCCCCATGCATGGACACACCTTCCTTCTTGATCCATCAAGCATCATTAGCCCAATGCCATTGTGTGTGATAAACGTAGTAATATTTGGAGTGAAATGGAGGGCTCCACAGGATAGCACAAAACCACATATAACCTGAATCCATGCTTTCAGCCTTCTTGCTGAGCTTTCAGAAAATACTTTGGTCCTGCCAGTGGTTGGAACAGCTTCCACCATTGCTCTAGGACGGTCCCCAGTCTCTCTCTTGTTCTCCATCTCAGTATCCCCTTTCTTTTCTGAGGCAGCAAAGAGAATGCCATTTTCTGGGTTGGATTTGACTTAATCCTTAGACTTCTGTTACTTTTCCATCATCGGAAGCATCCAGAGAATGACAATGACAAGCAATGACAAGCACCCTGTCTAGTCAATAGAGAAAGGGCTCAAATTTCTAAAATGGCAGACTTTTGGACTCTGGGACCGGGAGAGGGTGGGATGATTGGGGAGAACAGCATTGAAATATGTATAATATCATATCTGAAATGAGTTAGTCCAGGTATGATGCCCTATAACAGATGCCTGGGATTAGAGCACTGGGATGACCTGGAGGGAGGGTGTGGGAAGGGGAGAGGGAGGAGGGTTCAGGATGGGGAACACGTGTATACTGGTGGCGGATCCATCCCGATGTATAGTAAAAGCAATACAATATTGTAAAGTTAAGCAAAAAAAAAAAAAAAAAAAAAAAAAATGGCATTTTCATCTTGCCTGGACATGTGCATATACAACCCTTAATATTTGAAACCACTTTATTGTCCTCATAATGATGTCTATTTTTTGCCATCCGAAGTGGCTTGTATCATATTTTGACTCCAGTTGGCCAGCATTTCCCACCCAAGCAGTTACGAGAACTTTTTTTTCAGTCATCTAAATATTTATCCCCTTTGCCTATCCAAACTTGACCATACACCAGTGTCATCTATGGAGCATTTTAAAAATGCATTCTCTCGAGTATCATCTCAAGCCCAGTAAGAAGGATTTGGGGAGTGGGGTGTGTCCTGAGTTCAGAGTCCATGATTCCCAAATTTTCGAACTCTTCACATAGTATGCTTGGGGAGCTGGCCTCAGGATCGGTCATTCGGAGCTGCAGCCGTAAAGCATGATGGTCCGCTGCGGTCAGTCCAGTTTTCTCTGTTCTTTCATACTTTCCCTTCCTTTGTATGTATTCTGCCTCCTCTTTCCCTTCTCACCCATCATATACTAAGTTCCCAACATGTGCCGGATACTTGGCCTCATATTCTTATCATTTTGCCCCGTTGTATTAGAGTCAGCCCACTTTTAAGTCTTCCTGTTACCCCTACCCCCAATTGTGAGAAAGCAACCTTGTCTTCAGAAGCATCTGTCACATAAGTCATCATCCCCCTTCTCGTATCCAAATATTTCAGGAGCATTTGAGAAGTTTTTCCCAAGTTGCTATGACACTGCTTTGGAAATATTGAACTGTGAGTCCTGTGTCTCATTGGGTGGTGACCATTATCATTTACACTGGATCAGCTCTTCACTTCCATCTTTTAGAAAATCATTATAGCTGAAAATGTCTTAATGACCCAGTGAGGCTGAATGCACCATTTATAATAATTTCTAGTTAAGAGACAATGAGGAAGATCCATCTCTTAGAAAACCAGTTTGGCACCTCCCAGGACAGTCCCAGGCCCAGGCAGAGGATACCCAGCTCAATTTCTCTCACTTTCTTTTTTATAAATTTTAATACAATGAAACCAGACCATTTAGGAATTATTCTAATCCCAGTTTCAAGTCCCATCCTTTTCTCCAGTCATGCACGTATTTAGACTTTTTATTCCTTCATTAACACAGGGAAAATGCAGGCCATTATGACAGTTAGCAGACATAATTTTAGACAAATACAACTTCTTATCAAATAAGCCTGTGATAAGTATTTGATGAACAGGGCTCTTCAATATAACTTCCAACACTAATTTAATGAGAAGTATCAAATGAATTTTTTTTCATTCTGATATCTCCCATGAGACAAATGATACTTTGCAGGCCTATTTTTAACAAATGAATTATTGACTTAAACTGGCACAATTAATCACAATATAATGGGATCAGGGGATGTTAGGGGCTCATTCATCACAGTTGATGATGAGTACCGACTCTTCCGAGAAATGAAACTCTTTAATCACTCCTAGATTAACAGTTACATGCTTTCAAATTTCGATCATAAGGAACTGGCAGCCTAGAATGAAAAGGAGCCAGTGCTGGAGGAGAAAATGGAAAGAGAGAATACAGAGTTTGTTGTTTGAGGTCAGAAATCCTACTTTTGCCAGGAATCTTCGGTGAAGACAGAAAAATGATTCATTAGAAAGGTGGTGCTGGGGATGGGCAGAGCATCAGAATGGCAGTGAACATTCTTGCCATCTGGGCTTAACTCTCTCCTTGAAAATCTGTGTGACGGGACTTCCCTGGTGGTCCAGTGGTTAAGAATCTACTTGCCCACGCAGGGGACACGGTTCAATCCCTGGTCTGGCAAGATCTCACATGCTTCAGGGCAACTAAGTTCAGGGCCCACAGTCACTGAGCTCGCACTCTAGAGCACAGCCTCTGCAACGAGGAAAACCACCGCAATGAGCAGGCCAGGCACTGCAGCAAAGAGGAGCCCCCACTCACAGGAACTAGAGAAAGCCCACTGAAGATCCAACACAGCCAAAAATAAATGCTTAAGCCTTTTAAAAAAATAAACAAAAGAACACATTAAAAAAAAAATTTGTGTGACTCCTGACAAACTGCTCGACATTTCTGAACTTCCTATTCTTCATCTTCAAGATAAATACAGTACCATCTCTCCAAGGATCAAGCCACATAACCCATGTCCTCAAGTTCTGGACAATTAGGAAGCAGAGCTCTTTTCATGTGTTGCTTATCATCTCATCTGATCTGATCTGATCATGGTTTTAGGAATTGTTTTCCATCTCTAGCACCCATATCTGCTAGACACTTTTTGACTAATTGAAAAAAGATACACAGTAAAATGTGATAGCCAAATAAGGAACTCAGAACTAAGGGTAGGTTTATCTGCTGTCTCAATGAGCTTGACAACTTCTCTCCCAAGCCCTGCTGTTATCGAAAGATAAGTCACATGTGACTCTTGTTCTCCAGGAGTTCACAACCCTATTAGTCAGACAGACAAGAGAGTCACATCATTTGGACATAAAAAAAAGTAAAAAGGCAAGCCAGTGAAGGATTTTTTTTTTTTTTTAATTCAAAGCTATGCGAACAGTTTGAAGAAAAACAAATAGCACAGAAAGGATAAGCAACTGATTCCTTCCCCATATGGTGACTGTACTTTCCCATTTGGCCAATTCATTCCAGGTTTACACTCATTTTCCAAGTACAATTATTAATGCTATCTACTTTTACTCTCAAAAGTGTCTTGGTTTGACAATATCGGTTAAACTAATTTTAGCCATTTCTTTCTTTTTTACTACCAATATCTCAATAATGTGATTATATTTTGATTTTCTCTTTTTCTAAACAAAAAATATTTTACTTATTTAGCTGTGCCACAGGATCCTCTTTGCGGCATGTGGGATCTTTAGGTGTGGCATGCAAATTCTTAGTTGCAGCGAGTAGTATCTAGTTCTCTGACCTGGGATCGAACCCAGGCCCTGAGTTGGAAGCACACAGTCTTAGCTTCAGGACCACCTGGGAAGTCCCTTGATTTTCTTTAATTTATCATTGTTATATATAGTCCGCAGACTTTTTACCTATCTAGAGATTAGTGTAGCTTATACCCTCCCTGCTTTCTTGCCTTTTATCCCAAAATAGTTAAGTAAGAATCCTAAGTTTCTTCCTTTGTTCTATCTGAGACTTCTAATTAAGCCTCCATGAGCTATTCTGTAAATAATATTTCTCTGGACTCCCGATTTTTGCAATGGTATTAACACCCCTTCATTCCTCCCATTTCTACATCCTCTTCTACCTCTTAACAGGCACCTGGTATCCCTTTCCTTGTACATCATCATGTGTCATGACTGAGTGCTTCATTCCAACACTCAGAGTTTTTCTGCTTATCTGACTGGACACAGATTGATACAGTTATCATTGGAATAGGCAAAGAAAAGAGTTTTAGAAAGGGAGGGAGAAATTAACAGAATTACAACAGTAGTAGAAGATTATAAAGCATATTTTTTAATCAAATAGGAAAAAATGTTATGTAGGTCCTGAATAATATAATTAATAAGGCAGTATGTGTAAATGTGTATATATTGATCTTTGTATCCTGCAGAGAATACTCTTTATTTTCATCATCAATAAAGCATTTATGAAATATTGATCTGCATTATGTCCCAAAGAAAAAACTTAAAATTATCAAATGCAGGCTCTTGGATCAATGGATAAGCCTGGGTATTTGTAACAGGCGTCACCAATGATGGTGTGGTGCTGGATTAGAAAAGATGTGAAAGATTCAAAAAAGCATTTGTTTAATATTGTGACCTTGTGAAGATAAGCAGCCTTGACCCTCACTTCCAGGTACTCGCAGCCTCACAGCGGGTGGGGGGCATTTGAGGCAGGCATGGGGCTGAAATTGAGCACTGTGTGTCTCTGTAGTCATGCTGAAGGTGACGATGCTCTGTGTCAGGGGGTGATCGAAATAAGGTTGTTTCTACATGAAGAAATCAGATAGCGAGAAACCTAAAAGCATTTTAATTTTATCAGTTGAACGTGGGAGCCACTGGTGGTTTGAAATGTTTTGGGAGATTAACTTCAGGGGTGTGTAGGATAGATGGCTGTTGGGGGGCAGGGCTGGGGACAAATCGGAAAGTGGGATCCCACTAGAGAGATGAGCTTGGCCACAGAGGAACTCGTAAAGAGAGACTGAACTGCAGGTGGTGTTTTAAAAACATGGGGGCTGCTTTGCTATAGGGAGGAAGAAGACAGTTAAAAGTGACTCTACAGATGTATCAATAAAACCTGGATGACCACTAGAATGGGGTCAAGACTGACAGAAATAGATTATTAGTGTTTTCCAGTTTCTAAAATGCATTTCCAAACTTTTAAGAGAGATAACCACTTTACATGCATCTAACTTCTTGCCTCTAAAATCCGGCAGATGTTACTCAGAAATAATCATGGGGCTTATTCTACACTGGAAACTAGGAAAGGATGCAAGACAAGCTCCATAAAACTGGAGGTAATTTTACTGGATAAATGAGGGTAAAAATCTGTTATATTTGGCCAAGAAGAAATGCATTTTTGGCATATGGAAAAGCAGTTTGCTTGGGAAGTAAGCAGAAGAGATCCAATCAAATCCTTCCATCTCACCCACAAAAGGTTCTGGGCAGTGAATGTTTGAGAATAGACACTCTCTGAAATGGTCAGGAGGGATATCGACACTCATCAGCTGTCCTTGGCACCAGTTAGGCTCCAGAGGCTTCCCCAAGCAGTTGGCTGATGGGGACTCTTAACCCTGGAACAGACAGCAGAGGACGAAGAAAGGTCTCCAGAAATTTCTGACTGCCCCACCACTCCTGGGACAAATTCACCTGCAGAAACGCCAAGTGACCACCAACCTGGTACTTCCGTATTTCTCTAATGTTGGTGAATTCCAGTGCAAGTCTTTCTCTTTTCTTTTGGGAGCCAAAAATATTTTTGGTACAACATCCATGACAGAAACCATGTCAGCTCATAATAGCTTAATAACTTCAACTCTTACCTAGCACACAGAACTCTTTTTGCCATGATTTTTAAAGAATGGAATACAGTTGGTTTAAAATATTATGTTCATTTTAGGTGTACAGGTGATTCAGTATTTTTACAGACTATACTCCACATAAAGTTATTACAAAATCCTGACTATTCTTCTTGGATTGCACATTACATCCATGTATTTTATTTGTGGTTTTGTTGTTGTTCAGTCGCTAAGTTGTGTCCAACTCTTTGCTACCCCATGAACTGCAGCGCGCCAGGCTTCCCTGTCCTTCACTATCTCCCGGCGCCTGTTCAAACTCATGTCCACTGAGTCAATGACCTCATCCTCTGCCATCCCCTTTGCCTCCTGCCCTCAATCTTTCCCAGCATCAGGGTCTTTTCCAATGAGTAGGCTCTTCACATCAGGTAGTCAAAGTATTGGAGCTTCAATGCCATCATCAGTCCTGCCAATGAATATTCAGGGTTGATTTCCTTTATTGACTGGTTTGATCTCCTTGCTATTCAAGGATAGATTGTACCTCTTAATTCCCTTCCCACACTTTGCCCCTTCCCCCAGCCCTCTCCCCACTGATAGTGGCTGGTTTGTTCTCATATAGAACTCTTTTTTAAAAATGCACAAATGGAGAAAAATCACTGGCACAAACATATTCTATAGTTTACAAAGACACCATTCCACAGAATCAGAGCAAGTTTCTTCCTATAAAACGCTAACTGCTGCAATTGCTGAACTTTTCTCACACACACTCTCTGCAACACTTAAATAGAATCTACATTTTGAAATTTGAGCAGTATCACAGAAGTAACAATGCAAAATCATGAAAGACTGAATGAAAATTTAAAAACTGCAACTACAGAATTTAAAACTCGCATGTGGCAGTGAACAGCTGAGGGGATACTGCCAACAAGCTGAATTTTGAAAATAAAGGCATAATTCTAGACACTCTTCCAGAACTGAAAGGAGCAAACAATAAATGAAAGTGGTGAGGGAACTGTGAAATGATCTGGGAAAT
Organism: Tragelaphus eurycerus; assembly: GCA_935064755.1. Taxonomy (NCBI): domain Eukaryota; kingdom Metazoa; phylum Chordata; class Mammalia; order Artiodactyla; family Bovidae; genus Tragelaphus; species Tragelaphus eurycerus. The sequence goes on along the minus strand of CAKXYN010000034.1, from coordinate 9,007,574 downwards.
CCGAAATGTGCATAAGGGAGTAAAGCAAGCAGAAAAGCAACGGAAGGAAAGTTTCTTGAGCGAGTTCACGGAGAGCTAGAGGATGAACGGAAATAATACCTTAAACACACTTGATGGAATCTGGAATTGAAGACGAATTTTCACTATCTAGGTCTAGATCTATTTTCTTACCAGACTCTAGACACTCATGTTCCTGTTTTAAAATGTCAGTCTCTGGGGCTTCCTTGGCAGTCCAGAGGTTATGGCTCTGTGCTTCCACTGCAGAGGGCACAGGTTTGATCCCTGTTCATGGACGAAACCCCACATGCTATGAGGAGCAACTAAGAAAAAAAATAATGAAAAAAAATCAACATTCACTAGTTGTCTGTAATGAACATGTATTGTTTGTAATATTAGAAAGAGAACAATCTATTAAAAATACAAAAAAGAATTTTAAACATTATCAACACTTAAAATGTGTAAATGCAACTCAATTGCTTGGCTTTTGAAATCAGTTGATAAGCTTCATGCAATTCCAATACAAAATTCTAAAAGAATTATCTTTTAACTTGACAAAATAATCAGAAAGTTCATCTGGAAAGTTTTTGAAATATTCCACAAAGAAAAATACATATGGAGATGCATTTGTAGGTTTCAAAAGATTTTATAAAGTGGCTATAATTAAGCAGGGATGACAATAGAATAACATAAAAAGGTCTGGAACAGACCATAGTGTATAACTAATCAAATGAAATTTAATGCTTTAAATCAATGGAGAGAGATGATTATTAAATAAGTGATGTTGGAACAGTTGGCCAACAGCTGGAAGAAAATAACTAAATTCTTGCTTCATATCACTTATCAAAGACATTTTTAGATGGATTAAAAAGATAAACATAAAAATGAGTCATGAATGGCTTGGAAGAAAATGTAGATTGGTATCTATCTGATATCACATAAAAGCAAAATGAGGAAATATGGAGGAACATACTGATAGATTTTAAAAACATGAAAGAGTGAAAACCCATATTAATCAAAAAACTCTAAAGTTAAAAAGTTTATGATAAATTGGGGAACTATGTGCACTACTTATATAGACAGAGGTTGTTGTTCAGTCACCAAGGTGTGTCTGACTCTTTGCAGCCTCACTGACTGCAGCACACCAGGCTTCCCTGGCTTTCACTGTCTCCCAGAGTTTGCTCAGATTCATGTCCACTGAGTGATGCTATCTAACCATCTCACCCTCTGCCTCCTTCTTCCCCTTTGCCTTCAAATTTTTCCCAGCATCAGGGTCGTTTCCAGTGAATCAGCTCTTCACAACAGGTGGGCAAAGTATTGGAGTTTCAGCTTCAGCATCAGTCCTTCCAAGGAACATTCAGGGTTGACTTCCTTTGGGATTAGCTGGTTGGATCTCCTTCCAGTCCAAGGGACTCTCAAGAATCTTCTCCAACACCACAGTTCAAAAGCATCAATTCTTTTGCACTCGGCCTTCTTTATGTTCCAGCTCTCACATCTGCACATGACTACGGGAAAATCATAGTTTTGACTATACAGACCTTTGTCGGCAAAGTGATGTCTCTGCTTTTGAATATGCTGTCTAGGTTTGTCATAGTTTTCCTTCCAAGGAGCAAGCATCTTTTAATTTCATGACTGCTGCCACTGTATAGCTATACATGTACAAATATGAAGCTATAAAAATGCTTGAAAAATTCGAAGGGAAAAATTAAATTCCATAGTAGAAAATGGGAAAGAAGCATGACAGGCAGGTATTTTCAACACAGAAAGATTATGGTGGTCAATACATTTATGAAGAATGGTTAAATCTAATGGATTAATTTGCTACGGATGCTGTAACAAATCACCGCAAACTTAGCCATGTTTAAATGTTAAGCATGTAAAGCAGGGAACCAAACCATGATTCAAATCTTGTTAAAATAGTTTTGAAGACAACTAAATGCATACCCTCACCTATGAAACTGGAAGAACATACCCACTTAATGTTAATATTAGGAGTGGATATCTCTGAGTTGGGAGATTATGGCAATAGCTATTTTTCTTTATATGTATATATATATTTACATACATTTTACTGTGAACACATTTTACTTTCTTTTTAATTCTATGATCCCTGTTATGCTGAGGTCCTAATCGCTGTACTACTTAACCATTTGACCAAAGTGAGATGATATGAGTTGGACAGTCTTGAGAGAGGAGAGGCAGACAGTGATTTTAGTTTTTTATGGTAAAATGATAATGGGACATCTGGGTATCACTTGAACATGAACTCTGGGGTCTCCGTGATATGGTGGGGATGAAGGTACAGACACTACCAACTCTGGAGCTGTACATGGTGAAGCCCTAGAGGAGCCATGCTAGCTTTCTGGCACCATGGAATATGATTCTAGTAATCTGTAATCCTCAAAACCCTAGGATTATGAGCCCAGATTCTTTCAACTTTCCTCTCTTTGTGTATGTTTGTGTGCACTGGCTGTCTGACCTGCAGTAACTCATTTCTCCAATAAAACATTAATGAGTGAAGATCTATATTTCATACTGAATGAAATATTTAAAATGATCATTATAGTTATATTTCCCTTTAGTTATTTTTCTTGTTTTGTGGAGTGGTCATGGAGTGCAGCCTTTTAGGGTTGTCTATCCCTAAAAATGGAAACTGAAGCCTTGTAATCAGGCATGTCTCAGTTCTCCTTACTCAAAGATGCATATAACAAAATCTGTTTCAGACATGATGTTGCAAAAGAAAACATGACATGCAATATGATGGTTGCTGGGGAGCGTGCATCACAGGAGCACAGACTACTAGCTCTGAGAGAGATCTACATTTGGCATCTAGGAGTGTAATATTTCCTTCTCTCCTGAGCAAAACTGGTAGTGAACTACAGACTGGCATTTCACAATAACTGCAGAACTGAATGAAGGGTTCTGGGGGGAAAGCAATGATACTGTAGAAACCAGAAGCTCCTGGAGTGCTTGGCCCCAGCTTCTTGGGCACAGGCCTGAGGAAGCAACACAGAACTATAAGGCACTCTTCACAGAAACTCTGAGAACCCAGCAGAACATGGCAATAGTGGATGAAATCAGATGTAATAGGACAAGTGAGGCTAAGATGATGGTGGTTGATACTGAAGGGGCCACATGGCTATAGAGACATCGTAGCATCACCTTGCATAGACCAGCAACCAAGGGCCAGCAAGGGAGGTGTGTGTGTCAGTGGACGCCCCTCTAGGCAGAAGACATCAAGGTCCAGATGTCTGCCCCAAAGGCCCTGACATTGCTTAAGAGCCTTTAACTTGGGTGCAGCCCCAGAAAGGTAGGGGAAGAAGGGCTGAAACGACTCATTTGATGATGAGTTTATTCCTCCCCACGTGACTGGGAGTTCAAATTGTTGTTAACCTCGTTTTATGGTCTGGATTCCTGCCAGCTGAACCCATCAGCCCATCAACTGGGTCTCCTTCCTATTGGAATGAGGGCAAAGCTGGGGGAGAGAAGACAGTGGGGCCTGGGCCTAAGACGAAAGAAATTGCAGCTTTTTGCAGCAATTTCTATTATGCATCGTGGTCAGGTCGGAGGGAACTCTGGGCTGGCCGTTTGTACTTTTGAGCAGAGGCTGAACTTTAACTCTGGAATCGACGCTGTTCCTAAATATCTCAAGGGGGGCTGGTAGCCAAAAATGCTTTTATTTATGGCCATGTCAGGAAGTTAGAACTGAGGGGAGAGGCCTTGGTTTACAGAGGAGAGGAAATCCAGGGGCCCAAGCCTAGGGCTGGCCGTGTTTTCATTCACTGGTTCCATTTAACAGCTTCTCACAACATATGCCGTTTACATTATGGTATCCGGCACATGTAGACTTTGGCTGGGATTATCCTCCTGAGTTTAGAATTTATGATGGTGCAAATAGACACCAAATTGAAGACTAGGCAAGTGGGCACGCCAGAAGAATTGAGTGGGGAAGGGGATAGACTTTATTCTCTTTTTTCTGGGTCATGTTCACACTGTCCTCACGAACCCAAGAACAAAGGGATATCCTTTTCCCCAAAGGGAGGCTGGGCAGGAAATGAATACTCTGAGATTCTGCTCCAGAACTGGGGATATGTACCGAATGGTTTCTGACTCTCTCTTTTGGTTCCCCAGAGTAGGACGCTTAAGAAGGGAAGGGAGGTTACTAAGCTACTCTTTTTTATTTTCTGAGAGAAATGAGGTCATTTGAGCAAGAAAATAAGCAGACTAGTCATTTAACAGCAAGACCCAGAAATCTTATAAATACTTCCTCATTAGGGCAACACAGCAATTTACAGCCAAACTCAAAACAGGGACCTTTGAAGTGAGAGGGAGTTAAGTTTGCATAAAGGCTGTGGGCATGCTGGTTGGTGTTGCTGATGAATGAGGTTTAAAAAAATTACTTTTGGAGAGTTGATCCAGTCTGTGTGTAATTACATTTGGTTAAACGGGGAGTAGTTGGATTTTTAAAAAAATTTTACAAATATTTATTTGCATTTACATTACTCATACCTATTATTTATACGTTGTTACATAGAAACCTTGACGTTCAAAAGGTAGGTGTGTGTGTGTGTGTGAGTGTGTGTGTGTAGATCGTTAGTTTCAGTTGCAGAAACTAATGATTTCTAGTTTCAGTTGCAGAAATTTCTAGTTTGCTATACACATGACCATTAGAATGGCAATATCAGAAGTTTTATGTTAAAGTACTTGATTTTGTGCAACAGCAAGAAGAGACAAGAAAATTTTTTTCTTTTATATTTTATAAGAAATTATTCATTTTTATATATAAATATAAAAAGTAAAATACTAGCAGAGTTTCAGAGATATAAAAATGCTTATAATTAACATCTGCCTCTTACACTGGATATATAGTACAACCAGTCAATCCCACGGTAAAACAAAAAGATGAAGCACAATCTAATATTGTGTTATGTTGGGCTTCCATTATATAAATTGTTTTGAAATGAGTAGGCAAAAAAAAAAATTCACTTAATTGTATGGGGAGGGAGGTGGGAAGGGAGTTCAGGATGGGGAACACGTGTACACCCATTGTAGATTCATGTCAATGTACGGCAAAACCAATACAATATTGTAAAGTAATTAGCCTCCAATTGAAATAAATAAATTTATATTAAAAAACTTCTATCTAAATATTTTATTAAAAGGAATTAAATACGTAACGGGTATCTATGTACGTAATAAAAGGAAAGGAATGTAGCCATTTAAAAAGTTTGTCTAGAAGCTTCCCAGGTAGCACTAGTGGTAAAAAACCCACCTGCCAATGCAGGAGATACAAGAAACACAGGTTTGATCCTTGGGTTCAAGGATCCCACGTGAACCTCTCCAGTATTCTTGCCTGGAGAATCCCAGGGACAGAAGAGCCTGGCGGGCTACAAAGTCAGACACAACCTAAGGGGACTTAACACACACACAAATACTTATATCTGAGAGTAATTGTTAAGTGAGAAAACCTGATATAAGGAAAGAAAAAAAACTTGGAACGTGATGATTTAAGTGATTATCTGAATACCATATGCAAATTATAATTTATTTTATGTTCCCTCGGAGCATACTTACTTCTTATACCATGAGAGCATCTTTGGGCTGAAGAAATTGAGGCAGCATCAAACACAACGTCTGGGTCCTTTTTGAATTTTCACCATGAGGAAGAGAAGAGGCAATGAAAGAGAGCTGGCATTTAGCTAGTCACCTGACCTTGGCCAGATACTGTCAGAAGCGCTTTATTTTTGTATTTGTTTCCACTTTATCCGTAAGGGCGCTGAGGCACAGAGAGGTTAAGTAACTTCACTAAGCTCACTCAGCTAGAGAGAAAAGGATCCTGATGTAGAACCGAGTCTGTCTTCCTGCCTTCTGTCCTCATCCCACTCACTCTCTGGTTTTAATGCCCGGCAACCTGTCTACACTGATTTTGATGGAGTCACTACAGATCTTAGTGGCCATAGCTGACCAGCACTTTTTAATATTTTCCTTCTTTGCTCCGTGGTGTATCACACTGCTGACTCCTCATTCCTTTCCTGAAATGCTTTCCTTCCTGAAGTTTGGTGGCTTTATCCTTTCTATGAAGTGCAAACTTTCTTGGCTTCGTTGTATCTGATGTGGTTATCACAGATGGTAAGGTTCTTAGCAATATTTATTAACATGTTCTAGATACCATGCATCATTCTCTCTTAAATTTCACAGCTATGCTATGAGGTAGTTATTGTTATTAGCACCAGTTAGCAGAGGAGAAACCTGAGGCTCTGAAAGGTTTGTGTGTGTGTGCCAGTCTCTCAGTTGTGTCCGACTCTTTGGGACCCCATAGACTGTAGCCCTCCAGGCTCCTCTGTCCATGAGATTTTGCAGGCAAGAATACTGGAGTTGGCTGCCATTTTCTATTGCAGGAGATCTTCCCAACCCAGGAATCGGACCTAGATCTCCCACATTGCAGATAGATTCTTTACCGTCTGAGCCACCACGGAAGCTCCTGCAAGGTTTAATAAGCAGAATAGAATGAGGCAGCCAATAAACTACGGAGCCAGGATGAAAGCTGAGGTGGTCAGGCTCTCATCATAGGCTTGCTGGGATTCCTGTGCCTTTTCAGGTGCTATATACTTCACACACTTGAGTAATCTCACTCCGGGTCATGCCTTCCTCTCCCTCATAAAGGTTGATGACTCTGTATCTCTCTTGAGCTCTAGACCTTGAGTCCAGCTGCTGAGATAAACCTGCTCACCTGGACCTCCCCCAGGCTCTTCACCCTGAACTGGGTCCAAATGGTTTCCTGCATCTCCTCCCTGTCACCATCGAGGCTGTCACCTTTCAGGCAAGTTATTTAAGCCAGAAACTGGGCGGAGTCCTTAGAATCCTCTTTTCTCTGGACTTGGTCACACCTGACCCCAGACAGGGAGAAGAACCCTCCTGAACCCCTCTCTCTCTTGTTCTCCGTTCCTTCTCCTCTCATAGCTTGGGCTTGAATAACACACTCTTAGCTTTTCCATTTGGCCCATTTGGGACCCTCCTTACTTGCTTTTCTAACTTTTAGCCTGAAAATCTCTATCTCATCAGCAAGTTGTGATCCTTGCAACAATTGTTGTATCATACTGAATTTTTCAGGGTCAGCATAGTAGGTTCCTTCCTTCCTTCCTCTCTTCCCTCTTCTTTCTTTCCTCACTCTACACACTCCTTCTTTCATCCTTCCTGCCTCCCCTTCCTTCCTCCCTTCCCTCCTTTTAAAGCTAGGGACTCCTATTTGCCTTGAGACTTATGAGAAGTCCTGATACATACAACAGATGGAAGCACAGAAGCAGGCACTGAAGTTCACCTGCCCGGCATACCCCCTCTTCCCTTTCTGGGCTTGGTCCACTCACTCGTGGGTACCTGCTGGCTGAGTGCCAGCTCTGCACGAGCCACCCTGTCCTAGGCAGTGCGGATAAGGAGAGCAAAGATAACCCTAGGCCCCTGCTGTCCTAGGGCTCACGATCTTGTGATGGTAGACATGTAGGAGAAAGGCAAGAAAACAAAAAATAGGGGAACGCGTATAATGTCGGATGGCGAGAAGAAAAATGAGGCACAGTAGGAGACTAGGAGGGTGCATTTGTCGCTTAGCATAATGTGGCCAAGGATAGCTTCTCTAGTAGCTAGATCTCCGGTTGGAGATCTGAAGGAGGGGACACAGAGGGTCACCTAGGCCCTTCAGGCCTGGCAATGGAGTGTCAATACACTGAGGTCCCAAAGCCGGGAGGCTGTTGTGGCTGGCGCTGAGTGGGTGAGGGGACGGGGCAAGGTCAGAGAGACGCAGGGACACCCGGGAAGCCACCTGGACATGGAGGGTCGTTGTGCGGACACCGAACCACCGGTCCTCTGAGCAAAGCACAGAGCCCCTGCAGAGTTTTGAGAAGATCAACAGAATGTGATTCTGAAAATAAAGTGAGGACTTCCCTGGGGGTCTGATAGTTCAGACTTTGCCTTCCAATGCGGGGGGTGCAGGTGCAGTGGTCAGGGAGCTAGGATTCCCACATACCTCTCAGCCAAAAATTTAAAATGTAAAACAGAGGCAATGTTGTAGCAAATTCAATAAAGACTTTTAAAACAGCCGGTGAAAGATGGTGTGGTCTGAGCAGGAGAGGAAAGGGTGGGAGGTGGAGTGTCAGTGCAACCCAGGACACTGTCAGAAAACTACACGTCTGGGAAAGAGACACTCGTGCGCCTTGATGAGAACCAGAGAGTGCCCTGGGACCAGGTTGTCACTCCATGCCAACCTCCTGGGCTCCCATCGCCCTGCACTTCCCGGACCACAGTGATGCTTGTCATATCTGCAGCCTACCACACTGTGCCCAGCCTCCTCCTGTCTTTGCGTGCCCTGTTTCTTCTTCCTCCATCTTGACCATTTTGCAAACTCAACCTTTATTTTAGTCATTTATTTAATTTTATTTTGGGTTGCATCAGGTCTTAGTTGCAGCTTCTCTCTAGTTGTGGCATGTGGGCTCAATAGTCTCATCCTGTGGACTTAATTGCTCTGCTCATGGCCTATGGGATTCCAGTTCCCTGACCAGGGATTGAACTTGTGTCCTCTGCATTGGAAGGCAGACTCTACCACTGGTCCACCAGGGACGTCCCCAGATTCAATCTTTAAAACCCAATTCAAACACCACCCTCTCTTTGCAACCTCCTGTTCGTCCCCACGTCCATGTGGATGCTTCTTCCTCTATGTGATTCAATTTGTTCCTTATCCATTCAAGACATCACTTGGTGTATTGTAACGAATTGCTGCTTTCTCTCCTACATCATTAAACTTGCTAAATGTCTAGATTGAATCGTTTCATCCGGTCTTCTCGGGACCTACTAAGATGCTGGCATGTCATGGGCATTTTATAAGCACTTATTGAATAATAAATAAATGTTTTCACTTCCAACATCATTCTAGAGTATGAGTCTAACTTTAGTAATAAGACTCGACCCTTGGGATCAAATGTTTCTCTAGATTTTTTTCCATCCTGTGAGAGGAAGTTTTGGGATGCAACTCCAATGGAACAGTCACAGGTTTGCCTTTTTGTTGTTGTTTTAATGTAGATCATTTTTAAAGTCATTATTGAATTTGTTACAATATTGCTTCTGTTTTACGTTTTGGGTTTTGGGCCATAGGTCATGTGGGGTCCCCTGCATTAGAAGGAGAAATCTTAACCACTGGACCACCAAGGAAGTCCCACAGGTTTGCTTTTACAAGAGATTTGCACATAAAGTATCCACCAGCAAGACCCTTGAGTTGGGAAAATGAGAGCTGGAGGAAGCACAGTATTGACTTGGAACATGGGCCATCCACTGTTAGGGACTCCATGGCCATTTGGGGAGCCTTTATGAAGTTAAATGAGTGAATATAAATTGAATTTTTGTGATAAAACCTTCACTTTCTGCATCTACCGTAACATGTATTCGGAATACTACCGCAATGTAAGCACCCTGTGTGAAGACACGCCTGATGAGATTCATGAACCATGCTTTGCTCATCAAACACCTCTGAACTGAGAGGTTTCTTTAGGAATGGACATCTCTGCTTCCAGTCTAAGCCTTGGCCTGACACCATGGCTTGAGGTGTTACTTGTATCATCACGTGTTTCTTCAAAAGTGAAAACAAAAACATTTGGATCAAAGACTTCTATTTCAGGACAGGTCTCACAAAAATATACGTGGAGCCACGTTGCAATCTGCCAGCTGTCAGTTACCAGGAAAAGTTTTGCTGGAAATTCATTTTCCAGTGCATTTTTAGTAGTTGTTGATTTAAAACCAGGGAATAATGGAATCAAATAGATTCGAAGTAGGATCTGCATGTCCCTAACAGTGAGAAATAAAAATTATTATGCACTATTTCTATCCAGGCCATGTGTTAGACAGTTCACATATTTTATCTTATTGAATTCTGTTGACAGGTTTTCAAGGTATTTTATTCTCACTTTCCAAATGAGAAATTAGAGGTTTTAAGGTCACATAGCTAGTTAGGGAAGAGAGCCAGTTTCAAAGCAAAGCACTGTCAAATTGCTAAGTTCTGTCTGCTGTACCCTGCTGCTTTCCTGCCTTGGTTACTTCTTATAATGAACACTTTTATTCCTCAGATACATGCATTGTTTAAATAAGCTTTATGTGATGTTTATAAATCATCTTTGAATAAGGTGATCTTATGTCTTGGTTTGCCCTGGATGGATACCCCTGAAGTATATTTGTTGCCTTGGTGACATTATTAATGATACTGACTTTCACTCTTAGAATTGTCCCAGTCTGGAAGGTAAATTATATGGTCACCTTCTTTTTGAACTTACAGTTCACACTGCTCATTCAGTTGCTTCCTGGTGAATCCTTTACCCAAGTCTTAAGGGTAGTTTTTCTTTTTAATCTTAACGGCTTGGTTCCTAGGATTGTCTAGATCTTCATAAATGCAAGAGAAAAATCCATACAGACTCATTACACCACAGAGCCAACAAGGCCGTGCAAGCTGACTTTAGTTCACTGAACAGATTGAGTGAACATTTTTCCAGTTGTTCATCTGGAAAACCAGATTTAAATCATGTTGTGTTAGAAACAGCGATATGTTAAAAAAGATTTTTCTATATACATATAAAATCTAAATACATATATAGATACAGATTTATATAGATAAATTGTGTGTATATATACACACACCCACATGCACACACACACACACACCATGGTGGAGAACACATCTCTGAAGATTTGGCAGTTGGCAGGCAGAGACTCTGTGACTTTCAAATAAGAAAGAAGTTGATCCTCTAAGCTCATTCAAAAATAACTTATTCTGTATTTCTTACGATCTAGAATCTTCCTTGGAGGGTAAAGCATGACCCTGCTCCGGGTTATCCAGGAGTAAAGCTAGAAAACCCAACCTTCCTTTTGTGTTAGTAAGCCTGGTCATAAGGATAAAGATCTGGCGATAAGCCTTTAAAATGTGGGCTAAGCAATTCCCTCGAGCCACTCCACTCTTTTCAGCCACTGGCTTGCCTTTTCAGGGCAGCCATTCTTCATCTGTGCTAGCTAGTCTTGCGGGACTCCACTTCCTGTTTTGTTCTGGCTAATTGAATTCCCTTGTGGGATGAAAGCATTTTGTGCTGGCTTGAGAAAGGAAGAGTCCAAACGCATAAACTGTAAATACTGATGACAGCAGAATCTCATCCCTCCTGTTGTTATTTATTTTGAGATTTTTGCTGGAGCAATAGTTTTACATTTGACATTTATATAGGTCATGGTGAGTTAATAGCCATCTGCCATCTGGGAACTCTTTTGTAATGAACATTATAGAAGACTATGGAAGAATGCTCTGGCATTTCTGATTTGCACACAAGCTGAGATGGGGCTGATCTCCACAATATGCTCTTCCTGCTCACATGAGTCACGTGATCCACCAAGGTGCTCACTCAATGCTCAGTCAGGCAGGCTTGGTGCCCTGGGATGCTGGGCTGAGCTTAAGCTAATTTCTCAGTCACTCTCAGATACATTCTTTTGCCGAGAAGATGAGCTCTGGATTTCAGGCTACCAATGTCAAGAAATCTCACGTGGATGTAATGGTACCTGGGCTAGACGATGGGCTTCCACTGAACCCTGCTAAGTCTGTGATAGATCTTCAAAAGAATAATAACTATAGGAGACAATCTCAAGTGGGTTGCCTGCCGACAGCCTGGCGCCATTAAAAGAGCACACAGTGTCCAAGTAGAAGAACTGCATTCATTCACATCACTCATTTGAACCCTTGAAGCTTCCCTCTATGAAATGTCAGCCATACTTATTTTGAAAATTATATGAAACACCAAACACACCACTAGGTAAATAGGATTTCCCTTTTTAGTTGTTCTTTTCCCTCTTTATTCTTCTTTATCTCCCCTTCCTTCCTAGTGAGGATAGGAAGCCTTAGAGTGGTAGATGTGGATGAGGAAGGAGAAATGCTTCTTTTTAATCCATGCTGCTTCTTTAGGTCTACCATTAACACTCCGGTCAGTGAGGGCCCGAGAAATTCTGACTGATGCTGTGGGTGTTGGTCAGCTCAGTTTAGTTCCCCAGAGGTGTGGTTTCAGCAAGCAATGGAGCAGACAAGTACTTCACTTTACTGTGCTTTACAGGTACTGCTTTTTTTTTTTTTTTTTTTAACAAATTAAAGTTTTGTGGCAATCTTGTCTTGAACAAGTCTATTGACATCATTTTTCCACCAACATTTTCTCCCTTAGGATTTCTGTGTCACATTTTGGTAATTTTCAACCTTTTCATTATTGCTACATGTGTCATGATGATCTGTGATCAGTGACCTTTGGTGTTACTACTACAACTCACTGAAGGCTCAGAGGTGAGCATTTTTTAGCAGTAAAGTATTTCTAAGTAAAGTATGTGCTTTTTTAGACACAATTCTATGGCACACTGAATAAGCTCCAGTTCAGTGTGAACATAACATTTAATGCACTGGGAAACCAAAAAAATACATGCAACTTACTTTGTGGTATTATTCACTTTATTGCAGTGGTTTGGAACCAAACTTGCAACCTCTCTGAGGTATGTTTCAGGCTTTCTTTGTGGGCTGTTGCCTGAGAGACCCTGCAAATATTGAATAATTGTATCCCCTGTGTGAAATATTATTTAACATTATTTAATCGAGTATTTATTGTCCACTTTGTGCCAGGAACTGTGACAAGCTTCAGGCATTGGTCTGCCCTGCTCCTCGGAGCTTTCTTTCATCCAATAATGATAAGATGACATAGAACAACTTACACCCCTTTGGGATTCCAGGTCTTTCTGAGATCCATGCTCCTTGTTTGTACCCTGTAGACAATTAGATGGGCTTCCCAGGTGGCTCGGCGGTAAAGAATCCGCCTGCCAATGCAGGAGACACAGGTTCAATCCCTGGATTGGAAAGATCTCCAGGAGAAGGAAATGGCAACCCACTCCAGTATTCTTGCCTGGAAAATCCCAGGGAAGAGGAGCCTGGTGGGCTACAGTCCATGGGGTTGCAAAGAGTTGGATGTGACTTAGGGACTAAAAAACAACAAACAATGAGGTAGATGTGCTCTGGTCCTAATATTAATTTTTGTAAGTCTCTCTGCTCAATCCTTCCCATTATTTCTTTCTTCTCTGGACAGTCCTCTCTTTTTTGGGGGGGGTTTCTATAGAATGTAGAATGTTCCTGAGTGGGCATATTCTCAGTGTTTCCATGATTAGATGAAGGAGTCCAACTTCAGTGGTCTTTCATAAACAGGAAAGGCGGCTGGGATCCATTCAGAGAGATATAAATTAGCAGAATCCTTTTCTTGCCTCCCGAACTATTGTCTCTTGGGTCTGGAAATGCCCCAACACTTTTGCACATAGGAATCCATAGCAGTCTCTCAACCATATGCCAGAGATGCTAGTTTTAAACATTGGCACCTTATATTTCTCTTCATCAACGTTTGCATATGGTTTAGTGAAACTATAACTCACAGGTCACGTTGGGCATTACACCTCTCCCCCTCCACAACAGAGTGGGGAACTGGGCGTCGGGGAGTTCCTCCATAAGCCCAAGGCTTGTAAAGAAAACAATAAAATGAAACCAAAGCCCAAATCAGCAAAAAGCAATTGGGACGTTTAATTTTATTTCCTTTATTTGGAGTTTAACAGTAAGTCCCTGTTTCTGATTAAGAAACTTCTGAGTGGGAACAAGGGGCTTTAAAGAGAAACATGCTGTGTTTTGGCAGAAAAACTTAATGACTTAGAACATAAAACCTTGGTCAAAGGAGCAGTGGGCCCTGATGTCAGAGAGTAGTAACTCATGGGGAGGGGGCCCTTCATTTGCTCTCTCTTTTTAGGCCAGGAAGCAGGGGGCCTGGAGTCTCTCTCATATGAATGAACTGGCTTTGTCATGTTTGAGGGGAGGCCTGTGCCTTTTCCTCCACTGAAGCCAACCCTGAGCCTGACGAGAGCCTAGTGCAGACTTATGGGAAGGAAGATGGCAGCCATGTCCGAAGATGAAGTGAATGTCTCCTCTTGACTTGGAAAATGGCACCGGGTGGAGGACATCTGGCCAGCAAGGGGGCTGCAGGGGTAAACTATGGAGCTGGGAGTACATTATTCTCATCCATGTGCTTTTATTTATTTATTTTTTTCAACATTTATTGAAAGCCTTCCGCATTTGAGACCTGCCCCTGGGTCTTGGGCTAAAGTGGCCCAACAGATACTCACAGAACCATCCCTTGAGGGAAACTGTTCCGCTGCCAGAGAAGCAGAGCAGAGTGTGCTAGCCTCTGTTTTTGAAGTTCTATAGGATGACAGGAGAGGGAAAAATTCCTTCTACCATGACTGGGGTAGGGATGACACCGTGGAAGTCTTCCCAAAGGAGGGATTTTATGCTGAACCTACAGGGAAACATAGATGTTCCTCGGGTGAAGTAGAGGAAGCTTTTTTCAAGCAGGAGGGGAGGTAGACTTATGAGAAATCACAGCCTGTGACTGAATTGGGCTGGAGTTCAGGATGGCGTGAGGTGTACAAAGTGTGCAGGGAGTGTGGCTGAAAGTGTGATCTGGAGGTCTTGGGTGAAGGAGTTCAGTCTTGATCCCAAATGAGAAGAAACCAGGGAAGAGCTGTGAGTAGGGAGTTAATCTGCCGGAGCTGATAACTGTGAAAGTGGAAGTGTTTGTCACTAGTCGTGTCCGACTCTTTGTGATCCCATGGACTTTAACACCCCCAGGCTCCTCTGTCCATGGAATTCTTCAGGCAAGAGTACTGGAGTGGGTTGCCGTGCCCTCCTCCAGGGATCTTCCCTACGTAGATGTGGGTTAAGAGGCTGGGCAAATATTGCAACCATGATCAAGATGGGAGGGTACGAAGTTCTGAAGTGCAGGGGTCAAGGCAAAGGAGAAAGCAGATGGCTCCTGATGGGAGACTTAATCCTTCCTCGTTGACAGCTTTTCTCCTTCCTGTCTTCCTCTCCTTCCTTCTCTTTGCCCCATTCTCTTCCTTTTCCACCTCCTCTTCCCTTCCTTCTCCCCACTTCCCCCGTCACTCTTCAGGAAACCCCAGAGGTTCTCCAAGAAACTGACAACTCTCTTCTTGAAGAAACACAGGGTTCCAATAGCATCTAATCCACTTCTCATTTTCCTCAGAGATCTGAAAGGCCTCAAGGTGACAGAAGGCTGCATTTCCCAGTTCCACAGGCATCCTGCTTCCAGGTCTTCCTTCCTTATGACTGCATAAACTGTCATACGGGCCCCATGGGTTTCTGATTTGGGGAGATCATGGTGACCATGACTTCCAGGCTTGAGCTGGTGACCATCTGCCCCTCTCCCCGCGCTGAATACCAGTGTCATCTTGGGGACAGCAGCCTCACTGGGGGCCGTGGAACCTGTCAAAGGTGACTTGTGTTTCCCTGACTGGAAAAAGGATAAGGTCAGTCCTTCCACCTGCCCCCCTGCATACCCCAAGGGACAGTCCAGGAAGCCTTCCAACACAGTTCTGTGTGTCACGTCTGGAATTGCTTCCAGAAAGGACTTGGGGCATCTTGTACCAAGAAAGGCAGACAAGGTTGAGTCTGAACTGGTCTTGAAGGCAACATGGGAGGAGTGATTTACCAAGAAGGAAAGAGACATGGGGGACCCCCACCCAGGTAAGTGGGAAATTTCAGCTGTTGGCTCTGAGGCAGGAAATACCATGCACGTGTAGCCATAGATGAACCATCCTTCACCCCTAGCTCTTTCCCTACAGTTAGGGATAGGTAGGGACATCTCAGGGGCTGCCCGGAGGAAGACAGCTTCACCAGGGAAAGCCCTTCATCGCTGCAATCCTTAAGCCTTCTCACCAACGATGTTATGGTTCCCCAGGCTTGTTTTTACAGAGGACCAGGGCCTGACCTCTGGTCCCAGCACACTTTGGTAAAGCCCTAGACGGGAGCCTAAAATCAGCCAGGGCCAGTATCCACATCACACTTCTTTGCACCTGGAGCAGACAGGCCTTTGGAAACAGTTCGGTAACTGGCACTGAAAATGAATTTTCCATTCGGCTCTTCTCCTCGGTTTGTGTTCCCGTGTGCTGGCCCTGGCATCTTTCTGGTGACCTTGTTCCATGCCTCAGCTCTGGGATTTTGTAATCTGTGATGAATGATTGCCAGGCAGATAAATCAAAGTAGGCGTGTTCGAAGGTCAAACCAGTGCACTTGCAGCTCATTTTACACAATCAGTTGTTTGCCACAAGTTGCCTGGAAATGGCACCTCTGGGCTTACTTTTTGGAGGAGGCAGGCACTCTCTGCCAACCCAGCCACCTGTTTGTTCATCCTCTGTCGATATGGCCCCGAAGTCTAGCAAATGTTACTTGTCCCCGCCTCCAGCCCCTGAGTGGTGTATGCAAATGTACATACTGCAGAATCTTGCCATTGAAACAATCATTTGTAACATACAAATCCTCCAATAATCGTTAAGTACCCTCACACCCCTCTGTTCTGTGATCTCTCCTTTGGGGGGTCCCTAGTGTGTAGCCCTGTTCCACGTGGTGGCTGCCCTTGTGTGTGTGTGTGGCCTGCTCAGTTGTGTCTGACTCTTTGTGACCCCACGGACCTGCCATGCTCCTCTGTCTATGAGATTTTCCCAGTGAGAATACGGGAGTGGATTGCCCTTTCCTTCTCCAGGGGATCTTCTTGACCCAGGGATTGAACCGATGTCTCTTACATTGGCAGGCAGGTTCTTTACCACTGAGCCATCTCAGAAACCCTTGTCCACCATCAGCTTCATTTCCTACCATCCGACCCTCCCTCTTGGCCACATGAGAGCCTGCTTCTTTGAGGCAGTTTCTTTTCTTGCTGGAGCACTGCCTGCTGTTTGGATTTTTACCCACTGAAATTTCATAAAGTGGGCCTCATTTATATCAGGATATTTGCTTTGGCCTAATGATTCGCTAGTAAATTCCAGACCATTAGAGAGAGGTCAGTGTTCTATGTTGGGGGGCTTCAGTGAGTGGGTTTGCTTAATTTGGCCTTCCAACTTCTTTCTCTTTATTTTAAAATTAGGTTTTAGTATAAAAGTAACACAGACTTCCAACAAAAAATTTGACCTCCCATCTATTCCCCGAGGTAACTACTGTTCAATCTCTTCTGTAATTTTCTGGAACATAAATACATTTAAATAAACACACACGTATTCGATAGAAATTAGATTTTTAAATGGCATTTCTTTTTTTAAAGTCTTTATTGAATTTGTTACAATATTTTTTCTGTTCTATGTGTTGGGTTTTTGGGCACAAGTCATGTGGGACCCTAGCTACCAAGTATTAAATCTGTACCCTCTGCACTGGAAGGTGAAGTCCTAACCACTGGACCACCAGGGAAGTCCCAGAAATTGGGTTTTATTATGCACACACTTCTGCAGCTTGCTTTTATCCCCCCATCTCACAGGACATATTTTCACCTTAGTGGAAGTGAACTAAATCCTTCAGAACTTTCTTCTTGCCTTCCTCTTCCATTGTGGCTCTTGTGAAAATCTCAAGTGGTGAAATGTGTATGGATGGAATTAGAAGAAACCCAACCAGGACCCACATTTAGGAAGCAACAGAGTTCAATGCGAAGCCAAGAGGCGGATGTTGAGAAGTACCTGCGGAACACGGATGGGCTTTGGGGGGTATGGGTAAAGAGAAGACTGGTATTGATTCACTTAACATGGGTGGATCTGAACTTGGATGAAGGGTGTGACGGCCACAGGGGCTCATTTACATTTGTGCGAAATGTATCTACCTGCATATGCAGTAGCTTTAGCCTGGTACAAAGTTAGGCACTGGGACAAAATATATCACCACAATTGCTACCATTTCTTTACCACCTGGTTTCCAGAAAGTGCCTTTGTAAGACATATCACATATTCTGCATGGTATATGTACGAACCCAGATGCCTGCATGTAAATGGCATTGGTTGCATCTTATAGTTAAAAGGAATGAGCCTCAGGGAGCATGAGCAACTTGTCCACAGCCTTAAACCTCGCATAGAACTGGTCTGGTCAGTCACCAGCCTGACCACCTCTGGGATCCACACTCTTTCTGCTTCATCCTTTTGGCTCCCATTATGGGGACATCCTTTTAAAACCGAACAAGTCTTTGTAAAGTAGACAGATAATAAAATAGGAAGGAAAAACACCATTAGAAAGAATGAAACAGGGATTTCCCTGGTGGTCTAGTGGCTAAAACTCCCTGCTCCCAATGCAGGGGGCTTGGGTTTGATCCCTGGTTAGGGAACTAGATCCCATATGCTGCAGCTAAGACTCAGCATAGCTAAATAAATAACTGCTTTTTTTTTTTTTTAAAGAAAGAAAGAATGAAACAGCTGAGCTTCTAACATTTTGAATGAACTTTCAAGCTCAAGCACGCTGCCTGTTCCCTTTTAACCAGCAGGACCCAAAACCTAGTACTGGATGGCAGAGGTTTTTATCAGCGGAGTCCACCCTCGGACTCAGGCCCACGGAAATGAAGTCTAGAAGCTAGGCACTAATAATACCTGCTTAATACATGGAGTTTCAGCATCTCTTTGAATCTTTTGTTAAAAGGAAGATATCTGTGACCTGGTTTAACATTGTATTCCCAGTCTTGGTGATATGTCAGCTTCCCTGCCTGTTTTTGAAGTTCAGTGTGTCCTTCACATTTAATTGCTTGGGTTGTTGGTTAAAGGAATGTGGTTATATTTTAATTTCTAAAGGTAATGTACATTGATTTCATGTTACAGCTCAAGAAACACTCCAAGAGATTTTTCTCAACAAAGAAAATGTGTGCATATGCAGACAGAGTTGGGTTGGCTGTTGGCTCAGTGGTAAAGAATCTGCCTGTAACACAGGAGGCCGGGGTTCCATCCCTGGATCAGAACCATCCCCCAGGTGGCGCTAGTGGTAAAGAGCTTGCCTGCCGATTCAGGAGATGTGAGAGATGAGGGTTGGATCCCTGAGTGGAGAAGATCCCCTAGAGGAGGGCATGGTGACCCACTCCAGTATTCTTGCCTAGAGAATCCCATGGACAGAGGAGCCTGGCAGGTTACAGTCCAGAGGATCACAAAGAATCAGACACACGCACACGCACACACACACACACACACACACACAGACACGGGGTCAGGGTGATTAGATGCAAGCATTTCCACCTCGGGGCTGAGACCAAGTGTCTACCTTCTAGCCAAGGAGCAGCTCTGCTTCCTAGAGCTCCGGCAGAATATCAGGAACGAAGGCCTCTGTGAGTGCGCACACGTCTGAGATCAAATGAGTCCTGTCAAAGCAAAAAGGGTGCGCGGCTAGAGCAGCTAGGCCAGCTCTCCCTCCTCAGCCCCCTCCAGCAGCCGCCTGTGAAACAAGGCCCAAGCCCAACAGCGAGGAACCTAATCAAGCCATTCAAGGAAACAGAAGCCCTCTGCCCTGTTTGATATCTTCCCATAATGATATAAAGTGCAGTTTAATGAAGTCAGAGGGGTCCCGGGCTGCTTGCTGTGTTCAGACATCGGGAGGCAGGGCTCTCGAGCCCACGGCTGACGTTCATTACCCCTCTGCCTCCAGCCCGCCTGGCCGACAGGCAGCCGGAGCTCTCAGCTGCGTTGAAGCTGGGGCTTTGGGGGGCAGTTTTCCGGTTGCCGCAGCCCCGCCTGCATTTTGTCTACATAAATTAGACCTTGTGCAGCATATTGGCCTGTCAGGGGACTAGGAAGAAACTGTATATTGTTTCTGGCATCCCTGAGCCCTTCTGCCCCTGACATCTGCTGCGCCTGTGACAGGGAATACATTCTTGACTCATTATCCGGGCAAGTGGAATCCCACCCTGACAGGACCATTAATCAGAATCAAGCAGTCCGGCAAATAAAAGAGAGAGCCAGCGTGTGAGTGAGAGAGCGACTCCGGGAAAGAAAAGAGACACTTTCTAACTTTGGCTTTCTGTGTCATTCTGGGGTCCGGACAACCAGCAATCTATCTTTCTGAGTGACAGGCCTGATGGATGGCATTATTTATGCTTTTGTGTATTAAAAGACAGCTCTGCCATGGGCTTGTCATTTTCACAGAGGTTTACAAAAAGTTGAAATTTAATTTGGAGGCAAAGGAGGGCAGGGATCAGAGGAGGCTGGCGATTTGACAGCCTGCAAGACAAGCGCGGGCGCTGAGGGCATCCGAGTCCAGGGATCGGCTGGACAGGGGTGGCCAGAGGATGTTGCCATGTGGGTGGGTGCGCATGGGTGTGGCTCTCATGGGTCTCGATGGACTGGATCTCTCGGGGCGGGGGCTTTGACATGACATTTGGCAGGTGTTAGTCATTTTATTCAGATGAATGGGTTTTTGATAAGAGAATAGGCTAATGGAAAATATCCTTGAGGTATTTTCCTCATATACCTGTGGATTAACGTTCAGTGATGATTTCCATTGCTTGACATGGGACCTTCATAAATGTTGCTAGTGATGTTGTCATCCAGGACAAACTGAATTCTGGATAACAAGTACTGGTAATTTACCTGGTTCCACTGATTAAACCACCATGGTGGGCTTGTGAATGTGTCCGAGACTGTGAAAGACAGAGCTGGGTAAGGGGTAAATAATTCTGTGGCACAAATTTCTCAGACTGTGTCATTCCTATGCCCTAGAGTAGGACAGAAAAGAGAGAGGAATAAAGGAATAAAGAGATCACAGAAAAACATATTAATTAATTAATTATTTCCCCGGGTTTATTGAGTGTTATTTTTTCCATTACATCTTACATAAAAATCCAAGTTAACTTTTTGGCCAACCCAATAATTGGCGTATAACATTGTGTTAAAGGGGTACAATGTGTTGATGCCTTTATATTTTGCAAAATGATGACCACCATAGCATTAGTGACCATGTCCATCATATCACAAAATTACCACTGCTTTTTTTGCAGTG
Source organism: Tragelaphus eurycerus (assembly GCA_935064755.1). Lineage (NCBI taxonomy): Eukaryota > Metazoa > Chordata > Mammalia > Artiodactyla > Bovidae > Tragelaphus > Tragelaphus eurycerus. Next base: position 8,986,702 of record CAKXYN010000034.1, on the reverse strand, counting down.
AGGACACTTAAGAACCACCATTTTAGCAACTTGCAAGTATACACAACAGTTTTGTTAACTCTGCTCATGGCAAGGCCTATAAATAACCTTCAGTTATAACTCTTTGCTCTTGAATCCCTTCTACTTGGCTACGTCCACAGACAACCATACATCATTTGCTTTAAATTAGAACTTAAAGAACTTCCACTCTTTGGCTTGCTCTTTTTTTACCCTAAGCATCCTGGCTCTGCAAACCTCCTCCCTGAGGGGTACCCCCAAGCAGCTCCAGAACTGATGACGTTGCCTGGCAAGACGAGCCACAGACAGAACAAGGCCTGAAGCTCTAGTGGGTCCAGCATCAGCCTCCAGCAGCTGTTCTTCCTTCCCTTGAATCGCCCTCGTTTCCTGAAAGGAGGTCTATGAGGTCCTGCTATTAAGCTCTGCTTTTGCCGGAATCTTTCTAGGTGTTGTCAAGTCTAGGTCATGATCCTGGAGGATCTTGTGGAGGTTAGAGGATCATTGATATATTGTACGTGTGTGTGAGTTAGTTGCTCAGTCGTGCCCGACTCTTTGTGACCCCATGATCTGTAGCCCACCAGGATCCTCTATCCATGGAATGCTCCAGGCAAGAATACTGGAGTGGGTCGTCATTTCCTTCTCCAGATATATTATATTGGGTTGATCAAAAAGTTTGAGTTTTTCCATATCATCTTATAGAAAAACCTGAATGAATTTTGTGCCCAAACCAATATATTGAGAATATACAGACACAAATCCTGGAGAAGGGAACAGCAACCCACTCCAGTATTCTTGCCTGGAGAATTCCATGGACAGAGGAGCCTGGCGGGCTATAGTCCACGGGGTTGCAAAAAGTCGGACACAATTGAACGAGTTTCACTTACAGACACGGATGGCGTGGAATCAGAGCGTAATGATGTTGTAAGGTAGACTATTTCAAGCTGGGGCTAAATTTAGTCTTGAAAGGAAATGTTAGTTCAGGATAAAGGTCTACTACAAATGACTATCGTAAGAGAAGTCTTCTGCATTTAAGATGGAGTCATTTGCTCCTCATTCCAATTAACAAGCTGGTCAGAGGCACCAACTTCTGTGTCTAAAGTAACAGGCATTAGGCCAACAGCTGGCTAGTCAAGAAGCTGATGTCAAGTGCCAAGCTAAGGAGGACATCCATGACAGTTGAAGAATTCTCTTGGGTCGGGGGGAGTGATGGTTTTGTGACAAAGACTTATTTAGACTTCCCAAGCAAGCCCCCTTGCTAGTTTTATTGTTAGACAGTCTTGGGTTCTAACGCTAGCTCCATCGCTTTTTAGCTTTTCAATTCTTAGTGTTCTTATTGATAAACAGATAATTGCAATTACTTCTTTGAGAGGTAAAGATGAAATGTGACAACATATGTATATTACATCAGAAAAATGCTGGCAAATAGCAGATGCTCAAGGAACATCTCGAACTGAAGGATCTATGGGTCTCAATGGACTAGAGTTCCCTCCTGGAGATTTCACTCATATCTCTATTTCTTTATGCTCGACCGGGAAACTATTTCTTTAAAAGACTACCCTGATCTTTCATTTATCATCATAAAATGTCATATAGGGCTGTGAACTATGTCTCAATTTAAAACTAGAAAATTAAAGCTTGAAAGGGCTGAGAAAATAGAATGACCTGGTGGTAAGTATAAAAGCCATATACAGAGTGGTGCTTGCTTACTAAGTCACTTCAGTCGTGTCTGACTCTCTGTGACTCTATGGACTGTAGCCCACCAAGCTCCTCTGCCCATGGGATTCTCCAGGCGAGAATACTGGAGTGGACTGCTTTCTCCAAGGGATCTTCCTGACCCAGTGATTGAACCTGAGTCTATGGCGTCTCCCGCATTGCAGGCAGATTCTTCACTGCTGAGCCACGAGGGAAGCCCATACAGAGTGGGGGCTTTCTAACTATGGCATTTCATCTGTCAGAAGACACCTCATCGTGTTATACTTTAGATCACATAGAGCATCACTGGTATGGAAAGGCACAGAGGGACCGACCATGGGGCATGTTTCTCAGTGGTCCTGTGGGGCTCTGAAGTCTCACCTGTCCAGGAGGAGGCTGCCCTCAGGGCCCCCCTTGGCAACATGGAGAGGAGGGTCATCAAGCTACAGAGATTGCATGGAAAGTGCCCAGTCCAGCACAGTGCTTGGAGCACAGGGCTGAGTAGTCTATTATTATGTCATAGTCTGACTCTCAGAAAACAAGTTTGTACAAATGAATTGGTCTTTGACCCAGGGAAAGAATTCGTAGGCAAAAATTGTCCCCAACCACTGGGCTTCCCTGGTGGCTCAACAGTAAAGAATCTGTGTGCAAATGCAGGAATCAAGAGATGCAGTTTCCATCCCTGGGTTAGGAAGATCCTCTAGGGGAGGAAATGGCCACCCACTCCAGTATTCTTGCCTGGAGAATCCCATGGACAGAGGAGCCTGGTGGGCTACAGTCCATGGGGTTGCAAAAGAGTCAGACATGACTGAGCACAGCCCAGCTGTGTGATTGAAACTAAGTCCCCAACCACCAGTACCCTTAAAAAAAAAAAAACCCTGCTATAAACAGATGTACTTACATACCCATGTTCTCCAACTGAATATTTAAATTTGAGTGTTCTGAAACTTTTTGTTACTCTTGGCAAGGATAATTAGGAAGAGAGGAACCTACAGGTTAGGCAGACAGAAAGAGTACAAAGTAGAGGAGAGAACAGAAGCACCTGTGCGATGCTGCTTTAGAAGAGGAAACAGCAACGAGACACACTAAACCTGGGCTTCGGGAAACATTCTTGTCTTCACAGCAAAGGGGGAGCAGAGACTTGTGAGAAGATGGGCTGAGCCAGTTAGGGTTAGGGTCAGGTCAGGGTTCTACTGTGCTATCAAGGGTGGAACAAGGCTTCAGTACAGGGAGGCAAATGGATTGATTCAGCACCCCTCACCCTTTACTAGTTCAGGAGACCAAATTCCTCTTCATCTCCTGTCCATGGTGGGATCCCAGAAGGGAGAGGCAATAGTTGAGTCATTACGTTGAGTTGGCCCAAAAGTTGGTGTGGGTTTTTCAATAAGATATAATGGAAAATATTCCATAATATGTTACTTAAATATTCAGTTGGAGAACATGGATATACAAGTACATCTATTTATAGTAGGCCTTTTTTTTAAGGACATGGGTGGCTGGAGACAGTTCTTGTCTATAGATTCTTTCCCCAGGTCAGTGCTCAATCCACTTGTGCACACCTGTTTTCTGAGAGCCAGTCTGTGATGTTAATAGCAGATCCATTTATTGAACACCCAACCCTGTGCTCCAAGCACTGGGCTGGGTCACTTTCCATGAAACTTCTATAATGTAATGACCCTCTAATGGAAATATGGTCCTCTCCAAGTTACCAAAGAACATTTTGACCAACCCAGTAGATATGACTATAAACATTTGGATGGAGGAGTAGCCACAGGGGGAAAAATCCTCTTGGTAACTGTATCATCTACAACTAATGAAAAGATATTTATACATACCCCACTGAAACTGAGAGCCTGGAAACCTTCTGGCATGGGGGCAGTGGTAGAGTACATGGAAACCATAGCATGGCCAATAGCGTATAATTAAACATCTGCAAATAGATTTTTGATAGTCTTGCTAGTTTATTGTCTTTATTTCTTTTTTTAGCAAACCCAAAAATGCTCTTAAAGTCTTCCGTTCATCTCCCCACCCTTTCTGTTTTTCCCATACTACTTTAAGTCTCTAATTTACAAATTCTTCCACTATGGGGACTTTATGGCTTGGAGAGGAAATACTACAATACCTATTTCATTTTTTTTCCAGGTGAGATAGGTCTACAACTTCCTGTTGAACAGATCACCCAACTATTAGGGGAATGAACAGCTGAGTCACGAATTACTCTGATCTGCTCTGGGCTAGTCCTGTGACCTTAAGCAAAATCAGCACACCATGTAAGTAACCTCTTCGCCCATTCCACTTAGACCTGAAGACTTGGTTATATATTTTAAAATCTTGCTATGCTGCTTTCTGGGAGTTGGTGATGGACAGGGAGGCCTGGCGTGCTGCGATTCATGGGGTCACAGAGAGTTGGACATGACTGAGTGACTGAACTGGACTGAACTGATGCTGCTTTCACAGGTTGTTGAAAAATGCGTGCAGATTTCTTAGCACAGTGCCTCGTCCTTCCAATAAAGGGTTTCTATTCTTATTACCTGAATGGTCTAGTAGTTTTCCCTACTTTCTTCAATTTCAGTCTGAATTTGGCAATAAGGAGTTCATGGTCTGAGCCAGTCAGCTCCTGGTCTTGTTTTTGCTGATTGTATAGAGCTTCTCCATCTTTGGCTGCAAAGAATATAATCGATCTGATTTCGGTGTTGACCATCTGGTGATGTCCATGTATAGAGTCTTCTCTTGTGTTGTTGGAAGAGGGTATTTGCTATGACCAGTGCATTTTCTTGGCAAAACTCTGTTAGTCTTTGCCCTGCTTCATTCCGTGTTCCAAGGCCAAATTTGCCTGTTACTCCAGGTGTTTCTTGACTTCCTACTTTTGCATTCCAGTCCCCTATAATGAAAAGGACATCTTTTTTGGGTATTAGTTCTAAAAGGTCTTGTAGGTCTTCATAGAACTGTTCAACTTCAGCTTCTTCGGCGTTACTGGTTGGGGCATAGATTTGGATTACTGTGACATTGAATGGTTTGCCTTGGAAACGAACAGAGATCATTCTGTCATTTTTGAGATTGCATCCAAGTACTGCATTTTGGACTCTTTTGTTGACCATGATGGCCACTCCATTTCTTCTGAGGGATTCCTGCCCACAGTAGTAGATATAATGGTCATCTGAGTTAAATTCACCCATTCCAGTCCATTTTAGTTCGCTAATTCCTAGAATGTTGACATTCACTCTTGCCATCTCTTGTTTGACTACTTCCAATTTGCCTTGATTCATGGACCTGACATTCCAGGTTCCTATGCAATATTGTTCTTTACAGCATCGGACTTTGCTTCTATCACCAGATACATCCACAGCTGGGTATTCTTTTTGTTTTGGCTCCATCCCTTAATTCTTTCTGGAGTTATTTCTCCACTGATCTCCAGTAGCATACTGGGCCCCTACTGACCTGGGGAGTTTCTCTTTCAGTATCCTATCATTTTGTCTTTTCATACTGTTCATGGGGTTCTCAAGGCAAGAATACTGAAGTGGTTTGCCATTCCCTTCTCCAGCGGACCACACCCTGTCATCTCTCTCCACCATGACCCGCCCATCCCAGGTTGCACATCGGGCATGGCTTAATTTCATTGAGTTAGACAAGGGTGTGGTCCTGGTGTGATTAGATTGACTAGTTTTCTGTGAGAATGGTTTTAGTGTATTTGCCCTCTGATGCCCTCTTTCAATACCTACTGTCTTACTTGAGTTTCTCTTACCTTGGGCGTGGGGTATCTCGTCCTGGCTGCTCCCGGCCAGCGAAGCACAGCCATCGCACCTTACCTTGGACGAGGGGTCTCTCCTCACCGCCGCCCTTCCTGACCTCGGTCGTGGGGTAGCTCTTCTCGCCCGTGCTTAGTGCGCTGGCCCTCACCGCCGTCCTTCCTCGGTCGTGGGGTAGCTCCTCTCGGCCGCACTCTCTTAGTGCGCAACGCAGCCGGCGGGGCGCTCTTAGTGCGCGACGCCGGCGATCTGCCTCTTAAGAAATCTGTATGCAGGTCAGGAAGCAACAGTTAGAACTGGTCATGGAACAACAGACTGGTTCCAAATAGGAAAAGGAGTACGTCAAGGCTGCATATTGTCACCATGTTTATTTAACTTATATGCAGAGTACATCATGAGAAATGCTGGACTGGAAGAAACACAAGTTGGAATCAAAATTGCTGGGAGAAATATCAATAACCTCAGATATGCAGATGACACCACTCTTATGGCAGAAAGTGAAGAGGGACTAAAAAGCCTCTTGATGAAAGTGAAAGTGGAGAGTGAAAAGGTTGGCTTAAAGCTCAACATTCAGAAAACGAAGATCATGGCATCTGGTCCCATCACTGCATGGGAAATAGATGGGGAAACAGTGGAAACAGTGTCAGACTTTGCTTTTCTGGGCTCCAAAATCACTGCAGATGGTGACTGCAGCCATGAAATTAAAAGACGCTTACTCCTTGGAAGGAAAGTTATGACCAACATGGATAGCATATTCAAAAGCAGAGACATTACTTTACCAACAAAAGTTCGCCTAGTCAAGGCTATGGTCTTTCCTGTGGTCATGTATGGATGTGAGAGCTGGACTGTGAAGAAGGCTGAGCGCCGAAGAATTGATGCTTTTGAACTGTGGTGCTGGAGAAGACTCTTGAGAGTCCCTTGGACTGCAAGAAGATCCAACCAGTCCATTCTGAAGGAGATCAATCCTGGAATTTCTTTGGAAGGAATGATGCTAAAGCTGAAACTCCAGTATTTTGGCCACCTCATGCGAAGAGTTGACTCATTGGAGAAGACTCTGATGCTGGGAGGGACTGAGGGCAGGAGGAGAAGGGGACGACAGAGGATGAGATGGCTGGATGGCATCACTGACTTGATGGATGTGAGTCTGGGTGACCTCTGGGAGCTGGTGATGGACAGGGAGGCCTGGCGTGCTGCGGTTCATGGGGTCGCAAAGAGTCAGACATGACTGAGCGACTGATCTGATCTGATCTGATCTGATTCTTATTACTGCATCACATTCCTATGGCAGCAGTGATCAAGCCAAGATGGAAAGTTTCTGATGCACGTTATTGAGGAAGAGGAAGAGAAAAGCTCACGTGGAATTGGACCACGAGACAGAGATCTCAGGAAGAGTTTCTGTCATCATTTATTACCCAGGAGTTAGCCAATCTCTCTACTTGGTGCAGAGATGCAGAGGTGAAAAGACACAGTGCTAGCACTCAAATGGGAGAGAATAAATAGGCAAACACATAATCCCTATGGAAATTGGCAGAGAAAAAGAGACAGATCTGCAGAGAAGTAGTCCCTAAGCAGCCTCTGGCGCTGGTTAGTTGCCCATATAGTCTCTTTGCTTTTTGAACAGCTGAGTACCATGGTCATTTGCTCTGCAGAAAAGGGAACTCTTTCTTGCTTTCAGCCCAGACATTCTAAGCCCTCAGTATCCTTCAAGGACCAATCTCTATTAGGCAGGCAGCTCTTCTGGGGCCCTGAAGTTCATTTGGTGAACTCAGCTGTTTGTGAAACCCAAGGGAGTTATTCATTAACATCAGTAAGGAATGCCTGACTAACATCTGGCTTGTGGGGGGCTGGGCCTGGTTAATTCTACTTGGAACAACACCAATATTAGTTCTGCTTGGATTAACACCAGCACTAATGATGACATAAGACTCTTACTTCATTAGCCTGATGAAGGGAAAATCTTGCATGTTCAGCCCCAGCCAAAGAATGGCGCACAGGTCCAAGACTCAGGGGCTGAGCCTAATGAGTAAATCAAGCTAAATGGACAGAGGAAACAACCCTTGCGCAGCAGAGGACTGCAGTGGCGTGCCATAAGGGGTACCCTGGGCCCAAGCAGATGTGTTGGTAATACCCAAGTATTTTACAGGTTATGGGGACTGCAGGCATTACTGACCTGTCTCGTTTTTTAAGGATGGTTAAAACAACCAGAGAGCTCTTTGGTTTTTATATCTCTAATAGTCAGGTGCCTATTGATAAGGGAAGAAGTGGCCTGTTCTCAGGAAATGAGACCATCAGCAGTTTGGTTTGGAGTCCTCCTCTCCCTTCCTACCCCCACCACTGGGCTCAAGCAAGTATATATTTGTAGACACACAGTTTCTCTGTTATCCACTCAGACTCCAAATATTTCATGCATGTGCCCCGAGCCTTGCCTGGTACCAGGGCAACGGTGTAGATGAGGTCGACATCCCCACTTCCCATGAAAATCAGATTTGAGTTGGACACATAAGGACAAAGCAGAAAATTGAAGATACCTAGGACACCGATGGACTAGAGTGTCAATCAGCTGTGGGTAAAGCTGACAAAACCACTGAAGTCGGGGGAACAGAAGCTATTCAGAAGGGTTAGGGATGCTCTGGCAGAGGGAATCATGTTCAGGACTCTTCAGAAGAGGGAGGCTGGGGGGCAGAGGGTCTGAGAGATCACTAGTGGGCTTTTTAAAAACTAAATTATTTATATTAAATTGGAGGCTAATTAGTTTAGAATATTGTAGTGGTTTTGGCCATACACTGACATGAGTCAGCCATGGGTGAACATGTGTCCCCCATCCTGAACCCCCCTCCCGCCTCCCTCCCCATCCCATCCCTCAGGGTCATCCCAGTGTACCCACCCTGAGCGCCCTGTCTCATGCATCGAACCTGGACTGGCGATCTATTTCACATATGGTAATGTACATGTTTCAATGCTATTCTGTCAAATCATCCCACTCTCGCCTTCTACTTTTGCCTAGAAAATCCCATGGATGGAGGAGCCTGGTAGGCTGCAGTCCATGGGGTCACTGAGTTGGACACGACTGAAGCGACTTAGTAGTAGTAATAAAGTTTTGTTCATCTCGTTGTTGAACTAACACTTCAGTCTCAATTGCATGTTTTTGCAAAGGTAATGGGGCCCCTGTTTAAGAGATGGTATCAGTGCTCCCAGTGCCTCAGAAGGCACATCCCCTTGTATTAAGTCCATATTGTATTCAGTGAGTCACGTGTGTGTCACTTCCGGTCTTCAGCAGGCAGTAGGTCTCATCTGCGTAGTGAAAGGCTGTAATTTTATTCCAAAACCACGCATCTCCTTAAGGCAGGCTTTGAAGACTACAGCTTAATTCTCCAACGAACAAACAGAAAACGGTTTGCTAGTGAAACTTAATTGAGTTTATTACAATGGACAACATTAAAATTAGAAAAAATGGTTTTTGCTGGTTCTGCTTTCCACTGGCCTAACAAAATGGAAAGAGACAGGAGGCAAAAGCTGGTGGATTTTGTTGTTTCTCTCTGCGCCAGAAGAGCTGAGGTCATGAGGCCTTTGCCTGTTCCCTGGGCAGCAAGGAAGCTTGGAGAGAGAGGCCAGGGGCAGCCGCAACATGAATGCTGGGCTCTGAGTTCTCTCGCCTGGTCTGCCCTCAGTTTGCTGATAGTGCCTGTTCTCAGGAGGTTTTTAGTGCCCTGTGGCCACCCCTGGTAATGAAAGAAAACAGCTCTCAGTGGTTAGCAGGGTCTTCGTAAATGTAAAACTTAATGAAGGCATCACATGAAAGGACAGAGAGTCCAATTTTAAATCTTTGAGGTTTTTTTGGCGCTAAGAAAATACGTTACATGAGATCTGATTCAGGAGGGAAATAGATCAGGTTTCCCTGTAGATTTCCCTGGAGAGAGGGAGGTTGGAAAGTTAATCAGTCATTGCTGCTGATTAGGAAGAGCAGGGTAGGGGACTTCCCTGGTGGTCCAGTGGTTAAGTATTCACTTGCTAATGCAGGGGACACTGGTTTGATCCCTGGTCGGGGAAGTAAGATCTCCTGTGCCGCGGGGCAACCAAGCCTGCCTGTCACAACTACTGAGCCTGTGCTCTAGAGCCCACATGCCGCAACTACTGAAGCCCAAGCACTCTCTGCGACAAGAGAAGCCGCTACAGTGAGAAGCCCGCACGCTGCTACTTAAGTGTAGCCCTCACTCGCCGCAACTAGAGAAAGCACTTGTGCAGTAAGGAAGACCCAGCATGGCCAAAACTTAATTAAAAAAGGAGTGCAGGGCAAGTTCTGTATTCCTCCTTTAAAGTTGGTCATCTCAGATACCAGGTCCCATGAGATACTGAAGCCAATACTGCTTTCAAAAGGGGATCTAATGTGGATTGAGTGTATGTATTACATGAGTTATATACATCTCTTATTTTGTTCTGAAACTACATAGGGTAGACACTGGCCCTACTTATAGAAAGAAAAGTGGAGCTCAGAGAGATAAAGTAACTTGCTTAAAGACATGCAGCTAAGTATTAGAACCAGGACTTAATCTGTCTAAATACAATACTGTTTCCCTTTCCACTATCCATCCCAAAAAGTGTGGGAAAAGTGATGTGTTTTAATAAAGACTTTGGTGTTTAGGTGAGATGCATAACCACCTTTTCTGTGGTGTTCTCTAGGGAGAGAAGTTAGAAGGATCAACCTTATGGTCACTTCGATGTATCATGAAATGTGTATTCCTCCTTTTTTTTAAAAAGGATGTTCTATTTATTTTTTTCTGTTTACAGGGAATTTACGTCCAAGTGATTCTGATTCCATAGGTCTGAGTGAGAATCTGTATTTTTTTATTCTTGGGCACATTGAGTGGCATGTGGAAGCTTACTTCCCTGACCAGGGATTGATTGAACCCATACCCGCTGCAGTGGAAAGTAGTCTTAACCACGGGACCTCCAAGGAAGTCTCATGTCTGTTCTTTCTTGAGCTGCATCACTAAAGTGATGTATGATCTTCTGTCCCAAGAATGATCTTCCACCTTGTCAAATCCCAAGGGCTATAGAGCACATGAGAGTCCCTTGGACTGCAAGAAGATCCAACCAGTCCATTCTGAAGGAGATCAATCCTGGAATTTCTTTAGAAGGAATGATGCTAAAGCTGAAACTCCAGTATTTTGGCCACCTCATGCGAAGAGTTGACTCATTGGAGAAGACTCTGATGCTGGGAGGGATTGAGGGCAGGAGGAGAAGGGGATGACAGAGGATGAGATGGCTGGATGGCATCACTGACTCGATGGATGCAAGTCTGAGTGACCTCCGGGAGCTGGTGATGGACAGGGAGGCCTGGCGTGCTGCGGTTCATGGGGTCGCAAAGAGTCGGACACGACTGAGCGACTGATCTGATCTGATAGAGCACATGTGGGCCTGAGAGTGGTGGCCACTCTCATGCTCTCAGTTTTTTCCTTTCTTTCTTGTCAATCAGCTGTAGTATTCCAGGATGGAAAATAAGCCTGTGGTCTGGTGTCCTAGACAAGGGTCTGTGATATACTGTATCTCCCCTTCCAGACCCATCCTATCCTTGCCCCCACCTAAACCTGGGCAACTTCCCATAGCAACACCATCCATGCAATATCAAACCCCGCAGCATTAAAACGGAGATGTTCTTTGGACATGGATGAGGAACATCACAGAGGAGGCAATGGCAACCCACTCCAGTACTCTTGCCTGGAAAATCCCATGGGCGGAGGAGCCTGGCAGGCTGTAGTCCATGGGGTCTCGAAGAGTTGGACATGACTGAGCGACTTCACTTTTACTTTTCACTTTCATGCATTGGAGAAGGAAATGGCAACCCACTCCAGTGTTCTTGCCTGGAGAATCCTAGGGACGGGGAGCCTGGTGGGCTGCCATCTATGGGGTCGCACAGAATCGGACACCACTGAAACAACGCAGCAGCAGCAGCAGAGGAACATCAAAAAAGATTAAGAAAAGAAGCAACTCATTTATCATGGATCATTTCCATTTACCTAAAAACCATTGATTTCCCCCGAACATGAAGGCATTAGAAGAAACATGAGGAAGATGTCAAGTTCATGCAGAACTATTAAGTCCTAGAAAAATTAAACCCTGTCTGGGTTTAATTTATGCAAGAAATTCCCTAAAATCAGGAATTGAGAAGCACAATCCAGCAACAATCATTTAGACCTAGAATAAGGAGGCCTGGATGCTAATCTTAACTCTCTTACTAACAAGTTATATCCTCGAGAGTTACTTTACTTCTGGACTTCAGGTGACATGTCTGTAAAATGGGGCTAACAGCATCGGTTTTGTTTACCTCCTAGGGTCATTGCAAGGCTCAAATGAGATAACAGTTGTGAGAATACTTGGGGAAGGTTGAAACATCTCAGCTACTGTGTGCCTTTTTTCTAGGAAGCAGACCGGAGCTTGGGCTTGTTTTATGTAGACTCATCTCAACCTTGGCTTTGGGAGGGCTTTTGCCTCTGAGTCCATCTTCTCCTCAGTAAGTCATTGGGTTTAGAGTCTGTAGACATCGGCTTGTTCTTAACATGTGTGAGATCCCAGGTAAATATTACTCGGTTTGAACCTCAGCTTTAGCAACAGGATTCTTCTTCCTATTTAATGTAATCACGTGAAATTGTATATTGAGAAAGCACTTTTGAAATTACATCCCTGGTGGCTCAGATGGTAAAGAATCTGCCTGCAATGCGGGAGGATCCCTGGGTCAAGAATATCCCCTGGAGAAGGGCATAACAACCCATTTCAGTATTCTTGGCTGGAGAATTCCGTGGACAGAGGAGTCTGGCAGGCTAGAGTCCATGGGGTCACAAAGAGTCAGACACAACTGAGCAACTAACACTTTCACTTTCAGACATTTAAAAATCATTTATTTATTTATCTGGCTTGACAAAGCTACCTAGTCTAGTGGCTTTCAGGCACTTTTGATTATGCATATATACATACATACTCTCTCTCTATATGTATGTATATATAGACACATATATACATATATTAATATATGTAATACATATAAATATATGCATCTATACATCACTTCATGGGAAATAGATGGAGAAACAGTGGAAACAGTGTCAGACTTTATTTTTCTGGGCTCCAAAATCACTGCAGATGGTGATTGCAGCCATGAAATTAAAAGACGCTTACTCCTTGGAGGGAAAGTTATGACCAACCTAGATAGCTTATTCAAAAGCAGAGACATCACTTTGCCAACAAAGATCCATCTAGTCAAGGCTATGGTCTTTCCTGTGGTCATGTATGGATGTGAGAGTTGGACTGTGAAGAAGGCTGAGCACTGAAGAATTGATGCTTTTGAACTGTGGTGTTGGAGAAGACTCTTGAGAGTCTCTTGGACTGCAAGGAGATCCAACCAGTCCATTCTGAAGGAGATCAGCCCTGGGTTTTCTTTGGAAGGAATGATGCTAAAGCTGAAACTCCCGTACTTTGGCCACCTCCTGCGAAGAGTTGACTCATTGTAAAAGACTCTGATGCTGGGAGGGATTGGGGGCAGGAGGAGAAGGGGATGACAGAGGATGAGATGGCTGGATGGCATCACCGACTCAATGGATATGAGTATGAGTGAACTCTGGGAGTTGGTGATGGACAGGGAGGCCTGGCATGATGCGATTCATGGGGTCGCAAAGAGTCGGACACTACTGAGCGACTGATCTGATCTGATACATATATGTATCAAATGTAATTTTTGTTGTACACATTTGGAATCACCTTAATTGATTTTATAGCAAAAGGTTGGCTTAAAGCTCAACATTCAGGAAACGAAGATCATGGCATCTGGTCCCATCACTGCATGGGAAATAGATGGGGAAATAGTGGAAACAGTGTCAGACTTTGTTTTTCTGGGCTCCAAAATCACTGCAGATGGTGACTGCAGCCATGAAATTAAAAGACGCTTGCTCCTTGGAAGGAAAGTTATGACCAACCTAGATAGCATATTCAAAAGCAGAGACATTACTTTACCAACAAAGGTTCGCCTAGTCAAGGCTATGGTCTTTCCTGTGGTCATGTATGGATGTGAGAGCTGGACTGTGAAGAAGGCTGAGCGCCGAAGAATTGATGCTTTTGAACTGTGGTGTTGGAGAAGACTCTTGAGAGTCCCTTGGACTGCAAGAAGATCCAACCAGTCCATTCTGAAGGAGATCAATTCTGGAATTTCTTTAGAAGGAATGATGCTCAAGCTGAAACTCCAGTATTTTGGCCACCTCATGCGAAGAGTTGACTCATTGGAGAAGACTCTGATGCTGGGAGGGATTGAGGGCAGGAGGAGAAGGGGATGACAGAGGATGAGATGGCTGGATGGCATCACTGACTCGATGGATGCGAGTCTGAGTGACCTCCGGGAGCTGGTGATGGACAGGGAGGCCTGGAGTGCTGCGGTTCATGGGGTCGCAAAGAGTCGGACACGACTGAGCGACTGATCTGATCTGATCTGATCTGAATGGGTCATGAGGGCTTCCCAGTGGCTCGGTGGTAAAGAATCTGCCTGCAATATAGGAGGCATGAATTAGATCCCTAGGTCAGGAATATCCCCTGGAGAAGGGAATAGCAACCCACTCCAGTATTCTTGCCTGGGAAATCCCATAGAGAGAGGAGTCTGGTGAGCTACAGTCCATGGGGTCACAAAAGTCGGACACAACTTAGCAACTAACCAACAAAAACAGTGGGTTATGACCTTCAATCCCAAATCCCTGATTTAACCTTACATTAGTCCCAGTTTCCTGAACTGAGAAAGGGGCTTGTTGAAGACACCAAGCAAACTCATGCTCATAAGAGACTTCACATATTAAGCATTGGATACATTAGCAATTATATTATGTCATTTGTAAATAATAGCTCACCAAAATTTATACCACTGGTAAGCGGTAGAGACAAAATTCAAGCAAAAAATTGTTGTCTCCTTTCCATGTTAGCCCAGTAGGATCATTTAATTCTTTTTTCTTTCCTCTCTTCATTCAGTCCAGTAAGAAGTATCTAGCGTGAAATATGTCACAAGCGCTGTGGTAACCCTGGGAATAGAGGATGAATAAATCACGACTGCTGTTCTTACACAGCTGGAATATCTAGAACTGTAGTGTGCAATAGTGGCCACTCACCATATGTGGCTATTTGCATCTACATTTAAATTAATTAAAATGTAATAAAATTAAAAATTCATTTCCTTAGTCGCACTAGTCACATTTCAAGTATTCAACAGCCACAGGTGATTAGTGGCTACTATATTTATCAGCACAAATGTGGAAACTATCCATCATCACAGAAAGTTCTAAAGTCTCAGCAAAGAGCCTTGGCAGGATGGATAGCTACTCCTCAGATTTAGAGGATGAAGAGGAAAAGAACTCATGTGAAATGGTCTTTATCTTTCAAGGGAACTTGAGAATTTCTCAAACATTTCAGAATGCCACCCGCTGATACAGTTGAAACCTGCTTTCAGTTTGCCCTGGTCTCACATACCTGGGCAGGTGCTCCTTGCTGCTGCATCTCTGCAGCTATACTCGGATTGGAAAATAGAATCCCATTCACGAGGAAGCAAGATGAACATGCTTGATTCCAAACACAGACATTTGCCTGAGCCGAATTCATTGCCTCTCTACCTCTGCCCAGCTGCTGGACGTAATAAATCCCTCTCTCTGGATCCACCGAAAGGCAGACCTTTTGGGGAGCATCTTGTTTACCAGACTGAAGGTCTGGGGAGTGTCTAGCCCCAAAGGCCAACTGAGCATGGGAGTAAGGTCCCTATCCATCACTGTGTGTTGACAGTCTGACTGGATCCTGTTTCTTGATGGTAATAGAGCCTGCCTGTTCATCTGGTGACCTTGACCTTCTGCCTGATAAATTCCAGCTCCACTTTTGAGGTTAGATTTGTTTTGGATATTTACTGGCCAGACCCCACCTTAACTTGAACAATTTCCCCTGGACAGGTGGTCCTGACAGCCCTTTGCAGCGTATGTCCACCGAAGCCTAGAAGCGTTTCTCTGACATACTGCTCACATATTAAGAGAGAACCAGCACTTACAAAAATTGCCAGAGAACAGAAACGAGTCTGATCTGGACTTGACAACTTGGTGTGGATGGTATCCACTGTACTCAATGCAATGGAAAGAGCGAGACCTTTGGAAACAGTCCTGGGTTCAAAATCACAGTCATTTACTAACTGAGATCCTGAAAAGTTACCCATTCATTCCCATCATCAGGACATTTGTTCTGTAAAACAAGATATGCAAGTAGACACGCATGTTGTCTAGGATTTAATGATGTTAACGAAAGTGAAGCCTTGAGCTGGGTAAGGCTTGATGGCACTTAAGTGTAAGAGCTGTTCACCTCTGAAGGCAAGTTCCCTGGCACCAAGGAACTGATGACCTGGGGACCAGCCAATTGTGAGAAATATGTTTATACAGTCACTTGGTTTATTTGCAACTCTGCAATGAGCAGATCCTTTACATGGGGATGAGGAACATATATGAGAGACTGTCACACTGAGTGGTAAGTCAGAAAGAGAAAGACAAATATCCTATGAGATCATTTATATGCATAATCTAAAAACATGATACAAGTGAACTTATTTGCAAAATAGAAGCAGACTTAGAGAACAAACTCATGGTTACCAGGAGGGACAGATCAGATCAGATCAGATCAGTCACTCAGTCGTGTCCGACTCTTTGAGACCCCATGAATTGCAGCACGCCAGGCCTCCCTGTCCATCACCAATTCCCGGAGCTCACTCAGACTCACATCCATCAAGTCAGTGATGCCATCCAGCCATCTCACCCTCTGTCGTCCCCTTCTCCTCCTGCCCCCAATCCCTCCCAGCATCAGAGTCTTCTCCAATGAGTCAACTCTTCGCATGAGGTGGCCAAAATACTGGAGTTTCAGCTTTAGCATCATTCCTTCCAAAGAAATCCCAGGGCTGATCTCCTTCAGAATGGACCGGTTGGATCTCCTTGCAGTCCAAGGGACTCTCAAGAGTCTTCTCCAACACCACAGTTCAAAAGCATCAATTCTTCAGTGCTCAGCCCTCTTCACAGTCCAACTCTCACATCCATACATGACCACAGGAAAGACCATAGCCTTGACTAGGCGAACCTTTGTTGGCAAAGTAATGTCTCTGCTTTTGGATATGCTATCTAGGTTGGTCATCACTTTGCTTCCAAGGAGTAAGCGTCTTTTAATTTCATGGCTGCCGTCACCATCTGCAGTGATTTTGGAGCCCAGAAAAATAAAGTCTGACACTGTTTCCACTGTTTCTCCATCTATTTCCCATGTAGTGATGGGACCAGATGCCATGATCTTCGTTTTCTGAATGTTGAGCTTTAAGCCAACCTTTTCACTCTCCACTTAAAGGGATAGTTAGGGAGTTCGATATCAACATGTACACACTGCTACATTTATTAATATAATGGATAACCAACAAGGGTCTATTGTACAGCACAGGGAACTCTGGTCAATATCATGTAACAACCGAAATGGGTAAAGAATTTGAGAAGGAATGTATGTGTAAAACCAAATCACTTGGCTGTATACCTGAAACTAACACAATATTGTTAACCAACTGTATTCAAATATAAAATAAATGTTATAAATTAATTAAAAAATAACTGAACTTCCCCCAAGTGGAAACATGACAGGGTTGATGGGTGCATTTCTGAGGTCACACTGGTCTGTTCAGCTCTTTTCTGCTCTATGACCCTCATATACATGCTCCTCTACCAGGAAGGCTTTTCTCCCTCCCAGTTAGTTTTTGACTGAGCCTCCCCATTGAACACTCATTTCTCAGCTGTCTGTAGAGCCATGCTTTATATCCTCCAAAGAAAAAAATCCTTGCCACCTGCCTTTTCTCCTCCCTAAAAGCGCATGATCTATTCATAACACTTGTGAAAATGTGGAGTCACTGTATGTGTTCATTTGCATGATTATTTGTTTATCTCTTGAACTGGACTAGAATCTCTGTAAGACCATGAACCCAAGATTCAAGCATAAGCCTGTGCCTGACTTTGTCTCTCCTGCATGTACAGCATCTAGCCTCATAGCATCATCCCTGTCCTTGAGGTTTGCTAGTTAATGATAGCAAGAAGATTGTGGTCCAGGCATACACTGTCCCTGGTTCTTTTACGTGATGAACTCTGAGAATAGATACAAAACACTGAGAAGATCTGAGCTGGGGTTGGAGATTGAATGGAGGTAACCTTGGTTATTTAACTTTTATGCAGAGTACATCATGTGAGATGCCAGGCTGGATAAAGCACAAGCTGGAATCAAGATTGCCGGGAGAAATATCAATAACCTCAGATATGTAGATAACACCTGCCTTATGGCAGAAAGTGAAGAGGAACTAAAGAGCCTCTTGATAAAAGTGAAAGAGGAGAGTGAAAAAGCTGGCTTAAAACTCAATACTCAAAAAATTAAGATCATGGCATCCGGTCCCATCACTTCATGGCAAATGCTGCTAAGTCACTTCAGTTGTGTCTGACTCTGTGCGACCCCATAGACAGCAGCCCACCAGGCTCCCCCGTCCCTGGGATTCTCCAGGCAAGAACACTGGAGTGGGTTGCCATTTCCTTCTCCAATGCATGAAAGTGAAAAGTGAAAGTGAAGTCGTTCAGTCGTGTCTGACTCAGCGACCCCATGGACTGCAGCCCACCAGGCTCCTCTGTCCCTGGGATTTTCCAGGCAAGAGTATGGGGAAATAATGGAAACAGTGACAGACTGTATTTTCTTGGGCTCCAAAATCATTGCGGATGGTGACTGCAGCCATGAAATTAAAAGACACTTGCTCCTTGGAAGAAAAGTTATGACAAATCTAGAGAGCATATTAAAAACAGAGACATTATTTTGCTGACAAAGGTCTGTCTAGTCAAAGCTATGGTTTTTCCAATAGTCATGTATGGATGTGAGAGTTGGACCATAAAGAAAGCTGAGTGCCAAAGAACTGATGGTTTTGAACTGTGGTGTTAGAGAAGACTCTTGAGAATCCCTTGGACAACAAGGAAATCAAACCAGTCAATCCTGAAGGAAATCAGTCCTGAATATTCATTGGAAGGACTGATGCTGAAGCTGAAGCTCCAATACTTTGGCCATCTGATGCGAAGAACTGAGTCACTGAAAAAGACCCCAATGCTGGGAAAGATTGAAGGTGGGAGGAGAAGGGGATGACAGAGGATTAGATGGTTGGATGGCATCACCAACTCAATGGACATGAGTTTGAGGAAGCTCTGGGAGTTGATCATGGACAAGGAAGCCTGGCGTGCTATAGTCCATGGGGTTGCAAAGAGTCAGAAATAACTGAGTGACTGAACTGAACTGAGGCTTTGGTAGGCAAATCTGGAGAAAGATTGTATGGAATATAAAATTAATGTGTAAAATTAATGAACTAAGGGGGCATTGACAATCTCCATTAGAAATTAGGAAGAGCAGTATAATTACGCATCAGGGAGATGGTGTTGGGACTGGCTTGCTAAGGGACCTGTTAAGTTTGCCTGCATTTATTAGTGAGGAAACACATTTCCCTGGCCATGTCCTCTTGGACTTGTGAATAAGCCTGTGTCTGGCTCAATAAATAGTTGCTGAATAAATGGCAGAGTTCGGATAGCTTTGAATTAAACTAAAAATAGCTATTAAAAAAGCACAGGATAGTGTGTTCTATTTTACACGATTTGGTATAACCTTGTGCTACCAGCTGGCTTTTTGAGGAAGGCTGGATTAGAGTCTCTCTGAAGTCATTTCCAATCAAGAATCCGTGACTCTTCCAGCAACGTCTTACCTTCATGATGAAAACTGCTTTGGTGAGAAAGGGATGTTGAGTTCCAATTGAGGAAGTCAGGACACATGCCCTTTCTGTTAAATAGAGAAACTCATGAGCTTTCTTCCAAGAGGAAGGTTATGCTCCCTTTGGTCATAACCCTGAATCCATTACTCCCAGGGTGTTCTGAAGGATGAAGACTGAGTCCTCTGGGAGTTGAGGAAGGGTGTAGGTGGAAGTGATAGGGGTGGCTCCTAAGATAAAATGATTTCTTTCTCTCTCAAGAGCCATTAATTTGGTGTTTGTGTGTCTGGAAGTGCCTCTACAAGCAGAGTGATGAACGTGTTGGCCCTTTATATTCTTCACTGTCTGCTGTCCATCAAGGCTTCCTCTGGGGCCCAAGGAAGCAAATTTCCTCTCATCCTTCATCATCTAGTTCAATTCTCTGGCTTTCCTTCCACGATGGCTCACCTAACAACTGTCAAATCAGATGTCCTCTCTTTCCTCTGCTATCTTAGCATTTGTTATACCTCTTGTTCTTTCACAGGATCTTTTAAAAAAATGTTTATTTTTGGCTGCACTGGGTCTTCACTGATGCGTGGGGGCTTTCCCTAGTTGCAGCGAGAGGGGCTACTCTGTAGCTGCGGTACATCGGCTTCTCGTTGAGGTGGCTGCTCTTGTTGCAGAGCTCAGATTGCAGAGCACAGGCTCAGTAGTTGTGGCACACGGGCTTGGTTGATCTGCAGCATGTGGGATCTTCTTGGATCAGGGATGGAACTCGTAGGGAAGTCCCTTTCGCTGAATCTTAATCACATAAAACTATGTTGCAGCTCTTACCTGGTTGAAGTATACTATCCCTTGAGGATGCCACAGTAGACTGAAAAGTGTTCCCAGAAGACACCCCCATCCTATTCCCCAGAATGTGTGAATGTGTCAGCTTACATGGCTAAAAGGACTTTGCAGGTGTGTTCAGGATTTTGAGATGGTGAGACTACCCTGGATTATCTGCGTGGGTCCAGTGTGACCACTAGAGTCTTTCTAAGAGGTGGGGTCAGAGTGCAAATTCGGGAGAGAAAATGTAACAAGAGAAACAGAGCTTGGCATGATGAGCATCAAAGATGGAGGGAAGGCCACGAGCCAAAGGACACAGGTGGCCTCTGGGCGCTGGACAGGGTAAGAAAACGGATATTCCAGAAACTTCAGAAGGAACGCAGCTCTGCTGGCACCTTAATTTTAGCACATAAGATCTATTTTGGACTTGGAACCTCCTGAAGTGTGAGACAAAAAAAAAAAAAGTGTGTTGGGTTAAGCCTTGACATTGGTGGTGATTTGCTCGGGCAGCACAAGGAAACAAATACAGACTGGCTCAGCAAACTCTTGTCTGTCCTGATTAAGGCCTTGTGGGACATTCTGCAGGCTGATAGAAGTTTGAACCTATTTGTAAAACAGTGAGATAGCCATGAAATTTTTATGTAATCTGTTAGGAAAGCGTGGTTGTATTGTAGAGAGCCTAAGAGGCTGGCTAAGAATGCCACCCCAGCCTGCTCTGAAATTAACAGTTGTTGGGTCTTAGCAGTGCTCTTAGCCTGAGAGACACTTTGCTGGGTGGTTTGGAGCAGTTGACAAAGAGACTCTGTGTAGTTGCCAATAATCTGGGAAGAGGAGAGAGTTTGTAATTTAGCTGAGAGTGGGCAAAGCCGCTGCCACTGACATCATGGAGCTTGTCCCAGGCAGAGGGACCAGCCTCTCCTTTCCTGCTGGACTCTCTCCAGGCCTCTGGTGGAGGCAATGCAATGATCCCTGTGGACCTCAAAAGGCAAACTGCAGGAATGGTGAAGGAGTCCAGCTCTGTCTGGCTCCTGGTTGAGATGGTGGTAGTTAAGTAGATTTCCTCCAAGCCAAGGAAGCACAAGTCTGCCAGGGAAATCAAATTAAAACAAGGAAGGTGGAGAAATGATCTTCATTAAAAGCATACCTGCCATACTATTTCTCCAAGCCAATTTGGCACAGAACTTTGCCTCAACTGCTTTTAATAGGTGGGAACTGATGTTTTATTTAACTGTCCACCTTCTCCAGGCTCCTGATGCTGCCTAGAAAAATAAAAGTTTTAAAATTTATTTCTGAGTTAGCTGGCCATGAGTCCAGGCTTTTCCCAGGGCTACAGCCTTGGGAAAACATTAGAAAGAACTCTTGTTTTTTTAGAATTAGGTATTTCATTCAAAAAACTACTGAGCTCCTATGAATCACATTGGGAAATGTCTGAACTCTGTCTGTTTTTTGGAGGGAGTGCTATTTTTGTTTTTGAAATATTTTGATTTTTTTTCCCCCAGTAGTTATTCATCACTTAAATGTTCTTACTTTTTTTAATGTTATAATTTGCATAATTTACATTTTTCTATAAAATTTTTAATTTTCATCCATTTTTATATTTCTTTTAAAATTTATTGAGATATAACTGACTTATAATGTTCATAGTGACTCAATGTTTTTATACATTACAAAACGATTACTATGTCAAGTCTAATTACCATCTGTTACCATACAAAGTCATTATAACATTACTGACTATATTGTCTTTGCTGTATATAACATACCATTATTTATTTATTTTACAGCTGTATTTTATCCATTTTTCAATTTTACTAGTGTAGTATCAAATGAAGGCTTTTTAAAAAAGTCTTCCAACATCCATTAAATCTGTAAATATATACCCTTTATCTTGTCCAGTAGTGTAATTGTAAACTTGTGTTTTACTTTTTATTTCCTGGTAGATAAGTTAGTTCAACTGTTTTGCTGCTAGATTTTACAAAACCCTAATTCATTGACTTTTAGAGTTTTTCTTTATTTTTAAAAGTTACTACAGAATATTTAGCAGAGTTCCCTGTGCTATACACCAGGTCCTTGTTGGTTATCTGTTTTGACTTTAGGTTTAATTCATCAGAATTTATTTCCTATGTTTACTAAGATTTTCTTACTTATACTTCCAACTTTTGGCACAAAATATTAATTATTTATATCCATTTTGTTTAGAAATGATGCCATTTAAGGCTATGAAAGTTATGTCCAATCTAGATAGCATACTGAAAAGCAGAGACATTACTTTGCCAACAAAAGTCTGTCTAGTCAAGGCTATGGTTTTTCCTGTGGTCATGTATGGATGTGAGAGTTGGACTGTGAAGAAGGCTGAGCGCCAAAGAATTGATGCTTTTGAACTGTGGTGTTGGAGAAGACTCTTGAGAGTCTCTTGGACTGCAAGGAGATCCAACCAGTCCATTCTGAAGGAGATCAGCCCTGGGATTTCTTTGGAAGGAATGATGCTAAAGCTGAAACTCCAGAACTTTGGCCACCTCATGTGAAGAGTTGAGTCATTGGAAAAGACTCTGATGCTGGGAGGGATTGGGAGCAGGAGGAAAAGGGGATGACAGAGGACGAGATGGCTGGATGGCATCACCGACTCAATGGACGTGAGTCTCAGTGAGCTCCGGGAGTTGGTGATGGACAGGGAGGCCTGGCGTGCTGTAATTCATGGGGTCGCAAAGAGTTGGACACGACTGAGCAACTGAACTGAACTGAAGGCTGTGAATGTTTCTCTGAGTACAATTTTGTTCACATTCACTGATTTAAAATGTAAAGTTTCTTTTATTGTGATTTAATGCGTAAGATTGTGACATTCTCTTTGACCTGAGGTTTTTATTAGTGTTTAAAATATTTCTGTTTGTGAATTATTTGTACTTCTGTTATTCATTGATATCGCTTGTTTTGTTGCATGTGGTAAAAAAAAGTGTCTAGTTATCTTTGAAATTTATTTAAATTTTTTCACATTTTATATGATCAACTTTTTAAAGTAATGTAGCATTTACATGTAAAATGTATTAATAAGTATATTTTTATTTATGAGATTTGAAGCTTGATATACAGAGTTTAAAATATATAGTATACACCATTTACTTTTGTTTTGAGATAATTTTCTTATTGCCTGTGGTCTGTGCCTGCTTGTATATCTTTGCTATATGCTTATGTTCCTTGTGTGTCAGTTTTTTTGTGAACTGCACTTTGTGTCTCCTGATTGTAAATATTTGATGTGTTTATAATTATCGCTTAGTGAAATTGAGAAAGCAAATAATATTGATAGATTATTTTCTACTAAAGATACAGAAATTAGATCATTTACACTTTGCTGTCTGAATTTTGTTCCATCTTTGTATGGCTCTTTCAGTGACATTATTATTACTACTCTAAATTATTAAATTATATATCATTTGTTATTTTCTATATTACATACCTTGACCTTGAAGAACTAGATATCTACAATCTTTTCCTTCAACATAATTAGCAGAATTACCTGAGCCCAACTTTGTGTTCATACACATTAAATTAGCTTATGCCAAATATTCTTCTTTGGGAGATTTGTGTTTGCTTGCTAGTATTGTTTGTTTTCTGATTCATTATCTTTTAAAATTTATTTATTTATATTAATTGGAGGATAATTACAATATTGTGATGGCTGCCACCCATCAACCTTTTCTGGGCTTGCAACTTAACCAACTGAAGTGAGTTCTTCTTGTTTCTATTTTCAATTTACTTGTATACCATTTTAATCTTCCCTTTAAATTTGATCTGGAGCGTGGATGATGGATTGAAATGATTAGTTCAGTTGTTCAGTAGTCAGTGGTGGTGGAGCTATAGCCATCGGCAGCTAAAGAATTTGGTGCAAATTCAGTCTCTCTGCAGTAATGGAAACAATACTACCAGAGCTGTTTCTGCTTCAAATCATGTTCTTCACATTAGGAAGAGTTTGTCTTTGCTGCAGTCAGCCTCTGTCACCATTAGGAAGTCATGTTAGAGAGAAAAAAATTGCGGCACGACTATGCAAACTTCTGTCCCCACTGTTGGGCTTACAGGGTGTGACTGACCTCAGTCAGGAAAGGAACAACCAAAGTAGATTGTCCGCTTTTTTGCTTATGGCTTGACTGAGCGACTGAACTGAAGTGAACTGAATTTACATACTCAATCTTCATGTTCATAAATCGAGGATCAGAGTCTTTAGAAAATTATTATACAGAATTTCTTGACAGAAAAATCACAACTAGCTGTTGCACAACCATGGACAGGAAGACACTGGAACTCACCAAAGAAAGACACTCCCCATCCAAAGACAAAGGAGAAGCCACAACGAAATGGTAGGAGGGGAAAAATTATGCTAAAATAAAATGCCGAGCCTGCGGGGTGGGCGACTCACAAACTGTAGAACAATACCAAAGAGGTTCTCACATGGTTGTGAAGGTTCGAGGCCCCACATCCGAATTTCTTAATCTTCCCATGACACTTCATAGATCTCTGAGGAATGGAAGATGGTCGTCAGCCTTTGATGACTCATTTCAATTTGGATCAGATAATCTCTGACACATATTTCTCAGGGCTTAATGATATAAAGTAGATCATTCCCTCCTTTCAGAATAATAAAGTAGTTTTCTCTTCTGCTTCTTTTAGGTTCTTTTCAGTAGTGTTTAGGATGGGAGTTTTGTAAAGTTTCATTTATATTACCATCCTTCCCCAAAATTCTCCATGGCACTCTGCTGTTACTTTGCTAAGCAGCTAGTAACACAGTAATCTCTAGTGCGTTCTCTTCCCTTAGATAATCTTATGCTTTTTCCTTTTCCTAGAATAACAACCACCTCTGTTCTGTCTGAGTTTTATATATTAAACAAAAACCTAAAAGAGTCTCTCTCACTATGTGAAATCTTTCTTGCACATCACACCCTGGGGTAATCTTCCCCAGTTTACATAATCCTCAACATTTTACATTATTACTGGGTATAACATTTGGTACTTGGAACATAAAAAGATATACTATTTTTTCTGTGTGTGTTACACTCTGTCTTCTCTCCAGCTATATTTTAGTTGCCCAATGTGAGGCATTACACATGATAGGTTGCCATACATTTTTGATGCTTATAAAAAATAGCTTTTAAGCAGCAAAAAGAAAAACGAGATCTTTATAGATCCCTCCCCAATAATGACCTCTGCCCAACCCCTTCCTAGTCTGACCACCTGGCTTAGTTTAGAGTCCACAAAATAGTTTTCATTACTTTAAAGTTTATTTGGTTTTAAATTTTTCTCTGAAATCTCAATTTGAAGGGTCATCAGTAGGTCAACTGTTTAAATATCTCTACCAGCAATGTAAACAGTGAATCAAATTACCTATTCACACAGGAGCGCTTTAATTCCTCCTACCTAACCCCCTCCCTTTTTATTGTTCTCACTATTTTATCCCTGTGGCAAGAAAAGTTAAATGAGACTGAAAAAAAATTGCGGCTGATTTGGGCAGATAAACAGAGCTCAGAGAACTGTCTTCCTAAGCCCAATCAAGTCTTTAAAACAGATCAATTTTGTTTCCCACAGACGGCCCGGCACCCGAGATATGGGTGATTTTAAAAACTAATTTGTTTGGGCTTTCTGGCTGAGCTTTAGCTTTGGAATGCCAAACACAGGAACAGAGAAGGAGGAAGAAGCAAGTTGTCAGAGGATTAATATTTTCTTGATTTCCTATGCCTCCTTCAAAGATCTTTCAGTAAGTCATTTCCAAGAGGTCTTGGACATGGCAGCCTTGTAAAGGGAGGTGATGAATTATTTATTTATTTATTAAAAGGATTTTTATACTATATTTAAAAACCACAAAATAAAAAAGGGATCAGTCAACACAAATCTTAGAAGTCTTACAGAGTCTCTGCACCCATAGCCATGAAGGCCCCCTCACGCCTTGTTCTCCTCTGCTCAGTCTGCAGCTCACTGAAGAATCGCTGGAGATGACTCAGGCTCTAGTTTTTAAAATCAAACTTGTTCTGTCAAATCCAGGACCCTGAATTTATCCAAATTGTAGAAAGATGTTTTGACCACCCGTCCACCAAAATATCTCCCGTTCAGATCAACAACAGCTTTAATTGCTGACTCAACCCTCTCAAATTCTAAAAATATTCCTACTGCTTCATCATCAGGGGCGCCAGGAATTTCAAATATCACACATTTTCCAACTTTGCCATATTTTTCACACTCTTCCTTGGTTTCTACTTCCAAATCTTCATCTGCCCTCTCCTGCACCAACCATGTTCCTGAGTAGGACCACTTTGGTAGGACACTTTAGTATTTCAGTTAATGGACTTGAATTTGACTTCTTGGCTGCGTCTTTCTTGGTGGCGTCGCCCACGATGATCTTGCCGCCCCGCTTGCTGGTCTTCTCCACCCACAGCGCTGTACTCAGACCCTGCTCTGCTTCCCGAGACCCTGGCCTTCCCGGAAGCCCTACTTACGCATGATTTTATGTGCTACCGTGCCCCACATGTTGGCAAGGAAGGAGTTGGTCTGCCTTGTTCCTCGTACACTGGGGGAGGGATAGCAGCTTTGGAAGACTGTGAGCGAGGTCGTGAATCCTCTTCATAAGGGAAGTCTCGGGGTAACTCTTTGTCCTTCTCCCCAAGAGAGGTGGGAGGTGCAATGGCAGCTCCGCCCACACTTCTTTTCCTCCTCTCTCATTCATAATCTTCATCTTCATCAGAATCTGGATCGGGTCGCCTGGAAAACTCACTAGCTTCACAGTGAGTGAGTTTCTGTCTTTATGCCGCTTTTCTCTCTATTTCCTTCTGTCTTTCCAGCTCCCGCTGCCTCTGTCGCTCCTCTCTTTGGCGCTTCACTCCTTTCTCATAATCGTTAGGAAACATGGGATCATATTCATCAGCTAAGGGGATCAAAACCTCTCCTGCAGAAAACCCGCTGGGAACAGGGTCCTTGAGGCCTGCAGCCGCCTGCGGTGGAGTGTCCACGATCTGCCGCTCCTCTGAAGAGCCGCCTCGCTTTAGGTCGATTACTGGAGCAAGGACTGTACCTTGTTTTGTCCTCTGGCTCTTGGCCTGAGTGAGAGCTGCCTTCTTCACCTGGAGCTGAGACTGCAGGAGTTTGAAGTTTTTGGACCAGCCTTCTGTTTTTGAGTCACTGGTCTCCACTCTCAGGTCATGGTACAGGGACATCTTCTCAGTTCGGTGCGGGCCTGCCAGGCCGATGCTACCGGGCCGCCCGGCGGCGCACAGACTCCGAAGTGCCACCGACACCTCGGGCTGGGCGCAGCCCCCAATGGCAGCACCGCTCTGGCGCCAACCCCTAGACAGACTCCCGGAGGTGATGATTTAGAACAGAAATAGAGAGGGAATGAAGCTGGTAGATCTAATCCTATATTTTATGTGCAACACACACACGTGCAAACTCAAACCACACTATAAAGCAACTTCTCATTGACCATTCACTAGCCGGATAGGTCAGGATCAGTCCATGAGATTGTGGCTGCCTTTGGGCTCCCCTTGGTGGCATTCAGGCACTTGCCATTCCACCTGCACAGAAAATCTTTAGGAATTCGGATTCTGTCCCTTTTACCTCTGTCCCTGCCAAGGACTTGCATTAGGGCCCACCACTCTTCCAAAAGCAGTGTGCCCACTCTTTTGCATGCTGTCTTTTTTCAGATGAGGGAAGGGTAAAGGGAATGAGACCAGGATCTGCCAGTGGCCACAGGTGCTGGTAAGGCCTGGAGCTGTTGACAGAGAAACCAGCAGAGACTCTCAAAGCCTTATTGACAAACTGTGTATGAAAAAACTCCAGCTCGGTATCAACACTTCAACACTTTCATACTGCCTAGATGTCAGGCACTATGCTGGATCCCTCTGGAGAAGGAAATGGCAACTCACTCCTGTGTTCTTGCCTGGAGAATCCCAAGGACAAAGGAGGCATGGTGGGCTACAGTCCTTGGTGTCCAAACAGTCGGACATGACTGGGCAACTAAACAGCAACAACATGCTGGATCCTTCAGGCACTCACATAGGATGGAGGAGAGAGGATATACACAGATAACTAAAGTACGCAGGTCAGTTCAGTTCAGTTCAGTTGTGTCCAACTCTGCAATCCCATGGACCAGTCTTCTCGATCCATCACCAACTCCTGGAGCTTGCTCAGCCTCATGTCCATCAAGTTGGTGATGCCATCCAACCATCCTGTACTCTGTCATCCCTTTCTCCTCCTTCCTTCAATCTTTCCCAGCATTGGGGTCTTTTCCAATGAGTCAGTTCTTCACATCAGGTGGCCAAAATATTGGAGCTGCAGCTTCAGCACCAGTCCTTCCAATGAACACCCAGGACTGATTTCCTTCAGGATTGACTGGTTTGATCTCCTTGCAGTCCAAGGGACTCTCAAGAGTCTTCTCCAACACCACAGTTCAAAAGCATGCAGGTAGCATGGATCAATACAAAGTAAGGGCTCATCGAAGTTATGTTTACATGTGTAAAATTATGTTTAGGGTGAGAAAATTCACAAAACAAATAGAAAAAAAAATAACAAACTCCCAGTGATAAAATAAGGTGCCCCATCCAGCTGGAGAATGTCACTATCCTTCTTGATCAAGGGATAAGTTTCTGACTTGGCAGCCCCACTCATGGAGGAGCTCATGATTAGGGGACTCTGGTGAGATGATGAGGAAAGAAGGATC
Organism: Tragelaphus eurycerus; assembly: GCA_935064755.1. Classification (NCBI taxonomy): domain Eukaryota; kingdom Metazoa; phylum Chordata; class Mammalia; order Artiodactyla; family Bovidae; genus Tragelaphus; species Tragelaphus eurycerus. Next base: position 8,957,970 of record CAKXYN010000034.1, on the reverse strand, counting down.
TTCCGGGTCACCGATTTTATGAGACTATAGGGGACGGGAAGCTGATTATGGCTATTTTGTCATCATCCTTCTACCTTCCAAGGAGAAACTTGAGTCAAATATCCCAGCAGGTCATAGGTCAGCAATTCCAGTTGGGCCATTGGTAATATGTTAGAAGTAAGGAAGACGTCCAATTTCAGCAATTTAGAGCTATAAAGTGTGGCCTCTGCTAATTCCACAAAGGCAGATTGAGCAGGCCAGGGCACAACTAGGATCTCTCGAACAATAGTATCTAGGTTACACCATGTGCCCAAATGTACTGGAGCACGAGAACTCTTCCAAGGCTTGGGACGAGAGTTAGAGGTGCTAACGTATAGCACTCAGTGGTTTAATGAGTTAGAGTTAGAGGTGCTAACGTATAGCACTCAGTGGTTTGATGCTATTCTTACTTATCAGTTCTACTGTCTGTTGCCCACCCCATCATTAATACTCACAATCTATTGCTTTCCCTCTTTTTCCTTTTGCTCATTTTTCCATTTGCATGTTGTTGTTGTTCAGTCTGTAAGTTGTATCTGACTCTTTGCGACCTCATGGACTGCAGCATGCCAGGCTACCCTGTCCTTTGCTATCTCCTGGAGCTTGCTCAAACTCATGTCCATTGAGTCAGTGATGCCTTCCAACTGTCTCATCCTCTGTTATCCCCTTCTCCTCCATTTGCTTAGAGCAAGAATTCTCAGGTATGATTTCCAGGCCAGCAGCATCACTATCAGCTGGGACCTTCTTAAATGCAAATTATCTGGTCCCATTTTAAACCTCCTGAACAAGAAATTCCAGGGCTGTGTCTCAGCAATCTGCGTTTCAACAAGTGACTGTGATGTCTGCTAAAGTTTGACAACCACTGGCTGGGCATTGGTGTTCTAGTCAGTAGCAGATAGTAGCGCTCAGGAAAGGAGATGACTATGAGTATGTGTCAGTAGTCTGTCTGATGCTCCCTGTGGAGATGCTGCTACTTGCCTTATAAATACTTGTCCTAATTTTCTGTCTCAAAGGAAAATTGATTTGTAGCCAGACACGTTGTGCCTTTACTAACAAATGTTTCCTGGCCTCCCTTGCAGCTAAGCATGACCATATAAGTTTAGACCAAGCGACTGCAAGTAGAGAGGTCATGTGGAAGAGGGTTTGCTTTCCTGATTCTCTTTGTCCATCTTGCTACTTTGAAATAAATGTGATGCCTGGAGTGATGACAACTCTCTTGAGCCAAGTGGACAAAGACTACATCCTGGGTTTTGTAGAAAGAGCTTAATTTCATCCAGAAAATTTAGAACTACTGTTTGAGTCTTAGACTTGTCTTCTTTCAACTATTCTTATGTGAGAGGGAAATAAACCTTACTCAAATTACTCTTTTCTGGGTCCCTGTTACTTATGGACAAGCTGAATCCTAAATAATGTCATACTTACCAAGTCTGTGAAACAAGGCCCTTTCTTGTACTTCCACTTCCCTGATCCTTAAGAAAAGGAGGTGATTTCATATTATGTTGCTAGTTGCCCCACAGGAATTCAGAGCATTTGGCAGAAAATTGCTTAATTTATCCATAGAGTTTAGGTTTAGCTTATTGACTGTTAAATGAAGCAGTGTGTAAAAGGTAAAAATAATTTTCTCATGGGTTACTTTTCATTCTGCAATGCAGTACAGGCTACTTTGACAACTAAGGGAATATTTAGCCTCTCACCAAAGGATGAGGATTGTTCGCTCTGTTTTGCTGATAAATCAAGTCTAAGGAAAGGAAGTCACAATTTAGATCATGTAATTGTACTATGAGCTCCTTGAGGGTAAAGATTGAGTCTTATGACCTGCATGCCTGGAAAAAATGCTTGGGATACAGTAAGTCTTCGATAAATTATGTTGAGTGAGTTAATTAAATTAGAAAAAATAGGGACCAAATTCAGCCTCCTTGCCCATTGTCCTGTTTATGGAGATAAATCCAGTGGAGATGAATTCTGGGTTTTCAGTGATCTGAAATGTGTTTTAGCCTGAATTTAATTTTAATTTGGAATACTGGAGAAGGGGAAAAAGTGATAATAGGAAATGTTGAATTTCCAAGAGGGAAAGCATGGCAATTTTCTTATTATGACAGCTGAAGGTCTCTTTACAGCCTTTGTTTTTTCTATAGTAAGCTCTAATAACAGACGATTCAAGAAAAATTGGTCTAAATTTTATCTAGTCAACCAGATTCTACTCTTTGACTATTTATTGTGGACTATGTCCAGAAGAGGAAGCATTTTGATGTTACTAATCTCATCATTAACCCCCAGTCTTTCCCACTGTGGACTCCAGCACTAGCCTGTTCAACTCAGCACCCCTTCATTTCTAGACTCTGTCATTGACATGACACCTCACCAAGCCTGTGAGTTCGAATCTTTGGTACTAATTAACGATCTAGTTGAGTGGTATCTGGTTGTAAATGCTAGCTTTGTTACTCTCTAGCTGTGTGTTGGATGAAGTACTTACTCTCCCTGGATCTCATTCTCCCCCTATTTAATGTATGAATGATGACGCCACATTCACATGGTTGAAATAAATTTAAAATGAAGAGCACTTTGAATTACTCCTTGAGGAAGTTTTCATTTTCCTTAATGCCAGTAAGCCCAGAGATTCCAAGTTTGATAAAATTTGTGACCTTGGAGTTCCCTTCTCCTTGAGGATTTCACTCTAATTTCTACTCGCACCACCACTGCTCACTGTTAATTGATGTTTAACCCTAAACTGATAGGTTGAGTTATTTTTAACAAACCAAAGAGAGAAGGGGAGAGATAAGGTAATGGGAAATTTTTTTTTTTTAATGAGGAAAATAAGCATGAAGAGTAAGATGCAATTAGCTTATATGGGTGCAGCTCATTCATCTGTAACACATGCCCATGCTTGTTCTGTGTCCACTAGACACCAGGCACCATATAGCTCATGGTTATTGAACCACGTGGATATGTGTGTCTTTGATCTTATAGAACTTACAGTCCGAGCATCTCCTTACCTCATTTCCAGCGTATCCTTTTTGGGAGGGATCATCTTTCTCTGATCTTCTAGAAACACAGTAAAAGTGGAGAAAATGAGTCAGGGTAAGGTAATTTTCCTTTCTGGGTAGTTCGAGACTAGTTCCAGTTTCCTTTCTAAACCCACCTCTTTTACAGGTACTTGCCACTCAGGAAGTCGTCTACTCACCTCAGGTAGAGACCTCACTTGCCCTCAGTCAAAAGGTTACGGGTCCCTCCCATATTTTACAGTTGTCATTTCAGAACACAGTCAAAAAGAGAACCATAGGGTGCTCTTATTAAATCATGTCCTGAGCTTACCATGTAACCTGTATCATGGACTTCAGTTCTCTTGCTCATAAGAACATGGGATGCGAAGAACTTTTCTTTGGAGCCCTGGTTTTCTACTCTAGCATTACATGTCATTATTTCTCTACTTGAATTCTCTATTTTAGCCTAACTGGTCTACTTGTTATCACTAAATCAAACTGTTATTTTATTTCCCTCTTGAAAATTTATTTCATTTTTTTGTTCATTTATTTAAGTCTTTCCTTTTTCTTCAAGATTAGCTCAGTTTCTACTCCCTCCAGGAAGACTTCCTGGACGACCTCAGTGCATTAAGGCCTCCTCCTCCTCAGTATTTATTATCACATCACCTGGTCAGTATTTATTTGTGCCGTGGCATGCTGCTGCTTATCTGCTGCTGCTTATGGCCAAGTCTTATTTTTCCGATTTGATTGTATTCTCTCTGAAGGCAGATGGAGATTATAGGGTCGTAAGTATAACGTATTCCCAGTAAAATCCATAAATGTTGAAAACAAATTTTTAATGAAATCTCACACTCTATTAAAAGTATAGTGTATGGAATTTTGTTTTTTAAGTTTTTAAAATTATTTTCTAAACAACTCAAAATGTGGCAATATTAGGGTCAGTGGACATTTTTTTCTACTGTTAAAAAGTAGGAGTTGTAAATCTACTATATAAACTTAAAATCTTTAGCTGAAAAAAAAAAAAAGGAGTAGCAAGATTTTGTTTCCAGGAAGGGTGAGTAGCTCCTATTGGGCCAACTATTTCATGGGTAAGAATTATTAATTCTGGACAGAATATAAAAAATGGCTACCCAAAGACATTTATGTTTTTCCTACCCAAGCCAGGAACTAGCATGGAGGTCTACACGTGACAGAAGGTGAGTTGGATGAATTCTTTTTTTTTTTTTTTTAAGGTTTGTTGGCTGAGAGTAGACCTTAGTTTGGCCTCATGTAAAGTGACTGAAATTCTGATAGACTCGTGCAGTTTTGCAGACTGAAGAACCATAGGAATGACCACAGAAGCCAGAAAGTGAGAGGGCGTGCCTTAGAAAATAGATATACAGAGAGCAAGAATCACAGATTCTGTACATAAACATCCCAATTATCTGGTTTTTGTCTTCACCATACACGCACAGGACAGATTCCAAGGGTCAAGTAGGTCTAGAGAGCTAAATGGAGATATTAGCTGGTGTCCATTACAGAGAAGCAGAGGTTGGTGATTGAGGCCTGAAAATTCATACTGTTAGCACACATGCAAAATATCAACATTCTTTGGAGGAATAGGAATACAAAAGCACCTTCAGTCCCTATAATTATCTTTTACAATGTCCGGGATGCAATTACTAAACATGTCTAGAATTACTAAACATGTTCAATAAGGAAACATGAGCTATACTCAAAAGGAAAGGCAATCGACAGAGGCCATATAATGGCTAGCCTTAAATGAGGAGGCTGAGAAGGCTCTAAGGGGCTGGGTGGTGGCGGCGGGGGTGGGTGGTGTGTCCAGTGGTTGGGATGACCATGGCAGGTTGTATCAGAGCTAGAGGTAGAAACCCAGCAAGAGAAGGGACATAGGAGGAAGGAAGGGGAAACCAAGCACCTCACAGAGATGCTGGACTGTGGGAAGGAACACAGGGAGGGAAAATCAGCTTTGCTTAAGCCTGCTCATCATCATGGGGTATTAGAATCCTTGAATTTGCATATTATGAATTCTATCCTCCATTCCTATAATGACAGACCTGTCAGCTTCTGTGGGTGTTGGCAGGCACATATAAGAAGGAGAGGAGATCTTTCATCAAGAAGGCACACCCCTGGGAGGCCTATACTCACTTACCCGCACAGAACACACTTCTCCCATCCGCCCACTTTCTTCCCTTCTACACCTTGTCTACCACGCCTTTCTCCTGCCCAACGGCTCACCTCTACCACCCTGAATGAATGCTTCTTTCAGCAATGGGATTTTTCCAGCTGGTTGACTTGATGAAAGCTTTATGAGTTGACATTATGGGAAAAAAGAACAAAGTGAAGTCAGTGTGTGTGTGTGTGTGTCTGTGTGTGTGTCTCTGTGTGTGTGTGTGTGTATGTGAATGTTTGTAGGGGCAGAGGTTGCAGCAGCTACAAAGAGCTGCTGAAAACTTTATTACAAGCTAAGAGACATTAGAAGCAATAAATCACTCATGTGTCTGCCACAAGGGAGCAGAAAACAGGTCTGGCTTTCAGGTAGAATTGGACACACACACAACTCCTCTGCTAACAGTCAGGGGCCCTGTTCCCCCTAGAGGAGATCTGCACACAGTCACAGACCTTTTCCTTTTTCTATTTCTCTCTCTTTTCTTAACCCAAAGAATAAATAAAATCAGTTGAAAGTGTAGAATAAAAGAAAAAGCCCTTAGCCACCCAGGAGGTGAGGTGTTTAGTTTCTCCCTGCCTGTTAGGGGCAAGTTAAGAAATTAGGCATTGGAAGCCAAGTTCTTGGATCAGACGTGTATTTCTCAGTTGGTTTGCATGTTTCTTGTTCTGGGGTCTTAATTTTTATCTTAATGGGGAAGGTGAACATGCTTTGCCCTTACATTATTGCAGGTTCTTTCCAAAGAACATCAGGCTTCCTCATGACCTTCACCCAGACCTTCGAATTGTCTGTAGCAGTGAAAGTACCACATTTTTTTTTTTAACCCTACTCACCCTCTCACTCCTTGAAGACAGTTGCATCTCTTCGCTCCAGTATTCTGGAGAGATCAACCCCAAGAAAGATTTTTGTAGCTTACCACAAACGAACATCGGTTATGTTCAATGTTCCTTGGCACCTCATTCTCCAAGATACTTCTAAAGCTCCTGGGCATTTCTTGACACTCACATTGTCATCCCACAAGGCTCTGGACATTAACTAATCCACCTGTTTAATTAAACAAAGAGGCCATTAACCTGAGATACCTTTCATGTCTTTAGAAACCCAGTAAGCTAATCAAAACTTAGCCTGAAATGCCTCAAGGTTAAGAAATCAAAGCTGAAGGACTGCTGCTACTGCTACTGCTAAGTCGCTTCAGTCATGTCCGACTCTGTGCGACCCCAGAGACAGAAGCCCACCAGGCTCCCCTGCTCCTGGGATTCTCCAGGCAAGAACACTGGAGTGGGTTGCCATTTCCTTCTCCAATGCATGAAAGTGAAAAGTGAAAGGGAAGTCACTCAGTCATGTCCGACTCTTAGAGACCCCATGGACTACAGCCTACCAGGCTCCTCCATCCATGGGATTTTCCAGGCAAGAGTACTGGAGTGGGGTGCCATTGCCTACAGACAATCACAAACAGGCAACGTGTTTCTTCCAAATAAGGCAAATGCTTAAGCTATAGCCAATCCAACAATTTTCTTGTTTTGCTTCTGCGACTTTCTTATAAAATCTTCCCCCTAAGCCCCGGTTCCTGGAGCACTCCTAATGACTTCTGGTTTGGTGCTGCCTGACTCAAATTGACTTTTGCTCAAATAAACTCTTAACATCTTTTGATTTGCCTCAGTTATCTTTTAACACACTTCAGGCTGGCTTCTCCCCGGTGTATTTAAGGAAATGGACATCTCAGGGAAAGACCCTCCTTTGGATTAAAGGGCCACTGGCGCCTTTTAGTAAAAAGAGCCATAATTGTAATTGAGAGAAAAGATTATGGTTGAGCGAAAATGCTGCACTAACTCAATGATTGTTAGGGACAATTTTATTCTTTATTTCAGCATTCAAAAGAAAAATATATACTCATTGAAGAAAACCTGGAGGAAAAACCATAAAGAAAAGAGGCCAGAAATCATTCATAATTCCATCACCTGAAGCTATCCATTGTATCTCTGCAACATGTATTTATCTATGACTGTGACACATAATATTTTCACCTGTGCTACACTTGGAGTTGTTTTTGTGGCAACCTCATGAAAGACCGACCAGTTAGCTTCACCATTGTTTTGATGTCACCTGAAAACATTAAAAGAAGGCAAATCACTCCTTGGTGGCCCAGGGTGAGTGATTCTTCACTAAGTGATTTAAAAGCTGCTATGAGGTCTGGTTCAGAATATTAACATATGAAAATATCATTAGCAACTGTTGTGACCAGAACTTGTTTACCCAGCAAACTCCATGGGAGAGACCATCAAGGAGAAAAGTCTTCAGAATCAAGAATAAACGGGTTTTTGGAGAATATGGTTCCTTTTGCTTTTGAAAGAAAACTATTATCATTATTGTTATTACCATCCCAACTCATCCTGTAATTGTTATTACAATGGCAATTTTACACTGCTTTAAAGTTAGGGAAGGCATGAGTTAAAGAGAGTTGGCTATCAGGTCTCATTAAGTGCCAAGTGCAAAGACAGATCATTTTTTGGAGGGCTTGGTTGGTTGGTTTGTCTTGTTTTGCTGAACAGCACAGCATTAGGATCTTAGTCCCCTAAACAAGGATCTAACATGCTCTCCCTGAGAGGAAGCTCAGATTCTCAACTACTGGACCCCAGGGAAGTCCCTAGATCTTATTAATAAAACAGTTCTTTTGTCTATAGAGTTAGTGCTTCTGCTGTGCCTTATTTCACTGGGTTAGCATACGACAACCTCCATTTTATGTCATGCAGTTCTTACAGAAGTTCTTTAAATTGCGCATTACTTGTCCTTCTGTCTGATAGAACTGTCTGAGAACACATGCTCCCTTAAGTGGAAGGGTAAGTCAATCAATAACTTTTTATCTCACGTCAGGGGCATCTACTTGCCAGGGCTGTAAACGCACACACACATACACACACACACACAATCAAAACAAAAAACATCACTGTGCACAGGACACACGCATCATTTCCTAAAATGAGGTAGGTAAGGAAGCCGACTTGCTCCCTTGAAGGATTATCCTTGGTTCTCTGCCAGCTCCCCCGATTGTGCAAGAGAATCAAGACAGGGAGACACCCCTAGAACAGTGCTCTTAACCGCAACCTCCACCACCATCTCCCTCTCCGCTTCCCTGCCCTGCAATTATCAGCATAACCAAATTGCCGAGCAAAGCTTTTTACAATCCACAGACACGGCCCGCACCCTCCTCCTCCACCTGGTCAGGCTGCTGCGCTCTGCATGGGCTGTGCCTGCGTTCGCCCTGCTCTGGTCTCTGGGGCGCTCCTCTCTGGGATGCATTTTGCAGCATAAGCTATTCTCCTGCTCTGTGAAGCAAAGCCAAGAATTCAAGACAAGCCTGAAATTAGAGCTACTGCAGCTCTGGGATTCAGAGAATCATAAAATCATAGAATTTTTTTTTTTTTTTTTTTTTGGAGAAGGGACCATTGAGATCTTTTCAACCTGCTGATTTTACAGGATGAGTAAGTGGAGATGGGGATTCAAGAAGGAGAATGTGGAGGAGAGCTGAGAACCAGAAGCCCTAGGGGGGTGATGCTAAGTGCTAGACCAAGAAGTGGGCAAGCTGGGTGGGAAGACTGAGGGTCAGAGATCAGATCAGATCAGTCACTCAGTCCTGTCCGACTCTTTGCGACCCCATGAATTACAGCATGCCAAGGCCTCCCTGTCCATCACCAACTCCCAGAGTTCACTCAGACTCACGTCCATTGAGTCAGTAATGCCATCCAGCCATCTCATCCTCTGTCTTCCGCTTCTCCTCTTGTCCCCGATCCCTCCCAGCATCAGAGTCTTTAACAATGAGTCAACTCTTCGCAGGAGGTGGCCAAAATACTGGAGTTTCAGCTTTAGCATCATTCCTTCCAAAGAAATCCCAGGGCTGATCTCCTTTAGAATAGACTGGTTGGATCTCGTTGCAGTCCAAGGGACTCTCAAGAGTCTTCTCCAACACCACAGTTTAAAAGCATCAATTCTTAGGTGCTCACCCTTCTTCACAGTCCAACTCTCACATCCATACATGACCACAGGAAAAACCATAGCCTTGACTAGACGAACCTTTGTTGGCAAAGTAATGTCTCTGCTTCTGAATATGCTATCCAGGTTGATCATAACTTTCCTTCCAAGGAGTAAACATCTTTTAATTTCATGGCTGCAATCACCATCTGCAGTGATTTTGGAGCCCAGAAAAATAAAGTCTGACACTGTTTCCACTGTTTCTCCATCTAGTTCCCATGAAGTGATGGGACCAGATGCCATGATCTTTGTTTTCTGAATGTTGAGCTTTAAGCCAACTTTTTCACTCTCCACTTTCACTTTCATCAAGAGGCTTTTGAGTTCCTCTTCACTTTCTGCCATAAGGGTGGTGTCATCCGCATATCTGAGGTTATTGATATTTCTCCTGGCAATCTTGATTCCAGCTTGTGCTTCTTCCAGCCCAGCGTTTCTCATGATGTACTCTGCATATAAGTTAAATAAACAGGGTGACAATATACAGCCTTGACATACTCCTTTTCCTATTTGGAACCAGTCTGTTGTTCCATGCCCAGGTCTAACTGTTGCTTCCTGACCTGCATACAAATTTTTCAAGAGGCAGATCAGGTGGTCTGGTATGCCCATCTCTTCCAGAATTTTCCACATTCTATTGTGATCTACACAGTCAAAGGCTTTGACATAGTCAATAAAGCAGAAATAGATGTTTTTCTGGAACTCTCTTGCTTTTTCCATGATCCAGCGGATGTTGGCAATTTGATCTCTGGTTTCTCTGCCTTTTCTAAAACCAGCTTGAGCATGAGGAATTTCACAGTTCACATATTGCTGAAGCCTGGCTTGAAGAATTTTAAGCATTACTTTACTAGCATATGAGATGAGTGCAATTGTGTGGTAGTTTGAGCATTCCTTGGCATTGCCTTTCTTTGGGATTGGAATGAAAATTGACCTTTTCCAGTCCTGTGGCCACTGCTGAGTTTTCCAAATTTGCTGGCATATTGAGTGCAACACTTTAACAGCATCATCTTTCAGGATTTGGAATAGCTCCACTGGAATTCCATCACCTCCACTAGCTTTGTTCATAGTGATGCTTTCTAAGGCCCACTTGACTTCACATTCCAGGATGTCTGGCTCTAGGTCAGTGATCACACCATCGTGATTATCTGGGTCGTGAAGATCTTTTTTTGTACAGTTCTTCTGTGTATTCTTGCCATCTCTTCTTGATATCTTCTGCTTCTGTTAGATCCATACCATTTCTGTCCTTTATCAAGCCCATCTTTGTGTGAAATGTTCCTTTGGTATCTCTGATTTTCTTGAAGAGATCTCTAGTCTTTCCTATTCTGTTGTTTTCCTCTATTTCTTTGCATTGATCGCTGAAGAAGGCTTTCTTATCTCTTCTTGCTATTCTTTGGAACTCTGCATTCAGATGTTTATATCTTTCCTTTTCTCCCTTGCTTTTTGCTTCTCTTCTTTTCACAGCTATTTGTAAGGCCTCCCAGACAGTCATTTTGCTTTTTTGCATTTCTTTTCCATGGGGATGGTCTCGATCCCTGTCTCCTGTACAGTGTCACGAACCTCATTCCATAGTTCATCAGGCACTCTATCTATCAGATCTAGGCCCTTAAATCTATTTCTCACTTCCACTGTATAATCATAAGGGATTTGATTTAGGTCATACCTGAATGGTCTAGTGGTTTTCCCTACTTTCTTCAATTTAAGTCTGAATTTGGCAATAAGGAGTTCATGGTCTGAGCCACAGTCAGCTCCTGGTCTTGTTCTTGCTGACTGTATAGAGTTTCTCCATCTTTGGCTGCAAAGAATATAATCGATCTGATTTCGGTGTTGACCATCTGGTGATGTCCATGTATACAGTCTTCTCTTGTGTTGTTGGAAGAGGGTGTTTGTTATGACCAGTGCATTTTCTTGGCAAAAATCTATTAGTCTTTGCCCTGCTTCATTCCATATTCCAAGCCCAAATTTGCCTGTTACTCCAGGTGTTTCTTGACTTCCTACTTTTGCATTCCAGTCCCCTATAATGAAAAAGACATCTTTTCTGGGTGTTAGTTCTAAAAGATCTTGGAGGTCTTCATAGAACTATTCAACTTCAGCTTCTTCAGCGTTACTGGTTGGGACATAGACTTGGATTACTGTGGTATTGAATGGTTTGCCCTGGAGACGAACAGAGGTCATTCTGTCGTTTTTGAGATTGCATCCAAGTACTGCATTTCGGACTCTTTTGTTGACCATGATAGCCACTCCATTTCTTCTGAGGGATTCCTGCCCACAGTAGTAGATATAATGGTCATCTGAGTTAAATTCACCCATTCCAGTCCATTTCAGTTTGCTGATTCCTAGAATGTCGACATTCACTCTTGCCATCTCTGGTTTGACCACTTCCAATTTGCCTTGATTCATGGACCTGACATTCCAGGTTCCTATGCAATATTGCTCTTTACAGCATCGGACCTTCCCTCTATCACCAGTCACATCCACAGCTGGGTATTCTTTTTGCTTTGGCTCCATCCCTTCATTCTTTTTGGAGTTATTTCTCCGCTGATCTCCAGTAGCATATTGGGCACCTACTGACCTGGGGAGTTTCTCTTTCAGTATCCTATCATTTTGCCTTTTCATACTGTTCATGGGGTTCTCAAGGCAAGAATACTGAAGTGGTTTGCCATTCCCTTCTCCAGTGGACCACTTCCTGTCAGATCTCTCCACCATGACCCACCCATCTTGGGTTGCCCCACGGGCATGGCTTAGTTTCATTGAGTTAGACAAGGCTGTGGTCCTAGTGTGATTAGATTGACTAGTTTTCTGTGAGTATGGTTTCAGTGTGTTTGCCCTCTGATGCCCTCTTGCAACACCTACCATCTTACTTGGGTTTCTCTTACCTTTAGCGTGGGTTATCTCTTCACGGCTGCTCCAGCAAAGCGCAGCCAATGCTCCTTACCTTAGATGAGGGGTATCTCCTCACCGACACCCTTCCTGACCTTCAACGTGGGATAGCTCTTCTAGGCCCTCCTGTGCCCGTGCAGACTGAGGGTAAACGTGGTAAATCTTAGAGTTTTCCAGTCCACCCCTGAGTCTTTAGAACTAGAACCTTGGTCATTCTCTCCCTCAGCCAATCACATACCATGTGCCTTCACGAATAAGTGACATGGCCAAATGCTTTCATCCTTTAGATCTGGGCAGAAAAGGGACATTTCCCTGCAAATCATAGCATATTAAGCTTCAGCTCATTTATTCATATTTTCAGGCAAAGCCAGAAAAGTAGTGAAAATGATCTGGGGGGCGGGGCAGTCTTCTGCTGTGCAGATACTTTGTAAAAATTCAAGGATCATCTGTACCATTTTCTAGACCACATATATGTGTTAATATATGATATTTGTTTTTCTCTTTCTTACTTACTACACTCTCTAAAGCAATTATATGCCAGTAAATTTTTTAAAATCCAATTTGGAAATTAAAAAAAATCCAAGGATCAATTTGTTTTTCTTGCAACAAGGGGCTGAAGTCAATTTCAGGGAATGTGAGTTAAAGTCAGAATGACATCCTTTCCAAGATGTTAACTCTTGCTAAGGGCTGACTTCTACAGAAATGTCTCATTCCCACCCAAGGATTTCATTCTGCTTGTCTTCCTGCCTATTGAAAGATCGAGTTCAAGCTTCCAGGGGCCATAAGATGCTAAGAACCCATAGGTAGATCCTTGAGGCCATGAATGGTTTGCAAACTTTTTGTGTTTGCATATTTTTTCAGAGTCCCTAGCTTTCAGCATTTTCTCAGAGGAGTGTGCGATCCTCAAAGTTATAAACCACGAACCTAGGTTGTTAGGACTGAAAGAGCTTGGGCTCAACTTTCCTGTATTAGTTTCCTAGGGCTGCTATTTTGGGTTCTGGATCCAATTCCAATGTGTGGGAGCAAGTCCCCCCTCCACATACTACCAAGCAATTCTGGGGACACCCACTGGGCATCCATGGAATTCTCCAGGCCAGAATACTTGAGCAGCCTTTCCCTTCTCCAGGCGATCTTCTCAACCCAGGGATCAAACCCAGATCTCCCACACTGCAAGCGGATTCTTTTCCAGTTGAGCCACAGGGAAGCCGGAGCTTCTGACTGACTGGCTATAAATCAGAGGATGCCCACTCCTTGAGTTCAACAATTTGTTACAGCAGCTCACGTAACTCAGGAACCTGTTTGCTCACTAGGTTACCAGCTTGTTACAAAGGTGCGTGGGGACAAGGATGACAGAGAGGCCACTTCTGCCTGAGGCCATGTGTCCAAGTGCTTCTAAAGGCACAGACCCTGGTTTCCCTCGCTCCACAGGGAGGCAGCATGTAGTGATGGAAAGAAAACCGGACCAGAAAATAAAGTATCTGTGTTCTGGATCCCAAACACACCTCTGTGACTGCACTTCATGGAGATGGGATATTTGAGGTGGAAAGAAGCAGGTGTTCAGGGAGGGACAAGCCAGTCTCTGTCACCAGCTGGAGGTGGTGCATTCAGATCTCAGGCTTGATGATAGGTCCCTGATTTCAGGAACCCATTCTTGCTTTTCTCGGGGTAAAAAGCTTCCGCCTCTTGCTTGCGAACACTAACAAATGAAGCCAATTGCAGCTGGCTGTGGATCACCTATCCAGAGCAGGTTGACAGGGAGAACGATGCACTTGCTGGCAGCTGGCGAGTCTTCAGGGGAGCGTCTGTCATCGTCTTCGCAGTGAGTGTCAGAGAGGTTTCAGGGTCCCTGTGACTGGCAGGAGAGAGCTGGGGAGAGGGGTGAGTTCAAACCCGCTGACACTCCTCGAGTGAAACTCTAGCTTCCTCTGCCTCCTCTGAGTCTCAACAGAAACATGTTTGGTGCAAGTTCAAGAGACTTTCAATGGCAACAATCGCATACTGCCAATTAGTGTTGCCTGGAGAATCCCAGGGATGGCGGAGCCTGGTGGGCTGCCATCTATGGGGTCGCACAGAGTCGGACATGACTGAAGTGACTTAGCAGCAGCAGCAGCAGTCACCCTATAGAACACCTCTATATTCCAGGCCACGTGATGGAGAAAGGGTAGCTGCCTTCTATATATAGCAGTAGACATTGATGCCAACATAGAGCAGTCGTTCCTGCCTTCATTTCTCTGAGGGTATTTTCTCTGCTCGAGATGATCTCAAGCCTTTCGGAAGATTCATTTGGGCTATTTGGGAGCCAGTGAGCAGAAATACATGCTCACTGCTGAGTCTCTGGTGAAGCTGCCCTTCTATTAGCGGGATGACCAGGTGAGAGGGCTGGCAGGGGTCTCAATTACTGGGAGATTTACCCTGAAGCACAAGCCATAACCCACTGACATGCAGAGTCCTTGCATTTTTCAGAGGACGGGAATTGACGGAACATGCAGGGCTGTGCAGAAATCCCAAGGCAGGGACCCATCCCTGTAAAATTTCTGCCTCCAAAGGTTTACCTGCTGGCAACCCCCCAGAGGTGGGGTCCAGGGGGCCCTTCTTGAAGTGGAGCCTCTTTCTTACAGGGCCTGTTTCCCTGTGATGCTCAGAGGTGATAATGATACTATTTGCGAGTTGGGTACTCGGTCACGGTCCCTGCTTTCAGGCACCATTTCTGCCAGCTTCCTCTACGATCTGCTCTTTGGCAAGACCATAACTCGATCATTTCACAATTTTCATCCCGTTGGATGTGATGGTACCTGCTTATAACTCAGGTACCATCGTATCCATACAATGCATTTTTAAAATAATAAAAGTGAGATGGAAAGAAACCTTAAAAGCCATCAGTAAGAGATTCTGCACCATAGTAAGGAGAAAAAACACTGCGACGACCTAGGAGAAAGAACTTCTGGAAATGAAAGGGATGAAAAAGCCATTCCAGGATCCATCTTCTGCCTCTGGCTTGGGACTCCCTTGGGTGGCTCTTGGCCCATACCCCACAGTGTAAACCAGAGATACTTCATCCTGCAGAGCAGCTCTAAACACTGAAGCTGCTGTGATTCCGTTAGTCCAGGCGTGAGAGTGTGCCTATCGTATCTCTTCTGATAAAAGAGCAGGGTGCAAAAATCCTTCTTCTGGTCATGCTTCCATCTCACCAAAAACATGGCTACTCCTGGAAAAGCATTCTGTGTTCTAAAACCCTAATGGCCAGCTTCCCAGTGGTATAAAGAATCTGCCTGCTGATGCAGGTGACTCGGGTTTGATCTCTGATCCGGGAAGATCCCACACACCACGGAGCAACTAATCCAGTGCCACCACAACTATTTACCTGTGCCCTAGAGCCTGGGAGCCACAACTACTGAGCCCATGTGCCTTTTTACTGGTCTGCATGCCCTGGAGCCTATGCTCTGCAACCAGAGAAGCCACTGCAATGAGAAGCCCCCACACTGCAACTAGAGAATAGCCCCGCTCTTGACAACCAGAGAAGAGTTCAAATAGCAATGGAAACCCAACACAGCTAAAAATAAAGAACATAATGACATTCAGAAAACTAAGATCATGGCATCTGGTCTCATCACTTCATGGGAAATAGATGGGGAAACAGTGGAAACAGTGTCAGACTTTATTTTTCTGGGCTCCAAAATCACTGCAGATGGTGACTGCAGCCATGAAATTAAAAGACGCTTACTCCTTGGAAGGAAAGTTATGACCAACCTAGATAGTATATTAAAAAGCAGAGACATTACTTTGCCAACAAAGGTCCGTCTAATCAAGGCTATGGTTTTTCCTGTGGTCATGTATGGATGTGAGACTTGGACTGTGAAGAAAGCTGAGTGTTGAAGAACTGATGCTTTTGAACTGTGATATTGGAGAAGACTCTTGAGAGTCCCTTGGACTGCAAGGAGATCTAACCAGTCCATCCTAAAGGAGGCCAGTCCTGAGTGTTCATTGGAAGGACTGATGCTGAAGCTGAAACTCCAATACTTTGGCCACCTCATGTGAAGAGTTGACTCATTGGAAAAGACCCTGATGCTGGGAAGGATTGGGGGCAGGAGGAGTAGGGGATGACAGAGGAGGGTGAGATGGCTGGATGGCATCACCAACTCGATGGACATGAGTGTGGGTGAACTCCGGGAATTGGTGATGGACAAGGAGGCTTGGCGTGCTGTGATTCATGGGGTTGCAAAGAGTCGGACATGACTGATTGACTGAACTGAACTGAACTGAATGACAAAATTCCCTCCCTCAAGCTCTTGAGACACTGGCTAAAGGTCCTTTGTCTACTCTTCGCTTTAATGAAAGAGCATTCAATTAGGAAGTCAAAAGACTTGTTCTGCCACCAATTCATTTCAGGAAGGTATTAAATAACTTGGTTTCAAAGGATTTTTTTTTTTTTTCATTGTAAAAATACCATGAATTCCCCTCTCTGACTAGCACCCTCCAGCCCCACTTTTCCGCTCAATTCCATTTGCCCCTTTTCCATTAAGTTGCCCAAGGGCTGTGCCCTCCTCAGGGGTCCTTGGTTTGTCCTTTTCCCATGGGTCCTATAGTGCATCTGTTCTCTTAGATGATGAGCCTGACGGTCATTGACACCTAACAGCTTTTCTGAACACATTTTTGATTGAAGGCTTTCATGACCAATCCTCAGAGGACATGGTGTCCAAGTCTCCTGGACCAGCACCCTCTGTCCTGGCCTCCAAACCACAGCCACACTGTTTTCCATCTCAGGATCACTGCAACTGCCCTCACTTATAAAAGCTGACTGGAAGGACTCCCCTGGTGGTCCAGTGGTTAAGACTTCACCTTCCAATGCCAGGAGTGTGCCTTTGATCCCTGGTCGGAGAGCTAAGATCCCACATGCCTCGAGGCAAAAAGAAAAACAAAACATAGAATAGAAGCAATAATGTAACAAATTAAATAAAAACTTTAAAAATGGTCCACATAAAACATAAATGGTGCACTAAAAAATACTGATTGGAAAAGGACTTTGGAAGCAATCTGAGACCCTAGGACAACATATCTCTTGGACACAACTATCAATGAAGGTTGAGAACCACAACCATTTTCGAGAAGGGAAGGAAATCACGGTGAAACCTTGGCAAAATGTCTGGATCTAGGAATGAGATAGGTATGCCGGATGGCACAGTGGAGGATATGAAAATACTGAGGATTAAGTCTTTCCTGGGCTCTCACTCATCTCTTATGGATGAAGGTAAAATATGAGGGCGCCAAAGTGCAGAGAGATTTCTGATCAATACCGTGTGATGATTTCTGAAAGAATAGGATGCTGCCTTCGCCTTTTAGAACTGCTGCTTCCCTATGTGTTTGGATGGCCACAGGGGGCCTTCTGGACCTCAACTCCAGTGACCTTTCATGAAGCCTGGAACTTGCTGCTCTTGGGGTTCAGTGGTTGTCCTTGGGAAACATGGAATCATTGATTTTCATGCTATGACTGTAAAACCAGGCTATATTCTTCTGCAGAAAACCCTTACATATTCTGCTAAGTTGTGCCTACTTTTTACAAAGGAAGGCTGTTTGCTTGAAGAAGTCCTAGAGAATAGGTATTAGCAAACTTCTCCTGTAAAGGTCTAGATATTAAATAATTTAGGTGTTTGGGCCACCCAGACTCTGTTATAGCACAAAAGCAACCATAGATTATGTGGCAACAAATGAGCCTTACCATAGTCCCATAAAACTTTATTTATGGACATTGGTAGTTGAAGGTCATAAACTTTCCATATGTCCTAATACATTTTGATTTTTTTTTAAAAAACATTTTAAAATATAAGGGACTTCCCTGGTGGTCTAGTGGTCTAGAATCCACTTGCTAATGCAAGAAACACTGGTTGGTCCCTGGTCCGGGAAGATCTCACCATGCAGCGGGGCAACTAAGCCCATGAGCATGGCAACTACTGAGCCCACGCTCCAGAGCCCGTGCTCTGCAACAAGAGAAGCTGATGCATGAGAAGGCCGAGTGCCGTGACTAGAGAAAGCCCACACGCAGCCATGAAGAGCCAAAAATTAAGTAATTAAAAATAAAAGCAAAAGAGTCATTCTTGCTCACCGGCCATACATGAATCAGGCAGCAGAGCAGGCTTAGCCAATGGGCGGACAGATGCTGGCTGTACAAGAAAGCTATTTACTGTGGGCATCTGTTCTTTCTAGCACTGAGTAGGTATTGACACCAGCTCTCGCCCTGAAAGCCAAGGTAGGGTGTCTGTTCTGTGAGGCTAAATAAATGAGGGCAGGCCCCTCTTAGCATCTAGAATGCAGTGCGTGTACACTGGTGTGATTTCACGTATCAGACGCCTGCACGAAAAACACTGTCATGCCATTAATAACCTTCAGAGGAACACCTTAAAACTTGACTTGCCGAGGGCACGTTGCAAATGGGCTCTAATGGCTTTTATTTCTCATTCTTGTCACCTCAGATCTAATCAGCTGTTTTGTCATTTTTAATTCCTATTTGGCAGGATTCTCCTACTCCCTCGGTACAGGCTCAGAGGAGATCTAAGCCCGCAGGCCTCTAGGAGCAGGGAGTAGGTGGGGGTGATGGAAGGCTGAGTAAATGAGAACCTTCAACCCTGGCTGATTCAGGAGGACCCAGGAAGGAAGCAAAATTGCTAAATGACCCCCGATCCACCCTCTACCTCTCTTCTGGGATTCACACATCCTGACACTGCTTTCTCTGGGGAAAAATATCTTTCACTCCTCAATGAGGAATGAGATTCAAGTCTCATATCATTCTGGGTTGGCTAGGAAGAAGATGAAGATCTGACTTAGAGGCCTCTTAAATGGCTGACATTTCATTACACAGAGCAGTTTAGCTTTCAGCTCCTCTACATAGACACAATGACTTTCCCCATCTGGCCCAAGCAACCAAAGGCCACCCTTGGGGTGAGCTTACTTCCCTTGGAAGGCAGTAAGGAATTGTGAATAATGGAAAAGAATCCACTCCATAAAAATAAAACTACAATGAACTGCGTGATAATTAAAAATCAATAAATAAAACTCATAAAAGCTATTTTCTAGTGTTTGCATGGTGCTAATTATCTTACCTATATTAGCGTATTTAACCTTTACTCCAACTCAAGAACATCATTGTGTTCATTTTGTAAATCAGGGGAAAACTGTCAGAAGGCAAGTTGTTTCTTAAGGTCTGCAGCTGGTAAGTAGCAGAGCGGTTTACCAGTGCAGATGTATCTTGCTTCGGAGTCTCTAATCTTAATTACCTTCTTGGTACCTGTGCATCTTTGCTAAATCATTTTACCTCTCTGAGCCTCACTCCCCTCAGCTCTGAAATGAACTCAAGAGGATGAAATCTCTAACTTCCTACATCAAAATTCTGACTATTATTTTCACCCCTCCGCCTGCAGGAAGGAACAAAAGTAGACACATGAAGTCAAACACTAAATTAGTGAAAAATTAAAAGTAAATTTCCAGGGTATATCTTTGAGTCAGTATGATCTGTGTGCTGTGCTTAGTCGCTCAGTTGCATCCTTACTCTTATGACCCCATGGACTGCAGCCTGCGAGGTTCCTCTGTCCACGGGGATTCTCCAGGCAAGAAAGAATACTGGAGTGGGTATCTTTCCAACCCAGGGATCAAACCCCAGTCTCCCACATTGCAAGAGGATTCTTTACCAACTGAGCTACCAGGGAAGCCCACAGACTGGTTTAGTCACTAAGTCGTGTCCAACTCTTACGACCCCATGGACTGTAGTCTGTCTGGCTCCTCTGGTCCATGGGATTTCCCAGGCAGGAATACTGGAGTGGGTAGCCATTATACATATCTTCTCTTTTAAAAATTTTTACTGGAGTATAGTTGCTTTACAATGTCATGTTAGTTTTTACTGTACAGCAAAGTGAACCAGCCATACACATACACCCTCTTCTGGATTTCCTTCTCATTTAGGTCACTGCAGAGCACTGAGTTTCCCATGCTATATTGTAAGTTCCCATTAGTTACCTATTTTATACACAGTGTCAACAGCATGTATATGTCAATCCCAGTCTCCCAATTTATTCCATCTACTCCTTCCTCCCTTGCTATCCATACCTTCGTTCCGTGCGTCTGTGCCTCTATTTATGCTTTGTAAGGAAGATTGTCTATACCAAGTTTTCCAGATTCCACATGTGGTGGGTTAGTCACTAAGTCATGTCCAAGTCTCTGTGACCCCATGGACTGTAGCCCAGCTGGCAGCTCTGTCAGGCAAGAACTAGAGTGGGTTGCTATTTCCTTCTCCAGGGGATCTTCCTGACCCAGGGATCGAATCCACATCTCCAGCCTTACAAGCAGATTCTTTACTGACTGAGCTGCCAGGGAAGCCCACATATATGCGTTCACATATAGTATTTGTTTTTCTATTTCTGAATACCTTATTAATATAACACTGTGATGCAAGTAAGTAACAGTCCGAAAATAGCACCCACCCTCTGCTGGACGCAGTAAGGAAATGAAAAAGAGAACTGTTCTGATCTGACCTGCAAAAAAAACCATATAAACTATCTTGAAGGTATAAGATATGAATCAGAACAAAGAGCTTTCCATTCAAAAAGTCACAATTCTGAATTATTTTTTAAAAAGCATTATGCTTACCACAGTATATTTTCTAAGATGAACAAGACTTGCTAACAAGATCTTCCAGGGAGGACTGAAGCTCTAGGCACTTTGGAGGCTAGCAGAAACTCTGATTCCTTTAAACGAGAGGTATTACTGTTTAACTCTGAAACCCAAAGCAGCCAATTAACTAAAGCTCCCATTCCTGGAATGTTCCAGTATTGAGCGTCAGAGACAGAGGGAAGGATCAGGGCCGGGATGAGAAAATTCAAGGCCTTCCCCTGAACACTTCCTGACCAGAGATGGGAGCAATTTCCTTCCAGCCAATTAAACTCAGAAAACTAGAATCTATCACAGCAGGGAGATGGGGGAATTGGCTAACCTCCAACCTGTGATGCTAGCCAATCAGCTCACAGGGAGAAACCAACACTGACCTCCCAATAGGACACGAGCTATGGCCCTAAAAAAAAAAAGAGTCAAGAGCAAATATCTGGTAGAAGGCAGATTTCCTTTTTTGTCATACAGACTCTACCAAGTGACCTGCTCCAACTTCATTTGTATGCTTCATTTTAGTCTTTCAAATATTGATTTTTAAAATATTCTTCAAGAGAAAGCCACTTGGGGACCTTTAAGTTGGGGTCTTCAAATGGTGCATGCCCAGATGTGTTTATTACAGGATGGAAATATGGACTTTTCCCTCTCCTCTTTCCCCTCTACCTAAGTATCTCTTTATTCATTACTTTAATTACCTAATCGTAAATTTCTTCAGGGGGTTACTTAGAAAGAAAATTAGCATCAAAGCTTGGCAGTAAATTCAGGGTCTTTTGGAGACAGTCCAAGCTGTTTCACCTGTGATTAATTAGATGATTTTTTTTCCCCCTTTAAGTGCCAGAAGGCTGTTGAGGTCTTTAAGCAGTTACATGACTGCTGGCAGTAGTACAATTATGATTGATGCGTGCGTCTGGAGTCTTTGCAGCCCGGCTTTTGTTGATGGTGCGTGTGTGTGTGTGTGTGTGTGTGAGAGAGAGAGAGAGAGAGAGAGAGAGAGAGAGGCAGAGAGATAGAAGGACAGAGACTGACTTGGGAAGCACTAGCTTGGAAAACTCCAAAGGTTTCCAAAACCAGGGAGGTGCTTTTGTTTTTTTAAATATGCTTGCAAGCACAAGTCTAGAAGCTCCAGGCCAGGATCTTTTTATCAAACTGTCTCAGCAATTTCAGAAATGTTGCTTGAGCAGGCCTCTTCCTTACCATGAGCCACTGCAGTCTTCGTGGAGACTTTGCATAAGCTCTTTATGCTCTGCACCAAGGAATGCGTATTTTCAACAAGCCTTTTGCCATATATAAAGCAGAACAGTCACACCTGTTTTCATATTTCACCCTGGTGAAATTCGACTGGGGGAGAATGTAGTCTCTTTGCAAAATACATCCTGTATAAAATTACTTCCCCAAATTGACATAAAATCAACGTAACCTCTTAGTATATTTAGAAAAAAGGAAATCTTTCTCGGTCACCATGAACATGCTTTCAAGGATGAAACAGAGAAATAGAAATTCAATGACTGCTTGATTTAGAGTGCAAGATTGTTATTTTTTCTTCATACTCTGTATATGAGGGAGAGAAAGGATCCTTCAAACCATGTGACTCAAAGTAGGAGAAAGTTCAGTGTTGGCTGACTTTTGCTGGTGTCTATGTAATCTTACAAATGCCTCAGCACCTGAATTGAAGATCATCTGACATTTTCTCCACTGTCCCTAGTGCCCGTGATAATGTTTATACAGTAAATTTAACATCTGCCACTCACCTGCCTTCTGAGGACTAACAGGAATATTGGCCACATGAATTGATGGCAGAGATTTTCTGCCCAGAACAGGGGTGGGCCAACTCTTCATAAAGAGCCAACTGTTGATTTCAGGCATGCAGGACACAAGATCTCCATCACAACTTCTCAGCCCCATGACTCTAGCAAGAAGGCCACCGAATTAAGAGATCAGCAAATGGACACGCTGCTGTTCCAATAAAATGTATTTGCTGCCCTTTGGCCTGGAGTGCTGCTTCTCAGACTTTCACAGGCACGTGGAACGCCTAAGAATCTTGGTAAACTGCAGATTCTGGGACTTCCCTGGTGACCCAGTGGTTAAGAATCCACCTTGCAATGCAGGGGATGTGAGTTTGATCTCCAGTTGGGGATCTCACTTGCCATGGAGCAACTGATAAGCCTGCACACCATCAGAAAGTCCATGCACTGCAATGAAGACCCCACATGATCTAATAAAGACCTGGAGAGCCACAACTAAGACCCAACGCAGTCAAATAAATAAATAAAAAATTCAAATGCAGATTCTGATTCAGCTGGTCAGGAGTGCGCCTGGGATCTGCCTTCTTGACTCTCCAACCAGACGGTGGTCTTGATGCTGATCTGAGGACCTCACTTTGAGTAGCGATCTTAGAGTGTCTCCTTGGAACATGCCCTCCCTTTGTGTCCTGAGCATTAATACGCTGAGGCTCAGAGAACAGAGCTGGGCTCTGGGTTCATTAGGAAGATGGCTGTAGGAGTAGTATTAGGCTTATACCCTTCAAATCCATACGCTTCGAAGATGCCTCCAGCCCATGCGAGAGCCCAGATTTTCCTCTCCTAAATATCCCCTTCCTTGCTTTTCACCTTCCAGGCTGGTTGCTTAAGGTCTCCTGCTCTTAAATGGACAGATGGCTTGGCCTCAGTGCAGCTGGACACAGTGCGCATCGGCTTCGTCTGAACCTGACTGCCAGCACCTTCCCAGCCCCCGCGTGGCAGGATCTAATGGCCACGCACAAGGCCCTCTGGCCCCTGCCTAATTGGCTGAGATGCAAAAGCTAATGTAGGTTGAGAGACCAATTAACTGGGCTTGTTTCTCCCAGCCGCCACATCTGCACATCAATTATGCTAAACAACATGCTGTATTAAGACGTTTCCCTGTCACTAGCATTTGCTGTGGGACACTCAGAGCAGGGCAGAGAGAGACTGCCTCTCACAACCTGCCTGAGGGATTTTTCTCTCTGTCAGCACAGACAGCTGGCAATAGGGAGCCCAGGCCTCGAACTGGGAAACCCACGACACAAGGGCACATTGGGCACTAACTGGTTACCTCCTCTGGGCCTCAGTCTCTATAGATTGTGGGGGCGATGGTTCAAGAAGCTAGCCAACAGGTTGGGTGAGGGATGCTGATAACCCTGGCATGTCACCTGCTGATTCCACTAAGAAACAGAAACCCCAAGGCTTCTGGATGCTCAAAGGATATGTTTCCTAAAACTTGAAAAAAAAAAATCTGTAACTGAACTGTTGGGAGGGGCAACATCGTTGCATTTTCTGCTACAGGTTGAGGCATTTGTTTGTTTTGAGTTCATATAGTTTTATTTTGCCAAATGCAGTTGGTGGCCTGGGTTCCTACATCTTCACCGACAGCTGGGGCATCTCCACCCTTGATGTTTCTGGAATAAATTACTTGAGCTCTGTGCTTTGAAAGCAGTGTACTAAATCCTTTACTAAGGAGTTCCTGAAGGGCTGCCCTGGCCAGGGAACTAGGGTTTCTCAGTCTCTCAGAGACGACAGCTGGAGTTACAAGCTTATAGTTGGGAGCTACTTTCCAGGGTGTTGTATGTTGCTTTGGCAAAGAAGACTAGATTATTGAACTCATTTCCAACTTTGCCTCTGGAACACTTCTTTTTAGGCTTGCCCCGAGATTTGTTCACTGGATCTTTGTCTTGCTTGGCTGACTTTCTGGCATCTTTCTTCTTCTTGTCCTCCTCGGGTGGCAGAGTGAAGTTGGAAGTGCAGCTGCTACCGCTGTCACCTCACTAAGATGTTAGACATAAAAAAAGCTGTTTCTTTTAAAAGCATTATTTTATTTAACTGCACCAGGTCTTAGCTGCAGCATATAGGATCTAGTTCCCCGACCAGGAATCGAACCCAGTTCCCTTGCATTGTAAGTGTGGAGTCTAAGCCACTGGACCACCAAGGAGGTCCTTAGCTGGGGCTGCTTTTGTATTCCATTCCTCCCTCCTTTGAAGCTTCTCTCTGAGAATGCATTTCTTGATCTTTTACAACAACACCTTGGTTTCTAAGATGCCCAGTTCATTTTGAGGAAGCTTACCAACTTTAAGACACGATGCAGTCTACAGTTGAGTTGGGAAGGCTGGACTAATTCAACATTTACTCATTTACTGAATCATTCATCAAATATTTGTTAATCACCCAGTATACTTCAGGAAATCTGCTGGGGTAGAAGCCTTTTTTAAACTCTAAGTTTATTTCAAAACAGAGTGGGAAAGACTAGAGATCTCTTCAAGAAAATTAGAGATACCAAGGGAACATTTCATGCAAAGACAGGCTCAATAAAGGACAGAAATGGTATGGACCTAACAGAAGCAGAAGATATTAAGAAGAGGTGGCAAGAATACACAGAACTGTACAAAAAAGAACTTCATGGCCAAGATAATCACGATGGTGTGATCACTCACCAAGACCCAGATATTCTGGAATGTGAAGTCAAGTGGGCCTTAGAAAGCATCACTACGAACAAAGCTAGTGGAGGTGATGGAATTCCAAGTTGAGCTATTTCAAATTCTGAAAGATGATGCTGTGAAAGTGATGAACTCAATATGCCAGCAAATTGGAAAACTCAGTAGTGGAAAAGGTCAGTTTTCATTCCAATCCCCAAAAAGGCAATGCCAAAGAATGCTCGAACTACCGCACAATTGCACTCATCTCACACACTAGTAAAGAAATGCTCAAAATTCTCCAAGCCAGCCTTCAGCAATACGTGAACCGTGAATTTCCAGATGTTCAAGCTGGATTTAGAAAAGGCAGAGGAACCAGAGATCAAATTGCCAACATCCGCTGGATCATGGAAAAAGCCAGAGAGTTCCAGAAAAACATCTATTTTTGCTTTATTGACTATGTCAAAGCCTTTGACTCTGGTTCACAATAAACTGTGGAAAATTCTGAAAGACATGGGAATACCAGACTACCTGACCTGCCTCTTGAGAAACCTATATGCAGGTCAGGAAGCAACAGTTAGAACTGGACATGGAGCAACAGACTGGTTCCAAATAGGAAAAGGAGTACATCAAGGCTGTATATTGTCACCCTGCTTATTTAACTTATATGCAGAGTACATCATGAGAAACGCTGGACTGGAAGAAGCACAAGCTGGAATCAAGAATGCCAGGAGAAATATCAATAACCTCAGATATACAGATGACACCACCCTTATGGCATAAAGTGAAGAGGAACTAAAAAGCCTCTTGATGAAAGTGAAAGAGGAGAGTGAAAAAGTTGACTTAGAGCTCAACATTCAGAAAACTAAGATCATGGCATCCGGTCCCATCACTTCATGGGAAATAGATGGGGAAACAGTGTCAGACTTTATTTTTCTGGGCTCCAAAATCACTGCAGATGGTGACTGCAGCCATGAAATTAAAAGACGCTTACTCCTTGGAAGGAAAGTTATGACCAACCTAGATAGCATATTAAAAAGCAGAGATATTACTTTGCCAACAAAGATCCGTCTAATCAAGACTATGGTTTTTCCTGTGGTCATGTATGGATGTGAGAGTTGGACTGTGAAGAAAGCTGAGTGCTGAAGAATTGATGCTTTTGAACTGTGGTATTGGAGAAGAGTCTTGAGAGTCCCTCGGACTGCAAGGAGATCCACCCAGTCCATCCTAAAGGAGATCAGTCCTGGGTGTTCATTGGAAGGACTGATGCTGAAGCTGAAACTCCAGTACTTTGGCCACCTCATGCGATGAGTTGACTCATTGGAAAGGACTCTGATGCTGGGAGGGATTGGGGCAGGAGGAGAAGGGGACAACAGAGGATGAGATGGCTGGATGGCATCTCTGACTCGATGGACATGAGTCTGAGTGAACTCCGGAGTTGGTGATGGACAAGGAGGCCTGGAGTGCTGCGACTCATGGGGTTGCAAAGAGTCGGCCATGACTGAATGACTGAACTGAAGTTTATTTCTAGATAGAAAGGTGGGTAGACAAATGAGTAATAGGAATTCTGGGTAAGATGTGCTATTATATCTATGACAGTACTGATGCTAAAGTGGGCCTGATACATATAAAAAACACAGAACAATAAAATTATGTCTGTGCATTGGAGCATTAAACTATAATATATCCTTAGAGTGTTATGCCCTCTTCCTCGTGATCCCTATTTCAAAAACCTGCCACTCTCCTTAACTTTTTGGAACTTTAAGAGAAAGTGAGGCCTAAGCTCCCTCAGTTTCCAGCATCCAGGAGTTATTTATTTTTGTATGTATTCTCATATTTCTGGTCTTGCAGAAAGAGATGTCATTTCTTGCATTAAGGCCATTCCCTCTTTAAGACCTAGGCTCTCGACTGACTCTGCCAGCAGTCCCCAGCTTTTTTTGCACCAGGGACCCATTCTGTGGAAGACAATTTTCCATTGCCTGAGGGTGGGGGGTGGTTTGGGGATGATTCAAGTGCATTACATTTATTTCTATGAATATTACTATTACATCGGATCATCAAGCTTTAAATCCCAGTAATTAGGGGACCCTGATCTAGACCTTACTGCATCTCTGTTCTCTTTCTGCCTCCCAAGTTGCTAACTTTGTCCCCATTGTCCCCTTCTGCATAGCATTCAATTATGACCAAGTCTGTGGTCCATCTTAGAAATAAGGTCCTCCCTTGACCCTACATTGTACTAGCTACTTAGTGCTTAGGTTTGGAAGAGCAAGTAGTTTTTTTACCCTGTGTGTTGTCTACAGTCTAATTGGGAATGATTCTCCTTAACTACCAAGCCTAGAAATTCTTCTTTGCTTGTTTTCTGTTATTTCTGCTTTCTGCTCACTTGTTCTTCAAACGTCTGCTGTCTATGTTTGACTTCTTTTCTGATCATGGGCCTGATATTTTATTTTTAATTAATTAAATTGGAGAATTATTACTTTACAATATTGTGATGGCCTGGTATTTTATTTAAATGGCTGTTCGATTCTATGACTTGTCTCACTTTGCTTCTTCCTAGATCTCTACTGCTTCACTGACCAGCCTTCTCCTGTCATCTGTGGGGTCTTAACTCTCTTCAAGTGCCTTTTCATGTTGTTTTCTATTACTGCTTTTTCCTTGGACGCTTCTCATTTCACAGCATCTCTGGGTGATACTTTCTTATCACCTGCTGTCACTTACCACCGTGTTCTTCCTTTCAAAATGTGTTCAAGTTAACTCTTCTCCTCTGAGAACTAGTTCCATCTACCTGCTTATTAGGCATCTCAGCTTGCTCCAAAGTCATTAATTTCCCACCAAAATCTGCTATTTCTTCTGTGTTGAGGAATGGCAGAATTATAAAAAACTTGGATGTTATCATCTACTCTTATCTTTTTCTCACCCTGGCACTTCATCAATCAGTAAATCCTGCCAATTCTATTTCTTGAGCATCCATTAGGTCTGTCCTCTCTTCCCACTTATCTTGCTTTAATTCAGGTCTCATCTTCTATTTGGATAAAAGCAATTATATTACTATCTGATGTCTTTGCTTTTGATAGGATCTCTGATTTTATACCCTTTCAGTCTATCCAACACACTGTGGCCAGGGTCACCTTTCCAAAATACAAATCTGACTGAAGACAAAAGCCCAAGTGAAATATTCTGCAGTGAGCTATGACCTGTGGTGCTTGTCGAGGTATAGAGGAGAGATTCAACTGAGACGTCTGAGCAGCTGCTAAGAGAGTGGAAATAGAGGGTTAATTAAAGATGTCAAATTCTAGGCTCCTGTTTCTGCCCTCTGCCCTCACCCAGTATTGTGCTGGTAGGTGCTTAACAACCAACTCTCACAAAATAAACAAACCCCTCGTTTGTAGAGTGTACTGGGTTCTGTGGTGCAAATACTACCACTAGGGCCAGTTTCAAGCAACCGTCACCTGAGTTTGGAAGACGTTTGCAAATGACTATCATAACTTTTGTTCTCTTTCCTCATACTGAGTATTTCTACAGTGGGATCTAGGTTAAAAAAAAAAAAAAAAGAAAGAGAGAATTCCCTGACCACGTCTGGTCCATTGTAGGGGAACTTTCTGGCAAGCTTCACCTGGAGTCAGCTGAGCAGTGGATGAGCAGAGCCTTGCTGGGAACTGCACTGGACTTCACAGAGAGGCAATGATGGGCAGAAACTGAAACACACATTGACGAGATACTTGGGCTCTGTAAGCAGAAGATGCGGTGGAGTTGACATGGACAGCCTCCTGTGCAGCTGTGGAGGCCCACTATGCACAGAAAACCAGGAGGCTCCAGAAAGCACAGCCCTTGCTCTTGGGCTGAGCCTCCAGCACACTGCTACCCCATGGCCAGCCTGCCTGGAGCCCACCCTCCCGGGTGACATTGCCTCTGCTCCCCAGAACAACACACAGATAACTTTTTTTCCCCCATGGCTGTGACCAAATGGATTACTCCTTTCTGTACAAGATTGTATGTCATTGTCAACATCAAAAACTTCCCCCGCTTCGCTCTGGCAGCACCTGCCTTATTGATTGGGTGCCTTCTGAACAACTCACTCACACAAAGCAATTAAACCTGTCTGACTTCAAAAGTAAGGTAAGACAAGCCACGTCGAGCAGTGCAGCACTCACCTAATATGATTATTTCTCTTCTTCCTGGTGATAATAGAATTATGCAAAAGCGGCCTTGACCCAGTAAGGATTTTTCTCTTCAGAATCAAATCTCCACTTCCCCCCTCAACTCACAACCCTCCCAGCCCCCTCTCTTCTTGTTCTCTAGCCATTCCCTAGGCACTGCTGTCCTTTGTGTACCAGCCCGTGAATCTAAGAGTTTTTGACCTGTGAAGCAGCACAAACTGATGACAATGTGGCCGGATGCCTCTAGTAGGTAAATGATGAAGAAAAACATCCATCTCTGGCTATTAATTCAATCTGAAAAGTTTATTGATTGCCTCTGGTGTGACTGCTCAGGTGACTAGATTTCAGTTAAGGAGTGAGGCTTTTTCCAGCTATTTCAGAATTCCCCTGTTTGTCATTATCCTCAAATTGTCTGGATTCTGGGCAGAGGGAGGCCCTGTCCCTGGGCTCTAGTAATAGGAAGGGTAACAGCCATATGCGCATTTGTATGGCAATGCTGGTTGATATATCATTAAAATAGTTCCCTTAAGGGGCTTCCCTGATGGTCCAGTAGTTAAGATTTTGAGCTTCCTGTGTAAGGGACCACAAGTTTGATCTCTGGTCGGGGGACTAAGATCCTGCATGCACATAGCGTGATCTAAAAATTGAACCCCCTCAAACTTCCATGATGTTTGGTAAATAGTCATTGCCTTAAGTCAAGGGTCCCCAACCCCTGGAGACTGGGTCCATGGCCTGTTGGGAGCCCAGCCACCCAGCAGGAGGTGAGCAGCAGGCAAGTGAGTGAAGCCTCATCTGCCTCTCCCTGTCCCTCCCCATCTCTTGCTTCATCTCCTGAGCCTTCCTCCCCTACGCCCAACCCCCACCACCCTCTGTCTCTGTTAAAATTTGGAAAAATCAACTGAGTCAGCTGATGTCCTCATGTGTAGCCTCTCTAGTGACAGCAGATCCAAACACCAAACACAGGAAAAAAAAATCCCTGTGTAAAATCAACTAACCATTCAGAAGAACTGTTCAACTATTAAGGTGACCTTTCCTGTTCAAAATAATGGAGCAGTCCCTGCTAGCGTAGAAGACAGCCAGACACAGGCGGACTCAGGAGCTTGGTCCTCTCCTGGATGTAAAGGCCCTAGTCTGGTCTAATACCAGCCCTATTCAGTTACGATGGAGAGACCGAAAACCTGGCAGGTCCCGGAGGAGATGTAGGTAGTAGAAACAAGAAATATAATTTCCTGGTTTCTGTAATAGATTACCTTAAGTCACATTTTAAGAAAGGTAAAAGAAAGAGCATAGAAAGAAGAATTATATAAGAACTCCAGAAGCAAATAAACAATGTTATGGTATAAACTGTATGTGTTCCCTCCCTACAGACAGCATCCAATCTGATAACAGAAGCCACTGAGCCACGATCTCTGCCAGGGAAGCCCTTCATAAGGATGCCAGTGGACACACCAAGAGGGCTTTTTTCCTACCTAACTCCTTCAAAATGTAACTCCTCAAATGTCAGATAGTTTGGGATCTCAAGAATGGTTGATTGGCATCCATCGACCCTGCCCCCATGTCGCACTTTCACTCGGGCCCTGCATAGCACTGCTTTTGGCCAGAGCTCATTTGCTTTCCAGCCAAAATCAGCTGGGACTTTTGCTTCTGTCATTAGGCTCGATGGGTGTTCTGGGGAGGCCCTGTCACTGCAGAATAAATACACCCTGCAGAGGAAACGCGCTTTGAGGCATCGCTAGCTGCCTCTCTTTGGAAGTGACTGAGAAGGGGTGGCCTTACGTACATTTTAAATGTTTGGTAGAATTCAATAGTGAAGCCATCTTATCGTGGACTTTTCTTTGTTGGAATTCAAAGGGTATTTCCCACAGAAATTGAGCAAACAATTCTGAAATTTGTTTGAAACCACAAAAGAATGTAAATTGGTGCAGCCACTATTTTATTAGTTGATTGTTATTGGCCTTAAATTTTTTTTTTTTTACATGCTCCTCCTCTTTTTGATTAATAAAACCTTTTTTCCCATTTTGCTCTTTTCTCATTCATTATGCATTCCTTGTATTATTCTCTTAGTATTTATCTAAGAGATTATGATGTGTATCTATCACTTAATAAAGTTACTAAAAAGTAGTATTTTCACCACTGTTTTCTATCAATTTCCAGCAAGGCACAAATGTTAGTTATCTTAAATTCCATTTATCTCTCTCCCATGTTTATTTTAAATCCCACAAAATGTTATTACTATGCAAAGAGATCCAACCAGTCCATCCTAAAGGAGATCAGTCCTGGGTGTTCATTGGAAGGACTGATGTTGAAGCTGAAAGTCCAATACTTTGGCCACCTGATACTAAGAGCTGACTCATTTGAAAAGACCCTGATGCTGGGAAAGATTGAGGGCAGGAGGAGAAGGGGACGATAAAGGATGAGATGGTTGGATGGCATCACCGACTCAATGGACATGGTTTTGGGTGGACTCCGGGAGTTGGTGATGAACAGGGAGGCCTGGTGTGCTGCGGTTCATGGGGTTGCAAAGAGTCGGACACGACTGAGTGACTGAACTGAACTGAACTGAACTGATTGTTTAAAAAAAACAATGTTAACTTGCATTTATCTATACATTTACCTTTTTTTGCTCTTCATTCTTTACTGCATTTCCATTTATGAATCTTTTCTTTTTGTCTAAATAATTCCTTTT
Organism: Tragelaphus eurycerus; assembly: GCA_935064755.1. Classification (NCBI taxonomy): domain Eukaryota; kingdom Metazoa; phylum Chordata; class Mammalia; order Artiodactyla; family Bovidae; genus Tragelaphus; species Tragelaphus eurycerus. The sequence continues at coordinate 8,926,004 of CAKXYN010000034.1, read as the reverse complement.
AGCATTTCTTTTAAAATATTAATATGAAGGTGATAAAATCTTTCACTTTCTGTCTGTCTGGTAATTTTTATATTTTGCATTTATCTATAAATTATCATTCTGGGCATAAAATGATAGGTCAGCTTTCTTATTTTTAGAACTTTAAATGTGCTATTTCCCTGCTTCATTGTTTATGTAGAAAAGTCAACCTTCAATCCTGTTGTAACTTTTTTGGATATAATGTGTCTTTAAAAAAACAAAACAAAACTCCAGATGCCTTTAAAATCTTCTAGCTTAGTTTAATTTGAAGATTTTTTACTATGATGTGTTTAGGAATTGTTTTCATTAGTCATGGTTGGGGTTCACAGAGACTTAAATGCATGTGTTGATGTCTTCAGTTTAGGATAATTTTCAGTATTTCCTCAAATATTTTTCTCTGTCCCACATGCTCACACTTTCTCTCTCTCCTATTTTTCTTGGACTTTAAGTACATTTTTGCACCTTATTTCCATGTCTTATATGTCTCCTAAACACATTTATGCATGTTTTTCTTTTCCAGGATTTACTCTGTACTTTTTTCCCCCTGCTAACCTGTTTTCCAATTCACTAATTTTACCTTCCTTTCCACTCAAACAGCTGTTAACCCAACTCTGACATTTATAATTTTATTTCTTGTACTTTTAAAATATTTTTTGATAGATTATCATTCTCTGGTAAATTTCTCCAGTTTGTTTTCAGGTCTGTGGAGAAGTTTCAACTCTTTTGTTAAGCAGCAGGGTGGAGACCCCCCAGGGAAGGAAAACAGGGCCTCTTCCTTCTCCACATGTCTTTTCCACCATGATAAACGTTCAACTGTAAGGCATTTTCCAGCAGAGTCCTGCCTCTCAAAGGATGTTTACACAGAAATGAGAGAGCTAGAGGAACCACAGGCAGTAGGGCACTTGTTCTTCAAAAAGCCGTGTGTTCCGACACCTTGCAAACATCAGCTAGACCCCACAGCAAACAAGCACGTGGGCCTGAAACACCCGCGGAGAACCACCATCTCTTTCGCTTAAGTACATTTCTGAGGGTGGGGGTGGTGCATGCAGAATGAGGTACACAAAGCTGGAAACCACTGGGCTACTTAAGAAGTCACGCCACGTTCAGACTGAGCTATGATTCCCTTGAAGATGGGCATATAGCTTGGATTTCTTGCCATCAGGCCCTGCTCCAGAACCTCAGTAATGGTTGACTTCATGTCCCGGTAGGTGCCCCCTTGGGTGACCAGCAGTGTGCCAATGCAGTCATCCTTGATGTCTGCGTATTTGCTGACCAAAGTTGAAACTTTCAGGCAGAGCACAGAGGGTTTGCTAATTTAATGACTTCTGCAAGGGTGGCAGTAGTGATACTGTGCCCACCTGCATCTCTACCAAATCTGGAGACTTCCGGAACAGGAAATGGAGCTGTTCAGCCTCCCTGATGGTCTTCTCGGCATCCTGCTTGTGCTCCTTGGTGCTCCAGGATGAGACGTGCTTCTGTGTGGTGGCCGATAGGGGCCCCACCTCCACTTGCTGTCACCCTCTTTCTATATGATTTTGAATTTTGGCAACATCATTGAAGTATGCTTCCATAGCAACACAGACTATGGCTACAGTGTTTGAGCCTAACGGCGACTTCTTTGCCGTCGGCTCATCTAGATGTTGCTCCAGATCCCAGAAGACCTCCTCCAGGTAACTGCTGCAGCCTCCTTGCAACAATGGTGTCTAAAACCCCATTCATATTTGGTTCACTCTTCCATTTCATTTTTTTAAGTTAATTTATTTTAATTAGAGGATGATTACTTTACAATACTGTGGTTTTTGCCATACATTAACATCAAGGCTATGGTCTTTCCTGTGGTCATGTATGGATGTGAGAGCTGGACTGTGAAGAAGGCTGAGCACCAAAGAATTGATGCTCTTAACTGTGGTGTTGGAGAAGTCTCTTGAGAGTCCCTTGGACTGCAAGGAGATCCAACCAGTCCATTCTGAAGGAGATCAGCCCTGGGATTTCTTTGGAAGGAATGATGCTTAAGCTGAAACTCCAGTATTTTGGCCACCTCATGGGAAGAGTTGACTCACTGGAGAAGACTCTGACGGGGAAGGCAATGGCACCCCACCCCAGTACTTTTGCCTGGAAAATCCCATGGACGGAGGAGCCTGGTAGGCTCCAGTCCATGGTGTCACTAAGAGTTGGACACGACTGAGCGGCTTCACTTTCACTTTTCGCTTTCATGCATTGGAGAAGGAAATGGCAACCCACTCCAGTGTTCTTTCCTGGAGAATCCCAGGGACAGGGGAGCCTGGTGAGCTTCCGTCTATGGGGTCGCACAGAGTCGGACACGACTGAAGCGACTTAGCAGCAGCAGCAGCAGCAGAAGACTCTGATGCTGGGAGGGATTGGGGGCAGGAGGAGAAGGGGACGATAGAGGATGAGATGGCTGGATGGCATCACTGACTCGATGGATGTGAGTCTGAGTGACTTCCAGGAGTTGGTGATGGACAGGGAGGCCTGGCGTGCTGCAATTCATGGGGTTGCAAAGAGTCGGACACGACTGAGCGACTGATCTGATCTCATCTGATCAACATCAATCAGCCACAGGTGCACATGGGGCCACCCATCCTGAAACCCCCTCCCACCTACATCCCCACCACATCCCTCTCGGTTGTCCCAGTGCACCGGCTTTGAGTGCCCTGCTTCATGCATCAAACTTGGACCAGTCATCTATTTAACACATGGTAATATGCATGTTTCAGTGCTAGAAAGACGAGAATATATTCACGGCAGCAAAAGAGACACAGATGTAAAGAACAGACTTTTGGACTCTGTGGGAGAAGGTGAAGGTGGGATGATTTGAGAGCATAGCCTCCATTTCATTTTTAAAATACTTCCTCTTTAAACTGACCTGGGGTTCTGTAAAGGTCTGGCAGTTGTGACAATTGCTGTCATATCCTGAACATAACATAACCTGTAACAGTGTAAGTGTTGCCGGTATTTCAGATGTTCTGTGTACAACTGAGTTTCATCTCTATAAGAGTCAAATTCATAGAGTCAGAAAGTACATTGGTAGATGCCAGGGGCTGGGGCTGGGGCTGGGTGTTAGTGTTAACAGGGACAGAGTCTCAGTTCAGGAAGGAGGAAGATTCAGGAAATGGATGATGGTGAGAGCTGCACAACAATGTGAATGTACTTTAGTCTCCTGAACTGTACAGTTAAATATGGTTAAAATAGTACATTTTATATTGTGTGACTTTTACCACAATGAAACATTTTTTAAAAAAGAAAGAATTCATTTACTGAAAACACTAACTAGTACCTTTATTTTAAAATCTTCACTTATCTGAGTAACAACTTAAAGGATCTGTTGGAAAATAGAAGATGATGGCAGGGGGCATTCCCACGTGGGTCAGCTCGGGGCTCAGTCTCTTTCACGCCATCTTTAGTGTTTGCATCTAGCGATTCTTGCAGCCAGACAACGGTATTTGAAGTGGGAGCTGACATATACATATGGAGCAGTTCAGACACATCTGAAGGAAGTTTAACCTCTAGGGCACTGACATCCATTTCTGGGACCAGCTCCATGTTCCCCACCATCTCTGTGCTTGTGTTGGTGTTCAAGACCCACGTCAAACAGGCTCATCATTTCTTTTGCTTCTAGATCTTCCCACGAGATTTGTATCCAGGTTCTCAGAGCTTGGTGGTTGAGGAGGTTTCTGAAAATTTTGTAATGGGGAGGAAAGCACTCAATCATGGGGTTTTTGGTAGCAATGAGGTCATCCAGGACATGATTCCATATGACTTCCAGGTGGGAGATGGACCACTCCTTGTTGGATAACCTGCGGTCTGCCTGTGTGCCCTCAATTCTCGCAGCCTTGATTCTGTCCAAGAGCACAAACGTTGTTGTTGTTCAGTCCTGTCTGACTCTTTGTGACCCCATGGACTGCAGCACACCAGGCCTCCCTGTTCTTCACTATCTCCCAGAGTTTGCTTAAATTCATGTTCATTGAGTCAGTGATGCCATTCAACCATCTCATCCTCTGTCACCCCCTTCTCCTCCTGCTTTCAATCTTTCCCAGCATCAGGTTCTTTGCCAATGAGTCGGCTCTTTGCAAACATTTCCTCTTTCCAATTCTTGGACCTTCTAGGAAGAACAAAAGCTACTTTGCATTTTTTTTTTGGTCAAATATGCACCAATTTTTCTTTCCTTGCCAGATCCAGACAACAGAGACCAGCAAAATGGGGTCACAGGGACGGTGGCCAGGGACTTCTGTAGCATCATCCACAGCTGCTTGGCCAGCTCAACTGAGATCACCTGTTTTCTCCCCAAGGAGCTATGGATGAGGGTCATGTCCACGTGGTGGTGCTTATGCATTAGCCCATCCCAGGGGCACCCCTGTTTCAGGGGTGGGGGGGCCTGCAGAAGCACCCCTTGCTTAATGAAGTCCAGGGGCCCCCTCACAATCTGGGGCCCCAAGAAGATATTCTTAAGGTTCTCCACAGCTGTAGTGAGCTGTCTGCACTGCACGATTGCATCCTTCATCCATACTTTTTTGTTTGGCTGTGCTGCATCTCACTGCAGAGTGCAGGGCTTCTCTAGTATGGCACAAACGTTTCTGCATTGCGATGGCTTCTCTTGTGTTGGAGCATGGGCTGTAGAGCATGGGGGCTCAGTAGTTACTTCACAGTACATGGGATCTTAATTTCCCAATCAAGGCTCAAAGCCACGTCCCCTGCCCTGGAAGGAAAGTTCTTTAACCGATGGACCACTAGGGAAGTCCCCATCCTTCACTTCCTTGATGCTGCCGACCGATGATGTGGATGTTCCCTCCCTCTCCAGTCCTTGCTGATCTTGGCCAGGGCCCTCGCGATGGCTGTGACTTCATTCATTGCATTTTGGAGCTGGTTCCAGCCCATGTGGTACCCCGCATGGCTCACTGTCCAACTACGACTAGATAGTGTCCTCAGTTCACAGAAGCCTTTCTCCGGACCTCACTTCTGCAGTACTGCTCCATTTTGTCCTGCTGCTCCAGGCCCCAAAGCACCCCAGAAACCTTTTGAAAAAATTTTAATTAGAGAATAACTGTTTTACAATGTTGTGACAGTTTCCGTCGTACAGAATCAGTCATGACTGTGTATATATCCTCTCCCTCTTAAGCCTCCCTCCTTTGGGCTCACTGTTGCACCAACCTGCCAGACTGTCTCCTTCATGGTTAGCAAGCAGGCAGAAACCCCTCCTTCCCTGTGTCAGAATAACATTATCCCTCAGCTCTGCCACCGGTGTCCTGTGGGAAGTGGCATCCACTTTCTTGAACATTGTCCATTACAGTTACTTTAAAGTCTGTGTCTTGCATAGTATATCTAGATCATCTGTGAGTCATCTCCATTATCTGTTTCCTCTTGATTTGAGGCCATTTGAATCTCTCTACTATCATTCCTGGGCTCCCCCGGTGGTTCAGCAATAAAGAATCTGCCTGCAATCCACCTGCACAGAAGACTCTGGTTCGATCCCCAGGTTGGGAAGATCGCCTGAAGGAGAGCATGGTGACCCACTCCAGTAATCTTGGCTGGAGGATCCCATGGACAGAGGAGCCTGGTGGGCTACTGTCTATAGGGTTACAAAACAGTCGGACATGACTGAAGCATCTTAGCTTCAGTAAATGGTAATTATTTACTTATTTATTGAGGGCAATAAAGAGATAAAAGATATTGTGGACAATGCTGCGTCTCAGAAACCTGAAGGCAACAAGGCTTGCTGGTCTGTCTGGAGGCTTATTTATCTTGCTCAAGAAAAGCATCAAACAAGGCAGAGATGAGACTGACTCCAGTTATTTTTATTGAATGTTGGATTCTGTACATAAAAAAGTGTAGACACTCTGAATCATGCTAACTTCCAGCAGAGAGAATCTATTGACTTTGTTACTCAGTGAGTTACTTAGAGTAGGGGTTGGTCCCCTTGATACAGTCTAGGAATGGGAGGCATTAAAGCTGATTTCAGGCTTTGTGAGGACTGGTCTACTTCTAGTTTGAAGTTGAATCCCGAAGGAAAAGCATTCAAGAGTCTCAGGCCCATCGCCCTCACCCAGCCTTGGATGCCAACTTCACCCCACCAGCACTTTGAAACTGGCCGAAGCTCTGCTTGAATTTTTAGATTCTTCACTGGCCTTTTCTTTTGTTTGCTAAGCCTCTTATGTTGTAAATATTAGTAATAAATAATATCCTCAAGCACACAATCATTTTTTTCCATTCTCTTTTCTCTAAAACTTAGTCCCTTCAATCTCCACCTGCCAGGAAAAACCTCACCTCCATTTTTTTCCCGTCCACCCCCATAAGACTGCTGAATGCCCTTAACCTTGAATTCCAACCTGATCTCTTGCTTAGTCCCACTTAGTAATTGGCAAATGCCCTGAGGGAAAAACATCAGAGAATGGCGAACTCACCTCAGTGCTTTTCTTTTCTCTTGGATCTTAGCCTTTGAAGTTCTTACTGACTGTGTGGCTCTATGATTACTTCAAACAGGTATTTTTAAATCTTTTTTGAACCAATTTTAAACATTTTTCTTGGAGTAGGGGTTCATCTGCTATAGTTACTCTCTCATGACTATGAGAAACATTTAACAACATCGTATTTTATGTAAAAATCAGAATTCTCAATTTCTCTTAAAATTAAAAAAAAAAATTCTGGCCAGCTGGGCCCACATTCTTGCATAGAAATAATGGCTACAGGTAAGCAGTCTCTGTCCTCAAATTTTAGGTAAGATGCTCTCCAGTTTAATTATGTGGATCACTCACTGAGCCCTGAGAGTGAAAAAAGAAGTCCACAGTCAAACTTTGAGTGATGCTAATACCTAGTTGTGTTGTATAAAAGGCAAGTTGAAGGGGGTGTTGAGGATACGTGGTCAGGAAAGTGAACAGACGATTAAAAGATTGTTGTATCACGCAACTTGAGAGAAGAGAATGGTTCCGAACGGGACAGGGGTTGGGAGGATTGGCTCTGCTGAATCCCACCCAGGCTGCAAGTTGGACAGTACTTAATACTCTTCTCAACCCAATGACTTCAAAGGAACTGATGATCTTACAGTCTTTTTAGCAGAATCATGGGGGTTGCAACCAGAGCCTGGAGTGGCTTAAGGAGTGAATTAGAGCAGTGGGAATCACGCGGTGATGTAGATGACTAGTGAAAAAGCCTGGCCGTGTCAGGAAGGTAAGAGAAAGACTGGTGTCAGGAAGGATGGCGGCCAAGGAATACATTTCAGAGACCAGTGGTCCTTCTTGGCTGCCTTCTTGATGCATCTGCTGGCCTTTCCCGGGTTTCCTGCAAGATGAAATGCGGCAAAGATATTTTCTTGAAGATGAGAAAGAGGGAAAGCTGATCAGCACTTTCATATCTCAGGCAAGAAAGAAACAAGGCTTGCTGGGCTCTCCGGAGGCTCCCTGAGGTTGCTGGAGAAGGGAGTGAAGGCAGAGAGAAAAGCCTGACTCCAGCTGCTCACCTGAGCTGAGCCGCCCTGCCCTGTATGCCTGGATGAAGTCATCCCCCGTCCCCACCTTGACAGAGGTAATGATCGGAAGACAGCAGCAAAAAGGCTGCCTAGTTTTGCCTTTTCAAAAACCAGAGGAGGCCTGGGACATTTCCCTCCCCCGCTCCCCCACCTCCCGCCCCGCCACCTCGAGCTTCAGGGGTCTGTTAATTGGCGCCCCAGTAAAATTACAGGAGCAGTCTGCCTGATAATGATTGTAAATGACAGGGATGATCAGATTTACCTTGTGACGTCCCCAGGGGACTTGCGGTTAGTTTAGTCTGAACTTAGCATCAGCTGCTAGGTTCCTTTCTTCTCAGCAGGCAGGGCTGGACTCATCCTGTATCCTTTCAAACCTCATTAATGTGAGGGCTTTTCCTCCCTCTCTCTCTCGCCTCCTCTCCTCTCTTGCCTGTGATCCCTAAGTATGCCAATCTGGGAACTCACACAGACGGCTTTGAGAGGTTCGGCTCTTTGTTTCATTGACCTGGAAGGAACAACCCATGCCTTGGAGCTGAAGGTTGTTTATTATTCCTCCAGGAAAATATTCACCAACTTGACTGAACTTTAACTTCCCTTAAAGGGAAGGTTTTCCCTTAAAGGGACGGTTTGAAAGGTACTCAGCTTAAGGATTTTATAACTAATTAGAGATGTTTGGAATGTATTGTAGGTCTTAAATAGGAGTGAACACACCAAAGAGCTAAATGTTGCAGGGCAGAGTTTTTATTAAAATCCAAACCTCCAGATCCTTTCATTTGCCAGAAGTCACCATGTGTGTATGTGCTGATGTGTGTATGCATATGTGTATATGTAGGTGTTTATATGGATGTGCAATTTATATTACAGATATATATTACATATACCTATGTTGCACATATATACATAAACACATATATACTCCTTGAAAGCTCTGCTTCTCAAAGTTGAATGTATGGATCACTTACACATCTTGTTAAAATCAGAATCAGATTCAACAGGTCTGGGATGGAGCCCACCTTCAGGTACTGTAGATGTTGCTGGTTTGGGGACCACATTGTGAACACCAAATCCTAAAGAGATCATGACATATTGCCTTCCAGCTTCTTCAGGGTAACCTGCTTGTCCTCCTTCTTAGTCCTTTAAATGTTGCTCCAGTGTTTCTCTAGGCTTACGTGAACCATCCATTGGATAGGCAGCATTTTTGCTATTTCTCAAAATATCCGAAACAAGTACTCTGGTCTCCTGACTCCCATGTCCTTTCTGGTGATGACTCCACTGGTTATTGAAGGTCTATATCAGGGGTCTGGGAAGATGATGGAGAAACTGTAGGGTGACCCATGACCTCCCTCCCATTTATATGATGTCTTTTATATAATACATACATCTCTTAATTTTCTCTGCGGAGGAAGGCTGTAGCTTTCATACAATTTCAGAAAGGTCAATGTCTTCTAAAAAAATATCATAAAAACCACTGAGTCACATACTGTTAAATTCATTGTACATTTTATCTTGCCTTCATGTCAGTTCTTCAATTGATAAGAATTTAATAATCATTATGAACTAAGTATCTGCCTTATTACCAAAGGATCTAGTGTTATGACTTGTATTAAAATGTAAAGGGTACATTATATCTCTAGGTAAAGGGTTTGGTTCTAGAGTTATGGTGTCACTTGGCACATAAGTCTAGGAGGCCCTCTTCCAACTTTATTTTTCAAGACTGGCAACAGAAATACTCACATGCTGGCAATGGTTGCATATACCTCAATATTTCTTTAGCCATATTTTTGGTACCCATTCCCCTAAAATGCTGGCAAGTAAAGAACTTTTCATTCAAATTTCTCTGCTACATTGAAAGTGAGACCATTTGAGGGCTAAGCTTTTACTCTGAAGGTCCAGAGGCTAAGTTTAGATTAGAAAATATATGTTAAAAACTATGAGTCTGTGCATTTGAATAGGCACAGGGCTTGTCCGTTCCTTCCTAGGAATATTTTGTTTCTACTGAAACTGCTATATGGATAAAATGGCTCAGGAAATATGGCAAAGAAATAGTACTGTCTTTGCCGTAGATATTTGGTGGCACCTCTTCCTAGGTCATGAACTAGCCTCCCTTCCCTGAGGACAAGTCCTGCACTCAGAGTTACCCTGTTCCTCATCCATTGATAGCTGGGATGGAGAAGCCAAAGTTGAGTCCTCTTCATACTTTCTTTCAGAAATCAGGATCTGATACATAGAAACAGGCCAGTTAAATCTCTGCTGTGCCTACAACTCTAGCTGTAACTTTGGAAATGCAAGGAAATATATTTTGCTGTGTATACAGAAAAACAAAGAAAGTCAATCTGTAAAAAGAGAAATATGAAGATGACTTAGCTAAACTTGAAAAAATTTTAAAAAGGATCCTTGGTCTCTGACAACTTTTCTTACAATCACTCTTTTTTTCCCTACATATATTAATTTCATTACAACGAAATCTTTCCCAATACAATTTTTTTTTAATAGATGAATATTTTGTTTCATTCCCTCTACTTGTGTTCTTAGAGGCACATGTTTATAGGTGTTGGGGTTGAATTAACTAGGTTTAAATATGGATTCAATCACTTACTAGCTAAATTCAGTAATTTGGATACACTCATGCTAAAGTTTGTTATTTATCTGAAATTAAAATTTAACTGGGTGTCCTTTCTGGGAACTCTATTTGTGACATAGTTTCTTCCTTTGTCAAATGGAGTTAGTGATACCAAATCGACAAGGATGTTGTGAAAAACGTCAAGGATATCATAAACATTATGTAAAACCATTTAAGAGAAATATGGTTTATTATCCTCTTTTCTCCTCCCTTCTCCCTGTATCGTATCTATAACACAAGAAGGCACTGCTTACAAGGCTCACCGTGTGTGTGTGCTAAGTCGCTTCAGTCGTGTTTGACCCTGCGACCCTACGGACCATAGATGGGTGACAGGCTCCTCTCTCCATGGGATTCTCCAGGCAAGGATACTGGAGTGGGTTGCTATGTCCTCCTCCAGGGGGTTTTCCCAACCCAGGGACTGAACACACATCTCTTATATCTACCTGCATTGGCAGGTGGGTTCTTTACCACAAGTGCCACCTGGGAAGCTCATGAGGTTCACCATTTGGGAGTAAATACTTCCTGGATGTGCTGAACTTTTACTCCGTTAACAGAGTAATACCCAGGCAAAATGACCTAAAGATGCAGTTTACAAGGAAGTGGACTGGTTCCTCTTGGAACATGGGGAAATGTTTTATTACCTCTCGTGAGCTGTCTTTGTTCTTCAATTAGAGGATCTGGAGGGTTATATATTTCAACCTACCTGACTTCACCCAGGTACCCCATTTGAGGATACTCTAATATTCATTTTTGTGCCAGCCCATGCCTAGGCTTTCATTATACACAAATTGCTTTCCAGTTCAAACAAGTATCTCTCTAAGTGGCTGCTCTCATCTCCTATAGAAAGAGATGAGGAAACAAAAAGCATGAGGGAAAAAGAGAAGATGATAATATACTAGTTCACTAGTTGCTTGTTTGAAGATAAAGAATGTAAGATGCTTGATCTGGGGCTCTTTATGTCTTGTCTCTTATGTCTAAGTCCTTCTCACTTTTATCTTGATGACTCATATCCCCTGTCTGGAGGAAACCCAGTCAAGTACTGAAGAAGGTCTTTGACACAGCTCCAACCATCATGTTTCCTGCCTAAGAGACACAGAGTGATGCACTTCCCTTACAGAAGCATTTATCATCTATTTATTTATCACACCAGATCCAGTGGGATTAGATCAAACTTTTATCTCTTCCTAAACAGTGTGGGCTTGCTGGTCTACCCTCCACTGTGCAATTGGCGCACAATGGCAGACTTCCATGGTTATCTTCCATGTTCAAAGTCACCATCTCTGGAGATGCTGTGTAAAGAGTGAGCCAGGGGCCCCTGGGGAATAGTGACAAGTCTAGTCTAATGGTGAAAGGCATAGGCATCTTCCTCTGTAGTTTCCTCCATGCTTTCTTTTCCATTTTCTTCCACAGTTTCACCTGGGTATGTGCAATGGTGATGAGATGAACGTTTACTGCCCAGAGTCAATATTGCTTGCTTAGAATCAGTAGCAGGGATTGGTTTGGGCTCCAACAAAGGGACTGGACTACAGGGCAGTTGTGATACACTCTTCCTGGCCTGGTCAACCAGAGGTGTTTGATCAGGACTTATGTCTGGGACCGTCTCTTTTTTCAGTGGCATTATATTTATAATCTCATATGCAGCTGAAGCTTTATTATCCTTTTTGTAACAAGAGGTGCTGAAAGGGATGGCGCAGAACACAAGATCCGAGGGCAGCAGGTTGAACTCATTTTCTGGCCGGGTAATCACAAACCTGTAAGAAAAGCCAAACATGAATTCTGTACCCCTGCAGCTGGGACAGTGTGGGTGCAGGCAGTGACCAAAATAAGCAAGTCAGTTGGCTGGGGGACAGAAAAGGAAAGATTTGTTTTGCCTTGCTTTATTTGATTTCTGATTAATAATTAAAAAAAAAAAAAAATCTCTGGTGTGGTGCAATAGGAGAGGCCCTGCACTAGTAACTGGGAGACTGGTATTTTCATCCTTGCCTCTGAAACCAACCATCTTTGATATTGGATGTGCTGTCTCCCTTCTGGGTCCTGCTCTTCCCATCATTTTAATGGGAGTTGGGTAGGACCACGGTTTGAGCTAGTCATTTTCTGATGGCTTTTCTAACTCTAGGCTATGGGCTTGCCTACTCTCCCAATCACCACAGTCCACAGCATTTCCAGAGGTGTTTGGGGGAAGCGGATGGAGCCCAGGCATAGACAGACAGAGATGGAGGGAGGAGATGTCAGTATCATTCATGCTTTCCAGTGCCATTTCCTGAGCACCATTCTCCTCTGCCATCTTTGTGGTCCACGCTCTACAGCCATACCACCCTCCCTCTTGACTCATCAGTCAAACAGAGCTCCATGTTTATTTAAGCCTTTGGCACGTGGGATGCATTTTCTCTCCAACTCCAGGGCCGGCGTCACCTGACGTGCCTGCAGTGCCTGCATGATTTACGACTCCAACAGGCAGACCAATTTCTTTGACTTCCACTCCCTAGTGATCTTTATCTCCTAACCACTTTCCTGGCCACATACTGATGTTATGATTTCCCGACATATCCTGCCGGCTACAATCTTACACTTCAATCAATCACTCTCTGCCCGCAACTTCCCATCACTCTTTCTCTCTCTTGTTTCCTTTCTCTGAGGACCACTGATCTTGAATTTCATCAGGATTTCCCATCCCCCTGTCCTTTTTGTAGTTTTGCTTCTACGAATCCACCATAAACACCTTCTTCCATCCTTTGCAGCAGTTACTGTAACTTTTACCTCTTTTCCACTTCCTGTGAACTTTCCCCTCTCTCTTCTCTCAGCAGGGGCTTAGCCATCTGTTGCTGAGAAATCCTAGTGTTATGTTATGTAAACATTCCCGGAAGCTCAGCCCTCATCTGCAGCCAGGTTGACCTTGGCATCCTTTCTTTCCCTTCTCTTTTCCTTTGAGCCGAGAATTTGTCTTTCTTTGTGTTCACCACAACTCCACTTGGAGTGATTTGACTTCCTTCCCCTTTCTCCTGAAACAGTCCATTTCCACTCTGGTATTTTTAATTTCTCCTTCTCTACCAAGTCCTGCACACTCCCACTATGAGACTCTCAGCCTGGAAGTCCATCGCTGTGCTGTCTACAAACGGCACCATCTTTTTTTCCCCTCCTCCCTCCACACACCTTTTCTTTGTCTTCCCCCTCCTGCTGTCACACTGATCTTTCTTTAAACTGAAATCTCTACATATCACTCCCAAGACTTAGATGGACCAAGCACAGTGGCTAGATGAGGCACTCAATAAATACTTACCCAGTGATCCCAGCAGTGAACAAGTGGATCTTTCCAATGTGGACAGTGGCTTTCAACTTTAAAAAGTTGCACAGCCACGGGTCAGGGGTAACTTGCAAAATAACTCAGACTTAAAATCTGGGTGTACATCTCAAACTTCACTGGGGATAAAGATCCCATTCTCTTCACATGGCCAGTACTAACTGGATCCCAATCATCAGGGTTCATTCCTATTATTTATACTGATCCTACATATCTACTTCCCTGCACCGTTCATTGCAACTAGGGGCCTTGAGCTCTGGCCACCCCTTTCATTCCCTAAGTCGCTATGGCCCTTATGCTTGGATGGGGGCCCAGCACCCTTCGCACCAGCATACTTCCCTTTTGTGCTCTGGATTGCGCTCTTCTTTATCTATCATGCGGTATAAGCCGAGGCACAGGACTCCAAGATTATTTAATGAGCCGCAGAATATTTGTCCGAAAGTCTTTCTTGGCTGAGGAGAGAAAAGAGAAAAACACATGCCCAGTGGCAATTAAAATTAGGCCACAGCAAGCACTGGAGTTGTCGTCTGCCTTTCCTCCCAGTAGAAGCCTGGAAGACCGCAGAGCCACTGCCTAGTACCTTTGTGGTGGTAAGTGACCAGGAAACCAGGTTTACCATTAGTCTTGAGCGTCTCATACCAGCAACTGTTTCACTCTGGTCTTTGAAGAGCCTCTGATGCATGGGGTGTCGCGAGGTGTTACGCTCACTTTTATCAATACTGATATGTTTTGGTAATGACTAACAAGGAACAATGAGCGCCAGGTTGGAAATGCTGTTTTCAGGGCATGCCATGAGCTGGGATGTTAAGTGACCTCCAGAGAGCAGTCTTCTTTTGACCCTGCTCTCAGGTCACTGCCAAGAAGGCACTACAAGTGGACCTCAGGTTTCCAAAGCAGCAGCAAATGGATCCAGGGAATTCAAAAAAGAACAGACTGTTTAGGACTGTGATTCCTCAGGGTAAAGAACAGAGCGAGGCCCACACATCAGTGGAGAAGAAAGGGCTTACCAGTCCACCGCCACCTCTGGTACCAACAGGACACGGCCAGCAGCCGCCATCCTGGGCTTAGAATTGCTCATAAGTCAACCTTAGATGAGGAACCCAGGACCTCAGAGATTTGAAGGACTGGACCACAGAGGGAGCTTTGGAATGCTGTGTGCACTGGACAATCAGATGCACAGGGCCTGGGGTTCACCCTTCTTGGCAGTACCTGCCAAGACATGGCAGGCACAGAGTCTGGAGGTTTGTGAAGAAGAGGTTCTGCTCATGTGCCTATAAAGGCCGGAGTCTGACAGCAACACTGGGCAGCTGAAGGCCACACCACTCAACACCAAACCCAGGGGCACCACATTGACAAGTGGACTCCTCTTTGCGGGACTGGACTTGACTCAGATCCCCAAATGCCAGATGCCTCATTGGAACTTTCCAGAATTATCTTTTCCTTGCTGTAATCCACTGTTTGCTAGGTCTGAGGACCGAGAAAACTCAGGCATTTTTCACTGGCTGGCCCAGTAAGATTCTTAGACCCGAACACAGAGTCTTTCTGCCTGATTTCAGATGACATGATGCAATTTCTTTAATAGCTAAAGTGTAGGGAGAGTGGGCAGGCCCTAGGTCAGAGTGCCTTAGAGGGACCCTGCTTGGCCACTGGTAGACAATATGGTCTCAGGTAAGTACCTCAGCTTCTTGATCTGTTCAATGGAATTAAATAATGGTGACTGCAGCCATGAAATTAAAAGTCATTTACTCCTTGGGAGAAAAGTTATGACCAACCTAGATAGCCTATTGAAAAGCAGAGACATTACTTTGCCAACCAAGGTCCGTCTAGTCAGGGCTATGGTTTTTCCAGTGGTCATGTATGGATGTGAGAGTTGGACTGTGAAGAAAGCTCAGCACCAAAGAACTGATGCTTTTGAACTGTGGTGTTGGAGAAGACTCTTGAGAGTCCCTTGGACTGCAAGGAGCTCCAACCAGTCCATTCTGAAGGAGATCAGCCCTGGGATTTCTTTGGAAGGAATGATGCTAAAGCTCAAACTCCAGTACTTTGGCGACCTCATGTGAAGAGTTGACTCATTGGAAAAGACTCTGATGCTGGGAGGGATTGGGGGCAGGAGGAGAAGGGGATGACAGAGGATGAGATGGCGGGATGGCATCACTGACTCGATGGACATGAGTCTGAGTGAACTCTGGGAGTTGGTGATGGACAGGGAGGCCTGGAGTGCTGTGATTCATGGGGTCGCAAAGAGTCGGACATGAATGAGCGACTGAACTGACTTTGTAAATCCTTGGATAGATTAAGTGAATAAAAAAAAAAAAAGCAGACAGGCCTAAGCAAATGCTCAGTGAATATTAATCATGACACTTATCAGTATCCTTGTCAAAGGACAAAGTTGTTGAACCCCTCTGATGCTTCCAGCGCACTTTTTACCTGGAAGATGAGGATCATATCAACTGCTTGATCTGTCTCAAGATAAATATAACATGTGAAAATGCACTGTAAACTGGAAATAACTATGACTATGTTACATTAACTTTTGTTATCATTGTTATTATTTATATACTATAAGCTGTCTAGGAACGCAGACAGGTTGGATCCTTTCCAAAACTCAGGGAGGTAAGGACATGGGAAACTATTGTGATAAAGAAGAGCTGTACAGCCACTTTGGAGAAGAGTGTGGAGACGCCTTAAAAACTAGGAATAGAATGGCCACATGACCTAGCAATCCCACTGCTGGGCATACATTCTGAGGAGACCAGAACTGAAAGAGACAGATGTACCCCAATGATCACTGCAGCACTATTTACAATAGCCAGGACATGGAAGCAACCTAGATGTCTACTGGTAGATGAATGGATAAGGAAGTGTGGTACACACACAATGGAATATTACTGAGCTATAAAAAGTCAGTTCTAATAAGCTGGATGAACCTGGAACCTATTATACAGAGTGAAGAAAATCAGAAAGAGAAAGACCAACACTGTATATTAACACATATATATGGAATTTGGAAAGACGGTACCAAGGATCCCACGTGCAGGGCAGAAAAGGAGATACAGATGTAAATAACAGAATTTTGGACTCAACGGGAGAGGTGAGGGGGGATGATTTGAAAGAACAGTGTTGAAACATGATCATTACCATATGTAAAATACATGACTAGTGCGAGTCCGCTGCATGAAGCAGGAAACCCAGAGCCAGGGCTCTGCGACAACCCAGAAGGATAGGATGGGTGGGAAGTGGGAGGAGGGTTCAGAATGGGGGGAATACATGTATACCTGTGGCCGATTCATGTAAATGTAGGGCAAAAACCATCACAATATTGTAAAGTCATTATTCTCCAATTAAAATAATTTTTTTTTTTTTTTTTAAAGAAGAGCTGACTCACTTCAATGTCTGACAGGACGGTCTGGTTTAAGGAGAGAAGCCCCAGCTTACACCGCATCTTTCCAGGTAGAATCGTAGAGTAGCTGGAGTTCAGCCCAAATAACTTTTCTTTATCCAGATGTTGTTCCAGCTGAAAATTCATCCCTCCTGTCACTAGCATCTGAAGTAACTCTACAACATGGTAGTTGTAGAAAGCCTGGGAAGCAAGGAGGAGACATGTACAAAATCAGAAGAGCTGCTCTGTAGACCGCGGAGGTGAGAGAGGTGGGAATTACTGGGTATGGCTGTCTGAAATGGATCTGATGGTTCAAAGCGCTGTCTCTCATTATCATTAATATTTTTAAAGATTTTTTTTGGACATGGATCACTTTTAAAGTCTTTATTGAATTTGTTACAATATTGCTTCTATTTTATGTGCTGTTTTTTGGCCTCGAGGCATGTAGGATCTTATTCACTCTCCAACCAGGGATCGAACCTGGACCACCTGCATTGGAAAGTGAAGTCTTAACCACTGGACCACTAGGGAAGTCCCATCATTATCCTTATTAAAATCAACCAAAAGCTGGTGTTTTGGGTATGGTGCTGGGTTAAGCAAAGTGCAGAGAAAATAACCCTGACCCTATTCCCGCTCCTGAGGGAGCAGTATAGCAGAAGAAATTAATGAGTAAATGATACTGACACCATGGTAGTCCCCACTTACAAAAATGATCAGAGGAGACTGCTGCTGCTGCTGCTAAGTCGCTTCAGTCGTCTCCGACTCTGTGCGACCCCATAGACAGAAGCCCACCAGGCTCCCCCGTCCTTGGGATTCTCCAGGCAAGAACACTGGAGTGGGTTGCCATTTCCTTCTCCAATGCATGAAAGTGAAAAGTGAAAGCGAAGTCGCTCAGTCATGTCCGACTCCTAGCGACCCCATGGATGGGAGCCTACCAGGATCCTCCATCCATGGGATTTTCCAGGCAAAAGTACTGGGGTGGGGTGCCATTGCCTTCCCCATCAGAGGAGACTAGCAGGCCATAGATACCCTAATAATATCAACATGTATTTAAAAATATGCATTTAATGAGACACCAATACATTTTCCTTAGGTGGTTGTTGTTTAGTTGCTAAGTCATGTCTGACTCTTTTTGACACCATGGACTACATCATGCCAAGCTCCTCTGTCTTTTACAATCTTCTGGAGTTTGCTCAAATTCATGTCCATTGAGTCAGTGATGCTATCAAAGCATCTCATCTTCTAATGGCCCCTTCTCCTCTTGCCCTCAATCTTTCCAAGCATCAGGGTCTTTTCCAATGAGTCGGCTCTTTTCATCAGGTGGCCAAAGTACTGGAGCTTCAGCTTCAGCATTTCCTTAGGGGACTATAGATATTATTATTGTTTATTCTTGAATCTTCTGGATGCGGATCTACTTACATTCCTTTTGATTCTGACCTTTGTGAAGACAGGTATTATCTCTCATAGCTATTATAGAACACTTCAAAAACTGTATATGTTGAGTAAATGAATGGACTTTTAGAATATTTGACATCAAAATGAAGCCCGAGATTGATATGTGGGTCAACTTAGTTTGAAACTAGCTTGAGTCAGAATAAGCATAGCCATTTTCTTAAGCTTCTTTTCCAAAGGATTCCTACAGAGTGTGTTGACTAGGCAATGACATACACGGAAACATCACTGTAATAACTGCCCATGAGGTTTTCTCAAATCTATTGTTATCTATGTAAAGTTTTTAATTTCCTACCTTTGTCTTAGTTAAATTGGACTTTCACTCCAGTAGAAATAATTTACGTGGCTATATAGCACTTATGTAAAAATCAGTACTTTTGTTTTCATTATAAACAATTAGATCAGATCAGTCGCTCAGTCGTGTCCGACTCTTTGCGACCCCATGAACTGCAGCATGCCAGGCCTCCCTGTCCATCACCAGCTCCCGGAGGTCACTCAGACTCACACCCATCAAGTCAGTGATGTCATCCAGCCATCTCATCCTCTGTTGTCCCCTTCTCCTCCTGCCCTCAATCCCTCCCAGCATCAGAGTCTTCTCCAATGAGTCAACTCTTCGCATGAGGTGGCCAAAATACTGGAGTTTCAGCTTTAGCATCATTCCTTCCAAAGAAATCCCAGGGCTGATCTCCTTCAGAATGGACTGGTTGCATCTCCTTGCAGTCCAAGGGACTCTCAAGAGTCTTCTCCAACATTACAATTCAAAAGCATCAATTCTTCGGCGCTCAGCCTTCCTCACAGTCCAGCTCTCACATCCATACATGACCACAGGAAAGACCATAGCCTTGACTAGGCGAACCTTTGTTGGTAAAGTAATGTCTCTGCTTTTGAATATGCTATCTAGGTTGGTCATAACTTTCCTTCCAAGGAGCAAGCATCTTAATTTCATGGCTGCAGTCACCATCTGCAGTGATTTTGGAGCCCAGAAAAATAAAGTCTGACACTGTTTCCACTGTTTCCCCATCTATTTCCCATGTAGTGATGGGACCAGATGCCATGATCTTCGTTTTCTGAATGTTGAGCTTTAAGCCAACCTTTTCACTCTCCACTTTCACTTTCATCAAGAGGCTTTTTAGCCCCTCTTCACTTTCTGCCATAAGAGAAATTTTACCATTGACTTTCTCTCTCCAAATTCAGGGATTTGCCTCCTGACGCCTGGGTTGTGAGAGGGGCCTCTTTACGAGTCTTCTTCTCATTTGTGATCCATCACTCAAAATGCTTGCAGAAAGATTGTCTAGAAATAGAAACTTGGACTTTCACTGTAGGACCTCTGCTGGAAAACCGAACTCAGACTCATTTCTGTGGCATTCAAAGATGCACAAGATCTGACGTTCCCTCCAGGGCACACTGGTCTCTCTGCATCCGCTCAAGCTACACACTTACTCCTTCATGCCCCTGCTTTGGAACATTGGCTTCATCTTTCCTTTATGAAACTGGCAGACTCTTCACTGGCCTCCTTATCAGAGTGAAATTTTCCTTGCTTTGCGATCCCATGGTCACTGGCTTTTATTCTGCATTTGAGAGCTGTTTGTAGGGAACACATCCAGGTTTGAATCTTGGGCTGGCGTGTTCTAGCAGAATAACTTTGGACAAGTCATGCATTCTCTTAGCCACAGTTTTATGATCTTAAAGCTGACATTATAATACCCATTTCTGAGCATTATTTGTGGGATTAAATGAGATACACAGTGAACACACTGAATTCTGCTATCTCTGACATTGGTTCTCATGTACCTAGATCACCTGGAGTGATATTTGTGAGAGCAGATTTCCAAGACCCCTGATCTACTGGATCAGAATTTCCAAAGAGGAGTTAGAATCAAAATTTAAAGGGCACTTCCAGTGCTTTGGACACCAGTGGTCCTCAAACCACACTGGGAGGGAGTAACGCTGCCTTAAATGAAGTGGTCTTTCAGACAGAAGTTATCTACTCAATATTCATGTTCTCAGGAGTGCACTGGACCAAGCAAGTGTAAAAATACTGAGTGCAAAGATGGTTTCAAATAATTAATTATTGTAAATAATTTTAAAAATTGAGTGCAAAAACAGCTGTAAGAATATTGAATGCAAAAACAGCTGTAAGAATATTGAGTGCAACTGGCAGCTCATTTTTAACAAGTAAATGCATATTTCTAGGAAAATATAGAGACCACTGGAGAAGGTAAGCTGGGAAAGAATATAATCTAAGTCAATTAAGAGAAAATAAAAAGAATTTCTATAATATTTTTCAGATTAAAGATGACTTCAAATGCTTTCTCCATCCTCACGTCCAGACTGCAAAGATTCTCTAAGTGACATTCCTTTCTGTTGTGGCCTGTGATCACCCAGAAGGATGCTTAAGGATCTGGCTCCCTGAAATCCAGGAGGGTGCAGAGGTTGTAAATCCAGGCTGGGCCACAATCCGTTTAAGAACAAGTGGCTGCAGTGCAGAATGATCAAACACAATGCTGTTAGGATAATTCTCCACTGATTAAAGAAAAAGGTGTAACTTCTAGGGTTATCCTGGTGTCCATGGCTCTGGGGAAACGTACTTTACATATTTAATGGAGAGAGGCTTAGCTTTTGAATATATCATTTCTTCAGTGTTGACATCAAAAGGCTTGCAATTCTATATTGGGGGAAATAATGGGATTTACATGTCACCCTTACCCTGCGAGCTCATCTAATATCCTTATTATTCAGGATTTCATAGCACTACCCTATGGGTCTCTTTCTTTTTTTCTTTCCTCCCTCCCTCTCTTCCTTCATTGTTTCTTTTTTTTTTTTTACTTTGTCAAGAAAATATGCAAGTTGAAATGTGCTTGAAATAGTTTAGGGCTTCTAAACTTGGGGAATGTTTCTAATATAATCAGATTTACTAGAATTTGGACTTCCAATGCTAGAAAATATTGTAGAAAAGGGTTTTAACTTTGAACTACAATGAAGCTTGAGGTCTCTCTCTTAACCCAGGATATCACTCCTTAACAACATAGATGCTAGCAGCCTAGCTACTTGCTGCTTTTTATTCCAAAAGTTTCTCAAAAGGCCTGAAGACCAACATTTTTTGAGTAATACTTCTGAGAATGAGGCTATATGGGAGGAAAAACTGAGTGAACTTGAGAAGCCAGATAACTTCTGTTACTGTGCTTACCTTCTTATAAGTAAAGGAAAATGCCTTCTCTTTTATGTCTAGTTCTGAAATTCTATTATTATAAAGTTCTGCTCCCATGGATGTGTGTCGGGGTGGGGGGGTGGTCTGGGTGCCCTGCCCCTAGAGTTTTTTATACTTTATTTTTTGAGACTTTGTGTTTATTTGTGGCTGTGCCACACCCTCACTGCCGCATGCGGGCTCCTCTGGTGGTGGTGCATGGGCTTCTCGCTGAGACGGCTTCTTTTTGGGGAGCACGGGCTCTTGTGCTCAGGATCAGGAGTTGTGGCAGACCGGCTTAGTTTTTCCATGACACGTGGGATCTTCCTGGATCAGGGATCAAATCTGTGTCCCCTGCATTAGTCACCAGGGCCCCCTCCAGATTTTAATCTTTATAGCACTGAACTATAAAGGATTTATCAATTCAGTTCAGTTCAGTCGCTCAGTCTTGTCTGACTCTTTGCAACCCCATGAATCGCAGCATGCCAGGCCTCCCTGTTCATCACCAACTCCCGGACTTCACTCAAATTCATGTACATTGAGTTGGCGATGCCATCCAGCCATCTCATCCTCTGTGGTCCCCTTCTCCTCCTGCCCCCAGTCCCTCCCAGCATCAGAGTCTTTTCCAATGAGTCAACTCTTTGCATCAGATGGCCAAAGTATTGGAGTTTCAGCTTTAGCATCATTCCTTCCAATGAACACCCAGGACTGATCTCCTTTAGGATGGACTGGTTGGATCTCCTTGCAGTCCAAGGGACTCTCAAGAGTCTTATCCAACACCATAGTTCAAAGGCATCAATTCTTCGGCGCTCAGCTTTCTTCACAGTCTAACTCTCACATCCATACATGACCACTGGAAAAACCATAGCCTTGACTAGATGGTCCTTTGTTGGCAAAATCCTCTCTAAACTATAGAGATTAAAATTACACATTGTAGGTGTATTTCTCCAGCTGGGCCAGGTAGTTACAGTAATATTTCAGGGGATATCTGAAGGTACTGTGTTGGCTACCTCAGAATATTTGGAGGAAAAATCCACTATTTTGTTATTTTAAAAAATGACAGGTGTCTCAGGGGATAGAAGGGGGAAGTGCATGAAAATGTCAAACATAACGTCAGTGCTTCCAAGTAGGGATGAGTTCATACCACTTTATTCAGGCTTAGCTCTCTCCCAGGACCTGTGAGTTTCTTCTCTTTCTGTTTCTCACTGGCGATTTAGCACAGATCAGTTTTCAGAGCGGAGAAGGCAATGGCACTCCACTCCAGTACTCTTGCCTGGAAAATCTCATGGATGGAAGAGCCTGGTAGGCTGCAGTCCATGGGGTCGATAAGAGTCGGACACGACTGAGGGACTTCACTTTCACTTTTCACTTTCCTGCATTGGAGAAGGAAATGGCAACCCACTCCAGTGTTCTTGCCTGGAGGATCCCAGGGACGGGGGAGCTTGGTGGGCTGCCGTCTATGGGGTGGCACAGAGTCGGACACGACTGAAGCGACTTAGCAGCAGCAGCAGCAGCAGTTTTCAGAGGACTTGTGAGGAGGGGGAGGAAATAGAGGCAACCTATACTGGGGTCGAGGAGGGACCTCACCCTGTTCCAGAAGCTGCAGAAGCGTCAGCCCCCTTTGTCCGAGGCAGCCTGTCCTGAACACACCTGTCGGTATCCCCACACTCTGCAAAGGAGGGCACCAGGGAAACACACATTTTGATTCTAATTATAACCTCTGACTCTGCAGCCACGGGAAACCGAGCTCTTGGTGCATCAAGCTGGACAGCAGGCAGGAAGAGCCCAGTCTAGAAGATGCTCCTTGGGGAGGGAAATGATGGGACGAAATGGACATGTGGCTGAGTGGCAGACAAGACTCCTGACTGGGACCTGGGGACATGGCTCGGAACAGAGGGGAACAGGAATCTGGTTCTCTTATGTTCGGCCTGTCTGTTGGGCAGATTCTCTAACTTCTAAGTAGTAGTTTCTAAAGTCTTCTTAACAACTGAAATCCTTCTTCTAATCAAGCTGTATGCAGAAGCCTCATGCGGGATCCAGCTGAGACTAGAGCTGTTCTGATTGGGAGACAGTGGTGGGGAGACATTGATAGGGGGACAGTGGTGGGGAGACATTGGGAGCTGGAGCACCCTGGTCCCCTTCTCCCTGTCCCTCCCACGGCGGCTCTGGAGCACCCCGGGAGGCAGATTCCTCCAAGCACAACCTCAGTGTACTGAAAACACACTCATCATCACAGAAAGAGACTTCCAGAGCAGCAGTGGATCTGGTTGCAAGATCTAACTCTGGAACCTTAGGGATTTGTCACGTGTGAGTGCAGTAACCTTTGGCACCTTGTTTACCCCTTTAGGCTTCAGATTCCTGATCTAGGAAACAAGGCTAGTGGGACCTCCCTGGTGGTCCAGTGGTTAAGAACTTGCCTGACAATTCCGGGGACACAGGTTTGATTCCTGGTCGGGGAACCGAGACTCCGCATGCCCCGGGGCAACTAAGCCCGTGAGCCACAACTCCTGAGCCTGCACACCCCAGAGCCTGTGCACGACAACGAAGAGAGGCCCTGCTCACCACAACTCGAGAAAGCCCATGCCCAGCAATGAAGTCCCAGCACAGCCAAACATAAATAAATAAAAAGAAGGCTAGGAATTTTATCCTCCTAATTGGGTTATGGGAGAATTAAACAGATAATGTGGGTAAGGCATTTAGCAGAGATCTTGAGCCCAGGGAAAAGCCTGAGGGATGACATTATGACTGTTCCTAAGGTGGGTTCCCCAGTGGCTGAGATGGTAAACAGTCTGCCTGCAAAGCGGGAGACCAGGGTTTGATCCCTGGGTTAGGAAGATCCCCTGGAGAAAGGAATGGCAACCCACTCCAGCATTCTTGCCTGGAGAATCCCATGGACAGAGGAGTCTGGGGCTACAGTCCATGGGGTCGCAAAGAGTCAGACATGACTGAGCGACTAACACATGCTACAAGGTGGGTTCTATGCTGTTGATGTGCATATTCCCCCTGGTATCGAGTGTCCTGGCTCCAAGGGCTTTACGTTTCTAATCTTAAAAATGTAAGCTTCCCTTGCCACACAGTTATGAGAAAAGGCAAAATAATGTCAAGTGTTTCTGGAAAATCAGAGAATGCAGAATTACGAGGCATCAGTTAGCATCATCCCTGGACCACCACGTGCTCTGCTCTAGGCAAGGGGCTGGTCGTGCGGGCTCCTGGGCTTCGTGGCACTCACCGTGGCCAGGAGGGAATCCAAGAAGCTGCCAGAAAAGACGGTGCCTGTGGCGAAGGAAGTGCTCAGATGCAGGTTCGTTCCGGAGAAGTTCCCTTCCATCCCACTGAGCTGTTCAATAAAGTGGATGTTGGAAGGATTTTCTGCAAGAAAAGAGGCAAAAGGGAAAGGCAGGCAGACAAGTTTAGGAATACAGGACTTTCAGAGCAGACTGACCTAGTGCGGGGAGTCGGGGGGAGGGGGTAACCATTGCTCAAAGGGACAGATGCCACTATGGGGTCAAGGTGGGACCTGCCTCAATTTTAGTTTTTTTTCTTTCCAAGTATCTTCATCCCCTGAAGATGGGATATCCTCTTGAGTACCTTCATCATCAAGGAGTTATTCTTGGATCTTAGGCTCAGTTTCTCTAAGCAAGTATCCTGAAAATCACTCTGTATAATTTGTCTTTCAAGCCAGGACACTTTGGGGGGAAGGTGGGGAACACTTTAAATGATCACACAGGGATAAAAGACATAAATAGAACATCTGCTCACCCCTGTCATTGTCTTTTTCTCCATATACTGTTTCACAGATGGCTTGGTATTTACTTAGATTCTTAGAGTCATGTGGGCCTAGAATGCGTTAATCAGGGGCTTCCAAAACTTCGTGTGCAAAATGAACTAACTGGGGATCCTGTTATGACACATTTTCTGATCCACTGGGCCTGGTGGGCCTGAGCGTCTGTGTGTCCAACAAGCTTCCAGATGCTGCTGCTACGGCTGATTCGTGGAGTACACTTTGAGTAGCAAGGGCTTCGAGAATCATCCTAACCAAACCAGGGTGGCGGCCGGATTATCCAATAGCAAATCTGTGCCAGCCTCAAGCTACAGCTCAGACCCCTGTAGGCAACCTCTGCACTCAATGCAATCATTCATTTCTAGGACAGCAGAGGCACTGACTGTCTTCGTTCCAAGACTATTGCTTCAAAAATGTTTTTGTATAGAGGACAGCATTGGCAGACAGTGATAGTGTCTCCTACCATAGCCAAGGGAAGGCACGCTTACTGCCCATTATAAAAGATTCTGGTTCCCGAAGCTCAGGGTTCCTCTCCAACAAGCAATTCATGGTGGATCCAGGTGTTACTTGGTCCTCTTCATGCCCATCTGTGGGAACTAAGGCTAGGGAAACCAGCAAAAAAATAAGGATGCTACTGCTATTGCTGTGAGTGCTAAACTATTCACTCTCTCTGACCCAGTGGTCTTATGTCTTCCATAAACTGGACAGTTTAACCTGTTGTTATAGCTTGCAAGTTGCAAGATATCTTAGATCCTTCAAAGTTCTTGACTGTCCTATTACTGATCCAAACAAATCTGTTGGACATGCAACTCAGAGCACACTCTTTACTGAGCTTGGATTGGTCCCTCATTCTTAAAATTGTTCCTTAGTCAAGTTTGGAGGAAGCAATAGACTTCTGGTATTAGGGAACAATTTTCTTCCAATAACTATGTATACTTATAAAAGATGAGGGAGGTATGACGAATATCAACCCAAATTTCCTATGCACACTTACTTTCTTCCTCTTGTACTGCCAACCCTCAACACACACACACACACATACACACACACACCCCCAGAAGCCCTTGTCCAGTTCTTGCTGTGTCATCCTAAACCAGTGGCTTCAGTGTTCCCAGTCGTTACCCTGCATTGTACACTCTGTACTGAAATGCTGGCTCTCAAATCCACAGCTCTTATGTCACTGTGATTCTTCCTTGCAGCCAAAGAACAGAAACTGAGTGAACTGGCAGGAGAATTGTTCGGCTAATTTGACAGGTGCGGCCAGGTGCCAGAAAGTGTTTAGTTGAACAAAGCTGTATGTCCCTGGAGAGTGACCAGATGCATTTCTGGGGCCAGTGAGAAGCTCGCTGGTCCCCTCCCAACCACTCTAACTTACACAAAACTTAGGGTATATACACATCAGGGTGACAGATGGCTCAAAAGGGAATAAAAATACAACAAAAAATGAGAACTGTAGCCAATAGTTTTAGGGTGCTTACGGACAGACTGGCAGGGACGAGTCAGACTCAAGGGCTCTGAGATCTTCCAACCTGGATTTGAAGGGCTAGGGCTCTGGGGCACAGGGACTAGACTGTTGCCTGCCTTCCTATGCACAGCCACTCCCAAACCACAGACGAGTGTCACCCAGTGGTTCCTCTCTATGTTCACCTGCTTCATTTCTGGAACTCTGAGGTCTGTTCATCTGCTTGGTTAAAGTTTCATTTGGCTTACATACTGTGAATCATAAAATTCCCACTAAAACAGTTGTTACATCCTTGAATCAAGTCAAATCTCATGCACGGGGCCAACTTTAGAGATTGACTTTGAGCTGATCCAACCTATGTTAAAGGTACCGCCCCTTCTTCCGTAACCTCCCCTTTTCTCACCAACTATTACCAGTATTAAACCCAGGGTCTCCCCGAGTGCCTCACAAACAACCCCCAGTGTCCTCGAGCACCCCCCTCTGCCTTTCTTGCTGCCCCCGGGGCTGCTCACATCTGGGGAAGTTCCATATACATTCGTTTTCCATAAGGTGTTGGTGAGAGGTAACAGCCTGGTCTGTTACTTCTGCTATGGAGCATTTCTGTTTTATAAGAGCACTGCTCAGGGCTGGGATCAAGAAGACACGGGGGACTCAGGAGCAAGCCTCTTCCTAAAGTCTGCACCCTGGGGCCTCACTGGCCTCACCCCAGCGCCTGCCCTGGGGTCACCACAGGAGAGGAAGGAGCCTGATGGGCAGAGAAGCTGGTTCAGGGAAAGTCTTTCTTGCAGTTTTCAAATCAATGTCCTCTCCCCCAGAGGGGTTCCCTCTGAATGAGGCTGAGACAAGTGCTGGTCTCTTTCCTCTGGAAACTGCAGGAGTGGGGAAGGCAGGAGCCACCTCTGCCCCAACCGTGCCCCCCGGCAACACACACGCACACACACACACACACACACACACACACAACAGGCTCTGCTGGATGATGTCAACATCACCAATTGAATAAAAGCCTAGGGAGGAGCTAAGATGGCGGACGAGTAAGACGGGGAGAATACTTTCTCCTCCACAAATCCATTAAAAGAACATTTGAATGCTGAATAAACTCGATAAAACAACTTCTGAATGCCGGCAGAGGACATCAGGCACTTAGAAAGACAGCTCATTGTCTTCAAAACGAGAAAACGAGCCCTGCGGTAACTCCTTTTGCGGAGAACTGGCGCGGACACCAGCATTTGCTATTGGCAAGTGGGGGCTGGGCTAGGAGGAGCGGCGAGGCCTGCATTGCTTTGAGAAAGGATTTGGCCTGGCTATCTCGGGCGCTATCTGAGCGAAATAACCAGACTGTCGGTTATCTACTACATCAAAAGCCAGCCCTAACTTAAGACACCACCAGGACTACCTACGGAACAAAGGGCTGCACAGAGTTGGCCGGCTGCAGGCCGTCCCACTCCCGTGACAGGCAGCCAGGGCCAGAGGCGGGCAATTATAGCCCTAGAGAGACACTGTCTAACGGAACTGTGAGTAGGTTTCTGTGCTGACTCACGCTTCTTGGGGCTCTGGATGGTCAACATCTGCCTGAGAAAGTGCGCTGTTTGTATACCCAGAAAACTGAGCGGCGGAGAGGCGATAAGTCGCAGCAGCTGCGCTCGCTGAACATTTCATCACCTGCGCTACTCGGATCTGGGAAGGGCATAAAACGCAGACTCAACCAAGTCTGTGCTTCTGAGGATTATCTGAGTGCCTGAACCTGGCCGGTTTAGATTTGGGTGTTCATCTCCGCCCCCTCTGTAACAAGGCAGAGATCAGATATTGAAAAGACCTGTAAACCGCCTCAATAAAGAGAATTCAACAAACTACCAGAATATAGTAAGGACACTCTAAATTTGGCAATTTTAACAAAATGAAGAGACAAAAGAATACCCAGCAGCTAAAGGAACAGGATAGATCTCCACCAAACCAAACCAAAGAGGAAGAGATAGGGAATCTACCTGATAAAGAATTCCAAATAATGATAGCGAAATTAATTCAAAATCTCGAAATCAAAATAGAATCACAGTTAAAGAGTCTGGAGACAAGGATTGAGAAGATGCAAGAAAGGTTTAACAAGGACCTAGAAGAAATAAAAAAGAGTCAACACATAATGAATAATGCAATAAATGAGATCCAAAACACCCTGGAGGCAACAAATAGTAGAATAACAGAGGCAGAAGATAGGATTAGTGAACTAGAAGATAGAATCCTAGAAATAAATGAATCAGATGAGAAAAAAGAAAAACGTATCAAAAGAAATGAGGACAATTTCAGAAACCTCCAGGATAACATCAAACGCTACAACATTCGAATTATAGGAGTTCCAGAAGAAGAAGATAAAAAGAAAGATCATGAGGAAATACTTGAGGAGATAATAGTTGAAAACTTCCCTAAAATGGAGAAGGAAATAACCACTCAAGTTCAAGAAATCCAGAGAGTCCCTAACAGGATAAACCCAAGGCGAAACACCCCAAGACACATATTAGTCAAATTAACAAAGATTAAATATAAAGAACAAATATTAAAAGCAGCAAGGGAAAAACATCAAATAACTCACAAGGGAATTCCCATAAGGATAACAGCTGATCTTTCAATAGAAACTCTCCAAGCCAGGAGGGAATGTCAAGACGTAATTAAAGTGATGAAGGAAAATAACTTACAGCCTAGATTATTGTATCCAGCAAGGATCTCATTCAAATATGAAGGAGAAATCAAAAGCTTCACAGATAAGCAAAAGTTGAGAGAATTTTGCATCACTAAACCATTTCTCCAACAAAAACTAAAGGACATTCTCTAGAGCAATACAATAATAGTGGGAGACTTTAACACCCCACTCATATAATCTGGCTGTAATAGACAAAGTAAAGAGGAAAACATATTTACTTATGAGCCTCAAAAAATTCAGTTCACTCAGTAGAGTTTAAAAAAAAAAAAAAAAAAGACTTATTTGCTCACTCTGTAGAGGTTTATTGACTATTTTGTGGGTTTGGTACCACTTTGGGTAGTAGGGAGGAAGAGGTGACAAATGTGATCCTGTCCTAAATAATATATTGTGGTAAAGATAGATTTACCAATACAAAATACCAAGATGTGCCTAAAGATGAGGACACCCAAACTGGACTTTTTGTTTTCTGAACTTTTCATTTCGAGAACAAACCTCCTAATATAAGATGAACTCACCATGATTTTTTTAAGTGTTCTTTGTGATTAAAAACAGAAAGCCATTGGTTAAGAAATTACATATACTCCTCCCCACCATCACTCCCCCTTCTTTCTTCCCATTTCCCTCCCACCCTCATTGATCCTTTCCTTTGTCCATTTTCCCCTGCAAAAATAAAAAAAAAAAAAAAAAAAAGCCTAACATAACGTCCTGCAAGCACAGAATGGTCTCTCAGTCTCCTTCTGGGTCCTCAGTCCTTTGACGGTAGATCCTAAAGGCAACCCTGGGTCATCGATCACACCGGCAAAGACCTCTCCCTTGAATTCTGCCCTTGAAACACAACTTACTCAGTTCGGTGAGAATGGGGATCCTTCGGTACTTTGATTTCCTGGGATTGCTACTGGGGCACCCGGCGAACTCTGCAGAACAGAAAACAGGGAGGAAAGGGGTTGATAAACGTAAACGCGGTGGCTGGTGACACAGACAAGGATGCGGAAGCACACTGTGGCTCTTGGTGCTTTATCTTAGCAAACCAACCCTCATGCCCAAATCCCAAATCCTTTTCTATAATTGAAAAAAATAAAAAAAAGGAGTCTCAGCCTCTGCTTTTCAGTTTCGTGGTGTGTGTGTGTGTTTCCTAAATCAGCAGTCCTCAACTTTTTTTGGCACCAGGGATTGGTTTCATGGAAGACAATTTTTCCATGGGATGGTTTCGGGATGATTCAAGTGCATTATATTTATCTCACTACTGCTACTGCTACTGCTAAGTCGCTTCAGTCGTGTCCGACTCTGTGCGACCCCATAGAAGGAAGCCCACCAGGCTCCCCCATCCCTGGGATTCTCCAGGCAAGAACAGTGGAGTGGGTTGCCATTTCCTTCCCCAATGCACACTTTATGTCTAATCTAAAGCCACCGCTGATCTGATGGGGGTTACCAGTCCGTGGCGCAGAGGTTGAAGACTTCCGTTCCCGTCCTAAATGACCTTTCAGGTGAATTGCAAAAACAGGTGGCGCTCTCCCCATAGTTGTTTATTGGCAAACAAAGTTTAAACATGATTGTTCTGCACCGTGTGGGGTCCCAGGTGATGGCTCAGGCAGGCAGTGCTTCAAACCACATCCTCTTGCTTGTAGAACTTTCAGGAAACTGTGAATAAGCAGGAGTGCCTCCCCAGGAGCGCTTGGGGATACACGGCCACTGGGGACTTCCGCTCCTGGTGCTTCTGCCTCTTTGGGGTCCTCCTGGCCTGAGGCTTTGCCCACATCCTCTTTCTTCTTCAGCAAGACTGCCCGCCTTCCAGGTCTGGTTGGTCTTCCCAATCCGTAACGTCTTGGGAATGCCTTAAAGACTGGGACTGGAGGTCACAGGGGCCTCCGTACTTTGCTTTTAGTTCCTGCCTTAGGAGACGAGGCCCTTCCTCTCAGTCCACGAGCCTTGGATACCAAAGAGAGTCAGTGCCCAGCCCCGGCCTGGAACACAGCCTCAGCTCATGTTGACAAATGAGGAGTTCCGAAAACAAGAATGACACCAGAGTCTTGGTCGCCAAGTTAAACCCTTAAAAAATGTAAAGAAAGAGAACGGAAGAGAGAAATAGGAATCTAGGATCCTGATTAAAACCAAAGAAACACAACCAAGCAAAACAAATATACGATGCTCTCATCAGGAGTTCTGCTTTAAAACGGCTGGTTAGGGACTTCCCTGGCAGGCTACTGGCTACGACTCGGCTCCCAGTGCAGGGGGCCCAGGTTCAATCCCTGGTCAGTGAATTAGATCTCACATTCCGAAACTAAAGATCCCGAGTGCTGTGTGCCCCAACTAAGACCCAGTGCAGCCAAAACAACCAAAAAAAAAAAAAAAATGCTCGTTACCTTTCTTGAACTTTACTGAGAACACTATGCATGTAAGGGGGAAGAAATATTGTGAAACCTAACAGTCAACTTGTCATCAAGATTCTCTGTTGCCTTGGAAGAAGGTGAAATATTGTTTTGTGGTGGGGAGGGAGAGTGAGATGAACAAGTTTGGTTTGATAGAGAGTCTGAGAAACAGACCAAGGCGTGGTCATTGGGAGGCTGGCCGCTGAGACAGGTTGGGTAAAGGGGAAATCCAGAGGGAGGTTTTGTTCCCAGATGGAATGCTAAGCTCTGCAATTTTTACCACCTCTCCCATCTCCCCCAGAAACAGTCAGTAAAAGGGCCACTCCTGGTTCATGCAGAGTAGAGCTGAGTACATTTCTGATTGCCACCAAAATGCTGAGCAGATTTAGGGTGAACACAGAAGTGACATGGGGCCAGGGGCAACACTGTGCAGTTAACAGTTAGAACCGGAAGCAAATGGCCTTAGGACGTTAGCAAAACCCTTTAGCTTTCTGGGCGGAAACAGACGCCCTGGGGCAAACCTCACCCACACAGCTATTAAAGAGGAGGGTTTGCCTGATGGCTAGAGATCAGATATCCATACTCACTGGGAAATCTTATTGCTGATGGGATCTGAATATATTCAACTCTTTTTCTTAAATGTCTGGGATTGTCATAATGCAGAGAGGCTTGGGGGAACTGAGACTCTATTTGATTTTCAGAGCCATACAAGACGTTTCATCTGCTTCATGTCCTTCCCTTCCTTCTTCCCTCCCTCTCTTCCTTTCTTCTTTCCACCCTCATCTCCTTTCTACCTGTCCTCTGTCTATGATTCTTTAAGGAGTATAGGCTCCAGATTAGAACTGTGAACAGTCCTTTCCCCAATTACTACGTGTCGCCATATTTGCAATTTTTTTGCAATTTGCAAATAAATTTGCAATTATTTGCAATAAACAAAATATTTTCAAATAGTGAAGAGCACTATGAAAAAACCTAAGTTTTCGGGACTGACAAGGGAGGTGGCTTTACTTAGGGTGTGAAGAGGTTTCTCTGACATTGAAATGCCATCCTGAGTGATAAGCAAAAGACATCCAACCAGAGGGGACTAAAGGCAGGAAAGAACCAGTATAAACAGGCTGAATGAGGAGGAAGTTCAAGCTCCTTACTGGCCTGCAAGACTCTACATGGTTTTCCTATAATTGTTATGGGTTGCCATTATAGGACTGAAAGGAAGAAACTGATAAAATTTATTATCCAATAAATACTTGCAAAAAATCCCTCTGGCTGCTGTGAACAGTAGAAGCGGCAAGGGAGTAAGAATGATGACACCGAATAGTGACATAGAATCTATAAATTATGTCGAGTGAGATCACCTTTGAAGACGAGGAAACTGACTCAAGGTTTATATACTTTGCCCAAGATTATCAGATCAGATCAGATCAGTCGCTTAGTCGTGTCCGACTCTTTGCGACCCCATGAATTACAGCGCGCCAGGCCTCCCTGTCCATCACCAATGCCTGGAGTTCACTCAGACTCACGTCCATCGAGTCAGTGATGCCATCCAGCCATCTCATCCCCTGTCGTCCCCTTCTCCTCCTGCCCCCAATCCCTCCCAGCATCAGGGTCTTTTCCAATGAGTCAACTCTTTGCATCAGGTGGCCAAAGTACTGGAGTTTCAGCTTTAGCATCATTCCTTCCAAAGAAATCCCAGGGCTGATCTCCTTCAGAATGGACTGGTTGGATCTCCTTGCAGTCCAAGGGACTCTCAAGAGTCTTCTCCAACACCACAGTTCAAAAGCATCAATTCTTTGACGCTCAGCCTTCTTCACAGTCCAACTCTCACATCCATACATGACCACAGGAAAGACCATAGCCTTGACTAGATGGACCTTTTTGGCAAAGTAATGTCTCTTGCTTTTGAATATGCTATCTAGGTTGGTCATAACTTTCCTTCCAAGAAGTAAGCATATTTTAATTTCATGGCTGCAGTCACCATCTGCTGTGATTTGGGAGCCCAGAAAAATAAAGTCTGACACTGTTTCCACTGTTTCTCCATCTATTTCCCATGCAGTGATGGGACCAGATGCCATGATCTTCGTTTTCTGAATGTTGAGCTTTAAGTCAACTTTTTCACTCTCCACTTTCACTTTAATCAAGAGGCTTTTTAGTTCCTCTTCACTTTCTGCAATAAGGGTGGTGTCATCTGCATATCTGAGGTTATTGATATTTCTTCTGGCAATCTTGATTCCAGCTTGTGTTTCTTCCAGTCCAGTGTTTCTCATGATGTACCCTGCATAGAAGTTAAATAAACACGGTGACAATATACAGCCTTGACGAACTCCTTTTCCTAGATTATATTGCTTGCAAAGATTATATTGCCCAAGATTATATTGCTTGTAAAGGATGGATGGGTTCTTACACACCAATTAGTACTTATTTCAAAGCCCACATTCTTTTAAGGGCTTCTTTGTAGCCCTATTAAAATATACCAGGTTGGGTTGGCATTTTCAATAAAACACTGAGATCAGTTTCCCTCAAAGGGGAAATCCTCCTTCAAATTCCACTTTCGGATTCCAATTCCCTCTAAAAGGGCTTGGAAAATCCCGACTTTCAGAGGCAAATGTTCTTCTTGGATAGAGATGTGTCCATATCAGCTGGCATAACTGTGTAAGTATCTTTTCTGACACCAGCTGGGGCACAGAAACAGTTTCTGCCTGAACTCCATCCTTCCTTGTAAAGTAATGGTTAATGTGAATGGCAATTTGAATATGTATCTGATGACAGCCTGGATACATTCTCTAATATCAATATTTTTGCCACCTAGTAGTACACAGTATTATACCTGAAATCTTCCAGGCTGTCAGGGTGCTATTACAAAAGATTGCTTAATTGTAGATTACTGCTGTACGTTTAAATTTCAGTAGCATATTAAGTTGTCAGACTTAATTACCGTTATATGTTTAGATTATGCCACACATTATTTAGTTCCGTACCTAGGTTTGCCAACCTGCTCTTGTGACATGACAGGGCAGTAATTAGAGCATCAGCTGAAAAATCTAAAGTTTTCCATGATGTCGTCCTTTAGCGAGTCTTCAGTCTCTCTGTCCTTCCATGTCCAATGTCCCTTGGGGGACCACTGGATGCAATAGCCTTGCTGGTCCTAGACATGTTTTATGTGTAACTTTGGCATGATCATGAAGACATGGAAAAGCCCGCTGATGCCACAAAAGCCTCAGCAGACATGTCCAGAGCAAGAGTTCTCAGTCTTGCACTTGTACACTGCAGGATATTTAGCAGCATCTCTGACCCCTACCCACTAGATGCCAACAGCACCACCCCCCAAGTTGTGATAACCAAAACTGTCTCCAGACATTGTCAGCCGACCTATGGGGGTAAAACTGCCCCTGGTTGGGAACCACTGTCTTAGAGGAAGGAAAAGAAAATTGCCAGGATGCTAGATGCACGCTGGTGCTCAGCGTGGAGGAGCTTTTCTCCCTCCCTTCCTTTGTCTCCCTCCCTTCTACAATTGTGAAATTGTGGAATTTCATAATCCTTTATACTTTCAGTTCTTGGAGGTGATAATTTCCATTGCCACCTGCTTGGTCTGGTGCAAGGGGAGTATTAGTATGAAATGGGAAGAATGGTTAAGAGAACTGGTCAGGCTTCTCTGACGGTTGGGAATTTTTCTATGCAAACCCCAGGGAGATTCCTGTGATGCCAGAGCAACTGATGAGGTTTCTGAGTGACAGTCTTTGGCTATCTCCATGTGTGCACAACCTGAGTTTACGGCTGGCTACCTCTCTTAGGTAGCACAGGAGAGCCTGTCCGGACCTCTATTTCCTTATCACACAATGGGTGTATTGACAACCACACAAGGAAATATGCAAGGTCTACACAACATACTTTTCTCTAAACTGTTCCTTCTGTCATTGGGGAGAGCACCTACTCATACCTCATGATGATTCAAACACTCTGACATCCCTTCATCATCTCTTTCTCCCTCCCAACCCTTTCCCCCTCTTTTCTCTCTCTCTTTTTCTACTAAACCCATCATTTGCTCCTTTAAGAGTAACCTAGCATCTAGCAGAGTATGTGACACATACAAAATGAATATATTCTTGTTGAATGAATAAATGCGTAAATGAGAGGATAAGAATCACTAGGTACATAATAAAAGAAACTAGAAGTAAAATCATAGGTTTCTATATGGTTTAGCCTGTATAGGATGTAAGATTAAAAAATAATAGAAGGACAAGTCACCCGATAATTAGCTAGGTGGCTTATGACAGTCCACCCCCAGCTGTTACTGAGTGAGCGTTTTCATCTGTATATTGATGACATTGCCTTCAGAGTGAATACTTCTCTGTCCAGTTTTAGAAAGTTGAAAGCACGATACACACACACACACCACACTAGTTTTGTGTAAATCTGAGCACCCTAATTGCTAAGCTAAGGACTGACATACAGAACACAATGTCATTTTTATGCATCTCCAGATTAGCTCAGCAAAGGTATGGCTCACATTTTCTTAGTGAGGATTTTCAATGTAGTTTGATATTCAGGAACTGCTTTGCTATTAGTTTCACTTAACAAAAATCCCTGAACCTCCGGTTTAGGTTGAGTGGTGTTTGGCTGTGTAGTGCAGGTCTATGCAGTAGCTGACTTAATTCACCCACCAAAGATTTGACGAGATTATTCATTTATTCCTTTGTCCCAAGAGTCCTCCATTTTCCTTCCTAGCAACAGTACTGGGAGTCAGAGACTGGTCTTTTGGTTTCCTGATTTCACTCATGAACATGTCCATCCACTGTCATGACCATGAAAGGTTTGTGAAGGCTGGGCTGTCTGCCCTCTTCAAGCTCCATGTGAAGTAGGACAGCTGTGGTCAGCAAGCCACGTGGTTGGAGGACGGAGTGCCCTATCTTAATACGAAGCATCCACATCCCCAAGGGAAACAGTTGGATCTGGGGTGGGGAGGTACCTTCAACCAAGGGTTGTGTTCACTTCATGAATTGAAAATCTGTTCTAAATACTGAAAATTATTCACCAATAATGTTTTCATATTAAATGGCTAGTCATCAATTTTTAGAAATGGACTGATAGCTAAGCCTTTTCCCAATTCGGGGAGAAGGAAATCCACAACTCTGCCACAGGAATATACCTGAAGCACATTTTGGGCAAATGAGATGCATGAAAACTCCTCACAGTCCACCTACTGGCTCACTTACTTTGATTTAATAAGTGCATGTTCTGCATCCACAGATGCTTCACAAGTGCTTCCCTGGTGGCTCAGCTGGTAAAAATCCGCCTGCAATGCAGGAGACCTGGGTTCGATCCCTGGGTTGGGAAGATCCCCTGAAGAAGGGAAAGGATAC
Source organism: Tragelaphus eurycerus (assembly GCA_935064755.1). Lineage (NCBI taxonomy): Eukaryota > Metazoa > Chordata > Mammalia > Artiodactyla > Bovidae > Tragelaphus > Tragelaphus eurycerus. The sequence continues at coordinate 8,888,921 of CAKXYN010000034.1, read as the reverse complement.
CCACTCCAGTATTCTGGCCTGGAGAATTCCATGGACTGTAAAGTCCAAGGAGTCACAAAGAGTCAGACACAACTGAACAACTTTCACTTCAGGCATCCACAGAATGACCATAATCGCACTGAGAGGAGTACAAAGGAGGAAGAGACGCAAACCCCATCCTGAAGCGATTTCCCCACTTCTCACCATCTCTTCCCAAACTGAAGCTGAAATGTGACACTTTTAGTTTATAGAAATTGGAAAGGACTTTAGCGCTAATCTTCTAAAAATTCATGTAGTGAACGTATCTTGAAGACTGAAAGAGAATTAGGCTTCATTCTCTCCAAGCACAAAACTTAAGAATAGTAACTTGAACATCTACTAGCTCCAACGAGAACTGATCATGGCATCCGGTCCCATCACTACATGGGAAATAGATGGAGAAACAGTGGAAACAGTGTCAGACTTTATTCTTCTGGGCTCCAAAATCACTGCAGATGGTGACTGCAGCCATGAAATTAAAAGACGTTTACTCCTTGGAAGGAAAGTTATGACCAACCTAGATAGCATATTCAAAAGCAGAGACATCACTTTGCCAACAAAGGTTCGCCTAGTCAAGGCTATGGTCTTTCCTGTGGTCATGTATGGATATGAGAGCTGGACTGTGAAGAAGGCTGAGCGCTAAAGAATTGATGCTTTTGAACTGTGATGTTGGAGAAGACTCTTGAGAGTCCCTTGGACTGCAAGGAGATCCAACCAGTCCATTCTGAAGGAGATCAGCCCTGGGATTTCTTTGGAAGGAATGATGCTAAAGCTGAAACTCCAGTATTTTGGCCACCTCATGCGAAGAGTTGACTCATTGGAGAAGACTCTGATGCTGGGAGGGATTGGGGGCAGGAGGAGAAGGGGATGACAGAGGATGAGATGGCTGGATGGCATCACTGACTCGATGGATGTGAGTCTGAGTGACCTCCGGGAGCTGGTGATGGACAGGGAGGCCTGGCGTGCTGCAGTTCATGGGGTCGTGAAGAGTCGGACATGACTGAGTGACTGATCTGATTTGATCTGATTAACAATAATGAAATACCAATGGCTATGTTCACTGATAATTGATTCATAACAATAAACAGCACTTACGACTCCATGATTTTCCTTAATATGAGAAAACAGTGTTAGGCGCATTCCAGTTAGGAGATGGACGTCACTTTGCACTGGACTAGGGTTCCCCAGGATTGAACTGTCCACTAACCGCTAATCCTAGTACAGAATTCTCAGAGCTGGACGGGATTTTCCAAGCCATCCGACTCCATTTCTCCTCCTCCCCATCATGAGCATTTTTTAGAGAGGAGTTGACTCTCTTTCCTCATCCTATCCTCTCCAGCCCCTTTCTATTGGGGTGTGGTCCTTACGTGGCCCTGAGGGTGTCCGGGCTGAGCAGCTAATTCGCAGGTATCCGATGTTGAGCGTGGCCATGATGGCCTCTGTGTCCACCAAAGTCGGGCTACTGGGTGACTTACAGGAGGAGGATAAGACAGCACACATGGAACACTCCTCTATGTTGACCGCGTGGAGGTCTACGGAATAGAGCGCAGATCCCTGAGGAGAGAAAATCGGGTGAGAGGACACTTCTCAGATGGCGCTGGTGCACTGGGGATGATGCAAGCTTCTGAACCAAAGCTTGCATGGAGTCACCTAGATGACTCGAGTGGGAGGAGAAGGGGTGACAGAGGATGAGATGGTTGGACGGCATTGTCAGTTCAATGGACATGAACTTGAGCAAGTGTCCAGAGATAATGAAGGACATGGAAGCCTGGCGTGCTACAGTCCATGGCGTCGCAAAGAGTGAGTCACAACTGAGTGGCCGAACAACAACTAAGGATAACAGTGGTGAGGAAAACATCACACCTAAAGATCGAAAGGTCACCTTTGCATCCTCACAATGTTGCTTGTAGGTGGCCCCACCTGGAACCTGGATTAATTAGTAAAGTGGCAGTTGCTTCTTTGGTGGAGAAGTAGGGAGAGATCTGGTCCCACCATTAGGTGGCTGAGATGCAGTTACTGGTGATTCCTGATACCAGCTGAATCTAGAGACTTCTGGTCATTTTCTTTCCTCCTTTTCTATGGACTGAGGTGGTGCAGGGAATTTTATGGTGACTTTTTTTAAAAGCAATACAACTTGCTTCCTGAGACTATTGCTTTTAAAGAATACTTCTGATATATTGATAGCATTTCTTGAAAAATCAAATGCTTTGGTGCATCTCACACTGCCTATGTATATTTTAATCCAGGAAAATGGTGGCCTATAATGAGATACAGATCTATGTTGATTCAGAGCAAGGACAATTACAACCCACAGTGCCATAGGGGCCTAATGGACCCATTTCTCAGAATTCTTCCTTTTCATACATCTATCAAGGACCACATGGCATTATGTGTTCCATAAAAGACAAGTTTGCAGAAACAATGAGAAAGTTAGAGCACAGCCTAGAAAGGCTGGCTAGGATCGGCTCACTAGGTCAGACCTACTCACCTAGGTCAGGAGACACTAGGTCAGAATCAGATTCAGAAATGCAGAGAAACTCTTTACATAAAGGCCATACACATGGTCATTAATATAAACATGAAAATATGTTGATTTAAATCCTAGTCCAGCTACTTACCCACCATGAAAACTTGGACAGGTAACACCTTTTCTCTGTGCCTACAGTTCAACATCTTTAAATTTTATACTATGGGGTTATTTGGAGGGTTAAGTGAATTAGTATGTGCAACCTGCTTCAAACCATTTCTGGTACCAGTAAGCACTGTACAATTGTATAAAATACTGTATAATACATTATTGATGTATTATTAGTATCATGATTAATCCTAACTAGTATTATAATAATATATATAATATATAATAATATAATGTTATTATGATTATCATTATAACCATTCACTATTCCTTATTGTGACACTTACAGGCAGAATGTATATCTGGGGAAAATTCCGGATAAATCGCCATTCTCTCTGCAGGTAATCCAGAGACCCAACGAATACAATGTCCTTCAGCTCCTGACGGGTATAGTTGCTAGCTCTCAATGGCATTACAAAATTCCGAAGTCCCATCAGTGTTGAGTGGGCATCTCCAAAGATACATGCTACAATGTGGTTCCGAAAGTTGTATTTTGCCTTGTCAGTTCGTTTCTAAGCATAAGCAGGCCAGACTCTGGTCATTTTTAGAAACAAGATGACAATCCCTTAAAGAAGGCTCCTTCCCCACATTCCAACTCTTCCAGGTACATTAACACTAGCACTTTCATAATGGTAATCAGATTCTGCAAATTCTCCTAATAACATGGAACATGGACAATTATACTTTATATCTCTTCCTGGTGTTCCTGCTTATTTCACTTTTCTCAGTTTTATATTAGCTTGGAGTGCCTCAGTGAAAACTCAGATTGGTGTCATTCCTCAAGTTGTGAAACCACTGAACCAAATGGGGAAAATAGCTCTCGTTTTCATTACATGTTTTTAGCCTCATATTCGCTACAGTGGGCTTCCCTGGTAGCTCGGATGGTAAAGAATCTGCCTGCAATACAGGAGATCTGAGTTTGATCCCTGGGTTGGGAAGATGCCCTAGAGAAGGAAATGGCAACCCATTCCAGTATTCTTATCTGGAGAATTCCATGGACATGGGAGCCTGGCTGGCTACAGTCTACGGGGTTGCGAAGAGTCGGACGTGACTGAGCAACTAACACACACACACACTATCGTACAACTCCCTGAAAACTTAAAACATCCCCAATTCTGTTGCTAAACTTATGTTTTCTAGTGAATCTTGAAAATTACACCACTTTGTACAGTATGATGCAGTTTTTTCAGTGGATTTTTATACATATGAAAACACATACGTTAGTTTGAACTATGTGAAATTGCCTTCTTTTGGGTCAAAAGTGGTTGACTATGGCAACTTCATGTGGTTCCACCTGCTGCACTGAATGGATTCCAGAGAACTCCAGAGTTGAGCAAATTTATCAGGAAAAATGCACAAAATAAAAGGTTACAAACATTCTATTTCATCTCAATCATCTGACTATGTCCTCAGAATCTTATCAGCATGGCTGATTTTTAGCATCTCCCCTATATCTTTAAGCTGAAGACAAAACAATACACATGATGGATATTTAGATCAGGTTTCTCCCACATTCACAGAGACTTTTAAAAACAGTAAGCATCACTTTTATTGAAAGGAATATTTTTTAAAGGAATATTTCTGAAAGAAACATTTTAAGTCTCTGTGATTGATTTCAGTGAATAAGTCAATGTCATCTCTCGTGGTGCTGGGACGGGTAGAAAAAGCATTGATTTTGTATCCTGGTTGTCATTCATGTATGACCATAAACTAGCTAGCTAGCCTCTCCAACCCCCAATTTCTTTACATTTAAATGATTTAAAAATAAAAGTTAGGGGGAGGAGCTAAGATGGCGGACGAGTAAGACGGGGAGAATACTTTCTCTTCCACAAATCCATTAAAAGAACATTTGAATGCTTAATAAATTCTATAAAACAATTTCTGAATGCCGGCAGAGAACATCAGGCACTTAGAAAGACAATTCATTGTCTTCAAAACGAGAAAATGAGCCCTGCGGTAACTCCTTTTGTGGAGAAGTGGCGCAGACACCAGCATTTGCTATTGGCAAGAGGGGGCTGGGCTAGGAGGAGCGGCGAGGCCTGCATCATTTTGAGAAAGGATTTGGCCTGGCTATCCCGGGCGCTCTCTGAGCGAAATAACCAGACTGTCGGTTATCTACTACATCAAAAGCAAGCCCTAACTTAAGACACCATCAGGACTACGTACGGAACAAAGGGCTGCACAGAGTTGGCCGGCTGCAGGCCGTCCCACTCCGGTGACAGGCAGCCAGGGCCGGAGGTGGGCAATCACAGCCCTAGAGAGACACTGTCTACGGAACTGTGAGTAGGTTTCTGTGCTGACTCACGCTTCTTGGGGCTCTGGATGGTCAACATCTGCCTGAGAAAGTGCACCGGTTGTATACCCAGAAAACTGAGCAGCGGGGAGGCGATAAGTCGCAGCAGCTGCGCTCGCTGAACATTTCATCACCTGCGCTACTCGGATCTGGGAAGGGCATAAAACGCGGACTCAACCGAATCTGTGCTTCTGAGGATTAGCCGAGTGCCTGAACCTGGCTGGCTTAGATTTGGGTGTTCATCTCCGCCCCCTCTGTAACAGGGCAGAGATCAGATATTGAAAAGACCAGTAAACCGCCTCAATAAAGAGAATTCAACAAACTACCAGAATATAGTAAGGACACTTTAAGCTTGGCAATTTTAACAAAATGAAGAGACAAAAGAATACCCAGCAGCTAAAGGAACAGGATAGATGCCCACCAAACCAAACCAAAGAGGAAGAGATAGGGAATCTACTTGATAAAGAATTCCGAATAATGATAGTGAAATTAATCCAAAATCTCGAAATCAAAATGGAATCACAGTTAAAGAGTCTGGAGACAAGGATTGAGAAGATGCAAGAAAGGTTTAACAAGGACCTGCTGCTAAGTCACTTCAGTCGTGTCCGACTCTGTGTGACCCCATAGACGGAAGCTCACCAGGCTCCCCCGTCCCTGGGATTCTCCAGGCAAGAACACTGGAGTGGGTTGCCATTTCCTTCTCCAATGCATGAAAGTGAAAAGTGAAAGTGAAGTCGCTCAGTCGTGTCCGACTCTTAGCGACCCCATGGACTGCAGCCTACCAGGCTCCTCCATCCATGGGATTCTCCAGGCAAAAGTACTGGGGTGGGGTGCCATTGCCTTCCCCGAATAACAAGGACCTAGAAGAAATAAAAAAGAGTCAACACATAATGAATAATGCAATAAATGAGATCCAAAACACCCTGGAGGCAACAAATAGTAGACTAACAGAGGCAGAAGATAGGATTAGTGAATTAGAAGGTCAGATCAGATTAGTCACTCAGTCGTGTCTGACTCTTTGCGGCCCCATGAACTGCAGCACGCCAGGCCTCCCTGTCCATCACCAACTCCCGAAGGTCACTCAGACTCACATCCATCGAGTCAGTGATGCCATCCAGCCATCTCATCCTCTGTTGTCCCCTTCTCCTGCCCCCAATCCCTCCCAGCATCAGAGTCTTCTCCAATGAGTCAACTCTTCGCATGAGGTGGCCAAAATACTGGAGTTTCAGCTTTAGCATCATTCCTTCCAAAGAAATCCCAGGGCTGATCTCCTTCAGAATGGATTGGTTGGAGCTCCTTGCAGTCCAAGGGACTCTCAAGAGTCTTCTCCAACACCACAGTTCAAAAGCATCAATTCTTCGGCGCTCAGCCTTCTTCACAGTCCAGCTCTCACATCCATACATGACCACAGGAAAGACCATAGCCTTGACTAGGTGAACCTTTGTTGGCAAAGTGATGTCTCTGCTTTTGAATAAGCTATCTAGGTTGGTCATAACTTTCCTTCCAAGGAGTAACTGTCTTTTAATTTCATGGCTGCAGTCACCATCTGCAGTGATTTTGGAGCCCAGAAAAATAAAGTCTGACACTGTTTCCACTGTTTCTCCATCTATTTCCCATGTAGTGATGGGACCAGATGCCATGATCTTCCTTTTCTGAATGTTGAGCTTTAAGCCAACCTTTTCACTCTCCACTTTCACTCTCATCAAGAGGCTCTTTAGCTCCTCTTCACTTTCTGCCATAAGGGTGGTGTCATCTGCATATCTGAGGTTATTGAGATTTCTCCCAGCAATCTTGATTCCAACTTGTGTTTCTTCCAGTCCAGCATTTCTCATGATGTACTCTGCATAGAAGTTAAATAAACATGGTGACAATATACAGCCTTGATGTACTCCTTTTCCTATTTGGAACCATTCTGTTGTTCCATGACCAGTTCTAACTGTTGCTTCCTGACCTGCATACAGATTTCTCAAGAGGCAGATCAGGTGGTCTGGTATTCCCATCTCTTTCAGAATTGAATTAGAAGATAGAATCTTAGAAATAAATGAATCAGACAAGAAAAAAGAAAAACACATCAAAAGAAATGAGGACAATCTCAGAGACCTCCAGGATAACATTAAACGCTACAACATTCGAATCATAGGAGTTCCAGAAGAAGAAGATAAAAAGAAAGACCATGAGGAAATACTTGAGGAGATAATAGTTGAAAAATTCCCTAAATTGGAGAAGGAAATTACCACTCAAGTTCAAGAAATGCAGAGAGTCCCTAACAGGATAAACCCAAGGCGAAACACCCCAAGACACATATTAATCAAATTAACAAAGATTAAATATAAAGAACAAATATTAAAAGCAGCTAGGGAAAAACATCAAATAACTCACAAGAGAATTCCCATAAGGATAACAGCTGATCTTTCAATAGAAACTCTCCAAGCCAGGAGGGAATGGCAAGACATAATTAAAGTGATGAAAGAAAATAACTTACAGCCTAGATTATTGTATCCAGCAAGGATCTCATTCAAATATGAAGGAGAAATCAAAAGCTTCACAGATAGGCAAAAGTTGAGAGAATTTTGCACCACTAAACCATTTCTCCAACAAAAACTAAAGGACATTCTCTAGATAGGAATCACTAAAAGGGTGTATAAATTCAAACCCAAAACAATAAAGTAAATCCTATTTATCAATAATTGCTTTAAACGTTAATGGGCTGAATGCCCTAATCAACAGACAAAGACTGGCCGAATCGATACAAAAACAAGACCCCTACGTACCTCGTCTACAAGAGACAACCAAAAGACTAAAATGGGTCAAATGAACACAAAAACTAGACCCCTATATATGTTGTCTACAAGAGAACCACCTTAAAATAGGGGATATATACTGACTGAAAATGAAGGGCTGGAAAAAGATTTTCTATGCAAATATGGACCAAAAGAAACAGGAGTAGCAATACTCATATCAGATAAAATTGACTTTAAAGATCCTGAAAAGGAGACAATCAAGGTTATACATAATGACTTAAAGGAACAATCCAAAAAGAAGTTATAACAATTATAAATATATATGCACCCAACATTGATATCTAAGACAAACATTAATTAATATGATAGAAGAAATATGCAACAATACAATAATAGTGGGAGACTTTATTTTTTTTTTTTTTAATAGTGGGAGACTTTAATACCCCACTCATATAATCTGGCTGTAATAGACAAAGTAAAGAGGAAAACATATTCACTTATGAGCCTCAAAAAATTCAGTTCACTCAGGAGAGTTTAAAAAAAAATAGACTTATTTGTTCACTCAGTAAAGGTTTATTGACTATTTTATGGGTCTGGTACCACTTTGGGTAGTAGGGAGGAAGAAGTGACAAATGTGATCCTGTCCTAAATAATATATTGTGGTAAAGATAGACCTACCAATACAAAATACCAAGATGTGCCTAAGATGAGGACACCCAAACTGGACTTTTTGTTTCCTGAACTTTTCATTTCCAGATCAAACTTCCTAATATAGGATGAATTCAACATGATTTTTTTTTAAGTGTTCTTTGTGATTAAAAACAGAAAGCCATTGGTTAAGAAATTACATATACTCTTCCACACCATCACTCCCCTTCTTTCTTCCCATTTCCCTCCCACACTCATTGATCCTTTCCTTTGTCCATTTTCCCCTGCAAAAAAAAAAATAAAAATAAAGAAGGGACTTTCAACACTGTTATACCTTCCCATCCTTATTATTATTATGGCTGTATGAGTGATAAGCCAACAAAATATGGTCCACTCCTTCATTCTGATCCTACATTAGTCAAAAGCATCAGGGGATTTAATCCATATCTCTTATTACCATATCCTCACTCAAAAAAAATAAATAAATAAAAGTTAATTCTGTTGTGGAAATGGGATAATAGGTTGAAATTTCAGTACTTCTGTCTTTAACTGTTTTCAATAACTATTTAATCCAATCTGAATCACACTGAATTCCTAGATTTTCAGAGAAGGACTCTTGGAAACTGGTAGAGAACTTGCTAAATGTATTGACAAGCCATTCCTGCTTGAGAGTGTTCTACAGTCCTGAGTAGATGAAAACTCAAAATATTTCAAAGGGAGGTATTATTCATCCTTATGCCAGTACATCGCTGGTTAAAGGACAAGCTTCTGTGAAACAGGGGCTACTGAAATTTAACAGGATAGATAAGTCACATCTGACATCTCAACAGTTAGAGTTTGTTCTATTAGCATAGACTGGGAAATACTCTTTCTGAAGGGAATGGCCCCATGAGGGGACACCAAGCTACTCGTCTGGAGATCCTTTCTAGAGAGTGATATGAATCTTAACCAAATCCATTAAATAATTGTCTTTGGCTAATCCGATTAGTTTTAACTTGAATAATGATGCCTCTAACAGTATTTAATGGAACAGCTCTGAAGTCCAGAAATTGCTCTTCTGAGTAGGACTAAACAATTAGGAACAAGATACATGGCACAGGGCATTCATGGACACAGCTGGCAAGGCAGTTTCTCCAGGGAACTGTGGCACAGAACTGTCTTCCCACTGAGAAAGACAGTGGCTTCGGTAGGAAAGACGGGAGTGCACTATTTGCTCCAAGTAACAAACTGACAACTTCCGCTTGACTTTTCTGCAAATTGAACCAAGTTCAAAGTTGGCCAGAAATTTGCAACCTATACATTTCTCCTCTATGGTCACAGTTTCAAAACTCTTAGAACCTCTTAAACTAGAAGCCCTTCTAAATTCATCAGAAGACTCGGTTATATTTCACATTGAGTGCCATAAGGGGACATCTCTCAGCAAGCTATCTGGGGACTTACTAAACAGGGGATAAAGAAACATCTGCTATTTCCATCTCTTGGTCTCTTGAATGCTTCCATCTGCAGTCACCTCCCAACCTTTCTAAAGATGTCCCTCCCACTGAAAACATGTTTGGCTTCCTGCTCAACGGATGTTTGTTTCATTTAAAATAAGACATACTTTCTAAAATGATGAGCTTCAGCAGTCCTAATAGTTTTCCAGTTGATTTGACAGCTCTAACAACTTTGTGCTTCTGATCAAATGATTGATTATGCTTTTACAAGAACTGGAACGTATTTTGTCAGGACATTGGCACTGAGCACAAGGATTGCATGTGTGTGTGTGTGTGTGTGTGTGTGTGTGTGTGTGTGTGTGAACAGAAAAAAGTGAACTAAACTACTTTTGGAAAGCAAGAAAAATACATAGTTATCGATTAGTCATAGCTGAACAAATTATACAGGGTTCTTACAACATCTAAGTAATCTTTTATTCGCTTATTTTAAATTTAAAAAAATAACCTTTTGTTAGTTAAATTTACCAGCTACTGCTTGAAAGTAAACCACTGAGATTGTACTTGAGTTTTCAACTCTGAGAATAGATGGAGATCGAGAAAGTGGGTGTCAGAGCCTGGGATTAGGATCTGAGGTGTTTACATCTTGGTTGCTGGCATTTCACTGAACTGAGTTAGTCTGTCTCCTTGTGAGGACAAAGTCAAGGACAGAATTCTACATCTATAGGGATTCACCTATGCTGTGTGGTGTGGGAGGACCAAGCGTTACAGAGCTACATCCTTGGCTAATACATTCAGTATACGTATAACCAGCTTTAAGAAAAAATACTATAAAAAAATTCCAACTTTGAAAATAATAAATTAAGGAAACATTTATCTACTTTTTTAAAAAAAAGGAAAGACTGCAGAGTTCTTATAAACAGTATGTTCCCCTGGTACATGTAAATTAACCAGATTTACTAGCAAAACAGCAAAGTTTCAGGAGAACATTATTCTGAATAACTGACTCAGCTGAACTATTAAAGGAAGGAGAAAGTGGTTGAAGAATCTGAGCTAACGTGTTTTAAACCCTGGCATATTACCCACAAGGTTGTTGTGGAATGCCCCATCTGTTACCCTGCATACATTTAGATGGCTCGTGAGGCTGTATTTTTCCTTCAAAATGCACAGTTTACAAAGAGAAAGGGCAGGTGCTTATGACTAGCAGGAGGACACTGTCTACCCTAAGAGGAGCTCCATTCCATCTGAGATTTGGCACCAGGTCACCTACCAGAATCATCTTGTTCAAAGGGGTGGCTCTGCACCAGTGAAACATGCCGCTGCTATCGAGGCGGTCGGACTCCTCCGTTTCGCAGAAAAAAGTCCTAAATGTGGAGAAGTGACAGTTAGCCTGGGAACACTCGGGGCTCTGGTTAACAATGCCTGATACCAAACTCGTTGAGCCTCTAGCCCAAAGTGAATAACACAAGGAAAGCAATCTTAGGTCTGTGAGACTCCAGAATAAAGATTCATGTCTGAAGGACAGCAAGGAGTCAATATCTTCAGAGCTGAAGGCACATTAAGCACTTTGAGGCAAAAGCCAACAAGAATTGTGTGCACGTGTGTGTGTGTGTGTGTGTGTGTGTGTGTGTGTGACATACCAGTCTCTCTTTTTACCTTAGATTAGATGTGTTCTTGGGGAAGGCAATGGCACCCCACCCCAGTACTTTTGCCTGGAAAATCCCATGGACGGAGGAGACTGGTAGGCTCCAGTCCATGGGGTCGCTAAGACACGACTAAGACACGACTAAGACACGACTAAGACACGCTAAGACACAACTGAGCGACTTCACTTTCACTTTTCACTTTCATGCATTGGAGAAGGAAATGGCAACCCACTCCAGTGTTCTTGCCTGGAGAATCCCAGGGATAGGGGAGCCTGGTGAGCTTCCGTCTATGGGGTCACACAGAGTCGGACACGACTGAAGAGACTTAGCAGCAGCAGCAGCAGCAGCAGCAGCAGATGTGTTCTAAAGGTAGTTATGTCTGCTTAAGTTTTGCCCTTGGTTTTGTTACTGTTTTGATGCTACTGCTGTTTGGGAGAGATCATGAGAGATGTTTTGTGCACCTGAATCTAGAACTTAAAGGGTTAGGAGATCCAGTCATGAGTGGTATATCTCTCTCCTTAGCCTATTTTCTTATCCTCTCCTGTCCAGATCTTTTCTTATGGGTCCCGGTTGAAATATCCTTACTCATTAAATGCATTTTGCATCCTTTACAGCTTGCATTTCACTGGCCTGCATTTGACTAAAACTTGCTCAAACCTTGGTCTAAGTCTTGGCAAACCCTTCCATGTGATCACCCCACACTCCAGTCAGCCACAACACTTGTCATGCCATAGAGTCAATCACCAAAAAGGCTGGAGGAGGCTTAGAAAAATTCCACTCCCATCCTGAGGAATATGTGCCTGTGAGAGAAGAAAGGACACCCTAAAAGGATCACCAAGAGGTATGGATTAGAAAGGACTATTCAAGTTGAGAGAATCCAGGCACAGGCTGCAGAAACAACCTCAAAATCCCAAGGGCTTAACCCAACATGGATTATTTCTCACACACACTATTCCTTTTACTGAGGTGAACAAGTGTCTCTGCTCCACACAGTCACTCAGCGTCTTAAAGGGAAAGAGGATCTACCATATTAAACTGATTGACATGCCCCCTGGAACTCATGTCCTCCTTTGTCATCAAGGCAAGAGAAGAGAAAGAGATGAGAGAGTCAGGCTCAGGCATTTAACTGCTTTGGCCCGAGGCAACCAGGCATTGTACCTCACAATTCACTGGCCGGAACGAGTCACGGGGCTCACATTTCACTGGTCAGAAAAGTCATGGGGCTCCTGCAGGCTTTATGGGGCTGAGGAATCAGGAAGCATTTGAAATGTCTGCTGAGAATTTCTGTCTCTTTCAGAGACTTTACCCCTTAGTTCATGGATAAAATTCAAAGAGCTAACAGACTGAAACCTGACACTTGAATATACTGATGAGGTTGAGATTACTGGTATTCACAATTTCCCATTCTCCTTTCCTGCCTTAGCAGATGGACAGGTTGGGTGAGGCCACGTGATTCATTCTGGCCAATGACATGTGAGCAGTGATGGTTGACTGAGGGAGAAGTCCTCAGGTGAGCCTCTGTACCTCCTCCTAACCCGTTGCAGAGATGACCAGCCTGAGTATGAGTGATGATGTGCAGCTGATTCCTTGCCTTCCTGGCCCATGTCGGACACGTAACATGAACAAGAAATACGGGTTGTGCTAAGCCGCTAAGGTTTCTTGGTTGCTACCACAGTATTAGTCAGCCCTATTCTAACACAATTACCTTTTCCAAAATATTCCATAAATGTGAGCAACTGGAGAAGTCCCTAGGAAATGTTTTCTGGAGGCAAACAAATTTTAAGAACAGTAACTCCTCTTTGAAATTTACCCCACACCTTAGCATATGAAAGGTTCTGAAAAGTCTTTCAAAGGAGATATCATTTGAAATTTGTGTAATTCAGTGTTTCACACACTTCTTTGACCACAAAATGTTACTATTTACTTAACTACCTATACTTATTTAAACACATCTGTTACTATGCCTTTTCCAATATACTGTACCATGGTACACTATGGGTTCAGCCCTGGTAACCAGTAGCTTAAGACAGCACTCTCCTGTGAGATTTTACTATTCATCCATTGAGTAATATGAGCTATTTCTCTTTGTGCTGAAGGGTTAGGAGTGTTCTCTGTGAATTAATACAGTTTGTTATTTGATACCTGGTCAAAAACTCAGACTTCAACATAATAACAAGCAATTTTTGCTCTCTTTGACCAGGTTAATTCCTAAATTGCTATGTAAAACCATAATTTTTCTGACAAAGGAACTTAGATTGACATGTCAGATCCAAAGTAATGGGATAGAGAGAGGACACAGATAGAGAAGCTGAGGTAGGAGGCTTGAGGCAGAAGGGTTTAGAAGGGTTTGGAAAAGCAGAGAGGCTAATTGCTGATGAGATCAGCCAAGGACTAGGTGCAATTCTTAATTTTCTTCTCCATTTAATCTCCCTACAAGCTTAGAGATTCCAGTTATCTACCTAGCCAGAAGACGTTGTAATATAAGCTTCAAATCAGCTTGACTAAAATGAGCTACCTTGTTCATTCGATTAACGTGGCTTTTTGTGGTTTCAATGTCCATAAGTCATGAGCCCCAACCCAGAACCCTAAGAGCCAAACAGGCATACTCTTAACAGTGGTGGCTAAACAGGACCATGGTGATCGTTAAAGGGAACACACCAAAGACCCATATCTGATTTTGATTTTTATCAGGACTTGGAGAACGGGCTGTATTACTCATTCATAGAATCATTTTTTTCCTCCGTGTGTAGCCTCCTCGACACTATGCCTCAGGTGCTAATATAACGTACCTAAGTTACCGTCAGGAGGTGGCCCTCAGCGCCCAAGTCTGCAGCAACTGCCCCTACTCTTCTGTTCACTTTCTTCAGCTTTTTTTTTTTTTTTTTTTCTGCTTCCTCTAGTTCTTCCTCTCCCAAGCACACCCCCCATAATGAATACAGCGTCCTTGGTCTGGAAATGAAATGCCTTTTTGGCAAATGGAAGATGATCTCCTTCCAAGCACATTTTAACTTGACTCAGAGTAGCAAATAAGTCACCGTACACATTTCTATCATAATAAAAAGCATGATCTATGTACGCAAGCTGTCACAGACAACGTCTTTCTTCATTCCGACGTTATGGAAAACAGATAGGCCTTAGAGGAAACACCTGTTGGAGACCGGCATTAAAGAGAAGGCTGAAAAGGAGACCCGCTTCATCATAAAGGCATCCATCTGGTGTCTTCGCCAAAGCAAAACCTGATGCGATTCAGTTCACCACCCCTTGACTAAAGCTCCCTCCTGCCATATGCCTCACAAATGACATGATCCTTGCAGAAATATACTTCCCTAAAGAGACGAATAAATCATCCATGAGAATGTGGAGCACCAGCAGTCTGAGGACTTGGAAACTAGGACTGGAACACAAAGGCTGGGTCTGTTGGACGGAGAGGTAGCCACACGGCACCATCCAGGTTATCAGAGCAACCTGAGGAGCCTCCTGGGTGAGGGCACTTTCTGTGTAAGAGAGCCTGGCAAGAAGCCAGGTGGGAGTCCCCTGAAAGGGTCTTATTTGGGATGAGGGTGGGGGTTTGGTCACAAGACCGGCTTCTTGTTGTCCAAGTCAAGTGGGAGAACCAACTTCCAATAGGAAGACCCCAGGAGGCGTTGAACCTTGACATGTCCTTGGAGTCAGGTCTCGCCTTCCACCTTGGGGAGCTGATGGGCTTAGTGTGCTGGATGGGAACAGCATGGCAGCCGCCCACCCAGGACGTGCGGAGCGGTACCGGAAGGAAGCCGCCAGCATTCTTTGCTGACAACTGCCTTGCTTCAGGCTGCTTTGATATTCATGAAGCAAACGTCTTGTGAACCCAAGCTTGGACCTGTCTCAGCTAAGGAAGCAGGCTCTTTCCTCTCTGCTCTCTGGAACCATTCTGAAGAAAACTGCTACTCTGCCCGGGCCACAGCAACCTATCTTGTATGAATCCTGTCCCTTAGCAGCTGTCCCCAATCTTTTTGGCACCCTGGACTGATTTTGTGGAAGACGATTTTTTCCGTAGTCTGAGTAGGGGGATGCTTTGGGAATGATTCAAGTACATTAAATTTATTATGCATTTTATTTTGAACATTGTTACATCAGCTCCACCTCAGATCATCAGGCTTTAGATTCTGGGAGTGGAGACCCCTGACTTAAAGGAAAATAGAAACAAGGGATGATGCACCTTTGATTTCCAGTGGTGGCGCCTGAGGTGACAGAGATCCAGCCGTGCAGGGAAACCTCTATGTATGAGGTAGGCGAGGTTTTAGGGCCAAGTCAGGAAGCATGGTTTCCCAGAGTATAAGTCGGCTTCCATATTTTCTCCAACAATCATTCTTGACTCTGATTTTTCTTTAAAATGATCCAATAGAGGAGATCCTCCACTGATCACAACATCTATTAGAAAGTTCCAGAGGCACCCACAGTTCCTTTTTTGGTTTGTTTTTGCAGGGTTCATTTTGGGATGTGTTAGGAAACCCTGGCTTGCCACCCTTCCATCTGAAACCTCTCTAAAACTCCACAGGTGGCTTGTAAATTCTGAGGAGAGAAGTTGCTGGCCTGGATGCAGAACCATATATTTTTTTGCTCAAGACTTGAGTTGAATAAAAATAACATGCTTTGTCAAGTCTTAGCACAGGGAGAAGGACAAGTCCCTTGGCCGAGTGTTGGGGAGGAGAGAAAGGATGGGTCCATGTCCAGGAGTTCCAGTGCCCTTCTAGGTTCGATCTTTGGGAAAATCCACTGCTACTGCTTCTTGAAAGCACTGTTCAAGTTCTCACCGAAAACGGAGGGAACAATCTTCAGTCCCAGATGCCTCTGGAGCTGCGGAGGATTTTGAATGTTGCAGGCCACAGCTGCTTTCTCCCCAAGGACTCAACACAGACGTAGCGACAGGGCTTTGCAGTTCATATTTAACCCGGAAATAGTCACTTATCATCAATTCGGACTACCATCTTTTGTGTTCTGGGAGAGAGGAAATCACCTAAAATTGGGGAATGTGAGGACATTTTGCCCACTCTCTGCTTCCCCCCTGCCTCTCTCTCAACTTACACACATATACATACACCACACACACATACACACAAGCTAGAGTCAAACTTCAGAATCCCACCTCTCTGGGGTCGCACAGAGTCGGACACAACTGAAGCGACTTAGCGCTTCATAATATGACTTAGTCATATTATGATTTCATTTTTCTGGGTTGCACCCGGTCGCCATTTACTCATTTCAAAGCATTATTTTCACCTTGAAGAGAAAAGTAAGGTGTAAAAACATGGATAAATTTTGCAGTCCTTTCACCTAGGAACCTGTGCATATGCAAGCAGAAAAGGGCCCCCGGGAGCACTGAGAAGCCTGCTGCTGCTGCTAAGTTGCTTTAGTCGTGTCCAACTCTGTGCGATCCCATAGACGGCAGCCCACCAGGCTCCCCTGTCCCTGGGATTCTCCAGGCAAGAACACTGGAGTGGGTTGTCATTTCCTTCTCCAGTGCATGAAAGTGAAAAGTGAAAGTGAAGTCACTCAGTCGTGTCTGACTCTTAGTGACCCCATGGACTGCAGCCTATCAGGCTCCTCCGTCCATGGGATTTTCCAGGCAAGAGTACTGGAGTGGGGGTGCCATTGCCTTCTCCGAGAAGCCTTCAGGACCAAGTAACTGTGGCGGGAGCTCAGGAAGGGCGAAGGGTCTATCCCACCTTCCCTCATAGAAAGGCCTCAGGGGTCGCATCCTTTTCAGCAAGAAGGGGAGAGCACGCACCAGGCTCCGTGTTGTCCCCAGCCTCCAGTTTGACCGGATCACCTTGCTGAGAAATCTTTACTGGGTAAAAGTGAGAAAACCCACCACAAAATCTCATGGGGTGTGACATACTTTGACAGCAGGCTGGTTATCTAGAAAGCACTAAGCCCTCTTGGTTCTCATATGGGAACCTTAGGGAAGGAGAAGGAATAAGAAACACAGAGGCGGGAGGGATGATTTGGGAGATGTGGACTGACATATACATGCTACTATGCAGAGGGTCAACAATCTGCCTGCAATGCAGGAGATCTGGGTTCAATTCCTGGGTTGGGAAGATCCCCTGGAGAAGAGAATGGCTACCCATTCCAGTATTCGTGCCTGCAGAATTCTGTGGACAGAGGAGTCTGGCAGGCTATATGGTTCATGAGGTTGCAAAGAGTCGGACATGACTGAGCGACTAACACTTTCACATATAAAACAGGTAACTAATAAGGACCAACTGTTAGCAGAGAGAACTCTACTCAATATTCTGTGATACCCTATATGAGAGTGTGTGCAAGTGTGTGTGCTCAGTCGTGTCAGATTCTCTGCACTATTTCCTGCTCCAGGGGATCTTTCCAACCCAGGCATAGAACCCACATCTCTTGTGTCTCCTGAATTGGCAGGTGGATTCTTTACCACTAGCGCCACGTGGGAAGCCACCCTATATAAGAACAGAATCTTAAAAAGGGTGAATACATGTGTATGTATAACTGATTCACTTTGCTGTACAGCAGAAACTAAACATTATAAATCAACTATACTCCAATAAAAATTAATAATATGAAGAAAAGAAACCCACTGTGGGGCAGCTAGGGTGACTGACTCTGGTTGGCTAAAGACTCTAGTGTCCCAGACAAAAGGCTTAAGAATTAATACTGGTCACTTGACAACTAGAATGGGGATATTTTCCCTGCTAATCTGAAAAGCTCGTAGACAGAGAGGAAGAAGGAGGAAGGAAGAATAAAGCCTTGGAAAGCTTGAAAGCCCAGAAAAGCTTCCACATTGCTGCTGCTGTTGTTTAGTTACTAAGTCATGTCCAACTCTTTCACGACCTCGTGGGCTGTAACCCACAAGAGTCCTCTGTCTATAGGATTTTCCAGGCAAGAACACTGGAGTGTGTTGCCATGCCCTCCTCCAGGGGATCTTCCCCACCCAGCGATCAAACCCGAGTCTCCTTCACTGGCAGGCGGATTCTTTACCACTGAGCCACCAGGGAAACCCTGAAAACTTTCCACACTTCTACCTATATATAGATAAGTCTGGTTGATGTTCAACTGAAGAAAGGACAGTGGGGTGACTGGAGTCCTGAATATTTTAAGACAAGTAGGTTCCGGTGAATTAGACCTTTCAACTTTCCTCTGGTCCTGTCTCCTAATTCCTGGCATATGTAAAGTCTTCACAAAGTCTTTGAAGAATGATGAACTTTGGTGGTAAAGAGTGTTGGTATGACTTTTTTTTAAAAAAAGTCTGAAAATGGTATTTTTAAAAAGAGAGGTGTTAAACGTCAGGACATCAGCGTAGTCTTATTTCAGTCTACTCAGGAGAATATAAACTGTGTTCCAGTGTAAACCAAGCCAGCCGTGAGGAGGGTGTTTTGTTTGCTTGTAAATGCTGCTTTCCAGATGGAGTTGACCAAATCCACTGCCTCTATTTTCCATGTTTATCATGTGAAATCTCCACAAAGACATTTCTTTCCATCCTCTTGCCTTAAAAGTTAGACCTGAGGTCAGAAGGGCCCCGGCCCAGGTGAAGGCAAGAAGGGGAGGGTGTTTCCATGAGATTAACCCACATCCGAGCTCACATGCGAGCATCTCTCTGTTAAGTTTTACTTTATTTCTGACGAGTGTAAACTGACAGATTCTCTGCAGAGCATATTCTGTGAAAGCATTCACGCAGGCATCTCAGAACTGAAAACTGTTACCAGACAGGAGATGGAGGAGAAAGATAAAAAGGACAATTCCCTTCTTTCTCACCCATTCCCCAGATGGATCCTCATTTAAATCTCTTCTTACTTTATGGATATTGCACTTGGGATTTCCTACAACATGAGGACAAATGAGGCATGACCCGGAGCAGCGGATACCTTTAATAAAGGCTGGAGACTGTGCCCTGGGCGAGAAGCCCAGGGTTGGGGTGGGGTGGGGTGGGGGCAAGCCTCACCTCTCCCGGGAACCATTTCCTTAGCTAATCTTTGTGGCATGAGGTTGTGTTTTCAAGTGCTCTTTCCAGCATGTTCTAAATATCAAATGACCCCGTAAGCACAGAAGTAGATTGGAATGAAAAATACGTTCCTCCCTCAGACAGTTTGGGATACAATTTTCCCTGTTCAGTGGGCTAGGAACTGAATGATGGAGTCAGTTACTCTAATACTTTTGATCTTAAAAGGAAAACACATTACAGAAAAAAAGAAAAAGAAAAAACACGTTAAAGTAAACAAATGCATATTTCAGGCAAAAGATTTAGTTTTGGCGGGGAGGATATACAAGTGGGAAATAGGAAACTGGAATATCTGAAAAGTAGTTTGTTTTTGATTATATTGATGTACTTTCTGAGGTTTTAAAGGGTTGAGCCTGGGTCAGATTAGGGTGACAAAAATGCTTTCCTTATGCAGTGGGGCGAGAGGCTTGGCCTTGACAATTACTAATAATAATTCCCCCCTCAAGAAATTAGGACTGGGGAAAAACAGCATCCATCAAAATGTTATAGTTGTTAGTGTACACATATTCTTAAGTGTATATGTGTGTGTCTGTGTGTGTAAGAAAGAGACAGAAAGAGAGGGAGGGGTATTAAATTGAAAGGGACACAAATTGTGTAGAGGAGGTAAAATAATTGCAGGGTATATGGATATTACTGGATTCATTTTCTGGAAATAGGGTGTTCTTTGCGAAGACTTCTTATCTACATTCCTTAGTTTCTCTGAAATCCCTGAGGCTGAAGTTCAAGATGGAGACAAATTATTAGTGTGCTGGTGATTACAGACTTTTGGAAACCCTGGAAGGACTTAATGATGTGTCGAGGGCCACGGACTTTAGACTTTTCCCCACATCTGGAAGCCATCTCTG
Organism: Tragelaphus eurycerus; assembly: GCA_935064755.1. Taxonomy (NCBI): domain Eukaryota; kingdom Metazoa; phylum Chordata; class Mammalia; order Artiodactyla; family Bovidae; genus Tragelaphus; species Tragelaphus eurycerus. Next base: position 8,868,660 of record CAKXYN010000034.1, on the reverse strand, counting down.
GAGGGAAGCCTGTGGAGCAAAGGCATTCTGGGCGCAATAGCATTTTTCTTTAGCACCTGTGACCTGTTATGAAGCAAGGGACGGCGTGGAGGCGGAGGCTGCTAGGCATCTGTCGTGATGCGAAGCCCTCCTCCTGCGTTGGGTTTTATAGGATGGCTATTTTTAAAAAGTGGTCTGCCTTGATTAAAGATGAAAAGTTAGGATTAGTGGGCTCTGGTGGGAGAGAAATGGCTGTGATTAAACTTGGGCTGATTTTAGTGATGAAAGCTAAGAGTCCAGTTTATTTGGTGGGAGACAGGAATCTCAGGATGAGAGGGGGAAAGACAGGTCTCGAGCATTGTTACTGAGATGTCCCCTGGGTGTTAGGTCTTTACATTAAAGATGAGAGAGAACTAAGGGAAAGGAGCAGAATGTTGATTCTGTTCTGTTCACCTCCAGTTTGAAACTGGGGCTTCTCAGGTGGTGCAGTGGTAAAGAATCTGCCTGCCAATGCAGGAGAAGTAGGTTCGATCACTGGGGTGGGGAGATCTCTGGAGGAGGAATTAGCAACCCACTCCAGTATTCTTGCCTGGGAAATCCCATGGACAGAGAAACCTGGTGGGCTACAGTCCATGGGGTCGCAAAGAGTTGAACACGACGTAGTAATTGAGAATGCACACACAGTTTGAAATTAAGCAGCAGCACATCAAGCCCTTGACTTTCCTTATGTGTGACTATGGAGGTGACACTTAGCACTGGCTTTCTGGAGGCTGAGGCCTGCTGCACCAGGAAACCATCTGGATACCCCATCACTTACCCCTACTGCCTAAGGTCCAGAAGGAAAATTGGGGGAGTCATGTTTGCCTTCCCAATATTGCCTACTTGCGTGCAGTCATTTATAGGAAGGAGAGAGGCAGGGAAAGAGAGAGGGGGAAGGATTATATAAACTTTCTGGAAACAGAGAACAGATGTGTGGACATGGTGTGGAGAGAGCAGGGGTGGGAAAAATTGGGAGATGAGATTGATATATATACACTACCATTTGTAAAATAGATAGCTAGCAGGAACCTGCTGAAAAGTATACGGCTCTCAGCTCGGGGCTCTGTGAGGATCTAGAGGGGTGGGGTGGGGGGAGGGAGGTTCACGAGGGAGCAATATATGTATACATTAAGCGGATTCACTTCCTTGTACAGCAGAAACGAATACAATGTTTTAAATCAACTATGCGTGCATGCGTGCGAAGTCATTTCAGTTGTGTTCAACTCTATGTCACTGTTTGGGCTATAGCCTGCCAGGCTCCTCTATCCATGGGATTTTCCAGGCAAGAATGCTAGAGTGGGTTGCCATGCCTTTCCCTGGGGGATCTTCCCAACCCAGGGATTGAACCCGAGTCTCTTATGTCTCCTGCATTGGCAGGCAGGTTCTTTACCACTAGTGCCTCCTGGGAAGCCCATAAATCAACTATACTTCATTACAAAAATCAAAAAATGAAATCACCACCAAATATACACACGTTGAAATGTGTCCTGTCCCATGGAACCATGGTGAATGAATGCTAGTAAGTGAGCTGTAACTTGCATTTTTCTTGCTACATCTCACAGCAGGGACAAGAGCACCTGGTGGTTCATCACAAGTCCTCCATCAGGGAGAAGTGCACGCATGCCCCTCTCCACTGCCCCTGGAGACCAAATGGAAGACCCCAAGGAACGCACTGTCAAGGGTTTCATCTAAGAAGCTTTGGCTTTTACAAATTAGAGTAAACTGGCATCTGTTTAGAATTATATGGCTACTTAACACAAACACAAGTAATATTTAACTAGCCAGTGAGTCATTTCCGGACCATTTTGCAAGAATGCAAATTCTTTCTTATCATCTTTCTCTTCCATATCAAAATGTCCATGGAAAAAGATTCTAAATTATGCATGAGCTCTCATCACCCTGTGAAAGAAGAGAAAATAAACTAAATGTCCTGTGACTTCTTCTCTCAGCCTATTCTATTTGGTCATCTGCCAGGGGCCCGTTCTCCGTTACTCAGGATTCCAGAGCAAAAGTGGAACAAAACCACACCAAATTCCAGATGTCTTGATGATTACTTTGACTCTTTGATTCTTGTATCTTATGTGTGTGTGTGTGTGTGTGTATATATATATATATATATATATATATATATATATATATATGTAAGTTTTAGTGGGAAATTGAGGCTATATAATTGAGGAGTCTGACTCTTTGCGACACCGTGGACTGTATTCTTCAAGCCAGAATATTGGAGTGGGTAACCACTTTCTTCTCCAGGGGTCTTGCCAACCCAGGGATTGAACCCAGGTCTCCCGCATTGATGTTGAAGCTGAAACTCCAATACTTTGGCCACCTGATGCGAAGAGCTGACTCATTTGAAAAGACCCTGATGCTGGGAAAGATTGAAGGCAGGAGGAGAAGGGGAGATGGTTGGATGGCATCACCGACTCAATGGACATGGGTTTGGGTAATCTCCTGGAGTTGGTGATGGACAAGGAGGCCTGGCGTGCTGCAGTTCATGGGGTCACAGAATTGGACATGCCTGAGTGACTGAACTGAACTGAATTGAGGAGTCAACTGCATGTTATGACACTCTTTATTTACTTTTACTTTTCCAAGCTATTCAACATCCTATTAATCTAAACACAAAACTTTTAGTAAGAGTTTGGAATGAGAATTAATGTCTTTGCAAAATTATCCTGAAATTAATTTGTGCTTATTATTTCCAGACATCTGATGCAATAGTGGTCAACCTAACTATCTAGAACAGGATCAAAATGATTTTTTTTCCTGTAAAGGGACAGCTTTTTAGGCCAAGAGACAAAACTGATATTATGTAGGTATACAGCAAGACAGAAAATAATTTTTCACAATTTCTCATTGATGATATTCATGATAATAATAAAGTGAAAGTCACTCGGTCATGTCCAACTCTTTGTGACCCCATGGACTGTCTCCCACCAGCTCTTCTGTCCATGGGGACTCTCCATGCCAGAATACTGGAGTGGGGAGCTGTTCCCTTCTCCAGGGGATCTTCCCAACCCAGGGACTGAACCTAGGTTTCCCATATTGCAGGAGGATTCTCTACCATCTGAGTCACCAGAGAAGCCCCAATAATAATCATAATAAATATAATTTTCTATTATAGATCTAATAATGAAAAGAAATAGATTTTCAAAAGTACTTTGATAACTGGCAAACAAAATTAGTGTTCTTATCATCAAAATCAATTGCAAATGCTCACATGTTAATCCTGCGGCTGCTGCTGCTAAGTCGCTTCAGTCGTGTCCGACTCTGTGCGACCCCATAGACGGCAGCCCACTAGGCTCCTCTGCCCCTGGGATTCTCCAGGCAAGAGTACTGGAGTGGGTTGCCATTTCCTTCTTCAATGCATGAAAGTGAAAAGTGAAAGTGAAGTCGCTCAGTCGTGTCCGACTCTTAGCGACCCCATGGACAAGCCTACCAGGTTCCTCCGTCTGTGGGATTTTCCAGGCAAGAGTACTGGGGTGTGGTGCCATTGCCTAACAAGATTTAATTCAAAGATTTATCATCTTGAAAAAAGTTTTTTTCACACAGATACGTACTGCCAAATACTGATACTGCCCCGTGAGCATATGATTCTAATTGAGAATATTCATCACTTAGGAGACATTATTAGACCCTTCTCTCTATATCTGCCTTTAGCATGTCATCATACGGCAGATTAATCACTTGCAACCGAAAGATAGGTGGAAACTCCTTACTTGCACCGCTAAATGAACTTAAAATACAGATGTTTCCTCTGCCCTCACATCAAGGTCCCAATGAACTAACTACTGGAACTGGTAGTTCTACGAGATCAGAAAATATATTCACTGAAAATATGTGTGGAAATAATGATTGCACCATTAGTTTTAATTTCTGACATCGTGGGAACTGTATAAAGGAGCATGACATTAGTTGAGATTCAAAGAACAATAATTGTCATTTTAGTGACTTTTATCATAAAACAAGTTTCATATATAAGCTGTTTTGTCTTTTAGTTTTATGTTTGATAGTTTAAGAAAAACAGTGAATGATAGATTCTGAAGAGATCAATAAAAGTGATCAAGGACAATTCTTATTCAGAAAAATTTCAGTCTTGACCCAGAGTTCAAAAACTGACAATAAATCCTTACCACTACTAAGCTCTTAGATGGCTTTGCAATAGGGTAAGTCAGGATTTTCAGCTTCTGTTTCTGACAAAAATTCACAGAACTAACAATGGTGAAATCTGGAAGAGCCAATGACGTTCCTTAAAACGTTTTCTACAAGCTACTGGCTGATTAAAAAATACATATATTATATTCATGAATATAATAAATATACACAGTACACGCCTTGCATTTTACAAGTTTTGAAAATTTGTCTAACTAGGAATTTCTGTTCCACATGTATTTTTATCAATATCACTATCAGTTGTAATACATCTTGATAGATTCCACTTCAGATTGTACTGAATCAGTACTTTCTCACCTTTTCTGAATATATTTTCACATGGACATTGTGCCATGCAGACTATTCACAGAGGATAATTTTTCAGTTTCTTCAAATTCAGCATTTGTTTCTTTAATAAATAACAATTAAACAGTAACATTTATTGACTCATAATGAGCAAAGGGAAACCCCTCAAAATCATTTGTCTTATTTTTTAAATGGCTATTGATATAGTTTCCAAGGTCAACTATTCAAACAACCATTATTGCTGAAAAATTAATGGTATTAAATGATTTCATTTTCTGTGACACACTTGTTGTTTGTTGCAAACAAACAATATAATTGGCTCACAATCAGTGACTTCCCTTGCTTGGTTACCAAATGAGCCACTTAAAAATAAACTTTGTTTGCAAATTCTGTTGTGATGAGATAGTCTTTTAAATTTTTCTAATTGTAAGAAGTGCTTTTGAGTAGGAATATTGTGATAAGTGCCTAATCTGATACCATCAATATACATTTCATTCAGTCAGCACCACTAAATACTGTCACTGCAAATTAAACAAACTGCTTTGCCGTTGCAAGCCATTATACAACACAAGTGGTAGGCTGGGGATTTAGCCTGCAGGCTATAATTTTCTAGTCCCTGACTAGAACACACCCTGACATCATTTTAGAACAACATTTGCACAGGCTAAAAATATCACGAAGTCCACATGGCCTCTAATGGTAAACTTTTGCATGTGTTATCTTTAATTCTAATATGCTTGGGTTTTTGTGATTTGCAAATTAAAAGTGTCAAATTATAGTTGAAGAGAGAAGTTGCTGCAAAGAGATAGTTTTATATCACCTTAAGTGATCACTGGAATCTTAATAGAAAGATAATAAAAAAACTCAACTAGAAAAAGTAGCCTTGGAGAAAAGCACTTCCAGATGGCAGTAAGGACCTCCAAAACCCCGCTCTTCTGTAAAAGCAGTGAGAATACTGATAAAAACTCTCAAAATCAACTTTTTCAGAACTCTGGAAATTAGCCAGTTGCCTGAAGCAATCTGAGAAGTGTACAATTCAAGAAAAATGACAGGATCTTAATAAGGATGGTAAGTTTTGTTGCATTGTAGCTTGCCTTATTCCCATCCCCTCTCCCCAGCTCTATGGTAGCCTTGAAGTCCAAAAGCCTCACAATCATGGTGGGCAGGAAAACCAGCATTTCAGCATCCACTGGAGGGAGAAGAATGGATTTGAACTTTCCCCAAAGCCCTATTTACCGAAAATGTCACCATTTATTGCGGCTCCCTGGAGACACCCCATCACAGGACTTGCCTTTATTTGACCTGACTCCGAGTTTCCTCAGTGGGAATAACTGGTTCTCCTGGGAAATTTTCCAAAAATGATGAGTAGCAGTTGTTTAAAACTGTAGATACTTGAGGCGAAGATAACAGTGTGGCAAACAAGAGGCTAATCAAAATCCTTAAACAGAAAAGCTGGAGAATAAGTCCATGGGGGTGGGGGCTTTGAACTTATTCATTCTGGGAATCTAAAAGCAACCACACACACGTGCAAAGCTCTGCACATGATATCCAGGAAACACCTGAGACGTCCCTCAACCCTCTTATCTGGGTGACTTTGAGACTGCACAGGCAGGAAGTACAGGCTAAGGCAGAGATGGGAACTGCTAGGGTGTTGAAGGCATTCCCCAACATGCATACAGAGTACATATGATAAAATATTGCAAATAATATATATCTGATAAAGAACTTGGTCAGGAAAAATAAATAACTCTTAGAATTCAACAACAAAGACAACCCAATTAAAAATGGGTAAAAGGCTTGATAGTCGTATCAATGACCAATAAGCACATGAAAAGATACTCATCATTAGGCCCCAGGGAAATTCAAATAAAAATGGCAGTGAGGTACCACTTCACTCCCACTGCTGCTGCTGCTGCTGGTGCTGCTAAGTCACTTCAGTCGTGTCCGACTCTGTGTGACCCCATAGATGGCAGCCCACCAGGCTCCGCCATCCCTGGGATTCTCCAGGCAAGAACACTGGAGTGGGTTGCCATTTCCTTCTCCAGTGCATGAAAGTGAAAAGTGAAAGTGAAGTCGCTCAGTCATGTCCCACTCTTAGCGACTCTGTGGACTGCAGCCCACCAGGCTCCTCCGTCCATGGGGTTTTCCAGGCAAGAGTACTGGAGTGGGATGCCATTGCCTTCTCCGTCACTCCCACTAGGATGGCTATAATAGAAAAGACAGACAATAGCAAGTATCAGAGAGATTGTAAAGACATTTGGAGCCCTTACACATTGCTGGCATAATCACCAACGGTGTATCAGCATTGCAAGATACTTGGCAGCTCTTCAAAACGCTGTGAATAGAATTATCACATAACCTAACAATCCTACTCCTGGGTATATATCAAAGAGAACTGAAAACATGTATCTATACCAACACTTTCACATGAATGTCCACTGCCGCATTATTAATAATGGCCAAGGAAATAAACAACTCAAATATTTATCAACTAATGAATGGATAAACAAAATGTAGAGGCTGATACAACGGAACACTGTTGTTGTGCAGTCACTCAGTCAGTCACTCTGACTCTTGGTTGACCCATATCCACCCAGTCGGTGATGCCATCCGACCACCTCGCCCTCTGTCGTCCCCCTCTCCTCCTGCCTTCAATCTTTCCCAGCATCAGGGTCTTTTCTAACAAGTCGGCTTTTTGCATCAGGTGGCCAAAGTATTGGATATACAATGGAATATTATTTAGGCCTAAAAAGGAATGAAGACTAGACATGCTACAACACGGATAAACCTAAAAACATTCTGCTAAATAAAAGATGTCAAATACAAAAGGTCTTATACTACCTAATTCAATTGTTATAACATGTTCAGAATGGGAAAATCCATAAAGACAGATAGTATATTAGTTATTTCAGAGGATGTGGGAAGGGTTGAATGGTTTTTTTCAGAGGGATGAACCTGTTCTAAACTTAGATGTGCCAGCTGCACGATTCTGTGCTATAAAAAAAACACTGTACTGAGCTACAAAGGGTGAACAATACAGTAAGTGAATTGCATCTCAATAAATATTCATTAAAAAAACAAAGTAGTAAACAGAAGGGACAAAGCGAGGTATTTCATTTGTCTTCCTGCAGAGTCAAATTCTCCTCCGATTCAATTAGCTGTAACTGTACAGTGTACTATGACACATCCAATCATTGACATTAATAACGATAAATGAATAATCCAGAGGTTAAATTATAGTCAATACATTCTTCCATAAAGAATCAGGGAAAGTGCCTACTATGCTCCTAGGAATATTTCGAGCTAAAATTACGTAAACAGTAACAATGCTTAGATAAGTTCTGGGAAAAGTTATCCAGAATGATTCATTCCAAGACTTTAGATTCACTGAAGTTGACGATATCTTGCAACTATTATGAGTATCTCATATGACACTGAAATGGACAGAAGATAGAAGACTATTGGCATTTCCTCTCTAAGGCTTACAGAGAACTTCTGCATGCTTGAGTTGCATGAGAACACAGATTATGTGTGTGATCTAGCATATACTACAGTGTTCGGCACATTATGATTAAGAGGACCTCCACTGAATTCCCAGTAAATATTTGTTGACTTGCTGAGTAGAGAATGAGTCGCTGATGAAAGCCATTGTCTGTAAACTTGGCCAGTTGTGTTGCCATGTTACTGGTTTAAGAAAGTTACAGTAAGTCTAGGGCATCTCTCCTACTATCAAGAAATTCAGAAACAAAATTCAACTGCTTTATAGTTTACGCCTTCCATGATTTTAGGGAAATTCACCATCTATTTGTAGATATATGGTAATTACAGCAAGGTGTGTTCCTGTCACCCACAAGCTGGGAAAAAATAGGTGAATCTTAAAGTAAAAAATCCACAGGATGAAGACCATGCAACACACATGAGAACAAACCAGGGGGTTATCTAGAGCTCCCCTGGTCCTTGGGAAATAAAGGTTCAGGATAGCAAGTTTAATATGATTGTGATTTAGTAGTGAACTTAATAAGTACTTTCTACAAAACCTTCTCTAAACAAATCTTCCTTTGATCTAGGAAATAAGTAACTGTAACCAACATCATCTATCTGACATCTTCTGTCTCACCATAAGAAAAGTTTCTCTTCTTCTTGGACTCAAACTCTTGCGGCAACAGGTTGGGAAGATGGCTCTGAGCCTGACATGAAAATGCAACAGGCTGTTATCAGTCTAAGGGTCCTTCAACCAACCCCTTCTGCTCTAATTTCATGTTGGTCAGGCAGATGCAGATGAGAGTTTCTTTCATCACAGGGGCCATGTATTGAATGAGCACTCCTGGAAAGCCCTACCCTAGGTGCTTCATGTCTATTACGCTAATCCTCACGTCGACTCTGCAGGTGCCTAATTTTCAGATGAGGAGGAGCTAGATAATTTCATTAACATCCTGTCGTTGCTCTGTGAATAAGGAGAGATAAGCTGGCCACGCCAATCTGAACATTTAGGTTCTTAGGTGGTTTTATTGTAAAGTAATATACAACTGCTTGGTTGGTACACATCTTTTCCCAGAGGGCAAATCAAAGCCTATCAATCTGAAAACCACACTCTGATGTGTGGCAAGTAACCAGTATGAATACCATCGTACGAAAGGGCTTGAAAGCAAGCAAATATTGTTAACTTCTCCAATTCAAACATTTATATCAACATTGAGAAAGGCAAAAGTGTTAGAAATTCCTTAAAAAACACACACACACATTTCTGCAGTATGATGAATTCATTAGCGAACAAACAGGATATAACTCTGCTTCAAAAGAGACATAAATTTGATCTTGTTTATAAGCAACTATTTAGCCTGAGTTTTGATGGGTAGATAATGGCTTTTGTTTTTACTATCATTATAGTCTGGCCTTTTCCAGAATGTCATATAATTTGAATCATACAATATGTAGCTTTTCCAGGCTGACTTCTTAGAAACAGACAAAATTTAAGATTTATTCATGTCTTCTTGTGTCTTGATTGTTCAGTTTTTTAAATTGCTAAATAAAATTCAATTATGTGGATATAGCAGTTTGTTATCAATTCATCTATTAAAGGCCATCTTGGTTGCTTGTAGGTTTTTTTTTTTTTTGGTGATTCTGAATAAGCTACTATAATATTCACATGCACATTTTTGTGGGGAGGTAAGTTTTCAAAGGTTTTGTAGGTCACCATAGAACCATTTAACTTCAGCTTCTTCAGCATTAGTGGTTGGGGATAGACTTGGATTACTGTGATATTGAACAGTTTACCTTGGAAATGAACAGAGATCATTCTGTCATTTTTGAGACTGCACCCAAGGACTGCATTTCAGACTCTTTTGTTGACTATGAGGGCTACTCCATTTCTTCTAAGGGCTTCTTGCCCACAGTAGTAGATGTAATGGTCATCTGAATTAAATTCACCCATTCTGGTCCATTGTAGTTCACTGATACCTAAAATGCCTTGCCATCTCCTTTTTGACCACTTTCAATTTGTCTTGATTCATGGACTTAAAATTTCAGGTTCCTATGCAATATTGTTCTTAAGAGCATCAGACTTTACTTCCATCACCAATTACATCCACAACTGGGCATTGCTTCTGCTTTGGCTCTGTCTCTTCACTCTTTCTGGAGTTATTTCTCCACTCTTCTCCAGTAGCATATTGGGCACCTACTGAAAGTAGTCGTGTATGGATGTGAGAGTTGGATTATAAAGAAAGCTGGTGCCAAAGTATTGATGCTTTTGAACTGTGGTGTTGGAGAAGACTATTGAGAATCCCTTGGACTGCAAGGAGATCAAACCAGTCTATCCTGAAGGAGATCAGGCCTGAATATTCATTGGAAGGACTGATGCTGAAGCTGAAACTCCAATACTTTGGCCACCTGATGCAAAGAACTGACTCATTAGAAAAGACCCTGATGCTGGGAAAGATTGAAGGCAGGAGGAGAAGGGACAACAGAGGATGAGATGGTTGGGTGGCACCACCAACTCAATGGACATGAGTTTGAGCAAGCTCTGGGAGTTGGTGATGGACAGGGAAGCCTGGTGTCCTGCTGTCCATGGGATCACAAAGAGTTGGACACAATTGAGGAACTGAACTGAAATGACTGAAGTTTTCAAAGAAGTTGAGCAAACATCTCAGATCCCAATTACTAGATTTTATGGTAAGACTAAGGTTCATCTAGTCAAGGCTATGGTCTTTCCTGTGGTCATGTATGGATGTGAGAGTTGGACTGTGAAGAAGGCTGAGCGCTGAAGAACTGATGCTTTTGAACTGTGGTGTTAGAGAAGACTCTTGAGAGTCCCTTGGACTACAAGGAGATCCAACCACTATGTTCTAAAGGACATCAGTCCTGGGTGTTCTTTGGAAGGAATGATGCTAAAGCTGAAACTCCAGTACTTTGGCCACCTCATGCAAAGAGTTGAGTCATTGGAAAAGACTCTGATGCTGGGAGGGATTGGGGACAGGAGGAGAAGAGGACGACAGAGGATGAGATGGCTGGATGGCATCACTGACTCGATGGACGTGAGTCTGGGTGAACTCCGGGAGTTGGTGATGGACAGGGAGGCCTGGCGTGCTGCGATTCATGGGGTCGCAAAGAGTCAGACACGACTGAGCAACTGAACTGAACTGATGCTTAATCCTCCAGGGAGGCCTGGCATGCTGCAGTCCATGGGGTCGCAAAGAGTTGGACATGACTGAGGGACTGAACTGAACTGAAATGATGTTTAATTTTATAAGAAACCTCCAAACCATCTTCCAGAGAACTTTGTCCTTTTTCATTCCCACCATCAATGAATGAGAGTTCCTGTTGCTATGCATCCTTGATATTGTCGGTTTTGTTGAATTTTTGCTAAATGAATAGGTAGGTGGTGGTACTTCATTATTATTTTAATTTGCAATTCTGTCAGGACAAATGACTTGAGTATCTATTCCATACACTTATTTTCAACCTACATATTTTCTTTGGTGAGCTGTCTTTTCAGTTATTCTACCCATGTTTTAACTGAATTGGTTTCTTATTGAGTTTTACGAGTTCTTTGTTTATTTTGGATACAAGTCCTTGTTCAGTTATGTATTTTGTAAACATTTGCTCCCAACCTGTGGCTTATATTTTCATTTTCTTAATGGTATCTTTCAAAGAGCAGATTCTCTTTTGTTTTCCTATTTTCATTTTTATTGATTTATCCTATAATTTTATTATTACTTTTCTTCTGCTTGCTTTAGGATTAAATTTTTTCTTTTTCTATTCTCTTAAGGTTCACCTAGTCAAGGCTATGGTCTTTCCTGTGGTCATGTATGGATGTGAGAGCTGGACTGTGAAGAAGGCTGAGCGCCGAAGAATTGATGCTTTTGAACTGTGGTGTTGGAGAAGACTCTTGAGAGTCCCTTGGACTGCGAGAAGATCCAACCAGTCCATTCTGAAGGAGATCAATCCTGGAATTTCTTTAGAAGGAATGATGCTAAAGCTGAAACTCCAGTATTTTGGCCACCTCATGCGAAGAGTTGACTCATTGGAGAAGACTCTGATGCTGGGAGGGATTGAGGGCAGGAGGAGAAGGGGACGACAGAGGATGAGATGGCTGGATGGCATCACTGACTCGATGGATGCGAGTCTGAGTGACCTCCGGGAGCTGGTGATGGACAGGGAGGCCTGGCGTGCTGCGGTTCATGGGGTCGCAAAGAGTCGGACACGACTGAGCGACTGATCTGATCTGATCTGATCTGATGGTAGAATCTTAGGTTAGTCATTTTAGTTACTTCCTCTTTTCTAATATATACATTTAATGTCATAAGTTTCCCTTTAGGCTATATCCCACCTATTTTGATAACCTACATTTTCTTTATAAAGCTTCCTTTAGATAGTCTTCTTATACTTATGTGTTATTTAGAAGTTATTTATACCTATTTGGGAAATTTTTCAGCTCTCTGTTAATAATTTCTTTCTGTTAGTTTAATTTCACTGTGTTCTGAGAAATATTTTTTATGATTTCAATGCTTTTAATTTTTAAATTTTTATTGAAGTATATTTGGTTTATAATTCTGTGCTAGTACTGCACAGCAAAGTTAATCTGTTATAATGTACATATAACATCTACTCTTTTTTGGATTCTTTTGCCATATAGATCATTACAGACCACTGAATAGAGTTTCCTTGTGCTGTGTAGTAGGTCCTTAGTGAAAGTGAAGTTGCTCAGTCATGTCTGACCCTTAGCGACCCCATGGACTGCAGCCTACCAGGCTTCTCCGTCCATGGGATTCTCCAGGCAAGAACACTGGAGTGGGTTGCCATTTCATTCTGGTAGGTCCTTACCAGTAATCTATTTTATGTATTGCTTGTTGCCTAGTTGCTAAGTCATGTCCATTTCTTTTGAGATCCCACAGGCTGTCCATGGGGTTTTCCAGGCAAGAATGTTGGAGTGTGTTGCCATTTCCTTCTCCAGGGGATCTTCCTGACCCAGGAATCACAGTCACGGCTCCTGCCACGTCCTCTGCACTGTAGGCAGGTTCTTTACCACTGAGCCCCCAGGGAAGCCCATTCTATACATAGTAGCATATACCTGTCAATCCCAATCTCCCAGTTTACTCCCTCCCAACCTCCCCGCCAACCATAAGTTTGTTTTCTACATCCGTGACTCTGTTTTCGCTTCATAAATAAGTTCATTTGTGCCATTTTTTTGTTAGTGTATTTTCTGTAGCCCAGGGTGTAGCCTGCTTTGCACACTTAAGAATGTGCATGTCACTACTGCTGGTAGTGACACTACTGCTGTCAGTTAAAACAAGCTGATTGATAATGCTGTTCAGATCAACTATATCCTGTATGACTTCCTGCTAATTTGACCAGTTACTGAAAAGGGGGTCATGAAGTCTCCAATTCTGACTGGATTTATCTATTTCCCCTTTTATTAGCTTTAACAATTTTTTGCTCTGTGTGTTTCGATGCTCTTTATGTACTTTTAGTTAACATTTAGGATTGTTATCTTAAAGGATTGACTTCTTCATCATTATGTATGCTATGCTATGCTATGCTAAGTCACTTCAGTCGTGTCCGACTCTGTGCGACCCCATAGACGGCAGCCCACCAGGCCCCCCTGTCCCTGGGATTCTCCAGGCAAGAATACTGGACTGGGTTGCCATTTGGCAATGGCAACCCACCCCAGTACTTTTGCCTGGAAAATTCCATGGACGGAGGAGCCTGGTAGGCTCCAGTTTATAGGGTCGCTAAGAGTCGGACGTGACTGAGCGACTTCACTTTCATCATTATGTAAGTCCCTCTTTATCTGTGACAATTTTCCTTGTTTTGAACTGTCTTTGATTAAAATGAATATAGCTACTCAAGCTTTCTTTATGATTAGTGTTAGCATGGTTTATCTTTCCCCATCTTTTCATTTTTAACCTATGCAAATATTTATGCTTAAGTGGGTTTCTCATGGATAGTATGTAATTGGGTTCTGTTTCTTTATCCACTCTGATGGTATTGGTCTTTCAGTTATTTTATTTGTCTGCTGTGTTCAGTTGCTCAGTCATGTCTGTCTCTTTGTAACCCCATCGTCTGTAGCCCGCTAGGCTCTTTTGTCTATGGGATTTTTCAGGCAAGAATACTGGAATGGGTTGCCATTTCCTCCTCCAGGCAATCTTCAGGACCCAGGGATTGATCCCATGTCTCCAGCATCTCCTGCATTGGTGGGTGGATTCTTTACCACTGTGCCCCTTATTAAAAGTGATTATTGATCTATTAGATTGTCTACTATGTTTTATAATTGTTTGGTATTTTCTGCATTTATTCTTCCCCTACCTTTTCTGTCTTCTCTAGTTTGAGCATTTGTATAAGATTCCATTTCATCTCTTCTCTCACTCATATTCTACCAAAAAAAAAAAAAAAAAAAATGAGTTCTCCTATACCTTAAAAGTGCATTCCAGTATACATGAGGTGCAAATACTGTTTGATTCCACTTATATAAGGTACCTGGAATAGTCAATTTCATAGACTCAGAAAGTACATTGGTAGATGCCAGGGGCAGGGGAGGAGAGGTACAGAGGAAACAGGAAGTTAGTGTTTAATGGGGGTGGAGTTTGAGTTTAAGAAGGTGAAAAACTCAGGAGATGGATGTTGGTGATTGTACTTAGAGCCCCTGAACTACACGGTTAAATGTGGCTAGGACAGTATGCTTTTTATTATGTGACTTTTACCAGAATAAAAAATTAGAAAAAGAGAATACAAAAAAAGAATAGGAGTTAGCTTCAAACGTGCAACATATATCTTTAACTAAACCAAGTCCATCTTCCAGTAACACTGTGCTGCTTTCTGTTCAGAGCTGGTGCTTGTAACAGAGTATCCCCTCTTCCTCGTTCCCATCTCTTATGACACTAGACTTCGTCATTTCAAGTACTTATGTGCTATAATCATCCAATACAATTTTGCTAATTTAAACACATGTATTTTAGTTTAATTAAGAATAAGAAAAATTAAAATATTGTATTTTACTTGCATTTATCCCTTCTCTAACACTTTTCTTTTACTTTTCTTTTCTTTATGTAGACCTGAGATTCTGACCTAGATCAATTTTCTTCTTCTTGGAAAGACCTTCTTACTTTCTTACCTCTCTTCATTCTTCTTGAAGGAGAGGTCTTCTGGTGATGAAAACTCCCTAGGTTTTTGTCTGTCTGAGAAAGTGTTTAGTTTTCCTTCACTTTCGAAGGACAGCTTCACTGCGTATAAAATTTTAGGTTGAGGTGATTTTTTTTTTCTTTCAATACTTTAAATATTTCAGTCCACTCTCTTCTTTCTTACAGTTTCTGACAAAAAGACCACTCTAATTCTTCACCTTGTTTTTCTTGAGGTAGAGTGCTTTTTTTTTTTTCTTTTCCTCTTCCTTTTTTCACAATTTTCTTTTGGGGTTTGTCTTTTTTTATTTTTATTTTTTAGCAGTTTGAATATGATATGCATGCTTCTGCTGCTGCTGCTAAGTCACTTCAGTCATGTCTGACTCTGTGCAACCCCATGGACTGCAGCCCACCAGGCTCCACTGTCCCTGGGATTCTCCAGGCAAGAACACTGGAGTGGGTTGCCATTTCCTTCTCCGATGCATGAAAGTCTGACTCTTAGCGACCCCATGGACTGCAGCCTACTAGGCTCCTCCATCCGTGGGATTTTCCAGTACTGGAGTGGGGTACATAGCTGTAGACATTTTTATATTTGTTATTCTTGGTGTGCTCTGACCTTTATGTATCTGTGGTTTGTTGTCATTAATTTTGGAACATTTTCAGCCAATATTCACTTTAAATATTTCTTCTGCTTCATTCTTTCTCTCTTCTCTTTATATTCCAATAATGCATATATTTACACATTGTGAGAAATTGTCCCATGTTTCTTCAACACAGTTCTGAGTTTCTTTAAATCCTTCTTCTCTTCGATATTGGTCTGGGGAGTTTCTGATGACATATCTTAAAGCACACATTCTTTCTCGTGCTTTGTCCAGTCCACGAGTGAGTCTATAAAGATATTTTTTGTTTCTGTTACAACGTTTTTGTTTTCTAGTTTCTCCTTTTGATTCTTTCTTAGAGATGCCAACTCTCTGCTAACATTACTCACTTGTTTTTCTGCACTGCCTACCTTTTTTCTTTAGAGCCCTTAAATATTAATCATACTCATTTTATATCTCTTACTAATTCCAAATTGATGACACCTATGAGTCTTCGTGTAACACTTGCTCTGTCTCTTCATATAGCACTTTTCCCTTGCCTTCTAGCATGCTTTGTATTTTTTTTTTTTTTGCAATGGGATATGACATATTAGATAATAGGAACTAAGGCAAACAGATCTGTAGCATGAGATTTTATGATATTCTGGCTAGCAATTACACTCTGTTTAATGTCTGCTGTAGCTGTAGTTTCCAAGGATTAAAATTCCTTTAACATCTGTGCTTCTGTCTCATCTTAGGGTTTCTCAGAGAACTCTTTCTTAAATAGTGTCTACATTGACGCTCTTTTGTCTATAATTCACTGTTGTTATACTGGAGCCTCACAGTAGTAATGTATGGGAGAAAGGAAGATTGTGTAATTTTGTGATTAAATCTCAGTTTTTCAGTGGCCCTGTATCTTAGGGCTGTAATTGTTAAGGGTGTATTTTTTTCTACCTGTTCCCCCCAGGTGAGATAGGAGGGCTAGAGGAGGCTGAATGGGAGAAATGCCATTCCCTCACAATTCCCTTAGGTTTTAGATAAAGCATTAAGAAACTCTTTTCCCAGGGAGAGTAGGACTTTGTTCCAGAAAACAAAACCTCTGGGTGTATTTTGCTATAGTCACCCTTCGCCTCCTTCTTCCAGTTACTGAGGGGATTTTTCTTTGTTTGTTTGGTGTGAGAATTTGATAGAGCTCCTATAGGTGAAAGTCCCCCAAAGTGTGGATGTCTCTCTAAGACTCCAGCTCCCCAAACTTTCTCACTCTTCACCTAGGCCACACTCAGTTCAGTTCAGTTCAGTTGCTGAGTCGTGTCTAACTCTTTGTGACCCTATGGACTGCAGCATGCCAGGCTTTCCTGTCCATCACCAACTCCCAGAGCTTGCTCAAACTCATGTCCATCAAGTCGGTGATGTCATCCAACCATCTCATCCTCTGTAGCCCCCTTCTCCTACCTTCAGTCTTTTCTAAGGAGTCAGTTTCTTAGCATTAGGTGACCAAAGTATTGGAGTTTCAGCATCAGTCCTTCCAATGAATATTCAGGACTGATTTCCTTTAGGGTTGACTGGTTTGATTTCCTTGTAGTTCAAGGGACTTTCAAGAGTCTTCTCCACCACTCAACCTCCAGAAATTAATAAAAATTACTATTTACATGTTCCTGCCACCGTATGGCTCCAGCGGCCCTTCCCCCAGGAAAGCAGACCTCACCTGTAACTCTCTGCGTTCCAGGGCGACAATCTGCTTTGTAACCTCAGTGTTCTGATGGGTGAAGAAAAGTCTCTAATTTTCAGTTTGTTTAATTTTTTTCCTATTGTAAGGATAGGAATGATGACTTCAGAGGTCTTCACATGTTGAAGCTGAAACTGGAAATTTGGTGACGCCTTTCCTTATTCTCCACAATGCCAGTTTCAGAGGCTGATTCCTCCATGTCACAGAATGAGGCAGCTCAGTTTTCAAATACGGCTCACATTTCAGCACATCCCCTCTCTACCTGTCTAATCGGAGAACTCCCCCTTCAATAATTAAATATACTTTCTTTATGAGTCATTATGATGTGATTTATGACATGTATGTAATTGTCAGGATTACTGTGGGTAATTAAAACATGAAGCGAAGGCTGCCAGAGGCTTCAGTCACTCTCGGTGCCCTCATTAAAAATCAAGAGCTGACCAAATTATACATAGACTGGTTTGCACAAGTTTCCAGCAAAACCTAATTATGAAACTTATCCTTATTCTATCAGAACTCACTCCATTAGTCATGCAAATTCTGAAAATGATTAAGCTATTCCATGTGCCGGGACTGCGGAATTAATAATAAAGAGGTGAGTTGTGGTAATTAGACCTTACTATGAAACTTTATTACATCAGGTCACTCTGGGTCATACCGCACCTTTTCCTGATCCCACACTCAACACAATATGCACACGTGTACGCACACATGCACCCATGCACACACATACCTGCAAGATGGTTTAATGAATGGCATAATGGTTTTATCTGATTTATGATAACTTTTTAAGCGAGAGCTAAAACCAGGAGGAGAAAGATTTGCAAATGCCGCATGTGCATTGTCTTATAATTGATCAGAGAAAGAGATCCTTTCTGCATGCGCATTGTCTTAGAATTGATCAGAGAAAGAGATCCTTTCTCTGATCAGAAAGAGCAAAGCACCACAAGAAGAAATCATTTACTGTGGGGATGTTTCAAGCTACGGCAGCTGGAGCAGGAGTAAGTGATAACTTAAATCTTGAAAGAGCTTTAGATGCTCGTGTTTGATCTCATCTAGTTTTACTATAGAGGATTTAGCCTAGAGAACATATGTGGCTGCCAGTGAATAAGAGAGCCAGGTTCCAAGCTTGTCTGTTTTAATGTACGGAAGGCCCTGGACTGATGAAGAAGTCGGAGAGCATGAGGGTTTTCTCAGCATGGGACCCGGTGAGAGAACATGGAAGGCAGGTTCACGTTTAGTTTGCAGAGTACAAGGAAGGTAAGCCACTGTCTGGCTTGGAGAATCGTGGCTTCAGCTGAGATAAAGCAGCTGCTTTATGGAAACAGATACAGCAATGCCTATCCAAAAGAGGCTGAGAACTTTGAGTACATCTCTGGGGAAGCAAAAGTAAATAACAATTCAAAGATAAGGAAGGAAGAAGAGAGGGATATAAAAAGAGAGGGAGAAGGAGGGAGAAAGGAAGAAAGAGAAAAAAGACAAGCCTACTTTAAAGACAGATGTAAAATTCAAGAGCTGATACGCGTTTACGTATCAGATGCTGGAGGTTCTGCACCGTCAGTGTGGTCAGGTTGAGGATGGGGTCAATGTCCGTCTGTGGGGAGCTATGAGGGCAACAGGGCAGGCAATAGAGATGTGTGCAGGAATACGGAAATTCAACTCTACATAACTAACTGACTGCCTTTATCAATTCCTGAACTGCTTGAAAGTTACCCTTTTGTACTCTCTCCCAGAGTTAAGGGCCAAAAAAGTTTCTATGCTGCCAGACAGAGAGAACTGAAATGAAAGACAGAGAAGCTGTGAACTCTGCCTAGAATGAAGCAGTCCTTGATGTCCTGCCTGTCTCACTCAGGTGTGCCTGAGTGTACCCAGATGGCATCCTCATGCAAACATGACACATCAACAGACAGAAGCTTGTATGGAAGGACCTTGGGAAGATGACACAGAAGAAGAGAAGGGGGGCAAGGGAGTTGGAGGCGCAGCATGGGAGAACGGGTCTGGTCTCTTCAAGCAGCTGCGGAAGCTCTGATGGCTTGTCTACAAATCCCTCCCAGGAAGGTGACAATGTAAAGAGGTGGTGGAGGGAGGGTTTGACATGATGGGGATGAGAAGATGAGCCAGAGGGTGATAAACTCGAGAAAACGCAGAGCTTTATAGGAGGGAACTCAAGAGTCTGGTTTCAACACGGTGCTTAAAACTTCTGACCCATGAAAACCCACTTCTGACAAATGTAGGAGTGAATAACCTTTAAAGTGTGCATGTGTGTGTGTATTGTATGATTTGACTTTTTGCAGCAACATCGTGAGATCAGCAGGAAAAACACCCTGTCCACAATTTGGGATGATGCAAAATTAAGTGTCTCGAAGTCCCCAGATCAGAAGCAGTGAGTCTGGGTTCCAGTCATTCAGACTCTGTGTCTACTGCTTCTCTACAATATGGGAGCACTTTACAGAACTTCTCAGAATGCATGGAATGGCGCGTAGGAAGGTAAGTGAAGAAAATTCACATTCGCTTCCTCTTAAAAAGCTGGTGGGCTTTTTAGTGGGTTAGTTTTCTCGCCTCTTCCAGTGGTGGCAGAAGCTCAGGACCCTGAAGGGGGTCTTATATGACCATTAAGCAGCTGCCCGACCCCTCAGAGAAGGGGGAGAAGACCTACGGGCTCCCCAGGGCATATATACTGCAAAGTGTGCTAGGTCTTGGAGACTCTGTTCTGCTCCGTCCATGAAAGTGAAAGAAAATGTTAATTGCTCAATCGTGTCCGACTTATTGTGACCCTGTAGACTATAGCCTACCAGGCTCCCCTACCCATGTAATTCTCCAGGCAAGAATACTGGAGTGGGTAGCTATTCCCTTCTCCAGGGGATCTTCCCAACCCAGGGATCGAACCCAGGTCTCCTGCATTACAGACTGATTCTTTACCAACTGAGCCACCAGGGAAGCCTTGTCCATGAGAGGCCTCGAAATCCCCATGGGGCTTCTTTGACTTCCTCTACATTGATTCCAAGGACCCCGCCCCCAACAATTCAGATGGCACAGAATCCTTTGTGAACCCCCATGTCCACCCCCCAGGATGCCTGCTTGTCTATCACTCACTCAAAAACATATCAAATCTTTTCAATGCATTTTTCTTTGGGTTCTCTTGGCTTTTTCTGAGGTTCTTTTTCTCCCCCAAATTTCTCGGCTTTGTAGGAAGAGAGTATGATACATTCACCTCCAAATGGGGAGCCGTCTCAGCAAGAGGCACTCTGAGAAAATAAAATGCCTCTGAAGACGGCATTTGTTGTTTTGCTGGAGCCAGATACCGCCACCTCATCTCTTGCTTGAAACCCAAACAGGGTGGCTGCCAGTCAGGGATTCCAACCAGCTGGTGGAATTGGCCTGAACCCTCTGACAAAGGGATCCCTCTTCCTCAACAGCAGCTTCTCTTCTCTCTCTTTCCTTTTTTTTTTTTTTTTTTGCTAGAAAATGCACAGTTTTGCATTTGCCCTTCATACAAATAACTGGAGGGTGGGAATTATTCAGAGAGCTCGTGTTCGACACCCCATCTGTTCATTCCTGACAGCAATATATAATGTAAGGCTATAAAAACTTGAAAAATAATGCAACATAAAAAGGGATTGACTCAGCTCCAAGAGGCCATAAATGGTAACAAATACCACTGGATGATTTATTTCATGCTGTAATCTTTACAGTAAGTCATCTTTCAGACATTTCCTTGTGACAGGTTTTAATAATATTAATGCCCAGAGCAATCCAAATCATCGCCAATAGACGTATTTATCAAGCTGCCAATCCGAGTAAATGAAATTCTATAAGCAATAATGTAACATGTTTAAAGGAAGCTAATAAAACAAGTCAGCAGAGAAATATTACTTCAAAGTATTCTCTCTCTCTAATCCAGTCCTGTATGTTATACAGCCAAAATGCAAATCTTTCCATGTTTGATTTATTGCTCCAAAAATACCAATGACCTTTCCCCAAGCTTCTGTATACTCGCTCTCACACATTCATGAAGCCTGCAGTGCATCCTGCCAGGCTGCTGAACACCAGAGTGCTTAGCATTTATTGTTATGTTTGTCTTGCTTCGACACAGGTACTTGATTGGCAGCTGCAGTGAATAACATCTAAGTTTCCGAGACTTATTAAAATGTAACAGCTATCTGAGCTATAAACCAATCTTTACGATGCCCACTCTAGGAGGCCCGTCAAGCACACCTAAGAAAGTGACTTAATGGTTTACCAGTGGTCACGTAAATTTCACAGGAGGGAAAGCCAAGCTGCATTTTCCTTCCATCGAGCGTGCTTTGTATTAATTATTTCTCACTCACGCGGGTTGCGGGGGTGCCAGTTGTTAAAACATTTGGCGTTTCAAACCCAGCTCCAGATCCACCTCCTGCAGGAAGCCTTCCTTATTAATTTCACCAATTCTCTGATCTCCAGCACGGTGCTTGACCCACCCTGCAACACAACTTTCTAAGTAATGAATCCTTGAGGGCACAATGCACATTAAAGGCACTCACCAGATATTAGATGGAAATATGCATTGCATTGATTTATTTGGTTCATTCTACAATTAATTGATGCCTGTTTTTATTTCTTGCTTCTCACACACATGCTCCTTGAAGACAGATTTAGTGTGTTTAATGGGCACCACAAGTGTTTGCTATACCACAGGGTACCCCATAGGATCATAACATATTATATATATATTATATTATTATATGGGCATTTTATGTATCTCCGTCCATATATATCTATGGGCTTCCCTGGTGGCTCAGATGGTAAAGAATCTGCCTGCAATGCAGGAGACCCAGGTTTGATCCCTGGGTTGAGAGGATTCCCTGTAATTTTGTAATTTTATTCCCTAATTTGGCATAGGGACTTGGTTCCAGAATCTACCTACTTTGTCCACTTCTCTATGTGTTCTCTTCCTTCCTCTTTCTTTCAACATTAGCACTCCCATCACCTAACCTCACTCACTCTGAGGCTCAGAGTGAAGACAAGTCAGCCAAGAGAGCTATGAAATCGTGGGTCTGGGTCAGGAGACATTTTGAAGACATTTTGTCTCTTGCCCCTGAAAGTGATATATCCATGCATCATTCCCCAGGGAGTTAGTTTCCTTCCTTCTCCACTCTTCTGTTATTTCTTGGCTTGGAAAACAATACACCTGGAAAAATACTACGACAAGATTCAATGGCTGAAATCATAAACTGAAGAAGAATAAAGAAGGAGTAAGGGAAGGAGGCAGTCCCACAGACCTAGAGGTGGAGATGAGAGCATCTGGTGAGAGAGTGGCTGGTAATAATCTTCCTTTACACTCCTTCCCCTCAGGAAAGAAAAAGGTACTAGGTGGGAAAGTGGACCTTTAACAACCATCTAGTTGCTAGAGATACTCTACTTGTGTGGGTTATATATAAATAAATTCCTTAAATAGCTCTTAAGAGTTGGACTATAAAGACAGTTGAGCATTGAAGAATTGATGCTTTTGAACTGCGGTGTTGAGACTTTTGAGAGTCCCTTGGACTGCAAGGAGATCCAATCAATCCATCCTAAAGGAGGTCAGTCCTGAGTGTTCATTTAAAGGACTGATGCTGAAGCTGAAAGTCCAATACTTTGGCCACCTGACGCGAAGAACTGACTCATTTGAAAAGACCCTGATGCTGGGCAAGATTGCAGGCGGGAGGAGAAGGGGACGACAGAGGATGAAATGGTTGGATGGCATCGCTGACTCAATGGACATGAGTTTGAGTAAACTCTGGGAGTTGGTGATGGACAGGGCAGGCCTGGCGTGCTGCAGTCCTTGGGGTCACAGAGTCGGACACAACTGAGCGACTGAACTGAACTGAAGATTTAGTCATCTGATCTCGAACTTTAACTTTGAAAGCAGATGAATGCAAACTCACCCGGAATGGTTTCTGCCTGTTTTACTCTGTAATATGGTCACCATTTCCTCTGTACAAATTAATTGTTAAAAACAAAAACAAAACAACCCACAGAATCCATATGGAGAGGTCAGAACCTTCTGCCAGTAGTTTCACAGATTTCGTTTTGTTTTGTTTTATAGTTTTGGCTTCCCTCAGAATGTCTTCCTGGATCAGCTTAAGGGATGCTGATGGAAATCAACTACTTTGAGTGGAGAGTGCCAAGAGCTGTTCCTGGAGGAGTGAGCTCCCAGGACAATAAGATACTAACGGGTCCCTACACATCCTTTCTGGGATTCCCTGGTGGTTCAGGCAATAAAGAATCTGCCAGCAATGCAGGAGACCTGGGTTCAATCCCTCAGTTGGGAAGATCCCTTGGAGAAGACAATGGCTACCCACTCCAGCATTCTTGCCTGGAGAATCCCATGGACAGAGGAGCCTGGCGGGCTACAAGGCTACAGTCCATGGGATTGCAAAGAGTTAGACATGATGGAGCAACTAGTGTGCGCACTTGCACACACACACAAATCCTTTCCAGTTATCTTTACCTCTGAGCCATCTCTAAGTCTCCTAAAACTGGTTACTGACACTAGTCCACAAGGAGGATTTCTCAAAGGAGTAAAACGGAAGTGAGAAAACAGGAAACGCCAGCCATGGTCCTGGAAGTTGAATACCTATGCTATGGGATAAAGCTGCAACCAGGGATATTTAGAAAGATCCTAGACTATTCAGATTTACCCCCAGTGTAAAAGCCAGGCACCAGGCTTGGCTAATTGCAATATCTAACAGAATATTTCAGTTCAGAAGCAAATCTAGCTAATCATTTCGGAGATGGTTTTTATGAAATAATTTAAGAACTGCTGCTGCTGCTGCTAAGTTACTTCAGTCGTGTCCGACTCTGTGCGACCCCAGAGACGGCAGCCCACCAGGCTCCCCCCGTCCCTGGGATTCTCCAGGCAAGAACACTGGAGTGGGTTGCCATTTCCTTCTCCAGTGCATGAAAGTGAAAAGTGAAAGTGAAGTTGCTCAGTCGTGCCCGACTCTTAGCCACCCCATGGACCACAGCCTACCAGGCTCCTCCATCCATGGGATTTCCCAGGCAAGAGTACTGGAGTGGGGTGCCATTGCCTTCTCCATTTTAAGGACTAGAAATATTAATAAGCTCTTTACACATAAAAAATGAAAACATACAGGTATTAATCATGATGATCACATTAATACATAAATAGGAACTGAGAGCATTTTAATGTTGGAAGACTGTTTGCACTGCTTTCCATTATGGAGCCTCATCAATGGATTACTTTGAATGAAAGTCTGTGGTTTGTCCCTTTTCACTTCAATCTTTCCTAGATCTTCCTGTAAACATGGACATCTGCAATGTGTGTCTACAGGTGAGTATAAACTATGAATGTATAAAGTGAACTATATACATATATATGTATAGATATATGGGATTTACTTTACCCACTGATTCCTGTGCAGTAATACCAGAATCTTCCCCCAAAGATTAATTTATCTGCAGTATATGCATTAGCGATTCTAAAAGATACGCATTAAAAATTTCTTCCATTATCTAAATAGAACGTTTTAGGAGAAGTTTGAGTCTAGAAATGGCACCTCCTCTCACACTTACAAATTATGATTTTTTTTAAACTAGCTTTTCCCCACTGGCACCTTAAACATGCATGAGCTGTAATAATATCTCTGTTTCATGATGAGAAAACTAGAAAGCAGAGAGGGAGCAACCGCCTGTGGTGATGGTGCTAGAATCAGAGTCTTGGGAAGAGGGGCAGAGCCTCCCTGACCCACGGAGGCTCCTGCAGCAGAGAAAGTCCAGCTCAGGGCACAGATGCCAGAGTCCTCTGACCCAGCCAATGCCAGTGGTGAACCCCGGGACATCTTATCTGGAGAAAGAACTGCATTCTCAATACAACCCTAGGAGCAGAGAAAACTCCAGGTTTTAAAGTGAATAAAAGGGAGAGCTATTTCTTATCGTGACGTAAGGATTTTCCATCAAATGATATAAAATAATCTACTCATTTAGAGCAATAAACAGAATAATAGTTAGAAAAGATATGTGATGTCTACATGCTTTAAGGAACATGACTATTGCTTAAAGAGAGACGGGCTTGTAAATAAAAAAGAATGGTGACTGCTCAGCTTTTCCTGGGGCTCTGAGGCGAATAGAGTAGGTTTCCAGGGAGCCAGGTTATTTAGTTCACTTTTTAGCACTATCTGCAGCAATATTTCAGAGCAAAATAAGTAAAATATCTGTTCCTTTTCATCTGGCAGCAGCAAAGATCTCAGGGAAAAAAAATAAATAAATAAGAAATATGTAATCCCCATGGTGTAATCCTAGGGTATGGAAACTTACTTCTCTTAAATACCTCCCTCTGGCATAATTGACTTTTCATGTGCATTTTAATAATGATATTTCAGCAGGTTGCAAGCAAGTTTTTTTTTTTTTTTCTGTTGTTGTTGTTGTAAATTATGGTTTTGGGGGAAAAAAAGTGTTATAAATCTAATTACATTTTCACTTATATTAACAAGTCAGCACAATCTTCTAGCACATTTACCAAGCAATTCCAATATTTACAGCTGACCTAATTGGTTGTGGGGTAGAAGCAATGTGAAATGTTTTATCGTCCCAGTGGCTGCGCATGTGCTGAAGACAGCTGCTAAGGTATAAAGCTGCCTGGAGTCTCTGAATTTTTGCCTGCCCCGAGTCTGCCTTCACCAGCCAGTTACAGAACAGGAAAGAAAGTGGGAGGGAAGGAGAAAGGGGTTAGAAGAGCAGCTTATTAAAGATGTCTTCTCTGAATCCTTTTTTGGCAAGAAAGTACTTTTCCAGTTACTTGGGGCTGCCTCAGACTCAAAAGTTTACTTGCTATTGGCAAGTTTGCATAAAAAGGTATACATACATGAAAGTCAATAATATCTTGAAGCTAAGTTGAGGCCAGTCTTAGCCCTGCTCTTGAATTTCACAGTCAAAGCCCGTGTGGTCTTTAGCAGGGGTCCCCGGCCCCCAGGCCATGGACCGGTTCTGTACCGTGCATGGCCTGTTGGAAACCAGGCTGCACAGCGGGAGGTGAGCATGTTGAGCAAGCAAAGTTTCATCTGTGTTTACAGTGGCTCCCCATCACTCGCGTTACTGCCTGAGTGCTTCCTGTCAATTCAGCAGTAGCATTCCATTCCCATAGGAGCCTGAACCCTACTGTGAACTGTGTAAGCAAGGGATCTAGGTCGTGTGCTCTTTATGAGACTCCAACGCCTAATGATCTGAGGGGCAGCTGAGGTGGTGATGCTAACCCTGGGGAGTGGCTGCAAATACAGATTATCATGAACACTCTAAATGCAATGCACTTGAATCACCCTGAAACCACCTCCACTCTCATTTGTGAAAAAATTGTCTTCCACGAACCTGGTCTTTGGTGCCAAAAAGGTTGGGGACCACTGGTCTTTAGGACCCAGGCATGAGTCTAACATAGGTTGGAAATTCTTATATTTTTATGTCATTAGAGAACAGGCTGAAAAAAAAAAAAAAAGAAAGAAAGAAAGAAATTGCTCCTACCAGCCGAAGACCATACTGCTTCATGGGGAGACAGAAACTGGGTCTACCTCTCACATTACCTGAGGTGAGTTCTGCTTCAGCTTTGTCACCCCTCAGGTTTAAATGAAAATCTCATTTATCTTTACGTCCTCTATCTTTCCTTTTAATGCCATTGATGTGAACACAGATGCACAATGCCAGTACAATGTTAGCAGAGAGCTGCTTCCAGGCAAGTCTCCAGTCCATGGGTTCAATTATTTTGTGGCCAAGCGCTGGTTTCTGGGCTGTGATAATGGCTAACACTTAACTGAGCGCTTACTCTCTGCTAGGAACTTGGCCAAGAGTCTAACGCTCAGTCTTCTCATCAATCCTGGGACATTGGTTGTCAATTGGTTAGTCGCTCAGTTATGTCGACTTTTTTGTGACCTTGTGGACTGTAGCCCGCCAGGCGCCTCTGTCCATGGGATTTCCCAGGCAAGAATACTGGAGTGGGCTGCTATATCTAAAATGGATAACCAACAAAGACCTATTGGAGAGCACATGGAACTCTGCTCAACGTTATGTGCCAGCCTAGATGGGAGGGGGGTTTGGGGGAGAATGGATACATGTATATATGTGGCTAAGTCCCTTCACTGTTCACCTGAAACTACCACAAAATTGTTAACTGACTCTGCTGTTGCTAAGTCGCTTCAGTCGTGTCCAACTCTGTGCAATCCCATAAGCAGCAGCCCACCAGGCTCCCCCATCTCTGGGATTCTCCAGGCAAGAATACTGGAGTGGGCTGCCATTTCCTTCTCCATAACTGACTATAGCCCATTACAAAATAAAGAGTTTAAAGTTTAAAAAAAAAAAAAAAGAGCACTGGAGTGGGTTGTTGTTTCCTTCTCCAGGGGATCTTCTTGACCCAGGGGTCGAACCTGCATCTCTTGCATCGCAGGTGGATTCTTTACTTCTGAGCCACCAGGGAAGCCCCAGGACCTTGGTACCACTTGTTTTACAGATGAGAAGTCTGAGTCACCATCACATGGAAGTCCCAGAGTCACTGAGATCTGATCCTAACCCATTCACTTTTGGAGTCCCCACCATAGCCCCAGCAGTGGCGAGCCTCCTTTATCACTCTTGCCTCAAGCTGCAAACTAAGATGCCATCACACACAGCAGGCTTCAAGGTGTGCTTTAGATGCACCCAGGAGATCCTTACCAAACATTACCTCTAATAACACCTCCCCATCTGAAATCCCCCAGCTAGGTCTCTGCCCTTTAGTTGAAATCCCTGATCTTTGATGAAAGAAGAGTTACTCCTGGAGGAGTAAAAATCGTAAGCTTCTGTTTTTGTGAAGGATGCAAAAAGCACATCTTGAAGCATGTTGTGTATGATGGCATCTTAGTTCTCAGGTTGAGGCAAAAATGATAAAGAAAGAGGCTGCGCATGGCCAAGGCTACAGTAGAGACTCTGAAGGATGGCTCAAATAGTAGATATTGATGAAAACAGGGGGTAGCTGGAGACTTTGAGTCCCTGAGCAGAGGTGATGGTGGACATCAGACAGAGAGCCCAAAACACAGAATGAAAAGTCTGTGGCAATTGCCCAAGATGAATTTCTTTTTCCTTAGAAATGATGCCATCTCCTTAGTCCCTGGATGGTTTTTCTAATCTCAAATAATTTCTTTTTAAATTGGATATAATTGCTTTACAGAGGTGTGTTAGTTTGCTGTACAAAACGCTGACTAAGGCTCTCTCAATCGTCACCCTGTCTGGTTGAGTTAGCTGGTCTTTTATATACGACCCTACACGATGAGGTCTCATCCCCACCTTTTAGGAGATTACAAATAAGAAGAATGAAAACATGCAAAAACCAATTACTTAATTCAAATAAATAAATACATTTGGTAATTAATCAGGTGTCCTAGTATTTTTATTACTGGGTCCTGGACTGCTTCCTCATCTTATCCTTTAGCTAAATCAATGGAAATTTCCATACCCATAAGTCCTAGGAGAATTTGACTTCATTTTTCTTAAAACCTGTCCACATATTCACAAAGAGGTTTTAAAAAAAGGCCTTTATCCCTCTTTGATTACAGCCTTCTAAGTCAAACAGACAGGGAGAGAAAGACAAGAATAATGAAAGGAATATGTTGAATTGTCCATGGCATTACTCTGACACTTTTATGAAGCCTAAAGCTATTTTGTCTTCTATTTTAAGTAATAAGAATAAAATATTGTTTGTTAACGTAAAGAACTCATTTATTCAATACATATCTGATGAATTATTCCTATACAGGCAGACCTCAGGGATATTTTCCAGTTCAGTTTCAGACTACCACAATAAAGCAAGTATCACAAGAAGGCAAGTCACACTAATTTTTTGGTTTCCCAGGGATACAAAAGTTACGTTACTGTCATCTATTAACTGTGCAATAGCATCATGTCTAAAAGGTGTGCATCCCTTAATTAAAAAATATTTTATTGATACAAAATTCTAACCATCATCTGAAACTCCAATGAGCTGTAATCTTTTGCTGCTAGAGGGTCCTGCCTTGATGCTGAGGGCAGCAGATTGATTAGAATGATCGTGATTTCTTAAAATGAAGCAACAATGAAGCATTTCTCTGGAGCAGGCAATGAGGTTTGATGGCATTTTACTCCTGGTAGAACTTCTTTCAAAACTGGAGTCAGTCCCCCCAAACCCTGCTGCTACTATATCAACTAAGTTTACTTACTATTCTAAGGTCCTTTCAGCCATCTGCACCAGGAGTAGATTCCATCTCAAGAAACCACTGTCTTAGCTCACTCACAAGAAGCAACTTCTCATTCATACTAGTCTATCGTGGGACTGCAGCGATTCAGTTACATCTTCAGGATACATTTCTAATTCTAGTTCTCCTGCTCCTTCTACCACAACTGCAGTTAGTTCCTCCCCTAGAGTCTTGAACCCCTCAAAGTCATCCATGAGGGCTGGAATCAACTTCTTCCAAACTTGTGTCCATGTTGATATTTTCACCTCTTCCCGTGAATCGTGAATGTCCCATGAATTGTGAATGGCTCTGAGAATGGTGAGTTCTTTCCAGAAGGCTTTCAATTTACTTCCCCCAGATCCGTCAAAGGAATAACTATGTATGGCAGCGACAGCCATACAGAAAGTATTTCCTAAATAACAAGACTTGAAAGTCAGAATTACTCCTTGATCCATGGGCTGCAGAGTGGATGTTCTGTGAGCAGGCATGAAGACAACGTGAATCTTATTGTATATCCCCATCAGAGCTCTTGGATGACCCAGGTGCATTGTCAATGAGCAGAAATATTTTGAAAGAAATATTTTACTAAGAAGTAGGTCTCCACAATGGAGGAAATACTCAGTAAACCATGTGTAAAGAGATGTGCTGTCATCCAGGTTTTGTTCCATTTAAAGAGCACTGAGGGTAGATTTAGCATAATTTTCATCTAAAAGACCCTAGGATTTTCAGAACAGTCAATGAGATTTGGCTTCAACTTAGAGTCACCAGCTGCCTTAGCCTCTAACAAGAGTCAGCCTGTCCTTTGAAGCTTTGAAACCAGTTTGACTTCTCCCCTCTAGCTATCAAAGTACTAGGGCATCTTCTTCATATATATATATATATATATATATATATATATATATATATATATATATATCAAACTCTTTTATCCACACTGAAAATCTGTCGTTTAGTGCATTCACCTTCATGAATCACCTAGGTTAGATTTTCTGGATCTCTTCCTGCATCATCACTTGCTGCTTCACCTTGCACTTTATGTGATGGAGATGCTTCTTTCCTTAAACCTCACGAACTAACCTCTGTTGGCTTCAAACCTCTTCTGCAGGTGCCTCACCTCTCAGCCTTCAGAGAATGGAGGAGAGTGCTGGATTAGGCTTTGGCTTACAGGAATGCTGCAGCCAGTTTGATGTTCTATCCAGACCACTAAAACTTTCTCCATATCAGCAATAAGGCTGTTTAATTTTCTTATCAACTGTGTGTTTACAGGGATAGCACTTTTAATTTTTTTCAAGAACTTTCCCTTTGCATTCTCAACTTGACATTTGGTGCAAGAGGCTTGGCTTTTGCCTTGTCTCTGTCTCCCTCATTAAATTTAATAATTTCTGGGGTTTTATTTCAGGCGAGAGATGCATGGCTCTTCCTTTCACTTGAACACTTAGAGGCCACTGTAGAGTTATTAATGGGCCTAATTTCAATATTGCTGTGTCTCAGGGAAAGGTAGGCCCGAGGAGAGGATGAGAGATGGGGGGACAGCTGGTCACTGGGGCAGTCAGAACACAGACATTTACCAGTTAAGTTCACAGTCTTATATGGGTGCAGTTCATGGTGCCCCAATTACAATAGCAGCAACAAAGACTACTGATCACAGGTCACCACAACAAAATAATAATAGGAAACTTAGAAATATTACAAAAATTATCAAAATGAGATACGAAGTAAGCAAATGCTATTGGAAGAATAGCACTAATCCACTTTGGTGCAAGGTGGCCACAGGCCTTCAATTTGTAAAATAAATAAATAAATAAATAAAAATAAAGAGAGAAAAAAAGGCAGTATATACAAAGCACAGTTAAAGTATGCTTGTCTGTATGGTACTTTGCTGGAGTCTGGCACACTGCTTCTCAAGAAGTCAGATTTTCGCCAATAGATCTGAGACAAGAACTAGAAAGGCACTGTTTGGAAATTCCAAAAGAACAAATCTACTCATTCTTCTCAAATTCTTATTCTTTTATTCTCTGAAATGCTTTTTTATCTCTCCTTGATACTCAGGCTCATGATGCTTCAGTTCAGTTCAGTTCAGTCGCTCAGTCGTGTCCGACTCTTTTTGACCCCATGGACTGCAGCACACCAGGCCTCCCTGTCCATCACCAACTCCCGAAGCTTACTCAAACTCATGTCCATTGAGTCGGTGATGCCATCCAATCATCTCATCCTCTGTCATCCCCTTCTCTTCCTGCCTTCAATCTTTCCCAGCCTCAGGGTGTTTTCAAATGAGTCAGTTCTTCACATCAGGTGGCCAAAGTATTGGAGTTTCAGCTTCAGCATCAGTCCTTCCAATGAATATTCAGGACTGGTTTCCTTTAGAATGGACTGGTTGGATCTCCTTGCAGTCCAAGGGACTCTCAAGAGTCTTCTCCAACACCACAGTTTAGAAGCATCAATTCTTCAGTGCTCAGCTTTCTTTATAGTCCAACTCTGACACCCATACTTACTGCTGGAAAAACCATAGCTATGGCTATATGGACCTTTGTTGGCAAAGTAATGTCTCTTTTTTAATATGCTGCCTATCTTGGTCATAACTTTTCTTCCAAGGAGCAAGCGTCTTTTAATTTGCTTAAATATATCATTTCTAGATGTGTCTATGTCTATACCTATAATTGAACACAGATATATTTGTATCACTGTTATTTTTTTTAACTTTTTATTGAGACTTGATGAAGCTGCTTATTAAACTTCCTGGCCAAAATACATCCCTGCTAGTGATTCCTATGTATCAATTGAATATCAATTGAAATGAGGAAGGCATCTTTAGAGGTTCTAAAACATAAGGTTGGAAACCAGAGGACTGGGAACATAAGAGCTACCTGGTCTCTGAAGAAAGGTAATTCTGGGCGACGAAACACTGGCTACACAGTACTAAGCAGGTGTGGATTTCTAGAAGGCGATGAGAAATCCTACAGTAAGGGACTACTCAATAAGCACGTATGAAAGAAAGAAGCAAAGAATGCTTCTGATTTACCAGTGATGGGCCATATTTTATGTAAACAGAGAAGTCTGTGCCTGTCTAGAGGGAAAGTTATTTTAAAAGCTTAATATTGACAAAAGGGAAAAAAGTACCTACTCGGATAATCTCACTTGGTTAGTTTTGCAGAAAGATCAGACAAGGTGTGGAGAGAGAAGAACCACATATGTGATTCGTATCCAAGCTCCTTCCCCTGGAAAGACCCTGGAAGCTGGTCCTCAGTAGGAATTCAGACACCACTGAGGTTAAAAGATGGCATTTCTCAATGTGAAGAGCTGAGACTAGAAAGAGAGGAAGGGCCCAGCTTCCTTTCCTAATATCAGTGTGTGTGTGTGTGTGTGTGTGTGTAGGGGGCATGGTACCTGAAAGTGAAAAGTTGTAGGGACAGACATCCCAGGAGCCATGGTGGGCAGAGTACGCACTGGCCATCCTGATGGACTATAGTTTGCTCAGAACCTGAAGGCTGCCATGGGATTAGCTGGAAGACCCTGGGAAAGAGCCAAGGAAGGAGCTGGAACCACCGCAGAAAGAGTGTTCTGGAGAGGACATGGTGAGCAACCAACAGACTTGGGCAAAGAGAAGTGAATATGCCCGTGGGAAGTACCACATCACAGACCTTCGCTGGAAACCCTGATGACATGCTCTGCTGAGCTGATGGTCTTGGCTGGTGGGCCATAGACAGTGCATGAAATTTGGGAAGATCTTAACTTCAAGCCCTCTCCCCTTGAAGGAGAAAGAAACTAGTTGCAAAAGCATGAAAATCTATCAGCTAGAGAAATGAAGGCAGAGCGAAATGGGAGGGGGAGAGGAAGAATCACAACAAAGGAACCCTTTTTCGCTTGCTCGATTTTTGCTACAATCCTCACAACATTTCAATTCGGTTCTATTGTTATCTCTGCTTTACAGATGAGGAAATTGATGGAGGGCCCAAGCCTGCCGTGGGGCAATGATCACTTGCCTTAAAGAGCTAAGGCTGGGCTGGATATTTGGATAAAGATAGAAAAAATAATACGCATGGCCTCTGATATCTCTAAAAAGACATGGAGAGCATGAAGACAAAGCTGACACTATTCATAGGCCCTTAGCCACAGGTTTCTCAGAGACAAAATGGAAAGGGAAGTTGCGTGGAAACGTATTTGGATTTCACCAGCATCTGTGAGATTTGAAGGTGGCAGACCCAGAAGGAGAGCTTCTTTGGAAGGGCCAATAGTCCCAAAGAAAACAAATCTTTTCATTAGAATTTGCCTCCTCTCCCGACCCAGATCCATCACACACTGCTTGAAAATTTCCACCTCTCCTTGTTTCAGTGATTAGCTACCTATCTGTGTTCACTTGAGTTTATAAACACCCAACCTTTAAAGATACTAAAAGACTTAGTGTGGCTATTCTGCTACTGGTCAGTCACAACGTAATATGAGTTAGTTGTATCCCAATGTTTTCTTTCTAATACCTGGTCAAAGCCAGTTTTCCTGAAAAAGTGGATTTTGATAGAGACAAAGAATAGTCAATATTGGGTTTGAGCCCTGGGTCAGGAAGATCCCTTGGAGGAGGAAAAGGCAACCCACTTCCACTTCAGTATTCTTGCTAGGAAAATGCCATGGACAGAGGAGCCGGGCAGGCTATAATCCACGGGGTGGCAAAGAGTTGGGCACAGTGAGCATGCACAGACATCATAGCTGTCCTGTGCAACAGTAAAATGGACAGAAGTCTCCTAAGCTCACCCCAGTGGTGTGGCCATGGGAAAGAAATCAGAAGTGAAGGCAAAGGAGGTCCACGAGGGATTGGTATGCATTTCTATTTATCACCACATTGTGCATGGGTCTCATCTTTTCACCCTGAAAGAAACAAGAGGAAATATTTACCTTCCCCCTTCTCAAATCACACGACCCCTTGGTTTCAGGCCAGTTTCCCTGGTACCTTAGCTGGGAAAGAATCCGCCTGTGAGGACGCAGAACACAACTAGTGTTCGTCTATTTACTCAACAAACCATATTTAACTACCATCTATTAAACAGACTTTACCATGCTAGTCTGAGATCTGAACTGCTATTTATGACATTGCTTACTGTTGCTTTTTCTGTGGGGAAAGCAAGACACCAGGGATGCAATGAAATATTGAACTATAACTTTTGAGTATGTTAAGGCTGTTTGAACTGCCTTGAGGACTAAGAATAAAAGATAGTATTTTCTGAACTTACCAGAAAACCCACTGGTGGTCTGAAGATTCCATCTTTAAAAACACCAAACCCACTGTCAGCAAACCTATAAATAACTGTATGCCGTTTTGGAAATGTGCATGTAATACTACTAACACATCAAAAATGGGTCACAAGTTGCACCCATCACACATTTTATATTATTTCCCCAATAATGCCTACTCATCTCTATTAGGCCATCAAGTCTATTTTACCACTCGTGGTTGTTTCCCAGGACATATTTTTGCTAGTTTTCTGGCTGGAATTATCTTTGCCCTACAAAAAAAAAAAAAAAAAGAACCACAACAAAACCTCCAAAACCAGAAAACGAAACCCACTCTATTTTATAGTCCTAAGTGGGAGCAAGATGTGTTGTTGATCCCATTAATACTGGATTTCAATCAACTGAATTGACCACTCCCTTGATGAAGTATCACAGAAAATTCACCCACAGATGGCATTTATCTGTCGACATGCATACAACCATCTATTCAGCAATTTAACTTTGATCAGTTTCTTAAGCTCTGTAATTCATGAGAATTTGTCTTGCTTTTTAATTAAAAGGTGGAAGATGATTAAGCATCCTCTTTAGAGATAATCTGGATGGGACACTATCACCATCCTTGACCTTCTTTAGACATAATCAGGCACCCCTAGTCATATAGAGGGCTGATGGGTCCAGTCTGCAGATGGACCAGGCCATGGGGACCAATTCTCCTTTTTTAAAAACTGGGGACATATGTACACCTATGACTGATTCACGTTGATGTGTGGCAGAAACCAGCCCTACATTGTAAATTAATTATCCTCCTATTAAAAATTTAAAAAACATTATTGGAGTATAGTTGATTTATAATGTGTTAGTTTCAGGTATACAGCAAAATAAAGCAGTTATACATATATATAAATATAAAATATACATATATATCCACTCCCTTTTAAAAAATGTTCCCTATAGTTCATCTATTTTACATATATTTTACACATAGTGTGTATATGTCAGTCCCTCCCTTATTCCCTGGTAACCGTAAGTTTGTTTCTATATCCATGACTCGACTTGTTTTGTAAATAAGCTCATTTGTAGCCTCTTTTCAGAGTCCACATGTAAGTGACGTCATATGATGCTCGTCTTTCTGTGCCTGACTCACTTCACTCAGTAGGGGAGTCTCTAGGTCCATCCGTGTTGCTGCAGATGGCATTGTTTTATTCTTTTTATGGCTGAGTAATATCCCACTGTATATACGTACCGCCTCTTTTTATCCATTCCTTTGTTGATGCCCATTTAGGTTGCTTCCATGTCCTGATTGTTGTAAATAGTGCTGCAATGAACACTGGGGTGCATGTTATCTTTTTGAATTACGGTTTTACCCAGGAGTGGGATTGCTAGGTCTTATGGTTGTCCTATTTTTAGTTTTTTAAAGGACTCGCCATACTGTTTTGCATAGTGGTTGTACCAATTTAAATTCCCATCAACAGTGGAGAAGGGTTCAATTTTCTCCACACACTCCCTAGCATTAATTTTTTGTATATTTTTTGATGATGGCCATTCTGACTGGTGTGAGCTGATATCTCATTGTAGTTCTGATTTGCATTTCTCTAATGATTAGTTAAAATTTTCCTTTTAGATGCCTACTTTACACCATTTCCTTATTTATCACAGACAAGAAATTAAAGACAATGGGGAAAACATCCATGATTGTGTCCTTACAGCTGCGTTAAAGAATGGTGAGAAAAGTCAGTGAAACGCAAGAGCTGAACTTGGATTTTCCGTGGGTTCTCATCATCCATGACTTGCCAATCCTCTCGTATCACAGAGAAGACACAGGGAAGAATAAGTGACAGTGTAAACGTGGTTGGAGCATTTTATGTGTTGTCACATATGTCGTCTTTACAGTCACAAAACACTTTTCAGAGTGGGATTATGTTTTTGCAACAATTTTGCATTAACGCAAATGCAACATACATGCATATATTCACACGTGGGCAATACCAACGACCAAGAGTGCATTCCTGAGAAATCTGAGACATTGTTCCTCACTCCATCATACCCCTAGTCAGGCTACTCAGACACGAAGGGCTCCATCTGCTCTCCACGACATGCCCGTGTCACATCTGTCACAGGACTAGAGATTCCATGCTGTTACCTTTCTCCCAATCCCACCCCACTTCCTACAGGAAACACTGCAGCAATACGACCAGCCCCCACTGACCTCTTCCTCCTTGACCTCTTGCCAGAATCATCAGTGTAGCCCTGGAAGGGATGCTGCCTTATCTGGCCTCAAATTAATGTATCTGAATGCATCTGGTATACCCAACTGGGTTTCCCGGGGGCCGAAACATGATTTCTGCCTCTAACAACACACCCAGCAGAATGCCTTTTGAGCACACACAGCTACTCACTGCACAGTGCATCACCGACCACTGTAAAAGGAAAAGGGGGGACTTCCCCAGCAGTCCAGGGGTTGGGACTTTGCACTTTCATTGCTATGGCCCTGAGTTCCAACCTTGGTCAGGGATCTAAGACCCTGTAAGCCATGCGGCGAGGCCAAAAAGACAGAGAAGTATCTACAGATGCCACTGCTAGCTTGCGAATGTGAGTAAGGCAAAATTCCTGAGATTCCATAGACTGTTTCCTCCAAAATGTCTGTAATCCTTTCATGTAGATTACCTCACTTAGGTTTCAGAAAATCCTGGAACAGAAGGCAATAGCATAGAATAGGAGAACAGAGAATGTAATTTCAGGACTTTTATATGCCTCTCAGAAAGCACACCACCGAGATACAGCACCTTTGGGGCTCAGACGTCTGACACCTGCCTCACTTACTAGACAGGTACAGTAAAACCTCGGTTAACCAGACCCATCTATCCAGAACCCTCCAGTAAACAGAAACCAGACACCTCATGCATTAAAAGAAAGATGTGGATTATAGCAAAATAAGATCAAGGATTTATCTCAAAATCCACATCCTTGGAACGCTCTGCACCTACCATGTATGCCGTCCAATTTCATACCCAGATACAAGAACTGATTGTTGCAATAATATGGAACATTTAATGAATGCTTACTCTCAGCCAGGAATCAAGTAAAGTGTTTTAAATACCTCCTCTCATTCAGTCATTACAAAAAAGCTCAGGGTCTTCATCACTACTGCTGCTGCTGCTGCTAAGCTGCTTCACTTGTGTCCGACTCTGTACGACCCCATAGACGGCAGCCCACCAGGCTCCCCTGTCCCTGGGATTCTCCAGGCAAGAACACTGGAGTGGGTTGCCATTTCCTTCTCTAACGCATGAAAGTGAAAAGTGAAAGTGAAGTCGCTCAGTCGTGTCCGACTCTTATCGACCCCATGGACTGCAGCCTACCAGGCTCCTCTGCCCACGGGGTTCTCCAGGCAAGAGTACTGGGGTGGGGTGCCATTGCCTTCCCCGATACTCACTTAAATCAGAACTGAGACACCAAGAGGTAAAGCAACTTGCTCAAGATCACACAGATTAGGACCAGTGTTTGCCCTTAACACTGTGTAATGCCACAGCACAATTTCTATGCTCTGAAGAAAATGTAATATTTACTCACAGCTGATGACAATTTTCAATCATGAAAGATTTTCCTGGTATATTACAGCTACTAAGTTGAAACGTTGCCAATATGCTACAGAGTTATTTACAATAAAGTCAGGGGTGATAGAACTTTTATATCACTCCTCTATTTAAAAATTAACTAAACAGATCATATTCTCTTCACGTACAACCCTGAATTCAGCTTA
Organism: Tragelaphus eurycerus; assembly: GCA_935064755.1. Classification (NCBI taxonomy): domain Eukaryota; kingdom Metazoa; phylum Chordata; class Mammalia; order Artiodactyla; family Bovidae; genus Tragelaphus; species Tragelaphus eurycerus. Next base: position 8,830,087 of record CAKXYN010000034.1, on the reverse strand, counting down.
ATCAGGGTTTTTCATGGACTAAACAGATGTAGGAATTTGAGTAGGGGAGGGAAAATTTATTGGCCTTATTTTGCAGACCTAAAAACCAAAAGCCATCATCAATTTGTGTCTCGCATCAATTTGCTCAAAATAAAGGGTTGGATTAATAATAGAAAAAAAAAAAAAAAACTGGGAAAGAGCTGAAATCTTGCCCTGACACACATTTCCAGAGTACGTAGGGGTGATCTGAATGAAAACCAGGTACATAAACTTCGGTTGTCATTGGTAAAAATGATTGGAACAATGCCGGGGACAGGTATATTTGCTTAGCTAAGTGATATTGGGAGAAGCTGTGATGCATTCATGTTGGTGAGGAACAATTGCATTAGTCAGGATAGGAGCTGATAAAGCTAATACTCCTGTTTAAATCAAATTTTTGTTGCCCAGCGAGTCTTAAAAACTGATAGGGAACCAGGGTTCTCTGTGGTGCTTACTTGGTAGTAACGCTGAAGTTGCTATAGAAGCTCATATGTGTTTCTGAGCAGGGGTCCTGGGGTCCACAGTATTCCTCCTGGCTGTCTCTCATCACCACGACTGTTGTCCCTGCAATGACAGAGCCATCTTGGTGAGTTGGCATAATACTCCTTCATTCTGGATTATTCCTATTGACTGAGACAGCTCTACATCCTTGACTAGGGAAAGGCTGAGAATTTCAAGCTATAGTCTAATTCTAAGAGGATGATTGGTAGAGAGCTCTATAATTTTCCTCTGCAGAGTTGAGAGTGGGTGAAAATGATTGTGAAGGTGTTACTACCATATGGTCTGTTTAAAATAAGTACACGTTGTGTACTTTCTTATCCATCCTGAACCTTTGTACTCCATCGCTCCTCCCATCTCACCCCAGAGTGTAGCATTGGGGAGCCTTCGGCTGCTAGCACGGTCTGCAGTCACGAGGTATATGCTAAGTTGCTTCGGTCATGTCCAACTTTTTGCAACCCTATGGACTGTATGCTGCCAGGCTCCTCTGTCCATGGGATTCTCTAGACAAGAATACTGGAGTGGGTTGCCATGCCCTCCTCCAGGGAATCTTCCCCACCCAGGAATTAAACCTGTGTTTCTTACATCTCCTGCACTGGCAGGCAGGTTCTTTACCACTAGCGTCTCTACAGGCTCTAAGAAGAGATCTCAGCCAAGTCCCCTTCTCCCTCCCCAGATACTGGTCAGGCTGAAATTCATTGTCCTCCAATTCTGCCTCCTTTTACTTCATTTTTCCTTCAAGGCTTCCTTTCTTATTTTTAACTTTGAAGGATCTTGATCTCACATAGGATATGTCACAAAACATGTGTGAATTTCGACATCTGGAAACAACACAAGAGCAGATCACCTTCTCATCTGCAAAATGGGGATGAGAATGGGGCTTCAAAGGGTGATTGAGGAGGATGAACACACGGACGGGTGACATGTAGTCTTTAGATGAGCCACAGGAAGCTGCTTGGAGATGGAAAAAGCAAAAACGTGACATGTGAGCCATGACTCCTTTCTGCACCCACATGTTGATACTCTATCGTGCCCCTCTTATTCCAGAGCAGAGATTTAACCTAGGAATCCTTTCAAAGCGCTGGGCTAGGAAGCCATGTTTGCTCAATAAGAATTGGCACTTGGTACTGTGATGAAAAGTAACATTCTAAAGGATGCTTTGGAAGTTAAATGCTTTTCTTTCATGATTCAAAAAGCCTGCATGATTTGCTTTTCTGAACCTGACTGCCAGATGATCAGAGAGGGGGACATTGCCTGGGAAGAAGTTATAAAGGAGATGGACAAAGTCAAAGAAGAACCATCATGGCTACTCCGCGGCCGCCCACCTAAGTGGAGAAAAGATACACATTTCCTCCTGGAAATCTAAGACTCTCTCTGTACTGAGACTACTCAGAATGCAGAGTTCCTCTGGGACAATCCTTTAAGCCCGCACCTCACCAGGTTTGGGACAATGGCAGACAGAACGAGCCACAGAAATATTCTACTATCCCTTTTCTTTTGATATAATTCCTTCTGAGCCATTTTAATCTACAGAAAATATCAACGGAGTCAAAACACACTTTTGGAAGAAGAAGGACCTCCTTTGCAGATGTGATCTGTCGGCTTAAATCGGCAATAATTGCGTCATACAGGTGTGCTAACAGCCGGGTTTGGAATAAGATCGCTCCTGCCTGTAATCCTCAGAAAGCCTTCACTTTACATATGGAATTTTGATGGGGTTTTGAGGTTGACTCACGTTTCCTTATTTTCTGTTGCTTTTTTTTTTTTTTTTGCCCTGGGCGGGAAAATGGCTTAGGAAGGGAACTTCTGAAGAAATAGCTGAGCGAGGACTAGCGGCTTAGTGCTCCTGATAGGAAGTGAGCTGTGGAATGTAGAAGGCAACAAGCCGAAACTGGCCGGTGAACAATGGAACTTTCGGGAAGTCTCTGCTTTCTCAGAGCCTCACTCTCCAGCAGATGACGTGTGCCAGGTATTAAAAAAAAAAGGTGGGAGGAGATGGGGTGGGTTCAGTGAGTACTAGGTATGGACCTCTCGAAATTTCTGCTAAATAAAGCTTTGACTCTTCCCTTGTGTCCTTTGGGATAAAACCTCTCCTTAGAATACATAAATGATTTGCATAACGCTGGCAGCTTCCTGCATGGACGTAGGGGCTGGAAGGCACAGTCTGCCTGAGAATGGGTGGAATCTCTGGCTGGGTGCTGTTGGCTCGGAATGGAAAACAACTGTTTCACACGATCTCTCCGGTCCCTTCATCTCTAAATTCTATAATCCCAATGGACTTCAGAAACGGAGTCTGAAAGTGTCCTCTACCAGAGGAGGCTATTAAGAATGTGCAATGCTCTATCACTGCCTTTCTCCCCGGTTCTTCACTGCTTCAGACATTCAGAGGGCGAGAGCTCAGAATAAAATAAAACTAGGAAGCAAACTCCCCTTCTCTCAAGGAAGTAGACAAGCAACTGAGCTTTCTCTGATTTCATTTTTTAAGAAAGTGTGCCCACTTGATTTGTTTATAGTTTAATCTATCTGCAGCTGACAGTGTGAAAAAAAAATTATGCTTTCATATTTTAGGCAAAGGAAAATGAAACGAAATTTTGCCTAACGCTCTAACCTAAAGGTTTCTTATGATTCCTTCTCTGCTGCTGCTGCTGCTAAGTCGCTTCAGTCGTGTCCGACTCTGTGCGACCCCATAGACGGAAGCTCACCAGGCTCCCCTGTCCCTGGGATTCTCCAGGCAAGAACACTGGAGTGGGTTGCCATTTCCTTCTCCAATGCATGAAAGTGAAAAGTCAAAGTGAAGTCGCTCAGTCGTGTCCGACTCTTAGCGACCCCACGGACTGGAGCCTACCAGGCTCCTCCGTCCATGGGATTTTCCAGGCAAAAGTACTGGGGTGGGGTGCCATTGCCTTCCCCGGATTCCTTCTCTATGGATATTCTAAAGAGGGTTTCCTTATAAGCATTAGACATCAAAAAAGACACGGCAGTTAAGATATCTAAGACATGTGGGCGACTGAACAAAAAACAAAAGCCTTATATAAGGCCAACATCTTGATTACCTTTCTCTCTTCTTCAAGAAATGATTCCTTGAGAACGACAGTCAACCGTTCTCCTTTCCTGGCACACACGATAGAACTACCTTTTAAAACATGCCCCGTACATGACTTCCATGTTCAGAGCAATCATTTTATGCCTTTCCATCTCCCTCAAATCTTACCAGAGTCCCAATGAGTGAAAATAATTTCTGCCTTATTTGGCTGATTCTGAATCTGCTCCAGTCTACTCAGTAGGTACACTGTTGGAAAATTCTGTAATCTACCAGATGTTGGGACACACCAGACAAGAAACACCGCTCTTAGGAGCTGCAGCAGCAGCAGCAGGACAAGCGACCAAGCCCATGCCTTCCTCTTGCAAAAGGAGGGATAACCTTCAGCCGTCTTTGATTTTTTATGTATATATCTGTTTATGATCAAGACTTCAAGAAGATTATTATAACTATGAAAGATAGCATGGATTGGCTTGAAGAGAGACAGGGAAATATACAACAAGGATTTTGTATCTTGCTAGATACCTTGCTACATACAGCAAGGATGCTATCGTAATCACTGGGATAAGAAACATGGAGAGGGCCACAGAGCAGGTGGAGATGGACACAGAACACTGCAGAAAAGGGAGCCCTACAGCCAACTGCAGAATTGGCCACAAGAACAATGGCGACTGTCATGAGTACAGGAACACAAGATATTGGTGTGTGGTCTTGGTGGATTATTATCAGGTTGTTTTCCATTTTACTGGAATTGGGTGGACGTATGATCCCTGACCCTGGTTTAGAGATGAAGAGCCACCTAGGAGCACCTGTGCTCTCTCCTCCCCACAGCCATAGGGGCTGCAGGAGAGCTCGGATGACTTTTAGCCAAGCTAGAGAGATGGGCTGCTGGACTCATTTCTCAGGCTTCTGGGTTTGGAATGCTCATCCCCAGGGAACACTGGCTGGGCTGATTTCCTTCTTAAAGAGGTCAATTAGTTGGGATGCAGATGAAAAAAGCGACCCAAGGCCAGATCTAAAGAAAACTATGATGTAGGATAAATTCAGGTTAGGGCCTCCTGTTCAAAACATTTCTCATCATTTCTGCCTGTCCCTGGGGGCTTCACTGGTGGCTCTGAGTGTAAAGAATCCACCTGCAATGCAGGAGACCAGGGTTCAATCCCTGGCAGGAAGAACCCCTGGAGAAGGGCATGGCAAGCCATGCCCATATTCTTTTCTGGAGAATTCCATGGTCAGAGGAGCCTGGCGGGCTACAGTCTATGGGGTCGCACAGAGTTGAATACGACTGAGCGACACCCACACTCTGCGCTGCCTGTCCCTGGCTCCGCTCACACCTCTTTCCAATTTCCTCTTCATCACTCCCCTCTCCTTTTTGGCGACTCCATCATGAACATTAACATTTTAAGGAGGAATATAAATTAGCTCTAGGGGGTGGCGATTAGGGGAGTTTGGACACGACTTTCCTTAAGCCTGCCCTCTCCACCCTATCTCATCCAGAGAACCCCGTGTGCCCCTCCCTGCCCTGGTTGAGGACCACTGTTCAAAAAATTAGGTATTAAGAGAATTCAGTGCTGAAATGGCAGGCAGTGAACTGCATAGCTGGGGTTGGGAAAGTTTTTGCTCAGTAACTTATCTAATTATATTGGATTCTTTCTGCGCTGAGGGCTGGTCCTACCACAATCCTCATGCTCTGAATCCAAAAGAGATCGAGGAAAGCATTTGAATAAATATCACCAAAAAAGCAAGAAAGTTCCAGAAAAACATCTATTTCTGCTTTATTGACTATGCCAAAGCCTTTGACTGTGTGGATCACAATAAACTGTGGAAAGTTCTGAAAGACATGGGCATACCAGACCACCTGACTTGCCTCTTGAGAAACCGGTATGCATGTCGGGAAGCAACAGTTAGAACTGGACAGGGAAAAACAGACTGGTTCCAAATAGGAAAAGGAGTATGTCAAGGCTGTATATTTTCACCCTGCTTATTTAACTTATATGCAGAGTACATCATGAGAAACGCTGGGCTGGAGGAAGCACAAGCGCGAATCAAGATTGCCGGGAGAAATATCAGTAACTTCAGATATGCAGATGACACCCTTATGGCAGAAAGTGAAGAACTAAAGAGCCTCTTAATGAAAGTGAAAGAGGAGAGTGAAAAAGTTGGCTTAAAGCTCAACATTTAGAAAACGAAGATCATGGCATCAGGTCCCATCACTTCATGGGAAATAGATGGGGAAACAGTTGCTGACTTTATTTTTTGGGGCTCCAAAGTCACTGCAGATGGTGACTGCAGCAATGAAATTAAAAGACGCTTACTCCTCGGAAGGAAAGTTATGACCAACCTAGACAGCATATTAAAAAGCAGAGACATTACTTTGCCAACAAAGGTCCGTCTAGTCAAGGCTATGGTTTCTCCAGTAGTCATGTATGGATGTGAGAGTTGGACTATAAAGAAAGCTGAGTGCGAAAGAATTGATGCTTTTGAACTGTGGTGTTGGAGAAGACTCTTGAGAGTTGGAGAAGACTGCAAGGAGATCCAACCAGTCCATTCTGAAGGAGATCAGCCCTGGTGTTTATTGGAAGGACTGATGCTGAAGCTGAAACTCCAATACTCTGGCCACCTGATGCAAGAGCCAACTCATTTGAAAAGACCCTGATGCTGGGAAAGATTGAAGGCGGGAGGAGAAGGGGACGACAGAGGATGAGATGGCTGGATGGCATCACTGACTCGATGGACATGGGTTTGGGTGGACTCTGGGAGTTGATGATGGACAGGGAGGCCTGGAGTGCTGCGGTTCATGGGGTCGCAAAGAGTCAGACACGACTGAGCGACTGAACTGAACTGAACTGAACCAGGACGTCTCTGCCAATTCTTCTTTCATCTGAATTTCATTGATGAGCAAAATAATGAGGTTCTTTCTGAGTTTGTGTTCCCCTGGGTTCTGTGATTATTACTATGTGTGTGTGTGTGCATGCATGTGTGTGCTAAGGCGCTCCAGTCTGTCCAACTCTTTGAGACCGTTTGGACTGCAGCCCACCTGGCTCTCTGCCCATGGGATTCTCCAGGCAAGAATACTGGAGTGGGTTGCCCTGCCCTTCTCCAGGGGATCTTCCCAACCCAGGGACTGAACTCATGTCTCCTGCATTGACAGGTGGGTTCTTTTCCACTAGCAGCACCTGGGAAGCCCCTACCTTACATGTAGTACTTACTATTGGCTAGGAACTGGTCTTAGTGCTTTCGATATTAATATACTCAATTTGTATACTCTTTATGTACTAATACTCTCACTTAACCCTCTGATATATATAATACTATCACCAAAAGATTATGTACAGAAATCTAAAGCGTGCTGAGAGCTTAAATAATTTGTCTCAAGCTAAGAACAGCTAAGAAGTGACACAGCTAAGAAGTGATCAATGCAGAACCGAGCATTCTTAACCACCACATGCTTGCTGCCTCTCTCAAATGTTGGAGTTTGAACTTAAGGGGAGGACCTCTGGTATGATTCTATTCAGAAAAAAATGGAGGAGGGATTATAAATCATAGAACATCAGAACTGAAACGGCCATAGTGGTGATGAAGACAGCTGAGTTTGGAACGGAAGACACTGACATCCCAAAAGATGATGTGTCTCTTCTAAAGCACAGCCAATCGGTGGCACATCTGTGGTCAGAATTCAAGTCTTCTGAATTCTCATTGAGTCCAGCAAGTGGAAGGGCTTCCTTCCCAGGGGGTGCCCATGCAGGAAACATAAGAGATGTGGGTTCAATCCCTGAGTCGGGAAGATGCCCTGGACGAGGGCATAGCAACCCATTCCAGTACTCTTTCCTGGAGAATCCCCTGGACAGAGGAGCCTGGTGGGCTATAGTCCAAGGGGTCAAGGTCACAAAGAGTCAGTCGGACACTACTGAAGTGACTGCATGCACACACACGTAGGAGGTTGAAGAAGTTGTTGGGGCTGAGTGAGCTTGATTAGCTCAGTGAAGAGATAATTCTGCAATGGGAGTGGACCGGGTATACACCTCACCTGACTCTGAAATGTAAAATACTCAACCTGAAATCTGTACTAACCTGAAGTCAGTAAATTTTCTCTTTTGTCATCCATTGGTGCATTCCTAAGTCCTTTTAGAAAGTTTAGTCTCTGGGAGAATTTCCAAGACATTATCATGATTTTTAAATATATAACGCCTAGTACTCCCTTTCTACAGTGATGTCCTCTCTGACACATTTTTTGGTTGGAGCTCTCTCTCCTTTCAGGAGAGTAGCAGCAGTAACTCTCCAGATTCATATTCAAATTCAAGTCCACTCCCCTAAATGGCCAGTCCCTGAGAGTTTAATGGTACTCTGCTGCCACCGTCTGGCAACCTTAAGTAAGAACAGCTAGCTCACTCACTTCCTGTTTAAGAATCTTGGTACCAGATTTATGAGAATTGTCCTGGATGCAGTAGAAGTGGTGATGGAGAAACAGTAGGGAGCAAGAAGAAAAAAAAATGATCCTATTATGAGAAGAATGAAAGGTTCTGGGGAAGATCAAACATTAGATTATAAACTGAAAGGTGTATTGATTCCTTAGATACTATAAATTACATGTTATAGAAGTGGATGAAATTTGGCATATCTACAAATATGAAGGCATAGCCCTTTTCTTTACACCAAAATTTCTCCAATTCATACTAGAGCACTTAACTTTCTGCTTTGCTGCTGCTGCTGCCGCCGCCAAGTTGCTTCAGTCGTGTCCAACTCTGTGTGACCCCATAGACGGAAGCCCACCAGGCTCCGCTGTCCCTGGGATTCTCCAGGCAAGAACACCGGAGTGGGTTGCCATTTCCTTCTCCAATGCATGAAAGTGAAAAGTGAAAGTGAAGTCACTCAGTCATGTCCGACTCTTAGTGACTCCATGGACTGCAGGCCACCAGGCTCCTCCGTCCATGGGATTTTCCAGGCAAGAGTACTGGAGTGGGGTGCCATTGTTAGAATACAATAAAACGCACTTAAAAGACAGCTAAATAAAGGGGGAAGTTATTCAATTTATTAAACAATTTTTTTTTCAAAATGACTGGCAGCACTGCATGCGTATGAGTGTGTATAACTGATTTGCAAAAGTTTGATCCCTACATTGTGTTTACAGGGATATGCCTACTTCATGAAACCATGCTGAATTTTCATAAGGGATAAAGATACTATAATGAGATGATACGCAATGTATTTTTTTCTTACTCACACCTCTTTAATCAGATGTTTCTGTACTCAGTCAGCCTCAACCATTGCCTCAAGAATGATTCATATTGTTACAGAAGGCAAAAGAGTCAACGTTTAACTTTTGAACCCCAAACAGGCTCTTGACATCCTTTTGATTAACAGTGTTCTTTAGACTTAAGTGTTCAGTTCCAAATTCTACAGGTAATAGAGATTTCAGTAAATGACGCAGGAATAGTTTCTTTCTGTACCCAATACTGTCTAAGATTTTCTAGAAAAAATCCAAAAAGTAAGAGAGACTAAACAGGATTAAGATGGAGCCTTTAGATTGGAATGAAAGCAGAAAAGACCCATGAGCTTCTCCACAAAACAAGAGTAACTAGTGAAAATCAAAACACACACACAAGCCCATTTAAAGTCTCTGGAAATTGTCTAGCAGGGATGCAGTAAATGAAGGCAATTTATTTAAAAAAAAATTATAACAAATTGCACAGTGTAAAGAGACCAAAAGAATATAAGGAATAAACATACCAGGAGTATAGGAAAGGTTGGGTCATGTACGGATGTGAGTTGGTCCATAAAGAAGGCTGAGTGCTGAAGAATTGATGCTTTTGAATTGTGGTTCTGAGGAAGACTCTTGAGAGTCCCTTGAACTGAAAGGAGATCAAACCAGTCAATCCTAAAGGAAATCAACCCTGAAGATTCACTGGAAGGACTGATGCTGAAGCTGAAGCTCCAACACTTTGGCCACCTGATGCGAAGAGCCAGCTCATTGGAAAAGACCCTGATGCTAGGAAAGATTAAGGGCAGAAGGAGAACTGGGCAGCAGAGGATGAGATGGTAGAATGGCATCACCAACTCAGTGGACATGATTTGAGCAAACTCTGGGAGATAGTAAAGTACAGGGAAGCCTGGCATCCATGGGGTCACAAAGAGTCAGAAACAACTTAGTGGCTGAACAAGAACAATAGGAAAAGGGGGCTTTGCAGACCTCAAGACCAGAGGCTAAAAACTACACTAAGGTATCAAAAAGTCTACAAATAATAAACACTGGAGGAGGGGAGAAAAGCAAACCCTCCTACACTATTGGTGGGAATGTAAATCAGTGCAGCTACTATGAAGAACAGCACGGAGGTTCCTTAAAAGACTAAGGATCCATCAATCCCACTCTTGGTCATATATCCAAAGAAAACCATAATTCAAAGAGATACCCACACACCAATCTTTACAGCAGCACTATTTATAAGAGCCTAGGCATGGAAGCAAACTAAATATCTATCGACAGAAGGACGTATAAAGAAGATGTGGTAAATATATACCATAGAATATTACTCAGCCATAAAAAAGAATGGAATAATGCTATTTTCAGCAACATGGGTGGACCTAGAGACGATCACACTAAGTGAAGTAAGTCAGAGAAAGACAAATATTGTATGATCTCACTTACAGGTAGAATCTGGTGGGGGGAGTGATATAAACAAAGTTATTTGCAAAACCGAAATAGAGTCACAGATATAGAAAGCAAACTAATGTTTACCAGAGGGGAAAGGTGGGGAAGAGAGATAAATTAGGAATTTGAAAGTAACATACACAAACTACCATATTTAAAATAGATAAAATGAGGACCTACTGTATAACACAGGAAACTATACTCAATACTCTGTAATATCCTATATGGGAAAAGAATCGGAAAATATGTGTGTGTGTGTGTGTTTGAGTCACTTCGCTATACACTTGAAACTAACACAACACTGTAAATCCACTATACTTCAGTAAAGGATAATTTTTTAAAACAAAATTCTATCTGGGGGGAAAAAAATGTCTAGTAGCTATGGCAGGGATGATGGATCTCAGCAAGGAACAACAGAAGGTGACCTAAATCCAGGAGGAACAGCTGCTAATTGCTGATGCAGAGGTCACAGAAGCAGACAGTTACAGAGCTCAGGAGCCAGTAAGGACTCTCATGGAAGGATGCCCCGTCCACGGGGCTAAGCAAGTTTACACCTGCATTCAGAGAGACTACCACTCGGGGGAAGAGAAGAACCTTAGAGAGAAGAAGAGTCCTGACAGGAAATTCAAATTCTGAATTAAACTTAAATGCTGAAACACTGGGAATTAACCTAAACCATCTTTAATGTACCTGAAAGAGACTAAATTTTCGACGAAATTATCGTGAGTTCTTAAGGTTAACTCTTCCTTCCGTTAAGGGGTAACGGTTTGTTGGTGAGCTATCCCGTTCAATTTGAGTAAAGGGAGACAGTTTCATTTCTTCATTACTGTGTCATAATGAGAAAATTTTACACTCCTGACAATCTGCAAAGAAACAGAGTCCTCAGGGAATGGTTTTGTTCCCGACGCTAGAAGAAATGATAACTATGCCCTGTGACGGGGTGGTGGCTAATGCCACCATGGCAATCGTATATTGTGATAAATAGTATATTGTGATATAAATGTGTCAGTCAGATCATGTTGTACATCTAGCTGCTGCTGCTGCTAAGTCGCTTCAGTCGTGTCTCTAGCTGCTGCTGCTGCTAAGTCGCTTCAGTCGTGTCCAACTCTGTGCGACCCCATAGACGGCAGCCCACCACGCTCCTCTGTCCCTGGGATTCTCCAGGCAAGAACACTGGAGTGGGTTGCCATTTCCTTCTCCAATGCATGAAAGTGAAAAGTGAAAGTGAAATCACTCAGTCGTGTCTGACTCTTCGCGACCCCAGGGACTGTAGCCTACCAGGCTCCTCCTTCCATGGGATTTTCCAGGCAAGAGTACTGTTGCATGTCAAAGACATCTTAATAAACTTTAAAAAAAAAAAGAAAAGAAAGAAAGAAAGAAATGGTCATGAGGGGCCGCCCTTACGGCCCACCAAGCTGTCAAATAGAGGCTGAACTTTCAGACTGAAGGTGGGGAAATAAATAGAGAAAAGTCAACAGGCTCATCACCCGTGTGCCTGGGACTGAGTTGGGAGGTGCCTGCAGCTGGCTGTGTGACCTTGGATAAAATTAGTGCATCTCTTCCAGAGCTCATTTGTCTAGCCTGTGAAGGGGTTGTACTATAGAACTAGAACTAGTGAGGTTTCTTCCAGCTCTAAAAGACAGATTCTCAGGTCTGGGATGCCCAGTGGGGAAGTATCTGTCTCTTCTTGGCCAAGTTCAAGTGAATACCTTCTTTTAAGAGATGAAGCCCCTCCCCTTTCTTTGGCCACACCCCCCGAAGCTGGGCTGAGGACACATAAAGCGCACTTGCCTGTTCCGCGTCGAGACTTGGTTTTGCAGTCACATTTTTCAATTAGCTCGGGAGTCTGCACATCCCTGTGACAGATGGCACAGTAAAAGAAGGCTCTGGACAACGAAAGCAAATCGAGAATGACTTACGTGAGGTTTCACGCAGAAGCAGCACGGGGCTGACTCAGCCCGTCTGCCATTAAATTGTATTTGCTTTAGGGCTTTCTCCCAGTAAAGTGATAAAAAAATTTTTTACCTTTGAACATCCTTTGCAGATTCAGCGATAAAGAACCCTAGTGTGTTCTTACAGAGCTTAACTTGAGCAGGTGGATTTAATATCAGCCCGCTGCAAACAGAAAATAAAAATACAGTAATTTCCCCCTCCAAATTCTGGGGCAATATCTGTTTTTACCAATGGATTCTCTAAGTTGCAGAGTTAATAGGACTCAATCCCCCTTTACTGCAGGAATTTACAGTAGAAAATGGGGATTTGACTGCATTTAATTGATCGATTGTTGACAAATATCCTGAGAGGGTGCCAGGTCAAAACTCAGGACCTGAGCGGCATACATTCCCTGGACTATGCCCTGAATCAGAAACAGTCAAAGCAGTGCAGATGCAGGAAGCTTTGCTAATTTGAGATATCCAAAGCCAAAGAGGCCACGGCCACACAGATGCTAGTCTTACGGTCATTCTAGCGATGTACATACATCATTAGGCTTTTTGCCCTTTAGATTATCTATTAATAGCTGGATTCAAGAGTTCCTGTTATTGGCCAGTACAATTTTTAAACTCATGTCTTTGACTTCACTTTTGTCTTTGACTTCACTTTTATCTATCTTGATTGTAAGATTTTTGAAAGCAGAAACCACATGAACTGTTTCTATTTCTGCACCACTTGAATATTTTGATTTTCTGTTTTCTTATGGTTTGGGTGTTTGCAAACACTGTCTTATAAATTTCAACCATAATATTTTTTGATGGGCTACTCCATTGTGACTATCTGAATTCCTCAAACTCTCCCTGTTTGTCAGGCTCTCCCATTTTTATTTCCTTTAATTTAGACCTCCAATATGGTTAGGTCTTATAACCCTGTGCCTTCCCTCACTTTGCTTGTACATGATCAAAGTTCTCCTTTCCTCCTTTAAAACACACCCTTCCTATCATATTCACAATGGAAAGAGGTCAAGTCTTCATTTGGGCAAAACTTAGTCTGTTGTTAGGATATTCCGAAGTAATGTGCAAGTATGAGAGCCTTACAAAAATAAAAGAGCTTGTGCAACAAAAGCTCTTCAGATCTATGCCGAGAGTAAAAGATGCTGAATAGCTGTGTTCAAGTAGATTATTATATGAGACCCTGTGTGGCGCTTTCTCTGAGTACTGACTGACTAACACATTCATGGAATGATTGCTTTTAAGTCTGAGAAGTATGGATTGTGCCTCCCCTATTCCAATATCATGGGCTGATGTCCACTGCTCAAGCAGTATATGCTCAAGTTGCATCTTAATATGTCCTTTTTTAAAGGCAGGGTCCTCTGAACTCAAATTGAATACTTAGTTATGAAGATACTGTTGTGATAACTTCTCTGGTTGCATTTGCAAGAAAAGGTGAACTTTTTCCGAAGACTTGCCCCTCCCTGTCTTCATGAATCATGACCAGCTGCTCTGTTAGAAAACGCTGGCCCCTGGAACAGACTCAGGAAATTCTCTAACTGGGATCTGATCCAGCTTTACCTCTTACCAGATGATAAATTATGCCCCAAGACAGACTCTGAGGATTACCCAGGGCTTTTGCCCATCCCAGAGCCTACTCAAGTGTATCAATTAGAAAAGAAAATAAAAAGTGAGGAGAGGTAGGTTTTCCCCTAGTTTTTCAACATACTTGCCTAAAGCGCAGCACTGAGTCGCCCTGCTTTCAGTCTGTGTAATGACTGGGTGGATTTAGCACAGCTAGGTGACCAGCAGAGTTCCGATCACGTAAGTGCCCAGACTGAGTTCAGAATCTCCTTTGCCCCTTGGGTGTGGTGCGAGCTTGGGAAAACTTTTTACCTTTTCTTAGCTCCTCCTCCATAAAACGGAGCAAATAATTGTGCCTGTCTTACACTGTTGTTGAGAGGATTCAGGAGTTCATATAAGTGAAGTGCTTAAAGTAGTGTTGCTCAGGAACCAGCAATCATATAAGACTGCTATTACCAATATCTTTGCCAAATCAGGATTTTATTCTTTTTATGCAACTCTGACTCTTTGAAGAGAAACCAGAGTTAAATCTATGTCAGAGCAAGTGTCTCTCTCATTGCGGGTAGATGTCTGCTAGGAAGTAAAGAGCACCAGAACTTCTTGAATATACATGAAACTTAGCTGCTCACTCATGTTTCCGGTCCACAGTGTCCCAACAGTCACCCTAATAAAGTTGATAGAAATCTGGGATGTTAAATGTGGAAACGGTATTAAGAGCATTTGGCCCAGTCATTTCTGACTGCCACTGAACAAAAATGACTGTATTATGGAGATTATCACAGATTTGGGTTTTATAAGTGGTATTTTTGAATTCTATGTCTATTTTTCAGAAGTGGGGTTTTGAATTCTCTGTCTTTAAAACTTTGCAAATAATTCTGATGTATAATCCCAGTCACTGAAGGCCAAAGATGTTAAAACCTGATCAGATGTTAAAACCCTGATCAAGCTTCAGGCTGCTCTGAAACTCAAACTGCCTTCCCTGTGAAGTAAGACACCAACTTCTTCACTTGCATCTATTTCCAGCAGAAAGGGAACTTGGACATGGGTTTAGATTTTGAAATTTTCATGAGTATGGTGAAATTGTTAAATAAAAGGTAGCAGCCAGAGGATACCAGTCTTCACTCTCCTTAAGGACTTGCTTTGTGACATACCCTGCTGAGTCCTTTCCTCAGATACCTTCTACACTCTTTGTACATGACACATTATTCCTTCTTTCTAACTTTTCAGATACTCATACTGATATCATTCAAATTACTGAATTTTTGAGGGTTTCCTATGATTCTAGGTTCCTGGTAATGTCAGCCTTAGAGCTGGAAGTGATCCTAGGAATTCATTTGTGTGACTTCCTCATTTTACAGGTGATGGACACTTCTCCAAGGCCACTGATCTGGCAAATCAGAGCCAGGTTCTTAACTTAGTCTATTGATTACAATTTAATTCAGAATTAAAGGAAGTTTTCCACTAAAAAAAAAAAAAAACAAACAAGCCGCATGTTTCTTGTTTCCCATTCCACTTAAGCCCCACTTTTTCTGGTTTTCCAGCATCTTTTATCTCTATATCATTGTGGCTGATTCTGGATTTTCTTTTTTTATTGTATGATCACTTCTTATACTTCTTATATTATCCTATGCATTTTCAAGAAATGCTTATGGTCTAATAAGGGTACCTCTTTCTTTCATCTACCTGATCAATAGCAAACTTTGCCCCATAGGTCAGTCAAATCCCCATTTTTTTTCCCATATTTTTCAGATTAGCTACTAAGGCTTTCTAAGGTTTGTGGGAACACTTTGATCACAAATAATTCTATTTCATGATATGATCTATGGTCAAGCCTTACAAGATCTGGGAATATATTAAGAGGAACAGATCTGTGAAGATGATCTTGTCATTTCTCTCTCCTGATCATGAAAGACATTGGGCAAGACCGCCGCAGCAGAGGCAAAGCCTTTGCCACCCACAAGGGTAACCTTTCGAACCCCAGTGTTCATAGACAGTATCAAAGGCACCACAGCTGCCTGGGTGCCTGAGAGGCCAGCTCTCACCACAGGGCCACAAGCTTAGTTATGGCTGTGTCTCTGCCAAAATCATAATCTTTAAAGAGTGTCCTCAAAGAATCTGAAGAGGTTCGAAGCCTCACTGATACCAGTAACCGTGGCAGGCGGACTTGTACTCGATGGCGATCAGCATGAGGTTCATCTTTGTGAAGCAGAGCCTGGAGAGAAGACGAGGAGGGGGAGAGGTGAGACGGCAGAGCAGAGCACCAGCTCCCAGTGATGGGGGGCCGGGTGCTGTGCTGGGCTCTGCGCCTGGGGGACACCACCCCCTCGGCAGGGGGAGGGCCTCTCAAACAGGAAACGTTCTCTGAACATTTGGACGTTGGCGGAGAGTGAGTCCACCCTGCAGTAACTCACAGCCAGGGAGCCAACTGGGACAGCCATGAACCTGCCCCACATGGACGGTAACCCCCGGCCCAGGCGGCAGATGCCCCGACTTACTCATCCCTGGGCCTTCAGGACCTGCCACCAAGCCTAGAGCGAGCCCTCCGTGAGCTCTGGGGAAAGAGCGCGTGGCATGAAACCAAGGAGAGGTTTTCCCTTCACTTACTGGCAAGCATCAGGAAAGCTCATCCCAGCAAAGTCATTGGAGAGACGTTGCGTCAGAATTTTGTTCTTCAGGCCGTTGCAGAAAAGCTGCTGCCAGGGCTCATGAGGACAGATCTGGAACACACAGCCAGGCCACGGGAGGCAGGGTGACATAGAGTTCAGGGTCTACTAGTTCAAGCTGTGTGTTCTGCCCAGTACCAAACCAGTACCCACTGGCATTTGGGTCCCAGGAAGGAGATTTGTCAGGACTTCCCAGGTGGTCCAGGAGTTCACACTTCTCCTTCCAAAGCAGGGGGTGCAGATTTGATCCCTGGTCAGGGAGCTAGGATCCCACATGACTTGTAGCCAAAAAAACCAGCACATAAACAACAGAAGCAACAGTGTAACAAACTCAGTAAAGATTCTAAAGTAGTCCATATAAAAATTTTTTTAATGAAAAGAGAGGAGCTTTGTCCTCATGATTAACTGGACAAATGTCAAGGAAGAACTAAAACTCCATCGTACATTTCAATGATCCCCATAACGAAGAGGAAGCATCATGATTTAATCATGCTTCCTGCTAGAAATGAGTTCTTCTTCCAGTTATTTCAGCAGGTAGACTGGTTTTTGAGTCAGGAACAACAAGATGGGAAGGGGAATGTGGAATCTAACTTATCTCCTCCTAGATATGGCTGTTTAAGATTATTAAAAAAAATATTATTTTCCTAGTCACTGACTAATCATATACCACAAGGATGAAAATATCGATGACTTCTGCTCAGGATTAGAACCCTTCTTGGTTCAAATAAACTCAAAAACCCATCCCAATGCTTGGACATTACAATGTAAAAATTAAGGACAGCGGCAGGTTTCTAGACAAAGAGGGATGTGACGGAAGGATTTCTCTCTCAGAAAAAGCTAAATGCTGTTCTCGTCTGTGCAAGACCCTTGGGATTCTGTTTTTCTCTATTTGCATCGACCTCTTCTTCCTCCCCTGCAGCCATGAGAATCACCATCATGCTGCTCTGAGCAGGACAGGCCCCTTAAAGCCTAGAATCTTCTATGAAGCCTGGAATTTCTAGGAACTGTGAAACACCTTGACGCTGGAGAGTTAAGGCCAGCCCAGAAACATGCCTCAGATGGCCATCTTGTGGTTCAGGAAGAAAAAAAAACAAAAAGAAACAGATGAACAAAAAAATTCTGCCCTGCTAAAAAGGACCACTTCTTTCTAGCATACCTCATCCAAGTCCCAAGCTGCAGGCTCTCTTGCATTTTCCCATTTTCTTTTTTTTTTTAAATTACTATTATGACTGGCTTTACTGGGTCTGCACTGTGGTGCACGAGCTCTCTCTAGTGGGTGCATGAGAGTCTCTACTTTTAGTTCACAGGCACAGCATGGGGCGGGGCGGGGCGCGGGTGGGGGGCGGGGTGGGGCGGTCTTAGTTCCCCGACCAGAGACTGGACCTGCATCCCCTGCATTGGAAGACGGATTCTTAACCACTGGACCACCAGGAAGTCCCCTCCCACTTTCCTAAAATCCTTTAATGAGGAAGGCTCACCTCCTTGGGCAGTTCAGGCCACGATTTAAAGTCCTCATTGACTACAGAACCTGGCTTAGTGCTGCCAACCCTAAGGTTCCAGCTTACGCAATAAAGTAAAACTCTGATGGCTTGGCAGGTACAGAATCTGCTTGCAATGCAGGAGACATGAGATGCGGGTTTGATCCCTGCATCAGGAATCTCCTGGAGGAAGAAAGGGCAACCCACTCCAGTATTCTTGCCTGGAAAATCCCATATACAGAGGAGGCTGGTGGGCTACAGTCCATGGGGTCACAAAGAGTTGGACACAACTGAGCACATGGCCCAAAAAATAACCATAGACATGAAGATTTCTTGAGTCTTTTTTTTTTTTTAATCAGAAAAAGAAACAGGAAGACAAGACAGATTTGGGATTTGGATAGTAGACTCAGGGAGTCCAAGTAAATCAGTTGGATTAAATCTAATCCAAGTTTAAGTTTAAGGCAATGCTCTGTGCTTAGAACCAACCAGAAATGCTACTTGGACTTCAATTTCTCACCATATATTCCATATAGATCAGTAGAGTCAGAATATGTGGCTCTGACCCAAGGCTTTCTAATCTGACTGCTCAGAAGTTTTACAAATATTAACTCCATATCTGGGAAAAATCAGGTCACAAGTAGAATGCACGCTAAGTTGCTTCAGTCATACCCAAGTCTTTGCAACTCCATGGACTGCAGCCCTCCAGGCTCTTCTGTCCATGGGATTCTCCAGGCAAAAATACTGGAGTGGGTTGCCATTCCCTTCTCGCAGTGATCTTCCCAACCCAGGGATCAAGCCCACGTTTCTTACGTCTCCTGCATTGCAGATGGATTCTTCACGACTAGTGCCACCTGGGAAGCCTACGAGTAGATTGAAGTGAAGTCGCTCAGTCATGTCCGACTCTTTGTGACCCTGTGGACTGTAGCCCATCAGGCTCTTCCATCCTTGGGATTCTTCGGGCAAGAATACTGGAGTGAGTTGCCATTTCCTTCTCCAGGGGATCTTCTCAACCCAGGGATCGAACCCAGGTCTCCTGCATTGCAGGCAGACACTTTAACCTCTGAGCCACCAGGGATTAGCAAGTCTTATTTTATAGATGCAAAAACTGTCAGAGAAAGTTTAAATGCCTTATCCGAGCAAAGTGGGCCCTAAGACAGTGGCATCCTGACCATTAAATCTAAGTTAATAGATTTAATTAATTTAAGTTAATAATTAATTGAATAAATTTTAGTTAATTAATTTAATTAATTACAGAATCTAAAGCACCAGAGCAGAGTACAACATGAGAAAATTTTGCCCTGACTCTGATCAGTTTAGAATTCCTGAAAGGGGGTTTCAAACTTCAACTCCCTGATAAACAAATGATCATGACCCCAAGTCTCCCTTAATTCGTAGCTTCCAGAAGCCACTGTATGAATACTGACAGGTGACCATCATCACTGGGGAGGTTCCAACGTAGACAAACAAACAGCAGGAAAAACCAACAACAAACAAGGACAGAAAACAAAGCCACAACAGGGCAGGTTGTACATCTGTACCGTCTGTATTTCCATGAAGGAGACAAAGTCTTCATGTAGAGTTCTCACTCTAGTTTATCCAGACACAGAGAGTAAAATCACAGTCACCACAACAGATATTGCAGTTAACACTCGCTTTTCTAAGCTTATCATGCACAGGCAAAGACAATGTCCTCACCAGCCACTTTCTGGTCACACACAGAGAGCACTAAGTGAGGGTTAAAGTTTGTTCGCTGTAGCATCACCAAGGCTCATTCTGACTGCCTGATGGCCAGTTCTACTTCTCTGTATATGCGTGTTATGTGTTAAGTTGCTTCAGTTGTGTCGGAGTCTTTGCAACCTTATGGACTGTAGATCACCAGGTTCCTCTGTCAATGGGATTCTCCAGGCAAGGACACTGGGATGGGTACCATGCCCTCCTCCAGGGGATATTCCCATGCGGGGATCAAACCCACATCTCTTGTGTCTCCTGCATTGGCAGGAGGGTTCTTTACCACTAGAGCCATCTGGGAAGCCTAATCTCCTTATATTCACAGAAGGAATTCTGTGGTTGCCAGTGAGCATTTTGTTGGCCAGAGTATCTTTTGAATCTTTCTCTTCTTCTTCTTCTTTTTTTTTTTTTTTACAGTACTGGAGAAGGGACTAGAAAAGGAATGCAAATTTTTAAAAAATTTATTTGAAAAAAGGAAATAAAATGCAAAGAGAAGCCATAAAGAAAATCGAGCATCAGTTCAGTTCAGTCGCTCAGTCGTGTCTGACTCTTTGCGACCCCATGAATTGCACCACGCCAGGCCTCCCTGTCCATCACAAATTCCAGGAGGTCACTCAGACTCACGTCCATTGAGTCAGTGATGCCATCTAGCCATCTCATCCTCTGTCATCCCCTTCTCCTCCTGCCCCCAATCCCTCCCAGCATCAGAGTCTTTTCCAATGAGTCAACTCTTCACATGAGGTGGCCAAAGTACTGGAGTTTCAGCTTCAGCATCATTCTTTCCAAAGAAATCCCAGGGCTGATCTCCTTCAGAATGGACAGGTTGGATCTCCTTGTAGTCCAAGGGACTCTCAAGAGTCTTCTTCAACACCACAGTTCAAAAGCATCAATTCTTCGGCACTCAGCCTTCTTCACAGTCCAACTCTCACATCCACAGGAAAAACCATAGCCTTGACTAGGCGAACCTTTGTTGGCAAAGTAATGTCTCTGCTTTTGAATATGCTATCTAGGTTGGTCATAACTTCCCTTTAAAGGAATAAGTGTCTTTTAATTTCATGGCTGCAGTCACCATCTGCAGTGATTTTGGAGCCCCCAAAAATAAAGTCAGCCACTGTTTCCACTGTTTCCCCATCTATTTCCCATGAAGTGATGGGACAAGATGCCACGATCTTTGTTTTCTGAATGTTGAGCTTTAAGCCAACTCTTTCACTCTCCACTTTCACTTTCATCAAGAGGCTTTTTAGTTCCTCTTCACTTTCTGCCATAAGGGTGGTCCCATCTGCATATCTGAGGTTATTGAGATTTCTTGATAATCTTGATTCCAGCTTGTGTTTCTTTCAGTCCAGCATTTCTCATGATGTACTCTGCATAGAAGTTAAATAAACAGGGTGACAATATACAGCCTTGACGTACTCCTTTTCCTATTTGGCACCAGTCTGTTGTTCCATGTCCAGTTCTAACTGTTGCTTCCTGACCTGCATACACATATCTCAAGAGGTAGGTCAGGTGGTCTAGTATTCCCATCTCTTTCAGAATTTTCCACAGTTGATTGTGATCCAAAGGCATAGTCAATAAAGCAGAAATAGATGTTTTTCTGGAACTCTCTTGCTTTTTCCATGATCCAGTGGATGTTGGCAATTTGATCTCTGGTTCCTCTGCCTTTTCTAAAACCAGCTTGAACATCTGGAAGTTCACGGTTCATGTATTGCTGAAGCCTGGCTTGGAGAATTTTGAGCATTACTTTACTAGCATGTGAGATGAGTGCAATTGTGCGGTAGTTTGAGCATTCTTTGACATTGCCTTTCTTTGGGATTGGAATGAAAACTGACCTTTTCCAGTCCTGTGGCCACTGCTGAGTTTTCCAAATTTGCTGGCATATTGAGTGCAGCACTTTCACAGCATCATCTTTCAGGATTTGGAATAGCTCAACTGGAATTCCATCACCTCTACTAGCTTTGTTCATAGTGATGCTTTCTAAGGCCCACTTGACTTCACATTCCAGGATGTCTGGCTCTAGGTCAGTGATCACACCATTGTGATTCTCTGGGTCATGAAGATCTTTTTTGTACAGTTTTTCAGTGTATTCTTGCCACCTCTTCTTAATATCTTCTGCTTCTGTTAGGTCCATACCATTTCTGTCCTTTATCAAGCCCATCTTTGCATGAAATGTTCCCTTGGTGTCTCTAATTTTCTTGAAGAGATCTCTAGTCTTTCCCATTCTGTTGTTTTCCTCTATTTCTTTGCATTGATCGCTGAAGAAGGCTTTCTTATCTCTTCTTGGTATTCTTTGGAACTCTGCATTCAGATGCTTATATCTTTCCTTTTCTCCTGTGCTTTTTGCTTCTCTTCTTTTCACAGCTATTTGTAAGGCCTCCCAGACAGCCATTTTGCTTTTTTGCATTTCTTTTCCATGGGGATGGTCTTGATCCCTATCTCCTGTACAATGTCACGAACCTCATTCCATAGTTCATCAGGCACTCTATCTATCAGATCTAGGCCTTTAAATCTATTTCTCACTTCCACTGTATAATCATAAGGGATTTGGTTTAGGTCATACCTGAATGATCTAGTGGCTTTCCCTACTTTCTTCAATTTAAGTCTGAATTTGGTAATAAGGAGTTCATGATCTCAGCCACAGTCAGCTCCTGGTCTTGTTTTTGTTGACTGTATAGAGCTTCTCCATCTTTGGCTGCAAAGAATATAATCGATCTGATTTCAGTGTTGACCATCTGGTGATGTCCATGTGTAGAGTCTTCTCTTGTGTTGTTGGAAGAGGGTGTTTGCTATGACTAGTGAATTTTCTTGGCAAAATTCTATTAGTCTTTGCTTTCCTGCTTCATTCCGTATTCCAAGGCCAAATTTGCCTGTTACTCCAGGTGTTTCTCCTCTTGACTTCCTACTTTTGCATTCCAGTCCCCTATAATGAAAAGGACATCTCTTTTGGGTGTTAGTTCTAAAAGGTCTTGTAGGTCTTCATAGAACCATTCTACTTCAGCTTCTTCAGCATTACTGGTTGGGGCATAGACTTGGATTACTGTGATACTGAATGGTTTGCCATGGAAATGAACAGAGATCTTTCTGTCGTTTTTGAGATTGCATCCCAGTACTGCATAATTAGATGGAGAGAAAGGTCACTCTCTGGAGAAACTTTGAGTTTTCCAGACCCAGCTGAGCGTTAAGAATATCTCTCCTGGAAGCATTTCATGGGGATGGCATTTGGAAGGCCATGCTATGTGCTATCATATTTCATCCTGGTGGTCCATCGAACCACTTAATTTGTCTCAAGCAAAGGTATAAAAAGACCTGATATAGGAGACTGGGAGTAGATATCCAACAGCCAGAGGCACAGGGCAAGTAGTAAGACTATAAGTCAGACAATTTTCTGCCTGTTACTCATTAATTTATTATATAGTCAACTAGTTAGCTTCCACAACTGGGATACTCCCTTGAAATACTGAGAGAAACATCAGTTCAGTTCAGTTCAGTCACTTAGTCCTGTCCAACTCTTTGCAACCCTTTGGACTGCAGCACATCCCATCTCACTGTCCATCACCAACTCCCAGAGCTCAAACTCATGTCCATTGACTCGGTGATGCCATCCAACCATCTTATCCTCTGTCACACCCATCTCCTCCTGCCTTCAATCTTTCCCAGAATCATGTCTTTTCCAATGAGTCAGTTCTTTGCATCAGGTGGCCAAAGTATTGAGGCTCCAGCTTCATCATCAGTCCTTCCAATGAACATTCAGGATTGCTTTCCTTTAGGATTGATTGGTTGGATCTCCTTGCAGTTCAAGGGACTCTCAAGAGTCTTCTCCAGCACCACAGCTCAAAAGCATCAATTCTTTGGCGCTCAGTTTTCTTGAGGCTCCAACTCTCACATCCATACATGACCATAGGAAAAAACTATAGCTTTGACTAGATGGCCCTCTGATGGGCAAAGTAATGTCTCTGCTTTTTAATATGTTGTCTAGGTTGGTCATATCTTTCTTCCAAGGAGCAAGAACCTTTTAATTTCATGGCTGCAGTCATCATCTGCAGTCATTTTGGAGCCCAAGAAAAGAAAGTCTGTCACCGTTTCCACTGTTTTCCCATCTATTGGCCATGAAGTGATGGGATCAGATGCTATGATCTTCATTTTCTGAATGTAGAGTTTTAAGGCAGCTTTTTCAGTCTTCTCTTTCACCTCATCAAGAGACTCTTTAGTTCCTCTTCACTTTCTGCCATAAGAGTGGTGTCATCTGCATATCTGAGGTTATTGATACTTCTCCTGGCAATCTTGATTCCAGCTTGCGCTTCATCCAGCCTGGCATTTCCCATGGTGTACTCTGCATATAAGTTAAATAAGCAGGGGGACAACATAGAGCCTTGACATACTGCTTTCCCAATTTGAAACAAGTCTGTTGTTCCATGTCTGGTTCTAATTGTTGCTTTTTGACCTGCATACAGATTTCTCAAGAGGCAGGTCAGGTGGTCTGGTATTCCCATCTCTTTCAGAATTTCCCACAGTTTATTGTGATCCACACAGTCAAAGACTTTGGCATAGTCAATAAAGCAAAAATAGATGTTTTTCTGGAACTCTCTTGCTTTTTCCATGATCCAGTGGATGTTGGAAATTTGATCTCTGGTTCCTCTGCCTTTTCTAAATCCAGCTTGAACATCTGGAAGTTCTTGGTTCACATACTATTGAAGCCTAGCTTGCAGAATTTTGAGCATTACTTTGCTAGCATGTGAGATGAGTGCAATTGTGTGGTAGTTTGAGCATTCTTTGGCATTGCCTTTCTTTGGAATTGGAATGAAAACTGACATTTTCCAGTCCTATGACCACGGCTGAGTTTTCCAAATTTGCTGCTATATTGAGTGCAGCACTTTCACAACATTATCTTTTAGGATTTGAAATAGCTCAGCTGGAATTCCATCACCTTCACTAGCTTTGTTCACTGTGATGCTGCCTAAGCTTCACTTGACTTCACATTCCAGGATGTCTGATTCTAGGTGAGTGATCACACCATGATGGTTATCTGGGTCATGAAGATCTTTTTTGTATAGTTCTCTGTGTATTCTTGCCACCTCTTCTTAATATCTTTTGCTTCTGTGAGGTCCATACTTTTTCTGTCCTTTATTGTGCCCATCTTTGCATGAAATATTCCCTTTGTATCTCTAATTTTTTTTGAAGAGATCTCTAGTCTTGTCCATTCTATTGTTTTTCTCTATTTCTTTCCACTTATCACTGAGGAAGGCTTACTTATCTCTCCTTGCTATTTGTTGGAACTCTGAATTCAGATGGGTTTTTATCTTTCCTTTTCTCCTTTGCCTTTCACTCCTCTCCTTTGCCCAGGTGTTTTTAAGGTCTCCTCAGACAAGCATTTTGCCTTTTTGCATTTGTTTTTCTTGGGGATGGTCTTGATTACTGCCTCCTGTACAGTGTCATGAACCTCCGTCCATAGTTCATCAGGCACTCTGTCTATCAGATCTAATCCCTTGAGTCTATTTGTCACTTCCACTGTATAATCATAAGGGATTTTATTTAGGTCATACCTAAATGGTCTAGCGGTTTTCCCTAGTTTATTCAATTTATTTCTGAATTTTGCAATAAGGAGTTCATGATCTGAGCCACAGTCAGCTCCTAGTCTTGTTTTTGCTGACTGTATAGGGCTTCTCCATCTTTGGCTGCAAAGAATATTATCAATCTGATTTTGGTATTGACCATCTGGAGATGTCCATGTGTAGATGGACATCTTGTGTTGCTGGAAGAGGTTGTTTGCTATGACCAGTGCGATCTCTTGACAAAACTCTGTTAGCCTTTGCTTCACTTTGTACTCCAAGGCCAAACTTGCCTATTAGTCCAGGTATCTCTTGACTTCCTACTTTTGTATTCCAGTCTCCTATGATGAACAGGGCATCTTTTTGGGGTTTTGTTCTAGAAGGTCTTGTAGGTCTTCTTAGAACTGTTCAATTTCAGCTTCTTCAGCACTAGTGTTTAGGGCATAGAGTTGGATTACTATGATACTGAATGGTTTGCTTTGGAAATGAACAGAGATAATTCCGTCATTTTTGAGATTGCACCTAAGTACTGCATTTTGGAGTCTTTTGTTGACTATGAGGTCTACTTTATTTCTTCTAAGGAATTCTTGCCCACGGTAGTACATGTTATCGTAATCTGAATTAAATTTGCCCATTCCAGTCTATTTTAGTTCACTGATTCTTAAAACGTTGATGCTCACACTTGTCATCTCCTGTTTGACCACTTCCAATTTATCTTGATTCATGGACCTATTCCAGGTTCCTATACCATTCCAGGTTCCTATACAATATTGCTCTTTACAGTATTGGACTTTACTTCCATCACCAGTTGCATCCACAACTAGGCATTGTTTTCACTTTGGCTCCATCTCTTCATTCTTTCTGGAGTTATTTCTCCACTGTCCTCCAGAAGCATATTGGGCACCAGTCTATCTGGAAGTTTATCTTTCAGTGACCTATCTTTTTGCCTTTTCATGGGGTTCTCAAGGCAAGAATACTGAAGTGGTTTGCCATTCCCTTCTCCAGTGGACCACGTTTTGTCCGAACTCTCCACCATGACCTGTCCATGTTGGGTGGCTCTACGTGGCATGGCTCATAGTTTCATTGAGTTAGACGAGGCTGTGATCTGTGTGATCAGTTTGTTTAGTTTTCTGTGACTGAAACATCATGTATTTAAAATGTATGACACACAGTAGGCATTCAACATGTGGCTACTCTTATTATTACTGCATAGAATGCCCCAAAGTAATCTGTAAAATTAAATTTTAATGATTATTTGTATAATTATTTCTCTGATGAAAATAATTATTTATTATTGTCCATTACTTGGTATTTAACTCATATGTTAATATATGAAATCTCCACTAATAAGTTTTATTTTACATTTCTATCTTCAGTAACTCAAAGTGCTTCTACATTTATGAGTACATTTAGTTTCATAACATCATGGAGTGCAAGGAGGAAGCAGAGTTATGGTTTTTATTTCGCAAGTAAGTATTTTTAGGTAAGGGTTTCCCCAGGGGCTCAGCAGCAAAGAATCCATCTGTCAAAATTCAGGGGATGCAGGTTTGATACCGGGGTCAGGAAGGTCCCCCGGCAAGGAAATGGCAACCCACTCCGGGATTCTTGTCTGGAGAATCCCATGGACAGAGGAGCCTGGTGGCTACAGTCCATGGGGTGGCAAAAAAAAAAAAAGAGTCAGACATGACATAGTGACTGAGCAACAATAATAATTCCTGGGAAAGAATCAGATAAACAACTTCTTTAAGGTCAATGTGGTGCCTGGGACTTTAATCCACATCTCTCAATCCCTTCTCAGTTTAAGGAGAAGCCAAATCTCATTTCTCGGGGCCTTCTTGCTTTCTTCAGTTTTTATTTTCTATATCTGATCTTCCATTTAGGAGGACATGGGGACAGCGCCAAGATTCAACATCAGTTTACAAGGTTACCTTCTTGTTTTGCTCAACAAATAGAGACGTCAGGAAGGTACACAAGCCTGGCACCAAGCAGCCCTGGGCGATGAATCCAAGCTTTAGTTCAGCAAAGCAGATGATGTTGTCACCAGTGTCCCAGTTCCAGCTGGGGATCTTTGGCAGAAAGGCCTGTTTCAGGGTAGAAAGTGAGAGAAACAGTCTCATGGACACAGAAAACAAGCTAGTAACAAGCTAGTGGCTATCAGTGGGTAAAGGGAGGGAATGACAAGACAGGGGCAGGGAATTCTCCTAACAGCAACTGCTACATATAAAGTAGAGAAGCAAGGATATGCTGCACGGCAGAGTGAAATATAGCCATTATTCTGAAATAACTTTAAATGGAGTATAATCTATAAAAATATTGAATAACTACATCATTTCACAACATATACAAATATTGAATACTGTACCCCTGAAACCAATATGACATTTTACATCAACTGTACTTCAACAAAACAAAGTATTGCTGTCTATTCCCCCTCTTAGATTTCTTCACATTTGCTTCATAAATTTAGGTTCTCCTATGTTGGTGTAATAAATATTTACAAAAGTTATATCTTCTTGTTGGATTGACTCCTTTATCATATATAATGCTCTTCTTTTAATCTGATTAAAGTCTTTGTTTTAAAGTCTATCTTGTTTGATACAGGTACAGCTTCTTCAGATTTATTTTGTTCTCCATTGGCACGTAATATATTTTTCCATCCCCTCATTTTCAGTCTTGTGTATGTCCTTATTTGTCCTTTTCATTAGTATTTTTTTTTTTTCCTGAGGTTTAATTTTGTTCTTTTCTTTGAAACATAGTCCTCTGCTTCTTCCTTTTATTTGACTCTCTGTGTTGCCTTCTATGTATCAGATAAAATAGCCATCTCTCCCAGTCCTGAATGAGTGGAGTTGTGCAGTAGATGAATCTCATTGTTCAACTCTGCCCTAGCTCTTGGCTGTCTCTTAAACCTTTGTCATTGTCCAACCTGACTACTTATTTCAGTGGCTCTCAGTATTTAAGGCTGTGTCAAGACCTGTCAGTGACCCAAATGGAAGGATATGAGTCAGCATCTAAATTCAGGATGACCAGATTCCAGACCATCAGGCAGCTTTTGGAGTATATAAACATAATTCTTGCCAAATTGACATTTTTATGTGATTAATAATTTTAATGAGATTCCCAATTTCACCTACAACTGGCAAAAACCTTTTGTGTGTAGACCCACTAGAAAATAGTAAGTTCATTACTATCACTTGGAGGAGCTAAGGTTCATCTAGGTCTGTAGACCAAAATAGGAGGAGACTGAACAGGCTATAATGTTGCAATACCTTGTTATGGGACTGAAGTATCTGTATGATGACCCTGGTGTTAGGGTAATAGTTCTTGATAGACAGCACCCTACATAAACAACAAATATTCTCATTAGTGATGTGCCATGTCTAACATCTTTGTAATATAATTCAATTCAAAGTTAAACTGATGTGTGCATAAGTACAGAAAAAGCACATATTACAAATTTGTTTGCTATGATCTTTAATAGCATACATGTAGAAGAATACTATGATTTTAGTGACTTAGCGAATTATATCTATGGTAAGGTCAGCTCTTGGTATTAAGAGATTGTGGTCATCTGGGACCAATTCTTGAGGAGGAATTTTCATACATTGTAGCTTTCAAACTCAAACACATTAATTTCAAAAAAAAAAAAAAAGGGACCGAATTGCTGTGTATCATTGAAGTAGCTCCTAGACTGTCTAACACAACTTTCTCAAAACAACTTTTACAAAATAAGAAACTAAGATCCTTCTCATATTTACTGCATAGCTGTTCCTTGCTTTTTGTAGAGTCACCTTCAGCTATATACATTTATTTTGCTCTGAGGGCTAACAGGTTATCTGGGTTAGGTACAATGGCATGCCATCACAATGATCATTTAAATCTGTTACCACAAATTAAGCTCCTGCTCATGGATAGTTCAGGTCACGAAGTATCCATGGTAACACTATCTATAGCCATCTTGAAAATACGGCCATAAGTCAAAAATGCACCATACTGAACCACACACAACCTTTCACTAAGACTTCCAGAAAAAACCCCAGTAAATAAAGTCTCTGAATAAGGTTCACAAGTCACACATGCTATCTTTATTTTTGAGGTGACGTTAGTGAGAAAAGCACTATCTGAACAGTTTATCAGTTATCTGTATGTTTGTTTTTTAAATTTACACAGCTGTTATTCATATAGAACTCCAGGAAAGTAAGTGGAAAAGCACATCAGCATACAGGAAACTCTATTTTGACTTCCTTTTTTCATACATCTGCTGTCTCTGGGGGCAAAAAATAAGGCAGAAACCTGGAGTATGATGAATCCTCTGTGCTATGAGAGATGACACTTGTTTAGTCCTATGTACTGGGCTTTATTTTAAAGGAGAGAAAATGAAGACCACAATCTGAGCATATAAGACACAGCACCGGCTTCTTACCTCATAATGTTTGAAGAGTCTTCAGCATGTGAATCACTGCACAGGGGGTTGGCTATGATCAGGCACGCTTCTGCAGAGTCCACCTATTCTTCAAGGTGAAACAGCAGTCACCTTGTTAATTACACGGGCAATGCCTGCCTGTTCCCATTTGGGGTTTTCTTAGGGTTCTATCACCTGGCGCGTACTCAGTCACCCAGTCGTGTCTTGACTCTTTGCACCTCCATGGATGGTGGCCCTCAAGGCTCCTCTGCCCATGGAACTTCCCAGGCCAGAATAGTGGAGTAGGTGGCCCTGGAGTAGAAGATCCCTACTCCAGGGATCTTCCCGAACCCGGAACTGAACCTGCGTCTCACACATCTCCTGCATAGCGGGTACATTCTTTATCACTGAGCCATCTTGACAGCCCATAATTTTGTCACAGAATTCCAATGACAGAGAGCGAGCGCACTCGAGAAGGACTGGTGATAAGGATGCCTGAGAGAGGCACCTTAGATGGATCAGGGTCCCTGACACAGATGCAGACTGCTTTAAAATGGGAATAGTGTAGAGTGATATTTTTCCTATCATCCAAAAACACCAATTTATGAGCAGTGATGAGCAATAAGACCTTTTAAGCAATTGCCTTTCAGTTTAGCAAAAAAAAAAAAAAAAAAAAGTACTGAAGAGGTTCTTATCCCAAGTTGCAGGAAGGAGAAAGATTATTTTGCCTGTGTCAGTTTTTGCTTCACTTCTTTGTGTTGACTCTGTAAATCTCTGCTTTAAAAACTGAAGCTTTTGGTATATATGATTCTGTGAAACCTAAGACATGAAAGGATGCTGGCCTTGGCCCTAAATGAAAGATATCTGGAGGCTTTGTATCTGTCTTAGTCTCAGCCTAAATGGGATCTCTGCTATCTTCATTCATGCCCTTTCTATGAGAGGACATATCAGTGTGTTTAGGAGAAGTTGGTGAAAGCTGACAGACTCCTAGAAATCTGTCATCTGGTAAGAATCCTACTTGGATAGAAAGATCTAGCACACTTCTGCTATCCACAACTTTTCCAGATCTATTAGAACAATAAAATAAAACTGTTGTAGACAGAGATTTCACTGAAATAAAAAATTAAAATGTAAGTATATGTAAACAGGGAGGTCGGCTTGGTATTTGTCAAGAAGGATTTGAAGGCCAATTGCTAACATTTCCTCTATGATCAGTTTTTTAAGTTGAAGAAGTCATATTTCCCCCCGTTATGAATCTGGAGTGATACCTTTGGGAAAAGCAACACACTATCATCTTAATTGTTGTAGCTTAGGGACCCCACTCCAGTACTCTTGCCTAGAAAATCCCATGAATGGAGGAGCCTGGTGGGCCGCAGTCTATGGGGTCTCGAAGTGTTGGACACGAGTGAGTGACTTCACTATCACTTTTCACTTTCATGCATTGGAGAAGGAAATGGCAGCCCACTCCAGTGTTCTTGCCTGGAGAATCCCAGGGATGGGGGAGCCTGGTGGGCTGCCGTCTATGGGGTTGCACAGAATTGGACATGACTAAAGCGACTTAGCAGCAGCAGCAGGGAAACGACAAGGAGGAAAAGAACTAGATCTTACCGCAACTCGCCTCAGATCCTCCCACTTCAGTGCCGACCCAGAAATGAAGGTTGTATACGCCGTGTGACGCTTAAATATGGTTTCCAATTCCAACGAAGGAAGGACCCTGGACAGAGGATGCCGTGCCAAAGATGGAAAAAGAAGAGTGGCTTCGGTTTAGAGACCGTTATATTATTTAGTGCATTTAATAAAAACCCTAATACTCTTGGAAAATATACATCTTCCATTACTAATCCCCATGCTCAGGTGATGTTGATACCATTAGCCTAATTCTAGGAATGGGTCTGGAGCTCAGGTACATCAATCATAGTGATGTGAGAAGATACAAATTGGATTCATACAAAAAAAAAAAAAAAAAAATTTCTAAGAACAAGGAAGTTCAGGATCAAATGAGAATATTTCGATTATTCAAAAAAACATGGCATTTTAAGACAACTAAATAAAATAGTTTCTAAATATGTAAACATTTTAACAAAACTGGAGAGACAAATAGATGAATCTGCCACTGTAATAAAATATCTCAATGCATCTCTCTCAATTATTGACAGATCAAAGGGGAAAATGATAATCAAGTTTGATATTTATAAATTCTGCAAACAACTTTAGACATTTTTCATTTATACTGAGGCAAAATTTACAATTAAAATTATAAAATATTTAGTGAATCTGCCTGCAATGTGGGAGACCTGAGTTCGATCCCTGGGTTGGGAAGATCCCCCGAAGATGGGAAAGGGTACCCACTCCAGTATTCTGGCCTGGAGAATTCCATGGACTGTATAGTCTGTGGGGTCGCAAAGAGTCAGATACAACTGAGCAACTTTCACTTTTTCACTTTAGTGTATGACATGATTTGACAGATGTATATACTGTGAAAGACTCCTCCCACTGAGTTAATTAACACACCCATCACACCTCACACATCTACCTTTTGTGGGGGTGATGACATTTAAATTCTACTCTCTTAGCAAATTTCAATTATACATTAGTGTTATCAACTATGGTCACCATGTTTTATGTTAGATCCTCAGACTTTACTCATCTTAAAACTGAAAGTCTGTACCCTTTTACCAAATCTCTCCCTATTTCTCCCAATTCCCAACCCTTGGCAAACCATCTCTCTACTTTGTAAGGGTGACTTTTTTCTAGATTCCAGATGTAAGTGATAACATGTTCTAATTTAATAATATGGATGAAAGGAAGATTAATATACAAAAGTCAATTTGTTTTTTTATACCAAAAGCAAACAACTAGAAAATACAATTAATAAGACACTGTTTCCAATAGTATCAGAAAATATTAATTACCTATAAAATATGTCATATACATTTATTACAATATAAATATGTAAAATTATATAATACATAATAAACATCAGCAAGCTAGGAGATTTTACAATATTATTAAGAAACACTAATTGAGAACTATATAAATAGATAACCATAAGTTATCTTAGAGTTAGAAATAGAAGTCAGAGTTAGAAATTGTAACACAAAGAAGCAAATTTTGAGTTAAAAGTTCAATGAGATTCTCATCAATTTCTGCAGTTTTTCATAGCTCATGATAAAATGATTATAAAAATTATATGGAAGATAAAGGGCCAATAAGAGCTTGTCAATTATTGAATAAAGATAAGCAAGGAGGAAAAACTTGCCCTAAGATATATAAGGATTAATTATAAACCTTAGTAATTAAAAAAGTATAGTATTAATGCAGTGACAGATAAACTGATTAAAAAAAAAACAAAAACAGAAGAGATCTATTCATATTGGCAGCATGTCAGATAAGTGAGGGGAAAAGGATTTATTCAAAAACTAGCATTGACAAAATCAGTGTCTATGGAAAAAGATGAAATTTTATTCATGTGTCATGTCACACAAAAAGCAAATTGCTGTAGAACTAGGAATTTAAAACAAAAAAACCCCAAAAATTCTTTATAGGAAATGCAGTTAATTATCTTATTTAAAGGGACTTCACTGGTGGTCCAATGGCTAAAACTCCAAGCTCCTGACGCAGGAGGCCTGGGTTTGATCCCCGGTCAGGGAACTAGATCCTATATGCAGCAACTAAGAGCTCACATGCTGCCACTAAAAAGACCCTTAATGTTGCAACTAAGATCTGGTACATCCAAATAAATAAATAAAAATAAATATTTTAAAAATCTTTTAAATACTGGGATAGGGAAAAATGCTAAGCAAAAACTAAAAAGTTTTTAAATATAGTTGAAAATATTGAAAATATGAACTATAATATTAAAACCTTTTGAATATCAAAAGACATCTAATACTCTGAGAAAAGATAAGTTACAAACTGGAAGAATATAGCTACAGTTCACATCATTGATGAAGAATTAGTGTCAGAATATTTTAAGCTCTCCTAGAAATTAAGTAAGAAAAACCCTCACCAACAATCCAGTAAGAGAATGGGCAAAACGCATGGATAGGCATTTCACAGAAAGATGAAACACGTATGGGTAATGAACATGAAGAGAAACTACACTCTTCGTGATAAGGGGCATGCAAATCAAAACCACAATGATATTCCATTTTACACTGATTGCATTGCCAAGATTAAAAAGTATGACCATGTCAACTGTTAGAAAAAAGCACAGATGTTTAGATACACAAAGTCCCTTACACATTGCCAATAAGCTTCGAACATGATGTAAACACTTGGCAAAACATGGTATTATCTCCAAAAATGAACATTCACATTTTTTTATACCATTAAACCTCCACCACTCCTCCCCCCACACACATAGACACTCTTGCACAGGTCCACCAAGAGCCATATACAAGCCATGTTAATAACAAAACTACTTCCAACAGAAAAATCTAGAAACAAATCACACCAAGAGTGGATAAATAAAGTTTACTCTGTCAATGAAATCATATAACAATGAAAAAAAAAGTAAAAGTGTTAGTTGCTTAGTCGTGTCCGACTTTTTGCAACCCTATGGACTATAGCCCTCCAGGCTCCTCTGTACATGGATTTCTCCAGGCAAGAACACTGGAGTGGGTAGCCATTCCCTTCTCCAAACACCAATTAACTATAGCAACACTCAGAAATATGAGTGTATCTTAGAAATATAAAATAAGGAGAGTCTAAGTACTATAATATTCCATTGGTGAGATCCTCCTTCTGCGAAGGTAATTATATTTAAACATTTTAAAGAGTATATATAAATGTAATAAAACTACAGGAGAGATAAAGAATGATAATAATGATGGACAAAAAACTGAGAGCAGGATGAAATGTGGGAAAGACCATATAGTTAGATTGTGTCCTAAATTTTGTCTTGATGGTGACTTCACACATGCTGCGCTGGGCTAAGTCGTTTCAGTTGTGGCAACTCTTTGCAACCCTATGGACTGCAGCCTGCCAAGGCTCCTCTATTCATGGGGATTCTCCAGGCAAGAATACTGGAGTGGGTTGCCATGCCCTCCTCTATGGGATCTTCTCGACCCAGGATCGAACCCGCATCTCTTATGTCTCCTGCATTGGTTGGGTGTTCTTTACCACTAGCAGCACCTAGGAAGCCTGGTGAGTTTGTGTACTGGGGCTTAGAACATTATTAAAATGAACTAATCAGAAAAATAAATAACCAAAATGTGCTTATGTATAAGTCAGTTACTAAGGTTGTTGTAAGAATTATGATAAATCCAATTCTAATTTCTCAACACCGAGAAAAAAAACTAAATCTGATCATGTCATCCCTCTGCTCAAAATCACCAAGAATTCAGAACTGACTTGAAGAAAAGGCAACTTCCTTAAAGCCAAATCCTTATGATAGACTATATAACACTTTTATTATCTGGCCCACTACCAACTGCAATATTTTGAAATTCTCTGAGTAAAAGAGAATTATCAATCCTCTTGACTGAAACTTCCTTTGTTCCCTTAAAACATATGTGGACAAGTGAGAACTTTGCATATTTCCGTATATTAAATATCACTAGAGCTGGAACTTCTGTTTCTAGGAACAGTAAATTAGGTAACTTCAGCCAGTCTTCTACTAAGGATATATAAAAATACTAGATGAAATATGAAAACATCTCCTAATAAATCATAAGAGATAAAACCAGACCGTGAATAATTACCAGGCCAAAATTGAGAACAAATCAAGGTCTGAGAGGTTAGGTCTGGTTTTCTTTTTCTTTTTTTTTTTTCCCCCTGAAAGCACTGAGTAATTCAGAAGAAGCACTGACCAAAATGAGCTAACATATATAGCTGATTAATTTTGCTGTAAAGTAGAAACTAACACAGCATTGTAAAGCAACTATACGCCAATAAAATTAATTTTAAAAATTCCTATAAGATTAAAAAAAATAAATAAGTAAAATAAACATGTGAACAATGCTATCACCATGTTAAGGTCAGCTGGTGGTATCACAGGGCAAAGTGTCCAAAAAAACCCAGCTCTGCTGATACACAAAATGAAGAGTTTGATAACGCCTCCAAATTTTAACCTGGTATAACTGAAGTATGGAGACACAGAAGTGTAAAACTGAATAAGCTAGTTTTCAGATAGACTTTCATTCTTAGTTTGTTGCCTGCATAGTACAAAGAACCTCAAGCCTTGAATTTGGATTTATGTGGTCTTGAGGCAGAAGTGCCCCATTGTACTTGGAAGAAGTAAAGAAATACCCTCTCTTATAAGAATGTAATATTTTTCTGGGCCACAAGTTATCTATATATATATTTTTAACATAAGAGTCAGCACATAATCTATGATAAGAAACCACACAAAGAAAACAAGATACTATGTGTAACATCCAGTACAAATAACTGACAATAAAAACCAAAGGCTTATTGACAAATACACACTATTGATACTATGTATAAAATAGGTAACTAATAAAGAAGTTACTCTATAGCACAGGGAACACTAGTAAATGCACTGTGGTGATCTGAGCCGGAAGGAAGTCCAAAAGGAAGGGGATATATATACATATATAGCTGATTCATTTTGCTGCAAAGTAGAAACTAACACAGCATTGTAAAGCAACTATATGCCAATAAAATTAATTTTAAAAATGCCTATAAGATTGAAAAATAATAAATAAATAAAATAAACATGTGAAACATGCTATCACCATGCTAAAGGTCAGCTGGAAAAAAAAAAAAAAAACAAAGACTCTAGGCATCGAATTACTAGTCACAAATTACAACATAATTATATTTATTTTATTAAAATAAATGATAAGCCTGGGAACACAAGAATCTAAAAACAGAATATGTGAAACAGAACCAAATAGAAACTCTAGAAAACTAAAAAATACAATAACTGAAATGAAAAACTCAGTGAGTGAGTTTGTAATCAGATTACACACAAAGAGAGAAGTAGTAAACTGGAAGGTAGGTCAGAATAAATTATCGAGAATGTAATACCGAGATACAAAAAAGAAGGGAAACATAAAAAAGAAGATAAGAAATATATTTGGTACAGTGAAGAAAAAGGACTAATACACTTATAATTGAATCCCCAGGAAAGGAAGATGAAGAACATAGTGAAAAGGGCAATATTTGAAGAAATAATTGAGAATCTGCCAAAAATGGTGGAAAACACTGATCCAGAGACTCAGAAAGATTCATGAATACCAAGTACAATCAGTTCGGTTCCGTCACTCGGTCGTGTCTGACTCTTTGCCACCCCATGGACTGCAGCATGCCAGGACTCCCTGTCCATCACCAACTCCCAGCGTTTACTCAAACTCATGTCCAAGCACAATAAATTATCAGAAATTCAAATCTACACACATCATAGTCAAAGTATAACATCAGATCAGATCAGATCAGTCGCTCAGTCGACATACTTTCATATGAAGTACTACGTCTAATCTTTTATGAATCTACCTGCAATGCTGGAGACCCTGGTTTGATCCCTGGGTCAGGAAGACCCCCTGGAGAAGGAATAGGCTACCCACTCCAGTATTCTTGGGCTTCCCTGATAGCTCAGATTGTAAAGAATGTGCCTGTGATGTGGGAGAACTGGGTTTGATCCCTGGGTTGGGAAGATCCCCTGGAGAAGGAAAGGCTACCCACTCCAGTATTCTTGCCTGGAGAATTCCACAGACAGAGGAGCCTGACAGGCTACAGCCCACGGGGTTGCAAAGAGTTGGTCACAACTGAACGACTTTCACTTTCACTATGATCTCTTAAGAAGATAATTCATTAAAGATCATTGAACAGACTTCTTAATAGCAATAACAAAACCAGGAAATCAACAGAATAATACTTCATGGTTCTCCAGGATGGAAGGTAGCGGCTTAGAACTCTATATTCATAAAATCATCTTTCAAGAATGAGAACAAAATCAAGATGTCTTTACATTTAAAGAAAAGAATTTGTTACTGGCAGATCTGTATTTAATTCTGGATAAAAACGGGGGGGGGGGGGGAAAGCATAATGGAAACCAATATGAAGAAGAATACGTATATATACATATAACTTAATCACCTTGCCGTACACCACAAACTAATACAATACTATCAATCAACTACACTCCAATTTTTTTTTTTTTTAAAGGGGCAGGATAACAGTAATTCATAAGAAGGAATCCAAATGGCTTATACATTTGAATATATTCTTGACCTCATTACTAACCAGAAAAACGAGATGAAAAATCACAATATGAGACACTGTCTTATAAATGTTATTCTGGAGAATGAATGGCTCAAATGAAAAAGACTGATGTATCCAAGCATCAAGTAGGGTGGGAAGTCACATTTTAACTGGTAGTAAGGCTACAGGGCAGCAGGCACTCTCAGGGCTGCTGGTGAAGTGCAGACAAGACAGAAAAAGCATTCTGGACGACTGACAGTCCTATTACAGGAAGATTTAGTACCCTGCAGCTTTACTCCTGGGGACCAGGGCACATATACAAGAACTTTCAAAGCAACATTCTTCATAATAGCTGAAATTGAGGAGAAATGTCAACCAACAGTAGAACGGATTAAGAAAAATTGTGGTGTATTCACATAATGGAATGCTTTACCGCACAGCAATGAAAATGAATAGGTACCGCTATACCCAGCTACAACAAGGATGGATCTCACAAATGCAATATTGAGGTAAATCAATCTGTATCCCATTTTTTTGAGTTTAAAAACAGGAAAAATGTCATGGGATATGAATTAATAAATGTAAGGTATCAAGTCAAAATCATAATTACCTCTAGGAGCCAAAGATGGGGCAACAGTTGGGGAGGGTTTTGCTGCAAAGCTGGCAATAGAATATATCTTGATTTTGGTGATGGTTACATGGATGTCTGTGTCACAATAATTCATTTTAATGTACACTGTAATTCTGTGTAATTTTCTGAGTTATAATTTAGGATAAAGAGTTTTAAACATGTTACTTAATTATTATCTATGCTCCAATGACCCACGCACAACTCTTGGGAATTTTTCACTTAACTTTTACTCTTATGCGATTATTTAACGTTGAAGAAATTAGAAAATATTTATTGCTACGCATGTGATGTGGATATTGGAAAATATTTAATGATACACATATGAAAATGAGGTGACCACTACATACTGAAAAAAAAAAAACAAATTTGAGGAAATGTACTGTTATCATAAAACTAACATTTATTAGCCATAATGATATAAATACTCATTGCTGCTGTAATTACAAATTAGAAGATAACTCTGTTGGAACAAGTGAAGGAGACAAAGAGGTGCAGAGAGCTGAATAATGTTTTCTGAAAAATATCAGATGATGAGTAAATACTTGTACAACTGAGGAGTCCAAAGAGTGATAAAACACAAATTTAAACTTAAATATTAAATCTGAAAGAGGTTAATTATCTCTGAGCAGTAAGGCTGGAAAAAACTGTAAGGGGTTAAATATTTGGTAGTAAGCATTGAAGTTCCAGTATAATTGTCAGCTGGTGCGAAAAGCTGACTCATTGGAAAAGGCCTTGATGCTGGGGAAGACTGAATGCGAAAGGAAACAGGGGCAGCAGAGGATGAGATGGTTAGACAGCATCTCCTGTCTAACATAAGTTTGAGCAAACTCAGGGAGATAGTGAAGGACAGGAAGCCTGGTGTGCTGCAGTCTGTGGGGATGCAAAGGGTGGAACACAACTTAACAACTGAACAATAACATTTTGCTATTGATGTGCGTGTTCATATGTTGCCTTCTGGGGCAGTACTATCTTCTGGATCCCTACATGGATCTGCTCCACCCTCAACGATTATTGAATTAGATGTCTCTTACATGTGATGACAATGCACCTGTGTGTACATGGTTTTCCTTTATCCTGATCAGCATTACTGTACCTTTCCAATCTGACAACTGATATCATTTGGTTCTAGGAAATTTTTACTTTTTCATTTAATTGTGAAAAATTGCACATATACAAAGTGTATAGGATGTATACATTCAATATAAAGAATAACAAATCAATATTTATGTTTGACTGAGCTCAGCTGGGTAAGTCTTCTGCTCCATGTGGTTTCATTGGAGTCAAGTACGTGACTGTGGTTAGCTGAGAACCCTAGTGGCAAGAATTTCTGAAAAAGTATCACTTACATGTCCATTAGAGCTGAAATTTGTGGCTCAGATGATAGAGAATCTGTGTGTAATGCAGAAGACCCAGGTTTGATCCTTGGGTCAGGAAGATCCCCTGGAGAAGGGAATGGCAACCCACTCCAGGATTCTTGCCCAGAGCATTCCCATGGGGTCACAAAGAATTAGACACAACTGAGCAACAAATAAACATACACACACACACACACACACACACACACACACACACACACACACACACGTCCATTCCCTCAGCTGGACTTCTGAAGGAGCTGGCAGCTGGATGGCCCTCATTCTCTTCAGAGTAGCTGAACTTCTTACATAGTGTTCCATAGCGTCAAAATACTGAGTGCAGAAGCGCCCAGGCTTCTTATGGCTTGGTTCTTTAATTGGCTTGGTCATTTACATATATTTCACAGGTTAAAATGAGTCAAAAGGCCAGCTCAGATCAAGAGAAGGGAGATTAGAAGACTCCATTCTTGATGGGAGGAAGAGAATGTGTGTAAACAGCTGGGAGGTATTTCTGGTAGTTATTAAAAAAAAAAAAAACAACTACTACTGTTTTCCCTCTGCTACATTCTCTTTATCAAGTTAAGTGAAAGGCCAGCCCAGATTCACTGAGAGAAGCAGTATGAATGTACAGTGAGGGAAGGCAATGTGAACTTTGGCATCAAAGGAAAGTCCACCAGAATCACAGACTGTGATCATCACTTTAAAGCCAACAAATGGAGTGATGAGATAGGAGGATTCCAACAGGCTAACTTAGACAGTTTGGCCAGAGAAGGACTCTGAGTGCTGGGGGATGAAAATAAATCATTCACATCCAGTAGGAGAGCTTCTGAGCAAAAAGAACAGATCAATAAAGTAGCCTTTATAGAAGTTCAAGAGAGACAAGATAGGAACTTTGAATAGGGTTGTGATAGAGGAGCCTGGCGGGCTATATATAATTCATGGGGTCAAAGAGTCGAACATGACTGAGTAACTAGCCCTTTCACCTTCAGTGCAGATGAAATGATAGCAACAGAATTAGGACACGTACACAGGGTCTGAGGAAGAAAGGAATGTCCAAAACTACGCTTAGTTTTCTGTTTTAAGGACTGGCATTGATGAGATGCCACTTGCTGAGATAAGAAATGCTATTTGCTTTCTTTCTTGTTTTATTTTTAATTTGCCTTGTGAGATGGGAAAGCTGGACTTGATATCATGAATTTACTTTTGAAAATGCTGAGTCTGAGGGGTCTTTGAAACATTGGGATGGAAATATCCAGTAAGCTACTAGTTGTGTGACTAGGAAGCCACAAAGAATGTCCAGTGGGGATATCAATTTTGGAGTCTTCAGAAAGTGAAGTGAAAGTCGCTCAGTCATGTCCGACTCTTTGCGACCCCATGGACTATATAGTCCATGGAACTCTTCAGGCCAGAATACTGGAGTGGGTAGCCGTTTCCTTCTCCAGGGGATCTTCCCAACCCAGGGATCAAACCCAATTCTCTCACATTGTAGGCAGATTCTTTACTAGCTGAGCCACAAGAAAAGCCCAAGAATACTGGAGTGGGTAGCCTATCCCTTCTCCAGCGGATCTTCCCAACCCAGGAATTGAACCAGAGTCTCCTGCATTGCAGGCAGATTCTTTACCAACTGAGCTATGAAGAGGAGTCTTCAGAATATAGATGTAATTGACAGAAGTCTGGACAAGCCACTCCCAATGTTTGTGCCATTTAAGACATTTCAGTCATTATCTTGACAAGTACCTACAATAACCTACGTTATTCTATGAAAATACAGTAGTGGGTAAAAGATGTAACTTTCCATACATTTAATGATTTCCTCTCTGTCTCAACTGGATCACAATTATTAGCCTTTTATCACTGGTTTTAACACTTTGGGTCTTTTGTTTGTTTACTATGTTTTAAATAAGGAGCCCAACAATGCAAAATTACTGAAAAGACAGGCATGACAATGATTCTGAAGCAGAACTCTTGGCTGTCTATCTGCAGCACCATAAAGGAATTCAGAAGGCTTTCTGGTCATCTCATAACCGATGAGTCAGTTACCATTAGCCCAAGGTAACGGTTGGTTGAAGGTGTCATAATGTAAAGAGTGCAGTGTTCGACTATGAAAGGCATGAAGAAGGCTGAGGTGACCCCACATGCAGTTGTGGATAAGACCAAAATGTCATCTCATAGCTACTTGACTGTAGTGAGCTGGATATGGGTTGACAATTTAGAAAAATAAAGAAGTTAGTTCTCTACTCATTCGCGTGTGTGCGTGCTCAGTTGTGTCTGACTCTTTGCAACCCCTTGGACTGTACCAGACGAGATTCTTCTGTCTCCGGGATTTGCCAGGCAAGAATACTGGAGCAGGTTCCCATTTCCTTCTCCATGGGGTCTTTCCAACCCAGGGATTGAATCATGTCTCTTGCATCTCCTGTATTGGCAACTGGATTTTTTTTTTTTTTTTTTAATCACTGAGCCCTCCCTACACATTACACAAAGTCCATTCCAGAGAGCTTAAATACAAAATATTTCAATATAAAAACCTAAAAATGTTAAGAAATAGTAACTTAATTTTAGAACAGACAGATCTAAGAACATCAGAAAGGCAAGAAGTCAAAAGGGAAAGAGTTGATAGATCGGAGTCTGTATAAATTGAATGTTTCTTCATTAAGATAAAAGCATACACAAAAATTAAAAGACAAAAGGGGAAGGAAATTTACAACTTATGACACAAAGAAGCTAATATAAAAGTATACTAAGTGCTTAAAAGCCAGTAAAGTAACAGGCAGGCAACCCTCCTTACATAAAAGAAATGAAGAGAATTCCAAAAAAAATCAGCAAATCTTCAAAACACAAAAATTGCTCAACCTCATTAGGAACCAAAATTGTAAATACAGAACAATTAGAAACCATTTTGCTTACGTAAAACTCTTTTTGTGTTAAAAAAGCACTTACCAGTGTTTCACAAAATATTTGACTTGGACTCCAGTCATAAAAAGATAAACCACAAAGAACAAACACATCTCATCAAACAATGCCTTCTGCATCTATTCTGAGAATTGACAGAATAATAATCATGAATTGCAACAGATTAGCACACAAAATTGCAGTTATACATAATAATACGTGTTATTGTTGTTATTTAGTTACTAAGTTGCTTCTGACTCTGTGTGACCCCAAGGACTGCAGCACTCCAAGCTCCTCTGTCCTCAACTCTCTCCCAGAGTTTGCAAATTCATGTCCATTGAGTTGGTGATGCTATCTAACCACCTCATCCTCTGTCGCTCCCTTCTCCTTTTGCCTTCAGCTTTTTGCAGCATCAGTCTTTTTCAATCACTTAAATAATATTAGAACCTGTACAGAAAAAAATCCGGCAAGATGTAGTCCAGAATAATATTTTCCTAGGTTAACTCTGGTCATGAACTGCTTTTTCTTTACTTTTTGCTGATTAATTACTTTCTATTTTTAAAGATCAATGGTGGAAGGGCAATTTTCTTCCATTAAAAATATTTGTATATATTTTAAGTATTCCCCGCTCATGGGCCATACAGATATACTTACTCTCCCAGGAAAACAATCTCAGTGTTGATCTCCCCTGCTTTGTGGCGGAGAAAGTTCCTCAGGAAAGCCATCACACTGTCCACAGTGATGTTTCCACACACCACGATGAACCTAGAGAGTGAGAGCAAGGTGCAGCGTGTCATCCCAGGAACAGTAGAATCTTCCAGTCTAGATTTAGAGATGCACTCTTAGCTTAGACAGCATGTTAAAAAGCAGAGACATTGCTTTGCCAACAAAGGTCTGTCTAGTCAAAGTTATGGTTTTTCCAGTGGTCATGTATGGATGTGAGAGCTGGGCTATAGAGAAAGCTCAGTGCTGAAGAATTGATGCTTTTGAACTGTGGTGTTGGAGAAGATTCTTGAGAGTCCCTTGGACTGCAAAGAGATCCAACCAGTCCATTCTGAAGGAGATCAGTCCTGATATTCATTGGAAGGACTGATGTTGAAGCTAAAACTCCAGTACTTTGGCCACCTGATTTAAAGAACTGACTCATTGGAAAAGACCCTGATGCTGGGAAAGATTGAAGGCAGGAGGAGAAGGGAACGACAGAGGATGAGATGGTTGGATGGCATTACTGACTCAATGGACATGGATTTGAGTAAACTCCAGGAGTTGGTGATAGACAGGGAGGCCTGGCGTGCTGCGCTCCGTGGGGTTGCAGAGTCTGACATGACTGACTGAACTGAACTGAACTTAGCTTAAACTTAGTTTTAAATAAAGCTGGTATATGTTCCACCAAGATTTTAGATTTAAAAACACCAAAGACTGCATCTCTAATATACAAAAGCAGCCTTAGATTCTGTAGGGAATGATTCTACACTGTGAATTGCACCTAACTTTTTAGACATATGAGGACGACTATT
Organism: Tragelaphus eurycerus; assembly: GCA_935064755.1. Classification (NCBI taxonomy): domain Eukaryota; kingdom Metazoa; phylum Chordata; class Mammalia; order Artiodactyla; family Bovidae; genus Tragelaphus; species Tragelaphus eurycerus. The sequence goes on along the minus strand of CAKXYN010000034.1, from coordinate 8,786,007 downwards.
GCAACCGCTAGATTTTTCTTGCTTATTTACAACCTATGATGGACTTGCACGTGTGTTCATTACACTTGATTTTCCACTTGACTCCTGATTGGCTGGTGTAGTCTTTTTTCACCGATGAACAACTGATCATTGGAAAGACTCACTGATTTTCCCACAGTCACATACTATGGTTGAGCAGCACCAGAATCCAGGTTATTTTGGTTTATCTTCTGTATCTAAAATTATCCAGTAGTCACAAAAAAAGTGAGTCCAGTGGAGAGACATCTCGGAGAGGCCCACAGATCTATGCATGTAACCGTTACAGTGAAAAAGAGGCTTAGTATACATAAGGAAGCTATTCCACTCTACCCCTATTAGTTATATAAGAAAGCTGAAAGTCTAATTTTAGCCTCAAACTTAAATTTTTAAGACCTCACTGACTGACTTGGCATGTTTTATCCCTTTCTTCAGATGGGCCAAGTCAGATTTTGGCTTATTTAGTTCATTTCATTGTTTTCAGTATTTGTTTTTCATTCATCTTGGTTTTTTATTTTCTCTCCCTACTCCTGAGTCAATCTCGGTTTTTATCCAACTGTGTTAAGACATCATTCCATAGGAGCTCATCTCCACTGTGCCTCTTTCCTCAACAGCAGGTAAGAATTGCTCCAAATTTAAGATCTCCAATTCATTATCTTCTTCTTGTTCAGTCACTAAGTCATGTTTGACTCTCCACAACCTCATGGACTGTAGCACGTCAGGCTTCCCTGTCCTTCACTGTCTCCCAGAGTTTGCTCAAAGTCATGTCCATACAGTCAGTGATGCCATCCAACCATCTCATCCTCTGCCACCCCCTTCTCCTCCTGCCTTCAATCTTTCCCAGTATCAGGGTCTTTTCCATTGAGTCGGCACTTTGCATCAGGTGGCCAAAGTATTGGAGTTTCAGCTTCAGCATCAGTCCTTTCAATGAATATTCAGGGTTGATTTCCTTTAAGATGGACTGGTTTGACCTTTCTCTTTGGTATGAAAAACCATGATGGCAATGGAGGTAACATACATCCACTGAGAAATCGTGTAAAAGTAACTCTGACTTCACTTTGATCCTGGGAACAAATGGCTGTGGTGTGGACAGAACAGGTAATCTGTGAAGGACTGGAGAAAAGAAATTCCTCCTCACTTGAGCAAACCTCTTTCTGTCATGAGCCCCACAAGCTTTAGGGGAGTCTGGGCTGAGACGACTGAATTGAATTATTTTCAATTCAAACCATGACTTTAACTTGATCCATTATGTAAAATTAGTCATGAGTCAACCACATGATTAGAACGAATAAAACCATTAGTAATGGATCTAAGAGAACAGTCATGATAAGGAATGTGCAAATACTGGCACAATCAACATTTGACACTGAATGACAACATATCTGTAATAATTTTAACTAATTTAATTCTTACGTGTCTCTAGATATGTGAATCAAGTGGCAAATATCATCTTCTCGTGGTATCTACTCTAGTACAGCCCTCTTTTAGGGAGTTAGGACCTTGCCCATGTATCCACTTAGGCCAGGCAACAGTGTTCAGAAAGAGACAGTGACCAGCAGAGCATCTCAAACTGCAGAAATTATACCCTAAAGCCACTTACTTCTTCCCTTTGACCACTTCATAGGAACTGGTATATTTCCTCTCGTTGGCAAGAAGTTCCACCATTTCGGGGACATAGTTGGCGAACAGTACCTAGAAATGATCAGCAAATAAAATCTTAGGTCTCACTATGTCCAAGGATACTCCAAAATTCCAAGATGATAAAGGAGAAAGAAGGTCCATAAAATATTCTTTCTTATAACAAAGACATGACTATGAACCGTGCTTTTAAAAGCACAGTTTAAAATTTAAAGAAATTTCTTCCTTTACTTCAGGCTTTGGATTTGGTTAAAATTCAACAGAATGCATTTCAGCCTTCAAAAAGATGAAAGCAAAGACAAGCAGTAAGACAACTGCCCCATCCATTTGGCCATCACTTCTAATGGCCCTTCTGACTCTTCCATTTGATCTTATTTGGGGCTTTGGAGGGGGAAAAAAAAGCAATGGGACAGAGTGGAACCCCATGAAGGGGAAATGATAGAAATGAGGGGATGTAACAATTATGTGGACAGAAGGATGTCAGAAAAGTAGACTGGACTGGATGGGAGGGGAGTTTGGGAGAGAAAGGGTACATGTATATGTATGGCTGAGTCCCATTGTGGTCCACCTAAAACTATCACAATATTGTTAATCAGTTATATTCCAATACAAAATAAAAAAGTTTTAAAAAAGAAAGGTAGAATGGAGAACTCTGGGATGGTCTTTAAAGAATTGAAATTAAAGTGTGTCCTGGACACACTCCTGAATCAAGCACAGATGTTCCCTTATCTGTAGTAAAATGCTGGTGTGGAGAGAGCTCATCTGAGCTGGAAAGAACACTACATCCAGCAGATCAAACCTCAAGTCCCCTTCCTCCTTGGAAGAAAGACTTTAATCTGATGGGCAAGAGATGAAGGAAGATGAGATTGCTCCGATCAGTGTAGAGGCTAATTAGGAAGGTCTGTTCTCCTTCGTCTACTACCTCCATCCCTGGCAATCAAGCAATTATGTCATGGGCTCCAGAGGATGCAGTCTGAAAAACATGGGATTCATTTATCCCTTCATTTTCATTTGACACCTGCTCTGAACAAAGCAACACTTGCTCTTAAACCTACATCACTTTATTTCTCCCCATTAACCGAATGTTTTGGGTGTATGTAGTGATATTCAAAAGATATAGGAAATATTCTTCACCAAACTCCCGAGGGTGAAGACTATGATGAAAGTCCGTCCTAGATATGTCTTGGGTACCACATCTCCAAAACCGACAGTCGACATTGTTGCCATAATCAGGTAAATGGACTCAAAGAATGAAATGTTCTGTGAATTTCTCCCTTTGAGCCAAGGATCACCGGAGTTTTCCACCTGTCCAAAGAAAGAAGACTCAGGCAAGGTCTGTAAATGGACTCCAAGGGAAAGTTTATAAAGAAAAAGCAAAACACTGGATTTGTTTCACTTAAATTCAATCCAAATGAAATAGTACATGATTCCCAGGTTGCTGTGAAGGGTGTGCAGCTTGTGGATAGTGATTGTGAAGTCATGTTTCCCTTCTTTGTGATTATTGCTCAGATCTGAGGGGGCGTGTGACTTGAGCCCATGATGGGATGCTCTCTGGAGAAAATGGCTGACAACCGCTCTTTTCCTTTCCTGTGGGTACCTTATCCAACCGTGGAGCCATGAGACTTCGGAGGCTGTCAGGCTGAGCACCTATTATTCATTCTCATTTTACAACAGATCAGGATCATCATGAGGAAATACACAGTTACATGGTTGCTTCATTTCAGAGAGCTTATGCACACGGATGCTAATGTATAAGGAAGAGCAAAGAAACTTTCCAGATTATTTTTCCTCTCTCTCTGGAAAAATATTTTCAGTGATTAAAAAGTAACTCTGAAATAAGCTGCAAGGATACACTATATAAAATGGGGGAGGTAGCCAATGTTTGACAGTAACTATAAATGGAGCATAATCTTTAAAAATTGTGAATTACTATACTGAAGGCTTCCCAGGTAGCACTAGCAGTAAAGAACCCACCTGCCAATGCAGGAGACATAAGAGACGTGGGTTTGATCCCTGGGAAGATCTTCAGGAGAAGGAAATGGCAACCCATCCCAGTATTCTTGCCTGGAGAAACCTATGGACGGAGGAGCCTGGGGTCGCAAAGAGTTGGATACGACTATAAATGGTGCATAATCTTTAAAAATTGTGAATCATTATGTTTGTACACCTGTAAATTATATCATATTGTATGGAAACTATACTTCAATTAAAAAAAGAAACTCTGATAAATGTTTCCTCTGATTTTCCCGATTAGTCTTCACTTTTTTTTTTTTGGCCACACACATACAGGATCTTAGTTCCACCTGTCTTCATGTTTTAAGGAAACTAGGTTTATCAGGTTTTTTTTTTTTTTTTTTTTTTTAACATTAAACAAAATGAGTAATTGAGGCAATGGCATTTGTGCTAAGTCTTTTCAGTCATGTCCAACTCTTTGAGACCCCAGGCTCCTCTGTCCATGGGATTCTTCTAGCAAGAATGTGGATTCTAGCAAGGAGTGGATTGCCATTTCCTTCTCCAGGAGACCTTCCCAGGGATCAAACCCTCATCTCTTAGTCTCCTATATTGGCAGGTGGGTTCTTTACCACTAGCGTCACCTGGGAAGCTTTGTGGTATATACTGCTGCTGCTGCTGCTGCTAAGTCGCTTCAGTTGTGTCCGACTCTGTGCGACCCCATAGACGGCAGCCCACTAAGCTCCCCCATCCCTGGGATTCTCCAGGCAAGAACACTGGAGTGGGTTGCCATTTCCTTCTTTAATGCATGACAGTGAAAAGTGAAAGTGAAGTTGCTCAGTCATGTCCTACTCTTAGTGACCCCATGGACTGCAGCCTACCAGGCTCCTCCGTCCATGGGATTTTCCAGGCAAGAGTACTCGAGTGGGGTGCCATTGCCTTCTCTGTGTGGTATGTCCAGGGTGCAGCTAATCAACTAGGACTGTGGGTGGCCTTAGGAGAGCAGGTTGCCAGAAACTTCTGTTTTTGCAAAGAACCCCCAAATCTGGGTTTTTAAAGTGACTTCTTTTTAAAAAGGTTGGCAACATGTATATTATCATATGTGAAACAGATCGCCAGTCCAGGTTTGATGCATGAGACAGGGTGCTCGGGGCTGGTGTACTGGGATGACCCTGAGGGATGGGATGGGGAGGGAGGTGGGAGCAGGGTTCAGGATGGGTAACACATGTACACCCATGGCTGATTCATGTCAGTGTATGGCAAAAATCACTACAATAGTGTAAAGTAATTAGCCTCCAGTTAAAATAAATACATTAAAAATATAAAAATAAAATGGTTAGCCACCAATAGAAAAATAGCAAACACAAAATGCAAACATGTTAGGGCCAATAAATAGGCCTGCAGGCCCCATTCAGCCTGGTTATTGCTACTGAAAGCAAAACAAATGAAAACAAACACCTGTTACCATGGTTTCTCCTTTAGCATCCTCTTGCCCTCTGTTCTATGAGGGTCAACAGGTCTCTACAGGGAGACTGGTGACTGCTTCTCCCGGGTGGACCCACGCCCTTGGGCTGACCTTCTAGATGTAGGAATCTACTTTTACTACTGTGACATTTCTCAGGGAAAACTGTCTCCTGCCTACAAGAGGAGGAAGGATGTGGCAGCCTTCATATTCCCTTTCTTCTTTAATTGATGTACAGTTGATTTATAATATTGTGTTGATTTCAGGTGTATATTGCAGTGATTCAGTGATCTTCTTCTAATAATCTTTCATTATAGGTTATTACAAGATATTGAATATAACTCCCTGTGCTATAAAGTAAATATATAGATATATATAAATATATAAACCTGCTCAGTTGTGCCCAACTCTTTGTGACCCCATGGATGGTAGCCCACCGGGTTCCTCTGTCCATAGTATTTCTCAGACAAGCATTCTGAAGTGGGTTGCCATTTCCTTCTCCAGGGGACCTTTCTGAGCCAGGGATGGAACCCACGTCTCCTTCATCCCCTGCATTGGCAGGTGGGTTCTTTACCACTAGTGCCTCCTGGGGAGCCCTATAAAGTAAATACTTCTTGCTTATCTATTTTGTGCATTGTAGTTTGTTTCTTGAAACACCAAACACATTTGGTGTTTGACAGTTTCCTTGATGAACTGAGCATGGCTAAGTTTTTTTTTTTTCTTTTTTTTACTTAGTTTTTCCTTTTTCTTGTTATTTTGAAATGGATTTTTGAGAGAAGACCTCAAGTGGAAAAGACTTCTGCTCTGTTTTCTGTTTTGCTTTGCTTTTCTCAAAGGCCTTTGCAAGCTTTTAGCAGCCCACTTTAACCTCTGCATTTTTTAATGACCTCTCCTCAACTTTCCTGGTGCAGTAAAGTCCAGGAGTTTCTTTCCTATGTTGCTGATTATGTGAGATGAGAACTAATCTTTCTTGTAGACAAAGGAGGCAGTTGCATATACAGATGGTTCCAGGAGAACCAAGAAAGTCCCCAAACTCCCCTTTGCAACTCAGCAACTGTTCCCCCCGCAACTCTCCAGCTTTTCTAAGTACAAAATTCTCTCTGACCCTGTATTTCTTTATCTATTTATTTTTTATAATGATATTTACATCATTTATTACTATTTATTGTAGAAGTAAATGGCAACCCACTCCAGTATTCTTGCCTAGAGAATCCCATGGACAGAGGAGCCTGGCAGACTCCATAGGGTAAAGTTAAGTCCATGAGTCACAAAGAGTCAGACATGACTGAGCGACTAAACACACATTACTATTTATATTATTATATAATATATAAGTATACAATATGTGATTTATAATTTATAATATTATTTATTATGTCTTTATTCTTTATCTCTTTATTTCTCTGATCCTTTATTCTTTTTCAAATTGCTGGAAACCTTATGATACAGTGATACATTTTACCTATTGCTTATACTTTAGATGAATGAGCTTATTAAATCCTTCTCTAAGAGCAAGTTTTGAGAGCTTGGAGAAGACACATTGATATTGTGAGTGTAGGAGATACATGCTTGTGAGAAATACGGGGTGGAAAAAACCTACCCAAAGGAGGTAAAAAGATAGACCTCGTGCTGATCACAATGATGGAGATAGGAACTTGGGAGGTTTGCCTCCATTTTTCACAGAAAAGACATGTCTGCTCACCAGCAACATCAGGGGGTTGGATGAGTTGCTCACCAGGTGAATGAATCCCGCAGCCGTGAACCAGGTGCTCAGAACGATGGATAACAACTTGCAAAACTTCACTGAATTGCTAGGGGAAGAGGACAGAGTGTTGGCTGGGCTCTGACAGGTTCCAGAACAATACAAATACCTCATCCTCTAAACTGCTGCTCCTCAGAGCTGGGTTCTGGACCAGGAGCAATGATACACCTTCCCTGGGAGCATCCTGGAAATGCAGAGTCCTAGGCCCTGTCTTGATCTCTGATCTGCAATATTCCTGGATCCCCTTTCCTTATGCATATACACCTTACGGGTGGAGAAGCACAGCCCCGTGACACACTCTTGTTCAAAACCCTTGGTAGATTCTGGGGGATGATCCCTAGCCTGATATTATATTGACCAAAGGCAGAGTCCCAAGGAGCCAGAGAGTGGACCTGCAAAACGAAATTTTGAGTGGATCACAGAAATGAAGAAATAGATTAATGAAGAAAGGGATTAAATGAAGAAATGAAAGTGGATTACAGAAATGAAGCTCCATATCGCTAAACTCACAAGAGGATCCTTGGAAGAAGATGATCAAACAAGCTCCTGTGTCCTAAGGAAAGCCTCTGAGTTTAGCTGAAATCTCTGGGGTTCTCAGCAAGGCTGCCTGTCCCACAAAAACAGTACTTTCTCCATAAAACATCAACTTAGAGCAGTGAGACCCAGCTGGCCAGAACTATCTGATGATGCTTCTAGTGAGAACGTAGAGTCATGGAGATGGTGCATACGTAATATTAGACCAAAATGCTTACAGCTTTAACAGGACTGGCGCTTAAAGGTGCTGGGTTGGCCAAAAGGTTTGTTTGGAAATTTCCATAAGATGTTACAGAAAGACCCAAATGAACTTTTTGGCCAACCCAATATTTGGAATTTTTTTTTTTTTTGGTAACTGTAATTTTAATTTTGTGGAGACATTTAAATGATTCTATTTCTGTAAGAATGAGTTCATTGCTGCTACTGGGCAGCTCTCAGGCTTGGAGAAACTGTCATTCATTCCTAGACAGCTTTGGTGTATTTCATGACAATGAATGTGTAGAATTAAAGTATCTGAGTTCTTTGGTGATCCACTGATTATTTAGTAAAATATTGTTTAGCCTCCATGTGTTTGTGTTTTTTATAGTTTTTTTTTTTTTCCTGTAATTGATTTCTAATCTCATCTAATCACTGTGGTCAGAAAAGATGCTGGATATGATTTCAATTTTCTTAAATTTACTGAGGCTTGATTTGTAGCCCAAGATGTGATCTACCCTGGAGAATGTTCTGGGTGCACTTGAGACGAAAGTGTATTCTGCTGCTTTGGGATGGAATGCCCTATAAGTATTAAGTCTATCTGGTCTAATGCATCATTCAAGGCTTATGTGTTCTTATTAACTTTCCATCTAGATGATCTGTCCATTGGCATAAATGGGGTGTTAAAGTTCCCCACTATTATTGTGTCACTGTTGATTTTCCCTTTTATGGCTGTTAGCGTTTGCCTTAAGTATTGATGTGCTCCTATGTTGAGTACATACCTGTGTACAACTCCTATCTTCTTGGATTGAACCTTTGATTGTTATCTAGTCTGTGTCTCTTTGATCATTATGTGATCTTTGTCTCTTATAACAGTCATTATTTTAAAGTCTATTTTGTCTGAATTGCTTTAAGAAAAAAACTTGGGGGGAGGGGGAATAATTAAAGGCTAAATGAATGGACACATTGTAGGTCCAAGAAACAAAGACGAAACAAACTCTTTAAGATGATTGCAAACTTCCAGCCAGTGTGTGAGGTTGATGCAATGGAAGAAAAGTAAGCGAATGCTACCTTGGGAAGTGAGGGATTTCATGACGTTTGTGCTGCAGTTTCTGATGGGAAATGAGCTGAGTTGAAGGTTCAGTTAACATTTGAATTTCCTAATCCAAACGAGTAAGGCATACTTTGGGGCAGGGCTGGCATTTACCTGGTGCTGATGGCTTGCAGAATTTGCAAGATTTGAGGGAGTTCCAACAGCCGCAATGCTCGTAAGAACCTTAAACCTAAAAGCAATCAAAAAAGAAAGCTGCAGTCTGAACTACCCCACACTTAGGGCTGTTCATGTTCTCTCTCTCTCCCTGAAATGCTCAAATATATCACAATGTCATCAGTTTAAGACCATGAGGACAAGTTCAAATCCTGATTCACTTAACGGCTATTGTCATCTAAAGCAACACCCTTAGCTCCTCTGGTTCCTCATCTATAAAATGGGAATTATAATGATACCCACCTCAAAGTGCTGCTGAGAATTATCATTACTACAAAGCATGTAATAAGCACAACTCACATTTTACTCTGTTTAACTCTTTTTTAGAATGGAGAGCAAATGATCTGTAAACCACTTAAACTCCTGACTGCAGAATCTCTGTGATACGCTCCCCTGGGTTAGCATGCTATTTGCATTTATGTGGTTTGATAATAGCATCAGTATGGAATATTTTTGTAGATAATAAATAATATGATTACATAAAAACTGACAAAGGCCACAGCAGGCTCATGTACTGTCAATACATCTACCTTAAAGACAAAGTAACTAAATGGAAAAATCTCTAACAGGTCACTGCATGTCTGGATATGAGGATTTATAGGTTTTAGATGTGGGAGGCTTTTCACCTCTCCCAGTCACGTGGGATCCCAGCACAAAGGTGCCAAGGTGGGTGGGGATGCTGAGGTCCTTTCCCCCAGGAGCAGATAATCCCTAAACAATAAAAACCTTAGATATCAGATGACATCAGGCCCATCACTAGGGGCTGGGATTAAAAATATGAGTTCTGAAAATACATTGCGAAACCAGACAAACATGGTGAGGAATTTTTTTAATGGCAATTAGGCTTTAAATGGGGGTTTCCTAGGTGGTGCAGTAGTAAAGAATCCACCTGCCAATATAGAAGATGCAAGAGATACAGGTTTGATCCCCGGGGCAGGGAGATCCCTTGGAGGAGGGCATGGCAACCCACTCCAGTATTCTTGCCTAGAGAATCCCATGGACAGAGGAGCCTGGCGGGCTACAGTCCATATGGTCACAAAGAGTCAGACATGACTGAGCAACTGAGTGCACACAGACTTTGAAAGTAAATAAAGAATACTTAGGAATAAATGTTGAGGGTTTTGGGTGTTTTTTTTTTTTTTTTGGAAATTGCTTCTGATTCCCACAATTCACTTACCTAGCCAGTTACTCTTCAAATAGTAAGAAATAAAGGTGGGTGGGATGGTAAAGATGTCTACAATCGAATTCATCTCCAACCAGAACTTGACCTTGTCATCTGCTGCCAGAAACTATGAAATAAAAGCACAAGACCCTGAATTCTGTTACCCTCAAAAATTTTACAGTGGACATTAAAGTGGCTTTTTTCAGGTACTTTTCATTTATTAACTGAAGCTCTGACCTCACTGTATCACATACATACATTTTATATTTATATTATATATATATGCATATACACTCATATGTATTTATATAACTATATAGGTGACATAGTGGTAAAGAATCTGCCTGTTGGTGCAGAAGAGGCAAGAGATGTAAGTTTGATCCTGAGGTTAGGAAGATTCCCCTGGAAGAGGAAATGGCAACCCACTCCGGTATTCTTGCCTGGAAAATTCCGACAGCAGAGCCTGGTGAGCTACAACTGATGGGGTTGCAAAGAGTCGGACATGACTGACTGAGCACACACACACAACAGATAATGTATATTTATGTATGGTCTTCAATAGAAAAGGTCTACAAGTTCGGCTGGCCAAGGCTTGTGTTTATGAATTTACCTGTTTAGATTAAGAAAGGATGCACTTCCAGAAGGGAGGATCTGCTATAAAAATAAGATTGTGATGGCTATTGTGGTTGAATAAGTTTTGAAGCAAGGTCATAGAAATACATGCTATACTATGCTATGCTAAGTCACTTCAGTCGTGTCCAACTCTGTGTGACCCAAGAGACGGCAGTCCACCAGGCTGCCACGTCCCTGGGATTCTCCAGGCAAGAACACTGGAGTGGGTTGCCATTTCCTTCTCCAATGCATGAAAGTGAAAAGAGAAAGTGAAGTCGCTCAGTCGTGTCCGACTCTTAGCGACCCCATGGACTGCAGCCTACCAGCCTCCTCCATCCATGGGATTTTCCAGGCAAGAGTACTGGAGTGGGGTGCCATTGTATATATCCTTAAATATATATGCATATTTATATACACATATATGTACACATGTTTGCATGTATATATGTATATATACACATATGTGAGAGTCTGTGTGTGTGTGTGTATATATATATATATATATATATACACACATCTGTCTAAAACATGGAATAGATAAATCTAAAATCTAGATCTAGGGTGGGCCCTCAAAAATTGCTTGTGGAATGAGAGAACTACTGAATATATGAATGCAACAAAGTTAAAAGCACAGAGTATTTTATAGAGTTATATGGCACATAAGCCATCAGTGGAGCGGACGACATTTTCACGAGGCTTGTTATCCAGGTTCTGCTATTTTGTGACTACTAGTTGCTCTTACTCGGTGGCAGGTGGGAAGCCAATAAGAAAAATTCAAGGTGATGGGGCGATGATATTTTCTAAAGGAATCCTTTCCACTCATGCTGAAATTGTTGGCCTGGTTTACAGGCTCAAGTGCAGGAGAGAGTTTTGGGGTCTCATTATAACTTTTGACAATTCAGGACCCAGACCCTCCAGCTATAGAGCCTGAGAGCCTAGGCAGATTGTCTGAGGAAGGCATCTCCTTGTATCACACAGATCTCTTCTGGACGTGCCAGTGAGCTCCTCCATTTACTCCCACATTCAATAGGTATAGGTACTTACTCTCAGCCCGAAATAGAAGCTAAAGAAAGCGTTGAAGGTCAAATCAATCGGGATGGTTCTGTCTTGGTACGAAGAACAGCTTCTTACTGGGCTAGAAAAGAAACAAAGACAGTTTATAAAGATGGACATTTTAAAAGCTGTGACTACAGAGGACACAATACAGAATAGGTGGGCAATTTTCTATTTATTTACCATGAATGGTCAACCCAGACCCTTATATGCACATCTTGAGGAAATTACTTTTCTCTTGGGAGTAGAGGTCTGCGTGAACAAAACCACTGCACTGTGGATGGGGCTGAGAAAAACAGGAGAATTACCTGCTCTTCTTTTCATAGGGTTTGTTGGTTGCATTTCCATTTTATCAATGGGATTGAGCGGCACACGGGTTCTGTGGCTTTTTATGGTTTGCAAGACCATCTACCCAGCCAGGACATTTTGGCTTCAGTACACTTCTGAGAGAGAGCTACTCTAGGTCAAATGAACTGATCTGAACCAAATTCCAAGACAATGTTCCTAATAGATCAGTAAGGAATTCACGAAGCAAAGATGACTAGTTTCTGTAAGATCTCTGAAGTTGCCTGACTTGTATGGCCCTGTAATCTCACTTTACTTTAGCTGGAACCCAGTACAGTTCCCAGAGGATCAGCATGGAGTTCAGACTGTGTTGGGCTGTGTCCCAGAAGCTGTCCTGACTGTGGCAGAAGTGAGGGGAATGCCTGCAGGGAAGAACACAGGATAATGTGCTCCCATGTTCCTGATGAGGTCTAGCATTTTCCTTTCTCAAGACCATCCAAACTTGTCTGAAATCTATGACAAATGCTGAAATGCCTATCGAACTTCTGCTTCAACGCCTAAGGAATCCAAAGGCTGTATGGCCCACATAGAGGGTCCAAAGGAGGGGTAACAGCTAGAGGCTTGTAGTCCCAGAAACTAAAACAGTCTTATGCACAGCACCCCAGCTCCTAGCAGTGCAGAACAACAGGATACAGAGGAAACACATGCATTTGTGTGTGTGTGTGTGTGTGTGTGTGTAGCTGGGTTTAGTACTTTCTGGGGGAAACGAAACACTTATCCTTTTTTATGACCTTCTGTGTGTGAGTATCTGTGAAAGTATATTAAACATTATTCCTGAGAGAAAATTCCAAATTAGCTGGCAGCCTACTGATATAAGCAGACAAGACTGACGGGAAATTTACTCACTCAGTAGAGTTGATGAAATAGATTATAAGAGACCCGATGCTTAGGACAAAGACAAGGATAACCTGGAAAAAAGAGAGAGAGAGAGAAATGTACAGATCCATTTTGTTAACATGAACAGAGATGAATAAACATACCAACAAAATTGTGTTTTCCCTTTTTCCCTTCCCTATATATCTGTGGCCATTTTCCCAAATAGTCACTCATTCATTCAAGAAAAACGGCATGGTTCAGACAATTGCTGTTTGAGTCCACCTGTGTGAGATGCCTGGAGAAGCTGAATTCATAGAGTCAGAACGTACATTGGTAGGTGCTGGGAGAGGGGTGGGCGGGAGGGAATGGGGAGTTAGTGTTTGATGGGGGCAGAGTTGCAGTTTATGAAGGTGAAATTTGGGGAGACAGAGGATGGTGAGAGCTGCACAACAATGTGACTATACTTGGTGCCACTGAGATTTACAGCTGAGTATGGTTAGGAGCATATGTTTTATGTTATGTGAATTTTACCACAATAAAAAAATTAAATGAAAAATTTAAACAAAAACTGATTGGACCTTTACTATAATCAATAAATGAACCCGTACCCTCCCATAACTTCCTTAATTTTAACTTTCACACACTTCAGAAGAATAAACAATTGGTCTTTTCTGCTGCTCCTAAGGTTTTCTGAGCTCTAGAAGTCCTATCGTTCACTCACGCATTCACCAAACATTTGTTAAGTGCTTAATTATGTGTTATTCACTTTATTACACACTAGAAAATGAGGGCATGGGATACGAACTCTGAATTTGAATTGCCGGTGATGGTGGAGAAGAAACAGTTCCAAACCTGCCCCTCTAAAGGACGATCAGACTCTTGACAGGAGAGAATGTGCTATAAAGTGAGAAGAGAAAAACGAGTGCTTGAACTTGCCAATGTATCTGGTCTGCAAAATAAGAATTTGTGGAACGCAATGAGAAATCTATCCATTTAGAATCTTCAGTGCATTTGGATGAAATCTTTTGCAGCCTCTGTGATTTTTCAGATCAATTGTATATAATCAGTTAGTTCTAGTTTCCAAACATTTAAAAAAAATATGTTCAGTCCAGTGTAAAACTCAGAATTTTATTTACAATTAAAGCTTCACTCCCCTCCGACTCAGGTGCCCCTTGGACAGGCTACCTGTATTTGAAAAGTGGTCAATGTCTTTTCTCTGTTAACCTTTTTTGTTTTTTAGCCAGAGAAGGCGATGGCACCCCACTCGAGTACTCTTGCCTAGAAAAATCCCATGGATGGAGGAGCCTGGTAGGCTACAGTCCGTGGGGTCGCGAAGAGTCGGACATGACTGGGTGACTTCACTTTGACTTTTCACTTTCATGCATTGGAGAAGGAAATGGCAACCCACTCCAGTGTTCTTGCCTGGAGAATCCCAGGGACGGCAGAGCCTGGTGGGCTGCCGTCTATGGGGTTGCACAGAGTCGGAGACGACTGAAGCGACTTAGCAGCAGTAGCAGCACCAGCCTAGTGACTAGGCTGCCTCTGGCCTCTAGAGACTTGAGATTCATAGGTCAGTGTCAGGGAGTGACTTGAAAGGGGAGGTAGGACAGGTAATAGCCAGAAATGTTGGACCTGGCTGGTGTTAGGTCACTAGGCTCTCACCCTTGGGCTCTCCAGGCAAGGGAGGTGTTAGTTTGCTTTCCTGGGTTGATTCATTGCTCTGTAGAGATCCCAATTTAATTTCTGTTCCTATTAAACAGCTATTTGTTTCATACCTCTCATGCCCCAAGAATCATTCTGGGGATTGGGATATATCCGTCACAAATATACACAAAGATCCCTGCCCTCTGGAGCTCAGGGTCTGGACAATGAAGTAATTAACACGTACCTTAGGTGATATGTGAGAAGATGCATGCTAGGAAAAGAAAGGAGAGCAAATGAAAAGATCAGAAGTGCAAGGCGAGGGGGCAGACTGGCTGCCGTCTAGATAATATTTAAAGCTAAGTGTCCCCACTGTGGTTCTCCTGCGCTGAGTGGAAGCATCTTCTCTCGCCGGCTGCTCACAACTCCTTTCTCAGTGCACCTCCCACTCCTGATTCTGCTGGGACTCCTCCCTCCAGATGCCTACTTGGAGGTTCCAGAAGACTCTCCCCTGTGATCCATGTCTGGTCCAGGGACCAGCTCGAGCACCCTTTGGCCCAGGAAACACTAGAAGGACCGATTATCTTCAGGGTGGCCATCTCTCTTCACCAAGGAACCAGGCATCAGCTTCTGCGTCCCCAAAGTTCTAAGAGATGCAATCGGATCTTTCTAAGTGGTCTCTCACTTGCCGGGAGAGGAAAGCCCCATGCCCCCTCCATCCACCACAATAAGAGCTCCCTCTAATTTCCAATTTACCCTAATTTACATGGGATTGGTCAAGATGCTAAGACTTTCAAATGGTTTTCTTTCAACTGCTTTTCTTTCAACTGCTTTGTAAGTGGCAGAAGCTGTAGCTTACTGGGAGTTACTGACATCTATTTTTCTTGGAGTCTTAACTCTTACTGTCAGTTCTAACATCTGAATCATGAATCAATGGAGACATCACTAAGCTAGTGGGTCTCGTGGAGATATTTGGTTACAAAGGTAGTCTGAAGCTCAGGAAAAAATGGGGGTGAATATATATAATATATATATATATATCAGTAGATTAATCATTATTAATAATTTTCATGAAATATTTTTTCTTCTCCTTACATATAATTACATGTTTTTCTCCAAGGCTAAATTCCATAAGTAATTATTCATGTGTAAATCATGTAGTGACCAATCTCCAGAAATACGGTGGCAAGGCCATATATTTACAACAATCCACAACATAGAAATTAACAAAAAAATAAATAAAAGAGGGAAATTTTAGCTTTATTCAAGAAGAACATCAACTTCATGTAAAAAGGATGTAAAATGTAAAAAGTATGTAAATGTAAAAATGTAAAAAGGATGATCCAGAAATTATGTGTAACAAACAACACAACGTGTACCAAACCAGAGTAAGGCTCTGGGAGCTAACAGCTTGTGAAGGCCATTCAGGTAAAAATGAGAGATATTCTGAGAAGACTTAGGAATTTCCCTGGGCTTGAAGGAGCAGAGTCTGGAAGTGCTGGCTGGCTGTGAGAGGTAGGAAGCCCTCCATCTGGGCTCTGATTTCTACCTGCGTGTGTGCATGCTCAGTCCGGCTCTCTGAGACCCCAAGGACTGTAGCCCACCAGGCTCCTCTGTCTGTGGGGTTTTTCAGGCAAGAATACTGGAGTGGGTTGCCATTTCCTTCTCCAAGGGACCTTCCTGACCCAGGGATCGAACCCATGTCTCCTGTATCTCGTGCACTGGCAGGCAGATTCTTTACCACTGAACCACCTGGGAAGCCCCAGTGGGACTTAAAACCCCTATTCAGCTGGTGGATGGTTATGGGTTTCTTCAGAATACAAACAGCCGCCAACACAGTTGACAAGGGGCACTATGAAGACCCTAGATCTTCCTTTGTGAAAGTGAGTAGACAACAGAAAATTGACAATTACATAGAAAGGATAAGGAAACAGGAGGATCGGGCAGACAAAACAGACTAAATAACTTCCAGTGAAAGAGTGAACACAGAATATATAATCAAACATTTCAGAATTCCCATTAGTGTTCCTGGTGAAATTCTAAAACTCTGTGAAGTAGTACTGGAGGATTGGAAAGGCAGAGGAACATGGGGTAACACAGGCAGTATTGCAAGAAGCTGTACCCCCAGGTGCTGGGAGATCAACAAAGAAAGGTCAGTATTCTCAATATTTAGCATCTTAAAAGAGGTGCCCTTTGGAGGTGGGCTTCAGACTTGGGCGGAAGCGTACTAGATTGGCTAGTGAGCTTTGGTTCCAGCACCATTGGCACAAACTGGAAATGGAAACCAGACACGGCTGCTGGAGTGAAAAAACACTGATGAAGTGAGGCTGAAAAAAACAGATGCAAAATACAGAAGGAGCAGTTCCTCCCTCCTCTAGAACACAAGGGAGCTGACAAGGGACCTGTGGCTGCTGAGCACTAGCCTCACATGGCAAAGCAGAGGAGAGAAAGGGGATTCAGAGACCAGAAGCAAGGATGTGGCATCTAGCAAGTATCCTTAAGGAGCCAGAACACTTTGGAACAGCACTCCCAGAGGTTTTAGGGAAAAGGATTATAAGCCAAGAATTCTAAACCCAACCAAATTATAGTTTACTTCTGAGAGCAACAGAAAAGAATTCTTGGACATCCAAGAATTCAGAAAGTACACACCTACAATTTCCCTTGCAAACGAATATGGCAAGTACTCAAGAAAAAAAAAAAAAAGAAAGTTAAAATAAGTTGCATAAGAAAAGTGATGCCTAATAAAACAGGTAAAATTAATGGAATTTTTAACTCTAAAGAAAATATTAAGAAGGAAATCTAACCAGTTGTACAATGCTAAAAGCCAAAAACAGAAGAAAACAAAGCCCCTAAAAAACAGTGGCAATCTGGAACTGAAAGTTCAGATTAATTCAACAAGTTCAGGAAGGAAAGAGGGATGGTGTGGAGGAAAAATATGCCAATAGTCTCATGGGAGAGCACTATACAGAGATATAAAACATGCAGAGGTATGATTGGAGAGAGATACAGGTGGGGAGTTTGTTCTGAACTTCATTTACTGAAATGCTTATGATATTCTATTAAATATGGAAAAACCCAAGTCAAAAGATGCAAAAGACGAAGAAGGAAACAGCAATCCACTCCAATATCCTTGCCGGGGAAATCCCATGGACAGAAGAGCCTGGTGGGCTACAGTCCATGGAGTTACAAAAGAGTTGGACACGACTTAGTGACAAAGCAACAACAACAACAATTTCAACACTCACAAGGCCACTTGTGTATTAACCACAATTAATTAACCACAATTAACCACAATTAATTCAGCCCAACTGCTAGAGGCTTGTCACTAACACTGAGAGGGGTTTAAACCAACAACCACATCCAAAACAGATAAGCAGAAAAGATAGCCGAAATCCAGAAATCCGTCATGGGAATACTAAGAGTGGGTCTGTTTGCTGTTCCATGGCCGCTTACAATGTGGTCAGGCCAGTAGCAACACTGTAGTCTAAGCCACTTCACCTGCGAGGGTGGAGAGGCACCAGAGGCTCCCCTTGATGCTGTAGCTGATGGATTCAGAGCTCACGGGCCAGAAGCTGATGCTGCCAGGCAAACACA
The DNA here is from genome assembly GCA_935064755.1 of Tragelaphus eurycerus. Classification (NCBI taxonomy): domain Eukaryota; kingdom Metazoa; phylum Chordata; class Mammalia; order Artiodactyla; family Bovidae; genus Tragelaphus; species Tragelaphus eurycerus. The sequence goes on along the minus strand of CAKXYN010000034.1, from coordinate 8,767,961 downwards.
GGCCTCTGGGGGAAGGAGGCAGGGGATGAGCCCAGCGCTAGGTAAAGCCCTCTGCCCTCTCTGGTCCAAAGCTGCACATCCCTTCCACATACTATCAAAGTGAGATCTGAGGACTCAGCCCCAGGAATCCCAAAGGCTTCCCACAGGAAATCTGTGAGGTCATTTATTTTCCAACTACAGACCTACGTGAAGCTGGGTTTTCTTGGCATGTTTCAAAACAACACACTGCCTGTAGAAACAAATTTAAGATTCTAGCTGTCTTGAACTAGACCAGACAGTAAAGACATTTGCAAAATTATAAAAACAGTACTACTCTTCTAATTAAGTTTGGGGAAAGTTTGACTTTTAAAATAAATGCCATTTGTATTACCCCCAAAATGCAAAAGAAATAAAATTAATAAAAACTAACAAATAAGGACCAGTTGGTAAAGAATCCACCTGCAATGCAGGAGACCCCATTTTGATTCCTGGGTCACTAACATCTGCTGGAGAAGGGATAGGCTACCTACTCCAGCATTCTGGCCTAGAGAATTCCATGGACTCTATAGTCCATGGGGTCGCAGAATTGGATACCATTGAGCAACTTTCTGGAGAAGGCAATGGCACCCCACTCTAGTACTCTTGCCTAGAAAATCCTATGGATGGAGGGGCCTGGTGGGCTGCAGTCCATGGGGTTGCTAGGAATCAGACACGACTAAGCGACTTCACTTTGACTTTTCACTTTCACGCATTGGAGAAGGAAATGGCAACCCGCTCCAATGTTCTGGCCTGGAGAATCCCAGGGACGGCGGAGCCCGGTGGGCTGCCGTCTATGGGGTCGCACAGAGTCGGACACGACTGAAGCGACTTAGCAGCAGCAGCAGCAGAGCAACTTTCACTCACCTCAACAAATAAGGAATGAAGATATCAGCCAATTGTCAGTATTTAGTACACCCACGACCTTGATGCTGGGAAAGATCAAAGGCAGGAGGAGAAGGGGACGACAGAGGATGAAATGGTTGGATGGCATCACCGACTCAATGGACATGAGTTTGGGTAAACTCTGGGAGTTGGTGATGGACAGGGAAGCCTGGTGTGCTGCAGTCCATGGGGTTGCAAAGAGTCAGACACAACTGAGTGACTGAACGGAACTAAATGAAGGGTTTACAGTACTCCCTGCAGCATTTTAAGGAAGGTTATTCACATTATAAGAAAGAAGTGCAGTTTGGGAAAAATTAATTTGCTCAAGATGAAGTGCAGAAGCCAATGTTTTAAGTTCACGTCTTTCAGAATTCTCGATCACCATGTCATTTTGCCTCCCCAGTAAGGAACAAATACGTTACAAAGGTTCTAGTTGTTTATCCAACACCCACTCTCCCTTTCCTTACTAACAGACCTCCCATTTGTTTGCTTAAGCCACAGATATTTAGATAGCCTATTATGCAGTAAATTCAATCTCTAAATATTATAAAGACCAATGAAACAGATCACCATAAAGGAAAATAATTAAATTCTCCTGGTAAATTAACAAATAAATGTTCTTAAATCAATAAACACAAAAATCCAGGGACTTGATATTTAAAGAGACACATAAGAGGAAATAAGACATAAAGACTGAAATAAGCTAGGCAAAGACATTCCAATCAAGTATGAATAAAAAGAAAGCAATGTGACATGCTAATATTATATCCTAAAATATCCCAGGGGTAAAAAAAAAAACTACAAAAAAATCCCCACTCAATGTGACAAAAAACACCTAGTCAATGTGACAACAATGGATATTTCATATTAGTAAAATGCACTATTGACCACGGAGATACAATAGGTAACTATGTATCAGTTGATGCTATATAAAATATCTAAATTGATAGAAATGCAAGATATTTGATAAAACTATAAAATCATGAATGAAAAATTTTGATATGCCCTTTACAAGCAGTCAGCAATTAATTAAGGGTAGGGAAAATACATATAATTATAGTGCCTATATGTCAGACCATAAACATCCTCTCAAAAGTCCATTACACAGTAATAAAAATTGACCATGTACTAGGTAACAAAGAATTTCCCCATAAATTTCATCAACTAGAGATCATAAAGGCAGTGATATTCTTGGTCCATCAATTTCACCAAAATAGTAAAGAGAGTCTTCCATTCCTAAGGAAACAAAAGCACGCACGCCTCTTCTCGATAGATCACGAATCCCACAGGAAATCAAAATTAAAACTTAAAACAACTTAAAAATGAATCAGGCATTTCTAAACACCAGAACATCACTTGCCAAGGCCTATGAGATATGACCACAGACGTGCTCGGAGGAAGAAATATTTATAAATGAAATGTAACTGAATAACCTGTTGGAGAGCACTCAGCCCAGATGACCGGCCAGGCGCAGGCCGCGCGGGCACAGTGGGACTGCACTGGGCATGCGCAATGCCGTGCTGTGGCTTCCAGGCTGCTCCCGGCCAGGTGAGGCCGCCGTGGCTCCTGGTTCAGGGATCTCCAGGTTGACAAGAAAGACGACTGGTGGCCCTCGGCAGAGCTGACTGGGGAGGAAGTGTGAGCGTGAGCTCTGAAATATCAAGCTCATCCAAGCTGCTCCAACGACGAAAATAAGCCCAGTGATCAGGAAATTGACCAACACGATGATTTAGGAGGAAACAAACTGTGGAATACCTGAGCTGTGAACTTCCAGATGTTCAAGCTGGTTTTAGAAAAGGCAGAGGAACCAGAGATCAAATTGCCAACATCTGCTGGATCACCAAAAAAGCAGAGAGTTCCAGAAAAACATCTATTTCTGCTTTATTGACTATGCCAAAGACTTTGACTGTGTGGATCACAATTAACTGTAGAAAATTCTGAAAGAGATGGGAATACCAGACCACCTGACCTGCCTCTTGAGAAACCTGTATGCAGGTCAGGAAGCAACAGTTAGAACTGGACATGGAACAATAGACTGGTTCCAAATAGGAAAAGGAGTACATCAAGGCTGTATATTGTCACCCTGGTTATTTAACTTATATGCAGAATACATCATGAGAAACACTGGACTGGAAGAAGCACAAGCTGGAATCAAGATTGCCGGGAGAAATATCAATAACCTCAGATGTGGAGATGACAACACCCTTATGTCAAAAAGTGAAGAAAAACTAAAGAGCCTCTTGATGAAAGTGAAAATGGAGACTGAAAAAGTTGGCTTAAAGCTCAACATTCAGAAAACTAAGATCATGGCATCTGTCCCACTATTTCATGGCAAATAGATGGGAAAACAATGCAAACATATAGAAACTTTTTTTGGCTCCAAAAATCACTGCAGATGGTGACTGCAGCCATGAAATTAAAAGATGCTTGTTTCTTGGAAGAAAAGGTATGACCAACGTAGACAGTATATTAAAAAGCAAAGTCATTACTTTGCTAACAAAGGTTTGTCTAGTCAAAGCTATGGTTTTTCCAGTAGTCATGTATGGATGTGAGAGTTGAACTATAAAGAAAGCTGAGCACCAAAGAATTGATGCTTTTGAACTGTGGTGTTGGAGAAGACTCTTGAGAGTCCCTTGGACTGCCAGGAGATCTACCCAGTCCATCCTAAAGCAAATCAGTCCTGAATATTCATTGGAAGGACCAGTACTGAAACTCCAATACTTTGCAAAGAACTGACTCATTGGAAAAGACCTTGATGCTGGGAAAGATTGAAGGTGGGAGGAAAAGGGGATGAGAGAGGATGAGATGGTCGGATGGCGTCACCAATTTGACGGCCATGAGTTTGAGTATGCTCTGGGAGTTGGTGATGGACAGAGAAGCCTGGCATGCTGCAGTGCATGAGGTCACAAAGAGTTGGACATGACTGAGTGACTGAACTGAACTGAAGTTATTGGCCAGGACCCCAGAACAGAATGAGGAAGGTGTGGAAAGGAAGCAGTCTGAGAAATACCACACTGCTTCTGCAGAGGAGCAGAGAGACATCAAACTCCATTCCTGCACTCCCTTGCATGGAGCACTGAGAAACTGAGTCTGGGATGGGCTGGGATCCATCCTCAAAGGTGCCCATTCCTACTAGGTCCCTGTGGTGAGAGCTGACCAGTGTGGTGGCTTCCTGGCCTGGAGAGGAAAAAATACCTGTGGACGGTGTTGTCTGAGGAGTGTCACGGTTGCTCCTGGAGGCTTCTGGGAACCACAGTGATGATCTAAAGGAAGCGTGATGAATACAAGGTGGCCAAAGCCACCTTTATGCAGGCTGGGTACCACAGGTAGTGGAGGGAGGGCAGAGCCTCTTCTGCCTCTTAACCTATAGGTAAGGATTGGCCACCTGATGCAAAGAGCTGACTCATTTGAAAAGACCCTGATGCTGGGAAAGATTGAGAGCAGGAGGAAAAGGGGATGATAGAGGATGAGATGGTTGGATGTCATCACTGACTCAATGGACATGAGTTTGAGTAAGCTCCGGGAATTGGTGATGGACAGGGAGGCCTGGCGTGCTGCAGTCCATGGGGTCACAAAGAGTTGCACATGACTGAGCAACTGAACTGAACTGAAGGATGTTCCTTTTCAAGGCTAAGCTTCACAAGGTGGAGCAGCTTAGTTATTGTTCCTTGATCCCACAGCCTAGCGGGGCCCCATAGGGCCATGTGGGTGGGGCAAGCTTTCCTCCATGTCTTCTGCTTTAGCTCCTCTCTGAAGCACCTAGATAATAGCATTTGATGCACATTTCCTGAGTTGTTTTGCAAATGGAAAAAACCTCCTCCTCTCCAACAAATATGCTTAGTCACTCAGTTGTGTCCAACTCTTTGTGACCCCGTGGACTGTAGCCCACCAGGCACCTCTGTCCCTGGGGATTCTCCAGGCAAGAATACTAGAGTGGGTAGCCTATCCCTTCTTCAGGGGAACTTTCCAACCCAGCAATCCAAGTGGTATCTCCTGCATTGCAGGCGGACTCTTTACCAGCTGAGCTACCTGGGAAGCCCCCAGCAATTGGAAGATGTTAACTATTTAATGACCTTGAGCACCTGGCCCCAGGCCAGAGCCTAAGGACTGATAATGTTAACCCCATGACACCATGCTGCTATCTCATCAGCCAATGGGTTTTAAAAATACTCTCCTGAAAGTGGGAGTTTGGGCTTTTCAGGGCACGAACCACTGGTCTCCTTGCATGGCCTTGCAATAAACCTTTTTCTGCTCCAAACTCCATTTCAGTTTGTTTGGCCTCACTGTGCATCAGGCACAGGATGTTGCATTGCCTTAACAATCCTTTCTTTGGGAGCTAGTACTCACTGTGCCGGCCCCATCCCTTTGTGAGGGGCCATCTGTCAAGATTGGAGGATTTCGCCCAATAAACTCTGGGCCCATCCAGTCAACTCATCCCCAAGCTTGGGGTTGGACACCTTTGGATATTGTGAAATGAAGCAGTTTTTTGTTTCAGAAAAGGTTTATTAGAAAATTCTCACCCTGAATGGGTGGGGTAGCATGTGCTATAGAACTATTTTCACTAAAACTGACTGGAGGGGGGGAAAGAAATTAAAATAAATGGAGGAAAACAAGATATTGAAATTAAGAAGGATAAAAGTGATATCAATCGTGATATTAATTACACACTACACACATACACACACACACACACACACACACACACACACTCTTTATTTTGGGGGGCTCCAAAATCACTGCAGATAGTGACTGCAGCCATGAAATTAAAAGACACTGTCTCCTTGGAAGAAAAGCTATGACCAACATAGACAGCATATTAAAAAGCAGAGACATTACTTTGCCAACAAAGGTCCATCTAGTCAAGGGTAAGGTTTTTCCAGTAGTCATGTATGGATGTGAGAGTTGGACTGTGAAGAAAGCTGAGTGCCAAAGAATCGATGCTTTTGAACTGTGGTGTTGGAGAAGACTCTTGAGAGTCCCTTGGACTGCCAGGAGATCCACCCAGTCCATCCTAAAGGAAATCAGTCCTGAATGTTCATTGGAAGGACTGATGCTGAAGCTGAAAATTCAATACTCTGGCCACCTGATGTGAAGAACTGGCTCATTGGAAAAGACCTTGATGCTGGGAAAGATTGAAGGTGGGAGGAGAAGGGGATGACAGAGGATGAGATGGTTGGATGACATCACCAACTTGATGGCCATGAGTTTGAGTAGGCTCTGGGAGTTGGTGATGGACCGGGAAGCCTGACATGCTGCAGTCCATGTGCAAAGAGTCAGACACGACTGAGCTACTGAACTGAACCGTCACACACACACACACACACACACACACACACACACACACACACACATATGACAGAGAAGCCTAGCCGGCTACAGTCCATGGAATTGCAAAGAGTTGGACACAACTGAGCGATTAATACACATGCACACATATATCATGAAACAAACTAGTTTGCCTTTGACAATTTCTTTATTTTCAAGCTTTTAGTGCCTCTTGAATTTCTAAAACATAGTTAGACTGTGTCAACCCATGCTTCTTAAAAACTCCTCAATGACTCCCCATTGCATTAGAATAAACCCTTCCATTTGAGCAACCTGAGCACTACAGGGCCCGCCCACCTCTACTCAGACCTCACTCTCCTCCTACCTCCTGGCCTCTAACACAGGAACCTCATTTGGCGTTTGCAGTAATTTGAGCCCCTATGTCCACAAGTCTCTTCCCTCAAACAGGAAACTTGTTCCTTCCGCTCTTTAATCTCTTTATTCTTCTGATTCTTCAGGTCTCAGCTCAAATCTTACCTTTTCAGAGATTTCCTCTCAGATCACTGCATCTAATGTGGTCTAACTCCAAAACCACCAAAATTCTCAAACATACCCCTCATCATTCTCTCACTGATAACCATCTGAATTTATCCTTCCTGTTTATGTACATATTTATCATTTCTACTTCCACGAGAATTGCAGTCCCATAAGTGTAAGACTCTTGTCTGCATTTTTCACCATGTCTAGAATATATGCTTCGCATGTAGTTGCAAACAATAAATATTTGTGGAAAGAAGGAAGAAAGGAAATTACAAAGGAAGGATGGGTGGAAGGAAGGCGCCATTCCCTGTCCCTCATTCTTTCATACACGCTTGCTTGGAACCCTCACTGCAACTGCTACTAAGTCACTTCAGTCGTGTCCGACTCTGTGCGACCCCAGAGACAGCAGCCCACCAGGCTCCCCCGTCCCTGGGACTCTCCAGGCAAGAACACTGAAGTGGGTTGCCATTTCCTTCTCACAGAGACTTTCAATCCTATCTCTCAGTGCCAGACTATTCTGCTTCCTGTTGTTCCAACTATTTAATCATAACCGGTGTCAGGTCAAAAGAACAATTTTTCCGTCATTAAAGAAGTAATATATATTGGCATGTACTCAACGCTTTTTCCTTCCCACCCACTCTGCATATGCAGTGCTTATATGGTAGACGGTGTTAAGTTCTCTTTTGCCTCAACACCAGTCACCTTGACTTTAGTCCCAACATTGTCCACATATAATCTAACATGATTTGAACACTTGAAGAGATCCTAACCCACAAATACCTGATAAAATTTTAAAAAAAGAACCAGAAAATCCTTCTTTAACAGGTCTTGGGGATAAGGATTTCAAAAAAGAGACTCCCCCCCCACCCCCGCAAAAAATGAGAGGCACATTCTCAGATGACTCAGTACTCACTGCAGAGTTCATCAACGCAATTGTACTTATCTTCAAGTTTTAAAAGCTAGTTAGATCTGAATTAAGTAACATGGAGTTTTCTAGAAAAGAACGATGTATGAATCACAAAAGACGATCGTCCTTGGTTCACGTACATCTCCTTCCACTCTGTTACCACGTGATGGCAGCACATGCTCACGTTACGGATTCTGTTTTTGAACGTTTCAGGGTGATAGTCACTTACAGGGCGTCTGCTATTTTCAGACAATGGGATATAAACTTTTCCCCCCTGACATGGTCTTTTTCTCTCAAGGAGCCCATGGAGCATGGGGGCGGGGGGGGGGGGGGAGACAGGCTTATGCACAGATAATTTTAAGAACAGTGGAAATGATAGAAACCTAGAGATGGGGACTCTTAGCTTAATATGGTGGTTGCGGTTTAGTCGCTCAGATATGTCTGACTCTTTGCAACCCCTGGACTGTAGCCACCAGGCTCCTCTGTCCATAGGATTCTCCAGACAAGAATACTGGAGTGGGTTGCCATTTCCTTCTCCAGGGATCTTCCTGACCCAGGGATTGAACCCAGGTCTCCTGCACTGCAGGCAGAATCTTTACCAAGAGAGCTAGGGAGATAAGGTAAAATTTCCCTGATGAGATGATGCCTGGATTGGCTTTTAATGCATCAGAGTTTACCTGGATGAAAACAGGAAGTAAATGATAAATATTCAGAGGCAAAAAAGACTAGCTTTTTAAAATTTATTTTTAATTGGAGGACAATAGCTATACAGTGTTGTGTCAGTTTCTGCTGTACAACAACATTAATCAGGTCTAAGCATACGTACATCCCCTCCCTCTTCCGCCTCCCTCCCAGCCACCCCTCCGTCCCACCTCTGCTGGTCATCCCAGAGCACCGAGCTGAACCCCTTGGGCTATACAGCAGCCTCCCACTAGCTATCTGTGTCACATACGGACGTGTGTATATGTCAACGCTGAAGAAAGGAAGCTGTTAGCATCAAAGGAGGGGGAAATACCTGTCCCTTACAGAGCAGAGAATCCACTACAAACCAACATTATTTGAGCATCAGCTCTATGCCCGGCATCCATCTACATTACAAAGAGAACAAACCATCTGCGTACAAGGAGAACAGAATGCACACAACCTTTGCCCTAATAAAGTTTTTCTTCTGGGGGATAGACTGACAACAAATAGAAAATACAATGCCAAGTGATTCTCTTCACTCCAAAGGAAAAAGCAAGCAGAATCTTAAGTTCAAGAGCGTAGACGAAGGGAGACAGCTGTTAGGAGGTAATGATGTTTTGGGAAAGGCCGAGAGGGAACAGCAGACACCTTCAAGCGGACCATGCATCACAGTCGTGGCTAAAGTCTTTTAGCAAGTGGTCACTGGGAACATACTTACCAATACCTGTCCCACCAAGGTCTGTGCCGAGAGCAGCATTTCTATACGATCATGAAAGTGGCTCTGGAAGGTGAGCCTTCTTGAATGTTTACGTCTCATGTTACCTGAATTAAATTCCTAGAAGCAAGAGAAAGAAATGGAGAGTGAGCTGGGTCTCAGAAGAGGTCATGGGTTTCATGCGTGGTTGATGGCATCTCCTGCTGTGACATCAGCCAGAACCTCTCCACTTTGTCCCACCCCGGGAACCTTGAAGTCCCCTCTTCCATGTTTCACAGGATGAATCTGACTCAGTTTGCATTTTACTGATCTTCTGCAGTAGTTTCATTCCAAACCCTGCAGTCTTTGCCATGTTTGTTTCACACCCTCCACACCGACTCTGTCGTAATGATCAGGGCTGGGAGAAGCGAGCTTCTTTCTGCTCTGGGAATAAGTGTCTTATCCTTTTCCATCAAGATACATGAAAAAAGAACAAAGATTACAAGTGGATTCTAGGTGGTTACTTAAGTATTTCCTTTTTTTTTTTTTTTTGAGCAAGAAAGGAGAAATGCTTAGCCATTTTCTGTTGATTTTAATTCCTTATCTGGTATCCTATCCTGTTGAAATTATGATCCTTCCTCATGTTTATAAAATGCCTTTACTTATTATACAATCTTTGGGTTCCCCATCTGTGGATTCAACCAACATCAGATGGAAAATAGCTGGAAAAACAATTCCAGAAAGTTCCAGAAGACAAAGCTTGAATTTGCGGGGTTCAAATTCTACACAGCATTTACATTGTATTTGGTATTATAACTCATCTAGAAGTGATCTGAAGTGTACTGGAGACATGCACAAGGAGTGTACAAGTACTATGCCTTTTTATATAAGAGACTTGAGCACCCTCAGATTTTGGTATGGGGGGACATCCTGCAACCAACCCATTGCTGATACCAAGGGATGACTCTATTTGAAATTTATAATAATCTTATGAGGTAGACAAAGTAAGTCTGATTGAATCCATTTTATACTGAAGGAAACTGAGGTATAGCAAAATTAAATAAGGAAACTGAGGTATAGCAAAATCAAATGACACATTCGTGGGCAGGCAATGAAAACAGGCCTGAAGCTGAATTAGCCTCTGGGTCTGTTAGTCTTGAACTAGTCCCCAAAAAGACACACGTGAATGGGCATTGACCTCACCATGTAGACTAAGACCTCTGACTTTTAGAAAAGCTCATTTCATGCGGAGCCAAGCTTTTGAAACGATATAATTTCTCTATCTATATTTTCTGAATGGTAAGAAGTTTCATTAAATGACTATTTGATAGAGTTCATATCTCCATCAACGACTGCCTCTAATACCTATGACTCATCCTGTGCATTCCTGGGAAGTTGTCTGGGCATCGATTTTTTTTTTTTTTTAAGATATTCAATGGCATGAATATGGAACACTCATTTGAATTCCATTATAAAATCGAGGTGCCTTCTGTGGGAAAACAAATTGGCCCTAAGATATAATAAAATTGTACTTATGAATGAAGTAAATCTTTTAAAATGCACATTTAAGGAGAAAATTATGACTCTCCAAATAATTTTTTTAAAACAACTTTCCACAGTACCTAGCTTTGTGGCATTTTTGCATTAGGCCAACATTCCCAAAGGCTTAGCGAAAAATACAATACTCTCAATTCAATTAGATCTAACAAATTATTAAGAAGTCATTCAATTGTTATCAAACTCTCTCCTCAGGATTTAAAAGAACAGCACAGTCTGTTGGTTGCTAAGACCCCACTGATGAACATTTTGCAACATCTTCTTCTTATCTGAAATGAAAGGTACCTCTGGACTGGAAGACAGACATAAATTATATCAAAAGAAAGACATGAAAAATACAGCAAATGTTTGTGGACAAATGGGTTCTCACATTTTTGTAAATCACAGAAAAATGAATATAATGGGGGAGAAGATATACTTCTGGAAGCAGAAATCTAAGGAGACTAAATAATTCTACCAATTCAGTTGTGCACTAAAAAAATAAAATAAAGATAGAAGGCAGGTTCGCTATATTCACTACCCATTTGTGCATCCCATTAGCGTCATTAAGCAGTCAGAACCCCAGGATTCTTTTCCCAGTTGTAATGCCACTGCTTGTTGTCTTTAATCTAGAAATAATTAGTAATAGCATTGGGGCTTCCCTGGGAACTCAGTGGTAAAGAATCTGCCGACAATGCAGGAGACAGGCAAAACTCAGGTTCGATCTCTGGATAGGGACGATCCCCTTGAGGAGGAAATGGCAACTCACTCCAGTGTTCTTGCCAGGAAAATCCCATGGACAGAGGAGTCTGGGTAGGCTGCAATTCCATAAGGTCACCAAGAGTCGAACACGACTGAGCACACAGCAAACTCTTTTAGCAAAAAAAAAAATCTATAAACTTCCATATTGGATACTTCTCAAATGCAGACACCTGAATTTCATGTAATGACATTGCCAATGCCCTGAAAAAATTACCAAGTTATAAATCCTTTTATGTCAGTGTTTAGCATCCAGAGTCAGTGCTTTAAGGAACTGTTCAGGATTAATTGCAAAACACAGTTGAAATGTGTTCTGTTCTGGAAATCAGAGAAATGAAGCTGGGAAAAATAACTGAGAGCATTCAACCAGTGGTCCTAGAATAGCCATTGTGTAGCATTTGAGTGTTTCTACTCCTTTAAGCCAGCTTCCCCGATGGCTCTGTGGTAAAGAATCTGCCTGCCAATGCAGGAGACAAGGGTTTGATCCCTGGGTCGGGAAGATCACTGGAGAAGGAAATGGCAATCTAACCCGGAATACTTGCTTGAAAAATCCCTGTGGACAAAGGAGCCTAGTGGGCTATAGTCCATGGAGTTGCAAGGAGTTGGACACGGCTTAGTGACTGAAGAAGAACAACAGTCTCTTAAGCAGAGTTTTCCCTGGATAAGATACCATGGCTCTTTACCATCATCATTTTCCAGCTGTTATTCAGCAGTGCCCACCCTTGCAAAGCTTGTTTGGGCATAAAAAAGTGTCTCTGCATTTGCAGCTGGATGACACGTGCAACGTGTGCATGGGTTTCTGTGGGTGCGTGTGCACAGCTCCATATGCTGTTTTAACATGTATGAAAGGCAGTGTATACTTCTGAGTACCTGCACCTCTTGCATGAATGATCCGGGAAAGTGAGACTGACCCTGGTGTCTCTACTGCCTCCCTCATCGACCTAACACGACTGTCATTTTAAAATTAGAAATAGCACAGACATAGTGCTGTGTGTGCTGAGTTGCCCAGCCGTGTCGACCTCTTTGCGACCCCGTGGCCTGCAGCCCCCAGGCTCCTCTGTCCATGAAATTCTCCAGGCCAGAATACTGGAGTGAGTAGCCATTTCTTCCTCCAGGGAAATCTTCCCAACCCAGGGCTCGAACCCAGTTCTCCCGCATTGCAGTCAGATTCCTTACCTTCTGAGCCATCAGAGACTCAGTGTTGGTAGATGTTTTTTTCAAATCAGTGACCTCTATTTATAGAGCTAACATTCAGCACCATCCACATGAGGCATTGCTTCTCCCAGAGGTGGGAGAGGAGGCCTGGCCTTGTAGCTGTGCCCTTTGGAAATACAGCCTGGGGTCCTGCCCCCTGAGCAGGGTGGACACCTTTCTAAATCACTTCACCACAGCTCTTGGCCCAGGAAAACTGGGCGATGCCTTTGTGGTCTTCTAAACACAAACTCAAGCCAAACCTGTCTCTGATCTTTGTAACAGGGGAACTGACCAGGAAAATTCCCTTGCTCTTTTTCCATTTTTTAAAATTCCTCCCGATGAACCTGGATATGAATAAGATGAGGAATCCACAGAAGAAGATTACAATGGAGGAAAGAATAAACACTGCCTGGATCTCAGTTGTACAAGATAATTTCTCCATGCCTTCCTCAAGTTTGTCCTCTGGCTTGGTTACAGAACTGTCTTGAGACAGAACTGTCCGGCGGCCTCCTCTGTGATGTCATGATCACACGGTAATGATTCCAGGAATTAGAGTTCAGTGCATCAGGGTCTTAACCTCCTCGTGCAGCAACAGTGAAGGGGTCTGGTAACCAATGAGGTGCCGACTCACAGGATGCAACTGAATGAGCAGAAGGTCCAGGATGTGGGTCTTTGGAAGACCGGGATTCTAGATAGGATGCTCTTACTGACTTTCTCCATGACCTTGAGAAAACTGCATCCTTCGTGGCCACGGTCAACTGGCCATCTATCTAGTTTGTGCAAGCAACTTTAGGAGAACTTTTTTTGAGTGAGATGACCTTGAACCACACGTGAATCCACAGGCTGACTCTTCTCCTGAGTGATACCACGGTCTCAGTAACCTCAGAGGGACAGATGAGAGGAGGACTTCAGGATTTTTTTGTATCTTCTCAATCAGAAAGGCAGAGTAGAGGAGTTGCAGGAGGCAACTTCGTGAGGGGGAACACTGGTTGGTTGCTTTTGAGCTCAGGAACCCATTCCCCCGATCCCTTCTTGTTGGTTGCTTTTGAGCTCAGGAACCCATTCCCCCAATCCCTTCTTTTATGGGACCCTCTCCTCTCTTGCTTTTATCCCTGCCCTGTCAGCAAACCCTTTGGTCCAGTAGAGGTAAAGTTCAAAATGAGAGCAATAGCTTTTATTTCCTCTGGTGTTTTCAAAGGTGTAAGAAATGTCATGCCTTTCGGTGTGCACGAGTAGTGGGCAAAATGTCAGTGCTCGGCAGAGGGGCTAGTTCCCCCCAGTTATTGTGAAGATGAGTCGTCTTCATGCTGTTGACCTTTGGGGCCCGCCTTGACTCGGCTACCTGTGGCAAATGATAACGATAGCTTTTCCTAGAAAGGCTGCCATGGGCAGATTTCCTTCCTTTCAGTTTACCTATAATTTTCACAAAAGGCTGTCATTAAGCTCTTTGGCTAGCAGAGGGCAGCATGATAAAGAACTCTGTTCTAGGAGTCCGAAGCTCTGAGCTCCAAACACAGTCCTTCTGTTAAGTTACTATGTGGGATCTTCCAAGTCACTTAGTTTTTTATAGTCTTACTTTAAGATAATACAGACTTGATGGCATCTTTAAGAACTCAATAAGGTAGTGGGATCGTATTGTGAAAAGTACTGCTTAGCTAGTAGAGTTCTTTTTATGAATGGCATTGATTCTAAAGAAAAGGAGGCAACAGGCAGATAAAGGAAGGAAGGGAAGGGGGAAGGAAAGGAGGGAGGGAGGGGAGAAGGAAGGAAGGAACAAAGAAGGAAGGATTTTGTTTATATCACACACTTACACTATACCTATAGATACGTGGAAAATAAGATCAGTTTCCAAGTCGAAGTTCATTCACATTGTTGACTTAGTCTGATTAAGCTGTCATCACCAATGACATTTTTCCACTTCCTGACGTTTGTCGTTGAATATTGTCAAAGAACTACCTGTCCTCTGAAAGAAGTGCTATCAGCCATGTATATGCACAGGACTCAATGGTGGGGTGTGTGTGTGTATACACAGTGGTGTGGTGTGTGTGTCTGTGTGTATGTGCCTCCTAGCACGCACGCTGAGCAGATACTATATTCCAAGAACTGGAAGCACGATGGAGAATAAAAAGACTAGTTCATCCCCTCCCAGGGGATCCAGTTGTCAAAGGAAAATAGTTATAATTAGAAACTGGCCACATGTCCGGGGAAGAAGTCAAGTAAGTAGAAGGAGGACCCTCACCCAGCTGAGGCTCCCCAGATGTGCTCAGGAGGCTGTCTTCAGTATGCTGATTGTGTTTGAAGCTGGGGTCTGAAACGGGGGAAGCTACCTAGGCCCAGAGCCCCTGTGGGCTTGGAGGAACTGCACCAATGCTGTGAGGCTGGATGACTCTGGTGGGTGACGGTGGAAGGGAAATGGCACTTCTGCACAGGCTGGTTGGCTGGAAAGCAGTGGCCCAAGAGAAGGCTGGGGAGTCAGGAGGGAAACTTCGTGTTCCAGTTTTTGATTAAAAAAAAAAAAAATTACAAAAACTTCATCTTGGGACTTCCATGGAGGTCCAGTGGTTAAGAATCCACCCCAGGGCACGTGAGTTTAGTGGCTGGCCTGGGAAAGCACCGCACGAGCGGTACTAGTCCACGTGCTGTAACTGCTGGAGCCCGTGTGCCTAAAGTCCGCCCTCTGCGACAAGAGAAGCCACCGCAAAGAGAAGCCCACCCATCACAACTCAAGAAAGCCTGCATGCAGCGACGAAGATTCGAATCAGCCAAAAATACAAAATCAAATGAAAACTTTATCTTAAGAGGAAATCGCTGAAGGATTTTTAAGAAAAGAGTTAAGTGAGCGAATGCTGGCCCTGGTTTCCACAAAGAGAAAGCACTGGTCCAGAGAAGAGGTCAGTTCAGGCAAGATGCTGGGTGGAGACAAGTGGGCAGGGGTGAGTCTACGGAGTCCAGGGAGTCAGGTCTGCAGGCGGGGATGAGGGCGTGGCCACGTCCAGGCTGACCCCACCCTCTGCCTGGTACTTCTGGGTGGTCCTTGGGGGACCTTTCACTGCTGTGCCTTTAAGATTGCACTAAAGAAATGAAGACTCAGCTACTGATGAACTTTTTTTTTTTTTTTCAGTTCAGATGAATTTTTTAACATGCCAGTGATTTCATTAGAAAAATAGCTTCACTTTGTACACATCTCTGTAATTTACCTCTGGGCACTCAAATATTCTGGAAAAATTATACTTTATAATAAGACTGAATAAATGTTTCATTTAAAAAATTTGCTCTCTTTAAGAAACATGCATCTGAGAAAGTAAGAACTTCATTTTTTAAGTGTACAGAGCAACACTCATGAACATGTGCGTGTGTATGCCTGTGCTTTTAATGCTTCTGAAAATAACAAATCATATTGCAATATTATCTTTTAAGGGCCTAAAGACATCCATCCCTGTTAATGATTCAACCCTCCCTTCCACTTTGACAAGCAAGAGGTTTATTTCATACCCCCAGCTACATCCACAGCAACGGTCAGACTCACTGGTCAAGCCGTGTTAGGCCTCAGTTCAGGCAGCTAGTCAATGACAAAACCCGGTCTAAATTGAAGACGGTTTCATCTCCACAGGACACTCACTCCACAGAAGAAGCTGTTTCTGAGATAAGCATCTTCTTGCTGACTTAATACATCCATCACTTTGGAAATGCTACTCTGCCTCTCAATATGTTTCCAAGAAGCTATTTTAGTCACCACATCTTTACCTTTCACCTTCCTCAATTTTCATTTTTGGTTTAATTCCTCTCCGTAAGTTTGCATGGAATAGGCGAGATAGTAGATGAATCAATTTTAAGGAAAGCTTTCTTTTGAGGAAGTAAGATTTAATCCATATTCTATTTACATCTCTGAGCTATTGAAATCCACCCTTTAAAAAAGACATTGCACTTTTTTCCCTTCACTCTGCTGTTCCCCATTTATTCTAAGTGGACAGAGCACAGAACATGGTCCACTGTGGTAGAGATTTTAGCCCGACAGAATGCCCATTCTATTTTTGGTGAGCATATGTTTTTAGGAATTATTGGCTTTTTTTATTATGTATTTTATAAACAATGTACTTGTATTTAAAATCCAGACAGAAACTTCCAGTTTTGTTTTTCATTGAATTTGTTGGTTTACTTCTGAAGTGGAAGTCTTGCCATGGGCTTCTACTGCACCTCCAATCCGAACCATTGCCTCAGTAAAGTGAGGAGGCTGTTCTGGTATTTGAGATTCTACCAGCTTTGACACATTATGAATCTTTAATTCTGTAAACCCAGATTAGTTCTCTAATAGATTGTAAACATCTTTCCATATTCCACTCTCTGACCTCATTTCCCATATGGATTCTTTTTCAAAATGAACAAGAAACTCCTACAATGCAATATCAAAGAAACCCAAACAACCCAATTAAAAATGAGCAGAGAATCTGAATAGATATTTGTTTCCCAAAAAAGACTTACAGATGGCCAACAGACACATGAAAAGATGCTCAATATCACTAATCACCAGGAAAATGCAAGTCAAAACCACAATGAGATACCACCTCACACCTGTCAGAATGGCTATCATCAAAAAGAAACTGCAAGGGACTTCCCAGGCAGTCCAGTGGTTAAGACTTCACCTTCCAATGCAGGCGGTACAGGTTCGATTCCTGGTTGGGGAGCTAAGATTCAACATGCCTCACCGCCAAAAAACCTAAACAGAAGCAATGTTGTAACAAATTCAATTAAAAAGTTTAAAGATGGTCCACATAAAAATATCTTCAAAAAAAAAAAAAAAGAGAAATAGCAAGGATAAAACGAAACCCTCAGGCAGTGCTGGAGGGGATGCAGATTGGTTCAGTCATTATGGAACACTGTATGGAGATTTCTCAAAAAATTGAAAATACAACTATCACATAGTCTAGCGATTCCGCTCCTCGGTATTGATCCAAAGAAAACACACTATATCAAAAAGGTACATACAAGCCTACATTCATTGCAGTATTATGTACGGTAGCCACAATATGGAAGCAACCTAAGTGCCCATCAGTAGATGAATGGATAAAGAGGAAGTGATAAAGGAGATGAGAAATAGGCGAGGGACATTAAGAGGTAAAACTTCCAGATGCAGAAAACAAGAAATGAGCCACAGGTACAAAATGTAAAAAATGAACAAGATGTAAGAAGCATCATTTCTGAGTGATTTTTTTAATTAAAAGGTTATCTCCTTTGATAAGTTAATTTGGAACACAATTTTATTTCTTTTCAGGTCTCAAGGAATTTCTTTTCTTCATAGAGGAAATACAGTTACCTAAGCCATAATCTCTGATTCCGTCTCTAAATCCAGAACCTCGTTCCCTGGGCTATTTGATTACAAAGATGCTGTTTTGGGAGAGAGGCCATCTTTTCCTATCTCTGTGTCTGGTCTCCCAACTCTTCTCACTAATTTGCTTTCTCTGCAGACTTATACTTCATTTTGGATATTTACAAACCGTACACGTGGGTCAAACACATGGGGTAGGCAGGTTTACTTGGGTGAACTACAAAGTTCAAAGTAAAGAATTTCCACCTCGATGTATGGCAAAAGCAATACAATATTGTAAAGTTAAGCAAAATAAAATTTAATAAAAAAATTAAAAAAAGAATTTCCACAATATCTTTAAATTTCTGATTTTTTATTTCCGATTATTGTACTAGACATTTGGAGAGTGGTCCTCATACATTGCAGTACAAGTAGAACAAGTGTTGAGACATGAGCCTTCCCTGTTTGGCCAGTAGATGGAAGTATTTCATAAGGAAATAGGAAAAAGCAATGGCACCCCACTCTTGCCTGGAAAATCCCATGGACGGAGGAGCCTGGTAGGCTGCAGTCCATGGGGTCGTGAAGAGTCGGACATGACTGAGCGACTTCACTTTGACTTTTCACTTTCATGCATTGGAGAAGGAAATGGCAACCCACTCCAGTGTTCTTGTCTGGAGAATCCCAGGGACGGGGGAGCCTGGTGGGCTGCCGTCTATGGGGTCGCACAGAGTCGGACATGACTGAAGTGACTTAGCATCTTAGCATCATCAGGGTTTTGGTTGGTTGGTTCTGGTTTTGTTGTTTTTAAGAGGATGGACAAAGATATGGACAAAGATCCATCTAGTCAAGGCTATGGTTTTTCCAGTGGTCACGTATGGATGTGAGAGTTGGACCTTAAAGAAAGCTGAGCACCATGTATGGATGTGAGAGTTGGACCATAAAGAAAGCTGAGCGCCAAAGAATTGATGCTTTTGAACTGTGGTGTTGGAGAAGACTCTTGAGAATCCCTTGGACAGCAAGGAGATCCAACCAGTCCATCCTAAAGGAGATCAGTCCTGACTATTCATTGGAAGAACTGATGCTGAAGCTGAAACTCCAATACTTTGGCCACCTGATTCGAAGATGCTAACTCCTTGGATAAGACCCTGATGCTGGGAAAGACTGAAGGCAGGAGAAGAAAGGGACAACAGAGGATGAGATGGTTGGATAGCATCACCAACTCGAAGGACACGAGTTTGAACAAGCTCTGGGAGTTGGTGATGGACAGGGAAGCCCGGCGTGCTGTAGTCCATAGGGTCACAAAGAGTCAGACACGATTGAGTGGCTGAACTGAAGAAGATGGAAGACTCATCCCAGAAAAGAAGTAGAAAGGAGAAATGAAAAACAGAACCTCAGAGACAAGTTCTATAAAACACAGAGCTTCTAAACTGACTAAAAACCCATATTCTGTTGAGGTTTTCTCTATCCTCTGTGACTCTGTCCTTTTTAAAAGAATAGAAGGATAAATTAAACAGTTCATAACTCTGGAGTTGTTGTTGTTGTTTTTTTAAATACAATCTCTTTGGATTCTTGAGAGTCTGAAAAAAATCTTTTCAGGAGAGTGAATAATGCAATCAGCCTCTCCAGCAATCATGCCAGCTGAACATGAAGCTGGTGACCTCACTGGAATGCTTAATGCCCATCAGCAAGAGTCGTGTGAGAGGAACCACAGGGAGGCCTGTGTTGGCAGCTTCAACCAACGATTCCGGCTAGGGTTCCAATACAAGAATCCCAAAACCATTGTTATGTCCCTACTCTCGCCTGCTCCTGTTTAGAACTACTGGTCTACCACGGACAAGCTAAGGTGGATAACCAAGCATTGTACCAACAGCTGGTTGCGTGAGTCCTCTGTGTACTATGTGAGTGTGTTTCCAATATCCCAATTTCAGTGAACTCTGTGTTCGAGTTTCTAGGCAAAATCATATCCAACGTGGAAATTAGATTGAAAAACGGAATTGTCACCAACAGCAGAGGAGATGAAAACCATCCTTTCTGTATCAGCTCCCACTGATTTGGTGCACTCATCCACACACCCTGCTCCAAATGCCCCAGTCTCCTTGTGAGTTTCAGCAGGAGATGAAAGGACTGGATTTTTAGGTCCGTGTTTGTTTTGGGGGAAACTATCCAACAGTTTTCCAAGTATGTCAGGGGAAAAATAAAAACTCTGTAGATAAAAAATAACTTCTAGAAACCAAATTTCTTTTCATCTACATATTTTTAAAGAAAATCCCAACAAATAACAAGCATGCATGAGGCAAATGAAATGCTCTGAGACTAGTTAACATCTTCTAAAACAGAGCTCAGCTTATTCGCCCAGCTCTATTATTTCTCTCATCAAAGGGTAATGTTGCCCTCTTTAGTAGTATTTCTGACTTTTTTCATCAGCATTGTGATTTTAATTGCATTTGTCTAAAAACTGCCTCTATAAGCAATGCCCTTGATATAGAGTTTCAATGTAACTGCTGCATTAATACACTTATTTTCTTCTTGTAGTATGTCCTTGAAGTAAGGGCTTTTTAAAATATAATATGCAAAAACTATGTAGATAAGCATTGAGGTATAAGAATTATTGAGCATTAAATCTATTTATCCCCAAGTTCTTTTTTTTTTTTTTTTTTTAAATGAGAAGATCGAGATCGAGGCAGAGGAATATATTCTTCAATTTATGAAAGCAAAGTTACCACCGCACCCCCGTACCCCCACCCAGTCCAAATGCATGGCATTTTGGAACGAAAAAGATAAACCTTCAAGGGTTAGTCATCGTCAAGCTCCAGTGGTCAGTTTCTTTGGTAAGATCTTTGGGCCTCCTGAGTACTTTAAAACATGTTTTGATCTCACTTCTAAGAAGCAATGAACTTATTTGTGGGGTGGAGCAGGAGAATGCTATAGAAGAATGATGGAAAGCAACCTTTTTGGCCAGGAGAGACAGGGAAAGGAGAAAGCAATTTGCTGGCAACGTATTATTTGCTGGTTGAGAAAGCCAAACTCCATGGAGCAGCCATCGCTGAGCAAGCTCCCTGGCCCCTCCTCATTTACACTGTCTATAACCACTAGAGCCAAGAGCTGGGGCCAGATGCAACCGCTCTTAACAGTCAGCCCTCCGTATCTGTGGATGTGAAACTTGGCAGATTCGAAGGGCCAATCGTCCCATGTCATTTTATATGAGACGAGCATCCGGGGTTTTGGTGTGAGTGGTCCTAGAACCAACTTTCTGGGGACACCAGGGACCACAGTACTCACCAAAGCAAGGATGTGTGTGTGTGTGTGTGTGTGTGTGTGTGTTAGTCACTCAGTCATGCCTGACTCTTTGTGATCTTATGGGCTATAGCCTGCCAGGCTCTTCCGTCCATGGAATTCTCCAGGCAAGAATGCTGAAGTGGAGTGGTCTACCATTCCCTTCTCCAGGGGATCTTCCTGACCCAGAGATCAAACCCTTGTCTCCTGCATTGCAGGCAGATTTTTACCATCTGAGCCACCAGGGAAGAACACCGAAGCAAAGGTAGCTCTTTGGGAATCTTCCCATTAGGGAGCAACAGCAACTAATTTTTGCCTTCAATGGTCTCCCACCCCTACTTCCCTCCCACTGCTGCTGCTGCTGCTGCTAAGTCGCTTCAGTCGTGTCCGACTCTGTGCGACCCCATAGACGGAAGCTCACCAGGCTCCCCTGTCCCTGGGATTCTCCAGGCAAGAACACTGGAGTGGGTTGCCATTTCCTTCTCCAATGCATGAAAGTGAAAAGTCAAAGTGAAGTCGCTCAGTCGTGTCCGACTCTTAGCGACCCCACGGACTAGAGCCCACCAGGCTCCTCCGTCCATGGGATTTTCCAGGCAAAAGTACTGGGGTGGGGTGCCATTGCCTTCCCCTACCCCTTTAAAAAAAGGGTTAGGGTGTTTTTTGTTTGTTTTTTCCACCTTGGGGCACAGGTGAGTGAGCCCTTAGAAAAGCAGTTTCCTGCTCAGAGCTGGGGAGGAAATGGAGTCCTGAGAAATGGTGGGCAAGACAAAGCCTGTGTTTCTCCTTTTGTCTGTCAGTGCTGCCTTGGGTCAGCTCGAGGAAGCTGGAGAGAAGGGATGTCTGGGGCCCTGCATAGGAATCTCAGGAGTTTGGGAACGGGTTGCTCTGGAGACCTTTCCCCTCTAGATTTTCAGGAGTCAGACAAACTGAACTTAGGTTTGCAAAGTTAATCCTTGCCCTGAGGCACCATCCTTGGATTAATAAATCTAATGAAAGAACCAAAAGAGTAAATCATTTTACTGCATTTCCACTCAAAATGTTTTCTTCTGCTTGGACCTTTCTTGCTGCAAACACTATTTTATGAGTGATCTCAACCATAGATAATCCAGATCTCCCCTAGAAATTAAGAAATAGGGGAATCTTTATTTCTGGGCTTCCCTGGTGGCACAGCTGCCAGAGTCTGCAGGAAACATGGGTTCCATCCCTGGATCAGGAAGATCCCCTGGAGAGGGAAATGGCAGCCCACTCCAGGATTCTTGCCTGAGAATCACATGGACAGAGGAGCCTAGTGGCTACGGTCCATGGGGTCACAAAGAGTTGGACATGACTGAGTGAGGAATACTTCTTTATAAGAATCATTAATGAGATGATACAAAACAAAGCACCAGGGATTGCCAGAGGGGAAGGATGGGAAGAAGGGGTAGACTGGGAGTTTGGGATTGACAATGATTTTGTTAATTATTCAAAGTAATTGCACCTTTAATACATTTGCTAATTGTTTCCTATTTTAGAATGCATATTTGGCTACCACACCGTGTGCTGTATGATCCATTGTAAACTATTGATACCAGTATTTGCAAGGTTAAGAAGAAATGAGTTCAGTGTCTTCTCATCCCATGAAAATCCAGACATTCAAAGTACATAAAGAGAAAAAACATGAGTGAGCCTCCCTGGTGGCTCAGCTGGTAAAGAGTCTGCCTGCAATGCACAAGAGCAGGGTTTG
Organism: Tragelaphus eurycerus; assembly: GCA_935064755.1. Taxonomy (NCBI): domain Eukaryota; kingdom Metazoa; phylum Chordata; class Mammalia; order Artiodactyla; family Bovidae; genus Tragelaphus; species Tragelaphus eurycerus. The sequence continues at coordinate 8,745,184 of CAKXYN010000034.1, read as the reverse complement.
ATCCCTGGATCTGGAAGATTCCCTGGAGAAGGAAATGGCAACCCACTCCAGTATACTTGTCTGGGAAATCCCCAGAGGAGTCTGGCAGACTACAGTCCATGGGGTCGCAAAGAGCTGGTCACGACTGCGTGAATTCGCTTTCTTTCAGCTTCTTCATTTGAACTAGTTTCATTCGTCCATCCAAACATCATTTCATCATATAGATATTTCTGTGTTCTCTATGCTTTTCCTCCTCCTGATGCTACACTAACATTGGGGATACTAGAATAAACAACAACAAAAACAAACCAGAGAAAGGTAGAAGAAACTCAACAAGTCTCCCCTAGAAAGACAGGAGTGCTGTAAGAAAGATGGCCCAGGACTCTTCCTTGGCTTTTAGAGTCCTCCCTAATCTTTTCTGCAGCTGAAGAATAAGTTTCTGGGGGCCCTTTTGGTTTCCAGACTTTTTTCCCAAACCTGCCATACATTGGTTGCCATTCTTTCTTGTCCTAAGTCCCCCACCTGCTTCTGGAGTGAGGCAGCAGTTGGCAGTAGGGATGCTCAGAACCTAGTACACCAGCCCAGCCAAGCCACACTCCGATAATCATATCATTAACCTTGTGATGGGGGGCGGGGTTGGGGACGAGCCGGGTCAGCTTCCCTGAGGGCTGAGACTCCCTACTTTGAAAAACATGCATTTCTATCTAACGGGCAATCTGTCACTTGCCTTCTAATAAAAATCAGCTGCTCCTAGAATAATCATTAAACAAACTGACAGCGTGAGAGAGCTGGACTTCCCAGCTTCAATGCTGCCTGCCTGAATCAAGCACGTGGAATGAAAACAAGCACGACACATCACTGCACATCCTTTAGAAGCTCATCAGTCACCGGAGGATCACAGGCTCTGCAGACACTGACTCTTCCCCTGGAGAGTCCAGAGGTCCTTTGTGGCCAGGAGCCAGTGCCCTGGACTCCAAGTGATGGCTTTGAGTCTTGACTTTGCCACCTACCAGTGCTAGGCGAGAAAAGTCTCCTGGGAGATACAATGCCTACCTCGAAAATGTCTATCTCATGGATTGCATGAGAGTCAAGTAGGTACTATGAGAAAAAGCACCTTGTGAATTTAAAGAATTAAGCCCTCAGTGCTACGGCAGTTTGGATACTAGATAATCACAGCTGTCAGGGTTCCATATTAAACACTTTATGCAGATGGTCTCACCAAATCATCACAACAGTGCCTGGTAGATATCAATTCCCCTACTTTAGAGATGGAAGATTTGAAGTCCAGAGAAATTCAACACTTCACCCAGGTCTCTGAGCTAACAAGTGGTGATGATGATTCAAAGCCCAGTCCATGGTCCAGCTGACTCCAGAATCAGTATTCTCATTGTTGGGGTTCGGGACAGGTCACCCCAAAATATGGCAACTCGGCATATTAAATATATTAAGGAATTTTTTTTAATGGGCATAAGCAGTTGTTTTTTTTTTTTCAACTGCCTTGTTTCCTGAAACAGGTCATAAAGCTCCTTTGTGAAAAAACTCTCCCTATGCAGGGCAGGACAAAAACACAGAGACAGGAAATTTAGGGCCAAAAAGGCTGTGTAAGTGAACCCTGCTAAAGTCACCCTCGTCTTTCTAGTTATTTCTTCTCCATGAATCACCCCTGGCCCAAACCCCTTTGTGTCTTTTCCATTCTTCACAAATTTACTATTTCATGGACAAAATAGCTTTTGGGTCTGGTCACTTCCTCTGTTTTCATTCTTCAGTGATCACCTTCATCCCCATGTGAAAATTCAGTTCTCTTTGTATGCTTTTCTCTGACTGTCTTGGTCGGATCGGTTTCCAGACCAAGCCAGGGACCCTAAGAGGATGGAAAGAAATTTTTTTTTCCTCCTCGACATCACTGTTTCCTCCTCTGCCTCAAGAGGATTGAGGGAACTTTGTCCTCTTCTGAATCACTGTTCAGCAGTCAGATGCCTGTCAGTTGGCCTGTTACGTACAGACGGCTGCCTTTATCTTGGTGGGGGGAGCAGATAAAACCCTTGGCTTCTGAGGCTGTTTCCCTGCAGAGAGGTTAAACCTCCTTCCTCCTCTTAGCCCTCGTGATTCATTACAAAGAGGCACTCGATACTAATGAAGGCTCTTGAATGGTCTTTATAGAGCTATCCTGATTGCCTCCAGTGCTCTGATTTGGAGATCTTGTTGTTTCTTAGGGGAGCTCTTCAGACTAAGGAGGAGAGAAGTGGGCATGAGTTGGAAGCAAAGAGGGGAGGACGCTGAGGGATGAGGCCAGTCCCTACATCTAATTAGCAGCATTTTGCAGCTGCCACGGAGGAGAGCTCTTATAAGGAGAAGTCACAGTAAGATGCTGTGATGCTTTAATGGCATGACCATCTCCTGCGAGACAGCAAAGAGAGGACTCTGGGTGACTGGCCCAGGTCCCCCAGAACTACTTTGATTGGAGGTCTCAACCCTGGAAACTGTTCATAACAGGGAAAGAGCTCTGATACACTGAAATGTACTGGGCAGCAGGGCAGATAACCTATCAAACATCATCTGACATTGAGTTTTTGAAGTGTGTAGTTGGAATTATATATCATTACTTTTAAGGCACATGATCCTTGTTTAGGGTAGGGTTGGCAGTAGGCATTTACTTCTTGCATATTTGTTTCATTTTGAAAAAAAAAAATCAGTAAGCTGAGATTTATAGATCTTCTTTGGCTCCTCCACTGCATTTTGCAGAATCTGTTCACACTTTAAAAAAGATGGGTTTGGTGGAGGAGATGGCTGTGCAGAGAAGGCAGACACGCAAAAAGCAGAGGGAAACTACGAAGAAGCTTTTAGTGCTTAATTAGAACCTCAGGTGTGCAGCCCTTAAAGAGGGACATGAGACCAGATGATTTTTCATGGAGGAGACAGTAATAAGGAGCAGGCAGAATTCAGAGGATGAAGGAAATAGAGAAAATCATTCCAGCTGAGAAAAGGTCATGAAATTCAAGAATGAACATACATGCAGAAGGGAGGAGGAGGAGAAATATTGTGAGCGGACTCAGACCACTTGGGAAGCTTGGTCCTCGGGTCTGTCTGCACGAGAATCACCCAGGATGCTTCAGAGTCGACGCATGCACCCTCCCCACCGATCGTTTTGTTTTAGAAATTTATCTGTAAATCTCATTTCTCTTATATAGAATCTAGCACTGCAATTAAGAGGAGACATAGTTTAAAGGGAAAAAAAAAAAAACATGCTTCGAGATCTAAAGGTCAGTGCTTTTATCCCTGACCAGGTCTATGATCTTAACGACAAGGTAAAGAGCATCCTTGAGTAAAGTGGGTATCATCTAGGGCTATTATATAGGAGATATTGGAAAATGGCTACATGTCAAAGACACTGGCCTCTATTTAAGCTGTTTGGAAATGGAATAAGGTGTATGTGTGTGTGTATGTGTGTGTGTGTGTGTGTGTGTGTGTGTGTGTGTGCGCGCGCATGCTTATTCGCATCAGACTCTTTGTGACCCTATGGACTGTAGCCCACCAGGCTCCTCTGTCCATGAGATTCTCCAGGCAAGAATACTGGAGTGGGTTACCATTTCTTTGTCCAATGGTGGGGGAGAGGATCTTCCCAATCCAGGGATTGAACCTACGTCTCCTGTATCTCTTACACTGGCAGGTAGATTCTTTACCACTAGTGCCACCTACAGAAATGGAATAAAATATATAATAATAAAGATACTATAAAGTATCTTTCTGGGACTCAAGAACCACAAGACAATAAAACAATGACTTCTTGACTTTTGTGGATAACATTTAAGATTTTGACTAGGAATATATAGCTTCATTAGTAATTTTGCAGACCTTATGAAATTGAACTTAATGTTCTAGAATTGGCTAAGATACTGAGTCCCTTGGTAGATGAGCTTAACAGATTCTCTGTATCTAAATCTGGACTCAACTCTGTTGTCTGCCTGGCCCTGTGTATTCACTACAGTTCATGGTTAAAGTTAAAAATAAAGCAACACCAAAAAAGCTACCTTTTTAGATCTTTTGAAAAATGACCTTGGGAGAAAGTCAACAACTAAGTTTGGGATAAAAGTTAAGGTGCTCAAACGTTATGTTTCTCAGCCAGAAAATAATATTAAGGACTCAAAGATCAGATCAGATCAGTCACTCGGTCGTGTTCAACTCTTTGCGACCCCATGAATCTCAGCACGCCAGGCCTCCCTGTCCATCACCAATTTCCGGAGTTCACTCAGACTCACGTCTATTGAGTCAGTGATGCCATCCAGCCATCTCATTCTCTGTTGTCCCCTTCTCCTCCTGCCCCCAATCCCTCCCAGCATCAGAGTCTTTTTCAACGAGTCAACTCTTCACATGAGGTGGCCAAAATACTGGAGTTTCAGCTTGAGCATCATTCCTTCCAAAGAAATCCCAGGGCTGATCTCCTTCAGAATGGACTGGTTGGATCTCCTTGCAGTCCAAGGGACTCCCAAGAGTCTTCTCCAACACCACAGTTCAAAAGCATCAATTCTTCAACGCTCAGCCTTCTTCACAGTCCAATTCTCACATCCATACATGACCACAGGAAAAACCATAGCCTTGACTAGACGAACCTTTGTTGGCAAAGTAATGTCTCTGCTTTTCAATATGCTCTCTAGGTTGGTCATAACTTTCCTTCCAAGGAGTAAGCATCTTTTAATTTCATGGCTGCAATCACCATCTGCAGTGATTTTAGAGCCCAGAAAAATAAAGTCTGACACTGTTTCCACTGTTTCCCCATCTATTTCCCATGAAGTAATGGGACCGGATGCCATGATCTTCGTTTTCTGAATGTTGAGCTTTAAGCCAACTTTTTCACTCTCCACTTTCACCTTTATCAAGAGGCTTTTTAGTTCCTCTTCACTTTCTGCCATAAGGGTGGTGTCATCTGCATCTCTGAGGTTATTGATATTTCTCCCAGCAATCTTGATTCCAGCTTGTGTTTCTTCCAGTCCAGCGTTTCTCATGATGTATTCTGCATATAAGTTAAATAAACAGGCTGACAATATACAGCCTTGACGTACTCCTTTTCCTATTTGGAACCAGTCTGTTGGTCCATGTCCAGTTCTAACTGTTGCTTCTTGACCTGCATACAGATTTCTCAAGAGGCAGGTCAGGTGGTCTGGTATTCCCATCTCTTTCAGAATTTTCCACAGTTGATTGTGATCCACACAGTCAAAGGCTTTGGCATAGTCAAGAAAGCAGAAATAGGTGCTTTTCTGGAACTCTCTTGCTTTTTCCATGATCCAGTGGATGTTGGCAATTTGATCTCTGGCTCCTCTGCCTTTTCTAAAACCAGCTTGAACATCAGGAAGTTCACGGTTCACATATTGCTGAAGCCTGGCTTGGAGAATTTTGGGCATTACTTTACTAGCGTGTGAGATGAGTGCAATTGTGCGGTAGTTTGAGCATTCTTTGGCAATGCCTTTCTTCGGGATTGGAATGAAAACTGACCTTTTCCAATCTTGTGGCCACTGCTGAGTTTTCCAAATGTACTGGCATATTGAGTGCAGCACTTTCACAGCATCATCTTTTAGGATTTGGAAAGCTCAACTGGAATTCTATCACCTCCACTAGCTTTGTTCGTAGTGATGCTTTCTAAGGCCCACTTGACTTCACATTCCAGGATGTCTAGCTCTAGGTCAGTGATCACACCATCGTGATTATCTGGGTCGTGAAGATCTTTTTTTGTACAGTTCTTCTGTGTATTCTTGCCTCAAGGACTCAAATAGTGAGTTCAATTCAGAACTATAATGTACTCTACAGAGAGACAAGGGTAAGCAATCAGTGATATTTCAGCAATTGCTTCCACCAGGATTAATTTTAATATCTGTATAAAAGGCATTAGTACTGAATTTACAGAATCAGTCATTGTCTAAGGGGGTTACTTAAAATTTTACATTATATCTCTCTTTTATGGAGAGAATGATAGATAATGGTGGTATTTTGAAATTTGTGGATTTAAGAAAGTCTTGGGACATTTCCCATTGGAATGTGTATTTCTTAAAGTATTGATGATATGATCCAGATAAGAAGAACAAAAGAATCTAGAGAAGAGAGGATGCAAAGCAGTTAGCAAAGAATTCCCTGACCCCTGTCAGATATGGATCTGGAGATAACAGTCTGAAGGACTAGAGTCCTAATAGGTTGATAAGGGCAATGCAGATGAAAAGACAGAAATGTGCTGATGCAGATAGGAGGCTAGACACTCCTAAAAATGCATGACATGAGTTAGGAAATTTATGTGAGCAAACTCCAGGAGATATAAATGGGGAGTTTCCAAGACCAGGGCTAGAAATCCAGTCCAGTCCATTCCTAACTCTGTGACTTTGAAAAAGTCCTTTATTCTCTTTGAACCATAACTTCTTTTTCAATTGGTTGTGACCCACAGCATGTGGAATCTAGTTCCCTGACCAGGGATCGAACCCTTGCCCACTACAGTAGAAGCCAGAGCCTTAACCACTGGACCACTAGGAAAGTCCCTTAATTTCTCAGTTTGAACCTACATTTCTTTATCCGTAAAATGACTTCAGGGGCCTGGGTGATATCTGAGATATAGTTCAGTGATTTTATGGCTTGTATATAATCATACTATATACAGGTATGCATCTATTTTTCTCCTTCTACTGTATGTTGCTGCTGCTGCTGCTAAGTCGCTTCAGTCGTGTCCGACTCTGTGAGACCCCATAGACGGAAGCCCACCAGGCTCCCCCATCCCTGGGATTCTCCAGGCAAGAATACTGGAGTGGGTTGCCATTTCCTTCCCCAGTGCATGAAAGTGAAAAGTGAAAGTGAAGTCGCTCAGTCGTGTCCGACTCTTAGCGACCCCATGGACTGGAGCCTACCAGGATCCTCCATCCAGGGGATTTTCCAGGCAAAAGTACTGGGGTGGTAGTGAATATTTTCCATGTCACCGAAATTACTCTAAAACATTGTTGCAAAAACTGTGTAACATGTAATCTATTAATTAGCCATTTTCTAGGTATTCGGGTTTTCAATGTTTTTAATTATAAAAATGCTACCATAAGTATCTTTGTAAATATTTGTCCCCTGCTATAGTGACTTCCTTGAATTGAGTCTTAAAAGTGAAATGACTATGTCAAAGAATATGAGCCTTTTTTTTAGATGTTTGATATGTATTGCCAGATCTCTTCTTGGAAAGCTCTTATCATTTTTATTCCCTCTTGAGCTCCTGGGTCTTCTCTTTTCCACCCACATTGTTGTGTTTCACGTTTTCCGTGTGTCAGTTCAGGTGATAATTTCATGTATCTTACCATTTCAATTTCTAGTTCTTCTTTCATTTTTAAATGGAATGTTTATACACATGCAGTTATAAGTCACGGTTCTTCATGCAGGGCAGAAAAATATTTTTCCTCAACCTTCTTAGGGTCCCTGGCTGGGTCTGAAAATTAAACTGACAAAGACAGTCAGAGAAAAACAGACATTTTTTATTGAATTTTTACGTGCACAAGGGAGCATTCACAAGAGAATGAAGACCAAAAGAAGGGACCAGAGCAGGGAGCTTTTATGACTTTTAGACAAAGAATCGATACATTTGCAAAGAATTGACAAGACAAAGGGTTTGGACTAGAGGTAGTAGACAGTGAAGAAGTAACTAGGAAAATAAGGGCTTAACAATGGTCTGTTTGCCGAGTCCACTGGTGCCATATCTGTGCTAATAAGAATCTATTTCCAGAAAGGAGAGTTTGTATTCTTCCTTCAGGTAAAAAAAAGAGAGCTTTTTCTGTGTTTACCGTTTCTTAATTGCCTTCAGTTCGAAATAATTTTTATGTCAAAGAGGCATATTTTGGGGGTGACACATTCTGGTTTCATGTATTCACTAGTAAATTATCTGTTGATATCCACTGACCTTTTTTTTTCCCCCATTGGAAAGACAGTCCTTTGTTTCAGTGTTAAGAATACTTTTATGTTGGTGATAATTATTGTCTTTGTCTCTTCTGCTGGTAATCCATAGGTGTCTTGGTCTCACCTACCACTGATGACAAATTTTCTGCCAATCTTAATGATCAGAGTCTCAAGTAGTTCTAGGGTCCCCCTCACCACATTATTCTTTAGGAACCTGGTTAGGGAAGGGGAGGAACTCACATAAAGATCAGATATCCATACCTTTTCTTGATGGCTGTTCCTTCTGTCTCTAAGTCCCTGACAATCAGCCTGATGCTTTTCACCATATTCCTGAAGCAACATGGGGGCTCTTCGCTTTGGTCAGTCTTCTACATTTTTACCCTGCTCCTTGGAAGAGGTTTCCCACTCCAGGGTAGTGAGGTTTCCCACTCCAGGGTAGTGTGATTCCCCAACTATCCAGCAGGCTGGTGTCCCCCTTCTCAGACAGCACAAATGTGCCAAGGGTGGAGGTGGTGCTGTGGTGGCCAGGCCAACTTCAGACTTTTCTTAGAAGCCATCTTCCTACTGATCTCAAGGTTCTGATACTTTCTTTCAGCAGACATACTCACACAATTTTCCCCTTTCTGTCCAGTCTACCTGTCAGATCTGCAGACACATTGGAATGTTCTCTCTTTCAGACTGGCTCCCAGAGCCCTACGATGCAAGGCAGGCTGCAGCATCCCTTTCCTCTCGAAGCATCTCCCAGCAGTTGGGTAGCCTGTCCGCAGGTAAAGGCTGTTCCCTCCCAGAGCAGTGAAGGAAGTGCTACGTCCTGATGTCAGGAGGACTCACAGTATCCCTTAGACCCCTCCCCAAATACTGCTTCGTGGCATGCCAATGCTTCTCCCAAGTTTGTAACTGATTTTAAAAAAATTTTTGTGTGTGATGTGGACCATTTTTAAAATCTTTATTGAATGTGTTACAATGTTGTTTCTGTTTTCCATTTTCCATTTTGGGCCTTAAGATATGTGAGATCTTAGCTTTCCCAGCAGGCACCCCCTGCACTGGAGGATGAAGTCTTAACCACTGGACCACCAGAAAAGTCCCATTACTGATGCTTTTCAAGTACAGAAGTTCATATTTCTATATTAACAAATTTAGGATCTTTCTCCCTTCATGATCTGTTCCACTTTCATTCTACATTGAAAATGCCCCCAAGTCTGAACTCTGTTGTTCATCTGGAAAAGATTTTCAATGAAAAGCTTAAAAGAGGAAAAGTAATAACTTGCCCCCATCGTTTACTGCAGGCTTCTTTGGGGGCTCAGTGGTAAAGAATCAGCCTGCAAGGCAGTGGGGGCTGGTTTGATTCCTGGGTCAGGAAGATCCCCTGGAGGAGGGCATGGCAACCCACTCCATTATCCTTGCCTGAAGAATCCCATGGATAGAGGAGCCTTGCAAGATACAGTCTATGGGGTTGCAAAGAATCGGGCATGCCTGAAGCAACTAAGCATGTAGCACATCATTTATTGCAAAATTTATCGGTTCATAGTGATCAATATTGACCAATTTGCCAGAACTATCAGGCATATGCATCCAAGTGACAGAGGAAAAAAAATCATAAAATAGACCATATGTAAGGATGTAATGAGTAACAGAGGAAACACCGCATGTGAGTGAGAAGGAATCCTATTATTCTGTGAATAGTATGGAAAATTGGCTACTTAGATAAAACACCAAGGTAGAACTATGAAGTACATGTATAGCTATTTTAACCCAATTTCAGGTAGGCAATTTTACTTAAGGTGTCAGACACTGCTTTGGGTACTGAGGACACAATTGTGAAATAAATAGACAAAAACTCCGATTTATTCTAGCCAGAGAAATATACTTCAAGTGAATGAAAAAATAAGTTAATATACAGTTTTACAATAAATGCTACAAAGGAAATGAATGTGGTCAAGAGTTAGAGAAGTGGGGAGGAGGCAGAATGGCTTGTGATGAGGTGGTCCTGGAAAGCGTCTCTAAAGATGGAGTCTGAGCAGAGGCCACAGGAAGCACGTCTTCAGTGAAGGAATGAGAAACAGCAAGAAGTCTGCAGGTGACCGCAACTGGAGGGGTGGCCCCTCTAGTCTGTGCTGATGGTCTGAGTATCAGAGGGGCAGGGATGGTGTGAGAAAAGCCAGGAGAGGTGTGGAAGCGGCAGTGAGAAGGAGAACACACCGCCTCACTGCAGCACTGGGGAGGAGAGGGAGCTAAAAGGCCTCCCCTTGGAAAAAACCTTGGCAGAAATGGGTTCTTTGGAAAAAGATGGTTTTTAATAAAGGTAAGGCCATGGAGCTGGGAAAGATTGAAGGCAGGAGGAGAAGGGGGCGACAGAGGATGAGATGATGGATGGCATCACCGACTCAATGGACATGGGTTTGGGTAAACTCCGGGAGTTGGTGATGGTCAGGGAGGCCTTGCTTGCTGCGGTCCATGGGGTCGCAAAGAGTCAGACACGACTGAGCAACTGAACTGAGCTGAACTGAACTGAAAGCCATGAAGAGTTAGAAGATTTACTTTTTCCAGAAAAGGAAATCCAAGGTGCACAGTAGAAGCTTTGTAGGGGTGGGAAGGTGTGGGGAACATACTGGATGATGGGATGTTCCAAACAGGAAGAGGATGACGGTGGAAATAGCAGTAAAGAGATGAGAGTACAGATGTACTTAAGTAAGTAGGGAAGCAGGGCATTGTGGGATTATCTCTTATCCTCTCCTAGAGGAAAAGTGAAAGTAACTCAGTTGTGTCTTTGAGACCACATGGATCGTAGCCTTCCAGGCTCTTCTGTCCATGGAATTCTCCAGACAAGAATACTGGAGTGGGTAGCCATTCCCTTCTCCAGGGAATCTTCCCAACCCAGGGACTGGAGCCAGGGTTGCAAGCAGAGTCTTCACCATCTGATCCACCAGGGAGAGGTAGGGGAATGCTTATTTCTACTTTCCCAAGAAATTAACTGAATAAAGTGGAGTAATGGTTCTCTGTAACTCCAGATGATGTTTGTATAATTTGTGTAACAATCTTGACTGGGGCTCAGACTGAGGCATGAGGAGCAGGTTGGAAGATTCTCACTGAGAGTGAGAAGCAAGGTGTCAGTCTTTGGGTGCTTATTTCCTCAATCATTTTCTTTTATAATGGTCAGTCATGAATATAGGGATTATTTCATAAGCTAGAGTTATAGTCACTGATACCAGAAGTCAGAAGTGAAACTGTCCAACAAAGAAAAAAAAAAGGCATAAGTTGTTAATTCTACTAAATAGTGCCAGACTATGAACTGTAATAATTTGGAAAAGAATTTTAAACCCTAGGAAATTTCACTGGGTATTTGTCAACACTGCTGAAAATCATGTGTATCAGTCAGCTTTAGTTGCAAGAAACATAAAATGACCCTTACAAAAAGAAAATGAATTTATATTAGAATATTAGTTACTCACAGTAGCTTGAATAGCTGAGAATGCTGGACCAGTAAACACGTGGACCATGGAGCCAAAGCAATAGAAAACAAAAACAACACACAAATCCGGTCTGTTGGGAAACCAACATCGTGGCCAATTGTAATTGGCAAAATGGAGCCCCAAAGAAGTCCATGTCCCAATCCCCAGAAACTATAAATAGAGTACTTTATGTGGCAAAAGGGGCTTTGCAGATGTTCAGATAATGGGCCCTAAAATAAATAAAGAGGCTACCCTGTTTTATCCAGGTTCATCCAGTCTCATCATGTAAGCCTTAAAATAGAGAACTTTTCTGACCAGAGGCAAGACAGGTGTGGCAGGGGGAGAGTCAAATTCCAAGCATGACTCAGACTCCGCATCACTGATGGTTTGAAGAGAGACAGAAACATGATGAGAAGTGTAGGTGGCCTTAAGGAGCTGAGAGAGGGTCCTGTGTGAGAGTTAGCCAGAATGCAGGGAGCTCAACCTGCTACTGCAAAGAACTGAATTCTGCCAACACTTCGAATGAGCCTTAGAAGTGGATCAACAGTGACACCCAAGACAAGGCAAGGGCAAGACCAAGACCCAACTGCTTCAACTTGCATTTCAGCAAACACTGGGCCTCAGTTTATTACTTACATAAACAGAAAGATGGAAGAGCAGTCAGAGGTTCTGGTCCCACACACCAGAGTGGGAACCTCAGATTCCCAGAAAGGATGACATCTCTCCATCCCAGAAAGGATGACACTAAGCAAAAGCATCCAGGTTTGACTATACTGCAAACTGTGGAATATCTCATCGCTAAGGCGCCAATTCAAGGCTACAGCTTAGCAGTTTTATATCCTCTAACTCTATTCTGATGAGGGGAAGGTGCAGGGAAGAAAGTCCCATACCTCATCATCACCTAGGAAATATCTTACAGGAAGATTAATTGCAGGGGAAGATGATCTCACAGAAGTTTCCTACAATGCTCCCATGCTCTCTTGCTCTGGGAAGATCACGGGCACCCTGCCCAAGCTCAGAAGAGCTGCGCTTCAAGCCTTCATCTGCTTGGTCTATTCGGAAACCTGCAGGGTCAGCAGAGTGCATGGCAGAGCCATTCCTGTACATGGATTCTCTCTCAGAGTCTCCAGATAAGAGCTCAGGCAGGTCACCACCCTGATTTTTTTTTTTTTTTTTCTTATGAGACCCAGAGTGGGGCAATCAGTCATGTCATCCCAAACTTCCAACCTACAGAACAGCGAAGAGAATACATTTGCATTGTTTTAAGGTGCTAAATGTTAGTCTCAGTCACGTCTGACTCTTTGCGATCCCATGGACTGTAGCCTGCCACGCTCCTCTGTCCATGGAATTCTCCAGGCCAGAATACTGGAGTGGGCTGCCATTTCCTTTTCCAGGGGATCTTCCCTACCCAGGGATCAAGCCCAGGTCTCCTGTATTGCAGGCAGTTTCTTTATCAGCTGAACCACCCGAGAAGTTTCCAAGGTGCTAGCTAAGACAGCTGTCATTTGTTACACAGCATTGGAACACATATGGGCTTCCCTTGTGGCTCAGCTGGTAAAGAATCTGCCTGCAGTGCGGGAGACCTGGTTTCCATCCCTGGGTTGGGAAGATCTCCTGGAGAAGGGAAAGGCTACCCACTCCAGTATTCTGGCCTGGAGAATTCCATGGACCATATAGTCCATGGGGACACAAAGAGTTGGACACGACTGAGTGCCTTTCACTCACTCAGAACACATATGAGCTCTATTCACCAGGACAGTCAGGGACTTAACTGAACACTGTTGCTGGCATTTCAGGTGTTGGTGTTCTTGGAAAATGGATGTGCCCCACATCTACTTTCAGAGAAGTTCCTCCTGCCTCAATTTTTTGCTTTACCAATTCCTTCTTCAAGGTCCATTGGTTGCTCAGTATTGAGTGTGCAATCATATGCCCATGTGCTGACTACAGGGAGGGTTTGAAAGGGCGTGCATAAGCTTTTGGGGTGGAATTACGCTCTGTTTCTCTTCCACTCATAACGTGAGAAATCTCCCAAATAGTGAAATGAGATTCAAATTATCATCAGGAAGAAAGTGTTGTTACTGTTAATTATCACTCTTTTGTTGTCCAATACCGAGATTGCAGGCTCCTATGGTTTCCAGATTTCACTGTTTCAGAATAGTGCTTCCATGAAGAGACTCAGGAATGGTCCCATTGAATCTGAAGCTATAACACACCTGGCTACCCTGAGCTTTTCCAGCAACTGACTAAACCAAAAGAAATGTCTGTGATACAGGAATACTGATCAAGAACATGGTTGTTGATTAATGCATTGTGCTACTGCATAAGATGAACTTTGTGAGATGGTTATTATGTGTGTAAAACTAAGAGGGGATCCTTTCACTCTGATCTCTTGCATCCTGCACCTGTGGCTTTAGGAAGGAAGAGCTCCTTTCTGTGTGGAGTGAATTCCAATTCTGTGCACAACACCTCTGTTTTGTTGGGTGTTTTCCCTTAGTTAACACAGAGTCTTCACGAAGCACTCAACTGACTTTAATGGAGTTAGCTGCTCCTAGATGATGGATTGGAGGATAAGATCAGTAAATCCTAAGGGATTCTTTCAGTATAAACTGAATTCACTGAAAAGTGAGTTTCTTGGAATATTACTCTCTTTTCTAAAATTTATTTAAAGTGCTTCAACTTCGCAGTGTGGGGTGTGTGTGCATGTCTAAATTAACATTGATCTAGAGTGCAGGAATGGTCGCATAGCATTTGAAGTATGTTAGTTGCCAACTTACATTTCAGAATATATCAGAACGGGTTGGTTAGAATCTGAAAACCTTACTATATAGTTTACACTCCACTACAGTAAGTACCTCACATATCAGTCTGATTTGGCACCAGAGGGTTTATTAATTAACATAAAGAATATTAAATTATGTCATTGGAGAAATGAATAGTGTCAATATATGTCAGGCAGAAAGATTTGAACAGAAAAAAATCTATGCTAGTTTGATTAACACTCTGACAATCCCAGCAGGCTAATAGTTTTTGAGCAGTACTCTGCATTTTGAACTCTACTCATTCCCGAGTTCCCCACTTTATAGAGAATTCTTTGCTCTAATAAAACTAGGAACATAGCTGTTTCTGCCATCAGAATACTTGTTGGGGCTGGATAAGCCTTTAGTGCATGTGACTTGCAGAGAACGTAGAGAGGAGAGTGTGGAAAGAGTGGAGAGTGGGGGCTTCACTTGAGTTGCAAGACCATGTTATTCAGATATCTTAAAACCTGCTCAGCAATCAATATTGGTACTTGTGGCAATATTTGCAGCAATATTGATGGTACTTTTGGTAGCATCAACATTAGCACTTAGGTACGGTTTTTGCTTTCTTTAAAGCACAATATCTGGCAATGATACTGCAGAGGAAAAAATGGCTCCAACCATCAGTGATCACTGGAGGCAAACAATATCCACCCAAAAGAACCTAACAACTCTGAAGAGCTGATTAACCTAGGTCAGGCTTAATAAAGTTACCATTAGGGTGAGTAATGCATTTTAGTAGGGCCACAGTGGTGATAGTGGTAGGTATATGGTGGCCACGGATCAAAATTTTCTGGCTATTCCCTGGGTCATTTCACTGATACACAGGAATGAGTTGGGTTAGGTCAACCTTGGTCTCCTTGTGGATAGTGGCTGCTGCCAAGTGTCTCAAAATAGGTCATTTGTCATTTCCAGTGCCATCCTCTGAAAGATGCTGAATGCTTGACCCAATCTACTAAAAGCCACCACATCCTTGAGATGCCAACTGAAGCTGCATTGTCTCTGAGTCCTTCAAGGGCTGGAGCCATGGGATAACTTGAGGAGCAACAGAAAGAACGACAATCTTCCTGACTCTGTTGATGTTCTCATCTGAGTGCTCTTTGGGCTGAGAGTCTCACAAGATCTCTCAAGGAAAGAACTCTTTTATCCCATGGTTTTTAACACCCTTCTCCATGAGAACTGAAAACCTGTAGCTCAGGAAACACTGAGGTGGGAGCCATTGTTCCAAGACCTTTTTATACCCAAAGTCACTGCATAACATGAGTTCCTCAAGCCAAACAAACGTTCTGTGTATATAAACTCATGCAAATAGATACTGAAAGGAAATAAGTGCTCATGCTTGAGGTTATATGTGGGGATAACAGTGTTGTGGAATCCCATATCAGCCTGTCTTTAGGATGAGGTCATATTACAGTAATGCATACCAAAGTGAAAAAATCATATTTTGTGAAGATTAGTCATTATTCAATCTAGTGTGATTTCCTTGTTGTGTCTAAGTCTTTTGATACTTGCAATACTTCAGGAAATTTATTATACCTTATTTTTTATTTTATTTTTTTGCTATACTAAACAGCTTGCAGGATCTTAGTTCCCTGACCAGGGATTAAAGTCAGGTACTTGGCAGTGAAAGGGGGTGTCCTAACCATTGTGCTCGCTGGGAAGTCCCAGAACAGTTATTGCAAAGTCAACTCCTGCAAAAGCAACATCGCATCTGCAGATACAGTAAGGTAGCTCAAGGGTTGTCTTGTTCAAGCCCAGAGAAATATCCAGAAGGGTCCAAGGTCAGTGTTTTTAAGCTTTAAAAAATAAATTGTTAACATTTTTTAATAGTTAAATTTCACTTTAAAATATCTGGATTTCTAGATATATTTGAAAAACAAATCCTGCACCCTCACTCCCAGATGGCAGGAATGGGCTATGACTTTTAGAAAGGGCATTGGTCTCCAATTTTTTTTATACTTTCCACCTGCCCACTTCATTCTGTAGGTTTTTGTTTGTATTCTGTGCTTTAGAATCTCACTCATATGGTGCATTTATGTGGAAGAATCCAGACAAATGTTATAGAAATCAATTTACCAAAATCTCTACAAATACTCTATGACTCTTGACTATAATTTCATATTGTCCAGTGGGTTCCAAAAATCTGGTCGTGGAGCAGCACCTTGATGACTGCAGGGAAACTAACTGGAGGAGTTTTCTGAATTTAGATGATCAGGCTCCTGCCCTCGGAGATGTCCATCTTGTTTAAAACATCTAGAGTAATTCTGTTGCACACGTGTGTTGGGAACCATTGGTTTCCTCCAGCCGTTCTGACCCTGGAGGGAGGGAGGGTGAGATGGGAGGGGCATGGGAGCCCATTGATTACTGCAGCTTGACTGCCTGACAGGTCCAGGAATATTCATACATTGCATTAAATTTACTGGCATTCAATTCAATTCAGTTAAGTAGCTCAGTTGTGTCCGACTCTTTGTGACCCAATGGACTGCAGCACACCAGGCCTCCCTGTCCATCACCAACTCCCAGAGTTTATTCAACTCATGTCCACTGAGTGGGTGATGCCATCCAACCATCTCATCCTCTGTCGCCCCCTTTTCCTCCCACCTTCAATTTTTCCCAGCATCAGGGTCTTTTCAAACGAGTCAGCTCTTCGCATCAGGTGGCCAAAGTATTGGAGTTTCAACCTGAACATCAGTCCTTCCAATGAATATTCAGGACTGATTTCCTTTATTAGTAGTTTTATTTTGATATGTTAGACAAGTCCATTGAATGAAAAGATCAAGATCTAAAAGAAACATGGCTGAAGTCAAAATTATAGAAGCAATAGCAGCTCAGAGGTCTGTGTTCTAGGTCTCCTCTGTTTTCTCTGATAACATAAAGTACTTTGGCTTCTTGGTTTCCCCAGACGTCTTGTACATTTTCAAAACCCTTAGCAGGGTGATAAGCAATTGAGTGATTACTGGGTTTAAAATTTCTCTAATTTTACCTTTTCTGTTTTTCCTTTAAGCTCCTCTGTCCATAGGCATTTTTTGAGGTCTTTGCACAGTATCAAGATGGAACAGTGACATTCTGATGGTAGGTCAAGTAAGTATTTCTTATCTAAATGTTGATATTGATCAATTTTTTTCAGTTTTTTCTAAGTACTTTTTCTAAATATTACCAGCTGAGCCACAAGGGAAGTCCAAGAATGCTGGACTGTCCCTTCTCCAGCAGATCTTCCCAACTCAGGAATCAAACCGGGGTCTCCTGCATTGCAGGCAGATTCTTTAACAACTGAGCTATCAGGGTAGCCTAAATTTTGATATTAGTCAATTTTTTCAGGTTTTTCTAAGTATTTTTTCACTGGATAATATTCCACATGTATTTCCTGATATACAGATTTTTCTATACTCACAGGAAAGACATAAGGAGGATGGAGAAAAAAGAAATTAGTAGCTTCCAATTAGAGTCCAGAATTTCCGTGGTTTCAGAAACCTGATCAAAGTCTTTACCAAAAAAAAAAAAAAATCCCCTCACTCACACCTCCATCAACAGTCTTAAAAAGTAAAGCATCAGTGTCCTAACAGACACAGGGGCGCAATAGTGTTCGGACATGTGGGCTTAGTCAAATGAAAAGTTGATCAGTGAGACTGAGTACCTACCCTTTGATAGAAGCCAGATGCTGCTTCTGTGCATATGAACTAATGGCAAATGAAGGACATTCTCCTGAATTGTAATGTGTTCTTTTATCTGTATGAATGGGGCTCAGATGGTAAAGAATCTACCTGCAACGTGGGAGACCTGGGTTCAATTCCTGGGTCAGGAAGATCCCCTGGAGAAGGGAATGGCTACCCACTGCAGTATTCTTGCCTGGAGAATTCCATGGGCTGAGGGGCCTGGAGGGCTACAGTCCATGGGGTCGCAAAGATTTAGACACAACTGAGCGACTAACACACACACACGACTGAGGGATTAACACACACATACACACATTTGTATGAGTATTTCAAATCTCAAGCTTGATAAAACAGAATGAATGCAACATAACTTTTGGGACTGTGCTGAATGCTACCAATGCAGCAGCAACCCTAGTTAAATATAATACAGGATGCAGGACTTCCATGAAAAAAGTGTCCATATGTTCAGGTCCTCTCTTCTTCCTTCCTGCCTAGTTCTCCCTCTTCTTTTTCTTATTCCTCCCCCTTGTTCCTTGCATCACTTATCTTTCTCTCTGCCAAACACCACTCCAAATAGAGTAATTTAAAACAATGAACATTTATTTAGCTAACGGTTCTGTGCATCAGCACTTCTGTTTACAGCTTGGTTAGGTAATGCATCTGTGGTCAGCTTCCAATCAATGAGGAGCTCAGATCTGAGGTTTTGGGGACAACAGCAAGTACCTGTTAATACACAGCAGGCTAGCCTGTGTCTCAGAGACACAACAGGGGTTGCAAGGATCTTGAGAAAGAAAAAAGGCATGCAGGGCGCGTGGAGAAGGAGGCTCAGACCCAGTACAGCAACATTCCTGCCACGTCCTCAAATCAAAGCAAGAACAGCCCAGATGCAAAGACTGAGGAAGAGGTTCTGCCTCTTGCAGGATGTCCTGTAAAGTCACATCACAAAGAGGCATGGATAAAGGTCGGAGTGAAGGATTATAGCACTTTTTGTAATCTATCATCTCCCTGTTGCAGGTCTCATGAGTCTCTTGGTGACTTACAATTACTGTAGTATCTGTGTGTATAGGTGTTGTGTGTGTGTGTGTGTGTGTGTGGCTCAGTCATGTCCAAGTCTTTGCGATCCCATTTACTGTAGCCTAGGTGGATTCTTTACCACTGAGCCACCTGGGAAGTCTGTGTAGGTGTTATAAGGAGTGACAAAAGGAAGAAAAAATATTGTTGCTGTATTCAAGTTCCTAATAATCTACTGGGGAGATAAACATCTGCCTCATCTAAGGTCTACAGATTCATGCATCCCTAGCTTATAACCACCAAACACACGTGTTCTAGGGAGACATGAATGAGAGGCTATTGGAAGTATAAGGGAGTATTTGAACCACAGTCAAGTTTGTTTAGCTACTTCAGCTCCCTGTCTATTTCTACCATAGTCTAAGCTCTTTTGAGGGGTTTCCGAAACCCTCTTTAATCCTGCTCTACTCAACTTAGACAACCTTTTGAATTTTAAGAATTTTAAACATATTTAAAAGCAAGGAGAACAGTATAACCACCCTCCACATACTCACCACCTAAATCAAACAGCTGTCAATATTTTGCCATATTCTATCATATATACATGCCATACAATCATACATACACAGATATATGTATAATATTTAAAAACAAAATTCATATATACATTTTAAAAATCAGACATTTTCAGCTGAGAGAAATTTATAGTTCTAAATGCTTATATTAAAAAAGAACAAGTGTCACAAATGAACAGCCTAACTTTATATCTTAAAGAGCGAGGAAAAAAAAAAAACACTAAAAGCTAGAGGGAAGAACATAATAAAGATTAGAGCAGAGGCAAATAAAATAGAGAACAGCAAGGCAATAGAGAAAATCAATGAAACTAAGATCCTTGTTTCTCCTTCAAAAAGATCACAGAATTGATCATCTTTAGCTAGATTAACTTAGCAAAAATATAAAAATGTCTCCAAGAAGTTAAATCAGAAACAAAAGTGGGAACATTACTACTGACTTTAGAGATATAAAAATAATCATAAGGGACTGCTGTGAAGAATTGCACACCAACAAATTTGATAACTTGCAAGAAATGCACAAATTCCTAGATGCACACAACCTACTAAGTCTAAATCATCAAGAATTAGAAAATCTCAATATATCATAAGGAATATGGAGATTTTGCTGGTAATTAAAAAAAAAACAAACCTGCAACCACAAAA
Source organism: Tragelaphus eurycerus (assembly GCA_935064755.1). Classification (NCBI taxonomy): domain Eukaryota; kingdom Metazoa; phylum Chordata; class Mammalia; order Artiodactyla; family Bovidae; genus Tragelaphus; species Tragelaphus eurycerus. Next base: position 8,725,181 of record CAKXYN010000034.1, on the reverse strand, counting down.
ATAGTTCTGGGTCAGATGACTTCATTAGTGAATTTTATCAAACGCTTAAAACAACAGAATCTCAGATTCTTCCAAAAAGTTGAAGGGGAAGGGATACTTAATAATTCATTCTATGAGGCCAGAATTATCCTGAATCCAAAGCAAAGAAAACTATAATATATACCAATATTGCTAATGAATATTGGTGGAAATATTTCCCCTAAAATACAAGCAAACTGAATCCATGTTAAAAAAAAAAAAAAAAAAACAACCCATGATTAACAAACACTTATACCTGGAAGGCATGATTGGTTCAATATACAAAAATTGACTGATATAAAACACTACATTAACAGAAAGGAAAAAATCATTATTTAAACTGATGTAGGAAAAAAAAAACAAACCCTGCATTTGACAAAATTTAAACATTTGAAAAAATTCAACACATTTTCATGATAACTAGGAATTCAAAGAAACTACCCTAACATGATAAAAGTCATACATGAAAAACTCACAGCTAACATCATACTTAGGGTTGGACATCCTAGCCAGAGAAACTGAGTAAGAAAAATAAAGAAAATAAAACTATTCAAATTGAAAAGGAAAAAGCAAAATATCTCAGTTTACCAATCATACAATCTTCAGCTAGATTAAAGATTGTATCTTAAAACAATTTAATAATTGTATTAAATGTTTATAAGTAGTTTATATTTGTATTCAATAGTTTATATGTAGAAGACACTAAAGATTTTTTAAAAACCCGTTAGAACCAATAGACTAATTCAGTGAAGTTGCATACTACAAAGTCAACATGCAATAATCATTTGCATTTCTCCATGAGAATGACGAATAATCCCAAAAGGAAATTAAGTGGACAATTACATGTTCATGAGCATCTCAAAGGATAAACTACTTAATAAACTTAAGCAAAGTGTTACAAGACTTGTACATTGAAAGCTACAAACCACTGCTGAAAGAAATCAAAGAAAACCCAAAGAAATGGAAAGACATTCTCTGTTCAGGGATTGGAAGGCTGTGTATTGCTAAGATGACAATACTACCCAAAGCTATCTACAGCGTCAATGCAATCTCTATAAATATCCTAACAGTGTTTCTTACAGTAGAATCCAGTAGGTCCTTGCTAATTATTTCATATATAGTAGTTTGTATATGTTAATCCCAAATTCTTAAATTATAGATGTAGAAAAATCTATCCTAAAATTTACAAGAATTTTTAAGGGATATCTAAATATCTGAATATCTAAAACAACATGGAAAAAAAGCATGATTGGCAGTCTCATCCTTGAAAGTGAAAGTGTGAGTTGCTCAGTCCTGTCCAACTCTTTGCAACCCCATGGACTGTAGCCCACCAGCCTCCTCTATGCATGGAATAATGCTTATCAATAAATGAGTGGATAAATAAAATATGGTTTTATATATATATATGAAAATATGTATATATATATAATGGAATGTTATTCAACCTGAAAAAAGAAGGAAATTCTGGTACACATCATAACATAGATAATACATTTAATGACATTATAGTAAGTGAAATAAACAAGCTACAAAAAAGCAAATATTGTATAATTCCACACATATGAAGTTTCTAAAATAGTCAAGTTCTTTTTAATTGAATTTTATTTTATATTGGAGCATCAGATCAGATCAGTTGCTCAGTCGTGTCCGACTCTTTGTGACCCCATGAATCGCAGCACGCCAGGCCTCCCTGTCCATCACCAACTCCCGGAGGTCACTCAGACTCAGATCCACCGAGTCAGTGATGCCATCCAGCCATCTCATCCTCTGTCGTCCTCTTCTCCTCCTGCCCCCAATCCCTCCCAGCATCAGAGTCTTCTCCAATGAGTCAACTCTTTGCATGAGGTAGCCAAAATCCTGGAGTTTCAGCTTTAGCATCATTCCTTCCAAAGAAATCCCAGGGCTGATCTCCTTCAGAATGGACTGGTTGGATCTCCTTGCAGTCCAAGGGACTCTCAAGAGTCTTCTCCAACATCACAGTTCAAAAGCATCAATTCTTCGGCGCTCAGCCTTCTTCAGAATTTTCCACAGTTTATTATTATCTACACAGTCAAAGGCTTTGGCATAGTCAAGAAAGCAGAAATAGATGTTTTTTCTGGAACTCTCTTGCTTTTTCCATGATCCAGCAGATGTTGGCAATTTGATCTCTGGTTCCTCTGCCTTTTCTAAAACCAGCTTGAACATCAGGAAGTTCACGGTTCACATATTGCTGAAGCCTGGCTTGGAGAATTTTGAGCATGACTTTACTAGCGTGTGAGATGAGTGCAATTGTGCGGTAGTTTGAGCACTCTTTGGCATTGCCTTTCTTTGGGATTGGAATGAAAACTGACCTTTTCCAATCTTGTGGCCACTGCTGAGTTTCAGGATTTGGAATAGCTCCACTGGAAATCCATCACCTTCACTAGCTTTGTTCATAGTGATGCTTTCTAAGGCCCACTTGACTTCACATTCCAGGATGTCTGGCTCTAGGTCAGTGATCATGCCATCATGATTATCTGGGTCGTGAAGATTTTTTTGTACGGTTCTTCTGTGTATTCTTGCCACCTCTTCTTAATATCTTCTGCTTCTGTTAGGTCCATACCATTTCTGTCCTTTATCGAGCCCATCTTTGCATGAAATGTTCCTTTGGTATCTCTGATTTTCCCATTCTGTTGTTTTCCTCTATTTCTTTGCATTGATCACTGAAGAAGGCTTTCTTATCTCTTCTTGCTATTCTTTGGAACTCTGCATTCAGATGTTTATATCTTTCCTTTTCTCCTTTGCTTTTCACTTCTCTTCTTTTTGCAGCTATTTGCAAGGCCTCCCCAGACAGCCATTTTGCTTTTTTGCATTTCTTTTCCATGGGGATGGTCTTGATCCCTGTCTCCTGTACAATGTCACGAACCTCATTCCATAGTTCATCAGGCACTCTATCACATATAGGCCCTTAAATCTATTTCTCACTTCCACTGTATAATCATAAGGAATTTAATTTAGGTCATACCTGAATGGTCTAGCGGTTTTCCCTACTTTCTTCAATTTGAGTTTGAATTTGGCAATAAGGAGTTCATGGTCTGAGCCACAGTCAGCTCCTGGTCTTGTTTTTGCTGATTGTATAGAGCTTCTCCATCTTTGGCTGCAAAGAATATAATTGATCTGATTTCTGTGTTGACCATCTGGTGATGTCCATGTATAGAGTCTTCTCTTGTGTTGTTGGAAGAGGGTATTTGCTATGACCAGTGCATTTTCTTGGCAAAACTCTGTTAGTCTTTGCCCTGCTTCATTCCATATTCCAAGGCCAAATTTGCCTGTTACTCCAGGTGTTTCTTGACTTCCTACTTTTGCATTCCAGTCCCCTATAATGAAAAGGACATCTTTTTTGGGTGTTAGTTCTAAAAGGTCTTGTAGGTCTTCATAGAACCGTTCAACTTCAGCTTCTTCAGCATTACTGGTCGGGGCATAGACTTGGATTACCGTGACATTGAGTGATTTGCCTTGGAAACGAAGAGAGATCATTCTGTCATTTTTGAGATTGCATCCAAGTACTGCATTTCGGACTCTTTTGTTGAGCATGATGGCCACTCCGTTTCTTCTGAGGGATTCCTGCCCGCAGTAGTAGATATTGGAGCATAGTTGATTTAAATATTGTGTTAGTTCAGGTGTATATCAAAGTGATTTAGTTATACATATACATATATCTCTATTCTTTTTCAGATTCTTTTCCCATGTAAGTTATTACAGAATATTGAGTAGAGTTTCCTGTGCTATATGGTGGTGGTGGTGGTGGTGGTGGTTTAGTCTCTCAGTCGTGTCCAACTCTTGTAGCCCCATGGACTGTAGCCCACCAGGCTCCTCTGTCCCTGGGATTCTCCGGGAAAGAATACTGGAGTGGGCTGCCATTTCCTTCTCCAGCTATATGGTAGGCTTTGTTGATTATTTTATATATAGCAGTTCTTGCCTGGAGAATCCCAGGGATGACGGAGCCTGGTGGGCTGCCGTCTACGGGGTCGCACAGAGTCGGATACGACTGAAATGACTTAGTAGCAGCAGCAGAATATGTTAATCCCAAACTCCTAATTTTTCCATACCAACCTCCATGTTTCCCCTTTGGTAATCATGTGTGTTTTTGAAGTCTGTGAATCTGTTTCTATTATACAAATATGCTATTTTGTATCAACTTTTTTAGATTTCATATATTATTAACATATGATATTTTTCTTTCTCTGTCTGACTTAACTCCACTAAAGACAGCGGCCAGTGTGGTTGTTCCCAGGGTCTTGCAGAAGAGAAGCCTGGGAAGTCAGTGTTTGGTGAGTATCAGGTTTCAGTGTGGGACAATGAAAACAAGTTCTAGAGATGGATAAGGTTGTAGAATAATATTGACTCTGCTTAAGGCCGCTGAACTGTGTGCTTAGAAATGGTTAAAACAGTTTTATGTTTTGTATATTTTATAACAATTTTAACAAAATAAGTTATTGCTGATGTTGAGTATTTTATGTTGCATCACATCAAGAAGCACGAAATGATTAGCTGACCCATTATTCATGGTGGTGGAGACAAACCATTTCTCCATTGTGAGGGGATATTTTCCCCTTTACAAGTGGGACTTAACCCGAGTGGCAGTGTTTTCAGCACAGTCACTTTTCACTTAGTGATTTTAGCATTCATCAATGATCCTTGCCTGACTTGAGCTAGTCAGTGGTGGTGTTTTTCTCCCTGTCGTTTCATCTATAACCATTAGCCGATTCTTTTTTCTAATGAGATATTGTTTTCTCATCAATTAGGGCCATTTGGTGACGTTTCATAGTCAGAAAAACAGAAGTATAAATGCCTAATTAATTCTTTCTTATTAATTTACTTTTAAAGTAAGAAGTTAGTATAACTGTCATTTCCAATGAAAGCCTTTTTCATGTGTGTAATTTCAATTTCAAATGTCAATCCACAATGTTTTATGTATACATATATACATATGTTGGGGAAGGCAATGGCACCCCACCCCAGTACTTTTGCCTGGAAAATCCCATGGACAAGAGGATCCTGGTGGGCTCCAGTCCATGGGGTGTCTGAGAGTCGGACACGACTGAGCGACTTCACTTTCACTTTTCACTTTCATGCATTGGAAAAGGAAATGGCAACCCACTCCAGTATTCTTGCCTGGAGAATCCTAGGGACGGGGGAGCCTGGTGGGCTTCTGTCTGTGGGGTCGCACAGAGACGGACACGACTGAAGTGACTTAGCATATACCTATGTATATACATACACACACTTCCCTGGTGGCTCAGCTGCTAAAGAGTCCGCCTGCAGTGCAGGAGACCTGGGTTTGATCTCTGGGTTGGGAAGATCCCCTGGAGAAAGAAATGGCAACCCACTCCAGTATTCTTGCCTAGAGAATTCCATGGAGGAGCCTGGTGGGCTACAGTCTATGGGGTCACAAAGAGTCAGACACAACTAAATGACTAACTTTCACTTTTTCATACATACACATACACACATATGGGCTTCCCTGATGGCTCAGATGGTAAAGAATCCGCCTGCAATGCGGATTTGATCCTTGGTTTGGGAAGATCCCCTGGAGAAGGGCATGGCAACCCACTTCAGTATTCTCAGCTGGAGAAGCCCCATGGACAGAGGAGCCTGAAGGGCTGCAGTCCACTGGGTTGCAGAGTCCGCCACAACTGAGCGACTAAGCACACACACCTGTATGTCAGTGGGCTGAAACTGTATAGTCACAGCACGCTATAATGAAATACATGTATTATTATTATTATTTTGCTCACATTGTTTTAAGTTTGAACAGTAGCATCTCTTTCAACTAGGTCCTGGGTCCTTTTGACAGAAATCCATTAGTCTTTGAATGCCTTTTGTTTTCTGGTACAAAAAGATGTCCCAATACCTTTTCCTTGCCCTAGCAGATCTGGAGACAGTCATTTTTAGAAAACAACACTGTCCCCTTTAGTGAAGAATGGTATTGAGAAAACAAACTATGGATACAAGTGGTACTCAATTTTTACTTGGATATTACTGATCATCAGCCCTTTCATGAATGCCATAATTTTTTAAAAAAATCTTGCATCTATACAATTTTCATTTCAAGTAACACATAAGAAAAGAATTACTTAATTTCTTCAACTTTAGATCTGTGTCTCTTTTCCCATACATTGAAATCATGATGCATAAAAATAATATGGAAATGACTATTTATTTGTAGCATAATCCAATATTCACAAGAAAGTTTCAAAATAAAATAAATATTACTACTGAAATAAAACTACTGAATAAACTTTAAGATTTCCTTGTACTTCTTTTTAAAATAAGTTTATCAATTTCTTTTAAATTGTGGTAAGAACATTTAATAAGAGCTCTATCCTCTTGGGAAATTTTTAAGTGTGTAATGTGGTATTGTTAATTATAGGTAGGATGTTATAATGTTTCTGCTGTGACACCTCTTAGTAACCTCACACAGACTCAGTTTAGCCATGAAGTATTCTCCAGAAATCTTCAGCCTTTCTCATGTTACTTAGAGTGCCGCTCGTTGAACACACACTGGTGAACTGTAGGACATCATTCCTCTCTGACTCAGGGAAGCCCTTGCTTTTCAACAACCTGTTCTGCTGGGTAACCCATTGGAGGAAGGGCTCATCCGTTTGCACCTGACATCCCTTGTTGCTTCTGTTCTTAGGAATCTGGAATTGGAATCTACATGATTGATTTCTACCTTAAAATATCTCACCGTTGTGAATCCTGAAGATTTTCTGAGCTTCAGGTTATCAAACTCTCTTCTGTTCTTCTACGGTTAATGGGCAGAGCAATTCTCATGAATCCTTACTGAGCCCAAACTGCCTAGTTCTGCAAGAAAAGAAATATTTAAAGTGATTGGATCATACTGGTTCAGTATCACCCGAGCACACAGGCACGGGTCTCAACCAAACCATGATTCAAACATTGCCTAACTTACTGAAATAGTGTTTCAAATTTGAAAAAGGAATCGCGTTTGGATTATTCCAATGACTTCTATGATTCAATACCATGGAATCCTTGACTTGTTAAACTCTGTATTTTAGAATACACGAATTTTGTTCTTTTTAATATTTACTTCACTTTAAACTTTAAGTGAAGAATATCTTAAAGCAAATTCTTCTTTTTTTTCTGGGAAAAGGCGGTATGTGTTGATATTTTAAGCTAAGAGTTCATTGTTCTGCCATGAATGGAGGCTCCTAACTCTTATCAAATTGTAATCTCAATTATATGTGGAACTTAAAAAACACTGAATTTACAAAAACAGACAATAGAATGGTGACCCCACAGCTTGAGGTGTTGGAGAAATGGGGAGATATAGGTCAAAGGGCACAAACTTTCAGATATAAGATGAAAATACCCAGGGATCTACGGTACAGTGTGGTGACCACAGCTAACAATAGTGTTATGTCTACCAGTACAATAACAATACCGCTTCACAGACTGTTGCTATGAGAGTAGAGGTTTAATGTTCTCACTGTAACATAACAAAAACAAGAAGAGAATGGTAATTACGTGAACTAACCTTGTTAACTAACTTTACTATTGTAAGCATTTGACAATATATACATGTGTCAAGTCATCACCTCGTATAGTTTAAATGCACACAATGTCATTATGTCAAGTATGTCTCAGTAAAGCTAGAAAAAAGAATTAAGGAAATGTCAGGAAGATGTAAACACAATAATTAATTTGGTCATTATTAAGGGACACTGCATGATAAATGCTTATAACTTAATTAAAGACAATGTGATCTCCAAGTTCTGAGTATTATTTCTTCAATTAAAAAAAAAAATCATTCAGTTCAGTCCCTGAACTCAACCCACTACCAAGAAAATAGAAGAATTCACTCTGGGTAGGGTAGGAAAAATCCCCTAGAGAAGAGAATGGCAACCCACTCCAGTATTCTTGCCTGGAGAATTTCATGGACAGAGGAGCCTGGTGGGCTACAGTCCATGGGGTCACAAAGAGTTAGACACTACTGAGCGGTTAACACTTTGGACTTCCCAGGAGGTGCTAGTGGTAAAGAATCTACCTGCTAATTCAAGAGACATAAGAGACCCAGGTTCGAACCCTGGGTCAGGAAGACCCCCTGGAGGAGGGCATGGCAACCCACTCCAGTATTCTTGCCTGGAGAATCCCATGGACAGAGGAGCCTGTGGGCTGGGCTACAGTCCAGGGGATCGCAAAGGGTCAGACCCTACTGAAGCAACTAGCACACATGCACAGGAGCTGCCCATGCTCTGAGGAACAGAAAATCTGTGTACACGGGATGTGTTGGTCCTGCCTACTCGGTTACTCTACACATCTGATCAAAATCCAAATGAATTCTGAGTCTGGACAAAAGGCATGCCACAGCTAAAAGCTTCCACATGCCGCAACAAAGATGAAAGAAAGATCCTGTACCTAAGACCTGGTGCAGCCAAACACACTTTTTAAAATTTTATTTTAAATGTCGGGTGACAGGAAAACTCAGAACTGGCTTCTAGTTTGGCATCTGTTCTGGATTATGATTTCTTCCGGATTGGGCAATATTCTGGATAAACCCCAAATCCCATTTTATGCAAGAATCTAAGCTCCTACCTTGGTCTTCCAGGTCCTTTGTTTCACAGCTGAGTCGGAGACCAATGTGGAGGATTAAATCCATTCAAAGCTTGTGCAGAGACTATTTTCATTTTCCCCTGCTGCATTTTTCAAAAGAGGATAAGACCTATTAAGAGAGATTTATATTCTGTCAAACTTTATTTGAGAGAATGCTATTCAACATTCCAACCCATTTTTGCTAACATATCTGAAGAGAAAGAATTTTTCCCTTTAAACATAGTGAATTCGTCTCTTTGGTTTAAAATCTTAAGATGAGGTCACAGATATCTGATGGAATCTTAGACCAAATTAAACAAAGGAAAGAATCACTTCTTTTTTTTTTTGGAAAGAACCACTTCTTAAACAGGATTATCTATAGTGTTGTGATTGAATATATATTATTTTACTATTTCAAAATTTACTTCATGCATCTTCTGTAACACATAAATTTTCTTCCCACTCACGCAGTCTTGAATTACAACGTGGAACACAGAACACACCTCCTGGAATCCAGGAGGCTGAAGTTACATCTATAGATTATTGCTGTTCTTATTTAGTCTCTAAGCTGTGTCTGACTCTTTTGTGACCCCAGGGACTGTAGCCCACCTGAGTCCTCTGTCCATGGGATTTTCCAGACAAGAATACTAGAGCAGGTTGCCTCTTCTTCTCCAGGGGATCTTCCTGACCCAGGGATCAAACCTGCGTTTCCTGCATTGGCAGCAAGTTTCTTTACCACTGTGCCACCAGGGAAGCATCTCAGCTAAAGATATTTCTCCTAATTATAAAAGCATCCTCTTCCCATCTTCAGCCCCTGACCTTTCATGTGCCTAGAGAATGTAGCAGAGCTTCCGAGGAAAAAATATAACCACGGTCCATGCTTTCCTTCAAGTCAGAAGGACAACCAGGGAGCTGCTGGCAGTCGGGGGACCTCCTAACTCCTCCCCCGGGGAAGCAGCTTCATCCGGGCAGAAGTCTCTGGAGAGTGACAAAGTGCCAACAGCCCTATCTCTTTTCTCCAAGACATTTTACTCACCAGCTAGTGCTTTTGGACGAAGAGATTCCTTTCTTGGTTTCTCTTGTTAAATTTAACATCTCTCCTAAGAATTAATTACAGCGACTCAATACTAGCAAGTGACTAATGAATTACTTTGACCACTGGACGCAGAGAACTGACACGCTGGAAAAGACCCTGATGCTGGGAAAGATCAAAGGCAGGAGGAGAAGGGGACAGCAGAGGATGAGATGGTTGGATGGCATCACCAACTCAATGGACATGAGTTTGGACAATGTCTGGGAGTTGGTGATGGACAGGGAGGCCTGGTGTGCTGCAGTCCATCGGGTCGCTCAGTGGACATGACTGAGCTGAATTGAGTTAATGAATTATAAAACTATTTTCTGGGAAATTATAGAACAGAGAAAAAGGGAAAATTAGAGTGATGGACTCTGATTGAAGGAATCTGCCTTACCATGTCGGAAGTGCCTTGGCATAGGTGACCCACTCGCCTTGCTGAGAGTGTCAGCAAGCAGAGATGAGGCAGTCAGAGGAGGGAGAGATGGAAATTTTCCAAAGACAAACAGGGCAGTTGCTTCGCCCTCCATGGGATTGTGCACAGAAGTCATGGGATATACACGTAGAGTGGGGTGCAGGATGGCTTTTGGCTATCACCCCAAAAATCAGGGTGAAAAGCCATCAGCCTAGGAGAAGAAAGGGACCTTTAACTTAGTTTTCGTCTGAGGTTAAGAGAATATTGTCATTTTTGTTTAAAAAAATCCCACAGATAATTTTCTCCTATTTCACCACTGTGGGCATTTTCAGTGGCTTGAGTTCAAAAGCCATGAACAGTGATGAGAGGAATATTACATTTCAGGAAATCATGGTAAGAGATGAAAGAAACACGGAGACTGGCCACTCAGGTGGACGACAGGGTGTGTGTCCGTATATGATGACACCGGGGAACCCTGGAGCTGCCCTTCCTGCGTCTCTGCTCTTCTCCAGCACTGGGCTGGCTGCACCCTTGCCTCACTTTTTAAAAATTATTTTCTATTGGAGCATAGTTGCTTTACAGTGCTCTGTTAGTTTCTACTGTTCAGCAACGTGAATCAGCTACACATGAACATATATTCCCCCTCCCTTTTGGATTTCCTTCCCATTCAGGTCACAACAGTGCATGGAGTTCCCTCTGCTATAAAGTGTGTTCTCATTAGTTATCTACTTTATACATAGTGTCAATACTGCATATGTGTCAATTTCAATCTCTCAATTCATCACACCTGCTTTCCCCCCCTGGTATCAATACACAAGTTTCCTATGTCTGTGTCTCTATTTCTGCTTTGCAAATACGATCGTCTAGACCATTTTTCTAGATTCCACGTATAAGTGTTAATATGCGATATTTGTTTTTCTCTTTCTGACTGACTTCTCTCTGTATGACACTCGCTGCATTTTGTGCCTGCTGCGTCCCTGACCTGGACAGTAGCATGGTTTTCTGTAGTTAGAAGGTATAGGTCTCTTCAAGCCCTGACTGTGATGCATTCCTCATATGTAACCTTAAGGGAACATCTTTATCTCTTGAGAGATGATACCACATGAATACCACTCATTGTTGGAGACATTAGGATCCCATCACCTGAATAGCGTTTTCTCATTGACAAAGTCTTTTCAAAGGTTATTTCTTTCCTTTCTGCCCTTGTTCCCCCAAACTGAGGTATAATGAAATGTTCTCTGAATTTATCCTTCACAAAAGCTCTGTTACATTAAAATCTATGAGTCACATAAATGCAAGCAATGGAACTAAAATGGTATATTTCACCCACTGGTGCTTTATATTTGTTTTTTTGTGATTGATGGATTGATTGATGCATTTTTGCTTTCAAATAAACAAAACTTTTCCTATTGCAGACCCCTGGCTTTATTGTGCTTTGCCTCGAAGATTTAATAAAATCGTGCCTTTAAGCATTTGTTTTAGAGCTTCCATCCTGATATTGCACTGGTGTGGGTGATGCAAAGAAAGCAAAACAAAACCTATTAACCTTGTTCAAAATTGTTACAATATAAGTTTCTTCTTCAAATAGATACACTGCTGGTTGATCAGTTGTCCAAGAAAACTTTCCAGCCACTGCCCTAGAGCTCTCAGCAGTGAGAAGTTAGGAGATTTCGGCTCAGGGAATGAGATCATATTGACATCAACCACAGTATCCTGAAGCTGAGGAGAATTTGTCTCTTAAATATTTAGAGCAATGGGCTGGATGTAAAGGGAATTAAAAAAAAAAAAAAAACCACAGATATTTTTGCAGGGAATGGGACAAATTACCCCCTGGATCTAAAATAACACCCAATCATATGAACCAGAATGATAAAGCAGAACTTCCCAACCAGCCCTAGGGAGATGGTGAGCGAAACTGTCAGTGTTGATAATTTCCAATAATTCTCAGCATGCACGTATCTTCTAATTCTTGAAGTACACTTAATGCATTTGACTTTGCATTTTCCTCCTAAGAAAATTATCACTATTTTCCACTATGTATGGCATTATAAAATAAGAGTTAGGTCAGCCTCCTTCACACTTTGGGATCTAACATGGTAGTAATGCTTGTTAGACATTGCTAATTCCTTTCCCCCCAATATCTGGTCTCCTCTTCTTTAAATGGGGACCTCTGATTTTTAGTTGAGCACATTACAGCCCAGAATAAAAGACTCTCTTCCCAACCTTCTTTACCAGCTAGCCATGGCAAACGGATGAATCTTTACCAGGAAAATGGATGTGGAAATGTATAGAATTGTGGAAGGACTACTTGAAAAGAGCTGTGTCAGCTGAGAGAGGACCCCTTTATGCTCTTCTGGCATTTCTCCTCCTCACTTGACACAGTCATGCTCATCACAAGGTGACCCTGAAGATGGTGAGATAAAAAGTCAGGAGCCCCAAGTCCTGCCCACGTATGGAGCTCTTCCCCATCCCTAAGCAGCTGACTCAGGACCTTCTCTACTCAAGTCAGACATTTCTCTCTTATGGAAGCCACTGGTTGCTTTGTCTGCTCTACGAAGGTAAATCTTCAATTTTAAATATAAAGTATATCAATAACAATGCTGCAGAGGGTCATGTTGGAGCCTGAAATAAGAGGAAATTCAGTAAAACTGATCCTGTCTTTAATTTAAAAGTTCTGACTTTTTGTTTACATGGATTTCTTGGCATATATTTTGATTTGTTTAAATACTGCATTGGGATTGCTGCTTCTTGGAAGATAAATTAGACAATTTCCCCTATTCCTCCTAAGTATAACTAAAACTTTTGCATTATATATATGTAAACCATGGACTTTGGATTATACTGATGTGTTAATGCAAGTTCATCAACTGTAAAAAATGTACCACTCTGGTGGGGGATACGGATGAGGAGGGAAGCCATACATGTGTCAGGACAAGGAATATATGGGAAATCTCTGTACTTTCTATTTAATTTTGCTGTGAACTGAAAACTGCCCTAAAAAATACTCAATTTTAAAAGAATTTAATAGAACTGAAAGGATAAATAGGCAAAAGACCAAATTGTATGTGGAAAAATCAAGACCCTTGTCTTAATAATAAAATGATTGGACAGAAAATTAGCATGAATACAGAAAAACTCATTATGATCAATGATCAGGACATAATCCATTTTCATAGAAAAGAAACCATATTGGGGCCATACATTCAACCTCAATAAATTTAAAGAAAATTTAATTCAGATTGAGTGTGTTGACTGACTACAAATGAATTATATATTACCTCTTAGTAATATTTAAATCAATATATTTAGTTCTCCTCACTCTCCAAATTCTTTCCAAAGATAAAAAAAATTCAAGGACATGTCTTTTGGGACCAATGCAAAAATTAATCAATTAGCAAATATTACTTAAGAAAAATGTTGCATTAATTGTATTAAGTGTGCATGACATGCTAGGCAATGTATACATGTTAAACATTAAAAAATTTTTAAACAAATCATCACAGAGGAAAATTTCCACTTAAGGTAGTACATTCCTAGTTAGTACATTCACTATTGTGTGTCACAATAACTGACTCTAAACAGCAGACGCAGATAGAAGATGTGAACTTTGAATGATCTCAATATCCTAGACCCTTACTGGACCTTACTGGGCTTCCCTGGTGGCTCAGATGGCAAAGAATCTGTGTGCAATGCAGGGGACCTGGGTTTGATCTCTGGGTCAGAAAGATCCCCTGGAGAAGCGAACGTCTACCCATTCCAGTATTCTTGCCTGGAGAATTCCATGGACAGAGGAGCCTGGCAGGCTACAGTCTATGGGATCACAAAGAGTTGGACATGACTGAGCAACTAACATTACTGAACCTAACTGAAGACATTGTCCAAAAAAGTGAACAATGAGGCTTATTTCAACTAATCATGCTGGATCCATGGACTCATTCTATTCTATCTATAAAGCTAGTCTTCAGTTAACAATTAACTAGCAGAACCATTAACTCTGACTTTCCAACACTTAAAATCCCTTGATTTCTTTTTTTAGCCAATGAATAAATGAATTTCTTCATTGCTGTATGTTCCCTTGTTGGCAAGTTAATAGACTCTGATTTGCAACTTAGAAAAAAAGATAAATTTATTTTTCTTCCCTTCTTTGGTAACTGGATAAACCAAGGTCTGCAGATTCTGAGCCCCAAACTCTTGTATTCATCCTGTATTGCCTGAGTGCCCACCACTTCCATGGACTATGCATAAGGCACACATTTAAGAAATCCAGCCCTGATCCCTCAAGAGGCCGTTGATCTGTTCAAGTAAATAGAGATGAAAATAATAACATGAAAAATATTTCAAGAAAGCAAAAAAATGCAATTGCTGAAGAGTGGAAGATACCAAAAGCACTGGGGACTTGAAGGGAGAAGAAGCAGAATGAAGAAAGACTCTAGGCAGGAATATAGAAAATACACAAGTAACATGGAGATCACTAATGCTCCTGTATCAGAAGCTGATCAAGCTGAACAGGAAGTTGTAGGGTCAGGTGTGGCTGAAGTTAGCATTAGGAATTTGTATTTCATTCTCCAATCGGATGCACCAGGGGAATGTGCCCTATTCATCTCAATAATACAAGATGACACAACAGTGGTCCTTCAAAAAGGGATGAAATGGGAAGAAAGTGAAATCACTCAGCTGTGTCCAACTCTTTGCGATCCCATGGACTATAGCCCACCAGGCTCCTCCATCCATGGGATTCTCCAGGCAAGAGTACTGGAATGGGTTGCCATTTCCTTCTCCAGGGGATCTTCCCGACCCAGGAATCAAACCCGGGTCTCCTGCATTGTAGGCAGAACGCTTTACCATCTGAGCCACCAGGGAAGTCCTATGAAAGGAAGTCCTATGAAATGGGAGAGGAGGTTAAAAACTGACTCACTGCTATAAGCCATGGGGATCTGTTGGATACCTTTGAACCAGGAATGACATATAATGACAGTGGTGTTTGTGAGATTAGTAAGAAAAGGAGCAGAGGGCAAAAGGAAGAGGGATGAAAAAACTGATTGCATACTTTAATCAAATCCAAAATTTGTTCTGAGTTGCTTATATCAGTCAAAGAATTAGAGGATGGAATTAGAACTGCTAAAGCGAACTGAAAGAAGTCCTCTAATGGAATGTGAGCTCTCTGATACAGAGCTGGGTGAGTTATTCACAGCTCTGTCTGCAGAGCCTGGGTCAGTGCCTGGCACACCATAAATATGCAATAAATAGTTTTAAAATAAATGAAAGTTAAATAATTGAATTAAAACAACACTGGCGAACTTCTGGGTTGGGCTTGTAATATGAGAATTTGGCAAATCAAGAAAGTTTACATGATCCTATACTGAGTTTTCTTTGATACTTGTGTCCGCAGATATTCGAGTGGGGACCTAAATTTGAGAAAATAGAGTCTTTTAATTTTTAAGTTGATTTTCTTACCCCGATTCTGAGGTTTTATTTCATTACAGAGAGTTCGGAAGTGTTTCAGCAACTAAAATGAATACTTTCAGCAAAAGCTAGGTTTTTGAGTCATCAGGTAAAGTTATTGTTTTTAAACTGAGAGAACTTGCTCAGAAATAAAAGTCATTTGATAGTCAGTCAGGATCTGACCCTGGAATCAGACCAGCAAGATCCACATAACTACTGACCTAAAACCTTTTCCTTCCATAGAAGGCTCATGTAAGTTCACTGTATTCAACCTTGCAAGCAGAACCATCTGGGAACTTTTCAAATACCTCTGTCTGCAACTGCCCTTGGATATTCAGGTATCATGTGGTCCAGAAGTGGGGGCTTGGACATTAGTATTTTTTGAAAGTTATCGGGTGATCTTGATATACAGACATTATAGAGGACCACCCCCCTGGTAACTTTATCTCTCCCACCAACTGCACCCCATGCTTCATTTCCCTCTAAAGTCACCAAGCCCTTTTACGATTCTGTGCCATTACTCACATTGCCCCTTGTCATTCTTACTTCATCCAAGGAATACCTATTTATTGTCTTTGTGACTCAGATTAGATCCATTTGCTCCATGACATCGACTCTGCTGTCATGGCCAGCTCTGGCATCATCCATGCCTCTCTATCTGATGTTGCCACAGCTCTCAGCTGACTTATATATGGTTGTCCATTTAATTTCTCCCCCTGGGTTAGGAACTCACTGAGGGCAAGAAACATGGTTCATTTCTGATAATATCCTGATCACTTGCCACTTGGTAAATAATTAATAGATATGTATTTGATGGGACCAAAATTATTTGAGAATATAATAGACAGTAATGTCCAGATTATGTTAAAGTCCCATCCAAAGTTCCTTTCTTTCTTTCTTTTTTTTTTTTAGCATGCTTTGTGTGTTTTTTTGTTTTTTTTTTTTGTATCAGGGCACAGCACTGAAAACAGGGTCCTATTTTCTGGTTTGGACAGTCCTTAGGTTTCCCTGAATTTTAGTTTCCTCACCTTTGAAGTGAGAGAATGGTTTCAAATAAATTCTATATTCTCATTAATTTTTAAATCAATTCATAGCTCACAGAATATAAAATTATAAAATAGCCTAATGGGGTGGTAAGAAAGCACGCAACTTTCTGCTTGTAAGCTATTTATATGCTAAATGCACATTCACCTCCTGAAATCATATCTTCATGGACTGGAACACTCTATGAAGCACAGAAAATCAAGAAATGTGCTGCTCTGTCAGCCTTTAATAACCATCACTTAATGGATGCTTACCAAACATCAGGAAATTCACAGCTGGGATGGTACTGTAGGTGTCTGCTTTACTTATTGATCATTTGTCTTCAAACTACAATAGTATTAACATATTCTATATTCATGCTAATAGTATTTGTTGGGCAAGCAACATGGATTTATCCTTCATTACCCTAAAAAGATGAACGTTAAGTGAAGCTAGTTTCAGAGGATCACACTATTTATTCTAAGAGAACACAAGAGCCCTTACTCAAGAACAGAGAATTCCCAGTAGGAGAATAATATTAAGTAGCATTTACTGAGCACCTTCTATGTACCTTACATTCTACTTTACTTGTTCTCTCATATGTATAATTTTATACTCATTAACATGGCAGGGTAGATTTTTTTTAATTTTATAAATTTTATTGTGTTTTAAATTCATTTAAAAATTTTACAATGAAAAAAATTTAAATATGTAAAATAACAGTTTCGTGTAGTGAACATCCATGTACCTATCACCTAGATTTACTACTTTGTCAGTGTTTTTCCTTTATCTGTTTTGTTCCAGGTTTTAAAAACTAAATTAGAGATATTCTGACAGTTTACCCTAAATTCTTTAGTATCCTCTCAAAAAAATAAGCATCATTGCTGAAACAATCATTCACAATACCACTACAGCACCAAAATATTGAAACATCTCCTTCATATCATCTAACATTAAGTTCACATTGTATTCATGTTCCCAATAGTTCTCAGAATGTGTGGTATTAAAAAAACACATACTGTCCAAAGTAGTTCTGGGCTGGGCAGGAGAGGAGGAGGGAACGGTGAGCACAGGGGCCGAGTGTGCTCTCATCCTTCTGTCCCACTTTGGGGGGGGCTCGTTTGAGACAGGACGCCCCCTTTGAGTCACCAGCCTGCAGGATTACTCCCACACCCGTGTGCAACCTGGCACAGGAGAGACACACAGCACACACACCAGGCCAAGCCAGTCCCTGACAGGGGATATCCCAGTGGAATGCTCTTGAAAGCTTGGAGAAAGCTAAGGCCACACTAAGTGAAGATGAAATGCTAGAACTTCCATGGCGCACAGTGGAGGGCATGATCAAAACACCCAAGGAGATGAACAAGCTAGAGAAAGCCCAGTTGCATTCTAGAGGGTCTGAAGGACACTACAGTTGCCAACGAGATGAGGAATCCACTGGAGAATTGAGCAAACATATCATGGAGATGCTGAGTGGTACCTGCCTTCTGAAGGCCAGGGAAGAAGAGCAGGCAAAGTTACACAATTGGGCCCCTTGATATCAGTGGGTTAATATCTGATCTTACATATACGATCTGATATATAAGGTGGCTGCACTTAACGGTAAAGTCAAGTGGGTACAGTTATTGTAACGAGTGTCAAGATACGAGCAGTAACTGAGAGTCTGGTCTGCAGGGAGCTATGAAACGGTTACCAGGATACAGTATTCTTGGGGGCAAGAGAGACAGGCAGCCACCAAAAGCAAGACTTACTTCATACAATAAGTCAGGAATAAATGACCAGGAGGCTGAGGAAAGCTACCCCATATGATACCAAATGTTCAGCATTCTTGCTTAGTTTCCAGACATGAGCCAGTTCTCCGGCCCAGAATCTATTTAACAAAGAAGACGTGAGTCAAAATGAAGAAGGATTCTGCAACACTCTGGCAAGAACATAGGAATTTCCCAACCCTCCCTAGAAGGAAAGACCTACCATCATTTTCTCGGGTAAATGTACACTAAGGAAAGACAGGTAGTACATAGGCCTGTCAAGAACTGTTAGACACCAGGTTCATGTTGACAGTGATATTCTGAGATACAAAGTTATCCTGTCCCCCATTAAAGTGGGATACATGGGGTTCTCATAATACAGGGAATCTTGATCCAGGCCTGGCTCATAGTAGATCCACAAGGTTGGTTCAGAGCAGTATTCCCAAGTGGGGATATGCTGGCTTCAAATCTTGAAGAGCTCGAATAGGCACCGAGTTTCCCCTTTAGTGACAGAGGTCCTGGAGGCAAACTGTTTTCTATTTTGGAAAGAATTTCCTACCATAACCCAGATCACTAGATCCCTAAAAACATGACTAATAGAGGAGGCCTTAGTGTTCATATGGAGAAGACAATGGCACCCCACTCCAGTACTCTTGCCTGGAAAATCCCATGGACGGAGGAACCTGGTAGGCTGCAGTCCATGGGGTTACTAAGAGTCGGACACGACTGAGCGACTTCACTTTCACTGTTCACTTTCATTCATTGGAGAAGGAAATGGCAACCCACTTCAGTATTCTTGCCTGGAGAATCCCAGGGACAGAGGAGCCTAGTGGGCTGCCATCTATGGGGTCGCACAGAGTTGGACACGACTGAAGCGACTTACGGGGAAGACAATGGCACCCCACCCCAGTACTTTTGCCTGGAAAATCCCATGGACGGAGGAGCCTGGTAGGCTCCAGTCCCTGGGGTTGCACGGAGTCAGACATGACTGAAGTGACTTAGCAGCAGCAGAAGCGACTTAGCAGTAGCAGCAGTAGTGTTCATAGGGTTTATTGTCCATCTTCTGAAGCACGTTCTCACCAAGACTTCCAATGTCATTGCCATGTTTGGGCTCACTTTGATCAATTAACATTATGTCAATAAGATGGACCAATGTAATATTCTGTGAAAAGGCCAGATAGTCCAGGGCCTTTTGGAATGAGGGTGGAAGGGATGACATGTGACAATGTAAGTGTATTTTGTGACCAGTCAACACCAGTTGAGCCAGCCCTGCTTCTGAACCTCCTTTATAATAGGAAAAATAATGCATTTGCCAAATCAATAGCATGAATGCTCTCTGGAGGTGACCCCTGGCCATATCTGGGAAGGAAGCAAATTCTTAGGAGTGGAAGTTCCCTGAGGTCAATTGACCTCAAGGTCAATGCCCCAAGAGGTGGGCCTCTGTGAGCAACCAGGGCTAGTGCTCTCCTGCAGCTGCTGATTGGGTGATGGTCCTGACAAGGAGATCCGAGTGGGGACCACTGTAGCTATGCTGTGTGCCCTTAGTCATTCAGTTGTGTCTGACTCTTTGCAACTTCTTGGACTGTAGCCCGCCAGGCTCCTCTGTCCATGGGGATTCTCCAGGCAAGAATACTGGGGTGGGTTGCCATGCCCTCCTCTAGGGAATCTTCCCAATCCAGGGATTAAATCTAGGTCACCTGCACTACAGGTGGATTCTTTACTGACTGAGCCACCATGGAAGCCCAAGAATACTGGAGTGGGTAGCCTGTCCCTTCTCCAGGGGATCTTCCAGACCAGGAATCAAACCAGGGTCTCTTGCAATGCAGGTGATTCTTTACTGGCTGAGCTACCAGGGAAGCCCACTGTAGCTATAACAGTAACTAATCCCCACCGTCTAAGGGAGAATAACTTATGTAAGTTATGTAAAACCCAGAAAGCACTATTAAGATTTTAATATTACATTTAGTTGCTGGATTGGAGAAGAAATCTAAATCTATGAAGTAAAACTGATTTTTTTGGAAAGTTCTGTTGTTTCTATCAGTAGTTTTTCCTTAGTGAAATGTATCAGAAATGCAGAGTGTTTAGCAAGACCTTCTTCATATTGTTTCCAGTTGCTTTACACTCTCTGTGTGTGTATTTTAAGTTAAGTTGACCCTGTCACTTGAAGAGGGTTCTCACTTGGATCGGAATCAATATATGGATGTGAGTAGCCTTGTCCATACACGGAATGCTGACACTTTCCAGCAGGGGAGAAGACTATTACCAACGAGAATTCCACACAGAGGACCTGGCCGACTTCTGTAGGTAGAAGCAGCAGAAACCTAAATTAAGGCTTGTCTGTGATAGTGTTCCAGCCAGGACTAAATGCAATAATACATGTATTGATTGACCTCGCTCCTCAGGACTTGCTAGAGGAGTTTGTAGATGAGAACAATTTGATTTCTTTGTTTCTGCCTTCTATAGTGCAGACAATTTCCTTTGGTCCTCGGGGGACATTTCTAAGAGGGAGACCAGTTCATCTTAAATCTTATGATAGACTTTGCCTTGGTGAATAAAGTTTTACTTTGCCCATTTTCCCCACATGCTTGGGATTTAAATGTTGAAGAAACAACTCATTTCCCCTAGGTCTCAGTTTCACTGTTTTTAAACGAGGAAGTTGAACCCATGATAATTGTGTACACTTCCATCTCTGAAATTGTTTCTGAGATCCTGAGATCATCTTTCTGTACTGAGACTATCTGAAAATCAATTTTCACTCTTGTTGGCCAATGCATACCATATTCAATGGTGTTTGAAACAAAATCATATTGTTATTATTATTTTATAAAAGTAATACATGATTTTCAGGAGTAAGCCTCTCTCTGAAGCCAAACACTTAAAAGTAACAGTTAAAACACAAAATTACCAATTGAAATTAGGAACAAGGGAAGTGAAGTTCCTTTCCCCAAACTCATTTGCGAAAGGAAACTGTAAAATGCTGCTGCTGACAGTTCCATGAGGCAACATCTCTAGAGAGAGGATGAAAGGACATGGATATAGATTTAAGACCAAAGTTGAAGACAGTCACCCATGGGTTCAGTACAAGACCTATGATGTCTTGAGATCACCAATGAAAGACTAAGTTCTGAGCTGAAAGCTTGGAAGAAACTGAACAAAGATAGATACTGTCAGCTAGGGAGTGGGCATAGGTGAAAAGTAAAAGGCAGAAAGCCACAAACCACAATTCCATACACACAACTCACACTAAGAAAAAATGCAAAATTACAATAACCAGAACATAAATGTTCTTTAGATAATATTAAATAAATAAAAAATTCTGAAAAACTGCTATAAAATAATCATATAGTCTAGGAGTTAAATGCATAGCAATTATTAATGGGAGGGAAAAAAACAGACATAAAACAAGAACAGGTAGAAAATGAGAAATGCAATTACTGAAACAGAATTTTTAAAAATATTTAAACCTTAGACTGAACACAGGCATAAAACTAGCTAACTGAGAGGTAGTTCTAAGGAGATTATGTAGAAAGACTTGATTAAAATGCAATTAGACTGCGTTCAAGTTCTTCTCTTTCAGAAGTTAGTTGTTGTTGTTAGTTATCAGTCATGTCCAAGGCTTTGTTACCCCATGGACTATAGCCTGGCAGGTTCCTCTGTCCATGGGATTCTCCAGGCAAGAATACTGGAGTGGGTTTCCATTTCTTTCTCCATCAGAAATTAGATACAGATACTCAATCATTTAAGACTTTGTTAAGAAATATATAGTTAATTGCTCAGTCGTGCCTCTTTGTAACCCTATGGACTGTAGCCCACCAGGCTCCTCTTCCATGGGAATTCTCTGAACAGGAATACTGGAGTGGGTTGCCATGCCCTCCTCCAGGGGATCTTCCCAACCCAGGGATCAAACCCAGGTCTCCTGCATCACAGACAGATTCTTTACCAGCTGAGCCACCACGGAAGTCCAAGAATACTGGAGTGGGGTAGCTTATCCCTTCTCCAGGGTATCTTCCTGACCCAGGGATCGAACCGTGGTCTCCTGCATTGTAGGTGGATTCTTTACCAGCTGAGCTACCAGGGAAGCCCATATTTTATAATAATAAATATTTATTATAGAAAATTTGGAAAAGAAAGTAATGGATGAAGATAGAAATGAAACTCCCATATAACACTGTCACCCAGAGAGACAAAAAACAAAACAAAACAATATTTGATATAATTCCCTAATATATATGCAATTTCCTCATGTATTATTTAATCCTTTCATTTATATATATGGAGGTATATGAAGGAATTGGAGCTTTCCTGGTGACTCAGTAGTAATGAATCCACCTGCAATGCAAGATCTGCAGGAGACTCAGGTTCAATCCCTGGGTTGGGAAGATCCTCTGGAGAAGTGAATGACAACCCACTCCAGTATTCTTGTTTGGAGAATCCCATGAACAGGAACCTGGTGGGCTACAGTCTATAGGGCTGCAAATGATAAATGAGCAACTCTGTAAAAGTCAGGCCATACCCGTGAGGAAATCATGTATATAAAGTATTAAAAGATAATTAATGAAGTCTCCCATGTCCACTTGAAATGCTAGAGTTCACCTCAAGGAGTTCTGTTATTATCCCATAAGTTTTGAAAGTTCCCAGTACATATATTATTGTCAATACATACCTTCAAACTCACCTAAACTTATGTGGTATACTAGGTTTGTAAGAAATATGAGTCCTGTCTTTGAGCAGTTTAATATAAAGAATAAATCTGAAGTAGATTTATCCAGAACCTCAGCACTAGTACGTCTACACCTAGGGGGAAAAAAAAACAGGCATAAGTTAGTTTTTATGAGCCTTGCGGCCAAAAATTCATTTTATGTTTCATCCAAAAGAGATGATAAACAATCTTGTCAACAAGTTAGTACTTGTTAGCACTTCAGGAACTTTACGTAAACTCTGATTATATAATGTTGGCAAAGCTTTAAAAAAGTATTCAGTCCAAGAAACATTTGGCTTGTTACTAATAAACAGATTGGCTTTCCAATATAGGGTACAAATATGAGAGTTGATTAACTGCTACCTGCTTCTCTTTTCACCTAAACTTTTCCCCCATAGTCAGATTACTATGAAAGTTGTAATAAAATTTGTAGCTGGTGTTTCATTCACATTTCAGTATTATTTTGTTACTATTCAAGCCAGTGAATAGAACACAAATTTACATGATGATAAGAGCGCAGGCAGATGCTATCCATAATGTTAACTACTTGTCATACACGGAGATGAAGTTTTCTCTCCCATGGGAATGGGATTTCTCATTTCTCCTAACCATAGAGCAGTAACATTTATTGTCTCTCAGCAAAAACTACAAGGCATTCATTGGAATGATGGCTCTTCTCAGAATAGAGTTTTACAGCTTATAGCTTCTCTCACTGACTTTCTCTCTGCCTTTAGAATATTTGACAGAGATTCTCTCTGGAAAGGAGTCTGGATAGTGAAGAGAGGTTAGATCATGCAGCCACAATCTCCTCTTTCCTGTCACAGACCACAGAGACCCCATATCAAAATGCTGGGTACCCTTAATAGAATTCCCTGGCGAGCATGGAGGATAAGCTGCTAACCCTGCCAGAGGCCAAGAGACACAACACACACACACACACACACACACACACACACACACACACACACACACACACACACACACACAACACTGGCAGGTGGAATTTTATCAGTCAACCTTAGTAGAATCCACATACTTGAATTCTGTTTCTCAAAGTCAAGTTTAAACCCAGATAACAGTTCTGAGCATATCCAGGAAGTATTTCTGCTGACAACTGGGAGCTCTCATTCTATACTCTCCATGTTAATTCCCCTCAGTGACTACCAGAGAGAGACAAGAAAACTTTTGAAGAAGTTACTAAAATATATTTTAAGCAGGTAATGGGGACGAGTATCACAGTTCGGGCATTTTTTTGTAGCAATATTGACAAATTTACCTCTCAGTCAGTCAGTCAGTTAAGTTGCTCAGTCGTGTCTGAATCTTTGCCACCCCATGGACTGCAGCATGCCAAGCTTCCCTGTCCATCACTAACTCTCGGAGATTGCTCAAACTCATGTCTATAGAGTCAGTGATACCATCCAACCGTCTCATTCTCTGTCATCCCCTTCTTCCGCCATCAATCTTGCACAGCATCAGAGGGTCTTTTCCAATGAGTCAGTTCTTCACATCAGATGGCCAGAGTGATGAAGTTTAAGCTTCAGCATCAATCATTTCAATGAATATTCAGGACTGATTTCCTTTAGGATGGACTGGTTGGATCTCCCTGCAGTCCAAGGGACTCTCAAGAGTCTTCTCTAATACCACAGTTCAAAAGCATCAATTCTTTGGTGCTCAGCTTTCTTTATAGTCCAACTCTCACATCCATACATGGCTACTGGAAAAAACATAGCTTTGACTAGATGAACCTTTGTTGGCAAAGTAATGTCTCTGCTTTTTAATATGCTATCTAGGCTTGTCATAGCTTTTCTTCCAAGGAGCAAGTGTCTTTTAATTTCATGGCTGCAGTTACCATCTGCAGTGATTTTGTAGCCCCCCCAAAATAAAGTCTGTCACTGTTTCCACTGTTTCCACTGTTTCCCCATCTATTGGTCATGAAGTGATAGGACCAGATGCCATGATCTTAGTTTTCTGAATGTTTAGTTTTAAACCAATTCTTTTCACTCTCCTTTCACTTTCATCAAGAAGTTCTTTAGTTCTTCTTCGCTTTCTGCCATAACGGTGGTGGTGTCATCTGCATATCTGAGATTATTGATATATCTCCCAGCAATCTCCAGCTTGTGCTTCATCCAGCCTGGCATTTCGCATGATGTATTCTGCATATACGTTAAATAAGCAGGGTAACAGTATACAGCCTTGACATACCCTTTTCCGTATACGGAACCAGTCTGTTGTTCCATGTCCAGTTCTAACTGTTGCTTCTTGACCTGCAAACAGATTTCTCAGGAGGGAGGTAAAGTGGTCTGGTATTTCCATCTGTTTCAGAATTGTGTTGTGATCCACACAGTCAAATGCTTTGGCTTAGTCAATAAAGCAAAAGTAGATGTTTTTCTGGAACTCTCTTGCTTTTTCATCCAGCAGATGTTGGCAATTTGATCTCTTGTTCCTCTGCATTTTCTAAACCTAGCTTGAACACCTGGAAGTTCATGGTTCCTGTACTGATGAAGCCTGGCTTGGAGAATTTGAGCATTACTTGGCTAGTGAGTGAGATGAGTGCAAATGTGTGGTCGTTTGAACATTCTCTGTCATTGCCTTTCTTTGGGATTAGAATGAAAACTGACCTTTTCCAGTCCTGTGGCCACTGCTGAGTTCTGCATTTTTTGTAGCAATATTGACAAATTCACCTCCCAAGTCTTGCAATCAAATGAACTGTCTGGTTATGTATGTATCGCTGATGGTGTAGCACTGTTGCCTGTTCCTGAAATGTGAACTGCCAAGCACTTTGGAAGGACAGAAAGGTAAATTGAGCTCGAAATTTGGAATCTTATATTTGGCTCTGCCTCAACCATTCATGGGTTTCCCTGGTGGCTCAGATGGTAAAGAATCTGCCTGCAATGCAGGAGACCAAGGTTTGATCCCTGGTTGGAAAGATTCCCTGGAGAAGGGAATGGCTACCCCTCCAGTATTCTTACCTGGAGAATTCCAAGGATAGAGGAGCTTGGGCAAAATGGCCTTGGATAAGCCATACAGCTTCACCGGAATCTTGTTTTCTTACCTGCAAAATAAAAGGGTCTAGCATACTTTGCTCATTTGAGCTATAATTTGTAGATTCTGTGACTTAAATGCATGGTATTTATGTAGAAGTGAAACTGAACCTTAGACTGTGACTCAAACCCACATGGCCAGGACTCGAGCCAGGCCAAACCTTCAGTCTTCCAACCAAGATCACACGTGGTCTCTGGACTTAATGAGGCTCAAGTTCTTGATGTCTCATCACAGAAGAAATTCAGTGAGAGACAAAGTGATAGGTCACAAGTGGATTTGTTTAGAGAGAAACACACTCCGCAGACAGTGGACCGACCAGCTTAGAAGGAGAGAGCAGGCTTGAAATATGGCATGGTTAGTATTTATGGGCTGGGTACAATTTCATAGGCTAATGAGTGGGAAGATTATTCCAGTCATTTCAGGGAAGGGGTGGGGATTTCCAGGAATTGGGCCGCCACTCACTTTTTGGCCTTTGATGGTTGGCCTGAAACTGTCATGGTGCTGGTGGGTGTGGCATTTACCTCTGCTGTGTTATGATGTTATGATGAGCTTAGATTGAGCTCAAGGTGTAGTAGAGTCAATTTATCCACCATCTTGACCTGTTTGGTTCTAATTAGTTTAAGTCATGTCCTCAGGCTTTGTCATTCTTTTCAAGTTAGTGGCCTTCCCCCTTCCCTGCGCCTGCACTGCAGGAGACCTGGGTTTGATCCCTGGAGTTGGAAAGATCCTCTGGAGGAGGAAAAGGCAACCCACTCCAGTATTCTCGCCCGGAGAATCCGCATGGATGGAGGTTTCTGGCCAGCTAGAGTCCATGGGGTTGCAAAGAGTCAGACACAACTGAGGAACTAAAGACAGCCCTTCTTTCTTGTTTCAGAAGTAGCGTGGAGTAGAAAAGCATGAAAGAAAAGGAACACAGACCTAAGAGGAAGCGAAGCCTATCTCAGTTAGCTTCAAATCCTGGTTGCATTACATGTTAGTGAGATGGATGCAACGCCTTAACCTCCCTGAACACACTTTTTCATTTGTAGAGAGGAAATAACAATGCATACCCCAAGGTATTGTAAGTATTGAATATAAAACATAACTAAGGAAAAGCCTTGACCATTTACTGACACAGAATATGCAGACTAAAAATGGCAATTTTATTGTTTTTGGTATCTGTTTTTCCCATACAAATTTGAGAACCATTCATTTATGTATGACAAAAGAATCCTGGGATTAAAACGATAAATTCTGGGCTTAAATCCTGCTGCGGATGACAATAAAAAATACAATATATCAAAACTTGTGGAAGGAAAAGATGTTCTTTAGAGTGTAATTCATAGTATATATTATAATTATATTTTTAACAGGCTAAAATTAATTGCATGAAACTTAAAATAAATAATGTTAAGAAAAAGATAGTTTGATAAACCTAAAGAAAGTAGAAAAAAATGAAACAGTCAATGTAAGAGTAGAAATTAATGAATTAGGAAACAAATATATAATAGAGTAGGCAAAATTTTCTTAAATAGGACCAAAATGTATTATTCATAAAATAATTGATTTATAAAAGAAAATCTATTAAAATTAAGACTTTATTTGTCAAATATATATATATTTAAAAATAATAAGACATTTGAAATACATAATTTCATCAAAAGATAAACATCCAGGATATATAAAGACGCTAGACAAATAAATAAGAAAGTTCAATAGAAGAAAACAGGCAATAGTCTTGAAGAGATGACTCACAAAAGAGTTATCCATTTGGCCAACAAATATACCTGGTTCAAAATTGGGAAAGGAATGCAACAAGGTTGTATATTGTCACGCTGCTTATTTAACTTATACGCAGAATACATCATGTGAAATGCCAGGCTGGATGAATCACAAGCTGGGATAAGGCTGGGAGAAATATCAACAACCTCAGATATGTAGATGATACCACTCTAATGACAAAAAGAGAAGAGGAAACAAAGAGCCCTTTGATGAGGGTAAAAGAAGAGAGTGATAAAGCTAGCTGAAAACTCAAATTCAAAAAAACTAAAATCACTGCATCCAGTCCCATCACTTCATGGCAAATAGATGGGGAAAAGGGGGAAATAGTGACAGACTGTAAAAGACCCTTGCTCCTTGGAAGGAAAGCTGTGACAAACCTAGACAGCATCAGATCAGATCAGATCAGTCACTCAGTCGTGTCCGACTCTTTGCGACCCCATGAACTGCAGCACGCCAGGCCTCCCTGTCCATCACCAGCTCCCAGAGGTCACTCAGACTCACACCCATCAAGTCAGTGATGCCATCCAGCCATCTCATCCTCTGTCGTCCCCTTCTCCTCCTGCCCTCAATCCCTCCCAGCATCAGAGTCTTCTCCAATGAGTCAACTCTTCGCATGAGGTGGCCAAAATACTGGAGTTTCAGCTTTAGCATCATTCCTTCCAAAGAAATCCCAGGGCTGATCTCCTTCAGAATGGACTGGTTGGATCTTCTTGCAGTCCAAGGACTCTCAAGAGTCTTCTCCAACACCACAGTTCAAAAGCATCAATTCTTTGGCGCTCAGCCTTCTTCACAGTCCAGCTCTCACATCCATACATGACCACAGGAAAGACCATAGCCTTGACTAGACGAACCTTTGTTGGTAAAGTAATGTCTCTGCTTTTGAACATGCTATCTAGGTTGGTCATAACTTTCCTTCCAAGGAGTAAGTGTCTTTTAATTTCATGGCTGCAGTCACCATCTGCAGTGATTTTGGAGCCCAGAAAAACAAAGTCTGACACTGTTTCCACTGTTTCCCCATCTATTTCCCATGTAGTGATGGGACCAGATGCCATGATCTTCGTTTTCTGAATGTTGAGCTTTAAGCCAACCTTTTCACTCTCCACTTTCACTTTCATCAAGAGGCTTTTAGCCCCTCTTCACTTTCTGCCATAAGAGTGGTGTCATCTGCATATCTGAGGTTATTGATATTTCTCCCGGCAATCTTGATTCCAGCTTGTGTTTCTTCCAGTCCAGCATTTCTCATGATGTACTCTGCATATAAGTTAAATAAACATGGTGACAATATACAGCCTTGACGTACTCCTTTTCCTATTTGGAACCAGTCTGTTGTTCCATGACCAGTTCTAACTGTTGCTTCCTGACCTGCATACAGATTTCTCAAGAGGCAGATCAGGTGGTCTGGTATTCCCATCTCTTTCAGAATTTTCCATAGTTTATTGTGATCTACACAGTCAAAGGCTTTGGCATAGTCAATAAAGCAGAAATAGATGTTTTTCTGGAACTCTCTTGCTTTTTCCATGATCCAGCGGATGTTGGCAATTTGATCTCTGGTTCCTCTGCCTTTTCTAAAACCAGCTTGAACATCAGGAAGTTCACGGTTCACATATTGCTGAAGCCTGGCTTGGAGAATTTTGAGCATTACTTTACTAGCGTGTGAGATGAGTGCAATTGTGTGGTAGACAGCATAATAGCATAATAAAAAGCAGAGACATCATTTTGCTGACAAAGGGCTCATACAGTCAAAGCTACGGTTTTTCCAGTAGTCATTTAAGGATGGGAGAGTTGGACCATAAAGCAGGCTGAGCACTGAAGAATTGATGCTTTCAAATTGTGGTGCTGGAGAAGACTCTTGAGTGTCCCTTGGACAGCAAAGAGATCAAACCAGTCCATCCTAAAGGAAATCAATCCTGAATATTCATTAGAAGGACTGGTACTGAAGCTGAAGCTCCAGTACTTTGGCCACCTGATGCTGACTCATTGGAAAAGACCCTGATGCTGGGAAATATTGAGGGCAAGAGGAGAAGGGGATGACAGAGGATGAGATGTTTGGATGACATCACCAACTCAATGGACATGAGTCTGAGCAAACTCTGGGAGATGGTGAAGGACAGGGAAGCCTGGCGTGCTGCAGTCCATGGGGTTGCAAAGAGTCGGACACAACTTAGGGACTCAACAACAACAACAAAGACACTCAACTTCATAAGTCATTATTTATATGCAAATTAAACTACAGAGAAGTACCACAGCATACTTACCATACGTGCTACAATTAACATTTTAAGTGTTGGCAAGAATGCAGAACAATTAACACTCTCACTTCTGGGGGAACTGTAAACTTGAATAATCATTTTAGGAATCTGTTTAGCAATGCCTACTAAAGCTGAGTATATGTATACTGTAGGACCCAACATCTCCACCTCTACTTCCATACCCAGGAGATTCACACCACACATATCCATAGTAGCACTATTTGTAACGGCCTCAAACTGCAAAAAATCTAAATGTCTATCAGCAGTAAGACAGATAAAAAAAATGGTGGTGTATTTTGACTATGAGACAACAAGCAGAGCGAACAACTGTCACACATTTACAACATGTATGAATCTCACACATGTGATGTTGAATGAAGGAAGCTAGTTACAACAACAACAAAAAAACATACTATATCATTCTGTTTATATGAAGTTCAAAAGGAAGTAAAAGTAATCTATGATACTAGTTGTCAGAATAATGGTTAATTGGTAGAAAAGTATTTTCTGAGGAAGGTTCTTGGGTGAAGGTATTTTTTTAATTTTTGGATCTGGGTGACAGTCACATAAAATATTCAATTTGTGAAATTCACCCAGATAGATACTTATGATGGGTGGATATTTTCATACGCTTATAATATTTCAATAAAAGGTTTACTTATAAAAATACTGGCTCTGTGACTTTCCAGCTTTTTGTTCTTTGGAAAATCAGTTAGAGTCTATATCTTATTTCTCCTATTTCTAAAATAGACATGAATGAATAACTATTTCACAGCATGTAAAATAGAATTCTGTCTCTTTAAAGCGCACCATGGCCGATTAGTCAACGTGCTTTAGGTTCTGTGGGTGCGATGATGAACCAAACACTTCCCCCGCCTGCAATAAACTTGCATTTTGCTTGATTATGTGTAGCTATGAGGACAAGGATCACATTTGATCCAACCTGAACTCAACCTTCTCTTTTAACTTCCACACAAAGAATTGCTAAGAAATTGGCAAAAAGCAATACAATTCATATTTGATAAAGAAAAAAATGATATAAATTTCACATTTTCCCCCTGCTTTGTCGCCTCGCTGTGATTCAGAGAGTATGCATAAGGAAGCTGGGGAAAAGCTGAAAGCAAGAGATCTTGTGGTTAAATAATGAAGATGAAACTTACCAGGGTAGTGTATTTAAAAAGCTTGATGATGCTGATGGCACTGGTGTTCTTCAAGCCAAACCTGTGTAGAATTTTAGTTTCCTCTTTGTGTTTTAGTTCACTGTTCAGCTTGAATCTAACTCTCAAATGCAGTCACCTGCACATACTCACTTAAGCTTTCAGCCACGTTGCTTGTGACTTTCCTGGTCAGTTCCCAGCACTTTCAACAAATGCCTTTACTTGTCCATGGCTTGAATCTAAAAACGCTTCCACCGTTAGCTTGAACCTGAAACCAAACTAGTAAATTATTACATTTCCAAGGCCACCTCTTACAGGGTTTGGAAGATCTCAACAGGAATCTCTATGCCATGATGTGAACTGCCCAGCAATGTTATTAGAGCACCATGGTGCATGCATAAAGAAGTGAAGAGAGAATAACCGCTTCTTTAACACCTGGACAATTGACACCACTGACAAAGCATGTGGATTCTCTTTATCCTGAGAGTTGGGCTAGCTTCTCATCCAGTTCCCCAAGAAACAGTGAAATATTCAGAAACTTCTGAGTCCCAGTCAGCATTCACAGTGGGCGAAATGGAAGGGGCTTGGCAGAGATAAGTCATTGAGCTCAATCGTGCTAAATTATTGTGGCTCATTAGGAATTATCAAAAGCCCTTCTCAGCAGAAATAATTTAACTTTACACTGAAGAGATTGTGTTTTTCTAAAACAACTCTCACATTGGTTAAATGCACACACGAGAAAGTATCCTCTGGTCAGGGTTGGTGTTAAGGCTTTGCCCTAGACTTTGTCAATGCTGCCATGGTTGAGCAGTAACACAAAAGGCAATTGCTACAGAAAGTAGAAAGTAGATCACTGCAGATTTTACTTAAAGCCAGTGATGACTGTGCAACACCCTTCTTGAAACAATGAAAGTAATAGGAGTAAGATCTTAGCATGCATTGAATGCCTATGATGTGTCAGATGCTGTTGTAAGTTTTCAAGTCTGAAATCACTTACTCTTCACAATATGCCTATGTTATATACTTTCCAAAAAAGCTTGGAACTACCCTGGACCAATAGTTAAGACTTTGCCTTCCAGTGCAGGGGGTTTGGTTTCGATCCCTGGGCTAAGATCCCACATGCCTTGCGGCCAAAAGTCCAAAACACAAACCAGGAGCAATATCGTAACAAATTCAAAACCAACTTTTAAAATGGCTCCCCCCCCAAATCTTTTTATTTATTTATTTTTTAATTTGAATTTATTTATTTTAGTTAAAAAAAGCTTTCCTATGGTATAATTGACATATAATACACTTCACATACTTCAAGGGTACAATTTAATAAGTTTTGACATATGTATACACCCCTGAAACCATCATCATGATCAAGATAAAAGAACATGGATCACTCCAAAAGTTCTTTCATGCTCCTTGGCAATTCCTCCTTCCTATATTTCCACATTCATATCTCTTTCCAACCACTGACCTGTTTCTGTCCCCATAGGTCAACTTGAAGTTTCCAGAATTTCACATACATTCAATCATATAGTTGTCTGGGGGAATCTGGCTTATTTCACTCAGCATAAATATTCTGGGATTTATCTATGTGGTTTGTATGGAGCCCATTCATTTTTATCACTGAGTAGTAAGGCAATGGCACCCCACTCCAGTACTCTTGCCTGGAAAATTCCATGGACAGAGGAACCTGGTAGGCTGCAGTCCATGGGGTCACTAGAGTTGGACACGACTGGGCGACTTCACTTTCACTTTTCACTTTCATGCATTGGAGCAGGAAATGGGAACCCACTCCAGTGTTCTTGCCTGGAGAATCCCAGGGACGGTGAGGCCTGGTGGGCTGCCATCTATGGGGTCTCACAGATTCGGACACGACTGAAGCGACTTAGCAGCAGCGGCAGTACTTTGTTGTATGTATAAACAAATTTTATACATGTAACTGTTGATGGATATTTGAGCTGTACTATTATTGGTTGTTACAAATGCAGCTGCTATAAACATTTGTATACAAATATTTTTATACATTTATTTTTATTTTTATTGTGTAATAGCTAGTAGTCAAATATATGAGTCCTGTGGTTTGCTTACCATTTGCTTACTAAAACTGCTAAACTATTTTATGAAGTGGTCGTACAATTTCAGTGATAGAATTTTGCCTTGAAACCGTGCATAAGAGTTCCAGTTACTCTACAAACCTGTCAATGCTTGTTACTGTCTGTTCTTTTTTCATTTCAACCACTCTGATATGTGTGTTTCAGTAGTTTCTTGTTGCTTTAATTTGCATTTCCCTAATGACTAGTGACGTCAGGTGTCTTTTTATGTGTTTATTTGCCATCTGTTTACCTTCGGTGAACTGTCTGCTCAGATCTTTGACCCACTTTTGGCGGTTACTTGTGTATGTGTAGAGTGCATAGCAACATACAAAGAAAGTTCTGGAAAAGAAGCAAACATACATAGTTGTGAACAGGATCAGCGATACTGAGTGCCAGCTTCCTTTATTGAGTTAACACAGTGCTACTTTACCTCTTTCTTCTCCAGATGCATTTGATACGCATGTATAACATTTGATATGCAAGTATACATGTATACTTGTCATGATATACATGACAGTATTACTTTGGTCTTTTCTTGAGATGAGTTTAAGTCTGGGACCTTAACTGTGAAAAAAGTTGAACAGAGAGAAAACCTTCTGTTGAACAGGACTGGTTTCCCTGATAGTTCAACTGGTAAAGAATCCTCCTCCAGTGCAGGAGACCCCAGGTTGATTCCTGGGTTGGGAAGATCCTCTGGAGAAGGGATAGGCTACCCACTTCAGTATTATTGGACTTCCACGGTGGCTCAGCTGGTAAAGAATCCGCCTGCAATGCTGAACACCTGGGTTTGATCCCTGGGTTGAGAAGATCCCCTGGAAAAGGGAAAGGCTACCCACTCCAGTATTCTGGCCTGGAGAATTCCATAGACTGTATAGTCCATGAGTCACAAAGAGTCGGACATGACTGAGTGACTTTCACTTTCACTTTTAAGTTTGAATACTGGTTCTATTCCAGGCTAGTTGAGTCACTGTGGGCAAATTCCTTATGTCTGAGTCTTAGTTGTTTCTAGCTGGACAACTGGGGGGTCAATGTGGGGTGATGGCTTTCCCTTTACAGAGCTGCCATGAGTATCAAAAGGAGCCAAGGAAAAAGAAGCATCCAGGACTGTATTAAACTTGTGTTGTTTTCAATGTCTTTGTCTTTTTTTTTCCCTGCTCTGTAATTTCAGTGGGAGACAAGCAGAGATGTGTACAGGGCCTGAGAAAAGAAATATGTGATATACTTCAGGGAATTCTTTTAAATACTTTTAAAGTAGATGCCTTTATCATTAGAAGAGTGAAAAAATTTCTGTCACCTAGAACTATAGATGCCAGTGAACGAAAGGTACGTTGCACTATGCACCAGACTGTATAAATCAGCCCAGGGAATACATAAGATGAAGAATCTTATTTCAAGTATCTGAAGCCTCACTAAGGACACAGAATACATCTCCATAATTCTTCTCTTTTATTATTTCAACTTATATGAAATGTTTACTTGGAAACAGAAGACCTCCTCTGGCTAATGCTGAGTGATGTTGACGTTTTTATGGAAAAAAGAGATGATATTGCTTGCTACAGCTAAGTGGGCGGTAGACTGGGAGATTGGGATTTGAGGACCTTCAATAGTACTAAGTATTTTTAATACATTTAAACCTGATCCAAAGTCCCTGTGGTCAACTGTATTATTTGTTCATAAGTAATTATACATTTCTTAAGCTTGGCTTCCCTTGATTAGAATACCCTTCTGCATAGTAGTTTCTAATGGTAAATATGTCATTTTAAGTCTCCAATACTTCAATGCTGCCTGAGTGAACAACAATTCAATTCAGGTCTGACACTAATAATCCAATAGTTAGTGTAGGTCCCATGGGTTAAGGGCTCAGTCCCACAAAACTGCCCCCACTTCAATGTCAGCTGTAAATGGGGCCCCCTGGTGACGCACAGTTCTGCCTGCTGACTACCAATTTAGGGGTTCCAACAATCCGCTTGATCAAGTTCAATAATTCATTAGAATGATTCACAGAACTCAGAAAACCACTTCACTTATGTTACTGGCCATTAGAAAGGATACACAGTGCAGAGTCCTAACCCGATCAAAAAAGATACTATATGACCCTGCAATCCCCCTCTTGGGCATATATTCAGAAAAACATATGGTTGGAAATGATAAATGCACCCCAATGCTCATTGCAGTACTGCTTACAATAGCCAAGACATGGAAGCAACCTAAGTGTGCATCGATAGAGGAATGGATAAAGAAGACGTGGTACATATATATGATGGAATATTACTCAACCATTAAAAAGAATGAAATAATGCCATTTGCGGTAACATGGATGGACTTAGAGACTGTCATACTGAGTGAAGTAAGTTAGAGAAGGATAAATATCGTATATCCTTGTATGTGGAATCTAAAAAGACATTATACAAATAAGCTTATTTACAAAACAGAAATAGACACACAGCCTTAGAGAACAAACTTATGGTTGTTGAGTGGAAGGATGGGGGAAGGGATAGTTAGGGAGTTTGGGATAGACATGCATATGCTGCTATATTTAAAATGGATAACCAACAAGGACAGGGAACTCTGCTCAATGTTATGTGGATATTAATATATATTTCTCCAAAGAAGACATACAGCTGGCCAAAAAGCATATGAAAAGATGCTCAACATCACTAATTATTAGAGAAATGTAAATTAAAACTGCATTCCGACCTCATACCAGTCAGAACAGACATGATCAAAAAGCCTATAAACAGTAAATGCTGGTAGGAGTGTGGAGAAAAGGGAACCCTCTATACTGTTGGAAGAAATGTAAATTGGTGCAGCCACTATGGAAAACAGTATGGAAGTTCCTTAAAAAACTAAAGTTAGAACTACCATGTCACCCAGCAATCTGGGCATATCCCCAGAGAAAACCATAATTTGAAAAGACACATGCACCCCAATGTTCACTGCAAGACTATTTATAGTAGCCAAGATATGCAAATAACCTAAGTGTCCATCAGTAGATGGATGGTAAAGAAGGTATGGTACATATATACAATGGAATATTATTCAGGCATAAGAAGAACAAACTAATGACATTTACAGTAACATGGATGGATCTAGAGATTGTCATACTGAGTGAAGTCAGACACAGAAAGACACATATCACATTATATCCCTTATATGTAGAACCTAAGTGGGGGGAAAGGGTACAAAAGAACTTACTTATAAAATAAAAAGTGGAGTCAAAGATATAGAAAACAAACATGATCACCAGGGGATAAGACAGGGGAGGGAGAAATTGCAAGACTGGGATTGACACAGACACACTGCTGCTGCTACTGCTGCTGAGTCGCTTTAGTCGTGTCCCACTCTGTGCGACCCCAGAGACGGCAGCCCACCAGGCTCCCCCGTCCCTGCAATTCTCCAGGCAAGAGCACTGGAGTGGGTTGCCATTGCCTTCTCCAATGCAGGAAAGTGAAAAGTGAAAGTGAAGTCACTCAGTCGTGTCCGACTCTTAGTGACCCCATGGACTGCAGCCTACCAGGCTCTTCCATCCATGGGATTCTCCAGGCAAGAACACTGGAGTAGGGTGCCATTTCCTTCTCCAATGCATGAAAGTGAAAAGTGAGAGTGAAGTCTCTCAGTCGTGTCTGACACTTAGCGACCCCATGGACTGCAGCCCAACAGGCTCCTCCGTCCATGGGATTTTCCAGGCAAGAGTACTGGAGTGGGGGTGCCATTGAGAGATAACTAATAAGAATCTGGCAAGATTCTTGAGTCTTGTAAGAGTCGGACACGACTGAGCCACTTCACTTTCACTTTTCACTTTCATGCATTGGAGAAGGAAATGGCAACCCACTCCAGTGTTCTTGCCTGGAGAATCACAGGGACGGGGGAGCCTGGTGGACTGCCATCTATGGGGTCGCAAAGAGTCGGACGCGACTGAAGTGACTTAGCCGCAGTAGCAGTAGCAGTATAGCACAGGGAACTCTACTCAATACCCTGTAACGGCCTGTATGGGAAAAGAATCTTAAAAACACAAAAGAGTGGATCTATGTATCTGTGCACCTCCATTCATTTTGCTGTACATCTGAAACGAACACAACACAGTAAATCAACTATACTCCAAGAAAATATTTTTAAAAGATTGACCTAAGAAGTAAAAAATAAATAAATAGAGGATGCAATTCAAGAGCAGCCAAATCGCAGAGATGGGTAGGGCAAGGCTGGAGGGTTAAGTGCTGGGCTTCTGTGCCTTCTCCAGGCACACCACCACAGCATATCAACATTACATCAAACCTGAAGCTCCTTGAATCCATCAGAGGGGTTTTTATGGAGGTTTTACACTGCCCTCCCATCCTTCTCCCTCCCTGGGGGCAGGGTGGGCTGAAAGTTCTTATGCTACATTCACGTGGCTGGTTTTTCTGGTGACCCATCCTCCTCCTAAAGCTACCTAGGACTTCCTTCCCTATGATTCACTTCATTAGCACATGAAAACTGAAAACCGCAATAAAATCCAAGAGCTTGGGGAGTTGTGTGCCTGGAACCAGGGACAAGGATCACATATATACATATGTGGGCATACTCTCCAGGCTCCACTGACTTTGGGTTGGGTTATCTGACTTGCGCGGAACAATGAAATGTGAGCAACTGTGACAGTGTGCCAGTTCCAAGTGAAGGATTTAAGAGGAATTCCATGGTTTTGCTCATCCTCTTGAATTTCTGCCCTCTGTCACAGAACAGCGCACCCTAGACGGTGGCTGCCCCTTAAGCCTGGTTCCCAGAAAAAGGACCAGTAAGTAGAGTGGACCTGAACCCAGACTGTAAGGTGGAGCCAAGTCACTCCAAATCCAGTTGGACCCAGCAGAACAATACTCAATTCCCAGAGCCATGAGTAAGAAAGACTTGTTTGTGTTATAAACTGCTGAGACCTAGAGTGTGCTTGCTGCCACAGCAAAAGTTGACAAATGTATAAATCAACATGCATTACTTCATGTTTATCCTTCACTTTCTGTTGGATTTTAAACACAGTTGTACATGTTTGAAATAAATCATGTTTCATTGAATTCAGAACTGCCATCCATTTAGATTTTTCTTTGCATTTTGGGATTTAAGCTGAACTCTATAAGGTTTCATTGTCACTTGCTCCTATGGATTCAGGCTTTCTTAAATCCACAAAGACCTGGAAATTAAAGGAATAAATAAATAGGTTACCTGTGGGGCAAAATCCAATGCAAGCGTTGAAAACTTCAGTGTCTGAAAAATATATTCCTTGAGCCTCTCAGTCCGAATGCCACTGGCTTCCTCCGTCCCCAGTTGATAGTACATTATGTTCAGGACTTATCAAAAATGCAGCCAGTCTGCAATTCAAACCTGCTCACACAGAGGCAAGGTTCCCGGTGGGAGATGCCTCGCAGAACTGAGTTATCTCTTGACTAAGAAAGGCTAGTTAGGAATGACAGCTCTAAGGAGGAAAATGTGTTCGGGGGTGAAATGCTTGCTGAACAAATACAGATGAGAAAGAGGCAAGAAGAAAAAGGAGGGGAAAAAAGAAAAAAGAAAAAAAAAAACCTGAAAAAAACCCACTAAAATCTGCCCTGTAGAAACTCAACTTTGTGTGCATGTGTGCTGTAAAACACTTCAAAGCCTAAAGAATCAAAGCAGAGAAGGTGTTAGCCTACAGTGAGAGACGAACACATAGCCCGCACTGCCTGGGTGCTAGGCAGGCACTGCATTGGACTAAAGAAGGAGTGAGAATTAACTAGAACTCCTTCTGAAAGCCTTCCTTGGTGTTGCCTGTTTGGGCTTTTGTGGGTTTGATTTCTCTGTGTTTTTGATGTTTTTCCAGTTACCAGGCTGCCTCAAACTTAGGTCTTAAAAGCGAATCTGACTCTGTAAGTCTACAGGAAAAAGCATGCAGCAATGTTTACCCCTTTGATTCATACTCTGTTCACCGCGGATCTGTTTTGTCCTACAACCCAAAGACTCATAACAGTTAATGAACAGCCCATACTATCAAGAACACAGAATAAATTTCCCTTCTGAATCATTTTTGATTTTGGTTTCTGCAAACTCATTTGTGGATCGCTGGGTCCAGACCTTCCTGTTGTGGGTGGGGCTGCTTATTTTCAAAACTAAGTGTGAAGCTATTGATAAACTCAGAATATGTTGGTTGACAAAACAGCCCAATATCAATATACTCAGCCTTAGAGTCTTCTTTAATGTAATGCATTATTTTAGCCTATTGTATGTTTAGTTGTCTCTGTGGGCATGTGGCAAATTTAAATTTTCAACCAGTTTTAACCTGAGCCGTCAATATTAATTTTCCCCCCCAATTTTGGTTGAGTGACTGAAATAATTGCTGGAACTTAGCAGGTTAAGATGAATTGACTTTATGATCTATTATGCATATACTACAAGTTACAGAGTTGTGATTTGGGTGGAGAGACATCCTGTTTTGCTGTCGTTTGTCTTTCTGAACACGTTTTTAAAAATGCTTCAAGAGAGCTAAGAGTTCTTATCATTGGTATTGCATCTATGCACTAGAGAAAAGTCTTTAATTATTTGGCATAAATGAAAGGAGTTTTCCTTCTTAAAGGTGGAGACTCTGAGTAGACAGTTCATCACCGTAACCCTGGGATCCAGCTTATCCTTCAGTTTCAAGTTTCTTCCTTTAGAAATGGGATTGACTGGAAGCAGAGTCCAGGAGAGTGTGGATCTTGCTGAAAGCACACTTCTTTTAAACACTACCTGTCCCTGGACAACCTAGGCGAACCAGCACCCTGTAAAGTAGGCCCTTCGTTTACATGCACGCTTCTTAGAGGTTACTTCCCTTAAACTTCCTAAATCAAACTCAGGCATAGGTGTGAACCGTGGGTAAGTGTTGGCCTGTCTTCAGAGGAGCAGAATATATTAACAGATTTTCATACCATCTGACATTGTCCAAACTCGAGAGATGAGTGATTGTGGAAAAGCGACTCCTTTGCTACCACGCAGCCAAAAGAGAAGAGATGAGAAGAAACTGAGCAGCCCCTGGGCACTACCAAACGCCGCTTCCGGCTTTTTCCTCCTGTGGCAAGCGGAGATCATTAACATTGGTAATGTCCTCACTAAATCTGCCTGGAGAAAGTGACAAGTCTCATTTGTTACTGACAGAAAGTCAGCTGGGAGTACGTTTAAAATGCATCGCTCTTGCTCCTGGACCCTCTGAGTTGCTACACGCTGTCTGTCGGGCAGGCCTGGTATTTGGTTAAAGACTATCTGTGCTTTCATCCATCTCCTCGGACGCCTCCCGGAGGAAAGACCGGATGCTATTGCTCCCTCCTTCTTTCTCCGGTTCCAGAAACAGCCTCTGCCAGCCAGCTGGAGGTGCTGTGATTTCAAATTTGGAACCTGGGGAGGGAGTTCTTAAGCCAGTAATTGCCGTGGATAATCAATAGTGTTCAGTCTGACAAATAATTACAGCAGATCTGGATAGGTTTAAACATGTGGATGTGGCAATGATACTGGTTTTCATGAACTAGAAAACTAGGGTCCCTTTTAATAAACTTTAGAGTGATTTTAATTTAAGTAAGGTAGAGTTTAAAAAACATGATACAGAGGCTTCCCGGGTGGCTCAGTAGTAAAGATTCTGCCTGCCAGTGCAGGAGGTGTGGGTTTGATCCCTGGTCTGGGAAGATCTCACATCCAGCAGAGCAGCTAAGTCCGTGAGCCACAACTCCTGAGCCTGTGCTCTAGAGCCTGGGGGCTGCAACTACGGAGCCCACGTGCCACAACAACTGAAGACCACAAGGAGAGAAGCTACCGCTCATCGGAATCAGAGAAAAGCCC
The DNA here is from genome assembly GCA_935064755.1 of Tragelaphus eurycerus. Taxonomy (NCBI): domain Eukaryota; kingdom Metazoa; phylum Chordata; class Mammalia; order Artiodactyla; family Bovidae; genus Tragelaphus; species Tragelaphus eurycerus. Next base: position 8,684,091 of record CAKXYN010000034.1, on the reverse strand, counting down.
GAGCAGCAACAAAGACCAGAGAAAGCCAAAAATAAACACATAAAATTATTTTAAAAAGATCTTGAAAGCAGTGATGCAAGTGGGATCTCTCAGGAATGGAGATGAGTGTGCCTCATGAAAGAAAAGCTTAATCATGACCTATGATCTAAAATTAAACTGAATTTTATGTGGATGATGATCACCTGATCCCAATGCCAACCAAATCCAGAGCTATGGATTTTAAGTATGACATGAAATATTTAGACTCCACATTGGGAAGGCTTCCTCTACGATGCAGATGTTTAGCTTATAGAAGGAAGCTACAGTGGAAACTGGATCAGGAGTAAACTAGCTGTTTACCCCACACTACATGCCTCACTTCTAGTTAGAATGAATGGTTCTGAGTCTTTGAAAGCCATTCATGGCCTTTGAGAACTGAAAGTGAGTTCCCCAAAATGTCAGGGAAACAACTATCTGCTGTGATAGATGTGGGTCACATTTAAAGCAAAATTCATGTTCTGTGATTTTATTCTTATTGTTCCTTTATTTATTTATTTATTTATTTTACCAATACATGAGTCTAGAAGTGGATTTTGTCCCCCCCTGGTTTAACCTTTCCATAAGACCTCAGCCCTAAAACGACACCTTAATTGCAACCTTGTGCAAGACCCCAAGTGGACAACCCTGCTGAGGAATGCTCAGATTCCTGACCCACAGAAACCATGATGATAAATGGAGGTTGTCTTAAGCTGTGAAGTTTTTGGTAGTTTCATAGCAATAGGTAACGGATCGCTAGGTAACCGTTCTTTTACATAAATGGGGTCTTATCCTCCAAGCTGTTTTCTTAATTTATTAAAAAAATTTTGTCTGTTCTAGGTCTTTGTTGTGGCACACAGGCTTTCTCCAGTTTCCGCATGCCGGCTTGGTTGCCCAGAAGCATGTGGGATCTAAGTTCCCCGACCGGGGGATCAAACCTCCATCCCCTGCATTGGAAGGTGGATTCTTTTGGGGCGGGGAAGAAGGCAGATTTTTTTTTTTTTTTTTTTTTTTACAAAACTGAGAGAATTTATCACCATCAGATCTATAGGAAAAGAAACAGATCATTAAAGAATGATCTATTCTTTTTTTTTTTTTTTTTTTTGCAGGGGAAAATGAACAAAGGAAAGGATCAATGAGGGTGGGAGGGAAATGGGAAGAAAGAAGGGGGTGATGGTGGGGAGGAGTATATGTAATTTCTTAACCAATGGCTTTCTGTTTTTAATCACAAAGAACACTTAAAAAAATCATGGTGAGTTCATCTTATATTAGGAGGTTTGTTCTCGAAATGAAAAGTTCAGAAAACAAAAAGTCCAGTTTGGGTGTCCTCATCTTTAGGCACATCTTGGTATTTTGTATTGGTAAATCTATCTTTACCACAATATATTATTTAGGACAGGATCACATTTGTCACCTCTTCCTCCCTACTACCCAAAGTGGTACCAAACCCACAAAATAGTCAATAAACCTCTACAGAGTGAGCAAATAAGTCTTTTTTTTTTTTTTTTTAAACTCTCCTGAGTGAACTGAATTTTTTGAGGCTCATAAGTAAATATGTTTTCCACTTTACTTTGTCTATTACAGCCAGATTATATGAGTGGGGTGTTAAAGTCTCCCACTATTATTGTATTGCTCTAGAGAATGTCCTTTAGTTTTTGTTGGAGAAATGGTTTAGTGATGCAAAATTCTCTCAACTTTTGCTTATCTGTGAAGCTTTTGATTTCTCCTTCATATTTGAATGAGATCCTTGCTGGATACAATAATCTAGGCTGTAAGTTATTTTCCTTCATCACTTTAATTACGTCTTGCCATTCCCTCCTGGCTTGGAGAGTTTCTATTGAAAGATCAGCTGTTATCCTTATGGGAATTCCCTTGTGAGTTATTTGATGTTTTTCCCTAGCTGCTTTTAATATTTGTTCTTTATATTTAATCTTTGTTAATTTGACTAATATGTGTCTTGGGGTGTTTCGCCTTGGGTTTATCCTGTTAGGGACTCTCTGGATTTCTTGAACTTGAGTGGTTATTTCCTTCTCCATTTTAGGGAAGTTTTCAACTATTATCTCCTCAAGTATTTCCTCATGATCTTTCTTTTTATCTTCTTCTTCTGGAAGTCCTATGATTCGAATGTTGTAGCGTTTGATGTTATCCTGGAGGTTTCTGAAATTGTCCTCATTTCTTTTGATACGTTTTTCTTTTTTCTCGTCTGATTCATTTATTTCTAGGATTCTATCTTCTAGTTCACTAATCCTATCTTCTGCCTCTGTTATTCTACTATTTGTTGCCTCCAGGGTGTTTTGGATCTCACTTATTGCATTATTCATTATGTGTTGACTCTTTTTTATTTCTTCTAGGTCCTTGTTAAACCTTTCTTGCATCTTCTCAATCCTTGTCTCCAGACTCTTTAACTGTGATTCTATTTTGATTTCGAGATTTTGAATTAATTTCGCTATCATTATTCGGAATTCTTTATCAGGTAGATTCCCTATCTCTTCCTCTTTGGTTTGGTTTGGTGGAGATCTATCCTGTTCCTTTAGCTGCTGGGTATTCTTTTGTCTCTTCATTTTGTTAAAATTGCCAAATTTAGAGTGTCCTTACTATATTCTGGTAGTTTGTTGAATTCTCTTTATTGAGGCGGTTTACAGGTCTTTTCAATATCTGATCTCTGTCTTGTTACAGAGAGGGCGGAGATGAACACCCAAATCTAAACCGGCCAGGTTCAGGCACTCAGATAATCCTCAGAAGCACAGACTTGGTTGAGTCTGCGTTTTATGCCCTTCCCAGATCCGAGTAGCGCAGGTGATGAAATGTTCAGCGAGCGCAGGTGCTGCGACTTATCGCCTCTCCGCCGCTCAGTTTTCTGGGTATACAAACAGCGCACTTTCTCAGGCAGATGTTGACCATCCAGAGCCCCAAGAAGCGTGAGTCAGCACAGAAACCTACTCACAGTTCCGTTAGACAGTGTCTCTCTAGGGCTATAATTGCCCGCCTCTGGCCCTGGCTGCCTGTCACGGGAGTGGGACGGCCTGCAGCCGGCCAACTCTGTGCAGCCCTTTGTTCCGTAGGTAGTCCTGGTGGTGTCCTAAGTTAGGGCTGGCTTTTGATGTAGTAGATAACCAACAGTCTGGTTATTTCGCTCAGATAGCGCCCGAGATAGCCAGGCCAAATCCCTTCTCAAAGCAATGCAGGCCTCGCCGCTCCTCCTAGCCCAGCCCCCAGTTGCCAATAGCAAATGCTGGTGTCCGCGCCAGTTCTCCGCAAAAGGAGTTACCGCAGGGCTCGTTTTCTCGTTTTGAAGACAATGAGCTGTCTTTCTAAGTGCCTGATGTCCTCTGCCGGCATTCAGAAGTTGTTTTATCGAGTTTATTCAGCATTCAAATGTTCTTTTAATGGATTTGTGGAGGAGAAAGTATTCTCCCCGTCTTACTCGTCCGCCATCTTAGCTCCTCCCTCATGTTCCTTTATTTAATGTCAGTAGTTTCTTCATTTAGTTTTAGAAGTGTGGCCTTTCAAAAGCATGTGCGCCATGGGACTGGAATATATATGGCAATAATCATCTACCCCCTGCTAATTTACCAGGTACCATGCTTAGTCTTGTGCATACAGATTTCATTTGATCTTCTAAACCCATGAGATTTATATCTTTGCCTCAATTTTAGATAGGGAAACTGAAGTTCTAGATTTGATATTTCAGTAACTTGATAATAAAACAAATAGAAGATCATGTAGGAAAACTGTAGCCACATAAAAGGAGAGTCTGGTGAAAGATCATGTGGGACAGCCCTGGTGTGGAGATGGATACAAGGTACTCATTGTTCATTCTAAATATCAAGGACACCCAGAGAAATAAGAAATTGTCCCCATCACTTTTTAAAGTATCTTTGATATTAATTTCTCATTTAAATGCTTTCTTCTCTGCAACCATCCTCTATGTATTTTCAGTCTTCTAACTTTATTGACGCTTTTAATGGCTAAGTCAAAGATTTCTCTTGGCAAATGTTACACTGCACTTGAAAATATGTGGGCTGCTTTCAAATATCTTTCAATATTGATCTCTAACATAATTCCACAGTAATAAGAGAACAGACTCTGTATGGTTTCAATACCTTTAGACCATGAAGTTTCTGCACCTGGTCTTATATCTCTGGATATGTTCCAGTGTCTCCTAGTTTATAGTCTATCGGAACTTGAATAGAATTTGTATCCTACTGATGTGTGGAAATTGCATAAGTCTTAATTATGTCAAATTGGCTCATAATGCTTTTCAGATCTACTATATTCTTCCACTTCTCTGTTCAGTTCAGTTCAGTCTCAGTCGTGTCCGACTCTTTGCAACCCCATGAATTGCAGCACGCCAGGCCTCCCCGTCCATCACCACCTCCCGGAGTTCACCCAAACCCATGTCCATCGAGTTGGTGATGCCATCCAGCCAGCTCATCCTCTGTCGTCCCCTTCTCCTCCTGCCCCCAATCCCTCCCAGCATCAGAGTCTTTTCCAATGAGTCAACTCTTCGCATGAGGTGGCCAAAGTACTGGAGTTTCAGCTTTAGCATCGGTCCTTCCAATGAACACCCAGGACTGATCTCCTTTAGAATGTACACTCCTTCTATTAATTTCTGAGAGTTTGATGATTGCAGCCATGAAATTAAAAGACACTTATTCCTTGGAAGGAAAGTTATGACCAACCTAGATAGCATATTAAAAAGCAGAGACATTACTTTGCCAACAAAGGTCCGTCTAGTCAAGGCTATGGTTTTTGCAGTAGCTGTGTATGGATGTGAGAGTTGGACTATAAAGAAAGCTGAGTGCCAAAGAATTAATGCTTTTGAACTGTAGTGTTGGAGAAGCCTCTTAAGAGTCCCTTGGACTACAAGGAGATCCAACCAGTCCATCCTAAAGGAGATCAGTCCTGGGTGTTCATTGGAAGGACTGATGTTGAAGCTGAAGCTCCAGTACTTTGGCCACCTGATGCAAAGAGCTGACTCACTTGAAAAGACCCTGATGCTGGGAAAGATTGAGGGCAGGAGGAGAAGGGGACAAGATGGTTGAATGGCATCATCGACTCAATGGACATGGGTTTGGGTAGACTCGGGAAGTTGGTGTCTGCCTCACAGGCAGACAGGGAGGCTTGGTGTGCTGAAGTTCATGGGGTCGCTGAGAGTCAGACACGACTGAGCAACTGAACTGAACTGAACTGATATTGAAACTCTAACTCAAATTCTTAATTTATCGACTTAAAACAAACAACTATTATATATAGTAGAACTATATGTAACTTTGTGCTGTACTTTCCAAGTCTCCTATAAATGTGTTATCATTTTTCATAATCAAAAAAATAAAGATGAAAGATAAAGAAAAAAAAGAAGAAGAAATGGTCCCCATCGAGACTTGAGTACAATGGAACAGCTTGGGGGAGGGTCTGTCCCCAGTGGGGTAACCGTCATGTAACGCTAGGTCAGGATTGTGGATGGGAGGACATCATGTCAATTCCAGGGGAGAAGCTACACTGATGGAAGGGAAGAGCTTAGCCCAGAGGGAAGGGAGGGAGCCTGATATTTGTGCAATGGTGAGAAGCACAGTGTGGCTGGAATACATACGACATCAGTTTGATGAAGAGGAATGCTGAGTAAGGCAAATCAGGGGTCTAAATGGTAAGAAATGAGGTTGAGAAGTCAGGGTGGAGATGCTTAAGCAGTCTAGTATGTAGCTACATTGCTCCCAATCCCCCTAGAAGGGCATGCCTTTATTTATTCTTTTTTTAATATTACTTTTTTACTGGGGTATAGTTGCTTTACCATGCTATGTTAGTTTCTGCTGTACAACAGTGTGAATCAGCTGTATATATACACATGTATCTCCTCCCTCTTAGCCTTCCCTCCCACCCTCAATCCCACCCCTCCTGGTCATCAAGGAGCACTGAGCTGAGCTCCCTATGGTATATAGAAGCTTTCCACTAGCTACCTGTTTTACACATGGCAGTATATATATGTGTGTGTGTGTGTGTGTGTGTGTGTGTGTGTGTGTGTGTGTGTGTGTGTGTGTGTGTATGTGTTTATCTTTAGCGATGCAATCTTCCCTTTCACCTCCGAGGTTGTCCAACCAGAGTCGTCCTTTCATTCTGAAGTGGGTCCACAAACTTTTGCTTCTGTTGAGGACAGAAGATCACTGATGGTGTAAGACTGAAGGATGGGTTGACCTACTTCCCACACTGGAGAAATCACTTCTGGGCTTCAGGACACTGGTTAGCGTTCCCTCTTACAGCTTTATCTTCTCAGTTCTCGCTTGATGTCTAGGAGCATATACATATGGCCACTCGGGCCACCAGTAGTCTACACTGTGTCTGTGTACTTTGGAAAAAGCTGAACTTCCTCCCTCCCACACCTGCCCTGCTCCTCTCCTGTTACCACTGATACCTGGTTTGGGATTCAAAGGTGCTATTGAACCAGGAATCCCATCCAGGTAGATGCCATCACTTTCAGGGCACAAGGCTACCATATTGGATTACAGATCTCTTTGCTCAGCATGCCATAGTCCCCCCAGATTTCAAGGTGAGGATGTAATTGCATTTTTGTAGTCCTGAGCTCCAATTTCCATATAAACAGTATAATTTTATAAATCACACTATTACAGGATATAGCTAGCTCTGCCACTGCAAGTTCTATAACAGACTCAAAATCATCATCAACGCTTAGTAATCATAGCAGGGGAGGTTTTGTGATGGTATAGATGGTCTCTCAGATCCTCCTGACCTAGAAATTCTGCCTGTGCTTATAACTGTTAACAGATGAGCGGCCTGTTCCCATTGATTGAAGGTCTGTGAGTATGTGAAGCTGGGTGTGAACAGTGCTTGGAGCAGATGGGAAGAACAGATTTCTTAATGGTAATTGGTCCCTTGGATATTAGGGCTTACTTTCCACCTCATTTTTGGAGATCAGTACATCAGTATAAAAGAAGAGAGATTTTTCATATCTGAATTATTTTGTAGCCTCATATTGTCAGCTTTCAGTTGACTATCTTCATCCCCTACTTCGTCTCCTAATATCAAACACACAGAGGCAGAGAATTCAGAGATCCAGATTAAAGTCCCAGATATGCCATTCACTTACTGTGCAATCTCCTGGAGGCGGGCATGGCTACCCACTCCAGTATTCGTGTCTAGAGAATCCCATGGACAGAAGAGCCTTGTGGGCTATGTTCCATAGGGTCACAAAGAGTCAGACACGACTGAAGTAACTTCGCACACACACACACACACATGCAAATCAGATACACTGCTTTTTTGGATCTCAAAATATACAAAATAAACATAATTGGGAAAAATGCCCCCAGTGCCCTGTTCCTATTTCCTACCACATCGTGAGGACAGGCATCAGGACCCCCCACCACTTGCCAAAGGCATCATCCTATAGCAGACTGGACCCCGAGGCCACTCATACATCTGCCTTCTTCCTCCTTTTCTGCTAGGAAAGTTAGCAAGCTGGTGCTCTGGCCACTCAGCCCTTTTTCCAGCAAGTGACACGTCCCGTGGCAAAAAGGAAGCTCTGCCTTAAATGGTTAATTAAATTGTTCATGCTTTGCTCTGATTTAAAACTAAAACTAAGAATCAGTTATAGACCTCAGGAGGTTCTAATGGAGACTCGTTCAAATCATTTGCTCCTACATCTGTTACACATTCGCTTTCACGCATTGCAAGCTCTTCAGACAGCAAGATGCTCCCCATCCTATGGGCTTTACTCTGCAGAATGCCCATCACTCAGGTTGCTACATACTCAACACTGGCTCCATCACATGGGCATCCTTTTTGGCACATTTTGCACACTCAGTATTCTGCTACAGATTGTCCCCATCACTTCAGTTAAGTCAATTGATGCTTATTTTAGAGAAGAAGTATAAATGTAGGTACACAATGTGGAGAGTGAATTTACATTCATGGGACATGTTTCTGTGACTGCGCATATTAATGACAACATTATTTAAGTGTTCTTGTAGAGCTGGGGACACATACTGTATACAAGTCATTTAAAGTTCATTTGGGTGGAAAATATTTAGATAAACTTAAAGTGGAATCCTGGTAAAGGCAACATTGATTCTTAAATTATTCTAGTATTTACTTTCTGATTTTTGTAGCTCGAACATAAAAATCGAGGTATAAATTGCTAAGCAAGAGAAGTTAAACTAAAGTCACCTTCAGTTTTCATGGACCAGAATCAGCATTAGGCTCTCATTACACTGGGCTTTTGTAAGTGAAGTAATAAGGATGAGAGTGGGGTGAGAGGTCACAAGTAGGAGCCAGTATGAGCTTCCTCTTCTCCACTGGGGAGCCTGGGATGCTCCAATATCATGGACAAAGAAGTCTGGCAAGCCACAGTCCATGGGGTCACAAAAAAGTAGTACACAACTTAGCAACTAAACAACAAGAAAATGTACATACATCAATCCCAATCTTGCAGTTCTTCCTATCCTCCCCATCGCCCCATGGCCACACGTCTGTTCTTTACATCTGTGTCTCTATTCCTTCCCTGAAAATAGGGTCATTTGTACCACTTTTCTAGATTCCACATGTGTGTGTTAATATACAATATTTGTTTTCCTCTATCTGATTTACTTCACTCTCTATGAGAGACTCTAGGTCCATCCACATCTCTACAAATGACCCAGCTTCATCCCTCCTTATGGATGAGTAATATTCTATTGTATATATGGACCACACTTCTTTATCCATTCATCTGCTGATGGACACTTAGGTTGCTTCCATGTCCTGTCTTCTTAAAAGGAAGAAGCAATCAGTTCTGATTGCACTTTAAATCGGAGAAGGCAATGGCACCCCACTCCAGTACTCTTGCCTGGAAAATTCCATGGACGGAGGAGCCTGGTGGGCTGCAAGTCCATGGGGTCGCTAGGAGTCGAACTCGACTGAGCCACTTCACTTTCACTTTCATGCATTGGAGAAGGAAATGGCAACCCACTCCAGTGTTCTGGACTGGAGAATCCCAGGGACAGGGGAGCCTGGTGGGCTGCTGTCTCTGGGGTCGCACAGAGTCGGACGCGACTGAAGTGACTTAGCAGCAGCAGCAGCAGCAGCACTTTAAATAGAAAACAAGCTGGGCTAAGATAGTTAAAAAGAACAGCACTGCACATCTTGTGTTGTGCCCATTCTTCCCAGATATGTAATTAAAAATTACAAAACAACAATATCAAGATTTAAAATAAAACTAAGTTTACTTTTTAAAAAATCTCATTTTTCCCCTCCAAAGAGTTCTCATTTAATGCTTTGATTAGGAAATAACCTTGTTAAATTTAAGACTTTTTCAAGCATCTTTCTGGTGACCCTGCTTTGCAGAGGGCCCTACACACGTGTTTCCTCTGCCAGGTGGAAAACTGTGACTGAACACAGCAGGATACCTCCCAAGTAGCATCTCTCTTGTACTCTTTATTATTTTTTGGTGACCAATTTAAAATATTTTTTATTGAATTTGTTACAATATTGCTTCTCTTTTATGTCTTGGTTCTTGGCCATAAGGCATGTGGGATCTTAACTCCCCCGACTGGGGATCAAACTCACCCCCCTGCACTGGAATGTGAAGTCTTAACCACTGAACCACTAGAAAAGTCTCCCTCTCTTGTACTCATGGAGGGGAGAAAAGAATGAAGGCTCAGATTCAACAATCACTGGGGGGCAAGAGCGTGGATTTGGACACCCAGCGAGGAAAAGGTTAACCAGGGACTGGGTGTTGGTCTCCCTGTACCTCTGAGTAAGAAAACCAGGGAGAGCTCCTCCAGGGTTCTGTGGCTACACCATCACTGAGCAGTGCTTCAACAGGTAACTGGTGAGCTCTGCAGCGTTTCTTTCTGCAAAGATGTTGGCAATGAAATAACAGATGTATGTCTGCTCAGCTATTAAGTGTGAAGAATCGGCAAGTCTGAAATGAACACAAATGGTAATACACATCGAGTCCTTCATGGAGACAAATATCAAGATCAAATCTGGCCGCCTGGTCTTTTGCCGCCCTTGGTGTTCCTGACTGTGGCAGCAGGCTTGGCTGGAAAAGACCTCCCAGCACCTGGTTCAGGGTACAGTCGGCATACATTTCTAATTCCTTTCTTTAGTCTCAAGACCAAAAGTTACAATGGTTCATTTCTGCTGGAATTCTAGGCTGTGAGAGGCCCTGGAGATGAATGGGGATAAGACTGCCCATGAGGCATGAAAAGGATGTGAAGATGAGAGCAGAGTAAAAATACAAATGATAAAATATGAACTATGAAAATACAGAAAAATAGTAGCAGAATAATAAAAGAGAAAGAAAAAGAAAAGAACCAGTCATTGGGTGAATTGTTTCCCCTAAAATTCATATGTGGAAATCTTAATCCCTTGTACATCAGAATGTAAATGTATTTGGAGATAGGGTACTTAAAGTGATGATTAATGTAAAATGAGGTCATACGGATGGGCCCCAATCCAATATACCTTAAATTTTTATAAGAATGTTAGATTAAGACACAGACTCACAAAATGGGAAGACCTTTTGAAGATAGAGGGAGAAGGCAGCCGTCTACAGCCAAGAAAAGAGGCCTCAGAAGCAACCATTTTTGCTGACACCTTAGTCTCAAATTTCTAGCTTCCAGAATTGAGAGAAAATAAATTTCTGTTGTTGAAGCCACCCAGATTGTCAGACGCAGAAAATAAATAAAATCCTCCAAGGATGAACAGAAAGAATAGAGAAAAGTTGCAGATAGCTAGAAATCCTCAAGAAAATAAGATAAACAAATAATAGGATGCATGTAATAAGGAAGGGAAGAGAGTGGGGAGGGCAAGTGAAAGGGTATGGTGGCATTTTTTGCTGAATTTCTAGGGAAAGGAGGAAAGGAAACCTGGAAGACTAGCAGGCACAGAATAAATGAGTGTAGCCAGAGAAAGCACATAGCGGGCTTCATGAGTGCATGATTGCAGTAACATTGGAACATTTAGCTGAACTTCCTCACTTTGTGACATACCAACTCCAGGAAAGCCTTGTAGTTAGTTAGTTCTTGCCAGGGAACTTAGATTGCTTGAGGAAATAATAGACTCATGAGATAATCTTGATTATATATTGTTGCTGTTGTGTAGTTGCTAAGTTGTGTCCAACTCTTTGAGACCCCATGGACTGAAGCATGCCAGGCTCCTCTGTTCATGGAATTCTCCAGGCAGAGTTGGTACTCATTCTCAGCTCCAGGGGATCTTCCTGACCCAAGGATCAAATCTGGGTCTGCTACACTGCAGGCAGATTCTTTACTGTCTGAGCTGCCTGGGAAGTCCTCATATAAGAATTTCAAATAACAAAGGGGAACTATCACGACTCTTTATTTCTGAAAGAACTGATTGATACAAAAATTGAGCAAGTAATTAAGACTTCTGTTAATGATGTCATTAATTGGGCTCATTTTCTGGTCTATTTTCTGGTCCTTCAAAAGTGTTTCTAGTGGTTTGCCCAATAATATGTCACAGAAACTATGGAATAATGCCTGATATGGAGAGGCTTATAAGTCAAGTGCTGAGAAGGGAAAAAATGTGTTACAGATTTTTTGCAGATGTTCTCAGATCAAATTATGGTGTTGAAAAATTGTATAGTATGTTCAATAGAGCATCCAAGATGAAAAGACAGTTCAGTGGCTTTGTAATCTGGATAAAAAAAGAATCGTGGAGCTGTGCTTATATAGGGTGTAATTCACAAGTTCAGAACTGTCAATGGTGGAGGTAATGGTGAGGAAGCATTTGACTTTTTGAATAACTTTCACATAAATTTACATATAAAAACCTGGATAACAGATGTGCCAGATTTCTTATTTTCTATATTTACTGAGTGAACACTTAGGTTTTATATTTTATCTATATCAACCAGTACATGTTCTATACACATCAAATGCTGAGAACATGGGGTAGACAGGAGAAATTATCCTAAGAATCACAGAATATCAGAGTGTGGAACAAAATCAGGTGTCATGTAGTTTAGGCATTTTCCTTTGCATTCCCATGAAACTGAAGTTCTGAGATATTAGTGGTTTGAACCGAGTCAGTGCTGGAGACAATGGTTGGTCAAAACTAGGAGACAAATTGTGCAACTCACAGATTTCTGGATGTTTGAGATCTTTGTAAAAAGAAGCTAAATGTTCCAATCAGTGTTTTTGTAACTGTTTTGAAAAGAAAATAATCTCTTTTTAGACTTTTTCTCTGATAAGAAAGTATGTTTAGATATAAATCTGGGACATTACAGGATATACCAAAAGTGTTACAAGTCTTATTTGGGGTTATCCTTCCCTCACTTGTTCAGCAAATCCTTACTGAGCATCTATTATGGATCTCGGAGAGGAAAAGGCAACCCACTCCAGTATTCTTGCCTGGAGAATCCCATGGACAGAGGACCCTGGCAGGCTACAGTTCATGGGGTCGGAAAGATTCGGACATGACTGAATGACTAACACACACACATACCATGGATAAAGCACTGTCCTACGAACCATAGGGACAGCAGTGAGCAAACGTCTGCCCTTAGGGAATTCATATGTTCATTGGGGAGACAAGAAAAACAAGACAATATACAGAACGTCAGATGTTAACAGCACTGTTGTTGACAAGAATGAATTGGGAAGAGACAGAGAATTCAGGCATGGGTTAAAAGGATCCAGTCAGAGCAAGCCTCACAGAGAAAGTAATGGTGTGCAAAGGTTTGAAAGAGAAGAGGAAGTATGAGCCTTTCTACTAAAGTGAGCAGTTCTGTGGAGCCATGGAGTTAGGTATTCCCAGATTTTAATCATTTTGGAAGATCGAGACAGATGGCTAGTATTTATTACATTAAGGAGGAAATAAGGGTAAATGCCACTTGTCCTTTTCACTGTGTAAGGTGAAAATACTCTCAGGGGCCAAATGGTCTTTCAGATTCTCCTGACATATACAATCTGGCTTGGCAAAGTGGATACATTTCATGAACTGGCTGGCTGAAGATGGTGAAAGGGCGCTGTTGCTGAATTCAGTCAATGACTAGTTTTCTTTCATGTCAGTTTTTAATCTTTGGATGCGGTATGATTGTTTGGGTTAAGAAATATAAATTGGGATACTGCTTTCTGACAAAAGTATGATGGGTTTATTCACTGTGCCACAGCCAGAAGCATCACCCTTCTGCAGAAATGAACAGTTGAGCATGTCTAGGTCACAGGACACTGAATTCCACCCTCTAAAGATGATACTTCAGACCTCTTTAGTATAAATGCAAATCTTACCAAAGAGTGGCATGTCAGCGGGGTTTGAAATGATTCTTTTCCTTAGAAAGCAAACCTAAGAACTGATCTTTCCTAAACATTCAATTTTTCTGCTGTTAACTTTTACAAGGGCTTGATATGTGAAAAAAAAAAAAAAAAATTTGAGAACCCACTGCAGATACATATGAAAAGAAAACAAAAAGAGTCTCTTCTTGACACTCTGGTGGTCCAGTGGTTAAGACTCTGTGTTCTCAAAGCAGGGGGCCTGGGTTTGATCCCTCTTCAGGGAACTAGATCCCCCATGCCACAACATAGAGTTTGCATGCTAGAACTAAAGATAGCACATGCCGCAACTAAGACCCCTTGACACCTTTTAGTACACCGTTTGAAGGAAAGGCACCCATGCCTTTCTTACAGAGGTGTGACAACATGACAAAGACTAAATGCCAATACTCAGTGGGGAATGGCATTCCTCGTGTGTACCTTATGGATGCTTAATGCCATAGTGGATTTTTATTGGATATAGTTATGATATCAAGAGTCAATTCATATCCTTATTTCATATCAAGGTCTGTAAAATATTCATAAGGCATAAAAAAAAATATGGATTTTGTTAGCAGCAAAGACCCTGGAAATAATTTAGTTCAATCTTTTTATTTTACAAGCAAATTAACTGAAACTAAGAAAAGCCAGGTGTGCTGTTTTTGAAGCCATGGTTAGTTCATAGAAGATCCAAGACCATGTGTCTGTGACTACATATCAGAGCTATTACACGTTTATCTTAGCTAAATTCCTAGCAAGGCTTTCTATCACATTGAAGCTTTATTGCAATTGCCTATCATTGAATCTGGGCTTCCCTGGTAGCTCAAATGGTGAAGAATCTGCCTACAATGCAGGGAATCCAGGTTTGATCTCTGGGTCGCAAAGTTCCCCTAGAGAAAGGAATAGCAATCAGCTCTAGTATTCCTGCCTGGAGAATCCCATGAACAGAGGAGCCTGGCGGGCTACAATTTTGGGGTCGCAAAGAGTCGGACATGACTAAGTGACTAAGCACACACATCACTGAATCTAGATAGTGAAGATCTTGTACTTAAATTGCAAACATTTTCACACCACTTCATTTCTTCACCTCCAGTGGCTATAGACGTATAGATTTAAGAATATTAGATTTGCTTTGGGACAAATATTTTTTGTTTTCAGGCAAACACTTTAGTGATACATCTATAGGTGTCCATTGCTGGGTTAGGGTGAGGATAGAGTAAAGCAGGGGCTTCCTGGGTGGCACTAGTGGTAAAGAACCTGCCTACCAATGCAGGAGATGTAAGAGTTGCAGGTTCAATCTCTGGGTCGGGAAGATCCCCTGGAGGAGGGCATGGCAACCCACTCCAGTACTCTTGCCTGGAAATTCCATGGACAGAGAAGCTTGGCAGGCTACAGTGCATGGGGTACAAACAGTCAGACACAACTGAAGTGACTTAGCATGCTTGCATGGAGTAAAGGAGACATTCAAAAGGACATGACAGATTGAGAACATTTGGAAAATAAATACTGACTAGTGTCCATTTTCCCTGTGGCAGGGGAATCGAGGATCAATGTCTCACTTATTATATGGCAAATATCATGAGATTTTAAACATATCTTAGAGTTAAGTATCACTTCAGTTCAGTTGCTCAGTCGTATCCGACTCTGCGACTCCATGAATCACAGCACACCAGGCCTCCCTGTCCATCACCAGCTCCTGGAGTTCACTCAGACTCAAGTTCATTGAGTCAATGATGCCATCCAGCCATCTCATCCTCTGTCGTCCCCTTCTTCTCCTGCCCCCAATCCCTCCCAGCATCAGAGTCTTTTGCAATGAGTCAACTCTTCGCATGAGGTGGCCAAAGTATTGGAGTTTCAGCTTCAGCATCAGTCCTTCCAATGAACACCCAGGACTGATCTCCTTTAGGATGGACTGGTTGGATCTCCTTGCAGTCCAAAGGACTCTCAAGAGTCTTCTCCAACACCACAGTTCAAAAGCATCAATTCTTCAGTGCTCAGCTTTCTTCACAGTCCAACTCTCACATCCATACATGACCACTGGAAAAACCATAGCCTTGACTAGACGGACCTTTGTTGGCAAAGTAATGTCTCTGCTTTTCATATACTATCTAGGTTGGTCATAACTTTCCTTCCAAGGAGGAAGTGTCTTAATTTCATGGCTGCAATCACCATCTGCAGTGATTTTGGAGCCCCAAAACATAAAGTCTGACACTGTTTCCACTGTTTCCCCATCTGTTTCCTATGAAGTGATGGGACCAGATGCCATGATCTTCATTTTCTGAATGTTGAGCTTTAAGCCAACTTTTTCACTCTCCACTTTCACTTTCATCAAGAGGCTTTTGAGTTCCTCTTCACTTTCTGCCATAAAGGTGGTGTCATCTGCATCTCTGAGGTTATTGATATTTCTCCTGGCAATCTTGATTCCAGCTTGTGTTTCTTTCAGTCCAGCATTTCTCTTGATGTACTCTGCTGCTGCTGCTAAGTCGCTTCAGTCGTGTCCGACTCTGTGCGACCCCACAGACAGAAGCCCACCAGGCTCCCCCTGTCCCTGGGATTCTCCAGGCAAGAATACTGGAGTGGGTTGCCATTTCCTTCTCCAACGTATGAAAGTGAAAAATGAAAGTGAAGTCGCTCAGTCGTGTCCGACTCTTAGCGACCCCATTGACTGCAGCCTACCAGGCTCCTCCATCCATGGGATTTTCCAGGCAAAAGTACTGGGGTGGGGTGCCATTGCCTTCCTCTGCATATAAGTTAAATAAACAGGGTGACAATATACAGCCTTGGTGAACTCCTTTTCCTATTTGGAACCAGTCTGTTGTTCCATGACCAGTTCTGACTGTTGCTTCCTGACCTGCATACAAATTTCTCAAGAGGCAGATCAGGTGATCTGGTATTCCCATCTCGTTCAGAACTTTCCACAGTTTATTGTGATCCACACAGTCAAAGGCTTGGCATTGTCAATAAAGCAGAAATAGATGTTTTTCTGGAACTCTCTTGCTTTTCCATGATCCAGCGGATGTTGGCAATTTGATCTCTGGTTCCTCTGCCTTATCTAAAACCAGCTTGAACATCAGGAATTTCACGGTTCACATATTGCTAAAGCCTGGCTTGGAGAATTTTGAGCATTCCTTTACTAGTGTGTGAGATGAGTACAATTGTGCGGTAGTTTGAGCATTCTTTGGCATTGCCTTTCTTTGGGATTGGAATGAAAACTGACCTTTTCCAGTTTTCAGTTAAGTATAATCATCCCTTGATTTCCAAAGCTAAGAAGACAGAATGGGTTATAAATTGCAGCCTGAGATATTTGCATTGAGTACATGGATCCTGGCACTGAAATAGTCATGAGATGTAATAATATATCCAGTTCATCCACTGGCTATATAGTTTCTACAGCATCTGCTTGATTATTTAAATAATGTTTGCATCTGAGACCAGTAACTTCTCAGTTCAGTAAACTCAGTGAAAGCAAAAAAGAGACAAGATTAGTTTGCTTGACAATTCCCACCACCCCTCCTCCCCAGAGACCTTGTTTAAAATTTCTCATGCAGTAGACATTGGAATATTTTCATCAAAATAATTTTTGAATGTCAATCAAAATTCCTGGTGTAAATGTCAGTTTACACTCTATGATTTGGAAATCTATATATCTTGAAGGTTCTTTCAGTTCAGTCACCCAGTAGAGTCCAACTCTTTGCGACCCCATGAATTGCAGCACGCCAGGCCTCCCTGTCCATCACCAACTCCTGGAGTTCACTCAGACTCATGTCCATTGAGTCAGTGATGCCATCCAGCCATCTCATCCTCTGTTGTCCCCTTCTCCTCCTTCCCCCAATCCCTCCCAGCATCAGAGTTTTTTCCAATGAGTCAACACTTCATATGAGATGGCCAAAGTACTGGAGTTACAGCTTTAGCATCATTCCTTCCAAAGAAATCCCAGGGCTGATCTTCAGAATGGACTGGTTGGATCTCCTTGCAGTCCAAGGGACTCTCAAGAGTCTTCTCCAACACCACAGTTCAAAAGCATCAATTCTTCGGCACTCAGCTTTCTTCACAGTCCAACTCTCACATCCATACATGACCACTGGGAAAACCATAGCCTTTACTAGATGGACCTTTGTTGGCAAAGTAATGTCTCTGCTTTTCAATATACTATCTAGGTTGGTCATAACTTTTCTTCCAAAGAGTAAGCGTCTTTTAATTTCATGGCTGCAGTCACCATCTGCAGTGATTTTGGAGCCCCCAAAAATAAAGTCTGACACTGTTTCCACTGTTTCCCCATCTATTTCCCATGAAGTAATTTAGTGAACCTAAAGAATATGCAAGATTTATTTTCCATATATATATATACACACACATATATATTTGTGTATTTTAACCAGTGGACATTATACAGCATGGTCAATATTCAAATTACTAGTATATTTTTCCTATATTCTCAGTTTAACAATATAGAGATAAGTCAAGCATACCACAGTGATGTAATTGAAAAAAAAACTGTCTTATACATTCACTTAACAAAAATTTATTGAATGCTTACTGTGTGTTAAGCACTGTAATGTCATGTATTAAGTGATAGGTATATTTACAAAAGTAGTTTTTAATCAAAAGAGGGAGGAATGAAAGAATTACTCAGCCATTCCATTTTTATGAAATATGTAAACAAACATTTTTTGTGTATTGGTTTTCCTCTGTCCTGCTTCAAGATAGGAAAAGAAATTGAACAAAGCTCTTAAGTTACTTCCAGGGTTCATGTCCTCAGTTCATTTTGATTCTGATTATTACCTGACATAAGGTAACTAAGAATTAAGCTTCTTTTCAGATAAGTACATAGGCTAGATACCAGGAATAAACTTCTCATCAGAAAAATTTATCAAGTCACAGAATCATTGTGGAAAACATTTGAAGTCCCATTTCTGGAGTCCTTTAAAAAGAAAAATGGACAAAATGATGCTTCCTTGTTGCAAATAACTTAGGCTTTGACTTTGTCTGGTTCTTTGTTCTGTAAAGAGTCTAGTGCATTTTGGGGGGCTTAATAAATGTTGAATTATAAGTTAACATTCTTACGTAGCCTCTGGGGATGGACTCTCCATCTTAATAAGACTTTTCCAACTCTCATTTTCATGATTTGCTGCCATGCAAGTAACAGTCATGAATTCAATGAGATCTATAAATGCAAAGTATTTTGCAGTCTCAATATGTCAAAGATAAGATTTCATTGAAAGTAGCACTAGAATGAACACTATTGAGCACCTCTAAAATGTGGATCGAAGGACAATCTATAGAATTTCATATAGGATGAGCATCATATAAAGTGCTAACCCAGGTTAATTTTCAGCTGAGATTGATTGGGAAATAAGATGAAACAGAAACGAGAAAAAAGATCATTATCCTCCAAAATGAAAGGTACTGGAGGATTTATGGTGACACAAAAGCAGAAAATACCAGGACTAGTGAATTAGTAAAAGTTCAGTATATATCAAACTGGTCGTTTTGGTACTAATACATTTCTGAGAATAATCTTGCTTTAGACAACATATGAAAGAGCATAGCGTGTGTATATGGTGGTGAGATGTGAGGTACGTGTGTATGGGTTGGGGAGGAGTGAGGATTCAGAGAAATTGAAGTAGAGGTGAGGTTAGTGCATCTTTTGGATTAATGCAGGCATAATATAACTGATGCAAAGAAAGAGTAGGCCATAAATTGCTTTAAAGAAATCAGGGGGCAACAGAGGTCCTGGGCAGACTCTCTGAATAATGGTTTCAGAGCATCTGCTGTGCAATATGGTTAAACCTTTTGAAGCCCCTTGTATGACTCACTTGTCACTTGGCTTGAGGAAGAGATGACAGATCTGCCAGGAATATTCAGGAAGACTTTTTTTTTTTTCCCAGGGAGAGGAAAAAGCCAGCTGTTCTTGTTGTATTGATATTTTAACAAATGCAGGGATCATAGTCTTCTGAATGTACCTGGGATTTTAATATTTCATATATAATATGTTGAGGGAAAATACTGTCCAAACACCTAGGAAGGTGCTCTGAAGAGACAAGATGAAATCCAGCAGATGGATTTAATTAGCACAAAATTATTTCAAAGAAATATCTTGTTTCAATATTGTATATTGAGGCATATATGTGGCATCTAAAAAATGGTATGGTTGAACCTATTTCCAAGTCAGGAATGGAGATGCAGACGTAGAGAAAGGATATGTGGATGGGGGGAGGGGAGGGGAGTGACAAATTGGGAGATTGAGATTGAGATAATTACCAGGGGGTAAAATAAACAGTTAGTAGGAAGCTGCTGAATAGCACAGGGAGTTAAGCTCCGTGCTGTGTGATGACCTAGAGGAGTGGGATACTGGGGTGGATGAGAGGTCCAAGAAGGAGCAGATATCGGTATACAGATAGCTGATTCACTCTGTTGTACAGCAGAAACTAACACAACACTGTAAAGCAATTATATCCCAATAAAAAGAGAAATACATTATTTTATTTGCTGTGATATGCTTCACTGTCTTTTCTTCAAGTTGCCCTTCATCTCATGAAATTAATTCAGAAATCTGACCTTCCTTCTCACATTGTGAAAGAATAAGATTGCTAAGGCACCACTTGTAAGAAAATGCAGGGTTTGGAGAAGTGGCGATTGTACCTCAGCCACCCCCCTTCAATACACCCACACACCACATGCACAGCCACCTCTCTGCCACCCCCCTACCCCACCCTACATATACACAAACACTTCCCTGGTGGCTCAGATGGTAAAGAATCCCGGGATCAGGAAGATCCCCTGGAGAAGGGAACGACAAACCACTCCAGTATTCTTGCCTGGAGAATACCACAGACAGAGGAGAATGACAGGTTAGAGTTCATGGGGTCACAAAGAGTCACACACAACTGAGCAACTAATACTAAACAATGAGGCTTATTTCAACTAATTATGCTGGATCCGTGGACTCATTCATTCTATTCTAGTTAACAGTTAACTATCACAGCCACCATTAACCCTGATTTTCCAACACTTAAAATCCCTTCATTTCTTCTTCTATCCGATGAATAAATCAATTTCTTCATTGTTGTATGTTCCCGTGTTGGTAGGTTAATAGACTCTGATTTGTAACTTAAAAAAAAAAAAAAAGATGTATTTGCTTTTCTTCCCTTCTTTGGTAACTGGATAAACCAAGGTTTGTCAGATTCTAGGGCTTCCCTGGCGGCTCAGCTGGTAAAGAATCTGCCTGCAATGCCAGAGACCTGGGTTCAATAGCGCACACACACACACAAACACACACCATCATTTCTACAAGTGATCCATTTACATGTAAAGGTGCCCAAAGACCCATGGAGTTGCCTTAGAACTCATCTAAGTACTGCTTGTTTAGCATCTCTATTTTCCAGTCAATTGGAGGAGACATTTTCTAAAAATGATGGCTGTTTATATCACTAATTCCCCTTAAGGGATCCCAGCCTTGTCATGGCAGAGGGCCTTGCGTAACTCAGTGAAGCTACGAGTTATGCCATGCAGGCCACCCAAGATGGACGGGTCATAGTGGAGAGTTCTGACAAAACGTGATCCACTGGAGGAAGCAATGGCAAGCCACTCCAATATTCTTGCCTTGAAAATCCCAGGAATAGGATGAAAAGGCAGAAATATATGACACTGGAAGATGAGCCCTACAGGTTGATAGGTGTTCAATATGCTACTGGGGAAGAGCAGAGGGCAATTACTAAGAGCTCCAGAAAGAATGAAGCAGATGGGCCTAAGCAGAAATGACGCTTATTTGTGGATATGTCTGGTGGGTTCCATCCCCGGGTCAGGAAGATCCCCTAGAGAAGGAAATGACAACCCACTCCAGTACTCTGGCCTAGATAATTCCATGGATGGAGGAGCCTGGTGGGCTACAGTCCATGGGGTTGCAAAGAGTCGGACACAACTGAGCGACTGCCTTTGCCTGGCGGTGAAAGTAAAGTTCGATGCTGTAAAGAAAAGTATTATATAGGAATCTGGAGTGGTAGGTCCATGAATCAAGGGGTTCCTTGGAAGGAAACCTATAATGAACCTAGTTAGTTGCTTAGGCATGTCCTACTCTTTGTGACCCCATGGACTGTAGCTCACCAGCCTTCTCTGCCTATGGAATTCTCCAGGCAACAATACTGGAGTGGGTGGCTATTTCCTTCTTTAGGTGATCTTCCCGACTCAGGGATCGAACTCAGATCTCCTGCATTACAGGCAGATTCTTTACTGTCTGAGCCACTGGGGAAGCCCATGACAAGCCCAGACAGCATACTACAAAGCAAAGATCATTTTTCTGACAAAGTTCCGTATAGTCAAAGTCACGGTTATTTCCAGTAGTCATGTATGGAGGTGGGTGCTGAACCATACAAAAGGCTGCACACCAGAGAACTGATGCTTTCGAATTGGGGTGCTGGAGAAGACTCTTGAGAGTCCTTTGGACAGCAAGGAGATCGAACCAGAAAATCCTAAAGGAAATCAACCCTGAATATTTATTGGAAGGACTAATGCTGAAGCTGAAGCTCCAATACTTTGGCCACCTGATGAGAAGAGCTGACTCATTAGAAAAGACTCTGATGCTGGGAAAACTGAAGGCAAAAGGAGAAGAGGGCAGCAGAGGATGAGATGGTGAGACAGCATTGCTGTCTCAACGGACATCAATTTGAGCAAACTCCAGGAGACGGTGAAGGACAGGGGAGCCTCCATGCTGCTGTCCATGGAGCTGCAAATAGTCAGACATGACTGAGCGACTCAACAACAACAACATATATCACCAATTTCCTTAAAAAACTTGGAGTCTACTCAATGTCTTTAGTCACTGATATGGGTGTAAAATCCAGACAGTTTTACCAGTCTTTCCTCTTTCCTCTGCACTACCCTCCATGAACTTATGACTGGTTTCATGAGTTGGCTTGCCATTCCTGAATATGCCAGATTTTCCTGTCAATTATTGTCCCAGGATTGCTGAATTCTATGCACAGACAGTCCCCCTACCTCTTTTCTCTGTCAAATTTAATTCCAGTCATCTGTTTTTCATGGCTTAGTTCAATCATCATCTCTTCAGGGAAGTCTCCCTGAAAAGTAGACTGAGTGGTTCCCTTCTGAATCCTCGGGACCTAGCATAGCTCTTGCTTATGGAAGATATTTGTTGAGTAGTTATTGATTAAGCATGGTTCCCTCCGAAATGAGCTTATATTTGGGAGTCTCTGTTGCTTTTCAGGTTTACCCTTTTGACATTTATTCTCCCATATAAGTGCCCGACATGCAGTTTAAAACCTAGCCTGGTTTTGCATCTCTATGGTCAATTCCAAAACTCCTTAATTCATGCATAACTTGTTTTATATGGCTTTCAAGGCTCATACTCCTAAGATGTTAAATGATCCCTTTCATGCTGGAACCAAATTCCCCACTGTTTGCCTGTTATTAGTTTCTTCTTTTCGTACACCTCAAACGCCAACTATCTTGAGTCTCTAAGATCTGTTCCCCTTTATTCTCTAGAGGCAATTCATTTGTTCATTAAAGGGGGATTCTTCATTAAAAGTCAACCACACTACTAAATGCTAGGGATATAGCAGGTTTCTGACTTCTTTAAGTTTAGAGTCTACGTAAGGGATAGAAAAGCTAAAGAGACAATGGCAATACAATGGGATAAATGTTCATTTGCAAAAAGGAAGGGTGGCTATGGGAGCACATGGGTGGGAAATTCAGAGAGGCTTGTGGAAATAGTACATACATCTTGCAGAAAGCAATGTGTACATTGAGAGTGGAAGACTAAGTCATGGTTAGTTAAGTAAAGAACTGGAAGAAGACCATTATTGCTATAGGTAAGAGTAACACATGAGAAGGTCATAGAACGAAGAACATATGTAATTCACATTTTGACAAAACACCAAGAAATAAGGCTTTAGAGCTAAGCTGGAGTAATCATCTACACTATCTTATACTCCATATTAAAGGAGTTTGAATACATCAGAGAAAAAAATGAGAATCAATTAAAAAGTGTTAAAGCATAGATCTAATTAAATTTGTGTTGTAGAAAGATCAATTTGCCTGAAGTATGGAAAATGAGTAAAAGGCACAACTCAATGCTGGGAGACCAGCTAGGCAGTCACTTTGGCCATTTCAATGATAGGCGAGGGTGGGTGAAACTTAGAACTTGAAGTGGAGAAGAAAAGTAACAGGAAGATATGAGAAATACTTAGGAGACAACATGATACTCATTGATTGATTATATGCGAGGGAAGAGAAGAGGGAAGATGAAGCTGAAGATTCTGGAATCAGTGATGAAGATCATGTTACAAGCCTGGGCAATGATGCAGAGGGTGGCCGTGATGATGACACTAAAAAATGTGAAACTAGGTTTATAGGAAAGATGATAAAATAGACTTGGGACATTTTGAAATTGAGGTGCCCACGGGCAGTACAGATGAAGACCTGTGAGTCTACCACTCTGGGTAGCAGGAAACATTTAAGAGTCATTAGCACCATAATTGAAATCACAGAAGTAAACTATTTCACTGAATAAGACAGAACATGGAGACAAAAGACAGGAACAAGAAGACTAGGACAACACTGATGGGATGGGAGAAAAACAAGGAACCGTCAAAGAAGATAGGTGAAGCACAGAAGGAAAACCAGAAGCATCTGAGACCTCAGAGTCTAATGGGTCAGCATGGCTTCAAGAAGGAAGTGGTATCAAATGGTGCTGAGATATCAAGAGACACGCACGTGTCTGACTCTTTGCAACCCTATAGACTGTAGCCCTCAGGCTCCTCTGTCCATGGGATTCTCCAGGCAAGAATACTGGAGCGGGTTGCCATTTCTTCCTCCAAGAGATCTTCCCGACCCAGGGATTGAACTCATGTCTCCTGCGTTGCAGGTGGATTCTTTACCACTGAGCCATTGGGGAAGACCATCAAGACAGACAAGGACTGGAAAATGTTTATTTCATTTAATTACAAGGAGGGCTTTTTTTAAAATTTTTTTAATTTTGTTTAACTTTACAATATTGTATTGGTTTTGCCATATGTCAAAATGAATCCGCCACAGGCATGGCATACATGTGCTCCCCACCCCGAACCCTCCTCCCTCCTCCCTCCCTGTACCATCCCTCTGGGTCATCCCCATGCACCAGCCCCAAGCATCCAGTATCGTGCATCGAACCTGGACTGGCGACTCATTTCATATATGATATTATACATATTTCAATGCCATTCTCACAAATCATCCCACCCTCTCCCTCTCCCACAGAGTCCAAAAGACTGTTCTATACATCAGTGTCTCTTTTGCTGTCTCGTATACAGGGTTATTGTTACCATCTTTCTAAATTCCATATATATGTGTTAGTATACTGTATTGGTGTTTTTCTTTCTGGCTTACTTCACTCTGTATAATAGGCTCCAGTTTCATCCACTGCATTAGAACTGATTCAAATGTATTCTTTTTAATGGCTGAGTAATACTCCATTGTGTATATGTACCACAGCTTTATTATCCATTCATCTGCTGATGGACATCTAGGTTGCTGACCAGAAACTAAAACTCCTAGAGGAGAACATAGGCAAAACACTCTCTGACATACATCACAGCAGGATCCTCTATGACCCATCTCCCAGAATATTGGAAATAAAATCAAAAATAAACAAATGGGACCTAATTAAACGTAAAAGCTTCTGCACAACAAAGGAAACTATAAGCAAAGTGAAAATACAGCCTTCAGAATAGGAGACAATAATAACAAATGAAGCAACAGACAAACAATTAATCTCAAAAATATACAAGCAACTCCTATAGCTCAATTCCAGAAAAATAAACGACCCAATCAAAAAATGGGGCAAATAACTAAATAGACATTTCTCCAAAGAAGACATACAGATGGCTAACAAACACATGAAAAGATGCTCAACATCACTCATTATCAGAGAAATGCAAATCATAACCACTATGAGGTACCATTTCACGCCAGTCAGAATGGCTGCTATCCAAAAGTCTACAAGCAATAAATGCTGGAGAGGGTGTGGAGAAAAGGGAACTCTCTTACACTGTTGGTGGGAATGCAAACTAGTACAGCCACTATGGAGAAGAGTGTGGAGATTCCTTAAAAAACTGGAAATAGAACTGCCTTGCTATTGCTACTGCTACTGCTAAGTCACTTCAGTCGTGTCCGACTCTGTGCGACCCCATAGACGGCAGCCCACTAGGCTCCCCTGTCCCTGGGATTCTCCAGGTAAGAACACTGGAATGGGTTGCCATTTCCTTCTCCAATGCATAAAAGTGAAAAGTGAAGGTGAAGTCGCTCAGTCACGTCCGACTCTTAGCGACCCCATGGACTGCGGCCCACCAGGGTCCTCCATCCATGGGATTTTCCAGGCAAGAGTACTGGGGTAGGGTGCCATTGCCTGATCCAGCAATACCACTGCTGGGCATACACACTGAGAAAACCAGAATTGATAGAGACACGTGTACCCCAGTGTTCATCGCAGCACTGTTTACAATAGCCAGGACAAGGAGGGCTTTGGTTTTAGTGGGGCTTCCCAGGTGGCTCAGTGGTAAAGAACCCACCTGCCAATGCATGAGACTGAAGACGCAGGTTCAATTTCTGGGTCAGGAGGATCCCCTAGAAGAGGAAATGGCAACCCACTCCAGTATTCTTACCTGGGAAATGCCATGGACAGAGGAGTCTGGCAGGCTACAGTCCATGGGGTTGCAAAGAGTCAGACACAATTGAATGCTGAGCATATTGGCTTTAGTGGAGTGATGAGGATGGAAGTCAGGTGAGAATGGATTAAGTTGTGAATGGAAGAAGAGGAAGTGAAGAACTAGGAAGTTTTTCCCTTTTCTGAGTGTGGCTGTGAAGAAAAAGACAGAAAGCAGTTGGCTTTCGTGAGTTTTCTGGTTCAGGGACCCATCCAAGTTTCAACCACTGCAATTCTTTCCCCTGATCATTCTTCCCATTTTTGTAGCTCTTTGAATCACTAGATTTAAAAAAACCCACCAGTGCATCCAGTCTAAGGAAGAATTGGAGGTTTCCACATAAAGCCCTAAAGGCACTATTTCAAATGTGTTCAAGTGTCTTTTTAGTAATACAACTGTTTTCTTAAAAATCTCATGAATAATTCTAGTATATTAAAAATAGATTAACTCCGAGCTGCTCTGATTTAAGTGAGTACGGAGAGCCTGGAGCCCTACACTCAGTCCCCCGACCTGGGTTTCCGAGGTGGCCCTTGCGGGCATTTCGAAAGAATTCTACCAATCCAGAGAACTCACGCTTAGAATCATTTCCTAATTCAGAGGTTACTTGGACTGAAGGAGACCGCACGAAAGCCTCTTTGTTCTGAGGTTTTTCTCACATGCTTCTCTTGGATGGTTACTGAGAAATGTCACTGCTGTCAAAGCATCTCTTGGGACAGAACTAAATACCAGATTTTGAAGCTAACAAAGACCATAGCAAAATACGAATTCAGCCAAACACCATTTAAATGGCACCTTGGAATCAAAAATAATATCTTGATAAGCAGGTCCTTTTCTTCCCGTATTTCTCTGCTCTGTCTCTCCTGGTTGCGACTCTGTAGAAACTTGCGAAGGCAGGGCAGGAAATGGGAGAAGGAGAAAGCCCAGGGAACGGCTGAGCCCCGTGTGGATGGCTCCGTACATTGCCTCACAGCTTCTCCAAGGATGCAGCAGATGAAATCTGAATGGTGTCCCTGTTCTGACAAAAGTATAAGCTATGTGAAGTCTTAGAGAAATGACAGCCACATAAATAATACAAAATAACAGATATTTGTGTGGCACAGAATGTATGAAAGAGCTTCCCAAAGTGGATGGAGTATTCAGGACCTCTTTCTGTGTGTCACTGCTGGCTGGCAGCAGAGAAAAATCAATCTACTGATCAGTCTACTGGGTGAATGAATGCAGCATTGAATACACAGAAAGGGAGTAAAAAACCATCTTGTACTGGAATAATAGCATACATGATGTCCTTAAATAGCTTAGACCCTTCCTGACAAACACGGAAAAGCCCAGAAAGAAAAAGAGGAAAAACACATCACATGATCCTTTAGCAACTCTTCAGTTCAAGATAGGGCTTCCCAGGTGGCGCTAGTGTTAAAGAACCCACCTGCCAAAGCAGGTAGACATAAGAGACGTGGGTTCCATCCCTGGGTTGGGAAGATCCCCTAGAGGAGGGCATGGCAACCCACTCCAGTATTCCTGCCTGGAGAATCCCAAGGACAGAGGAGCCTGCTGGGCTACGGTCCATGGGGTCGCACAGAGTCGGACACGACTGAAGCAGCTTAGCAGCACGCGGTTGAAGACGTTGCTATCTTCATCTTACAGAGGAGAAAACTGAGGTACAAAGAAATTGAGTGGCATATCCGAAGTCACAGAGCTGTAAAAGGAGAAGCTGGGACTTTTCCCACGTAATTTTTAAAATGGTTTCATTATGACAGTAGGTTTCAAAACCAACATTCTTCAAAAATGTGACCAAGTACTTATGAGGGGAACACAGAGCTGCCTTTCCTTCCACTTCGTCTTCACAGTAAGCTCTACAGCTAGTACTTTTTAGGGTTCCCTTGTATTTGTTGATCACAATTTGGGTCAGCCTAAGAGTTCCATTTTTTTATCATGAAATTTCTTCTAACGAGCAGAAAGACAAAGGGGACAGCCCCAAGGAGCTAATCAGAAGAGTGCCCTTAGGGATGTCACTGGTGGTCCAGTGGTTACGACTTTGCTTTCCAATGCTAAGGGTGCAGGTTCAATTCCTGGTCAAGGAGCTAAGATTCCACATGTCTCATAGCCAAAAAAAAAAAAAAAACCCAAAGCATAAAACAGAAATAGTATTTTAAGAAATTCAATAAAGACTTAAAAAACGGTCCACATTCCCCCTAAAAAAAAAAAAAAATCTTGAAAAAAACAAAGACTGCTCTCAACACATCCAACTCAAAGCCTAAAATTCCAAAGTCGTTGCCTGTTTCTCCCATTAGAACATTTAAAAGTTCTTGACTTTTTAGCTTTTGTCCCTTTTGGAAATGCAAATGTCCTTCAGTGAATTCAGCTAATTCATCTTTTGTTTAGATATCAGTTATCTGTAATCTTTTCTTGGGAACTTTAGCAGAGTTATCCATGACCATGAATGATGCCTCCATTCCTTGTAGAGGTGACAGATGGGAGGTTTGGAAGGGAGCTGCCCTATTATTAACTAAAACACAAAACAAAACTGAGATTCACATGTGAGCCACCCATTAAAACACCTGGCCTTGTTCCCATGGCAAATTTAGGGTGACTTCCCTACTTTCCACATATTTCCCCTCAGCTCCTTTTTGATTGCTCCTCTGAAAAAGCGTTCTCAAAAACCATTTTATCCAGATTTTGTTAGGGTAAAAATGTTGACAGTTAGCTTCACGTGTACTAAATGTCTCAGGAATGTTACATTGGAAATTTCTCAGATTTATGTTACTGCCTCAGCGGCTCTAACTGCTGTCCAAGGTTCTGATGCGCACTTCCCGAAAAGTTACGAATGTCAAAGAAAACACCTCAGGAAATTCTCCCTAATGGCCAGTCAGCTGAGATTAACTGTTTTCATCTAAGTTTCTTCTCTTGCAGTATATTTCAATTTAGTATTTTACCTGAGTTGTGATTGAGACATGCTATCCTAGCAAGGAGGACCTCTTTCTTCAAGTGATTCTCTGCAGCAGTGATTTGGTAACAACTGGAAACATTTTTAGTTGCCAAAAATTGGAAATGGGAGGGGCTTGCAGGAGTACTACTGGGATACTGCTAAATGTTCCAAAAGGCACAAGACAGAGCTCCACAACAAGGTGTTATGCAGGCAAAAATGCTAATTTTGCTAAGGTTGAGAAACTTTGCTTTAAATAAATCTTCAAAAAATGGGACATTACTGTTCCTTTTCTACTATGGTAAGGCAGCTGGGTTCTAACATCAGACCGAAAAATAACTTCTAAAGAAAGGAGAATTGTGGTTAAAAGTTGAAGCTTTGAGCCAGACAGACATGGATTCCACTCCCAGATCTGCTACCTAGCTGTGTGATCTTAAATAAGTTATGCAACCTCGCTACGAGGCAGTCTTCTCAGGTGTAAAATTAGCAGTGATATCACTTTATTGGATTACTATGAAGAACCTGTAAATGCACACAGAATGCTTCGGCACAGGTGCTACTAAACAAAAGCATGTGTTAGCTATTTAATATGATGACTGTTACTCTCCAGTGAGAGTTTTATCAACTCTCAGTTTAATACATTCAGACCAGACAGAACTAACTCTTGGCATAAAAGAAACCCAGAAGCATAAACCTAAGGATACCCATCAGTCTATTTTCTAGTATTAAGTATTTCTTAGCTCATTATTGCTGCCATAGCTCCTTCTTTTGCAAAAAAAAAAAATAAGGATGAAAGTGGCATGATCAACATAATTAGTTGTGACTATTTACTTACTCATTCATTCATCACGTCTGACTATGCTCAGGGCAGAAGGAAAGTCTGGATGAGTAGACTAGAGATGAAGGTAAAACAAAGACAGCTAAGACCTTACATCAAATAAAAGACTCAAGGGACTGATTTAGAATGGAAGAACTAAGGCACGAACACAGAGGAGCCTGACACAAAGCAGAAAATGATAAAGTGCCAGGGAGACGAGACCAAAGTGCACAGAGCTTTACGGTAGTTCCAGGAGAAGAGACCACTTCTAGGGGGAGAAAAATTTGGCTATCAATTTCTCAAATAGCAAACACCCTTGATTCTCTATCAATCCTTCCTTTTCACGAAGCTTAAACGAACTTTTAAAATTCTAAACCAAATGATTAATTAAAATGATTTGTGGTGTCTTCCCTCTTTCTTTCAGCTTTGGTGGTAATTAATCATCACCATTCCTGGCTTCTAATAGCATTCACTTGGTGTGTTACCATATTATTTTGGTTGTCTCTTAGAAACTCAATTGTGTCAGCATACAACAATGCTGACAATAGGTTCAGAAATGTAAATTAACCTTGATTCACCCCATCTCTGAAAGAGAGCTTCTGAGTCTTTCAGGAGAATGCGTCCCATCATTGATTGTGAAGTCTGTCTGGATTTTTTTCACAGTGCTTTCAACAGGAGGCCAGATTATTTGGGCCAAGAGAAACATGTATTTGAGTAATAGTGGACCATTTTCCTACTTAAATTGGCTTTAAGCGCCTCAGACCAAAGGGCAAAAACATCCATCAGGGAATACCACAAAGGTCCTGAATTCACTAACATAATTTATGTTGAAAAATACCACACATTTTAAGCCCTCTTGCAAAATAAAGTGGTAAGTTTCTTGTTCGAGATGGTGATCTTACCATTCTCAATTGCCTCAAAATTCTTATGAAAATTTGGAGAAAGAAAAAAAGACACAGTTTTGATCGATCCCCAGTCAGGGGACTAGATTCCACATGACACAGCTAAGAGTGTATATGTTGCAACTAAGACCCCCGTAAAGCCAAGTAAGTAAGGAAAACAGTAAAAAGAAAAGAAAAAGGACTTCCCTGGTGGCCCAGTAGCTGACTCTGTTCCCAGTGCAGGAGGCCCAGGTTTGATTCCTGGTCAGGGAACTAGATCCTGCATGATGCAACTAAGACCTACTGCAGCCAAATAAAATATTCTTTTAAAAGACATGACATAGGCTTCCCAGGTGGAGCCAGTGGTGTGTGTACTGGCACATACACCAAATCAACAACTATCAGTTCACTTCAGTTCAGTCGCTCAGTCGTGTCCAACTCTTTGCAACCCCATGAACCACAGCACGCCAGGCCTTCCTGTCCATCACCAACTCCCAGAGTCCACCCAAACCCATGCCCATTGAGTCGGTGATGCCATCCAACCATCTTATCCTCTGTTGTCCCCTTCTCCTCCTACCCTCAATCTTTCCCAGCATCAGGGGCTTTTCAAATGAGTCAGTTCTTCGCATCAGGTGGCCAAAGTATTGGAGTTTCAGCTTCAACATCAGTCCTTCCAATGCACACCCAGGACTGATCTCCTTTAGGATGGACTGGTTGGCTCTCCTTGCAGTCCAAGGGACTCTCAAGAGTCTTCTCCTATAACAGTACATAATTTCCTAACATTCGGAAGGTCTACGGTGACATAAAGAGACTTACCATTGATAATAAAGGCTGATACACACATGAATGAGAGCAAATATTCTTTCTTGAAGAACTTTAAGGCAGCACTTTGTTCCTCCTGCGTTGTTTGAGTAAGAACCCCAAGATCTGCAACAACAGAAAACTTTCAGGCTACCTCATATAGGATATTTATTTAAAAATTGCAAGATAGGAAGTAGAAGGGGCTGCTGGTAGAGCACTGAATTTGAGGAATTAAAATTCCAACAATGAATTGTGGGGTTGGGGGAGATAGGAGGAGCCTTGGTGTAGGCTGGGGACGATACCTACTCATGTAGCCCCAGTCTGCTCATGTATTTCATCTCTTCTGCACGATAAAGAAGAGTGAAGCTAGAGTATGGTGGCTCTGATCAATCCTGTTGTGCCTGTGGAGAGGATATATTGGAGTCATAAGATAGAGTCTAGCTTGGTGGTGGTGGTGGTGTTTAATTGCAACGCTGTATCTGACTCTGAGAGCCCATGGACTGCAGCCCACCAGGGTCCTCTGTCCCTGGGATTCTCCAGGCAAGAACACTGGAGTGGGTTGCCATTTCCTTCTCCAAGGCATCTTCCCGACCCAGGGATCAAACCCAGTTTTCCTGCATTGCAGGTGAATTCTTTACTGTTGAGCCACCGAGGAAGCCCATATAAGCTAGTAGCTGGGCATTTTAATTTGTCTTCCCCTGAAAAGGGAGTTCGAGTCGTATTCAAGGGCACATTGCTAGATGCTGTGTTTAATATGTCCATTCATTATCTGCATGCCATAAAATGAATTGTAGACTTTTGGATCAGTTGAGAAAAGCTGACTTCTTCCCTTCATACACAAACAAAGGACATTTCTCCCATGTATAAGTGGATCCTCATAACCAGGCAAATGGGCCAGCAAACCACATCTAAGATTAAAAATCAGCAACAGTGACAATATAAGTGATCTTTCTTCTGATAAAGGCAGGTCTCCTTTATCACTGCTTTAAGTCTCCTCCCCTTCTGTATCTCCTTGCTTCTTGTTCACTGGGGTGTTTCTCAGCCCAGCCGGGAGAATGCTAATTATTTTTTCCTTCCTTCCTTAATTGGGCTATGTTTCTCTCTAGTTGAGAAGCTGGCCACCAAAAATGAACTTAGCATTTCCTCCGTTGTAAGACAGGAACAGTAGTAGGGCTGTGTTTACAATAATTGGACTGGTTACAGGACAGTTTTGAGCACTGCCTGTGATGATGGAGGCAAAGTACTTACTGCAGTGCCCCACACATACAAACACCTCACAACCAGAAAACCTAGAAAATTCTATGACCCAAACAGTCTAATGTCACACACATGGCCCTGCCAAAAGAGGCCTGGATTGCATTTAGTGAGAAAGAGAAAACTCCAGGTGCAAAGACAACATCATAGCAGGTTGGGGGTCATTGCCTGGACCACTGCTTACAGATGTTGTGTTCCACTTGATCATGTCCCTCTTGTTCAGCTCTCAACCATCCTGTTCTTGCAGGAGAGGAAACTGGGCTCGCTATTCTCATTCCAAAATGAAAGTAAAAGGGACTTCCCTGGTGGTCCAGTGGCTAAGACCCCATACTCCACTGGGGGCCTGGCTTCAGTCCCTGGTGTGCGAACTAGATCATATATGCCGCAGCTAAGACCTGACACAGACAAATAAATAAAAAAGAAAAAAGGAAGCCAAAGTAGAAACTATAGCCCACATGAGCCACAAGAATATTAGTCACCTTATCACTGGGAATTTGGAACTGATTCTGTAGCAGTCTGAGAATTGGTGAACCAGCTGAACAGGGTCTTCCTTGACCCTCAAATGACCTTCTAATTGAGAGAATGTCTCTATCTGCTGCTGTGGAAGATGCTGCTTTGGTACGTAAATGGATAATCTCTATCTTATCGTATTACTAGAGAGCTGTATCGGGGCAACACTACCTGCTCTAAACCTCAGCGGTTTAACACGTAGAAGTTCATTTCTCTTTCATTTTGGATTCAAAACATGTGTTCTCAGTTGGTGGGTAACTCTCTTCCCAGTTGCTATTGAGAAACCCAGCCTCCTTCCTTCTTGAGCAAGTGGCTTCTGTTCATGTCTACGTCAATCCAGAAGATGGGGAAAGAGCAGAGAGTCTTTGACAGACCAGGCGTCAGAGAGCAGACACTACTTCTGCTCAAGCTTCCTTTGATTAAACTTAGCCACATGACCACACCTAACAAGGTCCCACATGCTGCAAAGCAACTAAGCCCGTGCACCACGACTAGACAGAAGCCCCTTCTCACCACAACTAGAGAAAAGCTGAGCACAGCAATGAAGACCCAGCCCAGGAAAAAATAAGTAAATAAATAAAATTATTTTTTTAAGTCCAAATTATTCACTAGAGAGTCAAACGTGGAATGCCAGAGGGAGTTGTGCTAATGTCCACCTTGCTCTCAATGGCTCCAAAAATGAGAGAGAACAAAATAAGATCAAAGAATTGTAGAGCTTGGGAGAAATCCAAACACCCCCACTGGTCTTTCAGGATAAAAATCTCAGAAAGCCTCACAGAACTTTCTCTTTCCTCTCACACTTCTTCTCCTACTTCTTCCTGTGCTACTCACTCCATGCTGGCCACTCTAGCTGTCTTGCTCCTTTTCCAACAATGCAAATTTTTTTCTGCCTGAAAGTCTGACTTTATTTTGCATGCTAAGTCACTTCAGTCATGTCTGATTCTTTGTGACTCTATGGACTGTAGCCACCAGGCTCCTCTGTCCATGGGATTTCTAGGCAAGAGTATTGGAGTGGGTTGCCATGCTCTCCTCCAGGGGATCTTCCCAACCCAGGGAGCATACCCTCATCTTTACATCACTTGTACTGGCAGGTGGGTTCTTTACCATGAGTACCACCTGGGAAGCCCATTATAACATACTCCCCCTTTTCTGTCAGAGTTATGTCTAAGGCCAATTTCCCCACGCCATTTTGCTGGTAGCACCTAACTGTTCTGCTACTCCCCTTAGAGCATCTCTGGAATAGTTAACAAACCTCTGTGGGTTATAGTAGATATAGTTTATCCAATCTACGTTTTTGTTAATGGTGGACCACCAGAATGATACCAACGCACAACCTGCTGCTGTTTGCTTTCTAGCCTCAAATTCATTAGGAATGCTTCTAGGGACCCCCAATAGAATTGATATATATATACATGTTTAAGGCTCGACATTCAGAAAACAAACATCATGGCGTCTGGTCCCATCACTTCATGGCAAATAGATGGGGAAACAGTGGAAACAGTGTCAGACTTTATTTTGTGGGCTCCAAAATCACTGCAGATGGTGACTGCAGCCATGAAATTAAAAGACGCTTACTCCTTGGAAGGAAAGTTATGACCAACCTAGATAGCATATTGAAAAGCAAAGACATTACTTTGCCAACAAAGGTCCATCTAGTCAAGGCTATGGTTTTTCCAGTGGTCATGTATGGATGTGAGAGTTGGACTGTGAAGAAAGCTGAGCACTGAAGAATTGACGCTTTTGAACTGTGGTTTTGGAGAAGATGCTTGAGACTCCCTTGGACTGTAAGGAGATCCAACCAGTGCATTCTGAAGGAGATCAGTCCTGGATGTTCTTTGGAAGGAATGATGCTAAAGCTGAAACACCAGTACTTTGGCCACCTCATGCGAAGAGTTGACTCATTGGAAAAGACCCTGATGCTGGAGGGATTGGAGGCAGGAGGAGAAGGGGATGACAGAGGATGAGATGGCTGGATGGCATCACCAACTAGATGGACATGAGTTTGAGTGAACTCCGGGAATTGGTGATGGACAGGGAGGCCTGGCGTGTTGCAATTCATGGGGTTGCAAAGAGTCGGACACGATTGAGAGACTGAACTGATATGGATCAGACTTTATTTTAGTCTTTGTTTAAAATCCACCTTCTCACAGTATTTGTCCCTAGCCACTTTTATACATAATATTAACTTTTATCACACTCCATTCTTTAAGCTGCTTTATTTATCATGACCTAAAAATATTATTTGGAGAAGGCAATGGCACCCCACTCCAGTATTCTTGCCTGGAAAATCCCATGGATAGAGGAGCCTGGTAGGCTGCAGCCCGTGGGGTCACTAAGAGTCGGACACGACTGGAGAGACTTCACTTTCATTTTTCACTTTCATGCATTGGAGAAGGAAATGGCAACCAGCTCCAGTTTTCTTGCCTGGAGAATCCCAGGGACAGCGGAGCCTGCTGGGCTGCTGTCTATGGGATTGCATAGAGTAGGACACAACTGAAGCGACTTAGCAGCAGCAAAAATATTATTATTAATTTATATTTTATGTGTATATATATATATATATACATATGACATAAATAATACAAATGAATCCACCAAAATGCCAGCTCTAGGGGAGAAGGCAATGGCACCCCACTCCAGTACATTTGCCTGGAAAATCCTATGGATGGAGGAGCCTGGTGGGCTGCAGTCCATGGGGTCGCTGGGAGTCAGACATGACTGAGCGACTTCACTTTCTCTTTTCACTTTCATGCATTGGAGATGGAAATGGCAACGCACTCCAGTGTTCTTGCCTGGAGAATCCCAGGGACAGGGGAGCCTGCTGGGCTGCCGTCTCTGGGGTCACACAAAGTCAGACACGACTGAAGTGACTTAGCATAGCATAGCATAGCATGAGGGCAGGCATCTCGCCTGGTGTCATCAGGGCCTTAGTCTAGTCGTAGTCCCTGCAGCATGTCTTTTACTAGTACCAGTTTCTTCTTTCCAATTTACATGTGCATGCACCATGGTTAAATTAATATTCCTAAAGACAAGTTGCAATCACATGACCTGCTTTGTTCAATACATTAAGCTGTAGCTGACTGCATACAGAATGGAGTCAAAATTCCTCACAATGGTGAACTGATGCAGTCCTCGCCTAGCTTTTATATTATGTCTCATCATTCCTCTACTATTCATTTTAACCAAACTGGACTTTGCAATGTGTTCAAAAGATATGTGTATTCAATATCTGCATTTCCATGTTTTCAAAATTGTATCCAGCTTGTCTCAAATCATTCTCTCTTCATGAAGAAATTTCCAATTCTCTCTGGTTGAACATGACTCTGAATCCTTAAAGAACTTAACATGCAACTCTTTTTTCCCTCACCAAGCAACTTGCAGGATCCAAGTTCCTTGACCAGGGATCAAACCCACACCCCTGCAGTCAAAGCACAAGAGTCTTAACTACTGGACCACCAGGGAGCTCCTCTGGGGGTGACTCTTTCATTGCACCGACCTCGTCTTTTTTCTCCTCCATTCCATGGCAAGGCTAAGACCGTGTCTGACTCATCTTCATGTTGCACCAGCAGAGTCCCTGGCATCTGGCTGACGTTCATTTACTGAGCACCTGTTGACTGCAGACAGACTTGGTGAGTGCTAGCTGGAGAAGGCAATGGCCCCCCACTGCAGTACTCTTGCCTGGAAAATCTCATAGATGGAGGAGCCTGGTAGGCTGCAGTCCATGGGGTCACTAAGAGTCGGACACGACTGAGTGACTTCACTTTCCCTTTTCACTTTCATGCATTAGAGAAGGAAACGGCAACCCACTCCATTGTTCTTGCCTGGAGAATCCCAGGGTTGGGGGAGCCTGGTGGGCTGCCATCTATGGGGTCACACAGAGTTGGACACGACTGAAGCGACTTAGCAGCAGCAGCAGCAGATCACAAATAAACTAACTACATGGAAAAGAAGTACAGAAGAGGCTAGGTATCATGTCCAAGGTCACAGTGATGGAGCTAGAATTCCAACTCAATTCTATTTCCAGGTTATCTGTATAGCAACAGCATACACAGGCATGTGATCTGAAAGATTGCAGGGAACTTTACTCATAATAAAGCCACACAATCTGGAGGATACAACATCTGGTTATTTTGGCTGAGAATTTTTGGATTTCTATTATTCTTTCCTCGTGACTGGTTGCAAGTGTTTATTTCTGAGTCTGACACATCTCTGGGCTGTTTTATCTTTTTGATGGAAATGATGTACTACACAGATTTACAAGACTATTCTGAAAAACATGAATTCTATACTGCTGCTCAGTTGCGTCACCTGGTATTTTAAGCCAGTCAACACTATGTACTCAAAACAATCAAGGGACCGGGGAACAATTAGTTAGGAGCCTTGACAGCCAGAGAGTAAATTACATTTATGAGGATACTCTGGAGCCATCACTAAAAGCTCTTTAATGAGAACATGGGCTATTTGTTCTCATCCATTAAACAATGTCTATATGCTGCTTGTTGGTTGGAACAACCCCCAGCTTTTGTTTTTAAGGTCAGAGTGGAGATTCCACACATTGTCATCTGGACCACTTACAAGAGTCACTGAAATGTATCAATGTTTCATGGATGTGGAATCCACACTTGTCTTTTGAAAGCACATTAGCTAGTGGTAAATAACCTGCCTGCCAATGCAGGGAGATGTAAGAGACATGGGGGTTCAATCCCTGGATTGGGAAGATCCCCTGGAGGAGAGCATGGCAACCCACTCAAGTATTTTTGCCTGGAGAATCCCATGGACAGGGGAGCCTGGCAGGCTACAGTCCACGGGGACACAAAAGAGTTGGACACAACTGAAGCAGCTCAGCATGTAACACTTTTTTAGATATTTGGCCACATGGTACAATGGAAAGTATATTAAACTTGAATTTAAGAGTCTAGATCTTCTTCTCTCTAACTTATTACCTGGGCAAGTCATTTTACTTCTCTAGTGTAAAAAATAAAAGTTAGTAGATTAGTTAAAGCTTGCCCCACTTAAAAATTCTAATTGCATGCTGCCCACATATTGATGTCAAGATGCAAAATGTTATGGCTTTGATAAAAGACAGTATAGTTTAGAGATAATCCTTTTATATGGTTTCCAAGGCTTCAAGAGGAGATATTAAAATAAAACATGTGAAACAATCTCTGGTCTTATACTTAGGAGAGAAAGTGAATTTGACATTATTGGTCAAAACCTAGCCCCACAGTTCATTTAAGACGGTGAATTAAGGTTAACTGGGCTTTCTTGGTGGCACAGATGGTAAAGAATCCGTCTCCAAGGCAGCAGACCCAGGTTCAATCTTTGGGTCGAGAAGATCCCCAGGAGAAGGGAATGGCAACCCACTCTAGTATTCTTGCCTATAAAATTCCATGAACAGAGGAACCTGGCAGACTACAGTCCATGGGGTTGCAAAGAGACATGACTGAGCGAATAATACTTAAGGTCAATCCATGTAATTCTGCTCTTTATATTATGCTCATATACTAGGAACAAATACGTGTAGTACCACTGGACATGGAGAAAGAGAGAGTAGTATGTCTCCTCAATTACTAAATTCAGACTACAGAGTATATCATTAGAATGTGTTCAATTAGAAGTAAAAGAAAATCCAACTTAAACTGTTGTAAAAAGAGAGGAATTTAAAAGGTTGTATACCTTCTTCCTGAACAATTTTTAAGAAATATCTACTGATTCATACATACACATATACATAGATACATGTGTATGTATGCATACTTATATATATATACAAATATAGGATTTAGATATGTTGTATGATTTAACAGATATGTAGAATAACATAAAAATGGATTTTAAATTTTTAATCACTTAATTTATTCTGGAGTAGAACTTATTCAGTTCAGTTCGGTCACTCAATTGTGTCTGACTCTTTGCGACCCCATGAACCACAGCACACCAGGCCTCCCTGTCCATCACCAAATCCCAGAGTCCACCCAAACCCATGTCCATTGTGTCGGTGATGCCATCCAACCATCTCATCCTCTGTCGTCCCCTTCTTATCCTGCCCCCAATCCCTCCCAGCATCAGGGTCTTTTCAAATGAGTCAACTCTCCGCATCAGGTGGCCAAAGTATTGGAGTTTCAGCTTCAACATCAGTCCCTCCAATGAACACCCAGGACTAATCTCCTTTAGAATGGACTGGTTGGATCTCCTTGCAGTCCAAGGTACTCACAACAGTCTTCTCCAACACCACAGTTTAAAAGCATCAATTCTTCGGCGCTCAGCTTTCTTCACAGTCCAACTCTCACATCCATACATGACCACTGGAAAAACCATAGCCTTGACTAGATGTACCTTTGTTGGCAAAATAATATCTCTGCTTTTTAATATGCTGTCTAGGTTGGTCATAACTTTCCTTCCAAGGAGCAAGTGTATTTTAAATTCATGGCTGCAATCACCATCTGCAGTGATTTTGGAGCCCCCAAAATAAAGTCAGTCACTGTTTCCCCATCTATTTGCCATGATGTGATGGGACCAGATGCCATGATCTTAGTTTTCTGAATGTTGAGCTTTAAGCCAACTTTTTCACTCTCCTCTTTCACTTTCATCAAGAGGCTTTTTGGTTCCTCTTCACTTTCTGCCATAAGGGTGGTGTCATCTGCATATCTGAGGTTATTGATATTTCTCCTGGCAATCTTTATTCCAGTTTATGCTTCATCCAGCCCAGCGTTTCTCATGATGTACTCTGCATAGAAGTTAAATAAGTAGGGTGACGATATACAGTCTTGATGTAGTCCTTTTCCTATTTGGAGCCAGTCTGTTGTTCCATGCCCAGTTCTAACTGTTGCTTCCTGACCTGTATACTCAAGAGGTTTCTCAAGAGGCAGGTCAAGTGGTCTGGTATTTCTATCTCTTTCAGAATTTTCCACAGTTTATTGTGATCCACACAGTCAAAGGCTTTGGCATAGTCAAGAAAGCAGAAATAGATATTTTTCTGGAAAGCTCTTGCTTTTTTGATGATCCAGAGGATGTTGGCAATTTGATCTCTGATTCCTTTGCCTTTTCTAAAACCAGCTTGAACATCTGGAAGTTCACGGTTCATGTTTTGCTGAAGCCTGGCTTGGAGATTTTTGAGCATTACTTTCCTAGCGTGTGAGATGAGTGCAATTGTGCAGTAATTAGAGAATTCTTTGGCATTATCTTTCTTTGGGGACGCAATTAAAACTGACCTTTTCCAGTCCTGTGGCCACTGCTGAGTTTTCCAAATGTCCTGGCATATTGAGTGCAGCACTTTCACAGCTTCATCTTTTAGGATTTGAAATAGCTCAAATGGAATTCCATCACCTCCACTAGCTTTGTTTATAGTGATGCGTCCTAAGGGCCACCTGACTTCACACTCCAGGATGTCCTGCTCTAGGTGAGTGTGAGTAATCACACCTTTGTGATTATCTGGGTCATGAAGATCTTTTTTGTACAGTTCTTCTGTGTATTCTTGCCACCTCTTCTTAATATCTTCTGCTTCTGTTAGGTCCATACCATTTCTGTTCTTTATTGAGCCCATCTTTGCATGAAATCTCCCCTTGGTATCTCTAATTTTCTTGAAGAGATCTCCAGTCTTTCCCATCCTATTGTTTTCCTCTATTTCTTTGCATGGATTGCTGACAGAGGCTTTCTTATCTCTCCTTGCTATTCTTTGGAACTCTGCATTCAAATGGGTATATCTTTCTTTTTCTCCTTTGCTTTTCACTTCTCTTCTTTTCACAGCTATTTGTAA
The DNA here is from genome assembly GCA_935064755.1 of Tragelaphus eurycerus. Classification (NCBI taxonomy): domain Eukaryota; kingdom Metazoa; phylum Chordata; class Mammalia; order Artiodactyla; family Bovidae; genus Tragelaphus; species Tragelaphus eurycerus. The sequence continues at coordinate 8,643,177 of CAKXYN010000034.1, read as the reverse complement.
GGCCTCCTCAGACAGCCATTTTGCTTTTTTGCAATTCTTTTTCTCAGGGATGGTCTTGCTCCCTGTCTCCTGTACAATGTCACAAACCTCCATCCACAGTTCATCAAACACTCTATCAGATCTAGTCCCTTAAATCTATTTCTCACTTCCACTGTATAGTTATAACGGATTTGATTTAGGTCATACCTGAATGGGCTAGTGGTTATCCCCACTTTCTTCAATTTAAGTCTGAATTTGGCAATAAGGAGTTCATGATCTGAGCCACAGTCAGCTCCTGGTCTTGCTTTTGCTGACTGTGTAGAGCTTCTCCATCTTTGGCTGCAAAGGATATAATCAATCTGATTTCGGTGTTCACCATCTGGTAATGTCCATGTGTAAAGTCTTCTCCTGTGTTGTTGGAAGAGGGTGTTTGCTGTGACCAGTGTGTTCTCTTTGCAGAACCCTATTAGCCTTTGCCCTGCTTCATTCTGTACTCAAAGGCCAAATTTGCCGGTTCCTCCTGAACTTAGTAGTGTATATGAAACTATCTCAATCATTTCAACCATTATACAGTAGTCCATTTTTTAACCAGTCCTTATACACATGAGCATTTAAATTCTTTCCATGAATTTGCTAAAAGACAACCTGCCCAGTGAATTATTATTTGCCCACCAACACAGAAAGGCTTCCCAGTCCAGGCCACTTGGTCAGGATACCTCTTGCTTGTTCCATCTGGCCAGGATTTTCCATGAAATGTCTCCATCTCCCTGACAGAAATACCCAGGACTGCAACTGTTGGGTCTTAGGATAGTTGCACATTTAATATTTTAAGATATTGCTAAACTGTTTTCCAAAATGACTAATTATTTTACACTTCCACTAGTGGTGTTTGAGTGATTTAGTCTCCATGCATTTGTATTAGCACTTCATATTATCAGTATTTTTATTTTTTTAGCTATTCTTCAAAATGTGTAGGGATATCTCATTGGGGTTTTAATTTTTTTAACTTACATTTACACTTAATATTATTTTAATTTACATTTATTTACAAGATTAATGATGTTGAACATCTTTTCAGTGCTTATTTGTCATCTGTGTATCCTTTTAGGTGAAATGTCCCTTCATACCTTTTATGCATTTTCTGAATGGATTGGTTGTTCTGGATACTTGCTCTTTGTCAGCTATGTGGTTTGCAAATAGTTTCTCCTTCTCTATTTTTTTCCATTTTCTTTTCTTTTCTTTTTTTTTTTTTTTTGGTCCATTTCTACAAACAAGTGTTACTGGGGCTTGGATATGAATCACATTGAACTGAAAGATCCATTTGGGTGACTTTCCTTTGTTGAATCTTCCAAACCATGCAAATGATATGTCTCTCTACATTTTAAAAAATTCTTCTTTGGTTTCATTTATAACATCCAGTATACAGATTATATACCTATTTTCTCAGTATATATCTAAGTGATTTGACCTTTTGTCATGATTTCAGCTCAGTTCATTTCAGTCGCTTAGCTGTGTCCAATACTCTTTGCAACCCCATGGATTGTAGCATGCCAGGCCTCCCTGTCCATCACCAACTCCCAGAGCCTACTCAAACTCATGACCATAGCGTCAGTGATGCTGTCCAACCATTTCATCCTCTGTCATCCCCTTCTCCTCTTGCCTTCAATCTTTCCCAGCATGAGGGTCTTTTTCAATGAGTTGGTTCTTCCCATCAGGTGGCTAAAATATTGGAGTTCCAGCTTCAGCATCAGTCCTTCCAATGAACATTCAGGACTGATTTCCTTTAGGATGGACTGATTGGATCTCCCTGCAGTCCAAGGGACTCTCAAGAGTCTTTTCCAACACCACAGTTCAAAAGCATCAATTTTTCAGTGCTCAGCTTTCTTTATAGTCCAACTCTTTTGTTGGCAAAGTAATGTCTCTGTTTTTGAATATGCTATCTAGGTTGGTCATAACTTTTCTTCCAAGGAGTAAGCGTCTTTTAATTTCATGACTGCAGTCACCATCTGCAGTGATTTGGGAGCCCCTCAAAATAAAGTCTGTCTTTGTTTCCATTGTTTCCCCATCTACTGGCCATGGAGTGATAGGACCAGATGCCATGTTCTTAGTTTTCTGAATGTTGAGTTTTAAAGCAACTTTTTCACTCTTGTTTTTCACTTTCACCAAGAGGCTCTTTAGTTCTTCGCTTTCTGTCATAAGGGTGGTGTCATCTGCATATCTGATGCTATTGATATTTCTCCCAGCAATCTTGATTCCAGCTTGTGCTTCATCCAGCACGGCATTTCTCATGATGTACTCTGCATGTAAGTTAAATAATGAGGGTGACAACATACATCCTTGACGTACTCCTTTCCCAATTTGGAACCAGTCTGTTGTTCCATGTCCAGTTCTAACTGTTGCTTCTTGTCATGATTATAAACAGTGTTAATGATTTTAATTTAGGTTTCTTGCATAAATTGTCAGTACACAGATATGATTATTGTATATTGATCCAGTATGCTGTGACATGGCTGATTTTATTATTTCTAGGAGCATTCAGTTTTGTATATGGTAATGTCATTTGGCAATAGGAGCAGTTTTATTTTTCCTTTCCAGTCAGCATGCCTTTCACTTATTTCTCTTGCCTATGCTGCTGCTGCTAAGTCGCTTCAGTCGTGTCCGACTCTGTGCGACCCCATAGACGGAAGCCCACCAGGCTCCCCCGTCCCTGGGATTCTCCAGGCAAGAACACTGGAGTGGGTTGCCATTGCCTTCTCCAATGCATGAAAGTGAAAAGTGAAAATGAAGTTGCTCAGTCGTGTCTGACTTGTAGCGACCCTATGGACTGCAGCCCACCAGGCTCCTTGAGGCATCCATGGGATGGTGGCAAGTAAAACTTGCAGTATCATGTTGAATGAGAGTAAGAGCAGGCCTCTTGCCTGCTCTTGATCTCAGGGAGACCGCCCTCGGTGTCTCACGTTTACTGTCACCCTTAAATCGCTGTATTTAAATAAGTGTCTCTGCTCCAGTTTCCAAAGAGACCTCTATCTCCATGACAGTTTTTTTCTTACATCTTCCCCTAGTTCTACCATCTCACTTTTCTTCTCACAGTTGTTCTTTGCTTAAAATATCCCTGAACGCTGGCATTTCTGCTTTCTTCAGGTATTTTTTTTTATCAAGAATCTCTTTTATTGATTATCAGAAACATTACAAACATCTAATATGAACAAATTGTAACATGACAGTATTTAGTTTGAACAATTAATACATTTCAGATATAAAATTATACATATTTCAATGTTATTCTCCCCAATCATCCCACCCTCTCCCGGTCCCAGAGTCCAAAAGTCTGGTCTATACATCAGTGTCTCTTTAAAAGGCAATTATTATGGCATTTTCCTGGCTGTTCAGTGGTTAAGACTTCATCTTCCAGTGCAAAGGGTGCAGGTTCAATCCCTGGTCAAGGAGCTAAGATTCCCACATGCTCATGGCCAATAAAACCAAAGCACAAAACAGGAAGAATATTGTAAGAAATTCAATAAAGCCTTTAAAAATGGCCCACATTTTAAAAAAATTTTTAAAAAGGCAATTGTTTCATCACTTTTTTGGTTATTAATCATTCAATGGTTATTAGTTTTAATGGTTTTTAATCTACTTTCATATGGAAATCCTCTGAAGTGAATGCCCCCTAACACTTATCTTTATCTTAGTTTGACACCTTAACAAGTTTTTTAGTTGCTACTTTGTCATATGTTATTTTTATAATTTTTAAATTTTGTTTGTAAACAATACTTCATGGTATAGATTTGCCTTGATTACTTGTGTGTTGGGATCATTTTCTTAATTACTTTATGTATGAATGAGGTGTGTTTTCCTTACCAGATGAACTATTTCAGGTGTGGAGGAGTTTGGCCCCCATTCTGGGACAGCGGCAATTTTCCTTGATTTCCAGAAGTTCTCAGGGACAGTTTTATCCGTGAAATGTTTATCTTGCCTTTTCCCACCCAACATATATCAGCAGCTGCAGGACTGCTCCAAATTCATATTTTATCCTCTCTACTCCAGGTTACCTGCAAACGGCCTGCTGTAAACCTGGCTTGTTTGTGTAGTCCACTTCCCTCACTTTCCCGGTGGGGAAATGAGATAAAAATGAAAGATGGAAGCTTCTACCTTTCAGCCTATTTTTCCCCAGAATAAGATTATTGAGTTTTCTCTTTAACATATGGTACCTACTTCAGAAAACTGAGTTCCACACTGGTGTCTAGACTTCTTCCCACACATCCACGGGATACCTTCTGCCTGTCTTAATACGCGAAAATCACCTAATTTATAGCAATATTGCATTCCTGTTCTTATTCTTTTCACTTGTGGACTAGTTCTGAGAAGAGAGGGCAAAAATATCTTATTCTGTCATCTTTGGGCCAGAAATTCATGAAATCATATTCACACCATAAGAATAATGGCTGGTATTGAAGGGTTTTACTGGGCAAAGACCCTGGGGCTAGAGAGATTTGAGAGTCTCTTTCTTGGGCCTCCTGGTGGCTCAGACGGTAAAGCGTCTGCCTGCAGTGCAGGAGACCCAGGTTCGATCCCTAGGTTGGGAAGATCCCCTGAAGAAGGAAATGGCACCCCACTCCAGTACTCTTGCCTGGAAAATTCCACGGACTGAGGAGCCTGGTAGGGCTTCACTTCACTTCACTTGAGTATCTGATGTTCATCTGAAATGAACATCCAGATTCTCATTGTTGGGATTTAAGGTATGTCATCCTGGGAAGCATGTCCCTACACTGCCTCAGTTTTCATATGGGGAGTGATTAGTGCCTCCCCAAAGCAAGCCTTCTGTCTGGGTATTCTGGGGTTCCAGATTCAGAGGAGCTTCCCATTGGCTCTGGGTGATCAATCCCATAGAAAATTACCAACTTGTGCCAAACTTTGTGTATTTATTTCTTGAGGCTGCTATAACAAATCACCATAAACCAGGTGGCTTAACACAACAGGGCTGTACTGTCTCACAGTTCTGGAGGCTGAGGTCCGCATCACTGGGCCAGAACCAGGATGCAGGCAGCACAGCGCGCCCTCCAGACACTCTGGAGGGGAACCTCCTCTGTGCCTCTTCCAGTCTCTGCTGGCTGCCAGCACTTTTCAGCTGTGCTTGCTTCACTCCACTCCAGTCTCTGTTTCCATCTTCACAGCGCCTTCTCTTCCATGTGTCTCACCTTCCTCTGCTTCTCTCTCTTATAAGGACCCTTGTGATTGTATTTAGGGTCCTCACAGTTAAGCCAAGGTGATTTCCCAGCTTTGAGATCCTTAATTACAGATGCAAAGACTCTTCTTTCCAATAAGGTAACATTTACGGGTTCCAGGAATCAGGACCCAATATCTTTTTTTCAGTAGATAGCAGGCTTAATTACTTATGAGGCTTGCCATCTACTGCCTCATGACAGTGGATCTCATCTCCAGACAGTACGTCTTCATTATCAGAATCTTAAAAGTTTGTCTCAAAGACTTAACTGGATTCAGTCATGTGCGCGTGCATGCCTTGTCGCTCGGTCACGTCTAACTCTGTGTGACTCTTGTCCGGTGCTGTCCGGCTGTGTCCAGTGCTGGCATTTCTGCTTTCATCAGGTGTTTTTAAAAGCCAATTGTTTTGGCATTTCCCTGGTGGTTCAGGATCTTCCTGACCCAGGAACAGAATCCATGTCTCTCACACCTCCTGGATTGGCAGGCAGGCTCTTTACCACTAGTGCTGCCCGGGAAGCCCAGATTCAGTCATACATGCAGCCTGGATATTCTCAACACCACATGTCTATCTCAAGGCCATGTAGAACCCGATACCTTTGGGGGCCATTTTTAGCCAACCATGCTACGAAAAATCCATTTATAAAATCCCAGCAGTTGACACATCATTCCGTACACTCTTCAGACTGGCCCTCATTTGTCTATATCTATAAATGGATCCTGCCAAGGCTTTCAACTAGAAGCACTGCTGGTTTAAATAGAGATGTATAACGTTACATGAGCTAAAATGGAAAAAGAAACTTTAGACACAACAAACAATCTTTCTCCTGTGACCTTTATCCATTAAGATGTAGTTCTTATTGGAGCTGGTCTATAGGAAAACACAAATGAGCTGATCCATCAGGAAGCAGATGTGTGGGGTGCTTGTTGAGAATCATCCACAGTCAATGCCCTGAGTCTAGGAGACAAACTGTTACAACCAGCAGAAGCAATTAGGTAACTGAAAGGATTGTTACATACAGTAAGACAGTTCCCTCTAGCTTCTAAGTTATCAAAGTTGAAATTAAGAACAACAGAAAGTACAGGAAAAAGTGAAACTGCCCCAATGACTCAAATGAATGAGTATACTTTATATTGAAATTATCATAGAATCCAAAAAATTCACTCGCTGAACATAAGCAAGATGCAACTGAAAGGATGTTTTCCTTCTCCAAAAAACCATGGAGAGGTCATGGACATGAATTCCCATTCACTAAATGAGTGTGTGACTTCACGTCTTTGAGAAGTCCTTTTCCTATCTAATGCGGCATGGGTTTGAGTTACAATGAGACTATTGAAGGGTTTCTTTGGTGGCTTAGTGGTAAAGAATCCACCTGCAATGCAGGAGCCACAGGAGACTCGGGTTCGATCCCTGGATCAAGAAGATTCACCAGAGGAGGGCATGCCAACCAACTCCAGTATTCTTGCCTGGAGAATCCCACGGACAGAGGAGCCTGAAAGGCTATGGTCCATGGAGTCACAAAGAGTCAGACATGACTGAAGTGACTTAGCAGGAAGGCACACAGAGGCAGTTGAAAACATGATCTCTTGCAATCCTTACAGCTGTAACAGTGATGACACTTATATTATGTCTTCAATGTTACTTGCTCAAGAGTATGAACATTTGGGTTTTAGGAGGTCAATAAGAATAGAATATTGCAATTGGGAATAACCCGAGAGAGGACAAGTGGATTAATTACAGCTTTTAATTCTGCAATTGGGTAAAGTCTGGTGCTAATTGAGGTCAACGATATGGGTTCAATTCCTCTAAGGGCCAGATGGCTTTGCTTAGTTTTGGGGCAAGAGGTTGCTATGCTGGGCTTCCATCAGCCTCCTCACTAATGTGAATCATTGGTCCCAGAAGAGAAAAAAATAAAATCACAGTCCATGCTATATGTGAACAAACAGGTCAACATCATTATAGAGTCCAACATTTATAGAATTTGAGGGGCAAATGGAGTCCTGCGACCTTCACAAAGTAGAAATGAGTATCACTATTACAATATTTAAAAATACAGTATTCTATTGTTAACTTTTGGGTTTCCTCTCTCTAAATGGGAAATTTCTTAATTTGCGATGATACAAGAATTAGAATGTGATGAGAAAGACAGAATCACTAGGACTAATAAGAAGTAGGTGATTGAGTCTGTCCTGATAAAATTGTGGAAGCTGGTTAAAAAGTCCATATAAGGCAGTTATCTCTACATCTATAGCTGGGCCTGAAATCAGCATGGCTGGCAACAAGAGATGATGCAGTATGGATAAAATGAGATAAACAGGAACCCCCAAGGTGAGCTTCAGCCTCTGAGGACAAAGTGGAAACTGTGTCTGCCTCTCCCTGCTTCCAAGTCCCCAGCTTCACTGATGCGAGATTTTCAGAAAGAGCTGGGGTCCTTCTCCACAGAGCTGCACACGAAGCTGGCCAGGATTTGGAACAACTGCAGGAGAAGGTCTGGCAGGTGCTGGGGAAGCTGGGGGCTCAGCCCTGGTCACATGTCAACAAGGTGAGCCAGCAGATCAGCAGCATCATGCGGGGACAGCATCATGGGGCACGTAATGCCCCACACCAACCTTGAGCTTGTAAAAAAGTGGCTGCTTCTCCAAGCCTGCCTTCTCCCTAACTTCCTGCAATATGTCACTTGTGACCTATGCTTACCCAGAAATATACAAAGGTGGGGGTTCTGGGAAACACGGTTCTGGCTTAGCTAAGTTGAAAGCACAAATCCATCATAGATGGAAAGATTATAGAGAGCTTTGTATATAAGGTGTTTGTCACTTTCATGTATGTATGCTGCTGCTAAGTCGCTTCAGTCGTGTCCGACTCTGTGCGACCCCATAGACGGAAGCTGACCAGGCTCCCCTGTCCCTGGGATTCTGCAGGCAAGAACACTGGAGTGGGTTGCCATTTCCTTCTCCAATGCATGAAAGTGCAAAGTGAAAGGGAAGTCGCTCAGTTGTGTCCAACTCTTAGTGACCCCATGGACTACAGCCTACCAGGCTCCTCCATCCTTGGGATTTTCCAGGCAAGAGTACTGGAGTGGGGTGCCATTGCCTTCTCCTCATGTATGTATACATGCATATGTATATCCTATGTGCATATATATGTATATACACATGTACATACAAAGAGTCTATTGCTTCAAAAATAATTTTGTTATTTTCTCCCAAGTGTCTGTATGTTGAATCTCTCTCAGCTGGGGCAGATGGGTAATGAGTGTCTTACTTTGATTTGTATAAAACAGAGATTGGCAAACTATAGATTGTGGATTCAATATGGACCATTGCTTGTTTTTGTAAAGAATGTTTTCTTGGAATGCAGCCACTTTCATGTATTATGTATCATTGATGGTAGTTTCCCACCACAACGGCAGAGTTGGGTACTTAGAGACCATGCAGCCTTCAAAGCCTAAAATGTTCACCATCTCTCTATTTACTGCCAACGTCTGCTGCCCCTGGTATAAAGCTCTACCTTGGCTGTCCTCTTGTCTGGTACAGTTCAAAACTGCCTTCAGACAGCTCCCAACACTGCATTCTGGTGATCAGAGATGGGTATCAGAACAACATCGTCTTACCACTAATAGCTTACTCATCAGACTGTTTTGGCACAATTCTGAAAACCCCATGTGGAGATTAAGGCAAGCTTCTGGAAATCATGTAATAAAAGTGCCAATATACCACCAGGGTTTACACATTCACATGAAAAGCAATTGGTGTGATTCCATTCAACACATGCATTACATTCACTTAGTGAACAAGCAGGGAAGGCAATGGCACCCCACCCCAGTACTTTTGCCTGGAAAATCCCATGGACGGAGGAGCCTGGTAGGCTCCAGTCCATGGGGTCGCTAAGAGTCGGACACGACTGAGCGACTTCACTTTCACTTTTCACTTTCATGCATTGGAGAAGGAAATGGCAACCCACTCCAGTGTTCTTGCCTGGAGAATCCCAGGGACGGGGGAGCCTGGTGAGCTTCTGTCTATGGGGTCACACAGAGTCGGACACGACTGAAGTGACTTAGCAGCAGCAGTGAACAAGGCTTGGAGAAATAAAGCAGAAGAGGAAGTGGGTGCTGGATGTTCAGGATGCTAACTAGTCAGTTCAAATCTCATTAGTTCAGTCTGTGTTGGACAGACTTCCCTGGGCCCTTAAAAAAAGATCAATGGATGCCTGAGCCTGGTGGCCAACTTATAAGGGAAGTGGATAGGAAGACAATCTCAACTTGCCTATGTCATCACTTTGCTAAGGACCAACCTTGTTAGGAAGACAGACTGCTTGCTCTCCCAGGACATGTCAGTTACAGCAGTCAGTCCCAGAAGACTCAGAGTTTTAAAAGAACACTTAAATCAGAGCGGTTAAGTCAGGATGTCTGCACCCAGTTGATGGCTGTATGTCCATGTATTTGACAGGTGACTCTTGACTCCATCAAGTCTGTGTTGTAACTGAGGCTCCAACTCTCTGGGGGATTTGGGTAGTTCAGCCGAAAAATCAACAGCCGCTCATTTTTGCTTTTCTAATAAAGCTTTAGCACTGGCACCTTCCTGGACTTCTGCTTTTTCATCTCTTCCTGTGGCTGCAGTGTAGTTCCTTATTTAGATGCCTGATTTTCTTTCTGTAAATGGAAAACTTTATTAATAAGACACAGGTGAAATCTCAGGAGGGTTTTCTCTTGGGAAGTGACTTTCAACTCAGTATGAAGCTAAAAACATGGTAAATAGAGGCTATTTTCCAAGGTCTCCTGGGCTTGGAAGGTGGGTAAAAATGAGACTGAAGAGAGAGGTCTTGAGGTAACTATTGCAGAGGCTGTTTAGCATCCTCATACAGCTTATTAAATACTCAGTCACTTTACAAGCAAAAATGAATGTTTGTTCTCTTTGATCTGTGGGGCTCTCTGTGTGTATTTTGAAGCTGCAGTAATGATGCCACTTGCCTGTTTTCCCAATCAACCGGAACTCTTTGACCTTAATCCTTGCTCGTCATGCTCGTCGATGTCCTTTTACAAATGCTGTGATTCTGTCTTAGAAACACCGTCGAAAAATGCCCGAAGCATATGAGAGGATCTGCATAGCTTGTACCAGTGGAAGCTCACAGTTTCCAAGGGAATGAAATGTCAGAAAATCACTAAGCTTTCAAGAATGCAGCACTTAATCCAAATAATCCAAAAGCAATCTACTTGGCAATCTAATTATATTTCCTTAGGAGAAAACGGCAATAGTGTTTGTTTGCATTTAATTGCCTCCCTTTAATATGTTTGTGTTGTACTCATTTCTGACTCTGTTCACAATCTAAAGGTCCCTTGTAATATTTGACTTAGCCTCCCAGACAAACCCATAGGATTACACTTGGATTCATACATAAAATAGGACAAGAAAGCTCTTATTTTGTGTATGTCAGAGCAGATGTCAGTTTCTAGAAACAATCACTTTTCTGAGACAGGTAGAAAGGAAAACTAGATATTCAAATAGACTCATCTGTTTTGCTCTCATGTATTGAAGCATTGGTAACACAGAGAAAATTCTATGCACCTCTCTCTTTCTATCATCATGTACTTAATGGTGAGGATGGAAGACACCAAGAAAACGACTCATCTTCAGCCATAAGCAACAGAGCAATACCTCTCTATGGAATGGTAATGTTCTGATGGGAATTCCATTCCCTGAGAGCCAGGACGGCACTCTTTGTACTGAATTGGAAATGCCACATTTGCATATTTCCCTGAATGTTTTCAGAGATCTCGGAGGAGCTGGTGAAGGTTGAGGCCAAAGCCACTTCTGACTCTCAGGGAAATCATGTCACACAACTGGATTCAAAACATCTTGCTGGTTTGTAGAAATGCAGATACTGCTTTCAGTCCCAGCAAGTGTTTCCTCGTCTATCTTGATCTCTAGCGTCACAATGGAATGTCAGTCCTCACTCCAACTGCTTCATTTTTTCACCTGCTCTTTTTTTTTGGCTTGGAAAAAAAAAAAAAAAAAAAAAAAAAAGAGCTGCCCAGGACTGCCCTCTTTCTCTCTTCCCCAGGACACAGATGCTGCTACCCCCAGACAGACAAAGGCAAAGCTACCTTATTGATAAAATCCTACTTGATAAAATCTTGCTCAAATGTCACCTCCCCTTGGAATCCCAATATCACGCCTGACTCTGGAACCATGACATTTTGACGTCAACCAACATAAATGCCATGGTAGGACAGCCCTCATGACACTATGAGACCTTCCCATGTAGGGTTATAGTTTCTCTCGCCTCTCCAGCTTCCAAGCACAGTGCAGAGCATGTTACAAACGCTCCATAATATCTTTTGAATGAATGAACAGAGACCAATATTCTGCTCTGCAGTGAAAAACTAGACTCTGCCACATTTAGGAAAGGATAGCATTGCTCAAAGTTGCTTCATCTCTTTTTTTAGATTTCATGGCTCTGGAAAGTAAAAGAGACACACAGAAGTTTTTCTTAAGATTTCCACCTCTCTGCCTGCATTGCCCATATGTTCTTGTATGCTGTTTGCTTTATCCATGAGAGCCCTCAGCATGGTAATCACAATTGTTTGAAATCCCTGGCCTGGTAATTCCAACATTTACTCCCTGTCTGGTTTTTCTGCTTGTTCTGTCTCTTCAAGTGGCAGTTTTTGCCCTTTGGGATGTCTTGCCTTTTTTTTTTTTTTTTGAGTGTTGCACATGATGTATCTGGTAAATGGTGAATGAATTGCTGCTAACAGGCCTTTATTAATGTGGTGGTGGGGTGTGGGGGAGGGGAAGTGTTCTCTGGTCCTGTGATCAGGTCTCAGTCTCTAAGTGAGTCTGTGCCTCCAGCCTGTGAGCTTCATAAGTGTTTCTCAGGTGTTTTTTTCTCCCCACTATGTGGGGTAGCATGGTTAGCATGGATTAGATTTTGGTAATTCCCTTCTCCCATGTGGAAGGCTAGAACAGGCTGGCAGTGGTTATTTCTCTTCCCCAGATCAGTTAGGCTCTAATAATACCCCTGCTGCTGCTACTGCTGCTGCTGCTAAGTCGCTTCAGTCGTGTCTGACTCTGTGCGACCCCATAGACTGCAGCCCACCAGGCTCCCCCGTCCCTGGGATTCTCCAGGCAAGAACACCGGAGTGGGTTGCCATTTCCTTCTCCAATGCATGAAAGTGAAAAGTGAAAGTGAAGTCGCTCAGTCGTATCCGACTCTCAGCGACCCCATGGACTGGAGCCTACCAGGCTCCTCCGTCCATGGGATTTTCCAGGCAAAAGTACTGGGGTGGGGTGCCATTGCCTTCCCCGAATAATACCCCTAGGTCTTATTAAGAAGAACAGGGCTTTCCTGGTGTTCTAGTGGTTAAGACTCTGTGCTTCCAATGCAGGGAGCACAGATTTGACCCCTGGTTGGGGAACTAAGATCCCACATGCTGCACATCTAAAAAATAATTAAAAAAAAAAATAAAGTGTACTCCTGCTGCTAAGTTGCTTCGGTCGTGTCCAACTCTGTGAGACCCCATAGACGGCAGTCCATCAGCTCCCCCGTTCCTGGGATTCTCCAGGCAAGAATACTGGAGTGGGTTGACATTTCCTTCTCCAATGCATGAAAGTGAAAAGTGAAAAATGAAAGTCAAGTTGCTCAGTCCTGTCCAACTCCCAGTGACTGCATGGACTGCAGTCTACCAGGCTCCTCCATCCTTGGGATTTTCCAGGCAAGAGTACTGGAGTGGGGTGCCATTGAAAACAGAGTGCTGTGGCATATTTCAGAATCATAGGGGGCTTTTTTCCTGGATATTAACTATAGGAATCTGGTCAAGTCTGGAGATAAATTTCAGGGTGTTGAAAGGGTCTTCCCTATGACTGCATCCCCCTGGAATTTTTCATTCTCAGAGTTGTCCACACTGAGCCTCTGGGAATTCAACTAGTGCAGTTCAGGTTTTCCAGCCATGAAAAAACTTTGGTGGTTTCTGCCAGGGAATCTCTGTTTCAGTGAGTTGTGATATCCATATTTGCACATCTCCAGTCTTGGGGGACAGTGTTTTGCCCTGTGTTCCTGTTCTCTCTGTAGATCCAAGAAGAGTTGTTGATTTTTAAAATCCCTTCAGATTTTTACTTGTTAGGAAGCAGTGGTGACTTACAAGCTCTCTCCATTTGGAAACAGAAACTGTCAAGTCCTTCTAGTACTTCTAGAAGCATCATTTTCTTACTAATGTGGAGAAGCAGTTTTCTAAACTGTGAGTTGAGCTGCGCTGTTCTATGTGGAAAGTGCCACCACTCAGCAGGAAGGTCATAGGTGTCCAAAGCCTAGAACAAGCAGGTCAGTGCCATAGGTCACTTGCTTCCAAGATGGAGATTCTGTGCTTCTCCTCAAAGGCTGGCAACCTTCACTTCTGTGGTGCTGCTTGGTGGTTCCACAGAATTCACGAGAGAGGCATTGAGAGCACTGAGGCGCTTTTGATTTTTCCATCCTGGCTGTTGGATTTGCCAACTTAGAGCCTTCTCTTCCAAGGCTGCAAACTAAACTGCAGATGATTGTGTTAAAGATCGGAGTCTATTTGTGCTGGAAATCTCCCTCATTGGCAGGGGTCTCTTTTGTCTGGTACAGGAACAGGAAGTCCTGAGCACAAGCTGTCAGAGTCCTGGCAAGTTCTAGAGAGCTTGTCTGGAGTCGCTCGAGACGGGGAGAGTGAAGAGAAGTACACAAAGACAGTAAGGCTGGGAAACTGTTCAACACTCTGGCATTATCTTCATGCCTTTTCAAAGAGCTGGGGAACTCGCCTAGCATTTGTTCAGCGGATCGGTGTCATCCAACACTCACCACCTTCTCCACTTCGAGACAAAAGGCGTCTCCCTTTATAGCTTGCTCTGACAATTTTCTGTCAGACATTTGCAAAGCAAGTCAGACACGCAGACAAGAGTCTTTGATGGAACAAGGGTAACATTTCAAAGCAAGAAGGATGAGAAGATACCTAACAGCACACTCCAGAAATAAGCACCTTTGAAAAGGTATGGAGGAAATTTCTGAGCATCAGCCTGGTATTTTATCATGTAGTGCCATCCACTGAGTCCTTTCATGTAGCTCAACATGAGTTAAATTATGTAGAAGTTGCAAATGTCATATCACAGAAAGGTGAATTTCAAATTCCTATTTTACAGCTCCAAATTAGTGTGGACACTTCCCATCAAGAAGGACATTTGTTTCACTTGAGTTCTGGGCACAAATATTGCTCTTTTATGAACACATTGCAGTAGGGAAAATGATGTTCCCCACAGGTAGAAGGAAGGGATTGCTTTTACATTCTCAATAACTAAATGAATATGTATTTTTGATGGCCACTTTAGAAATGCCTTCCTTGACGGGTGTCAGGAGCTATAGTTATAACTATTTGAAACTGGGCTTTGAGTACCAAGAAATAGCTCACTGCTTCCATAATACAGAATTGCACAGGAGAGTAAGATGCTGTTAGTGGCTAGATTGATGGTTTGAGAGGTATGCGGTAGTGTGATTGAACTGGATGAGGGCAGAACCAACCTTTTGGCTGTTTTCTTCTCACTGGAGTGCAATTCTCATAGATGGGTGCCCACGTGGTGTTGGCATATGCCTTCTGAAGGGTCTTGGTTGCTGAAGCATTGTTATACCATCTACTTGCCTGACTTGAATTCACACAAAAGTGAACAGACCTTTCCCTGTTCATTCCCTCTCAATGAGAGGTAGAAGGTTTCTTGATTTCAGCTTTGGGTTAAATCAAACCCATAATCTTTGGACATTTCCTCAACTTCCCCAGGACTCAATTCTCTAACCAGCAAAATGGGGGAAAGTGAATTAATCTACACATGCCATTATGTAACTCCTCTGCTCATATATCTGCCCTCTCAGAATTAAAGCTGAAGGTTTGGTAACTGTCCACAAGACCTCGCAGGTTTAAATCATCTGATTTGAAACCACAGGTCCTCTTTCTTCCCCGCTTTCTTCCTCTGCCTTTCTTGACTTATTTTTCTCCATACTTAACACATCTGACATACTATATACTGTCAGTTCAGTTCAGTCACTCAGTCGTGTCTGACTCTTTGCGACCCCATGAATCACGGCACGCCAGGCCTCCCTGTCCATCCCCAACTCCCGGAGTTTATCCAAACCCATGTCCATCGAGTCGGTGATGCCATCCAGCCATCCTATCCTCTGTCGTCCCCTTCTCCTCCTGCCCCCAATCCTTCCCAGCATCAGGGTCTTTTCCAATGCTTCTCTTCTCTTTTCCTTCTCTTCACATGAGGTGGCCAAAGTTACATTTTGTTTATTTATCTACATACACACCTACACACAGATATAAAAAACCCCAGGAGCATACAGGTTGTCACTTTATTATTAACTGTTGTATCTTGGGGCCAAGAACACTGCTTGGCATACAGTAAATGCTCCATAAATATTTTGAATGAATATATGGTCAATATTTTTATGGAGTTTGGCGGTTTCTTATTTAATTCTTACTCTGCAAGGGAAAGATCTTTTTAAACCCTATTTTACAGATGAAAACAATAAAATTTAAAAGCATTCATATGCCTAGGGTTTAAGGCCCTATACCTAGTATGTAGTCAGCTAGGATACATCTTCCATCTCTTTTTTGAATCCAGTTCCATTTTCATTGTATTACATTATTCTGCCTCTTCTACCTGAAAAAAAAAAAAAACCTGCTGTGTGAATTTAATTTAGAATTATCTGAAGTCTTTAAAAACTGTAATGTCCCATTTTAGCAAAAGGCATACTAGGCATGATTTTTGTATCTTTGTTTTTCAATGAGAACACAAGCCATGGCTGTTTAATAGAACCCGTTTATTTTTCACCCGCACAGATTTTTGACAAGCTTTGGCTCAAACATACCCTTCATGTCCACTGACTCATTGGGAGGAGCAACCCCAAACACTATGATATGAGAGAAGGGAGAAGACTCTGGTGGGTGAGAAGAAAAGAGGAGGAGCCATATGATAATAAAGGCGGCGTCTTCCCTTTTTTCCTTCAAGCAGTACCTGTTGTTATCCTCAATGGTTTCCATCAGCTTATTTGCCTCAGCCACTGGTTTGTTGTGTATGGCTCCCTGAGTGTCACCGAGAGCATGCCCCACACACCACCGTGCCAAACAGCGCCTGTGTGTGTGCGCGTGCACGCGCGCGCTCAGTCGTGTCTGATCCTTTGAGATCCTGTGAACCGTCGCTCACCAGGCTCCTCTGTCCATGGGATTTTCCAGGCACAATACAGGAGTGGGTTGCCATTTCCAACTTCAATGGGTCTTCTTTATCCAGGGACCGAACTTGCATCTCTTCCATCTCCTGAATTGCAGGCAGATTCTTTACCACTGCACCATTTGGGAAGCCCCAACGGTGCCCATGGAGGGAACCAAAGCTACCTAGCCCTCACCATTCTACTTTCTTTCTTCCTTTTAAAATATCCCTTTTGCTGCCATACCTCAGCCACAGGTAACCACTATTCTACTTTCTATTACTACAAATCTGTTTTTATTTTAAATTTGACATATAAATGAAGTCATACTTTTTGTCTTTCTGTGTCTGGCTTATTTCACTTGGCATAATGTCCCCCAGGTTCATCGATGCAGTTGCAAATGGCAGGATTTTCTTCTTTTTTTGAAGCTGAATAATTTCCCTTTGTGATCTATCTATCTCTATCTATATATATACTCAGTCATGTCTGACTCTTTGCAACTCCATGAACTCTAGCCCACCTAGGCTCCTCTCTCCATGGAATCTTTCAGGCAAGAACACTGGAGTGGGTTTCCATTTCTTACTCATATGTGTGTGTGTGTGTGTATTTATATATTCACTAAATCTATCAGTGGGTTCTTAGACTGTTTTCCTATATCGACTATTATGAATGATGTTGAAGAGAATGTGGGAGTGCAAGTATCTCTTCTAGTAATGATTTTATCTTCTTTGGATAGATACCCAGAAGCAAGACTGCTGAATCATAGGGTAGATCTATATTGAAGTTTTTGAAGAAACTACATGTTTTCCATAGCACTGGCTGCATCAATTAATAGATAAACGATCAAACGAGTAAATGAATGAATGAAGTGATTAAAATATGAAAGTAATATTTTAAGCAAATATATTTTTCTAAATTCCTTAAACTTTATGACTTTATGACATTAGAAAAACTTCTATCTGTAAAACCTGAGTCCTTGCAAAACTGTAAATAAAGCATTTTCCAATGGCTGAAGGAATTCTACATTAAATTATTGAAAAGTGAAAAACCTAAGAATACTTTGGTAAAAAGAATTCAATAAATAATTAACACAGTTGGGGCACCTTAATCAGTTTTCTTTTTAATCTGGTTTTTCATAAACCCAAAGTTAAATTAATACACATGTGATTCAAGATCCCATATCGTTTTTTTGTTAGTTAGGAAGTTCAGGCTTACAAAGAAGGAAGGATCATATTTCCCTGTAAACATTTAGGAAGTGAAAGCTGTCAATAGCAAACTAAAATATTCAGGAGGGAAAATAGCCCAAATGTCACATGGGTAAGGAATAACTTTCAATGGTCCTATCAAAGGACCTCTTCAAGTTATGTATTGATCCCAACACAAGGAAAATATGCCTAGAAACTTAATTTGACATTTACAATCAATAGCACTCAGATGTCACTGGAGCAGAGGGTAGAAAAAAGAGGACTTCAAAATTAAAGTCATGAATTTGTAATTACAATAATGAATAGAAGTAATTTATTCAATTAATGTTTCCAGAGTCTAAAGAAAATCAGCCTGCCATAGCACATTGCTGGAGGAATGGAGAGGCAGCATCTTGGTTCTTAGAGATTAATCTTTATTTACCCATCCATGCCTTCCTCCTTATCCTATTATTTGGGCTGGGTGCTTTGCTTTCTGAAGTGTGGTCCTACTCTCCCCGCGCCTCCTCAACAAACTATCATACATTAACCTAGTATGACGATTGAACCGGGGCTTCCCTGGTGGTCCAGTGATTAAAAATCTGCCTTGCCACACAGGGGACACTGGTTCAACCCCTGGTTGGGGAAGATCCCATTTGCCTCAGGGCCACTAAAGCCCATGCACACAACTACTGAGCATGTGTGCTACAACTACTGATGCCCACGTGCCTACAGTTGGTGCTCCACAACAAGAGAAGCCACCCCAAAGAGAAGCCCGTGAACCACAACCAGAGAGTAGCCCCCCACTCTCCACAACTAGAGAAAGCCTACACACAGTGATGAAGACCCATGCAGCCCCAAATAAATAAACTTAAATAAATATTGTTTTTAAAAAAGATGGAGACTCAACTTCGATAAGAATGAATCTTTGCCTATGTGCATCACCCCATCTTTGTCCAACAGTCTTAAAGAACCTGTAGATTTCTGTTTTGGTGGAGGAATAAGAAGCATTGTACACAGTGGATGCTTAAGAATCTGTCCTGAGTGAATAAATCATCCAGGAGTCATTGGCATCAGGAGTGTCCACTGGGAATAACAAATATGTTATTCAAACAGAAAGACTATGACTGCACAGGTTCTACTGTGCTCATAAATACTCTGGGAGTGTCTTTCTCAACTTGATGAGTTCTTCCTTTTCTCCTGGCCACACTTCCCTTCTTTGTAACACCATTTCTTTGATGATTTATCTGGGTTCAGAGCTTTAAATGCCATCCTCTTGCTGGTGTGCAAAGTTACAACTCTGGCTATGAACTCTACTTCTAATTTTTAATGTTTCTGTCCTTGCTACCCAACACATATATTCTGATATTGGAACAGGTACCTCACACTTGATACATCTCCCATCAAAGTTTGTGATTTTCTTTTCTCCAAAGATGCTCTTCTCCCAGTCTTTGGCATCTCAGCTAGTGGCAAATTCATCCTTAAGGCAGAACCATCCTGGACTCCTCTTTTTTATCATGACTGACATGCAATATGCAGCAAAGCCTTGTCATCAAATAGGTACAGAATCTGGTTAATGCTTGCATTTCTTCTCCATTCTCTGCCTGAAACCATCATCTTCCACTTGTGTTGTTGCAATGGCTTCCTTATGGATCCCCCTGCCTCTGACCTTCCCAATACCTGATCCTCACCCACAGTCTGTTCTCAATGTATCAGGCACAGTTGTCTTTTCAAAACTCAAGTAGGACCATGTCCTTCCTTACTCTAAACCCTGAGACTTCCCCCGAATCCCACTCAGCATAAAAGCTAAACTTTACCATGGCTGTAGGGGCCCAGGGGAACTGGTTCACCTGCAACCATATTCATCTCACCTCCTTCATCTCTCCTTGTTAGTCATTCTTTCTGGCCTCACTAGTCTCCTTGATGCTTCTTAAACCTGGCAAGTATATTCTTACCTCCGAATGTTTGACTGTGCCGTGTCCTCTAACAAGTATTCTCTCCTTACAGATAATACGACTGGCCTTTGAACAACATGGGTTTGGATTGCATGAGCCCCCTTGTGCAGAAGGAGGAACAACTGTAATGTTATATGTGGATTGTGGACATTGGCACCTCCATTTGTTCGAGAATCAACTGTAATTTGATTTCATTGCTTGGTTCCTCCAGTTTTCAGCTTGTGTGTCATTAAATCAGTAATGCCTGACCTAACAACCCTACATGAAATAACAGTTTCCACCCACCTCCACCTCTGAGTTATTGTCATGTCTGACTCTTTGCGACCCCATGGACTGTAGCTCACAAGGCTCCTCTGTCTATGGGATTTTCCAGGTAAGAATACTACAGTTGGTTGCCATTTCCTTCTCCACAGGATCTTCCCTATCCAGGGATCAAACCTGCATGAGCCCGGATTTCCTGCATTGCAGGAGGATTCTTTACCACTGCAGCACCCCATCCTACCTGTTTCTTTGTAGCTTTGATCACCATCTGACCTACTCTTTACTGGCCTGTGTTATTTACTGCTGACAGATTCACACTGGAATGTAAGTTTCATGAGGGCAGAGAATTTCTGTTTCTTTTTTTCCCTCAGCTGTATTCTCAGTATGCAAGACAATGCTTCAATAAGTATTTTGGGTAAGTTAAATGCATTACACTTATCATCCATTCCAAAACATTAAAAAGCAAGACTGCATCTGCCATTCTGAGGAGACCAAGTCTCCAGATTATTCAGCCCTCTCTTGCTCATCACTTCAATAATGTGGAACAATTATGCTCTGGGTTCCACTTTTGGGTTTTCATTGATTAATTTATTGTCAATAAATTCAACTTATTTTTTCATAGTTGCTCTAAGACAGGCTGCTGAAAGATTACTGTATGAAATATCATGTGTTTGAACAAAGCCAAAAGCTGGTTCTTTGAAAGGATAAATAAAATTAACAAACCATTAGTCAGACTCATCAAGAAACAAAGAGAGAAAAATCAAATCAATAAAATTAGAAATGAAAATGGAGAGATCACAACAGACAACACAGAAATACAAAGGGTCATAAGAGACTACTATCAGCAATTATATGGCAATAAAATGGACAACGTGGAAGAAATGGACAAATGGACAAATTCTTAGAAAAGTACAACTTTCCAAAACAGGAAGAAATAGAAAATCTTAACAGACCCATCACAAGCACGGAAACTGAAACTGTAATCAGAAAATTTCCAGCAAACAAAAGCCCAGGTCCATACGGCTTCACAGCTGAATTCTACCAAAAATTTAGAGAAGAGCTAACACCTATCCTACTTAAACTCTTCCAGAAAATTGGAGAGGAAGGTAAACTTCCAAACTCATTCTATGAGGCCACCATCACCCTAATACCAAAACCTGACAAAGATGCCACAAAAAAAGAAAACTACAGGCCAATATCACTGATGAACACAGATGCAAAAATCCTTAACAAAATTCTAGCAATCAGAATCCAACAACACATTAAAAAGATCATACACCATGACCAAGTGGGCTTTATCCCAGGGATGCAAGGATTCTTCAATATCTGCAAATCAATCAACATAATACACCACAGTAACAAATTGAAAAATAAAAACCATATGATTATATCAATAGATGCAGAGAAAGCCTTTGAAAAAATTCAACATCCATTTATGATTAAAAATTCTCCAGAAAGCAGGAATAGAAGGAACATACCTCAACATAAGAAGCTATATATGACGAACCCACAGCAAACGTTATCCTCAATGGTGAAAAATTGAAAGCATTTCCTCTAAAGTCAGGAACAAGACAAGGGTGCCCACTTCAACCATTACTATTCAACATAGTTTTGGAAGTTTTGGCCACAGCAATCAGAGCAGAAAAAGAAATAAAAGGAATCCAAATTGGAAAAGAAGAAGTAAAACTCTCACTGTTTGCAGATGACATGATCCTTTACATAGAAAACCCTAAAAATTCCACTAGAAAATTACTAGAATTAATCATTGAATATAGTAAAGTTGCAGGATATAAAATCAACACACAGAAATCCCTTGCATTCCTATACACTAATAATGAGAAAATAGAAAGAAAAATAAAGGAAACAATTCCATTCACCATTGCAACGAAAAGAATAAAATACTTAGGAATATATCTTCCTAAAGAAACTAAAGACCTATATATAGAAAACTATAAAACACTGGTGAAAGAAATCAAAGAGGACACTAATAGATGGAAAAATATACCATGTTCATGGATTGGAAGAATCAATATAGTGAAAATGAGTATACTACCCAAAGCAATTTATAGATTCAATGCAATCCCTATCAAGCTACCAACGGTATTCTTCAGAGATCTAGAACAAATAATTTCACAATTTGTATGGAAATACAAAAAACCTTGACTAACCAAAGCTATCTTGAGAAAGAAGAATGGAACTGGAGGAATCAACCTGCCTGATTTCAGGCTCTACTACAAAGCCACAGTCATCAAGACAGTATGGTACTGGCACAAAGACAGAAATATAGATCAGTGGAACAAAATAGAAAGCCAAGAGATAAATCCACGCACATATGGACACCTTATCTTTGACACAGGAGGCGAGAATATACAATGGATTAAAGATAATTTCTTTAACAAGTGGTGCTGGGAAAACTGGTCAAACACTTGTAAAAGAATGAAACTAGAGCACTTTCTAACACCATACACAAAAATAAACTCAAAATGGATTAAAGATCTAAATGTAAGACCAGAAACCACAAAACTCCTAGAGGAAAACATAGGCAAAACACTCTCCGATATATATCACAGCAGGATCCTCTATGACCCACCTCCCAGAATATCGGAAATAAAAGCAAAAATAAACAAATGGGACCTAATTAAACTTAAAAGCTTCTGCACAACAAAGGAAACTATAAGCAAGGTGAAAAGACAGCCTTCAGAATGGGAGAAAATAATAGCAAATGAAGCAACAGACAAACAACTAATCTCAAAAATATACAAGCAACTCCTATAGCTCAATTTCAGAAAAATAAATGACCCAATCAAAAAATGGGGCAAAGAACTAAATAGATATTTCTCCAAAGAAGACATACAGATGGCTAACAAACACATGAAAAGATGCTCAACATCACTCATTATCAGAGAATGCAAATCAAAACCACTATAATGTACCATTTCACGCCAGTCAGAATGGTTGCGATCCAAAAGTCCACAAGCAATAAATGCTGGAGAGGGTGTGGAGAAAAGGGAACCCTCTTACACTGTTGGTGGGAATGCAAACTAGTACAGCCACTATGGAGAACAGTGTGGAGATTCCTTAAAAAACTGGAAATAGAACTGCCTTATGACCCAGCAATCCCACTGCTGGACATACTCATTGAGGAAACCAGAATTGAAAGAGACACGTGTACCCCAATGTTCATCGCAGCACTGTTTACAATAGCCAGGACATGGAAGCAACCTAGATGTCCATCAGCAGATGAATGGATAAGAAAGCTGTGGGACATATACACAATGGAGTATTACTCAGCCATTAAAAAGAATACATTTGAATCAGTTCTAATGAGCTGGATGAAACTGGAGCCTATTATACAGAGTGAAGTAAGCCAGAAAGAAAAACACCAATACAGTACTAATGCATATATATGGCATTTAGAAGATGGTAACAATAACCCTGTATACGAGACAGCAAAAGAGACACTGATGTATAGAACAGTCTGTTGGACACTGTAGGAGAGGGAGAGGGTGGGATGATTTGGGAGAATGGCATTGAAACATGTATAATATCATATATGAAACAAGTCGCCAGTCCAGGTTCAATGCATGATACTGGATGCTTGGGGCTGGTGCACTGGGATGACCCAGAGGGATGGTATGGGGAGGGAGGAGGGAAGGTTCAGGATGGGGAACACATGTATACCTGTGGCAGATTCATTTTGATATATGGCAAAACCAATACAATATTGTAAAGTTAAAAAAATAAAATAAAAATTAAAAAAAGAGAAATATCATGTGTTTGTACATATATAATGGGACTCTTTAAATTTTCAGGTCTCTTTTAGCCATATTGGCTTAAGTTTGATAAAAAAAAAAAATAAACTACAGATCTTAGATATTCTAGAAAATATATCCCCATTTAAAAAACTGTTTTTCAGGGAAGTCTGCTGTCACTGTTGGTAAAGGACCAGTAGAACCTGGTAGCTCTAGTTGGTATCTGCTTCCAGGAGAGCAATAAGTATAGAAATGTGTGATGTCCTCTTGGGCTTAACACTGTCCCCGCAGCCCTGTGCCAACAGGTTTACTGACAGGTAGGTTCAAGCAGAGGACATCTGTCCCTTCTGGTTATAAGCCACTTTGGTCTTGCTCCATCCAGGACGCTAAAGAGACTGGACAGTATTGTGTATCGGGTCTTCTCTAATGATGCATGAAAACTCACAGAGACAGATACATGAAGGAGATACCTGCTCATGTGTATGGAATTGATTTCAGGGCAGATTTCGAGTCCTCAATCCTACAAAAAACTCATTTCAATGTAGAAAGAGTTTCAGTTCCCAAATTAATAGTTGTTAGCTCTAGACCAAATGAATATTCTCTGGAAGGAATCAGGATGGAAGGTGAATCAGATTCTTTTGAAAAATTCAGAGAATCTTGCCCCTTACTTGAGTGGCTTTACAACTAAATTTTTCTTTCTATGTTTATCTCAGCTAAAGAAAACTTCAGTAGTGTCTGCTCAGGCTGGAGCAGAGTGGACCTGCTCAGAATGGACCAGGAAGATCTAAACAGTTCCATGTTCTGTATCTTCCTTTCTGACATCACTAAAATTTTTTCATAACTTTTATGTATAGGTCAAATAAATATGCCTTGTCCATAAGGTTTTCCCTATCACCTTTATATTAAAATTAATCTTTTGTTCCATTCAGATCAGATCAGATCAGATCAGTCGCTCAGTCGTGTCCGACTCTTTGCGACCCCATGAACCGCAGCACGCATTAGGCTTTCATAATTCCCGTAACACACTTTATATGCCTACATATATAATATTTAATATGTTAACTATTTAATGTACATACATTTATATCTGAATTTGCACGGCTGCAGTCATTAGGGACCAATCATTCTTTCAATTGCCCTTTCTGTGGATAATTCCGTCCCCTTGACTCCCTGAACATGGACTCTGTTTCTGCTTTAATCACTTCTTTTCCTTCCGTCACTGCTGCCGTCTCCAAAGCAGCCTGCCTTTTTCAGGTGGATTTGACTTTCTGCTGACAGCAGCCTGGACCAGGCAGAGAGTATCTTCTCCAGGACCTAAGCTGTAGCGGGCTTTTGTTTTGGCTCATTTGTTAAAAAAAAAAAAAAAAAAAAATCCTGGTCTAACAATAGGACAGTGATGACCTAAGAAAGGAATTTTTTGTTGACAATTGAGGGAGAAAATGTGCTGTAATTACCAGGAGTTTGAGGGAGAATTAGATAGTGGAGACGGTGTTTTGAAATGATTAAGAGATTTGTTTTAAAAAACCATCTTTCCTTTTTCAGGATTTGGAGTAGTTTAACTGCAATAAACATGTAATGTTCTGGAGGAGTGTCTCAGGAAATAGCCCCAAGAGGGGCTTAAATCCCAAATGCTGTCTTTTTCTGGTGGATGCCTCTGCTCTGTGTTTCCCCTGACCTGGGACACACTTTCTCCCAACATTTCCCATACTTTGTTGAAATTAACTCTTCAACGTGTACCTTCGATGCCAGACTGTGAGCCTAAAGAGGTCTAGTAATCAAGGTGGTTGTGTCAATCATTTCTGTTCCCAGAGCCAGCAATTATTTTCAGAATGGATAAACAGTGGATGTGCTTAACAGTTTGGGAAATTGTTAGGCTCTTTAAAAATGGCTGCTCACCAAGACACAGGGTCCTGGAGTGAAATGCTATCAAAGTTAGTCTCTCTTCTTCTCTACAAGGTGCGCATTTAAAGTGGTATAATTTAAAACCTTGTTTTATGACTTCCATGGATGTATTTAGTGAACAAAATAGTTTATCTGAAATAATGTCCAGAACTAATTTCACAGAGAATGGAGGCTGAGAAACAGAGTCTAGGGAGCAGTGTGGATGGGGATAATTATATAAACACTTAACAGATGTTAATTACCTACTTTTTTATTAATGCTCTCTAAAAAATATGAAAGGATATAATATATATATATGTATTTATATACATACAATGCTGATATAAGTCATGTGTTTGGAAAGCTCAATAATTCAACAAAACAGTAAATTATTGATGAGTAGATTGCATTGCTTGGAATAACAGCAAACAGGTAGATGTTGATGAAGTGATTACCAGGAATTATTGCTCTCTACGGTGTGATCTGATTAAACAAATATTGATTGAGTATTTAGTAGGGTAACCATAATAATAAATGATTTATATCTATTAATTGATTTGATCTTCTCAGACATTCAATTAAGTATTTTTTATTTTCATTTGATAGATGAAGAAATTAAAGGTCAATTACACTGAGTAATTTGCAAGCAATTATATAACCTGTAATTGGCAGAGCTGGGATTAGAATTCAGTTGTGATTTATCCAACATCTATGTGTTTTTTTTTTAACTGCATCATAATGGATAGGGAAAAAAGAAGAGCCAGAGCATATATAAAAGACCTCCTGGTCTTTATCCATGTCTGAGGAGTAGAAAAGTATTTAATGCAGTAAGTGATGAAGGGAAAGGGCAGCAAGTAACTACAGTAGTTACTACAGTTAAGTACGGTAGGGAAGAGAAATTTGGAGAAATATCTGAAAGTATCCATAGGGGATGCATTGATTATAAGTAAGGAAGAGATGTTCTCTGACTTGCTCTGTGGACAGGTGACTTTGCCAGCAGTGTGGACACTAGGAGACTGGTGAAGAAACAAGAGAGGCTGGGCGCTGTGGCAGTGCTGGATGCCGTTACTCTTCAGTCCTTCAGTCATGTCTGATTCTTTGCAACCCCATGGACCAGAGCCCACAGTGGAAATCACCATATCCAGATGATGAGATATAGGATATACTACTGGCCTTAAGAATTCCTCTGGAAGAATCCTGGGTTTGGATAAGCTATGAGTAATTTTAATTTCCCTCAATTTGAAGATTGTGACTTTGAGGAAGAGAGTAGAATAAGGGGAATTGAATAAGTTTGGATACAAACTAGTTTGAAAAGCAGATAATTGTTTTTCAAACCATAATCAATATACCAATGAATATGTTCTTGGCAAGGAAAAATACTTTACAAATCATCTAATTAATATAAGGACACAGTGTCATTGTACAAAGCACATAGGACAAAAGAAAATCTCCCTTCCAGGATCACAATGTGGCTACAAGACGCACTCCTTCTTAATGGTCCTTCCCAAGTATCAGCTGAAAGTTTCCTGCTCAACTGTTCATCCCACTCCCCTCCCATGCCTGGTTCTTTATAGGCTTGCTTACTATTCTCTATAAAAGAAGATTCCTCTCTGCCTAGCCTTTAAGATGCTAGCAGATCTCATGACCTGAGAACTCTCTTTATTGCAACTGTCCTTCTCCCCTTATTGCCATGGTCTTTTCAAGTAAAAACTCTTTTGACTTAAGCCTGAATTCATTTTTCATTTGACCCAGGAAATAATAATAATAAAAAAAGAGAGTCAAGTGAAAGTGGAGAGTGAAAAGGTTGGCTTAAAGCTCAACATTCAGAAAACGAAGATCATGGCATCTGGTCCCATCACTGCATGGGAAATAGATGGGGAAACAGTGGAAACAGTGTCAGACTTTGTTTTTCTGGGCTCCAAAATCACTGCAGATGGTGACTGCAGCCATGAGATTAAAAGACGCTTACTCCTTGGAAGGAAAGTTATGACCAACCTAGATAGCATATTCAAAAGCAGAGACATTACTTTGCCAACAAAGGTTCGCCTAGTCAAGGCTATGGTCTTTCCTGTGGTCATGTATGGATGTGAGAGCTGGACTGTGAAGAAGGCTGAGCGCCGAAGAATTGATGCTTTTGAACTGTGGTGTTGGAGAAGACTCTTGAGAGTCCCTTGGTCTGCAAGAAGATCCAACCAGTCCATTCTGGGGGAGATCAATCCTGGAATTTCTTTGGAAGGAATGATGCTAAAGCTGAAACTCCAGTATTTTGGCCACCTCATGCGAAGAGTTGACTCATTGGAGAAGACTCTGATGCTGGGAGGGATTGAGGGCAGGAGGAGAAGGGGACGACAGAGGATGAGATGGCTGGATGGCATCACTGACTCGATGCATGTGAGTCTGGGTGACCTCCGGGAGCTGGTGATGGACAGGGAGGCCTGGCGTGCTGCGGTTCATGGGGTCGCAAAGAGTCGGACACGACTGAGCGACTGATCTGATCTGATCTGATCTGATGATAGAATAATATTCTATTATAAAAATAACAACAGTAATTGTAAACAGACTAGATATATCAATTAAAAAGCAAAGACTAAGATTTAATTAAAAATTAAACAAAAAAAATCTGCTGACAGGAGACATACTTAAAATAAGAAGAAAACAGTTAAAAAGGAAGGGATGTAAAGTGATATTCAAACAAAAACAAACCAAAGAAAATAGATTTTTCATAGGATCTGATTAAATAGCCTTTAAGACAAAAGCAGTATAGTGTTCAAAGAGGACACTAAGTTCTTATCCTCAGTATTCTACAACAGCTTTATATCCAATGTGCACTTTACAGTACAGCCTCTGCACGTAGTAAGGATTAACTGGATGGCATGTTAAGAGAAGTAAAGAACTGCTACTGAGAATTTTTACACCTCTTTTAGAAATTGGGTGTTTAAACAGGGAGGAAAAGCAGAGA
Organism: Tragelaphus eurycerus; assembly: GCA_935064755.1. Classification (NCBI taxonomy): domain Eukaryota; kingdom Metazoa; phylum Chordata; class Mammalia; order Artiodactyla; family Bovidae; genus Tragelaphus; species Tragelaphus eurycerus. The sequence goes on along the minus strand of CAKXYN010000034.1, from coordinate 8,614,783 downwards.
TTTTGTAAACTAAAAGAATATTAATAAATAATAATCCACACTCAATGAAGATAGTATTTTAAAGAATACACAAACATTGACCTCCCCCTTAAAAATTGGTCTCATATTGACATAAAGGACATCTTCAAGAAATTTCAAAGAAATACAATATAAAAAAGTATTACACTTGTAAAATCCATTATGTTTGGAAACTAAATAATTACTGAGTTATTTCTCAGGTTAACAAAAGAAATATTAATAAAAACTAAGATATATTCAGAATAAATGATAATTCATGGATTAAAAGACAAATTTACACAGCATAGCTAAATCAGTGCTTAAAGAGAAATGCAGAGTTTTACATAAATTTATCAAGAAAGAAGAAAGATGGAAGATAAATGAACTTAGCACTCAGTTCAGGAAGTTAGGCAGAAAAAATCAAATCCAAAGGTATAAAGAGTGAGAAACATGAAAATAATCAACTCAAGAGAATATTCAATGAAATTTAGATAATATATGAATATTAACATTAATATACAAAGATTAACAAAAAGCTGATTCTTCCAAGAGACTGTTAAAACAAACTTCTGCCAAGGTGAACCAAAACATACAAAAACAAAGCTACAGAGTAAAGTGAAGAGGCTCAGTCATGTCCGACTCTTTGCAACCCCCGGACTGTAGCCCACCACGCTTCTCTGTCCATGGGATTTTCCAGGCAAGACGACTGGAGTGGGTTGCCATTTCCTTCTCCAGGGGATCTTCCCGACCCAGGGATCGAACCTGGGTCTCCCGCATTGTAGGCAGACGCTTTACCGTCTGAGCCACCAGGGAAGTCCCTAAACTACAGAGTGGGGATATGCAAATAAATAAATTGGGGAATGAGAAGGTGGAAGTAGCTAGCTACAGAACAGAAGTGTCAAAAGAGACCATAACTCTATAGATTTTTTAAATTTTATTTAACTTTACATATTTTATTGGTTTTGCCATATATCAAAATGAATCTGCCATATGTATACATGTGTTCCCCATCTTGAACCCTCCTCCCTCCTTCCTCCTCCCTCCCCATACCATTCCTCTGGGTCTTCCCAGTGCACCAGCCCCAGGCATCCGGTATCAGGCATTGAACCTGGACTGGCGACTCGTTTCATATGATATTATACATATTTCAATGCCATTCTCACAAATCATCCCACCCTCTCCCTCTCCCAGAGTCCAAAAGACTGTTCTATACATCAGTGTCTCTTTTTCTGTCTCGTATACAGGGTTATTGTTACCATCTTTCTAAATTTCATATATATGCGTTAGTATACTGTATTGGTGTTTTTCTTTCTGGCTTACTTCACTCTGTATAATAGGCTCCAGTTTCATCCACCTCATTAGAACTGACTCAAATGTATTCTTTTTAATAGCTGAATAATACTCCACTGTGTGTATGTACCACAGCTTTCTTATCCATTCATCTGCTGATGGACATCTAGGTTTCTTCCACGTCCTGGCTATTATAAACAGTGCTGTGATAAACATTGGGGTACACATGTCTCTTTCAATTCTGGTTTTCTCAGTGTGTATGCTCAGCAGTGGGATTGCTGGGTCAAAAGGCAGTTCTATTCCCAGTTTTTGAGGAATCTCCATACTGTTCTCCATAGTGGCTGTACTAGTTTGCATTCCCACCAACAGTGTAAGAGGGTTCCCTTTTTTTTTTTTTTAAATGTATTATGAATTATCATAGGTAATGAATTTGAGATCCAGATGAAATTGATAGATTCTTTAAAACTGCATAAAATGTTAAAAATATTAGGATCAGATCAGATCAGTCGCTCAGTCGTGTCCGACTCTTTGCGACCCCATGAACTGCAGCACGCCAGGCCTCCAAGAAATATTACTGGGGTCCATGCCTAGGACAGTGTGAGTAAGTGAATAAGCCTTTGTATCTTCCTGGCATCCGGCTTACAACAGAGGTTCTGATTAGTTTGTTGAACAGAATAATAAATGAATAGGTGAATAAATGACACTCAGATGCCTCCTGTGATACTGAAGGAAAGGACAGTGACCACTGCAGAGCACTGTGTTGATGCTGAAAACACGCAGGGTGGGAGTTGAGATGGCTGAGACTGGCATTGGCGAGGAAAAGGGGTCAGGACAGTCTACTCAAGAGGAAGAATGATGCAGGCAGCCAGGAAGACAAATAGCTCCAAAATTTAAGACCTTTGTGAAAAATAGACTTTGAGAAAATTGTTCATGCAAACCAAAAAAAAAAAAAAAAAATCCTTTTTAGGAACTGCTTTCATTTTGGGATAACAAAAGTAAGCTTTTCCTTTTTGCCTTTTCATGCATTGCATCCTAAAGCCAATTTCCATGATATTTCAGAAACGGCATTACTAAGAGCAAGGCAGGTTCTGTTGGGTTAACACTGAAAAGCCTGAGGGAACTCAATAAATAAGAAAGGAGAGATAAGAAAGGCTACTTTCTCCTTCCCATTGCTGAATGCCAATTGACTCTAAGACCCTGTGGGAAAGAAAGACACTTTTGTGGCAACGTATTTCAGGAAATTGTTTAAAGGGCTTAATACAATAAATTTCAGATCAAATTAAGGGAGAACAGTTTCGTGGCATGGTCACGGGTGTTAATAAGGACCTTCCCAGTTGGGGCCATTTCAAGGTGCTTAGCTCAAGTGGAGAGCCATGGAACACCCTGTAGACACAAGTCCCTGGGTCTGCGCCAGTTCCTGGGGTACACAGCTGGCCTGGATCGCCGAGGAGGTACACAAATGCCAAAAAGCATGATTTCATAAGAAAAATACAGCTTTTCCTCGTCCCAGGTGCTTGAGCTTTGGAGACTTTGCTTTGGCTGTTAACATAGCTACTCAACGCCCCCAGGGAAGGCGAGCTCTAAACTGGTCTATGGTTGGGCTGGTTCCTGGTACCTGCAGTCTCATGCTAATTTAGTCTCCTGAAGCTGTTGGCTCTTTTCTCTCTCACAACCAAAATGCTCTTTGGGGCTATTTTCTTAATTCCCCAGCTTCACAGAAGTCTCAGAATTCAGTTCTGTTCTCTTTAGCATCTGTTTCCCCCTGCCGCCCCCTCCCCACCCAACTTCTCTCCAGGTATTACATGAAAAACCTTTTTAAATTTCCTTAATATGATGACTTCAGAGGAGAGATGTGTCAGGTTAAAGACTATAGGCTGGAAAAGAAAGTGTCTAAGATGTCAGAGTTGCTCTAATCCCTAACTCAGAAAAGACAAATTACTGCTGCTCTACGCTCTGTGCCTCGTCTCTCAGCCATGACTGATCTTGTTTTTGTAGGAAAATTAGCACTCTGTCTGGGAAGTTTGCTTGACTGAATGTTACTTCCTCTTGATCCTGTAAAATCTTGAATCCTTCTTGTCCCACTTGAACCCTATTCAGACATATCTTCAGTTATTCCACCTGGGCCAACTTCTAGCACATTTTATTCTCCAGAGGAAGGCACTTTTCTACTATACTTTAGAGAGGATTTACTTTTGCCTTCAGAACCTCTAATGTTGCTGACATTAGGTCAAATGTTCTTCTAAAACCTGTACATACAATAAATATTCAAAGCAAATATAATAGGTAGCTGCTTTACACTTAATACAGAAAAACTAGGCAAAAATTGAGACTGTCACTAAGAAGAAAAACATATATAATATAGAAATGTACAAAGTACAAATGAGGTAATGGAAATATCTGAGATATTTATGACTCTCTAGTAATCACAGAAACGCACATAAAAATACTGAGATTAACTTTAGGACCTATAAGTGAACAAACAGTAAAATAAATGGCATTAATTTATTATTTATTTATTAATTTATTATTAATGACGGAGGGTGCTATGAAATGGTTGGGCTTCCCCAGGAGATCAGCGGTAAAGAATCTGCCTGCAACGTAGAAGCTGCAGGAGAGGCGGGTTCGATCCCTGGGTCAGGAAGATCCCCTGGAGGAGGGCATGGCAACCCACTCCAGTATTCTTGCCTGGAAAATCCCATGGACAGAGGAGCCTGGTGGGCTACAGTGCATAGGATCACAAAGAGTCAGACACAACTGAAGCGACTTAGCATGCATGCATGAAATGCTTAATTTGATAGACTATGTGAATATAAGTTACACAAATATCTTAGGAAGTTATTTAGTATTGCATCTTGGTAACATTTAATACATTTATCTTTTTAAGTCATTTTTCCCCTTCTAAGAGTTCTTACTAAGGAAATAATTTGAAATATTGGGAAAAAACCTGATCTTTCCTGTGGTCATGTATGGATGTGAGAGCTGGACTGTGAAGAAGGCTGAGCACCGAAGAATTGATGCTTTTGAACTGTGGTGTTGGAGAAGACTCTTGAGAGTCCCTTGGACTGCAAGGAGATCCAACCAGTCCATTCTGAAGGAGATCAGCCCTGGGATTTCTTTGGAAGGAATGATGCTCAAGCTGAAACTCCAGTATTTTGGCCACCTCATGCGAAGAGTTGACTCATTGCAGAAGACTCTGATGCTGGGAGGGATTGAGGGCAGGAGGAGAAGGGGACGACAGAGGATGAGATGGCTGGATGGCATCACTGACTCGATGAATGTGAGTCTGAGTGACCTCCAAGAGCTGGTGATGGACAGGGAGGCCTGGCGTCCTGCAGTTCATGGGGTCGCAAAGAGTCGGACACGACTGAGCGACTGATCTGATCTGATCTGATGCATATGGATGTTTATTTATAAAAGAAAAAAATAGAGTAAATGTCAATGAACAATAAAAAAGCTAAATTAATTATGGCTCCTCAATATAAAATTGAATATTATTCAACAGATGAATATTATGTTCATAAAGAATATTAGTAATGTGAGAAATTACATCATTAAGTGAAAAAGTAGACAGAATGATAAATAGAGTAAAATCTCAAATATCCTGCTCTGTATCTCTGTGGCTTCTGTCTAGCTGGTATTTTCTCCATCAGATCAGATCAGATCAGATCAGTCGCTCAGTCGTGTCCGACTCTTTGCGACACCATGAACTGCAGCACGCCAGGCCTCCCTGTCTATCACCAACTCCTGGAGGTCACTCAGACTCACGTCCATTGAGTCAGTGATGCCATCGAGCCATCTCATACTCTGTCGTCCCCTTCTCCTCCTGCCCCCAATCGCTCCCAGCATCAGAGTCTTCTCCAATGAGTCAACTCTTCGCATGAGGTGGCCAAAATACTGGAGTTTCAGCTTTAGCATCATTCCTTCCAAAGAAATCCCAGGGCTGATCTCCTTCAGAATGGACCGGTTGGACCTCCTTGCAGTCCAAGGGACTCTCAAGAGTCTTCTCCAACACCACAGTTCAAAAGCATCAATTCTTCGGCGCTCAGCCTTCTTCACAGTCCAGCTCTCACATCCATACATGACCACAGGAAAGACCATAGCCTTGACTAGGCGAACCTTTGTTGGCAAAGTAATGTTTCTGCTTTTGAATATGCTATCTAGGTTGGTCATAACTTTCCTTCCAAGGAGTAAGCGTCTTTTAATTTCATGGCTGCAGTCACCATCTGCAGTGATTTTGAAGCCCAGAAAAATAAAGTCTGACACTGTTTCCACTGTTTCCCCTGTTTCCCCATTTATTTCCCATGTAGTGATGGGACCAGATGCTATGATCTTCATTTTCTGAGTGTTGAGCTTTAAGCCAAGCTTTTCACTCTCCACTTTCACTTTCATCAAGAGGCTTTTGAGTTCCTCTTCACTTTCTGCCATAAGGGTGGTGTCATCTGCATATCTGAGGTTATTGATATTTCTCCCAGCAATCTTGATTCCAACTTGTGTTTCTTCCAGTCCAGTGTTTCTCATGATGTACTCTGCATAGAAGTTAAATAAACAGGGTGACAATATACAGCCTTGACATACTCCTTTTCTTATTTGGAACCAGTCTGTTGTTCCATGTCCAGTTCTAACTGTTGCTTCCTGACCTGCATACAGATTTCTCAAGAGGCAGATCAGGTGGTCTGGTATTCCCATCTCTTTCAGAATTTTCCACAGTTTATTGTGATCCACAGAGTTAAAGGCTTTGGCATAGTCAATAAAGCAGAAATAGATGTTTTTCTGGAACTCTCTTGCCTTTTCCATGATCCAGCGGATGTTGGCAATTTGATCTCTGGTTCCTCTGCCATTTCTAAAACCAGCTTGAACATCAGGAAGTTCACGGTTCACATATTGCTGAAGCCTGGCTTGGAGAATTTTGAGCATTACTTTGCTAGCGTGTGAGATGAGTGCAATTGTGCGGTAGTTTGAGCATTCTTTGGTATTGCCTTTCTTTGGGATTGGGATGAAAACTGACCTTTTCCAATCTTGTGGCCACTGCTGAGTTTTCCAGATTTGCTGGCATATTGAGTGCAGCACTTTCACAGCATCATCTTTCACGATTTGGAATAGCTCCACTGGAATTCCATCACCTCCACTAGCTTTGTTCGTAGTGATGCTTTCTAAGGCCCACTTGACTTCACATTCCAGGATGTCTGGCTCTAGGTCAGTGATCACACCATCATGATTATCTGGGTCGTGAAGATCTTTTTTGTACAGTTCTTCTGTGTATTCTTGCCACCTCTTCTTAATATCTTCTGCTTCTGTTAGGTCCATACCATTTCTGTCCTTTATTGGGCCCATCTTTGCATGAAATATTCCTTTGGTATCTCTGATTTTCTTGAAGAGATCCCTAGTCTTTCCCATTCTGTTTTTTTCCTCTATTTCTTTGCATTGATCGCTGAAGAAGGCTTTCTTATCTCTTCTTGCTATTCTTTGGAACTCTGCATTCAGATGTTTATATCTTTCCTTTTCTCCTTTGCTTTTCACTTCTCTTCTTTTCACAGCTATTTGCAAGGCCTCCCCAGACAGCCATTTTGCTTTTTTGCATTTCTTTTCCATGGGGATGATCTTGATCCCTGTCTCCTGTACAATGTCACAAACCTCATTCCATAGTTCATCAGGCACTCTATCTATCAGATCTAGGCCCTTAAATCTATTTCTCACTTCCACTGTATAATCATAAGGGATTTGATTTAGGTCATACCTGAATGGTCTAGTGGTTTTCCCTACTTTCTTCAATTTAAGTCTGAATTTCCTCCATAGAGCTTGTTTATTCCATCTGCTTAAGTACAGAGAGTTGATTTGTTTCTCTATGAAAGGAACATATTTAGTTTTGGTCCTCTTCCTAATTTCTCAAGTAGGGATACAGGTTCTCAGTAATACAGATTTTTAACAGTAAAGCTTCAATAGCAATCAGTCATCATTCAGTCAATCAACAAATGTCTACTGATCACAAGCAATATGTGTCAAATATTAATTGTGTGTGTGCGTTCTAAGTCGCTTTAGTCGTGTCCGACTTTTTGCAAACCTATGCAACCCTGTAGCCCACCAGGTTCCTCTGTCCGTGGGATTCTCCAGACAAGAATACTGGAGTGGGTTGCTGTTTCCTCCTCCAGGGGAGCTTTCTGAGCCAGGGATGGAACCTGCATCTCTTATGTTTCCTGCAATGGCAGGTAGGTTCTTTACCACCAGCGCTACCTGGGAAGAGCAATTTGGCAGTGGGGGAACTACAGGGCCAGAGAAAGAGGGGGAGAGATGTCCTGCTTTAAGGAACTTGGGCAGGTATCCGTGCTATGTCTGTGACAGAGGTGGAGGGAGATAATGCACCTCAGAGAATGTTATGAATAAAGAAGCCATATGCAGAAGACAGAAGGCAAGAGTAATAATGAGGTAGCCATGCGAGTGGGTGAGTGGTTTTTGGCTAGATTTGCCAGGAGAGGCCTCTTTGAGCACGTGATATTTAGATTTGAGATCAGAATAATAAGCAGAGGAAAGAACAAATGCAAAGTCCTTGGAACAGCATACGAGAGAGACAGAAAGGAGTTTCGTGCAGCTGATGAGCAAAAGGGGTGTTGGAAGCAGACGGGACTGGAGAACACAACAAGAGTAAAAGTAATAAAAAGGTTTTTCTCTAAGTCTGTGAGTCTGACAAACTTATGGTTACCAGTGGGGAGAGGGAAAGAGATAGTGAGTTTAGGATCGACATGGACACACCGCTATATTTAAAATAAATAAGCAACAACGACCTATTTTATAGCACATGGAACTCAGCTCAGTGCAATGTGGCAGCCTGGATGAGAGGGGAGTTTGGGGGAGAATGGATGCCTGTATATGTATGGCTGAGTCGCTTTGCTGTGCACCCGAAACCATCACAACAGTGTTAATCGGCTATACAAGAAAAAGGATTTTCTGTCGTTGTTTTTGTATAATTGGATGCTTTTGAAGGGTTCATAGCAGCGGAGAGATGTGATCTGAGTTATTCTTAGAATGAACCTGAGGATGTCATGGCAAATGGACTGGAGGCAGCAGGAACAGAAGCAGGAGGACCTGAGAGGAGACTGTGGCAGTCATTCATGCCAGAGATAACAGGCATTTGAATTAGGAGCATGACATTGGAGATCGTGAAATGATGTCAGATTCAGAATGTATTTCAAAGTTCACCTCTTGGCACTTGGGACTCACTGATGAATTACCTGTAGAAGATGATGAAAAGAAAGGACTCTGGACTTTCAGACTGAGTAACTAGGTTGCCAATGCACTGTGGATAGATGCAATCAGGGTAGGTTTGGGCATTTGTTGGAATCCAATAACAGGGGAGAATTTGATGCAGAAGAAAAGAGGGTGATTTTAGGAATGAAGCCCTTAATAAGACATCCTGGGGATAAAAACCAGAGTTTAGGTGAAATCAATTGTCTAAAACATTACCAAGTGCACTCCTTTCATTGAAACATCTCCAGTGGAAATGGTAAAAAGGCGAGATAACTCTCCTCTGTTGATGTAATTTTCCTACCAAGTCTATGGTGAGCTTACCAGCAGAGAGTATGGGGTACGTGGAGAGGAAGGGGAGACTTGGGGAGAAAAATGCGCAAAATAATTACCTGAGTGTGGAGAATGAATTTAACTAGAAAAGTGAGGCAATGTGATGGTGAGTCCCTGTTTCAGAATCGTAATCAGAAATTTGAAGTCCAGACACAGTAGTTCTCTCATTTTTTTAACTCTGGCAAAATTCAGGGGACTATGTGTGAGAGAATCAATTCCTAAGCAGGTTTATAAGAAGTCCAGGGTCACCAGGGAAGAAAAAGGGGTCTAGAATTCTCAAAGAGAAAGAAAGGACAAACATCTTTTTTTTTTTTTTTTCTTTTGTCTACATTCCTTAGTCTTAGTCACATAAAACATTTTTTCTTTAAGCCCAGAACTGATGATTACACAACAAACTCAGTTTAAACTCTATACTAAGGATTATATTGGAGAAGGCAATGGCACCCCACTCCAGTGCTCTTGCCTGGAAAATCCCATGGGCTGAGGAGCCTAGTAGGCTTCAGTCCATGGGGTCGCTAAGAGTCGGACACGACTGAGCGACTTCACTTTCACTTTTCACTTTCATGCATTGGAGAAGGAAATGGCAACCCACTCCAGTGCTCTTGCCTGGAGAATCCCAGGGATGGGGGAGCCTGGTTGGCTGCCCTCTATGGGGTCCCACAGATTCAGACAGGACTGAAGTGACTTAGCAGCAAGGATTATATAACAACAATGTATCCTGCTTAAGGACAGTTTCTCCTTCCTGAAAACCTTCTGGCTAATCCTGTTATCTTAAAATGTAAATTATGGGAGTGGATCTAGTAAGATCTTTACAACCTTGAGACATTCTTTTGATTTATCATAATAACTAATTTCGGAGAAGGCAATGGCACCCCACTCCAGTACTCTTGCCTGGAAAATCCCACGGATGGAGGAGCCTGGTAGGCTGCAGTCCATGGGGTCGCTACGAGTCGGACATGACTGAGCGACTTCACTTTCTCTTTTCACTTTCATGCATTGGAGAAGGAAATGGCAACCCACTCCAGTGTTCTTGCCTGGAGAATCCCAGGGACGAGGGAGCCTGGTGGGCTGCCGTCTATGCGGTCGCACAGAGTCGGACACGACTGAAGTGATTTAGCATAGCATAGCATAGCAATAACTAATTTAGAGCATCCCTGGTGGCTCAGACGATAAAGCGTCTGCCTGTAATGTGGGAGACCCAGGTTCCATCCCTGGATTGGGAAAATCCCTTGGAGAAGGAAATGGCAACCCACTCCAGTACTCTTGCCTGGAGAATCCCACGGATGGAGGAGCCTGGTAAGCTACAGTCCATGGGGTCGCAAAGAGTCAGACATGACTGAGCAAGTGCTTTTTGCTTTAGTAACTAATTTAAAAAGTATATAACTCCTTTGCTAAGACTAGGAATGGGGGCACTCTCCGTCCCCCTCTGATGTCTGTGTCAGAAGCTTTCTATGTCTCTTTTCACTTTAATAAAGCTCTGCTACACAAAAACTCTTGGGTGATTAGGCTTGGTCCCTGGTCCTGAAGCTAAATCTCCTGCTTCAAGATCGCGACCCACGTCGTTCACGTAAGCCACCATGTGCCCGTATAGAATAAACACATGTAAGGATTCAAATGAGGACAAAGTTATGTGAGACAAGTAGAATTGAAGGGAACCGAATACACAGGGTCTGAGGGGGCAGGATTAGAGAGTTAAGGTGTTCACTATGAATTCTCGACTGCATACAGAAGAAAGAGCAGAAGATAAAGAGAGTGATGGAATGTAAAACTGTGGAAGGATCAACAGATGGAAGACCTCACTGAGAGCATAAAATCCCTGGAGTAGGACTACAGTGAGTGAGTTGGAAGGATGGGACAAGATTGACTTTTAAATCAAGATTTTCATGGAATGTAGTCATTAATGATTGCTCTCAGTCAGTCAGTTCAGTCACTCAGTCGTGTCTGACTCTTTGGGACCCCATGAATCGCAGCACGGCAGGCCTCCCTGTCATCACCAACTCCTGGAGTTCACCCAGACTCACGTCCATCGAGTCAGTGATGCCATCCAGCCATCTCATCCTCTGTCGTCCCCTTCTCCTCTTGCCCCCAATTCCTCCCAGCATCAGAGTCTTTTACAATGAGTCAGCTCTTCACATGAGGTGGCCAAAGTACTGGAGTTTCAGCTTCAGCATCATTCCTTCCAAAGAAATCCCAGGGCTGATCTCCTTCAGAATGGACTTGTTGGATCTCCTTGCAGTCCAAGGGACTCTCAAGAGTCTTCTCCAACACCACAGTTCAAAAGCATCAATTCTTTGGCAATCAGCCTTCTTCACAGTCCAACAACTCTCACATCCATACATGACCACAGGAAAAACCATAGCCTTGACTAGACGGACCTTTGTTCAGTTAGAGCGAAGGTAAGAAAGCAACACGTAGGGAACGAATTTTGAGCATGTATGTGGTAACTTCATAAAAATTCCTCATTATAGAAGGTGCAGTGGAAGAGCTTGGGAAGGCAAGGAAGGGTGAAAGGTTAGGGGTCGTACAGATAAGAATGAGGATGCACAAATGTGAAACTGTAGTCTGAGGCTTAGAATTCCACAGGTGCCTAAGAATGGGGAGGCTGATGCCACTGGCCCTAGATGTCACAGTGTTCAATCACTGGATCAACCTGTTCTATCTGAGGACACGGTATTTTCAATACATATCACTTTAAATAGCTCTCGCCAGGCAGCCCTTTTCCTAAATATGACTTGCTCCTCCACTGTTATGTGTGAGGGAATTAGTCCAGGCTGGCCAGGGATCAGAAATGCCAAAGCAAGTCATGAAAGTAGCCAGTATAACAAGTCAGAATAGACTATTGCATTGGGAATGAAACCCCAAAACTGACAAGGTTGAAAAAGCAAATAAGAAGCAGGAACAATACAACCAGAGTGAGGTTTCCAATAATTATAAGGCTAGTATCAGTATTTATTGACGGGTTACTGTGGACAAGCATGTCACCTGCATCCAGTCTTCACACAAGCTTCTAAGGTAGATACTTAACCACAGTTTACAGGTTTGAAAACAGAAGTACAGAATGGTGAGAATTAGTAAAAGGCATCCAGCTAGGAAGTACCAAAGTTAGGGAGGAAACGCAGAGCCTGGATCCAGAGCCCACTGTCTATACCATGGGTCACAGCCCCAGGTATGCCCACGGACATGCTGCCCAAGCCAGGATCTGGGAAATCATTTCCAGTTTCAAGCAATTTCTCATTGAATTGGTCTATAGTTGGTGTAATTGGTTGTGACCTCTAAACACCTCTTATTCTGCTCACTGTTTTCCATCCCACTGCTGCCACCCTGCCCCAAGCCCCTTTTCACCAGGATTACAGCAATTAGTTCCCGAAAGGGCTCCCTCTGTCTTGCCTTGGCCTCTTAGTGGAGCTGGAGAGATCTTTCAAAAGAATAGTCTTACTATATCACTTTCGTACTAGAAACCTGGCGATCACTTTCCCTCACCCTTGAGATACAATCAACTGTGTGATGAAGTTGAGAGGCTCTCCATGGCTTCACCCCTGCTAACATCTACAGCTTTCTTTCTTCTCTATCCCAGACAATGTATATTTCTCCGGCACTAGACTTGTTTCTTTAGTGATTCAAAAGATACAACAAGTTACTCAAAAGATGGGTGTTCTCTGGCATTTGGGCTGTATCATAGACATTTCTTCTGCCTACAACACGCAGCCCACCTTTTTTTCCCTCTCCCATCTGTTGAGATGTTTTCAGTTTTCAGCAACTGAAAATCCAGCTAACAATGGCTACAGCAAAGAGCTATATTTAGTATCCTAGTAAGAATCCCTAATCTAGATGGTTCTAGGGTTCAAAGAACCAGCCTCTTTGTGGCTTTCCATCATGCCATTTTGCAGCATTGCCTGTTACCTTCAAGCTTATCATCTACAGGTCCACGATGGCAGGTGTAGATTATGATGAATTCACTGAGACAGCACTCAAATCCCCTTCAATGAAAGCACCTGCTGACCCAGTTTTTGTGAGAGCTGTGAGCAGACAGCCTTGAGGTGTCAGTTTCTTTAGGGACTGGCTCAGAGCAGAGAACCAAACTGCATGAGTTACAGACCTTCCTGGGTAGCTTATATGCAACGTGATGTACTGTGTGTAATGGCCTGGCCATCTTGTCCCGATGGGAACAGCACTGAGGAGCTTTTCTAGTTCCTCCAGAGCTCTCAGTTGGCTCCAGATATTATATTTCAATGTCGTATTCTATGCAATCCAGCTTCTGCTGCCTTTCTTTTACAGGTGTGTTCCTAAGGGCATTCCCAAACACCCTGCATGCTAACCTCTATCTGAGAAAATACTTCTAATTGGCAATAGTTGGTATCTGGGTGATCAGGAACAGCAACCAATAAGATGGCCTTTCTGAACTGGGTCTCTTGCTGCCGGCTAGCAAGGAAGAGCCCATTAGTCATGGTCAGTGAATCACAAATAGTCCCGATAGAAAATTGGGATCCAAATGCTTCACCTTTCACCAGTGATGAATTGGGTTGGTATATCAAAGGACGAGAATGTACTAGCTGGTGTAATTTATCAGGTCTTTAAGAAATATGAAATAGTAACTATAAGAGCAATATAACTAGATGGTTAAATTGAGCTCTGGAAAAAGGGTAATACAAATTTGAGGACAATTAATAGCCAATTAATTGCAGGAGACCTGGGTTCGATCCCTGGGTCGGGAATTTCCCCTGGAGAAGGAAATGGCACCCCACTCCAGTACTCTTACCTGGAAAATCCCGTGGACAGAGGAGCCTGGTAGGCCACAGTCCATGGGGTTGCAAAGAGTTGGACACGACTGGGAGACTTCACTTCACTTCACTTCAAGAGCCAATTAAAAACTATGGGTGAAAAAGAGGGCCTTGCTGGAAACATACAAAGAATATCTCATCTCCCACAAAGGCAGGGCAGAGAAAGCTATGACGAGCCCTAGACTTGATCTTCTGAGTAACAGGGCTCCAAAAAGCTTAAACTTCCAACTAAAGCAGGTCTTTCTGAGATTTCAGAAACTGACAGGACACAGACAGTAAACTTTACATCTCCCACATTAGAAGCAGTTTACATCTCTTATGTAGATTTTACAGCTGAAAATCTTTTGCTTTCTTCTGAGAATCTGTCATCTCCCCAGGACATGTGGAGTTCAGGGATCACCTGAGGTTTTAAGGAGCTGTAATAAGCAGAATCAGGACAGGATTCTCTGTAGCTTACAGGATTATACGAGGGACCTCCCCTCTCTACCTCTGAGACTGAGGTTTTCTGCTTGATTTCTTTTTTTTTTAATTTATGTTTTTAAGGTTAATTTTTATTGGAGTATAGTTGCTTTCACTGCCCAGTGGTTCAGACGCTAAAGAATCTGCCTGCAGAGCAGGAGACCTGGGTTCTGTCCCAGGGTCGGGAAGATCCCCTGGAGAAGGGGATGGCCACCCACTCCAGTATTCTTGCCTGAGGAAGAGCCTGCTGGGCTGCAGTCCATGGGGTTGCAAAAAGCTGGGCATGACTGGGCGACTGACACATACACGTACTTGCTTTACAAGGTTGTGTTAGTCTCTGCTGCACAGCAAAGTGAATCAGTCACACGTACACGTATATCCCCTCCCTTCTGGACTTGCTTCCCATTCAGGTGACCACCATGCATGATTTCTAACTGCCCAGCTTGCTGTGTTCTCTGGGCACCATCTGTGAAGTCAAGGACCTCTCCCAGTGAGATTCCCATCTTTCAAGGTTGAATCTCCTCAGGTTTTGTCCTACCTTTGGCTTCTCTTCAGGGATTTTACACAGTTGTTTTATATATTTTGTCTAAAGCTTGCAACTGCTTTTTGTGGGATGGCTTGTTTCATACAAGCTACTGATGAATTACTAAAAGAAGAACTCTCATTGTTAGGATTTTTGAACAAGGAAGGAGTAGAAGATGCCTGCCACATCATCACCCACCATCAAATAACACCACGTTGCCTTGCTCACTCCTCCAGTTTTGAATTTTAGCTTAAACATCTCAAACTACAGATGCTCTGTCTTCCTCCACCTGCTGGAAGAGGTTAGCCCTACACATCTCTGTTGTGCGGTCCTACTGTGCCCTGTGCCTTTAACTATCCCAACACCCTTCACGGTTTATGGAAATCACATGTTTAATGTCTTTTTCTCTGCATAGGCTATCTATTCTCAAAGGACAGCAAATATGTGTCTCATGTTAATTGCTGTATTCCAGGTTCTATCATGACGATAAATGAGAAGGATAGATGAATAAACAGTGAATAAGTTCAGACAGAGAGGGGACTTCCCTGGTGGTCCAGTGGTTAAAATTTTGCTTCTAATGCAGGGGATGCAGGTTCGATCCCTGGTCATGGAACTAAGACCCCACATGCCACTGGGCAACTGGGCCTGAGTGCTGCAACTAGAGCGAAGCCCTCCAGCTCTGCAACCAAAGGTCCTCCCGTCACAGTGAAGATCCCACCTGCCACAACTAGGGCCTGACATAGTCATAAATAAGTAAATATTTCATAAAAATTTAAATAGATAGGAAAAATCATACAGTTTAAAATTAGGACAGAGAAAGCAAAAACGTTGTGAAAATCTTGAACTCTGATTGATGTTGCCTCAACCTACTGAATATACAATTAGTAGTCAGCTCTTGAATGTCTCTCTTGTCTTCTGACCCAGGAGAACCTGATAGGACCACACCACAAAGCCCATCTCAGTTGAGACTAGGGGCAGGTGTCACTGAAAATGTTTCCTGTATTTACTCTGAGCAATTTGCACCTTCTGTTTTGCCAGAGAGAAGCCAGGAGTCCCTTGAAAAGAGAGAGCCCAAAGGCCTTGGAGCTAGGTTGCATTATCTGATTAATTATCCTTCTGTCCTGGCTGAAGAGTCAACCCAATTAGCCTTCTGTAACCTAAAGATTCTACACAGATATTAGGATTTTCATGCTTTGAGTATTTCATGTACATGCATTTTGTGCCTTGGTTTTTGTTCATAGAGTTGGGGGTTGGTAAATATATATATTTTGCAATACATGCTGAAACACTGAAAGATGAATATTGAGAAGTAAAAACACTTCAGTCAGCACCTATAATCTGCCAAGGCAATTAATCAAACACATACTTTGTCAACTTACTTTTGTTCTGTTATGTTTTATGACTCTATTATTATTTTATCAACACAGTAAAAGGAATTAATCTTCATTGCATGGAAAATGTTTGGGAGGCAGAGAAAAGGGACTTAGCTGTCAGTCTCGATCTTGTGGTTAAAATCAATCATCGGGACAGACTGAATTATTTTTAACTGTGATGTATTCATTAAGCCTTATTGGAAACACTTTAATGCATTATAGGATTTCCTACACTATCAGAATACAAATTGTCCCCTGGCAGGAATTTGTTCAATGACTCAGTTGCCCTTACATCATCTGCCTTCTCTAATAGGAAATGGAAGTTTTCAGAAACTGATGAAAGAATAGCAGTTGCATCTTTACCCATAGGCTTACAAGTCCCTTGAGATAGAAAGGCACAAATGTAAACCCAGAAGAATTTCTTAAATCTGGAAATAACTGTTTAGTACTAGAGGGGATGCAAAGTCTCTCAGAAGGACCCTTATGCAAGGTAAGACTTCATCGGTTTCTACAACAGAAGGTTCCTTGGCCAGGGGTTGGGTTTTCTACATTCAGTGTAATTCAGGCTGACTGGCAGAAACAGCCACACAAGTGACACTCAGCAGTGGGTTAACTTACTCAGCATGGGTTATGGCATGAACAATAAAAGGGGATTGTGGGGGTAGAAAGAGTTAAGACACGTAGTTCCTATTGGCAATGCACTTTAATCTTGTTGGCGAGATCTGTAGAATAAACTAAAAATTGTTTATAAATCAGTATAAAAAGAGTCCAGACACATATATATGGAATTTAGAAAGATGGTAAAAATAACCCTATTTATGAGACAACAAAAGAGACACTGATGTATAGAACAGACTTTTGGACTCTGGGACCGGGAGAGGGTGGGATGATTGGGGAGAATAGCATTGAAATATGTATAATATCATATCTGAAATGAGTGAGTCCAGGTATGATGCCCTATAATGGAAGCCTGGGATTAGAGCACTGGGATGACCTGGAGGGAGGGTGTGGGAAGGGGGGAGGGAGGAGGGTTCAGGATGGGGAACATGTGTATACTGGTGGCGGATCCATCTCGATGTATAGTAAAAGCAATACAATATTGTAAAGTTAAGCAAAAAATAAAATAAAATATTAAAAAAAAAAAAGAGTCCAGCAGATTGGCAAGGACGTATGCTTCACTCATCGAGTGCAGGAGGGGACAAGGTGGGACACAGTGTGGGCTTGAGGGGTCCTGCAGATCTAGGAGGCAGGTTAATCGTGTCACATGTGCCTTGGAGTGAAGAGGGAGATGGTTGCTGTCTTAATGAGAATCTTGCAGAAATGTTTGTTTGTAAGTGGCTTCCCACATTTTCTTCTCTCTGATATGGCTAAGTGTCAATGAAAAACATACCAGGATAAACCTATGTGAAAAAATCTTAGTTTCAAAACATGTGATACTTCCTTTTTTTTAAAAAAATATAGTTTATTTATTTTAATTGGAGCATTGAAACATGTATAATATCATATATGATACTTCCTTTTAACTGTCTCTCCAAAATGACTATATTTGGTCCTGCAGAAAAGCCTGGAACCATCCATCGGGTCCCTGTGTGACCTCAGACCAATTATTTTACCTCTTCAAGCCTCAGTTTTCTCATCTACATAAGAAAGCACAGAACTAGTCATCTTGATGATTCTTTATTACTCCGGTCTAATGCTATGAACAGTTCTTCATTTTCTTTGGGAGGAAAACAGGGATCAGAAAACCCAGCTGACCTCATTGCTCTGACTTGTTGATCCATCTCTGCCTTTCTGGTTGGTGTCCTTGCCCCATTTTGCTTGGCTCGGGCAATTCCCCATTGCTTCTACAGAGAGTGGAAAGGTGTAGGGAAGTAGCTTGTTCTGTTCTGGCTAGTTATTCAATCCTAAATAATTAATGCCATTCCTGTACTCCATCACCTTGAAGTTGTTGGATGGCCAAGGGGTATTAATAAAGGATAAGTTTCATGAGGTCTAAAGAAAAGACTCCAAAACCTTTCTTAGGGTCAGCCAAGCAGAAGGAGGAGGGAAACAGGGTTAGGAGAAATGAAGGAGGGACAGGAAATACACGTTTCATCTAGTCTCAAAATTCTCCAGTAGGTAAAGAAGGAGAAATATTATAACTGAGAATTCTCCACACAGAATTAAGCCGGTGATAAATTAATATCTTTGAAGAAAAATCAATAACAACAAGGTCTGCATTGAGCTGAAAAATCTCATTATAAAATAGAAGCATTTGAGCTGTGTTTGTCTCCCTTAAAATTAACCCTCTGTAGAAAAGAGCCATTTGAAAGTGGCAGGAAGTGCAGATCATCTCCCGTGAAGAGCTTCTTCTATAAATTACCTCTGCAAGGACCAGGGAGGGGCCAGTTCTGTGATCCAAAGCATAAAAATGCACCGATGACCCAACGTAGCGAGATTTTCAAAATTAAAGGCATGCTGAGTCTCCTCCAAGAATGGAATCTATGAAGGGCTGGCTGCCACTATTGTGTTTAGCTGTTTGGTATGTGTTCTGGATCAGGAGAGAATGCCCTAAAACCCATGTGGTCTGGATGGTAGAGGCTTGCACCATGTCTCTACCATGTCTCTCTAATATATATATAAAAATATATTTTTAAAAGTCATTTTTAGAAAGTGAATTAATTATATATATATATATATCTTTTTAAATGAAACTGATTACCATCTATGCTGAATTTCACCAAAATACATGCTTCTTTGAGTGTGATGTGTACATAGAACAGCCTCTGCACACATCTTCAAAACTCTGGAAAGGGAATACTCTCTCGTTCCAAGAGTTGTTATTGATATCTATAGATCAATGAAGGAAAAAATTAATCAAGCACTAATTATGTGTCAGATACTGTGTTATGTGCTTTACATACATTATTATAGTAAATACTTACAACCCAATGACACAGCCACAATTATTACTTCCACTTCAGAATCAGGCATCTAGGTCTAAGTTACCTTGCTCAAGGTCACATACCCAAAAAAGAGTGGAACCCACTTCTGTCTGGCTAAGGACCTGGGCTCTTAAACACCATCATACATTGCTGCACCAAGAACATGAATAACAATCAAGTTAACAGTGAAGTTAAGATCCAGTCGTCCATGTAACACAGTGATCAGGACTATGGATGCTGGTGAAGGGAGAGACACACAGCATGATGGGATGAAATGGAGCGTTCAGAAACAGACCTAGACAAAAGCGCCTAGCTTATTTTCGACAAAGGTGCAAAAGCAACTCAATGGAGGAAAGATAAAGTTTTCAGCAAATGGTGCAGGGAAAGGCGGAGTTTCTGGGCCAAAAAAAAAAAAAAAAGGGGAAAAAGAAATACCACCTAAATCTCACACTGTAGACAAAGATGAAACCAAAACAGATTTTGGACTTGAATAAAACCCACAAAACTCAGATAAATACCGTATTCTAACGCATATGTACAGAATCTAGAAACATGGTACTGAAGAATTTATTTACAGGACAGCAATGGAGAAACAGACATAGAGAATAGACTTATGGACCCGAGGAGAGGGGAGGAGAGGGTGATGTGTATGTGAAGAATAACACAGAAACTTATGTTACTATGTGTAAAATAGATAGTCAATGGGAATCTGCTGTGTGGCTCAGGAAACTCAAACAGGGGCTCTGTATCAACCTAGAGGGGTGGGATGGGGAGGGAGATGGGAGGGAGGTTCAAAAGGGAGGGGACATATGTATACCTACGGCTGATTCATGTTGAGGTTTGACAGAAAACAGCATAATTCTATAAGGCAATTATCCTTCAATAAAAAAAAATAATTTAAAAAACTCACAAAACTCTAAAATTTGGGGGGAAATATGATAGAATCTTCAGAAGCTATCATTAAGCAAATAATTCTTAGATTTGACCCAAAACGCATGGTCTGTAAAAAGAAAAATTGATAATTGGGCTTCATCAAAAGTTAAAACTTTTCCTCTGTAAAACAGCCCATTAAGAGGATAAAAATACAAGCTATAGTTTAGGACAACATACTTGAACACCAAATATCCAGCAATGGGTGGTATTTAGAACATGTAAAGATCTCCCAAATAACAACCACAAAAAGCAAACAATCTTATTAGAACATGGACAAAAGACATGAGCAGGCATTTCAGCAAAGAGGCAAATAAGCATAAGAAAAGTTGCTAAACATTATTAGCCATGAGCAAAATCCAATTTAAAACCACAATAAGATATTACTATATACTTATTAGAATGGGTAAAATAAAAATACTGAAAATACTAAATGCCAGTGAGTATGCAAAAAAACTGGATCACTGTGCAGAATATAAACTGACACAGTTGCTTTAGAAAACAGCTTGGAAATTTCTTAAAAAACCTAAATCAGATCAGATCAGTTGCTTAGTCGTGTCCGACTCTTTGCGACCCCATGAACTGCAGCACGCCAGGCCTCCCTGTCCATCACCAGCTCCCGAAGGTCACTCAGACTCACATCCATCGAGTCAGTGATGCCATCCAGCCATCTCATCCTCTGTCGTCCCCTTCTCCTCCTGTCCCCAATCCCTCTCAGCATCAGAGTCTTCTCCAATGAGTCAACTCTTCGCATGAGGTGACCAAAATACTGGAGTTTCAGCTTTAGCATCATTCCTTCCAAAGAAATCCCAGGGCTGATCTCCTTCAGAATAACAACACAGCAGCTGCATTACTGGGTATTCATCATCCTAGAGAAATGAAAACTTATGTTCACATGAACACCTATATGGAAATGTTGATGACAGCTTTATTCTTAATATCCCCCAAATGAAGTAATCCAACTATCCTTCAACAAGTAAATAAACTGTAATACATCCATACCATGAAATACCACTCAACAATAAAAAGGGACAAGCTATTGACACACACCACCACCTGGATCAGACTCCACAGAATTATGCAGGATGAAAAGAAGCCAGTCCCCAAAGTTTACATTCCATTTACAAAACATTCTTGAAATGACACAGTTGTGAAAATGGCAAATGTAACAGTGCCTGCCGCGGGTTAAGAAGAGGGTGACGAAGGAGGAAAGCATATGTGGCTACAGAACAAAACGAAGGATGCTTGTGCTGGAAACGTTCTGTATCCTGAGAGTGTGAGTGTCCACACTGTGGTGGTGATATTGTACTATGGCTTTGTGGGGTTTTATTTTATTTTATTCATTGTTCTTGGCCTCACAGCATGAGGGATCTTAGTTCCCTGACTAGGGATCAAACCTGCACCTCTTGCATTGACAGCTTGGAGTCCTAACCACTGGATTGCCGGGGATGTCTGATTTTGGAAGCTGTTCACACTGGAAGAAACTAGGTAAAGGGTCTATAGAGATTATTTGTATTATTTTTTCAATTGCCTGTGAATCTACAATTATCTCAAAATAAAAATTTAAGTTAAAAAAGAAAAGAGTTTCCAAGTAATATCATGTGCTTCCTGATAGGACGTGCTATGAAGGCTACAACTTCATATCTGTGATATTTTTGCCCCCAAAATGCACAACCCAAATTTAATCATAAGGAAATCTCAAGGAAAATCAATTTGAGAGACATTTCACGAATAATCAGACACTACTTTTTAAAAACATCAGAGTAGTCTTGCCTGGAGAATCCCATGGACAGAGGAGCCTGGTAGGCTATGATCCACAGGGTTGCAAAAAGTCAGACATGACCGAAGCAATTTAGCACGCAGGCATTAAAGGTAAAAACAAAACAAAACCTTGGATTGTTCCAGATTAAGGTACGCCAAGGACAACAGCATATAGTGTGGTATTCTAGATTAGATCCTGGACTGGAAACAAAGGATATTAATGGAAAATTGGTGACGTTTGCAGGTTTGTAGATTAGCTCAAACTATTGTTTCCATTTTAATTTTCTGATTTGGGTAATTGAACTGTGATTTGGAAGAATCTGAGTGAAGGTGATATAAACATTTGTATACAATTTCTTCAAATTTTTGTAAAGTCTGAGGTTATTCAGGAAAGTAAAAGCATAAAGAATTTTAAACATATTTAACTTATAAATTAATGTTGGACAAATATATGAAAAAAAGACTGGTTCTTTTTTATTGCTTAGTGAAATCAAATGCCTAAAATCTGAAACATTCCCCTCCAATATGGCAGCCAAACCTCTGTCTCCAGAGCAGACAGGGAGTCACCCTGGAGCGTCCAACTGCTGGGTGGCAACTCAGGAATGGAAGGTTGTTTTTGTGCATGATAAAAAGATCATACGCTTCAAGAGAACTGAGTTATGCAGGCTCAGAAGAAGGTAAGATTTTAAGGCTGAGAATAATTCTAATTTGTATCCTCTGAAACCCATTTGAGTTCTTTTCTTTCAAGGGAAAACGTCCAGCTCTGAGTGGGTTGTTGCTGTGACATGAGCAGGAAGTGGCTGTTCCACACATCTTGGCCTGACAGCGGGAGAATCGTAGCCCCTCCACCTGTCATCTGCACCTCTGGTTTCCTTTACTTTTCCACTCTTTTTCTCTGTTCTGGGCTAAGAGCAGCTACAGCAATGCAGTCTCTCGCAGCCATCAAAGCGGCATAAATATTAGTGATAATTGTAAGGTACAGTAATTGCAAATAGCAGTGATTAATTCTTACAATAATAGCTGTCCTAAGAACAATTGATTTCCCTTCCAGTCATGCCCAAGTTTCCCATGAGAAAGCTTTAAAGTGGTTATTATTATTAGTTTAAGCTTTGGGGAGAGAAGGGAAGTGGAGAAGAATGGTGATTACTTCGGTTTTGTTGGCACTGATTCTCGGTTAGTGGGCAGAGGAAAGACATCCATGGTGTTGCAGGAAGCACTGTCCTGTCTCCCTTACCAGAAAATCAACCCCACTCTGAACGTAGAGGTGGGGGGCTGCAACTCACTGCATGTGAATCCCACAGTCACAGCCAAGAATTGGCTTAAAACTATGATGACACAGCACGGGAAATGCACAGACAAATTCTTACTCAGGTAATAACTCTCTCTTGCCTAAGTCTTATCCAACACTATGTGATTTATTTTTGAAATCTTCCTGATATAGCTATATAAGCACTATTATCTCTATTTAATGTATGCTAATAGAAATATGAAGCAGTAAATTGCTTCTTTCAGACCACAGAAGAAGTCAGTGATGGACTTAGAATTTAAGATGAAACAGCCACAGCTCCCATTTTTATGATCCAATCAGGAAATTAAACCAAAATTTCAGGGCTGGTTTCCCTCATAGATTACTCCCTCATCACTCTTCTTTTTGGTTAAGCCAACATGTAAATGAACACCAGGCAAAATTTATCACCATACGCTTACTGTCCAGCTAAAACCAATCATTTTATAGTATATCAATCCTCAAATTTCTCTTAGTGATTAAAATTTATTTTATTTCAGTTACTCTCCAAACTAGGGGAAAACGATTTCTAAATTTACTAGTTAGGATCTGATATCCTTTTGTATGAGTACAGTTATTTGATTTCAGGTTGGTGTATACTCGCATGCATAAACTAAGCAGTATCAATAAAGCTTTGAATGTTCAGCATCTAGTTGACATTTCATGTCCTCACATCCACTTTCACATACTTGCCTTTTGGAATAGGCATGTACTCAGAAATTAATTAGCAGTTTTCCTGTCTTTTCCAGATTTTACTATAACTTCAAACTTCATGAATTCAAGCGCTCTCCTCAGCTCATCCTGATGTCCTTAGCACCTAGTAGAGTGTCTAATATAATACCAACTGTAGGTGATCGATAAACACTTGTTGTAGGGATACATAGATGGATTACATCCTTATTATCTCCATTTATTTCATAGCTCCTGCTACTAACTGTTTGAGAGCTGTAGTAATCTTTTCTGACTACATTCCCTCAGCAGGCAGGGATTTAGAATGTATCAGTCAGCTACTGCTGCATAACAAATTACCCCCAAACCTTCCACTTTCAAAAAATGAATAGGGCTTCCTTTGAGTCTCAGTGATAAAGAATCAGCCTGCCAGTGCAAGAGACAAGGGTTCAGTCCCTGATCTGGGAAGATCCTGTATACTGTGGGGCAACTAAACCCCTACACCACAAATACTGAGGCTATGCTCTGCAGCGTAGGAACTGCAACTGCTGAGGCCCAGGCACCCTACAGCCCATGCTGCACAACAAGAGAAGCCACCAAAATGAGAAGCCTGTGCACCACAAGTAGAGAGTAGCCCCTGCTCACAGCAATTAGAGGAAAGCCCAGACAGTAACAAAGACCCAGCACAGTCAAAGATAAAGAAATAAGTAAAAAACAACAGATACTTTTTACCTCACACAATTCCTGAAGGTTAGGAATCTGGGTTGTCAAGCCTCAGGGTTTCTCAATGAATTTCAGTTAAGCTGTTGACCAAGATTATAAGCTCAACTGGAACTGGATAATCTACTTTCAAGCTCACTTACCTGCCTGCGGTTGAGAGTTCAGCTTCTTGGCAGGCAGGCTTGTTCCAGTGTTGCTTATGGCTTGTTCCCTAAAGTCAGTAATCTGAAAAATAGACGGAGACCATGTTAGGAACAGAACACACAGAATTGAAACTGTAATTTTTTAGTATCTAATCTTAGAATGACAAACCATCATGTACTGGCTGCAAAACCCAATCCTGGTACAAGAAGGGTGTACATATTAGGAAGCAGGGATGCATGAGACCCAGCTAGGAATTTGGCTACCATACAGGCTTTGCAAGATTTTATATATCACCTTCTCAATCAAGCATATGTATCATGTAGCAATTAGTAAATTAGTTTAGATGAGGAGGAAAATTCTTTAAGTGAAATTCTTTAAGTGAAAGAGGACAGAATCATCTTGGACATGAGGACCTCGGTAGTGGGAATTATGTTAAGTTCATCTCACAAGATTCTAAGGCTCATTCTAAATGTAAAAGCGCTGGGAGAGAAGAGAGAGGTGGGAGGCCAGGGGAAAAAAAAAGATGACCAAACGAGAGAGGAGACAAATGTCTATTTGCTTGTTGCTTGCACAGGCAATAATAGGAACTCTTCAATTTCCCAAATTTTAACCTCTTATGAGCAGGGAGATTCTGCATTTTTGACCAAAAGTTGAAAAGGTAGCTTAATAGTATGAAACAGGGTGTGGAGATGGTTGATAAATTAGTAGGATGACTGTATAATTTATTGTCTGAACCAAGACACTATTTAGAGCAAAAAGAAGGGCTATTAATAATGATGCCACAGCGACCAGCATGAGACTGGTCCAGGACAATCTTGGACACAAGCTCACCCTGTAAATTAGAGCCATTTATTTTGGGCTATTTCTACTGTGAGGAGCCTGGAATAGTGAGTTTGGTAAACAGTCCTTTGAAACTTACCTTTTATGCTTTCTAGAATACCTAACCCAGAAAAAAGAATTAAGAAGGAAGCAGACAGCACGGTGTGCTATTACTTGACAAAGGACAACTTCTTGGGGAAGGGCTGATTTGTAAGAATGTTGTCTAAGAATTCATGTCCCTCTCAAGGAAATCACCAGTCTTGAGGGATTAGAACATATCTTTTACTGCAGTTTTCCTCATATCAGCTGCAAATAGAGAGTCTGTTTAATTTTGCAAAATTTCTTTTCATATGCATCTAATTAAAGTGTCTGTCGAGTCCATCATGTTGTATTCAAGTTAATTGAATAGGAAAAAAATTTTAATGGTCCCCTATTAGATTTTCCTGGTTAATGTCACCACCATCTATTGATTTTTTTTTTAATTAGAGATTTTTGTTAATGGATTTGCACAAATTAAAATCTGTCTAATAACCGGTGCTCCTCTGGCAGTTCTCAGGACACTTGCTGAGATTTGGGGGAGTCTGCATTTTCAATGACAGATTCTATAGAATTCTAAGATGAGATTAGAATTCCTGCTGATAAACTTCATTATGCCATGGATTTTTTTCCTCCTCTGAAAAATACGATTTTTAGAGAGGATTTTTAGGAAGACAAGTGTATAAATAGTAACACTCATTTGCACCCGAATACAGATTGTCATTCTTAAGTCTCTCCTGGTGGTTCAGCAGTAAAGAATCCACCTGCAATGCAGGAGACCCAGGTTCAATCCCTGGTCAGGAAAGAGCCCCTAGAGAAGAAAATGGCAACCCACTCCAGTGTTCTTGCCTGGGAAATCCCATGGACTGAGGCGCTTGGTGGGCTAGAGTGTATGGGGTCACAGAGTTGAACACGACTGAGCAATTAAATCACCACCCCACCCCCTACCCCAGCACCAGTGTTCCATGCTGTTGCTGCTGCTGCTAAGTCGCTTCAGTCATGTCTGACTCTGTGCGACCCCATAGACGGCAGCCCACCAGGCTTCCCTGTCCCTGGGATTCTCCAGGCAAGAACACTGGAGTGGGTTGCCATTTCCTCCTCCAATGCATGCAAGGGAAAATTGAAAGTGAAGTCGCTCAGTCGTGTCTGACTCTTAGTGACCCCATGGACTGCAGCCTACCAGGCTCCTCCACCCATGGGATTTTCTAGGCAAGAGTACTGGAGTGGGGTGCCATAGCCTTCTCCCCAGTGTTCCATAGCCCAGTGCAATTGCTGAAATTCTAGGTAGAGTTGTGCCTTTGATTTTTAGGCTCTGCCCTAATGGTAAGAGAGTCATTCAGTCTAGCATAAAATTTTTGTATGACTATAAATAGAAGAAATAACTATATCCAAAGTGATTGCATTATAATTCACTCCCCGATTGCCTTTTCCAAGAAGACAGAACAATTGTCTAAGGGCATTGGATTAATCTTAGAAAAGCTCCTTTTTTTTTTTTTTTTTTTTAATTTTTAAAGAGAAATGTTCAGTCCTAGACTTGATGCAACAAGGTCCTGTTCCTGATGGTCTGAGAGAGTCAAAAAGGGGGGCTGCGAAATATTCTACTGTAACTTGTTTCTTCCTAGAACATCACTTAAAATTCATTCTGAACTTAAGCCTGCCAAAGGACAAAGAGAAGCCTGAGGGAAGCTTAAGGGCAAAAGAGAAAGTCTTCAGGGTCAGCATCTGGTCCTGGAGAAAGGTAAAGATAAGGCAAGAGAGCAAGGGAAAAAGAAACCTTCACCTTCACAGACTGCTGGGCAGTGGAGCTATTCAGAGCACACCAGACTCCCCTTATTATTCCTTTTAAAAAGGAAAGAAAAGTCCTCTAAAGTTCCTCATCTTCACAGAATCAGATTACAGGAGAATTATCACAGGTAACCCTTAACCCACCACCCAGGAAGCCTCACAGTTGTCACACAGTCAAGTCATTACAGACTCAACTCTGTCTTACTGCCAGGCAAGGAGAAGTGGTTAATCTAGTCCCTCTCATCCCTTTGAATCGTTTCCAAGGAATAAAATCAGGAATTCACCAAAGACAATAACAAAGCCCACCTGGCTCCACCTCGTCCATAAGGATAAAAATCCTTCCATTTATGTCTTTCAAACTCTGTACATCCCATCTATTCACCCAAATCCTATCCATCCTTCCATTTCCTAGAACGCCATAAAAACTCCCTGGAAGACCGCCACTAAAATTTATCTCATCTTTCCTTTATCTGAATACTGTAGTGCATACAACATGCAGAATAAAATTTAGTGCTTAATTATACACCACTTTGTATTCTCCTTTAACTGTTTCATGTAAGTAAAAGAGAGATAATATATTTTTGCAATTATCTCCCACATTTAATAATATGGACCTCCCCACCAATTTCCCATTCTCCTGTACACTCACTGTCCTTCCTGCTTCCCAGACAACATCCATTAAAATTGTTCTAAGAGAAATTCACATAATATTTAATATTTTATATGGCTTACTACATATAAGCAGTTAAGCAAATATATAATCTGCACAGCAACCCTGTGATGCAATAATATCACTTTGTTTTCTTTTGCTGATGAATCAAGGCAAATTGGAAGTGGTCAAACAAGAGATGGCAATAGTGAATGTTGACATTCTAGGAATCAGCGAACTCAAATGGACTGGAATGGGTGAATTTAACTCAGATGACCATTATATCTACTACTGCGGGCAGGAATCCGTCAGAAGAAATGGAGTGGCCATCATGGGCAACAAAAGAGTCCAAAATGCAGTACTTGGATGCAATCTCAAAAATGACAGAATGATCTCTGTTCGTTTCCAAGGCATTCCAAGACAAACCGTTCAATATCACAGTAATCCAAGTCTATGCCCCAACCAGTAACGCTGAAGAAGCTGAAGTGGAACGGTTCTATGAAGACCTACAAGACCTTTTAGAACTAACACCCAAAAAAGATGTCCTTTTCATTATAGGGAACTGGAATGCAAAAGTAGGAAGTCAAGAAACATCTGAAGTAACAGGCAAATTTGGCCTTGGAATACGGAATGAAGCAGGGCAAAGACTAATAGAATTTTGCCAAGAAAATGCACTGGTCATAACAAACACCCTCTTCCAACAACACAAGAGAAGACTCTATACATGGACATCACCAGATGGCCAACACCGAAATCAGATTGATTATACTCTTTGCAGCCAAAGATGGAGAAGCTCTGTACAGTCAGCAAAAACAAGACCAGGAGCTGACTGTGGCTCAGACCATGAACTCCTTATTGCCAAATTCAGGCTTAAATTGAAGAAAGTAGGGAAAACCACTAGACCATTCAGGTATGACCTAAATCAAATCCCTTATGATTATACAGTGGAAGTGAGAAATAGATTTAAGGGCCTAGATCTGATAGATAGAGTGCCTGATGAGCTACGGAATGAGGTTCGTGACATTGTACAGAAGACAGGGATCAAGACCATCCCCATGGAAAAGAAATGCAAAAAAGCAAAATGGTTTCCTGGGGAGGCCTTACAAATGGCTGTGAAAAGAAGAGAAGCGAAAAGCAAAGGAGAAAAGGAAAGATATAAACATCTGAATGAAGAGTTCCAAAGAATAGCAAGAAGAGATAAAGTCTTCTTCAGCCATCAATGCAAAGAAATAGAGGAAAATAACAGAATGGTAAAGACTAGAGATCTCTTCAAAAAAATCAGAGATACCAAAGGAACATTTCATGCAAAGATGGGCTCGATAAAGGACAGAAATGGTATGGACCTAACAGAAGCAGAAGATATTAAGAGGAGATGGCAAGAATACACAGAAGAATTGTGCAAAAAAATCTTCACGACCCAGATAATCATGATGGTGTGATCACTGACCTAGACCCAGACATCCTGGAATGTGAAGTCAAGTAGGCCTTAGAAAGCGTCACTGCAAACAAAGCTAGTGGAGGTGATGGAATTCCAGTTGAGCTATTCCAAATCCTGAAAGATGATGCTGTGAAAGTGCTGCAATCAATATACTAGCAAATTTGGAAATCTCAGCAGTAGCCAGAGGACTGGAAAAGGTCAGTTTTCATCCCAATCCCAAAGAAAGGCAATGCCAAAGAATGCTCAAACTACCACATAATTACACTCATCTCACACACTAGTAAAGTAATGCTCAAAATTCTCCAAGCCAGGCTTCAGCAATATGTGAACCGTGAACTTCCTGATGTTCAACTTGGTTTTAGAAAAGGCAGAGGAACCAGAGTTCAAATTGCTAACATCTGCTGGATCATGGAAAAAGCAAAAGAGTTCCAGAAAAACATGTATTTCTTCTTTCTTGACTATGCCAAAGCCTTTGACTGTGTGGATCACAATAAACTGTGGAAAATTCTGAAAGAGATGGGAATACCAGACCACGTGATCGGCCTCTTGAGAAATTTGTATGCAGGTCAGGAAGCAACAGTTAGAACTGGACATCGAACAACAGACTGGGTCCAAATAGGAAAAGGAGTACATCAAGTCTGTATATTGTCACCCTGTTTATTTAACGTCTATGCAGAGTACATCATGAGAAACACCGGACTGTAAGAAACACAAGCTGAAATCAAGATTGCTGGGAGAAATATCAATAACCTCAGATATGCAGATGACACCACCCTTATGGCAGAAAGTGAAGAGGAACTAAAAATCCTCTTGATGAAGGTGAAAGTGGAGGGTAAAAAGTTGGCTTAAAGCTCAACATTCAGAAAATGAAGATCATGGCATCTGGTCCCATCACTACATGGGAAATAGATGGGGAAACTGTGGAAACAGTGTCAGACTTTATTTTGGGGGCTCCCAAATCACTGCAGATGGTGATTGCAGCCATGAAATTAAAAGACACTTACTCCTTGGAAAGAAAGTTATGACCAACATAGATAGCATATTCAAAAGCAGAGACATCACTTTTCCAACAAAGGTTCATCTAGTCAAGGCTATGGTTTTTCCTGTGGTCATGTATAGATGTGAGAGCTGGACTTTGAAGAAGGCTGAGCGCCAAAGAATTGATGCTTTTGAACTGTGATGTTGGAGAAGACTCTTGAGAGTCCCTTGGACTGCAAGGAGATCCAGCCAGTCCATTCTGAAGGAGATCAGCCCTGGGATTTCTTTGGAAGGAATGATGCTAAAGCTGAACTCCAGTACTTTGGCCATCTCATGTGAAGAGTTGACTCATTGGAAAAGACTCTGATGCTGGGAGGGATTGGGGGCAAGAGGAGAAGGGGATGACAGGATGAGCTGGCTAGATGGCATCACTGACTTGATGGATGTGAGTCTGAGTGAACTCCGGGAGTTGGTGATGGACAGGGAAGCCTGCTGCGATTCATGGGGTTGCAAAGAGTCGGACATGACTGAGCAGCTGATCTGATCTGATCTGATGAAAAAGAAGACATTACATAACTTACCCAAGGGCACAAGACTAGTGAAGTGATAGAGTGAAGATCCAAATCAGGGGTGTGGCTTCAAATAATGCACTCTTAAGCCCTTCATCATACAAAGAGAAATGTTTTATCTTCAACTGCTGATATCCAGATTGGGTCCTGCAGCAAGTTTAAGTTCTAACCTTCAGGCTAATAGGTGCCCTCCCGTTGAGTAAACCATGAACCCAAACCCAAAGGATCTAACCGCAAGGTGATTACATAGTACAGTGGGGACAAGCCTTTTGGCCAACAATGGTGGGAACATGGTTTATTTCTCGAAGTAGAAGGATCTGACTTAGATAAAGTAGGAATTCTGAGTCTCTCCCTTTCAACTAGAGGAGTGATGAGGAGAAACCAATGAAGATGCTAATGACCTTGTTTCTGTATCAATTCAACCAGGAGCAAGAGAACCTTTAGCAACATCCTTAAAAAATGGGGAAAACAAGGCTGACTCATGACCGTGGCTATATCTTAGTGTTTTCCGTGGACTTAGGAAAGTAAAAGTCTATCTCAGAGCCACAACCTGTATAATGTGGGAACAGTGGTATGGGGGTAGTAGAAGTTGGGTAATAGCTGATATTGAAACCACCTTTGGGGCTCCCTATGGATTCATCATGGCAAACACGTGACAACGAATCCCTGTATGTTCTGAGTGGGCATGAAGAGAGGTTGAGGGCAGTGGTGGATTGCAAAAGGCTTGGTTTGGGAAAAGGGACAGCCTTTTGCAGCGGCCAGTGGTGATGCATCCAGCGGACTGTGGAGAGCTGATGAAATCACCCACCCCTCGCTGGCACAAGACCAGAAGGAAGAACAACCTGGCCACACCACCCAGGGGTTGCGGGAAATCCAGAGGAAGCCAGGTAGATCTGAGGACCCCTCTTCTTACCCAAACTTCCATACAAATACACCAAGCCCCTTTCTTAGATCCAATTCCATTTGGCAGTGGTGGAGGGCGCAGTGAAATATAAAGCCTGTGTAATTTCTCTAAGTGGCTGAGTTACCCACAACCACTGTCACACCAGTGAGGCTTAAGGGGAGAACATTGAAGAGAACAAAAGTGTAAGCTGGAGGAGGACTCTTTAGGTCAGAAAAGCTTGCAGTATTATTATCCAACAAGTTTAAGTTGCCTCTACCAACCCACTGAAAGGGCGTTTGTCACAAAAATCAGATGATTTGGAGAAAATATGAAGATGATTTCCTTTGCACATACGAAGATGCTCTCTGAGCAGATGTCAAACCTCATTGTACAGCTACACAATTTGCTATTTTCTCCTAAGTGAAGACCCTTCAGATTAGGAAATGGTGTATATTTTTGTGTTTCTTGTTGGCTCAGCTCACAAGTGGGCATGGCAAGTGCGCAGAAGTGTTTGTTGACACACTGCCCCAGCACGAAGGGAATGAATCTCTCCTGTACTTTCTCCAAGACAATTAAAAGAAAGAAAATAATACACGTGTGATTTTGGGGGGAACAATTTTGTTTCCTCGCATCTAAATGTCTTCTTGCTAAGTGTTGGTTTGGGAATCTAATCTGGCTTCCTCTGCCTGTATGATAACCCAGGGAGCAGCTCCAAAAACCAGACAAGCCAATTAGTAGTGCATCTAATTTTTGTAATTTCCAAAACCCTCCATCACAATGAGGTGATTACAGGAAAATTAACCTCTAGCAGTTGAAATTATTCAGTGTGGAGTTCAGCCAGGGACAGGAAACCAAGTTGACTTAGGAAGAAAAGCATGGGGCTTCTCCTTTCAAGTGACTTATCTGAAAAGTCAGCCAAAATGTGGAAACCTTGTTATTTCACTGACTTGTTAATTCCTTTGGCAACCAGACAGCCGAGGGCAGGATGATGTGAGAGAGGCGATAGAGTGGAATCAATTTGGAAGGCTTGGTTTCCACCCAGTGGCCTTGGGTGAATGAACATGGAGGACATAAAACAGAACAGAATCCAAGAAAGGAAGAGAAAGACTTCTAAGACCACACCTGGCACTGAGGACTTGACCAAAGGCTTCAAAGGGTAGGTGGAGATTTGAAGGACGTATGTGTCAGGCACATAATAGGCATATTCTTAACAGTTGAGGTTGAATTGATTTTTTTTTAATATATATATATACATCAAATCTTATGTTCAATGCTGCGAGTGAAATCACTAGGAACTGTCATGTTTTAATGAGGAAAAAAAAACTTTTGATAAATGGGTTTTGCGAATCTGTGACATATTGTGTTTTTCTCTTTTTTTACTATTGTTATTCATTCATTTCTTAACTTTTGGCTTTGCTGGGTGTTCACTGCTGCATGGACTTTTCTCTAATTGCGGTGAGCGGGGTGCGGCTCTCCAGTTGCGGGATACGTTGCGGTGGTTTCTCTTTTGGGGGGAGCATAGGCTCTAGGTGTTATTTGGAAGGACTGATGCTAAAGCTGAAACTCCAGTACTTTGGCCACCTCATGCGAAGAGTTGACTCATTGGAAAAGACCCTGATGCTGGGAGGGATTGGGGGCAGGAGGAGAAGGGGACGACAGAGGATGAGATGGCTGGATGGCCTCACTGATGGACATGGGTTTGAGTGCACTTGGGGAGTTGGTGGTGGACAGGGAGGCCTGGCATGCTGCGGTTCATGGGGTCGCAAGGAGTCGGACACGACTGAGCTGAACTGAGGCTCTAGGTGCACAGATTTCAGTAGCTGCCGCTCCCAGGCTCTAGATCCTGGGGTCAGTAGGTGTGATACAAGGGCCTAGGGGCTCTGAGGCATGTGGGATCTTCCTGGGTCAGTGTTGCAACCCATGTCTTCTGCACAGGCAGGCGGATTCTTTACCACTGAGCCACCACAGAAGCCCCCTTCTTCTTTTTTTGTTTCGTTTTGTTTTAAACACAACCCATGCAGTGACCTGATTTTTTTTCCCTCAGGAAGCAGAACCCAGTGAAGACCTTTCTACACTTCATACACTAGACCCATTCAGTAAAACCCCTCTGACAACTTCTTCCTTGAGACAGGTATCCATGGAGCATCCTTCCCTTGCTAGAAGCCTGCAACACATCTAGGTTAGATTTAAGGAAGCAGCCTTGCCTATGAACACAATCTGAAGTCCTAGGTTGTATTTGGTCAGTTAAAAAAAAAAACACGACACCGTTGCCTGCCACATCAGTAAACAAAAGATGTTGAGGCCATTGAGTCATCCCTCCCCAGTGACAGTGAACCCCGAGGGCACTCAGGATAGAAACAGGCTGCCCGCCATCAAGCCGTCCATCACCCCCACTGAACGACCCTGAGGAGACTCAGCGTGAGAAAGCACAGGACATTGGCCCTGGATATCTGAGGCGCGTGTCAAAGGAGTCCAGACTCCTGTCTCTTCCCATACACAGAAAAGCACCATGTTTACTGAGATGTCTGGTTTTCTTTAATTAACAGTAACATTTTCAAGATCCAACTCCCTTGGTCTTTGTTACAAAACTCGCATATATCCTGGCTCCTCCCCTACTTCTTTGGAATAGTCCCTCAGAGCTACCTGAAAGGCTACATCGTGGGCTTCAGTCCTCAGTTTTGTTCACAACAGAAAACTTAATCCTCAACTTTTAGGCTGTGCATTCTTTTTTCCCAGTCAACTTTTCCTTCAGCAAGTAAACCTGGTTAGAAGAAGAGAATTTAGCAGGGCCCTCCATGTATTCACTGAGTCGATAGAAACAAAACTTCTATTTACTTGGTATTAAAGGACCTGATGCTTCTCAGGTGACTCAGTGGTAAGGAATCTGCCTGCCGAGCAGACTTGGGCTCTGTTCCTGGGTTGGGAAGGTCCCCTGGAGAAGGAAATGGCAACCCACTCAAGTATTCTTGCCCGGGAAATCCTATGGACAGAGGAGCCTGCTGGGTTACAGTCCGTGGGGTCACAAAAGGGTCAAACACGACTCAGCGACTGAACAACAAAGATCCTAATAGGGTATTGACATTCTTATCGGGATTACTGTTGGATCCTCTCTCTAGAATATAAACAGTACCACGTAAGTCCTGTCAATGGACCTGAGAGCTAATTATTGTTTCTTTAGCAGTAACCAATAATGATTGACTCGAGTCCTTGCAAAAGCAAGAATGGAAAGACATCCGAGGGGATGAACACCTACCTACCCAGCCCATGGTCATGTATGGGCAGAACAGCTGGGCAAACTCAGAGAATTCAGAGTTTTTCTCTAGAACTTGTCAGGCAGAACACTAAACGGAACAGAGCTTGCTTCTCACACTTGAATGTGAATCACCTAAGGACTGTATTAAAAATGCAGATTCTGCTCTGGAAGGTCTGGAGTGAGGCCAGGATTTTGCATTCCTAATAAGCTTTAAGGTAATTTTGATGCTGGGGGCCCAGGTTCCGAACACCCTGAAAATAGGGCACCAGATAACATGACAATTTGGAATCCACACTGAAACTTGTAGAGGTCAAGCTCTTTGTTTTTTTCCCCTTTCCTTCCTTATCGCTATCTGTGTAAGCACCATAAATGTCAGCTAAAGAGCACTCAGGCTGCAAACAGTTGTGGCTATGGGAGTGGGGTGTGGGGCTATGGGAATAAAAATGGAATTTTTTTTTTTTTTTTTGCATCAAGTGAACATTACCCTTTACATGGAACCAAACAGTGAAGAATTCTGTGCTCCTACTCTTGGGCTCCACTGACTGAAGGATCTGATGTTCAGAGAAGGAATTGAACTTTCACAAGCCCATGGAGAAAATGCTGCTGAGATGCACATTAATCAGAAGGCTCCAGGAGGATAATCCTAAGTGACTTTCCTTGAAAACAGTAGCAAATAATCAACAATTTTCCTTTTGCCTCTGAGAGGGCAATGGCACCCCACTCCAGTGTTCTTGCCTAGAAAATCCCATGGATGGAGGAGCCTGGTAGGCTGCAGTCCATGGGGTCGCAAAGAGTCGGACAGGACTGAGCGACTTCACTTTCACTTTTCACTTTCACGCATTGGAGAAGGAAATGGCAACCCACTCCAGTGTTCTTGCCTGGAGAATCCCAGGGACGGGGGAGCCTGGTGGGCTACCATCTATGGGGTCGCACAGAGTCGGACACGACTGAAGTGACTTAGCATAGCATTAGCAAAGGCTCCTAAACTACTTCGAATAGTTTATGCCACAAACTCTCATACTACTAAATAATAAACTGGAAGACAGAACTATCAAGCTATAGGCACTGTCTACACCTATGTTGTGAAATGTGAAGATTAATGTGAAAAACAACCAGCTCACCGGGAAAGGTCAATAACCAAACTATGAATGAGCTGAGCGACTTCACTTTCACTTTTTCGCTTTCATGCATTGGAGAAGGAAATGGCAACCCACTGCAGTTTTCTTGCCTGGAGAATCCCAGGGGCAGGAGAGCCTGGTGGGCTGACGTCTATGGGGTCACGCAGAGTTGGACACGACTGAAGTGACTTAGCAGCATGAATGAACAACAGAGGTCTGCATGTCCCAGGATGGAGCTTAGAAATCCTCTTCTGAAGCAGTGTGTGTGTGCTCAGTTGCTCGGTCGTGTCCAACTCTCTTCCACCCCATGGACTGCAGCCTGCCAGGTTCCTCTGTTCATGGGATTTTTCAGGCAAGAATACTGAAAAATCTTTTCATTTCCTCCTCCAAGGGATCTTCCTGACCCAGGGATCAAACCCAAGTCTCTTGCATCTCCAGTATTGGCAGGCAGATTCTTTACCCCCGAGCCATCTGAAGAGCCTTTTCTGAGGCATTACAATATAAACATTCTCATGACAACGGCAATCCTTGGTGACGGGTAAATTGGAGAGTAGATTGAGATAGGTCTTGTACTTACTGAATTGTCCTTTTCACAGTAAATATAGAACTAGAATGAGCCCCAGAAACGTACATGATATGAACTATTGTTGGTTATCTGGTCTTTCTGCCAATTAAAAGGCAGAATGAAAACAATATGAAGTAAATGCAGATTGAACTCAGAATTATCCAGAAATAAACTCCATTCCACACGTTAGAATATTACGTACTAAGATCAGATGATCCTGCCTTATGTATGCAAACTGAGTTTAAATAAGAGACAACAAAATGCCAGAAGCATGGTTAGGAATGTGTGTGTCTTTAAAAGCTACAGCTTTATATTTCAGAAGATAATTCTAACAGCAACTAGAGACACAAACCACAACAGGGATAGATACGTTTACTCATTCAGTGATGTGGAAATCAGGGGGAAAAAGCAAAATGAAATCAGTAAAAAATCTGCAACATGAAAAAAATGGAAAACAAAGCATTCAAAATATATCAAATATCAAAGTAGAGAGAAAGAATATGTTTACCTTATATTTTAAGGCAGAGCAGAAAATAAATTTTAAAATATATTACTTTGTACTCAAAAATTTCAAAGAAAATGGTCAGGCTCTATATACTAAGAGATTAGAGATAAAAGAGTAAAATATAAGGTTAATGCCCAATATGAAAACAACACATTAAGAAGTAAAATAAAAAGATAATTTTTAAAAAATATAAAACTATAATCACAGATTTAATATAAGTGTTAAAGATCATATTTGAATCTAACAGAAATTAGTGTTATGGAGGGCAAACTTGAAAATATTTCAGAATTTATTGAAAGAGAAAAGAGATAAAAATGAAATCCTGATGATATATATGGAAGAGAATGATGATCTAACATAGAGATAATTGATGTTTCTGAGAAAGAGGACAAGTCAAACAGAAGCAATAATTTAAAACATGAGAGAGAAAATCCTTCCCAGATTGAATGAAGTCATAATCCTGTAGATTGAAAACATTCCTAAGTACATGTGGTTATATAAGTGGAAGACTAGCTTCCACATATAAGTTGTTGAAATTTTTAACTTTAAAGCATAAAAAGAGATGGCTACAAGATTTCTTCTGGTTATTTGTGTTGGAGGAAAAAAAACCTACTTCAAAATTTAAAACAATACCTATTTCATTTTCTCACGGACTCTGAGCGTTAAGCATTTGGAAGGGGCTCAGTGTGGATGGCATGGAAACAATACACCTGAAAATTAAGGATATGGTTTTGTTCTGGCTTTTTCAACAGAGAGAATGGTCACTAGTGA
Organism: Tragelaphus eurycerus; assembly: GCA_935064755.1. Taxonomy (NCBI): domain Eukaryota; kingdom Metazoa; phylum Chordata; class Mammalia; order Artiodactyla; family Bovidae; genus Tragelaphus; species Tragelaphus eurycerus. The sequence continues at coordinate 8,576,992 of CAKXYN010000034.1, read as the reverse complement.
AGACAATCATAGAGAATATACAGGGGGATCTGGGGCTTTACAAAAGGGTAAACAGGGGAATCATTCATGAGCTACATGGGAGTCATGAGGAAGGATGGAGTGGGTCTTATCTTGGAAACTGTGAGGGCAGGGTGGTCCTTTTCAGTTAGCTGTTTCCTGCAGTAACAAGTGTGAGAGGCTTTCTCAATGAGCACTGCCTTCTGGGAACTCCAGGCTCAGCGAAGTTCAACATTGTCAATGACTTAATCTCTGCTCCCAGGGCATCTGTAAATTGAGCAAAGACAACCGGATGACTAGGGGTGATGCTGTGCCTGGAATCACCTGACGGTTTCTTTATTCACACATCTGGTGCCTTGCCTGGATATCCAAGGGCCAGGATGAAAAATTAAAGTCTGTCCTAACTTGGCTTTCCCTCCTGGTATCCTCAGGATGATCACACTTGTTTCCTTACAGTTCAGGGTTCCAAGTGTGCATTTTCCAAGCCAACTAGACAGAGACTGGATTTCCTTTTGTGATCTAGTCTTGGCAGTCAGATTGTAACACTCCTAAAAGACTGCAAGGGTGTAAGCAGTCAAGTCTGCTTGTCAAGCCTGACAAGGTTCCTGGTGAGAGCAAAGAGATGCCGGACTCTCAACTTAAAGAGTGTTGAAGTATCTGTGGCCTTTAAAAAAAATAGCCAAAACCAACCCTTTGACTCTAAATAACTTACATTCTGCTGCATGAAAAATAAACTCACTCCCGCTCCTAAGATTCCCAGAGTGAGTGAGTGAGTGAAAGTTGCTCAGTCGTGTCTGACTTTGCAACCCCATGGACTGTAGCCCACCAGGCTCTCCTCTGTCCATGGGATTCTCCAGGCAAGAATACTGGAGTGGGTCACCATTCCCTCCCCCTGGGAAGATTCCCAGAGTCTCATCCAATTGCAGCAGCAACTCAAAGTCTAGGATGTTATCATACAAAACTGGGTCCAGGTGCTGATGAAGTTCCTCAGGTGTGGGTCTTCAAGTATGGGTCATCTCCTTCTGGAGGTGGGTGAGCACAAGAAACTAGTTACCTCTGACTTACCCATGAACAAACCGTAGTGGTAGGCATAAGATAACAGTAGTGTCTGACTCTGTGCGACCCCATAGATGGCAGCCCACCAGGCTCCTCCGTCCCTGGAATTCTCCAGGCAAGAACATTGGAGTGGGTTGCCATTTCCTTCTCCAATGCATGAAGTGAAAAGTGAAAGTGAAGTCACTCAGTCATGACTCTTAGCTACCCCATGGACTTCAGCCTATGGCTGCAGGCTCCTCCGTCCATGGGATTTTCCAGGCAAGAGTATTGGAGCGAGTTGCTATTGCCTTCTCCGGATAAAATAGTCCCATTCAAAAACAGATAAATGTAAGGCACACAGAAGTCACTGTTCCATAGCAAATTTGAAATTGAGCTGTACGTGTGCTGCTGGTTCCCTGGCTAGGGCTCTGCCTTATTCCTTTGGTGTTGTTTATCTTAGGGTTCTTCAGAAATACAGAATCAATAGCATGAAGATAGAGATAGATGGAGAGAGCGATGATATATATATATATATATATATATATATAGAGAGAGAGAGAGAGAGAGAGAGAGAGAGAGATAGGAGAGGGAGATAGATATGTGTGTGTGTGTACATATATGTAGGTATATGCATACACACCAACCTATGTATCTGCAGAGAAAGATCTATTTTAAGAAATTCATTTACGTAACTGTAGGGTTATCAAATCTGAAATCCACAGGACAGTCGGGCATACTGGAGACCCAGGGAAGAGTTGACAGTGCAGTTCAAACCCAAAGGGAAACTGGAGGCAGATTCAACTTTTTTTTTTTTTTTGGAAGGACTCACTCTTTTCTCCTAAGACAGTCAACTGATTGGATGAGACCCATCACATACGGAGGCTAATTTACCTTAAAGTCTGCTGATGTGCATGTTAATCACATCCAGAAAATACTTTCACAACAACATCTAGACTGGTGTTTGACTTTAAATTAGACACCATATCCCAGGAAAATTGACACAGAAAATTAACTATCACACTGTTCTTCCTGGCTCTTGGCTTCACCCTGTAAGTCCTTCTTCCTTTTCCAAAAAAAAAAAAAAAATAATCGAGTTTGCCAAAGGATAATGTACTCAGACTGGGAGCCCAAAGGTCTCTGTACTGTCTCTTGTCTCTTTATATTTTGTACTATTTGTACCATTTCTGTCTTGGGTAAAGTTTTCGCCTCCTCTTCCTCGTCCTACAAAGACTGTCTTAAAGATGTGTTCTGTGCAATTCTAGATATGCTATTTGAATTAATTCATTTCATCTTCACAACAGCCCAATGAGATAGGTATCAATTTTTTCTTCCATTCAGGGAAGAAAATAAAGTCAACAAAGAGTAAGCTTGCACAAAATCACACAGCCTTACTCAGCAGAGCTGGGATTCTCAGCAAGCATTCTGTCCACACACTTGCAGTTATGCACAGCACTTGTCACATATAAGCAGATGCTTCCTGGACTTCTTGTAATGAACTAAGTCATTCTCTCTCAATCAACACTGACAGGGCACTAATATTTTGAAATAACTTATTAAAATTAATGAATATATTGGAAGCAATCGCCCTGGTTGTGAAAAACAGACAACTGTCAACTTTAGTTAGATCTTTTGGAAATGTCAGGAAAGAGTAAGCCTGGTGAACTAATAGATTATCATTACAGGGTGAAGCCACGGGGAGGGATGGAACAGGGAATCTGGCCCCAATAATCTAGTGACTAATTGTGTAGAGTCTGGTCAAGAAGCGAAGCTAGACCTTTCTATTTTAGTATTTCCCTCTGTTCTTTGAAGAGAGAAGAAAAGATATGTCAGCTGTAACAGTGATCATATGTTGTTTAATTACTGTGCTTCTCACATCCAAATACTTGGCCATTCTCCTGAATTTTCAATAAGTGGCAAAAAAAGTGAAGGAAGAAGCAAGCAGTGGGACATAATTTAAGAAGGCTTTCTAGCTTGGGGTCTTGTTTTATTCTTTCCCTTCTAGTGCATCCTTTGAGTCCTCTGTTGTGTATTTTCCTATTCTCTTTATGCCTCTTGGGAAAAAAAAAAAAAAAGCTGTATGAAAAAAAGGAACTTCCCTGGTGACTCAAATGGTAAAGAATGTGCCCACAATGCAGGAGACCCAGGTTTGATCCCAGGGTTAGGAAGATCCCCTGGAGAAGGGAATGGCTTACCCACTTCAGTATCCTTGCCTGACGAATTCCATAAATAGAGGCTACAGTCCACGGGGTTGCAAAGAGTCAGATATCACTGAGCGACTAACACCATGTAGAGACAAAAAAAAACCCACCTCTTTATATATGCATTCTTCTCTTCCCACCCCCACCCCCCACCAAGAAGTTGACCCTCGAAAGTCAGTAAGTTAAGAAAAAGATAAAAGACATGCATTTGAGGGAGGTGACCACTCCACAGTGTAAAAGGCTGGAGGCCTCCAAAACCTGTCCCAGATTCTAGAGGGCATTCTCTCAGGCCACCGCCTGCCCTGCCTGAAACCAGAGCAGATGCCTCTGCCGGTCAGCCATCTGTCTGGACATGTGCAAGGGCATCCTGTGGTTTTCGTGTGCGATCTAATTGCTGGCTTCAATAGTGTGGCTGGTTGGGTGTATAAAAATCTAGTGTTCAGTAGGGATCTGCCATCACTCATTGCTCTTCTGCATCTTCCCTTTCCTCTTCCCTGAAACGGGTTTTAAATAGAGTGTGCACACTGTATTTAATTGCCTCACAACTAAAATTCAGACTCTGGAATTGGGGGCAGGGGAAGTCAGAGAACAAGAAAAATACCATAGATCAAAAACACTGGGAAAAGCACACAATAGTTAACACGGTACAAGCCTGGAACAGGGGCCCACAAGCAATTGTGCCTCTCAGGAGGCACCTGGGAATATCCCTGAATATCCCTTTTCCTCAGCAATGCCCCTTTTGCTCTCATTACTTGAACTAGACCTTGAGCCAGAAGGTATCTGGTGATATTCCCTGGGGACCTCTTCTGAGCCCCCTCATTTCAAAATATTTGGAACAAGTTACCCAGGAACACTTGGTAAAGAGCAATTAAACGCCACCCTGCAATCTTGTGCTTAATTATCTTGTTAGGTACACACTGTAGCTCATTGCATCTAAATGCAAATTTGTGTATCTGAGATTTTTATTGGATTTGTTAAGTCCAATGATTGCTAGCTTATATGGAAAGGGGTTGGGGCTGATGAACTGTAGGAACCCATCTGGGCAGCAATGAGACAAAAAGTTCCTTGATTCATTTAAAATAGATCTCCCTCCCCCATGGTATCTCTCTTCTTGAACTCTGGTTTCTTTTTTGTGTGTGCTATTGGGCTCATTTGCTGATAAGGGAGATGAAGGTAAATAGCATTTTGAAGAGCAGAGTACAATAAAGCAAGAACATGGCTGGACAAGACAATTTGCCCCAAGACTTGAGTCTGGGTGCTGATCACTGTATCAGTAATTTTCAAACACTGGACAACATCTTACAGTGTTACACTCACCCACATACGTATATGATACACATAAATTTCTATAAATCTATACTTTCCTTTGGGCTTCTCAGGTGGTGCTAGAGGTAAAGAACCCGCCCTTGCTAATGTAGAGGACATAAGAGTCACAGGTTCTATCCCTGGGTCAGGAAGATCCCCTGGAGGAGGGCATGGCAACCCACTTCGGTATTCTTGCCTGGAGAATTCCATGAACAGAGGAGCCTGGCAAAGTGCCGGACACGACTGAAGCAACTTAGCATGCACGCATGCATACCTTCCTTTATTGTTGTATTTTATTTTCTATTCTAGTGTGCTCTATTCTATTCCATTAAAAAATATTTAAATGCTGGTTGCAACCCAGTTGAAGGATTTCACAATCCCAAAACAAATCTTGATTCTTAATTTGAAAACGAAAAAAAAAAAAAAAGAAAAGAAAATTGCCTTAAATGTTGCTCCTGCTCACAGTGTTTCTAAGCTTTATTAAATCCCCAAATGAATGACGGAAACAGTGTTCTTAAACAATACCACCAGCCCGAGGTGCTAATCATAAAGGGTCAGCCTAAAATCAGGTAAAGCAGAGGGAGCTGAGGGGGCAGCACATGTGTGCAGTGGAATTTGCTAAAGACGGCATGGTTGGCAGCAGAATGAATCTCCTGGTGGGTTGGCATTACTGCATTTCAAACGATGCCAGCTTCCAAGGGCATTTTACATTCACAAATATAAGTGCAGGCTGTGCCTGAATGGTTCTTGGGCACTACCCCTCTCCATCACCCCTGCTCAGGCTGTTAGACCACAGGGGTCTTGTGAGGGGAGATGACTTCATGTTCAAAGCCGGCCATGGCTATCATTTTCCTCACTGCCTTCCCCACTGAGTTTGGGGTCAGTCGCCTTTCCTCCCTTTCTGGTAGACAGGCCTATTTTACAAACTGTGGCTTGCCAACCAATAAGCATCCTCTGTCAACACTGCCCTCAGATCATCTGCAGCCCCAAATATTAATGCCAAATATTCTATCTTAGCTAAAATATCAGGTTGGTACAAAAGTACGTGTGGTTTCCACATTGTTGAAATTTGACACTGGAATACATTCTAAATAGATGTGGTTATGTTATACATCATTTTAATGTGCCTTTCTCACTTCACGTTTCTTTGCTAATGATATTACTTGCTGTTTAGTTTATATTTATTTCAGACTATGGAAATGATGTTAGACAAAAAGCAAATTCAAGTGATTTCTTATTTGAGTTCAAAATGGGACTTAAAGCAGCAGAGACAACTCCCAACATCAACAACACATTTGGCTCAGGAACTGCTAACAAAAGTACAATGAGGTGGTGATTCAAGAAGTTTTGCAGAGGAGACGAGAGCCTTGAAGATGAGGAGTGCAGTGGCTGGCTATCGGAAGTTGACAATGACCACCCGAAAGCAATCATCAACGCTGATCATCTTAAAGCTACACGAGAAGTTGTTCAACCTCGACCATTCTACAGTTGTTTGGCACTTGAAGCAAATAGGAAAGATGAAAAGACTCGATTAAGTGGATGCCTCATGAGCTGACCACAAATCAAAAAACTGTCATTTTGAAGTTTCATCTGCTCTTATTCTATGCAACAACAACAAACCATTTCTTGGCTGGATTATCAGATCAGATCAGATCAGTCGCTCAGTCGTGTCCGACTCTTTGCGACCCCATGAACTGCAGCACGCCAGGCCTCCCTGTCCATCACCAGCTCTCGGAGGTCACTCAGACTCACATCCATCGAGTCAGTGATGCCATCCAGCCATCTCATCCTCTGTCGTCCCCTTCTCCTCCTGCCCCCAATCCCTCCCAGCATCAGAGTATTTTCCAATGAGTCAACTCTTCACATGAGGTGGCCAAAGAACTGGAGTTTCAGCTTCAGCATCATTCCTTCCAAAGAAATCCCAGGGCTGATCTCCTTCAGAATGGACTGGTTGGATCTCCTTGCAGTCCAAGGGAGTCTCAAGAGTCTTCTCCAACACCACAGTTCAAAAGCATCAATTCTTCGGCGCTCAGCCTTCTTCACAATCCAGCTCTCACATCCATACATGACATGCGACAAAAAGTGGATTTTATATGACAACTGGCGACAACCAGCTCAGTGGTTGGACCAAGAAGAAGCTCCAAAGCACTTCCCAAAGCCAAACTTGCACCAAAAAAAGGTCATGGTCATTGTTTGGTGGTCTGCTGCCCATCTGATCCACTACAGCTTTCTGAATCCCAGTGAAACCATTACATCTGACAAGTATACTCAGCAAATCAATGTGATAAACGGAGAACTGCAAAGCCTGCAGCCAGCACTGGTCAACAGAAAGGGCCCAATTCTTCTCAATGACAAAGCCTGACCACACATCGCACAATCAATGCTTCAAAAGTTGAACAAATTGAGCTACAAAGTTTTGCCATATTCACCTGACCTCTCACCAACTGACTACCACTTCTTCAAGCATCTTGACAACTTTTTGCAGGGAAAACACTTCCATAACCAGCAGGAGGCAGAAAATGTTTTCCAAGTATTCATGGAATCCTGAAGCATGGCTATTTATGCTACAGGAACAAACTTATTTCTCATTGGGAAAAAAATGTTTTGATTGTAACTGTTTCTATTTTGATTGTGTTTGAGCCTAGTTAAAATTTAAAATTCACAGTCCACAGTTGCTTTTGCACCAAGATAATAGAGTACAGGGAAATTATAAACTTCTGGAGAGAAAGGAAGGAATGGGAGATGAGGGAGTAAGGGTGGAAAACACATTCATTAAATGCCTTCTCTTTTAGACATAATGTCAGAGGTATTATTTTATTTAATACTAACAAGCCCCATTAGACTGGCTTCAAATAAGAAAAGGAGTATGTCACGCCCCATTAGACTGGCTTCAAATAAGAAAAGGAGTATGTCAAGGCTATATATCGTCACCCTGCTTATTTAACTTATATGCAGAGTACATCATGAGAAACGCTGGGCTGGAAGAAGCACAAGCTGGAATCAAGATTGCCGGGAGAAATATCAATAACCTCAGATATGCAGACGACACCACCCTTATAGCAGGAAGTGAAGAGGAACTCAAAAGCCTCTTGAGGAAAGTGAAAGAGGAGAGTGAAAAAGTTGGCTTAAAGCTCAACATTCAGAAAATGAAGATCATGGCATCCGGTCCCATCACTTCATGGGAAATAGATGGGGAAACAGTAGAAACAGTGTCAGACTTTATTTTGGGGGGCTCCCAAATCACTGCAGATGGTGATTGCAGCCATGAATTCAAAAGACGCTTACTCCTTGGAAGGAAAGTTATGACCAACCTAGATAGCATATTCAAAAGCAGAGACATTACTTTGCCAACAAAGGTCCGTCTAGTCAAGGCTATGGTTTTTCTAGTAGTCATGTATGGATGTGAAAGTTGGATTGTGAAGAAGGCTGAGCGCTGAAGAATTGATGCTTTTGAACTGTGGTGTTGGAGAAGACTCTTGACAGTCCCTTGGACTGCAAGGAGATCCAACCAGTCCATTCAGAAGGACATCAGCCCTGGGATTTCTTTGGAAGGAATGATGCTAAAGCTGAAACTCCAGTATTTTGGCCACCTCATGCGAAGAGTTGACTCATTGGAGAAGACTCTGATGCTGGGAGGGATTGGGGGCAGGAGGAGAAGGGGACGATAGTGAATGAGATGGCTGGATGGCATCACCAACTTGATGGACATGAGTTTGAGTGAACTCCGGTAGTTGGTGATGGACAGGGAGGCCTGACATGCTGCAATTCGTGGGGTCGCAAAGAGTCGGACACAACTGAGTGACTGAACTGAACTGAACAAGCCCCATTGAAAAAATGGTCATTGATACTACTATTTGAAAATGATCTTCAGGGAGGTTGACCTGGAATTTCCAAAGTTATATAGCTAGTGGGTGTTATGGATTACAATATAGGTCTGCCCATTATTCACAAGGTGTAGAAACAATCTATGTGTCTATCAATATATGAATGGATAAAGAAAATGCAAGATACATAATTATATATGTATATAATTCTAATATTTTTTCAGACATGAGAATGAAGGAAATCCTGCCATTTATAAGATTTTGGTTGGACCTTGAGGGCATTATGCTTAGTAAAGTAAGTCAGATGGAGAAAGACAAATACTGTATGATATCCATTATGCACAGAATCTAAACAGAGAAACAAAGAGTGGCAATTACCAGGGGTTGGGGTGGGGAAGACGGGGACATATTGGCTGAAGGGTACAGAGTCCCAGTTTTAAGATGAACAAGTTTAGGGATATAAGGTACAGCTGGTGATTATAGCTAATAATCAGATCAGATCAGATCAGATCAGTCGCTCAGTTGTGTCCGACTCTTTGCGACCCCATGAACTGCAGCATGCCAGGCCTCCCTATCCATCACCAGCTCTCGGAGGTCACTCAGACTCACATTCATCGAGTCAGTGATGCCATCCAGCCATCTCATCCTCTGTCGTCCCCTTCTCCTCCTGCCCTCAATCCCTCCCAGCATCAGAGTCTTCTCCAGTGAGTCAACTCTTCGCATGAGGTGGCCAAAATACTGGAGTTTCAGCTTGAGCATCATTCCCTCCAAAGAAATCCCAGGTCTGATCTCCTTCAGAATGGACCGGTTGGATCTTCTTGCAGTCCAAGGGACTCTCAAGAGTCTTCTCCAACACCACAGTTCAAAAGCATCAATTCTTCGGCGCTCAGCCTTCTTCACAGTCCAGCTCTCACATCCATACATGACCACAGGAAAGACCATAGCCTTGACTAGGTGAACCTTTGTTGGCAAAGTGATGTCTCTGCTTTTGAATATGCTATCTAGGTTGGTCATAACCTTCCTTCCAAGGAGCAATCGTCTTTTAATTTCATGGCTGCAGTCACCATCTGCAGTGATTTTGGAGCCCAGAAAAATAAAGTCTGACACTGTTTCCACTGTTTCTCCATCTATTTCCTATGTAGTGATGGGACCAGATGCCATGATCTTCGTTTTCTGAATAGCTAATAATACTGTATAGCTAATAATACTGTATAGCTAATATAGTTGGCTGTTGCTAGTAGAGAAAATCATAAATGGTCTCACCACAAAAAAGAAATGGTAACTAGGTCATGAGATGGAGGCAGTAGCCAGTACAAAGGTGGCAATGATTTTGCAACTTCTAAAAGTATCAAATCAACATATTGTACACTTTAAACTTATACACAGTTACCTGTCAATTATACTCAATAAAAATAGGAAAAAAAATTTTTAAATAAAAATGTCTCCTCCCACCCCTGCCAAAAAAATACAATTCTTCCTGGGTCTCCTGAGCATGTTCTTCCTAATATGCACAGGGACCTTCTAGTTTCACTCTGAATCACAGAGAACATCAATTGGATCATCAACAAAGAAAACCCACTCTTGATAAGGTGCTTCCACATTCACATTCAGAAACTCATAGGAGACGTGTGAGATGGAATGATAGCCGAGTTAGAGATCATGAGATTGAGTTCCTGGAACACTTGATGCATTGGACAAGATAGTCTCTTTGCAACTTAAGTGGAGAAGATAAAAAGAGAAGGGAAGGGAAGGCAAGTAGCAGCAGGGTTGGTAAAAAGAGAAACTTAATTAGATATTCTCCTGCTAAGTGAGATAGGTACTTTCAGACAAGAGAGTTATTGTGAGAAAGGTTTGATTCAAAACTAAGGTAAGCAGCTCCTTTGCCCCCTTTCTGTTTGTTCACCACTGTTTTCCTTAGCTGCTGCTGCTAAGTCACTTCAGTCGTGTCCGACTCCCATAGACGGCAGCCCACCAGGCTCCCCCGTCCCTGGGATTCTCCAGGCAAGAATACTGGAGTGGGCTGCCATTTCCTTCTCCAGTGCATGAAAGTGAAAAGTGAAAGTGAAGTAGCTCAGCCGTGTGCGACTCAGCGACCCCATGGACTGCAGCCCACCAGGCTCCTCCGTCCATGGGATGTTCCAGGCAAGAGTACTGGAGTGGGTTGCCATTGCCTTCTCCGGACTTAAGCATAAAGATGAGATTAGGCAACATTACCTTAGCTCCTGATTGCTGCTTTTCTAAATAGCCACAACACCTTACCTCACCTGTTGATTCCTTTCCTAGATTAGGAGAAAAAAGAATGGAGAATTAAGTAGTTAAAGAATGACTGACTCTCTACCCCTTGTTTCTGCTTAGTAAATTTAAAGGTGGACCCCACAGGCTCAGGCTGACCACGGGGGGGCAAGACAGCACCCCAAGGAAGAAGATAAGGAAAGGTCAGCAGACCTGCACACAATGGAACAATGATGAAGAAGAATCTGACCTCCTGCCTTAATAATTCACCAAGATTCTTATTCCTTTTTTCCCTTAAAAAATTTTGCATCTGAGCAGAATCCTTGGAATTGGTCTCTGGATATGAGTCTACCTTCTCCCCAGATTGCCAGCTCTTCTGCATAAAGCACATTTCTTCAGCCAAAGCTTGCCCTCTGATTTATCGGCTGTTGAGCAGCAAACGGCCAAACCTGTGTTTGGTTACACCAACTGTTAGCTTCACTTTCTTCTCTGTGATCACGATTGACTGTGTGCATTTGGACTCTGGTCCTGATGGCTTCAGACATGACTGCTTTGCAGAGGAAGCCCAATCTGTGGAAGTTTTCCATCATATCAAGTTGATGTTTTTATGACCGTGACTTAATGTTTTTGTGTAAAGAAGTTACCTATTTATAATGGAAAACAAGGAGAAACAGATTTCATTGTGGTTGGGGAAATGCTCCCTGGAAGAGGGGCCTTCTGCCAGGTGCTAATTACTTTCCTATTGTCTTTGGCTTCATGCTTTCCACACCAGGGAGAGGAAGAGATGGGAGGGGGAGAGCTGGGGGATGGGTGTGGGGGGGTCTGGTGGAAGATAATTGAACAAGGTGAAAATGAATGCTCATTAAATTCCAGAATACAGGAGGACTCATTTCATATGATAGGGCTGTAAATATGACTTTTAATGAAGTTATGACATGGTTGCCAATAAAAGTCATTTACTCTGCAGTATTACAGTTAATTATACACAGCTGGAGCCATTTATGGCCTGTCCCTTGTTAACTCTGCTTTCCCTGTGTGTTAACCCTTCCAGCACAGACCAATCAGGAACCAGGCGGTTTTAAACCTGACAACACCATGGAATAAACGTCCGGGATGGCCGGCTGTAGGAGAACACTCTCACTGCCCACCCCCTCGGTACACCCTCCCTTCCAGGAGTGCGCTGGAGGAGGCGTGCAGATAGAAAAAGAAGGAGAGAGAATTATGGTTTTATTTTTCCCTTTTTCTTTGGGAAAAAAAAAAAATACACACCATCCTTGATTTGTGGGAAAATTTATAGACATAACAATATTTTATGACCAATTTTAAGAGCATTTTAAACTAAACCCCTTTTGCGAATAGCAAAAATGTTGCTGTTGCAGTTTGGTTTCTAGGTCATGCACGACTCTTTTCCACTTCATGCACTGTAGCCTGCTGGGCTCCTCTGTCCATAGGATTTCCTAGGCAAGAATACTGGAGTGGGTTGCCATTCCCTCCTCCAGGGATCAAGCTTGTGTCTCCTGCATTGGCAGGCAGATTCTTTACCAGTGAGCCACCTGGGAAGCCCTGTGACAAAAACACTTGAATAAAATAATCATGAAAAGAGTAGAACTGACATATTGTCTTTAGCAGCCTAACCCTGTTTGACAAAGAGGCTGCCCCTTAGCACGGCTGGAAGAGATTCCTCGTTCTGAAAGCCCTGGACTCTGAGATGGATCGATAAGGGAAGGAACCCATAGCACAACAGCAGTTACTAGGTTACTAAGCAGTTACTAAGGCCTCTCAGTTGGTTACAGCAAAGCCAGAATGTAGCCTATCTAAGAGCCCTGCTTCCTGCTTATGCCATAAAGCTTATGCCTGTTTTTTAAATTTATTAAAGGGATTTCAACAAAAGATGCAGCTCTCCATCTTTATTCTGGGGGCCTGGAGGTTCTGAAGGCACATGCACTGCCTTGTATTATTCTTTATTATGGGGTGGGAGTAGGGGACCTTACTCAGTAACCAAAACTGGCATAGGGTTTTAGTTTCGACACCTAGTAACAGTTTTCTTTCCATGAGGATTCAGCTGTTGGAGTCGAAAACACCGTACTCAGTACATGGACTTCACAAGCATCTTCATTAGGCCCACTCTTTTATTTCTAGATTATTTCTGGTTCACAATTGCATGGCTGCCTGGTTTATTTCTGATTCGTGACCGATCTAAATTATTTCTGTCATTAATTAATGGCCATCTGGCTTCTTTTCACCAGCGTTAAGTGCCAAGAGGTGTGCGTCTGCAGGATTTCACTAAATTCCCATTGACTCAAGCCTCCCTCTGTTTCTCACAATAAGGTCAAGGGAGCAGCTCTTGTATCAAAGGACAGGCCAGTGTCAGCCTGATGGGTTCAAACAATTAGCCAGTGCCAAATGATACTTTATTGATCTTTTCTTGGGAAGGTGAGGGGAAGTGGGACAACAAAAAGTCCTCAAACTGCTTGTCTGGGTTCATCTTCCCTGAAGGAGCAGCTTGCATACAATGCCCATTATATTGGCTTTGGCATAGTGGCTGGCTTTTAGGATGCTCTTGGCTTTCCATTTGTGTCTCTATAGGTAAGAAAGCCCTCTTGACAGAGGGGAAAAATGACAATGAATGATCTCTTTATAATTATCAGATCAGATCAGTCGCTCAGTTGTGTCCGACTCTTTGCGACCCCATGAACTTTATAATTATAGCCCCCTTCTATTTGTGGTCAGATTATTTTAAGGGGGCATGCTTGGACCTTTGTTGACCATGGGGATCTGTCCAACTTCCACACTGTGTGAATATCCAAGACAAACACACGTATCTACCATTAAAATGGAGAAAGCAGACGCAAATATTTACAGAAACTGGAACAGTTTGGCTGGCTTGGAGGGCAGAGGGCTGGCGTAGCTTCCATTCCAGTTGTGTGGACAGACCTGGAGGAGGCATGGAGTGGGGACACGGATGGAACCAACGTGGCCTGTCTGGGGCCCACAGACCTCTCCTCAACGAGCCTCTAACTTCCTGAGCAGTCAAAGGGTTCTGAATAATCAGGCCTGTTCTTGCTTTTCCCTCGAAAAGTATCAGGAACAATACCTTCAAAGGATAAACTCTGAAATCCTAACCTTAGTAACTTCAGATCAGATCAGTCGCTCAGTCGTGTCCGACTCTTTGCAACCCCATGAATCACAGCACGCCAGGCCTCCCTGTCCATCACCAACTCCCGGAGTTCACTCAGACTCACGTCCATTGAGTCGGTGATGCCATCCAGCCATCTCATCCTCTGTCGTCCCCTTCTCCTCTTGCCCCCAATCCCTCCCAGCATCAGAGTCTTTTCCAATGAGTCAACTCTTCGCATGAGGTGGCCAAAGAACTGGAGTTTCAGCTTCAGCATCATTTCTTCCAAAGAAATCCCAGGGCTGATCTCCTTCAGAATGGACTGGTTGGATCTCCTTGCAGTCCAAGGGACTGTCAAGAGTCTTCTCCAACACCACAGTTCAAAAGCATCAATTCTTCGGCGCTCAGCCTTCTTCACAATCCAACTCTCACATCCATACATGACCACAGGAAAAACCATAGCCTTGACTAGACGAACGTTTGTTGCCAAAGTAATGTCTCTGCTTTTGAATATGCTATCTAGGTTGGTCATAACCTTCCTTCCAAGGAGTAAGCATCTTAGTAACTTGGTTCCCAGGCAAAAAAGTTGTTCCCTATGGAGAAAGGACATGCCAAACCTTCTCAACTTTTGTTTAAGATTCTTTGAATGTGTAATTTGAAATACTTTCTAAGCACATGTCTGATATTCCTTTGTCTAACTCTGGAGGAGATTAACCAATCAGAGTATCTTGAATTTCAAAGGGAGAAGGAAGAAGTCAAACTTTTTTTTTTTTTTTAGTTTTCTTTTAATGTCTTTAAACAACAATTGGCATTTATTGTGGTGTTTATGATAAGAAATCAAACTTTTAATGCTTTAAATGTGCTGGCCTTTTAAGAAAAATTTCTCTACCAGCTCATAAAAAATCAAGCTGTGCTGGCAATGGCAGATTGCTAGATAAGAAACAAAGAAATGCAAAAGAAATCAGCTAGCAACAAACAGTCATAAAAATGCACTAATAAAAGATTCTGATATACATTTGATATACGGTAAATAAAAGCAGATTTATTATAAAGTATTGGTTTAGGTAATATACATATTAATCAAGGTAAATCCTTTGATAAAAAGGATAGGTTTGAGAATTTGGTTTTAAAAATTTAGTAACATGTCTTCTCATATTTTACCACAATGAGGTATAAAATATAAATTTTAATACTTATGTAAGATTAGATTACAAATATTAAACTTACATTTTATGGAAAGCCATTTTATTTTACATATTCTAAATTTCCAAGGGAGTGAGATAGAATATTATTGTCTCCACACTATTTAAGCTTATGAGAATGTACTCATATATGTTTAACTAAGTGAATTTATAATAATTAATGTCTTTTTAAAGATTGTTTTCTGTGAACTTTAGACAATGCTGTGCATCATCTGGGATTGTTTCCTCTACTTGCATGGAGTAAAACTGTAAATGTCACCTCTCTGATGAAATATCCTTATCTATAAACAACAAATTTGACCTTTGTAAAACTCCAATTAAGATGATGAGTTCAATGTGGTAGAGTCATTCTCTAATGAGGTTAATACATCTGGAAGCTAAAGTTAAAGGCTTTAAATTTGTCACCTAAATATATATTTGTGTAAAGGCCTATTGATGCTATTAAACAAGAAAAAAGGTTATAAATGATAAACCAATGGAAAATTAATCTTGGTGTCATCAGCCTGATGTCAATACTTGGTAATAAAATTTCTGTGTGATCCGCCGAGAGGAACCTTCCTCCTGTATATCCTGTATTATGCACGTGTGTTTTACAATTTTTTTTAAATTTTACTTATAATTTTTTGTTCCTTTCAATGCATGTGTCTTTTTGATGATTTTTTATCAGACTCAGGATTTTTTAAATCAATTTTATCAAAGTATAATTGCATTTTTAAAAAGGACCCATTTGAAGTGGTTTGATGAATTTTGATCAGTGCATATATTTGTATGGCCACAGTCACATTCAAAAGTAGCACATTTCCACCCTCCCCAAAGGTTCCTCGTGCCCCTTTGTAGTAATTCTCCCCAGCGTATTGGATCTTGGATCAACTGGAGTGATTGATAATTGACTCCATCACTCTAAGTTTCTTTGATCTTCTTTACAGAGTCATATCCTTGGGTTTATATAATACACAGTCTTTTATGTCTGGCTTCTGTTGCACAGCAGAAATATTTCGGAGATTCGTTTACCTTGAGTGTACCAGAATATTTCCTATGTCACTAAGTAGTAGTAGCATTTCATTTTACAGTATTTCTGTATCCATTCCCCTGTTGATGGCATTTAGATTTGGGGGGGTGCCATTTCAAATAAAATTGCTATGGATATTTACATGCAAATCTTCTGGTGAACATATATTCTTACTTTTCTAGGAACAGGATTCCAGGTCTTAAGGTAAAAAAATGTTTAAACTGTTAAGAAACTGCTAAACTCAATACCAAAATAGTTTCTGAATCATTTTTAAAATAAAATTTCTCATTTCCAAAAAACTTGAAGTTCCTTATAACTGATGGGGTAATTTCTTCTAGATTTATAAAATAGATTTATTTTATAATAGATTTATATCTATTTATAATAGATAATAGATTTATTATCTCTCTGATTAATAAATTAAACAACATAATGGTCATTTCTTACAACGTATGACCACTTCTGGAAGTAATACTGATTGTCTTCTGACAACTCTTTTTTATATTGCTTTTCCCAAATTTAGGTCCTAAATGAATAACACCACCATCAAAACACCTTTTGCATGTAAACTATCACTTCCTCAAAGACCTCTGCGTGCCCCTATGTTTTGCTCTCTCACCTCATCAGAGAAGATACGAGAAAGAATTAGGCTTATTTATAATTACAATACTTTTAATTAGTTCAACACTATATTGACAGTTGTTTCTCAGGTGGCACAGTGGTAAAGAACTCACCTGCCAATGCAGGAGATGCAAGAGGCACGGGTTCAATCCCTGGGTCAGGAAGATCCCCTGGACTAAGAAATGGCAACCTGCTCCAGTATCTTGCCTGGAAAATTCCATGAATAGAGGAGCCTGGTGGACTACAGTCCAGGGGGCATAGAGAGTTGGACACGACTGAGCGCACATGTGCGTGCACACACACACACACACACACACACACACAAACATATTGACAGTTGCCTGATTTTTATCAAGATCAAAACACAGGAAGAGCTACCCAATCAAAGAGAAGCTCCATTTTACCTAGGTGAATTATATATGGGAAAGATGATATTAATATAAATATTTTTCCCAACCTCTCTTTACCCCATATGATGAAGATTCATATGCAAAGATATGCATAGGAATCTTAAGATGTCTTATTTCTGAGTATGAGAAGCCCTTATCAGCTGGTGATCATTATAACATACACTACTGATGAATCCGGAGAAGGCGATGATGGCACCCCACTCCAGTACTCTTGCCTGGAAAATCCCAGGGATGGAGGAGCCTGGTAGGCTGCAGTCCATGGGGTCGCTAAGAGTCGGACATGACTGAGCGATTTCACTTTCACTTTTCACTTTCATGCGTTGGAGAAGGAAATGGCAACCCACTCCAGTGCTCTAGCCTGGAGAATCCCAGGGATGGGAGAGCCTGGTGGGCTGCTGTCTATGGGGTCGCACAGAGTTGGACACGACTGAAGCGACTTAACAGCAACAGCAGCAACTGATGAATCAGAAGGACTCGGACTATGTCAATACCACAGCCATCGCCAACGCCATGCTCCTCTCGGCAGGATGGCCACTGTAAGACATCATGAAACAGTCACATGTTATCCTCCAGCAGGGGATTCTACCTTCTCTCTCATTTTCATATTGTTGGTTATTGAAATAAATTAACCAAGACCATTCAGTTTTAGTATCAACAGACAGTTCCTGGCTCTTCTGTCACAGGTGCCAAACGGCTCTGCTTAACAGTCAGCTCAGAAATGGACTCTTAGGGAAGAAACATCAAAAGAATCATAGCTGCTGCAAATCTGTGTAGTCGGTATTCTTGTTACTGATCCCAGAGGGTATGGGATGCTCCTGACGCTGCGGGACGCAGATTCGTTCGTATAGAACCCCAGGGCGGCAGTGGGGGCCACCATCTCATTCTCTGTTCAGTGCCTGCTGAGCCACTGAGCTTTCAATTCCCTGGTGCAGGATGGGAGGTTGCTTCAAGGAACAAGAGAGAAATTTCCTGAATCCTTCCAGCAAAGATTCCCTAGCTCAATTTTAGTATTACTCTTATCCACTCTTGTATCAGCCTTTCTAACCTGGTTAAGGAAACTGCTTGAGACAGCATCAACATAGGTTTTGGTAAACAGAAGATCTGACAAAGGAGCAGAACAGTGTGGAAGGAAAAAATAATAATAATAAAGGCTACCTGGGATAAATATAAACATAGTCTCAGGAATGCACTTAATTATAACCAGATGTATCAACGTTTCTGTCCTGCTAGAGTCTGTCCTTTGCTAATGGACTGAGTGGCATGGAAATCAAGACACTTAGGCTTACAGACTCGGACAGGGGACTCCCTCTCAACAGGGGCCACTCTGCAGTTTCAGAAAGCAGTGGTGGTTTTATCTAGGAACCATGGTTGTTTTCCTGGGTGGAAGTCTTCAGGCCCTTTTATCATAAAGTTCTGGCTGCCTCCACCAAGATTTTCAGAAGAAACAAAAATGTACCGAATCCTTCAACTTAGGAGATGGGTCATTTGTTCACAGTGCATATATCATGTGGGAGGCAGAGATCTTACCATTCTACTCAGTAAACAAGAAGAGAGGCGGCCTTACTGCCTCCGCTTTTACCATTCTTGTGCACACAAATTCTCTATGCGCTTTCACTCGCCAAATAGAGTAGTATCTGCATCTTTTTGTCACCTGCCAAAACCCACTGGCACATCTCGGAGGCAAAGTGCCTGGAATGTGTGTCCCCAGAGGGCAGCCTTTCATCAGAGACTCTTCTGGGTGCCCCAGGGCCTGATCAGGACGATCCTGAGATGTGACCTCTGCTGACCCCAGAGCATCCCTGTAGGGTTGAGCCAGGCTCCATGGGGGACTTTGGTTGATATTTCTCCCTTGGGATGCTTCCTTCTCTTCCTGGTCCCTTTCTCCATCTCCTCATCCATTTTTTCCCAGGAATACTTCTCACTTTCACGCTCCCCAGTGCCTCAGGTCTTTTGGTGAATAACCCATCCTAAGACAGCTCATCCCCCCAAACCCCACTTTACCTTGTCTCACCAGGGTTCACAGCATCTCCTCTCAAAGCCTCATCTGCCAGGCCTACCATCCAACGCCTATTCCTCTTGACACGAGGAAGAGGTTCAGCTTCTCTCCTGTATCTTGAGAAGCAGGTACCACGGGTTCAGCTGGATGTTCCTGGAAGGTCTCAGGAACAGTTTCAGATGATAAAGAATGGGCTCTGGAACTCGGTGCGGGGAAGCAGGCTCTCCACCAGCCAGAGGTGCAGTAGATACTGAATCACCCCAGCAGGTCCCGAAAGGGAAGTGCACCTCAGCAAAGCCTTCCTTCCTTCCCTGCTTCTTCTCCTCCCCACTTCTCCCTGTCCATCTCCCCTGCTCCTCCCCTTTCCTCCTCCTCCTTCTCTTCTTCATTTATGTTAAGTAAGAAAGCGTTTATATGAGAAAACAGTTTCTTTTTTAACCATGTGTTTAATCTTGCTCCTAGAAAAGAAAAAAAACAAAAATATGGCATCATCGACCTAAAGAATCCTATAACGTTTACCAGAGTTTGGGTCCTATGACATGAATCACCACTTTTCCTGCTAACAGCTCTGCCTTACCCGTGGTGTTACTGCCTGTTACGTTCTTTCTGGTGCTCAGTTCTTCCCCTAATAATGCCACATACCCACTAAACCCACAGTTTGGAGGAGGGGATTGGAGTAGGAAATGGCAACCCACTCCAGCATTCTTGCCTGGGAAATCCCACGGACAGAGGAGCCTGGAGGGCTGCAGTCCATGGACAGTCCATGGGAAAGAATTGGACACGACTGAGCCACTGAGCCTGACTTTTAAAAAATAATTTCTCAGCCTCCATGGAAACTGGTCATGGCCAAGGAACACAGTTCTGGCCCCAGGGATGTAAGCAAAAATCATAAGATATGACTTCAAAGACAGCTTGAAGGAGCAGCCCCAGCTTGCAGTGTCCTCATGATCCTTACTGTTCCTTCCTTCATACCTGGAACCAGGTATGTTTAGAGCAGCAACTCTGTAGCCATCAAGTGTCCATAAAAAAAGGTGAGTAGAATTTCAGGAGCCTCACATCTAACTAGTCCTAATGATTTGGAGCTAAGAGCGCCCCGCCGGCTGCGTCGCGCACTATGAGCACGGCCGAGAGGAGCTACCCCACGACCGAGGAAGGACGGCGGTGAGGGCCAGCGCACTAAGCACTGCCAAGAAGAGCTACCCCACGACCGAGGTCAGGAAGGGCGGCGGTGAGGAGAGACCCCTCGTCCAAGGTAAGGTGCGATGGCTGTGCTTCGCTGGCCGGGAGCAGCCAGGAGCAGCCGGGATGAGATACCCCACGCCCAAGGTAAGAGAAACCCAAGTAAGACAGTAGGTCTTGAAAGAGGGCATCAGAGGGCAAATACACTAAAACCATTCTCACAGATAACTAGTCAATCTAATCACACAAGGACCACACCCTTGTCTAACTCAATGAGATTAAGCCATGCCCGAGGGGCAACCTGGGATGGGCGGGTCATGGTGGAGAGATATGACAGGGTGTGGAGAGATATGACAGGGTGTGTTTCTCTTCTGGAGAAGGGAATGGCAAACCACTTCAGTATTCTTGCCTTGAGAACCCCATGAACAGTATGAAAAGACAAAATGATAGGATACTGAAAGAGAAACTCCCCAGGTCAGTAGGGGCCCAATATGCTACTGGAGATCAGTGGAGAAATAACTCCAGAAAGAATGAAAGGATGGAGCCAAAACAAAAAGAATACCCAGCTGTGGATGTGTCTGGTGATAGAAGCAAAGTCCGATGCTGTAAAGAGCAATATTGCATATTGCTGCTGCTGCTACTGCTAAGTCGCTTCAGTCGTGTCCGACTCTGTGTGACCCCACAGAAGGAAGCCCACCAGGCTCCCCCGTCCCTGGGATTCTCCAGGCAAGAACAGTGGAGTGGGTTGCCATTTCCTTCCCCAATGCATGAAAGTGAAAAATGAAAGTGAAGTCGCTCAGTCGTGTCCGACTCTTAGCGACCCCATGGACTGGAGCCTACCAGGATCCTCCGTCCATGGGATTTTCCAGGCAAAAGTACTGGGGTGGGGTGCCTGGAATGTCAGGTCCATGAATCAAGGCAAATTGGAAGTGGTCAAACAAGAGATGGCAAGAGTGAATGTTGACATTCTAGGAATTAGCGAACTAAAATGGACTGGAATGGGTGAATTTAACTCAGATGACCATTATATCTACTACTGTGGGCAGGAATCCCTCAGAAGAAATGGAGTGGCCATCATGGTCAACAAAAGAGTCTGAAATGCAGTACTTGGATGCAATCTCAAAAATGACAGAATGATTTCTGTTCGTTTCCAAGGCAAACCATTCAATGTCACAGTAATCCAAATCTATGCCCCAACCAGTAATGCTGAAGAAGCTGAAGTTGAACGGTTCTATGAAGACCTACAAGACCTTTTAGAACTAACACCCAAAAAAGATGTCCTTTTCATTATAGGGGACTGGAATGCAAAAGTAGGAAGTCAAGAAACACCTGGAGTAACAGGCAAATTTGGCCTTGGAATATGGAATGAAGCAGGGCAAAGACTAATAGAGTTTTGCCAAGAAAATGCACTGGTCATAGCAAATACCCTCTTCCAACAACACAAGAGAAGACTCTATACATGGACATCACCAGATGGTCAACACCGAAATCAGATCGATTATATTCTTGGCAGCCAAAGATGGAGAAGCTCTATCCAATCAGCAAAAACAAGACCAGGAGCTGACTGTGGCTCGGACCATGAACTCCTTATTGCCAAATTCAGACTGAAATTGAAGAAAGTAGAGAAAACTACTAGACCATTCAGGTATGACCTAAATCAAATCCCTTATGATTATACAGTGGAAGTGAGAAATAGATTTAAGGGCCTAGATCTGATAGATAGAGTGCCTGATGAACTATGGAATGAGGTTCGTGACATTGTACAGGTGACAGGGATCAAGACCATCCCCATGGAAAAGAAATGCAAAAAAGCAAAATGGCTGTCTGGGGTGGCCTTACAAATAGCTGTGAAAAGACGAGAAGCGAAAAGCAAAGGAGAAAAGGAAAGATATAAACATCTAAATGCAGAGTTCCAAAGAATAGCAAGAAGAGATAAGAAAGCCTTCTTCAGTGATCAATGCAAAGAAATAGAGGAAAACAACAGAATGGGAAAGACTAGGGATCTCTTCAAGAAAATCAGAGATACCAAAGGAACATTTCATGCAAAGATGGGCACGATAAAGGACAGAAATGGTATGGACCTAACAGAAGCAGAAGATATTAAGAAGAGGTGGCAAGAATACACAGAAGAACTGTACAAAAAAGAGCTTCAAGACCCAGATAATCATGATGATGTGATCACTGACCTAGAGCCAGACATCTTGGAATGTGAAGTCAAATGGGCCTTAGAAAGCATCACTACGAACAAAGCTAGTGGAGGTGATGGAATTCCAGTGGAGCTATTCCAAGTCCTGAATGATGATGCTGTGAAAGTGCTACACTCAATATGCCAGCAAATTTGGAAAACTCAGCAGTGGCCACAAGATTGGAAAAGGTCAGTTTTCATCCCAATCCCAAAGAAAGGCAATGCCAAGGAGTGCTCAAACTACCGAACAATTGCACTCATCTCACACGCTAGTAAAGTAATGCTCAAAATTCTCCAAGCCAGGCTTCAGCAATATGTGAACCGTGAACTTCCTGATGTTCAAGCTGGTTTTAGAAAAGGCAGAGGAACCAGAGATCAAATTGCCAACATCCGCTGGATCATGGAAAAAGCAAGAGAGTTCCAGAAAAACATCTATTTCTGCTTTATTGACTATGCCAAAGCCTTTGACTGTGTGGATCACAATAAACTATGGAAAATTCTGAAAGAGATGGGAATACCAGACCACCTGATCTGCCTCTTGAGAAATCTGTATGCAGGTCAGGAAGCAACAGTTAGAACTGGTCATGGAACAACAGACTGGTTCCAAATAGGAAAAGGAGTATGTCAAGGCTGCATATTGTCACCATGTTTATTTAACTTCTATGCAGAGTGCATCATGAGAAATGCTGGACTGGAAGAAACACAAGTTGGAATCAAGATTGCCGGGAGAAATATCAATAACCTCAGATATGCAGATGACACCACTCTTATGGCAGAAAGTGAAGAGGGGCTAAAAAGCCTCTTGATGAAAGGGAAAGTGGAGAGTGAAAAGGTTGGCTTAAAGCTCAACATTCAGAAAACGAAGATCATGGCATCTGGTCCCATCATTGCATGGGAAATAGATGGGGAAAC
Source organism: Tragelaphus eurycerus (assembly GCA_935064755.1). Lineage (NCBI taxonomy): Eukaryota > Metazoa > Chordata > Mammalia > Artiodactyla > Bovidae > Tragelaphus > Tragelaphus eurycerus. The sequence goes on along the minus strand of CAKXYN010000034.1, from coordinate 8,553,772 downwards.
AGTGGAAACAGTGTCAGACTTTGTTTTTCTGGGCTCCAAAATCACTGCGGATGGTGACTGCAGTCATGAAATTAGAAGACGCTTACTCCTTGGAAGGAAAGTTATGACCAACCTAGATAGCATATTCAAAAGCAGAGACATTACTTTACCAACAAAGGTTCGCCTAGTCAAGGCTATGGTCTTTCCTGTGGTCATGTATGGATGTGAGAGCTGGACTGTGAAGAAGGCTGAGCACCGAAGAATTGATGCTTTTGAACTGTGGTGTTGGAGAAGACTCTTGAGAGTCCCTTGGACTGCAAGAAGATCCAACCAGTCCATTCTGAAGGAGATCAATCCTGGAATTTCTTTGGAGGGAATGATGCTCAAGCTGAAACTCCAGTATTTTGGCCACCTCATGCGAAGAGTTGACTCATTGGAGAAGACTCTGATGCTGGGAGGGATTGAGGGCAGGAGGAGAAGGGGACGACAGAGGATGAGATGGCTGGATGGCATCACTGACTCGATGAATGTGAGTCTGAGTGACCTCCGGGAGCTGGTGATGGACAGGGAGGCCTGGCGTGCTGCGGTTCATGGGGTCGCAAAGAGTCGGACACGACTGAGCGACTGATCTGATCTGAATGATTTGTTGATCTGGTACTTGCTAGCAAATCCCCACCTGACTTTGTGGGAAAAATAAAATCCCTAGTTGTTTTAAGCTGCTTTTTTGATATTGTTTTGTGTATGATTCTTGTTATTCACAATTGAACATAAATCTCTTGTTGATAACAGCCATAAGATATTTGTCCAAGATTTGAGCTGGGAACCCAGAGTCTAAAGATTCTATAATCCAGCTTTATCTCTGTCCAATGTTTAGACACACCATTCATTTCCCTGTGCCTTATTTTATCTTATAAAAGAGACCACACTAACATCACCTCTGCTAAACTGGAAAAACAGGATTCTGCCTCTGCAGTATGACAGCAGAGCCTTTAAGCACTTTTGGCAAAACCCACCGGCAAACTGATTTCTGTGTCTCAGCCAATTCTTCTTTAACAATGGTATCATGTAAGGGGGAAGTAATGGGATTTTACGTATATGACCATTATTCCTTTTGTAAAATCAGCTTTGTTTTAATTGGGTTATTATTGGAGGGAAGGAAAGAGCAAAACCAGGACGTAAAGATAGAGCCGTAGGGCGGCAAGACTGTATTAAAATAAATTTTATCCTCCACACATTGTTCCTCCGTACAACATTTTCCTCCATTTCTAATTTTCCCCCAAATGGCTGAGGCCAAGGTATTCATTTATCAGGCCCATCCATTCTGCCTCTCCTGACCATTTTTGCATATGTCTGTGGGCTTGGCTTCTTACCATGATACCCAGCGTCTGGCAGCTGGGTGATGCTTGTGACCCCAAGGATCAGACGAGGACTCATCTTCCCACCAGTTGTTGACCATGGGGCCAGTGGAAAAGCTAATGGCTTAAAGTTCTCAGGGTGTTCTTTCTGCGGCAGAGCTGGAGTCAATTATTCCACGGCTGCAGCTCTCTGCAGGGGAGCTCCGTTCCTCAACGCAGGGAGCTTGAGACGCCGTCTGCTCTGAGGAGCTTGGATTAGTCCATCTGTTTCTGGTTTTCAAAAACCTGAGGTGAAGAAAATAAATAACAGGGAAAACAAAAATGAAAAATGCCCCTGGTTCCTGAATTGCAGAAAGTCTGCATGTGCTCCTAAATCGAGTGCTCCATCCAGATGCGCCAAACCCTGCTGGGGCTTCCTGGGTGGAAAGAGAAAAGAAACATCCAGATTTTGCTTTTGAAGATTTCTCCATCTTTAGAAAGATAGCTCACCCCTCCCATTATATAAAAGTGACATTTCCCATTATTTTGGCGAAGAAACAAATGTGGCGCTCTTATAAAGCCATATCCTCCCCATCATTTGCTTTTTAAAAACTATTCACAAGTTTTTAACTGAAGCCTATATGAGTCTGTGCTTTCCATAAGAAGGAAGATACAGCCAAGGAATCAGAGACGTACACCTAGAAATCACATAATCAAAGCCTCCAGGTGTCTACAATTAAATATGGAAGCTGGTTTGGCTTTGCTGCTGCTGCTGCTAAGTCGCTTCAGTCGTGTCCAACTCTGTGTGACCCCATAGAGGAAGCTCACCAGGCTCCCCAGTCCCTGGGATTCTCCAGGCAAGAACACTGGAGTGGGTTGCCATTTCCCTCTCCAATGCATGAAAGTGAAAAGTGAAAGTGAAGTTGCTCAGTCGTGTCCGACTCTTAGCAACCCCATGGACTGGAGCCTACCAGGCTCCTTCATCTATGGGATTTTCCAGGCAAAAGTACTGGGGTGGGGTGCCATTGCCTTCCCCGGGTTTGGCTTTAGTGGACTTAAAAGGCAAAATTCGGACCACTAGGAAGAAATGATAGAAAAGGGGATTTCAGAGCTTAAGACCATTTTAATCAATGATCTGTTGGGTTTTAAGTGAACTGCCTAGGTTAACATCAGGGACCACACGCGTTGGAAATCAAATCAGAAACAGAGGTTCCCAGAAAGGGGCTGCAGTGTAGAGGATGTCCGAGAGTGAAGGTTACACTTGTCCACTTGCCCACAGCTCACTGCAACTTTATATATATATACACACATATATAGGAGTATAGTGGATTTACAATGTTGTGTTAGTTTCTGCTGTACAGCAAAGTGAATCAATTATACATACATCCACCCATTCTTAGATTCTTTTCCCACATAGGTAATTACACAGTATTGAGTTCCCTGTGCTATACAGCAAGAATACGGGAGCTCATTGATATTTCCTTCTCCAGGGGACCTTCCTGATCCAGGGATTGAATCTGTCCCCTACACTGGCAGGTAGATTCTTTACTGCTGAGCCACAGTGGTGTATATATGTCAATCCCAATCTCCCAATTTATTCCTTCCACCATTTTCCCCCAGGAACCATAAAATTTTGTTTTTTACATCTATGACTCTATTTCTGTTTTGTAAATAAGTTTATTTGTACCATCTTTTAAAGACTCCACAAATAAGTGGTAATCATATGATATTTGTCTTTCTCTATCTGACTTCACTCAGTGTGACAATCTCCAGGTTCATCCTTTCTATTCTCATATTTCTCCGAAAATTATTTGGCCAATGGTCATGAACTATCAAGGGGATGCTATTCATAGCCAAGGGTATGGCAGAATTTTTTTTTTTTTTGCTTCTCCCTTTATTGGTGGGAAGATTGTTTTCTACGCTTACCTCTCCACTAAAGTCTTTCACCTCAATCTCAGCTGTGAAGTCCTTTTTCCATGCAGAGTGCCATGGAAACACATGCCTCAGATTATGATATAAACATTTCTGGAGTGGGTGGGGACAAGTATTCTCTTCTTATGGGTGGGAACAATTTCTCTTCCGGCACTAACTAGACCTTGAATTGGCCAAACACAGATTCTTGCAAATATTGTCATGGCTGGATATGTTTTTCTAGGAGGATAGGGTGTGTCAATATATCTTAAAGCTCTATCAGCATCAAAGTAGCTATATTGCTTAGAACCTTATTATTACAGAAAGGGATTTTGGAACATAGTGAGTTAATTTTGACTTTTTCTATAATTCTCAGATTTCAGTTTCCAGATCCATTTTCCCTTCGTTGAAGCTACTGCCTGGGTGAGTCTAAGTCTCCATAGTGAAGAGCTTACTAATAACTGCTCCATGACTGAAGCTCACTGACTGCACTGTCAACTCCATCTTACCCCCAGCTAAGATGCCCTACCCACTCCTCTCTGAATGACTGAGCTTTAGTCTACTCACAAGGAACGTGCCCAAGCTAGGAAATTTCCTACCACCTTTTATCCTTGCCTTCATCTGACACAGGAACTGAAAGAGTGCCTTTGCTGACACATGGTTAATGGTCAGGAGATCCTCAGGGCAAGGAAAACCGTGTTCCCTTCAGTGCTCATCTTTCTCTTAGCTGGTAGTCATGATCTGTTTTTAGCTTTGGCCCCTTTAAGTCCCCTGTACCCACTTTAAGCAGTGCAGGGCACAGCCTTGAATGCCTCTGGACTGTCTTCTCCCCCGACCCCATCCTGCCTGTAGGTTCCCCACAATAAACTTCATAATTGTACTTTATGGAGTTCCCTGCTTCATCTTTCAGTATTAAGAATCCCTTCTCAGTTCGGAGGAGATTACTCAGTATCTCCGTCACTCAACTGCCTCATCTAGGCAAATTCATATGTCTGAATTTATTTCCTTTCTTATTTAATTTTCATGTCCTCTCATTTTTTGTTTTTTAAAATTTTAAATGAAACTGCTTATTTTCTACTGGTATTTTAAAATTCTAATCTGCCCCAGGAGAAATGTTTTGGCCAAAATTTATCTTCTTGTGATTTCTAAACTTAAAGAAATACATTGTTGTGGGAAGGACAACACCAGGCTGGACATTAAAGAAACTAGGGTTCTATTTCTCCTCTGTCACTAACTAGACCTTGAATTGGCCACTTCATCTTATCAGATTTCAATTTCCTGATGGGTGACAGGAAAGGATTCGACTAGATCACCTCAGAGGGAGGTCTACTTGGAAGGGAAACTCAGAGAATTCCAGATTCACACTTTTTTCCTTGGAAACTATCCTTGGAGGACTTACATATAAAGGGATCTATCCTCTCCAGTGGCTCAGATGGTAAAGAACCTGCCTGTCAATGCAGGAGACCCGGGTTTGATCCCTGGGCCAGGAAGATCCCCTGGAGGAGGACAGGGCTACCCACTCCAGTATTCTTGCCCCAAGAATTCCATGGACAGAGGAGCCTGGTGGGCAAAGAGCCTCGAGTCGCAGAGTCAGACATGACTGAGGGACTAACGCTCTCCCTTTCATCCTCCATCAGACCTAAAATCCCTTCTGTGATACAACAGGACACATTTCTGGGTGGCATATGTGTCATTTCCATCTTTTCAAGAGGTAGTTGAAAAACATTTTAAGGTCTTGAGTCTTTTAGGATTAACTTCCACCTGTTTCACCAATTCATCTCCCTCTTCTATCCCGAACACACCTATTTTCTAGCCTCACTGAATTACTCAGAGGATTATCAGGTACAGAGGCTCTGGCATTTTGGAGGACCATGGCAATACCATCTGTAAGAAGCTGATCTCAGGTGGCTTCTTGAGCAACTAAAGTCACCAAGAAGGGTGGATTGGAAAGAAAATAAGGTTCTCAGAAATCCTAGACATGAGGAAATTTTGTGGGAGGTTTGATATTATATGGGTGATGGGAACTAGATCTATTGATATTTGAGTTTTCATTGTAATAGCATTCATTAGACATCCTGGAAGGAGGGAACCTTAGGCTACTTTACCTCAGGTTACTTTAGTAATAGAACTGTCTATAAATCCAGGACAGAGCTCAAACCTGTATAAATTATACTGCATTAGACTTAAAGCTATTTTAAATTTATCTTTGCATTATTCCACCCCCAGCCCACACCCCTACAACCCACTACCATAAACAGCTCAGATCGTTAGACAGAACACATATTTGGAAATATACATTAAATTAGACTTACTCATAGTATGAAATCACAAAGTAAATTTAATTAGTCTTTTAATGTTCATTTTAATTTAGCCAAAAGGGCAGCACACCCCCCCACCACCAAAAAAAATGTGTAATGTAGTAACATCTTTTCGTTGTTGTCCAGGAAATACAAAGTCTGACATTCACATTCTCAAATCACAGAGTCGCTCAGTCCAAAAACTGGTTTTGGTTGCTTTGGAAATTAGGCCTTTCACTCCGATAGAAAAACCAATAATTCAACCCATCCAGGACTTCTGGATGAGACTTCTTCCCTCCTCCCCTAGTCAGGGTCTGTCTCGGGCAGAAAGTCTGTAGCCTGGAAAAGGAGGCAGAAATAGGATCTTTCTCCTCCTCCCTCACCTCCTGACACCCACCAGCTGCTGCTTTCTGGTAGAGCTGGAATGGAGGGTTGAGACAAGAGCCAGGGCTAGCTTTTAGATTTCCTAGCAGCACCCAGACGTTACTGACTGCAGAGACTCATATTAAGCTCTCTGAGAGGTTTGGGTCAATCACTTCTCTGCTGATTGAAGTGCAGGAGAGGGCTCTTCCTAACCCTGGAGATGGGGGCTAAATGGGAAACAATAAACCACCAGTTGTTTCCAAGTACCCTCTTCCCCAGGCCTGTCTTCTGCTGACCTTCCAGTACCTGCATGCTGGTGAAGAACTGCAGTCACGGAGCTGTCCTGTGGCATCCATGACATTCCAGTTCTACAGTGCAGTCTGTCTCAGAATTCACTTTGATATCTGATATTTTCACCAAAGAATCTCAAATAAAACACTCATGTTATTGATAATAGACTATTACATAAAATCAGAGGATGTTTGCAGAGCAGGAAGTAATGGTACTTATAGATTTCATCCTCAGGAGACACCAGGTCACTCAAGTGTAGAAATCAAGACTGTTTTGTGACCCAAAAGAAAGTTTACCTTTCCTCTCTTCCATTCCTTCTCCCTTCGTTCCTTGTTATCTGCTTATGCATCTAAATTGAATTTTGTGTTTATACTGCTCCAGCCAATTCTACCTATTTTATCCAAGAAAAAGTTTTCCTTGAGAACAAATGGACAGAAGTCCCAATGCACCCATTCCTGGGGAGGATGGAGGAGCCCTGAGTGTGGGAGGCACAGAGCTTGCCTGTTCTAAACAACCGCGAGATTTGTTCTGTTTCCCCAGAGCCTGCTAATATGGAGACTTTTATAGTTTCAGTAAAGGGTCTGAAACTACCCCAAAGTCCCCTAGCACTTCTCTTAATTCACTTCTAACCTGCTGGCAATGGGGACTTCTTCCATCCTTTAATTGCTGATGAATTCTATAGTCTCAAAGTCTCATTTCTCTGGTTTAGAATCTAGTCAATGAGGAGAGCCTTCCAGTCATTCATTATAAGTCCTGTGTTTTTCTTCCTTGCTTAGACTTGATAAGGTGCACCATAGTATAAAACTTGCCATTTTTTTCCTACTTGGAGTCTCTCTTTTTTTTTTTTTTTTTGCCCACAGTGCATGACATGAGGGTTCCTAGTTCTCCTACCAGGGATCAAACCACTGCAGTGGAAACACGGTGTCTTAACCACTGGACCACCAGGGAAGTCCCTAGAGTTAACTCTTAATTTCCTTCCAGATTCCTTCTTCTTGTCTCTGCAGAATCAATAGACATCTAGAATAAGTGACAAGAACAGGATGTGGAAATGGGTAAGCAGATTTTTGGATGTAGGGCAAGCTGAGGATGAAGTTTGAGGATGTAATAACATCTCATTTCCCAGAGAAATACTAGTCTTTTTCTTTCTTATTGAAAAATTTTTTGTCTGAGCCCAGAGAAGAGAAAATCCAATGAAGTGAAAGGAGAAAAAATCAGAATAACAATGCATTCAAATTAAATAAATGCTGGAGAGGGTGGTAATGTAAATTACCAAATGCTGTTGGTGGTAATGGAAATTGGTGTGGGGCCACTATGGAGAACAAACAATGAGGTTCCTTAAAAAAAAAAAAACCAAAAACAACAACTAAAAATAGAACTACAGCATAACCCTGCAATTCCCTTCCTGGGCATATATCTAGAGAAAACTCTAATTTGAAAAGGTATATGCACCCCAGTGTTCACAGCACACTATTTACAATAGCCAAGATGTGGAAACAACTTGAATGTTCATTGATAAACGAGTAGACAAAGAAGACGTGGTGCATATATATATATATATATATATATATGATGGAATACTGTGCTATGCTGTGCTGAGTTGCTCAGTCGTGTCTGACTCTTTTCAAGTCTATAGACTGTAGCCCGCTAGGCTCCTCTGTCCATGGGAATTCTCTAAGGCAAGAATACTGGAGTGGGTTGCCATGTCCTCCTCCAGGGGATCTTCCCAACTCAGGAATCAAATCCAGGTCTCCCACTCTGCAGGCAGATTCTTTACCATCTGAGCCAACAGGGAAGCCCAAGAATACTGGAGTGGGTAGCCTATCCCTTCTCCAGGGGAACTTCCTGATCCAGGAATCAAAGGGGGGTCTCCTGCATTGAGGGTGGATTCTTTACCAGCTGAGCTATCTGGGAAGCCCTGATGGAATACTGCTGCTGCTACTGCTGCTAAGTCGCTTCAGTCATGTCCAACTCTGTGCGACCCCATAGACGGCAGCCTACCAGGCTCTCCCGTCCCTGGGATTCTCCAGGCAAGAACACTGGAGTGGGTTGTCATTTCCTTCTCCAATGCATGAAAGTGAAAAGTGAAAGGGAATTCGCTCAGTCGTGTCCTACCCTAGCGACCCCATGGACTGAAGCCTACCAAGCTCTTCCGTCCATGGGATTTTCCAGGCAAGAGTACTGGAGTGGGGTGCCATTGCCTTCTCCGATGGAATACTACTCAGCCATAAAAAAGAATGAAATAATGCCATTTGCCACAACATGGATGGACCTAGAGACTATGATACTAAGTAAAGCATGTCAGACAAAGACAAATATCAACTGATACCACTTACATGTGTGCTCTAAAAATGATACAAACGGACTTACTTACAAAACATAAATAGACTCACAGACATAAAAAACAAAATGACAGTTACCAAAGGGGAGAGTGGGACAGAGGGATAAATTGTGAGTTTGGGATGAATGTATACACGCTGCTGCTGCTACTGCTGCTAAGTCACTTCAGTCGTGTCTGACTCTGTGCGATCCCGTAGATGGCAGCCCACCAGGCTCCCTCGTCCCTGGGATTCTCCAGGCAAGAACACTGGAGTGGGTTGTCATTTCCTTCTCCAATGCATGAAAGTGAAAAGTGAAAGTGAAGTTGCTCAGTCGTGCTCGACTCTTAGCGACGAAATAAACTGCAGCCCACCAGGCTCCTCCATCCATGGGATTTTCCAGGCAAGTGTACTGGAGTGGGGTGCCATTGCCTTCTCCGTATACCCGCTACTATATGTAAAATAAACAACAGAGACCTACTGTATATCACAGGGAACTATACTCAATATCTTGTAATAGCCCCTAATGGAAAAGAATCTTAAAGATTAGCAGAGCACATGCAGTAGTTCATTTGAATCCATCAGTTTTTATTTATTCACGTCTGTTCATCTAGTCAGCCACCTTTTATATGCTAGAAAATTTTCTAAACACTAGGGATGAAGACATGGTCAAACTTTCCTGGAGATATCATCTCAGCAAAGACCCCATGCTCTCTTTCCTAACAATCACACAAGGCTTCAGAGGTCACCCAATCCCATTGCCTGACCAGAGAACTCGTTATCTTCAGAAAAGATGAAGGAAAACCCCTCACCACTGTATGTGTCACAGAGACATTTCTATACTTTAAAAACATGTTACTGCCATACTTTTTTCTACTGAGGGAGAGGGCGTATGATAATGGGCACCTTGATAACAATAAGATCCATTTATTTCCCAAGTTTATAAATGATATCCTATTTTTTTTAAGTACTGCAACAAATATAAATTCAAATAGCCAGTTAACAGCTTAGCAGTCCATTCAGAGATTCTTTAATGCTAGTTGTGTGTAAAAATTGCCCAAGAAAGTTAAACAATAGAGAAGTTTAGGCAGGCCCTATCTGTGAAAATTCTGATGCTCTAAGTATGCAGGGAGGCTTCAGTAAGGAGGGGTTTTAAGGCCCTTAAATAATCCTAATGGCAATCCCCGGAGAAGGCAATGGCACCCTACTCCAGTACTCTTGCCTGGAAAATCCCACGGACAGAGGAGCCTGGTAGGCTGCAGTCCATGGGGTCACTAAGAGTCAGACATGACTGAGCGACTTCACTTTCTCTTTTCACTTCCATGCATTGGAGAAGGAAATGGCAACCCACTTCAGTGTTCTTGCCTGGAGAATCCCAGGGACGGGGGAGCCTGGTGGGCTGCTGTCTATGGGGTCGCACAGAGTCGGACACGACTGAAGTGACTTAGCATAGCATAGCATAGCAATGGCAATCCTAATGGTTAAGAATCTGCCTGCCAAAGCAGGGGACACCAGTTAGGTCCCTAGTCTAGGAAGATCTCATATGCTGGCTAGCAACCAAGTCCATGTGCCTCAACTACTGAGCCTGCGTTCCCTAGAGCCCAAGCTCCACAGCAAGAGAAGCCACCACAAAGACCAGCCTGTGCATCACCACAAAGAGTAGCCCCCGCTCGCCACAACTAGAGAAAGCCGGTGTGCAGCATCAAAGACCCAGCGCAGCCAAAAATGCACAAACAATAAAAAGAACAATATTAAAAAGAAGTAATAATCCTAACAGGTCATCTGCGGGAAGAGCTGCCAAAACCTTCATCGATGACCTCCCTCCCAAATGTTCTTCTAGGAGATAATATCTTACTGTGAGTAGGAAGGGAAAAAATGGTTGTTCACATTTTGGGTCATAGCTGGAAAGAGTTTCACATGGAAAAAACCATTCATTGTCAGTTAAAATGTTTAGCTGTCTTCTCTGTGTCATTTTGTTGGAGATGAAAGTGCTTTCTAAAACTGCCAAATTTTGACAGCCAGAGAAGTCACATGTCAACAGTACTTAGGTGTACTTTCTCTCAAGTGACTATTGCATTTACCTTAATATTCTGAGATGTTCAAACAGTGTTGCCCTCAGAAAAGACTCTAAGAATAGCTTGCCATCTTCATGTTCTCCTTGATGGTTTTCTGATCCACACATTCTACCTCTAATGTCCTTTAGGTAGCCAGAAGAGACTTAAGTAAAGCATGCGCACATACCCCCAGCCTTTCCAACTAGAATGATGGACCAACTTACTCTTTCATCCCATTTAATTTTGATTGCTATGGTTATTTTCTAGTTTTAGAATTCAGCTTTTTTTCTGGGCTTCAGAGAATTTTACATTCCTAGGTTGCTTATCCAACCAAGATCAATTCCCTCCAGATCTCTTCCTTTAATGAGGCCTGATGTCCTTTAATTCAATTCTGTTGGTATCTTTGGGTGAGAGAAACAAACAGGTCTGGGACATGACATTTCTTTTTATGAATGAGACAGAAAAATGACTCATGAAAGTGTACTTTTTTTTTAAGGGAGAATAATAAAGAAGTTTATCCAATAAGATTACCACGGGTATTTTTAGCCACAATCCTTGTAAATTCAAGAATTTACCTGCTTTGTCTTTACCTTCCTATGACTGGGGTTCAGGCCATCAGGGGCTTTTTAAAATTCAAAGCATAATTTCAAAAATCTTAAAGGTATGGCTCTCATACAAACGTATATGGATCTGTTTCAAGAACTTTACTCAGCTTACTCATGAACAAGGATACCAGTAATGAGGCAAAGGCTGGTTTAAAGAGTATATGGAGTTTTACAAACATTTTGAAGCAATGATAGAAAAAAAGTGATAAATTAAATGTGAGCCTGACTGATGTCCCACAAGCAAACCTGCATAGGAGTTATCTTTTCTACCTGACAGAAACCAATTGCATTTTTATTGGGCCCAAATTTATAAGTTACCACAAATCTTATTAGGCTTCCCAGGTGGCTCAGATGATAAAGAATCTGCCTACAATTCAGGAGACCTGAGTTCAATCCCTGGGTTGGGAAGATCCCCTGGAGGTGGGCATAGCAACCCACTGCAGTATACTTGCCCAGAGAATTCCATGGACAGAGGAGCCTGACAGGCGACAGTCCATAGGGTTGCAAAGAGTCAGACACAACTGAGCGACTAACACTTCCACTTTTCACATATTGTATTAAATTTTTATTCAACAATAAACAATGATTCAAACCAAGTATATGCCCCAAGAATAAGTGATCCTTGCATGTGCCTTGCATACAGTGCCTACATATAACACTGGAAGAACATGCTGCACACCTTTTTACTCAATTCCTATGCTTTACATAATTTTCCTTATAATTTAGTGGTGGTAAGTTTCAAAGCAGCAAGACCCTGAGATAGATGAGGCCAAGTTTCAGGTGATGGTAATGGGTTCATGGTTCTTCCTCCCCAAGGTCACTGCTGTGTACGTGCACACAAGGGTACACGTGATGTGGGACATATGACAAGTCTGGCACTGCATAGGCAACATGAAAAACTTTTAAATGACTTTTGAAAAAATGAATTTGCTTCTCAGAAAACTTAAACTAACCTGATCCTTCGAACCAACTTTATTAATGTTCCTTTCCTACTGTCTTCTTCATTGGAAAGGGCTTCTTTGTACATTTCCTAAAGAAGCAGCGGCATCTGAATCTACTCGGAACTGTTCAGTGGAACCATCCATGGAATGCATGCCACTGTCCTTCACAAGGGACTTTTACACAGGTGCTTAGAAATCTAGAAAATAAGGAAGGGCCTTTCCCAGATGAACATCAAGAGTTGGGGCTTTCTTCAAGATTGCTGCAGTTTTAAGTATAAATTTAGATTTAAGTTCCTTTTATTGATGTTAGTTAAGTTCCTTGAGAGGGTTTCTGGAACATAAAAGAGAAAACCTAGCTTTCATGTTTTCCATCATCTTGAGGAAGGAATATCACAGTTACGTCTTCCATTTCCATTTTGCTTCCCTGCTTTCATCTTGAAAGTTTCCTGATCCTCAGAGAGGTCCTTAAAGATTCTCCTCTTATACTGAGAGGATCATAATGATATAAAGGATCACCCTGATTAAATGCACATGTTAATAAGCCTTGGAAGCAGTTCAAAAAGAGCTCATAGGCTTAGAATCTATTTTCCACTATAGAATATTCAGAATGGAAAGCCAAACCTTTTGGAACTGGGTCAGACCTGCTCCTTAATCCCACCAGTCTGTGGGCACATGATAACATCTCTGGGTGGCATTGCAATTTTCTCCAATTTGCTAACGAAGACTAATTATCCAAATAATTCAGCCCGACTCTCTGCTCTTGACCACTGCAAATCTCCCTGCGGTTCCTTAAAGCTCTGTTTGTTCCCCATTTCTTCTCTTGTTTTAAACCCCTCACTGTTCTGAGTGCCTTTTATTTAAAGAGAAATTGGATACCTACTGTGTAAATTTCTGCAGGGAGTCTTTTAATGTAGACTGTAGCAATTTTCTCTAGGAATATGCTAATAATTACAACAGCTAGGGATTTGGACTGTGTTATCTATGGAGGAGGAATTGTGTGAGAAAATGGGGGAAAAAATCTCAACTCTCTAGCACTCTGAAAAGAAAACAAGAAAGAATAAAATAATAAAGGAGAAAGGACAACTTATTTGTTCAGATGTGGGCTGGATACAGACAGATGCTTAGAAGTAGCGATTGTGACCACTGGTCTTTGTGCAGGCTCTTAGGAAAAGGCAATCATGAAGGGGGAATGGTGAACTTTGGTCCCATGGGGCCTCCGTAGTCATGGCAACAGAGCATCCCCAGGTGATCCCCTGGAGTCAAAATGCGACGACGTTGTAGAGTCCTGTCTGTCTAGTCTGCTGGAGGTACGGGTGTCTGAACAACAATTTCACAATCCTGAATTGCTGGTGAAAATTAGTTTGAGTGTTTTGACTTTTTCTTTTTTGTCTTTGTTTAAAAGACAACTTTTTGAAATAAACTGCATAGTTGTAATTCAGAGAAAAGTTTCTGGGAAATAAATATGATTATTTTAGAACCCAACTTGCACTGAAGTTATACATTCACACAGTTTGATCAACAGCCACATCTTATCCAAAGGTTATTTGTGAAGTGGATTATTGAAGGTGACTTATGGTTTTCTACTTTTATTACCAAGCAACTTTTGGTGGTCACAGACTAACTTGGTCTGACCCTTTATCACAAAGTTCTGAACACCCAGTCACTCTGTAAGTGTTGTTTCAACCAAAATGAAGGGGAAAAAGAGACTCCTTTTTAAAATTTCTATAGGAGAAATGAGGCAAAAAAATTATTTCCACATACTGATGTGAAAATTAAAGCACTGGAAAGGAGAAGGAATTTTCCCATGATGGAACCAAAATAAGTCCCAAGATCCTTAAATTCTTTGGTAACTTTTATAGGTTAGACTTCTGAAACTCTGGTTTTGATAACTGATTTAAGGGTTTCTTCTTGGACAAAAGTGTTAAGAAGTTATGCAAAAGAAAAAGGATCATGAATTCACTTTAATTAAAACAGAAATAAAATCAATACCCAGCAGTATTTTTTGAGTTTCACAGAAAGGAAAAGCAACCAAATAATGTTAATAATGGAAATATTAATAATAATATAAGTAACATTTACTGAACAATGTATATAGGTGCTAATCATTCCATAGGGATTATCTCATCTATTTGTTTCTACTTGAATGATGAAGAAACACAAAGACCTTAAGGATCTTCCCCAAAGTCACATAGCTCATAATTGGTAGAACCAAAATTTAAACCTAGGCCATCTGACAGTAGTGGCTGTGTTTCTAATCACTCCAGTACACTCTACTGTGCTTCTGCACTATAATTTAAAACACATATACAAGATTTGTGTACTATAGAAAAATGAAATATTTATAAGTTACCTTAAAATCTATGAACTGTATCACTGTTTATGGAGAAGGATGACCAACCCCCACCCTCGCTGAGCTCATATGCATCAGCTATACCCCTGGCACTGTGCATATATTATCTCCACTTCTTACCACAAATCTGCAATGAAAGGAATATTATCCTCATATTTTATATGAATAAATGAAGCCTAGAGATATTTTCATCATCTGCCCAGGGTTATATTTAAGCAACAGGCTTAGCTGGGGAGTGAGCTCAAGTGTGGGTATTTTCAAAGCATCTGTTTTTTCCATGATGCTGGGCTGGTTTCTCCAAGTTGTTTTTATGTGTAACTTCAGTTTTACCAAAACGGCAAATCTCTCTTCCCAATCCCTGATTTTACTTTCTTACTAAAGTTGTTAATGAGATCATAGTATTAGAAGTACTATCTCCAGGAAACCTGAATAAACTACACTATTTATCTGAAGGGAAGATAATGGTTTATCTTTCTAAACTGAGTGACCATTATTAGCTGATTAACTTGATTTTCACTCTTTAACACTCAAATGAATTAAAAATGAATGAATGAATGGGTAAACATTAAGACAACTGCAAACTAAAAATTGTGACTCACCATCCTTTACAACAAGAATGAAGTCATTGGCCACTGCAGTCGCTGACTTTCAACAACCCCTGGAAGGAGTTCAGGGTGGAGATCAAGAATGAGGCACTCTCTGCTCTGGGAAAAACCAGCAGAACAGGCCCTCAGATAATTATTTTCAGGAGAAGATTTTATGAGCCTGGTTTCTTGTATCTTCTTATACACAGAAAAGCACTAAAATTATTAACAGACATCTGCTCCTTGGGACTAGCAGCAACCTTCTGTTAAAATGTGTCTGAGTGCATGTATCCCTTTCACCAAAATCACATACATACTGACCTTCCCCCTCCACCTCTTCTGAGCAGTTTCTCAGAGCTATCTGATGGGCTGTCTCCCAGGCTATAGTCCTCATTTTGCCCCAAATAAAACTTAACTCACAGCTCTCACATTGTGTACTTTTTTTTTTTTTTTCAGTTCACACAACCTACCATCTACTGAATGTCTAGTAGTTAGTAGGCACTGTGCAATGGCATTTTAACCCTTTGCATGAAGGTTGTGTAGGAAAGTGATGATTTTATTATTTCTTCAATGTTTAAGGATGAGGATCTGAAGCTTAGATTAAATTAATGGATCACTCAGTTTCAGCCAGTGAATGAGACTGTTGGAAATAGAGCCCAAGGACCTATGGCTCCAAAGTTTGAACTGTTCAATCTATGTTTAAAATTTTTCTTTTAAAAACTTTTCGATATGTTTTAGATACAAAAGAATATTTTAGAAATATCTGTAAGGAATACAGAACAACTGTATAAGTGAGTACCCAAATATTCATGACCCAGATTTATAAGTAAAATATTATCTTAAACTTCCCTGAGTGACTTTTCATCCCTATCCTCCTTTTCTATTATTTTAGAGAGTTTCTTTATGGTTTCATATTTGTTAATAGTCCTAAGTAATTCACTATTTAGATATACATGCTTTGTACCTTTAAGTCAGTTGAATGAAACTCTTTTTATCTTACTTTCTCTCTTTGCTTGACATCATAACTAAGACTCATCTATAACATTGAATAAAGCTGTGTTTAATTTCTTTTCACTGTTGTATAAAATTCCATATTGTCTCTGCCATACTTTTAAAAAATTTAACCATAGTTGACTTACAATAGAATATTATTCAGTTATTTAAAAAAATGAAATAATTTCATTAGAAGCAACATGGGTGGAAGCAAGTCAGAGAGAGATAAACACCATATGACATCACTTGTGTGTGGAATCTTAAAAAATGATGCAAATCAACTTATTTACACAATAGAAACAATCTCACAGAAACAGAAAACAAACTCACAGTTACCAACGGAGAAAGTGGAGGCAGAGGGATAAATACTGTTTCTACTTGTGATGAATGTTGGTGTGTGTTTTTCCCTTCCCATCCTTCCTTCCTTCCTCCCTTCCTTTCTTTCCCTCTTTTTCCCTTCTTTCCTTTCTTTCTTTCTCTATTATAAGGAGTGCTGACAAGAATAAATTATACACATCTCCCAGGATATATCTGAGAAGGTCACAACACCATAAACTTTACATTGTTGGTCTGTGAGATAATACCATATTGTTCTCCTAAGATGATGGAGCAATTTCTACTACATGTTATTCTGAATAACACTGTACAATTATTCATCTTCCTCTACATCCTCACCAACATATGATATCGTTATACTTCAGTCTTTACTAATATGATTGGTATAAAATGGTATCTTATTGTGAAATGATAAGGTTGAATATCTTTTTATGTATTTTATTTGCATTTTTTTCTGTGAATCGCCTATCCATTTTTTATTTTTGCCATATTGTTCTATGGGTAATTTACCTTTTTATTATTAGCTTGGAGGTCTCTTTATATATTTTGGGCATTAAACATTTCAAATTTAATCTATTAAAAATAATTCTACCAGCTTACATAGGGGTTTCACTTATTTATGTGGACTTTTGATGAATTGAAATTCTAAATTTTAATATACTTGTATTTCTCAATCTTTCCCTTCATTCTTTGTACACACAGACAATCTTCCTTAATCTTAAGTAATGAAAAAATTTTGCTCAAAGGTTTATAGTTTTGCCTTTTGCATTTAATATTTAACCCAGCTAGAGTTGATATTTGCTTAAAGCATTATAAACCTAGTTTCCATATATCTGTGGTTGTGTTCCTGGATTCTCCTCTAATTTTCCAGTTCTTCCATTTTTGTGACAGTATTGTGTTGTCTTAATTTTTACAGTTTATGGTAATATTTGATATCTGGGAAGCCAAATCCAATTACTTTGCACTTCTTAAGCAATGTCTCACTATTCTTACACCTTTGATCTTCCCCATAAATTTTAAAATAAGCTTGTTAAATTCCCCAAAGTCTGTTGGTATTTTGACTAGAGTTGAATCACATCACTAGAGCAATTTGGTAAGAATTTACATCGTTAAGATAGTGTCTTTTCCTTGTTAATTTACAGACTGTGTATGTGGTATGGTTCCTATTTATTTAAGTCTCTGAAAACATTTTCTTCAATATAATTTTCTCCATACAAATTTTTTACATGTATTGCTTGATTAATTCCTTGGTTCTTTACTTTTTGTTTGAAACCAATATGAAAGCTATCTTTTAATAACAACCTTTAATAAATGTTTTTGAGCATGTGTCAAATTGCAATTAATTTCTTATACTTTTATAAATAAGTTTAATTTTTTAGGAGATTTAGAGTTATAGAAAACTTTGTAAGATAGTACAAAAAGTTTCCATACATCTTACATCCAGTTTCCCATGTTTTAAAATTCTTATATTAGTATAATGCATTTGTTGTATATACTGAACCTATATTGGCAAAATATTAACTCAAGTAATATTTTATTCAAATTTCCTTATTTCTTACCTAATTTCTTTGTTTGTTCCAGGATCCCAACAGTATATCATATTGCATCTTGGCACCACTTCTTCTTAGGCTTCAATTGGCTCAAACTGTTTTTAAAAGATTGCTTGACTTGATGACCTGGACAGTTTTGAAGAGCACCGGTTAGGATTTTTTTAGAGCCTTCTATTGGGACTTGTCTGATATTTTTCTCATGATTATGGTTTTTTGAGAGGAAGACCACAGAAGCAGTATGTCATTTTTGTTTCATCTTATCAAGGGTACAATAGTATAGGTATGTAATCTATAATATATTGAATCACCATGCTGTACACCTGAAACTAATATAATACTGTAAGTCAACTGTACTACAATTTAAGAATTCATAGTGCAGAAGTTGACCCCAGTGGCCTGCCTGAGGCAGTGTTTGTCAGATTTCACCACTGTAGAGTTTTTTCTCTTTCCCCTGACCATACTGTAACCTTTAGAAAGAAGGCCCCACCTCTGCCTAAGGAGTGGGGAGTGAGTCATGTTCCACCTTGTTGAGGGCCAGATATCCACACAAATTCATAGGAATTCTTCTGCACATAAGACTATGTCTTCTCCCACATTTATTTATTCACTTATTTATCTAAGCATGGACTCGTGAATATTTAATTTAAATTCTATGCTGTAATCTAGTACTACTTTATATTGTTGCTAAAATTGTTCCATCTTTAGCCATTAGGGGCTCTTTCCATTGGCTTCTGTGTTCCATTGTGGATGAACTATCATCGTAGACTTTTTTTTTTTTTCCTGAGCACTGTCTTTACAATCGATTTTTAAAAAATACATATTGACCTTACAGCAATTCAAATAATTTCCTTTTTCCTGCAACCATGTTATCTGCAAATAATGACAAGTTTTCTTCCATTCAACTTATTACAATTCTTATACCTTTTACTTATTTCTTTTGCCTTGATGAATTTAACTAGGACCTTTCATATGATGCTGATCCAAAGGTATAATCAGATCAGATCAGTCGCTCAGTCGTGTCCGACTCTTTGCGACCCCATGAACTGCAGCACGCCAGGCCTCCCTATCCATCACCAGCTCTCGGAGGTCACTCAGACTCACATCCATCGAGTCAGTGATGCCATCCAGCCATCTCATCCTCTGTCGTCCCCTTCTCCTCCTGCCCTCAATCCCTCCCAGCATCAGAGTCTTCTCCAATGAGTCAACTCTTCGCATGAGGTGGCCAAAATACTGGAGTTTCAGCTTGAGCATCATTCCCTCCAAAGAAATCCCAGGTCTGATCTCCTTCAGAATGGACCGGTTGGATCTCCTTGCAGTCCAAGGGACTCTCAAGAGTCTTCTCCAACACCACAGTTCAAAAGCATCTATTCTTCGGCGCTCAGCCTTCTTCACAGTCCAGCTCTCACATCCATACATGACCACAGGAAAGACCATAGCCTTGACTAGGCGAACCTTTGTTGGCAAAGTGATGTCTCTGCTTTTGAATATGCTATCTAGGTTGGTCATAACCTTCCTTCCAAGGAGTAAGCGTCTTTTAATTTCATGGCTGCAGTCACCATCTGCAGTGATTGTGGAGCCCAGAAAAATAAAGTCTGACACTGTTTCCATTGTTTCTCCATCTATTTCCTATGAAGTGATGGGACCAGATGCCATGATCTTTGTTTTCTGAATGTTGAGCTTTAAGCCAACCTTTTCACTCTCCACTTTCACTTTCATCAAGAGGCTTTTGAGTTCCTCTTCACTTTCTGCCATAAGGGTGGTATCATCTGCATATCTGAGGTTATTGATATTTCTCCCGGCAATCCTGATTCCAGCTTATGTTTCCTCCAGTCCAGCATTTCTCATGATGTACTCTGCATATAAGTTAAATAAACATGGTGACAATATACAGCCTTGACGTACTCCTTTTCCTATTTGGAACCAGTCTGTTGTTCCATGACCAGTTCTAACTGTTGCTTCCTGACCTGCATACAGATTTCTCAAGAGGCAGATCAGGTGGTCTGGTATTCCCATCTCTCTCAGAATTTTCCAGAGTTTATTGTGATTTACACATTGGCATAGTCAATAAAGCAGAAATAGTTGTTTTTCTGGAACTCTCTTGCTTTTTCGATAATTCAGCGGATGTTGGCAATTTGATCTCTGGTTCCTCTGCCTTTTCTAAATCCAGCTTGAACATCAGGAAGTTCACGGTTCACATATTGCTGAAGCCTGGCTTGGAGAAAGGTATAATAGAGAATGCATTTAACTTATTTTGGATAGTACAGGAGATAACTTCAATATTTCACCACTGAGGTGGATGTTTACTATGTTTTTGGGGGGTTTTTTTGGGGGGGATATTTTTGTTCTTTTTTATCTTGTTTTATTTATCAAGGTAAAGTATCCTTCCAGCTCAAACTTGCTGGCTGTCTTAGTTTGTTTGCCCTAAAAAGAGTCTAAAAATGAATTAAAATGCAATCATTTATGCGGGAGGTGATCTCAGGAAACACCATTAAGAGAGTGCTTAGTGAATCAGAAAAGAGAAGGAAACCAATAAAGGGTGCTTTATAAAGCCACTTATCTTCCAGGTATCAGTGCAAAACATATTCCTTTAGGTTTTCAAAGGGACAAATGAGAAAGCTGAGAGACTTTGGTTCAGGGCTGCCAAGGAGAGAGTAGGGTACTGATTCTCTGGCACTTCCTGCCTAACTGGCTTGTAATTTTCCTTTTGAATATTGCCTTTCTCAGATTTTTAGTTACAAGACTATTGTTTAGTCGCTCAGTTGTATCCAACTCTTTGTGACCCTGTGAACTGCAACATGCTAGGCTTCCCTGTCCTTCAGCATCTTCCGGAAGTTGCTCAAACTCATGACCATTGAGTCAGTGATGCCATCCAACCATCTCATCCTCTGTCATCCCCTTCTCCTTCTGCCTTCTATCTTTCCCAGCATCAGTGTCTTTTCTAACGAGCTGGCTCTTTGCATCAGGTGGTCAAAGTACTAGAGCTTCAGCTTTAGCATCAGTCCTTCTAATGGATATTTGGGGTTGATTTCCCTTAAGATTGACTGGTTTGATCTCTTTGCAGTCCAAGGGACTCTCAAGAGTCTTCTCCAACACCACAGTTCAAAAGCATCAATTCTTTGATGTTTAGTCTTCTTTGTGGCCCAACTCTCACATCCATACAGGACTACTGGGAAAATGAAAGCTTTGACTAGATGGACCTTTGTTGGAAAATTAATATCTGTTTTTTAATACACTGTCTAATTTTGTCATAGCTTTTCTTCCAAGGAGCAATCGTCTTTTAATTTCAAGGCTGCAGTCACTGTCCACAGTGATTTTGGAGCCCAGGAAAACAAAGTCTATCTGTTTCCATTGTTTCCCCATCTATTTCCCATGATGTGATGGGACCAGATGCCGTGACCTTAGTTTTCTGAATATTGAGTTTTAAGCCAGCTGCAACTCTCATATTTTGAGATCTGATTTAGTCTAAGCTCATGCTCTTTCTTCCACATTGGTATTTTTCATATGCCCTGAAGAAGATGGTATATATAATTGCAATGTGTTAACCTCGTGTGGGGATGTTTGTGATGGGAAACTCTAGGTAGAACTAGGGTCAATATAGGTGTGTCAGCCCTTACAGGACTGATAATCAGGAATAAGAGAACAGACAGATGTTAAATATTTTAGATACTGGTTTTATCTTCAACAACTTGGTTTTGCTCTATAGTCCTCTCCCCTCAAATACCTAAATTATGTTAAACATCTTTCAAGTCTTGAGAAACAGCTTTATTTCTCTAATTTGCTCAATCTCAAAACATAACATCAACCTCTTTAAATATTACAGTATTTTTAAAGTTGTATGGTGTAGGAAAAACAGTAGACAAATCATGTAGAGCTATACCAGAAATTTTTAGAAGCCCATATGCATCATCCTGGCATTTTGCATCACATCAGTATCTCTACAGTAAGCAGCACCATTTATTTTATTCTTTATTTTTATTGGAGTATTGTTGCTTTACAATGTTGTGTTAGTTTCTCCTGTACAGCAAAGTGAAACAGCTATACATATATCCCTTCTTTTTTGGATTTCCTTCCCATTTAGGTCAGCATAGGGCAGTGAGTAGAGTTTCCTGAGCTATAAAGTTGGCTCTCATTAGTTATCTGTTTTATACATAACAGTGTATAAAGATACATATCAATTCCAATCTTTCAGTTCATCCTACTCCCTTTCCCCCTTGGTTTCCATGTGTTTGTTCTCTACGTCAGTGTCTGTATCTAAGCAGTACCATTTAGAATGCTATAAATATATATATATATACACACACACACATATGTATATAATTTTGTATATATATGTTTTAATACATGTATATATATATGTATGCATATATATACACATATATGTATATAATTTCAGTATCTCTTTATATATTATATATATGTGTGTGTGTATATTCTATAAAAATCTCAGACATGTTACAAGCACAATTCTGTAAGTCAGGGTATGACTTACAGATAGATCTGCACATATATTCTGTTGGCCAACTTTGGATTCATAATTATTTTGCTCAGTTTAATAGTTTTTTAGATTCAAATTCTAAATGGGCTTTGTTTTAGATCGCAAGCGTACCTAAATCAAACTAAACTATGATCTTTAGAAAAGTGAAAGCTTTTTGAAATCAAATATAGAGCCTTTTTGGTTGCCCATTTCTCTTCTGAAGTCTGTTGTGGACTTGCATCTCTGAGATCGAGCCCCCAGCTCCTAACCCCCCATTTGAGTTGAAACGTTGACCTTTCTCCACCTATTGATGCATCCCGCAAGGGTACCTATGTGACTGTTTTCCTAGTGCTTCTCGTAATCTTCTTTCTTAGACCCTTTCATCTCATTTAATTTTACCAAGTCATCTGGATCTATGTCCCATAGCCAGGCTGGCCCTCGACACATTTGTGAAAATACCTGAAGTTACTCCTTTATTTATTTATTTATTTTTGTCCTATTCCTCTATCCACTTCCTTCTTGTCTCTTCTCTTTCCTCATATCTTTTTCCAGTGCCTGTGAATTGAGATACTTCTCCCTCACCTCCGTCAAATGTTATAGTTTCAAGATGTTTTTCATAAATGACTAGTTACTTCACTTCTATACTACTCTTTCCCTGCATTTGAATTTCTAAAAATCAAAGCTTTAAATTAAAGCTATGCAGAGATGCATGCATTCTATCCTGTGACTTAAGGTTCTTTGACGTATATATCTTATGGTTCATTGAGGCTTCAGCTTAAATAGTTACCCATTTGGCTCCTTGACCCAAGTCTGCATGCCAAAATTCGTACAAACTGAAACACCCGTGAAAGACTAACCCAAAGCCGCAGACTTCACTAAACACAGGCTGCTGTTCCACGGAAAATGATCTGATAGTCAGATAAATATTTCTTTATTTTGTACAATTGAAAGTAAATTTCCTTTGCTAATATTTCTAAGTTAAACACCAAGACCCAGACCAAGTAGGGAAAACGTATCACACAGTCCAAGGGCTCAATATTTCACAGAAGTAAGGGTACTATTTTTACCTGGCAGCCTTGCTGAGACTCTCAGATACACAGAGAGGTCTTTCAAATTTTAGGGCATCTAAGAATCAACTCAAGAGCTTGTTTAAAATGCTAATTTGTGCTCATTTCTCTATACCTTCATTAATATTTGGCAATGCATGATTGGGTCTCTAGAATCTGTAATTACGGCAAAATGAGAGGGGGCCGGCTCACCAAGAATTGTCTGATATTTTATAAACAGTGTGATTTATAGCAAGCTGGACTGTATCCTGATTTCATTCAACTCTAGCTGTTCTGGGCTGTGTGTCCCTGAATGGACGGACAGGACCCCCTGGGCATCGTTCCCCTAAGAATGTCATGGCAACAGCTCTGTCCTCTGCTGAAGAGATGAGAGGGAGCTTGTGGGAGAAGTCGGCCTGATCTATCTGTATCACTGCTCCCTTTCAACCCCAGCCGGAGTACTACAACCCACTTCCAACATCCATCACTCAGAGTCAGTGCAGACCCGCTAGTTAAGAGCTCTGTCCTCCAGAAGACCGTCCTCACTTCAGATGACAACCACAAGGGGAGCTCCCAGGCCCCTAGTCCATCTGATCGACTGGATGTCAACTCAAGGATTCTTACAGTCATCTCAGGTTTGATATTTCCCTAGAATGACTCACAGAACTTATAAAAAAGTGCTTATTATAAAAGCACTATACTTTACTATTACAGTTTTATTATAAATGATACATAGTAGGTGAGGTCTGGGAGGGCCCAGGACACAGATCTTTTGTGATGTTGTGATTTACAACAAGAAATGTATATTTGGGACTTCCCTGGAGGTCCGGTCCATGGAGTCGCAAAGAGTCGGACATGACTACATGACTTCACTTTCTTCACTTTCACTTCCTTTCTTTGGAGGTCCAGTAACTAAGACTCTGTGCTATCAATGCAGGGAGCTCACGTGTGATCCATGGTAGGACAACTAGATCCCACATGCCACAGCTAAGACCTGGCACAGCCAAATAAATAAATAGAAATATTAAAAATATATATAGATATGTTTGGCCCTCATATTGTTTCTGGCACAGAGCCCCTAAAACCACTGGAACTGCTGAAATGAGAATAACAATAAAGGTGTCTTTCATTATATTAATAATGTGACTTTTGGAAAGGACCTAAGGATGGAGTTTGGTTGCAGGAGAAGCAACCATGTGGTTAGGGTGTAGGAATATTCAGTCTTGGCCCTGACTTGTGGGTAGGGGAGAGGGACTGGAGGTTGAAGCAATCACCAAAGGCCATAATTTGGTCTTTACAACGTAATAAAGTCACCGTAAAATCATAAAAGGATGAGATTTGAAGGTCTTATGGATTGGTTGACATGTGAAGATGTGGCAAGAATGATGTTCCTGGAGGCAGCATGGACGTTCTGAGCCCCTTCCCACATACCTTGCCTTATGTAACTCTTCTAGCTGATAAGATCCTTTTATAAGAAGCCGGTTATATAGCAATTAAGACATTTTCTTGAGTTCTCTGAGCTGTTCTACCAAGTTAAACCGGAGGAGGGAGTCATGGAATACTGTGCTCTATAGTCAATTGGTGAGAAGCACATGTAACAATTTGAATTTGCTTTCAATTAGCATTAGAAGTGGAGGGAAGTCTTGTGGGACTGAGTCTTTAACCTGTGGAATCTGATGTTATTTTTAGATAGAGTCAGAATTGAGTTGAATTGAAGCACACAGCTGGTGTGGGGCTTCCCTGGTGGCTCAGACAATAAAAATCTGTGTGCAATGCGGGACACCCAGATTTTATCCCTGGGTCTGGAAGATACCCTGGAGAAGGGAGTGGCTTCCCATGCCAGTATTCTTGCCTGGAGAATTCCATGGTCAGAGGAATCCATGGGGTTGCAAAGAGTCAGACACGACTGAGCAACTAACACTGAACATAGCTGGTGTAGCAGAACTGCTTAGAGCAGATAAAACACATTTTGGAATTAGAATCTGAATTGTTACCATCTGTGTCCTCTCCCTGTGGAATCAAGGGCATGTCACCCTCCCAATACATCAGCATGTTCACCAATCAGGAAGCTCCACTGAGCTTCAGTGTCCAGAGATTTTGTTGGGATTTCATTATGTAGTCATGCTGGATTAAATCATTGACTGTGTGGTTGAACTCAATTTGTATTAATGGCTCTCCTCTCCTCCCTGGAGGTAAGATTGTCCCAAAGTTCCAGCCCTCTAAACAAGTGGTTGGTCTTTCTGGTGACCAGCTTCCATCCTGAAACTATCTAAAGACCACCACGTGTCATCATTAGAATAATGAGGATACTCCTAGCATTCTGGAAATTCTAAGGGGTTTTGAAGCTCCGTTCTAGGAACTATGGACAGAGATCAGATCTATTCTTTGTTTTTTTTCACAGTCATGAAAAGTAAGGATGTGTGCATGTGGGTGTGTGCCTCAGTGTGCGTTGTGCATCCTGTTGGTTTCTGGAAACAGACAAACAAGATTGATGGGAAGAAAGCTGAAGAGTCCTCC
Organism: Tragelaphus eurycerus; assembly: GCA_935064755.1. Classification (NCBI taxonomy): domain Eukaryota; kingdom Metazoa; phylum Chordata; class Mammalia; order Artiodactyla; family Bovidae; genus Tragelaphus; species Tragelaphus eurycerus. The sequence continues at coordinate 8,527,832 of CAKXYN010000034.1, read as the reverse complement.
TGGGTACCAAACACCTAAGGTGAAAATTGTAAGAGCTTTCTGACAAGCCTCCTAACAAATACACTCTTTCACCCTGAGAAAAGCTTGCAGAATTCTTACAAGAATTCTCCTCCAGCTTCCCATTGTTCTCTTTCTTTTTTTCCCCTTTTGGCGATTTCTTCAGTACCATTATTGATTGGAAGGGACTGGAAAACTCTATGAGCCCATTAGGATCTTAATCACCTGTTCAAGATGAGAGAATTCAGTGAGGAACAACAACATTTAATCCTTTGAAGGGGGCTAGTTGAAATTTCTCTTTGGAATCCATGCCCAAGTAGGTTCTGTGAGTTCCTCAAAGAATGTTTGAGCCCATACTCAGACAGCAGCAGAGCTAATGGGCTTAGGGATGTGGTATGAGTCAGAAAGGCTGCCCCGTGATAGAATGGGAAGTTCAAGTCCAGTTCAGTGCTTTTCTTTTCTCCTAAGCTGAGGTCTGTGTACTATGCATTTTTTAGAATAAAATGAAGTATATAAATGCAGAGAAATATTATCATAATTACTTTTGGCACAGAAATATTTTTAGCTAATGTTATTTTAATAAGAGCTGCTGTCAAGGGGGAAAAGGCAAATCATTTAAAGCAAAAGTGTGTTCTGATGTTCTCTGATTTAATGTTCCCCGCCTATGCTGCTGGGTATTCCAGAGTCTCTTAAGCAGCCTTTAGGGGAGCAACCCTATTTTTCAGTCTCAGGAATAATACTGGGCAACTCTCTTTCAGACATTGCGCTCAAAATTGCAGGGAAGGGGGAAAGATAGAATAATTTCTGTCCTCCAGGAGCTTACAGTTTAAGGGTCTAGAGATCCAGACATCTGGCCAAGCAATGAAAATATTTCACCAAATGACATTTGCATGCATGTAAATTATATGATGTACTCATAAAAAACTGTGCTGTGCTTAGTCACTCAGTCAGGTCCGATTCTTTGTGACCCTATGGACTGTAGCCCTCCAGGCTCTTCTGTTCATGTGGATTCTCCAGGCAAGAATGCTGGAGTGGGTTGCCATGCCCTCCTCCAAGGGATCTTCCCAACCCAGGGACCAAACCCAAGTCTCCAGCATTGCAGGCAGATTCTCTACTGTCTGAGCCACCAGGGAAGCCCTCATAAAAAGCAGCACTTAGATAATTCCAAAGAGAGATGCAGAAACACTATTTCCTGGAAAGGTAAACTTGAGGAGGTCTATGAAGGATGCACAGAATCAAAATCAGGTTACAGAGGAAAGGGCATCTCAGACCAAGGAAAGAGCCTGAACAAAGGCACGGAATCCTGAAAACATGTAAAACAAAACATAAATATCATGGAGTTTTGCCCCCTAAATTAATCTAATAAAGTTACATCCTTATAAAGAACTCTGCAGAGAAATGTTCTGGGCTTAAATACTTTCTTTTCATACTCCATCTTTAAAAAAAGAAATAACAGTGGTTTTCAAAATGTGGTCCCTAGAACGTCAGCATCAGTATCAGCTGGGAGCACTTAGAAATTCTAGCACTGCTCCATAGAATCTCTGGGGGGTGGATCCATCAAAGGGTTTTCACACACACACTCTACATGTGTCTGATACGTGCTAAGTTTGAGAACCACAGGACACAACTTAGTAACTGTTTTCCTTCTTCCTAGTCAGTTCTTCTTCTCTTGATCACAAGGCTTGTAAAATTCTTTCTCTTCTTCCTACGTTTCCTATTTCTACCGTTCTTTGTTTCAGCAGATAACTAACTACACAGGCAAGGCTAGGGTGAAATAATGTCAGGAGTAACCCTTTCAGCTTTTCTCAGTATTCACAGTTAGACCATCTGTCAGGACCCCTTTCATACGAGTTCCTTTGTGTTTCACTAAGGGGTGCCCCTGCTTCTCTGCAAGCCTGATGGCTCCTTTCATCATGTCTGGGAGTTCATTCCTTCTGCAAAACCTCCTAGACTTGGCTGTGTCAGCTGTGCTCTCTCCCCTGCATGTTCCATCTCCCCTTTCTTACTGGCCCAATTCTCTCTGTTTATGAATATGGTCAATCTCCCAAGAAACAAATAATATCAAAAAAAAAAAAAAAAAAGCAACAACTTCAATAATCTTCCTTTGGCTCTATCTTCCTAAAAATTCTCACTCTCTTTTAGCTTAAGATTAACAAAGTTCTTGAACTTGGGAAAATAAAGTTGATGCCTATGGGTTCTAATTCTACTTGACATGATTATAGCTTTTGATTGAATGCTTCCTGCATTTAAATTTTATCCTCCATTAAGGAGAGAATAGCCCCTGCTCACTGCAACTAGAGAAAAAAAGCCTACCCAGCAGTGAAGACCCAGCACAGCCAAAAATAAATGAAAAACAAATAAATCAATAAAATTAGTTTTTAAAAAGCAGCTGTTATAGTATCTTGCAGCTTTTGCTTTCTCTGATCATGATGATTAGGAAAGCTCTGATTTTTTTTTTTTAAACAGAATAAATGGAAACCCCCCTAGTTTAGTACAATAATGAATGAGTAGATAAGCTCGCTTTGAACCATCACTTGATTCAATGAGAGTGATTTTTGTGTTTCCAGTCCATACAGACTTTTCTGGGCTGCTTCATTTCTTCTCCGCTGTTTGTCCCCTCGGCACCCCGTGAAGCAGCTGCTTATCTGATTCCTTCTACTGAGAAAATACACAGCACATTCTGCCTTGCATGTGCTGCCTTGAATTATCTTTCCATTTTACCACTTGCTGAAAAAAAACTGCATCTCAGCAGTGCCCCAAGTCCCCTGGGAAAGACATCCATCAACACAGACCTGCTTCTCCCCTTAGGTGCCTGTCCGTTTTGGTGCCTCTTATTAAGCCTCATAGGTTCCTATTCATCAAAATCATGCCAAGGAAGCCTTGAATTCTTCCCAAGGTGCATGTTCAGCAGAATGCCAAGGAAGAGATGAGACACACAGAGAGAAAGCATTCAAAGAGTGTGCAAATTAGGTTACCTATTTTTATTCAAAAGACCCCAACATGCAAAGGCATGGATCAGAGTTTTAAATAAAGCCCACTCCTGACTTATTAAAAGCACCCTGCCTATCCTCCTCTGTCATTAACTGTCCAAGGAAGCAGGGAAGTGAGTGACCAAGATATAAGATTAGGCGAAGAGTTGTGATTCGTTAAGAAAGGATGCATGGGCTTTGGTTTATGCATCTATCTACCTGTCTCCAGAGAACTAACATTTTTGAAATATACGTGAATGGGGGTGGCTCAGACGGTAAAGAAGCTGCCTGAAAGTGGAAGACCTGGGTTCGATCCCTGGGTTGGGAAGACTGCCTGGAGGAGGGCATGGCAACCCACTCCAATATTCTTGGCTGGAGAATCCCATGGACAGTGCAGCCTGGCGGGTTACCGTCCATGGGGTGGTAAAAAGTGTGACGCAAATGAGAGACCAAGCACATGGCAAAGTGTCACCTGTCATGTTAAAGAAAAGGAGGAGAAAGGACATTGAGACGAGGACCTTGACCTAAGTCTACCATAGAAATCACTTTGGATTTGAGTATATGTCCAATGTAATAGATTACCTGGGAACTGAACTGTAATTAGGTTGGGGAGACATTAATGATTATACTATTTTTAGAGACATAATTACCTGGTGATGAGGACATGTAACTACAACTCCAGTGTGGCTGGAGGGGTTTGTGATCATTGATGGGACCCAGTGCTCCTCCTGAGGGGAAATGTAATAAATACACTGTTAAAGAACAAGGATACGGAAGCATGGGGTCACCTTCCAGGAGCTGTGTGTGTTTCATCTCTTTGCAGAATGTACTGACCCTGAATTGAAGGCTTAGTTGAGTGAAGGAAGCAGAGTTGTGTCCCAGGACAAATAAGCCTAATTCAGGTAAGCATTTGCAAACTCCAAAAGTCACTGGGCTTGATGGTTGGTATAAACAATAGATTTTTGTCTAAAGTGGATGAGTGGTGAGAGACTCCAAGCCAGAAGGACTGCGGGTCTCCAAGGTACAAAGGAACCGAGAGAGGAGAGACTTCCAAGCGGAATAGAACAGGAGTGCAATCTCACTCTCCCTTTGGGCAAAGGTTGAAGATGACCTTCATATCTCATACCCTCTTTGTTCATAGGACACTGTATTGATAAATGGGTGGCAAGCACTGGCAGTGGTGCTCAGGCTTTCCTTTTTGACTAAGCCAGTAAGAGAAGCCTAGGGAACATTCCTGCAGACTATGTTGGCACAGGGGATTCTCCAGGGAGACCAGCTGGCATAAAAGAGAAGCAAACCTATTAGATGCTTTCTTTCTTTCTTTTCATTTTTATCCTATCTCAACATAGCTGGTTTTCCTAGAATTTGTTTCCTGGCTAGTGTGGCTTTGAGATGATACTTCCTCCATTATGTTCTTATAAATAGCTTTGGACATTGGCAGCTCATGAAACTAGTTCCAGCCACAGGACAATCATCATGGGTGGCCTCTGCCTGGATCCAGCTGATTTTCTCAGTACACTCATTGGGGCTATGCTCTCTGGAAATATAGATACTGTAATTACTGAGGTTCCTCAGAAGTGAATGCATTGTAGTAACTGGCCAAGAAAGGGGCTATGAGATGAATATGAGATTATAAAATGGAGTCAAACAGAAAAGGATGGGAAGAGATTGTTTGGTGACTCATATAGGTTTAATGGATAACTGTTTGAACGTGAATATGTATCCTCCCTACCCAGAACACAGTCCGTGCTCCAAGATTATTTTGCTCAGTTGTAAAGATACTTGTGGAGAAGGCAATGGCACCCCACTCCAGTACTCTTGCCTGGAAAATCCCACAGACGGAGGAGCCTGGTAGGCTGCAGTCCATGGGGTCGCTAAGAGTCGGACATGACTGAGTGACTTCACTTTCTCTTTTCACTTTCATGCATTGGAGAAGGAAATGTCAACCCACTCCAGTGTTCATGCCTGGAGAATCTCAGGGACGCGGGAGCCTGGTGGGCTGCCGTCTATGGGGTCACACAGAGTCGGACACGACTAAAGTGACTTAGCATAGCATAGCAAAGATACTTGTGGATTTAAAATTCCTAAACTTTCATCATATTTCACTTAATAAGATGGGTGAGAAAAAGAGGAAAATCGTTGGAAAAAAGGCCTTGAAAGCCAGGAAAATGGTCTCTAGTAATAAGCTTCCTTTATATTTCTTTCAGTTTCGCTACTGGGCAGTTACCTAAGAAGAGCTGCAAGTGAGGGAGCCTTGGGCTGGATGTGTGTCGGCGGATCCAAGATTCAAGTCAGGTTATGTGTTCAAATTTTCCCCTCACCTGTTTTCTTGCTAGCTTCAAAGAACAGGCAACAAAGGTCCTGTAAGTAGTGCTTTTCAATATAAGGCAAACGTGGGCAGACACTTGGCTCTCTCTTTGGGCAGAGTCTGCAGACTTTACACCTTTGTTGTCGTTCAGTCACTAAGTCTTTGAGACCCCATGGACTGCAGCACACCAGGTTCACCTGTCCTCCACTATCTCCAGGGTCTGTTCAAATTCATGTCCATTGTGTCAGTGATGCTATCTAACCATCTCATCCTCTGTTGCCCTATTCTCCTTTTGCCTTCAGTCTTTCCCAGCATCAGGGTCTTTTCAATGAGTCAGTTCTTCGCATCAGGGGGCCAAATTATTGGACCTTCAGCTTCAGCACCAATCCTTCCAACGAATATTCAGGGTTGGTTTCCTTCAGGATCGACTGGTTTGATCTCCTTGTAGTCCAGGGGATTCTCAAGAGTCTTCGACAGCACCACAATTCAAAACCATCGATTCTATATACCTAATCCTCTCTTTATTTATAAATGTTACCTGTACTCCAGGTTAAAAAAATTTTTTTTCTATCTGAGAACTGGAGGTCATTCTGCTTTCTGACATTCACCCTATTTCTGCCTGTATGGTCAGGCCATTCAAGATGGCTGCTCTCTTGCTCTCTGTACATGCCCTGCTCGGCCAGTCCCTGCTTCCTCTTAATTTTAGGGCATAATTAGTAACTACCTCCATGCTTGCTCCCTGTCCAAGCTGCTGGTTTCCCTGGTAACTGATGAGGCACCCTGATGTCAATTCCCATGTAAATAGTAGCCAGCTTTTTCCCCCAAGTGGAGAAGAACGCCGCTATGTCCTGTCTGCCGTCTCCTGTACACGGTGACCCTTTGCTCCAGATGTGTAACATTCTCCCGCTTCTGTCAGTTTCCAGGCTTTTTATTCATCTCACATCTGGGCAACCACAAGGTTTGCAGGTTTGAGAGGCGCAGTCCAACACCATCAAATGGCCTTTCATTCTGAATGTTTTTTTACATTATCAGCCACATGAGTGGACTAGAAATCAGGAAGCCCTAACTAACCAGCCACATGAACCTGCCTTCTCAGAGCTTCTGCCTTATCATCTCTTCATTGCAGAGGTTCATCCCTTATGTTTTAAATTATCCCAGAGCTTCCTACCAGCTCGAAACTTATTATCTCATGTTTCTGTGAAATCTAATTGCAGAAGTTTTTCATGTCGGATGTTCTCTAAGAGAAGAAGTGCTAGAAATTAAAGAGCAATAATAGAACACTTACTTTATAGATGGAGCCATTTTCATAAAGGAGATTATAATATAGATTTTCCATTTCAGTCTACAGACTTTTCGTAAGGGTGACTGAGCAAGGATTTCTTACTCCTGGTCTTTTCTACTGTGTCTTTTTTGAAGAACCTTGTTTTAAGACAACCCTATAAGTCACTGGAAGAAGATGTGAAGTTTTCTTATTCTATGTGGATATGTTGTTCTGGTTGATGTGTGTATGTATGTGTGTGTGTGTGTGTGTGTGTGTGTGTTTAATCCATTTGCAGATGGAGTCATTTAACATACTGCCGCTTATCTGTGATAATCTTCCTCTAGGGGATTTGCAAGGCTTGGTAACTGAGGACTGGCTTTTCCAAGAGGTATTTTAACAAAAGGTTGATACAGGCATACACACAAAGGTCTGATGCAAATCCTGTCGGCTGCCTTTCAGCAAGCTCCCTTGCACATTCATATACACTCATGCCAACTCCAGAGGAAACCTTGCTCCCAGGAGTCAGAATTAATTCTGAGAATGCTGATTTTTAATTGATCATTCAGTATGCACCCCAGCAATGGAGTGAATACCTGGGCAGGAGGGACGTACCACCTTCCCAGCCCCTGCTGGTTGGCAGCCCACTAGAAGCAGTGAGAAAAAAGAAACTAAAGAAAGAGAAGAAACAGCAGGGGTTCTGGATTTCCAAATCCTATCAGGTTCCAAGATCCTGTGTTTTGATACAGAGCCTCAGGAGGCTAATAGATGCTGTATTTTCAGTCTGATTTGTGAGATTTTTCTGTTTACTTGCTTCTGCTTTGGGTTTTGGCTTTTCATCGTAGACATTTTTGCTCTTCTCTGAAAAAACTAAGGAAGAAGATTATCAGAAACTTAACACTGAGGCTTGAGATCAAATGAAAGGCAGAAATTAGTAAGTAACTTGCAGGTCTGAAAATGTGATTTTTAACTTAGAAAAATACAACTAGGTTGGGGAACATTTCTGCTTTTTCCTGAACTACCTGATACCAACTTCTAAATTATACCTTTCTCACTGGAAAATGGATATTTATTTAAATAGTGTTTATTTCACATCAAATTATACATGTGTGCATTTCAAGGATTCAACCTAGTTTCTTTCTACAAGGTTTGTTACAAAAAACTGTATTCTGCCTTCCCCTTTTTGTCAATCCCCCTAAAGCAGCAACTTTCAACTCTTCAACTGATGTTCTCTGAATTTACTTACACATCTCTAGAAAACATGTATATATTCCTGCTTAATTTTTTGGTTATAGACATCATCAATTAACTCCCCTCTGTGAAAGATTAGCTCTCTTTTACCACCTCCTCACCCCAAGTACATAAATACATAATAACCTTCCAGGTCACACACTTTCCCAGTACACTTGTATATAATTATGGGTACAGTATTCAGTGTTTGTATTATGACTGGGTAAACATTCTCTGTAGCTGAACCATGATTAATTTTCTTTTCCTTCACAACATGTTTTCCTTTCCTAGAGTTAATAATTATCTTTTCCCACCCTTTTGCTTAGCTTCCTTTTTTTTTTTTTTTTTAATTAAAAATGATCCTAAGCCTCTCATCTAGTAGTAAAGCTTTATACATGTTCAACACTTTTGGTGTCCCATCAATTTCATATTTTTGAAGAAATCTCTCCTGGAGTTCTCTTATATACCCTTATGTAATTGATGAACAACTGTCATCTTGACGTTTCTCTGTGTTATTATGCTGATGTTTCATCCGCTTCTCTTTGAACTGGATTTCCCATTTTCCTGGATCCCACGTGTTCTTCCTATTTTGGTCATTTGCTTAATGGAATATATTTTCCAGTGACTTCCTTGAGAAAGAGTATGCTGCTGCTGCTGCTGCATCGCTTCTGTTGTGTCCGACTCTGTGCGACCCCAGAGATGGAAGCCCACCAGGCTCCCCCATCCCTGGGATTCTCCAGGCAAGAACACTGGAGTGGGTTGCCATTTCCTTCTCCAATGCATGAAAGTGAAAAGTGAAAGTGAAGTCACTCAGTCTGGTCCGACTCTTAGCGACCCCATGGACTGCAGCCTACGAGGCTCCTCTGTCCATGGGATTTCCCAGGTAAGATTACTGGAGTGGGGTGCCATTGCCTTCTCCGGAGAAAGAGTATATTGGAGGTAAATTTTCAAAGAAATTTTATTTTCAAGCCATAAAAATGACTTTTTTCAACCTTCACATTTAATTGCTAGTTTATTTCTGTATAGAATTTAAGGTTGAGAATGATATGAAAGCTTGGGAATTCTTTTTTTTTTAAAGCAGAACAATACTTGGATGTAATAGTCAGCTTGTGCTAAGGTATGCTGCAGCAACAAACAAGCCATCTAAAATCTCATTCATTTTCAACAATGGCAGCTTATCTCTCACTCAGTTTTCATGCTGTTATCTGTGGTCATCTCCAATTAGGCTCCATGGGCCTTCTCACTTCAAGATCTGGGAGGAGGCAGAAGTTCCTATCTGAACCATTCCTTTCCTGACAAGGGAAAGAGTAAGAGTATTGGCAGTAGGATATCACCCTTAAAACTTCTGCTCAAATGTCATTGGCTACAGAAAGTCCATAGAGTGGGGAACTGCATTTCTAACACAGAGATATTACAAGTTACATGACAATTGGACGGAATCTGATATCCTCTTATAGGAAGAGGAATAGATAATTAGAAAATATATTACAACCAAACACAGAATGTTAATGTCAGGGTAACAACTATATCTGTCTTCATAGAGGACTTATTATGGGTTTTTTAAAGAGTAATAACATGGGTGTGTAAGACCTCCCATTCAGTATATTCAACATATTCATTTGTATTTCACTCTTTCACTGTTGAATGGTTAGAACCATTTTGATGTCTGTTCTCATCTGGACTTAAAAATATGTTTTCAAAGTTAAAATGGATGATAGAGTATAAACTCTTGATTAGGTATGCATTTCTAGATTGTAAACCTTGATTCTCTCACTTAAAATTTCTAAATTACATGTTGAAGTTTATATCACTCACACGTAAAACAGGGATACTGACAGTTGATTTACCAGAATGTTTTGAGAGTTAAAGGCCATAATATATATATATATATTTAATAGCCAAGCAGGTGACATATCAAGTGCTCTCTTCACATGGGTTATGTGAATTTCTCTAGATTATGAATAGACAGAAGCTCAACCTTGTAGACAAAGTAAAAACTAAATATACATTATTCCCCAAAGTCACTTAATAGAGATACTATTTATTATCATTATCAGTAGGCTGAGATAATACATTCTTACTCATAGTTAGCACTCTCATTGTTAACCCATATAAACACAGATTTCCAGAAAATCTGGATCAAGGATTGACTTAAAAGAAAGCCTGCAACCTAGATGTCCATCGATAGATGAGTGGATAAAGAAGATATGATGTGTGTGTGTGTGTGTGTATTACTTAGCAATGAGAAGAATGAAATAATGCCATTTGCAGCAACATGGATAGACCTAAAGATTATCATACTAAGTGAAGTAAGCCAGACAAAGAAAAACAAATATATGATCTCACTTATATATTTGGGCTGTCGGGTTAGTAGGATGAACATTTGGTCACTGAGAGAAGGAGGGTCTCTCTGCTGATCCTCAAGAAGAAACTTGGGTTGTGGTCTCCAGGTTGAGAGTATGGAGATGATTTTCAAAAAGACACACTCAGTCCTGTCCAATTCTTTGCGACCCCATAGACTGTAGACCACCAGGCTCCTCTTTCCATGGGATTCTCCAGGCAAGAATACTGGAGTGGGTTGCTGTTTCCTTCTCCAGGGGATCTTCTTGACCCAGGGATCAAACCCAGGTCTCCCACATTGCAGGCAGATGCTTTAACCTCTGAGCCACCAAGGAAGCCCACTTATATATTTAGTGGAATCTAAAATATTGATACAAATGACCTTATTTACAAAACAGAAGCAGACACATAGGTATAGAAAATAAACTTCTGGCTGCTGAAGGGGAAAGGCGAGGAGGGATAAATTAGGAGTTTGGGATTGAAATATAAACACTACTATATGGTGGCTCACGGTAGAGAATTTGCCTGCCAGTGCAGGAGACCTGGGTTCAGTCCCTGGGTTGGGAAGATCCTCTGGAGAAGGCAATGACAACCCACTCCAGTATTCTTGCCTGGAGAATCCCATGGACAGAGGAGCCTGGCAGGCTACAGTCCATGGGGTTGCAAAGAGTCAGACACGACTGAGCAACACTTTGACTTTTCATATATAAGATAGATAATGAACAAGGACCTACTATATAACACAGGGAACTATACTCAATATCTTATAATAACTTATAAAACTTATAACTTATAAAAGAATATATATATATATATCTATATGAAAAGATGCTGATGCTGGGGAAGATTTAAGGCAGGAGGAGAAGTGGGTGACAGGATGAGTTGGATGGATGGCATCACTGACTCAATGGACATGAATCTGAGCAAACTCCGGGGTCTAGTGAAGGGCAGGGAACCTGGCGTGCTGCAGTTCATGGGATCACAAACAGCTGAATGTGATTTAGTGACTGAACAATAGAACAATAACTGAATCACTAATATCACAGTGTAAATCAACTATATTTCCATACAAACTTAAAAAAAGAAAGCCAAGGGGTGCTCTTTATTTTCAACCTACTTTTGATTCCTTTTTAGGAACATGGCTTCACACCTACTGTTTATAAACAGGAGCCCATGCATATGGGTGTGGCTGTCTTATCATTGTGAATAGATTGCTAAAGTTCTCACCTGCACGTAACAGCCCAGCCCGGCTTCCAGCTTATTATATATTTGGTCCTACTGAACAATTTGAGGAAGCTTCCAGGGCAATGGAGGCAGTTTGTTTAAGTCAATCTGAGACACAAGATGGTGATTTTCAAATTACTCCTATCATGGAATGTAAAGTTTGATTTTATTCTTGAAATCTGTAGAGGTATGAAGAACTTACTGCTTTTGTGGAACTTTTTCCTCCAACAACTTTGGTCTTAGAAAACTCCAGTTTTGACCTCTGAACATCCTTTGGGCTATTGGAAAAGAAGCCTCTTGCTTAGTACAGATTGCTATGTTGGTAATATCAAAGGTAAATCATAGCTGATTCCACACTAATGGCTGTTGCTGTCCCTCAGTACTTCCCCCAGGAGAACTGTATTTCCTGGGTGGGAATGATGAAGTTGTTATTTACAGTTCACAAGCTTCATAAGGCACCGACCACAGATCTAAACTCTATTCCTTGATACATGAGTGCCATTTTCTTTCTCATTCTTTCTCTGTCACTTTTTTTCTTCATAAGGAATTCATATTGGTCTCTATCTTCTCTTCTGACATTTGTCTCTGTGTTTGAAATGACAGTAAATAATACAGAACTTAATACCTTGTGTAAATACCATACACAAGTCAGGATCAAAAATCCATTACCTTCAACATTTTTCTTTCTAAAGAAACCTAGACTTATAGTTCTTGGGGGGAAAATTATGTTGGTGAAACCTAAAAATATATTAGCTCTTGATAAATGATTCCTCAAAGCCTAGGATGTTATTATTACTTAATCTAAAATGCTTTAGACAAATATCTGTTCCTCAGGGTGTGAATGGAAGGGCAGTCAATTGGCCCTTGAGGACTGTAGATTTTAGTTTTTGTTTTAGTTTCCTAGGGAAGCCATCACAATGACACAAACTGGTCAGCTTAAAACAAACAAACAAACAAAAATGCATTCTTTCACAGTTCTGGAGGCCAGAAGTCTGAAAGCAAGGTGGTGACAGAGTTGTACTCCCTCCAGTGGCTTTAGGAGAGATTCCTCTCTTGCCTCTTTCAGGTTCTGGTGGCTACTGGGGTTCCTTAGCTTGTGGCTACATCTCTCCATCTTTATGTTTGTCTTCTTCTCTGACTCCCTGAAAATTCTCCCTGTCTCTCTCTTATGAACATACATGCTATTGCATTTAGGACCCAGCAGGTCCCATCATTTCATGGCAAACAGATGGGGAAATAGTGGAAAGAGTGGCAGACTTTATTTTGGGGGGCTCCAAAATCACTGCAGATGGTGATTGCAGCCATGGAATTAAAAGACATTTACTCCTTGGAAGGAAAGTTATGAACAACCTAGACAGCATATTAAAAAGCACAGACATTACTTTGCCAACTAAGGTCCTTCTAGTCAAGGCTATGGTTTTTCTAGTAGTCATGTATGGATGTGAGAGTTGGACAGCTGAGCGCAGAAGAATTGATGCTTTTGAACTGTGGTGTTGGAGACGACTCTTGAGAGCCCCTTGGACTGCAAGGAGATCCAACCAGTCCATCCTGAAGGAGATCAGTTCTGAATATTCATTGGAAGGACGATGTTAAAGCTGAAACTCCAGTACTTTGGCCACCTGATGTGAAGAGCTGACTCATTTGAAAAGACCCTGATGCTGGGAAAGATTGAAGGCAGGAGGAAAAGGGGACGACAGTGGATGAGATGGTTGGATGGCATCACTGATTCAATGGACATGAGTTTGAGTAAACTCTGGGAGCTGGTGATGGATAGGGAGGCCTGGTGTGCTACTGTCCATGGGGTCGCAAAGAGATGGACATGACTGAGTGACTGAATTGAACTGAGGTTCCCCAGGTGGCTCAGTGGTTAAGAACCCATGTGCCAATGCAGGAGATGCTGGAGACACAGATTCAGTCTCTGGGTTGGGAAGATCACCTGGAAGAGGAAATGACAATCCACCCCAGTATTCTTACCTGGAAATCCCATGGACAGAGGAGCCTGGTGGGGTACCGTCCATGGGGTCACAGAGAGCTGGATGTAACTGAGCACACATGCATACATACACAGAGATAATCCACATAGCTCATCTTCTCCAGATCTATAACTTAATCACATCATGTGCCCTATATAAGATATCATTACAGGTTCCTGGAATTCGATGTGGGTACCTTCTGAAAGGCCACTGTTCAACCCTCCACACTTATTCTTCTAACTGCCAACAGTTATAAAATGAAGTGAGACTTTTCATTTTGGGGACTGAACTCTGGAGAACTCTTCCCAATGGGTTTACAACATCCTGTGTTGGGAGATTTCTTTCACCCAAGTTCAGTCTGAGATCATTGGTCCTCACTCTCCCCCTGGCTCCCTCTCACTGGTTTTCACATGCGGACATGTGGGGATTTTCCTAATGCACTGTCTCCTGTTTCACATTCAATGGTATATCAATGGCCTTTATTTTAAAGACACACAGATTTGAGGCCATCACAGATGCAAGGCTGAAGCCAGCGCAGGATTTGATGTGTAACGGTGGATTACTCTCTCTCCTGGGGTCTCCCAGTGAAGTCTGCCTTCTGCATTTTGTTGCTGAAGGCTTCACTGACTTCCATTGGGGCTTACAGGTTTTTAAGCAAATGATCATGGTTCTTAGGGAGCTAACTGGGATCTGATTCTGGTTTTGCAATGTGGTGTCTATATTTCAGGGGTAAGCAAAGGGAATGCCCATTAGCAGGTATGAGAGGAAATAGAGAAGTGTTAACATCCACCCCCTCCTCTTTTCCATCACAACAGTTAAAACAAACTACCAGACAATTGGGATATGTATCTGATCAGATCAGATCAGTCGCTCAGTCGTGTCCGACTCTGCGACCCCATGAACTGCAGCACGCCAGGCCTCCCTATGCATCACCAGCTCTCAGAGGTCACTCAGACTCACATCCATCGAGTCAGTGATGCCATCCAGCCATCTCATCCTCTGTCGTCCCCTTCTCCTCCTGCCCTCAATCCCTCCCAGAATCAGAGTCTTCTCCAACCAGTCAGCTCTTCGCATGAGGTGGCCAAAATACTGGAGTTTCAGCTTGAGCATCATTCCTTCCAAGGAAATCCCAGGGCTGATCTCCTTCAGAATGGACTGGTTGGATCTCCTTGCAGTCCAAGGGACTCTCAAGAGTCTTCTCCAACACCACAGTTCAAAAGCATCAATTCTTTGACGCTCAGCCTTCTTCACAGTCCAGCTCTCACATCCATACATGACCACAGGAAAGACCATAGCCTTGACTAGGCGAACCTTTGTTGGCAAAGTGATGTCTCTGCTTTTGAATATGCTATCTAGGTTGGTCATAACTTTCCTTCCAAGGAGTAAGCGTCTTTTAATTTCATGGCTGCAGTCACCATCTGCAGTGATTGTGGAGCCCAGAAAAAGAAAGTCTGACACTGTTTCCACTGTTTCTCCATCTATTTCCCATGTAGTGATGGGACCAGATGCCATGATCTTTGTTTTCTGAATGTTGAGCTTTAAGCCAACCTTTTCACTCTCCACTTTCACTTTCATCAAGAGGCTTTTGAGTTCCTCTTCACTTTCTGCCATAAGGGTGGTATCATCTGCATCTCTGAGGTTATTGATATTTCTCCCGGCAATCTTGATTCCAGCTTATGTTTCCTCCAGTCCAGCATTTCTCATGATGTACTCTGCATAGAAGTTAAATAAACATGGTGACAATATACAGCCTTGACATACTCCTTTTCCTATTTGGAACCAGTCTGTTGTTCCATGACCAGTTCTAACTGTTGCTTCCTGACCTGCATACAGATTTCTCAAGAGGCAGATCAGGTGGTCTGGTATTCCCATCTCTCTCAGAATTTTCCACAGTTTATTGTGATCTACACAGTCAAAGGCTTTGGCATAGTCAATAAAGCAGAAATAGATGTTTTTCTGGAACTCTCCTGCTTTTTCCATGATCCAGCGGATGTTGGCAATTTGATCTCTGGTTCCTCTGCCTTTTCTAAATCCAGCTTGAACATCAGGAAGTTCACGGTTCACATATTGCTGAAGCCTGGCTTGGAGAATTTTGAGCATTACTTTACTAGCGTGTGAGATGAGTGCAATTGTGCGGTAGTTTGAGCACTCTTTGGCATTGCCTTTCTTTGGGATTGGGATGAAAACTGACCTTTTCCAATCTTGTGGCCACTGCTGAGTTTTCCAGATTTGCTGGCATATTGAGTGCAGCACTTTCACAGCATCATCTTTCAGGATTTCGAATAGCTCAATTGGAATTCCATCACCTCCACTAGCTTTGTTCGTAGTGATGCTTTCTAAGGCCCACTTGACTTCACATTCCAGGATGTCTGGCTCTAGGTCAGTGATCACACCATCATGATTATCTGGGTCGTGAAGCTCTTTTTTGTACAGTCCTTCTGTGTATTCTTGCCACCTCTTCTTAATATCTTCTGCTTCCGTTAGGTCCACACCATTTCTGTCCTTTATCGAGCCCATTTTTGCATGAAATGTTCCTTTGGTATCTCTGATTTTCTTGAACAGATCCTTAGTCTTTCCCATTCTGTTGTTTTCCTCTATTTCTTTGCATTGATCGCTGAAGAAGGCTTTCTTATCTCTTCTTGCTATTCTTTGGAACTCTGCATTCAGATGTTTATATCTTTCCTTTTCTCCTTTGCTTTTCACTTCTCTTCTTTTCACAGCTATTTGCAAGGCCTCCCCAGACAGCCATTTTGCTTTTTTGCATTTCTTTTCCATGGGGATGGTCTTGATCCCTGTCTCCTGTACAATGTCACGAACCTCATTCCATAGTTCATCAGGCACTCTATCTATCAGATCTAGGCCCTTAAATCTATTTCTCACTTCCACTGTATAATCATAAGGGATTTGATTTAGGTCATACCTTAATGGTCTAGTGGTTTTCCCCACCTTCTTCAATTTAAGTCTGAATTTGGCAATAAGGAGTTCATGGTCTGAGCCACAGTCAGCTCCTGGTCTTGTTTTTGCTGACTGTATAGAGCTTCTCCATCTTTGGCTGCAAAGAATATAACTGATCTGATTTCGGTGTTGAACATCTGGTGATGTCCATGTATAAATAATCTCTGTACCTGCAGTAACTGCCTCAGAACTAGTCTGAGTTTTTGAGTGCCTCCCTGCATTGAGCTTGGCTTATGACTGTCAGTTACTTTCCTGAGAATAACCACATCTGTAGTTTTCTCCTCAATTCATAACAGCTTCCCACTTACTCGTCCTCTGCCAGACTCAGTCTCTCTTTACTCCGAAGCACAGAATGAATTATTTGTACCCTGATGCACTTCTAGGAATAAGCCTGACAGGGATTTAACACCAACTGACTAAAATAAAAATTGTGATCTTTGGCTGACTCACTCTGAAATGCATCAGGGTGAAAATAAGGCTCTGAGCCTAGTTTAACGCTATATATACCTACTTCTATGGCTGCCTTCATTCCCTCTATTGCCCATGCCTTGGTCACAAGGGAACTTACAGAGTGCATATGGATGGAGTATCATGTATCCTAGAAAAATGATTCCAACTTCATGCCTTATATATGGCCACTCATTAGCATCTCTTCCCAGCAACAAGCCTCCCCATCTACATCACCAGGCAAAGAAAACCTTGGGTGGCTTGCAGCTGATATATTCAAAGCCCATCTATGAAAGCCTATTTTATAAACTTAGAAGAAAAGTTAGAAGAAAGAAGGAGTACCTGAAGTGAGGGTGTCCGTTTCCCAGGACTGTCAAAATAAACTACTACAAACTGGGTGGCTTAAGACAACAAAATTTATTCTTGCATTTCTGGAGGCTGAAAGCCTGAAATCAAATATTGGCAGGAATGTTCTCCCTCTGGGTGCTCTGGGAGAGAATCTGAAGTTGCCTTTTCCAGCTTGCGGAGGCTGCTGGTGTTTTTTGGCTGTGGCAGCATATTCCCAACACGCATTCATCTTCACTTGTATTTCTTCTCCATTGTTTGTGTTTTCTTTTTTTCTCCTGTAAGGTCACTGGACTTAGGATCTGCTCTAAGCCAAGATGATCTCATCTGAAGATCCTTAATTACCTAATTGCATCTGCAAAGATCCTTTTTTCTAAATAAAATGTCATCCATAGGTTCCAGATAGACCTATCTTTTTTGGGGGGTGGGGCAGAGATGGGGGTCACTCACCAGTCAACCCACTACAACAACTATATGATTGGCTCTGATTTCTCACAGGGTTCTCTTAAACCCCAGGCGCTAGCGTATTCAAGTAATGACTTGAAAAAGTTATCACCTGCAAAGGAAATGCATTTCTGTCTCATGATGTGTTGTGAGCTAGATTCAAATATGGTGGATGATTATGAAAGACAATATAAAGACAGATGATAATATGGAATGTGGATTCCCATTATTGCCTTTGAATGTTAATGCCCAAGTTTCAGCATTTCATACTTCTCCAGCCATATAACCCACCACTGACCCATGTGCATTTTCCTTTGACATCAAAGAGAGAGATAATATTTCCTTGCTAAAGGTGGTAGTTTTTCTGTGGACTTTGATTTTGCTGCCATGAACGCAGTTTTGTGAGAACAGTATTTCCACAAAGAACACATTACTAGACTTACAGGTGGTGCTTCAACACACACTTTCCTATAACTTTCAAAGTGATTGGAAATAATGTTTCTAGCAAATATCTTGGCTAGTTTGCATGGTGTGCTCTGCTACATTCAGTGGCTCGGTCATGTCTGAGTCTTTGTGACCCCATGGACTCTAGCCTGCCAGGTTCCTCTGTCCTTGGAATTTCCCAGGTGAGAATACTGGAGTGGCTTGCCATTTCCCTCTCCAGGGGATCTTCCCAGCTGAGATATCGAACATGTGTCTCTTGTGTCCTCTGCACTGGCAGGCAGACAGTTTACCACTGTGCCACCATTCCCTTCAGCACCTGCTGGTCAACACAATGAGTAACCATAGTTTTACTTTGTAGAATCTGTTTTTACATTTTGCACCTTTAAAAAAAAAAATCATGCTACCATATGATGTCTATGAAAGAGTGTAGGTGGGGGATTTATAATCTTGGTTGTGTAAATAAATTCTTCTTGGGAAAATGCCAGATGCTCTTCTAAGAAATGAATAACTTATTTGACCATCAGCTTTGGGATTAATTAAAAAAATATGACAGTATCTTATCCCAAAGACAAAATTATCATTCCCATTCCCATCTTAAACCTTGTCAGACCTAATGGCTCCTTTCCCACCTTTTATGTCAGGGATTCAGTCTGTCTTCACACAGGACATTTGGACACTGTTTCTCAAATTTTAATGTGCATACACATCAATGGGGGATCTTGTTAAAATGCAGATTTGGATTAAGTGAGCCTGACAGGAGGTCTGAGATTGGGCATTTCTAACAAGCTCCCAGGTGATGCCCACGGTGCTGGTCTGTGGACCACAATTTGACTTGGAAGATTTTAGGATGCCTCATATAGTAAAAGCAATAAAAAGATGGTCTTTAGGAAAAAATGTGTGGTTTGGGAAATAACTGATTATCTTCCACTCTAGAATCTTGGAAAACAGAAAGTTTATGATCTATGGGTGCAACCTGAACCCTGTAATTGTGAAGACAACTTTTTCCATGTAATCACTTGCTTTTGCCTCTTCTGCAGCCATATTTCCTTTACAGGACTTTCCCTGCCTCATTTCACAAACTCCTGGTGAGAATGATAACTATAGGGTTGACTTCCTACCAAAAAGTCTCTGTTCCCAGGGATAGTACCTGCCCCAGGATGAATATACATGCCTTTCTGGATGAATATATAGACTTTCAAAAAAGAAATTCCTTTATCTGCTGAGAATTTTAAGTTGGAGGAATGTGTCTCTGAGACTATTTGTAAAAAGGAAGCCAAGAGGTAAAAGTAAGCAGAATCCACAGTATTTTCATACCTGGATGACACATGACTAAAGCCCACTCTTCTTACTATGTAAGATTATAAATGTCTTAAGATATTTTCAGTTGTGTTTTTTCCCACTTGTAACTGAAAGCATTTTGATTAATACATTTGCAGAGATTTAGATCAATTGGTCCACTTGGGTTCTTCAGAAACCAGGATCTGAGGCAAAGGTCTTTCTATTGCTTCATCAAGAGACTCAATCCAGGGGAGGAGGAGTGAGGATTTAGGAGATTAAGGTCAGGAAGGAAAGCAAAGTGAAGGTGTAATACCAAGCTGACCTCTGCATGGTATCAATATCATCCAATCATTGAATTCCAGTGCAATCTTTTGCTGAGAGGCTGTACAAACTCTGTATCTCAGGAGAGTCTCCTTTGTGGGGGAAAAGGCTGAATATATATGCTCTTCTTTATCTCTCTTGGGCTTCCCTGGTGGCTCAGTTGGTAAAGAATTTGCCTGCAATGAGGGAGACCTGGTTTGATCCCTGGGTTGGGAAGATTCCTGGAGAAGGGAATGGCTACCCACTCCAGGAGTTTGGCCTGGAGAATTTCATGGACAGAGGAGCCTGGCAGGCTATAGTCCATGGGGTCGCAAAGAATGTTTATCTTTTGGGTAAAGATTGGCCTCTTGGTGTTTTAATTCACCTATACTTCCAGGTAGTATATGGTGAACTCTTAGTCCCTTGGCATTTCAAGCCTCAGCAACAATCGAGCCTCTCGGCAAGAAGTAAAAGGGGAGACCCTTTGGATTGTCCTCACATGAAGTTGGCTGGTCATTGCAACGTCAACTGTCCCAGAACAAGTTCCTGGAGACAGGTGAGCACAGCAAGATGTGAGTTGGTGCATTCTGATGTGTCCTTCTAAATCTGTATGCTCTACTGTGCATCTTGGTGACTACAAGTCACCTGCCCAAAAAGCTCCCCTGGATGATACTTCATGCAGTACAGTTTTCCACTGAAGAACTTTGGTTGAAGGGCTTCTGGTAATACCAGGTGTATTAGCTTCTGAGAGCTGCTGTCACAAAGCACCACTAAATAGGAGGCTTAAAACAACAGACATTTATTTTCATATTTCCAGAGGCTGGACATGCAAAATCACAGTGTCACCAGGACAGCATCTTGCCTCACCTCTTCTAGCTTCTGGCAGTTCCTGACTTTCCTCCGCTTGCAACTTCTGTCTCCATCCTCACGCGGCCTTCTATGTCTCTGTCTTCATGATTTTATAGTTCAAGTTTCTCATCCCATTCCAGTATACTTCTGATCCCTTCCAAGTTCCTTGTGTACCTATTAAAATAGCAACTCATATCCCAGAATAAGCAGTGGGAGGCATTAATATAAAATGCAAATATATTCTAATGTGTCCTAAGGGTGCTCATTCAGTAATTTTGTCTATTCTGGGGGTCCCTGTTCTGCCAGGAGAAATAAAGTACCAACCACTGCTAAGATTCAATAGGTAATTGAAAATCCCAGCTGAAATCATTAGGCCTCCCACTACAGAATCCAGGAGCTGGAAGTACCACTGAGGATCAGACCTATTTTCACTAAAATCTGCATCATCAGTTCACTAAAAACAAGGTAAACATCAAAATTACATTGATTATAAAAGGCAAATACAGATAGCACAAAATCAACCCTAATCATACTCTGATTAAAAAATGAACTGTAGTGAAATATAAAAATACAAAAATTAAAAAAGGATAATTCTTAAGATGTGTATCAAACTGATAAGGGAGGTTTGAGACTGTCACTGCAGATCTTTTCAGGAGACCAGTGCTGCAATCATACGTCTGACTAGTTAGTATGTTAGTGTCTGTCATCTTTTTAAGTTCCTAATGACTGAGTGGGGGAAGGCAATGGCACCCCACCCCAGTACTTTTGCCTGGAAAATCCCATGGATGGAGGAGCCTGGTAGGCTCCAGTCCATGGGGTCGCTGGGAATCGGACACGACTGAGAGACTTCACTTTCACTTTTCACTTTCATGCATTGGAGAAGGAAATGGCAACCCACTCCAGTATTCTTGCCTGGAGAATCCCAGGGACAGGGGAGCCTGGTGAGCTTCTGTCTATGGGGTCGCACAGAGTCGGACATGACTGAAGCAACTTAGCAGCAGCAGCAATGACTGAGTGAATAAATGAGTGTGTATCTTATTCAGACACTTTTATTATAAACTTTCCACTCACTTGTGTCTGAAATTCCCTTAACTGGAGTCTTAACTTCTCTCTCTTCATTTAGGAATCAGGCTGAAAATTCATGGGAAAGTTGCCCCAATAGCTTAAATTCACACTAAGATGCAAATAACACATCAAAGTCTTTTCTGAAAGTGTGTGTTAAATGTGTGGTGAACTGGAAACTCATAAGGAATCTAGAGAGAGTACAGAGAGCAGAGGTTACCTTAAGCATACACATTTACATGGTATAATTTCCATCTAAGGCCCAACTTCAAACCCTCTCATCCTTTAAGAACAGAGCTGTGGTCTTACCACCAAATAGTCTTATATCCTAACAGCCCTGGAGTAAGTGGAAGAAGCAGAATTCTTGAGACTCATTCTGAACCAAAGCTCAGTGATGGAAAAAAAGAAAAAAATGTGAGAGGATAGTGGTCATCTTCCAACTCCTGCAACATACAAATCCCAATATTACAACAGAGTTTAAACTCCTTTCAAGTGAATTCAGCGGCTTCCACTGCCCACATTCCGTGTTGTTTTGATAGCTTCTCCTTCAGCAAAGGGACAGATGTCAGCATGGTTGCAGAACTTAGGCCAGGGCTGTCAGATATAGTTTTTCAGCTTCATGACTTTTGTCCAAGAGACCGAATATATTCAAACAGTACTGGTTAGAAGAAATATTTATCACACCGAGGTCAGTGATAAAAGGAAGAAGGGGAAGAACTAGAAAAATAACAATCAGTGAAATCCCACTTATCTGGAAAGACTATGAACTTAAATGATTTTAACCGGTATTCTAATTGGCTATCATGTTTTGAGAGAATATAACTTCAATTGTCAAATGAGTGCTACTAACTTATACCTTCTAGAGAAGGATATTTTAAGTGTATCTCACACACTACATCTTTGACTTCAAGAAAAACTTAAAATTTCCTTCCCTAGGATGCACAAGTCAGTAGCATTCACATGTTACTCATAAAGAGAACTATGAATATTAGTAATAAAAAGGAATCAAATAATGCTATTTGCAGCTACCTGGATGGACTTAGAGATTATCATACTAAGTGAAGTACGTCAGACAGAGAAAGACAAATATCATGCTATCACTTGTATGTGGAATCTAAAATAAAACACAAATGAACTTATCGATGAAACAGAGACAGACTTACAGACAGAACAGACCTGTTGCCAAAGGAGAGGGAGTGAGGGAGGGATGATGTGGGATTTGGGATTGGTTGTTTTTGTTATTTAGTCACTAAGTCGTGTCCAACTCTTGGTGACCCCAAGGACTGTAGCCCGCCAGGATCCTCTGTCCATGGAATTTCTCAGGCAAGAATACTGGAGTGGGTTGCCATTTCCTCCTCCAGGGGATCTTCCTGACCCAGGGATCGAATGTCTCCTGCTTGGCAGGTGGATTCTTTACCACTGAGCCATCTGGGAAGCCCAGGAGTTTGGGATTAGCAGATGCAAACAGTGCATACAGGATGAATAAACAAGGTCCTACTGAATGGCACAGGGGACTATATTTGGTGTCCTGATATAAATCATAAAGGAAAAGAACTTGGAAGAGAAACTGAATCACTTTGTTGTACATCAGAAACTAACACAACATTGTAAGTCAACTATCCTTCAATAAAAAGTTGTTTTAAAAGACCTTTTCTTTAAATCAAATGTTTTAATTTGCCTAATGGCAGACGCCAGCTCATCCCCTCTCACAGGAATCTCTGAGAGTTCCCCACAATGGGGATGTTATTGCCTTAATACCTGTCCCACTTTGTACTGCTCCGACTCTCTCAACCTGGCCCTCACTGACCCCAAATACACCTCTTTGCCCAGCCTCTGCTGCCTACAGTACTTCAGGGTTTCAGCAGCATTCAAATTATGGGGGCTGATGTTTTGGGTGGGACCTCGCTTCTCTTTCTCTTAGTCTCCTTTAGGAAGAAGACAGAAATGTAAGATTATGTATGTAAGCCTTCAGACTTTTGATCACAAAATTTTGGTGTCAACATCTACCATGAGAAAGATTTGTTTAAATGGTTGAATCCTTGCCCTGCCTGCAGATATCCTGATTCATTTGGTCCACTGCCAGAACTCTCAGAAATCATCCTGATACACACATGTGCGGCTTTGTTCAATACTTCAAGCTATCAATTTGCTTCGTTTCTTCCTTGTTACCCCCTCCCCTTTTCTCCTCCATCTTTAGTCAATAGCCCCTCCTCTTCTAATCTCAAGGAGGAATGTGGCAGGGAAAGCAGACAAAAACATAAGCTTTCTCACTACCCATGTTTCCAAAAGTTTTATTTCCTAGACTAGAGGGATTTGAGATTATCATCCTCTTTTTTTGGCTACACTGCCAGGTATCCTGTGAGGCCCAAGGGAGATATAACTGCAGGAAGAATCTAGGTGCGTGGACACAGAAAGTTTTGCCAAGAATTTCCAAGTCTGCTGTGTGGAGAGAACCCAGTAGACTCACCCTTGGAGGGTCCAAGGGTGCCGGGGTGACAGACGTGTCCGCATATCCCAAGTAGAGCAGCTGTCCCTCTATCCCAGTGCCTGGGTGCTTCAACCCACCACCTAGAGTAATGAAAAAAAAAAACCAAAACAAAAAGAATTTAATTAAATGTAAAAGCCTTTTCACAGCAAAGAAAATCATAAATAAAACAAAAAGAAAATCCCTAGAATGGGAGAAAATATTTGCAAATGAAGCAACTGACAAGGGATTAATCTCTAAACTATAGAAACAGCTTATGTGGATCAATATTAAAAAAAAAAAAAACAAGAATTGCGCACAAGACTTAAATTGACATTTTTCCAAAGAAGACATATGGATGGCCAAAAAACAAATGAAAAGATGCTCAACATCACTAAGTAACAGAAAAATGCAAATCAAAACCACAGTGAAGTGTTACCTACTTCAGTCAGAATGGCCATCATCAAAAAATCCGCAAACAATAAATGCTAGAGATGGTGAGGAAAAAGGGAACCCTCCTACACTACTGGTGGGAATGTAAATTGGTATAGCCATGATGGAGAACAGTATGGAGGCTCCTTAAAGAACTAAAATAGAGTTCTCATATTACCCAGCCATCTCACTCCTAGGTACTGCTACTGCTACTGCTAAGTCACTTCAGTCGTGTCTGATTCTGTGTGACCCCATATATGGCAGCCCACCAGGCTCCCCCATCCCTGGGATTCTCCAGGCAAGAACACTGGAGTGGGTTGCCATTTCCTTCTCCAATGCATGAAAGTGAAAAGTGAAAGTGAAGTCGCTCAGTCATGTCTACCTCTTAGTGACCCCACGGACTGCAGCCTACCAGGCTCCTCCACCCATGGGATTTTCCAGGCAAGAGTACTGGAGTGGGGTGCCATACACAGCCAGAGAAAACCATGATTTGAAAGGATGCATACGACCCTGGGTTCACTGCAGCACTATTTACAATAGCCAGGACACGGAAGCAACCTAAATGTCCAACGACAGAGAAAAATGTGGTACATATACAGTGCAATATTAGTCAGCCATAAAAAGGAACAAAATAATGTCATTTGCAACACCATAGATGAACCTAGAGATTGTCACACAAAGTCAGAAAAGAAAGACAAATATCATGTAATATTGCTTATATGTGAAATCTAGAAAAATGGTACAGATGAACCTACTTGCAAAGCAGAAATACAGACACAGATGTAGAAGACAAACTATGGTTACCAAGACGGGGAGGGCTGGTAGGATGAACTGGGAGACTGGACTTGACATGTACACACTCAGATCAGATCAGATCAGATCAGTCGCTCAGTCGTGTCTTACTCTTTGTGACCCTATGAATCGCAGCACACCAGGCCTCCCTGTCCATCACCAACTCGGGGAGTTCACTCAGACTCACATCCATCGAGTCAGTGATGCCATCCAGCCATCTCATCCTCTGTCGTCCCCTTCTCCTCTTGCCCTCAATCCCTCCCAGCATCAGAGTCTTTTCCAATGAGTCAACTCTTCGCATGAGGTGGCCAAAGTACTGGAGTTTCAGCTTTAGCATCATTCCTTCCAAAGAAATCCCAGGGCTGATCTTAAGAATGGACTGGTTGGATCTCCTTGCAGTCCAGATCAGATCAGATCAGATCAGTCGCTCAGTCGTGTCCGACTCTTTGCGACCCCATGAACCGCAGCACGCCAGGCCTCCCTGTCCATCACCAGCTCCCGGAGGTCACCCAGACTCACATGCATCGAGTCAGTGATGCCATCCAGCCATCTCATCCTCTGTTGTCCCCTTCTCCTCCTGCCCTCAATCCCTCCCAGCATCAGAGTCTTCTCCAATGAGTCAACTCTTCGCATGAGGTGGCCAAAATACTGGAGTTTCAGCTTGAGCATCATTCCTTCCAAAGAAATCCCAGGGCTGATCTCCTTCAGAATGGACCGGTTGGATCTCCTTGCAGTCCAAGGGACTCTCAAGAGTCTTCTCCAACACCACAGTTCAAAAGCATCAATTCTTCGGCGCTCAGCCTTCTTCACAGTCCAGCTCTCACATCCATACATGACCACAGGAAAGACCATAGCCTTGACTAGGCGAACCTTTGTTGGCAAAGTGATGTCTCTGCTTTTGAATATGCTATCTAGGTTGGCCATAACCTTCCTTCCAAGGAGTAAGCGTCTTTTAATTTCATGGCTGCAGTCACCATCTGCAGTGATTTTGGAGCCCAGAAAAATAAAGTCTGACACTGTTTCCACTGTTTCTCCATCTATTTCCCATGCAGTGATGGGACCAGATGCCATGATCTTCGTTTTCTGAATGTTGAGCTTTAAGCCAACCTTTTCACTCTCCACTTTCACTTTCATCAAGAGGCTTTTGAGTTCCTCTTCACTTTCTGCCATAAGGGTGGTATCATCTGCATATCTGAGGTTATTGATATTTCTCCCGGCAATCTTGATTCCAGCTTGTGTTTCCTCCAGTCCAGCATTTCTCATGATGTACTCTGCATATAAGTTAAATAAACATGGTGACAATATACAGCCTTGACATACTCCTTTTCCTATTTGGAACCAGTCTGTTGTTCCATGACCAGTTCTAACTGTTGCTTCCTGACCTGCATACAGATTTCTCAAGAGGCAGATCAGGTGGTCTGGTATTCCCATCTCTCTCAGAATTGTCCACAGTTTATTGTGATCTACACAGTCAAAGGCTTTGGCATAGTCAATAAAGCAGAAATAGATGTTTTTCTGGAACTCTCTTGCTTTTTCCATGATCCAGCGGATGTTGGCAATTTGATCTCTGGTTCCTCTACCTTTTCTAAATCCAGCTTGAACATCAGGAAGTTCATGGTTCACATATTGCTGAAGCCTGGCTTGGAGAATTTTGAGCATTACTTTACTAGCGTGTGAGATGAGTGCAATTGTGCGGTAGTTTGAGCACTCTTTGGCATTGCCTTTCTTTGGGATTGGGATGAAAACTGACCTTTTCCAATCTTGTGGCCACTGCTGAGTTTTCCAGATTTGCTGGCATATTGAGTGTAGCACTTTCACAGCATCATCTTTCAGGATTTGGAATAGCTCCACTGGAATTCCATCACCTCCACTAGCTTTGTTCGTAGTGATGCTTTCTAAGGCCCACTTGACTTCACATTCCAGGATGTCTGGCTCTAGGTCAGTGATCACACCATCATGATTATCTGGGTCGTGAAGCTCTTTTTTGTACAGTTCTTCTGTGTACCTTGCCATCTCTTCTTAATATCTTCTGCTTCCGTTAGGTCCACACCATTTCTGTCCTTTATCGAGCCCATCTTTGCATGAAATGTTCCTTTGGTATCTCTGATTTTCTTGAATAGATCCTTAGTCTTTCCCATTCTGTTGTTTTCCTCTATTTCTTTGCATTGATCGCTGAAGAAGGCTTTCTTATCTCTTCTTGCTATTCTTTGGAACTCTTCATTCAGATGTTTATATCTTTCCTTTTCCCCTTTGCTTTTCGCTTCTCTTCTTTTCACAGCTATTTGCAAGGCCTCCCCAGACAGCCATTTTGCTTTTTTGCATTTCTTTTCCATGGGGATGGTCTTGATCCCTGTCTCCTGTACAATGTCACGAACCTCATTCCATAGTTCCTCAATAAAAATTAAAAAAATTTTTAAAAGATATGTCTTTCACTGGTCACTCGCCAAAAGTAATAATAAATAACAACAACATCACACTTTTATATTCCAGGCATGGTCCTCAATGTTTTAAATAAAATAATTCATTCCTTGCAACAAACCTGTGAGGAAGGTTATCATGAGCCCCATTTTATAGCTGAGGGAACCAACTCACAGAGAACTTACGTAACTTGTCCAAAGTCACACCGCAAGCCACCAAGCTGCTATTCAAACACAGGAGCTTTGGGACCTGTCTTAGTCTTCTCTGGCTGCTAAAACAAAATACCCTAAACTGGGCAGATGCATTTAACAACAGACGTTTACTTCTCACAGTTCTGGAGGTGGGGAAGCCCAAGATCAAGGTGTGGGCTGATGTGGCTCCTGGTGACGGCTCTTGTCCTGGAGTGCAGACCATGGTGGTCTTCTTGCTGAGTCCTCATAAGGCAGAGCAAGGAAGCTCTGGCTTCTTTTCATCTTCTCAGAACACCAATCCCAGCTGTGGGCTACACTCTCGTGGCCTGGTGTGAACCTCATTACCTACCAAAGGCCTCAACTCCTAATACCATCACCTTGAGTGTTTGGGTTTCAACATACTAATTTGGTGGAAAGGACACAAATGTTAAGCCTAAAACTGGAGTCCACGACATCAGTGAGAAGACTGCTGTTTAAAACAAATCCATACAATTCTGGGAAACCTGAGCTCCTGAACTGAAACTTATTTTTCTTCCACCAGAAAGCATAGACAGGGACACAGCGCCGTAGAGCAGCACCTTACAAATTGCCAGGAATAAAGTGCATGCACTGCACATACTGAAGGGTCAGTGGCTGTCATCCAGGGGCTTAGGAGCCACTGTTTTAGTGATATTTCTCCTAAGGAATTTCCCTGGACCTGGACTCCCTCCATCCGTGCTAGTCCCGGGTTAAACGCCAGTAAGTAAAAAGCACGAGGAACTGCAGATCCTCTGGAAGCTTCATGTGTCATTTTAGGCAACTGGATGGCGGGGGCAGGGGGCGAGGACAAGGACATAAGATGAGGAAGCTAAAAAGGAAGAGCGATGAGCATGAGGCCCCAGGGCCCTGAAGACAGAGCCTGCTGTGGAGGGGAGGCGCGCAGACACCATCTCAGGCTTGGCAGCCAAGCAGTTTGAAGCCAAATAAAGCAGGATGCGCCTCTTTCATCTCAGGTGTTGCTTATTAAAAACCTTCTTCCCACCTTGGCATGGCAGCGTGGGTTTCTCCCCTTATCTATCCTCCTGCTAGAGCCCAGAGCTGTCTGACCAGAAAAACAGAGATCAAAGTGGGGCTCAGAGAAGGGGAACGGAAGCTCCGGGGCAGGAAAGCTTAGTGCGGATGCAGAATCCATTGCAGGGCGTTATCCCAGGACCCTGGGCGTGCAGCCGATTTCCTGCCCTGTGGGGTCCACGCAGGATTTAAAAGGCAGAGCAGCAAGCGCTTGGCATTTATCAAGCGCTGCATGTGGCAAATTATTTACCTTAAACTTACAAACGAGTCCGAATAGATGGATTCAAGGTAACCCCCATAAAGAGCTTCCCAGGTGGCTCAGCTGTAAAAAACCCGCCTGCCAATGCAGGAGACACAGGTTCCATCCCTGGGTGGGGAAGATCCCTTGGAGAAGGAAATGGCAACCCAGTCCAATATTCTTGCCTGGAAAATCCCATGAACAGAGGAGCCTGGCCATACTACAGTCCATGGGGTCACAAAACAGACACAACTGAGCAACTAAACAACAAGAAACCCCCATGGTAAGGCATCTCTTGTGTTCCTCCAAAACAGGAGCAAAATATTAATTTGTGGTTACTCAGTGCCTCTCACCCTTATCGCCCGGTAAATCTGAACCACTTCCCTAGACCCCTCTCGAACCCAAGGGAAGTCTGTTGTTGATCACTCCGCCTCCCCTTGGGCTCCATAGGTTTAACCTTAGTCCATTGACTGTTTCTCTGCTTCAAAATGAACGTAAAGTATATAATTTGGAGAAAGAATGGTTAACAGAAGAGTGTAGTAACTGCTGCTGCTGCTGCTGCTGCTAAGTCGCCTCAGTCGTGTCCGACTCTGTGCGACCCCATAGACAGAAGCTCACCAGGCTCCCCTGTCCCTGGGATTCTCCAGGCAAGAATACTGGAGTGGGTTGCCATTTCCTTCTCCAATGCATGAAGGTGAAAAGTGAAAGTGAAGTTGCTCAGTCGTGTCCGACTCTTAGCGACCCCATGGACTGGAGCCCACCAGAATCCTCCATCCATGGGATTTTCCAGGCAAAAGTACTGGGGTGGGGTGCCATTGCCTTCCCGAGTGTAGTAACTATTTGGATTTAATTTGGAAACAACAAAGAACCATAGCAGGGGAAAATTTTGGTAGGTGAAGGAGAGGAAAGAGATGTGAATGGATGAAGAATGATAATAGGAGCAGTTTGGTCTAGGATTTGGGGACAGATTTTAGTATTTTGGGAGTAAAGCAGGAATTGCCTGCACCTTATGTGAGACATGGCTAAGTGGGGAGAGAATAGTTTAAGTGTCTGTGGTTTATGAAAGAGACCCTCCTTTAGAGCTTTCAGAAAGATTTCATCATAAATTTAATTTGCTTTTCAATTAATTCTTTCAAATTCAAGCTATCAGGATCCGACCCTGTGTCAAAGCTGCTTTAAAACAAGAGGAGGCGAGCCCAAGTGGGTTACACCTGAATGAGAGAGAAAGGCAACGAGAACCCTAGCGAGGCCCTGGAATTATCCATAGGTTGCGGTAAGTTTTATCCACGTGGCAGCCGAGAGCAGAGCCGGTACCCCGTGGAAGCGCATCATACCAGGAGCATCCTTATCCGTGTGTGATTCTGCTGCAAGGTCCGCAGCCTCTCTGCTAGGGCTCCAGGGGGTGGGGGTGGAGGAGGGGACATCCAGCTGCTTCTCACAGCCAGCTCTTCTCCGCATCACTGCGCTGCCCCATCTTTCCCTGGACATATAGGGCAGGGTCCTTCCAGCGGGGCCTGCGTCACTCCGCTTCCCGAAGGTGAGGAATCCGCTTGGTGCTGGGGCTATGCGGAGAGCCCTGTTGCTCACAACAACATCCCAGAGAGCTTCGTTTTGTTTTAACGGTATCTTTTTCATCCTCAATCGAGAAGTCTGTCATAGCAAGCTCACATAAATTACTGCCAGCACCCCCGTTTTACCACCTCCAGCCTTTCAGCTGTGATACAGGGCCCATCAGTCTTGTCAGGACCATCTCCCCACATTGGGTGCTCGGCTGCCTCGCCAGGCTCCTCCGGCTTTTGCATCATCTCCTCTGCTTCCTCTGACTCCGAGTGGCTCAGCCAGAATGGAAGGGGGCTGCGGTGGGGTTTAATCAGATTCTGGTCGGAGGGGGTGGGGTGGGGGTGGGGGGAGCTGAAGATGAATGGGATTGGGGGCCCAGGGTTAAGGGAGGGGAGGGAAGGAGAAGAAACAGACCAGCAACAATTAAGTCTCTGAGGAGCTAAATATTTCAGAACCTAGAATTGGCTAGAGAGAGTTGGGAGGGTGTCTGAGTGTGTGTGTGTGTGTGTGTGTACTTTGTGCTGATACATAGACCTCAGCAGGTTCCAGCAGCTCAAAGGATAAAACTTGTTCATTATTGATTTTCCTCCATGTTTGATTAGAATTAGAAGTGGAGGAGGGAGGGAGAGAGGAACTCTAAGCCCTGGGTATATTTTGACGTTTGCAATAAATCAAGATCTTAATAGTTTTTTAAAAAGGGAGGGTTTATATCTAATGTTTTTCCCCCTATATCAACTCAGCGTTTCATCCTTCATGTTTTTCTCATTACAAGAACTCAATACCAGACCTAGGAAAATGGGAAATCCCACCAGATGCAAAATGCAATAGATACATACATTAATAAGTAATCTATAATAAAGATAAATAAACACAGCTGCTTTCAGCAGAAGACATTTTAGGTTCTGCTGTCCCTTTGGCTGGCTGCTCTTCCCTGGGTGAGCTGAGCCTGAAGACCTGACACATTCCCTTCTACCTTGCTCTAGTTTTCCAGCCAAAACATGAGCTTTTCTCTACCCTGACTTTATTGAGTCCTTCCAATAAAGAAAGGAGAGGAACAAAGAAGATGCAAGTCAATGAATCATCTTCCCCTGAACTGTGTGGGGATTTTGCAAGTTTATATGGTGACCACTCCAGTATTCTTGCCTGGAGAATCCCATGGACAGAGGAGAGTGGTGGGCTACAGTCCATGGGGTTGCAGAGAATCCAACTCAACTGAGTGACTAACGCTTTCACTTTGCAGATCTAAATTAGCCATCAGTCAAAGCTGAAGTGGGATGAAGGGAGGCAGGATAAATGAGGGGAAGTGGGATGAGCAAAGTTTGGGGAAATGTGTTCCTTTCCTCTGCCATACATCTTGTGTGAGTTCTGGACACCACTGCCTCATTTGTGCAGATATGATTAGCCATGGCTGAACCTCTCAGGCCCATTTTCTATTAAACTGGATCCTAAAACTTCCTGAAACCATAGACTGTAGTACTACCTTCAAGCTCTCTCTTTTTTCCCCACTTCACTCTTGCTTCCCCTTTATACCTCTTACTATTCCTAATTTAATTCCCCAGCCCCTCTCTCTCTTTTTTAGGAGCTCACTGCTGCTGCTGCTGCTAAGTCACTTCAGTCGTGTCCGACTCTGTACGACCCCATAGACGGCAGCCCACCAGGCTCCCCCATCCCTGGGATTCTCTGGGCAAGAACACTGGAGTGGGTTGCCATTTCCTTCTCCAATACGTGAAAGTGAAGTCATGCAGTCATGTCCAACTCTTAGCGACCCCATGGACTGCAGCCTACCAGGCTCCTCCATCCCTGGGATTTTCCAGGCAAGAGTACTGGAGTGGGGTGCCATTGCCTTCTCTAGGAGCTCACTAGGTTTGTATAAAAGCCCAGTCTGCAATGCCCTAGGACTTCCTGACTCCTCTCTAAATTCTATACGTCTCACTTCAGAGCTTCCCCCTCCTCTGTGAATCCATTATCGTGACCATTTAGATGACACAAACCTCCCCTTCCTCTGCCCCATTGATCACCTTAGCTCTGGGGCTGCCTTTCTACTCTTCCCTGGGTATTGTCACTTAGATATCCTATGATGGAGAAAACTCAACCCACTTCTGTTAACAATGCAACTTTTCTTTAGATCAAAGTCTCAGATCTCTGATTCTTCCTTTATTTCTTCACCCCCCACCCCATCATCATAGTCTATGAATATTCTGTACAAAGTCTAGTATCAGCTCCTGCCTTTCTAGTTCCATTGCCATTGCACTCGACACTCAGCTCCTCTGCCTCTCGCTTGGAGATACAGGCAAAGCTATAGATGTAGGTATGGATACAGATATAGATATTTCATATAGATATAGATACGATTTCCTGGCTATTTATCTAAACTCTAGTCCCTTCCTATTTCCATCCACTCTGATCAGCTGTTATACACATTGACTTTCCTCTACTTCCCTATCCCCTTTCCCAAAATGAGAAACCCTCTTGTTTATAGAAACTCCCAAAGTGTATAGAAACTTCCCAACATCACATAAGGAAGACCAAATGTGACTCCATATTGGATCCGTTTCTTTAACCTTTGTGTTCTATTGCTTTTGCTTCAGGTTAAGAATGTTGCTTATTAGCCCGAAACATACAGGAGAGCCCATTCTCAAAGTTCTGACCTTTAAGGGTATAACACTTTTCAATTCATATAGAGATAAAAAGTTGTAGAACAGAGAATAGCATTTTTCTTGTTGGAGGTTTATAGGAGCATCATGACCTGACCAAAGTGGACAGCAGCAAGAACAAAGGGTTCCGACCCCAAGAGGTTTGCAGCAGCCAACCACGCCCCTCCTTCACCTTGCTTTTAAAAATGCTTTGCTGCAACCCTTCAGGGAGTTCAAGGTTTTCTGAGACATGGGCCACCCACTCTCCTTGTGGGGATCTGCAATAACCCTTTCTTTTCTTCAAACTCCAACATTTCAGCATTATTTGACCTCACTGGCTTCAGGCACACAAACTTGCATTTGGTAACAATAAGAGGCAAAGTCTGGCCTTTCAGTATAGTTGCTTGAAAAACTGAACATCTGTATCTCTTTTTGGCCCCTTGGAAGCTAGAGCATAGGCACATGACATGAGTCTGGATAAAAGTATGGCCCTCCCAGGGAATCTGATTCTTGAAGGAGCAACAAAAAGACCCAGGGGGAATTAAAGGTAATTTCCAGCACATGAAGCAGAGTTGAGCAGTGTGGCAGAAGTGATCAGTAGTGGCAGGGCCAATGTGGAGTGAAGATGACCCCACGGAAGGCCCTGCTTCCTGACCAGGATGACCTGGGATGAGGCCTTAGCCGTATTTTCAGTTGCCTAGCCTCTCTGTAATCCTGCCCATTTTCCAGTCTAATCTTTCATGCTTTCTATCTTTTCTGTGTGGTACCCAATAACCTTTCAGCAGGTTTCATTTTTAAGTTATCCAGATGTAATAGCTGTATTTTCTAGTTCCTTTGTTTGATGCTGGACATCTTAAGGACTTGATGACCCTGTAGAGATTGTGCCTCCCAGGGCACATCTGTAAGCACAACTTATATATGCAAACCAGCCAATCCAGAGCTCATAGGAACAACCACCTCGCCCTCTGGGTTCCTATGCCCTTGTTCTAATCATTCCAGGACTGGGTACCAGTCGACTAGGGACAGCCCTAATGCCACAAAGCCAACTGAAATTACGTAAACCAATCCTAAGCCTGCGTACACTGCCTGTCCACTCCATCTCATGAAAACCACAGTCAAGGCTCTAGTTCACATTTTCTCTTCACTTTCTTTGCCTTCTGACCCACCATGGTGCTTCCCTATGTAGGGTCCCATGTGACATGATGTTTTTAGGAACCTGTAAGTAAAAATTTTTATTACTCTTAAGAATCATTTTCACATCTATGTGTCCCACCATATCTGATTAAAATATATCCTAAGTACCCTTAAAAGACCTGATTGAAGAACAAAGTTTCTGATGTTCAAAACTAAGAACCCCAAATGGTAGAATTTCTGTCTTATCAGAGTTTGGGGGTGATTAGGAATATGAAGCTATTAAAACTATGCCAAAGCCTTTGACTGTGTGGGTCACAATAAACTGTGGAAAATTCTGAAAGAGATGGGAATAACAGACCACCTGACCTGCCTCTTGAGAAACCTGTATGCAGGTCAGGAAGCAATAGTTAGAACTGGATATGGAACAACAGACTGGTTCCAAATAGGAAAAGGAGTACGTCAAGGCTGTATATTGTCACCCTGCTTGTTTAACTTATATGCAGAGTACATCATGAGAAACGCTGGGCTGGAAGAAGCACAAGCTGGAGTCTAGATTACCGAGAGAAATCTCAATAACCTCAGATATGCAGATGACACCCACCCTTATGGCAGAAAGTGAAGAAGAACTAAAAAGCCTCTTAATGAAAGTGAAAGAGGAGAGTGAAAAAGTTGGCTTAAAGCTCAACATTCAGAAAACGAAGATCATGGCATCCGGTCCCATAATTTCATGGGAAATAGACGGGG
This sequence comes from Tragelaphus eurycerus, assembly GCA_935064755.1. Taxonomy (NCBI): domain Eukaryota; kingdom Metazoa; phylum Chordata; class Mammalia; order Artiodactyla; family Bovidae; genus Tragelaphus; species Tragelaphus eurycerus. Next base: position 8,492,753 of record CAKXYN010000034.1, on the reverse strand, counting down.
AAACAGTGGAGACAGTGGCAGACTTTATTTTTCTGGGCTCCAAAAATCACTGCAGATGGTGATTTCAGCCATGAAATTAAAAGACGCTTACTCCTTGGAAGGAAAGTTATGACCAACCTAGATAGCATATTCAAAAGCAGAGACATTACTTAGCCAACAAAGGTCTGTCTAGTCAAGGCTATGGTTTTTCCAATAGTCATGTATGGATGTGAGAGTTGGACTATAAAGAAAGCTGAGTGCCAAAGAATTGATGCTTTTGAACTGTGGTGTTGGAGAAGACTCTTGAGAGTCCCTTGGACTGCAAGGAGATCCAACCAGTCCATCCTAAAGGAGATCAGTCCTGGGTGTTCATTGGAAGGACTGATGTTGAAGCTGAAACTCCAATACTTTGTCCACCTGATGCAGAGAGCTGACTCATTTGAAAAGACCCCCAATGCTGAGGGCAGGAGGAGAAGGGGATGACAGAGGATGAGATGGTTGGATGGCATCACCGACACAATGGACATGGTTTGGGTGGACTCCGGGAATTGGTGATGGATGGGGAGGCCTGGCATGCTGTGGTTCATGGGGTCGCAAAGAGTCGGACATGACTGAGTGACTGAACTGAACTGAAAACTAGCTTAAGGGGTTTTAGCAAATAACAGCAAAAGGCAATCTCATAGATAAAGAAGTTGAGGAAATAATAATAGCCTCATAAGATGTGGACCAGAAAACTTGGGGTCTAAGACTCTGCCCATGATCTATCAGAGTTCTGGTGGCCTTTCTTCTCTGTTCTAAAGCACCAAGCTGCTCCTCTATCATTTTCTTTCTGACTATAGGTTTCCTTTGATTAACTGTCAGCATGTGGAGGGCCCCAAACGATGCAAGTTGATCTTTCTGTTCAAAGAGTCACCATGATGTAACTCAGTGCTCAGTGAACTACAGCCCACAGGCCAAATCCTGCCTGGCACCTGTCTACATAAATGAAGCTTTATTATAATAGCCAATCCCACTCCTATATATTAATATTAATGGTATCTATGGCTGTGTGCATGCTATGATGCCAGTTAAGTAGCTGTGACAGAGAACAGATGGCTGCCAAAAACAAAATACTCTCTAGTCCTTTACAGGAAAACCTTGCTAACCATACTACTGACATAATGGATTCAATCTCTCTGCTGCTGCTGTTGCTGCTAAGTCGCTTCAGTCGTGTCCGACTCTGTGCAACCCCATAGACAGAAGCTCACCAGGCTCCCCCGTCCCTGGGATTCTCCAGGCAAGAACACTGGAGTGGGTTGCCATTTCCTTCTCCAATGCATGAAAGTGAAAAGTGAAAGTGAAGTCGCTCAGTCGTGTCTGACTCTTAGCGACCCCATGGACTGGAGCCTACCAGGCTCCTCCGTCCATGGGATTTTCCAGGCAAAAGTACTGGGGTGGGGTGCCATTGCCTTCCCCAATCTCTCTGCTACCTGACTTCAAACTGCTGATAAAGCAATAGACAGACTCAGCTCTGGTCAGATTTTTTACCCCTGGTCCAAACACCTAGGAAAAAGTGGATGCAATATTCTGTCATTTATAGAAATGCCTTTCTGAGTTTGTGGTGAAGGGACAAATCTCTAAGAAAAAGAAGTAGAAGGAAAACGAGTGAATTGTTTCTCATTGTTGTGTTAAAGGTAAACACAAGATAAACCCATCACTTTTATATTTACTATAGTCTTCAAGGACATAGGATAGCTCCTAATTTCTCATTAAAATTAAAAAAAAAAATAATGCTATATAGCTTTTGAAATGATTCCCATTCTGTTGATCTGATCTTATGTGAAAGTGCAGCTCATTTGCCTCCCATCCGTGATAAGTGAATAGATATCAGATATTTGGGGCTCAATTACTGGAATAAAGAAGAGAGGAGGAGATGGGCTGCTCAGGATGCAGGACGGACGCCCCCACCTCTAGAAAGCAGCAACCAGGTCTAGCGCTCGGTGCTCAAAGGTACATGGTGACTAGCATTTTGTTTGAGCAAGAGTTAGTATCTAAGAAAATCCAAGAAAAAATCCTGTGCCCACTATTAAAGAGAAAGACCAAGTATATCTATCTGTCTCCTGAAATCATCCAACTCACCAAACTCAGAGGAGCCAGAGCATATGTGTAAAGCAGGGTCCTAATTCTCACAAGACAGGACCAGCAGTGACTAAGCAGCCAGGCACACTGAGGTTCAAGGAGAGCCAAATGAGAGACTATAGTCTTAGGAGGAAACCAGGGTGAAAAAAAAAAAAAGTGTGGAAAGAGAATCAAGGGGAATTTTTAATAGGCTGGTATTTGGTCGGTAAGCCTGTGCCCAGTAATCAATCACTCCTGTTATCTGGATACCTGGTTGGATGAAAACAGGGCTAATTCCCTTTCTGCCAGCCAGTTGAGCTGAGCCTTTGTACTTAGCCCCAGCCGGATCAGCTGTGAAATGGAAGGTTGCTGAACCTGCAGATGACAGGAATCAATGGCTCCAGCTGAGATGGGCTGGTGAATGCAAAGTATTATGCTATTTACTTATTTTTGACCATTCCACAGCATGAGATTTTCAAAGCACACAGACTAGTCTCCATCTTATCAATATCAGCCATTATGTTCATTCTCACTTAAAAACGATGCTTCTGCTAATTCACTTGCCTCTAATGCCTGCTCCTTCATTGTTACCACAGAACAAAGCAGACACGGACAGTCTACTGTGTACAGGCTATTATCCAAGATGCTAGGTAGCACAGACGTATGAGGTTTAACGTAGGAGTTAAGAAATGTCCCAAAGTGACCAAATTTCTTCATAATATGGAATCTTTCTAATGCAGATCATCCCTCTTGAAGGTTTTCAGAAATGCAAATTATCCACTAGTTATTTACATCAGGATTATTTTTTTTGTAAGTAATAGAATCCAAATCAACCTCACTTAAGCAAAACAAAATAAATATGAATATGAATGTGAATGTGATAATAAAGAAGAAAAGGAATGATTAATTTAATTGAATTGTCCATGGATAAACTCAGAAATGGGCTGTTTATAGGCGTGTTCTCAAGGGCTCAATGGATATTGTATTTTGTTCTCGTTTTTTGCTCTCTGGTTTCCAACTCTTGTCTCTACTTTCTTTTATGTTAATTTCCCTCTTCAGCGGGCTCCTCTTAACTTGGTGGCAAATACGGCAGCAGACAGCTCCGGGTTTATATCTTCCTGACTTTGCAATCCCACTGGGAAGCTTCCCAGTAACCCCAACAAAGTGCTCAGAATGACTTGCATTAGCTCAGCTAGGCTCATGTTCTCAACTCTGAATTAATTTTAAGACAACTAATAGTTTTGTCCAAGAAGAAATTATTCAAAAATTCTTCACAACCTGTAACTTGGGTTTGGGAATGGAGGTTGGGCATTGGTGATACCATCTCTTTATTAGAAGGAGACAACAGGCATCTGATAGATTTGATTTATATTCTTAGCAAGGGACTCGGAACTAGAGACCAGAGATCATGACTTGAAGGGCTTTATACAATTCCCAAGACTTCATGATATCCCATATTCGATTATATGTCCCTCCCTGGTAGTCAGTGGTATTAAGGCCCTTAAAACAAAATGAGCTGCATTCTAGTCTTCTGGGGAAGCATGGAAGGAGACTCAGGTGTGGGGCAAACAGCGACAAGTAGCAAAGTGGGCAGCAAAAGAGAAGGACGAGAGTGCAGATAAGACAGAGTGGCCTTAATAAACACGTGGTCTTGATCTCAAGTCACATGGCCCAAGCATTAGCTGGAAATGCCACTGTGGGGTGACCCCCTTCTGCTCATTATGAAGTGACCAGACTGAACCATGAGTGTCCATCGGAGGTGTCCATCCAGAGCTGTGCCCTCTGGGCCTAAGTGAATAACTGGGCCTTGGACAAAGGCCTTGTTACCATATGACCTCATACCTTGGGATTCGTTGTGTGGCTGTCTACACAAGCCCTGTATCATCTCTCCTCCTTCCTCTGCCCATATCATTGCTAATGTCATCATGATACTTGAAAGCAGACACCACCTTGAACAAATGAAATGTGTAGTGTGTCTTGGTTTTCTCAAGTCTGAAGAGCTACAAAATTGGTATAAACAGAAACAAGTCCTATCCAGGAAGCTGAGAGTGGAAGTCAGGAGCAATATATCAGAGTTTAGGCTGAGACTGAGATGAGGGCAGCAGGGAGAGGGGAGCTAACATATGTCACAGAGACAGACCCACAGGGTTTCAGAGGTGACCATCTCCCAAGGGGCCCCATTATCTTGTCCTCTTTATCACAGGGAATTCTGCTTTCACATGCCAGGTTATTTCATCTTTGCTCTTGCTAATTCTTCCAGCCATTCCACCACAAGTTCACATATCTAAATCCTATGCATCTTTCATATCTAAATCCTACGCATCTTTCAACAAATATCTTGTGATAATCACTCATATGTAGGATCTAAACAAATGAGACAAATGAACATACTTATAGAATAGAAATAGACCCACAGACAGGGAAACCAGACTTATGGTTACCAAAGGGAAAGAGGGGGAGCATAAACTAGGAGTATGAGATTAACAGATACGCATTAGTATATATAAAATAGATAACCAGCAAGGTTATCTACTGCATAGCACAGGGAACCATATTCAATATCTTATAATAACCTATAATGGAAAACATTCTGAAAAGAATATATGCTACATATGTATCACTGAATCACTGCTGTACATAAGAAACATTGTAAATCAACTATACTTCAATTAAAAAAAATAATTCCTGGACTAGTATTTCAGCAAGAAGCAACTTCTTGGCACAACTGAGGTTAGAAAGACAATGTTCTCCTTTAAAAAATGAGAGATTAATGAAAATAATAAAAATGTAATTCAAATGTAAAAATATCCTACCCATCTTTCAGGTGGTAGCGAGATTCCCTCCAGGTCATGGATGTATGACATTTGAATTGGGTTTTAAGGTCCCATGACATCTAACCTATACTGCTAATATAGATACCCTTCACGAAATGTTTTATTTTGTAGTTTTCTATGCTCAAGCGTGTTATCATCTTACAAATTAACAGCTCTTGGAGGAAAAAGATCCATGGTTGATTCATAGTTCTTTTCTCTTAGACCACTCCCTTATTCAAAGTGGGCAGATTTATTGAGTCAACAATTAATAGAGATTGGTTTTATGTTCTTTCTGATCATTATTTTCTTCTTGGAAACTCCTTCATCAAATTCATAGTTCTGTGTACCCTGTTCCTTTCTGAGGTGACTATCTTGCATCCAGCCTCCTGCTCTGAGTCTCCCTGGATTCAGGTAGCACACTTTGCTATTTTTCTGCTTCCAGATTTTCATAAGGAGGTCAAGCCCAGCACTAATGCATGCTGAGAGAGAGAAGCAACAATATGTTGGCCAAAGGGCGTCGTGTTGGTGGTAACAGAGTCCTGCTCATGACTCTGGATAGGTGAACTGATTGTATGTGCCATTCCATGACTGCACAGCAAATTACAGAGTGCTGCAAGCTTAGATGAGTTTCAGCTTTCTGTCATCCATTCTTACAGAGAAGACATGGAGCTGAAAGAATCAAAACAGAGGTCTGCCTATTGACAAAGAGGAATAACTTCATAAATTACTCTGTGACTCACAATGGTGGTGGTCAGGGTGGAAGAAGAGGATGAATTCCTCAGTAATGACTGTATGACGTCAATTAAAAATGCTCCTTATTGTCTTATTAACATAAGTGTGCCTTGCATCCAACATGGATTATGAAGTGTCAGAGGACAGAACTATGTGTTCAGACGCCCGTGCTCCCACACACACCGCATGCCCTTTCCTAAACCCGGAGTACGGCACTGAACTCGATATCGAGCAAGTGACTGAATAAATAATGAAATACTTTTCTCTGGCCGGATCCCCTTCTGGCATCCAGCATGGAGCTGGCAACAGACCTGCTTGAGGGTATGTTCTGCTTCTGTCTTCCTCCTAATTATGTAACCCTAAGCAAATTGCTTAATAATCAGTATTGCTGTTTTCTCATCTGTAAAAGGGGGATTGTAAGTGCCATTAGAGGTTTTAGTGAAGATTAAATAGTGAAGTGATATATATCAACTAGCCCTAGAATGTACGGTTCTTTAGCACAGTCCCTGGCTCAGAGGAAATGTTCAGTAAATGGTTAGCCATTATGATTCAGTCTGCATTTTGACATTATTTGGAACTCTTTTAATTTTGGCAATGATTAGTGCCTTTGCAATGTGTGACTTATGAATCAAAGCATTGATGGGAAAAATAGTGCATCTGTATTAACAAGCACAGAGATCCCTAGAGACAGACTATACTTAAATTTTACAGATTTCTAACTTTTGTAATTTAGAGACATCTGGGAAACAGGGAATTTCAACGGAGGTGTTTGCTCTTCCCTATCAAAAGTAATTCTAGAGTGTTCATCCTTTTTCCTCTTCTGTTTGGAGATGGTTGTGTTATTTACTACATCCCTCTCCAGGAACTGTTTTCTCTCAGCTTCAACTGGACTTACAATTCTTTTTTGATCAAAGAACATGACTGGTGGGGGAAGCAAAGCCTTTTACTGTGAACCTTCACGAATATGTTCTCATCACACATCTCAGAGACCATTTGCATCAGTTAAGACACAATGAACATAAAAGGAGGACAGGGCCAGCAGTCCCCACCACCCTGCTTGGTGCTGCCTGTGACGTCACCCTAGCCCAGCACTCCATCTGAAATATTGCTTTTTACGGAGCCATTCACCCAGTATGCATAGTATTATGAATCAAGGTTATTTTTCATAGACTTTTGCTTTTCAGTGGTAGTCACAGCTGTGATTTTAAAAAATTTGGTTTATTCTTAGTTTTTGTTCTACATTTCCTCTGGAGTCAATTCAATGAGAAAAGGCGGGGGGCAGATACCAAATCCACAAATCCCTGCATAGTGGAATTCATCAGAGCTTGATTCTGTCTCTAGGGAGCATCTATCTCTAAAGTAAAAGTTCTGTCAGGTGTCAGGTATCCCCCAGCCAGGCAGGCTGTAGACTTGGGCACCAACTAGGCAGCACCCATCTGATGGGCTTCTGGAGCTCAGAGACTTCAAAGAATGAAACACCTCCTAACTCGCCCCAGGGCCGTACATTCCAAATCCCACCCACTCTTTTCCATTAAAGCATTGAATACTTCTGTGGAAACACAAAAAGTCATTGTCACATCAAACCTCCTACTCCAGGAAGGCCTCCCTGACTCTCCCCAGAATCATTAATTCTGCCTCTTAAGGGTCCCCATGACTCTCTTAAGTCCACACCCTTTCCCCTAGAAGAACAAAATCACTGCACTCTATTGAGTGTCCCTGGGCCCCTTTTGAGAGCAACTTTTGTACTAGCAGATAATTAATTTCATTAATCTTTTCCCTCTGGTCTAGCACTTACTAGTTTACCCCAGAAAAGCTGAATCACTAGATATCCAGGTAACATTTTCTTGAATATACAAATTAAAACAACTCATCAACCCCAGTTACTAGCCATTTCCTATGATTTTCCATCCCAGATAGCACTAAGAAAGTTCAGAATTAATTTAAAAGAATCTTGGTGGCTTATCTGCTGCCTTCCCAAGAGAACTTCATATGAAAAATCATGCAATAACATCTTGGTCTGAATTAAGTTTCCTATGTTATAGTAGTTCATTGATATGTACCCCTCTCCTTTGCAACCAGTGTGCACAATATAACTGATGGATTTGTAACATTTCCACCAGCAGTGGCTCATGGTGTTGAATGGCTCTTGATTCTTGGAAGGTGTAGAGGGAAAAGGAAGGAGACACAACGTTTGGAGGTTCCATCAGAGTCTTTGGGAAGTGTGTATGTTTTGAAATAGCCCCCTTGATGATTCTGATATGACTTCACTCTACTTAGATTTATGTGTTTGAGAATCCAGCCACAGCCTGCTTCCCTCTATCTCCTAGCTTCTAGATGCCTCTGGCACATAACAGATGTACCATATGTAAGTTAACTAGTGACACTATCATGAGCAAAGGTCAGAAGGAAAAGTTCCAAGAGAAGCACAGAGATATACTTACTGAAGACAGAAAAGACAACTGAAGGAGGTGTGTTTATCCCAGGATGCACTCCAGGAGAGGGAGAGGTGACTCGGGGCAGTGTGGTTTCAGCAGGAGGGAGCCTGGAGCCTGAGAAAACTGCCTAAAAAGAAGACTGCCTGAGTAGAATACAGAAGACTAGGCTTCCCTATTTGACATTTGCTTAGTTCCAAGCATACACGTGTTTCTGCCTTTTTTTCCCCCTTTCCCCAATACCCATCACATGCTTAGACCTGGTTCTTCTTCCCAGAATAACCCACGCATGACTGAGACCAGTGCACAGGCTGCTATTTCAGTTAAAGACACAGTAAATGTAGGAACAGCATTGGGAATGCCTTTCTACGTCCTTAGTCAGACTTCTAAACATGTTCAATATTCTTCCACATCAGTAATTTTCCTTCCTTATGCCTGTTTCCTTCTATTAATATCATTTTATCTACTCTTCATACTTTCCCAGCTGAAGTTCTTTTTATTTTTTTTTAAATTGGAGTATAATTGCTTTACAATGTTGTGTTAGTTTCTGCTGTACAACAAAGTAGATCAGCTATAGGTATACATGTACCTCCTCCCTCTTGAACCTCCTCCCCCGACATCGCACCCCTCCCGGTCATCAGAGAGCACTGAGCTGAGCTCCCTGTACTATATGGCAGCTGCCCACCAGCTATCTGTTTTACACATGGTAGTATGCATACGTCCATGCTGCTGTCTCGATTCGTCCCACCCAGCTACAATTCCTGAAAGAACAATCTGAACTTACGTTACCAACTTATTCTTGCCTCAGGCATTACAATCTGGATTTTGCCACCACTGTGAGGAGAGAGCGGTTTGTTGATGATCTGCAGGAACATTCAGTCTAGCGAGAGCTTACCATCCCTTCCCGCTTGTTTATAATACAGCTTCTCCTTGAACTTACTCCTGCCTCTCGAGGCACTGTGATCAGTCTTATTCAGTCAATCTCCTCATTCTCCCTGAACATTAAATATCAATCTTTTCTACGAGTCTATCCTTGAAACTCTCTCTTCCCAGTACATGTTCTACTGGGTTCATGCCAAAAGGTCCTTAAAATCTGATTCTATTCAAACTGTCTATGAGCATTTTGGTCCATGCCAGATGGTTTTGGTTTTTGCTCAGTTGCTAAGTTGTGTCTAACTTTTTGTGAGCCCCTGGACTGCAGCATGCCATGCTCCTCTGCCCTCCACTATCTCCCAGAGTTTGCTTAAATTCATGTTCACTGAGTTGGTGATGCTTTCTAACCATCTCATCTTCTGCCACCTGCTTCTTTTGCTACAGTTTTCCCCAGAATCAGGGTCTTTTCCAATGAGTCAGCTCTTTGCATCAGGTGGTCAAAGTATTGGAGCTTCAGCTTCAGCATCAGTCCTTCCAGTGAAAATTCAGGGTTTATTTCCTTTAGGATTGACTGGTTTGATTTCCTTGCTGTCCAAGGGACACTCAAAGGTCTTCTCCAGCAATACAATTCAAAAGCATCAATTCTTCAGTGCTCAGCCTTTTTTGTCTAACTCTCATATCTATACATAACTACTAGAAAAACCAAAGTTTTGACTATAAGCACCTTTGTCAGCAAAGTGATGTCTCTGCTTTTTAATACACTGCCTGTCTAGATTTGTTATAGTTTTCCTTCCAAGGAGCAAGTTTCTTTTAATTTCATGGCTGCAGTTACCATCTACAATGATTTTGGAGCCCAAGAGAATAAAATCTATCACTGCTTCCATTTCTTCCCCTTCTATTCGCCATGAAGTGATGGAACCAGATGCCATGATCTTAGTTTTCTTTTTAATGTTGAGTTTTAAACCAGCTTTCTCCTTTAGGACTGACTGCTTTGCACAGGACCAAATATCAAGGATTTTTGTTACGGAATGAATGACTTCATGCATTTTCTGGATCAGACCATACACAACCAAATATTCTCCCTGCTTTTCTTCACTTTCCATTTCTTTGTCCTCCCCCACCTCCCAGGTCTAGCCAGTCAGCACGCTTTGTAATCAGCCAAGGAGACCTGTTAATGGGTCCATCCTGGAAGCAGACAGTGGATCTTAATTAAGCAGACAGTGGATCTTAATTCTTTGGAATGGAGCATCAACAGATAAACAGACTTCACATTTGATAATGTTTATCACTTATCACAGTACGACTTCAATGCATTTTTATGTTAAAAACACCCCTTGTACAACATGGGGAGGGCTTAAAAAATGAAAGAATTTACAGTTCTTGGCAGTGTAATGTATAATTTCCTAGCATAGTTCCTGATGCAGAGAAAGTGTTTAAAAATGATTCACTATTTTAATTAACTCTGCATTTTGACATTTGGGGAGCTATTTACATTTGGCAGTGATCAGTGTCTTTTCATTGTATGGGCTTTGTATATGAAAGACCAGTTCAGCATTTATTGGTATTTATTGGAAAAAGGAAAGGATACCTAACCCTATCACACACATTTCCAGTGACTAATAAGAGTGCTTACACCTGGAGATACTGCAAAATCTCCATCTCAGTACATGCAGCACAGAATGATCTTACCTCTTCCCAAACCTGGTCCCTGATCACCTGAATTGTTCTCTGCCATTGCCCAGAGTAGAGGGCATCTTAACTGATACCCAGTCACCATCGTTCACATATCTGTTTGGTCACCAACTCCTTTCTATGTCCAAAAGAGTTTGACTCTTCTCTCTCCCACTACGATTGACTTAATCCTGCCCTCTAAATGTAGCTGATACTGATTGCTGCTGTCCCAGAGCTCAAAAATAAAACTCAATAAATGTGAAGAAAGAATGAGTGAATGAATTGTGTACCATCATTCAAGCATCTACCAATCTTAGCTGAGAGCACACAGTCTTCTGGTAAAGGAAAACATACATATATTCAGTAGTTTAAAATGTCAGGGTGCTAATTCAGGCGGTCAGGAAACACAGCTTCATTCGCTTTTTGATAACTCCGTTAAACTTGTATTTGAGCTCCCATTCTATTAATATAGGAGAAACCTGATTTCAGTTAATCTAGGATTTTCTTGAAAACCTGGTTGTTTGGGGTGGGGGGCAGAAGATGGGGGTGGAGTGGTTTGTGTATGCTGTTCTGTACTAGGCTGTCCATTCCCTCTGGAGGTCTTTATCTAGATACCTGCCATTTCCAGAGATGTCTTCAACTCTTTGTCGGTAGAGCTCATTGCTATTCCAGGTGCAAAGTTTATTAAAGTCCACATACCATCAGCTATGGAGAAGGCGATGGCACCCCACTCCAGTACTCTTGCCTGGAAAATCCCATGGACAGGGGAGCCTGGTGGGCTGCAGTTCATGGGGTCGTGAAGAGTCGGACACGACTGAGCCACTTCACTTTCACTTTTCATTTTCAGGCATTGGAGAAGGAAATGGCAACCCACTCCAGTATTCTTGCCTGGAGAATCCCAGGGATGGGGGAGCCTGGTGGGCTGCTGTCTATGGGGTCGCACAGAGTCGAACACGACTTAGCAGCAGCAGCAGCATCACCATCAGCTATTTCTATGACCATCACTGGAGTCATTATGTTGTTCCTGAGCCAAGCCAGGACACAGGAACACCCTGTGTAGCTGTTTAAGGCCCCTTAAACTAACCACAGGATTTTTTTTTCTCTCTCTTTTGTTTTATTGCCATATACACAGTGGTGGCTCAGACAGTAAGGAATCTGCCTGCAATGCAGGACATCCAGGTTCGATCTCTAGGTCAGGAAGATCCCCTGGAGAAAGAAATGGCAATCCACTCTAGTATTATTGCCTGGGAAATCCCATGGGCAGAGGAGCCTGACGGTCTATAAGACCAGGGGGTCGGACATGACTGAGTGACTGAGAATACATATGTATAGTATTTATATAAACAGTGCCTGCTACAGGGTAGGTGCTCAGTAGGTGGAGTGGGCTGAATAAAGTTCACTCTCCTTCTGATTTCTTAAACAGAGTGGGGATTCTACCTTCCACTCTCAAGGGTCATCCAGGCGTGAGGAAGAGGGCTGCCTCTACCTTCTCTCATCTAGAATTCATGTCAATCTACTGTCCTCTCCAAAGACCTTTCTGACCTCTCTTCAGGGACTGTTTACCTAGATGATGGAAGGAGAACTGAGCTATTCCTTCTCAGATGGTTTCCCAACTCTCTTTTTCAAGTCCTCTGCCTTTTCCTCCAGAGGGGTGAATTCCTGAAAACCAAAAGCCAGACATCAGTTCCTTTCTTCCTATGTCTTCTGTTTGTCATCCCATCTCTGAGGCATTAAATGAAGGCTACTCTTGTTGACTGAAAGCAGAAAGAACAAGGAGCATATTGGAAAAGGATAAAAACAACATGGTCGTATTCTGAACTACCACCCCACCAACATTAGAATAATATATAATGAATATTTTAAGTGAGTAAGTGAAAGTCGCTCAGTCGGACACAACTTTGCAACCCCATGGACTATATGGCCCATGGAATTCTCTAGGCTTGAATGAGTAGCCTTTCTCTTCTCCGGGGGATCCTCCCAACTCACGGATTGAGCCCAGGTCTAAATATTCACAACAGTGCTGTTACAAACACTGGTGGGCATGCATCTTTTTAAATTAGTTTTTCTGGATATATGCCCAGCAGTGGGATTGCTGGATCATGTGGTACTTGTATTTTTAGGTTTTTTTAAGGAACCTCCCTATCGTCTGCATGAGTTTACATTCTTACCGATAGTACACAGAGTCCCATGGGCTGTGATTTAACGGGAAGCCTTGTTAGGCAGGATGCACAGAAGAAGAAAGTTGGATTGTCACCCTCCCTTTTTCAGAGGTTAATCATTTCCTTGATTCATTTTTGTTTTTTGGTGTGTTTGTTCATATATTTCTGAGCTACAAATTCTCTGAAAGCTCTAAGATTTTCTATTAACACAATCACCCACTCCTAACCCCCACAGCACCAAGGGATCTCCTAGGTGTCACATTTCCTGGGCTTTGTTGTCTTTTTTAAACAAATGCTAGAATATTTATGCCAACAGGACCTCAATTAGAAAGTCTTAAACCACAAAGACTTGGAAGAGAGGAAAGTCCTTAGCAGCTACATGGAAATATTGAGTTCAGTTCAGTCGCTCAGCTGTGTCTGACTCTTTGAGATTCCATGAATCGCAGCACGCCAGGCCTCCCTGTCCATCGCCAACTCCCGGAGTTCACCCAGACTCACATCCATCGAGTCAGTGATGCCATCCAGCGATCTCATCCTCTGTCGTCCCCTTCTCCTCCTGCCCCCAAATCCTCCCAGCATCAGAGTCTTTTCCAGTGAGTCAACTCTTCACATGAGGTGGCCAAAATATTGGAGTTTCAGCTTTAGCATCATTCCTTCCAAAGAACACCCAGGACTGATCTCCTTTAGAATGGACTAGTTGGATCTCCTTGCAGTCCAAGGGACTCTCAAGAGTCTTCTCCAACACCACAGTTCAAAAGCATCAATTCTTCTGCGCTCAGCCTTCTTCACAGTCAAACTTTGACATAAATACATGACCACTGGAAAAACCATAGCCTTGACTAGATGAACTTTTGTTGGCAAAGTAATGTCTCTGCTTTTGAATATGCTATCTAGGTTGGTCATAACTTTCCTTCCAAGGAGTAAGCGTCTTTTAATTTCATGGCTGAAATCACCATCTGCAGTGATTTTGGAGCCCAGAAAAATAAAGTCTGACATTGTTCTTCCACTGTTTCTCCATCTATTCCCCATGAAGTGATGAGACCAGATGCCATGATCTTCATTTTCTGAATGTTGAGCTTTAAGCCAACTTTTTCACTCTCCACTTTCACTTTCATCAAGAGGCTTTTTAGTTCCTCTTCACTTTCTGCCATAAGGGTGGTGTCATCTGCATATCTGAGGTTATTGATATTTCTCCCGGCAATCTTGATTCCAGCTTGTGTTTCTTCCAGCCCAGCATTTCTCATGATGTATGCTGCATATAAGTTAAATAAACAGGGTGACAATATATAGCCTTGACATACTCCTTTTCCTATTTGGAACAATTCTGTTGTTGCATGTCCAGTTCTAACTGTTGCTTCCTGACTTGCATACACATTTCTCAAGAGGCAGGTCAGGTGGTCTGGTATTCCCATCTCTTTCAGAATTTTCCACAGTTTATTGTGATCTACACAGTCAAAGGCTTTGGCATAGTCAATAAAGGAGAAAAATAGATGTTTTTCTGGAACTCTCTTGCTTTTTCCATGATCCAGCGGATGTTGGCAATTTGATCTCTGGTTCCTCTGCCTTTTCTAAAACCAGCTTGAACATCAGGAAGTTCACGGTTCACATATTGCTGAAGCCTGGCTTGGAGAATTTTGAGCATTACTTTACTAGCGTGTGAGATGAGTGCAATTGTGTGGTAGCTGGAGCATTCTGTGGCATTGCCTTTCTTTGGGATTAGAATGAAAACTGACCTTTTCCACTCCTGTGGCCAGTGCTGAGTTTTCCAAATTTGCTGGCATATTGAGTGCAGCACTTTCACAGCATCATCTTTCAGGATTTGAAAGAGCTCAACTGGAATGCCATCACCTCCACTAGCTTTGTTCATAGTGATGCTGTCTAAGGCCCACTTGACTTCACATTCCAGGACGTCTGGCTCTAGGTCAGTGATCACACCATCATGATTATCTGGGTCATGAAGTTCTTTTTTGTACAGTTCTTCTGTATATTCTTGCCATCTCTTCTTAATATCTTCTGCTTCTGTTAAGTGCATACCATTTCTGTCCTTTATCGAGCCCATCTTTGCATGAAATGTTCCTTTGGTATCTCTGATTTTCTTGAAGAGATCTCTAGTCTTTCCCATTCTGTTGTTTTCCTCTATTTCTTTGCATTGATTGCTGAAGAAGGCTTTCTTATCTCTTCTTGCTATTCTTTGGAACTCTGCATTCAGATGTTTATATCTTTCCTTTTCTCCTTTGCTTTTTGCCTCTCTTCTTTTCACAGCTATTTGTAAGGCCTCCCAGGACAGCCATTTTGCTTTTTTGCATTTCTTTTCCATGGGGATGGTCTTGATCCCTGTCTCCTGTACAATGTCATGAACCTCATTCCATAGCTCATCGGGCACTCTATCCATCTGATCTAGGCCCTTAAATCTATTTCTCACTTCCACTGTATAATCATAAGGGATTTGATTTAGGTCATACCTGAATAGTCTAGTGGTTTTCCCTACTTTCTTCAATTTCAGTCTGAATTTGGCAATAAGGAGTTCATAGTCTGAGCCACAGTCAGCTCCTGATCTTGTTTTTGCTGACTATATAGAGCTTCTCCATCTTTGGCTGCAAAGAATATAATCTATCTGATTTCAGTGTTGACCATCTGGTGATGTCCATATAGAGTCTTCTCTTGTGTTGTTGGAAGAGGGTGTTTGTTATGACCAGTGCATTTTCTTGGCAAAATTCTATTAGTCTTTGCCCTGCCTGATTCTGCGACCGCGCGCACTAAGCGTGGCTGAGAGGAGCTACCCCACGTCTGAGGTCAGGGGTAGAAGCCGGGAGGACCCCATGCCCGAAGGGCAGCGGCCAAGAGGAGTTACCCCATGTCCGAGGTGAGGGGCAGTGGCCGAGAGTGCCAGGCTGAGATGACGCAGGAACGGCCTAGAGGAGCTACCCCGTGTCTGAGGTCAGGGGGGTTGGTTGAGAGAAGTTACCCCGAGTCCAAGGTCAGGGGCAGCGGCCAGGAGGAGCTACCCCACGCCCCAACGCTGGAAGCCAGGGGCGGTGTCTGGGAGGAGCAACCCACACCCGAGGCCAGGGGTGGTGGCCAGGAGGACCAACCCCATGTCCAAGGAGCCATGGGTGCGCAGGTGCAGGAGGGCCTAGAGGAGCTATCCCACATTGAAGGTCAGGAAGGGCGGGAGTGAGGAGAGACCCCTCATCCAAGGTAAGGAGCAACGGTTGTGCTATGCTGGAGTAGCCATGAAGAGATGCCCCACGCCCAAGGTAAGAGAAACCCAAGTAAGACGGTTGGTGTTGCAAGAGGGCATCAGAGGGCAGACACACTGAAACCATACTCACAGAAAACTAGTCAATCTAATCACACTAGGACCACAGCCTTGTCTAACTCAATGAAACTAAGCCATGCCCATGGGGCATCCCAATATGGGTGGGTCATGGTGGAGAGATCTATCAGAATGTGGTCTACTGGAGAAGGGAATGGCAAACCACTTCAGTATCCTTGCCTTGAGAACCCCATGAACAGTATGAAAAGGCAAAATGATAGGATACTGAAAGAGGAAGTCCCCAGGTCAGTAGGTGCCCAATATGCTATTGGAGATCAGTGGAGAAATAACTCCAGAAAGAATGAAGGGATGGAGTCAAAGCAAAAAGAATACCCAGCTGTGGATGTGACTGGTGATAGAAGCAAGGTCCGATGCTGTAAAGAGCAATATTGCATAGGAACCTGGAATGTAAAGTCCATGAATCAAGGCAAACTGGAAGTGGTCAAACAAGAGATAGCAAGAGTGAATGTCGACATTCTAGGAATCAGTGAACTAAAATGGACTGGAATGGGTGAATTTAACTCCGATGACCATTATATCTACTACTGCAGACAGGAATCCCTCAGAAGAAATGGAGTAGCCATCATGGTCAACAAAAGAGTCCAAAATGCAGTACTTGGATGCAATCTTAAAAATGACAGAATGATCTCTGTTCGTTTCCAAGGCAAACAATTCAATATCACAGTAATCCAAGTCTATGCCCCAACCAGTAACGCTGAAGGAGCTGAAGTTGAACGGTTCCTTGAAGACCTACAAGACCTTTTAGAACTAACACCCAAAAAAGATGTCCTTTTCATTATAGGGGACTGGAATGCAAAAGTAGGAAGTCAAGAAACACCTGGAATAACATGGAAACATTAAGTGGGTATAAATAAATTAAGACATACCCTACTGCCTCTAAAAGGGTTATTGCTGTTTGTTGTTCATTCACTAAGTCAGGTCCGACTCTGTGACGCCACGGACTGCAGCATGCCAGGCTTCCCTGCCCTTCACGATTTCCCAGAGTTTGCTCACACTCATGTCCATTGAGGCAGTGATGTCATCCAACCATCTCATCCTTTGTTGACCTCTTTTTCTCCTGCCCTCAATCTTTCCCAGCATCAGGGTCTTTTCCAATGAGTAGGCTCTTCGCATCAGGTAGCCAAAGGTATTGGAGTTTCAGCTTCAGCATCAATCCTTCCAGTGAATATTCAGTGTTGATTTCCTTTAAGATGGAATGGTTGGATCTCCTTGCAGTCCAAGGGACTCTCCAGAGTCTTTTCCAACACCACAGTTCAAAAGCATCAATTCTTCAGTGCTCATCCTTTTTTATGGTCCAACTATCATCTCCAAATGTGACCATTGGAAAAACCAAAGCCCAGGCTATATAAACCTTTGTTGGCAAAATAATGTCTCTGCTTTTTAATATGCTGTCTAGGTTGGTCATAGCTTTTCTTCCAGGGAGCAAGCATCTTTTAATTTTGTGGCTGCAGTCACTGTGTGCAGTGATTTTGGAGCCCAAGAAACTATATTGTCACTATTTCAACTTTTCACCCTTCTGTTTGCTATGAGGTGATGGGATTGGATGCCATGATCTTTATTTTTCTTGAATGTTGAGTTTTAAACTGCTAATCTTTAAAGAGAAACACTGATGTCCTAGAATAAGGTCCTGTCAGCTCAGACATGCAGCTGATTCTTAAAAGACATTTCATAATACATTTTTAAAATTTAAAAATATATCTTTAAGAATTGAAATACTTGTTTTAAAAGTTTGCTTTGTTATGTTGCTTTCTCTGTGAGAATCTCAAACACTCTGCCAGCAAAGTAAACATGAGCTGTTGCTGCTGCTAAGTCACTTCAGTCGTGTCTGACTCTGTGCGACCCCACAGACAGCAGCCCACTAGGCTCCTCTGTCCCTGGGATTCTCCAGGCAAGTACACTGGAGTGGGGTGCCATTTCCTTCTCCAGTGCATCAAAGTGAAAAGTGAAGTCGCTCAGTCGTGCCCAATTCTTAGCGACCCCATGGACTGCAGCCCACCAGGCTCCTCCATCCACTGGATTTTCCAGGCAAGAGTACTGGAGTGGGGTGCCATTGCCTTCTCTGGTAAACATGAGCACACAGAGTCAACTAGTGAGGAAGATGGGTCCTTAGAGTATTTAATAAAGCAAACAAACAAACAAAAAAACCCACTCTCGAGATCTTTCCTTCTCACTCCTGCCACTCTAGGGAAGGCACTTGTCACCTTGCACCCACTGCTAGAACATCCCAAATGCGTTCCGTGTCTATAATCAAGACACCTTCAAATCTGCTTTACGCGCTCCATGTTCCTTGACTGATCTTCCTAAATTCCCTTGTAAATGTTACATCTTTCCTTCTGCCTCTCCCCTTTGGAAACATTATCCTCTTCCTGCACAAGCAGTGCCTGTCATTCTAGATCTATCTGTTTCAAGCGGATGCCCATGCAATGGGTTGGCCTTGCCCTATTCTGGTTTACGTCTGTTTCCTTCCCCCGCCCTTTCCTCTCAAAGCTGTCTTAGTTTGGAGAATAACCTCCATTCCGTCGACTGTTTCTCCACATTCCGGTGCAGCCCATGCCATCACGCTCTCTTCCCTGCCGGCCCTTCTCTCTTTCTTCCATTCTCCAGTTCTGCTCACGCAGGGTCTTTTTTATGGAACGTGCCTTTCCATCCCCCTATTTCAAGATTCAGCTTGTGCTTCTCCTCCTCCAAAAGACCTTCATCAGCGCTTGGGGCCACACCGTGCTCGTCTATGAATCTTTACCACTGCTCAATACCATTCATCTTGACACTTCATCGTTTACTACTCTGCATTCTTAATTGGCAAGGATCAAGAAAGAAAAAAAAAAAGATTTCAGGTTATACATTTTCCAGGATAACTCAAATACTTTTTTCTTCCAACATTTTATTTTGAAAAATTTCACACCCAGTGAGAAGTTCAATGGACTGTATGATAAAAATATGCATATGCTTCACCTGGAATTGCTAATTGTTAGTATTTTACCACATTTGATTTCTCTCCCTCTCATTCTCTCACTGTCGCTATCTCTGTGCATGTCTGTATGGATTTTTTTTTTATTTGAGATCTACTTTAAGAAAGACTGTAAACCTCATGGTCATTTACTCTTCAATCTCCATCATATATGCTCCAGAATAAATCTATTTTCCAATAAAATCACAATATTAACATATCTAATAAAATTAACAATTATTCCATAATATCATTAAACAGAGAGATTCAGTTTTACCCAATTGTGCCTAGAATGACCTTTATAGGTATGGTTCCTGTTGTAACAAATTAACACAAGCTTAAGTGTCATAAAAACACAAATTTATTGCCCCATAATCCGGAGATCAGAAGTCCAAAATGGGTTTCACTCTTTAAAATGAAGATGTCAGCAGGGCTGGGTTCCAGTCTGAAGACTCTAAGGGAGCATCCATTTTTTAAATCTTTTTCAATTCAAGAGGTGCTCATATTCCTTGGCCTTTGACCCTTTTTCTTCTTCAAAGAAAGCAATGGCCTTTCTTACATCACATCACTTTGACACAATCCCTCTGCTTTTTTATTATATAACTTTTTATTTTGAGATAAGTGTAGACTCACATGGGGTTCTAAGAAATGATACGGCTACAGCTACGGCTAAGTCACTTCAGTCGTGTCCGACTCTGTGTGACCCCATAGACAGCAGCCCACCAGGCTCCCCCATCTCTGGGATTCTCCAGGCAAGAACACTGGAGTGGGTTTCCATTTCCTTCTCCAATGCATGAAAGTGAAAAGTGAAAGTGAGGTTGCTCAGTCGTGTCTGACTCTTAGCAAACCCATGGACTGCAGCCTACCAGGCTCTTCTGCCCATGGGATTTTCCAGGCAAGAGTACTGGAGTGGGGTGCCATTGCCTTCAGTGTTCCTCAATTTCCCATTATGGCAACATCATGCAAAATTCTAGTGTAATATCCCCACCAGAGGATGACACTGATACCATTGAGATACAAAACATTCCATGGATAAAGAAAATGTGGTACATATATGCTATGGAATATTAGTCATATAAAGGAACAAGATAACGCCATTTGCAGAAACATGGATGTACCTAGAGCTTGTCATACTGAGTGAAATAAGTCAGACAGAGACAAATATCATATGATACTTCTTACATGTGGAATCTAAAACATGGTACAAATGAACTTGTTTACAAAACAGTCACAGACATAGAAAACAATCTTATGGTTACCAAGGAGGAAAGAGGGTGGAGGGGGTGAAATCAGGAGTCTGATATTGACACATGCTATGCTAAGTCACTTCAGTCGTGTCCGACTCTGTGTGACCCCATAGACAGTAGCCCACCAGGCTCCCCCATCCCTGGGATTCTCCAGGCAAGAACACTGAAGTGGGTTGCCATTTCCTTCTCCAATGCATGAAAGTGAAAAGAGAAAGTGAATATACATATATATAGTAGTATGTATATATATAGAGAGAGACACATCAGATCAGATCAGATCAGTCGCTCAGTCATGTCCGACTCTTTGCGACCCCATGAACTGCAGATATAAACACATACATACTACTATATATAAAAGATAACTAATAAGAACCTACTGTAAAGCACAGGGAACGTTATTCAGTGCTCTGTTAAGGACGGAGAAGGCAATGGCACCCCACTCCAGTACTCTTGCCTGGGAAAATCCCAGGGATGGAGGAGCCTGGTAGGCTGCAGTCCACGGGGTCGCTAAGAGGTTTGGGAAATTAGGACATGGATTTCTTTGAAGGGTCCTTTTTCTGGCCAGTACAATCACTTTCATCCCCCAATCTGATTTCCAATAGTTTTACCACCAATTCCCGCCCCATCACCACAGCATCTTCAATAAACATGTATTTTTTTAGACATTGAGTTTTATGAAGAGACCTGATCAGTAGTCTTGCAAGGTGGTCCATTATTATCCCCATGTATTAGTAATTTTTAATCATTAGATTCAGGTTAAAAATTTTTAATAAGAAAACATCATCTGTTACAGTTCGTATTCTTATTGCATCACATCAGCACTATTAGCAATGCTAAGTTTGCTTACTTGGTGGTTCCAGTGGACTGCCATCACTCTACCATGAAGATCTAATTTTCCATGAATTAGTAAATAATTTGGAGAGTGACACCTTGAGCTTGTACAAATATGTGTTTTCTCTACACTACTATGCATAATGGCTACAACTTCGATTTAAATGGTTCTTCTATAAATGAATTTATTAAGTTGGAAGTTTAAAAATGGTGATTTCCTGATTCTATAATGCCTTCTGCCATGATTATCTGGCACTTTTATACAATGCAGAACATTTATTCATCTTTTTTCTTCCCTAATTGTTAAGTTCTTAAGTATTTGATGATGATGACAAATGCATTATAATTCAGTACTGATGGTGTGAATTTTGTTAATTGTCAAGTTATCCTCTATATAAGCACAGTGGGTCCTTCAGATGAGCTGCTGTGTTCCCCTGATACAATTCAACACTTTTTCGAGACCTCCTTGTTTTCTGGAATAACAGAAAGATGCCCAGCTCTTTTCTTGAAATTGTGCCTAGAATCAGTTATTTCTCCAAGAAGCCCTAGATTATTTTAGATGACATTGGCATTTGGAAATTGAGGCCTGATCACTAGAGATACTCATTGCCCTGCTTTGGGAGTCACCGAAATATTAACTCTCCTACTACTGGTAGCTCAGTGATGAATGACTAAATGAATAAACAATAGCCAATTAGCTAGGTCACACCAATACGCTTTGAATATGTACATTAGTGTTCAAATCGTAGGTGTTTTCTGCAAAGATGCTATAAGGTTTAAAGAACCTCAAAGTCTTGTGGATTAATTTTATAAAGCAAGGGAGAGGAGGAAAACAGAAAAAAAAATCAGTTAAAATTATTGAAGGGGAAGAGAAGAAGAGAGGACAAATATTTTGATAGCTTTATGAGACCAGAGAGACTTGAGTTTGGCTATGGATTCCAAGTCTGCTGTGAAAGAATTGGACTTATTCCTACTGATGCATTCTGTGTTAACTTTTTCACAAAACACCTGAGTTCTTTGCCAGTTGAGCTGAGAGGGTGATGATGAGGAAAGACAGAAGGAAGCATACGGCATCCTGATACTGTGATTGGGTTAGCCTCAGGCTTGGACTTTAAGAAGGGAACCAGAAAGAGCCTAATGGAAGGTACACATATCAGATCTACAGCACTGTGAGACTTCTTTACATTTCATCTTTTGAGCTGATATTTTCTATCCTATTCATTTCCAAGCAATTACTCCTTGTTAGAAATGCCATCTTGAAACAAAATAAGACACATTTAATTTTCCATGAAAACCACTGCTGCCTTGTTTCTTAGTATATGAAGGTGTTACTTACTGGAGACTATTGTCATTAGGGGGAGTTCCAAGCTGAGAGTCAATGTATAGAAAATGGGATAAAGCATCCAACAAGCTGAGATTGCCCTGTACTATCGACCATCAGTTTTCTCTCTTGTCTTAAATACAATTGAAAGGGAATGTTTTTACAATTTATTTTTAAAGAGAACCTGTTCCTACTAATGCTAACAAAAATGCAACAGAGCTACAAAACAAACAGCACCAACAAAAACAAAGTATTTAGTTGGCTCTGGTTTAAATAAATACATGTATGCTCATTATAGCACCCTAAATGCACGAAGGAGCATTTCAATGAAGTAAAACTAAACTTTATAAAAGAATTTTGGACTGCAGCCAAGGCAAAATAGAGAATGTATGAGTATAACATACTTCTCAGAAAAACATCAAGTTTGGGGAGAAAGCAACACAGAAGGTCCATTTAACACTATGCAGATACCCCAGGGCCAGGGGATTGCACAGATCTGGTAAGTAAAGGGCTTTCAAATGACAAGACCTGTGTTTTATTTATATTTGTATTTCATTTTCCTTCACAAAGGTTGGTACCCAGAAGATACTTAATATTTTTGAATGAATGAATAAATGTATTAAAATAAGGCCTTGATAATGTAAAAAATAATTTTCCAAATTCAACTAATTATGTTAGAATCCATATTGCATATTAGCCGTAACAGAAAACCATTTTTAATTGTTCAGCCTTTTATCTTCCTTTTTAATGCAGAACAAAGCTTGTCTTCATTTCAGTAATTAATTTCACCAATATAATAACTCAGCTGCTTCAGTGAGTTTGATGACACAGGAACAACCCAGCTTTGACTTTGTGGAATGAAAAAGTACACTACTTTTCACTGAAAAGAAACTTCAAATGCATGGACTACGGCCCTGAGAGGAAAGAAAAGCTTTCTAATAGAAAATGCAAAAAACACAGTGTTTAAATATTGAATAACAGGGTACTTTGTTTTGATGGTTAAACCTACACCTACGCTGTGTGAACAAAGTTCCTCAGGATAACTGAACAACTGGGATGGACCTGAATTAAGCAGTAGTCTCCAGAAACTGAGCCTTAATTATTTAAAGGATTCAGTAAGCTAAACATTTCACAGTTCCAATGTTAGGTTTTGGTGCCATCGCCATAAACACAGGAACCTTAGACATTGGTGGTCATTTTCCGTTAAGAACAACCTTAATTTCTGAGGCTGCACTTGTGTTGCAAAAGCAGCTATTGGGTGCAGTTAACTTGAACTCTGAACAGGAAGTTTGGGCCACACCTGTTACAAGGACCTAAGCATGTGGTGTTCATGAACATTGTTAAAGACTGAGTTTCTGCTTAGTTTAAAAGGTCAGGACTTCCCTGATGGTCCAGTGGTTGAGAGTTCGCCTGCCAATGCAGGGGTCAGAGGTTCGATCCCTGGTCCGGGAAGATCCCACATGCTGCAGAGTGGCTGGGCCCACGCACCACGACTACTGAGCCTGTACCCTAGGGCCCGGGAGCCACAATTACTGAGCCCAAATGCTGAAACCCATGTGTTGGAGAGCCTGTGCTCCACAATGGAAAAACCCACTGCAATGAGAAACCCGTGCACCACAACCAGAGAGTAGCCCCACACATAGCAACGAAGACCCAGTGCAGCCAAAATAAGTAGATAAACAATTTTTTTAAAGTAAAAAAAAAAAAGAAAAGGTCAGAGTTAGCGGGAGCCATCTCATGTGTGTGCACGTGCATGTGCCTGTGATGTGAATAAGAGGAAGTCATTAAATGCATAAGTGCAAGAGGCATCAAGAGAATGACAGGAGGACTTGGCTCCCCCAACCTGGCAGGAAGCCGTCGGTGCTGGTAGAGAGCATGGATGAACTTTTCCCCTCTGTCCTCCGAAAGGTACCGCACATTTCTGGTTGGCTGAAACTCCCAAGGTTTTCGTTTTCACATTCTATTGGTCATTGTATTTGCACAGTACAGTTAATAGGGAACTATTTATTCATCAGGATAAAGGGCACTCTTGTCTATGGGCAAAGCATGCTATCTATACTGAAATGATTGGTACCCGTCCTTCAGATCTGTTATGAGTGCTGGACAGGAGGTGGGCTCAGAACATCTTTTAAATAACGAACCTGAAGGCGGCAACCTGGGCCACATTAGTCTTTCTAAACATGACCGGCCTTTTCAATTTCCATTTCTTACAAATGGAAAACAATATGCCAATGACAGGCTGACTGATGTTTCTCTGAGCGCTGCAGATAGCATTTGCTTCTTTCGAGAGAGCAGTCAGCAGATCTGGCAAGCGCTGGCGTCAGGTTTAACTCAATGCGGGGAGAGTGTTTTCGTTGATTAGGAGGCCTGAAGCAGAGCCAGCAAGAGAGGTGATTAAATTAAAAACATTTTTTAAGCCAGGAGAAGCAGCATTTGTCTTCTGGAGGGATGCATTATCGACCCATCCCTGATTGGTATGGAGAGGGTGTGGAGGGAATCGTAAATTGTGATCTGTCCATACCTTCATTTCTAAATGTGTTAGAATCATGACAAGGCTTTGCGATTCTTTTCTCTAGATTTTTCCCTCTGTGAACTCATTCCGGGATCCCAACCTGGGGCATTAGAGATACAGAAACACAATTACTAAAAGCAGGGAAATCTCTAGTCCAATTGCCTTGTACTCGTGACTCAGTTGGTTTCAAAAGCTCACTCTTAAATCAAGACCACAATGAAGTATTACCTCATATGAATCAGAATGGCCATCATCAAAAAATCTGTAAACAATAAATGTTGGCGAGAATGTGGAGAAACGGGAACCCTTTTAAACTGTTGGTGGGAAAGTAAACTGATGCAGCCTCTACAGAGAACAGTATGGGGATTTCTTAAAACACTGGGAATAAAACTGCCATAACCTAGCAGTCCCACTGCTGGGCACATACCCTGAGAAAACCACAACTCAAAGAGCCACATGCACACCAATGTTCATTGTAGCACTATAAACAACAGCCAGGACATGGACGCAACCTAGATGTCCATCAACAGATAAATGGATAAAGAAGTTGTGGTACATATATACAGTGGAATATTACTCAGCCATAAAAATGAACAAATTTGAGTCTGTTGTAGTGAGGTGGGTGACCTAGAGCCTGGTATACAGAGTGAAGTAAGTCAGAAAGAGAAAAACAAATATTATATATTCATACACATATATGGAATCTAGAAACATACTGATAAACTTTTCTGCAGGGCAGAAATGGAGATGCAGACATGAACAAACTTGTGGACATAGCAGGAGGAGAGGGTGGGGAGAATCGAGAAAGTAGTATTGACATATATACACTACCGTGTATAAAACAGATTGCTAGCTGGAAGCTGCTCTGCAACACAGGGAGCCCAGCCTAGTGTTCTGTGATGACCTAGAGCAGTGGGACTGGAGGAGTTGGGAGGAAGGTTCAAGAGGGAGGGGATATATATACACACACATATATAGTTATGACGGACTCATGTTGTACAGGAGAAACCAACACAACATTGCAAAGCAATTATCTTCCAATTAAAATGAAATATGTATAGATATATGTGTGTGTATATATATATATATATTTATATGTCAGTTCAGTTCAGACACTCAGTCGTGTACGACTCTTTGTAACCCCATGAATTGCAGCACTCCAGGCCTCCCTGTCCATCACCAACTCCTGGAGTTCATCAAAACTCAGGTCGATCGAGTCAGTGATGCCATCCGACCATCTAATCCTCTGTTGTCCCCTTCTCCTCCTGCCCCGAATCCCTCCCAGCATGAGGGTTTTTTCCAGTGAATCAACTCTTCGCATGAGGTGGCCAAAGTACTGGAGTTTCAGCTTTAGCATCAGTCCTTCCAATGAACACCCAGGACTGGTCTCCTTTAGAATGGATTGGTTGGATCTCCTTGCAGTCCAAGGGACTTCTAAGAGTCTTCTCCAGCACCACAGTTCAAAAGCATCAATTCTTTGGCGCTCACCTTTCTACATAGTCCAACTCTCACATCCATACATGACCACTGGAAAAATCATAGCCTTGATTAGAGGAACCTTTGTTGGCAAAGTAATGTCTCTGCTTTTCAATATGCTATTTAGGTTGGTCATAACTTTCCTTCCAAGGAGTAAACATCTTTTAATTTAATGGCTGCAGTCACCATCTGCAGTGACTTTGCTGCTGCTGCTGCTAAGTCACCTCAGTCGTGTCTGACTCTGTGCGACCCCATAGACGGAAGCTCACCAGGCTCCCCTGTCCCTGGGATTCTCCAGGCAAGAACACTGGAGTGGGTTGCCATTTCCTTCTCCAATGCATGAAAGTGAAAAGTCAAAGTGAAGTCGCTCAGTCGTGTCCGACTCTTAGCGACCCCACGGACTGGAGCCTACCAGGCTCCTCCGTCCATGGGATTTTCCAGGCAAAAGTACTGGGGTGGGGTGCCTGTGACTTGGAGCCCCCCAAAATAAAGTTTGCAACTGTTTCCCACTGTTTCCCCATCTATTTCCCATGAAGTGATGGGACCAGATGCCACGATCTTTCTTTTCTGAATGTTGAGCTTTAAGCCAACTTTCAGTCTCCTCTTTCACTTTCATCAAAAGGCTTTTTAGTTCTTCTTCACTTTCTGCCATAAGGGTGGTGTCATCTGCATATCTGAGGTGATTGAGATTTCTCCCGGCAATCTTCATTCCAGCCTGTGCTTCTTCCAGCCCAGCGTTTCTCATGATGTACTCTGCATAGAAGTTAAATGAGCAGGGTGACAATATATAGCCTTGACGTAATCCTTTTCCTATTTGGAACAAGTCTGTTGTTCCATGTCCACTTCTAACTGTTGCTTCCTGACCTGCATATAGGTTTCTCAAGAGGCAGGTCAGGTGGTCTGGGATTCCCATCTCGTTCAGACTTTTCCACAGTTGATTGTGATCCACACAGTCAAAGGCTTTGGCATAGTCAATAAAGCAGAAAAATAGATGTTTTTCTGGAACTCTCTTGCTTTTTCAGTGATCCAGCAGATGTTGGCAATTTGATCTCTGGTTCCTCTGCCTTTCCTAAAAACCAGCTTGAACGTCTGGAAGTTCATGGTTCACGTATTGCTGAAGCCTGGCTTGGAGAATTTTGAGCATTACTTTACTAGCGTGTGAGATGAGTGCAATTGTGCTGTAGTCTGAGCATTCTTTGGCATTGCCTTTCTTTGGGATTGGAATAAAAACTGACCTTTTCCAGTCCTGTGGCCACTGGTGAGTTTTCCAAATTTGCTGATGTATTGGGTGCAGCACTTTCACAGCATCATCTTTTCAGGATTTGAAAGAGCTCCACTGGAATTCCACCTCCACTAGCTTTGTTCGTAGTGATGCTTTCTAAGGCCCACTTGACTTCACATTCCAGAATGTCTGGCTCTAGGTCAGTGATCACACCATCATGATTATCTGGGTAGTGAAGATTTTTTTTGTACAATTCTTCTGTATATTCTTGCCACCTCTTCTTAATATCTTCTGCTTCTGTTAGGTCCATATGAATTCTGTCCTTTATCGAGCCCATCTTTGCATGAAAATTTCCCTTAGTATCTCTAATTTTCTTGAAGAGATCTCTAGTCTTTCCCATTCTGTTGTTTTCCTCTATTTCTTTGCATTGGTCACTGAGGAAGGCTTTCTTATCTCTTCTTGCTATTCTTTGGAACTCTGCATTCAGATGCTTATATCTTTCCTTTTCTGCTTTGCTTTTTGCTTCTCTTCTTTCACAGCTATTTGTAAGGCCTCCTCAGACAGCCATTTTGCTTTGCAAATTGTAAGATTAAAACGTTGTAAATGCACTGTTCTAAAAAAAGAAGAAGAAAACTCACTGTTTCTTTTTGGCTTGGTAGGTGGGTTCAGCCAGGCTGTCAGATGTCTTTACATTTGCTGGAATCTACACAGGATCCATACTCCATTCTTAGAAGAACCATGCCTACCTTTCTAACTCTATTTGACTTCACTTTATTCTCAAGGAGGTAATGTCACATATAAGTGTGTCTGTGTGTATGCTCAGTCATGTCTGATTCTTTGCGACCTCAAGGACTATAGCCCAGCCAGGCTCCTCTGTCTGTGAAATTCTCCTGGCCAGAACACTGGAGTGGGTTGCCTTTTCCTTCTCCAGGGGATCTTCCTGACCCAGGGATCGAACCTGCATCTCCCACATTGGCAGGCGGATTCTTCACCACTGCGCCACCTGGGAAGCCATGTAATGGCAGGGGTCTGGTTACTCACATGCTGTGAACAGCTCCTTCTCACGCTTTAGGTCTCTTTCCTAAGTCTGTAACTATTTATTGTCATGTATGTGTTTACTTTTCTATGGTCTATATCCACAAGTCCAAGGTCAGTCCCATAAGGTAAAGTGGTGAGAAGCCTGCAGGATGGCTCTCAGTGACCCCCACTGCCTGGGGTTCACACCCTGTGCAGACCCTTCCACGGTGCACCAGGGCTGGTCTCTGCGGCCAACAGAATGCAGAAGTGAAGGCGTGGCATGTCACTTCCAACATGAGGTCATCAAAGCCTGGCTTCTAACACAGGCTTACCTCCCCATCCCCTCCTGACCCCTCTCTCTCTCTTCTCTCTCACTGCCCTGGACTGTGCAGCCCTATGGAGAGGTCAAGGTGGCAAAGAACTGAACCACCTGCTGCCAGCCATGTGAGTGAGCTGGAGCCTGATTCTTCAGTGCCTCCAGGTGACTGCAACCCTGGCAACAACTTGCTCCATGCTATGCTATGCTATGCTATGCTAAGTCACTTCAGTCGTGTCCGACTCTGTGTGACCCCATAGATGGTAGCCTACCAGGCTCCCCCGTCCCTGGGATTCTCCAGGCAAGAACACTGGAGTGGGTTGCCATTTCCTTCTCCAATGCATCAAAGTGAAAAGTGAAGTCGCTCAGTCATGTCCGACTCTTAGCGACCCCATGGACTGGAGCCTACCAGGCTCCTCCATCCATGGGATTTTCCAGGCAAGAGTACTGGAGTGGGGTGCCATTGCCTTCTCCGAACTTGATCCATGAAAGGCCCTAAATTGGAATGACTCAGATAAACTGCTCCTGGATTTCTTACTCTTAGAAACTGTGTGAGATCATTTGTTTTATACTGCTAAGTTTTGGAGTAATATGATCCACAATAGATAATTAATACAGGGAAGATCAGTGGTTCATTGTATGCTCCAGTTCCACAAATATCTCAGTGAATTGCCTTCAAATAACTGTTTATAATTGGTGACCCCATTGGAAAAGACCATGTTACTGGGAAATATTAAAGGCAAAAGCAGGGAGTGGCAGGGAATGAGATGGTCAGACAGCATTACCAACTCAATGGACATGAATTTGCTCAAACTCCAGGACATAGTGAAGGACAGTGGAGCCTTGCATGCTGCCGTCCACAGGGTCACAAAGAGTGGGACACAACTTAGTGACTAAACAACAGCAAAAGCTCTTAAATGAAAGGACCCAGACAGCTATAAACTGTGCCCAGGCATGTTCTGTAAGGAGGCTTTGCTCAGTGACGTTGTTGGTAGAAAAATCTACTTCGAAATAAACTGGAAAGAGCCTTTTACTTGAAGACTAGTAGTGACATGAAGTTCAGTTAATAAAACCTGAGGCTGTACCACAGTACAAAAGCCATGAGCTGTCCTCAGCAGTTGACATGAACACAGACATTAATAAAATGCAGGATAAAAAGCTACAGGTTTGATTTTGTGATGCCTTCCAATGTCTTCTCCTCAGGGTGTGGCGGGGGTGGGTGCTGGTGGTAGGTATGATGAAGGGACGTGTCTTTCCTGACTTGGTTGGTCTTAGAGGTTTGGAGTCTCTGGGGGTGGCTTCTCTTCTCTCTCTCTCCTTCCCGCACCCCACTCTCTTTCTCTCCCTTTCACTCTCTCTCTCCTTCCCGCACCCCACACACACTCTGTCTCTCTGACTTTCCTACTCTGGCTTTGCCTCTGCTCCTCTAGAGTGATGGGAGTACTTGTTGACCCTTGCTGTTGGCAGCAAGACAGTGACATCCAGCCTGCATAGAATCTGGAAAAGTATCTTTGGTGTCCAACAATGTATTTACTGATCCACTACACAAAGCCTGTGGATGCAAAACTTTTGTGTGTGTGTGTGAAGATTCTGCAGTAGCTACAACTTCACAGTGCCGTTAAAGCGGCCCTAAGAAGGGAAGTGACAAATTCATGTACTCAAATAACAAAGATGACCTGGTCTTTCAGTTTATTACTAAGAAGATGAAGGCAAAGAAGTTTAATGACAGCTAATGAAGAACATCAATGGAATTGCGAATATGGCACAATTTCAGTCCTTTCATCTTTTAGTTTATAAAACACTAGATATTTCTCTGTTTTTTTGTAGAGTATCTGGAATTTTTAATATTCTTTTACACTGATTAAAAATCACCTTGGTCACATCTAGCTTTGATTATCCAACCATACTTCTAGCAATAGTATTAAATATCTTCTACTGAAAGTAATTTACACCCAGTGAAGTATTTTGTACTTTTAAGTGTTAGTTGCTCAGTCATATCCGACTTTTTACAACCCCATAGACTACAGTAGCAGCCAGGCTCCTCTGTTTATGAAATTCTCCAGGCAAGAATACTGGAGTGGGTTGCCATTCCCTTCTCCAGGGGACCTTTCTGACCCAGGGATGAAAACTGAGGTCTCCTACACTGCAGGCAGTTTCTTTACCATCTGAGCCACCATACTTAGGTACTTAGGTATTTCGGGGAAGGCAATGGCACCCCACCCCAGTACTTTTGCCTGGAAAATCCCATGGACGGAGGAGCCTGGTGGGCTCCAGTCCATGTGGTCGCTAAGAGCTGGACACTTAGGTATTTAGCAAATATTTAAAAACTGTAATTGTACCCAGCTATGGCTGTTCAATTTATAAATATTCTCCTCCCTGGCCCCACCCCCACCACCAGAGGCAAATAAACCACACCGATTTTAATCAAGTTACAATTTCCTAAACCAGTAACTGTTCCCAACATCTACCAATCGATCTGGTGCTTCATTCAAAATGCACTTGAAGACTTTATTAAACTTTCATCAACTTCAATGACTGCCTCCTCCATTGTTTATCAGTTTATACTTACAGTTGAATGTCTGTTCACAGCAGCTCTTCATTATTTGGTTCCCAAGTGTAAATCTTGCCTTGGCATCTAATTTGTAAGTGTCTTTGGAGAAGGCATCATACTTTGTGCCTCTTTGACATTCCTTATAGCACGTTACCCAATGCAAGACATCAGGTTTTAAAGTATATAGTCATCAATCAGTTATACCTAATCTGATCTTCAATTAGAGAAGGGGACAGAGAAAAGGAGAACTGCTGTTTTCGCAGAAGTCATAAATAGAGGCAGCTGAACTAACACCATGTGTGGCTAACATGGGTGGGAGAGCAATAAGGCTCTATCGGCTTCTCAATCACCAAGTCATGCCTCCGCTCCTCTGCCTTGCCTTCCCACATTTTTCATGACATGCAGGAGCTGATTTGTCTTTTCTTTTTTTAAAAGGACTTCCCTGATAGCTCAGTTGGTAAAGAATCTGCCTGGAATGCAGGAGACTCTGGTTCGATTCCTAGGTCGGGAAGATCTGCTAGAGAAGGGATAGGCTACCCACTCCAATATCCTTGAGCTTCCCTTGTGGCTCAGCTGGTAAAGAATCTGCCTGCAATGCTGGAGACCTGGATTTGATTCCTGGGTTGGGAAGACCCCCTGGAGAAGGGAAAGGCTATCCCCTCCAGCAGTCCTGCCTGAAAAGGTAGTCCCTTCAGTAAATAGTGTTGAGTGAACTTGACAGCTACATGCAAAAGAATAAAACTGGGATACTTTTTTTTTTTTACCATATGCAAAAAATAATCTCAAAATGGGTTAAAGATTTACATATAAAACCTAAAACTGTAAAACTCCTAGAAGAAAACATAGGCAGCAAATTCTCTGACAGCCATCTTAGCACAATTTTTTTGGATACCTCTCTGGAAGAAAGGAAAACAAAAAGCAAAAAGAAATAAATGGGCTTCTTGAATTAAACAGCATTTGCACAGTGAAGGAAACCATCAGCAACATGAAAAGGCTACCGACTGAATAGAGAAGATATCTGCAAACAATGCATTGCATAAGGAGCTCATATCAAAAATACACAAAGAACTCATACATCTTAATATTAAAAAACCAAACAACCTTATTGAAAATGGGCAGAAGATCTGAATAGACTCTTTTTTTTTTTTTTTTAAAGAATACATATGGAAGGCCAACAGGCACATGAAAAGATGCTCAACATCACCAATCATCAGGGAACTGCAAATCAAAACCACAATGAGATATCATCTCACATATGTCTGAATGGCTATTATCAAAAAGACAGCAAGTAACACATGTTGGTGAGGATGTGAAGAAAAGGGAACCCTCAGGCACAGTGGTGGGAATGTAAATTGATTCAACCACTATGGGAACAGTATGGAGGTTCCTGAAAGATTTTTAAATAGTACTATAATACGGTCTGATTTGGGCTCCACAGGTGGCACAGCGGAAATGAATTTGCCTGCCAATGGAGAAGATGCAAGAAATGCATGTTCGATCCCTGGGTCGGGAAGATACCCTGGAGAAGGAAACGTTCACCCGCTCCAATATTCTTGCCTGGGAAATCCTATGGACAGAGGAGCCTGGTGGGCTCGCAAAAGAGTCACAAAAAGGATCCCAAATACGACTGAGCACAGTTGTGTTCTAAGACGTGTCCTATTCTTTTTTGACCCCATGGACTGTAGCCTGCCAGGCTTCTGGGATTTCCCAGGCAAGAATACTGGAGTGGGGTGCAATTTCCTTCTCCAGGGGATCTTCCCAATCCAGGGATCAAACCCATGTCTCCTATATTGGCAAGAGGATTCTTTACACTGAGCTACCACCATACCATCCAGCAACTCCATTGCTGGGTATTTATCCAAAGAGAACAAAGACATTAATTTGTAAAGATATCAGTTCAGTTCAGTTGCTCAGTCCTGTCCAACTCTTTGCGACCCCATGTACTGCTGCACGCCAGGCTTCCCTGTCAATCACCAACTCTCATAGCTTGGTCAAACTCATGTCCACTGAGTTGGTGATGCCATCCAATCATCTCATCCTCTGTCATTCCCTTCTCCTTCTGCCAGTATCAGGGTCTTTTCCAATGAGTCAACTCTTCGCATGAGGTGGCCAAAGTACTGGAGTTTCAGCTTTAGCATCATTCCTTCCAAAGAAATCCCAGGGCTGATCTCCAGAATGGACTGGTTGGATCTCCTTGCAGTCCAAAGGACTCTCAAGAGTCTTCTCCAGCACCACAGTTCAAAAACATCAATTCTTCAGCGCTCAGCCTTCTTCACAGTCCAGCTCTCACATCCATACATGACCACAGGAAGAACCATAGCCTTGACTGGACAGACCTTTGTTGGAAAAGTAATGTCTCTGCTTTTGAATATGCTATCTAGGTTGGTCATCACTTTCCTTCCAAGGAGTAAGCGTCTTTTAATTTCATGGCTGCAATTACCATCTTTGGTGATTTTGGAGCCCCCAAAATAAAGTCTTATACTGTTTCCACTGTTTCCCCATCTATTTGCCATGAA
The DNA here is from genome assembly GCA_935064755.1 of Tragelaphus eurycerus. Classification (NCBI taxonomy): domain Eukaryota; kingdom Metazoa; phylum Chordata; class Mammalia; order Artiodactyla; family Bovidae; genus Tragelaphus; species Tragelaphus eurycerus. Next base: position 8,458,704 of record CAKXYN010000034.1, on the reverse strand, counting down.
GTGATGGGACCAGATGCCACGATCTTAGTTTTCTGAATGTTGAGCTTTAAGTCAAATTTTTCAGTCTCCTCTTTCACTTTCCTCAAGAGGCTTTTTAGTTCCTCTTCACTTTCTGCCATAAGGGTGGTGTCATCTGCATATCTGAGGTTATTGATATTTCTCCCAGCAATCTTGATTCCAGCTTGTGCTTCCTCCAGCCCAGTGTTTCTCATGATGTACTCTGCACATAAGTTAAATAAGCAGGGTGACAATATACAGCCTTGACGTACCCCTTTTCCTATTTAGAACAAGTCTGTTGTTCCATGTCCAGTTCTAACTGTTGCTTCCTGACATGCATATAGGTTTCTCAAGATGCAGGTCAGATGGTCTGGTATTCCCATCTCTTTTAGAATTTTCCACAATTTATTGTGATCCACACTGTCAAAGGCTTTGGCATAGTCAATAAAGCAGACATATTATTCAGCCATAAATATAACAGAATTTTGCCATTTGCCACAACATGGATGGATACAGAGGATATTATACTTAGTGAAAAAAGTCAGATAAAGAAAGAAAAATACTATATGATTTTACTTATATATGGAATATAAAAAGCAAACAAACAGCTAAACAAAAAAACAGAGTCACAGATACATAAAACAAACAAGTGGTTGCCAGAGGGGAAGGTAATAAGGGGAGAAGAGAAATGGGTGAGGGAGATTAAGGGTACAAACTTTCAGCTACAAAATAAATAAGTCATGTGTATAAAATGTACAGCGTGGGGAATTTAGTTAATAGCTAGCTTCGTGACAACTGGTAACTAGATTTATCTTGGCGATCATTTTGAAATGTATAGAAATACTGAATCACCATGTGGTGCACCAGAAACTAACACAGGGTTGTAGGTCAGTTATATTTCAAAAACAAACAAGCAAACAAACTCATAGAAAAAGAGAGGAGATCAAATTTGTGGTTACCAGAGATGAGGGGTGAGGGAGGAGGATTGGGAAGGTAATCAAAAGATTACAGACTTCCAGTTACTGGAAAAATAAATATTAGAGATATAAGGCACAACATAATATTGTATTATGTACAATATGTATAATGTTGTATTATGTATCATATTTAACATTGCTGTATGTTCTATAAAGTTGTTAAGAGAGCATATCCTAAGAGTCCTCATCCTAAGGAACAATTCATGGCTTTCTATTTCTTTAATTTTGTACTATAGGAAATGATGAGTGTTAACTTCTAGTAACCAAAAAACAAAAACCGAAACAAAAGAAGCCCTTCCTTGATTCTTGTTTCTCCAGATTCTTCCCCTAAAAAGTTAAAGAAAAATTTCTTCTTTGCTGCCTCCTTAAAAATATGACACATTGACCTGTTTATTGAAAGTTTTGTCTCTAATCTTTAAGAATAAATAAAGGAAAGAAGATGGCAATAAATATACTATCTATACCTAGGATGTGAGATGTTTTTTATCTCACAAATGTCATGAGTCCTGTGTTTATGATCTACTGTTTCAGTTTCCCAGCTTAGATCCATCTGGAAGCCAGATGAATTTCTGTATTCTCGAGCAGAATCACATCAAATCTTTGTCTCCCTAGCTTCTCACACATCTTCAGTTCCCTTGGTTTTCCAAGACTTTAGTCCTCTTGGTTTTCAACACTTTCCTACACAAAGGATTCTTTCTCCAAGTGGATAGGTCTAGAATGTAAATACTGTGTCACTTCAAAATTCTGCTTGTCTGCAGCAGGTTGTTTGTGCATTTGAGAATGTCCTGATAAGCAGATTCTGTACAGAATGACCGCTTTGTTGTACATGGCTCCTGTGTACACATCACCCTTAGCCCTTGACCTGCACTTCCTGAATGCGGATTCATTTCCTCACTGGATTGTGTGGTATGATACTTTAATCACATTTCTTTTGTCAGCATGATCAGATTCACATTTTCTTATTCCCGGCTGGATGGCATCACTGACTCTATGAATGTGGGTCTGGGTGACCTCCGGGAGTTGGTGATAGACAGGGAGGCCTGGCATGCTGCGGTTCATGGGGTCGCAAAGAGTCCGACACGACTGAGCAACTGATCTGATCTGATTATTGCATTTGTCCTGCCAAATCCACTTTTGGAGCAACCTACCTACCTACTTTCTCTGCTGCTACATATATGGGCTATGCTAAGGGGAGAAAGAAATAACACTATTGCACAGACTAGAGTCCCTATATTTTATGAGGAAACCTGGCTCCACCCTCAGCTAAATTTTTGGTCATATATGAAAACCCTATTATGCTAGAATAGATCTCTCTTGAATAGTAACAGTGGTGACTAAAAATCTTCTTTTTTTAATTCCACTTAGTTTAATCTCCTTTTCCTTCATTCCTACCTTTCTTAGAAGTTTCAATGTTTTTGTAAGGAATAAATAAGAAACTGTATATCAAGACCTTAGCATGGTACCTAACAAAACAAGTATTTGATCAAGGTTAACTAATTAACTACTGTTATTATTAAATAATTAGAAAATGCAGCAAGTAGGAATTAAAATTACACAGAATACCACTATCTCGAGGTATTTATTATTCAGCAGTTCTTGTTTTAGCAGACACAATAATTTAGATTAATGTTATTTCCCCCAAAATATAAATATTAATTTAGCAATTATTTATCTAAAGTTAAACAGAAAGTTTACTAGAAACATTAATATTTAATGCATTTTAATATCATGTTTCTTAATGAGGTTAAGTTTTATACCTATCAGTAAAACTGAATAAAGTATTCTAAAAATCAAAGCCTGAAAAAGATGCTCTTATTCCAATTTTTTATGATAAAGGTATAAACACGGTAAAAGTTGAAAGAATGGCCCTATGAAACCCACATACTCACAATGTAGATGAAACAAATATTAATATTCCATAGCTGTTCAGTTCTCTGTGTTACGGCGTTTGCTCAAGGTTTAAGGCAATCTCCAGATATGACACTTGGGAATATTTCAGCATGAAACTCCTAAAAGTGTATTTTCACACACAATCATTATTTCATTATCGTGTGCACGCTGTGCTAGGTCGCTTCAGTCTTGTCCGACCCTTTGCGACCGCTGGCCTGTAGCCCGCCAGGCTCCTGTGTCCGCGGAATTCTCCAGGCAAGAATACCGGAGTGGGTTGCCATTTCCTCCTCTAGGGGATCTTCCCGACTCAGGAATCAAACCCATGTCTCACATCTCTGGCACTGGCAGGCGGGTTCTTCACCACTAGCGCCACCTCAGCTGTCCTTAGCTGTTTTGTTCTTTGTTTGAACAAGATCCAGTCAAGACCTCGCTATTGCATTTTGTTGCTGTGTCTCTTCAGTTCGTTTTATTCTATAATAGTCCTCCTATTTCCCTCTCCTGACATCGACTTTTTTGAGGAGAATAGGTCAGTTTACTTACAAAATACATCACATTCTTTTTTGGATTTAATTGTTTACTTTTGATTGTACTTAACCTACTTAACCAGCTCTTGAATATGCTATGCTATGCTAAGTCACTTCAGTCGTGTCTGACTCTGTGCGACCCCATAGACAGCAGCCCACCAGGCGCCCCCGTCCCTGGGATTCTCCAGGCAAGAACACTGGAGTGGGTTGCCATTTCCTTCTCCAAGCATCCAAGTGAAAAGTGAAAGTGAAGTCGCTCAGTCATGTCCGACTCTTGGTGATCCCATGGATTGCAGCCTAACAGGCTCCTCTGTCCATGGGATTTTCCAAGCAAGAGTACTGGAGTGGGGTGCCATTGCCTTCTCCAGCTCTTGAATATACTATACGTTAAAAATCAGATCTGAAAGCTTAGATTCAGGTTAAATATTTTTTTTTTTACAAGAATCATTCACAAGTGATCCTGTGAACTTCATAAAGCGCTACATTAGAAGACACAGCATACTAGATTGCCTCACTATTTATAACACTCAGTTTTGTTGATGAAAGCTAGAACTCTTCACTGTGAGGTCAATTTTTATTAATTTTCAACTAGCAAATAGTGTGTGGGGGTAATTAATACCCTTGCATCCAAGGTATTATTTAACAATATTTAAATCAAGTTTAGGCATTTAGAGATTTTTAAAAATATATATTTATTTTATTATTTCTACATTTGTAGTATAGCCATCTTCTATAGAAAAGAAGATTTCCTCCATTAACTAGATATTTCCTAAACAGGAAGGCTATATGCTAATTCTTTCCCTTTTAGTCCTAAATTTAAAAGTAAGTTGATGATGTGATACTTATATTTACTGGAAACAGATAAACTTGTTTTTTTGCCTTTTCATACTGTTCATGGGGTTCTCAAGGCAAGAATAATGAAGTGGTTTACCATTCCCTTCTCCAGTGGACCACGTTTTGTCAGAACTCTCCACCACAACCTGTCCGTTTTGGGTGGCCCTACACGGCATGGCTCATAGTTGCATTGAGTTAGACAAGACTGTGGTCCATGTGATCCATTTGATTAGTTTTCTGTGGCTGTGGTTTTCATTCTCTCTGCCCTCTGATGGAGAAAGATAAGAGGCTCATGGAAACTTCCTCTTGGGAGACACTGACTATGAAGGAAACTGGGTCATGTTTTGATGGAACAAGGTATCAGGAAATTAGCCCTGAATATTCATTGGAAAGACTGATGCTGAAACTGAAACTCCAATACTCTGGCCATCTGATGCGAAGAACTGACTCATTGGAAAAGACCCTGATGCTGGGAAAGATTGAAGTCAGGAGGAGAAGGGGATGACCGGGGAATGAGATGGTTGGATGGGATCACCAACTCGATGGACATGAGTTTGAGCAAGCTCCAGGAGTTGGTGATGGACAGGGAAGCCTGGCATCCTGCAGTCCATGGGGTCGGAAAGAGTTAGACACAACTGAGCAACTGAACTGAAGCTTGTTTTATTTTTCCTCTCTCACTCTCCTTTTCTTTATATCACTACTATTCCATTGATTTCTTTTATTTAATGACTTGTTACTTCTTTTATTTTATAGAGTTGTATAAACTGTCCCAGAACTGGCCAATGGCAGTTTATCCCAAGCCAGATCCTGTTTCTTGTACGTGCTTTTCTTAGTCTTTGAGAACTTACTTGCTTTGCTTGGGCTTTAAGATGTTCTTTATAGTTTTTCTGCCCCAGACCTGAAATCAACCATCAACTGATAGCATAGGAGAAAATACTTGAAACTTTTATGTCTGATAGGGGACCTGTATCTGCAATATATATTCTTGCTGCTGCTAAGTCACTTTAGTCATGTCCAACTCTGTGCGACTCCATAGACAGCAGCCCACCAGGCTCTGCCGTCCCTGGGATTCTCCAGGCAAGAACACTGGAGTGGGTTGCCATTTCCTTCTCCAAGAAGACAATATGCTGCTGCTACTAAGTCGCTTCAGTCGTGTCTGACTCTGTGTGACCCCATAGATGGAAGCCCACCAGGCTCCTCTGTCCATGGGATTCTCCAGGCAAGAACACTGGAGTGGGTTGCCATTTCCTTCTCCAATATATATTCTTACAACTCAATAATAAAAGAAAAAAATTCACTTACAACTTGAAAAAAGATTTAAATAGGTATATTTACAAGAAGATGTACAAATTGAGGGAAAACATTCAGTCCTTAAATACGAAGTTCACTGGTTTTGTCTTATGCTTTTATTTTCGTTTTTAGTAGATGACCTTTATAAGTAAATGAACTTCAGTTCTATGCTTATTTGATTGAGTCCTTTTTTCATGCATGAGTGTTGAATTTTTGTCAAGTGCTTTTTATTTCTGAGTTGATTATGTGATTTTTGTCCATTAGTTTGTTAGTCTATTAGACTGTTTGATTTTCATATATTAAACCAAGCTTGCATTTCCAGAATAAAGTTTATTTACTGTTGGTATATAACGTTTCTCACATGTTGCTAGATTTGATTTGCCTTCAATAGCCAGTCTTAGCAGACCTCTATTGCATTGAAATCCATAATGTTTCAAGTTCAAAGAATGAAAATAAGTGTCATTGATGAAATAAAGGCTGGAAAGATGACAGGAAAGATCTGAGTGGGATCAGTAAGTGGGAGATCGCTTCCATCCCATATTTTAGCAGCAAGAGATGAGAGATGATGTCAAAAGAGGTAAAGGATGTAATGATAATCATCTTGATGGTCACAAGATAAGCAGCAGTGGTGAGGGTCAGGGTGTCGGGAGACCAGGGACTTGTCAGCCCTACCAGAGTGCGGTGGTTCCCCCTGCACTCTTGTCACTGGTGTGGTGGACGGTCAGGGAGCTTCTTGTTACATGTTTTGATGCTGTTCACTCTTTGAACCATTTCTTGTTTTTATTATCATTTCCAGGTATTCATCCTGGCAAAATGGAGTATAAAATACAGCAAAGCAATTTATTCCAGATCCAGGAAAAAAAAAAAAAAAAACAGGGATATAGTTTACACTGAAAAAGTCTGTTTTTTTCTACGTAAAACCATATAGTCCTATGAAAATTCATAATGTGTTTTAAATTGTGGCAATTAACTGGTGATGCTGCTGAGGCCACAGAACTGTGACTGAAGAGGTATCATCTTATCAAGGGTGAAAGAGAAGGAAGAAGGTGGTATCTCAGAGAAATGGTATAGAGTGACCTGAAGTACTGGGCTTACTGGGTGCTTACACTACCACATAGCCAACCCAATCCACATGCCCAAGATCAAGTTTAGCTCCTCCAGAACGTCACTCAGACTTCCATCTGGTGACTTCTTTTCAGTGTCAATCTCCCACTGATAGTCAATATAATCTTGATTTTCCAAGACACCAATGTTGGCCATAAATCTGGTTTGGATATAAAATTTCTAAGGAATTCCCCTCCCTATTGGATCTAGAATCTCCTTAGATGGAAGAAGCAGTCTTAAGAAAAGTTAAGCCAGAGGTGAGCAGGATACGGGAGGATCCAACACTTCAACGTGCTGGCCAGTGTGGGTTAAGCATCAATGGGTCAGGATTCCATATACTGGGAGGAAGTACATGCAGACAGATGATTGCTCTTTTCAGAAGATCTGGTGACAGTCATGAGGTTCGGATGCTGGGCAGATACTTGCAGCCCATCAGATGAAGCTGTCCCTTAATTACAGAGGAGCCCTTAGGGAGTCTTAGGCAAGGGACATGCAGGTTTCACTGAAAGGAGCACCCCCAGCAGGGATCAGGGGCCATTTGTGGACTCAGGTGTGAAGTAGACTTTAGGATTATGAAAACTGATTAGCAAGGCTCTGAGTCCTGTGTTTGTAGGACACTGGTGACTGTGTCAGTGAAAAGGGCAAACATGGAAGCCAGGTGTATTTCCAGATTGAGATCTGGTCCAAGGCAAGGGGTTAGTTACAAAAAAGAGCTTACTACAGGAAAGTGTTCACAGACAGAAAGAGTTTGGGTTGATGCAACTGACCTTCTAGTGTTCACCAAAGTCCTGCTGACTGTGGGTAACTAGGGTCTGGGTTGGAGCTGAACCCAAATTTGAGGGTTGAGTCCAAGCTGAGGAAGGAAGATGTGTAGAACCAGGTGGTAAATAAATCATTCACACAGGACTTACCAAGACCTCCTAATTATAACGGATATTCAAGAGTCTTTGCACTCCAGCATTGCTCACAAAAGCCAAGACACTCAATAAACAAAATATCTGGCTATGGATGAACAGATAAAGAAATTGCAGTGCATACAGACAAAGGAATATTACTTGGCTTTGAAAAGAAGAGATCCTGTCACTTCAAACAACATGAATGAACCCAGAGGACATCAAGTTAAGTGAAATAAGTCCATTGTTTATTTTTATAATTATTATTATTTTTCTACTCTCCAACTCTATTTACTAATATGCTGTCTGTGAGAAGCTGGGAGATGAATCTGAGGACCATCAGCATGATATATCAGCCCCAGGAAATGTCAGGTCTCCCCCATCCCAAAATTACAGAAATAAAAAAAAAGTATGATTTCACTTACATATGTAATTTAAAAATACTAACTATGTAGCCATAGAGAATAGAACAGTGGTTACCGTGGTGGGGAGGTGGAGGACATTGGAAGGTATTGGTCAGAGGGTACAATGTAAGTTATATTAGATGAATAAGCTCTAGAGATCTAATGTACAGCATGATGAGTGTAGTTAACAATACTGTATTGTACACTGAAAAATTGCTAAAGAATAGATCTTGGAAAAAAATAAAATGGCAAGTATGTGAGAAGATGGATATGGTAATTAGCTTGATAGCAGTAATCATTTCACTGTGTATACTGACATCAAAACACCATGTTACACATCTTGAATATATGTACTTTTTATTTTTAAAAAGTCTTAAGAGTCTTTGCATTCCCAAATAAAAGGTCTCAGTATTGTTAAAATAATAATAGTAATAGTAACAACAGAAACAAAATCATCAACTGTAATCCATGAGTTCAAGTGCTAATCTCATTTAATACTTGGTAATGTTACTCTCTTATTCTGGATGAAGAACCTCAATACCAAAGAAATTTTAAAAGTTACCCAGATCTTTGAGCTACTAAGAACTACCTTGAGACAAGAGCTTCAAATCCACGTCCACTTCTTCTAAACTCTGTTTTCTTTCCATATAGACTCAGTGACCCATGCACGTGTGTGCTTGCCCTATTTACCATACCTGAGGTGTGTGGTCATCATATCTGCAAGAGTTCAAAGCCTCTGACTTAGAGCACATCTCAGTAAAATCTGTATCATTTAATTTGCATATTTGAGCATGAAGAAGATGGATGCAAAGATCAGAAGGCTTTAGCTAATTTATGTGCAATGTTGCTAACTCAGAATGTGTCCCTGGACAAATCCTTTTTATATTCTGCACCTCTGTTTCATTTCTTATTAGATGAATAATGAATATCCTTATCTCACTGGAATACTATAAGAATAAATGAAGTGATGTGGCTTTGGAATGGCTATTGGCATCTCTGACCAGAGACTATGGGGAAAATGCCAATTTAAATAATTTTATTTTTCCTTTTCCTCCATTGGGAGGTGTTGTGCAGATAAGTGTGTGGGTTGATATTTTAAGCATATTTTAAAATGACTACAGTAATATAACTAAAGCAACTTAAGCATCTGGAAAGGAAAGTGCTATGTCCATCTGGGGGTGATAATGATGCTGGTAGTGATGAGGAAGAATTTTAATAACAATAAATCTGAGTGAATCTTGCTAACCTGCTCACAGAAAATAGCAGCTCAAGGACATAAAGTTCTCCCAAAGGTTAGTTTGAGTAGCTAGTTTTACAAGTAGATTGTTCATGGCTTTCTTGATCCCATATTTTAGACAAAACATAGATGGACCAATACCATATCTTGCTTCCTGACCCAGAAAAAATATTCATGCCAAATATAGGGATTAAGAGTAACTTAAACTAGTTCTCATGAAACATGTTTAGTTTTAGAAGAACTCTACTTCCAATTGACATATGTGCACTTTCTTTTTCTTAGCAGAATGTGAATAGTGTAGCTTGAATACACAAAAAGAAAGTCACTGTTTTGTTTTGTTTTTTAAATATAGTCATGCCTGATTTCATTCCACCTAAGTAAGTACATGTTCAAGCTGGTTTTAGAAAAGGCAGAGGAACCAGAGATCAAATTGCCAACATCCACTGGATCATCGAAAAAACAAGAGAGTTCCAGAAAAACATCTATTTCTGCTTTATTGACTATGCCAAAGCCTTTGACTGTGTGGAACACAATAAACTGTGAGAAATTCTGAAAGAGATGGGAATACCAGACCACCTGACCTGCCTCTTGAGAAACCTATATGCATGTCAGGAAGCAACAGTTAGAACTGGACATGGAACAACAGACTGGTTCCAAATAGGAAAAGAAGTACGTCAAGGCTGTATACTGTCACTCTGCTTATTTAACTTCTATGCAGAGTACATTATGAGAAACGTTGGGCTGGAAGAAGCACAAGCTGGAATCAAGATTGCCGGGAGAAATATCAATAACTTCAGATATGCAGATGACACCACCCTTATGGCAGAAAGTGAAGAGGAACTAAAAAGCCTCTTGATGAAAGTGAAAGAGGAGAGTGAAAAAGTGGGCTTAAAGCTCAACATTCAGAAAACGAAGATCATGGCATCTGGTCCCATCACTTCATGGGAAATAGATGGGGAAACAGTGGAAACAGTGTCAGACTTTATTTTATGGGGCTCCCAAATCACTGCAGATGGTGATTGCAGCCATGAAATTAAAAGATGCTTACTCCTTGGAAGGAAAGTTATGATCAACTTCAGTTCAGTTCAGTCACTCAGTCGTGTCCAACTCTTCGAGACCCCATGAATCGCAGCACGCCAGGCCTCCCTGTCCATCACCAACTCCCGGAGGTCACTCAGACTCACGACCATTGAGTCAATGATGCCATCCAGCCATCTCATCCTCTGTCGTCCCCTTCTCTTCCTGCCCCCAATCCCTCCCAGCATCAGGGTCTTTTCCAATGAGTCAACTCTTCGCATGAGGTGGCCAAAGTACTGGAGTTTCAGCTTTAGCATCATTCCTTCCAAAGAAATCCCAGGGCTGATCTCCTTCAGAATGGACTGGTTGGATCTCCTTGCAGTCCAAGGGACTCTTGAGAGTCTTCTCCAACACCACAGTTCAAAAGCATCAATTCCTCGGCATTCAGCTTTCTTCACAGTCCAACTCTCACATCCATACATGACCACTGGAAAAACCATAGCCTTGACCAGACAGAACTTTGTTGGCAAAGTAATGTCTCTGCTTTTGAATATGCTATCTAGGTTGGTCATAACCTTCCTTCCAAGGAGTAAGCATCTTTTAATTTCATGGCTGCAATTACCATCTGCAGTGATTTTGGAGCCCCATAAAATAAAGTCTGACACTGTTTCCACTGTTTCCCCATCTATTTGCCATGAAGTGATGGGACTGGATGCCATGATCTTCGTTTTCTGAATGTTGAGCTTTAAGCCAACTTTTTCACTCTCCACTTTCACTTTCATCAAGAGGCTTTTTAGTTCCTCTTCACTTTCTGCCATAAGGCTGGTGTCATCTGCATATCTGAGGTCATTGATATATACCCGGCAGCATATTCAGAAGCAGAGACATTACTTTGCCAACAAAGATCCATTTAGTCAAGGCTATGGTGTTTCCAGTGGTCATGTATGGATGTGAGAGTTGGACTGTGAAGAAAGCTGAGTGCCGAAGAATTGATGTTTTTGAACTGTGGTGTTGGAGAAGACTCTCGAGAGTCCCTTGGACGGCAAGGAGATACAACCAGTCCATGCTGAAGGAGATCAGTCCTGGGTGTTCTTTGGAAGGACTGATGCTAAAGCTGAAACTCCAATACTTTGGCCACGTCATGTGAAGAGTTGACTCATTGGAAAAGACTCTGATGCTGGGAGGGATTAGGGGCAGGAAGAGAAGGGGACGACAGAGGATGAAATGGCTGGATGGCATCACCAACTCGATGGACATGAGTTTGGGTGAACTCTGGGAGTTGGTGATGGACAGGGAGGCCTGACGTGCTGTGATTCTTGGGGTTGCAAAGAGTTGGACGTGACTGAGCGACTGAACTGAACTGAACTGTACTGAAGTAAATACAAACCAGGCAGATGCTATAAAACTGAAATCTTGCAGTGTAGTAGACTTTTATTCATGAACATACAAGTAGCTGTCAGAACTCAAGTCTTTGAGCATTTTGTGATAGAGATGTATAACAAAACTAAGGAAGCTCCAGAGCAGCCTTATGGAAGCCTGATGTTACAGAAACCTCAGGAAAGGGCAATCAGTGCATTGACCCAAAGCTGTGGGCAGCAGAACAGAAAGAATGAGACCTCACCTTCTGTAGTCCTGTCTTGGAGAACTATAGGAAGTATTTGCTAATGAGAGTTATCTGCTCATACAAAGTTTGCTAGCCTTTCCAAGGGAGCTGGTCCTCCTCAATATCTATTAGTAGAAATCCACAGCATCACAAAGTTAACCATGAGTTGTAAGACGCACAATTAACCAAAAAACGAAGCATCACTTCCTTCCTGAGAAAGAGTTTCCTTATCTATGGAAGATGGAGGCTGTGAGCGGCACTCTCCCTCCTTGAATGGAGCTTTGGTCTGATGTACTATGAATGGGTGTGATATGGGTGGAGATTTCTCCTTGTTTTTTGTTGGGGCCAAGGTGGGAATGATGATGGAGGTAACGGATGTGAGACCATTTTTAGACCTTACCTAGAAGGCAATGTCACCCCACTCCAGTACTCTTGCCTGGAAAATCCAATGGACGGAGGAGCCTGGTAGGCTGCAGTCCATGGGGTCGCTAAGAGTTGGACACAACTGAGGACTTCACTTTCACTTTTAACTTCCATGCATTGGAGGAGGAAATGGCAACACACTCCAGTGTTCTTGCCTGGAGAATCCCAGGGACAGGGGAGCCTGGTGGGCTGCCGTCTCTGGGGTCACACAGAGTTGGACACGACTGAAGCGACTTAGCAGCAGCAGGATATTTGTAATCCTGGGTATATTTGTAATATAACCTCTATGGACCTAGATGAAATGTCCTAGTCCTTGAAAAATTCGAATGCTCAAGTATGATCCCAAAATAACTTTAGGAAGATCTTCAGCTCTCCCTGAGTTGTCTCCTCTTGTTCATCCAAATATGCATGACCCACAGCACATGGCACCAGTTTGTGTACATTCAGAAGGCATGTCTTTTGCTCCAGTGATGACTAGAAAAGGTGACTTTCCTTGGCTCAAAACACAATGATTTTCTTCCTCTGGTCAGAGGGAAGCACATATCTCACCAGTGGTCTCCACACTGTTTTGATGCCAGGCTCTACCAATAAATGTTTGAAATGTAGCCCCAACAGTTGTATGACTATTTGTTATACATCATGTACATGTACTTCTGTACTACTATGAGGCATACTATAAAAATCTACTGAAAATGAAACATTTAAAAGGATAGGGGCTTCTCCGGCAGTCTAGTAGTTAAGGCTCCACTTTCCAATGCAGGGGGTGTAGGTTCAATTCCTGCTTCAAGGAACTAAGATCTCATACGTCACAAGGTGCAGCCAAAAAAGTAAGAAAAAAATTTAAATAAAAGAATAAAATTAGCTGAATTAAAATGTTTTTAATTGTCTAATAAGTTAGTTAATAGGACAAAACCCATAGTGTTCTCATGAATATATTATTGATGGCATTTTAAACTAGCAGAAATCTGACTGAAGGTGGTGGACATAATTATATCATTTTGTCTTTAATTTTTAATATAGATGATAAAAAGCTCATTCTAAGGTTAAAAATGCTAACTGCTCTATTTTCTTGACATTTTCTTGTGTTGCATTTTTGTTCCATATTTTCTCTGTCCATAATTTGCAGAAATTGTATTAAGCCACCTGTGATGATTGGGTTAGTTAAATTTGGGTAATGCAATCAAAAATGAAGGCATCCACACATATTTGGGTTTCCTTGGTGGCTCAGATTGTAGAGAATCTGTCCGCAATGCAGGAGACCCAGGTTCAGTCCCTGGGTAGAAAAGATGCCCTGGAGAAGGGAATGGCAAATGACTCCAGTATTCTTGCCTGGAGAATTTCATGGACAGAGGAGCCTGGTGGGCTGTAATTCATGGGGTCGACAAGAGTCAGACACAGCTGAGCAACGAACACTTCACTAACACTTCACTTCACACGTATATACACTGTGCTACACAATTAGCTAAACACGAATGGACCAGAAAGATTGCCACTTTCAATCCTACCACATTCTCTCCCCTGTCCCTCCAGACATCTGCTCTCCTTATTGGGAATGTGATAAGAGGGCACAGATGTCAACTCGTAAACTAATTAGTCTGAAGATTAATTTTGTTCTTATTTTTAGGTGAAAATAAACATAAGTAGAAGTTTTAGTATTTTATTTCAGCATCCCAAATGGTCATCTTACACACTTAGTATTCCCATTCCCCACTTTGGAGATCTGTACATAGACTTATTTAACAGAGGACATCAAGTCGATTTCTCAATTTTTTTTAAACTCTGCTGGTAAAACCAGGTTAAGATCAGTGAGTCTGGGTGAGAGGGGATGGAGCAATGTAGTGAGGAAAAGACAAACCCCTGGCAACCTCCTAGGGGTATAATAGACAGGGTAATGGTTTTTTTACTGCCCTTGGCATAATGACCTCTTCCCTCCACACTCCCTGTGCTTAAAAGGAAACAACTAAGCCATTTAATGCCTTTTATGTTTCCTTCTTTAACAAAAAAGGAAAAGAAACAAACTTTGAGCCTAGTCAGTAAAGAAAGGTCAAGTGAAACAGCCATGGTACATTTTGTTCTGGGGAGTCTTTTCTCCCCACCACACTGAGCGGCATAAAGGACCTGGTTCTGACCGCCACGCAGTGATCTCTTAATTGAGTCTGCCATCTTCACAGAACCAGATGAGAGAGTCACTTAAAAGAGAATAAATTCAAAACCATGTGCAGTTTCAGAACAAATTGTCCAGGCCACCGAAATGCGGAGTTCTTTGAAATCCTGCTGCTACTTCTGCCACATCACATCCTGTCCGATTCTAGCCAAAGAAGAGTGTTTAAAGTGGAGATCCTTGTAATGAAGTGACATTTGACTGCTCACAGTGAATTACAGAGCCTCTCACAGGAGAGTAGTATCCACAACTGCATTTTCTCAACTCTGTTCAATAGAGAAAATACCATGTGGAGGGTCAGGAAGCCTCACTTATATTTCTGGGGATCACCTGGTGAGACAGAATGGAGGCTGGTCCATTCCAGGATGTCAGTGGAGGCCTGATCATGGAAGACAATTAGTGGCAAAGGTTAAAGCAGTACCAGGTAATAAAAGAAGTGTGTTGAGATTTATACCTGTTATTAAGTTGGAAGGTGAATGAACAAGGGGCTTTCCTGAGATACTCAAAGGTCAGGGAGGCCTAGAGTTGCCAAGGTTCCCACAGCAAATAAAGATGGTGATGCGACACTTGGGGAACGAGCTAAAAATTCAGAAGAGAATTACCTATTGCACTGTAAGGCTCTTCCTCTTAAAATAGCTCTATTAAACTTATATCTGAAAACAGAAAATAATTATGTTGAAAATCAATGAAATCTAAACATAATAACATAACTAAATTCTTGGTATAGCATACTCTAAACGGTTATCATGTGATTCAGATAACCATAGTAGATTCTTACATAAGTAGTGAAATGGAAAGCTAAGATCTATATAGCCAATTATCACATTAAGCAGACAAGCATAAAAACATCACTGATTCAGTGGTTATAAAACTTGTATGCAGGACTTCCCTGGAGGTCCAGTGGTTAAGACTCCACCTTTCAGTGCAGGGGGTGTGAGTTCAATCCCTGGTTGGGGAGCAAAGATTCCACATGCCTCATGGCCAAAGAAACCAAAACATAAAACAGAAGCGATACTGTAACAAATTCAATAAATACTTTAAAAATGGTGATTTACTTATCAGTAAAATGAGAACATTTGTAAACTTGTACCTTTTTTTATTACTATAAAAGTGCTGGAGAAGACTCTTGAGAGTCCCTTGGACAGCAAGGAGATCAAGCCAGTCGATCCTAAAGGAAATCAACCCTAAATATTCATTGGAAGGACTGATACTGAAGCTAAAGTTCCAATACTTTGGCCCCTTGATGTGAAGAGTCAACTCATTGGAAAAGACCCTGGTGCTGGGAAAGATTGAGGGCGGGAGGAGAAGGTGATGACAGAGGATGAGATGGTTGGATGGCATCACTGACTCAATGGACATGAGCTCTGAGCAAACTCCAGGAGATGGTGAAGGATAGAAAATCCTGTCATGCTGCAGTCCATGGGGTCACAAAGAGTTGTACACAACTTAGCAACTGAACAGCAACAAAATCATCCAGTCTGTTGTACTTAGTTACGGCAGCCCTAACAAATTAATACAATATGTTATAAATATCTTTTGGAGAAAGGAATGGCAACCCCCTCCAGTATTCTTGCCTGGAGAATTGCATGGACAGAGGAGCCTGGTGGGCTACAGTCCATGAAGTCACACATATCAGCACATACAGATCTATTTTATATTGTAAAACTTCTATAATGTTCCATTTTATAGATATGATATAATTGATTTTATAATAAGTGAAAATATTGGTTATAATTTGCCTTTACTTTTAGTGGCCAGGTCATCAACTCTTCTCTAGAGAAACAAAACACTACGGAGCCTCAATATTTTTATACACAATAACCAGTGCCAAATAAAATGTTAACAGAGGTAGCAGGAGAGAGGACCAAATGCATGAAAACCAAGATTAAAACATGTAGACAAAAGCTTCCTATTTCTGATCACGAAGTGTGACTACTACAGCATAGTCTTTAAAGTCTTAAACAACTTGAAAATTGGAGGAAAAATGAGAAAAACTTTTCAGACACCGAGTAATAGCTGCAAAGGCCTATGATTTGAAAAACAATGGAAACAATGAAGCATGCCGTACAATTGCCCTGTCTTTTTTCTGGAAATCAGTCCCTGGTCTGTGATAAAGGAAGGAGGACTCGAGTTCAGGGATGTCAATGAATAGAAGAGACAGGGAATGAATTCAGGAAGGCTCAAAAAGCTAGAATTTGCCATTCAGAGTTTCACAGAGGAGGGAGCTAAGCAGCGAAAGAGCTTCACAAATCTGTAAAAGAGACACATTGTGTCATTTGTTGAATGCAATCTCTTTTCTCTGGGGGAAAACTCCAAGAATCCAGGCAAATATCAATATTAGGAAAAGCAAATTACTGGGAACGCCATCAGTCAAACAATTTTCCTGGGCTTATGCATACCTGAGAATCTCCAGAGTTTTACCACCAGCCAAAGTAGAGAACCTCCTTTGGGATCACAGGTATTCAGTAAAGATTTTAGAAAAGTAAAACATAACTGATAGGACTTATATAACTCTCAAGGAAATAATACTCTAAAAGTTCTCTTTCAGAAATAAATATAATAACATATAAACCAGATTCTTTCACATAACACTAAACTTAGTTCAGTTCAATTCAGTCACTCATTTGTGTCCAGCTCTTTGCAATCCCATGGACTGCAGCATGTCCAGCTTTCCTATCCATCACCAGCTCCTGGAGCTTACTGAAACTCAAGTCCATTGAGTCGGTGATGCCATCCAACCATCTCATCCCCTGTCATCCCCTTCTCCTCCTGCCTTCAATCTTTCCCAGCATCAGGGTCTTTTCCAATCAGTCAGTTATTCACATCAGGTAGCAGTATCTGTTCTTCCAATGAATACTCAAGACTGATTTCTTCTTATATATCCATCTGTCTATATATACACAGATATATATGATTGAAATAAACATTAAGACTTAAATAAATGAAGGGTCATACTATGTTCATGGATAAGAAGACTCAATATGGTAAAGATCTGAATTTTCTCTATTTTGACCTAAAGTTTCAAAACAATTGCCTCAACATCCTAATTTGGTTTTTTTTTTAGTAAAAATCAACAAGCTAATTCTAAAATGCCTGTGAAATTATAATGCTCCAAAAATATCCAAAATAATTTTAAAGATGACATGAAGTTTGAAAATTTCTTAATCTGATTAAAAATTTGATTTATATAAATTTTAAAAATACATTTAATTATGAAATATTGAAACCTTTCTACTGAGGTTAGGAATGAAACAAGCAGTCATGCTATCACCATTTCTATTCAATATTATACCAGAAGTTCTAAAGGCAGAGCAATAAAGCAAGAAAATTACAATGTAGTGTAGGTATCCTAATTAAACAGATTAAGGAAATAGAGTGAAAGCCTAGAATAGACCCACATATACATTATCCCTTAATATGTAACCATGGGAACCTGATGAACAAAGAATGATCTTTGCAATAAAAGTTATTAGATCAATTGGATAATCATGGAAATGATTGATCACACTTTTATTCAAGGTAGATCATAGATCTAATGTAAAATGATAAAAGATTCTACAAAATAAAAAAGAATGTTACCCTCATGGCCTTTGAGTAAGCAAAAAAGCTTTCAAATAGCGTATAAAAGAACTGGACATAAAGCATGAATTTGATAATTTAACTTATTAAAATTCAGAACTCTTGTTCATTAAAAAAGGACTACAAAGAAAGTAAAAATCTTACAACAAGGTCTTACAAGCCTTACAATAAGGGAATGTAATATAGACACACATGTACACACACACACACACTAAAAAAAAGAAAAAAAACCAGACATTTTACACCATCAAATGTATTAATTTTACACTTCATTGTACTTATTAGTTGAATGTCCTGATTAAGAAGACTCCACTGCCTTGAACATTCTCAAACACATGATCAATGTTTATGGAATTATCTTTTGTATAAATTACATATATAGTTTTATTTTTCCTTATAACTAAAGTATGGTTCCAACACCATTTTTTCAACAATTTCATCTTTTTTTTTTTTTTTTTTACTACTTAGCGATATTGTTATCATATGCTCTCTTCCCATATGTATTAGAAACCCTTTGTGGACTTTAAAAAACATTACATCTTTTGTTTACTGCTCTACACCGTTAAAAATGCAAGTGACACTGAAATAAATCCAGTTACATTTCAGGACTTATTTTTACATTCCCAAGTAGGATATGCCTCTATGTTTTCTGTTAAATCAGTGCTGTGATTCATGTGCCAAAATGTTTACAAAAAGGAAAATACTGGGGCATTTTGTTCACAACGTAAGCTACTCTATAAGTGAGGCTTAAACCTTTTCCAAACATACACCCTAATCTTCCCATTAATAAAATAATCTCAAGGACCTCTGGAAAGGTTGTTTTGAGTTAGTTACATAAAGAATCCACCTGCAAGGCAGGAGACCCCAGTTCGATTCTAGGTTGGAAAGATCCCCTGGAGGAGGGCATGGTAACCCATTCCAGTGTTCTTGCCTGGAGAATCCCACGGACAGAGGAGCCTGGCGGGCTGCGGTCCCTGGGGTCACAAAGAGTTGGACATGACTGACTAAATAACTTGTTAGTCATAGAAATCTTCAGCATCCAATCAATAAAAACTCAGCTTTTAACAATGGAAATGGGGAGTGAGGTCAGGGGTATTAGATGCTTTTCATTCCACTCAGTAAAAGAAAAAGTATATAACAAAACATTTCAGTAAAGCTCACCTGACCTTCCAATTGAATCACAGAATGAACAAACATAAATCAAGGCTGACAAGGTTGAGTCTCTCTCCTCAAGAGCTTTGAAAATAATAATATATCATCCCATAACAATATAACATCCATCCTCCCCACGTTCTTTCTCATTTTGTTGGCAAAAAGAACCTCTCTTGAAAAACAAACCTTCATTATACTAGATGAATGTAATTTTTAATGCCAGAAAAAAAAAAGAGTATCAGATTCCTATTAAAGAGAAGATGGTTTTATACAAGGACTTGCCAGAAAAAGACTTAGAGATGAATTATATTGAAGCTCCCTGTGCTCCTTTAATGAAAATTCTAGTATGGAGCCAGATGTTTTATAGGGAAAGGAATCAAGAGAAACATAGTTTAGTGAAACACAGAGAATTGAGTCCTGCCACTCAACTGAACATTGAAGCTGAAATTACAGTGATTCACAAATGCATATAACTGCCTGGAATATTTATCTTTTTCCCCAAAAAGGGACATTTTCCTTCTTCCTTTGTAAAGTAAAACTCAGACTTGTGAGAATTTAGATCTTGTCCTTGCGGCAGAAACAACGAATGCTAGTAGCTCTCCTAATATGCATTCTCTCCCCTTTTTCTTAACAGAATCTTAATCTTATTTAGGATGGCACAAAGTCAGCTTAAAAGCAAAGAGAAAAGAAACACACACACAAGGAGAGACAGTCCATTGAAACCGGAAGTGCTCAAGTGATACAACCATGGTTAGTGAAGTGCAGGTAGAAGTCACAGGGAAGTGCTCTTAGCAAAGCTCTTTATGGGGACAACCTCCTCCTCCCTCCCTCCGTCACCCCTCTCTCCTTTCCTCTGTATCTATCTATCTGTCTATCCATCCGTCTATAGATCTCTCCTTCTACTTTCTTCTTCATGGGATGGGTACACATGGCATGATGCTGGAAGTATCTGTGATTCCACTTTCTTGATTTTTTAGCTATCTTTCTTGAAAGTGAGTTATCCTGATAAGAGGCCTGGGAATGCCTTCTCTATTTCTGGTGTGAACTTCTATTGCCTTTGTATTTTTTAGGCTGTTTTGACAAGTAGTTGTTCTCAGAGAAGGCTGACATACACTTAGTCTTCAGCTGCTATCAAAATGATAACAGCTTGTTCTGAAGCTTCTGCTTTCTAGGGTTTCCAGATTATAAAAGCTCCTAGTTTGAGCTTGCCACATGTGGAAAAGGAAGCATTCACGTTAAAGTATCTCAAAATATATTCAAGTTGCAGCAGCTTCTATAGTTTAGAATTGTATATGTGCAGTCTACTAGGAAAGGGAAATGGGGGGTGGTGGTCATGCTCTGGTTTGGTTTGCTATTTGGAGCTGGACAAGCCACTTAGCATTCATTTCTCCTCCTATAAAATGGAAACTTGTAAAAGCAGGTACCCTTCATCATTTTCCAAATAGTGGAAGCATACACTAGTCAAAATTTAGCTACACGATAAGCAGTGCGAGATATTTAATGAGTCTCTAGGCTATGTTTAGCTCTAGTCTAGCCCTTGGGCTTTTAAAAGTTTCATCAATGTAAATTCTTCCAAGAAAAGTTTACATGAATCATTCAAGACTCATCATTTGGGTTCTCTTTTCTTGAAGTGAGCCTAGCATAAATTATATTCATTTGAAATGTTTATAATTTTTTTATCTTTTTTTCCTGAAACATAAGTTTCAGAAGGAGAACAAAGATATCTGTGCCAATAGAGTCAGTTCCCTCTGTCTCCAACTGTGTGTTGCACGTGTCTCCTTGGTGGACTAAACACATCAAACGTGAAGTGGATACTGGAGGTTTAGACAAACATGGGCAATGCATATGTGTTCATACACGCACACATAATCACCATTTTTTTTATCAAGAAGTATTAAAATAATCAAACTATTCAGAGGTACTCTTTTGGAAATGCCAAACATGGTAGAGTTATTGATCTGATAGTATGTATGAGGTTATTATTCTAAGCTCTGGAAATAAAGTGGTAATCGAACCATAGTCCCTTCTGTTATAGAGCTTACATTCTAGGAGGTGGAAATAAGTAAATAAATACTAATATAAGGTGGTGAAAACATCCATAAAGACAGTAACACAGAATAAGAAGGGAGAGAACAAAGTGCTATTTTAGGTAGCAGGGTCATGGAAACCTTTCCTGTGAAATGACATTTGAGCAGAGACTTCACTGAAGTCAGCAAGTGAGCCATGTGAATTTGGATATTCAGGGACACAATGTCCCAGGAAAAGGGTTAGAAGGTGAGAAAGCAGGCGTTTCTTAAAAATTTTAATAAGGTTTACAGGACTGGATCAGAGTGAGTGATAAAGAGTGGTAGGACACAAAGTCAAAGGCTAACGAGAGGAAGATCTCAGAGGCCACGGTGACCATGGTAAAAGCTTCATGTCATGTTGGAACTGGAACCATCCGAGAACATAACGCACCCAATGTGTGCCATAAAATAATAGATATTATGAATTAGAAGTAAACAACATGTATTATATTACCTCATTTTTCTGATACTTAATCTGTAACATCTCTGCTGAGACATAAAATGTCAAAGAAATCACCTCTGCCAATATTTTCCATTAGACTCTTATATGTTATTTTTTGTCAAATTACTATTTCCTATTTGCAAACAAAATCTGTTTTCCTCACCTTTTCACCATTATGTTTCCACTGTATTCAGAGCACAAGTTTTTTTCTAACAAAAACCATTCACGTATTTTCCCCCTGTTAAATCTCTAAAATATCTACTGGGTCTTGACCTGACATAGGATTGAATCTTCTGATTAGTCCCCTTAGGTCCGTTTTTATCCTTGTGTAAGTCTGGTGACCAGAACCAAATGCAATATTCATTTCTATCCATCTTTATTTATTGCTATTATTCACATTAGTTCAAGGCAGTGTATTTCCCAACATTTGAAATAATGTCATGCTTTCTCCTTGAGTAAACCTATTTTCTTTACATCAGTTGGCTTCAACTTGATGGTTCATGAGAAGCTTGGCAGGTTGGCATTTGGTTCCTCTGCTCTAAGTCAGCAGCAAGCAACCTTTGAGCTGGAGTCAAACAGCACCTACAGCAATTAGAGAGAAGGCCTTACTATTTTCCAACATAGGGCACTCTTTTCATTATTTTTCTTCCCCTCCTCATTGTTTTCCTTTCATTTTCCTTTCTTTTTTTCCTTATTATAGCCATCACTTTCACTTTATTTCTCTTCTTATGTCCTTCCATTCACTTGTCATCTTGGAACTCTGATGAAAGTAATTAATATTCAAAAACACTTACAGATATTTCCTGGTCTTATTAGAGACCAGAACTATATTCCAAGTATGCAGAAAAGCTGACATTCAATTGGATTACATACTTGCCATGGCTCTAAGAAGGAATCTTAATATCTAAAACTCCACTGTAGAGATTCTTCCTTTGGCTTAAATCTCAAGATAACACAATAGTCACATTGTCGAACTGAAAAGAATCAGAGATTTTACTCAGTGTCAAACTTAAATAATAATTTCCAAGAATACAATCAGGAGATACAGGCAGAGCGAGGATAGGTCTGAGCTCCTTCACATAATTCCTCCGTCCTTCCCCATTTGGATGCACCCAGTTTTTGTCAAGATCTGAGAAGTCTCCAGCCCAAATGTAATTCCTACAGTCTTTAATAAGTGTGTGTGTGTGTGTGTGTGTGTGTGTGTGTGTGTGTGTGTATTATCATTACACAAAATTAGCTGTTTCAAGCATGACACCTCTCCATTTTTGTCTCATATAACTACAAAGGTGGGCTTCCCAGGTAGGTCAATGGTAATGAATCCATCTGTCAATGCAGGAGACGCAGTTCGATTCCTGGGTCGGAAAGATCCCCTGAAGAAGGAAATGGCAACCCATTTCAATATTCTTGCCTGGGAAATCTCAGGGAGAGAGGAGCTTGATGGGCTATAGTCCATGGGGTACAAGAGAATCAGACATGACTTAGCGACTGGAGAACAACAGCTGCTATAAAGTTGATGATATTTTCCAGAAGGTCATGCCACCCAAATTCAGTCTTTTTTAAATCATAATTTTTTTTTTTTTTGCTTTCCTCCCCCACATTTCTTGAGAAATAATTGACTATTCTTTCTACTCATCTGATCCTTGGGTTTGGAAAAATAAAATATACAAACCTGTACATTCAATTTTATGAATAAATGGAAGTATCATACATAGCATAAAATACACTTTATAAAAGTGTATTGGAAACAAAAGAAGCCTGTCTGTTAATGTAATGGTATGGTTTTCATTCATTTGGATCACAGGGATGACAAATCCAAGTTACTGCGTGTTGTAACTGGAGGTTAATCCCTCTCACCGATTTCACTCTCCCACTGCCACCTCACCCCTCTTCCGCTCCTGTTTGTCCTCTGCGTCTGTGACTCTATGTCTGTTGTTATGTTTTCTCATTTGTTTTGTTTTTCAGATTCCACATGTAAGTGAGATCATATATTTGTACTTTACTGTCTGACCTACTTCATTTAGCATAATACCCTGTAGGTCTAGTTACATTGTCACAAATGTTGAGATTTCATTCATTTCATGTCTGAGTAATAGCTCATTATGTACTTGCACCACATCTTCCTTATCTGTTCATAAGGCTGCTTCCATATCTTGGCTACTGCAAATATTCTGGCACAAACTAGGAGTGCATGTATCTTTTCAAATTAGTGTTTTGTTTTCCTCAGAAAAATATCCAGAAGTGGACTTGCTAGATCATATGTATCTATTTTTTAATTTTTTTGAGGAATCTCCAAACTGAACCAGTTTGGATCACCAACCCCAGTGCATGAAGTTTCCCTCTTCTCTACATCCTCACCAACACTGGCTATTTGTTATCTTTTGATAATAGCCATTCTAACAGATGGGAGGGAATAATCATTGTGATTTTGATTTGTATTTCCCTAAGGAGATTCCTTTCCCTTGGAGAAGGAAATGGCAACCCACTCCAGTATTCTTGCCTGGAGAATCCCAGGGATGGGGGAGCCTGTTTGGCTGCCATCTATGGGTTCGCACAGAGTCGGGCACGACTGACGCAACTTAGCAGTAGCAGCAGCAGCAAGGAGATCCAACCAGTCCATTCTAAAGGAGATCAGCCCTGGGTGTTCTTTGGAGGGAATGATGCTAAAGCTGAAACTCCAGTACTTTGGCCACCTCATGCAAAGAGTTGACTCATTGGAAAAGACTCTGATGCTGCAAGGGATTGAGGGCAGGAGGAGAAGGGGACCACAGAGGATGAGATGGCTGGATGGCATCACTGACTCGATGGATGTGAGTCTGAGTGAACTCTGGGAGTTGGTGAAGGACAGGGAGGCCTGGCGTGCTGCAATTCATGGGATCGCAAAGAGTTGGACACGACTGAGCGACTGAACTGAATTGAATGATTAGTGATGTTGAACCTTTTTTTCAAGTGTCTGTTTGCCGTCTGTATGTTTTTCGTGGGAAAATGTCTATTTCAGGTTCTTTGCCATTTTTTAACTGAGTTGTTCTCTGTTCTTCTAGAATCCAATAATGTGAATGGTAGTATGCTTGAGGTTGTTCTAGATGTCTCTTAAAATGTTTTCATTTTTCTAAATTCTTTTTTTTCTCTTTTGTGTTCAGCTTGAGTGATTTTCACTAGTCTATCTTTCAGTTTGCTGACCCATTCTTCTTATCATCTAATGTACTATTGATCGAGTGTATTTTTTATTTCAATGACTGTATTCTTCAACACAACTGTAGTTTCTAACTCCATGTTAATTTTCTCACTCTGTTCATCCACTCAATTCCCAAGTTCATGAGCTTCTTTATGATCATTACTTTGAAATGTTTATCAATAGATTGATTATCTCCCCTTTGCTTAGTTCTTCCTCTGGAATTTACCATGTTCCTTCATTCGGAACATATTCTTTTGTCACCTCATTTTGCCTAAATCTCTCTCCTGTTTTCACTTCTATGTATTATGCAGGCTGTCTACATTTCACCATCTTGGAGAAGTGGCCTTATATAAGAGTTTTCCTATAGGGCCCAGCAGCACACTCCCCTCTGTTCACCAGAGCTGTATGCTCTGGGGCTTCCCCTCTACCAGCTGCATGGGCCATCCTGTTGTGGCAGGGCTGACGACAGTGGGCACATGGGTAGGTGGGGCTGGTCTTCAGCCTGTCTGGCTGTCGGGCCCTGCTGCATGCAGAAGCTTCTGGCCATTGGTGAGTGCACTGGCTCCTGGCATCGCTGAATCTTTGGCCTGGGAAGTCCTGGAGCTGGTACTCTCCCATGGGTGGGCTGGGTGGTACTGGGGTGGCTGGCGGCAGGGCTTATGGAACCCCAGGGCTGGTACCAATCTACTCGTGGGCAATGTCTGGTTCTGGCATCACTGGCAGTATGGCCTGGGTGTCTCAAGGCAGTTGGCTTTGGGACCCAGGAGATCCTGAAGCTGGTACAGGCCCGTGGTAGGCAGGGCCTAGTCCCAGGCAAGCTGGTTACAGGGAACAGGGGGTTAGGGGCTGGCTGGTGTTGATCTCCTGATGAGCAGGGCCAGGTTCTGGACTCACTGGGGGGCAGTGCTGTGTCCCAGGACAACTGGCTGACTGTTCAGAAGGGGATTCAGCTAAAGCTGTCCCACTGATGGGCATGACCGGATCCCCATGTGACTGGATGCTTGGCCTGTGGGTTCCTGGCATTGGTATCAATTGACTAGTTGACTAGTAAGCCCCCAGCTCTAACAGGCTGGAGGGATGATGCCAAAACGATGATGATCACCCACCATGTTCACAGTACAGCAGGTCCCAACTTCTCAATTCAAACATCACTGGTATTAGCAAAGCAACATAAAATATTTTATTGAAAAGCAGATATAAGCTGGATTTCAAAGATGACTGCAATTTAGTCAATCTTCTATTTCTTAGGGAAATAAAGTGTATACTCACCATGCAATTAATATTTCTAGATATAACTCTTATCTGTTTTATTCAGTGTAAATTGACTTTTTCATTTCTCTGTTCCAAACAAATTTATCAGATTTAAGTTCTCAGAATTTGGTAATTTCTCAACCAAGTGTCTTTCCACACACTTTTCATTTAAAGTGTAGCTAATTTTATTAGGTGTAAATTGGAATTTATTACTTTAAGTAATATTTAAGAAAAACATTGAATCCTTCAATCTACTAGAGGCATATCCTTCTACTAGCTCTTCTGTCTGGATTGATTTTAGTACAAACAGTATTCAGTTCAGTTCAGTTCAGTTGCTAAGCTGTGTCTGACTCTTTGTGACCCCATGGACTGCAGCATTCTAGGCTTTGCTATCCATCACCAACTACTGGAGCTTGCTCACACTCATGTTGATCGAGTCAGTGATGCCATCCAACAATCTCACCCTCTGTCATCCCCTACTCCTTCTGCCTTCAATCTTTCCCAGCATCAGAGTCTTTTCAAATGAGTCAGTGCTTTGCATCAGGTGGCCAAAGAATTGGAGTTTCAACTTCAGCATCAGTCCTCCCAATAAATATTCATGACTGATTTCCTTTAGGATTGAATAGTTTGATCTCCTTGCAGCCCAAGGGAATCTCAAGAGTCTTCTCCAACCACAGTTCAACAGCATCAATTCTTTGGTGCTCAGCTTTCTTTATAGTCCAACTTTCACATCCATACATGACTACAGGAAAAATCATAGCTTTGACTAGATGGACCTTTTTTGGCAAAGTAATATCTCTGCTTTTTAATATGCTGTCTAGGTTGGTCATAGCTTTTCTTCCAAGGAGTAAGCATCTTTTAATTTCATGGTTGCAGTCGGCATCTGCAGTGATTTTGGAGACCTTTATTTTGGAAATAAAGTCTTTCACTGTTTCCATTGTTTCCTCATACATTTGCCATGAGGTGATGGGACCAGATGCCATGATCTTAGTTTTGTGAATGCTGAGTTTTAACCCAGCTTTTCACTCTCTTCTTTCACTTTCATCAAGAGGCTCTTTTGTTCTTCACTTTCGGCCATAAGGTTGGTACCATCTGCGAATCTGAGGTTATTGATATTTCTCCTGGCAATCTTGATTCCAGCTTTTGCTTCAGATAGCCTGGCATGTCACATGATGTACTCTGCATATAAGTTAAATAAGCAGGGTGACAATATACAGCCTTCACAGACTCCTTTCCCAATTTGGAATCAGTCTGTTGGTCCATGTTCAGTTCTAACTGTTGCTTCTTGACCTGCATAGAGATTTCTCAGGAGGTACTTCTGATGGTCTGGTATTCCCATCTCTTTCAGAATTTTCCACAGTTTGTTGTGATCCACACTGTCAAAGGCGTTGGCATAGTCAATAAAGTAGAGTACAAAATGAAGCAGGACAAAGGTTAACAGAGTTTTGCCATAAGAATGTACTGATCATAGCAAACACCCTCTTCCAACAACACAAGAGAAGACTCTACACATGGACATCACCAGATGGTCAATACTGAAATCAGATTGATTATATTCTTTGCAGCTAAAGATGGATACGCTCTATATAGTAAAAAAAAAAAAAAAA
Organism: Tragelaphus eurycerus; assembly: GCA_935064755.1. Taxonomy (NCBI): domain Eukaryota; kingdom Metazoa; phylum Chordata; class Mammalia; order Artiodactyla; family Bovidae; genus Tragelaphus; species Tragelaphus eurycerus. Next base: position 8,431,081 of record CAKXYN010000034.1, on the reverse strand, counting down.
AAAAAAGACCGGGACCTGACTGTGCCTCAGATCATGAACTCCTTATTGCCAAATTCAGACTTAAACTGAAGAAAGTAGGGAAAACCACTCGACCATTCAGGTATGAGCTAAATCAAATCCCTTACAGTGGAAGTGACAAATAGATTCAAGCGATTATATATGATAGATAGAGTACCTGAAGAACTCTGGATGGAGGTTTGTGACATAGTACAGGAGGCAGTGATCAAAACCATTTCCAAGAAAAAGAAATGCAAAAAGACAAAATGATTGTCTGAGGAGACCTTACAAACACATGAGAACAGAAGAGAAGTGAAAGGCAAAGGAGAAAAGAAAGATATACCTATCTGAATGCAGAGTTCCAAAGAATAGCAAGGAGAGATAAGAAAGCCTTCCTCAGTGATTAATGCAAAAAATGCTATGCTAAGTCACTTCAGTCGTGTCCAACTCTGTGTGACCCCATAGACAGCAGCCCACCAGGCTCCCCCGTCCCTGGGATTCTCCAGGCAAGAACACTGGAGTGGGTTGCCATTTCCTTCTCCAATGCATCAAAGTGAAAAGTGAAAGTGAAGTCGCTCAGTCGTGTCCGACTCTTAGCGACCCCATGGATTGCAGCCTTCCAGGCTCCTCCGTCCATGGGATTTTCCAAGCAAGAGTACTGGAGTGGGGGTGCCATTGCTTTCTCTGAATGCAAAAAATAGAGGGAAACAATAGAATGGGAAAGACTAGATATATCTTCAAGAAAATGAGGGATATCAAGAGAATATTTCATGCAAAAATGGGCACAATAAAGGACAGAAATGGTATGGACCTAACAGAAGCAGAAGCTATTAAGAAGATGTGGCAAGAATACACCTAAGAACTATACAGAAAAGATCTTCATGACCCAGATAACCACAATGGTGTGATCACTCACCTAGAGCCAGACATTGTGGAATGCAAAGTCAAGTGGGCCTTAGGAAGCATCACTATAAACAAAGCTAGTGGAGATGATGGAATTCCAGTTGAGTTATTTCAAATCCTAAAAGATGATGCTGTGAAAGTGCTGCACTCAATATGCCAGCAAATTTGGAAAACTCAGCAGTGGTCACTTGATTGGAAAAGGTCAGTTTTCATTCCAATCCCAAAGAAAGTCAATGCCAAAGAATGTTCAAATTACCACACAATTGCACTCATCTCACAGGCTAGTAAAATAATGCTCAAAATTCTCCAAGTCAGGCTTCAACATATATGAACCGTGAATTTCCCAAAGTTCAAGCTGGATTTAGAAAAGGCAGAGGAACCAGAAATCAAATTACCAACATCTGTTGGATCATCAAAAAAGCAAGAGAGTTCCAGAAAAACATCTACTTCAGCTTTATTGACTACACCAAAGCCTTTGACAAACAGTATTAATGGGGTTACTAATTGGAAGATACTACTTAACTTTGAAAAACGACAGTAATAAACAATGTTGACAAGTTCAAAAAACTGGCTTCAGAAAGAAGTTGCATATATAAGTTTAGGTGATAAACATATTTTGTTTGATCACTCTAGTCTTTTTGATGAAACATGTTATCTATTTTCTAAGATCTACTGATTAACTAGGACCAATGAACTAGAAACCAAATACTAAATAGCAAATATGGACTGACTGCTGCATAGCATGGATAGTATTTACCAGAGATATTGTGAGCATAGTAATCCCAGATGGTGAGAGATCTTTAATACTAGTTAACTTTATTAAGCTGCATAACTTGTCAGGAATATGGCAGCTATTTTGTAATTATTTTACTTTTGAATTTTTGAAAACCTTGATTTAGAGGGTTTCTTTCCTTCCTAAGGACTGCTACTGTCTCCTCTTCCTCATCAGCACTCAGTGAGGATAGAATGTAGAATAACTCTTCAATTACTTGACTAAATTTTAAAGAGTCTACAATTCAAAGTTGTCGGTTTAAAATTTTTCATAAAAATAGGACCAATTAAGTGGATGTCATAATGTTTTTTCATAAATACTGTTTTCAGCAAATGGCTAAGAATAAAAATATAAAACTAAACTAAAATCTTACTGTATTTAATTACCTGTGAATATAAAATTTGTAGAAAAACATATTATTCAAATGTGTGCGTGTGTGTGTGCGTCTTATAGAAAAGAATGCTGGGGGAAAAACCCTGCATTTTCTTAAGAACATAACTTGATGAAAAAGGAATATTAGAAATGTAATTGGAAAAAGCTCAAAGTTCATATTCTACCCCACACCATTCAATCTAAATAAGTCAATGTGTACAGTGTGGCAAATTAAGCAAATGACAAAGAGTAATTTTCTATGAAATAGGGGACTATTAACAAACAGAATATGCCATCAACTTTAAGGTTCCAGAAACACTATTTGAAGTAATTTACAGGTTGGCCAATGATTACATTTTTCATTCTCATTTGTACTCGAGAGGATTATTTTTCAATTAAAACAATACACAGAGCCCAATTAAGTTTGACATATAGTGGATGAAAATAAAAGTTGGCCAGGTCGTTTCTATTTGCTCAGTTTGTTTGGACTGTCTGCCCCTTCTTTCTCACTTTTTCATGAAATCAGAGCTACAGGAGATTGACTTTGTTAACAGTGTGCCGTGTAAAGGAGAAAAGCGGAAAGGTGTTGCTTCTATTTACCTGGGTTTTTATGTCTCTGAGGAATTTTGTTATATTCACCTAAATTGATATAAGAGTTGTATATATACTGCTAAGCTGCTAAGTCACTTCAGTCGTGTCCGACTCTGTGCGACCCCATAGACGCATAGCTCACCAGGCTCCCCCGTCCCTGAGATTCTCCAGGCAAGAACACTGGAGTGGGTTGCCATTTCCTTCTCCAAAAGTCAAAGTGAAGTCGCTCAGTCGTGTCCGACTCTTAGCGACCCCATGGCCTGCAGCCTACCAGGCTCCTCCGTCCATGGGATTTTCCAGGCAAGAGTACTGGAGTGGGGTGCCATTGCCTTCTCCAAAGGCATGTATATATACTGCTTGTGCCTAAAACCAGCTTGGCCATTTTATTTATCTGGAAAGCAAAGCCAAATGCTCCCTTGTCTCACACACTGTCAAGTTATGGTCCTATAAGATGGTTTTTTTATTCATCAAATGTCAAATCCTGCCAAATATCAGACAATCCAGACAATCTTCCAGGCACTGGGGATAAAATAATGGAAAAAAATAGACAAAGATCTCTGCCCTTGGGTAGCTTACATTCCAGTTGAATGTAAGAAGCAAAATAAGAAGCAAACTGAATTAGTGAATTGTATATAATGTTAGAGAGTGGTGAGCTTGTAGAAGAACACTAAAAAGGAAGGGGAAAAAGCTAAAAGAAGAAATTCAATTTTACATAACAAGTTAATAGCAGGTTTATAACTTATCAGAGAATAAAATCATATCATCTTTTGGCTTCTATTGCTGTTTAGAGTGTTCTTTAAGTCTGTGTGTGTGTATGTGTGTGTATGCTCAGTCATGTATGACTCTGTGCAGCCCTATGGACTATAACCCGCCAGACTCCTCTGTCCATGGAATTTTCCAGGCAAAAATACTGGAGTGGATAGCCATTCCCTTCTCCAGGGGATCTTCCCAATCCAGGGATCAAACACATGTCTCCTGTATCTCCTGCAGTGGCAGGCAGATTCTCTACCACTGAGCCGCCTGGGAAGCCCGTTCTTTCAGTCTAACTTTTGTCATAACTGATCCAGATTTGTTTACAACTGCTGTAGAGGGTGTGAGTTGCACTCCACAATAACATGCAGGGCTGTAAATGGCTAAAATTATTTTCAAAAATGAATTTTCCACATGGTCAGAAATTTGCTATTTAGTTTCCATGATTTGGACTTTCTTGACTCCCAAGGACTAGATAAGAACTTACTTTGGGTTCAACCTGGTATTTGCTTCTCATTGGCCACAAATATTCTCAATCTCTAGCCCAAATGTCTCTTGAAGATGCTCAGCGTTAAGGGTTACTGTCATCTTACCCCCCCCACACACACACACACACTATCTACGTACCTTTTTACTTTGAAGGGCATTTTAGTGCTGAGAGGAGGAGTTGTGCCAATATTTTTATTCTTAGGACCTGCCTCACACCCCATCCATCTCCTCAAGGGGAGCTTTCCCTAGCCTCTAATTTTCTGTCACTTCTCCATAATCCCTCACCTCTCAGGGGTTCCTACCCACCGTACACTCATGGAAGCTCTTACTCCCTAGAAGAAAGGGCATGGAAGGAGTTGTTGACACCTGCCAGCTATATCCCTTCTCCCCTCACACAACGTACTTCTTTACACTCTTGTGTAAAAGGTCATGGGTGCTTCCTGATGAATTATCCCTGTGTGGATTAGTTCAAATTAAGGACCCTAGATAGCCCTGGGGTACAGTAATGAATATACATCTTGGATTATCACAGAAGCAAAAGGCAGACTGGACAGGGAAGTATCAGCTTATCTGATGGTTGTGGAAATGAGTAAGTAGACAGAGGGTAAGATGAGAGATGGAGCCAGAACCAAAACCCACGTCTTCTACATTTATCATTCAAACTCTTAATCACTGCACAAAGAGATAAAGAAATATTCAATCACACAAAGCAAATTCACCAGTCCAAATTTCTTTGACTTTTTTTTTTCCATTTGTATGTTTGCCCTTCTTTTCCTCTGGATGTAAGTTATTTCTGAACTTTTCAATGTGATCCCCTAGATCACCATAGAGGCGCCTGTGGCTAAATAGCTCTACATTTTTAAACATTCAGATCAGATCAGATCAGATCAGTCACTCAGTCATGTCCGACTCTTTGCGACCCCATGAACCGCAGCACGCCAGGCCTCCCTGTCCATCACCAGCTCCCGGAGGTCACTCAGACTCACACCCATCAAGTCAGTGATGCCATCCAGCCATCTCATCCTCTGTCGTCCCCTTCTCCTCCTGCCCTCAATCCCTCCCAGCATCAGAGTCTTCTCCAATGAGTCAACTCTTCGCATGAGGTGGCCAAAATACTGGAGTTTCAGCTTTAGCATCATTCCTTCCAAAGAAATTCCAGGATTGATCTCCTTCAGAATGGACTGGTTGGATCTTCTTGCAGTCCAAGGGACTCTCAAGAGTCTTCTCCAACACCACAGTTCAAAGGCATCAATTCTTCGGCGCTCAGCCTTCTTCACAGTCCAACTCTCACATCCATACATGACCACAGGGAAGACCATAGCCTTGACTAGACGAACCTTTGTTGGTAAAGTAATGTCTCTGCTTTTGAATATGCTATCTAGGTTGGTCATAACTTTCCTTCCAAGGAGTAAGCGTCTTTTAATTTCATGGCTGCAGTCACCATCTGCAGTGATTTTGGAGCCCAGAAATTACAGAACAGTAATCCCTCTCCCGTTCCACTGAACTTTCGCATGTAACTTAGCACCTTTTCTTTCATGATTTTCCCATACACGACATGCCCCTTCATGTAAAGAAACTATATTTGTTCCTTGAAACAAATTAATGATTACATTCCCCTGTACCAGCATTTCCCAAACTATGTTCTATGGATAACATTGCTCTTCAATAAAAAATAGGTTCTTTGATAAAGTGAAGGTGAAAGTCGCTCAGTTATGTCCAACTCTTTGCAACCACATGGAATATACAGTCCATGAAATTTTCCAAGCCAGAATACTGGAGTGGGTAGCCTTTCCCTTCTCCAAGGGATCTTCCCAACCCAGAGATCAAACCCAGGTCTCCCGCATTGCAGGTGGATTATCTACCAGCTAAGCCACAAGGGATGCCCTCTTTGATAAAATGTAGTTGAAAATACTTGCTTAAACAAACTTCACTGAGGGCTCTCATTATAAGATCCTCAGTATGTTCCCTGTGTTAATATGGATAAATCTCTCTGAGGAGGAAAATGCAGGAAGAAAGTCCCCAATTTTTTGTCAATAGAATATTTTGGCAGAATATCAACCAACATTGTCTAAGACAGTCCATGGAATTTTCCAGGCTAGAATACTGTGGAGTGGGAACCCTTTCCCTTCTCCAGGGGATCTTCCCAGCCCAGGGATCAAACCCAGGTCTCCCACATGGCAGGCCGATTCTTTACCAGCTGAACCAAAAGGCAATTCCAAGAATACTGGAGTTGGGTAGCCTATCCCTTCTCCAGGAGATCTTCCTAACCCAGGAACTGAACTAGGGTCTCCTGCATTGCAGGAGGATTCTTTACCAACTAAGTGATCAGGGAAGTCCCTGATGCTACAGTCCAAAGAATATAGTTTGATAGGAGCCATTGTGGACTTCTCAGTAAGATGTTTGTTGTTACCTACCCAAGAATTCTCATCATAGCTTAATGCTGAGAGGCCACCTTTTACACACATCATGTAATTTGGTCCTTTATGGATCAAATGAGGAAACTTAAGCTTAAAGGCATTAAGTGGGTTTCCGAAGCTAGCAGTATGACAGATTAGGTATACTGAAGGAACTGTCTACTTAAACTAGCCAAACTTACAGATAAATTAAGTATTATTGAGTTGACACAAAATAAGAAATCCACAGAATCCTGGGAGGTCAATGTCAACATAGGTTTTGATACGAATGTTTCCGAAGTGACTTAGCAGCAGCAGCAACAATCTAGAGAGCTTAAAGCTTCTTTGGATGATTTTGTTGGTTCATCAACATAGGTAGGAAATTCAATAGCAAAGTTCATGAATAAAGCTGGGAAAGCAAAGAGCCCTATCCTCAACTTTAGCATAAAAAAATAATTAAGCCTCACACAAAAAGAAACAGAAAAGTTAAGCTGCCATTTGGATTCTTTAGTGCTGGATGGAGAGATTAGAAATAAGCCCTGAGGAGTCATGTTTATATGCTAAGCCTCATACAGGATTGCAGTCTGCATCTATGGTTAGTGTTGTCATTGTTGTTGTTTAGTTGCTAAGTTGTGTCTGACACTTTTGCAACCCCATGGACTATAACCCATCAGGCTCCTCTGTCCATGGGATTCTCCAGACAAAATACTGTAGTGGGTTGCCATTTCCTTCCTCAGGGGATCTTCCTGACCCAAGGATCCTGCATTGCAGGTGGATTCTTTACCACTGAGCCACCAGGAAAGTCCCATGGTTACCATTATGGCTTAAAAACTTCAAATATAGAACTTAGGCTAAAGTGGTCTCAGTTGGTAATGATTATAGGTGTTTGGCAGAAACAAATGCAAATTTTCCTTGGAGGAACTCAAAGTTCATTCGGGCTTAGAATAGAGTTTCAAGTAAAATGGCATTTTACAGTGATAAATCATAAAACAGGCCAGGATAAACGTCATCATGAAGAGGATCCAGCAGAAATAAGGAGCAGTCTATACAAAATAACAAATGCTTTGGATGGTGGACGTGGAGGAGAAATCCAGAGCACAGTCAATAGACTGAAAATATGAAGGGAGATTGAGATAAAAAAAAAAAGCAACAGAAATTCTAAAATGCTTGTATCATAGTTCACAGGAAGATAACAAAATGGAGAAGGAATATCTAAAGACAAAACGCTTGAAATTTTCCAGACTGTTGGAAAAACACCAGAATTGAGATCTAAATGTTAGTGTCTTAGATCTAAATGCTGATGTCTTTCAAAAAGTCTGGCATATTCCAAGCCAGATGAATAAAAAGAAATGCAAACCTTGACACATTAAAGTGAAGCTGAAAAGTACCAAAGAAAACCAGAAAATTCTAAAAAAAAAAAAAAAAATTCTGGGGGAAAAAAAAAAAAGACCAATTATCTAACACCCTGAAGAATATCCATCAACTGGCTTCTAGCTCCCTTTTAGCCTTCAGACAGCACGAGAGAAAGGAAAGTCAATCTACAGTCTCTAAGTACTAAGTAAAACATCTTTCAAGAGGAAATATGAAATAACAATTGTGAAACACGTGCCAAAGCAAAAGGATGTGCTTTAAACAGATGAACCCAAGTAGAAGGTCGATACTGAATAAATGAATGGTGAACCAAGGTAATGATAAATATCTAGACACAACACAAATGGACTGAATTATTATAATAATGCCTACTTTGTGTATAGAGAGGAAGAGATTCTAAACAAAGAATCAGACATGACTGAATCAACTTAGCACGCACTCACATGTATCTGTGCATAGCAATCAGCATACCCAACACCCAAATTTGTTATTATTTCAATATCATTTTTCACTGGCAGGCAGTTTGTTTACCACTAGCACCACCTGGGGAGCCCATCAGAGAGACACCTATAGTCAAAGATGGTAGGCTCTCTTCCTGTAACAATGAGGCAATAAACTCAACCATCTTTGACTGTAGGTGTAGCATGGGAGATCACAGCATAGCTCAAGAAATTTTAGAAGAATTTATAATAAGATTTGGTCATGCTGAGCGTCTGAGGGAGGATTTAGGATTTGATTTGCTCAGGACTGAATATTGTTAGGAAGCAAGAAAACTCTATGAATATGTATCTTAATGAATTTTATCTAAGAGGCAGGAGAAATGAAGTGGGGCTAAATCCATAATTAGTACAGAAGCAGGAGTTACTAGTGTTAATCAGACAAGAGAATTACTTGTTTGTTTTTTCTGGTTTGGGCAATGTTTTTGTTTGAGCTGCAGCATGATTAATAGAGAGTTCTTGCTTATGTCTTTTCCATCATGGCCACATCTAGACCTTATATAATGTTCATCTTCTCTGCAACATTTTATGTCACAGGAGAACACTGTAACCCAGCTGTGAGTCCAGGCCAGCTCCTAGAAACACCAAGGCCTAGCTCATTGCCAGGCGACCTGTGGATATAAGGGAATGTTTTTTTGCAACAATAACTGTAAATTGACTAAATTTACTAAGTAAAAGACAGTTTATTAAAATCATGTCAAGTTTTATGTTGTTTATAAGAGAATTAAAGCATATGAATGCAGGTAATTTAAACTCAAATGATGGAAAATAAACACCAAGTAAATACTAGCCAGAAAGAAAAAATGTGAAATATATTAATATTTGACAAAATAGACTTTAAAACCATTATTAGAGAAAAGAAATTTATAGTATAATCATAAAAAGTTCAATTTATCTTAAGGGAATCACAGTTCTAAATATTTATTTAATTCCATAACATCATATATGTAAAACCAAAATTGAAAGATAAAGGAAAAATATAAAAATCTACAATTCTGGTAGGAAATGTTTAAATAGTATTGTTGGAAATGTTCAAATATTTACCAAACTGAATAGAATAGTATCATAAATTACTATGTGCCCATCACCCAGCTTTCTGCTGAAGTTTACTGCCTATGTGCACCTCTTTTGGGGGACTTACCTGTTTTTATTCTTTGTAAATTATCCAATGTGTTGTTATAGTCTCCCTAATATTCATTTCACTTTTTGCACACTTGTAAAGCAGTTTAGACAGAATTAACTATCCAAGGGGCTTAACAGAAGCCAGTTAAAGCAATTCCATTCCTCTTGTGACATAATTGATTCAGGTGACACGGATTTAAACCAATCAGTACCTGGTAGTCTCCTGTGCAAAGAGGATTAACTCATGGATATTTTAGTCAGTACAAAGCTCAGGACTTTTGTGTAAAGACAGGCTGAGTCAAGAATCAGGTCAACCCCAGATACTCTTGGCAATCATTGAACCCATGAGAAAAGCCAACCCAAGGTCTGGAATCATGAAAAATGAGAAGAAAAGTAGTCAGAGTCTAGTGCAATTGGATCATAGGAGAATGTATGTTGAACTTCTCATTGTTTAACCCAGTTTGGGTCCATTCTTTTGTTTGCAATGCCAAAAATGATAAAGTAGTTATTCTTTTTCTTTCTATTTTGAAAGCTTTTTAAAATGCATTTGTTTCGCTGTGTAAATTTGTCTGAATACCTTGATGTTAATTCTGTAATATATGTTACAATGCATTTTTTAAGTTTTCCATTTATCTTTTAACCTAGTCTACGGAATTTTTCTTTTCACATATGAGAGGCAGATCCATGATTTGGGGGTCAAAAAGGTTTACAATTTCCAAAATCCTCATTAAAAAGAACAATTATGAAATTAATTTAAAACATCAAAGTAATATTTCAGATGAGAAGAGAAATTATGCTATGCTATGCTAAGTCACTTCAGTCGTGTCCAACTCTGTGTGACCCCATGGATGGCAGCCCACCAGACTCCCCCATCCCTGGGATTCTCCAGGCAAGAACACTGGGGTGGGTTGCCATTTCCTTCTCCAATGCAGGAAAGTGAAAAGTGAAAGTGAAGTCGCTCAGTCGTGTCTGACCCTCAGCAACCCCATGGACTGTAGCCCACCAGGCTCCTCTGTCCATGGGATTTTCCAAGCAAGAGTACTGGAGTGGGGCACCATTGCCTTCTCCGAAAGAGAAATTATAAGAGACTACAAATATAGAACAGATGATAAACACTATAAGTATCTCAAACTTCTGATGATTTTGTCATGTATCAAAGATTTTGTAAAACCTTCTATAGAGAGGATAAAAGTTAATAGTCATTTCTATAGTTTGATTACCATTTATCTTTTATTATTATTAAAATGGAGATATATAAAACTTGACCCACAAATGTACTCAAATGTTTGCAGCATTGTTTCAAATTTTGGGGGCTCTACAAGCAAAGGAATTGTGATACAATATATGTCACTGAATTTCCCAAGGGAAAATTTTTTGAAATGTGTGTTGTATTCATAAGTGTAATACTGCATTAGTAAGGACATTTCCAATAGGAGAAAACTTCCATTTTTGACTAGTAATTGAGTAAAAGCAAATCCTCTATAAATTTTTTGTATCTGCTATGTGGAAGAATAAATAAATATAACATAAAGAAAAAAATACATAGCTGCTTACTCCTTAATTTCAAGGATGTTTTACTTTCGTCCACATAATTTATTGTAAATCATCTAAATATATGCTGCTGCTGCTTCTGCTAAGTCGCTTCAGTCGTGTCCGACTCTGTGTGACCCCATAGATGGCAGCCCACCAGGGTCCCCCGTCCCTGGGATTCTCCAGGCAAGAACACTGGAGTGGGTTGCCATTTAATATACACAACTAAATCTAAATTGCATATATTCCTTCACTTCTTTAACTGTGTAGAAGTGTTAGTTCCTTAGTGGTATCCAATCCTTTGCGACCCCATGGACTGTAGCCCACCAGGCCCCTCTGTCCATGGGATTTTCCAGGCAAGAACACCAGAGTGTGTTGCTATTTCCTTCTCAAGGGGATCTTCCCGACCCAGGGATCAAGCTCGTGTCTTCTACATTACAGGCAGATTCTTTACCATCTGAGCCACCAGGGAAGCCCCAACACTTCTTTAGCAAACCCCCAAAATTGTTCCTGGCCAATCCAGTGCCTCCTGACACAGAAGCAAATGTAACAGAGAAAGTTCAAGCAGAGGGAGATGGTGACAGAAAACAAAGATTGGCAAACTTTTTCTACAAAGGGTCACAGAATAAATGTTCTAGGGTTTAAGGACCGTAAGACCCCTATCACAGCTATTCAACTGTCATTGTAGCAGCAAGCATCTGTACATAACAGGAAAAGGAATGAATATGGTCGTGTTCTACTAAATTTTATTTGTAAAGTCAGTGGGTTGGATCTGTCCACCTCTGATCTAAACCTGCTGAAGCGAAAATATCATGTCAGTGTACATTCACAATAAATCTAAGACCATTTGAGCATATTTAAGACCCTTGTCTTAATTAAAGATTGAAGGCAGGACTTTGATCCTTTGACTGTGTGGATCACAATAAACTGTAGACAATTCTGAAAGAGATGGGAATACCAGACCACCTGATCTGCCTCTTGAGAAATCTGTATGCAGGTCAGGAAGCAAAAGTTAGAACTGGACATGGAAAAACAGACTGGTTCCAAATAGGAAAAGGAGTACGTAAAGGCTGTATATTGTCACCCTGCTTATTTAACTTATATGCAGAGTACATCATGAGAAACGCTGGACTGGAAGAAGCACAGGCTGGAATTAAGATTGCCGGGAGAAATATCAATAACCTCAGATATGCAGATGATATCACCCTTATGGCAGAAAATGAAGAGGAACTAAAAAGCCTCTTGATGAAAGTGAAAGAGGAGAGTGAAAAAGTTGGGTTAAAGCTCAACATTCAGAAAACGAAGATCATGGCATCTGGTCCCATCACTTCATGGCAAATAGATGGGGAAACAGTGTTAGACTTTATTTTTGGGGGCTCCAAAATCACTGCAGATGGTGACTGCAGCCATGAAATTAAAAGATGCTTACTCCTTGGAAGGAAAATTATGACCAATCTAGATAGCATATTCAAAAGCAGAGACATTACTTTGCCAACAAAGGTCTGTCTAGTCAAGGCTATGGTTTTTCCTGTGGTCATGTATGGATGTGAGAGTTGGACTGTGAAGAAGGCTGAGCGTTGAAGAATTGATGCTTTTGAACTGTGGTGCTGGAGAAGACTCTTGAGAGTCCCTTGGACTGCAAGGAGATCCAACCAGTCCATTCTGAAGGAGATCAGCCCTGGGATTTCTTTGGAAGGAATGATGCTAAAGCTGAAACTCCAGTACTTTGGCCACCTCATGCGAAGAGTTGACTCATTGGAAAAGACTCTGATGCTGGGAGGGATTTGGGGCAGGAGGAGAAGGGGACGACAGAGGATGAGATGGCTGGATGGCATCACTGACTCGATGGACGTGAGTCTGAGTGAACTCCGGGAGTTGATGATGGACAGGGAGACCTGGCATGCTGCAATTTATGGGAGCGCAGAATCAGACACGACTGAACGACTGAACTGAATTGAAGACCTTTGTCTTAATTAAAGATTGAAGGCAAGAGGAGAAGTGGATGACAGAGGATGAGATGGTTGGATGGCATCACTGACTCAATGGACATGAGTTTGAGTAAACTCCGGGAATTGGTGATGAACAGGGAGGCGTGGCATGTTGCAGTCCATAGGGTCACAAAGAGTCAGACACAACTGAGCAGCTTTCATTTTCATTTTTGTGGCCCTTGAAAGAGTGCACGTAAGCACAGTATTAAAATTTAATAATCATTAGCATCAAAAGAAGTCTGCCTCTAATCACAAAATATTCAAAATATTTGCTTTTATTGTGTGATTTTTCCTTTCTATGACTTGTTTTAGGCCTTCCCTATACAGAGGCATATAGTTTTCTATCTTTTCTCTTGAATCTTTAGAATTGTTTCCTTTTTATGTTTATGTCTTTAATCTTTATTAAATTTATTGCTTTGAATGGTGTGATTTATGAATCTATTTTTATAGCATTTTAAACTTTCTTAGGAACATATATTGAGTAATTTTCTCCCCACTGATCTGAAGTGCCACTTTTATCATAATATTGAATATTGAACTATGATTTTTCTCCCTTCTTTTATTAATATCTAACTCCTTCAGTAAATTTAATATTTCTCCATAAGGAATAAAGACATAATACATTTTGTTAATTTCAGCATACGGTGTTATTTTTGCAGCTTCAGTGAGTATAATTTCTTTTCTACTATTTTGAATTAGTTGCAGGAATATACTAACCTATTGGTTTTTGTGTGTTGATTATGTATCAGTCCACATATTATCTAATATGTGTCAGTTCTTTTGAAGTTTCAAGGTAGATAATTATATTGTCTGTAATAAATTTTAACCTAATCTGGCCTACATTTTAATTTTCTTTCTTGTTTTAGAATCAGGGTTATCCTAGCTTGTAAAATGAGTTGGGTAGTAATCCATCCTTTTATATTTTTGAATAATTGTAAAACTTGGAATTATCTGTTCCTCTGTTCTTTGATGTTATTATGCAGAATTCTTCTGTAAATTATGAATGTTTGGTGCCTTTTGAAAGGTAGATCTTTCACTACCATTTAAATTTATCTGAAAGACATGATCTAAGAATAAAAAGACTGACTATACCAATTAGTGAAAGTAGAGTCTAATATTCTTGTATATTGCAATATGTGCTCTTTGCATATAGCCATGTTTCTATTTTTGCTATTGTTTTCCTTTGTTCTTTGTTTTGTTTTTCTTGTGAATATTTTTCAAGTATTTATTAGTCTTTTTTTTTTTTTAAAAATAGCTGTTTCTACTGATATAGTCTCATTGCTATTTGCTTAACTTTTGCTTTTACATTTACAATTTTCTTTCTTTGAGTTTGTTTCAATAAGCTTTTGCAAACTAAAGGTTATTACATATTTATTCTCCCCTTTCATTAAAAAATCATTGAATGGTATGCATTTTCTTTAGAGTATTGCTCATTCTACAGTTTTACATTCCTTGTCCACTTCCAAGTATTTGTTAATTTCTATTTACTGCTCAATTCTTAAATCATGTAAAATAGGGTTTTAAATATTTAAAATAATAAAAAATTTAGGATATCTTTTGTGGATGAATTCTAATTATATTTATGATGTATAGTCTATGTGATACTAATACTTTAGAATTTGTTGAGACTCCCTTTATTCTCAAGATGTGTTCAAGTTTTTCAAGTATTCCATGTGTTCCTGAAAATATGTGCTCTGTCCTTGTCAAGGTTGGTAGACATCGTATCAGTATCGGTATACCCACCAATATACCTAAGTCTCCACTCCGCCTTGGTACACTGAAAGTTTCTATTCCCCGGCCTCCTTTGACTCAGCCCTGGCTCTGTTACTTGCTTGAAAGAGTAGAATGTGAGTGGAAATGACATGTGTTACTCCTCGTGGAAGCAAGAAACAACTAGGGGCGCAATTTCCTGTGCTGTCCTTTGTGGCTGCTGTCTCTGGAGATTCACTTTGAGATGGCAGCATGAAAAGAAGAGGCAGCCTCTCCCAGCCGGATCCCTGAAATCTGACTCCACAGAACAGGGCTCCCCTGCTGAGTCACTACAGCGCAGAGATTCTGTGAAAAATAGCCTTTCTTTTTTAAGACTTGAGATTTGAGGATTATTTGTTAGTATAATGTTTCATCAATCAACTGCAGCCAATTTATACTGTCAAAACAACCTCATAACTGTGATGGCTCATAGCAACAATGACTTTCTGTTTATGTGATATAACCCATGGTGGGCTTTAGATTCTGCTCTAGGACCCAGGATAAAGGAGCACGGCCTGTCACACACTCTTGATGCTATGGCAGAGGGAACCACAGAGATGCTGGTACACACAATGCTTCTTAAAGCTTGTGCCTAGAAGTGCATCATGTCACTTGCACTCATATTATTTAAGCCAAAGGGTACATTGTGTAGCCATGCTTGGTATCAATGATGTAGGAAGAATTAAACTTTCATTAGGGTGCTCCTCACAGGGAAGAGCTAAAAGGGGATGCAGTGCATATTTTGACAATAATAAACTCTAACATAAAAAGCATACCCTAGTCCAACATATCTCATTTTCTATTTCTGTTTGATATGTCCATTTGTGACAGAACTGTTTTAAAGTCATACAGTTCAATTGTGGGACTACATCTTCTTGTCATTGCATTGATTTTCCTTTATACATTTCAAAGAAATGTTGCAAGAGGTATACTTGCTTCATAACTATTAATATTATATCCTATTGATAAGTTATTATGTTCACAGTTAGGAAGATTATTTTTCCTTTTTTAACATTTTCACCTTAAATTTGTCTTCTCTGATAACATCACTGCACATGATTAATTTTTATTATTTTTACCATAATACTATTTAAAAAATCGAGGGCAAGATTCTGAAGCCAGAATTTGTCTTTGTCTTAGTTTGAAACCTGGCTCTGCCACTTACTACCTAGGTGAGCGTAAGTAAGGTGACTAACCCTCTGTGCCTTAGTTTCCCTGTCTATAAAACAAAAATAAAAATAGGTGTACTTTCCTGGCATTGTTGTGAGGATTGGAATTATGTCTGGCATGAGTCTAAATGAGTATTTACATGTTTTTCTTAATTAATTATCTAGTGTCTTTTATAAAGTAAACAATGGCAGGATTTGGATTGCTTTGCTTTTATTACAGATGGGGAATTTCAGTAGATTAGCTTAAATTAGTCACAGTTACTGTGATTACTAATATTTCTGGACTAATTATTTTTGTTGTTTCTTAAGACTTTACTTATTATGTGTCTTCTTTTTTTCTTTCTTCTGCCTTTTATTGGATATATTAGATTTCTTTTATTCCATTATTTTTCTATACTGATTTAAAACATTTTAATTCTATTGTTCTAAAAAAGTATTTTTAATATAGCACAACTACTTCCATTGACATTTTCCTAGAAAATTTGTTTTAATTAATGTCTCTATACGTCCACCTCTAGTCTCTACCTCTTCCAATGCTGGTCCAATTTACAATCTTTGTCCTAGATTGTAAAAGTAAATCATTGATTTAACCAAGTGATACAATTAAGACTGTAACATTTGTGCATCTATGTTCTTACTATCCCTTTGACCTGCCATTCAATTCACTTAGAATTATTATTTTTCTGTTATTAGAACACGCTCTTCTCAGCTTTATGAAACTTTCCTAGAGATACCTCCACATTTAGTTATTAGCCTCCAGTGATTCTTCAATCCAAATCCATCTCTAGACAGTCTCATGGGCTTCCTCAGAGTTTCTTTTGCTCTTAAATCCCCCCTTCTATGTTTGACCATGAATATGTATTTGCTTAAAACTTTTTACCATCATTTAAAAAGTTTTATAAGAGGAGACAGCTCCCCCGTGTTGTCCCTACTCCATTTAGAAATCACAATTATAATCGAAGACTATTTTGAGAGTGTATGGTGACAAATGATGAATGGATTTGAAAGCAACTGATCACTGACTGAGAAACATTAATTATAAATATGTTTACTTTAATTCATGAGCTACCAGTTCTTTATTTCAAAATTTTCATGATTATGTTCTTTGAATGCTAATAGTACTATCAGATTAGGTGTACGAAACACCTAGATTTTATGAATCTCTAGCAATTAACCCGGAGAAGGCAATGGTACCCCACTCCAGTACTCTTGCCTGGAAAACCCCATGGACGGAGGAGCCTGGTAGGCTGCAGTCCATGGGGTTGCTAAGTCGGACATGACTGAGCAACTTCACTTTCACTTTTCACTTTCATGCATTGGAGAAGGAAATGGCAACCCACTCCAGTGTTCTTGCTTGGAGAATCCCAGGGATGGGGGAGCCTGGTAGGTCTATGGGGTTGCACAGAGTCAGACACGACTGAAGCGACTTAGCAGCAGCAGCAGCAGAAGCAATTAATCAAGTCATAGAAATGACCATAGTTAAGTTTAACTTGTTAACAAATACCTTAATAATCACTTATTTGCCTTATCACAAGAAATCTTAGAAACGTAGGGCAATTTAGAAACAAAAGAAACATTAGCTGTGATAGATTCAAGTGCCAATGGAATGGTATGTGAACAAAACAGTTCTGCTGCATTCTGAATTTATCTCACATTACCTACCGTAAAAATCAATATTATGGTCCCAACATAACTTTACAGGTTCAGATACATTGATATCTGCATTCCCCTGGCCTTGTCTGCGCACTACTGTGTTCACATCTTAGCTAATGCAATTAAGAATTCCATATATGGGATTTTCTAACATGTCTGATCATTTAAATCCTGCAAGTGGTTTAAAACCCCATTACAAGCAGACATAACCAATGAAGCCATTTGGATTTCCTTAACAGTTGATAGATTCTCTCATATTTCAAGGACATTGTTTCTTTGATGATCTTTATTCATCTTTATTTAAAGATATATAACTTTATGGAGTTGTATTTCTGTGTTTTACACACACACACACACACACACACACACACACACACACACACCCACCAGCACATTATATACTTTTGAGGATCTTCAACAATGTTTAACTCCATTTCAGTAGCCCCTGTAGGGATTAGCATAGTATCTTGCTTTTTAAAATAAAACTACCAGTACATTTACAAATAGAATTGAATTTGATCATATTTCTTACTGGTACACCATTGAATAAGTCTACAAATTTAACTACTGAATCTGGTATGACTGACAGGCTATTATTTCTTTTGATTTTTAAATGAAAAACTGGATTCTGTTTCCGCTTGCTCTAGTCTACCACTAGCCAAATTTCCTACAGATGCCTCTGTTGGGACTGGAGTCACCATCTTATAAATAATGACCTCAACATCAACCTACTGAAATTAACCCCTACATAAAGATGCATAATAAATGTAAAGCATCAGAGAAACCTCATTGCAAGAATTTATCTTTGCCAAAAGGAGAAAAGATGCTGGGAGGAAGGTCCCACAGAAATGCTTTAATTAGTTGAGGAGTGCTAACTACAATTTACAATCTCTGAACATTTGGTAAAACCCGTTTATTTTGCTGATTAGCCATTTCAATGTGTGTTTAGGGAAAAGAAATTCTGTTCAATTCTAAAGTTCTATTCAACCAGGAGCGTGATTTGTCAGGATGATTCTAAGCTAAACTGTCAAGTCTTGGTCTCTTGCTGTTTAGGATGCTTTGGTTCCCCTGTGGGTGGCCCAAGTGAGGGGATAACTCATTTACACTGGAGCAGAACTGCGTTGATAGAGAATACTATAGCCCAAAGAAATTTAGAGACAAACTAATCCAATCCTCTGACCTTGTTTTGTTATTTCTAAAATGAGGAATTTAGAAGTGTCCCTGGTGGTCCAGTGGCTAAGACTCTGTGCTCCTAGTACAGGGGGCCCTGGTTCAATCCCTGGTCACAGAACTAGATTCCTGCTGCAACTGAAGGAGCCCGCATGTTTCAGTTTAAAAATCCTTCATGCCCAAATGAAGATCAAAGATTCTGCATCCCACAGTTAAGACCCGGAACAGCCAAACAAATAAACAATATAAAAAATAAAATAAAATGAGGAATCTTAAATTAAAAGTCATGAAAAGCATGTATTATGGACAAGGAAGCCTGGCGTGCTGAAGTCCATGGGGTCGCAAAGAGTTGGACACGACTGAGCCACTGAACTGTACTGAAGAACTTCTAGAGTCAAAGCAAAATTTCCAAGTGATCTATATTACAGTTGGTTAACTGCAAAACAAGTAAATCACCAAAAGTAATTGTATGACCTGAATTTCTCCAGGTCTTACAAGATGAACCACATGTTTCAATGGCTGTAACTTTTGCTTGCCTGTGAAGGACATCTGGTGCTCTTCTAGGTTTTATTCAGTTATTTCTGGAAGTCTTTCAGTCTACAAGAGTTCTTAAATATTCATTCTGTAGTATTCATCCTGCCCTGCCCTGGGATCCCTGGATGATGTCTCACTGAAAATTCTTAAGGGCGCCTTCCACTCCCACTGTATGCATCGTCCACCAGAACTGAGCTACAGCAGCCCTAAGTGTACTACCTCCCAAGCTCACAAATCCAAAATCTTTCCAAGTGTCACCTGGAATCCTCAAGGCACTGCAGTGATGCTCTGTACCAAAAGAAGCATGAAGCATCCGTCTCTACTTTCTGTCACCATTGCCTTCTCCAGGGGATCTTCCCAACCCAGGGATCGAATCCAGGTCTCCCACATTGCAGATTCTTTACCAGCTGAGCCACCAGGAAAGGCCTCAGTCAACATATTTCATTAAGAATAAGGCAGTACGGTGTCAGCTGAAATAGCAGAATAATCAACAAATAATAAAGTAAATAATACATTTACTAGAGTCCTTAGTGTGAAGTCTGGCTCTTTTTACCCTTTAGCTCTTCTTCAGCCAGTAGATGGTGTCTTCTCTGTTGGTCACAACACGGCTGTGCAAGCACCACATTATTGTATGATGTTAATCAGGAATAATCATGAATAACTCTAAAGTAAGCAAAATGAATACTGCATGCCCTGCATTGTGCACCCATCTAAATTATACCTTAATGCATCTCAAGAAGAAAGAAAGGCGTAGGGGCTGGTCACTCCTTAGATACACTTTTCTTTTTATAAAAGAAAGTATAGCTAGACTTTGCTTCAAATGCTATCTCTAACTTTAAGAAAGAGGGCAAGCATATCTGGCATCCTCGAATTCTATAGTAGGAAGCTAGTAAGAAAGATGGGGAATGAGAATGGCTTGTGCTTGCCCAGCTCGTTGAGTTCTTTAGAAGACTCCTTGGGCTACTGTTGGACACCCTGCTTTACAGATTAGCAGGCTATGTCTTTGGAGCCCGATGCTGTAGGAAAAATGTCTTTGACAGAACTTGTTCTATTCTCTAAAAACTGTTCCCTCTTAGACATGTGTGTATTCCCTGAATCATGTTCCAGAAACACACCCTGTACACAAGCTCCTGGTAAGTTTGCCACCTTCAGTTTACCATAAGTGTCGAATCTTGCTGAGAAGTGGTATTATACAGCTTGAGCTCAAGGCTGGGGTCCTGAAACCAGTGAGAGGGGAGTGACCTCTACCTAGAGGAAGCTCCATCATGTGCCAAAAACAGTAGCTAAGAGGAAGTGAGTAACCTGGAATTTGCTTCCAACCCTAATAGATGAGCAATGACTAGCATGAAAAGAAAAAAATCCTGAAAGAGGACCAAAAACATCTGGTTTCTAGTGCCAGATTTGTCCAACTAGAATTTAACCTTTGAGTCTCATTTTCCTCATCTGAAAAATGTGCTGAGTTATATAAAAACTGTGACCTCGCAGTTCAACATGGCATGATTCTATAAAATTTAATTCATCCTTGGACCACTCATCCTTTCATAGAGAGTGGAAGAAAGATGACTATTAAGCTAAATAAGAAGTGTGGAGAAACTGCCAAATGTAAGTAGGGCTGTTATATTTTTCTTAGCAAGTGTTCCACAATCTACCCAAACTAAAACTGTGATATATCAAGGTATATTACAGAGAATACTGGGCAAGGCCTTTGCCAATAACCAGCTGCACGACATCAGTAAGTTATTTACTTTGTCTAAGCCTCTAACCCAGAGGTTAGACTTAATGCCTAAGTTCTCTTCTGGCCCTAAAATATGATGATATAGGATGGCCTTCTTTATTACTCTCCTGTCTCCACTGAACTCTTGACAAGGACTTAATGTTAAAAATAACTCTTCTCTTCACTGTAATTTAAAGAGATAAACAAAGTTTGTAACAATAAGACCAATGCAAGGAAGACCAAAAAACACAAAGCTGAGTGCATTACATCTGCCTTTATCAGGGAAAGGCATCCTTGAAGATCTTAATACATGATTTCGAAATACATTTTAACAGCTCACTGTTTCTGATGGGTCAGCTCAAGCAATTTCAAAATTATTTTTTTAAATAAATGATTTTAAAACATTAATAATATTGGGACTAAAGTTATGTATAATATCTTAATATACACATAAAAACACATGTAGAAGAAAGCAATGGATATCTTGTAATTATAATGCCAATGGAATAAAGCCAGACTCCAAAGAAGAAACCTGTATGATTTCATTTATATGATGTCCTAAAACAAACTTAATTTCTTTTTTTTTTTTTAATAAGTTGTATTTTCTTTTTTGGCAGTATTCAAACTTCCCAAACCAGGAATCAAACCCACTTCCCCCATAGTGGAAGCATAGAGTCTTAACAACTGGATCCCCAAGGAAGTCCCACAAAAGTAATTTCTGATTTAGAAGTCAGAATAGTAGGTGAGGGTCATAACTGGAGGAAGATAGGAGCAGAAGTATTTATATTCTGGGGCTCTTTTAATTCTTGATCAGTACACACACTTAGGCTCATTTCATGAAAAATACATAAAGCTAAACACCTGTGATTAGTGCTCTTTTCTGGATGTCTATTATATGTCAATAAAACTATTTTATATGGGTAAGTACTTACATTGACTGAGTGATCAAGTACTTATATTGTTCAAAAGTGAACAAGTGTTCATTTTTATCTTTCTAATTATTTAATCATAAATGAATTCATCATTAATGATTAAATTATTTATCATTAATCCAGACATAGGTAATTAATATTTCCCAATAACTTTTTTCTTAAAAAGTCCTGGGGTATATTATTACATACAAGTTTTTAAATTGACTGAGTGCTGGGATTATGGGCAGTGTTCATCTTCTTGTTTATAATTTTCAAGATTTTTGACCTCAAATATGTATTAGTTTCATAGTCATAAAAATAATTTTATGTAAAAGAAAATAAGTTAACAAAGAATAATTGTGAGAGGAGAGATTTTCTTTTATTAGAAAGCCTCCACATATGGTAGACAGATGGCAGGGAGCTACTGAGACCAATTTATTTTTCAAGGTGAAAATTACATATTGTTGATATCATCTTCTCTTTTCGTAGCAACGGAATATTAGCAGAAACTGTGAAGATGTAAGTAAGACCGTGACATTTTTTGATGCTTGCTGTTTTTGTCCAACCTCAGAGGGCCACACAAGGAACTTTTGCAGATTCACAGCAACTAGTTACCACTCCAATGCACCGGTGTGCATGGGTGAGGAATTCCCACTCTTGGTCTGGTTGGTACAACTCGATCACTGAATTGGCATCTAATACGTACAGTACTAGAGAAGTAGCGACATCTTACTCTCTTATCAGTTTACAGGAGTCCAAGATGCTAACACTTAAAATTACATTGGACCACCTGTGGTTGGTGTTAAAACATTTTACAACATAATTATCCAGATATCTAAATGTAGATGGAGAAGGTAAGTTGTTTATGAAAAGCTCCTGTGAATTATCAGTATTAGCCTTTTGGCATTCCTTCTCATTTCCCGCCAACATTTCTCCTCCTTCTTCAATTTCTTCTTCCCTTCCTCCCCTCTCCCCTCTCCTCTCTCCCTCCTGCACGTCTTTCCTCATCCCTTCCTTCCCTGTCCCATCCTTTCTGTCTCCCTCTCTCTCTCCCTCTCTCTCTCCCTTCCTTTCTCTCCTACTCTCTTCCCTTTCTTTTCCTCAACCTCTCCATTGGAGCTAATAGATCACAAGTCTGTGATAAATCAGCCCCTCAGTCCACATGATCAAGAGTCAAGTGTCCTAACTAATGTTCTCCTGGGACAGTTTCTGCTGAACACAAATCACAAATAAAAGTACTAATTAGAATAACTATGGTCATTATGATTACAATGTCACAACTTGGTCTTGCAGTGTGCTAAGTATCCAGCACTGTCACATTTGCAGACAACATAACTGCACATACAAAGATTTAGAATTCTTTTTGCTCACTATGAAAAACAGGCCATTTCTGTATATTATGCAAATAAACACATCCATACATATCCAGAATATTATGGTGTCTAAGAAGCCTAATACACTAAGTGAAAGAATGTGGGCAAGGAAAGAAGAGTAAATTTTTTTTTATTTTTTAAATTTTTTAATTGAGGTATAATTGACATATAACACTATATTAGTTTCAGGTAAACAACATAATGATTTGATATTTGTATATATTGTAAAAAGCTCCAGGTATCTGCTAACATGGATTTCTAGTAGATTTTAGCACCTCCTTGAAACTCTTTGGGTAATCCCATGCTTGTATTACAAAGTGTGGTTGAGATGTTTAGAGTAAGACACAGGGGAAATCCAGGTTCAAAGTCAGGTCAGAAGAGAGGTGAGGTGGAGGGTGTGCTCCACCTCTATATACTGAAAATGGCAATGGGAACGAGCCGCCAGGTGGTGCAGATAAAGTCTGTATTTTATGGAAATGTGTATGTGTGTGCAGGAGCTTCAGTGTTTCCTAGAAATCATGCTATACATTAATCTATGTGAGGTGTGCAGCCCTAATTCAGTATTGACAGCAGCTTTAACTCTCTGGCCTTTTGACTTCCTCTCTATAATCACATCAAATAGAAACCAAACAATTACACACAGATGTGTTAGGTCTGGGAGTCATAACTCTGATTTGACATTTACAGGATCTTCCCATAAAAACTTAGGCACTGAAATTATGACTGTGGCAGGAGAGAAAGATAGATTTAGGAAAAGAAGCTCCTCTTCTCAGGAAGAGTTTCTGACACGTAGAGAATATTCAATAAATGCCCACTGCTGTCAGGGTACCACTGCCCCCCTTACTCACCTTCGCTTAAGCCTGACCCTGTGGGTGCACATTGAATTCTGCCTGAGCTTTGAGAATTCACATTCTTTACGGCATTGATGGCCATTTATTTTGCCTGAGAGTATTCCTAATTACTGGTTTGAATCCAGACGGTCCGGACTGTTGTCAGCTCTAAGTTGGGGATTCATGAAGGCCTGTGGAGGTTGGACCCTGACTTTAGCTACCAAGTGAGTCTTCAGTGAGCGTGGAACAACCTCAAGTCCTCATTAAAACGAATGCATTAGGATGCTAGTGGAAAGTGTAGCTGAATCCTCCTGTCTAATTGGCGCTGGTGATCTGTGACTCAGTAATATGACTGGCTTAAAGAAAAGTAAGGAAGCTCCAGGAGCTCTTTTTGTGAAGAAATATTACCTTGTTCAGGAAAAGTACCCAGTGTGAAATTCATTAGCGAGCGTGTGCGCCTGGGAAGTAGAAATGAGGAAAAGTGGTCAGGAAGAAGGGCTCACTCGTTCCCATGGAAACAAACAGAGCAACTTGCCCAGCTGATTTGGTTCTATAATTTTACGGAATTTCTTTCTTAACTGGGCTCCATAATTTCCTGGGAGGGAGGTCCAGAATGGATTTATGTACATTATGGGCTTTTCTATTTATTGAAAGAATAAAGCTAGCTGAGAGAGCAGAAGTAAAGATTAAGTGTTTGCTGAAGCACTGGGGGTAAAGTATAAATCTATCATTCCATTGGGAGCAATAATTTCTTATTGTATAAACAGCGAAAGTTAAGAGTGAAATGAGATACTGAACTTTAAAAATTCTATATCTTCCTACATTTCACTTTCCCATTCTGGGCACCTGCACTCCACATCCTTTCTAATCTTACAGAGTTAACCAGCATCACAGCCCTTGATAGCATATGATTGAGCCGAAAGCTGTCACTGGTTATTATCTCTCATCATTTTCCTCCAATTGAGTAAATCTTTTGACATTCTTCTTCTACTTTTCCAAAATTTTACTTTATTACCATCATCATATTTTTAAAGTACATACCATGTAAAAATATCCAAATACCAAGAAGGATTATAAGTCAATGTACCATATACCCTATTTTTCTCAGAATCTTTCGCCTTAGAGCTGGCCATTTGCAGTAGCTTTATGTGTATTCTTCCAACACTTTTTAACTATTTGATCATATGCATATGTGCATCCAGAGTTACAACATGCATGTTCACATGTGCACATTTATATATACATATGTATATGGAATAATAAGTATTTAGGCCAGAGGTTCCTTGAGAATATATACAATATAAATATTCTGCTCTTTACAAAACTTCCAGTTTTTTCATTTTGAAAGTTTATGAATTCACAGTTTTCTATTTTCAGTTCGGTTCAGTTGCTCAGTCATGTTCGACTCTTTGTGACCCCACGGACTGCAGCAAGCCAGGACTCCCTGTCCATCACAATTCTGGGAGTTTACTCAAACTCATGTCAACTGAGTCAGTGATGCCATCCAACCATCTCATCCTCTGTCATCCCCTTCGCCTCCCGCCTTCAATCTTTCCCAGCATCAGGGTCTTTTCTAGTGAGTCAGTTCTTCGCATCAGGTGGCCAAAGTATTGACGTTTCAGCTTTAGCATCAGTCCTTCCAGTGAATATTCAGAAATTATTTCCTTTAGGACAGACTAGTTGGGTCTCCTTGCAGTCCAAGGGACTCACAAGAGTCTTCTCCAACACCACAGTTCAAAGGCATCAATTCTTCGGCACTCGGCTTCCTTTATTGTACAAATCTCACATCCATATATGACTACTGGAAAAATCATAACTTTGACTAGAAGGATCTTTACTGGCAAAGTAACGTCTCTGCTTCTTAAAATGCTATCTAGGTTGGTCATAACCTTTCTCCCAAGGAGCAAGCATCTTATAATTTCCTGGCTGCAGTCACCATCTGCAGTGATTTTGGAGCCCAGAAAAATAAAGTTTGTCACTATTTCCACTGTTTCCCCATCTATTTGCCATGAAGTGATGGGACTGGATGCCATGATCTTTGTTTTCTGAATGTTGAGCTTTAAGCCAACTTTTTCACTTTCATCAAGAGGCTCTTTAGTTCTTCTTCACTTTCTGCCATAAGGGTGGCGTCATCTGCATATCTGAGGTTATTGATATTTCTCCCAGCAATCTTGATTCCAGCTAGTGCTTCATCCATCCCAGCATTTCTCATAATGTACCCTGCATATAAGCTAAATAAGCAGGGTAACAGTATACAGCCTTGACGAACTCCTTTCCTTCTTTGGAACCAGTCATTTGTTCCATTTCCAGTTCTAACTGTTGCTTCCTGACCTGCACACAGATTTCTCAAGAGGAAGGCCAGGTGGTCTGGTATTCCTGTCTCTTAAAGAATGTTCAACAGTTTGTGATGATCCACACAGTCAGAGGCTTTGGTGTAGTCAATAAAGCAGAAGTAGATGTTTTTCTGGAACTCTTGCTTTTCTGATGATCCATCAGATGTTGGCAATTTGATGTCTGGTTCCTCTGCCTTTTCTAAATCCAGTTTGAACATCTGGAATTTCATGGTTCACATACTGTTGAAGCCTGGCTTGGAGAATTCTGAGTAATACTTTACTAGCATGTGAGATGAGTGCAATTGTGCGGTTTGAGCATTCTTTAGCATTGCCTTTCCTTGTGATTGGAGTGAAAACTGACCTTTTCTAGTCCTGTGGCCACTGCTGAGTTTTCCAAATTTGCTGGCATATTGGGTGTAGCACTTTCAAAGCATCATCTTTTAGGATTTGAAATAGCTCAACTGGAATTCCATCACCTCTTCCAGCTTTGCTCGTAGTGATGCTTCCTAAGGCCCACTTGATTTCACCAATGTGTTATCTATTATGATCCTTTATTTTGATGCTTAAACTGCTTTCATTTGTCCACTGAGAGTCTCTTCAGGCCTATTTTGACATCCTGCTGACATGTATCAGTTATTTTTTTGAGCACTTCCTTACTTTTTTGCACAAGAGGATAATATAAGCTCATTTTTCATGCTCCCTATTCAAGCTCTGGAATCAGCCAACTCTCCAAGGAGCACTAGTTCTATTTTTATTGGAAAAATGATATTTAAATAATAACAAATTTAGGGGTTAGATGTGCTTATTGCTATCCACAGGTATCAGATCAGATCAGTTGCTCAGTCGTGTCCGACTCTTTGTGACCCCATGAATCGCAGCACGCCAGGCCTCCCTGTCCATCACCAACTCCTGGAGGTCACTCAGACTCACATCCATCGAGTCAGTGATGCCATCCAGCCATCTCATCCTCTGTCGTCCCCTTCTCCTCCTGCCCCCAATCCCTCCCAGCATCAGAGTCTTCTCCAATGAGTCAACTCTTCACATGAGGTGGCCAAAATACTGGAGTTTCAGCTTTAGCATCATTCCTTCGAAAGAAATCCCAGGGCTGATCTCCTTCAGAATGGACTGGTTGGATCTTCTTGCAGTCCAAGGGACTCTCAAGAGTCTTCTCCAACACCACAGTTCAAAAGCATCAATTCTTCAACGCTCAGCTTTCTTCACAGTCCAGCTCTCACATCCATACATGACCACAGGAAAGACCACAGCCTTGACTAGGTGAACCTTCGTTGGCAAAGTAATGTCTCTGCTTTTGAATATGCTATCTAGGTTGGTCATAATTTTCCTTCCAAGGAGTAAGCGTCTTTTAATTTCATGGCTGCAGTCACCATCTGCAGTGATTTTGGAGCCCAGAAAAATAAAGTCTAACACTGTTTCCACTGTTTCCCCATCTATTTGCCATGCAGTGATGGGACCAGATGCCATGATCTTCGTTTTCTGAATGTTGAGCTTTAAGCCAACCTTTTCACTCTCCACTTTCACTTTCATCAAGAGGCTTTTGAGTTCCTCTTCATTTTCTGCCGTAAGGGTGGTGTCATCTGCATCTCTGAGGTTATTGATATTTCTCCCAGCAATCTTGATTCCAACTTGTGTTTCTTCCAGTCTAGCGTTTCTCATGATGTACTCTGCATATAAGTTAAATAAACAGGGTGACAATATACAGTCTTGACGTACTCCTTTTCCTATTTGGAACCAGTCTGTTGTTCCATGACCAGTTCTAACTGTTGCTTCCTGACCTGCATACAGATTTCTCAAGAGGCAGATCAGGTGGTCTGGTATTCCCATCTCTTTCAGAATTTTCCACAATTTATTGTGATCTACACAGTCAAAGGCTTTGGCATAGTCAATAAAGCAGAAATAGATGTTTTTCTGGAACTCTCTTGCTTTTTCCATGATCCAGCGGATGTTGGCAATTTGATCTCTGGTTCCTCTGCCTTTTCTAAAACCAGCTTGAACATCAGGAAGTTCACGGTTCACATATTGCTGAAGCCTGGCTTGGAGAATTTTGAGCATTACTTTACTAGCGTGTGAGATGAGTGCAATTGTGCGGTAGTTTGAGATATATATATATGTACATGTAATGTGTATGACACACATTTCCATTAATATGGAACAAGCCAGTGTGGGTTATAGAATTCCAGCTGAGCTATTTCATTTCCTAAAAGATGATGCTGTTAAAGGGCTGCACTCAATATACCAGCAAATTGGGAAATCAGCAGTGGCAACAGGACAGGAAAAGGTCAGTTTTCATTTCAATCCCAAAGAAAGGCAATGTCAAAGAATGTTCAAGCTACCACACAATTGTGCTCATTTCACATGCTAGTAAGGTAATGCTCAAAATCCTTCAAGCTAGGCTTCGTCAGTACATGAACAAACAACTTCCAGATAGACAACCTGGATTTAGAAAAGCCAGGGAAACTAGAAACCAAATTGCCAACATCTATTGGATCATAGAGAAAGAAGGAAATTCCAGAAAAATATCTACTTCTGCTTCATCGACCAAGCTAAACCCTTTGACTGCGTGGATCAAAACAAACTGTGGAAAATTCTTAAATAGATGGAAATACCAGCTCACCTTACCTGCCTCCTGAGAAACCTGTATGCAGGTCAAGAAGCAACAGTTAGAACCATACATCAAAGAAAAGACTGGTTCAATGATGGAAAAGAGTGCCTCAAGGCTGTATATTATCAACCTGCTTATTTAACATTCATGCAGAGTACATGATGCAAAATGCCAGACTGGATGAAGCACAAGCTGGAATCAAGACTGCCAGGAAAAATATCTACACAGATATGCAGATGACAATCACCTTTATGGCAGAAAGTGAAGAGGAACTAAAGAGCCTCTTGATGAAAGTGAAAGAGGAGAGTGAAAAAGCTGGCTTAAAACTCAACATTCAAAAAACTAAGATCATGACATCCAGTCCCATCACCTCATGGCAAAAAGATGGGGAAACAGTGGAAATAGTAACAGACTTTTTTTTTCTTGGGCTCCAAAAATCACTGCATATTTGATTACATTTCTCTCATACTTTCTATATCCCCCCCAACTTTTAAAATTTTCTTCCAATTTATCTTTCATATCAACAATAATGAATCGATTGATCTCTAATTATGTCTGCTTTACTCTGGATAGATGTTTGTATTACTCATTGAACTTTGGACTTATTAAACTTTCTGATAATAAAAGAAATATATTATTCTCATTGTGACGAACCTGCATAACATGCAAAAAAGACTAAGCTAAATATAATATTTAACACACATTTAAGAGTTAACTTTTTGTTAAGAATTTTTATTAATGTCAGCACTCATACATTTTACTGATTTGATTAATATTTTTACAAAATAGAGTTCTGCAAGCCAATATTTTTAGGCTTATTTTTCCACTTAGCAATGTAACACTGTCATTCTTTTCATAAATAAACACATTGTTATTTTCATTGTAATTTTTTAATAGCTATATATCAAATTTTTGCTTAGATGCAATGATTTGGGTTTTTTTATTTCCTATTTATAGACATTAAGATTGCTTCCATTTTTCTTTGTATTGCACACATGATGACTAATTTCCTAATAAATCATTTTAAAGACTTATTAAATGTTTTCCTTAAACTATTTGTATATATATACTTCTAGACAGGAAAGGTTAGGCCAATTTATGTTCTTACTGGCGATGTCTTTTTTCCCATGTCCTTTTTTAATTTATCCAATCAGTTGGGGGTGGGATGCAATTTATTCTTATTTCAATATGAATTTTTCAACTATGAGGATTAACATTCTTTTCCAATATTATGTTATCCATATTGGTTTGTTGTGAATTATTTCTTCATACTATCTACTCATTTTTCATCAAACTGTCTTCATTAAATTCTTTAATTACTAAATCTAGGCACTTTCTTTGCAACCAGTGAAACAATGTACTCGACATATGCAAATATGTATAAATATGAAATTTTTTCTTTCTCCTCTCATCTACACTCTTCTCTCCCATCCCAGGGGGTTAATGGTCAGAAGTGTGCCTTTCTACAGCCTCCCATGCATTACACACACATAAAATTTGTATAAGGATGTTTGTTCACCAAAACTGGCTTCTGTTATACAAGCGACTCTTCAACTTGATTCACTTTTAATTATGAAGCTTTCAAGCACACAGAACAATACAAATTGGTAAAATTCACACTATCTAAACACTATCTCCCATAATTTAAAAATATGAACTTTTGGCAGATTTATTTCCAAGTTGCAAATAGAAAATACTAAAGATACAGTTGGTATCTAAGCTAGTCCTATTAGATACACGTATAACAACCTTCTTTAAATGCTTCATATTTAACAAATACTCCATTGGCTTTCCTATTTTTTTTTAAAAGATCAATTTCTCAAGGCATATAAATACTTTGCACAGTTTTTATTAATATTGTGTCAGGCTTTATGCCTTATAGATTGTTAGTTCATTTAGTTGTCCATGTAAAATTAATTTACGATGAAGTAATGAAGAAATGCTGATGCTGAAGATAAGAGAATATTTTTAGACAATTTTACCAGTGCTGCCATAAAAGATTTGACTGTAATACTAAGTATACCTGAACAGTGACCAGTGAAAAATGACTAACGTGAGGGACTTCCCTGGTGGTCTAGTGGTTAGGACTGTGCCCTTCCACTGCAGGAGGCATGGGCTTGATCCTTGGTCAGCGAACTAAGATTCCATGTGCCTTCCGTGCAACCAAAAAAGAAAAATTACTTAAGTGAGACACTGGAAAAGCCTACAAAATTCCTGACGACTTCAAGGGAGGCAAAAAGAAAAAAGAGAGAAAAAAAAAGTCCAGTGGTATATTTTTCAGGAAACCAAAAAGGCATAAGATCCTCAAAATTAGATCCTAGAAAATTTACCAAGTTCAGCCCTCAGAAAATATCATCCAAAACATCATTGTGCAAATGAAGAAGGAGCTGGACGTTTATCATACTGACTGCTAAGGAATACATTTCATGGTACTAAAACTATCTTTTCCTTAAGGATGATCGCCTAGCAGAGTATGTCTGGAAGCTGCAAATGTTTTACATTAATTAAATCTTTCGTGGCACTGAGTGTTAGGAGATAGACATGGTTTAGGATGACAAAGCCATCCTATGGGTAGCAATAGGAGAAGTCTGTGACAGAAATGAGTTTTAACACCATGAGCTTATTACTCAGTGCCTAAAATCCCAAGTAGTTGGGATTTTAGCCAACCCTGTAGTTGCCTGCTTGGCTTACATTAGGTCTTAGCAGATAAATAGTGTCTCTTATTAAAAGACAAACGTGTGATTTTGGAATTTCAACACATAGACATTTTAAGCCCCCAAAGAAGAATGGAAGCCACAGGAGAAACCACTTTAATGGGAAAAGGAAAGAGGGAAAATCAGAGACTAAGGAACCAGCAGGAAAGATCGGACCAAGACAGTGTTTTGAAGTTCATGTTGCAAGAGTTTGAACATTGCTAGATGGTAAGTTTTCTGCTGGAATAAATGGAGATCTGTGCTTGCCTAGACAGTTGCAAATCTCATCCTTGCCCCTGGCGATTCTGATAGTAGCATCCTCTTGAGGGCTGTGCTTACCATTGATGCCCTATGGAGCATCAGTAGACTAACAACAACAGCA
The DNA here is from genome assembly GCA_935064755.1 of Tragelaphus eurycerus. NCBI lineage: Eukaryota > Metazoa > Chordata > Mammalia > Artiodactyla > Bovidae > Tragelaphus > Tragelaphus eurycerus. Next base: position 8,399,175 of record CAKXYN010000034.1, on the reverse strand, counting down.
AGTTCTACTCATGAGACAGGGCAAGAAAAGCCGAGCATCTGGAACCTAATAAGTAGGATACGTCATCCTGAAGTAACAGCCTTGTCTTGGGGCACAGCAAGAGGAAACATCAGGAAGGAACTAGTTCTCAGAATGAGACTTGTCCCTTTCATTTTATCCTCAGAGTTGTTGCATAAATTTCCCGAGAAAGCTACATGACACTCAAAAAGTCTTACGGGCTCTGCTGTGAAAAGTCCTATGGAAGCGACATTGAGAGGATGAAACTGAACTTTCCAGCTGCCAAGGGACCTGAGGATTTCGTCCTAGATATAAGGAAGCTGATACCTAAGAAATGAGGTGCACCCAGGAGAACAGCCTATAGGAGTTTGGAATGTGGGATGTCAGGGTTTTAGGAAAAGTGTCACTGCTGCTGACAGCAAAGGCTGATGTCTCTGCTGCCACTGGGATTTCTGTCCATCAGAAAACCCCCTGAGCAGCCCACTCATGAACACGTGAAACCTAATTCAAATTCATTTATTTATTCCATGAAAATGCATCGAGCATTTGTTCCATCACAGGCACTGTGCCCTGTGCTACCCAAGTGCTGGATTGACCATGAAGAGAAGAGAAACATTGCCCCCACCTTCAAAGAGGTTGAAGTTAAAACAGGATGAGATGACAAAGGTAAACTGTGATATAAACTGTCATAAATCTTATGATAAGGTAAGTAGGTGCTAGGAGAGTAACAGTAACAGAATGTTAGGAGGAAAATTCTTTTAAACTTGGGACTAAAGCAAAAAGGTAGCTGGCATGTCTTTTCAATGTCCCACTGGCATGCCGTTTAACATGGATTATACAATTATTTCAGGGAATGCGCCTGTTTGACTTCGCTATTTACTACTGGGAGCTCAGACTTCATGAAGTTACATGTTAATTCATAGATTTCTGTCTGGAAGAGAAACTACCCATCAGATTTTATTGTGCCACAGGACTTTAACCACTTTATTTTAACCAATTTTGTCTCCAATTCAGCAAATTTATTTTAAAATGCCTTATCTATGGACTATATACCCTGTTTCTCAAAATGCTCTTTGAAACAGGTTAACAGCTTATCATTGTTAGATAATTGGATGAAATCTCTGATGCATGTTCAGTCTCTGGTAGCTCAGTTGGTAAAGAATCAGCCTTCAATGCAGGAGACCTTGGTTCAATTCCTGGGTGGGGAAGATCCCCTGGAGAAAGGAAAGGCTACCTACTCCAGTATTCTGGTTTGGAGAATTCCATGGAGTCCATGGGATCACAAAGAGTTGGACACAACTGAGCAACTTTCACTTTCAGTCTATAAGAGTATGAGAATTATGTTCTAACTGATTATTTAACAACAATAGGAACCATTTCTGGTAGAATGAATATATCACCTAGCTTCAGCTGCTATAACAAAATACCACAACAGACATTGATTTATCACAGTTCCTGGAGGTTAGAAGTTCACAATCAAGGTGCTAGCATACTCGCTTCCTAATGAAGCTTTCTTCCTGGCTTTCAAATGATGATCTTCCCACTCTAGCCTTCCATGGTGAGAGAATGACTAATCTGTGATAGGATACTAATCCCATCCCAGGGACCCCACCTCCGTGACTTCATGAAAATGGAAAATGCTGTCCCTCCAAATATCATCACATTAGGGGCCGGAGCTCCAACATATGAGGTGGATCAGTAACATTCAGTCCATAACAATGGGGCTTGGGATTTATCAGACAAGATTTGCAGGATGCACTCATGAAGGATGCAGCAGCTGATGGAAACTGACCTAGTATGGAAATGGAATCCCAAAAGGCTGTGGAGTCAGGCAGATTGAAATTCAAATCCTGTGTTCAGGACATACTAGCTGTTAAAAGCAGCTCAGACACTCAATTTCCTGATCAGTTAAATGGAGCTGATAATAGTGACAATATCAGAGAAATGGTGTGATACTTACAATGCCTAACACAGTACACAATGCTTACTCATCCGGTGCCACTGCTTTGGGAATTTCCAAAGAAATGAAAACGGGATGCTTAGATCTACCCTCTTGGATTCTGGCTCTCTCATAATGGACCTTCTAGATGGTTAAAGAATTAATAACCTCTTCCATACAACTTATATACACATTTTCACCAAAATATGTAATTATGGAAGTCCAGAAATTTGAACCTTAAGGCAGCTATAGAGACTCTGAATTTCATCTCAGGTTTCAAGTGTTCAGGACATGGTAAGGCCTAAGGAAAAGGACTATACAAATAGATTTCCATCTCACTAACTCAAGCTCGATTCAGTATTTGTGACAATTCTGCTAACGATCAGCATTGTGTTTACCTTTACTCAGCAAAACCTACTTAACAACGTGGTGGAAATTTTAGGAAGGATTTTTAATATGTTTAAGAAATAAAATGCTATTTATGTACCTACCTTAATTACAGTTGAAATATACAGCAAATTATGTAAAAATAAAATGTTCTTATCTAGTCTTTAAAGCTGGTCCCTGAGGGCTATTTACTAAACTATACTTCATCACTTTCAAATATGTGAAGTCAGTTAAATAAACTTAATGTAAATGAATGCTGCTTAAAGTAGTCTATAGTTTAGATTTTTTTGCTAATTTAAATCAACCTCTCCTATTAGTCTAAATTGGCTTTCAGAGTAAACACAGTTTTATGTCATTCTACAGCATACATAAACACCCACTCCATGGCACATTCTGAGGATAAATATGTAATGATAAATATGTAATGAGGATAAATATGTTTTAAGGCGCTTTAAAGGAATGTGGCCAGGACACAAGATCACTACAGATAATTTTTAATAAATTTGCTTTTAAAAATTTGGATTCCTTGTGCTCCTTGTCACCATCTTCCTCCTCCACGTATGTTTACATCTTCTCCTGGAGGCAAATAACTACACTGCTTATTGTCACCCTTACTGCTCAGCCTTATTCTCGTCTAAAATATGCTTCTAAATGCCAATGTTAGTGTTTCTGGCTAGAAGGAAAAATGTCTTCTTCCCTAGCTTTGTGCATAAATAATAGAAATAACTAAGATTTGTCAAGCATTTAGAATGTGGCATTTAAATGTCAAGCATTTAGAACCCTGAATATTCATTGGAAGGACTGATGCTAAAGCTCAAGCCCCAATACTGTGGTTACCTGAGGCAAAGAGCTCACTCATTGGAAAAGACCCTGATATTGGGAAAGATTGAAGGCAGGAGGAGATGGGGGCAACAGAGGATGAGATGGTTGAATGGCATCACCAAATCAATGGACATGAGTTTGAGTAAGCTCCAAGAGTGAAGGACAGGGAAGCCTGGCGTGCTGCAGTCCGTGGGGCTGCAAAGACTTGGGCACAACTGAGCAACTGAACAACAACAAGTAGAAGGTGGCAGGCTCTCTTTCAAGACTTTGATAAGAATAAACTAACTTAATTCGTGCAACCTCATGAAGCCATCCCTATTATTATATCAGCTTCATGGATAAAGTAACAGAACGTTTAGATGAGTCACTCAAGATCATATGGATAGTAATGACAGAGTCAGGCTTAACCCAGGAAGTTGAACCTAAGAATCTCCACATGTATCTACTGTCTTCACTTCTCTTCCACATATTAAACATCTATGCTACCCAAACCAGGACACTTTTCCTTATAAAAAGGACCATAATGGTTGATTTTATGTGTCAGCTGGATTGGACTGCAAAGTGCCGAGATATCTGATTAAACACTATTCAGGGTGTGTCTATGAGGGTGATTCTGGATGAGACTGAAAATTGGATCAAAAGGCTGAGTAAAGCAGACTGCCCTTCCCCATGTAGGGGGCCTCATCCCATCCATGGCAAGTCTGAAAAGTATAGAAGTCTGAGCAAAGAGAGAATTTGTTCTCTTTGCCTGATGGGCTTTGAATGGGGACATCAGTGTTTTTCTGCCTTCAGACTCAAACTAACAACCTTAGCTATACTGATCCTCAAGCATTTGAATGCAGATCTTGGGACATTTCAGTCTCTATAATCACATGAGCCAATTCCTTATTCATGTGCAGAACTATCTATCATTATACCTATCTATCATCTATCTCCTATCTTTATATCTATGTTATGCTATGCTAAGTCACTTCAGTAGTGTCCGATCTGTGCGACCCCATAGATGGCAGCCCACCAGGCCTACCTGTCCCTGGGATTCTCCAGGCAAGAACACTGGAGTGGGTCTTTATATCTATACCTTTATATATCTGTATCTATATTGATCCTATAGGCTCTGTTGCTTGGAGAAGCCTGCCCAATATAGGAACTTAGGACACATGAGATTGCCCCTAGCCAGTTTTACATTTCCCCTATACTCTGTATTAGGATATGGAGTATCTTACTAAGATATGAAGCATATTCATATGTATGAACAACTTGTGAATGGCCATCATTTTCAAATAAATGAATATAAGATACAGTATAAAGAAAGCTGAACACTGAAGAATTGATGCCTTGGAACTGTAGTATTGGAGAAGACTCTTGAGAGTCCTTTGGACTTCAAGGAGATCCAATATGTCCATCCTAAAGGATATCAGTCCTGAATATTCATTGGAAAGACTGATGCTGAAGCTGAAACTCCAATACTTTGGCCATCTGATGTGAAGATCTGACTCATCTGAAAAGACCCTGATGCTGGGACAGATTGAAGGCAGGAAGAGAAGGCGATGACAGAGACAGATGATTGGATGGCATCACCGATTCAATGGACATGAGTCTGAGTAAACTCTGGGAGTTGGTGATGGACAGGGAGGCTTGGCGTGCTGCAGTCCATGGTGCTGCAAAAGAGTCGGACACGACTGAGTGACTGAACTGAACTGAAATCTCCTTACATAAGTATCTATTTACTGTACCAATTTTATACAGTTAATCATTATAGTAAAGATATAATAGTAAAGAGAAAAGAACTGAGATGTTGGAACTAGACACTTGTTTCTCTAGGAGATCTTTCAGCTAGGAAAACAGACCAACTTAAGGACTATAAGTATAGTATTAATACCCATTACTTATGACCCTACTAGTAATGGAGTAATATAGGCCACATTTCAGATCCCCCAATTGCTGTGAGATAATTCTTCCCTTGGATATAAATCTAATTTACATAAAATCAACTCATATTTTGTCTCCTGTCCCCAACTTCCTGCATGCATGTACACAAAGCATGTATGTGTACTGAATATTTATTATTCAATGCTTAATAACTTTTAAAGTATTTTAGGCTTAATAATGTATTGTACATCATCAAGATGAATAATAGATAATACAGTAAAGAAGGAAAAAATTTAAACATTTAGAACCAGTCAGACATGCACTGGAATCTTAGCTCTACTACTTATTAGCTAAAGAATATTAGGATGGCCACTTAAACTTTGCTGCTGCTGCTAAGTCGCTTCAGTCGTGTCCTACTCTGTGCGACCTCATAGCCCACCAGGCTCCACCGCTCATGGAATTTTCCAGGCAAGAGTACTGGAGTGGGGTGCCATTGCCTTTGCTAGTAATCAGAGAAATAAAAACTAAAGTGTCACAACAAAAAAAAGCATCATTTACAAGACTAACATGAGTTTTTTAATTTGACAACACAAATTCTTGGCAAAGTTGTAAAATAATAAAAACTAAAAACTTATACACTTGTAGGAAAACAATATGAACACACACATACTCCATAAAACAAAAACTTAACTGCTAGCTCTACACGTGAGATAATAACTCGTAGTTGTTCACCAGCAGACAGTAGCAAAAACTGGAGACAAGTCAGATGTCCACAAACAAGAGGATGAACAAATGAACAGTTAAATATCTATATAAGGTGACATTATTGCACACACATAAGGAGCTAGAAATACATAAATAAGCATGTATGTATTTCAATAGTTAAATCTTAAGAATATGAAAAGGAATGAAAAAAGCAAGTCCCAGAAGAATTCATGCATTAAATACTATTTGTATAAAGTTTAAAAATTTGTAAGACTCTTCTATTAGCTAAAACTATTACATTAACTATATTAAGGATGTGTTCATCTATAGTTTATGTATTTATATATGTAATATATTTTATATATTTTCTATATATTTATAGTAATTTTAAATAAATATTTTATGTATAATACACATTTCTCTATATAAATATATATGATGTGTTATAAAAAATTTAAGATAGCTGTATCACAGAGTGGGAAGTGTTGTTGGCAAGTTTCATTTTTTATCTGGATGTTACATTTGTTATATTATTCATTTCTTTTTTTAAAATTGAAGTGCAGTTGCTCTACAATAAGTTACCAATGTAGAATAATGTGATTCACAATTTTTAAAGATCATCCATTTATAGTTAATATAAAATATTTGCTCTATTATCCATGTTATATGATACATCCTTGTAGCTTATTTTATATCTAATAGTTTGTACCTCTTATTCATCTCCCTCATTATTCATTTCTTACTATGTTTATCTTCTTGTGTGTACATGGCAATTATTAATCTAAGTAAAAAAATGGTTAATAAAATAAAAATATTTTAAGTCAATCAATTTATAATTATATATCTGAGATACATATCTGAGAATTCCAAGATCTCTGTTATAGAAACAATCCCCGATCAAGGAATTCAACAGTTTTAAGCTTAGGCTCCAACAATGGTACCAACTAGAACTCTGTGATCAGAGAAGGCAATGGCACCCCACTCCAGTACTCTTGCCTGGAAAATCCCATGGACGGAGGAGTCTGGTGGACTGCAGTCCATGGGGTCGCCGAGGGTCAGACATGACTGAGCGACTTCACTTTCACTTTTCACTTTTCACTTTCATGCATTGGAGAAGGAAATGGCAACCCACTCCAGTGTTCTTGCCTGGAGAATTCCAGGGACAGGGGAGCCTGGTGGGCTGCCGTCTGTGGGGTCACACAGAGTCGGACACGACTGAAGTGACTTAGCAGCAGCAGTAGTACCCTGTGGTATTTGACAAACAGCACACTGGCCTCTCTGGGTGTAACTTCAAATTCAAGACTGGAGGAAGGGCTGCCCTCTGATTGAAAGGCTGTGTAGACTAGATGAGCTTTAAACTTACTTCCAGCTCTAACACTGCATAGTACCATGAACTCAGTCTTCAAGAAATTCTGGAGAATCTCCCAATTTGCCCTCAGTTCTCCACAATACATTTTTTGGTGAAAGCATTTCAAGTGTTGTAGGAGTTTAGGAAAACAAATATCATCCATACTCCAGGACATGCCAACAACAAAATTTATTTATGTTTCTTCCTATTTTACAATCTATTAAATATAGGCCCAACGATCATGAAAGATATTTTCTTAGCAAGGATGGAATTCTAGATGAATTCTCTTCTAGAAATAGGAAACTATTTTACATAGGATCACTGACAAATAATAAAAAACATATAAGCTAGCTACTAAATTTCTACCATTTGACATACATATTGTAAAATATTAACCCATATTATAAAATGGCAAAGTAAAGGTTTATTAAATAAATGCTTTAAAATATAGTTTCTATTCTATAATGTGGCTGGTAGACTATGAGGACAAAAACGGAAAAATGAAAGGGTAATTGGAAGACAATGAATCAAGAAAGAGAAGCAAATAGTTTGCACAGGAAGATGTTAAATGTCAAAACAGCATGGAAAAGGTAAAGGAAGAGAAAAGATATATATGTAGGACACATTCACAAACATAAATATATAATCATGAAACAGTTTGTCTCTTGTCTCTTCAGGTCTATCTTGAACATTCGGAGAAGTTGTTAAGCACAACCTAAAAAATGACTTTAAAGTATCAAATCCACCCCAGCCACTTCCTCTGGTCCCTCCACCCTGATGGATTTTGCATGTGATCTTCAGTTTTCTTCCAAGCTTCAAGTCTTATTGCTTTCCTTTGCGCCCCTTCAAAGATGATAGAAATAACCTCAGTTCACATTCTTAAGAGTATTTAATCATGCCTGTGGAATGCTATTGAAAGTTTGTCATTTTTCCCCCTATATTAATAAAAAGAGATTCCCCCCTCACCATGATCCATAGGGTTTTATGAATAATGATCTAAGAAGGGATCTGTTGCTGAATTAAGCCTTTTATAGACTTGTGTCAGGAAAGAAAAATTATAATTAATCTCTTTGCCAATCTCAAAATTTGAAACTAAGTAAAGCTTCTCTTTAGGAGACTGCAAGCTGAAAACTTTGAATGGTGACTGGCTTCTGCTCTTGCAAATGAGTAAAATTACAAAAATCAAAAAGAGAGCCTATTTTTCAATAGAGTCTGCAGCAGGAGATGGATGCATCGTTTGGAAAAATCTGGGTTCTACATCATGCAACCTAATAGACCTGAAAGTCCAAGTCAGTGACTTTTATTCCCATTAGCTCTTTTTTTAGCATTAAAAGCTCAGTCACTGTAATTTGATTTTGCAGTTTTGGGTCTTTACATCAAACACAGTTTTGAAAGCTACACACATCTAGCAAACAATGTGCAGGTCAGTCTCAGCTTTAGAGAGTGTCCATTCCTCTCACCAGAAGGGGGCAGCAGTGGATCTGCAGAGATGAAAAGGTCCTTCAAGACTAGTTTCATGGCAGAGCTGGGAAGCAGACCCAGGTCCACTGGTTCAGAGGTACATCTCAGCCCCACTGCTCCCACACAATATGATACCGATGAGTGCTCAGGGTGGGCTGCCCAAAATATGCCACAATGGCATATAGGTTATTTTGAATTAAAGTTATTTAAGAAATGGCCCACACAAGAGGGAGACTCTGATCCTCCCTCCTGTCTCCCTGAAGACAGGAAAGAAATCTCTCATGCCTTCTGTATTTAGAGGCAGAAGGACACTCTTACCACCAAAGATATGGAATTCAGGCCAAGAAGCCTATTTAAATAAAGCTTCTTATTCTTTCATTTACTATCCCAAGCTCAAATTCTGTTTAGATTCTTCACTAACTGAGCACATAAAACATAAGCTTCTCTGTCCTGTCAGTTCCTTGAAAATATATTGGTTTTTGTTTGTTTGTTTCCTTTGGTCTAAAAAGTATAAAGGCTGCTTGCTTTGGCTACTTCTTAGGTCTTACTTCTATGAGATCCCCATGTGCAAAAATTAAGATTTGTTTCTTTTTCTCCTGTTAACCTGTTTTGCGTCTGTTTTATGATTCATCTAGCCACAAGAATTCAAGAGGAATAGAGGGGGAAAGACCCCCCTCCCCACAACAATATCTTGGGAACTATTTCCTCGTGTTTGGTCTGTAAAGTGCCCTTCCTTCAAATTCAGTAGCAGAAAAGAGCACAATGGATTCAAGCTGTGGCTGAGAGGGGAAGGCAGAGAGGCTGTGGTTCTGGCTCCATTAGAGTAGATTCTGGACAGCACCTCCAGCCTCTCTATAGGGAGAGACATTCAGCTGGAACCATGGGCTGGGGCAGGGAGTAGGGGGCATCCTTACTAATTAGCGTGCGGCTTCCCACGCAAAGTAAAGGTTGAATGGCTGAACTTCATACATCAGTTCCTAGTCAAAGCTCCATTTTGCTGCACTTCAGGGAAAGATGAGGTATGCCCTCTGATCCAATAGGTGGAAAAGGAACCAATCATTTGACATTCGAAAATTAGTTAGCGAGAGAACAGTGTTAAGGGGGACAGTTATCAGAATTTGGGACCTGTTGAGCTCAATTTTACCCACACAGATAAACATACATATTCTATACCAGGCCCTGTGCTACCTATTGGGGGCATAAATGAAAAAGAAAAAAAGGGGTAAAAAAAGATATTACCTCTGCTTTGAAGGGACTTATAGTCTAATGGGAATAAAAGAGTTCTAAAACTACATCTCTATAGAATAAGGTAAGTAAAATGAGCTTCCTAGGTAGTGAAGTGGTAAAGAATCCACCTGCCAAGCAGGAGATATGGTTTCGATCCCTGGGTGGGGAAGATCCCCTGGAGAAGGAAATGGCAATCTACTCCAGTATTCTTAGCTGGAAAATCCTATGGAAAGAGCAACTTGATTGGCTACAGTCCATGGGTTCACAAAGAGCTGCACAGGAATTAGCTACTAAGCACAGAATAAGGTAAGTAAAGTACCAGAGATGTGAGGAGAGTGTATAAGTGATGCACTTATTGGCTTGTTGGTGTTTACTTCACTCCATCATGTCCAACTCTTTTGTGATCCCCTGGACTATCAGGCTCTTTTGTCCATGGAATTCTCCAGGCAAGCACACTGGAATGGGTAGCCATCCAGACCTTATCCTTATCTTTCCTGTGATTCACAGCTTGTGTTTGAACATTAGCTGAGAGACCTTCTTTAGTTCATGGCTTTTTTAATGTTTCTTTTCTCTTAGAAACATCTTTAGCAATGTGGAAGACTTAAACTAACATGGACCTCCGTTATAGGTCCAAACACATAGTTATCCTGGATCTGTAAAAAATCAGAAGCAGAAGGTTTTAAAGATGGCAAAAATCACTTTCTCAAAAATAGAGAATTCATAACCAAGGCAGTATTCTACAGGCTGACTCAGTGGTCATCTAGAGGGTAATAGACCTAGCTTTAGACCTGAGCACTTTAGTTCTGATTTAACATCCAACTAGGAAAAATAGTGCTTTCCTTGGAGACTGCATGAGACAGAAAGCCGGAACTGAGAACAATGCACCACTGAAGTCTCTTGAAGATTCATCTTCTCAAAGACAAGGAGGTTTAGAAAAACTCCATTCACTGCCATGGACAATAAGAAATCATATCATTTTCCAGGACCTCTCAGAGGTAAGAAAAATTTCTCTTGAAAATCAAAACCCCAACACTGCAGCATGAACAGATGTGAAACCTTAATTAATACCCCTCATGTTACAGGTATCCTAATCTGACAAATTAAGATATAAACTGAATTCAGAACAGCAAATTGCTTCTCTGCGGTAGAAACTCAAGCCACGGCACTCCACTTGGAAACCTAAAAAGTCCCAGTGCACAGATCTCCCACAAAAAAATCAACTCCCACTGAATATGAACTCATAATAAGACATTATATTTTCTTGAGGAAATGCCCTACCTTGCCTGTGACTTGACACATAAAAATCACAAGGTATACTAGAACAACCTAGAAGAGACTATAAATTTATTTAAAAATATTAAAGGGCAAGTAGAAAAAATTTAAAATCACAATGAAAACAGGACATTATGGAAAAAAAGGGAGACTTTCAAAAGAAGAAAATAAAACTAATAATGAAAATAAAAGTAATGACTCAATAGCTGAATTTTTAAAAGATTTGACAGAGTATTAGCTAACCAGAAGGGGGGAAGAATGAGGAAATTGCTGATAACTCAGCCCAGAGGAAAAATTAATTAAAAATAGAAAACTGAGATTAAGAGACATGAAGGATAAAATAAGGATTTTGGCATATACATCTTTAAGATTTTAGACATTTAAAAAGGAGAGAAAATGAAGTAAATACAATACTTAAAGAAATAAAAACTGAAAATTTTCAAGAATGGAAGATACACATAAAATTTCAGATTGATAAAACTCAAGAATTTCTGAGTCAAAAACCGTGTAGAAGAGCAAAGAAAATAAAAAAGGACATGCATGCATGCTAAGTCGCCTCAGTGGTGTCTGACTCTGTGCCACTCTATGGACAGCAGCCCAAAGACTCCTCTGTCCGTGGGATTCTCCGGGCGAGAATACTGGAGTGGGCTGCCATTCCCTTCTCCAATCTAATGAGCATGCTGCTGCTGCTAAGTCACGTCAGTCGTGTCCAACTCTGTGCGACCCCATAGATGGGATCCCACCAGACTCCTGGGATTCTCCGGGCAAGAATACTGGAGTGGGTTGCCATTTCCTTCTCCAATCTAATGAGCATGCTGCTGCTGCTAAGTCACGTCAGTCGTGTCCAACTCTGTGCGACCCCATAGATGGGATCCCACCAGACTCCTGGGATTCTCCGGGCAAGAATACTGGAGTGGGTTGCCATTTCCTTCTCCAATCTAATGAGCATGCTGCTGCTGCTAAGTCACGTCAGTCGTGTCCAACTCTGTGCGACCCCATAGATGGGATCCCACCAGACTCCTGGGATTCTCCGGGCGAGAATACTGGAGTGGGCTGCCATTTCCTTCTCCAATCTAATGAGCATGCTGCTGCTGCTAAGTCACGTCAGTCGTGTCCAACTCTGTGCGACCCCATAGATGGGATCCCACCAGACTCCTGGGATTCTCCGGGCAAGAATACTGGAGTGGGTTGCCATTTCCTTTTCCAATGCATGGAAGTGCAAACTGAAAGTGAAGTCGCTCAGTCATGTCCAACTCTTCGCAACCCCATGGACTGTAGCCTACCAGGCTCCTCTGTCCATGGGATTTTCCAGGTAAGAATACGGGAATGGGTTGCCATTGCATTCTCCAAAAAAAAAAAAAGGACATAAAAGCAACCAAATGGGAAAAGGTGATTACCTACAAAAGAACACATTTGACTAGCAGTAGATCTCTTCCCAGCACAGTAAAACTAAGAAGATAATGAAATGATATCCTCAATGTACTAGAAGAAATAATTGTCTATATAGAAATGTAGTATTGCAATTGTCTATATCCAGCTCAACTATCATTTGTTGTTGAGTCATTAAGTCATGTTCAACTCTTGGTGATCCCATGGACTGCAGCACACCAGGCTTCCCTGTCCTTCACCATCTCTCAGAGTTTGTGCAAACATATGCCCTTTGAGTCAGTGATGCCATCCAAGCATCTCATCCTCTGCCTCCCCCTTGTCCTCTTGCCCTCAATCTTTCCCAGCATCAAGGTCTTTTCCAATGAGTCCATTCTTGGCATCAAGTAGCCAAAGGATTGGAGCTTCAGCTTTAGCATCAGTCCTTCCAGTGAATATTCAGGACTGATTTCCTTTAGGATGGACTGGCTTGATCTCCTTGAAGTCCAAGGGACTCTCAAGAGTCTTCTCCAACACCACAGTTCAAAAGCATCAATTGTTCAGCACTCAGCTTTCCTTGTGGTCCAACTCTCACATCCGTACATGATTGGAAAAAACCATAGCTTTGATTCTATGACCTTTGTCACCAAAGTGATGTCTCTGCTTTTTAATATGCTGTCATTTGGGGCTTCCCCACGTGGTGCCAGTGGTAAAGAACCTGCCTGCCAGTGCAGGAGACACAAGAGATGTGGGTTCAATCCCTGGGTTGGGAAGATCCATTGGAGAAGGAAATGGCAACCCACTCCAGCATTCTTGCCTGGAGAATCCCATGGACAGAGGAGCCTGACAGGCTACAGAGTCCATGAGGTCACAAAGAATTGGACATGACTGAAGTGACTTAGCATGCAGCACAATAAAGACAAATTTCAAACTGCTTTTTTCTTTCTATAAAACAAAGAGTAAGAGAATTTTCCTCTATAGACTTTCATTAAATGATCTTGTAAAGAATGCATGTGGTAAAAAGAAAATTAAACCCCAAAGCTTAATGAGAACTAATACTAAGCAAATAAGTTGGTAAAATTGGTAAATATACTGATGTAGGTAAATAATCATTAATTGCAAAAAAGAAAATAATACTATTGTAGTATTAAGAATAAATTTAGAGAATAGAAATAGTGGATAACAGTGGCATGGAATTGGAAACGGCATGTTTGAGATTAAAGTGTTTTTATTTCCCTGTATGTTTTCAGTAGAAAATAGAAATGTTGGTTATAATTATACCCTGGTAGGTCAAATAAGCATTTTAAAGATAAAGGCTGAGTGAACAGAAACAGAATAATTTTCCAGTCCAGAGAAAGGAGATATAGGTACATTACATTTCTACAAGATGCTATAATAGATCACCACAAATTGGATAGCTAAGAACAATGGAAGTTTATTCTCTCATGGTCTGGAAGGCCAGATCTTAACATGCTTTACTGGACTGAATCACTTTCACAGCACTATCCTTTCTTTGGAGGATCAGTGGAAATCTGATCCTTGCCTCTTCTAGTTACTGGCATTCCTTGGCTTACAGCCACCTCACTCCAATTTCTGCCTCCATCTTTGCATCACCATCTCCTATGTGTATATGTCTAATCTCCCTCTGCTTCTCTAATTTTTTTTTTTAATTCTTTTAGACCATACAGTGAGGACATGTGGGATGCCGACCAGAGATCAAATTCATGCCCCCTCCACTGGGAATGTGGAATCTTAACCACTGGACCACCAGGAAAGTCCTGCTTCCCTCTTTTAAGGCCACTTGTGATGGAATTTAAAGTCTATCCAGATCTTCCAGGATGATATCCCTGTATCAATACCCTTAACTTAAGCACATCTGGAAATGCCCTTTTTCCAAACAAGATAACATTCACAGGTTCCATGGATTAGCAGGGACAGCTCTTTGGGGCTACTATTCATTCCACTACACAGAAATAGTGGTAATACAGTCTAGCAAAAAACAAACCAACCAAACAAACAGAAAAAACAAAACAGGGAAAGAAAGGTAATAAGAGCAATAGAGCCAGTAACTGTCTTCTGTTCACTTTAAATACTTATTGCTAATTTCTTGACTTTTTACTCTAAACCTAGACTGGAGTAATGGAAAGCATTAGAGGAAGAGTCAGTATACTATGATCAATCAATCAAAGCCAGCCCCCAACCTGTTTTTGCAAGTCAAGTTTTATTGCAACAGTCATGTCCATTCACTACATATTTTCTATGGCTGATTTTACATTACAACAGCAGAGTTGAGTAGTTGCAACAGAGACCACATGGCCTGCAAAACCAAAAATATTTACTCTCTAGTCCTTTCCAGAAAAGTCTGCCACACCGTAATTTAAATGATCTTTTCCAAGTGGAAATAGGGGAGAAGCAAATTGGATGGATCTGTTGGTTGAGTGTGTGTGTGTGTGATTCACACATTTTGAAACAAGGTCATTGACAGTCTGATACTGTCAATGGAACTGAAGTTCTCTGAAAATCAACAAGTGAAGGGAAAAAAGTTTTGCTTCCTTGGATTTGGAAATTTGGATTCAGGATTTCCTCCAATGTTGCAGAATGTTCTTAGAAGGAAGCTTTGCAATTAAGTGCTGAGCGCACTGAACTGGAGGGATAAGAAGCAGTAAATAACGCTAACAATTTTATGAAAAGTGTAGGCAACCTGTATTTTACTCTTAATGGGATGCACAGTTTGGTCTCATTTTATTTTCACTTCTATTGTAAGCAGCCTCAAATCATTTTGGTGGAAGTAGAGGTGGTATAAATAAATAACCATCCATGGACAGCACAAAAGAAAACGAAAATGTGGAGCAGAAGAAAATAAATCTCATAAGTCGCTGTATCTTAAGGGGAAGGTCAGGCTTTGCATTAGGTAGTATTTATAAGGTATTTGTGGAGTGCCTTTAAATGCCATGGAAATGTCAATGGCGGTCACAGCTCTTGAAAACAATAGAGTCAGAATGAGCTAATTTAGTTATTCTAGTGCCTGGCTTTCACTTCTGTGTCAGAAACAGGAATGCCTGTTCCTCAAGCTTGTGTCTGGCTCAGAGATCATAGTCCTCTCCGAGCCAGGGTAGCACTGACAGCTTCCGCTGACATGCTGGCCCAACAGGCGGGTTGGGCTCTCTGAATTTACAGTCGGCGTGGCTAAATATTTAGGAATCTAATGTGCTGGGCTTCCTTGGCTTTTCCTGCCAATTATTAAAAGAAAAAAAAAAAAAGGAAGACAGAAATTTCTATTCTATGTAAAGTTCCTGTATTATTTAAATGGATTACTTGTCTGAGTTGCCTTGAAAATAAATTGAGGAAACCATCTCTCTCTCTCTCTACTTTGAGACAGATTTTCTTCACAAAGAGAGCTGACAGGACTAACAGGATGAGGCCACCCCAGTCCGTCCTCAGTTCACTATAATTGGTCTTTCACCTCGTCTAGCTGTCTCGGAGATTCTCTGCAGAGGACACAAGTCTCCCAAGACGGTGTCAGTAAGCAGCACATGGAGGAACAGGGGACGAGTCAACTCTGGACTCCCCAAAGAACACCAGGAAACACAGTGATGAAACAAACCTGAGTTGATCTGGCCCACTGCAGTCAGGGAGGACAAGGCCCTGGCAGCGCCTAGGCAGTGTCTTAGAAGAGGGAGTTCAGGGGAAGACATTTGAAGGGTGTTGTCATTCAAAGCGAGGAGCTAGTTGGATTCACATTTTTTTTGTCTTTACACGATGCTTTAAGATTGGTGAACAGACAACTTGAGGTGATAGTCTTAAAGCCAATCTTGATAAGGAAATTCTTTGCTGGATAAGTGAGCTGTTTGTCCAAGAGAACAATTTATTTATCCTGATAGAAGAGTTATTTACCCACATGAGCAAACTGTTTGCTCCCATAAATTGATTTGTAGAAATTCCTTGAAGCAAACAGTGAAATTTTGTATTGCTTTAGAGTCTAATCTTTCTGAGTAAGAGTTGTCAGGTTGACACAGGTGGCTTCCATTTAGTTCTCTCGTCACATGGATTCAGAAGAATCCCCATTCTTAAAGCTTTTATCCTAAAACATGACACAGATTTACAGGCTAAGATAACCCTTAGGGGTTCAAACTTGTTCTCTACATCTCCAAATATATTCTCCTGAATGACAGTGTATAAAACTTAGCATTGTTTGTGGAACTTTGTTGGCCTCTCCTCTCGTCTGCTCACATTCAAGTTTATGGCTAAATTTGTTTTATTATCGGTACTTGCCCAGCTTCCAATATCATTGAAGTTTTCTTAAAGAACTGATAATTGAAGGAAAAGTATTTTGTCTTCTTGAAACCGAAAATAAGGACTCAGAATTTCTTTCAACTCTATGTCCCGCTTGCTTAGATAAAAGTTTTTCAGTGAGATGCTAAAGACATTTGATTAGAAGAAGAAGGGGCAGTAAAGACTGACAAAGGCAAGCCTACAACATGGCAACCTTTACTAAAACCCTACACCCAGTGCCCAGTCTCAAGAAATCAGAGACCAAATCAGAAACTTGGGTGGGTGACCGTGATTTCGGAACCTGATTCTCCTCGTGGATGCCTGATGATTTGTATTGCATTGTTTAGCTCTTCCATAGGGGCTGGTCATCCCTGTAATGCAATTGAAGTGCTGGCCCTTGAATATTATCAAGTCCATATAGAAAAAAAAAAAAACCCTTTACCAGAGCAGAATTTTCATGTGACCACTGTGCAGAGATTTCTGATCTAAAAGTCATATTTTTCTTAATAAAAATGATAGTTAAAATTAGACATGGATTTGCCATGATGATTTGTTCTGTGATTAGAAAAGATGGTACCCTTTCCCACCTCTCCTGTTCTCCTGGATACCCTTGATGTCCTTGATCTCCACAAGTTGCTATTGATCCTGAATTACTTTCTTTAATTTATCAGCCTGCAGTAAAGTCCTAATATGGCTCTGGAGCTTGGGTCCATACTAATCTTTGGTCATTGGAAAGATTAGCATGTTCTGGGTGTATATTCCTCTGAGACTTGTATTAAAGTTCAGGACCAAACATACCATTTGAACTGGACACAGGGTTGATCAGGGAGCTGCCCTTCTGTTTCCCATCCCCCCATTCTACATTTTTTTATTTTGACCACGCCATGTAGCATGAAGGGTCTTAGTTCCCCAAGCAGGGATCGAATCCATGCCCCCTGCATTGTAAGCATGGAGTCTTAGCCACTGGACCACCAGAGAAATCCCACCTCCTTCTACTTTAACATTATTTTTTATCTATCAAAAATTAAGCTTCTTATCTTGACTCACATTTTTACTGAGTCCAAGTTGGTTATTTCTTTTAACTTCTTTTAACTTTTTGTTGTTTTCAATTCCAGAGTGCCAAACCAATTCTGACCCAGCACATATATAGAGGCCACTTCTAGCAGATGTCACCAAGATTTGTGTCCTACAACCATGCAGAGAAGACTGCCTTCTCTATGCCATGGCCAAGTATCCAAGACACCACCCTAAAGATTTAAAGCACCCAGCTTCTGGTCTACACAGAGAGAAATCAGATACCACCATGGGGTCTAGACAAAGTCAACATGGGGGTTTGAAGGGAAAAAATTACAATTTGTCTACTGGACTTTCCCCTTTAAAGGTATTCTGTTTGTTTGCTTTGTTTTGTTGGCCATCAGCACCACCTAACAACTCCTGAAGTATTAAATCTGGAGCTTGCCATCCTGCTGTGGACGCGAGGGTGGTTCTTCAAGACTTCTTGTCCAAAACTCCCTCTCAAGGCTCCTTCACTCAAGATATGGCTCATCACATGTTCATTAGGGACTGATTTCTCAGGGGAAGGATGGAAATCTTGGCGCTTACCCAAGCTACTGCTAGTAGACCACCTGAGGCCACCTCGTTCTTATGTCTTTCAAGCTTGATTCTGGGGCCCCCTTTCAATCTCACATATCCCATCTGTCTTTCCTACAGATCCCCCTTTTTTAGAAAATTAGCTAGAATCTGTTCCTCTCACCTGCAAGTAAAGCACCTTCTCACCTTTTGTTGCCTTCAAAAGGCTGTGTATCTCAAAGTTATATTCTGGTGCCATCCAGCTGGTGACAGACAGCCAGACTGGCCTATGCCCTGCCCTGGTTAACTGCAACAGACCACACAGTTAGTCACAGTTTCCTATATAAAGCTCTACAGAAAGAAGCACACTTAAAGGAAAAATATTTGCTCTTAAATTGTATACGACCTCTGGCTTCCTTTTGAGCACAGGGACAAATGACTTCCTCTACTCATAGGATGAGCCAAGTCTGCAGTGAGACCATTTCTAAAAACAGTGACTCACTGTCAGTTTTGGCTTGAAGCTAGCTGTTCAGAAACATACTCCTTTTTAAAGTTTATGTTCCTGACTCTGTGTGTGTGTATGTGCGTGTGTGTGTGTGTGTGTGCCACATGGAAGCACAAATCTCAGTTCATTACACCCTTCTCCCAAGAGAGTGCTGCTTTGTTGCACTTTCTTTTGCTTCCAAACTAGTTTTAAAATCTCCTGACTTTCTTATCTAGTCATTCCTTTGCAGTAACAATCAAATGGCAATCTGAACAGTACTGAGGTGAAGATTTCCCAGGAGCCTTGCATTTTGAGATTCCCCACGTGAAGGGCAATGGCCTTCGTGGCCGAGGCAAGTCTATTTGTGCCCACTGGTTCTTTTTTACCCCTCCCTTTCCTCCTGGATTTTTCAATCAGGTAAAATCCTATGAATGTGAATAGTAGAGGCTGTTTTACAGAGAAAAAGAAATCATAAAAGCTTAGCAGTGGAAAGGGTTCCCATTCATTTTGTCATAATAATGGCAGTAATAAAGAATATATGCTGGGACTTCCCTGATGGTCCAGTGGTTAAGAATCTGCCTCCCAATGCAGGGGACATGGGTTAGAATGCTGGTGGGGGAACTAAGTTACCATATTCCATAGGGCAGCTAAGCCTGTGCACCAAAACTAGAGAAGCTTATAAGCTGCAATTAAGACCTCATGCCGCCAAATTAAAAAATATTTTTTAAAAAGAATACATGTGGACTGGTGATGAATCAATAATCTACTTATATGAAGCATCACAGTGTATGATCTTTATGATCACAAGGCATGATGTGTGTGTGTGTGTGTGTGTATATATATATATATACGTAAACTAAACATATGGATCTTACTTTATGTCTTATAATAACCTTATGAGATAGTTATGCATGTTACTAATAGTATTAACCCCAATTGAGAAATAAATAAACTTGATGTTCCCAGAGTCTAAGTCACTAACTCAGTCACAAGCAAGTGACGGAAGGAGTCTCTAGACCCTTATTAATTAAAGGATGCCTGTGAACCATAGACTCTTGGGCCCCTACCCAAGAGCTGCTGAATCAGAATCTGCATTTTTACAACACCCTGGATGATTCTTTCGCACAATAGAATGTAAGAATCCCTGCTTCGGATCAAGCATCCATTACATGTCATAGAAGGCTGTGATTTTTACCACTAGCCACCTCCTTCTTTCTTAATGCTTCTCATCAGAATCACTTCCTAAGAGGCTGCCCAGTAGAAGGAAGAGCCGCAAAGTTCAGGGCCTCAGTTTATTCCCAGCTTGTCTCCAGTCTGAGGGATCATTTCCTCCTTTTTCCATTATTATCACAACTGGAAAACAAAAGTTAGCCTAGTTGTAACAAAGGCAGAAAACAGAAGAGGAAAACAAAGGATGCTCAGACGACTATTTCCTGTTCCTTCTAATTTGAAGAGCTGCTCCAAAAAGCACAAACCATTAGGACTGAATTTTGAGGAGACTGAGGAGAGCTACAGATGCAGTCATTTTGGTGTCTGTGGCTAATGTCACCTATCAGGTACATAGACATGATTTTCCTTCATTTGTCTCGGGGCTCTGGTACATTCTGTCTGTTGTCAAATTTTCACAATGAAAAATAACATGGTTTCAGAATACGAAAATTATATCTCTCACTGGGAGACCCAGGCTGGCAGCACCATATATTCAGTCCAGGCCTCTGCAAAGATAAACTGGCCCAGGAACCTGGAGGATGAATTCTGTCCTGCCCACTCCTTGCCCAGCCCATCTGTTCATCTTGAGTTTCAGAGGGTTTACTTCTTGCCCCGAAACTAAAGAAAAGAAACTGGGAGGATGGATCAGTTACTCTTGTTCTGATCACACTTACGGCTAGAAATTAACCAATGTCTGATCCATAATCTAAATGAAGCTCAGAGTGCTGCAACGGTTTTAAGGTTTGGCAACCTATACACTCCTACTCAAACCAAATAATACCTGAACTGGACATGGAACAACAGACTGGTTCCAAATAGGAAAAGGAGTACGTCAAGGCTGTATATTGTCACCCTGCTTATTTAATTTATATGCAGGGTACATCATGAGAAAGGCTGGGCTGGAAGAAGCACAAGCTGGAATCAAGATTGCTGGGAGAAATATCAATAACCTCAGATATGCAGATGACACCACCCTTATGGCAGAAAGTGAAGAGGAACTAAAATGCCTCTTGAGGAAAGTGAAAGAGGGAGTGAAAAAGTTGGCTTAAAGCTCAACATTCAGAAAACGAAGATCATGGTATCTGGTCCCATCATTTCATGGGACATAGATGGGGAAACAGTGGAAACAGTGTCAGACTTTATTTTTCGGGCTCCAAAATCATTGCAGATGGTGACTGCAGCCATGAAATTAAAAGATGCTTACTCCTTGGAAGGAAAGTTATGACCAACCTAGATAGCATATTCAAAAACAGAGACATTACTTTGCCAACAAATGTTCGTCTAGTCAAGACTATGGTTTTTCCAATGGTCATGTATGGATGTGAGAGCTGGACTGTGAAGAAAGCTGAGCTTTGAAGTATTGATGCTTTTGAACTGTGATGTTGGAGAAGACTCTTGAGAGTCCCTTGGACTGCAAGGACATCAGCCCTGGGATTTCTTTGGAAGGAATGATGCTAAAGCGGAAACTCCAGTACATTGGCCACCTCATGCGAAGAGCTGACTCATTGGAAAAGACTGATGCTGGGAGGGATTGGGGACAGGAGGAGAAGGGGACGACAGAGGGAGAGATGGCTGGATGGCATCACTGACTCGATGGATGTGAGTCTGGGTGAACTCTGGGAGTTGGTGATGGACAGGGAGGCCTGGCGTGCTGCAATTCATGGGTTGCAAAGAGTCGGACACGACTGAGCGACTGAACTGAACTGAACTAAAGGCTACTGGATTTCTCAAATTTTACTTTATTTCCAGATACACATTCATCCAATAGATCTTTTCCTGATACAAAATTTTCATTTTAAATCAAAATATCGTTGCTGTTTTCTTTGTTTTTATTATATTCCAGGAAGTTAAAAGACATTGTTCTCAAATAGGATGAGGAAGAGCCAAATGGCTGGAAATGTATGGAAATGTGTCAAGGGCACATGTTTCATTAGTGGGTATCTCAAAACCTTTTCCCTAAACACAAGCACTTTCATAGTCTTCATGTAGGTTTTTCTATATGCTTGGGTCAGCTTATTGAACATATGGAAATTAATTTGGGAAGGACACATATGATTCTGAGAATTATCTCCCGTGAAAATATGGATCTAACAGGCTAGAAGAAAGAAAAAAAAGACCTCATCAATGGGAACCTCCCTGGGGGTCCAGTGGTTAAGATGTCACCTTCCAATGTTGGGGGTGAGGGTTCGATCCCTGGTTAGGGAATGAAGATCGCACATGCCTTGTGGGCAAAACACCAAAACAAAAAACAGGAACAATATTGCCACAAATTTGATAAAGACTTTAAAAATGGTCAACATTGAAAAAAATCTTTAAACATAAAAACTTCATCACTGGATGGAAGAACTAAGTCAAATACCTTCAAATTGAGAGAAAGATCTCTCCAGACTTGCTTCCCCATATCTGTCTACGTAGAGGGCCACATCGTTGACTGTCGGGTATTCTTTCAGCCAACGGATATTTACAAAGCGTCACTAATGGGCCAGGTAGAAAGCAAGGCAGGCAAGGTTCTTGCTCTCTTGGCTCTTACTTTCTAGTGGCCCTTGTTTACCATGATGGCAGAGGAAAGAAATGACCTGGAAGAACAATAAGACTAATGTCTTCCATAATAAGACTAATGGAAAAGGCTGTGGGTGATACTAATTTTTGTGATACATTCACTGGAACGGGTTGAGCAGTCAGTTTTCCTGCTCTAAAGATGCCAGCATGTTCCATGATGTCAAATTGCTTTAAGAGATGCTGCAAGTTGGGGTTTCTGTCTTCTCTTTGTCCCTAGCGATCACAGGGATGTCACAATTATTGAAAGAGTGTTCAGTTACTAAGTCGTGTTCAACTTTTTTCATTTCCATGAATTGCAGCACACCAGGCTTCCCTGTGCTCAATATGCCAGCAAATTTGGAAAACTCAGCAGTGGCCACAAGATTGGAAAAGGTCAGTTTTCATCCCAATCCCAAAGAAAGGCAATGCCAAAGAATGCTCAAACTACCGCACAATTGCACTCATCTCACACACTAGTAAAGTAATGCTCAAAATTCTCCAAGCCAGGCTTCAGCAATATGTGAACCGTGAACTTCCTGATGTTCAAGCTGGTTTTAGAAAAGGCAGAGGAACCAGAGATCAAATTGCCAACATCCGCTGGATCATGGAAAAACCAAGAGAGTTCCAGAAAAACATCTATTTCTGCTTTATTGACTATGCCAAAGCCTTTGACTGTGTGGATCACAATAAACTATGGAAAATTCTGAAAGAGATGGGAATACCAGACCACCTGATCTGCCTCTTAAGAAATCTGTATGCAGGTCAGGAAGCAACAGTTAGAACTGGTCATGGAACAACAGACTGGTTCCAAATAGGAAAAGGAGTACGTCAAGGCTGCATATTGTCACCATGTTTATTTAACTTATATGCAGAGTACATCATGAGAAATGCTGGACTGGAAGAAACAGAAGTTGGAATCAAGATTGCTGGGAGAAATATCAATAACCTCAGATATGCAGATGATACCACCCTTATGGCAGAAAGTGAAGAGGGGCTAAAAAGCCTCTTGATGAAAGTGAAAGTGGAGAGTGAAAAGGTTGGCTTAAAGCTCAACATTCAGAAAATGAAGATCATGGCATCTGGTCCCATCACTGCATGGGAAATAGATGGGGAAACAGTGGAAACAGTGTCAGACTTTGTTTTTCTGGGCTCCAAAATCACTGCAGATGGTGACTGCAGCCATGAAATTAAAAGACGCTTACTCCTTGGAAGGAAAGTTATGACCAAGCTAGATAGCATATTCAAAAGCAGAGACATTACTTTACCAACAAAGGTTCGCCTAGTCAAGGCTATGGTCTTTCCTGTGGTCATGTATGGATGTGAGAGCTGGACTGTGAAGAAGACTGAGCGCCGAAGAATTGATGCTTTTGAACTGTGGTGTTGGAGAAGACTCTTGAGAGTCCCTTGGACTGCAAGAAGATCCAACCAGTCCATTCTGAAGGAGATCAATCCTGGAATTTCTTTAGAAGGAATGATGCTAAAGCTGAAACTCCAGTATTTTGGCCACCTCATGCGAAGAGTTGACTCATTGGAGAAGACTCTGATGCTGGGAGGGATTGAGGGCAGGAGGAGAAGGGGACGACAGAGGATGAGATGGCTGGATGGCATCACTGACTCGATGGATGCGAGTCTGAGTGACCTCCGGGAGCTGGTGATGGACAGGGAGGCCTGGCGTGCTGCGGTTCATGTGGTCGCAAAGAGTCGGACACGACTGAGCGACTGATCTGATCTGATCTGAGGCTTCCCTGTCCTTCACTATCTCATAGAGTTTGCTCAAACTCATGTCCATTGAGTCAGTGATGCCATCCAACCATCTCATCCTCTGTCGTCCCCTTTTCTTGCCCTCAATCTTTCCCAGCATCAGGGTCTTTTCCAATGGCCAGAGTACTGAAGCTTCAGCTTCAGCTTCAGCATCAATCCTTCCAGTGAATGTTCAGGGCTCGTTTCTTTTAGGATTCACTGGTTTGATCTTTCAGTCTAAGGGACTGAAAGAATGCTAGTCCCAGAAACCTATTTCATCAATTTACTAAAACCTACGATGTTCACAGCAAAATATAAGGGAGCGGTGAACGACAAGCTTCTAGAGTTCATGTTTTGCCCACCAATTTGATTCTCCCCAGGTATCCTCTTCAAGTGGAATGGGTTCTCACATTTATTCTGTCTTCCACGGAAAAGCTGTACTAGCAGGCACCCACAATGGCTGCCATCTGTCAGCAGTTATTACCTACCATTAAAGCTAAAGGGAATGTTAATGAAAAATATTACAGCATGCTTTGTAAAATTCACAAGCCGTTTTAATATTACCTCCTGTCAAGCTGAATACAGAGGTTTGCCTAATCACAAAATGTTACCTCTCACATCTTTTCCTCTAGCCTTGTTCCCAGGTACCCAGCATCCTTCCAACTTGCAATAAGAAACCCACGTTCAGTTACTCAATGCAGAATTCAGTCACGTTTTACCAGAGGTTATTCTACAAGACTCTTGTGTTTTGTCTTTCCATGTTCTAAAAAGAATGTGGATTGAAGGTTGCAGACCACCATTCTCCCCGAGTCGATAGCATTACGTGGACTCAGAGCAACACTGCCCTTTCTGATGGGGCTTTAGGGACACTGACACAGTGCTGTTCAATAAATAGGCTTTGTTTTTCCCCGGGCTGGCAGCGACTGCTTCAGAAAGTGTGCACCGGCAATATGCTACTGCGTATTCCCCATGGGCACTCAGCACTCCTGCTCACAGCTCCAAATCTGTCATCTTTCTATTTTGCTCTTGCCAAATTCCTATTCTCCCTGGCCAGGGACATAAGACATAAGCTTCTTCTCCAGTCTCTGGGGTCTGTGCTGCCTCAAGTCTTGTGAATGTTCACTTTCAAGAGGGAGGATTCTGTGGGAGTAATTCCTCGTGGTTTAAGAAGTGAATTGCATCCCAGGGCCCACAAAGGTATGTGGTTCTAAATGCAAAAAAAAAAAAAAAAAGATCTTGGATGAAAGTGTTAGTCGCTCAGTTATGTCTGACTCTTTGCAATCCCATTGACTATATAGCCCACCAGGCTCCTCTGTCCATGGAATTCTCCAGGCAAGAATAGTGGAGTGGGTTGCCATTCCCTTCTCCAGGGGATCTTCCAGACCCAGATAACAAACCTGGGTCTCCTTCGTTGTAGGCAGATTCTTTACCATCTGAGCCACAAGGAAAGCTCATGTTAGGTGAAATTATAATCAGTAAACTGCAGACTCTGCAATCTTTCTGAGCTCTTGGTCATCTTAGCATCTCCCCACTGTGACTGTCCTCTGAATGACGTAAATGATCATGATACTGAGGATAGAGGCCTGAGGAGGTTAGGTGGCCTGCCTGGGTCCACACAGCTAGTGTACATGCCAGGTTCAGAGCATGTGCTTCTTGCTCTCCACTTAACCAACCTGATCTGAGTTGTGAAAAGAAGATTGTGGAGAGGAGGAGAACTGTGTGCTAAGTATTGAGGGTAAATATCTGCAAGTTATGACAAGGGAAATCTGAGAAAAAGCAAAACCACCCACATGAAGGCAAACGTGCTAAAAGGCGGCTTTTTTGAACCTCAAGGAGCTCAGAAATGTAAAACATGGAGTGCAGGCAAGGGGATGAAGAGCAAGGCTGTGAAGCAAGGCTGAAGAAGTCTCTGAGGCTAGAGACGGAGGAACAGGCAAGTGCCACCAGGGAGTGTCCATTCATCTCATGGGTAATAAGGGCTTGCTAACTGGTGTCTGTACATCCCAGGATCCAGTCCCTCAGCACCTTTGCAGTGAAAGATATAAACATTTACCAAAAATAAAGAGTAAATACAGTGACTACTTCTTACTGTTTTTAAACTGATGCCTTACCAGATACCATGATAACCTAACTCAATAATTTGTTCATGTCTTTGGAAGCTCCCCCAACACACAACATGCATGAGGGCACCGAGAGATTATAATGAAGAACTATCTGGAAATATTTTATCAATGATATTTTTACAGGATGGGTTTCTATCACATGCCTCGAGGCAACCAGTTAATAATTAAGAAGAAATAGAGCATTTTAAAGCCTGCTCTTAAACATCACTGTATTGCAAAAAGCAGCATTTCATGTCGGAGAAGGCAATGGCACCCCACTTCAGTACTCTTGCCTGGAAAATCCCATGGATGGAGGGGCCTGGTAGGCTGCAGTCCATGGGGTCGCTAGGAGTTGGATACGACTAAGCGACTTCACTTTCACTTTTCACTTTCATGCATTGGAGAAGGAAATGGCAACCCACTCCAGTGTTCTTGCCTGGAGAATCCCAGGATTCTCCAGGGTCGGGGAGCCTGGTGAGCTGCCGTCTATGGGGTCACACAGAGTCGGATACGACTGAAGCGACTTAGCAGCAGCAGCATTTCATGTGAACTGAGAACATTTGGCTGGCTTGGATGAAGTTTTGCAAGGGGATGGAGTTAATCCCAGATCCACCCAATCATCTGAGAGTAGCTTCAGCTGCCTGGTGTAGTGAACTTCTGATGTCTCCCCACTGTAGGGGCATCAGTGGGTACCCAGGAATGCAGGCAGTTTAGAAATGACCCCCCCTTATAAAGATGTTCATCCTACCCCCTTTTCATGAATGAGTGGATATGCCATTTATCTTCTCCATGGTACTAGGTGAAGCCAGGCCCTGTGACTTCCAACAGATGGAGGCCTGTGTGGGTGAGGCCAGTTCTTCAACCAGACCCTGTCACCATACAAGGGGCAGAAACAGGTAAATTCTCAAAGCAGGTGAACCTGATCTGAGAAACCTTTAAAACCAGACAACCATTCCAAAGGAAGGAATGTTTATTGGAGGAATCCAGAGAGTGGAAGAAAAACAGGTGACTCAGAGTTAGTATTACCGTCAGCAAATTCGTGAACAGGCAGCAGGTACCAAGTCACAAGGTTAGGGTCTGGACCAGGTCCGAGTCATACAGCAGTGAGTGGTGGGAAGCCGGCAGGTCCTCAAACTTAAGGTGGCTGAGACAAGAGGAAAATCAGAAGTGTGTGCTCGAAAGGGGAAATCTACTGTACAGAGATGTCCAAAATGCCCCATGCAGTTAAACCCAAATAAGTCAGAAAATATCTACTAAGCATCTAAAGTAGGAAAATTAGATAGACTGTGGGTAAAAGCAGGATCATATGAATCTCTTATCCTTTAGATGACATTAGCCAATTTGGAAAGGCAAGCTATCAATAGCAAAAAAATATTAAATGACAACGCAAAAATCTCATTTATTAAGGCAAAGTACTTAAGATATGTTATAAGCTAGGACATGATTAAATAGTTCTCTTTTGAATCCAAATGGCATTTTCAGACTGAAGCTGTAATCTGTTAAAAAATATTGCTAATATTAACTAGGAGAAATGATCATTGGATTCTGAAAGTGTTTGGTTTACGTTACTACATTACATAACTTGCCATCTATCCTGTAATATTTTTTTAATAAATCAGATATCTTGGAATGCACATAACTATTCTTAATTCCTCCTTCATCTCACAATTACTTTTGTCCAGGGTTTTTCTGAAAAGGGTCACAGTGAAAATTTCTCATCTGTCTGACCAACGCCCAAGGCTGGTTACAGACAGGTGGCACTTGGGCTTCAGCAGCCTGGCTTAGCCAGGGCTGTTTCCCGCCAGGCTCACTGCTAGGTTCACTTTGGTTGTGTATCCATGACAACAGCCCAGCCTGGGGGATAGTCCATTAGTTATCCAGTTGCTGTATTTCCATAATTCCTAGTGAGTTATGTGAATGACTACCCCATTTGCTTGATTACAACGGCCTCTTCTATGCTTAGATATGATCCTTATTTCTGAGATAAATGGGTTTGTACCATATTATATCAATGGACTAGTCTTCCAGGCACTTTCATGAAAATGAAATGGCTGCTATTCCAGTGGACAACTTAGAAAGGAGGAATTTTCTTCCTTCCTATTTTCATTCTCCCCTCCCTTTTTCAAGGCTCTAAAGAGAAATTGAGCTAATAGCCCTACTTGTTAATAGCTCTAACTGGTAACTGCTTGTTAATGTGTCAAGTTCTCAGTTACACAATTAAACTGCAGTAAACACATGGGCAATGGATATGGAGGAAGCACCTAATTTCCTTCCCATTTTCCTCTCCATATAGTTATGATAAAACATCTTATTTTGTGAATATTGCATTTTAATGAATTTTATTACGCAGAATCCCTTTTTGAGAGGTTTTTAAAAAATCATTCTTTTAATTACCAAGATCAGCTTGAAGCAAAGGACTCGAAAAGCTTTGCCAAAGAGGGGAAAAAAACAGTATTCTAGAAAAAGCCATAGTCAAGTGTTTTGACTTAATTTTTCTTCTGTTAAACTCATGGCAGTATTATGCTAGCATTACTTGAAAGATGGTAATCTTTCAAGTCACAACTTTAAGAATCACTAAAAATCGGCTAATTAACAGCATTGTGCAATCCACTGAGAACACTTAAAAGTCCCAAGTGAAGGAGGAAAAAAGTTTCAAGTGATTCTGATAAGCTCCCAAAGATAAGTCCTTATCTGAAAAATGGGATGGAATCAGCGTACAGTGAAATGTCATAATTATCCAGGGCCATTACTTCATCTAAACCATTTTTCCAGTATTGAACGTGAATAAAACTAATTCAGTTTGAAGAGGTCACTTTCTGATCTCTCCAATAAGATATCTTACAAGTTTGCAGGTTATCATTCCTAGAATAAAAATTAGGAGGGTCTGAACTTCCAAATACTAAATTCGGGATCAGAAAACATTTTCTTAACATTTGTCATATAGTTAAAATGGTCAGGCAAGGAGACTCTCTTTTCACTAACATTCATTTCTTTATGTTGGAACATGTTTATACTGGGACCAGCTCATTAACTGGGAAACTTTTGTTAATCATGCCTAATAGAGAACATTTCCCTGAAGATGTATTATTCGCTTTGTCCTTGAAGCAAGAAAACAAATGAGAATCCAGAGATGCCTAATTGATTGTTTCATTATTAGGTTTAAGGGGAAACACTTTGAGTCACATTCTCATAATGTTTATGTAATTTTCTGACTTCATGACAATTTCCCTGAAAGGCAAATGCTCAAGATAATAGGTCATCAACCCTCTCTTGTTTTGTATCATTGTGACAAATATCTACCAGTCTCCTGCACAGTGCCAAGTTGTGGATTTGAAAGTTATTTTGAGTATTGCTTGAAGTAACCAATATGTGCTGGATTTAAGTGATTACTGTAACAATAACTGTCCTTTTATTTTATATGAACAATTAGCATTAAGAGGCTTCATCAGACTCTGCCACTTACTAGTCGTGTAACCCTAGAGAATCACTTAATCTCCCTGGATTTGGTCATTCTCATCTAGACAATAATGTGGGTGACCATGATGGCAATGGAGGAGGTACATGCCTCCAAAAAGAGACCCCCCAAAAGAAGATCCGGAATCACGAATGGTGGGACAGTAGAGCAGAGTTGTGAAGAAATATGGAAATGTGGGATGGGGGGTTGGTAAATAAACATCTGAGTCAGTAGGAAATGCAGAGGCTTTTGGAATGGACTGAAAAACCAGGACACTGCCTGCCCATGCCTTTGAATGTGGTTTCAATCCCTGTGTGTTCCAAGTACCACGTTCCTTCCAAATGCATAGCAGTTCCCTGAACAAAATTCTAAAGAAGCAAAGAGGCAGGATCCAAACTCTTGTGAAAAGTCCAAGAAAAGCCAGAGACTAAGAAGCGATCAGACAGCAGAGACGCTGCTGCTTTTGATGTTGCCCTTTGGCTTTTGCCTACAGGCTGAAAAAGAGGGAGAATTTGGAAGGAGAATGGGAAACAGCTGTAGCATCCTGACCAGTTCAAGATGTGGAACTTGGTTCTCTGATTCGTGGCACACAAAACAACACAGGGAAGGGGCAGTGGCTGAAGGCAGCACCGGGAACACTGTGCAGTCCAGAAAAGCACCCTGCTGAGTCCCTGCAGGTCGTGGTTACTGTCTGAACGGGTGACTGGGCTGAACTAAAAGTGTGATTCGGGCCATCCTAGCCTGACCCATTCTGGTCATCTGCAATGAGCATCCAACCCCAAACCTCTCTGTAATGAGTGGAGACCGTCCTCACAGGGTACCCAGGGCTCTCATTTCTAAACCTCACTGATGAAAGAAGTAATTTGTTTCTTTGGTTTTGATACTCTGTTCTGGAAAAACCGATGTCTAAGGAATATATAAGATATCTTGATATTTCTATGGTCATACTTTATCACAGTTTCTTCTATCTTTTGTCCCAAGTTCCACCTCAAAATCCAATCTGCACATCTCTGCTCCTTCAGATTGCTTCCTGTAGTTTACCCCCATTGTATATGGTGTCTGGTCTCTGGGGACCAGTGTCTGGCCCTATTTTCTAAGTGGAACATTCAAGCCCTGTGTCTTAACTAACCGCTTGCACCTGGTCAACCTTGCTTTTGTTGAATTAAACTACCAATTTAATAACCCCATCTATTTCATCGAGCAAATGTTTAATGCTTTCCTAGAAGCCATCCCTAACACTGAGGATAGAATTTAGAAGTTAGATGGGAGAAATGTCCAGACCTACACCACACACTTCTTATTTTTACTTTTCATTTTAACTCATTAATTTTTCTGGTCAGCGATTTCCCACTACAGGTCAAGATTCTTTAAATCAAACATTTCTTCTTTCCGCAATCCCTCTCCAGAAATACAATTGATCCACCCTCTGCACCACATCCACTCCTAGAGTCAGCAGTCCTAGGATGCTCATGGAGAAACCCTGATACAGACAGCACTGATGCTGGTGGCCGTGGCCAGAAAGAGAAGTGGGGAGATCAGGAAGCAGGAACCAGGGCTTATGTGAGATTCGGTAGATAGGGGAGTCTAGGCACAGAGTGTCTGGGCAGGGCTTTAGTTATCCAGGTGAGAATGATCTAGGAAACAGGAAAATTAAATGCAAACATCAAAGTCGGTGTGTCTAGTACAGCCAGACAGTCCTCTCCATTTTGCAAACATTTGTTGAATGATGGTCTATTTGGTGCCAAGCACTGTGAACACAGAGATGAAGACAAGGATAGTATTTCTAAGTTCAATATCCAGATTATTGAGAATCAGCCAGAGTGTACAGAGCAGTAATGAGGGGTCAGACTGGCTGACTATGCTGTCTCTTTACCTCCTCCTCAACTCAGTGTGGGATAAATTGTCATCTGATCCCATATTCAGGGCAAACAGGGGGAAAAAGTATAGAGTAGATGTTTTGATGGTCACCAAAGCTTGCATGCTTGTAACTCAACTAGTTTGTAAATTAATCATATTTCGACAGGCAATTTCTTGTTGCTTCCCTGGCATCCATACCCTTCCCAGCTTCCCTAAAGCTTCCCCTTTGTTGGTCCACATGATCACATGGAAACCAGTTCTCCCATCAGTTGATGCATATGAGAAAAACACACCTAACTGAAGCTATTCAGAGCCTTCACCCACTTGGTCCAGTGATTGGTTCAGGACTGGGCATGTGATCTAGGCCTGTGTCCTTAGGATGAACCTGGAGGCCTTCACCGAGAATACTTAGATGAAAGGCTCGTGTAAGCGAGGAGGCGTGGCGGTCCAAAGTTGCGGGCAGCCATGGTTGGAGCACAAAAAGAAAGCCACGTGAAAACGCAACTGACTTTAGAAGAGTCAGGGAAGATGAAGTAGAACAAAAGTCTCCAGGACATACTTCATTGGGTCTATCTAGAGTTTTAGCCAATTTATGACCCCAGGGTGTATCTGTTTGGAAAATACTTCAGTAACGATGGAAAATACATCCACAGTGGTATGGAATTATTGTTTTTATTAGGAAGGAATTTTTATTTTTTTGTTTTTTTTTAAATTTTTTAATTGGAGTATAATTACAATGCTGTGTTGGTTTCCACTGTACAGCAACATGAATCATGACTGTGTATACATGTATCACGTGCATCCCACTCATCTAGGCCATCACAGAATGCCAGGCTGGGCTCCCTGTGCTGTACTAGAAGCTCCCCACTAGCTGGCTAGCTCACACGTAGTAGTGTGTGTATACCAGCGCCACTCTCCCAGTTCACTGCACGCTCTCCTTCCCCCAACTCCGTGTCCGCAAGTCTGCCTTATGTGCCACCACGTCCCCGCCCTCTGTGTTACCTTTGTCTCCCATGTTTCTCTCATTTCCCTCACAGTAAAGACACTGGGGAAAGCATAAATTTTTTTTTTCTTTTGCAAAGTCACCTCTCCTTTCCTCTCCCTATAGCCATCGTAGATTACTCTTCCCACAGCTTTTCCTGCATTTACCAGAGAATTCCTCCTAATTTTCCTTAGGCATCTTATTTTCAGTGATCCTCTAATCTCCACCAGACCTAGAACATTCTCCAATGTATACCTGTATGTAACCACACGCCTGATGTGGTTAAAATAACACATTGTTATTCTTTGATATCAATTCATAAGACACTTGTTACATAACCAGGAGGATTTTATCTCAAGAACTGACGATCTCACTGGCCTAAGGCCATGCTAGGAAGCCTGGATTATAAACCACAGCTTGTTGATGTTGTTCAGTCACTAAGTGGTGCCTTGGTGCATGCCTTTGTCTTTGCAACCCATGGACTGCAGCACGCCAGGATCCTCTGTCCTCCACTACCCCTTGGAGAGATAAATTACAGCTACAGAGTTTCAATTACGCAAGGTGAACTAATCCTAGAGACCTACTATATAGCACAGATACTACAGTTAACAGTACCATATTGAATACTTAAAAGTTTGCTAAGAAGGTAAATCTTATATTAAGTGTTCTTATCACACATGCACAAATAAGAAGAAATAAAGGTGGAAGGATACTTTTGAAGGTGATGAATATGTTTATGGCATAGACTATAATGATAATTTCATGCAGCGTATTTATCCCCAAACTCAATGAGCTGTATACATCAAATGCATACAACTTTTTGTCTATCAAGCATATCTCAAGATAGTTAAAATAATAAAACACAGCCATTTGACTTCTAAGTCTAGACTTTTATTTTTTGCTGTTTGCTATAAAACGAAAGCTTCTAGCCACTCATACTGAAAGAACTCCACGTCAGGCACCTGCTGTGACTGCCTCTTCTTTTAGCTGGCTGATCCTGCCCCCATGCTATAGTAAGAGTCAAGGAGATCCACGCAGTGTCTAAAGATGCGGGACACATCGTATCTGGCCACACAGAGTGAGTTCAGGCAAGTCAAATGAAGACAAATTCCAGGGTCTTCATAATTCTTGGTAAAACTGGTGCCTCACCTTATCCAATAGTGCTGTCTGCACTGATCCCCGTACTGCCCGGAGGAAGCCCGAAACGGTAGCTCCTTCTATCACCACATACACTGTCCTCTTCTGTCACACACACAGACTGACTTGCTATTTCTGAGTTGTTTTTGAGTGCTGGACCATTGTCGGTAATCATTGCTTTTTTTTTTTTTTTCTATCTTGGAAAAAGGAGCTGCAAGGTATTGCCTTGCGAAGAAAAAAAAAGGGAATTTGGGAGAGAGAAAAATCACATACATATGAAGGATTCGAAATAGATTCCTTTCTAGAAGTTTGCATTTTAATCCAATCAAGACACTTGGGCACCCTGCATAGTGCCTCTACCTTTAAAGGAATTTAGCTCAATTTTACACCAAACACCATTCTGAAGCTTAACTTAATGTGGAAATGCCTTGAGATTCGGTCACTAGGAGCGGAAAAGAATCATGGAAAGGGGCAAAATGTGACTCTTTCTGGTTGCTGTTTCTTCTTTATTCTCAGTGCCTGAACTCTTCCATGCGGCCTGGGTTTTGAATGACTTCAATTCTGAATAAGCTTAGTCACATCTTTCATCTTTGAAATCTCAGATTATATTAATATTCATGGCTCTCCCAGTGTAAATCTCTGCCCCCCAAATTGGAGAATTAGCTGTGACGTTAGGAACTGGAATTCACAGCACAGATATGTGAAACTCGGTTCCCTTCACCACTGTCCCCACTGAAATAGCCAATTGTTATCTGGAAAAGCCCAAGTTCCTTTCAAAGCCAACCTTGATTAAATTGAGTCATTTATGAACTTACGCCTTGCTGCAGACAATCAGGAAAACTCATCCTCCCCTCTTGAATTAATCCAGATGACTAAACACCACTGACATCTCCTAACCTGCTTTCCTAAGAAAGATCTTTCATGCCCTGGAGTTGAAGCTGCTCAAGTATGAAAGTAACACATTATCTTATATCCTAAATAATGCTGAGTTCTATACTTTTTGCCCTCGAGAGTCAATATGTTTTGAATGAATTAATAACTCTGAACATGTGCATGAATAACTCTGAGCAACATTCTGAATGTGTCTGGGAGGTTAACTCACTTTTAACTAGAGCTTAATGCTAAAAAGAGGAACATTCAACGTCAGTCCTAGTTTGTCCACTTCCTCTTGTCCACATTGGGAACCCAAGCCCACAGTCATAGCTGTTTCCACTTTGGCATAAAGGAGAAGGGTCGAGAATGTGTGGAGGTAGGTAGTGGAAGAACGCTGTCGCTCCAGGGAGAGAAGCGTTCAAGAGAGCTTTTCTGATGGGTAACGTATCTGCTGCATCACCTGAATATCTAGGAAGAAAGCATCAGCAACTTGCAAGACTTTCATTTTTCCAATCATTCTTCTGGATACATCCGAAGTCACTGCAGAATCTTTCACCCCACATTTCTTTGGGAAGCACTCATTGGGAAGACGTTCTACACAGACCTCAGGCCAGAGTAAGAGGATGCCACTGGAGGCTGGGGAAGGTGGCTGCTGCAAGGATTTTCTGTTCTCATTAAAGGGAAAGAATAGACGCAGGTGTAAAATAATTGTCCTTTACATCGCATCATGCTTTACTGCTGAATAAAAATTTATACATATATGAATTATTGTACTTATCTTGCGGTGAAGGGACAGGTACTGCCACGCTACTTTAGAGATGAGGACAGTACGGCTGGGAATTTACCCGAATTACTTGTGGTACGCTGCATTATTAGCTACATTTCTCACCATTTCATATAGCAATCCGCTTTGATACATGACTTTATGTTGCTCTAACAGAGTAGAGAATAGGACTTCCCTAGTGGTCCGGTGGTTAAGACTCTGTGTTTCCAATGCAGGGAACACAGGGTCAATCCCTGGTTGGGGAACTAAGATCCCACATGCCAAGCAGAGCAAGTAGAGTAGCCAAAAGATTTTTTTTTTTTTTTAAGGAGTGATTATTTACACCTCTTGAGTCTGACTTTGTCTTTATTACTTGCCAACTGTACAAGAGGGAAGCAGTGATATGCCAATTCTACATCTCAGCCTCAAAAGGTCTTGACTCCAAACCACTGACATTCCATTATATCAGATCGCCTACTGCATATACCATGTGAGGCTAGAAGGTTTTTCATTTATGAGGCTAAGAAACTGTCTTTGAGTAAGCTATGCCTTGCCAAGCTAGTCTGATTTCTCTCTCATTATTTCCTAACATATTCTCTGCTACAGACAAGTCAGAGTCCTTCCCACCTGCCACTCATGCATCTTATCTTTAGAGAAATACACCCTCAGCCTAATGGCAAGTTCTCCCTCTCTGTTCAACCAAATCTTCTACTTCTTAAAAGATATTACTGAAATGTGGCTGATTTACAACGATGTGTTCATCTCTGCTATACAACAAAGTGTTTCACACACACACCCCCATATATATATTATATATATATATAAAATATACAATATAGATATAATATATATATTGTTTTCCATATTCTTTACCACTATGGTTTATCACAGGATACTGAGTATAGTTTTCTGTGCTACATAGTTGGACCTTGTTGTCAAATTTACTTGTTTAACACCCCACTTCTACTACTGCATCCATTTATGAGGTCTCTCCTAGTCACCTTTTCTCTGCTTACCTGCTCTTCGTATTTACATGTGGTCTCAGTCCCGTGCGATTACATCTTTAATCCTTGCTATTGATGACTGTATGTTCTGCCTCCATAGCTCAATATAAGAGCTTCCCATAGGACCAAGACCTCTGCTTCCCTAATGCACCTATGAATAAGCAAGTGAGTGAATAAATAAAAATCTAAGCTACACTATAAGGAGGTTAAATTCATGTAGCATCCTTTTTTACTGCTTATACACTTGCTTCACATCTCTAGACTGCTAAGAAGAAAATTCAAAGATTCTGTGACGTTACCTTGAGCTCATATCACCTGAAATATTACTGGAAAAAAATAAGTGTAAAGTATGACAGAAGAATGCTTCCTGTCTCCACCAGGTGTCTCCTCAGGTTCAGCCATTTTCAACAGCAATCTTGTAAGAGATGAGGATGTCGCTAAGCCAAAGCAGGTACCACGCAGAGGAAGCCCACCTACTGGCAAGGACGGCAGGGCTTGTTACAAACCAGAGCGAAGATGGCAAAGATACACCTTCAAAAGCTTCTTTGCTCTGTGTGTACAACATGGGCAAAACTATCTCAAAGAACATACCTTTTGAAAACATAGCTCATGGATCATTACTTATAAAGGATTACCAGCTCTTCTTTGAAAATGTAATTTCCACCTCAGGAAAAACTTAATTTCCATGCATATTACACTCCTTTCCATTGGTACACAGGTGGCTTATTAGTAGATTTTTGGTATCCTTAAAGATTTGTTCTATTGGAACTTGGAAGAAAACCAAATCAGCAAAAATAACTAAGTGTTTGCTCTGCTATTCTTTCCACCTTTCTAATCACTGCATCAGAGCTGTAGGCATTGATGCACCTTGCCCCAAATTGTCAAATTGAAGAAGCGTGTCATAACCACAAGTAATTACCTTGTAGGTCCAATAAACTGGAGGTTTTCTCAGGATGCACCCTGGGCTAAATCATGAGGGCTAGACAGTCCATGGAGGAGAAGAAGATGAATCTACCAGCTTGGGTACAAAAAGACACAGGCTTTCAGCTATAAGCAGACCTTGGAGGTATCATGGGTTTGGCTCCAAGCCACAGAAATAAAGTAAATATGGCAATAAATCAATTCACACAACTGTTTCGGTTTCTCAGTGTACATAAAATACACTCTACTGTCGTCTATTAAGTGTACAATAGCATTATGTCCAGAAAACAATGTCAGTCAGTTCAGTCACTCATTTATGTCTGACTCTTTGTGACCCCATGTCTGATTCTTTGTGACGCCAGCCCTCCCTTCCATCACCAACTCTCAGAGTCCACCCAAACCCATGTCCCTTGAGTCGGTGATGCCATCCGTCCATCTCATCCTCTGTCGTCCCCTTCTCCTCCTGCTCTCAATCTTTCCCAGCATCACGGTCTTTTCCAATGAGTCAGCTCTTCACATCAGGTGGTCAAAATATTGGAGTTTCAGCTTTAACATCAGTCCTACCAATGAACAACCAGGACTGATCTCCTTTAGGATGGACTGGTTGGATCTCCTTGCAGTCCAAGGGACTCTCAAGAGTCTCATCCAACACCACAGTTCAAAAGAAAACAATGTGCGCACCTCAATTTTAAAATATTTTATTGTTCAACTATGCTAACCAATCTTCTGAGCTTCCTGTGAGTCATCATAGTAACATCAAAGATCACTGATCACAGGTCATCACGACCAACATAATAATAACAAAAAGGTTGGAAATATAATGTGACACAGTGACATTAAATGAGCAAATGCTATTGCAAAATACCACAAGCCTTCAATTTGTAAAAAAAAAAAAAAAAAAAAAAAATCTGCAAAGCACAATAAAATGAGACCTGCCTGTATACATATAATTCATATAATAACTAGACCCTCCTGGCAAGGAATTTTTCTTTTTATACAGTAGTTCCCCCTTTTCCCTGATTTCCTTTTCCCCACCACCAACTGTAGTCCAAAGATATCAAGTGGAAAGTTCCAGAAATTAAGAAAAAAAATCCATGAGTTTTAAATGGCATGCCATTCTGAGGAGAGTGAAGAAATCTCATGCCATCTCACTTTGTCCCACCCAGGACGTGACTCATCCCTTTGTCCAGCTCAATTCTCACTTAGTACCCATCCTGGTTATCAGATCTGGATCCACTGTTGCAGTATCACAGTGCTGGATTCAAGGAACCCTTATTGTACATCACAAATGGCCCCAAAGTGCAATAATTGTGATGCTGGCAATGCAGATATGCCAAAAAGAAGTTGTAAGTTCTTGACTTGATAAAGAAAAAAAATGTTGTTACCAAGCTCTATTGTAGGAACAAATCTTCTATCCATAAAATTGTGAAGAGGGAATAGTTTTGCTATTCCCAAAACTATAGAGGGATAGTTTTGCTGCTGCATCTCAAATTGCAAAAGTTATAGCCACAGTGTTTGCAAGTGCTTAATGAAGATGGAAAATACATTAACTTTGTACCATAAGATATTTTAAGAAAGAGACCACATTCACATAATGTTTATTACAGTATATTGTTATACGCACTCTCTTATTCTTACTCTTGTTAATCTCTTACTGTGTTAGATTTACATATTAAACTTTATCACAGGGATGTATAGTATACATACTTGTATAGAAGAAACGTAGTATATATAGGGTTCAGTACTGTCCACAGTTTCAGAAATTCAGTGGGGTCTTGGAACAGATCCCCCCATTGATAAGTGGCAACTGACTACTCTACAGAATGCTTCTATTTCTTTTTAAAGTTTGCTTTCAATATTTATTTTTACGCAGATTCCTTAGATGTGTGTGTGTATGTGTATGTGTGTGTGCGTGTGTGTGTGTTGTATATGCCCACATACATGTATAAGTACCATCTAGGAAAGACACCAGCTACTGCTTTGTCCTGGGCACCACATTTCTGGGGATGGTCTTACCTGATGAGAGCAAACGAGAAAGCATATACCGTCACCAAATCCCTGTTTCCCCAGAAATCCAGAGGATCTAGCTATTTACACTGATACTGTGCCTATGACCTAATACCAGTCAGATCAGACAGAAGACCCAGTTTGGTGGAATCATGGTGTTATGAGTTAAACTTTGTTCCAACCAGTAAAAGGTGTTGAAATTCTAAGCCTAGTATCTCAGAGTGTGATCTTATTTTTTTTTAAATAGGGCTTTTACAAATAACGCTAAATTAGGTCATTAGTAGGGTCTGAACCCAATATGACTGATGTCCTTATAAAAATGATCAGTGTGGACAGAGACAGACACAGAGAGAAGACCAAGTCAACAGAAGGCAGAGGTCAGGGTAATGTGTCTTCAAGGCAAGGAACTCCAAAGATTCCCAGAAAATCACTGGAAGCTGGAAGGAGGCATGGAGCAGAGTCTCGTCATAGCCCCCAGAAGACAAGCAGCCCGACTGAGGTTACCTTGACCTCAGACTTCTGACCTCCAGGACTTGGGGGAAAAAAATGCTATGCTGTTGAAGCACATAGGCTGCAGCATTTTGTTACAACAACCCTAGAAAACTAACAGAGGAGAAGGGAACAGGGATTCTGTGCTTCTGACCTCCTGATTGATGAAAGAAGTTTGAACTTTTTTAACAACTTTTGTTTAACTTCTGGTGGAGTATAATAGTAGAAAGAAGTGAGGTGGAAAAGACATTCCTGGTTAAGACCTATGCTGCTCTATTAACAGGGATTAATTAATTAGGTATTCTGACTCCACCACAATCCTGGTAAGTCCCATCCTGCTATAGAGTTTTCAGTAATGTATTAGTTAATGTGTTGAATCAGCTTCCTGTCAGACACACAGTTCTGAACATCAATGTTTGATATTTCCTAATTTTATAGGATAATATTTAATCCATTACGATCCTGGTGTATTTATCATTATCTGGTCTATTCATCCTCATTAAGCTTATCTAGTCATTAAATTCCAAGGACATGCTTTGTTTTAGAGTTATCACTGTTAAGATTACACAAAACTCAAGGTAAAATAAAAACCTCCATTTCCATTTTTCCTGCCTTTTATTGTACAATGTTCAGAATTGAGGGCATTATTACATAGCTGACAAGAATTAGAATCAAACAGACACCACTGCAAAGTCTATTTCACACGTACATTTCCCCCAGCTCTGAGGAAAGCCTGCAGTGAGATCTCAGGTTATAAGAAGCCTGGACACCAGTATTCCTATCTTTTATTACCAATTTCTAGCTCTATTGCCAAGATCTCTCTTGGATGTTTCCACAGTTTGGTGAGACATGGAGTGAAATACTGTTACAAACATACAGTAATAACACTGACTATTCATGAATCTGGTCTTACGACTATATGATCTAGCCAGAGAGGTTTAAATGTTCAGGACGGTGTGAGTAAACAGCTCAATATGATCAGCTCAATAAGATCAAGAACATCTAGAAGGAAATACTTATTATCAATTAACCTGCTCTGCTTTCTGTGTGAGAGCTCTCTGCAGTGAACATAGCTCCACTTAGGTTTCCATTCAGCCGGTTTAATTCAGCATCTATTATGTGACCACCATGCACTGCATTGGGGTTTATACAATGTTCCTCATGTTTTCTCTATTTCCATTGATTACTTTTAAGACAAAGAGTACTGTCAAACTGCCTGCCTGGTCAGATTTCTTTCTTATTAAAAATGGCTCCCAAAGTAACAGAGGAAACCAATTTCCCTTGGATGAAAGATTTGGTGTCATTTTTTTCCTGGGACCTGGGGCCCAATATTTTGGAAATGGTAACCCCATTAAATATATGGGAGTTTTAGGTTCCAGGAAGCTGCACCATGGCCAAGTGATAGACACCCTTGATTATGAAACTCTCTAGAGAAGAGAATTTGATATGACTACACAGGAAGGCTATATGATTACATCAAGGCTATATATTGTCACCCTGCTTATTTAACTTATATGCAGAGTACATCATGCCAAATGCTAGGCTGGATGAAGCACAAGCTGCAATCAAGATTGCCAGGAGAAATATCAATAACCTCAGATTCGTGGTTGACACCACCCTTATGGCAGAAAGTGAAGAACTAAGGAGTCCCTTGATGAAAGTGAAAGAGGAGAGTGAAAAAGCTGGCTTAAAACTCAACATTCAGAAAACTAAGATCATGGCATCCGGTCCCATCACTTCATGGCAAAAAGATGGGGAAACAATGGAAACAATGAAAGACTT
The DNA here is from genome assembly GCA_935064755.1 of Tragelaphus eurycerus. Classification (NCBI taxonomy): domain Eukaryota; kingdom Metazoa; phylum Chordata; class Mammalia; order Artiodactyla; family Bovidae; genus Tragelaphus; species Tragelaphus eurycerus. The sequence goes on along the minus strand of CAKXYN010000034.1, from coordinate 8,357,600 downwards.
TATTTTGGGGGGCTCCAAAATCACTGCAGATGGTGGCTGCTTCCATGAAATTAAAAGACGCTTACACCTTGGAAGAAAAGTCATGACCAATCTAGACAGCATATTAAAAAGCAGAGACATTACTTTACCAACAAAGGTCCATCTAGTCAAAGTTATGGTTTTTCCAGTGGTCATGTATGGATGTGACAGTTGGATGATAAAGAAAGCTGAGCACCGAAGAATTGATGCTCTTGAACTGTGGTGTTGGAGAAGATTCTTGAGAGTCCCTTGGACTGCAAGGAGATCAAACCAGTCATTCCTAAAGGAAATCAGTCCTGAATATTCATTGGAAGGACTGGTACTGAAGCTAAAACTCCAATACTTTGGCCACCTGATGCAAAGAACTGATTCCTTAGAAAAAGACCCTGATGCTGGGAAAGATTGAAGGCAGGAGGAGAAGAGGATGGCAGAGGATGAGATGGCTGGATGGCATCACTGACTCGAAGGACATGAGTTTGAGCAAGCTCCGGGAGTTGGTGATGGACAGGGAAGCCTGGTATGCTGCAGTCCATGGGGTCGGCAAAGAGTTGGAGACGACTGATTGACTGGACTTAACTGAACTGAACACAAGAATGCATGCTTTTGGATGTGTTCAGTCACTTGGTTGTGTCCAACTCTTTGAGACACCATAGACTATAGCCCATCAGGCTCCTCTGTTCATGAGATTTTCCAGGCAAGAATACTGGAGTGGGTTCCATTTCCCTGGGTTCCCCAGGGGATCTTCCCAGCCCAGGGATTGAACCCGAGACTCCTTCGTCTCCTGCATCGGCAGGCGGATTCTTCACCACTGAGCCGCAAGAAGGCATATACCACTGCAGTGTGAGCTGTGATCAAATTTGAGTATGGTCCTCTGAGGGAGACACAGGGAGAGAATCGTGGTCACCTTTAACTCCCAGGAACTGGTCCGAAAAGAGACATTATCAAGATTTCCTGAATGAATAGCAGTGGGAGTGCATCACCACCACTGCATAATCGCACCTGGATATTGAGGTTTTTCCACCTTCAGCATCTATTCTACTGTTCTTCCTCACTCAGAGGCAGAGTGAAATTTTTATTTCAACAAATCTCAAGTCCTGAACTGCTAAGATTTGATTCTACTGGGTTTGTCATGTGCCAGCGTGGAGAAACATGGAGGGTGGGATTATATTTGAGAGTGCTATACTGTGGACAGTAAGACAGCATTACCAAAAAATATCCAACAGAGACAAGCAGCTTCCAATCTTCCCCCTACCCCTGCCTCACACATCTCCCTCAGTGATGTGAGAAGTAAAAATGTTTGCAGGCCATTGTAGTCCAGCCCATGGCAGATGGGGTGAGGGTGGCGGGGGTGGGGGAAGGAGGTGTGATGGACAAGCCCTTAGAAGCATAGCACACTATGGAGAGAAAGAAGTCATCCCCAGGATAGCAGACTGGGCACACAGAGGAAAAAGCTTCAGCTATCAGCATTGCCTGCATCATTAGAAACAGCAGTAGCTATAGATACAGAAGTAGTTGATGTTGTGTGCATTAGGAGTAACTGCAGAGAAAGACCTCTGTGAAAATGGTCCGGAAGCCTCCATACAAGAAAACGATTATTTCAGCACAGGCAAGTTTAGGGCACAGAGGAGAACCAGCAGAGAGCCCAAGGAGGTGAGGATGATTTAAAACAAAGGAGGCTCAAAAACAACAGGGTCCCGCAGTATAGCCCAGGGAACTACATTCAGTATTCTGGCATAAGCCATAACGGAAAGGAGTTTCAAAAAGAATGTCGATGTATGTACATTGGAATCACATTGCTGTACAGAAGAAATGAACACAGCATTGTAAATCAAGTATACTTCATCTTTAAAAATTATAAACATACATAAATAAAACAAAGGAGTGTCCAAATAATCCCAGAGCATAAATTCCATTTCTCTCTAAGTGAGGCAGGATTGGATACTAACACTGGGAACACAAGCATACCATTTGCAGCTGTAAATATATGTTTATCCTTTAGTTTACTTTGTAATTAATAGTTCACTCCACAGGATGAATAGGTCATTCTTATGTAACCCTTGCCTACTTACGATGATATCCGCAATAAAAGATCCTCCCTAGTCAGTAGAAGATTTTCTCTTTTCTTGGTTGCCTCCAATTGACAATGGCAGTCAGAATTCCAGTTTCCAGGTAAGCAAAACAAGTTTTTAAAAAAACACCTCTTGGAGAACGCTGACTTACTAAAGGAGTGATTCTCACTGTTTGGCTTCACAAGTTCTGAAGCTGGCTGGGCCTTAATTGCTATTTGGATGGCTAGCAATGTAAAACACTGAGAAAAACTGCACCTGCCTATAAAAACAAATTCTGGTTTTGAAGCTCTTGGTAACAGAACTAGCATAGTCAGTGGTGAAAGCTAGTTGTTTTCTTTGAAGTTGTGAAAAATACTAAATGTACACTTTTTAGTCATTTTTCCCTCGGGGGAAAATGACTGCCACAGGCTCCCTGCTGACAAAGCTTATCATTAATTCATTTGCCTTCTTTAACAATAAAAACATATTTTCCCTAGACGTGAATTTGTGACATTATAATTCAATCACCAACGAGGAGAATTTGCCTTCCGCATCGGTTGAAAAACATTTAAAATGTTCTCCATTCTCACAATGTAAAATCTGTGTGCTTTTACATTTCTATTTTTAACCCTGAAAATGTAGTTTCTTTCATTCATGAAGCCCAGTCTGTTCTAGACACATCTTTTAATCAAATAAATCTACCCAAGGCAATGGCACCCTACTCCAGTACTCTTGCCTGGAGAATCCCATGGATGGAGGAGCCTGATAGGCTGCAGTCCATGGGGTCGCTAGGAGTTGGACACGACTGAGCGACTTTGCTTTCACTTTTCACTTTCATGCATTGGAGAAGGAAATGGCAACCCACTCCAGTGTTCTTGCCTGGAGAATCCCAGGGACGGGGGAGCCTGGTGGACTGCCATCTATGGGGGTCACACAGAGTCGGACACGACTGAAGTGACTTAGCATAGCATAGCATATCCTTATAAAGTTGGCATAGGTAACATAACTTAATAACTCTAAAATCATTAAATTTGTACGTGAATAAATCAGAGAAATACTCAAGAATCAACTGGAAATCCAACTAGCCCCCATATTTTCTGGAAATTCTTCCATTTATTTCTTTTTTCTTATTTGTAAGGGCTCACAACCCAGAATGAGGGCAGTTGGCCTTAGAATATACTAGAAAAGAATATATTCTTTGTTGGTAAATAGCCAGGACACTAATGGGGAAACATTTTTTTAAAACGTGGTCCTTTCATAATGATCATTTAATTTTGAGGACAAAAATCAGTTGTTACATAATTAAATATCAGTTGGCTATCAGAAGATTGTTTGGATGCTCTGTGTAAGTAACTCTATCATACTAGTTTTTTCAAACAACACTAGTATCCAGTGTATACTGAGGCTGGAAAACCATGGGTTTTTGTGCTGCAGTGATATACTGTGATGATGTTGTGACTCCAGTACCAAAGAAAGTAAAAGTGTCAGTTATTCAGTTGTGTCCAACTCTTTGCAACCCCATGGACTGTAGCCCACCAGGTTCCTCTGTCCATGTGATTCTCCAGGCAAGAATAGTGGAGTGGGTAGCCATTCCCTTCTCCAGGGGATCTTCCCAACCCAGGGATCAAATTCAGATCTCCTGCAGTGCAGGCGAATTCCTTATCATCTGAACCACTAAACAAAAACAAAATCCATCACACAGCAAAACATCTTCTGGAACTCTAATACAAATTGTATCTACTCAGTCCAATTTAACTCAAGTGTCACGAAGCATCATAGGGCGTCCAGGCCTTGCTCCACTGACATTCCTGTCCTCAGAAATAACTCAGCACTAGGTGCCAAACTTCACTGCACACTGGAATCACCTGAACAGTTTTTAATGCCGACATCAAGGTCATACCCCACCTTAATTAAATCAGAATGTCTCAGGGTAGGAGATGGACTTCAGTAGTTTTTTAAGTTCTCTAGGTGATTCTGATGTGCAACTTTTGGAAATCACTGAGTTACAGGAAATAAAGGTGAAAAGACCATCAAAATGTCACTAAATATGTGGGCAATAGCAGTCACATTATGACGGGATAGACATAAGCATTGCCTCTCAATACCTGATCTGAAATCCTTGGGGATGAAAGTATCTTACTATCCAGAATTGTTCAGATTTCATAAGTTACACAGTACATTTAACATGGAGGGCTTCCTAAGCAGCACAGTGGTAAAGAATCCACCTGCCAATTCAGGAAGACACAGTAGACTCAGGTTCGATCAATGGATCGGGAAGATCCCCGGGAGAAGAGAATGGCAACCCACTCCAGCACTCTTGCTTGGGAAATCCCATGGACAGTGAGCCTGGTGGACTACAGTCCATGAGGTCTCAAATAGTCGGACATGATACTCAGTGACGGAGCACACACGCACATATAATGAGGAAGTCGGTGATCAGGGTATGGGAATAGAGCATCCTGTAACCACAAAACTAGTATTTCTGCAGGAAAACACATTAGGTGAGAAAATTAAAACTTGATAAAATCACATCTACTAAAGTCAAGTTTGGCCAACAAATGAATTTGCCCATATTTATAAAACCACTTTTGATTTTCAGGATATTTGGAATTTTATAATCATTGATAACAGCATGAGGATCTACACTGAATCAAGTCTTCATCAAACCAAATTTAGCAACATAATCCATTCATGGTCGTCAATAGGCAGTGGCCCCTGTGATGCTGACAGTATTGATACAGCTTAGACCACCCTCTCATCTCAGCCTAAATCTGGCTCCCTTACCTCTGAAGGCAAGAGTTAATAAGTTTTCCAAAATTTTAATTATTAATTGTATGAGTTTATACACACACATGAGAGAAGGCGATGGCACCCCCACTCCAGTACTCTTGCCTGGAAAATCCCATGGACGGAGGAGCCTGGTGGGCTGCAGTCCAAGGGATCGCTAAGAGTCAGACACGACTGAGTGACTTCACTTTCACTTTTCACTTTCATGCATTGGAGAAGGAAATGGCGACCCACTCCAGTGTTCTTGGCTGAAGAATCCCAGGGATGGGGGAGCCTGGTGGGCTGCCGTCTATGGGGGTCACACAGAGTCGGACACGACTGAAGCAACTAAGCAGCAACAGCAGCATACACACACATATGTGTGTGCGTGTGTGTGTGTGTATGTGCAAATGCTTTGGGACTTATACCTTAAAAATCAACCAGCCCCATTCCATAAGAGGAAAAAAAGTCATCATAGATTCCCAGTTGTGACTTTTCAAGGCTATCAAACACAAACTTAACAATCACTGGTAACACCCTGCCGTTTGGTATGTGTAAACCACAGCTGTGGTTGGACTGCTTATAGAGTCAAGCGGGCTGTCTCATCACATCTAAAACAGACCATGCCAAGTCAGTTATTAGAAATAGCCTATAGGCTTCCTGTCCTGGGGGGAGAGTTGCTGCTCACTGTTATTAATCAGTTTAGGAGGAAACTCATGGATTTTTTCCTGGGGAAAGATGTGCATGGTCAATGAGCACAGGATCAACCTAAAGATTGAAGCTTTTAGGCACCTAGGAAAAAATATAGCCTCACAGAATGAGGCAGAAGATCCAAGCTGGTCATACAGATTGGATGCCACTCAGCCAGTGGAGGACACCTCCTAAGGAGGCTCTACAGGGATCTGGTAGGATAGTTAGATGAGCTCTAAGAATGATGTAAAGCTGGAAGAACCAATATCACGGACTACTTTCCCAAGACTTGCTTCAGGGGTTCATTGAGAAATAATCAGCTCACCCGATGCCCCAGGTTTCATCCCAGCTCCATCCCCACAGAGGCAACAAGCCCGAGAACCAAACTTCTCTTTCTAGCATTGTACCAAACAGCCAGATTCAGGGCTTTTTATACTAAAAGAACTACTAAGGAAGAATTTCATTTGAAAAACACAGTTCAGTTTCAGGAATTCTCAGATGATCTTTCACTTGTTGCTAGTCACCTGCCCCTAATTCACCATAACGTTCGGTACAAATATCATGAGTTCTGACGTCCTGTGCCCCATCTCTGCCTCAGGAAATGAACCCAGTTGACCAAACAAGATGAATCGACAATATGTGAATTCCCTCAGCTTCCTCCCCAACATCTACAGGTGTACCTGCACCCATACCCGCTTTTCTGTTTCCTTTCTTTGTCAACTGGGGAAAAGCACAACCTAAAAGTTGAGAATCGTGTTCTATTCAGTGCACTTGCTAAGGACTTAAGCCCAGGAGGCAGCCTCTCAGAAAGCTCTGTGGGACTGCTCCAAAAAGGTAAGGGAGGAGTCAGGATACATGGGCGGTTTGGGGACAAAATCCAGGTAGTCAGAATATCAAAAAACGACAGTTCATTAAAGAAAAAGCAGACACGTCAAGGTAATGAATTTAGCACTTTTCTATGTACAGGAAGATTCGAGCATCTGGGCTCACTGGAAGCACTTCTTTGATGTGTACCTTAACTATCAAGGGCCAGCATCCTGCTTGTCTCCATCCCGAATCCTCCCAGGGTGCAGAGTACAGGGCAGGTGGCCACAGTGACTGATGGTAAAGGCCACCACATCTGTTGTTTACTGATGTGACAGGCAACATTTTTCACCCAAAGTTCCCTTTCCAAGATTCTATCACTTCTCTCCAAGTTCAGGCACTTTTCTCCTTCTATTCGCCAACCCCTGCCACCTATGTTTCTGCTTTAGAAACATGCTCAAACCTTTCCCCCCTCAAAAACACCACAAAAAGGGGATATGACCTGAAGTGTGCTGTGTCTTCACTTTCCATGCTTTTACAGCTTAGCTTCTTGAAAAGGGTGAGTGGGAGGTGAGGAAATAAAACACTTAACGAGGCTTCCTCTCCCACTTGTAGAGAAAGCGTTCTTTTCAGCGTCAATCATCCTAGCAGCTAAATTTCACGGACAACTTTCAGCCTCTTACTGCCTCACCTCTCTGCAATGTGGTTTTTTGTTGTTGTTGCTGTTGTTTGTTTGTTTGTTTTTAATTCTTCCTGAACTGGACTTGGCCTTTGGCGATACCATGGTCTCTTTTCCTCGGGTCTCTAGGTAGAACCCTCCTTCTCGGTTTTCCTAATGAGCTCTTCTCCCATCTGCCAATGAAATGACTGTGGTCCTATGGTTCTGTCAGTGATTTCAACTACATCCTTAATGCCATTCAAATCCCTCTTCTTCTCTCCAGTACGACTGACATGCTCTTAATGCAGAACCTCATCATTTCCATTCTGGGTTTCAGCAGCAGCCTCCTAACTGCTTCTCCATTGTTCTGCTGGTGGGGCTTCACTCCCCAGCTCTTTGATGGCAAATACAGAACACATCACCTGCATTTCTCCACTACGGTGCCCTTGACAGCCACAGTCACTTTTAACAATGGAGAAAAATCTTATTTCTCTTGGAAGCTGAATCTTCCCCAGACTTCCACTTCCAGTAAGTCCTCAATACACCTTACATTTCATAGACACTGAATGGAGAAGTCAGATATATATATATATATATATTATATATATATAATATATATATGTATTTTATATATAGGAAGTGATGCAATGATAAGAAGACATTTTTTGGAAGTTTTCCCTGGAATGACAGCCATACCTGGGTACATAATTATGGCCTTCTTCCAGCTTAGCCTGAATATAGCCTCAGAATCCTCCTCAACACAGTGCCAATGCACGGTCAGTTGGAAACCATTTTTCATCCTGGCTTTGAATATTCTCCACTATGTTACAGTGTGGCCCTTCTAAAAGAAACAAATGTAAGGCTGTCACTACTCTGTTGAAACCGTTCTAATTGGTCTCCTTTGCCTACAGGATATAGTCTACATTTTCACGCCGACAGTTCTCCCAGGGTCTGGTCTTGCCTGTTCTCTCAATCTTCCCTCTCACAGTCAGTCTTTCACCTATCACTTACTATTGCCAAGAACTCTGAGTGTTCCTTTGTTTGTGTAAGATGTTTAATAATTGAATCTGTTGACTATAGTTAACAATACTATATTGTATACTTGGAAGTTGCTAAGAGATTAACTCTTAAACACACAGATTAGCTTAAACACAAAGATTAGCTCTTTGTTCTTGTTGGAGATAGGTCTCCGGGACTTGGAAACGGCGAACCTGAAAGAACAACACTTGGACAGTCTCTGCAAGGACTGACAAGTTTATTTCTGCAGTCAAGCCTTTTTATAGGAGCAAGGAACAAAGAGCTTAGAGCATACAGCCAGCAGAACATGTACAAGGCTAGGATATAATCAGTAAAGGATACTTCAAGGAACAGCACACTCTTAACAACCCATGTATTTATCCACGACCCATTTTCTCAAGCAATGTCTTTAATGTTTAATTGTTAAATCTAGGCGCCGAGCATAACCAAAAGCAGGTAATGTTCTTCAGCAATCAGTACACAAATGCCTGGGTACTTCTGGCCCTTCACCATTTTCCCATGGACTTTCTCCTTCAAGGCTATTGAGCACTGTGCCTCCCAACAGTTCTCATCACAAAAACAGCAACGAAAACAGGGTAATTATGTGCATTGATAGATTTGTTAACTAACATTCTGGTAGTAATAATTTTACAACATATACATGTATCAAATCACCATATTATACACCTAAAACTTACAAAATGTTATATGACAATTATATCTCAATAAAGCTAGGCATAAGGATGCAAGGGTAGATGAAGTCAACAAAGAAAAGACCACTTAAAAAGAGAAAAAAAGACTGAAAAAAAAAATCTAGCAGAAAACTAGATTTCTCTGGAAGGCCAGAGAAAGAATGGGAGAGGAAAATACTCATCAGAAAAGCTAGTAAAATACCACAGAGATAAGTGAAAGAGTAAAAGAAAAAAATAAGTGTGTGCTTGTTCTGTGTCTGTCTGCACTTAAAATGCTGGCAGAAGGTGGTGAGTCAGGGAGAAAGTACATGTGAGGCCAGGAAGGTGATCAGTAATTTCAAGTACCACAGATTGGAGAGACATGAATGAGAATCCAGTAGAAGCTACTCAATGTAGTGACTATATTGACATAACTTAAAGTAGGTGTTTTAGCTAAAGACTGAGGATGGAAATCAGATTGTAAAGGATTAGGGACTGATTAGGCAGCAAGGAAGTAAAATAAAATGGAGGAGAGAGGGTCTCTCTCTCCTCACTGGTCAGTGAGTTTCTTGAAGGCTGAGACTGTCATCAAGTACATGACTTGTGTGGAGAGTTATGGATAAACGTGATTTATAAAATATCCACCTCTGTAAAGCCCACAAGCCAACACTGATCATTGCTATAAGCTGAAAACATGCCTCTGATTGACCTTTATCAAAGTTTGCCCTGGGGACCAGGTGGACATCTCTTGCTCCAGTGGATGGTCAGTTTTTATATGGAAGCAATCAGACTTCAGAGTCAATGGCCTTTGACTTGAAAGCAATTTAATACATTTGAATGATCCAAGAACAGACCTCTATTGGAGAATTATGTGAATGAGAGAGCATTTAAACTAATTTTCTTCGACATATTTCTGTTTTTTCTCTGTGCTGCACTACACACAAAATGAAGCTTGTCTCATTTTTGAACCCTATCCCTCTGAAAGCTATCTACGCTGTCTTCACAATTTCAATTACTCCCTGTTTTAATCTGTTCTTCCTTCCTGTGCTACTTCATTCAGAACCTCTTTACTTTTCACCTCAACTGATTTAAGAGCCTTTTTGAGGCTAATAGAGTCTAGGTTTTGTTTTGATCCCAATATAGATTATTTTTTTGGTAAAAAGGCAAATAAAGCCAATAATTTCAAATTTTTTAATTGTTCTTTATTTCCACCTAAAGAAAATCTCACCTGACTTTCAAGACTCATTAATCATGTGCTCGCTTTTAGTTTTATCTCCGATCACTTCTCTCTGTACTATTCTGCAACCAAACCAGTGGGTCCCATTCATACCAGAGACTTCTGCTCTTTGACTTATTCACGCAGTTTCCCTCCTTCTCCTTCCTTTTGGGTATGCCTCAACTCTTTTTCTTTACATTATGGGCAAGGCAGTCCACTCCGCGGAGTCATCCTTGCTCAGCTAGTTTTACTTTTTTCATATACAAATGTTCACAGTCCTCCATGCCTTTATGGTGAGATGGCTCATACTCTGTTACAGCTATTTGCATATATCTCAATCTAGTGGAAACACTAGGTCTTCACATAATTCTTAGCCTATTTTCATCCATATTGCAATTATGCAATAAATAATGAATGAATGAATAAGTGAGTATAAAGATGCAAGAGTAAACTGAAGTTAGAAACCAATCTTTGGAAATTTGCTAAGTAGTCATTTTCGTTTTTATTAAGGTAGAGTTGATTTATAATTCATATAAGTTTTAGGTGTATGACACAGTGACTCACAATTTTTAAAGGTTATACTCCATTTATAGTTACTAAAAAGTTTTGGCTATAATCCCTGTGCTGTATAGTATCTCCTTGTAACTTATTTTAGACATAGAATTTTACTGCTTGGGGGCTTCCCTGGTAGCTCAGCTGGTATAAAATCTGCCTGCAATGCAGGAGACCCCAGTTTGATTTCTGGGTCGGGAAAATCTGCTGGAGAAGGGACAGGGTACCCACTTCTGTATTGTTGGGCTTCCCTGGTGGCTCCGGTGGCAAAGAATCCACCTGCAACGCAGGAGACCGGGGTTTGATTCCTGGGTTGGGAAGATCCCCTAGAGGAGAGAACTGGCTGCCCACTGCAGGATTCTGGCCTGGAGAATTCCAAGGACTAAATAGTCCATGGGGTCACAAAAAGTCTGACACAACTGAGCGACTTTCACATGGATGGACTTTACTTCCTAATCCCTGCTCCTGTCTCATCCCTATCCTCTTCTTTCTCCCCACTGGTAGCACTACTTTGCTTTCTAGATCCGTCAGTCTGTTTCTTTCTTTGCTATATCCCCTAGTTTGTTTTACTTGTTAGATTTCACATATAAGTGATATTACACAGTATTTGTCTCTGACATTTTTTTTTTGCTAAGCAGTGAAATTCTTTAAAATATATGGACTTATAAAGTTGGTGAAAATAGGCAAACAAAATAACATAGCATGTCTTAAATTTTACATTTAGTATTAGATCTATCTGGATAACCAGTCTCTTTCTCATATTTGACAGAATTGAGATAGCAAGCAACTGTACGAACTAACAAGGATAAAGGGTTGGAAAGTATGAGCTCAAGCTAAACTCTACAACACAGATTCATGTTTTTAATGTTTGTTTCACTATTTGGGCCAAAGGACAGGCAACCTTAGGTTGGCACTGTTTCAACAAGCATTCTTAACGCACATCATTTAAAAGCAGTTTCAACAAATATCTGCATTTCTTCTTTGTATATATTTTCCATAAAGTACCTAAATATAATCACCCACTAAGTCCTTAAAAATATATTAAAAGTGGGACTTGGAGTAGAATGTAGAATGGAGCCAACTTGGATTAAGACCAGGTCAATCAATTAGTTGAAATATGTTAATGAGGCCAGGGTTATATATTCCACCTCCACATTGACCAGTTGGCTGGACTCCATTCACATTCCAAAGACTAAACCCCAGTCCTTAGTCAAAGGAGAGGGTGAAGCTGCATCAGTACAAGTGTATCCTCATTCTTGGAAAATAAACCAAAGTACTTTTAAAAGAGGTTCAGAATAGCCATGCAGTTATCAAAACACAGTTCATTAAATGTGGGGCAGGTTTGAAGATGAAAGATGGAGAAATCTTGGAGACGGAAAAAAAAAGATTTTTCTACATGGGAACAGGGAGCAAGATAGCTATGTCCCAAAAGGAAGCTTGGGAGTTGAGTTGGGTTGGGATGGTTCAAAGGAGTTTAATATAAAGACAAAAAATATTTTGAGGGAGATCTATAAATGGCTGAGGAGTATGAAAAGCTATAGGAGAATTTTATAAATCCTGCTCTGGCCCCTTTCTCAATTTAATGTATCATTGCATGCTTGTCATACTAACTTTTGCATTTTTTTTTGAGGGAGAAACAGGAATATTATCAAAGGGTTTACTCTCCAGATAGTTATGCTACTGAAAAACAATTGAGTGCAAAACACCATTGCTTGCAGGACTCTCTGAAGCATACATTTCCTTTTTTTCCCCTTTTTTAATTTACCAAGAAGTTTCTCCCCAAGGCAAATGATGCGGGTTGCAGTTAAAAGTACACAATTAGAGGTTGGGCACTAGACAAGCAGTCAGAAAATGTTACTGGAATTTGAACTTTTCCCAAGCAAGTAACCATGCTTGTCTATAAAACTGCTTCAAGTGAGGGAAAAAAGGACATTGATTGAGGCAAAGAAATCCACTGTGAAATGTTCAAGCCTCCTCGATGTGCGGCACATTTCAAAGTAACTAATGCTTCCAAATTACTTTATCCTGAGTATGTATCCACTTCCTGTCTCTCCCTGCACCATATATGTTTATAATGACATATTGATTTCTAGTCCAGCTTGAAATGCAATAGAAGGTGCCCCTCCACTGAAGGGGGGGCCATTTCTCCTGAGTCAGCTCACCCTGCACACATTCTCAATGCACCTTCTGTCCACGGGGTGATTGTTCCTTGGACCATGTGGAGGAAAGAGATTGAGGAAGAGGGGCTGGGGGAGGGACCAGAAAAGAAGCAGGACCTTTCTCATTTCAGAGGTGAATTGAGTTTCAGGCCTGGGTTAGTAGTTGTCTATCAAATTCTGTCCAAATTCTTTCCAAAGTCAAACACTTTAAATCTAACAACCTTGACAACTCAGGATATACATTTTAAACTGCAGAGCTCAGCTCTGCCTTCTATCTCTGCATTGCCAGCTGCTGCCAGAATTATTATCCTGTCATGTTTCATGGAGTGGCTCATGAATAAAATAGTGACCAAGCAAACAGAAGACCTCAGAGAGTTTCCATTCTAATTTTAGAAAACCTCCTCAATTCTGAAGAATTAGGAGTGAATAAATTACGTAGTAAAATATGGTAGCAACAAATGACATGAAATTACACAGAAAATATTAGGCATATAGAGGCCAAACTAAAATGCATACAAAAGCCAAAATTATGGCTATTTGAAAGGCAAATACAGCTTTATTACTTTCAGCTGCATACAGTAACTTTGCAAACTGCATACAGTAACTTTGCGTTCAGTTAGAAGGAGGAACAGTTCTCTTATAATAAAGAGATGAGATGAATTTGTTCTAATAACCACTTTTCACAGAAATAAAATGGCATGTCTATAAAATGCATTTTGATATGAAGTAAGATAAGGAGCTTTGGCTCCATCCCCTCATTCCTTCTGGAGTTATTTCTCCACTGATCTCCAGTAGCATATTGGGCACCTACGAGCCGGGGAGTTCATCCTTCATTGTCCTATCTTCTTGCCTTTTCATACTGTTCATGGGGTTCTCAAGGCAAGAATACTGAAGTGGTTTGCCATTCCCTTCTCCAGTGGACCACATTCTGACAGACCTATCCACCACGACCCAGCCGTCTTGGGTGGCCCCACATGGCATGGCTTAGTTTCATTGAGTTAGACAAGGCTGTGGTCCATGTGATCAGATTGGCTAGTTGTCTGTGATTGTAGTTTCAGTCTGTCTGCCCAAGCTGAGCGCGGAAGAATTGATGCTTTTGAACTGTGGTATTGAGAAAGACTCTTGAGAGTCCCTTGGACTACAAGGAGATCCAACCAGTCCATCCTAAAGGAGATCAGTCCTGGGTGTTCATTGGAAGGACTGATGCTGAAGCTGAAACTCCAATACTTTGGCCACCTGATGGGAAGAGCTGACTCATTGGAAAAGACCCTGATGCTGGGAAAGATTGAGGGCAGGAGGAGAAGGGGACAATAGAGCATGAGATGGTTGGATGGCATCACCAACTCGATGGACATGGATTTGGGTGGACTTCGGGAGCTGCTAATGGACAGGGAGGCCTGGCGTGCTGCGATTCATGGAGTTGAAAAGAGTCGGACACAACTGAGCAATTGAACTGAAGATAAGGAACTAAGATTCATGTGGTTATTACTAAATGTTGAGACCTGTATCTGATGATTTTTATAAATATATATATATATACACCTCCCTTAACTTAATTCCAAAGAGTATTTAATATCTCCTTTGTACGGATGAGAAAACTGAGATTTGGGACGGGTAAGTAACATGGCCAAGTTTCTACAACTAGTGAGTGACAGGACTCAAGTTTGAATTCAGTTTTGACCTGCTGATTCACAAGGAGCTGATTAAATATACCAAAGAATGTATTTGTTTCTATTATTAAAATACATCATAGAAGATGTGACCAAAAAATGAAGACTGGCTTAGCAGATAAGTGAAATTATAAAGTCTGTTTTATATGTACAGACAATGTACATAAAAGTTTTATAGAAGTTTGTATAGCCTTAAATTTATTCCACTATTGACGTCAATCCTTAAAATTCTTTAAAATATTTTTAGAAAGCCTCTTTAGAATTTCCTTTAGAGCCATGATGAAATTAATTTATGACATATTTACTGAGCACTTTCTAGGTCTCAGTCACAAAGTTGGGGGAAAATAAAAATATATGAAAAATGCAATAATACAATTCTTGCTCCCTAGTAATTTGAAACTAATTGGGTCAAGAGAATATCTAGTTTCAACTACTGCATCCTGGCTGAAACAATGGATCTTATTACCTCATGGTAAACCCAGGCCAAAAGTAGCTTGAATTCCCACCTTAGTTACCAAATTTAGATTTCATTTTCTGAGGATAACTTTTCCTTATTTAGAAATGAGAAAAATCATTCAGAACAATCATATCTGAGAATTTTCAAAACACCTTCTCACAAGCTCTGCTGAAAATTTAAAAATCGGAGTCAAAAATACGTGGCTATCCAGTAATGTATTTTGAATGAATGACCAGAGTTGCTGGTGATGTCAGGGAAGGGTTCCAGGCCTTTGCCAGAGGATCAGACTTCACAGGAGGTGCAGCCCTTACCTGAAATGTAAAATCTTCCAATCACTGCAGGCTAAGCTAATGCAAGTTTGCTCCTGATAATTATTAAGCAAATTTATATTTCCTCAGGACCAGCCTCACTTTTATGAGCACAGGGAGAAAAAATTTTCTTTAGTCCAGAAACCTTGCAAATCAGTCTTTTCTTTATTCACAGCACCTTCTAAGCCAACTGTCTGCTATTTCCTCTGACTTTAGTTAATCCAATTCAGTAAATTCACGTTTGTTTATGAGCCAAAAGTCTAGAGACATTTAGCAATTATCTAGTTGTTAGTTGAGGCAGAAATCCATTGCAAAGAATTCAATAACTCAGGCACGCAGGTGGAGTTTGGAGCCCGAACCATTCAACTGGGCTCTCCAAAACTATGTATAAGCACAATCTTATCTCTTTGTTTGGTGCTGTAAATCAGTGGCAAAATGAAGAGTTCCAAGGTATAGTGTAGATAAAAAGAAGGACATAAAAATGATTCTGCATCTTTGTTTTTCCTCTCAAGGCTTTCAAATTTCTGATTATTAATGTGTTGTGAGAAGTTTCTGTGCTTCTTGCCAGTCATCTTGCAAGCAGCTATTTGGGGAGGGAGATTCACTCTTTCTAAATCTAACCTTTCAATAGATAAATATTCTACAGGCTGAGAAATCAACAAAACCAAAAAAACACATTGTTTTCTACTAGTCCAAAAAAACAAGTATCAATAGCAGTTTATAGGGAGGAGACCATTCAGGCAGCCAGTCTTTGTGACTTCCAACCACCCACTCACACAACTCCCAGGGCAAGGAGAGAAAGTAACATTTTATTGCTGATTTCCATGGTGCATTGTTGTCAAGATTTGCAGATAGAGTTCCAGTAAGCCAAGCTCATTCCTGGGCTTAGAGTTGAAGAAAGAGGAGCCGAGGTGAGGCAGGAGGAAAAGCTGGAAAAATAATGCAGTAAATGCTTCTACCTCTTGGCTATTAAGACAAGAACTAAACCCAATATAAATGAAATCCTACTGTTGTCTTTCCTCGTCTTCTATACTTATCCCTCCTTCATTATAAGCTCTGAGCTGCCTGCTCCCCGCCACCACAACTTCCCTTCTCCTTTACTCGAATCTTTCACCCTCACAGCTTCCTTACGGATTTAAAGTGAGAGATGGGTGCACTAAGCAGGTGACTTAAGGGCTCACCTTTGCTCTCTCTTGGAGAAGGGAATGGCAACCCACTCCAGTATTCTAGCCTGGAGAATCCCATGGACAGAAGAGCCTGGTGGGCTACAGTCCATGGGGTCGCAAGAGTCAGGCACAACTCAGTGACTCAGTTCTTCTTTTGCTCTCTCTTGGCAGCCTGCCGGCAGATGGAAGGGATGCTATCCTCAGAGGCCTGACTGGTGGGGCGCAGGAGCCTTCCTGGAGGGGAGGGCAGTCAGTGAAAGATGTTAAGTGTGCTTTACTGTTCTCCAAACTAAAGCACATCCTTCTTTTTGTATAGCCATGGATTTTTGTGATCTGACCATTTCTATAAGCTCACTGTAGTAATTCTAGCTTCCCTGGTGACTCAGTTGGTAGAGAATCCACCTGCAGTGTGGGAGAACTGGGTTCGATCCCTGGGTTGGGAAGATCCCTTGGAGAAGGGAATTGGCTACCTACTCCAATATTCCATTCTGAAGAATTCCATGGACTGTATAGTCCATGGGGTCGCCAAAAGTCTGACACAAATGAGTGACTTTCATAGTAATTCTAATATTTTTTTTAAATTAACCATTATTCCAAACTGGTTAATTACCCCTGATGAATGTACTTCATTTTCTCTCTCTCTCTGTCACACACACACACACACACACACACCAGAATAAGGCAGTAATCAGTCTCTTCATACTTGTTAATGAATCTGAATATCATTCAAGTATCATCTGCTACTCAGCTGATTTTAAAAATTAGGGCATTTTTGAGGGTAAGGTCTTGAAATTTTGACTCTGTGATGTTTGCATTGTCTTTCAGTGTCCACAGAGTCATATAACCAAAGGATCATTTGAACAATCACAGGTTTTCCTTGACAATACTTTTCAGCTTCTGGTCGAAGTATCCAAAGGGATTTGAAACATTGTCTCCAATTGCACCTTGAGTGACTCCAAGCATCAGAATCGTCTTCCATCTACTAACATGAAATCTCTCTTCTCAAAGTCCCATTTTGGGAAAACTTTTGGCAAATTTCACAATTTTTTTAAACAGTTACCACTTATTAATATCATTCAGAAGGAAGAGATAGGAAAAAGCTGCCCACTTGCTGCTTGATGTGTAGTTTTATGCTTTTATGTTCTGAAATAAGTTTCTGTTAAGGATACAGAACAAGTCCACATGCATGGGTAGAGTGTAGAGTTTCCCCAGAAGGGAGCATATTCAGATGGTCAATTTCTCTTAAGTGAATCAGAGCCTGGGGAGTGGGGGGAAGATTTAGGACACAACCTAGGGAGTTTTCTCAGATCCTGACCCCACCGAGACTAGTCTGTCAGAAACAGAGAAACACTCAAACATACTTGTGGGTGGTGGGGAGCCCTGTGACAAGGCAGTCCTCAAGCTGGGCAAGCAGGCTGCCCTGTGATCAGCTGGACAGGACCCCTTCAGAGACTCAAAGGGGTGGCCTTTTGGGTTCTAAGAACAGCTCCATCTTGTCATCAGCTGAAATGTTTGCTGCATTAGAGTCTTCTCTCATCTTCAATTGTCCTTTACGGTCTTGGTAAGTGTGCAATCTAGACTTAGAGCTGAATTCCCAAGGCCTGTGTATTAAAGGCAGAAACCTTTAAAGCTGAGGTTCTCAGACAAGGCAAGCCATTTGTGCCCCTCCAGAGGACACTCAGAAATGTGTGAAGACATTCTTATTGTTATAATTCAAGGTGCTAGCGGAGTGTAATGGGTAGAGGCCAGTGATGACAGTAGACATCCTACAACACACAAGGACAGCCCCCCTCAAAACAAAGAATTATCTGGCCCCAAATGTCAATGGTGTTAAGGCTAAGAAACCCTCCTCTAAGGTTATGTCTGCTGCCTGCAACCTGTAGGAGCTGCAGACTGTTGCTGTTGTTTAGTCACTAAGTCACGTCCGACTCTTCTGTGACTCCAGGGACTGTAGACTACTAGGCTCCTCTCTGCATGGGGGTCTTTTCAGGCTAGAATACTGGAGTGGGCTGCCATTTCCTTCTCCAGTGGATCTTCCTGACCCAGGGATCTAACCCGAGTCTCCTGCATTGGCAGGTGGATTCTTTACCACCGAGTCACCAGGGAAGCCTGTGCAGACAGTGGACCTTGGGTAAAGTCCACACTGGCCGCCTGGAGCCAAGTAACAAGGCTGGGACCACAGCAGAAGCAATGACCTTCCCTGTGTAACCTTCCCTGTGGACACAGTGAATAGAGGAAACATGAAAGGGAGCTCCAGGGCCTGTTATCATTCTCATGATGCTCAGAAGTACTAAGTTCCACCAGTGTACCCCTCCAGACATAAAAAGCATTCCAAGCTTCCAGAGTCCCACATTACTCTGAAGCAGGCAGCCTTGACTTGGACGTTACCGCCTATGTCTTAATCAGCTGCAGCCTTTAAGACAAAAGTCAGCACTTCATTGTCCAGAGCCCAGCTGTTACTATCTCCCTGTACAAATGCAATACATGACCCTCTGCAATGCTTCAGTGTATGGCATTACAGTCTCTAACCACCAAGTGTTTCCATCTTCCCTTCTTCGGCCTTATCTAGAGATTTGTTGAGTGTTCATCAGGATTTTTAATCCTTTTCATCTGAAAGATCTGATTCCTAGGCTGATTTTGAACTTCCATTTTGCTGAGCCTTTGATTCCAAGCCAGTATATGTGTCTATATATTTTCTGTTATCTCAGCACAGTAGGTATTTGCCAGGATGAAAACAGTGACAATAGCTGTCTTCAGCGCTCTAAGATTGATTCTGAAGTGCTCCTGCACCATTTAGCATGCTGCATCATTTCCCCAACCTGCATTACAGCTACTGATATATTTGTTAACAGGGCTATTTGTTAACAGGGTTAGTCACTCAGTTGTGTGTGACTCTTTGCGACCCCATGGACTGTAGCCCACCAGGCTGCTCGGAACATGAAATTCTCCAGGCAAGAATACTGGAGTGGGTAGCCACTCTCTTTCCCAGGGGATCTTCCCGACCCAGAGATCAAAGCCAGGTCTCCTGCATTGTAGGCAGATTCTTTACCATCTAAGCCACCAGAGAAGTCCAAACAGGGCTATGCCAATGACAAACTAAAATGTAATAAATACTGTAATGGAGCTTCCCTAGTGGCTCAGTGGTAAAGAATCCACCTCCAGTGCAGGAGACACAGGCTCAATCCCTTGGTCAGGAAGATCCCCTGGAGAAGGAAAGGAAACCAACTCCAGTATTATTGCCTGAAAAATCCCACGGGTGAGGAGTCTGGCGGGCCAAAGTCTATGATGTCGCAAAAGGGTCAGACATGACTTGGTGACTATACAACAACAGCAACAAATATTATTACAATGTTCAGAATATATTTTTGCAACAGCACTAAAGTGTCACAAGCAATTTGCTTTGTTTCTAAAATAGATGCCTTTTCTATAACCATGTAATTATTCAATATATATGTATCCTGTCTTTTGTAATTCTTCAATTTTCTTAATAAGAACTCAATTTAAAAGATTTACCTATGTTGTTTACATCAACAATTATGTTTATATAACTCTGCCATCCAATTTTTGAAATCTCCTAGGGTCATAGAACACTATTCATCATTAACCAGAATGCACTGACTATCCCCTACACATCTCAAATTTAGAGGGAGATTCAAATACAAAAGGCATATAAAACCCACCATTATTTGAATTTAGGGAAATTATAATGTAGTTTAAAACAAATCCAGATTCTTTATTTCCCAACAGCAAATAGTGCAACTTTTTGAGATAAGATGCACTTTTGATTCATGTTTTTAAACTGTGACTTTTAAAAGATCTTCTTGAAAGGCAAGAAGAATGAAGATGCTGAATCCGTATCTCCCTGTCAAGCTTTACAAGTCTTCCTGAGAACTCTTTAAGAGTCGGTAACCCATAAATCACCCCCTTTTCTTCTAGTATGGTCTGTTGATTTGGTGAGCTCAGGCTCTATGATGCAATTTGAAATAAAAGAAACAAAGAGAATACGGAAGAGTGGTTTATTAGGAATGTATTCTATTCCATGCTAATGTCAATATAAATGCAAAATAAAAAGCCTTGAAAAGACTGTGTTATTCTTCAGAATTTCATTAATCCTGTCACAAGTAACAGAGGGCTAGTCCATCTTCCCACCCACCTCCACTCCCCTCTTCAGTCATTGTTCATTTTAAATAGTTTTAATGGCTCTGGGAGTATTCATGAATTCCAGTTGCTTCACTCTCCTAATCATGTTGTTGGCTTAAAATTCACATTTAATTAACCTCTTCACCCAAGGCATAAATCAATAATAAAACTCCAAATGCTTACCATACCAATAGTGATTTTCATTTTGAGGGAAACTGTTTAAAACTAGACATTAGAACGCCTGCAGAAGAGCAGAAAACCAGTGGTGTGGAGCAAAAGGAGCTAACACATAAAATGTGATAATGAAAGCCCTGGATCTGAGAGAGAATATCCACTTATTCAGATTTCAGAGATGAATGTGTTTAAGAGGGATTCACACAATAATGTTTTATCTAGAAAAATTAAAGGCAATCTTACACATATAAGATAAAGGAGTCATGCAGCACTCAGATTCTTAGGACAGGAAATGATCAAAGAAGAGGTGTTATTTAGGGAAAGGAAGAAAGGTTTGATATGCTTGGTTCAAATTCTAGCACCGACATTTTAGCCATATGACTTTGATGACATATTTTAACATCTCTACATGTCAATATCCCTATCTGTGAAATGGAAATATTGACATCTACATCTTATCCTAAGGATTAACTGAGATTAAATAGATGAAGAAATTTCACGTGTGTATGTGTGCGTGTGTAATTATGAGCACACATGCACATATACAATAAAGCAGAGAGAGCCTGACCTTCTACATGCCATTGATTATTGACTGCAAAGGAGCACTGAAAACCAAACCAAGATAATCAGTGTTCTACTCAGCCATAAAAAGCAATGAAACAATGCCATTTGCATCAACATGAACTGACCTACAGATTATCATACTGAGGTAAGACAGAGTAACAAAGACCAATATCATATGATATCACTTGTATGTGGAATCTAAAATATGAGACAAATGAACACACCTATGAAATAGAAACTGGAGATGGAAATGGCAGTCCACTCAGTACTCCTGCCTAGGAAATTCCATGGACAGAGGAACCATGTAGGTGGGCTACAGTCCATGGAGTTGAAAAGAGTCGGACGGAACTGAGTGACTAAACCACCACCACCATGAAACAGAAAGCCTCACAGACAAAGAACAGGCCTGTGGTTGCCAAAGGGGAGTGAGAGGAATGGACTGGGAGTGTGGGGTTAGTAGATGCAAAGTGTTACATACAGAATGGACAGACAGCAAGGTCCTGCTATACAGCACAGGGAACTATATTCAACATATTGTGATAAAACATAATGGAAAAGAATATAAAAAAGAATGTATACATATGTACAACTGAATCACTTTTGCTGTAGAGCAGAAATTATCACACTATAAATCAACTGTACTTCAATTTTTAAAAATCAGTGTTCTTTCCTGGAATTTTTAACCAAAAAGAGGGTTAGTTTCAACCCCTCTCCACTAAAGATGCTTTTAAATGTAAGCCAACAACCTATGCTTCCTGACATGAAGATAAGTGATTATAAATCAAATATATGCACAAGCACACAGAGAGACACAGAGGTTGAGACAGACTGATTCATGGTATTTAAGTCAAGGGTTACTGTTGGTTTCCAGAAAACTAGTTGCATCCATGTTCCACTTGTGTTTGACAGAATGACCTCTCCTTTTCATTGTCATTTTCACAATTTTATTGAGGTGTAAGCTACATATCATAAAACATACCCATTTAAAATATATAATCCAATAATCTTCGGTAAATTTTTAGAGCTATGCAACTATCAACATTACTCAATTTAGACTATTTCTATCACTTGGTAAAATGTTTCTTGTGATGACTGAGGGTCAATCTTCATTCCTATTTAAGTGTCAAACAACCACTGATCTGTTTTCTGTCTCTATAGTTTGGCTTTCTTTGTTACAAAGATTATACAAACAGAATCTTACAATCTCTAGTCCTTTGAGTCTGGCTTCTTTGAATCACTATAATGTTCTTCAGGTTCTTTCATGTAGAGGCATGTATCACTAGTTCACTATTTTAATTGCTAAATAATATTCTAATATAGTCCATAGGGTTGCACAGAGCTGGACAAGACTGAAGCAAGATAGCAGGCATGCACGTATGAATATATCAAATTTTGTTTCTTCTTTCACCTCGTAATAAACATTTGGGTTGTTTCCAGTTCAGAGTACTACAAGTAATACTGCTAAAAAAGTTTACACAGAAATCTTTGCATGTACAAGTTTTCACTTATTTTATTTATTTATGTATGCAGTGGCTGCATTGAATCTTTGTTGCTGTACACAGGTTTTCTCTAGTTACAGCAAGTGATGGCTTTTCTTTTCATACTGTTCATACTGTTCATGGGGTTCTCAAGGCTAGAATATTGAAGTGGTTTGCCATTGCCTTCTCCAGTGGACTACACCCTGTCAGATCTCTCCACCATGACCCGCCCATCTTGGGTTGCCTCACGGGCATGGCTTAGTTTCATTGAGTTAGACAAGGCTGTGGTCCTAGTGTGATTAGATTGACTAGTTTTCTGTGAGTATGGTTTCAGTGTGTCTGCCCTCTGATGCCCTCTGGCAACACCTACCATCTTACTTGGGTTTCTTTTACCTTGGGTGTGTGGTATCTCTTCATGGCTGCTCCAGCAAAGGACAGCCATTGCTCCTCACCTTGGATCAGGGGTCTCTCCTCACTGCCGCCCTTCCTGACCTTCAACGTGGGAGAGCTCCTCTAGGCCCTCCTGCGCCCGTGCAGTCACGGTTCCTTGGACGTGGGATTGCTCCTCCCGGCCACCATCCCTGACCTCAGACACGGGGGCATGGGGTAGCTCCTCCCGGCTGCAGCCCCTGACCTCAGACGCAGGGTAACTCCTCTGTTGCCCCAGGTCAGTAGGTGCCCAATATGCACTGATCTAGAGATCAGTGGAGAAATAACTCCAGAAAGAATGAAGGGATGGAGCCAAAGCAAAAAGAATACCCAGCTGTGGATGTGACTGGTAATAGAAGCAAGGTCCGATGCTGTAAAGAGCAATATTGCATAGGAACCTGGAATGTCAGGTCAATGAATTGAGGCAAATTGCAAGTGGTCAAACAAGAGATGGCAAGAGTGAATGTCAACATTCTAGGAATCAGCGAACTAAAATGGACTGGAATGGGTGAATTTAACGCAGATGACCATCATATCTACTACTGTGGGCAGGAATCCCTCATAAGAAATGGAGTAGCCATCATGGTCAACAAAAGAGTCTGAAATGCAGTACTTGGATGCAATCTCAAAAATGACAGAATGATCTCTGTTCGTTTCCAAGGCAAACCATTCAATATTACAGTAATCCAAGTCTATGCCCCAACCAGTAATGCTGAAGAAGCTGAAGTTGAATGGTTCTTTGAAGACCTACAAGACCTTTTAGAATTAACACGCAAAAAAAGATGTCCTTTTCATTATAGGGGACTGGAATGCAAAAATAGGAAGTCAAGAAACACCTGAAGTAACAGGCAAATTTGGCCTTGGAATACGGAATGAAGCAGGACAAAGACTAATAGAGTTTTGCCAAGAAAATACACTGGTCATAACAAACACCCTCTTCCAACAACACAAGAGAAGACTCTATACGTGGACATCACCAGATGGTCAATACCAAAATCAGATTGATTATATTCTTTGCAGCCAAAGATGGAGAAGCTCTATACAATCAGCAAAAACAAGACCAGGAGCTGACTGTGGCTCAGATCATGAACTCCTTATTGCCAAATTCAAACTTAAATTGAAGAAAGTAGGGAAAACCACTAGACCATGCAGGTATGACCTAAATCAAATCCCTTATGATTATACAGTGGAATTAAATACATTTAAGGGCCTAGATGTGATAGATAGAGTGCCTGATGGGGAAACAGTGGAAACAGTGTCAGACTTTGTTTTTCTGGGCTCCAAAATCACTGCAGATGGTGACTGCAGTCATGAAATTAAAAGACACTTACTCCTTGGAAGGAAAGTTATGACCAACCTAGATAGCATATTCAAAAGCAGAGACATTACTTTACCAACAAAGGTTCGCCTAGTCAAGGCTATGGTCTTTCCTGTGGTCATGTATGGATGTGAGAGCTGGACTGTGAAGAAGGCTGAGCGCCGAAGAATTGATGCTTTTGAACTGTGGTGTTGGAGAAGACTCTTGAGAGTCCCTTGGACTGCAAGAAGATCCAACCAGTCCATTCTGAAGGAGATCAATCCTGGAATTTCTTTAGAAGGAATGATGCTAAAGCTGAAACTCCAGTATTTTGGCCACCTCACGCGAAGAGTTGACTCATTGGAGAAGACTCTGATGCTGGGAGGGATTGAGGGCAGGAGGAGAAGGGGAAGACAGAGGATGAGATGGCTGGATAGCATCACTGACTTGATGGGTGTGAGTCTGGGTGACCTCCGGGAGCTGGTGATGGACAGGGAGGCCTGGCGTGCTGCGGTTCATGGGGTCGCAAAGAGTCGGACATGACTGAGCGACTGATCTGATCTGATCTGATGATCTATGGAATGAGGTTCACGACACTGTACAGGAGACAGGGATCAAGACCATCCCCATGGAAAAGAAATGCAAAAAAGCAAAATGGCTGTCTGGGGAGGCCTTACAAATAGCTGTGAAAAGAAGAGAAGCAAAAAGCAAAGGAGAAAAGGAAAGATATAAACATCTGAATGCAGAGTTCCAAAGAATAGCAAGAAGATATAAGAAAGCCTTTCAGCAATCAATGCAAAGAAATAGAGGAAAACAACAGAATGGGAAAGACTAGATACTTCAAGAAAATTAGAGATACCAAGGGAATGTTTCATGCAAAAAATGGGCTCGATAAAGGACAGAAATGGTATGGGCCTAACAGAAGCAGAAGATATCAAGAAGAGGTGGCAAGAATACACAGAAGAACTGTACAAAAAAGATCTTCATGACCCAGATAATCACAATGGTGTGATCACTCACCTAGAGCCAGACATCCTGGAATGTGAAGTCAAGTGGGCCTTAGAAAGCATCACTATGAACAAAGCTAGTGGAGGTGATGGAATTCCAGTGGAGCTATTCCAAATCCTGAAAGATGATGCTATGAAAGTGCTGCAGTCAATATGCCAGCAAATTTGGAAAACTCAGCAGTGGCCATAGGACTGGAAAAGGTCAGTTTTCATTCCAATCCCAAAGAAAGGCAATGCCAAAGATGCTCAAACTACCACACAATTGCACTCATCTCACACGCTAGTAAAATAATGCTCAAAATTCTCCAAGCCAGGCTTCAGCAGTATGTGAACCGTGAACTTCCTGATATTCAAGCTGGTTTTAGAAAAGGCAGAGGAACCAGAGATCACATTGCCAACATCCGCTGGATCATGGAAAAAGCAAGAGAGTTCCAGAAAAACATCTATTTCTGCTTTATTGATTATGCCAAAGCCTTTGACTGTGTGGATCACAATAAACTGTGGAAAATTCTGAAAGAGATGGGAATACCAGACCACCTGACCTGCCTCTTGAGAAATCTGTATGCAGGTCAGGAAGCAACAGTTAGAACTGGACATGAAACAACAGACTGGTTCCAAATAGGAAAAGGAGTACGTCAAGGCTGTATATTGTCACCCTGTTTATTTAACTTATATGCAGAGTACATCATGAGAAACGCTGGGCTGGAAGAAGCACAAGCTGGAATCAAGATTGCTGGGAGAAATATCAATCACCTCAGATATGCAGATGACACCACCCTTATGGCAGAAAGTGAAGAGGAACTAAAAAGCCTCTTGATGAAAGTGAAAGTGGAGAGTGAAAAAGTTGTCTTAAAGCTCAACATTCAGAAAACGAAGATCATGGCATCTGGTCCCATCACTACATGGGAAATAGATGGGGAAACAGTGGAAACAGTGTCAGACTTTATTTTTCTGGGCTCCAAAATCACTGCAGATGGTAACTGTAGCCATGAAATTAAAAGACGCTTACTCCTTGGGAGGAAAAGTTATGACCAGCCTAGATAGTATATTGAAAAGCAGAGCCATTACTTTGCCAACAAAGGTTCGTCTAGTCAAGGCTATGGTTTTTCCAATGGTCATGTATGGATGTGAGAGTTGGACTGTGAAGAAGGCTGAGCACCGAACAATTGATGCTTTTGAACTGTGGTGTTGGAGAAGACTCTTGAGAGTCCCTTGGACTGCAAAGAGATCCAACCAGTCCATTCTAAAGGAGATCAGCCCTGGGATTTCTTTGGAAGGAATGATGCTAAAGCTGAAACTCCAGTACTTTGGCCACCTCATGCGGAGAGTTGACTCATTGGAGAAGACTCTGATGCTGGGAAGGATTGGGGGCAGGAGAAGAAGGGGATGACAGAGGATGAGATGGCTGGATGGCATCACTGACTCGATGGACGGACATGAGTCTGGGTGAACTCCGGGAGTTGGTGATGGACAGGGAGGCCTGGCGTGCTGCAATTCATGGGGTTGCAAAGAGTCGGACACGACTGAACGACTGAACTGAACTGATGGCTTTTCTCACTGTGGAACACAGGCTTTAGAGTGCAAGGGTTTTAATAATTTTGGTGTAGAGGCTAAGCTGCCCTGCGGCATGTGGGATCTTCCCAGACCAGGGACTCAACCCGTGTCCCCTGTATTGGCAGGCAGATTCTTTACTACCAGACCACTAGGGAAGTCCAGGTTTTCACTTAATTTCTCTTGGGCATGACTTGGAGGAGAATTGCTAGGTTGTGTTGTGAATTTATGTTTCAATATTTAAGAAACAGTTTCCAAAGTGAGTCTATTGTTTTATATCTCTGTCAACAATGTTTGGCCACAACCTAGACAGTGCTTGATGTTGTCAAACTTTATTAATAGCCATTCTGTTGGGAACACATGTAGGGGTACTTCCCCATGGTTTTAATTAGCATTTCCCTAGTGAGGTCATGAAATTAAAAGACGCTTACTCCTTGGAAGGAAAGTTATGACCAACCTAGATAGCATATTCAAAAGCAGAGACATTACTTTACCAACAAAGGTTCGCCTAGTCAAGGCTATGGTCTTTCCTGTGGTCATGTATGGATGTCAGAGCTGGACTGTGAAGAAGGCTGAGCGCCGAAGAATTGATGCTTTTGAACTGTGGTGTTGGAGAAGACTCTTGAGAGTCCCTTGGACTGCAAGAAGATCCAACCAGTCCATTCTGAAGGAGATCAATCCTGGAATTTCTTTAGAAGGAATGATGCTAAAGCTGAAACTCCAGTATTTTGGCCACCTCATGCGAAGAGTTGGCTCATTGGAGAAGACTCTGATGCTGGGAGGGATTGAGGGCAGGAGGAGAAGGGGACAACAGAGGATGAGATGGCTGGATGGCATCACTGACTCGATGGATGCGAGTCTGAGTGACCTCCGGGAGCTGGCGATGGACAGGGAGGCCTGGCGTGCTGTGGTTCATGGGGTCGCAAAGAGTCGGACACGACTGAGCGACTGATCTGATCTGATCTGATCTAATGAGGAATGATGCTGAGTTTCTTTTTCTTATGCTTATTAGTCATTCATGTATCTCTTTGGAGAAGTGTCTATTTAAAAATTTTGCCCATATTTTTAATTGGGCTGTTGGTCGTTCACTGGATCGCAGTAAGAGTACACTACAGATTCTAAACAGAAGTCCTTCATTAAATGTATAATTTGCAAACATTTTCTTAAACTTTGAGGTTTGTTTTTCCATTATCATAATGGCCTCTTTTGAGAGGCAAGAGATTTTTATTTTGATGAACTCCAGCCTATCAACTGTTTCCTTTGGATCATGCTTGTAATGTCACATTCAAAAAATCCTTGCCTAATTCCAAGTGTCAGATATTTTCTCCTTTGTTTTTGCCTAAAAATTTCATAGTTTAACTTTCACATGTAGGTGTATGATTCTTTAATTGATTTTTGTTTGTGGTGAATGTAAGTTCATTTCATGTTTGTGTGTGTGTATGTGTATATACATACATGTATATACACATACATGTACACGAAGCTACAATTTGTATCAAAAAAATTCCTGGAATTTTGATAGGGATGGTGTTGAGTCTATAGGTCAATTTGAAGGGAATTGCAATCTTAAGAATATAGAGTCATCTGATACATACAATGACGGTTACGTCATTTTCATTTTGTCAATGTTTGTTTGAACTGGGTTTCTGTCAGTTAAAACTAAAAGATTTCTTTATACACCATTGTGTCACTTTCTCTTTTTAAGTTCTTCTGATGAGTAATTTCTAGACAAAATTATCTATGATCACATAAATGATCTCAAATTCGTAATGACTTGAAGTGAAGGAAAATCAGGATGTGGAGAGCATGAAACAGAACCCAGCTACTATTTCAGCAAAAGAGATGGAAACCAGACCATGTGAGATTCTAAAACTTTGATTTCTGCATCACCTCAAGGTGGTTGGAAAAAATCACTATATGAGCCAATTATTGTACATCATGATTTTCCTCTTCCAGGAACATTTAGTTTATCAATGTCCCCTTAAAGGTAACAGAACATATTTATAAAAGTGGGTTCTAAACAAAGCAGTAGAGAATTACACAGTGATAGTCATAACTTATTTAATCTGGATACACATTTCTATGAAGGTTTTTTCTTGAAGACCACATTTAAAAAAATAATCTCCTTGATAAGTCACCCTGCACAGAACTTTCTAAAATTATCAAGAGCCCTGAGACATTTTTGCACAAACTGCTATTAAACCAGAACTCCCATGCCTCACTTCCCTTTCCATTTGCATCTGAACAATTAATTTAATTGAGCCTAATGCTGGCATTGATATTAACTGATGTAATTTCCACTTCTTATTTTTATTGCAATAGGATATTCTTGAATACTGATTCCACTGTTCAACTTCTTGCTATTTCCCTTAAATTTACATAATTTTCACATGAAATAACCATGATTTTTTTTTTTTTTTTTATCTTCAGTCCAATGGAGTGTGTTGGTATGGGGGGTGGGAGGGGAAGAGTATTCCACACGACAAGCACGTCTCCAAACACCAGTTGTGTGTCCTACAATTCAACTCAGTTCTGACACAATCTTCCCAGTGATAACATCAAATTCCACAGGTAAAGAACTCGGTCCCACAGAAGTCTACTGCAAGCCCAGGTTGTTTCCTGTGCTTCTGATCTACTGGTCGTAAATCAGAGGTTTTCAAGACTTCCTCCTCAGGTTCAACTAACTTATTAGAATGGCTCATGGAACTCCAGAAACCTGTTTACTGACTAGTGCATGGGTACTCAGTCGCTCAGTCACGTTTGACTCTTTGCAACCCCATGGACTACTGTAGCCCATCAGGTGCCTCTGTCCATGAAATTTTCCAGGCAGGAATACTGGAATGGGTTGCCATTCCCTACTCCAGGGGATCTTTCCAGGTAACAAACCTGAGTCTCTGGCATCTCCTGCCTTGGTAAGCAGATTCTTTACCACTGAGCTACCTAGGAAGCTCTTTACTCCCTGGATTACTGGTTTATTACAAAGGATCTAAATCAACAGCCAGATGAAAAAGACACATTGGGAGAGGTTCCAGAGGAGCTTCTGTCATTGTGGAGCTTGGGTCCTTGCGTGGTAGCATGTGGAAGTACTCTGCTTCCTTAAACTGGAAGTGCTCTGGACCTCTTCCTTTTGGGTTTTTATGGAAGCTACATTACATTAGCATGGTTAATTAAATCATTAGTCACTGGTGACTGATTCATCCTCTAGCCCATCTCCTCTCCCTGGAGATCAGGGGGAAGAGAAATATTCCATCCCTCTAGTCAAGGTTGGTTTCCCTGGCAACCAGTCCCCATCCTTAGGTGCTTTCCAAAAGTCAGCCCATCAACATAAACCCAGTTATGGTGGAAAGGAGCTTCTTATGAGTGACAAGTAACACATTTCACATTTATGACTCTGAAGTTTTTTAAGGAAATGAGGACAAAAACCAAATATTATTTTTTTTAAAGTTGTTCCAATTGCTCTTGTCACTCAGGAAATTCCAAGTGTTCTGGGAGGTATGAGTCAGAAACTGTGGACAAAGACCAAATATATGAGAGATATATATAAATATATATTCTTATGAATCACAGTATCACACTGACAACCAACATAAAATTATTAGGTGTTCCAATAAGTAGGAAAATATGATTCAGTAGAAAAATCAATCAATATAAACTGATTTAGAAATGACAGGTAATAAATTTAGTAGATGCAGATATTAAAAGCTATCATAAATATGCTGAACATGTTCAAGAATAGAACATGTGAATATGATTGGGAGAGACATAAATGACACAAAACAGAAAAGCCCAAATTAGACTTCTGGAGATGGGAAACACAATATTTGAAGTGAAAAATACACTGAGCAGGATTAATAGCAGATCATATACTTGATGTATTTTATGACAGATTCAATAATACAGAAGAAGAGATGGGTAAACCTGAAGACATAGCAATAGAAACTGTACAAAATGGACCACAGAGGGAAAAGAAAATAGTGCTAAATAATGAAAAGGCATCAGTGACTGTGGGACAATGCAAAAACATTTAACATATGTGTAATATGATTTCTGGGGGTGTGGGTAAAAATATGTACAGAAATAAATGTTAAAAATATTCCACATTTGATTTTTTAAAAAAACCATAAATTCACAGATCCAAAAAACTCCATAAATTCCAAGAGGAATAAACATACAGAAAACATCAGAGCATATCATAATGAAATTGTCAAAACCAGTAATAAAAAGAGAAATGTTAAAAACAGAGGAGAAAATACATATTATGTATAAAGTTTAAGATGGGGGCTCCCGTAGTGGTTCAGCAGTACAGAATCTGCCAGCATTGCAGGTGCCGCAGGGGCTACAGGCTTGATCCCTGCGTCGGGAAGATCCCCTGGAGGAGGGCATGGCAACCTATTCCAGTATTTTTGCCTGGAGAATCCATGGACAGAGGAGCCTGGTGGGTACAGTCCACAGGGCCACAGAGGGTTGGACATGACTCAAGCAACGTAACACACGTGCACACAAAGTTTAAGAAGTAAGAATAATGACATACTGCCCTTAAGAAAGTATTTAAGCCAAGGGAAATGGAGGAAATTTAAAAATATTTTTTAAGGAAAAGTAAACCTGTCAACCTAGAGCTTTATATCTAGTGAATATGTTTTTTGAAAATGAAAATGAAACATTTTGAGTTGATTTACAATGTTGTATTAGTTTCAGGCAAACAGCAAAGTGATAAATATATATGAAAGTTTACATATATTTTTTTCACATTCTTTCCTGCTATGTTATTATAAGATATTGAATATAGTTTCCTGTACTATGTCCTTCGTGTTTATCTATTTTATATGTAATAGTGCGTATACATTAACCAAGTGCCTTATTTATCCCTCCCTTTGTTAACCAACTATACTTAAAATAAATACAAAAGAAAAAAGATTTAATTAAAAAAATCACATATAGTATCACCCCATCAGAAGATACTGAAAAAAAGAAATTAAATACTTTCAGACACATAAAAGCTTAGAACTGTCATTATTAACAGAATTCCTCTACATAAAATGTTATTGAAGTTTTTCAGATGGAATCATATACACAAAGCAATGCAGAATGCCAGTAACAGAAATGAGCTGCATAAACATACATTTTTCTCATCTTAAAATATTTTTAAAAGAAAACTGTCTGCTTTGGGCAGGTATAGTTGAAATATACTGTTGTAAGTTTACGAAACGTAAAAGGCAGGACAATAGCACAAAGTACAGAAGAGGGAAACGACATCCTACTTAAAGATTCTCACACTATTTGTAAAGTGCTACAGCATTGTTAGAGGATGGGCTGTATTGAGAGGAAAAAGCTCCTCCTACTTAGGCCCAGTGGTTGGAACCTACAAATCAACTGACGACAGAGGAGAAAATCAAGACTTATCTACTCGTACATGTGGGATCATTGGGATGAAATGTGCTGGTAAACAGGTAGAGGTATGGGTTCTATGCCAACTTTATAGGAAAAAGGGAAGACAGAGAAAGGGATTCCATTGGAAAGTGGCTTAGGAAAGACAAAGGGAAGATATGACAGTTTGTGATCATGTTTGTTTATGCCATGTCTCATCCCAGTGCAAGTGGTCGATCTCCTACCTGGCTATGAAGAATCCTTGGAGAGAGGATTTATGGCAACTTCATTCACTGAAATGAAAAGTCTCTGCTTTTAGTCAAAGAAGGGAATCTCCAAAATAGACTTCTTTTTTGCATGTACTATATTTCAAATGTAGTCCCTTCAGCCATGATTAAGTTAAAAATGCAACTTGTAAATCATGAAGCAACAATGGAGAAACAGAACAAAATAGTATAGCTAAAAAGCCAATAGTAATGAAACCACACAAAATACTCAAGTTTCCAACAGAAGGCAGAATATAATGAAAAGGAAGCAAAGAACAATAGGACAAATAGAAACAAATAGCAATATGATAGCTATGAAAAAGCATGAATCATATTATAAATTAAACCTCATCAAAATTTTTTAAAAATTCATTTTAGAAGACATTGTTAAAAGAATTAAGAATCAAACCACAGACTAGAAGAAAATATTTACAGAACATTTATCTGACCAAGGACTTGTATTCTGAATGCACAAAGAAACATTTACAACTCAGTAATAAGATGAACACCCCAAATTTTAAAGTGGGCTAATGATTTCAATAGACCTGTTACCAATGAAGGTATACAAATGACAGAAAGCACCAAAAAAGTTCATCCTCACTCCTCATTAGGGAAATGAAAGTTTACTCAAAATGTAAAGCAATGAAAGTAAAACCCAGGTTAAGTACTCTCTACACTGTTTCAGATCAGATCAGTCGCTCAGTTGTGTCCGACTCTTTGCGACCCCATGAATTGCAGCACGCCAGGCCTCCCTGTCCATCACCAACTCCCGGAGGTCACTCAGACTCACGTCCATCGAGTCAGTGATGCCATCCAGCCATCTCATCCTCTGTCGTCCCCTTCTCCTCTTGCCCCCAATCCCTCCCAGCATCAGAGTCTTCTCCAATGAGTCAACTCTTCGCATGAGGTGGCCAAAATACTGGAGTTTCAGCTTGAGCATCATGCCTTCCAAAGAAATCCCAGGGCTGATCTCCTTCAGAATGGACTGGTTGGATCTCCTTGCAGTCCAAGGGACTCTCAAGAGTCTTCTCCAACACCACAGTTCAAAAGCATCAATTCTTCGGCGCTCAGCCTTCTTCACAGTCCAGCTCTCACATCCATACATGACCACAGGAAAGACCATAGCCTTGACTAGGCAAACCTTTGTTGGCAAAGTAATGTCTCTGCTTTTGAATATGGTATCTAGTTTGGTCATAACTTTCCTGCCAAGGAGTAAGCGTCTTTTAATTTCACGGCTGCAGTCACCATCTGCAGTGATTTTGGAGCCCAGAAAAAGAAAGTCTGACACTGTTTCCACTGTTTCTCCATCTATTTCCCATGTAGTGATAGAATGGCTAAATACCAGTGAGGTTTGAAAGCGAAAGTGAAGTCTCTCAGTCGTGTCCGACCCTCAGCAACCCTCCTCCATCCATGGGATTTTCCAGGCAAGAGTACTGGAGTGGGGTGCCATTGCCTTTTTCCCAGTGAGGTTTAAGGAGTACCATAACTTGAATTCTCATATGTTGCTGAAGGGGATGCAAAATGGCAGAGCCATTTTGGACAACAGTTGACAGTTTCTTATAAATTTAAGAAATTTAAGCATACTCATACCATTCAACACAATAATCACATTCTAATGAAGTTAATCGAAAAAATGAAAGCACATGTATATCCTCATAGGCTTGTTTGTTCATTAGTAACTTTAAAAAAATCTCCAAGTGTCTATCACTGTTGGGTGGACAAAGTAATTGTGGTATATCCATACAATGAAATACATAATAAGTAATAAAAAATAACGAACTACTAACACATTCAGAAACATGAATGAAATTCAAAAAGCATGATTCTAAATGAAAGAAGACATGAGAGAGAATTTATATACTTCATGATTCTATTTACATGACATGCTAGAAAAGCTAAAATTTTGTTATAGAAAACAGATTCCTGGTTCCTAGGGTGATGAGAGTTGTGGTAGAAGCAGTTGACTACACAGGACACCCTTTCTTAAAGTAATGTAACTCTTTTTTATCTTAATGGGAGTTTAAGCTTTCAAGTCAAAAACAGATATCAAACTTACCATACAGCACTCTTAAAATCACTGCAGATGGTGACTGCAGCCATGAAATTAAAAGACACTTGCTCCTTGGAAGAAAAGCTATGACCAACCTAGACAGCATACTGAAAAGCAGAGACTTTACTTTTGCCAACAAAGGTCCGTCTAGTCAAAGCTATGATTTTTCCAGTAGTCATGTATGGATGTGAGAGTTGGACTATAAAGAAAGCTGAGTGCCAAACAATTGATGCTTTTGAACTGCGGTGTTGGAGAAGACTTTTGAGAGTCCTTTGGATGGCAAGGAGATCAAACCCATCCATCCTAAAGGAGATCAGTCCTGAATATTCATTGGAAGGCTGATGCTGAAGCTAAAGCTCCAATACTTTGGCAACCTGATGTGAATAGCCAACTCATTGGAAAAGACCCTGATGCTGAGAAAGATTTAAGGCAGGAGGAGAGGGGGATGAAAAAGGATGCGATGGTTGGAT
Source organism: Tragelaphus eurycerus (assembly GCA_935064755.1). Lineage (NCBI taxonomy): Eukaryota > Metazoa > Chordata > Mammalia > Artiodactyla > Bovidae > Tragelaphus > Tragelaphus eurycerus. The sequence goes on along the minus strand of CAKXYN010000034.1, from coordinate 8,322,610 downwards.
GGCATCACCAACTCTATGGACATGAGTTTGAATAAACTCTGGGAGTTTACTCTGGGAGTTTTGAGTAAACCTCCGGGTGAAGGACAGGGAAGCCTGGCATGTGGCAGTCCATGGGGTCACAAAGAGTCAGACACAACTGAGTGACTGGACTGAACTGAACTCTTAAAATTGGTGATTTTTATGATATGTAAATTCTACCTTCATAAAACTAATTTTTTAAAAAAGTTGTGAAAACCAAGCATTCCTTACATTCCAGGCCTTGTGCTAGATATTAGAGTAAAAAATCCATCATCCCTTCTTTTGTAATCTAGTTGAAGAGATATAGAACAATTTTAGTTAATGCAACATAGTGTGATATATGATATAACTGGTGAATATACAGGGTAATAAAGGAACAGGATATTAAAGATTCAGGAAAAATTATCAAATAAAGGGCTAAAGATAAAGCAGAAACATATTAATATTTCAGCAACCTATGAAATTCACATGTTCCACCAATAGTTATTATACAAAGTAAAAGAAATCAATATATCAGTATTTTGAAATTCAGTAAACAAGATGGACATATGTAAATTTAAACTCTTAAAAGAATGCTCTAGTTTCTGTGCACCCCTTGTACTCTTACATTCTTACTGGGCCTTCACATTTGTAAAATATAACACAGTTATATTAAGCCACATGAAACTTAATTTACCACACAGTGAATTTTTACATATAGTATATATTGTCATAACTACCAGCTAGATCAAAATTGAGAACAGTTTTATCCCTTTTATTTTTGGAAGGCCCTTGATAGCTGGTTGATTATTTATTGGTTTTTTCAAATTTGTGGTAGAGGGCAATGCTGTCACTCCATGGGAAAACTATAGGAGAAGATCAAAATTGTCATTGCTACTTATAGTAACTGTTCAGGGTGATCAATTCTGACTGTCAGCTTCATTATGAAGCTAGCTAATTTAGGTAACATTTGTAAAGCACTCCCAGGGGGAAGCATGTCTTTCTAAGAGAGGAAAATATCAATATTCTGCCCTTGGGAAAGATATTGGAATTTTACAATTATTTCACTGCAGGTAGGATATTTTAATTTTAAGTGGGAGCCCTGAATAGCTTGGGTCCCTAATAGTGAGTCTTCTCTGTGCTTTTGTGCAAGAAAAAAATATCTTTATGAATTGACCTTAGGATGCACTTTAATCTATTCAATAATCTATGGTTATCCACTTGAAATAAAATTAACACTAATGAAATCGATAATTAGGAGCCATTCTCATTTTTAATTAGACATACATGTATTCTAATTAACCACTTTCAGATCCTGTCTTGAAGTTGAAGGTCTTTCCTTCCCTGACAGACAGTGAGGACGACTCAGGAAGAGAACAACGACATCCTCCCTGAATTAGACTCCAAGTCTCACTGTCCTCTGCTACTGTTTCTTGTCTCTGTGGTAGTTGGAGAGAAAAGTCCCTCGCGAGAAAAATGAGATCCAGTTTTGGAAAGAGGGATGCAGAGGTCTGAGCCCATCCTCACTGTCTCATTTGGCATCATACACTTATCAGTTCTAATGTTCCACCTTCAGACTTCACACAGGAATTTTCTGCTACTAGACCTTACCACAAATAGTCTCTGTTCTTAATCCCAAACTGGCAGTGGATGAGAACTGGGTATGTCCTAAGGTCGGAGGGAGTGAAGAAGTCGGACTCAATAAAGGTAGATGAGGAATGAGCCATGAATGGTCTTAGCTTCAGGTTTTTCCCTTTCCTAGTACCCCTGAAGACAAAGTGGTTTGAGATTCTTTGTCTTTCTTAATCTTGCCCTATTAATGGGACATAGATGGTGTGTTTGCTGACATACTGTTTCATTGAGGCAGCATTTTAAAAGAAGCTTTCTAGAATCTATCTTAACTAAATGGAGTGAGTAATGAGAATTACAAGTCCTTTTCAGCTTTAAGAGAACAGTGCTTCTGAACCGCCTGGCCTTATGCCTTTCCCCAGATCACCTTGTATGGGTAATCATCCATTCTATCTCCAGACAGTGCAAGCCTTGCTCTGGAGGCTGGCCTGTCTCAGCATCTGGATGGCAGGCGGGTGACATTGAGGAGGTCACATCCACCACAGGGAGCACTGCTTGTTTAACTAGTTCTTATTCTGAAAACTGGCTCAGCTGGTAAAGAATCTGCCTGCAATACTGGAGACCTGGGTTCGATTCCTTGGTTGGGAAGATCCCCTGGAGACGGGAAGGGGTAGTTCATCTCAGTTCAGTTCAGTCACTCAGTCATGTCCGACTCTTTGAAACCCCAAGGACTGCAGCACGCCAGGCTTCCCGGTCCATCATCAGCTCACGGAGCTTACTCAAATTCATATCCATTGAGTCAGTGATGCCATCCAACCATCTCATCCTCTGTCATCCCCTTCTCCTCTCACCTTCAATCTTTCCCAGCATCAGGGTCTTTTCTAGTGGGTCAGTTCTTCACTTCAGGTAGGCAAAGTACTGGAGGTTCAGCTTCAGCATCAGTCCTTCCAGGGAATATTCAGGACTGATTTCCTTTAGGATAGACTGCTTGGATCTCCTTGCAGTCCAAGGGACTCTCAAGAGTCTTCTCCAACACCACAGGTCAAAAGCGTCAATTCTTCAGTTCTCAGCTTTCTTTATAGTTCAACTCTCACATCCATACATGACTACTGGAAAAAAACAAAGATTTGACTAGACGGACCTTTCTTGGCAAAGTAATGTCTCTGCTTTTTAATATGCTGTCTAGATTGATCATAGTGTTCCTTCCAAGGAGCAAGTGTCTTTTAATTTCATGGCAGCAGTCATCACCTGCAGTGATTTTGGAGCCCAAAAAATAAAGTCTGACACTGTTTCCACTGTTTCCCCATCTATTTGCCATGAAGTCGTGGGACCAGATGCCATGATCTTAATTTTCTGAATGTTGAGTTTCTAGCCAACTTTTTGACTCTCCTCCTTCACTTTCATCAAGAGGCTCTTTAGTTCTTCTCTTTCTGCCATAAGTGTGGTGTCATCTGCATATCTGAGGTTATTGATATTTCTCCCAGCAGTCTTGATTCCAGCTTGTGCTTCATCCAGCCTGGCATTTCTCATGATGTACTCTGCATATAAGTTAAATAAGCAGGGTGATAATGTACAGCCTTGACGTACCTCCTTTCCCGATTTGGAACCAGTCTGCTGTTCTACGTCTAGTTCTAATTGCTGCTTCTTGTCCTGCATACAGAGTTCTCAGGAGGCAGGTCTTGTAGTCTAGTACTCCCATCTCTTGAAGAGCTTTCCACAGATTGTTGTGATTCACACAGTCAAAGGCTTTGACATAGCCAATAAAGCAGAAGTAGATGTTTTTCTGGAACTTTCTTGCTTTTTCAATGATCCAATGGATGTTGGCAATTTGATCTCTGGTTCCTCTGCCTTTTCTAAAACCAGCTTGAACATTTGGAAGTTCACAGTTCACGTACTGTTGAAGCCTGGCTTGGAGAATTTTGAGCTTCACTTTGCTAGAATGTGAGATGAGTGCAATTGTGCAGTAGTTTGAGCATTCTTTGGCATTACCTTTCTTTGGAATTGGAATTAAAACTGACCTTTTCCAGTCCTGTGGCCACTGCTGAGTTTTCCAAACTTGCTAGCATATTGAATACAGCACTTTCACAGCATCATCTTTTCAGATTAGAAATAGCTCAACTGGAATTCCATCACCTCCACTATCTTTGTTCATAGCGATGTTTCATAAGGCTCTCTTGACTTGGCATTCCAGGATGTCTGGCTCTAGGTGAGTGACCACACCATCATGGTTATCTGGGTCATGAAGAACTCTTTTGTATAGTTCTTCTGTGTATTCTTGCCACCTCTTCTTAATATCTTCTGCTTCTGTTTGGTCCATACTATTTCTGGCCTTTATTTTGCCCATTTTTGCATGAAATATTCCCTTGGTATCTCTAATTTTCTTGAAGAGGTCTCTAGTTTTTCCCATTCTATTGTTTTCCTCTATTTCTTTGCATTGATCACTGAGGAAGGCTTTCTTATCTTATCCTTGCTATTTGCTACTCTGCATTCAAATGAGTATATCTTTCCTTTTCTCCTTTGCCTTTAGCTTCTCTTCTTGTCTCAGCTATTTGTAAGGCCTCCTCAGACAGCCATTTTGCCTTTTTGCATTACTTTTTTTTGAGGATGGTCTTGATCACTGCCTCCTGTACAGTGTCATGAACCACTGTCCATAGTTTTTCAGGCACTCTATCTATCAGATCTAATCCCTTGAATCTATTTGCCACTTCCATTGTATAATCATAAGGGATTTGATTTAGGTCATACTTGAATGGTTGAGTGGTTTTCCCTACTTTCTTGATATTTAAGTCTGAATTTGGCAATAAGGAGTTCATGATCTGAGCCACAGTCCATTCCGGGTCTTATTTTTGCTGACTGTATAGAGCTTCTCCATCTTTGGCTGCAAAGAATATAATCAATCTGATTTCAGTATTGACCATCTGGTGATGTCCAGGTGTAGAGTCTTGTGTTGTTGGAAGAGGGTGTTTGCTGTGACCAGTGCATTTTGGCCAAACTCTGTTTGCTCTGCTTTGTTTTGTACTCCAAGGCCAAATTTGCCTGTTACTCCAGGCATCTCTTGAAACGCTAGCCACTTCAGTATTCTGGTCTGGAGAATTCCATGGACTGTACAGTTCATGGGGTCACAAAGAGTTGGACATGACTGAGTGACTTTCACTTTCACTTTATTCTGAAAACATCTTTGGGCGACCTACCCTGGTCTCCTTAGTGTTCGAACCCAAAGGCTCCCCTGCCACTAGGACTCCAGCAGGTTGGTTCCCAGAATCCCATCTTCCCAGTATCTCTGCCTCACTAACTGGAAGATGATGGTCTCAGGATCCAGTCCCAAGGACAAAGTCTCCACTGACAAACAATCTAGTGTCTAGCCATTCCCACTGCAAGAAGCAGGCTTCTGGTGCACATCACTAGACTGACGTGGATTTCCTTCTCTCATTTTCAAACAAAATAAAAGGTCAAGGCTTTCTGCCTAGTCCACTCATTTAAGGATCTAACAGGTCCCTTCCTGGAGAAGGAAATGGCAACCCACTCCAGTGTTCTTGCCTGGAGAATCCCGTGGACAGAGAAGCCTGGTGGGCTACCGTCCACGGGGTCAGAAAGAGTCAGACATGACTGAGTGACTAACAGGTTTTCCCTTGTGGCTCAGCTGGTGAAGAATCTGCCTGCATGTGCAAGACCTGGGTTCGATCCCTGGGATGGGAAGATCCCCTGGAGAAGGGAAAGGCTACCCACTCCATTATTCTGGCCTGAGAATTCCATGGACTGTATAGTCTGTGGGGTCGCAAAGAGTCAGACACAACTGAGCAACTTTCAATTTCACTTTCAGGTTTTACTTTAATTTTGCCTGTTTTTCCATTAATGTTCCCCCCCGCCACTTTTTTTTTTTTTCTGTTCCAGGATCTAATACTGAAAGCTTTTGAAATCAGTCCTCTTCCCCATTCACATGAGGTCCATCTAGAATTCATCTTCAGATGTCAGTATTTTCTGTCCAGTCACTCTTCAGGTCACCTTGGATCTTAATAGAAACAGCAATTACACCCTATGCTCCATGTTCCTTGTTTTGTTCCTCTTAGCAGCTAACACACCTCCTAACACTTACTGATCTGAGTTAAACCAAAAGAGCATAGAAGGGTGATGGAGTTTTGAAAAGTCCTTTATTCGGTTTTACCAAGGACATAATGGATGTTAAGCCAGTGCTCTTTCCTTCTTTCTTCCTAAATGTGAAAACATTTAGGTCCTATTTATCTGAACTAAAAAGCAGCTGAATTTCCCCTAGAATCAGCGGAATGTTTCCACAGCATCCACACCGAAACAGGAAAAAAACCTTGACGATCAACGCCCTTGATAAGCCAAAGAGTCTCTCCTTTCTGCACCTGAAGGGTCACTCTTAGGCTGCAGCCTTTAAGCAAAGTCCTTCAGACATCAAAGAATATCAGTTAGGGGCCAATGTTCTTGGTCTGGGAAGTTACAATACATCATAAGAGATTCAGTTTGCAAAGCCCTTCTTGCTAAGACTAGCTTGCCAAGTACGCAGCTCAGGTAATGTCTCTTTAAAGCTTATAATAAGCAGCGACATTTCATTGCTCCTTTTTTTTTTTTTTTAAACCTCTGAACCTTAAGTTTTCCTCCTCTCTCACCAATGTCAGTTCACAGCAGCTTGGTTTATTGATGCATGTAAAAGGAGGAAGGCAATTATTTCTGAGAGCAGCCAAACCTGTGTTCGCAGGGCGGGAAGGAAACTGTGATGAGGATTTTTGTATACTTAATTCACTTATTCATTGAGCACAGGAAAGGGCGAGAGGCAGGAGGAAATTAAATTACAGAAGGTGTGTGTTTGTTTTTTTTTCCTTTTTTATGTCCACTGCCTGGGAGAATTATTACAGATCTAGTCTGTTGCACAGCTACATGGACAAAACATCCAGTTGAAACTATCACTTAGAATTTGATGGTGAACTATTTTATTCTGGTTTGCATTTAGATTTTTGTATGGCTTCCCAGGAAACCTTCATAATTTCAGATCCCACTAACAGGAATATAAAATGAAGAATGAGTTGGGTTGGAGTTTAATGGACACTCCTATGAAAGCATGTTTTTCCTTAGTCAATTAACACTGAACAAAGACTCATGGACAAAGGTTTCACCTTGTCAATAAGTACAGAGGCTTTCAAATAGGAATGGGATTCAGTTCATGAAATAAGGAAATGGTTTGTTTTCCGCTAATTGCTCTCAACTCTCCTCTGCTGACCTCTCACTCCACTTCTTGAAGAATAAAAGGTTTTCTTCGTGAAAATAGAGGCTGATTTCATAATCTCCAATTATGTTTGGTTATAATATAACCATATTTCTCTTTTAAAAAACCATTATTGTCATAACTGATTCAAAGTACCCCTCCCCACCCCTCTAGCAGGTGGATGAACTGATGGGACCAGTGACTCGCTGAGGGGAGTCTGAACTCTCTGATACCCTCCCACTTGCCAGTGTCTGCCCCCATCACCCATCAGAGCCCCCACGTTTCCCCAACCAACCCCCCCACCTCCTGGCTACTCCTTCCCCAACGTAGGGTAGTGCCAAGTCAACCAGGTGATGAACAGACATCAAAGCATCAACAAAACGTCAGCCTCACCCTTGGGCAGAACCTCGGGCTATAAAGACATCCCCTTGTGGACTCCCTCCCTTGGCTTCTCTCCATAAGAGGTATATTCATTTAAAGTACTTATATATATATACTTAGCTTTCAGTTCACATGTTCATTAGAACTTTGAAAAATGGCAAGCACTTCACAAACACTTCCATAAGATAAAGAGAAAAGTAAAATAAAAATATTGTATCATGAAGTTAAAAGTTTCAGTTTTGCTATTTATTAATCTGCCATATCTCCTTCATTTGTAAGTACCTGAATAGTTTTTCAGGAGGAAAGTGGAGGAAATTTAAAGTACTTTTTAAATTGTCTATGAAATAAACTAGAGTTGTTGCTAATACCTAAATGAGACGCTAGCCTAAGGCCATTAGCTATGTTTTTTCGTCTTTATTAACTGTAGCAAGTTAGGGAGATTAAAGTCACATAAATAAATGAATGTAAATCAGTGACGATGATGATAACCCTTTATAGAATATGACTGATTTCATCTTACTCTCTCTCCCACATTCTCTGAAAAGACAGAAGTACAATCATCCATGGGGCCTCTCTCGGGACAACCTAGATGTTCTACCCTCTTTTCTCCAAAGGAATTTTGATCTCAGAGGGAAGTCAGAGAACTCCTCTATCCTCTTACTTCTTGTGCTGTCTTTCCCCATTTCGCACCTCACCAAAAAGCTCTATTTCCTCTTGCTGTGCCCAGACATCTAGTTCTGTCATATTTTCATTTTCTGTAATGGTAGCCCATTAAAAATTATTTATTTATTTCCCTGGGACCATAGTCTTCATGATCTAGCTTTAATGGTGAGGACATACAACAGAAGAAAGAAAAGCATGAATTGCTAACCGATATGAGCGCTTAAGAATTGATGCTTTTGAACTGTGGTGTTGGAGAAGACTCTTGAGAGTCCCTTGGACTGAAAGGAGATCCAACCGGTCCATTCTGAAGGAGATCAGCCCTGGGATTTCTTTGGAAGGAATGATGCTAAAGCTGAAACTCCAGTACTTTGGCCACCTCATGCGAAGAGTTGACTCATTGGAAAAGACTCTGATGCTGGGAGGGATTGGGGGCAAGAGGAGAAGGGGACGACGGAGGATGAGGTGGCTGGATGGCATCATTGACTCGATGGACGTGAGTCTGAGTGAACTCTGGGAGTTGGTGATGGACAGGGAGGCCTGGCGTGCTGCAATTCATAGGGTCACAAAGAGTCAGACACAACTGAGCGACTGAACTGAACTGAACTGAACTGAAAGTATTTCCAAAATATTATTCTCCCTACAGGAATATTTGGGCATACACCTATGGTTACAGTGATGGTCAAGATTTAATTTTTCTTTAACCCTGTGTTATCAGCATCAATGTCAATGATGATGCCTTTACTAAGTTAGGGAAAGGGTCTGATATTCATAGCCTATTATAAGCTTAAGATTCATATCAATGATGGGTGTATTTTGCTGCTTTATCTGGGAGTCATCCTGCTATGTAAATCAACATTTTCTAATCTTTATTCCACTTAAAAGGTGATAAAGATGCCCACTCAGCATGCACACAGGACCACAGGGTACACCCTCAGAACTACTATAAAACACTACATTGCTAAACAGCTGGGAAGGTAGTTGGTACCCTGGGCATAAACTTGCATGATGCTTAGAGAGAGTTTACTTGGCAGTATTGGAGTAACCCCATGAAATACCACCTATGGAAAAGAAAAACAATAATTGCTGGATAATGTATGCTGTTACAAAATTAGTGTTATGTTTGTAATAGAATTACCTCCTATTGGTTATCAAAGTCTTCTAAGTTTACCACATGTAAACAAGAACTGAATATATTACTATAGAACTTTTGAGTAACTTATTACTCAGCTCTAATTTGCTTCCTATGAACTTCAATAACTTCATTTTGCTGCTGATGGGCAGGCTTTAGAAGGGAATTGAAACTGCATTTATATTCCTAACTACATATAGTTTTTCTCCATAAAGAAAAGCCTCATCCTCTTTGATCAAGCTCTCCGCTCTGGGAAGGCAACACATGGACAATTAACAAAAGAAGATAGAGGTTCTCTGAGCAATTTGAGCAAATCACATCTAGGGCCCCTAGATCCATAGATTCTTTGTTTTTAAAACCCAGATTTTAATGATCAGTGTAGTCTCAATTACAGCAGTTTGATGATATCCTTTAAAAATAAGTTTTTCTAAGACATCAATATTTCTTATAGTCTAATCTCAGAGATTAAAAACTCATCTTTTTAAAGTAAGGTAAAGAGAAACTTTCCTCACAACAGCAGAGATGTATAAAAATGACCTCAACTCTCTGGACCTTAGTCTCCTTCAAGTTAAAATGGAGCAAAGAGAGGAGTGAGGTTTCAGTCTTTAGTGTGTTTTCTCACAAAGTAAGAGAGACAGATTTTGAACTCCATATTTTCTGACCTATTTCTTTCAAAGGCCAAGTGAGGACAGGACTTAATTGAACACAACGGTCTGATATGCATGTGCTTTGAAGATTTCTCTCCTATTTCAGCTCCTCCCTTGAAGATGAAAGGGTTTTGCCAAAAACTGAAGTAGTCCCATGAGAGCAGCTCCATACAGATGCCTGGGGGCAGAAATACCAGTTATGACTTTGCATGAGATCCTCCAGGTTGGGAGGTCAACTTAAATGAACTCAAATTCATTTGAGTTTCCTAATATTAAATAACAGAACTTCTCACTCCATTCAAAGACTCCAGAGAGAACAAATGTGTGGACACCAAGGAAGAAAAGGGGGGTGGGGGTGAACCAGGAGATTTGGATTGAAATATATACTATTGATAACTATATATCAATATAAAATAGACAACAAATGAGAATCTACTGTACAGCATGTGGAACTCTACTCAGTGCTTTGTGGGGACCTAAATGGGAAGGGAATCCAAAAATACAGCAAGACTGTATATATATATATAGCTGATTCACTTTGTTGTACAGCAGAAACTGACACAGCAGTGTAAAGAAACTATACTCCAATAAAAATTAACTAAAAAAAAAAAAGAGAGACTCCATTCCGTCTCTATGGACTTCCCTATTCTGTACATTTTGTATAAATGGAATCATATAATATGCTATCCTTTCTGACGTCTTACACCTAATTGTTTTCAAAATTCATCCATGTCAGAGCATGTACTAGTCCTTTGTTCCTTTTTATGACTCAGTCATATTCTTTTGCATGGACATACCAGGGTTTATCTGTTCGGCCATTTACAGACATTTGTGTTGTTTCTAAATGTTGTACTTTGGCTATTAAAAGTGATACTGCTGTGAACAAGCATATAACAAAATAAGAGACTCCAGAGAGAGGTCTTATTTTCTAAGCGAAACCTTCCCTTGACAGGGAACTTATAAACAGTGACCCAGTGTGATGAGCCTGAACGCTAAGGAAGACCCTGGGGCGGCCCCCACACCAGGGTTTGTGAGATGCACTGACAGAAGGTGTGTTTTGGGGAAACCTGGGTGCAGATTGACCTGACTGCTTCCAGTAGACTTGCTGGAGAAGGCTTTTTGCTTTGGGGTTTTTTTGAGCCTCACTTTTCCAGCCAGTAAAATGAAGAGGTGTGTGTGCTGAGTCGCTCAGTCCTGTGCGACCCTTTTCAACCCCGTGGACTGCAGCCCGCCAGGTTCCTCTGACCATGGAGCTTCTCCAGGCAAGAATACTGCAGTGGATGGACATGCCCTCCTCCAGGGGATCTTCCCAACCCAGGGATCAAACCTAGGTCTCTCGTGTTGCAGGTGGATTCTTTACCATCTGGGCCACCAGGGAAGCCTAAAATGAAGAGGCAGGTGATCACTAAGATCTTCTTTCTATTGTTACGATCCCTCAAGGCCTCATCTTTAGAAACCCAGCTGTTGCTTTAACACTTTCTTTGGCTAACACATACAATTTCTGGAAATCAAGTAGGCTGGGTTCTCAGTCAAGAAAAAGAATGAAAACTCCATCCTTTAAAAGTCTCAGTTGAAGTAAAACATTTCTGGCTAAGTCATTAGAGCACAAAACAATCAGATAAACACACGCATGCACAACAAGCAAATACAAATACTTTTGGGATAAGGTGAGTTTGAAGAATTTAAAGGGTTGACTTTTAGGGTATTTTCAAATTGATTCAATTTTATTATGTGTTAGAACATACAACAATTTGGATCAGAAGGGCAAAGTGAAAATCTTTGAAGTTTAAATAATTCACAGGATCAAACTGAAATTAAGATTAGTAATAGAAGTTTCAAAAGCATTTTATACTTCTTACAAAAGTTTATTCTTTTAAATAGTTTGGAGCTTTTGGTACCATTTAATAAACATATATATATATATAAATGTTTTAAAGCAAATAGAAAATATAAGGTAATATGAAGTAAACTAGAGCTAGAATTATTCCATTTTCCTGCAATTCTGCATCAGTTTAGTATGATTTAACAAATTTGCCAAAGAAAAGTATTAACTCAAAACAAACAAAAAATTTGATTACAGGAAATCTCAGGATGGAAAGAGTAATCAAATAGTAGAATATGTAGCTTAAACATCGTTTTTATCTTTCCAACATAATATAGTATTGCTTTCAAAATCAGTTGGAAAATGCTTCCCTTTTTCCTCCTTTTCTTGCTCTCATTTCATAGTTAAATCAAGCGCCTGCTTCACTGGACATAATATTTCAATTTCTCTGACAGGTCTGCCAAATACGATTGCTGCTCTGAGATTTTGCCTTTTGCCAACCAGGTGGTGATGACTTTAACAATATCAGTTCAGTTCAGTCAGTCGCTCAGTCATGTCTGACTCTTTGTGACCCCATGGACTGCAGCATGCCAGGCTTCCCTGTTCATCACCAATGCCTGGAGCTTACTCAAACTCATGTTCTTCAAGTCAGTGATGCCATCCAACCATCTTATCCTCTGTTGTCCCCTTCTCTTCCTGCCTTCAATCTTTCCCAGCATCAGGGTCTTTTCCACTGAATAAGTTCCTTGCATGAGGTAGCCAAAGTACTGGAGTTTCAGCTTCAGCATCAGTCCTTCCAATGAACATTCAGGGCTGATTTCCTTTAGGATGGACTGGTTTGAGCTCCTTGCTGCCCAAGGGACTCTCCAGAGTTGTCTCCAACACCACAGCTCAAAACATCAGTTCTTCAGTGCTCAGCTTATCCTCACATTTAAAAAGATCATATCTCTAGCAAGGCCCCTGATGGTTTCTCACTCATCCACACAACACTTCAGGAGAGAAGAGGGGGTTTGACTAATAATGTCTCGACTAGAGAGAGTAGAGACCCATGTGGATAAAGATGGTGGGGAAAGACAGCACAATGGAACATCATGAATTAAAGCCACCATAGAGTTCAAAATGCGGACATATTACCAAGGTCAAAGTTATACTTCTAGGGAATTTCCTAGTGGTCCAGTTGTTAGGACTTGGTACTTTCACTGCAGGGGTCAGGCTCAATCCCTGGTCCGGGAACTAAGATACCACACCTGTGTGATATGCCGCCCCGCCCCCCAAAAAAAAGGAAAAAATGTGAAAAAAAATTATAAATATATTGCCTCTAAAATCCCCATAATCATTTGGGAATATAAAGGGAGATTTATACTATATCATTTTTAATTTGTTATCCAAGTTTTCTTGAAGGTGTCTAAAAAGCCCTTTGCCCTTCTTAAATTCTTGCCTTTAAGGAAGCAGGCTTGCCGGGGTCCAGCCCCGGTGGATCCGGGGAATTAAAAGCGGGACGGTGTCAGCAAGGATCAGGAAACAATTGCTTAATTAAACGTTAATTAAGGATATAAAAAGTGGTGAAATAAGGATAGCTCAGCAAAGAAATTCAGTGAAGAAAAGAGGCTGAATAATTCAGCCAGAAGGTGAGAGAAAGAACATGGGGAGACCAAGTTTCGGTGAACAAGGCCTGCGCTTTATTTTCCAAAGTAGTTTTTATACCTTAAGTTATGCATAGAGGATAATGGGGGAAGGGGTAGAGTCATGCAGTAAGCCAGGCTTTCTTCCTGCAAACTTATCATATGCAAAAGTTTAGGTGATTTGGATCATCTTCTGGCCCGGAGGCCTGTTAACATTTTAAGATCCTTTCTTCAGAAAACTTATTTTTCTCTAAAGGTGATTAGTCAGGCACCACCCTCCAAAAGCACTAGATAAAGTTGCATTCCTACAGGGCAAAGGTGTGGTGGGCTATAACAAGAAAAATAATTAACTCAAGGGTCCAAGGTTACAAACATTAAAGCTACTACTTACACCAATTATATTAATCAATACACTGCCAGGGACACAGCAGGTAAGGGATATGGAAATTTAGCAGCAAACATTGGCCCAAGAAGTGAAAAACCAATACAATTTCTAATCAATCTTATAACTGCTCAAAGGAATCTATATTTAGACAGTTTAGAACATCTCATGCCTCTCACAGTTGGGAGGCTCTGAACAATCACATGAGAAGGCAATGGCACCCCACTCCAGTACTCTTGCCTGGAGAATCCCATGGATGGAGGAGCCTGGTGGGCTGTAGTCCATGGGGTCGCTAAGAATTGGACACAACAGAGTGACTTCACTTTCACTTTTCACTTTCATGCATTGGAGAAGGAAATGGCAACACACTCCAGTGTTCTTGCCTGGAGAATCCCAAGGACAGGGGATCCTTGTGGGCTTCCGACTATGGGGTCACACAGAGTTGGACACGACTGAAGCGACTTAGCAGTAGAAGCAGAACAATCACATTTGGCCGGAAAAACCTATTCAGGCAGGCTAGAGGACTTCCAAAGGAGTTTGTAGGTTGAAACACTATCACACCCAGGAACTTTATTAACTGGAGCTGTAAGTTAACTCTTTTTTCAGAAAGAGGTAGTGGGGGACAGGCCCCCGTAAAGTCAGCAGTGTAGGTGAGAGCACAAGCAGAAAATAGGCAGATTCTGGTTTTGGGGGTAGATGCTTGAGAATTTCCAGGGGGACTCCTGAGGCTTGATCTCACATTTTCCTATGCCGAGCCTCCTTCCTCATGACCTTTCCCATGGGCGGAGTTCCTCACGCTGGCTCCCAGCATTGGCTGATTCCTTCGTGAGCCCACAGACATAGCCTCATTTAACCCTTAAACTAAATAACGCTGGCACCAAGACTTGCAGAAAATTTACAGCTTACAAAGGACAGTTTTCTGGGCTGAGCAACTTAAGTGCCAAGGTATGGGAACAATAATAAATAAATTTGCTCAATTTTTGACACTGCAAATTAGTAATAATTATAGAGTATTGATAAGTCCAAGCTCGAGGCCAGGGGCGGCAGGCGGGAGGAGCTACCCCATGCCCGAGGCCAAGGGTGGTGGCTGGGAGGACCAACCCTACGTCCAAGGAGCCGTGGCTTCCCGGACGCAGGAGGGCCTAGAGGAGCTATCCCACATTGAAGGTCAAGAAGAGTGGCAGTGAGGAGAGACCCCTCATCCAAGGTAAGGAACAGTGGCTGTGCTTTGCTGGAGCAGCAATGAAGAGATACCCCACACCCAAGGTAAGAGAAACCCAAGTAAGACAGTAAGTGTTGCAAGAGGGCATCAGAGGGCAAACACACTGAAACCATACTCACAGAAAACTAGTCAGTCTAATCACACTAGGACCATAGCCTTGTCTAACTCAATGAAACTAAGCCATGCCCATGGGGCAACCCAAGATGGGCGGGTCATGGTACAGAGATCTGACAGGATGTGGTCCACTGAAGAAGTGAATGGCAAACCACTTCAGTATTCTTGCCTTGAGAACCCTATGAACAGTATGAAAAGGCAGAATGATAGGATGCTGAAAGAGGAACTCCCCAGGTCAGTAGGGGCCCAATATGCTACTGGAGATCAGTGGAGAAATAACTCCAGAAAGAATGAAGGGATGGAGCCAAAGCAAAAACAATACCCAGCTGTGGATGTGACTGGTGATACAAGCAAGGTCTGATGCTGTAAAGAGCAATATTGCATAGGAACCTGGATTGTCAGGTCCATGATCAGGTCCATGAATCAAGGCAAATTGGAACTGGTCAAACAAGAGATGGCAAGAGTGAATGTCGACATTCTAGGAATCAGGGAACTCAAATGGACTGGAATGGGTGAATTTAACTCAGAGGACCATTATATCTACTACTGTGGGCAGGAATCCCTCAGAAGAAATGGAGTGGCCATCATGGTCAACAAAAGAGTCTGAAATGCAGTACTTGGATGCAATCTCAAAAACGACAGAATGATCTCTGTTCATTTCCAAGGCAAACCATTCAATGTCACAGTAATCCAAGTCTATGCCCCAACCAGTAATGCTGAAGAAGCTGAAGTTGAATGGTTCTATGAAGACCTTACAAGACCTTTTAGAACTAACACCCAAAAAAGATGTCCTTTTCATTATAGGGGACTGGAATGCAAAAGTAGGAAGTTAAGAAACACCTGGAGTAACAGGCAAAGAGTTGGACATGACTGAGTGACTGATCTGATCTGATCTTATCTGATTGATAAGTACCTATTGTCATGCAAATATTTTAATAGACACATATTTATGTGTATTAGTTCATTTCAGTTCAGTCGCTCAGTCGT
Source organism: Tragelaphus eurycerus (assembly GCA_935064755.1). Classification (NCBI taxonomy): domain Eukaryota; kingdom Metazoa; phylum Chordata; class Mammalia; order Artiodactyla; family Bovidae; genus Tragelaphus; species Tragelaphus eurycerus. The sequence goes on along the minus strand of CAKXYN010000034.1, from coordinate 8,306,851 downwards.
GTCCGACTCTTTATGACCCCATGGACTGCAGCATGCCAGGTCTTCCTGTCCATCACCAATTCCCGGAATTTACCCAATCTCGTGTTCATTGAGCCGTGATGCCATCCAATCATCTCATCCTCTGTCGTCCCCTTCTCCTCCTGCCTTCAATCTCTCCCAGCATCAGGGTCTTTTCAAATGAGTCAGGTCTTTGCATCAGGTGGCCAAAATATTGGAGTTTCAGCTTCAACATCAGTCTTCCAATGAACATTCAGGACTGATTTCCTTTAGGATGGACTGGTGGCATCTCCTTGAGTGTATGCATATCCATTTTTAAAATTTGCACTTGTTTGTTTTTGAATTTCTTACGAATTAAAAGACTACTTTTAAAAAAAGAAAGAAAGGCTGGTTTTCATTCCTGAATGAGGATTTCTTTCTACTTGTTTATCAGGGAAGAGAAAGTCACAATCTTCTTTTTCCATGTTATCAACATGTATTGAGAATTTTGTGTTGGGAACTAGGAAAGTAGGTGTGGGTGGAAAGGAACAGAAGGAGGGCTCAGAACCCTCTATAATAAACTAAGCTACTACAAGCAGGTTTCTTCTGGCCCAAACTCACAAAAGAAATAATACTTCAACCCCCAGGTATTATAGTCATAGAAAAACAACAAAAACCTATTACATAGCACCAAATCCAACCATGTCATTTTTCCATGTAAATAAGTGTTTTATTTTAGATAGCGTTGTATTTACAGAAAAGATTCAATAACCGTCTACAGAGTTCCCCTATACCCTGAACTTAACCTTACCCTATTGTTAACATCTTACTATAGTCCATTTTCACAAATAATGAACCAATACTCATTTCTTCACTAACTTCTGTTTCTTTTAATTGCATTAATGTTTCTCTAAACTCCTTCTTCTGTTCCAAGATCCCACCTAATATATCACATTATCTTTATTTATGTTGCCTCGTGCTCTTCTTGATTAAGACAGTTTCTCCCTTTTCATGACCCTGATAGTTTCAAGGAAGGTTTCAGAGTATGTCTCTCAATTTGAGTTTCTCTCAAGAGGTTTTGGAAGACAAGAAGGTAAAGTGCCCTCACATCACATCATATCGAGGGTACCAACATGACTTGATGTGGGTACCAACATGACTCATCCATGATAATCTTAACCTTCATCATAACTAGTACTGTCTGGAAGCTTTCTCCACTCGAAAGTTACGTTTATGTTCCACTTTTCATAGTGTAATCTTTGGAAGCAAGTTACAAAGTGTATCCTGCATTTAAGGGGTGAGGAGTTAGGTCCCACCTCCTTGAGGGCAGAGAATTCATACAAATCATTTAAAATTCTTCTATATGCATGATTTGTCTTTTATTCCCAATTTATTTATTTAATTACTCATTTATATCATACAAATTTATGGACAGTATAAACTTTGGGTTATGCTCTGAGTTATATTCCTCAGATCAGATAAGATCAGTCACTCAGTCGTGTCCTACTCTTTGCAACCCCATGAATCGCAGCACGCCAGGCCTCCCTGTCCATCATCAACTCCCGGAGGTCACTCAGACTCACATCCATCGAGTCGGTGATGCCATCCAGCCGTCTCATCCTCTGTCGTCCCCTTCTCCTCTTGCCCCCAATCCCTCCCAGCATCAGAGTCTTTTCCAATGAGTCAGGTCTTCGCATGAGGTGGCCAAAGTACTGGAGTTTCAGCTCCAGCATCATATTTTGTGACTCTAATTGCTCTAGTTTTGGTCACTGGGAGTGTTTCCAGTTAACTTCTGTGGCATATCACCTTTTTAGGTCTTTCTGACTTTCTGGCACTATTTCCTACCTCAGTCCTGATATCAAAGTTTTTCTAAGTAGCACTGGCTCCTTTCATTGGAGATTGGTATTAGAAACCACGATATGAGACTAGCAAAAATTTAATTTTCTCAATTACATAACTGAAGCTCAGAGAATTTAAGAGATTTTCTCAATGTCCAAAGGTGACTAACTGCAAAACGAACCGTGGAACACCAGTATCTTCATACCTGACTCACTAATCTTGCCACTGACACAACTCTGCCTGTCCTCTCGTATTTCAGGACATGCAGCCTTCATGAGGATATAAATGAAAGAATATGACCTGGCTTCCTGTGGTCTAGACATTCCAAGCGTCCTGCAGTTACACACATCTTCATTTATCTAGGCTTTTGAAGCCTTCCATGAAAAAGAAAATGAAAGCAAGGGAAATGATTATCTTAATAATGACAGAGGGATAAACCCAGGGTCCTTTCCCCGGAGGAGTGAGGTTTAGGTTACACACAGCGCATCACTGTATCTTTAATGCTCAGAAAATCCACTGTGTGATATATTTGTGCACACGGCTTATCACTTCAAGACCCCTACTAATTTGTCACACCCCTTTTAGACATATAAAGCCACACAAATCCAGAGGGTGTATACTTGTGCACAGATCTATGAAGGGCAAAAATGGCCCTTTGGGCTGGACATTTGAAATCCATTATAAAATTTTTAAAGAGTAGTGTGTATTGTTCTTTTGGGGGGAAATATGTAGCATATTTTTTCCTATGGTCTTTGTGAGGCACACAGTTTAGTACATAAAGCATTATCAAAAACTTTGACCATGTTCTTTGGTACCAGAGCGTGAGCATGGCACACACCTCCTGTTATCTTATTATATGCTACATATCATACAGACCAATTTATATTTTCAAAGTCTGTAAATCATTTTAATATTGTGCCTTAGGCATATTCCTTTTTTACCTATACATGATATGTTCCCAGTAGATTCCATGCATTAAATGAATACTAATGCTGATAACTACTGCTAGTTATTTACTAAGACTGTTCCGCCATTATGGGCGATGCGAAGATCAATAAGGCCCAGATCCTATTGACAAAATGGTATCCTAACATAAATTTTACTGCTGACCTCTAACAGCTCCTAGTACAATACAGTATACACAACAGGCATTAAGAAAATAATCATTATTTAGCAAATTAATAGTCAATCTATAAACTAATGGGCTTTAGGTGTTTTCATTGATAATTATTTCAAATAAAGTATTTACACTAAAATGGGTCAACAATGCAACTTCTGTGTTAGGAAAGCTTTTTAATAATCATTAAATATTTGTAAACTAACAACTTGTAACTAACTTAGTTACTAACAATTTGTAACTAGCAAGTCGTTAGTTATTAACAAGTTGTTAGTAAGTAATGACTTGTAACCAGCAAGTCCATCATTTACTAACAACTAACAAACCTTAACTCTGTAAATTAACAACTTTGCCCATGACCCCATGAAGACTTCCTCCCTGTTTAAAACATAAGGGAAGAAGTAGTGAGAATAGCTCTGAGGTACCATTTTCTTGAATGTTTACACTTGTTGATCATCTTGATCATTCTCAATAGTGAAGAAGGCCTAAATCATTCGAGTATTATTGTTCTCCTAAAATGTAGTTGCTGTTGTTCAGTAGCTAAGTCATGTCTGACTCCTTGCGACCCCATGGACTGCAGCATGCCAGGGTTCCCTGTCCTTCATCATCTCCCAGAGTTTCCTCACACTCATGTCCATTGAGTTGGTGATGCCATCCAACCATCTCGTCCTCTGCTGCCCCCTTCTCCTTCTGTACTGAACCTTTCCCAGCATCAGGGTCTTTTCCAATGAGCTGGCTCTTCACATGAGGTGGCCAAAGTATTGGACTTTCAGCTTCAGCATCAGTCCTTCCAATGAATATTCAGAAATGATTTCCTTTAGGATGGACTGGTAGGATCTCCTTGCAGTCCAAAGGACTCTCAATAGTCTCCTCCAACACCACAGTTCAAAAGCATCAATTCTTCAGCGCTCAGCTTTCTTTATATTCCAACTCCCACATCCATACATGACTACTGGAAAAATCATAGCTTTGACTAGATGGACTTTTGTCAACAAAGTGATATCTCTGCTTTTTAAAACTGTTTTGAATCAGTTCTAATGAGGTGGATGAAACTGGAGCCTATTATACAGAGTGAAGTAAGCCATAAAGATAAATAAACACATTAAATAATCCCATTAAAATAAATAAATTTATATTAAAAAATAAAAATAAAACTCTTTAGGTTTGTCATAGCTTTTCTTCCAAGCAGCAGGCGTCTTTTAATTTCATGGCTTCAGTCACCATCCACAGTGATTTTGGAGCCCAAGAAAATAAAATCTGCCACTGTTTCAGACTATAATTTAAATATACAACTTTAAAAGTAATTTTATTAATTATTCTAATTTAATACATGAAAAAGTAACACACTTTTGAAATTTGCATACATTGTTCATATTCTAAAATGTCAGGACTTTCTACATTTTATTATTTTTAATTTTATTTTAAGTTGATATTTTTATGTCATTGCAATTAACACAAATGTATAATGTTTATACCAACTATTGGTCTTGCAGCAATCAATCAACTGCTTCTATCAAATGCTGAATGCAGCAAAAGTCTCTCAGCAGTTAGAATAACCACATTTTTACTTACATTTATATTAACACTTGTATGTATATAACTCATGTATATTAACTCATATCTATGTATATAATTTTCTGGAACACTATCTGAAAGAAAACAGATATAGCTAAGACTTACAATAGTAAGTCATTACATGTTTGTCATTTTAAGTCAGTACTAAAGTTAATCCATATTAAAGGCAATATCTTCACAGAGCTTTTTAGATGCCAAAATAGACATATTTCATCTTTTTTCCTGATTCATGTAAACTGCATCAATGTATACCCTATCTGAAGCAATTTATCCCCTATTTCAAATGGACAAGGATTGCTATTACTTTCACAACCATTTTTAGTCTCTCCACAATCTTTATAATGAGTAGCTGTGTTTAGAAAGTAGCAGATATATATTAGCACATGAAAGGAACTATTCCAGCTAGTCTGCATAAACCTTCAACCATATACCTGAAAAACCTGCTTGGACTTGATGTACATGTAGGCTGGTGTTCAAGTAATGAACACTGCATCTTACCACAGGTCTCTCAAACTCCCTGCTTTCTACTCTTAGAGGAAGAGAAAATTTCTCAGAATTAATTTCTCAGCGGGAAAAAAAAAAAACAACCCATATACTAAAAGTGGGCCTTAATTTATTCTTGATTTTGGCAAACTTTAACACTTTTCTTAATTCTTCCCCATACTTTTAAACATCCAAGTAAGCATCTTTGATTTTAGTTTAATTTCCTTATCAAAGTTCAAATTGGTTCTATTTTCCTATTCTTTTTAAGAACTTCTTTGGTAGAACAACTGCATAAAAGGGGAGAGAGAGAGAGAGAGAGAGAGAGAGAGTGTATGTGTGTGTGTGTCGCATACTCTTTGAGACTCTATGGACTGGACCCTGCCATGCTCCATTTTCCATGGAATTTTAGCAATTCCATGTAGCTATACTACAATTCCAGTAGCAATTCCAGTAGCAATACTGAAGCAGGTTGCCATTTCCTCTTCCAGGGCATCTTCCTGACACAGGGATCAAACCTATGTCTCTTGTGTCTCCTGCATTGGCAACTTTACAACTTTACAACTACGTCACCTGGGAAACCCTATATAAGAAGAAAATAAGATGCCCTAAACTTATCAAGGGCTTCCCAGGTGGCACTAGTGGTAAAGAACCCGCCTGCCAATATAGGAGACTTAAGAGACTCGGGTTCAATCCCTGGGTCAGGCAGATCCCCTGAAGGAGGAAGTGGTAACCCATTTCAGTATTCTTGCTTGGAGAATCCCATGGACAGAGGACACTGGTGGGCTACAGTCCAATGGGTTGCAAAGAGTCAGACCTAACTCCAGTGATGAATCTAGGGGATAGAGATCACATGACCCCAAATGTCTAAAATACTCCCATCTGACACTTTCCTAAAGAAGTTTTCTAACTCTGAACTGAAAAATCAACCTAAGACTTCGGATTTATAAACATTAAAGTTATCAGTGGGCTCAAAATGCCAGCACTGATCGTATACACCACATTTTTCTTCACTGGGTAGGTAATACAGCATCTCATTTTGATTTTGCAAAGAAAATTATGTGCAGCATGTTAGGGAATAAAATAGCACAGCAGAAAGGATTCTGAATAGTTTATTTGACTCCATTACTTTTCTCTACTTTAACATTTTGAAAACCCTGGGACTACCTTGAACAACAGCATCCCTTCTAGCTCATCACTGCGAGTGCCACAAGGAGGCACAGGCTTCATGACACTTCACAGTGAGGTTGGGTTTTTTTGGTATGTGTGCATACTTGTGCCGGAGAAGGCAATGGCACCCCACTCCAGTACTCTTGCCTGGAAAATCCCATGGATGGAGGAGCCTGGTAGGCTGCAGTCCATGGGGTCGCTAAGAGTCGGACACGACTGAGCGACTTCACTTTCACTTTTTCACTTTCATGCATTGGAGAAGGAAATGGCAACCCACTCCAGTTTTCTTGCCTGGAGAATCCCAGGGGCAGGAGAGCCTGGTGGGCTGACGTCTATGGGGTCACTCGGAGTCGGACGCGACTAAAGTGACTTAGCAGCAGCAGCAGCATACTTGTGCATATGCATGTGTGCGCACATGCACACACACACACACACACAGAGCTATGTTGCATAGACACCCAGCTTCTTCCCTCATTTTTTATGGGTTTGCCACACTTTTATTACCACTAGCCACTGGGGGGGGGGCAGGCGGAAAACCCTCTCACCTCTAGCTATCTACTTTGGTAAACCATAACTTTGTTTTCTGTGTCTGTAAATCCATTTCCATTTTGTAAATAAGCTCATTTGTATGTTTTTAAGATGCCACATATAAGTGATATCACGTGATATTTGTCACTCTTTGTCTGACTTATTTCACTTAGTATGATAATCTTTGGGTCCATCAATGTTGCTGCAAATGGCATTATTTAATTCATTTTTGTGGCCGAGTAATATTCCACTGTATACATGTACCACATCTTCTTTACCCATTCATCTGTCAGTAGACACTTAGGTTGCTTCCGTGTCTTGGCTATTGTAAATAGTGCTGCCATGAACCCTGAGATGCATGTTTCTTTTCAAGTTAGAATCTTCTCCAGATATATGCCCAGAAGTGAAACTGCAGGATCATAGTATAACATTTTTTTAAGGAACCTCCTCTCTGTTCTCCATAGAGGCTGCACAAATTTCCTTCCCTCATTTTTTACATTCACTCAGGTGCTGACCACAGGATGCCGTAAATGACAGATGATGCTAACTTTCAACAGATGTCTTTCTGACCCCAAAGACAATGGAAATGACAAATAATAACTTTGTAATTACCTTAACTTCAACCAAAGCATAAGCTGAAAAATCACCAGATGACAACTACAGGGAATATGTGGGACCAACTCCCCCATTAAGCGTGTTTAGGAGTCCCCCGTGCTGGGAAGCTCAGGAGCCATGCCAAGAGAGCGGGGAAGGCAGCCCAACAGGCACCCAACCATAAATCTTCCCGGCCCCGTGATAAACAAACACGGTTTTAGCATCTGCACACACAGCTGACGAGAAACGGAGAAATGAAGATTAAATGGGAACTAGGGCACTGTCAGAGCCTGGAGTTTTACAGCGCGTTGGTACAGATAAAAGTCCTCTAATTAAAAATACATTTGAAGTGCTCTCATTCTCCTTTCTCTTAAGTTTGCCGAGTCTGGTCCTTGAGGAGAAACAATAGGAAAGGCAAAAATGGCAAATAGAATTCTGAACTGATGAGAGGAGGACTTGGCTTCTGCTGATGTTCTTGGTTTGGGAAGTGGGTTAGACAGTGATTGTGAAAGGCAGCGAGCCACTGCTGACCTTGACCAACGCATACTTAGTCATCTGAGCTTTGTGCTTTGAGAACAGAGGGACTGATGAGCGTGGAGTGATTTTTTTTTTAATTTTCAAGAAAGTGAAGCTTGTTTGAACTAAGCTTTGAATAAACATCCAAAAGGACACTTGTTTAGTGGGACTAAAAGTCCTGACCAGGTGTCTACTCTGAGATGGAGGTTAGCCAATCCCCACGTAAAAACAATTCTCACTTGTAATGGTTAATTTTATGTGTTATCCTGACTGGGTCACAGTGTGCCCAGTTATTTGTTCTATCACTATTCTCAGTATTTCTGTTAGGTTTATACTGGGAAACTGAGTAAAGCAGATGGTCTTTCTAATATGGGTGGACAACATCCAATTAGCTGAAGTCCTGAATAAAATACAATGGGAAATCCTCCTGTAAGCAAGAGAAATATCTTTTCTGTCTGATGGCCTTCAGACTAGGACTTCAGCACTTTTATTGCCTTTGCTTAAATTGAAAGATCAGCTCTCCCTGGGTTTTGAGCCTGCTGGCCTCCAGACTGGAACTAGACCATCAGTTCTTCTGGTTCTCTGGCTTGCTGACTCACCCTGAAGATCCTGGGAGTTGCCAGTTTTCAAATCTTGTGATTGATTTTCTCCCTATAATGTCCTCCCACTGATACTAGTTAACCCCCTTGGAGTTCTAACAGAATTAACTCTATGAAGACAATTGTGATCACTTTCTCCAGGCTAACCATCTCCACTTGATGCAACCATTCCTCATTAGACATCATTTGAGATTGCTCCTCCTCACTGTCACTCTTCTGTAAATGTCCTACATCCCATTTAGAGTGTGGTACAGAGTCTTCTTTAGGTACAGAGGTACATTATCACCTCCTGAATTCAAATGCTTTATATCTACTTATGCAACATACTTTGGCATCAGTCTTTTTGATGATTATATTTCTGACCCACATTTGCATAAATTCTTCTGATAAACCATCTTTTTCTTTATGCACTAAGATTCTTTTCAAGTACAGAAACTTAAGTGATAGTTACAATTCTTAGCTATAAGCTGCTTTCCTTTGGATCGACATTTCTAGACCAAATCTTTCATTTAAGCTCCAGCACCAATTCAGTCACCTCCTGGGCTGTTCACAGTTACCTTCTGGGTATAAGGGCAGGAATTAATGTTTGTTTTGTTCACTGCTATATGTCTAGTGCCTTTGTCACCCAGGAAGCAGCTTCTCTGCAAATATTTTTAAACACATAAATAATTGAACCTAAAGGGCATATGTTCAAATATAGTCTGGCCCCCTTACCTCACTTCCTATATACACTCTCAGGAAAGTGGTACCACCATCTGCATGGGTACCAAAGTCACAAATCTGAGTGTCACCCTGTATCTCTGTTCTACCTCACTTCACAAATCCAATTAGATCCAAAGGAACACTGACTGATTTCTCTCCAAGAGTCTTGCAGATCGATCCTTTTGCTCTTTCTCACCATCAGTGACTTAGTGTAGGTCCTCATCTTCTTATTGATGTTTTTCAATAGATCCCTAAATAGATGGATGACTCCATTCTTGTCCACACTTTTTAAAATCCATTCTGTCTTCATACTTCCATCAGTGCTCTCTTTCTGAAAAACGCAAACCTGTCTAAAGCACAATACTACCTGAAGGCCTCCCCGTGATGGCCACAGTGAAGTCCAAGTTCTCAGCAAGGCATTCATCATTCCAAGCTCTTTCCTGGTCTGAGCACTGTCTGCGTTCCCGGCTTCACTCTTCTTCACTTCCCCACCGTGGGGCCTATTCTTCAGCCTTACGGAGCAAGCACACTCTCCCATCTGATCTATCCCTGTGTTTCTTGCCTTTTGTTTCTTCTCTGTATCTAAACAGTTGACTACAATTCACTAAACCATTCAAGCAGTGGCTGCTGGTCACCCCCAGGCTAGGTGAGATACCCTGTCTGCACTCACAGAACACCTGTGCAGACGCTGGCAGTGCACAACCATAATAAAGTGTGATAAGAGCCCTCACTCACGCTTGATTCTAAAATTGTATGAATCTGTATCCTCAGTGCTCATCCCAGTTTTCAGGACATAATAAGTTCTCAGTTGAATGAAGCACATGGCAAAGTTGAGAAAGGAAAAGGACCAAGAGGGAGGGATATATTCCAGAGAAGTGACCCCTGTGAACAAAGGCAGAGAGTAAGAGAACATTTCTTGTGTCTCAGGGAGGGGGAACCAGGCACACAGAGCTCACGAAGGGAAGTGGGGAGCAGAGGGCTAGAAAAGAAGGTTGTTCTTTATGAGTGTCTAAGGTCAGTGAGTTGCCACTTGGCCATCCTGCTGACCCAGTGTTCTGCTTCTAGTCTTCCAGCAAGCAATAAATTATATACATGATAACCAACTTTCTTCGGAGGGTCCCACGTCTCACATTTTGCACTGTCTCTCCTTCATCAGCAGTAACACACAAACCTGCTGAGTTCAGCACGTATTATCTTGTTAGCAAGGTTTTCCCTTCACCGCTATCTCTTTGCAACTCAATCTCTCTAATGCTGACTGCTAAAATGGCTTGAGGTCCAGATGTAGATTCAACGTGTGAGTCAGGAGCTCTAAAATCTGTGCCAGCATTGTGGAAGTGTGCTGGCAGCTGTGATAATGATTTATCTCCAGCACATTTCCTGGAACATGCCAAAACCCTGAATAAAAATAACTCACATTTGTAGAGTACTTTCCTTGTAGCAGGTATTGTTCTAAATCTTCTGCATGTATTAACTCACAAAATTCCTATGAGATATATACCCTTATTATCCCCACTTTACAGATAAAGTCATTGAGGCACAGAGATGTTGAGAACACTCTACAGGGTCACACAGTAGACAAGGGTTGGAATTAGAATTTTTTGTTGTTGGAATTTGAAATTTTTTTTTTTTTTTTAATTAGACTTTTCTAAATGACGCTCCAGAATCTATGAACTTAATGATTTTCCTATGGTTGCTCTTCAAAATAGGCAAGAAATTCAGGACTAAAAAAGAGAATACAGCTTTTAATATTGACTTTGCGAAAAGTACATGATTTTGGTTAAGTCAGAACTCCATGAAAATTAATTTATTTTCAGTACCATGCCAAAATTTGTGTAGAATAGCAGGCTTCAAACATTTTTACTTCCACGGCCTCATATATAAATTTTAAAAATATACTGTGTCCCCTTGCACATTTTAAAAGGATATCTAGATTTTCAATAATATGCTCACATGTTTGCAAAAATACTTTCTAGTACTTTCTAAATATAGATTTTCATTTATTTACTTTTAGATTTATAAATTAAATGTTTCTATTATTTATTAAATATAGGCACTTCAGGTCTCTTCCAGTTACTGTTTGTATGGTACATTTTGTTCCTTTCTTAAAATTCCAACCTGTCTACACCTCTGAATCTAAACTATGTCTACTGTACAGAAAATTATCATTAAATCTTTTTTTATTGAAGTATAGTTGATTTACAATGTTGTCGTAGATTCAGGCATATAGTTAAGTATCATTAAATCTAGTCTTTTCTTATCCAGACTGATAATTCATATGTTTAATTGAAGTCTTTAGTGCATTCATATTTAATACAATTATTGACATTGTTGGATTTACAGCTGTCATTTTGCAACTTGTTTTCTGTATGTTTCATGTATTTTTTTCTCTTTACCACCTCTTTTTGTGTTAAACCAATATTTTTTCATAAACCATTTAATTACTGTTGAAATTTTATTCTAAATTTTTAAATTTAACTTTCAAAGTGGCTTACATTAGACATCACAATACACATCTTCTTTAAAAATAAAAATTGTATATGTTTAAGGTGTACAGTATGATGTATGTGTATATATATATATATATTTATATCTATATATAAGACAATGATTACTATAGCCAAGCTAAGTAATATATCCACCTTTGTACAGTCACAACTTTTGTGTGCATCCTGAGGGCACCTGAGATCTACTCTCTTAGCAAATTTCCAGGATGCAATGTAATATTATATCAAAAGTCTCGTACATACCAAAGGGTTCCATTTCGAGAGTGTGTTTTTAAGTCCAATTCATTCATAAGTCCAACAAAGTTAGCCTGTGTACTAAACTAACACAATTGGCTATGCAGTACTGTACTGTAATAGGTTTATAATACTTTTCACACAAATAATACATTAAAAACAAACAGAAGATAAAGAAAACATTTTTAATCTTACAGTACAGTACCTAGAAAAGGACAGTCATAGAACACAACAGCTGGCAAACAGGGGCTGACATCAAGTGAACAGGCAAGAGTGTTGCTGACTGGAGGAGTGAGGGGCGGGGGACAACTGTCCTCAGTACAGTACGTACAGTAAAGCACACAAAAGCACAACCACCTGTAGAGGATGCACACATGTGACAATGTACACCAGACGTGAACTAATATATGTGACCGGACACGTGAACGCGCTTTGGAATCTTTGAAAGTTCTCAACTTAAAGGTTCATATGTAGGGGACTTACTGTACTCTATTGAACATTACTACATGTCAGATCTCTAGACTTATTCACCCTACATAACTGCAAATTTGCATCCTCTGGCCAACATCTCCCCACTTACCCCACCTTCTCATCTCAATACGTCACTATCCACTTCAGATTTTACTGACCTAATTCTTCTAAAATACAGCTCCGTTCCCCTCTTTGTGCTATTATTGTCGTGTTACTGCATCTACAACTGAACGCCATAATAATCTTACAATCATTGCTTTAAACAATCTGATGGGTATTTGTAACAAATCAAGAGAAAACAAAAATACATGGTGAGAGTAATTTTTATTCACTGAAAATTTAAATTTCTCTACTCTTCATTCTTTCTTGTGTATTTGATTTCACATCGAGTGTCATTTCCTTTCAGCATGAAGGACATTCTTGTAGGACAGGTACCTATAGACGTCTCTCGGTTATTGTTTATCTATGAATGTCTTTTTTCCACATATTTCCGAAGAATAGTTTTGCTACATAAAGTATCACTGATTGACAGTTTATGAATTTACTATTCACCCGGCGCACTAAGAGCTCCTCGCCTACCGCGATGGGCGCACTAAGAGCGCCTGGCTGGATCCGCGGCGCACTAAGCACGGCAGAGAGGAGCTACCCCTCGTCCAGGGTCAGGAAGGGTGGCGGTGAGGAGAGACCCCTCTTCCAAGGTCAGGAAGGGTGGCGGTGAGGAGAGACCCCTCGTCCAAGGTAAGGTGCGATGGCTGTGCTTTGCTGGAGCAGCCGGGAAGAGATACCCCACGCCCAAGGTAAGAGAAACCCAAGTAAGACGATAGGTCTTGCAAGAGGGCATCAGAGGGCAAATACACTGAAACCATACTCACAGAAAACTAGTCAATCTAATCACACTAGGACCACAGCCTTGTCTTAATTCAATGAAACTAAGCCATGCCCGTGGGGCAACCCAGGATGGGCGGGTCATGGTGGAGAGATCTGACAGGGTGTGGTCCACTGGAGAAGGGAATGGCAAGCCACTTCAGTATGCTTGCCTTGAGAACTCCATGAACAGTATGAAAAGGCAAAATGATAGGATACTGAAAGAGAAGCTCCCCAGGTCAGTAGGGGCCCAATATGCTACTGGAGATCAGTGGAGAAATAACTCCAGAAAGAATGAAGGGATGGAGCCAAAGCAAAAAGAATACCCAGCTGTGGATGTGTCTGGTGATAGAAGCAAAGTCCGATGCTGTAAAGAGCAATATTGCATAGGAACCTGGATTGTCAGGTCCATGAATCAAGGCAAATTGGAAGTGGTCAAACAAGAGATGGCAAGAGTGAATGTCGACATTCTAGGAATTAGCGAACTCAAATGGACTGGAATGGGTGAATTTAACTCAGAGGACCATTATATCTACTACTGTGGGCAGGAATCCCTCAGAAGAAATGGAGTGGCCATCATGGTCAACAAAAGAGTCCGAAATGCAGTACTTGGATGCAATCTCAAAAACGACAGAATGATCTCTGTTCATTTCCAAGGCAAACCATTCAATGTCACAGTAATCCAAGTCTATGCCCCAACCAGTAATGCTGAAGAAGCTGAAGTTGAACCTCTATGAAGACCTACAAGACCTTTTAGAACTAACACCCACAGAAGATGTCCTTTTCATTATAGGGGACTGGAATGCAAAAGTAGGAAGTGAAGAAACACCTGGAGCAACAGGCAAATTTGGCCTTGGAATATGGAATGAAGCAGGGCAAAGACTAACAGAGTTTTGCCAAGAAAATGCACTGGTCATAGCAAATACCCTCTTCCAACAACATAAGAGAAGACTCTATACATGGACATCACCAGATGGTCAACACCGAAATCAGATCGATTATATTCTTTGCAGCCAAAGATGGAGAAGCTCTATACAATCAGCAAAAACAAGACCAGGAGCTGACTGTGGCTCAGACCATGAACTCCTTATTGCCCAATTCAGACTGAAATTGAAGAAAGTAGGGAAAACCACTAGACCATTCAGGTATGACCTAAATCAAATCCCTTATGATTATACAGTGGAAGTGAGAAATAGATTTGAGGGCCTAGATCTGATAGATAGAGTGCCTGATGAACTATGGAATGAGGTTCATGACATTGTACAGGAGACAGGTATCAAGACCATTCCCATGGAAAAGAAATGCAAAAAAGCAAAATGCCTGTCTGGGGAGGCCTTACAAATAGCTCTGAAAAAAAGAGAAGTGAAAAGCAAAGGAGAAAAGGAAAGATATAAACATCTGAATGGAGAGTTCCAAAGAATAGCAAGAAGAGATAAGAAAGCCTTCTTCAGCAATCAATGCAAAGAAATAGAGGAAAACAACAGAATGGGAAAGACCAGGGATCTCTTCAAGAAAATCAGAGATACCAAAGGAATATTTCATGCAAAGATGGGCTTGATAAAGGACCGAAATGGTATGGACCTAACAGAAGCAGAAGATATTAAGAAGAGGTGGCAAGAATACACAGAAGAACTGTACAAAAAAGATTTTCACGACCCAGATAATCATGATAGTGTGATCACTGACCAAGAGCCAGACATCCTGGAATGTGAAGTCAAGTGGGCCTTAGAAAGCATCACTACGAACAAAGCTAGTGGAAGTGATGGAATTCCAGTGGAGATATTCCAAATCCTGAAAGATAATGCTGTGAAAGTGCTGCACTCAATATGCCAGCAAATTTGGAAAACTCAGCAGTGGCCACAAGATTGGAAAAGGTCAGTTTTCATCCCAATCCCAAAGAAAGGCAATGCCAAAGAATGCTCAAACTACCGCACAATTGCACTCATCTCACACGCTAGTAAAGTAATGTTCAAAATTTTTGAAGCCAGGCTTCAGCAATATGTGAACCGTGAACTTCCTGATGTTCAAGCTGGTTTTAGAAAGGCAGAGGAACCAGAGATCACATTGCCAACATCCGCTGGATCATGGAAAAAGCAAGAGAGTTCCAGAAAAACATCTATTTCTGCTTTATTGACTATGCCAAAGCCTTTGACTGTGTAGATCACAATAAACTGTGGAAAATTCCGAAAGAGATGGGAATACCAGACCACCTGACCTGCCTCTTGAGAAATCTGTATGCAGGTCAGGAAGCAACAGTTAGAACTGGTCATGGAACAACAGACTGGTTCCAAATAGGAAAAGGAGTACGTCAAGGCTGTATATCGTCACCCTGTTTATTTAACTTATATGCAGAGTATATCATGAGAAATGCTGGACTGGAAGAAACCCAAGTTGGAATCAAGATTGCTGGGAGAAATATCAATCACCTCAGATATGCAGATGACACCACCCTTATGGCAGAAAGTGAAGAGGAACTAAAAAGCCTCTTGATGAGAGTGAAAGTGGAGAGTGAAAAGGGTGGCTTAAAGCTCAACATTCAGAAAACGAAGATCATGGCATCTGGTCCCATCACTACATGGGAAATAGATGGGGAAACAGTGTCAGACTTTATTTTTCTGGGCTCCAAAATCACTGCAGATGGTGACTGCAGCCATGAAATTAAAAGACGCTTACTCCTTGGAAGGAAAGTTATGACCAACCTAGATAGCATATTCAAAAGCAGAGACATCACTTTGCCAGCAAAGTTTCGCCTAGTCAAGGTTATGGTCTTTCGTGTGGTCATGTATGGATGTGAGAGCTGGACTGTGAAGAAGGCTGAGCACCGAAGAATTGATGCTTTGGACTGTGGTGTTGGAGAAGACTATTGAGAGTCCCTTGGACTGCAAGGAGATCCAACCAGTCCATTCTGAAGGAGATCAGCCCTGGGATTTCTTTGGAAGGAATGATGCTAAAGCTGAAACTCCAGTACTTTGGCCACCTCATGCGAAGAGTTGACTCATTGGAGAAGACTCTGATGCTGGGAGGGATTGGGGGCAGGAGGAGAAGGGGACGACAGAGGATGAGATGGCTGGATGGCATCACTGACTCGATGGATGTGAGTCTGAGTGACCTCCGGGTGTTGGTGATGGGCAGGGAGGCCTGGCGTGCTGCAGTTCATGAGGTCGCAAAGAGTCGGACACGACTGAGCAACTGATCTGATCTGAACTGTGAGTTGGTGATGGACAGGGAGGCCTGGCATGCTGCGATTCATGGGGTTGCAAAGAATCAGACATGACAGAACAACTGAACTGAACTTAAGTGAAGTGAAGTGTGAGAGAGTTATAGCTTGGTGTAGGATACCCCAAAGAATTATCAGTTGGTTCAGTACAGCTGCTCAGTCATGTACAATTATTTGTGACCCCAAGCACTGCACCACACCAAGCTTCCCTTTCCATCACCAACTCCCAGAGTTTGCTCAAACTCATGTCCATTGAGTTGGTGATGCCATCCAACCATCTCAATCTCTGTTATCCCCTTCTCCTCCTTCCTTCAATCTTTCCCAGCATCAGACTCTTTTCCAAGGAGTCAGGTCTTCGAATCAGGTGGCCAAAGTACTGGAGTTTCAGCTTTAGCATCATTCCTTCCAAAGAAATCCTAGGGCTGATCTCCTTCAGAATGGACTGGTTGGATCTCCTTGCAGTCCAAGGGACTCTCAAGAGTCTTCTTCAACATCACAGTTCAAAGGCATCAATTCTTTGGTGCTCAGCTTTTTTTACAGCCCAACTCTCACATCCATACTTGACTACTCGAAAAACCATAGCTTTGACTAGATGCACCTTTGTTGGCAAAGTAATATCTCTTATTTTTAATATGCTGTCTAGGTTGGTCAGAGCTTTTCTTTCAAGAAGCAAGGATCCTTGAATTTCATTGACTGCAGTCACCATCTGCAGTGATTTTGGAGCCCAAGAAAAGAAAGTCTATCACTGTTTTCCCATCTATTTGCAATGAAACAATGGGACTGTATCATTTTTGAATGTTGAGTTTTAAGCCAGCTTTTTCACTCTCCTCTTTCATTTTCATCAAGAGACTCTTTTGTTCCTCTTCACTTTCTGCCATAAGGGTGGTGTCATCTGCATATCTGAGGTTATTGATATTTCTCCTGACAGTCTTTCTCCAGCTTGTGCTTCATCCAGCCCAGCATTTTGCATGATGTACTCTGCATATAAGCTAAATAAACAGGGTGACAATAACAGCCTTGACATACTCCTTTCCCAATTTGGAACAAGTCCATAGTTCCATGTTCAGTTTTAACCATTGCTTCTTGACCTGCATACAGATTTCTCAAGAGGCAGGTAAGGTGGCCTGGTATCCCCATCTCTTTAAGAATTTTCCACAGTTTGTTGTGATCCACATCATCAAAGGCTTTGGCATAGTCAATAAAGCATAAGTAGATGTGTTTTCTGGAACTCTCTTGCTTTTTCAATGATCCAGTGGATTTTGACAATTTGATCTCTGATGCCTCTGCCTTTTCTAAATCCAGCTTGAACATCTGGAAGTTCATAGTTCATGCACTGTTGAAGCCTGGTTTGGAAAATTTTAAGCATTACTTTGCTAGCATGTGAGATGAGTGCAATTGTGCAGTAGTTTGAACATTCTTTGCCATTGCCTTTATTTGGAATCAGAATGAAAACTGACCTTTTCCAGTCCTGTGGCCACTGTTTAGTTTTCCAAATTTGCTGGCATATAGTGTGCAGCACTTTAATAGCATCATCTTTTAAGATTTGAAATAGCTCACCTGGAATTCCATTACCTCCACTAGCTTTATTCACAGTGATACTTCATAAGACCCACTTGACTTTGCATTCTAGGATGTCTGGCTCTAGGTGAGTGATCACACCATCGTAGTTAACTGGGTCATGTAGATCTTTTCTGTATAGCTTTTCTGTGTATTCTTGCCACCTCTTCTTAATATCTTCTGCTTCTGTTCAGTCAGTTCAGTTCAGTCGCTCATTCTTATCTGACTCTTTGCAACCCCATGAACCGCAGCACGCCAGGCCTCGCTGTCCATCACCAACTCCCGGAGTCTACCCAAACCATGTCCATTGAGTCGGTGATGCCATCCAACCATCTCATCCTCTGTCATCCCCTTCTCCTCCTGCCCTCAATCTTTCCCAGCCATCACGGTCTTTTCAAATGAGTCAGCTCTTCGCATCACGTGGCCAAAATATTGAAGTTTCAGCTTCTGTTAAGTCCATACTATTTCTGGCCTTTATTATGCCCATTTTTGCATGAAACGTTCCCTAATCTCTAATTTTCTTGAAGAGATCTCTAGTCTTTCCTATTCTATTGTTTTCCTCTATTTCTTTGCATTGATCACTGAGGAAGGCTTTCTTATCTCTCCTCTCTATTCTTTTGAACTTTGCATTCAAATGGGTATATCTTTCCCTTTCTTTTTTGCCTTTTGCTTCTCTTCTTTTCTCAGCTATTTGTAAGGCCTCCTCAGACAACCATTTTGCCTTTTTTAATTCCTTTTTCTTGGGGATGGTTTTGATAACTGCTTCCTGTACAATGTCATGAAACTCCTTCCATAGTTCTTCAGGCACTCTATCAGATCAAATCCCTTGAATCTATTTGTCACTTCCACTGTATAATTGTAAGGGATTTGATTTAGGTCATACCTGAATGATATAGTGGTCTTCCCTACTTTCTTCAGTTTAAGTCTGAATTTGGCAATAAGGAGTTCATGATCTGAGCAACAGTCAGTTCCTCGTCTTGTTTTTGCTGACTGTATAGAGCTTCTCCATCTTCAGCTTCAAAGAATACTATCAATCTGATTTTGGTATTGACCATTAGGTGATGTCCAGGTGTAGACTCATCTGTTGTGTTGTTGGAAGAGGGTGTTGGCTATGACCAGTGCATTCTTCTGGCAAAATTCTGTTAGCCTTTGCCCTGCTTCATTTTGTACCCCAAGGCCAAACTTGCCTGTTACTCCAGGTATTACTGGATTTCCTACTTTTGCATTCCAGTCCCCTATGATGAAAATAATATTTTCTTTATATTAGTTCTAGAAGTTCTTGTAGAGCTTCATAGAACTGTTCAACTTCATCTTCTTCAGCATTAGTGCTTGGGGCACAGACTTGTATTACTGTGATACTGAATGGTTTGTCTTGGAAATAAAGAGATCATTCGGTCATTTTTGAGATTGCACTCAAGTACTGCATTTTGTACTCTTTTGTTGACTGTGAGGGCTACTCCGTTTCTTCTAAGGAATTTTTGCCCACAGTAGTAGATATAATGGTCATCTGAATTAAATTCACCCATTCCAGTCCATTTTACTGATTCCTAAAATGTCTATGTTCACTCTTGCCATCTCCTGTTGACCACTTCCAATTAACCTTGATTAATGGATCTAATATTCCAGGTTCCTATGCAATATTGCTCTTTATGGCATCGTACCTTACTTCCATTCACCAGTCACATCCACAATTGGGCGTTGTTTTTGCTTGGCTCCATCTCTTCATTTTTTCTGAAGTTATTTCTCCACTGATCTCCAGTATCATATTGGGTGCCTACTGACCTGGGCAGTTCATCTTTCAGTGTCATATCTTTTTGCCTTATCATACTGTTTATGGGGGTCCTAATGGCAAGAATACTGAAGTGGTTTGCCATTCTCTTCTCCAGTGGACCACGTTTTGTGTGAACTCTCCACCATGACCTGTCTGTCTTGGGTGGCCCTACATGGCATGGCTCATAGTTTCACTGAGTTTAGACAAGGCTGTGGTCCATGTGATCAGTTTGGTTAGTTTTCTGTGATTGTGGCTTTCATTCTGTCTGCCCCTCTGATGGAGAAAGATAAGAGGCTTATGGAAGCTTCCTGATGGGAGAGACTGGCTGTGGGGGAAACTGCAGGGGAAACCAAAGAATTATATCTTTCAGATATTCAGCTGCTATGAAATATCCATGGTCTATTATAGCTGAAAAATGGATTTTCTTTTTTAGAATAGGAATTCTCAGAGTTTTCTATTGCTAAAATGGGTCTTGACTCTTGAAGAAGATAGAGCTTAACATGCTTCTAGAAGTTTTTTGACAACTTTTTGTACTGAACATCTGACTAGTGTTCTACGAACAATACATTGAAAAATATAATTCCAGTTTGGAAAAGTAAACTGAGGCACAGAAACGAATGGAGTGGGAGCCCATGGATAAAGTAATTACACAAGAAAAACAAGGGCAGGAATACATATTTCCATCCTATGCACCCCCAGCAGCCTCAGAAGGGAGACCATTTCACTGGAGAAGCAAAAGTTATGACATTTATTGATAGTCAAGGAAATACATTTTATTTATTATTGGATTGCTGTTGTTGACTATTGCTCTCTGTGTGACCACACAGCTTGATAAAATCTTGAACTTAATCTGTTATCTTCACCTTAATGCAACCACATGCTTGACTGTTATAGTTCACACTGAAAAGAAAAAATATTTGCATTTGAAACATTCCTATTTTATAATTATATTTTGATTGCTGAGGCATTATCTAGGCATCCTGCAAAGCTCAACTAATGCAAACCTAATTCCCGTTTAATACCATTCTCAGGAGGAGTTTAACTTGAAAACAGTAAGATTTGTGTTTAAGTTTATAGATTATTTTTAAAATTTTAGTTGTTAGATTTTATGTACTGTATAAGGAAGAAAACAGATAATCAGAAAGTTCTGTTATTTCTTCTTTTCCAAAGGAGGCAGGAAAGACACAAAGCTCACAGTTATCAGTTATATAGTCTGGAAGATGATTGCAGAGCAAACAGGTGCACCATTGCACAATCACACAACACCTCGGGTAAGATATATGAGAATAGGACATGTCTCTTCTATAATCATAATTATTAGGATGATTCACATTTATTGAACTCTTTCTATATACCATTTCTTCTGCACAACAACCCAAGGAGGTAGCTACGATTAAGTATCTTCCTTATAAAAGCTGGTAAATCAAGCCAGAAAGATTGGGTAACATGTTTAAGATGCGTCACTGTGTCTTTTCTGTGACTCGACATCTATGCTTTTAACCACTGTTCTATATGTGGATAACCACCCAGCAGTGATTCTCTTTTAAGTGTGGTCCACTTAAAAGCATCATCTGTATAGCCTGAGAACTAGATGGAAAGACCTTCTGAAGCAGAAACTCTGTGGATGGGATGAGCATCAGGTTTTCACCACCCTTCCAGTTGATGCTGAGTTTCTCTAAAACTTAAGAACCATTGCCATGCAGCATGATACTCACTCAATGTGTTTTTGGTTGAGGTGTATTTTAAGAGACACTATAGAGGATTTTTTTTTATTACACATTACAGATCCATCTCTCAAATATCCAAGATCAATCTTCAGAGCACATTACAGCAGACACCTTAAATCTTATTTATAAAATCAGTCTAATATATTGTTTTGCCACTGTCTGTCTTCTTTCCTACCTCAGCAAGTGTTCCCAGGGCACCTGCACTTGTACGAGTGCCTGACTCTGTTGCTTTAGGAGAAGACAATCCTACTTCCCTTCATGCTTTCTGAGCCCCAATGTCCTCATGTGTCTACCCCATCTATCTAGGAGTCATCAGCATCCAGCACAGCCTCTGGCACATTGCAGACAGTTAATAATCATTAACAAAACCATTTATTAAACTGCTATAAACTCTGGAGCGGATTTTCAGTGATTATTCTAGGGACATTTCTGAAAGTGGATTTGTAATACTTGCTGACTAAATATTTGGGTACAACAAAGTCTATCAAAGCTGGATATCATCATACTTCCATAACATATACATTAGCAATGTGGTCATTTGTCTTCAAAGATGGATTCTCCAGTGATCTATAGCTTCCCAGTAATCACCTTCTGTGTACAGTGATTTTTGGTCAATTTTTGAGTTTTTTGTTTTTCATTTTTTCATCTTCATTTTGTTTATTGGAGTATAATTGTTTACACTGCTGTGTCAGTTTCTACTGCACAGCAAAGTGAATCAGCTATATGTATATGTGTATATATATATATACCCTTTTTGGGGGGTTTCCTTCCCATTTAAGTCACCACAGAGAACCTATTACAACTCTACAGAGCCCTTAGTATAGTGCCCTGTGCTGCACAGTAAGTTCTCATTAGTCATCTGTTTTATACACAGCATCAATAGTGTATATGTGTCAATCCCCACCTACCAGTTCATCCCTCCACCCCCTTGCTCCCCTTGGTATCTACATGTTTGTTCCCTATGTCTGTGTCTCTATTTCTGTTTTTCAAATAAGATCATCTATCCCATTTTTTCTAGATTCCACATATATGCATATACAATATATATAGTTTTGAGAATGAATCATTTAGGAATGGAGTTTCTGCCTTGGTTTCTTGAAATATGTATTCAAGGAAAAACCAGCCACCACAAAAGGAGTCTATACTGAGACCTTTGTGCTATAAGGGAATCCAAAGTAGCTAGTCAAACGGAGAGGCTCTATGGATAGATAGAAATGTCCAGTCAACCCCTAACTGTCCTGGGCCTTCCAGATGAGGCACAAGATTTGGGAGTGGAAAGCTATCACGGACATCCAGCTTAATGAGCCTTCAGCTGAGACACATCTGCTATCTGACTACAACCATATGAATGACCTCAGACAAGCAGAGCCTACACGAGCACAGTCAATCACAAAACAGTGAGCAACAATAATGCACTGTTGTTTTAAGTCACTACATCTTGAGGTAGTTTGTTATATAGCAAGCGCTAACTGTAACAATCAGATCAGATCAGATCAGTCGCTCAGTCATGTCTGACTCTTTGCGACCCCATGAATTGCAGCACGCCAGGCCTCCCTGTCCATCACCAACTCCAGGAGGTCACTCAGACTCACATCCATCGAGTCAGTGATGCCATCCAGCCAGCTCATCCTCTGTCGTCCCCTTCTCCTCTTGCCCCCAATCCCTCCCAGCATCAGAGTCTTTTCCAATGAGTCAACTCTTCACATGAGGTGGCCAAAGTACTGGAGTTTCAGCTTTAGCATCATTCCTTCCAAAGAAATCCTAGGGCTGATCTCCTTCAGAATGGACTGGTTGGATCTCCTTGCAGTCCAAAGGACTCTCAAGAGTCTTCTCCAACACCACAGTTCAAAAGCATCAATTCTTTGGCACTCCGACTTCTTCACAGTCCAACTCTCACATCCATACATGACCACAGGAAAGACCATAGCCTTGACTAGACGAACCTTTGTTGGCAAAGTAATGTCTCTGCTTTTGAATATGCTATCTAGGTTGGTCATAGTTTCCTTCCAAGGAGTAAGCATCTTTTAATTTCATGGCTGCAGTCACCATCTGCAGTGATTTGGGAGCCCAGAAAAATAAAGTCTGACACTGTTTCCACTGTTTCCCCATCTATTTCCCATGTAGTGATGGGACCAGATGCCATGATCTTTGTTTTCTGAATGTTGAGCTTTAAGCCAACTTTTTCACTCTCCACTTTCACTTTCATCAAGAGGCTTTTTTAGTTCCTCTTCACCTTCTGCCTTAAGGGTGGTGTCATCTGCATATCTGAGGTTATTGATATTTCTCCCAGCAATCTTGATTCCAACTTGTGTTTCTTCCAGTCCAGCGTTTCTCATGATGTACTCTGCATATAAGTTAAATAAACAGGGTGACAATATACAGCCTTGACATATAGGTCAGGGTTTAAAAGTGTTGCATATGCTGAACATATGATATGGCGCCTAAATGTAATACAATCAGGTAAGGGAGATGGGTAAGATCTAGGTATAATTCATTTCCTTTTCTTAGTTTTAGTAACACATTACTGTTGCTTAAATGTGGACTGTACGTGCCCTTATTACGAGTATAAAAACTAAATTTGCATAGAAGGCAATGTGGTATATTGCATATTTCAGTGGAGTTAGAAATTTCATTGACGGTACAAGGAACATTTTTATGAGTATCCATGAAAGGAAAAAAAGGGATAAAATTTGTATCCTGTTTAAAATTTTATAACTTGAGTTACACTGTACATTAAGTAGATCAGTTCCTAATACAACCTAAGAAAAGTGACTAAATGTTGACTGGTACTGCTTCCAGAAAGCTGTGAAGACTTGTATCATGTGAATGAGCCTCTTCAGGGAACCAGATACACACACATTCCAAAGTTCACACTGGGACCTTCCCCAAGATATTCCGTAAGCCCACCTGATTGATGCTATTTAGCTTAACATTTATCAAATTCCTGACCCTGAAAATTTTTTATTTTACAATTAATTTGTTTGCTTCTCCACCTCTATCCTTCTCCATTACATAGTCGACTAAATGCATATCTTTATATATACCACTTATAATTTATCACATAGTATAAATTGAACAACAGACTGATTCCAAATAGGAAAAGGAGTATGTCAAGGCTGTATATTGTCACCATGCTTATTTAACTTATATGCAGAGTACATGATGAGAAACACTGGACTGAATGAAGCACAGCTGGAATCAAGATTGCTTGGAGAAATATCAGTAACCTCAGATATGCAGATGACACCACTTTTATGGCAGAAAGTTAAGAAGAACTAAAGAGCCTCTTGATGAAAGTAAAAGAGGAGAGTGAAAAAGTTGGCTTAAAGCTCAACATTCAGAAAACGAAGATCATGGCATCCAGTCCCAATCACTTCATGGCAAATAGATGGAGAAACAGTGGAAACAGTGTCAGACTTTATTTTGGGGGGCTCCAAAATCACTGCAGATGGTGACTGCAGCCATGAAATTAAAAGACGCTTACTCCTTGGGAGGAAAAGTTATGACCAACCTAGACAGCACACTAAAAAGCAGAAACATTACTTTGCCAACAAAGGTCCATCTAGTCAAAGCTATGGTTTTTCCAGTAGTCATGTATGGATGTGAGAGTTGGACTATAAAGAAAGCTGAGCGCTGAAGAATTGATGCTTTTGACCTGTGGTGCTGGAGGAGACTCTTGAGAATCCCTTGGACTGCAAAGAGATCCAATCAGTCCATCCTAAAGGAGATCAGTCCTGAATATTCATTGTAAGGGCCTATGTTGAAGCTGAAACTGAATACTTTGGCCACCTGATGCAAAGAGCTAACTCATTGGAGAAGACTCTGATGCTGGGAGGGATTGGGGGCAGGAGGAGAAGGGGACGACAGAGGATGAAATAGTTGGATGGTATCATCAACTCAATGGACATGAGTTTCAGTAAACTCCAGGAATTGGTGATGGACCAGGAGGCCTAGCGTGCTGCAGTCCATGGGGTCGCAAAGATTCAGACATGACTGAGTGACTGAACTGAACTGAACTGAATATATGTTAGCTTTATTCTATACACAACTAAATCATAATATACTTATAGGCAAAAGTGAAAGTGAAATTGCTTAGTCATGTCCGACTCCTTGTGACCCCATGGACTGTAGCCTACCAGGGTCCTCCATCCATGGGATTTTCCAGACAAGAGTACTAGAGTGGGTTGCCATTTCGTTTTCCAGGAGATCTTCCCAACCCAGGGATTGAACCCAGGTCTTCCGCATTGCAGGCAGACATGTTACTGTTTGAGCCACCAGGGAAGCCTTATAGGCAAAGATCATTTCTTTTTTTTTTTCAAGCATTATAGAGATATCATTGACATGTAACATTGTGTAAGGCTACGGCTCACAACGTGTTGATATGATACACTTATATATAGGAAAATGATTACCACTATAGTATTAGCTATGTAACATGATTAGATGTGACGTGACACATCTAATCATGTCATGTAATTACAGTGTGTGTGTAGTAATAACACTAAGATCTACTCTTTTAGCATTTTTAAGTATATAATAATGTATTAATAAATATCATGTTATACATTAGATTCCCAGAACTCATTCAGTTTATAACTGGAATTTTGTGTCCTTTAATTAATATGTCCCCACTTCCCCCAACACCTAGCCCTTGGTAACCACAACTCTACTCCCTGTCTCTATGACTTCAGTTATTATTTTAGATTTCTATATAACAGATATAATACAAAATGTCTTTCTCTGTTTGACTTATTTCACTTAACACAATTTCTTCAAAGTCGATCCGTGTTGTTATAAATGACAGAATTTCCTTCCTTTCTCATGGCTGGATAGTAATTCCACAATAGACTGATAGAGATAGATATACATGTACCTATAAAAAGTACATATATCTCATCAAGGTCCTGATTCCAATGGCTTTGACTATACCTGGAAGTGGACTTGCTGGATCATGTGGTGGATATAGTTTTAATACCCTGAGAAGCCTCAACACTCCTATACGGGCTGCACCAACCTGCATCCCACAAACAGTCCCTGAATGCACAGCTTCCCCTTTCTCCAGTTTTGCTAACACTTGCTATCTTTTGCCTTGTTGATAACAGCCATCATGAAAGGTAGGAGGTGATATCTCGTGGTTTTGACTTGCATCACTTTCCTGATATTTAGTGATGTCCATCACATTTTCACATACTTATTGTCTATTTGTATGTTTTCTTTAGACAAATGTCTAGTCAGTGCCTCTGACCATTTTTCAATCAGATTGATTTTTTTTTTTTTGCTACTGAATTATATTAATACTTTATATATTTTGAATATTAACTCCTCATCAGATAAACGATTTCAATTTAAAAACATTTTCTACTTCCATAGGTTGCCTTTTTATCTTATGTATTTTATTTTTTTCCCCACTATGAGAGGCTCTTTAGTTTGATATAGTTCTGGTGATTAATTTTTACTTTTGCTGCCTGTACTTTTGGTGCAGTATCAAAAAAAGTTGCTGCCAAGACTGATATTAAGGAGATTTAGCCCCATGTTTTCATCTTGAAATTTTCCATTTCAGTTCTTTTTTTTTATTTAATTTAATTTTACTTTATTTTTTTGCAATTTATGTAATAATTTTAATTGAGGTAAATATTGACTCCTATTTATAAAGCCAAAATTAATTAATAAAATTTATTATTGACTGACCAGAATATTCTAGGCTTTTCAATATTACTTATTTAACTATTCTTTTATAGATAGTAAACTATTGACCTTCAAAATACTTCTAATCTACCTTATTTTCTCCTTAAATGAATATACATTTTAAAATAAAAGAACTTTACAATATTGTATTGGTTTTGCCATATATCAAAATGAATCCACCACAGGTATACGTGTGTTCCCCATCCTGAACCCTCCTCCCACCTCCCTCCCCATACCATCCCTCTGGGTTGTCCCAGTGCACCAGCCCCAAGCATCTAGTATCATGTGTTTAAGTCTTTAATCCATTTTGAGTTAATTTTTGTGAGTGGTGTAAAGTAGGTGTCAAATTTCCTTGTTGAGTGTTTATTTAGTTTTCTCAGCACTATTTATGGAAAGAACTATCCTTTCCTCATTAAGTATGCTAGGTTCCACTGTCAAACACTCACTGACTGTATGTTAGGGTGATGTCTGAACTCTCAAGTGTGTTCCATCGGTCTGTTTGTTTTTATGCCAGGACCACATTATTTTGATTACTATCGCTTTTCCTATTTTCCATAATGCTATCCTTTTGTTCCCGTTCTGTATTATTTGTGAATCTACTGTAGGTGTTTGCTTTGTGGTTACTGTGAGGCTTACATAAAACACTAAACATAACGCACTGTTTACACTGATAATTTAACTTTGCGCACAAAAACTACCCTTTTACTCATTTTTTATGTTTCCAATGTCACAATTTACGTATTTTATTGAAATTGTGTATTCATTAACAAATTATTGTAGTATAGCTGTTTTTAGTATTTTGTCTTTAACCTTTGTACTACAGTTAGTAGTTAACAGACAATCCTATTTCCGCATTATTTGTTACCAAGTCTGAATCTGACCGTATGATCAACTTTACTGCTCAGCTGCTGCTCAGTCGCTTCAGTCGTGTCCGACTCGGTGCAACCCCATAGAGGGCAGCCCACCAGGCTCCCCCATCCCTGGGATTCTCCAGGCAAGAACACTGGAGTGGGTTGCCATTTCCCTCTCCATGATTAACTTTACTAGTGTGTTGTATATTTTCATATGTTTTCATGTTATGAATTAGCATCCTTTCATTTCAGCTTAAAGAATTCTTTTCAGCATTTCTTATAAGGCAGGCTTAGTGGTGGTAAACTCCTCAGGCTACATTTGTTAGGAAAAGTCTTATTTCACCTTTATTTCTGAAAGACAGCATTTTCATTGTTGGATGAAGTATTCTCGGTTGGCATTTTTCTTTCCTTCATCACTTTGAATTTATCATCCTATTCTTTGCTGGACCACAAGATCTGTACTGATCGGTACAAATCCACTTTAGTGGTTTGCGAATCTCCTTTTTCTCTTACCACTTTTAAAATTCTTTGTTTTATTTATTTCTTGTGTGTTCATTTGGTTTGAACTGTAGTTTATATATATTTTTTTACTTTACAATAATGTATTTTTTGCCATACATTAACATGAATCCACTACGGGTGTACACGTGCTGCCCATCCCCTCCCACCTCCCTCCTCGTACCTTCCTTCTGGGTCATCCCAGTGCACCAGCCCCAAGCATCCTGTATACTGCATCAGACCTGGACTGGCGATTCGTTTCTTATATGATATTATACATGTTTCAATGCCATTCTCCCAAATCATCCCACCCTCTCCCTCTCCCACAGAGTCGAAAAGACTGTTCTATATATCAGTGTCTCTTTTGCTATCTCGCATACAGGGTTATCGTTACCATCTTTCTAAATTTGTTTTAGAAAGCTTCATTTTAGTGGATCTTGGAAAAGTTCGTCTTGGATTGAAATTTTTTGGTACCGATTAGTTGTATGAAGTTAGACTTCCAAATATATCCCCAGTTTTGAGACGTTTTCAGTCCTTAAATCAGCTTTCTGTCTCCTTTGCCCTTTCTTGTCCTTCTGGGACTCCAGTGTACACACACTGCCTTCTCTTGATGTCTTTCCACGAGTCCCATGGGCTTTCTTCATTCTTCTTCATGCTTTTTGCTTTTCTGATTAATTTCAGTTGCTCTGTCTTCTCACTTGTACTCTTCTCTTCTGTTTGGACAAATCTGCTATTAAAAATTTCTATTGAATTTTTTAGTCCAGTTGTATTCTCTGACTCCAAAAAATTCATCTTTGGTTCTTTTTAACGTTTTCTGTATCTTTGTTGAGCTTCTCATTTTTATCTCATATGTTTTTCCTATTACTGTTAAGAAGTTTCTCTGTGTTATCCTGCAGCTCTCTGAGCAATTATTGAGAATTCTTTGTCAAGAAATTCTTGGATCTCCATTTCTTTGGGCCCAGTAACTGGAGATTTACTATATTCCTTCGGTAAAGGAATATAGTAAATTCTTCATGATTCCTTTAGCATTGAAAAGGTATTTGTGCAATTAGGGAGGCAGTCATTTCTTCCAGACTTTACAGATTAACTGCAGTATGCGAAGGCCTTCACTTGAGGTTGGGGACACACTGGAGCTTACTGGGACTCTGAGTCTAGTGGTACAGGGCACTTAGTGTGGAGGCAGGTAGTGGCTCTGGGTGGGGACCGGGAGGCATGATGTCTCTTCCACTCAGGTTGTTGCGGTTCATAGCATCAACAACTGTGTGGTCCTTGGTAAGTACCAAGATGGGGAGGGAGGGTAGCAGTGGTTGCCAGGGCTGCTGGGATCCTCAGTGGCACCCTCAGATCCACCTGCTAGAGACCAGGGCAGGCAGCAGTGGTGGCTGGAGCCAGCAGTGTGAACACACTCAGCAGTGGGGGCCATTGCAGGTGCCTATGTAGTAGCAGGGGCTGGCTGCACACAACTACAAAGTGGCATGGACCAGGACAGGCAGGAAGGACTGTGACCAACCACAGGCTCACTGGCAGCTCTAGGAGCCCCGACTGTAAGCCTGCTCTCCTGTAGCTGCACAATCTCTCCTTTGGCATGCACACTGCCATGGGCATGTGATGACAGGGGGCAGGCTGGGGGCAGGCACAAGCACAGCTGGAGATGCTGGCTGTAGGTGAGCACAGTGGCGCAGGCCAGTGATGGAAGACAGGGTCTGATCCAAGCCACACACAGAGGCTCCACTGTGCACGGGCTCCTCCATGACTACACAGCCTCCCCTGGCACGCGTGCAGCAGCAGAGGCTGGTTCCGTGCCTATGCACAGCTGGGGCTCATCCGTGAGCATGTGCATGGCAGTGGGGACAGCTGCAGGGGTCTAGGCTAGTAGCCTGTATTCAGGCAGCCATGGACGGCTGAGCTGGCTATCGTTCCTGAGTTCTGGCAG
Organism: Tragelaphus eurycerus; assembly: GCA_935064755.1. Classification (NCBI taxonomy): domain Eukaryota; kingdom Metazoa; phylum Chordata; class Mammalia; order Artiodactyla; family Bovidae; genus Tragelaphus; species Tragelaphus eurycerus. The sequence continues at coordinate 8,276,443 of CAKXYN010000034.1, read as the reverse complement.
ACGTGGGAGTGAGCTGGCATTAGTGACCATGGATACCCATGGAGCGCAAGCTGGTGAAAACAGCAGGGGCTCCAAGGAGGCTGTACTGGCCTTTTAGTTGCTTTGGAGACAAAATCTGCTGGGTTTGCCTGCAGAACAGACCAATGGGAATGCAACTTCTCTTGCTACATGGCTGCTCTTGGCATAGCCCAGGCATTCCTCCCTGCTCCTGCACCTCTGTAACGTCTCAGCTTCGCAGCCTGGTTAAGGTGAAACCAAATCAGGACCTTAGTTTGGAGCCTCAAAAGACTGGGAAAGCTCATGGCTCTTCTCAATGTTCCTCTCCCAGCGAGAGGAACTCTTTGTAGCTGAGAAGTTCCATTTTGGAGCTGAGCAATGCTGACTTGGGGTTGGAGCAAGGGGTGGGGATGATGCAAACAAAATGAAGCTATCACCTTTTCTTCTTGCATGGTTATTCTCAGGTTTTTGATCCATTGTGTTGGCAAAATCTCTTAAGTGGAGTCCAGAGCACTCCCAGGGCTGTTTTTCGTCATGAATAGCTATCTAATTGCTCATCTTCATTGAGGGGGAAAAGGCTGGGGTCTCCAATGTTGCTATTTTGATGACCTCCAGAAAAGGTCATTTCTTAACTTACTTTTGTATCCCTGATAGTACCTGGATTAATGTATTAGAAATTATTTAAGAGATATTTATCAAATGGGATGGGATAGTTGCATGGCTGGAAAGATACCTTATTTTGTTTTCCAGACTGAGATACATACAGCATAGTGGGTACATTTGAATTGCTTTATCCTCGACCCCTGATTTGTCTGCTGCAGTCTACACTCTATTCTCCAATTCTATTCAGTCTATACAATGGACTGACTTCTTTGCAAACAAGCTCTGATTTAAAATCCATGATAGAACTGTGATTACTGCCAGGCCCACTACTCTCAGCTCACCTTTTGGCTTAACTTAAGTAACAGATACTCAATACCCCAGGCTTCCCCAGTGACTCAGCGGTAAAGAAACTGCCTGCCAATGCAGGATGTGCAGGAAGATCCCTTAGAGAAGGGAATGGCTACCCACTCCAATATTCTTGGAAATACTAAGATCATGGCATCTGGTCCCATCACTTCATGGCAAATAGATGCGGAAAGAGTGATGGACTTTATTTTGGGGGCTCCAAAATCACTGCAGATGATGACTGCAGTCATGAATTAAAAGATGCTTGCTCCTTGGAAGAAAAGTTACGACCAATCTAGATAGCTTATTAAAAAGCAGAGACATTACTTTTCCAACAAAGGTCCATCTAGTCAAAGCTATGGTTTTTCCAGTAGTCATACATAGATGTGAAAGTTGAAATATAAAAAAAAGCTGAGCACCAAAGAACTGATGCGTTTGAACCGTGGTGTTGGAGAAGACTCTTGAGAGTTCATTGGACTGCAAGGAGATCCAACCAGTCCATTCTAAAGGAAATCAGTCCTGAATATTCACTGGAAGGACTGACGATGAAACTCCAATACTTTGGCCACCTGATGCGAAGAACTGGCTCCTTAAAAAGACCCTGATGCTGGGAAAGATTGAAGGAGGGAGGAGAGGGGACAACAGAGGATGAGATGGTTGGATGGCATCACCAATGCAATGTACATGAGTTTGAGCAAGCTCCAGGAGTTGGTGATGGACGGGGAAGCTTGGTGTGCTGCAGTCCATGGGGTCATAAAGAGTCGGGTATGACTGTGTGACTGAACTGAACTGAACCCACTCCAGTATTCTGGCCTGGAGAAGTCCGTGAACAGAGGAGCCTGGCTGGCTACAGTTCATGCGGTCACAAAGAGTTGGACATGACTGAGCGACAAACAACAACAGCAACTCAATACCCCAGTGTTGTATCTGTGGTGAAGTCTTCCCTTAAAGGAGAATGCTGGGGAAACAATGAACAAAGTCATGTACAAGTATAAACCTTCATAAAATGTTGAATCAGCATAAGAGGTGACCAGTGAGTCAAGCACTTGACATTTATTTACATGCTTAAAGTTTTACCATAATGTTTAACTTTAAATTAATGACCCAGAGGGATGGTATGGGGAGGGAGGAGGGAGAAGGGTTCAGGATGGGGAACACATGTATACCTGTGGCGGATTCATTTTGATATATGGCAAAACCAATACAATATTGTAAAGTTAAATTAAAAAAATCAAAAAAAAAAAAATAAAGTCAACAGTACCTTCAGTCAATCTCATATAACTGACATTTATAAGCAAGTTCAAAAACAAAGCTAATGGAGAAGATGTTTTGTGACATCTTTTAAATTATTTCCAGAACTTTGCTTCTTAGTCTATAGAAGAATGTTTATCTTATTTATCTAAATAAGAATGTTTATCTGTCATGGTGCTGACAAGCCCATCAGCTAAAAAGGGATACAGCACAGATTTTTGCTCTCCATACCACAGCTATCAATTAACCACACCAGGAGATTCACCACCACTAAATATCAACACTTTAACACATAAAACTCTGAAACAGGAAACCTCTCAGGGGGTCTTCAAGTATCTCAGCAAGTTCTACTAATAGATTTCATACTGTGAGTCACACACACACACACACACACACTCATACATTGCTTTCCATAGTAGACCTAGAAAATATAATGAAAAAAAGAGGAGAGCCCAGCTGGCAGTGAAGTCTCCTTCTTCCCTCTTTAAATACTTTAGGCTTCTTCTACTCCCCTTCACATAAGCACCTCATTACTAATTCCTCTCTCCTCCCCTCTAGGCTTATTTTCACAAATACCCTCAAGAACTCAGGAAAAAAAAAAGTAAGAACAAAAGTCCCCTTTATTATAAGGTAGGAGACTCCCAATATCTGAATAATTGTAGACCATTCTCCACTGAGACTGTTGATGGGAAAGAGAGGGAGGCACCAGGGATGCGATGAAATGTGGCACATTTGATCAGGAACTGACACCTCGGGGATTGAAAGCTGCCTTAGTCTGCTTGAGCTGCTATTGCAAAATACTATAGATTGGGTGGCTTAACAGAGACATTTATTTCTCACAGTCTCGGATGCTGCGAGGTCCAAGACTAAGGTGCCAGTAGATTTGGTGCCTGGTGAGACTCCTCTTTCTGATTTGCTGTCAGGTGACACAGAGATATCATTTCTCTCATGTCTCCTCCTGCTGCTGCTAAGTCGCTTCAGTCGTGTCTGACTCTGTGCAACCCCATAGACAGCAGCCCACCGGGTTCTCCCATCCCTGGGATTCTCCAGGCAAGAACACTGGAGTGGGTTGCCATTTCCTTCTCCAATGCATGAAAGTGAAAACTGAAAATGAAGTTGCTCAGTTGTGCCCGACTCTTAGCTACCCCATGGACTGCAGCCTACCAGGCTCCTTTATCCATGGGATTTTCCAGGCAAGAGTACTGGAGTGGGGTGCCATTGCCTTCTCCGCATGTCTCCTCCTACAAGGGCACTAAACCCATTTATGAGGACTCTACCCTCATGACCCAACTACTTCCTAAGGTTCCAAATACCTTCACTGAGGGCTAGAACTTCAATATATGAGCAGGGGTGGGGGGCACAAACATTCAGTCTACAGCAGTGGTTTTAGAAGCGGACACCAAGGAAATGGGGACACAATGAAGGAGTGTAGCAGAGAAATGGATGTATTTTGCTGTGAGAAATAGGATCCCAGTTTTAAAATTCTCAAAAATATGGAATTCTATATTCATTCTACTCAACTTATTTACTCTCTCCACTCCACCCTCCTCTTCAGAACTGATGTTTTAACGTATATGTACAAAATTCTTACAGTAAATATTGACAGTTCTGCCTAAGACCATTAAAGTTATGTGATAGTGGTAACAATGCTACTGAAAAAATTAAGTCAGCACTTTCTCATTTCCATACGAGTCCCAGTGAAGCCACACATCTGTGCAGCTGCTTGAAATATCTGTTTATGTTTTTTTCAAACCAGTTAGCCTTAATTCTTTCCCAGAAAATCACTAGTTGGAGATGTGAATGGCAAAGAAATACTAACCTTAGCACCCTTACATTTCAAATTGTTAGCCTACAGAAATTACTTCCATCTGGTAAATGAATATGTGCAGCTCAGACATCCAGATACAAGAGGCACTTGAGTCCCATTGGCAGTTGATACAGTGACCTGAGTCCTTCTCCACAGTTTGATCACCCCTCTTGTTTCATCTCAGCAATCCCAGGAGCCTACCTCTCGCATCTCAGATGCCACTGATTCATGAACACCTTTCTTCCTCTTCAAATCAGATTTGCTCTCTCCCTCCGACAATTCCATCACCTGTGGCATCTATTGCATCCCGCCTTAAATTCTTCTTATGAGTCTACATCCTAGCTCTCTTCAGAAATGCTCTGCTCTCTGAGGGCAAGGATTATAGCTTGTTGATCTGTGCACCATCCTTAGATTTGCATATATAATGGATTATGTGATAGACCCTGCAGTATGCCCTTTAGCATATTATCTCAATCCTTCAGACACCACGGTAGTTGGTGGTGGTGCTACAGCTACCTCAACAGCTACCACAGTAGCAGCTGGTCATAGCTGTTGGTGCTCTATCCATGTGTCCTTGGGTCTAGGAATTGTAAGGTTCCTGGGACTTTCAGCTGCCAGGGCCAACACCTCTTTGCCAAGACCTTACTCTGGAGTCCATTCTTTCCAAGGGCACCATGGGAGAAAGTGCTGGAGAATTATGGTTTATTTCCAACACCCTCTCTCTGATCCTCCATCATGACTTAGGGTCTTGTTGTATCAATAGCCCAGCCGCTTTCCACCGGCCGTGGAATCACTCTGAGCCAAGTGTTTTGCCCATGCTCCCTAGTTCATCAGTTTTTAGACTTGAAGGAGCCACAAAACTCCCTTCAGGGTATATTGGACCAGGCTGCATGGTTTCTAATTCAGTAGGTCTGGAGTGGGACCTGAGAATCCACATTTCTAACCAGTATTCGAGTGATTCTGGCCAACCTTGAATCATACTTTGAGAATCAGTCACTGTTCCAGGTGTCACAGTGATGACTTACTTTGTAGTCTGTTCTTCATTGCTTACTTTCTCTTTCCTTTTCATATCTTGCTCCCTAACCAGTGTTTCTGGGATCACCTTGCAAGTCAACTATTTTTTCAGTCCACATTTGGGGATCTGCTTCCAGGGAAGCAGAAAAAGAGATAACCAAGGTCTATATAATTATTCTTGCCAAGATACACATGAGAACCTCCTTACTTAGAGAGATTAGCCTACATGTTTCAGGTTACACAAATGGAAAAGTCCAGCCATTGACCACAAACAATACTGTCTCCATGGCATAAGGCCTTCCCCATATAAAGAAAGTGAAGTTGCCCAGTCGTGCCCGACTCTTTGTGACCCCGTGGATAGTAGCCTGCACCAAGCTCTTCCGTCCATGGGATTTTCAAGGCAAGAGTACTGGAGTGGGTTGCCATTTCCTCTATAAACATTACTACAATTAAATTTTGTTGCTCAACTATCTCACAAATATTAGGATCAGAACCCACTTACTGTCTGGAAGTCTCAAAGGTATCACTATGAGTATTTCAAGTTTTATGGCAGAGCCATGCATCTGGAAAGGTGAGCAGATTTGTTTAAGCAAGTCCCCCAGCATCTGAAGAGTTAAGATTGGCTTGGCTCTGCATTGACCCTGTAAGTCTCTTGATGCAACTGAGGTCTGATGTTTTACTCTGAAAATTCAAATGCTAGCCTGGAGAAGTTTACAGCTGCTTGACAGCTGGAGTCCGAAAATCCTAATGCCCCCTCTGGAGATAATTAGACCCACTGTCTGCTGTCACTGTTGCACTTTGATTCTCCTTTTTATATTAGTCAAGAGCCCAGATTCATCTCTCTCCAGTATGTATCATTTTTGGCTCAGCTCACCACTCTTAAAGAATTTGTTATATTTTCCCTTCCTCTTTTTATGGATGATGGGAATTTTTTCCCCACACAGAACAAAGCATATGTTGTAGATTTTGAGTGGTCTTATGATTCAATCACATCAGTCTTTAAACAACCTTGTCAAAAATTTAGAGGTGGTTGAATACTTAAAGCTCAAAACCAGACATGACTCTGGCTTCATAGATCAGTCAATCATGGAGCATCAGGCCCTTGAGAGAATTGTACATAACAGAAAAATAATATGTAATTGCATGAACAATTCACTTTATTAGTTTCCTTGGGATTCAGCTTTTACCATCTATTGTAGTTCTGATAGCAAAAGAAGAAAAAAAGGCAAAACTTTGAAATTTTCATAACTTATTCTGTTATTCTGTAGAATGGACTTTGAATTGAATTGTATGATAAGCTTAAAAAAAGAAACAAGGAAATACTTAAAGTGAATGTTCAAGTTTATTTATTTTTAATTAATTTCAGTGATTGTAAAACAAGTCAGAATTCTAGCTTGGGAGTTATAATACCCAGAACAAGAGAAAAAAAGAAAGGAGTTGTGCATATTCCCTGTGAAATGTCACTATCACCTCTGCCATGAGAAGAATTACTTTCAGTCAACCGTTTAGAGGCCATGAACAGAGGAGCCAGGCAGGCTTCAGTCCACGGGGTCTCAAAGAGCCAGACACGACTTATCAACTAAACAACAACAACAACAACAATTGGAGTCCTTAAAGATAGTCCTTTGGAACAGCCTCACTGAATACAAGATGCCTCTGTATCAGTACTGACTTAAATCCATTTGTAAAACATAAGACAAGTATTTTGAAGCAACTGAGTATTTTGTCTTACTATGCGGGGGACGTCAGGCCGGCGTCCAAGGATAATGGGTTGGAAGGTTTCAGGCCGCAAAGACCGGGTCCAGGAAGCGCCTGGTGAACGATTCACCGGTGAATACTGCTGCGACCGGCGCACTAAGAGCAGCCAAGAGAAGCTACCCCACGACCGAGGAAGGGCGGTGGTGAGGACCGGGGCACTAAGCGCCGCCGAGAGGAGCTACCCCACGACTGAGGTCAGGAAGGGCGGCAGTGAGGAGATACCCCTCCTGCAAGGTCAGGAAGGGTGGCGGTGAGGAGAGACACCTCGTCCAAGGTAAGGCGCGATGGCTGTGCTTTGCTAGAGCAGCCATGAAGAGATACCCCATGCCCAAGGTAGGAGGAACCCAAATAAGATGGTAGGTGTTGCAAGAGGGCATCAGAGGGCAAACACACTGAAACCATACTCACAGAAAACTAGTCAATCTAATCACACTAGGACCACAGCCTTGTCTTAATTCAATGAAACTAAGCCATGCCCGTGGGGCAACCCAGGATGGGCGGGTCATGGTGGAGAGATCTGAAAGGGTGTGGTCTGCTGGAGAAGGGAATGGCAAACCACTTCAGTATTCTTGCCTTGAGAACCCCATGAACAGTATGAAAAGGCAAAATGATAGGATACTGAAAGAGAAACTCCCCAGGTCAGTAGGGGCCCAATATGCTACTGGAGATCAGTGTAGAAATAACTTCAGAAAGAATGAAGGGATGGAGCCAAAGCAAAAACAATACCCAGCTGTGGATGTGACTGGTGATAGAAGCAAAGTCCGATGCTGTAAAGAGCAATATTGCATAGGAACCTGGATTGTCAGGTCCATGAATCAAGGCAAAATGGAAGGGGTCAAACAAGAGATGGCAAGAGTGAATGTCGGCATTCTAGGAATCAGGGAACTCAAATGGACTGGAATGGGTGAATTTAACTCAGAGGACCATTATATCTACTACTGCGGGCAGGAATCCCTCAGAAGAAAAGGAGTGGCCATCATGGTCAACAAAAGAGTCAGAAATGCAGTACTTGCATGCAATCTCAAAAACGACAGAATGATCTCTGTTCGTTTCCAAGGCAAACCATTCAATGTCACAGTAATCCAAGTCTATGCCCCAACCAGTAATGCTGAAGAAGCTGAAGTTGAACGGTTCTATGAAGACCTACAAGACCTTTTAGAACTAACACCCAAAAAAGATGTTCTTTTCATTATAGGGGACTGGAATGCAAAAGTAGGAAGTCAAGAAACACCTGGAGCAACAGGCAAATTTGGCCTTGGAATATGGAATGAAGCAGGGCAAAGACTAATAGAGTTTTGCCAAGAAAATGCACTGGTCATAGTAAACACCCTCTTCCAACAACAGAAGAGAAGACTCTATACATGGACATCACCAGATGGTCAACACTGAAATCAGATCGATTATATTCTTTGCAGCCAAAGATGGAGAAGCTCTATACAATCAGCAAACACAAGACCAGGAGCTGACTGTGGCTCAGACCATGAACTCCTTATTGCTAAATTCAGACTTAAATTGAAGAAAGTAGGGAAAACCACTAGACCATTCAGGTATGACCTAAATCAAATCCCTTATGATTATACAGTGGAAGTGAGAAATAGATTTAAGGGCCTAGATCTGATACATAGAGTGCCTGATGAACTATGTAATGAGGACAGGGATCAAGACCATCCCCATGGAAAAGAAATGCAAAAAAGCAAAATGGCTGTCTGGGGAGGCCTTACAAATAGCTGTGAAAAGAAGAGAAGCAAAAAGCAAAGGAGAAAAGGAAAGATATAAACATCTGAATGCAGAGTTCCACAGAATAGCAAGAAGAGATAAGAAAGCCTTCTTCAGCGATCAATGCAAAGAAATAGAGGAAAACAACAGAATGGGAAAGACTAGGGATCTCTTCAAGAAAATCAGAGATACCAAAGGAACATTTCATGCAAAGATGGGCTCGATAAAGGACAGAAATGGTATGGACCTAACAGAAGCAGAAGATATGAAGAAAAGGTGGCAAGAATACACAGAAGAACTGTACAAAAAAAGAGCTTCACGATAATCATGATGCTGTGATCACTGACCTAGAGCCAGACATCCTGGAATGTGAAGTCAAGTGGGCCTTAGAAAGCATCACTACAAACAAAGCTAGTGGAGGTGATGGAATTCCAGTGGAGCTATTCCAAATCCTGAAAGATGATGCTGTGAAAGTGCTGCACTCAATATGCCAGCAAATTTGGAAAACTCAGCAGTGGCCACAGGACTGGAAAAGGTCAGTTTTCATTCCAATCCCCCCAAAAAAGGCAATGCCAAAGAATGCTCAAACTACAGCACAATTGCACTCATCTCACACGCTAGTAAAGTAATGCTCAAAATTCTCCAAGCCAGGCTTCAGCAATATGTGAACCGTGAACTTCCTAATGTTCAAGCTGGTTTTAGAAAAGGCAGAGGAACCAGAGATCAAATTGCCAACATCTGCTGGATCATGGAAAAAACAAGAGAGTTCCAGAAAAATATCTATTTCTGCTTTATTGACTATGCCAAAGCCTTTGACTGTGTAGATCACAATAAACTGTGGAAAATTCTGAAAGAGATGGGAATACCAGACCACCTGATTTGCCTCTTGAGAAATTTGTATGCAGGTCAGGAAGCAACAGTTAGAACTGGTCATGGAACAACAGGCTGGTTACAAATAGGAAAAGAAGTACATCAAGGCTGGATATTGTCACCCTGCTTATTTAACTTATATGCAGAGTACATCATGAGAAATGCTGGACTGGAAGAAACACAAGCTGGAATCAAGATTGCCAGGAGAAATATCAATAACCTCAGATATGCAGATGATACCACTCTTATGGCAGAAAGTGAAGAGGAACTCAAAAGCCTCTTGATGAAAGTGAAAGTGGAGAGTGAAAAGGTTGGCTTAAAGCTCAACATTCAGAAAACGAAGATCATGGCATCTGGTCCCATCACTACATGGGAAATAGATGGGGAAACAGTGGAAACAGTGTCAGACTTTATTTTTCTGGGCTCCAAAATCACTGCAGATGGTGACTGCAGCCATGACATTAAAAGATGCTTACTCCTTGGAAAGAAAGTTATGACCAAACTAGATAGCATATTCAAAAGCAGAGGCATTACTTTGCCAACAAAGTTTCGCCTAGTCAAGGCTATGGTCTTTCCTGTGGTCATGTATGGATGTGAGAGCTGGAGTATAAAGAAGGCTGAGCGCCGAAGAATTGATGCTTTTGAACTGTGGTGTTGGAGAAGACTCTTGAGAGTCCCTTGGACTGCAAGGAGATCCAACCAGTCCATTCTGAAGGAGATCAGCCCTGGAATTTCTTTAGAAGGAATGATGCTAAAGCTGAAACTCCAGTATTTTGGCCACCTCATGCGAAGAGTTGACTCATTGGAGAAGACTCTGATGCTGAGAGGGATGGGGGCGAGAGGAGAAGGGGATGACAGAGGATGAGATGGCTGGATGGCATCACTGACTCTATGGATGTGAGTCTCAATGACCTCCGGGAGTTGGTGATGGACAGGGAGGCCTGGCGTGATGCGATTCATGGGGTCGCAAAGAGTCGGACACGACTGAGTGACTGATCTGATCTGAAGCATCTAATGTCCACAAAATCACTATCAGTAAATAATAATCATAGCAAATATTTACACAGTGTCTGTTTTCAGAGCTAGATTCATGAGTATATGATCAGCTCAGTCTCACAGGCTCTCACACTCTAGACAGGAAACCCCAAATGGGGTTTATTATTTCCCAGTTGCCATCTTAAATTCTTCCTAATCTTATCTTTGAGTCTCTTTTTTGTAAGGTCCAATGTACAGTGGAGAATGTGCCGGAGGTTTGAAGTCCCAGCCCATGTGTAATGTCTCCTGCACTGCCCCCCTGGGTCTCTAGGATATGGACTCAGACAGCCCAGCCACCCACTCTCCCACCTCAGACTGTTGGTCACCCTGGTGGCTTCCCCTCCTATTCCTGCCCAGTGACCATTGCCACCCTCTGTCCCCACGAGGGTCCTAGGTTGTAGATGCAGGGAGGTTGAGCTCTAATCTCTACAACTATAAACATGTGACATATGGTACCTAGGATTATGTTATGCTACATGACAAGAGGGATTCTGAGAGATAATCAAGGTTACTAAGCAAAGTAGAGATCTCTTCAAGAAAATTAGAGATACCAAGGGAACATTTCATGCAAAGATGGCTCAATAAAGGACAGAAATGGTATGCACCTAACAGAAGCAGAAGATATTAAGAAGAGGTGGCAACAATACACAGAAGAACTCTACAAAAAAAGATCTTCACAACCCAGATAATTACAATGGTGTGATCACTCACCTAGAGTCAGACATCTTGGAATATGAAGCCAAGTGGGCCTTAGAAAGCATCACTACAAACAAAGCTAGTGGAGGTGATGGAATTCCAGTTGAGCTATTCCAAATCCTGAAAGATGATGCTGTGAAACTGCTGCACTAAATATGCCAGCAAATTTGGAAAACTCAGCAGTGGCCACAGGACTGGAAAAGGTCAGTTTTCATCCCAATCCCAAAGAAAGGCAATGCCAAAGAATGCTCAAACTACTGCACAATTGCACTCATCTCACATGTTAGTAAAGTAATGCTCAAAAAATTCTGCAAATCAGGCTTCAGCAACACATGAACCATGCACTTCCAAATGTTCAAGCTGGTTTTAGAAAAGGTAGAGGAACCAGAGATCAAATTGCCAACATCCGCTGGATCATGGAAAAAGCAAGAGAGTTCCAGAAAAACATTTATTTCTGCTTTCTTGACTACGCCAAAGCCTTTGACTGTGTGGATCACAATCAACTGTGGAAAATTCTTCAAGAGATGGGAATACCAGACCACCTGATCTGCCTCTTGAGAAACCTATATGCAGCTCAGGAAGCAAGAGTTAGAACTGGACATGGAACAACAGACTGGTTCCAAATAGGAAAAGGAGTACGTCAAGGCTGAATATTGTCACCCTGCTTATTTAACTTATATGCAGAGTACATTATGAGAAACACTGGGCTGGAAGAAGCACAAGCTGGAGTCAAGATTGCTGGGAGAAATACCAATAACCTCAGATATGCAGATGACAACATCCTTATGGCAGAAAGTGAAGAGGAACTGAAAAGCCTCTTGATGAAAGTGAAAGTGGAGAGTGAAAAGTTGGCTTAAAGCTCAACATTTAGAAAACGAAGATCATGGCATCTGGTCCCATCACTTTATGGGAAATAGATGTGGAAACAGTGGAAACAGTGTCAGACTTTATATTTCTGGGCTCCAAAATCACTGCAGATGGTGATTGCTGCCATGGAATTAAAAGACACTTACTCCTTGGAAGGAAAGTTATGACCAACCTAGATAGCATATTCCAAAGCAGAGACATTACTTTGCCAACAAAGGTTCATCTAGTCAAGGCTATGGTTTTTCCAGTGGTCATGAATAAATGTGAGAGTTGGACTGTGAAGAAAGATGAACACCAAAGAATTGATGCTTTTGAACTGTGGTGTTGGAGAAGACTCTTGAGAGTCCCTTGGACTGCAAGGAGATCCAACCAGTCCATCCTAAAGGAGATCAGTCCTGGGATTTCTTTGGAAGGAATGATGCTAAAGCTGAAACTCCAGTACTTTGGCCACCTCATGCGAAGAGTTAACTCATTGGAAAAGACTCTGATGCTGGGAGGGATTGGGGGCAGGAGGAGAAGGGGACGACAGAGGATGAGATGGCTGGATGGCATCACTGACTCGATGGACATGAGTCTGGGTGAATTCCGGGAGCTGGTGATGGACAGGGAGGCCTGGTATGCTGCAATTCATGGGGTCGCAAAGAGTCGGACACGACTGAACGACTGAACTGACTGCCTGAACCGAAGCAAAGTTACTCTAAATAGGTGTTATTTGAGTGTGTCCAACACTAATCACATAGGACTTGCAAAAGCAATGAGTTTTCTCCAGTTGGGAGCAGAAGGAGAATTCAGATATTCAAAGTGTGAGAAGGACTTGGTGTATCATTGCTATATGGAAGATAAAGCAGGACTTGTAGGAATGAAGGTAGGGGCTGTGGGATGGGGGTTCTGAGAACAGAGAGAAGCCTTCATCTAACAACCAGAAAAAGAATTAGGATCCCAGACCTACAACCACAAGCAACTGGATTATGAAAACAACCTGGACGGTCTCAGAAAAAGATTCCTTCCCATAGTCTCCAGACCAAAGCTCAGACTGATCTTGATTTTGATCTTCTGAGAGTCTAGTCAAGTCCTCCTCTGACTTTTACTACTATGAGCCAATAAATGGATATTGCTTTAAGATGCTAACTTTGTGCTAGTTTGTTACAGAGCAATAGAAAAACAAATATACCTCTATTCTGCCTAAGTGGTCATTTGGCATTATTTTTAAGAGGAAGTCAGTTATTACATGATTGGTTGGTTGGTTAAAGTAGCCTCTTAAAAGACAGCTTTGCTGTATTTACATCCACCTACAAACAGTACTTGGAGAAGGCAATGGCACCCCACTCCAGCACTCTTGCCTGGAAAATCCCATAGACGGAGGAGCCTGGAAGGCTGCAATCCATGGGGTCACTGAGGGTCGGACACAACTGAGCGACTTCACTTTCACTTTTCACTTTCACGCACTGCAGAAGGAAATGGCAACCCACTCCAGTGTTCTTGCCTGGAGAATCCCAGGGATGGGGGAGCCTGATGGGCTGCCATCTATGGGGTCGCACAGAGTCGGACATGACTGAAGCGACTTAGCAGCAGCAGCAGCAACAAACAGTACTGGTCTATCAATATATGACCAGGCTTAAAGAGTTTTATGAGTGCTAATATTTATACTTAAGTTAAATACAGATTTAACTAGCAAAGTAATGCTCAAAATTATCCAGGCAAGGTTTCAACAGTACATGAGCCATGAACTGCCAGATGTTCAAGCTGGATTTAGAAAAGGCAGAGGAACCAGAGATCAATGCCTAATCAAATTGCCTACATCCATTGGATCACATAAAAAGCAAGAGAATTCTGGAAAAACATCTACTTCTGTTTTATTGATTATGCCAAAGCCTTTGATGATGTAGATCACAACAAACTGTGGAAAATTCTTAAAGAGGGATGGGAATACCAGACTACCTGACCTGCCTCCTGAGAAATGCAGGTCAAGAAGCAATAGTTAAAACTGGACATGGAACAACAGACTGGTTCCAAATTGAGAAAGGAGTACATCAAGGCTGTATATTGTCACCCTGCTTATTTAACTTTTATGCAGAGTACATCATGAGAAACGCTGGGCTGGATGAAGCACCAGCTGGAATCAAGATTGCTGGGAGAAATATCAATAACCTCAGATATGCAGATGACACCACCCTTACGGCAGAAAGCAAAGAAGAACTAAAGAGCCTCTTGTTGAAAGTGAAGGAGAGTGAAAAAGTTGGCTTAAAACTCAACATTCAGAAAATGAAGATCATGGCATCTGGTCCTATCACTTCATGGCAAAGAGAAGGTGAAACAATGGAAACAGTGAAAGACTTTATTTTCTTGGGGTCCAAACTCACTGCAAATGGTGACTGCAGCCATGAAATTAGAAAATGCTTGCTCCTTGGAAGAAAAGCTATGACCAAACCAGAAAGCACATTAAAAAGCAGAGACATTACTTTGCTAACAAAGGTCCATCTAGTCAAAGCTATGGTCTTTTCTAGTAGCCATGTATGGATGGAGTTGGATCATAAAGAAAGCTGAACACCAAAGAATTGATGCTTCTGAACTGTGGTGTTAGAGAAGACTCTTTAGAGTCCCTTGGAGTGTAGGGAGATCCAACCAGTCCATCCTAAAGGAAATCAGTCCTGACTATTCATTGGAAGGACTGATGCTGAAGCTGAAACTCCAATACTTGGCCACCTGATGTGAAGAACTGACTCATTGGAAAAGACCCGGATGCTGGGAAAGATTGAAGGCAGGAGGAGAAGGAGACGACAGAGGATGAGATGGTTGGATGGCCTCACCGGCTTAAGGACATGAGTTTGAGCAAGCTCCGGGAGTTGGTGAGGGATAGGGAAGCCTGGCATGCTGCAGTCCATGGTGTTGCAAAGAGTCAGACACTAATGAGCAACTGAACTGAACAGACCTAAATACAGATAATCAAATATGCAACAAAACATAAGACAACTGAATGTTCTAAAACTAATTCCTGACTCCATTCATGCGAAGCCCATATTTTGTGCAGGGTGCTATAAAACTTAAGAGGAATGCTAAAATTTTCTACCTCTCTGAAGGTTATACTTAATCCATAAAAGTGTCAGAGAAAGAAAGAGCAAGCGAGAGCAAAACTGGTAGAGAAGCTGTATCATACTCCCTTGTCTCTGCTTCTTATCTTAATGTGTTCAGTGTGTCTTTTGATGAAAATTATTTTACTCTGAAGTCAAACAGGGGTCCTTAACTTCCAGCTCCTGTGAGTTACATATTGGTGAATACATGGCACAGGAAAGGAGAAAAGAGGCTTTGTTCTGGACCCATTTGATGTACAGCTCGAACACAGGCTTGGACCAATCAGAGCTGGCCCCAGTCTCCAGCTCATCTTTATGCCCCTTATAACTCAGCCCTCTCTGCACATCAACCATTCCTCGCTGGACCTCCTTAATGTAAGACCCTCCAAAGACTGACTTCTGAAATGTTCAAAGAAAATCTTTCATCTATTCCTCTGAACCCTATTAGTCACTCACCATCTCAAAAGCAGATGTTCATCTCTGTGTGGTAGAGAATAACCATCACACCATTAGAATTCAACTTTCAAACTCCTATCCTGAAGCATCTGAGTTGTCCAGAAAAATACCACTACGTTAACAATCCACTCTGAATAAATGAAATTTAAGTCAAGACCCATATTATCATTTTACAATTAATTCTCAATGGAGGAACATGCTTTTACATTTTTTTTTTTTTTCTTTTTGGTGTCACTCAGCCAGGAGACTCTTAAACACAGCTTGCTACCAACCATTATTTATGCTCTTCTGAGCGGCACCTAATAACTGCTAATTAAGTCTTTTGTAGCCTGACTCTGAACTAATTAGGGTTAATTGAGCCTGCTTGTACGTTTGCTATTCTAGCTCTTTTCCTGATAATCAGGATTTGGGAGCACATTGAATATTTAGTTAGTGAGCTGAGATTTCCTCCACTGGGCGTTCTGTTGCAGGCCTCCGTCATCTGTTAATGGGCAACAATGAACCACTCTCTGCTTTATCTGTACCTTGCTTTATGTTGTGTGT
Source organism: Tragelaphus eurycerus (assembly GCA_935064755.1). NCBI lineage: Eukaryota > Metazoa > Chordata > Mammalia > Artiodactyla > Bovidae > Tragelaphus > Tragelaphus eurycerus. The sequence continues at coordinate 8,260,417 of CAKXYN010000034.1, read as the reverse complement.
GTGTATAAACAGTCAAGGAAAGTGAGAGAAGAGGGACAAACAACGAGGTTGGTGTCATGCTATTTCAATCTTGATTTTTAATCATTTAAGAGACTCACTCAGGGATATATCTTCTCAGAGAGAGACAATGGAGTTTCTGAGGTTCTGTGCTTGTGGTCCATAAATAAGATGGTTTTTCTTCCTAGTCCTATTCATTTTCAGATGGTTATATCTTTGAACTGATTTCGGATTGTGGTATGCCTGTCATTGAGGAGCCTGGTTCTGTATTATTATTGTTACACTTATTATCATGTTAGCATGATTATTTGATTTGTATTAATAGCCTCTATGAGAATCATTTCACAACCTTTCAAGCCACTGAAAACCCAATCTGCTTTTAAAAGTTCAATAAATGTTTTGATCATTTAGCTTGGAATTTCATTCAGTTTTTTAGTCATATCTATCATAAAAAGTAATTCTACACAAAAACAAATTTTAAAATTTGTTTTCATGGCCATTCTTCCAAGGAAATTAAGTTGAATAACAAAAACTGAAAGATAATTCTAACATGAATTAACAACTTTTCTAATATCACCAAGATGACTGGCTACTCAATAATTTCTTTTTGTATGTTGGCTGCTGAGCCAGAAGTTAAAGCAAATAGTTTGGCCACAACAAAGACTAAACTAGAATTTCTTTCATGACCTTCAGATGGGGAGGTAGATAGAGGTCATCCTTGAAGCAAAGAGCCCATTTTATGTTTCTTTCAGATCTAATATATACTAAAAAATTCATTTATTAGTAAAATATTAGTGAATGAATGTGTCTTAATAAGGTAGTAAATGACACAGTTATCTTCTCTATCTTTCTATATATGTACAGTCTAGATGTTTATATTATATAGTTCCTTAATTCCTTATGTTTCTTAGGTCACCGGGTGAAAAGACTTTGGTGATCATTCATTTTAATCTCTCTCTTCAGAGATGATAAAACTAAGGATAACAAAGGTCAAAAAAGTAAGAGAGTTCCAGAAAAACATCTATTTCTGCTTTATTGACTATGCCAAAGCCTTTGACTGTGTAGATCACAATAAAGTGTGGAAAATTCTGAAAGAGATGGGAATACCAGACCACCTGATCTGTCTCTTGAGAACTTTGTATGCAGGTCAGGAAGCAACAGTTAGAACTGGTCATGGAACAACAGACTGGTTCCAAATAGGAAAAGGAGGACATCAAGGCTGTGTATTGTCACCCTGTTTATTTAACTTCTATGCAGAGTACATCATGAGAAATGCTGGACTGGAAGAAACACAAGTTGGAATCAAGATTGTCAGGAGAAATATCAATAATCTCAGATATGCAGATGACACCACCCCTATGGCAGAAAGTGAAGAGGAACTAAAAAGCCTCTTGATGAAGGTGTAAGTGGAGAGTGAAAAAGTTGACTTAAAGCTCAACATTCAGAAAATGAAGATCATGGCATCCGGTCCCATCACTTCATGGGAAATAGATGGGGAAACAGTGGAAACAGTGTCAGACTTTATTTTTCTGGGCTCCAAAATCACTGCAGATGGTGACTGCAGCCAAGAAATTAAAAGACACTTACTCCTTGGAAGGAAAGTTATGACAAACCTAGATAGCATATTCAAAAGCAGAGACATTATTTGCCAACAAAGGTTCATCTATTCAAGGCTATGGTCTTTCCTGTGGTCATGTACGGATGTGAGAGCTGGACTGTGAAGAAGGCTGAGCGTTGAAGAATTGATGCTTTTGAACTGTGGTGTTGGAGAAGACTCTTGAGAGTCCCTTGGACTGCAAGGAGATCCAACCAGTCCATTCTGAAGGAGATCAGCCCTGGGTGTTCTTTGGAAGGAATGATGCTAAAGCTGAAACTCCAGTACTTTGGCCACCTCATGGGAAGAGTTGGCTCATTGGAGAAGACTCTGATGCTGGGAGGGATTGGGGGCAAGAGGAGAAGGGGACGACAGAGGATGAGATGGCTGGATGGCATCACTGACTCTGTGGACGTGAGTCTAGGTGAACTCTGGGAGTTGGTGATGGACAAGGAGGCCTGGCGTGCTGCGATTCATGGGGTCACAAAGAGTTGGACACGACTGAGCGACTGATCTGATCTGATCTGAATGGACCCTAGTTTGTTCACAACTGTTGATGTTGTTGTTTAGTCCCTCAGTCATGTCCGACTCTTTGTGACCTCCTAGACTATAGCCTCCCAGGCTCCTATGTCCATGGGATTTCCCAGGCAAGAATATTGGGGTGGGTTGCCATTTCCTTCTCCAGCGGATCTTCTCAACCCAGGCATAGAGCCCACATCTCCTGCACTGCAGGCAGGTTTTTTACTGCTGAGCCACCTGGGAAGCCCTTGCTCACAATAATGCTAAAGCTGAAATCCAAACTCAGGAGCAAAGTTGACCTCCTGGAAGCGGGTTTCATTGTGAATGGAAATTCTGAGAACTGATACTGTGTCTGGTCATCTGTTGGAAGCTCCTTTACCTTCAGAAATATGACCAAGCCAGTTACAGAGCCTCAATTCCAAACCTCCATTTCTGCACTGAAGTACATAAAGCATCCTGCAGCAGTGGCCCATTTAGCATCAGGGCTGTTTTAATTTATGTAAATTTGCATTAAAATATAAATTTACATAAATTAAAAGTATGATTTACATAAAGTCCAAAGAAAAGTCTTATTACACAGCTTTCAATTCAGAATTGAATGTTCCCTTTGAAAAATATCCAAATAAAATAACTAATATCTATATATAGATGTGCCAATATGTGTAAAGGTTCAAAGAAAGTTATATATAAAAGGGAATATATATAAACTCTATAAGTAAAGACTATGGATAATTTGGTTCCATTTTATTTTAATCCAAAATTAATCGATAAAAGTACTATTTAATATATATTTCCATTGAGCTCTCAAAAACCTTGTTTCAGTGGCTTTAAACCAATGATTATTTTACATGCATTAAAATATACTGCCAACAATTGGCTGTTCATTGAAATAATGTCTAATTACTACAGTAGGTAGAGGAAATAATAGAATCCATAATTGTGGCCTAAAAAACTGCAGTTTAAAGCATGCATGCTGCTGTTAAGATTTATGATCACACTAATCAAGTTGATGTCAGGGTTTATTTCATAACGGGAATTTTATGATTCAGGAAAACAACTCTGATGGCTGAGAACAAGTGAAATGGACTGTTCGAAGTGCTGTTCCAGAGAACGGTGAGATCATGTATTTCCCAGGGAATTCTTCCATTTCTTTTCCTCAGAGCTCCTTGCATTCTAGTGTAATTAATACTGTGGGCAATTCTTGATTTTTCTGGTATGATTACTGTAACAGGCAATTCTTAGAGGGAGGGGAATGCAGAGTACTGATAATTAGAATTAATCAAACTATAAAAGGATTCATTACTAGCTCTTGTTTCATCTACATTGCACCATCGTGTTCACTGTGTCCTAAATTAATTTACAGAGACTCTCTAGAGGTGATGACACAGAGAGGTCAATGCCATTGAAAGAACCTTCAGTACTCACAATTCCCAAGGGAAGGAGACATGTCATATTCTGCAGGTCTACATGGGGAAGGCCCCTGGATGGTTAGGAGGCAGAAGGAATGACAAAGTGTGGCCAGAGCCTTACTTCCTGGGAAGGAATGGACGGGATAGGCAAGTTTGAGTACGTTTAGGACTGGACAGTTCAAATTATTTCAGCAGGCTCTGGGCTACAGGGGTGGTGTCCAGGTACCTGGCACCCAGTCCTGGGGTAATTTACGGCAGGAAGTATTGACTAGGTACATGAGAGTTAAATGAAGAAGGTGGTAGGGCTGTGTGGTAGGCTGTGTGGACTTTTAATTGGTTGGTTTGCATTTGAATGTTGTGCTGACCTAAGAATCATCTTCTCTCCTGGAATTAGGTACCTCTGAGAGGGAAAATCTCTCCCCAGCCAGCAAGGTACCAAGATGTCAAAGCATTGTAAAATACACAAAACAGAAATACATGATTAATACAACCATCCTTAAAGCTTTACCTCTACTCTTCTTGGTCTGTTTAATTTCAAGAGGAAAAGACTGGTCAAGGGAGGAACTTGTTAAACTGAACTGAAGAAAAATCAAGGTTTTATTGGGTGTCCTATATAAAAAGACTGTTTTTGCATTGGACTATGTTGTGAATGTGTTGCCCACATTTACAAAAACATTAGAGAACTGGTTACGTGCACACTGAACATCACTCAGATGTGTGATACTATTTGCTAGGGGCTTCCCAGGTGCTCTGTGGTAAAAATCAACCTGCCAGTGCAGAAGATGCAGCTCAATCCCTCGGTCAGGAAGATCCACTGGAGGAGGAAATGACAACCCACTCCAGTATCCTTGCCTGGAAAATCCTGTGGACAGAGGAGATGGGCAGGCGACAGTCCATGTGATCACTAGGAGTTGGACACGACTGAGCGCACATGCAAAGGTGTTGTGGGTTTACATGCAAAACACTACTTGATAAATCTTCTGTACAATCTTCTTTCCCTTCAGAAACACAGCCACAAACACACACACACACACACACACACACAAATGTATACTAGAAGTAAGAAGAATTCAGAAATCCTAAATGTAAATAAGGCCTAGATTTAATAACTGAAAATAGGATGAATTAACTCTAGATTATTTTCCTAAGCCCCTGGACTCTGCAGTTGAGGGACTGAATTCACATCTTCACATTTCATGATCTAAATATCTATTTTGTTTTCCTTTCTTCTTCTCTTCCTACCCACCTCTTTTGTTTTCTATCTCCTTTTAACAAACTCAGTTGAGTTCAAATTGTACAGTAAGCTGGCTAAGTGTTGGTGATACAAAGATGAAAAGACACGTCAGTATCCTAAAAGAGCTAAGGTACTAGTAGAAAAACACTGCTGAAGTATGAATGTTTACTGGACACTCTAGGAGCTATTTTAAGAAGAGTATTTGAAAGAGAAAACTGGAGCAGGGAGACCTAAGTGTGTTGAGGAGTCAGCGCGACACTCAGAGGAAGAAACTCAAGCTGAGAAGGGACTGTTAAGGGGAAAAAAATTGCACAACCTAAAAGCTGAGGATTGTGTTTTATTTGCCAGACTTTTCTGAGCTTCAAGCCCAGGAAACAGCCTCTCAGAGAGTTCTGAGGGACTGCTCCAAATAGGTAAGGGAGGAGGCAGGATAATATAAAGGATATTTTGCAGCAAAGACCAGGTATTCAGAACACCAGAAGTTACTGTTAATTAATGAAAATCAGACACATCAGGTTAAGGAATTAGTGCTTTTCTAAGTATGGGAAGATGCAAGAGTCTGGGCTCACTGAAACCATCCCTTTGATATGTACCTCAGCTATTCAGGGCAAGTGTTCAGTGCTTTCTCATCCCCAGTCTCTTCAGGGTGCACAGCTGGGGCGGTTGTGATGTGATGGTCTGATGGCTGCAACAGCCTTTGTTTATCGATATGGTAGGCAACGTTTTTCATTCACAGGACCAAGAGTTGAAAGGTAAACGAAGGAAGCAGACATTCTAAGAACACTGAGACCATGTGCTCAGTGGTGAAAGGAAATGCGGTTGCTTTAGGGAACCGGACGTAGATGAAACTGACTGAAGGCTAGAGAGTGATGGGAAGTGGAAAATATAAGCAAAAATTAAAGCAAAGGCCAGATCATGAAAGATCATGTTTTATGTGAGGCTATAAAGTTTAGATTTCATCCCCTCCACTCACAAATATCAGCTGAGACCTAGTATCAGACAACACTTCAAATATTGAAAATGTGGCAGTAAACAGGACATCCAGTCTTCACATAATAGTGCAAACACATACAAAAATGTATAAAATTGTGTCAGATGGTGATACCTGTAAGGGAAAGAATGGAGATGTGAATGCTGTTTTAAACAGGGTGATTAAGGGAACTCTCCAAAGCACAAATCTTTAAACAAGGGTTTAATGAGGAAGTAGTCTTTTGCCTGGAAAATCCCATGGATGGAGGAGCCTGGTAGGCTGCAGTCCATGGGATTGCTAAGAGTCGGACACGACTGAGCGACTTCACTTTCACTTTTCACTTTCATGCATTGGAGAAGGAAATGGCAACCCACTCCAGTGTTCTTGCCTGGAGAATCCCAGGGACGGAGGAGCCTGGTGGGCTGCTTTCTATAGGGTCACACAGAGTTGGACACGACTGAAGCGACTTAGCAGCAGCAGCAGCAGTCTTTAAGAGACCTGAAGTGAGAGGAAACTCATAGGAATGCTCTAGGTAGAGGCAGGGATGAGGCTGGGATATTTGGGACAACAAGGAAAGACCACAAGGCATGAGGTGTGAGGGAAGGACTGGGTGGTGGGAGGAAAGGCTGGAGAAGTGGGCAGGTCCCTCCTATGTAATGATCTAGGTGAGACGTGAAACTGAAATCCATGCTATGCTGGGAAGGTTTTGAGAGCTACGACAAGTAACATACCACAATTTATGTTTGAAAAAGAGAGGTTTGGTGTTTTATATCTTACTTGGATGGCAATTTCACAAATACATATATTTATCTAAACTCATCAAAAGAGATACAGTAGCCATGTGTTTTATCATATGTGAATTATGCCTCAAAAATATGTTTAAAAGATCATCTGTGGAGATTCATGTAGAGCTAGGTAGTGGAGGCAGAAGCTGGGTGAGCAGACCTTTTTCATGGCGTCAGTTGAGAGTCATTGAAAGCTGGCAAGAAGCAGCAGCAGACGTGTGCTTTTGAAACATAACTTGACACTCGTCTGTGGAGTGGACTGGAGAACCTGAGAACAGGAAACCTGGTTAGAAGCACACTGTTGATGTAGCCCAGGCAGGACATGATGAGGGCCAGGATGCAGACGACGACAAGGAGATCATTAATGTAGTCAGGAGGTAGAATTGCCATAATTTGACCAGTTGCATGAAGGGACTAAGAGGGAGAAGACACTAACATGAATGATTCTCATGTTTCTGACTTTGGAGCTCGAGGAGAATATGATACATTCATTGAGACAGAAGTTGTGAAAGAAGGAAATTATTTTGGCTGCAGGGTGGGTGTGGTGCCATTCCATTGTAGGTGTTAAATTTGGGGATGTTTGTGTAACACACAAGTTGAAATGACCAGTATGCAGTTATAAATAGAGGTCTAAGAACAGCCAGTGGCCTGGCTTATAAATTAAAATGTGTGAATTGTTTCTGGCTTACTTCACTCTGTATAATAGGCTCCAGTTCCATCCACCTCCTTAGAACTGATTCAAATGTATTCTTTTTAATGGCTGAGTAATACTCCATTGTGTATATGTACCACAGCTTGCTTATCCATTCATCTGTGGATGGACATCTAGGTTGCTTCCACGTTCTGGCTATTGTAAACAGTCCTGCTATGAACATTGGGGTACATGTGTCTCTTTCAATTCTGGTTTTCTCAGTGTATATGCCCAGCAGTGGGATTGCTGGATCATAAGGCAGTTCTATTCCCAGTTTTTTGAGGAATCTCCATACTGTTCTCCATAGTGGCTGTACTAGTTTGCATTCCCACCAACAGTGTAAGAGGGTTCCCTTCTCTCCGCACCCTCTCCAGCATTTATTGCTTGTGGACTTTTGGATCGCAGCCATTCTGATTGGCGTGAAATGGTACCTCATAGTGGTTTTGATTTGCATTTCTCTGATAATGAGTGATGTTGAGCATCTTTTCATGTGTTTGTTAGCCATCTGTATGTCTTCTTTGGAGAAATGTCTATTTAGTTCTTTGGCCCATTTTTTGATTGGGTCATTTATATTTCTGGAGTTGAGCTGTAGAAGTTGCTTGTATATTTTTGAGATTAGTTGTTTGTCTGTTGCTTCATTTGCTATTATTTTCTCCCATTCTGAAGGCTGTCTTTTCACCTTGCTTATAGTTTCCTTTGTTGTGCAGAAGCTTTTAAGTTTGATTAGGTCCCATTTGTTCATTTTTTATTTTATTTCCGATATTCTGGGAGGTGGGTCATGGAGGATCCTGCTGTGATGTAAGTCAGAGAGTGTTTTGCCTATGTTTTCCTCTAGGAGTTTTATGGTTTCTGGTCTTACATTTAGCTCTTTAATCCATTTTGAGTTTATTTTTGTGTATGGTGTTAGAAAGTGTTCTAGTTTCATTCTTTTACAAGTGTTCAACCAGTTTTCCCAGCACCACTTGTTAAAAAGATTGTCTTTAATCCATTGTATATTCTTGCTTCCTTTGTCAAAGATAAGGTGACCATATGTGCGTGGATTTATCTCTGGGCTTTCTATTTTGTTCCATTGATCTATATTTCTGTCTTTGTGCCAGTACCATACTGTCTTGATGACTGTGGCTTTGTAATAGAGCCTGAAGTCAGGCAGGTTGATTCCTCCAGTTCCAGTATACTAACGCATATATATGGAATTTAGAAAGATGGTAAAAATAACCCTATTTACGAGACAGCAAAAGAGACACTGATGTATAGAACAGACTTTTGGACTCTGGGACCGGGAGAGGGTGGGATGATTGGGGAGAATAGCATTGAAATATGTATAATATTATATCTGAAATGAGTCGTCAGTCCAGGTACGATGCCCGATAACAAATGCCTGGGGCTGGAGCACTGGGACGGCCTGGAGGGATGGTGTGGGGAGGGGAGAGGGAGGAGGGTTCAGGATGGGGAACACGTGTATACTGGCGGCGGAACCATCTTGATGTATTGTAAAAGCAATACAATATTGTAAAGTTAAGCAAAATTAAAAAAAAAAAAAGAATGAATAAAAAAATTATTAAATAAATAAATAAAATAAAATGTGTGAATTGTTAATGAATGAATATTGGTTAAAACTCTGAGGATGGATATGAATGCCCTGAGAGAATCCTGAATCACAAACTACAGACTTCAAAATGTGAAAGTGATTTTTTAGTGTGAAAGGATCATTTGTTTCTCCATATCCCATATCATTTAAGCAAGTCTTCACCAACCACATAGTAAGCTATGTGCTTGGTAGGCATTGTGGTTGATAAAAGAACTGAAATTTACATAGGATTTTTCTTCTAATGGAGACAACTGCATACAGGTTACTAGAATCATCAAATCCTTTCAAATATCAAATCTTCAACTCATTTTATAGAGGAATCACCATTTACTAAATGCAAGCATTTGCATGGAGTGAGGTGAATTTCAGTTATCCAGGTGGGCGTGACCTAAATGCAAGGACCAAGTTAAGAGCAGAGACTTTTCTCTGACTAGTAGTAGAAGAGGAAATCAAAGAGAAGTGATCCATCTGGCCTGGAAAACTGCAAACATCCTTCTCATGACCTGCCCTTGGGGACCACATGGCAAGGAACTTCAGGCAGCTTCCTGTTGCTGAGAACCACAAAAGCTAGCAGGAAAAGGAGAATCTCAGTGCTACCTCTGTAAGGAAATGAATTCTGTCCATAGCCTGTGAACTCTGAAGAAGATCTTGAGTGCCAGATGAAAACTGTAGTCCTTGGCCAACACAGTCCTGTGAAACCCTTAGCAGAGAGGCCAACCCCTCAGTGCCTGGATTTCTGATCTACAGAAACTGGAGGGTAACAAATGGGTGTTAAATTGGTGGCAATGTGTTATACAGCAGAACAATACATGCATATACCCAATAATTCTCCATGCTGAGGCTCCAAGGGTTGAAGCATCACATCCTGGCTCCCAATGCTGGCCAGCGGAGCAGTAAAGACAGCTACCAAAGACTCTCCCTGACCCTTCCCACAGTCCTTGCAGAGAAACACTGCGGTAAGGTAAGCTGGTACCCGGAGCAGAACTGACGCTCAGCATCCTCATCGTAAAGCTTTGTTTTCACCTCTGAGCTCTGCGACCTCTGCTCGGAGCTACAACATGGAGCCGGCCTCCTCTTCAGCACCCATCTGACTTGAGGGAAAGGAATAAACACTCTTCTCGTGTACCAATTAATCTTTGACCACTGAGACTGCCTAACAGAGGTAGGAAGGGTGAAATTGACTCTTGTTTTGTAGGACTGAGCTGGGACCCTGATTTATTTCACCTTGTTTGTGAAACAGCAGCTAATGACTCTGGTTCACTACCCACCTGGACTAAATTCAGGAGACTCACAGGAGAGGACAGTTGGGGCCAGAGCCAGCACACTTCGGTCTTGGCTGTAATTCATCTTCCCTCAGGTTCAAAAGGCTTGGGGAGCCAGAGAAACATTTACTGTGCTCTTATTAAAAAGTGTTAATATCTTAATGACTGTGTATGAACAGGTTTATATTTCAGTGCTTCCTATACCCCAGATAAACCCAATAAGTACTTTCATCATGCCAATAACAATACAATACTAAGAATCACTGGTCCCCAAATTCCTGACCCATAAGGAATGAATACAGCAACACCTTATGGAAGTATTATAAATATCATAGATGATAATGGGCATGAAAGTGCACTAAAAACTGGAGTGAGAGTAGGCTCAAAGCAGTTGTCTATAAAAAGCAAAAAAAAATCTAAGTATTTGAAACGATAAGAATGTAGAAACTGTGGAAGGTGAATGTTCAGAAGTTCATTCTATTTTCTAGGCATTAAATCTCTCTCTCTCTCTTTTTCCACTGAAATGAGATGTTCCATTTTAACCTCTTTAATCCATCCTAACATCATCTTGAGAAACTCTCAGTTTACAAGTTCTAGTACTTTTGGCCACCTGACACAAAGAGCCAAGTTATTGGAAAAGACCCTGATGCTTGGAAAGATTGAAGCAAAAGGAGAAGAGGGTAACAGAGGATGAGATGGTTAGATAGCATCACTGTCTCAGTGGGCTTGAATTTGAGCAAACTCCGGAAGATACTAGAGGACAGGGAAGCCTGGAACGCTGCAGTCCATGGGGTCTCAAAGAGTCAGACAGAACTTGGCCACTGAACAACAGATTCTCAATTACATCCAGTCCCATACTCCGAATCTCTGACAGAAAAAGGTCGTGTCAATTACAGCTGCTGAGCCTGCACCTTTATTACAGCTGAATTGTCCTGCCTGGTGTAAATGGAGTTATATTACTACCGGCTCTATCAGAGCCATACACTCGGCTACGGAAAACTGCCAAATGAGATGCTGAAATTGGTAGGGAAAAGAAATGGAATTTTTCAGCTCCTTAAAAGGGAATTATCCTCAATGGAGAGTGAGAAAGAAAGAAGAAAAATTACAGAGGGAGTGTTACAGAGTTACTTACAACATATTTTTATGCAATGGACAACAGCAAGAAATTTGTCAGCATTGAGCAGCATTATGGTTTGCCAGAGCTATAAAAAGGTTATGCAAACAGTAACCCAAAAGGAATAGAAATACATTAGAATTTATAGGCCTAAATTGCTCACTATGTAAATGAAGCCTTCAAATGTATATGGTTTATGGAAATTAATGTCTTATATTTATTACCCAGCTCCAAGATTAAAATTGGAACCACACTGATTAGGTAACATTACAAATCAATTCCCATAGAGAGAAATAATAATAATACATCAAAGTACAAATGCGCTGATTAAACAAGTTGATATATAAGAAGGAAAAAATATGGGTGCTTTTCTTGACTGCCGTTTCTGAATGCTAGTCAGTTTTCTCCCCATTCTTCCCAAAACAATGGGCTGAAAGCAAGCAGACAAGTTGGTTATGACACTTGCTATTTCAGTTAACACACAGAAGCAAAGGAGAGAGAGAGAAAGAGCTGGGCTCTTTTCCTGCAAGTTAAATATCAAATCATGTGAGGCCTGTATTGCTAAATGTGGCAACACTTCAAGTGCAACAATCAATGTAGCATGTAGACAAAGAGAAGACTGGAAAGCAACAGTGTATTACTGGACCATTCTTTACTTCAAGTCTCTCCAATTCCTTTAGCTCTTCCAGACAGGGCAGGAGAGTTATAAAGTATTGACAGAAGGGACAATATAAAAGGATTGACACATTCAATATTTAATTCAGTCAGATACACTAATGACCTGTGAAAACTATTAGAATCCAGGTTGTCCAAAAGCATTCGAACAGTTTATTCTACCGTAAGGGAAAAAAAGATTTTATTTTAAAAATGATAGAATGAAAGAAAATTTAAATCTCAGTGCACTTCATGGTGCCATGGGAGAAAGGAGATATTTCTAAAAATGTGTTTTCAAGGCTTTCCATGGGAGGCTGTGCTGTGCTTTGCCACTCAGTCTTGTCCAACTCTTTGCAACCACAGAAGGACCACCAGCAGTTCCTCTGTCCACAGGGATTCTCCAGACAAGAACGCTGGAGTTGGTTGCCATGCCTCCCTGCAAGGGATCTTCCCCATCCAGGGATCGAACCCTGTCTTCTGCATTGCAGGCAGATTCTTTACCATCTGAGCTACCACGGAAGTCCATGAAAACTGAAATGGGTAGCTTATCCCTTGTCCAGAGGAACTTCCTGACCCAGGAATCGAACCAGGGTCTCCAGCATTGCAGGCGGATTTTTTACCAGCTTAGCTACACAGGAAGCCCCATGAGAGGCTACGTGAGCACAATGCTTGCAGAAGTACTATTTATCTAAATGATTTGGGACTTGGTTTCCTTTTATGAATAGGTAAACTGTCCCTGTTAGAGAAAGGACCAACAGACAAAACACATGTTAAAACAGACACATATTTTAATTGACAATAGTGATTTTCTTTATCATTTTGCTTCTGCTCAGATCTATCCCAAATATCTCATTTATAAAGCAAATCATAGTTGCTCACAAGCTAGTGGTTGGAGAAGCTTTTCCACTTCATTAAAGAAGGATGTGGGCTTTCCTGTGGCTCAGACAGTAAAGAATCTGTCTTCAATGCAGGAGACCCAGATTCAATCCCTGGGTTGAGAAGATCCCCTGGAGAAGGGAATGGCCTGGAGAATTCCCTCCAGGGAATGGGCTGGAGCTTGGTGGGCTACAGTTCATGCCATGACAAAGAGTTGGACATGACTGAGCAATTCATATATATATATATAGAGAGAGAGAGAGAGAATATGTATATTCATATATATATATATGAATCACTTTTCTGTACACCTGAAACTAACACAATATTATAAATCAACTATAGTTCAGTTTTTAAAATTAATTTAAAAAAAGGAAAGCAGCATTAAAGGAAAAGGGCCTTTCTTGCAAAAGGAACACTGAAGACCAAGACACAAAAGGGGAAGGCATGTATGTTAAGTTGCTTTCCAATTGGCTGGAGCATAAGGGACATAAAGGAAACACGTGGGACGGAACATTTTAATTTTAACAGCCATGTAAGGGTTACATGGGAGATTTCAAATATTTGAGGTGTAAGGACTTAATTTTATTATTAATTGGGAAATAGGAAAGATTTTGGAACCAGAGATCACAAAATCGAAGGTAATCTTTGTGAAGAGTAATTTTGCAGCTATGGATGAGACGGTTAGGCTTAGAGGACAAGGAGAGAGAGAATGAAATGGGACCAGAGAGAAAGTAATTACAACAGTTCCTGAAATATTGTGCTGATCTCAGCTAGGTCCACAGGTAGATAAAGAAGGGATCCTTATCGTTGCCTCGAGGGAGGTGTGGCTGGGCCAAAAACAGAGGCACCCTATGTCTTCACTTTTCTTTTCAATAGCCTAACCCTAGAGAATACCTTATAGTTTGCAGCGAGGAAATGGGACGGGCTTCACTTTTCACTTTCATTCATTGGAGAAGGAAATGGCAACCCACTCCAGTGTTCTTGCCTGGAGAATCCCAGGGACGGCGGAGCCTGGTGGGCTGCTATCTATGGGGTTGCACAGAGTTGGACACGACTGAAGTGACTTAGCAGCAGCAGCAGCAGCATATGTAAGAAGCAGCAAGAGGCAGAGAGATACTTCTTCAGACTAAGGTGTTCCCCTGGACTATACGGAAGAGGGACAGAAGTCTGTGGCTTACCGAATTGTGGGACCAGGGGTCCCCAGAGAGATCTGGCAGCAAAGTCTAAGACAACCACTTAGGCACCAGTGTCTCCAGCCTCATAAGAGTCTTGCCTCCCATGCATGGGGGGGAAGAACTTAACAGCACCATCAAACAGGGAAGAGATATACTCACCACACAGATAGCTAATAATTGGAGGGTCCCTCCAGCATCCCTTCGTTACAGATGTTTTGGAATTGCATATGGTGTGACCCATGGGCACAGGATGAGGGAAATCCCAGGAATACTAACCTTGAATTTCTTATCAATACATCAGGAATAGGACTCAAGCCAGATATTAAATTGATTCAAAGAAAATTAGAAGTGTTCAATTTCTTATCCACCTGGATTTGTAAACTGAAATTCATAAACTCTAAACGTTTACGTATTTTTGTATTCTGGGCATATGCATAGCACATGCTAAGCAGGCTATACTCAGTAAACAGGTGTGCATAAATGTAAGTGGATGAAATTGAAGATAAATCAAATTTGCAGATATATTTACCCTACAGTATATAATAATAGAAATGTTTGTATATATTTTTACTACTGATAATTGCCTACTTTTTTCTCCAAATATCTGGCTTCTTTATCTTGAAAATCAAATTACCAGACTGCACACAAATAAAATCCTGTTGGCTCATCTGAAAGTTCCTGAATTTGTTTGTTTTCTTTTTTTAACTCAAAGTAAGCCTAATACTTTAGTTCATAGATTTTAAATCCAAAGAGATAATAATTGGTTGTATTTACTTATTAACTGTGGTAAAAATAGAACAATCCTGCAAAAATGAAATTTAATTATGGCCTTAATAGCAACAAATATCTAGTTTAAGATTACACCATCAGGACTGAGCACATTTGCTGGCAGAACCTGCCCCCAAATTTATGTTTATTTATTTTACCTATCAGAGTCAAAGTCAACCCACATATTCATTCCCATGTCCTAGAAAGATATAGAAACAACTCAAGTGTCTGTTGGGGCAAGAATGCATCAAGAAGAATACACATGCAATGTTATTCAGTCGTGAGAAAGAAGGAGCTCTTGCCATTTGTGATAACATAGATGAACTGGAAGACATTGTGCTACTACATCACGGAAGCATTCTAGCTGTCCACCAGCAGACGAATGGATAAAGAAGCTGTGTACATATACACAAAGGAATATTACTCAGCTATAAAAGAAAACAAGTTTGAGTCAGCTCTAATGAGGTGGATGAAACTGAAGCCTATTATGCAGAGTGAAGTAAGTCAGAAAGAGAAACATCAATACAGTGTATTAACTCATACATATGAAATTTAGAAAGATGGTAACAATGACCCTATATGCAAGACACCAAAAGACACACAGATGTAAAGAACAGACTTTTGGACTCTGTGGGAGAAGGTGAGGGTGGGATGATTTGAGAGAATAGCATTGAAGCATGTATATTACCATATGTGAAATAGATGACCTGTCCAAGTTCGATGCATGGAGCAGAGCACTCAAAGCGGGCGCTCTGGGACAACCCAGAGGGATGGGGTGGGGAGGATGGTGGGAGCAGGGTTCAGGATGGGGGACATTTGTGCACCCGTGGCTGATTCATGTTCATGTATGGCAAAAACGACCACAATGCTGTAAAGTAATTAACCTTCACTTAAAAAAAAAAAAAAGATACCATGCTAAGTGAAATAAGCCAGAGAGGGAAAGATAAATACTGTATTAAAAGAGCAGATTTCAGGTACACTAATCACCAAAATGTGGTAATTATGTGAGGCTATGATATATTGATAAACTTTATAATAATCATGTATATATACATATATATGCCAAATTATCATGTGGTACACTTGAAATATATATATTTATATATCTATGTAATAAATAGAATTATTCAAAAGTTTCCCTATACATCAAGGATAACAATGGGAAGAAGGGAGGGATAGAGGGAGAGAGAAGAAAAAGGAAGTTAAAAATAATAATAATAATATCAACAAACAGCACGCACAAAACACAGCCAGTTCATAAAAAAGGGATTTATAAATGGTTCACAAAGACATGAAATGAGCTTCAACATTATCAGTAAGCAGGAGCATTAAAAATAAAACAATGAGGTACCACGTTTCTTCACGCAAACAGGCAGGACAGTATAATGCTACATGCAGAGACACCAGAGTGGTTCTGCCTGAGTCTGAATCCCAGCTTCATAGTTGATTAGCCTCCAAATCCTGCACAAATTACTTAGCCTCTCCCGGTCTATTTTCTCATTTGTATAATGGAGATCGTAACTACTTCACAAGGTTGTCATGGCCATTAAATTAGTTAGTATGTGTAATGTGCGTGAAACACTACCTAGTCAATAGTAAATGCTCTTAACATGTTTGCAAAGAAATAAAACTCATGTCAGGAAGGGCATGGAGAAATGAGTCATTCTTCAGTTATTTTCTGAGCACCTCCTATGTGCCAGCCACTATCGAGGTGCTGAAGATACAAGGCAGAATTCTTCTCTTAAGGAAGTATGCTTCCTAATGGATAGAAAGAGAGGAAACCATGCACATAAAAATAAGTAACCTAGTTAGACCATTTCAAGTCCAGTGTATTAACATCCCTGTGGGGAAAGTAAGGCATGTTGGCATAAAAGAGAGTGATGGAGGAGAGGTGGGGGTCAGGAAACGTGCCTTAGGGAGGTCACATTTCAGCTAAGATCTGCAGGATACAAAGGAAGCAGCTTAACCTCACATAGAGGGAAAGCGCTACAAGTGATGAAAAAGCAAGTGTCTTTCAGATTCTTCTGATAGTTTCTTTGGCATCTTTACTGATTGTAGCCTGTTAAGAAGGCCATGCAGCAGTTGTCTGTCACACTATTCATATCCTATGACTCCAGGTATGTATTCCACTGAAACAGTGCACAAAAATACACGTATGGAGAGGTTCTTAATAGAACAAAGTCAGAAACAACACACCAATGGAAAGGAAAGTTGTGATATGTCTATAATGTGCAATACTCTTCACAGTAGAAAAAGTACAAGAACACTAAATTAAATCAGAAACCACTCAGCTTCGGAAAGAAAAAGGATTAGAAGAATCTCTTCCTGTAGGAAACAGGCTGACAAAAGTCCAGAACTCTAGGTGCCTGCAGCTTAGGGAACGGAAATGCTAGCCGTTGCATGATCTCAAAAAACATCGCAGAAAGTAACAGAAAAATGTACTGAATAAGCACTAAAGTGCCCAGAATCTATCAGAACCCCAGGAACTCCAAATCTCACCTGTCCACAAAAGTTCCTTTCAACAGGGAATTGCCCAAATGGCCCACTGGGAGGTTAGTTCAGGATTGGAGGTGCGTTCGGGGTTCCATGAGCAAAGAGATCAGAGAGAGAGATAAGTCACTTAGTCGTGTCCGACTCTTTGCGACCCCATGAACTGCTACACGCCAGGCCTCCCTGTCCATCACCAGCTCCCGGAGGTCACCCAGACTCGCATCCATCGAGTCAGTGATGCCATCCAGCCATCTCATCCTCTGTCGTCCCCTTCTCCTCCTGCCCTCAATCCCTCCCAGCATCAGAGTCTTCTCCAATGAGTCAACTCTTCGCATGAGGTGGCCAAAATACTGGAGTTTCAGCTTTAGCATCATTCCTTCCAAAGAAATTCCAGGGCTGATCTCCTTCAGAATGGACTGGTTGGATCTTCTTGCAGTCCAAGGGACTCTCAATACTCATGAGAGATACCCAGAGGCACTAAGGCTAGTGCACTCAGTTGCTCAGTCGTGTCCGACTCTTTGTGGCCCCAGACTGTAGCCCACTAGGTTCCTCTGTCCATGGGATTCTCCGGGCAAGAATACTGGAAGGGGATGCCATTACATACTCCAACTGAGGCTAGAGGAATAACCAAATCCCTTTCAGTGGGAAAAGCCAAGATTCAAATACTAAAAATCCCAGCTGAAATTTCACAATGAGGGTAAGGCCAGAACTGTAGTAAAAGTGACAAAGCTGACTGATTACAGTTGCAATGACCAACAAGTTCATGAAGGTGGTCCAGGCCAGTTGAAAATGCCATGAACTGAGCCAATCCCACCATACAGGAAACTGAAGCCTAATGAGATTGCCTCAAAAACAACAAATGGGGTGGTTGAGTCTGCAGCTGAAGTTTCCCTTCATTAGGAGATAAACCAAGGAAGAAGGGGAGGTTGCCCGAGAATGATAGAATTCATTTCCCTTATTCTGCCTTCAGTCCAGTGGGTGACTGTATTACTACAGCCCCCCTCAGGGGGAACTCAAGGTCATGAAGCACTCGTAAATCTTCCTCTTCCCTGCTAGAGCCCTTACTCCATCCTCCCCTGAAAACACAAAGCTCACGCTGTGATCACATAAGGAGTCTTATAGGAAGCAGGCTGTGTGCTCTGTGTGCCAAGTCCCTTCAGCCGTGTCTGACTCTTTGCGACCCTATGAACCATAGCCCGCCAGGCTCCTCTGTCCACGGGATTCTCCAGGCAAGAATACTGGAGCGGGCTGCCAAGTCCTTCTCCAGGGAATCCCTCCCAACCCAGGGATCAAACACGACTCTTAGGTCTCCTACATTGACAGGCAGGTTCTTGCCACTAAGCGCCACCTGCCAAGTCCCTTGCAAAAACTCCAAGCACAGCTTTCTACTATAACCCAATCAAGAAATCATCATCAAGGCCTGACTTGCCAGAAAGGAATTTTTCAATGAGTATGGAAATGTGTCCAGGTCTCCCATGGGTGAAGGTTAGGAGACAGTGCTTCAACAACTTCATTAAGCAGACACAAACCTGAGAAAGAACTCTGGGAAACGAAAGAGGAGAAAGTGCATCCATCAAATCCTTGACAGGGTGATGGAAAGAAGTCAAGGTCTTGTCAATCGAATTCCATACTGACTTTCTTAGCAGAAGATCAACATGCTCCCGGAGGCATCAGCTAAGAATGCCCCTCCCGAGCCTGTTATGAGGGGGCATACATGTGCTTTGTACTGTGTGAAAAACCACGGGGAGGAAATTGTCTGCCCCCTGCCAAAATTCGGCCAAAGCTTCCTGCTGCCTCTTGTCACAAAGTGAAGTTGTGCAGTCTTGGTTCCCTTTGACTTATCTTGTGTACAGTCTTAGCCCACACTCTCGTTCCCCCATGTGGTGGATTTATAAGTCGTAGACCAGCTCTTGGAAGCATCTCCCAGCCGATCAATATGCTGAGAGGCTCTGCAAAACAGGCAATAGCCATCACGGCGTGTCCAATTTCTCTGTTTTCCCTTTTACATCTGTTAAAGGTCAGAGACTATATTTATCACAACCAAATAGACCTGGATATTGAAAAGATATCTTCGCTGGCATATTGTTTTCAAATGGGGTAGGGTGTGGGAAGGCTTCCTTCTGGTTTCTGAAAAGTTCACATTAAATGAAAGCACATTGCACTTTCATATGCTTCTTTCTATCAAAAGATTCCAAAGTACTTAAACAACTTTAATTAAGTTCTCCAGCATCTCTCAGGAACAAATCAATATTTTTCATACTCCTTGTTAGAGGCTAGGGAAATAAAACCCAGCACTACCAACACCCTCCCTGAGCTCATATTTAACATTCTTTCCTTGAAATATGGAAAATTCCTCTTGAATATATTTAATTATGATGAAGTAAAATTTTCTACCTAATGTGCCCGTGTCTCCTCTGTTGGGGATGAGGAAAAAATAAAAGGGAGCCCCAGATAAGAATCTGAGAATATTTTTTTGGAGGCCTGGATATTAAAAGTGGCTTTCCTGGTGGCTCAGTCAGTAAAGAGTCAGCCTGCAATGCAGGAGACCTGGGTTTGATCCCTGGGTTGGGAAGATCCCTTAGAGAAGGAAATGGCAACCCACTCCTGTATTCTTGCCTGGAGAATTCCATGGATAGAGGAGCCTTGTGGGCTAAAGTCCATGGGGTCACAAAGAGTTGGACACGATTGAGTGACTAACTTTTCACTTTGGATATTAAAAGCAAAAAGGAAATATATTTTCCATCTCTCAGGCAATATAGGAGAATATCTAATTTTTTTTCAGCCTGTGAACAAAAGAAATACAGACATACTTTCAGAGCCCTAAAAAATGAAAATATTCTAGATTTGCAAAAGCATCTGAACCAACTCTTCACCTCAGAAGTGTCACCAGCATGATCCAGTTCTGTAAACAGACTTGTGGTTGACAAGGGGGAGAGGGAGTTGGGGGAGGGGTGGGTGGGGACTTTTGAGTTAGCAGATAGTTTGTATCTGCTATTATATATAAAATGAATGAACAATAAGGTCCTACAGTATAATACAGGGAACTATATTCAATATCCTGTGATAAACCATAATGGAACAGAATATGAAATATATATATATATATATATATATGTATAACTGGATCAGTTTGCTGTATAGCAGAAATTAGCACAACACTGTAAATCACCTATACTTGAATAAATTGTTTTTTAAAGAAAAATTGTTCTCTATCAACCTGTGGAAAAGTGTGATAGGTGCTGACTTTTTCTTACATTCTCTTTGTAGGATAATTAGGTTTCTCTTTAATTTTTTTCAATTAAACACTGATATCCTCTGCACTCAGATCGTCTAACTATCCACTGGGGAGAGACTGGGCTCCTGCAGCAACCAATGGGTGTTGGGCTGTTTGCAGGATGACAGGGGGACGGGAAAAGGCTACTCTGCCCTCCTGGAGGTGACACCATGGGGAATTCAGGGAAACAAAATAATTTAGGAGAAAAACGGCAAGTTAATTACTCACATTTGTGCACCTGGGGGCTGCTGTTTGTAGGGAACAAATTGCTATAATAATAGCTACACTTCTAACACCTTCCTGGGTTCACCTTGGAGATGGTTTTAAGCTCCTGAGATGGGAGGCTTTTTCTGTTAAAGTGAAAGCTTTGAGTGCCTGCAACTGTCCCTTAATGGCTTTTGGAAAGAGAGGCCTTCTGCATTTCCTGCTCTGGGCTCCAAGTCCAAGAGCATCTCAGCTGAGCTGCATCTAGACTTGTATTCATGCAGCAGCTTCACTGCCCAATGCAGGGGCCACTAACTCTCTATGCATAGCATGAAGCAAAGGGCAATGACAGCCTCTAGGCAGGGTAAATTGGCCTTTCAGCCCTCCAGCCATTTTGCTCCTTAGTAATCTCTTCTCAGACCCTTTATACCAACATCCTTGAAAGTACTTTTGGTGCATCTTGCTGATCAGGAGTGTTGCCATTTCCCCTCTCTGTTCACATGCATCTCCAGGGAGAATAACGTTCCCAGAAAGAGGACTGGTTTTTTGATCCAGAGCACACATATGTAATTGGATGAGTTGATGGAAAGATCCAATCAATGGCAACATCTTCTTTCCCTATCATCACCTCCAAGATAAAGAAATCAACATTATGTTTCTAAATATTTATTTAGGAAGACCTCACGTAGGATAATCATACACCCTGGTTTATGCCTCTTTTCCTGGTGTGGTTTTTATTCACAGTCCCTTTTACCTTTGGAAGTGTCCTAGTTTAGAGAAGGATGACATATGTAAAGTCTAGGAAGGAAACAGTTGTTGCGCATGCATGCTCAGTTGTGCCTGACTCTTTTAGACCCATGGACTGTAGCCCACGAGGTTCCTCTTTCCATGGGACTCCTCAGACAAGAATACTGGAGTGAGTTGCCATTTCCTTCTCTAGCGGATCTTCCAGACCCAGGGAACGAACCCACGTCTCTTGTGTCCTCTGAACTGGTAGACAGATTATTCACCACTGCACGGCCTGAGAAGTGGAAGGAAACAGAGTTCCGGCCAATTCCCTCACCGCACCCTGGACCTGCCTGGTATGTCTTCTGTGGTCAGATTCCAGATGCTAAAGACCTGAACTACATCAAGGTCCCACACCGAAGCTGGCAGCATAACACATCTGCATATGGTGCATTGATCATGTGGCCTCGACATGTGTGCATATCAGAGCCGACCACAAGAAAGGCTAGAGAGCATTTCTTCAGTTGAAAGACACTCACCTAAGCTACCTGTCACCACAATTATTACTGAGTTTGATTTTTTATTCCCAAGCATGACTAGCATGGGCATAAACTCATGCCCATGAGTTATCAAATTAATCAAACTAATTTGATTTAGAAAAATTAGACAATGTAGGATTTCTTATAGCCAGGCGCAGAGAGAGAAATTCAGGCCTACCATGCAAGCACCCAAGAACTTCTGTTTGCATCACTAAAGTAATTGGTACCACAGGTGGGAGCCAAGTCTAGGACCAACCGGTTGAATCAGGAGGTTTTATCTCCTTCGGCGAGCTCATGAGGTCAGAGTTCTCTGGATTCCCTCAGGGCTGAGTATGCCAAATGGGAAGAAGTGGAGGGAATTACTCACAGAGGTGCTGCTAGGGCATTCATTCATTCAGTGGATTCCACGATATTTATAAAGTAAGCACCATCAACTCTTTCATGGCTGTGTTACTATAACTTCCTCTTTTGCCTATCGACTCCATAGGCTATGCCCAGCTCTGTGGTACAAGTATATATTATTTCACCTGTGGGATAAATACTAAGCAGGAGAGGTTTTTAGTTCAAGTAAAGCAGGACACCATTACAGACATAGAGACAGGCATTCATATCTGAGACAACACGACTGAAACACAGGAACAACTGAAGTCATAATAATTAAAAGAAAACATGTATTCAGGATTAAAAGATTAAAGAGAGCCATGATGGGAAAGTGTTCAGGATATTTGTTATTGCTGAGTTGCTAAGTTCTGTCTCATTCTTCACGACCCCATGGACTGTAGCACACGAGGCTTCCCTGTCCTTCACTATCTCCAGGAGTTTGCTCAAATTCACATCCACTGAATCAGTGATGCTATCTAACCATCATATCCTCTGCTGCCCCCTTCTCCTTTTGCTTCAATCTTTCCCAGCATGGGGGTTTTTCCTAATGAGTCAGCTCTTCGCATCAGGTGGTCAAAATATTAGAGCTTCAGCCTCATCATCAGTCCTTCCAATGAATACTCAGGATTGATTTCCTTAGGATTGACTTATTTGATCTCCTTGCAGTCCAAGAATTCTCAAAAGTCTTCTCTAGCACCACAATTTGACAGTATCAATTTTTTGGTCCTCAGCCTTCTTTATAGTCCAAATTTCAGATCTGTACATGACTACTGGAAAAACCATAACTTTCACTATATGACCTTTCAGGAGATTTAGGAGATTACAGATATAAATATTAAGCTATTTAGTTAATTAATCATTGTTCCACCTAATTCTCAAAGGAACATAAGAATTTTAAGGTGTAAGCAGAGTAGGATAATTAAGGAGGCAGACTGTGAGAATGCATACCCACCATCAACCTTATGTTGATGTTTCAACATAAGCTAGGAGTAAGGATGCAGGTGGGGTGTGGCTGCTGTATGTAACTTCAGGACTTGATATGTTAAAAAAAGGTCTCAAGGAAGGATTCCTTGGAGGAACACAGTTGTGCAAATTAGGATATTGGAAGGCTTAAGTTAAGCCAAGGTTTATGAGTAAATGAACCTATGAAAGATTTTAATGTCCTAATTGCTATTTCCCACTGGAGCATCCAAAATGAGAGTGCATAATAATTTGAAGTCATGAATGATAATGAGCCATAAGATATCCACAGACAGCAGAGACAACTGGAATTCCCAGGGCATCATGGGCTGCTGGTGCTAAACAGCTTTGAGATGGGATGGGACCTGGGATGGACTTTGAAGTGTGGTAGGAGATGGGTGGAGGAGCAATGAACCTCAAGCTCATTCCCATGCTCACCTCTAGCCATCATGACCAACAGCAACTAATGCTAATGTGCTTTTTATCCAAACGGGTATTCCACTGGGTGCCTCTGAGTAACTATATAATAATAATAACAATACTAATCACTATCAGAATTAGCCACAGTCTAGACCTTGAAAGGACACAATCATCAGTGTCTACACCCGGATAGGTCCTCCCATTTGTGGTGAAAGCCTTCAGAATTAGTCCTGGGTGATTGCCCAGGAGGAAATTGCATAACGTCCACTATCTCATTTATGGAGGCCACCAAAGAGCTATCAAGTGAAGGTGACCTTCCACCACGATCAACTTTGACTAGACTCAAACCAATGACCCAGCAGCAGGAGGCATATCTACAGACTAGCTTTCCTCTGACAGGTACAGGGTTGATTTAAGCCTTGCAGCTGTTGCATTAAAGAATTATTTGTGCTGCTACTGAAATCCCCCCAGCTGACCCCTTTCCAAAATAATTATCAGTTACAGCACAGATATTAAAATGGCACCTTAAAAATTAAAATACAATTATTTTTTTTAAAAAGGCCATATAAATGTAGAATAACTTGCTATAGATGTTTCAAATTACCAAGAGACTTTATTTTATTTCTGTCACAGCAGAAAGTGCTTCATCAGGAGGAATTCATGTGGAGAGCCAACCATGTCCTAGTTATTTTGTATTTAATATGCTTGAGATGTTTAATTATTTTTGATTAATTCATTTACCATTAAACTGTCCAAAGATATGGATATGTTTTGCACTGAGAGGCTTGTCAGCGTATGAGCTACACAGACAGAGCCTTAACAGAATCGACAGAAAAGCCCAGCACTGAGGGTAAAAACAGATGCAGATTCAAACCCTGGCTCTATGCCAGTTATATGAATGTTGGCAGCAAACGTCCCTGAACTGTGGTTTCACCATTTATAAAATGAATCTGACTTCACAGGGTATCACGAGAACTAAATAAGAAAATGAAGGTAAAGCATTTTGGATTTATGACTAATTTGGTATAAAAAAAAATTAATGCAGTAAGTCCCTTACATACAAATGAGTTTCATTCCGAGAGCACATTCATAAGTCCAATTTGTTTGTAAGTCTAACGAAGTTTGTCGAGGTACCCAAATAATGGCTATAGAGTATCATACTGTAATAGGTTTATAATGTGTTCACATCTTTGAAAGTTCACAACTTGCAGGGTCGTCTGTAGGAGACTTACTATTAACAGAAACCTCAGTTAAACAGAGCTGGGGGACCAGAAGGGAGAGCTCACAGACCCTGCAAAGAGAGCTGAGCTAGACAGGAAAAGGAAAGACACCTCTTTCCAGGCAAGGACTCAGCCAGTGACAACCATGGACTCTGTATTTACTGTAGCCATCCCCTCCAACTTCCCTCCCCCTCTATTAAAACGTTCTCCTTCCCTTGCTGTGCAGGGATTTCCATGTGGCTCCCCAAAGTTGCAGACATCAATCTCTAATTCTCTACTGCTCCCAAGTAAACCCAATTTTACAGGCAGTCTATTTATTTTAGGTCAACACTAGGCAAGCACTCAGTAAATGGTAATTATTACTATTCTGTAGGAATGCTAACCATCTACTATGCACAAATGTAAAACATATCATCATTGCTTGCTTTGCCTGACAGTAGTAGGCAGATTTCTAGAGATGAGCCCCAGTCCCAACTCAGATAAATCTGAAAGAAATGAAGCTGGCTGAGTCCTTGCCTGGAAAGAGGTATCTTTTCACCATTGTATCTTAGCCCACATTTTGTCTTGTCTCTTCCCAGTACCCCCAAAGAATACTGAATTTCAAACAGGTGGCCTTAGTACCCACTGAGCACTCCGGCATCCCATCTATTTTCCATACAGTCTAAGTAGCCTACTGGGACAGCTACAACCTTCATGGTAGCTTCTTCTGACACTTATTGAGGGACCCCTGACCCTCAATCAGAGAATTTAAAAGGTGGAGCAACTCCCAGAAAGTCAGAGGGAGAAAGGAGCTTGCAGGTCATGTAGCGCCCTCTTTTACAAACAGGAAAATCGAGCCCTGAAAGATTAAATAACTTGCTTGAGGCCATATCATTAGGTAGAGACAGAAGCAGAAAAAAGACTCAAAAGACTCCCAACTCCACTTTACTGTCCTCACCAGACGTCCTCAGCTGCTGTGGCTCACTAATGTGTTTCAATCTGGCAACATCTTAAATGCGAGGAACTACTTAAAATTTCTTGAGGGGACATCTTGGTGGGGGATGCTGGGTATCTGAAGCAGTAGAACAGGAATTAGAGCAAAGAAATCTTTGTCTTTGCTGCCAGTGTATAAGTGTCTCCAGGAAGAAGAGAAAAGAGATTACAATTACTGAGTCCTCACATTCTTCAGCCTTCACCAATCTAAACGTGGGGAAAGTAAGTGCCCTTTCCCTCCATAATGGTAAACCCAGGTGCCCTCAAAAATCCCACACCCTAAAGCAATTCTGGATATCCTTAGGAATATCTCACTCTACTACATGGACATCTTCACAGTTGTGATGGCCATCACTTTCCTCTTCTCTTTAGTTTTTTTTTTTTTTTTCCTGGCCACCCCGTGTGGCACACAGAATCTTAGTTTCCCTGACCAGGGATCAAACCTGTGCTCCCTGCAGTGGAAATGCAGAGTCTTAACCACTGACCTGCCAGGGAATTTCCTCTTCCTTAGGTACAGAAAACGTTCTTTTGTGACCACTAGCTCAGCTAATATGATGCAGACTGTGAAGCCAGCACAGCATGACATCTTTCTGGTGTCTCTACATAAGGATTGGTGTGCCTTATGAATCAAGCTGCTATGTTTTTTTGTTTCTTAAAGCACATCACGCTCCAGTAGAAATCTAGAAGGAGAAAATACCATTCATTGGCACAAGGACAACACTTAGTCACAACAAAGCAGGTATTCTCCTCTCAAAATTTATCTAGTGAAACTAGGCTTTCCTTTGTTCATTGCAGTCCATCTACTAAGGCTCAGAAACAGGTCCCGAAGGCTCCTAAGGCTCAGAAACAGATAGACAATGAATGGTCCTGAAATCATACCTGTCTTACAATACTCCCATAGTGTCCTTAAACAAAAATAGTCATCTAAGCATTTCCCTTGCCTTGGAATGTGTTATCACTGCCCTGCCCCAATCCTCGGAGAAGGCAATGGCACCCCCACTCCAGTATTCTTGCCTGGAAAATCCCATGGGCAGAGGAGCCTGGTAGGCTGCAGTCCATGGGGTCGTGAAGAGTCGGACAGGACGGAGCGACTTGACTTTCACTTTTCACTTTCATGCACTGGAGAAGGAAATGGCAACCCACTCCAGTGTTTTTGCCTGGAGAATCCCAGGGACGGGGGAGCCTGGTTGGCAGCCATCTATTGGATCACACAGAGTCGGATACAACTGAAGTGACTTAGCAGCAGCAGCCCCAATCCCATCGCCAAGGTTCTGAAAGAAAGTGAAAGTGAAAGTCGCTCAGTCGTGTCCAACTCTTTGTGACCCCATGGACTGTAGTCCATGGAATTCCCCAGGCCAGAATACTGGAGTGGGTAGCCTTTCCTTTCTCCAGGGGATCGTCCCAACCCAGGTATCAAACCCAGGTCTCCCACATTGAAGGTGGATTCTTTACCAGCTGAGCCACAAGGGAAACTCAGCAAAAGTGAAAGTCATTCAGTTGTGTCAACTGTTTGTGTCTACCTTTAGTCAGAAAGGTCTGGGACCTCCCTGGTGGTTCAATGGCTGAGAGTGGGTGAGAGGCCACACTCCCAAGGCATGGGGACCAGGTTTAATTCCTGGTCAGGGAACTAACTTGGTACGCCATGTTGCAACCAAGACTGGCACGCATACGTGCGCGCGCACACACACACACACACACGTCCTGCGGCAGGACTGTCCCATAAGACATATCCAAACACTAACCTGAATGTTCAGGCTCATGGTTACATAAACTTTAACTCAAGCGATTAAAAAAACTGGGTTTCTACTATTATTTTAAAATTGAAGTTTAGTTGATTTTCAATGTTTTGTTAGTTTCATGTGTATGGCAATGTAATTCAATTATTCATTCATATATATCTATTTTTTTCATAATGTTTTCCCTTACAAGTTATTATAAAATATTGAGTATGGTTCTCTAACTCTCATGATTTTTACAAAACTATTACAAGTAGGAAGTATTGCTTCTCTGTGCAAGATGCCAGCCCAAGGTTCCAGAACCAGGAACTTGGGAATTAGAGCTAGGAATTGACCCTCTGTCTGAAGTCACAGGGGCTTCCCAGGTGGGGCAGAGGTAAAGAATCCACCTGACAATGCAGGAGATGTAAGAGATGCAGGTTCGATCACTGGGTGGGAAGATCCCCAGAAGTAGGGCATGGCAACCCATTCCAGTATTCTTGCCTGGAGAACCCCTTAGACAGAGGAGCCTGGCGGGCTATAGTCCATAGGGTTGCAAAGAGCCAGACACGACTGAAGTGACTGAGCATCCAAGTTGAGCTCATGCTCTTGGCATTAGGCTTCCCACAAAACTTGGGAAAGACTCCATTTTCCACCTCCAAGCACAGTCCTCTACTCTGTACCAGTCAGTTGTGCCCAGTCTACTTTCCCAGCTTTCTTGTTTAAGATGTTTTGTGTATGATTTTTTTTTCATATTCTTTCTGTGGATGAACTCACTGTAGTATTTTATCCTACCCCTGGTACGTCTGTGACCTACCCGAGTCACTTTAGAATCTCTTACAATCCAGTAACTGATGTCTATTAGTTTATTATGTGTTAAAGATAAGCACTTTTCAAAGAAAAACACAAGCACACCATATTTCTGATTAAAACTAATGGTGGACTAGGTACAAGCAAGGAAAGCTCTTAGATAGCCTGACAGTGACTAATAGAAGTTTGTGTGTTTATGTATCTTCCAGTGAATTATATATGCGGCACTGTAGACACAGATGGAAAACAATGCAATTTATCTCTTATTTTCTTTAATGGTTTGGCCCATAAAAACAGGTCAATCATGAAGAGGCCTTCTTGATATGATAACCTCGAAATCAAACATTCCATACAGACACTCAAATATAATTCAGCATCCAAAGGGAAAAACAGACCCCTCGACTCTGATTTAGCCTGAAGTCACTACAGACACTCGAATATTCTTGTCCAGAAAATTCCCCGGACAGAGGAGCCTGCCACAGTCCATGGGGTCGCCAAAAGAGAGATGTGACTGAGTACTCCTGCGTGCACTACAGACATGTCCACCGTACTGGGAGGACCCTCATATATTTTCCACGTGCACAGGCTATCAATTATCATGAAAATTGCACGCAAGACAGTTCCTGACAAGTCGGTCTCTCAATATTTGAACTTCAGGAATAGAACATCCAAAAACTGATGCCATTATGGATGATCACTCTGGACAACAGATACCTGTGAAAGACAATGGCAGCTACCCCTTGTCGTCTACGTTCCCCATTGGAGAAATGCCAGGTTTCTCAACATCCCGGAAGAGGTGATAGCCTTGATTAATTTAGTTAATACCTCCTTATGTATCTTGGGGCACAGTACAGATATCATAAACTGTCCTCTCAGGGGTCAGAAATCCCTAGAGTGCCAAGTGGCAGGGAGAGCTTGAACTAAGACACATGTCCCTACTCATTTGTCATACCTGTTACAGAACTGCTCACCTTGACCTTCGATCACTAGGTAAATAATATATATTTTTTAGGGTTCTGATATTTTATTTAAAAATTTGCTTCCTAAGCTTCCTAACCTCTCACCAGAATTGTAACTGCTTCCTCGGTGTCACAACTTTCTACTACCTGGTGGAGTTATTTATTTATAAGGCCTTATTTATAAAAATTACCGTGGTTTTATTATGATGAAGTGGAAAGCATTCATGGAAAGCATTTGAAAAATACTGAAAGAATAAAGTAGAAATGTGTAATCATCCACAATTTAACCACATCTCATTATATTTCTCTGAGTTCTAAAGTGGTTTCTTTTCTTTCTTTCTTTTTTGGCCATGCTGCATGGCTTGTGGGATCCTAGTTTCCAGAACAGGGATTGAACCTAGGCCCTTGGCACTGAAAGCACAGAGTCCTAAGTACTGGACCACCAGGGAATTTCAGATCACGAGGGAAATAATATGAGCAGCAAGGACAGGTACACCCATCCAAAGTGCTTTTTGAAGCATTAATTAATTTAACCCTCACTATATTATTTCATTGTGTCTTCTCTGATTTTCCTATCATCTTCTGCAGCACAAGCCTTAAGCACACTTCACTCAACGCTTTCACCTAAGAAGATAAACATTTACCTCCTGACTCAATCAAGCTTTATCTCCTTTGCTGACATTCTTCCTGTTCCAGTTTTGTTAACATTTTTCTAAAGGTTCTAGATATGAATTGTCCAATAGAAAGGCCATTAAGTTTTTACTATGTAATTTTCTTATACACTTTAAGTATTTGTACATTTCTTACACATTTCAAGTACTCAGTCTTGAAAAGTCACATGTTTGCCGATGGCTACTGTAGAGCATAATGCAGACCGAGAATGAGAGTATCCCCTGGAGAAGGGAATGGCAACCCACTCCAGTATTCTTGCCTGGAGAATTCCATGGACAGAGGAGTCTGGTGGGCTACAGTCCATGGGGTTGCAAAGAGTCAGACATGACTGAGTGACTCACACACACACACACACACACACACACACACACACACCCGAACATTTCCATCAGCTCAAAAAGTTTTATTGAACAATGTTCCTCTACAGGGAAGGTCCAGTTTTTGTTGAGGTGGTGCTTGTTTCGCCCCCCAATCTATCACAGATTCTTTTTAATCTATACTCTATTCAGAAATTTCTCTTCAGGCTACAGTGGGGTGACAGGAATATTTATTCTTTGGTCCTAAACAACTAGAAAGTTGGAAAAACACACAAAATACATTTTGAGATTTGGGGCACTGGAGAAGGGGCAGGACAGAAGCTGACCTCTGAAAAAAGTAAAATGAAGAGAAGTGAGTTCTATGATTGACCCAACGTATGCCCACTGACAGTTTCTAAGCTTACACTAAAAGAAATGATACAGAAATTTCTTCACATGAAATTAGATATAAATGATTAAATTATAAAATAATTATAAAAATCATCATTTTTATAGATGAAATTTAGATATAAATTTGTATCTACTCAAAGACACAGAGTTCCAGAAGTATAGGCTAATATAAAAATAAAATTCTCAAAACTTTAAATCTCTTTGAAAGGTAACTGACCACTTACATGAAAGTAACAACAGATCATGGGATTTATACATGTGTATATTAAAACATAGAGCACATAGAAGTTCATAATTTTAAGGTTTTTGATTATACATAAAGTGACATAATTTTACTTGAAAATAGACTGTGATAAGTTCAAGATATACATT
Source organism: Tragelaphus eurycerus (assembly GCA_935064755.1). NCBI lineage: Eukaryota > Metazoa > Chordata > Mammalia > Artiodactyla > Bovidae > Tragelaphus > Tragelaphus eurycerus. Next base: position 8,229,357 of record CAKXYN010000034.1, on the reverse strand, counting down.
GCAAACACTAGAGCAACCACTAAAAATAAATAGAGGTACAGCAAATAAGACAGCAGGAAAAGGAAATAAGAAAGATAATATTAGAAATCAATGAAATAGGAAACACAGGGACAATAATGATATCAATTAAACCATAGGTTGTTTTGTTAAGAAACTGAAAACAAGAGCCAGACAAACCAAGAAAAAAGGGATAAGGTGAATAATCAAAATTAAGTATGCAAGAGAGACCATCAATAAGATCCTCAAAATATTCAAAATATATTTTATAAAATATAGTAAGTGAAAGTGAAAGTTATTATCGTGTCCAATAATAACTTTATGAAAAAACAGACACAATCGATGATGAGTGTTAGAGGAGAAAGGGACAAGAGAATGAGATGGTTGGATGGCATCACTGATTCAATGGACAAGAGTCTGAGCAAACTCTGTCAGATGTCAACGGATAGGGAAGCCTGGCATGCTGCAGTCCATGGGGTCACAAAGAGTCAGACATGCCTGAATGACTGAACTGAACTGAACTGAAAATTCTGAAAAATCAGTTCAGTTCGGCACAGTTCAGTTGTTCAGTCATGTCGGACTCTTTGCAACCCCATGGACTGCAGGATGCCAGGCCTCCCTGTCTATCACCAACTCCTCAAACCCATGTCCATTGAGTCAGTAATGCCATTGAACCACCTCATCCTCTGTTGTCCCCTTCTCCTCCCATCTTCAATCTTTCCCAGCATCAGGGTCTTTCCCAATTAGTCAGTTCTTCACATGGGGTGGCCAAAGTATTGGAGCCTCAGGTTCAGCAGCAAACCTTTCAATGAATATTCAGGACTGATTTCCTTTAGGATGGACTGGTTGGATCTCCCTGCAGTCCAAGGGACTCTCAAGAGTCTTCTCCATCACCATAGTTCAAAAGCATCCATTCTTTGGTGCCCAGCTTTCTTTATAGTCCAACTCTCACATCCATACATGACAACCAGAAAAACCATAGCTTTGACTAGTGAGACCTTTGTTGGCAAAGTAATGTCTCTGCTTTTTAATATGCTGTCTAGGTTGATCATAACTTTTCTTCCAAGGAGCAAGTGTCTTTTAAAAATCACAAAATGCCAAAGCTCATGAAATAAGCAATCAGATCAGATCAGTCACTCAGTCGTGTCCGATTCGTTGCGACCCCATGAACCGCAGCACACCAGGCCTCCCTGTCCATCACCAACTCCTGGAGGTCACTCAGACTCACATCCATCGAGTCAGTGATGCCATCCAGCCATCTCATCCTCTGTCGTCCCCTTCTCCTCCTGCCCTCAATCCCTCCCAGCATCAGAGTCTTCTCCAATGAGTCAACTCTTCGCATGAGGTGGCCAAAATACTGAGTTTCAGCTTTAGCATCATTCCTTCCAAAGAAATCCCAGGGCTGATCTCCTTCAGAATGGACTGGTTGGATCTCCTTGCAGTCCAAGGGACTCTCAAGAGTCTTCTCCAACACCACAGTTCAAAAGCATCAATTCTTCGGCGCTCAGCCTTCTTTACAGTCCAGCTCTCACATCCATACATGACCACAGGAAAGACCATAGCCTTGACTAGGCGAACCTTTGTTGGCAAAGCAATGTCTCTGCTTTTGAATATGCTATCTAGGTTGGTCATAACTTTCCTTCCAAGGAGTAAGCGTCTTTTAATTTCATGGCTGCAGTCACCATCTGCAGTGATTTTGCAGCCCAGAAAAATAAAGTCTGACACTGTTTCCACTGTTTCTCCATCTATTTCCCATGTAGTGATGGGATCAGATGCCATGATCTTCGTTTTCTAAATGTTGAGCTTTAAGCCAACCTTTTCACTCTCCACTTTCACTTTCATCAAGAGGCTTTTCAGTTCCTCTTCACTTTCTGCCATAAGGGTGGTGTCATCTGCATATCTGAGGTGATTGAGATTTCTCCCAGCAATCTTGATTCCAACTTGTGTTTCTTCCAGTCCAGCATTTCTCATGATGTACTCTGCATATAAGTTAAATAAGCAGGGTGACAATATACAGCCTTGACGTACTCCTTTTCCTATTTGAAACCAGTCTGTTGTTCCATGACCAGTTCTAACTGTTGCTTCCTGACCTGCATACAGATTTCTCAAGAGGCAGATCAGGTGGTCTGGTATTCCCATCTCTTTCAGAATTTTCCACAGTTTATTGTGATCTACACAGTCAAAGGCTTTGGCATAGTCAATAAAGCAGAAATAGATGTTTTTCTGGAACTCTCTTGCTTTTTCCATGATCCAGCAGATGTTGGCAATTTGATCTCTGGTTCCTCTGCCTTTTCTAAAACCAGCATGAACATCAGGAAGTTCACAGTTCACATATTGCTGAAGCCTGGCTTGGAGAATTTTGAGCATTACTTTACTAGCGTGTGAGATGAGTGCAATTGTGCGGTAGTTTGAGCATTCTTTGGCATTGCCTTTCTTAGTCTTAAAAGCTAAAATCATAAGCTGAAAAATTCCACAAAGAAAACTCCAGGCTCTAAATTTTATTTAACATTTTAGGGGAAAAAATAATACCAATTACACAAAAATTCTTCCAGAACAGAGAAGAAAATAAACACTCCCCAACTGATTTTATTAGGCACAAAGTACTCCAATTTCAAAAAAAAAAAAAGGCAAAGATATACAATAAGAGAAACCACAAACCAATATCCCGCATGAACATAGATGCAGAAGTTCATGACATACTTTGGCAAATCAAATCCAGAAATATCTGCATCATAGCCACCCAGGGCTGAGCCCAGGAAGGCAAAGTTGTTTTTTGATATTTGAAAACCAGTCAAGCAACTCACTATGTTGACAATCAAAAAAGAACAACCACATGATGATTTCAAGGAAAAGCACTGGACAAAATTCAATATCCAGTCACAACAATATTTCTGAGTAAACATGGAATAGGAGGAAATGTCCTCAATCTGATTATGGACATCTATGGTAAAAGCCATAGCTAACACAATTACTGGTGAAAGGTTTAATGCTTTCTCTCTAGATGTAGACTGAGGCAAGTATATTGCATCTTATCATCAGTTCTATTCAACATTATCCTTGAGGTCTTAGTGAAAAGAGAAAGAAACACAAAAGACACACAGATTGAAAAGGAAGAAATAAAACTTTCTTTATTTGCCAATGACATGACTGAGTACAAAGAATTCCAATGAATCTACTAAAAAGAAACTAGAGAAGATAAGTGATTTTATCAACTTTGTAGGACAAAAGGTCAATATACAAAATACATGGCGTGCTCTATTCAGTGAAATAAGTGTATTGATCACATATTTTGCTGGTGCAGCAATGTCAAATTATTATAAACGTTTCTATCACTTATCCTCAAATTTTATACTTTTCTCATCATGGATTGGCAACAAAAAGTTCATGGACTGGGACCAGCCTACAGACCACATCCACATGACACTCAGATATTTATTAATTAAGCAAAACTTCCATACATGTACTACATATATGTCAGACACCGTGCTGAACACAGTCTCCCATATGAACAAGGCTCAATTCCTAGGACCAAATCTCCAGTATAATAAGCAACATAAGACCACTACACACATAATATTTTTAAGAATATGTTTACAGCCGTAAGTGATGGGAAGTGGTTTGCATTTGAAGAATGGGAGAAAGGAAATGAAAGACTTGTTCTGATCACAAAAATCTTAATGGTTGAAGATATATTTGAATTTGCCATATAGAAGTGACAATAGAGAAACCCAAACCCACACACATAACAGTGAGCTTATGGTGAGACCCTGATGCCTCTGGCAAAAGCTTCTGGGATTTGGAGGGGTAAAGAACAGACATTAAATCTCCCACATTAACATCCTCCCAATACTCCAAACCCACTGATACTTCTGATTCTCCAATAAACATGATATTCATGGCTAAAAAGCCCAAGTAACATTTTTATACAGATTGTGACCTGTGTACCTAGAATCATAGGGTATTAGGGAAGATCCTTAGAGATAAGATGACAAAATTTTGCAAATACGGCAATGGGTGATGGACATTTTTTCCTAGGCCACATGGCTTTGCAGGAATCAGGAGATGTCAGATGCAGCTCTGACACTAAGTCCAGGACTCTTTGCCTTATGCCATGTTGCCTGCCCAGACACCAGAGAAAGGAACACCGTCAACTATAGTTGCTGTCGCTGCACACAATTAGACCCAATGGAGTGATGTCTGTAACAGAGTGACAGCTGTAACATAAACCCAGAGGCATAACTGGACATGAACGAAGGACTGAGGACAAGTTCCCTAGGTATCTACGTGCATGAGCTTAGAAGAAGCCTTCTGGGTTGCGGGGGAATGATCCAGGGAAGAGAACAGAGGAGGTATATTCAATATTCATCCATGTTCAACCATCATTTAAAGGAGCAAAATCCTAGGATCACTAAGACAACCCAGTTATTATTAACTGATGCTCACAACCCCAGAAAAGTAAAAGCTACAAGATGAATGTCAGCAGAATATCTGAGTGACACTGAGAGCAGTATTGTCCATGAGCATGACATCGGCAAGACAGACGGTGATGGGACAACCTTCACAGCTGATCCCTTGGCTCCATCATCAGAGGACCTATAGTTTTAACATAAATACCATAAAATAAGGATCTGATTACCATATCCAACCAGCAAATGGGTGCCAAAGCACAATAAAATGAACTGAAAAATAATCCCAGAAACCTTCAACAGACACATAGTAGCATGCGAAGTCACTTCAGTCGTGTCCAGCTCTATGTGATCCCATAGAAGGCATCCCACCAGGCTCCCCCGTCCCTGGGATTCTCCAGGCAAGAACACTGGAGTGGGTTGCCATTAGTAGCATATCCCTATTTAAATAGAAAATCAAGTCTGGATATAGGATAGATTTTTTTTTTAATGGACTTTTGAAATTCCCATTGTCTCGGAGCTCGCTTTCACCATCTCCTCTCCCCTTTTTGTGGACCCAGAATATTACACAGCTTTACTTCCTGGTTCACATATTGAAACTGACCTTTTTAAAATTAAAGCTGTTTTTCTTTTTTTAGAATAGTGGTTCTTACCTGTTATTATGCACTGAAATCACATGAAGCTCACAGGAAGTTGAGCCAAGCTGCTGTGTTCAGCCACACAGTCTCAGACGCAGTGTGTCTGGGGTGGGCCCTGAGTACTGGCAGTTCCAACCAACCTCCAGATGCTGGAAGCTGTGGCTGATGCTTCCTGGTTGGGATACCAGGCTTGGCGGAGAACCACTGCTTCACAGCTCTCCTCACCCTCCAACCTCTTGACACAGCTTTTCACATTATGAAACATGATAACAAGCACACAGCTCTGATGCTGGCCTCCCTCCATATAATTCAGGCAAGGCACTGAATGAGGGTTCAGTAAGTATTTGTTGTACAAGTAAATCAACAGATGAATGAATCACCGAGTTGGGAATGAACGAATAAATGAATAAAAGCATTTGGTTTTTTGTTTGCTTCAAAAGCACTTAGAGTAACCCTAAACACAACAAAATGAAACACAGCATGAATAAGAAATACAACCAAGATGATTCTACCCCAGAACAAAGAGACTGTTCTAAAGATAAATTTCAATTATGGCTTCCAAACCATAGAGAGCTCATTCCCAGCACATCTCAGATGTTCACATTTTCTTCACCTCCAGGTTTTAAAAGTTTAAATACAGTGTACCAGTCTCAGACTATCTTTACTCATAATCAACAAATTATTTTGTGATTTTAAACCCAAACATCTATAAATCTTTAACAATCACACCCTTCTACATTAAAAAGGTAAATTCAACAAACGCACATATGCCTTCTCCCTCCTGGAATCCACTAAGTCATAAACCTGCAAAGAAAAGAGCTGGAGGTCAAAGATTATTCAGAAGATGGAAAACAGTGACTGAGAGGTGATTGTCTTCACACAGCAGCAAAGGTGGATCCTAGGTGATTAGAAAAATAAAGCAACAAGCAGCAAGCAGACACATGTGGGGAACACAGGCACAGCTCAGGAGCTGGAGAACACCTTGAACGGCCATGGCAGGAAGTAAGGTTAAAACAGCCGGATTAATTGAAAGTTGAAAAACATAAACTTTGACATCCTGACATCCTTGCCAACACCATGCTAACAATTTACATCTAAGATCTCACCATTATTACAAAAAATAGAAACCAAGTCAAATAGGAAAAGGAACCAAATGGAAAGCAGAATCGTTTTTTAAGGTATACAATAGTCCTTAGAGAAATAGAGACAACTTTACATGAAATAAACCAAATCAACTGTAATAATGATAGTTTAAAAGTTCTTTTAGAATTGACTTACTTTTGGAGTAAATTACAAGTAAAACTGTTCCACTGCAGAGGTGGTGGTTTTGAAGAATCAAGTCAGGAGCAGCTGAGTCCATCCATGTCTTCCCCAGACAGTGACGCCTTGTGGAAACATACACACATCGTCAAGGGATGTATCGCTGGACCATCCATACTGATCTCCAGCCTGCAAAACCAAATCATATGATAGATTTTGAATTTAGGAAACACTGTATCTATACTCAGTGCTGGGCAGGAGTTGTCAAAAAGACATGCTCACTGTAACATATAAAAGCATCAATGACTCTACAGGCAAATATGGAACATCTCTATATGATAATCATGAGAAAGGGATCATATTCCTTATTTCCAAAAATAAAAGAAAGAACCTAGATGGCCATGTGACTATAAACAATCTAAAGAAGGTAATATACTAGGATTTATGCCAGCCACACTTAGTTGCCCTAACCCTAAACCCCTTCTGGAATCATCAGTTAAGACAACAGTCTCCTAAGATTGCTCGGAAGCACCTGGCAGCTGAATGAGTCCTCTAAGTGTTAAGGTCACTTCTACCCCTGAGGTCTGTATTCCTGTTTCTCCCCTCCCTGTGTCCCAAGCCTTTGTTTCCATCAGTTTGAATCCTACCCGTCAATCAGTGTTTAGATCAAGCACCTTTTCCTTTCAGAAATGTTCCTCTAATTACTATCCAATGATTTCTCATTGTCTTCAATATACAAATTCAATCCTCTTACTAAGACACTCTAGGCCCTCATGGTCAGATCTTGGCTTTCCTATTCAACCTAATTCTTCACTACTACTTCCCCCACCCTTGGCACTCTATTCACTAGGCCTAGAGAGTCCCTTGGACTGCAAGGAGATCCAACCAGTCCATTCTGAAGGAGATCAGCCCTGGGATTTCTTTGGAAGGAATGATGCTAAAGCTGAAACTCCGGTATTTTGGCCACCTCATGCGAAGAGTTGACTCACTGGAGAAGGCTCTGATGCTGGGAGGGACTGGGGGCAGGAGGAGAAGGGGACGACAGAGGATGAGATGGCTGGATGGCATCACTGACTCGATGGATGTGAGTCTGAGTGACCTCCGGGAGTTGGTGATGGACAGGGAGGCCTGGCGTGCTGCGATTCATGGGGTCACAAAGAGTCGGACACGACTGAGCAACTGATCTGATCTGATCTGAGGGCAACATGCTGCTTCCTCAGACCTCTGTGCTTTTGCATAACTGCTCCTCCTCCCCTTAATTCCTACTTTTTTTTTTTTTTTTTTTTTGATTGTGCTACATGGTGTGAGGGAAATAGGATCTTCCTTTCCTGACCAGGGATTGAACCTGTAGACCCTGTAGTGGATGCACAGAGTCTTAACCACTGGACCATCAGGGGAGTCCCTAATTCCTCTCATCCTTCACGTGCAGTTCAGGTCATCTGTACCCCTCATCTGGCTTGGCTGCACACCTACATACTACCGTCACTTGCCTTTAAAAGAAACCCATTTATATCCACAAATAACCACTATTAATTGAACATCTGTGATATTAATGACACTGAAATTAAGTGTGGCACTTGTTTTCCTTATTTTAATCACTACAAAATGTATGTGGTATATACTGTTACTCCTATTTTCCGGAAGAAGAAAGCAAGGCATAGAGGGGTTTAGAAATGCGTCTAGGGGATTTCTCTGGTGGTCCAGTGGTTAAGACTTAGCCTTCCAATGAAGGGGTTATAGATTCAACCTCTGGTCAGGGAGTTAAGAGTCCACATGCCTCAAGGCCAAAAACCAGAGCATAAAACAGAAGCAATACTGAAGCAAATTCAATAAAGACTTCAAAATGGTCCACATTAAAAATGTTAAAGAAAAAAAAATAAACATGTCTAGATTTATTGGTAGTACACTGAAAAACTAAGATTTGAATGTAGTTGATTTTACATTTTACCTGTGTACTTAACATTCTTCATTGTTCTCATAAATGAGTGCATGACTGCAAACTCCATAAAAGGCAAGATCCATAATAAGTGTCATAGTCTTCCATCTCTATCACACGGCATAGGGCCTGGCTGATAATAATTACTCAATAGATACTTGCTAAAAATGATCTGTGTGTTTAATATTTTCTGCATTGTCTGTGTGCTCCATGAGGATGAAGACAGTATATTAATCACCTTTCTTGCTGTTTTAGTCACTAAGTCATGTCTGACTCTTTTGTGACTCCATAGACTATAGTCTGCCAGGTTCCTCTGTCCATGGGATTTCCCAGGCAAGAATATTGGAGTGGATTGCCATTTCTTTCTCCACGGGATTCTTCCCAATCCAGAACTGAGCCCATGTCTCCTGAGTCTCCTGCATTAGCAGGCTATTCTTTACCACTGAGCCACCTGGAAAGCCCACTATTTTATATATGGTATTTTACAGATTTTATAGATTTTTAAAATTTTATATAGTAGTGTGTTAATCCCAAACTCCTGATTTATCCCTCCTCCCCTTTTCCCTTTGATACCAGCCCAGTGTTTGTTGGAAGAATAAACATAATAAATTCTTCTGAGAGAATTATATATGTGTGTGTGTATATGTGTGTGTGTATTTACACATACAATTTTGACAGCTCTGGTAGAGCCTTGGGATCACACCCTGCTAGTTTCGAACATGTATTATTATCCAAAGGAATCTCACACCTTTAAAAGTCAAAAGCTGTGTCTTCCAGTTCAGCATCTCTCTGCATTGGTTAGCATCACACTTGGCACATATCAAATGATTAAATATACTGTTTTTGTTGCTCCTCAAGAAAAAAAAGGTGATGAATCTTTTCCATGAATTGTACAAAAAGCTTAGATATCATTGGCTTGAATAACTCTGCTTTATCCCTTCAAGTGAAACACGAGTTTGGCTGTGGAGATTTGAAAGCCATCCGACATGGACTGGCCTAAATGATATACTGGCACCCAGGGAAATCCTGCCAGGTTGAAGGCTCTGTGGTTTCCCGTGATGAGAGTGATCCAGAAAAAGCCATACCTATTCCACAGAACCAGTGGGCACCAGGATATGGGTGAGCAAAGACCATTAACATTTTAAGTATGGAAATTAGAGGTTTTGGCATCCCTGGGAAAAAAATGATGTGGCCTTTTAGAGACTGCGGGATCTGCTGCCAAACATCTTTCCCCTTGAAACAAAAACTATGTTCAAGTCTCGATAATTACCACTGAGCTGTGCCAACCCCAGAAATCCTTCTCAACCAAGTAGCTCCACCGGGAACTGAAATTTACATTTATAATCATTTACCTTCCCCCAGAATGTTAGTTTCCAGGACTAAACTTCACACACGTAATAACCTTGGGATTAGATCCGCTTTAGACCTGAATCTGGACCTACCCGTGTCAAGCAAGGACACATATAAGAGAAAGACAGCTCCCCTCTCCTTTTTAAGAGAATATTTGGAGGGGAATATGAAAAGAATTAAACAGCTGAAATATCAGAAGTATGATTGCCTTTGTAGTACCATGTGACCGGTTTTTCTGGAATTTTGCAATTGCACAAATGAGCAGGCTGTTTTTCATCTGATCTCCAGAGGACTCTCTAGACTCAAGAGAGACATGGTTCTCAAATCCATCTGGTCCCCTTTGCTTATCTGAGCAGAATCAAACACACAGAGGCCCAAATATTTGGCCAAACAACAGAAGTAGCCAGGCAACAGATACTTATTAAAAAAAAAAAAAAAACCTGAAAAAGATTAAATCACATGCATTTTCTTCTGATAAAGACACAGTCCTTAGTCACTGAAAATATTCAACAATAGTATTCATATGTGATTAATTCACAGTAAGTCCCAGTTTTCTTTTTTCTATCCCATCGGTTTATGAATTCAGAATCATTAGCAAACTGTGCATTAAAGCCTTATGTTTTCATTTCTTCTTCTCTCTGGAAAAATTACTGTAAGTTCCCGGATGATTTCTCCATCTTTCTCCCAGAAAAGATACCAAAAAGGCAAGATTGACAGTGGAGATATCTGACGGTAATGTGAATGGTGGGTGGGGTGGGCATTGGTAGGTAGATGGTGGGGGCAGGTGGGGTGGGGTGTGAGCACTCATCTCTGTCTTCCTGTTGGGATACACGACAGTGAGGAAAAAATTTAACCGCCCCTCGCTCCTCTTCAAGAGTGACAAGGGTAATATATTACTGCCAAATCTTGTGAAAACGTTAGGAAACACCATTCCAGCTGTTCGAGTCAATGAGAAAAGCCATGAGTCTTGTCAAGCCCTTTTGCTACTTCACAGCATAAGGCTGTCACTTCATTAATTAGACGAGCGTGTTGCCACGCGACTCCAGTGAGCACACTCTCCATCACCAATCTTTGTCAATTTGGGTAATAAAACAGCAATTGAATCATCCCCCCTCCCACTCCTGCACATTAGTAACTGTTTTATGATGGAATTTCAGTTTCCTGGTGCACTTGATTAGTCAGTCTGGGGAGGACTTTCATAGATACAGTAGGAGTCTAATTAAAAGGCAGACTGCAAAGAAGCCAACGGTTCAGACACAGTTCAAAGAAAACAAGTTCCAGGGACTACATGATAAGATTAAACATTCTAGGTAACCCGTTTCTTAGATGAATCTTAGGCTAAAGGGGAAGGAATAGGCTCGTTGTGGGGTCGTGGGGGGTGGGCGGCACTAGAGGTGGGGAGGGTGCTTGGAGGAGACAGCACGCTGGTAACAGCTGTGGATTCTTGGGAGAGTGCTTCCTGACTGTGACCAGGAACCCACAGTGGTGTGGATGGGCAGCCTGGGAAAAGAAAGGGCCACCACCATCAACTCCTGGTGAAAGGGGTCTCTGTGCCCACAGCCCCCTCCTGACCTGATCTGATGCTGTCAGCAGACATTGTTTTCTGCTCAGACTTTGGGCTCTTTCAGTCTTTTGGAATTAAGTTCTTAATTGGATTTTTCTTCTAAACACATTACATCTGATAAACTGTTTATATTTCAGAAAACTCTACTGGTGGTAGGAGTTCTGGATTTCACCGTTTTCTCCTGGGATGTGTCTTAGAAGATGATTTTGTCACAAATACGGGGCACTGGAGTTTTTCTCCGGGCTTCCCTGGTGGCTCAGATGGTAAAGAATCCGCCTGCAATGCAGGAGACCAGGGTTCGATCCCTGGGCTGGGAAGATCCCCGGGAGAAGAGAATGGCAACCCACTCCAGTATTGGTGCCTGGAGAATTCCATGGACAGAGGATTTCCTCTGGACAAAACTGCTTTTTGGGAAAAAATAAAAAGGCTTGGTGGGGAGATTAAAAAAATATATACATATATATTCTGTCTCCACAATTTCACAACAGTTCTGTTTTCTGTCTACCACGTCTCCCCCATATTTCACCTACCACAGGCCCCTCCGTCCAACACTGGCAGTGATGCTGGTGGCTCTGAGAGCTCCGTGAGCACCCCGAGTACAGCACCCGGTGATAATCCTTCTGGCGTCCATTGGCAACAAGAAGCCAGATAGCACTTCCTTTCTTGCTGTGAAGAGACTCTGGCCTAGGGGCGGGGCCGGTACAGGAACCCCTAAGGTGCAGGCGTTAAGGTGCAGCCATTAAGGCGGGGCCACTAGGGTGGCCGTTAGGGCGGGGCCACTAGCAGTAGGCTCAGCCAATGGTTGGTCAGCATCACAGTGGTTGCCCGCCCCTTCCTCATCCTCTGTGTAAAAGGAACCGGAATTCTGACTGGGGAAAGCTGGTTCTTTGAGGCATTAGTGCCCTGACCTCTCAGGCAGATGGCTTTCTGATTAAAGTCGTTATTCCTGCCCCAGGAACTTGTCTCCCGATGGACTGGTCTTTCGTGAGGTGAGCAGAAGTCCTTATCAATTCTGTCAGAAGTGACCCGACATCTCTCCTGTGGAGTGAAATCTCAGGTATAAACAGGGGAGGCATTAGAAACTTTTAACTTCTAGCTATAAATAAAACTGGAAAAAAAAAAAAAAAAAAAAGCTGGCTCCCTCTCTGGGCACAAGTCCCTGGTAAAGAGCAGTAGGATGAAATAGGAAGTGCATTTTGGCCAAACTCTGGAGAAATGGGCTCTGGCTAGCCCATTTCTAGTCACCACAATATTCCTTTGAATTAATCGATGAATCAACTGAGTGATTTAAGGCAACTGTTTTCTCTCTGCTTCAATTTTTTCATTCATAACTTTCCACCTCAACACCCCGTACTCTCTCCGTTATGCCTTGTCCCCTCCCCTAACCCTCCCCTTCCCCTATCCACCAATGTGATTTTGACAAGTCCTTTAGGGCAACTATCCCCAACCTTTTTGGACCCAGGGAACAGTTTCATGGAAGGCAGTTTTTCCACAGACCAGGGTGGAGGGGATGGTTTTGGGGTGATTCAAGTGCATTACATTTACTGTGTACTTTATTTCTATTATTACTTCAGCTCCATCTCAGATTATCATGTGTTTGATCCCTGAAGTTGGGAATCCCTGTCCTAGGGCCCTGACAGATGCTTTGGAAAAAAAGGGGTTGAGGCTTATACTTTAACTAGGAAAATATACACATTAGAGCCTTACTAATAAAAGTAATCAGGGAAGCCATAAGGTAGTATCATCACATTCTTAAGTGGAAATGTAAATTATATATTGCCATAGGACTAAAACTCTGAAAAAACAGAGAAGATGAGTCTAAGAAAAGAACATTAAAATAGCTAGGTTAAAAAGAAAAGGTCACATAATTCAAGCAGCTATTTAAAAAATAATCAGAATCCTTTTAATCATCAGAGTTGGATGAAGTCTACGGTCCATATTAATATCAAATTCTGTGATCCCCTGAATAGGAAGTAGATAATTTTGGCTAATCTCTATGTAACAGTGATGAAGAAAAACACAATCTACAGTTTTCTTGAGAAAGCGTGTATTTATCTGGGCAACAGTGCATTTTCACTAAAGGGCTTCCCTTCTTATCCTTACACTCTTCTCCCTGAGAGGTTGTGCACAGTAATTAAGTTCAGCTCATAAGTGTTCCTATTGTATATGATTTAAAAGAACCTCATGTGTACATAATTAGATTAATTATAATCCTCAGGTCATGATAATCTTCAGTGATCCACACTTGACATTAATTTATTTATTTCATTTATGAATTTTAGTAATGAAAAACATTCAAGTGTCCCGTGCAACCCAATATAGTAAAACTCTGACAATAGCTTTTATCTATATGCTCACCCCAATCCTGTTCTCCTGCCTCTCCTTCTACCTCAAATATAATCCCAACTTTTATACTAATTATTCCCTTTAATATTTAATAGTTTTAGAAATACATATGTATGCTTAAACAATACATTACTTAGTTTCACTTGTTTTTGAATTTTGTAGAATATTAGCCTGAGTACAATATTTTTGGATTTGGTATTTTTCATTTCCATTAAATTAGTAAGATTCATTCATATCTCAGTTAATACATGGGGTTGATTCAGTACATGTGTGCATGATAAGTCATTTCAGTCATGTCCAACTCTTTGAATCCCTATGGACTATGACCTGCCAGGCTCCTCTGTCCATGTGGTTCTCCAGGCAAGAATACTGGAGTGGGTTGCCATGCCCTTCCCCAGGGGATCTTCCCAAAGCAGAGATTGAACCCACATTTCTTATGTCTCCTAAATTGACAGGCAGGTTCTTCACCACTAGCACCACCTGGGAAGCCCCTGATTCAGCTCGCTACTCTGTAATTTGTTGCAGTATGAATTTGTATGTACAATGTACAAACATTGCAGTATGTAATTCATTGAGTATGCTATGATTTAATTACTATAGCTCTTAAGGCTGCTCTCAGATTTTTACTATTATGAACTATGATGATGTGAAAGTTTTTATTTACATCTTATATTGATCTTGTGCAACTATTTCTCTTGGGTATACACCAGAAAATTGAATTGTTCATTTATTAAGATGTGTAAGTGTTCAGGTTTCCAAGACAATACCTTATTTTCCCAATATGTTATACCAATTTACACTCCTATCAGCAATTTACAGGCAATCTTATTGATCTGCATACTCAATACTTGGTATCTTTAGACAGGTAAAATTTTAATCAGTGAAATCAACAAAATGTGTTATGTCATTATGGTCTTATTTTGCATTTCCCTCATCACTGATGAAGTTGATTATCACTGAATATAGTTACTGGTCATGAATATCTTTTCTTCTGTGAAATGATTGTTTTCCCATTTTAATATTGTATTGTAGCAGCTCTTTATCCACTAAGGGCTTCCCTGGTGGCTCAGACGGTAAAGAGTCTGCCTGCAGTGCAGGGGACCAGGGTTCGATCCCTGGGTTGGGAAGGTCCCCTGGAGAAGGAAATGGCAACCCACTCCAGTATTTTTGCCTGGAAAATCCCATGGTTGGAGGAGCCTAGCAGGCTACAGTCCATGGGGTCGCAAAGAGTCGGACAGGACTGAGCAATTTCATTTTCACTTTCATTTTATCCACTAAGGAGGTAGTGACTCTCTTTTGTCAATTGTGTGTATGACAATATACTCTTTTCCTATTGATAGCTTTTTTTTATACTTTCATCAAACTATCTTTTGATTACCAGAAGTTCTCATTTTAAAATTGATCTGTCTTTTCCTTTATGGTTAGTAGTTTTGATATCCTGTGGAATAAAATGTTTCCTACTCCTGTATCACCTCTATTATCTAAGAAAATTTTACCACTTAATATTTGAGTCTTCAATGCATCTGAGGTTGTTTGTTTTGTATGGTGAGAAACATATTCAATTTCCTAGCCAGTGGCATAATATCAAATAAAGAAGTAAGGTATAAGACTAGGTTGGAGAAGAAGAAAAAACTGTTCTTATTTGCACACAATATGATTGTTCATATGGAAAATCCTAAAGAATGAAGAGAATTATTATAAAAATATATTATAAAATATCAGATCAGATCAGTCGCTCAGTCGTGTCCGACTCTTTGCGACCCCATGAACTGCAGCACGCCAGGCCTCCCTGTCCATCACCAACTCCCGAAGGTCACTCAGGCTCACATCCATCGAGTCAGTGATGCCATCCAGCCATCTCATCCTCTGTCGTCCCCTTCTCCTCCTGCCCCCAATCCCTCCCAGCATCAGAGTCTTCTCTAGTGAGTCAACTCTTCGCATGAGGTGGCCAAAGTACTGGAGTTTCAGCTTTAGCATCATTCCTTCCAAAGAAATCCCAGGGCTGATCTTCAGAATGGACTGGTTGGATCTCCTTGCAGTCCAAGGGACTCTCAAGAGTCTTCTCCAACACCATAGTTCAAAAGCATCAATTCTTCGGCGCTCAGCCTTCTTCACAGTCCAGCTCTCACATCCATACATGACCACAGGAAAGACTATAGCCTTGACTAGACAAATCTTTGTTGGCAAAGTAATGTCTCTGCTTTTGAATATGCTATCTAGGTTGGTCATAACTTTCCTTCCAAGGAGTAAGCATCTTTTAATTTCATGGCTGCAGTCACCATCTGCAGTGATTTTGGAGCCCAGAAAAATAAAGTCTGACACTGTTTCCACTGTTTCTCCATCTGTTTCCCATGTAGTGATGGGACTGGATGCCATGATCTTCATTTTCTGAATGTTGAGCTTTAAGCCAACCTTTTCACTCTCCACTTTTTGAAAATATAATTATTATAATAAGAGAATTGAACAGTTTTAAAAGTACAAAATAAAAAATTCTATTGTATTTCTGTGTCCTGTATGGGAAGTTGCTTCACTTGTGTGCAACTCTCTGCAGCCCTATGGACTGTAACCTGCCAGGTTCCTCTGTCCATGGGATTCTCCAGGCAAGAATACTGGAATGGGTTGCTGTGCCCTTCTGCAAGGAATCTTCCTGACCCAGGGATCAAACCTGGGTCTCTTATGTCTCCTGCATTGGCAAGCAGGTTCTTTTCCACTAGCGCCACCTGGAAAGCCCCTGTATTTCTATATAGTAGCAAATAATAAGCAAATGTAATTTTTTAAATAAAGATATTAACATAGCAAGTAACACTGTAAAATATTTAGGAATAAATCTAACCAAAGATGTATAAGGTCAAAGAGCAAAAAATAATTACAAAATTCCACTGAGGTGGTCCAGAGGCTAAGACTCTGTGCTCCTAATGCAGAGGGCTCAAGTTCCATCCTTGGTCAGAGAACTAGATCCCACATACTGCAACTAAGACCCGGTACAGCCAAATAATTAAAAAAAAAATATTAACAAATAAATTAAAATTCCACTGAGAAACATTCAAGAAAGACTTGTAGACATCATGTTTATGATAGAAACAAACAAAGAAGTCAATTCATCCCAAATTGCTTATAGACTCAATGCAACTCCAATCAAAGACAACCAGACTTGGATGAGGCTGAGTTTTAAACTTCTATGGGAGTATAAAAAGTCAACAATAATCAAGACATGTCTAAAGACAGCCAAGAGAGTGTATATCTCAGCATATATCAGGATTTATTATGAAACTTCAATAGTTAAGACAAGAGTGTATTAAAGCAAAAGTAAAGAAACTCATAAATGTTAAGATTAGAAAACCCATAAGAAGACCAACACACATGTAATTTTGGAAGATCATACTAGTAGCATAGCAGATCAATGTGAAAAGGAAGATTATTATTAAAATAGAACTAGAAAAATTGTTACAGTGTCTGTAAATAGAAAGTGGTAGATTCCACCAGAAAATTACTAGAACTAATCAATGAATATAGTAAAGTTGCAGGATATAAAATCAACACACAGAAATCCCTTGCATTCCTGAACACTAATAATGAGAAAATAGAAAGAGAAATTAAGGAAACAATTCCATTCACCATTGCAATGAAAAGAATAAAATACTTAGGAATATATCTTCCTAAAAAAACTAAAGACCTATATATAGAAAACTGTAAAACACTGGTGAAAGAAATCAAAGAGGACACTAATAGATGGAGAAATATACCATGTTCATGGATTGGTAGAATCAATATAGTGAAAATGAGTATACTACCCAAAGCAATTTATAGATTCAATGCAATCCCCATCAAGCTACCAACGGTATTCTTCACAGAGCTAGAACAAATAATTTCTCAATTTGTATGGAAATACAAAAAACCTCGAATAGCCAAAGCTATCTTGAGAAAGAAGAATGGAACTCGAGGAATCAACCTGCCTGACTTCAGGCTCTACTACAAAGCCACAGTCATCAAGACAGTATGGTACTGGCACAAAGACAGAAATATAGATCAATGGAACAAAATAGAAAGCCCAGAGATAAATCCATGCACATATGGACACCTTATCTTTGACAAAGGAGGCAAGAATATACAATGGATTAAAGACAATCTCTTTAACAAGTGGTGCTGGGAAAACTGGTCAAACACTTGTAAAAGAATGAAACTAGAACACTTTCTAACACCATACACAAAAATAAACTCAAAATGGATTAAAGATCTAAATGTAAGACCAGAAACCATAAAACTCCTAGAGGAAAACATAGGCAAAACACTCTCTGACATAGATCACAGCAGGATCCTCTATGACCCACCTCCAAGAATATTGGAAATAAAATCAAAAATAAACAAATGGGACCTAATTAAACTAAAAACTTCTGCACAACAAAGGAAACTATAAGCAAGGTGAAAAGACAGCCCTCAGAATGGGAGAAAATAATAACAAATGAAGCAACAGACAAACAACTAATCTCAAAAATATACAAGCAACTCCAAAGCTCAATTCCAGAAAAATAAATGACCCAATCAAAAAATGGGCCAAAGAACTAAAGAGACATTTCTCCAAAGAAGACATACAGATGGCTAACAAACGCATGAAAAGATGCTCAACATCACTCATTATCAGAGAAACGCAAATCAAAACCACTATGAGGTACCATTTCACGTCAGTCAGAATGGCTGCGATCCAAAAGTCCACAAGCAATAAATGCTGGAGAGGGTGTGGAGAAAAGGGAACCCTCTTACACTGTTGGTGGGAATGCAAACTAGTACAGCCACATCGGAGAACAGTATGGAGAGTCCTCAAAAAACTGGGAATAGAACTGCCTTATGATCCAGCAATCCCACTGCTGGGCATACACACTGAGAAAACCAGAATTGAAAGAGACACGTGTACCCCAATGTTCATAGCAGCACTGTTTACAATAGCCAGGACGTGGAAGCAACCTAGATGTCCATCCACAGATGAATGGATAAGCAAGCTGTGGTACATATACACAATGGAGTATTACTCAGCCATTAAAAAGAATACATTTGAATCAGTTCTAATGAGGTGGATGGAACTGGAGCCGAAGTAAGCCAGAAAGAAAAACACAAATACAGTATACTAACGCATATATATGGAATTTAGAAAGATGGTAACAATAACCCTGTTTACGAGACAGCAAAAGAGACACTGATGTATAGAACAGACTTTTGGACTCTGGGAATGGGAGAGGGTGGGATGATTTGGGAGAATAGCATTAAAATATGTATAATATCATATCTGAAACGAGTCGCCAGTCCAGGTACGATGCCTGATAACGGATGCCTGGGGCTGGTGCACTGGGATGACCCAGAGGGATGGTATGGGGAGGGAGGAGGGAGGAGGGTTCAGGATGGGGAACACATGTATGCTTGTGGTGGATCCATCTTGATGTATGGCAAAAGCAATACAATAGTGTAAAGTTAAGCAAAATAAAATTTAATTTAAAAAAAGAAAGTGATTTAATTTATATAATCAATGGTTTTTATTAAAGTAGTATTTCAAAGCTCTCAGACCTGGAAGTCTTTCTTTTTTAAATGACTCTGAGTGTATAAGGGGTCTATATTAAGATCTCTAAGGGATATGCCCGGATAATAACAGATAGTCCTTAATTCCCTTTCAAGAAGTATGGGGCTGATTAACTGGAAGCTTTTGGATGGTTGAGAGGGAGAAGCAATATGAGACCAAAGGTGAACTTCATTATACAAAAAGGAAAAGCTAAGTCTAACTCCACCCATCTTCTTTCTAGGCTACTCCCCCTCACAGTACTCACCTTTTCTTCTCAAAAAAAAAAAAAAAAAATGTCAACTAAGTTTTAAAGGATTCAAAAGTATTAGCTTACCCAACGTATTCATATGTTTTGGTCTGCTTTTGCTTCACAATGGTTAACAAAGTCAGGACTCATTTGCTTGGGTCCACATTTCAGTGCATTTTCAAAAAAAAAAAAAAAAAAAACACACATTTATCACTCACATATGTGTTTTCCTCTTCACCCTTGAACCTTAACCCTCTGTAGTCTCAAGATCTGGGAGCCTGAGCACATTAATTCATTTCAGTCCATAAATGTTGCTGTGTAGAAATTTACATGTCTATGGAAGCATCCACTTAACCATTCCTTTACCTACTTTTCTGATATTTATTTAAGGGTCACTTCAAGGCCTCTTGGACAGTACTCAGTAGTAATAAGTATTCAAAAAGTGCTTCTTTTCTCACAACATATTACCTGAATTCTTTTCATTCATGCTACCCTCTACTCTACTTCCCAATATATTACCAACCTTCTCTGCCATTGGCTAAACACAATCTTTCTTATTGGATGACTAAAATTCTCCTCTCAAATATAAGGCTGATATCACTGCTCAACTACCTGACTCTTTGTGTCAGCTGTAAATGTAATTTCTCTTTGTTCCCATCCAAGCTCTCAGGAAAATTTTGATCTCTTTCCCTAGAATCAGAGCCAAAGCATCTTACCCTAGCACTAATTTAGTGGCTGGTTTTCCCAATAATCTTATTCATTATTTGATGGAAGGAATGAATTGCACAGTACTATTGTAAGTCTTTTCAGAAAATGTATAGATGTAGAGAAACAAAGCATATATATTAAATAATTAAAGAACAATCCAATTTAGCACATGAATTCATGCCACACCTCTGCATTTTCAAATACACCCTATGTTTCAATTACCTTGCTGAAGTCTACAATATTATGGAAAATTTCTTAGTTCACAATTTGGATTAGAGCTTTGCTTGCTGAGGAAAAATAAAAGCATTCCAAACTTAGACAGGAACTTAGAATGGGCTTGTTATTTGGAATTCTTTTTCCCATGTTGGAATGCCTATAGCCAGTAATATCTCTCACTCATTTGACACTTACAGATCCATTAAAACAATTCACACCAGGCTGTAGAATATATGGCTTGTTTTCCCTACTAGCTTCTTGAGAACATCTCTTCTACCTTCTCTGTAACAGTCCAGGTCCTGGAGAAAGCAAATGGTACATTCAAACTGGGGTAATTTGAGGAAATTTAGTAAAGGGGATATTTACAACCCCTAAGGGATAGTGCAGTATCTAGAGATTACTAATTGTAGTGTTTATTCCTTGACTAGTCCTAAAAGGCAAGAATGCAGAGCAATCATCACAAGTCAGAAGAAGAGGAAGCTTTTTGGTGCATCTTGGCTGCTCTTTTTCAAGGGGAGCCTCTAGGATTAGGGCCCTAGAGAAGAGGGCACAGCAACCCACTCCAGTATTCTTGCCTGGAGAATCCCATGGACAGAGAAGCCTGGTGGGCCACAGTCCATGGGATTTCCCAGGCAAGAACACTGGAGTGGGCTGTCATTTCCTTCTCCAGGAGATCTTCTGAACCCAGAGGTCAAACCTGGGTCTCCTGCACTGCAGGCGGATTCTTTACCAACTGAACCACCCAATCCACCTGCCAATGCAGGAGACGCAGGAGACTCGGGATTGATCCCTGGATCAGGAAGATCCCTGGAGTAGGAAATGGCAACCCACTCTAATATGCTTGCCAGGTAAATCTCAAATACAGAGGAGCCTGGGGGGGGGGGCTACAGTCCATGGAGGTCGCAAAGAGTCAGACACAACTGAGTGACTGAGCACACATGCATGCAAAGAGAGTAGCAGAGGAGTCAGCACCCTGCCTACGTATGCCTCACCTCCTTCCCTCGGGTTCCCAACAGCAAAGACAAATGCACAAGACAGCCCGTAGTTGCAACCATACAGAAAGCCTCCTAAGGAAGAAATCAAAGTGGAGAGCAGAGAACAGATCTGCAGGGACAAAAAGAAAGACACAGAGCACATCCTGGGGTAACTTCCTTACAAAATGGAGCAAACCAAAATGGAATTAAATCAGAAATAAATAACAAAAAGTCACCTGAAAATTTCACAAATATTTGGAAAATGGGTTGTCTGTTAATCAAACAAGGAATCAGTAGAGGAATTAGAAAGTGTCCCTGAGTCAAAATGATAGCACAATATATCATAACTCTGCATTCAGATGCTTATATCTTTCCTTTTCTCCTTTGTACTTAGAGGGAAATGGATAGCTTTACAGCTGTTTCCAAGGGCAAAGGAGAAGCCCCAGCAAGACAGTAGGAGGGACAAATTTGTGTTTAGAATCAAACCCCTTACCCGCTAGAGATGCTCAGAGGGCTCAAACAACCCTTGTGAGCATCAGGACCCAGAGACCCCACAGAGACAGCCAGAGCTGTGTTTTGAGTGTCTCCTGCAAAGGTACAATTCAGCAGTGGCCTGCCACAAGGGCAGGGCCTCTGGGTGCGGCAGACCTGGGTATGGCATAAGCCCTCTTAGAGGAGGTCACCATTAACCCCACCACAGAGCCGCCAAAATTTACACAGGACCACGTTCAAGGTTAGGAGGGGCAGCTGTGAGGAGATACCCCTTGTCCAAGGTAAGGAGCAACGGCTATGCTTTGCTGGAGTAACCGTGAAGAGATACCCCACGTCTAAGGTAAGAGAAATCCCAAGTAAGATGGTAGGTGTTGCGAGAGGGCATCAGAGGGCAGACACACTGAAACCATAATCACAGAAAACTAGCCAATCTGATCACACGGATCACAGCCTATCTAACTCAATGAAACTAAGCCATGCTGTGTGGGGCCACCCAAGACAGGAGGGTCATGGTGGAGAGGTTTGACAGAATGTGGTCCACTGGAGAAGGGAATGGCAAACCACTTCAGTATTCTTGCCTTAAAAACCCCATGAACAGTATGAAAAGGCAAAATGATAAGATACTGAAAGAGGAACCCCCCAGATCGGTAGGTGCCCAATATGCTACTGGAGATCAGTGGAGAAATAATTCCAGAAAGAATGAAGGGATGGAGCCAAAGCAAAAACAATACCCAGCTGTGGATGTGACTGGTGATAGAAGAAAGGTCTGATGCTATAAAGAGCAATATTGCATAGGAACCTGGAATGTTAAGTCTATGAATCAAGGCAAATTGGAAGTGGTCAAACATGAGATGGCAAGAGTGAATATCAACATTATAGGAATCAGCAAACTAAAATGGACTGGAATGGGTGAATTTAACTCAGATGACCATTATATCTACTACTGTGGGCAGGAATCCCTCAGAAGAAATGGAGTGGCCTTCATGGTCAACAAAAGAGTCTGAAATGCAGTACTTGGATGCAATCTCAAAAACGACAGAATGATCTCTCTTCGTTTCCAAGGCAAACCATTCAATATCACAGTAATTCAAGTCTATGCCCCAACCAGTAATGCTAAAGAAGCTGAAGTTGAATGGTTCTATGAAGACCTACAAGATCTTTTAGAACTAACACCCAAAAATGATATCCTTTTCATTATAGGGAACTGGAATGCAAAAGTAGGAAGTCAAGAAACACCTGGAGTAACAGGCAAATTTTGCCTTGGGGTATGGAATGAAGCAGGGCAAAGGCTAATAGAGTTTTGCCAAGAGAACGCTCTGGTCATAGCAAACACCCTCTTCCAACAACACAGAAGACTTTACACATGGACATCACCAGATGGTCAACCTGAAATCAGATTGATTATATTCTTTACAGCTGAAGATGGAGAAGCTCTATACAATCAGCAAAAACAAGACTGGGAGCTGACTGTGGCTCTGATCATGAACTCCTTATTGCCAAATTGAGACTTAAATTGAAGAGAGTAGGGAAAACCACTAGACTGTTCAGGTATGACCTAAATCAAATCCCTTATGATCGTACAGAGGATGTGACAAATAGATGCAAGAGATAAGATCTGATAGAGTGTCTGAAGAACTATGGACAGAGGGTTGTGACATTGAACGGGAGGCAGTGATCAAAACTATCTCTGACAAAAGAAATGCAAAAAGGCAAAATGGTTGAGGAGGCCTTACAATAGCTGTGAAAAGAAGCTAAACTCTAAGGAGAAAAGGAAAGATATACCCATTTGAATGCAGAGTAGCAAATAGCAAGGAGAGATAAGAAAGTGATCAATGCAAAAAATAATAATAATAATAAAGGAAAATAATAGAATTGGAAAGACTAGCGATCACTTCAAGAAAATTAGAGATCCAAGGCAACATTTCATGCAAAGATGGGCACAATAAAGGACAAAAATGGTATGGACCTAACAGAAGCAGAAGATATAAAGAAGAGGTACCAAGAATATATAGAATTATACAAAAAAGATCTTCATCACCCAGATAACAATGATGGTGTGATCACTCACCTAGAGCCAGACATCCTGGAATGTGAAGTCAAGTGGACCTTAGGAAGCATCACTCGAACAAAGTTAGTGGATGTGATGGAATTCCATTTGAGCTATTTCAAGACCTAAAAGATGATGCTGTGAAAGTGCTGCACTCAATATGCTAGCAAATTTGGAAAACTCAGCAGTGGCCACAGGACAGGAAAAAGTCAGTTTTCATTATAATCCCAAAGAAAGGCAATGCCAATGAATGTTCAGACTACCTCACAATTGCACTCATCTCACACACTAGCAGAGTAATGCTCAAAATTGTCCAAGCCAGGCTTCAACAGTACATGAACTGAGAACTTCAAGCTGGATTTAGAAAAGCCAGAGGAATCAGAGATCAAACTGCCTACATCCATTGGATCACAGAAAAAGCCAGAAAGTTCCAGAAAAACATCTGCTTTATTGACTATGCAAAGCCTTTGACTGTGTGGATCATAACAAACTGTGGAAAATTCTGAAGAGATGGGAACACCAGACTATCTGACCTGTCTCCTGAGAAATCTGTATGCAGGTCAAGAAGTAGCAGCTAGAACTGCATATGGAACAACAGAATGATTCCAAATCTGGAAAGGAGTACATCAAGGCTATATATTGTCACCCTGCTTATTTTATTTACATGTAGAGTATATCATGCAAAATGCCAGACTAACCTCAGATATGCAGATGACAACACTCTTATGGCAGAAAGTGAAGAACTAAAGAGCCACTTAATGAAAGTGAAAGAGGAGAGTGAAAAAGTTGGCTTAAAACTCAACATTCAGAAAACGAAGATCATGGCATCTGGTCCCATCGCTTCATGGCAAACAGATGGGGAAACAATAGAAACAGAGAGACTTTATTTTCTTGGGCTCCAAAATCACTGCAGATGGTGACTGCAGCCATGAAATTAAAAGATGCTTGCTCCTTGGGAGAAAAGTTATAACCAACATAGATAGCATATTCAAAAGCAGAGATATTACTTTGCCAACAAAAGTCCGTCTAGTCAAAGGTATGGTTTTTTCAGTAGTCATGTATGGATGTGAGAGTTGGACTATAAAGAAAGCTGGGCACTGAAGAACTGATGCTTTTGAAGTGTGGTGTTGGAGAAGACTCTTGAGAGTCCCTTGGACTGCAAGGAGATCCAACCAGTCCATCCTAAAGGAAATCAGTCCTGAATATTCATTGGAAGTTCTGATGGTGAAGCCAAAACTCCAATACTTTGGCCACCTGATGCCAAGAGCTGACTTCTTAGAAAAGACCCTGATGCTGGGAAAGATTGAAGGTGGGAGGAGAAGGGGATGACAGAGGATGGGATGGTTGGATGGCATCACCGACTCGATGGACATGAGTTTGAGTAAGCTACAGGAGTTGGTGATGGACAGGGAAGCCTGGCATGCTGCAGTCCATAAGGTCGCAAAGAGTTGGACATGACTGAGCGACTGAACTGAACTGAACAGCTGTTTTCAGAAAGAAGAAATGCTTCAACCTAAGGTCTCAGCTCCCACAATTATAAAAATACTGAAAAGAGCAAATTAAACCTAAAGAAAGCAGAAGAAAGGAAATAATAAAGGTCTGAACAAAAACCCGGGGAAGGCAATGGCACCCCACCCCAGTACTTTTGCCTGGAAAATCCAATGGACGGAGGAGCCTGGTAGGCTCCAGTCCATGGGGTCGCTAAGAGTCGGACACGACTGAGCGGCTTCACTTTCACTTTTCGCTTTCATGCATTGGAGAAGGAAATGGCAACCCACTCCATGTTCTTGCCTGGAGAATCCCAGGGACAGGGGAGCCTGGTGAGCTTCCGTCTATGGGGTCGCACAGAGTCGGACACGACTGAAGCGACTTAGCAGAACAAAAACCAGTGTAACAGAATACAGCAGAATATTAGAGAAAAAGTATGAAACTAAAAGCTGGTTATGTAAGAAATTCAATAAAAATGATAAACTTTGAGCCAAATTGATCAGAAAAAAGAGAAAAGATACAGTTGTCAATATCTGTAATGAGAAAGCTGACATTACTACAGATTCTTCAGATATTTAGAGGATACTAAGAGAATGGGAAATAGATGGGGAAACAGTGGAAACAGTGTCAGACTTTATTTTTGGGCTCCAAAATCACTGCAGATCATGATTGCAGCCATGAAATTAAAAGACACTTACTCCTTGGAAAGAAAGTTATGACCAACCTAGATAGCATATTCAAAAGCAGAGACATTACTTTGCCAACAAAGGTCCGTCTAGTCAAGGCTATGGTTTTTCCTGTGGTCATGTATGGATGTGAGAGCTGGACTGTGAAGAAGGCTGAGTGCCGAAGAATTGATGCTTTTGAACTGTGGTATTGGAGAAGACTCTTGAGAGTCCCATAGACTGCAAGTAGATCCAACCAGTCCATTCTAAAGGAGACCAGTCCTTGGTGTTCATTGGAAGGACTGATGTTGAGATTGAAACCCTAATACTTTGGCCACCTCATGCAAAGAGTTGACTTATTGGAAAAGACTCTGATGCTGGAAGGGATTGGGGTCTGGAGGAGAAGGGGACGACAAAGGATGAGATGGCTGGATGGCATCACCGACTGTGAGTTTGGGTGAACTCTAGGAGTTGGTGATGGACAGGGAGGCCTGGCGTGCTGTGATTCATGGGGTCACAAAGAGCCAGACACAACTGATTGACTGAACTGAACTGAACTGAAAAGAATATGATAAATAATATGCCAATTATTCTGACAATTTAGGTGAAATAGCAAATGCCTGGAAAGCTATAAACTAGAAAAGCTGACTGAAGAAGAAATGAATAATTTCAATAACTCTGTAGCTGTCAAACAAATTGCTTAAAATTTTTCTCATGTACTGAACTCCAGACCCAAATAGCTTCACTTAGGAATTCTCTCAAATGTTTTAAGAAATAGGTAATACTAGTTCTTATAAAAGTTTTGAGGAAAAATTTAAAGGAAAAATAGTTTCTAATTATAAGAAAAAACAAAACTGCCTACCAATAGCTTTCATAAGCACAAAGTAAAAAAGCCTTAACAAAATATAAGCAAATCAAATTCAAGACATTAAAAAGATAACACATTTATGTCCAAATGGGGTTTATTTCAGGAATATAAGATTGCTTTAACATTTGAAAAATCAATCGACATATTCACCATATTAAAATTTAAAGAGTAGAATTAAGCAGCATGCAATTAGCACAATAGGTGAATGAAAAGCATTTAACAAAATCCAACACCTCCTCAAGATGAAAATCTATGAGGAAGCTAGTTATAGAATCTGAAAAAGGCCATCTACAAAAAAACACAGGTAACACCATGCTTAGTGGTGAAGGACCGAATTCTTTTCCTCTAAATTCAGAAACAAGGAAGGACTTAAAGAAACCTCAGATCCTCATGCAGATGCCTGATCATGAAGGAAGCACTCAAACATTCCATTTAGGTGCTTTTCAGGATAGATCACCTTGCTTATACACACAGTCAGATTCAAAACACCTTTGAAACCTGTGAAACTGTGACTCATGTGTTCTAAAATTTGTCATAATTCTTGCTCCCCGATTTCATCATATCCTTGACTTTGTTTCCTGTCCTGACTACTTTATTCCCTCTCTGTATTATAGAAACTAACCTTGGACCCCACTTAACCTCCTGAGTACTGCCTGTTCCTGTGCTTGTATTTACAGCGGGGAGAAAAAAACTGGCAACAAGTGGTGTAGAGTCACGGTCACCATCCTTTTCCCCACAGGACTTTGCCCAGCACTTAGTGAAAACCCCTCTTTGAAGGGCTCTCACCACCTCCACTCTGCCCAAGTAGTGTTAATTCTCCGGCTCTATCTTACTTCACCCGGGAGAGACAGCAGACATATTTGATTGCTCCTTACTTATCTTTTGGGCTTCCCTGGTGGCTCAGACTGTAAAGCGCCTGCCTGCAATGCGGGAGACCCAGGTTCGTTTCCTGGCTTGGGAAGATCCCCTGGAGAAGGAAATGGCAATCCACTCCAGCACTCTTGCCTGGAAAATCCCATGGACGGAGGAGCCTGATAGGCTACAGTCCATGGGGTCGCAAAGAGTCGGACACGACTGAGCAACTTCACTTTCACTTACTTATCTTTTTGCTTCTACGACAGCCGACATTTTCATTTGTTTTTCTATCACATGGCTGCTCCTCTCCTGTCTCCTTTGCTGGGTCTTCGTCGTCTTCCTGACCGCCTCGTGATGCCATGCCCTTTGTCTCTTTGCTCTCCTCTGAGAAATCTCCCTATATAATGCCTTCCAGTCCTGTTGCTCTAAATGTCATCTACATCACCAGCCCACACTTGACCCCTCAGCCCCTGATGCAAACATCAACTTCCTACTTGATACCTCCCCAGCTGGTTGCTTCCTAGGAATATCACATTTAACATACCACATCTGAAACAGACTTTTGTATTTTCACCCCTCATCTCCATCCTACCTGCTTTTCCTCTAGTCACTGCCATCTCATGGTTAAACAGCAACAATGAGTAAGTCAGGCCCACACCCGGGACTCACCCGGGACACTTCTTTGCTTACACTCACACAGAACCCACCAGCGAGGGCCTCTTGGTTCCCCCTTCACTACATACTCTGAATCTTACTGCTTTACTCTGTGCCCCCTGCTACAACTCCCGGTATAGCCAGCATCCCTTCTCTCCTAGACTGCATTCCCCCTTCCACCCCGGTCTGATTAAAATCAATTCTCCTTCACTTTAGCAACAAAAGGTGGTCTCACTTCAGTTCAAACTTAATACCATTCAGAACAAAATCCACAGACTCTACTGTTCTCCATCCTAGGAGCCACAGTGTTCTGCACTATCCACCCTTCCCAGCCCACGCTTGAACTCCTACCTCCTGCTCTTCCCTCACTTTGTTCTGTTAACACTGGTGTCTCTTTTTCTGCTCACTGAATACACCAAGCTTACAATTGCACTCATCTCACACGCTAGTAAAGTAATGCTCAAAATTCTCCAAGCCAGGCTTCAGCAATATGTGAACCGTGAACTTCCTGATGTTCAAGCTGGTTTTAGAAAAGGCAGAGGAACCAGAGATCAAATTGCCAACATCCACTGGATCATGGAAAAAGCAAGAGAGTTCCAGAAAAACATCTATTTCTGCTTTATTGACTATGCCAAAGCCTTTGACTGTGTGGATCACAATAAACTATGGAAAATTCTGAAAGAGATGGGAATACCAGACCACCTGATCTGCCTCTTAAGAAATCTGTATGCAGGTCAGGAAGCAACAGTTAGAACTGGTCATGGAACAACAGACTGGTTCCAAATAGGAAAAGGAGTACGTCAAGGCTGCATATTGTCACCATGTTTATTTAACTTATATGCAGAGTACATCATGAGAAATGCTGGACTGGAAGAAACACAAGTTGGAATCAAGATTGCTGGGAGAAATATCAATAACCTCAGATATGCAGATGACACCACTCTTATGGCAGAAAGTGAAGAGGGGCTAAAAAGCCTCTTGATGAAAGTGAAAATGGAGAGTGAAAAGGTTGGCTTAAAGCTCAACATTCAGAAAATGAAGATCATGGCATCTGGTCCCATCACTGCATGGGAAATAGATGGGGAAACAGTGGAAACAGTGTCAGACTTTGTTTTTCTGGGTTCCAAAATCACTGCAGATGGTGACTGCAGCCATGAAATTAAAAGACGCTTACTCCTTGGAAGGAAGGTTATGACCAACCTAGATAGCATATTCAAAAGCAGAGACATTACT
This sequence comes from Tragelaphus eurycerus, assembly GCA_935064755.1. Classification (NCBI taxonomy): domain Eukaryota; kingdom Metazoa; phylum Chordata; class Mammalia; order Artiodactyla; family Bovidae; genus Tragelaphus; species Tragelaphus eurycerus. The sequence goes on along the minus strand of CAKXYN010000034.1, from coordinate 8,199,868 downwards.
TTACCAACAAAGGTTCGCCTAGTCAAGGCTATGGTCTTTCCTGTGGTCATGTATGGATGTGAGAGCTGGACTGTGAAGAAGGCTGAGCGCCGAAGAATTGATGCTTTTGAACTGTGGTGTTGGAGAAGACTCTTGAGAGTCCCTTGGACTGCAAGAAGATCCAACCAGTCCATTCTGAAGGAGATCAATCCTGGAATTTCTTTAGAAGGAATGATGCTAAAGCTGAAACTCCAGTATTTTGGCCACCTCATGCGAAGAGTTGACTCATTGGAGAAGACTCTGATGCTGGGAGGGATTGAGGGCAGGAGGAGAAGGGGACGACAGAGGATGAGATGGCTGGATGGCATCACTGACTCGATGGATGTGAGTCTGAGTGACCTCCGGGAGCTGATGATGGACAGGGAGGCCTGGCGTGCTGCGGTTCATGGGGTCGCAAAGAGCCGGACACGACTGAGCGACTGATCTGATCTGATTCCTGCCTTAGATGATCTGAATCTGTCACTTCCTCTGCCAGGAATACTTTTTCCCCAGACACTCACATGACTCCTCCTGCAATTCAGTGACATTTCTGCTCAACTCTCTCTTGCTCTGAGAGGCTTTCCCTGACCATGAAATTTAAAAGAGCTCCTCTTTCTCCTGTTGTCACTTTCTATTTCCATATCCTGCTTTATTTTACCCTAAATCACTTAAACCACATCCAACTGTGTTTTTATTTGCTTAAGTCTTCATGCTAGTCTCCCTAACTAGAAATTGAAGTTCCATAAGGGCAGGCCCCTTACTGTTCGTTCATCCCCGTATACCCAGTGCCCAGAACAAGGTCTGGCCTGTAGTAGGCACTCAGTACATATCTGTTCTAAGGATGAAATGTTGAGGACAATATTGTATCAGATCAATATAGTCCATTAAATCCTAACCCTGCTTTGAGATTATTCCTTTTTTTTAAATAAATCTTTTGTTAATTCCATTCTATAAGAGAAAGAAAAAAAAAGAAACAATTTCAATAAAACAAAAGAAATCCAAAGTAAGTTCAGATTTAAATATTAAAAGCATCAATCATAATAAGGCCCCGTGTTTCAATAAACTTAATGGTGTTCTTGGTACTTTCTTATAAACTATCCCGTTCAATCCTTATAACACTCCTTTATTAGTATCTCGTCTTTGCACATGAGAAAATGAAAATCCAGCAGAGCTCCAGGACTTAAATAAGTGCGCGCTACTAGGAAACGACAGAGACAGAATTAGGAGCTCCGTTTGTCAGAGGCTTACTCACAATTTGCTCACTAAATCATGGAACTCCCAAAACCAACCTGAAACCTTCCCACTCTGATGGTGCCAGGTCCAGTGAAAAAGAAGCAAGTCTGAAAATGACTTCCCATGGCTCACATTATGAAATTGTATATTCTCAACTTCCCTCTGAGAGTACAATTCCAGTAACGAGGCAGGGTCTACAACATGGGGGTTAAGTGGAGGAGACCCACAGGGAGGCGGCATGCATAGACCCCATCTGTTATGAAGAAGAGTGGGTGGGTCAATAGCAAATGACTTAACACAGAAGCACAGCTGTAAGGGTGTAGCTTACGGGCCCCATCCAGTCTGAGTATTTGGTTTTAGTTTGGTTTTGTGTTGTACTAGTGTGGTATACATTTTTTTTATTTGACATTAGTTTTTGTTGTTATTATTTTATTTTCAGTATCAACTTTTTTTCCCCCATTGGGGTATAGTTGCTTTACAATGTTGTGTTAGTTTCTGCTGCACAGCAAAGTGAATCAGCTATATGTGTACATAAATACCTCACATTCAAAGGACTTCACAGAGAAGTCTGAGTTTCTCAGCTTCCTTTTAAAAATTGCAAGACAGAAAGGCGGCTAGTTTACCATGTAAAATCATGACAAACTTTAAATGTGGGAGAGCAGTTGTGTGTTTAAATTGGGGCTTGTACTTTGTATTTGCCACACTACCCACTATTTTCTCACAAACTACACCTTTCTACTGTGCTCATTTATACTGTTTACCTGGCCTCTCTAAGTATTTGAGTGTATAACCTCAGATTTAGGGATTTCGAGCTACTTGAAGCAAGTATGATGAGCCTGGTGATCACTGATAAGATGAGGTGGTATGAATGGGCTATAGGAACCCAAATTCCCAGACAGAATATCTCTTGTTTGTGGTGAAAAAAAGCGTCTTTGAAAAAAAAGTATGTTCATAATAATGTATCACAGCTAAGCTAGATCAGTGGCCAAAAGACCTGGTGGGGTTGACTCTGCAATACAATTCTCTGTCTTGATGTGTGAGCTGAGGGCACTTATTATGAATCACTTCCTCCTAAGTGTCTCACCTAACAGTCTTTTGTAAGACTTCAGAGTCTTACAAATCTTTTGGAAGATCTTCAGTAGTACAATTCAACACCTTATTTAGGAAGGATGAAACACACTACCCAAAATACAGATCAACTATTTCTGTTGGCATGTAGAGCAGAGCCGTACAGAATGGGGAACAAGAGAGGGGAAAAGGGAAACCATCAGAAATTTTTAGCAAAGAGGGTGTTCTTGTGAACATCCCTGTGTTACTTAGGATCATATTGGACATTAGGCGTTGTGAAAAAAGAGAATGGTACTTGCAGATGAAAGAGATTTCTACTCTACTCTCCACAAGAGAAAATATGACAAGAGCTTTTTCTCACTGCCTTCCTCAAAGAAGAGGAGTCACTTATGTAATGGGTGTATTTAGAAGACCAAGGGCATACTAACTTCACCCTTCCTGCAGAGACAATGTATTTTGGTGTGTTTGCCAGCATGGGATGAATTTATAACTTTAGACTGTACATTCAACAGGCAAAGCCTTTCCTTCTATGGGGGGATGCAGTTCAATTAGGGGTGAATAACAGGATGTCCTACGGTCCTTGTTGATGTTGTCGTTCAGTTGTTAAGCCATGTCCAACTCTTTGTTACCCCATGGATTGTAGCACGCCAGGCTTCTCTGTCCTCTACTATCTCTTAGAATTTGCTCAAATTCATGTCCACTGAGTCAGTGGTGCTATAGTCCATGGGGTTGCAAAAGAACTGGACACGACTTACCAACTAAACAACAACAGGATGTCCACTATGGCCACACATCTAAAACTACTCTCTCCAATAAGCAATATTACCATTTTTATCTCTGTTTGTATACTGCTTTATGTTTCAAGACTTCCCTGGTGGCTCAGACAGTAAAGTGTCTGCCTACAATGTGGGGGACCTGGGTTCAGTCCCTGGGTTGGGAAGATCCCCTGGAGAAGTAAATGGCAACCCACTCCAGTATTCTTGCCTGGAAAATCCCATGGACAGAGCAACCTGGTAGGCTACAGTCCATGGGGTCGCAAAGGGCCGGACATGACTAAGTGACTTCACTTTATGTTTCAATGCCTTACAAACACAGGAATGGATAAAAAGAGTCATTTGTAAGGAAGATAGATGATGAGGGAGCTGAAAGGTAGTTTTATTTCTCTGTCTTGTGTCTAAATCCTCTCTTGGGTAACCAGAAGGTTTTCCAACAGATGGGATCTTGGATGAGTTGATATTTAATTTCTCTTTGAACCCTGAGGTTCTGTAATTGTCTTATAAGATGTACTACTGGTAATTGGTTAGTTTTCCAGCTGTATAATGTACAGTGAAAAGAGATGGGATCCATGACCATATTAATACATGAAGAGAAATAAACAACTAATCGTTAAGACTCATAGAACCTGTAAGCTTAAAAGGAACATATAGAACCATTTAATACTCCACCTGTTGTCAGTGTGCCCTTTTGATCCCCAAGTAGTGAGCACTCTGTTCAGGCTTAAAAAAAATTCCATGATGGGAAATCTAAGAACATTCATTTTGAATGGCTCACTCTCATACTACCAGCTATAAGTATATAGATTTTTAGCATCATGTCAGGAAAAAAAAAATAGGCTTCCTAGCAGTAAGGGCAATGGGTCAGTGGGAAAGTATCTGCCTGCTAATACAGAAGACGTGGGTTCAATCCCTGGGTTGGGAAGACCCCCTGGAGAAGGAAATGGCAACCCACTCTAGTATTTTTTGCCTGGACAATCCCATGGACATAGGAGCTTGGTGGGTGACAGTCCATGGGGCACAGAAGAGTCAGACATGACTCAGCGACTAAACAACAACAGGAGAAAAACAGTCATATAAAAGAACACATGGAATTCCCATAATGTGCCAAACACTGTGCAGTACAAAAACAAAGTCTGTGAAGTCAAGAATTGCACAATTTAAAAGATAAATAAATTTCATTTGTAATACATACAAAATTGCAGTTGCTAGGAAATTTCAGAAGTGAAATTAGGCTGATCAAGGGTATAAATGAAATTTCTGAAGTGGAATTTTCACATCTTCTTTGTTATGCATCTTGTATTTCCTCTTAGAAACACTTTCTCGGCTTTATTTTTAAAGACTTTTCATAATTGCAGGTTCTCTTTCCATTTCAATCAATAATTTAATTTGAAGAAACTAAATCAATTTAAATTTAATTTTTTTTTTTTTAACAATTACAACTTAAAGAATTGGTAAGCCTTATTGAAACATTATGACTAACTACTGAGTTAATGAACTTCACAGATCTCCATGGACCTGAACACAGCACTCCACTGCAGTAGCCGGGTCCAAAGTCATAACCACAAAGTGTAATCACTTGTATTACCTTTAAGACCTTAAATCTGAATACCTACCCTCTTATCAAGGGCTTCCCAGGTGGCTCAGTGGTAAAGAATCTGCCTGATGATGTAGGAGACACAGGTTTGATCCCTAGATCAAGAAGATCCCCTGGAGGAGGAAATGGCAACCCACTCCAGTATTCTTGCCTGGAAAATCTCATGGACAGAGGAGGCTGGCAAGCTGTAGTCCATGGGATCGCAGAAGAGTCAGACACAATTGAGTGACTAAGCATGCATGCACCCTCTTATCTTGTCAATCCTTTCAGCTCTTGCTTTCTTCACCCACATTAAACCTGATCTTGGCCTCCTTGGAGGGACTGGAGTCCCCAGGAAGTAATCAGTCTACCTGCTTCCCTACCCTCATTTCCTGGTCAAATACCAAAGGTCCACCCTCTCAGTCACAACTTCCTCATCCCTTTCCTCTTCTACTCTCTTCCCCAAAACCTTGGGTCTTGGCATTCCAGCCTCCTAATTTCTCTGTTCCTACATAAGGGCTGCAGAATAATTCTGGAGACGATGCTACTATATGTAGGTCGGTGGCACTAAACATTCGTGCCTCAATTGTCAGCTAGTCTTTTTCTTTGTTAGAAATTTTTATTATCTCTTTATTAGAAAACCTTTATTTTGTGTCTTTTTTAGTGTTCTCTATCCCAATGCCTTTAATAGCTATTCCATTTTAAATAAAAATAATTTTATCAAATAAAGTCTGGCATAAAATACTATGAAGAAAAGAAAGAAACACCACAACTAGTCCTTTTCTTCACAAACCACCATTTTTAATGGGCTGATGTATTCTTTTAGGTCTTCCCCAGCACCACTGAATAGGGTAATTTCATGTTACTGTATTCATGTAGTATATGCAATTTTGCCTCCTGCTTTTCTAAAAATGCTTAATCATAAACAATTTGCCTTGTTATTGTACTACTGAGGCATCATTTGAAATGATTTCATGGTTTAAAGAAGCTGTACCATGGTCTTACCATTGAGTTTCTTGAAAGGGTAGACATCACCTACTACATTACATTACTTAATCATATACCACTTACTGCATGATGTAGAACAATGGAGTTAAACCTTGTTATTTCATGAAATGTATGTGAACAAAATTCACCAATGAGTTCACATCATTGATAAGGCTTAGGTTCAATAAGTAGCACCATATCATAGCATTAAAAGGAATAAATCATACAGAAATGTATTTCTTACTCAAGATACAGTCTTAACACAGACAGTTCAGGGACACTATGGAAGTTACCTCATGAAGTCTTTCGGGACACAGGCTTCCTGGATCTAGGCTCTGCCAGCACGACCCCATTCACAGGACCATCCTGTAGTCCAAGATGGCTGCTCCATCTCCAGGAATCAGGTCTCCATTTCAAACAACTCAAAACATCTCAAGTTTATATCTAAGTTTATTTTTTTCCTGCAAATATGTTTTTCCTCATGTAGTTTCCATCTTGGTTATTTCTACTGTAATGCTAATGAAATCTGAACAGAGGGCCATTCTCAAATGTTCACTTTTATAAATTGTCTTCACTATGTTTCTACAAATCCGTGTCTTCCTATACTTACTCAGAATTGTGGTCTTGGAAAATAATTGTGATTTTTATTCTGATTTTAGGATCTCCCTTTCCTAAACCATATTGCACACTGCCTAAATGATCTGTTGTTCATGCTACTTTTTTTGTATAAAATCTTTCAATGACTATAATTCACCTTCAGAATAAAGTCCAAACTTATTAGCCTTGTTTAAACGTCACTTGAGGAACTTCCCTGAAGGTCCATTGCTTAAGACTGTGCTTCCACTGCAGAGGGTGCAGGTTCAATCCTTGGTCAGGGAACTAAGATCCCACATGCTGTGTGACATGGCTGAATAAAGACATCTTAAAAATAAATAAAGTAAAAGCTAGCAATTTAAAAATTCTTCAAAAGAATAAAACGTCACTTGAAGTCAAGTATCTCTTGAACTATCCAACCTCATTCCCCATCTGTACTTTAACTAATACCCAATGTGTCTGTTCCAGTGGCTACCAAGCTTCTTCAGAGCACATCTCATTATTATATGGGGACATGTTCTACTCAATTATATTGTTTCCCATGCCCAAAGTCCTTTATACACATTTACCCACCTATGTTACTCATGCTTAACCTTTAAAATGCATTAAAGATTATGTTGCTGGAGCTTCCTTGGCTCATCTCCCTTCAACCAAAAAAATGGGGCACTTACTTTTATGTACTCAGTGTCTTGGTATAAATTCAAAGTCATTCTTGTTACGTCATATCAGTCATATACCTGAGCTCTTTGAATGAGGGACTGCAGATCTGGAGTGTGACCTAAAGTATGACACATATAGACTGGCTTCATTTAAAGAACCCTTACCTCCTTTCCATTTCTCAGTGCCTAATTCCTGATCTCAATAGGTAGGGTGCATCACCAAGTAGGTGTACTATTTATAAAACTTTAAAAAGATCTGTAACTATTAAAAGACATCACAATGATCTGTGTTGAAAATAACCTACTGTATAAAATAACCTATTGTTTATTCTGAAATGAGATCTCATATAAACAGGTTTCTACTTTATAATTACTTACAAGAAACAATTAAGGTTTTAACATCAAATTCTTGTTCCTTTTCCCTAAAAGGGCTACAAAAGCAGTTTTGGTCCAGGGTGGGCCCTTCTGTGTGACATGCATTGTTCTTGTCTCACATAACCTGCTCTGCTCAGAAGTTTTTGCATCTTATTTCAGGGTCCTTATTAACTAATCACCCAGAGTTCTTGGTCATTCCTAAATAATCCTAGAAATAGCTTTCAGCCTCCAGGACAACTTACTACGGTCTCAGGTGAAAGACACTGCTCTACCTGCAGAATCAGAATTTTTAGTTTGGACCTTCGCAATTTTTCATCAACTGTTACTTTCTTTTATGTACTGTGATGTTCGGAAGAGGTTTTGAGCTTCTTTTAGAGATCTATATTTCCATACCTACTAGGAGTGGGAACTGAAAATTGATCTCCCCCCTATTCACAGTCCATGAAATTTCCTGCATTCCCTCATAAAAATAGTGACTCAGAACATTACTTTTTAATCACTTCTTTCCCAGTTCAGTGGTTTCCAAATGCTTTTGTGTGGATGGACTAAATCAGAATTGCCTGGAAAGTATATTAAAATTACAGATTCCTAGGCTCTGACCCAATCATTGAGAGAATTTCTCAGAACTGAGGCCCTTTAATATGTGTTTTAAACAGGAACAAAGGCAATTCTTATTCCAACTCAGTTTGGGAATTTGTAAGACCACAATGACTATCTCATAGCTAAAGTCAGCAGGTACTATTTTGTGAATAAAACAATGAGTGAGTGACATTCATAAACATTAAAAAGACTCATAAACATTAAAAAGCTCTTTTGAGCTTTCCAAAATCTTTTCTCCATACAAGTGAAAAACTATCATCTACTGAAAAAGGAAGGCAGCCTATACTTACACATATAGGTAGAATCTAGTACATACTGGCAGGCCTGCACTTATACAATGATAACCAGAAAAAGTCATGGACATTACCAAACCCCACATTTCAGGGGATCAGAGAGCTGTGAAAGTGATGAGGATCTAAAATTCTGAGGAATGGACTATTTCCAAGGTGATCTATTCATATATCTTCCTGGCGATAGCACTTGCTAAGACACTCTTTGGGAGGAATAAATCAGTACAATTTTGGAAAGATTGTGTTGTGGTCTAAATTGGGGAATTAGAAGGAACAAAAATGCCTGATCAGTTTTCCCTCTGAAACACTTGCTAAATTCTAGTGTTGTGAGGATTGCTTCCCTAGTGAATTCTTCCAAACATTTAAGGAATAAATTATACCAAATTGTACAAACTCTTCCAGTAAAAGTAAAAAAGAGTGAATACTCTGCCTCTATTAATAAGGCTAATATAATGTTGATTCTAAAAATTTTAAAAGAATATGACACAAAAGAAAAAGTACAGTATATCACATAATTATGGATGCAAAAATCATTAACAAATACTAGAAATTTAAATTAAAACCATTGATTTATAAATACATCTCATGGCCAACTTGTGTATTCTAGTTCAAGTTTGCTTTAAAGTTCAAAAAGTAATCTATTTAATTCACTGCATTAACAGAAAAAAATGAGATAATCATAGGATCATCCAGATAAATGAAGAAAGGAAAACTCACAAAATTCAAAATCTACCATAATTTTTTAAAAAACTGAATACACATAATATGGACTCTTCCCTGCATATATATTTAAATTAAAAGTTAAATAAAATAATCTATTCACACTAAGTGACTCAAGAACTTTAAGCTAAAAGTCATTCCAAAACTCTATGTAATAGAGTACTGAGTGTTGTGAGCATTCGTAAATGTTTAAATACCTATGAAATGAATGAATAACTTTGTAGTCAATTAAACAATCAAAAATTTATGGAAAACATACTGTACAAATGCTATGGTGGATATCAAAATGAAGTGATTAAAATCTCTGTGGCTTACAATATACAAGATTATGAACCCATAATAATAGAATTATTAAAAGATCTGATATAATAAATGTTATGTGATATACACAAATAAATTACTAAAGAATAATCACCAACTCAATGGACATGGTTTGGGTGGACTCTGGGAGCTGGTGATGGACAGGGAGGCCTGGTGTGCTGCGGTTCATGGGGTTGCAAAGAGTCGGACACGACTGAGAGATTGAACTGAACTGAATATCCAACTGAAAGTTGGAAGAAAGAAATCCCATAAGAGGATAGTATTGAAACAGACCCTGAAAGTTAAGTAAAATTTCATCTGCTGAAGACAAAGCCAAGGAAAAGTGGTATTCCAAGGGTGTTTGTTTCGATTCTCATTTTCACTTTATATTCAAAGTGATGATAGTCCATAAAATTACACATTGTTTTTGCTTCAATTTCCTTCTAGATCAGGTGATTTCAACTTGCCTCCCCCATCACAATACTAACCTCATTTTTTGTGCTTATCTCAGAATTGTATTTTTTGTCATTAAACTCCATCTTAGTATTTTCAAGGTTATTTTGACTTTTTCTATTATCATTCAGAGTTTTAAAACTAGTTGCAATTTATACCCAGGCTATTATGATGGTATACACCAACTATCAGATCAGATCAGATCAGTCGCTCAGTCGTGTCCGAATCTTTGCGACCCCATGAATTGCAGCATGCCAGGCCTCCCTGCCCATCACCAACTCCCAGAGTTCACCCAGACTCACGTCCATTGAGTCAGTGATGCCATCCAGCCATCTCATCCTCTGTCATCCCCTTCTCCTCTTGCCCCCAATCCCTCCCAGCATCAAAGCTTTTCCAATGAGTCAACTCTTCACATGAGGTGGCCAAAGTACTGGAGTTTCAGCTTTAGCATCATTCCTCCCAAAGAAATTCCAGGGCTGATCTCCTTCAGAATGGACTGGTTGGATCTCCTTGCAGTCCAAGGGACTCTCAAGAGTTTTCTCCAACACCACAGTTCAAAAGCATCAATTCTTCGGCGCTCAGCCTTCTTCACAGTCCAACTCTCACATCCATACATGACCACAGGAAAAACCATAGCCTTGACTAGACAAACCTTTGTTGGCAAAGTAATGTCTCTGCTTTTGAATATGCTATCTAGGTTGGTCATAACTTTCCTTCCAAGGAGTAAGCGTCTTTTAATTTCATGGCTGCAGTCACCATCTGCAGTGATTTAGGAGCCCAGAAAAATAAAGTCTGACACTGTTGCCACTGTTTCCCCATCTATTTGCCATGAAGTGATGGGATTGGATGCCATGATCTTCGTTTTCTGAATGTTGAGCTTTAAGCCAACATTTTCACTCTCCACTTTCACTTTCATCAAGAGGCTTTTTAGTTTCTCTTCACTTTCTGCCATAAGAGTGGTGTCATCTGCATATCTGAGGTTATTGATATTTCTCCCGGCAATCTTGATTCCAGCTTGTGTTTCTTCCAGTCCAGCGTTTCTAATATACAGCCTTGACGAACTCCTTTTCCTATTTGGAACCAGTCTGTTGTTCCATGTCCAGTTCTAACTGTTGCTTCCTGACCTGCATACAAATTTCTCAAGAGGCAGATCAGGTGGTCTGGTATTCCCATCTCTTGAAGAATTTTCTACAGTTGATTGTGATCCACACAGTCAAAGGCTTTGGCATAGTCAATAAAGCAGAAATGGATGCTTTTCTGGAACTCTCTTGCTTTTTCCATGATCCAGCGGATGTTGGCAATTTGATCTCTGGTTCCTCTACCTTTTCTAAAACCAGCTTGAACATCAGGAAGTTCACAGTTCACATACTACTGAAGCCTGGCTTGGAGAATTTGGAGCATGACTTTACTAGCGTGTGAGATGAGTGCAATTGTGCGGTAGTTTGAGCATTCTTTGGCATTGCCTTTCTTTGGGATTGGAATGAAAACTGACCTTTTCCAGTCCTGTGGCCACTGCTGAGTTTTCCAAATGTACTGGCATATTGAGTGCAGCACTTTCACAGCATCATCTTTCAGGATTTGGAATAGCTCAACTGGAATTCCATCACCTCCACTAGCTTTGTTTGTAGTGATGCTTTCTAAGGCCCACTTGACTTCACATTCCAGGATGTCTGGCTCTAGGTGAGTGATCACATCATCGTGATTATCTGGGTCATGAAGATCTTTTAAACCAACTATAGCGTGATCAATTTCATATTTTTAACATTCTAAGTGATTGGCCATGTAGAAATTGACTGAGTTGAAAGTGTAAAGATTCAGTAATATTGATCATATTTAAGAGTCAAAATGGATCATATATAAACGTTTATCTATTTTGATTGTTAGCTTTGGTGTTAAGTGTAATCACAATTAAATGATAAATTGGAGAAACATACTTTGCAGTATTTGAGACAAAGTTCATTCTTTATAAATTTCCTACATGCTGGGATGTTTCTTTATCAATAACAATGAGAGATATTTATGGCTATCCCAGAGCTATTTGCCCTCAAATCCATTTTATGTGCCTCCTCTGCTTTACCCTGTATTGCAGAAAAATGCAGAAAGCCTACTTCCAGCTGTTTTTTTTATCAGCAGGAGGTCCTGGTTAAAGATTGAAACATGGTAGGAAGAGAATACCAGGTCCCCTCAACCTCTTTCTTCTTCAAGCAGCATCTTTAGGTGCAGCAGCAAGTGATATCAGCAAGGTGACTGAATAAGACATCCTTCACGGTGGTCCCCTCTCAACAACTGAACTCCATCCATGGACAAAAGTGCCTTTGTGGGGACTTGTGTGACCCAACGTGTTATGTCTATGGATTGAGGAAGATTCTCACCCACTCATATGTCAGGTAAAAGGCACAGAGACCTCAGTTCCAGGTGAGGACCCTGAACTGGCCCATGACCAGCCGCAACTGGGAGCCTCTGAGAACACTAATTTAAATAGTCACCCATGGATAAAAAAAAAAAACCTTTATGGGAGTCCTGGAGTCCAGGAGAAATATTCCAGCATGCCACTGAAGCAAAAATAAAATCCAAACTTGGATTCAAGGAAGAGGGTAAAAGGAACAGCTGAACTTCAACTGCATAACCTCGGCCTCAAGGCAGCAGAGTTCAGGACCAAGACAGTCCTTCTAGTGATACCTCCTGTGGAGGAAAGTCAGAGAACATCTAGTCAGTGTCTAGCTTCCCCCGTTGTGTGGATAAAAATCAATATATAAAACTCAGCTGTATTTCTATACACTAATAATAAACTATCAGAAAGATAAATTAATACAATAGTATAAAAAGAATACACTTAACCAAGAATAAATGTAAACAAGCAGGTGAAGGTGGATTTTCACACTGCAAGACTTTGATAAAAGTAACTGAAGAAAACACAAATATATGGAAATATATTCTGTGATCATGGATTGGGAGAATTAAGTTGTTAAAATGCCCACACTAAAAAATCCATATATGGATTCAATGCAATCCTTATCAAAATTCAAATGTCATTTTTTACAGAAATAGAAAAAAAAAATCCTAAAATGTGTTTGGAAACCCCCCTGAATAGCCAAAACAACCCTGAAACATAGAAAAAGCTAAGGTATCACACTTCCTGATTTCAAGGTATATTGCAAAGTTGCAGTAATCAAAACAGTATGGTACTGGCATAAAAACAGACACATAGTCCAATGGAACAAAAGCCACAGCCCAGAAACAAACCCTCATATATGTTCCTATAATATATGACAACGGAGCCAAGAATACCAAATGTGGAAAAGACAGTCTTTTTAATAAATGGTATTGCAAAAACTGGATAATCATATGCAGAAGAATCAAACTGGACTCTTCTCTTTTGCCATTCACAAAAACTAACTGTAAATGGATTGAAAACTTAAACATAAGACCTGAAATGATAAAACTCCTAAAAGAAAACACAGAGAAAATTCCTTTTTTCACCAAAAAATAAAGGAGGCATAACAAGTATTGGTGAGGATATGGAGAAATGACAACCTTCTGCACTGTGGGTGGGAATGTAAACTGGTGCAGCTATTATGGAAAACAGTATGGAGGTTCCTCAGGAAAAAAATAGTTTAAATAGAACTACCACATAATGGGTATTTATCCAAAGCTAATGAAATCAAAATTTCAAAAAGATATCTACATTCCCAGGTTTACTGCAGCATTATTCACAATAGCCAGCATATGGAAATAATCTAGGTAAGTGGAAAAACAAGAATGGATAAAGAAGATGTGATATATACCTATATCTTTATATCTATATAGATATAGAGAGATACCATATGAAAATATAATATTAATCAGCCAAAGAAACAAGGAAATTTTGCCATTTGTGAAAATATTAATGAAATTTGAGGGCATTACACTAACTGAAGGAAGTCAAACACTGAAAAACAAATACTGTATGACCTCACTTATATGTGGAAACTATAAAAGGTGAATTCATAGAAACATATAGTAGAATGGTGATTTCCAAGGGCTAGAGATTGGGAGAAAGGAGGAGATATTTGCCAAAAGGTACAAACTTCCAGTTAAAAGATGAAAAAGTTCTAGGAATCTAATATACAGCCTGGTGCCTATACTTAATATTACTGTATTAGCAATTTCAAACTCTAAGAGAGCAGATCTTAAATGTTCTCACCATTTTGAAAATGGCAATTATATGATGTGATGGAAGTGTTAACTAACCCTATTGTGGTTATGTAAGGGTATCAAATCATCACACCTATCCTTACACAATGTTATATGTATATTATATCTCAGTAGAACTGGGAAAATAAAAGAAGTTTCATTTCTTTCATTGTTCTAACTTCTACTTAACTTACTCTTCATGGCTGTGGCTACTGCTGGGACCTACCAATTCCTGGCTTCAATAGTGACGACTTCTACTTCTGCCCCACCTTGTGTCCTTCTGAATGGCCTTCCTGCCAGTTTTTGTCTTTCCAGTTCTTCTATGATTTTTGCTGTTGTTCAGTTGCTAGATTGTGCCTGACTCTTTTCGACCCCATGGACTGCAGCATGCCAGGTTCCTCTGTTCTCCAATATCTCTCAAAATTTGCTCCAATTCATGTTCATTGAGTCAGTGATGCTGTCTAACCTTCTCATCCTCTGCTGTCCCCTTTAGAGACATGCAAGCTGAGGCCTTGGTCAGTTAAGCAAGTCACTCTAGGTCATTCCTACATTAGCACTAAGTTTAGAGTTCGGAACCTATGGTTAAGTTCAGTTCAGCTCAGTCTCTCAGTTGTGTCTGAGTCTTTGTGACCCCATGAACTGCACGGGGAACAAAGAGAACATACCAGCCCTCCCTGTCCATCACCAACTTCTGGAGCTTGCTCAAACTCATGTCCATCTAGTCAGTGATGACATCCAACCATGTCACCCTCTGTCATCCCCTTCTCCTTCTGTCTTCAATCTTTCCCAGAATCAGGGTCTTCTCCAGGGAGTCAGTTCTTCACATCAGGTGGCCAAAGTATTGGAGCTTCAGCTTCAGCATCAGTCCTTCCAATGAATATTCAGGACTGATTTCCTTTAGGATGGACTCGTTGGATCTCCTTGCAGTCCAAGGGACTCTCAAGAGTCTTCTCCAACACCACAGTTCAAAAGCATCAATTCTTTGGCGCTCAGCTTTCTTTATGGTCCAACTCTCACATCCATACATGATTACTGGAAAAACCATAGTTTTGACTAGATGGACCTTTGTCTGAAAAGTAATGCCTCTGCTTTTTAATATGCTGTCTCGGTTTGTCATAGTGCTCCTTCTTCATGGCTGAAGTCACCATCTGCAGTGATTTTGGAGCCCAAGAAAATAGTCTGTCACTGTTTCCATTACTTCCCCATCTATTTGCCATGAAGTGATGGAACCAAATGCCATGATCTTAGTTTTTTTAATGTTGAGTTTTAAGCCAGGCTTTATACTCTCCTCTTTCACTTTCATCAAGAGGCTCTTTATTTCCTCTTAGCTTTCTGCAATTAGACTGGTATCATCTGCGTATCTGAGGTTGTTGATATTTCTCCCACATTCTTGATTCCAGCTTGTGCTTCAACCAGCCCAGCATTTCACATGATGTACTCTGCATAGAAGTTTAATAAGCACAGTGTCAATATACAGTCTTGATGTACTCCTTTCCCAATTTGGAAACAGTCTGTTATTCCACATCTGGTTCTAACTGTTGCCTCTTGACCCGCATACAGGATTCTCAAAAGACAGGTAAGGTAGTCTGGTATTCCCATCTCTTTAAGAATTTTCCACAGTGTGATGTGGAAACTCAAAGGCTTTAGCATAGTCAATGAAGCAGAAGTAGATGTTTTTCTGGAATTTGTTCACTTTCTCTTTGATCCAACAAGTGTTGGCAATTTAATCTTTGGGTCCTCTGCCTCTTTGAAACCCAGCTTATACATTTGAATTTCTCAGTTCACATACTGCTGACACCTGGTTTGAAGGATTTTGAGCATAACCTTACTAGCATACAAAATGAGTGCCACTATGGTAGTTTGAACATTCTTTGGCATTGCCCTTCTTTGGGATTGGAATGAAAACTGATCTTTTCCAGACCTGTGACCACTGCTGAGTTTTTCAAATTTGCTGACATATTGAGTGCAGCACTTTAACAGCATCATCTTTTAGGCTTGTAAAAACTCAGCTAGAATTCCCATCACCTCCACTAGCTTTGTTCATAATAATGCTTCCTAAGGCCCTTTTGACCTCACACTCCAGGATATCCAGCTCTAGGTGAGTGACTACACCATCATGGTTATCCGGGTCATCAAGATCTGTTTTTTTTAAATAGTTCTATCTTGCCACCTGTTAATCTCTTTTGCTTCTATTAGGCCCTTACCACTTCTGTCCTTTATAGTACCAGTCCTTGCATGAAATGCTCCTTTGATATTTTCAATTTTCTTGAATAGATCTCTAGTCTTTCCCTTTCTATTGTTTTCCTCTTATTTCTTTGTATTGTTCACTGAAGAAAGCTTTCTTATCTCTCCCTGCTATTTTTTGGAACTCTGCATTTAGATGGGTATTGTTCACTGAAGAAAGCTTTCTTATCTCTCCCTGCTATTTTTTGGAACTCTGCATTTAGATGGGTATATCTTTACCTTTCTCCCTTGCTTTTCACTTCTCTTCTTTTCTCAGCTATTTGTAAAGTCTCTTCAGACAACCACTTTGCCTTCTTGCATTTCTTTTTCTTTGGGATGATTTTTGCCACCATCTCCTGTACAACGTTACAAACTTCCATCCATAGTTTTCAGGCACTCTGTCTATCAGATCTAACCCCTTGAATCTATTTGTCACCTCTACTGTATAATCATAAGGGATTTGATTTAGGTCATACCTGAATGGCCCAGTGGTTTTCCCCTACTTTCTTCAATTTAAGTCTGAGTTTTGCAATAAGGAGTTCATGATCTGAGCCACAGTCAGCTCCAAGTCTTGTCTTTGCTCACTGTACAGAGCTTCTTGATCTTTGGCTGCAAATATAATAAATCTGACTTTGGTATTGACCATGTGGTGATGTCCATGTATACATGATGTCCTTGATGTCCTGTGCTATTGGAAGAGGGTGTTTGCTATGACCAATGTGTTCTCTTAACAAAACTCTGTTAGCCTTTGCCCTGCTTCATTTTGTACTCCAAGGCCAAACCTGCCTGTTATTCTCTATATCTCTTGACCTCCTACTTTTGCACTCTAGTCCCCCGTGATGAAAACAACATCTCTTTTTGGTGGCATCATATACATAACCAATTAACTGCATTACAGAGAAGGCAATGGCACTCCACCACTCCAGTACTCTTGCCTGGTGGGCTGCAGTCCATGGGGTCACTAAAAGTCAGACACGACTGAGCAACTTCACTTTCACTTTTTACTTTCATGCATCGGAGAAGGAAATGGCAACCCACTCCAGTGTTCCTGCCTGGAGAATCCCAGGGATGGGGGAGCCTGGTGGGCTGCCATCTGTGGGGTTACACAGAGTCAGACATGACTGAAGCGACTTAGCAGCAGCAGCAGCAATGTAACTATTCATGTTTCAAATTACAAATTTACAAGCTTATTTTACTTGCACAAGTATAGGTTGATTATTTCATTAATGTCACAAGGAGTAGGAGGGCAACACTCTTATTTGACATAGTCAACAGATCGTGACTCTGGAAATTACTCTGTTAGTTAAATTAGCCAGAGAAGCTCAAGACTGCTTAGCATGCACTCGCATGTCATCACGTATATCTACCAGACTCATAACAAGATAGAGAAAAACATGCCATATCACTTCCCTTTAATGGATACAAAAAAAGCACATACAAAAACTGAGTCACAACAAGGTATCATATTCATAGACTCTTATGGTCTAAGGAAACTTACAGTGATCACCATGAATAGGATTTTCAACTCAGGGTAACATGTGGATGCTGTTTTGGCATTTAATCTAAAACATGCTGAGAATTCTAATACTAGTATTTTATAAAAGCATAAACTGAGACCCAAAAAGGTGAGAAGGCCTGTCTGTGGCCAAACCATTGGCTCAAAACCCTTGTAACTCTTGTCTTCATACTCCCATCAAAGCAAGACTTCAAAACTACTCTTTTATTTACCCCCAATATCCTTTTTGTTATCCTAAAACCAAAGAGAATTAAGTTACTGTTGTGATCATTCACATTAGATTTTAATTTTATGATGGCAAAATCCTTGTTTTATGTGATTTATAATCCTTGCAAATCCTAGAACAAGGCTTTCAATTTCAGTCAATGCATAGATATTAATTTTCTACTATATTCAAGACAACATGTTTTGTACTTCTATGCTATGCTAAGTCACTTCAGTTGTGTCCAACTCTGTGCGACCCCATAGATGGCAGCCCACCAGGCTCCCCTGTCCCTGGGATTCTCCAGGCAAGAATACTGGAGTGGGTTGCCATTTCCTTCTCCAATGCATGAAAGTGAAAAGTGAAAGTGAAGTCGCTCAGTCGTGCCTGAGCTAACCAAAATTTAAATCAGATTTTATGTTATATGGCTTCCCAGGTGGCGCAATGATAAAAAAAATCTGCCTGCCAAAGCAGGAGACAGGAGTTCAGTCCCTGAGTTGGGAAGATCCCCTGGAGAAGCAAATGATAACCCGCTCCAGTGTTCTTGACAGAGGAGACTGGTGGGCTACAGTCCATGGGGTCACAAAGAGTTGGACATAACTGAGTGTATGCACACACTCACACACACACACACACACACACACACACACACACACATCATACTAAATGCTGCATTAAGCTATATGAATAGATAAATTGGACTAATAGATTAAATAGATACAAGCATTCATCTAATCATGTTCACTTAACATATTTTGAGCACCAACAAAATAGGCACTATTTTGTGTACTAATGATAGAGCAGTGAATAAGATAGACAAGGTCTGTGCCTTCCTGGAGCATTTAAATTAGTGGAGAAATAAGACATAAATAAACTGCAAATAATTTCAGACTGTAACATATACTGTGAATTACAGAAATGTAATTGATGTTGTTATAAAGGATAAAGGGTTGTTGGAATATTGTGTACGGTTTTACACAACACAAACTTAGGAGGAAACATCGGTGTCAGGCCAGAGCAAATTTGTATATTTATTGCAAAAATTTCCCGGCAGATGGCAGTAAAATGTCTTTTTCAAGTAAACTGGTGTATTAAGATCATTTTCTCACAATGTAAGTAAACAGACTTAAGAAAGGACTGCTTTTTGCCAATTTGGCCGAAGACACCATGTGGGTGAGCCGAGGCCCTCAAAAGGGGAGGTGACTTTGAAAAGAAAGTCAGATAAGACCACTTTGATGAAGTGACATTTAAGTTGAGGATAAAGAGGAGCCAGGCATTTGGAGAATAAGAACACCCCAGGAAGGAGGAAAAGCATGTGCTTGACATTTTTCATTCTTATTTTGGGCTTGTTTGTTTTGACATTTCATGCTTACAATTAAAAATCATGAAGCTCTTTGTCGGCGAGCGTCGTTTTCATTAGCAGAGTCTGTGTTTTGCATGGTTTGTTTTCTCCAGTGGTGATGACCTTGCCTCCTTGCTCTCTCCTGCAAGCCCAACGTTTTCAGAACTTTCCACTAAGGTTGGGATTGTAATCTTTGGTCACATAACCTGGCTGACTGACCTCTTATGAACCTTGGGCAGAGAAAAATAGCAGTTGCAAAAAATTAAGTCCTTTTCATGACAATTACTACCATTTGTTGAGCATTTAACTGAAAACAAGGCAGTATATTAAATTGACACTGTCAAGGAAAACTACCACAGCTATAAATTCATTTCTTGCATTTTCCTTCCTTCTATATACCAGCTACTGTGCCTTTTAACTGTAAAACAGAGTTAAAATAAGTATAACTTAATATTATTATAATAATAACTACTAATATGTGTAGAGTGTTTATTAAATGCCAAGTACTATGCCAAGAGCTTTACTAACTTAAGCTCATCTAATACCCAGGTGACGCTAGTGGTAAAAAACCCACCTGCCAACACAAGAGACATAAGAGATGCGGGTTTGATCCTGGGTGGGGAAGATCCCCTGGAGGAGGGCATAGCAATCCACTCCAGTATTCCTGCCTGGAGAATCCCATGAACAAAGGACCTTGGCAGACTATAGTCCATAGGATCGTAGAGTTGGACATGACTGATCCAATTTACACACACATGTAAGGGCTTTACTAACGTTAGCTCATTTAAATCTTGAAACATAGACTAGATAATATTTTACCCAATTTACAGAAGAATCTGAGGCTTAGCCTATCTCAGATTTGTTGAGTTGGAACTTCCCCAAGTATCCTGACTCTAGAACTCATGCTGTTAATTCTTAACATGGCACATGGTCTGTAGAAAGACTGTAATAAGGTTTGCTATTACCAAAAATTTGTTATTCTCTGGTAGCTCAGACAGTAACAAATCTGCCTGCAATACAGGAGACCTGGGTTCAATCTCTAGGTCAGAAAGATCCCCTGAAGAAGGGAACAGCTACCCACCGCAGTATTCTGGCTGGAGAATTCCATGGACAGAGGAGCCTGTAGCCATGGCTACAGTCCAGGGGGTTGCAAAGAGTCAGACATGACTGAGTGACTTTCATTTTCATTATTGGAGGTGGAATAGCATAGTGTAAAGAGTACACATTCAATAAGTGGACATTCCTATCTCCCTTGCAGCTCTAATAAATAACACTGAGAGAAGATATTCCAACTCACCAAGGTCTCCACATCAAACAGGCCAACCTAACTCAGCCATCATGGGACTTCCATTTTGCTGGATACATCACAGGTTTTCTGACCTCCCCTATTTCAGAAAGAAGTCACCACCTTCCCCAGTGTACTTCTTAGACTCCCTTCATTCTCCCCAAAATATGTGATTTCAAGGAGAAGGAGATACAAAGCATGCTGAAAATTGTCTTCATTCATCCAGATCCTCCCTCCCAAGAGGCTCCTACTGGTGTCCCCTAGCTGATAGAAGCAAATGGCTAACAATACCAACTATCAAGAAAATACTTGTGTGTGGCAGACTTTTGCAGAAACCGGCAATTCTGAAGTACAAAGAAAACCCACGTCATGATACTAATTTGCTAAAAAGACAATCCAAAGCCAAGAGACTATTTAGACTTGTCATTTTATTAAACATCATAAACTGCTGTGTTATAGGCACAGTGGAACCAATAAACCATTAATACAGCATCATGCAATAGCCAAGAGCAGAATAGGAACCAGCTTTGATCAAGAGCAGGTGTGAGCACAAAGCAGAAAGCAAATTGTTCAATCAATTAATGTGAACAGAGTTAAACATTTTTGTCTATCCGTAGGTTATAAATCACTGCATCCCAGTAGGAAAGGCTATAATAATTCCATAACAAAGCTCAGTGATTCTAAACACTCTGCAGTAAATCTTTTATCAGACTCAGCCTGGCATCTCTGATCCAAGAGTCAATTTTCACTTTCAGCCCAAATCAGTGCCCAGAAAAGAAGATTTCAGTGAAAGGGACTTGTGAGCAAACTTCCAAATACCAGATCTGGATAAATAACCATAAGTTCAGTGGCTTATGTGAACTGTTGAAACATGTAGAGCCAAGCTGAAATATGTGAGACAAGGCATTTGGGGTAGAACTAAGTACTTCAGAGAAGCCAGGGAAAATTAAGAGTCACTCAAGGAAACAGGCATCCAGATATTTTCAGTTTTAAAAATTAATACCAACAGATGTTTATCCTTTTTTTTTTTTTTGCCCTAGACAAATGTGTCCTCCAGTCTTCGAAGATGGCTCCTGAAAGCTGAAAACTCCCTCCCCTATAGCAGCTAAAATCCAAAACAAGCACTCTGAAAAGGCCCAAATTCACACATGGAAGTTTGGAAATTAAAAAACCACAAACCAAGCCACAGCCTACTTAGATCCCCTAAGAATGGGCTCCTCTTCTTCTCTGGACTTTGTGATTTCCACTTAGCCGTCCACTTCTACCATAACCTCAATGGGCTTCCTGGAGTCCTGCCAAGAGAGCCAGCTTCCACTTGAATCCTGGGACTAATCTTCACCCCCAATGAGTAACATACAAGAATCGCTCAAGTGTGGCAATAATTCACTAGTTCAACCTCAAGGTCAGTCTCACTATCAAGTCTTTTTGTTCTGGCTAGTAAGGTTCCCAAAACCAAGTTCTTGCCACATTCCTCACTTACAGTGATAAAACTGTTGCCTTGGACCCTTGAATGCCAGTGGCTGGATTTTGTCCCTGAACCTTAATATCCCCAGTATGTGTTCTAAATCTCTACATATGCCACAGTTTATTTGCTTGTATCTATTTATTGCCCTGCTTTATCTTGACCTGCCTAGATTTTCCCTTCTCACACCAACAAATCTCTCAGCTTTAGAGTTAAACGCCTGTTCTTTCTTTCCTTCCAAATAGTATTGTCTATTTAGGTAAGAAAGAGAAAACAACCAAGTCTCTGACCTTAAGAGTAACTGTAGGATCCACATCAAAATTCTCAATTTGAATACACAGATGTATAGAACAGTCTTTTGGACTCTGTGGGAGAGGGAGAGGGTGGGATGATTTGGGAGAAGGGCATTGAAACATGTATAATATCATATAAGAAACGAATTGCCAGTCCAGGTTTGATGCAGGATACAGGATGCTTGGGGCTGGTGCACTGGGATGACCCAGAGGGATGGTACAGGGAGGGAGGTGGGAGGGGGGTTCAGGAAGGGGAACACTTGTACACCCGTGACGGATTCACATTGATATATGGCAGAACCAATACAATATTGTAAAGTAAAAACAATAATAATAATTAAGAAATGATAAATGGTTAAAAAAATGAATTTGAATAAAATCAAGATTCAGTCCTTGGATCATCCCCATCTCTGGGTCCTATTCTACCCCACAGAACCTAAGGAACCTGAGGCTAAGACCCTAAAAGAACACTAAATATAAAGGTGATTTATTACTTAAAGGTGATAAGCCCATAGTCTTCATTGATAGCCACTCCCTATGATTCCATATTGCTAACTGATTTGTCTTGATCTGATTTCCTTTTTTGTCTATTTTGCATAATCAGATTGGACAATATCAGAATTAGTTTATATACAAGTTAATGTCTGCATTAAAGAAAAGTGTTTGGTAATTTTGTGAATAGATATACAAACTCAATCCCTAACAAGAATAGTTCTTTATTTCAATAAGAATACTTTGCCTTAGATTGTGTTCTGCTGTGTCCTTTGTTAAATGAGGTTTTCCACACAGGTATCTGAAAGGTAAAGATTCACCCAGTCATCCAGCCTATACTATCTAGCTCATTTTTTATTAATGACGTGTTAATTTACAATTAAAATCAGAATTGTATTCATTCAATATTGAAGTATTAACATAATCTTTTTTTTTAATTTATCTTTCTTGCTGAGAACTTGCTTGTCAGTGTTTCTCAGACTTTGTTGTGTTTTAGTCGCTGAGTTGTGTCCAAGTCTTTGAGACTCCATGGACTACAGTTTTGCCAGGCTCCTCTGTCCACGGGATTTCCCAGACAAGAAAACTGGATTGGGTTGCCATTCCCTTCTCCAGTGGATCTTCCCGACCCAGGGACTGAACCCACATCTCCTGCATTAGTAGATGGATTCTTTATCTCTGAGCCACTGGTAAAAAGCTTATGCTTTCATAAGGTAACTCTCAAACCAAAATTGACCCAATTACTCATACTTCCTCTTTTCTTCCTTTCTTTCTCTCCACACTCACTCACCCATACCCACACACACACACACATACACACAAATATATTTATTTATTAAATCCCACCCACTGTTTTAAACAGGAAATAAAGTTGAAAAGCAGGAACAATGACAACAACAACAACAAAAACCCACCAGGAAATTTCTCTCTGTTTCTGTACTTTTGGCAGTGATGGATGACACATCCAAAACTGCAGACCTCAACCCTGAGAACAAACACTACAAAGATCAAACCACAAAAATAACAACACAGTTTAATGAGAATCAAATATTATGCATCAGATCATTAATAGTTACCTTTGAGAATTACAGATTTTACCAATTAACAACTTCTGGACAAACACATTATTTATTCATAGAAATGGATTTGATTTTCTACACCAAACCAACATCTGCCTTATTCAGTGACCTTAGAAATGATAAGCCTGGGACTAGCCTGGGCCCTGGAGTGGGTTTGTAAAATGGTCTGTTTATTTCTAGAAAAGAAAGTAGATTTTTTATCATAAAACCTTTCATGGGGTTGAATCTGAGTTCCTAGATTCATTAATTGTATAATACTGTACAAGATATTTAACTTCTCTGTGTCTTGGCATTTCCATATATTTAGATGCTATTAACAATACTAACTGCTCTATAAATTTGACCAGACTGTTGTGATTTTTTTAAGTATATTTTATTGTGGTAGAAAAACAAGAAAATTGACCATGTTAACTTTTTTTTAATTGTACAGATATGTGGCAATAAGCACATTCACACTGTTGTGCAACCATCTGCACCATCCATCTCCAGAAACTTTTCATCTTCCCAAACTGAAACTCTGTCCTCAAAAACAGTAACTCCCCACTGTCCTGCAGCCCAGCCCCAAGAAACCACCATTCTACTCTATTTGAACAAATTAAACTACTCTAGGAACCTCATGTAAGAGGTATCATATAATATTTTTCCTTTTGTGACTGGACTTGTTTCACTTAGCTAGTGTTGTCAAGGCTCAGCCGTGCTGTAGCATGTGTCAAAATTTCCTTCCTTTTAAAGTTCGAATAATATTCCATTGTGTATTATATACTCTATTTTATTCATCCATTCATCTATTCACAAACACTTAGCTGGATTACACCTTTTGGCTATTGTGAATTAGATTGCTGAGAGCGTGAGTGTACATATATCTATTCAAGTTCCTGTTTTCACCGTTTTTGATATATCCAGAATGGGATTGCTGAATTTTATAACAATTCTATATTTAATTTATTTGAGACATTACCATAGCATTTTCTTTTGTGTGTGAATTTTAAGTTGGATAATACTTGGAAAAGAGCTCTGAAATTTCTATTCTTTATAAACAAAATAAATAAGTTAGGTGACAGCACAGATGTCACCTAACATTTTCGATATTGAAACATTTTCAATTATGTTTGAGAATTTCTTCTTTGGAATTTTCCTCTTATCTCAAACTCAACGTCTCTGAGCCTCAGTTTGTCCCTAGACAGTGAGGCTCACAATACAGATTTTGCAAGTGTGTTGTGAAGTTTAAAGGTATTAACGTCAAAGTCACTCAGTTGTGTCTCACTCTTTGCAACTCCATAGACTATACAGTCCATGGAATTCTTCAGGCCAAAATACTGGAATGGGTAGCTGTTCCCTTCTCTAGAGGATCTTCCCAACCCAGGGATTGAACCCAGGTCTCCCACATTGCAGGCAGACTCTTTACCAGCTGAGCCACCAGGGAAGCCCAAATGGTTTTAATAGTAGACTAATCTACATAAACTGTTGTTACAGGTTCAACACTGTCAAACAGTGGCAGTTTCATATACTTCAGCCTAGTACATTTGTTGGTATTCATTTGCCCTTCCAAACCCACTCTACAAATTTTGACAGACTCTATTCTGTGTCCTAAAAGACAGAGCTATGCAAACAGCTGTCTTGCTATCTGGCCTTCAATTAATTCAAATGGGACAAGCAATAGATCACAGGGCAGGAGAAAGGTATGGTTGGGAAATTCATTCCCCAGCAGCATCCTCGCTGCCAGATTACAGTTAGCAATTACATTCCTCCAATGAATTCCATTGCTCAAGTAGCCTTCTCCTACAGGACCAGCTATAGCTTCAGCTCCACTGACACTTTAAGCCCCTTCAAGTCTAGGTATGCTAATAGCTCTCCAAGATTGGCAGTCCCAGGGTACCCTACCATTTTTCATTATTTTCTCTTAAACACATGCTCACTTAAATCATTCCTTTATTAAACTCTCCTGAGTTACCCTATGTGAGCGTCCCCTCTCTTTCCTACAGGGAATCAAAGTGATATCATACACAGCATCGTTAAATATACTGCCCTGCTTTTAATAAATGCTCAAAAAAATGATAGTAATTGTCATGAAAATCAGTTCCTTTTTTTTCTATTATGAATTCTTTCTGTCTTTGGTTAGTCATACTTCCTATCTCAAATCAAATTTGCTCATATGCTAGTGGGATGATCAATGAATCATCTTTGTAAAGATCATATATAAGGTAAGGTCTTCCTTCAAGGAGACCTATTGGGTTCTCCAAGTAGCCACATGTTAGAAAACAAAAGAAAGGTATCTTAATCCAGTTCCTTACATCTTAAATCCTGTCTTTGTTTCATGTTGAGTATATTGAAATAGCTTGAAAATAATTGACTTGGGTTTCTACTCAAGAAAAGCATTTTACCTCTTGTTGAAGATGACCTGTCCCTTACCCAACAAGTGTCAAGATGTAGAGGACCGTAACCACAGTGCTAGTTCAGACAGAAGAGAGATAGCAAAGATGGATTTACTATGAACTCATGAATCTCATACTGCAGGAAACCTCGCTTGTATGAGCTCCTTTCAAGACCCTGGCAGGAGCCCAAGAAATCTATGCACAAGGTCACTTGTGTTTCTAAATTTGCAAAAGCAAGAAAAATGTCTCTTTTCACTGCAACTTCCCCTCTATCATATTTTCTCTTAGAATGGAGTAGAAACAGAGTGACTGGGCATTCATTAGGTTTAGTAGGATTTATTTAAGCTGTTTATAAGTATTTCTCAGTGAAGTTAACTTACTGTTATTTATTCCATAAAAAATGGCTTTGGGGATTCTATTTCTGGCCAGTGTGCTGACTCAACCATCACTGTAGCATTAAGATGCAAAAATAGAGGCTGTATCACAATATGAAAGTGTCTTACAACACCTGGCACAGAAATCTGTGAGTAGTGAAGGAAAAATAAGATTTGCAAATATGTAGCTAGAAGCTCATCTGTATAAAAATTCTTTCAATCATCTGACATGCAAAATTACAAGCAGGGAATTTAGCTCCCATCATTTCTAGTCAAACAGGAATATAATCAATAATGCAACAAATAAAAAGTATAAAAGCTCCATACATTTTAATTTTTGCATGGTAATCATGCAGCATAAAATATACCTGAATTCTTTTTATTGTAGAACACAAAACTATAGGAATACCAAATATCCATTTATTTCTAATAGCTCATAAAGAAAATTTAATAGAGGTTTTTAAATTTTACATTTATTGCTGGATCATATGGTAAGAGTAGGCTGAGTTTTGTAAGAAACTGTCAAATTGTCTTCCAAATTGGCTGTGCTATTATGCATTCCCAGAAGCACTGAATGAGAGTTTCCATTGCTCCACAGCCTCGTGAGCAATATTGTGTTGCCAGTGTCTTGGATTTTGATGATTCTAATAGGTTTGTACATAATCTCATTGCTGTTAAAATGGCAATTTACTAATGATACATAATGTATATCTTCTTTGGTGAGGTACCTGCTAAGGTCATTGGTCCATTTGAGTTTTAAGAGGTCTTTGTATATTATAGATAACAATCCTTTATGTCTTTAGCAAATACTTTCTCCCAGTGTATGGCTTGTCTTCTGATTCTCTTGATTGAGCATATTTTTAATCTCATATATCATCACTTTCATCTCCAAAAGTTTGATTTGATTTTTGTAATTTTTAAATGTACTTAAAGAAGAAACTTGAAAGTAGAGCTTCTTAAAAATACAGAAGACAATTACAATAATTGGTCTGATGTCCCCTTGTATTAATTCTATCATCAATGTGATTTCTAGATCTGTTTTGATGGAACAATTTTTACTTTAATTGTGTGTCATATTTTTCTGTTTGTTTTCATGCCTGTTTATTATTCAATGTCAGACCTTCTAAGTCTTGCCTTACTGAGTACTAGACATATTTATTTTACTACTAATAATTTAAGCTTTATTCAGAGATGTATTTAAACTAAAACAGTTTGATTTGGATGGGTTCTAGAACTAAATTTTGCACCACTGCTTAGGAAAGACCCTTTTGAGTACTCTATTTATGACCCATGAATCATGAAGTTTTCCTCCAAGGGAAGACCCCCTCCCTGGACGAGGGCATGGCAACCCACTTCAGCATTCTTGCCTGGAGAATTCCCATGGACAAAGGCGCCGTGGGCATCTATAGTCCTCAGGGTCGCACAGAGTTGGACACAACTGAAGCAATTTAGCACACACATGCAGCTTTCCACTTTGGTGCAAATGAAACTATTCCTGACCCTGACTGAGTTATGGGGACTACTTCCTCTAAACTTGGGGGCATTTGTTTCACTGATCTTAAACACCTTCTGACATGCATGAAATGATCAGATCTCAACTAAAGACCAGGTAGATCTCCAAACTTGTTCTCTCTGATTGTTTTTCCTCTCTGCTCCTCTGCCGTATGAACTCTGCCTCCTATCCCTCTGTGGGCTCCTATTTCTCTCATTTAGCCAGAGAAATGGAGAGCCACCTCCTGGGCCTCCCCCATCCGCACACAGCCTGTCTCCAGGCAGTTAGTAGGGACCACTATAAGGCTCATTTCATTTGTTTCCTCAATTCTCAGGGATCATAGTCCTTTATTATGTGATATTTTGTGCTTCAAAAAGTATGTATTTTGCCTGTTCTTTGTTGTTTCAGGAAAGAAGGCAAGTTGAGGCACTGTTACTTTCTTTTGGCCAAGAACTCCTTGGGCCCAGCAGCGAGTTCCTTAGACCTTCACTGAACTATGCCCAGGTGCAAGAAAGGAGAAAATACTGCCTTTCAGGATAGAGTACAGATTCTTTCAATGGTCCCCCAACTGGCCCACAGACGCTATACTTCCTTGCCCCTACTGTCAGGAAAAGTTCAGCTTACTTTCCTTGTAGCCTCTGTCTTCTCACCATGCAGTAAGTATACCATCTAGTTGCTAATTTTTAAATCTTTTATAGGTATGAGCCATTATTCTCTGAATCCCTCAGATTTCAGGGGACAGATGTGATTTCTCTGAGAGCTTTTCGTGAGCTCCCCTTCCATGACATTAAGAGCTCTGACAGCTCTCTGAGGATATGCTCTTTGCCTATCTCCAATCTTCCAGTGAATTAATAGCCTTATTTTATAAAAGCAGGAGATAATAAGCTAGTAGTCATGAAACAGTCTTCCAAACTTGTAGTATATCTTGCATAGGTTATCTGAGAGCTATTGTTCTCAGCTTTTTGAGGCCAAACAACTAGAAAGTAGGAAAAGTCTCTTTGGCTAACCTGTTTCATATACAATATCTTAGGCATAAGACACTTGTTAGCATGTAGTCAAAGTGCTATGACAAACCTAGACACTATATTAAAAAGCAAAGACAACACTTTGCCAACAAAGGTCTGTATCGTCAAAGCTATGGTTTTTCCAATAGTCATGTACAGATGTGAGTTCGACCATAAAGAAGACTGAGTGATGAAGAACTGATGCTTTGAATTGTGGTGCTGGAAGAGACTCTTGACAGTCCCTTGGACGGCAAGGAGATCAAACTAGTCAACCCCAAGCAAAAATCAATCCTGAATACTCATTGGAAGGATTGATGCTGAAGCTGAAATTCCAATACTTTGGCCACCTGATGTGAGAAACTGACTCATTGGAAAAGACCCTGATTCAGGGAAAGATGGAAGGAAAAAGGAGAGGGGGGCAAGAGAGGATGAGATGGTTAGACAGCATCACCGACTCAGTACATGAATCTGAGCATACTCCAGGAGATAGTGAAGGACAGGGAGCCTGGCATGCTGTAGTTCAAGAGTCAGACTGAACAACAACAACAACCAAAGCACGTAGAAATACTGCCTGCCAAATAATGTGCTTTCAGTAAATATTTGGTAAACAAGTAAATGAGCAATCAAGGGGGATGTCACCAGGTTTGCTAGCATATTATAAAACCTGCAGGGTTTACAGATGTTAAAACACTCATAGAAAGAAATAAGAAATTATCAACTATTTCAAAAAATTCTTAAATGCAACCAAATGATGTGACTTTTTCCACACAGCAGACTTCACATCAGCACCAATAGACTCTCAAAGCCAATAGAACACTATTTCCAAGAAATATTTTGCCAAGAAAACAAAGTTGCTTTCAATCTTAAATTTTGTACAAGAGTGAGGAACAAAGTAAAAATATTTTCTGACAAACAAAAAACTGAGATGATCTATAGATTACAGACAACAGTAAAAGAACTTTGAAAATCTATTCCATTTAATAGGAAAGAAAATGGAATAAGGAAAAAAAGCAAAGGGATATAAAAAGTAAATGTGAAAGAAATTTTTTAACAGGTTTTTGGTTTGGTTTGTGTGCTGCTGCTGTTGCTCAGTTGCTTCAGTGATGTCTGACTCTGTGCAACCCTATGGACTGCAGCCTGCCAGGATCCTCTGTCCATAGGATCCTCTCTCCATGGGATCCTCTGTCCATGGGATTCTCCAGGCAAGCATACTGGAGTGGGTTGCCATGCCATCCTCCAGGGGATCTTCCCGACCCAGGGATTGAACCCCAGTCTCCTACATTGCAGGCAGATTCTTTACCACCAAGCCACCATGTTAGTAGAATTTAAATATGGACTGCCTACTCACAATACTACTAATGATGTAATTTGTTGTTTAAAAATGAGATGAAACTAAAATAGAAACAATAACATAGGGAATGGAAGTATGTCAGAGTTAAAAAATTCCAAAGCTAATACGCCATTCTACAAAAAGTTAGAGATATTGGCTAACTAGAATTTAGGGGAAATTTTAAAATT
This sequence comes from Tragelaphus eurycerus, assembly GCA_935064755.1. Taxonomy (NCBI): domain Eukaryota; kingdom Metazoa; phylum Chordata; class Mammalia; order Artiodactyla; family Bovidae; genus Tragelaphus; species Tragelaphus eurycerus. Next base: position 8,169,398 of record CAKXYN010000034.1, on the reverse strand, counting down.
TGTTTAAAAATGTTTAAGAGCAACCACTAGGAATAGAAACAAGTTACATAGCTTCAAGTAGAAGTCAGGAGGAAAAATGAAAAACAAGAAAATCTTTAAAAATAGTTTTCAAATAGGAAAAATAAGATGTTTCTATTAAGTCCAAATAAGATACTGAGATGGGTTTCCCAGGTGGTGCTAATGGAAAAGAAACTGTCTGCAAACGCTCGATACAAAAGATATGCAGGTCTGATCCCTGAGTTGGGAAGATCCCCTGGAGGAGGGCATGGCAACCCACTCCAATATTCTTGCCTGGAGAATCCCATGGACAGAGGAGCCTGGTGGGCTACAGTCTATAGGGTCACAAAGAGTCAGACACGACTGAAGTGACTTAGCATGCATGCACACAAGACAGTGAGAAAAAGCAGCCTCTGAGATCCAGAAACTGACCTGACAATTACAAGGAGACTTGAGAGTTTTTATAAGTAAACCTGTCACTCAAAGCTGGGCTATGCCATTCTCCTTCTGGACATAAATAATCTTACAGAACAGCAACTTCAGACCAAGTTGCTGTGAGACAATGATAATACAAAGTCAAAACGAGAACACTATTATATGGTCTAAACGGACTCACTATCACCGAAATATCCATGAAATACTGAGCATCCCCTTCTCCTGGCTAATATGAGTGAATGCTGCTTTTTTCTCTTTATAGTCACAGCTTTTCTCTGTCTCTCACCTACCCTCCTTCTAGCTAAGATTTGCTAAGATACTCAGTTATAGAACTGTCTCCATTTTCTGATAGCATTCAATTCACAACAAACCTCCTTTTTCTCAGACCTTCCCACAAACCACCTAATCAAAGCCCCAGTCTAATAACAGGTCCTTTACAAAACCTTCTTTCTGACTCCCCTCTTCCATGTCCCCCATGGTATGCAATCTCCCATGATTCAATGGCTTATAAACCCAGTGTGGACTGACGTGGGCATTGCTGGGTCTTTGGCTGGACGACACTGACACCTACAAACAGAATAAAATTTAAATGATATTATAGTGCACTCTTCTCATCAGTTTGTTCCTAGATCTAAGAACAAAAGCACCATTTTTTAATTATGGTTGTAGGTATCAGTGTTCTCAAGCCAAAGACCCCAACAATGCACACATCAGTCAATACTGGGTTTATAATAGCCTCACACGGAGAAGGCAATGGCACCCCACTCCAGTATTCTTGCCTGGAAAATCCCATGGACAGAGAAGTCTAGTAGGCTGCAGTCCCTGGGGTCACTGCGAGTCGAACATGATTGAGCTGCTTCACTTTCACTTTTCACTTTCATCACTGGAGAAGGAAATGGCAACCCACTCCAGTGTTCTTGCCTGGAGAATCCCAGGGACGGGGGAGCCTGGTGGGCTGCCGTCTATGGGGTCGCACAGAGTTGGACACAACTGAAGTGACTTAGCAGCAGCAGCACATGGGTCAGAATGGCCGTCATAAAAAATCCACAAATAATAAATGCTGGAGAGGATGTAAAGAAGTGGGAACTCTCTGGCACTGTTGATGGTACTGTAAATTGAAACAGCCAATATGCAGAACAGTATGGAGGTTTCTTATAAAAACTAAAATTAGAGCTACCATATGACCAGCCATCCCACTACTGGGCCTATACCCTGAGAAAACCAAATTCAGACACACACACTCACCCCAGTGTTCACTGCAGCACTATTTACAACAGCCAGGACATGCAAGCAACCTAGATGGCCATCGACAGATGAATGGATTAAGATGTGGCACATGTACACAGTGAATACTATTCAGGCATAAGGAGGAACAAACTCATTTGTAGAGGCCTGCATGAACCTAGAGTCTGTCATACAGAGTGAAGTTAGCAAGAGAAAAACCAAAATTGAATATTAACACATATATGTGGAATCTAGGAAAGTGGTACAGAGGAACCTATTTGCAAAGCCGAAATAGAGACACGGACATAGAGAACAAATGTATGGATATGAAGTGGGGAAAGGAGGGTGGTATGAATTGGCAAACTGGGACTGACATTTATACGCCACTGTGTGTAACATAGATAGCTAGAGGGAAGCAGACAAATAGCACAAGGAGCTCAACCCAGTGTTCTGTGATGACCTAGATGTGTAGGAGGAGATCCAGGAGGGAGGGGATATGCACGCAAATACAGCTGATTCACTTGCACAGCACAAACACACTGCAAAGCACCTATACCTCAATAAAAAAAATCATAGTTCCAATAGTTCCTGAACACCCCCAACCCTGGCCAAAAAAAACACAACTTGTTGGAACTTTTCATTTTTTTAAAAGTACAGAATAATACAGTAAGAAGTGGTATTTTTCCAGTATCAATTTTCCCTTTCAGAAACATATCTCTTCACTTATATATATCACATTTTATGGTTTCTTTGTAGTTTTATTCATACAGATATTGTATATGATTTGTCGAATTTATTTATAAGTAATATATAAAAAGTTATTCCTTGATAATTGTGTAACAATATTTTACACATATATTTATCTATATTTCCTTATATGGTTTTGGCATATGCCTTAAGTATATTTCTGGAGCTTCTCAGGTGGTACAGTGGTAAAGAATCTTCCTGCCAATGCAGGACTCATAAGACACTCATGTTCAATTCCCAGGTCGAGAAGATCCTCTGGAGTAGGAAATGACTACCCACTCCAGTATCCTTGCCTGGAAACTTCGATGGACAGAGGATCTATTATATATCATTAGTATACTTTGTCTTTTAATTCACTAATAGATTTGCTTTTTTGACTACATCAAAGCCTTTGTCTGTGTGGATGACAACAAACTGTGGAAAATTCTTAAAGAGATGGGAATACCAGACTACCTTATATGCCTCCTAAGAAATCTATATGCAGGTCAGGAAGCAACAGTTAGAACAGGACATGGAACAACAGACTTTTCCCAAATCGGGAAAAGAGTACATCAAGGTTGTATATTGTCACCCTGCTTATTGAACTTATATGCAGAGTACATCAAGTGAAATGCCAGGCTGGATGAAGCACAAACTGGAATCCAGATTGCAGGAGAAATATCAATAGCCTCAGATATGCAGATGATACCACCCTTATGGCAGAAAGCAAAGAGGAAATAAAGAGCCTCTTGATGAAAGTGAAAGAGGAGAGTGAAAAGGCTGGCTTAAAACACAAAAACTAAGATCATGGCATCTGGTCCCAACACTTCATGGCAAATAGATGGGGAAACAATGGAAACAGTGACAGACTTTATTTTGGGGGGCTCCAAAATCACTGCAGATAGTGACTGCATCCATGAAATTAAAAGACGCTTGCTCCTTGGAAGAAAAGCTATGACAAACCTAGACAGCATATTAAAAAGCAGAGATATTACTTTGTTGACAAAGGTCCATCTAGTCAAAGCTATATTTTTTTTTCCAGTAGTCATGTATGGATATGAGAGTTGGACCATAAGGAAAGCTGAGTGCTAAAGAACTGATGCTTTTGAACTGTTGTGTTGGAGAAGACTCTTGAGAGTCCCTTGGACTGCAAGGAGATCCAACCAGTCAATTCTAAAGGAAATCAGTCCTGAATACTCACTGGAAGGACTGATGCTGAAGCTGAAGCTACAATACTTTGGCCACCTGATGCGAAGAACTGACTCATTGGAAAAGACCCTGATGCTAGAAAAGATTGAAGGCAGGAGGAGAAGGGGATGAGAGAGGATGAGATGGTTGGATGTCATCACTGACTTGGTAGACGTAAGTTTGAGCAAGCTCCAGGAGTTGGTGATGGACAGGGAAGCTTGGCGTGGTACAGTCCATGGGGTCTCGAAGAATCAGACACGACTCAGAAACTAAACTGAATATCTTTTGGGGGAGTAGGGGCAGAGAGAGACTTTACTGAATTTTTTTAAATTTTATTGGAGTATAGTTGACTTACAATGTTGTCTAGTTTCAGGTGTATAGCAAAGTGAATCAATTATATATATACATAAGTATATATGTGTGTGTGTGTGAATGGATATATATATACTTATATAAATATATATACATTCTTTTTCAGGTTCTTTTCCCATATGGGTCATTACAGAATATCGGGTAAATTTCCCTGTGCTAAACAGTAGATCCAACCAGTCCATTCTAAAGGAGATCAGCCCTGGGATTTCTTTGGAGGGAATGATGCTGAAGCTGAAACTCCAGTACTTTGGCCACCTCATTCGAAGAGTTGACTCATTGGAAAAGACCCTGATGCTGGGAGGGATTGGGGGCAGGAGGAGAAAGGGACGACAGAGGATGAGATGGCTGGATGGCATCACTGACTCAATGGACGTGAGTCTGAGTGAACTCCGGGAGTTGGTGCTGGACAGGGAGGCCTGACGTGCTGCAATTCATGGGGTCGCAAAGAGTCGGACACAACTGAGCAACTGAACTGAGCTGAAACAGTAGGTCTTTATTAGTTATCTATTTATCCCTAATAATTTATCACTTCCCCCCACGTTTCCCCCTTTGGTAACCATAAATTTGATTTTGAGATGTGCGAGTTGGTTTCTGTTTTGTAAATAAATTTTTATCAGATTCCACACGTAAATGATATCAAATGGTATTTGTCTTTCTCTGACATAATTCACTTAGTATGATACTCTCTAGGTCCATCCATATTGCTGCAAAAGACATTATTTTGTTCTATTTATGGCTGAGTCATATTCCATTATATATATGTATCACATCTTCTCCCTAATACCATACACAAAATAAAACTGAAAATTGGTTAAGACCTAAATGTAAGAATGGATAGTGTAAAACTTTTTAGAGGAAAACCTATACAGAATTTTTTAATATAAATCACAACAATATCTATTTTGATTCACTCCCTGGAGTAATGAAAGTAAAAGCAAAATAAACAAATGGGACTAAATTAAAGTTACAAACTTTTTCAGAGCAAAGGAAACCATAAACAAAACTAAAAGATAACCCACATCATGGGAAAAAGAATTTGCAGACAATGCAACCAAGAAGGGATTAACCTCCAAAATATGTAAATAGCTCATGCAGTTCAATATCAAAATGAAACAAACAACCCAATTTGAAAATGGATGGAAGATCTAAATAGACATTTCTGCAAAGACACACAGATGGCTAACAGGCACATGAGAATATGTTCAAAATCACTAATTACCAGAGAAATGCAAATCAAAACTTTAATGAGGTATCACCTCACAAGGTCAGAAGGGCCATCCAAAAAATAAATGCTGGAAAGGATGTGGAGAAAAAGGAACCTTACACTGTTGGTAGGAATGTAAATCAGTGTAACCATCATGGAGAACAAGGAGAGCTTTTTTGCAGAGTCCGGAGCGGGGAGTATACTTGCTTTACAGTGTTGCCTCACACTGTAAACGTAGTGAATCAGTTATAAGCATACATACAATCCCCTTCCTCTTAGACCTCCCGTTCCATTTCTCCCATCCCACCCACCTAGGTTACCATGGAGAGCCAAGCTGAAGTCCCTGCGCTATACAGCAGGATCCCACTAGCTATCTGTTTAGGCATGAAGTGCACATACATTAATCCCAGTCTCTCAGTTCATCCCACCACCACCCATATCCACAGGCCCATTCTCTACGTCTGCATCTCTACTCCTGCCCTGCAAATGGCTTTCTTTAAAAACTAAATAGGGGACTACCATGTGAGTCAGCAGTCCCCCTCCTGGGCATATAACCAGAGAAAACCATAATTCAAAAAGACACATTCACCCCAGTGTTCACTGCAGCACTGTTTACAACAGCCAGGACACGGAAGCAACGTAAATGCCCACTGACCGATGAATGGAAAAGAAGATGTGGCACGCTAATATCTATTTTTAACTTTAAATTCTCTGGTATATCTTCTTCACATCTTTCTAGTATTAAGAATAAAATGATTGACTAATTCATTTTTAAAATTTTATTTTTTGGCTGCACTGGGTCTTGGCTGAGGCACGTAGACTTTATTCAGTTGGAGCAAGGCTACTCTCTAGTTGGGGTGCACAGGCGTCTCATTGTGGTGGCTTCTCTCGTGCAGCACAGGCTCTAGGGTGTGTGGGCTTCAGGAGTTACGTCTTGCAGGCTCTAGGATGCGAGTTTGAATAGCTGTGGCACACGGGCTTAGTTGCCCTGAGGCATGTGGAATCTTCTGGAAACAAGAATTGAACTCACGTCCCCTGCACTGGCAAGTGAATTCTTAACCAATGAACACCAAGGAAGTCTTGACTAATGCATTTTTGATAGACATTTCAGAATATGTATATATCCCTGAGTATAGATTTGACCATATACTATTCATGATCATACAAATATAAAGCTCTTCTTTTCCTTAATTCCTAAATAATCTAAGGTTGCAATGATCATACTTTAGTTATTTAGGAAATTTGACTTTTTTTCCAATCAGTAAAGCTTTGTCTCTTTATTTTTTTGTACTCAATTTCTATTTTTAGAATATGACAGTGATAGAATCTTACCTATGTATTAACTGAAAAGGTCTTATTTTTCTCATGTATCTTCATTTTAAATAATTTTCCATGAATAATTTATAAGGTAATATATTCTCCAGAAGATAGAAGTATATACATGTATACTTAATACACGTTCTCAATATATATTTCTCAGTATACATGCATCTATTTCTTCTCATTGATTGCTGAAGAAGTCTTTCTTATCTCTTCTTGCTATTCTTTGGAACTCGGCATTCAGATGCTTATATCTTTCCTTTTCTTCTTTGCTTTTCACTTCTCTTCTTTTCACGGCTATTTGTAAGACCTCCCCAGACAGCCATTTTGCTTTTTTGCATTTCTTTTCCATGGGGATGGTCTTGATCCCTGTCTCCTGTACAATGTCACGAACCTCATTCCATAGTTCATCAGGCACTCTATCTATCAGATCTAGGCCCCTAAATCTATTTCTCCCTTCCACTGTATAATCATAAGGGATTTGATTTAGGTCATACCTGAATGGTCTAGTGGTTTTCCCTACTTTCTTCAATTTAAGTCTGAATTTGGCAATAAGGAGTTCATGGTCTGGAACAACAGACTGGTTCCAAATAGGAAAAGGAGTTTGTCAAGGCTGTATATTGTCACCCTGTTTATTTAACTTATATGCAGAGTACATCATGAGAAACGCTGGACTGGAAGAAGCACAAGCTGGAATCAAGATTGCCAGGAGAAATATCAATAACTTCAGATATGCAGATGACACCACCCTTATGGCAGAAAGTGAAGAGGAACTAAAAAGCCTCTTGATGAAAGTGTAGGTGGAGAGTGAAAAAGTTGGCTTAAAGCTCAACATTCAGAAAACGAAGATCATGGCATCTAGTCCCATCACTTCATGGGAAATAGATGGGGAAACAGTGGAAACAGTGTCAGACTTTGTTTTTCTGGGCTCCAAAATCACTGCAGATGGTGACTGCAGCCATGAAATTAAAAGATGCTTACTCCTTGGAAGGAAAGTTATGACCAACCTAGATAGTATATTCAAAAGCAGAGACATTACTTTGCCAACAAAGGTTCATCTAGTCAAGGCTATGGTTTTTCCTGTGGTCATGTATGGCTGTGAGAGTTGGACTGTGAAGAAGGCTGAGTGCTGAAGAATTGATGCTTGTGAACTGTGGTGTTGGAGAAGACTCTTGAGAGTCCCTTGGACTGCAAGGAGATCCACCCAGTCCATTCTGAAGGAGATCAGCCCTGGGTGTTCTTTGGAAGGAATGATGCTAAAGCTGAAACTCCAGTACTTTGGCCACCTCATGCGAAGCGTTGACTCTTTGGAAAATAGTCTTATGCTGGGAGGGATTGGGGGCAAGAGGAGAAGGGGACGACAGAGGATGAGATGGCTGGATGGCATCACTGACTCAATGGACATGAGTCTCAGTGACATCCGGGAGTTGGTGATAGACAGGGAGGCCTGGCATGCTGCAATTCATGGGGTCGCAAAGAGTCGGACGTGACTGATCTGATCTGATACATGCATCTTTATGAATAAGATTTTCTGTATACACTAAGCTCCAAAGTGCAAGGACTGTATTTCTTTTTCACAATTAAATCATTAAAACCTGGCACAATGCCAAACATATTAAGAAATAGGAAATAATTATTCCCATTTATTCTTTTTCTCTAAATGATATCTCAAAAACTAAAAGATGTGTTAAAAATCCCTCACTACTATACTTACATTGACTGTTCCTTGCATATTTAAAGGCATTTATTGGATATATTTACATTCTACCTTATTTGGCATATCAAGATTTAGAACTGTTATATCTTCATTAAGGAATTTTCCATCAAAATAAAATCAGCTTCTTTGTCCACACTGCTTTTGGAATTGATTCTATTTTGACTATATCCAGCAGTTCTGGGGTTATTTTCCTTGGTATTGCCTGATATATCTTTGTCCCGATTTTTAACTAATTGTAATTCTCTTATAGTTGTACTTCTTATTAAAACTATATAAATGCTGTGTTTTGGTTGTTTTAACTAATATGAGCCTTTGGCCTCTAAAAGGCAAAATATCCTAAGTATTTCTTATGCTTTTAGTTTTTATACTCCTTTTTGTTTATTATATGGTGTTCAATAAATATCTTTTATTTGCTTCTACTATTTTCCTAATAAGTTAGGAGATATATGTCATATTTTAAGAGTATGTACTCTCAGATATAAAGAATCATATACTTTCTCAACCCACTGGTGTAATAAAGAACATAATTTATTGCTTCCTGTCTATAAATATTAGAAAAGCAGCATTTTCTTACTCTTCTTGCACCCTCTCCACCAATCCCCTGCCTCTCAATCAACATGTGTTAAATTCCACTGTTCTGTTGTTATTTTCTGTCAACTCTCATCTCTTATTTTGGAGTCTCTTTTTATGAATATTCTTGAGCATGTAAACCACCTCCTTAATGAAATTTACTTTTATATCCAATGATGAATAATTTTTGGAAGTATGTTTTCTTCTGTAGCTTAAATTCTCATTTGTATTGCAAATGATTTTTATGGACTTCATCTTGTTTGTTTACCTTCTTCTGTTTCTTCATTGCTTCCATCCTTCTTGAGGAAAGACAAATCCACTCACCTAAGCCAGAGAGTACATTGTGGTTGGTTCTCATTATTCATGGCTTTCTGACTCCTCTGTCAAACCACAAGCTGCTGCTACTGCTGCTGCTAACTCGCTTCAGTCGTGTCCGACTCTGTGCGACCCCTGAGACAGCAGCCCACCAGGCTCCACTGTCCCTGGGATTTTCCAGGCAAGAGTACTGGAGTGGGGTGCCACAAGCAGGAAAGCTAAATAAGACCCGATTGCCAATGTGTTATTCAGCCTTTCATTTAGAGTGGCTGGCCTGAACAGTCTTTTCTATTTGGCTTGATTACCTTTCTACTAGGAACAGAGTTTAATCTGTAGAATCTGAAGCAGTCTGTGGTTCTTCACTTATCAAAAATGATAAGTGAAAAAATTCAGCTCTCTGAATATCACTCTGCAACTTGCAGCCTTAAAAACTTGAACCATAACTTGTAACACATCATGCCCTTCCCATCACAGACATAAATTATGTCTCATATAGAAAAGTGTTTGGCAGAATAATTGCAAAAGACGAGGAGCATCCCTGCTCAACAGAAGTTGATTTTCTTCCTTTTGAAAATGGAAGACCACTCCTCCCTGAGGTGTGGGTACACAAGGACGTGATGGATTGAACACTTGAACAACTTTTTCTCCATGTGATTCATCATCCTGCCTTAGGGCTTCATCTGACCTGTGATGCATGGAAATTCCCCATTAAATGTGGCATATCTTAGGGTCTAGGTGGAGAAGGAAATGGCAACCCACTCCAGTGTTCTTGCCTGGAGAATCCCAGGCACGGGGGAGCCTGGTGGGCTGCTGTCTATGGGGTCACACTGTTGGACACGACTGAAGCGACTTAGCAGTAGCAGCAGCAGCAGTAGGGTCTAGGACCAGACCATTACTGTACTGTTGAAAACACGCACTTTTTTCCTCAACGATAACAGAAGGACTGCTGCTGAAGCTGAAGCTCCAATACTCTGGCCTCCTGATGTGACGAGCTGACTCACTGCTGGGAAAGATTGAGGGCAAGATGATGCTGATGCTGGGGAAGACTGAGGGCAAGAGGAAAAGGGGATAACAGAAGATGAGATGTTTGCATGGCATCACTGACTCAATGGACATGAGTCTGAGCAAACTCCAGGAGACAATGAAGGACAGGGAAGCCTGGAGTGCTGCAGGTCATGAGGTTGCAAAGAGTCGGACATGACTTAGCAACTCAACAACAATGTAGTGTAGCGTTAGTCATTCAGTTGTGTCCAACTCTTTGCAACACCCCTGCCAGGCTCCTCCATCCATGGGATTTTCCAGGCAAGAATACTGGAGTGGGTGGCCATTTCTTTCTCCAGAGGATCTTCCCAACCCAGGGATTGAACCTGGGTCTCCCTCATTGCAGGCAGACTATGTACCATCTCAGCCACCAGGGCAGTTATTTGAGACAAATTCTTAACTTTGCCGCACATGGTGGTATAAGAGGCCAAGTCAAGCAAATGCATCTATTTGTACAGATTCTATTTGTACTAGTAATGTTGTCTTCTTCCTAGAGAAATGGGCCTGTATCCATAATCATAAGTGATCAAGTGTTGCCTCAGCAGAAGATATAAAAGAGAAGCTCACTGTTCAACTAAAACTCTTGTCGCAAGCTGATTCCTGTCACTTCCCGTCCCTTTCACCTCCCTAGTGTTTTTCCATGTCTATCCGTAACGACATTCATTCATTCACTTGTTCCACAAATGTTATTTCCCTTGCTCTGAGGTAGGCACTAGAGATAGACTGGTGGATAATACAAGCATAGTCCTTGCTCTCATAGAACATATAGTCTAATAAGAAGAAAGCCAGTAAATAGGAAATAAACAGATAATGAAATACTTATTAAAAAGTTATGTTACAATGAAGAGTGAGCCAAGGCCATGAATGCAAAAGGGAGTACTTTAAATAAGACAGCAGCAGACTCCTTTTCCTTTAAGTTGAGAACAATGAGAAGCAGCCAGTTTTGTAAAGTTGTGTAAGGATGACAATCTGTGTTCCGGGCAGAATTGTAAGTGGGAAGCACCAGGAGCAGAAATAAGGAGAGTGAGTAGAGGATACTGTAGATGGATTCATCACACGAGATTTGGAGAGGTTCTGGCATAAACTAGAGCATACAGATTTTGAAGGTAAAGAATATGGGATAAATTCTAAAGCCATTGAAGGATTTTTGAGAGCTACCTGATATTTTAAGTGGGGGATAATGTGATCCATTTTAAAAACCTGATTCTGGAATAGGAAATGGAGAAGATGTAGAAAAAGACTAGAAGCAATAAGACCATTTTCACAATTACAATCTCCACCCAAAGGGACACATTTCAGTCCAATGGTTAAGACTCCATCCCTGGTCAGGGAACTAAGATCCCACATGCCTGGTAGCATAGCCAAGAAACAAACAAACAAACAAAAGGAAGGGAACACATTTGAAATACATTTCAGATGTAGAATCACTATGGCTTATTATTCATTTGGAGATAGGATACTGAGTACAGAGACAATAAGGGACGCCTCTAAGGATCTTGCTTGAGCAACTGTAGCAGGAAGACTGAGGAAGAAAATGGGCACAGGTGAGTTTCTAGTTGATAAAACAAATCTAGCCTTTACCAGCTCATCCTTGATCAGAAGGGCAACTAAGTCCCAATTCTTCTCTGCAAAAAAAAAAAAAAAAAAAAAAGGTATAATAACATCAAAGACTAAACCAATCAGATTTTCTTCTGACTACCTGATTGGCAGAGTCTTAGATTCTGACTTTTCTAGCGACTCTCTGGAGGTCAGATGCCCATTTGGATAACAACACAGCAGTGCTCATAAAAGGTCAATTTTGTTCAGCATCTGGAATAGCTTCACCTGCATATACTCACTTATTGTACACCTGCTGCTATGAATCCTCTCATCGATTTTATGAAGACTCACTGTGTTTTAGTGATAAGGATCTTAAGTTGTCACTTTTGCTTCAAAACTAAAAATTGGGTGGTACACAGACTTAGAGAGAAAGGCATTATATCTTGAGGATAGAATCCTCAGATATGATCTTGAGGATAGAATTCCTCTTGCTGAGGAAGAGGACAAGAGCCTGGCTTGGAAGCCATTTTTGGTATGATTGTTTAAAAAATGTTTTTTACACTGAACTATATTACATTGTCATTAAGGCAATGCCTGGGATTTTGAACCACCACTGGCCTAGCTAGCTGACACTGACATGTCTTCTTATAACTATGTCTGACAACCCACAGCCCACTAGTCCGTCAGCTTACAGCAATATTTATGGACACCTTTGAACTCAATCACATAGCAAGTAAGACACACAGAAGAAGGAAAAGCAATGGCAAATCTTAAATAACACTTGTCTTATTTTTCCATTTTTCTTAGAAATGAAGTTAAGGGTTAAATGCACATTAAAGGAGAAAAAAAATGCCTGCTATTTGGGAAGCGTGAACTGAGTGGTACAGTTGAAGAACAAAACTTAAGAAACATCATACAGTAGAGAATTTTCTCTCCCCAAAACGAAGCGTCATTTCAGGTTGCCACCTACATATGTCAATTTAATTATAAAACAGATTTTTATAAATCACAAGCAATAATGGGGTGCTGGGAGAGTGGGTGTGTGTGTGTGTGTGCATGCATGTGTAATTTTTAAATATTCACTGTGCAGATTTTACACTCCAGAGAATTAATCAAACTGTCAGGCCCAAAACCAAAAACTGAAAAGCACACACAGTGGTATGCCATGGTAACTTAGCAACCAGAGCTGAAGAGGTTAAGACAGAAATTGCTGTCATTTTCTTATATTTAAGAATTTCTACCTGACTGTCTCCCCACTCTCGCCCACCTCCCAAACACAGATTCGGATTCCTCCAGGTGGTTGTTCACTGAATCAAATCTTTTATATGTTTTAATGATCTTGTGTTTGACAAATTCTATTTGTAGAGGACATGACGAATCACCTACTGAGTACAGAATTTCAGAGCATCTGTGGATACTTCATTGATCAAAAGTGTAAGTCTTTTGTGCACAACACAGGTGTTACCAACTGGACTGATCATTTCCCATGAGGCTGAGAAACACACATACATTATGGGCAATTCCTATACATAAGTAAGGTGCTCGAGGGACATAACCAGTTCCGTGACAGGTCTGTTCTGGTTCTAAATATTAATTCCTCTGCCAGGATGACAGTTTTGCAGCAGCCCCTGAATGTGCACCACTGTAGGGCTTTCAGATAGTAGGACCTCTATTGGCAAGGAAATTCTGTCTTAAAATACATAAAGGAGTTCTTGATTGTGAGATCTGAGCAAAGAGCAGAAATTCTTTCAAACAAAGGAGGGGGGAAAAAGCATTACTCTGGTACTTCAAATGCAGATCTATTTAACAGTTTGCATAATGCCCCAATGGCCTTGAATGAGTGAGGAGAGAGGGGATGGCTTATCTGATCCCTCCAACCTCATCAGCACTGGCCTGTCTACTGAGTACTCTTTACACTAGGTCTCACATCAAGGAAAAGGACCTTACTTGAGGATAGCAGTGGCAAAGGTGAAGTATCACCAACTACATCATTCTCCTTCTCCAGTGCTGCCCTAGGACAAGTTGCTGATGAAATTGTATGTTTTCTCTAAGACAGATATGATTAGTGATAAGAGTGAAGACTTTCAATCCATTTTGACAGTTGCATGATTGTGCTGCATTTTTGGAGAGCCTTCCTAAAAAAAAGTCAGAATCTAAGGTACCGTGTGAATAAGAAGAATGTGATGATTATGCATAAGAGATACAGGTTTGATCCTTGGGTTGGGAAGATGCCCTGGAGGAGGGCATGGCAACCCACTCCAGTATTCTCGCCTGGAGAATCCCATGGACAGAAGAGCCTGGTGGGCTATGGTCCCTAGAGTTGCAAACAGTTGGACACGACTGAAGTATCTTAGCGTGCACTCAGTTCTCAGTTTTTCTGGCCCTGAACCTGTCCACCCAAAACAAGTCTGCCAGGCCCCTGGCCCATCTTTCCCAACAGTGTTAAACTCAGAAGTGAGGCTTGAGTATTGATTGGTTTATGTACCCTTAAGAAGAGCAAGAACTTAGTTATTGGTTTGCTGTTATATCTTAAGTAAGAAGACACAGTTAAATAATTCTAAAAGTAAAAATATTGTGGGGCCAGAATTTACCCGAAATAATGTATAATTTGTTGCTTGCTGTTATTCTGCTATATCACAGTTCTCTCGGTTCATAAAGGCATTAATAATGCCTTTTCAATTTTTTTCCTCATTTCCTGTGTGAGTGGGTTTATTAGATTTATGGAAGCCATATATATTTGAGCAGAGATGGGTAGGTATAAATATATCAAAGCAGAAGAATAGCTGTGGGGCTTCTTTGTTTCTTCGTACGTGATCTGTACTTTTCTTTTGAGGGAATGTGTATTTCTTCCTGAGCCTCAAAAGTCACTGGCCATGGATCCTAGTGCTTGTATTTGACACCCAATGATCATCATACTAGGTTTTACTACCCACAAGTAAGATAGTTTTGTTTCTTTTCCTCCATTGGTGAGACTATTTCACAACACATTTTTCTCTCTGTGTGGTCATTTATGTATTCATTCCTATAAGGAGTATTAATTGAGCTCCTTTGGGGCCAGTTTTCAGTCTCAGAAAGAAACAGATCAGTCTCCTTACCCTGAGCTGAAAGAAGACCGGGTAAGACATTCCACACAAACCCAAGACCATGCCTTCTTGGGTCTGCTTGCTCCACTCTTGGTAAAAGGACACAGCAGTCGCATTTCTTGTCCTCTAAGTCAATGAGGTCCAAAGAAAGCGTGCACAGCTCCACTGTGGAAGATGATCACCTGGAGTATGGGAAGAAAATCTGAGGAGTTCCCTTACCATTTTTAATCTGGGGAAAGGAAAGAAATTATGTAGAGAATCACATTAGCTCATTCTCACTTTTTTTCATGATTTCAAAGGGATCAGATGGTATACGAAGTGCCCAGAAGAAAGAGGAAGAGCCTGTCATGCAGATGGTTCGACAATGGCAGTCCCTTTGCTTTTAATGTCACAATATTGTGTACTTTACAATACTGTGCAGTTTACATTTGTCCACTTAATTTACTACATATGGATTTAAGCATGATATAGTGTAGTTTTAACTAAACTATCCCTTAAAAGGGCTTCCCTGGTAGCTACCCTGGTAAAGAATCCGCCTGCAATGCAGGAGACCCTGGTTTGATGCCTGTCTCGGGAAGATCCACTGTGCGGGGGACTGACCTGATAAGGGTTAAATCCTGGGGGCTGCCTCGCTATGTGATTTCAGCTTGAGGCCCTCTTGCCTCGCTATGTGATTTCAGCTTGAGGCCCCCTTTTAGCTCTCTGTCCCACCTTCCTCAAGAATGTTTTTTACAACCTTGTGACTCCAGCGAGTCTGGCTTGTGGCTACACTTCAAGGAGCAAAAAACCTTTTGTATTGTTAACGTATAACCAGGTCTTGAGATAAACAAGAGTCTTGTATGCCGAATGTCACGTCTTATATGGTATATATATGAGCATCAATAAAGACTGGGATCGGTCCAGTGTTGTCCGATCCTCTCAACCCCATCTTGCTTTCATTCTTTTCTTCTAAGCTCCTCGACAGCAGGGTTCCTGGGGGTTTCGCCTTACTAGTGCTGGCCGCGGCACCACTGGAGAAGGGATAGGCTACCCATTTCAGTATTCTTAGGTTTCCTTGGTGGCTCAGCTGGTAAAGAATCCGCCTGCAATGCAAGAGCCTTGGGTCAATCCCTGGGTTGGGAAGATCCCCTGGAGAAGGGAACGGCTACCCACTCCAGTGTTCTGGCCTGGAGAATTCCATGGACTCTATAGTCCATGGGGTTGCAAAGAGTTGGACACAACTGAACAACTTTCACTTTCATCCCTTAAAAATATACAACTGGAGGGACTTCCCTCGTGGTCCAGTGGTTAAGAAGCTGCATTCCAATGCAGGGACATGGATCACAAAACTTAAGATCCCACATGCCACAGGGCCACTAAGTCCACGCACTGAAATAAATAACCTGCGTGCTGCAACTAAGATCCCAATGCAGCCAAATAAAAATAAAAAATTTTTTTAAATTCCCTATTCTTGCTTAACATATTCCTGAATGAAAACACTGATGACTAAAAGTGATACTGCAAGTATAAGGAATGGCAAAAACT
The DNA here is from genome assembly GCA_935064755.1 of Tragelaphus eurycerus. NCBI lineage: Eukaryota > Metazoa > Chordata > Mammalia > Artiodactyla > Bovidae > Tragelaphus > Tragelaphus eurycerus. The sequence continues at coordinate 8,153,143 of CAKXYN010000034.1, read as the reverse complement.
GATGGGGTTGTCAGACTATCATTTCTGCATATCCTCTTTGTAAATTTTACAAGGGGAAAACAATCAAATGTAATGAGGACTTCCAAAAAGTTCCCAAAGTTTTTTAGAAATTATTAAGAAAAGCCTTTATTTATTTATTTTTTTTACAGGAGTGGAAAAAGCATTTTATTTATTTATTTATTTTAATTTTATTTTGCTTAACTTTACAATATTGTATTGCTTTTGCCTTTCATCAAAATGAATCCTCCATAAGTATACATGTGTTCCCCATCCTGAACCCTCCTCCCTCCTCCCTCCCCATACCATCCCTCTGGGTCGTCCCAGCGCACCAGCCCCAGGCATCCGTTATCAGGCATTGTACCTGGACTGGCGACTCGTTTCAGATATGATATTATACATATTTCAATGCTATTCTCCCAAATCATCCCACCCTCTCCCTCTCCCAGAGTCCAAAAGACTATTCTATACATCAATGTCTCTTTTGCTGTCTCATAAACAGGGTTATTGTTACCATCTTTCTAAATTCCATATGTATGCGTTAGTATACTGTATTTGTGTTTTTCTTTCTGGCTTACTTCACTCTGTATGGATTTATATCCACTACCAATGGATGTCATTAGCTGTTTCTAATGAATTCCAACTTGAGTGAATCCAGGTTCCTTAATAATACATAGATTAATGCCAGTATTATATGCACATGCCTATAATTTATGAATAAATATGTATACATTTATCATGGTGCATATTCAAAAACCTGTGTCCATAGGGGTCCATGATCAAAAAGTTTGGATGCTACAACTGTAAGCAGTCATGCTGTAGTTCCTTTTCTGTGTTTAGTGAGCACTCCACGTACACTGGTGGCTCAACGGTAAAAAATCTGTGGGTTGAGACGATCCCCTGGAGAAGGAAACGGCAACCTACTCCAGTCCATGGGGTCACAAGAGCTGGGCACAACTTAGCAACGACACCACCACCCGGTACACTGGCATTGGGCACTGAACCACCTTGGCTAATCTGTCTCTTGAATTAGTACTGATCTGCTTAACACTTTGTTCACAGGTCTTCTCCTGACCCAGAACAGATTATATATCACACCATGAGGAAACCTCTTGATTTTAATAAGAACTGTTTCACTAATGCCATACAAAACTGCCTCCTGCTAAATGTACAATATATATTTTCTCTATGGTCTTTTCCTAGTTTTGCCTGAAAAGGCTGTCAGCCATTGTCCTTAAACATGACTGGGTCATACTTTCCTGCAACAAATACTTATTAACGACCTGCCGCGGTCTCCTCTGTGTCACAGTGCACAAGGGCCATCCCTCAAATAAGCCCATTCAAGCAGCCTGCATCCTCAGGGCATCCCCAAATCACCTGTCAAACCACAGACATCTCACAAAGAGTCACCCCTGTCATGGTCAACCAGGGATTTCCCTCCATGAATGCCTCTTTCCCAAAGCCCATTTCTTTGGTTTCCTGGCTGGCGCATAAACTCCTGGTCCCCAACCTCCTAAGAACCTTCCCAGTGAAATCTGAATTCGGATCCCGGAACAGAAGAGCAGGGAGAGACCGAAGAAAGAAGCAGCCCCTCGGATAGGTAGGCGGCAGGTTTACTCAGCAAGGGAACTACATACATGGCTTGTTTGAGTACCGCCAGACAGATTTCCGAACCCTTCAGCCAGAGTCTTTTAAGTATCTTTAGAGGCTTTAGCAGGGTTCAGTCATGTCCACCATGCGGATGGACCCACAACACGTTGGTCTTTGACGACTGTCTCCTAAAAATGGCTCCCACTGTGGGAAGGGAGGGCATATGGGAAATTTCAAGGATGGGGAGGTGCCAAGGGACCTCTGATTGCCCGGATCCAGCTCGTAGGTCAACCTGCAGTCACCTCCTGTCAGTTACCTGCTCTGCCACCAGGGTTTCTCATTATTGGCACTGTTACTGGTATTGATGGCTTTGTTGTGGAGCTGTTCTGTGCATGGCGAAATGTTTAGCAGCATCCCTGGCCTCCACCCACTAGATGCCAATAGGAAGCCCTCCCCTCCCAACCTAAACTGTTGCCAGACATCACCAAATGTGTTCTGGAGGGCAAGATTACTCTCACTTGAGAACCGGCTGTGTCAAGGCTCCATGGTAAAATAATAGTTTGTTAATGGTAGAAAATATTAGGTAGGGAAATTTTAAATAGGGCCATCTGTGAGAGTCACTCTGAGGAGGAGATTTACAAGCTGACACGTGAAAAATGAGAAGAAGCCAGTCCCCTGATGCATGTGGGGAAGAGCATTCTGGGTAGCAGAAATGGCAAGTGCAAAGGCCCTGAGTCTTGAGCTTCCTGGACCCAGAAAAGGAAACAAGACTGGGAGGTGTTCCTGTTAGTGGTGAGGAGGAAGGTTGGAGACATTGGCCAAGGCTAGATAACACAGGACCTCACAGATCCCTGGGAAGATCAGTTCTGGGAAAGATCCTACTTATCAGCCATTCCATGGGCTTAGAAGGAAGCTGCCATGCCTAGCTTTGTGTATCACTGAAGGAACTAATGGTATTGAAAGTCAGATGAATTAATCTCTCTAATAAGAATTTTTTATTTTGGAGCCTGAGAGCAGTGACTAGTGAGACACAAGTACAAACACACAGGTAGAATTTAGTTTATGGAGTGGAGGGTTGGTTTCTGCAATAAATAGACTATTAGTTAACTTAGTGAATATTCAGACTGTTCAGGTACTATTGCTAGAAATGAAAAGTTGGTGAGAGCAGAAAACTGAGACGTAATTTCTACAACTCAGAAATTGTATTTGCTAATTTCTCTAAGAAAATACTTGAGAACTCAATCTGCTGGGTTCTAATTTGCACAAGTAACTTTGTGCATCCTCAGATCTCTAACTTGACCTACTCTTTGGGGGGAAAGTACTTGCTTGGCAGCTTCAAATACATGAATTTCAGTTTCTTAATCTGTAAAATGCTGGGCTCTTTAAGGCATGTTGAATATCTAAAATGCTCCAATTCTCTGATCTTTTGCCCCTTCATAGTAAATATAATTTAATTTTTGTGAAATCTTCATAACTATATAGATTAGTTAGAATTTTTCTCTTTGTTCTCACTCTATGGATTACTTGGATTTGAGTTTGAGATAATCTACAATCCCAGGCTGCTTTCGTAACTCAATTTCTTTGTCAAAACCTAAGGTGAAACTGGCAGGTGCTTTTGGTCCATCGTTCAGCCAAAGATGTATCCAAGAACAATTTGCTGAAAAGAAATAAGAAACTTTCTCATCTGCCAAACTTCCTCTTGCCTGCTGCTCTTGACAGATATTTCTACAGGAAAAAAAAATCTATAAACACAGATTTTAAAAAGCAACAGTTGCTTCTGTTCAAGTTCCAGTCACATGTGACCTGATTTTTCAATCTTCTGTGAAGTCTGAACCCTGGTTTCTCAGTGAGAGCCAAAGCAAACTGCTTTCAGGAGTCTCCGTATCTGTCTGTTTGCAAACCTGCCCTGTTTGCCAATTAGGCAGACATCTGGCTTGGGGACCCAGCACAGCTTCCTCCTGGAGCCTCAGTCTGAGATAGGGGCCAAGCTGTACCCTGTCAGAATGCATCTGAAGATGCAGAGGTCACTGTCGGGTGGGATACATGGGCTTGTCTCTGGCACCAGAAATAAACAGAAAACAGGTGGGGACCATGGGTGGCCTGAGGCTAATACTGTTTTCCGAAAAGGAGGGTAAAGGGTTCTATGATCTACCAACTGCCCTTGGAAAAGCTGTTACAAGGGGAGTGATTCTGTGGTGTGCTTGTGTGCGTGTGTGTGTGTGTGTGTGTGTGTGTGTGGGAGTGTCGGGGGAGTGGTTAGGATATGAGTAACTAATATCTGCTAACTGTAGGCTATCATCAAATCATTCTCCAATAATTCCTCTGCTCTTTCAAGTCCTTCCTTCCTTAACTTTCTTTTTAAAGAACAATTTCTGCAAGAAATGACCATGTCTTATCAGCCTATATTCCTATCATTAATATCTGCTCTTTGTTATAGTTATTTATTGATGCTACCACCTGACATTTTGGACAAAAATAATACTTTCAGATGGAAAAGGAAATGGCACCCCATTCCAGTATTCTTGGCTGGGAAATCCCATGGACAGAGAAGCCCGGGTATAGTCCATAGGGTCACAAAAAAGTTTGACACGATTTAGCAACTAAAGAACAACGATACTTTCAGAGACAAATTAAAAAATTTTGTAAGGTGCTTCTATACTCTGAAAAAGAAAATTCTGAAGATCTCCTTACACTATCTGGAGCTGATAATGTCCTTGATCATTTCAACACTTTAAGAAAAATACTACTTTGTATTAGTTCATTATTGCTGTCTGATAGATCATCCCAAAACACAGTGGTTTAAAACACACTCCTTTATTAGTTCACAGTCCCATGGCTTGAAAATGTAAACCCTTTCATCTCCTGGTCTTCTGGTTGGCCTCCCTGTGCAGTCGGACGCTTGTCAGCTAGGCAGTGCTGCTACTGGGGTTGTCTGGCTGTTGGGTGGAGTGAGGCTGGTGACTGAATTATATGTCTGTTGTCTTCCAGAGGGCTAGCCCAGGCATGTTTATGTGTGGTTGCAAGAGTCCAAGAAAGCAAACAAGGACTTTGATTCAGAACTGCTGTGATAACTGTCTACCTAAAGCAAATCAGAGGCAGAGGCTCAATTCATCATGTAGAGAATTAAATTCATGGTTTGATAGGACCATGGCAAAGTGAAAAGTGAAAGTGTAACTCAATCAGTCGTGTCCACCTCTTTGTGACCCCGTGGTCTGTAGCCCACCAGGCTCCTCTGTCCATGGAGTCCTCCAGGCAATATTGGAGCGGGTTGCCATGCCCTTCTCCAAGGGATCTTCTCCACCCAGAGATTGAACCTGAGTCTCCTGCATTGCATGTAGATTCTTTACCAACTGAACCACCAGAGAAGCCCTGGAAGACCACAGCAAATTTATCTCCCAAAGGCTGTTGGTATAGAGGGGCATTTTTGTCAAGCTACCTCACTGCTCAGTACTACATACCACACTCAGGGTACCTTGCATACATTGTTGCCAATTTTTACAAGGACCCAGTAAATTAAATATCATTTTAGAGTTGGAAAATAAAAACAAAGTTTAAAGAGACTAAGTAGCTTGCCCAAGATCATACATAATAAACAAACCTACTCTGAGTTGGTCCAATATTTGTAGACCCTCAAATCTTTACTTTTTGTATTCCTATTTGACATATTTTTTTTCAGTTTTCAAAGTTAACAAATTCTGTTAAATTCTGTTCTCAAATTCTAATATCTTTCTTCCCTCATCTCTTTTCAAAATCTCATTTAACTGTATTACTGCAACCATACAATTTATTCCAGTGTTCTCTTATTTAAAAGGAAATTTGAGAGTTGCTAGAGTTGGTAAAAACTGAAACTAAACATTTTAGTCTTAAGTAAAACTTAAATAGCCTTCTATACTATGAATTTATTTCATACTGAAAATATTTCTTGGCTATTATCTAAGCTTCATGAATATAGCAGAGTCTGGGGGTGGTGGCAGTGAAGGGTCCCAAGCCGAGTTGATATAATTAGGAGGATGAGAACAAAGAAATAGTGAATATTCTAGAATAGATGTTCAATTTTAGTGCTTTCTCATATCTTGACTCTGCCTTGGGTGAGTGCCTTGCACATGGTAGAGTGTCCTGGAAATCAGAACACTTGAGTCCTGAGGCCCCTGCCACAACTAACTGAAGGTGGTGCATCACTTTATTGTCTAGACCTCAATTTCTCCACTAATGACCTAAGAGTATAAAGAGTTGTAAGCAACTTTGGATATGAACTATTTCTACATTCTGACCCATGGCCTTCGGACACATGGCGGAGGAGACTTCTGCAATTCAACCAGCCTGCCTTGCTGGGCTCTGCTTGCCAGAATCAAATGCAATCTTTTCGAAACTTCAGAGTCAGGCTTTCACGAAAATGGAGCATTCCATGTATCTTCCAAAAGGCATGCCTTTTCCTAATTCTCATAAATTTCCATTTGATTAGCCTCTGTACCATCCTTAATGATCTCTGTTCACTGTCTCTAGTATCTCACTCCCAGTACATGGTTTATGTTCTCCTCTTGAACTGTGGATTCTGTAATTACCACTTCCTTCTAATTGAGTACAAGCACATGTGACAGCAACCATGCTTCATCCCCATAAAAACATCACTTAATGTTCACTAATTGTTAGTGACATCCTCCCCTTTTCTCCCTGATGTCTGAGATCAACTCCCCTTTGGAAGGAACAAGTCAAGAGAAGGCCTGATGGGGATGTTTAGGGAAACATTGGTTGGGCAACTTCTGCCCTAGGCTTGGAGAGAAACACTCTTGCCTTGGCCCCTTTTCTGGCTTATATCATCAGAGCAGTAAGACCTTAACATTCCAAATGAAGGTGTGAGCTGGGCGACAAGATCATGAAGAGCAGGAAGAGCAAGGCACAAAGAATCCTCATGCCCAGCAGATGCCCAGGTTTGGCTCCAGATTGGGGTCCCATATAGCACTTGGGACCAGAAAATCAGCTTTTCATTAGAAGACTCACTTGCTGTCTCTGCAACCTGTACAGATCTCACTCAGGGATCCATGACAACAGCAGATACCTACAAGGTTCATGGCATCAGATGCTGGTCAGTTTGAGCTAAGTAATAGAAATAAGTCCTCAAAGAGCATTATGAACTCTGCTTAAGTCAAGTCTTACTTCTGTGGCAGTGTCTTAATCACTCAGTCATGTCCAACTCTTTGTGACCCCAATGACTGTACCCTCCAGGCTCCTCTGTCCATGGGATTTCCCAGGTAAGAATACTGGAGTGGGTTGTCATTTCCTTCTCTAGGATATCTTCCTGACTCAGGGATTGAACCTGGGTCTCCTGCATTGCAGGCAGTTTCCTACATTGCAGGCAGATTCTTTACCTACTGAATCATCTGGGATGATTCCTGCTAATAGTACACTTTGTCACATCCATGAGCTGAGCATTTCCATTTCTAAATTTGCTTTAAACACCTCAAGTGACTATTTTTCTAAAGGGATTACACATTATTATTAAAAAACAATATGGAGTTGGTATTCGAGTCCTTAATTCTGTGGTAATTTTTTTTTTCCAAATCAAATACTTATTTGTAATAATAAGGATAACAATAACTGTTAGTGTATTATTCTGCCAGGACTCCATAACAAAATATCACAGAACACGTGGATAAACCACAGAAATCTATTTTCTTTCAGTTCTGGAGGCTAGAAGCCCAAGATCAGGGTGTCAGCAGGTGTGGTTTCTTTTGAGGCCCCTCTCCGCAGACTGCAGACAGTTACTGTCTCACTGTGTCCTTATGTGATCTTTGTGAGCAAGCGCTCCTGCTCCCTTTCTGTGTCCTAATCATGTCATGTTGGATTAAGGCTCAATTTAAAGGCCTTATTTTAACTTAATCACCATTTAAAACACCTTCTCTTCCCTGGTGGCTCAGATGGTAAAGTATCTGTCTACAGTGTGGGAGACCTGGGTTTGATCCCTGGATTCGGAAGATCACCTGGATTTGGAAGAGGCAATCCACTCCAGTACTATTGCCTGGAAAATCCCATGGACAGAGGAGCCTGGTAGGCTACAGTCCATGGGGTCGCAAAGAGTTGGACACGACTGAGAGACTTCACTTTCTCTCCAAATACAGTAAGTGCCCTACATACAAAACTTCAAGTTGCAAGCTTTCAAATATGGGCCCATGCATTTGCATGTCCAATCAGGTGAGTTAGTTCATGTGTCGCGTGTGTGCATCCTCCACCCGCGGCTGAGCTTTTGTGACTTTCCTGTACAGTACTGTATAGAGTCCTGTAGTGCAGTATCTTTGTTTCAAGCTGAGGATGTCCAGAAGCAAACATAGAAACAGCGGCGTATAGCCAGTTTTGTTAGCCAGCTGGGTACCTTGGCTAACTTTGTTGGACTTATGAACAAATTGGACTTACATTCTCAGAACAGAACTCATTCAGATATAGAGGAGTTACTGTACAATTGTATCTGAGTACAGGGAGGCTAGGGCTCCAATATGTAAATCTTGGGGGACACAATTCAGGCTATTTATAGTTCCCAGCCTTTATTTCTGCCAGATATGACTCTACTTGCTTTACAAAAATTAAGTCCACAGTTTCTCCACCTCAGCAATAGTGATATTTTGGTCCTGATAATTCTTTGTGGGGGTTGGATGGGAGGCTTCCCTGAGCACTGTAAGATGTTCAGAATCATCCCCTGCTGATGCCAGTATCAACCATTAGATGCCAGTAGCATCTGCCTACCTTGTCCTTTGTAGTGATCACCAAAAACATATCCAAACATCATCACATCCACCCTGGGGAACAAAATGGTCACAATTGAAGACCGTGTGTTAAATCTAACCTATATACAATAATCCAATTAATGTTTAATACCCCCACTTCAAACAGAGAAGGCGATGGCACCCCGTTCCAGTACTCTTGCCTGGAAAATCCCATGGACGGAGGAGCCTGGTGGGCTGCAGTCGTGGGCTGCAGTCTATGGGGTTGCTAAGAGTCAGATATGATTGAGTGACTTCACTTTCCCTTTTCACTTTCATGCATTGGAGAAGGAAGTGGCAACCCACTCCAGTGTTCTTGCCTGGAGAATCCCAGGGACGGGGGAGCCTGATGGGCTGCCGTCTATGGGGTCGCACAGAGTCGGACACGACTGAGCGACTGAACTGACTGACTGACTGACTGACCCCCACTTCATAAAGAAAGATGCTAAGATCAAAGTAAGAATCACTGGTCGAGTTTACACAGAGACTAAGTGACAAAGCCTGAGGTTGAACCCTGGTTATTTTTTCCATAGCATGAATCTACTCATTAGTGTCTACCCTCCTCCTCTCTAGCCTTCAACTTTCAACCATTTCTAATCCAGTTCACACCTTGAGTTATGAAAGTCAGGGCTCAAAATTACCAGCAATTAACCATGTGAGGGACCTTTTTACATCTTTATGAAAATCCAAACCATAAATTCTTGTGCCTTCCCCAAATACTGGTCTATCAGTGTTTCAGACTGTTAGCTTGACAGAGTACCAACACTATCATCCAAAATGGTCATGGGGACTTCCCTGGCCTTCCAGTGGTTAAGACTTCAGGCTTCCAATGTAGGGGGCACAGGGTCAAACCCTGGTCAGGGAACTAAGATCTCACATACCAGGTGGACCTGCCAAAAACACTATTTTAAAATTAAAGTATCACTTGATCAAAGCTATTTTTAAAAAATAAAAAGATAAAATGGTCATGGATCACTGAGAAGTGGATTAGAGGATATATCTCAAGTACAATAGATGACAAGCAGTAGTCTAATCCAACCATCCATCTACCTCTAAAATGTAGAACAGCCTAATTTTAAAGAAGAATTTTAAAGGAGCCAGAGAATTTAGGATATTGGCCATTGACTATGCAAAGACAGAGGTATAGAATTAAGGTTTAAGTTCTGCTTGTGAGAAATTAAGGATGAAAAATGCTTGGGCAGTGCACCCCAGAGAATGTGACACCTTCAGAGTAATGCTTGGCTTTTCTTTAAAGCCCATAGGTTCATCAAATATTCCTGAACTTCGAATAGCTTCCAGCAAGGAGAGAAAGCTAAATGATTGTGCGAGTGTATATGCTGAAGGGTTCTGGGAGAGCTTCATTCCAAACTCTCAAGAGGTAATCTTTACTTCCCCACCTTGAAGCACAAGACTTGATTAACTTTATCTTAGCATACCAATAAATGTTGTATTGGCCATAAAAACAGTCAGCTATAGTATAAATCCAACTCCAGTATTTAATTCCTTGACCTTCCATGTCAGCGATTCTTAAAAGCAAGCTACGATGTGCCCCGTGAAGTGTCTCCTTTTTATTGGCTCTAAATTTACTGTCTGATCACTTTGTAGCTCCTACACTCATCACACCATGAGACAACATAAAATGGCCTGTTCCAGAGACCTTCATATTTTGGAACATCTTTATCTATCCAACTCTGACTACTCCCTCTGCTCCAACTCTTCCATATGATAATGAATCTCCTGGGGAAGGCATCATTTTTTAAAATACAGATTTGAAGCAAATAAGAGAAAAACCTTCATGCCAATTGAGACTGATAGCAAGCCGAATTCTCTGGTATAAACGTTCTGCTTTGTCTGTTAGTTTATTAGGAAATAATGTTTACCTTAAAATATTTCTAATCCCCAACTGTTTATATTATAGTTTCTTAAGGGTGCTTTCAAAAACTGAATTTTGGAGACAGATCTCTAAATAAATAAATCTTTATAGGGACTGCAAATAGAGGCATTGTTTATTTATAAGGGTGCATTTTATTTTACTGAATCATAGTTGATTTACAATGTTGTGTTAGTTTTGGGTGTACAGCAAAGTGATTCTTGTTAGAAAACAAGAGTTTTAGATTTTTCCCCTGAGTTATATCTGAATTATATGTATATACCTGATATACATATATGTATATATACCACCCTTATGACAGAAAGTGAAGAGGAACTAAAAAGCTTCTTGATGAAAGTGAAAGAGGAGAGTGAAAAGGTTGGCTTAAAGCTCAACATTCAGAAAATGAAGATCATGACATCTGGTCCCATCACTTCATGGGAAATAGATCAGCAAACAGTGGAAACAGTGTCAGACTTTATTTTGGGGGCTCCAAAATCACTGCAGATGGTGATTGCAGCCATGAAATTAAAAGACACTTACTCCTTGGAAAGAAAGTTATGAGCAACCTAGATAGCATATTAAAAAGCAGAGACATTACTTTGCCAATAAAGGTCCATCTAGTCAAGGCTATGGTTTTTCTGGTGATCATGTATGGATATCAGAGTTGGACTGTGAAGAAGGCTGAGCACCAAAGAATTGATGCTTTTGAACTGTGGTGTTGGAAGAGACTCTTGAGAATCCTTTGGACTGCAAGGAGATCCAACAAGTCCATCCTAAAGGAGATCAGTCCTGGGTGTTCATTGGAAGGACTGATGTTGAAGCTGAAACTCCAATACTTTGGCCACCTCATGCAACGAGTTGACTCATTGGAAAAGATCCTGATGCTGGGAGGGATTGGGGGCAGGAGGAGAAGGGGACGACATAGGATGAGATGGCTGGATGGCATCACTGTCTCAATGGGCATGGGTAGACTCCGGGAGTTGGTGATGGACAGGGAGGCCTGGTGTGCTGCGATTCATGGGGTTGCAAAGAGTTGGACACAACTGAGCAACTGATCTGATCTGATCTGATATATATCGGATCTATCAGATATGTATATATCTGAATTATATGTACATATATATTCTTTTTCAGATTGTTTTCCCTTATAGGTTATTGCAAAATAATGAAGTATGGTTCCCTGTGCTATATAGTAAGCCTATACAAGTGCATTTTACTGATTTGTTTATTTAGTTTTGGCTGCACTGGGTCTTTGTTGCTGCACAGGGGGCTATGCTCTAGTTGGGGTGGACAGGTTTCTCATTGTGATAGCTTATCCTGCTGCAGAGTACAGGCTCTGGAGAGCACAGGCCTCAGTAGCTGCAGGTTGGGTGCTCCAGAACGCAGGCTCAATAACTGGCCACCAGCTTAGTTGCCCTGAGGTGTGTGGAGTCTTCCTGAACGAGGGATTGAACCCACGTCCCCTCCATTGGCAGGCAGATTCTTAACCACTGGACCCCCAGAGAAAGCCCTATAAGGGTGTATTTTAAATACTCCATGAAAACTACCTAGCCCTATCCTTTACCTCTTGAAAATATTTCTTCTTTTTTATTGTTTTGACACTTTAATTTCTATTTTATTACAGGGTTTTTTGTTTTGTTTTGTTTTTTTAAATTATCAGTTTACTAAGGAGAGATGATAGACTGTTCTCCCTGGCCTGGGAGCATCTGTGCCCATGAGTCTTAACCAGAGTCTCTCAAAATCACTGTGAAAAATTTTCTAAATCTTAGTCCTTGATTTGTCTCTCTGCAGAGATGCAGGTCCTCTGATATGCTATGAGTCTCAGAGTTACTTTTACCAATGACAGCCGTCATATCTCTCAGGTAGGTCAGGGCTATAAAGTAATATTAAAACCCACCAGTCTAGTGAAGAATATGTATTCCGGGTTGAGTAGGGGTTGTTAGAAAACAGAGTCTTAGACTTTTCCCCTGAGTATCTCATTTTCTTTGTGTACACACGCTACTCCCTCATCCAGGAAGTCCTTTCAACTTTTCTGATTCACCTTTAAGTGCCTGGCTCAGTCGTCTTCACTCTGGGATGCCAGCTCCAGGCTACCAAGCATTTGTACCAGCTTCTGTGTTCGCCTCAAATCTTGAAGTTAATTTTTGATGCCTTACACAAAATCCTTGCCACGTTTGCCCTTCCTTTTCCTAGACTTCCAAGTCTTGAAAGTTAGGGGTGATCGAGATCATATCTTTATATCTCGAGTACAAAAAAGCCTGCCTGGCTTACAGTGAGGGATCAATATAGGCCACTGAATGGATGAAAACTGATGCTTCAGGGAGAGGACAGGCTGAGTTTGAAGGAATTGAGAAATGGATTGTAGGGAGAAATGTGAACAACACAAAGACCGCCTAGGGGCCCCTTAACACACTGAGGACGAAGACTGAAAAACCAAAGATGAATCTTCTCTACTTCACAAATCTGTCCCTAGCCAGTTAGAAATGAACAGCAAGCAGAAAAAGCATCACTTTAAGTGTGAAGGTGTCAAGGTTGCTTCTTTAGCTCCCAGTGTCCAGCAGTCCATTTTCCTAATTTGGGGTGAGAGGGTAGATGCTAAGATTGCACCCCACCTGTAGGTACTGATAATTTTCTTGCTCCAGCCTCAACCCGGTGAGCCAGAGGAGATGGCGCTGGTGATGGGTTAAAAATGCTCTGAAAGTGTGATGAAAGCTTCAGGGTAAATATTATTTTAACATCAGAGGCTGCAGCAATAAGACTAAATCCTAGACCTTATGAAAAAATAATGAGTAAGATTTGAGCGTGCTGTTGTTTCTAATAATAATAAAAAAGGAAGAATGTTATCATTTAAGTCCATCAAAACTGAAGCAGCCTGACAGACCCCATAAAAAGCAGAGTTTCAGGAGCAGATGGAGACTTCCTTTGCTTTGCACACGGTGAGTGGGGGAAACTTCTCTCCTCTTTACCTTTATATCAGAAATTTAGCGTGAGAACAGGGCTTGTGGCTCTGCAGCAAAAAGAGAGAGAGAAAGAGAGAAAAGGCTGGATTCTTTAAATCTTACCTGACTTTGCAGATAATCACTTTTCCAGATGCCCAAGGTGAGTGGAAATTGAAATGGCCCTCACCAATGGTAAAAACAATATGGTTCCTTCTGAAAAATGCCTAAAATATACATGTGAACTCTCTCCGGTGGCTCGCTACCCTGTTCCTCATCTGAATACCCTACTTTCATTCTTTGAGTCCCAGCGTTCTTCAGAAGCCAGCGAAAAAGAAACACAAAGTTGGCCAAGTCACAAATTAGGAGCAGATTCTGTTTGGAGAAAACCTTGGGTAAAATTACACACACCTGCTTAAGACCTGAAACTGGAAAGCAGGTGAGTGACCATAAGGAGGAAACACTCCAGTTTGGGAGGAAAGCAGGGAACACAGCAACCCAAGGAAAGTGAGAATCACAGTGACCCAGATGCTCCAGGGCTCCCTTTGTGGGTTCTCTGAACTTTCCTGGCAGCAAGTGAGTATTGGGATTAAAACAGCAAAAGGTGGGGGTGGAAGGGCTTTTTCCCCTTCACCTGCTAGAGCTCCTATCTACAAAAATCACAGAACTGGGCACAACACCTTACTAGAGTTTGTATTAAATTATTATACCAAAACCTAATAGAGGAATGACAAGCTATGGCATCGAGGTGTCCCCATCAGAACTCAAATTCCCAGATACAGTCAAAGCTCATTTTTTGCTTCTCTGTTATCTGGCTGTTTCTGAACTCCCCCAGAGAGAAGCTGTGACTTTTCTAGTGACTTGGTGGATGGTGTAATAAATGGAATTTATGAACATGCCCTCTCTTCACGGGATGTTCCCTATGCTGAGGAATTGAACAAACTAAATCTAAAATTGGGGCAAGGAGTGATTACTGTCAAGAGTGAATAGTCCAATGTAAAGAGCACATGAACGGTGGCATGCTCCGTGATTCGTTACTGGTTGTGGCAGAAACTGCCATGTGCTTGCTGAAACTGGCCTCATTTTCCTCTTGGGCACAAAATAGACTACATTTACCATATTCCTTTGCTGTTTAAAGTGGCCATATTACTAAGCACTAGCCCACAGAATCATGGAATGTGAGTTGAAGTGATATTTGTCATTTCCATGCCTGGCCCATAAAAATGAACTTTCTGTTTCCCTATCTACTGGCTGAATGAAGGAGACACAGTGCAGATCGCCTGGAGAAGGGTGCAACCACACGACGGAAGGATGCCGGGTCCATGCAGGGCCACACGGGATACCTCTCCCTGATGGCAGACATGTCCAGTGAACTCTGTGTGAGTGTGAACGTTTTATTTGTTAAGCTGCTTAGATGTAGGCAGTCTATTAGCACAGATTGCTTCATTTACCCTAATCAGAGTAAGTGCTTATAGGATGAACTTCATGGCTTCAGTTTCTTCATCTTTTAAAAAAAGGGCTATTATCCTTCCCTTTGGCCTTCCCAGGTGGCTCACCAGTAAAGAATCTGCCTGCCAGTGCAGGAGACACAAGAGACCCCTCCAATATTCTTGTCTGGAGAATTCCATACAAGGAGCCTGGTGGGCTACAGCCCAGGGGGTCAAAAAGAGTCGGAGGTAACTTATCAACTAAAGAACAACAAAAAATCTGTTACATTTGACATTCTTTTCTGTCACTTAGTTACATCCTAAGGCTTCATCTCAAGCCCAGGAGAAATCTATACATACATTCCTGTGAAGAGCTCCATACACTGTTACTGATAAGCACTGTCAGGACCAAGAAGATACAAACAAGCACAGCTGTATTTCTTCTCAAGCATCTTGTTTCTGTGTAGATCTAAAGAGTGAGAGTAAACACAATAACAAAGCTAGTGAGAAGGCAACTTTTTCCAAGTTATTATTTATGTGTGTGCATTTGTGTGTTTATTCAGAGATACAAGTTAATAGATTTTTGGGGTATAATCAGATGCAAAATGTTAGGCACCTTGTTTGGGAAAAGAAAAGAATGTGTGGACTCTACCTTACCTGGGCTTGTTCGTGCAAATGGTCACATTTGGACACATAAGCAGCCAGTGAGTTTCATATACATAGAACATGCACTTAATTAAATACTATCTGGATTGGTCAGTTGGTCAATTCTGGATGAATAAAAGCAATAGAAAGCAAAATAGACTTTGTTTTAGAAAAAGGCAATCAATCACCCTTTAATTTTCCCCTTGCTGCTGCTGCTAAGTCACTTCAGTCGTGTCCGACTCTGTGCGACCCCATAGACGGCAGCCTGCCAGGCTCCCCTGTCCCTGGGATTCTCCAGGCAAGAACACCTAAGAGCACTTAAAAAATGATATAACTTGGATTTACTTCTTGTTTACCTAAAGAAACATTTGCATCATCATCTGGAAGCATTCCTATGAAATATACAGGAGCCATGTGTTTTAAAACACCTGTAAAATGACCCAATGCAGCTCCGTCAGGCCTATGGTACATGAAATGCAAAATAAAAATAAAAACAATTTCCAGCTTCTTCTTTTCCCTAACAAGCAGGAAAACCTATTTTAATACCTGAATATTCAGTTGTAATGTGTGTAATTTTGTAGTCCCACCATAAAGAATATTTTTCCTCCTTGTACAAAGACATAACAGATGCAATTAGAGGATATTATATTGTCATATGCATCAGAGGAATAGAGTTGGTATTAAACCTTCCACATGGCACTCAGGCACGAAGGTATCAGAAAAGGAAATGGCATCACTCAGAACCCCTTTCACCTTTCAACCCCGGGGGGCCTCATTATATCTGGGGGAAGGTATTTGTAAAAGTCAAATGCAGAATGGGCTGTAGATTGGTGGGGAAAGGAAGAAGGCTCACGTGTCAGAGCAGCACCCTCTCAAGGACTGATGAAGTGCTGATTTTACATGCTTTGTTGATCTCAGATTCTGCGGGGATAGGATGGAGAGAGGTTTGATAGATGAGACAGCCCATTTAAGATCTCAGACAAGGGTAGGTGATGGTGTTGAATAACAATGACCAGAGAATAGTTCATGCACCATCACTCGCAAATCCTGATTACAGACAAGACACCTACAAATGACTCTGAGATTTGAAGGTACCACAGTCCATGTTTGATCAGCAACTTGGAGCAGCCTCTACAGGGTCATCAACTGCCAATCTTCATTGTATTAATATTCTAGGTTTCATATTCATTCAAATGAAAAAGTAATGAAACTTCAAAACAATGTAATCATATTATGGTATGTCTAAACCTACCTTCTATGACACCCTCTGTGCTTTGGCTAATGTTTTGTGTCATTCCACAAGACATTTTTTCTTGCTGCATTAGATTTGTAAAAAGCCAGAGAAATAGCGATATCTATGCAACTTTTCTTGGGTAAGGCAATGGCACCCCACCCCAGTACTTTTGCTTGGAAAATCCCATGGACGGAGGATCCTGGTAGGCTCCAGTCCATGGGGTCGCTAAGAGTCGGACACGACTGAGCGACTTCATTTTCACTTTTCACTTTCATGCATTGGAGAAGGAAATGGCAATCCACTTCAGTATTCTTGCCTGGAGAATCCCAGGGACGGGGGAGCCTGGTGAGCTTCCGTCTGTGGGGTCGCACAGAGTCGGACACGACTGAAGCAACTTAGCAGCAGCAGCATGCAACTTTTCTAAAAGATGCTTCTCAACTCCTGAAATACATTTTTCTTGCATAGACCTTTCTTCTCTATACATGGGAAGAGAAGCTGATCTGAAGGGAAACTGAATTTCTTTCATTTCGAGCTAGCCCATATCCAAACAATGTATTTTTAAATTCTTGCTGCTACTGCTGCTAAGTCGCTTCAGTCGTGTCCGACTCTGTGCGACCCCACAGACAAAATGCCAGATATTTTTACACATGCTATTTATTCATTTTATAAATATCTGGGGACTTCAGCCGTGGTCCAGGGGTTAAGACGTCACCTTCCAATGCAGCGGGTAGAGGTTCAGTCCCTGGTCAGGGAGTTAAAATTCTACTTGCCTTGAAGCCAAAAAACCAAAACATAAACCAGAAGCAATACTGTAACAATTTCAATAAAGACTTTAAAAATGATCCACATCAAAAAATCTTTTTTAAAAAAATGATATAGCTATAAACAAGTCAGGTAAGCTTGCTTTCTTCATGGACCTTTCCTTCTATTTGTGGGAGGCAAAAAATGAACAAGAAGCAGATAAAGACAAATGGAGACTGTAAGATATACTACACTAGAAATAAACGGAGTATGCCAAAGATTTATTGAATATCTATCATGTGCAAAGCAATGAACCATGAACAGTGCTGTGTGCTTTCAGAACACAGTAATGAATAACAAAATCATCATCCTCTCCTCAAGAGGCATACAAAAGTGCAGGGAAATGCAAATCACCGATCACTTTGTTCGTGTCAAAGTGTTTTACATATTGTCATTTATGTGGACCTTAAAGAAGGCTGAGTACCAAAGAATTGATGCTTTTGAATTGTGGTACTTGAAGAAAACTCCTGAGAGTCCCTTGGACTGCAAGAAGATCAAATCAGTCAATCCTAAAGGAAATCAACACTAAACACTCATTGGAAGGACTGTTGCTAAAGCTGAAGCTCCAGTACTTTGATGTGAAGAGCTGACTGATTGGAAAAGACCCTGATGCTGGGAAAGATTGAAGGCAAAAGCAGAAGGGGGTGGCAGAAGATGAGATGATTAGATAGCATCACCCACTCAATGGACATGAATCTGAGCAAACTCCAGGAGATAGTGAAGGACAGGGGAGCCTGGTGTGCTATAGTCCATGGGGTCATAAAGAGCTGGACATGACTTAGTGACTGAACTAACAACAAACTCTAAGTTCAATTCCTTATATTCTCCTCCACAAAAAGTTCATATATGAGAATGTGGTAATAAACAATAGCCAAATTTTAAGAGTTGCATGCAAATCTGAATTTAAATCCAAGAGAGGAATTAATTGAATTTAAATCTAAGAATCCAGTCAATGACCTGAATTTAAATCCAGGAGAGTTGCTTCCAAGAAAGTTTCATAAAAATAATTTTTTAATGTCAATGTGTATTGAGGGACAGCAAAGAGATCCAATCAGTCCATTCTGAAGGAGATCAGCCCTGGATTTCTTTGGAAGGAATGATGCTAAAGCTGAAACTCCAGTACTTTGGCCACCTCATGCGAAGAGTTGACTCATTGGAGAAGACTCTGATGCTGGGAGGGATTGGGGGCAGGAGGAGAAGGGGATGCCAGAGGATGAGATGGCTGGATGGCATCACTGACTTGATGGACATGAGTCTGGGTGAATTCCGGGAGCTGGTGTTGGACAGGGAGGCCTGGTGTGCTGTGATTCATGGGGTTGCAAAGAGTCGGACACGACTGAGCGAGTGAACTGAACTGAACATAAATTTCTCATGTGTTCCAAAATTTAATAAGTTGCCCATCTAACAATCAAAAGTGGTGATTTGCCTGATTTTGTAAGAAAGGACAGAAGTTAAGCAGGTTGTGGAGACACATACACGCACACACAGACATTATCACATACACACCTGGCCTGGAGTCTAAGCAGCTGTAGGAGGGTTCAGGGGAAGACAGGCCAATCACAGGCCCAGCTGCTGCTTCCTGCCAAGAAGACAGGCCAGTGGATCAGCAATGTGTGTAAGCTACAAAGTAGGTGCTGCTTCTCTTCTGCCTTCCAAACCTCCCAAGAATCACCCTCCCTTGTGGCACATCCTAACAAGAAATACACAAGAAAGCAAATTCCGGAAAAGGTGGTTCAGTCTAACCAAGTTGACACGGCCCAAAACCATCACAGGCATTGTGCTATTTGTGGGCATACTGTGAAGATTCAGACCATCCTTCCTATCTTGGCATACCTGACAATTTTCATATCATGTGGTAAGTTTTACAGTCAAGGCATATACTTGGGCTTCAAGGCCTATAGAAGCTTTTCTTCCAGGGTGGGAGGGCATCAAAAACTTTTTAAACTAAATCTTAAATAATATATATGAAATAAGGACACAAAGAATGATAAGAGCAGAGTCTCAGAAAAAGAAAGCATCACAGTTAAGACACGCAGGGAGTATGTAAGTCAGGTTTCCTCAGAGGATGCTAGGATGAACAGCAAAATCTCAACACAGGTTTTGTTTTGCTCACATGAATGTTCAGTGCACTTGGCTACATCTCTCCTAGTTTTCTTCATTCCAAGCCCCAGGCTGGAAAAGCAACCCTCACATAAGACATACCTGTGGTAAGGGAGAAGTAAAGGAACAAGGCACATGACATATGGCTCTTAAAGCTACTTGTGAAAATTACAGAATTCGTGTTCTCTCGTATTTCCTTGGCCATATTTCAAATAAGTAAAACATTGGTGTCTTGGTCACAAATATTTACTTTTTTCCCTTTGTATGCTAATTTCACTCACTCTCCCTCTTTTCCACGGAGACAACTCTTAGCTTGAGTGTTGGAACCTAAAATTTCTTCTAACCAAAAACCGTAAAAACACACAAAGGTGCTGGGATATCACTCTGGTGATTCCGTTAAGTCATATGGCACAGATGAGGGATTTTACAGATGTAATTAACACCCCTAATTAGTTGACTTCAAGTTAATTAAGAAGAAGATTATTCTGGGCGAGCCTGACTTTTCAGGTGAGCCATTAAACAAGGCTCTAAAGATCAGGTGCGGGAGAAGCCAGGGGAATGGTCTCTTGCTGGCCATTGAGAAGCCAGAAGCCTCGTGATGACTTTCTGATCAGCCAATGAGTGAGGCAGGGGGTGTGGCCATAGCCTAATTTAGCAGGTAAGGACCGCCTTCCTACAAACAGGAGGACATGAATTCTACTAATCACCATAGCGCTAAGAAGAGGCCTCAAGCCGCCTGTAGGATGCGGGCCTTGACTGAGCCCTTGATTGTAGCCCTGTGGCATCCTGAGCAGAGGATGGGAGACCCAGACTCCTTACCGGTGTAAACAGAGAAACATAAGTTGTTTCACAGCAATAGAAAATATTGGTAATGTACCACATTTAGTATACTATGTTAAGAGGCTAAAGTGGTTTTCTAAACCTAATTTAAGATTCTATGTTTATTTGTTTTGAAAAATATTTATGTGGCATCCAGGATCTTTAGTTGTGGCATGAGAACTATTGTTTGCAGCATGCGAATTCTGTAATTTTCACAAGTAGCTTTAAGAGCCATATATCTGATTCAGGAGCCTGAGATCTGAGTCGGCCCCCTGCATTGGGAGTGTGGAGTCTTAGTCACCGGGCCACCGGGGAAGTCCCCTAAGGTTCTTTTTTTTTTTTTTAAAGCTTTCAATTATTTCTTTTTGCCTTAAGCTTGTAGTCACAAACACTAAATGCTTTTTAAGTTAAGACTCTAGGGTGCCAGAAGCAAGCTGTTTTGTAGATGGCTATAGAGCAATGGCCGGAGAAGGCAATGGCACCCCACTCCAGTACTCTTGCCTGGAAAATCCCATGGACGGAGGAGCCTGATGGGCTGCAGTCCATGGGGTCGCTAAGAGTCGGACACGACTGAGCGACTTCACTTTCACTTTTCACTTTCATGCATTGGAGGAGGAAATGGCAACTCACTCCAGTGTTCTTGCCTGGAGAATCCCAGGGACAGGGGAGACTGGTGGGCTGCTGTCTCAGGGGTCACACAGAGTCGGACACGACTGAAGCGACTTAGTAGCAGCAGCAGCAGCAGCAGCAACACAGAGCAATGGAACTCATCTCAGTCATAATTCTCATCATTTCTCCTTTTGAGCCAGCGTGTCTGCTGTGGAGAAACAAAGGGAGCAGGTGTGTCCAGTCAGAGGGGCTGGATTTGCTGACAATCAGCCCTTCAGGAAAGAAAGCTGGGCAAGGAGGGGGTGGGGTAAAAGACCAGATGAAGTTTGTTGGGGATACTGAGAATGAGAAGAAAGAGCGACCAAGGAAGGAGAGGAGAGGGTAAGCTTCATGGCTGCCTGATAGACCCTGAGTTCACGATGGCTTCTGCCATTTACCCTCTTCGAACCAGCATGGGAGAGCCTGCCTAGGAGCAGGCCGTGACCCTGAAATGTCCTTCATAGTGAGTCTTGCCCCAGCAAAATGATTTACAGTAACATTCAGCCATTTCGGGACACCCAATAGGCCTGTCTAAAACCTTCTATTTTCTGTCGTGTCTATGGGCTCCATTACAAGTGAGCAGGAAAAGGCTTAAAATCTGTTGGCTACAACAAAAATTAATGGCCATGCAGGAGGAAAGCATTAATGGTGAAATGGAAAGAAGTGTAAAAACGTTTAGTAATGTATGAATTCCCATCACTTCTACTTACATAAAACACATTTAACATTTCAGTTCTGTTCTAAAGGTTCGCATTAGAGCCAGAATACAAAAGTTTATGAAATTGCTAAGTGTTTCAGACTAAATGAAGACTAATACTTTGGGACATGGTGAAAGATTTGTTAAACACACCACGGAGCAGTTTAAAGTGTGCGATGATTCAATAAGGTACAGGAGATACGGTGGGAGCCTTAGATTTATTATTTATGGAATCACTCGAGCTGTGGCTATGCAGTGATTTTTCGATGGTAGGTATATATTCTGGACTGCTATGGCTCATGGTTATGGATAGAGGGAAGGTGGAGCTGATTATCAATTTAAGATGGAGAAAAATATCTGTACTGAACTCAAAGTGATCTACCTGAGAAAAGACAGATATCAGGACAATGGCCAGGATGAACTTTTCACCAGTACATAATTTGAGAGTAATTTGTATATTTAAGATACTACCTTTAAAACACAATCCATTCATTAATTCAAAAAAAGTTTTATAAGTACGTATACATCCTTTATTCACAGTAATCTAGGCACATCTTTCATTCAGCCAAAGAGATACATTAATCTCTTTCATTCTCCATGTATAAAGCTATTTGACTAATTACAGTATATAATGGTTTTGTCAAAAGACCTTTACCTATGTGAGAATTCAATTAGGTAGGATACGCAGAATTAATCACTAATACTTTTACAGTCTGCAGCCATCTCCTTAGCAAGAATGGTCAGAAAGGGAATGTAGTTGGCCAGTAAGTTAAAGATAATTCTGTTACTAGTCTGCAGTATATAAAATGAGGGAGCTTGTTGTTTATAAATATATGTTTTGGAGTGAACAAAAATAGATTTCAGTTTTATAAAGCTCCATCAAATATTTTAAACCTAACTAGAGAAGTAGTTGAAAAATTAATAAAATTGATATTCCCTTATACCAGAATAGATAAAAATTATAATCAGTAACAGTCTGATGTTAGTCACTCAGTAATGTCCAGGGCTTTGTGATCCCATGGACAGTAGCCCATCAGCCTCCTCTGTCCATGGGATTTCCCAGGCAAGAATACTGGAGTGAGTTGCCATTCCCTTCTTCAGGAAATCTTCCCAACCCAGGGATCGAACCAGGGTCTCCTGCACTGCAGGCAGATTCTTTCCCATCTGAGCCACAAGGGAAACCCTAAGAGTCTGATAAGAACCATGAACAAATATCTGAGGAAATTATACCAAGACTGAAAGAGGCCAAAAGTTAATTGTGGAGGTGACCCAGGGAGTGCCAGTCCTGCCTCTGAGACCACCGATTCTCAAACACTCAGGGGGGAAAGGGCATCCTTATCACCCTCAGCAATAAGGCATTTGAAAACTTTCAAGCCAGAGAATACATTTTCCTTACACTCTATCTAAATTCATACATATTGTGTACTATCTCCATGTACAACTTCTCAATCTACCTTTACAATATTTTGTCATAAAAAAGATGATTTTTAAAAAACTTTTCAGCTCCCAACTCCCTCAGAATAAAAAAAAAAAAAAAAAGAAAAAAAAAAATCCCAATCTTTTTAGACTTCAGGCTTTTCTAGGAACTATTATTTTCCCTGCCATCTAATCATCTCTCTTGTTTTCGCCTCTGGACTCCATCCAATTTCCAGACATTACGTTGGTGTAATGTTCTGTTAAGGTCTTGGCCAACTTTGAATAGCATCTCAGTTTCCGTGTCTTATTAAAACTTCAGAGTCATTGACAATGAGTCCTTCTCATGCTCAAGGTCAGTATAGCCTGGCTTAGCCCTCTTCAAACCTGAATACTGCAAGTGAGAACTTTGTCTATGGTCACTGACTAAGGAAGTTGCTATGGGTTCTTAGAGAAACTCAGGCTGTCTAGGTATCATTGACATTGTTAGCTGATCGGCAAAGGACTTTAAGCAGCGTTTATTTATAGACTCTTCTTCAATGAAGTGACATGAGGCTCCCAAATGCTGTTCAAATCACTGCATGATGAACTGCAGGTTAGATGATCTTATGGCACTTATGATATTAACTCCCAAAAATCACTTTAGACATGTGTATCTTCTTTCTCAAAACTGTGGATAAATCAAACAATAGTTGTTTGACTTCACAGGATTTAGAGCTGATCCACAATAGGATTCTGTGCCTTGTGGATATAGTCATCAGCTGAAATTTTCTCTGTTAAAATAAACTGCCCCAAAATAACATTCACGGGAATATACATTCACAGCCACAAGGGGCAAAGAGATCTCAATTATAGGGCCTTCTACATTTGTTTTTACTTTTCCCTAATGGTCATCTGCATGCATTGCATATTGCTGGAATTTTTTTTTTTAATCACAAGATGTTTACATTTCTTTTAAGATGTTCTGACAATAGATCTGGAAAGAATCCTTGATTCAAATGTTGTACAAGTATTAAATGTTTTAAAGGGGTGTTTACAGATGGGATTTGCATCTGAGCTGTTATCCCCAAACAAGTTCTCAACTGCAAGAGGCCACTTAAGTGCAGCTAATTCATTAGAACAAGAGCTTGAGTTAAATACATTAGCGATGAACTGTTCATCTGTAATAAGGCTGACTCATGCTGGTAATTTCTTGCATGGTGATTATTCAACATGTGCTCTAGAGTCCTGGCTGAAGGAGAGGGAAACAGTGAGAAATACAGCTTGTCTTTTAGTATCTGGGTTTAAGAATGTTCCCTCCATGGCGCTAACCTAATTTGAGCATGGTGGTGCTACACATCATAGGCAGGCCATGGTTAGAACAGGCTAAGCTCACTTCCCATAACATCAGGCCACTCAGGGGAGGCTGGAGATGCAGAAGTTTAAAGAACAATATGAAAGGATGGGTGAAGTCATTTTTAAAGCCTCAGGCCATCAATGCTGGGCTTTAGAATTATCTCTTGACCACAAAGGGAGCCCTTCTTAGGGCTGGTGACTCACCAGCAGCCCCTTGTTCCCTGAGCAAATGAATTAATTTGGCAGTTGCTCTTTCTCTCTCCAGACCAGACCAGACGTTGCTCTAATTGCCTATTTCCTCCTTCCCAGTTTGGAATGAAATACCTCCCCATCACTTCCCATATGAAATCAAAGCATGTGTCTGCTGGGAGCCAGCACAGGAGTCCCTACCCATGACAAAGGTCATGTGGGAGAGTTCTGGTGGGCAAGGCCAGCTAGAACTCGAGGGGTGCCCCTCTGGGCCTGCCTGAGTGTCTACCCCAAAACCAAAATCTGTTTTACTATTTCACAACTTTCACCAACTCTTCTGACATTAACGGGGGCTATCCCCGACCACAATGGCACCCCACTCCAGTAGTCTTGCCTGGAAAATCCCATGGGCAGAGGAGCCTGGTAGGCAGCAGTCCATGGGGTCGCAAAGAGTCAGATACGACTGAGCGACTTCCCTTTCACTTTTCACTTTCATGCATTGGAGAAGGAAATGGCAACCCACTCCAGTGGAATCCCAGGGACGGGGAGCCTGGTGGGCTGCCGTCTCTGGGGTCGCACAGAGTTGGACACGACTGAAGCAACTTAGCAGCAGCATCCCCGACCACCTCTCTCTGTAAGAAAATCAACTTAAAACTCTAGTTAATAAGTCTCCTGGGCATAATAGGAATGTTTCAATTCAAACCCCTCTGATGACTTTCTAGCTTGCCTGACAGGTTTGTTCAGATTCACAGCCTCCCAACCACAAGAGGCATGGGAAGCTTAAGATATTCTAACAATGAAGAGCTTCTCAGAGAATAGAAATAGTAGAGGATTTCTTTGTTGAGCTAATGCTTGCTGCCAAGTTTCCATATCCCTTACTTACTGTGTCCCTGGGAGTGTATTGATTAATATAGTTGGTGTATAGAAATGTAAGTAGTAGCTTTAATGTTTGTAACCTTGGACCCTTGATGAGTTAATTCTTTTCTTGTTATAGCCCACCATACTTTTGCCCTATAGGAATGCAACTTTATCTAATGCTTTTGGAGGGTGATGCCTGACTTTAGAATAATCACCTTTTAGAGAAAAATAAGTTTTCTGAGGAAAAGGGTCATAAAATGTTAACAGGCTTCCTGGTCAGAAGATGATGTAAATCACCTAAAACTTTTGCATATGATAAGTTTGCAGAAAGAAAGCCTGGCTTCAATAAGGATCCAGGACTGCTGACCTTGCATGACTCTACCCCTTCCCCCATTATCCTCTATGCACAACTTAAGGTATAAAAACTACTTTGGAAAATAAAGTGCGGGCCTTGCTCACCAAAGCTTGGTCTCCCCATGTCGTTCTTTCTCTTTCCTTTTCCTATTCAGGCTGATTCCATGGAGCACAGGGGCTCTCTGCGTTCACTTTCCTGCCTGGGCTTCTAAGACCCACTCGAGCAGGTGCCTAAGGTGGGGCAACTTCCACGATTCGAGAGGGCGCCTGTGGCCTACGTGAACAGAGCAAGTCCCGTGCTGGGTCTTTATTGGCTTTCTGCGTAAGTCAAGGAATATCAGCCTCTCTTCTCTCCTCTATTTTCTTAAATGCAAAATTCTTTTCTTATCTCTTTATCTATTCTTTTGCGGATGCCGTCCTCCCAAGGGAATCCCTGGATTCAACTGGGGCTGGACCCTGGGATGTGTCAGCATCTTGAGGCCTGGAACAAATGTTCCCACTTGTCCTGCCTGTCCTGCTCCCACTAGCCTTCCACCCTGGTCGAAGGATTCAGGCATTTCTCCCCCCTATCTCACGCCTTCTCTAGAGGCAGAATTTCCAGGGTCAGGCCTCCAAATTTCGTTATTTTTTGTTTAGGTACTGCATCTGTAAGAGGCAAACTTCATGGGTAGCGTGTGAAAAATTGAGATTGGGATTGACACATATATACTATTGATACTATGCATAAAATAGACAGTTATGGGAACACACTGCAAGCATAGGGAACTCTATGTAGTGCATGGTGGTGTCCTCAGTGGAAGGGAAATCCAAAAGGCAGGAGATCTATGTATATGTATGACTGATTCATTTTGTTACACAGTAAAAGCCAACACAACATTTTAAAGCAACTCTACTGTAATATAACTCAATAAAAATAAAGTTGGAAAAAACCCTCAATCTTCTAAAGTAATCATCAATAACCTCAACAGAGATACATTTTTGTTTTAAAAATAATTTGTTAAAAAGCCCTGTGATTATACCTGTAAAATCAGTGCTTTCTTTGCTAGTGGATTCATACTGCTCTCTAAATCTCTCTCCAGTCCTAATCAGACTTTTAGAAATATATGCATTATAGGATCCCTATAATCAGTTGACAAATATTGCACTACTCAAAGTTAATCTCTAGTTTAAAGAAAATCCTATCAGTTCTCCTAAAATTTACCTTTAAGAAAACACTATAGGGACTTGAACAGAATAACCAAAATAAATTAAAACATGGTTAGAAGGAATCAGCGGGGAAGGCAATGGCACCCCACCCCAGTACTCTTGCCTGGAAAGTCCCATGGATGGAGGAGCCTGGTGGGCTCCAGTCCATGGGGCCACTAGGAGTCAGACATGACTGACAACTTCACTTTCACGCATTGGAGAAGGAAATGGCAACCCACTCCAGTATTCTTGCCTGGAGAATCCCAGGGACAGAGGAGCCTAGTGGGCTGCCGTCTATGGGGTCGCACAGAGTCGGACACGACTGAAGCGACTTAGCAGCAGCAGCAGCAGAAGGAATCAGTGTTCTCTTGTGGAATGTAGTCAAGACTAAGTACCGAAATGTGATCTGGGATCCATGTTAAAAATATATATATACTGAAGCTCTACCTCCTAACCTACAAAAGCGTGATTTTGAGGGGCTAACACCTGGGAATCTTTGTTTTTTAAGCCCTTCAGTTAAGGAGGAAAAAAAAAAATGGCAACCCACTTCAGGACTCTTGCCTGGAAAATCCCATGGATGGAGGAGCCTGGTAGGCTATAGTTCATGGGGTCGCAAAGAGTCAGACACAAAAGAGCCACTTCACTTTCACTTTCAGTTAACCATGTTATTTGTTCACTTCTCTTAAGATATAGATTGTTTCTGTCTCTTTCGTTCACTGCTAAATCTCAAGTGTCCTGACCAGTGACTGACATACATTGGTTGTTCAGTATTTATTAACCAGGTTTGGAAACTATTGGATTGGTGGATGCAACTTTGAAGCCAGAGAGTGCTTGATTTGAATCCCAGTTCTGACAACGATTACCTGTGTGATCGTGGGCTAGTCTTCAACATTTTGAGGTTCAAGTTCCTCATTTTAAAATGGGAATCATAAATCCTAAAATAAATATATGTTGACTCAGGGAGTGAAACTCCCAGGTCAGTATAAAGACTGGGAACAGTATGTATTTACAGACAATGTCTCACTTAATAAAGGGCAACCTTTGGTGTTATTTGGGTGCAGAGGTAGAGAGGATTGGACAGAGGTCATTTTTATGTTGACGTGAAGAAGCTCATGGGAAGACAAGCTGGACATAATGAGGTCAATCATTTGTTCACGTGTGTGCTCAGCCGCGTCTGACTCTTTGTGACCTCAGGTACTGTGTAGCCTGCCAGTCTCCTCCGTCCATGGGATTTCCCAGGCAAGAATACTGGAGTGGGTTGTCATTTCTCCTCTAGGGGAACATTCCAACCCAGAGGATGGCTTCGCATCTCTTGCTTGGTGGGTGGATTCTTTACCACTGAGCCACCTGGGAAGCTTGAAGAGGTTAACAGCTGGTCCTAAAAACTCAGACTGCTGTGTCTGGTAATGGTCCTCTAAAGCAGCATTCCCCATCTCTTTTGGCACTTGGGATCAGTTTCATGGGAGACATTTTTTTTTTTTCCTGAACCAAGGGTTGAGGGGATGATTTCAGGGTGTTTCAAGTACATTACACTTATTGGGCAATTTATTTCAATTATTATCCCATCAGCTCTACCTCAGATCATCAGGCATTAGATCCCAGAAGCTGAGGGACCCCTAATGTAAAGAATCAAATAATCAGGCTCTCTCAAGTGGAAGGAATATAGTGTAAAGTCACACCAGAAGTAAAAAAAGGAGGGTAACTAGTCTCACTGGTGGTGCAATAGGGTATAATAGAGACTCAGGATTTTCAGACACCCCTAGGACCCCAGGATCCCCACAGTCTAACAATCCATTTTTGCCCAACTCCATACTCTGCTCTGCTTTCACTCTGCGGTGTCCAAGTGCTTGTCTAAAGAATCCAACATTCCTCTTTCCACTCTTTCCAAATCTGTGCCTTTCTTTTTAGCATATTATGATCTTCCTACATGTCTTGGATGTTACTGATAAAATTCAATCTTCTCTTAGAAAATACTATCATTGTCTAGATAGACCAGCCCCACTGAGTAGACCTTTCAGATGATCTCTCAGGGCAGAATTTCAACCCAGCACATAACCCTTGGTGGCCAGCGTGGCAGAGTCAAGTGGCTCAAAGTTAAACAACATATGTGGGAGCAGTTTCCTTCGGTCATTTTGCCAAGGAGATCTGAGGTGGTCGTTTTGCTCTCACAGCTCAGAGATTGTATTAAACAGCTGTCTATGCAACTCCGAGCGCCTGTCAGCCTACTGGTCCCTTCAGGACAGTTTGTAGTGAGGAAATACATTTTATATCCTTATAAATAACCATTTATGGCAATCCTAAACTTTACGAACCTTACAAAGTAGTCATCTGGTAAGATATTTTAGATCATATCACACTATCCATTTATTAAGTTCTTAAACATAAAGAAAAACCTCTTTCCCATCATAGTCATATTGTTGTATGTGTATTTAAGCTTGTGGATAACACACACTTAACTGGAATATTCAGAGGAAGATGATATACAGGCACCTGGTCAGTGCTCTGTAAGCAGAGGGTAAAGAGGATATGAATTCTTTAGGGTATGTTGTCTCTCAGACTGTTTCAGCTTCACCCTTCAGGAACAAACTGTCAGCAGCTTCCTAGGAAAGAAGGTACTTTGGCCGCCTCATGCGAAGAGTTGACTCATTGGGAAAGGCCCTGATGCTGGGAGGGATTGGGGGCAGGAGGAGAAGGGGACGACAGAGGATGAGATGGCTGGATGGCATGACTGACTCGATGGATGTGAGTCTGAGTGACCTCCGGGAGTTGGTGATGGACAGGGAGGCCTGGCATGCTGCGATTCATGGGGTCGCAAAGAGTCGGACACGACTGAGCGACTGAACTGAGGAAAGAAGGGGCTGAAACCAAAAACAGGGCAAGTAAAAGTAACATCCTTAGAGCCCAGGCTAGAAATTAAATACATTAAAAAATTCTCTTTTATGGCTTTAGTGACAGACTATAACACAGGTGGGACGGGAGAAACTTTCTCCTCCTCAGTGTGATGAGTACTGGAGCAAAATAGAATAATGACTATGACAGCTACAGATGGGGAATGGGAGAGACTGAGGCCTCCTGCAACCGTGAGAGGAAAGCCGGATGAAAAACCAGGAAACGGTTTCATTCACGAGCCACGTAATCCTGCCCTGTCCCCTCCCACACACTCACATCCCCCTAAAGCAGAATTCAGAGGTCAAGTTTCCAGGGATCCTTCTAGAGTGTAATGAGTCTCATCTTGGTTATCTGTTGCTGTGTATTTGCCCTAGAACTTTGTGACATAAAACAGCAAACATTTATTATTCCACAGTTTCTGCGGATCGTGAATTTGAGTGGTTCTGGCTCAAGGTCTCTCATGAGGTGGAAATGGAAATGTCCCTTGGGGCTCCAGTCATCTGAAATCTTGACTAGACCTGGGTGACCTGCTTCCAAGCTCACTCAGTGATATTTGCCCGGAGGCCTCAGTTCTCACTTCATAAAGCTGCTTGAGCGTCCTTATGTATGGCGGTTGCCTTTCCCCAGGCAAGCAATCCAAGAGAGAGAAAAAGGAGAAAGCCACAATGCCTTTTATATCCTCATCATGGAAGTCATGTTCTGTCACTCACACCTAACTCAATTCATTAGAAATGAGTCACTAAGTCCAGCCACACTCAAGGGGGAAGAGTACTGAGCTCCACATCTTAAAGAGAAGCATATTAAGAATCTATAGATGTGTTTTAAAACCACCACTCTTTGTACTGTGGCCATGACTTGTGTATTATTTGTCCCACATGCAGAATACATTTGCCAATCTCCTCCCAAGAACCCCAATGGAGTGTTAGCTTAAAATCCAAGATGATGTCATAGAAATGAGATTGAGGCACAAAGGCAGATTCACAGATGCCATGCTGTAAGTATAGATGTTTGCATACAGTTCCTTTTGACTAGAGACCTGCAAACTAAACAAACAAGTTGTCACTCTCTCCCCTTGGGCTCGGTCATTCAGCTGTGGCTGATGCTCTGTGACCCCATGAACTGTAGGTTCCTCTGTTCATGAGATTTTCCAGGCAAGAATACTGGAGCGGGTTGCCATTTCCTACTCCAGGGGATCTTCCCAACCCAGGGATCAAACGCACATCTCTTGCATTTCCTGAATTTGTAGGTGGATTCTTTACCACTGTACCACCCTTTGCCCAATACTCAATTGTGGGATAGACACAGGATAACCCCTAGAGATATGGAAGATACCTAGGAGTTACTGGTCTGTACCATTCTGAAATCCAGTCTAACAGAGGTTAGCAATTTCTTTATTGGGACTCAAAGCCTGGGAATAATTCTCCATGGTTCTTGGCCCCAGGAGTCACAGAGAAGTATTGTTTTTGCCATCTAAGTCATCTTTCCTTTTTAATAAAAGGCAACATGTGTTTGTAGCTGAGTAGCTTTCTAAGTCTGATTCCTGTCAGTTGAATTAGGAGGTGGGGAGGTGTTCCAAGATCTCTCTTTATTTAGCACTATCTCTGTCACAGTCTAAGCTGACAGTGTTTCTGCTAATGTAATTCTTTAAAATTTGTGGGTCTCCTGTGAATGTTTTTGGGCTCCAATTCGTTGGATAAATCCACACCTACAAATTGAGATAAACTCTTCTCTATCTAGGGCTTCTGCTGAGGGACAAAGCCCTTAAGGTTCTTAGAAGTCATATTATTTGATTGAGGAGAGTTATGAGATATACGGGTCTTCAGGGGGCCCTTTTTTCTGACTAAATGATATTCTGAGGCAGCACCATTGATCCTCCTGAAATCTTAATAAGAGATTTTATAGCCACATCCTCAGCTTCAACATCAGACCTGGCAGAGTTCTTGGTTTCATACTCGTGCAGAAGCTATTTCTTCATTTTAGCATCTTTCACCATCTGGAGAGGCTAGGAAGTTTTTAAGCCAAAACCCTAGCTTCTTTGGTTTGGCAGACCTTGCATAAATTTATGTCTCTCCTCTCACATTTTACTTTAAGTAGAAAGAAAGCAAATAGCACCTTCAATATTCCCTCTAGAAATTACTTTCGCTCGTTCATTCAATTCATTAAGTCATTTTCTACTTTCTGTGTTATTGTTGGTGACAGTGTCTGACTCTCTGACACTGCTTAACAAGGATCCCTTCCTTTCTGTTTCCAAAAAGATAGTTCTTGCTTTCCTTTGAGCCTCTTTGACAGTCTCAACTTCTTCAACTGTCTGTTTAAGGTACATAAGCTTTCATGAACATTCTCTTCAAAGTTTTTTCCTAGCTTCTGGACTTAGTTGCAAAGTCACTTCACATTTTGGGGCATTTATGATTGCAGCTCACTTCCAGGTACTAAAATCTGTGTTTGTTATCTATTTCAACATCACATGTTATCCCAAATCTTAATAAACACTCATTATTTCACAGTTTCTGTGAATGGTAAATTCAGGAATGGAATTAGCTACGTGATTCTCACTCATGGTATATCATGAGATTGCAGTCAAGTCCAGGAGGAAGCCACAATACTTAACATCCTAATTGATATCACAAGCTTTCACTTCTGTCGCAAAGGCAAGAAACAAGTCATTGAGTGCCATTCCCCACTCAAGAGGAAGGGTATTAAGCCCCATATTTTGAAGGAGAATATATCAAAGAATTGCTCATCATATCTTTATACCACTAGAAGCTGGAAACTGTTTTATAATTGATATTGAAACTATACTGTACCCCTAGGGAGACATGGCAAAGGAAAATGATGACTACATTAACATAATCAGAAGTTGCCAAGGCTTTCAGCTACCAGGAAGCTCTACATAGCTGAATCTAATGAACAAATCTCAGTCTTTATCTTACTTAACCTTTCAGTGACCTTGGGCATAGTCTCCTTACTCCTTCAGTTTCTTCTTTGGGCTTGCAGGACATAATACCCTCCTGCTTTTCTTCCTTCCTACATCTAGCTCCTTGCTTTCAACCTCATGTACCCCTTCCTCTTCATCTCTCCAACCTCATAACATTGGAGCCCTAGAGTTCTTGCTTTGTAGCTCTCTTTTTTTTTTTTTTTTTTCTTTTTAAATCTACTCCGTGCTTTGGAAACATGCAACTCCAAGTCTTGAAATACAGCATGCAAACCCCTCAAGCAATTCCTCCTTAACTCTAGACTCATACACAACCCATCTGCATTTAATATCGGACAAGAATCATCTACTCAACTTGCGCGAAACAGAACATTGGATCTTCTACCTCAAACATACTCTTTTCCCAATCTTCCCCATTTCATGGCAACTCTATCCTTCTGGTCGCTCAGAACTCGTTCTCATTCATATTCTCTCTCCCTCTCCTTCCCTCATTGCCTTCCTCCTTCTTCCTACATTCTTAATCTGTTGGCAAAATGTGGGTGTGCTGCAAGCCTGGCATGCTACAGTTCTTGGGGTTATGAAGAGTCAGACACGACTCCATGACTGAACAACAATAACAGCCTACAAACTACATTCAGAATTTGACCACTTTTTACAAACTTTACAACTACTGCTGTGGTCCAAGCCACCTCTCCTAGGTCCTCGAAGCAGCTAACCACACAGCTGTGTTTTCCCTCCACTCCTGCCCTCTGAAGTCTGTTCTCCGCGCATCATCCAGAGAAATACTGTCAAACAGAAACAAGTTCATACTGTTCTTGTATTTTAACCCTCCAATAACTCCTTGTCTCATCTCGCACAGAGTAAAAACCAAACTCCTTACAATGACCCCAGGGGCCTGCACCAGTCTGTCTCATGTGCTAGAGTTCCTTTTCGCATTTTGCTTCGGCCACATCCCCTGCCAAATCTTGCTCCCACACGCCAGGCAGAGTTTTACACCAGAGCCTGACTCCCCTGCCTCAATATTCTGTGCTTAGATTTGCCATAGGATTTGCTCTCTGACCGCATTCAGATCTTACTCAAATATCAGTCTAAGTGAGACCTATCCTAACTATGACTTCATAATAGTCCCAAGTCATCTCTTCTGCTTCATTTTCTCCATAGCACTTATCCAACAAACCATTCATTTTACTTATTTTTGTGGAGTGTGAACTACAAGGGAAGTGATTTTTTTTTTCTTTATTCACTGTATTATTAGCTTTTGCCACATAGGCATCATTCTGTTTGTGTGTGTTGTTTTTTTTTTTAATAAATGAACTGTGCATTATTTTCTTCATCCTCATCTCCATGGAATTCTCTTGTCTTATTGTCTCAGAGCATCTAAGTCCTGAGTTAACTGCACTTTCCTGATCAAGACTAGTCTCCTCCGGGAGCCTTTCCTCACTGATTGAAACTTACATTGACCTTGCTCATTTTTACTTTGCTTGGCACTGCTGGTCATAGCCCATGTTACATCACTGTGTAGTTGTTTGTGAGTTCTATTTTTCTCCATCTTGCTCATATATTTGTGTCATTTCTGTGTAAATAGATCCTTGAGAACCCATATTCTTTCCTCTTTTTGAACCATTCTTTTGCCCCTTTGTAATTAGGCAACATGTACTTTATAAATCTCTGCTTCAGAAACAACTCTGAACCCAGAAGACCTCCCTAACCCCGCACAGCTGATGGAAGATGCTACATCAGGACAACACAATGTTTTTGTAAAATGCATACAATCATTTTCAATTTATTCAGTAATAACTTCCAGGTAAAACCAGCTGAGCTTACACAAGCAACTCTGTTCTGATGCTCACATACTTATTACATTCTCTTTAGGAAATAGAATCCACTTTTCTACGTGGACTGAAAATCCTTAGATGTTAAAAAAAATTTTTTTAAAGCTCCACTGAGATTTAGCTTCTTGCCATGATGCTCTAAATTATTTCAGTGTTGTGTAAGGTGTTATAAAACACTGTAATTTATATGCTCCTGAGCAAGTGCCTCTTAAAATGTTCACCAATTAGTTCATTTCAGAACCTGCTTCTGATATCCCTGAAGGTAACTGAGAAAAATCCCTTCCTATGTACTTTGAGTATAAAACAATATCAAAATTAGTTGTGTCAGCTAAATATTGTCTTCAGAACAGCTCTAAATGTCTTGATATTTTGGAATGTTAGGTTCATCAAATGATTGTATGAAGAACTATGCGCATAGATTTTCCTTCTGTGAATTTTCATAGTCCTCTTTTTTAAAATGAATCTTCTTATAATAGCATGACTCAGATTCTGCTTAGGATTGGGATAGATTGAAATGATCTTAATCAGCTCATCTTCATCTCTCTCACCTTACCTGTGATACCATTATGGCTGCTCTACTTGCAATCAATCTTCTTAGACTAATATACTCCTGCACACAAAACGTCTAAATACTGAGCTATGAATATTAGAGCTTGTGACTAACTCTTCTTGGAGTAAAAAAGTTAGTATATAAAACGAGAGCAAAAGATTTCTTGGCTGCATTCATATGTTGAATTAGGACTGTTGTTTAATCATCTGATTCTAATTCAGAGTTCATTAAACTCTTTTATTGAGTTTATTCATAAATAAACTCAACTATATATTTCTTTTTCCCATAAAGAAATTAATTAAAGAAACACATTAATATGTTGCTTTATATTGAAACACCTATTAATTTAGTGTTTTAAATAATTTGGGTGAATATATGAAGCAATATGAAAAATATTGAGCCTATATATCACCTTAATTTTACTGTAAGTTCCTGGGATTGACCCATACATAGAGTTGGAATCTGTTACTATTATTTTTATCAAAGTCATTACTAAAGCACCATCTTAAAAACTTACTGGTTTTTTGGACAGGGCATGTTTGTTTGGGAGGTGTTTTTTAATTGAAGTATAGTTGATTTACAATGTTGTGTTAATGCCTGCTATACAGCAAAATGATTCAGTTATACATATATATATTCATTTTAAAATATTCTTTTCCATTATAGTTTATCTTCGGACATTGAATATAGTTCCCTGTGCAGCACAGGAGCCCTTGTCTCCTGTGTCTCCTGCATTGCAGGTGGATTCTTTACCTGTCTAGCCATCAGGGAAGCCACTGTACATGATAGCTTAAATCTACTAACCCCAAGCCCCACCCATCCCTCCCAGCCGTCTTCCCCGTGGCAGCCACAAATCTGTTTCTCTATGTCCATGAGTCTGTGTCTGTTTCTAGATAGGGTAATTTGTGTCATAGTTTAGATTCCACATGTGAGTGGTACTGGGGCTTCCCTGATGGCTCAGACGGTAAAGAATCTGCCTGCAGTGAGGGAGGCCCCAGGTTCAGTTCCAGGCTCGGGAAGATCCCCTGGAGAATGGAATGGCTGCCAACTCCAATATTCTTGCCTGGAGAAATCCTTGGATGGAGGAGCCTGGCAGGCGACAGTCCATGGGGTCACCAAGAGTTGGACATGACTGAGTGATAACACACACATGAGTGGCACCATGTAGTATTTGTCTTTCTCTTTCTGACCTACTTCACTCAGTCTGATACTCTCTAGTTGCATCAATCTTGTTGCAGAGGACACTATTTCATGCTGTTTTGTGGCTGAGCAGTGTTCCATTGTTTATATATACCACATCTCCTTTATCCACTCATCGACTGGTGGACATTTAGGTTCTTTTCATATCTTGGCTATTGGGAATAATGCTGTTATGAACATAGGGGTATATGTATCTTTCTGAAATATATTTTTGTCTGGATATATGCTCGTAAGTGGGATTGCTGGATAGAACGGTAACCTTATTTTTAGTTTTCTGAGTAACCTGCATACTGTTTTACATAGTGACTGTTCCAGTTTACATTCCCACAAACAGTGTAGGAGGGTTCCCTTTTCTCCACACCCTCTCCAGCATTTGTTTTCTGTAGACTTTTTAATGATGGGCGTTCTGACTGGTGTAAAGTGGTACTTAATTATAATTCTGATTGGCATTTCTCTAATAATTAGCAATGTTGAGTATCTTTTCATGTGCCGATTGGTCGTCTGTATTTATTCTTTGGAGCAATGTTTGCTAGGTCTTCTGCCCATTTTTAAATTGGGTTGTTTGGTTTTTTTCCTTGTTGAGTTGTATAAGCTACTTGAATATTTTGGAAATTTAGCCCTTGTCAGTCACATCATTTGCAAAATATTCTCCTATTCTGTAGGCTTTTCATTTTGCTTATGATTTCCTTTATTGTGTAAAAACCTATAAGTTTGATTAGGTCCCATTTGTTTTTATTTTTATTTCTATTGCCTTGGAAGACTCACCTAACAAAACATTGGTACAAGCTATGTCAGAGAATGTTTTGCCTATGATCTCTTCTAGTATTATGGTCTCATGTCTTATGTTTAAATCTTTAAGCCATTTTGAGTTTATTTTTGTATATGATGTGAAAGTATTAGTGGCTCAGTCACGTATGACTTTTTGCGACCCCTTGGACTATAGCCTGCAAAGCTTCTCTGTCCCTGGAATTCTCCAAGCAAGATTACTGGAGTGGGTTGCCATTTCCTTCTCCAGGGGATCTTCCTGACCCAGGGATTGAACCTGGGTCTCCTGCGTTGGCAGTGGATTCTTTACCAGGGTGTGTTCTAACTTCATTGATTTACATTGACTGTCCAACTTTCCCAACACCACTTGATGAAGAGACTGTCCTTTTCCCATTGTATATTCTTTAAAGGCTAACTGTTAAGACAGGGATTTACCACATGTATACTCATACACATGTATACAATCTTAGAACTAAACAGACCTTAGAGATTGTCTAGTCCATGGGTTTATGGTGTTTATGCCACTCACCATACCTGAGAAGCACACTGACCATCAACAGAAACTCAGCATGGTAATGCATTAGTTGCCTATTACCACTATGACAAATTACCACAAGTTTAGTGTCTTAAAATAGTACACACCTATTATATTACAGTCCATGCATCAGAGCCTGACATGAGTCTCTCAGAACTAAAAATCAAGAGGTTGACAGTACTGCATTCCTCCTGGAGACTCCAGGGGGAGAAGGTGTTCCTTCTTCCAGTTTCTAGAGGCTACCCAGCCTGCATTCCTGGGCTTCTAGTAATGACATCCATTGGGCCTCCCCTTTTTCTGACTCTGACACCCTTGCTTCCCTCTTGTAAAGACCCCAAGTTTACATCGGCTCACCTAGATAACCCAGGATAATCTGCCCATTTAAAAATCCTAACCTTCATCGTATCTGTGAAGTCCCTTTTTCAACATTAGCTAACATTTCCAATCGTTTCAAGGGTTAGGAATTAGATACTTTTTTAGGAAGGAAGAAGTTATTCTGCCCACTAACGATAATGTTCTCAAGTAAGAGAGGGGAGTGCCTAGTAGCACATGCTATTTGAAAAACCAGCACTGTGGTTAAGACTATGAACTCTGGTGCTAGATGACCTGACTTCAGGTCTCTGTCTTGCCACTCAGTAGATATCATATCTAAGCAAATGAATGAAACTCTCTATTTTTTACTCTATAAAACCAAGTTGACAATAGTAAACATTTCATACTGTTTTTTTCAAACTAGATGATTTACATATGTAAATGAACTTAGAAAAATTCCTGACACACAGTTAATGTCCAATAAACATTTACTTTTATCATGTGCTCTCATGCTCTGAAAGGATTCATCCAACCCAAGCTTCTTTTACAAATAAAGAAATTAGGTCCCAAAGAACTTAACTGGTTTATGCAATGTAGCGGCATTAGATTTTAAAACTTGTCACATTAAGATCATTTTGTATTGTTGAAGCAGCATCTGATACGTCTGTTTTCAGTGGTATCAGAATGTTAAAAGTACCTATTTTCTTATTACTAATAATTCCTAATTAACCTGATGATATTATCAATAACACATTTGACTTTGCTTTAGTAATGGAGTCCTATGAACATACCTCTGTCAATTTTTTGTAGCTTAATAGGGTTATATTAGCTTCTGTAAAGGATAAGATATTTTGACAAACTCAAGAATTGAGAGACCCCCAAGGCCTCGCATTTCACATGATGAATTTGTCTTTGACTTTTCGTATCTAGATACTAGTACGTGTGTGTGTGTTTAGTCACTCAGTCTTGTCCGACTCTTTGTGACCCCATAGACTGTAGCCCGCCAGGCTTCTCTGTCCATGGGGAGTTTCCAGGCAAGAATACTGGAGTGAGTTGCCATGCCCTCCTCCAGGGGATCTTCCCAAGTGAAGTGAAGGTCACTCAGTCGTGTCCGACTCTTTGCGACCCCATGGACTATACAGTCCATGGAATTCTCCAGGCCAGAGTACTGGAGTGGGTAGCCTTTCTCTTCCCCAGGGGATCTTCCCAACCCAGGGATTGAAACCAGGTCTCCTGCATTTCTAGCAGACTCCTTACCATCTGAGCCACCAGGGAAGCCCCTAGATACTAGTACATATTGTTATTAAAATAGTTACATGATTTTAAACCTCTACTCGAAATGTCTCTGAAATGTACTTATAGTTTTGACATTATCAGTCTCTTAATTCTGCAACACAATTAGCCATTCACACATTAAACTTACTACTAGAATATCCAAATTAAATAATCATTCAAGATGATAAACTTTGATTATTTTCATTATGTAGAAATTTTCATTGGTTCTTAATTTTAAAATATGTTTGAGAATCCTTCCAATCTGAGATTAGAATTCTGAGAGTAAATGTGTTATCTTTCTTAGTTATGATCCTTCCACCTCTATCGGGCTTGAAATGAATTTTTTTTAAAATCTCTTTTACTGATATGTTAAGGATAAAGTACAATGAGGAAGCTATTTTATGTGAAGAGTTACTAAGTCAAGGGCATGTTATTTTTATCTTTAGGATGAAATAGAATTTTTCTACTAAATTTACAGTCTCTCTTTTTCCCCCCTTACCTAACAAATTGAATAGAGTCATGAAATTTAAGAGCTGGAAAGAATCAGAGATTATTTGGTCAAAAGCTTTCATTTTGTAGACGATGAAGAGTACAGGGGGTGGAAAGAAAATTGAGCAAGTTAATTTTAGGCATCTGAAAAAATTCAACACAATGTATTTTTTTTATTTTTTTGGCTCTAAGCCCAAGACATTTCATTTGCTTGTGAATAAAACATTTTCATTCACTCTAAGCTCTCTCACTGCTCTATTCTCCTGAAGGAGTCAAATAAGTGTTAAATATCAGAAAGGCCTTGATGGTACTGTACCCTTTTCTAAATGACTTGCACTGTTGTTTTGCTGCCAGCCAAAGCTGGCCTTGCACTGGCAACGTATTTTCAGTGACTGTTCTACAAGAAATGTTTACATATTGCTAAATTACTGTGCTTATTCAGTTGTCAAGCATCACGTTTGCAGTTTCATCCTTTTAATATTATTCTTTTTAGAAAAAAATCAGCTCTGAAAGAAAAGGTGTAAGCCTTTCCTAGAGTCTATAACCAACTCTGTTGTTTCCCCACCCCCCAACCCCACCCCAAGTGAACTTTATCAGTTACTAAAATGCTATGTTTGACTTTCCTTCTCCTTAAAATGAGGTCGGTAACACAAACAAAATGGGGTAAATTGTAGATCCAAGGTAGGCTGCATATGTAACTGTTAGTTGTCATCCCTAGCAGTTCTAATGGCCAATTGGAAAGGACCCTGTTGCTGGGAAAGATTGAGGGCAGGAGAAGAAGAGGGCAACAGAGGATGAGATGGTTGGATGCCATCATCTACTCAATGGAAACTCCAGGAGATAGTGAAGCACAGGGAAACCTGGCATGCTGTAGTCCATGGGGTCTCAAAGAGTCAGATATAACTGAGCGACTGAACAGCAACAAGATATATTTACTGTGGAATGAACCTTCTCCATAAACCCACTGCCCAACCTAGACAGCATATTAAAAATCAAAGACATTACTTTGCCAACAAAAGTCTGTCTAGTCAAAGCTATGGTTTTTCCAGTAGTCATGTATGGATGTGAGAGTTGGACTGTGAAGAAAGCTGAGGGCCAAAGAATTGATGCTTTTGAACTGTGGCATTGGAGAAGACTCTTGAGAGTCCCTTGGACTGCAAGGAGATCCAACCAGTCCATCCTAAAGGAAATCAGTCCTGAATATTAATTGGAAGGACTGATGCTGAAGCTGAAACTCCACTGCTTTGGCCACCTGATATGAAGAGCTGACTCACTAGAAAAGACCCTGATGCTGGGGAAGATTGAAGGCAGGAGGAGAAGGAGATGACAGAGGATGAGATAGTTGGATGGCATCACCAACGTGATGGACATGAGTTTGAGTAAACTCCAGGAGTTGGTGATGGACAGGGAAGCCTGAAGTGCTGCAGTCCATGGGGTCACAAAGAGTTGGATACGATTGAGCTACTCAACTGAACAGTCCCCCATCCAGTGTTCCTCCCTTACTGGGTACCTGTGCTCTCCTGACACTCCAGGAAGTGACTGGCTGTGAAATCACAGAATTTAATAGTCCTTTCACTCTTTCTGTCCCTTTCTATTTTTGTTTTAACTTTTGTTGAAGTGTAGTTGGTTATTTCTGTCCTTCTTTCTCAGGTCTTCGCACACTTGTCAGTTTCAGTGAGGCTTTCCTTGACATCCGTTATAACTGTGTCATTCCCACCCCCTGAAAATGTGTCCACCTGCCTCATTTATTTTGCTCCATAGTGTCTGTCACTCTCTAGCACACTATGTGTATGGGCTCGTTTCGCACCTTGTTTTCTCCTGTGAGAATACATGACTCCAGTGGGGATGGGGATTTTCGTTGTCGGTTTGTTCACTCTTGTATTCCAGAAATTAACACGGTGCTTGGTATATAACTGCTATTCCATTACACTGTGATTATGGGCACTTTTTGAAAAAAAAACTTGATCCACCAGAGACTATAAAGTTTACATATACTGTCCTGCTTCTTCCTGAACCATGATTTTCCTCGTTCAGCATTCATTCAACATAAGCTTCTGAGTGCCCTCTATGTTCTATGCATGCTCTTTGACAGATAACCCCACACAGATTGCAGAATACTTATAAACTGAGCCAAGTATTTTGTAGGAAAGAAGTTAGAGAACACTTAACAAAGAAACCAGACATACCTTGAGGTAGAGAAAACTTAATTAAAGAAATGTCATTTGAACTGAGATCAGAAGGATGAGTATGGAGAAGAATTTTCAGATGCAGGAAACTGTACATGCAGAAGTCCCACAAAGGGAAGAACACAGAATTAAAAGGAGCCCTTGGTAGTTCAAGTGTAACACAGATGGTGAAATGAAGAATGTGTAAGAAGAGCCCAGAGAGGTTGGCAGGTGCCATTCAGACCATTTGAAGGGTTTGGGGTTTTTTAGCCTAAGAGCAGTGGAGAAGCCATTAAAGACATTTCAGCATGAGAATGCCCTCACCAGGTTTGTGTTTTTAGAAAATCTGAATATGATAAATGATGAAAGGTGAGCTAGAAAGGATACAGAGAGACTATTGTAAGAGTTAGGATCTCCATATGGGAATTTCTCTGGACATTTGTTTTTTTCTGAATCCCAAGAATAATCAGTCAAGAGTTCAGAAAAACAGGAAAAAGTAATATAATCCTACTGATAGAATTAAAGCTCCATGATCCACCTAGGGACTGCTCAGTTGAAGAAATGCACTGACATCAAGTGATAAAGCCAGTGCAGGATATGTTGACACAGACAGACGAGGTGGAAGGAGCTGAGAGAGCAAGACAGGAGAGAAGTGGTCAAGACCTAATCCACCGTTCTTGGCTTGTAGCTCGTGTCACATTGCAAACATGTATCTGTGGCCCTATATGCTGAGAAGAGGGAGTTGTTCTGACAAATAAGAGCAGTTAATACATTTATTCATATAGTATACTTCAAGCAAATCCTATGTTTAATGTTCTGAAAAACTAACAAGTTTTTGATGCAAAATCCTTAACTTGGCAATTTTGACACATGATTCCAAGTAGTAGTATTAAGCTGACTAGGAGGTCTAAAGTCATGTTATTTTAACACTTTGCAATAAATTATTCACTAGTGTTTTCTAGTGTTTGAAGTTTACTGTGGGTTTCAGTACAGTGTAAGCACATTAACAAAGCCTACGTAAAGAGAAGAGGATATTGTTGTAGGTACTTCAGTACAAAATTAGAAACTAATCTAAAATCTGAACTAGCAAAAACAATATGGATTTCATGGCAAAACCAAAACTGGAGCAAGCAACAGAATGTTGATTAAAGAAAATTAGGTCATATGACGGAGAAGGCAATGGCACCCCACTCCAGTACTCTTGCCTGGAAAATCCCATGGACAGAGGAGCCTGGTAGGCTGCAGTCCATGGGGTCGTGAAGAGTCAGACACGACTGAGCGACTTCACTTTCACTTTTCACTTTCATGCATTGGAGAAGGAAATGACAACCCACTCCAGTGTTCTTGCCTGGAGAATCCCAGGGTCGGGGGTGCCTGGTGAGCTGCTGTCTCTGGGGTCACACAGAGTTGGACACGACTGAAGCGACTTAGCAGCAGCAGCAGTACCTCAATACCCACCTTAAAATTCTTCTGAGCAAACGCTTAAAATTTTGACTACCATTGAACAATATAAGAAAATTTTCTACATCTGCAATGTTTGTCATGAGACAAATATCTAGGCTACTAGGGCAGTTAATGCTTTTGTTACTTTTAAATTTCACTTTAAGAATAACTTATTTCATATTTCTACTTCTAAATGATTTTTATTTGGCATTTAATTTGTAACAATATTCCATTTTTTTAATGTTTTATGTTACTAAATGTCTTTTATCAAACAGAGATCAATTTTATATATTATTGAAATGTGGGATCTTGTCACAATATGTTGTGACATTTATAAAAATGATAAAGCATGCATTTATTATTACCTTTTATAGTAAATCTCTGAAACTTTTAGTACAATCTGATCAAAGAACAATGATGCATGCTTTATTATAACCATTCATTACTTTTAAGTAGATGCAAA
Source organism: Tragelaphus eurycerus (assembly GCA_935064755.1). NCBI lineage: Eukaryota > Metazoa > Chordata > Mammalia > Artiodactyla > Bovidae > Tragelaphus > Tragelaphus eurycerus. The sequence continues at coordinate 8,109,440 of CAKXYN010000034.1, read as the reverse complement.
TGTTATTAAAATATATCATTGCAACCTCCTTACCGAAAAAACACATAAATTGTTATGAAAAATAAAGAGTAATTTTTGACTTCAAGATTTCCCAAGAATTCCCAAGGATTCTGATTTCTCATTCTAAATGCCGAAGTTTAATATCTGTCACAAATTTTAAAACACTAGCAAAAGTACAAGAAAGTGAAGTGAGTATCTTGAACTGTAGTGGTAGCAATGGAGAGGGAGAGAACTAGACAAATTCAAGAAATATCCAGAAAATAAAGTTCATAGGAGCTGTACTTTAGCTGGACTGGGGAATGAGGTTAAGTAGTATCATAAGTAACTTTTCTGTTTCTGATTTTTGTGGTGATGGGTACCATTTATAAAGATATCACTAGAAGAAGACCAATGAATCTATCAGGTGAGTTATGCTTCAAAAATAAGCATTTTCCATTTATTAATGATGTAGAGAACAGAGGTTCTAAGATAGAAAATAGGTTATTGGTCACCTGGAGTTGGAGGTAGGGATTCAGGTAAGTGGAAACAGGAAATAACTGCTTATGTATATGGAGTTTGTTTTGCAGGTATTGAAAATGTTCTCACAGTGTTTTGTGGTGACAGTTGCACAACCCTGAATCTACTAAAAACCACTGAATTAATTTTATGGTATGTGAAGTGCATCTCAAAAAAATTAAAAGACTGATTCAGTTCTCATTTACACCACATGTCCATTCCCAGTGAGATAGCAGCTCTGTTCCATGGCATATTCATGTAGGAAATTAAGTTGATGACTCCTCCACCATCTGAAACAGGGATTTCTTTAGTAAGATGGAAAGGAATGCAATAAATTTTACAGTAGCCCTTAAAGACTTACAGTTGGAAGTGGCACATGTCATTTCTTCTCATACCCCGTTGACCAAAGCAATGTCATGTGACCACACCAGACTTCAAGGGCATACAAAGGCATCATCTCTTCCTGGACCATAGACCAGAGAAGTCCAGCCCATGGGCTAAACCTGGCCCACCTCCTACTTTTGTAAATGTAGTTTCACTGAACACAGATACACTCATTGCTTGCATACTGTTTACATGCTGTCTTTGGCTGCTTCAAGAGCAGAATTATTTAGTTGTGACAGAAACCATACAGCTTAACAAAGCCAAAATTCTTTTCTATTTGGCCCTTTGCAGAAAAAGCTTGCCAGCACCCAGTCTAGGCCACTACAGTAGCCCCTGCACAAAATGAGCAGAACTGTCAGATTATGACGTTAATAATTCATTCTGGGTTGCCTGGAGGGCTTCTCTGGTGGCTCAGACAGTAAAGTATTTACCTGCAATGCAGGAAACTCAGGTTCGATCCCTGGGTTGGGACGATCTCCTGGAGAGGGGAATGACAAACCACTCCAGTATTCTTGCCTGGAGAATTCCATAGACAAAGGAGCCTGGCAGCTGTAGTCCATGGGGTCACAAAAGAGTTGGACATGTCTGAGGGTTGCATGGGGAATGAGCTAGCTGGGGCTGAGGACTCCCCCTTCTCTTAGAAGATAGGGGGCTGCACCCAAACAAGGTTCTCATGAGACTGGTGTCTCTGTAACATTCCTTGGGCAGCTGGCCATCCTAGACAACTCCTGTGAACCAATGGCACCCCAAACCCAAATGGCCTGTTGCTCCACAGCTTGTATAGCCCCCACTGACAAGACAGTTCCTTCATGTCTACTCTATAAAGAGAGGAATTATCAGGGGTATGTTCTCTTTACTGAGACCCACTACACTCTGGCATTTAGCTCACCTCTTCATGACATGGTGAGAGAGTGGAGGCTCTGTACCTTTTTTCTGACTATCTTGGCCCTGTAAATTTAAATTTCTTCAGTATAGCCCATTCCTTAACTACCAGTCCTCCCCAGCCAAAAAAAAAAATTATAATATGCCGAAAAGAAGATACTCAGCAAAAAGGCAACCCACTCCAGTATTCTTGCCTGGAAAATCCTACGGACAGAGGGGCCTGGCGGGCTATAGTCCATGGGGTCTCAACGAATCAACGTGACTTAACTACTGAACCACCACTGCCAGAACTAAAGGGAAGATCAAGAGTGTAATTGTAGACATGTTGAGTTTGTGTGTGTTTGTGTGTACATGCTCAGTCATGTTCGACTCTTTGCTACCCCATGGACTGTATGTAGCCCTTCAGGCTCCTCTGTCCATGGAATTTTCTAGTCAAGAATACTGGAGCGGGTATTAAAATATCTAATTGTTAAACTGGCATTTGGTTTGTGAGACTAAAAACTCAGAGGAAAGTTCTGGCCTAAAGATAGGTCAGGTAGTCAATGATAAATATGTGCTTATTTAAATTAATGGACATGGAAGAGATGGAAAAAGTAGACATCATCTATCAATATCCTATAATGTCACATTTCTCCATGTCACACACATAGACACACATATCACATTCTGTTATGACTTCTCACCTGAGCTACCTGGAATTATAATTATTAGAAGAAATTGATAGACTGTCAAACTCTCCTAGGTGTCTTAGAAATATTGAACATAACTAGAAAGCTATTGGTATTTCATGTCTATCAAACTTTATTTGAAAGGCCACCTGGTAAATGAAACCACTGATACTACATATGTTCACTTTTCAGATTCCATGGCAATTTATTTAGATCTTTTTAATAATAAATTTCATACTCCATCACTAAATGTGTTTATATGCTTGCTTTATCTTTCCTGCTGCTGCTGCTAAATCGCTTCAGTCATGTCCGACTCTGTGCAACCCCAGAGACGGCAGCCCACCAGGCTCCCCCATCCCTGGGATTCTCCAGGCAAGAACACTGGAGTGGGTTGCCATTTCCTTCTCCAATGCATGAAAGTGAAAAGTGAAAGTGAAGTCGCTCAGTCTTGTCCGACTCTGAGCGACCCACGGACTGCAGCCTTCCAGGCTCCCCCGTCCCTGGGATTCTCTAGGCAAGAACACTGGAGTAGGGTGCCATTGCCTTCTCCTGAGTTAAGATTTGTATTTTAATTATAGCCATCAACACATTCTACATGGTAGTGTAAAACAGAACAAAAAAGTACATACTTGAACTTATTTTCCCCAAATTAACTATTAGCTCTGTAAGGACGGGTAATATGCCATTTATTTTTGTGTTTTCCTTTCTGCCTACCATAATGAATTCTGTTGAATACATAGTTGGCATTGGTAAATGTAGTGATGGATGAATTAATTTGGAGACAAATTAAGACTTTCCTTTTTCAGAGATTATTTGTGTTGTTTCCAGGTGAAAATATGTGTATAGAAACACCTGATACATTCCTTTCACTTTTCAACAATTCAAACCTAGAGTCAAAGCTATTAGCTACTATCAGCACAGAATCAAAAACGAACTAGCTTTCTCTATCTCTGATCAGATCAGATCAGATCAGTCGCTCAGTTGTGTCTGACTCTTTGCGACCCCATGAACTGCAGCACGCCAGGCCTCCCTGTCCATCACCAACTCCCGGAGGTCACTCAGACTCACATCCATCAAGTCAGTGATGCCATCCAGCCATCTCATCCTCTGTCATCCCCTTCTCCTCCTGCCCCCATCAATAACCTCTATCTCTGAAGTATCAGGCAAATATTATAGTTTTGCCATATACTTTACTGTTTGTTAAGTATTCTTTGTCAATGAAATCCCATATTCAAAGTTTTATAACAATGCTCATGGCATTAGTTCTCACAGATTAAATTGTTAAAGTTGAATATACTTATGTATTACATACACTTGTGCACATATATCACATATGATATTATTTAAGGTATCACAAGTGACTTAATTTGTAAATACTTTAAATTATGACAAAATGCTAGAGTCACATAGATTCAACATAATTATGATGTAATATATTTATATAACATATATAATAGTTATAATCAGTTCAAGAATATAAAACTATGAGAAGATAAATGCTCAAGTAAAAAACTCACCTTGTTAGAATTGTTAAAGTATCAATTTAACTGTGATACCAAAATGTTATAAAAAATGGCATAAAATATAACTAAAAAATCTGTAGAAAACTAATAGATATGTACAAAATCTAATCAAAATCGTTAAGGCTAGGACACTTTATTTTATTTGTATATTTTACAGAATTTTGAAATAAAGCCAAAGTCTAGAGACCCAGCGGTATGGTCTTAAAGATTTAAAACAAATTCAGGCCTTCCCTAGACTCGGTGGATAAGAATCCACCTGCCAATGCGGGAGACATGGATTCCATCCCTGATCTGAGCAGATCCCACATGCCGCAGACAAAACCCACGTACCACAGCTATTGAGCCTGTGCTCTAGAGCCTGAGAGCCACAACTACTAAGCCCGTGTGCTGCAACCACGGAAGGCTGTGCGTGCTCGAGCCTGTGCTCTGCAGCAGGAGTGCAAGGGAAAGGGGCTCAGTCGTGTCCTGCTCTTTGTGACCCCCTGTACTATACAGTCCACGGAATTCTCCAGGCCAGAATGCTGGAGTGGGTTGCCATTCCCTTCTCCAGAGGATCTTCCCAACCTAGGGATCGAACCCAGGTCTCCCGCAGCAGGAGGATGTTTTACCAGCTGAGCCACCACAGTTAGAAGCCTGTGCACCACAACTAGAGAGTAGCCCCTGCTTCCTGCAACCAGAGAAAAGCCTGTGCAGCAGTGAAAACCCAGTACAGCCAAAAACTAAATAAATAAAATTAAAACGAATTCAGCCAACATGTAATTGTTGCATAGTCTGCCAGGCTTCTTGAGAAACTAGAAATTATTTCCACCATAATATTCTGCTAAGACAGACTTCCTTTTTGATTGGCACTGCTTCACTCATACTTTTTATTAATAAATGCAATATTTATGAATTAATATATAAATTTATATTTATATAAATAAAGTGCTTAAAATATACAAATAAAATATATTACAAATAAATGTGTATAAGTAGAGCCACCCAGAACAAGCTTTCCATTGTAAATCAACCCTGTGGGTAATGAATCATAGGGAGGTGGGATCGAATTGGAAAATACTGAAACAAATCAATCGAACAAAATTCTTACAACTCTAAATTGTGATTTGGCTTTCTTTTTGAAATCATGATTCAGTGAAATAATATAAATATTTTTTTAGTACCTACTATATGCCAGTTACTCTTCTGTGGCACAAAACTAAAAAAAAAAAAAAAAAAGAATGCAATTCTTGCCCTCAAGGAATTTGGACCCTAATTCCATAGTAAAGGCCAAATTTTTTATTGCTGCTGCTGCTGCTAAGTTGCTTCACTCGTGTCCGACTCTGTGCGACCCCATAGACGGCAGCCCACCAGGTTCCCCTGTCCCTGGGATCCTCCAGGCAAGAACACTGGAGTGGGTTGCCATTTCCTTCTCCAATGCATGAAAGGGAAAAGTGAAAGTGCTGTCGCTCAGTCTTGTCTGACTCCTAGCGACCCCATGGACTGCAGCCCACCAGGCTTCTCTGTCCATGGGATTTGCCAGGCAAGAGTACTGAGTGGGTTGCCATTGCCTTCTCCTTTTATTGCTACCAGATTTTTTAAATGTTTTATAGTTGGTTCTCATTAGTTGTCTGTTTTATACATAGCAGTGTATGTATGTCGGCCCCACCCTGCCAATCCATCTCACCTCCCCGTGGCCCCCTTGGCATCCATATGTTTGCTCTCTGTCTGTGTCTCTATTTCTGTGTTGCAAATAAATTCATCTGTACTACTTTTCATCAATTATTTTGGGAGGTGATTCCTTTTCACTGAAGGCCTTAACATTCTAGTTCTCATTCCTTACGAAATACCAGCCCCTTCACCTCCCCCTTGGACGGTGGGTCGATAGTAGATCTGTGCACTGCATTTTACTAAGCAAGACAGGTAAAAGCTGACGCTTCCATTTGGGAAGTAGACAGTCTGAGGTGAGGCTGTCATCCTTAAATATGCAGAAATAACCAACTGTCATACTGATCCCAACAACAGATTAGCTCCGTCAACTTTAATCACCTCAACTTTCGCCCAGTGGGAAAAAAAAAAAATTGCCACACTCCTCTCTTTTTACATATAAGCCACTCAGGCTGATATATCCTGAATGCGTTAGCAGGGCCCTCTGGGTCCCCTGAGACATCCGGTCACATATAATGAACTGTAATGGAGCTCGCTGCTAAACTAAGGCTGATAATCCCAGCCCTTGAGGTTTATCCTGCTGTGAAGCATGGACTCATTCCCAATCAAATCCCAGCTCAGCGTCTGATGCTGAAGCAGAATCATTTCCAATTACCAACCATGTCTAAAGAGAACCATGAACACTCACCTAGTCATGCCTATTTGCATTCATGAAACAGATGGAGCACACACATGCACACACATTATTCCTGAATCAAAGCAGAGACTCACAGAGTTTGAAGAAGTCAATAAATGCTATGAACTTGATCCTGGCAATGGATGCTCTTGCTATCAGAAAGGCAGGGTTTAGGCTGGCAGTGTAAGACATTAGCGGCTTTATGCATTTTGTAGATACCTTTTAAGAAATGGTTCCTCTCTGTTCCACCTCCATCACCTGATCATCAGCTCCCCTACCCCAGGCCTTCTACCAGCACCTACAGGTTTCACAAAGATCTCTTAACAGTGACCAAATTTTATTAGCAGGAAGCAACAAGGGGAGTTTGCAGTCAAGGCCAGAAATCCTGAGTAGGATCCTAAGCTTCTTCCTTTACTACTGGGTGAACTTGAAGGAGAAAAATAACATCGCTGAGCTTCAGATTTTTCATCTATGAAATGGCTAGTAACAATACCTAATTGGAGAAATCCGAAAATGGGAATATAGTCAAAGTTTTCATAGAAAATAGGCAGCTTCAGCCAGGTCCCCATGAACTTGCATTGTCACAATGAGTGTTACAAGGCCTCATTCTCCATCTCCATCTTGCAAGCTCAGTGACAAAGAGAAGGACAGAAGGACAGCCTTCCCAGTGAAGCTGTATATTAGCCATGCACACAGAGATGAGGGTATAACATCTGAAGGCCTGTGTTCCATTGAAGTTGAAACTATAACTACCACGGGGCACTGGGATTCTCTGATCTGCCCACTATCTCCTTGAAGGCAGAGTCTTTCAGAAGCTGGATTATAATTGAAAGGATGCTTTCTGAAGATACAAAATATTTAATTATCTAAAGTCTAGATATTTAAGTGCATACACTTAGATCCATGAACCTAGCCTCATCCCAAGGATATGCTGCTGCTGCTGCTGCTAAGTCGCTTCAGTCGTGTCCGAATCTGTGCGACCCCACAGACGGAAGCTCACCAGGCTCCTCTGTCCCTGGGATTCTCCAGGCAAGAACACTGGAGTGGGTTGCCATTTCCTTCTCCAATGCATGAAAGTGAAAAGTGAAAGTGAAGTCGCTCAGTCGTGTCCGACTCTTAGTGACCCCATGGACTGGAGCCTACCAGGATCTTCCATCCATGGGATTTTCCAGGCAAAAGTACTGGGGTGGGGTGCCATTGCCTTCCCCACCCCAAGGATATAGTTGCCCCCAAAATTGGCTTGGTCAAGTTCTTGGTCTGGATACTGTTTAGTGGTTGTGGACAAAGGAGGCCTGAAAACTGCTCCTTTACCTAGGTTTCTATTGTTGGTGGCAAATCCCTTCACAATTGGTATATTCTTTCCTTAGGAAATTCAATCAGGTTGACATTTCAAGTACAATCAGATGTTTCTACCTAGAAACATTCTTGACCCTGAGTGGAGATTTTGCAGACCTTTGCTTTGATTGTATGCTGATTTTAAAGATACACCTCAGAGGAATACCTTATTTTTAAGTTTAGTATACATTTGTGAGGTTTAGGATAGGGGAAGGAGTTGGAAACTAGATGTATAGAATCTCATTGATCTGTTTTGAAGATTTTACAAAACACATGAAACAGTTGTGAGCTTCTATGTGCTTTCTCTAATGATAGCTATGGAAATACAACTGTAGAAATAAAGCTTGATAACACTGTTGTAGTGCGTAGGCATTTGTTCTTTGGTAAGGGAGCATGTGTCGTGTAGTGGGTTGTTTCTAATTTTGTTTTATTTGTTTGTTTAATTGGAGATGAACTGCAAATGTTTAAAGTATACAATTTGGTCAATTTTGACCTTTGTATAAATCCCTGAAATAAATATCACATCAAGATAATGAACATATACCCACCACCACACAAAGTTTGCTTTCCCTTCACCGCTTCCTGTCTTGCTTTCCCCCAAGCAAACATGGGAGGACAGCAATCACTATAGATTAGTTTGAATTTTCTATAATTGTATATAAATAGAATAATACTATATATATTCTTTGGCTTCTTTCAGCATAATAACTTTTGAGACTCACCCACGTTTTGTGGTTATCAGTAGGTCTTTTTTATCGTTTATCATTTCATTATATGTAGATATCACAGTTTATCCAGTTACATGTTGATGAACATCAGAATTAGGTGCAAGGTTTTTGTCTATTACAAATAAAGTTGCTGTGAACATATACTTTGATGTGTCTTAGGGAAATAATTAGGAGTGGAATGGCTGAATTAATGATAAGTATATATCTACCTTTCTGAAGAAAATACCTAACTTTTCCAAAGTGGCTATCCTGTTTCACATTACCACCAGTGATGCACAGTAAGTCTAACCCTTCCACATTATTGCCAGCACTTTGTATAGCCAGTCTATGCTTTTAGCCATTCTAGGAGTGAAATATCATTGTGGTTCTAATTTGCATTTCCCCAAACACTAGTAAGTTTTCATAAGATTACTTGCCAGGTCTATGTGGTCTTTGAAACATTTGTTCACATCTTTCCCTTATTCTATAATTAGGTTTATGTTATTAAGTTTCAAGAGTTCTTTATGCATTATATTTTGATTACAGGTTCTTCTTCAAATGTGGTTTGCAAATATTTCTCCCAGTTTGCGGCTTGTCTTTGCATTCTCTAAACAATGACTTTCACAGTGCAGAAGCTTTAAATTTTGATGCACTTCAGCATAAAAAGTGTAGTATGAAGCGTTGGTCACTTGGTTGTGTCCGACTCTTTGCAACCCATGGACTGTAGCCCACCAGGCTCCTCTGTCCATGAAATTCTCCAGGCAAGAATACTGGAGTGGGTAGCCATTTCCATTTCCAGGGGATCTTCCTGACCCAGGGATAGAACTGGATCTCCTGCATTGAAGGCAGATACTTTATTGTCACCAGGGAAGCCCTGTATATAAACAGTCAAATTTATAAATTGTATATAAGCAATTCATTATATAAACTTATTTTATGAGTCAGGCTTTGGTATCATATCTGAAAAATATTTGCCTACCTCTAGGTCATAAAATTTTTCCTCTGTTTTCTTCTAAAAATTCTGTCTTAGGTATTATATCTAGATTTATGATTCATTTTAGTTGCATTTTTGTGCACAATGTGAAGTATGATTCAGTGTTCTCCATTATCTTTCTTTCTTCCTTTTCTCCTTTCTTTCATATAGATATCAGTAGTGTCAGCATTCGGAGAGGGCAATGGCACCCCACTCCAGTACTCTTGCCTGGAAAATCCCATGGACGGGGGAGCCTGGTAGGCTGCAGTCCATGGGGTTGCTAAGAATCAGACATGACTGAGCGACTTCACTTTCACTTTTCACTTTCATGCATTGGAGAAGGAAATGGCAACCCACTCCAGTGTTCTTGCCTGGAGAATCCCAGGAACGGGGGAGCCTGGTGGGCTGCCATCTATGGGGTCGCACAGAGTCGGACACGACTGAAGCGACTCAGCAGCAGCAGCAGCAGTGTCAGCATTATGTGTTGAAAATAGTTTTTCTACTGGATTATTTGGGTGCCTTCTCTGGTGGCTCAGATGGTAAAGAATCTGCCTGGAATGCAGGAGACACAGGTTCACATCCAGAGTTGGGAAGATCCTGTGGAGAAGGAAATGGCAACCCACTCCAGTATTTTGTCTGGAGTAATCCCGTGGACAAACGAGTCTGGTGGGCTACAGTCCATGGGGTCACAAAGAGTCAGACATGACTGAGTGACTAATGTAGGGTAAGGGAGTTAGAAAAGGTGAGGTTCAGAAAAAGAAGGAGACCAGCACTTTATGGGAACAGATCACCTTTAATGAGGCGAGAAGGGGCAGCAGTCAGATTAGTGAGCTGCTGCACTAACCCAAGAAAAGAGTGAGTATATATAGGCATGTATGTGGAAAGCTACTGTCTTAAGGGGGCCTGTTCTTCTCCAAGGCTGTTCGGAGTAGTTTTCTCTTAAAAGGCTGGGACAAGGAATTTTGGAAATTGGCCAGAGGCTGGACTGACTGGGAGCTGGGGGAAAGCAACGTTAATGTCCATTTTTTTCTTCTGGTGAGAGAGTTCTTTGTTTTGCATAGAATGGTGGGGAGGATCTGGAGGGGAATTTTAACTCCAGGCTATTTTGAGCCATGTAACTTTCCTTCAACTAACACCTAAACTTGTTGAAAATTAGCTATCCATATATGTATGGGTCTATTTTTCAAATGTTTATTCTGTTCTATTGTTCTGTGTCTATCTTTATACCAATATCACTTTTTTATGATTACCATAGGTTTATAATAAGTCTTAAAATGATGCAGTATTAGTTTTATACCTTTATTTTCTCTCAAATTTATTCTGGCAACTCTAAATCTTCTGCAATTCCATATGGATTTTAGAATCCAGAAATTTTCTTCTGTGATTTGTGATTTAACTCTGTTTTGATAAAAGTGCATAATTTGTTTGACTTGAATTATTTTAAATTTGTTTAGATTTGTTTTATTGACCAGCTTATGGTTTACTTTGATAAATGTTTTCTGGACACTGGAAAAATATATGCTGGTGTGATAAAGTTGTGGATGGAGTTGTTCAAATCTACATCTATATGGATTTTTTTTTGGTCTACTTGGTTGATAATTTATCAGGAGAGGTATTAAAATCTCCTGCTATAATTGTGAATTTTTCTTTTTCTCCTTAAGGTTGTGTCAGGTTTTGCTTTACATATTTTGGAGTAAGTTATTCACTGAATAAACATTTAACACTATATCTTCTTGAGAATTGACATCTTTATTATTATGAAATAAACTTTGTCCTTGAAAGTATTATATCCTCTGAAATCTTCTTGTTCTGTATAAGTGTGGCCACTCCAGTTTTGTTTTGTTTTGTTTTTTTTTTTAACTATTTAAATGGTAAAGCCTTTGACTCTGTGGATCACAATAAACTGTGGGAAATTCTGAAAGAGATGGGAATACCAGACCACCTGACCTGCCTCTTGAGAAACCTATATGCAGGTCAAGAAGCAACAGTTAGAACTGGACATGGAACAACAGACTGGTTCCAAATAGGAAAAGGAGTATATCAAGGCTGGATATTGTCACCCTGCTTATTTAACTTATATGCAGAGTACATCATGAGAAAACGCTGGGCTGGAAGAAGCACAAGCTGGAATCAAGATTGCCAGGAGAAATATCAATACTCCAAATAGGAAAAGGAGTACGTCAAGGCTGTATATTGTCACCATGTTTATTTAACTTATATGCAGAGTACATCATGAGAAATGCTGGACTGGAGGAAACACAAGCTGGAATCAAGATTGCCGGGAGAAATATCAATAACCTCAGATATGCAGATGATACCACCCTTATGGCAGAAAGTGAAGAGGAACTAAAAAGCCTCTTGATGAAAGTGAAAGTGGAGAGTGAAAAGGTTGGCTTAAAGCTCAACATTCAGAAAACGAAGATCATGGCATCTGGTCCCATCACTACATGGGAAATAGATGGAGAAACAGTGGAAACAGTGTCAGACTTTGTTTTTCTGGGCTCCAAAATCACTGCAGATGGTGATTGCAGCCATGAAATTAAAAGACGCTTACTCCTTGGAAGGAAGGTTATGACCAACCTAGATAGCATATTCAAAAGCAAAGACATCACTTTGCCAACAAAGGTTCGCCTAGTCAAGGCTATGGTCTTTCCTGTGGTCACGTATGGATGTGAGAGCTGGACTGTGAAGAAGGCTGAGCGCCGAAGAATAGATGCTTTTGAACTGTGGTGTTGGAGAAGACTCTTGGGAGTCCCTTGGACTGCAAGGAGATCCAACCGGTCCATTCTGAAGGAGATCAGCCCTGGGATTTCTTTGGAAGGAATGATGCTAAAGCTGAAACTCCAGTATTTTGGCCACCTCATGCGAAGAGTTGACTCATTGGAGAAGACTCTGATGCTGGGAGGGATTGAGGGCAGGAGGAGAAGGGGACGACAGAGGATGAGATGGCTGGATGGCATCACTGACTCAATGAGTGTGAGTCTGAGTGACCTCCGAGAGCTGGTGATGGATAGGGAGGCCTGGCGTGCTGCGGTTCATGGGGTCGCAAAGAGTCGGACACGACTGAGCGACTGATCTGATCTGATCTGATCTGATCAGATATGCAGATGACACCACCCTAATGGCAGAAAGTGAAGAGGAACTAAAAAGCCTCTTGAGGAAAGTGAAAGAGGAGAGTGAAAAAGTTAGCCTAAACCTCAACATTCAGAAAACTAAGATCATGGCATCTGGTCCCATCATTTCATGGGAAATAGATGGAGAAACAGTGGAAACAGTGTCAGACTTTATTTTTCTGGGCTCCCAAATCACTGCAGATGGTGATTGCTGCCATGAAATTAAAAGATGCCTACTCCTTGGAAGGAAAGTTATGACCAACCTAGATAGGATATTAAAAAGCAGAGACATTACTTTGCCAACAAAGGTCCATCTCGTCAAGGCTATGGTTTTTCCAGTGATCATGTATGGATGTGAGAGCTGGACTGTGAAGAAGGCTGAGCGCCGAAGAATTGATGCTTTTGAACTGTGGTGTTGGAGAAGACTCTTGAGAGTCCCTTGGACTGCAAGGAGATCCAACCAGTCCACTCTGAAGGAGATCAGCCCTGGGATTTCTTTGGAAGGAATGATGCTAAAGCTGAAACTCCAGTACTCTGGCCACCTCATGCGAAGAGTTGACTCATTGGATGGACAGGGAGGCCTGGCATGCTACGATTCATGGGGTCGCAAAGAGTCAAACATGACTGAGCGACTGAACTGAACTGAGCTGAACTGAACTGAAATGGTAAATATTTTTTCTATCCTTTATTGTTATTTGTGTCTTTATATGTGAAGTGCATTTCTTCTAGACAGCACGGAGTTGGATCTTGCATTTTTAAATTCTATGTGATAATCTCTGCCCTTTAATTTGACTACTTATGTTTAAAGTGATTTTATGCATGAGTTTAAAACTAGCATCTTGCTATTTGTTTTCTGCTTATCCCCTCTGTTTTTTTTTTTTCCCCTTTTTCCTTTTGTTCCTGTCTCCTTTTCGAGTTTTTTGTTTTTTCATTTTATCTCCATTGTTGGCTTATTATAAATCATTTTTAGTGATTTTATATGGTTTATAGTATATGTTATTCATTTCAGCTTTATTGAGGTTTAACTGACATATAAAATTGTAAGATATTTAAAGTGTACATCATGGTGACTTGACATACATATATACTGGGAAATGATTCCTTCCATCTGATTAATTAGCACATCGAGCACCTCACATTTTTTTGTTTGTTTTTTGGTGAGGACATTTAAGTTCTACTCTCTTAGCAAGTTTCATTTATTCCATACAATATTATCATTTCTAGTCACCATTCTTTGCATTAGATCCTCAGACCTTGTTCATATCATAGCCCAACTTCTGTATCCTTTTACCAACCTCTCCTAACCCCTCCCGCCCCAACCTCCTGCAATTTTTCTTCGACTCTGCTTCTATGAGTTTGACTTTTTAAACATATATAAGTGATAGCATGCGGTATTTGTCATCCTCTATCTGGATTATTTCACTTAGCATGATGCCCTCAAGATCATCCACATGGCTGCACATGGTAGGATGTCCTTATTTCTCCTGGCTGAATAATATTTCACTGTGTATATATACCACATCTCCTTTATCCATTCATCCATTGACAGATTGCTTTCATATCTTGGTTATGGTGAATAATGCTTCAATGAACATGGGAGTGCAGATATCTCTTCAATATACTGATTTCATTTCATTTTGATATATACCCAAGAGTGAGACTCCTAGATCGTATGGTAATTATATTTTTAATCTTTTGAGGAACTTCCATACTGTTTTTCATTATTGCTGCACCAATTTACATTCCCATCACCGGTGTATAACAGTTCACTTTTTTCCACATCCTCACCAACACTTTTTAGTTCCTGACTTTTTGAAAGTAGCCACTCTAGTAGGTGTGAGGTAATATCTCATTGTAGTTTTATTTGCATTTCCCTCATGGTTAAATGTTGAGCACCTTCTCATGCCTGTTGACCATCGTTATGTCTTCTTTGGGAAAATGGTTATTCAGGTACTTGCCCATTTTTTAAAAATCAGTTTGGGGATTTTTGTTATTGAGTTGTATGAATTCTTTATATATTGTGGATTTTAATCCCTTACCAGATATATGATTTATTGATTCACTGTTGTCTCACACTGTTTGCAAGTGAATATCTTTATTACTTTATATGTAACATCTTTTTACTCTGATTTGTTTTATAATTTTATCTTTCTCATTGGTTTTTGCTATTAATAGTCTGGGTATAGTTTTTTCTTGTTTCTTATCTAGGCATTAGTTAAGCTTCTTGGATTTGTAAGTCTATGGCTTTTATAACATTTTGAAAATTTTATTCATTATTCAATTATTTCTTCTTTGCTTATCCATCAACCCACCTGTCTCTCTTTAGGGAACTTTCATTACCTGCCTATTCGGCTTCTTGAAGTTGTCTCACAGCTAACTGATGCTCTGTTTATTTTATTATTCTCTTTTCCGTGTTTCAATGTTAATATAGTCTATCACTATGTATTTACTAATATTTCCTTCTGTAATGTCTAATTGGCCATTAATCCTATCTTACATATTTTTTATCTTATGCATTAAAGTTTTCAGTCTTTAGAAATCCATTATGGGACATAAATGTATTTTCCATGACTCTACTAAACTGTTTGAACATATGGAATAAAATTATAATGACTCTTTTAATGTTCTGTTTTGTTAATTCAAACATTTGTGTTTGCATGGGGTTGATTTTGATTTTTATCTCTTTATCTTTTCTTGCTTCTTTGCATGCCTTGAATTTTTATCAGAAGCCAAACATCATATATTTTATATGCGGAATGTTTTTGTATTTCTGCAAATATTTTAAAGCTTTGTTCTAAAATGCATTTAATATCTTTGGAATTAGTGTGATACTTTCAGTCTTGATTTTAAGATTTATAAGGCTAAGAGCAGTGCTTAGTATACGGCAATTTATGCTCCATGACTGAGGGTTGACTCTTGTGTATTTTCCTCACTGTCTCGGGGATTATGAAGATGTTTTCCAAACTGGCATCTAAAAGTAAGCATTATTTCTGGTTCTGTTTGAGATTCTATTATTTCTAACCATTTCAGGTGGGTCTTTCCCCAACTTAAGTAGTTTTGTCAGACAAAATTTTATTAGTATTCCATTGAATACTTGAGATGAACCCTTTGCAGCTCTTTGAAATTATTTCCTGTCCAGTTTTTACCTCTCTGGAACTCTGTCCTGTGGACCCCAGTTGCTTTGGTCTTTCCAGACTAGCAGGTCTCTTTCCTCAGTTCAGGGATTTCCCCAGGCTCCATCTAGATTCTTCCTACAGCACCTTGGCCTGGAAACATTTTCCAAGCAATGATCTCAGGCAATTGTAATGTTCATCTCATCATAGATTTTTGTTCATTTCCTGACTGATTCAGGCAGGAGGGTAAACCTGGTTCCTGTGGCTCCATCTTGGCAGAAGCAGAAATCTTTGACATGTGGCCTTTTCAGTAATATATATTTATTTTATTTTTCATAGTCATAAAAAAATAGTTCAGAAAAGGAAGATGAGGTTTTCTTCTACTGCATAAGCAACTTTAAGTTTTGTCCATGGCTTGAACTTTCCTAGAGTCCTGTCTCTCTTCACCAGTATAGATGGCTCTAGGGTCACTGTCTGTGTGGCTCAGATGGTAAAGAATCTGCTTGCCAATGCAGGAGACACTGGTTCGATTCTTGGATCAGGAAGATCCTCTGGAGAAGGAAATGGCAACCCACTCCAGTGTTCTTGCCTGGAAATTCATGGACAGAGGAGCCTGGCAGGTTGCAGTTCACAGGGTCACAAAGAGTTGGACACGACTGAATGACTAACGCTTCACTTCCTCATATTCTAAGGCAACAATTAGGAAATTCAGATATTCTCTCTTGGTGCATTTTCAGATTACTTAAGTAATTCCATCATAAGTACTGGTGGGATATATTAGTGAATATACTGTTTGAGTTAGGTGTCACTGTGGAAATGTCAGTAATTCTTAAGGTGCTTTCTTTTCTACTTTCTTAAAAATAAAATACATTTTCAGTCAACATAGTTTCATGGAAAGAGGATTAAGCTTCAGAAAGCATTAGCCAATGCTTTCCCTGCTTTCTCTCAGTCACAGAAGTTTATTGTGGCAGCAAGCCTTAGTATGAAATAAGATGAGCATGGGCAAAAGATCAGTAAGGTTGCAATGAGACAGCTTATTCTCTCAACTTTGGAGTGGACAAGAAGAAACCTGTTTTGCTGAGCAAATTAATTCTTGGGCCTGCTGAATGTAAGACATTCATGGAAACTGCACAGATCTTATCAGAACCTGATGTTAGCTGTTTTCCTGCAAGTTGTTTATAATCAATATGAATCTCTCAACTCTCTTTGGGGGAACATGTGACTTCTACATGCATAGTATTTTTACATATATTCTTTTAATTTTAAATATAACCTGACAGCAATATTCTCATCTAGCAGATGAGGTAAGTGATCTTGGAAAAGTTAGGGAATTATTCCAAAGTCACAGAGCTGGGAAGTGACAGTATTCAGATTGGATTCCTGAAGCCCAGTTTGGCTTCAAATTTCTTAGTCTTTCTAATGAATCATGCTGCCTCCAAGATAAACATAACTTTGGTTCAAATCAGATTTTCACTGTTTCATTTCTATTATATCATTTGGAAGAGGCATGAAACTTTCAGCCAATATATGTGCTTTGTGCTAAATAATTACAACTTTTCTTATTATGATTGATTAAAGCTCAAATATCATCTGATAGTGATTTTTGAAAATTTGTTTCGCTGTTTATTCTGTCTGTGAACCTTATGAAAAACAAAGGTCATCATGACTTTATGACCCCAAAGCATGCCATTCAAAAAACCACTGCCATTTAATTTTGATAGAATCCCCAGCAATCGAAGAAACAGAGTCTTGTCCATGTGAGTGATTGTATGATATAATTTTTCATTCTGGGTATAAGGATATTTTCAATAATTTCAAAAGTTAATCAAATATCAAATCTGGGAAAGTAGGGAAAGATAGATATTCAATACAGCATTGTAAGAGGATTTCATAAACTAACAGCATTATATATGTCCTTTTAACATCTGTTCTCTTTTCTAAAGCTACCAAATCATGTGGATGGAAAGAAAGTATAAAAACCCAGATTCAACTCTAACAGTGCTTTTAAGGAGGTATATGACCTTGGAAAGTCACTCACCTAGTTGAATTCTTTCATTTTAATCAGGAAAATTAGGATAAGAGAGATTTCAACATTATTATTCTGGTCTTTTAAGGTAAAATAAAAAATCTCTCAGTGCATGAATCCAGGAAATCAAGCTTGATGACATCACATTCTTCAATAGATGCAAAGCAAGCCCTTTATATGGAAAACTTATTTGGTTCCTACATGAGGGTAATTTTCAACTGGTGGTCAGAAATACTAATATGTAGAGTTTTCTTACTCCCTATTTCGTGGTCAGTTTATCTCAGATCATCTAAGAATAATAATCTGATGCTTGAATCAGTAAAAACAAAATAGAGAAAGCAATGAGGGTATCAAGTATGTATGACTCAATTACTAAAAAAAATTTCACTCTGGATTTGCCCGATTCTAAGTCACTGTAGCATTCTGATACACTCCTGTAGCATTTCTTACTTTCCTGTATGCCTTCAAGTACTCTGATATTCACAATTTCCATGGCCAAGAAGGTTTCACAGCAAGTACGTAATCTTGGTCCTTATATCAAATATCCACTACATAAACACCAATGCATATGACAAATGCATGGTGAAATATTCTATCTTCAAAACACCTCTGCCAAATACTCGCTGGTTTCTACTCTCTCCCCATTATTTTAGCAAGAGCCTGGGGACACAAGCTAACAAACATGCCAAAAACAAAACAAAAAACTCTAATAGAAGGCCATCTAAAAAACCACCAAGGAAATAAATCCAAAAGGAGTGTATTGTTACTGAAAACATAATAAAACCAGTACAGCATTCAGCGACCTCTTCCAAGAGCGGGCAAATCACTTCCAGTATTTGTTCGTAAACATCATTCTTTTGTTCTGTTTAAGCCTCTATTGAATAGCTACTACGTGAAAGATACTGTACTCTTTGTAACAGAAAGCAAACTAGAGTCTGAGATCCTAAGTAATTTACCATCTAAGAAGACAGGCAGATAGTTACATGCATTATAAATCAAAACAAAATGTGATGGAGAAAAAAAAATTACCAAAGTATACTTAGCATATGATATATTTACAGACATAATAAAAGGATTTGAGTCAGAGTCACAGAATAATGATCCAATATGTCAGTGGTTTGGAACAATAAGAATACATTGTAATTACCTGAGGAGCTTTTTGAAATTATCAGTACCTGGGCCTAACACTTAAACTATCTGATTCTGCTAGAGTAAAGTGAGGCACGGGTATATTATAAAGTCTTCGCAGGCTCTGCTAATAGGCAGGCAAGAGCGGAGGACCAGTTCATTAAACATTCTGTGGATTCCTACTGAGAACAAGATGCCCTGCATCCCCAATACCTGGAAAAGATGAATAAGTCCTGGTCCCTGCTTTAAAGGGAATCACAGTCTAAAAGGGATTCTTGAGTAGCTTTTGACATTTGTAAACAATTGGATGACTGAGCCTTTATGGACTTTAGGGAAATTCACATGGAATCACACAAACCCCTGTCTTCTACAATGAGTTGATTAAAAAAAACAACAACATTCAACACATCTGTGGATCATCTGAGACTGGCTAGGAGTTTGTAAATTTGAAATAATTTAAATAAAAATTCAAGAATACTATAACCCAATAGAAAATAAGAACTCTTCAAAAGACCCAAAGGGTCTAAAATCAACAAGACTAAGATCACCTACTTGGGTCCCTAAAGTCAACTGCATAATTAATCACAGATGAGACATAGATTAGCAAATGCTAGAGAATGACTGGTGAACTCATTTGGAGTCAACAAAAGACTGAGGCTTCTGAAGAAATTGTGAAATCATAATCTAATAGAACTGTGTGTGCATGATCAGTCTCTCTGATCGCAGAGATTGTCCGACTCTCTGCGGTCCCAGAGACTGCTGCCCACTGGCTTCCTCTGTCCATGGAATTCTCCAGGCAAGAATACTGGAGTGGGTTGCCATTTCCTCCTCCAGGGGATCTTCCCAGTGCAGGGATCAAACCTGAGACTCCTATGTCTCCTGCATCGGCAGGTGGATTCTTTACCACTAGAGCCACTTGGAAGCCGTAATAAAACCATAAAATCTAAAATTACTGATAACATAATCTCACTTTGTGTCTTGTCAGCTAAACCTGGACCAAAGCCTCTGCCCATTCCCTCAAAAGAGATATAGATATGTGCAAGAGAAACAGTGTACATTAACCAAGGCTATGGAAAGTTTTGCACCCAATTTAAATAGAGAGTATTGGAGGAACTGGAGTAGAAATGTCAGAGTTAGGGTTCTTTTGCCTGAAAGTAAAAGAATAAGAACTGTCACAGACTGAATATTTGTATCCCCCAAATTCATATGTTGGAGTCCTGACCATCCCCCACCTAACCACCTTTCCTGATGGTCCTTGGGGTTGGGCCTTTGGGAAGTAATCAGATTTGGATGAGGTCATAAGGATGGCGGCTTCATGATGGAACTGGTGTCCTTGTAAGAAAAGAAAGAGACCAGAGCTCACTTGCTCTCTCTTCACTGCGTTACAGACACAGCAAGAGGTGTCATCTGCAAACTAGGAAGAGGAACCTCACCAGAGCCAAATCTTGCTGGCCCCCCAGTTTCATACTTCCAGCCTCCAGAACTATGTGACAATGAGTTTTTAAGGTAAGCCACCCTGTCTGTGGTACTTTTTTTTATAGCAGACCAAGCTGACTAAAACAATGATATGATGTGTTATTATCTCCTAAACCAAGAAGTCTAGAAGTTGGTGCTTCAAGTATCAGTTCAGTTCTTAAATGATATTATCAAAAGCCTAAATTCATTCTATCATTCTGCTCCATTATCCTCAACTTTCTGCCTTTTATTCTGTGGTTTGGCCCCTCAAGGTTGCAAGATGGCTGCTATGTTATCTCTTTCCAACCTGATGTCCAAATCAAAAAGATGACTTTCTCTTCATTTGTTTTTATTTTTAACTGAGAAAAACAGCAGAATACCCTGTATTGTGCCATTGTTAGAACAGGCCTAGATAACTACGTATGAATAATCTGTGGTACAAGAGAATAAAGCAACCCAAGACAAGCTTGGAACAATCATGATTTGTTTCCAGAAACTGAGAAATTCTTGAATATGATGCACTCCAATATCTAAATTACACTGGGGGAAATGATTGTTGAGCCAGTTAATCAAAGTATTTTTGTGATGTTACAGAGAAAAAGGGCCCAATAGTTATCTTCCAACATTTTAGTGAAATACACTGTAAGATAGGTATTAGCCTTATTAATGTAGATTCAAAAGGTAAAACTAAGATCAATGGAAGAAACCCATAGAGAGAAAGATACTTTTCATACATCTGAACAAACTCACCCAAATATTTGGATTTGCTATCCTCAGCGGTATATAAGGATGAAGAAATTCAATTCAAGCACTGAAAACAAAAAACAAGTGCTCAGTTGTGTCCAACTCTTTGGAACCCCATGGACTGTAGCCTGCCAGGTTCCTCTGTCCATGGGATTTTCCAGGCAAGAGTACTGGAGTGGGTTGCTACAAGCACTGAAAGGTTTGTTAATTCAAAATACCTTTGAGATAACTTTAAACCTAAACTTCCAGAAATGAATCTACAAGAAATATTTTTAATATGTGCATATGCCACTGAGTTAGAGAAGGCAATGGCACCCCACTCCAGTACTCTTGCCTGGAAAATCCCATGGACAGAGGAGCCTGGTGGGCTGCAGTCCACGGGGTCGCTAAGAGTTGGGCATGACTGAGCGACTTCCCTTTCACTTTTCACTTTCATGCGTTGGAGAAGGAAATGGCAACCCACTCCAATGTTGTTGCCTGGAGAATCCCAGGGACGGCGGAGCCTGGTGGGCTGCCGTCTATGGGGTCGCACAGAGTCAAATATGACTGGAGCGACTTAGCAGCAGCAGTAGCATGCCACTGAGTGCATGAGAACTAAAAAGGTAAGCTTCCTAACTGTATATAAGTTTATCTTTCTTCCTTTTTAAAAATAATTTTATTTATTTATTTCTGGCATGTTGGGTCTTCGTTGCTACATGGGCTTTTCTCTAGTTGCAGCAAGTGGGGGACCACTCTCTGACTGTGGTGCGCGAGCTTCTCACTGCAGTGGCTTCTCTTGTTGCGGAGCACAGGCTGTAGGGCTCGCAGTCTTCTGCAGTTGTGGTTCCCTGACTCCCTCAGCAGTTGTGCAAGGGCTTAATTGCTGCACAGCATGAGGCATCCTCTTGGACCGGGGACCAAACCTGTGTCTCCTGCATTGGCAGGCAGATTCTTTACCACTGAGCCACCAGGGAAACCCAGAAATTCTTCCTTTTAAAAAATGCTTTGCATTAATTCTCTATTGCTGCTATAACATGTTGTCACAAGTCTAGTGGTTTAAAACAATATACACTTATTTTCTTACAGTTTTGGAGGCCAGAAACCTAAAATGGGTCAGCAGGAATGTGTTCTTTTTGGCGATTCTAGAGGAGAATCTATATCCTTGCCCTTTCCAGATCCTAGAATCTCATGGGTCCACATCACTCTGACCACTGCTTTCATCACCACATCTCCTTTTCTCTCTCTGCTTCCATCCAAAAGGTGTCTCTGACTCTGACACTCCTGCCTCCCTCTTATTAAGACCCGTGTGATTACCTTGGACTCATCCAGATAATCCAGCTAATTGCCTCATCTCAAGATACTTAGTCACATCTGCAAAATTTCTCTTGCTATGTAAGGTGGCATAATCACAGGTTCAGAAAATTAGGACGTTTAGAAACCCAATGTTCAATTTCTCATACACTTCAAATAATTTTCATTTGCTCTGTTTAGCCTAAAAATTCCTAATTTTACCCAAGAAAGTAATCATATTAAAGCCACCCTTCTTGTTTTACATTGATATTTTACATTGATGTTCAAGAGTAGAATTAACATTTTATGAGATTTTCTGTAATATGGATGTACTAGTAACATCACTGGTTACAAAATAAACATTGACGCTAGAGATTTATTTCTGAAATAATTGTCTATTACTGTACCTTGTATGGATCACAATAAACTGTGGAAAATTCTGAAAGAGATGGGAATACCAGAACACCTGACCTGCCTCTTGAGAAACCTGTATGCAGGTCAGGAAGCAACAGTTAGAACTGGACATGGAACAACAGACTGGTTCCAAATAGGAAAAGGAGTACGTCAAGGCTGTATATTGTTACCCTGCTTATTTAACTTCTATGCAGAGTACCTCATGAAAAACGCTGGGCTGGGAGAAGCACAAGCTGGAATCAAGATTGCCGGGAGAAATATCAATAACCTCAGATATGCAGATGGAACTACCCTTACAGCAGAAAGTGAAGAGGAACTAAAAAGCCTCTTGAGGAAAGTGAAAGAGGAGAGTGAAAAAGTTGGCTTAAAGCTCAGCATTCAGAAAACTAAGATCATGATATCTGGTCCCATCACTTCATGGGAAATAGATGGGGAAACAGTGGCTGACTTTATTTTTCTGGCTCCAAACTCACTGCAGATGGTGACTGCAGCCATGAAATTAAAACATGCTTACTCCTTGGAAGGAAAGTTATGACCAAACTAGATAGGATATTAAAAAGCAGAGACATTAATTTACCAACAAAGGTCCATCTAGTCAAGGTTATGGTTTTTCCAGTGGTCATGTATGGATGTGAGAGTTGGACTGTGAAGAAAGCTGAGCGCCAAAGAATTGATGCTTTTGAACTGTGGTGTTGGAGAAGACTCTTGAGAGTCCCTTGGACTGCAACGAGATCCAACCAGTCCATCCTAAATGAGATCAGTCCTGGGATTTCTTTGGAAGGAATGATGCTAAAGCTGAAACTCCAGTACTTTGGCCACCTCATGCGAAGAGTTGACTCATTGGAAAAGACCCTGATGCTGGAAGGGATTGGGGGCAGGAGGAGAAGGGGATGACAGAGGATGAGATGGCTGGATAGCATCACTGACTCGATGCACATGAGTTTGGGTAAACTCCGGGCATGGGTGATGGACAGGGAGGCCTGGCATGCTGCAATTCATGGGGTCGCAAAGAGTCGGACATGACTGAGCAACTGAACTGAACTGTACCTTGTAAGCATGTTTTCCTTCTTTGGGCCACACTCATTAAATACTAATTTTTTTAAAAAATGTGTTCCTTGAGTGGTTTTAGGAAGAAGATATTTCAAGTGTCTATGCTATTATCTTGAACCATAGGAAATTGCTATTTTCCTGGACCAAACACAATTGAAGACAACAAATTCCATACAGTTCAACTTTAATATTATAATTTTCCCCAAGTTTCTTCTACAGTATTTTACTATGAAATACTACAAACATATAGAAAAAGGAAGATTATAATATACATGGAATAATATACATGTATTCTAAGATATACATGGAAATCCACATACCCACCACTAATATTATCAAGTACTGTATCAATAATGTAATGTATTTCCTTTTGAAGTTTTTCAGTAACTAGAATGATGCAGTTGTACCCTTTTCCCAATCCTGGCCTCTCTGGAGGAGCTACAGGAAATATTCATTAGGATTTTATAGCTTCCTATCTGTATGTAAGTTTATCTTTCTTCCATGAAAGCAAGATCGGTTTATAGTTTCTTTTTGTCCATTGTGCATCAGTTTTTTTCATGAAAAATATCTTTTGTATGCTAGTTTAGTCAGATTCCATTCAAATTACTGAATAGCCTTAGAACATTCTATCATCTGTGATGGAGGGAAGGAGCAAAGATAATCCTGAAGGCTGCCCAAAAGTGGTCTGATTGAATATTCATACTGATCCAAACCACTCAACCATCTTTTGTCAAGTAGTCTCAAAAACTCTGAAAGATTAAGATTAGAATGAAAAACAAAAACAAATACAAAAACCCAGAAATGAGAACAGCATTTTCAGAAAAGCAGATGATAAAATAGATGTCAAATCATTAATTTGTTCTATTTTCTCACTCTTTGTGTTTATATAAATTCTTTCTCTTTTTATCTCTCTTGTCTACTCAGTATTCTACACACATTTGTGAGATTATCTGCCCTTCCTGTTCATGCCATTTGGGGCCTTGGCTTTAGGATACACAATACTTTCTCAACATGAATGGAAAAATCAATTACGAATATTAAGAGAGAGCATTCATGGGGCTCTGAAAAAAGTCAAGCAGTTGGAGTTTACCTCAGGGGTCCCCCATAACCTCTGGGATCTAATACCTAATGATCTGAGGTGGTGTGATATAATAGTAGCAATAAAGTATCCAATAAATGTAATGCTCTTGAATCATCCCCCAACCATCCCCCCATTCATGGAAAACCTGTCTTCCACAAAAATGGTCCCTGGTGCCAAAAAGGTTGGAGACTGCTGGTTACCTGATTTTATCCAGAATAGAGTTGTTCATATACAAATATATGCCTGCATGTATAAGTACAGCTATAGAATCAGAGGTATAATTTTTAAATAAAAGTTTATTGGGCTGTAGGAAATATCTACCCTTCAGGAAGGAATAGTTCAAATATCCTTTTCAATCTCTAATTTTGATTAAGTTCACATCATTGCCTCATGTCTGTATGCAGGTAGCCGTTTCATCCTGAATTATTCTAGCAGCCTTCAAAATTTAGTGGAGGATGGTGAGTTTCTGCTGGAAATGGATGAAAAATTGAAGTTCCCAATGAAGCATATTCTAATTGGAGTTTAAAAATCTGCGGACTTTTCTTTCTCATGTGAAGTCTACAAACTTCTATTTCTTGTGCAAAGCTTTCCTTGCCATGAACCTAGAGATTATCATACTGAGTAAAGTAATCTAGACAGAGAAAGACAAAATATATGATGCTGTTTATATGTAGAATCTAAAAATTAAAAAATATTATAAATGAGCTTAATATTAAGAAAAAACAGAAACAGACCCACAGACATAGAAATCAAACTTATGGTTACCAAAGGAGAAAGGGGGAGGATAAATTAGGAGTTTGGGATTAACTAGACACACTACTATATATAAAATATATAACTGACAAGGACCTACTATATAGCACAAAGAACTATATTCAATGTTTTGTGATAACCTATAAAAGAATCTGAAGAAGTATGTGTGTGTGTATGTATATATACTATACATATATATATTTCTGAAAAAAATCTGAAAAAGTATACATTTATATGTGTGTATCTGAATCACTTTGCTGTACACCTGAAATTAATACAACATTGCAAATCAGCTAAACTTCAATTTGAGGAAAAAAAAAAAAAGAAAACTTACCTTGCCAAGGAACCTCTACATATCAGTTGTGATAAAGAGTTTTAGAGACCAGGAAGTAAGAGAATTGGCTTTTGTAGTATAGACAAGTAAGAATATTTGGTTCAGATCAGATCAGTCGCTCAGTCGTGTCCGACTCTTTGCGACCCCATGAACCACAGCACGCCAGGCCTCCCTGTCCATCACCAGCTCCCGGAGGTCACTCAGACTCGCATCCATCGAGTCAGTGATGCCATCCAGCCATCTCATCCTCTGTCGTCCCCTTCTCCTCCTGCCCTCAATCCCTCCCAGCATCAGAGTCTTCTCCAATGAGTCAACTCTTCGCATGAGGTGGCCAAAATACTGGAGCTTCAGCTTTAGCATCATTCCTTCCAAAGAAATTCCAGGATTGATCTCCTTCAGAATGGACTGGTTGGATCTTCTTGCAGTCCAAGGGACTCTCAAGAGTCTTCTCCAACACCACAGTTCAAAAGCATCAATTCTTCGGCGCTCAGCCTTCTTCACAGTCCAGCTCTCACATCCATACATGACCACAGGAAAGACCATAGCCTTGACTAGGTGAACCTTTGTTGGTAAAGTAATGTCTCTGCTTTTGAATATGCTATCTAGGTTGGTCATAACTTTCCTTTCAAGGAGCAAGCGTCTTTTAATTTCATGGCTGCAGTCACCATCTGCAGTGATTTTGGAGCCCAGAAAAACAAAGTCTGACACTGTTTCCACTGTTTCCCCATCTATTTCCCATGCAGTGATGGGACCAGATGCCATGATCTTCGTTTTCTGAATGTTGAGCTTTAAGCCAACCTTTTTACTCTCCACTTTCACTTTCATCAAGAGGCTTTTTAGCCCCTCTTCACTTTCTGCCATAAGAGTGGTGTCATCTGCATATCTGAGGTTATTGATATTTCTCCCGGCAATCTTGATTCCAACTTGTGTTTCTTCCAGTCCAGCATTTCTCATGATGTACTCTGCATATAAGTTAAATAAACATGGTGACAATATGCAGCCTTGACGTACTCCTTTTCCTATTTGGAACCAGTCTGTTGTTCCATGACCAGTTCTAACTGTTGCTTCCTGACCTGCATACAGATTTCTCAAGAGGCAGATCAGGTGGTCTGGTATTCCCATCTCTTTCAGAATTTTCCATAGTTTATTGTGATCCACACAGTCAAAGGCTTTGGCATAGTCAATAAAGCAGAAATAGATGTTCTTCTGGAACTCTCTTGCTTTTTCCATGATCCAGCGGATGTTGGCAATTTGATCTCTGGTTCCTCTGCCTTTTCTAAAACCAGCTTGAACATCAGGAAGTTCACGGTTCACATATTGCTGAAGCCTGGCTTGGAGAATTTTGAGCATTACTTTACTAGCGTGTGAGATGAGTGCAATTGTTCGGTAGTTTGAGCACTCCTTGGCATTGCCTTTCTTTGGGATTGGGATGAAAACTGACCTTTTCCAATCTTGTGGCCACTGCTGAGTTTTCCAAATTTGCTGGCATATTGAGTGCAGCACTTTCACAGCATCATCTTTCAGGACTTGGAATAGCTCCACTGGAATTCCATCACCTCCACTAGCTTTGTTCGTAGTGATGCTTTCTAAGGCCCACTTGACTTCACATTCCAAGATGTCTGCCTCTAGGTCAGTGACCACAACATCATGATTATCTAGGTCTTGAAGCTCTTTTTTATACAGTTCTTCTGTGTATTCTTGCCACCTCTTCTTAATATCTTCTGCTTCTGTTAGGTCCACACCATCTCTGTCCTTTATCGTGCCCATCTTTGCATGAAATGTTCCTTTGGTATCTCTGATTTTCTTGAAGAGATCCCTAGTCTTTCCCATTCTGTTGTTTTCCTCTATTTCTTTGCATTGATCACTGAAGAAGGCTTTCTTATCTCTTCTTGCTATTCTTTGGAACTCTGCATTTAGATGTTTATATCTTTCCTTTTCTCCTTTGCTTTTCGCTTCTCTTCTTTTCACAGCTATTTGCAAGGCCTCCCCAGACAGCCATTTTGCTTTTTTGCATTTCTTTTCCATGGGGATGGTCTTGATCCCTGTCTCCTGTACAATGTCAGGAACCTCATTCCATAGTTCATCAGGCACTCTATCTATCAGACCTAGGCCCTTAAATCTATTTCTCACTTCCACTGTATAATCATAAGGGATTTGATTTAGGTCATACCTGAATGGTCTAGTAGTTTTCTCTACTTTCTTCAATTTCAGTCTGAATTTGGCAATAAGGAGTTCATGGTCCGAGCCACAGTCAGCTCCTGGTCTTGTTTTTGCTGATTGGATAGAGCTTCTCCATCTTTGGCTGCAAAGAATATAATCGATCTGATTTCGGTGTTGACCATCTGGTGATGTCCATGTATAGAGTCTTCTCTTGTGTTGTTGGAAGAGGGTATTTGCTATGACCAGTGCATTTTCTTGGCAAAACTCTATTAGTCTTTGCCCTGCTTCATTCCGTATTCCAAGGCCAAATTTGCCTGTTACTCCAGGTGTTTCTTGACTTCCTACTTTTGCATTCCAGTCCCCTATAATGAAAAGGACATCTTTTTTGGGTGTTAGTTCTAAAAGGTCTTGTAGGTCTTCATAGAACCTTTCAACTTCAGCTTCTTCGGCGTTACTGGTTGGGGCATAGATTTGGTTATTTGGTTACTTGTGTTTTAATATCCACTTTTGAACGGGATTTGGGGAAAAAAACCGTGATAGTTACTTGTGATACAAAAACACCATTTATTTCCACTGAGATAATTTGAAAACTGCCAAACTAGTTACTAGTTTTCAATGTAATTTGCCACCAGCACTGGAGCAAAGATGATTATAGCCTTCCACACTCTTAAGATTGTATATGTGGGCATGTTTAAATGCATACAATTCTAATAGAACTGTACGCTGGTATATATAGGTAAGCTTTCATTTGGCAAGCAGTTTGATATATGACCAGACTTTCTGATTGAGTGATTCAATCTTTAGAATAAATGGTCAGGTAAGGTTCTGAGCATGAAGCTTTTCAAAATCTCAATTACAATCATCCCACACTGCAAATGCCATCTCTTGTTATTGTAGTGTGTTACCTCTGGTTTGCTGACTCCAGCAATCCACAGACATCATTAGGATCTATGATCCTCTGATATACCACCTCATCACCTGTCTGAATTCCATGGTCTTGCTGAGCTTCCTCACTCTCTCCAGCATTACCTTTTTCTGCTCTAGTTCCGTGTCCAGATCTCTGCTTCAGAGCACAAGCATCTAGTCACCTAGCTGCTAACGTGGCTGGCTGTTCTTCGCTCACAGTTGAGTTGATCCTCACAGGAATTACCCTCCACAGAGAGAGCTGACCTTGACCAAGACTATACCTTTTCCCCAGGCTCTTACATCCAGTGACTGATTGATGTAGGGGTACAAAGATCCAGGATTTTTGTTTTTTTGCCTCATTCAGTGACATCTCTGAATGGCCATCCCAACTCTGTTGTCCCAGTGAGATCAGCTAAGGACTCTGCTCTGTTATAAACGCTTTGCATTTCAACTTCTCCCTTTGCCTTACTCCTCTTACTCCATTGCTACCACAGAAAACACCTGCACAGGTGTTTATCTCAGAGTCTGCTTAGCAGAGAAGGAAACGTGAACAGATTGTGTGGTAAGTAACACTAGAGGGCAGATTCTACAGTCAGCTTTTGGAACTGCAGCATCAGTCTCCAAGTTGGCATGAAGGACTGCACCACAAGTGGGAAATGGAGTTATGACGTGTCCTGAGCATGTTGCCATGCTGCAACTGTTATAACTGCCTTTGACAGGGTATACCCATGGAAAAGAATACCCAGAAAGACAGTGTCTCAAGCATTCAGAGCTATGCTGCTGCTAAGTCCCTTCAGTCATGTCCGACTCTGTGCAACTCCATAGACGGCAGCCCACCAGGCTCCTCCATCCAGAGTGGGGTGCCATTGCCTTCTCCATTCAGAGCTATAGGAAATACTAATTACAAGAATATAGAGCTGTTACTGGAGGTTGTTAAACATGGTAGATAGATAATGAAAGGCCAAGGGTAATAAATCATCAATTTAAGGCAAACAGTGAAAGCTTCTTTGGCAGCATGCAAAGCTCATCTGCTGCAGCAAGAGAAAAAAGAAAGCTAAAGATCAGGTCCAGGACTTAATTGGTAGTGGAGTATCATATAAGATTTAATTCTGAAACCTGGCAAGTCTATTATGCCAAGGTTAAGGCCTTGATTGGTAAGTAATGTGACTCTGAGATGAAATGGGAACATATGGGCGTTTGAAAACTTCGACTGTCCTGATTTCTCTGAACATTCTGGGACTGTAGACATGACCCATGCCTTTCTGTTAAAGGTTAGCTTCACCCCTGGCTTGACTAGAGAAGAATCAGCTTCCAGGCTACCCTGAGGTTGTTGGCAGGATTTAGCTCCTTGAAACTGTAGAAGTGAGAGCTTCAGCTTTGTTGTTATCAGCCAGAGTTCGCCCTCAACTACTAGAGATCGTGTACAGTTCCCTCCCACAGGTGGTTCCCAGTATAGTCTCTTAGACGGTCAGGACTAGCAGAAGAGGAGGAATCTCTGCTGGCAATAGTCTCACAGATTGTAGTCTGGAGCTCATTTCAAGGACTCCCATGTTAGTAAACCCAATAGACAATTCTCATTATTTGTCTTGTAAGAAACAATTGACACAGTTAAGCACTCTCTTTCTTGAAACACTGTATTCTCTTGGTTTCTAAGATGTCATACTATCCAGTTTTCCTTTTCCTTCACTGGACTCTCTTTCTCAGTCTCTACTACCAATTCCTCCCCATCTTCATAATATCTTGTTGTCGGAGTACCCAAAAATTCATTGTTTATACTTCTCTATTGAGAATTCCTCTGACAAATTCACTTGTATGGTCCCCCAAACAATATAAAAGCAAATAGCAGCCATATCTATACTTTCTACCCAGGAATTTCCTCTGGATTCCAGACATATATCCAATTACCTTTGAAAATTTTGCACATGAATGTCTAATAAACATCTCAAGCTTTCTAGGCCCAAACTTGAAATCCAGTTCTTCATTCCCAAATCTTGCCCTCTACAGTCTCTTCTGTATCAGTTAACCCCCACTCTCTCTTCCTGTTTTCTTAATCTAAAACCCCTAGGGTTATTCTGGAATGCACTCATTTATACACTGTCTTAGTTCACTCTGGCTGCTGTAAGAAACTATCATAGATTCAATGGCTTATGAACAACAGAAATTTATTTCTTATAGTTCTGGTTGCTAAGAATTTTGCAATCGTGGTAGATTTGGTGTCTGGTGAGAGCATGCTTCCTGGTTCACAGATGTCCATCTTCTGCCTGTGTCCTCATATGGTAGAAGGGGTCAGGGAGCTCTCAGGGGTATCTTCTATAAGGGCACTAATCCCGTCCATGAAGCCTCCACCCTCCATACTTAATCACCTACCAATACCATTACACTGGGGTTGGGATTTCAAAATATGAGTTTTAGGGAGACACAAATGTTCAGCCTGGACAACACACAGTATCCAATCTATCAGTAAATCTATCAGTTGTTTTTTTTTTTTTCAGGGTGTATTCAGAAGCTGACCACTTCTCTTCTCTCCTTTGCTACCTCCCTGCTCCAAGCTACCAAAACCTCTGCACTTAATTATTGCAACAGTATCCTAATTGGTTTCCCTGATTCCACGTCCACTCCTTTAGCACCTGCTCTCAGTACAAGTTCCAGAATAATCATCTTAAAACAAGCTTCATATATCATTCTTCTGCTCAGTAATTTCCAAAGGCTCCCTGACTTACTCCAATGGAGGCCAGTTCCTCTACTGGTATATCTGCCCTGTGCATTCTGACATCCTCTCCTCTCCCTGAACTCATCTCCCAGGATGCTCCTGCTCTCTCATTTTATTCCAGCCACACTGTCCTCAAACATCCATGAATTCCCTGCCTTCGGGCCTTTGTAGCTGCAATTTCCTCAGCCTGGACTGCTTCCCTCAAATGTCTACTTGTTTTATCTTTTTTTTTTTTCCTCTTCTCCTAAATCTTTAACCAAATACCACCTTCTAAGTGAAACCTTCCCTAACCACATTATCTAAAATCACACCCTGTCTCTTCCCACACACACGCTTCCTACTCTTTTCCCTCCATAAGTCTTCATAACACTTTCCACTTTCTAACATGTTCTAATTCAGTTGCTTCTTTTAGATGGTGTCTGTCTCCCCTGAATAGACCTAACTCCATAAGGGTGGAGATTACCTGCTGGGTTTTTTTGCAGAGTGTTTATTTCCCTAAGACACAGAATAGCGTAGTGCACAGAGCCCAGGGTAGATACTCCGTATGTGTTGAATAAATAAATCAATAAAGGATTAGATGAATGAGTAAATGAGTGAATGAATTAGTATAACTAAGGTCCACTTTGTTAGTATCAGTCAGGGCACCAACAGGAAGCATGTGGAAGATTCAAATGGGGAAATTTAGGGAAGTTTAAAGAAGGAGGTATTTACAAAATGGAAGGGAACAATCAGATCAGATCAGATCAGATCAGTCACTCAGTTGTGTCCGACTCTTTGCGGGAACAATAAGGATGGTGAAATACCCAAGAGCCAAAGACAGTGGGGTGTTGTTGTGGGTGGTGGTGTTATCTCTACACCTCACAGAGCAAGGGCAGGAATCAGGTGCAGGAATAAGAAGAGGGAACTTGTAAGACGAATTTGGGGTGCAAAGGGGCTTCCCTGGTGGTCTGGTAGTTAAGAATCTACCTGCTAATGCAGAGGACATGGGTTCTTTCAATCCCTAGCCTAGGAAGATCCCGCGTGCTGTGGGGCACCTAAATCCATGCACCACGACTACTGAACCCATGCGGCACAGCTACTGAAGCCTGGGTGGCCGCGAGCCTATGTTCAGCAATAAGAGAAGCCACCACAGTAAGAAGCCCACACTCCAAAACTAGAGAGGAGCCCCTGCTCTCCGCAACTAGAGAAAGCTCTAGTGCTAGCAACGAAGACCTAGCTCAGTCAATAAATGTATAAACCAACATTTTTTGAAAAGACAAATCTGCCCAGCAGTTGTGGACTTCATTTGGGATGCAGCCAATCAGAGGAGACCCAGTAGGAAAGGAGCCTGGAAGATAAACACCCAGAACTCTGCCTCCTGTTGCCTCATGTATCCTGCTGATGCCTTTCATTGGCCAAACCCAAGTGCGGGTCATGAACCAGGAAGGCTCTTCATACGGCCCTGAACAGCCAGGGCTCAAGCACAGAGCAGGTGGGAAATGTTGGAAAGTGAATCTGGAAAGGAAAATGGAAAATGTCCTGCACGCCTGCCGTCACCCTCTGTCACTTACAATATTTTATGGGATGGGATGGAACAAAACTATTCTTTGGAGTTAGCAGACCTTTGCTATGGAAGGTAAATTTCATCTCCATCAGAAACTTTGTATTTCAGACTTTTGCCTGTAGATCACTTGTTTGTTCCCTTTTAAAATAAAAATATTCAATCCTTGGATAATTTGGATTATTTTACTTTAAATCACTACAGTTGAGATTGTTTTCAGTAAATCAAGTACTAACCTTTAAGAGGATGTCTAAAGGCTACATTTTTTGGCCTGTTCTATTTAGGTGACTAGGAAGAAAAAGCATTGAAATTTGCTGAAAGCTTCTTTAGAAATTTTTTTGAAATGAGCCTTTAAAAAAAAAAAATGGAAGCAAAGTAAAATAAAAGGAGCTGAAGCAACAGTCCTACTTGGAAAGATAAAACTCACAGCCCTGGCTAAAAATAGCATCCATAACTGCTGATGAGAAGAGAAACATCTGGTGGAGAGAATGCGTTTATCAGGTGACACTTTTGAGAAAGTGCTCAATTCATTTAGGACATCATAACCGTACCAATATACAATACCCCTAAGAAGATGGAACAGGAAACAGACAAAGTTTGGAATCACTCCTGACATTGAGAGTGTATTGTAAATGGTCTTAACCTTTTGTCCTGTTGTATCGGGACTTTCTACCTATGAAATGCTTCTCCTTCACTGTGCATTTACTTTGTTGTTTAGTCATGAAGTCATGTCCAATTCTTTGCAACCCCATGCCAGACTCCTCTGTCCATGAAAATTTCCAGGTGAGAATACCAGAGTGGCTTGTCATTTCCTTCTCCAGGGGATCTTCCTGACCCAGGGATCAAATATGCGTCTCCTGCTTGGCAGGCAGATTCTTTACCACTGAGCTGCCTGGGAAGCCACGTTTACTTTAGGGAACTTAAAGAGACATACAGACACATACTCACACAGAAAGGGGAACTGGTGACTCCACCTGGAGGTTGGGTAATAGTATAGCCACTGGAAGGACATTGGCTTATTTCTGGAGGGAGGCTGAAATAGGATGCTGGCATAACACAGAACTGAGTAGTAAGACTAGAGATTTTGTTTGGGGCTGTTGAACGTGGCGGTACTCTGTGGTAATCCGGAGACGCATAGTTTGCCATGGAAATACTTAGAAGGCTGTTTTGTTTTGCTTCTGAGTTCTATTACTCTGCAGGGTAGCTCACTCTTCTTTTTGTCCTGAGCTCTTGGGCTGTGTGATCTTTCTGTTTTTTCTCATGACTAGAGCGTGCCACTTTTGCCCCTTCTTTATGGATGTATGATTTTTTTTTCTCTATGCTGTTTTTTTATCAGCAAAGAAATTGTGTTCAATGTAATGACTGCCACACATTAATAAATGTTTACTAATTTTCAGTAAACTCACTGCCAATCTACCCAGTCCCTTTCTACCCTTTTAATGAACTCTTGGCCTCTCTGAATTGGTGACCCTACCATATCGTCCTTCCCCATCCCAGTAAATCTTTAACTATAAATGATCAAGAAATTCTTTCTCACTTCTCTTTATCATTTCTCAGTTCTTTTGAGCCTCCAAACTGCTTTTCTCCCTGCAGCCCTGACCCCTACTTCAAACCATCTAGGCCTTTAATAGGTCTGTATCTAACTGACTTCAAAAACCTGTTCTATCTGTTTGCTCTCTTTAGATCTTACCTGGATTATTTTCTCCATTGTTATCTACAAGACTGAGTAACAATAGAACGCCATTGGGAGGTATCGAGTTGGATGCCCCTGCTGTGTCTGTTCCCGTGGAGACAACAGGTACCCTACGTCTAGGCTCTGCTCCATTAATGATCGCATCTGACCCTTCTACTAGAAGTGAAGTGTTCTCCCCACACCAGAGATTTAAAAACCCCAAGATTCAGATTGAGACCATCGTGGTGCTAAGTGGAAGAAACATGTAATCAAACTACTTTTTAGTACTTCTCAACCCTTGTTGCTCATGGGAGTCATCCATATTAGTCTCTTTCAACATTTACTGCACACGTAGATCACCTGGATCTTAGTGAAACGCAGATTATGGTTCAGCGGATCTAGGGAAGGTCCTAAGAGTCCGCATTTCTAACAGAGTCTCAGGTGGCGCCAGTGCTACTGGTGGCCGTGGGACATACTTTGAGTAGCAAGGACTTAGAGTGCTTTTAAGAATATTTTTACCAGACTCCACCAAACTAATGAAGTCTTTGAAGATAGGGTGCCAAGCGACTCAATTGGAAGTGCATCAAAAATAAGATAACTTGGTGGATGGCTGCATAAATATGTGTGTGACAAGCCAAGAATAGAGCAAAATAAAACTTTTCATTTTTTATTTTATATTGGAGTAACTGATTAAGAATGTTGTGATAGTTTCAGGTGGACAGCAAAGGGACTCAGCCATACATACACATGTACCTATTCTTCTCGAAACTCCCCCCCCATCCAGGCTGCCACGTAACATTGAGCAGAGTTCCCTGTGCTATACAACAGATTCTTATTGGTTATCCATTTTAAATATAGTGGTGTGTACATGTTGATTTCAGTTTTAAGAGCTAGGTGGATATGTGGCTAAAAAGTTCTACATATTTAAACTTTTTACAATGAAATATTGGAAAAATAGGTTGGGAATAAAACATTTTGGGGACTATGAAACCTTTTTTCCCCCATCGTGTATACCAATTATTCATTCTTCCCCTCAAAAGTAACCCCATTTGTTATACTTTTAAATAATTTTTATTTCATTTTTGCAATAAAGTTATTCATTTTTGTTTCACTGATGCAGACAGTTCCAATCTTTGAAGTGATTTACTATACTGCAAGGCATGAAATTTAGGGTCAGCTAAACATACCAAAATTTAAAATTTAAATCTACTCTGCCCTTTACTTATTAGTGTAAAATTTTAGCCATATTACCTACCTGATCTTAGTTTTATAATCTGAAATGTTATAATACTAATAATAATAGAAATAATACTATTTTCCTCAAAAAACCTACATGGCAAATTGACATATTTTAAGATATCTCTTTTTCCTATATACTTTTTAAGACACAGAACCCAATCACGGTCTTTGCTGTCCCAAATAGCTATGTTCTGTAGCACATAGCTTCTTACTGAACTACAACCACCCTCACAGCACACTCACACAGACTCACAACAGATGGACAAACTTTAGACTGGTGAGCAATAATACTGACCAGCCAGCAACTTCTGACTTTTAATCTGGTTCAAAAAGATTCACTAAAATCATAAATCTCTCTCTCAATAACATAGACCAAGAGACTCAGAGAGAGGTGGTAGTTGGTAGTGGGTCCCAAGTTGGAAGATCATATAGAAACAAAGGCCTGGGATCATCTTCATTTGGGTCAAATTTATAACTGCTGCTGCTGCTGCTAAGTCACTTCAGTCATGTCCGACTCTGTGCGACCCCATAGACGGCAGTCCACCAGGCTCTGCCATCCCTGGGATTCTCCAGGCAACAACACTGGAGTGGGTTGCCATTTCCTTCTCCAATGCATGGAAGTGAAAAGTGAAAGTGAAGTCATGTCTGACTCTTCACGACCCCATGGACTGCAGCCTACCAGGCTCCTCCATCCATGGAATTTTCCAGGCAAGAGTACTGGAGTGGGGTGCCATTGTCTTCTCCATTATAACTGATACATATATAAAATTTATTGAGGGAGGAAGAAAAATTAGTAGGTAAGCTTTGGGAAGTAGAAATGTGAGGCTGCTTCTAAGATATGAACAAATTAGCTCCAGTTTCTGGCATTTTAGTGTCTTGTTCCAATGAAACCTCAGTGTTCTTTGTTCTAATCTATGATGTGCCTGAAATTCCCTGTTGAATCTTTTCACTAAACTCCCCTTCATTGGAACTCAGTTGAATGGATCTCCAGCAGTCAGGGTAGACTACAGTACACTATTCAGTGTGTTAATCTCAGTGGTTTAAAATAACAAACATTTTTATTTCTCACCCTATTCAAGTTAGCTGGGGTTTGTTCCACAGTATCTGAGGTTTCAGTTAAAAGAAACTTCTTTTTGAAACATATCAGTGATCAATGACATGGCAAGCCACCATGCATTGCTTTTAAGCTACTGCATCAAAGTCATACTTGCCATTTCGGTTCCCATTTCACG
This sequence comes from Tragelaphus eurycerus, assembly GCA_935064755.1. Classification (NCBI taxonomy): domain Eukaryota; kingdom Metazoa; phylum Chordata; class Mammalia; order Artiodactyla; family Bovidae; genus Tragelaphus; species Tragelaphus eurycerus. The sequence continues at coordinate 8,072,214 of CAKXYN010000034.1, read as the reverse complement.
TGACCCTGAGTGAGTTCACTAGGGCAATACCCTCAAAAGGGACCATGGAAATCTTGGCCAAGAAAACAATCTATCACAAGATATTAGCTGTTTTCTTACTTTTTTTCCATAAAAAGAGATTAACTGAGAGATTATGTACAGAAAATGGTTGTATGTATTAGATACTAAATCAGTGTGATATTTGTCCTTGTGAAGGTCTTCGCCCATTGAAGGCCTTTCTCAGAGAGTCAGAATGATTTTGTATTTATTCATTTTTCAGATATATGGAGTGTCTGCTATATGCCAGGCAGGGTGCTAAATGCCTGAAATAAAATGAGGAGCAAGACAGACACAGATCCTACACACAGCATGCATAGAGAATAGAGGATAATAAAGACCAACAAATAGGCAATTCCAAGGCCCACTGTGATGCCTTTGATAAAGTAAATATTGGGTGCTTGAAAACCTAGGAGGTGAATCTCACTGATATCTGGGACATAGAAAATGTTTCTTAGAGGAAGTGGCAACCAAGGCAAGCCAGAAGAATGAAAGGAATTAGGCAGGCAAAGATCAGAAGAGGAGGAGAGTTCTCAAGATTTAGGGCCAGATGTGAAGAGGGCATGAAGAATCTAGGAATTGCAAGAAGGGAGAAGATGGGGTCAGGCAGATATAGACTGTGCTGTGGAAGTTAGACTCTATTTGAGGCACAGAGGATCCATTCAAGGGCTTTAATGGCTAAAAGGCGTTTAAGGAAAGGACCTTCAAATGTGTGTTTTTGAATACTTTGAATATAGTACATTTCTAGGGCCTAAGGCCCACTGTGAAAGCTATACATTCTTAGCTAGTTCTTCCTCCTGTACACACACCTGTGCTTATTAAAGGAAAAAAAAATGGACTCATGCATGGCTATAATCTGGCCATCATGCAGTTAACTTCTTCCACCTGATGGGGGGTTTCATTATCTACAAGACAGCTCACAGGACATGGCTCAGAATATGTTCTATAGCCCTTGAGAAAGGGCTAAAGGCCCTTGACTTTGCTCACTGTCTAAATTGTTACTGTTTTGTCCTGTTTGACTGTTTTCCTTTGCTTTCATATTTTTTCACTTCTCTGATGAAATGTATTCTTTGGCTAAAGCTTTTCCACAGACAAAAGGAGGGTGGAGGACACGGCAGGGAAGGACTAAAGGGTCCTGATGTGTTTCATTAGGACACCTATTTTTTCCAGGGGCACACATGGGTAGCTGTGTTCTTGACTACAGCAGTATAAACTGTTTTCAATTATATATCCCTTAACTATGCTGCTGCTAAGTCGCTTCAGTCGTGTCCGACTCTGTGTGACCCCATAGACGGTAGCCTACCAGGCTCCCCCGTCCCTGAGATTCTCCAGGCAAGACCACTGGAGTGGGTTGCCATTTCCTTCTCCCTTAACTATATACATATTAATTGATTCAAATTTGTTACAAAAAAAGATCATCGATGGACTTGTATTAACTAGATTTTTAAAATATTTAGAAAAAAAGAATGGGTTCCTATTTCAACAGAATTACGTGTTTTCTGTTTCTCATCATAACTATTTTGTAGGGGGCATACGACGTGTGGAAGTGGGAGCAAAATCAGTGAAATGAAAATCAGACAGGTTCCAGCCTCAATTACTTCCTCAAAATTTGCTTTCGGGCAAGCCAGTTAACTACTTTGGAAAATGGTGAAGAAAGGGTAACTTAAGAGCTTTGAAAAATATATATCTATTCAATATGGGTACCATTATTGGGAGGTTTTGAATACCATTAAGTTTTTTAAAAATCTGTGTAATAATCTAGTTGTGAAACAAACTACTTTACTGTGGCATAATATTGACTTTTATCACCTGGTACATGTTATTACTAATGTCTATGAAATAAGATACTCAGGTAGTACTCTTCGGGTGTTATTCAGATGTATTATTTGAAATTTTTCTTTGATTACGCCAGCAGTAGAGTTAAACAGGAGCCTTTGGGAAACTTGATTAGCCTAACCCAAGAGCTATTTCAGAATCCTGAACTTAGTCCATTTACTCGCATTGTCCTTTCTTAGTTTAGGTTGGATTTTCCAATTTGCATGTGAAATTCAAAATGTCAGACCTAATATCCCTGCTTCATCTCTGAGGGCATGACATGGCCTTTATAACTAAATGTTAAAGCATAGCTCGATGCCTGATAGTTGCAGTTCCATTTCCCAGTCCTTGGTACCATCGGTGGCACTGTGTGATATGCTGACAAGCCAGCCTGTTCAAACGGCACAGAACGGCCTCCTCTCTGGACGCTGTTCCTGTAATAAGTAGCATCTCGTAGGGACTCCACTGTCTCCCAGCATACCAGCAGTGTTTAGGATTCATTTTTATCTCTCTTCCTTTAAAATAATTCACCAGAAAAACTCTTCTGGAAGATCCAGAGAGTCAAGCTCTGCAGAAGTAGCTAAAACTCATTTTTAAAAAATTTTCCCTAGTGAGCAAATAATTATTTTTCAGGTGAAGCAGCTGCACCATAGAAAACTGTCCTGCAAGTAGGTAGATTCAAGTGTTTGTCAAGAAGTAAGTCTTCAATGATTTACTTATATGAGAGCAGAAATGTAATTAACATGCTCCAGCACAAAGGTAGTTTAAACCATCAAAAGAAAAATAATAATTAAATCACTTGAGATGTTCATGTAAAAGCTGGAACCAAAATTATTTTTCAGTTCAGGGACCTAGCTCACTATGGAAATGATCAAAAAGTTACCTTAGTAGATGCTGAATAAAGACAAAGAGTTTTTGCCAACAGATTAATGAATGATGAATCTTGATGAAACCAAAAAACATACTAGGCTGTTCAGTTCAGTTCAGTCACTCAGGCATGTCCAACTCTTTGTGACCCCATGAATCGCAGCATGCCAGGCCTCCCTGTCCATCACCAACTCCTGGAGTTCACCCAGATTCACATCCATCGAGTCAGTGATGCCATCCAGCCATCTCATCCTCTGTCGTCCCATTCTCCTCCTGCCCCCAATCTCTCCCAGCATCAGAGTCTTTTCCAATGAGTCAACTCTTCACATGAGGTGGCTGTGGCTTCTCTTGAAAGTGAAACCATTAGGAAAAAAAGATGCATATGATCCTGATCTGTCAGTGAAGTTTAAATAAATGTGGCAAGTTAGGAAAATAATATGATAAAGCATTCCCCCTTCTGGTGGTGGAGGCATTTGTTGCAAACCAACTACATGTCTAATAAAAACTAGAAAAGCTAGGAAAAATCTTAAAGTTGTGTTTGAACGTATTATGGCATTACCATGGCAGCCAGGACCTGAAGGCATGGGTTTTCAAGGAAAAGTATTTTTCCTTCAGGCATTTATTAAGGATCCGGGACAAAAAGACAAAGAAGCTAAGGAAATACCAACAAATAGCAACAGTTTTGGAGAAGGCAATGGCACCCCACTCCAGTACTCTTGCCTGGAAAATCCCATGGACGGAGGAGCCTGATAGGCTGCAGTCCATTGGGTCGCTAGGGGTCGGAAACGACTGAGCGACTTCACTTTTCACTTCTCACTTCCCTGCATTGGAGAAGGAAATGGCAACCCACTCCAGTGTTCTTGCCTGGAGAACCCCAGGGACGGGGGAGCCTAGTGGGCTGCCGTCTACGGGGTCGCACAGAGTCGGACACAACTGACGCGACTTAGCAGCAGCAGCAGCAACAGTTAAGAGATTAGGAAACTTAACAGAACTTTTGTCAGTCTCATGGAAATAGAATAACAAAAACATACTTCAGAGCCCACCAAGTTGTATGAGCGCATGTGTGCTCAGTCGTATCTGACTCTTTGTGACCCCACGGGCTTGTAGCCTGCCAGGTCCCTCCATCCAGGAATTTTCCAGGCACGAATACAGGAGTGGGTTGCCATTTCCTACTCCAGGGAATCTTCTTGACCCAGGGATTGAACCCAGGTCTCTTGCCTCTCCTGCACTGGCAGGCGGATTCTTTATCACTGAGCCACCTGGGAAGCCCAAGTTGTATGAGTCTTGGTAAACATCACAAGTTGTATACCAAGTTGTATGTTGTCCAGTTGCATTCAACTCTTTGCAACCCCATGAACTGCAGCACGCCAGGTTTCCCTGTCCTTCACCATCTCCCAGAGCTTGCTCAAACTCATGTCCATTGAGTCGGTGATGCCATCCAACCATCTCACCCTGTCATCCCCTTCTCCTCCAGCCTTCAATCTTTCCCAGCATCAGGGGTCTTTTCCAACGAGTCAGTTCTTCACATCAGTTGTATGAGTCCTGGTAAACATCACAGACTGCTAGTTAAGACCCAGAAAGTCTACATCCTAGGAGTAAGAGCAACCAAACAGACCCAGTATCACAGATTCTAAAACCTTAACTTGAAAAAGCACAGTCCCAAACTCAAACTACCTGTCCCAAAAACAAAAGCAACTCTTCTCAGGAGAAGGACAGCCAAAGGCAGAGTCTCAAGACATCTACACAATTTTTCATAATAATGTCTGGCATTCAGTCAAAAATTATTAGATATGCCCAAAGTAAATGCCAAGTGACTGAAAGCAAGTCAAAATATCCAATATAAGCAGATTCTTAGGTGATCCAAGTATTATAGTTATCAGGTATGAGATAGAAAATAGTCGTTATTAATAGTTTCAGGATAACAGAAGAATTTCACCAGAAAACTGGAATCTATAAAAGGAGTCATAGAAATTCTAGATCTGAAAAAAATTAAAATGTAGAACTTATGTGTTTAAAATAGATTAAACACAGCAGAAGAGTGAACTTGAGAGAACAGGCGCATCGCCTAGGAAAAAAAAAAGAAAAGAAAGTAAGACACTTTGGACAAAATGAAAAATTATGATATATGTGTAGTCATGGAGGAAAGCGGGGAGAAAGCAATTTATCAACCAAGAGTTTTTCAAAACTGATTTAAAAAAATCAGACCACTGAAGCAAAAAGTGCTTTACTCTCCCCAAGTGTGTTAGTTTTAAAAAGCCATACCCAACCACAGTATAATTAAACTCCTCCTGAGGACAAAAGAAAACAAGGGAAATTTTTCTAAGCAGCAAAGTAAAAAAGATATAGCCTTTAAAGAAGTAAGGCAATGGAAAGGAGTATTTTTAAAAGGATGGAGGAAATTATAACTATCAACATAGAAGCCTATATCCAGGAAAAGTATACTTCAAGAATGAATACCAAAAAAAAAAAAAAATGTTTTTGAAAAATGAGAACCAAGTGTTTTTTACTGGTAACTATTAAATTGAGAACGTCAGGTCAGAGGAAAACAGTCCTAGATGAAAACAGAAAAATTGCTGGAAAAATGAAGAGCAACTGGAAGAGTGTTAATAGATATGTAAATAAATATGCATAAATACTAATTATCTGAAGTGAGTCTTCTGGGGTGGAATACAGGTGAAATATAAATATGACATAATGGCACAAAAGGTAAGAAGAACAAAGAGAAGTAAGGATTCTTAGGTCCCTGCTTCATCTAGGAATTGCAAAATATTCCAACTCATACCAGATTTAATAAACCATGAATTTGTTTTGTCATCTGTAAAACAACAGAAGATGAAAAAATTTTAAATATATAACTTGCAAACTAATAAAGTAAAAAAATTAAATAATAACTATCCTCCAATAAAAAATTAAATAATAATAAGAATAACAATTGATCCAAGAAAGATGCGAGAGAGAGAAGAAAGGAATGGGTGAGATAAAAGAAAACATAAAATAGTAGGTTTAAAGCCAAATACATCAGTAATTACAATAAATTTAAATAGAACAAACTTTCCAATTTAAAGCCTACTATTAGCAGGCTAGATTTTTTAAATACATTTAATCACATGCTATTAATCAGAGATATACCTTTATATATATATATATACACATACACAGAGAGATATTACAACAATAACAAAAAATAACTAGAGCAGATCAATAGTATAAAAAAGTGGACTTTAAACCAAGGGATGTTACTATAGATCATGAACTAATGATAAAAGTGGCAATTTACGCAGAGGCTGGATTTTTTTTAAGAAGATAGAAAATAGATTGAACTTGAAGCTCCTGGCAAGCTTTTCAAAGAGTTCACAAAGTTGTAATTTATTAAACATTTGATTCTATCATTATCAGCTCATGATTTGTCTTACTAAGGGTAGAAATTCTATTCATTATTATATACTGATAGATCTGAGCACAGAGTAGGAACTCAATAACTAATTTTTAACTAAATAAGTGTATGGATGGAATGGATGGGTGGATGGTCAGGCTGGATATCAGGAAAGCATTACCTATTGTCTACATGGTAAATAAGATTATACTGTTTTTGGAAAATAATTACATAATTGTAGACTTTTAAACTCTAATTATAGATTCAATAATGCACCACTTCAGTGAAGAAATACAAGAGGCATCTGAGTTATAAAAATAAACCAATAGATTTAAGTAATTGTAGAAACTTGACTTAATGAGTGCGGCATGTTAGAAACTTCCTCAAACCTGGTTAAACTTGCCTCCTCACCTTCTCTTTATTTCATTTGCCCCTAGCTCTGTGTATATACATCTTTTCGGTATCTTCATAGGAAAACAGGTTGTTAATAGGAAAAATGTGGGCAATCCTTTGTCCTCTAGCCAAATGCCATCCATTTCCCACAATTTCCTCTAACAGTCACTTAGCTAAATTTATTGATTTTATGGGATTTTTAAAATTATGTTCTCACTGCCAGCTGCTTCCCTCTCAGTTCTCATAACAAGGTAGCCAAACACAAACCGTATATAGCATTAAGACTCTCTTTCAGTGGGAATCACAGACTCCTAACTCAATCATCTGGTTTTTTGAGTCACTAAGTCATGGCTGACTCTTTTGCAATCCCACAGACACGGAGTCTGCCAGCCTCCTCTGTTCACGGGATTTTTCAAGGGAACCGTGTTCCTAAATACTACTTCTTAATCTATCACACTTACATAGTTAGTCCGTGTATCAAACCAAGTTGTTATAAAGAAAGGAAATCAAGATGTTGTTTAAGGAAATCCATCCAGATAACACTGTGTTCTCTAGAACATTTAAAATCTTTAAGCATCTGCTCAGTTTTAGCACTGAAAGTACCTGCTTCATAATCACAAATACACAGCACCTTCCTGCAGACCTATCATTGAGTTAGTTTGGTTTCCCTGGCAACTACCACGATTAATTAGAATACTTGAGCCTGGTAACTTTATAGATGCGGAAAATATTTCATGTATAAATAGTGCAATCTGTTTATGCTCAAAGGAATTTTCCCCTTCAGTTGAGAAATGGGGTTATTTTTTTTTTCTTTTTCTGTGGTTAATCACATTTTCTTCCTCATAAACTCTGTAAGTAATATTCAAAGATTAATGTTGATTGAACCCCTTCAGCCAGCACTGGTACTTGTTGGGTGTTTTGGGGCCTGACTCTGGGCCTGCAATCAAAAGCCTGCAGAGTGAGACAGACTGTGTCCCTGGCACTTTTAGTGACAAAGCTGATGAAAGTCTCCTCTAGGTCCCGTTGACATACCTGTTCTTTTCATAAATTAGTTTGTGGTACAAACAGTTGTATGTAAGAAAATATGTGTTAAAATTGGTTTCTCCTTATGATAAACCTCACACAAGACCAAAAGCAACTCATCAATCTGTTAAAAAAGAAATCCTGCAGGCAATTAATATTTTTTCACGTTAGAAAGTAAGATATGGAAGATTCCATTCATTAAATATTTCTTCAGTGAGTCAGTCATTTATCCCAGGGTGCCACGTTTGTTTAGTTGCTAAATTGTATTTGACTCTTTGAGACCCCATGGACTGCAGCACGCCAAGCTTCCATGTCCTTCACTATCTCCCAGAGTTTGTTCTAACTCATGTCTATCTCATCCTCTGCCTCCCCCTTCTCCTCCCGCCTTCAATCTTTCCCAGCATCAAGGTCTTTTCCAAAGAGTTGGTTCTTTGCATCAGATGGTTAAAATATTGGAGCTTCAGCTTCAGCGCTAGTCCTTCCAATGAACACCCAGGGCTGATCTCCTTTAAAATAGACTGGTTGGATCTCTTTGCAGTCCAAGGGACTCTCAAGAGTCTTCTCCAACACCACAGTTCAAAAGCATCAATTCATCAGCACTCAGCCTTCTTTATGGTCCAACTCACATCCATACATGACTACTGGAAAAATCATAGCTTTGACTGTATGGACCTTAGTTGACAAAGTAGTGTCTCTGCGTTTTAATGCACTAAGTATATTTGTTATTAGCTTTCCTTCACATACACTATTTCATTTCATCTTTGCAATATTCCTAAGAGATTGAGACTTTGAACTTCATTCAGAGACATGCAAGCAGAGACCTTAGTCAGTTAAGCAAATCACTCCAGGTCATTCCCGCATTAGCACTTAGTTTAGAGTTTTCAACCTGTGGAGGTCCCTCTAAATCAAAAGCCTAGGCATTCATACCCCTGTGCTGGCTGTCAGCACTTTTCTTCTGGTGTGGCCCAGGAGGCGGGGAAGGAATAAGAGAGATTCTGACTTTACATCAAAATAGAACCCCCTGATTCTCAGGTTGCGTAGAATTCATCTCCACCCCTCTTCTGAAACAAAATAGAGTACATGTAAAATAGGTCAATATTTCTTCCTCATGAGACATACCTGACCCCAAAATGACTGTTCCAAACCAGCTATACCTGAACTTTAAACTGGTTCTCGAGAAATAATTTTCAGCATCTGTGAGTAAATCTTGCATGTCCACATGGCAGCAGATGGAAGGCAAAAGGCACCTGACTGGCAGTAAGTAGTTCTTTCCCCAACCAGCCATTTATTTTAGGAAAGTGCACTTCTTCAGTGTTTAAAAAAAAAAAACAACAGATAACATCAGCTATTTCCACTGAGAATTTTAGAGCAGGTAGTGGCTCTAGGAATTACTCTTAGAGGTAACAGTATGAACGCCCTTTCATTCAGTCTATCTAGAAAATAGACTCTGCTGCTGCTAAGTCACTTGAGCCGTGTCTGACTTTGTGCAACCCCATAGACGGCAGCCCACCAGGCTCCCCCATCCCTGGGATTCTCCAGGCAAGAACACTGGAGTGGGTTGCCATTTCCTTCTCCAACGCATGAAAGTGAAAAGTGAAAGTGAAGTTCTCAGTTGTGTCCGAGCCTTCCAGGCTCCTCTGTCCATGGAATTTTCCAGGCAAGAGTACTGGAGTGGGGTGCCATTGACTTCTCTGAGAAAATAGACTGTAGGTCTCTCCAATCTCCTTCCAAGCTATAGAGTGCTACCTGTGAAATTCTCCTTTTTCCTCTCCTGGCTAAGTTTAGTACAGCCCTAGGAAATAAAGCAGATTCTGAGCTATTGTTTCAATAATTTATGTACCAGAACTAGCACAGAGATCCTGCTGCTGATGCCGCTAAGTCGCTTCAGTCGTGTCCGACTCTGTGCAACCCCATAGACGGCAGCCCACCAGGCTCCCCCGTCCCTGGGATTCTCCAGGCAAGAACACTGGAGTGGGTTGCCATTTCCTTCTCCAACACATGAAAGTGAAAAGTGAAAGTGAAGTTCTCAGTCATGTCCGAGCCTTCCAGGCTCCTCTGTCCATGGAATTTTCCAGGCAAGAGTATTGGAGTGCTGTGCCATTGCCTTCTCCAACACAGAGATCCTAGGAATGGTTAATCAACAGTCCTATCTCTGATCACTTTTCCATTCACCGTTTTTCTCTTGTGTTAATGATAATTTTACTATTTATCATATCATACCTAATTTTAAAGATCTAGTTCATTTTACTAAATTCCAACATATATTATTCTGAGACCACCTGAATCCTAGATGAAACTCAGGATAGCTAGTTTTTACCAGATACTTTGCAGAACTCCCTTTTAGGCAAGCTAGTCTCAATTGTAAATATACATTTCCTGCTACCATATTTTAAACTAGGAAATGCATTCACAATTTTATTTTATTGACACTAGTCATTTATTTTTTCAATAGAAGCATAATTGAACTACATTAGTTTTAGGTGTCCAACATAATAATTTGTTATTTGCGTGCATTGTGACATGATCGCCACAGTAAGTCTAGTTAACATTTATCACCAAACATAGTTACAAAAAATTTTTTTCTTATGATGAGATATTAAAATCTACTCTCAGTAACTTTTAAATAGTCAATAATACAGCCACCATGCTGCCATGTTTCAGTTAATAAGGCCTCAAAGAGCTGGATACAACTTAGTGACTAAGCAACAACCATGCTGTACTTATATTGTCTTGTTATTTCTTCTATAACTGGAAATTTGTACCTCTTGTCCCCCTTCACCCATTTGCCCACCTGAAGCCCCCTGACCCTGGCAATCACCAATCTGTTGTCTATATCTATGAGCTTGGTTTGGGATTTTTTGTTTTAAAAGATTCCATATGTTACTGAGATCTTACACTGTTTGTCACAACATTTTAGATGCTAATTTAACTGTTCCAGCATTGTTAGTCTAACTTGTTCTTGACGTTAGATTACTTTTCTAATTTAGACAGATATTCAATTTTATGATTATCATCTACAGTGACTTTTGCCAAAAAGTTCTGAAGGTTGTTCTCATTAAACATTGGCAGCACCCAAAATCTGTGCAATGTACAGAATATCTAGCTTATCTGCCTCCTCCTCTCTCCCTCCCTCCCTGCCTCCTTTCCTTCCTTCCCTTGCACAGAACTGTTCTTATCCTGTCCGCTTCCAGAATCCCAAACCCTCCTATCCACCTCACTGCAGATAAGAATACAGTTTAACCAACATGCTTTTAACAGCAACTAAGGCAATGGCACCCCACTCCAGTACTCTTGCCTGGAAAATCCCATGGATGGAGGAGCCTGGTGGGCTGCAGTCCATGGGGTCGCTAAGAGTTGGACACGACTGAGCAACTTCACTTTCACTTTTTTGCTTTCATGCATTGGAGTAGGAAATGGCAACCCACTCCAGTGTTCTTGCCTGGAGAATCCCAGGGGCAGGAGAGCCTGGTGGGCTGACGTCTATGGGGTCACGCAGAGTCGGACACGACTGAAGTAACTTAGCAGCAGCATGGCAACTCAACGGAGAAGGCAATGTCACCCCACTCCAGTACTCTTGCCTAGAAAATCCCATGGACAGAGGAGCCTGGAAGGCTGCAGTCCATGGGGTCACTAGGAGTCGGACACGACTGAGCGACTTCACTTTATTTTTTCACTTTCATGCATTGGAGAAGGAAATGGCAACCCACTCCAGTGTTCTTGCCTGGAGAATCCCAGGGACAGGGGAGCCTGGTGGGCTGCCATCTCTGGGATCGCACAGAGTCGGACACGACTGAAGCGATTTAGCAGCTGCAGCAGCAGCAGCATGGCAACTCAGGTCTTTGACTGGAAATAATTCCTAAGGTGGTGGTACATGCATTTCATGAAGTGAAGACTAGGAGCTAGAAATGAGGAATTTAATAAAATTGCCTCAAGAGCCTGTGACATCGACTCTGTACTTCCAGATATCTTTAGAGAAAAATCAGAAAGCTCACTAAGTGGCAGCATAAGAAAAACCAGTTCTGAGCATTTTCTCTAGATTTAAGATTCTACATGTCTAAAGGGGTCCTGACTTATTTAAGTCTCTAGCATCTGTGTAGACGTGTCAGATGTGTCAGACGTGACTGAGCGACTAAGCACAGCACACAGCACATGTTTATTTTTAGGAAATTTAGAAGCATATTTGAGGAACTAACCAGATGAATTAATGTAACCAATATGGTTTTGCTCAACAAGATGGGGCTTTAGTATATTTTGACAGTTCAGTTCAGTCACTCAGTCATGTCCGACTCTTTGCGACCCCATGAACCACAGCATGCCAGGCCTCCCTGTCCATCACCGACTCCCGGAGTCCACCCAAACCCATGTCCATTGAGTCAGTGATGCCATCCAGCCATCTCATCCTCTGTCATCCCCTTCTCCTCCTGCCCCCAATCCCTTCCAGCATCAGGGTCTTTTCAAATGAGTCAGCTCTTCACATCAGGTGGCTAAAGTATTGGAGTTTCAGCTTCAACATCAGTCCTTCCAATGAACACCCAGGACTGATCTCCTTTAGGATGAACTGGTTGGATCTCCTTGCAGTCCAAAGGACTCTCCAGAGTCTTCTCCAACACCACAGTTCAAAAGCATCAATTCTTCGGTGCTCAGCTTTCTTTACAGTCCAACTCTCACATCCATACATGACCACTGGGAAAAACATAACCTTGACTAGACGGACCTTTGTTGACAAAGTAATGTCTTTGCTTTTTAATATGCTGTCTATGTTGGTCATAACTTTCCTTTCAAGGAGTAAGCATCTTTTAATTTCATGGCTGCAATCACAATCTCCAGTGATTTTGGAGCCCCCAAAATAAAGTCAGCCACTATTTCCACTGTTTCCCCATCTATTTGCCATGATGTGATGGGATCGGATGCCATGATCTTCATTTTCTGAATGTTGAGCTTTAACCAACTTTTTCACTCTCCTCTTTCACTTTCATCAAGAGGCTCTTTAGTTCTTCTTCACTTTCTGCCATAAGGGTGGTGTCATCTGCATATCTGGGGTTATTGATATTTCTCCCGGCAATCTTGATTCCAGCTTGTGCTTCCTCCAGCCCAACATTTCTCATGATGTACTCTGCATATAAGTTAAATAAGCAGGGTGACAAATTTTACTCATAAAAAGTTAATCCTTTTGCCACTTGAAAGATTATGATCAAGTTCACGGGTTATTAAAATGGTGCTGAAAAAAAAGTTTAAAAAACAGTAAACATCAACCCTGATTCTTTCTATGGTTTGTCCAACTAAGATCACATCTTTGACAGTTGCATCAGGCTCATTGTGGAGAGAAAATCATCATCTTCCATGACATCAAACTTAGATGTGTAAGGTTATCCTCAGTCTTAAAGGTCTGTACTCACTCATTACCTAATAATTTTTAAATATCTTTTCAAAGTGAGAAAGACTAATACTGGCTAAAAGCTCTGTAAAGAGTTTGGCAAATTATCACTTCTTACATCAAGATGGTAATGAAACAAATGACTACACATAAAATAAGTAAACGACACAGATATATTACCTGTTATCTGAACAATATATCTTGTTGCTTATTTATTTTGTAAATATTAATTTCTACCCATTAATCCCCTACACCTATTCAGCCCTTCCCTCTCTCCACTGGTAACCACCAGCAGGGTATCTATATTTGAGTCTATTTCTGTTTTGTCTTGTTATATCCATTCATTTTTATATATGAATTTATATATGAATATACATATGTTCCTCTTGCCTGGAAAATCCTATGGACAGAGGAGCCTGGTGGGCTGCAGTCCATGGGGTCTCGAAGAGTTGGACACGACTGAGTGACTTCCCTTTCACTTTTCACTTCCCTGCAATGGAAAAGGAAATGGCAACCCACTCCAGTGTTCTTGCCTGGAGAATCCCATGGATGGGCGAGCCTAGTGGGCTGCCGTCTATGGGGTCACACAGAGTCGGACACGACTGAAGCGACTTAGCAGCAGCAGCATACATATATTCATTCATTTATGTATTATGTACATACATTTAGATTGCATATACAAGTGATAATATAAGGAATTTGTCTTTTGCTGTCTGACATTTCACTAAGTATAACACCCTCTAGGTCCATCCATATTGTTGCAAAGGGCAGAATTTCATTCTTTTTTTATGCATGAGTAATACTACATTGTGTATATATACCACAATCCTTATCCATTCACCTGTTGCTGGACACTTGGGTTGCCTGCCTATCTTGGTTATGGTAAATAATGCCTGTCAACATTGGGGTGCACATACCTTTTCAACTAGTGGTTTTGTTTCTTTCGGATATATAGCCAGGAGTGGAATTGATGTTTTTAAATTTTGAGGAACCCCTCTATACTGTTTTCCAGAGTGGCTGCACCAATTTACATCCCCACCAACCATGTAGGAGGGTTCCATTTTCTCTACATCCTTGCCAACATTTGATATGTGTGTTCTTTCTGGTGATAGCCATTCTGACAGGTGGGCTGTGAAATCTCATTGTGGTTTACATTTGCATTTCCCTGATGATTAGCTGTGTTGCACATCTTTTTTGTGCCTGTTAGCTATCTGCATTTACTCTTTGGGGGAAAAAAGGGTCTATTTAGTTCTTCTGCCCGTTTTTTAATCAGGCTGTGCTTGTTTCTGTTATTGTTATTTTGATATTGAGTTGCATGAGTTGGGTTTTGTGTGTGTGTGTGTGTGTGTGTGTGTGTGTGTGTGTGTGTGTTGCTGCACTGGGTCTTCGTTGCTGGGCACAGGCTTTCTCTAGTTATGAGCAGGGAGTACTCTCTAGTTGCAGGGCATGGATGCCTCATTGCAGTGGCTCTCTTGTTGGGAAGCATGGACTTTGGAGCGCAGGCTCAGTATTGGTGGCCCACGGGCTTAGTTGCCCCACAACATGTGGGATCTTCCTGGACCATGGATCAAACTGGAGTCCCCTGCATTGTCATGTGGATTCTTAACCACTGGACCACCAGGAATATCCCTCATGAGTTGTTTATATACATTGGACTTGAACTGCATAAAGGTCATATCATTTGCAAATATCTTCTCCCATTCGGCAGGTTTTCTTTTCACTTTGCCAATTGTTTCCTTTGCTGTGCAAGTGATTTTAAGTTTAATTAGGTCCCATTTGTTTACTGTTGCTTTTATTTCCTTTACTTTAGGGGATGGGTCCAAAAACATTACTGAGATTTATGTCAAAGGGTGTTCTTCCTGTGTCTTTCTTGAGAAGCTTTATCATATTCAACTTTACATTTAGGTACTTAATTCATTTTAAGCTTATTTTTGTATACGGCATTAGAGAATGATATTAACTGTGAGTTTGTGATAGATGGCCTTTCTTTTGTTGAAATATGTTCCCTCTACACCCACTTTGATTAGCATTTTTATCATGAGTAGATGTTGAATTTTGCTGTGCTATGCTTAATTGGTCAGTCATGTCCAGCTCTTTGTGACCCCATGGACTGTAGCCTGCCAGGCTCCTCTGTCCATGGGGATTCTCCAGACAAGAATACTGAAGTGGGCTGCCATGACCTCCTCCAGAGGATCTTCCCAACCCAGGCATTAACTCAGGTCTCCTGCATTGCAGGTAGATTCTTTACCATCTGAGCCAACAGGGAAGCCCAGATTTTGAATATTATCAAGTGCTTTTTCTGTGTTTATTAAAATGGTCGTGTGATTTTAATCCTTCCTTTCATTAATGTGGTGTATCATATTGATTGGTTTCCAAATATTGAACCCTCCTTGCATCCCTGGAATAAATCCCAAATTATCATGGAGAATGACCCTTCTTTACATATCATTAAATTCATTTGTCTAATATTTTATTGATGATTTCTGCATATAAATTTATCAGACATGTTGGACATGGCAACCCACTCCAGTATTCTTGCCTAGAGAAGCCCAGGGATGGGGGAGCCTGGTAGGCTGCCATCTATGGGGTCGCACAGAGTCGGACACGACTGAAGCGACTTAGCAGCAGCAGTTGGCCTATAATAATTTTTGTTGTTGGTTTGGAATCAGTAATGGTGGACTCAGAATGAATTTGAGAATGTTCCATCCTCTTTATTTTTTTGGAATAGCTTGAGAAGGATAGGTATTCTGTTCAGTTCAGTCACTCAGTTGTGTCCGACTCTTTGCAACCCCATGAATCACAGCAGGCCAGGCCTCCCTGTCTATCACCAACTCCCAGAGTTCACTCAGACTCACGTCCATCAAGTCAGTGATGCCATCCAGCCATCTCATCCTCTGTCGTCCCCTTCTCCTCCTGCCCCCAATCCCTCCCTGCATCAGGGTCTTTTCCAATGAGTCAACTCCGCATGAGGTGGCCAAAGTATTGGAGTTTCAGCTTCAGCATCAGTCCTTCCAATGAACACCCAGGGCTGATCTCCTTTAAAATGGACTGGTTGGATCTCCTTGCAATCCAAGGGACTCTCAAGAGTCTTCTCCAACACCACAGTTCAAAAGCATCACCACAGTTCAAAAGCATCAATTCTTTGGCGCTCAGCCTTCTTCACAGTCCAACTCTCACATCCATACATGACCACTGGAAAAACCATAACCTTGACTAGACAGACCTTTATTGGCAAAGTAATATCTCTGCTTTCCAATATGCTACTAGCCATACTCTATATGTTTTGTAGAATTCCTCTGTGAAGTTGTATCAGCCTGGACTTGCATTTGCTGGGAGTTAGTTTGTCTTATGCATTTATTTTATGTACTACTGATCAGTTTATTCAGATTGTCTATTTCTTCATGATTCCATCTTGGAAAATTTTCTGTTCCTAGAAATGTGTCCATTTCTTCTAGGTTGTCCAATTTTTTGACGTATAGCTTATGCATAGTATTATCATCTGCCGTTTGAAGTTGTTGTAATGAAATGGGAAGGGTGCTTCTGACCATCTCAACACTAGCAGATCATTCCTTTGCTTTCCTTTTTAAAATCATATATTTGAAGATAAAAAATAAACTCTTTGGTGGCAGCCTTTTGTGTTTCATGCTTTGTGCTTTTGATCTTCTATCCTGGGTAGGACAAGAAGTAGGCACGCTGTGAGCATTTGCTCAGTATCTGCTTGTCCAGCTGCAGAGCTGCAGAAAGCTTGTGCAGTGGATTAGATTTAACGGACGTATCTGTTGGGGAGCTGTCTGCTTCCTGTTTGTTAACTTTCTGTGTTAATCTGTTTACATTATTTATATTAGCCAAGTACCCCTGCATCAGGTCCCATTTCCAGTTACTGTTGCTATGTTTTGTACCATAGTTGTTATCAAAGTGTAGAGCATAAACAAATCATTTAGTAAATGCTTCCTGAAACTAACACACACACACAAATTGTTCATCTGTGTAGAATCAGATGCTCATTTACCCTCTGAGAGTTTCTGAGCACAGGTTCAGTGCCCCATGATAGAGCGACGAGGAGAGAAGTAGCTATTTGGTAGAGGGCTGGGAAGGGGAGTTAAAAGCCTCCTTGTCCCAAGGATCCACCGACAGGGAATCAGGTCATTCCCACCACCAGGCCACAGGGCAGGTGATGGCTGAGTTCATCTTTTCCCTGCAGATGCTGGGATGATGAGGGAATGACTGAGCGCCCGCACCCATGACACAGCCAGAAGTGACTCAGCAGCCCGGCAGAGCAAGGAAGCAGCTTGAGGGTTCCCAGGATCCTGATTGACACGCGTTTCCTCCAGGTGTCTCTGGTCACCTGCACAGGGACAGACACAGCCCCAGAGCCAATTGTCCAAGTGCATGATCACACACCCAAGTATCTGCTTGACAGAGACCAGGCAACTTGTGACTAAGGCAGCCCTCAAACAACAGATTCAGGAGATACATTTTGTGCCTGAAATGGGACCAGTCCTCCTCCAGCTTATACCTTAATAAAGATGCCTTTCAAAGACTTTACAGACCATACAGTGATCGCTGCTGCAGAACGGGTGGCAGAGACACATTGTGTCCACTGTCCCCTGTCACCAGCAACACTGGACAGGCATTAGGCCTCTGAGCATGTGTCAGGAGGGAAAAAATGGAAACAGCAACCATCAAGACTCTAGCCCAAACCAGTAAAAAAAAAAAAACTCCTCTTACTGTAGCCACTTACTAAGGGAAAATCTTACATTATCATTCCTTCATAATGCTTAATGCTATTGCATGTGAATTTTCTACACTTTGCTTTCACTATTTAACACCGCCTCAGTATAAAATTGAGCCAAATTCTTGACACTCGTTAGTGCACAGAAATCCATTTATCTCTGTCCCCTTTTTGCTTCAGGAACCAACCTTGCATTGCAAAAAAAAATGTACACAGAGCCCATAAAGACCCACTGATAGAGTGATAGATCTTTTTTAAACACTGGGGCATTACAGGATTTTATGAAGCAGTAAAACTTTCTCCAGGCAGGAGAAGTACAGGCTGGCAGAGACCATTTTATCTATTAGGCATTAAAGTATAAGTGCCACATCGGACAAGCATAATAGAAGAGAAAAAAATAATAATTTCAGGAAAGGCGGCCAAGTCCTCGAGCAAAAGGAATCAGGCCAGGAGGTACCTAACGATCTTCAAGAAACCCAGGAAAGGGCTAAGGCTGCACAGAGTCTGAGTTTTCAATCAGAGGAGCTTTTGCTGTCACTCTGCCCTCCAACTCATTACAAAAAGCAGAACATTGAAGCAATTCCAGAAAGGCTTTTCTGAAGTAAATAGTTAAGGTGCTAAGAGAGAGAGGATCCTATTTTCTTACCTCACCCTGCCTCATTGGCCCCATCACTTTAGCAGCTATATGTGTAACTCGATTTTCCACAAATATTTATCGAGCACCTACTATATATAAAACAAGGCATTGTGTGCTGGGGAGGTAATAGCCAGGTCTCTGCCCTCATGGATCATACATTCTTGTTTTAAAACTTCTTTTTGTTTTGAAGTATAACCAATCTACAATGCTGTGATAGTTTCAGGTGGACAGCAAAGGAACTCAGCCATATATATACCTGTATCCTCCCCCAAATTTCCCTCCCATCCATGCTGCCACATAATATTGAGCCAAGTTTCCTGTACTGTAACAAAGAGTAGGTCCTTGTTGGTTATCCATTTTAAATACAGCAGTGTGTACATGGCTTTCCCAAACTACCTAACTCTCCCTTACCCACTTGCTTACCCCTAGCAACCATATGCTTGTTCTCTAAAACATTCTTATGGGGGAAGAAGTTCTATACTAACTAAACCAAATAAACCAGATGATTTCAGATTAGCATTTAAGAACTATGAAAGAAACAAAGGAGATTTTATAGAATATTGAGGAATGGTGGGAGAGAAAAGTTTAGACTGTGTGATCAGAGAAGAAATGTAAGAAGTAACTATATTATGGATTTTCCTGGAGCCCTTGGTTCTTTTGTATCATAAGAATATCATTTCTGGAAGGAATCTCCATACATCTTTAATTCATTCTAATCAATTTTAAAATACTTTATTTATTTTTTATGTATTTTTATTTTTATTTATTTGACTGTGCTGGGTCTTAGTTGCAGCGTGTGGTATCTAGTTCCCTGACCAGGAATCAAAGCCCTGTATTGAGAGGGCAGAGTTTTAGCCTCTGGACTATCAGAGAAGTCCCCTTCAATTCATTCTAATTCTCTTTCTTTAAATAGTTTGGCTCATAAATCTTTCTTGTGGAAGGATGTCTGTTCTATTTTAAAGGAAGCAGATTCCAAATATCATTTTATCCTATTCTAGGGCTCTAAGTGTCTTTAGTCGTGACGTTTTTACTTTGATCCAGTTTCCTCATTGCTTAATTTAAACATCTATCTGGGTTTACCAGTTTTAGTAGGGGACCTAAAAACCGCTATTATCTCAGTAACAAGACTTCTTCAAATATTTATTTAAACTTTAGATATTGTTACTATTTTCCAAGCTTTGGTTTTGCTCAAGTGACCTCTTTTGAGACATCCCAAGTACCCCACCTTACCGTGTGAGTGCTCTGTATGGGGAACGTAGTAGAATTCTTGATCCAAACTCAAAGCTCAGCCACTTGGAGATGGACTCAAATCACTGCCTAATCCAAGGATACAGATTATATTCAGGGCCACCTGTAACAAAACTATTCTCTATGCTTCATTTAATCTGTGTGCCTCCCTTGAAACTACACTAAGATTTTTTTTTTCATTAATTTTTATTGGAGTATAGTTGCTTTGCCATGTTGTGTTAGTTTCTGTTCCACAACAAAAACTAGATCAGCTGTACACAGCTATACACAGGGACAGCTGTACACAGAGACATACCCCTCTTTTATAGCACAGGGGACTCTATTCAATGCTCTGTGATGACCTAAATGGAAAGGGAATCCAAAAGAGGGGGATATATGATACGAACAGGCTTCCCTGGTGGCTCAGTGGTAAAGAATCCTCCTGCCAGTGCAGGAAATGTGATTTCAATTCCTGGTAGGGAAGAGCCCCTGGAGAAGGAAATGGCAATCCACTCTAGTATTCTTGCCTGGGAAATCCCATGGACAGAGGAGCCTGGTGGGCTATAGTCCATGGGGTCACAAAGAGTCAGACATGACTTAGTGACTAAACAACAATGATACTAACAGATTGAAGTTTGAGGTGGGAAAGTGATTCCCTAAGACCTGCTTCATCATTTCATGTCACTGTTCAAAAGTCCAGTGGCCTCTTCTTGCTTATGATACTATGTTCCCCTGACCTCCAAATGGCCATGAGGCTAGTCTTAATCATAGAGCTTGCTTCACATACAAAGCTGTGTCTCCACTTAGACCAAAGCTCATTTCTTAGACCCTTTTTAATCCTGCATCTCTCTATCTATATTCTACCATGAAGTGACTGTTGTTTGTTTCAGACTATATTTTCCTCCATCTTTCTGAGGTCCTATTGGATTATTATCCAAATCCAGTTTCAGAACATTTCATGTATAACAATGTAAATTCTTTTACATAACAGAATTTATGAAGATCCAGATGATATACAAACACCATACATATAAGTATATACGAAATACACCAAAATCCAAGTTTAGATAATAATACATGGAAGTTTCCTGATAGTGCAGTGGTTAAGAATCTTCCTTCCAATGTGGGAGATGCAGGTTAAACCCCTGGTCAGGGAACTAAGATCCCACATGCTGCAGGGCGACTAAGCCCACCCCACCACACACACACCAGGAAGTTGCAGCTAAGACCCAACGCATCCAAAAATAAAAATTAATTAATTAATAATAATAATACTTAACTGCTGCTGCTGCTAAGTCGCTTCAGTCATGTCTGACTCTGTGCGATCCATAGACGGCAGCCCACCAGGCTTCCCCATCCCTGGGATTCTCCAGGCAAGAACACAGGAGTGGGTTGCCATTTCCTTCTCCATTGCATGGAAGTGAAAAGTGAAAACGAAGTCGCTCAGTCGTGTCCAACTCTTAGTGACTTCATGGACTGCAGCCCACCAGGCTCCCCCGTCCATGGGATTTTCCAGGCAAGAGTACTGGAGTGGGGTGCCATTGCCTTCTCTGAATACTTAAGTATATTACTATATATTATATTATGCATTATGTATGAGATGTTGCACATTATGTATAACTAATATTCTCCTTGGTACATTTTGTGGCCTATGATATGTAGTCACCAAATACTTATTGAATAATAAAGATTTTCAATTTATAAAACAAAAATGACTTACAGATACAGAGAACAAATAGATGGTTGCCAGAGGGGAGGAAGTTGGGGAGGGGGTGATAACAGGTGAAGGAGATTGAAGTGCAGAGTTCCAGTTGCAAAACAAATCAGCCATGAGGATATAATGCAGCATTAAGATGGGTGATCAGGTATTTCCCTGGCGGTCCAGTGGCTAAGACTCTGACTCCCAATGCAAGGAGGCCAGATTCGATCCCTGGTCAGGGAACTAGATCCCACATGCCGCAACTAAGAGTTTGCGTGCCACAACTAAGACCCAGTGCAACCAAATAAATAATTATTTTTTAATGTATGATTACTAGTATTGTAAGAACTTAATACGGGGAAGGCAATGGCACCCCACCCCAGTACTTTTGCCTGGAAAATCCCATGGACGGAGGAGCCTGGTAGGCTCCAGTTCATGGGGTCACTAGGAGTCGGACACGACTGAGCGACTTCACTTTCACGCATTGGAGAAGGAAATGGCAACCCACTCCAGTGTTCTTGCCTGGAGAATCCCAGGGACAGGGGAGCCTGGTGAGCTTCCATCTATGGGGTCGCACAGAGTCGGACACAACTGAAGCGACTTAGCAGCAGCAATACGGGGACAGCTGGTTACTAGAAATGGTGATCATTTCATAAAGCATGCCAATGTTAAATCATTATGTCGTACACCTGGAACTCAATAATAATGTTCATGCATGCTCAGCCTCTTAGTCATGTTTGACTCTTTGTGACTCTGTGGACTGTAACCCACCTGGCTCCTCTGTCCATGAGATTCTCTATGCAAGAATACTGGAGCAGGTTGCCATTTCCTCCTGCAGGGGATCTTTCCAACCCAGGGATCAAACCTGCATCTCCTGCATTGCAGGCAGATTCTTTACCACTGAGCCCCTGGGGAATAATATTGTAGTCAATTATATTTCAGAAAAAAAATATTTACACTGTTACACCTTATTCTGATACCCTCAGTTCAGTTTGGTTCGGTTGCTTGGTCGTGTCTGACTCTTTGTGACCCTGTGGACTGCAGTATGCCAGGCCTCCCTGTCTATACCCAGAGCCCAATCAAACTCATGTCCATCGCATCGGTGATGTCAACCAACCATCTCATTCTCTGTCGTTCCCTTCTCCTTCAACCTTCAATCTTTCCCAGCATCAGGATCTTTTCCAATGAGTCGGTTCTTTGCATCAGGTGGCCAAAGTATCGGAGTTTCAGCTTCAGCATCAGTCCTTCCAATGAATATTCAGGACTGATTTCCTTTAGGATGGACTCAGTGGATCTCCTTGCAGTCCAAGGGACTCTCAAGAGTCTTCTCCAACACCACAGTTCAAAAGCATCAATTCTTTGGCGCTCAGCTTTCTTTATAGTCCAACTCTCACATGATACCCTAGTTTGGGTTTAAATAAATGGGTACAAATGTCACAGAAGACATTTTTCTGCTTGGAAGTTGTTTTCACATAAATTCATTTGTAAAGATTATACAAGAAAAATATATTTTCATTCATGTTTATTGGAAAAAAGATATTACTTAGTATTTGTATCTTATATCTTCTGAAAAAAAATACAGGTGGTACCAGAAATATAGCCTCAGTTCAGTTCAGTTCAGTCGCTCAGTCGTGTCCAAAATATAGCCTAGTCTTACGATAAAAAAGTGTTTGATAAATGTCAATGGTATGAAACCAGAGGTCACCAAATTAAATACATAACTACATGACTCTCACCTGTCCCAGACTCTGGCTGGACATATAAAAGCACAGAGAGCAGGGTGTTAGTTACAATGTTGGAGGCAGTGTGAGTGGGCTATCTGCCCCCTCGTGAAACCATCTCCCTCCCAGCAGGATGCTTTGGTTACATCGGTGCCAGTTGGTGGGCAACAACGTGACCATCCTCTACCATAAACTTTTGTTTTCCTAACACTCTTGCTGATCCTCATCTCATTTAGCTGCTGTATTCATCATCGTGTAGTCAAACACACCGGGGAATTCTAAATGGTGTGTAAAGAGAGCATCTGTCCACTGCCGGATGGGCACATCTGCACCCATTAATTTTTCATCATTTCCTCAAATCAGAGGTCAGATGTTCACAATGTGCTAATGTCCTGGCATCTCTTCATGCCTCTAAGGCACATCTTGCAATTATAAGAAAATGACGTAGCTCCGGCAGAGAACGTGGAGAACTACAGAGAACCTGCCTCCCACCTTCAATGGGGAAAAAACCTCTAATTTAAAAAACTGTATTTTCAAAGAGGATGGAGACAAGGAGGCAGTTTGCTGCTTATTAAACATAGGGTAATCATCTTTGTTATTTCGTGTATTCTTGTTTAGAACAGAAAGAAAGAAAGTGAAGTCACTCAGTCGTATCCAACTCTTGGCTGCACCAGGCTCCTCCATCCATGGGATTTTCTAGGCAAGAGTACTGGAATGGGTTGCCATTTCCTTCTCCAGGGAATCTTCCCCACCCAGGGATAGAAGCCAGGTCTCCCGCATTGTAGATTGACGCTTTACCATCTGAGCCACCAGGGAAGTCCTTAAGTGCAATTTTCTAGATTGAGTGTTCCTTCTTTTGTATTGTTCAGAAACAATGGCCCCTAACATTCTGACTTTTCTTTTACCTGCTAATAGAAATGCCTTGAAAGTAAAGTGGCTCAGTCTTGTCTGACTCTTTGCGACCCTATGGACTGTAGCCTACCAGGCTTCTCCATCCATGGGATTTTCCAGGCAAGAGTACCGGAGTGGGTTGCCTTTTCCTTCTCCAGGGGATCTTCCTGACCCAGGAATCGAACCCAGGTCTCCTGCATTGCGGGCAGACGCTTTACCCTCTGAGCCACCAGGGAAGCTCAGAAATGCCTTACCAACTATTATCTTTGTCCCTCTACGTATTTCTTATTTTTTATGTTTACATCATTTTTCTTTTTATTCTGAAAGAGGAAGACAATGATCTGGTGCTTTCAGACACCTTCTCTTAGCCACTCTATTTGCTGAAGATTTCTGATCCCTTCCCTTTCATTCTGCCATTTGGGGTTGGGTAAAAGGAAGAAAAACAATTTGCAGCAAGACAGATAATCATGACCTTTGTACGTGGGTGGCAGGAATTAAAGTCTTCAATGAGCTAACAAACATTTGCTGTAGGGGAGAAAAACCCTTATGCAAATATTACCTTCATATATAGAAGCAAACTGTTCTCAGGAACATCGCCTTGGTTAATTACCAATCTCATGGTGTGTTAAATATCTAAAAATAACTATTGATTGTCCTTCTCCGCAAAGAGTTGAAATCACAGCAGGAGGACCACGGAGAGAAAAGATGTTTTTAAAACTTGGATGACTTCCCAGGATTTTTTTTTTTTTTTTTTTTTGGCTTCTCACTTTCCAAAAATACAAGGTAACTTCGGAGATTTCCCAAGCTGTCAGAAGGTTTGGAGACTGTGTGTCAGCATGCTCATCGCCCTCTCAGGAAACAGGCTCTCTGGTTTTCTTCCCAGCCTTGCGGTCCATGTAAGCATTTTGCTAACAGCAGGTCAGCTGTTCCAACTTCACAGTGGCTATCAACATAGACCTTGTTATCAAGGATAAGAAAATGCTTTTATTCAAGCCTGGTTTTCTTGAAGTCTCCCTTTTGTTAGCAACCATAGCCATCACTGCTTTTGTGAATATATTATATCCAACAACCGTCCTTCCTTATATATAAAATTGCCTGGCTCCATTCCAGGATGTTCTCAATGACTAAACCACTGCCAACAGCCGGCACTGGCACCCTCAAGGTAATTATCTGATGGACATAGTCAGCACAGCACTTTTCTTTGTTATTAAAAACAAAAAAAAGAGTAGTTTGGCATCCTGGCGTCCATGGAAGTATTTTGAGTACTTGCCCTCTTAACTCTTTATTGATCAACTACTACGGACTTTCTGTTATTTTCCAGGGAGCTAACCTTGATCCAGGTATTATAGGATGCCAAAGGAACCCTAAGAATGGCATTTTAGATAGGCACAGCACTCTAAATTTATAAGACATTTGTATAGATGTTGTGTTTTCCTTCCAGCCACAGATTAGGGAGTATTAGGACAGCAACCAATCTATTTTGGGTAATGGGACATATACTCGTTCACTTTGTTTTAAACAGGGAAGGAAGCTAATATTTAACATTGCACTTGGACTAAGCATTGTGGTAAATTTATATACATAATATATATATAAATATATACATATATGTTTATTATATCTGTACAATATCAATATGTTTATTATATACATGCAATATATATTATATGTATGCTGCTGCTGCTGCTAAGTCGCTTCAGTCATGTCCGACTCTGTGCGACTCCATAGATGGAAGCTCACCAGGCTCCCCTGTCCCTGGGATTCTCCAGGCAAGAACACTGGAGTGGGTTGCCATTTCCTTCTCCAATGCATGAGAGTGAAAAGTTAAAATGAAGTCGCTCAGTCGTGTCAGACTCTTAGCGACCCCATGGACTGGAGCCTACTAGGCTCTTCCGTCCATGGGATTTTCCAGGCAAAAGTACTGGGGTGGGGTGCCATATATGCACATATATTTGGGCTTTCCAGGTGATGCTAGTGGTAAAGAACCGTCCTGCCAATACAGGAGATGTAAGAGACACAGGTTTGATCCCTAGATTGGGAAGATCCCCTGGAGGAGGGCATGGTAATCCACTCCAGTATTCTTGCTTGGAGAATCTCATGGACAGAGGTGCCTGGTGGGCTACAGTCCATAGGGTTGCAAAGAGTCAGACATGACTGAAGCAACTTAGTATGCATGCATGCACAAATTATATTTATTATATGTATAAATTTATACATAAACTTATTTACTGTAAATTTATATATATATATATATTCTAATTTCTACTCCCAACAACTTTTCAAGACAAATTTTACTTACAATCAAATCAAATGACGTAACTTATCCCACATCCAAGCCAGCTCAAACACCTGTGCTCCCTCCACTAAATCATGCAGACTAATATTTGTAACAGATATTTTCTGCAGGAACAAAAAAGTGGTTGCTGCCACAAGATATTGGAATTTCAGTGTTCCTCCCATGTAGCAAGGACTTCCCTGCTGACTCAAATAGTAATGCATCTACCTACAATGCGAGAGACCCAGGTTCATTCTATCCCTGGGTCTGGAAGATCCCCTGGAGAAGGAAATGGCAACCCACTCCAGTATTCTTGCCTGGAGAATCCCATGGACAGAGGAGCCTGGTGGGATACAGTCCCTGCAGTCGCCAAGGGTCAGACATGACGTAGCGACTTCACTTTCCCTTTTCCCATGTATCGATGTTTCTGAGATCAGCAGTAGGGAGAGTTAGGTGGGGACTGACTGCTGGGTCCTTAGCCCAGACTCTGATTCTCTGTTTCATTATATGATGGAGTGTAAATGAGATTCCTGTCCTGATCTCTGTAAGGCAAGTGCAGAGAAAAAGAGAGCGAGCCAGGCAGTCAGACAAAAAAAAAAAAAAAGGAAATGTATTAGAGGGAAAAGAGAGAGTGAGTGGCCCTTAAGGAGCACCAGGGTCCTCCCTTTCTGACAGGGTCTTTTTATACCCCACCAGAGAAAATTCTGTGAAGGGAGAGTTAATTTTTAGCCTGTAGTTGACTCCTGTGCTCACGTAGCCAGAGGTCTGGAATCTGGTGGTCTTGTAGCTTTGAGAAGGTAGGCACCAGAGAGAAAGCAGAATGTTGTTGGGGCAGTTTGGTCAGTCTCAAGGATCACTGTGATTTTATTCTTTGTTTGTGAGATCAACATAATGAGCTATCTTAACAATGAGTCCCCACGTGGGCCCTCTCAATCTCCGTGGCCAACTTCCTGTGCTCTGTGGATTAGTTCAAATTCCTGACCTCCACATGAGACCAGGCAGCTTGTGTCAGATAATGGTTTAGAGAACTCAAAGAAGATTCTGTTGGATAGGATCTGACCAATGATGAATAATAGATAGTTCTGCATATGAATCCTTTCTCTTCTCTTCAGTCCCATAAGCTCTAATTTCTAGAAGCAGACAATTGTCTAATTTGGGAATGAATTAGTTGTGCTCTGTCTACTAATTTACACAGAAAAGAATCGTATAAGCTACTAAGGAAGTTTATACTGGTATAAGTGAAGTCTCTCAGTCGTAGACTCTTTGCGACCCCATGGACGATAGCCCACCAGGCTCCGCGATCCATGGGATTTTCCAGGCAAGAATACTGGAGTGGGCTGCCATCTCCTTCTCCAGGGGATCTTCCCAATCCAGGGATCAAACCCGGGTCTCCTGTGTTGCAGACAGATGCTTTACCATCTGAGCCACTAGGGAAGCCCTTATAGTGGTATAAAGGATGTACAAATGAAAAGTAGCTTCCCAATTGTCAGAAAATAAGCACACAGTTAGACCCTAGTGGGACTGTAGATAGTAAGATCATTGGAAGGGCGTCTATGCAGTGTGTGCCCAACTCCCTAAAAAGTTTTTATCATTTTCATTTTCCCCAGGAAAATAGCCTCTAAGAACATGGTAAAGGAAGCAGGTTTGTAAAAGTCAATTTATGAATTCTGTTGGTCACCACACGTCAACATTCTGTGTTCATACCAAATTGTGGAAGGTTTTTATTTCTTGAAGTATAATTGCTTTACAGCGTGTCCGTTTCTGCTGTACAACAATATGAATCAGCTGTATGTATACACACACCCCCGCCTTCTTGAACCTCCCTGCCAGCCCCACATCCCACCCCGTGGATCATCACGGAGCACTGAAGTGAGCTCCCTGTGCCGTACAGCAGGTTCCTACTAGCTACCTGTTTCACACACTGTAGTGTGTATATGCCAGTCCTAATCTCTCAACTCATCCCATCCTCCACTCTCTGCCCTGTGTCCACATGTCCGTTTGCTATGTCCCAAACTGTAGAGTTTTTAAATTACTTTATTGCAGTATCACATTAATGTATACTGAACAGTATGTATTTAAAGTGTGAGGCTAAATGAATTTTAATGTTTTCGTGTATGAATCAATCAGATAAATCAGGACACTGAGTATTTCCATCCCCTCTGAAAGTTCTCTCATGCCCCTTGGAAACGCATCCCTCCCTTTGTTCTTGTCCTTAAGCAACTGCTGTCACTCTAGAGTATTTTATAGAATTTTATGTAAAGGGAATCATATGGCATATATTATTTTGTGTGTGGATTCTTTCAGTCCCCACAATGATTTTGAGATTCATTCATGTTCTTGTATGTTCCAGTAGTTATTTCCTTTTTATTGCTAAGTAGTATCTCAGTGTCGGGGAAGGCAATGGCACCCCACCCCAGTACTTTTGCCTGGAAAATCCCATGGACGGAGGAGCCTGGTAGGCTCCAGTCCATGGGGTCGCTGAGAGTCGGACACAACTGAGCGACTTCACTTTCACTTTTCACTTTCATGCATTGGAGAAGGAAATGGCAACCCACTCCAGTGTTCTTGCCTGGAGAATCCCAGGGACGGGGGAGCCTGGTGAGCTTCCGTCTATGGGGTCGCACAGAGTCGGACACGACTGAAGTGACTTAGCAGCAGCAGCAGCAGTATCTCAGTGTATGTATATACTGCAGTTTGTGTATTCATTCACCTGTTGATGGACATTTGGGTTATTTTCAGTTTGGAGTATTACTAAAGCTGCTATGAATATTTGATACATGTAAGTCTTTGTATAGAGAGATGTTTCATTTATCTTGGGTAAATATCTAAGGAATAGGATGGCTGTATTACATGGTGTGTGCGTGTGCATGCTAAATCACTTCAGTCGTGTCCAACTCTTTGCGACCCCATGGACTGTAACCCACCAGGCTCCTCTGTCCATGGGTTCTCCAGGCAAGAATACTGGAGTGGGTAGCCCTTCCCTTCTCCAGGGCATCTTCCAGACCCAAGGATCAAGCCTGCATCTCTTACATCTCCTGCATCGGCAGGTGGGTACTTTACCACTAGCACCACCTGGGAAGTCCATGGTGTATGTTTAACTCATTAAGAGAAAATTCTCACACTATCTAAGTAAAAAACAATAGTTAAGCAAATTAATGATGCTGTCTCCAAATGGACCTCTATGTGAAAATTTATAATAAAACGTGATGATTCTGAAGAATATTATAAACATGAGAAAATATCACAATAGATTGTTAACTGAAAAAACTTTTAGACTCTCAAATAGGAAGTATGATCTTTAGAAAAATGATTTGAAATATGTATAATAATGTCAACAATGATCATCTACAAGGTAATTTTCATATTTTCCAGCTTTCTTTTCTAAATATTCTAAGACAGAAGTGTCTTATCAGAGGGAAAGTGACTATATATACATACATATATATATATATTCTTTTTTTTTTCAGTCTTCCCAGAGGCACAACTGTCCTCTGAAGGAAGGAGTTTTCCAGGAAGGAACTCTGGGAAAATATAATAGAGCAGAATAAATGTTTTAAAAATAGTATCTCAGTTAATTTGCTCCTATCCAAAAGGTAGATGACCCAGTATGAATAGAAACATAAATAATAGGCCTAAACTTCTTTCTGGACCAAGACTTCGAATGAATAAATAAATATATTCATAAATGTGTCTACCCTTTTACTGTTTAGCAAGTGTTTTTCACATATATTAACTCTGGTTAATCCTTAAAACCACCCTTAAGTGGTCCCAGAGGAGTTTATTACTGGAGTAAAACTATAAATTGTGTGTTTACAATTTTCCAGCAGAGAAAGCTCCCCCTTCAAGTGCTTTATTCAAAAGTATAAACCTTTTAAAGAATCACTGTATCCCAGGCTGACTTTGCACAATCTATGTGCACAGATGCTTGAGAGAAAGCATCACGGTGTGTGCTAGTGACAGGATTGTTCTGAGATACCTTTGTGTTGCTATGCGTAATGGCAGAGGTGGAAGCGGGGATGTAGGCTTCGGCCTCTCCCTGTCTATGAATAAGCACATAAGGAGATCCCTACATAGAAGATGAAGGATGAAGGATGAAGGCTCTTCTCTGTCTGCCTCCTTTCCCCCTCCAGTCCACCATCTCCTGTAGTGTTTGGCTCGATGAATGGTGAGTGGTCTCAACTCTAAGACCTAAATTAGGTAAATCCAGGCCAGTGCCGTGCAGGTTTGGTGGTATTTAGATCCCGTAATGAATGCTCTCTCACGGTCCCCACTCTGACCTTCCTTCAGATAGAGGCTTCTCCAGGGACTTTTCACTGGACATGAAACATGCAGACTAACCAGAGATGTAGAACTCAACACAGATGGAGCCATGGAAAAGCCACGCACACATACAACTTCCCTCCTCCAAAATTTCTAATCCCTTATTACTTGCACCTCTTTATTTTTATAGCATTTATACAATTTATTTAACTCTCTTTATCTGCATTCACAATATGATCTGATACAAAACATTCCCCACCCAAATTATGAGCCGCCTCATATGCCTCCTCTCAGTCACCTCTGCATTGTTTGTAGAGCGCAGTGTAGTGGCTTTGTACTTGGTAAGTGTTCAATACATTCAATATATTGAATTGAGTTTGTTTCATTGATTCACAGTCCATTTTACAAAATGCTAACAGATGAATGCACCTTAACAAACTGCTTTCTTCAAAACTTTTCTGACCTCATGATCTTCATAACCTCCCCCCGTCACCTAATGCCAGTCTCTTTGGTGCCAGCCCGACATGCACAGTGGACTTCCTGTTTGCTCTATCGGTTCGCTCTACATTGCCCCCTCCAAATTCTTGCTCCTCCCACCCCAGCAAGAGGAACACCCGCTGAGATCTCAGCACCTTTGGTGCCATCAGTCTTAGGTGTGGCATTTCTAGTCCTGGCATGTAGCTCCTCCAAACAGTATCAAGAACTATGAAACATCACTTGCAAGCTAACAAGCCGACCTGCCACATTTTCTTGAATTTGCTGATAGAAAACCTAAGGCTTGTGTCAAAGGCAAAGGACATTTACTACTCACAACAACAGCAAGTGTCAGAATATTAGCATTTTAGCATCGATGCTGGTTCTCTCACAAAGGGACAAGAAGAGGGCCAAATGAACCATTCGTATTCAGCAGGTCCCTTTCTAAAAGAGGAACTTTGAGCTTAGGGCACTGGAGTCTTTGATAATGATCAGGAAGCAGGCATACACACCCTTTGCTCCAGAGGGAGACACTATCACTGTCTTCCAAGACTGTAAGTCAGTCTGTCCTTTGCCTTCCAAGAATGTTTGCTGTGCAAGTCTAGATTTAAGGGCTCACTTCTGAAATTATGTAGAAATGTAAGCGACCGGTGGAGAATTGTTTCCCAACAATGTCCACCCCCTCATTTCTATGCCATCCCTGCTCTGGTGAAATTGCCCATGAGTATCCCCTGCCAGTGCTACTCTGATTAATCTGACCAACAGAGGCTGGAACAAAGTCCATTCAGTTTGTAACATATAGCATTTAATAAAATCTACTGTGAAGAGCTCTCCAAGCAGGATAATGTCAACCTGTGGTAGTAATGTCAACTATTCCTCCCAGGATCCCAGATCCAGGCAGCTGAACCCACTACATAAACCATCGGGGTCTACTTTAGAAGGTCACTTGAGACATCGGTCACAGCAGGGTGTATTAGCATTTGCCCAGGCTCTGTGCCTTGGCCCATAAGAAGGAAGACTAGTGGTCAGTGAACTGGAGCTAACTGATTGCCTTCTAGAGTAAAGTTTGCATCATTGATGACATCAGCCTATGTGAGAGACAAGTTTCTTATCAATTTTTCTAACTGCATGGCACCTGTCATGACTCTATGTTATCTGGATAAATGTCTACAGAGTGAGCATAAATAATAACTGTTATGCATCCAAAATGTCTCCCCCACCAATATCTAAGAGTAGCTTTATATCAGAGACATATTGTAATCATCTGAGAGCTATGTGATTTATTTGTTGGTATTTCCCTAAATACTTGAGGATATCTTATGAACATCTATAAAGTACAAGTCACCATATTTTTAGAGAGAGACAAGTTAATGAATGTCAGGCTTTCTCAAAATGCAGCCATGAAGGCGCACATGAGAGAATTTATAATTGTTATGGCCTGCCAAGGAGAAGCCACACCAGTCTTATGGCAGAGGTTGGCAGAGGAGCCTTTAGTATGGCCTCCTAGTCAGATGGAAGATCTCAGGTTTTCCAGCTCAGTTTTAATAACTGTCTTGGGCTTCCAAAGCATGATTCATCCAATCTGTCATGTTTATCACACCATACACCAGGTTGTATTTGCCTGCCTCACAGAATGACCAAGAATGGGGTAGGGAAGAGATCAGAAGGTGACAACAGGTAGACGCTGGGACCATCTCCTGTTATTTGTGAGCAGGTTAACAGGAAAGAAAAAGAGAGTGTCAGTTGCTCAGTCGTGTCTGACTCTGCAACCCCATGGACTGTAGCCCACCAGGCTCCTCAGTCCATGGGATTTCCTAGGCAAGAATAGTGGAGTGGGCTGCCATTTCCTCCTCTGGGTCAAGAGGGGATATGATCAAATCATGGTTAGGACTGGTCAGGAATGGTAGACCCAACACTGGGTTAAATTTGAGGTACTTGCAATCGCTTGGGAGAGATGCAACAGGGCATTTTTTGAAAATCTCCAAAGGTAACTCTGGAAGACAGATCATTAATATCTGACAGCTACCATATCTCCCAGGATCTAATGTGTTCCCTCCCCCTGCAATTGTTGTTCTCATTCCATGGCCACAAATGTGGACTGGTCCCCATTTGCACTCAGAAGTTATGTCTGGGAGAGTCGAGTGCAAGAGAGAAAAGTGAATTTTTATAAATCTCATAGAGACTTATTATGCCACAAATCTTGGCCCAAATGGGCCTCCATCAGTGATTCTGCGAGCAGTACAGCCAATCAGGAGATAATTCATTATCTGTAAAGATCTTAAACCCTGTCAGTCAAACAAGAGACTCCAAAACCTGAACCAGAATTAAGTTTCAGTCTCCTAGGACCCCTTTAGGCTGGCCTGTCATTCAGCTTATGTGCCAACAGGGCTGACCTGGGGCTCTCATTAGAAAAAAGGAAAAATGTCATGCCCGAGAGTAATCACAGAGGGGAGTTCCCTGGCAGCTCAGTGGTTAAGAATCTGCCTGCCGATGCAGGGGACATGAGTTTGATCCTTGGTCCAGGGAGATTCCACATGCCCCAGAGCAACTAAGCCCGTGCGCCACAACTACTGAGCCCACATGTCCTAGAGCCCATGCTTCACAACAAGAGAAGCCACCACAATGAAAAGCCCGCACATTGCAATGAAGAGTAACGCCCACTCGCTGCAACTAGAGAAAACCTGTGCAAAGCAACAAAGACCCAGCGCAGCCAAAAGTTAAAAAGAACAGGGAGGAATTCCAGATTTACAGAACAGGTCTGCATTATTTTCTACTCTTTTCATCTTAAGGATAGGAAGCAGTTAAGATGATCTCTCTCTGGGAAGAACTCATTCAAGTTCTTACTAAAGTGCAGAGTAGATTAAGGAGATAGAGTCAGAACTCTTTTCCAGGCAAGTTTTGAGGAGCCATACCATGCTGGATAATAGAAGGTACATGTGTATAACAAGGAATATGGGAAGTCCATCAAATATCCTTTCTGTATCACTGTTGAGTGGCTGTTTCAATACAGTGTAGAACGCTGCACCACATTTTCAGGCTGAGAATGATCTGTAAAGCTGAAAACATGGCACAGTTGGTTGATGCAAAAGCAATAGTGGTTTCAGACCCTGAAATTTAAATCTTTATAACTAGGCTCAAAAACATCTTTATTAATCAAAATAGGAATTGTTACAATCAACATATTTTTGCCAATAAGAAATAAGTTGGTTTGTTCCTATAGCAAAAAAAAAAAAAAAAAAAAAAAAAAATCCATGCTTTAGGATTCAATGAACTCTTGGAAAGCATATTCTACCTCCTGGGGGTTGAAAGTGTTTTCCCTGCAAAAGGCTGTCAAGATGCTTGAAGAAGTGGTAGTTGGTGGTCAGGTGAATATGGCAGATGAGGCAAAGCTTTGTAGCCTAAGTCATTCAACTTTTGAAGTGTTGGTTGTACAACATGCAGTCGTGTGTAGTTGCAGAGAAGAACCGGGTCCTTTCTGACCAGTGCCAGCTGCAGGTGCTGTGGTTTTTGGAGCATCTCATCGATTTGCTGAGCATACTTCTCAGATGGAATGTTTTCACTGGGATTCAGAAAGCTGGAGTGGATCAGACCAGCAGCAGACTATCAAACATTGACCATGACAGTTATTTTTTCGGTGCAAGTTTGGCTTTGGGAAGTGCTTTGGCGCTTCTTCTCAGTCCAGTCACTGAGTTTGGTTGTCACTGGTTTTCATTTAAAATCCACTTTTTGTCTCATGTCACAATCCAATTGAGAAATGGTTCCTTGTTGCATAGAATAAGAGAAGACAACACTTCAAAACAAATTTTTTAAATTTGTGGTCACCTTATGAGTCACTCACTTATTGAGCTTTCTCACATTTCCAATTTGCTTCAAATGCCTAACAACCATATACTGATCAATACTGAGTTCTTGGGAAACTTCTTGTATAGTTTTAAGAGGATCAGTTTCAATGATGTTCTCAGTGCCCCAGTGGCTGGCCTCTACACTTCTCATCTTCAAGGTTTTCTTCTCCTTTGCATAACTTTTTGAACCACCACTGCACTGTACATTCACTAGCAGTTCCCAGGCCAAATGTGTTGTTGATGTTTCACGTTGTCTCTGTTGTTTTGTGATCCATTTTGAACTCGAATAAAAAAAATCACTTGAATTTACTTTTTGTCTAACACTATAGACATAGTCTAAAATGCATATAAAATAAACAAGTAGCAATTCATTAGTAGAAAGCACAAACCAAGAAATTGCACATTATAATGATGTATAACGTAACCACATTTATTTAAGTATGTATTCCAATACCAAATGGCAAATTTCAACAATGCAAAAAAACAATTACTTTTACACCAGTCTAATAGTTTTTAAAGTCCACCTAGCATCGCCAGAGGGAGAAGACAATGGCACCCCACGCCAGTACTCTTGCCTGGAAAATCCCATGGACGGAGGAGCCTGGTAGGTTGCAGTCCATGGGGTCGCTAAGAATCAGACTCGACTGAGTGACTTCACTTTCACTTTTCACTTTCATGCATTGGAAGAGGAAATGGCAACCCACTCCAGTGTTCTTGCCTGGAGAATCCCAGGAACGGGGGAGCCTGGTGGGCTGCCGCCTATGGGGTCGCACAGAGTCAGACACGACTAAAGTGACTTAGCAGCAGTAGCAGTATGGCCGGAGTTGGCTGACTGGACTGGCATACAACATGGCCACCAGCATCAGAGCATAAAGTCCTTGGTGCCCAGTCTCTGGAGGCTGGTGTGTGACTGCGTATGGTATGATGATGGACGCAGGCAGATGTGTGGATCTGTGGAGTTCAGGCTCCATGAGTAGCTAGATTACGGCTGGTCTTATCAGAAAACAGACCTTACTGTGGACATCTTTGTGAGTGACACAGATGGTTCAATCAGCAACTCCCGAAGTGCCTTTAATCTGCTTCAAAATATACCTTTAATTTGCCCCAAAGTGTGTCTTTAATCTGCCTGCATTTGATTTTCTGACAGACCAAACAGCCAGACTACTGGCAGCAGCTCAAGAATCAGTAAAAAAATAAAACAAAGTTTAGAAAGGCTGGTTTTGGCCAGAGCTATGAGAACAATCCGTCTGCTGGTTGGCACAACCGCATCCATTTTCACAGCTACATAGCTGATTCAGCAGCACAGTGCGTGTCATCAAACAGCAGTTTGGCCAAACCATCTGATAACCAGATCCCAGCATCCAGGAGAACCTCTGGAAATCAAGAGTTCCATTGAGCCAATGACTCTGCCACAATCTGGAGTTTAGGATGAAGTTCCCCCCAAGTGGACTCTGTTCAGTTCAGCTCAGTCGTGACGGACTCTTTGAGACCCCATGGACCACAGCATGCCAGGCCTCCCTGTCCATCACCAACTCCTGGAGTTTACCCAAACTCATGTCCATTGAGTTGGTGATGCCACCCAACCATCTCATCCTCTGTCATCCCCTTCTCTTCCTGCATCTTTCCCCACATCAAAGTGAAAGAAAGTAAAAGTGAAGTTGCTCAGTCATGTCCGACTCTTGGCAACCCTGTGGACTGTAGCCCGCCAGGCTCCTCTGTCCATGGGATTCTCCAGGAAAGAATACTGGAGTGGGTTGCCATTTCCTTCTCCAGGGGCTCTTCCCAACCCAGGGATCGAACCTGGGTCCCCCGCATTGCAGGCAGATGCTTTACCCTCTGAGCCACCAGGGAATCCCAGCATCAGGGTCTTTTCAAATGAGTCAGCTCTTCGCATCAGGTGGCAAAATACTGGAGTTTCAGCTTCAACATCAGTCCTTCCAATGGACACTCAGGACTGATTTCCTTTTGGATAGACTGGTTGTATCTCCTTGCAGTCCAAGGGACTCTCAAGAGTCTTCTCCTACACCACAGTTCAAAAGCATCAGTTCTTCAGTGCTCAGCTTTCTTTATAGTTCAAGTCTCATATCCATACATGACTACTGGAAAAACCATAGCCTTGACTAGATGGACCTTTGTTGGCAAAGTAATGTCTCTGCTTTTGAATATGCTATCTAGGTTGGTCATAACTTTCCTTCCAAGGAGTAAGCATCTTTTAATTTCATGGTTGCAGTCACAATCTGTGGTGATCCCTTTGTCAGAAAACTGTGATACTGGTTGACATGACTGAAGCGACTTAGTAGCAGCAGCAGCTGGAGCCAGGCCCTCTTCATTGTTGAATATGCCATTTCCAATTGCAAAGCATCTTATTGGGTCCCTCCCACCTTGTCAGTCAAAAAGTAGAAATTAATCCACTCCAAAATAGAAATACGAGGCAATAGCCTCTATCAAATCCTCCATGAGTTCAGGGCTCCATGTTGAGAAAAGCCTAAGAGCAAGCTAATAGCTACTTTTCAAATGGGAGATAGGAAATCTAAAACCCCAATGAACACTTCCAGGTAGAGGCTAACTCCCTTTGTCAGAGGTTCTAATTGGTAAAATCCTAAATCATAGGGACTTGTAGTTGAAAGTGGTCTTCAGAATTAAGGACCCCAAAGGCATGGTTACTTCTTGACATGCAACAATTTCTGATCAGAATAATCATGTATTGTATTTACAGGCCAGAGAATTGAAAGCATAAATGCGTCGACTCTTCCTTTACATCAGGTGTAGAAACAACCTCAGTACATGGGATCTGCCCAAGGCCCTACCCAAAAGGTCATGTTGCCTTTCCTTTCCCACTAAGACCCACGGGTGGAATTCAGGTGCCCCTCCCCTCACAAGATTGTGTAGGATGGAGACTTGGATGCCTGTATCCAACAGAACCATAAAAGTTTAAGTCCCTTTCCTCCCAGAAGTTTCCCAGCATGTTTATTCCGGTATATATGACCTTTGGTAGTCTTTGGGGACAGGGAGACATCCGTCCTATCTTTGACCATCTTCTTAAAGCAATGGAAGTTGGAGTAGCAGAGGAGGGAGGAATCAGGTGGCACCAATCACAAGATATGTTTACTTTCAGTTTTGAGCAAAATGGTGCCTTCTGTGTCTCAACCAAATTAAATTCCAATATATTTTCATGTATCCAAAGCCTGTCTATTTCAGTTTTGGGAATTCTCTGACTCAGCAAACATAGGCACATTATTGTTTGCCTGGGACCACAGGGTTTACAGTTTTTTTGTGGACTTGGCCTTGACTCGCACAATATTATAGCACCTTTTAAAAAAATATAGGCTATAAGGATTTATTAAATTGTTTCATTATTTATGGGTACCACATAACTTTCTGCTTCTTAAGTAGGTAAAATTGTTGTCCTTTTTATAGCACTTTTATTGAGATATAATTCACATGCCATAAAATTTATCTTTTTAAAGTATACAATTCAGTGGTTTTTCTTATTGTCATAGTTATGAAGCCATCAACACAATCAACTTTAAAACTTTTTTCACTCCTAAAAGCACTGTCATGCTCATTAGCAGTCACTACCCATTTACCACCATGCACACCAGCACTGCCAACCACCCTCCTACTTTTTTGTTTTTATGGATTTGACAGTTTTGGACATTTCATATAAACAGAATTGTACAATATGTGGCCTTTTGTGTCTGGCATCTTTCACTTAGCATAATGATTTCAAGGTTCAGCCATGTATTATTTTGCACACAATTTTTTTTTATTATCAAGATATAATTCACACATCATAAAATTCACCATTTTAAACTGTATGATTCAGTGGTTTTTAGTGTAATTGCAGTGTTGTGCATCCATCACTACTATCTAACTCCAGAACATTTCCATCACCCCAAGGGGAAACTGTACACTTGTTAGCAAGACTCCCAATTCCTTATTCCATTCCTTCCTTGACAAGACTCATCTATGTTATACCTTGTCTTATCTCCGCACTCCATTCCTCTTTATCACTGAATGTTCCATTCTGTTAATACCATAGTTTGTTTATCCTTCCATTAGCTAATGGACATTTCATGTCTTTCTACTGTTTAACTATTATAAATAAGGCTACTATTAGCATCTGTGTAGTAGTTTCTGTATAGACATATGTTTTCAATTTTCTTGGGTTAAATATTGGGTAACTAGGTGTGGAATTGTTGGGTCATATGGTAACTTAATGTTTAAATCTTGAAGGGGCAACCAATCCATTTTCCAAACCAGGTAAAAATACAACCCCATCAATAATGCGAAAGTGAAAAAAGTGAAAGTGTTGGTCACTCAGTCCTGTCTGATTCTTTGTGACCCCATGGACCATAGCCTGCCAGGCTCCTTTGTCCATGAAATTCTCCAGGCAAGAATGCTGGAGTGGGTAGCCATTCTGTTCTCTAGGGTATCTTCCCAACCTAAGAATCAAACCTGGGTCTTTTGCATTGCAGGCAGATTCTTTACCATCTGAGCCACCAGGGAAGCTCATGAGGGTCCTAATTTCTCTATTTTTATCCAATTCTTGTTGTTATCTGACTTTTTGGTTATAGCTGTCCTGCTGCTGCTGCTGCTAAGTCGCTTCAGTCATGTCCGACTCTGTGCGACTCCAGAGACGACAGCCCACCAGGTTGCCCCATCCCTGGGATTCTCCAGGCAAGAACACTGGAGTGGGTTGCCATTTCCTTCTCCAAGTAAGTGTGAAATCATATCTCATTGTGGTTCTAATTTGTATTTTCCAAATGACAATATCATATCAAATAATGATATTGATCATTATTTCATGGGCTTATTTATGTGATTCTATATCTTCTTTGGAGAAATGTCCATTTATATCCTTTGTAATTGAAGTGTTTATCCTGTTATTATTGAGGTTCAGGTATTACTTGTATATTCTAGATGCAAATCCCTTTTCAAGCATTTGATTTACAAATATTTTACCTCATCCTATGAGTTGTTCTTTCATTTTCTTGATGTCCTTTGATATTCAAGATTTTAATTTTGATGGAGTCCAGTTCATCTTCTTTTCTTGTACTCACATTAAAGAAGTCTTTGGGACTTCCTTGGTAGTCCAGGGGCTAAGACCCATAGCTTCCAATGCAGGGAGCCTGGGTTTGATTTCTGATCAAAGAACTAGATCCCACGTGCTGCAACTAAAGATTCTGAGTGCTTCAGCTAAGACCCAGTGCAACCAAATAAATATAGGATTTTTTTTTAAAGAAGTCTTTGCCTACTGTGATTCCTTCTAAAAGTTTCAAAATTCTAAATAGTGACCTACTTTGAGTTAAGTTTTGTTTGTGTATAAGGAACGGATCCGATTCCATTTTCTTGCACATGGATATCAGTTCCAGCACTTTGTAAAAAGACTATGCTTTCTTTCTTTGACCTGTCTCAGAATGCCTCTTGAAAAGCAATTGACCATAAACAGAAAGGTTTATTTCTGGCTTTTTGATTCTATTCTATTGATCTGCTCAATACCCCAGTAGCACATTTTGTTAAGGAGTCCACCTTAATCCAGAGCATTTGCTGCCCCACTGACATAATGACACCTTGTAAATTCTTGTCTGATTCCAGCACAAGGATTAAAGGCACTTTCTAGGGCAATGGAGGTAATTACAATAATGTGTCTGAACTTTGTGGGCGGTGGGGCAGTTTCTCATTCTCTAATGGGAGAATGCTCACTTTCTTCTGCATTAAAACTCATTCTGGGGCAGCAAGACCCCAGGTATCCTTCACTGCCTTATCCATGGTGTTCCATAGGGTTTTGTCTCACCCTGTTACTCAGGAGAATCTCCCTGAGGAGGCTGAATGCCCTTAAACCTGCTAAGTCCTCCTGTTAAAAAAACTAAGACCTTTAATATCTTCTGGAAGAGGATCTAAGGTTTGTGCAATAGGCTGAAAGAAGGGCTGAGCCAGAAGATGGTCCTGCTGTTGCCTTTCTTCCATCTCAAGTATTACATGCCCACCCCTCCTTCTTCCAAGTGAATCAGCTCATATGCTAGCAAAATGCTTGGGTTCTGATTGTAGTGGCTCTAAATGTCACAGTTTTATACATGCACCTCTCTATAAGTATGAACAGTCTGAAATTTTACTTGCAAGTTTAAAAATAAGCTAGATTGTTGCCTTCATGGTTGTTAGCAGAAGACAAGAAATCACTAATCAGAGACAAAGGATGGTTATTCAAAGTAATAGCACTAGTCAGAGTAATAGCATTTGTTCTAGTTCAGTTCAGTACAGGTGTTCAGTCATGTCCAACTCTTTGCGACCTGATGAACCTCAGGACGCCAGGCCTCCCTGTCCATCACCAACTCCCAGAGTCCACCTGAACATATATGCATCAAGTCGGTGATGCCATCCAGCCATCTCATCCTCTGTCATCCCCTTCTCCTCCTGCCCCCAATCCCTCCCAGCATCAGAGTCTTTTCCAATGAGTCAACTCTTTGCATGAGGTGGCCAAAGTATTGGAGTTTCAGCTTCAGCATCAGTCCTTCCAGTGAACACCCAGGACTGGTCTCCTTTAGGATGGACTGGTTGGATCTCCTTGCAGTCCAAGGGATTCTCCAGAGTCTTATCCAACACCACAGTTTAAAAGCATCAATTCTTTGGTGCTCAGCTTTCTTCACAGTCCAACTCTCACATCCATAAGTGACCACTGGGAAAACCATAGCCTTGACTAAATGGACCTTTGTTGGCAAAGTAATGTCTCTGCTTTTTAATATGCTATCTAGGTTGGTTATAACTTTCCTTCCAAGGAGGAAGTGTCTTTTAATTTCATGGCTGCAATCACCATCTGCAGTGATTTTGGAGCCCCCCAAAATAAAGTCTGACACTGTTTCCACTCTTTCTCCATCTATTTCCCATGAAGTGATGGGACCAGATGCTATGATCTTAGTTTTCTGAATGTTGAGCTTTAAGCCAACTTTTTCACTCTCCACTTTCACTTTCCTGAAGAGGCTTTTTAGTTCCTCTTCACTTTCTGCCATAAAGGTGGTATCAGGCAATGGCACCCGACTCCAGTACTTTTGCTTGGAAAGTCCCGTGGACGGAGGAGCCTGTTGGGCTGCAGTCCATGGGGTCACTAAGAGTCAGACATGACTGAGCGACTTCGCTTTCACTTTTCACTTTCATGCCTTGGAGAAGGAAATGGCAACCCACTCCAGTGTTCTTGCCTGGAGAATCCCCGGGACAGTGGAGCCTGGTAGGCTTCCGTTTATGGGGTCGCACAGAGTCGGACACGACTGAAGTGACTTAGCATAGCATAGCATCTGCATATCTGAGGTTATTGATATTTCTCCCGGCAATTTTGATTCCAGCTTGTGCTTCCTGCAGCCCAGCATTTCTAATGATGTACACTACATATAAGTTAAATAAGCAGGGTGACAATACACAGCCTCGACGTACTCCTTTTCCTAGTTGGAACCAGTCTGTTGTTCCATGTCCAGTTCTAACTGTTGCTTCCTGTCCTGCATGTAGGTTTCTCAAGAGGCAGGTCAGGCGGTCTGGTATTCCCATCTCTTTCAGAATTTTCCACAGTTTATTGTGATCCACACAGTCAAAGGCTTTGGCATAGTCAATAAAGCACAAATAGATGTTTTTCTGGAACTCTCTTGTTTTTTTGATGATCCAGCGGATGTTGGCAATTTGATCTCTGGTCCCCAGTATTCTTGCCTGGAAAATCCCATGGAGGGAAGAGCCTGGTGGGCTATCGTCCATGGGGTCACAAAGAGTTGGACACAACTGAGCAACTTCACTTTCACTTTCTAGAGATGACTAGGTGGAGACTATATGGAAACCGTTTTTGCTACTTTTCTTTGTCTAAAATTATTTCAAAATGAAAATAATAAATGACTATAGCAATCCCCCCAGTGGATTCTAAAGCAGGCTAAAATTTGAAAAAAACAGTGGACTAGAGTTACAGTCCTGGTTTCTTGGCTCTGGCTGTATTTCCCTATGGAGGTGATGGTCCCTTGTTCCTATTTCTCAGGTGGGATAGTAAGAACCAGGTGACTCTCCCCTTTGCTTTTCTTTCCACTTTGGATCTGTGAAACATCTTGGTTTATTGAGCCAATATTTCATGCAGGTTGGCTTGCCCCAGATCTAGATTTTGGACAAAGATGAGAGACTCTTAGAACACTATTTGACCAATGCTCTCAAGTCATGTTTCCAATCTCCTTATCAATACTAAAGCTAACATCTGCCTTTTCCTGATTCCATCTTTCCAAGGATTCTGAACTTGTGGAGTGGATACCTCCTTGTAACCCCAACAGCTCAGTGAATCAGATATGATCAAGAGATATGAAGTCACATGGTCAGTACAGGGCATCTAGTTCAGGCCAGACAGTTTCCTAAGTTAATTCCTGTGTGCAGGTAGGAAGATACATTTACCAAAGGATAATAACTTGTCATTTAAAGTAGATTGGGAAATATACCTAAAGCAATAGAGAAATGTCCTGAAAAATTCCATGTATATAAATGTATGATAGAAGAATTATACACAAGTAAGTGAGGAAAGGAATAGTTTTTTTAATGTGTGCTGGGTCAACTGGATATTCATATACAAAAGAATAAAAGAATGAAATTGGGCCCTTTTCTTACATCATAAGCAAATGCTAACTCAAAATGGATCATAGACCAAAATGTGAGAGCTAAAACTTTTAAACTTTAAAGAGGAAATATAGGAGTCAGTTTTCGTGACCTTAGATTAGGCAAAACCTTCTTAGATGTGACTCTAAAAGCTCAAGTGAAAAAAGAAGAAAATTATCTGAACTTCATCAAAAAAAAAAATCA
The DNA here is from genome assembly GCA_935064755.1 of Tragelaphus eurycerus. Lineage (NCBI taxonomy): Eukaryota > Metazoa > Chordata > Mammalia > Artiodactyla > Bovidae > Tragelaphus > Tragelaphus eurycerus. The sequence goes on along the minus strand of CAKXYN010000034.1, from coordinate 8,028,764 downwards.
TTTGTGCTTCAAAGGAAGTGGAGACAACTTTCAAGATAGTAAAAAGCCCATAAAATGGGAATGAATACTTGCAAATCATTTATCTGATAAAGGAATTATATCCAGAATATATAAAGAACTTCTACAATTTATTCACAAAATGATGCAGAAACAAATTTTAAAAGAGGCAAGAGATCTGCAAGAAGCTACACAAATCATCAAGTAGCATATGAACTGATACTTAACATCATTGGTTATTAAGGAAATGAAAAGCAAAACCACCATACGATACCACTTCACAGCCACTAGGACGTGTCCAGTTAAGAAGTCTGATTACAAGTGTTGGCGAGGATGGGGAGAAATTAAAACCCTCATACATTGCTCGTAATGATGTAAAATGGTGAAGCTTTGAAAATTGTTTGACAGCTTCTGAGAAAGTGAAAAACAGAGTAACTGTGTACTACAGGAATTTCACCCCTCGCTTGCTCTCTCTCTTATACACACACACACACACACACCCCAAGAGAATATAAAACATACATCCACACAGAAACTTGTACACAAATGTCAAAAGCATTATTTGCAGTATTCAAGAGGTGCAAACAACCCAAATAGTCCACTGATAGATAAATACAGTATATCCATACAATGTGATATTATTCATCAGTAACTAGTATTGAAGTACCAATATGTGCTACAACATAGATGAACCTTGAAAAAACATAGGTTAAGTAAAAGAAGCCAGTTAGAAGAACATGTATCATATGACTCCAGTTAACCAGAATAGGCAAGTCCATGGAGACAGAAAGTATTAGTAGTTTACATGGCTGGAGAATTGGGTGGGAGGGAGGGGGCTGGGAGTGACTGCATCTTTTAGGGTGATGAAAATGTTCCCAAATTAATTGTGGTGATACTTCCACAGCTTTGTGACTACATGAAAGGCCATTGAATTGTACATTTTAAATGGGTAAATTATATGGTATGTGAATTCTATATTCATCTTAATATATGAATCAATAAATCTGCTTAAAAAAAAAAGACTGGAGGAAAGAAAAAAGCTTATGCTATGCTAAATCACTTCAGTCGTGTCCGACTCTGTGTGACCCCATAGACGGCAGCCCACGAGGCTCCCCCGTCCCTGGGATTCTCCAGGCAAGAACACTGGAGTGGGCTGCCATTTCCTTCTCCAAGTGAAAAGTGAAAGTGAAGTCGCTCAGTTGTGTCCGACTCTTAGCAGCCCCATGGATTGCAGTCTAACAGGCTCCTCCGTCCATGGGATTTTCCAAGCAAGAGTACTGGAGTGGGGTGCCATTGCCTTCTTATGCAACTCTATTAAAAACTTAACCTCAAAATCTTTAAAACATTGACCATGATTACTTCCGCGAGAGAAAACTAAAAGTTGTTATTTTCTTCATTACACAATTTCTATATTTTCTACATGCACAAACAATATTTTTAAAATAAGAAAATGCTGGCTGATATTTTAAATTATTAAAATGTGAGAAAAACTGGCAATATAACAAGCTTCTCAGCATGCTCAAGAGAGCTATGCATAGTGAAAAACATCAATATGAAAGATCTGTCCATCACATCCTGGGATGATGGTGTCTCTGGGCTGAAATACATTTGACCCAAGTTCTAGTTAGCTGTAAATGATTGACAGGCCAACAAGGGCCAACCTCGAGAAAGATCTGCTTTCTAAACACCACTTTGATTTGTATTGTGTAGCCTGGAATTGAAGTCACAATGCCTAGATCTGCTTGTTCTATGGAGGCTGCTGTTTCCTCATCTATAAACTGTGAGAAAATAAACACATACCGTAGAATGCTGCTGCACTGGGGTTAGATCAGCGTGCAGAGTCAGCGTTCCCTGTGAACTTGATAGAGATGTAAACTCCTGGCCTCACCACAGGCCGCCTGAGTCAGAAGCTCTGGGAACAGGGAGGAGGCCAGCAATCTGTGTTTAAGCAAACCCTCCACTTGATTCTAACACCTGCTGGGATTGAGAACTGCAGATCACACAGATCTTCCTCAGTTTACGATGAAGTATGGTGCCTCCCTGGTGGCTCAGATGGCAAAGAATTCACCTGCAATGAGAGAGACCTGGGTTGGATCCCTGAGTTGGGAAGATTCCCTGGAGAAAGTAATGGAAACCCATTCCAATATTCTCGCCTGGAGAATCCCATGAGCAGAGGAAGGCTTCCCTGGTGGCTCAGTCACTAAAGAGTCTGCCTGCAACGTGGGAGACCTGGGTTCCATCCCTGGGTTGGGAAGATTCCCCTAGAGTAGGAAATGGCTATTCTTGCCTGGAGAATTCCATGGTCAGAGTGGGGTACAGTCCATGGGTCACAAAGTGTCAGACATGACTGAAGGACTGTCACTTTAAAATCCAATAAACCCATTGCAAGCTGAAAATACTGTTAAGTCAAAAATACATTTGATACGACTAAGTTATTGAACATCTTAGCTTGATTTAGCCTACCTTAAATGTGCACAGGACACTTCCGCTAGCCCAGAGTTGGGCAAAAGCATTGAACACAAACCTTGTTTTATAGTGAAGTCTTGGCTATCTCATTTAATGGATTGAACACTGTACTGAAAGTGAAAAAACAGAGGGACTCTGTGGGTATGGAATGGTTGTGAGTGTATCATTTGTTCACCCTCGTGATTAACCCCCAGTGGCCTGCCTGGGAGCTGAGGCTGCCCTGCCCAGAAACACCAGAGAGGATTGTACTGCATAAGGCTCACCCAAAAAAGGATCAAAATTCCAAGTATACTTTCTACTGAATGCTTATCGCTTTCACGTCATCATAATGGTGAAAATTTTAAGTCAAAAAGTCAAAGGCCATCTGCATTGCTAAAGGGCTGAGAAGGAAAATCATCAATTGGTACCCAGGGAATATTTTCACATCATGCATCTCCAGACCACAGGCATTTTGCAATGTTCATTTTCAACCTTCTATTCTCTCATCCTCTCTTTGTCTCTTTTTAGGTTGTTCTCTCTCTCTCTCTCTCACTTTTGCTCACGCTCATGCACATGAACATGCAAACACACACACACTTGAATTGCTGTCTTAACAACTCACCATTACTTACGAGCTTGTCCCTCCCTCAGATGTCCACGCATACAGTCAAAACAGTTCAGAGCTTTCAGGCAGATTTCCTCCAGTTTCTTTCTGGCAAAGGCCAGTAGGCAGCTTTTCAGTTGGGAAGGCACCGGTGCTCAGTCAGCCAGTTGTGTCCGACTCTTGGTGACCTCGTGGCTGCAGCATACCAGGTTTCTCTGTCCCTCACCACCTCCTGGAGTTTGCCCAAGTTCATGTCCATTGCGTCGGTGATGCCATCCAGCCATCTCATCCTCTGTCGTCCCCTTCTCCTTCTGCCCTCAATCTTCTCTAGCATCAGGGACTTTGCCAATGAGTCAGCTGTTTGCATCAAAATACAGGAAGGCACTTGAGTGCCCCTAAATTCCCACCCCCTTCTTCTTGGATATGTCCCTCTTGGAAATACCTACTCCTACCTTTTATTGTGGCTTTCTTTTCCCGCAAGATTTTTCATTTCTTACTCTAGAATTTTTTTCAAAAACTTCCTGCTGACAGATTAAAATCTTCCTACCTCCTGCCTTCTTTCTGACCCAGCTCTCCTTCCCTTCATATCTATCTTCAAATTTGGGAGCCAGAAGCTAACTGTGATTTTGAGGGAAGCAGTATGATATTTAAAATTGACTGGAGGTCTTAGCAGGGGGTCAGGCAGGAGTTAATTTTTTAATGCTAACATTTCACATACACACAATCTGTCTCTCTCACTCACACAAACACACACCCCATTTGTGTGCACATACACACTGAAAACAAAGGGTGATATAAAGAAGGAAACTCCAAAACAAATTGCTTTGCCCACCTGAAGGAACCTCTGTTTGTGTGTTGTTTGCTAGTGTGTTTGTTTTTCACCAATGCTCTCTTCCAAGACAACTGATTTCTTTGCCCAGCATGTTTTGCGATGCTCGAGAACTTCTATGAGTACCCTGATCTAAGAACTACAGAAAGGGCTGGCAGGCAGAGCAAAATCGTGAGGATGGATCTCGAGTTAAATCTCTTCTCCCACCTCTAGAAAACAGCAAAAATAAGCAGATGCAATTTGTCACACTCACCATGTTGACAAGATTACCATGAGCGCTACAGGCAAAGACAGCCGCAAAGAGCCTCCTTCATCTGCCAACTGTTCTGTCTTAAGGGAATGTGTTGACTCTGAATGACTGAACTAAGCCATTTTGCAGAATATATGAATCTTGTCTCTGACCCCAGCGCTTAATGGCTGTGTTGCGAGACCGCATTCTCCATGTCAGACACGATCTGTAACACGATAGCAGCATATCTCCTTCCCTCTCCTTACTTTTCTAAGGCAACAGAGGAAGGCGGCCACATACCACAGATATTTAGATCTTTCACCAAGTTTCTCAAGTCAGCCTAGAAAAGGTTGATAGACCTCACCGTTTTGTAGGTTCTGGTAATTATTTCTCATACTCAGAGAATTTTTATCATGATAATAAGATGGTGTGTGTTTATTTGTTCACTCCCTTCAGACCAGAGATCTGAAAAGACATGTCCACGACACATAGTAAATCAACTGGGAAAGTTAAAACATTCAAACACATTTATTTTGTTCTCTACACAATTTAACAAGGAGCACAATATGAAGTTGGTTTGTATCTGAAATCCCTTTGCTTCCACTTCCTTAGATCATTCTGGTCTGTCTACTATCCCCCATGGAAATGCTCAGAGCCCTCGGCTCTATGCAAGTTCCTTACTTTCTTCTGAACACATTTAACATACTCCAGGGATGTATTTTCACGTTTCTTTCTGGCTCCTAGCCTTCCAGAGCCAAAGGACTAAAACAGCCACGTGGCGGGAGTGGAACCATGTTGGGAGGGTTTGATGTCCCACCTGGTACCTACAATTCAGCCCAGTTGTGATCTGCTATCCCAGAAGACTGGCCTAACCATCCACCTGGTTATTTAAGCATCTCTTTGTCTGCCTTAGAGAGTCCTGGACAGATGTCTTCAATCTTTAGTAGTTTCATAGGTTGCCAAGGAATGTCTGTCCTCTGGATATGTTTGTCTTCCCCGCATTGGCTGTGGAGCAGATCCTCATTTTCTCACTCTCAACACAATCATTAGAGCAATGAAGCTACAGAGATGGTTCTCCCCTGTGTCTTGGACGGTCAGCTAGCCCTCTCTCTGCAGTGGAATGGGATGATAGCAGGGCTTCACCTGTTAGCTCTGCCACATGGAAGCTTTCTGAGCCTTGGTTTCTCCTCATCTGTAAGATCCTGGGGATGCCAGTGTGAAGGTACTGCTATCAGAATTCATTTGTTATTTTTAAAGTTCCAGGCAGCATATTAAATAAATACTATCTCCCCTTTTCCCCCTAAAAATATATCATTAATAAATATATTTAAGACTTAGGGTCTTAAACATTGTAACAGAATTCTAGAGCTCAAGGAAACTAACAGTGGCATAACATGAAATTTCTTCTAGTGGTAGAATAGTTTTTAACAATATATTAATAGCTCTTAGGAAGATAATTCATTTCTCCTTTTTTGCCTTTCTAAGCTTCCTAGAATTAAACAACTAGCTGCTGGAGACATGATCTGTATTCACAACCAATCCTTGTTACTTGGTTCAAGCTTTGCAATATTGCTAAACTTGAAGTTTCTTCTCTCTAAGAAATTACTGACTCCTAGATATCTTTATAAACCTTATTTTACATTTTTAACCATTGGTATCAAAATTAAATACTTGTGCTATAGATGAGTGCTATTAAAACTGCAGGTAATTTTTTAAACCTCATAATGCAAAGATTGAACTCTCCATCAGCATATTTATCCTCTGATTTTTGACTAATTTAAGGGCTGAAATGTGCTTCATTCTTGAATCTCAAGGCCAGAACTTTTCTCCAAGTATCCACAAGGCTGCCTTTATATACTGTGTCCAGCTCATCAGGGTAAATGTAATCATCAGGACATGGTTTGTGATTGCCTGAGCTAAGGTTCCTCAACATTATAACTAATATACCTTTGACATTTATTTAGTTGAAGTAAGTATAACACTGAAGAGCAAGAATCTACTTCTCCAAGTCCAAGAACAGCAACCATGTACTAAAATTTTTAAAAAAGAAACAGAAGCTCTCAGAGGCTATAAAATCTACTGACTTAGTTTTATATAAATTCGTCTCATATTCTACTGTTTTGCTCTATACTTAAATTAGATCATTCATATGAAGTTTAAAACTGTGGCACATTTTGGGGAAGCACCTGATTGGAGAAACTTCCACTTCTGAATTACCAGCCTCTGTAAAATCGCAGAGAATAGTGTGGAAAGGAGCCTGAGGTTATCTTGTATAGCTTGTACTAATTGGACTTCTCTGCAACCAAAGCCGCAACAGACAGAACTTGCTGATTTTCAGGGATCCTGAAATGCAATAAAAACCACAAAGCAATAAACACTGTTTATCCAGTTCAACTCTCATTAGTCAAACTTGGAGAATAGCACCTTCCTTCCTAAGCGTCAAGGTTTATTTTTGTTTTCCAGTCAAATCTGTGGACCCAACAGATTGATTTTTCTCAGTGGATTTTTTTTTTTTTTGGAATGAAGTTTTTTCTCAAAGATAACACTGAAACAATACCAAGTTAGGTACAATACTTACATGTATGACTGAACTCAGAAGAAAAAAGTAGTCAGTTTTTCTAAGTAGTCATTTCTGATTATCACACAAATCCTCTGTCTGCCATCTTCCTTCAGAAAGAAGTTGTATGTATGAGGAAGCAGGAAAAATCATTCAACTGAAAGGAAAGCTTGTGTGTCATGAAAAGGTGCAACTTGTCATCAGAAGGAAGGAAGGAAAAGAAAGGAGAAACCTATGGTTCTTGCACTCCATGTCCTCGGCCTACCTTTTGTCTGTGGAAAAATTTAGCCAATGAGTAAGTTCAATCAGAGAAGTGGGAACAGGCAGAAACAAAGGAAAACAGTCAAAGGAGACCAAATAATAATAATGCAGTCATTAAGCAAAGTCAAGAACCTTTAGTTCTTTCTCAGGGACTATAGGGAATATTCTGAGCATATCGTGTGAGCTGTCTTGAAGATTCTGAAACCCCCAGCAGGTGGAGAATTTAACTACGTGATGACCAGACTGTAGCCATTATATAAGCAGTCACAATTCTGAGAACTGACCTCAAGGAAATGGGAACAGACTGACTCTGAAGATTAACTGTACTTAACTGTACTTAACAATCAGGATGATGCTGGTCAGATCACTGGTGACCAATTTCAATCAGGATGACTGTCAGAGCTGACTGCTGTTTCTGCATGTAACCCCCTTCCTCCACCTGTAAAAGCTCTTGCCCCCCGATTGTCAGTGGGGGAGCTGGCCTTTGGACAGGCGTCTGTGCTCCTCTCCCCTCTTCCCTCCCTGATGCCAGCCTCCAAAATAAAGCAAGCTTTCCTTTCCACCAACCTGGCCTCAGAAGGAAGGGAGGGAGAGAGAAAAGATGAGAGAATGAAGGCGGGGGAAGGGGAGTAAGGGAAGGAAAAAAAAAGCAAGAGAGCGAGAGACAGAAAAGAAAGGGAGAACCATTCCTTCTGTTTGTATTTCATTAGGTTGTCAACTGTCAGAACTGACAAGCCCCACGTAATGTTTAATCCAACCCTCTTTTTAAACCATTGGGCTTATATTGATGAAATTAATGCTCTGCCATCAATCCTTTGAATATAGATGGATAGATTTCCAGTGCTAAGTTCAGCAGAACTATTATGAAGACTGTTAGGATGTTATAAAGTACACCTATCACCTTTGCCTTATTGGGTGGCTGAAAGATGACACATTTTCCTCTCTTCCCTGAACGGTACAGGTTTATTCAAATTCTAAAGGCAGAAATATAACTTTAACTTGAACTAAATGCTAATGTTTTGTCTATGAGGTAATTCCAAAGTGGTAATGTTAATGGGCATTGTATTTCCTAATCTGATCAAGAAATGGCTCTTTGAATTTCTCCAGAGACCCTGTAACATTTTATACCTGCTTCATCATTCTTCATCAATATTCATAGACACATCTGTAATTTGCAAGACACTGAACAGTGCCCTGTTGGTGATGCACAAAGAATCGTCCCTGTAAAGGCAGTATTATGCAGGAAGTAAAGCGTGCCCTTGGGGGCCCCCTCCCCTTGCCCCACCCTATTAGTGCCTCCTCCCCCAGGTATAGGGCAGCACCCCCCACCCACCCACCCAGTACTACTCAGAGTTCGCTATGAGCTTGCCAAATGTCTCTGCTTCTCTTCCTGTCCCCCAAGTATCTTACTGCAGTGCTCATGTGATTGTAATAATCTCATTTCTCACACGTGTTAATGGTTTACAAGAGTTTCATATATTCCCCTCCCAGGCAACAGGCGTCCATACTTGGATGTTTTCTTGAGCTTCAGGGGCTTTAATGTCAAGGAGAAACCTAACATCCTCAAGATGGTATTTGCCGACTTTAATAGAGTTCAGGGCTAACTCAACAGACCATTTCATATCCAGCCACTTGCAGGAAGAGCAACTTCATTCCACCTCCTTTTTTTTTTCCTGAAATTAAAAAAAAAAAAAAATCAATACCCAGCTCTTCAAAATGATTCTGCAATGGTGAGTCCACCTGGAGCAGCAGAAGCACAGCATTCAGGTGACAGCCTCTGGACCAACACAGCACCCCTGGGCAGCACAACTGGCAACGTCTGGATGGATTTGTCACTCTGACAGCCCTGCCAAGAGAGTGCCTCTCAGCCACTCATCTGACGAAGGGTGGAGATGCCCCAACCTAAATGAGGAAAAGCACCTTCAGTAGTTATTAATTCCAGGGATAGCGGATTCAGAAGAGCAAGCATTCTCTGAGTGTCCTAAAACAAAAATTTTTAAATTTCTAGGGCTAAGAACATATATCTTAAGGGTTCATTTGCCATTTTCTGACCCTTCCTCACGTTGCAAACTTCCTTGCACCATCCCTTTACCCCTCATCCTTCATCTTAATAGCAGCAGGAGAATAGGACCCATTTTAAAGATATCCAAGAGATCCATCCTTTGTTATGCAGAGCTTTGGGGTTAAAGAATAAGACATTTGCAAGGCTGATTATTTTTCAAAGACAGGAAGAATCTGCAGCTACTTGGAAAGCTTGTCTTTTTCCCAAGTCCCCCAGCTACAGATGTCCATCATTTAAAACTATTTGGGGGCATCAGTTTGTACCAAAGACTCTGTTTTGTCGATATGTGTTCATCCCCAAGTAACTCTGGGACCATCTGGCACACAGTAAACAAGCTTATGCATTAACTGACTGTGTTCAGGAAACCTAGCAGTTAGCAATTAATTTTATCCCTGAATAATGCAGTGAAAACGATAATCGATGGGACAAAAAATGGACAGCATTGGAAAAGAGCTTGGAAAACACTGTGTGTCTCCAGATGTAGGGGTTCCTATGCATTCATTCAGATCAGAAATCAAATCCTTGTCAGATTGTCTTGTAGTTTATGGATCCTAGTTGGTTGCATAAATGACATCCCACTGATCATAAATTCCACACCATCTTCCCTTAATGACCTTAATGGGTTGCCATTAGTTTACTGTGCTATCATTCAAAAAGAGCCCATCTGGTATTCATAAATACAAACAGAGGAGGGTGGACGTGGACATTTATAAATGCAATCGAAAACATCTCCAGTTCAGGTGGAATCAGGAGATTCTCTGAAAAAATAATTCTTTTTCCTCAATGAGTTTCCATGACTCCTTCAATAGATGTTTGAACTCAAATGCCCAACATTATGGACTAGTTAAGTTGTGATTCTTTTATGTCATGGACTATTATTTTAATATATATATGCTGCTTAAATTCAAGTGTTACATAAATAGGAAAGCATGATAGAAAAACTGCAGTTGTACCATAATCGTTTGATCCCTAGGTTGGGAAGATACCCTGGAGAAGGGAAAGGCTACCCACTCCAGTGTTCTGGCCTAGAGAATTTTGTGGACTATACAGGCCATGGATTCACAAAGGGTCAGACATGACTGAGTGACTTTCACTTTCACTTTCAAACAAACTTCATAGACCTGTATGCAAGTGACTTTTAGTTTCTTGGTCTCAGTTTCCTTTTTTAAGTTTTAATATTTTTTACTGCAGTATAGTTGATTTGCAACGTGTTAATTTCTGCTATACTGCAAAGTAATTCAGTTATACCTACATACATACATTTTTAATATTCTCTTGCATATGGTTTATCATAGGATGTTAAATACAGTTCTCTGTGCTCTATGGTTAGACCTTGTTGTTTATCCATTCTATGTATAACAGTTTGCATCTGCTAATTCCAACCTCCTACTCCATCCTTTTCCCAGCCCCTCCTCCTTAGCAATGACCAGTCTGTCCCCTCTGTCCGTGATCACATTTGTTTCATACATAAGTTCATCTGTGTCATGTTTGCATTCCACATACAGGTGGTACCACGTGACATTTGGTATTTGTCTTTCTCTTTCTGACTTCAGTTAGTACGATCACCTTGGGTCCATCCATGTTGCTGTAAATGGCATTCGTTCATTCCTTTTTATGGATGAGCAGTATTCCATTGTTTATATGTGCCACGTCGTCTTTATCCATTCACATGTCAATGGACATGTAGGTTTCTTCCCTGTCTTGGCTACTGTAAATAGTGCTGCTGTGAAAACAGGGGTGCAGGTATCTTTTTGCAATTAGTGTTTTTTTCCAGATATGTGCCCAGGCATGGGATTGCTGGGTCATGTGGCAATTCTTGTTTTAGATTTTTGAGGAACCGCCATACTGTTTTCCATAGTGTCTGCTCCAACTTACATTTCCACCAACAGTCTGAGAGGATTCCCTTTTCTCCACACCCTCTCCAGAATTTGCTATTTGTAGACTTTTCAATGATGGCCATTCTGACCTGTCTATGGTATTACTTCATTGTAGCTGTGATTTGCATTTCTCTGATAATTAGCAATGTTCACCATCTTTTCATGTGCTTTTAATAGAAATGTCTATTAAATAGACATTTAATAGACATGTCTATTAAATTCTTCCGCCCATTTTTTGATTGAGTTGTTTGGGTTTTTTGGTTATTTAGTTGTATGACCAGTTTCCTATTTTCTATAATTAATAGGTGTCCAGGTTTGAGTTCCTCCAGAGCACACCCTGATCGGGGTTTGAATACAAGTAGTTTATTAGTGCTATGGCTCCAAGAAGCAGTGAACAGTGAAAAAGTGAGACTCAATAAATAAAAAATATGCTAACCAATAAGTTGTGAGTTAACTCTGTAGAAAACTAGCAATAAAATCTGCTGGAGAAGGACTTCCCTGGTGGTCCAGTGGTTAAGATTCCATGCTTCCACTGCAAAGGACACGTTGGTTGGAAAACTAAGATCATGCATGATACATGGTGTGGTCATAAAATAGGGGGAAAAAGAATAAAAAATGGCATTAAAAAGGAATTAAAAATATCTCTCTCCTGATAGAGGCCTTCTGAGATGGCCACTTTTCAGAATTTTTCACCAGGGTGTTTATTCATCAACGTCCATCCTTTATTGCTTGCCACTTGCTCCTGGGACACTTAGTCTTGTCCCACATGAACCAATCAGGCTTCCATCAGAGAGCTGCAGGAAATCATCTGAGCATAAGAAAACTGCCTCAAGAGTGGGCCAAGGAGATGCAGGCAGGGTACCAACAGCATCTGCTTGAAGGAAATTGAATTAGATGACCTCTAACACGTCTTCTATCCTGACAGCTTACTTAGCAGACAGGAATATTACTGAATGATCTTGTACTGCATCTTTAGAATTTTCTACAGTAAGTTTTAGAAGCCTGGTAGCTCAGCTGGTAAAGAATCACCTGCAATGCAGGAGACCCTGGTTCGATTCCTGGGTCAGGAATATCCCCTGCAAAAGGGATAGGCTACCCATTCCATTATTCATGGGCTTCCCTGGTCACTCAGATGGTAAAGAATCTGCCTGCAATGCAGGGAACCTGGGTTCTATCTCTGGGTTGGGAAAAATGCCCTGGAGGAAGGCATGGCTACCCACTCCAGTACTCTCGCCTGGAGGATCCCCATGGACAGAGGAACCTGGCAGGCTCTAGTTCATGGGGTCACAAAGAGTTGGATACAACTGAGTGACTAAGCACAGCACAGGAAGTTGGTAAAATTGTTGTCTTTGTTTGGGTTCCCCAGAGCTAAGCTATAGTGAGAGATTCAAGTAGAAGTTGTTTAAGTTGGGAGGCTATTCCAGGAAAAATCATAAAGTTACAAGGAGGAGAGAGAGGAGAAGGACAAATCCTATTAGGAGGGTGCTATTAATTAGTAATTAGTTACCACCGTTATAAACTGACCCTCGGAAGTCAGCCAGTCTGCATGGCAATGGTGAGAACAAGGGATGTGTAGGGATATAGAGAGCGTTTGCTGTAGAGGAAGTCATTTCTCTTATGGTAGTATTCCAGGGCCCCGTGATGTGTTAGGTACCCAACTTGCAGTTTGTTGTATTAATCTAGGAGACCCCGGGTAGGGGGGACCTATTATTTCCATCAGGGGTCTCCTAACTATAACAGTCAAGCACCTTTATCTTCTTCAAACTCTTCCAATGACAGTATTGTCTCTACTTTCCATTCAAAATTTATGGCACCCTTTTTGCTTCTGTAAGGCACCGAATGACTGGTCTTCCGAGTTATACTGTAAGTTTCTGCAAAACACGGCCTTTGTTTCACCAATCTATTTTATTCTCAAGGCATAGCACATAGTAATAATGTACCTCAAATACTTGTTGCCTTGAATATATTATAAAAATTTAAGTATTAAAAAAAACTGGAAAGGAAATATACTCTTAAAATGGAACCTATGGCTGGTGGAATTGTTTTCTGTTTTCGCTTTTGCTTTCTTTTATTTTTAACTTTTGTTTTCATAAAAGCAGTATGTGCTTTTTTAGAGAATTTGGAAAGTCTGAAAAAAAGTCATTTTTTAAATCTACACTTCTTATGATGATGAAAGCAAGAAAACTGTCTTCTTTTTTGAATAATTTTTATTGGAGTAGAGTTGATTTACAATGTTGTGTTAGATTCTGCTATACGGGAAACTGATTCATTCTCTATATATATAATATATATCCACTCTTTTTAAAATTCTTTTCTCTTGTAGGTCATTACAGAGTATTGAGTAGAGTTCCCTGTAGGTCCTTATTATCTATTTTAAGACTCCTTAAAATCTAATTTAGCCCTATATCCATGACCCAATATGTGTAATACCAGAATGTTTCAATTCTCGGGCCATGCAGTCTTCAGTTAAGTAATAATTATTTTTATATGTCTACCTAAAATAATAATGCCATATTTTAACAAAGAAATGGTTAGATTGAACATATAAATAACCCATCCATGTTCATTTTCAGCCTCTAAAGTATTCTTTATCTTGTTGCTTCTGGATCCCTCTAGATAATATAGAAGACTTTCAATTGCAAAGCTTGCCTGATTTAATTAGAAATCAGAATACACTTTACTATATTGCTAACTTTGAGACCGAGCTTTGAACAATAATGATTCTCCTTAATTTCAATACATCATTATAACTACCTATTTAATTTCTCAGGTTTTAAGAAATCTAGGTTTTAGTCAGCCCATTATTAACAATTAATGGTCAAATTTAGAATGGGTTATTCTAATTATAATAAAAGGCTTCACAGGAAAGGTCAGTGAACTCTACAAAATCAATCATTTATGAGCCATCTTTGGTTTTCACTAAAATATTTATGAATGATAAAATTATTTTGACAAGGCAAAGTTCGATGGGGAGGCCACTGCTGACAACATGACTTGGTTTCATAGAAATTCCTGGGTACAATTAAAATAAGGCAAAAGCTAAGCCAAAGGAATGGATAATTCCATTTCTGACTTTCCAAGGAATAAGAGGCATCAAATGTGAACATTCACATGCTCATATGTGCAATAGGTTATCAGGATCAGACCAAAAAACAAAGCCTAAAATAAATATATGAGTAAATAAAGCCATTCTCCAATGTCTTAGAAAGAAGATGTTGGATATTTCTACTGTATAAGAATGGCATTTCATCAAAAAGCTGGTTATGCATATGAAGAATCAAGTCCATTGATTATTTTAATATAGAATGGCCCACCCTTCCTGCAACCAAATTGTTATAACAGAAGCCAGTTGCATCAAGTATTCAATTCAACTAGCAGAGATCAGAGACAGTTTCATTAGGAGTGTGTATATATTGGGCAAAGTGATTTAGGGCCACAACCTTGGGAATCACTGGAAGAAAGAGTGGCTTTCAAGCTCCTTTCTTTAACATATGTATAGAATTAGCCCCTGAACCCTGCCAGCATCACCAAACAAAAAGGTGGTTGATGTTTGTTTCAACTTAATTTCACATGCATACAAACAGAAATTCAGGAGCGAGTCATTCATAAGTGAGTGAGATCACGGTGACTGGCTGCTGAGCCACTCTGGTCTAAGATTATGACCCCGTCTCATGGCGGATCAAATCACAAGGCCTTAGAATTGAACAGGAATGCCCTTTTATTTGGGGAGCAGAATTGCTTGCTTGCTAAGTCGCTTCAGTCGTGTCTGACTCTGTGCGACCCCACAGACGGCAGCCCACCAGGCTCCCCTGTCCCTGGGATTCTCCAGGCAAGAACACTGGAGTGGGTTGCCATTTCCTTCTCCAATGCATGAAAGGGAAAAGTCAAAGTGAAGTTGCTCAGTCGTGTCTGACTCTTAGCGACCCCATGGACTGCAGCCCACCAGGCTCCCCCATCCATGAGATTTTCCAGGCAAGAGTACTGGAGTGGGCTGCCATTGCCTTCTCCAGGGGAGCAGAATTAGCTGTGCTTAAATTAATTCAACAACCTTGAAAATCAACAGCTTGCTTTACTTTCTTTCCATATCATCCCGTAAAACATATCTAAACAAATTAGAGTTAGTGTAAACTTTTTGGAACTAGTCTGAACTTGTTTAAACTTGCCTAACTTTGTTTAAACATAGGACTCCTTGAGTATGTAGAATGCTAGGAAAAATAAAAATATTTTATGGATTTAATCTATAGATTTTCAATGTCAGTCAGTTCAGTCACTCAGTCATGTCTGACTCTTTGTGACCCCATGAACTGCAGCATGCCAGGCCTCCCTGTCCATCACCAACTCCTGGAGTCCATCCAAACCCATGTTTATCGAGTCGGTGATGCCATCCAACTATCTCATCCTCTGTCGTCCCCTTCTCCTCCTGCCCTCAATCTTTTCCAGCATCACGGTCTTTTCAAATGAGTCAGTTCTTCACATCAGGTGGCCAAAGTATTGGAGTTTCAGCTTCAACATCAGTCCTTCCAATGAACACCCAGGACTGATCTCCTTTAGGATGGACTAGTTGGATCTCCTTGCAGTCCAAGGGACTCTCAAAAGTCTTCTCCAACACCACATTTCAAAAGCATCAATTCTTCAGTGCTCAGCTTTCTTCACAGTCCAACTCTCACATCCATACATGACCACAGGAAAAACCATAGCCTTGACTAGATGAACTTTTGTTGGCAAAGTAATGTCTCTGCTTTTCAATATGCTGTCTAGATTGGTCATAACTTTCCTTCCAAGGAGTAAGTGTCTTTTAATTTCATGGCTGCAATCACCATCTGCAGTGATTTTGGAGCCCAGAAAAATAAAGTCTGACACTGTTTCCACTGTTTCTCCATCTATTTCCTATGAAGTGATGGGACCAGATGCCATGATCTTAGTTTTCTGAATGTTGAGCTTTAAGCCAACTTTTTCATTCTCCTCTTTCACCTTCATCAAGAGGCTCTTTAGTTCTTCTTCACTTTCTGCCATAAGGGTGGTGTCATCTGCATATCTGAGGTTATTGATATTTCTCCTGGCAATCTTGATTCCAGCTTGTGCTTTGTCCAGCCCAGTGATTCTCATGATGTACTCTGCATATAAGTTATATAAGCAGGGTGACAATATACAGCCTTGATGTCAGTAAACTCTAAACATTCTTAACATTAATTTAGAATAATTAGGCAGAAGTGAAATATCCAGAATACAGAAATGTTCACATTTTTCAAGCACGTATACATAATGTGTTATATAATTAGCACATTATTTTTTGGACCATAAAGAAGACTGAATGCCAAGGAATTGATGCTTTCCAGTTATGGTGCTGGAGAAGACTCTTGAGAATCCCTTAGACTGCAAGATCAAACCAGTCCTAAAGGAAATGAACCCTGAATATTCATTGAAAGGACTGTTGCTGAAGCCGACACTCAAGTACTTTGCCCACCTGATGCAAAGAGCTGATTCGTTGAAAAAGACCCTGATGCTGGAAAAGATTGAAGGCGAAAGGAGAAGGGGTGGCAGATGGTGAGATGATTAGATGGCATCGCCAACTCAATGGACATGAATTTGAGCCAACTCCAGGAGATAGTGAAGGACAGGGGAGCCTGGCAGGCTGCAATCCATGGGGTCACAGAGTCATATACAACTCAGCAACTGAAGAGCAACAATAACATATAATTAAACTATTTCCAATGGGAAGCTGTGAAACACTGTAGTTGTAATATTAATGAAACTTCTATATTTTTTAAATTAATAATATGTTAGTGACTGGTGTTCTAGTGGCTTCAGAATATGTGAAAACAATTAATTTCCTTGAGATATTTTTGTAGACAATGCTGGCCTGTCTTTATTAGTAATTTGCCTAAGGGGTAATTATTTTCTACAGATGGTACAGAAATTTCTAACTAGCAGACCCTCTTCAAGTGATCACAGACTTCAAATTAGTAAAAAATAGACTTTAGTAAAGTAGTTATTCCATTGCCAGGATGACTTGTTTCGGGAGGAAAAGAGTTCAGATTCCATCATGGCAATTACTCATGTAATTACTCTCCAAACTTACGAAAAATGAGTTTGAAAAATGAAGATGCCTGTAAAACCAACCAACTTCTTTCTGCCACTGTTGAGGAAGTTCACCCTACAGTTCCCAGGGCCAAGCCCTTCCATATCCCGAGCAGGTTCTTCTCCAACACTTTTGAGATTTCTCATTTACCGTCAAAACCATTCTTTTCTCTTCATCCAGTATCCCACTAATTCAATCCCTCGTCCTTCCTGGGGACCACCCCACCTCCTCTGTTATATACCCACTGTGGATATTTCCCTAAATACAATTCTGATCTTATTTCTCTCCTCTGAAATCAACAGTGGTTACCATTGCCTGAGGCATAAACTTCAAATTTATGAGCAGTAAATGAATGTAGGTTGAGTAAGATAGTTACCCACTTGTGTTAGTGAAATGGATGAAAA
The DNA here is from genome assembly GCA_935064755.1 of Tragelaphus eurycerus. Lineage (NCBI taxonomy): Eukaryota > Metazoa > Chordata > Mammalia > Artiodactyla > Bovidae > Tragelaphus > Tragelaphus eurycerus. Next base: position 8,011,420 of record CAKXYN010000034.1, on the reverse strand, counting down.
CTGCCCTTGCTTCAGTGATTTTGCTAGATGTTTGTATTCTCATCTCTTAAAATGGGATACCAGCATCACCTGCATTTCAGAATAATTGGGGACATTAATTAAGAATATGGAGGTGAAAGTACTCTGAAAAGTGTAAACTCTAAGCACATCGGGGCAGCCATTGTATGTATTTCCAGAAGCCTGTTGGCTTCTTTCCTCCCTGGCAGTAGCAGGTATCTTGGGTCCTCAAATACAATATCAGGAGACAGGCTTCCTTCCTGGTCCTTAATTTCTGTTCTGTCACAGAGGTAAACAAGCTAAAGTCAGACACACTTAGCCCCTTGCTGTGAAAACCATTACTACTCTTTTGCATAATTATTGCGCTTACAGATTTTGTAATTCTTCCTTTGCATTTGACATTTTACTTGGTACTCTGTATCCAATTGTTGTGTAAATCAATTCAATTTAATCCCACCACCAGCCTCTTGAAACAATGGTTTCCAAACACCAGGCTTCAAGGTCTCTCTCACTTCCTCCTCTCTCTTACTCTTCACTTGGTATTTCCAACATTCATATGGTCTCTTTGGAGATCACCACGTAAAAGGAAAGATGCAAAAAGGCCATCAGAAACATTCCAAGATGCTTGTAAACCTAATTTTCTGGGTCCTTACTAAGAGTCACATTTATAAAATGTGCACTAACAAAATTTCAGTTACCTATTATAGTGCATTAAACTTAATCCTCTGCGGACTTTTCTATTAGATGGAACTCCAATTTGATTAGGCAAAAGAGATCCTGAGACATTAAAGCTGTTTAAAATGGATGGACACTCACATATACACACACAAAACTGAGCTATTTGAAAGCCTTGCAAAGCATTGTCAAGGTCTGAACTTGGTAGTTTTGACCTTCTACATTTATGTGGTTCTCATCTGGCAGAAAATTTGGCTGTATTTTATTTTTCCTCACCCAAGAAGAAAAGATGGGAGGGAGAGAGGAAGGAAGACAAAGTGAGAGAAGAAATAAGGAAGGAATGAAAATGACCAATGAGTAACTAACAGAATTTTTTAAAAATTCAAGAGTGAAGGGACTTCCCTGGTGTTCCAATGGTCAAGACTCCACACTTCTGATGCAGGAGACACAGGTTTGATCCCCAGTTGGTGAACTAAGATCACACATGCCTACTGGGCTATGTGGAAAAAAAAAAAAATTAGAGTGAGATGAGAGCAAAGGAAGTATCTCTTTCAAGGGTTAAATTTCATGCATCACCTTAGAATGGAAAAGATAAGCCGTCTTTCATTTCCTGAGTTCACTCCAATTCTGATTTTCAGTGCTATTAATGAGAAAGAGCTTCCCTCTCTCTGCAGCCTAAGAAATATAATAAGATAATACTGTTAACATACATATTTGTGAATTAGCATGAGCCAACTCTTCTTTTGCATTAAAGCTTGGAGTAGTTCACTAAGTTTAAAATTTATTGAAAGGCAAACACTTAACCTATGCTCCCTTCCGTTCCCCATGTAGAGTTATTTAGTAATTAGGCTAGAAGCATCAACATAATATATATCTCTGTTCCCTAATGTTCACTTTCTCTGGTTGCTGCCGGCAGTTTCCATTGCATTACAAAGTAATGACAAAATATAAGCTGTGTTCAAAGTCTTGACAGAGGACACGAAGTTTCAAAGGAAGGAAAGCCTTAGGACCTTCTGCACTACTTCAAAAGGACCTAAGAAGGTGCATTTAAAAATACCTATTAATTTGTTTGGTCTTTGCATTTGAATGATACATTAGAAGAAAGATGCAGTGGTAAACAATTATCATTAAGATAAATTATACTCCTTCCCTAAAAAAAGAGTATTGAAAGTTTTTCTAGATTATTACTCACCTGAATGATATCATGAACAAAGAAACTGAAATCAACAAACAAAGGGAGAAAAGTGATAACCTAATGAATTGCATTATAAAATAGAATCTACATCGCAACAGGAATGCATTCATTTAGGAGAAAATTAGCAAGGTTCTGTTAACACAATAATGAAGTTTCAAAGGTTTGCCATATCAAAAGAGAGCCCTAATTGTGTTCATTAATTCCCAGCCCAACATTACTATGGGAAAACTAAATGTGAACAAAGCAATAAGAAGCCTCATATTCTCAGAAACCTGCACCAATGCTTGCCATCCATTAAATTTACTTCAGAATGTCCCATCTTAATTACTGTGGCAGTATAACAAAGGCACCAGTCTCTAAAGATGAGGATAGACATTGATTTGAAATATGATTTTCCAGAGTTGTATGGGGAAAGGTGTGGGGAATATATGGGACCTTAAATGTTAAGGTAGAATCACTGAAGGAAAACAAAAACAGTAGTGTATATGAGGAAGTATACCAAAGAATATGTATAGATTTTAATACTCAACTGAAACACCTAAGAATACTATTGTATTTTTGCTAAGATAATAGATACTATTGTATCTAGCTCCTAAGTAAGAGCTAGAATGCAGGCTCTCAGAGAATAGCTGAATTTATACGATTCAGTAGGAAAATAATATCAGTCAAATTGGTCAAGACGTGTGGATGAGATGTCCAGATGAGTGGAGTTTTCCCTTCTCAAACTGGTTGTCTGGGTAATAGTAGACACAATATTGATGTCTGTGTTCTAGGGGAAATCTGTTTCTCTGTTGCAATTTTTCATTTTTAATAATATTAGTCTGAGTTTTTTTCAGTGCCTTTTATTCCATTAGCTCAAAGCACTTTTCAAACCACTAATGAATTATACTTCCTGACATTCCAGCAAGGCAGAAAGCATCCCATCCATTTTCAAAGCAAAATGCTTCACTTCTAGCAGGATCAGCCATTAGAGAGTAGACACAATTTTTTTAAAAAATATTTTTTTTATCATTTTCTCACTTCACATTTTCTCTTCTGATTCATCTGAGGCATTAAGAAATATGAGATCACCCAAAAAGGGCGAGGTCAGGCCCTTGATTCTCACGAATGTTGTCTGTCCCTAAAAAGCGTGTTGAAAGTTTACAGTATCTTAGAGTATTCACAGTAAATGGACCCACTCACGTTTCCAGAACCCTCCACAGGAGGACAAAGAACAGAAGAGGGAGCCCTCAAACCCAGTGCCTGCTAACTAGGCATCTCCAAGATGCTTTCACTATTCATCATCGAGAAGCATGAAACACTGAAAAGAATAGTTTAGGTGACAAAAATTATTTCTCAAAACTGAATGACTCATTGACAGCATCATCCATTATACCACACAAGAGAAGAAAATGGACAAAGGGGATGATGTTAATTTCAGGTCCATTTAAATTGAGTTACTTCTATATGGAAATCTATCTAGATTGAGTCTTTTTGGGTTTCTAAGCAAACAATTGAGATGGTGAGAGCAATCGAATAAGTTCATTTGCCCCCACTTTAAACAACAGAATATGGTAAGTTCTACCATTACCATTTCTGAAATGTTTATTTTTAAAACTTTTCACCAAGGTTGAAGGGTGACTTTCTTTTCTCTGTTGTATGTCTACCATAATGACCATATTAAAATATGATACTGTGCCAATACTATGATATTGGCGCCTGCGACTTATCTCCCATAAGTACTGCATTAGGATACTTGTTTCATCACTGGAAAAAGCAGACACTTTGTTCCTTTTAAAGCCTTACGCTTTTGCAAAAGGACTTGGAAGAGGTCAAGACATTTCTGAGTTGCACAAGGTGGAACAGAAGGGAAGAACACAAGGGCGTGGGGAGAAGGGGAAGAGAACAACTTACTAGAGTCTTCTGAGTCAGAACTTCTGATAGTCTCTAATCACCAGATATAGCCATAGTGAAGCAGTCGTTCAAGCATTCTGAATGCAGTTTAAATCCTATAAAAATGTTACCATAATATAATGGGAAAAAAACACCAAAAGGGTACTATTGCTGCCTCCAGTTTGCAGAGATAAGCCAAGACAGGCTGAACAGAGCTGTCTGGATATGTAGAGCCTTTTGCAAAACACACACCAAGAAGTTCAGTGAGGTGGGAAGCACTTTTCCTGAACTTCCACATAAGCCCGTAGTTACTCTCCATTGACACCAGGTGGCTGTCCACAGCCAAGTGTTCACTTGGTTTATCCCCCATGTTCAAAAAAAAAAAGGACAGGATGCTGCAATAAATACTAAATATAAGTGTGTCGTAAGCATTTCTAGATAAGCGTATCATCCACATTTAAATCTATAGGAAAGCAAAGATTGCATGTAAAGTTTTGTTTTTTTCATAAAGAGTTCAGTGTATTGGTTTATTGATGTAATTCTATTACATCATTGATAGTTATAACAATTTCCTTTGGAAATAAAAAACTGGATATTACTCTTTCTATCTGGCTAATGTAGACCAATGAGACATGAAGACATCAAGTTCAGGGCTAGAAGTAGTGAGGAAAAGAGAAAAAAAAAAAAGAATTTGAGGGAATAAAAATCACTTGAACCTTGGAAAGCTTAACTTTAAATATGGGTTAAAATAAAATAATAAAGTCACCAATATTTTCCATCTTCTTTTTGAAATCACCATCCAAAGAAAGTTCAGTGTCAGGGCTCAAGCCTGAAGATCCTGGAACAAAACAGGCTTTATACTTTTCATTTTTATATGGCTATGCTCTTCTTTGCCTTTTGCTCTATATGTTTTGAACTCTGGGCTACATGCACTTGTGACACTTTGCTTAAGATGGGTGAGCGCAAGGAACTGAGATATTTCTCCTGCTGAGTAGGAGAAAAATTGGAGCTTATTAAGACAGAGGGGCTAGATGGATTATCTCAAAAAGTTTCCATTCATGCTACTGAGGAAGTAAAACATGTCTTCAGATAACCCACGTGGTACACACTTCTTGATAAAGGGCATGCATTAGATTTCACTGGTATGTACATTTTTCATGGTTGTATCAAGCACTTAAAATTATGTTGCAAGAAAGCAAAACAAAACAAAACAAAAGTACAAATAAATGGGAACTTTCTGGCCATCCAGTGTTCTTGCCTGGAGAATCTCAGGGACGGGGCAGCCTGGTGGGCTGCTGTCTATGGGATCGCACAGAGTCGGACACGACTGAAGTGACTTAGCAGTAGCAGTAGTGGTTAAGACTCTGTGCTTCCAATGCAGGGGACATGTGTTTTATTTCCTGCTCAAGGAATTAAGATCCTGCATGCTGTGCAGTGGGTTTCCCTGGTGACTCAGACGGTGAAGAATCTGCCTGAAATGCAGGAAACCCAGGTTCAAACCCAGGGTCAGGAAGATCTCCTGGAGAAGGAAATGGCAACCCTCTCCAGTATTCTTGCCTGGAGAAACTCATGGACCGAGGAGCTGGGTGGGCTACAGTCCATGGGGTCACAAAGAGTCAGACAGGACTGAGTGACTAACACTTTGACATTCACTTCATGCTGTGCATTAATGGCGGCCAAAAAAAAAAAAAAAGACGTTGCTACCAACTTTCTGTCATTGACGACCATTACTGCTTTTAGTTTGAGTGATGTGTGTTACTTTAAAGATAGATGAATTGCCAGAAGGAAAAGAAAAAAACTTGGAGGCAATTAAAGTGGTGCTCAGTATGTAAATTTTTCATCTTTCCCAAAGTTGACCTTTGGCGTGCAAAGATCTTCCTTCCTGTGTTCATCTGCTTAACCTAGTGTCAAAAATGCCTTAGTCACCTCCCCTTCTGAGTGCTTAAAAAAGGCAGAAAATGTTGTCTTTCCTGTATCTCTACCTTGCTAAGACCTAGCACAGGGTTTTGAACGAGTTCGGGATGAGAGAATATGGGTAAAAGAGCAAATTTGGTGCATCCAATGAACTTGTTGATTTTTTTACATTAAAGCAAGAAAAAATTTATTTTTTCTTCTGGATGTTTGACACAGGTAAGGATAGGATTTCATCAACTGACAGAGACAGAAGTCATCCCCCACCAGGGGCTATGGGTTCGAGCCTGGCATCAGAGAACTGTGGCCAAATATAGGGTTTGTTGTGGTTATACAGTGTGTAAAGTACATATAGGGCCAAGAAGAAACTAATAAAATTGGAAAAGCCAACCCAGAAGTCATGGGTATAAGTGAAGAAGATTCTGGGGCTCTAACAGATACATAGATATAGATACATGTATACAAACATATATATGATAAGGGTATATCTATCTAGGATGTATATCTTTGTATACATTTAGGAGATATATGTTTATACATATTTAGGAGGTATAGATATACACTCATGTGTGCTCATGTAGTGCCCAGCTCCTTGTGACCTCATGGACTGTAGCCCACCAGGCTCCTCTGTCCATGGGATTCTCTAGGCAAGAATACTGGAATGGGTTGCCATGCCTTCCTCCTGGGGATCTTCCTGACCCGAGGGTTGAGCCAGCGTGTTCTTGTGCATCTTGTGCATTGGCAGGTGGGTTCTTTACTATTAGTGCCACCTGGGAAGCCTTTACCTTTGAGTAAGTAACCTCAGTGCCTGAAGGTAAGGGTCTCACCTTGACAATGACGCATTCCTCCTGTGTTTCTGCCCCACCTGGAGAACCACCTGAGAAGGTAGTAGAATGAAAGGAAAACCCATAGAAAAGGGAGACAGGGCAAAACAAGATGCTCCTTCATTTTCCTTATTCCCCATGGCAGAAAAGAGTGCATTTCCCCTAAAATCACTAAACAGAAGAGAGGGGAGGGGTGGTAAAACCTAAGAGATATTACTTTAGTGAGAAACAAACAAGAAAAGACATTTTTCTGATTTTTGGGGGGTGGGGGCAGGAGGGCACAGCGCTGGATTTTAAAGGGTTTCAGCTCAGTTTCTCTTTAACGTATGGCCTTGGCCTCTAGCTCAAAGGCAGAAAGTCTGTGTATACACTTGTATGTTTTATTTAGGAACCATGAACCGGAATTTGAATTCCAGCTCTACCTCCTATAACTTTTATAATCCTGGACAACTTGCCTTTCATAACTGTATGTTTTTGTAAAATAAGGATAACAGTTTACAGAGTTTAGGTTTAGAGTTAAATTTGGAGTTGTGTTGAGAATTTATATAATATAATATGGTGATTAAATCAGATTTTTACATGTAGAGGGTTTGCACCATGCAGAGACCCTAGGTGTTAAATACACAACGGCGTTTCTTTCCCTATAATCCAAGATGGATGAGGATTCCATCTATTCTTTCCCAGATTTGGGGCAACATTGGCTTATAAGGTCACAGCATCTGTGGGATCTAAAACAATGATGTCAGAGTGTGTGTGCTCAGCATCACAGTTGAGTCTCGCTCTTTTGTGACCCCATGGACTGTAGCACGCTGGTTCCTCTGTGCATGGAATTTTCCAGGCAAGAATACTGGAGTGGGTTGTCATTTCCAACTCCAGGGCATCTTCCTGACCCAGGGATCAAACCCATGTCTCTTTCATTTCCTGCATTGACAAGTGGATTCTTTACCACTGCGCCATTTAGGAAGCCCCCTGAAAAATGATCTTATTCACAAAACAGACTCACAGACATAAAAAAAAAAATTTTTTTAAACCCTTATGTTTACCAAAGGGTAAAGGGTGGGGGAGAGATAAACTGGGAATTTGGGATTAAGAGATACACATTACTATATATAAAATAGATACACAACAAGGACCTACAGTATAGCACAGGGAACTAGATTCAGTATCTTGTAATAACCTATAAGAGAAAAGAATCTGAAAAAATATACATATATGAATCATTTTTTCTGAACACCTGAAACACTGTAAATCAACTATGCTTCAATTTAAAAAAAAAAAAAAGACCACAGCATCTAATTTAAGAAATGGTTTCTTTAGTCCAGGTGGTAGCTCATAAAAATGAAAGAAAATTATCTGGTTTGCAGATCATCAAAATCAAAACATTTTTCCGTTTCTCCAAGGAGAGTTCATTTTACAAAGAGCCTCACAGACAAGGTCCCTTCCTACGCACCCGCTCCTGCCTCCTTCTGTCCATCCTTCTTTCTTTTCTTCTCTCCATCTTTCCTGTATTCTTTCCTGTCTTCTTTCCTTCACTCTCTCCTTTCTTTCTATCTCTTTGGGCACAAGTCCCTTTATTTCCTCCCTAATTCTCCACCCTACATTTGCTCCAGACTCTCTCGCATCCAAACGAAACAAAACACAGCTCTCTTCCAGATTTTGTAACTGAAGCAACATATGAGCAAATCTATGTGCATGACTTTCTCACTTTGGGGTGGAAATCCTGAGTCACAGGCTACACGTATCTTCAGCTTTCCTAGGTGATGCCAAGTTGTTTTTCAATGTTGTTGTAACAGTTGTACTCCTACCAGCAGCACGAGTTCCTGTTTCTCTTGGTTTGGGCCAAACAAGATGATATCGTTCAATTTGTGAGTTTGTGCCAATCTGGTGGGCACATAATGACATCTAATAGTTTAACTTGCATTGCCTTGATGGCTTAGGGATATGAACTCCTTCTCAAATATTACTGACCACTGGATTTTTCTCTTTCCCAAAATACTTCCTCAAACTTTTTGGCCATTTTTCTACAATATGGCAGAATTTCTGTTTTTATTCTTGGTCCAAGCCCTTTGGTAGTTATGGGTATAGCCAAAATGCATTGTTTTTTTTTTTTTTTTTTTTTTAGTTGAAGTATAATTGCTTCACAGAATTTTGTTGTTTTCTGTCAAACCTCAACATGAAGCAGCATAGGTATACATATGTCCCCTTCCTTTTGAACTTCCCTCCCATCTCCCTCTCCATCCCAACCCTCTAGGTTGATACAGAGCCCCTGTTTGAGTTTCCTGAGCCATACAGCAAATTCCTGTTGACTATCTATTTTACATATGGCAATGTAAGTTTCCCTGTTACTTTCTCCATATATCTCACCCTCTCCTCCCCTCTCCCCATGTCCATAAGTCTATTCTCTATGTCTGTTTCCCCATCGCTGCCCTGTAAGTAATTCTTCAGTACCATTTTTCTAGATTCTGAATGTATGTGTTAGAATATGATATTTATCTTTATCTTTCTGACTTACTTAACTCTGTATAATAGGTTCTCGGTTCATCCACCTCATGATAGAACTGACTCAAAGCTGTTCCTTTTTATGGCCGAGTAATATTCCATTGCGTATATGTACCACAATTCTTTATCCATTCATCTATTGATGGACATCTAGGTTGCTTCCATGATCCAGCTATTGTAAGTCGTGCTGCAATGAACAATGGGATGCATGTGTCTTTTTAAATTTAGGTTTCCTCAAGGTGTATGCCTATGAGTGAGATTGCTATGTCATATGGTGGTTTTATTCCTAGTTTTTTAAGGACTCTCCATACTGTCTTCCATAGTGGCTGTATCAATTTACATTTTCACCAACAGTGCAAGAGCATTCCCTTTCTCCACACCTTCTCCAGCATTTATTGTTTGTAGACTTTTTGATGATGGTCATTCTGACTGGTGTGAGGTGATATTTCATTGTAGTTTTGATCTGCATTTCTCTAATGAGTGATGTTGAGCATCTTTTCATGTGTTTGTTAGCTATCTGTATGTCTTCTTTGGAGAAATGTCTGTTTAGATATTTTTCCCACTTTTTGATTGGGTTGTTTTTCTGGTATTGAGTTGTAGGAGCTTCTTGCATATTTTGGAAATTAATCCTTTGTCAGTTGTTTCATTTGCTATTATTTTCTCCCATTCTAAGGGCTGTATTTTCACCTTGCTTATAGTTTCCTTTGCTAGGCAAAAGATTTTAGGTTTAATCAGGTCCCACTTGTTTACTTTTGTTTTTATTTCCATTACTTAAGGAGGTGGGTCATAGAGTATCTTACTTTATATCATCGAGTGTTCTGCCTATGTTTTCCTCTAAGAGTTTTAGAGTTTCTGGTCTTACATTTAGGTCTTTAATCCATTTTGAATTTATCTTTGTGTATGGTGTTAGGCAGTGTTCTAATTTCATTCTTTTACATGTGGCTGTCCAATTTTCCCAGCACTATTTACTGAAGAGGCTCTCTTTGCTGCATTGTATATTATTGCCTCCTTTGTCAAAAATAATTTACCCATAGGTGCATGGATTTATTTCTGGACTTTCTATCTTGTTCCATTGATCTATATTTCTGTTTTTGGACAAGTACCATACTGTCTTGATGACTGTAGCTTTGTAGTATAATCTGAAGTCAGGAAGGTTGATTCCTCCAGCTTTATTCTCAAGACTTCTTTCACAAGACTGCTTTGACTATTCGGGGTCTTTTGTGTTTCCATATGAATTGTGAAACTTTTTGTTCTAGCTCTGTGAAAAATGTCATTGGTAATTTGATAGGGATTGCATTGAATCTGTAGATTGCATTTGGTAGTATAGTCATTTTCACAATATTGATTCTTCCTACTCAGGAACATGGAGTATCACTCCATCTCTTTATATTGTCTTTGATTTCTTTCATTAGTGTCTTATAATTTTCTGTGTACAGTTCTTTTGTCTCCTTATGTAAGTTTATTCCTAGATATTTAATTCTTTTGTTGCAGTGGTGAATGGGATTGATTCCTTAATTTCTCTTTCTGATTTTTCATTGTTAGTATATAGAAATGCAAGTGATTTCTGTGTTTTGATTTTGTATCCTATAACTTTGCTAAATTCACTTATTAGCTCTAGTAATTTTCTGATACTATCGTTAGGGTTTCCTATGTACAGTGTCATGTCATTTACAAACAATGAGAGCTTTACTTCTTCATTTCTGATTTGGATTCCTTTTATTTCTTTTTCTTTTCTGTTTGCTTTAGCTAGCACTTCGAGAACTATGTTCAATAATAGTGGTGAAAGTGAACATCCTTGTATTGTTCCTGATCTTAGGGGGAATGCTTTCATTTTTTTCACCATTGAGAATAATGTTTGCCATAAGTTCAGTTCAGTACAGTCACTCAGTCGTGTCTGACTCTTTGCGACCCCATGAATTGCAGCACGCCAGGCCCCCCTGCCCATCACCAACTCCTGGAGTTCACTCAAACTCATGTGCATCGAGTCGGTGATGCCATCCAGCCATCTTATCCTCTATCATCCCCTTCTCCGCCTGCCCCCAATCCCTCCCAGCATCAGAGTCTTTTCCAATGAGTCAACTCTTCGCATGAAGTGGCCAAAGTACTGGAGTTTCAGCTTTAGCATCATTCCTTCCAAAGAACACCCAGGACTGATCTCCTTCAGAATGGACTGGTTGGATCTCCTTGCAGTCCAAGGGACTCTCAAGAGTCTTCTCCAACACCACAGTTCAAAAGCATCAATTCTTCGGTACTCAGCTTTCTTCACAGTCCGACTCTCACATCCATACATGACTACTGGAAAAATCATAGCCTTGACTAGACGGACCTTTGTTGGCAAAGTAATGTCTCTGCTTTTGAATATGCTGTCTAGGTTGGTCATAACTTTTCTTCCAAAGAGTAAGCGTCTTTTAATTTCATGGCTGCAGTCACCATCTGCAGTGATTTTGGAGCCCAAAAAAAGCATTAAATGAGATTAAAACAAATACTCGAAAACAAGAAACCAAAGTTGAACCCCAGACAAATGGCAGTTATGAAATCAGGCAAAATATAATTTGAAAAATGGAATATACACATATACATAATGTAAATACTATATACATCAAAGATTAACTGCAAGAGTAAAAGAACAGTAGGAAAAGCAAACAAAGAAATAAATACAGAAAAAATAATAACAGATTTAAAAAATTTTAAAAAGAGAAAAGAAAAAACGTAAATTCCACAGAACTGCAAAGCCCAACGTAGAGGCAGATGTTTATAACAACAATAAAAAGTATGATTGAATATACACATATACATATACACCCATAAGCAAAAGCAAAACAGTCCAACAAAAATAAAGTACAATAGATTAACCTGCTGAACAAAGGAAACCAAAAATTATATCTAGTAGTTAAGAACAAAACTAAAGCACAAACTGGAAAACAGAACTAAAGCAAGGTGTCATTTGGGGAATAAAGCAATGAAAATAAAACTTAACTAACAAATATGTTGAGAGGAAAGGAAAGAAGGAGAGAATAGCTATGCAAAGTTAAATAGAGGTAGATAAAGAAGATTTATATACATTAAAGATTAACTACAAGGGGAACAGAATAGAAGGAAAAGCAAACAAATGAATAAATGTAGAAAACATAATAATAGGTTTTTAAAAAATCAAAAAAGAAAGGAAAACTCCACAGAACCGCAAAAGCCCAATGTATAGACAGAGGTCTATAACAGAAATAAAAAGTGTGACTGGGGGAAAAAAAAGTTTCAAAAGCTTAATTAGATTTCATCAGATCAGATCAGATCAGTCGCTCAGTCATGTCCGACTCTTTGTGACCCCATGAATCGCAGCACGCCAGGCCTCCCTGACCATCACCAACTCCCGGAGGTCACTCAGACTCACATCCATCGAGTCAGTGATGCCATCCAGCCATCTCATCCTCTGTGGTCCCCTTCTCCTCCTGCCCCCAATCCCTCCCAGCATCAGAGTCTTCTCCAATGAGTCAACTCTTCGCATGAGGTGGCCAAAATACTGGAGTTTTAGCTTTAGCATCATTCCTTCTAAAGAAATTCCAGGATTGATCTCCTTCAGAATGGACTGGTTGGATCTCCTTGCAGTCCAAGGGACACTCAAGAGTCTTCTCCAACACCACAGTTCAAAAGCATCAATTCTTCGGCGCTCAGCCTTCTTCACAGTCCAGCTCTCACATCCATACATGACCACAGGAAAGACCATAGCCTTGACTAGGCGATCCTTTGTTGGCAAAGTGATGTCTCTGCTTTTGAATATGCTATCTAGGTTGGTCATAACCTTCCTTCCAAGGAATAAGCGTCTTTGCATTTCATGGCTGCAGTCACCATCTGTAGTGATTTTGGAGCCCAGAAAAATAAAGTCTGACACTGTTTCCCCATCTATTTCCCATGTAGTGATGGGACCAGATGCCATGATCTTCGTTTTCTGAATGTTGAGCTTTAAGCCAACCTTTTCACTCTCCACTTTCACCTTCATCAAGAGGCTTTTTAGCCCCTCTTCACTTTCTGCCATAAGGGTGATGTCATCTGCATATCTGAGGTTATTGATATTTCTCCCGGCAATCTTAATTCCAGCTTGATGTTCTTCCAGTCCAGCGTTTCTCATGATGTACTCTGCATATAAGTTAAATAAACAGGGTGACAATATACAGTCTTGACGTACTCCTTTTCCTATTTGGAACCAGTCTGTTGTTCCATGTCCAGTTCTAACTGTTGCTTCCTGACCTGCATACAAATTTCTCAAGAGGCAGATCAGGTGGTTTGGTATTCCCATCTCTTTCAGAATTTTCCACAGTTTGTTGTGATCCACACAGTCAAGGTAAGGTAAGGTAAGGTAAGTCACTTCAGTTGTGTCTGACTCTGTGCGACCCCATAGATGGCAGCTCACCAGGCTCCCCTGTCCCTGGGATTCTCCAGGCAAGATCAATAAAGCAGAAATAGATGTTTTTCTTAGATTTCATACTGACAATAAAATTGACAACTACAACAAAGGGGATAAAGAAAAAGAAAAAAGAAATCCAAACGAATCTGTAGAACAAGTGGAAACATAAGGATAATAAATTTTTCTTGAGTCACTGCTGTCCGTGTCCTTTCCCTTGACGGGAGTCACAGTCCACCTCCCCTCCCTAGGATGCCCTCCAACACTGTGCTGATCTCAGGACCTGTTGTGGGGGCAGCTCAGATTCTAATCTGCTCCTACTCCTGTGTGTTCTTGCCTCCAATGTCCAGAGCTTTCAGAACTAGTGTGTTTTCTTTTGTGGGAGCTCTCAATGTCCTTTTATATATGTTCCATAGACACAGAGTCTGCCTAGTTGATCATGCGGGTTTAATGTGCAGCTTGTACAGCCGGTGGGAAGGTTTTGGATCTTCCTTAGCCACACTGCTCCTGGGTTTCAATTGTGGTTTTATTTCAACCTCTCTATGTGCGACTGATCTGATCTGATCTGATGTGGGTTGTCCACCGGGGTTTGCTCCTGAGGCTGCCCTGGAGGACTTGGGTCTGCCCCAGTGAGGGCCAGGTGTGGAGCTGCTTGGGTTGCAGGGGCTCTGGCAGCACCAGGTACTCAGGAGAGTTGGAAGCTAGGGCAGCATGAAATATAGTGCTCTAGAAGGGTATAGCAACCAGTATTGGCCAGTACACTCCAGTATTCTTGCCTGGAGAACCCGCCTGGCAGAGAAGCCTGGCAGGCCACAGTCTACAGGGTCGCAAAGAGTTGGACACAATCAAAGCAACCTTGCGTGCATAGATGCAAGATGTTTTTTTGCCTGTGGCAGCTCTGCCCCAGTGACAGTTGAGTGTGAGTGTGGTGCAGCTGCTTGGCTTGTGGCAGCACAAAGTGTGCAGGGACATGGACTGTCTCTGCCCCAGGAGTTATGTTCCTATCTGAGTCTTTTTTCGAGCCTCTTGTAGCTGGGGATCAGAAGGCCTCTTTGGCTTTCTCTGCAGCTCTGCCTTTCAGGTACTTAGAGGGCTCCCTTGCCTGAGGTCTACTCTGTAGATCAGTGAGTCAGGCATTTAAAGGGGCACCCTGAGTGGGGTACTCTGTAGTTCAGTGAGTCAGGCCTTTGATGGATCAGCCTCTCTATTGTTCAGCTGCAGATGCTGGCGTGTGGGGAGAGGCTATGGTGTTGGCTCCACCCCCTATGCGTGACTCAGCAGTGTCGCCTTGCTTCCGTGGCTGCCTGGCTTTCCTCCACAGGCATTTCTCACCAGTCTCCTTCCTCACATTCCCTCTATCCATCTCTCCACAGTCAACAGCAGCCCTCGCCCTGGGATTGCTCCACAATCCCTAATTTCCAGCTCGCAGCTGCTGTGCCTTCCAGGGGACCTGCATCCCCATCCAGGATATGTATGGCTGTGGCAAGGACTGTCTGATGCTCATTCTTTTAGGCTGACGCAGATCAGCTGTTTTACTCCCAGCCTTAAATGTTTCTCCTCTGACTCAGACAGTTTCCCTCATGTGGGGACTGGACCCCTGGTTCAGTTCCCCCACCTGCCGAGGGTAGGTCAAGTCCTACTAACACTCCTGTTTTTCCCTTTAGTTCCTTGTCCTACCGAGTTTTGCGTGGGTCTATATATTCTTTTCCACTGGTCAGATACTCCTGTCTGCTCCCCTGCCCTGGTGTTCTGCATGCACTTCTGTGTCTGAATGTGTATTCCTGATGTATCCATGGAGAGAGATGTACTCCACGTCCACCTACTCCTCCACCATCTTGTTCCCCTTGCCAATATTCTATTTTGCTGAGTCTTGTTTTTTGCTCTATTGATGGTATTCTTTTATGAATAGGAGTTCATAATGTTAATGTAGTCATTTTATTAACTCTTTTCATTATGGCTAGTGCTTTTTACCTCTTTTCAAAGAAATTCTACCTCATCCTGATTTTTTCAGTTCAATTCTGCTTCCCCTCGCAAGAGACGAAGTCTACCAGGGGCTTGAAAGCTGCTGATTCAGCCTGATTTCGACAGCGCTAAACCACTCTTATAACAATACTTCCCATTAAATGGGAACTGTTTCAGTGGCAGAAATAATATTTTCTCCTTTTATTGGTATGATGGTATTGTCAAATGTTCTCATTGCTTATAGATCTGCAGATTTGCCGGCTTAAGGCAAAGCCCTTCATACAAAACTCATCAGTAAAAGATACATTCCTACTGATAGCTTAATCTTAGAGAAAATTCTACAGAACCATTGGCTCTTTGCTAGACAAAGTGGTAAAAGACAGAAGAAATGACAGAGTCCTTAAAGTATCAATCAGTGTGCATGAGCCTTATTCAGGAAGTGAGATTTTCATTTATGCTAATAAATTAAAAAAGAAATTTGTACCATCCCAGCTCTAAAGAGGTTTAAAAAATTTTTTTTAAGATAGGGTAGCAAAATCTTTAGGATATGTTTAAAATCTCATACTCTGATTCAGCATTTGTCTACCTGTTCACTATCACCAAAGAAGTACAGTGGATTCAACCAAACCTGCGATCAAAAATACTTGGTGGGGGGTGGGGGGTGGGTGCAGAGGAGGATGAATCCAGAAAGTTCCAAAAAGCAAAACTTTAATTTGCCACATGCTTGTAACTATTTACATAGCATTTACATTGTATGAGGCATTATAAGTGATCTACAGATGATTAAAAATACGACAGGATATGCATGGGCTATGTGCAAATACTATGCCATTTTGTGTAAGAGACATGAGCATCCCATGGATTTTGGTATCCACAGGGGCCCTGGAACTAATCCCCTGAGGATATCCAGAGACAGTTACATAATATTCTTTATTCTATTAAAGCTTTCTATTTTAATAAAAGCAGTCAAGACCTTCCCTTTAAAATACAAGCCTCCACTCACTAAAGTGAATGTTCCATGCTCCACTTGAAAATATACCATCCTTGTACCATGATTAATGTTTACCCCTGGGCTCAAAATGCTCATTCAGACTGCCAAGGCTTAGAGGCACAAATCAGGAAAATACAGCCACAAATCATTCTCCCTAAATAAAAAGGTCAACTGGTATTAAATTAGTTCATTTACAGAACTCATTGAAATTAGCAGCATGTTCTTAAATTGCTTCTTGATTGAGGACATTTGCCTCATTAATTCTAAACAACCTGAGAAGACTATTAAAGTCTCATAGAAAAAAATTGACCAAAGGACAAGATTCTCAATACACTTTACCTTGGGGACAAATGGCAAATCTCAGGAAATACAGACACAGAGGGAGAAATGCAAGGTGAGGGAGTTTAACTTTCACATTCTACCTGGAAGTCCTCTTTTATTTTCATTTATTTGTGCTTTCATTTTTCTAGCCAGAGGGAACTTCCTTTTTTAAAAAAATGGTCTAATTGACTTTATTTTTACTTTTATTTTTACATGTATCTATTCTTTTCAAATTCTTTTCCCATTTATATTGTTAGAGAATATTGAGCAGTGTATCCTGTGCTATACAGTAGGCCCTTCTTTGTTATATATTTTAAATATATTAGTGTGTATATGTCAGTCCCAAACGTCCAATGTATCCCCGCCCCCCACCTTTCCCCTTTGGTAACCATAAGTTTGTTTTTTATGTATGGGAGTCTATTTCTATTTGCGGCAACATGGATGGACCTCGAGATTATCATACTAAGTGAAATAAGTCAGACATAGAAAGACAAATATTACATGATATTGCTTATATGAGCAACCTAAAAAATATGGTACAAATGAACTTATCTACAAAATAGAACTTGGTTTCCCTCCACCTTTTTTTTTTTTTTTTTTTTTTTTAATATTTACTTATTTATTTGGCTGTGCCAGGCTTTAGTTGCGACACACAGGATCTTTAGTTGCGGGATGTGGGATTTAGTTCTCTGACCAGAGTTCGAGCCCAGGCCCCTGAACTGGGGGCATGGAGTGTCACACACTGGACCAGCAGGGAAGTTCCCCACTTTGCCTTTAATCTAGCTCTGGTCTCCCCTCCACCTGCCAGTTACTCTCCACCACACCTAACCCTTTCTGTTCCCCGAGTCTGCTATTCTCTGGATCACCTTTGAGCATTTTTACAAGCTTTTCCTGTGCTTTCTTGAGTGAGTGAGTGAGTGAAGTCGCTCAGTCGTGCCCGACTCTTTGCAACCCCATGGATGTAACCTACCAGGCTCCTCTGTCCATGGGATTCTCCAGGCAAGAATACTGGAGTGCGTTGCCATTCCCTTCTGCAGGGGATCTTCCCGCCCCAGAGATTGAACCCAGGTCTCCCATCTTGCAGGCAGACGCTTAAACCCCCGAGCCACCATCTGCTTTCTGAGCCTAGGTTAATTACTACTCATCTTTGTTGTTGTTATTCAGTTGCCTGGTCATGTCCTACTCATCGCAACCCTGTGGACTGCAGAATGCCCGGCTTCCCTGCCCCTCACCACCTCCTGGAGTTTGCCCAAGTTCACGTTCAGTGCACTGGGGATGCCATCCAACCATCTCATCCTCTGTTGCCCTCATCTTCTGTCTTCAATCTTTTCCAGCATCAGAGTCTTTTCCAGTGAGTCAGCTGTTCACACGAGGTAGCCAAACTATTGGAGCTTCAGCTTCTCTTCTTTCTTCAGCTATTTGTAAACCCTCCTCAGACAACCTTTGCCTTGTTGCTTTGGGATGGTTTTGTTTGCTACCTCCTATTCAGTGCCACAGACCTCTGTCCATAGTTCTTCAGGCACTCTGTTTACTAGATCTAATGCCTTGACTCTATTTGTCACCTCCATTGTATATTCTTAGGAGATTTGATTTAAGTTGTACCTGGCTGGCCTAGTGGTTTCCCCCACTTTCTCTAGTTTAAACCTGAATTTTGCTATAAGATGCTGATGATCTGAGCCACAGTCATCTTTAGGACTCCGCTTGAGTACCCACTTTGTCTTAGAAGCCCTTCCTGAATTCAGCAAGCCTGCTATAGGTGCCCCTTTGCTGCACGTTACCAGAATACCTCTCACCCTAACATTATTGCTGGTTAATTCTTCTGTGTTGTTTACTGTAGGTTTTGTAAAGACAGAGACTGTGTCTTGTACACCATTTTATTCCTAGAGGAGCTGCCTGGGCCTTAGTGGAGATTCAATAAATAGTTAAGTGAATGAACAAATGGGTGATTGGATTAGCTTGGCACTTCTTGAGCCCTTTCCCTGTAGAAAGCTCTGTTGTTGTGGAGGACTCTTGTATTATTCTCCTTGAACAATCTTCAATAAACACTCAGCATTATCCTGGAGAAGAGTCATGCACTTGAGTTACTAGAGTGTAAGACACCAAAAGTTTCTAATGATGATAGCTCTGAGGAGGGAGCAATTATTTTCACTTGGAGACACTGAGGAGTCTTCTGGTATGGGAGAAAGTGGGTGATAAGATATAGTTCATTTGAATATCAGCTGATGATGTTATCCAATTAATTCAGATAAGAAAAGAAAGAGGCTGAAAAGGGCTTTCTGATTATATAGAAAGAATGATAGAAACAAAGAGCCAAAGGAAGAATATTATTCAAACATTCATTCATTCTTTCATTCATAATATGCAAATATTATTCTTAATAATCAGTCATCAAAAAATTATTGAAGGTTCTTGTTTTCTTTTTTTTTAATCCAATCTACCACTCTTGAGTCTTTTGATTGGGGCATTTAGTCCATTAACATTTAAGGTAATTATTGATAGCTATGTGGGTTTTTTATTTTTTTGCCACTTAATTTTTTTAATTGAAAGATATTCGCTTTACAGAATTCTGTGGTTTACTGTCATACATCAGCAATAATCAGCCATAGATACATCCATGTCCCCTTACTCCCAAACCTCCCCTCCATCTCCCTCCACAATCCAACCTTCTAGATTGTCACAGAGGCCCTGTTTGAGTTCCCTGCATCACACAGCAAATTCCCATTGCCTATTTTTTACATATGGTATTCTAAATTTCCATGTTACTCTCGCCATACATCTGACCTCTCCATCCTCCCTTCCTGCCATGTCCTTAGGTCTGGTTTCTGCATCTGTTTCTCCATTGCTGCCCTGAAAACACATTCTTCAATGCCATCTTTCGAACACACAGGGCAGATCTCCTTTAGAATGGACAGGTTGGATCTCCTTGCAGTCCAAGGGACTCTTAACAGTCTTCTCCAACACCACAGTTCAAAAGCATCAATTCTTCAGCACTTGGCCTTCTTCACAGTCCAAATTTCACATCCATACATGACTACTGGAAAAAACATAGCCTGGACTAGAGGGACCTTTGTGGGCAAAGTAAAGTCTCTTCTTTTTGATATGCTATCTCGGTTGGTCATAACTTTCCTTCCAAGGAGTAGAGAGAGAGAAGAGATCAGTCGCTCAGTCATGTCCGACTCTTCGCGACCCCATGAACCGCAGCATGCTAGGCCTCCCTGTCCATCACCAGCTCCCGGAGGTCACCCAGACTCACACGCATCAAGTCAGTGATGCCATCCAGCCATCTCATCCTCTGTCGTCCCCTTCTCCTCCTGCCCTCAATCCCTCCCAGCATCAGAGTCTTCTCCAATGAGTCAACTCTTTGCATGAGGTGGCCAAAATACTGGAGTTTCAGCTTTAGCATCATTCCTTCCAAAGAAATCCCAGGGCTGATCTCCTTCAGAATGGACCGGTTGGATCTCCTTGCAGTCCAAGGGACTCACAAGAGTCTTCTCCAACACCACAGTTCAAAAGCATCAATTCTTCGGCGCTCAGCCTTCTTCACAGACCAGCTCTCACATCCATACATGACCACAGGAAAGACCATAGCCTTGACTAGGCGAACCTTTGTTGGTAAAGTAATGTCTCTGCTTTTGAATATGCTATCTAGGTTGGTCATAACTTTCCTTCCAAGGAGTAAGCGTCTTTTAATTTCATGGCTGCAGTCACCATCTGCAGTGATTTTGGAGCCCAGAAAAACAAAGTCTGACACTGTTTCCACTGTTTCCCCATCTATTTCCCATGGAGTGATGGGACCAGATGCCATGATCTTCGTTTTCTGAATGTTGAGCTTTAAGCCAACCTTTTCACTCTCCACTTTCACTTTCATCAAGAGGCTTTTTAGCCCCTCTTCACTTTCTGCCATAAGAGTCGTGTCATCTGCATATCTGAGGTTATTGATATTTCTCCCAGCAATCTTGATTCCAACTTGTGTTTCTTCCAGTCCAGCGTTTCTCATGATGTACTCTGCATATAAGTTAAATAAACATGGTGACAATATGCAGCCTTGACGTACTCCTTTTCCTATTTGGAACCAGTCTGTTGTTCCATGACCAGTTCTAACTGTTGCTTCCTGACATAGATTTAAGGGCCTAGATCTGATAGATAGAGTGCCTGATGAACTATGGAATGAGGTTTGTGACATTGTACAGGAGACAGGGATCAAGACCATCCCCATGGAAAAGAAATGCAAAAAAGCAAACTGGCTGTCTGGGAGGCCTTACAAATAGCTGTGAAAAGAAGAGAAGCGAAAAGCAAAGGAGAAAAGGAAAGATATAAACATCTGAATGCAGAGTTCCAAAGAATAGCAAGAAGAGATAAGAAAGCCTTCTTCAGTGATCAATGCAAAGAAATAGAGGAAAAAAACAGAATGGGAAAGACTAGGGATCTCTTCAAGAAAATCAGAGATACCAAAGGAACATTTCATGCAAAGATGGGCACGATAAAGGACAGAGATGGTGTGGACCTAACAGAAGCAGAAGATATTAAGAAGAGGTGGCAAGAATACACAGAAGAACTGTACAAAAAAGAGCTTCAAGACCCAGATAATCATGATGATGTCATCACTGACCTAGAGCCAGACATCTTGGAATGTGAAGTCAAATGGGCCTTAGAAAGCATCACTACAAACAACGCTAGTGGAGGTGATGGAATTCCAGTGGAGCTATTCCAAGTCCTGAAAAATGATGCTGTGAAAGTGCTGCACTCAATATGCCAGCAAATTTGGAAAACTCAGCAGTGGCCACAAGATTGGAAAAGGTCAGTTTTCATCCCAATCCCAAAGAAAGGCAATGCCAAAGAATGCTCAAACTACCGCACAATTGCACTCATCTCACACGCTAGTAATGCTCAAAATTCTCCAAGCCAGGCTTCAGCAATATGTGAACTGTGAACTTCCTGATGTTCAAGCTGGTTTTAGAAAAGGCAGAGGAACCAGAGATCAAATTGCCAACATCTGCTGGATCATGGAAAAAGCAAGAGAGTTCCAGAAAAACATCTATTTCTGGTTTATTGACTATGCCAAAGCCTTTGACTGTGTAGATCACAATAAACTATGGAAAATTCTGAAAGAGATGGGAATACCAGAACACCTGATCCAAGGAGTAAGCGTCTTTTAATTTCATGGCTGCAGTCACCATCTGCAGTGATTTTGGAGCCCAGAAAAATAAAGTCAGTCACTGTTTCCACTGTTTCCTCATCTATTTGCCATGAAGTGATGGGGCCAGATGCCATGATCTTCGTTTTCTGAATGTTGAGCTTTAACCCAACTTTTTCACTCTCCTCTTTCACTTTCATCAAGAGGCTTTTTAGTTCCTCTTCACTTTCTGCCATAAGGGGGTGTCATCTGCATATCTGAGGTTATTGATATTTCTCCCGGCAATCTTGATTCCAACTTGTGTTTCTTCCAGTCCAGTGTTTCTCATGATGTACTCTGCATATAAGTTAAATAAGCAGGGTGACAATATCCAGCCTTGAAGTACACCTTTTCCTATTTGGAACCAGTCTGTTGTTCCATGTCCAGTTCTAACTGTTGCTTCCTGACCTGCATATAGGTTTCTCAAGAGGCAGATCAGGTGGTCTGGTATTCCCATCTCTTTCAGATTTTTCCACAGTTTATTATGATCCACACAGTCAAAGGCTTTGGCATAGTCAATAAACCAGAAATAGCTGTTTTTCTGGAACTCTCTTGCTT
Source organism: Tragelaphus eurycerus (assembly GCA_935064755.1). NCBI lineage: Eukaryota > Metazoa > Chordata > Mammalia > Artiodactyla > Bovidae > Tragelaphus > Tragelaphus eurycerus. The sequence goes on along the minus strand of CAKXYN010000034.1, from coordinate 7,989,049 downwards.
TTTCCATGATCCAGCAGATGTTGGCAATTTGATCTCTGGTTCCTCTGCCTTTTCTAAAACCAGCTTGAACATCAGGAAGTTCATGGTTCACGTACTGCTGAAGCCTGGCTTGAAGAATTTTGAGCATTACTTTACTAGCGTGTGAGATGAGTGCAATTGTGTGGTAGTTGAGCATTCTTTGGCATTTCCTTTCTTTGGGATTGGAATGAAAACTGACCTTTTCCAGTCCTATGGCCACTGCTGAGTTTTCCAAATTTGCTGGCATATTGAGTGCAACACTTTAACAGCATCATCTTTCAGGATTTGGAATAGCTCCACTGGAATTCCATCACCTCCACTAGCTTTGTTTGTAGTGATGCTTTCTAAGGCCCACTTGACTTCACATTCCAGGATGTCTGGCTCTAGGTCAGTAATCACACCATCGTGATTATCTGAGTCGTGAAGATCTTTTTTGTACAGTTCTTCTGTGTATTCTTGCCACCTCTTCTTAATATCTTCTGCTTCTGTTAGGTCCATATCATTTCTGTCCTTTATCGAGCCTATCTTTGCATGAAATGTTCCTTTGGTATCTCTGATTTTCTTGAAGAGATCCCTAGTCTTTCCCATTCTGTTGTTTTCCTCTATTTCTTTGCATTGATCGCTGAAGAAGGCTTTCTTATCTCTTCTTGCTATTCTTTGGAACTCTGCATTCAGATGTTTATATCTTTCCTTTTCTCCTTTGCTTTTCGCTTCTCTTCTTTTCACAGCTATTTGTAAGGCCTCCCAGACAGCCAGTTTGCTTTTTTGCATTTCTTTTCCATGGGGATGGTCTTGATCCCTGTCTCCTGTACAATGTCAGGAACCTCATTCCATAGTTCATCAGGCACTCTATCTATCAGACCTAGGCCCTTAAATCTATTTCTCACTTCCACTGTATAATCATAAGGGATTTGATTTAGGTCATACCTGAATGGTTTAGTGGTTTTCCCTACTTTCTTCAATTTCAGTCTGAATTTGGCAGTAAGGAGTTCATGGTCTGAGCCACAGTCAGCTCCTGGTCTTGTTTTTGCTGACTGTATAGAGCTTCTCCACCTTTGACTGCAAAGAATATAATCAATCTGATTTCGGTGTTGACCATCTGGTAATGTCCATGTATAGAGTCTTCTCTTGTGTTGTTCGAAGAGGGTGTTTGTTATGACCAGTGCATTTTCTTGGCAAAACTCTACTAGCCTTTGCCCTGCTTCATTCCGTATTCCAAGGCCAAATTTGCCTGTTACTCCAGGTGTTTCTTGACTTCCTACTTTTGCATTCCAGTCCCCTATAATGAAAAGGACATCTTTTTTAGGTGTTAGTTCTAAAAGCTCATGTAGGTCTTCATAGAACCATTTAACTTTAGCTTCTTCAGCGTTACTGGTTGGGGCATAGCCTTGGATTACCGTGATATTGAATGGTTTGCCTTGGAAACGAACAGAGATCATTCTGTCGTTTTTGAGATTGCATCCAAGTACTGCATTTGGGTCTCTTTTTTTGACCATGATGGCCACTCCATTTCTTCTGAGGGATTCCTGCCCGCAGTAGTAGATAAAATGGTCATCTGAGTTAAATTCACCCATTCCAGTCCATTTGAGTTCGCTGATTCCTAGAATGTCCACATTCACTCTTGCCATCTCTTGTTTGACCACTTCCAATTTGCCTTGATTCATGGACCTGACAATCCAGGTTCCTATGCAATATTGCTCTTTACAGCATCGGACTTTGCTTCTATCATCAGTCACATCCACAGCTGGGTATTCTTTTTGCTTTGGCTCCATCCCTTCATTCTTTCTGGAGTTATTTCTCCACTGATCTCCAGTAGCATATTGGGCCCCTACTGACCTGGGGAGTTTCTCTTTCAGTATCCTATCATTTTGCCTTTTCATACTGTTCATGGGGTTCTCAAGGCAAGAACACTGAAGTGGTTTGCCATTCCCTTCTCCAGCGGACCACACCCTGTCAGATCTCTCCACCATGACCCGCCCATCCTGGGTTGCCCAATAGGCATGGCTTAGTTTCATTGAGTTAGACAAGGCTGTGGTCCTGGTGTGATTAGATTGACTAGTTTTCTGTGAGTATGGTTTCAGTGTGTTTGCCCTCTGATGCCCTCTTGCAAGACCTACCGTCTTGCTTGGGTTTCTCTTACCTTGGGCGTGGGGTATCTCTTCACGGCTGCTCCAGCAAAGCGCAGCCATTGCTCCTTACTTTGGACGAGTGGTCTCTCCTAACTGCCGCCCTTCCTGACTTTCAACGTGGGATAGCTCCTCTAGGCCCTCCTGCGCCTGCACAACCACAGTCCTTGGACGTGGGGTTGGTCCTCCTGGCTGCCGCCCTTGGCCTTGGGCGTGGGGAGGGGGGTGGGGTAGCTCCTCCCGCCCGCCTCAGGCTTAGGGGCATGGGGTATCTCCTCCGGGCCGACACCCCTGACCTCGGATGCGGGTAACTCCTCTCATCCTCGCCCCTGACCTCGGACACGTTGCTTCAGTCCTGTCTGATTCTTTGCGACCCTAAGGACTATAGCCTGCCAGGCTCCTTCGTCCATGGGATTCTCCAAGCAAGAATACTTACTGGAGTGGGTTGCCATTTTCTCCTCCAGGGGATCCTCCCAGGTATCAAATCCCCGTCTCCTGTGTCTCTGGCATTGGCTGGTGGTTTCTTTACCATTAGCGCCACCTGGGAAGCCTATTACTTACCTATAATTGTAAAGGTACTCAATATCGTGCATAAGAGAAATGTTCTGCTTACCAGGAGAGTGAGATAGAGAGAGGAAATATTTTATAATGGATGAAATGTAAGCGGTTCTAATCCTGATAGCAAGAATCTAGAGGATCAAGATACAACAAAAGAGCAAGCAACTACAGGATAATTTCCCATATAACAGAAGGGTTTGCTGTCTGAAGAATGTGAATGACCTTAGATTAAAAAACCAAAAAACAAACCAACAGGAACAGAAAAGCTAAAGAAGGTGAGCCTGGGCATAAGGTTTTATGGTATCACCAGCAGTAAGTTGAGGTGTGACACCTGTGGTTTTTCTCCCTGGGAACTTGGAGACCAGATCATTTCCTGATGGTAAAACTGAACATTAGAGAAAGAGAAAGCTGTCAGGGGATTGGAGAGCATGACAGTGGGCATTTGTGGAAAGAAAAATGCATTTCAGTTTGGCTCAGGGTTTGAGTTGTGGAAAATCAAATTGGAGGAGAAATCAGGGCCAAATTGTAGGGGCAGTGGTTACAAGTCTCAGCAAGCCTGCCCTACAGCTTCTGATTACCTTACTGGAAAAGAAGCAGGAAAAGAGCCTCTTACAAAAAGCTACATTAAAAAAAAAAATTTAAATAAAGGAGATTCTTTTTTTCCCCCTTAACTCCTTTATTCATCTTGGTTGTGCTCAGGGAGAGCAAAAGTTCTTGTCTTTCACTCTGTGCTACTTCCAGACTAGAGAGAAGTTCTTGGAAGGAAGGAAATTACAAGTACTTCTGTTGAAAAAGTACACCTCAGAATCTCTACATCGTCAGCAGGCCATTATCCATGGTCCATCATCACAGATGATCAGATGGTACCATCAACAACAGCTGGGACAGAACTGAGAGACCGTTTCACTCATTGACTTCGTATCCCAACTCACAAGGCTCTGCTCGGAAGTGAAAACGCACTTCAACCTGTATCACTGAACCGGGTTTTGGAGTACCTTCTGTAGGGCGTGAAAAAAGATTGCTTAAATCCTATCTTCTTCATTTCTACAAACGAATCCTTTGATTTGTCCAATTTTGAGTACTTTAAATTGCAAATGTTGCTAAATCACCACTTTTATCCCTAGTGCCACATCCAGTCAGTCATGTTTTAGCCATGACTTTCTAAAATACACAGTTCAAAGAATATTCGCTGGCTATGATAGAGCAAATTTTAATTCTTCTAATCAATTCAGGGTCCTTCTCATAATCCTACTAAGAGGTTATATCTAGTTTGAGACATAATCAAGCACATCATCCAATCCTGGAAAGGCAAGCATCAATCAGTCAGTTCAGCCACTCAGTCCTGTGGACTTCAGCACGCCAGGCTTTCCTGTCCATCAAAGCAAGCATGGCATGGGAGAAATGTAGGATTCTCTTTTCTCTTTTCAGGCTAACCTATCTCATCATCCTTTGGTCTACACAACAGTTACAGACTAGTGTTTACAAGGGGTAAGTCTGTTATGTCTCCCAGGTATCATTCTCACTGTTGTTCTTTGACATTTTTCCCTCTGGGAGCATTCCTTTAACACACCTACACTGAAAAATCCAGATAGAGAGTCAACCATATCTTTAACTTGACTTTGGGAGGTTATCTCAATGTTCCTGGTCCCAAAATGCAGAGGAATACAGTAAAAGGAAAACACAGTCACAAGTCCAATTAGCATCTTGCTCTGCTTCTGAGCTTTCTTAGACCCCAGCTGACACTGACTTTCCAGGGAGTTATGAGGACGTAACTATGGAACAAATGCCTGTTTGCACAAAGCATCACTACGAACAAAGCTAGTGGAGGTGATGGAATTCCAGTGGAGCTATTCCAAGTCCTGAATGATGATGCTGTGAAAGTGCTACACTCAATATGCCAGCAAATTTGGAAAACTCAGCAGTGGCCACAAGATTGGAAAAGGTCAGTTTTCATCCCAATCCCAAAGAAAGGCAATGCCAAGGAGTGCTCAAACTACCGAACAATTGCACTCATCTCACACGCTAGTAAAGTAATGCTCAAAATTCTCCAAGCCAGGCTTCAGCAATATGTGAACCGTGAACTTCCTGATGTTCAAGCTGGTTTTAGAAAAGGCAGAGGAACCAGAGATCAAATTGCCAACATCCACTGGATCATGGAAAAAGCAAGAGAGTTCCAGAAAAACATCTATTTCTGGTTTATTGACTATGCCAAAGCCTTTGACTGTGTGGATCACAATAAACTATGGAAAATTCTGAAAGAGATGGGAATACCAGACCACCTGATCTGCCTCTTAAGAAATCTGTATGCAGGTCAGGAAGCAACAGTTAGAACTGGTCATGGAACAACAGACTGGTTCCAAATAGGAAAAGGAGTACGTCAAGGCTGCATATTGTCACCATGTTTATTTAACTTATATGCAGAGTACATCATGAGAAACGCTGGACTGGAAGAAACACAAGTTGGAATCAAGATTGCCGGGAGAAATATCAATAACCTCAGATATGCAGATGACACGACTCTTATGGCAGAAAGTGAAGAGGGGCTAAAAAGCCTCTTGATGAAAGTGAAAGTGGAGAGTGAAAAGGTTGGCTTAAAGCTCAACATTCAGAAAACGAAGATCATGGCATCTGGTCCCATCACTCCATGGGAAATAGATGGGGAAACAGTGGAAACAGTGTCAGACTTTGTTTTTCTGGGCTCCAAAATCACTGCAGATGGTGACTGCAGCCATGAAATTAAAAGACGCTTACTCCTTGGAAGGAAAGTTATGACCAACCTAGATAGCATATTCAAAAGCAGAGACATTACTTTACCAACAAAGGTCCATCTAGTCAAGGCTATGGTCTTTCCTGTGGTCATGTATGGATGTGAGAGCTGGACTGTGAAGAAGGCTGAGTGCCGAAGAATTGATGCTTTTGAACTGTGGTGTTGGAGAAGACTCTTGAGAGTCCCTTGGACTGCAAGAAGATCCAACCAGTCCATTCTGAAGGAGATCAATCCTGGGATTTCTTTGGAAGGAATGATGCTAAAGCTGAAACTCCAGTATTTTGGCCACCTCATGCGAAGAGTTGACTCATTGGAGAAGACTCTGATGCTGGGAGGGATTGAGGGCAGGAGGAGAAGGGGACGACAGAGGATGAGATGGCTGGATGGCATCACTGACTCGATGGATGCGAGTCTGAGTGACCTCCGGGAGCTTGTGATGGACAGGGAGGCCTGGCGTGCTGCGGTTCATGGGGTCGCAAAGAGTCGGACACGACTGAGCGACTGATCTGATCTGACATACAAATATGTGTAAGATCAATTATTAATCTTTAAGACAACACACAGGCATACACATTCTATGGACTGAAATATGCAAATACATTCTAGGGCAAGTTTGAATAGTGGGAGTCTCACCAACCCCTTATTTTTTGACCCCTACCAAGAGGCGCTACTTGCAGTGGAATAGTCTCAAACATTTTTTGTGTTATGTCTGGAGATCCTTTAATGCCAAACTACATAGTTTCGACCCTAGAGGAGACAGACTTACTATAAAATGGCATGGGCTCAGTTTGAGTTATTAATTTAACCCCAGATTTCAATTTCAGATGGCCTGAGGCTAGCCTCCCTAGTTTCCAATACTCTCATCATCCCAAAGCCCTTTGCACCCCCTATAACCTTTGGCTACCTCATTACCCTCTTTTGCATAAATATGAGCATCAAGGAAATGAGTTTGAGAGAAAACGCAGCAAAGCAATGCATGAGACAGCCTGGAAGGGGTTCTCGACTCTGCCACCCCCAACTTGGTGACAAACCGGTCAGCATAACGTGAGTGCCAAGATAATTAGTGGGAATGCTCTTTATGACTGCATAATTTCCAGCACATCTTAAAAAAAAAAATCTCCACCTGACACTGTGTTCCAAGGTTACTTTTTTTAATGAGCTGGTATGTGAGAAATATTAATCTTGACACATAAAAATGGAACCACTGCTGACAGGGAAGCCCAGTGTGGTTTTTCAAATCATATTTCTATTATTTTCAACTCTTAGTTTTTATGAGTATCATGTGATCTGGAGACGTAAAGGATGCCAGAATCCAAAAATACAAATTAGAAATGTTCAGACCAATAGAGTGAGTTACATTTCATAGCTTAATCACAGCAGGATTTTATGCATGCACTGATTGAAAGTCTAAAAAATCCCTTCCTTTTAGAGAACAACATACTTTTGCTGCCCCATAATTTTCACATTTATTCTTGCAAATAAGAAAGAAATAGAAATACACAAAGATATGAGACCCATCTACAGCTAATATTTTTTCTTCTTTGTATGACCCAAGCATGATATTTAGTCAAACTATTGATCACAAAAGACATTGAAAGAAAACACTGAAAAAAAGAAACTCTAAAATAGTCTTTGAGCTTTCTAAGTGGTTTAACGGTAAAAAAAAAAAAAAAAAAAAAAACCAACAACCTGCCTGTAATGCAGAAGACATGTTTGATACCTGGGTCGGAAAGATCCCCTGGAGAGAACATAGCAACCCACTTGAGTATTCTTGCCTGGGAAATCCCATGGACAGTGGAGCCTGGCAGGCTATAGTCCATGGGTGGCAAATGAGTCAGATGTGACTTAGCAACAACAACAGCAAGAAAAATGGTCTTTGGATTCATTGATCTAATTCCAGCTTACGGAGATATGTCACTTGGGAACGCTTCTCTGTCCATAGATCTAAGAGTGGAATAAGCAGTTTTATATACTATACGATCTTTAAGTTGATGAGTGGTAGACACTCCTAGGTTGATCAGTAGTTCACTAGGGACAATGGAATTGTCTTTGCCATTCTGGCTACTCAGAATTCATGTATGGCATCTTTTGACTGCATGACAGCTACCAAACAGTTTCCACAGTGAAGTCAAGGCAGGACATAGGAACTAGGAAAGGCATACTCCTGGGAAGGGTCTATTTTTTATCCTTGAAGTTAAGTTCCCCTCCTCCATCCATTCTTCCACACCACACTCTAAGTCTCCTTGGCCAGAACTGGACTTTGAGCCCATACCTCAGATGATCACTGACACCAGGGAATGGGGTTGCCATGCTTGACTTAGACCGAGCATGGTTCATTCCGAGGACTAGGGAACAGGGCTGCTTCCACTGGGATGGGGGCTTCTTCTACCTTAAAATCAGGAGTCTGTTAGGAGAAAATAAGAGAAGGGAGCTCTTAGATAAATCACTGTGTCAGCCACATAGGGTCGACATTTCATCTTCAACCACTTGGATTGTTAGGAAGATCCTTCCTCCATGGACTACTGGTTTACCTGTGTATGCCTTCACCCGTTAACTTGAGCTCACAGTTTGCTCCTGGCAGACACTGGAGCTTCAGCAAACAGGACCCTCATCCTCCATTCTATCTAGCACACTTCTGTTCCTTAAACTATAACACCAAACACCTTCTCAGAACATGTAGGAATCCTCTCCCAAACAGGACTGAGAGAGAGAGCCTCCAGAGAATGACTGCGGTCCCTATCAACTTCTTGTCTATAAAGTTTTCCATAAGTATCATTTCATTTTACAATTAGAAGAAAGAAATTGCAATTTAGGTAGGATCTAAACTCAGGGGAGGAAATTGGCTTGCTGGTCCAAGGTTACAGAGCTGCTTTGTTACAGAGGAATAGCTGAACACAAATCCAGGGCTGTTTTCTCCACTACCCCGACACTGCTCCACCTGTGACAAGTACAAGTGCAGCTGACCTACTGCGGTAGCTCTGCAGCCTCCTCCAGATGCCGCTCCCAGTCACCGTGCTGGCCTCCACTCAAAGTTTATGTAATCCTTTCTATCATCTTTTAAGATAGTTCCAATTAGCTTCTTTGTTTTAGAAGAAGACAGTGAGGAACAGGAAGAGTTAAATTAACTGGACCAAGGTTAGAGTAAAAGTTAGCAAGGGATTTAAAACCCAAGCTTGTATCATTCCAAATCGTATACTCTTTTGAACACACAACTTCTCCATCACTTTTTTGCTCCAAATGTGGGGAAAAGGTAACAGAAAGAAAAGGGCACTTGAAATGCCTATTGTTTTGAGGTTGAGGGATTGAACATATAGTCATTGGAGAGTTTACATCAAATAGTGAGAGAGTCATGTCCTAGGCAGACTGATAAGGAGTCTAGGGGTCCCCAAGGAGAGAGGGGTCTGGAATTCTCAAGGAGGAAGAAAGGACAAACTTTTTTCTTTCTCCACATTCCTTAGGATTATACAACAATAATGTATCCTGCCTGAAGACAGTGTTATCTTAAAATGTAAATTAGGGGGGTAGACCTGGTCTTTTCCAGGATGTATCCTACCTGAAGACAGTGTTATCTTAAATGTAAATTAGGGGGGTAGACCTGGTCTTTTCCAGGATACATCCTGCCTAAAAAAATTTTCAAATGTAAATTAGGTCTTTACAACCTGAGACATTCTTTAGAGTATATAACTTCATTGCTAACACTAGCAAGGGGGTACTCTTTCTACCCCCTTCTGATGCCTATGTCAGAAGCTTTCTCTATCTCCTTTATACTTTAATACAACTTTATTACACAAAAGCTCTGAGCGATCAAGCCTCGTCTCTGGCCCCCGATTGAATTCTTCTCCTCCGGGAGCCAAGAATCCCGGTGTCTTCGCGTGATTCAACAACAACCTTTCAATAGGATGACCTTAGAATTCATTGTCCTGATTAGAATATATTAAAATGAATTTTATTCAACTATAGTTGACTTGCAATGCTGTGTTAATTTTACCTGGATTTTTTATTTTATTGAAGTATAGTTGATTTTCAGTGTGTGAGTTTCTGATGTACAGCAAAGTGATTCATTATACACACACACACACCTATACACACAAATATATATATATATATATATATATATATATATACACACACACACATACATTGGAGAAGGCAATGGCACCCCACTCCAGTACTCTTGCCTGGAAAATCCCATGGATGGAGGAGCCTGGTAGACTGCAGTCCATGGGGTTGCTAAGAGTCGGACACGACTGAGTGACTTCACTTTCACTTTTCACTTTTCTGCATTGGAGAAGGAAATGGCAACCCACTCCAGTGTTCTCACCTAGAGAATGCCAGGGATGGCGGAGCCTGGTGGGCTGCCGTCTATGGGGTCGCACAGAGTTGGACACGACTGAAGTGACGCAGCAGCAGCAGCAGCATATACGTACATTCTTTTCTGTGTTCTTTTTTATTTTTAATGGAAATAGTAACTTATTTTTAATTTCTCTTATCTTTTTTTCTGAAGTGGAAATAAAAGATAATTCAGGAAATCTTAAAATTCTGCAAGTCAGTAACATATCATTTGTCAGCAAGGTAGTAGCTTATATATATCTAATTATTATATATATATCTCAGCAAAAATCACTCATTGTTATAAACAGAGTCTTCATTTCATCTTGATTCTTTTTTTATCTTTTGATTTCATTTTGGAATATAGTCAGTTAACAATGTGATAGTCTCAGGTGAAGAGCAAAGCCACTTAGCCAAAGCCATACATATACATGTATCCATTCTCCCCCAAGCTCCTCTCCCAACCAGGCTGCCACATATCATTGAACAGATTTCCCTGTATACAGCAGGTCCTTGCTTCCTGTGCTCTACAGTAGAACCTTGGTGTTTATCCACTCTATAGATAATAGTTTGCATCTGCTAACTGCAAACTCCCCATCCATCCTCCCCCATTTCCCCTCCCCCTTGGCAATTACAAGTCTGATCTCTGTGTCTTGAGTCTTTTTCTGTTTCATAGCTAAGCTCATTTGTGTCATATTTTAGATTCTACCTGTAAGTGGTATCATATGGTATTTGTCTTTCTCACTTACTTCCCTTAGTATGATTTGATTAGAATATATTTGAAAATAGAAGAAAGCATTTTACTAAATTATATCAGGATAACAGGTGTGAACAAGCATTGTCCTAGGAAAATAAGGACATATGGCTGCCAGAACTACAAACTATAAAAACAAAAGCTTACAGAAAACAAAACCTATGGGGGACAAAATCAAAAAATATCCTATTGAAGGTTCACATTCTCCAACTCTATCTCTAAGAAACTATTTCCACTATCGCTCCAAGTACAAAGTGCGCTTGAACTGCTTTTACAAAGTGTAACTCCCCTTATAAGATTTAAGCCGTTTTTGTTTCTGCAAATCCTGTTTATCTGCCTCTCCTGTCTCCCCAGCCTGATTCTCCAGGCTTTTAGGGAGGGGAGATTCCAGGAGACCCACGGGATAAAAAGAACTTTATCCATGGAAGCTGCGGGAAGCAGGCACCGCGGATCTGAAAGAGATTTTTTAAGAGTTGTGTTCAGTGCCCTCTGGGGAAAACTCTCTGGGAAGAAAATTAGTACTTGAGCCTGACAGGACAGTGGGAAGATCTTTGTTCAACTTTATAGATTGTGTTGAACTATTCGGGGGCTTTAAGGAAATCTAGCTGGAAGGGGGCCCCTATCAGGTGTGATTCAAGAAAAGATGATAAAGGACTTCCGGTGGCTCAGTGGTTAGAACTCTGTGCTTCCAGTGTGGGGACATGGGTTCAATCCCTGGTCGGGGAACTAAGATCACATTATGCCATGTGGTTCAGCAAAAAAACAAAACAAAACAAAACAAAGATAATAAAACATGGGGTATGGGGATTATTTTTATTTCTTTTTTATTTCTCACTGATTGCATAAGTGAAGTGACAGTTTTTGGTCTTCTGGTTGATGGGAAAATGAGGAGGGGTTGAAAGTGATGCTATCTCACTTAGTCTGATTTCCCAGAAATGCTGGAAAAAATCAAAGGCAGTGGTACCCAAAGGCAGCTCTCCACCAGACTGTCCAGGGTGGAAACTGCTGGTGGAGGAGAGGCAGGTGGTCCAAAGACGGAGGGTGATTGAGCTCTCTGATCACGTTCACTCCTCTCATGACTGTGGTGGCATCTTGCATTCACACCAGCTCTGATTGCTGTGTTGGTCAGAACAGTCCAAGCCCTCCGTGGTCCTGCAGGGCTGGACAAACACACTCAGGGCTCTGACCGAGCCTGCCGGCTGCTTCACATGCTGCTTGCCTGCTCCTCAGGTCCTGATTGATGAGAGGAGGTGGTTGGAGGCAGGCGGGGGACAGGGAAGTGCCGAGCAGGGCATCAGGTGCTCCAAATAGGGCATAATTCAGCATATTAGCCTAATGAAGTCAAAAAGTTAATTTGTAGCTGCCAGCTGTTGAAAAGAAGGTTTATAAAGCTCCACAGCCCCGCACAGCCCAGTGGGGGGAACGCTGAGGGAGAGCAAGACACGCAGAGGACTTTGAATAAACACAATCATCGACATTCAGCCGAGAAGAGCTTGGCAGTGGCCAGGTGGCTCCATGGAAGAAGAGATAATGGAAATAAGGACTGTAGGTGGCCAGAGCTCCAGCGGGGAGAAAAAGGAATACTTCTTTGCCCTGGCACTGGATCTAATCCCTGGCTTACAGCACGCTGCTGGCAGTTGGTGCCAGGCTTACAAGACCCTGTTACTACACGGATAACATAGTCAGTGTCAGTTTTTGGTCTCCAGCTTCCCTTGGCAATTTATATTCAGCTCTCTCACCCTCCTTCTATTTTTTTTTTTCTTTAATCCACCAACTCAGTGCTTTTTTAAAGCTGGCTCATTTCCTGCACTGACTCAGGAGATATATGTTCTAAGACAAAAGTGAACTCGCAGGTTACTTGTAGGAAAGAGAGTGGGTGCTCTCCGAGCTCCTTGTTACATCCAGGCTGCTATCGCTCTTTGACTTACCATCCCCTGGCCCCCATGGAAATGTTACTGGACATCTAGAAGGACTTGAACATAAAGCAATTATCCACCTTATTTGTGACCCTAGAGAAAATACTTGTGCTCCAGGAAGGCAGAAAATGCAGTATATTTCCCAAAGTATACAGGGGAAAAAATTAAAATGAAAGAAAGCTGGCTTCATCTATCAAGGTGCACTTTGCTACTTAAGCTACTTCCCTGGTGGCCCTGTGGTTAAGAATCCACCTGCCAATGAAGAGGACACAGGTTGATCCCTGCTCCTGGAAGATTCCACATGCCACAGAGCGACTAAGCACATGTACCACAAGTACTGAAGCTCACATACCCTAAAACCTGTGCTCTGCAGCAAGAGAAGCCACTGCGATGAAAAGTTGGGGCACCGCCACTGGAGAGGGGCCCCCCACTCACCGCAACTAGAGAAAGCCCTCGTGCCTTAATGAAGACCCAGTGCTGCCAAAAATAAATAAGTAAAAAAATTTAAATGTATTTTAAGTCTCAACCCCTCTACAGCATTTAGTAAATATCCATAAGCTAGTACATCTCGTATTGATTGTATTGCACTGACATATCTATGCATGTTTCTTCCTCCCAAGTTACCATCTCCTCCAGGGAGTTCCAAGCGCTTGGGATTTTTTAAAAATATGGGTCTGAATAAATATTTACTGAATGCTTTAAAAGAATCTTTTTATGACAGTGTCTAGGTCCATCCACATTCCTGTAAGTGGCACAATTTCATTCCTTTTTATGTCTGATATTCCATTGTGTATATTGATATGTATCATGTATAATGAAATGTCAGAGAAAAATAAGTATCGTATATTAATGCCTATATGTGGAATCTAGAAAAATGGTACAGATGAACCTATTTGCAAAGCGAAATAGAGACACAGATGTAGAGAACAAACGAATGGACACCAAGGAGGGGTAGTGGGGGTGGGATGAGTTGAGAGGTTGGGGATGACATATATACGTTACTATGTATGCAATATATAACTAATGACAGCCTGTTGTATAGCACAGAGAGTTCTACTCAGTGCTCTGCTGCTGCTGCTAAGTCGCTTCAGTCGTGTCTGACTCTGTGACCCCATAGACGGCAGCCCACCAGGCTCCCCCGTCCCTGGGATTCTCCAGGCAAGAACACTGGAGTGGGTTGCCATTTCCTGCTCCAATGCATGAAAGTGAAAAGGGAAAGGGAAGTCGCTCAGTCGTGCCCAACTCTTAGTGACCCCATGGACTGCAGCCCACCAGGCTCCTCTGTCCATGGGATTTTCCAGGCAAGAGTACTGGAGTGGGTTGCCATTGCCTTCTCCAACTCAATGTTCTATGGTGACCTAAATGGGAAAGAAACCCAGAAAAGAGGAGATACATATATACATATAACTGATTCACTTTGCTGTACGGCAGAAACTAACACAACACTGTAAAGCAACTATACTCCAATAAATTTTTTTTAATTGAAAAATCTCTTTAGATGTCTGCATGTGTGTGTATATATAAGCCATGCCAATCAACCCTGGTCCTTATTTTTACTACCTTTGGATATGGAAAGCTGCTTACAGCATGTGTGTGAACACTTAATCATCCACAAAAGTTTTTTAATTGCCTTGTATCCCTCTTTGCCCTGAATACTGCTCCTTAAGAGAGTTGCAGCTCATTTGAATGCGTATTTAACTGGCCTACTGTCTCTGGACTGAGTGTGGCTCTTAACCTTAGAGAAGAGAAATGCTTTTATTAGATCAGGGACTGGTCCTATGCAAAAAGATTATTCCCTTGTTTGTTGGAAAGTTATATAATGTTGGGGTTATGAAATTGGGTCTTAATATCTGGCTGGCGCTTAAGTCTATAATTGCCCACTCAGTGCAGTGATTTAGGAACTTGGTAAACCTAACTGTTGAGGCTTTGTCCCTGGGGTGAGAGGCTGCACCATGCGCTGCTTGTAAAAGCAACTGAGAGTTTCAGAGCACTTAGATATGGCCAGGGACTCGGTCTGTTTCAATTCATTAAGTTCTCACCACAAACTCCACAGTGCAGATTTTCTCCCATGAACAGTGAGAATGATCATCATTTTATAAATAAGAAAAAAAAAAAGAGGTTCATAAAGGTTGAGTAAATTACCCATGTTTGCAGAGCCTGTGAAACTATTGTTTGAGCCAGAATTATGTAAGCTCTAGAAAGTGTTAATCACTTAGTCATGTCCAACTCTTTGTAACCCCATGTACTGTAGCCCACTAGGCTTCTCTGTCCATGGGATTCTCCAGGCAAGAATACAGGAGTGGGAAGCCATTCCCTTCTTGAGGGGATCTTCCTGTCCCAGGGATCAAACCTGTGTCTCCAGTACTGCAGGCAGATTCTTTACTGTCTGAGCCACCAGGGAAACCCATGAAGACTCTAAAACCTCCTTATATATGTGTTTTCTAATCTAAGATGCAGAACTTTATTCCCTCAGGTCAGTGAGATCTTTAATAAAATTCATTAAGTTGGAGTTTAGTTAGCAGATACTTTACCACTGAGCCACTAGGGAAGACCCGAGTTATGGTGATCATCTATGTGGTGAAACATACCACTTTCTATCATCATGTTTGACCATCTTCTAACCAAACGTTGCCATGTAACTTCAAAGCTGAGTTTGTGAGCCTATTCCTGCCGAGTGATAACAAATAGTGTCAGGGAACACCTTACAAATCAGTATTTTACTTTGATTCAAATAGGAAAACGAGTAACAAATGCAGCCATCTCAAGCCTTACAAAATCACACACCCGAAGCTGTACCAAAGTTGTCCAGACCACAGGCAAGTGGTCAGCAAACATGCCCATCTGTGTATACCAGTACAGTAACGTAAGGTAGTAGTAAAAATGAAATGGTGACTATTTCTGTGTCTAATTCTTGCAAAAATTGATTCTTTGAAAGTAGATTTCAATAATACTGCAATGCTAAGATTACCGGGATCTGTAATTTAGTAAGACAACTCTACAGAATGAAATTCCATTAAAATTTGCAATCATGAATTGATTGGTGGCAGTTTTGATTAAATATGTGGTCTGATTAACTTGAGCTAGCCAACAATGCCTTAAAGGTATTAATACTCATTTGTGAAACACAATTACAAATGAACATTTTTGTATTATTGAAGTAAAAACACTGAGAGAAATTAAATTTAGGCTCCAACTTGAGGCTATATCTTTCAATCATTAAACCAAATGTTAGCAATTTAGTTTCATCAAAACAGCGCCATGAATCATATTAAATTAATGTTATTAATTTGAATATTATTGATTTTACAGTGTTGTTTCTATATTTAATTTATCAACTTTCTTTGGTTTTACATGAAAATCATAAACATAAAAAAACCTATTAAGCTATACATTAGTATATATTAAGTCACATTTTAACAAAATCACTAAAGTCAGTACTCAGGATTTACAATAATTGTATTTTTACTTTAAAATAGGTTGATAATACTCAAGTTTGAGAGAGATTGTAACTCTTCATTTTAGAAATAAAAACACTGGAATCTCAACTTGAAAATGAAGCAAACTGAATAGTATTATGTGTAAACTCTATATTATACACCAGCGTACATATATAATATGGGGCTTTCTAGGTGGCACTCTTGGTAAAGAACCTGCCTGCCGATGCAGGATACATAAGAGACATGGGTTTGGGCCTTGGGTCGGGAAGATCCCCTGGAGGAGAGCATAGCAACCCACTCCAGTATTCTTGCCTGAGAATCCCTGGACAGAAGAGACTGGCAGGCTACAGTCCATAAGGTCACAAACAGTCAGACATGACTGACGTGACTTAGTATGCACATGCTTAATATATATATATTAATACCCTGGTATTATATGTTTTATATATTAATACCCTGATATTACATATTATATATATATGATGATAATATATTTATTAATCCCCTGCTTAGAGAAGTCACACTTTTATTTATATTTTTAAAATAGATTCAGTAATAACAATAACATTTATCATGCCATCCTCTTTCTGTAAAAAATGATATAATATGTGTTATACACATACATGGGCTTCCCTGATGGCTTAAATGATAAAGAATCTGCCTGCAATGCAGGCGATGCACTCCGGTGGGCTTCCTGGGTACCTCAGCTGTTAAGGAATTTGCCTGCAATGCAGGAAATCCCGGTTCAATCCTTGGGTCAGGAAGTTTCCCCTGGAGAAGGGATAGGCTACCCACTCCAGTATGCTTGGTCTTCCCTGGTGGCTCAGATGGTAAAGAATTTGTCTGGAATGCGGGAGACCTGGGTCAGGAAGATCCCCTGGAGGAGGGCATGGCAACCCGCTCTAGTATTCTTGCCTGGAGAATCTCAAGGACAGAGGAGCCTAGAGGGCTCCAGTCCATAGGATTGCAAAGAGTGAGACACGACTGACCAGCATTAGCACAGACACATACACACACATACATGCATAGAAAGATGCATAATGATATACAGAAGGGTGACCATCAAAATGCTAACGGTGGTACCTCAGCTGGTGAGGTTTTAATATCTCTTATTTTTTTCATATTATATGTGCTGTTCATTTATTTTTCAAGAATCATCGTAGTTACAAGAGAGAGGGGAGCCAGTTTCATTTTGGAAAAATTAAGCCAAATGGTAAAACATAAAAATAATACCTATGTTATGTTCATGATTGTATTTGCATATCAATAACAGTTGGAAAGGAACTTTGGATATTAACATCAATATGGAAAGTTTGAGGAGGTGAGAATTGTATTTGATTTTCTTTCATGAAGATTTCTCTTAATTTTTCTGTGAATTATAAAAACAAACAATTTTTTCAAGGGCTATCAGAGAAAGAATGGAAGAAGTAAGTGGGCGGGGGGGTGGGGGTGCAGTGAGGAGAGGGAGAAAGGAATGATGGAAAAATGAAGCAGAAATTGGATTCCAGACCAGGTTTGCCAACTGTTAAGTCCAAAATGCTTTTCACAAATAACCAGTATTTGTTCAATAAGCATGCGCTGAAAGTCTATGTTGTTGTAGGTATCCGGAGACCAAAATCCCTGCCCTCCTGGGGCTTAAGTATAATGGGGAGAGAGATAATAAGCGATAGTAAGTTAGATAGTTAAGTCAGAACCTGGTGTTCTGTAAGATAAAATAGCTGGGAAAGCAGGCTTGGGAGTAAAGGAAGAAGGGAGATATAAAGTCTTAAGTGGGAGTCTCACTTGTTTGTTTGTTTCTTTTTAATTTTATCTTATTTAACTTTACAATTTTGTATTGGTTTTGCCATACATCAAAATGAATCTGCCACAGGTATACACACGTGTTGCCCATCCTGAACCCTCCTCCCTCCTCCCTCCCCATACCATCCCTCTGGGTCCTCCCAACGCACCAGCCTCAGGCAAGAGTCTCACTTGTTTTTGAGCAAAGGTGAAGGCGTAAGCCAAGGGGTGAGGGAGGGAACCCTCTGGATATTTGGGAGACTATCTGACAGGAGGCACAGCCAGTGCAAGGGGCCTGTGGCAGGAGTAAGCCTGAGGGATTGCAGTGTCCATGAAGAAGTCAGGAGCCTGGGACAGAGTGAGGGGAGGATGGAAGGAAGTGAGGGGAGAGAGAACAGGTAGCAGAGGGCAGATCTCACAGAACCCACAGACCTCTGCAGGGCCTCTGGTCTTGACTCTGAGGCTGTGGGAGCCCCTGGAGGTTGAATGACAGGGGCAGATGCCTCCTGACTTAGTGGGATCACTGTAGCTGCTCTGCTAAAAGCGGACTGAGAGAGGGAGGCCGGGGGCACATAGGGCTTCTGCTCTAATGTACATGTAGCAGCTGGGGTCCCAGAGGACACCATGGCACACTGAAGTGGGTTATTTGAACAGGTTAGTAAAGGGACTATTATAGAACAGTGGGGTGGATGTGGGTAGACCACAAGGGACAGAGCATTTTATGTTTCCAGTCTCGGCTTGAAGGGATGAGGGAGAAAGTTGTCAGAAGGATCCAGAGACAGAGAGTGGTATCTGGAGAGAGATGCTTGATGTCAGCTGAGCCTTAGATTGAGGGATGTAGCCAGGATAATATAACCCTGCAGGTGCCTGCAGAAAACAGATGCTAACCTTGTCTTCATTCCCTCTCATTTCTTGCCAATGTTTCCCCACTGACCAAACCCAGTGGAATCCATTGTTATAGTCCAAGGGGAATCCCTGTTATGTCCAAGCATTGTCCCAATCTGGCCTAGCACTGGTTTTCATAAAGGAAGTTTTATTGAAACACAGCCATGCACATTCTTCTTGTTAATATCTTCAACTGCTTTCACAGCATAACTGCAAAGCCTTAAACATCTACCATCTAGCCCTTTATAGACAAGGTTTGTTGACCACTGATCACCCCCACCAATTTGCCTTCAGGGTAATATGATGGAATGTGTGGTAGATAGTGGGTCAGAAGGGGTGAAAGGAAGCTAGCTAGTGCCTTAGGCATGAGTTAATGATGGTTGAGATGTGTTTTATGTCCCAATATATGGTCTACTTTGGTAAATGCTTCAGGAGCAACGGAAAAGCATCTTCTATTGTTTGGGGAAGTATTCTATAAATGTCAGCCATAACAAGTTGATTGTTAGCAGAGGAGATACTGAGAAGTAATGGGGTTCTGGAATTATTTTGAAGTTAGATTCCACATGATTACAGATGAGTTGGATCTGTTTGAGGGAAAGTGAGGAGTCTAAGATGCCTCCAAGGATGTTGGCCTAAGGAATGGGATGGCAGACTTGTCCCAAATGAGGTTGACCACAAGAGAAAAGAGGTTGATGAAGGATAAAGATAAAATCTCAACTTGCAATATGTTAAATTGTACATGCTTGTTGAACATCCAAGAAATGTCTAGTAGTCCAGTATACAGATCTGAAGTTCAGGGTGAGTCCTGTATTAGAGAGATAAACTGGGAGTTGTTGGCATATGGATGATATTTGAAGTCTTGAGCCTATCCAAGACCACAAAGGGACTTATGGTAGATAGAGGAGAGAACAGATCTAAACACTGCACCCTGGCCACTTTTATATTTTATTTTATTTTTCAATCGGAGGATAATTGGTTTACAATGTTTTATTGGTTTCTGCCATACATTAACATGAAGCAGCCATAGGTATACATATGTCCCCTCCCTCTTGAACCTCTCTCCCATTCCCCACTCCATCCCACACCTTAGTTAGTTCAGTTGCTCAGTCGTATCTGGCTTTTTGCGACCCCATGGACTACAGCACGACAGGCCTCCCTGTCCATCATCAACTCCCGGAGTTTACTCATGTGCATTGAGTCAGTGATGCCATCCAGCCATCTCATCCTCTGTCATCCCCTTCTCCTCCTGCCCTCAATCCCTCCCAATATCAGGGTCTTTTCCAATGAGTCAACTCTTAGCATGAGGTGGCCAAAGTATTGGAGTTTCAGTTCAGCATCAGTCCTTCCAATGAACACCCAGGACTGACCTCCTTTACGATGGACTGGTTGGACCTGCTTGCAGTCCAAAGGACTCTCAAGAGTCTTCTCCAAGCCAAAGAATTGATCCCACCCATTAGACTGTCACAAAGTACTGGTCTACTTTATGGGTCTAGCCATTTTCAGAGTTTCACCCACAATTCATCCTCATAATAATCCCCTAATATCACTAAATTTTTAACCCTACTTTATAGATAAGTCAACTGTTGTTCAGAGGCCAAGCTAGTCAAGAATTAAAGTATTATGAGTATTCCAATTAGAATCTGAACTTGATTCTGAATTTCAGAGCCCATCAGTTGCCCTGTCAGGTTCTTCATTTCACAACCCCAGGACCCTCAGGGTCTGCCACTTCCCAGCCCTCATTTCTTAGGTTCCTCTTGAGTCTCTTTTGGTATTTCTACTCCAATACATACATTCTGTGAGTTCTTGAGGCTGTTGACTGAATAACTGAGAGTGAAAGGAAGTAGAATTAAAGAAAAGAAATAAGGAGAGGAGGAGAAAAATAGAAAACAAATATTTGTTTGCAATAGAATATTCTCTAACTTACAGTAATAATGCTCATTTTAATAGTATGACTATTGAGACATCTGTGAAGAGTGGTTCCAAAATGTGTTGACATGGTCATTGGATGAGTGGGTAGTTTCTCAGTTAAGCTACATGAAAGGTGAAATCAATTTGTGTGTAAATGCATATATATGTACGTTTATATATTTATGGGCTTCTCTGATAGTTCAGTTGGTAAAGAATCCACCTGCAGTGCAGGAGACCCGGTTAGATTCCTGGGTCGGAAAGATCCACTGGAGCAAGGATAGGTTTTATATATATATATATATACACACACCCCTGTATACAAATATATATTCATGCCTTACCCCAAAAGACACTGAAGGATGATGATAATCCTCCAGTATACATCAATACATAAAATCTGTATGATTGAACTGAAAAGTTTTTAAAGTTATGATATCAGAATCAATTTCAGCAGTGAATATTTGGGATTTTTTTTTTTAACTATTTAAGCTGAAAATATGGGATCCCTCAGGCTTCCCAGGTGGCTCAGTGGTAAAGAATCCACTTGTCAAAGCAGGAGACACAGGAGATGTGGGTTTGATCCCTGGGTTGGGAAGATCCCCTGGAGGAGGAAATGGCAACCCACTCCAGTCTTCTTGCCTGGAGAATCTCATGGACAGAGGAGCCTGGCAGGCTGCAGTCCATGGTGTCACAGAGTTGGATATGACTGAGCACGCAAGCATGTGCACGCACACACATGAGATCCTGCCATGAAACAAGGTGTGAGGCCAAGAATCTAACATAAATGAGATGACAAATCAAGAAAAGTGAAGGGGATTCTGTTCGAAAGCAGGAGAACCAACATGATGTCTAATATATGATTTTGCTGCAGGATACAGTAAAGTAGAAAGACAGTAAGATCTCAAAACAGAACATGGTCAGTCAAAGGCTGTGATGCGGCTCTGAATACAACATCAGACTTCCTCAAAAACACCTGGATAAATATCTCCATTTGTCAGCTCTGATAACGTCTTCATTCACCTTATTAAGAAGCAGTTTAAATTTATAATTATTTTTATTGGACTATCAGTTCAAAAAACAAGCACAAATGAATACTCAGAACTGTGTAGTGGTTCAGGACTTCCCTGGTGGCCCAGCTGTTAAGAATCTACCTTCCAATGCAGGGATGTGGGTTTGATCCCTGGTCAGGGAACTAAAATCCCACATGCTGAGGGGCAAGTATGTCTGAGTGTTTCAACAGGAGATGTCTGCATGCTACAACTAGAGAAAGCAAGGAAGACCCAGGGCATTCAAAATAAAAAACAAAACAGTGAAAATCAAACAAAAAAGCAAAGACAAAAAAATCGTATAGTAGTTCAAATGACTCGGTGTCTTATTAAATATAAAGTTTCATGATTGCTTATGATAGTGTCCTATCTCGTCAATTTATATACAAGGTTTGAATTCATACAATATAAATTTTATATATTATGTTTTTATATTATTAAAATAATGTTTGCTTTGATGATGTTTGGTTTGATGACAGTTCTGGAAAAGTTGTTCCTCAACATATTAATCAGAATAACTTCATTAAAGGCTAGTCTCACAATGGATTAAAGTTTCTACAGGGAAACCACATGCATGGACAGAGTACTGTGTGTTGGGGGTTACTCTCATTGCACCAGGGCTTGTTCAATCACCATTGGCCCTTTGCCATAAAAGAAAGTCAGCCAGCCAAAGGCGGCTACCTCCACTGCAAAGATATATGAAGACTTTCTCTTCCTGATCATCAATTTACACTCACCGAGCCTGTAAGTCACCATCAGTGCTCTCATGCCTGGAGTGTGGGTGGGAAGAAATAATGGCTGTGCGTTCACCTGTGCATCACCAGTGGGCTCACCTGCGGAGAAGTCAGCGGAACCTCTCCAGGTCCAGCTGCTTGGGCTGGTGTTGAAAAATGTTGAATGATCAAATTGCCCATTTCTGCTCAATTGCTCTAGTTTATTATCCCAGGCATTCTGAATGCTAATGAAATCTACCTATCCTGCCTGTCCCTGTCACTCTGCTTTATGATCTTATTAAAACCTCAGCGTTCCTCAGCCCAGTGACATTGGAGAGAGAGGGGACAGCTGTCCTTCTGCCTCTGGTGTGGCTCAGACACTCGCCCTGTCACCGCTAAGGGCTGAGTGATTTAGCCCCAATGAGCAGCCTCTGAGTGATATTTTTATACCCGTGACAGGATTATATAACTTAGAGAAAGGCCATTAGTGAATACAAAGGCATAAGCAGGAGGGGGAAACTCAGGTGAAAAATGGGCAAGTAAATCTTTGGATGTGACTCTTCAGAATAAAATGCCTTTCACATTTAGATTTAATGAGCTGGTTATCTCACCAAAAGGGAAGGGGGTAGCTGTCGCTGGGGTTTCCAGCTTTCCTCAAGATGCACCCAATTATTAGCACAAGGAGGAGATGCAGAAGACAAGGATGCCTGGCTCTTCTGGTTCTGGGTGGTGATGTCGCCTGAACACAGCCCTGGGGGACAATTAGCAGGCCTCAGATCTCAAGACTGCAACTGGGAGGGGACCCCAGAGTTCAAGCACGTGACCCAAATGTGATAGGAAGCTAATGAGCTGGAGGCTTTCACAGTGTTTGTCTGCTCTTTGTATTCACTTCATTGAAATGGAAATAACACCATTTCCCTAGCAGCATTTGGCAGGAACTCTTTGTCAAAGAGGCCTAAAGCCAGTCTGGCCTCAGGGGAGTCGCAAGGAGGAGGGGGACCTTGACAAGATTCTCCATTTCAGTAGTAACTCTGGAAATCTTGATATGGGACTTCCCTGGTGGTCCAGTGGCTAAGACTCTGCGCTTCCAAAGCAGGGGGCCTTGGGTAC
The DNA here is from genome assembly GCA_935064755.1 of Tragelaphus eurycerus. Classification (NCBI taxonomy): domain Eukaryota; kingdom Metazoa; phylum Chordata; class Mammalia; order Artiodactyla; family Bovidae; genus Tragelaphus; species Tragelaphus eurycerus. The sequence continues at coordinate 7,965,703 of CAKXYN010000034.1, read as the reverse complement.
TATCCCTGGTCAGGAAACTAGATCCTGCATGCCCCAGCGAAGATTCAGTGCAGTCAAAATAAATACATACAAATAAATCTTTAAAAAAAATCATACAATATGAAAGCTATCAGAGAACAAGTTATCACTGCCATTTTCTATTGCACAGGCATTTGGTTTCCTCTTGAACATAATTCATTTCTCAAAGAAAAGTAATATATTTGACATTTGTGTGCATATATTAATTACCATTTCTCAAATTTCTATGGTTTTTCTTTTAGTTGTAGAGCAAACCTTCACCTTTGTTTTAGATGAGGCTCAGATATAAAGTTGTGTAGCTTTTATTGTAAATGATATTTATGTAATGAATTTGTGTGTAGGTATAAGTAATAAATAAAACTTTTTAATGCCCCCTAAGCTCACCAGCTTATTAGTCCTAAATCAGATTCCCATAGTCATCAGACCCTATATTCATAATATTGATAATCTCCTTCTGCTGAGTAGCTGTTTGTTGTATTTCTCTGGGTGTTCAAAGACAAAGTTGTAAATAGGATATAGAATCTGTTTCCCGTTTATTTGGGCCCTAGACTATACCTTGGCTCTTCTCATCAGTCGACTGTGCTTTACAGCTTGGCCCAGGTGGTACCACCTTCTTGTTGAGTCAGTAGGTCGTGTCCCACTCTGGGCAACACCATGGACTGTAGCCCGCCAGGGTCCTCTGTCCATTGCATTTCCCAGGCAAGAATATGGAAGTGGGTTGTCATTTCCTTCTCCAGGGGATCTTCCCGACCCAGGGATCGAACCTGCGTCTCCTGCATTGGCAGGAGGATTCTTTGCCACTGAGCCACCGGGGAAGCCTGATACCACCTACACCAGCTCAAAATGGGTGATGTCAACCTTCTGGCTTCCCATCCTCCCATTCCTCTTTACACGTCCTTTTCACAGACCTCTGGCTTTCTGTGGTGATCTGTTTACTGGTTGGAATTTTTGCCTCTCTTTGCTATACATCTGATGTTCACCTCCTTCTGGCTTATACAAGCAACTTCTTTCTTTTCTAGCACTATCATTTTTTACTCAAGATGTAGGGAGATGGTTATGGCAGTAGGGGATCTTCCAGTATAGGTGCTTGCCAGCATCCACAAAGGATGCAATCAGAAGTTCAACACACAGACCTCGCCTTCCAAAGGCGCTGAGTCACCTTCAAGGGCCTGAGTTGAGATGCTTTCTAATGTAGTATACTGAGAAATACTCTTCCCTCCAAGTTGTGTTCCCTATTATTGGCCCAGGCTCATTCCTTCTTTATGTTGATGTTTTTTCCTCCAAGCCTTGTAGTTCCTCCCTGCAATCTGATTTCTATCAGGTTCTGTTGAATTTCTCCTAACTGTCTATAGTATACGGAATCTCAGTTGTAGGGTTTATATTCTTTTTTTTTTTTTTTTCAATTTACTTGGATGTGCTGGATCTTAACTGTGGCATGTGGAATCTAGTTCCCTGACCAGGGATCGAACCTAGGCCCTCGGTATCAGGAGCACGGAGTCTTAGCCACTGGACTGCCAAGGAAGTCCCAGGGTTTACATTCTTACCCATTTGTTCTTTGATTGCAGCTAATTATGTATTTCGGGGAAGGTGTGTGTGTATGTTAGCTGCTCAGTCGTGTCTGACTCTTTGCCACCCCGTAGCCAGCCAGGCCCCAGGCTCCTCTGTCCATGGAATTCTCTAGGCAAGAATACTGGAGTGGGTTGCAATTTCCTTCTCCAGGGGGATCTTCCGGACCCAGGGATTGAACACAGGTCTCCCGTATTGCAGGCCAGATTCATGGGGTCGCAAAGAGTCAGACACAACTGAGTGACTGAACTGAACTGAACTGAAGGGAGCCCATTCTTAGGGGTGGGGATTAATGTTTTCTTAAGTCCACATTCTTGCATATCTTAGACTGAGCTGTGTCTAGCAAGAACCATTACTAGATGAGGAGAATGCCTAGAGGCAAAGCAAACAGAGGGAGTCTGACTAGAAGTAGCTAGCCCTGAAATTAAACGTGTTTTATCTGGACAGCCACTAAATGATATATTAAGATCCAAGCTGAACAAGGAAAAATGTGGGCAAGTCAGCTGTGCAATATTAAACCTTAACCTAATGATGATATCAATATCAACCATGGAAATGTATTCTCAAATGTGTCACATTTAACAACAACAACAAAAAAAACATGACCAAAGAAAATACAAGCTGTTTCTTTTCACCTGCAGTTCCAACTCTGCTTTATGTGTCTAAAGGTACCAACCTATGTGGACGCCAGGAAACCAAAACCATTATCATGTTAGACTTTCAGATTTTTCATTCTATTTTGTTACTACTGGAAACAACACTGCCAAAGGAGGAAAAAGACAGGATACAGAATGAGTTCTTATTTAACAACCGAAATCAAGAGCCTTTGTTTATTTAAACTCTCTTCTGTGTGGCTCTCTGCATGTGGAGGTATGTTTATGTGTGCATGTATGACTGTATTTGCTTTGTATTTGTGTACCTGTGTGCATGCAACATTCAACCATGAAGATAAATCTTCAAAGAGAGATGAGACTAATAATTGTGGCCTTTAAAGTCAAAATCCATTTTATTGTGCCTTTCAGGGAATGAGGTGCCATAAATGTTACTGTCTCAAACCTGACTAATACTCTCTCCTTTGGTTGGTGCTTCAAAAAGCAAAGAATTCTATGGTAGGGGATTTCCCTGCTGGTCCAGTGGTTAAGAATTCACTGCAGGTTCAATCCCTGGTCAGGCAACTAACATCTCACATGCTGTAGAGTTACTGCTGTGTGATCCTTGTGAAAGCCACCTTTCAGAGACTCAGTGTAACAAGTGGGTGCTAACTTGAAGGTATGCTTGATGGTTCAGTTCAGTGCAGTTCAGTCTCTCAGTCATGTCCGACTCTTTGTGACCCCATGAACCGCAGCACACCAGGCCTCCCTGTCCATCACCAACTCCTGGAGTCCACCCAAACCCATGTCCATCGAGTCGGTGATGCCATCCAACCATCTTATCCTCTGTCGTCCCCTTCTCCTCCTGCCCTCAATCTTTTCCAGCATCAGAGTCTTCTCCAATGAGTCAGCTCTTTGCATCAGGTGGCCAAAGTATTGGCGTTTCAGCTTCAACATCAGTCCTTCCAATGAACACCCAGTACTGATCTCCTTTAGGATGGACTGGTTGGATCTCCTTGCAGTCCAAGGGACTCTCAAGAGTCTTCTCCAACATCACAGTTCAAAAGCACCAATTCTTCAGTGCTCAGCTTTCTTTATAGTCCAACTCTCACATCCATATATGACCACTGGAAAAACCATAGCCTTGACTAGACGAAGCTTTGTTGGCAAAGTAATGTCTCTGCTTTTTAATATGCTGTCTAGATTGGTCATAACTTACCTTCCAAGGAGTAAGCATTTTTTAATTTCATGGCTGCAATCACTATCTGCAGTGATTTTGGAGCCCAGAAAAATAAAGTCTGACACTGTTTCTACTGTTTCCCCATTTATTTCCCATGAAGTGATGGGACTGAATGCCATGATCTTCGTTTTCTGAATGTTGAGCTTTAAGCCAACTTTTTCACTCTCCTCTTTCCCTTTCATCAAGAGGCTCTTTAGTTATTCACTTTCTACCATAAAGTTGGTGCTATCTGCATATCTGAGGTTATTGATATTTCTCCCAGCAATCTTGATTCCAGCTTGTGCTTCCTCCAGCCCAGCATTTCTCATGATGTACTCTGCATATAAGTTAAATAAGCAGGGTGACAATATACAGCCTTGACGTACTCCTTTTCCTATTTGGAACCAGTCTGTTGTTCCATGTCCAGTTCTAACTGTTGCTTCCTGACCTGCATACAGGTTTCTCAAGAGGCAGGTCAGGTGGTCTGGTATTCCCATCTCTTTCAGAATTTTCCACAGTTTATTGTGATCCACAGAGTCAAAGGCTTTGGCATAGCCAATAAAGCAAAAATAGATATTTTTCTGGAATGCTATTGCTTTTTCAATGATCCAGCAGATGTTGGCAATTTGATCTCTGGTTCCTCTGCCTTTTCTAAAACCAGCTTGAACATCTGGAAGTTCATGGTTCACATATTGCTGAAGCCTGGCTTGGAGAATTTTAAGCATTACTTTACTAGTGTGTGAGATGAATGCAATTGTGCGATAGTTTGAGCACCAAATGCAAAATAGAATTTTGATATCAGGCTCAAGAGTAATAATGCATATTTATTGTAAACATTTTGGAAAATATTGGAGCGTATCAGGAAGTGTATACAGATCACTAGGATCCCAGCACCCAGAGAAGACTCTATTAATGGAATCAGCATGTTGAGGAATTTCCTTCCTGTTCTTTTAATTGTGTGTGCACTGCAGCCCTGGAATAGGGATTTGTAACCTGCTTCTGTTTTTTTCCAGAGCTACTTGGATAGTTTTCAAGTTGTTAAAATCTCTGACAACACAGGTTGAAATAAAATAGGCAGATGGAAACAGACAGCCTCATAGACCGAAACTGTCCAAATATAAAATAAAACTTAACATTGAAGATATCTAAGAAATTCACCTCGTTATAATTCAACTCATTAAGTATCAGTATTAATCATAAAAACAATGGTGTAATGCCTCTCTTATCAGAAAATCAGATTTCAGGCATCATCAACCATCTGGAACATAAGAATGACATTTTCCTGAAGACAGAGAAATCTAAACACAATATACTGTGTAAATGATTCTGTTTTATGAGGTCTGTAGAGTTCCTTTTTAAAATTATCATGTGTTAAATATATATACTACATTTCTTCTAGTAAACAGAAATTAACTTCTGTGTGTATTATATGGTTGTCTCAGATCCTCTAATGATGTCCCTAAATGTTTTTCATAGTATCTGAAAGCAGAGACATTACTTTACCAACAAAGGTTCGCCTAGTCAAGGCTATGGTCTTTCCTGTGGTCATGTATGGATGTGAGAGCTGGACTGTGAAGAAGGCTGAGCGCCGAAGAATTGATGCTTTTGAACTGTGGTGTTGGAGAAGACTCTTGAGAGTCCCTTGGACTGCAAGAAGATCCAACCAGTCCATTCTGAAGGAGATCAATCCTGGAATTTCTTTAGAAGGAATGATGCTAAAGCTGAAACTCCAGTATTTTGGCCACCTCATGCGAAGAGTTGACTCATTGGAGAAGACTCTGATGCTGGGAGGGATTGAGGGCAGGAGGAGAAGGGGACGACAGAGGATGAGATGGCTGGATGGCATCACTGACTCGATGGGTGTGAGTCTGGGTGACCTCCGGGAGCTGGTGATGGACAGGGAGGCCTGGCGTGCTGCGGTTCATGGGGTCGCAAAGAGTCGGACTCGACTGAGCGACTGATCTGATCTGATCTGATATACAGTAGACTTTCCATAAAGTGTATTTATTTATTTTTGTCTATATTATCCTAGTATCAATGCTTGCAGCTGCGCTCAGTAGCCCATGTGTTTTCAGATCTTTTCAAAAATATATTATTAATACTCAGTCCTTGTCATCGCTCAATTGCCCCGTCGTGTCTGACCCTTTGCAACTCCATGGACTGTAGCATGCCAGGCCTCCCTGTCCCCCAGTTCAGTTCAGTTCAGTCGCTCAGTCATGTCTGACTCTTTGCGACCCCATGAACCGCTCACCATCTCCCAAAGTTTGCTGAAGTTCACGTCCATTTCATCGGTGATGACAGCCAGCCAGCCATTTCATCCTCTGATGCCCTGTTCTCCTTCTGCCCTCAATCTTTCCTAGCATCAGGGACTTTTCCAATGAGTTGGCTCTTGACATCAGGTGACCTAAATATTGGAGCTTCAGCTTCAGCATCATTCCTTCCACCTGGGAACACAGCCTGCCCATCAACAGAAAATTGGAGTTCAATCACTGTTGGCCAATGACATCATCAATCATGACCATGTAATAAAGCATCCATTAAAAACCCCCAAACAGGAACCTCCATCTTGAGGCCAACTTGGAGACTGGGGGAGGAGGGTCAACTTGGAGAGCACAGGAGTCCTGCACACTTACCCCACACCTTGCCCTGTGTATCGCTTCCGTTTGACTGTTCCTCTTTATAACAAAGATAAGGTAAGCAGAATATTTCTCTAAGTTCTGTGAGTTGTTCTAGCAATTTAATAAACCTCAAGGACAGGGTCCTGGGAAGCACTCAACTACAGCCAGTTGGTCCGAGGCCCAAGTGACAGTTGGAGTTTATGGTTGGTATCTGAATTATCTGTGGGGTTGCAGGGAGTGGGGGTTGGGGTGGGGGTCAGGGTGGGGGTCTTGTAGGACTGAGCCCTTAAGCTGTGGGTTCAGACTTGAGGTAAATAGTCGGACTCTCAGCTGGTTATCAGAGAATTGCTTGGTGGAGTGGGGAAACACCCACACACTGGAATTGCTGTCACAGTTGAATGTCCCTCCTTATTGGGTGTTGCAGCACTTTGTGTATGGTGTATCTTGTGCGGTATTTTGTGAATTATCTTCGTTCACTTAATATTGGCTTTCTTCTGTCACTCTTGCTTAGATTGCTCGTGCTACTGGATTTTTGCCTACCGTGTGGCAGTTTTAAATTCTTTGGAAAACCACTTTGTTCCCCTACTACCCCGGTTTCTTTTACCACTACTGAATTTAGTCATTAAAATAGTCATCTTCATCATATCATTAGAATTTCCAGATTCACATTAAAAGGAACTCCATGTATACAACTTCCCCTTTTAGGTATGCGTTTTTGCCTGAAATGTTAGAAAAGGATTTGCTGAAGTGCGGTTGACTTACAAAGTTGTGGAGGTTTCTTCTGTACAGAAAATTGACTGTTATATATATTGTCTCTCATATTTGGTTTCTGTATGGTTTATCACAGAATATTGAATATAGTTAGTTCGCTGCGCTCTACAATAGGACCTTGTTGTTTATCCAGTCTATATATAATAGTTTGCACCTGCTAATCCTAGGGCTTCCCTGATGGCTCAGTTGCTAAAGTATCTGCCCGCAATGCAGGAGACCTGGGTTCTATCCCTGGGTTGGGAAGATCCCCTGGAGAAGGGAAAAGCTGCCCACTCCAATATTCTAGCCTGGAGGATTCCATGAACTGTATAAAAAGTCTGTGGGGTCGCTAATAGTCGGACACAACTGAGCGACTTTCACTCCCAACCTCCGTTCCTTTTCTCCCCTACTCCTCTATCCTCCTCCTTGCCTGAAACTTATTAATACTTACTGCCTCTACCTTAAGCAGAACTGAAAATCTAAATAGGTGCCTAAGGCTTATAGCTAAATTAGATCATCAACCTTACCTGAGCAAAGACAGGAACGAAACCACCTGAGATACCTTGAGAGGTATTTTGAGAAACTGGGTAGTTGAGAGAAATCGAAACAAGTGTTACAACCACGAACTCCAGGCAAGAGTTCTATAGGGTCACGGTGCTCTCAACTAGTTAATAAAGAAGAGACAGGGTGGGGTGCCTCTCTAGAGCCCCTTTTTTCCAGCCATCAGGAGAGTTCCACAAAGCCATTTTACCACTTGAGTAATGTTTGCAAGTATCTTGTAAAAGCTTTCTTTTCAAATATCCTAAAATTGAATGTGACAGAGGGCAAAACTCTGAATCAATATTATTTATAGACTAGGGCTTCACTGGTGGCTCAGCTGGTAAAGAATCCACTTGCAATGAGGGAGACCTGGGTTCAATCCCTGGGTTGGGAAGATGCCCTGGAGAAGGGAAAGGCTACCCACTCCGGTATTCTGGCCTGGAGAATTCCATGGACTGTATGGTCCATGGGGTTGCAAAGAGTCAGATACTACTGAACAACTTTCACTTTCACAAGCAAATTAGTAGAAATGTACCTCCCCCCGCCCCCCATTTAGCTACCACCCACTTTTAACTAAGTGTATCACTCCAGTGTTCTTGCCTAGAGAATCCCAGGGACAGGGGAGCCTGGTGGGCTGACGTCTATGGGGTCACACAGAGTCGGACACGACTGAAGTGACTTAGCAGCAGTACAGATGTTTTAAACAACAGTACAGGACTTTACTGGTGGTCCAGTGATTAGGACTCTGAGCTCCCAATGCAGGGGGCCTGGGTCCCATCCCTAGTCAGAGAACTAGATCCCGTATGCTGCAGTGAAGATCTCGGGCTGCCACTAAGACACTGCTCAGCCAAAGAAATAAATATTAAAGGAAAAATGCACACAGAATCAAAGAATAAGTGGATTGAAATGGTTGAGAGAAAGATCCATCTTTCTTTACTCAGCTTTTCAGATTAATCCGAGATTAGCACTGTCCATGATTTACTTCTATCAGGAGTGAGATTTCTTCCAGTTTTCTGCAAAGGTGAGCAGTGATTGGAATCTAGGAGATGTCATGATGGCTCACTGATGCCTGGAAAGGTCTCAAAGATTTCATTTCTACAGAACAATCCTCCAAGATCCCCAGAGGAAATAGTGCATGCGTCGTTAATGGAAATCGCTTGAGTTTTGGAGAATTTACATTCCCAGACTGTAGTTAGTTTCCATCTTAATGCATGCTGTCACTTCAGTCATGCCTGAATCTTTGCGATCCTATGGACTATAGCCCATCAGGCTCCTCTGTCCATGGGATTCTCCAGGCAAGAATACTGGAGTGAGTTACCATTTCCCTCTCCAGGGAATCTTCCTGACCCAGGAATTGAACCTGTCTCTCTTATGTCTCCTTCATTGGCAGGCATTTTATTTATCACTAGTGCCACGTGGGAAGTCCACTTTCCATCTATTTTCTTTAAAATTAATGGCTGATCACTTTCTGACCCCTAGGTTCTCCTAGATGACCCATTCAATGATGCGCTTAAGCCTATACAGTTTTGTTCCTTGAACAACACAGATTTGAACTGTGGGTTCACTCATACTCAGATTCTTTTTTTCAGTAAATATGTAGTTGGTCCTCCATATCTGAGGGCTTTGAATCCATGAATTCCACCAATGGAAAATTTTGCCCATGATTGGTTGAATTCACAGGTGAGGAATCCAGAGATATAGAGGGCCAACTATGAAACTTGAGTGTTTGTGGATTTTCATATACCTGGGAGGCCCTGGAACCAACTCCGTGTGGATAAAGAGAAATGAGAGTATCTGCAATGAGAACTGATTTTACTAGGGAGATGATTTTAAAACAAAAATATCACTGTTGCACTAAAGAAAAGTTACAAGTAAAACACTGACAAATGCTTTCACCTGCAGCAGCTGGTGGGTATTAGATCATTAACGTGATCATTATCTCCCAAATTAAAAGTTAAAGGAAAGGAAGGGAAATACACTCCAAATCCAGAGTAAACTGACAAAAAGTAAACCATGATACACTCAGCTCTGACCTCGTTCCTGTTTTCCCCAAGCTCTCCCTTCCGCCCCTGCCCCAACCCAATGTGTTGCTTCCAATTTCTAAACTACAAATTCCAGTTTCTACACTACAAAGGATTCAAACCCCTTCCAGTCACTGGCCCAAATTCCTACCCTTCCTCAAAGCCTCAAACAAAGCCAGTTTTTCTATGAATCCTCTTTCTCCTTATTCCCTTTCTTATTCCCTTATTCTCTTTCTCCTTATTCCCTGTGTCACGCTCATCCTCCATCTTTGAGTTCAGATCAGATCAGATCAGATCAGTCGCTCAGTCGAGTCCGACTCTTTGCGACCCCATGAACCGCAGCACGCCAGGCCTCCCTGTCCATCACCAGCTCCCGGAGGTCACTCAGACTCGCATCCATCGAGTCAGTGATGCCATCCAGCCATCTCATCCTCTGTCGTCCCCTTCTCCTCCTGCCCTCAATCCCCCCCAGCATCAGAGTCTTCTCCAATGAGTCAACTCTTCGCATGAGGTGGCCAAAATACTGGAGTTTCAGCTTTAGCATCATTCCTTCCAAAGAAATTCCAGGATTGATCTCCTTCAGAATGGACTGGTTGGATCTTCTTGCAGTCCAAGGGACTCTCAAGAGTCTTCTCCAACACCACAGTTCAAAAGCATCAATTCTTCGGCGCTCAGCCTTCTTCACAGTCCAGCTCTCACATCCATACATGACCACAGGAAAGACCATAGCCTTGACTAGGCGAACCTTTGTTGGTAAAGTAATGTCTCTGCTTTTGAATATGCTATCTAGGTTGGTCATAACTTTCCTTCCAAGGAGTAAGCGTCTTTTAATTTCATGGCTGCAGTCACCATCTGCAGTGATCTTGGAGCCCAGAAAAAAAGTCTGACACTGTTTCCACTGTTTCCCCATCTATTTCCCATGCAGTGATGGGACCAGATGCCATGATCTTCATTTGTAAGAATTTCCAGATCCTTTCTTTGCATTTCACATGTGCTACTTGGGTCTCTCCAGCTGGACTGCATTCTACCTGAGGGCAAGAACCATATCTTAATCTCTTCTCTGTATTTCAGAGGACCTAGCACAAGTGGGAAGAATATAGGTGTTTTTTGTTGTATGATCTTAATTCCTTGCATAGTTCATTTTCTCTTGATTCGACTACCTGGGCATTCACCTTCTGGGGCTTGAAATACATTTTAAAAATAATTAGGAGCAGAGGAATGTTTGTGTGATGGGATACTTGATTGTTGTTTCTGGTTTATAGCTCCATGTGAGTTTAGGCAATGTATTTTTCTACTGCTCCAACCCTGACCTATCTCAGCTCCCACGGCTGGAAATAATATTGCATTATTGATTTGATTTGGATAGAATCTTCTACATGTCCAAAAAAGGTACAGAGAAATGAGCATATTTGCCATGAGAAATGATTTTACTCAGGAGATGACTTTAAAATAAAAATATCACTCTTTGACTAGAGGAAGTTAAAACTAAAACAATATTGACAGACCCTTTGACCTTGAGGCAAATGGTGGGTATTAGGTCATTAATGTGGTCATTGCCTCCCAAATAAAAAGTTAAAGAAAAAGAAGGGAAATACACTCCAAATCTAGATTACATTGATGAAAAGTAAAACATGATAGAATGTTAGAATGCATGTAACAAATCCTAAGAACATCATGTAGTTTGGGGATAATTCTCATTTTAAATGCATCTCTAAAAGTGTGTTTGGCATACTGTGGTGGGAGAAACTTATAAAACTTCAGAGCAAAGAGCATCACACAGTTACTCTTTGGCTGCATGCTGGTTTCTGCTCTGCTCAATCAAGATTAAGTGTATTGACATGATTGGAAAGCTCTCCCCCGACCCCTCTCTTTGATTTAAAGAGAACAAATACATACTGCCGGCATTCTACTTCAATTAGGCACTCATTCTTTCCTGCTATCATGAATGGTCTTTGCCATGTAAATCTTTTGTCTTTCGATGAAAATGTCTCATTGTCTAGTTGAGTATTAGTTCTTCATTTTTCTTTATTTACACAATAAAATATAATATCCATTTTTAAATGTTAAATGGTACTTCTAAACATTTACTGAAAAATAAGTTTTCTTTTCCATCCTTATTCACACCTAATTCTTGCTCCCCTGAGGAAACTTCTTTCAATTTTTTAAGCTGTTCTTTTATATTTGCTTCTGTATTTGCAAATACTATTTTTATACTATTCTTTCTTGAATTTTTTAAAGTTTTATGTTTTCCATTGGATACCTAGTGGGAAGGATGAGAAACTAGTTCTCTTAACTACTTAACACACCCACTCTCACACATACAAAATGATATGCACATAGCATGCAATCACATTCACTCATAAACTATTCTGTCTATAATTATCCTCTTCTTAGTGTTACTTATATCACATTTTTTGTTAGATCTGTATTATATGTTTATATTATTAAGACTATGAAACATTCATAACAGCAGTGTAGTACCTCAGTCACATTTATGTTCTTGGAGAGTAAGTCCTTCTTGAGATCCCTTCATTATCGCAATTTAATTTTGCTTAGTTATCTCTGTATCAGTCACCAATTTATCCCTCAGTGTCTAACAGATTTGATGATATCCCCTAAATACACTCAGATATATCATGTGTTTTCATCTGTCTTCTGACTGCAGTTATTGCTTCTGGAACTCACAGATCTCCTGCTCCATTTTTTTTTTTTTTTTTAATTGAGATATAGTTGACTCATAATGTGATATTAGTTTCAAGTGTACAACATACTGATTCAAAATGTTTATACCTGGTACTCCACTTAAAGTTATGTATAAAATACTATCTTCCCTGCCTTGTACAGTTTATCCTTGTAACCTGTTTTATACATAGTGGTTTATCTCTTTATCTCCTACCCCTGTCGTGCCCCTTCCCCCTTCCCTTTCCCACTGCTAACCGCTAGTTTGTTCTCTGTATGTGTAAGTCTGTTTCTGCTTTGCTATAATCATTCATTTATTTTTCAGATTCCACATATAAGTAATAACATACAGCATTTACCTTTCTCTGACTTACTTCGCTTAACATAATATTCTCCAGGTCCATTCATGTTGTTGCAAATGGCAAAATTATATTAGTTTTTATGGCTGAGTAACATTCCATTGTGTATGAATGTATGTGTGTATATGTATACACACATACATATACATCATGTCTTTATCCTTTCATCTGTAGATGGGCACTGAGGTTGCTTCCATATGTTAGCTATTAAAATGTTGTGAATATTACATGCATGTATGTGTTTTAATTAGTACTTTTGTTTTATTTGGATATATATCCAGTGGTGCAATTGCTCAATGATATAGTGGTTTTGTTAGTTTTTTTGGGGGGAATTTGCATACTGTTTTCCATAGCGGTCTGATCAATGTACATTCCCACCAACAGTACAAGAGTTCTTTTATCCTCCACATTCTTCATATCAGATCAAATCAGTCGCTCAGTCGTGTCTGACTCTTTGCGACCCCATGAATCGCAGCATGCCAGGCCTCCCTGTCCGTCACCAACTCCCGGAGTTCAGACTCATGCCCATCAAGTCAGTGATGCCATCCAGCCATCTCATCCTCTGTCGTCCCCTTCTTCTCCTGCCCCCAATCCCTCCCAGCATCAGAGTCTTTTCCAATGAGTCAACTCTTCGCATGAGGTGGCCAAAGTACTGGAGTTTCAGCTTTAGCATCATTCCCTCCAAAGAAATCCCAGGGCTAATCTCCTTCAGAATGGACTGGGTGGATCTCCTTGCAGTTCAAGGGACTCTCAAGAGTCTTCTCCAACACCACAGTTCAAAAGCATCAATTCTTTGGCGCTCAGCCTTCTTCACAGTCCAGCTCTCACATCCATACACGACCACAGGAAAAACCATAGCCTTGACTAGATGGACCTTTGTTGGCAAAGTAATGTCTCTGCTTTTGAATATGCTATCTAGGTTGGTCATAACTTTCCTTCCAAGGAGTAAGTGTCTTTTAATTTCACGGCTGCAGTCACCATCTGTAGTAATTTTGGAGCTCAGAAAAATAAAGTCTGACACTGTTTCCACTGTTTCCCCATCTATTTCCCATGTAGTGATGGGACCAGATGCCATGATCTTCATTTTTCTGAATGTTGAGCTTTAAGCCAACTTTTTCAGTCTCTTACCAACCTTAGTTATTGGTTCTTTTTGATAACAATTCTGACAGGTATGAGGTGATATTGTGATTTTTATTTGCATTTCTCAGACTTGAGCATCTTTTCATGTGTCTTCTACAAATGTCCATTCAGCTCTCCTGCCCATGTTTTAATTAGGTTGTTTTTAGATATTGAATTGTAGGAGTTGTTCATATATTTTGATATTAACCCCTTATCAGTCATATCACTTAAATATTTTCTCATTCAGTGGATTGTCTTTTTGTTTTGTTGATGTCCTTGCTGTGCAAAAGCTTTTAAGTAAATTAGTTCCCATGTGTTTATTTCTGCTTTTGTTTCCTTGGTGTTAGAGACAGATCCTAAAAAATCGCTATAGTTTGTCAGAGAGTGTTCTGCCTATTTTTTCTTCTAGGAATCTTAAGGATTCCTTGTCTTACTTTTAGGTCTTTAATCTATTTTGATTTTTGTATGTTGTATTAGATAAAGTTATTCTTTTCCGTGTAGCTGTCCAGTTTTCCCAGTACCACTTGAAGAAACTCTTCTTCATTGTATATTCTTGCCTTTGTTGTTATAGATTTCAATTCAGTCAGTTAAGTTGCTCAGTTGTGTCTGATCCTTTGCAACCCCAAGGACTGCAGTATGCCAGGCTTCCCTGTCCATCACCAACTCTCAGAGCTTGCTCAAACTCATGTCCATTGAGTCGGTGATGCCATCCAACCATCTCATCTTCTATCGTCCCCTTTTCCTCCTGCCTTCAATCTTTTCCAGCATCAGGATCTTTTCGAATGAGTCAGTTCTTCATATCAGGTGGCCAAAGTATTGGAGTTGCAGCTTCAACATCAGTCCTTCGAAAGAATATTTGGGGTTGATTTCCTTTTGATCTCCTTTGACTGGTTTGATCTTGCAGTCCAAGGAACTCTCAAGAGTCCTCTCCAAAACCACAGTTCAAAAGCATCAGTTCTTCGGCACTCAGTTTTCTTTACTACTGGAAAAACCATAGCTTTGACTAGACTGATATTTGTTCGCAAAATAATGTCTCTGCTTTTTAATATGCTATCTAGGTTGGTCATAGCTTTTCTTCCAAGAAAAAGCGTCTTTTAATTTCATGGCTGCAGTCACCATCTGCAGTGATTTTGGAGTCCAAGAAAATAAAGTCTGTCACTGTTTCCACTGTTTCCCCATCTACTTGCCATGAAGTGATGGGACCAGATGCCATGATCTTCGTTTTCTGAATGTTGAGCTTTAAGCCAACTTTTTCACTTTCCTCTTTCATTTTCATCAAGAGCCTCTTTAGTTCCTCTTCATTTTCTGCCATAAGGGTGGTATCATCTGCATATCTGAAGTTATTGATATTTCTCTCTGCAATCTTGATTCTTTCATCAAGTTCAGCATTGCACATGATGTATTCTACATACAAGTTAAATAAGCAGGGTGACAATATACAGCCTTGACATACTCCTTTTCCTATTTGGAACCAGTCTGTTGTTCCATGTCCAGTTCTAACTGTTGCTTCCTGACCTGCATACAGATTTCTCAGGAGGCAGGTCAGGTGGTCTGGTATTCCCATCTCTTTCAGAATTTTCCACAGTTTGTTGTGATCCACACGTCAAAGATTTTAACATACTCAATGGAGCAGAAGTAGATGTTTTTCTGGAATTCTCTTTCTTTTTCAATGATCCAATGGATGTTGGCAATTTGTTCTCTGCTTCCTCTGCCTTTTATAATTCCAGCATGAACATCTGTAAGTTTACGGTTCATGTACTGTTGAAATCTAGCTTGGAAAATTTTGAGTATTACTTTGCTAGCATGTGAAATGAGTTTAATTGTATGGTAGTTTGAGCATTCTTTGGCATTGCCCTTCTTTGGATTTGGAATGAAAACTGATCTTTTCCAGCCCTGTGGCCACTGCTGAATTTTCCAAATTTGCTGGCATATTGAGTGCAGCACTTTAATAGCAACATCTCTTAGTATTCAAAATATCTCAGCTGGAATTCCATCACCTGCACTAGCTTCATAGCGATGCTTCCTAAGGCCCACTTGACTTCACATTCCAGGATGTCTGGCTCTAGGTGAGTGATCACACCATCATGATTATCTGGGTCGTGAGGATCTTTTTTGTATAGCTCTTCTGTGTTTCTTGCCACCTCTTCTCAATATCTTCTGCTTCTGTTAGGTCCATACAGTTTCTGTTGTTAATTGTGCCCATCTTTGCATGAAATGTTCTCTTGGTATCTCTAATTTTCTTGACGAGATCGCTAGTCTTTCCCATTCTATTTTTTTTTTTTTTTGTCTATTTCCCTGCACTGATTGCTGAGGAAGTCTTCCTTATCTCTCCTTGCTTTTCTTTGGAACTCCACATTCAGATGGGTTTATCTTTTCTTTTTGACCTTGCCTTTTGCTTCTCTCCTTTTCTCAGCTATTTGTAAGGCCTCCTCAGACAGGCATTTTGCCTTTCTGAATTTCTTTTTCTTAGGGATGATTTTGATCATTGCCTCCTGTACGATGTCATGAACCTCTGTCCATAGTTCTGTAGGCACTCTGTCACATCTAACCCCTTGAATCTATTTGTCACATCCACTGTAGAATCATAAGGGATTTGATTTAGGTTATATCTGAATGGTCTAGTGGTTTTCCCTACTTTCTTTAGTGTCAGTCTGAATTTGGCAATAAGGAGTTAATGATCTGAGCCACAGTCAGCTCCCAGCCTGTTTTTGCTGACTGTATAGAGATTCTCTGTCTTCAGCAGCAAAGACAATAATCAACCTGATTTTGGTATTGACCATCTGGTGATGTCCATGTGTGAGTCATCTCTTGTGTTATTGGAAAAGGGTGTTTGCTATGACCAGTGCATTCTCTTGGCAAATCTGTTAGCCTTTGCCCCTCTTAATTTTGTACTCCAAGGTCAAGCTTGCCTGTTACTATAGGTGTCTCCTGACTTCCTACTTTTGCATACCATTCCCCTTTGATGAACATTTTTTTTTTTTTTTTTTTTGCATTAGTTCTAAAAGGTCTTGTAGGTCCTCATGGAACTATTCAGCTTCTTTGGGATTTATGGTTGGAGCATAGACTTGGAATACTGTAATACTGAATGGTTTGCCTTGGAAATGAACAGAGATCATTCTGTGGTTTTTGAGATTGCATCCAAGTACTGCCTTTTGGACTCTGAAGTCCTGCCTTTTGGACTATGAAGTCTACTCCATTTCTTCTAAGGGTTTCTTGCCCACAGTAGTAATAGTAGATTAATTGATCATAAGTACACGGGTTTATTTCTAGGCTCTCATCTGTTCCATTGATGTGTGTGTCTTTTTATGCCACTACCACATTGTTTTGATTGAAAGTGAAAGTGTTAGTCACTCAGTTGTGTCCGACTCTTTACAACCCCAGGGACTGTAGCCTGCCAGGCTCCTCTGTCCATGGGATTTTCCAGGCAAGAATACTGGAGTGGGTTGTCATTCCCTTCTCCAGGGCATCTTCCCAACCCAGGGATCGAACCTGGGTCTCTTGCATTGCAGGCAGATCTTTACCGTCTGAGCCACCAGGTACTTTTTTGATTATTGTAGCTTTTTAGTGGTGGCTCTGGTGGTAAAGAACCCACCTGCCAGTGCTGGAGTTCTGTGCTGAACTCCAGAGACATGGGTTCGATCCCTGAGTCAGGAAGATCCCGTAGAGGGGGGCATGGCAACCCGATTCCCTATTCTTGGCTGGAGAATGCCATGAACAGAGTAGCCCTGTGGGCTACAGTCCATTGCGGTCTCAAAGAGGCACACATGACTGAAGCAACTTAACATGCACTCACACAAAGTCGGGGAGCATGATACCTTCAGCTTTGTTGTTATTTATCAAGATTGCTTTGGCAAATCAGGGTCTTTTGTGTTTCCATTTCCAATTTTAGAATTATTTGATCTAGTTCTGTGAAAGATGCCATTAGTATTTTCATAGGGATTGCAATGAATATGTAGTTTAACTTGAGTACAGTAACTATCAGATCAGATCAGATCATTCGCTCAGTCGTGTCCGACTCTTTGCGACCCCATGAACCGCAGCACGCCAGGCCTCCCTGTCCATCACCAGCTCCCGGAGGTCACCCAGACTCACACCCATCAAGTCAGTGATGCCATCCAGCCATCTCATCCTCTGTCGTCCCTTTATCCTCCTGCCCTCAATGCCTCCCAGCATCAGAGTCTTCTATGATATAGATTTTTCCAGTCCAAGAACACAGTGTGTCTTTCTGTTTGTGTCATCTTCAGTTTCTTTCATCAGTGTTTTACAGTTTTCAGAATTCAGGTCTTAGCCTCCATCAGATCAGATCAGTCGCTCAGTTGTGTCCGACTCTTTGTGACCCCATGAATCGCAGCACGCCAGGCCTCCCTGTCCATCACCAACTCCTGAAGGTCACTCAGACTCACATCCATCGAGTCAGTGATGCCATCCAGCCATCTCATCCTCTGTCGTCCCTTTATCCTCCTGCCCTCAATCCCTCCCAGCATCAGAGTCTTCTCCAATGAGTCAACTCTTCGCATGAGGTGGCCAAAATACTGGAGTTTCAGCTTTAGCATCATTCCTTCCAAAGAAATCCCAGGGTTGATCTCCTTCAGAATGGACTGGTTGGATCTCCTTGCAGTCCAAGGGACTCTCGAGAGTCTTCTCCAACACCACAGTTCAAAAGCATCAATTCTTCGGCGCTCAGCCTTCTTCACAGTCCAGCTCTCACATCCATACATGACCACAGGAAAGACCATAGCCTTGACTAGATGGACCTTTGTTGGCAAAGTGATGTCTCTGCTTTTGAATATGCTATCTAGGTTGGTCATAAGTTTCCTTCCAAGGAGTAAGTGTCTTTTAATTTCATGGCTGCAGTCACCATCTGTAGTGATTTTGTAGCCCAGAAAAAAAGTCTGACACTGTTAGCCTCCTTAGGTAGGTTTAATCCTAGGTATTTTATTATTTTTGATGTGACTGAAGCACAGCAGTCATCCTGTCACTTTCATCAACGTGGGTCTTTTGTCTCTCTTTAGATCTTTGTTGCTAAATTTTAGACTTCTTCTAGTTTTCTTATTTTTAATGTGCATATTTCCCTGGATTTCCCTAAGAATAGAAAGTTTTGATACCTTTTCTGTCTGAAATGTCTTTGTCTTCTAATTTATTTACTTAAAAAATAATTGAGTGTCCTCTAATTTGATAGCTTGTCTAAGTATAAAATTCCAGGTTGTAAGGTTAAATCATTTCCTCCATGGTGGACCTGTCCAGTGAATTCCTTTCTGATGTTCTTTTGTCTTTTTTACTTTGTCTTGGAAAATCTAAGAACTTCTATGAGGTGTTGTCAAATCTGAGTGATTCATAGGGCTTCTCAAATTATTTCCTGGTCTGCCATTTGAGTTTTTTTCCTTCATACCTTTATGGTTCTTTTTTTAGTGTTTTATCTGCTGTCTCTGGAATTGCTTTTCTTTGGATACTAATTTCCAATTTTAATTCCTTATGCATCTGTATTTTCTCATCTATTTTATCTGAGATTTGATAGTTTCTCAACCATTAGGTTGAAACTACAAATATTTCTAGAGTTCAGTTTCTACTGAATTACTAGACTACTTCTCTACCTAGATTAACTTTTTCTGCTCTTTGATCTTTTGTTCTTCCTGTATTTGTGGGTTGATGGCCTATAAATTTCTGTGCTATCATTTTTTAGGCATTGAGGATAGGAGAGATGCAGAGTAATAGGTATCTAATCTGCCACATAGATACATAGATTTTCTGCTTTAATTTTTTCATAATTATATATATATTTAAATAAAAATTTTCAAGCGTTGATAAAGTATAGAAAATACCACATGTCCACACTTTTGAAAAGTCTTATCATAGTCATCTTTCCTTTGGATTTCTCTTTCTCTCCCCATCTTATTTATGAAGAACCAAAATTTCACAGAGATATAAAGTCTCTCAACATTCTTCAATTTCAGTCTTTTTCCTCACTCTTCAGAGGTAGTTCATTTGGTATAACTTATTCTCATCCATGTTTATATCTTAATGTCCATGTGTATCTCCCTAAGTAATTTGCAGTTTTGTTTTGCTTGTTTCAAAGTGTGTGTTAACAGCGTCATATACTGTATGTGTTGTTCCATACAATTTTTTTTTCACTCAGCATATTTTTGTGATGTATGTATTTTGATGTACTCATTCTAACAGCTGTAAGGCAGCTATGCATATATTCTGTATCCTTGACTTTTGTCAGTCTTAGATTAAAAGCTATCATGTAGTACATATCACGTTCTTAAAGCTCACTGCATTCCTCCACTGCAAAGCAGCAGCATAGTTTTAGGAGCCTGGACCTTGGTGTCAAGTAAATCTGGGTTCAAATCTGCAGTTTATTTACTAGCTGTGTAATTTAGGGCAAACTACTTAGCCTCTTAGATTTTGGTATCATCATTTGTAAAGTTTAAATACTAAATAGTATTGAAATTGTCACTGTGAGTATTAAAGTATGTAGATTTCAGTACAATAGTTTACAATATGGAGAAGGCAATGGCAGCCCACTCCAGTCCTCTTGCCTGGAAAACCCCACTGATGAGGGAGCCTGGTGGGCTGCAGTCCATGGGGTCGCTAAGAGTTGGACAAGACTGAGCGACTTCATTTTCACTTTTCACTTTCATGCATTGGAGAAGGAAATGGCAACCCACTCCAGTGTTCTTGCCTGGAGAATCCCAGGGATGGGGGAGCCTGGTGGGCTGCCATCTCTGGGGTCGCACAGAGTTGGACACAATTGAAGCGACGCAGCAGCAGTTTACAATATTAAGTAGTCAAATAATGCAGCTGCTATTATATGAAGGCCAACAATTCACTGACTGAATCTTGGACCCAGTAGTTCAAACTATCTGAGTTCTTTTTACAAAACCTCTTCCAAGTAGTAGTCTAGCTTCTGTATGAACACCTTCAGTGACTTGAAATTCTGAGTTCATCATAGGTTTAAACATCCCTGTAAAATTATGCTTCCTGTAAGGAATAAAAAACATAAACTCTCCCTGGAGTTTCTGCAGAATTGGTCCTATTTCTACCACTTGGGACCAAGCAGAACAAATCTAATCCCTCTTCCATTTGACAGACTTTCAAATATTTGAAGACAAATATCAAGTCCCCTTGAGCCTAATTATATTGAAAGCAAAAAAAAAAAAAAGAATAGAAAGAAAAGGAAGGAAATTGGTACATGTCAGTGATAGATAAGGCCTCACACACTGAAAACCGGTAAACGTGGAGATAACTACCTTAGAATTCTCTCTACCAGTTGCTCCAAAATGAAAAGCTGTCACCAGAACCTCCCTTTAAGGAAATCTTGTAAGCGTTATTGAAATTCTTTGTTCCTCCCTTTTCGAGACTTTGATGGTATTAAGTGTTACCAAATGGGCTGGGAAATAATCTTTAAACATATAAAGAGTCTTTATTGTCATCTATTATACTTTAAGCCTGAAATGGGTAATAACAGGAGATGCTCTGGTTTTACAAGACAATAATGTCGTGTCTGAGCAGTCAAAGTTTATTATGAGCAAGACTACAGTACAGTTTAGCCCAAAAGCTCTCTCTCTGACAAATGTAGACCTGTTACCCCTGTAGAGGTGTGATCAATCTCAAAGTTTTGTTAACAGATTTAGTTCTGCTTCTTAGTTCCCTACTAGAGTTTCTGACTTTTATTCCAGGTTTTGTGTTCAAAGCATGCACATCTATCATGTCATCAGATGAAACCTCTTTAAAAATTACCCGCTTAGATAGAAACATGGACATATAAAGACTTCTGATTTAGCACAAGGACCACTCCCACCCACCAGCGCTTGGCAGATTCTTAACATGTAGGTTCTCCTTTCAGATCTTAATGCATCTGATTGTGTCCTTGGGACACGTTGTCCCTCCTAAGGGTCTATAAAGAGAAGCTAAGGCAGCAGGTGTAAACTGTAGCCCTTGGGTCAAATCCAGCTGGCTACCTGTTTATGTACAATTTGTGAACTAAGAATAGTTTTTATTTTCATTTTCTAACGTTTAAAATTTATTGAAGTACAATAAACATTTTTTATTGAAGTACTATCTATATAATTTAATTAAATAATTATTTCTGCTGTACAGTAATGTGATTCAGTTATATATATGTACACACACATATATATACACATTTTTCCATGTTATTTTCCATTATGGTTTGTCAAGGTGCTGAATATAGTTCCCAGTATAGTAGGACCTTATTCATCCATTCTATATATAACAGTTTGTATCTGCTAACACCAAATCCATCCCTCCCCTGCCCCCTTGCTCCTTGTCAACCAGAAGTCTGTTCCCACGTCTGAGTCAGTTTCTGTTCTGTAGATAACTGCATTTGTGTCATATTTCAGATCCCACATATAAGTGATGCCCTATGGTATTTGTATTTCTCTGTCTGACTTAGTATGATGATCTAGGTCCACCCATGTGTGGCAAACGGCTTTATTACGTTTGTTATGACTGCGTGCTAGTGCACTGTGTATATGTGCCACGCGTTCTTCATCCATTCATCTCTTGATGAACATTAGGTTTCCTTCCATGTCTTGGCTGTTGTGAACACTGCTGCTATGAATGTAGGGGTGCATGTATCTTTTTGAATTAGTGTTTTTCCCTCATATATGCCCACATGTGGGATTGCTGGGTAGTGTTTTTTCCCCTCATATATGCCCACATGTGGGATTGCTGGGTCACGTGGCAGCTCTAGTTTTGGATTTTTGAGGAATCTGCATACTGATTTCCATAGTGGCCGCACCAGTTTACATTCGCACCAACAGCACAGGTTCCCTTTTCTCCATACCCCTATCACCATTTGCTATTTGTAGACTTTTTAATTATGGCCATTTTGACCCATGTGAGGTGGTACCTCATTGTAGTTTTGATTTGCATTTCTCTAACAGTGCTATTGAGCACAAGAATTGTAAGAATAGTTTTTAAATATTTAAATGGTTGTGACACATAAGAATTATATGAAAATCAAGTTTCAGTGTCCATCAAGTTTTATTGCAACACTGCCATACTCACTTGTTTAAACATGGTCTTTGTCTGCTTTCTTGCTATGGTGGCAGAGTTGATTACTTTCAGCAAAGCTACTTTCAGTAGCTGATGAAACCTAGTGTTTACACTCAGATTTATCAGGATGGTTTGCTCATCCTTAAATTAGGAAAAGAAGACCTGATTAATGGGAGGAGTAAAAAATCTGATCTAAAGAAAAACGAAAAAAAATCTGAGTGGTGCCATGGAAGGTAAGGAGTTACCCAAAGCAAAAAAAAAAAAAAAAAAGTCAACAAAGAGAGCATGACACTATTTGAATGTTTTAATGAAAGATGAAGATGCTTCAAAATCTCATCCCAAGGGACTTCCCTGGTGGTCTGATGCAAGGGGGTACCAGTTTGATCCCTGATCAGGGAGATAGGATACCACATGCCTCGTGGTCAAGAAGTCAAGGCCTAGAGCAGAAGCAGTATTGTAACAAATTCGATAAAGACCTTAAAAATAAAAACAATCTTAAAAGTCATCCCAAATTTAAACAGCTCTATGAAAATTATACTCACTATAAGGAATACCTCTTCCCCCCAAAAGAAAGTCACCCTGTATTTTCTGCAGAAATTATCCTGTTTCTACCATTTGGGACCAGATAGAATAAGTCTAATCCCTCTTCCATATGACAGACTTTCAAATATTTGAAGACAAATCTCAAGTCCTCCTGAGTCTAATTATATTGAAAATGGAAGGAAAAATGGGAGAGAAAGAAAAGAAATGGAATTGTACATGTCAGTGACGAACGAAGCCTCACACATTGAAACAGACTTTTTTTGTTGTTGTTTTTACCCCCTCCCCACCACAGGCTTACCACTTTATAATAACTATGAAAAACAATCCTCAAACAAATTCAGGATTGGCAACTGCTTAGATTTAGACAAGGATGGAGATAGGAGAAGCCACACAATTTCTATTTTTCCTTAGTGACTTCATATCTTGAGTTACTGATGCTGGTGACAAAGGAGGGATACAGGCCTGCCAATCATTTTCTGTCCTTCAGTGCAAAAATAACCGGTCCTTCCTTTGTAGTGAAATGTAGAGTAAGTCTCTCTAGGAGCGTACGGACTATTTGTTTTAATGTAGTGAATTTTAGATTTTATTGCTCCTAAAGATCTCAAGATAAGGCTATGGAAATGCAAGATTAGTATGATTATTAACTCCAGAACTCATTCTAGTCTGATTGTGAAAATCTGAGGAGTAAGACTCAGAAAAGTACGTTTTTAATAAGCACTCTATTTCTAATTCAGAGGCCTCATGTTTTAAAAAGTACTGCTAAATTGCCTAGATCAAGAAAACAAATTTAAGTTGCACCCTGGTTTCAAACTCACTGCCTATGAACTTTCATATTAAAATGTCCCTATGCATATTTTAGGGCTTCGGGCAGGAGGAGAAGGGGATGACAGAGGATGAGATGGCTGGATGGCATCGCTGACTCGATGAATGTGAGTCTGAGTGACCTCTGAGAGCTGGTGATGGATAGGGAGGCCTGGCGTGCTGCAGTTCATGGGGTTGCAAAGAGTCGGACATGACTGAGCGACTGATCTGATCTGAGTGGCTCAGTGGTAAAGAATCTACCTCCAATGCAGGAGATAGTTTCAATCCCTGGGTTGGGAAGATCCCTTGGAGATGGAAATAGCAACCCACTTGTATTCTTGCCTGGGAAGTTCCATGGAAAGAGGAGCCTGGTGGGGTCACAAAGAGTTGGACACAACTTAGTGACTAAGCAACAACAAAAATGAACGTTTTAACATGGTTGCTCAGAACAAAACCTTGGGGCCGTCATTTCTTTCTTGCTTTTCCAACAACCATCCAGTATATAAGCAAATCCTGCCAGCTGTACCTTCAGAACATATCCATAATCCAAACACTTCTCATCACCCCTACTGCAACCACTTGGAACCAACCCTCAGTCATCTCCACCCACCACTGCTACGTGCTAATTGCCTAGCAGCTGTTCTCAGTATGGCTTGCATATTTTCAAGCCACCAATGTGATCCATGCCAATACTTCTTGAATCTCTCAAGTATCTTCTCAAGTCACATGACTTCAAGTCTGGACCTTCTAAGGTAATATTTGATCCATCCTCACCATGCTTGCTTCTCTGAGCTCATCTCCTCCTCTCTTAGGGCTACAGCCCCAGGTTCCTCCTTGCTGCTCCCTGAATAGACCAGTGTACTTCCACCTCAAGACTTTGGAATGGACGTTTCCCTTGTCTCTAGTCCTCTTCTTTCGGGATGATCTTGAATCACTTGTCATGTCCTTCAGCCCTGCAGTCAAAAGTCACCTTCTTAGTGAGACCTTGCCTGACAACCTTATTTAAAGTGCAACTCAATCACACTGCCAGAAATCCCATTCCTGTCTCCTGTGTGTAACTTATTCTATGCTTAGTTTTTATTCTTTGCCTCCATATCCCCTGCCAGAAGAATGAAATCTCTGGAAGAGTGGGGTACTTTTGCATAAAATTATTGTTGTATTCCACTACCTAATATAGTGTGCTGACTTAAAAGCACAACTTGAGAGTTGTGAGTTAAGATTTATTTGGGGCAAAATGGGAACTCCAGGAGACAGGTAGTGCTGATGGTGTGGTGGTGGTGTATGGGTGTGATGTAGGGGTGGTGATGGTTTAGTTGCTAAGTCATGTCTGACTCTTGTGACACCATCCTACCAGGCTCCTCTTGGGATTCTCCAGGCAAGAATACTGGAGTGGGTTGCCATTTCCTTCTCCCAGGGATCTCCCCAACCCAGGAATCAAACCCATGTCTCCTGCACTGCAGGCAGATTCTTTACTAACTGAGTTCTAAGGGAAGACCCAGGCTCCTCTCTGCATGGAATTCTCCAGGCCAGAATACTGGTGTGCGTAGCCATTCCCTTCTGCAGGAGATCTTCCCAACCTAGGGATGGAACCCAAGTCTCCCGCATTGAAGGCAGATTCTTTACAGTCTGAGCCACCTGGGAAGCCCAAGAGGTAGGAGATGCTTGGTATATGAGTGATATTGGTGAATAGGGAACACAGACAATCAAGCACTTTTTTTTTTTTTTTTTTTTTGGCAGAAGGTTCCTGATAGTCAAGAGGTGCAGATGTCACCATGAAGGATTTTGGTGCTTTTCTAGATATAAGGAGAAACAAGAATTGGCTCATAAAATCAGCTCCAAAAATGTCTAACTATCTGAAGACCTGTTCTGCCAGTTTTTCCCAGAGCACTGAGAGCCTCCTTTCTGCTCTCCACCCTGAACTCCTTTCAGGGGGTGTTGAAAATCAGCAGCAGCACATGATTTAATCCTTGTAGAGGTAGAAGGCAAATGCCAATTTGTAGTTGACCAGTGTTTCCCTGATAGTAGGCAATCAATAAATAGTTTTAAAATAAACCCAACATTTGGGTAAAGCTGTGAGCCAGTAGAACACACAATTAAATGGTAAGTGGTATTCCTTATTTTGCCAAGATTGTAAAGGATGATAAAAAGAAACAATACTGTGGGACCATAAAAGAAGTATTAACCTTTCAGTGATAATAAATGTATAGTTGATATTAGTATTTTATATAATTTTTCACTTATGATGTAGTCAAAAACATATTCATTGATAATCTCTCCCAAAGTATTTGGGTTTTGAGCTATCATGCTAGAAGAAGAGACCATCTCTTTTTCTGGGCATTTTGCTGCTGCTGATGCTAAGTCGCTTCAGTCATGTCAGACTCTGTGCGACCCCATAGACGGTAGCCCACCAGGCTCCCCCCGTCCCTGGGATTCTCCAGGCAAGAACGCTGCAGTGGGTTGCCATTTCCTTCTCCAGTGCATGAAAGTGAAAAGTGAAAGGGGAGTCGCTCAGTCATGCCCGACCCTCAGCAACCCCATGGACTACAGCCTTCCAGGCTCCTCCTTCCATGGGATTTTCCAGGCAAGAGTACTGGAGTGGGGTGCCACTGCCTTCTCCGCTGGGCATTTTAACCAAATTATTTAACCCTAGGTCTCAGCGAAAATGAAGGAAGAAGTATGGGTCACTTATACTTTTTTTACCCGCAAGTCTAACAATAAGTTCTAAGTTCAGTTGCTCAGTCGTGTCTGACTGTTTGCAACCCCATGAATCATAGCACACCAGGCCTCCCTGTCCATCACCAACTCCTGGAGTTTACTCAGACTCATGTCCATTGAGTCAGTGATGCCATCCAACCATCTCATCCTCTGTCTTCCCCTTCTCCTCCTGCTCTCAATCTTTCCCAGCATCAGAGTCTTTCCAGTGAGTCAGTTCTTCGCATCAGGTGGCCAAAGTATCAGAGTTTCAGCTTTAGTGTCAGTCCTTCCAAAGAACACCCAGGACTGATCTCCTTCAGAATGGACTGGTTGGATCGCCTTGCAGTCCAGGGGACTCTCAAGAGTCTTCTCCAACACCACAGTTCAAAAGCATCAATTCTTTGGCGCTCAGCTTTCTTCACAGTCCAACTCTCACAACCATTCATGACTACTGGAAAAACCATAGCCTTGACTAGACGGACCTTTGTTGGCAAAGTAATGTCTCTGCTTTTAATATGCTATCTAGGTTAGTCATAACTTTCCTTTCAAGGAGTAAGCATTTTTTAATTTCATGGCTGCAATCACCATCTGCAGTGATTTTGGGGCCCCCAAAATAAAGTCTGACACTGTTTGCCCATCTATTTCCCATGAAGTGATGGGACCAGATGCCATGATCTTTGTCTTCTGAATGTTGAGCTTTAAGCCAACTTTTTCACTCTCCTCTTTCACTTTCATCAAGAGGCTCTTTAGTTCCTCTTCACTTTCTGCCACAAGGGTGGTGTCATCTGCATATCTGAGATTATTGATATTTCTCCCGACAGTCTTGATTCCAGCTTGTGCTTCGTGCAGCCCAGTGTTTCTCATGACGCACTCTGCATAGAAGTTAAATAAGCAGGGTGACAGTATACAGCCTTGATGAACTCCTTTTCCTATTTGGAACCAGTCTGTTGTTCCATGTCCAGTGCCAACTGTTGCTTCCTGACCTGCATACAAATTTCTCAAGAAGCAGGTCAGGTGGTCTGGTATTCCCATCTCGTTCAGAATTTTCCACAGTTTATTGTGATCTACACAGTCAAAGGCTTTGGCATAGTCAATAAAGCAGAAATAGATGTTTTTCTGGAACTCTCTTGCTTTTTCCATGATCCAGCGGATGTTGGCAATTTGATATCTGGTTCCTCTGCCTTTTCTAAAACCAGCGTGAACATCTGGAAGTTCACGGTTCACGTACTCCTGAAGCCTGGCTTGGAGAATTTTGAGCATTACTTTACTAGCGTGTGAGATGAGTGCAACTGTGCGGTAGTTTGAGCATTCTTTGGCATTGCCTTTCTTTGGGATTGGAACGAAAACTGACCTTTTCCAGTCCAGTGGCCACTGCCGAGTTTCCCAAATTTGCTGGCATATTGAGTGTAGCACTTTCACAGCATCATCTTTCGGATTTGAAATAGCTCCACTGGAATTCCATCACCTCCACTAGCTTTGTTCGTAGTGATGCTTTCTAAGGCCCACTTGACTTCACATCCCAAGATGTCTGGCTCTAGGTGAGTGATCATACCATCTTGATCATCTGGGTTGTGAAGATCTTTTTTGTACAGTTCTGTGTATTCTTGCCACCTCCTCTTAACATCTTCTGCTTCTGTTAGGTCCATACCATTTCTGTCCTTTATCGAGCCCATCTTTGCACGAAATGTTCTGTTGGTATCTCTAATTTTCTTGAAGAGATCTCTAGTCTATCCCATTCTGTTGTTTTCTTCTATTTCTTTGCATTGATCACTGAGGAAGGCTTTATTATCTCTCCTTGCTATTCTTTGGAGCTCTGCATTCAGATGCTTGTATCTTTCCTTTTCTCCTTTGCCTTTTTCTTCTCTTTTTACAGATATTTGTAAGGCCTCCTCAGACAGCCATTTTGCTTTTTTGCATTTCTTTTCCATGGGAATGGTCTTAACCCCTGTCTCCTGTACAATGTCACAAACCTCTGTCCATAGTTCATTAGGCACTCTATCAGATCTGTTCCCTTAAATCTTTTAAATCCCTTAAATTATTAAACAATAATTTGGTCTATAAAATTAATTTCAGATTCTTTATCATTGACAGTGTACAGTTCTCATTTGGTTAAAATACTTAGAGGATTTACTAGAATATAAAATTATTTTTTACATGTAATGTTTCTTTGGATCCCTATTGTAGACAAATATAGAGTGGAACAGGATATTCATGATACTGACTTTACAGATGTGAAAATTGAGACTCAAAAAGTAAAATGAATTGTCTGATACCCCACTGATAGGCCTGAGGGCTATCATTAGAACTTTCCTTGGAGCTTTTTTTTTTTTTTTTAATGGAAATATAGTTGATTCAGGCTTCCTCGGTGGCTCAGTGGTAAAGAATCCACCTGTGTTGCAGGAGATGTTGTGGGTTCGATGCTTGTTTTGGCAAGATCCCCTGGAGGAGGGCATTCTTGCCTTGGAGAATCCCAGGAACAGAGGAGCCCTACGGGGTACAGTCCTTAGGGTCGCACAGAGTCAGACGTGACTGAAGTGACTGAGAACATGTAGTTGATTTACAATGTTGTGCACTTTCTTCTTCATCTACTCTGGGTTCTTTTCATCTAACTTCACAGCATCTCATCTACGGCTGAATACCCAACAGATACCTTTTAAGAATTGTTTATATTTTGGCTAAGCTGGGTCTCTGCTGAGTGGGCTTTCCCTAGTTGCCGTGAGTGGTGGCTACTCTCTACTTGTGGCATGAGGCTTCCTCTTTGTGGTGGCTTCTCTTGTTGCAGAGTATGGGCCTCTAGGGCAAGCAGGCTCAGCACAGGGTCGGTTGCCCTGTGGCATGTGGGACCTTCCTGGACCAGCTATCGAACCCATGTCCCATGCATTGGCAGGCAGATGCTTAACCACTGTCCCACCAGCAAAGTCCCAACACTTATGTTTTTGAAAGGAAGGATAGATTGAATTTTTCTTTGAGCTTAAAGACAGCAAGGTTATTTGATACAGATCACTTAATTGTAAATGTGCCTCCAGCTTTTAAAAGTGGTCTTTGTAAGATTGAACAAACTAACTCATCACCATCAGTTTTAAGAGTGTATTTTTAGTTAGTTATAGTGGAATGTGATTAAATCAAACATTCACAGGCAAGAATGAAAATATTAAGAAGTTGTCATGGGTTTGGAGAGAAGAGATTTTGCAAAGTGCTAAGAAATGGGTTGGTAGATGAAAAAGAAATAAAATTTTTAATCTGGACTAAATTAATTTAAGATGAGGACTCAGTTTATTTCTTAAATTTCTTTAGAAAAGTGAATCCCAAAATGTGAACTGCAAGATGTTGCTGCTGCTAAGTCACTTCAGTCGTGTCCGACTGTGCGACCCCATAGACGGCAGCCCACCAGGCTCCCCCGTCCCTGGGATTCTCCAGGCAAGAACACTGGAGTGGGTTGCCATTTCCTTCTCCAATGCATGAAAGTGAAAAGTGAAAGTGAAGTCGCTCAGTCGTGTCCGACTCTCAGGAGTCAGAGGAGACTACCAGGCTCCTCCGTCCATGGGATTTTCCAGGCAAAAATACTGGGGTGGGGTGCCATTTCCTTCCCCGGCAAGATGTTACTACATCCTTATTAAATGGGAATTAGTAGTAATAGATATTTAGAAAATGGTGCAGATAATAACTTTGGTTGAGTGATTGAAGATATGCTAATATGCATTTTTATTCTTTTTTAATATAAATTTATTTTGAGTCTAATTACAATATTGTATTGATTTTTGCCATACATCAACATGAATCTGCCATGGGTGTACACATGTTCCCCATCCTGAACTCCCCTCCAACCTTCCTCCCCATACCATCCCTCTGGTTGTCCCAGTGCCCCAGCCCTGAGCATCCTGTATCATACATTGGACCTGACTGGCGATCTGTTTCACATATGATATTATACATGTTTCAATGCCATTCTCCCAAATCATCCGACCCTTGCCCTCTCCTACAGAGTCCAAAAGACTGTTCTATTCATCTGTGTCTCTTTTGCTGTCTCGCATACAGGGTTATCATTACCATCTTTCTAAATTCCATATATATGCATTAGTATACCGTATTGGTGTTTTTCTTTCTGGCTTACTTCACTCTGTATAATAGGCTCCAGTTTCATCCACCTCATTAGAACTGATTCAAATGTATTCTTTTTAATGGCTGAGTAATACTCCATTGTGTATATGTACCACAGCTTTCTTTATCCATTCATCTGCTGATGGGCATCTAGGTTGCTTCCATGTCCTGGCTATTATAAACAGTGCTGCGATGAACATTGGGGTATACATGTCTGTTTCAATTCTGGTTTCCTCGGTGTGTATGCCCAGCAGTGGGATTTCTGGGTCATATGGCAGTTCTATTTCCAGTTTTTTAAGGAATCTCCACACTGATAGGTCCCTGCTTACAAAAAATGTGAATAAAACTTAATTGGTTGCTAGGAGATTAAATGTTTGATTCCATGTAAAGTGCCTAGTACATTAAACTATTCAGAAAGTGTTGATTACTATTATTATGCAAAAAATTTTAAGAGGACTCATGGTAAGGAACCTTCTAAATGTGATTAACTCAGTTTTTCCCAAACGTGGCTAACGATAAGGTCAGTACCTAAAAACATCATAGAAGTTTGGAAAATCCTATTGTAGAAAATCCAGTGGGTCATAGAGGCATGAAAAACAGTATGGTCACCTCTCCTGAACAACATACATATTAATATATTTATCAGTGCTAACCTTCCTCTTTGAATGTTCTCCCTCCTGTATTTTTTAAAAAAATTTTTATTGAAATAGTCAATTTAAAATGTTGTGTTAGTTTCAGGTGTATAGCACAATGATTCAGATATATGTGTATATTTCAGATTACTTTTCCTTCTAGGTTATTAGAAAATATTGAGTATAGTTCCCTGTGCTATACAGTAGGTTCTTATTATCTATTTTACATATAGCAGTGTGTGTATATTAATTCCCATCTTCTGATTTAACCCCCCCCCAAACACCTTTCCCATTTGGTAACCATTAGTTTGTTTTCTATGTGGGTCTCTTTATGTTTATGTTTTGTAAATAAGTTCATTTGGATTTTTTTATTCCACTTATTCCAGTGATATCATATTTGTCTGGCTTACTTAGTATGAAAATCTCTAGGTGCATCCATGTTGCTGCTGAGTCGCTTCAGTCGTGTCCAACTCTGTGCGACCCCATAGACGGCAGCCCACCAGGCTCCCCCGTCCCTGGGATTCTCCAGGCAAGAACACTGCAGTGGGTTGCCATTTCCTTCTCCAATGCATGAAAGTGAAAAGGGAAAGGGAAGTCGCTCAGTCGTGTCTGACTCAGCGACCCCATGGACTGCAGCCTACCAAGCTCCTCCATCCATGGGATTTTCCAGGCAAGAGTACTGGAGTGGGGTGCCATTGCCTTCTCCATCCATGTTGCTACAAATGCTTTATTTCATTCTCTTTTTAATGGCTGATTAATAATCCATTATGTGTGTACCACAGCTTTAACTATTCTGCTATTGATGCACTAGTTCGCTTCCATGTCTTGGGTACTGTATCCCTCCTTTATTTTTTGTCTGATAAATTCTTACCTCTGATGGAGAGACTGAAACTACCACTGAAATTCTCTATCCCTTTCTATATCCACATTCTTTACATTGTGATTTTGCAGTGATTCTCCTCAAGAGGTGGATTCTATTTCCTTATCTATGTAATGGGCTGGTTTTGTGAGTTATGTTGGCCATTAGAATATTTAAAAAATGGTGGTGTTGCAAGATGGGGTCTCAAAAGACTTGGCATGCCTCTTCTTCTGCCTTTATCATGATAACATAACCAGCCTAACCTACTAGATCATGAAGCACGTGGAGCAGAGTTTGTGAAGAGCCTTATCTGTAAGAACTGGCCCAGCTAACCTCCCCAGTACCTGCACATACATGGATGAGTCTAGCTAAGATCAGCCAAGCCAGGATCAGATCAGATCAGGATCTGATCACCCCCTAGCTGACCCATAAATTTCTAAGAAGAAGAAATGGTTATTTTAAGCCACAGATTACATAGTTTTCACAAAAGGTTAATAATAAACTATCTTTAAATCTTAGCCCAGTGGCAACTTGGCCGTGTAATATTCCCTCACACAGCACACCTTGGTCTACTCCCCCATTCCCCCTTAGCAGTCTGCCTTCATAGCTCTTGTTTGATATTATGATAATCTTCTGGTTTATCAGGTTTGTTTGGCTTGTTTATTTGCTCAGTCAGTCTTGTCTGACTGTTTGTTACCCTTTGGACCCACCAGACTCCTGTCTCTGTGGGAGTTTTCAGGCAAGAATACTGAGTGAGTTGCCATTTCCTTCTCCAGGGGATCTTCCTGACCCAGGGATAGAACCCATGTCTCCTGTGACTCCTGGGATTCTGGATTATCAGAGTGTGAGCTTCTTGAAGGATGAGTCAGTCTTATTAATGAATGCCTGACTTGTAGCAGAGAGGGTCTGGCACAGACAGGTGATGGTGCCCAGGCGGCTCTGTGATGTTTAAATTGTGAACACTGTCATGTTTTAAAGCCATTGTCTGAAAATCAGAAAATGAGTCACCTCACTGGAGCACCTGTTCTATGCCAGATCATTGTCATTTTAAACAAAGTGTTCTTTGTCTTCCTGATAGTTACCTTTTTAATAAGAAGCTGCCTCCTCATTTGCCTCATTCGCTCCTCAAACCATTCTATGTGGGTAGAAAATGGGAACTTAGTATTTTTAAAGCCTGTATTAAGCATTAACCTTTTATATTTGAAAGCAAATTTCTTTTTCCTTATTTCATGGGTAGTAAGACATGTTGTTGTTGTTGTTGTTTTTAATAGTTTTCAGGTATCAGAAAGACACTGAAGTTGAGTACATCTTTGGCCCTGGAACTTTACTGTGTTTCTACAGTTGGTCCTCTGTACTGTGGGTTCCCTATCTTGAATTCAGTCCGTCAAAGATTGAAAATATTCTAAAATTCCATGAAGCTCCAAAGAACAATTCGAATTTGCTGCACACCAGCAACTATTTACATAACACATTTATTCTGTGCAGTTGACCCTTGCATAATGAAGGGCTTAGGGACTCAGTTGAAAAATCCACATATAACTTATAGCCAGTATTCTGCATACATGGTACCTCTGCATTTGAGGGTTCAATCATGGATCCTCTAGCACTGTAGTATTTATTACTGAAAAAAAATCCATGTATTAAGGGGGGCCTGCAGAGTACAAACCCATATTGTTCAAGGATCAACTCTCTTAGCTATAAGTAAGCTAAAGATGACTTTGAGTATACAGGAGAAGAGACTTCCCCTGTGGTCCAGTGGTTAAGACTTTGCCTTCCTGTGCATGGGGTGCAGGTTTCATCCCTGGTCGGGGAGCTGAGATCCCACATGCTCTGAGTCCAAAAAACCACATCATAAAACAGAAGCAATATTGTCACGAATTCAATAAAGACTTTAAACTGTTTAAAAAAGTAAAGGACACAGCAGAGTGGGCATAGGTTACATGCACATACTGTGCCGTCTTCTATATGCCTCTTGAGCATCTGTAGGGTTTGACTGATATCTCTAGGGGTTCTGGAATCACTCCATAGTGAGGGACAACTGTAAAATGAACACTCTAAAACAGTGGTCCTCAACCTTTTTGGCACCAGGGACCAGTTCCGTGGAAGACAGTTTCTCCACAGATGGAGAGTGGAGGGGGAGAGATGGTTCAGGTTGCAACGCCAGAGATGGGGAGCGGCAGAGGGAGCTTTGGTCGCCTGCCTGCTGCTCACCTGCTGCTGTACGGCCTGTTTCCTAACAGTCCATGGCCCAGGGGTTGGGGACCACTGTTCTAGAACATCTCTGTTCAGAACCAGACTCAGCCAGAGACAGCTGGAGATGTGTTCAGGCATTACACTATTTCTAGAACATTTACTTTGTGTCCAGAGAGTTTGATATAATTATCTCCTTTTAAAGATAGTTTCTTGGCCAAGGTCATATATCCAGAAAATGGTAGACTCCAATTACTCCCCAGCCTTTGCTGATCTTATACACATTTTGTTGACTGCTCTGCATATAGCCTCTCTAAAGTAAGACAAAAGCTAACACTCCTTGTTGCTTACTAAGTAGTATGTAATGTGCTAAGGGCTTTACTTGTATTTTTTTTTTTTTTTCATTTAATCTTCAGATACTGGAAAGACTAAATTTCTGTGATCACACCTGTATTAGAAATAAAGTAGAAATATGAAGTGTCTTGTGTGCATGTGTGCTAACTTGCTTCAGTTGTCTTTGATTCTTTGCAACCCTATGGACTATAGGCCACCGAGCTCCTCTGTCCATGGGATTCTTCAGGCAAGAAGACTGGGGTGAATTGCTGTGCCCTCCTCCAAGGGATCTTTCTGAGCCAGGGATCGAAACCGTGGCTCCTGCATTGCAGGCAGATTCCTTAACTCTAAGTCACTGGGGAAGCCCATTATAAGTGTCTTGCATGAGTGAGTGAGTGAGTGAGAGTCACTCAGTCCTGTCTGACTCTGCATTCCCATGGACTGTAGCCTGCCAGGCTTCTCTGTCTATTAAATTCTCCAGGGTAAATCAATGCTAAATCATCAGTGCTAAATGGTAAAGGGAGAATTTGAACCCAGACTCTGTTATTATTGAGTAAATGCGAAATAAATCTTTTAAATGAATGAGCAATCCCTATCAGAATATGTTTGATATTCTGACAAATGGTGGCTACATAGAACATACCTAGATTAGCCCAAAGTAGCTTAATCCACTCAGAATTGGTTCTTAACTAGATAATACATTAAAAAAATATTTTGAAGAGTTTACAATTTTATAAAACTATTCAAAATAATTTTTTAACAATTCTTTATAACAGTTCAAATTGATCTATTAAGTTCCCATCAGAACGAGCTAGTTATATATGGTATGGACCTTTGTGTCAGTCCACACAGCCTTTATCTAGTTAAAATTTGTTCTGACAAAGTCAAGCTGGATTTATTTGCTGTAATGATTTCAAATAATTCTGAAATTGTTGGTGGTTCTACCTAATCATGGGCTTCCCTGGTGGCTCAGCAGTAAACAAATTCTGCCTGCAATGCAGGAGATGAAGGAGGTATGGGTTCGATCCGTGGGCCAGGGATCCTGTGGAGGAGGGCATAGCAACACACTCCAGTATCCCTGCTGGGAAAATCCCATGGACAGAGGAGCCTGGTGGCCTATAGTTCTTGGGGTCACAAAGAGTTGGACACAACTGAAACAAGTGAGCAATTAGCAACAGCTGAAGCAATTAGTACCTAATCATACTAATTTACCTAGATTAAGTTAATTAGAATCAACTATCATTCTACCAGTAACTTAAAAACATTTTAATTAGCTTTAAAGTGCTGTCTACCTTAAAGTGGTCAAAAAGGATAGCTGAAACAACTCATAGCCACTTGGTGAATATTCACACCCATTCCTATTAGACCCATAAGAACCCCAAAAGTTGAGGAAACGTTACCTATACTCCCTTCCGAGCTCCGTCATAGACACTAGATCCATTGTACACATAAAGATTTTGAGAAATCTAGAGAACATTCTGTAAATTTCCAACTTAATTTTGGGACAAAACCTGTTATCTGTGAAATGGTTTAAAAAAACAAGTTTTAGAAAGCACTGGTTTAAGCCAATTTTTGACCTTTTCATTGACAACCAACTCAGTGAAGTAGATTGGAAACCATCTTCTAGTAAATCATACTGTTGAAAATGGCTCCAACCAGTTGTTAAGTAGTTATTAAATTCTTGGGAACTTTCAGCATTTTAACAGCTTATTGACCAGAGGCATAATCATACATCTTTTGTTACTGGAACATTATTGACTGGAGATATTTCAATATTCACAAACATAACAAATCGCCAGCCACAGGCATTAGTTTCTGCAAAAATCCCCTGGTCAATAATGTGTTAAAAACCATTCAAAACAGATTCAGTCAGTCAAGATGTATTTGAAGTGTACAACATTACTTATGTTCTTAATGTTTTCCCATGGAGCGGCAGAACATTTTCTAGAGTGTCTGTAAAAATAATGCAAGCATTTTGAGGAATAATGGAAATGGCATCCCAGTTAGGGTGTGGCAGGTATCTTAAAACTGTATAAAACTATAATCCCAAGAGTGGTGATGTATGTGTTGAAGTGGTCTAGAAATATTTAGGAGATCCTCTCAAAAAAAATGATCATCTCATCTTTGCTGTCATGTGCCTCATTTTATCTTCTTCCTGAGGACAGGAGACATTAGGTTCAACATATTAATTAGGTTCAATATGCTGGAAATTGTCCTTGATATGGAAGGCATTCCAGCCCCAGCATGGATGTGTCAGGAAAGTATGTAGAAGGGATTCTCATTGAGAGTTCAAAGTTCCACTCATGGAGTATCCTAAAATGTCAATAAAAGACTCTTTATTCATAAATAACTGATATGCAGGAATTTATGTCTGTACATTTATCTTGAAAAGTCTGTAACCATCCAGTTTTTTTTTTTTTGCAAACTCTACATAAAACATCCAAACCGTCCATTTTTGTTCAATACAATATAACACAGCTGTTTGGCATTACCAAATATATATGTATATATATTTATAGATATGTACATGTGCTGAAAAAGAAGCCAGTGCAGCCTTTTCTAAGAAGTCCATCCAAGTATTTACTGTACAACATTCAGAATTTACACTGATAATACAAGGCACAAAAAGTGTGGTATGAAGCCAAGGCCATGCTTTATTCACACTCTCTCTTCTGGCTTGTTCACTCCTTCAGCTTCATGTCAAATTAAGTATTCAGTTCTGCTTTCTTTTTTTTTTTTTTCGGCTTTGAACACATCAAATGAATGTTGAGAGTGGAATGGGTTTGAGATATGAGTCATTTGAAAGAACCACCCTCCCCACCCCGACACACACACATATGCGCACACACACTTTCCCAAAATAAACAGAACAAAATGAAATCTGTTTTAAAAATTCTTCCATAAAGAAGTGGAGGTAAACCATTACTTATATATATCTTTTTTTCTTTTTGTTTTTTTTTTTTTAGTTTGAGTCAGGAAGAATTATCCAGTTTTCCTCTTCCTGCTTATGTTTGTAATATTTCTAGGTTGAGACTTACCAGATTGCATGCACCAATCAGATACAGTTCTGAAGAATAGGAAATGTTAAGTTGGCCTTTATTCCAGTTTAGAAAAGGAGGAAACTATTTTCCTGACTGGAAAATTTCCACAGATGGAGTGTGTCCCACCTTCTTACAGAGAAGTTTTGAATGAGAACGGTCAACATAATTTAGGACAGGCCTTGGAAGGTGTTTCCGATTGAAATATTTTAGTCATCCTCTGATGAGGCTTAAATGGAAGTCTCCTGGTAAGAGGTGACTTCCCCTTAAGTATCATCAGAGCTGCTAATGGAGGAATACTAGAATTATTAGATCTATTTCCGGTTATAATGTTTCAGTAATGGGGTCAGAAGGCATGATATTCTGTCCACAAATACTCAAATATCACCTTTCCTTTTCATGATTCAACAGAACCGCAGTTAAGTTTCCACCTACTCTCTATATCCAATTTTAATGGGATTATATAATTTGTCCAATTTAGGAATTTGGATGTAAATAATGCTTCAGATAGGGAAATACTTTTGGCAGGTAAGCACAATTTGAAGCCAAAGGACATTTTCATTATTATCATGCCTTTCGTAAAATGATTTAACACACATTTCCATTCATGCAAAGAACTACATTACCAAATTTAGTGATATAGTTTCTCATTTAACTTTTTGGAGAAAAAAAAATACCCCTTGCCAAACTCAATATTAGGGATTGAGGGGGAGGAACTTTTGCATCTCTGGCCTAAACATGAAGCTTACTGCCTTTTTAATCTTTGGGTTCAGATGGAGGGTGGCTTCCAAGACATGGGGTTTGGTGTCACTGTCTTAGGCCCACCTCGTGAGGACATTCCAAATCCATGATCTTCACAGCAAAAGGAAAAATCAAAGTAGCTGCTTCAAAAACCACAATTATTCTATGTGAGTTAAATTTCCTACTTCAGATCACAGTACTACACACTAGTGACTAACAGCCAGGTCTGATTTCCATCCCCTTTTCTTTCTTAAAAAAAAAATAACAGCACGTGAATTGCCATCTCGGTCTTGTCGACAAGCCTGGAGTTGGGGATGTGATGAGTCCATGGTAGACACTGGCTCTCCTAGAACTGCTTTTGCAAAAACACCACATGCTGTCAACACAGCCAAACAGCTTTATAACTGCAGCTTTTGAAAGAAGTTAGGAAAGTAAAAACACAAAATATGCAACACACCTAAGATTAGTAACATTTTCACTTTGTGACATTTGACAAAATACATTTTTGCTTGTAGTTCAGGAAAGTTCTATGCAGACAAAACAGTGGAAACGGCGGAAACAGTGGCCATTCAGCGTTTGGCTAAAGCATCAATTTTTGTAATTACAGCACTATGGCAACTAACACCAAAGGGATCATAGAATGTGTCGCTATGTGCAGGACAATATGTTGTTCTCCCATTTGCTCTGGGTGTCACATCTAGTCCAGTCAATGGGAGTTACCAAGGATTCAGAACTCGGCAATGTTTCATGAGGAAAATTAATGAAAATGGGCCACACCGTGGGCCAGAAAAGCAGTTTCTCAGCTCCTCCACAGTTCCTGTGACCTTCACGGATCTGGGACAAAGACCCTCTGAGAGAACTTCACCTTTAACACATCTGACTCAACACCTTTACAGGGGGATTAAGAAATCGAAGGGAAGATGGCAAAAAAAAAAAAAAAAAGAAAAAGAAAACCCAAAGCATATCAAAAGATTCTCTAACAGTTTGAAATTCACAGGTAGATTGGTCAGATGTTTGCAAAGTGAACAATACCATCTTCAACCAGTTCTATTTAACATTTTCTTACCAATCCCAATGTTGAGAATTTCTATCAAGGGAGACTGTTATAATACATCCAGAACTTTTAATCCAAAGAGAACCCTGTTTAGTGATTTGACTTCATAACTTCTCTCAAAGTCAACTGAAAATAACAGGGACTGTGGCAAAGGAGAACATCTGCAGTTGGAAATAAAAATAACAGAAAATAGAGAAGTTCCCCCTCTTTAAAGAGAACTGTCAACTCCTATTCATCTCTTACAAAAAGGCCAATAAAGTTTTTGTGGGAGTACATCTGAGTTTTATGAGATTTCCTGCACTGGTAAATGAAGTTTGCATTTAAATCCATAGAGTAAGCTTCCTTTTGGCTTAAAGGATTTTTAATGTAAGCCTGGAAAGCTGCACAAGCAATGCTCTAAAAATTACCTTTATGGGGCTGCAGTCTGGTGAAGCTGGGAAATGCAGCGTTTTGGTGGCTCCTTTTAAGTCATGTTCGAGGCTCGACTATTAGACTTAGATGCATTTGAGCACTGAAAGATTTGGCATTAAGTGGGCTATCCTGTAAAAATTTTAAGTCGCCTACCAAGTATGAAAGACCACCTTTAATTTATTGTTTCATTTTGCTCTAGGACAATAAGACTTTGAGTGTAAGTGCTTAGACTGAGTGAATCCCTTTCAAGAAAGGCAAGATGATAGCAAAGTATTAAAATCAAACCAGGGTTTAGGTTGCAGTGAATAACCACAAGTTCAAGTATCAGCTAAGTCTATCTGGTGTGCAGTTTCATACTCTTCTGCCACACACAAACACATCTTGGTCTGTAAATCTCAACAACATGGGTTCTCTTTGGAATTCTGTTCTAAAATACTGTACAATCCTGACCTGCAATGGCCACAGAATTTCCTACTGTAGAAAACCTGTAGAAATCCTACATGGGATCCTGGAAGAAATGAGAAATGTAAAGAGGAAACAAAATGGATTGAAAGGTGGATTTGAACTTTGGGCTGAAATTTGAGGTGAATTTTTCTGCTTCCTTTATCACATTTATTTATAAAATTCAGGCCAAAAAAAAAAAAAAAAAGACATTCTATACAGTCAGGGATTGATAATAAATTCTTAAAACAATCTAGATAGATTCTAGGGAAAACATTGACATTTTCCATATTTTAAAATATAAAAAATGTATCAAAAATCTAAAAAAGATCTGTGGATTCACAGAATAGATGAAACAATTAAAAGGCCAATTAGAAGAGAAGAGAAAAATGGGTAGGATATTTAAAACAAAAATTATCCAAGACGGATAACAATATAAGCTCTACACTGTTTCTTTAAGTTTGTATTCAGCAGTTCAGTGCAGATTCTTTCCATATACCATCCATGCCAATCAACCCTCAGGTTTATTGTGGGAGACTGACCATCAATTTCCACTTCTATCTCAAATCATATCAGGGGTAGCGAATGATTTACACTTTTGCACTTTCTCTGTTTTGCTCCCTAGAAGGAATAAACAACTGGAGTACACTAGCAAAAAGGTGTTTTCCTGATGGAGGTGGTATTTTGAAAATATGCTCAACAGTTCTAAGAGGACTTGTTCTATATAATATACCTTTGGTTCCTGAGAAAAGCAAGATGCTTTTGAATTTCATGTAGCAAAGCCTTCTATCAAATACAGGGGACCTTTGTACCACACATTCATTAGAGAAAATGGCCAACACATTAAAGAGTTCTTCAAAGCCTTACCTAGGGTATTGTAAATTCAACTTACTTTTTTTTAAGGTCGTTTTTCACTTTCGTGGAGATTCATTTTTTTAAACGTGGGATCTATGTTGTTTAAAAAATTGACTGCATCTCTACTGCCAAGTATTTCCCATCTCCCCCATTCCCTAACTATTTTTATTCTAATGGCGTCAACCTCTAAGCAGCTGTTCAGCCTGTGGTTAATCTAGGTCCTTGACTTGGGTTTTCCGATTCTGGACAGCTAATTAAAACATCCACCAAGAGATGAGCAGGAGCAAATCTCTTCATCTTTAGTCTACCAGGACATTTTGTCAAAAATAATTAAACAGGATAAAAGATGGAGTGAAGTGTTAAGATGGGGGTCATGAGTTATCCGTAGATTTCGATTCTCCACAATATTGTTGCCTTTCATTTAAAACATAGTGTACTATGTTAATGGTTCTTAAAGAAAACATACTGAAGGAGGTTGGATTATTGGAGCATGAAGGCTCTCTGAACAACGTGTGTAGTTTCTGAGACATTGTGGTAGACGTATTCCTTGTGTCTAGTCGGATAACATTTAGAGCAAAGACCTTTTGCTAATTTCTTAAGAGGCACGACGAGGATGACCTATAG
This sequence comes from Tragelaphus eurycerus, assembly GCA_935064755.1. Taxonomy (NCBI): domain Eukaryota; kingdom Metazoa; phylum Chordata; class Mammalia; order Artiodactyla; family Bovidae; genus Tragelaphus; species Tragelaphus eurycerus. Next base: position 7,923,889 of record CAKXYN010000034.1, on the reverse strand, counting down.
CCTCTACGGAGAGATTTTGTATGAACACAATACCAAAAGGCTGGAAAATTCAAGAACTGGATTGTAAAGGACCATGAAACCCCTCATCCCTTCATAACCACCATGCTGGGGAGCTAAATCAGCGACTGCACCCTGGAATGCCAGCTTGAGGCCTGTGGCATCTGCAATTCATATTTCCTTGGATCTGATTTGACCTCTCTTGTCTCTAAATCTGTGTGTAAGCTGTGTTCTAATAGCTTTTGCAACTTGAGTGGCTTAGCTGAGAATTAGAGATGGTTCTGTTGAGTTAAGCTAGAAAAAATAAATTCCCATACAGAAAAGTCTATGTTCCTTGAAACTTCTCCCCTAGTGTAAGGGGAAGAAAGAAGGTGGATAGATTTGTCCTTGGAGAAAATGAAGGTGGGGTAGGTATGCTGCAAGACGAGCGTGTGGTCTCTCTTACTTCTCAACCTATTAAGTGGCTGGGTTAGATAGGGAATTCGTGCTGGTGTGGTGTACTCAGATTTGATATTTTAAGTGCCCTTCTTGACACCGTTGACGTGTACAAATGAGTTGGCAACCCTGTCTCACTTCTAAAAGCCAGTTTACACTGATTGCCAACATCTCCCACGCCAGTTGGTTAGAAACTCTTGACAGTCTGGTACCAGCATCGACTGGTCCTTTGGGGGCACATCATTAAAAATCTCTTTCAAAACGTGCACTGATTTAATCTCTGTCTTCCCACCTCTGCTACAGCTCATCTTCCCCACAGTTACTTCTACTAGATAAGCCGCCACTTTATCCTTGTCACCCCAAATCTGAGCAGTCCCTCAAGTGTGAACCCAAGTCTGGATTCAGAGGAGACTGGAGAACCGTCTTATGTTTAAGAGAGCTAGTACTTTCCCTACCAATATATTTTACCTATATCAAATTCAGTGTCTTCAATCAGGGATGTTGACTGATTATAAATGAAGGCTGAACTCCCCAATGCCACTGGGCAGATAGCTGCCTCTTTTTTTCCCATTGAAAGCAAATGTCCCAAAGCTGGCCGTCACTCTCTCAGGAGAGGAGGTGGACTAGAGTCCGTTTTGCCTGCTGTAGGTGAAGTCGGCTTCATCGAGCTGGGATTCCGTAATGTTCGAGAGTTTCGTGTGTGTCCTCCCAATTTCTTCAAGGGCACAGGCCAGGGAGTCAAGGTCACCATCGTGCTGATGACGAGCTTCCCACAGGTTTAAAATGACAGCAGAGGGGCTACTTTGTGTAGCAAAATAAGATAAATTCCTAGACAGAGTTGAAGAAACAAAATGACAAGAGAAAAAGAAATAAAGGAACAAATACAATAGTTAAAAGAGAATTAGAAATGAACCGTAATAGCTATTATTTTAATAGGACTAAAGAGCTCCATCAAAGTCGACCTGGGGATGGTCTAGTTTGTATCAGATCATTCAACTGAAACTGTGCTTTGGAGGGTTTCCAATGACCTTGTTAGCCTGTAAGTGTCTCCTTAGTCCTCACCTTCCTAGAGTTGTGTGTGTGTATGCACATGTTTCTCTCCTGAACACCCTCTTAAAAAGCTCTATTCTACTAGCTTATGTGATGATATAACTCCTTTTTTTTTTTTTTTTTTTCAAAATATCTGACACTTCTTTATGCCTCCCACGGTGAACATAAGGGCTGTCAAGATTTTATCTGTGATTCCTTGGGCTCATATACCAAATGGACTAGTTATCAACTCCAAGTGGACAGAGTCTAAATCGGGACCTCCTGTCTTCTAGGTTAATATGAACTAGTGACAGACTTTTTAAATGACCGAGGGACTGCTCCAATTAGATATCAATCTTCCTCCTCAGACTCAGTGCATCAGGAATCAGTATAATATCCACGCCTCCCACTGGCCCCCATTCTAATAACAAATATTCTACTAATTAAAAAAGGAATCAAAAAAGCAAAAAAAAAAAAAAATCCCAGTAACTACAGCTATTCTAATCTCTCACACTAGGACATTTATTTTTGAGATAATAAAATAAATTATTTTATCTTCTCTTTCTTTCTGACAAACTCAGCAGCTTCATTATTTATGCTCTATTGTTTTTACAGGTGAATCACAGTATACGCCTTCCAGCTCGTTATAGCTCCAAACTCTCTAATATCTCCTGCATTTTGTTTCTTCAGTTATCAGGTATCCACCTGTTTTCTCTGCCTACCTTGGTCTGGCCTCATCCTAGCTATGGCTATATGTATTTTCCCTCCATATTCTCTTTTCCTTTGAGCTATTAACGCTGACGGAGGTAATGCTTTTCTCCTTGCCTTCATCCAGTGAATTCTGTTGCGAGGAAATGCCCACTTTTCCTCTTTCCCCTCTGTTTATGAAGATCCTACACTCTCACAAGGCCCGGATTGTGCTGGGTTGGCCAGAAGGTTCATTCAGGTTTTTCAGTAACATGTTATAAACAATTCTCATCTCTTTGCTCAAAGTGATTCATTATTTTTTCTCTTTATGCTTCTGCTTACATTTTCATGAATAAAATTTCATATATATATGCATGTGTATATTCCATGTTTGTGAGCTCTGCCTTCTCAGTGTGACTGCAGACACTTGGAAGGGCCATAGCTAATTGTTTTCTGATTCTGCAACAACACTTATCGTAATACTGTGACAGGTGTTTATACAGTATCTATCGACTTGAGTAATTGATTGCTTGCAGCTTGTTTCAGATGATATGAGATTTTCAGTGAAAACAAATGATAACCTTTTGAACGATAACTTTGCTACGATGAAGACTGAGACCACATAGAGGATTAAAGGTCACAGGTTTTCAGAGGTACTTTTACAGCAGGGATAGAAATGTCATGGTAAAATTCTGATGAATTGTAAAGATTTCCCAAAGTCAACCAAGATTTGCCTATCTTGAAGATGGTATGACTTTCCCTCATCAGACTCAGCGTGTAATCACAAAGTAGACTCCTATAGCCAAGAGCAGTTGGAAGAGAAGACAAATTTTAAGGGCACATTATCATTTATAAGCAATGAATGCACAGTAATTTTGAGTGAATAAAGTTCTATTTTGTTCAAAAGTCTTAAGAGACTACTTAAAGCTAGTTGATTGGCAAATAGCACAAATATCAGGGTATAACAGATATTTTCCAATACATCTGAATCTTAGTTTGAGAGAGGGAGAAGCCCAGATTAAAAAATAATTCTGCTTTCTTTTCCTTTTTTCTTTTCTTTTCTTCCTTCTTCCCACCACTACCCTCCCCCCATAGTTGGCCCTGGAATCCAGTACAGTCATTTCTACACTAATAGAAATAGCAAGCAAATATTGTTTCTGTAGTTGAAGTGATCCTGGTTCCTTTTACTCAAAATGTTGCTTTGAATGCTGCCACTTCCTCCTATTGGTAGGGAGCTGTTTGTGGGGAAAGGTGCTATATCTCCAGGATAGACCTGGAGATATAGGTCTATCTCCAGGATATACATAAACGGGCACATCGCACCCAGTGTTCAAGCAGAATACAAACTGGAGAAATAGCCGAAAAAAGAGGCAAAAACTGAGAGACTAGGTGTGACTGGATTCCAGGTGGGCTGTGTAATAATTTTTATTTATGTAATTTATGAGAATAATGACCACTGACACACATTTGTGACATGGGGGAAATAATTCTGTATGCTCTCCGATGTCATTTCAAAGAAAACAAATGCTGGCAAGCACCACAAAAAGAAGTACACATTTCTCATATCATTGAGGGTTTATATTTTGTATTTGCTACTGATGAATAATGGACTCAGGTCTGGGGGTGTGACTGGAATCCTCGTGATCCTATTAACCCCACAGCTACCGGTTATTCTATACCATGGGTGACAAACTATTTCTTGAAAGGGCTAGAGAGGAAGTATTTTTAACTGTAGGGACCACATCTGGTCTCTACAACAGGTATTCAACTTTGCCACGGCAGTGGGAAAGTAACTATTGACAATGTGTAAGTGAAAGGGCATGGCTGTGTTCCAACTAAAACTTTATTTATAGAGACACTGAAATTTGAATGTCATAGTTTTCACGTGTCACACCGTATCACTCTTGCATATTCTCCTGAAACCATTCTAGCTCTGGGGCTAGAAAAGCAGGTGTTGGGCCAGATTTGGCCCGCAGGTCATGGTGCCGATCACGTCCCATGTTGTCTTTTAACCCAAACTAGACTTGCAGATATAGAAGCCATTTGAGAGAAGATGAAACTAAATATTCATCTGGTGCTGAAAATAAGCCCTAGAGGGTTGAAGTTGCTGGGGTCCCCAAGCTACATGTCCTGTTTCAACCACTCTGAGACCTTTATCCTTGGTAACTGCTGGGGAAGCTTTGACGTTTGACATGAGAAGATGATCTGGGCATGAAACGTAAAAACAAAACTTTAGGAGAAGCATAAAAAATATGTTTTGGAGGTTGGGATTAATCCTTGTCCCAACAAACCATTCAGAATATTCATAGATGCTGCTGTGGTGCAAAGGTGTTATAAGCACACCTGCCTGGAGGAAGAACAGCAAAGCTGCAGGATGAGTCTTGTCAGGCACTGGGTTCTTAGAAGTTCTGCATATGCCCCGATGTGCAGACTAGGCACCCAGGGCTACAGGAAGCTAAATGATCAAAGAGGCAGAAATAGAACTCTCCCTTGGCACGGATCTCTGAACATATTGTAGCAAGTAAAATGTGCTCCCCAAAGCATGTTTCAGATTGACGCTCTCAATTTATACAAGTATACTCGGCAATACACACAAATCTCAAATTCCACTTAATTTTAGTAGATACATGTAGCAGCATATCAGCCTTATGAAAAATGATTCAGTCAGCTTTGGGATAAACAGACATCCTATTAAACTATACTTACCTGTCTACCCCAGGATAATTAATAGACAAAAGACCCTAGAGTGCTACTGCTATAGGCCAGGAGGCCCTAACCTCTGAGATTTGATGCCCAATGATCTGAGATGGAACTGATGCAATAATAGAAATAAAGTGCACAATGAATGTAATGCACTTGAATCTCCCTGAAACCATCCCCTGCCCGCTGTCCCCAGTCCATGGAAAAATGATCTTCCATGAAACTGGTCTCTGGTGCCAAAAAGACTGGGGACATACAGACTATTTGTCAAAGATAGCTGGATTATTTTACTGCTTAAGTGTTTGTCGCTCAGTTGTGTCCAACTCTTCGCGACCCCATGGATTATAGTCTACCAGGCTCCTCTGTCCATGGGATTTCCCAAGCAAGAATACTGGAGTGGGTTGCCATTTCCTTCTCCAGGGGATAATCCTGACCCAGGGATGGAACTCGGTTCTCCTGCATTGCAGGCAAATTCTTTACCATCTGAGCCACTAGGGAAACCCCATTTTATCACTTATATGTGTGCAAATGTATTATTTTTTTTTTGAAAATGGGTATACCATATATCCATTTGGTTATCTTCCTACTTCCCTTTTGAAATTATTTTGATCCCAATCTGTGTGACCCATTTCTCTTCATAATAATGCTGATACATTTGAACACCAGCAGATAAATGCACACACAAGTCAGGAAATGCTGCTGATACTAGAAAATAGAATTCATGGCAATAGTTGATTTCCTGAATGTCTTTGTTTTCCTTTTTTTGGAAATGAAAAAGGAACATTTGGCAAAAACAGACATCTTAAAATTCAGGTGGATGACTCCAAACAAAACAGTTTTTTCCTTTCTCTTTGAAAAACGTTTAAAGAAGTCAATGTTTATTATGCTGGTCTTAGATGCTTCAAATTGTTACTTTTTTATGCACTGAACCTTTTGTCATAGGTTTTTCAAATTCCGATCTACTAAGGTAATTCTGAAAAATAACATTTATTTTTTCGTGGTGTCATAAAGATGCTGCATATTGTGTGAAAGTGAAAGTTGTTCAGTTGTGTCCGACTCTGAGACCCCATGGACTATATAGTCCATGGAATTCTCCAGGCCACAATACTGGAGTGGGCAGCATTTCCCTTCTCCAAGGGATCTTTCCAACCCAGGGATCGAACCCAGGTCCCCTGCATTGCGGGCAGATTCTTTACCAGCTGAGCCACAAGGGAAGCCCAAGAATATTGGAGTGGGTAGCCTATCCCTTCTGAGTGGATCTTCCTGATCCAGGAATCCAGGGTCTCCTGCATTGCAGGGGGATTCTTTACCAAGTGAGCTATCAGGGGAGCCCTGCATACTGTATAGGTAAGATTATCTACTCTAAATCTTAGGAATTTACTTTAGAATCACCCTGTGTCTTCAATTCATTTGTCCCAAATCCTATAGACTCAATGACCTCATCTTTTCCTTTGGAACTCTCACTGAAAGAAGCCAGATAACCTGTAAAAAGTACATGCTAAGACTGTAGCCATGAAATTAAAAGACGCTTACTCCTTGGAAGGAAAGTTATGACCAACCTAGATAGCATATTCAAAAGCAGAGACATCACTTTGCCAACAAAGGTTCGCCTAGTCAAGGCTATGGTCTTTCCTGTGGTCATGTATGGATGTGAGAGCTGGACTGTGAAGAAGGCTGAGCGCCGAAGAATTGATGCTTTTGAACTGTGGTGTTGGAGAAGACTCTTGAGAGTCCCTTGGACTGCAAGGAGATCCAACCAGTCCATTCTGAAGGAGATCAATCCTGGAATTTCTTTGGAAGGAATGATGCTAAAGCTGAAACTCCAGTATTTTGGCCACCTCATGCGAAGAGTTGACTCATTGGAGAAGACCCTGATGCTGGGAGGGATTGGGGGCAGGAGGAGAAGGGGACGACAGAGGATGAGATGGCTGGATGGTATCACTGACTCGATGGATGTGAGTCTGAGTGACCTCCAGGAGCTGGTGATGGACAGGGAGGCCTGGCGTGCTGCGGTTCATGGTCGCAAAGAGTCGGACACGACTGAGCGACTGATTTGATCTGATCTGATCTAAGACACCTAGATCGGGGAAGGCAATGGCACCCCACCCCAGTACTTTTGCCTGGAAAATCCCATGGATGGAGGATCCTGGTAGGCTCCCGTCCATGGGGTCGCTAGGAGTCCGACATGACTGAGCGACTTCGCTTTCGCTTTTCACTTTCATGCATTGGAGAAGGAAATGGCAACCCACTCCAGTGTTCTTGCCTGGAGAATCCCAAGGACGGGGGAGCCTGGTGGGCTTCCGTCTATGGGGTCGCACAGAGTCGGACACGACTGAAGCGACTTAGCAGCAGCAGCAAGACACCTAGATAGATTTATCCATGTACATTCATTAAGTAGTAATAGTTTATTTAATTTTGTTTTGTTGCCCCTACAAGCTTTCTATTCACCTGAGCTCCTGAGATGTTTTATCACTATGATTAATTTCATCTTCCTGAGTCTTCCTTGCCCTGTTGTCCCTCATCCCCAGTTAAAATTCCATTCTTTATGTGGAAGCCAGGGCAGAATTGAGAACATAAATCTTTAGCAATTCCACTACTTAGACACAGGCCAACATATAATGGTGTATATGGGTCAACCACCAAATTTTAATATCCAATCTCAGTTTTCAAAATATAGCCTCAAACTAATGACCATGTTAGTTGGAAATTAGGTTAGATTTGAGAATTTTTGGAAATAGTTATCGTGCCTTCTGTTCCCATTTTTGGGTACAGAGAGGAGGAGAGAAGTGAGGACCTAATGATAAAATTCTCCCATTTACTGTTGCAACCCAGGGCTCATTTTATGAAAAGGAAAAGCGTCCAGGTGTCTGGTGTGAATCAAAAGATACCACCCTTTCTTTAGTACTTGAAAGAAGTATTCAAACATCTTAGGGAATAGTAACATCTAAATCCTCAGACAGTTAACAGAAAGATCAGATAACAGTAATGGAGGAGGCGCGGGTCTGAGGCTGTGTGTGAGCCCTGGGGACATACAGGCAGAAAGAGCTACCCAGGGCACGTGTGCTTAAAGCTGGAGTCCGCCTGTCTTAGCATCTTAGTTCTATCTGACTATGTGTGACCTCTAAGGGACTGCCTTTCATTCTGAATTCCAGATCACAAAGCCTCTATTTTAGCGACTCAGAGCCTTGCTACCAGGGGGCTGATATGCCTATTTGAAAGCTGTAAGCTCTTCTTTGTAACTAATTGTGAGAATGAATGAATCCAGCAGGGGACCACACCTGAGCTGCAGCTTCCCATCTTTTAGCAGGAAGATGCCTTATCACAGGCATATGCAGTACTTTGATGCAGAATTTAGGGTGTCACTCACCACTTCCAAGTAGCAGGGAACCACTTGCACCTGTAACACTGAGGCAACAAATTTGTTTATAATCTATAAACTATTGCCATTTATACCTATGTCAACTTTTTCTAAAAAATATCTTCTGAGTAGTTTGGCAACATGAGAAGTGAAAACTAAGTTAAGCTGCCTATAATAAATTGGGAGACATCATTACAAGAATGGTGCATAATCCTACGGTATAGTACCAAACAGGGAACTGAAACACAGTCATAATGAAAAAAATATTAATATCCCTGCTATCATCCTAATTGTCTCATTTAATGAAAACCTCTTATGTGACCAACACCAGCCCTCCATATGGTTCTTTAAATGCAAACAGAAGAGAAAAACCATTTATACTGAATAACAGTAATTGGATACAGCATAAGCATTTGGTCAGTTCATCAAGTTCATCCCCAAACTTCATCTTCACTGGCCACTCAAACAGCAGAGTGGCTTTTATGACAAACCAAGTCTGAGTCACTTCCTAAAGAATGAGCAAAAGATGCTCATCATTATATCACCTCTGCCTCTCCCCACCTCCTACTGTCCCCCTCCACCCTGTGCCTGCACATGAAAGGAAGCTGGTATGGGGAGCCCAAGAGGAAAACATAAAGGCAGTTGAAAACATGCTGAGTTCCACTCTGTTGTGCCCTAAGGGTGGTGCATTAATTATTTTGGGCCAATTAATTTGGCAACAAAATTAATATTAATAGTTCTTCCTTTTGCTTATTCCATTATCTGGCTCCTGAAAGGGACTAGCAAGGATTCTTCCTTCTTTAGAAAATGGATTTAAGCCTTGGAGCCTTCAGGACCCCCCAGTGAGCTGCCAAAAGGAATAAAGCCAATTGTAGACTGTTTTCAGCTCTCCAGTTTCATTCATTATAAGCCTCTGACAATGAATGGCAGTGAAAACTACAAAAGCAAATCTCAAATTTCTTTGAATGGGGATATAGCGTGGAAAAATACGTCTCATTTAAAGTTCCTCTTCCATAACATTGAGATATTTTCAAGAATCCTGAGGGTAGAGGAGAAAGACCACTATTTGTTCCAAGATAAAAGACCATGGTACTAATCCTGAAGGGGGAAAGGGAGAAATATTGATACTTTTCCATTTGAAAAATACTCAGTGTGTTTAAATAAATCTTCAAACATACTGAAAAGAAATAGTTACATACTTTATTAAAGGATTCTTTAATGAATTAGGAAAATCCTCCCCATAATTTCATTTTCTCCATTTATGAAGACAGTCAAATCCAGGGATTCTGACTTTGTCAGCATTGTACTACTGCTTGAGATGAACCCACGAAGGGAATTTTTTCCACTATAAAGGGGCTTGGGCATGTCCATCTTTTCTGAAAATTACACTAACTTAAGGGAAGGGCTTCCCTGGTGGCTCAGTGGTACAGAACCCACCTGCCAATGCAGGAGACGTGGGTTCAATCCCTGGGTCGGGAAGATCACCTGGAGAAGGGAATGGCAACCCACTCCAGTATTATTGCCTGGAAGGTCCCAGGGGAGCCTGGTGGGCCATAGTCCCTGGGGTTACAAGAGTCAGACATGACTTAGTGACTAAACAAAGAAGGGAAACTTAGTCCTTCAAAGACCAGTGCAAACTCACCCCTTGCATAAAAGGAATACAATGCCCCTGTCACCACTCTTGCAGCTTAGAGTGGGAGCACAACTCTGGTTCTCTGCTGCTGCTAACTTGCTTCAGTCGTGTCTGACTCTGTGCGACCCCATAGATGGCAGCCCACCAGGCTTCCCCGTCCCTGGGATCCATCCTCCAGGCAAGAACACTGGAGTGGGTTGCCATTTCCTTCTCCAACGCATAAAAGTGGAAAGTGAAAGCCGCTCAGTCGCATCCGACTCTTAGTGACCCTATGGTCTGCAGCCTACCAGGATCCTCCATCCATGGGATTTTCCACGCTGGAAAATCTGGACTGGGGTGCCATTGCCTTCTCCATTGGTTCTCTGGGAGGGGCAGAAACAGCTTCTCTCGCATATTGCCTTTAGGAGAAAAACCTGCCACTTACAAACTGTATGGGCTTCCCTAGTGGCTCAGACAGTAAAGCATCTGCCTGCAATGCGGGAGACCTGGGTTCAATTCCTGGGTCGGGAAGATCCCCTGGAGAAGGAAATGGGAATCCACTCCAGTGCTCTTGCCTGGAAAATCCCACGGATGGAGGAGCCTGGTAGGCTACAGTCCATGGGGTCACAAAGAGTTGGACACGGCTGAGCAACTTCACTTTGTTTCTTTCTACAAACTGTATATATGGTTTGTTCATGGCTAAACTGGCCCCAGGCTGTTTTCAGATTCCTATTAGTAGGCAGTTTCATGAGTCACTGCCTTAACTGGAATGAAGCCTGAACACCCACCACTTGGCTGTGTTGGGTCTCTCTGGCTTCACACTGAGGGCTCTTCAAAGTCAGACTTGGCAAAAGTCTATTGGGCCAGAACTAGAAAATGTGATTTGAGGTTTATCATATTTTGCCTCCAAGGACCTGTGTCATGAATGCTATCTCCCCAGGTATTAATTCTCCTTAGAATTATGAGGATTGCTTTTTTTTTTTTTTGAAATGGCAGCCTCGCACTGTCTTTATCATTTAAAGGTTAAGGATGTGTTTTCTAACCACTAGCCTGCAAAACCCAGACAGTTTCATTTGGTGGAATCCTAGCAAATTCCCCAACACAAGAGTGAAAATAAAGTTTCTTGGGTCCTTAAGTGACCATACTTGGTAGTCTGCTGTGAAGTAGGCATTCTGTATATATTTTGTAATCACTTTTTCTTTTCTCCTCCTCCTTTCTTTACCCCCCAAAGAAAGCTGGCACTGGGCCTATCCCACTTTTAGTGAATTCTCAAGTTACTCAGAGATAGATTAATAAACTGTCTTGTGACAGTCCTCTGTCCTTCCCCACTGCCCTCTGGCCATTTCACTGCTCCTGTGCATCCAATTAACAGGGTGGGCAGAGGGAATAAAAGGATGTGACCTCAACGTGAGAAGATTCTGCTTCTCATTAGAGGTCCTGTTAAAAGATCTGGTGGAAAAACAAGTTATCATAGCACCACTGATCAGCCATGAGGCTTGAGAAATGTCATTTGCTCACACCATCACCTAAAAACATGAACATCCAAAGTACAATTGAACACATAGCTGACCGATGAGCAATACATTTCTCCAGCAGTACTTCAAAGAAGTATACTATTATGAGAAACTATTAATAAAGTGTAATTTATCTACTCCATTTCATCTTGGAATCCTTTCTTCCATTCTGGCCACTTCCCCTTCTCCTCTCCCTTTTGTATCTCATGCACTTTATCCAGCATCTGTTCCCATAGCAACTTGGTCAAGCTGCTGTGTTTTCACAAGCATTTCTGGAATATGATCGTCATCAAGTCTAAAAGAATGACCTAATAGTAGAATTTCAGGTACTGAGGGGAAAGACAGGAGTCTTCCATAATAATAGCCAAATTCTCTTTTGAGACCAACTTTCAAAATCCTTTGATGCTTATTCATATCAATTCTATTAGGCAAGATTTTAAGGTCAAGTATACTATCCAAAGGCTTCCCTGGTAGCTCAGCTGGTAAAGAACCTGCCTGCAATGCAGGAGACCCTGGTTCAATTCCTGGATTGGGAAAATCCCCTGGAGAAAGGCATGGCAACCCACTCCAGAGTTCTTGCCTGGAAAATCCTCATGGACAGAGGAGCCTGGTGGGTTACAGTCCATGGGGTTGCAAAGAGTAGGACATGACTGAGCGACTAAGCACAGCACAGCATACTATCCAAAGAAAAAGTTCATGTCATTCATTCAGGGCAAATTTCTTGATTTTCCCAGAAGCAGATAGTACTATGTAGGTATGCTGTGGCTGCTGCTAAGTCGCTTCATTCGTGTCCAACTCTGTGCAACTCTACAGACCGCAGCCCACCAGGCTCCCCTTTAACTGTAATTTTAAAAAGTATCATAAAAATACAAAATGCTATGGAAATTTAAATATTGGTGAGTACTTCTAGCTGAAGCAGTTAGTTTCTGATATTAGTTTGGTTCTCAGCAAAGGTCCCTACCCTCTACTCCTATGTGATCAATTCTTTATTAGTCCCACCTACCTACCAATCAGCTGTGGCCAAGAGCACTTAAGTGGAGAATTATTGCAGCTGGATTTGTAGAATAAAAGTGCAATCTCAGCTCTGAAAATACAGTAAGTATGGACTCTGAGTAATAGTTTGCTCACAGAATCTGTAATTGCAGCTGTTAACGATGACATTCTTTGCTGGGCTGTGTGGCTTATTTATCGTGATCCATATGCCAGGCAAGTTGCAAGGCCACCTGTGTTGCTGTCTTACAGCACGCCTCCCCCCACCCACCCCCCCGACATGTCTCACAGTCTAAGCCTTTAACTTACAAGTTCATGTATCCGCTTTCCTATTCAGATCTAAGTAGACACTTGTTTGACAAAAAGGCAAATTATCATCAGTGACATTTGCATTTACCAAAAAGAGGAGAATGTTTTCACTGGCAACATAACAGCCACTGTTTCTCTCCACTCCGTTTGAAATGCTTCCTTTATGGTTTGAGGGCTGTTGCTGTACTAGCTTTTCACTTTTGGAAATTGAAAGAAAGGGGAGAGTCAGGTAAAGATGCTGTCACAAGACAGAGGTAGGTGAATTCCCTAATAGAAGAGTGACTCTGTGATGATCTTTTGTGATACCAGGGTTGATGAAATCTCAAGCTACAGAACAGCTTTCTTACCCAATGATATTGGCCTGTTGACAATGTCAGATTTCTGTGTTTTAACACACATTAATGATCACACTAGCAACTGATGATTATGTAATGTAATAAGGACTCTATTATTTGTAACCATAAGAGATCAAGATCAGTGATTTCAGATTATGTAACAAGAAGTTTTAACAAATGACACCTGAAAATATCCTTCACCTCTGTCACATGTTTCTTCCCATGCTGGAGAAGATACACATATGTGTATGTGTGTGTATACATGCGTATATTCATGTGTGCATATATGTGTGTGTGTATAAATACACACACACACATATACAGATACACACACACACATACACACTTACATATATATATATATTCAGACTTCCCTGGAGGCTCAGATGGTGGTCAAGAATCCACCTGCAATGCAGGAGACCTGATTTGGATCCCTGGGTAGGGAAGATGCCCTGGAGAAGGAAATGGCAACCCATTCCAGTATTCCTGCCTAGAGAATTCCATGGAGACAGGAGCCTGGTGTGTTATATGGTCTGTAGGGTTGCAAACAGTTGGACATGACTGAGTGATTAACACTTACTTACTAAAATTGACTGAAAATGGAGATTTTCTTGAAACTATGTTAGAAACTTTCCAGAGTAGGTTGTTTGAATTTTGGATGTTAAGGACATTTAGGCTTTCCTAGAGAAAGGGTTTTCAAGGAGAGACAGAAGCAAACAAAAATAAAGAGGCACATCAACTGTTCTTGTGTTTTGACCCTGACATTGGAGGGGGACAGTGTGCCCCTGTGTAGCTGTTACTGCTCATTATAGCCCAGACACAAAAGGATGTCCGCGTTAGTCTCTCGGTTTGAGATGCATTTTCCCTGCTGTACAAGGTCTGAAATTGATGACTTTGGAGGCAGTCCTTGTAGTTCTCATGTGTTTACTCTTAAGTGGAGAAAAAAATGAACAAGTCAGGGACATGCACACGTTCGTTTAGCAAATTAATGACAGCATCCATGCGCATGTAGATATTTTGTGGCAATTATTTTCTTGTAAATGGTGAATTAAAAATCATAAACTCTTATTGCCAGAATGGATTAGAGAGTTAATGTAGTTTGAATTCTATGAATTGCATCTGTATAGAAAGTATTACCGGGGTGGTCAGTGATGTGTTGGGGGCACACATATTAGCTGTAGAACCAGGATTGCTGTACAGAGCTTTTGAATCCCTGCCCAAAGTTCATTTCTTTTTTTTTTTTTTTTAAACCACATTGTATTCTCTGGGTAAGTTTTTCATTCTTGTCTCTGTGTTGATCAGAAAGTGAAACTGTCATAGGCATGGTGTTCATGAGTTATACATGACACATCTCATCCTTTATCAAAGTTGCTGGGAAAAATTCAACCTAATTTTTTTCCTCCTGCACACGCATACATTTTTGTATTCTCTCATTTTCAATATCTGCCTTTTCAAGAATGTGTTCTTTTCGGGCCTGTCTCTGTCAATCCCGTTTTCTCTTGATTTTCCTCTCTGAGTGCTCTCTAGTTGGCCCCTTCATTCTTGGATTCTGGATCCCTTTGAAACAGGGAGTGGGCCTCTATCCTTTCTTGGCAGACATCTACCTGGCTTTCAGAGGAGAGAGAGGCAGGTAAGATGTCCGTAAAAACAAAGAACAAAAAATGGAAATGACAGAGTAAGCCAAACAGTAAGAAAAACAAGGCTTTGTCTCCAAAGTGGAGTGGGGGAGGGGCACAAAGGGAAGGGAAAGCAAACGGCCCTGGCAGAACTCCTTCTCTTTTCATTCCGGGGCCTGCGAGGTGGGTAAGGCAATTCGTCAGTGCCTTTTCCCTACCATTCCTCAAGCTGAGCCCAAAGCTCCCGCCTCATCAGTGTTGCTCTGAATAGACTCACCCCTGCTTTTTCTCCTCAAAGTAAGACAGTCCATTAATGAATCTCTCTAGTCTACTTTCAACTCAACCACAACATTAGCACAGTAACGATTAATGGTTGGTTTAAGCAGCAGACTCACAGGTGGGGCCTACGTAATCTTTTGCTTATTTTAAAGCCCTCTGCCTTCAGACCTGGGAAGTATCATCTCAAACTTCCTTTTTTATATTCAGGCACCCAGTTCTTCAGGCTGAGCATACCCTTTGCTATTGCTTAGTTGCTAAGTCATGCCTGACTCTTTTGCAACCCATGGACGCAGCCTGCCAGGCTCCTCTGTCCATGGCATTTCCCAGACAAGAATACTGGAGTGGATTGCCATTCCTTCTCCAGGGGATCTTCCTGTCCCCAGGGATTGAACTCAGATCCCCTGCATTGGCAGGCAGATTCTTTACCACTGAGCCTCCTGGAAAGTCTGAGCATATTCTTATTAGGGGTTAAACAATGCTTAAGGTTACCCTAGCAGGAAGAGGAGGCGTGAGAAACTTGCTTCTCGGTTTCTTTTCAAGACTCTGAGACCCCTCACCAGTACCAAGATGACACAGTCTAAACCCCCATTAGGGCGGCCCGATTAGCAAATTTGTAGATGGGATCAGGACCAAAGTAAGACCTTCCCATGACATCCCCAAAGGTGGAGTGTGGTGGCGGGAAAGATCACACACACTCGTCGTATTTTTGCTCTTCTCCCACTACCTTGGCCAGACATCACATGAAATATGGCCAGAGGAACCCATACAGATATCAGGGCCTGGAAACTACATGGATGTACCCAACCCATTCTATTTTTCCAGTTCATTTAGTAAAACCCTTTTTTAGCAGTTTCCCCCAGTCACCTGTTGATGCTGTTTTTCTGTGCTAACATCTGCCAGTCCTTGCCTTTGGCATTGGGGGTATCAAACGTAGCACAAATCCGCTGTCTGATGGAGTAGGGGATTTTGAAGGCTTTGGGGCCAGTCTGTGCAGGAAAAGTGCTATCCTCTTGTGCAAAGAAAGTGATGGTCTCTCTTTCACTCTATAAACAAAACAAAGAAAACAGGATCAGAGCTAAGTAGCAGCATTACTGATCAACACTCTTGTTTTTTTGAGAAAAGCTGTGTTAACACACATGCAAAAAATGCTTGCCCATTGTGATGGAGTCTATAAAATACATGGACAAGCTCTCTCTCTCCTAACATAGTAAATAACGTCTCTAGTAGCTTAGTAAATCGTAGACTGGAGATTTACAGCAGCCTCTTCCACTCAGGGGAGTCACAACCTTCAGCTTCCTATATCCAAGGAGGTCTCAGCTGAGAGCAGAATTAGATTTTTAAAAATATTCTCAATGTAAAAAAGAAAAATCTAGAATCAGTTGGAAGAAGGTACCTGGTGACAGATTTCAGTTCATTGTAAGCAGACCTTCTGAGAGTCAGAGCTGATCAGAGAATGGGCTGATCAAAGGAGCTGGCTGGGAAGCCACATGTCAGGAAAGCTACAAAGGGGAACTGATTGTATGTTGATCATTTTCAAGTCTGTGTTCCTCCCAATCCTAACATGTGATTCTATAGTAAATATTTTGGTCTTGTTTCAGAATGAAATTGTTTTGGTAAAATAGGAGGCAGGGATGAGATGTGCATTAGCTGGTGGACTGGTCCAGGCTGGACAGCTCCCGCCTGCTGGAATGCCCACTCTTCTTAGGGCTATCCAGTGAGGATTTGTTATTTCAGTGCATCATGGCAGTTAGTTCATCATATCCAAAATGAAATTACACATCTATCCATCACGTTGGAACGATTGCTGAAAGTTTTATATGGACTAACAAATTTTAAGACCTGAAGAGTATTTTGAATCACTCCCATGATTATGATGGATTACAAGGCAATAGGAATTCTTCAGATATGACAAATGTCCCTAATCAATTGATTATGAATTGACTAAGAGATTTTGCTGAGTGGACCTGACCTAATTAAGTAGCCCTTAAGAGAGAAAAGATACAGCTCTTATCTGGAAGTATCTCTCCTGATGGCTTGAAAGAAAGCAAACAGCCATGCTATGGTTGGGAGCTGGGCCTGAGGATATGTGTCTAGGACTTGAGAGTGTTCCTAGGAGCTGTGAGTGAACCCTGTCTAGCAGCCAGCAAGAAAAGGGGGACTTCAGTCCTACAGCCCAAAGGACCGGAATTTGTCAACAACCCTAATAAACTTAGAAAAAACCCTCTGAGCTCTAGATGAGAATATGTTCCCACCATCACCCTGATCTTGGCCTTGTGAGATCCTGATCAGAGAAACCGGTTAGGCCATGCCTAGACTTCTGCCCTACAAAAACTGTGGGGCAATAAATGGGTGTTGTTTTTTTCTGATAAATGTGTGGTAATTTGTTATGCAACAAAAGAAAACTAATACAAAGGGAAATTAAAACACAAATCTGAGGTTGGGTAAAGGGACTAGTTAGCACTGTTTAAACCCCAAGAAACTCTTCTTTGCATTAGGAACTTGTCAACTTGTGCTGACCTTTATGCCCTTCCTGAACTGCCCTGTGACCTTCCCCTGATGCTTTTTCTGACTCTTACACACCTTCCTACTGTGGACACCACAGCCACAGTAGCACTTTTCTGCTAGTGTCCAGCCTCACACAGCTATATGACTTCAGACTTGGTGAGTTTTACATCTTCAAAAATCTGTTAACTGAGGAAACTTGTTCATGCAAAGGTCTTATTAAAGAGTGATATATATATCTATTTTGTTTTTCTGTAACCATTTCGGACAGTGACCTTTAGGGGTCTGGGTTTTGGAATCCAGTGCCTTAACCCAGCATTCCCATAGGGCATCTCAGAAGATGTTCCAAGAAAGAGCAGTCCCATGGTCAAATACATCTGAGAAATGCGACATACTATATCTTGTTCTTGGAAATTAAAAATACATGTTACCAGATTCAACAAATTCTACTTGTTTTAGTTTTAATCCCTGGACCATTATAGAACAATGCTCATCCAAATTCTTCCAGTTTTTGAGTTAGCATAAACAATGGAGGAGCCTGGTAGGCTGCAGTCCATGGGGTCGCTAAGAGTCGGACATGACTGAGCGACTTCACTTTCTCTTTTCACTTTCATGCATTGGAGAAGGAAATGGCAACCCACTCCAGTGTTCTTGCCTGGAGAATCCCAGGGATGGGGAAGTCTGGTGGGCTGCCGTCTATGGGGTCACACAGAGTCGGACACGACTGAAGTGACTTAGCATAGCATAGCATAAACAGAAAAAGTGTGGTTTTCAGAGTCAAAAAGGTCTTGCTTTGGAGTACAAGTTTCCATTTTCTAGCTCAGTGACCTTGGGTGCTACAGGACTTCCCTCAGGCTCAATTTCCTAATCAGTCTTCTGGCATTTTTTAAATAGACTCCACAGAGGTTATAAACTTTGGTAGAAGTCACCCAGATAGATGTTACCAGAGCTGAAACTAGAATTCTGATACCCTAACACCTTTACCCAGGGAAGGCAATGGCACCCCACTCCAGTACTCTTGCCTGGAAAATCCCATGGATGGAGGAGCCTGGTGGGCTGCAGTCCATGGGGTCGCTAAGAGTCAGACACAACTGAGCGACTTCACTTTCACTTTTCACTTTCATGCATTGGAGAAGGAAATGGCAACCCACTCCAGTGTTCTTGCCTGGAGAATCCCGGGGACAGGGGAGCCTAGTGGGCTGCCGTCTATGGGATCGCACAGAGTCAGACACGACTGACGCGACTTAGCAGCAGCAGCAGCAACACCTTTAACCAGGACTTACTTCACTATACCACCCTGCATCAAAACAGCTACCAAGAACCCACAGGGCAGAGTGGTTCAGAAAAAATGCTCTGAGTGATATTAGCATTATATTTCAAGAATTAAAAGTACGACTTCAGGAACTTATTTACAGAACAGAGACTCAGAGAACGAATTTATGGTTGCTAGGGGGAAGAATCGGAGAAGGCAATGGCGACCCACTTCAGTACTCTTGTCTGGAAAATCCCATGGACAGAGGAGCCTTGAAGGCTGCAGTCCATGGGGTCGCTAAGAATCAGACATGACTGAGCGACTTCACTTTCACTTTTCACTTTCATGCATTGGAGAAGGAAATTGCAACCCACTCCAGTGTTCTTGCCTGGAGAATCCCAGGGACTGGGGAGCCTGGTGGGCTGCCGTCTATGGGGTTGCATAGAGTTAGACATGACTGAAGCAACTTAGCAGCAGCAGCAGGGGGGAGAAAAGGGGGAAGAGATAGTTAGGGAGTTTGGGATGGACATGTACACACTGCTGCATTTAAAATGGATAACCAACAAGGACCTACTGTATAGCACAGGGAACTCTGCTCAATGTGATGTGGCAGCCTGGATGGGAGGGGAATTTAGGGGAGAATGGATACATGGCTATGTATGGCTGAGTCCCTTTGCTGTTCACCTGAAATTATCACAACATTGTTAATTGGCTATACTCCAATATAAAACAGGATGTTTAAGTTAAAAAAAAAAAAGGATTTAAAAAACAAAGATTAAAAAAAAAAGTAACAGGACTTCATGGAGGAGGCATCTGAGTTGACCTTGAAGGATGGGTAGCTGTTGAATGAACAGAAATTGACTGGATAAGTGCATATTTCTGGCAGAGTAGCCAGTTCCTTTCCGATATATAAGATGTTTATAAAATAAACTACCTCAGACTTCTTATTGCAGAAAATAGGTTGTAAGATATATCATTTTTTATCATGGTATGTAAAATTTCTTTTAGCTTTTAAAAATGCAAATCAAGTGGGAATGCTGCTGCTGCTAAGTCGCTTCAGTCGTGTCCGACTCTGTGCGACCCCATAGACGGAAGCTCACCAGGCTCCCCTGCCCCTGGGATTCTCCAGGCAAGAACACTGGAGTGGGTTGCCATTTCCTTCTCCAATGCAGGAAAGTGCAAAGTGAAAGTGAAGTCGCTCAGTCGTGTCCGACTCTCAGCCACCCCATGGACTGGAGCCCACCAGGCTTCTCCGTCCATGGGATTTTCCAGGCAAAAGTACTGGGGTGGGGTGCCATATAGTTTCTTTAAATATTTCCTGACTTAAGGCAGGAAAATGTCCTTAAAATGAATAGTAAAAACCAGAGGAAGAATAAAAGGAATTCTATATGAGATAATACGGTCGTTGTCATTGTAAAAATGGCACTAAAGAGTGATAACATGCGAAAAGGTGGCTTGCCAATGCAATGGGTTATCCACGCCAAAAAATGACAAGAGACAGATGCTCTCGTGGCATCTATGATTGGACCACCTCAACCAAGCTCTGTCTTTCCTGCTGGCAGAAGAAAGACCACCTCAATACATGATTTGAGGGTGAATAAAATATTATATGAGACTTATAAAAATAAGTATTTTTTTCCTGCTTAGTATACTTTAATAAATGGGCCCCCATGTCCCTTTCGAAATGTAAATTTTTCCCAACTGTAAGGATGACACTTTACGTAACATTTATGATGCATTCTAAAAGACATCTGGGCCAACTAAGAAGAATCCAGTGGCTGCATCTTCTGATGGTTTAAATTAAATATGCAGAGGAACAGTAGATTTTCATGCTCTGCACATAAGAGATAAGCTGCTGCTACCTGGTTAATGCAGGAGCTGTAAATCAGGGAGGAGTTCCAAATATTCTGTCGACTTTGTAACAGACAAATCATCCCCCACCACTTTTGCAAGAAAGATAAGAGCATTGCTTGAAGGGAAAATTTTAACACGCAAGATTCCCATTTTAAGTTGTTTCTACCAAAAGATAGATTCTTTAATACTGTTACATTAATAAGGAATGAGGAAATAAATGACTTGGGGATTCTTCCCTTCTGTTCAATATTAGCAAAATTATTTCGCTTCAGTCCACGGGGCTTCCCTGGTGGCTCAGACAGTAAAGAATCCACCTGCAATGTGGGAAACCTGGGTTTGATCCCTGGGTCAGGAAGATCCCCTGGAGGAGGGCATGGCAACCCACTCCAGTGTTTTTGCCTGGAGAATCCTCATGAACAGAGGAGCCTGGTGGGCTACAGTCCATGGGGTCACAAAGAGTCAGATACGACTGAGTGACTAAGCACACACAACACACACTAGTTTTAAGATTGGCAATACTGTTGCTTTATAGAGTATCAATTAGTGATCATCATTAGGTAATTTAGTTGGGTTAATTTAAGGAGAACCAACCTGCTTCTAAAGACTGACATAATAATGGCCACTCTAAAGAACAGAAAAGATATATTACCTTAATCACTGAAATACTTTTAAAATTTGAGTGATAGGAATGATTATGTTTGGAAAGCCATTTAGATAAGAGGCATGAAGGGACATGATGGATGTTCGGCTGAGCAGAAAGAACCAAATGCCTTCAAATGAAGATGCTCACTGCATTAATTAATTTAAAATCAATGTGTGTGTGTGTATATATATATATATATATACACACACAAACACACACACATACACACATATATATGTATCTTTTATCTCTCATGGTTCTATTGTAAATTAGGGTAGGAAGGAGGAGCTCTGAGCCTAGATATGTGAGAATTTTTTTGGGGGGATGAATATTTAAGTACATATTTCAAGGACATCTGTTGGAAGCTTCAAAGTTTTAGTTCTATTATTATTGTTAATCAATGATGGCCTATTACTAACTTATTAAAGCCACCTAACACTGAATCTTTCTGCATTAGTGTAGTGACCATGAAATATGATGCATTTTAACAATTTATTAATGTTGCCTCACTGATTGATAGAGACCCATGTCTTGAATATATCCTGCCTTTCATCAAATATTCCCAACTTTCTCAGAACTTTATCTTCATTGTCTTTGAACCGTCTACCATAAAAACCAAGTCATTTTTAGGGAGAAGAGGATGTTTTTTAATCCCAGATATACCACCAGATGTGTGTTTTCCCAGCAATGAGACAGTCCCAGGGTTGGAAGGACCTTGAGTGATCATTCAGTCAAGACATCCTTTTGCAAACAGACCTCTATGAAGGGCATCAATTCTGTTCCTGAAGATTAGCAGAATGAATACTTAATTACAGCCCAACAAACAAACAGGTGCATCTCATTCTTCTTCAGTCTTGA
Source organism: Tragelaphus eurycerus (assembly GCA_935064755.1). Lineage (NCBI taxonomy): Eukaryota > Metazoa > Chordata > Mammalia > Artiodactyla > Bovidae > Tragelaphus > Tragelaphus eurycerus. The sequence continues at coordinate 7,901,919 of CAKXYN010000034.1, read as the reverse complement.
GGAAAGAATTTTCTAATTTTCATCTACTTAGACTTAGGGAAAAATGCTGATGTTGCGATGTTTGTCACTATTGCATCAGCCCTTAAAGAGGGGGCTTGTATTATGGACAAGGCCCATGGTTAGGACTAAGAAATTAAACCCCCTTGATTGGGATCCGGATGTAGTACTGAACAGAAAGCCAGACTTTGATCTTAAAGTCAAGTGTCTCAGCGGCTACTCATCTGGTTTGCTCTATGATCTTGGATAAGAAGGCTGACTTCCTTGAGATTGTTTAAAATTGTGATAGTATAATACTAACCTACAGAATTCTGACCATTATACATGAAAGCATATGAAATAAGACCTGAAATATAGTGGCTTTTAAAAATTTTCTTCTGACATTGAAAATGATGGTCAGTGAGATCTGCCTAAGAAATAGTTTGGTAGAAAGAAATGTGGATGAACTGGGCCAAAATTCAGCAGGAACACTTAAAAAGTTATTAATGAAATAATTCTTACAGGATCAAACAAGTTAATAAAGCTTCTAAAGTGCAGCAGCCTACAAATCAGATAGCTGTGGTCCAACACTGAATATCTAAATATTATTCTTTTGCCTCCTTTTAGCAAGAAAGATGGTGATGTCATGTTCTTTAAGGCTTTCTAAAATGACTGTAAACTTTGCGAAGCATCAGAATGGGAGAGTCAAGAAGATTAAGTTTATTAGCTCATTTTCTCTCCATGAAATTTTAGAGTTTATTTAAGCAAGATGCAAAGGTACCAGGATGTAGTATCAACCTTATTACATTCCTTTTACACAAACATCTTGCTGAAACTGATTTTCAGTATCTGGATGCCTTAGGAAGTAAAAAACCTTTTAAACCTGGAATTCTTTTGTTGACCTGTTAATAGATATTTACGGAAATTTTCATCAGTGGCACCTTTATGTCCTGCCTTTCACTCTTCATTCTGAAATGCAGCTCTTCTCAGAGATGCTTTTTATTTTAGACTAACTCCCATACGATTTGTATTTTAGTTTGAAATGTATTGTGTTAAAAATGCCATGACTGTTCAAAAAAGAGACTCTAAATATATCTTGCCTGAGGTTTCTGCGTCTACCTTCCCCATCAGGACTACCTTAGCGCATAATGCTAATTGGCAATAACGAATGCAAATATGGTAGAAACATGTCAGTTAAGACAGCTATCAATTTTGAGGCACACGCCTTTGGAAAGCCATTGCACTTCAGAGGAAACTATTTGGGAGAATTAGCAATGCTCATCTCGCATAATTAATGAAATGCAGTGAGAATGGAGGGAAGTGGTGATGCAGACTACACGTTTTGAGAAAAATCAAAACCTGAAATTGAGTGGTACAGATACAAAAGGTGTTAAACCTTCTGCTAAGTGTGAACGAATGCATATGTCTTATTTATATATGCAAACACAAAGGTGTGTGTGTGTGTATGTATATATGTTGATGTTTAGTCACTAAGTCCTGTCTGACTCTGCAATATCCTGGACTGTAGCCAGCCAGGCTCCTCTGTCCATGGGGTTTCCCAGGCAAGAATCCTGGAGCGGGTTGCCATTTCCTTTCTCCAGGGGACCTTTCTGACCCAGGGATCAAGCCTGCATCTCCTGCATTGGCAGGTGGACTCTTTAACACAGCCACCAGGAAAGCCCATATGTATATATACATGTACATGTTCTAAGATGAACAAAACAGTGTGTGTGTTTTTCTAAATTAGCCAGGGGTTACCTTGAAATTGCTAAATAAGGTGTCGTCAGCTCCCCTGATTCCACCCCTCAGTTACTCTCCCCTGCTGAAATAACCATTCAGGAGGAAAGGCCGTAGTCTACTCAATAAAGCTGAAGCTCAGAGCCATGGAGTCATTCAGTGGCTTAGGACCAATCAAAGCCATGGCAGGGCACAAGTTCCCGAGTGACTTCTCTGACTCCCATTCTAACTCTGCCCTTGAGTAGACAAGTGACCTTGGACAAGGTCTTATCCCTTTTTGCACTATGCCCTTACTTTGGAGAATGAGATTATTATCCATCCTGTCTCTTATTGTACTGATGAAATCTAGGCTTCATGGAAATGGGGATGTGTAGAACCCTGATCCTGGAGGGTATCAAAGCCTTGAAAATGTAATAACAGATGGGGAAACTGACTTCTAGAAACTCATCAGAACTGGCAGAAAAGCAGCCCAATGGTGACCTTGTGTTTTCTTATGGTATGTGTCTCAATTCAATAATGAATCTCAGCTGATTCCAGGTCTACCATGAACTATTCAATTGGCTGTGGTTTTGTGTATTAAAAAGCCCTAGACCAGTTCCTTCCCCAAAGGCCCCTCCGCAGAGCCTATGCTCTAATGGGTTACATTTCCAGGCCCAGTTCAAATCTTCAGCCTGCGAAAAAGTTGATTTTCCCTTATCAGTAATGAGGATTAAGAGAGTGAGTGCATTTTGAATCTCTTCATGCTATACATATAGCACAACTAAGATAGGTATATAATGGGCTTTAGAGACAGGTCAAGTGAGCTGGAGACCAAGGACTCACCTCGAGGATTGACGTCTGCACTTGGAGGATCTGTTCATGGCCTTTGAGCTGCCGGATGCAGATTTTGCAGGACAGCTGGGTGGTGGTGGGCGTGTAGCGCTCCAGGGAGAAGGCACAGTGCAGGGGCTGCCGGTTGCTGCACCACACGCGGGAGAATGGGACTTCCTGCGGGGGACAGAGGGCAGAGGAGAGGGCTGGGGCGTGCAGAGCCAGGCTGAGAGGAGCGGAGCGCAGGACAGACCTAATCACAATAATTAGGACGATCGTGATGACGGGGATGGCAGCAGAGATAATTGCCTGAGCGACTCTGGTGGAATTACTGTAGAAATAATGTCCTAGCATATGCCAGGCAGCACAAAAGTAATTAATGTCAATTCCAATTGATAACATTCGAGTTCCAAAACCACGCTGCAAGAGCTCAGATTTCACTTGGTGACACACACAATGAGAAAGAAGACCATCAAAAGTTAATCACCATGTTTTTCCAGGACAAAAAGATTCTTTAGACGACTCCTATGGGAGGATTCCTAGTAGACGCCTACTCTTTGCTACCTAAGCCCAGGGTAGGATGCTATCATCTCCTGTACATGAAAATTATGAAGAAGTGACTGGCCAGAACTTATGCTCATACCACAGCCTCATGCTGAACTGTATAAGCATAATATTGCTATATATCCAGCATAAAAATTACACCTACTGCGGGATCTCACACACACACACACACCAACCCACCCACCCACCAGAGAGAAACACAAACACAACAGGTTAGCCCAGAACAATCTATTTTGTCAATTCCTCATTCATTCAATTCATCCACTCTACAGTTAGTGTACAATGCCTTCTAATAACCAGACACTGTACTAGATAAACAAGGAATAGTAAGAATTTAGGTCTGGTCTCAACTTCATAGAGACTTACAATCGAGTGGCAAAAGCCATTTCACTAAATGAGGGGGGTGGTTTATAAAATCTGTATTCCTCCTTTCCCCATGACCAGCCAGTGCTGGTCACCAATTGTCTCGGGCATGTGGGTTTATATTAATGTGAAGTGCAGGTCAGTCAGTCACTGATATTCTTCCATCTACCAGAAAGTCTTTCCCTCCTACTGGATTCAGGCTGTGGTCCTTGGCAATGACCTCATATTCCCAGCTTATAGTAAACTGCAACTCACTTCTTTCTCTTTCCCTTGACTCATTAATTTGCTCTTTCACCTATTACTACAAACACAGTTTTCTCCAATATTGATGCTGAAAGGTGGCAAAAGATGGATCAGGTCTGGAACTTTGATTCTCTGAAATGTGACTGGTGATGGTGTCAGCAGGTGTTACAAGACCATGAGCCATGTTTAGAATTCAATTTACCCACTTTAAGGAACGAAGAGTTCCCTGGTTATCCCTGAGCTTCAAGCTATACACTTGCAGGTTTCCTCATTTTTCTCTGCAGGAAGTCTCAAAGATCCTGATTTCTGGGTACATGCGAGGAGGGATCAGCAGGGAGAGATGGAGTTTAGATTGTTGAAGACTTGAGTACAGGAGAGCCAGTTTTGGGAAATATGAGAGAAAGAAATCAGGCATTAACCCCTACCACACATCCCAGCAAGGGATGTAGGGGTGGTGTTTCATTTGTTTGCTCTTAAACTTGAACCAAGGGAAAGGCAATGGACTAAGGGCTCAGAGAAGGTCTGTATGTTGACACTGCCTTTATCCCTGTGCAGAATGTGGGCTATTAGGAAGAAGGCAACTCTCTCCCATCCTCAGTTCTCCCCTACACAGAAAGAACTAGAAGTCTGAAAACTACATTTCATGGCCCTTGTCAGCAGGGAGTTCACATTTCCGTTCTGCCAATGCGAGGTACTTGTTTTAAATTTGGAAGGAAGGGAAGGAGCAGAAATGGTTTCTGTTCCTCTGGTACCAGCAAGCAAACCTCAAGGGTTCAGCTGACAGCATATGTGAGGTTTGCAGGGGCTTCTGAGAACCGTCTGCTTCAGGGTTGTGGTGGTTTCCTGAAACCGTGGAACTTGCTGATTTCCTCATATCTCTGGGGGCTTTCTCTGACCTTGGCTCTCCCAGGTTTTCCAAAGGTTTTATAAGCACGTTAATCCCTTGATTAAAATATTTTTTTCTTGACCCAAACCGTTCTCTAATGAAATGCCAGTAGGTTGGAAGTAGTCTTTTGAGAAACTAAGATGAGCTGGGTATGCCGGAAGGTTCACTAATGTTTTCCCACAGAGAGGCTGTTGTCCAGGGCAAATGCTGGGAGAAGCCTGAAGCTAATGGTCACCAAGGAAACCCATGGCTGGGGCACAGCTTGCTCATATACCAGCAAGACAGCAGCACAGAACCAGTGAATGGTACCTCTTTCCCACTTTCTTCCTAAACAGAGACTTATAGCTCTTCTCTTTCCCTCCTAGCAACAGAGGGCACTGCTGATTGGTGGTGAAAGTGAACTCGCTCAGTCGTGTCGGACTCTGCGACCCCATGGACTGTAGCCTACCAGGTTTCTCTGTCCATGGGATTTTCCAGGCAAGAGTACTGGAGTGGGTTGCCATTTGTTTCTCCAGGGGATATTCCTGACCCAGGGATTGAACCCAGGTCTCCTGCATTGCAGGCAGACCCTTTACCCTCTGAGCCACCAGGGAAACCTGATTGGTGGGTCTCCCAGCAAACTTGAGAGGAAGTCATTCCCTAAAATACTCAAAAGTGACTGTCCACCTGCACCAAATTCTATACCAGATACTTCTATACTATACACGGTCCGCCATTTCTCCTTGCTGTCTAATCTTACTCCTGCTGCGTCCTGGTTCAGTAAACCAGGGTAACTTTTACTTCCTATCTCAGCCTTCAGCTCTTCTCTCTCCATCGACTGAGCTCTTCAAATCCTCATCTGCTCACAAACGCCCAGTTGCCATTTCCCTGGAGGACTCTAGCAGCTACATCTCTAGTTTTTATTTCATTAACAGTCATCACTGATATTATACCCCAATCAGCACAAACAATTTCAGTGGGCCTTTCCTTTCTTAAACATTCTACCATTTTTTCTGAGGAGCGGTGGGGGGACACCATGCAGCATGTGGAATATTCCCTGACCAGGAATCAAACCCATGCCACCTGCCTTGGGAGTGTGGAGTCTTGGCCACTGGACCCCCACGCAGGCCCAAGTCTACCTTTTATGAACGGATTATCACCATCTCTCTCACTGACATTCTAGTTTTTCTGTTTCCATGTGTGAGCCTCTTTGGTCTTGTCATAGCTAACTGGAGTAGCCCACTCACCAAGCCTCCCGTCTCCGTCTCTACTACACAGAATTAATGAGAGGACTGGGGCTTGACTGGGGAGGAAGCAGAAAGCAGCTGACTGGTATTTTTCAGCGAAGAGCCTGTAATCATGAGTGGAATCACCGATGTCACCACATCACCTGGAAATTCTGCTTTCATTACATGATCCCTTTGCCTGGGGGACAAGAATGGCCCCAGGATGCCTGCCGTCATCAACACAGCCCCCTGCCAGGCCTTCAAGGGCTTCTGTCCTCTCACACCATCCTCTCTGTCCAGCCTCAATCTTCTAGCCATGAAATGCACTCTTCTCCAGACCAGCGCATTTTTAAAATTCACTGGAGTACAGTTGCAGCTTCCCATTGGCTATCTATCTAATGCATGGTGGTGAATAGATGTTACATTTTTATACTCACTCAGTATCATCCCCTTCAGTGAAAATAAGCATAACAGAGGGCTCCATGGTTCATTAATGCTTTCGCCTAAATAAGGTGTTTTTGCCTAATTACACTAACTAGAGGTCTCTGTTTTCTAAAACTGAAAATTTGAGTCATTACTGTGTAATATAAATGTTTGGACTTCAGAACAAGATAGAGCTGAATTCAAGGTCCAGCTCTTCAACAAACCTACATTTCCTGCAGTGGCTTTAAATCTTTGTTAATACTATCTTCGTTAAAAAAAGAAAAAATGGACTGCACTGATGATGTGTTGAAAAGTATCTTCTGTCGTGTGGCTTGCTAAATTTTTTGTATTTTCTCCTGAGAACACTGGAAGAACCCAGTGCAGACATAATCTTTTCTTATAGAAAGATGTGAGAATTGGCAAACAAACAAAAATGCCTCTTGCTTTTCTTTCCATTCTACTGCACACCATCAAAACATTAAAAAAAATCTGATTTTAAGACTGTGTCAAAAGAATATTTTTGTTGTTGACTTGAGTAGCAGCTGCCAATGGTGCTCAACAAAACATTTAAAAATAATAAAAGCACTGCGGTTAGTGTGTTTCCTGGGCAATCATCTTTGCTTTCATTTATTCTTCTCTGCCCCCCCGCCCCCCCAAAAATACAAAACAAAATGCCAAGATGCTCACTGAGCTGAGAGGAATTCTGGGGAAAGTAATACTAGAGGACAAAGTGTAGCAAAGTTATGTGTGTTTAAAGAATTCCGGAAATGTTTTCTTTTTGAGTCCCATTATAATTAGTTTCCTAGCAGATGGAGAGAATGTAAATCGTATCCTAGCAGGAGACAGACACTGGGTTCTCCAAGATACACAGCATGCTGCAAGACAGCTGCTTTCATCCTACGGAGGTGACAGCCTGGCTTGGTGTTCTGTAGGACTTAAAAAATAAATTAATATTTTATTAGATTCAGCTTTATAATATTTTACAGCTTCTCTACCTCCACTGTCAGCAAGGAAGAGGGGATACGATGATTCAGTAGCTCTCAGGTCCCAGGAACCTGCTGGGAGCAGAGTTATTTCCATGCAGAGGAGGGTTGTTGAGTCTTCTAGGGACAACGGCGTATCCCTTGTTGTGGTGGAGTCTTATGAATAATTGTTTATTTTGGAAGGACTAGCATTGTGGGTCTCTTTCTTTCTTTGCATCAAGGTTAGTGGGTGCTATGGTAACCAGGTCTCCTAAGAACTCCTGTAATCTTACATGCCCCTCCCTTTCATCCATCCTACCTTATTTCATAAGCAGTAAGGTTTGTACCCTAGCATTTCATAAACTGTCATCCTCCAGAGTTGAAACCAGCAAGATTTAAAATCTAGTTGGTCCTCCTATACGTAGGCTCTCATCATGTAGCTCTAAACCCAATCCGGACCTCACATCATTCTAAGAATCTTTCTTGGTTGGTGTCTCATAGGGCAGCTATTAATATTTTATGCACTGGATACCACCCTGCCTGGGAAATTCCACCTTGTCCAGATGAAAAAAAAAAAAAAAAGGAAGGTTTCTTAGAGAGTCAGCTTTGGGTACCAATTGGAAAATGTCGATTCCTAGATTGCTGTTTTGAAGTTAAAGAAAGGGAGAGAGGAATAAGACGACGGGAATACCAGGAATACCAATAACTCTAACCTGTCTATCCACTGACTTGGAAGATGATGGGGACATTTACCAGATAAAGGAGAGACCTATAAGTGATGTTGGTAGTAGTGGGGTTTTCTGTCTCTGCAGTAGAGCTCTGAGTTCCCGTCCACTAAGCCAAATCAAAAGCCATTCTCTATTATCCACGCCCAGTTTGTCAGCACACATGATGCTCTCCAGGAGGTTCAAGCAGGCTGGACGCAAAGCCTCTCCAAAGTGTATGCATCTAGTGTCTGGAGCAGAGACAACGTGGCTGTTATGCCAAGCACAATATGTAGTCACACATACTGGGGGAGTTCAGTGATCACAGGAGTAAAGAAATTGGTGGTAGGGTGGTGAAAAGAAAGGAACAGAGCAGAAAGCCATTTGTGGGAAAGAAAAATGAAGTGGAAATGAAACCTCAGTGGCAAGCTGCCTGATGCAGAGAAAATTAAATTGTTGTTCAGCTTTCCACGACTCTTTCAAATTAGGCTCAATTACAGAAGTCAAATATTTATACATGTTCACAACCTCTATGCAATCCAACCCATCCTGACAGTAAAGCTGGTTGGATTTCCTTGCCAGCCAGAGCCCTTTGACTTTGGCTGGCCCTGTGGCATCCTCCGGGGTGAGCAGGCATTACCCTCCTCCAAGTCTTTTCTACCTGAGGCTCTCACTGAATCCCTGGTGTTGGAAGTGTTGTTTAAGTGCTCCTGAGAGGTTATAATTCTTTATCTGATTTCTTTTTTTATCTGTAACCATTAAACTTCATAGTTACTTTGGACTGAGTCACTTGCATTAGATCCAGGGAAGCAATGCCCTTAAATAAAGATTGAAACAGAGGAATTTGCATGACTATCAAGAGTTGTTTTAACAATACCCTGAAGTTCAATTTGGACTGCAAACTTTGAATACTGCTTTCTGGGAAACAGAGACATCTAGGTCTACAACATCATAAATAATACATTTATTCATAGAAAACCTCTCTCCATAAGAAAATATGTTAAATATCCAAAAAAATTGTTCAGGGCCCGGAGAGAGATACTTGTTGTTTTGAATGCTCTAAAACTATACATAGAGAGGGCAGCTCCTGAGGTAATGAAAAGTAAACAGAAAAATATGGCCTTATTTGATTAGAAAATTCTGAATGTTAGAAAGCAGTGATGGTGCAACTTTCTTCTAACTCTCATGGCATGGTCAAGGTTTTTCTCTTTGAGATTTGACTGATTTCCATTCTGACAAGTTTTAAAAAAATGAATGCTGTAAAGATAGGTGAAAAAACCCACAGGGCTCTGCAGGTTATGCTGATGGGCAGAACAGAGAAGCGTGAAAGTTTCCTGTGAGTCCAGATCAGTATCAATCTCCCAGAAGCTCCAGAGTTAAGGAAATGTTCTGTCTTTTGAAGCCCAGATGACTCTGGCTTAAGAAACAATGGTAGACCAGTTGGCTGCTTCTGATAACAATGCTTATCACTGAAAATTTTCATAGAATTCAGTGACAAGGTCACAAGTTGATATATTTTCATGCTAAGCAACTATTCAAAAATTCCTTAACATGATGCAAAGAGTGGATCGTCCTGAATTTAAGTCATCCTAAAATTTTTTTAAGTCTCTAATAATGAGGTATATGAGTGATGACACATAAATATTTTTACATAAAAATATTCTAAGAGGCATTAATATTTCTTTGTTTCTCAATTTGTGATTTCTTCTTCCCATCTTGCTCAATTCATTTGGCAGCAAGCATTTCATCTATTTAGGACAAAATCTCTTGATCCCACCTGGCTGGCCACAGCTCTCTACAACTCAAAATGATCATCCTTAAAAGGTTTCTCCCTAATATCCAGTGCATTCTATAGGTAAAAAGGATTAAAACATGTCTCATAATGAACTGATGTGAATTAAATCCACAAAGAAATCTTGCTCTAAGTTGTTAGATGACCACCTTCAACCTATCTTGAGTGGTGATTTAAACAGGAGAGAGGATAAATGTCATATTACCTGACATGCAAGCACCTTTTCCCCACTTGTTAGGAACCCATGGATTTATGACAATAGGCTTCCCTGGGTGTAGTCCAAACAGTTACACATCTGTGACAGTTTTGAAATGAAATCCATAGTTTTAAAGGAGAAGGAAAGTCAGGAGTACCCTTACTAGGGTGTGTGATATGCCTGCTGGTTAAAGCAAAGCTATTTCTATTGGAAACCCACTTGGCCAGTACCTGGCATGCAGTGAATGGTTTAATTCTCCAGAGGAATGGGGGGATATCAAGGACAGAGATCTGAAGACTGAAAGTATTCCCTTTGAAATGCAGCAACTTTGGTTCTTCCAGGAGTTGTCCACCTTGATGCCTTTCATCTGAAACCACTTCCTATAGGACAAGAAAAAGAAAAGAGGCACAACAATAAAGCACACAATTTCCTCCACATTTTCCTTCCATAGATAGATATGCTCCCTCCCAGGTGTCTCCCAGAAATAGGCAAGAGCATGATGGACACACACCCTTCTATCCTTGCAAGGTCAGGCTAAGGGCTACAGGCTGCTGAGAAATAAGGATCTGGTCACAAAGAAACAATTGTTCTTCATTATTGTATTGTTGAGGTTTTTATATATACTGTCTTTAAAACTAGAAGACCTCCTTTACCCCATGCAAACTGTAATACTGTTGAGTTTCCACCATTGTGTGAATTTCATGTTGCTATCACTAGGATCAAGGGATGTATTTGTACTTAACCTGACCCAGCATGCTATTTCACGAGAAAGGGAGACACAGCCCCTCTCCACTATGGTTCCATTGTTTGTATCCAACATCCTTTGGCTCAAAATAAATGCAGAGTGCATGTATCATGTTTATTTGTAGTAACATTCATGGAAGTTATGCCAAAAGGCCAAGAAAAAATAAGTAGTCAAGTCAGCTTCATCTCAGGAAAAAAAAAAATTCCTGAGACAAATATTCCTTTATCTTTTACTGAGAAACCTTCATATCTCATATAAGCACAATTCACATACATTCTAAGGAAACCATTTAATTGGTTCCAAATTTGTGGTGTTTAGACTCCTATCGATATGACAAGTGAAATAACAGAACAGATAAGAACTGTACAAAATGTTAAACTACTCTGGGGCGGGGGAGGTGAGGTTCTCAGCGTTCCTGGAGATAAGAGATTTTCCTAAATCCTCATTTTAAAAATCACCATTAATAGACTTAAAATTTCCTTACAGAGCTAGGCTAAATAGGAAAACTGAAATCCTTTAATTATGGTCTATAATCTTCCCAGAGTCTGAAAAAGATTGTTAGAAGCAAGGCAGCTAGGCTTATAAATACAATAAAACTTAAATTTCAATTATCAGAGAGTGAAAACATCTTCAGAAGTTATCTTTCCCATCTCTTGTCTGTGTACAGATTTAACATTAATAAAAATGTTTCTAAGAAGTAGCTTTCCAGCTTTTATCCTTCATGTACACATAAGTTATTAATAGGTTGCCAGTGTCTTTTCTCAGGACTAAATCAATCCATTCCAGTGTCGTCATCTCCAGCTCTTCTGGGGTGGGAAGGGTGTGTCTTGGGGCCCTAAGTCAGCACTGAACTTTCTGCAGTGATGGAAAAGGTTCACATCTGTGTGTTTCATGGTATCCACTAGCCAGAGTGGTTTGAATGACTAAGGAACTAAATGTTTGATTTTAATTAATTTAAATGTAGATATGCACATGTGGTTGACAATTACTACCCCGGACCGGGCAGTACTAGGTAATTCATTATGTTGTGCATCTAAGCGTTGGTCGTAATAACAGGGTTGCCAGTGTCTAATGAGGGCTACAAACAGTGGAAGGAAAGAGGCAGGGTGGGAGGAAACAGAATTAATGCCAGATGCTGACTTTAGGTCTTTACAGATGCTGGTCTCTGTCCCCTCTTTGGAGATTTAATGAATGTCCAGCAGAGTGATGCCTGAGCTGGGCACTGGGTGGACAGAAATGAAACACCAAGGAGCTCATAGTCTAGAGAGAGGGTTAGAACAGTGAGCATATGAGTATAATATTGTATCTGAGTATTACAAATATGTATATTCCCAAAGGTTAAGGCTACTGGCAAAAGCCATATCTCAGATGGTAAATCGTCTGTCTACAATGCGGGAGACCCAGGTTCAATCCCTGGGTTGGGAAGATCCCCTGGAGAAGGAAATGGCAATCCACTCCAGTACTATTGCCTGGAAAATCCCACGGACAGAGGAGCCTGGAAGGCTACAGTCCGTGGGGTCGCAAAGAGTCGGACACGACTGAGCCACTTCACTAAAGGTTAAGGCGAGAGAGAGGTGCCGAACCCAGATGGGCAGAGAGGCCAGGGAATGAATCGGGAAATTAATAGAGGAAGTGACATTTGAACTGAACCTAGAAGTAAAGATAGGGGCTCCTCATGGGAAAGGGAGGGAGAGTGTATTCCAGACACTGAATGGACTCTCCACAAAGGTACACTGGGATAGAAGGTTACAGTGCAAAGTGTATGGCTGGAGATGATGGAAAATATAAGGTAGGAGCCAAGTGATGAATTCTCCCTTACCATGCTAAGGACTTGTATTTTTGTTTAATGTCATTGGGTTTAAGGGAGCACGGGAATCTTCTGGGGTGGGGTGGGGTGGGGTGGTACATATACTCAAGAGAGCATTCATCTTGTAAACCAGAAATGGAAGGCACAGGTGTCTAATCAAATTTCTGTGTAGTCTTCGGCAAGTCACTTAATCGTTTAGCTTCAGTTTTTTCCCTGGGCTTATTTACAGCCAAATAAAATCATTAGCATGGTAACAGACCAACTTTTTTTTTTTGCCATTCTAGTGCAAGATTAGAATCAGGGGCAAACATAAAGTTTGCTTATTCAAATCATATTAAAGTTGTGAAGTAACAGTGTTGACTTGTCAAAGTACTGATATATTTGACTAGGCGCTCTGAGGTGCATCCTGTTCTTTAATGCCTGAAAGTAGAGAGAAATAAACCAAGGTCAGGAAATGAAGTGGCTTGTTCAAGGTCATGCATTACTTGGTGTAGAGCTAGGTTATTTTAATATTTGCAAACCACATAGCACTATCCCACTTGAAGGGAGTTTAAGGTGCTTAGTGATTTAAAACTTGATTATTTACAGAGGAAAACATGGAGATGCACCCTCAAGAAAGTGATTTGCCTACAGTCACATGGGTTAGTGACAGAACCACTGGCTATAATACTTGTTCATGGTCGAGTATTTTAAATTTTTATATTATATTGGAATATAGCCAATTAACAATGTTGTGATAGTGGATAGTAAAGGGACTCAGCCATACACATACACATATCCACTCTCCCCCAAACTCCTCTCCCATCCAGGCTGCCACTCAACATTGAGCAGAGTTCTCTGTGGTATATAGTAGGTCCTTGTTGGTTATATGGTCTAGTATTTTTTCTGTGAGATTTCCCTACATTTTCCTATACTATACTTGATTTTTTAAGAGTCATGTGAAGGTCAGACAGATATTAACATTGTCCCATAAGTAATTTTTCATTGGTGTGAGACACGTGTAAAGATGACGTAAGTCAATCTGTTTTTGCCCTGGGGTTATTTATACTATCTAAGCCATTCCTGAGATGCAGAATGGAGGATATTAAGCATTTTTTAAATGGATGGGCTTAGTTGCTCAGTCATGCCTGACTGTTTCTGGCCCCATGGACGGTAGCCCACCTGGCTTCTCTGTGCATGGAATTCTCCAGGCAAGAATACTTGAGTGGGTTGCCATTTCCTTCTCCAGGGGATCTTCCCAATCCCCAGGGATCGAACTCTCATCTCTTGCATCTCCGTCATTGGCAGGTGGATTCTCTACCCCTAGAGCCACCTGGGAACCCATTTAAAATGGATATCCATTTATAATTATCACTGAGGAAAATAATACCCCTTAAAGATTTCTGCTTTAGGGCCCCTATTTAAATACAACCATGATTTATGTTTGCTTTTGTTTTTTAGCTTGCTTACTTTAATCTCCACATATTGAACCCCCAATATGAACCAACTACATACAATTAAGTGTCTTGTAATCTTGTATAAAATATTAAGCAATTATAAGCTATTGTGTAACAAAACAATTATTAAAACAAAGAAACCCAATAATGAACTAATCACCATGTTGATGTATCTTTAAAGGCACAACTGGCTTCAGAGTTGAAGCTTTACAACTCTCTCCAAATAGGAGAAATTGTATTTAACCCATAACTCCCCATTGTACCCCTTTAACCTACTGTGTTTTGCTTGGGAGCTGGGCCTAGACATCTGTATTTTTAAATACTTCTCAGATGACACTCATATCCAGCCAGGTTTGAGATGAATCAGTGGTACTAACAGCTGACTGAGCTACTTCTGAGTCATTAACACGGAAGAATCACCCCAAGAGTGGAGTCTGACATCCATCCGATTCTTTCCTTTCTGCCTCCAATATGACAAGGATTTTTTGTTAAATCTCTGGGGATCTACTGTTGAATTGACACCTGTATTAATTAAATTAGAAAGTAGGGTCTGGCTGGTTGCTTGTATATAAAATGTACCTAAAGGCTGTGGCCGGCAGTTTTTCTACCTCCTCTATTCCATCATTTCACATTGGGGGTTGCTAGTCATCCAGGGCTGGGAGCTGTGGCCAGGAGAAACTTGTGCCGTGTGTCTCACTGAGCCGTTTATGTTGATTTAATGAGACAGGCAGCAATATTCAGGTGTGCTTCAGGGATACTAAAACAGGCAGGCTGAATTTACATATTTATGAGACAAAACTGTTTGAACTTAAGCACACACATACACGTACGGAAATTATGTCGCCGTGGTGTTTTCCTTAAATGCTGTACGTGAACAATATTTCCCAAGGTTGCATTATTGATAAACACAAGAACTATATCTGGAGGAAATCCTTTGAAATTAGATTCTAAATCCACATTAATGCCAGGTAAGTAATGAGGACCAAGGGGGTACTGCAGAGGAGTGCTGGAAGCAACAGAAAAAAATGTTAGTTGCTTTTTCTTTTCGTCTTTTTTTCCCCCTAAGATACGGCAAGTGTTTAATTCCTTGCTTTCCCTCTGTCAAGGTTTGTTTGAACTTGTGTGTGTGGAGAGAGAGAGAGAACGTAATACAAACACGATAACAGAAACTTAGGTCTTAGCATATTACAGTTGTGAAAATAAATCACCATTCTGCAACCTTTGGCTTGAATTCATCAAAAGCAGCAATGTCAAACACACAAACATATAATCGCCGCTCGCCACTCTAATTATTACAGAAATACAGGAGCAGGAAGTCACTGGTCCCTTTCTCACCTTCGGGCAGATGGCATTTATTATTATTTTTTTTTAATAAAGCCTGCTGCTGCTGCTAAGTCGCTTTAGTCGTGTCCGACTCTGTGCAACCCCATAGACGGAAGCTCACCAGGCTCCCCTGCCCCTGGGATTCTCCAGGCAAGAACACTGGAGTGGGTTGCCATTTCCTTCTCCAATGCAGGAAAGTGGAAAGTGAAAGTGAAGTCGCTCAGTCGTGTCCGACTCTTATCGACCCCATGGACGGGAGCCTACCAGGCTCCTCCGTCCATGGGATTTTCCAGGCAAAAGTACTGGGGTGGGGTGCCATTGCCTTCCCCGCCTATCTGACCTGATTTAATTTTCTATAGAGATGGTTTTAGATTTAACATATCTTCAAATATCTGAAACCAAATTATGTCTTACCAAGGTGCATGAGGTATTTTGTTTTTGTCATTCAAAGAAATTGCTGCAAGGATTCAGATGAAATATCCTCAGAGCAAATGGGAAGCAAGCATAGCAGCCTTGCAGGGGGAAGAGGAGAAGGTGGTTGTTGCTTAGTTGCTAAGTCATGTCTGACTCCTTGTGACCCCATGGACTGTCGCTAGGCTCCTTGGTCCATGGCATTTCCCAGGCAGGAATACTGGAGTGGTTGCCATTTCCTTCTCCAGGGGATCTTCCCAACCCAGACTGAACCTCTGTCTTCTGCACTGGCAGGCAGATTCTTTACCACTGAGCTACCAGGGAAGCCCGGAAGAGGAGGAGGGCCTGGCTGAAAATGAAGAGTGTTGTTTGATTAAAATCCTCTATAGGAATATATTTTTTTTTGGTGGGGCCACTATCTGGCCAGGTACCCACCTAGTTCTACAAAGACAGAAGAGCTGGGTCTAGAAGCTGCCCTTCTTCCAAGGATTTCCAGTAAGAGGGTGAGCGTTTACATAATTGGGGGACATAATTGATGGCATCACTGACTCAGTGGACATGAGTCTTAGCAAACTCCAGGAGGTAGTGAAGGACAGGGAAGCCTGGCGTGCTGCAGTCCATGAGGCTGCAAAGAGTTGGCCAAGACTTAGTAACTGAACAACAATTTCCCAGGGAGATGGAAGGGACGTGAAAATGCGACCATGCCCTTTAACTAGGTTTCCTTCTTGGTTACAAGCCCAGTTCTGGCTGGGCTCAGATGTTTTCACTTCTTTGAGCTACGAAAGGTGCACTACAGTAAAGACAGCAAGTGTCAGAGCCACACTGGCCTCTCTTTCCAAAGCATGACAAACATGTTCACTACAGTGATAACTGAGGCAAATTCCAGGGTAGGCAACTTCTGCATAATGCTTTATGAAAAAACTACCTGTGAATTTTGACTAAGAAGTTAGGGTTCTATTAGAGTTATAGCAGGTGACTCATCATTGCATACAAGATGCTCAGCTCACACCACTAAAGTTGGGGGGAGCTAATAATAATGTGTGAAGTCTTTTAGACTGTTGCTATGGCTTTCTTCAAGTGGAATTATTTTAATGGCTTTGTAATTATATATTTCCCTCTAAATACCACACATGAAGCCATGAAAAATATGACATAGATGATCTGGGATGCGGAGGCAGTTTAAATGAACTCAGGGAGAAGGTTGTGAACATGTTCACTTAGCAAGATAAACACCCAGAAAGCAACACCTGCACAAAACTCAGAGACTAAGACCAGGCAGTGAATGGTTGTGTTCAGAAAAGCTACGAGTTATGTTTTAATCTTTCCAGATTTAGGCCAGAAAAGTTATTCAGCCAAGCCTGGTGATCTCTCAGAACCCCAGGGGAAAAGCATGGCCTTTGCTGCTCATGACAGCTGTCACATATATCCTGTCAATAACAAGTACAACCCAACTCAACTCTAAAATCAGGTTTATTTGACATAATAGGAGAGAGAAGGAATCACTGGAGGTAAACAGATTCTGGCAAACAGGCCAGAGGTCTCTCCACTGGAAAACATTTCTCTACAGCAAAATTAAAGAATTTTAGGAAGTCTCTCTCGATGAAATAAAGACATTTATATTCAATTAGCAGAAGCATGCCAGTTTTTCAAGCATTGATTAAAAAGGTTCTGCTATCCACAGGAATGGATAGTGGTTTGAAAAGCTGTGGTTTGAGCTTCATTTTCATGATTCCCATGGTAATTCATCTGTGAACAGCTGAGCTATTCTAGAATCTGGTAGCAATCAGGAGGAATGAAAATACATTATCTACAAGTCACTTAGACATTCCTTGGGCAAATGTCTAACTTGCTGGTATATACATTAGCAGTGAGAGTGTTATTCAAAGCAAAATCCAAACCCATTATGAGGTCTTAATTCCAAGGTAGTTGTGATGAACAGATCCTCAGGGTAACCCTA
Source organism: Tragelaphus eurycerus (assembly GCA_935064755.1). Taxonomy (NCBI): domain Eukaryota; kingdom Metazoa; phylum Chordata; class Mammalia; order Artiodactyla; family Bovidae; genus Tragelaphus; species Tragelaphus eurycerus. Next base: position 7,884,379 of record CAKXYN010000034.1, on the reverse strand, counting down.
GTTAGCAGTGGGTTACCCATATGACACAGGAGATTGGAAACCCACCCCAGCCCTCCATGTTTACTGAGATTTCAAAATCTGCCTGAGTTACTAAACAACCAACTAGTGTATGGCGCATTTTACAACTATTCAGTGGTGGTAGTAACTTCAGTTAATTTTCTGTTTGAAGTGTAGTTGATTTACAATGTTGGGTTCATTTCTGCTGTACTGCATAGTTCTTCAGATACATGCATAGATACATTCTTTTTTATAGTCTTCCCTATTGTGGTTGTGGGCTACCCACTCCAGTATTCTTGGGCTTCCCTGGTAGCTCAGCTGGTAAAGAATCCGCCTGCAATGCGGGAGACCTCGGTTCGATCCCAGAGTTGGGAAGATCCCCTGGAGAAGGGAAAGGCTACCCACTCCAGTATTCTGGCCTGGAGAATTCCATGGACTATATAGTCCATGGGGTTGCAAAGAGTTGGACACGACTGAGTGACTTTCACTTTCTACTGTGGTTTATCACAGGATATGGAATACAGTTGCCTGTGCCATACAGGCAGACCTTGTTGTTTATCCACCCTATATACAATAACGCGCGTCTGCTAAGCCCGAACTCCCGATCTCTCCCCTGCCGCCCCCGGCAGCTTCAAGTCTGTTCCCTTGTCTGTCTCTGTCTCGTTGATGAGGTCGTTTGTGTCATGTTTTTAGATTACACATAGAAGTGATATCACATGTCAGTCGATTTTTGATTATTCAATGTCTGTTAGGTATTTTTATCTTGGAGAAATCCTCTTACTACAGGGTCTCCAAAGCAGAGGAAGAGTTTAAGATGTCATTCATAGGTTGAGGTTTAACTGCTTACACTGACGGTCTTGACTAAATGGCACCCCTCATGAGAAAGCTCTCTTGTGAACAGTCAGATACCGAAGCATGCCCTTTATAATGGCCTGTGCTACTTAAGAGAGAGGGAAAATGTGGGCTTATAAGCTGGCACTGTGTCACCTTTACTGGCTTATGTTCAGGATTCAAGTCATCTTATCTCTTCCACTGGTAAACATGAGATTTCCAGCTCAGTGTCTTAAAAGCTAGTTACTGAGGGAAAGCATAATGGGCTTAATGATTCAGAACTGGAATAGCTGGGACACGGGATGAGGTGCATCAGGAGAGCTATGCTATTTATATACGGGCAGAGCTTACACAGGCACTTCTATATTATTTTTGCTGCTATTAATAAACCTGTACTCTTTGAGAGGTGCTAATTCAAAAAGGATCATATGTGATTAAAAGGAGCAAAAATGGAAAGGAACCATCTCTGCCCTAATAAACCTAAAAATTAACAGACTGTGTGTTCAGGATGTCACGGGACTACCTACTGAGAGGGATGATTTAAAATTGTTGTCCCCGAACTATGACCTTCAGGTGATCGTGTCATTGCTCAGCTGCATATCAAATAACTCTGGTTCCTGTGGTTCACGCCAGTCTCGTCTCTGGACATGGCATCCCTTCCTCTTTAGGTCTCAGATCTCATTTCTCCAGAGAGGTTCCCAAAGGACCCTCAAAGATGTCTCTCTCACAACCGGGCCTCTGCTTCCTGAATTATGGCTATCCTTCGAGTCAGTTTTCTCATTTAGCACACAATGTGGTGTGTGTTTACCCCTCCTCTCTTCTTGAGAGCCAAGTACCTCATTGTACCTTCAGCGCATGAATGGGTACACAGTAACACATCTCTTGTTTCGAGATGGGTATCCCCACTGAGCCAGTGATGTGGGTTCATTGTCCAGACCCGCCCTCCTCAATCAGATTCTCTGTTGACACGGATCTTCAGGAAACCCCATGTTCTGGTGACACCACAAGAGGAACTAGAGAAAAGGCTGACCTGGAATGCGCAAGGGGTGTTGTCCACGCAGTAGACCCTCAAGTTGTAGTCCAGAGAGTTGCAGGACATGCAGCCAAAAACTGCCACCTTGAGCTGCTTCACGGCACAGTCTGTGATGGGCTCCCCGGTGAGGGCGTACGTCCCAAAGCTGTCTAGGAGCACGTGACATGCAAAAGGGTCCAATAGGCAGTAGCAGGATGTGGATTCATCCTCCACCGACATCACTTCCTGTTGGGAAAAGGCGTCTTGAATTCTCTCAGCTTGGGAAACACAATGTGATTTAAGAGTCACTTTGCAAGGACATAACATCTTTCTTTCGGAATATTTTTTATTGAACTCATTTTCTTGGTGTTAAATGTTTTTCTTTTATCAAAATAACTGCTGACATCAGGAGCTGAAGGAACGGCTATATTCAATGTAGAGTAGGAATTTGATTTAGTAGGTTATAACAAACATCACTTTCAAAGCTCTACAATTTTTGGTTAATTTGTCCAAGGCCAAATTAAAAAAAAACGAAACAAAAACAGCCTTGAACCTTAACATCAAAGAGCAAACGTTTATGTTTTTTATAAAGGTCTATTTCTGAAAACCTCTTCCAATATCCTTAAGGTAATGTTTATTTTCTTTCAAATATTTTATCTTCTTTTCACTGCATCAAAATCATGCATGAGGGACCATCCAATAAATGGTTTGAATAAGATGTATCAGAGTATTTCACCCTCCCTGCTAAGGTATGTGTGACCGATTTGATAGAGGGTAAATGGAACACCGTCTGGATTTAAATGACTGTGAGGAAGTGCTGGGAAGAAAAACTCATGTGGTAAAAATCAAGGCAAAGCAAGATGGAATGAAAAAGAGCCCCAAATCCGGCCCCTTTATAAAACCTACGGAACCTCACACCCCTGGAAATTCCCCTACGGTTGTATCACAACTGAATAAATAGCAGAATGCATTTTCAACAAAGAAGACTTTCAAGACAGAGCTGGGCAGGGTAACTGTAATCCACGGAAGCAACTGGGAATTTTCTTCTCCTCAAGAAACATGATTTTCCTTTTACTTCCTTCTCCTGAAGCATCTCCTGGGAGGTAAGATCCCAGGGCTAGCTGGAACAGGTCATTGTGTTCCAACAAGATAATTCATCTGCCTTCAGGCAAACTGACCCCAGACAGACATCAAAGGAATCCCCATCAGACAGATAAATCAGGTTTCACTTAAAATGGCCAGCGCTCTGCAATCTTTCTTTGCCCTGACCGGCTCTCTTGTCCTTACTTTTCTCTTGTGGATTCTCAGTTCCTCTCTTTTCTTCTTTCCTTGTGCTGTTTCTTACACGCATTCACATACACAGGGAAAGACAAAATGATTTTCAATGCATTTATTCACTCAGCCACATCTACCTAGCAGCTACTCTGTTCCTGAATACTTCCATATAAATTCGTTACAATCCCTATTTTGGCAAAAACCGACAGTGATTCCTTTTATGAATACAGCTGGCTTACCCTGGGCCTCTTCCCTAATTCCCACAGAGGCCACAGGGAAACTCAGCTGGGACAGGGACATGGCCTGGGAACCAAGGCAGGAGTCACAGTCTCACGTACGAAGGCAGGTGCACAAGGGTACATGCCTGTGGGGGTGATTACAACTGTATTCCAAAATCAAAGGAAAAAGCTTCATATCCTCCTGGCTTCTTTTCCCCATTGTGACACACACACGACTAGCCAACACCTTGAGGATGTTGTAAATACTGGCCGCCAACCCCGTGGAAAACAAGCAAATGCTCACCAATTTCACAGCTGACTTGTGTGAAGAGAAGGTAAAGTGAATTCCATTCCACAGGTGGAACCTAAACCCTGAGTTTTTTTTTTTTTTATTTTGAAGCTTTTTATAGTGGAGTATAGCTGATTAACAGTATTGTGATAGTTTTAGGTGGACGGTGAAGGGACTCAGCCATACACATACATGTCTACATTCTCCCCCAGACTCCCCTCCCATCCAGGCTGCCATATAACAATAAGCAGAGTTCCCTGTGCTATATAGTAGATCCTTGTTGGGTATCCATTTTAAATATAGCAGTGTGTATATGTCGATTCCAAATTCCCTACAGCTGTTTTTTTTTTTGTTTGTTTTTAAGGAAGGCTCTTGGGTCTCACCTCCCACTTGCCCTGCTGAGTCCTCTTCTTTAAATGGATGTTCCAGTGCTCAGAGCTGACGTCCGCACAGTGTGGGATGGTCAGGGCAAAGGGGGTGGTGACGATCATGTCAGGGGGACCACAGGTGACTTCCGGACTCAGGAGCACCTCGGATCCATCCGACTGGAGGCTGTACGGTTGGGAAAGAATAAAAGAGAGAAACATGTAAAGGAGCGGGGGGCATACCCGGATGAGAATTTAGTTACAGGGGTTATTAGCAAAACCCTTTCTGGGAGACCTTCCTGGGGAATATCACCTCCTGGAGGGCTGCACTCAATAAGCCAGAAAATTTGGAAAACTCAGCAGTGGCCACAGGACTGGAAGTGGTCAGTTTTCATTCCAATCCCAAAGAAAGGCAATGCCAAAGAATGCTCAAACTATCGCACAATTGCACTCATCTCACACACTAGTAAAGTAATGCTCAAAATTCTCCAAGCCAGGCTCCAGCAATATGTGAACTGTGAACTTCCTGATGTTCATGTTGGTTTTAGAAAAGGCAAAGGAACCAGAGATCAAATTGGCAACATCCGCTGGATCATGGAAAAAGCAAGAGAGTTCCAGAAAAACATCTATTTCTGTTTTATTGACTATGCCAAAGCCTTTGACTGTGTGGATCACAATCAACTGTGGAAAATTCTGAAAGAAATGGGAATACCAGACCACCTGACCTGCCTCTTGAGAAACCTATATGCAGGTCAGGAAGCAACAGTTAGAACTGGACATGGAACAACAGACTGGTTCCAAATAGGAAAAGGAGTACGTCAAGCCTGGATATTGTCACCCTGCTTATTTAACTTATATGCAGAGTACATCATGAGAAACGCTGGACTGGAAGAAACATAAGCCGGAGTCAAGATTGCCGGGAGAAATATCAATAACCTCAGATATGCAGATGACACCACCCTTATGGCAGAAAGTGAAGAGGAACTCAAAAGCCTCCTGATGAAAGTGAAAGTGGAGAGAGAAAAAGTTGGCTTAAAGCTCAACATTCAAAAAACGAAGATCATGGCATCCGGTCCCATCACTTCATGGGAAACAGATGGGTAAACAGTGGAAACAGTGTCAGACTTTATTTTTGGGGGCTCCCAAATCACTGCAGATGGCGATTGCAGCCATGAAATTCAAAGACGCTTAATCCTTGGAAGGAAAGTTATGTTCAACCTAGATAGCATATTCAAAAGCAGAGATATTACTTTGCCAACAAAGGTTCATCTAGTCAAGGCTATAGGAGAAGGCAATGGCACCCCACTCCAGTACTCTTGCCTAGAAAATCCCATGGATGGAGGAGCCTGGTAGGCTGCAGTCCATGGGGTGGTGAAGAGTCAGACATGACTGAGCGACTTCACTTTCACTTTTCATTTTCATGCATTGGAGAAGGAAATGGCAACCCACTCCAGTGTTCTTGCCTGGAGAATCCCAGGGATGGGGGAGCCTGGTGGGCTGCCGTCTCTGGGGTTCGCCCAGAGTCGGACATGACTGAAGCGACTTAGCAGCAGCAGCAGTAGTCAAGGCTATGGTTTTACCTGTGGTCATGTATGGATGTGAGAGTTGGACTGTGAAGAAGGCTGAGTGCCGAAGAATTGATGCCTTTGAACTGTGGTGTTGGAGAAGACTCTTGAGAGTCCCTTGGACTGCAAGGAGATCCAACCAATCCATTCTGAAGGAGATCAGCCCTGGGATTTCTTTGGAAGGAATGATGCTAAAGCTGAAACTCCAGTACTTTGGCCACCTCATGCGAAGAGTTGACTCATTGGAGAAGACTCTGATGCTGGGAGGGATTGGAGGGATTGGGGGCAGGAGGAGAAGGGGACGACAGAGGATGAGATGGCTGGATGGCATCACTGACTCGATGGACGTGAGTCTGGGTGGACTCTGGGAGTTGGTGACGGACAGGGAGGCCTGGTGTGCTGCGATTCATGGGGTTGCAAAAAATCGGACACTACTGAGCGACTGAACTGAACTGAATGGACATCTATCTTGAACCACTCAAGCATATAGACTAAGGATGAGCCTAGATTTCATATCTAGGTTTTGAAAAACAAAATGACAAATGTTTCTTCAGAAAGACAGGACAGAACAGTAGAAAGAAAAGACCTGGCTGGCATGTCACACATTGATGATATTATCAATGACCAAAGCCAAAACTGTCATAGAAATGACCAATTTGGTAATCCCAACAACTCCTCCTAAAATACGTTTAATGCTAGTCAGCAACAAAACAAATTACTTTTGTAAACAAAGCAACACTTCAAATGAATACAGATTGAATGTCTCTTCTGGTTTCAAAAACATTTATTTTCTGCCATTGTGCAAATACACAAGTTTTATAGTGATGGCACAGTAGACAGTTATAAACTGCATAATCAAATACATAAATATATATCTTTCATATTTTCCTATTTTAGCTATAAATTTAAAATCATTCTACCTAAACCTGGTATTCAGATTTTCCTGTATTGTGAATAACTTACAACAAAAAGGCAGAGCCATGAAACAGATCAAAGAAATTTGACTAAAAGGAAATAATACCACCTGACTGAATGCCTCCCTGTTCCGTTTTTGTGGCTTTTGTTTTTAATCTCAGTCCCTAAACAGTAAGATGGGGTGGGGTGGGTTATAAGACAGCTATCAATGAGAACCTAGAAGTCTACCCATTTTCCCTAACTGCTATGTGAGTTGATTTTTAAAGCTAGATGATTTTTTTTTTTGATATTTTCCCTTGTAAGAAATATACTGATTCAGAATATAGTCTGTAAAGCAATTCAGGATTCTCAGATGAACAGTGTGACATGAGAGCTAGGATTGATATTATTGCCTAAGCTTTCTCTCATCTCACCGAGGAAGGGCATTGAAGAATGTCATCCCTGATCAAAAGAGCAGGATGAAGTTAGTACTAAAAGATACTACCTTTTCTGTGGTCTTGTATTAACAAGCAGGTTTTCCACCAGCACATCTAACATGTTAATTTCTGAATTGCTTTTCTTGACACTGCTTGTTTCCCTCTCTGGTCAGTCATGGTCTCCCTTTAGCTCATTATCTATAATTTGCTGCTGCAACAAAAGTCAAGGCAGATAAGCGAGGAGGAGCATCTCATATCTCCTGTACCTAAAGCAGACTTGAGAATGATCACAGGGTCTTCCTCCCTCCCCAAGAAGCTGCATTTCCCAAAGTCAGCCTTCCTCGTAGGCAACCAAATTTACCAGCTCTTCCTTTCCAGACAAAGCATAGGCAAAACGGAAAATATGCCTTTTATGCATTTACATCTCTAAGTAGGGCAGGCCAAGTTGGGGTTGGGGGGAGGTGGTGGGTGGGTCTGGAAACTCAGGTATTAGTAATCAGTAATGTTCTGTGAACAGCCTAGAATGCTCTACTCGAGGTTTGACTTGAATGTGAATTTCCAGTGAGGGCTCTCGCCTGCACGAGGCGGCACTCTGCGTGTGGATGCCTGCCAGTGGCCATTAGAGCATTTTCCAGGTAATTGCTGCCTGCATCGTCACAGACAGGGATAGCTGGCGTGCATATGAGTGACCGAGGACAAGCTCCTAGAAGAACTTTAATAGCTTTCAGACAAGCATTCCCCCTTGTTGAACATATTGTTCAAACATATGGGAATTGAGGGAATTATTTAATGCCAAATGAACTGAAAGCAGCTCATTACATGAACTCTCACACTCATTGTGAATAGAAGGCGCCTTTCGGTAATAACTTAAAATAGCATTAGGAGTTGGAGAGGGTGCACGTAGAAACCTAGGTGAGACCTGGAATGGGACCTTGCGTTAAGCAGACATTGGACATTTCCAGAAGCGCAAAGGAAATACGACTTCTGTCTAATCCTCCGACTGTGAAAACAGTATCTGTGTGTAGGTCTGTCTCTGGTGAAGGAACAAAACTTCATCTCTCCGTTTTTTTCCCCCCGTGATTAATAATGATTTGCCCTTTTCTGCCACCTTCTATCTGGGGCAATCAGGGAGATTTACAAATATTAATTAAAGTGCTCTACACACCTGTGTGCACAGGTATTGACAACATAAGGTCACAGAGCAGTCAGCCAAAGAGATGGAGGCAAAGTCACCCCCGATTTCTGATTTCCGGAGCTCCTGAGCCCTGTGGCCAGATGTACTGCGTTTCTCTGTTGGTGCTAGGAGATGGCTGGTTTTCTGTCCCAAATGAAGATGCAGGAAAAAATGTCATCCAAGTAGAGTCATGGATACAGACCTAGGACATCTGGGGGCAACAGGGCTGAGGGAAGAAGCTCATAACTGAGCAAAATCAAAGATTTGTAAGGCATGTGTGCTGCTGCTGCTGCTAAGTCGCTTCAGTCGTGTCTGACTCTGTGCGACCCCATAGATGGCAGCCCACCAGGCTCCGCCGTCCCCGGGATTCTCCAGGCAAGAACACTGGAATGGGTTGCCATTTCCTTCTCCAATGCATAAAAGTGAAAAGTGAAAGTGAAGTCGCTCAGTCGTGTCAGACTCTTAGCGACCCCATGGACTGCGGCCCACCAGGGTCCTCCGTCCACGGGATTTTCCAGGCAAGAGTACTGGGGTGGGGTGCCATTGCCTTCCCCAAGGCATGTGTAGATGGCACTTAAGTTTGCCTACATCATATTGAGTTCAGCAAAGTCCGTTTGGGTTCTTCCATAAGAAGTTATGGGAAACCCCATGAACTTTTCAGCCAATCCAGTATGACATATACCAAGGAAGTATTCATGATCTTGCTAGGGGTTAAAAAAAGGGCAACACATTCTTCTAAAATTGCTATGAGCTACCAATAACTGGGAACTAATAACAGCAGTGATTTTCTGGACCATAATATGAACAGCCTCTCTGTGCATCACACACACTCGTTATATGAGATGTGTGCTATTTAATTTTTTCGTTTTGTTGCCAGCCCCTGCCTTTTCTCCATATATATGCTGTACATGTTTATGAATGCTGATATAAAAAGATCCATAATTTAAGAGCCAGGTCTGTGTAAGCAGGTGGCTTTATTGATCAACTGTAGGGAAACATGGTTGTGAATTCAAATTTCTGCTCTGGCAGTGCAGCTGAGAGTTCTGCGGAAAATTTTGCCATCTCTTTAGCTTTGATGTCCCCACCCACCAAATAAATACACATGGCAGGAGAGGGTGCTAGTAAAGGGCATGGGGCCTCTTGTCTGGGAGTCTGGCAAGACAGAAAGCCCCACATGGCTAACCCAGGTGAGTTACCAGCGAGAGAACCAAGAGTAGCAGAGGAGCCGCAGAGAACACAGAAGTAGGGGAAAGGCACTTTATCGTGTCCTTTCTGTGTGCTTCCTGGCACTGTCTCCGTCACCACGTCCTTCCACTGACCTTTTCTGTGTCAAGAAAACCAGACAGGGTGGTAGAAGGGAAAGCCCTGTGGAGCTTCACTTGCCTCCCATAACACGTAACATGTACTCGAGGACTTCCCTGGGAGTTCAGTGGTTAAGACTCTGCGCTTCCAATGCAAAGGTTGTGGGTTCGATCCCTGGTCAGAGAACTTGAGATCCTGCATGATGTGCAGTGGGGCCAAAAAGAAACAGAATATACTCTAAGATTGTTCTGGAGTTAAAAGAAGTAAAGCCTAAAAAGCACCTAGTATGTGCTCCATGTGTGAGGGTTCTGCTTCTCAATCCTCAACTCCCCTCTCTCCTGCCTCTTTATGAGTCTTATTTCTACAGGAACTGTGCTTTTCGATGGCTACTTTATTCAACGTGTGCATGTGTGTATGCTCAGTTGTGTCTGACTCTCTGTGACCCCATGGACTGTAGACCACCAGGCTTCTATGTCCATTGGACTTTCCTGGCAAGCATACTGACGTGGGTTGCTGTTTCCTACTCCAAAATTTATTCAATAGATTGCCCTTATCTCAACACACGTCGGAGAAGGCAATGGCAAGCCACTCCAGTACTCTTGCCTATAAAATCCCATGGATGGAGCAGCCTGGTAGGCTGCAGTCCATGGGGTCGCTACGAGTCGGACGCGACTGAGCGACTTCACTTTCACTTTTCACTTTCACACAATGGAGAAGGCAATGGCAACCCACTCCAGTGTTCTTGCCTGGAGAATCCCAGGGACGGCAGAGTCTGGTGGGCTGCCGTCTATGGGGTCGCACAGAGTAGGACACGACTGAAGCGACTTAGCAGCAGCAGCAACACACGTGCTTTAAGGGGATTTCCAGTGCCTTAGGACGAGTACTATGGGAATTGAAGGCACCTTGGCAGTGCTTTTGTGTTTCCATCACGGTCACTTCTCAACTCAGCAGTCAGAGGAATCCCACTGAAAATGCCAACATCTGTCCTCTTCCCCCCACTTACAGAAGTATAGCTATTTCTCCTGCTCTGGAATCTTCCTTCAGATGTCCCCACAACTAGCTCTTTCATGCCCCACAGACCTTTGCTCCCTTTCCTTCAATAACGAGGCATTTCCCCAGTCATGCCTGAGCAATGTCACTGCAACACTCTTACCCCGAAAGCTAGCTGATCTTTGTTTTTCTTTTACTTTATACTCATTGCCTTCCAATGCACTGCACTATTAATTTATTTTTATTTTATTGTTGTACCCCTGCCCAGTTCCCAATATAGGCCACAAGCACTCAAAATATTTGTGAAGAAAGCATAGGAACCAGTGGTTTCCAGTGACCAAGCATGGAACATTTTGAGCATCAAGGTGAATAATGGTAGTAAAGGATGATAACCCATTGAATAAAATAAGGAACCAGGAAAGATACAGATATGAATGAATGAATGGGAAGGGAAAACTCTTCTATACGGAAGCAAACAACCATGTCGTGTTAGTTGCTCAGTCATAGCCCGCCAGGCTCCTCTGTTTGTGGAACTCTCTGGGCAAGAATACCAGAGTGGGAAGCCATTCCCTTCTCCAGGGGATTCTTCCCAACACGGGGATTGAACCCAGACCTGCACTGCAGGCAGATTATTTGCCACCAGGGAAGTCCATACAATAGGAAGCCAACTAATAAGTGTAGAAAGTCATTGTTTGACAACTAACCATATTAATAACTGACTCAGTTAAGGATTATGAATAGGATGCTCTATACTCTGGTGAACGTTTGAAGAATGACAGACGATTTGCATGGCTTCAAAGGATCTTTCCGCAAGGTACTTGTTAATTACAAAGGATCGACATGACTTTATACTTGAGAACCTTGGTAGACACCATATAACCCAAGTTCTCAGTTAATCTTGCCAGTAAAGGGATTAATTTTCAGAACATACTTCTTGATATAAAAAGCGAAAGGAACTCAAGCATCACTTCTGTAACATTCCTGCCAATAATACGTATACTGACACTAGCCATAAGAATTTATTAGACAAATGTCAGCCCAGCTTAAGGGATAGTCACGAACTAGCTAATCTGCACTCTTGAATGAACTAGCAACAGACTTAGAAACTGCACTAGATGAAGAGAGACCAAAAAAGGTGCATGATAACAGAACATAGTGAATGGACCTGAATTTTCATTGCCATAAAGGACATTATTTGGATAACAGGTGATACGTGAATAAATTCTGTGAAGTAAACAATAGTGTTGTATCTATGTTAATTTCCTGATTTTGATAATTTGCTTTGGTCATGTTAGCAGTTTGTGTTTAGGATATATACAATGAAGTATCTGGGGGAAAGGAATATCTTATTCACAATGGTTAAAAACTGTGTGTGTATTTTATTGGGTTGGCCAAAAGTTTGCCTCTAACATGGAAAAATTGGAACAAACTTTTTGGCTAACCCAGTATTTACACACATGGAGGGAGAAACATCAAAACACAGAACACATACTCAAATGTTAACATTTGTGAATCCGGGCGTGGGAAGGTTGGGAACTCTATACAGAGGACCCTTGACCACACGGGAGTGTAGGGGCACCAACACTCTCAGCTAAGTCAAAACCCCCTGCACAAGTTATGGCTGTCCTTCAACTTCCGTGATTCTCCGTAGCTACACACTTGTGGATCCAACCATACACAGCTTGTAGTTATTGACTTCTGAAAAGTGAACCCATCCAGTTCAAAGCCATGGTGTTCAGGAGTCACCTGTACCATCCTTGCAGCTTTTCCTTAAATGTGAAATTCTGACAAAACAAACAAAAAGATACTAATGAAGAGGGGCTCAGGTTCAGAATCCCTACGAGGAAATCACTAGGGTCCTGACAACTGCACAGAATGTGACGGTTCTGAACTTGGTGGCGGCCAAGGTTGTGGTCCAGACCTTGCCACGTGGGGACTCACAATCTGCAGTACCATCTGCCCACCAAGGTCAACAGAAGGTCACGGTGAAGGTCAGCTTCAAGGCGGCATGCCCATGGCAGGTCTGGAGCTGCATCTGGGCACATCTGGCTTTTTTTCTCAACATCTCTTGACCCAATTCTAGGCTTGCAGTGTGTCACTCTTTTCAAACGAAACACTCAGCTCTGTTTTTAAAGACGCGGTTCTGACTGTTGTTGCCGTCTGCCATGCTGTGCTTGGTAATCATCACTCTCTCCTTTCCTCCTTATGGTCTACATTACAGATGAATGTAGGTTTTTGATCACCTTTACCCAGAGCATCACTCAGGAATGCAGGTAGGAAGGTAATGATAGTTTTACTGTGCCAGACCCTGGGTCGATCCATAATTAAATCATATTTTAATGGAACAGACATAAAAAGCCGATAGATGAAAGCTATACTTAGCTGGCTTCAGCCTCCTACACTTTTCTACCTGAGATGATAGAGTTTTAACTGTTATTATTCTTTTTCTCTTTTCCCTGAAATCCTCATACTGACCAACAGTGGTAACATCGCTGTGGATAAAAATCACGGTTTGAGGTTTATGATTTCTCTTGTCTTACTTGAATCTGATGCGTGTGTCACAACACAGCTCTAACCAAATCTTTGAGATTAGTAGGAGACACCATCTCAGGATCTTCCAGAGAGACAGGCCCTTTAGAAAGCCAGCGTGGCACATCAGTCAACCCCAACAGGGAGACTAGGTCTCCTGGGGGACTTAACTCCAGTGGGCTTCCCTGATGGCTCAGACGGTAAGAATCTACCTGCAATGCGGGAGACCAGGGTTCAATTCCAGGGTGGGGAAGATTTCCTGGAGAAGGGCATGGCAACCCACTACAGTATTCTTGCCTGGAGAATTCCATGGACAGAGGAGCCTGGCAGGTTACAGTCCATGGGGTTGCTGAGTCGAACATGACTGAGCAACTAACCAACAACTGCTCTGTAAATAGGATTTATTTTTAAAAGATTTATTTATTTATGGCTGTGCTGGGTCTTGGGGCTTCCCTGGTGGCTCAATGGTAAAGAATCTGCCTGCAACGCAGGAGACTTGAGGTCGAGTCCTAGTTCGGGAAGATCCTTCAGAGAAGGAAATGGAAACTCACTCTAGTACTCTTGCCTAGAGAATTCCATGGTCAGAGGAGCCTGATGGGCTACAGTCCACGGGGTCGCAAAGAGTCAAACACGACTGAAATGACTGAGCACGCACATGCTGGGTCTTCAGTACGGCACGTGGCTTTCTCTGTTTGGAGTGAGTGGGAGCTACTCTCTGTTGTGGCGCACAGGCTTCTCATTGTGGTGCAGAGCATGGGCTCTAGTCTTTGAGCCTCAGTAGTTGAGGCTCTCGGGCTCTAGAGTGTGAATTCAGTAGTTGTAGTGCATGGGCTTAGCTGCTTCATGGCACGTGCAATCTTCCCAGACCAGGGATCAAACCTATGTCCCCTGCATTGGCAGGTGGATTCTTAGCCATTGGACCACCAGGGAAGTCCTGTAAATATGATTTAACAAAATAGACTTCTAGAAAGGGGAGGATAGGTGATTAAGGGCAGGATAGAGGGGAAAATAAGTTGAACAAAATCTCTTTATCACAGATGCCTCTTTCAGTCTTTAAGTAGCTGTAAAACTGTAATGTGGTTCAAATTCCTTGGGTAACTTGTTTAAAATTATATTCCTGGACACTACCCGTGATTCTGATTCAGTATTTCTGAGATAGGGACCAGGAACTTGTATTTTTCATTTGGACTGTCTGCAAGCACATGAGCTAGGCACTACTGTTTGAGAAAAGTGTGGTTCTTGAAAACTTGAGTGATTCCTGAGAAAGCATCTGAAGCCACGCCTTACACAGTGGGGGTGGAGTGGTCTGTTAGATACAGATCACGTAGGCTTCTGAAATGGAACTTAGATGCTGGTCAAGTTGAAATGCTCACTATGAAGGCTTTGGAGAGGGAAATGGCAACCCACTCCCGTATTCTTGCCTGGAGAATCCCATGGACAGAGGAGCCTGGAGGGCTATAGTCCATGGGGTCACAAGAGTCGGACACGATTTAGTCACTAAATCACCACCAACCACCATTACGGTTGAAAAATGCGAATACACAGGGTCAGTTCCTACATCGCCTTTCTCTGAATAGTACATGTGTTAATACAGAAGGCTGCCCGGTTGGGGTGTTGATGAGCAGTCACTGGAAATAATGTTACAGCTCTTCATACCATTCTATGCCATTAGTTGGGGCTGGAGAGGAGCAGTTAGAACAGTGGATTACAACAAGCAACAGGCACCGTTTACAGAGGATGGAAGCATATGGCTTTACTATTAAAAGGCTTAGAGATCGGTGTCACCCACTTGGTATTATCTGAAATAGGATAATGGGTGGGGAGTTGGCACATGGGATTTGGGGTGGGAGGGGCAGTTACACACAGGCTGGAATGAGGATTTGACTTTGCTGAAATGTGACCAACACCCCACTGAGAGATTCAACTGTCTGCATATGTTCAGCGGCTTTAGTTTACACACACATTCATTGGGTGTTTACCAATTAATATACTAAAGGAATCACAAATCATGTGTAAATCACCAGTTCCTAGACACAATTTAAACCTCATCTTTCATGCAGTGTCAGCGTTTAGCTTTGTTTACTAGGAGAAGCGGAATAATGATGGCTTAGGGAGAGTGCTTTAAAGTGAACCAGAGAGGGGAGAAGAGGGGATGTAGGTGGTATGCTGCTATGACAGGTTTTACTATCTGCTAAGTTGTTTACTCATTGCCATTCTGGATGGGGAAAACAGCCTTCTCTGGAGGAACCCGAAGCCGGTGTCAGAGAAGCACTTCATTTGGGTGGGGGCAGGGCAGGGACAGGACACAGGAGTAATCAGGTCAACAGCATCAAGGAGACAGAAGGGTGTGGCAGGGGTGGAGGGACAGGGCCGAAGTCACACCCCCTTGTGACAGAGCTGGGATCAGGATCTCCTGTTAGTGGTGGGGCTCCTGTGGTGTTGGGTGGGGGTACCAGCAGTAGAAGAGACAGATGTTCTCTGGGACGTGGTCTCCAAAACCTGAACCTCGAAGGTGTAATGTTGGCATGTAAATTGGTAAGATGGTATGCACAGACACTGGAGAAAGGAAAACAGCACTTTGAGGAGTGTACTTGGCCACAACAGACGCTTGTGTTGGTTTCCTATTATTGCTGTTTCATAGGCTTTCTGGATCTTAACTTCCCTGGTGGCTCAGATGGTAAAGAATTTGCTTGCAATGCTGGAGACCTGGGTTTTATCCCTGGGTCAGAAAGATTCCCTGGAGAAGACAGTAGGTACCCATTCCAGCATTCTCGCCTGGAGAATTCCATGGATAGAGGAGCCTGGCGGGTTACTACGGTCCCTGAGGTCACAGAGCAGGACATGACTGAGCCACTAAACTTTCATTGACTTACTGGATCAAAACAACACAAATTTATGTTACAGTTATGTAGACAAAAGTCCCAGGGAGCTAAAATGAAGGTGTCAGTGGGGCAGTATTCCTGCTCGAGGTTCTGGAGAGGAATCTGTTTCCTGGTCTCTCCCAGCTTCTAGAGGTCGCTGGCATTCTTTGGGTGGAAACCCCTTCTTCCATCAGTGAGACCTGTAACATCCTCAAATCTCATTATCTGATAGACACTCCTGTCTCCTCTTAGAAGGATCCTTCTGTGGGCTGACCTGCATAATCCAGATGATCTCTCTTTCTCAATGTCCTTAACCTTTCATCCCATCCGCCAGGTCCCTTTCACCATGTAAGGTGCCAGGGATGAGGGTGTGGATGTCTTTGGGGTGCCATTCTTCTGTCTGTCACTGGGCTTTTCATAACTTGTCCACTTTAAATTTAGGACCTCAAGACCCCTCTGCTGCTGCCTCCTAATCCACTGCCGTCTCCTGGACACCACACAATTTTTGAGGGGGTCGGCTGACCTTTGGGTTATCTTCATGCTTCAGCTGCGGAAGTTCACACGCAGAGTGAAGCTCCTTATCTGCCTCTAACTTTATGGGGTCCTGGGAAGTTGTTATGGTTTGCCTTAAAGACTGTAACCAAGGGAGGGAAGCGGTTGATTATGCTGGTTTTCAAAGGGCTTGCTTTAGTAAGCACGAGGGCAGCCCCAGTGTGGGTTGGCATCTTCTCCTGGCATATTTATTAAGCTATAACCAAGTGAAATGGAAAGGATGATATATATTAAATATCTTAATAGGATAGGTTATTTCTACTTCCAGCATGAGCAATAAAAGAGACGGCACATACAAATAAAAATAATTACAGTATGTGCTGTTCCTTTACAATGCACAATCAAACTCACAAACCAGTGACTTTCCTCTTACTGAATTAAGGTGCCCCTTGCATTCAGACCTATTAACCACATTCACAGACCATTGTTATCTTGTCAATGGCATCTTTAATTAAAAGACTCCTCTGGACCACTCTAATCACTTCACATTGTGAGCTCCTGTGGGCTTCGAATGCACTTTGATTAAAATGATGGCAATTTTCAGGCATGCAGTTTGTGTGTGGACCAAGGGGATGTGAGGTGGAGGGGATGGGTAAGGAGTGTGGTACGGGGAAGTTCTTTTTTCCAGAAAGAGCAATCATAAGATGACAACGTGAGACCCCCCCGCCTTTTCTTTCCCACTTTCTTTCACTATTTTTCTCTTCTCCACCTCATTTTGGGGGTTAATGGCATTATATTCAACCTAAATGACTCTGTGAAGAAACCATTGTGATTTCACTGCAGAAAAGACTTCACTCAAGGTGCATTAACCCTTCTAAGCCATTAAGGTACCATTTGATAAATTGCCCCTTTTATGACACCGCATGGCCCTGGCAGCCTGGAGGAATTGATATGCTTCCCAAGTGGTAGCAATTTACTCCCCTCTCCGGAGCACAGGTGGCAACTCTGTTTGCTATTTCAGAGCACCTCCCTGCCTCAGTGGGTCCCTATGGCGGTTACAGAGTTCATTAACACCACATCTCCTCAAAGGGATGGCTAGATACTATCAGTGTGATTATTCCAATAGAAATGTTGAAAACTCAAAGCAGCAAACCAACTTCAAATCTGTGACTGACCAGTAAACAAATAGTGTCGTTCATTTATATCCATCACTCTCCAGCAAGGAAAGCCTGGCAGAGTGGACAGGGACAAAACCTACTCAAGTTGGCATAAGCACCCGCCCCAGCTTGACTGGACACTGATCTCCTCATCTAAACGCCAGCCCACCCAGAACCCCTTGTTTGGACCCATAGAGTATACCTCTAAAGTATCAAGCAAGAGGCCAGAGTGTTATCAGAAACAGAGGCGGATGAAAGAATTGATGCAGGGTGTCTTTTATCACAAGGCTCTTTAATTTTTGTTAAAATTCTTTTTACTTTTTTAGATTCTCTTCCATTAGTTTATACCAGAAGATTGAATATGGTTCCCTGTGCTATACAGTAAGCCCTTGCTTATCCATCCTCTGTATCACAGTTCCCATCTACCACTCCCAAACTCCCAGTCCTTCCCATCTCTACACCCCTCTGCCTTGGCAACCACAGGTCTGCTTTCTAAGAGTTTCTATTTGTTCGTTTTGCAGATAGGTGCCTTTGTGTCATATTTTTGACACTACATGTAAGTGATACCATATGGTGTTTGTCTTTCTGTCTGACTTCCCTTAGCATAATCACTAGTTGCATCCATGTTGCTGCCCATGGCATTATTGTTACCTTTTATGACTAACAGTCCACTGTGTGTACCGCATTTTGTTATCCATGCCTCTGTTGTTGGGCATTGAGGATGCTTCCATGTCTTGGCCATTGAATGTAGTACTGCCATGATCACAGGGCTGAATGTATCATTTTGAATTACAGTTTCATCTGTAATTCACATCACAGCCTAGGAGTGTGACTGTGGATCATATGGCAACTCTAGTCTTCTTTAAGACAAGGCTCTTGATTTTAGAGTGAACACTTACTATGTTTGACGTCACTTGAACTGAACTTTCCTCTGAGTCTCGGAATGCATTAGCAGTTAAAAGGGAAGGACTCAATATCACTGAGACAGAGCTCAGGCAAATTCCATGTGCTTTTCCATCTTTTTAATTAAAAAAAAAAAATGGATAGACAAAATGTAGCATGTAATTTGCACAGGACTTGTCATATTTAAAGTCACTCTACTGTCTTCATCCAAATTCTGGAATTCAGTTAATAATACACAAAATTTACAGATTGAGGTTTAGAGAAAGAAAATGACTAGCTCGAAGCTCCCACCCTGGATGTGGCAGAGGGGATGGAACTCGGGGCTTCTGGGTCCTCTGTGGTCCTCACCCAGCTATGTCATCTCATTTTTAATTCTTCAATTTTCATGCAATGTTAATGCCACTTCAGGGTTGGCAGATTCTTACCTAGCTAGGAAGGAAAGAAAACAAAGGCAGGCAGAAGATTCTGCTGTGCATGAGGCACGCAGACCCAGTCTGCATCCAGAAGATTCCGCTGTGCATGAGGCACGCAGACCCAGTCTGCATCCAGAAGATTCCGCTGTGCATGAGGCACGCAGACCCAGTCTGCATCCAGTGTCGCAATACTTTGCCGGGAGTAGCACTGGTGTCCCCTGCACCAACCAAATGAGTCACGTGCGGGCATGCATGCTAAGTCGCTTCAGTCATGTTCGACTCTGCGACCCCATAGACTGCAGTCTGTCAGACTCCTCTGACTATGGCATTCTCCCGGCAAGAATACTGGAGTGGGTTGCCATTCCCTTCTCCACAGGATCTTCTCGACCCGGGGATCGAACCCACCTCTCCTGTGTTTTCTGCGTTGCAAGCAGATTCTTTACTGCTGAGCCACCGGGGACGCCCAAACAAGTGACATGGGATTTCAACTCAGCAGTTATCTTTTTTTGTGTGAGTATACATATAATTTTTATTTATTTATTCTGTAATCAATTTTCTTCCTACGTCTTTTCTTATAAGGGAAAGAGCTGTATTTGTTCCAGAAAAAAATCCAGAGTCGCTCCCAGAGCAACTGTTATCACAAACTCTCAGGTGACTTCAGCTGGCAAACCTCTCTCTTCTAATTAATCGTCAGTTCCCAAGCCAGAACCCTGTGAATTATCTTCAAGTCCTTCATCTCTCTCACTCCACAGTAACCCACACACACACATGCACACGCACCGGATCTTGCTGAGTTCCTCTTCCCCGAGTCTCTCTCTCAAAACTCCCCAATGGGAGCAATGTGGGTATTAGAGAAAGGATTTAAAACGTTCACAACTAGAGATAAGGACACCCAAAAGTAGAGTGACTATCATTTATTGTCCAAATTGAGAGATTCTGAGTGTGAAAAGGAGGACTATTAATATCTGCACTAGGCAAAATGAGGCATCTTTTTACTGTACTCAGAAGGATACTGGAATAATAAAGACTTGAATGTGGGAAGTGGCAATGGAGATGAGGCAGAAGATAAGACACACCAAGTGTAAGGACGCCTCATCCATCCCTGCCCAGCACGTACATTTCCGTTTCCCTTAGTCAACAAACAACATTGTACATGGTCAAATCTTTATTTGTTCAGCCTCATTCCTTATCACTCTACTTTTCTTATTTTGTTCCGAGTTGCTTAGTTCCAAAATAAGTGATGCTGCTTATACCTCTATGCCGTTGCACATTCTGTTCCCTGGAATGCTGTTTACTCAGCTTTTAAGTCGGTTGTCACTTCCTCTCTGGCACCTACCCTGGGCCTTTACACAAGGCTCATCCCTTCACTCCTGGTTAAATTTGTGTGTCTCTGTCACCACATGCAGCAAAATATCATTCATTTGAGTTACTGGGTTTCATCTATTGTGGTGTTAAGTGGTTCTGGTTTTCCCAGCAGTCATTCTAACAGTTGGGCTTAATGGAACTGTCCGTGGTAGCAGGGTAACTTGTTACAGAATTAAACTTAAATATCTTCTTTTCAGGAAATTGAATTATTAAAATTGTTTTGGGGGCTGATTTTTCTTCATTTAAAAACTATCATCTTACATCGGATTCAAAATTCCACACTCCCCCAACCCCCCAGTACCCATGCACACACCTGTGTACACACTCATGGATATCTGCAGAAACACAAGGTTCTAGTGTCCAAGGGTTTCCTTAGTGGCCCAGATGGTAAAGAATCCGCCTGCAATGTGGGAGATCTGGGTTTGATCCCTGGATTGGGAAGATCCCCTGAAGACAGGCATTTCAACCCACTCCAGTATTTTGCCTGGAGAATCCCAAAGCACAGAGGAGCCCGGTGGGCTACAGTCCATGGGGTCGCAGAGAGTCAGACACGACTGAGTGAGTGACACTTTCTCCCTGCGGTAATGTCCTAACCAGTCACCTGGTGTTAGGGTAGAGCCAAAGACAGGTGCTCTTACCTTGCACTTAAGAGGTAAGGTTTTACTGGGACCACTACACTAATTGCAGTAGTCTGATGATAGGGGTTTCTCAGCCTCTGTGAAATCAGATGCCCCAGGAAAAGTATATGCAGTTTCATATCTTACTTGGATGAGTGGTTTTAAAATGGCCTCAAATGTCTGCTTTGACATAAAGAGTAGTTTACTAGAAACAGATTCATTTCATTAGCACCATTTTTACAAGTTAAATGGCCATACGTATCTGTGTTTTCTTTTTAGTCTTCTAGAAATGACATCCTCCTACACAGCCTAAGGATATTTCTGAGTGCTTGTGTCCTCTATTAGGCTTGCAATGTGATCAAGTCGTTGTTTATAATTTTGTTTTTGTGTGTGTGGTTGTGGCAACTCTGGAGGAAAAGCTACATGAAGCCATTCTGCAGAAGCAGCTACACTGCAGTGCTCAATTGTGAGTTATTACTAGAAAAGGAATTGTCTGCTTTATTCCATCCAGACCTACTTTCTTCCCTGCCTTACATTTGGTCTTATTTCATGTTTTGCTATCAAAGCTATTGCACCATTATCAAGGCATTCCCCGCAAAGTTAATATTTCCTAGTACTACCATTTCTCCCTTCCCAATCCTCACTCCAAGAGGTACCAGTGGGAAGACCATACCATCTGAGAGAAAATATTCCACCTGGGTTGAGCCCTAACTCCAAATCTGTATCCTTTTGTAAATTCTTCAGGAAGATTATTTACATTTCTAACTCTAGTCTAAGCATTTGGTCAGCATCCACATGACAGTGTAATTGGAAAAACGAAATGAATGTTTGCCTTTGATTTTATTTTATTGCTTCTCAGAAGACAGCTCCATATAGTAAGGCTCTGGTCCATTTCTCTATTTACCAACCATGGGGCAGGGAAAAAAATGAAAGTGAAAGTCTCTCAGTTGTGTCCAGCTCTTTGCGATCCCATGGACTATACAGTCCCTGGAATTCTCCAGGCCAGAATCCTGGAGTGGGTAGCCTTTCCCTTCTCCAGGGGGTTTTCCCAACCCAGGGATCGAACCCAGGTCTCCCATACTGCAGGTGGATTCTTTACCAGCTGAGCCACAGGGAAGCCTATGGGATGGGGAGGGGTGCAAAATGCGAGCTGGGACAGGGTAGTGAGATGATTGTGCTACATCATTTTCTGTATATATGTGGGGAAAGCTCTGAAATAACTGATTTTTAAAAATACTTTTATTTAAAAACCTTTGTTTTAAAAAAGAATTGACTGGAGTATAGTTGATTTACAATGTTGTATTAATTTCAGGTGTACAGCAAAGTGAATCATCTACACATAAACTATATCCATTCTCTAGATTCTTTTCCCTATAGGTCATTACAAAGTACTGAGCAGAGTTCCCTGTTTGTTCCGGTAAGTCCTCATTAGTTATCTATGTATATACAGTACAGTGTGTATGTCAATCCCCGTCTCCCACTGTAGCCTCCCCTCCTTCCCCCCAGTAACCATGAGTTTGTTTTCTAAGTCTTTGACTCTATTATGAGTAAATTCATTTGTAGCTTTTTGGTGATGCCACATGTAAGTGGGTTTATATATTTGTCAGACTTCACTAACTACGATCATCTTGGGTCCATCCATGTTGCAGCAAATGGCCTTATTTCATTTTTCAATAGCTGAGTATATGTTCCATTTCACTGTATATATGCACCACGTATTCTTTATCAACTCCTCTGCTGATGGGCATCTAGGCTGCTTCCCTTTCTGGGCTATTGTAAGTAGTGCTGCAGTGAACATTAAGGGGCGTGTATCTTTTCGAATTATGGTTTTCTCTGGATATATGCCTAGGAGTGAGATTGCTGGGTAGTTGGGTAGTTCTATTAAACACCCTTATTTCATAAAAGTTACCAAAACTTTCTTAGAGAAGATGAAAAATCCACCCCCATCCCCACCCCCCAAAAAAAAGCTCCTGAAAAAATGTTAGAAAGAAAAGACCCCAATTCTTTTGAATTAAAGTTTGGGAAAAGAGACAAGCTTGTCAAAAGTGATCATTGCTGATTTCCTGCCCTCCAAAGCAGCCTACTTGATAAAGGTGGCTGTGTTCGGCATTGACTTAGCTGCTTAAATACCCCTGTGTCAGGAGAATCCCAAGGGCCTCTCACCTGCAAATACTTCTGGCAGATCCAAGTTCATGCCATTGTCTTTCTGTGAGGCTACTTTAGCTTCTGTGACAACAGAAAGCATTCTCTATTTTGTGAGTGAAGCAGTGCATAAAACCTTATCCTTCTTTCTGTGCCTAGGCCTGGGGTAGAACTGGAAGGAAGCCGCTTAAGGCAATATTTTGGCATCAAAGTGACTTTAAAGCGGGGGAGGGGGGGACAGGCAAGATTTGATACCTGCTCGCCAATGTTCCCAGCAGCGCTATGGACAGTAGCCAAGACACAGAAGCAACTTCAGTGTCCACCAACAGACAGATGGATAGTATGTGGCACATATATACAATGGAATATTAGCCACAAAAAGGAATGAAATCTTACCATCTGTAACATGGATGGACCTAGAGATGATCATATTAAGGGAAGATGACGGAGATCTTCTCCTGTGAGAAGACCCAAATCGCAACTAGCTGCTGAACAACCATCGAAAGGAGAATGTTGGATCCCACCAATAAAAGATATCCCAAGTCCAAGGGGAAAGGAGAAGCCCCAACAAGATGGTAGGATAGGTGCAATCGTGTTTAAAATCAAATCTCATACCCACCAGAAATGCCTGAAGGGTGCAAACAAAACCTTGTGCATACCAGGACCCAGGGAAAGGAGCAGTGACCCCAAAAGAGACTGAGCCGGACCTGCCCGTGAGTGTTTCAGAGTCGTCAGCAGCAGCCTGCAGTGGGGACAGCGGCTCTGGCTGCAGAAGTCCTGGGAGGTACGTGTGGTGTAAGTCCTCTTGGAGGAGGTCGCCATTGGCCCCGCCATAGAGTCACAGAGCAGATGACCCACAAAACTGGAGGAGGGTTAGACCAAAGAAGTTCTCGCACTGTTGCAAAAGTTCTAGGGCCCACAACAGATTTCCCAACCTGAGGATCCAGCAAAGGGACTGAGAACCCCCAGGGAATTTGACTTTGAAGGCCAGTGGGGTTTGATTACAGAACTTCCATAGGAAAGTCTGGGAAAACAGACTCTTGGAGGGCCACAAACAAAACCGTGTGTACACCAGGACCCAGGATAAAGGAGCGGTGACCCCATAAGAGACTGAGCCAGGGAAGTAAGTCAGATAAAAACAAATATTACTTATATGTGCAACCTAAAATAATGCAAATGATCTGTGAAACAGACTCACAGACATAGAAAACAAATTTATGGTTACCAAAAGGGAAAGTTAGGGGCAGAGATAAATTAGGAACTTGGGATTAATAGATAAATGACAAGGATTTATTATATAGCACATGGAATTATATTCAATACATTGTAACCTATAATGGAAAAGAATCTGAAAAAAAACAACTGAATTACTTGGCTGTACACCTGAACAGTATGGAGGTTCCTTAAAAAACGATAGAACTACCCCATGACCCAGCAATCCCAGTACTGGGCATATACCTTGTGGTGGTGGTTTAGTCACTAAGTCATGTCAGTTCTTGCGACACCATTAACTATAGCCTTCCAGACTCCTCTGTCCAGGGGATTCTCCAAGCAAGAATACTAGAGTGGGTTGCCATTTCCTCCTCCAGCATCTATCCTGAGAAAACCATCATTCACAAAGACACGCACCCCATTTCAGCACTATTTACCATGGCTAGGACTTGGAAGCAACCTAGATATCCACTGAAAGATAAATGGATAAAGAAGATGAGGTACATATATACCATAGAATATTACTCAGCCACGAAAAGCAACCCAACTGGGCATCTGTAGAGATGTGGATGGACCTACAGACTGTTACACAGAGTGAAGTAAGTCAGACATAGAAATAGCATATATTTACACATATATGTGGACTTTAGAAAGAATGGTGAACTATTTTCAGGGCAGGAAGAGAGATGTAGAGGTAGAGAAGGGATGTGTGCACATTGGCGGGAGGGGAAGAGGTGTGAAATGAACGGGGAGATTAGGCCTGACAGATCTACATGACTCTGTATAAAATAGCTGGGGGGAAGCCGCTGTAATGCACAGGGAACTCAGATGACCTAGAGGGGTTGGGTGGGGGATGGAGGGAGGCCCCAGAAGTTGTGTATGTATGGCTGATTCATTTCATCATACAGCAGAAAGTAACACTGTAAAGCCACTCTACCTGAATAATTATAATAAAGCCTGGATTTATTTACTCTTAACCACCCCCTTCCTCCTTTCTACTGTATAGAAATACTGGAAAATTTATCTTGGAGTTGGAAATCACTGTCTTTTATAACCCTTACCCTGTTCTTTGTCTGGCTGAGTTCTGCTGATCTTTTAGCCACCTTCCCTTCTACCCCCTCTGTAAATCCATCCGTAGAACAGACTTAAGGTCTCCTCCATTTTCCCACTGCTCTCTGTGAAATTCTCTATTGCACCATAATTCCACACTGAATTATCACGTTACCATTGTCTTCCCCAAATCTGGACCCCTCTCTGTATGTTTCATGGTATTTCCATTGTTAGGCATAAGCCCTGTGTCTCATCAAACACATCTTACCAGACTCAAGAATAATATGCCTTAAAGTGGGACACAGTCTAAAAATACATTATTAGTCAAAAACTTTTGCTGCCCAGTCCCGCTGCCGTCTGAGGCAAATGTACTAAGTTTTCTTGGTCTTAATTTTCAAATCTACAAAATTAGAAGAAGAATAATTGTTTGCCATACAGAATGGATGAGAAGATTAAAGGACATATACCTATCTAAATTATTAATAGGTAAAATACTTTATCAAATACAATGTATTAATTAGGATTTCTTAAGATTGTAGTATCACTGTATATATCATACAATCCTATAAATATCCCTAATTGGTTAAGTACCCACTCTATACCCACAGTCAAAGAGTTTCATTAACTTACCCACGGTCTCATGAATAAAAGCCGTGAGTCTGAACCCAGGGCTCGGATGCCTGAGCTTACATTCTTAGCCACCGAGCTCAAAAGTCTCTGAACTTCATGTCTGCTAAGTTTCAGCACTGATGTGACACCTGTTTCCAGCCTTTCTTCCCTCAGCTATAATGTAACAACAGCAATTTACCACCCTAGATGTCTAAGGAATGTTCAACTTGATCCTGTCTGCTTCTCTTACAGAGCAATTCCAGGGGCTAAGCCTTGTAATGCAAGGTCAGAAAGCTGTTAAAGTCTCTGATGTCAAGGCATCCTTTAGTCCATGAGCCATGGAATTGGAGTCAGATATCCTGAAGTCAAATCCTAGCTCAGCTGGTAAGTAATACATCCTTGTGAAGCAGCTTCCTTTCTTGGAAACTTCATTTTTTAGATGTTTTTTCTCATCGCAAAATCTGTACAAAACTCTCTCTTTTTTTGTTACTGGGGAGATTAAATGACTTAAACACATGTGAGAGCACCTTACAAGTTATACTGAGACAGAGGTAAGTAATTACTTTTCCGAGGATGCAAAGTCTCCTTCTAGCAAACTATTTAATGTGTACCTGTACGCGCACAAAGTCAGCAGAGTTTATTTCTGCAGCATTATGACCAACCAAAGGTCCAGACTGATAGAAGAGGTTAGAAAAGCTTCATTAGGATGGTGGCTCAAGTCTGAGAGTATAGACAAAGCAGGAACATTGAGGAAGGAAAGTGACATCATTCTACCTAACAGCAAGTATTGGGTTGGTCAGAAACTTTGTTTGGATTTTCTGTAACATCTGAGTGAAATTTTTGGCTAATTCAATACAATTGCCTCTTGGAAATTTCCCAGGTTATGCAAGTAGGATGTTCTAAGAGAGATAGGGCACATTCAATTCAGACAAAGAACCACCTTACTTGAAACTTACCAAAATGTTAAGTATATCTATCTGAGACTATCTGAGTATAGGGGTTTGTTCTGAGTCTGTCGTTCACTCCACACAGCTATATCCCTGGGCATCTGCTAAAGAATTTGCATCTGTGCTATCCATTACAGTTCCACCAAGTCATCACCCTGCTACACCAGGGATGTAACTCAAAAAGAGTAACAGAAATGTATCATCAATAGGAGAAGGGAACAGCCTTTAAACACAGAATCAAGATGGTGTTGGGGAGATCCCACTGTAATTTGCTGTGTATGCAGTGATGGGCAGTTAGAAAAATCCAACGCTCACACCTCTGAACTAAAAGTCAGAGCAGTGGGGTTCTAGCTTTATGAACTTTGCAGAAATGGGTCTTAATCTGAGCTCAAGTTCAGAATGACAGATGGCATAAGATGAAAATGGGTTTTCAAGTGATCTCACAAAGAAAAGAGAAGACACTAAATAGGTACATCAGTGGTCTCCTGATTAATCACAGGATTAAAAGCAGAACTCAGATCTGAGCAGCCCCCCAGCAAGCATAGAAAAAATTTACCTGAGCTTTAAAAAGAGTAACTAAAAGGCATTTACTATTTTTAGTGTTATTTTTCAGAATATAGTTTGGAGCTCCTTAAAAAGGAGAGAGAACAGCCAAGGAAGGTAAGTGGGCTGCGGTTTAGTGACCAGTCATTTCTGTGAGAGGCAGGAACAGCTGGGAACGTTTTGGCAAATGGAAATGTGTGCTTCCTATAATTTTACTCCATCCTCTGTTTCATGCTCACCTCATAGATGGGAAGTTTTGGACTTTGTTCCTATTTCTGTCCAACTTCCTGAAAGGCAGCAATGAACTTACACCTTAGCTACAGACGGATAAACCAAACTGATAAGCCTGAAACTTGCAAGGCTTAGCAAGGTGTGATCCCAGGAGGCCAAATTCGTCTTTCAAAGCCTTTGGGCTCGGGCAAATTTTTATGTATTTTTTCCACTTCAGGATATCCCAAGAGCTGGTTCTCCCTTTTTATTTAAGTCCTTGCATGTTTGATGTCTTTGGACACAATCTAGCTCTGCCCTCCTAAGAAGAAAGGTCTAAGAGGTGAGGATTGAGGTGATTTGTGTATTAGGTGCCTTTGAATTTGTAAAAAAGTCCTGGGCTGGTTCTCGCATAATGTGGTAGAAGAAAGTAGGGATGGGTTTGTGAAGAAAGAGCTGAACACAGACTCTGTGGACTCATTACCACAAAGGGAACAGGATGCAGAGTGGAGGAGGGTTTGCAAGAGGCCATGATTTTCAGGCAAGGTTGCCTGGATTCCGCCTCAAACCTGATTTTTGAAGGATGATGCATAGAAGCTTATGTATAATTGACTATGCCCTCAATTTTGAACAGGTAGAGTTGCTTCAATAAATCCATCCAAAGAGAGAGAAACAAGATGACTATTTCAGAGAAGTCTGTTCTTAGGTCTGCTTAGTTGAGATTTTTGAATAAAACTTCTGCTTCTTGGTTTCCCTTTTGCCAAGTGCAGATACTTCAACACTGGAATGTTTTCAGGTGCCCAACTAAAGGACATCAGTCTACAGAACGGAGGAGATAATACAAGAGCCTAACATAGCTTACAAGCAATTCCTCCCCAACAGCCAACTAGCAGAGCCTTTTCTTCCATTTTTCTCAAAAAACCACTGGATACTAACAAATCCTATTATGGAGATAGCTATCAAAGTCTGTTCAAACCATCTGTTTCTCTGTTTTTCTTTCGTGTGTGTGTGCGTTTGCTAACAACAAAATCTAAACTAACCAAGATGTTATGACTGAAAATGCCAGAGGTATATAGATCTAGCTGATAAGAGAAATTGCTTTCTAAAGAGGAGTTTGGTTTATCTTAGGTGGAGGAAGGCAACAGTTCTACAAATACCATAGTTGCACTAGGAAAATAACCAGCTACTTTCATTAAAAAAGTATGAGGCAAGATTTGTATTTGTTCATGTAATTGAATTTAATGCTGCTGAAATTTGTCAGATCTGAAAGCTACTGAAGTGTAGACTATTTTTTTCTTTGAGAAAAATTGCTTGTCTCTCGGCTACAGGGCAGGTGTTCTGTTGATACTAAAAGGTCACAAGGCAGTTATTCTCTGCATTTTTCATAATGTGTAAAACCAAAGTGTACCCCCAGGAGGATATGTTTTTCTTTTGCGAGGAGGGTTCTGTGAGACAGTGACTCTTTGTGGAGAAACCCTACTGATACAGTGGTGCTATTGGTAAAGAACCTGCCGGCCAGTGCAGGAGACCTTAGAGACACAGGTTAGGTCCCTGGGTCGGGAAGATCCCCTGGAGGAGGGAATAGCAACCCACTCCAGTATTCTTGCCTGGAGAATCCCACTCAAAGAGGAGCCTGGTGGGCTACAGTCCATGGGGTCACAAAAGACTCAGACACGACTGAAGTGACCGAGCGCAGCACAGCTACTGGTACACTGATTTTGGTGTCTGCTATCTTGACGTCGGTGACTTTGGTTAGCAGTCTACAAACGGAAAGCCAACAAGTTTGCAATTGCTTTTTTTCCTCTTTACATTCCAAGTAGCTTACACTCTCACCCACATACCTCTATGTCACATTATCTTAATAACTTCAGATTTTCTGCAGAAGTTCCATTTCATACTTAAGATCTCACTAATATGCCATCCTTCTCTGTCTCTTACCTGGGTTCACCTTGGTTGATGGACATGTAAATTTCCCAGGAATTCTCCTCTGGGATGGCGCCGTGTGGTATCAGTAAACTCACCCCTGAAACAGACAAAGCCAAGAAGTTATTTGTAGATTCTCCAGTTATCCAGAAGCACTTCAGCTGAATAACTTACAGATGCTCTCAAAGATGGACCACCTCGCAGCAATTTATAGGAGTTTTACAAAGTGCAAAATAACAAGATATTGTTTCCTTCAGTGACATATAGAAGGGCATATCATTCAAGTGTATACTAAGATTTTTACTTATAGTACGGAGGTGCCTCAGAAAATTAGAAAGTTATCATAAAATCTAGCAATCTCACTCCTGGGCATATGTCCAAAGAAAACTATAATTCAAAAAGATACCTGCACTCCTATGTTCTCAGCAGCACTATTTACAACAGCCAAGGCATGGAAACAACCCAAGTGCCCATCAATAGACGAATGGATAAAGAAGATGTGGGGTTGTGTGTATATGTGTACACACCCATACACACACTGGAGTATTAGCCATAAAAAATGAAATAGTGGCATTTCAGCAATATATATGGACCTAGAGATTACCAAGAAAAGTGAGAGAAAGAGAAACATATAATATCACTTATACGTGGAAGCTAATACATGGCCCCAAACAGACAGACTTACAGACACAGAGAACAGACTTGGGGGTGCTAAGGGGGAATGGGGCAGGGAAGGATGATTTGGGATTAACAAATGCAAACTATTATATATAGAATGGATAAATAACAGGGGCCTACTGTATAGAACAAGGAACTACATTCAATATGCTGGGCTAAGCCATAATGAAAAAGAATGTACGTGGATGTGTGTGTATGTGTATATATACATATGTATACACACACACACACAAAGGAGTCACTTTGCTGTTCAACAGAACTTAACACAAACACTGTAAGTCAACTATACCTCAATAAATAGAAATTTCAAAAATTAAAGCCTTCCTGGCATTGTAAAAAGTCTCTTATAAGATTAGGTATCCTGACACCTGGCACTATCATATGTATCTGAGACTAAGAATTTCAGTGCATCAGTTCAGTTCAGTCACTCAGTCGTGTCCAATTCTGTGAGCAGCACGCCAGGCCTCCCTGTCCATCACCAACTCCCGGAGGTCACTCAGACTCGCATCCATCGAGTCAGTGATGCCATCCAGCCATCTCATCCTCTGTCGTCCCTGACTCCTCCTGCCCCCAATCCCTCCCAGCATCAGAGTCTTCTCCAATGAATCAACTCTTCGCATGAGGTGGCCAAAATACTGGAGTTTCAGCTTTAGCATCATCCCTTCCAAAGAACACCCAAGGCTGATCTCCTTCAGAATGGACTGGTTGGATCTCCTTGCAGTCCAAGGGACTCTCAAGAGCCTTCTCCAACACCACAGTTCAAAAGCATCAATTCTTCATGTATCAGTTAGTCAGCTCTAAAATTTAAAAGGTATTTCTCTGGTTTCTTTCTATCCACTCATTTCCTGAAAAGGTATCTAGGATGAAGAGTGAGACATCTAACATTTTTGCTAGAGCCTGGTGTGTAACTTGGAGAAGGAAATGGCAACCCACTCCAGTGTTCTTGCCTGGAGAGTCCCAGGACGGGGGAGCTTGGTGGGCTGCTGTCTATGGGGTCGCACAGAGTCGGACACGACTGAAGCGAATTAGCAGCAGCAGGTGTGTAACTGTCTTCTAAAGGGTGCATCTTAAAGTCAGTTTAGGGAGGTGACTGATGGAGGAGTGTGTTTTGTCAAGAGAACTGAAGGAGGGAAAATTTGTGGATAAGCTTAGGAACTTAAGATGTTGTGTAGCTACTATTTGGCTCCGTATTTCCAAACAGACGCTAGAAAAAATTAAGGCTAAAGGTAACTTAGCCGTATTCATATCAATGTCAAATTGAAAGAAAACTCAGGAGCCTTACTTCAGTAACATCATGTAACCAAGGTGGGATGGGCACAGGAAAGCACCTCATACCACACTGGGAAATTCCTCTTTTCTCATGAATGCCATGAAGTTACTATTTCAGTTTGGCCAAAAGGGAAGTCTAGAGAGGGCAAAGAGTCTCTTTAATGTAGCTTCTTGCTTATAAAAAGAAATTAAATAGAGACACAGTTAAGATCTTGACAATCTCAGGGTATCCTTTGAATAATGCAGTATTCACCTTTTCTCCTTTCATTAGAGCTAATGTAATTACACAGGAAGCTTTCAGGCTGCTGCTGCTAAATTTACATCTAGAGATGGCAGACTTTACTGATGTCCTTCCGTTTTCCTGTTCACCGCTATAGGATTGAGGGATGGAAGACTCATGGCAAAACAAGTTGTGTGGTTCACATTTATGAACATTATTCAGTAATATGCTAGTTATCAGTATCTTTCACTGAGGCCCATTTAAATCTTACAGCTTTTCAGCTAGGGTGTCTATTTATATTCCGGACCCTAATGTCAACAGTAGGAGAACAGTAATTGCCACACTCAGTGGCCTCTGATCAGTTTTTGCCTTTAATTGCCCATCCTTCCTTAAATGTAGCTGCCAAATGAAGTGGGCTCCATTACATCCTTCCCTGCTGGAGAGCAGAAATTATACGTGTGATATTCAGTGTGTGCAAATGTCAACCCTAGACATTCTGTATTGTTGGTTTGCCATCACACTTCTCTCTGTTGCCTCTGTTTTAGACTATGATGATAAGAGACATTTAGACCTTATTTAGAGAGAGAGCACAGAGTGTCACCATCAAGAAATAATGCCATCTGAGCAATTAACCCAAAAGAGCTCTGTTGTGCTCCCATTTCACTTTTTTCTCTATTCCCTGATTGAGGTATAATTCACACGCTTAAGTTATACAAATTAACGAGTTTTGGGGCAAGTGTATATGCTCATGTTGCCGTCACAATCAAGATAGAACATATCCACTGCCACAAAAAGCCCCCTTCCACCCTTTAGTAGTCAGTTCGATCACCAACCCAGGTGATCATTTATTTGCTTTCTGACATGTTGACTAGTTTGTCTTTTCTAAATTTTCAAATAAAATCATACAGTGTGTTTTTAAAAAAAAACATTCCAAAATCACTGCAGATGGTGACTGCAGCCATGAAATTAAAAGATGCTTACTCCTTGGAAGGTAAGTTATGACCAACCTAGACAGCATATTCAAAAGCAGAGACTTTACTTTGCCAACAAAGATCCGTCTAGTCAAGGCTATGGTTTTTCCAGTAGTCATGTATGGATGTGAGAGTTGGACTGTGAAGAAAGCTGAGCACCGAAGAATTGATGCTTTTGAACTGTGGTGTTGGAGAAGACTCTTGAGAGTCCCTTGATCTGCAAGGAGATCCAACCAGTCCATTCTGAAGGAGATCAGCCCTGGGTGTTCTTTGGAAGGAATGATGCTGAAGCTGAAACTCCAGTACTTTGGCCACCTCATGAGAAGAGTTGACTCATTGGAAAAGACTCTGATGCTAGGAGGGATTGGGGGCAGGAGGAGAAGGGGACGACAGAGAATGAGATGGTGGGATAGCATCACCGACTTGATGGACATGAGTTTGAGTGAACTCCAGGAGCTGGTGATGGGCAGGGAGGCCTGGTGTGCTGCAGTTCATGGGGTCACAAAGAGTCGGACACGACTGAGTGACTGAACTGAACTGAAGGGTTTATTACATCTGTAACACGTGGCCCAATGCCTGGCAGAGAGTAAGCTCTCAGAAAATAAATCAGGAATATATGAATGAATGAACAGGATTGAAAACTTTTAGTAAAAAGAAAAGAAAAAATAAAAAAAACAGCCAGGCTTTGAGACATGCAGTCTTCTACAGATCAGTCAGAATAAATGTGTGTGAGATAAATGTTTGAGAAAGGGCTGTTTGCAGAGCAGATCATATCGCATTCCTTTCAAGTCAGCTTAATTCCTTGTGTTTAGATTGAAACATTATTCATAATACACTGAAATTCAACCTGAATGTGTAGGATCACTGGAGCTTTAAATGATCCCATCTTTCCTTCAATCAGAAGTTGTATGATGATCCTTTAAACATACTCCCCCCTCCCCCCACTTAATTATCTAAATTGTATGTGGAAACTGAAGATAGTCAAACACCAGAGGCAAAGGTCATGGGAGCTGATGGTGCTGGTGGCAAGTTATATTTTATGAAGAATGATGGCTCTATAGGAACTCTTCACACTTGTGGTCCCCTAAAGATGGATCCAACAAGTCATTCAACAAGTTATTTCTGATTAAAGGATATACTCTCCCCCAAACTTCACCTGTCCTGAGAGCCTTTTATTTGATAGGACAACAGAACCACCTGAGTTTTTTGGTTCCTATTTTGCATAATAAATGATTTTTAGAGTGTGGGGACTGCTGCCAACCTTTCTCACAAGCCACTGCCAGGCACCCCACAGTAATTTGGGATGGATAGCATGAGAACAATTTAATTTCCAAGGCTCTCTTCTTTATACTTTAGCTCCCCAGGGCATATTTTACATTTATGTTCTGCAAATAACAGAGCATATGTTTCAATTCCCTGCACTTATTTTTTCTCAAATTCATTCCCAATGAACAGCTTCAGTCTGGTCTAGGGCTTCTCGTGCAGAGCTCTGAAAATGCTTCTTCACAGAATTGTTTGGGAATCACAGATAACGCTACTGGAACTTTGGGTTGTCAACCTAAATGCTTTTCAAGTCAGAAGGGAAGCAAGAAAAAAGTCTGTCGTCATGATTTCATTTCACGTTCTATGATGCACATTGAACAAATATAGGTGATAAATGGATGGATCCTGGCACTCCCTTCCTACACACACATGAGGATGGGACCAATCTATTGAAGCAGTAACTACTGAGAGCCACCTAAGTGCCAACTGCTAGGTAAGAAGGGGGAAATAATGTAAAAGTACAAAAACTCAACATGCAAACTCATAATTCTGATGTATATACATACTCTTCTCTTCAAAAGGGCAGGTTCTGCATCTTTTCCTTTTCTAGATCCCACGTTTCCAATTACAGATTCTTTTTCTAAGGGGTCTCGAAAGAGTCGGACACAACTCAGCAACTAAACAAGAAGTGAAGCCGTTCAGTTCTGTGTGACTCTCTACGACCCCATGGACTGTTGCCTGCCAGTCTCCTCCTTCCATGGGATTTTTCCAGACTAGTACTGGAGTGGGTAACCATTTCCTTCTTCCCAATCCAGGGATCAAACCCAGGTCTCCCACATTGCAGGCAAACTCATTAATGTCTGAGCCACCACGAAAGTAAACAACAAGAAGGGTACCTGGTAAATACGGCCACCTGCTCCCTACACATGGACCTCCTATCCGTCATATCTCACCAGGAGGAGGGCATCATACATATGTAAAAAAAGATTCTTACCATGTCCTACTCATGGAGGAAGATTTAGAGAATTGGAAGTTTAGAATACAACATTATTGGGTCTGCATTGGAGGGCTATTTCCCTGAAATTAAGTTTTTAATGAACCAAAGGATATAGGAAAACCAATCATCAATTTGGAACAAACGGCAGGCACAAGTCACTAATCTACTTAGAAGGTCAGGCAGTAGAACAGTAGCGTCTGACTAGTCCTACTACAGAATTCATTGTACAAGATAAAATGCTTGATATTTTAGGTGGGTTTGTTCTACCCTACAGAGAAATCTGCTAAGGCCCTGCTGGTCCCAGCTCAATGCTATCCGGATCTTTACCAACAATGGCAGATCTGGCATTTCCCCTTTCCTCTAAGCTGACAGTGACGGTTTAGAGCACTCCCTAAATCTCGTTGCTCAGATGGTGGGCTTGGCAGTGGGGGGGGGGGGTGGGGAGGCGGGTGGTGGCGGTGTTGGGGATTGCTTTCTTCCTCCATCCCACATCTTAGATGGCAGCTCTGAAGACTAATGCATAGGTAGAGTCAAAGTTATCTGGGCTGTACACATCAAAACAACATGAAAATCTTCCAACCAAAAGGAAAACACTCTTAAGCACTCTTGAACTACATAGCCAAGGATCCGAGCTTGAATTCTAAAGGGCAACCCCAAAAGGAAGCCTCATTACTGCTCGTCATAAAGCAACATGATAGCAAGGGTGATGGACGCGGACTGTACTTATCAGGTCAGTTACTGAGGAAGTTTGAGTGTCATTTCACTCATCTATCAACTTGTTTGTAAACCATGCTTCACTATAAACACGGTATTTGGCAGTCATATCAAAGAATGCTTTCAGTGCTTCCTGATCATGTTCTAGGAAATATATTTCAAGGGGCCTAAACTCTAGGGACCACCCAAACCTTCTGAGCCAGCACGGCTGTCAGCCCTAACAGGGCATCTGATGGAGTGTACGGTCCATGCTGAGACGCAGATGCAAAGTGTGATGTCAGCACTGCTTCTAGTTTGCCGGGTAAACAAGCCAACTTCTGGAGCTATGGTGGTGTTCACTCTGACACCGGAAGATTCAAGATCTTAAAAATGGACCTTAAGGGACATCATCATGTAAATATAATACATTCAAACAAACGCTAGAAGATACACAAACGCACACTTACCACCCACCTGTATTTGGCATTACTAAGCGTCCTCCCAAATGGCCAAAGACACCCGTGGTCCTCAGCTCGGTCCGTGTAGGGAGTGATGACAGGTTCTGGATGTAGGGCGTCTTATTTCTGGCATGCACTGTCGTGAAGCTGCGGTTGTTTCCGTGGGGGAAAGTCCCAGAATGATTCTTGCCATGGTACTCGGCTCGCTCGGACACTCCCAGGGAGACCATGAACGAGCTCTGCACTTTGACTTTGATGTCCGACAAAGGGTTAAAGAGTGAGGACTCCGTCATGAGCTCCTTGTCTAGGGGGTCCTGTAGACAAATGGGCCCGCTGTACGTCCGGCTCACTGTCAGGTCTGGTTGCATGGAGGGGTTCAAGAGCAGGGAGTTACCTGGTTAGAGAAGATGGATCTGTCACTCAGAAGCTGTAAAGCATCATAGTTACTTCTGCACATCTGCTTCTACAAACTACGCAGCACGTGCTCACCAGCTGCCTGGGTCACGGCTGACCCCTCAGACCCGCCCTGGGCATCTAAAGTGTCTCCAACAGGCTGATCAATAGTGTCCAAAGCCTCAGAATCAGGAGCTCCGGCTTTTGCAGTCAATTCCCTGAATGCTGCTGATCTAACTCATCCTTTTCTGGAGCTCTTTATGTGCTATCTTTTCAAAACAAGTATTTCTGGCACTCCACCAGGCAACTTACTCAGGTATGATTGTTTACGGGATTATTTTAACTGGCAAAGAGGAGCTTCTAAAAAAATAAAAGAGGAAAGAAAGATGTTTCGCAATCCAGTTTGGAGCAAAAATAACATCTGTTCAGTTTAAATGGCAAAGAGATGACACAGCATGGTGACGAGGTGGTGCTGTTTATAACCGAGGTGGCGTGGGTGCCAACACGTCTCCCGCGGAATTCTGGGCAGTTTCTGGGGGAGGAAATGTTGTGTCCTCAGAGCAAAAGGGTCGGGGGGCTTCACGAGCCACTCCATGTCTGAGCAGCCAATTCACTCTAATTACACGAATGTCACTCAGAGGCACAGAGGATCCCAGCTTCCACAAGGGCAGCAGCTGAGAATGGCTTCTTTCTGACTCAAAACAAATGGAGAAAAATAATCCTTACAAAAACATGAGAAATTGGACTTTCTCATCGGCTGGGACACAACCATTTTTTTCTCTATGCCCAAATATTAAAAAGAAATGCTGTGATATTTTCTTGTGATGAAGTAATCTCATTTATTAGTAAATACAAAATAACCCACAGTTCCAAACTTCCTGCCCATATCAGTCCATCAATGTGACATCTCAAATTGAAACCCAAAACACATTAAACCATTTTCCTTTGGGGCCTGACAAAAATGTTTCGCATGTGATATTTTGGAAAATGTTGCAATTTCAGACCATATCCTATTAGCTTCTATTGTTTTTCCATTTTCATAATTTGTAACAACACCAGCAGGAAATCTATAGCCCTGACTTTTCCCACCTCTTTGTTCTGACGCTCTAAGAATCCCAAATCACAGAGGAGCAGGTTCAAAATGAGATGAGATACCTTATAGATGTAAAAGTACCTTGATGAGGCATTTTTCCATGTTTGAGGATCTTTTTATATTATAAGGAGCTGAGCTTTTTAACAGAACTGCACTGAACTCTACAGATACCAGCCTTACTCTGGGTTATGAAGCAAGAAGCAGGATGGAAGAACCATCTCACATCTGAAAAGTTTGGAGCAGGGGTTTCCACTGGTGCCTGAAAAAGCATCTCTCTTGGTCTCATGGCCGTTTTCTCTCAAGCCCTCACCTTCTAATGTTTAATTTCTGGCTGCTGTTATAAGACCCTGCTATCTTATGTAAAGTCAAGAAGCAAAAACATTTCCTAGGGTTAGACTTATGTCTTGATTGCCTATCACTATACACACACACATTTGTGTATGTTTGTGTACATGTATATATATGAAAAATACACACACATGTATATATAATACATATAAAGTTGGTGGCCAACTTGATTTAAGTCTGATTGAAGATAATCCTCCAGTGACCGCAAGTTTCTCTTTGGATTTCCTTTTCAAGGAATCTACTCTATGTATGACATTCTATTAAGTCTCACTGTTCACCCTGCTGGGGCTAATCATATTTGCTCAAGAAGGGATGTCATGAAAACAACAGAGCATCCATGTAAGGCATAGCCTCATCGTGAATGCAGGGGAGAGTAGAATTTGGATAAAGGGCTTCTGTTGGTATCACTAAGTTTTCTGAGTTCTTGGTTAAAGAAAATGGTAAAAATAACTTTGGAAAGGCTACATACTGTCTGAGAGAGTCACAGTATAAGTTTCCTATATTCTGAGATGCCTCATGGTAATGAGATGTATCAGCTTATCCAAGTCAGCCTTCCCCAGATGTTCAGATCAGGGAACCGCCCCTCTCACCCACCACCTGCTGCTCTGTGGAACTCACTGACGTCCTCTGTCAAGGTATGAGGAGACAGCCAGCTTCTAGAAGGATGCGCTCTACATTGACTGAGACCTTACTTAAGCCAAGGTATTATAAGCCATGTTATTCCAGGTGGTTTCACCCTCACAAGGCCCCCTGAGATAGATGTTAGTATATCCATTTTACAGCTGGAAAAATTGAGACAGACAGAATAACTGATTTACTAGGTTTTACACCGATTTTGGATTCAAATCTGACTTCAGAGCCTCTGAATTTACACACAAAGCTGCCACCCACACTACTGTGTATTCTGTTTTTAGCTGGTAAGGTCTGAGACAGTGATGTCTTAACGATTTGATGGAGATATAGTTTTAGTTTCTTACACAGTTGCGAGACTAGTTCATTGGGTGAAGTGAAGTGAAGTCACTCAGTTGTGTCCGACTGTTTGCGACCCCATGGACTGTAGCCTACCAGGCTCCTTAGTCCATGGAATTTTCCAGCTAAGAGTACTGGAGAGGGTTGCCATTTCCTTCTCCAGGGGATCTTCCCAACCAAGGGATCAAACCCGGGTCTCCTGCACTGCAGGCAGACGCTTTACCATCTGAGCCACCAGTTCATTGGAGGTACTTCTAATTAAATCATATATGCTGGAACTTCCCTGGTGGCTCAGTGGTAAAGAATCTGCCTACCAATGCAGGAGACAGGAGTCTGAACCCTGGTCTGGGAAAATCCCATATGTTGTAGAACAATTAAGCCTGTGCACAGTAACTATTGAGTCTGTGCTCTAGAGCCCAGGCGCTGCAGTTGCTGAAGCTGGAAGACCCTAGAACCCATGCTCTGCCACAAGAGAAGCCACCGCAGTGAGAAGCTTGGGCACCACAACTTGAGAGTAGCCCCTACTTGCCACAACTAGAAGCAAAGTCTGTACACAGCAGTGAAGACCCCGCACAGCCAAAATAAGTCACATGTACTAAGTAACATAAGCTTAGTACATTGAGGTGACATGTTTTTATCTGAGATCAACCAGACTTAGGCCAGAAGCCAAGGTGCCAGAATGTGAAACTGTTAGTTGCTCAGTCGTATCCGACTCTTGGGACCCCATTCACTGTAGCCCCCCAGGCTCCTCTGTCCGTGAGATTCCCCAGGCAAGAATACTGGAGTGGGTTGCTATGCCCTTCTCCAGGGGATCTTTCCAACCCAGGGATCGAACCTGGGTTCCCACACAGAAGGGAGATTCTTTACCATCTGAGCCACAAGGTGTCAGAAGTGAGTGGTAAGCAGTCAAGTCGCTTGTATCTCCCACCATCTCCCCATTCTAGCCTGCGTGGCTTTCCACTGCCCCGTCCTGTCCCTACTCCATCACTGCCAAGCAGTAAGATTTCTTGTTCTGTACTGTAGGTGTTATTGACAAGCAATAAACAGAAATAAAAGTGACAATACTGACCACAAGGGTCAAAGTAGAAAACTTCATCTATGGAAATGAGACAGTTCCATTTTTTCTAAAATAAAAGCCATTTATGTCTCATCTCCATCTCCCAATCAGGAACAGAGTTGGTAGAAGAAATTCAAGTAACTCTTTTGTTTTAAAAATGAAATACCGCTGTTGTTTGACATGATAAATTTTCCTTCCCTTCCAACAGAAGACTGCTTCAAGGTGGCAAAGGCAGAGTCATTTAGGCTGAGAATTTCATTTTTTCTCTGGTTAACTAGCCCATCATATATCCTCTAAAATCCTTTTACTTATTTAAAATATAAATAACTCCACTGAATAAAATAATTCCATCTAATAGTGTAATAAATATGCCTGTTAGAGTCATTGGTTTCGTAGCTTTGAATAATCAATATTTTAGTTAACTAAACATACATTCCCAAAGCAGGCTTGTTAAAATAGAAAGTTGGGGGACCTGAGACACTGAACACATCAAAGATGGACATGCCATATTTAAAATGTGGGTGATGGTAAGTTGAGGAGCTTCCCTGGTGACTCAGTGGTAAAGCATTTGCCTGCAGTACAGGAGACTCAGGTTCAATCCCGGGGTTGGAAAGATCCCCTGGAGAAGGAAATGTTAACCCACTCCAGTATTCTTGCCTGGGAAATCTCATGGACAGAGGAGCCTGGTGGGGTACAGTCTGCAGGATCGCAAAACAGACATGACTGAGTGAGTAAACAACTATAGTAAATTGAGACCCACTGGTCCTCAGGGCAGCCAAGAACTCAGACTCCTCCATCAAACCTGGCATCCTAAGGCGCGAAGACAATTTTGGAGCGGCTCCCAGTGCCAAGAGCCGCCCTCACACAGGACCAAAGAGCATGAGGGTCCTGCGTGAGTGTAGTCTACGGTCCTGAGGACGCGCTGTTGGGGGCCCTACGCCGCTGACCTTGACGGACTGTTTTGAAGTTGAAGGTCTGGAAGCCACCTGTCAATGCAGAAGAGTCGATGACGTCCACACCATAGTCACTCTGGCTGCGTCTGTACAGGGTGATGCCGATGACCAGGACTGCAACGGCCACAACCGCGGCACCCAAGCCCGAATACAAAGCGATGTCGCTGGCGTTCTCGATGCCTGAAAGACAGAAGAGCAATCCTCAATGGCCAACATGGGCACGGCGCCAAAAGCCACCCCAGGACACAGAATGAAACACTATTGGAATTTTTGGAGCTACGGATCAGGCAAAATGACAGATGTGGCTAGTCGCGAGTTGGACTCTCCAACAATAATCAGAAGACCTTGTATAAATCAAAGCAATGCTAGTTAAATAACTTAACTGCATTAAGGTAGCTTACCACATAATGCAATCTGCAACAGAAGCAATTTTGCAAAGAATATGAGAGTTTTCAAGGAAAACAGGCAACTGCTTAATTTGCTTGTTTTAGGAAATCTGATTGCCCTGCAAAGTTTTTTTTTTTTTTTTTTTATATATATATATTTATTTTTGTTGGAAGACATGAGACCCACGTACAATGACAAAATATGGGTGAACCGCTCTGCTTGTCTATGGCCTGGGCGCATGCATTCACAGAGAGCATTCTCGGGTGATAAGGTAACGCATGGTCTATGAGTCAAGAGACCAGAGCTCAGGAATATGAACTTGAACTTTGGCCCACGTCACTCAGTTCATCAGAATGCTGACAGTCATCAAGGTATTTACAATCATTATGAGCGACTTTCTGTTGTGAGATATGAAAAGCACTCGGTCCCAGGCACTCTTATGTCCATGGTAAATGTTTGCTGGCACCAATTGAATGCTTGACTCTAGAAGTTCGTTTTTGTGGAAGAGAACTGGTCTCTAAGAGGGCACATGCTGTTTCTCCCATACCTCTCCTACTCCATCCTATTGAACGCATGGGCAAAGCAAAAATAAGAGCGTTAGTTTGAAATTTAGATGGTGGGTGTCTCCCCACCCCCCATGATAACACTGTAGCTGCTTTCCAACCCTTTGGCTAGAGGTTCTCGGGGTGTGGTTGATTCCTGAGGCGCCTTGGAATGGCTAGTGCAATTCGGCATGACATCTACCCAAGAACATGTAAGTCTTGAAGTGTGTTAACAATGGAAGGTGGTAAGTATTCACTACATAACTGATCTCCTTACAGATTATGTGGTAGGCATACTAAACAGGTCCAAAAGTAATTACTCTGTCACCCTTGCTGGGTTTAGCAGATAAAATAAACCCATCATATATTTACCTTGTAATTGCACAGCACTTAGTCCGTGCTCACCGCACCCTAATATGGTACTTATGTTATCAAGTGAGGAAGACTAACCACACGGCTAAATTTATTTTCAACAAAGTTAGTGGACTATAAAATAAGGTGCCGCCAAATGAAAGCGGGAACAAGGAAATCAAGCAGAACCAGTTCAGTAATAGGGCGGCCAACACATAAAAATAATTCATGGGGGAGAAAAACAGTCATCTCAAAGAACAGTATCGGAAAGGTCAGAGGGTGATCAGACGCTTTTCATAACAGCAACCTGGGAGGTGTTGAGAAACAGTGTGATCTAGGCTCTAGTTCAACTTCATGGGGGTCCAAATGGGGGAGGGCTAGGGATGGTAGGTGGGGGAGGGCTAGGGATGGTGGGGTATCAGTGGTGGTCTTCTCCAGCCCCCCAGAACCACAGGGTGAAGACTGATGCCACCGCCAAAGTTCCCGTGTCCACCTAGGTCATGCAGGGAGCAAGAAGGGGAGTCATCACCCCATTCAGTCTCACTCTCCCTCTACTCGATTAAGTTCCTTGGAGGGAATCATTAGAGAAGAGAGAAGTCACAAAACACAGCATGTGCGGCAAGCCAGGGCACCGGGAGCAGGGAGAGAACTGGACTGAACCCAGTGAGCCTTCCCCCTTCTTCCCTCCAGGTCCTTGGGCGCTGCTCATCAGATGCGCCCAAGGATCCATCAGATGGTGGATGACACCATCATCTTAAAAGGTGTATCTGGGGAGAATACACCTGCTTGGTGACTAGAGAAAGAGCCTGGCAGTGTCCTGAAGGCAGCTGCTCTGTCACTGAGCTGGCAAAGTAGACACAAAGACGTCTTTAGCCTCCCAGGTACTAAAATAGGAAGGACCAGAAGCCAGAGGGTGACCAGCGTGAAGGTACTTCTGCTGAAAATGGACATCACTGGACGTGAAATCCTGACACAGAACTCAGTAGCAGGAACAAGCTCTTTGTTCCCCTGGATTCCTATCTTGCTGTTTCTGGTGTCCACCCTCTTGCTACCCAGGTAACCAGAATTCTCCATTCTCAAGATACAAGTTCTGTTTAGGAAAGGACCCTCCGCCTTCAGACGAAGGTATCAACATCAGATATAGCTCATTGTGCTTGCTCTCCCAGGAGTATGTGCAGAACCTCTTAATACTGAATTATAGAATTTTTAGAAATGAATATGGGGACTTTGGGGCTAGGGTAGGGAAAGAAGGGAGAGAGACTCATGCAGGGATCACTGCTTCCCTAGGACACTCACCCTAGCACCTGGTGGGACAGTTTGACCTAGATTCAGAAGCCCATGGGATTCATTTTTACAAGAACAATCTGTCCTGGGAATTTGATGTTTCTGCATCTGATGATCTCATCATTCAACATACACTTGTGATGGGTCAACTGCTCAGTGGAAATGAAGACATATGGGGTGAATTAACACGTGGCCCATATTCTCCATTGTTCCCTGTCTAAAAGACAAGGCTGTGATGGGACTCCGGTATCCAAGTGCAGCTACAGAGGCAGACACGAGTCCTCAACACCTCATCAGTCAGCCTTAAAGCTCAGTCTTCTAAAGTTGAGCCAACTACTTCCTTCTTTTTCCTCTTTTTCTCTTCTCTATTTACCTGCTTTTACTTCATCTTATTCTTCCTTTTTACCCCCCTGCCCTACCATTTACTCATCTTTTTTCTCCAGGACAGTAGAATAGGTTTTCCTGTAAGGATTCCTGTGTCCTTACAAATGTAATTGATTCCCTTTTCATGTGTGTCCAGGACTAGCCCCAGGAGAACCTGAGGTTTAGGTTTGATGTCTGTGAGCACATGGGCACTTGGAGGGGTGCCATGCAGAACCACTCCACATGTGCACGTGTACATGTGGTCACACTCAGCTCTCACTGGAAGAACATCAGAAGTCACTGCTTCCACCTGCTAGCCAAAGACCCTGTGCCCCTTTCAGATTATAAGGCTGGGTCTTTGTCATATACCCCCATCCCTCTAGGCACCTAGACCCTCCTCCCCACTTCTATCTACCCATCTGTCAGTGCAGGGCCCCCTCCTCTAAGCCAGCTGGACTGTGCCTTGGTTAGTC
The DNA here is from genome assembly GCA_935064755.1 of Tragelaphus eurycerus. Classification (NCBI taxonomy): domain Eukaryota; kingdom Metazoa; phylum Chordata; class Mammalia; order Artiodactyla; family Bovidae; genus Tragelaphus; species Tragelaphus eurycerus. The sequence goes on along the minus strand of CAKXYN010000034.1, from coordinate 7,840,298 downwards.
CACGAACCCTGCCAACCCCTGGTTCTCTAAACTCTGACATCACTTACGGTTCCTAGAACTCTTTTTGGATCTTTTGATGGTTAATGACCTGAACGCCAAGGCATCCTACCTGCTTGACACTCGGCACAAGCACTTCTCTGTCATTTCCCCCAGAAATGTGTGAGTCATCCTGTGCAACTATCTGTTGACTGCTCCCTGGACTCAGACTAGCCTGAGGGAGACTGTAGAACCCCTGCCACAGAGACCTCCTTTTCCTTACAGCCACACACACACATTTACATCTTCCTGCTCACTCTTACATCTGGGGCTGGTTTGTTTCCTCCAACTCATTCTGAATAAAAAGCTTTGATCAGGCTATTCTGCCTTTGTGGGCATAGGGTTTTTTTTTTTTTTTCCTGGATTTCTGTCATACATATCAATGTGTGATTGATGTCTTCTCTGGGTTTCCACCCCCATTTCCTCTCTCCAAGCACTATGAAAGCTTTAGGCCAAGTTCAGAAGGACGCAACACGTGGTATAAAAAAAATTGTGCACGGTCTATAGGCTAAAGAAAACAAACAAAAAAAAAAAAAGATGGGAAATCTCTTATATTGCAAATTAGTCAGAAACTACAGAGGGATCTGTTCATTGCTGGAAGGAGTGAGAAATATCTACAGAGAAAGGCTGCAAAGATTAATAGTTGGAAACTAGGACCCTGGAAAGGAAATGTTTATGGGTTCATTTGGCCTGGAGAAGAGAGAACTATAAAGTGGCTTGTGGGGATCTTTAATGCATAAAGCATGGTTCTAAAAAGAAGCTCACAGTAGGTGCCCAGTGAACCTTCATTTATGAAGCAGCTAGTAACCAGCTCGTCACCCACTCTAACAAGGGCTGAAAAGGAGGACCTGGCCTTTTATTATAGCAATTGGGACTCTGTTAGATATTAAAATGACCTTTTCTACAAGGAGGGTTGTTAAAAAAAAAAAACAACTGTGCTGTATTTCTGAGGAAGCTTGTGAAATCTCCTTTAGAGTTTCTCAAAACCAGCAACACTTGACAATGGTCTGCAGTTATTACATTTTTGGTCAAAGCTGGTGAGAAAGGCTAAGTGACTTTTCAAAGTCCTTTTGAACTTCAGAGTTCAAGGACTAGGTATTCACAAGCTCCTGTCCTTATGAATTATAATCATACCTAGTCATTCATCGTGATTTATGTACCCCAAGGACTAAATTTAAGGGCTGTTTATTTAGTTTGCCTTCCTTTGTTCACAAGACTCTCATTTGAAAGACATATTAATGCCACTTATTCATGGAAATTTAGCTCAATTCCCATATTATGAGTTTAAGTATCAGATTAGAATCTATTTTATAGGATTAGATAGCTACACAAAATGAATAAAGGAGCACAACAAAATGCCTTTCAGAACACACAGTTAGAGAATTTGGGATTGATATGCACACATGGCTAGATTTCAAACGGGCCAACAAAGACCTACTGAACAGCACAGAAAACTCTGCTTAATGTCATGTTAATAACCGAAATGAGAAAAGAATTTGAAAAGAACAGATACATGTATATGGATAACTGAATCACTTGGCTGTACACCTGAAACTATCACAACGTCGTTTATCAACTATACTGCAGGATAAAAGTCAAGAAAAACATATGGTATTCTCTTTTTATCTTATTGGATACTGCAGAATGACCACTGCTCTTGTTTTAGGAGGCAAAAACTCAGCAACTTGATGTGTATAAGGCAGTGAATTCTAAGGAATTCACACAACAGAGCTTCACAAAGAGAAGGCTGAGAGAATGAGTGGAAGACAGAAGAATTAGCTGCTCCGCGGGACTCCCAGGAAGCAGCAGTCTCTAGCCCAACCCCCTCCTCATCCTGGCCCAGAGGTACAGACAGGGCTGTAGACACCGAGGGGTGTGCCAAAACATTTAACTGCACGCTAGCACATAACAGAAGTTATTGTTCGAACTGTTCATGGTCATTGAGAAATCACATTCCTTGAAAAAAGCATCACAAAATAACTTTAAAGTGGTCAGCTCTGGTCAACCACAGTGAGCAGTTCTGATGATACTTGCATTGTCTGGAATCTCACAATCCCGTCACCAGTCAGCATCTCGGTTTTTCCACCTTACCACCCTCCAAAAGCTCCTTGTTGTCATTAACAATGACAGCAACACTTCTTCAGTAGTACTTACTGTATGCCAAGCACTGTTCTAGTCTTTTATTTACACTGATTAACTCATTTTAATCCTTTCAACAAACTTGTAAAAAGGTGCCAATTTAAATATTGAAATTGAGGCCAGAAAATCACTTGTCTTGCCCAAAGCCTCATGACGGTTAAGTAGCAGAGCTGGGATTCAATCCAAGGCAGATCGACTCCGGCTCGTTGCCTAGCCAGCTGTGAACCTCTGCCCTGGTCACACTGCCTGATACTGAAACCACGCACCAGCCCCCGTGCCCTTGTCTTCTGCACTAAGAGGCTGACTCAGAAGTTAACCACTGGGAAACGTGAAGACGTTAACGATTGGGAAATGTGAAGATGCAGAAACAAAAAATGGCTGCTGGGCTAGGGAACTGAAAACTATTTAGACTCTGAATTTGCCACCTGGTAGCATCACCGAACTTCCTTTTCCCTAAAAGGTATGGATAAACACCAGACGTGCAGGAGCAGGCCCCCATCGGGTGAATACTGCTGACCACAAGTACACAGGCCCCAGACCAGTTGAAACCATTAAGCTGATGATGCTGTTTCCTTCTCACCTCACCACCAATCAGAAGAATGTCCATGAGCTGATCGCGTCCTCGTTGAACCATGACTATACACCTCCTCACTACCCTCTCCAGGGCAGGGCGTGCAGACTTGAAGGCATTAGCCCACTGTGGCCCCCTTTGCCTGGCAAAGCAATAAAGCTTTTTCTTTCTATTTCACCCAAAACTCTGTCTCCGAGATGTAATTCAGCACCAGCATACAGTAAGTCCCTTACATATGAGCCTTCAAGGTGTGAAATTTCAAAGATGCAAATGTGCCCCATTTGGTAGCTATTGTACTGTATTACTGTATTAGTACTTTCTAAGGTACTATTACTGTAAGATTTTAAAAAAGTTCTCTTTATTTTTTGGGCTTGTTTTTTATGTACTATTGGTGTGAAACGTATTATAAACCTATTATAGTAGAATATTTATATAGCCGATTGTATTAGCTGGATACCTAGGCTAACTTTGTCAGACTTACAAACAGAGTGGACTTATGGACGTACTCTTGGAACAGAACTCGTTCATATGTGGGGGACTTACTGTACAGAGGCTGAAAATTTCAGCAACAAAACCTCTTGATGGCAAGGGTAACCCAGTAATGGACACTAAGCTTGTGCCTGCTTCTCTGAGAACTGCAGGTGTGATCATTTTCTCATGCTCACAATCAAATCTATTTGCCCTAGAAGTATTCTATTTCTTCTTTTACAGATGACGGTACAGGTTCAGATAGGGTAGCGGCTTCTTCATGAGAAAATGGCAAAGGTAGGGTTTGGACACCCATCTGTCTTCACTCCCCAATGGTCTAACCGTCACAGGATGGCCTCCACACCTCTTCTCCCTGCACCAGCTCGACTATCCCTGCTGCAGGAACCCACCAACCAGACTGGTGGGTATCATCAAAAACCCAGTGCTCTGCAAACTCACCTGGGCCTTCTTTGCAGCCTAATAATTATTGTATTCATGTCCCATGACAGAGAACAACGTTTCATCAACAGTTACTCTGAACTGTGTTTACTTTCTTCATCACCTCTGCTTCTCACTGCCCTCTTTTCCATGTGAGTCCCCTTCCCTCCAGCACATACCCCCTCCCCTGCAACTCAAAATGCCTCCGCTCCGTCCTGTGCTTTCCTTTCCCTTTCCCTGTTCCCCGAACAGCTGCTCCTCCTGTGTGTCAGGCTGGCTCTGGTCCGCCCTCTCCTGCCTCCGCAGGGACCTGGCCTCATTCATTATTCCCCTTCGGTCTCGCGTCTTTCAACTTTGCCTCCACACCTGCGCCTTGCCTTCTGCCTCCAAACACGGCCTGGTCTCCCTAATCACCTCTACCCCAATCCTTCTAAGCGGCAGTCTTTTTTCATATCCATGAAATTTTAAGCTCTTTGTTGAAAAGAACTATAAAAAGCATTTTTTAAAACATTAAACCTTTCTTGATCATAATTCCCTAACCAGTTAACCTCTATCCCTGTTGAAATAAAAGAATAAATAGAAAACAGACACAGGATGAGGAAGTACTTTAGGAACTATAAAAAGTTACACTACACCAAGAAAATACTTCATTCTTCAACTAAGCCAGACAGATATGGCTTCAACTAAGCCAACATATATGATATTGCATACATGTGGAATAAAAAATGATACAAATGAACTTTTGTAAAAAATAGACCTATAGACATAGAAAACAAATTTATGGATATGAAAGGAGAAAAGGGAGGGGATGAGATAAATTAGGAGTTTGTACTATATATAAAACAGATAACCAACAAGGACCTATGGTATAGCACAGGGAACTATACTTAATATTTTGTAATAACCTATAAGGGAAAAGAATCTGAAAAACAAAAGATATATATATATATTCATATATATATATATATATATGAATCACTTTGCTGTGTACCTGAAACGAACACAACATTGTAAATGAATTATACTTCAGTAAAAAAATACACAAAATTAAAAAAAAAAAAAAGTAACCACTGTTGATAGTATATTTGGGATCTTTCAGGAAAAAAATTGTAATTTTCCATTTTTTTTTTTTTTTACCATTCTTACTCTAAAAGTTATATAATCATTATTATATTTCCATATGATTTCCTTTACTACATTGCTCCCCCCCCCCCACCGTGTACAATATCTTGTAGATCATTCCTATCAGAACGTACAGACATGCTTTACTTCTTTTTACATGGGCTCAGCCCACTGCCAGGCTCTATCATGATTTAACTTGTTCACTATTTCTATACATTTCATTGCTCTTTTATGCTATTAAATTCTGACTTTTGCCCAAACCACTGTTTCCTCCTGAAGATTGTTCACAACCACTCCATCAGACAGTGCTAACTACTACTTTGATGCCCAACAGTCTTAAATCAGGATCTCTTGCCTTGATTCCTGTTTGAAGTCCTTATCATCCTCCTGCTCAATGGATAAAACCACCATGCCATGCTAACATCTCAAATTTGTCATCTGTTTTATAAGGTCACCATTCTTATCTCTTTAAGTATTTTCTTGAATTGCCCTTTTCTAGTAATGACATCATCAGAGACCAGGCTTGAGCCTGAAGAGTCACCTTTCCTTTTCTGCCCATCGACCTCTTCCCCAAATGACTCACACGCCTTCCTGAAACATCCCCAGTGCCTCTCACATCTCAGTCTCGATAGCAGGCACCTACATGGCACAGCCTCATCTACCCTGGTACCCAGGCCCCAGTCTTTACTCATTTTGAACTGTTATACTCGTGGCTTACTCTCCCCAAACACAGTTCTGGTCCTGCCACTTCAAAACCTATCAATGACTCTTGAGTAGCCATCGAGTTCACACTAACAGGGGCTTCCGTTATGGCTCAAGATACTTTCTGCTCTGCCCCATCCTAGTTTTCAACTGTTTTCGCTCGTTTCTCCTCTATATGGACCCTCAAACTTCTGCTTCATTGGCTCTACTAAAGCCTTTGACTGTGTGGATCACAACCAACTGTGGGAAATTCTTAGAGATATGAATACCAGGCCACCTTACCTGCTTCCTGAGAAACCTATGCCAGTCAAGAAGCAACAGTTGGAACTGGGTATGGAACAATGGACTGGTTCAAACTGGGAAAGGAGTATGCCAAGGATGCGTATTGTCACACTGCTTATTTAACTTCTATACAGAGTACGTTATGTGAAATGCCAGGTAGGATAAAGCACAAGCTGGAATCAAGATTGCAGGGAGAAATATGAATAACCTCAGATACACAGATGACACCACCCTTATGGCAGAAAGTGAAGAGGAACTAAAGAGCCTCTTGATGATGGTGAACGAGAAGAGTGAAAAAGCTGGCTTAAAACTCAACATTCAAAAAGCAAAGATCATGGCATCCAGTCCCATCACTTGATGGTGACTACATGGGGAAACAACGGAAACAGTGATAGATTTTATCTTGGGCTCCAAAATCACTGTGGACGGTGATGGCAGCCATGAAATGAAGACTTCTGCTCCTTGGAAGGAAAGTTATGACAAATCTAGGCCATGTGTTAAAAAGCAAAGACATCACTTGGCTGACAAAGGTCTGTATAGTCAAATCTATGGTTTTTCTAGTAGTTATATATGGATGTGAGAGCTGAACTATAAAGAAGGCTGAGTGCCAAGTGTGTACTCTTCCTGCCCCCTTCTGATGCCTATGTCAGAAGCTTTCGCTATCTCCTTTATAATTTAATAAAACTCTATTACTTACACACACACACACACACGGCTGAGTGCCCAAAATTGATGCTTTCAAATTGTAGTGCTGGAGAAGACTCTTGAGAGTCCCTTGGACAGCAAGGAGATCAAACCAGTCAATCTTAAAGGAAATCAACCCTGAATATTTATTGGAAGGACTGATCCTGAAGCTCCATTATTTTGGCCACCTGATGCAAAGAGTCATCTCACTGGAAAAGACCCTGAAGCTAGGAAAGATTGAAGGCAGGAGGAGAATAGGGTGACAGAGGATGAGATGGTTGGATGGCATCACCGACTCAGTGGACATGAGTTGGAGCAAACTCTGAACATAGTGAAGGACAGCGAAGCCTGGAGTCCTGCAGTCCATGGGGTGGCAAAGAGTCAGGCAAGACGGAGCAACTTCTGGTTCACTGGTAGCAACTGAGCAACAACATGGACCCTAGTTTTTAGGTGAATCTGATTATAGACCTAACTCAAAGATATTATGGGTTCAGTTTCAGACCACTGCAAAGAGCAAATATCGTAATATAGACAGGCACAGCTTGCTTGGTTCTCTGGTGCATATAGAAGTTATGTTTATACTATAGTGTAGTCTGTTAAGTGTGCAATAGTATTATATCTAAATGAAACAATGGCTATACCTTAACCAGAAAATACTTTATTGCCAAAAAAAATGTTAGCTATCATCTGACAATGCAAAGCTGCCACAAATCCTAACTTGTTTTAAAAAAAAAAAAAAAGCAGAACCTACAAAGCACAATGAGGGCTGCCCAGATCCATTTTCTTCAAGTAGACTTTGTACTTCAGTAGACTTCTTTTTTTCTTTTTTTGTTCAGATGTTTTGCTTTTACCGAAAGGCTCCCTCCTCCAATATTTGTTTTAATTCTAACCATTCTCCCGACATTGACAGTACATATAATCTATTTAATAAAATGTTTCTTGAGAATGCACATTCAGACATGTTTTATTCTTTTCAGTAATGTTGCCAGATTAAGCAACTACAAATATGATACAGTTAAATTTGAATTTCTGATCAAGAATGTATAACTTGAGTAAAAGTATTTCTCATGCCATATTTGGGACATGCTTATGTCAAAAATGTATTCACTGCTGATGTGAAATTCAAATGTAACCAAGGGTTCTCTATTTTATCCACCTTTGGATTGCAAAAGAACTGCCCTTTTCCCCATCAGGAAGACCAAGGTACAATGAGAAAGAGAGTCAAAAAGCAGGAGTTGAAATCCAGCCCTTGAGAAAAGGACTTCACTTTCATTTTCTACTCTGGGAATTCACAGTATAAGTTCTAACTTTGAATATAGTAATACGTGGGGAGATGGGACCTGTGAATTCACATATTTAGCAAGTCCCTGAGTTATTCTGATGCTGAAGAACATTATATTCTATCACTTATTCACTGTGGCTGTGCTTAGTTCCAGGGTATTTAATGAAGGAAACTTCATCATGTCCAGTAAGGTCAATGATATTCTTAAAAATGGTCGTAAGAAAAGGCATATACTTACGATGGGATAAAAATTAGATAATAAAAAGATTGCAAGCAGTAAGAAAATTACAAATGTTGCACATATGCTCAGGTTCAACTGATTCACAGTAGGAATCATTCTGAAGGACAAACAAGTCTTGCAATTTGGGGAAAATGCTATATTTATGTAATGGAAAATAATCAGCAGGAGATGAAAAATGATGGGTAAAATAGAAAAAAAAATTATCCTGTAAAGCATGGCTAAAAGATTAGCATTGATGCCAGTCACCTAATGTTAGCTTAAAGACCTAAAAGTCTGCTGAGAATTTTAAGATATTAAAGCTCAACATTCAGAAAACTAAGATCATGGTATCTGGTCCCATCACTTCATGAGAAATAAATGGGGAAACAGTGGCTGACTTTATTTTTTGGGGCTCCAAAATCACTGCAGATGGTGATTGCAGCCACGAAATTAAAAGACACTCCTTGGGAGGAAGGTTATGACCAACCTAGATAGCATATTCAAAAGCAGAGACATTACTGCCAACAAGGTCTGTCTAGTCAAGGCTATGGTTTTTCCTGTGGTCATGTATGGATGTGAGACTTGGACTGTAAACAAAGCTGAGCGCCGAAGAATTGATGCTTTTGAACTGTGGTGTTGGAGAAGACCCTTGAGAGTTCCTTGGACTGCAAGGAGATCCGAGCAGTCCATTCTAAAGGAGATCAGTCCTGGGTGTTCATCGGAAGGACTGATGTTGAAGCTGAAACTCCAATACTTTGGCCACGTCATGCGAAGATTTGAATCATTGGAAAAGACTCTGATGCTGGGAGGGACTGGGGGCAGGAGGAGAAGGGGACGACAGAGGATGAGATGGCTGGATGGCATCACTGACTTGATGGACATGAGTTTGAGTAAACTCTGGGAGTTGGTGATGGACAGGGAGGCCTGGCGTGCTGCGATTCATCGAGTTGCAAAGAGTTGAACACGACTGAGCAACTGAACCGAACTGATGGTTCAATATGGGCCCCCCAGGTGGCTCAGTGGGAAAGAATCTGCCTGCCAGTGCAGGAGCCACAGGAAATGTGGGTTTGGTCCTGGGTCAGGACGATTCCCTGGAGGAGAAAATGGCAACCTGCTCCAGTATTCTTGCCTGGAAAATCCCATGGACAGAGGAGCCTGGAGGGCTATAGTCTATAGGGTGATGAAGAGTTAAACATGAGTGAGTGGCTGAGCGAGCATGCCTGCATGGTTCAAGGCTGCAGATAGTTCTATGTGTTCAAGGTACCATTCAAGTCTATACAGCATGAAAAAAAAATGTCCAACCTGCCAGTATGGACTCTGCATCTTTTGAGGAGTTCTCTAACCCAAGAATGTGTATGTCCAGAATCCACATTATTCCACTATAGATGAAAGCAGTGTACTTGGGGGAAAAGATGTAGAGTGGATAAAGTGTCAGTAAGGTGACGAGAAATACCTACTTTCTAGAATGTAAGGACACATTGGAGAAGGAATTGGCAACCCACTTCAGTATTCCTGCCTGGAGAATTCCATGGACAGAGGAGCTTGGTGGGCTACCATCCATGGAGTCGCAAAGAGTCAGACACGACTGAGCGACTAACATACAGGGAAACACTGGGGTCATTCTGTGATAGAAATGATTCTGGGGAACTTCCCATTTGGACTGTCACCTAGCACCAGGCACTGAATAGATGATTATTAAATACTGCCTCCTTACTTCCCCTCTTCTCAAATCACTTGTTATCTTGTACTTTGTACTGAAGTTGTAGGGAAGAAACATTTCTTATTGCTTCCTTCACGCTTCACGGGGCCAAGACTATTTATACAGAATAATTGTGCAATAAATATCTACTACACGAATGAGTTAAAATAAATACATAAAAGCAAAGTCTTTATTTTCACCTTAACAATAAAAGCCTCGGTGAGTTAGCGGGAAGATGTAAGACCATAATAACAAGTATGAATTGAACATCTAATACATACTATTGTGTGTGTGCTCAGTTGCTAAGTCGTGTCTGACTCTTTTGTGGCCCCAGGGACTATGGCCCAACAGGCTCCTTTGTTCATGGGATCTTCCAGGCAAGACTACTGGAGTGGGTTGCCATGCCCTCCCCCAGGGGATCTTCCCCACCCAGGGACTGAAACCATGTCTCTTGCATCTCCTGCATTGGCAAGCAGGTTCTTTACCACTGTGCCATGTGGGGATGGTGGTAAATGCCACAAGCATAAGGGTGAACAGACCCTGTACTGTCTATCAGATGATCGGAAGGATGTCTATCAGAGAGGGAATTCAGCCTGGGATAAATGCAATGAACATACAGGATAGAAACAGGGAAACTGCTTGACAATCGGCCAATTAGAGGTTTAACTAACTCAGCCTTTAGGGGCTTTGCAGAGGCAAGACCCAAGCCGAAGCCTGAAGGAAGGATTCATTCAACACAGTAAGATTAGGTGGAGGGAAAGTTTTCTGGCAGACATAACAACATAGACAGAACTATATGCCCAAATGGGCCCAGGGTGTTCAGAAAACTAAGAAGCTTTGTTTGGTGGAAGAATATAGGAAGTTGATAGGGCAGAAAGGGAAATACCTAATGATTAAGCAGCTTGAGAGAAGCTGATATGACTAAACAATGCCATCTGAGACCAGATCCCATAGACAGTAGATACCTTGTACTTTATCTTAAAAATAATGATCAGCTCTTATAAAGGTTTAAACATGGAAGTGATGTGACCAGAATTGATGTTTTTTTAAAAGATCAGATAAACTGACATCAGCCAACTCCAGATACAGGAAGCAATGGTAGAAATCCCAGTTAGGAGGAAAGATGTCCTGAACATTCAGTTTTTGTCTCGGACACCATTTTCATTTTAGTTGGCTTTTCTCTCACTACGCTGGCTGTTACTTTTCTGTCTCCTGTGTAGTAACTTCTGACCTGCCCTATATCTCAGTGTGGATGTCTTTCGGGGCTGAGGCCTCAGATATGTTCTCTGTTCACACTCATTATCCAGTGATCTCATTCAACCTATTGGTTTTAAATATCATCTGGACACTGACAAGCCCCAGATTTATGTCACTGCTAGGATTCTCCTCTGACCTCCAGATTCATATATTCAACTGCCTGTTTAAGAAGTATCTTAAATATAGCATTTATAACACTGAACTCTTGAGTCTCCCTCCGGATATGCTAAACCAAGTTCGCCCCAGATCAGTAATGGCCAGCCCATCCTTCAGGTTGCATAGCTCAAATTTTGGAATCATCCCTGAAGCTTTTCTTTCTCTCATACTCTATCTAATGCATCGGCAACTCCTTTTGACTCTGCCTCCCAAAGATATCCAGATTATGGACCATTTCTACAATTTCCAGTGCTCTCTATCTGGCCCAAGCCACACTCATCTTGAATCTAGGTTATTATAAAATTATATTGTAATAGCCTAGATTATTGGACTAGACTCTTGTAACAACAGACCATTGTAACAGATCTCCTTGTTTCTGCTCTGGTTCCCTGTATCTTTACATTCCATGCAGTGGGTAGAGTTTATCTTTGAAAATATTAGGTCATGTTACTATGAATAAACACCTTCAATAGCTTTCCATCTCACTCACAGTAAAGGTCAAAGTCATTACCACGGCCTATAATACACTTGGTACTTTCCCCCCACGCCCCACTTCTTTGACCTGAGCTATTACGCCTCTTTCCTTTGCCACTCTGCTCAGATACCTAGCCTAACTGTCCCTTGGATACCACAGCAGCCTCCCATCACACAGCCTTGGCATCCCACTCTTCCCTTGCCCTGGATGTTCTCCTCCCAGATATCCAGAATGTCTGTTCCCTTGCTTTTCTTCAGGTGTCTTCTTAAAGGTGATTTTACTGCAGAGACCTTCTCTGAACGGCTTACACAAAAAAGCAACACTCCCTCCATCCCTACCTGAGCCTCTTCTGCTTTATTTCTCTTAATGACACTTGTCACCACCTCCATGGCACCCAGCCTTCTATATATAATTTTCTGTGTTTTTTTTTCCCACCTCCTTCACTAGATCTGCAGGCTTCATGGGAGCAGAAACTGTATCTGTCAGGCTCAATACTGATTCTCCACCACCTAGAACACGTCCACGCCCATGGGGGATACTCAATAAAAAGATGCCGAATGGAGGGAGGGGTATGGAAGAGACAAAATGGAGTGAGTTGGTGAACTTGATCTATCTGCGTGGCAGAATGGTTAGATGGTGGTGATCACTGAGTACTGAGCTGGAGAAAGGAGAGGAAGAAGACAGCAGTCTAGGAGGCTGTGCAGGTGTGGGACCCTACCGAGTTGAAGGCATAGCATTCACTGAATGAGAGAAGATGGGAGGAGGCCTGGGTTAAAAAGAGAGACAGAGGAGGACGCATTCAGTTTTGAAAAAGCTGAGATCTGGGTAACTGGGAGACATTCAACTGGCGAAATCCTGGAGGTAATTGATTCTAGACCAGGGAATGGGATTTGGGCTCAGTGTATGTTTCTATTAGTTACCAAACTATGTGGGAAGGAGATGGAGAAAGAATACATTCTGAGCTATTTTCTAGGGGGTACCTGACTCCTTTTCATCCCTAAGGTGAACTTGCTGAACCAGCCACTCCTTGGGGAGCCTCTTAGCAAAGCCTCATTCCCAAGCCTCCGAGAGTCTCACTGTATGCACACGACCATTTTTCAGCCTGACTCCAGGGGTGCGTGTTTGCCATTTAGAACCTACTATATTTTACTGCACTTCCTGACATTGTTACACAACATTTATTGAAAGCACATTTGATGGTAATGAAGTTTCTATTAACTATGATTAAATCTCATAAAGCACCTGAAGATAATTTAAGATGTGCAGAAGCAGAAAATGAAACATTCGGTTTAGTACATTAGGAAACGTAATTGATTAAATTATCTCATTTACAATAAGTGCTTTCATGAGCGATGCCGAGCACAGATTTCCCCCAGTTTGTCATTATGATTTGCCAACAGATACCTTCAGACTTCACGTTCTTTTCACACCTCCCCACGACTCAGAGCCGGTTCCTCAGCCCGCCTCACACGGATCTGTGCGGGAGGCTCTGAGAGATGGCTTCCAGCCGCCCCGCCTTGCAGAGGATCATGTGCACGGCTATATATAGGGAAAGGTTGTTTCTCAATTATCTTCATAATTGACTTCGATTTTGCATCAGTGATGATTCATGGAGTCTTCAACGAAGCCCCCCTTTCACCGAACAAAACTGCAGCCTGCCTCTGTATGATGCACTCCTAACCACGCAGCCTCCAGAACCCTGATCACATGCCTCTGGGAGCCTTCTGCAATCACATTGATTCTGTTAAGGTTTTATTTTTAGAAAATCACAAATTAAAACAGTTTAAGCGAGTCTGCAGCAGTATCCACCAACTAAGCACGGTGTACAGGAGTGAGAACCCCAAGCAAAAACTCATTCAGGAAGTCCCTGAGGACCAGAAATAGCTACTGGGGGTTTTATGGCTGGATGTACAGATGTAACCAAATTAGAACAGCACTGGACTCACAAACTAAGCGTGAAATTAATTTTTAAAAAATACACATGCAGGGTTCCCTGGTGGCTCAGTGGTAAAGAAGCCACCGGCCAGTGCAGGAGTCACAGGTTCAAACCCTGGTCGGGGAAGATCCCATATGCCACGGAGCAACTCAGCCTGTGCACAGCAACTGCTGAGCCTGTGTGCTCTGAGAGCCTAGGAGCCGCAATGACTGAAGCCCTTTTGCCGTACAGCCCTTGCTCCACAACAAGAGAAGCCACAGCAATGAGAAGCCCACTCACGACAACTAGAAAGTAGTCCCCGCTCACGGGCAACTGGAGAAGACCTGTGCACAGCAACGAAGACCCAGCACAGCCAAGAAATAAATAAAATTAAAATATCTTTAAAAACACACACACATATTGGCTGCCACATGGCTACCCATAATTTTGCTTGTGATTGACATGGGGACCAGGGGATGCGGGGGCGGGGCGCTCCATGATCAGGAGGCACTGGTGAAGGATTCCACTTACTCCAGGGAAACCCTGAGGTCTTGACCTGACCAGACAAATACTCATCGACCTGTTCCTTTTCCCTCTCTCCGCATGTGTGCGCGCGCACACACACACACACACACACACACACACACACACACACACACACACCCCCCACAACCAGGGTTCCACATCATCTATCTTTCTATGGAGCTCCAAATCCACCATGCATGACTTAAAAGCCGCTGCCTGTGGGCAGCAGATGCCAGGGAAAACAAACTAAGAAAGCTTGTTTCTGTTGTTTGGCGGAGTTCTCCGACTCTGGAAGTCATGGCACCCTTCTATCTCAAGCCTGCCTGGAGCAACATCTGAGATAGGAACATCACAGCTTTCGTGTATCTTTTTCTCTGATGCCTCCTGACCCTTGTTCCCCGGATACCAATTTCTGTCTACCTTCACAGGGTCTTAATTCTTTCAAAGAAGGTGGCTAATAAAAGCTGTTAAGTCTCCCAAGCTATTTGAATTTTAATACCCTAGGATTTAAAAGATCAAAAGCTGTTCGGTTTAGACTAAAATGGGAGATACTAGTCAAGAACATCTTTCACAAGCTTTACAAACCAAACTCTCCCATTGCTAAGAGCTATACTGCTGATGCCCTTCCATGTGGGCTCTGACATCTATATGACACCCTGATATACTTTACATATTTCTGAGAGTCACTGGGGGAACATATTAAAATGTAGATTCTCAAGAGCTCTCCCTGACCCTGTACCGGGAATTCAGATTAATTTGTTCTATTTTTTTGCAGGGTCATATTTAACCAGCTTCCACCATATCCCAAGATTCTGATGCATGTGGTTGCTTATCTAAGTTTCGAGAATATTTTTCTAAGACACTGGTTTTCAATCCGAGCTTCACATTGAAATCCCCTAGGGAGCTTCTAAAACTGAGGATTCCTGGGTTCTAAATCTCCTCTTCTCATGTGATTTCTCTGGGGTGACTGCCCAGGAACTGGGATTTATAAAAGGCTTCCAGATGGCCCCCAAGTTCAGCCAGGTCTGAGCACCGTGAGGCTGGAGGTGGAGCTGGCAATCATTCCGGCTGTGCTCCTTCCCCAAATCTGGTGGATGCCCAAGATGGAGGGAAGGCAAAGTCCTCGCCAGGAAGCAAGCCAGTAGACAGAGAGCTCCAGCCAGCATCCACCCCCCCATTAGGTTCAATTCCTGGCCATTTGACTGTGGCTCTTAATCTAATTAGTTGCTATGGATTTCAGGGTTCATCTCTCAGGCGCCCCCTTCCACTCCTAGATGGAAAGTTCTGTAATCAGGCTACTGTCCAAGGTTGCTCTTGTGAAAGCCTGTACTGACAAATATTTATAAATTTTAATGAGATAAATCTCAGAAATAAAGAGTCCTAGATGACAGCTGTAGAGAAATGGACTGCTACTAGCGGACAGAATCAAAGCAGAGATTTAATCTGAAGGAGGGGAGGGGCGTGCATATTTCTTTTCCATTTTAACCTCTGATATGTGACTCCAAACCCAACAAGAAGAAACCTCCCACCAAGAGCCCTAGATCTTTCGTAGGAACTGCAATTCTGTTTGGCTTCTAAACAAATATAACTGTAAAGCAGCAAATATGAGAACAAATGATATCCGCAAGAGGAAAAATAACTTACTTTGGGGTTTTATTTCATGAAGAGGTTTTTTATCTAAAAGAAAGAAAGAGAAAAAAAAAAAAGAAAGTTGCATTTAATAAATTCACATGGAGCAGATATATATTCTATATCCCTTCACGTCTACCTCTATAAAGGAAACACTTTCTTTCTGCAGACACTATGGATTATGTTGTTCCTATTTTTCCTTTTCATTCTAATTTAAAAAAATTTTTTTCTCTTTGGCAGTATTTTTTCTAGGATGATTGCTTCATTCTTTTAAAATAAAATTCCCTCAGGCTTACTAGAGTTTCTCTCTGTAGCATTTGCCAGATTCTTATCAGCATGATGAGAGCAGTGAGCTTGCAGCCTTCCCTGTTTTATATCCAGCCAGAAGTCTGCTCAGGTAAGGAATGCATTTCACTACGTATGATGGTAGAAAAATGAATCATGAATAAATATTTAAAGGGATCCTGCATTGGTTTGTAGTTATCATGGCCTGGGTAAATAGTTCCAAACTTTTTTTTTTTTTTCCCTGTTGTTGGGTTTAGATGTCGTATAGTGAGTGTGTTGAAGGTTTGTTTTTAAGAAATTATGTTTTGTTTCAGATCTCAGTTATCTGTTATAATGCACATGATCTTAATGGAACGGTGTCCTTCTGATCCTGGTATTGAGCAGAGCAGTGGTCAGCTGAGACGGACACAGAGAAGAGACACTCAATCTTTTCTAAAGTGAGCTAGACACATTTATCCTTATATTTATCCATATATTCTTTTCACGTCTCTTCATCCACCATCTTCCTGCCATCTTCCATCACTAAATAATTCACAGTCATCTTGCAAATCACTAGGCGACACGGTGCCTGGGACTCTGTCTGCTTTACACCACAGTCCCTCCACTGACCACTGCCCTGCCCTTGGTCCCATCCCAGGCCAACACGACTCTATCACCAGGCAGAAACCCAGGAAGACTACACTTCAGACTATATGTTAAATTCCAGAGGATCTGTAGGGTGCATCACCCCTCTCATTGGTGGCTTCTTAGGGTGTCAATGGAACACCATCAGATGGCAAGTACAGGGGCTGTTGCTAACATTCAGAGAGTGCCATAAAGTAGGGGACCTTGAAAGGTCACGCTGGGTTCTCTCCTTCCCCTATTAGCCTGAAGGCAAGCCAAGCAGGGTGAGACACTGTCATTCTGGATTATGTTTTGAACGGAATCAAATTTCACACACTACACATCTGAGAACTTCGTAAATATTATCTGGCTGACTGCATCTTAACCCCTCCCAGGCAGACAGTCATAGCTAGGCTCCAAATCCTTCACGGAGTATCTCTTACCCTAACCCACTCCTGCCCTAAAGACTGACTTTGACAGAAAACCCTTGCCATGTGTTTCAGATACAACTCTTGAGTATTTTGCCATCTGTTTTGTGATGGAAGTAGCTTCTAAAAGTTGTGTGTAAATCATACTTCTGCAAATGGACCACCATTTTTTTTTTTTTTTTTACAGTAAGGGGAAAGTTCCCTGACTAAGGGTGATTTCTGGCCAATCTTTTTTAAAAAGGAAATCCTGGATCTTCTCTGGTGGTCCAGTGGTTGGGACTTCATCTCCCAGGGCAGGGGATGTGGGTTTGATTCCTGGTTAGAGAGCTAAGATCCCACATGCTTCATGGCCAAAAAAACCCAAAACATAAAACAGAAACAATTATTATCACAAATTCAATAAAGACTTTAAAAAATGGCCCATTCAAAAAAATCTTGAAAAAAAAAATCCCCACAAAAGATAATTTGTTCAAATTGATATGATCAGATTCTTACACAGTCAGGTTTCTTTAAGCCCAAAGCTTGCATTTCCCTGACTGCACAGATTCAATGCCATATTAGCTTTCCTGAGAGCAGGTGGAAACTCCCAAGGTCCAGATGCTAATGCACTCAAGAATTAGAATAAAACGACTTTGGTGGTTTTAACCTGACTTCAGTTTTTGCTTATTGCACGCTATCTGGAAAGCATTTGGCGTGGGCATAGCCCTGCTGGCAGGCCAAGGCTGAGACATCTGAAAGTGAGGCATTGCTAGGGCCATGCAGAGAGACATGCAGAACAGCTGTTCAGAGCTCTGGCTGCACTTAACTTTTTCTTCCCTCTAAACCACAGGAATGAAGATTATGCCGGGTAGCAAAATGAAAATCGATTAAAAACAGGTGAGATTAATAACTACTCTTTGGAAAAATACATTGGACATAGCTGTAAAAACAAAACCAAAAATGGGGTGGTTCTACCTGGTACCGTTATGAAAAATGAGAAGAGTGGTTGGGGATGAAAATTCCCTGGACAGAGGACCACACAGATGCATAGAGCAGAAGAGGAAGGCACTTTGTCCTCTGACCTCGCAACCTCCAGCTCTGGGGTTGTCATCATTGGCAGTGGGATTTGTGCAGACTCTCGGGATCAGAAGTCTCAGGTTGTCTTCATCTATCTCTGTGACCTCAGTGTTCCCCACAGTAAAGTGGGAGAAATAAGGTTCTTAAAGGTTGGATCCGGGGATTGAACAGAACCCGGAAGCCGAGAAGCAGAGGGCTAGCACACGTTCAGCATTGATAAATAGTAGTTTATAAGTAATACTGTAACTTTCACATGTTATGATTATGGTCATCATACTTGTTCAGAGGACAAAAATGACCCACATGCTGTTGCATGGAAACCAGGCACAGCTCCAAGTCAGAAACTCTAGTGAATTTCAGGGCTAATTGAACAGGAGTCAAGAAACATGTGCCTAACGACTTCCCTGGTGGTCCCGTGGTTAAGACTCTGCACCCCCAATGCAGGGATCCCAGCTTCAGTCCCCAGTCAGGGAACTCAGATCCAACATGGCCCAATTAAAGATTCCACATGCTGCAACGAAGACCTACATGCCACAGCTAAGACCCGGTGCAGCCAAAAAACAAAACCCCCAAACACTAAAGGAATGTGTGCTGACTCCTGGCGCCTGCTTGCTGGCACCAAGGGCAAGTTGCAACTTTACTCTGATAAGAAGGACAGGGACGAGAAGACCTCCATGTGCCCTAGCTTCCACCCCTATAAATCTTTAGAATAACTACCAAAGACATTCCATACAAATCCACATAAAATGAATTTCAGAAAAAGTGTTCAAACAGCTGCTTCTCTATCATTGGTGACAATGCTAAGATCTGGCATGTGTGTTCGCCTGCATCTTCCCATGGGAAAGGCTGGAAGTCACTGGTGCCCACGAGGGCTTTAGTCCCCTGGCATCAGCATCAACACTGGGTTCTGCTGTACTTTGTGAAATGCCAGTATCTCGTCAGCAAGCTGCTCTCAGAGACCGTTTTCCTAGCTTGAAATGTCTGATTAGAGATTGTTCTACCGTGAGCTCCAGAGAGGGCTCCCCCCAACCTGCCCCCAGACCTCACGGTGTTGTGCAAGAACAGCCCACCTCATGGATCATGTCATTTCATTCTCTTTGCATAATCATTTTCCCACAAGGCTCAGGGCCACGCAGCTACTGGCCTTGGTCAACCAAATCCTGTTTTAATTTCATCTCTCTCCAAGGCCATGGTTCAAATGACCCCTTTAGTAAATTAATCTATGAAAGCTGTGGTTCTTCACCTGGGCTGCACATTACAATTATCTGGGAGGTTTTTGTTTTTGTTTTTTAATACCCATGCCTGGGCCATCCTCCAAGAACTTATAATTAATTGGGATTTGTGTATTTGTGATTACTGAGGGCACCCCCATTTCCTAATAACAAATCTGGGGCTCTGTGTACTCAACTTTGGTTCCTCTCTGCCTCTTTAAGAGGCTCTGGGGCAGCTGGAGTGTACAGATGGGTCCAGAAGGATCTTAGAGGCAGAGAAATGTAATTCTGAGCCAGTGGCAGCTGATCTGTGGTTTGGGGAAATCCTACCAGTTTTCACAGGGTCTAACATATACACCAAGAGTATCTTCTGGGTAAATGGAAATTGATAACAAGGAATTATAACTCAGTCTTCTAATGATTTTGCTAAAGATGCAAAAGCTAAAGATGCAAAAAAGTGTTTCTTAATAGTGTTTTAAATTGTTATGCTCTCTTTAAAACTCATTTTTTTATTTATAGTTACTGCAGTAATTGTATCGAAAAATTACATAAGTGCAAGAAAACCCTGCCTAATTCCACCACCAAGAGATAACCACCATTATGCTAAACGATATATATAAGTCTAAGCTCTTTTTTCCCTTGTGATTTTATATGTGTAAGATGATATGCACACATAGATGCTTCTACTTATATTAGCAGAAAACTACATGAAATTGATCGACAGTAATTGATCATTTTTACCCTCAAAGACATGGAACTGTCTTTTATACACTGTTACGCAATCTGCTTTGTCTCAGTGCTGTATTGCAAATATTGCTTTGCATCTCACTACATGTGTGGTGAGAGTATATGTGTGTAGAGGTGTATATGTGTATTTATACATAAGAGAAAGGAAGGGAAGGGGAGAGAGAGACACAGAGGCAGAGAGAGGGAGAGAGAACAATCTCAGATCAGATCAGTCGCTCAGTCGTGTCTGACTCTGCGACCCCATGAACTGTAGCATGCCAGGCCTCCCTGTCCATCACCAACTCCCGGAGGTCACTCAGACTCACATCCATCGAGTCAGTGATGCCATCCAGCTATCTCATCCTCTGTCACCCCCTTCTCCTGCCGCCAATCCCTCCCAGCATCAGAGTCTTTTCCAATGAGTTAACTCTTCGCATGAGGTGGCCAAAATACTGGAGTTTCAGCTTTAGCATCGTTCCTTCCAAAGAAATCTACCTCTTTATTTTTGGTGGTGATTCATTTCTTTCCCACCTTTCTTTAATTTTTGGCTTCCTTTGTTATATAGGATGCTCCCAAAGCATTTCCATGGTATCCATTGTTCTTACAAGCTATTTATGGTTGCATTCCTACCTCCCCACCTACCTATCCACCCACATCCAGTCTTATCCTTTCTCAGCCAGGGAACAAACATGGCCAGCTATGTGCAGCCCACATCCTGCAGATCAGAGCAAGCAAGACTGAGGAGAGATGCCATGTGTGTAGAGTGGGTTTGCGGACCATTACACCATGGAGATGTCGCAAGATGACAGATGCAGATGGAGGGTTCAGTCTCCAACCCACAGACTGGGCAAGGGGCTGCCCTCAGAACCTGTGCCTTGCAATTATTTGAAATTGGCACCTATGGGTTTTGTACACCATACACATTTTGCATACCATACACATTTCTTGAGATTCAGCCATCAAAGCCACTCTTTGTGAACCAAATACCCACCAGAAGAGACCCTTGCATAGCTCTCTCCTCAGGGCAACAGTTGACACATATCATTAGAGCTCATGATCACCATTCTTTTCACTAAACCAGACACGCCCCGTGTTTTCATCTTCAAAAGCCACTTTTATTTCCTTCTTCATTGACCATGTGGATCGATGAAGGCTTTGAAGCCTTTTTCACCACCCCCTCCCCAACATATGTCTTGAATTCAATTTTATTTTAATTGACCCTCCAATCTTTGTAATCACAAAATTATTTAGAGCCAATTCTAAAGTCTGTGGAAGAGTCAGTCTTCTCTGCCCACTCTCTCTGGCTAGTTCATTTGCTGGAATAGTTTTCTAGCATCATTAAACAAGAATCTACCATGAATCTACATTGCCTCTGAATTGTGGCCAATTTATCTGCCTACTTTTATGGTTTTCTATTACCTGGTCCCGCCCCACCAAATACGACTCAGTTTCCACTGCACCTCAAGAAAAATCCATGTTCTCATCTGATCAATCCATGAACTCTCAGTGCTTCTGTCCAAGCTGTAGCCTCTGGGCCCTCCTCCTTCCAAACCTCCTATGTAAACATGTCCTCTCTTCAATGCATAGATCAGGTCCTGCTTCCTTCATGAAATCTTTGGTGATTACTACTCTATTCAAAGGCATCTCTCCCTTCTCTGGACAGTTTATCTTACTGAACGTCACTAATATACAAAGCATAGGTTTATCAAAATATAGTACTTCATAAGTGTTCATTTGATTTTATACTTTTGTCATCACTATTAGTTATGGGTTCTGAAGAGGAAAATCATATTTAAAAGAATGAAATAATGCCATTTGCAGCAACATGGATGGGGCTAGAGATTATCATACTAAGTGAAGTAAGTCAGAAAAAGACAAATATGTGATATTGTTTCTATGCAGAATCTACAAAAAATGATACAAATGAACTTATTTACAAAACAGAAACAGACTCACAGACTTAGAGAACAAACTTCTGGTTTCCAGGGGGGATGGGTGGAGGGTAGGGATAGTTAGGGGCCTACATAGATAGGCCATGTACACACTGTTATATTTAAAATGGATAACCAACAAGGTCCTACTGTATAGCACGGGAACTCTGCTCAATGTTTTGTGGCAGCCTGGTTGGGAAAGTAGTTTGTGCGAGAATGCATACAAGTATATATATGGCTGAGTTCCTTTGCTGTCCACCCGAAACTATCACGGCATTGTTAATCGGCTATACTCCAATGTAAAATAAAAAGTTAAAAAAAAGAATATGAAACAAATATTGAACTCTAATCAATTGTATGCTTGCAGAAGTGTTTAAGAGTGAAGTGTACCGATGTCTACAATCTATTTTGAAATGTATCAAAAATAAGATGGGTTGGTAGAGGGACAGGTATATGATAAAGCAATATGGATGTGTGCATGCTAAGTCACTTCAGTCGTGTTCGACCCTCTGCCAACCCCATGGATGTAGCCCTCCAGGCTCCTCTGTCCATGGGATTTTCTAGGCAAGAATACTGCAGTGGGTTGCCATGCCCTCCTCCAGGGGATCTTTCCGATCCAGGGTCTGAAGCCAAGTCTCTTGCGTTTCCTGCATTGTCAGGCAGGTTCTTTACCACTAGTGCCATCTGGGAAGCCCAAAGCAATACAGCAAATGCTAACTGTAGAATCTAGGTGATACAGACTCTTATGTGTTTGAATATATTCATATTAGAATGCTGGAAAAATTTTTAACATGCTATTTGCTTGATTATTTACTGATTAAAAGAAAAGAAGTTATTATCACTGTGCTTCATTTTCACATGCTTTCTGTCTCCCTCAAAGACATTAATTAAGAAGCAGTGTTATGCTCTCTGAATGCTCTCTGAAATTGCAGGAAATCCCAGGATCTGGCGGACCTGCTTTGTTATTAACACTGGCACATAATTGGATAAACACGAGGTCTGCTCTGCATTGGCAATATAGCCACGATTGAGTGTGTCAGGCAGACCCTGAAGATGACCAGCAGAGATTCTATTTTATTCTCCTGTGGATGCTGGAAGTTCACTAAGGCTCTAGGACTCGTAGGAACACATCACCAGTTCTTGTAAATACCCTGAAAGTCTTCCGGTGATGGGACACACAGCAAAATTACAAGAGTGTAAAGCACAGCACGTCTCTCTTTTTGCTCTTTTCGCTTCTTAATTTCTGCGTCGTGTTTTTCTCTAGTTTTAAGATCCTGCTCACCCTTTGGGGACCATATTTGCCCCACGTGTTACTTCAGTTAGTTCCATTCTTGCTTCTCCCCACTCTCCAGTCTGTACATAAGATCTGCTGCCCCTTTTAAAATGAACTCTTGAGCAGAGTTCCCTGTGCTATACAGTGGGTCTTTTGGTTATCTGTCTTACAAATAGCAGTGTCTATATGTCAATCCTAACCTTTCAATTTATCCCTCCCTATGGGAAAGAATCTGGAAAAGAAAAGATACATGGATATATAAAATCAGATCACTTTGCTGTACACCTGAAACTAACATGACATTGTTAACCAAATCTACTCCAATATAAAATGAAAATTTAAAAAGTGCATTCTGAGCACATCCAGCCAGGTAGGACAAGTATAGAGAATAAGAGGTTTTGAGAGAATCCTCACAGGGTGTCCTAGATGGTTATGTCTTGTTAGAGGAATTGCTGGCTTCCTCAGAGATAGCTGGGTAATTAGAGAAAAGTCCAGGACTGGAATGGCAAAAACCCTCACCTGAATAAAAGCCTGTAAGATATGAGATATACATGAATGAATGAACATCAGTTCTATTGATATTTTCCACCAAAGAAATGTTCAAGATCTCATCATATTAATTTGGGGAAGTCAGTTGAGTACTCTAAGAAACAGTTCATGGATGTGACTTCTGATGACAAAGACCTTCCAGAATCACACCCAGCTGAAGCACAAGATTCATATGCATGAGTGACTGTCTTCCTCCCTCTTTTTTCAAATTTGACATCTCTTTAAGGAATGTCTTTTGTATTTCCTAACTGCTACTGCTAAGTCACTTCAGTTGTGTCTGACTCTGTGTGACCCCATAGACGGCAGCCCACCAGGCTCCCCTATCCCTGGGATTCTCCAGGCAAGAATAGTGGAGTGGGTTGCCAATTCCTTCTCCAATGCAGGAAAATGGAAAGTGAAAAGTGAAAGTGAAGTTGCTCAGTCGTGTCCGACTCTTAGCGACCCCATGGACTGCAGCCCACCAGGCTCCTCCATCCATGGGGTTTTCCAGGCAAGAGTACTGGAGTGGGGTGCCATCTGTATTTCCTAAACTCAGACAAATAAGTATCCATAATGACCGTACTTCCAGGGAGCATTTGCATATTTCATTTTTGAACTAAATCATTTCAGTTTCTAAATTTCCTACCGCCTGTGTTATAAAGTCCTATCCATTCCCATTGATTCTGTGTGAGTTAGTGCCATGGGTTACTTGCACCTAGAGTCTGTATTTTCCATCATTTCCATCCCAGTGCCTGGACCAGTAAAGGGAATATGGTAAAAGTGAAAGTGTTATTTGCTCAGTTGTGTCCGACCCCTTGCGACCCCATGGAATGTAGCCCACCAGGCTCCTCTGTCCATGGGATTCTCCAGGCAAGAATACTGGAGTGGGTGATTGAACCCAGGTATCATGAACTACAGGCAGATTCTTTACCATCTGAGCCACCAGGGAATAGGGTAGGTACTCAGTAAATATTTATTGAATGGATGAGTGCTACTCAGCTTTGTGTGTATTTTCAATTACAAGCATTACAAAGTCAGGGTCTCCAAATTTCCCAATTTATGCAGGATTTCCTAGGACATTATAGCTTCTTACTGAAGAGAATGGAATAGATGCTAGAGACCTGCTTTGATGCCTCAGTTCCTAGAAGAGGCTGTCAATTTGGCTATCCACTTTGCTGTAGATAGGAATGGGGTTACCTTGATTTCAGATCTAAAAGATGTCCCCTCATCACCCTGCATATTAATCAGCCAAATGGCTAATCTTAGGTGTGACTGAACTAGACTATCTCCTCAAAACTGGTAAAAAGCAAATATCTGACAGGACTGACCTGCCAGTGGTATTTATTATCTTATACATGCTGCTGCTGCTGCTAAGTCGCTTCAGTCGTGTCTGACTCTGTGTGACCCCATAGACGGCAGCTCATCAGGCTCCCCCATCCCTGGGTTGCCATTTTCTTCTCCAATGCATGAAAGTAAGAAGTGAAAGTGAAGTCGCTCAGTCATGTCTGACTCCTAGCGACCCCATGGACTGCAGCCCACCAGGCTCCTCCATCCATGGGATTTTCCAGGCAAGAGTACTGGAGTAGGGTGCCATTGCCTTCTCCGAGACACATGTATACAAGATGAAATTCATTTACATATAGATACATACACACATGTATAGGAAAGCTACATTTAAGATGGAAAATTAGAATCAAGTTTTCATATTGAAATCAATCTTAGAGATCACCTAGCTCAAAATCCAGCCCCCCCCCCCCCGCCCCACATCTGTTTGATAGTGTGGACACAAGTCAAGGCATGGAGAGAGATCTGTCAAAGCCACAAGCTACTTAACAAAACAAGTAAGACCGAGGACTCCTGACTCCCAGTTCAGAGCCCTTTTTGCTACCCCATGATCATTTGGCCCTTTCTAAATGACCATGGTAATTTTCTACTCCACTGCATGCTAACCCTGCATGCTCGGGTTAGGGACAGGGGTTAGGGGGTAGGCCCAGGGCTCTTCTCAGCACGATGTACTTCTCCAGAGGAAGGGAATGGCCAGGGTTAATGATAAAGCATCCTGGTGATGTTCACGCCGCGGTCACTTTCTGGACCACACGTCTCAATGCTCTTGAAGACACACATGGATTTAATTTGTCACTTTAAGGAGGAAAGTTAAGATCAAAACAAAGACGTTTCCTCTGTCTATATTAATTCACTTTGCTCAGCACACCCCAGAGGGCACTGAATTCTCTACAAGAGTAGATTACTCTGTTTTAAATCACTTCCCTGATTGGGTTCTTGCCATTTCTTTTATGGTTGGTCCACTCTATGATCTCAGACATTAAATCTTTCTCTAGTCCAGACTAATATTTCTTACCTAGGGTTTTGTTGAGCCCTGATTAAATAAATATACTGCAGAAAGAGGTAGGGTCTGGAATACACAGAACTAATGAAGTGAAGAGAGTTTGTTTGATAGGGCAGAAGCCTAAATTTTGGAAACTTCCTGATCATAAGGGACTCTGGATAGCATTAGTTACTGAAAAATATGATCTATATATTTTAAATGAACTTTTTAAAAGTTTTTTTTTTTTTTTTTTGATCTTCAATAAAAAGTCTTTATTGAATTTGCTACAATACTGCTAATCTGTTTTATGTTTTGTTTTTTGGCCAGGAGGCTTACGGGATCTTACCTCCCCGACAGAGATGGAACCCATGGTACCCCCTGCACTGGAAGGTGAATTCTTAACCACTGGACTGCCAGGGAAGTCCATCTACTTCATATTAAAAAACAAACAAACAAACAGGGCACAACTGCTAATTTGGGGATGGGGGGATAAGGAACAAGGGGAATGCTGACTGGTAACAAATATCACTGATCCAGAATGGCTGGACCAGGAGGATAACCCTGGAATCTGTAGATTGCTGTAAAGTCCAGTAGTGTGTATGGTGGATTTATTTTCCCCTAATGAGAAAGGATTTTTAAGTGTGTGTTGGCAACTTGGAATCTGCTTTATAAAAATTTATTTTCTAACACAGTTGTTAGGACACATCTATTTCATAACACAAGGGAAACTGTCAGTATAATGTGGAATGATTTTCTCACTTGGGGATCATCGAGACCTTTCTCCTGGGCATTCACCTTGAGTTGTTTTTAATTTTATTTTAACTTTACAATATTGTATTGGTTTTGCCATACATCAAAATGAATCTGCCACAGGTATACACGTGTTCCCCATCCTGAACCCTCCTCCCTCCTCCCTCCCCATATCATCCCTCTGGGTCGTCCCAATGCACCAGCCCCAGGCATCCGGTATCAGGCATCAAACCTGACTGGCGACTCATTTCAAATATGATATTATACATATTTCAATGCCATTCTCCCAAATCATCCCACCCTCTCCCTCTCCTAGAGTCCAAAAGACTATTCTATACATCGGTGTCTCTTTTGCTGTCTCGTATACAGGGTTATTGTTACCCTCTTTCTAAATTCCATATATATGCGTTAGTATACTGTATTTGTGTTTTTCTTTCTGGCTTACTTCACTCTGTATAATAGGCTCCAGTTTCATCCACCTCATTAGAACGGATTCAAATGTATTCTTTTTAATGGCTGAGTAATACTCCATTGTGTATATGTACCACAGCTTTCTTATCCGTTCATCTGCTGATGGACATCTAGGTTGCTTCCATATCCTGGCTATTATAAACAGTGCTGTGATGATGTTATTTTTAACTGGAATCACAGAATTTAGGACTCAGGACCTCAGAGATCACCTGGTCTATCTCCTCCTTAGAACTAAAGCCCATCTGCAAAGGAAGACTGGAAAATCAAGAGCTGTTCATTCAGCTACTGGGTTGGCCAAAAGGATCCACCAATCTTTTGGCCAACCCAATGCTCATGAGATGTTTCTTGGGAAGGATGCTGATCCTTTGGTTTGATGCCACGTTGTTAGGGTTCTTGTAAGCTGTTTCCCTACAGCACGTCTCAAATTACCACTCAAAACTAGTTGGTACAAAGATATATTAGTCAGATGTATTAGGAAAGGTTTTAACAAAATATGTACAGTGTCATTTGTCAACACTTCTGGAGAAAACAGAAAACCTACTTTTTCTGCAACAGGAAGAATCCCATTACTAGAATAATAATGTGAACACATACAGACACATTATTATTTACACAAATTGGAGTGCTTACTGTAGATATCCAATACTTTGCATGGTTTAAGTCATTTCCTCCTCAAAAGAACTCTCTGTAAGAGGCACTACTGCTTTTTATTTTTAAAGGAAGGTTTTGTTATTCATTTATTTGGATGAACCATGGGGCATGTGGGATCCTAGTTCTCTCACCAAGGGTCAAACCTGTGCCCCCTGCATTGGAAACTCAGAGTCCCAACCAGTGGACTGCCAGGGAAGTCCCAATAGGCATTATCATAACTTTTATTTTCTAGATGAGTATATTTAGGCTTAGAGAAATGGAGAAATTTTCTCACAGCCTAGCAACCAAAGTTCAGACTTAAGCAATCTGACCCCAAAGCCCAGGTTCTTGGACCTGATTGCTATCTATAGGATGAATGTTCAAATCCTGTAGGCTCAGCTCCTGCATTTCTTTCAATTCTAGGTTTGTGTTCATTTTTCACATTTTAGAAAAAGAGCATCTCAACTCAGAACCACAGAGCACATTGAAGTCCCTGCAGTCTTTGCTCTCAATGCCAGCTCAACCCAGGCCCACCCTGGCCAGCCCTCACGGCAGCTCAACCTCTGGACCTTCTCACATCCTGAGTTCAGAGCCAGTGCCTTCTCTGTGCTTCCTGGGGATGCCATCAACCAAATATTTCTTTTTTCTTTGTCATGAATTTGTATGCCCACTGACTGTAGCTAAAATTTCACTTCCTGAAGAAATGTCTTTAAGCTTTCTATTGGGTTTTCTGCCTCCAGTTCACACTGTCATGGGGATCCCTTCTTGTCTGTCTATTGAGTTTTCTTGGTGATGTGTATACCCTCTCTGAGTAATGTGATCTTGGAAGTAATGTATCCTGCTCTCCAGCTGCCCAAATTCAATTCAAAAGTCCTTCCTATTTACAGTGGAAGTGTTTTATTTCAATTCCTCCCATAAAATGAACAAAGTTAACAAGACGTGTCAAATAAACAGTCTTCTAGAAATGTTTCTGTCGCATGACAAAGTACTTCCTGTCCAAACACATTCACAGAATGTAAGCACAGTGTAAAAGTTCGTATTAAAATATGTTTGTGGCGGGGGGGCGGGGGGGTAGTTGATAGGAATAGGAAAAAGTAGAAGAAAGAAACCGACCAATTGCGCTGATGTGTATTAGCTGAGAAAGAAGTTCTTAAGTAGGTTACTTTGTTATGACTCTGTATGTGTGGCACAGGTTTATCAAGGATAAAGTAAAGGTAATGACAGAATGAACATTTCCTGCATACAAAAACCATCTTAAGTACTTGTTTCAGAACTGGTTGGTAAGAAAGGACAATTTTTTTTTTTTTTAATTGAAGTATAGTTGATTTACAATGTTTTGTTAGTTTCAGGTTTACAGTAAATTGATTGAATCTATCTATCTAAACATATATATACATATTCTTCTTCAGATTCTTTCCCTTAGAGGTAATTACAAAATATTGACTCTATTTCTCTGTACTATATAGTAGGTCATGTTATTTATCTATTTTATATATAGTAGTGTGTATATGTTAATCTCAAACTCCTAATTTATCCCTCTTCCACTTTCCCCATTTTTTTAAAATAGTTTACTAAATACATATCAATCATTGGCCAACGGATGAAGATCAATCCTTATTTGGAAGGTGGATTATGCTCAAAAAGACAATCAGATGTCTTCATCTTCTTGTTAACAAGGCATAAATGGAGAAAATCCACAGGGGGTGGATAACAAAGCAGAGACATTTTACAGTGATTTGTTGTATATGGTTCATTCTTTTGCCTTTTTTATGCTCAGGTCCACTTAGGATGTAGTACTTGAGTTCAGGTCCTCTTAGGCACAAATGGAACAGTTTTAGCCTTGTAGAATCTTTTAAAAATGCCTTCACTAAGACACGTGAGTATTAAGCTATTTCTATTTTCTTTTTTAATTAAGCACACAGGAAACTTGAGTTATGAGCCACTTCAGTCTCTCTTGTTAAAGAATGTTATTCACTGGTCTTCTTACTGGGTCTCATCGTGGGAGAGTTTTCACTGGGGCATTGGGGGAAGGCCGTGGCTAAGCTGCTAATGATACCATATGTGTCCAAATCTACATTCTTATTACTCCTGTGGGTGTGTAATATACACGCAGTAATATACTGCGGGTATACTTCTATGCAGTATACATAAAGGCAACTCGGAATTAATCAATTGTTTGTTATGCAGAGAGGCAGTTATTGGGTATTTCTAGGAGAAATCTTTATGTAATAAGGGATACCTACTATATACTATAAATGGAGTGGGAATGGGTTTTTAATATTAAAACTCCTTGGGAGAATTAGCAAGCAGTAGGAAACTTCATGACGACTTAATGCAGTGTGCTAGTATGTTATCTTGCTGAGGCCAGTTTTATTTTTTTGTGATACTACAATTTTACGATACTACAATCAGGCAGTTGTGTAGTGCAGTGGGCCCTAAAACATGAACTTATCCAACAAAAAGTTGAAGAATGAGTCCTGTGTGAGTCCTGACTCTTTGCCCAAAGGAAGGATGTGTGGATTTTGTTTTAATAAAGGGACATCCATCTGTTATAATCCCATATACAAAGCAGACATTCGGTAAACCGCCAGCAAAAACTAAGAGTTGTTTCAGATGCACTCAGCCAACTCTGGAATGAACATTTTCTTATTCAGTGCCCTAGAAAATACAGAGAAGGAACCCAGGTAATTACTGTAATGGATAACAATGAGGTTTAGAATGATCCAAGGGAAAAATGCTTGCCAAAGCAACCTTTCCTTTGATGTGATTACAGGTTCACCTTTTCGGTCATGTAAGTAGATAGCTCAACAGACAATGTGGATAGATTGGAGATGCAGCTTGGGGATGTTTATTTGAACCTGCTATTGTATGGGATGTCTTTATCCTTGATGAGGTTTCCAAACCATCAACTCCAACTTTTCTTATCAGCGTACCCATCAGAAATGAAAACAAAGCACGGTGTAACTGCTCTTTCTGTTTCTGAACTGTCCATGTTGAACTGACCTATCTCACATCCTGACAAGAAGGACGGATTAGCCACCAGGTAGCTCAGCCACGAAGCTTCTCTTTCAGGCCCCTGTGGCATTTATCTGGGTTCATCATCACTGCCCATCTGGGCACTAATCATGTCTGAAGTAAATTCACTTAAACTCCTGAAGGCAAAGCCTTTAGTTTTCTATCTGCTGGAATAAAAAGTGTGGGGAACAGGCTCCTCTTACTTCTCAGATTCAAACTAAACACCCCACCATGTTCGCCCTACTGTTCCTGCTAATGAGGAATGCACGTGTCATTTACATGTACGTACCAATGATCCTCCAAGCACAGAAGCAGCCAAGTTCAGTAAATGGGAAGAACAGCAGTTAGAAAGCTACCTGATTCTGGGGTTAAAGCTTAGAAAACATGGATCCACAAGTTCCCGTCTCTCGACAGGCATTCTACATAATTATCTTCCTGGAAAAGAACAGTTCCAGCATAAAGGCACTGGGTGTTTAGTTTATGCTTGCAATTTGGAACCTTGCACTCACTCTATTGGCATCAATTGCCTAACCTCACCAGTCTTGGGGCATTTATTTCCTTGTTGGGAGCATTTAGGTGTGGCCATCTGTGCTAGCATAACACTACGGTCCTGTGCTTCAGTCACAACTGACCAAGCAACAATCATACCCCAGTATTAAAGTGATCGCTCAGAGCTGGCAGCTCCGTCTCTAGGAGAAATGCAGCCCTCAGAGACAATAAAGGAAATCCAGATGCTTTGTTGAGAGCTAAGTAAAAATTAAAGAATTGTAGGTCATCCAAGAGCCAAGCAATGTCACTGTGAAACTGCCAAGAGAAGTTGGGGAATTGAGGACTTGCTTCAGGGTTGTGTCTGGCATAAAGGGGAAAAAAAATCAAATGAAGGAAATTCCCCAATTGGAACATGACCCAGATCTTTCACAAAGTGACTGCTCCATAAAGCTGTTGCCAAATGCTATTTTAATCAAACCCAGCCTTCATTGGCTCTCCATCCCGAGAGCACAGCTAGTTTCACCAAGAGCACTTCAGCAGAGTACCAACCAGAAGCTCAGAGTAATGCTGGCACCATCTAACCAGACTGCTGTTCATTGATTCCTGCAGACACAGTCAAACGCGCTTCATCTTTGCTGACATGGGACCCACTCTGTGTCTTAAAGGGCAGACTGTATCCCAGTGTTGGGCTCTTAGAAACGCACTCCTTTCCCACTGATGTATAAATACATCTCATTCACATCTATGATTTCACAGGCTTCAATTTTTCCATCAAAAAGCTTAGTCATTATAACCATCAAGAGTCTCTGATCATGTTTGGCGGACATCTTAATATGCATACGACAGAGGCAAAGAATGCTAGACAAACCCATTCTTAAGTAGAAAAGGGAATAGGGGAACAAAGAGATTGAACGGAAAGAAAAGGCTTACATAGCGTTTTAAACTCATGAGGGGATTTAACAGAGCTCTCAACCTCCAATGCTGAACATATTCTAAAGCTCACCGTTCGGCTCATTTTATTTCCACTACTGGAAAATGGAAACAGAATACTCATTACATTGCACATGTAAGACAGAAAACCACACATGGCCCAGGTTCATAGGAGGGTTTCATTCAGTAACAAAGTAACTGCCCGAACCTTGGCTTGATTGGCTTTAAGGAAGGAGCTAGGCTTTGGAACTTCACAAACACATATGCATCTGCAATGGTTAATTTCATGTATCATCCTGACCAGGCCATCAGGTACCC
This sequence comes from Tragelaphus eurycerus, assembly GCA_935064755.1. Classification (NCBI taxonomy): domain Eukaryota; kingdom Metazoa; phylum Chordata; class Mammalia; order Artiodactyla; family Bovidae; genus Tragelaphus; species Tragelaphus eurycerus. The sequence goes on along the minus strand of CAKXYN010000034.1, from coordinate 7,807,728 downwards.
AAATATTTGGTCAGACATGAGTCTGTGAGGGTGTTTTCAGATGACACCAACATTGCAATAAGCAGGCTGAAAAAAGCAAATTGCCCTCCACACTGTGTGTGGGCCACACTTAATCATTTGAATGCCTGATCCTTCCCAGGTAAGAGAGACTCCTGCCTGACAGTTTCTGAACTGGGACATTGGTTCTAGAGACTCTGGATTTGCCAGCTTCTATAATAGTATGAGCCAATTTCTTATAATGAATATCTTTATATATGTATGTGTATATCCCGTATCTTATATACGTATCATATTGGTTCTGTTTCTCTGGAGCACGCTGATGAATACAATATCGCAGATTTTAAAACTGGGATCTGGACTGGTCAGTACCCTCTTACTCAAGCAACAATATAAGTACACATAAATAATATTCACATATTTGATATTTTTTCTCACATTGGGAGCTAACCATTGTCTGTCTTCAATCAGAAACTCTAAATTTCAGTCACTTAAGGTTGAAGCTTGACATTTATAGAATTTTCCCTAAGCTCAAGTCCAACTGGTGGTTGTTAGATGGCGCTAGTGGTAAAGAATCCGCCTGCCAATACAGGAGACATAAGAGACACAGGTTTGATCCCTGGGTTGGGAAGATGCCCTGGAGGGAGGCATGGAACCCTCTCCAGTACTCTTGCCTGGAGAATCCCCTGGACAGGATTCTAGGACAGGAGCCTGGCGGGCTGCAGTCCATGGGATTACAAAGAGTTGGACACCACTGAAGCAACTGAGCAGGCAGGCAGGGAAGGTTATTACTATGTACTATGCTGCTGCTGCTGCTGCTAAGTCGCTTCAGTCGTGTCCGACTCTGTGCGACCCCATAGATGGAAGCTCACCAGGCTCCCCCGTCCCTGGGATTCTCCAGGCAAGAACACCAGAGTGGGTTGCCATCTCCTTCTCCAATGCATGAAAGTGAAAAGTGAAAGTGAAGTCGCTCAGTCGTGTCCGACTCTTAGCGACCCCATGGACTGGAGCCTACCAGGCTCCTCCGTCCATGGGATTTTCCAGGCAAAAGTACTGGGGTGGGGTGCCATTAATAGTACTATAATACTTCCGTCAGTATTCTCTTATTTCTATTTTTTATTTCTAGTATTTTAAAAGTATCTAATTATCATGTAAACTATAACCAATAGCCACACAGTTATACCGTCAAGGGCTTTTTAGAAGATACATGAGATTATTGTCTTAACTATAGTCCTAATCAATGTTAAGAAACATGTCAAGAAATAGTCACAACTTAAAGGTATATTTCAGATATATCTGGTGGTGGTCAAGGGTAGCCAGAAACACATTTCCTTAAACTTCTTGCTAATGAGTTTGTGTTGTCACCTTATATTTGAAAAGAATGGAACAGACATTTCATCAGCAAACACAGATGAATGACCAATTAACAAATTGAAAATTTGCTCAATGTCATTAGCCATTATGGAAGTGCAAGTTACAATAACAAAAATCTACATACTCATTAGAATGACTTAATTTAAAATGACCAATAATAAGTGCTGGGAAAGATGTGGAACAACCAGCACAGTTACATCCTAGTGGTAAAAATTTAAACCATTACAGTTATTTCAGAAAGTTTCTTATACCATTAAATACCTAATTATGATATGGACCACTAATCCCATTTCTAGGTATTTACCCAAAATAAATGAACATATATGTCCACACAAGGTCTGTACACAAGGGTTCATAGCAGCTTTGTTCCTAGGAGCCCCCAGATGGAAGCAACTCTATGTCTATCACCTGGTGAAATGATAAACACACTGCAGTAGATCCATAAAGTGGAACGCTTTAACAAAGCGCTTTTATTACTTAACAAAAATAAAAAGTTAATTACTGATAGGTGCAGCAGAATGAAGGAATGTCAAATGCATTATGACGATTGAAAGAAAGCAGAAAAGGGGTGCTTAGGGGTAGGGGAAATGAAATGACTGCAGAAGAGCACAAGCAAACTCTGGGGATGGACGGCAACGTTGTCTATCTTGATTGTGATGGTATATTTACTAGAGAGCAAGGCCCTTTCATGACTGATATGGTGGGTGAAAAGTGAAAGTGTTAGTCGCTTAGTCTTCTCTGAATCTTTGCGACCCTATGGACTGCAGCCTGCCAGGCTCCTCTGTCCATGGGATTCTCCAGGCAAGAAAACTATAGGGAGTAGTCATTCCCTTCCCCAGGGGATCTTCCTGATCCAGGGACTGAACTCAGGTCTTCTGCATTGTAGGCAGATTCTTTACCATCTGAGCTACCAGGCAAGCCCAAGATTTGGTTCTCTTTAATTACGGACCTTTGTATTGTATCTGACATATGCAGATTACTCAGTTCTTGAACTGAGCAAGTAAAGGAATTATGGGGCTATGAGGTAGCGCTTGTTTCAATGTACTGATCATTTCAACTAATGCATTAACCATTTCGACTTATTTTGAAAATATAACTGTAGAGGTTTGCTTTCAAGCATAGCTAGTCATATTGACACAGAAAAATAAATACAACTTAGATGCCTCCTTCATACTATAATCTTCCTAAATAGAAAGTGACACATATTCCTGAAAAGATGACAAATTATTGAACTACATTATTTTTTGCTGGATATCATCCTAGAAAGCAACCTCGTTCTAAAGAATAGATACGCCTCGAATCTCCTGTTTTTGAAGGATCTAAGAAAAATCAATATACCCTTTAGCACATCTCAATGGGCAAGCAGAGAAGGGATTGCTATTTATCAAGCACCTATTCTGTGCCATGAAAAATTCAAAATATATTCTTTTAATACTGCACCCAGGAGATAAGCAAAAATAGGCACTTTTGGGGTACTTTTGGTACAATTCATAGAAATTAAGCAGTTGAGTGACTTCCCCTAGATCACAAAGCTAGAAAGGGACACCACCAAATTAAGTCACCTCTGTGTGGTTCTATTTAATCCTCCCATGGTTTCATACTCAGGCAGACAGTCACTTGAAGAAGTTATAACATAACCTCAGGAATAATGCAAAGGCTTGGAAGTTCTGAAATGGGCATTCTATTTTGGGCCATGTCAGACCAATTTGAGACAAACCCAGCCACCTCCTCAGTGCCGTGTTTCCCCCCATCTGTAAGGTAACAGTCACAACGCATGTCCCTTTCATACTGCATGTCCCGTGGTCTCTGAGGATTACCAAATGCTTTAGAGCCTGGTAAAATTCTTGGGAGAAATACAAGTCTACGTTGATCCAGATCGGAATTTCACCAAACCTAAAAACACTGCCCCCTGTAAGAAAAGAATTGCTAAGCCCCAAAGTCTAACACATTTGCCTACATCATTTCTCTCCCAACCGTATCTAGTTACGTTCACAGTAAACATTCGCAGGGGTGGAACTGACAGTGGTAACAATGTTTAAAGTGACCTATTTGTCTGCTCTTTGACACTTTCCACCCGTTTTCTTTTTGCTCTGGGGGATTTTGTTTTCTGGGAACTGGTTTTGCTGAATCAATGGTCCTGGCATTATCAGAACATCTTTTCCTATGATGGACAGACACAGAAGTAAGGTCTTACCTAGGATGCAAAGGCCGTCTGTGCAGTTCTCGGATTCCTGGCTTAGACCTTCACAGAATTTGCCCCCATTTCTCGGGGCGGGGGCTGTGCATTCTCGGATCCGCAGATGCTCGCACTCTGGGCTGCAGACGGACCACTCACTCCACATTTCCCAGCTCCCGTCCACTTCAAAGGGAAACAGAAGGAGCCATCGTCAGACTGCATCTGACAGCTGTCAGGAGACTCACCCCAAGGCCTCTGTGGCTCTTAGAGCTGGATTTTAAAGAAATCACCACCCCCACGGAAAGAAAATACTATATCTGCTTATCTTCTCTCCGTGGTTTCTTTCCTAAAGAGACAGGCGAACAACAGCAGTGGTATAATTCTCTTCCTATTGCAGGTTGAGACCAATTACTGAATTTGGGCAAATATGTGAATTACCCGTGCCCTCAGGTTAGCTAATCATGTCATTATCCATTCTTTCCCCGTCTTTTATGCCCAAGTGCACTTAGATGGACAGATACACTCTGTGCAAGAACCACTGGTAATCACTACTTCCTTGTGGGTTGACAGTTTGGAACAGAAAGTAGAATAAATGCTCTTTTAAAAGCCCCTCAATAATAAAAAGTTAACCCATATATATTGATAGTATTAAACTAAAACAGGTCAGCCAAGCCCCAAGATACCAAGACTTACATAAATAGAATTTCTTGGGTCATAGATTGCTGCTGTATGTAGAAATGAACAAACTGAACTTAATTCAACTAAAAAACAACCCTAGAGATTATGGCAGCTGTTGGAAGCAATTGTTTCACTACCTCCTAGGAATAGGGCAACCGTGCTTATGTGGGTTATTGAAGATATTGCCATTTTTAATCTAGAGCGACTAGTCAAGAGCATGTGCGCGCTCAGCCGCTCAGTCATGTCTGACTCTTTGTGACCCCATGGACTGCAGTCCGCCAGGCTCCTCTGTCCGTGAGATTTCCCAGGCAAGAATACTGGAGTGGGTTGCCCTTTCCTTATCCAGGGGATCTTCCTGACCCAGGAATTGAACCTGTGTCTTCTGCATTGTTTACCACTGAACCACCTGGGAAGCCCAGTATAGGGTAAAATAAAAATACTAAATTTGAAGCAAAATATCTGAGTCCTTGTCTTGGTTCTGTCAACGTTTAGGCTGAGCCACCCTAACCAAGCACTTAGCCTGACTGTACTATTTCTGTCAACTGCTGCTGGTGCTGCTACTGCTAAGTCGCTTCAGTCGTGTCCGACTCTGTGCGACCCCGTAGACGGCAGCCTACCAGGCTTACCGTCCCTGGGATTCTCTAGGCAATAACACTGGAGTGGGTTGCCATTTCCTTCTCCAATGCATGAAAGTGAAAAGTGAAAGTGAAGTCGCTCAGTCATGTCCGACTCTAGCGACCCCAAGGATTGCAGCCTACCAGGCTCCTCCGTCCATGGGATTTTCTAGGCAAAAGTTCTGGAGTGGGGTGCCATTGCCGTCTCCATTTCTGTCAACTGGGGAATCATAAAACTCACAACACAAAAGGACATTGTTTGTGTAAATGTGTCTTGCACAGTACCTGCACATAGTAAGCACTCAATAAATGTGTACTGAATACAAATTCAAAGTGAAACTCCAAGCACAGGCAACTGGCAAAAGCCTTGCCTTAGCTTTGAGTGGCACTAGATTTGCAATTTTAAAGACACAAGTCTCTGGTCCAGTGTCCTTGGACTTAATGCTGGATCATGTGTGTGAGACCCAGGATCCATTTATTTCTCAGTGGGAGGATATGGGTCCCATTCAGAAAATCATCTTCTGGCTCATCTATTTCTCATTGTATAAATTGGGTTACAGCTAGTATGATGAACAAAAGAACTTGTAAAAGCCATATTTGGTAAATGAAGCCTCTATTCAGAAAAGAAGGCAATCATAGCCCAAATATAAAACAAAAATGGCTGTGATGCAATCTCTGCCAATTGCATTGTTTTAAATGCAAGGGTAAGCCTGATGAGGTTAGTTGAATGGTGATTGATGATAAAAGGTCAAGTATTTGGTACCTGTTTTGTGCTCAAAGGCAATGCACTACACCCTATTATACAGATGAATGCTACACAATGGGAGAACCCAAGAAGAGAAGGGCATGGCTTAGCCCAATCAAACACTGGTAGTATAAAAATACATAAAAACATTTGGCTTACTGATGTTGAATGTCTAGGGTAATATGAGTATGAAGAGAAAAACTATGCCCCCACATAGAGGTATTTCATCCATGTTCTTGCTATTAAAATGACTTCCACGTCAGTATTCTGGACAAAGGCTCCGTTCTAAGAACCTGGAAGATGTTGACTTTGGGAAGGTAGGTTCTACTGAACGCTTCACACCAGCTCAATCGTGGTGGTGGATGAGAAGGGAAAAGGAAATCTAGGCATATCTCACCAGGACAGAGAGCAGTGCAGGTTATTTTCTGCACTGACATTCCCTCACAAAAGGCTCCACCATTGAGAGGAGCTGGGTTGGTGCAGGTCCGGGAGCGTTTCTGCCATCCTCTCCCACAGGGAACATTGCAGGCTGACCACTCTGTCCAGGAAGACCAGCCACCATTCACTGAGAGAGAAAAATGGGGAGGGGAGAAGAAAAAAAAAAAAGAAAGGAAAGAGGTTTTTACTGATTGCCTACTATGTGCAAGCCACTTGCCAGGTGTTGTGAGTTGGGCATCCAGGGACCAAGAGACCTGTGGGGACCCTCACTGGCTGCCCCACTGTGTGGCAACCGTAGGGCTGATCTAGTTTCCACCTCCCAGTCTACTCTTCTGTAGACCATAGGAGGGACACAGAGAATTTGCTTTGCAAGGAAATGATGAACCAGAGGAAGAAGTCATCAACGTATCTCTACAGCACTTGCAATTCCAGAGGAGAAGAAGAAAATACCAGCATCTGAATTTCTATTAACTTTCAGTGCTTCAAATGTCAATCCCAGGGCTCTTCTACTGTGGAAAGGAGTGCTTACTTCAATAGCTGGGAATTTCACTTATCCATTACCTGAACCATTCAGCAAATAGTCATGTTTGTTTTTGGTGGATTTCATATGCCAGAAGAGGAACTGCGAATAGCCAAGTCTGGGGAGGATGGGGTGGATGTTGGGTTTGGGAAGAGTGGGAAGCACAAGTTGCCCACCTCGATTCTTTTCAAATGTAAACACAACGGAGGCAAAGAAATGTCTTTTAAAATTCTTTTGAAAATAGATTGAAAATGCCACTCGCTGTCTCCTGGAAGTCTAATCTTGGATGAAAGAGCAAATACATTCACAGCCATAGGCGTCACCTACCAATGGGCTGAGGGAGGAGATGGCACTGTAATGGAATCCCGCTGGAGTCCCTTCAGTGTTAGACGCAGAAAGTTCTAAGGAAATGCACCTCCCTCTACCCCTCTGCTTTCTATTCTCTCTATCCACTCCGGGCCTTTGGGCTGGTCTTACCATAAACCACCACTGTGGCCGACAGGCTCCTCCTCTTGGCTACGATGTTGGCCGCCATGCAAGTATAATTCCCGGAGTCCGAGAGCCGCGCCTGCCGGATGATGAGGTTGTGATCCGCCCTGGTGTCGATGTGCTCATCTTGTTCAGAGTCTATGGGCTCCTCGTTTTTCAGCCATTCCACCTATCGGAAGTCAGGAATGTTTACAAGACATTAAACACACACACACACACACACACACAAACTTTTCTGGAATCGGAAAATGAGTGGTTAGAGCATATAGGAGAGACATGTACATAACACAGAATGGCAACACGAATGCTATCTTTTTAATCTTTATTCCATACACCATCCTTTTCATTCATTTGGTAGATTCAGGACATGAATACTCCAGTTAATAAACTGGAGGTGGGAAAATAATATAAGCATCCTATTGACTTTGACCTATTTTCTAAAAATGCAATAGAAGAGAGAAAAGACTGTAATTAGGTCATTTCATTATATTTCATCGTGTTACAACTCTGATGATGATGATGATGATGATGATGATACTCCAATAACTGGCCCAAAATGGAGATCAGAAAAAGCAACACATATAGGTAGAGCTTGGACTCTGTGCAGAGAGGGTATTATGTTGTCAGACAAGGTTTGAAGCTCATATTGTTTGCATTTAAGCACCAACAACATAGATTTGGGTAATCAGAAACACAGAAATGAAACTCAGATCTCAGTGTTCCCTGGTTTCAGGGATATGTTTATTTGGTGATCATTTATGATATTCCTTTAGTGATTCAACAGATGTTTAGGTCAGATCAGATACCTGACACATTTAAGCCCCAGCCTCCCTTCCAAAGGACCTCACTTTTCATGGCCTCTGAGTTTAGACTAGTCCCATCTCTGGTTTGTTTCCTCTGGCTTGCTCCTAGAGTATCTATTTCTCTCTTTCCAGTTCCACCTTAAACCTATCCTTGGCCAAAAGTACTTTTTCCCTGGACACCTGAGGAAGCCACAGAGGGGACCTTCTGCTCCCTGGATCTTCACCCTCCTGGAAGCTGGGGCACACCGTCCCTATATCCCCTAATTCATCAAGCAGACCAGGCTTCCCCAATCCAGCTGCCCGCCTTCCCCATGCTGTCTTCTGCTTCTACATCTAAACAACATCTCCACTCTCTTGTGTCATCTTGGTAGCACCGTACACAGCTCCTGTTTGACAAGAACCATTTAGCTCCAGTTATCATTATATGTTATACACAGGAATTTAACAGAAATTCACAGGAATCAAAACTGTAATTTAACCAAGAAAGCAGTCACTACACCAAAAAGACCTCACACGTAAGTACATGCATCTGGGTTCTTTTCACGTACCCTGCCCACTGCTAACACAGATAATTGAAAGTTGGCTTTAGAAGATGTCTCATTTCATCTTTGCTATGCTATGCTAAGTCGCTTCAGTCGTGTCCGACTCTGTGTGACCCCACAGACGGCAGCCCACCAGGCTTCCCCGTCCCTGGGATTCTCCAGGCAAGAACACTGGAGCGGGTTGCCATTTCCTTCTCCAATGCATGAAAGTGAAAAGAGAAAGTGAAGTCGCTCAGTCATGTCTGACTCTTAGCGACCCCGTGGACTGCAGCCTACCAGGCTCCTCCGTCCGTGGGATTTTCCAGGCAAAAGTACTGGAGTGGGGTGCCATCGCCTTCTCCACATTTCATCTTTAAATGTAAACAATTATAATTTATTGCCAATAATCAAGTGACACCTGTTAGCAATTTGGTTTAATAAATATTTTTGGCTCCCATTAAAAGGAATTTATTTACCAGAAGAAAACCTATACTGATATTTTATTTTATTTTTTTCCTTAACTAATGGCTTTCTGTTTTTAATCACAAAGAACATTTAAAAAAAATCATGTTGAATTCATCCTATATTAGGAGGTTTGATCTGGAAATGAAAAGTTCAGGAAACTGAAAGTCCAGTTTGGGTGCCCTCATCTTAGGCACATCTTGGTATTTTGTATTGGTAGGTCTATCTTTACCACAATATATTGTTTAGGACAGGATCACATTTGTCACTTCTTCCTCCCTACTACCCAAAGTGGTACCAGACCCATAAAATAGTCAATAAACATTTACAAAGTGAACAAATAAGTCTATTTTTTTTTTTAATTTTGCTGAGTGAACTGAATTTTTTGAGGCTCATAAGTGAATATCTTTCCTTCTTTACTTTGTCTATTACAGCCAGATGGTATAAGTATGAGTGGGGTATTAAAGTCTCCCACTATTATTGTATTGTTGTATATTTCTTCTATCATACTAATTAGTGTTTGTCTTAGATATATCAATGCTCCAATGTTGGGTGCATATATATTTATAATTGTTTTAACTTCTTTTTGGATTGTTCCTTTAAGTCGTTATGTATAACCTTGATTGTTTCCTTCTCAGGATCTTTAAAGTCAATTTTATCTGATATGAGTATTGTTACTCCTGTTTTCTTTTAGTCCATATTTGCATAAAAAATCTTTTTCCAGCCCTTCATTTTGAGTCAATATATATCCCCTATTTTAAGGTGGTTCTCTTGTAGACAACATATATAGGGGTTTAGTTTTTATATCCATTTGATCCGTTTTAGTCTTTTCGTTGTCTCTTGTAGAAAAGGAATGTAGGGGTCTTGTTTTTGTATCGATTCGGCCAGTCTTTGTCAGTTGATTAGGGCATTCAGCCCGTTAACGTTTAAAGCTATTATTGAGAAATAGGATTTACTTTATTATTTTGGGTTCGAATTTATACACCCTTTTAGTGATTCCTATCTAGAAAATGTCCTTTAGTTTTTGTTGGATGATACTTTAATATTTATCCCAAGAACCATCCCAAGAATGAGAATATAGAATATGCCAGAAGTCATCAGTCAATCCCAAATCAGTCCTAGATGAGGTGGACTTACAGAAAAGAAAATGATGCCAAAATAGCCAAGAGATCTGAGAACTGCTTTAAAACATGTACAAGAGCTGAAAAAGCAACATGGTGCAGGACCATGAAGTAAGGAGGCAGGCTTACTCCAACCCCAGCAGCTCCTCAAGGCATCACCATGTGCCAGCCTTGGGTATAAGAACTAATGATGTCCAAAAGCAGAGTCCAAGAGCACTGCTCTGTTTAACAAAGCAGGGCAGTGGAGCCAATTTTAAAAGAATCTGACCACCAGTCCATTACAAAATATCCTCCACACCCCAGTAACACTGCGTATGTTCCAGCCATTCATTCATTCAACTGATAAATATTCTAACATTTACTGAACATCAGAGGTCATCCTGAGAGTTGAATAAAGTGAGATAAACAAAACCAGCATAACCTCTTCTTTCATGGACCTTACATTTAATGGTTAAGATGGAAACAAGTAAATCTAGGGACTTCCCTGGTGGTCCAGTGGCTAAGACTCTGTGCCAATACAGGGGGCCTGGGTTCAATCCCTGGTCAGGGAGCTAGATCCCATATGATGTGGCTAAAAAGATCCCACATGCGGCAACTAAGACCCAGAAGATCCAAAGAAATAAATTTATAAGAAAAGAAGTAAATCCACATCGCCACCAGAAAGTAAGAGTTGTCGGCAGTATCTGTGATAAAACATTTATTTATGTTAAGCCAATTGGATTGGGTTTTTTTAAACCACCATCACTGCTGTGTCACTGGAGAGAACAAATTGGTCAGCTTAAAGTGGGTCTGGGGAACTCTCAGAAATTCTGAGTGCAAACTGTTTGGTTTTCTGATTGTTAATTTCCTACCCTTTCCATTTCTAGCACATACAAAGCCATTCCCTCCAGTCTCCACCTTAAGCCATCTTCTTTTTTTATCCTTCCCCCAGCAAACAGCTGGTCAGGAAGTTGGGAAAGTCTGGCCATGGTCCATAAGTAAATCATTTCTAGTGAGGAAATGACCCTGAGGGCAGTGGCCCTCGAAACAGAAACCAAAGTAGGCGCAGCACCTGGAAATCAAAGAAAGCTTTCCAAAGGAAATCTGGGCCCAGAGGAAATTAAAGCCACAATCATTAAGCAGAGGTCTGGTTCCAAATTAAAAACTTATATAAAAATACTCCATGCACAAAATGAAGTGGTCAACACACGAGGAAAAGCTTTGCTACAGATCTGATATATAATATGGTAATAATCTGATGATCTGAGGTTTATAATCTGAACCACTCATGCTCTCGTTATCAGTTGATGATAAAATGTCATCCAAAATAAGATGGAAAAAACACACGCTAATTACACAACTCAATAAATACTTTATACCACTAAAGAAAAGGTGAACAACAACACAAAGACATTGTTCCTACCCAAAGAACAAAGATGAAAACGACACAAATCTACACAGGCACACTCACACATACAGGATTTTTTTAATTGAACTTACAGAGTACTAGGCATTTCTGCTATTGCTGCTCTATGATTATCTCCTTTCTGGAAGACACTAATAGCCTCTTAACTATGGTCTGTCTGGTGCTTCCATTCCTGCCTCCGGAGTGGATTCTCCACAAAGGGATTAGGTCATATCCTTTTCTGGGTCCAAATCGTTCTACAGCTTTGAACTCCACTAAGATAAAACTGCATATCCTTACCATGGTAACAAAGTCTTTCTTGTTCTGCCCCCTAGTTAATCTCCCACCTTAGATTCCCCAAGTAACCTCTGCGCACTCTACTCCAGCCCTACTGGACTCCTTCATGTTCTAGAAAATTCATAGCAAGTTCTTACCTCAGGGCCTTAACATCTGCGCTTCCTCTGCCCGGAAGGCCTCACCTGCAAGTGTCCCTAAGGCTCAACCCCACCCTTGATTCAGGTCTCTAATCAAATGCTGCCTCCTTAGAGAGGTCTTGCCTGACAACCCTTCTCTAATATAGCAAGGTCCCCTCACTCCCTGTGTCCTGCTTTAATTTTCTTCCTAATATTATCTCCATCTAACAGGCTTAAAGGTAGTAAGCCTTTTGTTCTTGTAATGGTGATCTCAAGAATTTGCCAACAAAAATTATTGGGGCTGCAAACAAGGATTTAAACACAATAAACTATTATTAGTTGCAAAAAAGAAAGAGAAAAAAAGTACGGCAGAGCTCTATTTAAATAAATCATGATTCAATAATTCAATTTAATATTGTATAGCACTAAAGGTCATGATTTCAACTGGTGAAAATACTGAAAATGCTCATAATGCATGAAAGAGTCAAACTGCAAAACTGTGTGTTTAGTGCAATCATCAATTTGTAAAAACAACAAAAAAAGAAATCACAAACATACATATTCTTTAAAAATGATTGGAAAAAAATGCAATATGCTGCAGAGGTTTTGAAAAAAGACTTGGGGCAGCTGTTTTTTTTCCCTTTCTGGTGATTAACTGTGGCACATAAAGGAAAAGGTCTTTATTAATCTGAAAAACAACTACGTTAGCCTATAAAAGTCTTTTACTCACATAGCACAGTAGTATTCAAATTTATATTTAGCCATAGACTGCTTCCTCAAAGCTTATCTGATCATACAGTATATGATATGTAATCATATATATATATATATCTTATGATGTCACTTACATGTAGAAATTTTTTAAAAAGATACAAATGAACTTTATATATAAAACAGAAATAGACTCACAGGCACAGAAAACAAACTTAGGTTTACCAAAGGGGAAAGGGGGGAATGGACAAATTAGGAGTTTGGGAATAACAGATACACACACACTATATCTATATCTTTCTATCTATCTATATATAATAAATAGTTCATGGGGTCACAAAGAGTCAGACATGATGGGACTTAAAAACAAACAAATTTGTATGCCACAGGGGACTATACTCTATATGGTATAATAACCTATGAGGGAAAAGAATCTGGAAAATAACGTGTGTGTTTATGCATAGCCTGCAAGCCTAGAGCCTGTGTTCTGCAACGAGAGAAGCCACTGCAATGAGTTCAGCCACCTGTGCACAGCAACTAGAGAGTAGCCCCTGCCCGCCACAGCAGAAAAGTCCGCATACAGCAATGAAAACCCCAGGACAGCTGAAAAAAAAAAATTTAATAAAATTACAAAAAAAAAATTGGACCGCATGGAGATGTTCAGCACACCTGTCCCATAAATTATAAGTTGACCCTTGCCATACAATCTACCCCCATCCACCCACATGTACTGTGAACATGGACAACGTTCTGCTACTTGGTTTCCCCAGAACACAGCTTGAAAACCAAAAAATATATATATAGGACAAACGAGGTACCTTAGGATATATACATTCTGGCATAATTGGTGTTTACAGTGTCATGACTGAGGTCCATCAATCCAATTATGTCTACAAACAATGGGCATGTTACTGCCACTAACTGCAGGGCTGTTTTTTATTCGCACACTAATCGTTTATCCATTTAACTGATGGCAGGATCTTTATGAGAAAATCAGTCTGGTATTTTCTGGGCTTATAAAAGTGACGAATTGCTCTTGGATTTATGCTTTTGTCACTTAGAGAAATGTTAAAACATTTTTGATGAGCTAAGTGCTCCTAATGCAGAATAGTTTAATAAATAAGATAATAGGGGGAAAAAAAAAAGCATTTCCTACAGCAGCAGTTGCAAACTCGAATGTTCCTGGGGGCCAGGGAAGTAACATAAATTACTGACGAGGCACTGGGTGCAAGACATCCATGCACGTTGTTTGCATATTAAAGACAAGGGCCTATTCCTCATTCCCTCGAAGAGATGAGCTCACTCTCATTTTTCTTAAAACATGTTATCATTTTTCTGTCTTTTGTTTTTTCCCACTTTAGATAGAGATGTGAGTATTTTAAAAAATTAACAATGATAGTGCAATGAAAAATGACTGTGAACTCATTTTTGCTTTAAAATCTTTTTTGCTTTCAATGCATGACAGCAATCTTCACATTTATGGAGTACATAGCTTCAGTGTCAGGATGTATGGGGACTCGGTGCTGCTGGTGACAAAACACAGATACTGAGACTTGTGCAGTTCAGACTATGGTGACCAGTGTAACCAATTGTTCAGTTGCTAAGCTGTGTCTGACTCCTTGCAACCCCATGGACTACAGCACGCCAGGCCTCCCTGTCCCTCAACCATCTCCTGGAGTTTGCCAGTTCATGTCCATTGAGTTGGTGATACCATCCAACCATTTCATCCTCTGTTGCCCACTTCTCTTGCTTTAAATCTTTCTCAGCATCAGGTCTTTTCCAATGAGTCAGCTCTTCACATTAGGTGGCCAAAATATTGGAGCTTCACATCAGTCCTTCCGATGAGTATTCAGGGATTGACTTGTCTGATCTCCTTGCTATCCAAGTAACCAGATCTTCCATCTTTCTTGAGAAGCCAGGGCTGTGTATTTTAACGGACTATTTCTTTATTCTAACATGATGACTCACACATTACAAAATATATTGTGAGGATCAAATAAAACACATCCCTAAACTGCATGGAGATTCACTATTCATTCTCTCTTTTCCAGATACCATAACATAAGAGCTGTCTGGCCTCTTGGGAGCGCCACCGGAATGAAGACTTCACTGAATTTAATTCCTTTCAGTGAGTTGGCTTCCTCCATCACTCAAGAATGCTCTGGTTCATATGTATCATGGGCCACTGTCCATGCTTTTTCATAGAAATGACCGCCAAGCATCTAAGAATTTTTGAACTTAAATATAGTATTCTACAAGTATCATAAGGGCATGAGTATTAAATTCAGAAATTATTTTACAAGCAGTTGCCAACAAAGCCCTAATTAGGCTCTTAACAATAGCAATACACATTTTCAAATTAGCTGTATGGGATCAATACATTGACCACCCTGAAGCTAATGGACATTTTTTTTTTAATCACTGATCCAAATGATCTCATGCTAACAGGTCAGCTCTTTGACAGAAAGACTTAACATTCTGGAAGGTGCAAGGCATTCACATCTTCAGAGAAAAAAAAAATTTTTTTCTACTTATTTAGCTTAGATGGACAATCCCAGTTAGGAGTGTGTGAAGAAACCAGTTATTTGGAGGTAATGAGCTTACAGATTTGCAGGACACATGAGTTCATTAACGTAGTATTATGTGCGGATGGCCTGCAGTTTGTACATTTTTCTAGTTTATAAACAAATCTGGATAAACAGACCTTCAAAAACACTTAAGATTTCATGCCAGACAGCGAGTTCCTGATCTGTCATTCTGGTTAACTGGGGAGAGAAGGGATGTAACTGACAACCCTATAAATTTCTGCAACAATAGGCAGTATAGTGTAATTGAATGGGGAGGCTGCCTCCTTTGGAAGAGGGATGGATCGATGCTTCATGGGTGATCAGCTTATCTGAGAGCTGGGTCACATTTGAAAATGTTTGCATGAGTCTTGACATTTCGCCTCTTCTGACCTTTTGTCAGACATCCTATATATCTATACAGATAAACTTTACACCTAAAGGTTTATTTCCATCAGAAAACATGTCAGATTCTAATGCTCCTGTTTTTGTTCTTAATATTCCACAAGAGCAGGAGAAGGTGAGTGCTGTTATTAATCATCTAAAAATGTAAAAACTAGACTAGAAAGAGAAAGGCACTTTAACAGGCTAGCTCTCTTCCCACGCAGGATCCCAAGCCTGTTGTTCTTTGAATCCTAGATAGTATCAACCTGGAACTCTCTCTTCCTTCACATCCCATAGAAAATGCCAATGGGGGCTATGAGCTGGTATCATCACCAAGTGTTCTTATCCCCTCAGCTTCCCTGGTGGCTCAGATGGTAAAGAATCCACCTACAATGCAGGAGACCCAGGTTTGATCCCTCGGTTGGGAAGATTCCCTGGAGAAGGGAATAGCTTACCCACTCTGGTATTCTTGCTGGGAGAACTCTATGTACAGAGGAGCCTGGTGGGTTACAGTCTGTGGGGTCACAAAGAGTTGGACAGAACTGAATGATGAACACATTCACTTTTGCCAAGTATTCTTATCCCCCCAATTCCAGTCCTCTTGGGATTTGCTAGAGGAAATGTAAAATTGAACTGTTCTTAAAGATGTAATCTCAGATTTCTGACTTTAGAAGCTTCTCAATTCATCTACTCGTTGCCTGGGGGTCATCTTAAGCAGCGGGGTCATCTTAAGCAGCAAGTTCCTTAAGAACAAAAACATTTTAAATCTTCCTATAACTTGCATACAACCTTCTTTTGAGGATATTCAATAGCATCTGTTGAATAAAGCTTTTAGTCTGAATTCACATATATGCAAGTTTAGAGACTGGTGTGATTATACATACACACATACAACTTCAAACTGCATTTCAGGGATTGGGCCAAGGAAGGGGATATTATTTTTTTGCTTTAAATCCCAGAGTGGAGTCTAGATATGAAATGGAAGAGAGACATTTTGAGTGTAGTTGTTCTTAAATATATTCTGGGAACCACTAATATTTCATAATGGCTCCATAGGGTCTCATATTGAATTTCATGTATTTGCTCAAGGTATGAGTTATATAAGAGTAATAAATGGTTTTTCTCCCCACTACAACTAAGGATGGCTTAGGACGGCAACCTTGTCTGACAGACAGCTCACTCGTGGGTATGAAAGGTCCAGCCAGGGAAACACTGGAAGGTCACAGTCATTCGCAGGGTGGGCATTCCCTACATAACCTCCCAAACTTTTTGGTAAGGTGCCATCTTACCAAATAGCAAGTATGATTGGATTTCTGTGAGAAAATGAGAAGGCTGGAGCATGTATTCCAGTTGCAGATGGGGTAAATGGGATATGGCACCCAAGGACACAGGGGTGGAGAGGAGGGAGCCAGGCAGAGGTAGAGAGGGGGTTCCAGAGGACCCTTGGGGAGCCCTTGACTTCCACACCTAGCATACTGGTCTAACCACTACATTTCTCATTTACTTTAAGTCACATCATGAGTTTTGATCAAATGAATATTTCCCAGCCTAAAACAAGGAGACCTAGCATTTCTTGTATATTCTGTGCCAAGTGGGCTTCCCAGGTGATGCAAGTGTTAAAGAACCTGCCTGCCAATGCAAGAGACATGAACTGATATGGGTTTGATTCCTGGATTGGGAAGATCCCCTGGAGGAGGGCATGGCAACCCACTCTAGTATTTTTGCCTGGAGAATCCCATAGACATGAGCCTGGCGGGGTACAGTCCATGGGGTCACAAAGAGTCAGACATGACTGAAGCAACTTCACACACACACATGCCAAGTACTCTTTTAAACACTGTATATATGTTCATTAATTTCACTCTTAAAATGTGCCTATGAGGTGGACACCATTTTTACCATCTCCATTTTGCAAATAACAAGATGTTAAGTACTTTGCCCAAAAATATATATACATATATAATTTTTTTAATGGTAGAACCAGAATTTAAGTTTTGACTTCAAATCTTGCTTTTAATCACTGTGTTTAGTCATCCATCTTATTTTCCAGATTTGGGTGGAATGACCCCATGCTATTTGCAAAATTACATTGAAATACAGTGGATTGACACCACTGAAGATAATTTTGAAAAGATATTTGGGGATTTTATGATCATCCCTAAGGACAGGGGGACGCAAAAAATACCTTGACAAAAGCAACACTGTTGAATACATATAGTGTCTCCCAGACGGTTGATTTAAAGGCCAGCTCTTATTTGAATGCACACATTCTGGTTATATTAACATGTCAAGATGTTCAGAATGTAGCCAGAACTAAATTTTCAACATATAAAACTTATTCAAACTTAATATTTGTCCCTATAGAACTATTCAGAACTTGGGGTAGTCCTTTCCCAGTTATCTGGTGTCTGGTTTTGCTTTGGGGCAATGGGCAGAAATGAATGAAAATAGTCCATGAAATCTTTGTGATAATAGCTTGCAGTCTTAAAATACTTCAGAAGGCCACTGATCTGTTGGGTGACTTACAAGAAATAAATAATTAGGAAATTAACTTATAATATTTAGCAAATAGCTTTTCTAAGAAAAGGGACAGGTGTTTCGGGTCTTTTATTTGGTTGGGCATGGATGCAATTGTGAAGCTAAGACAGCCGTCTTGTGACCACGAAGAAGAGACAAAGGAACTCACAGAGGTGATGGTCACTGTCTTTACACTCGAAAGCAAACACACTGCTATCCAATACTTTATCTCATTTGATCCTCATGACAGTTCCAAGGCAGGCGGAAAATATCTTATTCTTCCCATTTTACAGACTACGTGATTCACCTAAAGCAACAAACTTGGAAAATGGTTCAACTAGAAGTTGTAGCTTTCAAATCAGTTTCCTGCCACAAAACATCAGCCATTTTCTTGTCTTGCTGATCACACTAAGGCTGGCTCCTTAATATTTCCCATGATTCGGCTTGGCATTCTAAAGTAAGTCCTAACTGGGACTTAACGGTTACAATAGGTGACATGCCTCTACTCAGAACGGAGCCAATTACCTTCTCATCTTGGTTTAGGCCATCACTTGTTTTGCCGCTTTCAGATTAGATGTCGCCTGTCCTCTCCTCTCTCCTTGATACTATTTCCTTCAAGTTATTTATAACAGTACTCTCATGTTTCCCCTTTTTGTCTTCCTTTTCTTTCCAGACTGGATAGATTGACTTTAAAGCCTCCTACTCTGCACTTTCTGCCATTTAGCTCCACTTATCTGATTATGCATCACAAAAGGAAGTCGAAACTCAGCTTAATTGTGAAGTGAGAGAAACCTAACGATCAAAGACAGAATCACCCTCACGGATGCTGAATGAAATGACAGACGAGCGTTCCTCTGTAGAAGCCTGAATTCTGATTAGAGACTGTTATGTTCTGACTCTCTGTGTCTCTAGTCAGATCAGTGTTGTCCTTTAACTTCCCTGTTTCAGTTATGAAAGTCAAGTGCAGCCTCATGTTATTTTTTTTTAATTCACTTTGACAGGTAAATGGTCTCTGGGAAAGTAAACACCCTGATCAACTGTTTATTGAGACTGTAACATTGTCATGAGTGAGAAATGAGACATGTTTACATTAATGTAAAGCATTTACAGGAATGATGATCAGAGGGAAAAGACAACATTGAACAGATGAAGCATAAAAATGAGAATGGGAAGAGATTTGCAATCAAAAGATGATTCATAAAGGAGGTGTGGGCTACCATTAGCTTTTCAGATATGCTCCCCCTCATGGAATGGATCTTGTTCATTGTTAATTCTACATTTGCTCTCTCTCACCTGCTAGGGGAAAAGGAATTCTGGTTTTGAACCTTTGATAAAGCAATACCTTGGAGATGCTTCCAAAGCTTCGAAAACTGCATTGGCTATCTGAACAAGTGACCTAAAACACAGTATCATTTGCCTGTTCGTTTTAAAGGATTATTTCAGGATGGGAAGAACTCTTTAACAAGATTACAAAGAAGTTGGCCTTCAGGAACTCTCCTGGTGGTCCAGTGGTTAGGAATCCGCCTGCCAATGCAGGGGATATGGGTTGGATCCCTGGTCTGGGAAGATCCCACATGTCGCACGTGCCACCACTACTGAAAACCTGCTTGCCTACAGCCCATGCTCTGCAACAAGAGAAGCCACCACAATGAGAAACACGTGTCCCTGAACACGCGCCACAACTAAGGAAAGTTCGCACACAGCAACAAAGACCCAAACAGCCATAAAAAAAACAATTAAAAAAAAAAAAAAAAGAAACCAACAAAGAGTTGGCTTTCAGAGAGACTCAAAACAGTCTCTACATTCACATTTCCTTCCATACCAATTTCTGGTATGTACATCAGGTTTTAAAGTGGTGGTGAGGGGATCTTAATTAACAGCTCCCCTTTTCTGTTCCTTACTACCAGGTACTGTATACTCAAGTGCTGAGAAAATAGCCATCTTAGTAAGGATTAAAGCATTAAAGACTCAAAACGTTCACATCATGACTGGTTTTAAAAGCTGGTATCAGAGCTACATACAATTTGGAAATGCAAACACAGATCACTGACACATACATAGACACAAACCATTGGAGAAACCAGATCTGTTCAGAATAAAAATATTTCCATCAGCCACATTGAAAGGCTAATCATGTAATGATCTACAAAGGAAATGCAGGGACAGATATGGATGAGCTGAGCTTCCATATATTGGGTGGCTGAGAATGAATTAGCCTAATCATAAATTTGTTCCAATTACAGAAGGCAATTATCAGAGCCCAGCTTACAGCATTATCAAAATGAAATCAGCTAAGTGCATCTATGGCCCAGGTAGATGCCACTGAGTTAATGTTGCTTAAAAAAAAAAAAAAGCTCTCTG
This sequence comes from Tragelaphus eurycerus, assembly GCA_935064755.1. Lineage (NCBI taxonomy): Eukaryota > Metazoa > Chordata > Mammalia > Artiodactyla > Bovidae > Tragelaphus > Tragelaphus eurycerus. Next base: position 7,787,456 of record CAKXYN010000034.1, on the reverse strand, counting down.
CTTATTCATCTTTCATCCCTTTGATGACTGTACATTTCCTATAAGTATCCTTTTACCTGACAGACACAAAGCCACCATGAAAGAGGAAAAAATACACGCGGTACCAAGAAAAAGTCATGCTTAGTATAATAACTCAAGTGCAAAATAACCAAATTCCAACTCTGAAGTCTTGTATGGATAATTTCTCTAGATCAGTGGTTCAGACAGTGCTTTCACATTGTAGACAGTGATTAACATCAGCTCTTGTATTCTCTCCAAAATATTGATTAGGAATAAAACAGTGAGTAAGCCTGTCATTACCTGCTTCAAACAAAAGTTCTTTGTGCACAAATGTAATGCCCCTCTTTTGCAAAGGTAACCCCACTGCTATTTCTATTGTTTCCATGTTGCTTTTCTGTTATTAATAGAATCTGCTGCCTGGTTAACCATTGCCAATCTGGAAAGAGGGCAGGAGAGTCAAATATATTTTGTATAGAAAGCAATGAATTTATTCTCCAAATGTTTGTGCTTAAAAAGGCAATTCAACATAATGAGTTAAGATTATACTTGTATACAATAGAATGTGCCCAGTACCTAGGAAAACAGACGTTAAAGAGGAATATTACTCAGCTATAAAAAAGAATGAAATAATGCCATGTGCGGCAACATGAATAGATCTAGAGATTATTATACTAAGTGAAGTCGGTCAGATAAAAACATCATATGGTATCACTTATTTGCAAAATCTAAAAAAAATTTAAAAAATGAACTATTTGTAAAAGAGAATCAACTATTTGTAGAAGAGAACATACAGACATAGAAAAAACAAGCTGTAGTAACCAAAGGTAAAAGGGAGGATATGGGGCTGTTTAGTTGCTAAGTTACATCCAATTCTTATGACCCCATAGACTACAGCCCAACAGGCTCCTCTGTCTGTGAGATTTCCCAGGCAAAAATACTAGACTGGGTTGCCATTCCCTTCTCCAGGGCATCTTCCCAACTCAGGGATTGTACCTGGGTCTCCTGCATCGCAAGCAGATTCTTTACTATCTGTGTCACTGAGAAAGCCCATGCTAATTCCAAACTCTTAATTTACCCCTTTCTACCCCTGCTTTTGGGCTTCCCTGGTGACTAAGGGCTAAAGAATCTACCTGCCAACGCAGGAGACATGGATTTGAGCCTTGGGTTGGGAAGATCCTCTGGAGAAGGGAATGGTCACCCACTCCAGTATTCTTGCCTATAGAATTCCATGGACAGAGGAGCCTGGTGGGCTACAGTCCATGGGGTTGCCAAGCATCGGACACAACTGAATGACTAACACTTTAACTTTGGGGATTAACAGATATGCACTAAGCTAAGCTAAGTCGTTTCAGTTGTGTCTGACTCTGTGCAACCCCAGAGACGGCTTCCCCGTCCCTGGGATTCTCCAGGCAAGAACAATGGAGTGGGTTGCTATTTCCTTCTCCAACGCATGAAAGTGAAAAGTGAAAGTGAAGTCGCTCAGTCGTGTCTGACTCTAGTGACCCCATGGACTGCAGCCTACCAGGCTTCTCCGTCCATGGGATTTTCCAGGCAAAAGTATTGGAGTGGGATGCATTGCCTTCTCCGAGATATGCACTACTATATATAAATTAAACAACAAGGACCAACTCTTTGCAACCCCATGGACTGGAGCATACCAGGCTCCTCCGTGCATGGAATTCTCCAGGCAAGAGTACTGGAGTGGGTTTCCATTTCCTTCTCCAGGAGATCTTCCCGACCCAGGGATCAAACCCAGGTCTCCTGCATTGCAGGCAGACACTTTACCATCTGAGCCACCTGGGAAGCCCTCTGTATAGCACAGGGAATTATATTCAGTATCTTGCAATAACCTGTAATGAAAAAGAATCTGAAAAGATTATATATACATAACTGAATCACTTTCCAGTACACCTGAAACTAACACAACACTGTGAATCAACTGTACTTTAAAAAAAGGAAAGAAAAAGAGATATTCAAGAGATGGCAGGTTAGTAAGAAAGATGAAGGATTTCTATTGTAACTAACTGCATTGGATTTTGCATACAACAATAAAGCCCAGTGGAGCTGAAACAGGGGAAGAGAAGAGAAGAGAGATTAACATATTTATATTGATGGTCTGCTATGCGTCAGATGCTATTTTAGGTTCTTTCACATCTTAAACCACTTGGTAAAGTGGACATTGTTAACTATGTCTTTACAGTTAAGAAAATACCAGCAGGAAAGAACCAAATGAAATATTTGACCGTGCTCAACATTTTGCCATCTTAAACAAGTAGGTAAACAATACCCTTCCTTTCTTTGCTTCACAGGAATCTCTCTTGAATTTTTTAGCAATTAGTCACCCCTCATCATTACCTTTCAGTCTGACTTCCACCGCATCAACTCACTGAAATGACTCTTGCTGATTTCACTGATGTCCCCCATCTTGCTACATTTAGTGCAAACTGCTTTGTATTCTTCCTTGTCCTTCAGGGGTAGGAAGAGTCATTTTTGGATTGTCTCTTCCATTGGTTCTGATGATACCACCTGTTCTCTCTTTGTAGTCCTCTGGCCACTCATGCTCTTTTTAGCTGGCTTCTTCTCTATCCAAACATGAAGTATGTACTTCCTGCGGCCCCAAGCACACTCCCAAATTATTTTCAGTTCAGAGACCTGACCTATAGTCTCATACTTAGCCGTCTTACTTTGCACCTACCTTTGTAAGTTTGATAGGTGCTTTTCAAGCTCAACAGATGGAATTAGCTTTCGAATTTTTTCATGCAGAAGTTACAGAAGGATAGATTTCCTTACCCGACTGACACTTAAATATCTGAATCTCATCATCTGAAGATAGGGGTTCACTGAAAAAGATTAGATGGCAGGTGACATAACTGCACCATTAAAATTAAATTTAAAAATAAATTTAAAAAGAAGACGATATGATGTACCAATACTTCGCCCTTCTGGTGTGAGGAACTGACTCACTGGAAACGCCCCTGATGCTGGGAAATATTGAAGGCAGGAGGAGAAGGGGATGACAGAGGATGAGATGGTTGGATGGCATCTCTGACTCAATGGACATGAGTATGAGCAAGCTCTGGGAGATGGTGATAGGGAAACCTGGTGTGCTGCAGTCCATGGGGTGGCAAAGAGTCAGACATGACTGAGTAACTGAACTGATATGATGTACAGAATATGTGGGATAGGGTGGGCAGGGAAAGCAAGGAGCAGAAAGACCACTATGTGGCTGTGACAAGAACCCTGAGGAGAGGCTGGGATGAGATGAACTGGAAAGTTATAATGGGTATACCAGCATACCTTGGAGATACTGTGGGTTTGGCTGCAGACCACTTCGATAAAGCAAATTTCACAATAAAGTGAGTCACACAATTATTTTTGGTTTCCCAGTGAATCTAAAAGTTAACATTATACTGTGGACTGTTAAGTGTGCAACAGCATTATGTCTAAGAAAACAATATACACAGCTTAGTTAAAAGATATTTTATTGCTAAAAAATAATAACCATTATATGACCAAATAGGATTGCCACTAACATTCAATTTGCAAAAAAACCCACAACCCATTATCTGCAATTAGGTGAAGCTCAATAAAATGAGATATGTCTGTACAATAAAGAATCTTAACAAGTTAAATGGTAACATAGAATGAATAGAAATTTGTGGTTGATTTAAGATTTAACCTAGACAGCATATTAAAAAAGAGACATTACTTTGCAAACAAACGTCCATCTAGTCAAAGCTATGGTTTTTCCAGTAGTCCTGTATGGATATGAGAGCTGGACTATAAAGAAAGCTGAATTGAAAAGCCAAAAAGTTGATGCTTTTGAACTGTGGTGTTGGAGAAGACTCTTGAGAGTCCCTGGGATAGCAAGGAGATCCACCTGGTCCATCCTAAAGGAGATCAGTCCTGAATATTCATCGGAAGAACTGATGCTGAAGCTGAAACTCCAATACTTTGACCACCTGATGTGAAGAACTGACTCATTGGAAAAGACCCTGATGCTGGGAAAGATTGAAGGCAGGAGGAAAAGGGGATGACAGAGGATAAGATGGTTGGATGGCATCACCAATTCAATGGACAGGAACTTGGGTAAACTCCCAGAGATACTGAAGGATAGGGAAGCCTGGTGTGCTGCAGTCCATGGGGTCGAAAAGAGTCGGACACAACTGAATGACTGAACTGACTAAGGTTTAAAGAGAGGGCAATCGAAATTTGGCACACATATATCTGACTTATATAAGGGACTGAGAGAACACCTAGTGAAAAGGTCATTTTCGGATGCTGCTCTGATATTGGCTGACTGAACCTCCCCTTACTGCTAAGTCATTTTAGTCGTGTCCAACTCTGTCCGACCCCATAGACAGCAGCCCACCAGGCTCCCCGGTCCCTGGGATTCTCCAGGCAAGAACACTGGAGTGGGTTGCCATTTCCTTCTCCAATGCATGAAAGTGAAAAGTGAAAGCAAAGTCGCTCAGTCGTATCCGACACTTAACGACCCCATGGACTGCAGCCTACCAGGCTCCTCCATCCATAGGATTTTCCAGGCAAGAGTACTGGAGTGGGGTGCCATTGCCTTCTCCAGAACCTCCCCTTAGTGCCTAATATAAAAAGAGCAGTCTGAAATCAAAAGAACAAAAGAGAAAGAAACACCAAATAAGGATGGCAATGGAAAAATAGGCTAAGTACACAAATAATTAACTCAATGATGCCTTTAGTTATATTCTGTGGTGGCTCAGCTGGCAAAGAATCTTCCAGCAATGAGGGAGACCTGGGTTCGATCCCTGGGTTGGGAAGATCTGGAGAAAGGAATGGCTACCCACTCTACTGGCCTGGAGAATTCCATGGACTATTCCATGGGGTTGCAAAGTGTCAAACATGACTGAACAACTTTGAATCACAGTCACATGATGTATGTAAGGCATTGAAATTAACATTCAACCCAGATCTCTGTTCAGTACCACACTTATATAGTCAATACCTTTTGGGGCATATTTATTCCACAGTCTTAGAACAATTTGTATCTAAGGTTATAGGTATATATAAAACATGCAGGAAGTAAGATAAGGGATAAAGGAGTTTAAGATAAATGCTGAAGAAAAGTAGCAGGAGAGGAAAAAAGAAGCTGCAGAAACACACTGCTAACATTGAGGCAGGAGAGAAATGAGAAATGTATGTGTCATGGAAGTCAAGAAAGAGAAATATTTAAGAACTTAAAAATTACCACTGGAGTAAAAGGCAAGTATAAGTCAAGACCCAGGCTCCATATCAACATGAAGTTCCTTCTAGAGCGTGCTAATTAAAGGACTCCACTCTTTGTTATTTTATTTATTTTTTATTTTTAAATTTAATTTTATTTTATTTAACTTTACAATATTGTATTGGTTTTGCCATGTATCAAAATGAATCTGCCACAGGTATACATGTGTTCCCCATCCTGAACCCTCCTCCCTCCTCCCTCCCCATACCATCCCTCTGGGTCGTCCCAGTGCACCAGCCCCAGGCATCCGTTATCAGGCATCGAACCTGGACTAGTGACTCTTTTCATATATGATTAAACCTACAGTGTCCTCCTCTGTTCATTTTCCATGATATTCACTGAAACTTCTCCAAAGTCAGTGGGCCACTTGAAAAATAAAGTGGTATCTCTAACTGATTCCTTACAGCAAAACATACTTCAGGCATATAAAATATTAAAAGCAGAGTAAGCACAGCCACAGAAATGCCATAAGAAAGCATGGGATAATATTTTCATAATTTTAGAGTGGAGAAGGATTTTTGCATTTGTACAAGAGCCAAAACCATAAAGATTACTACTAAAATGTAAAAGTTCTATATACCAAAAAATGTCATGCTATGCTATGCTATGCTAAGTCACTTCAGTCGTGTCCAACTCTGTGTGACCCCATAGACGGCAGCCCACCAGCCTTCCCCGTCCCTGGGATTAATGTCATACACAAAGATAAATATGAAAAATGTTTGTAACATATGACAAAGTATTATTTAAGATCAAGGGAGATACTAAATACATTTTGCAACTTTTGTACAGTGTGATGCCAACCCAATAAAAATACATGCTGGTTAGTATGTTCTATCAGAATGTACTGAATACCAGTCTGCTTTTTAATATACGAAGATCATGCTAAAATCAGTAGGAAACAAGCATTTCTACTAGTACTTACCGTCTAAATGAGGTAAGTACTCAAGTAGATTATTTAGAGGAGAAAAATACAAATAGAGGGGTAATATAAGAAAAGTTTTTCAACTGTTCTAATAAGGGAGAAATATCAACAACCTCAGATATGCAGATGACACAGCACTCTAATGGCAGAAAGTGAAGAGAAAGTAAAGCCTCTTGATGAGAGTGAAAAGGCTGGTTTAAAACTTAACATTCAAAAACTATGATCATGGCATCTGGTCCCATTACTTCATTACAAATAGATGAAGGAAAAAGTGGAAACAGTGACAGATTTTATTTTCTTGGTTCTAAATTCACTGTGGATGGTAAATGCAGCCATGAAATTAAAACACATTTACCTCTTTGAAGAAAAGCTACGACAAACCTAGACAATGCATTAAAAAGCAGAGACATCACTTTGCTGACAAAGGTCCATATAGTCAAAGATAGTTTTTTTTTCCAGTAGTCATGTACAGATGTGAGAACTGGATCTTAAAGAAGGCTGAGTGCCAAAGAATTGGTGCTTTCAAACTGTGGTGCTAGAGAAGACTCTTGAGAGTCCCTTGGACAGCAAGGAGATCAAATCCATGAATCCTAAAGTAAATCAACCCTGAATATTCATTGGAAGGACTGATGCTGAAGCTCCAATACTCTGAACATCTGATGTGAAGAGCTGACTCATTGGAAAAGACCCTGATGTTGGGAAGGACTGAGGGCAAGAGGAGAAGGAGACAACAAAGAATGAGATAGGTGCAGGGCATCTCCAGCCATTGACATGAGTTTGAACAAACTCTGGGAGTTAGTGAAGGACAGGAAAGCCTGGTGTGCTGCAGTTTGTGGGGTTGCAAAGAGTCAGACGTGACTTAGTGAATGAACAACAAATAATGAATATGAAAGTGAGATACTAGCCTATTACTTTTGCAAATACTGAAATTATATACGGTTGGCAAAAGTGTAAAGAAATAGATGTTTTCAGTGACTTTAGGTTATAGAATCAGATTAGATCAGATGCTCAGTCGTGTTCAACTCTTTGTGACCCCGTGAATCGCAACATGCCGGGCCTCCTTGTCTATCACCAACTCCCAGAGTTCACCCAGGCTCACGTCCACAGAGTCAGTGATGCCATCCAGCCATCTCATCCTCTGTCGTCCCCTTCTCCTCCTGCCCCCAATCCCTCCCAGCATCAGAGTCTTTTCCAATGACTCTAGGTTATAGAATAAATTAGTACAATTAGTATATCCCTTTTGCAGGATAATGTTGTAATTTTTACCTAACCTGAAAATACTGATATCATCTAATGTAAATTCCCACTGGTTGCAACTGAAAAGGGCTTCTTGGATGGTTCAGCAGGTCAAGCCGCCTGTAATGCAGAAGACATGTGTTTGATCCCTGGGTCAGGATGATGCCCTGGAGGAGGAAATGGCAATGTACTCTAGTATTTCTGTCTGAAAATCCCATGGACAGAGGAACCTGGGATACAGTCCAAAGGGTCACAAAGAGTAGGACATGACTGAGTGACTGAGCATGTATGCAATTGAATAATTATCACTAAAAATCCAGAGATAGTGTGCTAAGATGTTAATTTCAGCCTTGTATATAGTGAAGAAACTATAAACAACCTAAATTTTCATTAACATCAATTATGCACATTTATTTGGTAGAATACTATGCAACCGTCAAAAAGAATGGTGAATTTATTTAATAAAATGGAAAATATCTCCATGATATATTATTGTTAAAAGTAGATCATAAAACCATATTTGTATTATCTCTATATTCAAAGACACATAACTATGTGGAAGGCAGTTCACCAACTGTTGTTTGGGTAGTGGAATTTTCAGAGATCAAAGTTTTCTTTAGAGATTCCTAGATTGATTTAATTTTCAGTATGAGCTGCTTCCCAAATATATCTGGCCATCTCCTTTACAAGGACAGCTGTACTTTCTGATTCCTTCTTGGTTTGTTGGGTTAATCTGACTAGTTCTGGCCAATGCATTGTTAGTGGAAGTGACTTCTCGGTTCCAGGCCTGAGTATTTAATTTCCTGCATTGAGACACTCTTATCTTTTCTCTTTCTCCCTCTGCCATAACAGCTCACAAGTTTTTGGAGAATGACCATTCCATCAACCTTGGAACTGCAGTAAGAGTGTCCATAAATAAATAAATATTAATTTATGTCCAGCTGACATGTGATGGACATGTTAATATGAGTAATAAACACATCTTTGTTGCTTTAAAGCCACTGAGATTTCCAGATTGCTTGTTACTTTATCGTAATCTAGTTTTCCCTATTTTTTACCATCTATATTATGTTTTTAAGCAGGAGAAAAGCTATTTTCATGAACAAACAAATATATGTTCCCAAAAGGTTTCTAATATTCCTAGTCTCTAAGATATGGAACAAACTGTCTTAAATGGCATCTTTATTTTCCAAAAGCTAATACATTAACAAGAAAAACAATCTGTTTCTAGATGGCTAGAAGACTAAGTGACTGTCCCGTGTCGTATTTTATCTTCACAGCTATCCTTAGCTAGCTGTTTCAGACAACTTCATGATTTCTGCATAATCTTACACTGTGCAGATCATGGATAATGAGTCACTGTGTTAAAACCTGAAGCTCTAAATTCATGGAGGGACATTTAAATGAAATTATATGACTTTCACATGTCATACTTAACTTCAGTTGACTATACAATTTCATTAAAAGAATTGAGTTTTTCATTTGTTTTTATTTTTTAAATAACATAAATAGTTTCGTGGATTACAAACATTCTAAGGGGAATCTAAAAAGAAGTGACTTTGTACGTCTAACATTTTCTCATTTGGGGAGGGTGTTTATGTTTCTCATTTTAATCATCCTGGTCAATTAAATTGGACAGTTTCCTATTTGTTTTCTATTTGGTTTCTCCTCCTTGTCTTTGCATTCTGGTTTTATGAACTAGCTCAAAACTGCTGTTTGGTCTTCACAACACTACAGGGAATGTTTAAAAAATAAACTAAATTGCTTCATGACTTTTTTTCAAACTTGCTGAAAATGAGATTTTTCAACAGCTTTTACTCCATAACCTCCTCCTCCCTTTTTAATTTAAATTTTGGTACTGAAATGAGCTTACAATATTCCATTAATATCACTAGGGGAGACACTTGTTTCCTGCACAATGTAGAGATTAGTCTGCAATTCCTCTGCTTCTATCCTTCATTGTTCTATCACTTTACAATGCCTGTATATAGTATATTTACCAGTTTATTTGCCTTAAAAATCCGCCTTTCCCTATTACTCACTGCTTTGTGGACATATATTTACAAAAAATTTAAATTACCTTGCAAGCTTTAGTGTACCATAAACTGTTGTTGGGAAAGAGGTGGTGATTCTAGGTTCATCTGAGAACACTTGGAGAGTCAATTATATTAACACAATCAACAAAGGGAAGTCATGATCAAAACTGCCAAAAGATAAAAAATACATTTTCTTGGGTATTAAATATTTGATTATTTATTTTGGAAAAAATAAATGTACATATGTATACCTTAAATGGGTATGCTGCTGCTAAGTCACTTCAGTCGTGTCCGACTCTGTGCGACCCCATAGATTGCAGCCCACCAGGCTCCACTGTCCCTGGGATTCTCCAGGCAAGAACACCCGAGTGGGTTGCCATTTCCTTTTCCAATGCATGAAAGTGAAAAGTGAAAGTGAAGTCTCTCAGTCGTGTCCGACTCTTCACAACCCCATGGACTGCAGCCTACCAGGCTCCTCCGTCCATGGGATTTTCCAGGCAAGACTACTGGAGTGGGGTGCCATTGCCTTCTCCGTAAATGAGTATACACCTCATTAAAAATCAGCTGTAAATTGGTACAGTCACTATGAAAAACAGTAGGGAGGGTCTTCAAAAAGCTAGAAAGAGTTGCCATATGATACAGCAATCTCACTCCTGAGCATACATCCAGACAACTCTATAATTAAAAAAGATACATGCACCTTTATATTAACAACAGCACTATGTACAATAGCCAAGACATGGAAACAACCAAAATGTCCATCAACAGATAAATGGATAAAAAGGACATATAGTACTTGTCTACAACGGAATACTGTATGCTACGTCACTTCAGTTGTGTCCAACTCTTTGCAACCCTATGGACTGTAGCCTGCCAGGATGCTTTGTCCATGGGATTCTCCAGGCCACAATACTGGAGTGGGTTGCCATGCTCTCCTCCAGGGGATCTCCCCAACCTAGGGGTTGAACCCTGGTTTCTTATGTATCCTGCATTGGCAGGTGGGTTCTTTACCACTAGTGCCACCTGGGAAACCCACAATGGAATATTACTCAGCCATAAAAAAGAATAACATAATGCCTTTTGCAATAACATGGATGGACGTAGAGATCATCATACTAAGTGAAGTCAGACAGAGAAAGACAAATATCATATATCACTTATAAGGGGAATCTAAAATATGGCACAGATGAACTTATTTATGAAATAAAAACAGACTCATTGAGTACAGGCTTGAAATTGTCAAGGGAGAGGAGGGACGTAGAGGGATGGAGTGGGATTAGCAGATGCAAACTATTATACACAGAATGGGTAAACCACAAGGTCCTACTGTATAGCTCAGGGAATACTGTTCAATATTCTGTGATAAGCCATAATGGAAAAGAAACTGAATCACATTGCTATATAATAGCGATTACCTCAACACTGTAAATCAACTATACTTCAATAAAATAAATTTTTTTAAAAAGTCAGCTGAATGTTAGCTGCAGAAGACCAGTAGTCTGCTGAATGGTAAAAGCTTACATGGTACTTTCTCCACCTATAATTCAAAATTCTATAATCTACATAAGAATTTTCAAGAATCACTTCTGCATAGTACTTATTATTATGTCAGCATAGAGTTAATGCCCTATTCTTCTGTAAAATGAGAAAGAACAGTACCTTCTTTTCTCTACCTCAAGGGGATTTGGGGAGGTTAAACATGAATCTGAATGGAAGGATTTTTGTGGAAGAGTAAAGCAATACATTCGGAGAAGGCAATGGCACCCCACTCCAGTGTTCTTGCCTGGAGAATCCCAGGGACAGGGGAGCTTGGAAGGCTGCAGTCCATGGGGTCGCTAAAAGTCGGATACGACTGAGCGACTTCGCTTTCACTTTTCACTTTCATGCATTGAAGAAGGAAATGGCAACCCACTCCAGTGTTCTTGCCTGGAGAATCCCAGGGACGGGGGGAGCCCAGTGGGCTTGGCGTCTATGGGGTTGCACAGAGTCGGACACGACTGAAGCGACTTAGCAGCAGCAGCAAAGCAATACATTAATATAATGTGGTAGCAGATCCTGGGGCTTCCAAGTGGCACTCCTGCCAATGCAGGAGATGGGGGTCAATTCCTGGTTTGGGAAGATCCCCTGGAGGAGGAAATGACACCCCACTCCAGTATTCTTGCCTGGAAAATTCCATGGGCAGAGGAGCCTTGTGCGCTACATACAGTCCATGGGGTCGCTAAGAGTTGGACTCGACTCAACACTGACAGCATGGCCTGGGAGCAGATTCTAGAAACACGTCATTTCACATGGTTTCACTTACAAGGCAGAGTCAACAGTTCAAAAAGATGAGACCAGAACACCTGCAGCTTGCACGTGGGTTCTGCATGCCACTCAGAGTTTGATCTCAACCCTGAAGGCACTAAGCTGACACTGAAAGACTTTTTTCCCCCGATTTTTGCCTTTAATTTTTAATTTTATTGGAATATGGCTGATTTGCAATGCTGTGTTTTCAGGTTATGAAGTGATTCAGTTATACACATACATATATTCATTCTTTTTCAGATTCTTTTCTCTTGCAGGTTATCATAGAGTACTGAGTAGAGTTAGTTACCTGTGCTATATGGTAGGTCCTTGCTGGTTACCGGTCTTGCATATAGCAGTGTATATATGTTCATCCCAACCTCCTGATTTAACCCTCCCCACTACTGCCATGCTTTCCCTTTGGTAACTATAAGGTTTTTGTTTTTTAATATCTGTAAGTCTGTTTCTGTTTTGAAATAAATTTATTTGTATCCTTTTTTAAAAATTCAATTCCACATATGAGTAATACCATATGATCTTTGTCTTTGCCTCACTATATGATCATCTCTACATCCATCTATGTTACTATGAATGGCATTATTTCCTTCTTTTTTATGGCTGAGTGATGGATTTTAACTAAAGGAATTTTGCTGAAGAAAAATCATTCCGGCATCCATGTGGAAGGTGTCTGGTGACACTGGGGATTAGAAAGTCATTACTCCAGTAAGATAGAAAGAAAGTCATTACTCCACTAAGGGGGGAAATGATGAGAAATGATGAATAAGGCAGTGAAGTAAAGATAGAGAAGACATAAATCAGAATGGATAGAATTGATAAGTATTAATAATTGAAAAATGAGAGGAAGGGTGAATGAAGGAATTGAAGAAACACACGTAAATTACAAGTTCCCAGCTAGGGCAATTGGTACCCTTAGCTAAGACAAGGGGCTACGCAGTTTCAAATTCAAATACCTGTTTTGTACATGTTATCCGTAAGGTGCTGTGGGGTGCTTTCAAGAACTGATCATTGACTTAAGCAACTGGACTCACTCAGCGAAACAGACATCCTCGAAACACACAACCACCAGTGTCTCTGGTTTGAGGATAAAGTACATTTTTAGACTAAGTACAGTTTAGTCCTCATCAATGAAAATAAGGTTTGTTTGCAGACTTAAGTTTGGTGGTGATCATTTAATCGGTCAAAACTATGAAATACCTACAACTGTTGAGTGAAGATACACTGCATCCAGAATGTCAGCATGCTTGAAGAAAACAATCCATCAATCTTTGAGGGCAAGATAAAAGTGGAACCAGTTTAACATAAAAAAAGGTCAGCAGCTGGCTGATAGTCACATGTCCTTTTCTTAGAGCCTGTTCTTTTCGGTTTATAAATCAATATCTTGTTTTAAAAAATACAAATTGGTAGAAGGTTCTTTACCCTTTATTCTTCAACCCACTACTACTCACCTGCATTTTCTAATGTAAGAAGGACACAGCTGAATAAAACAACAACCTCTTTTACTCACCTTACAAAGTGTGTAGTACCTGAGACAGAAATGAGGCGCTTCTGTTTGAGAATAATTATCATCAAATTCTTTCCTCCAGTGTGAAAACATCCTCTCTTCCTGTCTCTGTCTCTCCCCAACATCTACAAAAATCGCCCTCATTCCTACAAACCACCCTCCTCATCCGAGTGAGGTGACATGCCGCCATCACTAGACAGACTTACAGATGAGAGTCCTTAAAGGGCTGCCCTTCTCATTTGCCTGTGGATTTTTAGCTTGTCATGAATACTCATTTTATTGTACCTTTAGGCCAAATGGCCCAAACCATCAAATATGCTATAGCTACCACTGCAATCAATAGTGTCAATCTGTCTAGTGTTTAAGACCAGCAATAATGCAAGCTGATTGGATCTGTCTTTAGACTACAATGAGTTGGAAAAAGGACAGAATGGTGAGGGTTTGGCCAGGAGGTGCTAAAAAGATAATTTTCTGCTGAGATCTGAGCTGTCTAAAGATGAGGAATGTGTCAGCTGTTTTTCCTCCCCCTGAGCTCCGAATCGGCACACATCAAGTAGCTCAAGTCCATTTATTCATTGATGTATCTATACACACTGGTTGGTAATAAGTAAATCCCCCATAATGACTCCCTGAAGGAGATGCATGGTAACAGTCTCTCCTCTTCCAGCAAACCTGTGACTGCAGATTGACCGTTTATGACTTCTTTTCCTTTTCAGAGAGGCTCATTTTTAGCCAGGATTTGCTTGTCTGAAAATGTGAGCAGGGGTGTGACAGATTTACGGAGAGCGGGCTTGGTGTGACCTGCTCTGGGTTCTGCATGCCCGTCCATTCCCCACCTCAGGATCCCGGAGCTATACGACCCTTTCCTTTCCCCGGGAAGTATTTATTTTGCTTTAAAGCAAGACTCTTCTCTTACAAGCTCGTATTTCTTACACAAATCACAGGTGGGGTGGAGTTGTTCCCCCTCGGATCCTCACATACATCTGCTACCCCCATCGACCTTGGCATCCCCATCAACTGCAGCATCACCAGGGGGCATCGTCTGCTCTACGAACTACCGCAGCTTCAGTAAAGTGCAGGGCCTGCCTTCACTCCATCTGGCTAGTCTGGAAGTCTAACTACAGATGGGGCTGCTGGAACACATCTTATTACAGAGCCAGATTTCACTTAACTCAGTGTAAACTTCAGTACAGGTTCCCCCCGACCCAGCCCTGCCAAGCTTGGGTTTTGTCCCCTTTTGGCACAAGCAATACAAGAAAACACACCTCTTAGGCAGTTCATAACAGAGACAAAGTGCTGGAATTGATACACGTTTATGAGAATCTTCAGGCCTGGCAGCAGAGAATGTGTTCCGCAGCCCATTGTCCTTTTTCTAGGAGAAGATAATGCTGGCAGAATAATGCTAGGTCCTCAGCCAGGGAAAATGGGGAAAGCAGAAAGAAAGTACCTGGAACTGGAAATGAGTGAATGCCCCTCCCCCTTGGGCAGGATAGCATCAGGTTTCATTGGTGGGGGACACTCAGGCGTCCCAGACCAGAACCTTCTAGAATGAGAAAATCATTAACAAAATACACATATTGCTTTGATCATTTGCTTATGAAATTATTTGTATGCCCCTTGGGACTGAGGGTGGTTGTAGGCCAGTAGTCACTGTGGTAGGACAGGAGCAGGTAAGTGGAATTAAGGTCTACTCTGGGCTGACGGCAGAAAGTGCCCTGTGAATCTCCTGGACTGGCCAGGGCTCCGCAGATTTCCCCAACTGGCAGAGATCTGCTTCTAAATTTTTTTCCCCCTTTTCCAGTATGGTTTATCACAGGGTATTGAATATAGTTGCCAGTGCTCTACAGTGTGGGATCTTGTTGTTTATCCACTCTCTATACAAAAGCTCACATCTACTAATCCCAACCGCCCACTCCACCCCTCCCTCACCCCCTGCTCCCTTGGCAGCCACCAGTTTGTTCTGCATGTCATGATTTTGTTTCTGTTTCAGAGAGGTTCATCTGTGTTATATGTTAAATTTCACAAATAAATGATATCATATTGCACTTGTTTTCTCTTTCTGACTTAGTATGATAATCTCTTGGTCCCCCTTGGCAACCGACAGTTGCATCTACATTGCTGCAAATGGCCTTATTTCATTCTTTTTTATGGCTGAGTTATGCTCCATTGTGTATGTGTTCTTTATCCACCACATATTCTTTATCCATTCATCTGTCAACAGACATTAAGGCTGTTTCTTGTCTTGGCTATGGTGAATAATGCTACTATGCACATAGGGGGCATATGTCTTTTTGAATTCACATTTTATATATGCCCAGGAGTGGGACTGCTGCGTCATATGATAGCTCTATTTTTAGACTTCTGAGAAACCTCCATACTGCTTTCCATAGTGAGCATATCGAATCACGGGTCCACCAACAGGGTAGGAGGGTTCCCTTTTCACCACACTTTCTCCAGCATTTATTATTTGTAGATGTTTTAATGGTGGTTATTCTGACCAGTGTGAGCTGATACTTCATTGTAGTTTTGATTTGCATTTCTCTAACAGTAATGTTGAGTATATTTTTCATGTGCCTATTGGCTGTCTGTGAGGACAATTTCTAGAATCTGATGCAAAGACCAACCTAAAAGTGGGGGTAAGGGTCCTGAGCATTCAGTCAAAAGCAGTATAAAGGCAGGAAGAAAAGCTAGTCATTGCAGATACAAATGTCACACTGGGAGATCCTCTCTTTGGATGGTTTCTTTCCTTTATACTTGGCCAATCAGGGCCCATTCCCAAGCCTTCCCTTCCTGGCCACAAGTCCTCCTTGCAGATTTTAAGCCAGAAACACAGAAATTAAATATTAACCTAGACCAATAATGTTAGGTATTTGAGATTAACAGATACACACTCAGATCAGATCAGATCAGATCAGTCGCTCAGTCGTGTCCGACTCTTTGCGAGATCCCACATATAAGTGATGGCATATGGTATTTGACTTTCTCTTATTTACTTCACTTAGCATGATAGTCTCTGGATGCAGAAATTAATAGAACATTGCAAATCAACTATATTCAATAAAAAATTAAACTAGAATATTAAACAAATAAATTTGAAAGTAAAGCAGATGCAAAGAAGACGACATTAGAACTGGCAAGCCTAAACCCAAAATTTAGATTCAAGATCCTTAGTTTTCTCTTATCTCATCAAAGAAGGTATCAGTATTTCAACCATTAGAAATGAGCAACAGGTCCAATACGCCAGGACCATTCAAACAAGCTCTTCTCTACACCAATGATTTTCATAAACATTTCTTGTCTGAGGCCACTCTATGTGCAGAATGCCATGCCTTGGTGTAGTTAACCAGAGAAGAATGGCGGAGGATTTGCAAGTCATCCTTACTTACCAATGGCCCTTCCCAAGTGATCGGGACTCCAAAATACACAGCTTAGGCCTGGAATTGTATAGGGGAAGGGAATGGTGGTGTGGTCCAAACTCAGTTCATGGAATAAGAGAAATGAGAACCAGCAGAGTCAGGCAGAAGGCAGCAGAATTTGTTGTTAGCCAGAATTTATTGTAAATAGACAGCCCTGGGGAGAGAATCCATCTATTCCCACTCTCCTCTCTAATCGTCTAATCTCACAGTGTTATCTCAATCGATTACTGTATATATGCAACTCTGCTTCCTTCTTTCCCATTTCCCCCGTTTTACAACATAAACCAACTCCCAACAGAAGCAGAGTGATGAAGGGTGTCTTTGGCTCTGCATACATTACAGGGATGAAAGCTAAATGCTGGGTGATAAATATGACCAGCAAGTCCAGAATGCTCCCAGAGAAACGCTCTTTAATGGAGTTGCTCTTAAAAATATCTGCATGTGGCCACGCTAAATACCATGATGTCTCGGTTACAGATCACAGACCTCCAATGCATGAATATTAAAGAAGAAAACTGCAGTGGAGCAACTGAACGTGAGTGGAGGAAGCTTCCAAGAGAAAACTACATTCATCAGGCTAACTTTCTTTCACACAGTCAGCTCTAGGCAAAAGTATAATATAAATAAAACCTTTTCTTCTAGATTCATTTTTCACCCTTTCTCTCTTTTTATGCTCTTCAATTGATCCATTTCTCTCATGTTCTGCCCACAGTGATAGGCTCTAAAAATGATTATTTTAAAAATTTTATTGAGGTATAGTTGATTTACAATGTTAGGTTAGCTTCAGGTGTACACCAAAGTGCCTCAGTTTTATATATATATATAACATACGTGTGTGCGTGCGTGTGTGTGTGTGCATGCACACGTGCTCCCTAGGTCTCTTCCGTTGTGTTCAACTCTTTGCAACCCACGGACTGCAGCTCCTCAGGCTCCTCTGTCCATGGGATTCTCCAGGCAAAAATATTGGAGTGGGCTACCACGTCCTCCGCCAGGGGATTATCCTGCCCCAGGAATCGAACCCACGTCTCTTATGTTTCCTGCATTGGTAGGTGCGTTCTTTACCACTAGAGCTACCTGCTACTGCTAAGTCGCTTCAGTCGTGTCTGACTCTGTGCGACCCCATAGACAGAAGCTCACCAGGCTCCCCCGTCCCTGGGCTCCCCCGTCCCTGGGATTCTCCAGGCAAGAATACTGGAGTGGGTTGCCATTTCCTTCTCCAATACATGAAAGTGAAAAGTGAAAGTGAAGTCGCTCAGTCTTGTCCCACTCTTAGCAACCCCATGGACTGGAGCCTACCAGGATCCTCTGTCCATGGAATTTTCCAGGCAAAAGTACTGGGGTGGGGTGCCATTACCTAGGAAGCCATATATATAAAATGTATATAGAATTATTTTCCATTATACATTATTATTAAGATAAGATATTGAGTACAGTTCCCCATATAGAGTGTATCTTAACCCCAAATTGAACACTATTTGGAAAGTACATAAGTGTCATAGCCTCAGATATTTGCATTTTAATTAGAACAAAAAGTTTAATCTAAGAAATAATTCTCTAATAGCGAAATTAAAGGCAAGAATGAGAAAATGGAAGTAAGCTGAAAATGGATGGATGTTTTGGGAAATGAAATCTTATTTAAACCATTCCACGTAAATGGTTTTCTTCATTCATGAAACTTACTTTCCACAGGGCTGACTTCTACTCTAACTCCATTTATATTTTTTTCTTTTTAAGAATAATTTTTTTTTCTTTTAAGTGGTGGTGGTTGGGTAATTAGAGCTTAGATTTACTAAAGTTTTCAAGTATTGACCCTTTAAAAGTCCACTTAGGGGACTTTTCTGGTGGTCCAGTGGTTAAGACTTTGCACTTCCAATGCAGGGGGTATAAGTTTGATCCCTGGTCAGGAAACTAATAAGATTCCATATGACACATGGTGTGGCCAAAAAATAAATTAAAAAAAACTAAAATCCAGTTACTACTAAGACCTTTCCCAACCCTCTTCCATTGCTCCAGCAAGGTGGAGGTACCATGCAGAAGCTATAACTATTCTTGTTGAACTTGTAGTTTCAGTGAAGACAATATCTGTGTAATTACCATCTGCTTCAAGATAAAGCATGAGCTCCAGTTTCTCTGAATGGGTATGTATATGGGTGTGCAGGCATTCAAGCACACACATGCTTACAGAAATGTACCATGAACTCCATGAATTAAATGTACACGGTGTAAACAGGGGCTCATAACCAAACAGCTTTGCGGAAGTCAGCAAATAGAACGTAGGTGATCAATCTACCCAAACCTTCCCAATACCCACAACACATCACTCGGTTTATGACTTCCATCTTGTTCATGTTCGCTTCTATGATATTGTTATGTCATCAGAATAATAAAGGACATGTATCTTCATTTCACAGCATTGATCACAAACCTAGGCGAAGAGGAGGTCACTTTACTTGCTGTATCGTCTAAACAAATCTACCGCGGGATTGGAGTTGTTTAATCATGGTGTTGTCATTTGGTTTGGGTAAGCATATTTTCCCTTCATTAGATTTAATATATAATCTCATTATAGAAATCTGACACTCGGCACTGACTCTCAACTCGTAAATCAGCTTCTACTGCTGCTCCTAAGACCCGAGAAAGAAAAACAGCAACAAAGTGTGATAAAAATGCACTGCATAATTTTACCCATCCAGAGAATGCCACCTTGCCACTCCACTTCTTATTCTATGGTTGATTCAGCCTGGTTCTGCTGTCACATGGGTTATCACGCTGACTTATATTTTTCTCTGCTATCAGACATTTAAAAACTATTTTGCTCATGAGTATTTCCAAAAGGTCACTCTTAATTTTTCTCCCATCTAATCACATCAGATATTCTTTTTTTATAACATCATGTAACATCTTGGTACTCTCAGGCCATCAACATATCTATTTATAGAGCATCTACTGTGTGTCCAGTACTTGGTCCAATGTTCAACAGGATGGGGAAGAGTAAAAGATATATTCCCTAGCTTCAAAGATGAGGCAATACATTTTGGGGGGAAAAAAGACCCTAATTTTAATCCCAAATAAACTGATTTTTCTAAACATTGCTATGTATATTCTGACATGTCTCTGATGAACAGACATCACTTATAAAATACCTTTATAAAGATGGATGTAATATGATGGATGTAATATTCTTCTAATTATCATTTAAAACATTTAAAAAAGTTTTAAAAATAATAATTTCCTGGACAGACAAAATGAAGTTGTTGATATTTTTAACCCTAAAAAATCCTTAATCTATTAAGGCCAGACCATGCTTCAGCTACAGGAAAAAAAACAAATCAAGTCAACTTTAGAAGATGCAAATTATATTAAAGATTGTTATTGTTGTTTAGTTGCTAAAGTCATGTCTGACTTTTTGCAACTGTTTGGACTATAGCCTGCCAGGCTCCTCTGTCCATGGATTTCTTAGGCAAAAATACTGGAGTGGGTTGCCTTTTCTTTCTCCAGGGGATCTTCCTGACCAGGGATCAAAACCACGTCTCCTGCATTGGCAAGCAGATTCTTTACCACTTAGCCACCAGGGATTATTACAGATTAGGAAGATATTGAAAAAAAAAAAAAACGAACACATTTGCTAACTCACACAGAATGTTGAGATGTCTTCCTACGTCACATATATGTAGTCATATGTCTTTGAGAGTAACAGATTACAGAGCATTTCATTTCCAGCCTCTCTCGGCTTGAAGCCTGGCTTTCCAAGATCATTTAAATTTCCATTTTACTTATGAAGTCATAAAAGACTGACGGGTTGATTTAATAATTCTTGAAAGATGAAAAATTTCCCCCTCTTGATGTCAAATTTATAGAAGTTCTACTAATTTTAAAGTACTGTAAAAAATAATCACAATTATAGGCAAAATTCTAGAAATATTCAAGAATTACAATGTATAACTATTACTTAGCCCTTTGGGTTTCTTGGATAAGGAATATAAACCTTTATATATGCCGCTCATTGCATATGGAGATTAGTTTAAGTACCTATTGTACCTGCAAATCTAATCTGAGCTAAGGTACCCACAATCAACACAAAATTCCCAGGATTTTCAAATTTTCAGCCAGATCTTTGTGTAACCAGAGAATGGGCATGAAAGAGCAACTGATTTTTTTTTTTTTTAAATATGGTATCATCTGTGGTATACACACAGTCACAATGGAATATTACTCAATCATAAAAAAAGAATGGAATAATGCCAGTTGCAGCAACATGGACTTGGAGGGACCCAGAGCTGATCATACTAAGTGAAGTAAGCCGGACAGAGAAAGGCAAATATTATAATGGTATCACTTACATATGGAATCTAAAAACAGCACAAATGAACTTACAGACAGAAATAAACAGACATAAAAAGCATGTCTTACTGTTACCAAAAGGGAAAAGAAGGGTAGGAATAAATTGGGAGAATGAGATTAACAGATACACAGAGTGTATGTGTGTGTGTGTGTGTGTGTGGAGTCGCTTAATCATGTCTGACTCTTTGCAACACCATGGACTCTAGCCCGCCAGACACCTCTGTCCATGGAATTCTCCAGGCAAGGATAATGGAGTGGGTAGCCATTCCCTTTCCCAGGGGTTCTTCCCGATCCAGGGATCAAACCTGAGTCTCCTGCAATGTAGGGGGATTCTTTACCATTTGAGCCACCAGGGAAGCCCAACAGATGCACACTACCATACATAAAATAAAAAACAACAAGATCCTACTCAATAGCACAGGGAACTACATTCAATATTTTGTAATAAACGATAATGAAAAATAATCAGAAACAAAAAGAAAAGAAAAAATATATATGTATGTATAACATGGGGAACTATACTCAATATTTTATAGTAACAGATAATGGAAAAGAATATAAAAAGAATTATATATATATGTGTGTATATGTGTGTGTGTGTGTAGAGTCAACTCTTTGGAAAAGATCCTGATGCTGGGAAAGATTGAAGGCAAAAGGAGAAGGCGGCAGCAGTGGATGAGATGGTTAGATAGCGTTGCCGAATCAATGAACATGAATTTGGGAGAACTCTGGGGGACAGTGGAGGAC
Organism: Tragelaphus eurycerus; assembly: GCA_935064755.1. Lineage (NCBI taxonomy): Eukaryota > Metazoa > Chordata > Mammalia > Artiodactyla > Bovidae > Tragelaphus > Tragelaphus eurycerus. The sequence continues at coordinate 7,765,696 of CAKXYN010000034.1, read as the reverse complement.
AGAGGAGCCTGGTATGCTGGGGTCCATGAGGTCACAAAGAGTCGGACACAACTTAGTGACTCAACATCAACACATTACTTTGCTGTACCTACCCCTGAAACTGACGCAGCATTGTAAATCAACTATACTTAGCTACCACGTGTCCAACTCTTGCAACTCCATGGACTGTAGCCTGCCAGGCTCCTCTGTCCATGGGATTCTACAGGCAAGAATAATAGAGTAGGCTGCCATCTCCTTCTCCAATATATATAATCACCTTGCTGTACACCTGAAACAGACGCAGCATTGTAAATCAACTAACTATACTTCAATAAAAATTACAGAGTATCATGATACAGTGCTGAATGTGGTTCTAGACTAATCTACTTAAGGAGAACGGGAGGAGCATTTTGTGTGTTTGTGTATCTGGCTGTTTGTTTTATTATTAAAAAAACTGCTGGAAGCTAGGAAGAATGAGGAGGTATATGCACACTTTACTCTTAATAAAAATGGACAAACTTTGATACCAAATTCCATTCTGAGCTGTGCAGCTTCCCAGTGTGGAGTCCAGAGTGAAGAATTCAAGACTTCAGGGACTGTGCTGTTCTTGATGCCCCTGGGGACTGCAGAGCAAAGGGAAGGAAGCAGACTCTGACTAAGACTCAAGCTTACAGTGGTGAAGCTCTGGGGTGGAGATCCCCAAAGATGGTTAACGTTCGCATTATGGAAGTTCAAGAAGTTGAGTCTCTCTATGGTCTGACTTGATAATCCCAAAGAAAGGCAATGCCAAAGAATGTTCAAACTACTGTACAATTGCACTCATCTCACTTGCTAGCAAAGTAATGCTCAAAATTCTCCAAGTGAGGCTCCAATAGTATTTGAACCGAGAACTTCAGGAAAGACAGAGGAACCAAAGATCAAACTGTCAACATCTTCTGGATCATAGAAAAAGCAAGAAAGTTCCAGAAACACATCTACTTCTGCTTTATTGACTATGCCAAAGCCTTTGCTGACTGGGTGGATCACAACAAACTGTGGAAAAGAGATGGGAATCCCAGACCACCTTACCTGCCCCCTGAGAAATCTGTATGCAGGCCAATAGGCAACAGTTACAACTGGACATGGAACAATGGACTGGTTTCACTTTGGGAAAGGAGTATGTCAAGGCTGTATATTGTCACCCTGCTTATTTAACTTCTATGCAGAGTACATCATGCGAAATGCTGGGCTGGATGAAGCACAAGCTGGAATCAAGATTGCTGGGAGAAATAGCAAAAACCTCAGATATGCAGATGACACCCTCATAGCAGAAAGTGAAGAGGAATTGAAGAGCCTCTTGATGAAACTGAAAGAGGAGAGTGAAAAAGCTGGCTTAACTCAACATTTAGAAAACTAAGATCATGGCATCCCCATCACTTCATGGCAAATAGCTGGGGAAACAATGGAAACAGTGATAGACTTTATTTTTGGGGGAGGGGGCTCCAAAATCACTGCAGCCATGAAATTAAAAGATGATTTTTCCTTGGAAGAAATGTTATGACCAACCTAGACAGCATATTAAAAAGCAGAGACATTACCCTGCTGACAAAGGTCCATCTAGTCAAAGCCATGGTTTTTCCAGTAGTCATGTATGGATGTGAGAGTTGAATAATAAAGAAAGCTGAGTGTTAAAGAATTGATGCTTTTTAACTGTGGTGTTGGAGAAGACTCTTGAAAGTCTCTTGGACTGAAAGGAGATCCAATCAGCCAATCCTAAAGGAAATTAGCCTGAATATTCATTGGAAGGACTGATGCTGAAGCTCCCATACTTTGGCCACCTGACGCAAAGAACTGACTAACTGGAAAAGACCCTGATGCTCAGAAAGATTGAAGGCAGGAGGAGAAGGGGATGACAGAGGATGAGATGGTTGGATGACATCACCAATTTGATGGACATGAGTTTGAGCAAGTTCCGGGGGTTGATGATGGACAGGGAAGCCTGGCATGCTGCAGTCCCTGAGGTCACAAAGAGTCAGACATGATTGAGCGACGGAACTGAACTGAACTGATGGAGAGGAGGAAGGAAAATAAGGAAAGAGGAAGTGGGGTATATCCCAGAAGGGAAACCCTGTGATGTGTTTAACTCCGTGCTTTCCCTTAAAAGATGAGGAACACCCTATTTCATCTAGCGTATTCAATCTTTAGCTTTCTAGGCTAGAATTCCCTTTGCATTAACTTTCAATGTCTCAGTAAATCTTGACATACCTTATAGCTTAGTCTGCTGATACTGCGAGGAGTAAAGGTTGGAGACAGTGAAATCAGGTGTGTCCTGCTAAATGCACATCCTCTGCTCTGAAGATGACTGTACTATGACGGGTTCAAGAGGCCAGGAGCAAAGCAAGGAATAGAAGGGAGTGGGGAGCAGAAGTTCATGGCACCCCAACATCAGCTGAGAAGCATATGGCTCAGGAGTAACTACGAGACAGACCCTGGCTCTCTCAAAGAAATAAGAAGGTGACTCAGTAGGGAGGCCGATGCATGGGTCTCCTTAAAAAAACTTAAAACAGTAACTGTTCTTTCTACGGAACCCTGCAGGGGTTAATATCAATAGTACCCAAGATGAGTATTACTCCCACACAAATTCAGATAGCATTTTATATAAACAAACAACTAAAGTTGGGAGTGTTTTATAGAAATACACAACTAAAGTTGGGTCCATCTTCAAACGATTCCAGTGCAGAATATAAAGCTACACCTAGTGAAATCTGTGAATTCTAGACAAAAGCCTGCACGTTGTAGCTGTTTATTATAATCTGACTGTTGGCACCTTTTCTTTTCTTGTTTATACGATACTATCGAGAGGGACCATTTTCCCTCATAATGGCTTATTTATCTGTATCAGACTCTTTTACCTTCCTCCTTAACATTTCTAGATCACTTTCTGTGTTATATCCCAAACTGGGGTTTTGTATCTTCTATCTTCTTTCACAAAAAAAAATTTTTACACTCTTTATTTTTTATGGGATGTATAGTCAATCAACAATGTTGTGAAACTTTCAGGTGAACAGTGAGGAGCCTCAGCCATACATATACATGTATCCATTCTCCCACAAACACACCTCCCTTTCAGTCTGCCACATGACACTGAGCAGAGCTCCCTGTTCTATATAGTAGGTCTGTGATGGTTATCCACTTTGAATACAGCAGAGGGTACATGTCCATCCCAAACTGCCTATCTATTATTAATAATTACTTTTTCATAAATTCTGTCTCCTCAACAAAATTAGAAACTTCTTAAAAGGAATAAAATCGATTTCTGGGGATCCATGATGTCTAGCTGTGTTTATTATGAAGTAGTCATTATTTAAATGATGACCACAAGGCTTCTTTTCCTGAAAAAGTGCAGAAATGATCGATGTGTTTTCAAGAGAGCAGCTGGAATACACAAGGAGTTAGAGAGAATTGTAAAGTCCATTATTTCTATGTATGACTCCTTAGATACCAATTAAATACCCTAAGGAACTGGGCACTCACCCAATGTCACCAATTGAGAAAACAACGCATCTGAGTACTTGGTACGTAACCAGGAGACTTTCATCTCAATAAGAGAAGATGACAATATTTTTTTGGCTGATATCCACGTGATAATTGGCTAAAACCAGATGAATACAAAAAACTTAATTATGGAAAGCATGGTAGTTTGAACATTTTTAGGATCTGTGTGAAACAACGGATGAGCCCATGAATGCTTAGAAAATGACGAGATGAAGGAGCTGGAAGAAACATTTCTAATTTTATTTCTGTTTTTCTTATTAGAAAAAAGAAAAATTGAAGACATGAGTTTCATAAGCAAGCATGGTATATGTGGCCACAAGTTTCTGCTGAATGTGCTAGGACATTAGGAAGCAGATGTGCATCATTTTCACCACCATCAAGTCACAGGATTTTAGAGATGAAGAATTGGTCTAGCTCAATTCCCTTGTGATCTGAGAAACCTGGGGGAAACGGAGCGATGCAAGTTACTTGAAATTACACAACCAGTCTACAACTTCTGGCATCTGTTAAGTTAGCCACTCACGTCATGGAAAGGTATACCAAGCCCTGCCTGCCTCCCCCACAAAAACGTTGGAAATAGGCTTTCTGTAAACAAGACAGAAGAGATGTGCAGAGACATTCTTAGTAGCACAGAATAACTAAGATGCTTAGTAGCATGTGGGGGGAAAAAGGTTCTTTAAAAACATGTCTAGGATGGTGATAAAGTAAGTAAAAATTGGAGGCCAGACATCTCAAGATGTTTTCTGGGTAAGTGAGCTAGGAGAGGGCACTTTCCAACAGCATGCCAATCCCTTGGGTAATGAAATACAAACACAGGACAAGCCTGACATCCTAGTGGGAGGTCATCAGAGACCCAGCACAAAGAAGGTACCCACAGACGGCAACATGTCAGAGAAGATGCACTAGGAAAAAGCACATCCACAGAGAACTTGGCTTTTCTTGGAATTGACATTGAGTGGAAACAAGTTTAAAAAAAGTCTCTTGAGAGGTCCTTACCCAAAGTTCATTTTCCAAAGATTGAGGCAAGGATCCACAGAAGAAAAATCTCAAGAAAAAAACAAAATTAATCAAATAATCACTGTCTTAAAGTACTTAGCAGAGACAATTTCCAAATCCTATCTAGAGAAACATATCCTAAGCACATGTGTGTTATTTGCATAGTTGTGTCCGACTCTTTGCGACCCCAGGAACTGAGGCCCATCAGGCTCCTCTGTCCATGGAATTCTCCAGGCAAGAATACTGCAGTGGGTTGCCATTTCCTTCTCCAGGGGATCTTCCCGACCCAGAGATCGAACCCAGGTCTCCCACATTACAGATAGATTCTTTACCGTTTGAGCCACCAGGGAAGTCCTGCTGCTGCTGCTGCTGCTGCTGCTGCTGCTGCTGCTGCTGCTGCTGCTGCTGCTGCTGCTGCTGCTGCTAAGTCGCTTCAGTCGTGTCCGACTCTGTGCGATCCCATAGACGGCAGCCCACCAGGCTCCCCCGTCCATGGAATTCTTCAGGCAAGAATACTGGAGTGGGTTGCCATCTCCCTCTCGAATGCATGAAAGTGAGAAGTGAAAGTGAAGTCGCTCAGTCGTGTCCGACTCTTAGCGACCCCATGGACTGCAGCCCACCAGGCTCCTCCATCCATGGGATTTTCCAGGCAAGAATACTGGAGTGGGGTGCCATTGCCTTCTCTGAGGGAAGCCCTATTTTAAGCATAGGTCACAAAAAATCCCTTTCGATGAAATCCCAAGCTTGAAACAGACATAAAAAAAAAATATTTCTAAGCACATGAGCAAAAAACTCTTATAAATGAATCTGTAGACATAATAAAAAGAATTATCAGATTTTCAAGAAGGATGCTATGTAAATTAACAGGTACAACATGTAAAATAGTTCCAATCTACTCAAATAAAATGAGTCTATTAAAATTGATCAGAAAATACTGAAATAGTAACATGGAATTTATGGAGCTTAAAAATATTCAAGTTTAAAACAAATGAATAAAACTCAAAATATAAAATGTGACATAGTTGGAGAAAAACTCTGTAAAACTGTCACATGTATATCCAGAAATGACAAGCGAAGTAGCGCTGAGAGAGAAAAATACGGCATTTATGATCAGTAGTTAAGAAGCATGGGAAAAGAGAAGGAGAGATTCTACCAGAGCTGATTCCAAGTGTGGTCCACAGACTAACAGCATCCTTTCCTGAACATTCTCAAGACACAACGCAAACTCACCATTTGGCAGGAATTTGTTCTACAAGTCACTCAGATGACTTTTTTGTAAGCTAAATTTGAGAAGCATTGGCTTAATACAGCTCTAACATAAGTTCTAACAGGCAAAACATAAAATATTCAAGTGGTAACATTGAAAAAAATAATAGCTCAAAATTTATTAAATTAATAAATAATACCAATCCTCATACTCAAGAAATTCAATGGATCCCTAACAGGATAAACAAAAATAAATCCTCACATATGGTGACAATGAAGAAAGACAATAAGAATATCTTTAAAAAAACAGTCAGTGATGAAATTCAGTTTAGGGTCATAGGAGATCTCAAGAATACAGTCCAGGGACTTCCACGGCCATCCAGCGGTTCAGATTCTGCCTTCAGTGAAGGCAGTGTGGCTTAAATTCCTGGTTGAGGAGCCAAGATCCCACATGCCTCATGGCCAAAAAAACAAAATATAGAAAACAAAGCAATATTGTATCAAATTCAATGAAGACTTTTAAAATCATCCAAATCAAAAAAAAAAAAAAAAAAAAATCCAGTGTAGTCCAGAGAGAGATCATTTAAAAGCAGATAAGGCTAGAGGAAAGATTTCTTCAAGTTGGTAACATTTGCTGAACATTCAATACCTAATATACTTGAACATATAAAAAGAAAATTTTCATACCTGGTAAAGATTTGCTGGGGGTCGTGGAGAGCTAATAAACCATGTAGAAAACTAAGAAAATGACACAAAAATCTAGCAATTACTCTCCAGAGAAAACATAATAATGAATAATAAAAGTAATCATGTTATAATAACTTGGACATCTGCAAATAGCTTTTATAGGCTCCTATCAATTGCGGGCTTCCCAGGTGGCTCAATGGTAAAGAATCCACCTGCCAAGCAGGAGACACTGGTTTGATTCCTGGGTCAGGAAGATCATCTGGAGAAGGGAATGGCTACTCACCCCAGTATTCTTGCCTGGGAAATCTCATGGACAGAGGAGCCAGGCAAGCTACAGTCCTTGGGGTCACAAAAGAGCTCGACATGACTTTTTCACAAACAGTAACAGCATTACTGTTCGCAAATAGCAACAGCAACTCATATAAATTATCATAAGATGATTTAACAAAAAGTACAGTGTAACTATATTGAGAAGAAAGGGACTGTAAAGTACTTAATAAGGATCAAAAGAGAAGAGAAAGTTAAACCCTCCTTTTCTATGAGTAATACAGTATTATCTCCACATGAGAAATCAAGACATAGGAATGGAAACATGAATGGAAAAAGCAAAAAAAAAAAAAAAAATCCAAAATAGTTATAAGTCATCAACACTGAGGAGCAACGGAAATGGTTTACTTTATAGCAAGCTATCTTAAACTAATTGACTTTTTAAATAAATGCAAGCACGTTTAACTTTTATAAAAGACCTGTTTACTTTCTTCCTTAGTGGCAAAGCATCGAACCTTTGAAACTATGAGGTGGCCTCGAGTATGTGGGGCTGTAAGGATCAGGGGTAGCTGGTGAGAGTTTACTTTTATATAACCACTCTTAAAAATAACTTGGCATTGCCTGGCAAAGTTGGATATGCACAAGCTGTATTATCCAGCTTATTCTTACATCTGTACCCTAGAGAAACTGCAGCACATCTGCACAGGAAGCCTGTCAGGAGTGGGGATAAAAACATTGTTTGCACGTATCTAAAACCTGGATCCAATCCAAAGGTTTTTAAGTAGGAGAATGACTAAATAAACTGTGACATATTCATACAGGAAAACCATATACAGCAGTGAGAATGAATGAACTAGAATTATACACATCCACTTGGTGCATCTCAGTCATTTAAAATGACATCGAATAAGATGTAGAAGAGTACTATTTCACGTATGCAAAATTCAAAACTAGAAAAAACTAAATAACATATCATTTATGCATGTCTCTTCTAAGTAAAACAGAAAAAAAGAAAAGGAAAAGAATGAGTGGCCCAAATATCAAAATATACTTTAGTGAGTAGAGAAAGGGTGAGTGGTCTGCCAAGTAAGGTTTCATTTTTTTAAACTGTTTAGGAATAAGATTTTTTTCTCTTATTTAAGCAAAAACTTTCCTTGGAAGGACTGATGCTGAAGCTCCAGTACTTTGGCCACCTGATGCAGAGAGTCAACTCAATGGAAAAGACTCCGATGCTGGGAAAGATTGAGGGCAAGAGGAGAAGGGGACAACTGAGAATGAGATGGTTGGATGGCATCACTGACTCAATGGACATGAGTTTGAGCAAACTCTGGGAGATCGTGAAGGACAGGGAAGCCTGGCGCGCTGCAGTCCATGGGTTCACAAAGAGTTGGACGTGACTTAGTAACTGAACAATAACAACAACAAGCTAAAACTATAAGTGATATATACTTTTATATTTCCCAAGTAAAGCACATCCTGATTCATGCCACATAACTAGAATTTCATTTCTCAAACTGTCTGGTCTCAGCCTCTCCAAACCTAGCTCTCAGCTCTGTTCTTGACTATGTTCTCTTAAAAAAAAAAAAAAAAAAAATTCTTTTTTTTTTGATGTGGACCATTTTTAAAGTCTTCATTGAATTTGTTACAATATTGCCTCTGTTTTATGGTTTGGTTTTCCAGCTTTGTGGCAGGTGGGATCTCAGCTTCCTGACCAGAGATCAAACCTGCACCCCCTGAAGGCAAAATCTTAACCCGTGCACCACCAGGGGAGTGCCCTTGACCGTGTTCTCGTCACTTTCTCTCCACTGCCTGCTTCCATCAGTCTTGTCCTTTGTGCATCTTGTATGCTGACCCTTCACTTCTAACCCTGAGTCCGTCCAGCCATGCTTCTCTTCTCTGGTCCCTGATACACACAACATTCCGGTTCTGGCCTGGCAGCTGGAGGTCCTGGCCACATACGTTTCTAAGGAAAATCCTACCTGGATTGGCCTAGCTCATACACAGATTCCAGAAACACAAAGACTACGTATTTTTACCCTCTTTCTAGGGCCACCCTCTAAATGATGCGGACTGTGTTGAACAGTACAACAGAGGCTAGACCACAGGAATATCCCACTATCCCCAATAGTGAAGCGAGGTTCTATGAGCAGACCTGTCGTATGACCACAGAGCCAAAGACCTGACAGGCTGAGAATATAAGACCTTGAAGAAAGTTAAAGGAACAGATTTTTGGTTTTAAACGTATTTTTCTTTTGGCCGCACTAGGCCTTGGTTGTGGCATGTCGGCTTCTCTAATTGCCCTGCAGCATGTGGGATCTTAATTCCTTAACCAGGGAATCAAACCTGTTTCCTGCATTAGAAGGCAGATTCTTAACCACCAGACCACCGGGAAAGTCCCTTGCTGCTGCTGCTGCTAAGTTGCTTCAGTCGTGTCCGACTCTATGCAACCCCATAGACGGAAGCCCACCAGGCTCCCCCATCCCTTGGATTCTCCAGGCAAGAACACTGGAGTGGGTTGCCATTTCCTTCTCCAATGCATGAAAGTGAAAAGTGAAAGGGAAGTGGGAAAGTCCTTTAAAAACCTGTATTTTGACAAGGCATTTCATCCTTATTGAAAATCATGATTTGCAAAGATGTTCATGATGAGTATTAAGCAATGCAAATTCTAGTTTTCTGGCTTCTTTGCTTCATCTGCCAGCCCCCAGTACTGCATCAAAACAGAGCCGTCTTTTTCCACGGTGTCTTTTCTCTTTGTAATCTAGCACCATGATTATTAATGAAGAATAAAAATACTCCTGCTGTCAATAATCTATCGTATCAGAAACTGCTTCATCAAAGGTAATGGAGGCCTCTGACACCCACGCTAAGTTAACATTCCCTCAAGGAGAAGACAGTCAGAGGGGCTAAGTGACCATGAGGTTCACATCAAATCAGTAACAGGGCAGAAGCCAGAGTCTTTTTTATTTATTTATTTTTAACTGAAGGATAACTACTTATCAACATTGTGTTGGTTTCTGCCATACATCAATAGGAATCAGCCACAGGTATTCATACGTCCCCTCCTTCTTGAAACTCCCTCCCACTTCCCACCCCTCTAGAGGGTCACAGAGCACTGGTTTGAGCTCGCTAAATCACGCAGCAAACTCCCACTGGCTATCTGCTTTACAAATGGCAATGTATCTTTCCATACTACTTACTCCATTCATAACCATCCTCTCCTCCCTCACTGTGTCCACAAGCCTGTTCTCTATGTCTCTGTCTCCACTGCTGTGCTGCAAATAGGTTCATCAGGACAATTTTTCTAGACTCCATATATATGTGTTAATATATGACGTTTTTTTCTAGAGTAAGTTCAGTCACTCAGTCATATCTGACTCTTTGCAACCCCTGGCTGCATGCCTCCCTGTCCATCACCAACTCCCAGAGTTTACTCAAACTCATGTCCATCGAGTCGGGTATTCCATCCAACCATCTCATTCTCTGTCATCCCCTTCTCCTCAATCTTTCTGCCTTCAAACTTTCCCAGCATCAGGGTCTTTGCCAATGAGTCAGTTCTTCACATCAGGTGGCCAAAGTATTGGAGTTTCAGCTTCAGCATCAGTCCTTCTGATGAATACTCAGGACTGATTTCCTTTAGGATGGACTCGTTGGATCTCCTTGCAGTCCAAGGGACTCTCAAGAGTCTTCTCCAACACCACAGTTCAAAAGCATCAGTTCTTCGGTGCTCAGCTTTCTTTATGGTCCAACTCTCATATCCATACATGACTACTGGAAAAACCATAGCTTTGACTAGATGAACCTTTGTTGGTAAAGTAATGTCTCTGCTTTTTAATATGCTGTCTAACTTGATCATAACTTTTCTTCCAAGGAGCAAGCATCTTTTAATTTCATGGCTGCAGTCATCTGCAGTGATTTTGGAGCCCCCAAAATAAAGTCTGCCACTATTTACCCATCTACTTGCCATGAAGTGATGGGACAAGATGCCATGATCTTAGTTTTCTGAATGTTGAGTTTTAAGCCAACTTTTCCACTCTCCTCTTTCACTTTCATCAAGAGGCTCTTTAGTTCTTCTTCACTTTCTGCCATAAGGGTGGTGTCATCTACATATCTGAGGTTATTGATATTTCTCCCAGCAATCTTGAGTCTTAATCATTAACTAGTCTATATCCCAATTTCCTGATGCTATGGAATTAATTTTAAGATCTGGGTTCAATGGTTGCTTTATTTAAACTCAGTCTTCATGGTCTGAGTTGAATGTTTGCAACTTCTTTTCCCTGTTCATCATGATAGTTCTATAATGAAAACTTGTCCCCATTCCAGAAATAGTCTCATCCAACAATTCTAAAAATCTGATGTCTAAATGTGATTATGAACTATGACAAGATCTCTTTCCTTTGTTCTTTCTCAGACAACATAATCTCAAAGATCAGCTAGAACTTAGTGTGTGACAAGAATGCAAAGTCATCCCTGTCTGATAATTCTTGGCACTGTGTTGCCTCACGAGACCCTAACAGAGTCGCTTATACTTTCCATGCATGCTGTAAAGTTTAGATTGTAATCTACAGTATTAGCTAGAGAGGCATCATTCACCTTGTTCAGATTTCCTTGGCACAACATCAAGCCAAAATATAATGAACTCAATTCGTCAATGACATAATTTTACGTTATCAGAGCCTGACTTGAATATTGCCCAAAGTTATCTTAATTTTTGCTCTCTGCAACTTCTCTAATTACTTTTTAGAAGGAGCTGAGGATCTTTAATTTCCCTTAAGAATTTAGACCTATGGGGACACTGTGGGAACAGGTACCCATGTCCCACTTGTTAAAGACAGTTAACAATCCTAAAATCAAGTTCTAGATTTAGCCAACATTACTACATAATAATTTTGTACTTTAAAGATGAGATCAAATGGCTAATGGAAGATCATAGTCTATAAAGAAGAGCTATTGACTCTTTTTTGAATTAATTGGAATTATTTGGTACTTAAAAAAAAAAATTGGAATACCTAGTCATTCTTTCCTTTCTGGAGATGTTGTCTTATGATTCATTGTTGGTAAAAGAGACTCCAAATGGTCCAGAAGGTGTATGTGATACACTCCAAAGTGATGGAGAACATGTGTATCAGTTGATTTCAATTATTTTCTAGTAAAGAATAAATGACCTGACTAATGCAGAAACTCTAGATCCCTTGACTATAGTTAGTGGGAATAAGAACAGCAAATTCCTTGAGTTGTGTTTGGTATATTAATTTATCCTGCTAACTTGGGAAGTAAAGATGCAGGGAAACACAAAACCTTGCTCTCTACAGTGCTGCTAAGTCACTTCAGTCGTGTTTGACTCTGTGCGACCCCATAAATGGCAGCCCACCAGGCTCCCCCGTCCCTGGGATTCTCCAGGCAAGAACACTGGAGTGGGTTGCCATTTCCTTCTCCAGCTTAGGTAAGCAGCTTTCTTGAATTTAGAGTAAAAGATAAAATGAAGTCCATACCAATTGTCTATATTTATTTCAACCTGGCCTTAATTTCTACTTAACCAGGAAGTGCCTGCACACTGCCAAAAGATAAGCCAGGTCAAAACCATAGATAAGAATGTGGTGATTCTATTTTATATGTAATCTACAAAGAGGGCACTTGTCTCTACAGCACTCATTTCAAAGATTAGGATCCAGACAATAATCATAGCAAACAGCAAAATTCTCCTTGCAGGTCTCCTTCCCTTTAACATGAAGATTAAGCACTAAAAACACTGAATAAAATTTAAGATAAAATGAAATACTTTTATAATGTTGGAGGTTCCTAAAGGCACAGCATTGAATGTACACAAACACACACACACTCTCTCTCACACACCACAGTAGCTCAAAGCCAGGATTTTTAATGATAATGAAGCATCTTGATAAATGAAGCATGGTCTCAATAAATAAATTATTTTCCACTGCTGGCCTGTGTGGTTTTATTTGTGATTACCGCAGCAACTTGGATACTTCTGCACAGTGTATAAAAGCAAATCGACGTGTGATTATGCTCAGAGTTAGAGCTAACCAGGAAGGCATAGATATAAGACACTTTCTCTTGATAAACAGTTACTTTCAAAGGGTACGTTTTCTGTTTGTTTATAAGATGCAGGTGAAGTCAGACAGATAGAAACATCATTAAGATCTGCTAATGAATCATCTTCCTATTTGCACTGGGAATAAGTGTTTGAACTCAACGCTACATCTATGTTTGAAGAAATACAATTATTGGTTAACAAATGTGTTACATTTAGATGGTAGGGCTGGATGAATACTAACTAGAAGCAAGCACTGTGTCTGAAATGTTAGAAAAATACAGTACATCAGTGGCAACATTCCATTTTTACCTGAGCAAATACACATTTATATTGTTATGTTAAATATATTTATTGAGTCAGAGTTACGGCTTTAAAATTCACACTACTCTTTTTCACTGGTAACATGTTTCTTATTAAAAATGTAGAAAGTAAAGCATAAATAATCATTATCAATGATCCCTATCATTCAATGATAACCACTGTTTTAATTTTGGGGTCTATGCTATTTCTTAAGACAGGTACACAAACTCATTTATATGTACATATGTACCCATTCTTGCAGCAGCAGCACATGTATATGTACATTTGGAAGTATTAGTATTTTAAAAATGCCATCATTTAATTCCAGCCCTCTGCCCAGTACATTACTGACATATATTTATGACAGAGGGTCCAAAGTTTTACAACCCTGATTATTTAACTGACTGTGTTGAAGCAGTGTATTAGCAGTGCTGTCCAAACTAACGAGGCCATCAGGAGAAAACAGAGATAATGATGAGCTGATTTTATTTGGCTCCTGGCCACTGTCCAGTGTTCTCTTTGTGCTTCACTCCAGAGTCTTTCTTGATTCAAACTATTTCTAAACTTCATTTATCCCCTAGTCATCTGAGAATTTAAAGTATAGATTTGGTTTCATCTACCTTTTCCAAACCCAGCATGATATCGGACACACAGTAAATGCTCAGAAAGTATTACATTTGCTAAATTGTAAGCCAGTGCCCTGCCTTAAATAAAAACTTTACTTAATATTACTGTAATTTTTTCTCCCTACCTGTTCTCATGTCATTTACATTACCTGGGTCAACAGTATCTACTGAACTCAAGAGAGGATATACTATTAATTTAATCTGCAAATGCCTGAGTCAAGGAAATACATACACACATACACAGATATTTTTAAAATAAAACTAAAATGTAAAATGCTTTTAAAGAATTCAAGTCCTGGAAGAACACAGTCCTCACTCTTTATCAAGAACCAGTGGGCTAAAGACAACAAGAAGCCGGGTCTTATCAATATCTCATCTGTCTTGACCTTGACTAGCAAGAGTCTCAGTTCAGTTCAGTCACTCAGTCGTGTCCGACTCTTTGAGACCCCATGAATCGCAGCACACCAGGCTTCCCTGTCCATTACCAACACCCGGAGGTCACTCAGACTCACGTCCATCGAGTCAGTGATGCCATCCAGCCATCTCATCCTCTGTCGTCCCCTTCTCCTCTTGCCCCCAATCCCTCCCAGCATCAGAGTCTTCTCCAATGAGTCAACTCTTCACATGAGGTGGCCAAAGTATTGGAGTTTCAGCTTTAGCATCATTCCTTCCAAGGAAATCCCAGGGCTGATCTTCAGAATGGACTGGTTGGATCTCCTTGCAGTCCAAGGGACTCTCAAGAGTCTTCTCCAACACCACAGTTCAAAAGCATCAATTCTTCAGCATTCAGCCTTCTTCACAGTCCAACTCTCGCATCCATACATGACCACAGGAAAAACCATAGCCTTGACTAGACAAACCTTTGTTGGCAAAGTAATGTCTCTGCTTTTCAATATGCTATCTAGGTTGGTCATAACTTTCCTTCCAAGGAGTAAGCGTCTTTTAATTTCAAGTCCTGGAAGCAAGAGTCTAGCAGGGCAGAAATGAAAATAAAAGTTTCAAGAGAATAATGCCATTCCTCTGCCTGGTCACTATGGATTTTCTGAAGAACACTCATAGCTACTTGGAGATGTCCTAGTTCTGAGTCTCATTTACTACTCCTTCAAAGAAGTAAGATTCCAGGTTTTTTGTCCAGGAAAAACACTCCCTTTAGATGACATATTCTGAAAGAGGAGTAGGAATACTAAAAGCCAATGAGAATTCACCTATTTTCTTGACAGAGAAATATTGCACATGGGTTTCCTGGTGGCTCAGCTGGTAAAGAATCTGCCTGCAATGCAAGAGACCCGTGTTCAATCCCTGGGTGGGGAAGATCCTCTGGAGAAGGAAATGGCAACCCACTCCAGTATTCTTGCCTGGAGAATTTCGTGGACGAGCCTGGTGGGCTACAGTACACGGGATCACAGAGTCGGACATGACTAAGTGACTAACTTTCACTTTTCAACAAATGTTATGATTTGCATGTGTTTCCTCCTCCACTTTCTTTCATTGTTGTTAAAGGGTCTCCTGGAGGCTAAAACTGCAAACCAGGCAGCATGCATGCATCTTTTTCACAGCACACAAAGCATGCCCAATGGATTCAATAATTGATTAATTAGGGAGACCAAGCTGCTGCTTCAGCTTCCTCCAAAACAGTAAATTAAGCCCAAATAAGGGCTCTGTCACCCACCCAGAGGAAATCCTCTCTACAGCTAGCTTAGGGAAGCTTGTCCAAGGGTTCCAAGGTGTGTGGAAGAGATATTTATATTAAGAAAGCAAAATCAGATTTGTAGACAAATAAGAGCTGGGGCACACACTACTCTGTGTGTGTGTGTGTGTGTGTGAGAGAGAGAGAGAGAGAGAGAGAGAGAACTCTCATCATATCACACATGGGAGGCATTAAACACAGTTAGGGGATATTTAACTACCCTGCCCCAAGGTCATTTTGATTGTCTACTTGGTTTATTAAGTTGTTCAAACAGATCCACAGAATGGACCTTTTATGATATTTATATCAGCTATTCCAAAAAGTATCAATGTCCAGAATTCCACATGTTACTATTCCAAGTCTCTCTGCTTGACAGGTGTCTATGTCAAGGGAAATGACAGGTGTAGAACGTCTGACTCAGGTGATTTCGCCTCTCAGATTATACAGACTCAAAATAAGAGGGACAGTACTAGAAATGAGTGAAAATTCACTTAAATCTATTTCTTTTGATGGAGAAATGTTGTGAAGTGGATTCAAGGAGTCTTGCGGTTTGCATGCATTTCTGCTAGCTGGGCACAAATGTAATAAACCATAACCCTTTAACATGATTCAAGAACTTTCACAGGAAGTGAGAAAATGCTATACTTTCTTGAACTAGAAGCTTAGGTGGTCTCCATCAATGAAGGGAAGAAATAGGCTGGTAGCAGGTAGACCAGCTGAGTGGGGGTTACAGCATGAGCTCACAGTCTGCTCACTGAGTCATTTTTAGTCTGAGAAATTAGCCCAGAGAGCTTTAAAAATGCTCAAAAGGGATCTAGATTGTGGGCCCAGGAGCTGAGGGTGATGTGATGCTTTCCCTTCTGAAGGCTTTAATCAACTTTAATTCTCAAGGTCTTAAAAATAACTAGGGAGGTGGAGCAAGGAGAAAGAAGATGAAGAATCAGCATAAATCAATACAGCTAGGTGAAGACAAATTTCTTGGTTTCCTGTGGATGGATGACTGACATCAAAGATGCTGATGAGAAATAAGAGTTTTCTTTAAATGCTCAGAAAATGTTCACAGACGTGTCTATGACAGACCCAACAGAAACCCCCATCACCCTTTCTCTGTTAACCATTTACACCTCAATCCTTGGTCCCTATTCTTACTGAAAAGCATTAGGAGGTCGAAACCTCAGTTTCAACCCAGCTGAACTTGGATTTGTGATAATTCGTTAGTGATTACAAATGCCCTTGATACAATTTCTGATTTGAAATGTGCATCATGGAGCTGTGGGTAGGAGAGAATCTTTCAGCGGCTATGACAAACACAGCAGATGGCCCAACACCTGGGACAGCTTTATCATCCCCCCTTGTTTCTGTAGGTATTACAGGGGAAATGATGAAGAGCTCAGGATATTATTAGCCTGATAAAGACCAGGGCTTTAGTCCTTATCGTATTTCAATTTTGCTGCTACAGCTAAATTAAAATGAAAAAAACCAGCTTCTCCAGAATTCATTCTCATCCCCAGTCTCCTTCCTGGCCCATCAGCATTTCAAAACATTTTTAGACCCATAGGAGCCATTCAGTGATTCTGAAGTCATTTAAGGACCGCTCTGCTCCAAAAGTCTCAACTGTAGGGCTTTTAAAACAGGGATGGGAATTGTGACAGAAAGTCCAGAGGAAAGGATAGAATTAGGACAGTGTTTCTTCAACTGACAGTTGTCCCTCACCCTCCACCATGGGACTTGATAATGTGTGGAGACATTTTTAGTTGTCAGAACCAAAGGCAAGTATCAGTGCCATCTATTGGACAGAAGCCAGGGATGCCGTTAGACATCCTACTAAGTGTTCACAGAGAACCGTCCTCCCCAACCTGCAGACTGATCTGACCCCAAATGTCAACAGTGCTGAGCTTGAGAAACCCTGAATTAGGGAGACTTAAAAGTTCACACTTTTCGATAGACAAGGATTAGCATGATGGCCAGAAGCAAAGCATCTCTTCCATTAAGGATGCCTTGCTAGCACCTTTCTCAACCAGAGATACTGAACCTGGGTGTTAAACTAAGTTGACAAAGGACACATATTGTACCAGATTTGGAATTGGACAGGGAGAAGAGAAAAAAAATATTCCTTGTAACTAAAGATAGTGGGGAAAGTCATTTGTAATGATGCAAAGGTATATCTTCTGTGAGCTTAGTTCATCATTAAGATGTCTTCTAGGTGCTTAACACCTCATTAAAATTAAATCTGTACCTGCCAAAACCCAGTACTTTCTAATAATCTGTGGAGTACGTACTAATTAAATTTAGCAAATGCTTTGAGAGTAGCCAGGAACCCAGCTAGGAAAGCAATCTGTTGATATAACTCCTCTCTCAACAGAATTGATGGGTAGACTGAACTGACTTGGACTTGGTTGAGTCCAGAGGAACACTATTACCCAGGGCCACTTGGTTTATCAGAGAAAATACAGGCTCAGTGGTTGAAGCCTAAGTGTCAAGCTAGGTGGACAATTATGATTTGCCCATGGAAAGAAGTGGGGTAAGGGAGAAGGAAGAAAAAGTCTCTAAAAATATAGTGTCTTATGTTGTTTCTATTGCTTTTTTATATGAGAACTATGAAAGAACAAGAATATGATCTATTACTATCAGTAAAATCTGGACAAAAAGTAAAGATACAAGAAAATAAAATCTTGATCCCAGGACCTGTGTTCTAACATTGCTTTTGGTAACATCCAGGTACATACATAAGTTACGTACTTAATAGTCATGAAATGAGACGAGGCTGCAACACTCCTGGTAATTATTGCTATATTACTGCTGCTGCTAAGTCACTTCAGTTGTGTCTGACTCCGTGTGACCCCATAGACAGCAGCCCACCAGGCTCCCCTGTCCCTGGGATTCTCCAGGCAAGAACACTGGAGTGGGTTGCCATTTCCTTCTCCAGTGCATGAAAGTGAAAAGTGAAAGGGAAGTCGCTCAGTCGTGTCCGACTTTTAGCGACCCCATGGACTGCAGCCCACCAGGCTCCTGCATCCATGGGATTTTCCAGGCAAGAGTACTGGGAGCATATTATATTAAGTGTCTTTAAATTTTAACTTTTTTATAAATTAAAAGACTTCTATCTCCTTGGAAGAAAAGCTCTGACAAACCTAGACAACATATTAAAAAGCAGAGACATCACTTTGCTAACAAAGTTCTGCATAGTCAAAGTTATGGTTTTGCAGTAGTCATGCACAGATGTGAGAGTTGGACCATAAAGAAGGCTGAGTGCTGCAGAATTGATGCTTTTGAACTGTGGTGCTGGTGAAGACTCCTGAGAGTCCCTTGGACTGCAAGGAGGTCCAACCAGTCAATTCTAAAGGAAATGAACCCTAAATATTCATTGGAAGGACTGATGCTGAAGTTCCAATACTTTAGCCACCTGATGTGAAGAGCCAACTCATTGAAAAAGACCCTGATGCTGGGAAAGCCTGAGGGCAGGAAGACGAGCAGGTGACAGAGGATGACATGGTTGGATGGCATCATCAACTCAATGGACATAAGTCTGAACAAACTTTAGGAGAAACTGAACGACAGGGAAGCCTGGCGTGCTGCACTTCATGAGGTCACAGAGACTTGGACATGACTGAGCAATTGAACACCATCACATTAAGGTCTGCCCTTTCTATGGCTCTGCAAGAGTAAAGTCAACTCCAGGAGTAGCCAGGTGAGCCTCCCCCTGAGAAGTTATTCTGTGGCCAGTGAGTCAGGGAAAAGTTAAAAGCCTCAGACATCGGTACCATTTTTATATATTCCACATATATATATACACTAATATATGGTATTTCTTTCTGACTTGTATGACAGATTTTGAGTCTGTCCCTGTCTCTACAATTGACCCTATTTCCAGGGCAAGAAGAGAGATGCAGACGTAAACATGGACACAGAGAGGGAAGGAGAAGGTGGAAAGAATTGAGAGAGTAAGGTTGACATGCATACACTGCCATACACCACCATGTATAAAATAGTTAGTGGAGAGTCGCTATATAACACAGGGAACACTAGTTCATTGCTCTGGGATGACCTGGGGGTGGGGGTGGGGACGATGTGAGGGAGGGAGGTCCAAGAAAGAGGGGATATGTGTATACATAGAACTGATTCACTCTAATGTACAGCAGAAACACAACATTGTAAAGCAATTATATTCCAATAAAAAATAAAATGTTTTCAAATGTTAAAAAAAAAAATCTCAGGCAGAAAATATGAATGAATGGGATTGGGCTTTATAGAGATGTCCCAGCTCCTTGCTTTGACCACGGGACTTGCAGGAGTTGAGAGGATTGTCAAGGTATTAAAATGTGAAATGATGCCACCTTATGTACCATGAACGGATCTGGAGAAGTAAGTTCCCGAGCAGATTGTGCCTGCACTTTTATATTTACATTATAAAAATCTTAGAAAGCATTTGGAATTGAGATCTGTTAGCTTAGAGTTTCAGATAAACAATATTGTTTTCAAGCTCTGTCTCCTTAGAGGTCACTCCAGTTTTCACAAGCAACCCTGAAATAGTACTATTTTTACATAGGCTCTGTGAATAAACCCCAGAATTTGAGCCCTAACTTCTCCTTTCTTTTCTATGAAATAATAGAAAATGTGTTATACTGTCACAAGCCACTGCAAATAATAGTATATGGCAATCTGGAAGGAAGGCTACCATTTCTTTTAAAATGAAGGTTCTGTGTGTTCTCACAAAGGAAGATGTGATTACGCCCCTTCAGGCCACTGACTTAAATAGCTGCTGAAGATAGCATTAGGCTTCCCTGGTGGCTCAAATGGTAAAGGATCCGCCTGCAATGTGGGAGACCCACATTCAATCCCTGGGTTGGGAAGATCCCCTGGAGAAAAGAATGGCTACCGACTCCAGTATTCTTGACTGGAGAATTCCATGGACAGAGGAGCCTGGCGGGCTACAGTCCACGGGGTCGCAAAGACTTGGACACGACTGAGTTACACTTTCACTTTTTGCTTTCAGGCCACTGACTTAAACAGCTGGCAAAGATCTGATCAGGCCTCCATTCCAGTGACCTCTGACTTCCTAACGTTGTATTCTCTTTCCCACTCCCCCCTTTCCCCACCTTCAGTTATAAAATACATCATACTGCCACAATCCTATCTAAAACTAAAAAGGAAGAGAATGATTAGAATACTTTAGCAGCCATAAAAAATTGCTTAAGAGAGTTTGCTTTCATATCAGAGAAAGAGGTGAATATAAAAATTTCTGCTCATTAGTCATACAGATACCATATGTCATATGGTCATAGTTATATAGATACACTACAGATATATATGTCAATTATATTCACGTGTGTGTGTGTGTGTGTGTGTGTGTATGTTTTGCTAGAAGTGTGAGATATTTGTCTCTTTGAGAAACTTTCTAAACCCTAACCTATACTTTGTGAATGTCTAATATTAAATAACTTATAGCTCCAGGCTTAGATTGGCCCTAAATCTAATCCATTTTCATATCTCAAAAAGGCCATCTTACACATAAAAAGAAGCCCAAAGAAAGACAAGATTCAGGGGGTTAAAGTTACAGTTCTGAGAATTATTAGAGAGAATGAGCAGAAGGAAAGCGGCATTCAGAGAGTTAGGTATAAAGGATTAAAGACAACTAACAGGAAAAAACTCTAAAATATCTACAGAAAATATTCCTTTACTCATAAAGAGAGATTTGGACATATTTTCAAATTCATAATTCTAAGAAATAGGAAATGTTCATAGATCATTAAAACAAATAATTAAAAAAAATTTCTAATAAAAAGACTTTTACCCTGAAAGGGAAAAAAAAAAAAAAAGAATGTAAGAGACATGACAGTTAAGAACGGCAAGTGTGAAAACATCTGAACTTCCAGGGATTCTAGATTTTGGAAGACACAATTATTTGGAATGAGCAGTATTTTAGTTTCATCTTTGAGTACTGAATCCTTCTAAGTCATCCTTCTTCAGGCAGGTCTGTGATAATCTAAGATGTCTAACATTTTTAAAACCAGGCCTTCTTGTTCATGTAGAGTCACTCATGACAGCTTTACATAATCCTCCAAAGATCAAAGTCCAGAATCTGAATTTAAGCTACTCATAGAGCAAAAGTAGTCTGACCACATGTTAATTTCTAGTTACTTTCTTTTAGGCACATGAATTTTAGAAGGGATATGTGATTTACTCTACAATCCTGAGTGCAGAGATCATAATTAGATCAGGATATAAAAATTAAAAGCCAGGGAGTGAATGAATCCTCAGTTTCGTGTAACCAAGGAACTCTGATAGCTGGAAAATATTTGGCCTAGCTTGTTTAACCTCATTATGTACAAAATAGGAATTACAGTATAAGTGAGAACTAGGCTTATATAATTGATATGGCACTATTTTCAATTTCTTTGACTTTTATGAACTGTATGCAATATCAAATAATTTTCAAAAGAAGAAAATGCACCATGCACATAATTTTCAGTCAAAAGACTTTATATGACGTAAAGAAAAACACTGGCTTCCCTCCCCAACTCCTCTCTTAATTTGTGTTTTATTTTCTAGTATTTGTATCACTAGGTAAAAATAATGTGCTTTTCTGACTATTAATTGGATTTTTTAAACTTTTTATTTTGTATTGGGGTTAGCCAATTAACAACGTAGGACAGTTTCAGGTGAACAGTGAAGGGACTCAGTCACGTATATACATGCATCCATTCTTCTCCAAACTCCCCTCCCATCCGGGCTGCCACACAACATTGAGTAGAGTTCCCTGTACTATACACTAGGCCCTTGTTGCTATCCATCTTAAATAGATTGTAGTAATTATTTGTTGCTATTGAGGATGAGGATTTAGTATGATACTATCCCTCAGCAAAACATTTCTCAATCACCAGCTTACCAATATAATAAATATATTACACATTTGATTAAATTAACATTCAAGGTTTACAGTATTGGAAATATTTAGCACTGCTTGCACTTAAGTTACTTAATTTGCTGTGATCACTTTTCTTTCCTGACACTTTCCTCCCCCTGGAGTTAATAATTCCATTAATTTTTGATGCAGGCAATTTTTCTTCCAAATTCAGCTCCCAAAGAACTGTAAACCTTTCAATATGTACAAATGAATTAGGTGATGTAAAGGTTTAGAACAAGCCTCCCCTAAATGTCGTTCTTTTGCATAAGGATTATTTTGAACTAAAGGCAACAGGGACCCTATGGGATCAAGAGGAAATCACCTCCCTGCCTTAACTACCTGGAAGATTTTATTTTATTTATTTATTTTTTAATTTAATTTTATTAGTTTTTAACTTTACAATATTGTATTGGTTTTGCCATATATATACATGAATCTGCCACAGATATACATGTGTTCCCCATCCTGAACCCTTTTCTCAGAGAACAGTTATCAGAAGAGATAGATTTTATATAAGTGGTTCCATCTCCATGGTAGGGCAAACATCTAATTTTCAAACATCTGTTCTTCTTGTCCTCATCCTGTGAATGACTCTACAGTCCTTGGAATCCCCAGGCCTCTAGTCCATTCCTTAGCTCGGGATGGTATACAGACCTTCATTTTAGGCTTCTGTCTCTGAACCTCTCATGTATCTGAGGTTTCCAGATTTACACAATGAAATTCAATTTTTTCCTGTTAATCTGTCTCATGTCAATTTAATTCTTTAACCAGCCTTAAGAAGCTAGAAGGGTAGAGGGAAATTTTCCTCCTTCCTAACAGTAAGCTACAATTTCATTTTCTTTTCTGAGACACTCTTTCTGGATCTCCCCATCCCTCAGTGCCAACCAGGGTTACTTGCCTCTGGACCTGCTGCCCAGAACATTCCCTTAGTGATGGTCCTGGGATTTCATTCACCATCATTCTCTGAGTTCCATTCACCTCTCTCTTATGCTGGATCTAGTATGGTACGTGTTTGCACATTTTTTATTGTTCCCTTACATTTGGCAGTTTGCTTTGGGTATGAAATTCAAAGTGAGAAGGCTGTGTTTATTATGATATCTACAGCATTTTTCCAGAATCTGACCTATAGAGGACTTAACAAATGTTAGTAGGAAAAAATGAAATAAACCAAAGTAGGTGTAACTTACATACCCTTGAATGCTTTTACTCTTTATTAACTACAATACATTTCCATATTAAGTGTGTTCATTCTACAAGCTCACAGACATAAAAGACCAGACTTGTGGCTGCCAAAAGGAGTGCTGTGAGGAAGGGATTGGTTTGGAGTTTGGTATCAGGGCATGCACACTATTATATATAGGATGGATAAACAATAAGGTCATACTATATAGCATAGGGAACTATATTCAATATCTCAAACCATAATGGCAAATATGAAAAAGAATATATATATGTGTGTGTGTGTGTGTGTGTGTGTGTATAACTGAATTGTGAACATGAACGTGAAGTTGCTCAGTTGTGTCCGACTCTTTGCAACCCCATGGACTGTAGCCTACCAGGCTCCTCTGTCCATGGGACTTTCCAGGCGATATACTGGAGTGGATTGCCATTTCCTTCTCCAAGGGATCTTCCCAACCCAGGGTTCGAACCCGGGTCTCCCGCATTGTAGACAGACGCTTTACCGTCTGAGCCACCATGTTGCTATAGCAGAAATTAATGCATCATTGTAAATAGACTATATTTCAATGATTTTTTTTAAAAAAGAATGTTCATTTCCGTACTCTTCACTTCCTCATGATGCTGTGACTGAGGCTAGTCTCAAGTACATTACATTAAACTTTCATCTTTTCCTTCTTAGAGGACAAATAAGAAGCCATAACAAAACCCAGATACAGAGGACACAGTCCATTCTTGCGGTTGTCATCCATTTAGTCAAGGTAAGTGTCTACTACATGCTGGATACCATTTGCAAGCACTGAATCCTTACTCAGGAACCTCTTTCTGTACCCAAACTGGCCTTCTCATGTGGACACCGCACCTATTTTAGCTGATTCCCATTAGAAGCTTTTTCAAAGCCGAGCACTGATGCTACTCTGCCTTATGGTTTAATTACTATGGAAAAAGTATTTGCTCTCACAACAAAAATATGTGCAGAAATGTAGGTGAAATATCTTCCTTCACTGTTGTGGATTCAAAAGCAAATAATTGTCTTTTTTCTTTAAACATGAGAGAAGTGTGAAAAATCTCAAATTGGTACACATGTAGTTCTTGGAATAAAAAAAATATGAAGAAAAACTGCGTAAGGATGTACTACAAGATTTTTCATTTTTTCCTTCCCATCCTTTATAAGACTCAGAGAGCACAGTCTCAGAGACACCGTAGAGGGGGAAGGCCATGAATGACAGCTGGTCCCGAATCAGAAACACAATGAAGGAACTTGGTCCTCCATGTTGTACGTTGGTTATTGAATACTGGTTGGTTGGTGTGTGCAGAATAAAGTGCAGGTCAGCAAAACTCAGCTCAAAAAGCAACTCTTAAATAGTATCAAGGGTGAATGTCTCTCAAAAGCATCTTCATTACCAGGCAAGAGTGAAAAAGCTCTCGCCTGGGAAACGGAACACACCATTTGCCCCCACCCCTTTGACCTAAACTCGCGAAAAATTCCAATTAGCTCCAAGAGACACCAATGCCAACAGAGGAGGCTGAGTTCTTCTATTAAGCTATGATCACCATGTTTTTCTTTCATTATCAGGGTTCAATATACTGGTACAGTTCAATCCTGACTCTCCCAAACCAATTAGGACTATGAAAATGGGAACCCTAATCCCACTGGCCACATTCATCTCTACAATGGGCTCATTACCACCAGCTCCCTCTCAATGTTACAGATGATTATAAAGATAAAAGCACTACTCCACAAAGTGCTTTGGGGATTTTAGATGGAAAGTGAGGCAGAACTACATAAAAACTCATTTATTCTATGCACCTGGGAAACTTGACCTCCATATGACATCTAAGTAAGACAATGTTTGGTGGGACAGTTGACCCTGATTTGAGTTAGAATACATTTGTGACTCAGTCAGGAAGAAAAAGTTTGTTTATAGCGAATAAGGCAAAACAGGTAAACGCTTTCAGAGTACAAGTCTGTTTAAGGACTTGATATTAAAACAAAGTATCTGGACTTGGTTGGAGGTCCAGTGGTTAAAAATCAGGATACCAATGTAGGGGACAGGAATTTGATGCCTAGTCTGAAGAGATTCTGTACGACTCGGGGGCAACTAAGTCCATGCATCACAACAGCTGAGCCCACACATCTAAAGTGTGTGCTCTGCAACAAGAGAAGCCACAACAGTGAGACGTCTGGGCACCACAGCCAACGAGTAGCCCCTACTCACCGCAGTTAGAGAAAGCCCACACAGCAGTGAAGACCCAGCATAGCCAAAAAGTAACTAACTTTAAAAAAATACCTTAAAAAGTGTGCTGCACATTAGGAACCATGTTAGGAAACTAGCGATTGGATCTTTACTTAGAAAACTAAGCAATTCATTTGTGATACACTTGGGCATGATCCTGTTAAAAAATGAACTTTCTACGTTTCAAACATTTCTTCCTTATCGGTTGAATGGGAGAGCATTTCCGAGCATTTTCCCCACAGGAAGTCAGAATGAGTGCAGAAACAGACCTCAGGCAGACATGGAGAACTGCTCCCATTAGGGAACAGAGCCGGTGAAAATGACTTGTGATTTATTGACCGTCAGAGTACACAGGAATGTAGCCAGGGTTGTCTGCAATGGTACTGGGGTTACTTGCATCTGCTGAATTAGCAGGGATGCAGTCAGGGTCTCTAAAATGTTTGGATGGGCAAGATACACAAATATCTCATGAGAACAGGATTAAAGAACATCCTTTTAGGAGCCTGTTGGGAAGCCCCACACCTTCAGGTACTTTCCTTGGCTGTGGGATTCCCTCACTGGGAATGAGAGAGCCAAGGAGGGAATCTGCAGTGTTACCTGCTCTCTGAGGCAGTCTCTGTACAGGTCTTTACCTAAACCGATGTTCTGGGGGCAATTTTTCCACCAATCAAGGGGGAGACATTTGCCAACGTCTGGAGTCATTGCTGATTGGCTTAACTGAGGTTGGAGGAGGTTTCTACTGACACTGAGTGGGTGGAGCCCAGAGATGCTACTAAACTTCCTACAATCCCCCCAGTGACAAACATTATTGGGAGCCAAATGTCAACAGTGCTGAGGTTCAGGAAACCCAGCCTCAATCAAATGAATTCATCCTTGTTATCAATGAACTTATTTACAAAAAGAAAGAAAACCACAGACTTAGAAAACAAACTCTGGTTACCAAAGAGAAAAGATGCATGTGGGGGTTAAATTACGAGTTTGGGATTAACACACACTCACTAATAAATATACAATAAACAACAAGGACTGACTGTTTATCACAGGGAACTCCACTCAGTATTCTAAAATAACCTAGAAGGCCAAAGAATATGAAAAAAAAGGATATAAATATAAGTATACCTGAATCATTTTGCTGTAAACCTGAGACTAACACTGTAAATTAACTATATTTCAATAGAAAATTAAAAATTAAAAAAAGAAATAAAAGGTGACAGCAAATTACACACACACACACACACACACACACAAGAATGTATCATTTACTTGCTTAATTTTAGGTCATCTACCATTTTCTTTGAGACAGATGATTAGCTACTAAAAACTATTACCTATAGATATAAAACCTATTGGGAGACTCTGCTTTCTGTCCCCTACTCCAAGAAATCAATCCACACAAACGACTGCAGATCAATAGGTCCTGCATAATCCCAGGCAAGTGTAATATAGAATTGGGCAGCAGGTACCAGAACTCTAAGTGATTAGGAAAAATATAATCACTATGTAGGTTTTGCTTATCAAAGATTCCTACTTTCTTTCTTTCTAAATATAACTTTCTCCGCTATGTCCACCATCATAATTTTACTGGGTTTATTTCTCTGAGCACTGAATTGCATGCTTCCTCTTCAGGACACTTCAGTGAGCTGGAGAGAGGGAAGGCTGAGACCATAATCTCCTTCTATCGCTTGATGAGGAAGAAAACCCGACAAATGTAACTCTTGTCGTCTCTCCTTTCCACATGATTTTTGGATTTTCCCTTTCTACACACGTAACAATCTTATTGTAAATGTGTCTTTTATTGTCAGCCAGCTCAAATTCTTTTGTGAAAGTCGGCAGGGTATAAATTACAAATAAATAAAAGCCACCCAGAAGAACCTTTTTCTACATGCATCATGTGCATATAGCAGGCTTCACAGAGCCTTCATCAATGAACTGCCACCAGTCACTGTTGTTAAAATGATTTCTTACAACTGAGGCGCATTATCATGTTTTCCAAGCAGGCAAGGCAGTGACCTATTATAACTTCTGCTTGATTTCATTAAGAGCTGAACCACCACAGAGCTGGAGGGGGCTTCTGGGTACGAGGGTAGACCCTGGAAAATTGGAAGCCACACACTTCATGAGTTTAATGACACGTGCATCCCTTTCAAAGTCATAATATTTTGCTGTGTATGGATGTGGCAGGTGATAGCAGCTGAAGTATCACTCTGTAGCTGCCTCTTGGGAACCCAAAGGACACACCTATGTGTAAATACTAGCAATGTGATACCCTGGGACTGAGGCAGGGAGGGGAGAGTCTGGAGGACGAAGAGAATGAGGTGGTATACACTCCCCACAATGGGATGTAGCTTCTGGTGCCAAAGGATAGCTGTTCAAAAATAAAGCCCTATTGGCCACTTCTAAGAAGCCTGTATCTGTTTTGTACAACTCTGCAGAAATCTTCCCAGGTGGTTAATAACCTGCTTGTCAATGCAGGAGACCAAAGTTCGATCTCTGGGTTGGGAGGATCCCTTAGAGAAAGAAATGGCAACCCACTCCAGTATTCCTGCCTGGAAAATCCCATGGACACAGGAGCCTGGTGGGGTACAGTCCTAGGGTTTGCAAAGAGTCAGACATGACTGAAGAGACTTAGCGTGAAAAAATGCCAAGGTGCGGGGGGGGGGGGGGCGGAATATAAGCATTTTTCCTTTATTTACTATATAAGTTCACAAAGTCACTTCAAAATCAATGTATCCTATCACCGTTTTTTTTTTTTTTTTTTCCTGAATCGGTATGTGTAACCTTTCAAAAAGAAATAACTTGTCTCTATATACCTTGGAACTCAGTATTATTCTTCTAATGCTCTTAATTCTCTCAGATAGATCCATTTAGGTCACTCAGGGCCTCGGAAATGAATTCACACAGCTCCACCAGGAGCTCTCTAGTCTGTGCCAGAGGGCCTGGGGCTGGAGGTCTTTCTCACTTCAGCGTCCCCATCAGTAGGGATGTGTTTTGCAGAGTCTCCATGCTGTAACCTTTGCTACTTCTTTGTGTGTAGCCTTGCTTAGTTTACAGTTGAACACAGAAGGAAAAATAAGCAAATTTTTCGGTTCCTGGGGAAAATAAACACCATGCTTACAGGCCTTGATTGAACGGAAATTCTCTCTGATTCTGGAAAAATGCTTAAGATCACAACATAAATAAAATGGCTGATTTTGTTTTGTTTCAATCTCATTTATGAGTTTACAGTGGTAAAGAAATTGCCTGTCAATGCAGGAGGCACAGGAGACGCAGGCTTGTTCCCTGAATTGGGAATATCCCCTGCAGAAGGAAATGGCAACCTGCTCCAGTACTCTTGCCTGGAAAATTCCATGGACAGAGGAGCCTGGCAGACTACAGTCGCAAAGAGTTGGACACAACCGAAGCAACTTAGCATGCACGCATGAGTTTATAAACCATTTTCCAAATAATCTTGATTTAAAATGTTAATAATAACTTAGGAGACAGATATTATCTGGACTG
Organism: Tragelaphus eurycerus; assembly: GCA_935064755.1. NCBI lineage: Eukaryota > Metazoa > Chordata > Mammalia > Artiodactyla > Bovidae > Tragelaphus > Tragelaphus eurycerus. The sequence goes on along the minus strand of CAKXYN010000034.1, from coordinate 7,736,547 downwards.
AGATTCCAGAAATCTTAAGACCACAAAAGTCCATGAATGAGTGGCAGAGTTAAAAATAAAACACTAGTTTTTTTTTCTTTTTTAACTACTAAACCTGTGTTCTCTGCACATTCCAGTGGATAACTGGTTTGGACCAACCACCAGGCTTTGATCTGGCTTCTTGTTAAGAATCTACCTTCCACCTGACCGTTTTTAAGGATTCCCAGCCATGGGTAAGTGACCCCGCCTCATGCCTAACTCAGCTCTATGACACACATCGCTGCCTGGACTCACTGCTATGGACCTCCATGCGACAAATATGTACCGAACACCAGAAAATGCAGATCTAGTCACTTTAGACTAGATATTTTAAAAGGCTATACCTGGGATCAAAACAGAAAATAATTCTTCATCTCAAGAAACAAAAAGAGGATAAAATAAATTGCTTGGTATTGGACCAGAAGGTGCGTGTTGAAAAATGTACACCCAAAATTACTGACTGTGGTTTACGAAAAAAAGAAAACTGTAAATCAGAAAACAGTGGGACACAGGGGACCACCAACACGGAAGGATTTAGATTTTAAACCTGGCAGCCAGTTAACAAGCATACAAAGCCTGGCATGCTGCAGTCCAGGGGGTGGCAAAGAATCGGGCATGACGTAGTAACTGAACAATGACAACAAGGCTAGACTATTGATTTGCCTGAATACTGGAATTGTGAGTCCAACTTTTTGCACACTGAGTCATATCCCCGGGGGATCAGAGAATGTCACGGAATATTGAAGGAGACGGGGCTGCAGGCTCTAGAGTAAATGGCACCGTTGAAGGGAGGTGGAGAGCCCTACAGAGACCTCAGTCACACTGACTCGGTGAAAATGAACTGGCACTCAGGCTATCTGAACTGCAAGTTGGTAGATGAGAAACCACCTCTCTTCTATAAGGAAGGAGCCAATTATTAGAGCTAGAGTCCATTGGTGCAGCCTCTGTGGGAAATAGCATGGAGCTTTCTTAAAACACCAAAAATAGTTTCCCACTTGGAAATCACCATACAACCCAGCGATTCCACCCTTGAATGTATATATTCTAAAAACCGCAAAACATTACTTTCAAATGATACATGCTCCAATATGTTCATGGCAGCATTATTTGCAATACCAAGATATGGAAGTGACCTAACTGCCTACCTACAGATGGATAAAGAGGGTGTGATATATCCACACACATATACCATGGAATACTGTTCAGCTGGAAAACAGAACTTTGCCATCTGCAGCAACATGAGTGGACTCGGAGGGCATAATGCTAAATGAAATTAGAGAAAGACAAATACTGTACAGAATCACTTACATGTGGAATCTAAAATACACAGCAAACAAGTGAATACAACAAACAGAAGCAGACTCACAGATACAGAGAACAAACTAGTCAGGGTGGGGGGTGGAGGCAAGGGATGGGGGAGTGGAAGGCCCAGCCTACTGGGTGTAACACAGGCTCAGCGCTATACTGTACAACAGGGGGAATATAGACAATACTTTGTAATAGCTGCAAATGGAAAGCAACCTTTGAAAATTGCAGATAAAAAAATAAAAACTAGAGTGCAAACAAAGGGGGTGAGAGTCCATCAACAGGCAGTTTGTAGAGAGGTGGGATGTCAACGGCAAGCTTTGGACAGGAAAAGGGGTTCTCAAAGAATCCCAGTCTGCTCCTGAGAACTGGGAGGGCTCCTGGAGCAAGTGGGGACCCACACACCTGGGGGCAGAGGGTGAGTCAGCCCACACTTATGTGAGCCCTTCTGGCCCGAAGGTGGCCACACCTGGGAGGGTCAGGGCGCCCACCATGAATCTGAGGACCCCAGCATAAACTCGAGGTGTGACCTTGTATGCTGTCCTGCAAGGGACCAGAGAGCAAACAGGAGCAAGCCCTGGCTTCAGGGATGTGACCTTCAGAGAAGAATTTCACTTCTCCTCCTATCTCTGAAATGTGACAGCCAGAGCAGACAGAGACCACAACAGCCGGCTGGCTTTCTGATCTCCTCAGATAAACGTCATCTGGACCAGAGAACAACCAGATGGATCTGAAGTCAAACGACACTCAGCCTTCAGAATCCCTGAAGTCAGAAGGAAAAGATTTCTATGTCATTCCATAAAGTGGACAAAATGAAATAGCTGGTCTTTTAGCTTCAAGTTATGGAGAGGATCAACACCATGTTAGAAATTTGTTTCCCAACAGATGTAGGCATTCCTTTTTTTTTTTCTTCATAATATGATTTTATTTTATTTTTTAACATTTTTTTTAATTTTGTTTAACTTTACAATATTGTATTGCTTTTACTATACATCAAGATGGATCTGCCACCAGTATACACGTGTTCCCCATCCTGAACCCTCCTCCCTCTCCCCTCCCCACACCATCCCTCCAGGTCGTCCCAGTGCTCCAGCCCCAGGCATTTGTTATCGGGCATCGTACCTGGACTGACGACTCGTTTCAGATACATCTTAAGAAGAAAGCATGAGTGGAAAAGAGACTGAATTTCACTGCAAATAGGGGAAAGAGAAAACTTCTCTGTCCACGATGAATGCAGATCCAGGGCAGGGTTACAGATTTACTGCTGGTTTCATCTCGGAGTCAATAGTCTGGTTATAACTGGGTCTTGGTTTTAAGTGCAAGGAGATCCTGATTGCTCTGCGGCAATGCAGTTGATTTCTGTGCTTGCGCCTGTGAAGAGTGGCCAGGCTCTATTAGCCTGATGGAGAAGTGCGTGCAAAGTCTCTTCAGTCGTGTCCAACTCTTTGTGACCCTCTGGACTGTGACCCGTCAGGCTCCTCTGTCCATGGGATTCTCCAGGCAAGAATACTGGAGTGGGCTGCCATGCCCTCCTCCAGGGGATCTTCTCCACCTAAGGATCAAATCCACATCTCTATGTCTCCTGCATTGGCAGGCAGGTCCTTTACCACCAGCACCACCTGGGAATAGAGGGTGACGTTAGACACGTGCTGAGTGCAAATGCCTACCTGGACCCGAGTTAGGAACTCATCTTGTCCTTGGAGAACTGGATAAATGATGCAGAAAAATTCTTTTTCTGGTTAATTTAAAATCATATTAAATAGGAAAATAAGTTAGTCGTTAAAACATGCTTAGAAAAAAGTACAAGAATGAGGGGCTAGATCTCAAAACTGTCACAACTATTACCTAATCCCTGTACATCATCTTATAAGGTCAGACATAAGGGTGATCATCATCAATAGCCTCCTACTATGGCTCAAAATGGGACCAGATGCCATGATCTTCGTTTTCTGAATGCTGAGCTTTAAGCCGACTTTTTCACTCTCCTCTTTCACTTTCATCAAGAGGCTTTTTGGTTCCTCTTCACTTTCTGCCATAAGGGTGGTGTCATCTGCATATCTGAGGTTATTGATATTTCTCCTGGCAATCTTGATTCCACCTTGTGCTTCTTCCAGCCTAGCGTTTCTCATGATGTACTCTGCATATAAGTTAAATAAGCAGGGTGACAATATACAGCCTTGACGTACTCCTTTTCCTATTTGGAACCAGTCTGTTGTTCCATGTCCAGTTCTAGATGGGGAAACAGTGGAAACAGTGTCAGACTTTGTTTTTGGGGCTCCCAAATCACTGCAGATGGTGATTGCAGCCATGAAATTAAAAGATGCTGACTTCTTGGAAGGAAAGTTATGACGAACCTAGATAGCATATTCAAAAGCAGAGATATTACTTTGCCAACAAAGGTCTGTCTAGTCAAGGCTATGCTTTTTCCAGTGGTCATGTATGGATGTGAGAGTTGGATTGTGAAGAAAGCTGAGTGCCGAAGAATTGATGCTTTTGAACTGTGGTGTTGGAGAAGACTCTAAAGAGTCCCTTGGACTGCAAGGAGATCCACCCAGTGCATCCTAAAGGAGATCAGTCCTGGGTGTTCATTGGAAGGACTGACGCTGAAGCTGAAACTCCAGTACTTTGGCCATCTCATGCGAAGAGTTGACTCACTGGAAAAGACTCTGATGCTGGGAGGGATTGGGGGCAGGAGGAGAAGGGGATGACAGAGGATGCGATGGCTGGATACCATCACTGACTCTATGGACATGAGTCTGAGTGAACTCCGGGAGTTGGTGATGGACAGGGAGGCCTGGTGTGCTGCAATTCATGGGGTCGCAAAGAGTCAGACACAACTGAGCAACTGAACTGAACAGTGAAGGAACTGAGTCTCAGGGAGGTAAAGTATACTGAATAAGAGATCTAAGCAGAATCAGAGTAAGTTCCTCTCCATCTGCCTTGTTCAGATTACTGGCCATAGATATGAACATTTTGGGCACTCTTCTGCTTTAGGAAACTCGAATTCCCCTAGTCCACACACATGCTGGGATGACAAAGATAAATGAGGCTGCACACCGAATGAACTGCAGGAACAGGGTCAACAACTTTCCAACAGTGGACAGTGGAGCCATCCAGCTGCATGTGGTGCAAATGAATGAAGACTTAACGGAGTCAGGAGAGCTGTGTGGAGCAGCTGCCATGACACCAACCAGGTGTGTGACTTTGAGTCAATCACCAGTCCTCTCCACATGTCTGGATCTCATTTCACCTTCCTTGATGTGAGGCAATCAGTCAAACTATTTCCTAGGCGCCTTCCTTCCAGCTCAAATAGGCTTCATTTTCACAAAGAAGAGATTAGCGACCCACCATCCAGAGAAACCACTGTCATTCACAAATGAGGATTGCTGAGCACAGAGATATCCAGGTGCTGTCTTAAATCCTTGAGACCCAAAATCATGCCCTTGGGAGGTGCCTGGCTTAAATTAGGGATGAAGTTGGCAGCATCTGGCAGACTTTTTTCCCCTTGTAAACTGGATCTGAATCTTATCTTTGGTAGCATTTTAAACTAGTTAACAGAATTAGATGGGGAAGATTGTGAAGATTCAACTAGCCTTCCCCTCCTCCCCCTAAGAACCACTAAATGAAAGAAAAACCGGATCAGATGGCACAGTCCTAAAGTTTCAGAGAAAACTCAGAGAAATTCTACAAGACTTTGCAAGGTGGTCCCTAGAGAGAGCCAGACCATTTTCAATGCACTTAGCTGCCATGATATTCCTGGCTTGATGACACAGAAACCTGTTGCTTCTTAGTAGTGGATAAGACTTAGCTTTGGGTTTTCCTCTGCTCCTTGTATAACCAGTCTTGGTGACTCAGCCAGTGTCAAAAAAAAGTAACCTATCCCTGAGTTAGCCTTATTTTATGAGATCAGGACTGCCCAGATTTAAATGAGGGCCTATTAATCCCTGCATATATTGATCAAAGTAATTGCAAGCAGGGGGGTAAAAAAAAAAAAAAAACAAACAGTATGGATCAGTGAATGCAAAAATGTCTGTAGATCTTCCAAGTTGCTGAAATTGCTTTACCACTAATTCTAATATCTTAACAACCTTTCCTGTAAGTAAAGTCCAGTATAAAACATCCAGAGTTCATCTGCTGTCATGGAAGCAATACATTACATTTCTTTCATTGGATTCATCAAATTCAATCCAGAAAATAAAGGACAAAATTAAAGCCTTTTCCACATGTAAGTATCTATTGTTCAGTTGCTCAGTCACGTCTGACTCTTTGTGATCCCATGGATGCCAGGGTTCCTGCCCTTCACTATCTTCCCAAATTTTTTTCAAGGTAAAATTTCAAGAAAGTTGCCAGGTAAGAAAGGATTCAAATAATCCCAATAAGAAACGGAAATACAAATAGCTAGGAAAATAAATATCTAGTGATGATCCCCAAATTATAAAAGGATCTACGTATCAAATAGATGACCTCATTTATAATGATCTCAACACTTTCATGAATTTGAAGAAATAATAGTTGTGTGCTAAAAAATCTGTATGTACTTTTGTAAAACTAGGGCTTCCTTGGTGGCTCAGTGGTAAAGAATCTACCCACAATGTGGGAGACCCAGGTTCAATCCCTGGATCAGGAAGATCCCCTGGAGAAAGAAATGACAACCCACTCCAGTATTCTTGCCTGGAAAATCCCATGGACAGAGGAGCCTGACAGGCTAAAGCATCACATACGAATGATCTACCAATGCTTTCACTTTCTTTTCATGAAACTAAAGCATCAGTTCAGTTCAGTCGCTCAGTCATGTCCAACTCTTTGTGACCCCATGAATTGCAGCACACCAGGCCTCCCTGTCCATCACCAACCCCTGGAGTTCACTCAGACTCACGTCCATCGAGTCGGTGATGCCATCAAACCATCTCATCCTCTGTCATCACCTTCTCAATCCCTCCCAGCATCAGAGTCTTTTCCAATGAGTCAACTCTTCGCATGAGGTGGCCAAAGTACTGGAGTTTCAGCTTCAGCGTCATTCCTTCCAAAGAACACTCAGGGCTGATCTTCTTTAGGATGCACTTCTTTAGGATGCTCCTTGCAGTCCAAGGGACTCTCAAGAGTATTCTCTGGCTGCGCTTTGCTGGAGCAGCCGTGAAGAGATACCCCATGTCCAAGGTAAGAGAAACCCAAGTAAGACGGTAAGTATTGCAAGAGGGCATCAGAGGGCAGACACACTGAAACCACAATCACAGAAAACTAGTCAATCTAATCACACCAGGACCACAACCTTGTCTAATTCAATGAAACTAAGCCATGCCCGTGGGGCAACCCAAGATGGGTGGGTCATGGTGGAGAGGTCTGACAGAATGTGGTCCACTGGAGAAGGGAATGGCAAACCACTTCAGTATTCTTGCCTTGAGAACCCCATGAACAGTATGAGAAGGCAAAATGATAGGATACTGAAAGAGGAATTTCCCAGGTCAGTAGGTACCCAACATGCTACTGGAGATCAGTGGAGAAATAACTCCAGAAAGAATGAAGGGATGGAGCCAAAGCAAAAACAATACCCAACTGTGGATGTGACTGGTGATAGAAGCAAGGTCCAATGCTGTAAAGAGCAATATTGTATAGGAACCTGGAAAGTCAGGTCCATGAATCAAGGCAAATTGGAAGTGGTCAAATAGGAGATGGCAAGAGTGAACATCGACATTCTAGGAATCAGCAAACTAAAATGGACTGGAATGGGTGAATTTAACTCAGATGACCATTATATCTACTACTGCAGGCAGGAATCCCTTAGAAGGAATGGAGTAGCCATCATGGTCAACTAAAGCATACCCCTTCCTAATTATGAGATGACAGAGTGATTTAAAAAGTGCCATATTTAAGCACTTATCCACTCTTTGATTCAAAACAACAGAAAATATGACCACCATTATTTAAGGGAAAAATAGGCTTGTTGTAGAAACAGTACTAGGAGTCTGAAAGAAAAATGGCAAACACAAACGGCAAGGGGATAGAAGCTTTAGATGTCAACTATACCCTGGATCTTCTGCCCATCTCCGCAGCAAGCAAACCCACAAGAATATCCACAGAACGGGGGTGGCCCCAGTCTGGAATCTGACTATGTTTGAATTCTGAGGCTGGTTTCCTCATCTGTATAAACAGGGGGTGGACAAGTCTAGATTATCATCGCGATTCTCTCCAGATTTAACAATTGCTAATTCTATGAAACTATATACTGATATTTTCTGGAAGGAGCCACCTGGTGAGAAACCTCTAATTATTAAATCATCAAGAATGAGTCTCATACTGTGATAAAGCAGTAAGCCACCTCCTCATAGCGCTTGTGATACCAAGTTTGTTCTTTGTCTCCTTCATAAACCTCACTTCTGTGTGAACCCATAAAACCAATCACTCTAGGTTATGTAGGACCTAGTCATTTGATACCTAATCCACTTCTGAAAACATTAAGTTCTGAGTGTTTTTAAAAAAGACAATTGTTTGCTGAGTTGTAAAGTTTCTAAAGTGCAATATTAGGGAAAAGGAAAGACAGGAGGACAGAAATATTTCTCTGATTCTAAGATCCACATGCAAGACTTCCCTGGTGGTCCAGTGGTAAAGAATCCACCTGCCGATGCAGGGGGCAAGGGTTTGATGCCCGGTCCAGGAAGACTTCACACGCCATGGGACAACTGAGCCTGAGCGCCATAACTACCGAGTCTGTGCTTTAGAGCCTTTGAGCTGCAACTACTGAGTCTGTTCACCTAGAGCCTGTGCTCCACAAGAGAAGCCACCGTAATGAAAAGCCTGCACATTGCAACTAGAGAGCAGCCCTCACTCCCTGCAACTAGAGAAAGCTTGCATCAGCAATGAAGACCCAGCACAGCTAAAAACTATATATATGTACATACATATAAATATTTATATACATGCACACTTCGCACACTGACATCTTGGAAATCTGGTTATGTTTATAGTTGATAACTTCTATGATTAAAAAGTGGCCCTTTTTAGTGGCATATAAAGTGATGGTTCTGCTCACAATCGATGGTGTCTTAAAGTCTATGAAATGCAGTATTATCTGTCACCTGGACACCAAACTCACACCTTTCTTCCTACGACAACAACAAAAGACAGTGCAGTAAGTACAAAAATAGTGAACAAAGAAACACCCACCCCCCGTTGTTTTTTGAATAAAGTGTGATCAACTGGAGACTGGCATTTGGAATTTCTTGCCATGATGACTATTTGAAGATCCTGGGTTACCTTCTACAACAACAGGAAGGCTATATTTTGCTCAGTAAAGATGGCTGCCTTCTTATATAGAAGACCCACAGACTATAATTATTCACCAAGGAAAAGACTATATGCTTTTCTATGAAGGGAATGGTGACAAATTAATATAATAAAGGTGCCCTGAGTGTGCTAAGCATCTTCCCCCGCCCAGCTCCTCTGTCATCATAAGATGATGAATCGAACAAATAGGGCAGAAATTACTAGATTAATTAAACTAAGTAATCATGTCTGAATGTTATTTTTTGGAACTAATTCCTCTACCTTAAAGGTCATTGGGTTTCACTCTAGAGGGTGTGCATAAAACTGATAAGAAAAACTGGGGAAGAGGTTGATATGATGGACTCTATGATAAACTTTTCTTAAATTTGCTTCTGTTTTACTTTTTTAAATTCCTGGAGATTTCCCTGGCAGTCCAGTGGTTAGGACTTTGTACTCTCACTGCCATGGGCACTAAGATCCTGGTCAGGGAACTAAGATCCCAAAAGTTGTGCAGCATGGTAAAAAAAAAAAAAAAGGGAAAAAAAAAAGGAAAAAAAAAAAGTATTGCACAAGGGGGAGGGGGAGGTTAGAAATTAGGAGCTTGGGATTGACATATACATACCACTATATATAAAATATCAACAGATCATCAACAAGGACCTTCTGTATAGCACAGGGAACTCTGCTCAATGTCATGCGGTAGGCTGGATGGGAGGGGAGTTTGGGAGGGAACAGACACATGCATATGTATGGCTGAGTCCCTTTGCTGTCCACCTGAAACGATCACGTTGTCAACTGATATACTCTAATATAAAAAGCTTATTAAAAAGAATCTGAAAAAGAACAGCTGCATTATATGCATAACTGAATCACTCTACTGTACACTTCAAAACAATACATTGCAAATCAACTATACTTCAATAAAAAAAATAAAGAGAAAAAAAATCCCTAAATACATTTTATTTACATCTGTGCTTGATTTAGAAAGATAAATGAAGTTGCTGCCTTTTAACCATTTCTTACTATAGTATCAATTGATGGGTGTTGAGGCGTCTGTGGGCATGGGGCTTCAGTTTCTACAGACTAGTGGAGCTGACACACACTTGCTTATGAGCACGGCTTCCCAGCGTGCTCAGAGCCAGTCTAGAGTTTTACTAAACGAATTAATCTCCAGGACCAACAAATTCGATGTCTGGGAGAAAACACAAGCAATTACAAACCAGCAAGGCAGTTTCATAAATAGATTTGGTCCTTACATGGACACGTAGGTTTGCCTGATCGTGTTACCCAGAGTATGTTTGAACTCGTACAGAGAAATACCGAAGCATCTCTTTTGTGAGGGGCGCTGAGAACGCCTGCATGATACATATTCCCAGCCTGTGCTCCAGGGAAAGTAACAGCAACACAGCAAGTGGAAACTGTACCAGGCTAGCTCGACTTTAATCATTTTCAAGCACTCATTCCTTTCATACAGCTTTGAATCCAAATGAGCTGAAGGCTACGTGTGCCCTGCTATCAACGCACTACCGTACAGAATGTAATTAATCTTGTTCATTCATGTCTAGCTTAGGAGCACGGCTTCCATGGTTTACCAAGCACCATAGTCACGTCTATGCATATAGCTCATCAGAGAATTAAATTCTAAGGGGAGGGTATACTTTAATCTTTCAGTTGTAATTACCATCTGAAACAAAGTCCTACACAAAGCACATATGGATCTTTTATGGGCTTCTAAGAAATTATGATTATTTTAGCATTTATAAGATACTCTGAGAGTACCTTGACACTTTCTTGTACATGGAGACTTTTAATTCTTTGTTTACATTTATTTATTTATTTTTAACATAAATTTATTTACTTTATTTGGAGGCTGATTACTTTACAACATTGTAGTGGTTTTGCCATACATTGACATGAATCCGCCACGGGTATGTAGCCCCAGGGAGAAAAATCCATGTGGTATTTGCCAGATGGACTTCCCTGGTGGCTTAGATGGTAAAGCGTCTGTCTACGATGCGGGAGACCCGGGTTTGATCCCTGGGTTGGGAAGATCCCTTGGAGAAGGAAATGGCAATCCACTCCAGTACTATTGCCTGGAAAATCCCCTGGACAGAGGAGCTTGGTAGGCTACAGTCCATGGCGTCGTAACGGATCGGACACGACTGAGCGACTTCACATTCACACATTTGGCAGACACAACGGGTCACAGGGTCAGTCCACAGTTCCCATCATCACCGATGAGAAGACCAGATATACATCAAAAGGAAAAAGAGACCCCACAGGTTCTAAACCAAAGCTGAGAAATAGTCCCACTATCTGCCAAGGAGCAATTTAATTAAACTCTTATTTATTGCTACTCACTCTACTTTCACGTGTCTCAGTGAGCAGCAGCAACGCCCGCGCTTGCTTATTACAAAAACCAGTCTTGCTTACTTTCAACAGAGTTTCTAGATCAATAATCGTTGGGACAGAGATTGCACAGTCTGCCTTGAGAACTGAAGCCAATATGTCTTCAGTGAAAAATGAAACACACTTATTGTATTTGTAACTAATGTTCCCTAAAAGTAAAGCAAATATTGATGTTCCAGGCACACATAAAAAGCAAGATGTATCACTAAGTGTGTAAAATGCACACCGCACCCATTTAATAATCATACTCCATTTTCAATAATGGGAAACAAGGTACAATGATGGCTGTAATTCACCAGCCCCTTTTTCTCCTTCCTCCAGCACCATGCTGTTTTATTACAATACAGCAATCCTGCCACGTTACACTTTACAGTATGTGTACAAGAACCGTAAATACACCAGCCCATCAACAATAGGCAGCAACGAGTCCCAGCTATGGCAATACGTACAACTTGGCATTTTATGTGAATTTCACATTTGGTGGATGGGTTTGCAATGAAACTCGGTACTACCCAGAAGAGAAATTATTTTACATTTCCATTAAAAGCTACAGTAGTAAATAAACCATCACGGTTTATGTAGATATCCATGAGAACATCGACGGGAGCCCATCAAAGTGCCAGACCCTATGTTAAACATTTGATAAAAGAGAACCTGTAAGGCACATTTCTAACATTTTTTTTCCAAGTGATAGAGTTTTAAAGATGTTTTATAATACTGTACCAACCTCTGCAGAACACTCAAAAATCAAGGGAAGTTTATGCTTCTCAGGAAAGCAGCTGTATAGCCCATCACTGCGGAATGCCCTGTCAGGGCTGGAAATGAAACGCTGTTGTTGGAAACAGATAAAAGGCGAGGAGAGACTGCTGAAGTTCACAGACTACTGGGTTAACACACACACACATGCGCACGCGCACGCACACTCAAAGTAAGTCTGCAGCAGATTACAATAATTAAGGGTAAAAATAATAATTAACATTCCTGTAATTGAAAAGGGCCCTATTTTAAAGAATAACGAGGAGGAGTATGTAGGCAAATACATATATAGAACATGACTCAAAACAGCTGGCTGGTGGAAGAGAGGGAAGAATCATAGCAGTTAGTTAACTAAGAGCGACAGAATGGTTTTTAGTTGCTCAATTGTGTCCGACTCTTTGCAACCCCATGATTGCAGCCTGCCAGGCTCCTCTGTCCATGGAATTCTCTAGGCAAGAATACTAGAGTGGCTTGCCATTTCCTTCTCCAGGGGGATCTTCCTGACTCAGGGATCGAACCTGGGTTTCCTGCATTGCAGGCTGACTCTATACCATCTGAGCTAGCAGAGAATGGTATGAAATGCCCTGTTTAGGTATTCCCTTTAAAAGGGAGTTGCGATGAAAAAAGAATAAGGAAGTGCCTTTATATCCCCAAACGTTATGTGCCAAGCAGTGGACCTATCATCGTTAACTCCATCCTTTCATTTACATCACAGGACTCTCCAGAGGTGGGCATTGGCAACACTTATTTTTACAAGTGAGAAAAAGAGTTTAGGAGGAAGAAGTTGTATAAGATCATACAGCCAGTGATTGATAGAAGCAGGGTCTGAACTCCCAGCTGTTGATTCCAGAGCTCAGGCCTTTTGCACATGAAGGTGCAAATCAAAGACAAAAGTAAAACCATCATCATGGGTCATGCACGTTGTGGAGGATGATATATGACATCAGTTTTCAAGGCCCATCACGTTTGTTCATGGAGAACCTGTGGGCAGCATGGCGTCTGGCTCTTTCTTCATGTTCTAGTAAATATCTACACAGACTCGGATGCTATGATCACTACTGCATCTTCTAATGGAAATGTAAGCTCATTTCTCTTCCAGGCAGTACTGATTTCATAGCAAAAACAGGGACACAATGTGAAGAAAGGCATTCCTGAAATAAGAATAATGCAGAGGAATTGATTAAAGGACTAAAGAGATTTTTAATTGCTCCTTCCATTATACTAGCCTTGAGCAGTATTCTTAATTCTAATCTACCATTGCTGCCTGCAGGGAGGTGACAGGTGTCATGCACCACTCACTCACAAAATGCAAGGGCTATTTGACTTTTAGTCTTACAGAGGACAAATGAAAACAATAAAAATTGGTTTGTAATGAGGTGTATGAAACTAGAGCCTATTATACAGAGTGAAATCAGAAAGAAAAACACCAATACAGTATATTAACGCATATATATGGAATTTAGGAAGATGGTAACAACGACCCTATATGCGAGACAGCAAAAGAAACAGAGACAAAGAACAGACTTTTGGACTCTGTGGGAGAAGGCAAGGGTGGGATGGTTTGAGAGAAGAGCATTGAAACATGTATATGACAATACGTGAAACAGATCACCAGTCCAGGTTCAATGCATGAGACAGGGTGCGCAGGGCTGGGACACTGGGACGACCCTGAGGGATGGGACGGGGAGGGAGGCGGGAGGGGGGTTCAGGATGGGGGACACATGTACACCCGTGGCGGATTCATGTCAATGTATGGCAAAAACCGCCACAATATTGTACAGTAATTGGCCTCCAATTAAAATAAATTAATTTTAAAAAATTGGTTTGTAAAGCTATGTTTATTTAAAATGTATAATTCTGAATGAAATAATGCCATTTGCAGCAACATGGATGGACACAGAGATGATCATACTAAGTGAAATCAGCCAAAGACAAACTAAATGATACTGGCTTCCCTGGTAGCTCCGTCAGTAAAGAATCTGCCCACAGTGCAGGAGGCCTGGGTTCAATCCCTGGGTTGGGAAGATTCCCTGGAGAAGGAAATGGCAACTCACTCCAGTATTCTTGCCTGGAAAAATCCCATGGGAGGAGGGGCCTGGAGGGCTACAGTCCATCAAAGAGATGGACAGGACTGAGTGACTAAACCACAGTATTGCTTACACATGGCATCTAAAAAATATGACACAAAATGAACTTATATATAAAACACAAATAGATCCACAGAAAAAACAATTTAATGTTACCAAAGGGGAAAGTGGGTGGGAAAGGGATAAATTAGGTATCTGAGATTAACAGATACATGCTACTACTAATATATATAAAATAAAAAACAAGGACCTACTGTATAGCACAGAACACTGTATTCAATACCCTATAATAAGCCATAATGGAAAAGAACATGTGTGTCTGTGTGTGTATGTATATATATATCTGAATCACTTTGCAGTATACTAGAAATTAACACAATACTGTAAATATTTCAGTGAAAAAAATAAAATGTATAATTCTGTGATTGTATGTTGCTGTGAATTCCTTTTTCTAAATGAAATAATAGTTATAGAAAATAGCTCTTGGGACTTTCCTAGTGGTCCAGTGGTTAAGAGTCCACTCTTCCAATGTAGGGGGTGGGGGTCTGATCCCTGGTCAAGGAACTAAGACTCCACATGCTGTGCAGCGCAGCCAAAAAAGAAAAAGGTTCGTATGTCTTAACATCCTTTCCTGGAAAAGAATTAAAAGCCACTAACACTCAGCTAGTCCATTCTATCACAGAGAGGGAGGGGATTAATATTGTCTATGAAATTCAGAAGTCTGGGAGTCCTTTGCTGTTCTGAAGAATGAAGCCCTGGCATCAGGTCACTTCCATGCAGCTGGACTCTATAAATGGGCAAGCCAAAGAAGACGATGCTGAAGAAAGAAAAGGAGTTGGGGGACAATTTTGGGAAAAACTCAGGCATAAGGGAATAATGAAGTCATCACAAAAAAGAATAAAAATAAAATAAAATGAACGCCTCGGGTGTTCACAGTCCATTCTCTGTTCCTGAGTCCCAAGTAATAGAGATTTTACTCAGCCAGAGAAAGTAATAAGGGGAACAAACAAACGTAAAATGACTCCGAACTTGAAACACTGGATGTATTGACCAAATGCTTCCCAGGTGTGGTTTCTGATTGGTCTGACAGCCGCTGTGGAAAACACAACGTTGGCCATCACAGATGAGACAGTGAGAAGAAATTACCATCCGAGAGGCAGGAGGGAGGTGATAATTTATCCTCTTTGCTGATTCTACCACTTGGAGCTCAGGTCCATTCGTCATATTGATCCTGATCTCCCACCTTGACTGGTACAGAGCACTTCCAATGACAAAATCAAGTTGCTCACATGCTTCATTGTTTTGCTTTGAAAAATAAATGAATGTGTCACTGAGAACACACGATTCCCACTGTCTCTGCATCCTGAAAACTGAGTGCGATCACAGCCATTTGGAAAACAGGCACTAGCCTAGTAGGGACTATGATGAGAACAGGTTAATTGGGATGGGGATGAAATGGGATCACATCATTTAAGAAGAGAGACAGGTGGATGCAAACTTCAACACAGCTTCACGTCAACAGCGTATTCACAATGTGAGAACACCACAGAGGCAGATCTTGCTCCCCAGTCATACACTATGGAGAAATAGTAAAATAAAGCAGTAAAATGTGAATGGAGTTTATCATCTAAACACAACTACTAGTAGAAATAACCATTTATTGTGCTAAGTGCCAGGAACTCAGGTAAATGTTGTAATGATATGATCTCAGTTGAATGAGTCTTCACAGCATCCCTATTAGGTCATATTATCCCATTTTGCCATGAAAACCTGTAAGTTCAGAAAGCTCACAGAATTAGCCCAAGATCAAACAGCTAATAAAAGGAGATGCTTGGACTGAACTCTTATCTGACTTATGATTTATTCCGAGATCTATGCTTTTAAATATAGTGATTCAGTAAATAACACCTCCCTTAGATTTTAAGGGTCCCCCAAAGACTGCTTTTCCCTAGCCCCTTGCCTTTCAAGTAGAAAAGGCAATGATGTCATTAAAACAGAACAATGAATTTTAGCTTTCCTAATTATGAGGCTGAGAAGGGGGTTTGAAACCTGAGTTTCCCTCCCGCATTTAACATGTCACATTTCCTCTACAGTCATGTCCAGTGAAGCTATGGGATAAGTATGTCCATCTTGGATTTGCCCTAGCAGAGAATGAGACAACCTTCAGGAACATGTTGTACCACCATCCTACTTGGAGGTGATTTCCTAAGCAGGGTCATGGCCACATGTAATTAATCCATGACACGCATTTTTGATCCATAGGTTCAAGGCCTGTGCAATGTGGCTTTTATTTTTCCATGTGGAGTAACTTGGGCTATTGAGACAAAAACAGAGTGTAAATAAGGACGATCTCTTTGGAGAACAGAACTTCCGGCTGCCTGACTCGCCATGCTGCTCACGCTGGTTTCCTCTTTATCCAGCTCTTCTTATATGGCTTCATCACATCCTTCACAGTTCAGGGCACACCCACCCAACACACAGAACTTCCTGATGAATCTGCAGAACCTAACAGTCATTTTTGTTGGAAGTTTTTGCTTCCTCTTTTCCTCTAAAGACTGCTTCAACATATGTTTTATGAGTGTCTAGTCTATGCCAGGTACTCAGCTTAGGGCTGGCTATAAAGAGATGAATACACCATGGTTTCCTCTACCTACTGTATGATCCCAGGTCAGTGAGCATATGTTAACAACTATCTGTTGATGCTGGCCTCAAGTCAGAAAAAATTTTGAGCTCCCAATTTGGGGCAGCCACTCTCTTAGACATGGTGAGTAGCATCTTAATGAGATGCAAGGAGATCCAACCAGTCCATCCTAAAGGGAATTAGTCCTGCATATTCACTGGCAGGACTGATGCTGGAGCTGAAACTCCAATACTTTTGGCCACCTGGTGTGAAGCACTGACTCACTGGAAAAGACCCTGATGCTGGGAAAGATTGAAGGTGGGAGGAGAAGGGGATGGCAGAGGATTAGATGGTTGGATGGTATCACTGACTTGATGGGAGCTCCCGGCCTACGCGCGAGCGCCGCACTGAGAGCCCCTCGCCGGCCGCGCGGCGCACTGAGAGGAGCTACCCATCGACCGAGGAAGGACGGCGGTGAGGACTGGCGCACTAAGCACGGCCCAGAGGAGCTACCTCACGACCAAGGTCAGGAAGGGCGGCGGTGAGGAGAGACCCCTCATCCAAGGTAAGGTGCGATGGCTGTGCTTTGCTGGAGCAGCCGGGAAGAGATACCCCACGCCCAAGGTAAGAGAAACCCAAGTAAGACAGTAGGTCTTGCAAGGGGGCATCAGAGGGCAAATACACTGAAACCATACTCACAGAAAACTAGTCAATCTAATCACACCAGGACCACAGCCTTGTCTAACTCAATGAAATTAAGCCATGCCCGTGGGGCAACCCAGGATGGGTGGGTCATGGTGGAGAGATCTGACAGGGTGTGGTCCGCTGGAGAAGGGAATGGCAAACCACTTCAGTATTCTTGCCTTGAGAACCCCATGAACAGTATGAAAAGACAAAATGATAGGATACTGAAAGAGGAATTCCCCAGGTCAGTAAGGGCCCAATATGCTACTGGAGATCAGTGGAGAAATAACTCCAGAAAGAATGAAGGGATGGAACCAAAGCAGAAAGAATACCCAGCTGTAGATGTGTCTGGTGATAGAAGTAAAGTCCGATGCTGTAAAGAACAATATTGCATAGGAACCTGGAATGTCAGGTCCATGAATCAAGGCAAATTGGAAGTGGTCAAACAAGAGATGGCAAGAGTAAATGTTGACATTCTAGGAATTAGTGAACTAAAATGGACTGGAATGGGTGAATTTAACTCAGAGGACCATTATATCTACTACTGTGGGCAGGAATCCCTCAGAAGAAACGGTGTGGCCATCATGGTCAACAAAAGAGTCCGAAATGCAATACTTGGATGCAATCTCAAAAACGACAGAATGATCTCTGTTCGTTTCCAAGGCAAACCATTCAATGTCACAGTAATCCAAGTCTATGCCCCAACCAGTAACGCTGAAGAAACTGAAGTTGAACGGTTCTATGAAGACCTACAAGACCTTTTAGAACTAACACCCAAAAAAGATGTCCTTTTCATTATAGGGGACTGGAATGCAAAAGTAGGAAGTCAAGAAACACCTGGAGTAACAGGCAAATTTGGCCTTGGAACACGGAATGAAGCAGGGCAAAGACTAACAGAGTTTTGCCAAGAAAATGCACTGGTCATAGCAAATACCCTCTTCCAACAACACAAGAGAAGACTTTATACATGGACATCACCAGATGGTCAACACCGAAATCAGATTGATTATATTCTTTGCAGCCAAAGATGGAGAAGCTCTATCCAATCAGCAAAAACAAGACCAGGAGCTGACTGTGGCTCAGACCATGAACTCCTTATTGCCAAATTCAGACTGAAATTGAAGAAAGTAGGGAAAACTACTAGACCATTCAGGTATGACCTAAATCAAATCCCTTATGATTATACAGTGGAAGTGAGAAATAGATTTAAGGGCCTAGATCTGATAGATAGAGTGCCTGATGAACTATGGAATGAGGTTCGTGACATTGTACAGGAGACAGGGATCAAGACCATCCCCATGGAAAAGAAATGCAAAAAAGCAAAATGGCTGTCTGGGGAGGCCTTGCAAATAGCTGCAAAAAGAAGAGAAGCGAAAAGCAAAGGAGAAAAGGAAAGATATAAACATCTGAATGCAGAGTTCCAAAGAATAGCAAGAAGAGATAAGAAAGCCTTCTTCAACGATCAATGCAAAGAAATAGAGGAAAACAACAGAATGGGAAAGACTAAGGATCTATTCAAGAAAATCAGAGATACCAAAGGAACATTTCATGCAAAGATGGGCTCGATAAAGGACAGAAATGGTGTGGACCTAAAGGAAGCAGAAGATATTAAGAAGAGGTGGCAAGAATACACAGAAGAACTGTACAAAAAAGAGCTTCATGACCCAGATAATCATGATGGTGTGATCACTGACCTAGAGCCAGACATCCTGGAATGTGAAGTCAAGTGGGCCTTAGAAAGCATCACCACGAACAAAGCTAGTGGAGGTGACGGAATTCCAGTGGAGCTGTTCCAAATCCTGAAAGATGATGCTGTGAAAGTGCTGCACTCAATATGCCAGCAAATTTGGAAGACTCAGCAGTGGCCACAAGATTGGAAAAGGTCAGTTTCATCCCAATCCCAAAGAAAGGCAATGCCAAAGAGTGCTCAAACTACCGCACAATTGCACTCATCTCACACGCTAGTAAAGTAATGCTCAAAATTCTCCAAGCCAGGCTTCAGCAATATGTGAACCGTGAACTTCCTGATGTTCAAGCTGGATTTAGAAAAGGCAGAGGAACCAGAGATCAAATTGCCAACATCCGCTGGATCATGGAAAAAGCAAGAGAGTTCCAGAAAAACATCTATTTCTGCTTTATTGACTATGCCAAAGCCTTTGACTGTGTAGATCACAATAAACTGTGGAAAATTCTGAGAGAGATGGGAATACCAGACCACCTGATCTGCCTCTTGAGAAATCTGTATGCAGGTCAGGAAGCAACAGTTAGAACTGGTCATGGAACAACAGACTGGTTCCAAATAGGAAAAGGAGTACGTCAAGGCTGTATATTGTCACCATGTTTATTTAACTTATATGCAGAGTACATCATGAGAAATGCTGGACTGGAGGAAACACAAGCTGGAATCAAGATTGCTGGGAGAAATATCAATAACCTCAGATATGCAGATGATACCACCCTTATGGCAGAAAGTGAAGAGGAACTCAAAAGCCTCTTGATGAAAGTGAAAGTGGAGAGTGAAAAGGTTGGCTTAAAGCTCAACATTCAGAAAACGAAGATCATGGCATCTGGTCCCATCACTACATGGGAAATAGATGGGGAAACAGTGGAAACAGTGTCAGACTTTATTTTTCTGGGCTCCAAAATCACTGCAGATGGTGACTGCAGCCATGAAATTAAAAGACGCTTACTCCTTGGAAGGAAGGTTATGGCCAACCTAGATAGCATATTCAAAAGCAGAGACATCACTTTGCCAACAAAGGTTCGCCTAGTCAAGGCTATGGTCTTTCCTGTGGTCATGTATGGATGTGAGAGTTGGACTGTGAAGAAGGCTGAGCGCCGAAGAATTGATGCTTTTGAACTGTGGTGTTGGAGAAGACTCTTGAGAGTCCCTTGGACTGCAAGGAGATCCAACCAGTCCATTCTGAAGGAGATCAGCCCTGGGATTTCTTTGGAAGGAATGATGCTCAAGCTGAAACTCCAGTATTTTGGCCACGTCATGCGAAGAGTTGACTCATTGGAGAAGACTCTGATGCTGGGAGGGATTGAGGGCAGGAGGAGAAGGGGACGACAGAGGATGAGATGGCTGGATGGCATCACTGACTCGATGAATGTGAGTCTGGGTGACCTCCGAGAGCTGGTGATGGATAGGGAGGCCTGGCGTGCTGCAGTTCATGGGGTCGCAAAGAGTCGGACATGACTGAGCGACTGATGGACATGAGGTTTGAGTAAATTCGGGAGTTGGTGATGGACAGGGAAGCCTGGCATGCTGCCGTCCGTGGGGTCACAAGGAATCGGATACAGCTGAGCAACTGAACTGAAACTAGAACCAACACACTGATCAGGGAATCTCAACCCAGCAAATTTGGCAATGTCTGGAGACATTTTTGGATGTCACAAAATGAGGTGTAAGGTGCTAATATCATCTGATAGGTTGCTATAAACAACCTACACGGAGCAGGACAGACCATCACAGCAAAGGCGGATTCAGCCCTGGATGTCCACTGCATTGAGGCTGAGAATCCCAGCTGTCTTGTGCCCCTTGGAGCCTAAGTAATGACCACCCAAGTATCACAAAAGGGAAGAGGATTAGCTTTGACGGAAGCTGTCCTCAATTTCTTCAGGGGTGCAGAATTGCTACTGGAAGCCAGGAAGGCAAGAGAAACTGGAAAACTCAGGGATGAAAAGCTCATAATAAGAGCATGACTAGGTCCAGGTACAGAAGTGAATGTGAGCGAAATTTCAGATTTGAAAGCAAGCAAATGAAAGGAATAATAGCCGTAGCACTTTGCATGTAGGAGATCAGGGAAGCTGGAATAGCATCAGGGAGCTTACCTGACTGAGGCCCATGGAACAAGTGCGTACAGGGCAAAAGCAGATACCAAGAATAACTGAGAAAATGGTCGGGGGAGGGTGCAAGGAGAGGCTCGCTTCACATGATGAGTTGGTCGCAGAGGTGAGCGGAAGAAAACAAAAGCTCTCTCCAGAGCCGCGGTACCCAAGAGCCTTTGAGAGGATGCCTACGCTGTCTAGATGAAAAGCTCCAGCCTCGCGGAAACAATAATGACAACACTCCACTGTCCTTTGTCAGCCCAGAACCCAGGCTTTCGTGAAGCACTCTCACGACTGGGGGAGCCTGACAATCCCGAGCTTCATGCCTGCTTCTAATGGACTCAGAGCCTCTGGGAAACAACAGGACCTCAGGTTGTTTGAAGGAAAGTGAGGAGCAAGGTACAAAGGAGACCTTCAAAGGTGCTGTCATGTCCTTCGTGAAGTCCTCACTGAATGCAGAGGTGAAGGGCTGGTGCAGGGCATCGGAGGACCTGAGCCTCTCTGACCCCTCTCTTCTGCTGCTACTTTTGTTCTGAGCAGAGGGGAGAAGGGTGTCCAAGAGGTGAGCTGGGCAGAGAGAATGAAGCGATTCAAGGCCATCATGCTCTAAAAGCTGCAGCATCAAGGCTGGTGACCACAGATGTCTACATCCTGAATGCTTCTTCCCGCCGGCTCCAAGTGACCCCTGCAGCAGAAATGCCAAGAGGGCTTGGAAAGACAGGCCTGCTCTTGCCCAGACAGTGGAGGCATGGTGCTCCCCAGCACTTGGCAGGGCATTATTGAAAGTAGGCTCCTCTGTGGATTTCTGGGTCTTACTTTTGGGATGTTTCTGCAAGTCTGAAGTTATTTATTAACAAATCAATGACACAGAGACACATACATTCACGACTTCCTATGTGCTTCCCTATTGTCTAACTATTGGGTCCTATAGCAGGACATTGAAAAAAAATAGACACATAAATCTAGCATCTTACTTTGGATTCAAATCCTTTACTGGCTCCCTGTCACCAGTGAGCAAGAGTCAAAGTTTCTCTAAACAACAAAGATTTACTGTATAACGCAGGGAACGATACTCAGTATCTTGTAATAAAGTATAATGCAAAAAGATGGGGAAAATACAGACATATACATAAATATGTATGACCAAAATCATTTTGCTGTAGGTCTGAAACAAATCCAATATTGTAAATCAACTATACTTGAATAGACTTTTAAAAAAAACTAAAGAACAAAAGTCAACATTTTTTAGATGGCCAACCAGGCTTTCCATGAGTCTCCACTTCACTGAGGATCCCCTATGTACTTTAGGCTTTCTCAAACAAAACTCACTGTACTTCCTGGCCAACCATGCTGTGTGACATGTGCCTGCTTTTAGCCAAGCTGATCCTACACCCTGAGTACTCTGTGTAACTTTCCACCATGGTGACCTCTTATTCATCCTTCAAAACCTCTACGGGAATTATACTTGGCATACTCTTGGTTGACCACTCTGGCCAACAGAAATAGTCATGTCCCTTCTATTTTATCACTGTTACATTATCATAGGCCACACACTGCTTGAGATAGTTATTTATATATTCCTTTCATTTGATGGCTGCCTGGGCTTGTTGGGAATATAGACTGGGTCTCATTCCTTGAGGCAAAGAAGCCATCTACTGAACCAGTAAGAGATGAAAGCTTATTAGACTAAGCAAGAGACTGCCCATAAGTTGTCTTTAAATCATACTCTGATGTCAGGTACAACTGAGCTGACCCAGCACTCACTGGAGGCTCCTGTGATGGAACAGAAAGGATGCAATATTGGAATGGGATACACCCCTGCTGGAGTCACTACTCCCTCACTTACCAAGCACACGATACGTGGTTAAAAAAAAAACAAAAACAAAAACACCAAGAACTATAGGGCTGTCTCAAGATCTGGGTTTTGAAATCAAAGAGAACTCGGCCCCTCACTGTTGGAGAAATTTCAGGAAAGCTACTTAACGTCAGCTTCAATTTTGACATCTATAAAATGAAAATAACAACAGTACCTAACTCGGCTGTGAGAATGAAACAGGATGACAGATGGCAAGTGCCTAGCAGAGGGCCTGGCCCGTGGTCCTCAGTATATGGTAACTGAGAGCCACGGTCGTTCTTGGGGATTTTACATCTTGAAGGATCATGGCGTTGAGTGAAATGACATATACATATCATCTAGCACTTGTCAGCTTCCATTTCCCTTGAGGGCTTTTCTTCCCATGAGCTCTGTTATCTTTTCTCTTAATCAGTCATTACCATCACTCCTCTACAGCACCAACTCCTATCACCTATTATCGTATTTGAATAATTAAAAATGAGAATGTGACTTCTCTGCCTATCAAGGAGACATTTTCCCAAGCAAATGTAAGATGTTCATTACCACGTAATACTTTACTCCTTCTAAACACACACAGATATTGTAACTAAGGTAATTAACATTTCAGGCACTACATGGATGACAAGGAAAGATCAAACTGATAGGCTCATCCAGAACTGATGTACCCGTGACTGCTCCTGTCAAACTGGCGTGGTACTAGACAGATCTGCTTTGTTGTTCCCCTGCCGTGACATGGCACAGCTACCTCCCACAGGCAAAGTGTTAATTGCTCAGTCGTGTCCGGCTCTTTGTGACCCCAAGGACTGTAGCCCACCAGGATCCCCAGTCCCTGGAATTCTTCAGGCAAGAATACTGGAGTGGGTTGCCATGCCCTCCTCCTGGGGCCCTTGCCAATCCAGGGACAGAACCCACATCTCTTATGTCTCCTGCATTGGCAGGCCGGTCTTTACCACTAGTGCCACCTGGGAAGCCATTCCCTTCTCCAGGGAATCTCCACCCAGGGATCAAACCTGGGTCTCCTGCATGGCAGGCAGATTCTTTACCATCTGAGTCACTAGGGAAGCCCTTATAATAAATGGGACAGTGTCGCTGCAAAGGTGATCTCCAAATGCTACTACGGAGCTGGCCCTTGAATCCCATGTGACACTTTCTGCACACACAGTCAACATTTAAACCATCATGTGTGACCAGCAAGGGCTGGTGCTCACGGAGGATGAGCATGCTCGTGCACGATGAATAAGCACATCAAGAAAGAGACTCTGATGGGAGGACTGAGAGCCAGATCTGTAAGGCAAGACTGAATCAACCATTAAAAGAACAGTTCCAGTTCAGTTAAGCCAGAGCCGAGAGAGGCTCAGTTACATTTAAATCAAACGTGGCAGGGGATGATGAGCTGCTCAGCTCTGAACGCTGGATTTTTTTTTCTTGGAGGCTTAACTGACAAAGCCAAGTGAATTGGAGTTATGTGCAGATGTGAGCTGTGCTAAGCTGGGGCGGCGGGCCTGTCATCTGTGGTGTGGAAGCCACCATGACTTGCACCAGCCGAGGCTCAGGGAGTTTCATGAAGTCGCTCTGGCACTCAGTGTACTGACTGTGCTGATCCTAAGATGGCTCTGTGGGAAGATCACGGCTCCTTAACGTTAAACAGAGTGGAGAAGCATGAGAGCTACACAGGGCGATGAAAGAGGCCATCGAGGATTCCTGCAGCGGACGCAGATTGTGGATCTGAAGTGAAACTGTTGTAAGATCAGCTGGGCATATCTCCATAGTATCTGGGCTGCTACTGCTAAGTCACTTCAGTCGTGTCCGACTCTGTGCGACCCAATAGATGGCAGCCCACCAGGCTCCCCCGTCCCTGGGATTCTCCAGGCAAAAACACTGGAGTGGGTTGCCATTTCCTTCTCCAATACATGAAAGTGAAAAGTGAAAGTGAAGTCACTCAGTTGTGTCCGACCCTCAGCGACCCCATGGACTGCAGCCTTCCAGTCTCCTCCATCCATGGGATTTTCCAAGCAAGAGTACTGGAGTGGGGTGCCATTGCCTGGGGGCAGGTGCTTATTCTGTGGGTCTGCAAGTATCCCATGAAGGAGAAATAGGCAGGTTCTATCTGACTAGTAGAATGTAAAAACCACACAGGGCACTTGTGTACTTTTTCAGTTGTCCACAATTAACTAAAAACAAAAATCATGTGGAAGGGTGGGATGACTGGGAGATTGGGACTGACATTATATATATATATATATATCTCACTATGTATAAAACCTCAGAGAAGGGCATGGCAACCCACTCGAGTATTCTTGCCTGGAGAATCCCATGAACAGAGGAGCCTGGCGGGCTACAGTCCATGGGGTCGCAAACAGCTGGACACGACTGAGCAACTAACACACATGTATAAAACAAGTAATTAATGAGAACAGGAGAGTCCCTGATGGCTCAATGGTAAAGAATCTGTCTGCCAATGCAGGAGATCCAAGCTCGATCCCTGGGTTGGGACGATCCCCTGGAGAAGGGAAAGGTGAACCACTTCAGTATTCTTGCCTGGAGAAATCCATGGATAGAGGAGCCTGGTGGGCTACCATCCATGGGGTCACAGAAGAGCTGGACACATCTTAGTGACTAAACAGCAGAAACAAATGAGAACAGACTGTATAACACAGGGAGCTCTACCTGATGTTCTGTGGTGGCTCAACTGGGAAGGAAATCTAAACATGAGAGGGTATGTGTATACATATAACTGACTGACTGTGCTGCATGGCAAGACCCTAACACAACATTGTAAAGCCACTTTACTCCAATAAAAAATTAATACAAAAAAACAAACAAAAGGTATTCCTGATGGTGGCATTTCTCTAAAGAAAGAGACCCCTTGGGTCTCTTCTCCAAGAGACCAGACGACAATTAGGATTTAGGAATCATGGCAAAAGAGTTCCAGGAGAAGCTGTGATGGCTGTGGTTGGTGGTTTCTGTTTGACGTTTGAAAAAGTTCTGCCTAAAAAACAAAGGCAGCCTACATTGGCTAAGCGAGTCAGGATGGCGTGTGGCGTGCTTCAGAGAAGCATTAAAATCCATGCTGTCTCAGCAGGATGGGGACTGAGCTTTTGATTCATGCCCGTGGAGCATTACTGCTGAATTACAGAACCGCAGCTCTTTATGGGGAAGCCTCCCAAACTGCTTTTACTTCTGCATAATTCAAGATATAAAGACTGTTTATGGCTGCTCAACTGCATAAGAAGGCGAAGGATAGAGAAATCGCTCCACACCTTCATTCTGTTAACTCAGAAATCACGCATTTCCTTTGTATACCTGCTTTCCTTTCAGAGTTCACTATCGATTGATTAACTACTGACCTTCTCCTGTTTCCCTCCAAATTGCCTTCCCTCTTGATTCATTTGCTGCTTCTCCCAATTTGAGAAACCTTAAGCAGACTCTGAAAATTCTGAAAGGATAAAGGATACAAGCCACCAGGGGGGAAAAAGAAAGAGGGGAAGAGAGGGAGGAGGATGTCAACTGCTTCTCCATCCAAAGTTTATTCAAAGTGGATACTGGCACTGAACAACCCTGCCAGGGCACCCCTGGAACTTGAAAACAGGGCAGATTTCAAGGCCATTGAATGACGGGAGTTTCACTGCAGTTGGGGAATAGTAACATTCAGTCATGGAATCATAGTCAAGAGTAAAGAAATGGAGGAAATCACATGATGTCACTTAGACGTGTAATCTAAAACATGACCCAAATGAACTTATCTGTGAAACAGACTCACAGACATGAAGAACAGACTTGAGGCTGCCAAGAGGAAGGCGGTGAGGGAGGGGTAAAGTGGGGGTTTGAGAGCAGAAGGTGCAAAACTATTATATTTAGGGTGAATAAGCCTCAAGGTCCTATTGTATAGCACAGGGATATCCTTCAATATCCTGTGATAAACCATAATGGAAAAGAATATGAAAAAGAATATATCTATGGTACACATATATGTATATACATGAAACCACCATGCTGTACAGCAGAAAGTAACACAACGTTGTAAATCAACTATACTTCAATGAAATAAATTTAAAAAAAAACAGAAATGGAGGAAAATAAAAAGCAGAAGGCTGGCATGTGTGCACACACACAGGTTCACAAATGTCATAATCTTGCATTCATACTTTTAGTAGCACACGCATGAAAAAAGATGGTAGACGAGAAAACGACAGGCTTCTTATCTTACTTGGCTCACGCTCAGCATACAACATCCAACATATAAAGAAGCTTCATCAGGTTGAGATTTAAGAGAACAGCCTCAGAATCCAGGCTTTCCGGATTCAATGAGTGGCTTAATCACTCAGTAAGCTGCTTAATCAGTCTGTGCCTCGGTTTCTTTATTTATAACACTGGCATGTAACTGTCACCTACCCCAGAAAGTTGCTGGAAGGATTCAGGGACGAGTACCTGGCAATGAGTGCATATACAATGAAAGTTGGTGATAGAGTAGTTTCTCCATGAAATTATCCACAGAATCAACGATTCCATAAAACAGAGATATTCCTGTATTTGCCTTCTCACAGATAGTAGCTTTAAGGATCAAATGAGTCAATATATGTGAAAAATCTTTGTAAATTTGAAAGTGATCATTTGAATTTAAGAGTTTACTATTATGTATATCAAAGAGCGAGCTTCCCCAGTGGCTCAGCTGTAAAGAATCTGCCTGCAATGCAGGAGCCTTAGGAGACCCAGATTCAATCCTTGGGTCGGGAAGATCTCCTAGAGGAGGGCATGGCAACCGACTCCAGTATTCTTGCCTGGGAAATCCCATAGACAGAGAAGCCTTGTGGGCTATAGCCTGTTGGGTAGCAAAGAGTCTAACACGACTGAAGCGACTTAGCACGCACATACGCATACCAAAAAGCAGTCATGTGGATATTCATCCACTAAGTCACAGAGGCTTCCAGACTATTCCCAGAAGCAAAGTGTTATCTGCTAAGGTAAGGGTGAGGGGAGTGGGAGGGTGGGAGTGAAAGGGATGGGGAGGATGGGGGTGGGAGGGGTAGGGTATAGAAGGATCCTGAAAAGCATCATTTGCATTTCCTATCCTGAAGGGATAGGAAATTGTGTAGATCACAATAAACTGTGGAAAATTCTGAAAGAGATGGGAATACCAGACCACCTGATCTGCCTCTTGAGAAATCTGTATGCAGGTCAGGAAGCAACAGTTAGAACTGGTCATGGAACAACAGACTGGTTCCAAATACGAAAAGGAGTACGTCAAGGCTGTATATTGTCACCATGTTTATTTAACTTGTATGCAGAGTACATCATGAGAAATGCTGGACTGGAAGAAACACAAGTTGGAATCAAGATTGCCGGGAGAAATATCAATAACCTCAGATATGCAGATGACACCACTCTTATGGCAGAAAGTGAAGAGGGGCTAAAAAGCCTCTTGATGAAAGTGAAAGTGGAGAGTGAAAAGGTTGGCTTGAAGCTCAACATTCAGAAGACGAAGATCATGGCATCTGGTCCCATCACTACATGGGAAATAGATGGGGAAACAGTGGAAACAGTGTCAGAATTTATTTTTCTGGGCTCCAAAATCACTGCAGATGGTGACTGTAGCCATGAAATTAAAAGACGCTTACTCCTTGGAAGGAAAGTTAGGACCAACCTAGATAGCATATTCAAAAGCAGAGACATTACTTTACTAACAAAAGTTCGCCTAGTCAAGGCTATGGTCTTTCCTGTGGTCATGTATGGATGTGAGAGCTGGACTGTGAAGAAGGCTGAGCGCTGAAGAATTGATGCTTTTGAACTATGGTGTTGGAGAAGACTCTTGAGAGCCCCTTGGACTGCAAGGAGATCCAACCAGTCCATTCTGAAGGAGATCAATCCTGGAATTTCT
Organism: Tragelaphus eurycerus; assembly: GCA_935064755.1. Lineage (NCBI taxonomy): Eukaryota > Metazoa > Chordata > Mammalia > Artiodactyla > Bovidae > Tragelaphus > Tragelaphus eurycerus. The sequence goes on along the minus strand of CAKXYN010000034.1, from coordinate 7,707,847 downwards.
TTGGAAGGAATGATGCTAAAGCTGAAACTCCAGTATTTTGGCCACCTCATGTGAAGAGTTGACTCATTGGAGAAGACTCTGATGCTGGGAGGGATTGAGGGCAGGAGGAGAAGGGGACGACAGAGGATGAGATGGCTGGATGGCATCACTGACTTGATGGGTGTGAGTCTGAGTGATGGTGATGGATGTCCATCACCATCACGGGAGCTAGTGATGGACAGGGAGGCCTGGCGTCCTGCGGTTCATGGGGTCGCAAAGAGTCGGACACGACTGAGCGACTGATCTGATCTGATCCTGAAGGGATTTAGCTCAAGGAAATATGACATAAGGTCATAGAAGTTAATACAAGAAGTAGGGCAAGAAAGAGAAACAAACAAACAAAATGTTCGTAGCATTATGCTATAAACATACACACTGCTGCTGCTGCTAAGTCGCTTCAGTCGTGTCCGACTCTGTGCGACCCCATAGACGGAAGCTCACCAGGCTCCCCTGTCCCTGGGATTCTCCAGGCAAGAACACTGGAGTGGGTTGCCATTTCCTTCTCCAATGCATGAAAGTGAAAAGTGAAAGTGAACTCGCTCAGTTGTATCTGACTCTTAGTAACCCCATGGACTCCAGCCTACCAGGCTCCTTCATCCATGGGATTTTCCAGGCAAGAATACCAGAGTGGGTGCCATTGCCTTTTCCGAACATACACACTACTATACATAAAACAGACAACTAATAAGAACCTGCTGTGTAGTACAGGGAACTCTACTCAATACCATGCAATGACCTGTGTTGGAAAAGAATCTAAAAAAGAGTGGATATGTGTATAACTGATTCACCTGGCTATATACCTGAAACGAACACAACATTGTAAATCAACAATATGCCAATAAATATTAAAAAATTAAAAGTGTTTAGAGGAAAGGAGAAACTGCAGTCCTTAATTTGACCAGGCCACACTGATTAAAGTAGGTATTTCTAAGAAAGCAAAGTCAGTGTCACCTGGGATGGCCAAGGAGGAAGTCAGGCTTGGCTGGGTTAAAAGAGATTCTCCCAGACTGTGTAGAGGGCAGATAGATGGGGGATGTCATGGACCTTCCAGACAAAGAAAAATGGGGGAACACAGAGATGGGGCTGTAAATAATACAGCCAGAAAGTAGTAAGAAAGGAAGTTGAGCGTGTAGGGCTGACCTAGAAGAATGCAGGAAAAAAAAGGAAAAGAGTCAAGACACTGCCTTTGTCACTTCATCATGTGTCTCTACCCTTGGCTTTGAAAAAATGTAATTCTATCCTCCATATTTCACCCCCTCCAGGAATATAGAACAAGAAAAAAAAAAGAAAAGAAAAGAAAATAAATACAAATCAGGAGCTTTAGATGACTTCTTTTCTTCCTCAGTGAGGAACCAGAACTTCTCAGATAAGGATGTGGTAAAAGTCAGTCCATTAATAAGATTGACTTAAGGACCTATATTAATGATGAGGGTATTCAGGCTGCAGATATTCACTTTTTAAATAACTTATATTAACCTCATTTTCCCATCTCTCTTACGATAGCAAATTTCTTTTTACAGGAATGTTTTTAGAGAAGTAATTTACTGGCACTTAATTACTAGTATTTAACCAATTCAACATTCCCTTTTCTAAAAGTCCATTAGGTTTCTATTACAATATTATACATTCTAATCAAATGTCGCTTTCTGGAAAGGTCTTCATTGTCAGTCTCCTTAAAGCAAAGTTTATCTGGACTATTAGACATTCTCTCTCTGCTTTGGTTGCACCAAATTAATTATTTATACCTAAGGTCCACCGCTTCAGAACTTGGGCATCTCAATGTTTCTCCAGTGGATTATTAAGAATCTTTTTTAAAATAAAATCCTCATTTCCTAGTCTGTTTGATTGAGGTTAAACACAATAGTCTAGTGATTCTTGTACGAAACAGTTCAATGTCACAAGATTCTCTCCTGGGTTTTATGGCAATGAACAAATTTGAAATAAATGAACCTTTCATTAAGAATATCCTCACAGGGGAGAAGGGAAAAGGGCTTCTGACTTAAAAAGTGCACCAGTCTAACAGAGTTATTAAAACAAATCTGATAATATGCTGATTCTATTATTTATACAACAGGAATAATTGGAGATACAAAAGGGGCCTTAGGAGTTTCCAGCCCCCTTCCTTATATTACAGATAAAGAAAAAGAGATCAATGGCCCTCAAAGAGTCTTTAGCTCATAGTGACTTGCTTGGTTCTAGGGACACTTTCAGGTACTCATCAAAGGCATCCTTGAAGCAGTAAGACAGGGCACACACAGAGTCACACTCACAATTCTTCACTGCAAGCAACCAACTCTGCTCTGACTTGTTTAGGTAGCAAAGGAGTTTATTAAAGATTATATCTCTAATAAAGTTCTTCCAGGGCTTCCCAGGTGGTGCTAGTTTTAAAGAATCTGCCTGCCAATGTAAGAGATGTAAGAGAATGTGGGTTCAATCCCTGGGTTGGGCAGATCCCCTGGAAGAAGGGAAGTGAAGTGAAAGTTGCTCAGTCATGTCTGACTCTTTGGGACCCTGTGGACTATATATAGTCCATGGAATTCTCCAGGCCAGAAAATTGGAGTGGGTAGCCTCTCTCTTCTCCAGGGCATCTTCCCAACCCAGGGATCAAACCCAGGTCTCCCACATTGCAGGCAGATTCTTTACCAGCTGAGCCATAAGGGAAGCCCAAAAGGTTAGGAAACGTCCCTGGGTGGGCTTGAACCACCAACCTTTAGGTTAAAAGCCAAAGAGGCTTACGATTGTGCCAAAGACACATCTGGAGGAGGGCATGGCAACCCACTGCAGTGTTCTTGCCTGGAGAATCCCCACGAACAGAGGAGCCTGGCGGGCTACAGTTCGTGGGGTCCCAAAGAGTCAGACACAACTGAAGTGATTTACACACACACACACACACACACACACACACAAAGAATTGCCTAGACTCTCCAGTAAAGTCAAAGATACATAACAGGCAGCCAAATAGAACAATGAGCAACCACATCGTAGGGAAACGGAGTCACTTGGCAGCGTCCTCGCAGTTCAAAACCCATGACATTGACACGGCTCCCAACCGTAAGACTGGCCAGTTCTGCTGGTAGCACCTCCGCCGTCATCCTCTCCAGAGACAGATGTCCATATCAGTACTTCATCGCATTGCTCAACTCTCCACCCCACCTTGGGTGAGCACACCTGACGAGTGGGCCTAGCCACAGACTGGAAAATAAGCTTTTCAGCTTTTACCCTAGGGAGGTGAGAATTTAAAAGAAATTCCCTGAACATAAGAAAGTAGGACAAATGTTCACCAAGTCTACCAGGATTAACAGAGCTTCTTTAAAAACCTTTGACTTCCCAATGGGCATCTGGAAGGAAAATAAAATGATCTCTTTCCCCCTAACTCCCCCTGGAGAAGGAGATGGCAACCCACTCCAGTATTCGTGCCTGGAGAATTCCACGGACAGAGGAGCCTGGTGGTCTACAGTCCATGGGGTCACAAAGAGTTGGACATGACCAACTAACACTTTCCCTAAATCCACCCTCCTGCCTCAACCCTCCCCGGAAAATCCCATGGACAGAGGAGCCTGGAAAGCTGCAGTCCATGGGGTCGCTAAGAGTTGGACACGACTGAGCAACTTCACTTTCACTTTTCTCTTTCCTGCACTGGAGAAGGAAATGGCAACCCACTCCAGTGTTCTTGCCTGGAGAATCCCAGGGACGGGGGAGCCTGGTGGGCTGCTGTCTATGGGGTTGCACAGAGTCGGACATGACTGAAGTGACTTAGCAGCAGCAGCCCCAACCCTCACCAGTAATTTGTTTTCGAACACAGGTGTGACTCTGACATACTTTATAAGACAAAAAGGGCATTCTTTCATTCTTTTCCTGGGACCTCACTTTGTAACACAAGCATGCCAGCCTACTGATGGGTCAACAGAGAGAAGGGGAACTTCTCCAAGCTACACGTCATTGACTAAGGCCCTTGACCTTTTTTCTAATTATTTAATTGGAAGTATAATTGATTTCTGCTTTATCCAAAATGGTTCAGTTACACACACAACACGTATTCTTTTTTCATGTTCTTTTCCATTATAGTTTATCACAGGACACTGAATATAGTTTCCTGTACTATGCAGTAGTTGTTTATCCATTCTAAATGTAATAGTTTGCATCGATAATCCCCAAACTCCCAGTCCTTCCCTCCCCCACAGCAACCATAGGTCTGTTCTCTGAATCTGTTTCTCTTTTGTAGATAAAATTCAAATTCATTTGTGTCATATTTTAAATTCCACATATAAGTGATATCACATCTTCACTTAGTATGATCATCTCTAGGTCCATCGGAGAAGGCAATGGCACCCCACTCCAGTACTTTTGCCTGGAGAATCCCACGGATGGAGGAGGCTGGTGGGCTGCAGTCCGTGGGGTCGCTGAGAGTCGGACACGACTGAGCGACTTCACTTTCACTTTCCACTTTCATGCATTGGAGAAGGAAATGGCAACCCACTCCAGTGTTCTTGCCTGGAGAATCCCAGGGACGGGGGAGCCTGGTGGGCTGCCATCTGTGGGGTCACACAGAGTCGGACACGACTGAAGCGACTTAGCATAGGTCCATGCAAGTTGCTGCCAATGGCATTATTTCCCTCTTTTTTATGGCCGAGTAGTAGTCCATTGTGCATATGTAATCCATTCACTATGTAAAACAGCATGGAGGTTCACCAAAACTAAATAGAGGTGCCATACAATTCAGCAATCTCACTCACTCCAATATAGAAAACTATAGTGCAAAAACATACAAGCGTCCCTATATTCATGGCAGCACTGTTTGTAATAGCCAAGACATGGCCCTTGACCTCGACCTTTCTAATTCTAGCACCATCTTGATTCCTCGGTGACATAAAAACAATAAGACTGCCCAGCATGCAGTGGCTCAAGGCGACAATCTGTTAGTTGCCTGCCTTTGGGCCTTTAATGCTCAGACATTGAATGATTTTGAGGAGGTTGTTTACCTTGATGTGTGCGGAATTAGCCTTAGACACTAAGCCTTTACGGCAAGTTTTATTGTCCAAGGCAAATATAACCTGTTAAGATTTACAGGCTTTATTAACAGCAATAACCATTTTACAGCCAACATCAGTAAATCAGGGTTTATTGAGAACTCTACAATTTTAATCTGTGGAAAACCATTAAAATGTCGGATTTTCATTGGACATAATTTCTAACTTTTATGAAAGATAGATTTTGCATTTAATTGGGGAGTATAAAAAAGTGCAGTGTGGGATAACGAATTGTTTTGAAAGGAGCAAATTGGTTTTAGCTAAACAACGGTGTCAAACACTAAAAAGTGGCCATCTTTAGTTAGAACTGCCCCGAGGTTGAGGTTAAAAGCAACTGTAGTGACAAATGCATTCTAATACATCTCATAATGTGATGAGCTCATGGTGTTTAGAAAAGGCTGAATTATCATCTGTTCACATTTCAGGTATTTTCAGAAAAGCATACAACTACTTATTTCATTTAAACCTATGTCTGCTGCCTGGTGAGTACCTTCAAGTGTACATACCATGCTTGCTTTGGAGGTAGCGCTAGTGGTAAAGAACGCACCTGCCAATGCAAGAGACCTAAGGGATGCGGGTTCGATCTCTGTGTCAGGCAGATCCCCTGGAGGAGGGCATGACAGCCCACTCCAGGATTCTTGCCTGGAGAATCCCCGTGGACACAGCAAGTCCGGCAGGCTGCAGTCCATAGCGTTGCAAAACATGAGACACAACTGAACAGACTTAGCACGCATGCACTCATACTAAAATTGGAATGATTCAGAGAAGATTAGCATGGCCCTGTGCAACAATGACACAAAAATTCATGACGCATTACATATTTTTGTTTGGAAGCTTCCTACTAAATACACTCTTAGCACACGATCCAGCAATAGTACTGCTTGATATTTACTCAAATAAGCTAAAAATTTATGGCCACACAAAAACCCAGACATAGACATTTATATCAGCTTTATTCAGAATTACCAAATCTTGGAAGCAACCTTGATGTCCTTCAGTAGGAGAATGAATAAATAAACCGGGAACATTCAAACAATGGAATATTATCCAGTGCTACAAAAGAAATAAGCTATTAAGTCATGAAAAGACACGGAGGAAGCTCAAACACATATTACTAAGTGAGGGGCACCAATCTGAAAGGCTACATGCTGTATGATTTCAAATATATGACATTCTGGAAAAGGAAAAACCATGTAGACAGTTAAAATAAAATATCAGAGGTTTCCAGACGTTGTGGGGAGGGAGGGATGAACAGAGCACAGACGATTTTTAGGGCAGAGAAATGACTCCGTATGATACGATAATGGTGCTACATGCAAGCATGTGCGCTAAGTCGCTTCAGTCCTGTCCAGCTCTTTGTGATCCTATGGACGGCAGCCTGCCAGAATCCTCTGTCCATAGGAATTCTCCCGGCAAGAATACTGGAGTGGCTTGACACACCCTCCTCCAGAGGATCTGCCCAACCCAGGGATCCAACCTGAGTCTCTCATCTTTTGCATTGTCTCGTGGGTTCTTTACCACTAGCACCACCTGGGAAGCCCAATGATGGATACATGTTATTATTAATTTGTCCAAACCCACAGAATGTAAAACACTAAGAATGAACCCTAGGGTAAACTATGAACTTTGGGTGATTAAAAAAAAAAAAAGTTTACATACCCAAGTGAAGTTTATATACCCAAGTGTTTTTAGTAACAATAATGCCATTCATTACTGGTTGGGGTACAGACTTGGATTACTGTGATACTGAATGGTTTGTCTTGGAAACGAACAGAGATCATTCTGTCATTTTTGAGACTGCATCCAAGTACTGCATTTCAGACTCTTTTGTTGACTATGAGGGCTACTCCATTTCTCCTAAGGGATTCTTACCCAAAGTAGTAGATATAATGGTCATCTGAGTTAAATTCACCCATTCCTGTCCATTTTAGTTCACTGATTCCTAAAATGTTAATGTTCACTCTTGCCATCTCCTGTTTGACCACTTCCAATTTAACTTAATTCATGGACCTAACATTCCAGGTTCCTATGCAATGTTGCTCTTTATAGCATTGGACTTTACCACCATCACCAGCCATATCTACAACTGGGTGCTGTTTTTGATTTGGCTTCATCTCTTCATTCTTTCTGAAATTTTTTCTCCACTGCTCTCCAGTAGCATATTGGGCACCTACCAACCTGGGAAGTTTATCTTTCAGTGTCCTATCTTTTTGCCTTTTCATACTGTTCATGAGGTTCTCAAGGCAAGAATACTGAAGTGGCTTGCCATTTCCTTCTCCAGTGGACCATGTTTTGTCAGAACTCTCCACCTTGACCTGTTCATCTTGGGTGGCCCGTAAGGCATGGCTCATAGTTTCATAGTTCCCCAACCAGTAGTCCTGCAGAAGCTGAATGGTTCTATGAAGACATTTGAAAACTAACAACCCCCCCCCCACAAAAAAATGTCCCTTTTCATTATAGGGGACTGGAATGCAAAAGTAGGAAATCAAGAGATACACAGAATAACAGGCAAATTTGACTTGGCCTTGGAGTACAAAATGAAGCAGGGCAAAACAGAATTTTGCCAAGAGAACGCACTGGTTATAGTAAATACCCTCTTCCAACAACACAAGAGAAGACTCTACACATGGACATCACCAGATGGTCAATACCGAAATCAGATTGATTATATTCCTTGCAGTTGAAGATGGAGACGCTCTATATAGTTAGCAAAAACAAGACCAGCAGTTGACTGTGGCTCAGATCATGAACTCCTTATTGCCAATTCAGACTTAAAGTGAAGAAAGCAGGGAAAACCACTAGACCATTCAGTGGTTTATCAATGGTTTATTCAGAAGAGTAAATCAAATCCCTTCTGATTATACAGTGGAAGTGACAAATAGATTCAAGGGATTAGATCTGATAGAGTGTCTGAAGAACTATGGACAGAGTTTGTGACATTGTACAGGCGGCACTGATCAAGACCATCCATCCCCAAGAAAAAGAAACGCAAAAAGGCAAAATGGTTGCCTCAGGAGGCCTCACAAAAAGCTGAGAAAACAAGAGAAGCTAAGGGCAAATACAGAATTCCAAAGAATAGCAAGGAGAGATGAGAAAGCCTTCCTCAGGGATCAGTGGAAAGAAATAGAGGAAAACAATAGAATGGGAAAGACTTCAAGAAAACTAGAGATACCAAGGGAATATTTCATTTAAGGACAGGTGACATAACGGACAGAAACGGTATGGACCTAATAGAAGCAGAAGATATTAAGAAGAGGTGGCAATAATACACAGAAGAAGTATATAAAAAAAGATCTTCATGACCCAGATAGCCACAATGGTGTGATCACTCACCTAGAGCCAGATATCCTGGAATGTGAAGTCAAGTGGGCCTTAGGAAGTGTCACTACGAACAAAGCTAGGGGAGGTGATGGAATTCCAGCTGAGCTGTTTCAAATACTAAAGATGATGTTGTTAAAGTGCTGCACTCAATATGCCAGCAAATTTGGAAAACTCAGTAGTGGCCACAGGACTGGAAAAGGTCAGTTTTCATTCCAGTCCCAAAGAAAGGCAATGCCAAAGAATGCTCAAACTACCGCACAAATGCACTCATCTCACACTCTAGCAAAGTAATGCTTAAAATTCTCCAAGCCAGGCTTCAACAGTATGTGAACCATGAAATTACAGATGTTCAAGTTGGATTTACAAAAGGCAGAGGAACCAGAGATCAAATTGCCAACATCCATTGGATCATTAAAAAGCAAGAGAGTTTCAGAAAAACATCTACTTCTGCTTTATTGACTATGCCAAAGCCTTTGACTGTGTGAATCACAATAAACTGTGGGAAATTCTTAAAAGAGATGGGAATATCAGAGCACCTGACCTGCCTCCTGAGAAATCTATATCCAGGTCAAGAAACAACACTTAGAACCAGACATGAAACAACAGACTGGTTCCAGATTGGGAAAGGAATATGTCAAGGCTGTATACTGTTATTCTGCTTATTTAACTTATATTCAGAGTACATCATGTGAAATGCTGGGATGGATAAGGCACAAGCTGGAATCAAGATTGCTGGGAGACATATCAATATTTCTCAGATACACAGATATGCAGATGACGCCACACTTATCAGAAAGTGAAGAACTCTTGATGAAAAGTGAAAGAGGAGATTGAATAAGTTGGCTTGAAACTCAACATTCAGAAAACGAAGATCATGGCATCCAGTCCCATTATTTAATGGCAAATAGATGGGGAAACAATGAGAACAATGAGAGAATTTATTTTGGGGGGTTCTAAAATCACTGCAGATGGTGACTGCAGTCATGAAATTAAAAGATGCTTGCTCCTTAGAAGAAAAGCTATGACTAACCTAGACAGTTTATTAAAAAGCAGAGACGTTACTTTGCCAACAAAGGTCCATCTAGTCAAGGCTATGGTTTTTCCAGTAGTCATGTATGGATGTGAGAGTTGGACTATAAAGAAAGCCGAGTGCTGAAGATTTGATGCTTTTGAACTGTGGTGTTGGAGAAGACTCTTGAGAGTCCCCTGGACTGTAAGGAGATCCAACCAGTCCATCCTAAAGGAAATCAGTCTTGAATATTCATTGAAAGGACTGATGCTGAAGCTGAAACTACAGTACTTTGGCCACCTGATGCGAAGAACTGACTCACTGAAAAGACCCTGATGCTGGGAAAGATTGAAGGTGGGAGGAGCAGGGGACAACAGAGGATGAGATCGTTGGATGGCATCACCACTCAATGGACTTGAGTTTGAGTAAGCTCTGGGAGTTTGTGATGGACAGGGAAGCCTCGTGTGCTGCAGTCCATGGGGTCACACAGAGTCAGACACGACTGAATGATGGAACTAAACTGAATGTCATTCATAAGACTCTCCAAGGGATAAGGGAAAACCACGGATAGTTACCAGCTTCTGTAAATAACCAAAATAACCATTTATTTCCTCCATGCACTAGATTGTGTGTGCTCAGATGCTAAGTCATGTCCAACTTTTTTCTGACTCCATGGACTGCAGCCTGCCAGGCTCTTCTGTCTATGGTTTCCCCAGGCAAGAATACCAGAATGTGCTGCCATTTCCTTCTCCAGGGGTCTTCCTGACCCAGGGATGGAAACCTTATCTCCTGCATTCATAGGCAGATTCTTTACCATTGAGCCACCAGGGAAGCCCATAAAAGATTATATGCACTAGATAAAAAGAGAGGAAGATAGGAAGCATTCTGGTGCTTCATCCTCTGATGAACTCACAAGGAAAAGGCACAGGCTTGGAGGGAGAGCTCATGGGCTGCCTGGGGAAAGGAGGGGTGGTCCTAGCAGCATCCTTCTGCATGGGGCTGAAAGTGTGTTACAAACCGCAAAGGTTTTCAATGTCAATCTACATCCTCAACTGTAATGGAACCCTACATCTTCCTCTGAGAAGCAAAGTTCACGATGCTTTAGAAAAGAAGAAAATGAGAAGGAAGAACTGAAGCCACAATCCTCTCTACTATTTACTTAGTATTAGAAACTGTGCTAGATGCCTTGCATATTGGTTTTCTTCTTTGGCTGGAGCAATCCAACAGGAAAAGTGTTGTTCCTATTTTCAGATGAGGCCTCTGAGGTTCAGGGTGGCCAGTATTTGCCATAGGTCATAGTGTTAGGAGGTGCTAGTCAGGATCGGACTGCAGTTTGACTCCAAAATTGTTACTTTCCCTTCATTATGCCACACTAAGAATTTTCCGTTCTCTACCATTTCCAGACTCCATGACTGTATCCCAGGAGAGAGAACCCGGTGATATAGACATCATTATGCACTTATGAGGATATAACTGGGGCCCTTTGTGACAATGAGATCTTTTGGGGTCATGGCCAAATGTGGGGAAAGTTGTAATAAGTGTGGAGACTACTTGTATTCTCTCCTCTTCATATGCCCCCTTTCCTTCCCATTGGAGGCACCCTCTCTGTAACTGAAGACATTCAGTACTTCCTGTTTCCTAAGATTGCATCCAACCCAGGCTCCTGGTCCCTGGAAGCATAGGGACTCCAGGACTGCCCTGCTCCCAGAGCCTCTATTCCCTCCGTGTTCGTAAGTTTTATTGCCAGACGACCTATTTCAAACAAAGAAACACAGCAATTAGAACAACTTTAGGATTAGCATACCAGCTGGAAGAGATTTCAATGAAAAAAAAAAAAAAACCATTTCTCAGGGCAGACTGTCAGGCAGCAGAACAAGAAGATATGTTATTACTGGCCTAGGGGTCCCAAGCTTCCAGAAAGTCTTTGCAGAAGCTCACCAATCCTATCATCTCACTAAAAAGAAATACCAACTAGCAAAGAGAGGAAAAGTCTAAGCTTTAAGTTTGACTCCGTAATCTGAAAGCTTGGAGAAGTTCCTGTAAGATAGACATGAAAATACTAAGAGCTTTCTAGCATCTCATAGCAATCTTCTGCAAACTAAATTAAAAACAGAAAAGACTACTTAACACAGTGCCTGGCACACAGAGGCACTCTTTCTATTCTTATGCAAAGCACCTTTTCTCATCATCTAGATGGAGTTAGTTGCCAAGTATGTTCTATCTTACAGAGAGAAGACAGGTGTCTTGTGAAAATTAGACTTGCTCCCAAGATTCCTTTCAACGTGCCAAGTAGGAGACATCCTATTCCACTGCAGGACAAAACCAGCTGGTACATCAGCTGGTTCTGACTGGACCAGTCACAACTCCTTCTAGTGATGACTCTGAGACCCCACAGGTGGGCAGGATGGGAACCAGTGGTGCAATGGAGAGGGTGGAACACAATCTGCTCAGAGAAGGTAACTTTGATGATATTTCACAGTGACGATTATGTAACTGATCAATTTCCAAGCAGTTTCTGTTTACTGCCATTCTGAAGAGTCATTAACATTGGGATACCCACATGACTAAGAGGTCAGTAAGCACAAAAATACTCTGCAATCTGAAGACCCCGTGACAGGCACTGGCAGACATCCTCCCTTCAAGGGACCTTGACCACAGAAGGTATGAACATTTTCACCTTCTTTCCCTATCTGTATCTGTGTCTCTCACAGCTTTCTCCTCTAGATCGACCTGCCCTTCAACAAAAACACAAATATTGGTGGTCATAACTATTGCGTAAGCTATTGCTGAAACTAAAGAGCTGTAAATATCAGTGCACAGACATAGGTAGTATCCATCTCATAAATAAGTGAAATTTCAAAGTACTACATGTGTTTGGAACCCAGATGCTTTCCCACCTTAAGAAGATGGTATAAAAGCTTGTTAGGGCCCCACACCAGCCATTAACCCACAGTGCAGCTGAAACATTCTCATATTCATCCATAATACAAAAGGCAGGAAACAAAGCTTCCCCTCTTCAGCTCAGAATTCTGTTTTAAACCATCCTACAGTCACAGCTGCTCCTTGAAAGGGTCCTCTTTCAGCCAGCCTGGCTCTGAAGTGTATTTCTAATGATATCTATGTGCTTAAAAATAAAAGATTATTAATATGTCAAGGGGGACTGAGTTCAAGAGTGGCCCCCTTTCCAAATTTCAAGCCCACACATAACTTGTGCATGTGACCTTATTTGGAAATAGGGTCATTGCAGAGGTACTGTGACCAAGAAGATTAATACCAGGCATTACTGGATTGAGATTGACCCTCATCCTATGATTCATGTTCTTATAAGAGCCAAAATTCAGACATATCGAGATAGAGAGAGAGACTTTCCTGGGGATCCAGTGGCTAAGACTCCATGCTCCCAATGCAGGGGGCCCAGGTTTGATCCTCAGTGTTAACTAGATTCCACATGCCCCACCTAAGAGTTTGCATGACACAATGGAAGATCCCAAAAGATCTCCCATACCACCACCAAGATCAGAGGTCCTGATGCTGCATCTAAGACTCTGCACAGTCAAATAAATAAATATTAAAAAAGAAAGTGATAAAAAAGATACAGAGAGAATAATACCCATTTGAAGATGGAGGCAGAGTCTGTAGTCATGTATCTACACCCCAAGGGCAGCAAGAATTGTCAGAAACCACCAGAATCTAAGAGACAAGCTCATTTTCCAGAGCCCCCAGGAAAACTAACCCTGCCTGCACCCTACTTCAGACTTTTAGCCTCCAGAACTGTGAGAGAATTCAGTTTGACTGTTTTAAGTCCTGGTATGTAGTCATTTGTCACAGCAGCCCCAGGAAACTAATCCAAGAAGTAAATACCTACCAGTGTAGAAATCTGGCAAGAGGGGAGGCACCAGAAAAGAAAATATACTTTCGTACTGAGAAGTCTGTATTTATTGTGTTCCTTCTTCCCCTGGCCAAGAACTCTCCCAAATACTGTTTTCATCGGCCATCAGGGTGTGTGACTACTGGAAGTTTTTCACATAGGGTTCTGTTCCTGTGGTTACAGCTGAAAATCACATCAGAATGGGGTGGGGTGTGCTGGGGGAGGAGGGAGGCCCCAGAGAAAGGGGATATATATAAATACACACACACACACACACACACACATAGTTGCCTAGTTGGGTCCAACTCTTTGTGACCCCATGGACTGTAGCTTGCCAGGCTCTTCTGTTTGTGGGAATTTTCTAGGCAAGAATATTAGAGTGGGTTGCCATGCCCTTCTCCAGGGTATCTTTCCAACCCAGAGATCAAACCCAGCTTTCCTGCATTACAGGCAGATTCTTTACCATCTGTACTGCCGTATAGCTCAACAGTTATTTGTGAATAGCAGAAAGTAATACAACATTGTAAAGCCGCTATGCATGTACGCTTAGTCGTGTCTTGCTCTTTGTAACCCATGGACTATAGCCCACCAGGATCCTCTGTCCATGGGATTCTTAAGACAAGAATACTGGAGTGGGTTGCCATGCCCTTCTCCAGGGGATCTTCCCTACCCGGGGATCAAACCCACATCTCCTGTGTCTCCTGCATTGCCAGGCAGAATCTTTACCACTGAGCCTCCTGGGAAGCCTTATACTCCAATAACAAATAAACAAAAGAAACATAAAGATAGAAAAAGGAACTGAGCCAATAAGGACAACTCATTTCCTTTCAAGGACAGTGCTGGGGCAAGAAAGGTGGAGGGATGTTTCAAGAGCTGCTTCCAAATTCAACCCAAGTTCAGCCTTTCCCAAGTACTGAGTTGGCCCAAAGATTCCTTTGGGTTTTTCCCTACAATGGTATGGACAATCTGAATGAACCTTTTGGCCAACCCAACAGTTGACCAGCTAGGAATGCTGCTTGCTTCCTAGAGGCTAATTCTTTCTCCAGCAGGGATCTTCCCTCCCAACCATGGCCCCAAAGAGCCGTGGAATCCTTATAATTCCTAAATCCTTGAGCTCTCTGGGAAGACACTTCAATGTGTGTGTGCACGTGTACAAACTCATGGACACATTTATATATCAAGGCATATCTTCCCTTTTGGCTCTTACCCTACCAGGTTACACATTGCTTATCTTTCTCTTCTCTGTTCTGTATTTTCACTGTGTCTTCAAAGACCAACTGAAGAAGGACATATACCCATTTTCTAACACTCAGGAGAAAAAACAAAAACAAGATTCTAGTGGATTTCACAGTTTGGTCTGAGCTGAGTCCCAGTACTAACTCTAATATTCAGGAATAAAGGCAGGAAACGACTTTTCATTCATATTCAACACATATTTACTGAACACCTGGATGTGAGAAGCACTCTTTTCTGTTCTGGGGATAAAAAAATAAATATGGGACTTCCATGGAGGTCCAGTGATTTTAAGACTCTGTGCTACCATGGTCTGGTAACTAAGATCCCACATTCTGTGTAGTATGGCCAAACAAACAAAATTCTCCTTGTGGAGGTTAATTCTAATAGAAAATATGTTGAATAAATACAGTATGGTTGTGCTAAGAGCTAAGGGGTTAATAAATGCAGAGAAAGGGGCTTGAGAGTATACATGTAGGGTAAGGAACTGACATTGTCATCGGAGTGCCCTGAACAGGCCTCACTGAGCAGGAGGTATCTGAGCAAGCCCTGAAGGAAGGGAAGAAACAATATGGAGTAACTGCGGAAGAGTGTTCCAGCAGAGGAGTCAGCATGTGCAAAGGTTCTAAGGCAGGTGCGTGGCTGGTGCAGCTGTTGAAGAGTGAGGAGGCTAATGTGGCTACAGCAGGGCCGGACACTGAACAAGAGATGAGGTCAGAGGTAAGAGCAGACCTGATTGTCCTGGACCACATAAGGCATGAAAGTGGACTTTTCTCTGAGTGTTCTGAGGAACTTTGGGAAGACGGAACAGCGTTATGACTTAAATGGGTGTAAGACCTTTCTTTGGTGGGTCATGGATCTGAGTATCAGTTTTCTTGCCCCTAAAATGGAAAGGCCGTGCCAAGTAAACATCTAAGCTCTCTTCTAGGTGTAAAAATTGATTTTTAGACATCTAGAGAATGTTCGGTTCCCACAGAACAGATAATAAAACCATGACCTTCTGCCCATCTGCACTGCTCTCCGGTGCTTCAGAGTTGACACAGTGACCCGGCCCAGGCTTGGCAGAGAGCCTGGTTATGAGAGCTGATGTGATTACAGCAAATGGCTGGTACCTGAGTGAGTCCCCCAGGAACACGTGGGGTGTCCTCAATGATATCGACATTCACCCGGCCCCGTAACACCCAACCACCTGTTCCCTGCCTCGGAAATTCAGGATACTCTCTGTACAGAACAAGGCGGCGCCCAAAGGAGATCAAATATCTGTTTGCTTCACATTAAATACAAATCTAAAAATAAGCATTTTCCTTTCTCATCATTTCGCATCACGCATGGAGAGTTCACTTTAATTTTCAAGTCCGTTTACTTCATTTCAGGGAAGTTTGGGAGCTCTGAATAGAATCTACCCTGCAGGCTTCTTGTCTGGATCAGCAAGTCTGTCTGTTTTCCACACTCCTCTGTCCTTCCAAGTGCAAAATCCCACAGCAATGCGCAACAAAGTTTCCTGTTGTTTTAATATCTCTAATTCTTAGTGAGGAAACCACCACTCTCAGGACCTTCTCCTAGCTGCTCAGAGAAGAGTCACAGCTGGCCTCTCTATTGTTGGACTCAGACCTATGTTCGCATATGTATTGGGTTGGCTAAAACATTTGTTTAGGCTTTTCCATCAGCTTATACAGGAAAACCCGAATGAAGTTTTCGGCCAACGCCAAAACAGGACTTTACCAAGCAATCTTTGTACTTCTGAATAGACCCCACAATATTATCTTAATACCCATATTATTAGTCTATCAGCACTTCTTTTAATAGTGACTGGAAGAACACCATCCCCACCAGCACAGTGTGTTATTAATGACAATTATAGCCTAACCATATGATAGAAGCTTCTGGAAAACCAGCAAGGAGCAAAAACTATGACTGCTCTGGATTCCTACCACCTCACTGCGACCAACAGGTAACTGATCAGAGATCTGTGACCTCCAACACTTTGTGTGTCTCCCACGCCAGCGCAGCGCCTAAAACATAACAAACACTCCAGGGTTGTCTGTTTTGTAAGCAAATGAAAGATAAGTGCAAACATCCGTGCAACTTGGCACTGGAGCCTGACCGCCTTCTTTCTACACTGTTTTCATGTGACTTTGCCTGTTAGATGGATCTAGAAACCAATGTACAAAGCAGAGTGCCTAGGGTGACGGAGGAGGGCAGGGAGCATGCACCAGCATCACCGAGGCCCCCAGGAGGAAGGGCACAGAAGAATTCCACCCAAACTGGCTGGTGAGAGCATAAGAAATTAGAGAGACAATTTCCTCTTCTAGCTTATTCCCATCAGCCGCTTCACCATCTTTAGCGGTTGGGTCCAGGCAGCAAGAAGGCCTGGCCCAGGCTGGCTTAAGTCTCCTGTGAGCACACAGGACTAAGTCCCCTGTCTTGGGAACTGGCCTGGTCTTACCTCCGCAGCAGGTACTCCCTCGGGCGGCCGGCAGTGTAGCACAATCATGCCTTCGATGGGTACCTCCCTTCCCTGTGGGTCTTGCTCAAAGTTTTTCCGTAAATCTGCAAAGAATGGGAAAGATATGACACTTTGGGGTCAGGAAGATCCACATTTGCTCCAAAGATGATAAAACAGTGAGCTTACTGTCACAATCTAGACACACACACACACATACACACACACACACACACACACACCTACCCACCCACCCCCCTGGTTTCAGGAGTTCCAGAATCTAAGAATCCTTTTCCAAACACATTTCAAATAAGCCTTAACCAAACTGTCCCTAATGTTCTCTCCTGATATGATAGATAGAAGATTTACTAGGAGAGCAGGAAAGAAAAAACTCATTACTTCATGAGTCTTTGCTAGCATTATCTACTTAGCATCTGATAAAACACTTGGTCTAATAAATTGCCATTCACAGCTATTATGCATCTGAGGTGCACGTGATTTTATTAACTAAAGAATGCATTATTAATCTGTAACCTCTGCATTCCCTTCGCCCTCTAGGGACCTCTAGAAGATGGTAATAGAGTGTGATTACCTATTAGTCTTTTATTTGTAACTAGGGAGAAGAGGCAACATTTAACCACAACAAAATCTATAACCTATCCCACCAAACATATAATTAAAAAATACAACGCCCTCCAGTCCAATAACAATGCTGGGCATCCATGCAGTGCGTTTCATGGAAGACTCCAGGCTCTCTGCAAACAAGCTGCACCATTAACCTTTTACACGTAGAAGGGTGACCTTTGGAGAGGTTAATTGGCTTGCCAGTGGTCACAGAGAATATCAACGCCAGGGATGGGGAAGAATTTACCACGTGTCCAGACATTAGTCTCTGCGTACTCACCAACAAATCTTTTTCAGGGGAAATGACACACATGGGGACAGTTGAGAAAGAGAGAAAGAGTATCATTTGCATGGCTTTCCACTTCAGCATATGCTTCATTAACAAGGGTGGGAGTTGGCCTCTACCTCTTTTGGAGGTGTCATAACAACACTTTGATTATTGAAACCCACAAGCTTATTTCTGCTGTCATTTGAAAGCCTGGGACAGTGGAGTGGAGTGAAGACAGTTTGACAAGCCTTCCTCAAGACTTGCCCCTCCCTCTTGGACAATGTATTTTTCTTCAACTGAGGATCTCAAATTACAGGCTGTGGATTTATTGATTTAATTTTCTTTAGTGCTTACAATAACATGAAATATGTTCTCTGTAAAGAGCAGAGCTTCAGAATCAGTTACATCTGTATAGATGGTATAAATACATTAAACTTGCTTTTAGCAAGTCAGAAACACGCCATGAATAACAAGCCCAGCAATCCATGTATTCACTTTCTTTGGAATTTTACTTTTAATGTTTTCCTTCCCAGAGCTGAGTGATGTCTTTTTTCAGCAGGGCTGTCTATTTGGAGATCATCGTGAGTGTATGTGAAGCCAAGGATCTTACGAGGACTCACACTGTAGGCAGGTGGCAGGATCTATTTTCCCATTTCTCTGCTGTCCTCCCAAATTGTAAAGCCAAGCTTCCATCTATTAGAGATCTGTAAATTGCCACGGCAGATCTGCAAATTGCCACAGCCTTTATGATTCAGAATTTCTGATTCCAAGTTTGAGGAAGTTCACATAATTGATAACAAAACTATGAGTGATGGGGACGTGAATAAACCCCAGAATGAAAAATTTCATGTTTCCTGCACAATTGGACCACAGATTCTCCTTTGCTCAAAAATCCCCTTTCCAGGAGCGTCCCTGGTGGTCCAGTGGTTTAGAATCTGTGCTGAAATGCAGAGGATGTGGGTTCACTTCGTGGTTGAGGAATTAAGATCCCACGTGCCATGGGGTAACTAAGCAGGCAGGCTATACCTACTGAGCCTGCACACCAAAAGATCTCACAGAATGCAAAGATCCTATGTGCCACAGCTCAGGCCTGACGCAGCCAAACAAATCAATAAATAAATTTTAAAAAATCCTCTTTCCTTATGACTAATTTACTCATCAGGACTACAGTAAACCCCCTTATTCATGGGAGATACATTCCAAGAACCCAGTGGGTGCCTGAAACCACAGATAGTACCAAATCCTATATATCTTGGGTTTTTTTCCTATGCATACATCCCTATGATAAAGTTCAATTTATAAAGCAGGCACAGTAAGAGATCAACATACTAAACGTTCCATGAATATAGTCTCTCTCAAGACATCTTACTGGACAAATTTAACGCTTTTTCATCTTAACTAAGTACTTCAGTGTGGTGGCTGTAACGTTTTTAGTTTGAGGGGCAACAGTAAAACTAACAAGGGTTTCTTTTCCCTTCTTCACCATTTCATGGAAAGAAGATTCATGCTTACCATAGATCTTAAGAAGTTCAGCATGTAATTTTTCTTTCCTTGCTAAATCCTTATTAAGAACTTTGACTTTTTCACTTAAAGAAAGCACTTTTCAGCATTTCTTTGGTGTACCTGAATTTCCAGCATCACTATCCTTATGCTTTGGATCCATTATTAATTAAAACAAGGGTTACTTGAACACAAGTACTGTCACACCAGGACAGTTGATCCGATAACCAAGACAGCTACTAAGATTGATGTGCAGGATACACTGGACCAAGAGATGATTCACTTCCTGTGTGGGATGCAGCTGGATGGCAGGAGATTTCATCATGCTACTCGGAAAAGCACGTGACTTAAAACTTATGAACTGTTTATTTCTGAAATTTTCCATTTAATATAAGGTTGACTGTGGGTAACTGAGTAACTGAAACCACAGATAAGAGAGATGACTCTTTATACTGAAATGAGCATGTTGCAGAGCGTGGGGGACTCTTACATGACATATGGGTTTGCTAATAGAAGGAAACGGTGGTATTTTTGTGCCTAATTCTGTTTAGTTTGTTTGCTACTTTTTCCTTCTCTTTGATTGCTTTGTTTTCGAAAAGGAAGTCTTACCCAGTGCTGCTACACAATGATTGCAGTTTTGACAACACCAAATAATCTGCATTCAACCCAATGAAGCACAGAAAACAGAGAGTGGGAATTTCTATTTTGTTTTATACTGTTTCTATTTTGTCTTCTATTTCCTTTCTTTGCTCACTAGAAATGGAAATGGTAACAAAATGCAGAGTTTTGGGGTATTTCCACACATCAGCAAATGAGAGGAAACTAGACTGAAGTCATTTTTCCTCCACACTCCCACCTGCTTAAGGAACTGCTGCTGCTGCTGCTAAGTCGCTTCAGTCGTGTCCAACTCTGTGCGACCCCAGAGACGGCAGCCCACCAGGCTCCCCCATCCCTGGGATTCTCCAGGCAAGAACACTGGAGTGGGTTGCCATTTCCTCCTTCAATGCATGAAAGTGAAAAGTGAAAGTCAAGTCACTCAGTCGTGTCCAACTCTTAGCGACCCCATAGACCACAGCCTACCAGGCTCCTCTGCCCATGGGATTTTCCAGGCAAGAGTACTGGAGTGGGGTGCCATTGCCTTCTCCGCTTAAGGAACTAGCTAAGCAAATATAAAGAAAGGAAAACCCTGAGGATTTCTCTGGTGGTCCAGTGGCTAAGACTCAGTGCTCCCAAAGCAGGGGGGTCCCGGGTTCAATTCCTGGTCAGGGAACTAGATCCCATGTCCTGCAACTGAAAGATTCCACATGCTGCAATGGAGACCTAGAGCAGCCAGTTAAATAAATCCTAAAAAAAAAAAAAAAAAAAAGGAAGGAAGAAAAATCCTGTATTGACATTGGGATATAGGAAAGGGTATTGTCTATAAGCAAGAAGCTAGGAGAAATTTCTTTTTGATCTCAGTCAGGATCAGATTGAAGAAAGGACCCACACGACGTCCTGATCTTTCCAATTGACACTGGCAATCATGTTGAAGTTTACCAACAAGAAGTATATATCGACGTCTAAATGCGGAGCTAGGACAATTAAAGGCAGAAGAAAGAGGGTCAGGCAACAACTGTGGTGTCATAAACATGAATCCAGCTCATCAAAGGCACCAGGTATCACACCAAGTAAGAAATCCAAGTGTCAGAATTCTGGACAGAAAATGAACAGAAAGAAGTAGCCTTCCCTTCCTCTTTCACGCTGCGGTCTTCTCTGGCGCCTCCTATTGGTGGAACCTTATGGGAGCTGCTGCTGCTAAGTTGCTTCAGTTGTGTCCGACTCTGTGCGACCCCACAGACAGCAGCCCAGCAGGCTCCCCCATCCCTGGGATTCTCCAGGCAAGAACACTGGAGTGGGTTGCCATTTCCTTCTCCAATGCATGAAAGTGAAAATGAAGTCGCACAGGGAGCTAGGGTCTGGCAAAGGAGTCCTAGTCCTAGCTTCACAAAATACAAACCATTTGTTTTAGAGATGGCAGTAGCTTAGTATCCAGAAGACTCTAGTTTAAAAAATATTCTCCAGGAGAACTCTAATAATTACATATTCTATCTCTGTTTTCCTCACTCGATCATCAGTTCAATGAGTATGGGCTTTATGTCTGAGATATTCATTCTTACAGTCCCCGTGCCTTCTGATACAGGAAAAGTTCTTAGTATCAATAAACATAAGTTGAACACACGAGCTAGGAGGAAATGACGAAATGATAAATGAGTTTGCCAGAAAAAGGATGAAATAAATAAGAAAATGTTGTGTTAGAGAAATACAATTTAAATCCAATAGTTAGTTTAGAAGGAGACAGTAAGTGTAAAGAGAACAAATAATTAAATTAATAATGATGAAATGCAGCCTTCTCTGAGTTGAGAAAAAACTTGAGTTTGCAAAAGAGCTGGATATGAGGCAAAATAATTTAGAAAAGAAAAACTGCTCTAGGTATATTATAGTTGAAATTTTTAACAAAATTTCTAAAACTGTAAAAAATAATTTTACAAATATTTTACAATAAATAAACAGAAGTAACTAAAATTTTCATAAAGAATTAACACTGTTAAAATGTCTTTTATCCAAAGCCATCTTAGATTCAATGCAATCCCTATCAAAATCCCACTGTCACTTTCACGGGAAAAGAGAAGAAATTCTAAATTTAGCATGGAACCACAAGAGACACTTAAGAGCCAAAACAATCTTGAGAAAAAAGGACAAAGCTGGGGGCATGACATTTCCTGATTTCATACTATACCACACAGCAACAGTCATCAAAACAGTATGGTATGGGTATAAAAACAGGGAAATAGATGAATGAAATAGAATCGAGAGCCCAGAAATAAACCTTCATATGTATGGCTAACTAATAGTTGAAACGAGATACAAATGTACCAACTGGGAAAAAGACAGTCTCCTCACTAGTGGTGCTGGAAAATTTGGATATATGCAAATGTAAAAGAATGAAATGTGCACGAGAACCCTTCCCTTATATCACACACACAAGTTAGCTTGAAATGGATCAAAGACTTATACATAAAAACCTGAAACTGTGAAACTCCTATAGGAGAACAAAGGGGAAAAAAAACTCCTTAACATTTTTGTATATGACAACAAAATCACAAGCAACAACAATGACTATATACAATGAACAGACTTATGTGCAGCAAAAGAAATGATCAACATGAAAGGCAACCTGAGGAATGAGAGAAAATATTTTCAAACTATATATTTGATAGGGTATTATATCCAAAATATATAAGGAACTCATTCAACTCAACAGTAAAAACACAATGCTGCTGCTGCTGCTGCATCCCTTCAGTCATGTCCGACTCTGTGCGACCCCATGGACTGCAGCCCACCAGGCTCCCTCGTCCCTGGGATTCTCCAGGCAAAAACACTGTAGTGGATTGCCATTTCCTTTTCCAATGTGTGAAAGTGAAAAGTGAAAGTGAACTCGCTCAGTCGTGTCTGACTCTTTGCGACCTCATGGACTGCAGCCCACCAGGTTCCTCTGTCCATGGGATTTTCCATACAAGAGTACTGGAGTGGAATGCCATCGCCTTCTCCAAAAAACCACAATAATCCAATCCAAATAAAAAAATGAGCAAAGGACCCAAACAGACATTTTTCCAAAGAAGATGTACAAATGGCCAGTGGGTACATGACAAGGTGTTCAACATCACTAACCAGAGAAATGCAAAAATCAAATCTACCTCACTTCTATCAGAATGGCCAATATCAACCCTTGTTAGGGGTTAATGCAGCTGATGACTTTCAGTTGAAGCCAGCATTTATTTACCATTCTGAAAATCTGATGGCCCTTAAGAAGGATGCTAAATTTACTCCGCCTGAGTAAACTATAACAGAACAACAAAGCCTGGATAATAACTCATCTGTCTACAACCTGATGTGCTGACTATTTTAAGCTCATTGTTGAAATTTCATTGACAATGTACCTGGTCATCCAAGAGTTCTAATGGAGATCCAAAATATTAATACTGTTTTCATGCCTTCAATAAAGCAAAGCACATTGAAATGAGGTTATGTCTGTATCTGTCTGAATTGTTGGTCTGCCACTTACTAGCACCATGACTTGATAAGTATCTTTATTTCTCTTTGCCTCATATTCCTCATCTGGAAAATTAAAACATACTAATTTCTATTACATATAGTTGGGTCTGAATTAAATGCTAATATGTGCAAAATCCTTTTAAGTGCACTGGGTGCATCAGTTCAGTTCAGTCGAGTTGCTCAGTCGTGTCCAACTGTTTGCAATCCCATGAATCACAGCATGCCAGGCCTCCCTGTCCATCACCAAGAGGACTTAATTAAGGTCACATCTATTATTATATCCTATTATAAAGCCATGATTATTAAAATATCTTATCATTAATCAATATACAAATTGTTTATAAACTACAACACTTTTCAAAGGCACTCAAATAAAAACATAACTTAGCATATGATATATGCTGCTGCTGCTGCTGCTAAGTCGCTTCAGTCGTGTTCGACTCTGTGCGACCCCACAGATGGAACCCCACCAGGCTCCCCTGTCCCTGGGATTCTCCAGGCAAGAACACTGGAGTGGGTTGCCATTGCCTTCTCCAATGCACGAAGGTGAAAAGTGAAAGTGAAGTCGCTCAGTCGTGTCCGACTCCTAGCGACCCCTTGGACTGGAGCCTACCAGGCTCCTCCATCCATGGGATTTTCCAGGCAAAAGTACTGGGGTGGGGTGCCATTGCCTTCCCCAGTATGATATATACTAAATATTATATATTTATACTGATATGAGTGAGTGAGTGAAGTCGCTCAGTCGTGTCCAACTCTTTGTGACCCCATGGACTGTAGCCTAACCAGGTTCCTCCATCCATGGGATTTTCCAGGCAAGAATACTGGAGTGGGTTGGCATTTCTTTCTCCAGGAGATCTTCCTGACCCAAGGATTGAACCCAGGTCTCCCACATTGTAGGCAGATGCTTTACCGTCTGAGCCACCAGGGAAGATCCTTATACTGATATACAATATACAAATTAGGATGGCCATTTGGATAAAAAGATAAAGTGAGATCTATATCTTATTTCATACCAATGTAAATCCCATTTTAATAAAAATATTATCTACAAAGCCACAGCAGTAATAAAATACTTATTGGATCTTAAGTTAGGAAAGCCTTTTCTAAACCCAAAATTGGAGGAAGAATACCTTAGGAAATGATCAGCAGATACTGTCTTGTCAAAACTGAAAACTGTTTTTACCTAAAATAAAACACTACAAGAAAAATTATAGGCAGAGGTTTAACAGTCTTAATATATTATAAAGGGCACTTTTTGAATAAAGTGAGAAGGATAAATACCCTAAAATAAAATGTCAAAGGGGCATGAAAACATAACTTACAAAAGAAGGACACAAATGAATTAATAAAAGATATTTAGATGTGCCAATGTCACTAATTGTTACTGAAATACTAATTTAAAAAGCGTCAGTATGTCTCTTTTCTCTTCCAAACACCCTCTGTTTGTTTCTTTGTTTTAAAGGATAGTTTTCAGTTTTAGAAAGAGTATAGAGAACTGAATGAAAAGAGCCTCTTGAAAGTGAAAGAGGAAAGTGAAAAAGTTGGCTTAAAACTCAACATTCAGAAAACTAAGATCATGGCATCTAGTCCCATCACTTCATGGCAAACAGATGGGGAAACAATGGAAACAGTGACAGACTATATTTTTGGGCTCCAAAATTACTGCAGATGGTGACTGTGGCCATGAAATTAAAAGACACTTGCTCCTTGGAAGAAAAGTTATGATCAACCTAGCAGCATAGTAAACAGCAGAGACATTACTTTGCCAACAAAGGTCTGTCTAGTCAAGGTTATGGTTTTTCCAGTGGTCATATATGGATGTGAGAGTTGGATACTAAAGAAAGCTGAGTGCTGAAGAATTGATGCTTTTGAACTGTGGTGTTGGAGAAGACTCGTGAGAGTCGCTTGGTCTGCAAGGGGATCCAACCAGTCCATCCTAAAGGAAATCAGTCCTGAATGTTCATTGGAAGGACTGACGCTGAAGTTGAAATTCCAAAACTTTGGCCTCCTGATGCGAAGAACTGACTCACAGGAAAAGACCCTGATGCTGGGAAAGATTGAAGGCAGGAGGAGAAGGGGATGACAGAGGATGAGATGGCTGGATGGCATCACCAACTTGATGGACATGAATTTGAGCAAGCTCCGGGAGTTGGTGATGGACAGGGAAGCCTGGTGTGCTGAAGTCCATGGGGTCACAAAGAGTCAGACACGACTGAGCGACTGCACTGACTGACTGAGAGAACTAAATAGCCCTAAACATTGCTAGGAGAAATGAAAATGGTTAAACATGAAACTTATAATACGTACCAAATGTCCTTACAAGTTAATTCAGGAGTTCATTATCTAATAAATTAATACTGGTATATTCATAAAACCAAGTATTATTTGGCAATAAAAATAAACAAAGGATGGGTACATGCTACAATGTAGAGGAATCTTGAAAACACAATGCTAAATGAAAAAAATGAGTTAGAAAAGACCATATATTGTATTATTTCATTTATTAAATAAAAAAACGTCCAAAAGAGGTAAATACATACAGTGAGAAAGTAGATAAGCATTTAATTAGGGCTGCAGGTGAGGTGGGGCCAAGGGCTGGGAATGCTTCTGTTTTATGACGTGATAAAAGTATTCTCAATTGGACTCTGGTAATAATTGCACAGGGTATCCCTGGTGGCTCAGTGGTAAAGAATCCACCTGCCAATACAGGAGGTGTGGGTTCAATCCCTGGTCTAGGAAGATCCCTTGGAGATAAAAATGGCAACCCACTCCAATATTCTTGCCTGGAAAACCCATTGATAGAGGAGCCTGGTGGGCTATAGTCCATGGGGTGACAAAGAATTGGACACTACTTGGCAACTAAACAACAATGATGATCACACAATTCTGAGAGCAAACTAAACACTATCAAATTGTACGCTTTAAATAGATGAACTAATTGCCAAGTCATACGGATTAAATCTCAGTAGAGCTATTATTAAAAAGAGTTCATTTATATGATTCAGTAATTCCACTACTAAAATCTTCTAAGAAAACTATTAAAGAGCTATATAGAAAAATGTAGCATAGTGATATTCTTCAAATCATCATTTAAGATGCTGAATGACAGTTAATAATCTAAATACTTAATCATATGGGAATGGTTAATATCTTTTTGGGCATTCATATAATGTAATACTATACCAATTTAAAAAAAAAGCTCAAAGGATATTTTAAATTACAAGTAAACGTTTGAATAAATTACTAAGATAAAATGGTATTCAGTGAACGATCTCTTTTATCTATTTTTTAATATATAAGGATGGTACTACTCCAAATGTAAAAATTATCTTTTTATAGAATCCACTTATATCCAAATAAAAGTAGGTACATTTGCTTTAGAAATTTGTTTTTGTGGGTAGCCCTTCTCTTACTTTGCCTCCAGGTTTTCCATAAATGGGTAACAGCCTAATTCAGAATTCACTCCCAATGTGGGTCATGACCAGACACTGTGCCAGGCAGCAGGGGTACCTTACTGAACTTGACGCACACTCTTCCAGCCTTCCTACAGCATACACTCCAGCAGGGAGGATAGATACTAAACAAGCCTGATGCCTCTGTAGTAACGATTCCGCCTGCAATGCAGGAGCCGCAGGTTCGATCCCTAGATTGAGAAGATCCCCTGGAGAAGGAAATGGCAACCCAGTCCAGTATTCTTGCCTGGAAAATCCCGTGGACAGAGGAGCCTGGTGAGCTACAGTCTGTAGGGTCGCAAAGAGTCAGACACAACTGAAGCAACTCAGCATGCACTCAAGAGATACAGGGATGAATGTTGAAACAGAGAAGTAGAAAGTTCCATAAAACTGTACTACAGTAGGACATACCTTAATCATTAGAGGAAAGTTTTTCAAAGAAAGGTATAGGTAGGAAGAGGCAGAGCATCTCACAGGCCTCTGCCGGACACACTATACCTCATTTACTATTTCCATCAGGCTTTTACTGGCTTAAAACATTGTTTTACATACACGTGCTCTCTGGTTTCTTTCTTGCAAGTCTCTGCAAAATGCCTGCGTAGCTACCCCTCTCCCCATGAGTTAGCACATCCCATAAGGACACTCTTCTATTAGACTTGGTCTTCTATCCATATATATTGAGAGGGTAGAATATAAATAGATTTCTACCTTCTGATCTGATACTCACATCATCTATGGAAAGAAAAAATAATAATTTTCCCATTATTTTGTAGAAGGGAACTGAACCAAGCTGCAGACACACACACACACACACACACACACATATCAAGATTGAAGATTCAAAAATGTTTAAATAGCAACCGATATGGGATTACTATGTATGTCATAGGAAAAGCCCTAAAGAGAAATCACTCAGCATTTCAAAGATTTGCTACTGGATAATTATGGGAATATTCATTATATTCTTCATCTGTTTCTGCATTTTCTAAAATTTTCTGTGATGAATGTGGATTTCTTTTACAGCCAGAAAAAAAGAAAAATAATGTCCCAAAAAAGCCCCTCTTTCCTACAAGTTGTCAAAAGATTCTTTAAACTAGACCAAACTGAATCCGAAGCCAGGGAAGAAGTACATTTTGTTTCATTTTATTGTACCAAGTTTCACTCCTACGGCATCTATTAAAGAAGGAAGCAAGAAGGACTATATTTTTCCGTCTTTAGTACATGCTGAGATAGTCATCCTATTGTGATTTTACTTATGGAAATCTCTGCAGATAAAAAGATCTTTCATCTGTTTGTTTCACTGCCTCCCTTCAGTACCTGGGAAGTTAAAGAGTGGTCACTCAATAAATATTTGCTGAATGGATAAATCGATCAGTGAGCTTCTATGTCAACTCATTTAATGATTACTATATACTAATATACCACATATGTCTCCAATAGATAAATGTATTACAATGCTGTTAAAGCAATGCTTGTTCATTCTCATCTTCATAGCTAGTGTGAAGGATACTAGCAAACATCAGTGCTGATCAATCTGGAGCATCATTCTGTCTGCTTCTGCTGCCTCTTCACCCTGTCCCCTGTTCAGTCCCTCAGCAGAATGCCAACAAGGCACACGACGACTGGAACCAGAGCAGGGAAGAGGAGGGAGAGGCAATGAAGCAGGTATTTGGCTAACCTGTAAATCATCCAATCAGCCACAAGACCAACCAGGCAGCCGTGCTTGCCAATAAGTGGTCCATCCGGGGCCAGGCCACGGGAAGCAGCCGCCTCCCTTTCCTCACCTTCTGCCCTGTTTGGCCTTTTTCTCATTTTCCTTTCATGCTACTATGTTAGAAAAGTCACTGTAGCACGGAAAAATCAATAAAAATTCAATTCCGAATAATAGTTCTTTGCAGCTCAGGAACACCAGGGAGTTATCGGCTCATTCAATGTTCTGGCAGTTAATGCAATGAAATAAAAATAATTTACTCATTCAAACCAAATCAGCCAGTGAAAAATCATAGTCTTTTTTTTGTTAATAGTCATAGTCATTTGTTAAGATTGCAGGAGGATGGTACAAAGTCCCATTAGTGCTCGAATACACTGGCATTCAAATCAGCGTCACATCTTTCCCACCCATATTTTACTAAAGGAACAACAAACCACATTTGTCATACATAAAAGGAATTTGTAACTTAGCCAAATACAGATCATTTGTTGTAATAAAAGGGCTGGTTCACATGCAGAACAGATGGATACCAGCAAAAGGAAAGTCAAGGTTTGGTGCCCTCAATACTCCAGCCCCTGATGGTTAATACCTGAGAAGTCAGTTCCTAACTCCAGTTCCCAAAGGAAGCACAGAAAAGGCTTCCTGACAGGTCAATTCTTTCTTTGGTGATAATCTCCTTATATTTTGGTACATTTACAGATACTTCTCTTGCCAGCCTGGCTTAAACTCTCTGGCTTACTTACATCTCTGAATTCTGCCCATCCTTGACACACTAATCCATGTTGATACCAACCGGTTCCTTGCTGTCATTTCATGCCCTGGCTGTGAACTGTCTGGTTCTCCTGTTGCATTCTTTCTGAAGGACAGTCAGCCCTAAAGGACAATTCCACATGTAGATTTCTCTGTCCTAAGATTTCTGAAAAATGTTGCCTTAACTTATTCTTTGGTCGCTAAGTCACATACAACACATTTGCAACCCATGGACTATAGCTCGTCCAGGCTCCTCTGTCCATGGGATTTCCCAGGCGAGAGCACTTGAGTCGGTTGCTATTTTCTTCTCCAGGGGATCTTCCTGACTCAGAGATCGAACCTGCGTCTCCAGCATTGGCAGGCAGGGTTCTTTAAGACTGAGCCACCAGGGAAGCCCACAACCTTAACTACTGCTGAGTAAACCTGGCAGCAAGAGGGACAGCTTAGATGAAAGCTGGATTGTGTGAACCTTCCCATGTTCCCTCTGATCCCACCTTGGTGCTGGGCAATGCACAGGCTCTGTTTATTGGGACATCAAGGGGTTTGGATGATGCCAGGGGTCCTGTTGTGCAGAGGCTACTCAAGACAGCTTTTCTGAGCCACAGAATAACGTTGGGGCTCCGTTAGGTCCCCTGTGCTCTGCCATTCCTCTGCTGTTAAATTGCCGTTGTCAATAAATCGTTTTATAACTAGCACGGTGTGTCATTATCCCTTTCAAACGAGTAGCAGAGTTTGTCAGGCAACAGTGGTGTTGGAAAGCAGCATTCTGCAGCAGGGACACATTATGATGAGAAGAAACAGCTGCAGTTTCACAAAACGCTTTGAGTACTAATTTAACCTGCTCTCTATTGAGCCATTCCCAACTCAACGCATTCCACTGTGTTTGGCTTCTTTTGTTTACAAGGACACAACAACATCCATTCAGATTCCCTCAAAATTTTAGGATTAACTGAATATGAGGAAGACTCAGTGTTGAGTCCAAAGACTCCCTGGAAACCAAGAAAGACCGCACACCAGGTTTGGAGGACAGAATACGGATCACAAAGCAAGCAGATAAACAGACTGGAATATAGCCAAGCAAGGGGGTAAAGAGAGTCTGTTAACAGGGTTATTTCATACTCCTTTTTAGCACAGATGTTGTGTCCCTCCTAACCAACTGCTTTTCATTTTTTTTTTTTTTTAATATTAATTTGTTTTTAGCTGCATCGTCTTGGTTGCATCATTCAGGTTCTGTTGCAGTGCACGCACGGGCTCAGCAGTTTTGGCACGCAGGCTTAGTTGCCCTGCAGCATATGCGATCTTAGTTCCCTGACCAGGCATTGAAGCTGAGTCCCCTGCATTGTAAGGCAGATTCTTAATCACTAGACCACCAGGCAAGTCCCTCTGTTATATCTTAATGGCCTCTGCTTATCTGTTAATTGTATTTACTCATGTCTTGGCTTCCCTGGTGGCTCAGATGGTAAAGAATTCACTTGCAATGCAGAAGGCTTGGGTTCGATCCATGAATCAGAAGATCCCCTGGAGAAGGGAAGGGCAACCCATTCCAGTTTTTTTGCCTTTGGACAAGAACCTCATGGACAGAGGAGTCTCACAGGCTACAATCCATAGGGTCACAAAGAGTCAGACAGGACTGAACAGTTTACACTTTCACTTCACTTTCTGGTATCTCAGGATCACTATTGCCTGCTTAACTGTTACCTTTCCCTTTCTGGTGCCTCTATCAACTCCCGGTTCTCTTTGAGGATCAAGTCAAATTCAGAAGAGCCAGAATCCACAAGTCCACAATCACTTTACCCTTCTTGAGTAAGTCTCTCATTCTGAGTCTACTCATAGCAGCTAACCTGCCCAGGTGCGCATTCCTGGTCCAGTGGACACGACAGTGGACCTAAGTGCTACACAGTGTAGCCATCTACGCTTAAGAATGCTCTCAGTACCACTTCTCTTAGCAGGACGATAGGTGGGGACTCCACAAGGCAACTATACCTGTGGAAAATTTCAAAGGTTTGCTTTATCTCCAGGTTCCATAAAAGGCGATTTCTGTGTACTGATTATATTGATTTGGGCTATGTCAATAGCTGAAGCAAGACCTAAATAGCACATTTGGACAAAAGTTATCAGGTGAAAACACAGGAATTCTCTGCTTCTTTGTTTTCAAGGTATTAAATCAGATTAAAACAAATACCTCACATTCTGTGTCTTTACATCACGTTCTGGGGACAAAATACTGGTAATTTCCACCTTCTTTCTGTTTGAGAATACTACTGCTCTCCTGGTGGTTCTAATAGGAAAATTGAGCTTTAGGTGAATGCAGGAATAGCCACTGAAACAAGTGCTTTTTAAAAAAATTGAAGCATGGGTGATTTACAATGTTATGTTAATTTCTGCTAGACAGCAAGGTGATTCAGTTATATATACATACATACATATATATGTGTGTGTGTGTATATATATATATATATATATATACACACTTAAAAAAATTCTTTTCCATTTTGGTATATCACAGGATATTGAATATAGTTGCCTGTGCCATACAGTAAGACCTTGCTGTTTATCCTATATATAATGGTTTGAATCTGCTAACCCCAATCTTCCAAACCATCTTCCCCCATCCGCTTCCCCTTGGTAAACCACAAGTCTTGAACAAAAGTGCTTTTGATGGAGAAAAAAGCAGTGCAGTCCTAGGGGCCATTGACTAGACTCGTCTGCTCAGTGCTCAAGAAGCAGATAGCAAAGTGGCTCTCCTTATCCTTCTGCAGTCAGGATTCACCATCTGGAGTGCTTCCTGAACCTCTCGTCCCCTACAAGCAGCATTAGACCTTATCTTCAGCCCAGTATCTTGATGAGCACGTGAACACCAAACAAAACTCCAGGGTTGAGGGGACAGCATTTTAAGAACAACACACGCAGAAGAATTCTTCCTGACTTTCCCAAGTGCCCTCCTAGCCCTCCCCCAGAAATGAGAGGGATATGAACTAGCAGAGTTTAAGATGACATGACTTAAAAAGAACCCAGTGCTTTCAATACTCACCATCTCATTGTAATTCAGTACTAGAACTACAGAGAGATGGAGAGGCGGTGGGCAAAAAAGAAGGGAGAAAGGAAAAAAAAGAAAATGCCAACCTAGCAGCAAGAAGAAATACATTTTTTATCCTGCATTTTTAGCGTTTTGATTCTCCCTTTTCCCTGGTTCTCCCTGAGGCCTGGAAGGTCGATCAGGACAAGATGTGGCCATGTGTCTTAAGCCTGTAAACGCTGCAATAAGCCACTAACCAGCTAGCACTCTGCTATCTGCTCGGCCCAAGTGAGTGGAAGAAATGAGAGTGGCATTTTGCCTGACCTTAAATAAATCTTGCCCGAACAGGAAGGATCTAAGAGTTCACTCCAGCCAGAAGTTGTTCACTATGTTTGTAGCAAGCTCTATATTTCACATTAAGTCTTACAAAGAGACTAACTAATTATGCAGATAAAACTAAAGTTCACAAGAACCAACTACTCAGAGGTCTGGAGCACTCTTGCCAGGAAAAAGGAATGACAATGGTTCTGAAGTAGTGACAACTAGGGGTACCTGAGTAATAAAAGAAGTCACCAGGGCTGATGCAGGGAAGGAGAACATTTTGGAGCAAGGCAAGATAAGAGGGGGCTAGCTATTCCTATGGGGCCAGTATCATGGAATTTGGAAATCCAGTGGGAGAAGTTCAGCCAAGGGAAGAACATGATATGACTTGTATGTTTTGTTGTTTAAGTATTTTTCTGGCTGCTGTGTGGAGAATGGATTTTAGTATGGCAAGAAAGTGAGCAGCAAGATTATCGCAGTAAAGAAATAACTAGATGAGGGGAAGTGGGCAAATTCAGGATGTGCGGTGGATACAGATGGGGTGGGACTTGTTGCTGGATGGGATGTAACTGAAGGAAATGGAAGAGTCAAGGATGACACCCAGGTCTTGCCATGAGCCCTGAGGCACCATTACTGAACTGGAAAATTTGGGGAAAAACACAGGTTTGCAGCAGTGCTGATGGGGTGAAAACCAAGAGAGTTTTCTCTGGGACATATTATGTTGAGATGCCGACTAGATATCTGAGTGAATGTATCAGGGAGGCACTGAACAAAGTCATCAGGAGATGAGGTGCAGGGTCAGGGCCGAGGAAAACCAATGTACCAACAAACACTCAACTGTGTGGTGGCTAAGTTGGTAAAGAATCTCCGTGTAACGCAGGAGATGTGGGTCTGATCCCTGAGTGGGGAAGATCTCCTGGAGAAGGAAATGGTGGCCCATTCCATTATTCTTGTCTGGGAAATCCCATGGATAGAGGAGCCTGGTGGGCTGCCGTCCATGAAGTTGCATAAGAGTCAGATGCAAGTAAGTGACTAAACAACAAGACAGACAGACAGACAGAACTGGTGCTATGGAGTGAGAGATTTCACCTAGGGAAAACCTGTGGGTGAAGGAGAAACTTAAGGGTATTACCATACTTAGAGATGGGAAGAGAAGGAGGAATCTGCAAAGAGAACTTGACTTGTGGACAGTGGGAAGACAGCAAAACCACAAAAGCATTTCTGGACCCTACTCCTAGACGTTATGCTTCAACAGATCTTCAACAAAGTCCAGGAACCTTAATTTTTTTTAAGAACTCCCTGTATGCTTCTCCTTGTAGGCTGCAAGTTTTAGGAGACACTCGACTAGAGGACAAAGCTGGGTAGAGGCCAGAACTCAAACCCAGCTCTTGTGACCTTTTAAAATGAGCTTGTCTAAATGTCATGTTTGTATTAGGATCCATCTATTCCTCAAATCGGAGAAGGCGATGGCACCCCACTCCAGTTCTCTTGCCTGGAAAATCCCACGGATGGAGGAGCCTGGTAGGCTGCAGTCCATGGGGTCGCTAAGAGTCGGACACGACTGAGCGACTTCACTTTCACTTTTCACTTTCATGCACTGGAGAAGGAAATGGCAACCCACTCCAGTGTTCTTGCCTGGAGAATCCCGGGAACGGGGGAGCCTGGTGGGCTTCCGTCTATGGGGTCGCATAGAGTCAGACACGACTGAAGCAACTTAGCAGCACTCCTCAAATGGTTAACACCTCAGTCAGTGCTCTAGATTTTTCATCTGTGGTCAAAATTTTGGACAGGGGCATCCATCCCATCTCCATTTTCTCATCTTCCACTGATTCCTGGACCTATGAGCATCTCCTGTCACCCTCATTACACTGCTTTGTCCCAGGGCAATGGAAGCAAATAATCTGACCCCTCCTGTGCCTTAATCTGCTGATCACAGTGACATCATGAGCCATTTCTTCCTTCATCAAAATCTCCACTATCCCTTTGATACCAAAACTCCAACTACAATGTTTAGTTTATCTACTTAAAACTAACTGTAATATATAATGGAACTATGTGCAGTTTTGTTCTGTAACTTTCCAAGTCTCCTGTAAATGTGCTATCATACTTTCATAATTAAAAAAAAAAAAAAAAAAGAAAAATCTCCACTCTTGGATTTCTCAGTGCCTCGTCATTTTTTTTCCTTCTGTTTCCTCTATGGCTCCCCTCTGTCCACACCTTAACCATGTACAGAATTCTACTCATGGTCTACGGTTCTTTCTCTTCCCCAGCACTTGGGGATTTGGGGAGTAGGATGGAAAATGTGTATGTAGTGTGGGAAACCACTGAGAAGTAAAATACCGCCTGCCTATCAGTAAACAAAGGACGGTGCAGCCATCAAACCATCACCTTACAGCTGCCTGAATGGTGAGCCCTGAAGGCATTCGGGATGGAAAGAAGAGGTAAGATGTCAAGCCCATCTAGCATCAACCAAGGCAGCCACCCCCGGAAGTGCACCTGAGGAATCTCTGGATGAGAAAGCACAGGACAATGGCCCCAGAGAGCTGAGGAGCATATCAAAGGAATAGTTTCAATGACCCCAGATTCTTGTATCTTCCCATACACAGAAAGGGCTTCCATCCTGGCTCAGATGGAAGAGAATCCGTCTGCAACGCAGGAGACCTGGGTTCGATCTGTGGGTCAGGAAGATCCCCTGGAGAGGGGAATGGCTACCTACTCCAGTATTCTTGTCTGGAGAATCCCATGGACAGAGGAGCCTGGTGGGCTATAGTCTGTGGGGTGGCAAAGAGTTGGACGCAACTGAGAGACTAACATTTTCACTTTTCATACAGAGAAGAGCACTAAATTCCTTAACTTGAAATACTGGGATTTTTTTTTTTTAATTTATTTTTAATTAGAGGATAATTACTTACAATATTGCATTGGTTTCTGCCATATATCAACATGAGTCAGCCACTACCCCTTCCTCTAGAACCTTTCTCCTACCTCCCTGAGGTTTTCTTTTGGTTAACAATAATCCTAAGATCATGGCATCTGGACCCATCACTTCATGGGAAATAGATGGGGAAACAGTGGAAACAGTGGCAGACTTTATTTTTCTGGGCTCCAAAACCACTGCAGATGGTGACTGCAGCCATGAAATTAAAAGACGCTTACTCCTTGGAAGAAAAGTTATGACCAACCTAGATAGCATTTTAAAAAGGTCCATCTAGTCAAGGCTATGAATTTTCCAATAGTTATGTATGGATGTGAGAGTTGGAGTACAAAGAAAGCTGAGCACAGAAGAATTGATGGTTTTGAACTGTGGTGTTGGAGAAGACTCTTGAGAGTCTCCTGGACTGCAAGGAGATCCAACCAGTCCATTCTGAAGGAGATCAGCCCTGGGATTTCTTTGGAAGAAATGATGCTGAAGCTGAAACTCCAATACTTTGGCCACCTCATGCGAACAGCTGACTCACTGGAAAAAGACCCTGATGCTGGGAGGGATTGGAGGCAGGAGGAGAAGGGGATGACGGAGGATGAGATGGCTGGATGGTATCACCAACTCGATGGACATGAGTTTGAGTGAACTCCGGAAGTTGGTGATGGGCACGGAGGCCTGGTGTGCTGCAGTCCATGGGGTCACAAAGAGTTGGATACAACTGAGCAATTGAACGGAACTGAATTCTCTGATACTCTGATTACCTGGTATTTTGTTGCAAAAAGGTTTATATATCCTGGCTGCTCCCCTTGTCTCTTCAGAATAGTTTTCTGAGCATTATCCGCGATGCTGTGCCCTGGGCTTAAAGTCCTAAAAAGTTCCTGCCAAATAAAACATAACTCTCAACTTTTAGGTTGTATATCTTTCTTAGTCAACATCATGTAAGATTTTTTTATTTTGATGAGGGCTATTTTTTAAAGTCTCTACTGAATTTGTTACAATGCTGTTTCTGTTTTATGTTTTGGCTCTTTGGCTGCAAGGCACGTAGCATCTTAGCTCCCCGACCAGGGATCGAACCCACACCCTTTTCACTGAAAGGCAAAGTCTTTACCACTGGACCACCAGGGAAGTCCAAGTCACACCATTTTAAGTATTTCAGATAAAAACCTGCTCGTCCTCTCTTTCTGATGGACAAGGTCATTACTACCCTGAAGACCAACTACTTGCCAAATTCTAATGTTTGAGGCGGATCCCTGGGCTTCAGGCTCATAAGCCAAACTGCTTGATAAAGACAGTTCATTGAACATTCCATGGGTTCAGTTCTGTTCAGTTGTTTCGACTCTTTGCAACCCCATAGACTACAGCGTGCCAGGCTTCTCTGTCCATCACCACCTCCTGGAGCCTACTAAAACTCATGTCCATCGTGTTGGTGATGCCATCCAAACATCTCATCCTATGTCATCCCTTTCTCCTCAATCTTTCTGCCTTCAATCTTTCCCAGCATCAAGGTATTTTTCAATGAATCAATTCTTCACATCAGATGGCCAAAGTATTGGAGGTTCAGCTTCAGTACCAGTCCTTCCAATGAATATTCAGGACTGATTTCCTTTAGAATGGACTGGTTCATCCTATATTCCATGGGTTCAGTTCAGTTCAGTCGCTCAGTCATGTCCGGCTCTTTGCAACCCCATGAATCGCAGCACACCAGGCCTCCCTGTCCATCACCAACTCCCAGAGTTCACCCAAATTCATGTGCATTGAATTGAGTCATGCCATCCAGCCATCTCATCCTCTGTCGTCCCCTTCTCCTCCTGCCCCCAATCCCTCCCGCCCCCAATCCCTCCCAGCATCAGAGTCTTCTCCAATGAGTCAACTCTTCGCATGAGGTGGCCAAAACACTGGAATTTCAGCTTTAGCATCATTCCTTCCAAAGAAATCCCAGGGCTGATCTCCTTCAGAATGGACCGGTTGGATCTCCTTGCAGTCCAAGGGACTCTCAACAGTCTTCCCCAACACCACAGTTCAAAAGCATCAAGTCTTCGGTGCTCAGCTTTCTTCACAGTCCAACTCTCACATCCATACATGACCAATGGAAAAACCATAGCCTTGACTAGACGGACCTTTGTTGGCAAAGTAATATCTGTAATTCCCACATAACTTGATCAAAAACCAACCTCAGCATCTTGTTCTCCACACTAGTTTCTTCTACTCTATTCATGATCTTACTTCAGGAAATCACCATTCATTCAGTCACTTTAACCCCAAATCCAGAAAGCCCCAAACCTGGGGTTAATTCCTCAAGGTCTACTTCACTTCTCCTCACCACTGCATGCAAGTAGCCACATGGTCTTTGTCATTTCACGTTCTTGGAATCTCCAATTTTCCCCTCCCCCTTTAAAGTATACCATCCAGCAAAGTTCAAGCCCCATCAGCAGTCCCATAGCTTAGCACAAGCTCTGTCTTGAGCTTTGCTCCCCTTTAAATCTCTGTGGCTAAACAGCAAGGTGGGGCAGGGGTTCGAAGATATGACCATATCACCACCTAATTTTGACACTGCAGTGGTCATCATGGATGACTAAACTCTCAGCAGAGAATCCAAACATCCTCCACAATCCAACCTGCCTTCCTCTCCCGGGAGCCCCAACTCCTTGTTTTCCCACATAGTTCATGCAGTTTCCATACTGGTCCATCTGGGCTTACAACTCACGCTCTCTCCTTAACCTGAACACGGGATCTTCAACTCAACCCTCCTCCTTCCTAAGGAATTAGCCCAGAAAATGTATCATAGGACTTGAGGATTAGTAAATTATCCTTTGGGTGAGCTCCGAAAACACACTGTGCTTACTCTAGCCACACTCCCTTGAAAAAGACTTGTTTATAAGTCTATGCTATTCACTATACTAGAGTATAAACTCTTCAAAGGAATGGAATTTTATTTATTGTGGTGCTATCTAGCAAAGGTGACAATTATTTACGGCTATCCAGCACTTTCACATTTTGGTTAGCTGTTTTTTGACACTCAACAAATCTCTAGAACGCACTTCTTGTCCTTACTTATCCTGGTAGAAGGATACTAAACTAATTTAACAATCACATCACGAGGCTCAAAAAGTCCTCAGAGATGGACAAAGATAAGTTTGTTTTTGTTTTGCGGGTTTTTTGGTTTTCTTTTGTTTGCTTATCATCTGTTCAGACTATCTGTCAGAAGGTTTCTTCAGTGGAGAAAATAAGAGCTGAACTGAAGCAAAATCTATATCCTTTTCCTCTTAAACCTCTATGAGAATGGCCTTTTAGAGAAATGGCCATTTTTCTAGGAATTTTAAGGTTTATTTTGCCAGAATGGCAGACTGAATTGTGATTTCCTAAAAAAGGTGGTGGCCCTACTTCTGCAAATTCTTCTCAGTAAAATACTACTTGGCAATCAATGACATGAAGGAATGTTATTTGGTTGGGGGATTTTTTTTTCATGGTCCACAGTAGGAAACATTATGAAATCACCCACTGCTATCCAGAAGTTCCCATCTTTAAGGTCGATGTACTCAGTTGCCTACACATTAAGCAAAAGCAGCACAGTTTACAACAATTCCATAGAAATCACCCTACTCTACTCACAGAATCACAATCTCCTACAATTCAGTGTTACTCACACTTTCTACTGAACGCCCCTACTGGCCGAGGAGAATAAAGTCACATCCCCAAGGCATTTAGCGATAGAGCCTAATAAGATGTGGCATACCCAAAAGGGCTTTGACGTTTCTAGTTGCATCTCCACAATTCAAGAAAAATTTTTTCCATATTTGAGTTCATGTTTATATTTTACTGATCTGAAGGGAGATACAACTGATATTTCAGAAAGATGGACCAAGTCTCTTATAGTATCCTATATCCCCAGGACACCCCATCAACATTCCTACACCAGGCTAGAATTTCAAGGTATCTGTAGTTAAAAATGACCAATTATGTAAAATCTTCCTCAATTTAACCTTGTCCAATGTTTCCCTAGGGTTAAATACAGATGAGCTATATATGGAAGGACTATCATTGAAGTGATGCAATCTCCTCAGTCTAATCATCAGGAGTGATTCATGGATTTATTCCACTACTGGTGATATCAACTGTGACCACCTGATGAAGGTGGTTTGTGGTGGGATTCCTTGCTGCTAGGTTACTAACTCCCTCATTGTAAGTAGTCTGTG
This sequence comes from Tragelaphus eurycerus, assembly GCA_935064755.1. NCBI lineage: Eukaryota > Metazoa > Chordata > Mammalia > Artiodactyla > Bovidae > Tragelaphus > Tragelaphus eurycerus. Next base: position 7,668,057 of record CAKXYN010000034.1, on the reverse strand, counting down.
ACTTGTGGAGAAATACTTTCATGTTCAGTTCTATAAACATTCTTTTACTCCTAAAACTTTCAGCCACTGATTTCAGCATCCATGACACTTGTCTAAATCAATTAGTGTTATGACAGGTGCTAAATGATTTTCCATTTCCATCATTGCTTCTACATTTATTCTATTATGAAAGAGAGTTGTCTCCTTCCATTTATTTTTATATTCTTTTAAAAATGTATCAGTATAGATTCATGGATTCTTATTTAATAAGTTATAACCTTTACTATGATCTCTTTTGAGACTCAAATTGCCCCAGATTTGACCTGTCAAAGTCCTTTCGAGGTGACTCCTATTTCTTTTTTACAAGTTCAATTTGAGGAACACTACACAAAATGACTGACCTTTACACTTGAAAAAATTCAGTGTAATGAACAACAAAGGAAGGCAATGCAATTATTTGGATTAAAGAAGGCTAAAGAGACCTTGCAACTGAATGAAAGCCATGATCTAGGATTTTTGTTATTGTTATAAAGGACTTTCCGGAACAACTGGTAAAAGATGAATAAGGTCTTTAGACTGGATAATAGAACTGTATCAATGTGAATTTCTTGATAAATATACTACAGTCATGTCAGAAAATGTGTTTGTTTTTTTTTTTTAACAGACATACAATATTTAAAGCATTTAGGGAAAACATATTTAGGGCAAAGGGAACATCATGTTTGCAACTTAATCATAAGTCAAAATACAAACCATCACTGTCTAATTACAAATACATCCACTGAAAAACACAGAAAGATATGATGTCAAAGCCAGTATGGTCAAATGATAACATCTGAAGGTTGTGAGTAAAGAGCTTAATGGGATTTGTTTTTGTACTACACTGCAACTTTCTTGAAAGTCTGAATTATGTCACAATATGTTTTCTAAAAGAAACCCCTATTAGTCACCTGCTCACCCAGTGCAGTAATTTCTTTTACCAGTATCACCACTGGCAGACATACAGCCCTCGCTTGCCTATGTGCAGTTTGCAGGAGAATGTAGTCCAGGAAGAATGCTCCGGTATATGCACATTTCTAGTTGCTGGCTTGACCCCAAATATGCTATCTTAAAACTTAGCTTCTGTGATGTGGCCTCTGGCTTTGGAGGAAAAACAGAATCATCTTGTCTCCAGTTCCATATGGAGCCAGTTGGAATGTGTCCCTAGCTTTTAGGCCAATTAGCCCTTTTTTATAAAACCATTACATACATACAAAGTGACTTCCTGAGTCATCACCATTACTGCCAACATGGCTATCTTCATGAGTGTGAAACAGAATGGTTGATTCATTGCTCCAATACTGATGGCTTGAAACTCTTGATTTTTGAACGAAGGGCCCGCATTTTCATTTTGCACTCAGTACCACAAATTTTGCACGCAGTTCTGCTGCCTCAAGCCTATGGGGGCACTTTGGTGTAAACTGCACACCTACAAGAACAACGTCTTGGCTACAAAACGGCCACAAGGAAACCCATCCCCTTCACTCATGTGGTTGCAACCACGATCTGGCATGCATTCCTGTCTGGTGGGGTGCAGGCTGCATTTCAACGTCCATCCCCTTCCTTAGCTAGGTGCTCTAAGCACCAGATAAACATGAAGGTGTTTGTTTTATATTTAAGTTTGCCATCAAGAGAGGGTTATGGACAGCTTTTAGCATGTGAAATTTTCATCAAAGCCACAAAGCCAAAATTCCTAACAGGTTTAGCTGGGTATCTCCTCTAAGTTTTTGAGAAGATGCCACCCTTTTGGACCTCCTTGGCAGTCCAGTGGTTAAGAATCTGCCTGCCAATGCAGGGAACACGGGTTTGATTCCTGGTCTGGGAAGATCCTCCATGCCATGGGTAACTAAGCCCATGTGCCCCAATTACTGAGCCCATGAACCTCAACTACTGAAGCCTGTGCACCCTTGAGACCATGCCCTGCAACAAGAGTATCCCCTTTTGGCTGAAACTAGAGAAAGTCCATGTGCAGCAATGAAGACCCAGCACAACCAAAACTAAATATGTGAAAAAAAAATAATTTTTTTAAACCAGATAACATCCTCTCCCACCAAAGCAAATAAAAAAAATAATACTGTTCTTGCTATGGGGCTGTGAAATGAGGTAAGGAGTTTCATAGCTTTTAAGAGATTCTCTAAGTTTTTCACTCATTCTTGGCACAACTGCATAGATATTTTAGGAGGAGTGTCTCCAATAAGCTATTAAAGTTATATTCAGGATCCATATTTTATAGATTCCTCTTTTAAAAAATAATCAGCAATGGGTTCCTGCTTCAATTTATCTCAAGCTGCCAACTTGCTATGTGACTGGAACAGGCCAATGTTTCTCTCAACCCCCAATGCCCATACGGCAGAAGAAGTTCGGGTGTCAAGAAGAGTTTGCCTGACCAAAGGGTTAATGACAGATGCCAAACATGTTGTAAGCAGATGAAGAAGAGGAAGAAAAACGGGAAGGAAGAGCAATGCCTAAGCAGCCAAATGTTCACCCGTGAAAATAAACAACTATGAATAATTGAATATTCCTCGTTTTGACAATCGTCCAGCAGCAGAAGTAACAGATGCCACCACGGTCCGACTACCTCCAGCTCGACTGAGTCAGACAAACGAGAGGAGGCCCATGGGAGATGCTCCCTGGAGATGGACTTCTGCCAACTTGCGGGGGGGGGCAGAATGTGGCTGGGCTGTATTTATTTATTTATTTATTTATTTACCTTTACAAAAACACTTTGAAATGGAGCTTCAGCTACTTCCAGCCCTAGGCACCTGGATGGGCAGCCAGCACCTCTCTGACATGGGGTGGAATGATGGAGGAAAATGCAATGTTTTAAGATGATGGGCACTTCAGCTACTAAAACAAAATCTGTACCAATCTTTTTGGCCACTAAGGAATAGCTCATGGTTTTATGTAACTATATATACATATATATATAAATATAAATGCATGTATATATACTATACATAAAGTACAAATATATATATTATACTTATGTATTGTGTGTGTGTTAGCTGTTCAGTTGTGTCTGACTCTTTGAGACCCCATGGACTGTAGCCCACCAGGGTCCTCTGTACATGAAGTTCTCTAGGCAAGAATACTGGCATGGGTTGTCATTGCCTTCGCCAGGGGATCTTCCCGACCCAGGGATCGAACCTGGGCCTCTTGCACTCTAGGAAGATTCTTTGCCATCTGAGCCACCAGGGAAGCCTACACATGGATTACATGTGTGCATATATTGTTAAACTGCTCAGTCATGTCGGACTCTTCATGGCCTCATGGATTGTAGGTCGCTAGGCTCTTCTGTCCACAGGATTTCCCAGGCAAAAATACTGGAGTGGGTTGCCATTTCCTTCTCCAGAGGATCTTCCTGACCTAAGGACGGAAGCTGAGTCTCCTGTATTGTAGGCAGATTGTTTATCACTGAGCCAACAGAGAAGCTCATGTGCACATATATACACATATACGTATTATGTATAGATGTGTGTATGTATGATATATATATGTGTGTGTGTGTATATAAAATTTGACCACTTGGAAGAACTCAGTTTTTCAGAAACAGAGAAAGAAAGCAATCACTGCTTCCCTCAAGGAAACACTTACATGCACATGACCTTGTTTTTCTGTATGATGGTTCTCAAGTTCCCATTTAACAGAAGGACGCAATCAACTGGGCTTAGTAGCAAGAACACTCAGAAGGATGAACAGATGGATTTAAGATCTGGTTTCATGTCTTCCATCTATTTGCTGGAAGACCTGTGGTCACGCCATCTAACCTTTTTCTGAATGTCATTTTCTCAGCTATTAAGTGCCAACTACTTCCTAAACTGTGCTTCCTAAGGTGTTCTAGGTTTTAAGGTCTTCCCACTCAAAGTAGGGTTCACAGACCAACTGGCAAAATCGGCATGATCTGGGAACTCTTAGAAACGGCAGAATCACAGACCTTGGACTGGACATACTGAATCCTCTTAACTGAATCATCTACATTTTAATAGGAAATCAGCTGATTTGCATGCATGTTGAAAATTTAAGAAGCCCTGTTCCTGGGTACACTGTCCTAAGGTTATACAATCATAGAGTCACTTGGATAACCTCATACAAACACAGCTTCCCTGGTCCTTCCTCAGGTCTGGGGTAGAAGCCAGGAATCTGCATTGTTAACTGATTCCCAGGTGGGACCATTTCAATGAAAATATAAGTGACAGGAATAAAATAATAGTGTCTGTATTTTTTCCCTTGAAAATCAGATGATCTCTAAGTGATAGCATGCCAGCAAGCTTCCTGGTGTTTTTATAGAGATAAGCTAACGTGATCATGACAAGACATCTCTCAGTTGAATGGCTCAGATGCCACGAAGGTTTTGCCCACTGCAGTTTTGAAACTGCTAAATTTTTAATGGATCATTGGTTAAATGCAGGAAGCATAAGATGCTCTGATGTTGAACTACAATAGTTTAATCAATCATACAAAAATGATCCTAATTTTGCAAAGTCCCCTCAAGACAATTGTCATCAGATTCATAAGCTACATTCATGTATCAAAATCTTTATTGAGCACATGAAGAGGCCTTTAGCACTTCAAAAACCAATCTTAAAAAGAAGAAATATAGTGACAATTATATCCAATTTGGCTTTTCATTTATTGGGAATAAAAACTATTCTCATGTGCAATATGTTATTTGCTGGGAAATGCTTGCAAATAGCAGGCAGAAATCCCTTATTTCAACAAAACATGAAAGTTATAAAAAAATAAGAACTGTCTTTTTATTTTTTTTAACCCTTCTGCAAGTAAATCAAAAGAATTCTAAGCAAGGTCCTAAAGGCAGTTTTTCCCTCCACTTTTGATGCCATTAAACATAGTTAAGTTTCAATTTACATTTTAATGTACCCAAGTCAAATGCAATATTTAATGATAAATCATGTCTTGACTTGCATAAATAATTTTAAATAAATGAAAGAATCTGTCACTTGTTACATAGGAAGAGATTAAAAATGTGTTTAAATATTAAAGATTATATTAAGCTAACTGTATAACATGGACTTTAAAAATATTCTTTTTTACTTAAAAATCACATCTTTATTATAGTCATGTGTGCATATCCTGTATAAGAATGACCAAATGATTTTTTTAATCCCTAAAGAGATTTGCAAGATTATTATCACAAAAGTATCAACTGTCTCTAAAAAGTAGGCAGTGAAAAGAAAAGTGTTTTCCATTTTTTAAACATTCTTAAATCCTATCCCACTTGTGAGAACTGGATACTTTGGGGTGGCCTCAAATGAAGTTTTAGAGTCTACATAGCCATAACCCACAGAAAAATTACTAAGGCACCAGAAATGTAACTCAGTTCAATTAGTTTAAGTATTAACACACTGACTAATGATGTTGGAGATACAGAGGATCAAATACGTCATAATAACTGATAATTGATAAGAGTTAACCCTGTGTGAGGTATGATTTTAGACACTATAGTTATCAATACCTCTAACTCTTGTAATAACTTTACGAAGTCAACACTCTTTTATCATAACATTAGATGCAAAGAGAAGAATCATTTGGCCCCCATCGCAACACTAAGCAGTGGACTTAATAACTGGAAACCAACAGGACCCCAGTATCTGGGTTGTCAGTTACCAGGATACACATTCCTGAAACAGGAAACTCTCAGAGCAAAGGCACATGTACAAGAAGTGAGGATGATGCGCAGGTCAATGTGTCTAGTACAAGGATGGAGTACAGTGTGTACAATCAAAGGTTGTGGAAGTTAACAAAAGATGGGTTTGAGCCATTTTCTGCCAAATTTTTTAAGGATGGGGGAACCTTTGGAGGTTTCTAGCAGCCACGTAATTGCTAGGAATGAATGAGCAAGTATGGAAGTGAGAGTTTGGAGATGGACAGATTCATGAGATGCTATATATAGGATATCATACATGTGGGGCTCAAGAGATAGTAGTAAAAAGAAGGGGGCAAGTGATATGGAAAATACAAAGAAAATGGAGGGAACTTGTGTTGAAATTCCCGACACAGTTTTGCTTTTCCTCTCTTTGGACTCTAAAGGATAACCTGCTTCACCCTGACTAGGGTCAAATACCTTGGCAAGGCTGATCATGGCCACGCTAGGAGCACAGAGCTGGGTGTCTTAAGGAAGAATAAAATCAAACATTCCCTGTCTCAGTTGACCAGTCATAAAGTTATTTGTGGGCTAAAACAACTACAGGTACAGGGAAAACGTTTCCCACGGCTCTTACATCAAAGAGCACAGCTTACAAGATGACCTCCTCCTTGGCCTCCAAGGGCCCAGTCAACATGCAGCCAAGAGCTTCCCAAAGTGTGAGGACAGTGAAGGTGATGGGCCTGTGCTGAGAGGGAGAGTTCATTTCTCCAGAAACAGAAATGTCTCTTCAACACACAATTTATTCTTATTCTCAATCCCCAAACCATGCACATTTGCTATGAAGAACTCCTTGAGTCCTCAGATAAATGGCTCTTAACCTATATTCTTCACGGCACTCTCAAAAGAAGCATTCAAAAAGGTATTAATATAATAAAAACAGTAACCATCTCTGGCCTCTTCTTTTGAGGGGCTGTGGGGTGGGTGGAGAAGGCAATGGAACCCCACTCCCGTACTATTGCCTGGAAAATCCCATGGATGAAGGAGCCTGGTAGGCTGTAGTCCATGGGGTCGCTAGGAGTCGGACACAACTGAGCAACTTCACTTTCTCTTTTCCCTTTCATGCATTGCAGAAAGAAATGGCAACCCACTCCAGTGTTCTTGCCTGCAGAATCCCAGGGATGAGGGAGCTTGGTGGGCTGCCGTCTATGGGGTCGCACAGAGTCGGTCACTACTGAGGCGACTTAGCAGCAGCAGCAGCAGCAGCAGGGGTGGGATTTTTACACTCCTTGGCACAGGAGATTTCATGCAGACTCATTGGGGTGGAAGTGATGAAGACATTTAAGGAAGAGAAAGGAAATTTGGGTATTTCTAAACATGTTTGAGATGACAAAAACACTGATGCTAAAACGTGATGAAGAAACGTTAGGCTCTTCTGAAAGGCAATCCCTTTTTTTTTTTTTTTTTTTCCTTCAAGAGCCTTTTTGTCAGTTCTACTTGGGTCAAACAAATGTAGTTTTAAAACCCATTTCCATGTTTTAAGATTCAGAGGAAAGAGGTTTAACAGGAGGCTATAAAACTCCCTTAATCTTTAATGTCTTATTTTTGCAGATTTGCCGGCAAAGTACAGTAAACAGTCACTGCTCAACATTTCCCATCAATGCCCCCTGAACTGTGTCACCGATGATGAAGAGCAGAATCCATTCGCGTGGGTTTTTCTCTTTTCTTTTTTGGGGGGAAAACCATTTCTTCTGGTATTGTGGAGGCACCTGCATTTTAACAACCTAGGCAGAATCTCTGAGCCTAGCTCATTTGCTGACTGTCTTCCAGAGGGAATTCTCAAACATTAAAAACACAATTTTAAAAGAGAGGACTGATTAGAGGTGGAGAGAATTCTCATGGTTTCTTGCTGTCCCCTCATCTCCCCACTGTAGAAGCACCTGGCCTGTCCCAAGCCCCTCTGTGAAAGGCTAGTCTGTGCCACTACAGGACAAGAGGGTCGCCCTGAATATACTCACAGGCGATGCGCACGGAGGCCTTTCTGCTCTTGGAGGTCCCCAGGTGGCTCCACGCCACACACTGGCACCAGTAGTCCTCAGGCCCGTGGAAGTCCTCCACCTGCTGCCTGGTGACGTTGATAAACACCTCCCGGACCTTCAAGCCTGCAGAGGAGACAGAGCCAATCCACTGAGGCCGGTGTATTCCTCAAAGAGAAAGTTAAGGCCAGCCCAACCTCTTCCTGTTAATTAAAACCATTCTGTTTTTAATCAAGGCGAGGTTTTAATTACTTTGACAATAATATATTACTGCTAATTAAATTCCAACAGCTGAGTAGGCTGAAAAGAACAAGTGTAAAATATTAACCAATGTGGTTCCCATACAATAGAATTGTTTTCACACTCCCTTGACACCATGCTTTCTTTTTTTTCCTAGCTGTTATAAACATTCTTTTTTTTTTTAATAGCATTTTTTTAATAGTTGACTTACAATGTTGCGTTTGTTTCAGGTACACAGTGAAGTGAATCAGTTATACATATACATATATCCACTCTTTTTTAGATTCTATTCCTACATAGGTCATTACAGAGTACTGAACAGAGTTCCCTGTGCTATACAGTAGGTTCTGACTAGTTACCTACTTTATATATAGGAGTATGCAAATATCAATCCCAATCTCCCAAGTTATTCTCCCCTTTCCCCTCTTTTTTTATGTAAAATCTACCATGAAGAATGTAGCCTCAAATTAATTACTGGGATTCTAGAGACTAAAGATTCTCAACAAATCAACCCCAGAACACAGTTCCAGGTGGTTCTAAATGCCCCCATTTCTGGGTATAGCAGGAGAGGGTCACTGTAGCCATGCAGCTTAGAATAGGAGGGGACAGAGGTTATGCATGGCGAAGAGTCCAGGAAACCAAGGAAAAGTCAAAACTCCAGACAACACAAGGGATGCAGACAAGCTAAAATAAGTTGATCTTGAATGCTTGAGAACCCAGGAAGAAAGGTTCTTGGTGCAATGGAATGAGGAGGCAAATTAAAAGGGAAGCTTTTATAGAAAAAGAGGTGAAGACTGCATTTAGGAAATGGGATAAACTAAGACCTTGACCTTGTCATTTTTTCATTACTGTATCTTTGTATTCTCCATCTAATAGTCAAAACATTTGCCTGGTGCAGCTTCTTGGGGAGTGTGAATTTCTTTCAAACCTCCATCCAAGGACTATCAGCCTTTCTTTTTTTGGGGAAGGACAGCCACCTTGCATGAAGTGCTGAGGGGAAAAGGACACCTTCTTCACTAGCATCAGGTAAACCATCACGAGCAGGAGAGCAGCCTTTAGAGTCAGCATGCTCTCTGCAGCCAGCGGCATTTGCCAAGCCTGTGCTCTGCCCTGGTATAGGCCGCATGGGAGAAAAAAAAAAGCTTACTGAATCCTGCCTAAGTGCCCAGCATCACTATAAGCCTTTCATCTGTTCACTCTTTATGTTTCCGCAGTGCACTAACAGAGCTGAGGCTGCTGAAGCCTCACTTTGCAGACCAGAGAACAGACCGAAGAGTAATTTGTCTGCAATCACGCAGTCTGCAAATGGAAGATCCAGGATTTGACCCAAACGAGGACTCTGCACAGGCCCCGCATTCAAATTCAACTCGGTCCTCATATTTCAGGTACTTATACTTAATTATGGAAATAAGACTGATACATGGTATATTTAAAGAAAATTTGGGTGCATAACTAGGCTTTTTCCTTTATGTTCAAAAGGAATTCAGGGGACAGAACCAGGAGAACAGTTAGTCTAAAGGAGCCAGGGACTCTTGGTACAGGAGGTAGAATTTGATTATACCCTGGGTGCTGGTAGGATTTAAAGAACAAGAATGGAGGTGAAATACTCAGTCTGGGGAAACACTGCCTTCCACTCAACCAATGACATTTATAGTGTGTGATGACAGCGCTTTAGGGTCACATCAATCAGCATGTACACAATTTGAGTGAGACTTTCTGAGTTTCTGGGAGGTACCACGCATAGAAATCATCTTGAGGACAGTTGATCATTCACTTCTCTGTGCAGGGCACAGAAGCACACCTTTTACCTTATCAGAGATTTAAGTTCAGAAAGCGATCTCCTACATCGAACAGGAAAGATGACTTCCGTTCAGTTCAGTCGCTCAGTTGTGTCCGACTCTGCGACCCCATGAATAGCAGCACGCCAGGCCTCCCTGTCCATCACCAACTTATGGAGTTCACTCAGACTCACATCCATCAAGTCAGTGATGCCATCCAGCCATCTCATCCTCTGTCAGCCCCTTCTCCTCCTGCCCCCAATCCCTCCCAGCATCAGAGTCTTCTCCAATGAGTCAACTCTTCACATGAGGTGGCCAAAGTACTGGAGTTTCAGTAATTTCTTTCTTTCTTCCAAAGAAATCCCAGGGCTGATCTCCTTCAGAATGGACTGGTTGGATCTCCTTGCAGTCCAAGGCACTCTCAAGAGTCTTTTCCAACACCACAGTTCAAAAGCATCAATTCTTTGGCGCTCAGCTTTCTTCACAGTCCAACTCTCATATCCATACATGACCACAGGAAAGACCATAGCCTTGACTAGACGAACCTTTGTTGGCAAAGTAATGTCTCTGCTTTTGAATATGCTATCTAGGTTGGTCATAACTTTCCCTCCAAGTAGTAAGCGTCTTTTAATTTCATGGCTGCAATCACCATCTGCAGTGATTTTGGAGCCCCCCAAAATAAAGTCTGACACTGTTGACACTGTTTCCACTGTTTCCCCATCTATTTCCCATGAAGTGATGGGACCGGATGCCATGATCTTCGTTTTCTGGATGTTGAGCTTTAAGCCAACTTTTTCACTCTCCTCTTTCACTTTCATCCAGAGGCTTTTTAGTTCTCTTCACTTTCTGCCATAAGGGTGGTGTCATCTGCATATCTGAGGTTATTGATATTTCTCCCAGCAATCTTGATTCCAACTTGTGCTTCTTCCAGCCCAGAGTTTCTCATGATGTACTCTGCATATAAGTTAAATAAACAGGGTGACAATATACAGCCTTGTCATACACATTTCCTATTTGGAACCAGTCTGTTGTTCTGTGTCCAGTTCTAACTGTTGCTCCCTGACCTGCATATAGGTTTCTCAAGAGGCAGGTCAGGTGGTCTGGTATTCCCATCTCTTTTAGAATTTTCCACAGTTTATTGTGATCCACACAGTCAAAGGCTTTGGCATAGTCAATAAAGCAAAAAAAGATGTTTTTCTGGAACTCTCTTGCTTTTTCCATGATCCAGCGGATGTTGGCAATATGATCTCTGGTTCCTCTGCCTTTTCTAAAACCAGCTTGAACATCAGGAAGTTCACGGTTCACATATTGCTGAAGCCTGGCTTAGAGAATTTTGAGCATCATTTTACTAGCGTGTGAGATGAGTGCAATTGTGTGGTAGCTTGAGCATTCTTTGGCATTGCCTTTCTTTGGGATTGGAATCAAAGCTAATTTTTTCCAGTCCTGTGGCCACTACTGAGTTTTCCAAATTTGCTGGCATATTGAGTGCAGCACTTTCACAGCATCATCTTTCAGGATTTGGAATAGCTCCACTGGAATTCCATCATCTCCACTAGCTTTGCTTGTAGTGATGGCTTTCTAAGGCCCACTTGACTTCACATTCCAGGATGTCTGGCTCTGAGTAAGTGATCACACCATCATGAGTATCTGGGTCATGAAGATCTTTTTCGTACAGTTCTTCTGTGTATTCTTGCCACCTCTTAATATCTTCTGCTTCTGTTAGGTCCATACCATTTCTGTCCTTTATTGTGCCCATCTGTGCATGGAATGTTCCCTTGGTATCTCTAATTTTCTTTAAGAGATCTCTAGTCTTTCCCATTCTGTTGTTTTCCTCTATTTCTTTGCATTGATCACTGAGGAAGGCTTCCTTATCTCTCCTTGCTATTCCTTGGAACTCTACATTCAGATAATCATACCTTTCCTTTTCTCCTTTGCTTTTCGCTTCTCTTCTTTTCACAGCTATTTGTAAGGCCTCCCCAGACAGCCATTTTGCTTTTTTGCATTTCTTTTCCATGGGGATGCTCTTGATCCCTGTCTCCTGTACAATGTTACAAACCTCCGTCCATAGTTCATCAGGCACTCTATCTATCAGATCTAGGCCCTTAAATCTATTTCTCACTTCTACTGTACAATCATAAGGGATTTGATTTAGGTCATACCTGAATGGTCTAGTGGTTTTCCCTACTTTCTTCAATTTAAGTCTGAATTTGGTAATAAAGAGTTCATGATCTGAGCCACAGTCAGCTCCTGGTCTTGTTTTTGCTGATTGTATAGAGCTTCTGCATCTTTGGCTGCAAAGAATATAATCAATCTGATTTTGGTGTTGACCATCTGGTAATGTCCATGTGTAGAGTCTTCGCTCGTGTTGTTGGAAGAGGGTGTTTGCTATGACCAGTGCATTTTCTTGGCCTTTGCCCTGCTTCATTCCATATTCCAAGGCCAAATTTACCTGTTACTCTAGGTGTTTACTGACTTCTTACTTTTGCATTCCAGTCCCCTATAATGAAAAGACATCTTTTTGGGGTGTTAGTTTTAAAAGGTCTTGTACGTCTTCATAGAACCGTTCAATTGCAGTTTCTTTAGCGTTACTGGTTGGAGCATAGGCTTGGATTACTGTGATACTGAATGGTTTGCCTTGGAAACAAACAGAGATCATTCTGTCATTAAATCAGTGCATCCAGGTGTAAGGTGGGGTAATTGATATGCCTGAGTTCCCCTGTCATCGAATGAGGAGACTTAGAGACAAGATATTTGGCAATCAGCTCTCGCTGAAGAAGCATTCAGTATGTCAAAAAATCTGTTCAGGCTAAAAAGGAATATATATACCCCAGGTCTCCCGAATTTTAGTTGGATTTTTTACCAGCTTAGCCAGAAGGGAAGCCCAAGAATACTGGAGTGGGTAGCTTATCCCTTCTCCAGCGGATCTTTCTGACCCAGGAATCGAACTGGAGTCTTCTGCATTGCAGGTGGATTCTTTTTTTTTTTTTTAATTATTTTACTTTACAATATTGTATTGGTTTTGCCATACACTGACATGAATCTGCCACGGGTGTACATGTGTTCCCCAACCTACACCCCCCTCTTACCTCCCTCCCCATCCCATCCCTCTGGGTCATCCCAGTGCACCAGCCCCGAACATCCTGTGTCATGCATCGAACCTGGACTGGAGATTTATTTCACATATGATAATTTACATATTTCAATGCTATTCTCCCACATCATCCTGCCCGTGCCCTCTCCCACAGAGTCCAAAAGACTGTTCAATACATCTGTGTCTCTTTTGCTGTCTCATATACAGGGTTATTGTTACCTTCTTTCTAAATTCCATATATATGCATTAATATACTGTATTGGTGTTCTTCTTTCTGGCTTACTTCACTCTGTATAATAGGCTCCAGTCAGCCACCTCATTAGAATGGATTCAAATGTATTCTTTTTAATGGCTGAGTAATACTCCATTGTGAATATGTACCATAGCTTTCTTATCCATTCATCTGCCGATGGACATCTAGGTTGTTTCCGAGTCCTGGCTATTATAAACAGTGCTGTGATGAACACTGGGGTACACGTGTCTCTTTCAATTCTGGTTTCCTCAGTGTGTATGCCCAGCAGAGGGATTGCTGGGTCATATGGCAGTTCTATTTCCAGTTTTTTAAGGAATCTCCACACTGTTTTCCATAGTGGCTGGACTAGTTTGCATCCACACCAACAGTGTAAGAGGGTTCCCTTTTCTCCACACCCTCTTCAACATTTATTGCTTGTAGACTTTTGGATAGCAGCCATTCTGACTGACGTGAAATGGTACCTCATTGTGGTTTTGATTTGCATTTCTCTGATAATGAGTGATGTTGAGCATCTTTTCATGTGTTTGTTAGCTATCTGTATGTCTTCTTTTGAGAAATGTCTGGATTTTTTTTTTACCAACTGAGCTACCAGGGAAGCCCTACATATATATAAGTAAAGAGAAAGAGAGAGAAATACACACATACACAAATTATATATCATCATCGTGTGGGTGTGCTTAGTCGTGTCTGACTCTTTGCAACACCACAGACTTTAGCCTGCCAGGCTTATCTCTCCATGGGATTTCCCAGGCAAAAATACTGGAGTGAGTTACCATTCCCTTCTCCAGGGGATCTTCGCAACCCACTGATGAACCCGTGTCTCTTGTGTCTCCTGGATTGGAAGGCAGATTCTTTACCACTGTGTCACCTGAGAAGCCCGAAGTATATATACATATATATTTGTGTGTGTGTGTATATATATATATACACACAAATATATATTTACATATACATACACACACATATATATTTGTGTGTGAATTACACACACACTTATTTTTACTTTCTCTATCTTTTAAGAATATCTAAACCCATCAGCTTCCTCTAGGTTGCAAATGAAGATAAACACCATCTCAAAATGGTTCAAGGTCATCATGTTTATAAAGCAGAGAATTTCCTATCCAAACTTTAAAGCATGCTATTAGTTAACCTAGGCACTGTGGTGCTTTTAAAGGGTACCTGGGGCCTGTTTTAATGAGACAGAGGAAGACACTCAGACACGAAGTTTACACTCACAGATCCCTAGAAACAGGAGGCACATCACCCAGGGCTACACCAGGGTCTGTCAAGAGGCAGAGGGGTCGGGAGACACCAGAAAGAGAATTTACTGCAGTTTCCTTGGGAAGAACTAGAAAGGCAAGGTCAAAAGATTTAGAGTTGGTGAGTTTTCAGTGGACTCTGGGAGAGAATGGCTGTTGCTACTTGTCTGGTACCTGGTCCCAGGTTAGGGCAGGAGAATAAGAGTTTAATAAAAGGAATATTAGGGATAAAGCTCTGCATCTGTTGGTTTGCTTATGAAGGACGTGCTGACAGGTGAGTCCTTTGCATCTCTAGGAATGAGCTATCCCTGGGTAAGACAGTCCCTTGAACGTCAGCGAGACCCTGAGATGTCAGAGAATCAAATATTAAACCTTGAAAAACACAGTTACTACACGTGGACAGCCATACATTTGCTTTGGAAAGCACAGACAGTCAGCCACAGACCCCCACAGTGAAGGTCATAATTGATCTCACCCCATTCATGTCAGGAAGTCTTGCAACCTCTCATTCAGACTAATCACAGCTGAAATGGGAATGCTGAAGTCATGATTTCAGCATTACAGTGCCTTGGTTTCAAGTCCTTCAAAGAGGCTCCCCGTGGGTTTGGAGAAGTGGAATGCGTATCAACCAGCTATTTCCAAACATGGTATGCTTTGGAAGGTAGCATCGGGGTCTCAGGCTTAATTAAAAAGCTGTAAGTAACTTTGCAATCTACACACCACCCCTTCCCCCCTCAAAAATAGTATAGCATCTCTCTGGCTTAGGCTTTTTTTTTTTTTTTCTAATATGAGGTCTTTAGCCTTGTGAAACCATCCCCTCTAGGAAAACTAAAAATAAAACTACTATATGAGTCAGCAATCCTACTGGCACAAGTGGGGAAATACCCTGCTGCTGCTAAGTCGCTTCAGTCGTGTCCGACTCTGTGGGACCCCACAGATGGCAGCCCACCAGGCTCCCCCGTCCCTGGGATTCTCCAGGCAAGAACACTGGAGCGGGGTGCCATTGCCTTCTCCATTGTGTGAAAGTGAAAAGTGAAAGTGAAGTCGCTCAGTCGTGTCCGACTCCTAGCGACCTCATGGACTGCATCCTACCAGGCTCCTCCATCCATGGGATTTTCCAGGCAAGAGTACTGGAGTGGGTTGCCATTGCCTTCTCCGGGGAAATACCTGGAGGAAACTATAATTCAAAAGGATACATGTACCCTCAATGTTCACTGAAGGACTGTTTATAACAGTTAGGACATGGGAACAATGTAAATGTCTGATGACAGATGAATGGATAAAGAAGATGTGGTACATATATACAATGCAATATTACTCAGCCAGTAAAAGGAATAAAATAGAGTTATTTGTACAGACATGGATGGACCTAGAGTCTATCCAATGAGTGAAGTATGTCAGAAAGAGAAAAAACAAATACTGTATATGAATGCATATATTTGAAACCAAGAAAAAAATGGTACCAATGAACCCAATTCAAAGCAGGAATAGAGACAGAGATGTAGAGAATGGACCTGTGAACACAGTGGGTGAGGGGAGGGTGGTCTGAATCGAGAGAGTAGCATCTTCACATTTACACGTGGGAAGCTGCTGCATAACACAGAAAGCTCAACTGGGTTCTCCAGGAGGACCTTCGAGGGGTGGGAGGCCCAAGAGAGAGGGGATACATGTCCACTTAGGGCTGACTCACTTATCACACAGCAGAAACTAACAACGTTGGAAAAAATTGTATTCAAATTAAAAAAGAAGGCCACAAGTGAATTAGCTAACCTCCCCTCTCCCACAAAGTATAGTGTGCTCTCCATACCAGGCCTTTTTTCTTCTAACGTGAAGTATTTAGCCTTGTCAACCACACCCTCTAGGAAAACCCTTGGGAAGTGGCAGTTTGTCTCCATTATACTTTTCTCCACCATAACAAAAAACATTTCATAAAAATAAAAAAAATTAAATAGTATATACTCTCAGGAAGTGAAGTGAAGTCGCTCAGTCATGTCCGACTCTTTGCGACGCCATGGACTGTAGCCTACCAGGCTCCTCTATACATGGGATTTTCCAGGCAAGAATATTGGAGTGGGTTGCCATTTCCTTCTCCAGGAGATCTTCCCAAACCAGGGACTGAGCCTGGGTCTCCTGTATTATAGGCAGACACTTTACCATCTGAGCCACCAAGAAAGAGTATATATACTCTCATAAACCTTCACTATTGTTCTTTGAGTGACACAGTGTGTGTGTATATATATATATGCATTACTAAAGTGCTTCCAAGGTGGTGTGGTCTTCCCTGGTGGCTCACATGGTAAAGAATCTGCCTCCAATGAGGGAGACCTGGGTTTGATCCCTGGATTGGGAAGCTCGCCTGGAGGAGACAGTGGCAACCAACTCCAGTATTCTTGCCTGGAGAATCCCCATGGACAGAGGAGCCTGGCAGCCCTCAGAGGAGCCTGACAGCCCATGGGGCTGCAGAGAGTCGGACAGGACTGAACGACAAAGCACAGCACACTCACAGGTGGTGCAAAGGTAAAGAATTCATCTGCCAATGCAGGAGACCTAAGAGAAGAGGGTTTGATCCCCGGGTCCAGAAGATCCCCTGGAGGAGGAAACAGCAACCCACTGCAGCATTCTTGTCTGGGAAATCCCACGGACAGAGGAGCTTAGCGGGCTACAGGCCATGGGATCACAAAGAGTCAGACACGACTGAGCACAGTGTGTACATGCATTAATAAATGTATATGCATACATGTATAAATGTGTGCATTTACATATATACATGAGAAATCACATCTGAGAAACATTCATTTAAAGCAGCTGTATTTTGGGACACCTTTACCCAGTTCCCCATCCCCCGCACTGAAGTTCATCCAATACTGTTGTAGAGATCATCATCTACCTCTCCATCTCAAGAGATGGCAGCTAACTTGTTCAGAGGAAGTGCTACAGGGGAACAAAAATCCCAGGCAAATAGAAGCTGGCATGTCATAAATAAGACAAGCATGGTACCTGATAACTTGTGCAACTCTAATAGGCACGGAGAAGTCCAACCCTTTAAATTATTGTGCAAATTATAACCATCAGCCTTTGTTATGGAGGAGAGTCTTACAGAAGATAAAAATATGACTATGGAACTGAAATGCTAATAAGCTTTCTACGCTGTGGATGGTTTAGTTGTAGAGAGACGAATGTTGGCAGCGGATGAGTAATTGCTCCGCGTGTACTAAACACAACAGAGCCGCACAGAACTTCATCATTTGTCACCTTTATTTGTTTAAATGAGAAAAATGCTGACAGCAGTTATTGCTATAATCCCCTTATTTATCAGATAGGAAACACTAGTTACTCTTAGCAGGTCTAATCCTGTTGGGAGAATAAAAGTTAGGAAATTTTCAAACTAATTGAAGTATATGCTTCACTGTTCAGAGAAGAGAGATATAGAAGGAAGGAGGAAACAGAGAGAAAAAGGCTGAAAATTATCGGGTTGACCAAAAAGGCCATTTGAGTTTTTCCCTAAGATGATACAGAGTATTTATGTCTGGTCCACTTTTAACAAAAGGGCTCTAGCGTTAAGTCCTAACTTGTTCTTTAGAAAAGGGTTCTAGAGTAGTACTTAATGTTTAGCACCATGCCAGCTGCAGCCAGTACCTAACAGCTGTGCCCCGGCCTTTCATATTCTGATTATTATCAGACTTCCACGAAGCCCATCAATACCGTCCTGCCATGGTTTTTGCTGCAAAGCAGTTCTCAGATGTACCTGGGGATGGGTGCATGGGGAGGGTTTCATGTGGCTCTCTGAGGCTAAACACGTCACCACAACTGGATGTTCAGTCTTCGGAAGTTCTCTGTAATGGGATACTCAGATAACTAAACTAAATAACTAGATTCAAGGGAAACAGGAGAATCTTTCTTCCTCCTGTAATATTTTCAAACCACACAAAACTAGTTAAGAGGCTAGTGGCTAGATTGTGCTGAAATGTTTTCTAGCGTGATCACTGTGCCCATTTCCCTGTTCTAGCCCAGCATCATGCCTATTCCAGGCCTGGTTTTCTATTCTGTGTAGTTTCATGATTGGGAATTAACCCAGAGAATGAGTCTATTGAGTTAGCTTCCACAGATAAAGCTCCAAAGAACTATTCTAATACAACTTCATGAGTAGCATGGGATCTTGCTCAATTTGGGGCAAGAGGAAAAAAAAAAAAAAATCAAACTCCCCATGAGAAGCAACCACCTCTTATTCAAGAACCTCCTTTAACAGACCAGCATCTCCTTAGATCCCTCAGTCCCTCTGATGCATGTACTTGGCTCTGACACAGCCCCATCTCATTCCACTGTCTACTAAGAAGAGGGAAAACAGCCCATTCCCGCTTGAAGAAGTGAATCCACCATGTGTACAAGGGGCTGTTTCCCATTTGTCTCTTACTAGTCCAGGTAGTAGAGGACAGTGAAGAAGCTGGCTTGAAACTCAACATTAGAAAAAAATAAGATTATGGAATCTAGTACCTAGTACCACCACTTCATGGCAAATAGAAGGGGAAAAAAAGTGGAAGCAGTGACAAATTTTATTTTTTTGGGCCCCAGAATCATGGTGGACAGTGACTGCAGCCATAAAATTAAAAGATGTTTGCTCCTTTGAAGGAAAGCTATGACAAACCTAGACGGCAAAGATTAATTAAAATTTAAAAACAGAGATGTCATTCTGTCGACAAAGGTGGCGGAAGCTATGGTTTTTCCAGTAATCGTGTACAGATGTGAGAACTGGACCATAAGGAAAGCTGAGCGCCAAA
This sequence comes from Tragelaphus eurycerus, assembly GCA_935064755.1. NCBI lineage: Eukaryota > Metazoa > Chordata > Mammalia > Artiodactyla > Bovidae > Tragelaphus > Tragelaphus eurycerus. The sequence continues at coordinate 7,649,005 of CAKXYN010000034.1, read as the reverse complement.
GAACACTTTCGAATTGTGGTGCTGGAGAAGACTCTTGAGAGCCCCAAGGAGATCAGACTAGTCAATTCTAAAGGAAATCAACCCTGAATATTCATTGGAAGGATTGATGCTGAAACTCCAATATTTTGGCCACCTGATTCAAAGAGCCAACTCTTTGGAAAACACCTTGATGCCTGGAAAGATTGAGGGCGGGAGGAGAAGGGGATGATACAGAAAGAGATGGTTAGATGCCATTACCAACTCAATGGACATGAATTTTAGCACACTCCAGGAGATAGTGAAGGCGAGAGAAGAAGGATATGCTGTAATCCATGGGGATGCACAGAATTGGACATGATTGGTGACGGAACAACAAGAAGCCAAGGTTTAGAGCCTAGAAAGCAGACTCAAACAGTAAGCTTCCCCAAATTTTGAAGAACATATTATCATTCTTGACTAATCATTATATCATTTGTATGTCCCTTTACTTTTCTTAATGCCATCATATCTATCATCTTAAAACCATGCTATTACTAGTCCTATTACTTTGCTGCAGGTCCCAAATCATAAGAAACAGATCAAAGACACAGTTGACAACATAAATTATTTTTAAAACATTGTATTGAGGCCTCAGATGTGCTTGCCACTTTGCCAGGCGCTGAAGATACTGTGACAAAGCAAATGATGAAGATTCTTGTTCTCAAGGAGCTTGCGGATAGAGTGGGAGACACTTCAACCTGCGCCAACATTGGAGTGTGACAAAATCTACAACAGAAGCAGCACAGGTTGCCAAAGATCACAGAAGATGGGCTTTTAACCTCATTATAGCATCACCAAAGCTCCTAGGCTGGGCCCCATTCTACCTGCAACCTGAAGGGCTCTGTCCTCACCCAGTATTTAGCTTAGGGTCTAGGGCAAGGCTCTAGTAAAGACACATGAATCTGATCCATATTTGAAGTTTAAAAACTTTGAGATGCAAAGAAGCCTTTAGATGGAACTGTGCTTCCATTTCTTAAGGGAGCTTACATGTCTTCAGGCCAACATGCTATACTGAAAGTAGCAAATTAAATGGAGCTAATTGAAAGGTAGATCCATATTTCATTTTACTGGCAGATGCTTAATTAGGGCTAAATGTCTTTTGCCACTTTATCCTAGCAACAAGATTAAAATGTATTTTGATAAAAAAAAAAAACCATCCTCCTTTGAAAGTGCACTATGCCTAATGAATACTCTTTAGTTTCCCCTGGATAATAACCACTCCACATATCCCTCAGAAGTAAGGCAAGTTCAGTCTTAAGTACAGAAACTAAGAATACATCCAAGCTCTCCAGTTTCGTCCTCACTGGAGATTAGAATTAATCATCACAGAGGTGTCTGGCAGAGGAAAGTAAATTAACTCGATAGCATGGTCTGATAACAGACATAAGGGAAACATAAGAGGCAGGAGTAGGGAAGGGATAGTTATTTAGAGGACAGGACCAGACCTCACACTCACAGCTTGTGGGTAACCCACTCATGATTTCCAACCCTGTCACCCCAGTCAATGGCTTTTCGTTCCTGCAGACACTACAACAATTTCCTGGTAGTAAATCATCCTGAGATCATTCCACCAATTAGTAATACAGATGCTGGGAAAGATTGAGGATAGGAGAAGGGTGAGGTAGAGGATGAGATGGTTGGATGGCATCACTGACTCAATGGACATGAGTGTGAGCAAGCTCTGGGAGACGGTTAAGGATAGGGAAGCCTCACGTGCTGCAATTCATGGGGTCACAAAGAGTCAGACATAACTTAGTGAATGAACAGCAACATACTAGCACTTTTTGGAACTTAAGTTCATAATTTTCTATTTGTTTTCAAAAGCATAGAAATGACTACTGCAGTCTATTTATACATTGCTAATACTGTAAAACACAATGAAATGTTTTATAACTGAAAAGATAAAATAACACACAATTTTAGCAGTTTTATATTTATCATTTTGAAGGCTAATCTCAGTTGGCAATTTGCTATATACCAGACCCTGAGCTCGGAGAAGGCAATGGCACCCCACTCCAGTACTCTTGCCTGGAAAATCCCATGGATGGAGGAGCCTGGAAGACTGAAGTCCATGGGGTCGCTGAGGGTTGGACACAATTGAGTGACTTCACTTTCACTTTTCACTTTCATGCATTGGAGAAGGAAATTGCAGCCCACTCCAGTGTTCTTGCCTGGAGACTCCCAGGGACAGAGGAGCCTGATGGGCTGCCGTCTCTGGGGTCGCACAGAGTCTGACACGACTGAAGTGACTTAGCAGTAGCAGCAGACCCTGAGCTAAGAATGTCACACACAATAGGTTCTACCACCCCCACTATAGTTCCCAGAGTAGATACAATTATAAATGCCATTTTACACAAGGCAAAGCTGAAGTGAAAGGATACTAAGCAACATATCTACCTTAAGAAAGTCTGTAAATGGATAAACAGATCTCAAAAATGGTAGGTGTCACATTGCACGAATATTGACACTCTTAACCACAGGACTATCCTCAGTTTCTAAAATATCTTTATAATTCCCACTTCACATAAAGAAACACACTTCTAAATGCTGTATGAACAGAAAAGACTACAAAAGTCCAAAGACACTGCTTGAGAATTTAGGGTTTAGAACAAATATCGGGCCGATATCATGATTTGCCATTAAATTATATAAGATGGTTAGCTGCCTTCTGTCTCTGCTATGAATGAAATGATATTAAACAGCTTTTTTTTTTTTTTTTTTTTTTGGTAGGACAGGTTTAAATTAGACACACGAGACAAGGTCTGCATGTTCTGTCACAAATTTTGGGAAGGAATTCATAATATTTTCCTGAACACCTTTTTAGAATAGGTCAGTCCTCTCTGAGAAGCAGAGTAATGAACAGGATAAAACCTGGGTGGGGTGGAAGAATGTTTCTATAAACGTGAGTTTTAAACCAACAAACTGGCAATGGAACAGTTGAGAGATGGATTTTTCTGCGTTCCGTGGTCTCAAATATATGCTTCCCAAATGTATCCTGGTGATTTGTGAACACTGAAGGTAACTTCAAATTAATGCTTTTCTGGAAGATACTATATCCAAATCCCCATCACCAGCATAGCAAAGTTCTTAGATATAAATTTTAAAGATTTAATACATTTTTATTTCTGTTCTTCTCCCTTTTCTCAACACAATCCATTAACCTCTTCTCCCCAGAGAGTGACTCCAGTTCTTTAAGAAGGAAATCTCGCAGTGAAATCCCTGAAATGATATTCTTTAAGAAGAAAAATATTAGTTTACTGGAGTTGAGACTTTTCCCATAATGCATTGAAATACACATTATTTCACTCATTAGAGTTCGATATCTCCAAGGCAGAATAAGAACCAGGGAGGCTTGTTAAGGGAACTCCGTTTTTATTGAACAATAAAGTAGCAGCTAAGCTTATTGATAACTCAAGCTTCCCACAGGCTACATTATCCTGATTGCCAAGGATGAGTTTTCCTGGTTATTGTTTTTCTCTGTGTATGTGAGTGTGCACACGTATTTTTTATTATATTAAAACTCTTAATTTCTGGGTTATTGGAACAATCCACCCTTTCCTCAGGGGCATGATGCCTGAATTGGGACTGCCTCTCAACTCCAGATGTTAACTGAAGAAAAATAAAGGAAGAAGACTTCCCATATTTCCAAATGAAATGAGGCAGAACAAATGAAAGGGGATTGCTTGGCTTGTGCAGAGAACTAAAAGTGTACATTACTAAGAGGTATAGCCATGTCTGTACAAACACAGTAACTCATGTCAAATAAATTGTGCTTTCTGCAGGAAAGAACTCTTGCTCTCGGTTTTCCAAGCTAAATTGCATGAAAACACACAATCCTTTTTCTTCTTATTTGAACTGTTAGATGACGGGGCCAAATTACCAGAAAAGACCAAAGGCAGTTTGCAGCCTTTAACAACTGAAAGGACTTATTGCTTCCAACTTGGAAATACAAAAGATTCTGTGTGGACTTCCAACACGCCCAGGTCCTATGCATTTCCCATTAGTTCAGTGAAGAAAGAAAACCTGTAAGTAAAAAGGATATCAAAGTTCTCTGGGATTTAAAAATGGAGACCGTGTTGGCCAAAGATATTGAAGCAGATACTTTTCAACTTCTTAACCGCATGGATAATTCTCTGCTGCTGCTGCTGCTAAGTCGCGTTAGTCTGCTGCTGCTGCTAAGTCTACCCTGGTCAAACATGGTCCCACTGTTCTTGGTCTCCTGGTGTCATTCACTCCCCCTGGCAGGAACTATTTTTCAGACCCCATCAAAAGCCATTAAGGCTGTATGGTAGCCAATTCCCGTTCTCCAGCTCTACAATGAAGAAACCCAGGGGAGAGGTAGTGCATCTATTTTTCAATACCTGAGGCCATTTTGTTTCCAACCTTAATTGCACTTATGCATTAGTTTGGGGTCTAATATCTCCACTCATCTTGCTCCAGTGTCCACTTTTCCACTATGAATACAGAGCTTAGGAAACATAATTGCAGTGTGCAGTAGACAGCGATTTTCATTAAGCACACAGAAGAAAAAAACAGTTTTAGGGAGAGACATTTCTTTTCTATTGATTCAATCAAAATAACTTGGAAGAAAAGGTTGTGCTTATTAAATTCTTTTCAAAAGGTAGTTGTTAAAATTTAAGTTCTTTCTCAACAGCTTGTTTTTTAAAATCAGTGTATAATCTCTTCAGATATTGTCATTTATGATTTTTTTTGTTCTTCTCAGTTCCTTTGAAATTTGTGACTTTTATTGGTCTTTTTTAATTTTTTTTTTTTTTAAGGAAGCAAAGGCGGAGACTTTTATATGGAGGCAGAGAATGTAATCAACGCCGCTGTCTTCAAGACATGGAGTTGCCTAGCAATGAGAAAGGAATTAAAAGGAGGAAGCAATAACAAAACTGAATGTTGTGAAATTACAAGGGGGTAGAGTGTTAAATGGGCCTGCAATATTTATCAAGAGGTTTTTAAATGAGAATGGATATAGGATTTTCTAGCAGTAGTATAAAATAATAGCTGACCATTTTTCAATGTTCTTCCTATCTTTTATTTGCAGCAGTTTACCCAAAGGTTTTCTGCTATTTTCAGTTCATTTCTGGCAAAATCTAGGACAGAAATGTCTGAGGAAAAAACACACAACCCTATGGAGCCACTTGTATCTGAGTCCCTCTCCAGTTGGACTAGCTGAATTTAAGAGACATAGTCGGACACGACTGAGCGACTTCACTTTCACTTTTCACTTTCATGCATTGGAGTAGGAAATGGCAACCCACTCCAGTGTTCTTGCCTGGAAAATCCCAGGGACGGGGGAGCCTGGTGGCTGCCATCTATGGGGTCACACAGAGTTGGACACGACTGAAGTGACTTAGCAGTAGTAGCAGCATACCTTTCATATTTCACATTGTTCTATAGACTTTTGTCCTATGGGCAATGCTGTTCCCTTTGTTGCTCTCTCCCCAAATATCAAGACTTTTATTGGAAGTCTTCATGCAAAGGTAAATGAGATTGCTACTGTTTGTGACTCAAACTCTCTTAACACCAGATTTATTCACCTAGGTCTCTCCACGATCCCAATCTTTGGAACACAGAAGCAAAAACTTTCCCAATACAAAGATTCAGTTTGTTCTCTTCATTGGTTTTGATTTTTGCCAAACTCTCCTTTAAAGAAGGAAACTGTACCTGGAATCCTGGAAATGTCTCTATATCTTTAATTGTTACAAACTTCTATCAGTGCTGGAAATACAACAAAGAATAAGGGATTAGCCCTTGGAGAGATGGCTGAGATGGAAAGGAACAGACAAACTCCAGTGGAACAGCGATCAGGATTATAACTTGGGAAATTAAACATTAAACAGATTGATGATAGAAAATGCTGAGCCAGGTGATGAAACCCATACTGATGTCAGTAAGGAAATTTGTCAATATTTTGATTGGGAAGAGACTATAGGAATCTGTATGGTCCTTTACAGTATCAAGGAAATATATCCATAGTGAAGACCAGGAGATCTGGGTTCTAGCAATAGCTATGCCACGAACTACTTGTATTTCTTGGAACCTTTTATTTTAATAAACAAAACAGAGCTGTTATGTTTACCACTGAGATCCCTTCCCATTCTCACATTTAGAAACTGGAATTCTCAGCATGCTTTTGGTCTGAAGAACAGTGTATCTAAAACAAGTACTTCTGTTTTCTTCCTCATTCTAATTCCAAAGTGGAATGATTAGGGAATTGTGATTCTCTACCTTTTGGTGCATTTAGGCTACAAACCCAAATTAGCTCAGAACTGCATAATCGTTAGCAATGTTGATATATATGTTCAGTTCTTTGCCTCCTTCATTGTTCCTAGGCAGAGACAGAGTAATATTTGAAGATCTTTATGGAATGATTTTCCCCCTCTGCTTTGGAACACAGCATACCCTGCTTACTTCCTTGTTGGGTGTGGATGTTCCTCTTCTGACTCCTCAGGAGGTGTGTTTGAGTCTCCTGCTCCGTTTTCTTGTCATATTGCCCATTCTCTCTTGACAACTCCTCATCTCCATGACTTCACTCTTTACAATGAGGACCTTAGTTCCAGATCTACATCTCTTCATTAACCCGTAAGTATTTCAGGTATAGTTTGTTCAAACAATGATGTCAGACTTTTCTCCTTGTTAATGTGATTACTAATATTACTTGCATAACCCTTTTCCTTCTGTTAAGAGATTCGTTTTTATTTCTCCATTCATTCAATCATTCAGCTATTATGTCTGATTTGTGACACTGCTTCTCATATCAGCTATCTAGTTCTTATTTCTGTGGCCATTCCTCAAGAAGCAGACCTTACTTTCTCAGCTGAATTACTCAAGTCTCTTAACTTCTCCATTCCTGCTTCTCCTTACCATCCTGAAGGCTTGTTCCGGATTCATCTTTTGAAGTATAGTTTCAAAGCCATTGCATTCCTGTACGGCAGTATAATCAACCCCTACCATTAAGAAAATATCCATAAAACTGAGCAAAGTACTTCTTGCTCTGATATTTGAGGTCTTTCATGCCAATGATTGAGCTGTTTTCCAGCTATCAACTGCTATCTCCTGTATCAATTTTATATTTCAACCAAACCAAACTAAGTAGAACACACACTCAGCTTTCTTTCATTTGCTAATATTGACCACTGAGACCCCTCTCTCTTCAAATAGAATGTAGCATCAATTATGCTTAATAGAATCATATATTCAATGCTCCTTTCAAATGCTGTTGCTTCCACACCTTTCTTGAGAGTCCCGTTAGACATGATTTTTTAAAATCCTCCCTAGCACCATCTACCTCTCTTTAGACATTTATCATAACTTCATTTGCACTTATACTGGTCATAAATCTATTAGTAGGTAGGAAGGTCTACATCAGAGTTTGCCTCCTCCCCTTCCTGGAATACTCTGAAAGACTTAGCCTAAGGACTGGTATATAGTTAATAAATGAAGCTGATACAACTTCCTAATTATTCATGACTTTATTCAAAATCTGACATCTAGTAAGTTTAGAACTAATAAAAATCAATAATACAGCATAACATCAAATTGGATTTAGGATGAGGCTACATTTTCTGTTAGTCTGAGAAGTCAAAGTTCAAAAGCATATACTGTTTCTATTATACGCTAAAATGTAAAAGTAATACATTTTGAAAGTTTTGAGTCAAATGATCTTATTTAGATATCCAGCACAAGCCCACAGTTTACTTAATCTCTTTGAGCCTCCATTCCCTTATTTATAAGAAGGTAATAACAGCATTATTTATCCCAGAGGGCTGTTGAGAAGACTGTAGGATAATGTGTATCAGAAGCTTAGATAAGGTCTGGTTAAATAGTAAGTGCTCAATAAATATTAGCTAATATGATCACTATTCTCATCATCACTCCTCACCAGACAAATCAGCCAGCTAATAAAGATGGTCCTGAAATTCTTTTATACAGGAGATCCTATTCAAATCTGGTCTTCTAATATGAACTTCTTTATCATTATGCAGTAATCAAAAGAACTCAGACGAGTCAGAAACCATCAGCTGTAGAGAATGAAGCATACAAGAATAATATCCAGGAAGAAAGATTAGAGAAACTGAATTTAGGCTGCTTAAAAGGGCACTTCTTGAAAGATTTATGTCATGAAAAAAATATTCAGAATTCAGAAAATGAAAACAGTGACTGCCTGATTTTATTTCCAGGGAGAATATTAACTTTTATACAAAATTAGGTCTTAATGTGATATAGACCCGGAAAATAAAAAATGCTCGTCTACCATATTGGCGTAGACTAGCAGGAGTGCTGTGGAGTCATTTCAAGACACGACTCCCTCTTATATTCCTGGCATACTGTTAATATGACTTCACTCAAATAAGGTGTCTGACTTAACACAGGTTTCCCCAGTCATATTGACATAAAAATCTGAGAAGCTACCATAGATTCTTCGGATTGCTTCCCATTCTTACCTGAACTCTCATCCAGACTCTCCTCAGAGACGTGCTCATTCTGATGGACCCACTCGCCGTTGCATTTGAAGAATATCTGCATGGCTGGCCTTGCTTTGCACCTCAGTGCAATGGGGTTGCTCTTGATGATATAAGCATCGTCTGGCTCCTCTATGAAATGAGGCAGAGTCCCAGGAGCTGATGGGATGGAATCAGGGAGGACTTCACCACTGTCGGTTCCTGTGAAATGGAAGAAGGTGTTAGAACAGTCTACACTGGCAGCACCTGCATCAGGGCAAAAAACACAGCCGGCTCTAAGAATCTGTACCAGAAAACTCTGCATCCCAATCAGCACGCCTGCAAGGCCTATGCAGATGAATTAGTGTCTAGAGATTGAATTAGCGTGATAGGGTACCTTTAGCCGAACACACATCCAGGATTATTGGACAAGTGAAGGTAATGAATAGGAGACCTCCTCTAACTACAGCTTTTAATCTTTATATTTTTGTTGACAGAACTGAGAGAGAGACCTGTGGCTGAATCTTGAGATTCAGCCTGGTGAGTGGTTACCTTGAAGTATTCAATGAGGGCTCCCAGATGTCTCAAAATGCTGAAATAATGGAGGAAATAGATCTGGTTCTCCCATACCAGAGTATGAATGATGGTGATGTTGGTGGAGAATGGTCGGTCATAAGACATGTCCAAAGGATTGGCAAATGTCCACTTCCTTTACCTATGAACCTTGGAGACTGGTGTTCAACCTTGGATATAGTTTCTTTTCCAAACTTACCAAACCTTCTAAAGGGAATGTGTATTTCTTCTGCTTGTCTTAGACCATCATTCCCTGCCCCAACATTTCTACCCACAGATGATTTCATTTTGAAGGCGAGGAACCAAAACAAATCACTAACAAGATATAGTTTAAGACCTATAGTTACATTTGCTCAAAGTGAAGAAATAAATATGTCTCCCCAAGTACAAGAAAGTGATGACTGGAGAGAAATAATACAAAAAGGAAAAAGCAGGAGCCAGGACCTTGCTCCATTGCCGCTTTACTCTATTTAGCAAGGACTTGAGCCCCAGGAAACTAGCACACAGCCATGGGCAGACAGACATAACTACCGAGCAATGTGGAGCATAACCAAGAAGAACCCTACTTTGTGTCTTCCCATGGCATTCCGGACAAAGAACAAAGCAAGCAAATACTAAGTATTGGTATTGATCTTCAATACCAAGATCAACTCTGCCCAAGAGAGGGTTTTTCTCCTTCAAAGCAAACCAGTCTTTATGACCAGCTGGAAAAAAGGGACCTAATGAAACCAGCAGAACAAAATCCAGGTTATCAGGAGAGAGGCTGGAGGCCGGGAGGTATCTGTGTCCTAACCTGGCTTTTTGGGTGCCATCACTGTAATTCTGAACAAACACAGACATTGCTATACACTGAAGTCAATAAGCTAAGTGACTAAGCATTGTCAAGTGTAAAAAAACTCACAACATTAGGTGGAATGTCCTTTTTAAGAGCCTGTAGGGGGTATCATCAAAGACAAAAGCACATGGGAGGAATGACTGCCTGTAATTTTGTGTTTGTGTAAAGAAAAAAAGAAATAAAAGGCATTGAGTTATGGGAAAGACTGTTCACCAACAGGAATACGTAAGTACTACGACGCTGAAATAAATTAAACTCAAGAGCTTGATTCTCCAAGCTATTTTTTCATTAAATATATCAAATCAAGGTGTGGGGGGCTCACATATTAAAGAGCTTGAGATTTATAAGTTTTGAAATACATTTGTAATAGAAAAGTTAACTTAATAGAAAAGTTAACTCATAAGATGAAAAAAACCATCATTAAAGCCAATATTCCAAATAATGAGAGAGCAACAGTTTAAGCCATAAAAGTTTGATAAACTCCTTCAAAAAATAAAATATGTATCTATCACATGGAAAAAGAAGGGTTTCAGGAGAGAATCTGAGAAGTGTTTTTTTTTTTTAATGTTTTAAATTATATTTACAATGGGCTTCACAAAATATGTCACATATTAATTCATTTTGTTATTGACTGCTCAAACAATTTCCATCTTCAATAAATACCAAGTCTCCTCAGGCTTCTATAAATCCATGCATTAGAGGAAATGACAGAGGTATTAAAAGATTTTATATGGGCATCAAACAGCTCACACTCCCATCAGGGGTTTGAGTTTTGTCCAAAGTAATTCACTGATAAAGAAAAGGGTCACCTGATGAACAAATACAAAGCCCCAAAGTGGTAGCCCGAGTGAACACAGGTGTGCATTACATGCTGTTTGCTGCTGCTACTGCTGCTAAGTCGCTTCAGTCGTGTCCAACTCTGTGCAACCCCATAGACGGCAGCCCACCAGGCTCCCCCGTCGCTGGGATTCTCCAGGCAAGAACACTGGAGTGGGTTGCCATTTCCTTCTCCAATACATGAAAGTGAAAAGTGAAAGTGAAGTCACTCAGTCGTCTCCGACTCTTAGCGACCCCATGGACTGGAGCCTACCAGGATCCTCCGTCCATGGGATTTTCTAGGCAAAAGTACTGGGGTGGGGTGCCATTATAGTATCAATAACAATGCATAAATGTGAGAAGAAACTACTGAAACGGGGTGACTGGTCACAGAAAACACTTTCTAAGTAAACAGACAATATTAACCCAGCCTAAGTAAAATGACTGGAATATAAGACAAATCGAGCTTTAACCATCTGAGCCCCAAAACACACAGAGATCTGAAAGCAATTAGGATAGCTCCCTGCTACTTTAATAAAGCGCCTTTTGATAAAATAGTTCAGCCTTCAGAGAGGAGAAGAGTGGAACGGGAAGCTCTGCTTGAAGTGTCCTGGCTGTTCCGAGGACGTCCATTAAGAGTCAATCAATTTTAATTATAAAATAGAAATAGACTCATAGACAGAGGTAACAAAGTTACGGTTACCAAAGGGGATATGGCAGGGTATAAACTAGGAGTTTAGGATTAATGGATATACACAACTATACAAAAAATAGATAAACAGTAAGGACTTACAGAAGAGCACAGGGAACTATGTTCAATACCTTTATAATAGCCAACCTAGAATGCAAAGAATCTTGGTACAGGGCAGTAATATGTATGTTTACACACACACACATATGTATAACTGAATCACCCTGTTGTACACTTGAAACACAACACTAACTAAACTAAACTTCAATATTTAAAAAAAAGGAAAAGAAATTAAAAGAATCAATCAATCTCAATGTTCAGAGGAGGGGGAAAAAAGGCTGAATGTAGCATTCTATTTTAACTATTATTGAAGCCACATAAATATCATGTATATTTAGGGAGAAGGCCAGGTTCCAGGAAAACAAAAAGCAACAACAACAACGAAAGTCAATTTATGCCAGTAAGAGTGGAAAGGTGGGAGATTGTAGGTATACATTTGTATACATGTTACTCCAGTGTTCTTGCCTGGGGAATCCCAGGGACAGGGGAGTCTGGTGGGCTGCCATCTGTGGGGTCGCACGGAGTCAGACACGACTGAAGTGACTTAGCAGTACCATTTCTTTGCATCCTTCTAACAAAGAAATGAAGTAAGTGAAAACAAAACAGTGCTAGTGGTTAAAAAAAAAAAAATCTGCCTGTGAATGCAGGAAACTTAAGAGACTGCAGGTTCAATTCCTGGGTCAGGAAGATCCCCTGGAGAAGGGCACAGCAACCCACTCCAGTATTCTTGCCTGGAGAATGGTCACAAAGTGTCCAGCAGACTAAAGCTACTTACCAGGCACATGGAAGAGTTAGCTATTTTCCTTTTTCTCCCCTGGTTTGCTTTGGGTGCATTGTGAAGTGTTGGGGGTGGTGTTTCTCTCACACTGATTATCTCCAGCTTCCCCTCCTGAAGACCCTCCTTAGGCTCAGGCTTGAATTCCTGGTGAAGCAGTGCCCTCCCTTTCAGATGTTCCCCTCATACAGTGAAGGCTGCTCCCCTGCAAGACACCCCCTTCTTAACCCACTGGACTAGGAAGTTGCCAACAGAAGTTCCAAGCTGGGACCTAGAAGTTGCTAATAACCAGAATAGAAAAGAACATGAAATAATAGAAAAGAATATGAAAAAGAACGTGTGTGTGTATATATATATATATATATATATATGTTAAACTGAAACACTTTGCTATACAACAGAAATGAATGGCACAAATCAACTACACTTAAATAACATTAAACAAAAGTTACTGACAAATGTGAAGAATTGATGCTTTTTAACTGTGGTGTTGGAGAAGACTCCTGAAAGTCCCTTGGACTGCAAGGAGATCCAACCACTCCATCCTAAAGGAAATCAGTCCTGAATATTCATTGGAAGGACTGATGCTGAAGCTCCAATACTTTGGCTACCTGATGCGAAGAGCTGACTCACTGGAAAAGACCCTGATGCTGGTAAAGATTGAGGGCAGGAGAAGGGGATGACAGAGGATGGGATGGTTGGATGGCATCACTGACTTAATGGGCATGAGCTTGAGTAAACTCCGGGAGTTGGTGATGGACAGGGAGGCCTGGCGTGCTGCAGTCCATGGGGTTGCAGAGTCGGACACGACTGAGCAACTGAACTGACAAATCCTAGACCTGGAGGCTAGTGGCGGGGGGTGGGGGTGGGGGGGTGATGACTTACTTTAATAAATGCTCATATGGAAGACTGCATGGGTATTTTAGACTTCAAGGTAAATTTACTGGGAATCTCAGTACACTGACCTCTGCTTTATAACTCAGATTGTACTTTTAAAACTCAGTGTGACAAATGCTGATGATGACCTCCAACTACCTTCTCCCACTTGGTAGAGGGATGAAAAGTCACAGACTGAGTTTACTTGTTCCCAGGGGGGAAGGGCCACGTGACAACCATCGATGGCCCATGAGTCATAAACAGACGTTTCTGAGAAAGCTTTTACTTTCCTGATAGAAGGAATACATGTGGTGGGCATCAATCTATCTTTTGTTCCTGTTGTAACTGAGGAAGAGTGCAAGGAAAAACTGCAGAAGGGCACAGACAACCAGCTCTGGCAACACAGAGGCTGAACACACACCAGGAGGCATTCACCTCCAAAGAATCCGTCAGCTTTTTCTTGTTGTTTCTGCAGGAAACATTCACTGATACTCAAGATCTTCCATTTTAAAGCCAGAGTGTGAAGCTTCACTCTATCGAATCCCAGTGCTCACGGTGTTAAGTATTTGGGGAAGCTAAAAACAAAACATGGGAACTAGGTTTTTGTTGATGTTGTTGTTAGTTGCTCAGTTGTGTCCAACTCTTTGTGATCCCACGAGCTGTAGCCTGCCAGGATACTCTGTCTATGGTATTCTTCAGGTGAGAATACTGGAGTGGGTAGCCATTCCCAAGCGGTCAGGATCTTACCAACCCAAGGATCAAACCTGAGTATCTTACATTGCAGGAAGATTCTCTACCATCTGAGCCACCAGGGAACTATGTTAGCAGAGAATAAAAATAAGAGCTGCCATGTATTGAATGGTTATAGGTTATGGTAATAAGCCTTCTACATGGATTAAGTCATTTAAACTTTACAACATCTAAGTGGCAGGTTGTTGAGTACCACTTTCTGCATTTGAGAAAATGCTTCAAATATGTGTCTTATCTAAAGTTATATTGCTAGTAAGTGGGGACTGAATTTGAATGCAAATCTGACTCAAACGCCTCACAATTCCATTTCAGTTCAAGTGAATGGACCCTTAGAAGTCCGATAGGGTCATTGAGTGAGTGCCTACATTATGGCCAACGATGAAGTGAAAGTGAAGTCCCTCAGTCCGTGTCTGACTCTTTGCGACCCCATGGACGGCCTACCAGACGGTCTAAGCCACCATGGCAGTCAATGTTACATAGCTCAAAAAAACTAAAATATGAGAAGCTAGAGGATCTGTGTGGTTCCTCACCTACTTACATTAAGTGTAATATTCATCTTAAAGGTTACTCAGTGATCCCTTTGGCTGGACTGTGGTTCCAGTTCTGCATGAGTGTGTTATGGACACACCCAGAAAAGGTCTCCAGAAAATATTTGAGAGAACAGCACAGCAAGGACTCGACTGATTAGAGTCAACTAACTGACTAGGCATCTTCACTGAAGTCAGGAACAGAGAAAGCAGTCAGAGAACAAGCAAGGCTGAGAATAAAATAATGAGAAGGGTTTTGCAATGTTTCCTTTAGAAACAGTTTCCCCTCTCTTAAGCAGGAATATTTAATGACTAAAACTCCAATTAAAATACAAGGAATATACCAAGATGCAGTGAACGTCAGTAAAAATAAAGGGACTGGAACCAGGCCTTTTGTCATTTTATCGTATTTAACCAGGTAAAACTGCCAATGTTGGACTGTTTGAAATGTGAAATCTGTAATAGGACTGGGCACAGCAGAGGAACAGTCATTCCAAATTGGGATTCATAAAACCCTGGACCATCGGGGAAGGGCACTGGCATTTCATGGGGTTAGAGTATAAACAAAGTTGAGCTTTAACACATTCTGAGAAATTCTAAATTATTTTCATACCTTTTCCCCAAGAGTATTTTGAAATACATTTCATTTTTTCTCTTCTATCTCCAAAGAGCACTTCTCGCTGCAACAAAACATGCATTTGTGTTTGCAAGTTCCACCAATAACTCTGCCATAAAGCAAAGAGTAAATCTGGTAAAACAAAAGATCTTTCAGAATCAAAAAACCTGATTTAAAGTCTAGTTTAACTTGGTGACCTTGGGTGAAGAACTTAATTCTGAAGTTCCATTTTTCTCATTCATAAAATGGGTACCCTGTGATGGTAAAGTGAGATAATATATGTGATAAGATACAGTAAGTAATAAAATGTTACATACATTTAATTTGCCACCACTGACTGCCCTCAGTATCACTGCCTAGATAAAGACTGTCAAACAAAAGAATTATAACTATGATTTAGATTTCCACTCCAAACTTATTACCCCAATATTCATATTTCAGTTTTGTGATGGTTATTATTTTCATCGCAGTGCTCGTCATGATACAAACTGTTGTTTATACCATTTCTGTTTGCTACTCATATGTATCCTAGAGCAATGGTGTTAGGTCACCAACTCTGAAAACACACTGAGGCATTTATTTATTCAACAAACATGTAGTAAGCAGTTAAACCATACGCCAGGCACATGGTTATTCTGCAAAGCTATGTAATAATATACAATGGATTTCCTGTTGGCCAGATTCCAAAACTACTGGCTTTAACAGGCAAGCTGCATAGTATTCCAGGGTCCCTTTCACTGCAATATTTAAATGAAGTCAAGGCACCTTAGAAATAGCTCTTTAAATTTCATTCAATGTCTGGAAACTATTTGGTCCATGGCAATATTTAAGTCAGAGAACAAATCCATACCTTGGAAACTAAGTTATATAATTGGAGACAACACAATAGAGCTGGCTTCTCTGCTTTTGTTTATGTAAATGTGTCTTGACTCCATATGGTTTCTTAATTAGGTAAGGGGTGCATTGTATCCATTTAATGCAGAACAACAGCCGGAATTTTACATACCAAATATTTAATGCAATTTATGAAACAGACTCTTTCTCTAGGCTCCAATAAAAGTTTTCTTTTTTTAAACTCAGAAATGATCTGCCTTCTTCCCAACCTCTAATAAAAATGGAAATGTTTTATATCATCTCATTTGCATACTTCACCTCACTTGTGTCATTCTTATACATGGTCTAAGATATTATTCCATTGAGCAGATTTTAAATTCTGCAGAGTAGATGGTAAACAACACTGACAATGTATTCAAAGAAATCTGAAAAGTCCTTCTCAGTTCCTCAGACAAGAAACTTCAGATTTCAGTAGAGGTTGTAGAAGCACATCCATCATTCCCCAGGCTACCACAATTTTCCTTAATATTGTCAATCTTTTTATTAAACTGACATACAGGTACATCCTTACTCAGGTTAGGCAGTGTTCTAGGTACTGGACATTGAATCTAAAGATAACTAAGACAGTCAATTTCCCCAAGGAGCTCCCTGATTGAATTTGTTGTTGTTAAGTCGTTCAGTCATGTCTGACTCTTTGTGACCCCATGGACTGCAGCACAACAGCCTGCCCTGCCCTTCTCTAGCTCCTGGAGTTTGCTCAAACTCAAGTCTGTTGAGTCAAGGATGCCATCTAATCATCTCATCCTCTGTTGTCCCCTTATCCTCCTGCCCTCCATCTTTCCCAGCATCAAAGTCTTTTTCAGTAAGTTGGCTCTTTGCATCAGGTGGCCAAAGTATTATCTGTCTCTGATTGAATGAGAGACAAATAATTTCTGAACAATGACAAGCATGCCAAAAGTAGACGGGAAGTATATACAAAATATCACAAGGCACGGAGGAGAGAAAGCCCAACTTGCCTTAGGAAGGTCTGTGGCAGCCATTGTGAGGAAGATTACATTTCAGCATAGTTTGATGTAGGAGTTGAAATGGGCAACATATGGGGAAGGTGTTCCAACTGAGGGCATGGTGAGTGCATATGTGTGCCATGAGGGCACAGAATGGGCACTGAAGAGTTAGGTAGAACAAAATATCGTGTTCCTTACAATTCACAGTTTATAAAGAGTTGACTTTGACATTGGTACTAAACTATTGAACCAACTTGGCTCCAACATCTCTTATTTCTATGTGCCTTTCATTAAGTTTTCTGAGATGCAGACACAGAGTCATCAGCATATCAAAGAAAGACAGCTGTCTCAGTTTATTGCATGAGCCCTAAGGCCACTTTAAAGTCATTCCATGTGTTTGCTTTCCGTGAGGAAGAAACCATGCTTGTTCCAGTACTGAGGAAGGAGTTGTTTTTTTTTCCAGCCACATCAACACAAGTAACATTTCTCCCAAGGCCACAGGGGAAGGTTTTCGTTGTTGTTGTTTTGGTTTGGTTTTTAAATCATCCACTATTTTAAGCTCTTGCTTGAGTCATCTGCAAAACTGACTTCTGAAATTGGGAGGAAGCCAGAGATTTTACACGAGTTCTGATGGCGCCTTGTCCCTTAATGGAAACCAGAAATGTGCAATCAGATTTAGCATGAGACACCTGTTCCCATAATAACAGTCTGTCCAAAGAGACTCTAAAATGAGGCCAAATTCAGCCCAGT
The DNA here is from genome assembly GCA_935064755.1 of Tragelaphus eurycerus. Lineage (NCBI taxonomy): Eukaryota > Metazoa > Chordata > Mammalia > Artiodactyla > Bovidae > Tragelaphus > Tragelaphus eurycerus. The sequence continues at coordinate 7,631,430 of CAKXYN010000034.1, read as the reverse complement.
GGTTTTCATTGTGTGATGGGATTACTGATGATTTAAATTTTTATTAAGTGTTTTGCTTTTTCAGTATTTTTAAACGCATTCTTAAATAAACAGAATCAGAAAACACACATATACACTGTTCTAGTGCAAGAATATGGAAGTCTCAGTAAACTATACTATGGGAACCTCTAGATTTTACTTCATGATGTCTAACTTCTAGTATGTTGAAATTCATGAATCATGGCAGAAATAAATGGTAAATATGTCCCTGGGGGGAAAATGGAAAGAATTTGATTGACAGGTTGATAAAAATTCATTTTAAAATATAAACATAAAAGGGTAATATTTTATTGAAAACCAGGTTTGAGATAAAGCTTAAAGATCATTTCTTAATTTTTTACCCCATAATAGATACGTTGATGTACGAATGTGGGCCACTGATTAGACTTCAAATTCATGTGAAAAACTAGTGCGATTTGGGAATGGTTTTGCTTTCAGAGTGCCATCACTTTTCATCTGTAACTGACAGTTTTCAAGAGTGAAGCCATTCATAGCTATGGAAAAATGGTTGTTTTAATACAACATTGAATGATAGAAAAGCAAACAATCCAACACTATTCTCATATTTTTCATTCCTGGAAAATTACCTCTCAGGAAGTGCTTGCTGTTTTATGTTCTGCACATTAATATGGCAGGGACTTTCAATCTTTGTAGGACAAAAAGAAGCAAAAACATAAGGAACAAACACTAAACTCCCTTTGAAATAAATACACTTCCATTAGATGTCAGGTCACATTAAAAAAAAAAAAGCAACTTAGACTGTGATCATTTAGTCACATATCTGAATAAATAAGGGGTGATTTGACTGGAACACAGTTTGATATAATTTTTTTTCCTATGTGACCTGGACTCGGGCAAAATAGAGTGGGAGTTCACCTTAGATAAAATCTGGGCCAACTCTCTTATCCTACAAATAATCCAGGCCCTCAGAGGTTAAACAACTTGCTAAAGAACTGTAAGGAGCAGATTCGGTGGAAATCTCTCTATTGACTTCTAGAAGAGTATTTTCCCCATTATACTATGCAGCTTTTGTTTGGGTGGGCCACAAAAGATTAAATTTATAACTACATTCTGTATTGCTGTCTATTGAGAAACTCTACTGAAAAAACAATCTTGTAAAATCTCTTTTATGAGGACATTGTAACTGGCAAACATTTTAGCAAACTCAAATACAATGCAAAAACATCTTTAACATTTTATGATGTATTTTGTACTGAAAATCATGGCTTATTATGTTGATAAAATGCAAATTATAGAAAAGTACAAATAATATGTGTATTTTAAAAATACATCATCATCCATTGTTACCAAGTTCCCCAAAACTAATACTATTAATAATTTGGTATATTTCATTTTTAGATCTTTTTCAAATATATATTTAATATTTTGGCTTTCTGTGAATAGGGTGTGTGTCACACACCCATATATATTTCACATATATTTCAAAATGTTATTTCATTTTGTCATGGTATTGTCAATTTTTCATTAGGCCAATTCTTAATGGTTAAGAGTACATATATCAGTTTTGCTTTTGCTAATTTCTTCACTATTTAACATTTCATTATTGCTTTTTAAATAATACAATTGAATTTTTTTCTATATTTTATTATTTTTGGCCACAGCACGTGGCATGTGGGATCTTAGTTCCCTGGCCAAGGATCGAACCCACATTACTGGCACTGCAAATCTAAATCTCAACCACTGGACTGCTAGGGAAGTCCCCATTTAGTTATTTCTAAATGTTAGATTTATAGCACTGATATATCATCTATACCATCTGTATCCTGATTACATATGAATTTATATCGCTAGCAGAGTTCTCTCTCTGTAGCTTCAAACCTATACAGTAACCTGCCTCTCACTGTATTCACTTCAATTTTCCACAGATCCCACTGACTCCTTATGCCTAAAACAGAACGTATGGCTTAGTCCCTCACATCCACTATTTGGCTCAGTTGCCCTAAAAAAAAAAAAAAAAAAAAAAGACCCTAACATTCACTGAGTTCCCTAAGCTAGAACCCGGACATGACCTACTTTTCCTTTGCTCACCCCAACATCCAATTCATCACTAGGCCCTACTGGTTCTGTCTCCTAAATTCACTACTAGCCCTATATCTCTATTCTTACTAAGCTAGTCACCACCATCACTCCCCTTAATCATGACAATTGGTCCTGTCTTCATCATCATTCTTATTTGCCCTCCTTACATCCATTCTATAAGCAGAATGAACTCTGTCAAATGCAAATTCAAACATGGCATTCTGTCTTAAAACCCGTCAATCCTTTGGCTAAGACTCCTATTTTCTGACATGGCTTTTGAGCAAGACTTTCCATGATCTGGTCCACACTTAACATCTCCAGCCTTGTGATCAATCACTTCACCTCCAGGAGGTTAGAGGGAATCTCTCTCAATTCTTTCAAGGATCAAATGATCTTCATCTGGAAACACACCCATGTTTTCCTTCTGCCCTCAGTACCATCCCCCCACTTTGCTTACAGTCTATTCTTATCCTTCAGCTTTAACTTAGTTGATACTGATCATATAAGACCTTCTGGAACCACAAAAATTCTGACTCTGGGTCACCTATTTCCTTGTCCTTACATAATGATCTGTACTAATATACAGTTATTCATATATATCATTGCACCTTCCTCTAGACTTGAAGTTCTATGAAGGAAAAGGGTAAATATGTATATAGATAAATGAAAATGTGATAAAATTTTATGACCATGATCTTTGCAATAAAAATGTACTAAGTGCCTATCGTGTGTGACTAAATTTATTTTCTAAAGGACCATGCAAATTGACAAAACCACCAGCATTAGAGGAGTTTTCCAATTTCCTTTATCCTTATCACTAAAACATATTTGGGGGACATTTGTTAATAGATGCATAAAATATTGTTTAAAACATGCTTTGTGATCACTAGTCAAGGTAAATATTAAAGAATATCCAACCATTTTCATTTACTTTTTATGAATTGTATATTCATTTATTTTTTACCATTATTATTTTGTTTTATATTTTTAAGAGTATAACTGTATAATCTCTAAAACAACTTGATTCTAAACACTTCATAGATTCTATTGTTTTAAGTCCTTAATAATACTAACAACACCTGACTTTTTCTGTTATTTCCTTCAATGCATTAATTTCTTCATTCATCTCCAATTTGGAATAACAGCAGTCAAGAGATCAGTTTCACTATTCCAAAAGACAACAACACTTTGATAAGAATGGCTAGCTCTACACACATGAAAAAGGTCTTACTAAGGAAAATACTGACATCTTTTCTAAAAAATCAGTATTTTATGCAGAAGATTCATAAAGAAAAGCAAAAGCAACAGGATTTGTCTTTCACTGCTTAATGAGATGACCTTCTTTGCACAACAAAGTCCTTCTGAAAAACACCTAAGACACTGATAGGAGGATGAAATTTTGATGCTCATGTAAAAGCCTTTAATTCCTTTGTTATTTTACCTAATACGAAGATTTAGTTGGGCCTGCTGGGATCTGGGATTCAGCAAAGACTGACAATACACCAATGGCAGTAGTGACCGGCAACAGAAGCTGCGTCCTGATCTGATGTGACAGTTATCTGATTGGGAGGAGGAACGTGTACAATAGAAGAGGCTTACTTTTTTCATCCTCCTTAGACGAGCTGCTCAACGCTGTCAGAGACAGATTTGTACCAAGCCGGATTGGAAGCACAATTTACTGTTCCTTCTGATATCTCTTATCGAGGGGCAGCTTGATGCAAGGAAACTGATGTAGACTTTGGAGTTAGAGCTAGACTCAAATCCAGGTTTTCTTAATAATGAATCATATGATCTTAGGCCAAATACCTAATCTACTTTATCCTTCATATCATTTCTTGTAGAAAGTGAATAATATAGTATTACAAGCCTATTGTGTACATTCAAGTAGAGAAATGTGAGTTGCTTAGGGTATTATAAGGCATATATTAGGCAATCTATATACAACATAAATTGGTAGCATATTAGTCTAATTATTAGATATAAACTGAGGGATGGATGGATGGGCAAAGGATGAAGAAGTAGATTTTCATCCTGTAGATTATTCTCTTTGTGAGGAAGAAACTGTCAGAGCAAGAGCCCAATCTACGCAACAGCATTTCAAGAAATGCCTGAAAGTGTTACATGTGTTTGCTTTACAAAGGAATATCTAAGATCGAAAGCCAGTGACCAGTTCTGGGAGCCTGGGCGTTCTTAGAGGATTAAGGTCACTCATGTCTTCTGGAATGTGTTCGAACAAAACCTTTATGGACGTCATTTAAAGACCTGAAGTTATACCTTGAAAATCTGGTGTTTGATATGAAGAATTTCACGTAAAAAAAAAAAAGCAACAACAAAAAAGCCTACTATATACTTGAGCAGCTTAGTATTACCTAATCAGCTTAACTGCACTGGGGTGAAGCCTAGTAGGCATACTGTCAGCAAGAAGAATGGGAGAAAAAGAGCACTCTAGAAAAATAAAGTTTAATTGCATTATGTGATTTAATTATTTAGCTGTCTCAGCATCCTCCTCCATGTATAAATGAATATGAATCAATCATGTGAATATCGTTAGGCTATTCCTGTTTGCTATTTGTCATCAACAGATGGATAGCTTGCAGGCACCTATAGCTTATAGCAAGCACTTCATTTTGTTGGTACCCAGGGTCTGGGTGAGGAGAGCAGTAATGACCTGCGCTACTGTGAAAAAGATTTTGAAACTACAACAACAAGCAACCCTAGAGTTGGTACTTTGGGGGCAGATGTTACACCATCAGTTAAATGGGTCCACATGCTCTAGAAGGAATGAGACCTTCTCCAACATTTAGAGGTGACTTTCACAGGACAAAGATGTGGGCAGTCCAGAGATGAACACCGTGTCCTTGTTAGGGAAGCTAGGAAGGAAGAGGCTGTAGATAGAACAGATGTTGATATCATCGAGACAGGCTGGGACTTGGAACTCTTTGCAATGCTTGCATCTGGGCAAGCAACTCCTCTAGCAACAAAATACAAAGAAACCACATGGGATTAAGGATAACTACGCATATACGGTTGGGGCAAACTAGGGACAGGCATGCTGCTGTGCTTGCTGTCACTTTAGCCGTGTCGAACTCTGAGACTCTATGAACTGTAGCCCTCCAGGCTCCTCTGTCCATGGGATTCTCTAGGCGAGTATACTGGAATGGGTTGCCATGCCCTCCTCCAGGGGATCTTCCCAACCCAGGGATTGAAACTGTGTCATTTACATTTCCTTCATTGGCAGGTGAGTTCTTTACTACAAAAGACACAGAAAGACCAAAAACCCAACTACTATTTCTGAAGATCTAGGGGCAAAAACAGCATGTTGGGAGCAAAAGCAGGGTAGTATGCATGCCCCTGGCAATCAACATCACCAAAGGGGTGGGCAGACTACCTAAGCCACTTCTCCAGCCTGATCCCTGGACGCACCCTTACCCTCACCACGTACAAGGAACCAGCAACGAGGGAACCTGGCATTTGTCTTCACTCCCCTCTGCTGCAAATAAAGCCAAGCCTAAACTTTTTGTCTGGCCTCTTAACAGTTTGTATTTGATTAAGGAAGGCCAAGACCCCTGGTCAATAACAGTACACTCTCTCAATCTTTTCTGTAGCCTTATTACGTTAAAACAAGCTTATCAGCAGTTTTCTTCTAGGCACATACAGTTTCTGTGACCATTTCAAATTCTAACTTAGAGAAACAATAGCACTACAAAATCATAGGAAAGATTTTTTTTATATTTTCAATGAAAAATAGGACCATATATGGCTGGATGGCATCACTGACTCAATGGACATGAGTCTCAGTGAACTCTGGGAGTTGGTGATGGACAGGGAGGCCTGGCGTGCTGCGATTCATGGGGTCTCAAAGAGTCGGACACGACTGAGTGACTGATCTGATCTGATCAGGTATACCTGTCATCAGACGTACCTAAATGAGGTGACTCACACTTATTTAGAGTGAATTTTTAGGCAAATCGAGAACCATCAAACATATATACAAGGAATACTTCAGTTCAGTTGCTCAGTCATGTCCAACTCTTTGTGACCCCATGAACCACAGCATGCCAGGCCTCCTTGTCCATCACCAACTCCTGGAGTTTACCCAAACTCATGTCTATTGAGTCATCTAACCACCATGCCATCTAACCACCTTGTCCTCTATCGTCCCCTTCTCCTCCTGCCCTCAATTTTTCCCAACATCAGGGTCTTTTCAAATGAGTCAGCTCTTCACATCAGGTGGCCAAAGTACTGGAGTTTCAGCCTCAACATCAGTCCTTCCAAGGAATACTATTCAGCCATAAAAAGAATAAAGTAGTGCCATTTGCAGCCACATGGATAGAACTAGAGATTATCATACAAAGTAAAGTTATTTCAGAGAAGAAGACAAATACCGTATAGTATCATTTACATGTGGAATCTAAAATAGGACACAATTGAACTTATCCACAAAAAGAAACACACCCGCAGGAGAGCAGACTTTGGCTGCCAAGAGGGAGAAGAGATGGAGGAGGAATAGAGTGAGTGTCTGGGATTATCAGATTCAGACTAGTAGATCAGATCAGATCAGTCGCTCAGTCGTGTCCGACTCTTTGCGACCCCACGAATCGCAGCACGCCAGGCCTCCCTGTCCATCACCAACTCCCGGAGGTCACTCAGACTCACATCCATTGAGTCAGTGATGCCATCCAGCCATCTCATCCTCTGTCGTCCCCTTCTCCTCCTGCCCCCAATTCCTCCCAGCATCAGAGTCTTCTCCAGTGAGTCAACTCCTCCCGTGAGGTGGCCAAAATACTGGAGTTTCAGCTTTAGCATCATTCCCTCCAAAGAAATCCCAGGGCTGATCTCCTTCAGAATAGACTGGTTGGATCTCCTTGCAGTCCAAGGGACTCTCAAGAGTCTTCTCCAACACCACAGTTCAAAAGCATCAATTCTTCAGCGCTCAGCCTTCTTCACAGTCCAGCTCTCACATCCATACACAACCACAGGAAGACCATAGCCTTGACTAGACGAACCTTTGTTGGCAAAGTAATGTCTCTGCTTTTGAATATGCTATCTAGGTTGGTCATAATTTTCCTTCCAAGGAGTAAGCGTCTTTTAATTTCATGGCTACAGTCACCATCTGCAGTGATTTTGGAACCCAGAAAAATAAATTCTGACACTGTTTCCACTGTTTCCCCATCTATTTCCCATGTAGTGATGGGACCGGATGCCATGACAGAGAGTGGATAAACAAGAACTGCTGTGGTGCACAGGAAACTATATTAAGTACTTGGTGACAAACCATAATGGAAAAGAAAATGAAAAAGCGTGTATGCATGTCTGTAACAGAATCTCTTTGCTAAACAGCAGAAATTAACAAGACATTGTAAATCAACTATACTTCAATTAAATTCTAGAATCATCTAGAACTGCCAACACAAAGGCTATCAATCAGAAGGCCAAAAGTGTTTACAGTCGATTAGAATTAGGATTTAATGTAACTGCAAAATAGAAATAAAGCAAAGTTAGAACCTACATCTGAAAACAACGTCAAGATCTTAAAGCTCAGAGTTAAGACAGTGCTTCAAGTTGACAGCATGATGCACACAAACCACAGCAATTGGAAAAAATTGGACGATACTTCATTGGGGGGGGGGGAAAGGTTAGTAAGTGCTATCTTACCATTTCATCACTAACATATAATGCCTAGGACGCAAAATGAAACAAGTAAATCTGACTGTGAGTCTCAGGTAAAATAAACATTTTTAAATGTTAATTTTTAGAATTAGCAGTACAGAAGGTTACTTAGATTTGTAGGGATTATATACAATGTTTAAGGGGGTGGGGAACATGGCCTCATGAAACCTACATGGAAATGATTCTTTCCACCAAATGGATGATAAAATCAACTCTAAAAATGACTCCTTGATTCCAGAGGTCCAGGAAACCTGATTGGATGTTGTCCATCTTTTGGGTAGGAGCCCCTGAAGTACAGTGACTATCACCATATAGAAGAGGTTCAAATCAAAACATCACCACCATGGTTATCTGCTCTATATAGCACCACTAGCAAGACAACAGAGTAACTCTGCTGCTGCTGCTGCTGCTGCTGCTGTCGCTTCAGTCGTGTCCGACTCTGTGCGACCCCATAGACGGCAGCCCACCAGGCTCCCCCGTCCCTGGGGTTCTCCAGGCAAGAACACTGGAGTGGGTTGCCATTTCCTTCTCCAATGCATAAAAGTGAAAGTGAAGTCGCTCAGTCATGTCCGACTCTAGCGACCCCACGGACCGCAGCCTACCAGGCTCCTCTGTCCATGAGATTTTCCAGGCAAGAGCACTGGAATGGGGTGCCATTGCCTTCTTCCAGTGTAACTCTGAAGGTACTTAAAATAAAGTCAAAGGAGAAGCCCCTCAAAGTTTCTATTCGTAACAAAGAGAAAAAAAGTAACCAAGGAGCCTACACTGTTTACTACCCAGTCTCTCAGACTGCAGATTACAAGGTGTTTCTTTCATTTTTTTTTCCAAGTGATTTTCCATTACAAGAGAGAAACCCCATAATAAACTGTGATGAACACAGAAATAAAGGCACACAAACTTCTGACCGATGATGAATAAAACTAATCAGTTACTCATTCAGGATGGGACCGAGTCAGGAAGAAAGCTAGTGTGACTGGCCACGTGGCTCCAACTGAGACAATCATGGTGGGTGTTGAAAGGCGAGTTATATTGATAAGCAAACACTTATTGGAGTAACCTGGGCATTCACAGGTCATTAAAAAAAAAAAATTGGGGAAGGGACAACTGAGTATTCCAAAAAATATCAACATATTTAAGATAAGCATTTCTCTCTGTTGGTTAATTTCCATTTCTTGCATGGTAGAAAGTATAGAAATACTTTCTATATATGAAAAAAACAAAATAAATTCTTCATCTCTCAGCATTTAAAATTCTTGGAGATAATCCTTCAGAGATTATGAAATTAATGTTCCAAAAGAACCAAAATAACTCACTCATCTTCTACTTCATCTTGTCTGAGGTCCCAAACCTACCCTACACAAATCCCAAATTAAACAGCTATGACAACCTCAACAACTCTGGTGGAATATTCCTCTAGCGAGACATCCACTTGGCTTTCAAAGTACTAAATGCTCCTGAGGCCATGTGTGCGTTTCACAGAACCAGGCAAGATTGATGAGGCAAGTTCCCACACTTATTATAACTCTGGTGTCCAAGGTCTCAAGGAGCCACTTTCTGAAGAATGTACTCCTTTCCCTATGACTGCAGGCAACAACTCAAACCCTCAAGATAAATGTGGACCCTGGGTCCGGATGAAGGTCTGGGCTTGCCACAAATGCAGATGACGGGTTTTCTATTAATAAGTGGAAAACACTAGACTTCGGTGAGATTAATTATACCTCAAAGCAACGTTCTCCATTGCCAACAACACATTTAAAGGTAAAACCACTAGAATGAAATTGTGTTTTCTCTCCTTCATTTCACACGCCACTGTTTCACGGCTGGGGCACCGTTACGCAGTGACTCACAGGAGAATGTAATGTTTAATGAGCCAAACAGGGACATAATTATGCCAGTTATATTTGGGACACACACAAAGTAAGACCATATTTGTAGACTTTTATGACCATTCTAGGGTAGGGAGAGAAAAGAAGATTTTCTTTTTTAATAGCTGAACTGGATTTTACTATGACTAAATACTTCGGAAGTAATACATTGCCTTTCTGCCCAATTAAAACAAGTTAAAGAGTTTCAAAAGGCACTTTAAGTGGCTCTGATACTCCAACTTCATCTTATCCATGGGCTCCTTCAAATAAGCATTTCTGTCATTTCTTGCAAATTATCTATTGATATATAATTACCTGCTGATACAGATATGATATACTTCTTCCTATTTGCTTTGTTGATTGCGAATTAATGTTCTAAAATCAGCCAAAACAATGATGCCATTGTAATAAGTAAAAGTAGGCCTTGAATCACAAAAGAAGATGAAGAAGGAACTCTTCCTAGACCTGTCTGATATACTTTACTATGTTAAGCTGCTGCTGCTGCTAAGTCACTTCAGTCATGTCCGATTCTGTGTGACCCCATAGATGGCAGCTCACCAGGCTCCCCCGTCCCTGGGATTCTCCAGGCAAGAACACTGGAGTGGGTTGCCATTTCCTTCTCCAATGCATGAAAGTGAAAGTGAAGTCGCTCAGTCGTGTTCAACTTTTAGCAACCCCATGGACTGCAGCCCACCAGGCCCCTCCTCTGTCCGTGGGATTTTCCAGGCAAGAGTACTGGAGATGTCAAATAATCATTACTTGGTAAGTGCAACCAAGTTTCTATAAGCAAGGATTTAAAGCAAAGGTAAAAGTCATCACATTGTGTTTTGAAAAAAGGCCCTTAAACAGTTTGAGTAGGATGGTATGGGGAGGGAGGAGGGAGGACGGTTCAGGATGGGTAACACATGTATACCTGTGGCGGATTCATTTTGATGTATGGCAAAACCAATACAATATTGTAAAGTTAAATAAAATAAATTTAAAAAAGAAAAAGAAAAAAGGCCCTTAAGAAAAAGAATGAATACATGTGTATCTATGGCTGAGTCCCTTTGCTCTTCACCTGAAACTAACCTTGTTAATTGGCTGTGCTCCAATACAAACTATTTTTGTTTTGTTTTTTAAAAAAAAGGACTTTAGATGAACGTGCTCATTCACTTGGTCATGTTCAGCCCATTGCAGTCCCATAGACTGTAGCCTGCCAGGCTCCTCTGTCCATGGGATTTTCCAGGCAAGGATGCTAGAGCGGGTTGCTATGCCCTCCTCCAGGGGATCTTCCCAACTCAGGGATGGAACTCGTGTCTCTTGTGTCTCCTGCATTGGGAGGCAGGTTCCTTACCACTAGCACCACTTGGAAGCCCCTTGGATGAATAGTTGGGGTGTCTATTATAGAAAAAAGGAGAAAGGGGCAGAGTGTCTTAAACCTTTCTTTGGAAACATTGCATGTTAATGCTAGAAGACACTCTAGAAACCATCCATTTTAACTTATATTTTAGAGACAAAGTGCCAGTCATGGAATCTATGTAATTTGTCCAAGTTCACTAACCTAGATAATGGCAGAGACAAGGTTAGGGAACTGGAAACATCTGTCTTAATAAACAGAGTTCTTTCTACCCCAGAATACGGAGATTCACATGAAAAAAAAAATTGACATTTAAACCCAAAGTTGCCTTGAACTATTTCATTCCTTTTAGGTGAAACTTCCTCTCTGCATAAACAGTGTGTAGGGTAAAAATATCCCAAGGCATTTCAGGAACTGGCTGCAATCGCAGCACTCATTGTAATCATCTTAGAAAGCTCTTGGAGGTCGGTGAGGGCTCCACTGATCAGACAAAGGGCAAGCCAAACATCCCTCTTTGAAGGAATTTAGATTTGGCTCCACATGAGAGCTCATCAAAGACTACTAGAATTGAGTTTGGATCAGATTACTGCCAAGTGGGTGCAAAACTGATGAGAAAAGTTATTCTTTGAATCTGATTTTAGGCATCCAAGCACCGTGCCAGTTAGCTAAAGCATTGTCACAGAATTTATTCTAAAAATAGACTCAGAGTGAAATAAACATTATTAAATGATAATTATTAGAATCAGCAGATACTAGACGAGGATACTAGGATTAGCAGGGGGTGTTGCGTACAGTGTTTCAGGGGATGGGGAACATGGGGCATTCATTTACGACTTGGGGTGCTGCAACAGTCATGTGAATTGTTCCTCGGGGGAATCTGAAATTTAATATCTGAGCGAAGCACATGGAGCCTCATAGCTGATCATTGCTCTAATTCTTAAAAACATTTTGATTAAGGCCGGGTTATAAGGAGTTTGTTCATTAAGGTGCTGATGAGACCCAATTTAGATTCATGTGTAATAACTTTAGAGCAGCGACTAAAAATGCCACTTAACTTTTATAATTTTGAGAAGTGAGCATATAAGAACAGAGAGACATATATAAGAAGTCAAAAGGGATGCTTCAGATGGAAGAATAATCTTGTACCCCAGAGATATACTATTTTTTTAAGATTCAGAAAGGATTTCAAATGAGATTCTCACCAACCAAATTGAGTGCATTTATGGGGCTGGAGATCATAACATCAGGATAAACTGTTCCTATTCTCTATATGGAACCTACCCAAGAAGTTGGAAGACTGAGCATTTTCTTAGCTTTTGTCTTCCTCCTTAAATTAGTTTATCAGCTATCTTTTTAAATCAGTGATGCCATTCCTCCTGTGACACAACATGGCTTTCTTCCAACAATTTCTTTAAAAAAAAATCTGCATAGCAAAGGAAACCATTCACAAGATGAAAATGGAACCTATCAAATGGGAGAAAATACTTACAAAACATGTATCTGATAAGGGGCTAATATTCAGTATGTACAAAGAACTCATACAACTCAATACCAAAAAAATAAATCCTATTTAAGAATGGACAGAGGACTTGAATAGACGTTTTTCCAAAGAAGCCACAGATGGCCAACAGGAACATGACAAGGTGCTCAGCATCACTAATCATCGGGGAAATGCAAATCAACACCGCAATAAGCCATTGCCTCACACCTGTTAGAATGGCTATTCCCATAAAGACAAGAAATAAAAAGTGTTGCTGAGGATGCAAAGGGAAACTTTGTGCACTGTTGGTGGGAATATAAATCGGTGCAACCACTATGGAAAACAGTATGGACATTCTTCAAAAATTTAAAATAGATCCAGCAATATTTGCCTATTTACCTGAAGAGGAAAAAAAAAAAAAAAAAACTAAATCAAAAAGATATGCTTTTCATTGAAGTACTGTTTTAAAATAGCCAATATATGGAAACAGCCTAACTGGCTAATGATGGACAGATGGATAAAGAAAATATGATGCATATGTAACATGTATACATAGAATATTACTCAGCCAACACAAAGAAGGGCATCTTGCTATTTATGACAACATGGCTGAAATTTCAGGGTATTACGGTAAGTGGAAAAAAAAAGTCAGAGACATAGAAATACTCTAGGATCTCCCTTGTATGTTGAAACTAAAAAGTCCAAGCAGATGAACAAAAAAGTGAGCTCATCAATATAGAGAATACACTGGCGTTTGCCAGAGGTAGGAGGTAAAAGATGGGTGAAATGGAAGAAGGGGATCAAAAGGTACAGTTATAAAATAAACACTGGGGAAGTAACGTACCACACGGTGACTGTAGGTAATGACATTTACGGCATACGTGAAAGTTGCTAAGAGAGGAAATATGAAAAGTCCTCATCACAAGAAAAAACATCCATCTATGATGGTGATGGGTGTTAATTAGACTTATGATCATTTTATACATACAAATATTGTTAGGTTGTACAACTGAAATTAATGTATGTGATATGTAAAGTATATTTCAATGAAAAAACAACCAAAACATTAAGTGCTCAATGAAGTTTATGTATACAAAGTCTTTGTTAGACAACAGGATTATATCAATGTCCCTGGAGCTGGATGGCATTTAAATGTCAATTTCAGGAAAGCATAAGTTAAACTGGCTATCAGATCATCGTTTTCATAAAAATAAATTCTCTACTCCTCCACATAGTTTTGTTTTTTTTCTCTCACTTCTCACCCTTACCTATTCCTCCTCTGCCCAGTCCTTCTTAAAAAACGAAATAACAGAACTGACTTTTAGGGGAAAAAAACTTGTACCTCCACTTTATAACACAAAACAACTCAGATTTCTATAACCCAAAAGCTTATAAATGTGCTGGCTAAGCAGTGGGCCACCTTTGGGTGGGAGTGATGGAATGGTCACCCTTAGCCCTACCCTATTAGGGTATAGGAATAGTATAAACATAGGTCACTTTACATTAGTTGAATACTATAGCTCCTTTTAAGGCAGAAAAGGATGCATTCAGAATTTTACTATAAAGTACTCGGTGCATATAAAGTTTTCAATAATAGACACTGACTAAAAACAATATATGGAAACATCAGAAAGGAAGATGAGAGTAAAAGGAACACACCTTCCAACCTAAGAAAACAGAATACTCCCAACACCATGTGTCTATAATTCTGATATGATTCCTTGTCTGAAACCCAGGGGCTGACGACCACTACTCCACACTGTTGTTTTTGGGAGATTTTCCCAAAATTCTCCAGGCAAGAATACTGGAGTGGGGATTCTCCAGGCAAGATTATTGGAGTGGGTTGCCATGCTCACATCCAGAGGATCTTCCCAAACTGGGGATCGAACTCAGGTCTGCCACATTCGTGGGAAAATTCTTAACCATTTGAGCCACAGGGAAGACCAAGAATATTGGAGTGGGTAGCCTATCCCTTCTCTATGGGATCTTCCCAACCCAGAAACAGAACTGAGTTCTCCTGCATTGCAGGTAAATTCTTTATCAGCTGAGCTCCCAGGGAAGCCAATGTGCCTTAGTAAATTCACAGATTTGTGTAACTATCACTACAAACTAAGTTCAGTGTATTTCTAACACCCCTCCAAAAACCTCTTGTACCCATGAACAGTTACTCCTCTTCTCTCCACCCTAGCCCCCAACAATCATTAATCTGTCTCTGTGAATTTGCCCATTCTGGACATTTTATAGAAATTGAATCACAACATGCCATCATTTGTATTATTCTGAAAGTGTATCCATGCAGCATATTTCTAGGGTTCCTTTTTATTAAGGAATATTCCATTGTATGGATAAACAGTAGTTTATTCAGCAGTTGATGGATATCTGGGACCTATTCACTACTATAAGTAATGTTGCTATGGATATTTATAAACAAGATTTTGCACAGACATGTGTTTTCGTTTCTTACAGGTATATCTATGAGTCAAACTGGTGGGTTGTATGATTACCCTACACTTAACTCTTAACAACTCTTTTCTACACTGGCTGTAGATTTCTGCCAATAATGTATAGAGATGAAAATTTCTCCATATCATCTTAATATCTGTTATTTTTTTAGATTACTTTTAGAGATTATTTCATGGGGACTATTTTTAAAGTTTTTTATTGAATGTTACAATATTGCATATTCTTGCCTGGAGAATCCCATGGACAGAGGAGCCTGGCGGGCCATGGTCCAGAGTCGCAGAGAGTTGGACATGACTGAAGTGACAGAGCATGCTATGCTTTTGTTTTTTGGCCATGAGCCATGTGGGATCTTAACTTCCTGGCCATGGATCAACTCAAACCTTGAGCACTGTAAGGCTAAGTCTTAACCACTGGACCAGCTGTTATTGAATACAGCTTTGTTATTATCCTTTTTTGAATACAGCCATCCCAGTGCCAATAAAGGTCCATCTAGTCAAGGCTATGGTTTCTCCAGTGGTCATGTATAGATGTGAGAGTTGGACCATAAAGAAAGCTGAGCACCAAAGAATTGACGCTTTTGAACTGTGGTGTTGGAGAAGACTGTTGAGAGTCCCTTGGACTGCCAGGAGATCCAACCAGTCCATCGTAAAGGGAATCAGTCTTGAATGTTCATTGGAAGGACTGATGCTGAAGCTGAAACTCCAATACTTTGGCCACCTCATGTGAAGAGCTGACTCATTTGAAAAGACCCTGATGCTGGGAAAGATTGTAGGTGGGAGGAGAAGGGGATGACCGAAGATGAGATGGCTGGATGGCATCACCCACTCAATGGACATGAGCTTGAGTAAGCTCCAGGAGTTGGTGATGGACAGGGAGGCCTGGCATGCTATGGTCCATGGGGTCGCAAACAGTCAGACATGACTGAACTGAAATGATCCTAGTGTTATTATGAAGTAGTTATCTCGTGATTGTGATTTGTATTTGCATAATGGCTCATGCTTTGGACCTCTTTTCATATATTTATTGGCCATTCTTACTCTTATTGCTTTTTTCCCCCCTCACACTGTTTATTTGTTTTTAATTTATTTTAGGCTGCACTGGGTCTTTGTTCCTGTGCCTGGGCTTTCTCTAGTTGCAGTGAGCAGGGGACACTCTTCCTCGCAGTGCAAGAGCGTCTCACTGTGCTGACTTTTCTTGTTGTGGAGCACAGGCTCTTGGTGCCTAGGCTTCAGCAGGTGCAGCACACAGGCTTCAGTAGTTGTGGCTCACAGGCTCAGTTGCTCTGAGCCATATGGAATCTTCCCAGACCAAAGATCGAACCTGTGTCCCCTGCATTGGCAGGTGGATTCCAATCCAATGTACTACCAGGGAAGTGCTTCACCACTGTTTTTAGAATTCATCATTGCCAATATATGTGGTTGCAGTTCCCATATTTCACTGACTATTCCATGGTGTGAATGTATCATGATTTACTTATCCATTCTCCTGTTAATGGCCATTATTTTATTTTGTTTTTCTTTACTATTGAAAACAATCCTGCTATGAACTTTCTTTACACATCTTCTGGCATGCTCGAGTCATTCATTTTTGTTTTTTTTTTTAATCAACTAAACAAATGCCTACATAGTAAAATATATGGCTTTGTGCAACATATCAAAAGGCATAATTGTTCAACTTAAAAAACCACATGCTAAATATAATCTAGCCATGAAATACTATCATTGTATGTGAGTGTGTATACATGTGTGTTGTAAACATGTAAATCTTGCTAAGCAGAGAAACACAATACATCATTTCCCAAATAAGAGATAACACATATGTATTAAAGTTATGAGATGATTCTGTCAGTCTTTCTCAAGAGCATTGTAAGATTTTTTCTTTTTAGCTTTGAGCACTATAAAACTAGGGGATTCCCCAGTGGCAAGGCCTCTACCTGCGATTCAGGAGCCATGAGTTTGATTTCTGGGTTGGGAAGATCTCCTGAAGATGGGCCTGGCAGCCCACTCTAGTATTCTTGCCTAGGAAATCTCATGGCCTGAGGAGCCTGGCAGGCTACAGTCCAAGGGGTCGCAAAGAAGAGGATACAGCTGAGTAACTCAGCACACATGCATGCACACGCGCGCGCGCACACACACACACACACACACACACACACACACACGTGTTATAAAGCTAAAGATATGGATAAATTTCCAAAAGCCTGGAATAGAACTACACAGATGATCTAGAGAGGGAAATTCGAGAAGGAGGATTTAAAGAGACTGCACTCTGGCCTAAAGGAAAAAAAGAACTTCAAATAGCCTATGAGGAAAGAAAGGGCTATTGTAAGACTGGAGGTAAGTCCCTGGGCTTCAGTACTTCTGGAGAAAGTGAGAGGCAATGGGGGCTTCAATGATAGAAGTAGGAATTTAGGTCAAATGCTATGAAAAATTTCTGAACCTTAGTGCTCTGAGAAACTAAAATATGAAACCACCAAAGGGATCCGTGGACTCCTACTCTGGTATTTTTCAAAAGGTAGAGAGAAAATTTCTAAGATGACTTAAATTTAGCAGTGTTCATGGGCAGAAAGGTGCATTGCATCAGTGGCATCCAATTCCTTTGACTAGTTCTTTCTTTGGAGTTCACGGTTAAAAGGATTCTGCCTAGCAAATGACATTTGTGAAATAATTTCTCCCACTGCTTTTTAGTAATTAAAGACGTAGTGACTTCCCTGGTGGTCCAGTGGTTAAGAATCTGCCTTGCACTGCAGGAACAGGGGTTTGATTACTGTTCAGGAAACTAAGATCCCACATGCTGTGGGGCAACTAAGCCCATGTGCCACAACTAGAGAGCATGCCTGACGAAAACAAATATCCTTCATGCTGCAATTAAGACCCAATGCAGCCAAATAAATATTAAAAAAAAAAAAAAAGACAACAGAAATTTCTATCAGGACATGAGCCCAAATAAGCACACATAAGTATGTTCTAGATGCTGCCTAGAGAAAAAATAACATCAATATATGTAATAAGAGTAGAACTAATCATATAAGGCGTGTTCAAGGAATAGACTACTATCTTGTAGTAAGAAATGACCATGAATATCCACCAACAGAAAAATCTCAATTTATGTTACATGAGAAGGAAAAAGAAATATGTTTTTATAGAAGGATAAATTCTGTAGGATTTCATTTTTGTAAACTTTTATAAATTACAGTCATAAAGCAATGCAGTGAAAATTACATACTCACAAGTATATAAATGTATGCTAAAATATGAAAATAAAATAGAAAGCTATTAACTTACAAACAGAAGCTGCTCTTTGGGAAGATGGTGAAGGGAAAGAAGATGGAAAGGGGTTTGGAAGAAGAAGCTTTAATTTTAATTTAACTTTAATTTTATCTTTACTACTTATTTCTCTAGTTAAAAATGTATCAGGCTGATTGGAAAATAATACCCTTATGATTAGTAATAAGTAATAATTAAGAAACAGCTGGGTGAAAGGTGAGTATACAAGTGTTCATTTTTTCGGTATTTTTTAAAATGTTTCAGAGACAACAATAGAATTTTTGATTCATTCATGATTACTAATATAATTATACTGGATTTCAAAAGCTATAGCCTGAATCAGAAAGACAGATTGGGAATAAATGTACACTTTTCAATTTGCTGTGTGAACTGTTGAGAATAGTGCAGGTCCCCAGTCGTTCTAGAAGTCCGCAGTGTCCTAGGACCCTAGATTGAAGTCCAGGCAACCCTTCTCTTCAGACTCTCCCAGCCCTGGAGAAGCACATGACTACACACAAGCCAGCCTCACCTTCCCCAACCTCACTTTCCTCTCTTTAAAAGAGACTGGAAACAGAAAGACTGCCTGTACTTAATTGTCCCTCATGTTAAGATCTGCCCTGACACCAGCAAGGACCAGGTCTCGCCCTTTCCACTCTCTCTCACCCACACATCTGGATCCCCAGTTCTCTTGACCACATGACAGTCTAGATGCAGAATAAGCCTTCTAGCTGCCTCAACCAGAGATGATAAAGGCAGGCACATTTCTGAAACTGGGGCAGAAACGGTTTGAGGAGAAGAAAAGTAAAGGGGAAATTTTAGAAAATGAGGCAAAGAGAAGGGGACAAAAACCTATCAACTACAAAAAGGCCCCTGATGCTGGAAAAGATAGAGGGCAAGAAGGGAAGGGGGCAACAGAGAATGAGATGGTTGGATGGCATCATCGACTCAGTGGAGATGAGTCTGAGCAAACTCCGGGAGACAGCAGAGGACGATGAAGCCTGGTGTGCTGCAGTCCATGGGGTCACAAAGAGTCAGACACGACTGAGTGACTGAACAACAAAAAGGCTGGATGACATGAAAGATTTAAATTATTATACTGAAATCATCCTGCTGGCAGAGGAGGATGAATGTAGATTTCTTACAGAAGTGCTGGTGAAAAAGAAGAGCATGACCACAAACGAGACATCTCTCTGGTACCTACTGCCTCTTAAAATTCAGCCAAATTTTGAATTTCACTTTATAATGTAACTCATTAAAAAACAAAGCAAAAAATGATGACTTCATATTTTTAAGTAAAAAAGTCGCTCAGTCAGGTCTGACTCTTTGTGACCCTATGGAACATACAGTCCATGGAATTCTCTAGGCCAGAATACTGGAGTGGGTAGCTTTTCCCATCTCCAGGGGATCTTCCCAATTCAGGGATCGACCCTAAGTCTTCCGCATTACAGGCAGATTCTTCACCAGCTAAGCCAATATTTTTAAGTAAAATTAACATGAAAAGATGCAGCCCCTCCTACCTGGGATCCCTGATACACTTGCACGTGACCACTGACCCAGGATGGCACAGCACTTCCTAGGATGCACAAAGCAAAGGTTTCCTGTGACCTGTGCCCTCAGAGAGGGCAAAGCAGCAGCTCAGGGGCTGAGTTGGAGGGGGAAGGTCTGGGCAGGTACCTTTGGGAGTGCAGTAGAGACGGAGTGAGGCAGAGAGCTGATCAGCTTTTCGGTTCTGTCTTGGGTGCTCCTGGTGTGAATGTTGCTGTTCCCATCCGTTGAAAACATCGTATGGGAAAGATTATAATCAACACAGTGGCTTTTTGCAGATTGCTGAAGCTCTATTAGTGGTGGCCTAACACCAAATGACCAATGAGCGAGCTGATACTAACGAGCTGTTGTGGGGTATGATTGAACCCTGAACAGCATGCGGGCTACCGGCACCCACGCTCTGGGAAAGCAAAAACCCATGGAGAAGTATCACTGCCCTCCAGAGAAATATCTGCTCCGCGTCTGCATTTCTGCAGCTGCCAATTCAGACACTGCAGTATTCAATATCAAAAAAATCTGGGTAAGTGGAACACACACAGCTCGAAGCTTTGTTTGTTCAAGTGTCAACTGTACCAACATCTAGTACAAACTGGAGCAGATTTTCAGAAGAGAAATACACAATTCCGTTTGGAGCAAGGCTATTATATTCACATTAATGAAACACAACAAAATGCTGTTAATGATGAAATCTTATTCAAGATTTGTTTGTGACTGATGGAAATAAACAGAAAGACTTCATAAACAACATCTATGAAGAAGAAGTCTGAGTTCAGAAGGTAATATTTCCAGCTGCAATGTTTCATGGAAGGCTTTTGGAGGAGAGAAGAATTTGAGTGAGGTCATGATGGGAGGGTAAAACTTGAGTTTGATAAATAAGAAAGATGAGAAAACAGCACAAACAAAAGTATGGGGATTAAGAAATCTGCAAAGAATGCACAAGGAAGAACACTCCACTGTCACTGGCTTGGAAAGTACATGGGAAAGTGGAAAATAAGCTAAAATAGCTAAGTCAGAATCTCATTATCCAGGCACAGGAATGCCAGCCCAAGAATTCTAGCCTTTCCTCTGAGGCAATTGAGGAGTCCTGATATGGCACAATAAAATCTATGCTCCAGAAAAATTCACCTGACAGCAGCAATATTATTATTACTTATGAAGTCCATAAAGCGTTTGAAGAAACAAGGGAAAAACAGTTTTATATTTATTCTGACAGTTTAAAAGGTTGCTGCCATTATGCATGGAATGTTGAAATCTGTTTTTGTTGACTGTACTATGCTGAGTATACTTCACCAGCAACAGAGGAATGTAAAACTCACTGGAGACAATAAATTACTCGAACCTAAAATCAAATGACAATTTCACCTATACCCATGGACTGGTGCTTCTTTTTGGTCCCATTTAACAGGAAGATGAACAACAATAATATCAGGCAATTAATTCAGATCTCTGGCAAGGCCACACAAGAGTTTTGCTGAATACAAGAATACTGTTACAGTGAAAAAGATGAAAAACCTCATTTGTGGCAAGTTGAGAACTCTGTGTTGTATATGTGTGAGGCGTATGTATCACTGAAGCTAGTCTTTCAGAAATTGCTCTAGCCATCAGAAATCCATCCACAGCTTCATGGACACTTTAGCAAGCTAGACCTGATATCAGGGCAGTGGTTTCATTAGACCCTCTCACTTCTGAAGGATCCACAGTATAAACTTCTGAGCCGGCAACATAATCCTTCTCATCAAATATTTGGGCGACAGGTGGAAAATTGTTCTGCCAGCTGAAGAAGACAAAATCCATTCCTTCTGGCAATTTTCTGCAATGAAAACTTCAGGAATGAATGTGCAATAACTTGTGGAAATAAATTTCCAATATTATCACACAAAAGCAGTGTACTCCCAATCTCGAACTGTAAACGAACTCTGGCTCATCTGAATGTTCAAATGTTGATTCCGCTTTGTGTTTGAATGGCCACTGAGGAAGGAGAAAATATTTTCAGACTTTTACAGCCCAAGAAATGCAACGTTCAAACAAAATAAAGGCAAGTTGAAAGCTGTACTTGGTTAGTAGCCATCTCCCAGGTCAGGAAGCAAGGACCCGAAGATCATTTTCTACCGTGACCTGGTTCCTGAAGACAGGTGCTTATCTGCTCAGTTTAGGATGCTGTACACAAGCCAGCCTGGAGTGGATGTCAGGCTTGACTCTTCTTGCTTCGCTGAAATGACTTCCATCTGCTCTGCGATGCAGAGATGGATCACTTTGGCATTCTGATGATGTTTGTTCTCAAAGCTTCTCTTGAAAGCTCTATTTGCTCACTTCCTAACTGTGTAAGAGATTGGCGGACGGGTATGTGACGACAAGGGGAAAAGCTAAAAGCATTTGCAGCACATTGTGATGGAGAGAAGATTGCATACTAGCACCCTGGGTCCTCAACTCTGCACGTATCGTATCCAACCATTCTTTCCTATGTGGGGCTTACACTTCTTAAGTCACCTGGCTGCTAAGACGCATAATGGAACCAGGTTTAAGATAGGTGGGGAATGAAGGTTCCACTGAAACACCATACTGAACAAACATCAAACAAATTAATTCAGAATACTGTGTTTCATTTGGAGGCTCTTCCTGTCCCCACACCCTTTTCACCAATAGCTTTCTTAAGTGGCCAATGGATTCCAATTCACTGAATTGGAATGTTACGCAATCCAGCAATGAAATGTATTTCTGCAGTGCTTAAAAATGTTAACAAATGAGGTAAACAAAATGACCAGTTGCATGCATTATTTAGTTTTAAATCAGATCAGATCAGTCGCTCAGTCGTGTCCGCCTCTTTGCGACCCCATGAACCGCAGCACGCCAGGCCTCCCTATCCATCACCAGCTCTCAGAGGTCACTCAGACTCACATCCATCGAGTCAGTGATGCCATCCAGCCATCTCATCCTCTGTCATCCCCTTCTCCTCCTGCCCCCAATCCCTCCCAGCATCAGAGTCTTCTCCAATGAGTCAACTCTTCCTGTGAGTTTTAAATAGCAAACTCTTTTCAGAGGCATTAAAAAAAAAAAAAAAAGAATTATTTAACAGGCAAGCAACCTAATTATAGACACATCAGTCAATCAGTCCAGGACCACTTATTCAATGCCTTCTCTGTGCCAGACACCATGCTGGGAGTGAAATATTCACTCATCGTCAGGAGATAAAATCCCTCCCCTTCAAGTAACTGATAGTCTTGAGGCCAGGGAGAGACAGACAATATACACATTTTCTGTAAGTAATTTTTGATGTGGACCATTTTTAGATTTCTCATTGAATTTGTTACAACATTGCTTCTGATTTATGTTTGTGCTTTTTGGTCGTGAGACATGTGGGATCTTAACTGCCCGACCAGGAATCGAACCCACGTTCCCTGCATTGGAAGGCAAAGTCTTAGCCACTGAACCACCAGGGAAGTCCCCACATGTATGACATATTTAAAATTACAGAGCATGTTGCTGCTCCTGCTGTTGCTAAGTCGCTTCAGTCGTGTCCGACTCTGTGACCCCATAGATGGCAGCCCACCAGGCTCCCCCATCCCTGGGATTCTCCAGGCAAGAATACTGGAGTGGGTTGCCATTTCCTTCTCCAACATACCGTGTTAGATGGTGATAAAATTCCACAGGAAAAAATAAAGCAGGAAATAAGTTGTTGGGTAAGGGGGAATTACAATTGATGGTAGTGTGGCTGCTAAAAGGGCTTAGGAAGGGAAAGAGCAAAAGAGGTACAGAAGCATTGCATATACATATTTAGGAAAGAACATTTCTAGCACAGGGAATCAGTTCAGTTCAGTCTCTCAGTCATGTTCAACTCTTTGCGACCCCATGGACTGCAGCACGCCAGGCCTCCCTGTGCATTATAAACTCCCGGAGTTTCCCTAACTCATGTCCGTTGAGTCAGTGATGCCATCCAACCATCTCATCCTCTGTTGTCCCCTTCTCCTCCCGCCTTCAAACTTTCCCAGCATCAGGGTCTTTTCCAATGAGTCAGTTCTTCACATCAGATGACCCAAGGATTAGAGTTTCAGCTTCAACATCAGTCCTTCCAATGAGTATTCAGGACTGATCTCCTTTAGGATGGACTGGTTGGATCTCCTTGCAGTCCAAGGGACTCTCAAGAGTCTTCTCCAACATCCCAGTTCAAAAGCACAGGGAATAGCAAGTGTAAAGGTCCTGAGGTGGGAACATGACTTTAATACTAGAGGAACCAGAGGAAGCAATGTGGAGAGAGGTGTGTATGGCAGGGGGGAGGCAGAAGGCAAAGGGCAGCGAGGAGGAGATAGGAGATGAGAATAAGGGAGAGAGAGGAGATAGCACACACGGAGGCCCTTGTAGGCCCCTGGACTTTGAGTCTGAATCTAAGGGCGATGACAAACCTTTGGAGTCATGGTATTCCTCTTCTTTAAAAAAAAAAAAAAAAAAAGATTGTGTTTTCTTATTTTTAATATTTACTTATTTGGCTCCATCATTGTGGCACACAGGGTCGCACGTGGGCTCTCCTTGTGCACATGGACTCAGTGGTTGCAGGGTGCCCCACAGCATGTGAGATCTTAGTTCCCGGACTAGGGATCAAACTTGCATCCTCTGCATTGGAAGGTGAAGTCTTAACCACTGGACCACCAGGGATGTCCCCTCACTTTCTTTATCATCAGCTCAGATGTCACCTTTTCTCTGAGGCCACCTCGGAGAGCTCTGTTCCAGACGACAACCTGTGTCCTTCACTCTCGATTTTCCATGCCCAAACCTACTGCTTCTTTTTCCATAGTACTTTCACCTTTTAAGTTTATAGACCTTTTTTTTTATTTATAAGCTTATTGTCTATTTCCTATTTCTCTACTAGAATGTCAGGTACACAAGGATCTATTTCTAGGTCACTGGCAAATCTCAAACATCAGACGAGACCCTGGCTCAGTGAGGCTGTAAACCTTACACATCGTTTTTTTCTTAAGGCATGAAAACAGATCTTAAAGATGCTAAGGATGATTTCCAAACTGCTCCAGAAAGCTGTTCTATTTTGTTTCTAAGATTTTTTAAATTTATTTTTAATGGAAGGAAAATTGTTTTATAATGTTGTGATGTTTTCTGTGGTACAACAACACAAATCAGCCATAATTATACATGTACCACCTCCCTCTTGAACCTCTCCCCCATCTCCCCATCCCAACCCTCTGGATCATAGAGTGTCTGGCTGGGCTCCCTGTGTAATACAGCAACTTCTCACCAGTTATCTGCTCTACACGTGATATAGTTCGATGCGACTTTCTCCGTTCATCCCACCCTCCCCTTCCCCCAGTGTGTGCACAAATCTGTTCCCTATATCTGCATCTCCTTTCCTTCCCTGCAAATAGGTTCATCAATACCGTTTTTTCTAGATTCCATATATATGTGTTGTTAACATATGCGATTTGTTTTTCTCTGATTTACTTCACTCTGTCATAACAGGCTCTAGATTCATCCACCTCAGTAGAACTGACTCAAATTT
This sequence comes from Tragelaphus eurycerus, assembly GCA_935064755.1. Lineage (NCBI taxonomy): Eukaryota > Metazoa > Chordata > Mammalia > Artiodactyla > Bovidae > Tragelaphus > Tragelaphus eurycerus. The sequence goes on along the minus strand of CAKXYN010000034.1, from coordinate 7,606,220 downwards.
GTCTTTTTTTATCATCAAGTGATATTCCATTGTATATACGTGCCACCTCTTTATCCATTCATCTGTCAATGGATATCTAGGTTGCTTCCATGTTCAACCATGTAAATAGTGCTGCCATGAATAATGGGCTACATGTGTCTTCCTCAGTTATAGTATAAGATTTTTTGATGTGGACTTTTTTTTTTTTTTTTAAAGTCTTTATTGAATTTGTTACAACATTGCTTCTGTTTTATCTTGGTTTTTTGACTCTGAGACATGTAAGATTGCAGCTCCCCAACCAGGGGTCAAAGCCACACCACTTACAAGCCAATGCCTTAACCACTGAACCACCAGGAAGTCCCAAGCTGCTCTACTTTTAATGATAAAAGGAAATTTGGGGGGAAAGTAGGTACTAAGAAAGAAGAGTAGTTCTTAATCATCCAGGCTTGTGAGAGAGAAGAGAAAGGGTAGAATGAAGTTGAGAGTTCTCAGCTTAAATGAGTCACTGTGAGAACGAAACTACAATGATTTCCTTGCCAGTGTTTTTCCTCAAGATTGCAATAACTTCCAAAGTTCAAGACATTGCTCTTGGTCAGACTATAAGAATCCTACCTCATAAATTGCAAGGGAAGAAATGTAATTTAAATTCTTCTTAGTAAATTCAATTAGTTTTGAAAATAGATAATGGCAAAACTTTTGGAGAACCAAAGAGAATCCAGCCAGGTAACCAATGAAGTGACTGCAGTCCGGATTACTCTTTTAGTATTCTTGGAAATGGAGAGAAAGATTTCCTTTCCTTGCCTTATCCGTATTTCCTTTGTGAGTGCATGTGTTTGAGTAATGGGTCCTCAGAATGCATGGTGAACTGAGGTACAGTACAAACACATCCACAATCTGCTCTCACAGTCAGCAGTTTAACAGGCACACACATTTTATAGTAGTGCGTTCTTCATATATGCCCTAGTTAGGAACTGAAGGCAGGAGAAGGGGCTGACAGAGGATGAGATGGTTGGACGACATCATTGACTCGAGGGACATGAGTTTGAGTAGGCTCAGGCAGTTGGTGACGGACAGGGAAGCCTGGCATGCTGCAGTCTATGGGGAAGCAAAGAGTAGGACACGACTGAGCAACTGAACTGAACTAGTTAGAAATGATATTAGTTAGAAACACCTCTAAAAGGAGAGTTTCCCAAGTAAAATTTTTAAATGTAAATAATATGGGGGGAAGAAACTGTTGAAACTAGTTTAAAAATCCTATTTTCAAGGACTTCTTCAGAAGTCTCCCTTCTACATGAGGGCCAAGTAAGTCCACTTGGAATCTATCCAGAGAATTCAATGCTATTTGCTTGACTGTAGGGCTTCCCAGGTGACTCAGTGGTAAAAGAATCCACCTGTCGATGCAGGAGACTGGCGGGTCCAATCCCTGGGTTGGGAAGATCCCCTGGAGGAGGACATGGCTACCCACTCCAGTATTCTTGCCTGGGAAATCCCATGGACAGAGGACCCTGGTGGGTTGCAAAGATTCAGACATGACTGAGCATGCACATATGAAATGAGAAAACTATCAAATGTCTTCCTTTTTAATTCATAATTTATGTTTGTAACTTGTCTTACCCTAGTGCATCTATTAGCTGAGACTATAAGGGGGTGAGACGTTTTAGTGAGGTTTGTTTTCTGGTTAGAATGATAGCATCTCTGAGCTGGAATAAACTTTAAATATAAAATTTAAATATAATTACCTCAACATCCTTTACATGTTGAACTCTCAAATCAACACACTGAACTCCCAAATCAACATCCCAATCAACACATTGTCCATCTTCTGCCCATGCACACCCGATAAGGAGGCAATCATGGCCTCTCAAGCTAATCTTCTTCTCCAAGGGTCAGGGGCCCAGAAGATTCTGGAAGCGGTTAAGTGAATAAGCTTTGCCAATCAGAGAGCCTGGATTCAGATATCCACGTATCACTTACTCCTGTGAGACCTTCAGTAATTTATTTAACCCCTAAACCTCCATTTTCTTATATATAAAATAAGGGTAAACTTAGAACTTTCTTCCTAGGATGGATGTCAAAATTAAAATTTAAACCATATACAAGGCTTATTATTGTGTTCAGGATATTGGAATCAGGGTTGTTTTTGCTACTGTTATGAACATCATTCTGTACACTGGTCCTGGGCTCCTGAGAATTAGGCAGAAGTTGTGACAGTTAGTGGAGAAGGCAATGGCACCCCACTCCAGTACTCTTGTCTGGTAAATCCCATGGACGGAGGAGCCTGGTAGGCTGCAGTCCACGGGGTCGCTAGGAGTCGGACACAACTGAGCGACTTCACTTTCACTTTTCACTTTCATGCATTGGAGAAGGAAATGGCAACCCACTCCAGTGTTCTTGGGATGGGGGAGCCTGGTGCGCTGCCGTCTATGGGGTTGCACAGAGTTGGACATGACTGAAGTGACTTAGCAGCTGCAGCAGCATGACAGTTAGAATTATACAACTCATCTCTATTTTATCGGCATCTCAGGAAGCCTGGCTATCAAGAAAGGTCAGCGTTCAGTCAAAGTAGTGCTACTCGTATACTGACCCTAAGGAATAATCTAGCAATCACTTTGGAGAGGAAATGTTCCTGAAAGCTTGATTTCCCTAAGAGGTGCGAATTCTCCTAGACATGAAAACCCAACAACTGATGAATTGGGGTCTTGCTAGTTGGATTCCAGCGAATGGAGACTTTGCTGTATAATTGGCCTTTCTATCAATTAGTCCCAATTAGTAAATTTCACTGTACATTTGTCCCTGTCAAGGGTGAATGAATAATTTAAGTGTGACATTATAGAAATATCAGACATTGCTGCATGTGCGTCATCCTTGGTATACATCAATTTTCCTGGTAAGTTCTTGATGTGGTAAGAGCAGAGAGCAGGTATGATCATTAGGAGGAACTCTGGAAGGAACTGTATGAACCATACAGACCTGGAAAATGTGCAAAAATTACTTCCTGAAAAAAAGAAAGGAGCCAGATTCCAATTTATAGACTGTAAACCTGACGTATCTCGGCAAGCCGAGATGCTGGGCAAGCTGTCTGCATTTGAGTTCACTCATGAGGCTATGGTGGTGTTGAATAATCTCTTTCTTGGGTCCCGGGCCACCTCATAGTGCAGAGGTTTTAAGAGGCTGTTTGTCACAAGCTCAACATTGAAGCTTTATTTTCCATAAACAAGTCAGAGCCAGGAGCGGCCCGCTGGGCACAGGTGTGCACACAACCAATGACGCTTATTTTAACTTAGGAGCTGATGAGAAAGGGAAAGGGGGAGAATACAAGAGAAGAAATACAGCAGGTGCTATGCCCCACCGTCTCCAAGAACCATATTTGCCTCAATTACATACGATGGAATACTACTCAGCTGTAAAAAAAGAATGAAGTAATGCCATGTGCAGCAACATGGATGGGCCTGGAGATTCCATCCATTCACACTAAGTGAAGTAAGTAAAATAGAACGACAAATACCATGTCACTCATACATGGAACCTAATCATTTTTTAAAAGATGACACATATGTATTTATAAAATAGACCTATAAATACTGAAAGCAAACTTATGGTTACCACAGGGGAAACATGGGGCAGGGGATACATCAGGGCCTTGCGATTCACTTACAAAAACACTCCTCTTAATATATATATATATATATAAAAGATAACCAACAAGGATCTATCGTAGAGCACAGGCAACTCTATGAATATGTCAGTGATAATTTATATGAGAAAAGAAACTGAAAAAGAATGAACACATGTATACATACAGCTGAATCGCTGTACTGTATAACTGAAACTAACACAACACTGTACATCAACTGTGTGTGTGTGTGTTCTCAGTTGTATCCCAACTCTTTGTGACCCCACGGACTGTAGCCCATCAGGTTCAACCGTCCATGGGATTCTCCAGGCAAGAATATTGGAATTGGACTGCAATTCCCTTCTCCAGGGGGATCTTCCTGACCCAGGAATTGAACCCCCGTCTCCTGCCTTGGCATGGGGATTCTTCATCACTGCGCGACCTGGAAGCAAATCAACTATACACCAATACAATTTTTTTAAATAAAATAAAGAATTCTTAATGCCCCTAACAAGCTAGACAAGCTCAAGATCTGTACCTGGGGTCCGCATTAGGCTCCGTGTGCCCTCTCTAGCATCAGGGCCCAACTCTTCTGGAGCCTTTCCTGGATCTCTCTTCCCACTTCTTGGCCCTGGTGCATCACCTCGTTTCCCATGAAGGGCTGCAGCCAGCCCATTTGCCCTTATTCCTGCTGCTGCTGCCACCAAGTCACTTCAGTCATGTCTGACTCTGTGCGACTCCATAGACGGCAGGCCACCAGGCTCCCCCGTCCCTGGGATTCTCCAGGCAAGAACACTGGAGTGGGTTGCCATTTCCTTCTCCAATGCATGAAAGGGAAAAGTGAAAGTGAAGTCACTCAGACATGTCCGACTCTTAGCAACCCCACGGACTGCAGCCTACCAGGCTCCTCCGTCCATGGGATTTTCCAGGCAAGAGTACTGGAGTCGGGTGCCATCGCCTTCTCCCTGCTACTTTGACACAATACGAAGTCTTTTTTTCCCTTGATCAACCCTCAAGAAATGAAGCTGTGTCCCCTCAACCCCTGGGATATAGATTACTCCCTCCTGCCCCACATTCCGTCCTATACAACTTCCTTGTGTCTACATAATTTCTGTGTATAGGGTTTTATCCAATGACACAGTATTAACTGGCAGGAAAGACTGTGTCATCAGACACACCTGAACTTGCATGATTTTAGTCCCTTAGCCATCCTGAGCTATCACAGCCTCCTAATGTATTAAAATAAGAGTTTAGGGAACTTCTTTGGTGGTTCCGTGGTTAAGATTTTGTTTTATAATGCAGGTGGGTGTGGATTCGGTCCCTGGTTGGGGAGCTAGAATCCCGCAAGCCTCGAGGCCACAAAGCCAAAACATAAAGCAGAAGTCATGTAGTAACAAATTCTACAAACACGTTAAAAATAGTCCACGTCAAAAAAAAAATCTTCTAGAAAAATGGGGTTGATAATATCTACCTTAAGGAGTGGTAGAGAGAATCAGAAAAGAAGTAATCCTGTATTCATCAGACGTTAGCTGTGATTAATTCAGGCTATATTTATGTGTTAAAAATATACTTACAGAATCAAATCTGAGGCATGCACATTGCTGACTTTTATTTTCCGAAGGTGACAGAATTCCGCCAGCTACCTCCAGTTCACTGCAGGACTGCAGACGAAGGCCTACATCTTTATTCTCCAACGTTCTCCCTCTCTGCTCTGCCTAAGCTTATCACCAGTGTGTGTAATTAAGGGGCTTAGTGGTTTGCTGCCGTTCTGAGAGGCAAAGCCCCTGCTCTGGGGCCACCTGGCCATCTATCAGAATTTGCTTTCCGCTCTGAAATCCTCTTTTTTGAGAGGATGTTGGAAGAGACACGGAGCCAGTTTCTCCTTCCCAGAGAGACTTCAAAAAATGTGCCGTTTGTCTTTTTGGAGGGCTCCCTCTTGACTTGCCCATTTAGTAGTTACGGGAGAACACTCAGAAGCAGTGGCTTGGTATAAACTCGCCCTGTATTTGTCACTCACTGACTGGTCTCTGAAAAGAAATATACTCTTTCTCATTAGGAGACTCCTGGTGCTCTCTCATCAAGTCAGGATGTCAGGCCCTACACAGATGAGGATAATTAAAAAAACAGAAATGATCTAGACCTAGGTCAGAGTTTCAACTTTTCTTCCCAGCTGCATCTGAAAATAAACGTTAACTTTAAGTGGAACAAAAGACCCTCCAAATTCACTGTATTATGAATGCACTGGAGTCCACATAGTGAGGAAAGAGCATCAGGGTGTCAAAAAGTTACCAGATAGAAGTTTCGAGTTCTCAAAGCATTCCCACGTTTTAACCCATAGGTCCCTTGTAACAGCCGTATGTGTGGGCATGCTCAATCGTGCCCGACTCTTGGCGACCCCATGGACTGTAGCCCACCAGGCTCTTCTGTCCATGGGATTCTTCAAACAAGAATACTGGAGTGGGTTCCCATTTCCTTCTCCAATAACAGTCCTGGGAGATGTAATTCTCAAGTTTGTTTTACTAAGAGAATCTAAGTGCCCCATTTGCCATCTCAGAACCAGTAAGCGACAGAACAAGGGCTTCTGACCTCAGCTCCAACTTTTTTCCATTGAAGTCCTTGTGACCTACTCAGTTCCAAAAGCAAGGTTTCTATGTTTTGTCCTTCTTGATTTGTCTTTTATCAATCACGAAGACCCATGACAATTTCTCCATCTGCCAGACTGTACAGTCACTGCCCTCTGGCACCTTGTCCACAAAGCCATTCTCAATTACACAGTCCCGGACAGACTGCCGCTAATGGCACCAGTAATGGCACCTCTCATTTACTCCTGGGGGTTGGGAGCCCTCTTCCAACAGCGCTGACCCCCAAAGGCATACTTGTTCCACTCAGGTCCCTTCCATCTCAGACCTTGGATGAGCAGAGTCATTAGTCTGTGCTGGACCAAAGCTGCCCTGTTCTGAACTCCCCCGTCATCATATCCCCTGCAATGACTTCATTGGCACTTCCAGACTGCTCAACAGATGGGTGCCAGACCCAAAGCAAACAGATCTCTGAATTGTGTTTTAAATTACAATCTTTACTTAGTTAGCTTTTGACTCAAAACCTGTCCCATTACTTTCTGTGTGGCACTAGACAGTTTTTTTGGGGGGTGGGGGGATACCACTGCTTAGGAGCTACTGCTTCTTTTTGAAGAGGAACCCCATCTAGTAATCTCCTTTGCAAGATTCTGCAACTTCTTATGCCAATCAAAATACTCCCAATTGTATTGGCCTTACCAGTAATCAGCACGGAAAACAATTCTGACCATTAAGACATGAATGACAATACGCTAGGGGCTTAGAAAGATGCACTCAGAAAGGAAGGATCTTTTTTCTACTACCTGATATGTCTGGTCAAACCTGAATGGTCTAGTAGTTTTCCCTACTTTCTTCCATTTCAGTCTGAATTTGGCAATAAGGACTTCATGGTCTGAGCCACAGTCAGCTCCTGGTCTTGTTTTTGCTGATTGTATAGAGCTTCTCCATCTTTGGCTGCAAAGAATATAATCGATCTGATTTCGGTGTTGACCATCTGGTGATGTCCATGTATAGAGTCTTCTCTTGTGTTGTGGCTGTCTGGGGAGGCCTTACAAATAGCTGTGAAAAGAAGAGAAGCGAAAAGCAAAGGAGAAAAGGAAAGATATAAACATCTAAATGCAGAGTTCCAAAGAATAGCAAGAAGAGATAAGAAAGCCTTCTTCAGTGATCAATGCAAAGAAATAGAGGAAAACAACAGAATGGGAAAGACTAGGGATCTCTTCAAGAAAATCAGAGATACCAAAGGAACATTTCATGCAAAGATGGGCACGATAAAGGACAGAGATGGTGTGAACCTAACAGAAGCAGAAGATATTAAGAAGAGGTGGCAGGAATACACAGAAGAACTGTACAAAAAAGAGTTTCAAGACCCAGATGATCATGATGATGTGATCACTGACCTAGAGCCAGACATCTTGGAATGTGAAGTCAAATGGGCCTTAGAAAGCATCACTACGAACAAAGCTAGTGGAGGTGATGGAATTCCAGTGGAGCTATTCCAAGTCCTGAAAGATGATGCTGTGAAAGTGCTACACTCAATATGCCAGCAAATTTGGAAAACTCAGCAGTGGCCACAAGATTGGAAAAGGTCAGTTTTCATCCCAATCCCAAAGAAAGGCAATGCCAAAGAATGCTCAAACTACCGAATAATTGCACTCACCTCACACGCTAGTAAAGTAATGCTCAAAATTCTCCAAGCCAGGCTTCAGCAATATGTGAACCGTGAACTTCCTGATGTTCAAGCTGGTTTTAGAAAAGGCAGAGGAACCAGAGATCAAATTGCCAACATCCGCTGGATCATGGAAAAAGCAAGAGAGTCCAGAAAAACATCTATTTCTGCTTTATTGACTATGCCAAAGCCTTTGACTGTGTAGATCACAATAAACTACGGAAAATTCTGAAAGAGATGGGAATACCAGACCACCTGATCTGCCTCTTAAGAAATCTGTATGCAGGTCAGGAAGCAACAGTTAGAACTGGTAATGGAACAACATACTGGTTCCAAATAGGAAAAGGAGTACGTCAAGGCTGCATATTGTCACCATGTTTATTTAACTTATATGCAGAGTACATCATGAGAAATGCTGGACTGGAAGAAACACAAGTTGGAATCAAGATTGCTGGGAGAAATATCAATAACCTCAGATATGCAGATGACATGACTCTTATGGCAGAAAGTGAAGAGGGGCTAAAAAGCCTCTTGATGAAAGTGAAAGTGGAGAGTGAAAAGGTTGGCTTAAAGCTCAACATTCAGAAAACGAAGATCATGGCATCTGGTCCCATCACTTCATGGGAAATAGATGGGGAAACAGTGTCAGACTTTGTTTTTCTGGGCTCCAAAATCACTGCAGATGGTGACTGCAGTCATGAAATTAAAAGACGCTTACTCCTTGGAAGGAAAGTTATGACCAACCTAGATAGCATATTCAAAAGCAGAGACATTACTTTACCAACAAAGGTTCGCCTAGTCAAGGCTATGGTCTTTCCTGTGGTCATGTATGGATGTGAGAGCTGGACTGTGAAGAAGGCTGAGCGCCAAAGAATTGATGCTTTTGAACTGTGGTGTTGGAGAAGACTCTTGAGAGTCCCTTGGACTGCAAGAAGATCCAACCAGTCCATTCTGAAGGAGATCAGCCCTGGGATTTCTTTAGAAGGAATGATGCTAAAGCTGAAACTCCAGTATTTTGGCCACCTCATGCGAAGAGTTGACTCATTGGAGAAGACTCTGATGCTGGGAGGGATTGAGGGCAGGAGGAGAAGGGGACGACAGAGGATGAGATGGCTGGATGGCATCACTGACTTGATGGGTATGAGTCTGGGTGACCTCCGGGAGCTGGTGATGGACAGGGAGGCCTGGCGTGCTGCGGTTCATGGGGTCGCAAAGAGTCGGACACGACTGAGCGACTGATCTGATCTGATCTGATCTGATATGTCTGGATGTGATGGCTGGAACACCTTTAGCTCTCTTGTTACCATGAGTGCAGCCAGCCTGAGTACACAGGCAAATCACTGAGGATTAATGGAGTGTAACGTTCCAAAGTGTCTGGTTTTCTGACATCCTCACTGCATTTCTGAATTAATCATTTAAGTTGCATCTCATAAATATTCTTATAGTTTAGATCATCCAAGTCAGGGCTTTTCCCTACCACTTGAAGATGGCAGAATGCGTATTAAATGAAAGTTAGGACAACAGGGAACATCAAGAACTGTCTCAAAATCAAGTATTATTTGAAACATGTCAGCATACAAGTTTGCTTGACTATCACAGCAGTCCTTGCAGGTTATTAGGAAACAGCTCAGAGAGGTGTGATATCCTGCTCAATTCACCCAGTCAGGAGTAGAAAAGGGGGCATTTGAGCATAGGCAATCTGGGTCAGGGCCAAGCACTGTGCAAAAATCTTTCCTTATTTACATACACTATCTCATATGGGGATAATCTGCTTAGCTTTAAAAATAAAGTCATCTAGACGGTCTCTAACACACAGTTGGAGCAACTTAAATATGCTGGCAATTTTGCAATGATGATGATGTATTTCATATGCTTCTGACAGTATCGGAATCTCCTCACAATTGTAGTTGCTTCATCTCATGCCCTTGTAGCTCTATCTCTGAGCCGATTTTTCACACTGACCCTCACCACAGTCCTCCCAATGATTTCTCGATGGTCTACACTGCCATCACCAAACTGTCACTAAGGAGCCCTGACCTACCATGACTCTCAAAGCTGGTTTTCCTCTGTCTAGAACTTCCAATGCTGCATGCGACTCAGACTCTCAACTTTTAAACTGATTTGAAATTATCTTTTGACCACTTGATTTAGTTTCTTTAATCCAGAGTAGCAGAACAGCTTCTGGCCATTCAATTGTAATAGGAATTTTTTTAAAAAATTTTTTTGTCTTCTAAATTTTCCTCAAATTTTCTGACATCCTTATCCATCATTCCTAAGTAACTGGATCCTGAATAAGTTCATATAATCCCATCCTTACCCAGTCGAGAACAACGGCTCTTCTCTCTCAGTGCCTATTCAAGTATGGCTCAGGTGTTCCTTTATTTGCAGAGGGCACTTGATGGTGGAAACAGGTTGCTGAATGGGGAAGCAGAGGTTTACTGTGAGGGAGAAAAGCCATCACAGAACCACCATGACCGCAAGAGGGATTAATAGAATCTACATGTCTGATTCCCACAGCAGACTCAACACATCAACATATGAGAGGCGGAGTTCAGCGGTACACATCTTAAACCATTCCCCAGGTGATTCTGATCCACACTAAAATCAGAGACTGCTTCAGAATGACGCAATCAAAGGAGCCAGCAGAACAGAGGGTTTGAATGGCATCTAAGACTTTCATATGATACTTAAGCCTGAGACAAACTGCCTTATCTCCTCTTCCTTTGTTCTCTTTCACTCAGCTCATTCAACTTCGGGATTTCTTCATCCATTCATAAGTCCTCAGCTCTACAGTTTCATACCAACTCTATCTAATACTTCTTGGTATCCCCAAAGTGACTTGAAAACTAAGAGCTAGCTAGCATTGCTAGACCCCCTGTGATGGCAACACACAGGTGGATATATATCAGCTCTTTTAACCACCCTTATAATGCTACCTTGGGCTTCCCCGGTGGCTCAGTGGTAAAGAATCCGCCTGCCAAAGCAGGAGATGGGTTTGATCTCTGAGTTGGGAAGATCCCCTGGAGGAGGAAATGGCAACCCACTCCAATATTCTTGCCTGGAAATCCCGCAGATAGAGGAACCTGGCGGGCTACAGCCCATGGGGTCACAAAAAGTCAGACATGACTTAGTGACTAAATAAGAATAATTTACTGCTAGTTTGCCATATAACAAAGGTAGAAACAGAAAGATTATGTGTTGCCCAAGGTCCCATAGCTGACCCACAGCTAACCCAGGATTTAACCTAGGTATCTGGGTCCAGAGTCAATGCCCTTTAACCAACAGTTAACTCCAGAAGTTAACAAACAGCTGGAACGCCAGAAGAAAGTGAGAATTTATCAATAATCATTGCTTCCTTCCATTCAGAAAGTCCTGTGAAAATGTGACACAACCTCCTTCTGAACTTTACCTTACACCTCCCCCAATCGGGGAGACCCTCAGATCTTTGTTCTCTATCTGCGTCTCATTCATCCTTCAAGAATTAAAGCTAATTAAGATCAGCCAAACATGGCAAACGTTTCATGTGTCAAAAATCACAGGAGATAATATATTTCCTACTTTATGGTTTTGCTTCTTGAATTTAAATTATAAATGTTCCATGCTGATGAACACTCTGCCGGGCACACAGCTCGCATGCATGACAGGTAGCTATATTTAATGTTCTTTTCACTGTCCTTTTTCCTTAGATCTCAAGATAGCATTAGACAAGAAAGCATTTTTAATATACACTCTTCTGCAATGATGATTCAGAGGGAGGCACACCACGGGTGGGCGTGGGAATTAACATTCCAACTCCCTGCTTATTAAGAAAACTTCCAGCACAGCCTTTAAGCATTCTAATTAACAAAAACTTACGCTGCTCATTACTCTTAATTTCTCCATCAGAGAATGCAGCTCTAACAGAGAGTGAAATATACCAATTCTTGAGCAGAGATCAAATGCTACCTCTGATATCTGCCGGTTCTAATCCTGGGCGGGTCACTTCACCAAAGGGGAGATTCTGAGGCCAGTTCTAGCTCTGAGTCCTGGCTTTGCCATGTAATTCATCTGTGTGAATTTGGGCACTGCTGCAGATCACCTGAGTACTACAAGCTAGGTCACTTCAGTCGTGTCTGACTCTTGGTGACCCTATGCACTGTAGCTCACCAGGCTCCTCTGTCCATGAGATTCTCCAGGCAAGAATACTAGAGTGGGTTGCCATGTCTTCCTCCAGGGGATCTTCCTTGCCCAGGGATGGAACCTGGGTCTTCTGATTCTCCTGCATTGCAGGCAGGTTCTTTACCACTAGTACTATCTGGGAGGATGTACTGAAAACGCAGGTTCTGATGAAGTCCTTTTGGGGAAAATTGTGGCATTTTCTCTAGCTATGAATTCCAAAGTAATACTGAAGCTCATGGCCTACAGATCCAATTTGAGAAGGAGGTTAAGCAGTTTCCTAATCTGTTAAAGAAAAAAACAAACAAAAAAAAAACATGAAGGGAGGAGAGTGTGGGAGAGAATGGCTATGTGTATATGTATGGCTGAACCCCTTCACTGTTCACCTGAAACTATCATAAAAATGTTGGTTAATCGGCTATAACCCAATGCAAAATTAAAAGTTTAATTAAAAAAAAAAAACATGAAAATATAGGTATCTACATTATAGAGTGCAGGAGACCCAGGTTCAATCCTTGGGGTTGGGAAAATCCCCTAGAGAAGATAATAGCAACCCACTACAGTACTCTTGTCTGGCGAATTCCAGGGATAGTGAAGTCTGGCAGGCTACAGTCCATGGCATTAAAAAGAGCTGGACATGACTGAGTGACTAACACTTTGATTTTTTTCAAAGCTGACCCTTGAACAGTAGGGGTTTAAACTGCGAGGGTCCACTTACATGCAGATATTTTTCAATGGTAGATACTACTACCAATCTACACAATCTGTGGTCATTGGAATCTGCGGATGCCAATGGCCAACCGTGTTATATGCAGATTTTTGACCATGAGCTGAGCAGACTCCCCTACCCCTCACACTGTGTGAAGGTTAACCATATATGTATAAGAAGACTAGTTATTATACATGAGGAGCACTGAAGCTCAGGGGATTTTCCCTTTCATCCAGTCTGGTAAGTCCAGCCCTGAAATGTGTTCCTGCTCACATGCACATGTTACAATTCTGCTTAGATCTGAACAGGACAAGGTCTCTGTACTTCAACAAAGAACTCTGGCGACTTCCCTGGTGGTCCAGAGGGCCTCCCAGGTGGCTCAGTGGTAAAGAATCTACCTGTCAATGAAGGAGACTCAGGTTCAATCCCTGGGTCTGCAAGATCCTCTGGAGAAGGAAATGGCAACCCATTCTAGTATTCTTGCCTGGGAAATCCCATGGACAGAGGAGCCTGATGGGCTACAGTCCATGGGGTCGAAAAAGAGTTACACATGACTTAGCGACCGAGCATGCACTCTGGCTGTCCAGGGATGAGGACTCCATGCTCCCACTTCAGGGGCGTGCGTTCAATCCCTGGATAGGGAACTAAGATCCCACATGCAGTGCAGTGAGGCTAAAAAATAAAAAGAATAAAAATGACTTTGGCTTGTAGGAATGATAAGTTTATGGGCCGTCCTTATCTCCAAGTTCACCCCCACTCTGGGACTCTCTCTATTTAACTAGTTCTTTATGTGCCTCAGGTAAGCTAGGCCATGATATCTTTACCTCAGTGAGGCTCTGCAGAAATTGAGAGAGGGAACTTCCCATAAAACATTTATAATTGGCTATGGGAGACCAATGCATTTATATCTACCAATGAGGATTAATACACTCATAAAACACCAGTAGTAGCTGTCTCTCACCAGCTGAGAAGAAGGCATTATTCCACTGCAGTCTCTTTTGTATTTAAACCCATATTTTATCTATGTATATATTTACAAAACAGACTTAGAATGTGAGTTATCACAGATCATCACGTCTCCCACACTTATTTAATGCTGACGTTAAGGAAGAAAATCACATTCAATAAGCATGCATCAGTCCCTCAAACACAAGGTTTTTCTTTGTTAAGACATCAAATAAAGCACAAGATGCTATTTGCTCATAGGTAAAATACCAGGAAGTCTATAAAGCTCAGGAGAATAGTCTATGTTCATGAAATAGACTCTAATGATGGGAAGAATGGGGGTAATTTAATCCAAATGATTTAATTCTGAATTAGGAGAGAGGTGACTTTAAATGTTTCTTTTCACCTTCTTTTTTGTCTTCCATGTGCCCTTGCACAGAAACTTCAAAAATCAAGACAGATGCTGTGAAGCTTTGGTTCTGGATAACTTGAGAGGTTCTCTCCTAAAAGGAGCTCGTTTTTCTCTCCCACACCACACTTGGTTGCCTCTACCTGGGGTTCAGCCCATTGTGATCTGCCTTTGAGAGCTCTCCTCTTCTTAAGATCCCTTGTACAGACACTTAACGAAAGCAGCCATCAGCACAAAAGCAACATCTCAGAGCCAAGCAGGCTGCAGGCTAGCCAGGGAGGGCACTTTTGCTTTTAGTCTACATCAGACAGCGCCCAGAAGTGATGAAGTTCTTAGAATTTATTCCTGACAGTAAGCCCCTCTACATAGATGGACTTATTTTGACTGCCTTGGGCAATCACATTTTGTGATCCCTGTAAACTTTTCCATAGAGCACTTACTTTCATGTCAGACTGCCTGGCTGCTTCCAGCCATCAGACATCACTTTTATTGAGCACCTACCATATAGCAGTGATCTTAGACCCTAAGAAGAGGAAATCTGTCATTGCTTCTACCTTTTTACTTCCTATTTGGCATGAAGTGATGGAACTGAATACCATGATCTTAGGTTTTTGGTTTTTTTTTTTTTCTAATATTGAGTTTTAAGCCAGCTTTTTCACTCTCTGTGGACAGTGACTGCAGCCATGAAATTAGAAGACAATTGCTCCCTGGAAGAAAAGCTATGACAAACCTAGACAGCATATTAAAAAGCAAAGACATCACTTTGCTGACAAAGGTCCACATAGTAAAGGCTATGGTCTTTTCCAGTAGTCATGTACGGGTATGCGAGTTGGACCGTAAAGAAGGCAGAGCACCAAAGAACTGATGCTTTCAAACTGTGGTGCTGGAGAAGACTCTTAAGAGTCCCTTGGACTGCAAGGAGATCAAACCAGTCAATGTGAAAGGAAATCAACCCTGAATACTCTTTGGAAGGACTGATGCTGAAACTCCAATACTTTGTCCACCTGATGTGAACAGCTAACTCATTGGAAAAGACCTTGATGCTGGGAAAGATTGAAAGCAGAAGAAGAGGGTGACAGAGGATGAGATGGTTGGATGGCATCACCGAGTCAATGGACATGAACTTGGGCAAACTCCAGGAGATTGTGAGGGACAGGGAGGCCTGGTGTGCTGCAGTCTATGGTGTGGCAAAGAATCGGACACAACTCGGTGACTGAATAACAACAACCAAGTAGCAGGTAATGTTCTAAACACTAGTGCACAAATGAGACACAGCCTCTGATATCAAGCTTATGGTAAAGCACCCAGAGCAGCCTAGAACGCTTAGAGAAATCTTTCTCTCTACTGCTCTGGTCCTACCACCTACTTTATAACAGCTGTATGAGTCCCTATTACAGAGTTCCTGGTTTTATTATTATCTATTTTTAAAAGTCATATTTACCTATCTTCACTCCCCAACAGACAATATCTGGTCAATTTCAAAATGATTTGGCCCAATCGTTTAATTTTCATATGCATGCATTTAATCAATCACCCATCCTTTACTGAGCAGCCATGGTATATGCATATGGGTTTTGTTTTGTTTTGTTTTTTTGCTAAGCATGAGGATACCACAAGACCTCAAGATGCTCTTAGCCTAGTAGGCAAGTTGGAAACCTTCAGTGAGTATGATGTGATGAGTATAATGATGGGAAGTTCAGGAAAGAGATATCAAATATGGTTTCACAGAAGAGGAAACAGTTAAGTTCATGTATACATAGCTAGACTAGAAATATAAGGGGTTAAAAGAAGCATTTCACATCTTACAAGCCTAACATAACTCAACGAGAGATAAAAACTAGTACCTCTGAAAACTAATATTAGAATACATGGCTTAACGCCATCAAAACATGCAATCAATTAGAGTCATCCTTTGGGATCTGCGGGCATCCCAGGTGGCGCCAGTAGTAAAGAACCTGTCTGCCAATGCAGGAGACATAAGAGAAATGGATTTGATCCATGGGTCGAGAAGATCCCCCGGAGGATGGCATGGCAACCCACTCTAGTATTCTTGCCTGGAGAATCCCATAAACAGAGAAGCCTGGCAGACTATGATCCACAGGGTCACAAAGAGTTGGACATGACTACAGAAACTCAGCACGCATGCATTCTTGCAATCTGTGGGGCACGGATTCCTGGACCCACTATGAACACCAAAATTTGGAGATGCTCAAGTTCCAGAGTCATCCCTCTGTATTTGCAGGATCCACACCCATGGATTCAACCAACTGGATTTACAATGAAAAGGGAAGTACTAACTTGTGTCTCTTGTTTCATGTCATCTTGGGTTTGAGTGGGGCAAGACAATATTTACACACCTTCCCAATTTGATATTTTCACTTACACAAAGATTTAGTTAGAACATCAGATATTCTGGATTTCCAGCATGGACATTTATGAAACATGGGGTGGGGGCAGGAGGATGAGAAAATGAGATGTTTGTGTTGCCATGATTTGCATTTTTTTTTTCCCAAAATCCTGCAATATTTCCACTAATGAGTCATAGCTGAGAAGCAATATAGGGTATTAACTGTTACATATTAATAATGCCCTGCTGCTTGGGAACGAGAGCAGGCCTTCGGCATGCTGTTTTTTATAAACCGCTCCTTCACTCCTGTAGCTTCTGCTTGCTCCCATTTCTCCCTCCAAGCTACTCATCTCAAAAGCTTTTCAACGTGAAGACCAAAAATTTCAAGGGAGATGAAATGGGCTCCTGAAAAATTGCTTCCTCTGGCTAAATGATGCCAGAACAGATACAATTAAAATATATTTACAACAATGGTTTCAAAGTCTTCACCCCAGAGAACAGAAAAGTTTTCCCAACCACTAAGCTCACTGAATCACGTGTGGTTTGTTTAGTGCGGAGATTTGTCCTTTTGGTCAGTTAAGTTATGATAAATCAAAGAGACAAGCTTCCATGAGGGTGAATTAATGGAGAGCAAGGCTAATATCCAGTTTTCACAAAGGATAACAAAAACCAAGATTCCTTCCCAGTTCAATGATAGACGTAAAGCAGGTGCTTATCAGGCCTCTGGTCTGAACTGTATGCTAATATGCGGGCTTGCAAGTGGCGGGAGGACAGTGTTGAAGGAAAAGGAATCCTGCCTTCCTCGTATCTGGACCTGCGGTGTGTGGGTTGGAGAAACATTTCATTTACCAAAGCTATCAGTCTGAACCAATCCCCAAGCTCTTCCTTCAACTTGATTTGTAGATCAATTGTCTTGATTAAAGTAAAGGGATTTGAAGGAACCAAATGCTGATTCAAATGACTGAGGTGCTTATGGCGGTGTTATTCACATCCTGCTTTAGACTAAGCTGGTTGAATTCCTATTTCCCAGCAAGAAGTCTCAAAAAATTGCTGAATGCTTGGAAGCTAGTGTGTGTGGAGGTGGGGGCGGGGGGCGATGGGGGGAGCAGAATTTATCCAGGGAAAGAAGAGGAGAACAGGGATGAAAGCAAAGAGAATACATAGGGAAAGTTCGTAAAAAGTGACATTTTGCCAACTAAATTACAAAAACAAAACAGCTACAACAAAAGGAAACCTATTCCCACTTTGTAGTTAAACATCCGCCTCTCTGATGATTTGGGTTAACACCCCATCCCCCCTTTTTCACCCATGGAATTTGCATGAGAGTAGGGTTGATGTGAATCTGAGTGACCTCTGGGAGTTGGTGATGGACAGGGAGGCCTGGCGTGCTGCGATTCATGGGGTCGCAAAGCGTCGGACATGACTGAGCGACTGATCTGATCTGAGGGTTGATGTATACTCTCCTCCTTGTGGTCACCACTGTATCTTGAGTACCCAGACTGGTACCTGAATGTAAATAATTGGTCAAAGAGTCAGTAATAGTCAAATCAACAACTTTTGGTCGTCGTCATGAGTGATTCACACACTTTTTAAAATGATGTGGGTTTCAAGCTGATGAAGCCGGGTTTGTGGATCCTCTGTATACACTCAACGATGGCTTTGTGGTCACAAATAATGACTAAATCCAGCCAACTGCCTTAAGGTAAACAGTTCAGCCGCAGCAACACAGATGTGCCAACAGAGCTGGAACATGAGTCCTAAAGTCAAACATCAATCTGCCCCCATCTCTCTCCATTTCCTTCCTGTTGGAGGCGGTCCATCTTTTTCTTCCTGCAAGTGTGCGTCTGATCTAATTCCTCCTGCTTTTCCAGGATGCTCACCTATCATGTTTCCTTTTCTTTTCTATAACATACAGCTTTTCAGTTTTCCTGTACTGATGCTTCTGGTCAATATTTAGCTGTGATTAAATCTCTATCATGTTAGTCGAAACAGTATACGGATCTACACTCCACTACATTTCTCCTCCTTCACAAGAGTGACCTGCACTGATTATTCCTCGCAACTCAATCTTCAACCTACATAATCTACATTCAACCAACACAGATCCCACCAACATCACCAATGGTTTTCACAATAATAGCGCCAAGGAACATTTTCAATCTCTGCTTAATTGACAAATTTATATCATTTGACACATTTAACAACTCCCTTCTCCTTGAAATGTTATTTTGTTTTTGTCTGTCCTTAATTTCGAGGGATATTTCTTCTTGGTTTCCTTCAAATTCATCCCTGGATTATGAAAAGGTTGGAATACCCCGAGGTCCTGTCCAAGTCATATTTTTCCTTGTGTGTTTTTTATCCAAGCTCAGAGCTTTAATTACAAAAAAAGGCATCTGACCCTTGACATGTCCAAAACCTAACTCATCCTCTCTTCGTCCTCACTGCCAACCCCGCCTCTTGCCTGGTGCTGCCCTAAAAGAAAGGTCCAACCAGGTTTCTAATTGCATAGGTAAGCTACAAGCTGCATGCACCTCAAACAGTTTGGTGAGTGACAGAAGCCAGACAAAAAGAACACAGATTGTATGATTCCATTTTTACAAAATGCCCACAAAAGGCAAATCTATACAGATTAGCTGTTGCCTAGGGCCAGAGATAGGGATGACGAGTGACTATAAATGGGCATCAAGTTTCTTTTTACAGTGATGGAAGTATTTTAGAATCAGGCTGTGACGTTGGCAGTCCAACTCTAAAAACAGACTAAACTTTGAGTTGTACGCTTAAAAATGGATCAATTTTCTGACATGTAATTTGTATCTCCATAAAACAGTTTTTAAAACTTATATAGGTTAGGTAGGAATTATGTTTGACTTCCCCTCCTTTTCTCTCTCACCTCCATTTTCAACCTATTCCACCCATCAGACTACTAAAATATTTCTCAATACATTCATGTCTGACTATAGTGCTCTAATCTAAATAAGCATTGTCTTTCCCCCGACTACTGCAACAGACTTTTCTACCAGTGTCTCCCTTCAGTTCTGACACCCACATCAAACTGTTCTTCACACTTTGGCAAGAAAGATCTTTTCTGTTTAGAAATCCCTTATGGACTTCCAAAGTCCTTAGACACAGATCATGTGCCTTGAATGACCCAAAAGACCCAGTGAGTCTGGCCATCTGAACCCTCTCCAGCCTTTCACGCCAGTCTTTCCCTCCCTCCATCCTCCTGGGTCAGCTACATGCTTCTATCTGCTATGTTCTTCCACCCCTCCTTCATCTGCCCCATTCTAACTCCCCCTCTGGGTAGCAATCAAAGAGTCAGCTTGAGGGGAATTAACCATTGGCTACTGGAAAATCCCATGGATGGAGGAGCCTGGCAGGTTACAATTCATGGGGTCGCAAAGAGTCAGACACGACTGAGCAATTGCACTCACTACCGTTATAGAATCATACTTTCTATCTTCAGAAAACTAATTCCACATTGTGTGTGTGTGTGTGTGTGTAAGTCGCTCAGTCGTGTCCGACTCTTTGCGACCCCATGGACTAGAGCCTACCAGGCTCCTCTGTCCATGGGATTTTCCAGGCAATAGTACTGGAGTGGATTGCCATTCCCTTCTCCAAGAGATCTCCCCAACCCAGGGATCGAACCCCGGTCTCCCGCATCGTAGACAGACGCTTTACCGTCTGAGCCACCAGGGAAGTCATTACTCAGCCATAAAAAAGAATGAAATAATGCCATCTGCAGCAACTGGGATAAGCCTAGAGACTATGATACTAAGTCAGAAAGAAAAAGACAAATAAATGGTATCACTTATATATGCAACTTTAAAAAATGATACAAATAAACTTATTTACAAAACAGAAATAGACTCACAGACATAGAAAAGAAACTTATGGTTACCAAAGGGATACGAAGGGATAAACTAGGAGTCTGAGATTAGCATATACACACTACTGCTACTGCTACTGCTAAGTCGCTTCAGTCGTGTCCGACTCTGTGCGACCCTATAGACAGAAGCCCACCAGGCTCCCCAGTCCCCGGGATTCTCCAGGCAAGAACACTGGAGTGGGTTGCCATTTCCTTCTCCAATGCATGAAGGTGAAAAGTGAAGGTGAAGTCACTCAGATGTGTCCAACTCTGAGCGACCCCACGGACTGCAGCCTACTGGGCTCCTCCGTCCATGGGATTTTCCAGGCAAGAGTACTGGAGTGGGGTGCCATCGCCTTCTCCAGATATACACACTACTTTATATAAAATAGATAATAAGAACCTGCTGTATGGCACAGGGAACTCAATACTCTATAAAGATCTATATGGGAAAAGAATCTGAAAACAACATGTATGTATGTATAACTGAATCACTTTGCAATACAGCTGAAAGTAATACAAAACTTGAAATCAACTATATTTCAATATAAAATACATTTATAAATTACAGAACAAAAAAGAAAACCAATTCCATTTTGTAATTAAACATCCACAGTTGTGATGATTTGGGTTAATATCTGCCCTGTTTTCTACTCGTGGAATTTGCTTGAGAGCAGGGAGTACACGTTTTTGCCCATGCGGTCACCACCGTAACTTTAGCACCTAGACTGGTAACTGAATGTAAATAATTGGTCAAAGAATAGCTTCTGATAGTAATAGCTAATATCAACTTTATTCATGAATAAGAAATCCCTTTCTTGATGAGACAAAGAGGAGAAGATGGCCACCATTACTTTTGGCATTTCAATTAACATGTTCATACACACACCATCCTTAACACACCTGTGAAATAATCTAGCTTCCTGATCTCCACTGAACCCAGGTAAACTGAGGACTGAAATGAGCAAGCTAGGTGGTCCCAAAGGCCCACAGAGGAGCAGCCAGATGGAGATATGGCCAAGCGCCACCTCCCTAAATATCAGGCAGAAATTACTTTCAAGCTTGTATCTAAATCAAGACTTTTCTCCTACTTAATAGAATGAGCCTCCGCCAGCCAAATAGAAATGTTCACACTCCTCCAAAATTCTG
This sequence comes from Tragelaphus eurycerus, assembly GCA_935064755.1. Classification (NCBI taxonomy): domain Eukaryota; kingdom Metazoa; phylum Chordata; class Mammalia; order Artiodactyla; family Bovidae; genus Tragelaphus; species Tragelaphus eurycerus. The sequence goes on along the minus strand of CAKXYN010000034.1, from coordinate 7,584,804 downwards.
CTAGGAAAAAAAAGTTTTGACATCCTTTCCTTATCTCTACATACACCGACTTCTCCAGGAGCTTCTGTCTGACAGCACCTGCAGCATGGCCCGAGTCCTCAGCCAGTCTCTTTCCTGTGACTAAAAATGAGCTCCCAACCATCACTTGGCAATAAGGTGAGCTGTCAGGCATCTAGTCCCAATTCAGTCCCTCTTTTTAAGCCCTGGTCACAACTCTTGAGCCTCACTGGGCCCATTCCTTGAATATCACTCCCTAATACAAAACCAGGAGACCAGACGGAGAAACACATATGAAATGGTCTTTCCAAGAGAGAGGAAAAGTGCCAAAACTACATTCTAAGATTCTTCTGTCCAAAACTTTAAAAAGAAAATTGCTTAAAAGTACAATGAAAACAGGACAATGGAAAATCCCTTTATTAAAAAATATATGTGAAAGATGCAGAACTAAGATCACAAAAATTTAAATGACAATTTTGATGCTGGATTTGGGGACAAAATTCTGATCTGTCAGAATTATCCTAGAGAACTACATCTGAATAAAACATTCCAAACACTTGCCACAATTTACATGAGGCTCCCACTTTAAAAATTAGAATTCTTCCAGTGTGTACCAATGGTTGGAATATCAAATAGTGAATGGAGAATATCTTTTTTATAATGGTCACTATCTGCAATTCTTAGTAAATCAATTCCTTCCAGAAATGACAGATTTTTCTCACTGAAAAATAAACATAATAATACTTGGCTCTCTCATAGGATTTTCTGAAGAGTAATCAGCATATTACAGTATAAGTAAATCTTCTAGGAGTTTAGGAAAAATATCATACTTAGACATTAGGTAAATACATCTAGCATGTCAAAAAATTATTATAAAGTGTTGTTGGAGTAAAATAGCATGTTTAATACATCATTTCATTTTCTTTAGAAACATACTGAACTCAAGTCTTCAGAGTTGTTCTGAAGAGATGCCAAAGGTTTAAATTCTTTATCATTAGAAATTTTAGATGTGACTTTATAATACTAAATACAAATAATCTCATAGAGAATGTGGTCTGTATATTTCTTTAGAGTTCAGGAAAGGAAAAACCAACTAAAGGGGCATTTTACACATTTAGAACAGACAAGATAAGGAAAGTGAGAAGGTAATTTTGAGAACTAGACTCTTGGCATCCATTTTATGAAAGGGATCCACCTACAAGTAATAAATTACTTGAATCATCTTTCCATGTATTCAAACGTTAGTTATTTAAAAAACAAAATAACTAAAATCAAGCTGCTGCTGCTAAGTCACCTCAGTGGTGTCCAACTCTGTGCGACCCCATAGACGGCAGCCCACCAGGCTCCCCTGTCCCTGGGATTCTCCAGGCAAGAATACTGGAGTGGGTTGCCATTTCCTCCTCCAACACATGAAAGTGAAAAGAGAAAGTGAAGTCGCTCAGTTGTGTCCAACCCTCAGCGACCCCATGGACTGCAGCCTTCCAGGCTCCTCCATCCATGGGACTTTCCAGGCAAGAGTACTGGAGTGGGGTGCCATTGCCTTCTCTAATTTCTAAATATTTTCATGGATATTCCTTTTGCTTAAGAAAAAATTTACTATCAGTTTCAGTTACTTTTTTCTTGGTATAATCTAGAAAAACCTAGAAAGGCAAGTCTCTTTTTCATAGAAATATTGTAGAAAGCTTATCAATTAAAGAAAGAAAATGTAGGGAATTCCCTGGCAGTCCAATGGTTAAGACTCCACACTTTCACTGTCGAGGGCACAGGTTCAATCCACGGTCAGGCAATTAAGATCCCACAAACCACACAGTGTGGCCAAAAAGAAATATGTTAAATTAAAACAAAAAACAAACAAAGAGTCTGCTTCAAACCACCCTTCTAAAGAACACTACAAACCAAACAATGTAACTGAATATTCTCTTTAGTGCTGTTTAGTCGCTCAGTCATGTCCAACTCTTTGTGACGCCATGGACTGTAGCATGCTGGGCTCCTCTGTCCATGGGATTCTTCCGGCAACAATACCGGAGTGGATTGCCATTTCCTCCTCCAGGGGATCTTTCCAACCCAGGGCTAAAACCCGTGTCTCCAGCATCTCATGCATTGGAGGCAGATATTTTACTGCTAAGCCACCAGGGAAGCCCAGAAATTTGTTTAATTCTAAAAAATATCAAAATCTCAGTATTAATTTCTTTCCTATTAATAACACCAAAAACTCTTTTTGTTTTAATGCCATTTGTGGGATTGGAATTTTGTTGGTTTGTCTTGTGTTTTTTGATTCAAATAACCTACAGATACCGTGAAATTATTTGTCAACTGGGAAAGCAAATTCAGTCATTGTAAACACAGGATCAACAACGTAAGGAAATTCTAGTGAGTTTTAAAGCATTTGGCTTCTAGAGCCACTGTGACACATTTCATAATATACACAACCCAACATTACATAACATACACAACCTACACACTCCCCTTCAGCAAAATGGATCACATAACAGGATTCCTGCTTTCAAGACCAGGAACACACGCTTAACCACCAAGTGAACTGTTATAGAGAGAGAGAGAAAGAGAGAGTGAGTGTGTGAGTGTGTGTGTGTGTGTGTTTTGGTTTTTGGTCACAGGCTTTGCTGAAGCAAAACTTAATTCTGGTGAAATTAAAGTGGCTGCTGCTGCTGCTAAGTCACTTCAGTCGTGTCCAACTCTGTGCAACCCCATTAACGGTAGCCTACCAGGCTCCTCTGTCCCTGGGATTCTCCAGACAAGAACACTGGAGTGGGTTGCCATTTTCTTCTCCAATGCATGGAAGTGAAAAGTGGAAGTGAAGTCACTCAGTCGTGTCCTACTCTTAGCGACCCCATAGACTGCAGCCCACCTGGCTCCTCCGTCCATGGGATTTTCCAGGCAAGAGTACTGGAGTGGGGTGCCATCGCCTTCTCCAAATTAAAGTGGAGATAAGAGGAAATTTTTAGTGTCGTCATGGACATGACAGCTTTTGCAACCCTAAGTTCTTAACCACTGACAGCCAACATGAGCTTTTTCTTGATTAAGGATGAAAATGATAGCAGTCCCTTTATATCGCCCTCCTTTTGCACCCCGATAAAGTTATTTATTCTATTTACATCTTCTCGTAGTTAAGAGATGAACATTAAGAAGCTCTGAAGCAGAATAGTAGCATAACCATGTTTCATTTGACCTCAACTTGAAACTCATTCTTTAACAAAGGCAAGAAAGTTTAGACTTGTATTTAGACTCTAGAAAGAAAGCAAAAAAGAAGAATCCAGCATTTAGGAAAAATGGAAAATAAAGAAATTTAGCTAAAAAAATATTTGTGATTATCTAACTATTGTTTACCAAATACTTGCTTCATGCAAAGCCATCCACCAAAAGGAAGTTGTAGGGCATCTTGTGCCCTTACAGGGTTACAAGAGTGGTAAGGGAAATGGGTTTTTAAAAGAGGAAGGGAAGGAACAAAAGATCTGATTAATAAGCATTCCCACAAAAGCTAGTGATAGTAATATATAGTTAGTGTCTGCAAATAAAGGTTTGAGAGTAGAATAAATAAAAAGAAATTTAAATACTAGAAACATATGCTAGGCGGAGGGGAGGGAAGAAATCAAGCCAAAGGATACATATGTCACATAGTAACTTTATGTAAGCTGCTCCCCTTAAGTCTTAATCACAGCAATGAGACCACTTCAGTTCAGTCGCTCAGTCCTGTCCGACACTTTGCGATCCCATGAATCACAGCACGCCAGGCCTCCCTGTCCATCACCACTAGGTCTCATTTAACCTCCTTATTTTTTTGCTTTTTGGGATATACACAATGCCTTGCCTAACCTGTTGATCCTTCCCAGTATTAGAAGGAGTAAAAATGAAGAATTAAGAATGACTGCCTCTCTACCCTCAGTTTCCCCCTAATTAATTTATGCAGGCAAGACAACGTCCAAAGAAAGATGAGAAGCCGGCAGTCCGCACACAGTGGGAACATAACAAAGAAACTGACCTCTTACCTTCATCATCAACTGAGCTCATTTTCCCTTTAAAAATTATCATGGCTGAGCAAAATTTTCAGGGCTGGTCTCTGGACAAGGGTCCACCTTTTCCCCAGGTTGCTGGCTTTTCTGAATAAAGCATCTTTCCTTTCTACCAACATTTGCCTCTCAATTACTGGCTTTTGACCCTGAGATCTGTAACAATTTTATTAAGCCCCAAACACCACACCGTGAGGGTGGAAAACAGAAATAACTGAGTTGTGGAACGCCTCTTCTAGGAAAATAATTCCTTAAGTGCTGTCTTCTAGGAGTACATCTGAGTATGTTGTGTTACTAGCAACCAAGGATGATAATGGCGGAGTTTCTTATTTTATGGAAATAAACATATAAAACATCTAGTTTTTAAAAATTAAAATGGAAGAACACGGTGATGGAATGATCTAGAGTTGAGGTATCTTTAAATAATGACTCTCTTGTTTATGTCAAGTAAAACAATTTATCAACCATGAGCCCATTGTTTAAAGTCAAGTCTGTCATATTAATGTTCTTAATAGTATCTCCCTAATTCAGTTCATGTTTATTTTGAAAAATTACACATGTTAAATAAATGATCATACCTTCTAAAAACAGCATCTATATTTCACTTCCACAAACGCTTCAAACATCATAAAGAGACACTTTTTGGAAAGATGTCCTTGTTTGATGATACTTACTATGAAAATACTTTACCTAAAGTTCACTCAGCAGCCTCATCTGAAGGAAACAAGCAAATGGAAAGCGCTGATAACCTTATAACTAATACTAATGCTATAAAATTTATGCACTAAAAATTAATCATCTTAGCCTACATGTGCTTACTTTACAAATTGTAGTCAATTTTTTTAAGCACACAGTGATTTAAAAAAAAAAATCAAGTAATGAATGGCAGAAAGGAATGCTATAGGTAAGTGAATGGAGAGGAAAAGAAACAGCCAAAAATAGTTTAAAAATTTTGTTTAAAAAAATGTGATAAAACTATTCCTAAGAACTCAAGGTATAGAGAGCCACATGAAGCCATTTAATGAAATGACAAGCAGTGCCAAACCTTTTAATATCTTCTGAACATCCGCTTCACTTTCAGAGACCAGTAGAATAATGTTCATAATGAAACCCCAAATCACCCACAACATCTAAGGCAGGGCGACTTTCTAACATACCAAGCTAAGGATTTATATAATGTGCTTTAAAGATATTTCTATCCAAGATCACCCAGTGTTTCAGTTTTGGTACAAAGGAAGCTTTGGTTATCTACATATTTCTCTTCCAGAAGCCCCTGAAACCCTTAATAAGGCAAACGAATACCAACCACATGTCTATACTCCTGTTTCTGATGGCCGCCCAAAGAAAGAAAATGAAATTGCTAAATAAAACAAAAATCTCTGGTTATAGTAACAACCAACTCACAATTTTAAGAAAACATATAATAACATGCTATAATATCCTTATAATGGATCCTTTCCCCTGAGATTATATTTAAGTGAAGCCAACATATGTGTGAATAGTGATCTCTCTCTTTTAAATGGGCAGTATTTACTATTGTAAAAACTCAAAGATGACCTTCAACAACGACAAACATACAAATAAAATAAAAGCTGGATGTAAGTTTGCTGTTACTTAGTCAGTAAGTCTTATACAACTCTGTGACCCCATGGACTGTAGCCTGCCAGGCTCCTCTGTCCATGGGATTTCCCAGGCAAGAACACTGGGAATGGGTTGCCATTTCCTTCTCCAAGGGATCTTGTCGATTCAGGGATCGAAGCCGGGTCTCCCACATTGCAGGCAGATTGCTTTACTAGTCAGTGATCCACCCCGGTTGTGATTTCAAGTGAGCATAAATCTTTCACACCTCAGATGATACCTCATGATTCCAGAGTAGATGGAATACCCTGGATCACAACGTTCAACTTTTGCAGTAACTCAAAGCATCATGTTTGTCCAAGCAGATGTGTCAGATACAACTGAGCCTAATAAGTGAACAGTCCAGAATAACAGAATTGGAAAGTTTCAAATGTATTAGTTTCCCAGGGTTGCAATAACAAAATACCAGACTCATAACAAGGTATCCACAGGTTTGCTTTCTTCTGAGACCTCGCTCCTTGGCTTGTACATGGCCACCTTCTCACTATTTCATTCCATAGTCTTTTCTCTGTACTGCTCATCCCTGGTGTCTGTTGTCCATCTAACTTCCTGTTCTTATTAGGTCATCATTCAGATAGGATCGGGGCCTATTCTGATGGCTTTATTTTAACTTAACCTTCTGGCTCAGGTGGTAAGTAATCTGCCTGCAATGTGGGAGACCTGGGTTCAATCTCTGGGTCAGTCATATCCCCTGGAGGAGGAAATGGCAACCCACTCCAGTGTTCTTGCCTGGGAAATCCCATGGACAGAGGAGCCTGGCAGCTACAGTCCATGGGGTTGCCAAGAGTTGGACGTTACTGAGCAACTAACACTTTCACACTTTCTAAAGGTCCTGTCTCCAATTATAGTTACATTCTGAGGTACTGAGAAGAGAACACTCTGCCCTCCAAACTTCATGTTTTCATGTGTAAAATAAATTCATGCCCATCCTAACAGCTCCCCAAGTTTTAAACCATATCAGCATCATGTTTAAGTGTCTAATCTCATCTAAGGGCTTCCCTGATGGTTTTTCAGTTGGTAGAGAGTCCACCAGCAGTGCAGGAGACCCCAGTTCAATTCCCAGGTCAGGAAGATCTGCTGAAGAAAGGAGAGGCTACCCACTCCACTCCAGTATTCTTGGGCTTCCCTTGTGGCTCAGCTGGTAAAGAATCCGCCTGCAACATGGGAAACCTGGGTTCGATCCCTGGGTTGGGAAGATCCCCTGGAGAAGGGAAAGGCTACCCATTCCAGTATCCTGCTCTGGAGAACTCCATGGACTGTATGCAAAGAGTTAGACACAACTGAATGACTTTCACTTTCTTATCTAAATCAAATGTGGGAACAACTCAACAACTCAACAATCTCATAATTCATCATGAGATAAAATTGCTTACAGATATGAACCTTTGAAACCAGACACATTATCTCTAGGGTAAGGGAGTTGGAGAAGGTGAGGTTTGGAAAAAGAAGGAGACCAGCAATTTACAGGAACAGATCACCTTTAATGAGGCCAGGAGAGGCAGCAGTCAGATTCATGAGTTGCTGCACTAACCCAAGGAAAGAGTAAGTATATATAGGCATATACGTGGAAATCTCCTGTCTCAAGGGGCCTGTTCTTCTTCAAGGTTGTTCGGATTAGTTATTTCTTAAATGGCTGGGGCAAGGAGTTCTGGAGATCGGCCAGAGGCCGGACCAGCTGGGAGCTGGGCGTAATCAACCTTAATGTCCTTTTTTTTTTTTTTTTTCTTCTTGGGGTGAGAGTATTCTTTGTTATGCATAGAATGGTGGGGAGGACCTGGAAGGGAGCTTTAACTCCAGGCTATTTTGAGCCATGTAACTTTCCTTCATCATCTATTTTTAGAATACAATGGTGAGAGGGCAGTAGACAGACATTTCCTTTTCAAAACGGAGAATCAGAAAAAGAGGGAAAACAAACCAACCAAAAACCACTCAGGGTCACCAGCAAGACTGAAAACCTACCAGGGCAAAGTCCATTTGATTTGTAAGGCTTGAGACTAATTCTCTTTGGTTTGATGCTTTTAGGTCTAGGTCCACCAGGATGGTAGTCCCACCTTCCAGGTGCACTGGGTTGGCAGTGTTGATCTCCGGAAACACAGGAGGAAGCCCTGCCTTCTGAAATCAAGGAGGAAACAACCTGACTCCTTGGGCCTGTGCTCACAGTGGCAGAAGCACCTCTGCCAATCTCTGAATCACCTTTGGGGTCATCTATCTTTCGCATTTTTGAAGGACAAGACATGGCCACAGCTAGACACCTATATTGTTCACTCTCTAAAGGCTCAGAAATCTGTCTTCCTTCATTCTATCCCAGATCTGTCACCCCAGTAGCCCAAGCTAGGTGTATTTCTGCTGGGGCAACCCCATCTCTATTTCTGTCTTCTGCCAACATGTTAACTGGATCCATGAGTCACACTGTAATCTCCTTATCAAATGACTACTCAGCCACCCCCTTGCTGTTATCTCCAGAAAATGTGTTCTCTTTTTTTTTTTCCCCCCCAACATGGATACACTCAGAGTTTTACAAGTATCCAAGTCCTGGTCTCTTTTTGCTCACCAATTCTTTACTTTCCCTCGGAGAAGGCAATGGCACCCCACTCCAGTGCTCTTGCCTGGAAAATCCCACGGATGGAGGAGCCTGGTAGGCTGCAGTCCATGGGGTTGCTAAGAGTCGGACAAGACTGAGCGACTTCACTTTCTCTTTTCTCTTTCATGCATTGGAGAAGGAAATGGCACCCCACTCCAGTGTTCTTGCCTGGAGAATCCCAGGGACGGGAGAGCCTGGTGGGCTGCTGTCTATGGGGTCACACAGAGTTGGACACGACTGAAGTGACTTGGTATAGTATAGTATATCTTTACTTTCTCTACTGGCATTTTATCCTAAATCAGGGAGAAACCAAGTCATGCCTTCAATGCTGTGATTAGAAATTTCCTCAAGTAATTTCCAACATCACTTACAAATTCTACCTTCCACAAAATGCTGGGACACCACTCAAGCAAAGTTCTTTGCATTTTTATAACCAGGACTGCCTTTCCTCCCATAGCATGCACCTCATTTCTGAGTCCTGACTCATCAAAATGACGAATCACCACTTGAGTCATCCTTTTCTTTGACGTTCTTATTTCTACCAACAGTCTCTCCAAAGCAGTCTAGGCTTCTTCTATGTTAATATGTGCTTCAAAAACTCTTCCAGCCTCAACCGATCACCCAGTTCCAAAGACACTTTCACATTCCCAGGCACTTGTATAGAATAACCCTACTCCCCAGGATCAAAATGTATATTAATCAGGGTTCAGGAGAGAAACAGAATCAACAGCATATACATCTGTTCTCTGGTAGTATTCCCAGATCTGCAAGGATGAACAGCGAACTGAAAACCCAGGGACAGACTGCAATTGGGATTCAAAAGCAGTTTGCTGGCAGAATTCATTCTTGCTCAGAGGAGGTTAGCGGGTTTTTTTTTCTATGAAGACCTTCAACTTATTGAATGAGGTCCACCTACTTTATGGAGGGTAATCTCCTTTACTAAAAGTTATGAATTTAAATGTTAATCTCATTAAACAAACAAAAACAACTTCACAGAAACACTCGGAATTATGTTGAATTAAATATCTGGGCACCATGGTCTAAGTCATGTTACCACAAAATCATCCATGACACCAACCATCATTTCAATTTTGTAAGGCATGTGTGTCGGGTAGAGTGTTGTGATCCATAAAGAAATGAGCAGTAATGAAAAGGTTCCAAAGACTGATATCCTCTACCTTCAAAGAGTAACTGGGCTAAAATTTCTCAGGAACTGAGCATAATAAAACCATCCACTGAATCCTAGAGTTAAGATAGTATGGCCTGGAGTTCTATCATTATTTTCTGCAAGCATCTTGGCTGGCATTAAGACTCATAAAGACTAACATTAAGATTCAGTTCTCCGACTCAGAGAAGTTCCCTTCACATCTTGCACCCTGCATTTCCTTAACTGTTCAAAGGGTGCATGGACAGGTAAGACTTCTTCCATCTCTACAATGCTAACACTCAGAGTGGTGGTGTTTTAGTTGCTAAGTCGTGTCCGACTCTTGGGACCCCATGAACCATAGCCTGCAAGTTTCTCTGTCTGTAGAATTCTCTAAGCAAGAGTAGTGAAGTGGATTACCATTTCCTTCTCCAGGGGTATACCCAACTCAGGAATCAAACCCTGGTCTCCTACAATGTATGCAGATTTTTTTTTTTCTTTTTTTACCCACTGAGCTACGAGGGAAGCCTAACACTCAGGGTAGCCTCTTCAAATATCTCTGGGAACTTTCCTGAGCTACATATTGGAAAGGCACGATACTTTCATGTGGATGATAATGATACTAAATTCACTGCAGTGGGTACTCATTTCGCCTTTTTTTTTTTTAGACAGACATTATTCAATCACATATCTTTTGCTGATCCCTTGGTGACAAAACACAGGTATTCTGACTTACCACTAGTTTTGATTTCATGGAACAAACCAGTCAATGATGATGATTAGAACAAAACCAAGTGAATAATCATTTGTTGTTGGACCTCGACTCTGGGTTCTTTTGGGATTCTAATCCTTATAAGTTTCCCTTGGAGTAGGAAAGGTCAAAGACCATTCTCACATTTACCAGAAGGAGAAGCTCAGAGTGAGATTTCTGATGTCTCCCCAGGTCTCATTCCGACTCAGCATCAGCACCAGGATGGAGCTGCTTCTGGCTGCCTGTCCCCACTCGGCACACTTGGGTATGTGTTTGGGGGATGAATCCCATGAGACAGCATGCACTGAATGAATCACTACAGGAGAGGGAATTCAGTCTTACATATGCATAACAGGAATTAGAACGTGCCCCCTCACAGAGCTCAGCAAATGGCTCTTCTCTCTGTTCATGCTAATTAGGAAATTACTGAAAATATTTCCCATATTTAAAACAGCACCTCTCCTCATTGATATGCTACTCTCTCCTTATATGGCAACGCAGCTATGAATCAAAGCTGAATAATAATCCATCACTGTCAAAGGTAAATTACTGCCTAGAAAAAAAAAAAAAAAAAAAAAGCAGTACGACATTTAAAGCATTAAGAAAGTCAGCTAGCCCCCTGAGCAATCTCCAAGCTGCACTAAGTCTTGGATGAAATCAACACCAGGGTGACGCCAGAGCTGGGGACAGGTCATGTGCAGCTTATACCTAAGACATGGGTGCCAACAATGGGGACCATGGTGGACAACCATCATTTGGGCATCTCCCATGTGTCTACCATGGTTTGACATATAATATTTCCTCTGACTCTTGGAACAACTCTTAAATTCTGATTATCGTCACTTTATAGATGAGAAAACCAAACTATAGCAAAATCAAGACTGTACTCAGGTACTCCTTGCTAGGAAAAGGGGGAACCAAGATTGACAAGCATAGTTTGAATTCAAAGCCTTTCTTTTCAATGCCTGTACTGTGCATGTCACTTAGGAGATTAGAGCTATTTGGGTGGGTGGGACCACAAAAACCAGAAGGGCGAGTGGCCACTAATGCAGGATCTAAAATATTAAATTACTTAAAGCTTTCTATGCATCAGGTTATACCACCACACAATGGAGTAATAATAATTGCTTGGCTTATGTTATAGAAATTAAGTGAGATACTTTTCACATCAAGTTAGTGTGTAATCCACAGTAAGAATATGATAAACCAGATCGTTTCTCCTCAACTCTCTAAATTTCAAGACTATTAATATATTTAAGAGGAATATATTCTAGTCAATTTGTCATCTCTCAAAAGGCTACCCTGACGGTATTCTAGAAACAGGTATTGGCTCAGTCCTAGGGATATAGGGAAATTATTGTTGCTTATAGTCATCAGTGCACCCTACTCCAGTACTCTTGCCTGGAGAATCCCATGGATGGAGGAGCCTGGTAGGCTGTAGTCCATGGGGTCTCTAGAGTCGGACACAACTGAGCGACTTCACTTTCACTTTTCACTATCATGCATTGGAGAGGGAAATGGCAACCGACTCCAGTGTTCTTGCCTGGAGAATCCCAGGGACGGGGGAGCCTGGTGGGCTGCCATCCATGGGGTCGCACAGAGTCAGACACGACTGAAGCAACTTAGCAGTAGCAGTATGATCATCAGTACCAGAATGAACTTTAAGGCAAAAGACAGAGTATCAGTCTTTATTATGTCACTGCCCTTCCACCCACTGTTTTATGTGCATTTAGCTTTTCAGGGTTTGTCTCCTGAATCTATGGATTTTTCCTGCTGTACTGAAGAGTGATCAAGAGTGATCCAATGAAATTATATAAAGTATTATGTGGGTGACTTAAGAGTGCTGCGATCATACCATCTTTGCTTCAGCGAAAACAAAACAATTTAAGAGAGGAGGATCTTTAAGGCAAATACATTTACCAGTGTTGTTAAAATATTGAGAATTAGAGTCTGACTACCTAGTTTATAACCCAGGTTTGCTAGCTATATCAACATGGATTGAATTGTCAACAGTACTCAAAGGGTTGTTTTAAGTATTAAGCAAGGGATGCAAAGTGCTTAGCATCCTGGTAGGCACATAATATATACTTGATACATTTTAGCTCTTCTTCCTGTAATGCTAAAGTATTAGTTGCTCAGTCTTTTCTGACTCTTTGTGACCCCCTGGTCTGTAGCCCAACAGGCTCCTCTGTGGAATTTTCCAGGCCAAGAATACTGGAGTGGGTTGCCATTTCCTTCTCTAGGGGCTCTTCCTGATCCAGGGATCAAACCCGGGTCTCCCAGGACTGCAGGCAGAGTCTTTACCGTCTGAGCCACCAGTGACACCTGTAATACTAAACTCCATGTCAGTTAAGTCAAGGAGAACCTTTAAGCTCTGTAGAAAGATACTCACCCAATTCAAACCTTTACCAGCACCATATATCATGAAACAGACTATGGTCCAAAATGGGGCATGTGCATCCAGATAAGAAACTGTACTAGGATTCTGCTATAGAGTCACTGGCAGGAAAGAGAACTGCCCTGCCTTCTCATGGGAGGTACTGTTAAATTCATTCTTCTCTCTGGCTCCACCTGCAGACAAGAGCACTGAAAAGTATCAATAAGCATTTATTTTATGGGGAAAGCAATAATTAAAACTGACTTGGTCCTGGATTTCATGAATTACACATACACACACACATTTTATTTTGAGAGAAAGTCAAAAGTGCATAAAGCATAAATAATTAGTTTGTGATGAATAGTGTGAAGAAAACTAGATTAAGAGATGCAAAGCCCATAAAGACTGCTGGGAGGACCTGTTTTGAATAGGATGGTCAAGACTGCCTCTCTGAATAGATGATCTTTCAACTGAGATCTGAAAGAGAAGGAGACTGTTATACCCAATGGAGGGAAGAAAATTTGAAGCAGAGGAAATGGCACTGGTCCTAAGACTGGAGAGAGAGAGGTAAAGTGTTTTCAAAGCAACAAAAAACTAGAATGCTACATACAGAAGAGCAACTCAAGAAGAGGCCGTATTAGTACCCTAAAGTCCCTTGGACTGCAAGGAGATCCAACCAGTCCATCCTAAAGGAAATCAATCCTGAATATTCATTGGAAGGACTGATGAAGTTGAAGCTCTAATACTTTGGCCACCTGATGTGAAGAGCTGACTCAATGGAAAAGACCCCGATGCTGGGAAAAACTGAGGGCAGGAGAAGAGGGTGACAGACGATGAGATGATTGGATGGCATCACTGATTCAATGGACATGAGTTTGAGCAAACTCTTGGAGATGCTGAAGGACATAGAAGCCTGGCGTGCTGCAGTCTGCAGGGTCGCAAAGAGTCAGATACAACTTAGCAACTGAAAAACAACAAGGAGCCAAATCATGCAGGCAGTTGAGAGGCAGGGTATTCCTTTCACTGTAAAGTCAGGAGAAGCCATCACAGAAGAATGACCCAACCCCCCTGATCTTTTAAGCGGATCACTTTTCTATCGGGCGACGAATGACCCTCAGTGGTGGGCAGGTGACAAGAGCAAACCAAGAAGCTGCTTCAGTGACAGGAAGGAACAGATGGCGTCCAGCCTGGGAAATCATTGACAAGGATGAAGAAACAAAAAAGCCAACAGAAACACATTTTAGAGCATAAGTGATAAAGCTTACTTATAGACTGGGATAGAGTGAAGAAAAGAGAAAATGTGGGTAACTGGAGACTCTGGCTTTAAGAGCTGGCCAAGCTGCCCCAGTGGAAGCCCAGGCAGTGAGTTGTAGCAGCATCAAGTTTTAGCTCAATGGAAAGGTTTGACAAGAGCTGCGCAGTTCCATGGGGTTGCAGGGTTTTTCCTTTATTTTTTTCCCCCTTCCTTTCCTCTTAACAAGCTTTTGACAAGGAGCTTGACACTGATGTCTTGGTGATTGAATATAAATATGCTTAATTCATTACAGGCAGAGATAAAGGAACTCAGCTTCCCCTTAAGGGTCATTATCTAGATAAGATTATATTGTAAATTGAAGCCAGGTCTCTGGAGGCAGCGATCGATTGGCTGGTTCACAAGCCCCTCCCCGCCTCCCAGCATTTGGATGCAGCACAAGTTTCCTGCCTAGAATCCCAACTCCAGCTGCCCTGTGTTAACCAGACTGAGCCTCTGGTGTCAGAAAACCAGAGTAAGTGACTGCCTAAAGACAAAATTAATTACAATGTTTTTATCTGTTCCTGAGACTCATCCTAGGCTAATGTATTGATTTAACCACAGCTCTTCGGAATGGTGCTTATGAATCAATATCTCCTAGGATCCATGGAGGTTGAAAGTAGGCTAAAAAAAAAAAAAAAAAAAAAAAAGGGGGGGGAACCTCTTAATTTTTCTTTGTGCCAATTTACTCATTACAATTAATAGAGGGATAAATATTCTTGGGTCACACTGTTAGTAGGAAGTTCAATACAGAAGAAGAACCAAATTGCTGTTAAGAGGTAGAAGTAAACAAATTAACACACTCTAGTTCTTGGATCAGTTTCCACCTTTCAAGCCAAAGTTTGTCAACAAATCCCCCCTCTGGAGTGACCCAATCCAATCTCTGCTTCAGGAAGATTAGCCTGCTAGTGACCTCTGAGACAGGCAGACAGACACAACACACACATACATCTCCTGATGATGACTGGAGATGTATAAAGACTGAATATCTTCATCCGTTTATGGCAGGTAAAGAAATGCTCCTCATTTGGCCACCTTCAGAGCGTTAGTGGTTTGGAGGTGAGATGTCTTTCTGGACTTAGGACAGGTCTTTTGGAACCTAATTATTTCACAATGCTTAGAGGAGATCTGTATTGTTCCTATGCTGTCAACTCACGAATCAGATTTTAAGGCTTTTCCACCAAGATCGAAGACTCCAGATGAGCAGCCTCTCCTTCTTAATTCTTGTAGGATTGGTGGCAGCCTTAAAAAACACTGGATCTCTTGGTCACTTTGTAAATCATTCATTTTTAGACATAAATTTTATCCATGATCTCTAACTTTCCTAATTTCTCTTTCATTAACCAACACATAGAACTGAATTTGCACAAAGTAGATTAAAAAAAAAAAAATCCTGGTAAATTAATACATTCTTCCTCAGGCCTCATTTAGACAACTATTTTCAAGTCTAAGGTATATACTTCAAGATAATTTTTAGCATGCCCAGAACTTGTAAACTAGAAAGATTGTTATACTGCTACTGCTGCTGCTAAGTCGCTTTGGTCGTGTCCGACTCTGTGCGACCCCATGGACTGCAGCCTATCAGGCTCCTCCGTCCATGGGATTTTCCAGGCAAAAGTACTGCAGTGGGGTGCCACTGCCTTCTCCGATTGTTATACTAGCAGCATACAAGTCAGCAGTTTCATCTAGGAATGAGATGGCAACGTGGCAGTGTTCTTTCTGGAGTTGAAAGTTACATTTTCGAGAAATTAGATTTATTCTGGAACTTCAAAAGGCAAACTTCCAGGGAAAGTAAGTGTGGAAAGCAATGAAAGGCATTATTAATTCAAGTTGAGGAAGAATATGCTTATAATCTGAATTATCTAAAAATTCATCATCTCCCTTGGGAAGAAGTACAGATTCCTTTTGGAGGTGTATTATTCAAACTGTAGCTCAAAGATCCTTGCCACCTGAGATGCTAGAGAGAAGATGCCTTGAACTAATGCTGCTTCCTCCTAAAATGCCAGGACTCAGGTATCTTTTAATCTGTAGTTAAAAGATGAATTTTGGCTTATTTTATACACAGTGACATATATAAAGCATACTCTAACCATTTAATTTGGCATATGGACAGGATATATTTGATGGGAGGAAGACAAAAGCATGGGATTAAGTTTGAAATCATACATGTTTTAACTAGGATGCTAAAAGCGAGGAGTAGGGGGAAATGAAAGATTTGAGGGACACAGAAGGAATCTAATCCACCTATTCTTGTGATAAACTGGATGTGAAGGTAAAGAGGTCAAAAGGTGCAGGAGAATGAGCAAGTTCTAGGCACAAATGAGTAGACGTATATTGGAAATAGCAATCGAAATCTTTTAAAATGTGGCGGAGAACTAGCTTTGGAGGAAAAGCTCAAGTCTGGTCTTGAAATCACAGATGAACTGTGAATACTGTGGAATATCCACCATACGGTTGCTGCAGGAAGGAGAGTGGGGCACGAGAGGGCAATCACGTCCCAGCTCACGTCTGAGTCCCTGGGACAGCTGCCAAGTGCGGGTTCTTGGGTTCCCGCAGGAAAGAATTCAAGAGCGAGTCACAGTGAAGTGAAGGAAGGGTTATCAGGGAGGAAACACACGCCACAGACAGAGGGTGGGCCATCTCGGGAGGGAAGAGGGGCCCCAGGGTTTGGGACTGTCAGTGTCTATATGGGTGGGTACCTTCACAGGCTAATGAGTGGGAGGAGTAGTCCAGTTATTCTAGGAAAGGGGTGGGGTTTCCAGGAGTTAGGTCACCACCCACTTCTGACCTTTATGGCCAACCCCGAACTGTCTTGGCAGCCATCTTGGACCTATTTGGTTCTAATCAGTTTATGGCACGGAGAAGGCAATGGCACCCCACCCCAGTACTCTTGCCTGGAAAATCCCATGGACAGAGGAGCCTGGTAGGCTGCAGTCCATGGGGTCGCTAAGAGTCGGACACGACTGAGTGACTTCACTTTCACTTTTCACTTTCATGCACTGGAGAAGGAAATGGCAACCCACTCCAGTGTTCTTGCCTGGAGAATCCCAGGGACGGGGGAGCCTGGTGGGCTGCAGTCCATGGGGTCGCTAGGAGTCGGACATGACTGAGAGACTTCACCTTCTCTTTTCACTTTCCTGCATTGGAGAAGGAAATGGCAACCCACTCCAGTGTTCTTGCCTGGAGAATCCCAGGGATGGGGGAGCCTGATGGGCTATAGTCCATGCGGTCGCACAGAGTTGGACACGACTGAAGTGACTTAGCAGCAGCAGTTTATGGCATGTCCTCAGGCTGTTTCATTTTAAAGGTTGTACTGGACTTCCTGGTGGCTCAGACAGTAAAGCGTCTGTCTACGATGCGGGAGACCGGGTTCGAGCCCTGGATGGGAAGATCCCCTGGAGAAGGAAAAGGCAATCCACTCCAGTACTATTGCCTGGAAAATCTCATGGACAGAGGAGCCTGGTAGGCTACAGTCTATGGGGTCGCAAAGAGTAGGACATGACTGAGCAAATTCATTTCACTTCACCCTACGCCCTTCCCTGTCCCAGGGTGAGTCACTGGTCTTCAATTCAAGGGTGAGCTTAGAACTCAGTAACTGTTACAGCTGTTACAAAGAAGGAAAGAGAAGGAACAGGAGGGGAGGTATAGTGACAGTGTTACAACACAGTCTTCATAAATGGTAATCTGTTCAAACTGCAGCAGCTCTACCACTTACTATGGCAAATTGGTCAATAAAAACAGCTAACATTTTTAGTGTGCTGACTTTGTGCCAGATAAGGCATAAAGTGCTTTATAAACACTACAGTCAATACCAAAAGAGAAAAAAAAATCTTGACTGTCCATCCATAGAGGAACAATCAAAACAATGAAGAATATGGAACACTAGGTATTAAAAACAATGATTACATCTGTATCTCTGGCATGGAGAGAAATTCACTATTCAGTCGAGCTAGAGAAATTTAGATAGCATGATCTTAAAAGGACCACAAATTATGTAAATACTCTACCTACCTTCACATTTGTCCTGCACCTCAAATCCAAATTTTCAGGAAATTCTTTTGACCTACTTTTCTAACATATACCCAACACCATACATACATGTGTGATGGGCTAAACACCAACCAGATGGTTAACACTGGTTATCTTGGAAACTGGAGAGTGTTGGAATGGGATATTTAAAACCAAACCAAAACCCAACCAAATAAAAAGACTAGCATACTCTAAATTTTAAAAACCCACAAACAAAATTCTATCCGTATCAGTGTAAAGCCCATTTATTACATATATATGGGGGATAATTAGAAAGCAGCATTTTTTAAATGAAATCATTTTGTTGTTTTTGAGGAGGTGGTGAAAATCCATTGTTTTAACTTTTTCAATATTACACTTTTCAAAAAGCTATTCCGTACTTATACTTGAGTTCAGAGATAGACAAGAATATACAGGCATGGAAGAGTATTTATTCTACAATCTAATATCATATTATGCAGCAAAGTGTTAAGTGTGTGGGTGCTGAAGGGCTAGTACAAATCTACTGTGTAAGATGGGGATTTTAATATTTGTTTTCGTGGTTGTTTTTCATTACACAAATTGTGGTGTTAACAGCATGAAGGCATGATGTGCACACACACACACAGCGTCTCAGGTCTGATAATAGGAATGACATTACTCTCTGCCTTCTGCTCCCTAATCCTCTGCCAGTCAAATGGGCTGTAAGCACTTTATTCAGTGTTAAAGGTCAATTCCCTTTTCTGGTAGGATATGTTTGCCTGATAAAATATGCACACAGCTTTACATGCTAAAAAGCAAATAAAGTCAGTTGGCTTCAACAAAGATGATTTCATCCACAGAATCAGCAAAGAAACTTTGTCGCAGCTCTTACTAACTTCTCGTGCTCTCTGTTCACCAAAATTACAGGCATTCTGACACAACTCCACTTCCCTACATGGTGTTTCTCCATCTGGGAGTCTAGCTGTCACCTTATAAACATCCGCAACTGAATCCCCTGCTCACTGAAGCCAACATGATGCAACATGATTCTCCATCCAACCTGACGCAAATGAACTTATCTACAAAGCGGAAACAGACTCACAAGCTTCAAAATCAAACTTGTATTAAATCTATGGTTACCAAAGGGGAAAATGGTGGCAGGGGGATATAAATCAGGAATTTGGGATTAACAATATACACACAACAAGGTAATCAACAAGGACCTACTGTATAGCACAGAAAACTCTATTCAACATTCTGTAATGACCAATATGAGAAAAGAATCTGAAAAAGAATGGATATATGTGTGTATAAAACTGAATCACTTTGCTGTGCACCTGAAACACGAGGCTGTTAATCAGTTATATTCCAATATAAAATAAAAATGAAATTAAAAAAGCTGCCCTAAGTCACTGTTGGTAGACTGCTTTCTCACATCTCAAATCCAATTATCAGGAAATCCTGTGGGCTCTCCCTTCAAGGTATACCCAAATTGGACCTGTTTCTTAGCATATCCACTGTTCCCATCCTGATCAAAGCAATCATAATTTCTTGCTTGAACAAATCATTGTAATGGCCTCATAACTAATCCCACTGCTTTCTCCTTTGGGCACCAACAGTCTTGATGGAAGCCTGAGTAATGGTTTGAAAAAGTAAGTTGCATTATTTCATAGTGTGTTCAAAACCTTCAAACAAGCTCCTCTTTCCCATGTATTCCCCGTTCTTGAACTCTCCTTTAACCCCACCTGCTTCTCCCACTGTAGAGGCTCTACTTGGGCTTTTCCTTTTTCCTGGAGTCTTCTCATTTAATATCCACCTTGCTGACTTTCCCTTTTAGGTTCAAACATTATCTTCTCAATAAGGACCACCCTACCTACTCAAAGCAAATAGCAGCCTCTTCTCATCTCCTTTTCTTGCCCCCTGTACTTTTTTTAAATAGCACTCATCACCTCTGTCCTCTATAATTCACTTAGTTGTGAGGTTTATTATACGTTTTCTACCTTGCCCCTGCTAGAATGTAAGCCCTTTAGGATCAGAGATCTGTATTTACCTAATCACCAATGTATCCCAGCATTCTACAACAGGTCCCCAAACATAAGAGGCTGCCAATAAATTTAATGTAATGATGATCTCTCTTTTACCACACCAATCTGAATTGAAAGATTTGAACGATGAAAAAATTTTTGTCTTTCTCTTTACCAAGAAACCTCTTGACATTTCCTAGGGAACACACAAGAACAAGGATCAGATCCCTGTAATGCCTAAATTTTCAAAATCTAGTTTCAGTTCTTAATCTCATTGAAAACTTGAACAAAAATCCTTTCTTCTTCCATGTATTCAAAAATACCACAGGGTTTCTTTGTTTAGTTTCAATTTTCTTCCTTAACGTAGTAGAATTTATTTGTTAAGTGACAAAATGTGCATTGTTGTAACGTTAGTTTCCCTATTTTTCAGAAAAACATTGTTTTGATAGTGCAATCACATACCTTTAAGAGCAAAAAGAAAGAAATCCTCTGTCTATAAAGATGGCATCACTGACTCGATGAATGTAAGTCTGAGTGACCTCCGAGAGCTGGTGATGGATAGGGAGGCCTGGCGTGCTGCAGTTCATGGGGTCGCAAAGAGTCGGACACGACTGAGCGACTGATCTGATCTGATAAAGATCATGTGTTCAACACTGTACATTTAAATCACTAATTCATTATTGAAATAAAATACAATATTGGAAACTGACATGATCTTGAATAGACTTAGCATGTAATTGATAACTTGGGGCTTCGCAAGTAAAAGAATTGCCTGCCAAGCAAGAGACCCAGGATAGGTCCCTGGGTCGGGAAGATTCCCCTGGAGAAGGACATGGCAACCCACTGCAGTATTCTTGCCTGGGAAATCCCATGGACAGAGGAGCCTGGCAGGCTACAGGCTGTGGGGCTGGAAGAGACTCAGGCTCCGCTGAGTCAGTGAGCAGCACGTTGGTCAGGGATCACTCTTAGAAAACAGCATGGAATAGGCGAGTCAACAGCTAGAGTCTTCCAGGGGAAAGAGGGATGGATTCCCTACAAAGTTAACGAGCACACTGGTAACGGAAGCCTGCACAGTCGTAACAGTGACACTTTGGCTGCAGCCATCAGCTGATTTCAACTCCTTTGTGTTCCTGCTCTAACAAAAGAGAATAACCTCATCAAAAATCAGAGCCTCTCAAAGACTAACAAATCATTTATTAGAAATGCCAGGTGACGTTCTGCCCCCGGTTTTGGGCAAAGCAGGCTTACCTGGTTTGTGTGTTTGTATCCTCAAAATCAGAAGGTACAAACAAAGCTTTTCAAAGCCTCTAAGAGCAAAGTCTGGATTTGAAAGAAAATGCAGCAGTCCAGTACTGAAGATACTTCTATCAACAACATTCCTCTTTCTGAGGTCCAGAGACAAACACCATTTCTCTAAATCTCCCAATCTAAACAGATATACTCTTGAAAGACTTGCCCTTTATTTCATTCATTTTCCAAAATGCTCTTCTACAATGACAAGTTTGAAATGTAATTTAAATAAACTCAGTAGCTAAGAGGGACGACTGCAGTGTAACTCAACCAATAGAGCCTTAACTCCCTAATGATCTCATTAAAAGCAGGTTACAAAACTGTTGTACTTGACTTTCTGCTTCCTCGGATACCTCATTCACACTTGATCAAAATGCATAGAATGTTTAATGTTATCACATCACATATCATCAGCTTCAACAAAAACATTGAAAATAAAACCCTAACTAAATATGAGAACTCAATGTCGGCTTCTCCTTTCACAGACACATGCCTGTAAGTCGAGCATGGTTGCTTGAAATGTGGTTCCCTTATGGACAAGTAACAGCAGCAAGTAGTGAGGGTTAAGAAATACAGGCCTTTGAAATAAGGATCTAGTGAGAACAGATGTTGAAGGCGCAGTGTGCTTACATATTTGTATCAGAATGTTAAAGTACAAGGTTGCAACAGCTTTATGCCAACAAGTCACTTTCTGTAGAAGCTGTTGAAGGAAAGGGGGCTTTTCTATGTGTGCCTCTAATATATGGACTATTAATCTGGTTACAGATTGTTCTAGGTTGACAACTAAACCAAGTCTGTATATCAACATTTAAACTAAGGACCCTGTGTTCGCTTCCTCATGGCAGCCCACTTGGTTTCTGTCACACTGTGAAAAACAGCTCAATAAAAATTCAAAAACTGTTTAAGTGGTGAACCCGTCTATGTTGATTATTATAAAATAAGGCCAAAAATCCAAACTTGAGATTCTGACTATTGCCCTAAGATGTCATTATCTAACGGCCTTGGCAAGGAAGAACATTGGTAAGTACATGAATTATGAGATTTGCATCCAGGGCCTTCTGAAAATGAAATTATCCATTGATTTAATAAAGCCTTTTATCCATCTTCATTAGTGATGTCAGCTCTCTGGCATGGAATTCAAAATTCCGTATGAATATTTACTTTCATTTATCAATGATCATGTTCAAAGATTATCTTCCTACTTAAACTGCTGGTTTTGAGAACAAAAATAAACAGACACTCAATAAAAATGGTTAACTACTTCCATCTGTGTGATCAAACAGTCAAGACATAGTAATATATGATTTTTATCAGTTGCACTGTGTATCCAGATGTTACCACTGAGTGTTCATTGATGGATTCTTGGTAAAAAGTATCGAATAAGTTTCTGGTCCATAAGACTCTGAATATATCTAGTTTCTCATTTTTATTATTATTTTTTCCTCCCCTGTTGCTTAAGAGCCACCCGTGATTATCTTTGATTGGATGTCAGAAATGCTCCATTCAAATTTTCTCCATACTCAAATTCAAGAATAATTCTTTCTGAGCAGAAAGCATTATCATTAGCAGCAGCATCTTTAAACAATGGGTATCATAAAATCATCTTGTGAAGAAAGAGAAAAGAAGCTGATTTTCAATGATGTGATACAGACTTTGAAATTATCCAGGTAAATACCCAAATGCTATGTAATGGATGAGAAAGAGGAAAAAGGACAAAAGAGAAGATAAAATAATGATGAATGTCAGCTTACAGAAGCAATATATACACTAAAAATAATTATCATGCAAAGTGAGAAAGAAACTCAAAACTAATCAAAGAGAAAGAGAAAAAAGCTACATCCTAAGATTTCAACACATTACAATTAGGCCCTCAGAGATGTTCAAAATTAAGTGAAATGAATCACAAAAGCAGACAAATATCTTTTAAAGTTCAAAGAAAATTATCGTAAAAGATTAGGAGTGTCTTGCAGCACTTTAGGCAAACTAGAAGTACCCACAAGGGGGCTGCGTCTGGTCAGTGCAGTAGCTGTGGATAAACATTTAAATGAATGCCCTGCTAGAAAGATCACAGAAGGAATGAAATGCAGACAGTGGAAAGACAGGCTGAATTCTAGCAGTAAGGGATGAAAAATAATAACAAAAAAGAGCAGAATGGAAATCAATATTAATGCCAGAATAGCTGATCAAAGCATCCAGACCCTGGGCTATGAAGCCTGAAAGAAATGAAAAGATACATATGTATAATCCTTCATTTATTTTTAGAGCTGGAGTTTTGCAGAGAAAAATAAACAGGAAAGAACTTCTATGGCTGGGAGCTGTCTTAACTTTCAGGAAAAGGTGCGAATTTCACTTGAGGCTCACCTACAACAAGAGGTCTTGCAGAACGCAGGTCAGGAGAAAACAGAAAGGAAAGCTAACCTGGAGAATCAACTAAGGGGAGACAGACATTTATCAGTGGTGATGCTGAGGACAGACGTGCTCTGAGCCCTTGTGACGAGGTTCCAAGTTAAGGCCAGAGAATGTCCAAGTTCTCAGTCACAGGAGATATCTTTTCTCCCATCTGACTTCACACATTCAAGTTACAGTTCTGGGAGAATACTGATATGAATGAAAGATCAGATCAGATCAGTCGCTCAGTCGTGTCCGACTCTTTGCGACCCCATGAACCGCAGCACACCAGGCCTCCCTAGGATCACTAGGGACAAAGCTAGTGGAGGTGATGGAATTCCAGTGGAGCTATTCCAAATCCTGAAAGATGATGCTGTGAAAGTGCTGCACTCAATATGCCAGCAAATTTGGAAAACTCAGCAGTGGCCACACGATTGGAAAAGGTCAGTTTTCATCCCAATCCCAAAGAAAGGCAATGCCAAAGAATGCTCAAACTACCGCACAATTGCACTCATCTCACACGCTAGTAAAGTAATGCTCAAAATTCTCCAAGCCAGGCTTCAGCAATATGTGAACCGTGAACTTCTTGATGTTCAAGCTGGTTTTAGAAAAGGCAGAGGAACCAGAGATCAAATTGCCAACATCCGCTGGATCATGGAAAAAGCAAGAGAGTTCCAGAAAAACATCTATTTCTGCTTTATTGACTATGCCAAAGCCTTTGACTGTGTAGATCACAATAAACTATGGAAAATTCTGAGAGAGATGGGAATACCAGACCACCTGATCTGCCTCTTGAGAAAGATCAGATAGTCATACAATTTTAGAGGTGGAAGAAAATTCTGCAAGTGTTTAGCAGGACACCTTTATAGCTGCTACTGCTAAGTTGTTTTAGTCGTGTCCGACTCTGTGTGACCCCATAGATGGCAGCCCACCAGGCTCCCCTGTCCCTGGGATTCTCCAGGCAAGAACACTGGAGTGGGTTGCCATTTCCTTCTCCAGTGCATGAGAGTGAAAAGTGAAACTGAAGTCGCTCAGTCGTGTCCAACTTTCAGCGACCCCATGGACTGTAGCCTACCAGGCTCCTCTGTCCATAGATAAATAAATTAATACCGAGAGGTGTTTAGCTGATGTCACAGTAGACCCAGGACTAGAGATCAGGAATTGCTTCCTGGAGGTGGGGATTCTGCGACTCTAGTATACCTGCCAAAGGCCATGGCCCAACTCACTCGTTTTTAGAACTTGCATCTGCAGCAGAGTCCTTCCGAGGCTTTCAAATTGCAGTGCTGGAGAAGACTCTTGAGAGGCCCTTGGACAGGAAGGAGATCAAACCAGTCAATCCTAAAGGAAATCAACACTGAATATTCATTGGAAGGGCTGAAGCTGAAGCGTCAATACTTTGGCCAACTGATGTGAAGAGCCCACTCACTGGAAAAGATCCTGATGCTGAGAAAGATTGAGGGCAGTAGAAGGGGGCAACAGAAGATGACACGGTTGGATGGCATCACCAACTCAACGGACCTGAGTTTTAGCAAACTCTAGGAGACAATGAAGGACAGGGAAGCCTGGGTGCTGTAGTCCATGGGGTTGCATGCAGTCAGACATGACTTAGTTACTGAACAACTACATTCAGAGGCTAGTTAAAAGGTGATTCCACTAGCACCAGTCCTAATTTAACAGCAAGGATCAGCCTGAAGTCTGATGACTGCAGGTCTCACAGCATTACCACTTTACAGCAAATACAAGAGACAATTGAGGTTTCTGTGTATAAGATATTGTCCAATGATAGAGTCACTGATGAAAAAGCACTGTGCTCTAGCAAACACTTTTCACCCCAGCAACCACATTTATTTCAGGTCAAGCATTCAATGAGCACTCTACAAACACAAGTTGAAAAGGATGGTGCTGGACCCTGCCAACTGGGGCTCAACACATGCTCCACAGTTGAAAGAAAGGATCCCTCTCCAAGCATAACATGGGTGCAAACCCCCTACCTATACTCAGAATAGAAGTGAGGATGGGTCTGCTCATAAGCAAAGTGTCAACAGCATGTATCTATGTCACAATTTTTAAAAACTTGAGCAAGAAATTAGGACCAAGATCAATTTGTCCCAACCTCCTTGTCAAAACAAAATGCAAAAAAAAGTCAGAAGGTGCCTAGGACAAGCAATTCTGGAAGAGGGCTTCCCAGGTAGCTCAGTGGTAAGGAATCCGCCTGCCAATGCAGGAGATGTGGGTTCAATCCCAGAGTCAGGGAAGATCCCCTCGAGGAGAAAATGGCAACCCACTCCAGTATTCTTGCATGGGAAGTTCCATCGACAGGAGCCTGGCAGGCTACAGTCCCTGGAGCTGCAAAGAGTCTGGCAGGACTTAGTGACTAGATAACAAACAAAATCCCAGAAAAAGGTGATAAATGGGCCCCTCTCCCCCCATCTTCCACCCATCTGTTCAGACGGGCCAGGAGCAGGCTATGGTTGGGTCCTTTGGGAGTCACTGTTCAAAGCTAGGAGTCTCAAGATAAGCCTGCAGCTCTCTAGAAGGCTGAAAGTCCTACACTCACAGTTCAGATGCACAGGCAAGCAAAGGAGTTCAAACCCTGGTGCAGAGCCAGCACAGGGAAGGAGGCAGCCAGGCTCGGTGACTGCGGTAACTGCTTCTATGTCACCTTTTGGGCCTGCATGTAACTGCTGTGCGCACCTACCTAGCAAAAAGGGACAGGCCTTGGAGAAAATTACACCTGCAACCCAGCCATCCCAGAGTCACGTTCTTGTGTTTCAATGTGAAAGTGAAAATGTTAAGTCACTCAGTCGTGTCTGACTCTGTCCGACTCCATGGACTGTAGCCCGCCAGGCTCCTCCGTCCACGGGACTCTCCGGGCAAGAATACTGGAGTGGGTAGCCTTTCCTTTCTCCAGGGGATCTTCCCAACCTAGAGACTGAACTTGAGTCTCCCACATTGTGGGCAGATTCTTTACCACCTGAGCTAGCAGGGAAGCCCAGTGTCTCATTGGGGTGCTTTATTTGTTGGTCACTGTCAACATCAAGGGCTGATGGAGTTAAACTCCTATGTTTAACATATTTGTCAATGCTCGGGAAAAATGAAACAAAAACAAAGCCACACACATTCTACTCCTTTCCCCTGGATATTCTTTTATTCCTTTAAACGTTGAAAGTCCAGATTCAGCCTCCTAAACTCCAGTGGGAGGCGGTGACAGCCGGGGACAGACTTTAGTCTGTTTCTTCTCTACAGTTTAATCCCCCATGATTTAACTCATTAATAACTGTGGGATTTTTGCAGAACCTAACGACTACAGGGGCCATTTTTATTTTGGCTAACCAAAAATTGTTATTTCACTAACACGTGGCGGGTTATTTCATTCAATAGCTATACCTGGCACACCGATACAGTCTTCTCCAGCACCAATTCATTTCCACCTTCTGTATCAGAATCAATCACTAAGGCTTTTTTGCCTTTTTGTTGGTCTAACATTCACATCATCTAAATCAGAACTATATTCTGAAGAACAATAATTTTCTGAGAACCCAATAAATACGCTGCTTGGACTACAGAAAGTACCTGCATGAAATTCACTGAAAAATTTTTGGCTCAAAAATTTTGCAATCCATCATTTTGGAAAATTTTACCGTAATAAACTTGTGTTTATAATATGCACAAGGTTGAAACAAAACACTATTGGAGTGAAAGTGAATGATAATGACAATCGTTAAGTCTTATAATGACCCCTTGATGAATTTTAAGCTCTTACAACTTCATGTGGTGATGTTATTTCTATCAGTCTCTAAAAATGTGTTGATACATCTCAAGTCAAGCATGTGTTGTGTTAAGTAATTTACAAAATGAATGACCTCACCTACTGAGGCTCAGATTATCAACTCCACCCACCTATGGGGATTTTTTTTTTTTAATTTTATTTTTTAACTTTACAATATTGTATTGGTTTTGCCATATATCAAAATGAATCCACCACAGGTATACATGCGTTCCCCATTCACTCCTCTAGTGGGCCACCTCTCCAGCACTGTAAAGCAGTTTAGTTCACTGAAGCCTTACACAAAACTTTATGAGTCGGGATAGTATGACTTAGCCATTGCAAAGAGCCATGAAATCTCAGAGGCCTCCTACAATGAAGGGGTTTTGCTTGCTTCCATAAGATCCAAAGCAGGTCAGTGGGGGTGATGCTCCATCCAGGACTCAGGGACCCAAGATACTGCCATCTTGTGAGGCCACCATCTCAACATGTGGCCTTCAAGGCTGCCGAGGCAGAGAGAGGGAGCAGGCACCATGCTGGCTTTTAACTGCCTTCACCTCGAAGTAAGGGATCACATTGCTGTTAGTGACCAGAACTCTTCCCATGGCTTTGCCCTAACTGTAAGAGAGAGCAGTGAAAGTGAGGAAGCATGTAGAATAGTCAATGTGTACAGACTCCAAGACAGCAGAAATTATCTGTATGTAAAGGTAGCATACACATCACATCTGAGAAGGTCTTTTACTCATATTCCCATAACCCACATCTCAATAGTTGTCATCTGTTTTGGGAGCTAGACAACACTCTCCTCTGGCGTTCTGATGATGGGTGGGTAGGTCGAATATCATTAAAAAAAATAAATCAAACTAATATCAAATCAAAAATGGTTGTTTGTGCATCTACTGAGGATAAGAATGCAGGCAAGCTTAAAATGAACTGTGGTCATATAAACTCACAGACTTAGAGAATGAACTTAAGGTTGCTGGGGGCAAGCATGGGGGAAGGGATAGTTGGGATCAGTTATGTACACACTGCTGTATTTAGGACAGACAACCAGCAAGGACCTACTGTAGAGCAGAGGGAACTCTATTCAATGTTATGCAGCAGCCTGGATGAGAGGCGAGTTTGGGGGAGAATGGATATATGTATGTGTATGGCTGACTCCCTTCCCTGTCCACCTGAAACTATCACAACATTATTAAATAGCTATACTCCCATATAAAATAAAGAGTTAAAAAATAATTGAAAAAAAGTAAAGTGAACTGTGATAAATCATCAGAAAAGGGATGAGAAGAACATAAAGGGGAAAAGTCCAGGTGGAAGTCTCTGATGAACCGATGACACAAATCTGTATCCGAATGTATATTGCCTCAGGTTTAAATATGTGTAGACACACACACACACACACCCTTACGTAGCCAAAACACCACTTTTATACTGTCAGTAA
Source organism: Tragelaphus eurycerus (assembly GCA_935064755.1). Lineage (NCBI taxonomy): Eukaryota > Metazoa > Chordata > Mammalia > Artiodactyla > Bovidae > Tragelaphus > Tragelaphus eurycerus. Next base: position 7,556,098 of record CAKXYN010000034.1, on the reverse strand, counting down.
TCTGCAGCAGCCTACCAGGCTCCTCCGTCCATGGGATTTTCCAGGCAAGAGTACTGGAGTGGGGTGCCATTGCCTTCTCTGAGGTTCGTAATGCTCTAAATCAAATGGAATCTAATCATTATCTCGATGGTTTCTCCTCTCCACCATTCAGGGTCTTTCGTGGAGAACGCTGACTTTAAAAGCTTAGATGTCCTTCATGCCGTTCTTAGAGCTGTATGGGGCTCCTGAGCTTGTAAACAGAACTCGTTCCACTTCTGGATGAGTGCCTGTTGCTGTCAATGCTTGGGGGGGAATAAAAAAGAATCTGAATATGCTCCTACCCATCTTATCATCCAGCCAGCCACCTAATCATTCAACAAATACTGAATGCTCGCCATATACCAGGGTACTGTTCTAAAGTTTGCATATACAGCATTGCCCAAAGCTTACAAAAGTCCCTGTCTTCGTGGGATTTCCCTTTTAAAATCAATCTGGATTCCACTGTTTATAAGGAAATGCCACTGGCTGGGCATTTCCTTTCACCTCCCTTTTCCTTATGAACCCCACAGGTCCATTTCCAGGTTCCTCACCCTCTTACTCCTCCCAGGCTGTCCGTTGAGGGCGACACTTTCCCTGTCACTTCGCTCATCAGCGCACTTGTCCCTTGGAGGCCCTGTCAGGACGATCACACTGAACAAAACACCACATTCTACAATGGACAACTTGAATATTATTTGCACATCCTGCTGTGTTGGTTCATCACTCTGTCAGCCTGACATGATGAGAACGCGGGTTTACCTCTCTGATTTGTGCTTGCTACTCGCACACCCGTGCCACTGAACCCACGTGGACAAGTCAGCCTCCAACCCTCTACCTTTATGCAATACCTTCCATCCTGGTGTCATGGAAGGATCCAGGGGGAGAGGAAACTTGGGTTTATATTCATCTTGGCAACTAAATACTTCTGTACTTTAAGCAAGGCACTTTTTCTATTTTTTGTTTCATGAGGATTCTTGATTCAGTTTCTGAGCCAAGAACATTTTCTCCCTCAATTATCTACCAAGGGGCTTTATGGTGACGGAGACCACATGCTCTATTTTTATTTTCCCAGAAGGATCTCTTTCCTACATCACTTTCCATAAGTATGCTATCACTCTTGTCAGTGTCCTTATTTCCATTAAAAATGCAAGTTATAGTTCATAAGGTGCTTACCAGGGCATTCTGTACTCAGATCAAAAGCTTCACACTTTTCTCAAAGTTTTTTTTTTTTTAATAGTTATTTTTTTAGCTTCCTCCCACTCCATCTCAGCTTAAGACCACTTATCAACTTACTGCCAATCCCACCATTCTACTCATCTCCAGGAATGACACTGATTCCCTTATTTGTGGACTGTTTTCCTGGTCTGCTGCTGCTGCTGCATTGCTTCAGTCGTGTCCAACTGTGTGCGACCCCACAGACGGCAGCCCACCAGGCTCCCCCGTCCCTGGGAATCTCCAGGCAAGAACACTGGAGTGGGTTGCCATTTCCTTCTCCAATGCATGCGAGTGAAAAGTGAAAGTGAAGTTGCTCAGTCATGCCCAACTCTTAGCGACCCATGGACTGCAGTCTACCAGGCTCCTCCATCCATGGGATTCTCCAGGCAAGAGTACTGGAGTGGGGTGCCATTGCCTTCTCTGTTCCCTGGTCTAACGCTCACCAAACCCCTCCCTCTCTTGTTAGTGCAGGTTCTGAATTACTGCTGCTTAACTATCGCATATAGAATGGATAAACAAGATCCTACCATAGAGCACAGGAAACTATGTTCAATATCCTGTGATAAACTGTAATGGAAAAGAATATGAAAAATACATTGACATTATAATTGAATCATTTTGCTGCATAGGAAAAATTAATACAACACTATAGGTCAACTATACTTCAATAAATTAAGCAATAAACTACTATTGTACAACTATTGTATATAGAATGAACAAACAACAAGGTCTTATTGTATAGCACAACGAATTATATTCAATATCCTGTGAAAAACCATAATGGGTAAGAAAACAAAAAAGAATGTGTGTGTGTATAAATGAATCACATTGCTAAACACCAGAAAGTAACACAACATTATAAATCAACTATACTCCAGTAAGGAGAAGGCAATGGCACCCCACTCCAGTACTCTTGCCTGGAAAATCCCATGGACAGAGGAGCCTGATAGGCTGCAGTCCATGGGGTCGCTAAGAGTTGGTCACAACTGAGCGACTTCACTTTCACTTTTCACTTTCATGCACTAGAGAAGGAAATGGCACCCCACTCCGTACTCCTTCCCATGACAGAGGAGCCTGATGGCTGCGTCCAGGGGTCGCTGGGGCACCTCCCCTTCACTTTTCACTTTCATGCACTAGAGAAGGAAATGGCAACCCACTCCAGTGTTCTTGCCTGGAGAATCCCAGGGATGGGGGAGCCTGGTGGGCTGCCGTCTATAGTGTCGCACAGAGTCAGACACGACTGAAGCGACTTAGCTGCAGCGGCATACTCCAATAAAATAAATAAGCTACTACTGCTCATTCCTGCACTGGCACCCTCTCTTTGATTACGTCCCCAAGCCCTTTTCACCCACTCTGCTTCCCCATAAATTTTCTCCTGACCTGTGGGAATAGTGAAGCATTCCTTGAGGTGATCTTTCTGTCCAACTACATAAATCTCAAGACCCTTTGGCTTCTTTATAGTAGACTCATCCCTAGTTTCTGCTTAAGTGGAAAACTTCATTTAAACACTACATACTTGAGGTTTGTCTAATGGTCTCTTTACACTTTGCTCTTGTTGTCTTAACTCCCTAAATACAAAGACTATGAAAATAACAGCTTTCCTTGTCCATCCTGCACTGAATAACAAAGCAAACACTCACATGTTTGCCTGTTTTAATTTATATAGCCATTAAATTGTTGGCAGTGATCTACAATAAAGCATAAATATATCTTACTGGAATGGCAGCTTCTTTTAATAACTCTGTGGATCTTTAAATAATCACCAAACCACACTGTAGCAAAGCCAACAGGCAAAAATGTGTCCACCATTATACATTTGTTTAATTTATTAAGTAAAACATTAAAAAGTGGTTGTCTACTGCATCTCAGATAACATCCCTAGATCCCAAAATATTAATTCTTAATTACAGTGGAGGAAACCCGGATATATACCAGGAAGATGTAATATGACACTATATGATAAAGCATCAGTTGGGTGTTTTTACTATGCTTCCTTTGGTATGAATTGCTTTAAGGTCCACTAGGGAATTTAAAAGGGGCTTCCCTTACAGCTCAGTTGGTATAGAATCTGCCTGCAATGCAGGAGACCTGGGTTTGATTCCTGGATCGGGAAGATCCCTTGGAAAAGGAAATGGCAACCCACCCTAGTATTCTTGCCTGAACAATCCCATGGACAGAGGAGCCTGGCAGGCTACAGTCTATGGGGTTGCAAGAGTTGGACACAACTTAGTGACTAAAGAGAGAGAGAGAGGGGGAACTTAAATACAGTTTTTAAAAAAACAAAACCTAGTGTTCTCCCCAATGTTTTTCATGCTAGGTTGCAAGGGGTTACAATCCATTTTAATTATAACAGTCCTCCTTGAATGCTTAACTAAAAAATGGATTTTATGCAACACTTTCCATTTGCAGGGACGGGGATGGCAGGGAGATGCTTTGTCTAATTCCAGAATTCTCTATTTCTGGTGAAACACTTTAATCAAATCATCTACAGTATAAAACAAGTCAAGAAAGATTTGCTAACTAAAGGAATCTCTTGGAATGGCCATTCCCTGGATATTGAAGGTTTGAAATAAATGCGAGGTGATAAGGGTATTAGCTGCTAAACATTATCAGTTCTAGATGCAGAGAAAGACCACCAAATCGTCCTTTTCAAGCAAGAGCTCTGAACCAAGTGTGGGGGTTGAGTTCACAGCTGTGATCAAGGGCTGGGCTCCATACTTCTAGAAGCGGGAAATTCAGGTTCAAGTGCTGGGACCTCTGTTAGCTTGCAGTGTGAACTGAACCATCTTATTACTACAAAAACTAACTCAGAAAAGTTTCAAAACGAGAACTCAACAGTGGCTGCAAACTTAAGTGCAATCATATCTATAAAGGCACGTTTTAATGACACACAGAAGACAAAAGGCCCTGAGGGATGGGGTGGACAAATGGTCTCAAAGTTGCAGAGATGTGCTTCACTAGTCAATGCCCTACCAACCGCATGCTAATTCTTTACACAAACTATATGTCTTCCTTACGCAGCCAAACCATTACCTCCTTAATGAGAATCCACAATCGATTTTCCTCAGGCCAACAGAGTGCCATAAGTAGAAGAAAGGATGCTTAATAAATGCCTGCTGTATTATGAAAAGAATTGCATAGATACATTATGTGCCAGCATAAAGGCATGTTTAAAGAGGAGGAGTCTTTGCCAAGATCCTGCACACCTGTGGTATTTCCACATTATTTTAAGCAGCCTGCATTAATATATGTCTCAGTTAATTGCAACTATTAGAATAGATGTTTGCTTCTTGATTACTAGTAATATGTATTTACTCTTTTGTCCTTTGCTCCTGGCTGACTATTTGTTCATGATTTTACTTAATATTCTGCTGACAAGTCAGTTTAAAATCAAATCTAAAATGTATTTATCAGGACCAGTGATCTTCAGAACAGCATCCTTCATGAATGGTACTCAGAAGACAAGGAATGGGTGAGTAGTTAGGCAGTCATCATGCATTCGGGAAGTTTCAGCATTTTTTTCCTTCATTTCCATACCCCCAGAAAAATGCCTCTGCCATATTCCTAAATCTCTCCCATTGTATTTTGAAACTTAAGGTGCAAAAACTGATGTATGTAGGGCATAAATGCAATAATGGGTTGGGAGATCCAATTTTGAGCTGAGAACCTGATATAGAGCATTCAGGTCTTCCTGGGAAAATGCATTATAGCTTCCTTCAAAGGCCCTTTTTTGGTTGAATGGAAATATTAGGCAGATTCATACTATCTAACCTTTCTGGCTTCTCTTCCAGATGAGGGAGTAGTGAATGCTATCAAGATCCTGGAATGGTAGGGAAATTAAGGCATAGAAATGCTATCAAGTAGGTAATCTGAGGTTGAGTTATTCTGAGTTATTAAATCAAGCCTGCAGTTCCCTCCTCCTCACTCAAAAAAATACACATGCAGTCAATATTGGCTGTTGCAGCAAAAGATGACAGTATTTCTGGTAACTTATAGGTTCCTCAGCTTGGGTCCTGAAAATACTATTTAATAATATCCACTGAATACAACCTATAAAGGGATACTAGCCCAAGTGTTTTCTATGCATTATTTCATATATTCTAACTTGCTAGATAATACACTTAGGTAAGTATTATTCCCTCTTTAAAGATAAAGAAAATGAGCCTCATGGAGCCAAAATGAATTGCCTGTTTTAAGTCAAATCCAGTTGGCTCCAAACTTTAACCTATATGTCATCCTGATAATTAGAAGATTTTTTTTACCAGTCTGAAAATGAATGTTGTTCATAAAACTTGTTTTCTTTTTGATCATAATAAGCTAATAGCTCCTGTCACATCCCTGGAGCATTTTTAACTTGCTGAGAAAGGTGCAATAATAGATTATTTCATATTATCAGCTACCACCCTCTGCAACTCCCACCTTGCACACGACACGCCTATTTTCTCTCTCTGCAGAGGCTTCTTTGGCCACTTTTTTTCCCCATTTCTAACTCCAATTAACAAGGGCTCTCCCTTTTCCCAAGCACTCCTACACCCTCACTTTTCTTCTAGCCCACCTGTGAACGCAGCCTGCTGAAGGGAAGAATCCTAATTAAAAAGTCTTCAGCACTGTCTCCTGGAAATTATACCTACTTTGCCGGGAGGTGTTCAGAGTCGCTCTGTATTGCTCTTTGGGAATGATGGCAAAACAGGACTCTCCTCACTTTGCAAGATTAAAAAGCCCAGAGCGATTGGCTGTCACTGGCCAGGTGAGAAGTCAGTGAGTGCTGGCAACCATTCTGGATGGTGACGTTAACTTGAAAGACTGGAGAATCTCAACCTCCTTCAATACAGTCTGTCTAGGGAACAGAGGCCAAAGACAGTAACAGAATTTCCAACATGGGGATCAAAGCTGTGCAAGTGAACTCAGCATTTAATATCTAAGTTTTTGGATATTATTATATTGGATATTTATTATTTTATTTGGATATTTGGATTAATCCAAAATCATTTTTCAAGAAAAAAAAAAGTACTGAAACATAACATTTACCACAATGGGTCATTTTATCCATTTTGAAGGTTGAGTTTGGCTTCCCAAAGCAGGCAAAATAAAAAGAAGAGTTGACTTCTCTTCAGGTAGCGAGAACTGGTGATGATGGTCAGAAGTACCTGCCTATTTCCATTCACCAGAGGCTTCATTTTCTCATGTTCTCAGTGGTTATTCATCACTCGAGCAGTGGCAGATCCTGAGCCTCCAGGTTAAGTTAGTTTCATCACCGGTTGAGTTGGAGGTGTCATGTTGATTTTGCAACAGAGGATTAAAATCAACAGCAGGTAAGATCTGCTCTAATGCTACTTCAATTTAGCATTATTATCTTTAAGGAATAAGTTGGCACATTTCTGGATTTCTTGTAAAGAAGCATATAAATTCATCCAGTGTGTGAATCCTTTTGATTACATCACAGAATTTCAGATTTGGTAGGAAAAAAAGAGAATGCTGCTGCTGCTAAGTCACTTCAGTCGTGTCAGACTCTGTGTGACCCCACAGACGGCAGCTCACCAGGCTCCCCCATCCCTGGGATTCTCCAGGCAAGAACACTGGAGTGGGTTGCCATTTCCTTTTCCAATGCATAAAAGTGAAAAGTGAAAGTGAAGTCGCTCAGTTGTGTCGACTCTTTGCGAACCCATGGACTGCAGCCTACCAGGCTCCTCCATCCATGGGGATTTGTCACCAAATATCACTTGACACCCATCATTTTGCTAAAAACAAATCATTCCACTTTGAGGGGAAAGACTTTGGTTATCAGCAGCTTACTCTGTGATTACACAGCTCTTGTTGGAAGACAATGCTTTTTGATAGTGAGTGAACTCTACCTCCTAACGACGACTGCCCATAAGTTTTAGCTTTGCCCCAAAATGCCACACTCAAGGGCATGTATTTTCTCCCTTATCTCAAGTTCTTTAAATATCTGGATGATTAGTGAAAGGTTACTCTAACAAATATTTTATCTGGTGTGAGGGCTATCATAGTGTCATTACAGCTGGGATGCTTTCAGATAAGATAATGGCTCTAAATGACTGAACGTTAATGTTGCTCACCTAAGGGGATGAATCCTGCAAGCTCATGTGTTTCAGCTGCTGTAAGTTACCGTCTACCCTGCCTTCAAAGCTTAACCTGTGCTTGCAAACGGTCAATCCACCCTCTTTGAAAACAACTAACTCCACGTGTCCATCCGTCTCCCCCACCTGTCCTTCTCTTCTTTCCAGAACACAGTTCCATGACCAAGTGGGTACCGCAAAGAAGAGAACAGGTAGCTTCACCTGGGTTCTCAGGGATTAGAAACCGGACACCCATTACTTAATGGAACTGGCACTTGAGTTAGGAGCAATTTTTAAGGAAAGCATCTGAAAGAAGAACTGATGAGAGGATATGAATTTCTGAACTCACGAATTCAAAAGTTGCTTGTCAGAAGCAGCTTTGGAAGACATCCTCAGTGGCTTCACATGCTAATTTTATTACAGCCCTACATGTTCACACAACCTGGAATTTCACCCCTTGTCAAAGAGTCTCTAGGAGAGATCATCCTTGACTGTAATTTGTATTCCAATTGAAAAAGTGAAATTAGATGGCAGCAGGGAGGAAATTTCCACAATTTCTCATGACCTCTCACTAAAGGAAATACAGAAACCTAGTACATAATACAACTATGCTCATAAGACACAGAACCCATGAGCACAGAGCCCGTGAACGTGATTACACTGTTTGCAGAAGTTCTATTCAGAAAAGATTTTTTCTTAATATACGTGCATATATTTGTATTTTAAAATGGTCAATGACATTCTCATTACATAAACTTCTTTAAAAAACCCATATTATGACTGTCAATACAGGACTGAAATTCTGACTCTTTCAACTAAAAAGGATTGAAATTCTGGTTTTGAAAGGGGTCAAAGAGAAATAATCTCATGGGATAATGAAGATTATTTTTATTAAAAGTACCTCTATTTTGTGGGCATTTAGGACTCATATTTAGCATCATTTCCAATGTGTTGCATTTTTACAATTTGATTCAAAAACCACTGGCTTGAATGTAAAGCTTTTACGGGAGGGATTCAAAGATAAATAATATATGGGTCTTATTTTCTGAATATCCACAGTCCATGTTGAAAGAGGGAGACATACATATCTAATAAAAGAGAGAAGGTGCTGATACAGGACATAAAGTTTTAAATAAGCAGGGTTAGAGAGCTAAATTTTGACTGTAGGAACCTGGAAAATTTTAGAGCAGGAGAGATTTATACTAGGCCTTGAAGTGTTTATTAGACTTCAGTAAGTCCGTGTGAAGTAGCAGCTTATTCCCAACATTATAACCAACTTGAGTAAAAGCAGGAAGTTGGGTGTGTTGGTTTCCCGATGTTGTAATAATCAATTACTTACTACAAACTCAGTGGCTTAAAACTCACGCTTATTATCTTACAGGTCTCTAGCTAAGAAGTCTGATATGGGTCTCACTAGACGAACGCAAAGGGCTGGCAAGGCAGCTTGACTTCCCAGTAGCTATAGCACAAAGTCTGTTTCTTGGCCATTTCCAGATTCAAAAAGCTACTCACATGTCTTGGCTCAGGGTCCCTTCCTCTATCTTCAAAAGCAGCAACGCAGGACGGAACTCATCTCACATCCATTCGCCTGGATCTCCTCCTACAGCCACACTCTGGAGCTCCCTCTTCCACCTCCCTCTTCTACTTGTAAAGACGCTTGTGATTACATTGGGCACACCTGAGCCAGCCTGGAACCCCACCCTAATTTAAGGTCAGCTGATCAGCATCTTCAGCTGTACTCACAATCTTAATTCCCCCTTTTCACATATGCTAACAGATTCATAGGTTACAGAGGTTAGGAACTGGGGGAAGGAAAGGTAATATTCTACCTAATCACAGTGCAAGAAGACCATAATTAGAAGGAGGTACCTACCAGCTTGGGGAGGCCAGAAAGATGGGGATCAAAGAGCCTGCATGGTTACTGATATGGGTCTCAACTAACTGATGGGGTGAAGGAAGAACAGACAAGGTTTTGAATATACTCTGAGTTCTGGAGGGGAGAATGAAAGAATCCCACATCATTCAAATTTCAAATGTAATAAAAATATTATTCTCTTGTCAGAGTTGGAGAATATAGATGTTTCTTAGGTGGAGCGTCTCTGACTTAGGAGATGGTCGGAGATAGGAATAAAGGGAGGTTTACTTAAAGCTACAGACCTCAAGGAGATCAGCCAGGAATGCAGATGAATTACGAACATACACAGTCAAAAACAGACCTTCAAAGACTTCCTCCACTTAAAGGGTGTACACACAGAAAACAACAACAGCAACAACAAAAACAGAACAAACACACAAAAAACTCACAGGGAAGAGACTGAGAGTCAAGGAGGACGTAAAGACAAGCTCGCTTAAGGGAAAAAAAAAATAATAGGGCAAAATAAAAGGTGCACATCTGCTAAGGAAGATAAGAAAGAAGACCTTCAAACCCAGAAAATTACAAATAAGCTGGGCACCCAAGTGCTGGAGTCATTCAGCTTTCCCAAGGCTTTTCTCTGGGTTAGAGTAATATCAGAAGTAAATATCAGTACAAAACTACCATCAGGATGGGGAACACGTGTATACCTGTGGCAGACTCATGTTGATGTATGGCAAAACCAATACAATATTGTAAAGTAATTAACCTCCAATTAAAATAAATAAATTTATATAAAAAAAGAAAAAAAAACTACCATCATGGGAAACATTAGTCAACAATTTCTGAATAAATCAGTACAAAATTAAAATTCTGCAAGTGACTGTGGGCAAGTTGTCATCAAAGGCAAGAGCCAACATGTATTGGACATTTGCTACATTCGAGTCTCTGTCTGAAGCACTTTATGTTTAGTGAAACAATTTTTTGAGCATATGTAATATCCAGGCTCTCTTCCAGGTACTGAGAATAAATCAATAACCAGACAAAATGGCTGACTTTGTAACGCCTCCATTCTAGCGCATTTAACCCGCCCAGCAGTCCTATAAGGCCAGTCTTATTACTGTTTTCTGGATGAGTTACTGGAAGCAGGTATCACTGACACAGTCACGAGAGGCAGAGAGGGAGGCAAAGCCAAGTGGTCTGGCTTCAGGGTAAACACGGCAGGTATTGCCTTGTTATATAATCAGTTGCTGTTGTTTCGGAGAAGGCAATGGCACCCCACTCCAGTACTCTTGCCTGGAGAATCCCATGGACGGAGGAGCCTGGTGGGCTGCAGTCCATGGGGCCGCTAGGAGTCGGATATGACTGAGCAACTTCACTTTCACTTTTCACTTTCATGCCTTGGAGAAGGAAATGGCAACCCACTCCAGTGTTCTTGCCTAGAGAATCCCAGGGACGGGGGAGCCTGGTGGGCTGCAGTCTATGGGGTCACACAGAGTCGGACACGACTGAAGTGACTTAGCAGCAGCAGCAGCTGTTGTTTAGTTCCTAAGTCATGTCCAACTCTTTGTGACTCTATGGACTGGAGCCCACCAGGCTCCTCCATCCATGGGATTCTCCAGGCAAGAATACTGGGGTGGAAAGCCATTTCCTTCTCCAGAGGATCTTCCCAAGTCAGAGACTGAATTCGTGTCTCCTACACTAATAGGCAGATTCTTTACCACTGAACCACCAGGGAAGCACCATATAATCAGTACTCAGCGTGAAAAAGAGTGGTACCTAACAAATTTTTTATCAGATCAGATCAGTCGCTCAGTCGTGTCTGACTCTTTGCGACCCCATGAACCGCAGCACGCCAGGCCTCCCTGTCCATCACCAGCTCCCGGAGGTCACTCAGACTCGCATCCATCGAGTCAGTGATGCCATCCAGCCATCTCATCCTCTGTCGTCCCCTTCTCCTCCTGCCCTCAATCCCTCCCAGCATCAGAGTCTTCTCCAATGAGTCAACTCTTCGCATGAGGTGGCCAAAATACTGGAGTTTCAGCTTTAGCATCATTCCTTCCAAAGAAATTCCAGGATTGATCTCCTTCAGAATGGACTGGTTGGATCTTCTTGCAGTCCAAGGGACTCTCAAGAGTCTTCTCCAACACCACAGTTCAAAAGCATCAATTCTTCGGCGCTCAGCCTTCTTCACAGTCCAGCTCTCACATCCAACAAATTTTTTATAATAGCTGTATTTCCATAATGGCCTTGGCACCTTCCAGATTTGCATATCGTATTTCCCTTTGTGCTGCGTGCTCAGATGCTCAGCCAAGTCCGACTCTTCACAGCCCCATCGACTGTAGCCTGCCAGGCTCCTCTGTCCATAGGATTCTCCTAGCAAGATTATGGGTGTGGGTTGCCATTTTCTCATCCAAGGATTTGACTTTGTACTTCCTTGTAACTAATTTTTCTTTTCAAGGGTGATAGGTACACACATGAACAAAAATTTCCAGGACTCCTCAATCTAAAGCACAGAGGACTCAGTAGGCTTTGTGGTAGAAATGGGACTTCATTTCAGTTTGTGGAAACACATTCAGGCAATGCCACGACAGATGTAAATCCAGCTGGAAATACTTTTACTCTCTACCTATATAAGCTGTAGTTCTGCCAAGAAGGAAACATTTGTCAAGAATCCAGATCCAATATCTAACGGGGTGATATTTCAGAGGGGAAAGACATTTCATGTCTTAAGTACCAACACTGAAAAAGCTACCAGTGTTAGCTACACAGGTTGAGAAAAGAGACCAAAAAATTATCTGAGATCAAATTTTAAAAAATTACCTGAGATTTGAGCTGTGAGATCAAATCTCTTTCATGTTCTGGAATCACTACTTTATTGCACCCATCATTAGAGCAATGTCTCTTGCAAGAATCAAGTTGCTTCTCCCATCTTATTCTTTTTGGTCCATACGACACCTATGCTAAGATGGGGACCCAGCTGACCTTGGTATGATATGTTCTTTCTCTTATTGGTTGAAAGAATCATTTACTCCTAGGGAAATATAGAATAAAGTACAAAAATAACAAAGTATATAATTTTCAGCCCATTTTTTTTTTGTTAAATTTAAGATTATTATGGGCATATTTGTATTTTAAATACACCACTTGTATTGCTTGAGAATTCAACATTGTAGAATATACAAGAGATCTTTATGATCTTTAAGCTTTAAATGGTACCTAATTGAATCACTTTTAAAATTGTAAATTTAAGTTGGTAACTCTTAAGAAAATTTTTCTAAAGTTACAAGTAATATTGTAACACACAAAAGAATTAAGATCTACCATATTTAAAAGTTTATGAGATTTCCAAGTGTTATTTAAGCACGTGGGAAAGTTTGGTAGACAATTTAAGTACTTAAAAAGAAAATCAAATATATTAAATTTATAAGTGCAGTTTAAAATATTTAAGTGATTTCATTAACTAGGCTGTAAAAAAAAGAAACCCTTTCAAAGCAATTACTAAAGTTGCTGAATTTAGTAAAAGAATAATGAGATTTGTAAATTGAATTTAAAGGCTTAAGAAAGAACTCTGGTTTTGAATTGGTAATTTTAATAAATTGAGTATTACTATTCAAAATGAAAATAGCCCTTAAATAATCTTTCTAAGCATTAAAGCCATGTTTAAGAACACCAAAACGTTTACCCAGACATCATGAACTACCAGAAAGTCTGTTTCCTCATCTATTATGAAAGGTCTGGATTAAAGTGCCTCTAAAATCCCTTCCAAGCATCTGAAGGTTTGTGTCTAGCTTGCTGGGAAGTTTGTTCGTTTGTTCAATTGGTCATATTGGTTCAAGGTTGGTCATGGTCTTCTACAAACGGCAGCAAGGACTCATTTCAATTCTTATCACAGAACCATGACTATGGCCTTAAGGAAGTTGTTACACACTTCCCAGCACCTGCTCCCTGGGACTGCCTTGAGGATCAATGAAACAGGATTTGTTCATTCATTGTAGTGACTGTATCTCTCCAAGATTTGCTCATAACTTTCTGTTGTCTTGTTTATCCCTAAAATGCTAACCAATATGTGTGAACAATGTCCAAAGGGCACATCTTCTCCAGCAGGAAAGGGATTTCTATTTCTATGTGTTAGGATCCATTCCTGGTCCTGTATATTAGAGTTCTGACACCTCCTCCAAGTGATGGGTAGGCTTGTCAATCACTTCACTCAGCTCTGCTTTGCTCTTGCTCATGGAACCCTTCCAGATAAAACCCTGAGCAGTCATCCCTCTTTATTAGGGCACAGCACAGAAGCAGGAGATTCAGAAGGTAAGGCAATGTGGAAGCATGAAATATAAACCCAGAGATTAGGAGTTCTGCAACTAAACGTCTCCAGCTCATCTACAAAAACAATGGTTTATGGAATTTGCCGACAAGTCTCCATTCAAAGTCCGTGCTCTACCCAACTCGCCTACCATTGCTCCTGTCACAGAGTATAGTGCATTTTGTTGTTGTTCAGTAGCCAACTTGTATCCAACTCTTTGAGACCCCATGGACTGCAGCACACCAGGCCGCCCTGCACTTGGACTTTCTGCTAATCCAGGTAGCGAACTCATCACATCAACCACGTCAGCCTTTCAGTAGCCTCTGCTGGGTGGTCTTGTTCTTAGAACCACATCTCACACTCAAAACACAGGGTCACATCCAGCAACGCCATGCACAGAAATCCAATCTGCTTGTTTTACTGGCACCTAAATGCAAATGTGAAATAATAGTAATAAGGCAAAGATCTGCCCAGGAACCAATAGTGAAACTCATCCTGACCACCTTCCCTGTTTCACTTTCTAATTACATAGAGCACCAGATGGTCAAAGTCTGGAAAAATCACTGCGGCTGCTGGCGGGTGAGGACAAATGAGCCTTCTAAATGTGAAGAAGAGAGAAGGGTGATCCAAGCCAGCCTGAAGGGCATAAGCACAGAGCAGTGCAAGAAAGAAGAGAAAAACAGCCAGTTAAGAGACGGATAAGAAAAAAAAAAAAAACATTGTGTCCAATATGGGAGCAAAGGTTTCAAGAAGCTTGCAGACCTTTAAAAGGTTCAGCATCACACGCTAAACAAAGAGGAGGAAAAATGCAGGAGTGATAAATAAAACATATCCTCAAAGATCAATGAATAAAAATTAATTGGCATTGTGGTGTAGCACTGTAGCCAGTGCATTTCCTTGGTTTAAACTTTATCTACCCCAGGGGATTTGGAGTAATTTGATGAAGCCATGTGTATTTCAGAGGTTTTGTGGTCCTGGTGTAATTTCAAGTTAACAAGTCCAGGCTTTGCATTGCATGTGGCAGCATCTGGACTATTTCCTGATAGGGAGTTTGCTTTAACCGACATTTCCACTAGGAATCTTGAATCTGGTGTCTCTCAAGCTGTCAAGTCGGTCTCCCTGGGGAGATTATAACTTCCTTTAGGGAAAGTAAGCCTCAGGAACATTTTGAAATAGGGAACGTTCCCTCCTCTGTTGCTCCGAAAGTGACAGAGCCAGCTTTTGTCATCTTACTGCCCAATTAAGAATCTCCTAAGTTTTCTGGGAGTAAAAACAATTTGATAGTCCAAGTTTTGTAAATGCACAGTTTGTGGATGTAAAGTAGAGCTTATTCTTCTTCTCCCTTCACTCCAAACTTCCACAACATTCAGGGACCAGCTCTCCCGCTCAGATGAGCTGGCTGATACTTAACTGGATGCCAACACCACTGCCAATATTGATGAGTTACTGAGCTGAACCTTACAGGATAGAACCCTCCCATTTAGTTACACTTGTCTAAAGGCCATGGCAGACCTAAAAATACCTAATGAGAGCGATGTTCATGCAAATGTTTGTCAGTTACAGAAAGACTGTCCAATGGCATTAAATCAAGCTAAAAATATCTGCAACAACGTGTTGGATATCAAAACAGGAAGGCTTATTAGTGCAACAGGAAAGGTCTGGGATGGAAATAAGATGCTTTCCCACTTGACAGTGAGTACAAGTGGACACCAACCACCCCCATAACTAAGACCTGTTTTTAAAAAAGATAACATTTCCTCACCTAATCTGATAAATAATGCATTGGTAACAGTGACAGGTTTATAAAGACTCTGCAAGAGATTGTCAGGGCATGCATCTTCTTAATTCCTCCCTGTCTAATACACGCCATGACCTTCAGCTTTGTGATTTGAACATTTGCCCTCAAATGTCAAAAGGCTTGTGTAGCAAGCCCAGCAAACTCAGCTCTGTGTGATTGGATTCACCATGGATTCCAGAATTAATGTGTGTTTAACAAGCAGTTATACTTCAACAACATTGCAGCATGAGAGACAAATGCGGCCAAGAATTTAAAAACTGAAATGTCATTAGCCTGCTTCTCCTTGTTATTGGCACCACTATCCTTTCTGGTTTGAGGCTCAGCATTGCTGCTTGAAATCCTCCAGCCTCGCCTGACCCCCAAAGACTCCTCAAAGAATGAATGGAACAGGGTCTCGTCCACACAAGGAACCAAAGGTTGTCATCCATAGGGAACCAGATGAATTAGCCTCAGTGAAATCAGATGAGTTAACCTCTCCAATGATATCTCTCATTTCATTGTCCCACTCTGCTAAAGAGCTATGAAAATGAATTATTAATATATCAATCAATGACTTCAATTGAGATACTCTACAACTCATGGGGGGCTTCCCACGTGGCCAGTGCTAAAGAATCTGCCTGCCAATGCTTATGGATTTTCTGAAATCTTTCCCCACCACATGCATGAAAGAAAAGGCCAAAAGGAGGGGGTTGGGTGGAGGGAAGAAGTACAGAAAACTGAAAGGAGAAAAGATTTTATACTTAGATTATGAAACTTTTACTTGTTTGGATAAGATATAACAGAAAAACCCAATAAAGTGTGAACCTTGCATTCGGTTGCTCTTGTTCAGTTGCTAAGTTGAGTCCAACTCTTTCCAAATCCATGGACTGTAGCCCACCAGGCTCCTCTGTCCATGGGATTCTCCAGGCAAGAATACTGGAGTGGGTTGCCATTTCCTTCTCCTCCCAACCCAGGGATCGAACCTGCGTCTCTCTGCATTGGCAGGTGGATCCTTTACCACTGAGCCACCAGGGAAGCTCTTGCACTAGGTGCCTCGATTTTCAAAAGGCTCCTCGTTTTGTCTCATCCTACTGCTTTCCTTTTGGAGCATGCCTCTAACCCTGGGTGAGTACCAATCAGCTCCAGCACCCCTGGGCTCTGCTTCTGCTGTACCTGTTTTTATCCATCTGTAAGACTCTTGTTATTTAAAACGGGCATCATCGTTTTCCGTAGTGGCATAAAGTGAGGGCTTTCCATGCCAGCCTTGTTCTCTTGTTTGTTTTCCTCTAAACACTATTAATTAAAGATGCCACGTTGGACTGAAGTGGGACCAAATCCCACGACCAACCGGTCAGTGCTGGCAGCCTCAGGAAATAGCAGCACTACCCCACTACCAATCACAGTGCACCCTCCTCAGCGAGCAACTGACAAGGTCGATAACCACCATTAGCGGTGCTTCATTGCAGAACATATCCTGACATCACTCGTGCTCAATTACAGAATTCATTTCTGGGTTCATTACAAGGTAGGGAAAGGTATTGGCGGAGCATTTCTGTGCCAGGAAATCGTCTCCTTAGGAAGGCAATGAGCTTCCTCTTCTATGCAGTGAAGGGGTTGCACTGGGGACTCTCCAAGGTCCTGCTCTGACCTGTTCTGTACCAGCCGGCACCCTCTCCTGCATCTGCCTTGTGAACAGCATGCAGCAGTGTGCTTTAGCAATCCCCAGGAAGCTCGATGCCCAGTCCACCACAGAGCTCATCAAACAATAAAGCCTCACAAGGTCTTTATTGGATGCTCTGTGCTTTGCTGCAAATTTGAATAGGTCTCTGGAAAAACTGCTTGCCAATTTTTCGAAAGAAAAGGAGATTCTTGGATGACTCAGGGTGGTGCAGGAATTCCAAGGATGTTGCTATTTTAATAAGCTCTCTCCTTCAAAAGTAATGACTGAGCCCCTCCTGTGCAGACACTGGGTTAAGCACCTAGAGTGAGAAAGCAGACAAGACCCAGTCAATGTTCTGAAGTCGATTCGTTTTTTTTTTTCCCCCACTGGGCTCCTAAGGGACTCAAAAGGTAAGTATCCAAGAAACTTATTAAAACAGCAGAGAGCTGCGCTCAGACGTGACCCTTGACCATGGATTTGGGCCCTAGACATCATTCCAACCCCTCTCCAATTCACCTACTTAGAATCAGGTTCCATACCCCTGCCTACGGGTAGCACCTGAACCAAAGGGATGCATATATTTCAAGCAGCTTGAAAGACTGATTTAAAGGGGACATGTTTATGTCCACTCCAATAGAACCTGATTAGCTATCTGTACTTATCACAACTGTGAAGGTATATTCAAACCTGTTACTGTGGGAATGCTAAATGATAAGAACCAACAGTATAGACCTTGGCCATTGTCAGCCTGTTGGGACAGAAAAGGAAAAACAATTAAAGACGGAAGAGGAAATCCAGTGGTTAAGATTTCACCTTCCAATTCAGGGGGTATGGGTTCCATCCCTAGTCCAGGAGCGAAGATCCACATGCCTCACAGCCAAAAGACCGAAGCACAAAATAGAAGCAATACTGTAACAAATCCAACAAAGACTTTTAAAAAATGGTACACACACACACACACACCCTAAAAAAGAAAAAAAAAAGGAGGTGGTGGTCAGAAGTCAGAATTTGAAGTTTACTAACTCTTAAACTGGAAAAGCCTCCACAGTCTGAGGCTGGAATAAGATAGCAATACCATAAGACTCAAGAATCTTTCCCCTTATGACTACAAACAGAAAACGTCAATTCATTAAAAAAAAAATGTACTTGGCAAATGAGGAAAAGAGAAAGGGGAAGAATTAAGTGTTTATTACCTGCCAATCATTTTACAAACTATACCATTTAATCTGCTGCTGCTGCTGCTAAGTCGCTTCCGTTGTGTCCAACTCTGTGCAACCCCAGAGATGGCAGCCCACCAGGCTCCCCCGTCCCTGGGATTTTCCAGGCAAGAATAATGGAGTGGGTTGCCATTTCTTTCTCCAATGCATTAAAGTGAAAAGCGAAAGTGAAGACGCTCAGTGGTGTCTGACTTCACAACCCCATGGACTGCAGCCCACCAGGCTCCTCCGTCCAGGGGATTTTCCAGGCAAGAGTACTGGAGTGGGGTGCCAGTGCCTTCTGAGCAACCCTAATTAATAGTGGGCATTCTTATGCCCTTAACAGAAAAGGAAAATGAGGTCTAGTCAGAGAAAGCAAGACAACTTGCTCAAGAACATACTTTAACAACTCTGAGCCATAACCCCAAACCTCGTCTAAAGGCACTACAAGTAAAACAGGGAGCGGCATGGTATGCATTACAGTTTATAAGCGCTAAGAACATTGAAAGTGAGATGTGTTTAGTGGGTATGATTGTGCAACAATCCCAGATAGTCATCTGATGCCCGCCCCATAACTGTCTCCCCCGTCCTTTCCTAGCAAGCCAGAGAACATTACTAAGGACTGCAGCGTTAAGGTCCAGATTTCTTGTTTATTCATGTGGGTGCGCTGGGCCTTAGTTGCAGGATGTGGGGTCTTTCATTGCAGGGCATGGACTCTGAGATGTGGTTCACAGGCTTAGTTACTCTAAGGCACGTGGGATCTTAGTTGCCTGACCAGGGGTCAAACTCGCATGCCCTGCATTGCAAGGCTCAATTCTTAACCACTGGACCACCAGGGAAGTAAGTCCCTAGAGTCCAGATTTCTATGGAATGAAGCAAAGCACTATTGAATTCAACAATGCTTAGCAAATATTCTGACAGCTACAATTACAGCAGTAACTGCAATTATAGTTACTCTGTCAGTTACGACAGTAATTCTTTTTGCAGTAGCCCACTGTGGTCAGGTCGTGCCTCACCTGGCACAGCGGTTTTGGCACTTGCATGCTCAGTCACTCAGCTGTGTCCAGCCCTTTGTGACCCCAAGGACTGCAGCCCACCAGGCTCCTCTATCCATAGCAATTTTCCAGGCAAAGATACTGGAGTGGGTTGCCATTTCCTTCGACAGGGGATCTTTCTGACCCAAGGATGGAACTCACGTGTCCCCCATTGGCAGGCGGATTCTTTACCACTGAGCCACCGGGAAAGCTCATTGGTGTTGGTACTTTTTAAGCAAAGTGTTGCTGTCACAAGTCAGACTGAAAGTTTTCTGAAGCAGCATGACCCCTTCATTCTTACAGTGCTTTAAGAAGACAATGCTAAGTGTTAGATAAAAGTGAAGATCTATAACTGAATCCTAAACCCTGCAGGGATCCACAAACAGGAGCTAATTTCACCCAAACTTGTGTAATTGCTGACTTCTTATGTCCTTGAGTAGTGAATCTCCAACTGTGCTTCCTAAACTAGGGGCCTCAGCATCATATGAAAATGCTAATACTTGGCTCCATCCTAGACCTAGAGAATCAAAAATCCTGGGATGGGACCCAGCAATCTGTGTTGAACAAGCCCTCCACATGTATTTGATACACACTCAAGTTTGAAAACCACCAAGCAAAGGAGAATAACAATCTAATAACCCAGTTTCTAAATAAGGTGGGGGCAGGGACAGACTAGCCATTGAATTACAATGCTAGGTAATATTCAAATGAAATTCCTTCCAGAATATGGAATCAGAAATATTCTTGCCTATTTTGACAAATAGATTCTCTTTCTTAAAATAAAATATATATCTCTCTGAATTATGCAGGCCATTGGGGATTTACCTTAACTGCTAGGAAATTTGGTCTCTAAATGCCTGGCTGTTCTGTGCATTTGTTTCTCAAAAGCCATTTTGTATTTTTTACATGATGTTAGATTACCCATTTCTAATGTAAAAACTTTATTTTATGGAATAAAATTATGCTTAGGAAGGTCAAACATTTGTTACTACTTTATAAAATACATTATATATGAAATCAGGATAAGCTAAGATGATAGAAAGGAAAGAAAGAAAGAGAAAGAAGGTTGATGCATGGGATCCTTTATCTCTATAGTAGTTTTCACTGGAGAAAATCTTAAGTCTCCATGGACCCTAAAATTTTTCCTCTGCTACCTTGTCAACTACATAAGAGTAAGAAGTAAGCTTTAAATAAATGTGCTCAATAAATGTTTGTGGAATGAAAGAATGAAATCCATGATGTGGGATATTTTTCATTTGAGACTCAGACTTATAAATGAGCTCTAGAGAAGAAATGAGAAACGATTCTTCACCAGGGTAGGGTAAAACTTTCCCTATACACTTTTAAATTCTAAACTGGCATTGGTGGATTAAACTGACAAAAAGCCAGTTTAACAGGAGAATAGATCAACAAATCTTATTCATGTTTTAAATTTTTATGTGCATGGGGGCTTCACAGAAAAGAAGTGAAAAAAAATGTCAGGCTTGAGAGCTTATATACCATTTAAACAAAGGGTGATAAATTATATTGAAGTGACTAGATGAAGGAAAAGGGGGTTGCGTTTCTCTGTGTTGCGTTTCACAGAGGCAATAAACTGTGAAAAGGTAAGTTATGGGGAAGCTAGTGGAAGATAATGATAATTTAAATAATCTGTGCAGTCTTGTCTCAGGTCTGAGGTTTCATCTCTAGTAATAACGGTGGTGGTTCTCCTACTAGTTTGGGAGAAGGGAACCAGAAGTCTTCACACAGGGAAATTGATGCTTTGTTTCTTTCGGCAGACAGGGGAAGGCAGAACTCTTCTTGGACTTGCTTTTTCTCAACTGCTTTCAGTTCAAAATAATCCTTACACCAAAGTGGCATATTAGGGGTGACATATTCTGACCCCATATTTTGTGATGAAATTCCAAGAAGGACAATTCGAATCCCTAAAGGATGATGCCATCAAAGTTCTGCATTTGTTATGTCAGCAGCAGATCTGGAAGACCCAGCAGGGGCCACAGGACTGGAAAAGGTCAATCCTCATCCCAATTCCCAAGAAGGGCAGCACCAAAGAATGTGCTAATCATCAGACAATTGCACTCATCTCCCATGCTCGTAAGGTTATGCTTAAAATCTTGCATTCTAGGTTTCAGGATTATGTGAACCAAGAACTTCCAGATGTCCAAGTTGGATTTAGAAAAGGAAGAGGAACTAGAGATCAAATTGGCAACATTTGGTGGATTATAGAAAAAGCAAGGAGATTTCAGAAAAATTTTGTTTCATCGACTACACAAAAACCTTTGACTGTATAGCTCATGACAAACTGTGGAAAGCTCTTAGAGAGATGGGAATACCAGACCATCTTACCTGTCTCCTGAGAAACCTGTATGTGGGTCAAGAAGCAACAGTTAGAACCCTGTACAGAACAACTAATTGGTTCAAGACGGAGAAAGGAGTATGACAGGGCTGTCTGCTGTCACCCTGTTTGTTTCATCTCCATGCTGAGCACAACATGAGAAATGCCAGGCTGGATGAGTTAGCTGGAATCAAAATCAGATCAGATCAGATCAGTCGCTCAGTCGTGTCCGACTCTTTGCGACCCCATGAACCGCAGCACGCCAGGCCTCCCTGTCCATCACCAGCTCCCGGAGGTCACCCAGACTCGCATCCATCGAGTCAGTGATGCCATCCAGCCATCTCATCCTCTGTCGTCCCCTTCTCCTCCCGCCCTCAATCCCTCCCAGCATCAGAGTCTTCTCCAATGAGTCAACTCTTCGCATGAGGTGGCCAAAATACTGGAGTTTCAGCTTTAGCATCATTCCTTCCAAAGAAATTCCAGGGCTGATCTCCTTCAGAATGGACTGGTTGGATCTCCTTGCAGTCCAAGGGACTCTCAAGAGTCTTCTCCAACACCACAGTTCAAAAGCATCAATTCTTCGGCGTTCAGCCTTCCTCACAGTCCAGCTCTCACATCCATACATGACCACAGGAAAGACCATAGCCTTGACTAGGCGAACCTTTGTTGGTAAAGTAATGTCTCTGCTTTTGAATATGCTATCTAGGTTGCTCATAACTTTCCTTCCAAGGAGTAAGCGTCTTTTAATTTCATGGCTGCAGTCACCATCTGCAGTGATTTTGGAGCCCAGAAAAACAAAGTCTGACACTGTTTCCACTGTTTCCCCATCCATTTCCCATGCAGCGATGGGACCAGATGCCATGATCTTCGTTTTCTGAATGTTGAGTTTTAAGCCAACCTTTTCACTCTCCACTTTCACTTTCATCAAGAGGCTTTTTAGCCCCTCTTCACTTTCTGCCATAAGAGTGGTGTCATCTGCATATCTGAGGTTATTGATATTTCTCCCGGCAATCTTGATTCCAACTTCTGTTTCTTCCAGTCCAGCATTTCTCATGATGTACTCTGCATACAAGTTAAATAAACATGGTGACAATATGCAGCCTTGACGTACTCCTTTTCCTATTTGGAACCAGTCTGTTGTTCCATGATCAGTTCTAACTGTTGCTTCCTGACCTGCATACAGATTTCTTAAGAGGCAGATCAGGTGGTCTGGTATTCCCATCTCTTTCAGAATTTTCCATAATTTATTGTGATCCACACAGTCAAAGGCTTTGGCATAGTCAATAAAGCAGAAATAGATGTTTTTCTGGAACTCTCTTGCTTTTTCCATGATCCAGCGGATGTTGGATCAAAATAGGCAGAGAAATAACAACAACCTCAGATATGCAGATGATACCGCTCTTAGGATGTTGGAATCAAAATAGGCAGAGAAATAACAACAACCTCAGATATGCAGATGATACCGCTTTAATGGTGGAAGGTGAAGAGGAACTAAAGAGCCTATTGATGACGGTGAAGGAGGAAAGTGAAAGAGCCTACTTAAAACTAAATAGTGAAAAAAAGAAGATCATGGCATCTGGCCCCATTACTTCATGGCAAACGGAAGGGAAAAAGGTGGAAGAAGTGACAGATTTCCTCTTCTTGGGCTCCACGCAGACGGAGACTGCAGCCATGAAATCAGAAGACAATTTCTTCTTGGCAGAAAAGTGATGATAAACCTAGACAGTGTGTTGAAAAGCAGAGATATTACTCTGCCGATAAAGGTCTGTATACTCAAGGCTATGGTCTTCCCAGTGGTCTTGTACAATTGCGAGAGCTGGACCATAAAGAAGGCAGAACACCAAAGAATTGATGCCTTTGAACTGTGGTGCTGGAGAAGACGCCTGAAAGTCCCTTGGACAGCAAGGAGATCAAACCAGTCAATCTGAAGGGAGATCAACACTGAATATTCACTCGAAGGACTGATGTTGAAGCTGAAACTCCACTATTTTGGTTATCTGATGCAAAGAGATGACTCATTGGAAAAGTCCCTGAGGCTGGGAAAGATTGAGGGCACAAGAGAAAGGGGCATCAGAGGATGAGATGGCTGGACAGCATTACCGATGCAATGACCATGAACTTGGGCAAACTCTAGGAGATTGTGAGGGACAGGGAGGCCTGGTGTGCTGCAGTCCATGGGGTCACAAAGAGTTGGACACAACTGAGCACCTGAATAACAACAACAACAACATTCTGATCCCTCTACCTGAATCTTTGAGCTGGGTGAAGACAATGCTCCTCCTTGCTGATTCTCTTGTGTGTTCCTGAGTGCATTCTCTTTTACGATCTAGAACCCTGCCTGTTCAGGCTGCTGCTGCTGCTAAGTCGCTTCAGTCATGTCCGACTCTGTGCGACCCCATAGACAGAAGCTCACCAGGCTCCCCTGTCCCTGGGATTCTCCAGGCAAGAACACTGGAGTGGGTTGCCATTTCCTTCTCCAACACATGAAAGGGAAAAGTGAAAGTGAAGTTGCTCAGTCGTGTCTGACTCTTAGCGACCCCATGGACTGCATCCTACCAGGCTCCTCCGTCCATGGGATTTTCCAGGCAAGAGTACTGGAGTGGGGTGCCATTGCCTTCTCCTGCAATGGCTCAAAAACAAACTATGGCAACATGATGGCCTCTCCTTTCCACCCCTGTTCTACATCACATGGAAAACTGAGGCAAAAGAGAGATGGTCTGTCAAGTGGGTGGGTCACAGAGTAGGTTACAAACCCAAGACTCCAAGTATATCATGTGGAATTAAACGTGCTATGGAATTATAAGGAAATTGTTTCAGCATTCATAAGCTTTCATCTATTTTTCTGATGCTGTACTTTTCTGCCATTAGAAGAAGCAGCAGGGGGAAGGGAGGAAAGAAAAGACAGCTCACAAAAAACGAAGCCATCCCCTTGCACTGAGTGTGGGCAGGAGGTTAATTTTACACTGCAGCTAAAGAAGGACGAGGAATGTCCTGGTAGGCTGGAGAGTGGGTGGGCACCAGATGTCTTACTCTGCCTTTTAGAAACACACGTTGGAAAGAGGAGTCCTGAACGTGCTGCCCCCATGAGATGCGAAGCAGCAAAGAGGCCTGCAAGGAGGGAACACAGACAAAAAAAGAACTAGGCCAACCACAATTAGAAGAAATTAACTGAGAAAATGCCAGAGGACTTGATCCTCTCTTTTCTCCGTTTCTCTGACAGAATTTTACAATTAAAGACACAATTATTCTCGTTTGATTTGTTCTTCTCCTAACTGTCCTTTGGACTCTTTCATCAAGATGGTCCCCATACATCCGGCAAATTCTAATTATCAGATTATTATATCAGACAAAGGCAGATTGCTCTGACTGGGGGTGGCCAGAAATTGGAACTTTCACAGGCAATGCCAGGCACTTTCAAGTTAACTTTGCCTCTGTCATGCTCTCATTTTTCAAGGCCCTCAAGATACAATCCATTTGCTTTACAAATCTTAAATCTCCATTTTGATGGCGATAGGATGCAACAGAACGGATGCCACTGGTAATGATTCAAAAATAACTCTGAAATTCTGGGATGATAATTCACAGCTCTCAGTACCAGCAAATGCTACTGGAGACAGGATCAGAAGTTCACATAGAAAGAAATGCAACTTCATCCTCATGACATTCATTTCAGGTCAGTAATTAAACAGATTTCCTCACTTTCCAATGAAGACATCCAGAGTCACAAAAGGGGCTTGTGGGTATTCTGATTTTGTGTAAGAGCCAGAAGCCCGCAGGACAAATGCATTATTTAATTCTCCACTATCACACACTAAACAGCTTTTTTTGGACTCTAGACATCAATTTGTTCCAATATTAAAGGCCCCAGTGGTAAAAAGATATGAAAATATTCAAAGTAAACTGATGCCTCTGAAACTCTTGGATCAGAATACTAATGCCTCCATCTGAAGAGGCCTAAGTCTGTTATCTTTCCATTAGAAACCTTTCACACAAGTCCATTTGGACAATAAATACCTGCAGCTCATGGACAGTAATATCCATTTATTTTTCTATGTAATGCCCTTCTTTGTCTGCATATCTTATGCAGATTCATCAGTGACACTTTTTTTTTTTTTTGAGCCTGAAATTCTAAAGAAGTCAAAGAAAGCTACTACTATGTCTCTTTCTACCTACCTTTGGTTGGTAATTAGGATAGCATCATGTGGATTAGGTGTTTGAAAATGTTGGTTAATAAAGGAAATTAGAAACCTCTTCTACACACAAACAAACTGAAACTGGAAGCGCCTAAGTTAAATACACACAGGGCATTGTAACCCACAGCACTGGTTCAGACATTAATTACGTAAATATTTAGTGATTGCTCTGTGCTCAGGACTTCCTGCTGGCTCAGATGGTAAATCATCTGCCTACAATGCAGGAGACTCGGGTTTAATCCCTGGGTCAGGAAGATCTCCTGGAGAAGGAAATGGCAACCCACTCCAATATTCTTGCCTGGAAAATCCCATGGACGGAGGAGCCTGACAGACTACAGTCCATGGGGTCACAAAGAGTCGTACATGATTGAGCAACTTCACTGTCTTTCTGTGCTCAGTTGGTAAAGAATGCACCTGCAATGTAGGAGATCTTGTTCGATTCCTGGGTCAGAAAGATCTGCTGGAGAAGGGATAGGCTACACACACCAGTATTCTTGGTCTTCCCTTGTGGTTCAGCTGGTAAAGAATCCACCGGCAATACAAGAAACCTGGGTTCAATCCCTGGATTGGGAAGATCCTCTGGAGAAGGGAAAGGCTACCCACTCCAGTATTCTGGCCTGGAAAATTCCATGGACTGTATGGTCCATGGGGTCACAAAGAGTCAGACCCGACTGAGTGACTTTCACTTTCACTTTTCACCTCCTGTGCCGGGCACTGAACACTCAACTTCGTTTCCTTTGTGTTTTTGTTTTTAAAGGGTTTCCAACGTAGACCATTTTAAAAGTCTTATTGAATCTGTTCCAAGATTGCTTCTGTTTCATGTTTTGTTTTTTCGCCCAAAAGCATGCAGTATCCCAGCTCTCCAACCAGGGATCAAATCTACACCCCCTCAGGTGGAAGAAGTCTTAACCACTGGACAACCAGCAAAGTCCCTGAACATTGTACTTCGAATTGGGTAGGTAACCATCATGTTGATTAACAGCTCACCACATAGGGAGCAGTAACTTATATAGCTCTTGAATTAAACAAATGTGTTAAACTAGTGCTCACTGCCTGAGTGGGGATAAAGGAAGAAGGGATCACAGGGGTTGTGAAAGCCTTCACAAAGAAAGCTCCAAGCTTGGTTTGCTGCCAAGCAGGAAGTGGCTTTCCCTTACTTCCCTTATTTCTTCTCCTAATATCACGGTGTGCAGAGCCAGGTGCACTGGGAGAGAGAACTCAGCTATCAGAAAGACTAAAGGCCCAGGACTCTCAGGGATGGATCCAGAGAGTTCCAGAACCAAGTGCAGATTTATAATGACCAACATTTGGTAATAAGAGGGAAGAGAAAGAAGCATCATAGCAGGACCCAGATCCACAGGGACTCCCAGACAAGAACATGGAAAGACCAATGTTACAAAGCACCGTACCGCTTAAGAGTGTAAGGATGGATAAACAAGGGCCTACGGCACAGCGTGGGAGCTACTGGTTTGGCCAAAAGTTCGTTCGGGTTTCCCCGTAAGCAGGAAAACGTGAACTAATATTTTGGTCAACTGAATACATTCACTATCCTATGATAAACTGTAATGGAAAAGAATATGAAAAAGTATGTATGTACAACTGCATCACTTTGCTGTACAGCAGAAACAGCACTGTGAATCAACTGTACTTCAATGACATTTAAAAAAATAACAACTCAGTCTATACCAAAAAAAAAAAAAAATGAGTATGAAGAGGTGAAGACTCCAGAAGGTTACTCTTGGAGTTGGAATTTAGCTCAACCTCCCATGTGATCTTGGCACATCCTCTTGCCTCTCTATGCCTGTTTCTTCATTTATAAAATTAAGATAGCAATAATGCCTACCGCTTTAGACTATGGTCAAAACAAAATATCTTAATGCATTTAAAGAACTTAAAATTATGCCTAGTACCTAGAAACTATTTAGGAAGGATATGCTAATAAATGAACTATTCACTTAGTCTCCTAGTTGATACAGATTATTACCAATGTCTTATTGAGGAAAGGCAGATTGCTTTCAGAAATGACAGTAGTTAATCTTCATTTGCTGGCCAGAATATTTGATATCAGTATTTAGCTCTCCCTAGAGAATGTAGATAATAATAGTACTTGTTTCATAAGGCATCAGAAGAATTATTACTTTATCATTAGACATACTCAAAAGCATTTTTGCCTTTCTAATTTCTAAGCTAAAGAACCACCTGAGGTGTTGTTATAGGTATTGATATTATAAATTGCTAAGAGTAAGCCCAGAAGAGGAAATCTCAGATTACGTATATGGCCAGCTGTTTTATAGAGGATTATTTTCTTTCTTTGTAGAGGGCAGCACTAGTCTACTTCGGGTAAGGCACAAATCATGTAAAAAATGGTCATCAGAAGTGCCAAGGAGGGGATTTCCCAGGTGGTCCAGAGGTTCTTTGCCTTCCAATGCAGGAGGTGTGGGTTCAATCTCTGGTCAAGGAACTAAGGTCCCACATGCCTTATAGCCAAAAAATCAAAACAGAAGCGATATAACAAATTCAATAAAGACTTTAAAAAAAAAAAAAAAGAAGTGACAAGGAGGACATTCTTAGCACACACTCAGAGTTCATTCTTAGCACACACTCAGAGTTCACTAGTGTGTACTTTATCAATCCAGATGTATCCAGCACTTACTACAAGACATCTTACTAAGTGCTATACAGGTTACATTTGCATTTTCTGTCCTCAAGGAGCTTAAATCTTAACTGAGGTATCATGTCTAGTGTAATACAACTCAACAAAGATGTGTCATTAATAGTTCCAGAAAAAAACACAGAATAATAGCCAGACTAGGGTATTTCATAAGAAAGAAATCAGCATGAGTCAAGACGGTCTAACAAAGCTTGTGGAGAAGAAAGAGAAAAGATTCTAGGACCAAGCCGATGCCTGTGGATTTCTCCCCACACCACCAAGCAATTCTCCAGCACCGGCTGGCTGTCCTACAATCTGACAACTACATACGCCGCGACAGCATTGCGTCCAACAGGTCGGGGCTCAGTCCCATGAGGCTGCCTCCCACTTCAGATGCCAGCTGCAAACACATGTTACCGGCACTTCTGATGAAACTCCTGAAGAGCTTCCCACCAATGCCCTTTGTGGGTTCAACTAATTTGCTAAACTGATAACAAAATGTGCTGCCATTACAGCTAAAAATTTCTGAAACAAGCAAAAGGGGAAGAGGCAGGAGGAGGATATTTTCAAGAATGCTAGAAAAACGCTTCAAACATGACAGGACTTTTAAACAGAAAAAAAGTTCACTCACAGACAGAGGGGTATTATTTCCTGGTAGGATACTGTTGAATTTCTTCCGTATCTTCTGATGTCCTCCTCTAACTGGTTTAAGACTAATTATAGAAGCAGAGAAAAGACTTGGAACTAGATTTTCTGGAAAATCTCACATCTAGATGGAGCAGAGGGAGTGATTAATTAATCCTCTAATTTTTTATCTCCCTGCCATGTCAGTATCCACAACTCAGCTCACCCAAAAAATCTACTGTTTTAATTGCAATTGCCCATTTATTGGGTATTACTGCCCAAAAGATACATTTGCAAGTACTTTAAATGTCATTTAAGCTTTATAATATCTCCAGAAAGACATCAGAATTTTCTCCATTTTGCACATGAGGTAACAATCTTAGAAGGACTTTAAGATCAAAAAAGAAAACATGTTAGTATTGGGTTGACCAAAAAGTTCATGTGGGTTTTTCTGGTAACATCTTATGAAAAAACTTCAATGAACCTTTTGTTCAACTCAATAGAAGAACTCTAACACAGTTCCAAAGCCTGAGCTGTCACCCTTGGGCTCTCCTAGGCCCATTCCCTTACATAGCTGATAAGAATTTTGTAATTTGAACTTCGTGGTTGAACTTGAAGCTCTCTACTAAACAACTAGTGATTTCTCCTTGAGCAAATCACTTAACCTCTCCTATTGCCACATTTTTCATACATAAAAGGAAAGCTCATGGATTCATCAGGCATTTAGGAGGCATTTAGGATGTCTGGAGATAAGCATTTTTAAAATACTTATATCTACTAAACACTTAGCAATTCCACTTGTTTGTTACTGCTACTGCTAAGTCGCTTCAGTCGTGTCCGACTCTGTGCGACCCCATAGAAGGAAGCCCACCAGGCTCCCCCGTCCCTGGGATTCTCCAGGCAAGAACAGTGGAGTGGGTTGCCATTTCCTTCCCCAATGCATGAAAGTGAAAAATGAAAGTGAGTCGCTCGTCGGTCCGACTTAGCGACCCCATGGACTGGAGCCTACCAGGATCCTCCGTCCATGGGATTTTCCAGGCAAAGTCTGGGGTGGGGTGCCATCGCCTTCCCCACTTGTTTGTTATAGGACCTCAATTTTCTCCACCTCGTGCTATTGTGAAAATAAGAGTATTTACTTCACAGAGTATGTGTGTGTGCATAAATTCAATGAGCTATTACGCAGCACTTAGAATTACCTGGCTGACACAAAGTAATCATACCATAATGTTCATTCTTAGCTCTGAGGATGATGCAAACAATGATAACAGTGCAAGTGATGGTAATGATGCTAAGTGTTATCAATACCAGCCCAGAAACCTCCATATCTCTGTGCAAAAATAAAAGAGACTCATGCTTGTTAAAGCATACACAGCAGAATAGTTCACAAATAGTATTTCCCATTTATCTTCAAGGTAAAGTTTACAGACAATGACAATTCTGTAGAATTGGAAGAAGTGATCAAGCCAAAATGGACTATTCATTCACTATCTCAGACAAGAAGGCATTAGATATGAAGAACTAATTGGGCTTCCTGCATAAGTTAAATGATTTTGTCATCAACAAATATCTGACTGTGCCTCAGATCATGAAATCCTTATTGCAAAATTCAGACTTAAATTGAAGAAAGTAGGGAAAACCACTAGGACATTCAAAGTGAAAGTGAAATTTGCTCAGTAGTGTCCAATTGTTTGCAATCCTGTGGACTATACCCATACACATGAAATTCTCCAACAGAATACTGGAGTGGGTAGTCGTTCCTTTCTCCAGGGGATCTTCCCAATCCAGGGAGTAAACCCAGGTCTCCTGCATTGCAGGCGAATTCTTTACCAGCTGAGCCATCAAGGAAACCCAAGAATACTGCATTGGGGAGCCTACCACTTCTCTAGCAGATCTTCCTGACCCAGGAATCAAACCAGGGTCTCCTGCTTTGCAGGAGGATTCTTTACCAGCTGATGACCTAAATCAAATCCCTTAGAATTATACAGTGGAAGTGACAAATAGATTCAAGGGATTAGATCTGGTAGACAGAGTGCCTGAAGAACTTCTGATGGAAGTTTGTAACATTACACAGGAGGCAGTGATCAAAACCATCCCCAAGAAAAAGAAATGCAAAAAGGCAAAATGGTTGTCTGAGGAGGCTTTACAAATAGCTGAGAAAAGAACAGAAGCGAAAGGTAAAGGAGAAAAGCTCTGAGGATGTGAACCATGTCAATGCAGAGTTCCAAAGAACAGCAAGGAAAGATAAGAAAGCCTTCCTAAGTGGTCAATGCAAAGAACGAAGAATCAATAGAATGGGAAAGACAAGAGATCTCTTCAAGAAAATTATAGACACCAAGGGAACATTTCATGGAAAAGTGGGCACAATTAAGGACAGAAATGGTATGGAACTAACAGAAGCAGAAGCTATTAAGAAGAGGTGGCAAGAATACACAGAACTATACAAAAGAGACCTTAATGACCCAGATAACCATGATGATGTGATCACTCACCTAGAACCAGACACCCTGAAATGCAAAGTCAGGTGGGCCTGAGGAAGCATTACTATGAACAAGGCTAATGGAGGTGATAGAATTCCAGCTGAGCTATTTCAAATCCTAAAAGATGATGTTGTTAAAGTGCTGCACTCAATATGCCAGCAAATTTGAAAACTCAGCAGTGGCCACAGAACTGAAAAGGGGCAGTTTTCATTCCAATCCCAAAGAAAGGCAACGCCAAACAATGTTGAAAATACCACACAACTGTACTCATCTCACCAGTAGCAAAGTAATGCTCAAAGTTCTCCAAGCGAGGCTTCAACGGTACGTGAAACAAGAACTTCCAGATGTTCAAGCTGGATTTACAAAAGGC
Source organism: Tragelaphus eurycerus (assembly GCA_935064755.1). NCBI lineage: Eukaryota > Metazoa > Chordata > Mammalia > Artiodactyla > Bovidae > Tragelaphus > Tragelaphus eurycerus. The sequence goes on along the minus strand of CAKXYN010000034.1, from coordinate 7,524,314 downwards.
AGAGGAACCAGAGATCAAATTGCCAACATCCACTGGATCATAGAAAAAGTAAGAAAATTACAGAAAAGCATATCCTTCTGCTTTATTGACTATGCTAAAACCTTTGACTTTGTTGATCACAACAAACTGCAAAATTCTTAAAGAGACGGGAATAACAGACCACCTCACCTCCCTCCTGAGAAATCTGTTTGCAGGTCAAGAAGCAACAGTTAGAACCGGACATGGAACAATGGACTGGTTCCAAATTGGGAATGGAGTTCATCAAGGCTGTATATTGTCACCATGCTTATTTAACTTATATGCAGAGTACATCATGCGAAATGCTGGGCTGGATAAAACACAAGCTGGAATCAAGATTGCTAAAAGAAATATCAATAACCTCAGATATGCAGATGACAGCATCCTTATGGCAGAAAGCAAAGAGGAACTAAAGAGCCTCTCGATAGAATTCAAAGAGGAGTGTGAAAAGTTGACTTAAAACTTATTCAGAAAATGAAGATCATGGCATCTGGTCACATCACTTCATGGCAAATAAATGGAGAAACAATGGAAACAGTGAGAGACTATTTTCCTGGGCTCCAAAATCACTGCAGATGGTGATTGTAGCCATGAAATCAAAAGCAGCTTGCTCCTTGAAAGAAAAGCTATGATCAACCTAGCATATTAAAAAGTAGGGACATTACTTTGCTGACAAAGTCACAAATTACTTTGCTGTCTAGTCACAGATATAGTTTTTCCAGTACTCCTGTGAGAACTGAACCATAAAGAAGGCTGAACACTGAAGAATTGAAGCTCTTGAGCTGTGGTGTTGGAGAAGACTCTTGAGAGTCCCTTGGACTTCAAGAAGATCAAACCAGTCCATCCCAAAGGAAATCAGTCCTGAATATTCATTGCAAGGACTGATGCTGAAGCTGAAACTCCAATCCTTTGGCCACCTGATATGAAGAACTGAGTGACTGGAGAAACCCTGATGCTGGAAAAGACTGAAGGCAGGAGGAGAAGGGGAAAACAGAGGATGAGATGGTTGGGTGGCATCACCAAGTCAATGGACATGAGTTTGAGCAAACGCTGGTAGCTGGTGAAGGACAGGGAATCCTGGTGTGCTGGAGTCCATAGTATCACTAAGGTTGGACATGACTGAGCAGCTAAACAACTACAAATATCTGACCTCAGACTCTACAAAGATAGGGAATGAGGTAAGAAATAGAAATCTTCATTGAAAAAGAAATTCCTTCGAGAAAAATGGTGCTGATGAACCTATCTGCTGGACACGAACAGAGGTGCAGACGTACAGAATGGACACAGGCGAGGAAAGGGAGGTGGGAACAATCCAGAGACTACCACTGATACATATACATCACCGTATGTGAAACAGAAGGTAGTGGAAGCTGCTTGGGGCTGCGTGGCACAGGGAGCTGGGTTCAGTGCTCTGTGATGACCTGGAGGGGTGGGAGTGAGGTTCAAGAGGGCCAGAGGGAAAGGAAAAATGTAAACACACAGCTGATTCACTTTGTTACACAGCAGAAAAACAACACTGTTAGCACAATTATACCCAACTAAAAGAATTTTTTTTAAAGAATGGAAATGCCTGAAATTCAGAGCAGTCGAATGAGGCTCATTCATTTATTACGAATTCCACATATATTTATTGAGTTCACCCAGGTATTTTGCGAGGGACTTTTATAATTTTTTTTTTTTTTAAAAAGAATGTCAATTAGTGACATTGGATAAATGTAATTACTGTCTTTTTTTTTTTTTTTAACTTTTCAAAATTTGATCGTCTATATCTAATATGAAACAGATTCTATGGGGGTTAAAGAACTAAATGAACACATCAAATTTATGAATTAGCTACTCAAAAATCTAATGCTTATCTGTTTTTGAGTTGTAGACTCTTTTTAGTGTAAAAACAATATGATATGTTATGCAAACTTCATGCCAATAAAAAAAAATTCTCAAAAATGTAGGAATCAAAACAAAAACCACAGGTAAAATTTCTGCACATTGAAAATGCAAGGAGTTACTTATAATGGTATTTTAAAATTGTCAATGACTGAAAAACATGTTCACGGTGTACTACGTAAATGCAAGCAAATTGGTGGTAAAGAGTCCATCTGCCAATGCAGGAGATGAGGGTTCAATCTCTGGGTCGGGAAGAAAGGAAATGGTAACCCACTCCAGTATTCTTGCCTGGGAAATTTCAGGACAAAGGAGCCTGGCAAGCTACAGTCCATAGGGTCAAAAAAAAAAAAAAAAAATCAGAAATGACTTAGCTACTAAGCAACAAATTACAATCATGATTACCACTTAGATTTCAGCTTTAAAAAAAAACAAAAACTTTTTTATGTACTTTCCAAATTTCTGAAATTAACTCTCGATTACAGAATTGTTAAAACTTTTCTTGCTATTGTTAAAAAGCAAAGTAAGAACAATCATGAGATCAGAGAGACCAGTCAGTGAAAGACTTCTTACATAAGGCATCAGAATAACCAGTAGTGTTTGTTAGTGGGGTCCATCCAAAAGGTTTCTGATTTAGCAGTTTCTCAAGTGACACTGTGGAGAAGGCAATGGCACCCCACTCCAGTATTCTCGCCTGGAAAATCCCATGGATGGAGAGAGGCTGGTAGGCTGTAGTCCATGGGGCTGCTAAGAGTCAGACATGACTGAGCGACTTCACTTTCACTTTTCACTTTAATGCACTGGAGAAGGAAATGGCAACCCACTCCAGTGTTCTTGCCTGGAGAATCCCAGGGATGGGAGAGCCTGGTGGGCTGCCATCTCTGGGGTCGCACAGAGTCGGACACGACTGAAGCGACTTAGCAGCAGCAGCAGGAAGTGGCACTGATGTTCCCTATACCCTGAGGACCACACTTTAAACTACTGGCTAACAGGTAAGATCATGGACTTCTGAGCCAGACTACTTAGGGTTGAATCACAGCATTGATGTTTCCTAAGTGTGTAAAAGTATCGTACTTAATCTCCGAACTTCAGTTCCTTCAACTGTAAAATAAAAACAGTGAGATTACATAATAGTACCTAACCCTCAAAACTGTTATTGGATTTCTAAGATTTATAGCCTTCATTTCTAAGCTGAATGAATTAACAGGTGTAAGAGACTCAGAATAACATTTATTATGGCGTAAATGTTACATGCATTATTTTAGTAAGAATGTAAATCTATCACTATTCCTATTTCACTAACAATGTCAAGTAACAGCTTTTAAAATTTTATCACATTTTGGAATGTACTCATATTTGTTAATAACGCCTATTTTCCCAATCCTTCTGTAATTATTTGCCACAAAGCCATTCAGACTCTTCAAAAGAATTATCCTTACTGAAGGGCAGGGAGTGAATGGGATCAGAGAGAGTGCCAGTTGAAGAGTGGACCTATGAAGGGCTGGATGGTGGCACGAGGAAAGAAAGCTGGGATGCTGTGCTCTGAAGTCAGTGGTAGAAATAGACAAGGACTGATGCACACATCACTGAGTCTAGTGAGATGTAATTCACATGATACAGTGGTACCCCAGGATGACAACATCACCCATAGCTAGCACAACTTCACAGTTTCTCATGCTAACTGGGACACGTAGAAAGTGAGCAGACGGACTTCCCTCCTGGTCCAATGGTTAAGAATCCACTTGCCAATTTAGGGGACGCAAGTTTGATCCCTGGTCTGGGAAGATCCCACATGTCACGGGGCAATAAGCCTGTGCGTCACAACTCCTGAGCCCATGCGCTGCAACTCCTGAAGGCAGAGTGCCTTAGAGCCAGTGCTCTGCAACAAGAGAAGCCACGGCAACAAGAAGTCTGCACACTGCAACTAGAGGAAAGCCCACACACAGCAACAAAGACCCAGTGCAGCCAAAAAAGAATACATACATAACTAAAATTAAATTAAAAATATTTTAAAGAAGTGAGCAGATACTTGCATTAATACATGATATTTATTTTTCTCTTATATGTGGAATCTAGAACAATGGCACCAATGAGCCTATTTTCAGGGCAGAAATAGGGACGCAGATGTAAAAAACGGATGTGTGGACACAGGTAAGAGCGGGTAGGACGAACTGGGGCACTGATGCTAACATATACACACTACCATGTGTGAACTAGCCAGCTAGTGCAAGCTACTGTAAGGCACAGAGAGCTTGGCTCTGTGGGCGGGAGGGTGGGAGGCTCAAGAGTGAGGGGATATATGTACACTTACAGCTCATTTACTTCTTTGCACAGCAGAAACAACACTAAAGCGATCATCCTCCAATTAAAACTAAAAGTGAGCAGAGGCCAGTAATATGAATTGCTACAATGAGCTAAAAGGCATACATGAGACTTCTAGGTACGGCATCTCCCTCCGTTCTTTGACATAAAAATCACCATGTAAAAGTTCCTTATTCTTTTTTTGAAGTCAAAAAGGATAATTTTTATGAGTTTTCTGTTACTTTGGGCACTTGGGTTTCTGATAAAGTCAGAGAAAGCAAGCTGTAGTTGAAGGTGATGGGATTCAGGACAGGCCATCCTAAATACGCCACTCTGGCATACTGATTATTTCGAATTAAAGTTACTTGAGAAACAGCTGATGCAAGAAGGTCACTCTGACCCTCCTTTGTCCCCCTGAAGGCTGGAAATAAATCTCCCCTGTGAAAGGTGCCCTTCCCATATGAGAAGGTAGAGAAACATCCTTATCACCAGAAATAAGGAATTCAAGACCAAGAACTCTGTATTAACACACTTTGTTACTTCCTTATTAATTTACTACTCCAAAGCCACACTTCTTTCTCATGTCAATACTTCAGACATTTATTACTTATTTGTCTAAAAATGTCTAAAAACAGCTGCCCACCCTGGTCACTTGTTTGAGTCTCACACTTTTGTGAGCTCCCATACATACAAAGTTTTCTTCTATTAATCTCTTAAATCAATTTCATCATTGGACCAAAGAACCTACAAAAGAAAAAAGGAAAAGATTTTCTACCCTACAATAGAACATAAATTTGGAAGTCAGAGACCTACGTTCAGGGTTAGACCAATTCAGAAATGTTATACTATACTCCAAAATTCTATAATTTCTGTTGCCACTGATCTTCTTAAGGCTGAGATTATTCAAGGAAAGAGCTTCCTCCTCTAATTTGATTTCAGAAGATGAATGAGTTGGGGAGAATGCTCATTCTATGTGTTACTTGAGAGGGGAAAAGAAAATCAATCAGGCCCTTCTAGAGACTGAGGGCAAATCTGCTACAATAGACTGATTACTTTCAGAGGGTAAGCATTCTTTGAATGTTCTGAGTAATCTCAGATGGAATGTGCTTCCAAACTGAAATTACCCAAGTCCCTTAAAGAGTTTACCACTTGGTTCAGTAGGAAGAAGTAGCAGACAATGTGAAGGGTATGACGCTTACCATAAAAGCAAGCCCTGGAACACAGCTGTACTTAAGCAGATCTGAAAGAAGAATGGGGAAATTGATGCTTCTTCCAATGACGCTTACAAAATCATTCACCTTCTGGCGAGAAGATGAACATTCAGAGATGGGGTAGGGAACGGTCCCCTCAAATGTTCATTCTAAAGAAATTGAAATATTAAAAGACTTCCCCTTCCTATAATTATCAGCCCCAGTGGGTTTATGAGTGTGAACTCATAAACCTCTTAGGAACAATTGTTTAATAGCTTATACATGTTCTTCAAGAAAAAATTGAAAAAAAAAAAAAATAGAAACGGTCCTCTAAAATGACTTTAAACACTGGATAAGAGATAATAACAAATTATTTTATTAGGCTGAGCCAAATAATTTCATTTTTTTTCAATAAAATGTGTGTTTAAAGAACGAGGAAGGAAAATATATACAACAATCAATACCATCAATCTCCATATTTGAAGCAGTGAAGAATGTGACCTTTCTTTTCTGGTATTAAAACTTTAAAAAAAGTTCTACTGAAGTAAAGTTGATTTGAAATGCTTCCTTTAATTTCTTGTATCTCTATTCTAAGAGAATCTACAAAGGGCATACAACTCCAGTTTCTCTCTTCATGATGAAAGATGAATAGCTACTTCTAATACATCACCTTCAGGTACATTTACATATAGACTTTCATATGCAGATCAAATTCTGTATTACATTCCAGGTGTTGACTTCATGGCAACTATCAAACCTCAAGGGAATAACATCAGAAAGCACCAATTCATTTTTAAAAAGTGTAGTTTTTAACCAAAATTTGTTAGAATAGAGAATACTTTCTAGTGTGAAGATACTACCATCAGCAGGCAAAGATCGGGAGCAGACACAAGGCAGTATGTTCTTTCTTGATTAGCACTGGATATTTACCACATTCCCACTGGAATCCATAATCTATATTTTGAGACTCATCAAAGAACTGAAGTCCCCAACATCACTGATTCCAAGCTGCATCATGATGGAGTGAGAAGATGTCTGGCTGTGAGATTTTATGCTCCCATTTCATCTTCCTTTTTCCCATTTATTCCAGTCTGAGCACGCCAGCTTCTGTGGCTGCAGTAATTTAGTAATCTGTTGAGAGACTGCAACCCCTGCTGAATCTCCTTCACGTCCTTCCCCTAGAGAGTGCCCCTCATTGCCACACACAGCAAACTGACTCACGAATACCAGTCTCTACATGCCCCAAGAAAGCAAATGCATAGGGACATATTTTACAAGTATTGTTAGAATTTCCTCCTTGATAATAAGAAGTAGGTTGTTCTTAGTCAAATAAAGAGTCTTTGGTCTTTAGTACCCAGAGAAAGAAACAGCTCACAACGTATGGTATGGCATGAAGAATATGTATACAGACTTCCCCAGTAGTCCAAGGGATAAAGACTCCACGCTCCCAATGCAGGGGCCCTGAGTTCGATCTCTGGTGGGGGAACTAGATCCCACATGCCGCAACTGAAGACCCACACACCACATCAAAGACTGAAGGTCCCATGTGTGGCAACTAAGACCTGGCAAAGCCAAATAATTATTTTGAAAAAGGACCAAAAAAAAAAAAAAAACCTCAACAAAAAATTCACACACACAAAGGAACTTAAAAATAATAATAATAAAACGTATGGATATGGAGTACAAAGCCACGGTGTCCTTGCTCTCCTTTCCCAACTACTAGCTGTTAAATCAAAGACAAATTGCTCAACCTCTCTGAGCCTAATGGCCCCTGTTATAAAACGGTGTTGTGATATCTGAGTGTGCTTCATCATTCACTTGTATCTGACCCTTTGCAATCCTTTGGGCTGTAGCCTACCAGACAATTCTGTCCATAGAATTTCCCAGGCGAGAATACTGGAGTGGGTTGCCATTTTATTCTCCAGGAGATCTTCACTGACTCGGGGATCAAACCTGTGTCACCTGCATTACAGGTGAATTCTTTATCACTGAGACATTAGGGAAGCCTGTAATACACTTTAAAATACTTAAGGAGGGAGGGAGGGAGGGAGGAAAGAGGGGGAGGGAGAGGGAGAGGGAGAGACAGAGAGGGGGAGAGAGAGAGTGTGTGTGTTTGAATATGTAACAGAGCTTCAATTTACAAAAAACAATTAATTGCTTGAATTGTGCAGGCTCATATAATCTAAAAGCTATGGTAATTACTACAAACACTTCATCTCTGATCAGCAAAATAGGTTTTTATTAAAGAGCCTAAGCTATTTTTGAAATGGGTATTCACTGGCAAATGTTATGGTCCTCAAAGAGTATGGATAGGCAAGAAAATTTAAATATATTATTCTATAAATAAGTTGTATGAAGACTTCCTTAGACATGGGACCAGAACTCTGGTTTTTAAAAAGTCTTGAATCTACTCATGATTTCATAAGATTCTGGTAACCAAAGGCTCCCCAGGTACCCCTAGTGGTTTAAAAAAAAAATCCACCTGCCAATGCAGGAGGGTTCAATCCCTGGGTGAGGAAGATCCCCTCGAGACGGAAATGGCAACCCACTCCAGTATTCTTGCCTGGGAAATCCCATGGACAGAAGAGCCTGGTGGGCTATAGTCCATGGGGTCACAAAAGGTTGGACACGACTGAGTGGCTAACAATTTTATTTCCTCTCTAAAGAGAACAAACAAATGGCCAACAGGTATTTGAAAGGGTGCTAAATGCCATTAACCATCAGAGAAATGCAAACAAAAACCACATCCTCACACCTGTTAGGATGGCTATTTTCAAAAAATAAAAAAATAAGTGTGGACAAGATGTGGAGAAAAGTGAACCCTTGTACCCTGTTGGTGTGAATGTAAATTGACACAGCTACTATGGAAACCAGTGTGGCCATCCTTCAAAAACTTTAAGCTGGAACTACCACATCATCCAGTCATTTCATGTTGAGGTATTTATTCAAAGGAATGGAAATCAGGATCTCAAAGAAACATCTACAATCCCACGTCCACTGCTGTGTGATTCATAACAAAGATATATAATCAGCCTACATGTTCACTGAAGGATGAATGGATAAAGAAATTCACTGCACATATAACATCCAGCCTTAAAAAAGACAGAAATCCTGCCTTTTGCAACATCATAGATGAACCTGGAGGATATTATGTGAAATGAACCAGACACAGAAAAACAAATATTGCATGATCTCATGTACTCGTGAAATCTAAAATAGTTAATCTCATAAAAGCAAAGCTTTACCAGTTGCTGAGGGGAGGGGGAAATGGAAAGATGAGCAAAGGATCCAGAGTTACAATTATCTGATCAGATCAGTTGCTCAGTCATGCCCAACTCTTTGCGACCCCATGACTCATAGCATGCCAGGCCTCCCTGTCCATCACCAACTCCCAGAGTTAACCCAGACTCATGTCCATCAAGTCAGTGATGCCATCCAGCTATTTAATCCTCTGGCGTCCCCTTCTCCCCTTGCCCCCAATCCCTCCCAGCATCAGAGTCTTTTCCAATGAGTCAACTCTTCGCATGAGGTGGCCAAATTATTGAAGTTTCAGCTTTAGCATCATTCCTTCCAAAGAAAACCCAGGGCTGATCTCCTTCAGAATGGACTGGTTGGATCTCCTTGCAGTCCAAGGGACTCTCAAGAGTCTTCTCCAACACCACAGTTCAAAAGCATCAATTCTTCGGCGCTCAGCCTTCTTCACAGTCCAACTCTCACATCCATACATGACCACAGGAAATACCATAGCCTTGACTAGATGGACCTTTGTTGGCAAAGTGATGTCTCTGCTTTTGAATATGCTATCTAGGTTGGTCATAACTTTCCTTCCAAGGAGCAAGCGTCTTTTAATTTCATGGCTGCAGTCATCATCTGTAGTGATTTTGGGGCCCAGAAAAATAAAGTCTGACACTGTTTCCACTGTTTCCCCATCTATTTCCCATGCAGTGATGGGACCAGATGCCATGATCTTCGTTTTCTGAATGTTGAGCTTTAAGCCAACTTTTTCACTTTCCTCTTTCACTTTCATCAAGAGGCATTTTAGTTCTTCACTTTCTGCCATAAGGGTGGTGTCATCTGCATATCTGAGGTTATTGATATTTATCCCTGCAATCTTGATTCCAGCTTGTGTTCTTCCAGTCCAGCATTTCTCATGATGTACTCTGCATATAAGTTAAATAAACAGGGTGACAATATACAGCCTTGACGAACACCTTTTCCTATTTGGAACCAGTCTGTTGTTCCATGTCCAGTTCTAATTGTTGCCTCCTGACCTGCATACAAATTTCTCAAGAGGCAGGTCAGATGGTCTGGTATGCCCATCTCTTTCAGAATTTTCCACAGTTTATTGTGATCCACACAGTCAAAGGCTTTGGCATAGTCAATAAAGCAGAAATAGATGCTTTTTTGGAACTCTCTTGCTTTTTCCATGATCCAGCAGATGTTGGCAATTTGATCTCTGGTTCCTCTGCCTTTTCTAAAACCAACTTGAACATCAGGAAGTTTATGGTTCACATATTGCTGAAGCCTGGCTTGGAGAATTTTGAGCATTACTTTACTAGCGTGTGAGATGAGTGCAATTGTGCGGTAGTTTGAGCATTCTTTGGCATTGCCTTTCTTTGGGAGTGGAATGAAAACTGACCTTTTCCAATCGTGTGGCCACTGCTGAGTTTTCCAAATTTGCTGGCATATTGAGTGTAGCACTTTCACAGCATCATCTTTCAGAATTTGGAATAGCTCCACTGGAATTCCATCACCTCCACTAGCTTTGTTCGTAGTGATGCTTTCTAAGGCCCACTTGACTTCACATTCCAGGATGTCTGGCTCTAGGTCAGTGATCACACCATCGTGATTATCTGGGTCGTGAAGATCTTTTTTGTACAGTTCTTCTGTGTATTCTTGCCATCTCTTCTTAATATCTTCTGCTTCTGTTAGGTGCACACCATTTCTGTCCTTTATCGAGCCCATCTTTGCATGAAATGTTCCTTTAATTTTCTTAAAGAAAATCAAAGTATCTCTGATTTTCTTGAAGAGATCTCTAGTCTTTCCCATTCTGTTGTTTTCCTCTATTTCTTTGCATTGATCGCTTAAGAAGGCTTTCTTATCTCTTTTTGCTGTTCTTTGGAACTCTACATTCAGATGTTTATATCTTTCCTTTTCTCCTTTGCTTTTCTCTTCTCTTCTTTTCACAGCTATTTATAAGGCTTCCCCAGACAGCCATTTTGCTTTTTTGCATTTCTTTTCCATGGGGATGCTCTTGATGCCTGTCTCCTGTACAGTGTCATGAACCTCATTCCATAGTTCATCAGGCACTCTATCTATCAGATCTAGGCCCTTAAATCTATTTCTCACTCCCACTGTATAATCATAAGGGATTTGATTTAGGTCATACATGAATGGTCTAGTGGTTTTCCCTACTTTCTTCAATTTCAGCCTGAATTTGGCAATAAGGAGTTCATGGTCTGAGCCACAGTCAGCTCCTGGTCTTGTTTTTTGCTGACTGTATAGAGTTTCTCCATCTTTGGCTGCAAAGAATATAATCAATCTGATTTCGGTGTTGACCATCTGGTGATGTCCATGTATAGAGTCTTCTCTTGTGTTGTTGGAAGAGGGTGTTTGTTATGACCAGTGCATTTTCTTGGCAAAACTCTACTAGCCTTTGCCCTGCTTCATTCCATACTCCAAGGCCAAATTTGCCTGTTACTCCAGGTGTTTCTTGACTTCCTACTTTTGCATTCCAGTCCCCTGTAATGAAAAGGACATCTTTTTTTGGGTGTTAGTTCTAAAAGGTCTTGTAGGTCTTCATAGAACCATTCAACTTCAGCTTCTTCAGCGTTACTGGTTGGGGCATAGACTTGGATTACTGTGATTTTGAATGGTTTGCCCTGGAGACGAACAAAGATCATTCTGTCATTTTTGAGATTGCATCTAAGTACTGCATTTCGGACTCTTTTGTTGACCATGATGGCCACTCCATTTCTTCTGAGGAATTCCTGCCCGCAGTAGTAGATATAATGGTCATCTGTGTTAAATTCACCCATTCCAGTCCATTTCAGTTCACTGATTCCTAGAATGTCGACATTCACTCTTGCCATCTCGTTTAACCACTTTCCATTTGCCTTGATTCATGGACCTGACATTCCAGGTTCCTATGCAATATTGCTCTTTACAGCATCAGACCTTGCTTCTATCACCAGTCATATCCACTGTTGTTTTTGCTTTGGCCCCATCCCTTCATTCTTTCTGGAGTTATTTCTCCACTGATCTCTAGTAGCATATTGGGCACCTACTGACCTTGGGAGTTTCTCTTTCAGTATCCTATCATTTTGCCTTTTCATACTGTTCATGGGGTTCTCAAGGCAAGAATACTGAAGTGGTTTGCCATTCCCTTCTCCAGTGGACCACATTCTGTCAGATCTTTCCACCATGACCCACCCATCTTGGGTTGCCCATGGGCATGGCTTAGTTTCATTGAGTTAGACAAGGCTGTGGTCCTAGTGTGATTAGATTAACTAGTTTTCCGTGAGTATGGTTTCAGTGTGTTTGCCCTCTGATGCCCAATGGCACCCCACTCCAGTACTCTTGCCTGGAAAATCCCATGGACGGAGGAGCCTGGTGGGCTGAAGTCCATGGGGTTGCTAGGAATTGGACAAGACTGAGCGACTTCACTTTCACTTTTCACTTTCATACATTGGAGAAGGAAATGGCAACCCACTCCAGTGTTCTTGCCTGGAGAATCCCAGGGACAGGGGAGCCTGGTGGGCTGCCGTCTATGGGGTTGCACAGAGTTGGACATGACTGAAACGACTTAGCAGCAGCAGCAGCAGCCCTCTTGCAACACCTACTGTCTTACTTGGGTTTCTCTTACCTTGGGCGTGGGGTATCTATCACGGCTGCTCCAGCAAAACACAGCCATTGCTCCTTACCTTGGACGAGGGGTATCTCGTCACTGCTGCCCTTCCTGACCTTCAACGTGGGATAGCTCCTCTAGGCCCTCCTGTGCCCGCACAGCCACAGTTACAATTATACAAGATCCATAAATTAGGCATGGCTACTACACAGCATCGTGCCTGGAGCTAACAATACTGTACTGTACACTTACAATTTTCTAAGTGGGTAATCTTTACAAAGACACACACCAAAAGTAATAATAAAGGAATGCCAGGAGACATTTACTAGTAATGCTACATCTATGGCCTTGATGTCAGTGATGGTTTCACAGGCACATACATAACCACAACTTGTACACATTAAGTATGTACAACTGTTTACTTGTCTATCATACCTCAATATAGTTATCAATAAGACAAAGATCTTCTTGCACAAGAAAACCAAATGCTCATGGCCGAGAGTGGGAAGTTATTTATGCCAACAGGAAATTGCGTGCCCTGAAGAGCCTCAATTCTACCAGCCAACATTTTCAGAAAACATCTAAACAGCAGACCCTTATTAAACGTTAGTTAAGGGAGCAGATACAATCTGGTCCTTGCCCTCATTTGAGAACATTTCTAGTGTAGCCATAGTGATAAGATCACCGTGCATGAATCCCCGAACAATTTATTACGAAACACATGGATGAGGAACAATACTAGGAAGACAAACACAGTAGTCATTAATCAAAGAATATATACAAATTAATCTGTGACAAACGTTTTATATGGTAGAGTGGTTTGGCCAAGATAAGAATTGCCAACAGCAACTAAATCTGCATAGCACCGCCATGAGCATTGATATTCCTTGTCTTTAATCAGGGCAAGAGTAGCCAAGGGGGATTCCCTGGTGGGCCCGTGGTTGAGAATCTGCCTGGCAATGCGGGGGACACTGGTTCGATTCCCGGTCAGGGAAGATACCACATGCTGCAGGGCAACTAAGCCTGCATGCCACAACTACTGAGCCCATGCCCTCGAGCTCATGTTCCACAAGAGCAGCCACTGCAGGAAGAAGCTCACAGGAAGAAGCTCACGCATCACAATGAACAGTAGCCCCTGCGCTGCAGCTAGAGAAAGCCCACGTGCAGCAATGAAGAACCACCACAGCCAAAAAATAAACAAATAAATCTTTAAAAATAAATAAATAAATAAAAAGAGGAGCCACGGAAGGCTACATGGAGGAGGTGAGATTCAGAGGGCTTCCACGACCAGCGTGATTCCAATTTAACAACAGCCTTGAATGCACCAGGAAGCCACCAATGGAAGCAGTCACGAGACTGTTTGCCTGGATACCAGCTGAAAATATAAATTAAAAAAAAGAGAGAGATAATACAAACATCTTTAGCTCCCTTTTTACTATTATTATTTTTTTATAAAGCCAAGCTTCATAAACAGCTGCCAAAAGTGAATGTATTTTCTGAGAGACATGGGCTGACAAGAGTTTGGAAGAATGTACTTTCTGAGAGTGATTTATGTCCCTGTGATGTGCTCCAAGGATGCACTGGGGACTTGAAAATGAGGCCATCAACACACATTCAGAGGGCTTTCAGGATCTCAGATAAGCCCAGATGGCGACGCTAGTTTCTTACCTACGAAGAAACATTTCTCCAAGAGAAACGATAGAGCTCGTTAGAGGCCCCTCGGGCCTACTGCTACTTCTTAGCCATATAGGTCATCAGAGTGACAGAGTTGAACTTGGGGACAACTGTAGTTAGAAAACAGTTGAGAATTAGTGAGTAGCTGGAGGAAAAGAGTCTTCAGCTGCAGATATCTGCCTTGTGACCTTCTATATCCCTGCATCATACAACTGGATCTATCTTCTTCCAACTGGAAATCATTCCCCTGCCTGCTTTTGATTACCTTTATAAGGTGAATTATGCTAGCCTAAAAGAGATTGTTGACACTCTTAGTGAGGAGTTCAGTACAGTTATACTTCTTACGTTTTGGTGTTTTTTTTTTTTTTTTTTTTGCCACTCTTAGTGAGGAGTTCAGTACAGTTATACTTTTTACGTTTTGGTGGGTTTTTTTTTTTTTTTTTTTTTGCTTTTTAGCATAACTATCCTAGGAAAACGGGGAAGGCAATGGCACCCCACCCCAGTACTTTTGCCTGGAAAATCCCATGGACGGAGGAGCCTGGTAGGCTCCAGTCCATGGGGTCGCTAAGAGTCGGACGCGACTGAGCGACTTCACTTTCACTTTCCACTTTCATACGGTGGAGAAGGAAATGGCAACCCACTCCAGTATTCTTGCCTGGAGAATCCCAGGGACAGGAGAGCCTGGTGGGCTTCTGTCTGTGGGTCGCACAGAGTCGGACACGCCTGAAGCGACTTAGCAGCAGCAGCATCCTAGGAAAAGACTTCCCAGAGCTGGCAAATGATGCCTGCCCTTCCTGGAAATGACAGGGATCTCAAATACACTTCTGTCCAACCAATCTCAGTTTAGGCAGCAAAAAATAAAGTCCAGGGATTGAGGAAGCTGCCTTTCCATGGGCCCAAGAGACTTCTGTTAAAACAAACATCACTATGTTCTAGACACAAGGTTCTAAACCAGGCACGGGTTCTTAAACTCACCCAAACGGTGAAACACTTGGACGGTTTTGATTTGGGAAGAAGAGGATGAAATACTGATCCTGTTCATCCATTTGTTTTGTCATCTATGGCCTCCCACTGGCAGAAAAGCAGTAGTGAACATCAAAGGACGGAAACACCGATCTCAGGGAAACTGCCAACTGAGAATAATCCAATCACATTGCGTTTCCTCCAAATTAAGAAAAGGTTGCCCTCATGCTCTTTTATTCATCATGGAACATAATGGATTAGCCCAAGAACAGCCATCGTGTTGGAACACGATGACAATCACTATTTACTGAGATCGCACTGGATAGCAGACACTATTTTAAGTACTTTTCACATCTTTAAGGCAATTTGTGAGGCAGGTATTATTATCTACATTATATAATCCAGAAAGATGGCTCAGATGGTTTAATTAACTTGCCCGTGGTCACTCAGCTTGGTAAAATCAGTATTTGAACCCAGGCTGTCTCATTCACCAGCTCAGATTTCCAGTTTCTGCCTCCCTTTACTCCCTAAATGGAGCTCTCTCAAGTTCCAAATACAAGCTTAGCCCTGCCTTCTCTAAAGTCAGACCTGACCTCTGAATCTCCTGACATTCAAGCATAACTTCCTGCCCTAATTCTGGTAAATGGGCTTCTGATAAATGTTCCCTACTCTTGGAGAAATTGATATCCCAAATTCTCTAGCTCTGATTCTCTACCATGTATGTTCTTGATCATTAATTAACCAAAGTCTTAACCTAAACTTCAAACTTGTACTTTAAATCATCCCACTTGCTAAAGACTTTGCCAAGTCAGATTATATGAAAACCAGGATCAAAGCAAATCTCCCAGTAAAGGTGGTTTGACTGTCTTATGTTAAATAGTCTCAGCAAAGAGAAAAAAATTTTAATATATATATATATGCATGTATGTATCTACGTATGTATTTACATATATGGGCTTTCCTCATAGCTCAGTCGGTAGAGTCTGTCTGACATGCAGGAGACCTCGGTTCAATCTCTGGGTCGGGAAGATCCCCTGGAGTAGGAAATGGCAGGATTCTTGCCTGAGAATCCCATGGACACAGGAGCCAGTATTCTTGCCTGGAGAATCCCATGGACAGAGGAGCCTGGCGGCGACAGTCTATGGGGGTCGCAAGAGGAGGATACGACTGAGCAACTAAGCCCATGCACACATATACATATATATATAGGTATATGTACAGAAAGAGATCCTTGATAGCATACATCAGCATAAAGGCATTTATGGTTTTCTATATACAAGGTGACCATACATCTCTGCCTACGACAGACCTGATTTCACGCTGACTGTCCTGGAATGATTATTAATAGTGCCCCATTTAACCATCAATGCAGACTCAGTCTGAATGATACATTTTAAGATTTTCTTAATCATGGGCACTATTGAGGCATTGCGAAGGCACTCTACAAACTAACTTCATTTTATCTTTTCGTTTTCACATGAGTTTTTAAATGTTGCTATACGTCAATTTAAAAAATAAAATATGCCAAGATAACATACATCTGAAGAAATAGGGGGAAAAGTAGAGAAATATGAAATAAGGTCTTAAAAGAACCCATATATAATTATAACATCAAGTTAGTTAACATACAATTCAGTATTTTGGCTTCCCATAAGAGAAAGCTAATCAGTTTACAAACCAGGGATCCATTACAAGACAAAAAATCAACTGCTCAGAAGAAATCCAACTGTTCCTGATATTAAAGTTCAGAAAGCAGTAAACCATCTCTCCTCAACTGAACTCATGAAAGTGGCACTGCAATCCCATGAACAAAGATCATAACCGCATCTTTACAGTAGACTTGACATTTTTTACAGGTCTCTTTCCTATAGGATCTTTTGATATTGGCTAATGGCACCACTACAAGGCTTAACTCAGAAGAGAGGAGACTGAGTGATATTACAGGAAGCTAATGACATACCATTCAGGTATATGAATGTTGATTCGATTTAACCCTAGAACAGCTATTAGCACATTTAATGGTCTATAGCATTTAATGAGTATTTATCAGGCAATCATCTATAAATGTTGTTTTATTTCCCTTAACATTGATAGATATCAGGAAGAGTACCTGTTTGTCTGTTGCCAGATAAGAACTTCACTTATCATTCTCCACAGATTAAAAGGATTTCTTTTTTATTGCATCTATATCTTACAGATGTATCATCTATTTATTCAATGTTGGAGAAGATATGTAATATATTAAATCAAGAAACCACTGATATGAGCAAAATGTGACATTTTTCTAGGAAATACCTAACAGTCATGCCATATGTTTAGACTTTTATAATGAAAATTATATATGCAATATCCATCCTAATCCCTTGAGGGCATGCTTTGTCACTTAGAATAATGAAGCATGAAAAATGAGATGTTTTTAATGAAGTCTGTTATAGTAAATGATAGTAGGGAATTGAACAACATTCAAGCATTGGTATTAAACATGCAATTAAAAAGTATTTCACTTGCAGGGACCATGGGAAACAGTATGGAGGCTCCTCAAAAAGCTGAAAAACAAACAAAAAAAGAGCTACCATAAGATCCAGCAATTCCACTCATGGGCATGTATCTGGAGAAAATTCTAATTTGAAAATATACATGCAACCCCATGTTCAGAGTAGTTCAGATGCTCAGTCATGTCTGACTTTTTGCAACCCCATGGACTGTAGCACGCCAGGCTTCCCTGTCCATCACCATCTCCCAGAGCTTGCTCAAATTCCCGTCCATCAAGTCAGTGATACCATCCAATCATCTCATCCTCTGTCATCCCCTTCTCCTCCTGCCTTCTTCAATCTTTCCCAGAGCAGGGTCCCTTCCTAAGAGTCGGATCTTTGCAACAGGTGGCCAAAGTATTGGAGTTTCAGCATCAATCCTTCCAATGAACACCCAGGACTGATCTCCTTTAGGATGGACTGGTTGGATCTCTTTGCAGTCCAAGGGACTCTCAAGAGTCTTCTCCAATACCACAGTTCAAAAGCATCAATTCTTCGGCGCTCAGCTTTGTTCACAGTCCACCTCTCACATCCATACATGACTACTAGAAAAACAAAGCTTTGACTAGATGGATGCTTGTCAGCAGAGTAATGTCTCTGCTTTTTAATATGCTGTCTAGGTTGGTCATCGCTTTTCTTCCAAGGAGCAAGCGTCTTTTAATTTCATGGCTGCAGTCATCATCTGCAGTGATTTTGGAGCCCAGGAAAATAAAGTCTGTCAGTGTTTCCATTGCTTCCCCATCTATTTGCTATGAAGTTCTGGGACCAGATGTCATGATCTTGGTCTTTTGAATGTTGAGTTTTAAGCCAGCTTTTTCACGCTCCTCTTTCACCTTTATAAAGAGGCTCCTCTTCAATTTCTGCCATAAGGGTGGTATCATCTGCATATCTGATCAGCACTATTAACAATAACAAAGACTGATCAGCACTATTAACAATAACAAGCATCCACCAACAGATGAATGAATAAAGAAGTAATGTTTAAAAAGGAATACTACTCAGCTGCAAAAAAGAATGAAACAGTGCCAATTGCAACAACACGGACGGACCTTGAGATTATCATAAATGAAGTCAAAGAAGGACAAATATATGATGTTAATTACATACGGAATCTAACACACAACAAAAATGAGCTCATTTACATAACAGAAACAGAATCACAGACATAGATAATAAACTTTTAGTTACTAAAGCAGCAAGGACAGGAGGACATATTAGGAGTTTGGGATTAGCAGACACAAACTACTACACAGTAACAGCTTGTACAGCTAAACCACAAGATCCTACTCTAAAGCACAGAGAACCACATTCAGCATTTTATAATAACCTAAATGTCCTGCAATTTTCATGAATTCATTTATTAGTACTAACAGTCTATGGGTGAGATTATTTTCTTCTTCTCGAAGTACAGTTGATTTACAATCTTATGTTAATTTCTGATATACAGCAAAGTGATTCAGTTTATATATATATATAAAATTAATATACAAAATATACAAAATCTATCGCACTCTATGGGTGAGATTATTTTCTTCTTCTTGAAATACAGTTGATTCACAATCTTGTGTTAATTTCTGATATACAGCAAAGTGATTCAGTTTATATATATATATATAAAATTAATATACAAAAATCTATTGCATTCCCATACACTAACAACAACTACCAGAAAGAGAAATCGAGAAAACTATCTGATTTACAATTTCACCAATAAGAATAAAATACCTAGCAATAAATTTAACCAAGGAGGTAAAAGGCCAAGACATTGAAAACGTATACTAGTGAAGGAAACTAAAGATACAAATCAATAAAACTATTATGTGCTCATGTACTGAAAAACTGTGTTAAAACATCCATGTGACCCAAAGCAATGTACAGATCCAGTGCAATCCTTACCAAAATTCCACTAGCCTCTTTCACAGAAACACCAAGCAATTCTAAAACATGTATGGAACCACAGAAGATTCCGAAGAGCCGAAGGAAATTTGAGAAAGAAGAACAAATTGAAAGTGTTAGCCCCTCAGTTGTGTCTGATCCTTTGTGACCCCCTTGGACCACAGACTACCAGGCTCCTCTGTCCATAGGATTTCCTACGCAAGAACACTAGAATGGGTAGCCACTCCCTTCTCCAGGGGATCTTCCTGACCCAGGGATCAAACTTGAGTCTCCCGCATTGCACTCAGATTTTTTACTGCCTGGGCCAACAGAGAAGCCCAGAGTAGAACAAAGTTGGTGGCATCGTGCAGCCTAACTTTAAACTACACTTCAAAGCTGTAGTTATCAAAATAGTATGGTGTTAGCACAAAAGGAAACACATTAATCAATAAAACAGAAAGGAGAGTCCCATAATAAAATAAACCTATACATCTGTGACCAATTACTTTACAACAAAGGAGGCAAGAGCGTATAGTCTCTTCACTGAAAGGTGTGGGGAAAACTGAAGAGCCACATACAAAAGTATGATAGTAGATTACTAGTAGATAATCATCCAAGATTTAGAGCAAGAGAATCACAATTATGCAAGGAAGAAGAAGAGAAGAAATCACAGAAAGTAAAATGGTAATCTTTCTGGGAAAACAGTTCCTTCTCAAAAAATAAAAAACCATATTGTTTAAAAAAGCTAAAAGTAACTGCTACACATTTTTATTTCAGAAGTTAAAAAGAGATGATTTCTGTTGTTACACAGCTCTTGCTTAAAATTAAAATAATTTTAAAACTATTCCTTTTAATTTTCCACATCCTCCCCCCCCCAAAGATATTTTCATTTTGGAATAATTCAAAGGCAACAAATAGCTTTCAAAACCAAAATTTAACCATAGACTATTATTAGTAGAACTTGCTATATTTTCACTAAAATGGTATTAAATTCATTTCTATATTTCAGTAGTATGAGGGAAACAAAATTAGAAAACACAAAAATCCTCTAAAAGGAACTGGTATCTTCAGGGGAGCCTCATATTAAATCTGAAATCACCGCCTCCAGGACATTTGAAATCATAAACTCAGTATATGCACCTCCTGGAGACGTCACAATTACACAACTATTTTTAATACTAGTCTTTCACAAAAGAATTAATTTTTATGACTGTTTCTGTTGGGAGAGATTGATAAAAATTACACATTTAAACATGTATAAACTACTATTTCCTTCTTTAGGAGTTAATTGGTGACTTTTTCTTCTTGTATAATATTCACATCATAAACCAAAAAGAAATTTTACAAAATCCATATAGAAAATATTATAAATAATTTAAGACTCAATATTGTATCCTTAACAAATGAACAAAGGGCATATCCATTTTGACATAAAACAGGAAATTCCAAGGTGCCTGTGAATATTATTGACCAGGTAGAATGATCTCATCATGAACCCTCACCACTGTATTAGGTTATTCATCCTACAACTTGATTATTGCTATTTTTAGAGAAATTTGGCATACCAATAGAATTTTATCACTTAATCTTCATATGAAAAAGTCAGTGAAGATAAATTTCAGCTTTCCGAATCTGCATTGGAAATCAAGTAGTTGATTTAATTATGTAAGAATTTCTGTGCTTAATATATGTCAACACTATTAATTGTTAAGGATATAACAATATATAAGTCATGGACACTGACTTCTAGAAATCAAATAATTTGTGAGTATCTGTTCTGTTTGTTTATATGTTTGTTTGTTTGACTACAAACTCACTATTTAACTCGTGCAACCAAGCGAAACATCCTTTATTAGTGTCTCGAGAAATTAATTGTTCCTGGCACTAGGCAAAGCTGCTTTGGTCTTGAAAGTGATTGCAGATCAAAAGTACTCAGGCAGGACAGCCAACTATTTGGCAAATTGAACTGAGAAATTGGAAACTGCTACTCTTATGTAAATATGAAAAATATACACAATGTGGTTTCAATGCAAGTGTGATAAGAGATGGTTTGTTATTTAACTGACAAGTGACCCACTTTCCCACATCTTTCTATCATCAAACATGCCTCCCTTTTTTTCTACTACCAAGTGGACAACGTTGATTTCATGGAATTATGCACTAACTCCAGGATACTCTAACCCAAATGATTCTAGTTTGAAGTGTTCAGGATAAAATAGTACAGCAAAAAGAGACAGGGCCTTTTCAGAACCTTGGCCAGTGCCATAAAGCCAGAAAGGGAGAAGATATTTCATAAGAAAAGATAATGAGGGACTTCCCTGCAGGTCCAGTGATTTAAGAATCCGCTTTCCAGGGCAGGGGACATGGGTTTAATCCCTGGTCAGAAAACTAAGATCCCACATTCTGTGGGGCAACTAAGTCCATGCACCACAACTGGAGAAGCAACAAAGATCCAGCACAGCCAAAACAAAATATACATACATTTATACATGTATAATATATATATAAGCATATTTATGGCTGTGTATAAATACATATTCATATATATATATATGAGAATAAGGATTACAGATATTTCAGTGGGATGTTTCCCAAGCTTTTCTGATTTATAGAGCTATGACATAATAATATATTTCCAAAACTGGCAGAATAACTATTTTGGGGAGCGATAGTAACAACAGAGGTCCTTCTGTGTGTCTAGTCCTATTTCAGACATTTTACATGGCTAAACTTGTTTGATACTCCCAACAACACTATAACGTAGACTGGCATTACTTTCCCTATTTTATAGATAAGTGTACTGTACTGGGCCCAAAAATTATTTGCCTAAGGTCATACATCAGTTACAATAGAGATCCAGGATTCCAAGCTAGATATCCTGACTCCAGAATCTATCCTCTTAATCATTCCTCTGTGACATAATATAGAAGACAGTTTAAATTATAATCAATGTTTTTAAATATTATATCGTAAAGTTCCTTTTAATACTCTATGTACTTAAAGTTAATCATAAGTTGCACAGAAAATTATTTATGCTGTTCGACTTAACAAGTGATCCAGGCCACTTTGTGGCTTCCCAGGTGGCTTAGGGGTAAAGAATCCACCTGCTAATGCAGGGGACGTAGGAGATGTGAGTTCAATCCCTGGGTCTGGACGATGCCTTGGAAGAGGAAATGGTAACCCACTCCAGTATTCTTGCCTGGAGAACTCCATGGACAGAGGAGCCTGGTGGGCTATGGTCCATAGGGTCACAAAGACTCAGACATGAGTGAACATACACACATATACACACGCCATACCACTTTTAAGAATAATTTATTAGAACTATTATTATTTGAGATAAAGCACAATTTATAAAGTACTTTTAAATTAAATACTACATTGTGTTAAGTTTGGAAACCAAAACGCAGTATAAAAATGTAGGGTGAAACTTAACTAATGTACCACCGTCTCAAAATAGTGCAAAACTGTTTCACTATCTGATGTTCAGTATCCTTGTACTTTATTCATAAAATATCCTTTGGTATAAATTTATAAAGTTTGTGTGTTAGTTCTAAATAATGACATAATAGAGGCTTTCGGGGATTATTTTCAAGTTCTTAATAAATAATCTACTGTATTAACTGAATTTGTATACTTCCCAAATGAAAAGCCAAATAGCATATTATTTTTACTATATTTTTCTTTCTACCATTGTTTGCCAACAGCAAAAAGCTGGGTATCAAACTTTTTAAAGGTAGTTTTAAAATTCCAACACAGTATTAGGCTGTCTAGTGAAAAAAAATAATTTCAGTAGTTGTCACAGGCCGAGGGTTGGGACAGGGATAGGCCAGAAAGGAACACCAAGTAACATTTGGAGATGACAGAAACGTTCTGTACTTGATTGTGGTAGTATCAAAACTCATAAAAGAGTACTCTTTAAATGGATATGGTTTATTGTAAAAAAAAAAAAACAAAAAAAAAACAAAAAAAACTATACTGTGATAACACTGACAAAATGGGAAATTTTTATTTTACAACTTGTAGAATAAGCTTATGAAACTCATTTCCCCAAGGAATATTTTCAAGCTGCAAAGTTAATTAATAAAAACAACAGTATCACCATAAAATACATTGAGGAAGGGTTCAAGTTCAATGCCTTAGAGAGGCTATGGCATAAGGAACTAAAATACTGAGACTGACATTGTAAATAACAATTTGGGTGGAATAAATTCACCTTGATCATCACCACAGAGATAAAACACTAAGATAGTGGTACTCTGCTGCTGCTGCTAAGTCACTTTAGTCATGTCTGACTCTGTGTAACCCCATAGATGGCAGCCCACCAGGCTCCTCTGTCCCTGGGACTTTCCAGGCAAGAATACTGACTATCTGCTAAAATATTTATCTAAGAAGAACAAGTTTCATAGAGAAAAATCTAATTAACTGCTCAATTTATAGCCTCAGATTATTGCCATCTCTATGAAAAATTATAGTTAAAAATCTCTAGCACACCACTTTTTGACTTCTTAATGCCACTAACTCCCAATACACCTCAGTTCTGCATCACCAAAGAAGAGAGGAATAAAAAAAGTGGAAATATAGCTTTTGAAAAACACAGTCCATATTCATACTGACAATCAACTGTGATGTGTGATTTATAAAATGTAAATGAAGCATAAAATAGGCAAAAGATTTCACTTTCATTGCTACCACATTTTCCATTTAACTAGCAAACTGGGGCAAAGAGATTTACTCCAGCTTAGCAACACCTCCCACTCTCTCAATGACAAATCAATCACCATATTAGATTCCTTTGTAAAATGCCTACTTTTCCAATGATTATTTACTTCTGGTTTGAGGGCATCAAAGCTTTTAACAAAAAGTTTCAATAGTCAGAAATGTAGCCACCGTCCCCACAGCGAGTGCTGGTTTCTGGCATTGTTAATGTTTTCCATGAGGGAACCATCTCTTTATCACTACTGTAGTTTTCTGTTTTCTTTTGTGTTGCCCAAGTTAAGCTTGTCAGAAAACTCTAATAGCTGAGTCCTGATGATCAAGATTTCAACACCTGTTAACTGACCTCAGGCATCCGATGAAAAACACGGATATCCAACAAGAATTCATTGTGTGTTTGTGGTCTATATATGTGTGCATGTCATAGTTTGACCATAGTCAAAGCTATAGTTTTTCCAGTAGTCATGCATGAGTGTGAGAGCTGGACCATAAAGCAATCTGAGGGGCAAAGAATTGATGCTTTTGAACTGTGGTGCTGGAGAAGACTCTTGAGAGTCCCTTGGACTGCAAGGAGATCAAACCAGTCAATCCTAAAGGAAATCAGTCCTGAATATACATTGGAAGGACTGATGCTGAAGCTCCAATACTTGGGCCACCTGATGAAGAGTTGACTCACTGGAAACAACCCTGATGCTGGGGAAAGTTTGAAGGTGGGGGGAGAAGGGGACAACAGAGGATGAGATGGTTGGATGGCATCACCGACTTGATGGACATGACTTTGAGCAAGCTCCGGGAGCTGGTGATGGACAGGGAAGCCTGGCATGCTGCAGTTCAGGGCTCGCAAAGAGTCAGACATGACTGAGCCACTGAACTGACGTCATAGTTCATGAACACCAGCATGGTTTCCTTATATTGCACAATAGAAAATGTGTCCTAATGGGATCCAAGCATGCCAGGAAGGAGCATCATCCATTATTCTGCAAGAAGCAGGATTAAAAATATGATATGACATACCCTTGAGTATCTCAGTCTTGTGTCAGTGAAAGAGAGAGAAACCATATGAGCCAATTTCTCAGGATATCCTGCCTTGGGATTGTGGACTATCCATCTTCACTTCTATCTGAGAACTATTTCATTTATCTATACCAAATACTGGGTTTCCAGAAAAGATACAGTTTGGGGGGGGGAAAAAAAGTTTGCTATTGAAAACATTTGTAAACTACAATTCTATGATATGCTCACCAGACCCAGTGTATCTATGAGTCTTAGATGCAAAAGCTCTAAGTCGCCCTGGCACAGAATGTCTCACAATTTTATTAGCAGGAAAAGTCAAATGTATTTCAGAAGCGTGTGACTTATGAATGAACATGCCAGAAAAAACTTTGGTTTGATCAATTTGACTTCATACTGGAGATTTTATCAGGGAGGGCAAAACTGTCAAAGAGAACCACGAACAAATTAATCCAGTGTGGTCAGTACACAGGAAAGGGGAAGAGCTAAGAAATCATAGTGCAGAATTATGCTGCAGGAAGATACTAACTGGAATCATCTGTCATAAACGATTTCTCCCTAGATCACCCACATTTCATCACTGTTGGATCTAAAATGTCTACCCACTCTTCAAAGAGCAGCATATGCCACAGGGGAAGGGGGTGGGGGGATGGATTGGGAGTCTAGAATTAGCAGATACAATCTATTAAACATAATAGTTTATATATAGATAAAAAGCAAAGTCCTACCAAATATTACAGGAACTATAGTATCTTTAATATACTGGGATAAGCCATAATGGAAAAGAATATGAAAAAAAAAGTGTGTATGTGTGTGTGTATATATACACACACATATATATGTAACTGAATCACTTTGCTTTATAGCAGAAATTAACACACTATAAATCAACTATACTTGAATAAAACAGTTTTTTTAAAAGAGCAGTATAAATCCCTTTGTCTCTCAAGGTTGACGGTGGACAAAGCTAGCCAATTCTGTTTGGCATCCACCCTGCTAAAAAGGTTGAGAGTTCTTTGATAATAAAAGCATTTCAGCAAGTAGAATTTCACACACAATACAGTGGTCGAGTGAAGAATCCTTGGATTTTTCATTCTGTTTTCTGACTAGGTGGATGCTACCAAAGATAATCACAGGTGGGTTGTTTTTTTTTTTTTTTTTGAGATCTGTGTTCAGCTGTGCATGTACATGTGTGTGTGTGTGTGCATGCATGCGTGCACCTACAATATGAGAATATTCACTCAAAGAGCAAGAAGGGACTTAGGTAAACAGAGGTGAAAACAGGCATTGAATCCCAAGCATGCCAGCCTCTCTCTATAGGTTTTATTTCATTAAGCAGACTTGACAGAAGAATTCAAAAGGAAAAACCAAAACCCAAACCTTGAATCCTACATACTCTCTCCAGCAACAGCTGGATAACCTCCAATTCTACCAAAAGCTGCTCTGTCAATGCAAAAGGAATAAATCCAGGAAGATGCAGCCACTTTTAGTGGAGCCAAGTGATTGCCAGAATCAACTTGTCCATCATCTCCCGTCACTGAGAAATTTAGTAAATAGTAGCAAAATAGGAGTCAATAAACGGGCTTAAATAAAACCTTGGCTTTTACTTGCTGTGCTTCTAATTTTGTAAATCAATGCTTTCTGCTGGGCGCGCACCCTAGAGGCCAGGCAATGATGTGGACTAAGCAGTCTGTCAGCACCAGGCAGCTGAATGCATCTGAGAGTCTAGCTCACTCTAATGGTCCTGGACCATTCAGCTTAAATCTCCCTACTGCTTAATTTCAAACACTAGAAACGGGTATGTGGGGGCAACAAAACTCTGAAGTTAAAAATACAGCTTTTTAATAGTTTTAAGGCTGCTCACTATACAAATAAGAGAAAGACACCTTCAACTTAAGAACACAAGCATATGGATGATTATAGAAGATCATCATAGGGTAGTTTACTTATTATATCAACCTGAAAACAAGTCTCCTAAGAGAAGGCAATGGCAGCCCACTCCAGTACTCTTGCCTGGAAAAGCCCACGGACGGAGGAGCCTGGTGGGCTGCAGTCCATGGGGTCGCTAAGAGTCGGACATGACTAAGCGACTTCACTTTCACTTTTCCCTTTCATGCATTGGAGAGGGAAATGGCAATCCACTCCAGTGTTCTTGCCTGGAGAATCCCAGGGACGGGAGAGCCTGGTGGGCTGCCGTCTCAGGGGTTGCACAGAGTCAGACACAACTGAAGTGACTTAGCAGCAGCTGCAGCAGCAGTGTAATATTAGAAAGGAATACTGAGCAAAAGAAAGGTCACATTGTTCTATTTTGGTTTCATAAAGCAAGACAGACATAGAAAACACAGGATTATCATCTACACTGTGAATTCTACGATCACTCACAAGAGAAAAGAAACCTTCACGTAGTTTTCATTCGCTCCTTTATTTTCTGTATTTCATCCATCTTTTATAAATCTGTGTTGGTCAGATTATATTTAAAGTCTCACACGTCACGTACAGTCCTTGAAGCCCATTCAGAGGACAATAAAGAAATTTAGAACGTATTCTGACGAACACTTGGAAGAACTCTGAATTAGCCTAAAGAGGCAGGTGCACTATTTGATAGACGGTGAAAGAGCCGTAGCCAAGATCATTATTTTCAAGTACTTGAAGGGTTGTCCTGTTCAGATGACCTACACAGCTTCAAAGGGTGGAAGTTACAGAAATAAACATTTCATTTAAATTAAAGGGGAAAATGAGCTGTTTAGACAAGAAATGAACTGCCTTAGGAGATGGTGAAATGCCCATTCTTGGGGTAGCTAAGAAACAAACGAGAGGGTTAAGTGCCAGGAGAAACAAAAAGATGTGCAAAGATCATATTAGAGGTTCACCAAATGGTTCTGAGGTTTCTTCCAAAACCTGAGAGGGTTAGAAAACAGGTCACAGAAGTGTCACCAGAAAGCAAACCTTCACAGACATATGGCCAGCTGAATCTCTCTGAAGTGGCGAGCAGGGGCAGGGCTAGAAGAAAAGGAAGCCAATGACTTGAAGAGCAGTCAACAGGAGGAAGCCAATTGGTTCTCAGGCAGCAGTCAGAGCCCTAGAGAAAAAAGTATTGTCCTTGAGCGAGTCAATTTGACCTTCTCAAGTACAGCTTTGTTCAAATTTCTATAAACACTTATTTAACTCCCGGGCATGCTATGTAGCTTACCATAATCCTGAGGTGACACGGCATACTGAGCACAGCAGTGTTTTAACCTGGGGGTCTCCGAGGGTATAAACATCAGCATTTCCCACGATTTGTGGCTGGATAAACAGAAG
This sequence comes from Tragelaphus eurycerus, assembly GCA_935064755.1. Taxonomy (NCBI): domain Eukaryota; kingdom Metazoa; phylum Chordata; class Mammalia; order Artiodactyla; family Bovidae; genus Tragelaphus; species Tragelaphus eurycerus. The sequence goes on along the minus strand of CAKXYN010000034.1, from coordinate 7,496,007 downwards.
CACCAAGAAGCTTAAACGGGTAGCTAAGAGAAAAATGCATTTAGCCAGGGGCTGAAACAGAACCTCACCAGAGGCCTGCTTTTTCTCCCGACTCTGTTTCTCTGCAGCGAGTTAAGAAATAACGGACATACAAGAGGGCAGAAGACAGAGGGAAGACCACTTCTCCGGCACTCGGCTCTGCTAGAAGAGGGGCAGCTTCCCCCCTGTACTCGACCACCTACACTCCAAACAAACAGCTCCTCGGGACTTCTCTGGCGGTCCAGCGGTTAAGACTCATGCCTCCACTGCAGAGGGCACGAGTTCAATCCCTGGTTGAGGAACTAAGATCCCACATGCTGCAGGGTGGGCACGCCACCTCCCAATCAGCCCCACCAACCACCATCTCATAACCAAGGGTTAAACAGAGAGAAAACATTAGCACTCTTAGAAACTCACTGTTTAAGTTGCCGCAGCTGATACGCTAATCCCTTGCTTATATAAAAACAAGTTTGTTGTCTGCTGAGTTACCTTCCTAACAAGCAGAACAGTTAGGGGGAGAGAGGCACGAGGCCTAAGAACACCCTTGGGAGGCTAGTGTGCGAAGCTGACCCTGAAAGTCACTGCAGAGCTTCATTAACAGGCTGACCAAGTCAAAGCCTCTATGAATGGAGTCTGCTGCTGCTGCTGCTGCTAAGTCGCTTCAGTTGTGTCTGACTCTGTGCGACCCCACAGACGGCAGCCCACCAGGCTCCCCCGTCCCTGGGATTCTCCAGGCAAGAACACTGGAGTGGGCTGCCATTTCCTTCTCCAATGCATGAAAGTGAAAGGTGAAAGTGAAGTCGCTAAGTGTCCGACTCTTAGCGACCCCATGGACTGCAGCCTACCAGGCTCCTCCATCCATGGGATTTTCCAGGCAAGAGTACTGGAGTGGGGTGCCATTGCCTTCTCCATGAATGGAGTCTAGGAAAGCTTATTTTGTAAAAAGCTTTATGGCTTTTACAACTTTATAGATTTTGCAGCTCACGCAAGAATCACAGGGTTTGTATCTCATTTCTACATCAGATCAGATCAGATCAGTCGCTCAGTCGTGTCCGACTCTCTGCGACCCCAGAACCCAGCACGCCAGGCCTCCCTGTCCATCCCAGCTCCCGGAGGTCCTCCTCGCTCCTCGGTCGTGCATCCACCATCTCCCCTTCCCCCTTCTTCTCCTCCCTCTCCTCCCAGCTCAGGTCTTCTCCATGGTCAACTCTTCGCTGGGTGGCCCTGGAGTTTCGCTTTAGCATCTTCCTTCTGTCCGGTTGTCTCCTTCATGGACTGGTTGGATCTCCTTCGTCGGACTCCGGTCTCTACACACATTCGCATCATCTTCGGCGCTCGCCTTCTTCCTCGCTCTCACTCCTACTGACAGGAAAACCATAGCCTTGACTAGGCGAACTTGTTGGAGTTGTCTTTCTTTTGTTGCTTCTAGGTTGGTATCTTTCCCCGGAGCTCTACTGGCTGCGTCACCATCTGCGTGATTTTGGGCCAGAAAACAAAGTCTGACACTGTCACTTTCCTTTTCCCTGTGTGGGACAGTGCCATGTCTTCGTTTTGTGTTGGCTTGCCAACCTTTTCCTCTCCACTTTCACTTTCATCGAGGGTTTTTAGCCCCTCTTCCTTTCTCCTGGTGGTGTCATCTGCATTCGGAGGTTATTGATTTTCTCCCTCTTGTTCAACTTTGTTTCTTCTCACATTTCTCATGAGTACTCTGCATATGAAATGGTGAAATATGCAGCCTTGACGTACTCCTTTTCCTATTTGGAACCAGTCTGTTGTTCCATGACAGTTCTCTGTTGCTTCCTGACCTGCATCAGATTTCTCAAGAGGCAGATCAGGTGGTCTGTTCCCATCTCTTCGTTTTCCACTGTGATCCACACAGTCATAGATACCCTGTATCTGTTGGGTCCAATATGGTAACCACATGAGTTACTGAGCCCTGGAAACATGGTTAATCCAAATTGAAATTTGTTAAATATGGGATAAAAAAACATAAACAAATATTAAATCTGAGTAATAGTGTTTAGAATTTCATTGTACTGCGCTTACAATTTCGAACTAGGTTTCAAATTATATAAACAAAAAATTAGAAAAATTCCTACTCTGTGACAGAATTGCATCTATAAAAAATTTATGTGTGATAGAAAAATAGCTGGAAATACACAAAAGTACTTTAATAGATAACTGAAGGAATTTCTAAACACTGAAACACACTACAAAAGTCTAGTACTTGATAAAAAAATGCCCAGGAAAACTGATTCATAAAAAGATAATACAGTGTCTGCAAGAAAAAACTGCGAATTTAAATTACATGTAATAGAGAATTAAATAAGTATACAAGTAACAATTTCTACTATTAAAAAAAATAAACAAATCTGAAATTTGTAAAAGACACACCAGAGTCCCCAAACTTAGTACTAGAGCGATTCTAAAAGATTGATTACATGCTGAAGTGATAACATTTTAGATATTTCCTGTTAAATAAAATATATCATTAAAATGACTTTCCCTTGTTCTTTTTTTAATGAGGTAAATAAAAAATTAAAAATTACACATTGGCACTGGTACTGTATTAATTACTTCATTATATAGGCACTGTATTAATTATCTCTTACATTCCTATAGACTTCTGCATTTTCAAAGTGTATGCTTTGTCACTGATTACCTCACTTGCCTCATTATCCATAAAAAAGCACAACAGAAAGAAATCACTCAAGCTCACTCAGAACTCCTACCCTCTTTATTAACTTCTTTCAGTTTATAAACCCCTTACTGCTATTTTATGTCTTAACTGGCTTCAGCTTCTTTGAGCTCTTTAGTTTCAATTAAAGCCAAGAGTAGTCACCCTGCATGCTTCTGTGGAAAAGAGCCTATCTAGTTTTCCATCCTTCAGGAGACGTTTTCCAATGACTTTGTCTCCAAAATATGACACCTATTAAAAATCTGTCATCATCACAAATCTGGTGATCAATCGCTGCTTGCCTAAACTGGGGTTAGCACAAGTAATTGTCACCTTCTTATGTATTGTACCCCATCAATGACAATTTGAGTCAATTTCTAAGCCCATAGGTCTATTAATCCACAGAAGGAAAGAAATATGTTTTCTTTCTAATGGGAATAAAGTTAGTTTCATCAGGAAAGAAGACTTTGGCTCACGTGTAAGAGTTGATCCCTATCATCAAGAGTAGGAGTAGCTGACAGACAGGAACAGAGAGGACATTTCAGAGAGGAGAAATGTCCAGAGGGAGGGTCAGGAGGCTGCCTGGAGCCTGGCATCTAGAGGGCGTGACATAGCCAGCCTGGCTCCCATGAACGTACCTAAAGACAGGAGCAGGGACAGGGGTTCACGTGCGATGAGCGGAGGGGGTTCAGAACAATCTGAGGGGCTGTGCTGCTCAGTACAGTCGCCTGCTATGTTCTTGCATCACCAACAGAACTATGAGCACAGTTCCCCACACAGATAGAACTACCTCCTGCCACAAAGTGACTATGCCAGCAACCCACTGGCCAAGTCACACTGCAGCTGCTTCTCAAAAGCAAAACATCATTTTCACTTGATGGAGGTCAGCTTTTTTTTTTAACTGCACTGCTCAGTATGTGGGATCTTAGTTCCCCATACCCCTCGCAGTGGAAGCACAGAGTCTTAACTACCAGACTGCCAGGGAAGTCCTAGAGGTCAGTATTGAAAGAAAGGTGACAAGACCTGGACCCAGGACCAGAATTCAAGTAGTAACCATATCATCAAAAGCAAGCCACAAAAGCATGGGAGCTTTGTGTCCACCTCATGGGATATTTGTTGGAGAGCCTGTAATAAGACACCTGTACTCTTCGCCACTTGAATTTCCTAGGACACGGGTGAGCATGGTAACTGGAGATGGTTGAGTAAATCACTACTTCTTAATCCTGGTTTCCAAATGTCAAAAGATAGAAAATGCTGTGTGCCTCTAGTGGTTGTTATGAAAATTACATGGGATCATTTGTATAAAGCGCTTAAAGGTAAGGGATGTTTCAATCATTCAGTTGAGTCCAGCTCTCTGTGACCCTATGGACTGTAGCCTGCCAGGCTCCTCTGTCCATGGGATTTCCCAGGTAAGAATACTGGAGTGGGTTGCCATTTCCTTCAATTTTCTGACCCAGGCATTGAATCTGGGTGTCCTGCATTACAGGCAGATTCCTTACCACCAGAGCCAAAAAGGGAAGCGTACTCAATAAATTTACTGACAGAGTCTGTCTTCCAATTACTATTCCAAGTGACATCAAGCCACATCCAAATTTATAGGCACACAAATCTGGCAGTGATTTTAGTTAAATATGAACAAATAATTTTCTGTGTACCTGAAATTTAAAGGCAACAGAACAGCAACATTCATGGGAACATGTCATCATGTTTCATTGTATATTATGGAGGGGATTCGTCCATTTATGAGTGCTTGGGTCCAATGAATGGTCTCCCACTAGGCATAGCAATGAAGTTTCTAGACCATCACTGCCAATAGAAGATGATTCTTCACAGAAGACTCAAAGCCCCTCTCACATCAGGACCAACTCAAACACCCTCTGCTCAGCAAGACAAAGAGTAGCTGAGAGAACAGTCTTCCAACGAAACCCAGTCCTCCTCGAGTTCTTTCTAAGCAAGACGCAGTGTAACACTTATCTATGAGACATTCTTCTCTCTTACACTTTCCATAGAGTTCCATCAGCAGCCCAACTGAAGCTGTCACCTTGAGCCATTCACTCTCGAAAAAGGGGCCACAGTGAGGTCTGTTATAACTGATGGGGACATGGAGAGCGTCAGGGTGTGTGCCTCTGTGCTCCAACAATCTCAGTCAACCACACACAAAAAGCCTGTGCAGAGGTAAAAACAGCCAGAAAGTCAGTGTTGAACAAGTCTTCTATCAGTGGACATGAAGAAGGCAGAAGGTACCTTACCCTGTTCAAAGTCTGATTTTATCTTGATTTTATTTTATTTTATCAAGATAAAATCACTTTATGGGTCATCAGTGAAAATGTCTTTCAGAAAGGCCCACTGCAGAATATGTGGAGATGTATGTGTATACACATATACATGTATGTATATAAATGCTGATTTAAAGGGTTTTTTTTTCCACTATTTAAAAGCTAAATGACAAGATACAGAAAAGTTTAGTCAAAAGTAATCTACAACTGAAGGGTGGAGTTATTTGGATATACACATGTTTACATATATGTATGTATATCTGATAAATACATATTTTTGGCTATAAAAATACATGCTTATGAGAAAAGAATAATCCAATCAATATTGAAGCATATAAATTACAACACTAGTTTGCATACAACACTGCTGTCAAATAACAAATGGATAAATGACAACAAATTCCCACTGTGAAGACATAATTTAAAAGTCTCTAAAAACAAGAGCTGTACTTGTTCCATGAATCACTTCAGTGGGGATATGATGTGTATTTGTCACCAAAATGTTCAGTTCAGTTGCTCAGTCGTGTTTGACTCTTTGTGACTCCATGGACTCAAGCACCTTGTCCATCACCAACTCCCAGAGGTTGCTCAAACTCATGTCCATCGAGTTGGTGATACCATCCATCTCATCCTCTATCGTCCCCTCTCCTCCCACCTTCAATCTTTCCCAGCATCAGGGTCTTTTCCAGTGAGTCAGTTCTTTGCATCAGGTAGCCAGAGAATTGGAGTTTCAGCTTCAACATCAGTCCTTCCAATGAATATTCAGGACTGATTTCCTTTAGGATTGACTCGTTGGATCTCCTTACAACCCAAGGGACTCTCAAGAGTCTTCTCCAACACCACAGTTCAAAAGCATCAATTCTTTGGCACTCAGCTTTCTTTATATCAAAGTGTAAAGACACCAAAGCGTCTTCCTTCCTAAATCCTGTGTATTCCCCAATACTAGTAATTATCTTCTCCCTTTTCCAATCCAGTTAGTAGGTGAGGTCTTGAGGTCCAAGCCACAGTGGACACTCCAGGCAAAGCTAGCAGAACTGGGACAAGTCTTCTGTACTGGTACAGAGTGGAGGAGGACACTGCATTTCAGCCTGTGCCATTTCAAATGTACACAGAAGCCATGCTCGGTACCCAAACGCCACAGCTCTCTCACCTACACTTACTGTGTTTTTGAGAGAATAAAACATTGATGCATACTCAGATTAATGTCATAACCTTTCCTGAAAACAAATCTTACTGGAGGAGAAAGGGGGATGGTGGATAAAGTAGCCCTTTGTGGCAAAGAGTCCTTAGACAGGGGTTGGCGGGGAGGAGAAGGGGACTCTATGCCTTCACAATGTAGCCCAGATCCAGCCTTGCAAAGACATCAGAGACCAGGCTCTAACTTAAGTCAGTTTCGAGTAATTCCAAAACAAAGGAGTCACACATCATTTCTGAGCTGTATCCTACTTGACTTGTCAGACATTTTATAGAATGCTGATTTTTATAGCTCTCCTGGGTCTACCCTTTCTATACTAAGGCATAAGAGAAATACACACTCCCTTCCAACGTTCTGAAATAGCAGCCTCTCCAGAAAAAAACTCTCCATTTAAATTAATGGATCTATTTAATAGGACATCGGTTTGACTTTACCACTCACTTATATCCTAAACTGTAGGCAATTATGGGAGGAAGTGGAAAACAGGAAGCACCTTCTGCTTCCTAAGTGGGAACTGGTTATCTTCGCAAATACATGTGCTCATCTGTTCTTGAGTTGTAACTTCTCAGACTCCATACTAATTGTATTCAAATGGATGGAGCTAACAGACATTTCATCCTGGGTTCTGTGTTCACATCTTACTTTGAGATATCCATGAGGCAACAGGCACAGCATACATAGGCAACTACCTTTATCAAGAGCCAGAAGGGCATCAGTACAGGGGAAAGAAACACTAAGAGAAGATGCTGTGTCAGTAGCTTCTAATGAGAAGCTTCCTAGGAGGTCAGATCTTGTTCTTCAATTTCCAATCAAGAGGATGTATGTGAGTTATTTACCAGGTTCGTGAAAGCTATTAAATTAAATATGTATTTACAAAACCTGCACAGCTTCCACAAGGTTCTTTAATTTCAAATTCTTTTCTTATAAAACAAAAAAAAGGGAGGGAGAATGAAAAACACAGTTACTGAAATGATCCTTCATTACCTGGCCACAGAGATGCAAGAGATTCCTCCCCGCAGGAAGTTCGGTCAGCTGTTTAATTGGCCTGACTTGTGATGCTGGAGAATTCTGGCTACACAGAAGCTCACACGTGATTTGTATCACCCTCTCTGTAAGGCAGTGATGTCGCTTAAGTGCAGCAGTTTAAAACTAGGTGCTAATAAGCCAGTTTGTTGTAATACTCTTGGCTGTATTTTTGGAACCACGCAGAGCTGTGAATTCTTCTACTAACAAGTGATTCTTGAAGACTTCTGGCAGCTTCTGCCACTGCACCCAAACAGTGGGTTCACATTTTCAAAGTCCCAATGCCTAGCAGAAGTCAGTGACCATCCACTACCCCATGGACTTTCAGGCTATGTCCACATGAAACCAAATATGAAAATATTAAAACCTGTACACCTTCATCCTTCCAAACACCTTCTCAACTCAACCATGAAAATTCTAGCAATGTGTATTCAACAGTTTTGGACATAACGTTTAAGACATTGTAGAGACAGAAGGAAGACAAATATTCCAGAGTAGGCTGGTGAGAAGCCTATTTAATATGTTAGATTTGGTTTGCTTTAATTTATATTAAAGTATAGTTGATTTACAATGTTGTGTTAGTTTCAAGTACACAGAAAAGTGATTTAGTTATACGTATACATATATCCACTGTTTTTTAGACTATTTTCCCATATAGGTAATTAGAGGGCATTGAGTCAAGTTCCCTATGCCATCCAGAAGGTTCTTATTAGTTCTCTATTTTATATGTGCATGCTAAGTCACTTCAGGGTGTCCAAATCTTTGTGACCCCATGAACTCTAGTCCACCAGGTTCCTCTGTCCATGGAATTTCCCAGGCAAGAATACTAGAGTGGGTTGCCATTTCCTTCTCCAGGGGATCTTCCCAACACAGGAATCAAACCCACATCTCCTCCATTGGCAGGTCGGTTCTTTACCACCAACACCACCTGGGAAGCCCATTTTATATGTAGTCATGGGTATATGTCAATCCTAGTCTCTCAATTTCTCCCACCCCCTGCCTTACCCCGTGGCAACCCTAAGTTTGTCCTCTACATATACCATGGGAGTCTTACACAGAAACTGATACTACTGATGAGATATGACATAGCAATGGGAGACGGCTTTGGTTCCTATGAATTCCCACCTTTTCTTGATTTTCTTTTTTCATTTGTTTATTTGTTGGCATCACAATCAGGAATCCTGCCCAGACTATGAATGGCATTCTATCATATACTGTGAAGACAAGAGATAAAAAGCTTTTAGCATTTGTTCAATTCAGCAGAGGTACTTCTGTGCTCAACCAGCCTGTAATGGGGGTCTATAGCATGTGGAAAAGCTGGTCTGCAATAAAGGATTTAAAATCATCATTAATGTCTATTGAAATGAACAATATGCCCCAAATGCCACTACATGTCAAGTATGAAGCCAGCTTCTGGCACCTGCAGATGGGACAAAAATGAAATGAAATTCTGGCAGCAACTCTCCAGCCCTGGAAGGGAACAGGTTGAATTTCCGATAACAACTGCTCCCCAGAGGCTGCGAGATAGCTGTTGGGAAACTAAGGGGGGCAGGACTGACTACAATAAACCACTGAGATTAGTTCTGAACACCGCTGATATGAGCCCTGGGCAGTGAGAAGCAGAAAGAGCAGGACAGACTTGCTTTTAATTAAATAGAAATAATATACAACACCAATTAGCTTTAAAGTGGTTTGAACCCCAACTCTGTTTTCAAAACTCGACACTCTCAGCAGCAGGCGTAGGGCCTGCAAAGAGGAGAGCTCTGGGCTTTCCAGAAGAAATGAATGCACTCACCTGATTAAAACTACCTCACCTAGTGCTGTTCAGTGGAGCTGGAAATGAGCATAGTTAGAACCCAGACATCAGAGTCAAAAGTCGCATACAGTGTGACACAAATATACTGCCTTGGACACCTCACATCTGTGGATCTGGGATAATGACTCTTTTGTTGTTTGACTTAGAAATATGAAAGGAGAAATATAAGCATGCCCGGGGTGTCTCTCTGGCAATCACTTTTAAAATGAAGAGACAGTTTTCATTTCAACAGGGAAATTTAATAACCAAGAGGTGAACGCATGTCATAATAAATAAGCAGATGAAAAGACATTAGCGTGTTTAAAAGAGAAAATTTATTTGTGTAACACTTAGACTCATGTCATTAAAAAAAAAAAATCATATATGTTTGACCTGTTACTTCAAGCAAAATAAGAAGGGAGTGCTATACTGGCTGATTCACTTCATGATATATTGCTTTTCTGCACACTTTTTTTTTTTTTTTTCAAACAGCTCTATTGGAGAAAATAAATCATTTGTACAGCCCACTCCTCAGCCACATCAATCCTACTTAAAATGTATATCCAAACCTAATACAAGTACCTGAATTCATCTTGCCCCACTGAATCTGATGTAAAAATCACCTAGCACATCTTCCCTCAGCAGAGTTCTGGATATTAACTCCCAAGAGCAGACCCCACATTCAAACAGTTCATTCTAAAGGACCTTCAAATGGTCAAGTTCCATCTCAATGATAATCACGGACTTTAAAACTATATAATTACATACTACATCTTCGGTTGATGGGCACTTAGGCGCATCCATATCTTGTGTGTTAGTCACTCAGTCATGTCTGACTCTTTGTGACCCCATAGACTGTAGCCCACCAGACTCCTCTGTCCACGGGATTCTCCAGGCAAGAATACTGGAGTGGGTGGCCATTCCCTTCTCCAGGGGACCTTCCCAGCCCAGGGATCGATCCTGGGCCTCCTGCACTGCAGTCAGGTCCTCTATCTGCTGAGTCACCTGGCTCTTGCAAATAGTTCTGCTAAGAACATGGGACTGCATGTGTCTTTTCAAAGCAGCATTTTCATTTTTCCCACCCAGGAGTGGAATTGCTGGGTCATATGGTAGTTCTATTTTTAGTTCTTAAAGGTGCTTCCATACTGTTTTCCATAGTGGCTCCACCAATTTGACTTACAGAGAGAGAGCAAACTAGAGCAAACTAAGGGGAAAAGGAAGTTGGGAGGGAGAAATTAGTGGTATGGGATGAACAGATACAAATGATTGTGTAACAAATGGATAAGCAATAAGGATTTACTGTATCACACAGGAATTTATACCCTTTATCTTAAAATAACCTATAACAAAATATAACAGGCAAAAATACTGAATCACTATGCTGTACATCTGAAACTAACACAATATTATAAATCAACAATACTTTAATAATTTTTAAACCTCAATGAAACCTATACAATTATTTTTATATTAATATATCCATATGCTGTCTTTCAGATGAAGTTTGCCTACAGCTGAAACAAACCTGAATATGGCATGTCATCGCTTGTAAATCAAGGTCACACACACCTTCTCTCCCAGTTGGAAAAATCACAACAGTTACTTAGGCCTTGATTCTATTATGAGAAAAGAAATGTCATAAACTGAAATACTTTCTAAAACACAACAAAACTAAAGACAATTAGACCACCTGTGTTTTCTTCATGTATTTATCCTAATTAGACATTTTGAGGACCATCATCAATTTTCTATCTTATGGCTAACTACTGATTTTTTACATTTACACTGTCCAGGCCTTTAGAGAGCCACTTGCTTATAAAAGACTGATTTTAAAAATGTCAGATTCAAGTTCGTGCTTAATTAGTCATTTTTAACTCAAAAAAGTCAGGGACAATAGGAAACTAATTTGGGGGAGGCGGGGGGCTGAGATACCTGCTTCTTTTTTAATCTTGCTCTCTACATTTCCTTTCTGTGTCTAAAATCTGCTCCTCTTTTTCTGACTGAATGATTAATCTAACAATGTGATCAGCAGCTACAGTCCCTAGAGCAAGTCAGTCTTCCTATAGTTACGCCTAACCCTTTCTGGTATCCTGGAATCTTGTATCCGAAAAGGGCGATGCCAACAGAGTCGCAATAACAAAACTCCACTTTGTTAAGTACTTCACCGTGTATAAAAATGCATTTCCCAAAGAAATCAAGCCCAAATCTTTCAGTATAACTTCAGTTATCTTCCTATTCCTTTGTCATTCATTTTTTAGCTCCATAAAATAACGTTAAGTTTGATGTAGCTTACACAGCTGAGGAAAGTTGGGGAGCATAGAGGAGAAGCTACCATGGCCTTCACGACTAACGGTGTATCTTCTGAAATACTTAAGGCTGAAATGGTATAACTAAAAGTGAACACAAGAATCACAGAAGTAGAAGAAGCAGTGGATAACTGGAAATTCGCAGTAATGACCGGGAAAATTCTCTAATAGCAAGTGAGAGGGTGCTGCAGGCACTCTCCAAGATCTCTGGGTAAGAGAAGTATTGATATATATAGCTGACTCATTGAAAAGGAATCCGATGGAGAATATTTGAGAAACCAAAGAGTGATTGCTTTGGGAGGTAAAGGAAAACTAAGCAGCGAGGGGAGAGGAAAGGGAGGAGGGAGACTTCTTCCTCTCTGTGTAACTGTGAATAGACTGTAAATAATTCATGATGTGCATTTGTCGCTTATTTAAGACATAAATAAATACAATTAGAAGGAAAAATAAATCAGATGGGCTGCATAGTGAAGGATGGTTTGGGAATTTACTTCTCAAGCCTAACTTCACATCAGAATCACCTACTTATATTGACTCACTTGACTATCCATTTAGAAAAAAATAAAGTTAAGATCCTGAATTCTGTCAGATTGTAAGCCTATACAATTATGCCAAGATCAACTACAGATTTAGAAACAAATTACAAGACTATCAGCAGAAAACCTACAATAATTTTCGGAATAATACTGGGAGAAGCAATTTTTTTCTGAGCAGAGTATCTTGGATAATTTTGATACATTCATCTAACTCTCAAACCTTCCCCTCCCTAAACAAAATTCTGATTCAGTTGGTCTGAGATAATGTCTAGCCATAAGGTCCTTGAAGCAGTTCCCTGCAGAAGTTGGATTCACAGTCCTAGTTGAGTTCCATTAAGCACTCTGACAGTTTATTAGAGAACATTTTCTAATAAGTGACAAGAGATAGTGAAAAATAATGAGTCTTCCTGTTCAGGGACCAGCGCATATTTCCATGTTCACTACTGAGATTGGAAAAGACCTCAAGATTATTGTGATCTGGAAAACTGACACTTCAGGAGTTGGAGGGGAACTTCCCTGGTGGTCCAGTGGTTAAGACTGTGCACACTCTCACTGCAAGAGGCATGGGTTCAATTCCCGACCCAGGAACTAAGATACTACATGCTGCTCTGCATGGCTGAGGTCGGCACTGGGGCTTGGAGGAAAATCTGGAATAAACGAAACAACCAGTGTGATGGACAAGAGAATTTCTTCACAGGTTAGAGTTTGCACATTTCCATCCAGGTCAGAGCTTACATAGAAATAGGACAAACAAAACAATTTATAATTTTTCAAGAAGCTCAACTTCCTCTGCTATTTGGTCATTTTAAAGTTTTTGTTCTTAAATATCCATTTTTTAAAAAGAAATCTGAATAACAGTCAATCATAGTGTTCATTTTCATTCCAAACTTTCAGGTTGGTGAATAAGGAACTGGAAGACTTCCATTAGGCTAACAACGAGGCTAGAAGATTTTTTTTAAAAATAAGACAAATGAAGACTGTGACAAGATTATATTAATAATAAGATCAGTGGTAGAAAAAGAAGGCTACACTTTGAAAATATATGCAGATATCATATGTTATAGCTACATGACAACAAAGTCATCACCATAAATTCTAAACTTTAATGACAACCCAAGTCTTATACTAAAACATGGAAGGGGTTCAGAATAAGCTTCCCCCAAATGTGCCACTCTGGCATGTGGATTATTCTGACTAGAAGACAACTGAGGCTGCAAAGTCTCAGGAAGAGCTTTTGATGGCCTCTTAATGGGCTACAGTCCATTGGGTCACAAAGAGTCAGTCAAGACTGAATGACTAACACTCTCACTTTTAACTGCCTAAAAGAGTTCGGACAGGGTGCTTGGTCCAGGAAGAGAGCTATCACCAATGATAATGACAGGAGTGTGGGCTAGGTATGGTGTCAGTGGGAGCACACGGTGCCTGTGTCTTTTTTTTTCCAAATTTCTCCAAGTATCATGATCTCTACAGGGCATGGCAAACAACATCTCCATCTCCATGTGAACTGCCTTCTTCCCCGCTTTAAAGCTCCAAACCTCCACCCCTCTTCTCCTTAGCTCAGGACGGCCATGAACTTCAATTACCAGATGGCTGTGGGTCTCAGATTCTTATGGAGGGTCCCATACACATGTAATTAAAGTTGTCTTTCACCCGCTAAACTGTCATAACTCCATTTAACTACATTTGCCTAAAGAAGCTAGACCCAGATCATCACAATGGTATGATCACTCACCTAGAGCCAGACATCCTGGAATGCAAAGTCAAGTGGGCCTTAGGAAGCATCACTACGGATAAAGCTAGTGGACATGATGGAATTCTAGTTGAGCTATTTCAAATCCTAAAAGATGATGCTGTGAAACTGAAGCACTCAATATGCCAGTACACTTGGAAAGTTCAGCAGTGGTCAAAGACTGGAAAAGGTCAGTTTTCATTCCAATCCCAAAGAAAGGCAATGCCAAAGAATGCTCAAGTGTTAGTCACTCACTCGTGCCCGACTCTTTGTGACCCCATGGACTGCAGTCTACCAGGCTCCTCTGTCCATGAGATTTTCCAGGCAAGGATATTGGAGTGCATTGCCATTTCCTTCTCCAGGGGATCTTCCCAACCCAGGGATAGAACCCGGGTGTCCTGCACTGCAGGCAGATTCTTTACCGACTGAGCGAAAGCGAAGCCCAAGAATGCTCAAAGTTCCGCACAATTGCACTTATCTCACATGCTGGCAAAGTAATGCTCAAAATCCTCCAAGCCAGGCTTCAACAGTACATGAACTGTGAACTTCCAGATCTTCAAGCTGGATTTTAAAAAGGCAGAGGAACCAGAGATCAAATTTCCAACATCCATTGGATCACTGAAAAAAGCAAGAGAGTTCCAGAAAAACATCTATTTCTGCTTTATTGACTATGCTAAAGCCTTTCACTGTGTGGATCACAACTGTGGAAAATTCTTCAAGAGAAGGGAATACCAGATCACCTGACCTGTCTCTTGAGAAACCTATATGCAGGTCAGGAAGCAACAGTTAGAACTGGACATGGAACAACAGACTTGTTCCAAATTGGGAAAGGAGTACGTCAAGCCTGTATATTGTCACCCTGCTTATTTAACTTATATGCAGAGTACATCATGAGAAACTCTGGGCTGAGTGAAGCACAAGCTGGAATCAAGATTGCCAGGAGAAATATCAATAACCTCAGATATGCAGATGACACCACTTCTACGGCAGAAAGCGAAGAAGAACTGAAGAGCTTCTTGATGAGAGTGAAAGTGGAGAGTGAAAAAGTTGGCTTAAAGCTCAACATTGAGAAAACTAAGACCATGGCATTTGGTCCCGTCAATTCATGGCAAATAGATGGGGAAACAATGGAAACAGTGAGAGACTTTATTTTTTTGGGCTCCAAAATCACTGCAGATGGTGACTGCAGCCATGAATTTAAAAGAGCTTGCTCTTTGGAAGAAAAGCTATGACCAACCATGACAGCATATTGAAAAGCAGAGACATTACTTTGCCAACAAAGGTCTGTTTAGTCAAAGCTATGGTTTTTCCAGTAGTCATGTATGGATGTGCGAGTCAGACTATAAAGAAAGCTGAGCACTGAGGAATTGATGCTTTTGAACTGCAGTGTTGGAGAAGACTCTTGAGAGTCTCCTGGACTGCAAGGAGATCCAACCAGTCCATCCTAAAGGAAATCAGCCCTGAATATTCATTGGAAGGACTGATGCTGAAGCTGAAACTCCAATATTTTGGCTACCTGATATGAAGAAATTGCTCATTTGAAATTTGAGCTCACAGCTCATTTGATGCTGTGAAAGACTGAAGGTGGGAGGAGAAGGGGAAGACAGAAGATAAGATGGTTGGATGGTATCACTGACTCGATTGTTTGAGTAAACTCCAGGAGTTGGTGATGGACAGGGAGGCCTGGTGTGCTGCAGTCCATGGGGTCACAAAGAGTCAGACACGACTGAGCAGCTGAACTGAAATGAAAGAAGCTAGAAAGATAGAGGAAAAACCTTTTCTCTTCTATAACATTTAACGTAAATATTCAAGAGATCACAAAGAAGACATGTCTCAATGCCCACCAATGAGTGACTTTAAAACATAATTTTATCAGAGGTTCTAGGATCTCTTCTGGATTTCTATGATATCTTTACTGCAGATCATCCAGTAAGGTTAATATAAAAGAAATGGAGGGAAATTGAGCTTGTAGAATCAGTTAATGCCACATGTGGGTCTCAACCTTTATAGTGCTTTAAAACCAGCTGGGGAGCTTTACAAATAACATACTCATAGCTGGGTCTGAACACAATCAAGAATCTGAGGATCCTTGAGGTTAAAGGACACAGGTAATTCTTAAAGCTCCTGAAATAAGCCTAATGGGCAGCCAGCATTAGAACCCACTGATATAACATCTATGCTCTATGAAATTCAGTGCTACAATGTTCTACTAGGAACAAAAAGAAAAACTCTCTGCTACCAATTTAAGAGATGGATTAAAGTAGTTCCACGTTTTCTGATTTCTTAGGCCAGGCTCACCACTTTCACATAGCATTTGAGGAGATCTCAGCCTTTCTCTTAAGTTGAATAGATGATTCAAGGAACTCTAGCTATTTGGGGCTTAGAGCACGATTACAAGTTCCCTGGGCAGAGAGACCCTTTCATCAGGATCAAATTATCTCCTTTTACATTTTGTCATGTGACTTAGTTGATAGCAGAAAGTCAAAGGATAACCATCATCATCACCACCACCATCAACCACCAGCCCATTTAATGCCTGTCATCAGGACAGTGACAGTTGCTATCTTTACACTTAAAATGATGTTGTAAAAAGCTCTAGGAAGCATCAGGCTTCTGACTATATTCTTAATGAGTTTAAGAGGGAAAGGAACAAACAGATAAAAGGCTTGGGTTTTTTTTTTTTTTTCCCCTCAAAGTGTGTTAAAATCCTAGTCTCCAGCTGTCCATCTTCAATTTGCCTAAGACAGCAAAAAAGGGGGCATTGGAAATCAGAATCCCTAATTAGGAAACCTAAGAGGAATATCTTCAGCAATCTAGAAGGCAGGGACACAGAACACAACTAATGTAGATTTGTTTTGCATTAACTGCACAGACTAATTCACCGTTGCCCCTTGAAATAAACAAAGCAGAACTGCCAAACTCTGTAGACAGCTCCTGGCACAATCCGCTAGCTGGTGCCTTTGCTGCCACTCAAGGTAAACAAGAAACCAACCTGACAGTGAAATTCAGTAGAACCAGGTCATTTTCTATGCTGAAAAGAAATCCAGCGAGACCCGCACATGAGCTGTAAAACTATCTCTGTAGACTGCATACTTGCCTTGCTCGCCAAAGAGATTTCTGCAGCTCTCAGTGTAGTCAGAGTCAGGTTCTACTTCTAGATGACTAGACCTGGGAGTTAGAACAAACATCGAACTAGCTGTGCATGACAGACAGGAAGGAACACACCAGAGCAGCTTCCCCAACCAGATAGCAAGCCGTCTACTGAGTAGGAAAGGCTCATCGGAACAATAAACGGAAGGGCCAGTCTACCAATGTCTTATCTTACTGTAAGAATTTTCTTTCTGAAAGGCTCAGAGTGCTTTATTTGCATGGATTGACTCATTTTTTAGGGTTCTCATTTTGGAAAAAAAGGACTCCATTCGGTCATATTAAAGATTATAAAACCATGGCAAGGAGAGGTTAAGTATGCTGCCTGTGGTCATAGAGAACCCTTGGTGTTTAGGATAAGATGTCAGCTCATTCTGATTTGGAGTACTTTTTTTTTTTTTTTCTGTCACTACATGCAAAGAGCAGAGGACATAGGCACTAAAAACAGGGAGCAGCCTTAGCCCCAGGGAACCTTTCTGAAGTTTCTGCCAAATCATTTGTTTTCACTTAACCCAGGAATGCTTATATTTTTAACATAAGATCCAATCAGAAGAGGCAAGACCACCCATCGGGCACTTTATCTCTATTACTGTCAGTGTGGACAGTTTCAGGATATTCCTCACTGGTGCCCATCGGAGAGTTTTAAAAATAGGACATGGCAGGCTGTCAGGAAACCTAAGAGCCAATATTGTGTTCAAGGTACATCTGAAGCATTTATACTGAAGTAGATGTAAAATAGAACACGGACATTTATCAGAGGCTGTTTAGACGCCAATAAAGCAACAGAGGTATCAAAATCCTCAGGAAATGACAGGGAGGTCAACGAGAGCACATGACAAACTTTTCTCAATAAAAGATGTTCTGGGAATGAGAAAGACCACCCCTTCCCATCTCTTCAATATTTTCCTAGTGTCACAGGGATAGGATAGGACCTAAATGATATGTGATCCCTTCTTTCATTTTGAGCAGAATCATTCCAAGCAGGTAAGAATCATCATTCATTCAATCGAGGAACACCTACGGCACACTTTTTAACACAAGACGTCAAGGACTTTTCTAAGTACTGTGTGTACACACTGGTGAGCAAAATGGACACAGCCCTTGCCCTCCTAGAGATGATATTCTAGAGGAGGAAGAAAGACAAATAAACAAATATAAGGACTTGCCTGGTGGTCCTGTGGTTATGAATCTGCCCGCCACTGGAGGGTATACAGGTTCGATCCCTGGTCCAGGAAAATCCCACATGCCCCGGAGCAACTAAGCCTGTGCTCACAACTAACGAGCCTGCACGCTAGAGCCTCTGCTCGGCAACAAGGGAAGTCACCGCAGGGAGAAGCTCACACACCATGACGAAGGGCAGCCCCAATCACAGCAACTAGAGATAGCCCTTATGCAGCAATGAAGATCCAGCACAGCCGTAAATAAATAAAATTCTATAAATAAGTAAATACAGATGGACTACAATGTCAGTGCTATTTCTAAGACGAAATGTAAAGCTGGGTAATGAAATTGAGGGTGACAGGGGGTCTGTGTACAGGTAAGGTGGCCAGGGAGGACTTCTCTACAGAGGTAGCATTCAACCTGCAATCTAAATAAGAACCATTCCATTCCTCAAGTCGTTCAATTCAGGAAAAACGTGGTTACTGTCTATTATGTGCCCAGCACTGCACATGAGAAAGTGACATTCGCAAAGCCTCTGCTCCATAGGAAACATGGAGGGCTGGAAAAGAGATAACACAGCTACTCTGAAATCAGGAATGGTATTTGCAGTTTCAGATAAGACTCATCCCAGGTATGTCTGTAGTTTTTCTGTATCTTCACAAAATATCAAGAAAATCCAATTCCTGTTATAGACAAGGAATGCCACCTGCAATATCAGCAAACAAAGGATGTTGCAGCCATCAAGCCATCAGCCACTACTTCTGCCCCTGATGGTGAGCCCGGAGGGAACTCAGGATGGAGACAAACAGGACTCCTGCCACCAAGCTGTCAGCCTCTGCAGCTATGCACAGCAGCATACCCTGAGGGGCCTCAGGACCGAGAAAAGCAGGACACTGGCCCGAGCTAGCTAAGGCGCACTTCAGAAGAATGATTTCAATGAGCCCAGCATCTTCCGTAAAACAGTGCTAAATTCATTAGCTTGGGCTATCTGGTTTTCTTTCATTAATAGTCATCTTTTGGTGCTCTGAGCCCCTGAATTTTGTTGCAGAAACTCCTATTCACTCTGGCTCCTCCCTGACATCTTCAGAGCAGTCCCTCAGAGTGATCTGCCAGGCTGCTTTCCACACTTAAGACTGCCAAATAAAACATAATTTTCAACTTTAGGTTATGCTTTTATTTTTTTTCCGTTGTGACTAAAGAATTGCAAATGCAACCAGTTTAACAGCTTAACTATTACATTTTAGGATGACCTTCCCTCTATTCAGAGATAGCAGACCATTTCCTCCAAAGTGAACACAAACTTGGGAAGCCCGGAGGCATCAGCGCTGCTGCCTGGGGTGCCAAGGGTCCCAGGTGGAAAAGCACTGCCCTGTTCCAGGAAGGGTCCTTAAACTAATCTGACACCTAGTTTTCAGGAATCTATCTTCCAAGTCTGTCAATATTTTCCACCTGCATCAGGAGAAAAACATAAAATAGTAACATACTCATGGTAGATATTTAGCCATCAATGAGGGCTCCTTCCCTCTGTGGGGAGGAGCCTCCAACATCCTCCTCTTGAATCAAATATTAAGGCTACGATAGAGTCTAGTTGGACTTCCTTGGTGGCTCAGACAGTAAAGCCTCTACCTACAATACGGGAAACCTGGGTTCAATTCCTGGGTCGGGAGGATCCCCTAGAGAAGGAAATGGTAACCCACTCCAGTACTCTTGTCTGGAAAATCCCATAGACAGAGGATCCTGGTAGGCTACAGTCCATGGGGTTGCAAAGAGTCAGACAGGACTGAATCTAGTCACGTGTCTCCCTATATCGGACAAGGGAGATAAGAAACATAGTTTCCATAGAAACATAAACTTTAGTTTGAGGAAAATCTGCAAAGGCAGTCATTTGGAGCCTTGTCCTAAGAATCAGGAGATGGCAACACTATTTACACTTTTAAAACAATCTGTTCTGTGACCCTAGGGAAGTTAAATAATCTCATTGAGGCTCAGTTTTCTCATCATTGCAGTCATGATACACAGCTTTCAAAAATCTCTGTGGAGTCTAGTTCAGCCTGAGCAGCTCTATTTTTATCTGTTTTGACTGCATGTCTGGGTAAGATTCTACTGGAAACACAGGTGTCCTGATGAAATGAAACAAGGGATAATCACTGGAAGAGATGGTCACTGAAGCCTCTTTCTACTCCACCATGCAGAGATTCTTAACATTGCCCAGGCTGGAGGGACATGGAGAGCAGGGGCAGGGAATGGTTTGAAAAACAAACTTACCCTGCCTTACAAAGCCACTTGCTACCTTCTCCCTTTCAAAAGTAAAAGGTACTATTGGGACTTCTCTGGTGGTCCAGTGGTTAAGAGTTCACTTTCCAACGCAAGGAATGCTGGTTCCACACCTGGTTGGGCAGCTAAGATCCCACATGCCTTGTGGTCAAAAAATAAAAACATAAAACAGAAGCAATAATGTAACAAATTCAACAAAAGACTTTAAAAAAGATACTCCACATCAGAAAATCTTAAAAGATAAAAGGCACTACCATGATGATGATGATGATTATACCAAAACTTAATTTGGGCTACTGAGCTTAATAAGTTTTGGAATGATTTTCCCAAAGGATTCTTTTGTCTTAAAAAAAAAAATTAAAAAGTACACTTTCCTTAATCCCCTAAAGGTTCCCTTTCTCTCAAGGGTATGAGGAGAAAAGGCAAAATCAATTATGTCTTTGCTAAGCTGCTATTTTATCCAATACATATATACTGAATGTTTACACCTTACTAGACCCTAGTAGTTCTTTGGAGTTAACTAGGTTTTCTATAAAGCACAGTTAGATATAAATCCTCAATGAAATGTAAATCCAAGACCTAAACAAATGGAGGGTTATCCCTGCTCATGGACATGAATACTCATTTTTCTTAAAATGTCAATAAAATTGGGGAGAATTTTACTGATTCAATAAAATCCCAGTCTTGGCAACATTTCTTTTGTAGATATTGACATGCTGAATCTAAAATTTCTATGGAAAGGCAAAGGCACTCAATAGTCAACAATACTGCAAAGAACAAAGCTGGACACACCCGACCCAGTTTCAAGACTTAGGGTAAAATGACAGTAATCAAGAGAATGCAGTATTGGTGGAAGAATAGAGATACAGCCCAAGGGAACATAAAAGAAAACCAAGAAATAGAATCACACAAATACAGTCAACTGATTTTTCACACAATATAATGGCAATTCAATGGAGAAAAGAGTTTTTTCAACAAATGGTGCTCTAGCAGCTGGTAGTCTATATGGGGAAAGAAAAAGATGAAGAAGATGAAAACAACAAAGAAAAGAACCTACCTAAACACATAAATCACAGTTTGTATAAAAATTAATTCAAAGTGGGCTGTAGATCTGTAAAAAAATGTAAAATTATACCTTTTAGAGAAGAAAACATAAAAGAAAATACATTGAACCTTCGGTTTGGTGAGCTAGTTTTGATGTTGCTGCTGCTGCTGCTAAGTTGCTTCAGTTGTGTCCGACTCTGTTCGACCCCATAGACGGCAGCCCACCAGGCTCCGGCGTCCCTGGGATTCTCCAGGCAAGAACACTGGAGGGGGTTGCCATTGATGTTAGATATGATATTAAATAAAGAGCATGATTGCAGAAGAAAAACTCAATAAATGAGACTTTGCTACAGTTGAGAACTTTCTAAGAGTAAGTTTCACTCAGTTGTGCCCGACTCTTTGCGACTCCATGGACTGTAGCCTACCAGGCTCCTCCCTCCATGGGATTCTCCAGGCATGACTACTGGAGTGGGTTGCCATTTCCTTCTCCAGGGGATCTTCCCAACCCAGGGATCGAACCTGGTTCTCCCGCATTCCAGGCTGATGCTTTAACCTCTGAGCCAACAGGGAAGCTAAACATGGTGCTAAAAGGAAACGACAAGCCACAGACTTAGAAAAACTGCTTTCAACTTGCATATCCAGTAAAAACAAACCAACCTTGTATTCAGAAAATATATGTGTAAATTCTCAAAATCCCACAAAATAACAAAACTCCCAATTTATAAATAGGTGAAAGATATGAGCATACACAACCCCAAAGAAGATATATGTATGTCTAATAACATAAGCAGATGTAAAAAAAAAATTCTCAAAAATGTTTTAGGAAAACATAAAACCATAATAAGACATCAGATCAGATCAGATAGAAATAAGACATCAGTTTCTAGCTATTAGAAAGCTAAGAATTAACAACAACAAAAGCTGACAATACCAAGGAATAATACCAATAGACCTCTCTAGGTCTAGAGACTGGATTTCTCACACGCTGCTGGCAGGAATACAAAATGGTATAGCTTGTTTGGAGAAGAGTTGTTTATAAATAAAGTTCATCTATACTTACCATGCTGCTAAGTCACTTCAGTCGTGTCCGACTCTGTGCGATCCCATACACAGCACCCCACTAGGCTCCTTTGTCCCTGGGATTCTCCAGGCAAGAATACTGGAGTGGGTTGCCATTTCCTTCTCCAATGCATGAAAGTGAAAAGTCAAAGTGAAGTCGCTCAGTCGTGTCCAACTCTTAGCGACCCCATGGACTGGAGCCTACCAGGCTCCTCCATTCATGGGATTTTCCAGGCAAGAGTACTGGGGTGGGGTGCCATTACCTTTCCCGTATAAGACCTAGCATTTCCAATGCTATATATTTATCCAGGAAAAATGCTTTAGGTCCATACAAACACCAGCATGAGAATTTTTAAAGCATTTCCAATCACAGTTGTCCAAAATGGTACATAATTCAAATACCTTTCAATGACTGGATAAACAAACTGCAGTACATCCATACAATGGGAGGCAACTTGGAAATAAGAAGGAATACACTACTACTAGTACTCTCGACTGGAAAATCCCATGTATGGAGGAGCCTGGTGGGCTGCAGTCCATGGGGTCGCTAAGAGTCGGACACGACTGAGTGACTTCACTTTCATTTTTACTTTCGTGAACTGGAGAAGGAAATGGCAATGCACTCCAGTGTTCTTGCCTGGAGAATCCCAGGGATGGGGAAGACTGGTGGGCTGCTGTCTATGGGGTTGCACAGAGTTGGACACGACTGAAGTGACTTAGCAGCAGCAGCAGCAGTACATATCACAATATGGACGAAACACAAAGGCATTATGGTAAGTGAAACAAGTTACATTTAAATGGATACCTGCTCTATTAATTAAACAGGAAATTTTGGAAAACACAAAACTATAGAGATCAGTAGATACCACAGATAAAGAGTGGATGGAGTGATTCACGACAAAGTGGTCACAGGAGGGAGACCTCTGGGGATAACAGAAGTGCTTGGCATCTTGAATGTGACAGTGATTATATGACTCTAGGCATTTACCAAGAGGCCTGAATTATACATTAACTAAATTACAAATACATTTTAAGAAACGTAAATACAGCGGTGTTTGTGTAAAAAATAGATTTTTTTTTTCTCTATTATCTAAAGAATGAAGGGATGGAACCAAAGCAGAAAGAATACCCAGCTGTAGATGTGTCTGGTGATAGAAGCAAAGTCCGATGCTGTAAAGAGCAATACTGCATAGGAACGTGGAATGTCAGGTCCATGAATCAAGGCAAATTGGAAGTGGTCAAACAAGAGATGGCAAGAGTGAATGTTGACATTCTAGGAATCAGCGAACTAAAATGGACTGGAATGGGTGAATTTAACACAGAGGACCATTATATCTACTACTGCGGGCAGGAATTCCTCGGAAGAAATGGAGTGGCCATCATGGTCAACAAAAGAGTCCGAAGTACAGTACTTGGATGCAATCTCAAAAATGACAGAATGATCTCTGTTCGTTTCCAAGGCAAACCATTCAGTGTCACAGTAATCCAAGTCTATGCCCCAACCAGGAACGCTGAAGAAGCTCAAGTTGAATGGTTCTATGAAGACCTACAAGACCTTTTAGAACTAACACCCAAAAAAGATGTCCTTTTCATTATAGGGAACTGGAATACAAAAGTAGGAAGTCAAGAAACACCTGGAGTAACGGGCAAATTTGGCCTCGGAATACGGAATGAAGCAGGGCAAAGACTAACAGAGTTTTGCCAAGAAAATGCACTAGTCATAGCAAATACCCTCTTCCAACAACACAAGAGAAGACTCTATACATGGACATCACCAGATGGTCAAT
The DNA here is from genome assembly GCA_935064755.1 of Tragelaphus eurycerus. Lineage (NCBI taxonomy): Eukaryota > Metazoa > Chordata > Mammalia > Artiodactyla > Bovidae > Tragelaphus > Tragelaphus eurycerus. The sequence goes on along the minus strand of CAKXYN010000034.1, from coordinate 7,471,980 downwards.
ACCAAAATCAGATCGATTATATTCTTTGCAGCCAAAGATGGAGAAGCTCTATCCAATCAGCAAAAACAAGACCAGGAGCTGACTGTGGCTCAGACCATGAACTCCTTATTGCCAAATTCAGACTGAAATTGAAGAAAGTAGGGAAAACCACTAGACCATTCAGGTATGACCTAAATCAAATCCCTTATGATTATACAGTGGAAGTGAGAAATAGATTTAAGGGCCTAGATCTGATAGATAGAGTGCCTGATGAACTATGGAATGAGGTTCGTGTCATTGTACAGGAGACAGGGATCAAGACCATCCCCATGGAAAAGAAAGGCAAAAAAGCAAAATGGCTGTCTGGGGAGGCCTTGCAAACAGCTGTGAAAAGAAGAGAAGCGAAAAGCAAAGGAGAGAAGGAAAGATATAAACATCTGAATGCAGAGTTCCAAAGAATAGCAAGAAGAGATAAGAAAGCCTTCTTCAGTGATCAATGCAAAGATATAGAGGAAAACAACAGAATGGGAAAGACTAGGGATCTATTCAAGAAAATCAGAGATACCAAGGGAACATTTCATGCAAAAATGGGCTTGATAAAGGACAGAAATGGTATGGACCTAACGGAAGCAGAAGATATTAAGAAGAGGTGGCAAGAATACACAGAAGAACTGTAGAAAAAAGAGCTGCATGACCCAGATAATCATGATGGTGTGATCACTGACCTAGAGCCAGACATCCTGGAATGTGAAGTCAAGTGGGCCTTAGAAAGCATCACTAGGAACAAAGCTAGTGGAGGTGATGGAATTCCAGTGGAGCTATTCCAAATCCTGAAAGATGATGCTGTGAAAGTGCTGCACTCAATATGCCAGCAAATTTGGAAAACTCAGCAGTGACCACAAGATTGGAAAAGGTCAGTTTTCATCCCAATCCCAAAGAAAGGCAATACCAAAGAGTGCTCAAACTACCGCACAATTGCACTCATCTCACATGCTAGTAAAGTAATGCTCAAAATTCTCCAAGCCAGGCTTCAGCAATATGTGAACCGTGAACTTTCTGATGTTCAAGCTGGTTTTAGAAAAGGCAGAGGAACCAGAAATCAAATTGCCAACATCCGCTGGATCATCGAAAAAGCAAGAGAGTTCCAGAAAAGCATCTATTTCTGCTTTATTGACTATGCCAAAGCCTTTGACTGTGTAGATAACAATAAACTGTGGAAAATTCTGAAAGAGATGGGAATACCAGACCACCTGATCTGCCTCTTGAGAAATCTGTATGCAGGTCAGGAAGCAACAGTTAGAACTGGTCATGGAACAACAGACTGGTTCCAAATAGGAAAAGGAGTACGTCAAGGCTGTATATTGTCACCCTGTTTATTTAACTTATATGCAGAGTACATCATGAGAAATGCTAGACTGGAGGAAACACAAGCTGGAATCAAGATTGCCAGGAGAAATATCAATAACCTCAGATATGCAGATGATACCACCCTTATGGCAGAAAGTGAAGAGGAACTAAAAAGCCTCTTGATGAAAGTGAAAGTGGAGAGTGCAAAGGTTGGCTTAAAGCCCAACATTCAGAAAACGAAGATCATGTCATCTGGTCCCATCACTTCATGGGAAATAGATGGAGAAACAGTGGAAACAGTGTCAGACTTTATTTTTCTGGGCTCCAAAATCACTGCAGATGGTGACTGCAGCCATGAAATTAAAAGACGCTTACTCCTTGGAAGCAAAGTAATGACCAACCTAGATAGCATATTCAAAAGCAGAGACATCACTTTGCCAACCAAGGTTCGCCTAGTCAAGGCTATGGTCTTTCCTGTGGTCATGTATGGATGTGAGAGCTGGATTGTGAAGAAGGCTGAGCTCCGAAGAATTGATGCTTTTGAACTGTGGTGTTGGAGAGGACTCTTGAGAGTCCCTTGGACTGCAAGGACATCCAACCAGTCCATTCTAAAGGAGATCAGCCCTGGGATTTCTTTGGATGGAATGATGCTAAAGCTGAAACTCCAGTATTTTGGCCACCTCATGCGAAGAGTTGACTCATTGGAGAAGACTCTGATGCTGGGAGGGATTGGGGGCAGGAGGAGAAGGGGACGACAGAGGATGAGATGGCTGGATGGCATCACTGACTCGATGGATGTGAGTCTGAGTGACCTTCGGGAGTTGGTGATGGACAGAGAGGCCTGGTGTGCTGCAGTTCATGGGGTTGCAAAGAGTCGGACACGACTGAGCGACTGATCTGATCTGATTTCTATCTCTACCTACCTACTTATCTAAATGTTTGGTTACATTCTAAACTCATGCAAGTGAGTATGAGTTTTAATTGGTGCCTGCATTGGAGCATTCAACAGTTGTATATGCTTCTACTTAATACAAGAAATATTCTTTCTGCTTTTCCTTTATTTTCCTGTTAAATAACACATTGCATCCATGCACTGTCAGCCATGGAAAGAGAAAGACCAAACAGTAGCAGAAGGCAGTAACACTGGGGCTAACTATCCAGATCTGACTTGCCGTGTAATTGTAGTTTAACACAGCGTAACAAGACCACACACAAACATACACAAAAATGTTGGTTGTTGTCATGGACTTTTATATCCTGTATTTTTTCAGGATATAAAAGGATATATTTTATATATATTTTTTGGATATATTTTTTCTTGATGAGTTAAGACTCTATCATTTTGAAAATAAGGATGTGCATTCCGAAATAGTCATTTAAACATTATACATTTTTAAAAATTATCGAGAACACAAGCAATTACAAAGAAGGCAAGAGAAAAAAAGAGCTCTTTAAAGTTTAAAATCTGAGTGAACTAGAAAAAGAGAAATGCTGAAAACAAATCATTTTATCTGAACATGTTTGAAACAGATATTGTTGGTTTCTTTCCAAATAACAATTTTTTAAAATACCTTCATTAAAAGATTTGTCAAAAATGATATGAACGATCACAAACTTTCCTAGGTAAACAGTTGATACCAAATAATCTAAAAGTAGAGGAATAATTACAGTTTTAGTTCAGTTCAGTCGTGACTCTTTGTGACCCCATGAATTGCAGCACGCCAGGCCTCCCTGTCCATCACCAACTCCCAGAGTTCACTCAGACTCACGTCCATCGAGTCAGTGATGCCATCCAGCCATCTCATCCTCTGTCGTCCCCTTCTCCTCTTGCCCCCAATCCCTCCCAGCATCACAGTCTTCTCCAATGAGCCAACTCTTCACATGATGTGGCCAAAGTAGTGGAGTTTCAGCTTTAGCATCATTCCTTCTAAAGAAATCCCAGGGCTGGTCTCCTTCAGAATGGACTGGTTGGATCTCCTTGCAGTCCAAGGAACTCTCAAGAGTCCTCTCCAACACCACAGTTCAAAAGCATCAATTCTTTGATGCGCAGCCTTCTTCACAATCCAACTCTCACATCCATACATGACCACTGGAAAAACCATAGCCTTGACTAGACAAACCTTTGTTGGCAAAGTGATGTCTCTGCTTTTCAATATGCTATCTAGGTTGGTCATAACTTTCCTTCAAAGGAGTAAGCGTCTTTTAATTTCATGGCTGCAGTCACCATCTGTAGTGATTTTGCAGTCCAGAAAAATAAAGTCTGACACTGTTTCCACTGTTTCCCCATCTATTTCCCATGAAGTGATGGGACCGGATGCCATGATCTTCGTTTTCTGAATGTTGAGCTTTAAGCCAACTTTTTCACTCTCCACTTTCACTTTCAAGAGGCTTTTTAATTCCTCTTGACTTTCTGCCATAAGGGTGCTGTCATCTGCATATGTTCAAACTACCGCACAATTGCACTCATCTCACATGCTAGTAAAGTAATGCTCAAAATTCTCCAAGCCAGGCTTCAGCAATATGTGAACCGTGAACTTCCTGATGTTCAAGCTGGTGTTAGAACAGGCAGAGGAACCAGAGATCAAATTGCCAACATCCGCTGGATCATGGAAAAAGCAAGAGAGTTCCAGAAAAGCATCTATTTCTGCTTTATTGACTATGCCAAAGCCTTTGACTGTGTGGATCACAATCAACTGTGGAAAATTCTGAAAGAGATGGGAATACCAGATCACCTGACCTGCCTCTTGAGAAATCTGTATGCAGGTCAGGAAGCAATAGTTAGAACTGGACATGGAACAACAGACTGGTTCCAAATAGGAAAAGGAGTACGTCAAGGCTGTATATTGTCACCCTGTTTATTTAACTTATATGCAGAGTACATCATGAGAAACACTGGACTAGAAGAAACACAAGCTGGAATCAAGACTGCCAGGAGAAATATCAATAACCTCAGAACCTGTATTTGTATCATGTGGTCTAGGGGTTTTTCTCATAAAGTGTTCAAATTCAGCATAATGGTTTGTATGTACATGCTGTGTCTGTCTGAAAGTGTATCACTGGACAATCAAAAATAGTTATGCCCCAAAATATTACTAGGAAATGTTTTTTACTTATATATATGTGTGTATATATACACATACTTAGGAAGGCTATCTTATTTCTCCTGGCTATTCATTGGAAATCTGCATTCAGATGAATATATCTTTCTTTGCTCCTTTGCCTTTAGCTTCTCTTCTTTTCTCAGCTATTTGTAAGGCCTCCTCAGACAACCATTTTGCCTTTTTGCACTTTTCTTTCTTGCAGATGGTCTTGATCCCTGACTCCTGTACAATGTCATGAACCTCCATCCATACTTCTTCAGGCATTCTATTAGATCTAATCCCTGGAATCTATTTGTCACTTCCACTGTATAATCATAACAGATTTGATAGGTTATACCTGAATGGTCTAGTGGCTTTCCATACTTTCTTCAATTTAAGTCTGAATTTTGCAATAAGAAGTTCATGATCTGAGCCACAGTCAGTTCCTAATCTTGTTTTTGCTAACTGTATAGAGCTTCTCCATCTAGGCTGCAAAGAATACAATCAATCTGATTTCAGTATTGACCGTCTGCTGATGTCCATGTGTAGAGTTGTCTCTTGTGTTATTGGAAGAGGATGTTAGTTATGCAAAACTCTATTAGCCGTTGCCCTGCTTCATTTTACACTCCAAGGCCAAACTTGCCTGTTATTCCAATGCAAAGAAATAGAAGAAAACAACAGAATGGGAAAAAACCAGAGATCTCCTCAAGAAAATTAGAGATACCAAGGGAACATTTTATGCTAAGATGGGCAAAATAAAGGAAAGAAACACCATGAACCTAACAGAAGCAGAAGATATTAAGAATATGTGGCAAGAATACACTGAAGAACTGTACAAAAAGATCTTCACGACCCAGACAATCACGATGGTGTGATCACTCACCTAGAGCCAGACGTCCTGGAACATGAAGTCAAGTGGGCCTTAGGAAGCATCACTATGAACAAAGCTAGTGGAGGTGATGGAATTCCAGTTGAGCTCTTTCAAATCCTAAAAGATGATGCTGTGAAAGTGCTGCACTCATGCCAACAAATTTGGAAAACTCAAGTTGGATCATAGAAAAATCAAGAGAGTTCCAGAAAAACATATGCTTCAATGAGTACACCAAAACTTTTGACTGCATGGATCACAACAAACTGAAAAATTCTTCAAGAGATGGGAATAGCAGACCACCTTATCTGCCTCCTGAGAAATCTGTTTGCAGATCAAGAAGCAAGTTAGAAGTGGACATGGAACAGACTGGTTCCAGTTTGGGAAAGGAGTACGTCAAGGCTGTATATTGTTACCCTGTTTATTTAACTTATGTGCAGAGCACATCATGCAAAATGCTGGGCTGGATGAAGCACAAGCTGGAATCAAGATTGCCGGGAGAAATATCAATAACCTCAGATATGCAGATAATACCACCCTTATGGCAGAAAGCGAAGAAGAACTAAAGAGCCTCTTGATGAAAATGAAAGAGGAGACTGGAAAAGCTGGCTTAAAACTCAACATTCAAAAAACTAAGGTCATGGCATCCGGTCCCATCACTTTATGGCAAATAGATGTGGCAATGATGGAAACAGTCACAGACTTTCTTTTCTTAGACTCCACAATCACTGCAGATGGTGACTGCAGCCATGAAATTAAAAGACACTTGCTCCATGAAGGAAAAGCTATGACCAACCTAGACAGCATATTAAAAAGCAGACACATTACTTTGCCAACAAAGGTCTGTCTAGTCAAAGCTATGGTAGTCATGCATGTCATGTATGGATATGAGAGTTGGACCATAAAGAAAGCTGAACCCAGAAAAATTGATGCTTTTGAACTATGGTGTTAGAGAAGACTCTAGAGAGTCCCTTGGATTGCAAGGAGATCCAACCAGTCCATCCTAAAGGAAATCAGTCCTGAATATTCATGGAAGGACTGATGCTGAAGCTGAAGATCCAATCTTTGGCCTCCTGATGCAAAGAACTAACTCTTTGGAAAAGACCCTGATGCTATGAAAGATTAAAGGCAGGAGAAGAAGGGGACGACAGAGGATGAGATGGCTGGATGTCAGCACTGACACGATGGACATGAGTTTGAGCAAGCTCCAGGAGTTGGTGATGGACAGCGAAGCCTGGTGTGCTGCAGTTCATGGGGCCACAAAGAATCAGATACGACTCAGTGGCTGCACTGAACTGAGCATCCTCACAGCAACTGACCCACTGTGGGACTTTGCTCATGTGTTTTCCTTACTCTTCTGTTTCCTAAATCTAGAAGGTCATCTCAAGTCCTATCAAAGTTTTCACAAAGCCCTTCAAGGAAACTGAAGTACCTCCCGTTCCTTCCTCTCCTCCCTCAGTACCAAATGCTCTGTGCAAAGTGCATTTTTGAAAGTTGAGGCAGGAGTGTCCTTTACTCTGTAAACTTTTCTGTGCCAAGTGACTCTCCTCTAATGTTTCAGGACTAGCTCAAAGGACAGACAAAGCGTCTTAGAAAATTAGGGTGACTAAGTTTTATCACTGTAAAGATATCCTTGAAAATATGTATTTCCCATGAATTCTTAAGAATATGTATTATTTATCAATACTCCATCATGCAATGTAAAAATGAGTAATATTTACCAACTATTGCCATCTTTTGTATAGCATTCAACTTACATTCGGAGAAGGAAATGACAACCCACTCCAGGGTTCTTGCCTGGAGAATCCCATGGACAAAGGAGCCTGGTGGGCTGCCGTCTATGGGGTCACACAGAGTTGGACACGACTGAAGTGACTTAGCAGCAGCAGCAACTTACATTGTTGAAGGTTCAGTGGGTTGTTTTTTTTTTTACTTACAGTTGATTTACAATGTTGTGTTTGTTTTGGGTGTATAGCACAGTGAGTCCAGCGAACATATATGTGTGTGTGTATATATACGTATTTTTTCCATTATAGATTATTACAAAACACTGAATATAGTTCCCTGTGCTATACAGCAGGTCCTTGTTCATCTGTTTTACAGTGTTAATATCTGTTAATTCCAAACACCTAATTCATCCTTCCCCATCCCTTCCCCTTTGGTTACCATAAGTTTGTTTTTTACGTCTGAGGATCTCTTTCCATTTTGTAAATAAATGCACTTGTATCATTTTTTTTTTTTTTAGATTATACTTACAAGTGATTTTGTATGATAGTGTCTGTCTGGCTTACTTAGCGTGATGATCTGTTTTCTAAAGAAGTAAAAGGTATTAATAATTATAATCTGGAGGACCAAGCTGTTATCTCTAGTCCTATCAGAGGCACTATTTTCTAACAAAGGTAAAATACAATAAAAATGGAAGGAGAGACAAAACCTCCTGAATCAACTTGTACTCCATAATTAAATTAAATGAATACTATATTAATAAATAGAGAATGCTCAGAAACATTTAATTACACATTTATCTTTTCAGTCTACTTAAATCTGCAAACCTACAATACAACTAAAACTCTGAGTTACGTATGTCAGAATTTTAAATTCAGCAAATGTTATTCACACAGATACTATTTTTATATACTCCAGTTCAGCACACCAAAAGGAAAGATACAGTCACATGTAATAATATTTTCCTTCAGGGAAGAAGTGCTAAAAGCTGGTCAGAGCTGTAACTAGAAATGAAGTTGAAAATTAGAAAATGAATCAACTGTGATAATGTGATTTCAGAACCTGTACAAAAAAAAAAGTTGTAAACAGAGAATGTCAACTTTTGGAAACAGTTTAGCATAGAGGAACCTCATTACCAAAGAAACATACATCTTTATGGAAATAACACACTTAGGGAAATATTTTTAAAACTCCTTGCACATCTAACATTGATTATTTCCAATTAGCATAAAATATATACTGCCATTGCCAGGTCACCTTTCTATGTAATATTTTTCCGGATTTTTTTTGATGTGGACAATTTTCAAAGTGTTTATTGAATTTGTCAAAATATTTCTCCTGTCTCATGTTTTGGCTTGTTGGCCACAAGGCATGTGGGATCTTAGCCCCTGACCAAGGATGGAACCTGAACTCCCTGTATTGGAAGTCAAAGATTTAACCACTGGACCACCAGGGAAGTCCCTGAAGGCAACTTAAAGTCAATGGATCAAACCATACGGTCAGCATGAACCCACAAGCCCTGCTGAGATCTGGTCCATTGGACTGTTGAAATTTCACAACAACGCAACATATAAATTAGAGCTTAGGGCTCATTTTTATTGGGAACCAATGTACACTTATCATATACTGCCCGATTTCTAATACACACACCACCCCTCTCTCCCATCTTTGACTTCTAATGACTCCTCTTTTCAACATCATCTGGGTAAGAGCAGCTACCATCACTTGGCTTGGAATTGCTGCCAAGATTGAAAATGAGATTCCTTGTAGGAAGTCTCCGAACTCTTGACAGCTCACTGATCACATATTGGTTTCAAAAATGTTTCTGGTTGCATGAGTGCTTTATTTTAAAAGTATTTATAACAACAGTAAAGCAGCTACAATAATTCTCATTTTGTAGGTAAGAATATAAGGCACAAGAGCCTAACATATAAAGTCCCTTTAGCCACTATTAGTATAGACCAGCGTGGATCAAATTTAAAAGTGTCTAAAGGTCATCTGGGAAATCATGTTAAAATGCAGATTCTAAAGTTTTTTAACAAGGATATGTATATGTGCACATATATACATATATGTAGAACGGATTCACTTTGCTGTACACCTGAAACTAACACCACTGTAAATCGCCTATATGCTAATACAATTGCATCTAATTTGATACAATTCTGGGATAGGGCCAAAGAATCTTCATTTCTAAGACTCTACTAGGTGATCACATCTGCTCTTCCCAGGTCATAATGTGAGGAGCAAAAGTATAGACACCCTGAAACCCCAGTATTCTCCCAAATCTAAGCACCCCAGAACCCCGCTCCCTTTATGTTGTTGCTCAGTCACTAAGTCATGTCCGCTAAGTTGCTAAGTCAGCCCCATGAACTACAGCACACCAGGCTTCTCTGTTCTTCAGTATCTCTTAAAGTTTGCTCAAACTCAAGTCTGTTGAGTCAGTGATGCCATCCAACCATCTCAGCCTCTGTTTCCCCCTTCTCCTCCTGCTCCCTTTATAACTGGTATCTATTTCTCCTCTTCCTTCTCAAACCCACTGCTGGGCATCAGGATGGTAGTGTGTCCCTCACATATGGGACTCAAATTTGATCACCTCTCCCAGTCTCTTCCCAAGCCATGAAGAGGGGTAGTCCTCTAGAAATTTCTAACCATGCTGGGCAAACCCTCTCTTCCACCACATCTCTACAAATCCTTGCGTTTTCTAATAGACCTTCCAGAAGTTACCATTTACTGGAATGTCTTTCTGTTTTCAATATGAGAGAGGCTATGGGGACTTGACGTCCTCTACCAGGCTGTCTCAGGCCCTAGGGAGCCACGCCTAGAGAGGGAACACCATCTGTAGGACCTCAGCCTAGCAGAACAAGCGCAGGGAGAGCATGTAAACACCCACACAGCATCTCCACACAGCAAACCGGAGAGCTGGCAGGAGATAAGGCTCGGTGGGAGGATCTGGAGAAAAGCTAGAGGAGGGACCAGAGGGGAAGGCAGTCCAGGAACAGGGCACCCTGCCCCACTGGGAGTGACTATCTGGATTTAGCTTGGTAGAGAAAACTACTAGACCATTCAGGTATGATCTAAATCAAATCCCTTATGATTATACAGTGGAAGTGAGAAATAGATTTAAGGGCCTAGATCTGATAGATAGAGTGCCTGATGAACTATGGAATGAGGTTCGTGACATTGTACAAGAGACAGAGATCAAGACCATCCCCATGGAAAAGAAATGCAAAAAAGCAAAATGGCTGTCTGGGGAAGCCTTATAAATAGCTGTGAGAAGAAGAGAAGAGAAAAGCAAAGGAGAAAAGGAAAGATATAAGCATCTGAATGCAGAGTTCCAAAGAACAGCAAGAAGAGATAAAGCCTTCTTCAGAAATCAATGAAAATAAATACACAAAAACAACAGAATGGGAAAGACTAGAGATCTCTTCAAGAAAATTAGAGATACCAAGGGAACATTTCATGCAAAGATGAGCTCGAAAAAGGACAGAAATGGTATGGACCTAAGAGAAGCAGAAGATATTAAGAAGAGGTGGCAAATGAACTGTACAAAAAAGATCTTCACAACCAAGATAATCACGATGGTGTGATCACTGACCTAGAGCCAGACATCCTGGAATGTGAAGTCAAGTGGGCCTTAGAAAGCCATCACTATGAACAAAGCTAGTGGAGGTGATGGAATTCCAGTTGAATTATTTCAAATCCTGAAAGATGATGCTGTGAAAGTGCTGTACTCAATATGCCAGCAAATTTGGAAAACTCAGCAGTGGCCACAGGATTGGAAAAGGTCAGTTTTCATTCCAATCCCAAAGAAAGGCAATGTCAAAGAATGCTCAAACTACCACACAATTGCACTCATCTCACACGCTAGTAAAGTAATTCTCAAAATTCTCCAAGCCAGGCTTCAGCAATATGTGAACCATGAACTTCCTGATGTCCAAGCTGGTTTTAGAAAAGGCAGAGGAACCAGAGATCAAATAGCCAACATCTGCTGGATAATGGAAAAAGCAAGAGTTCCAGAAAAACATCTATTTCTGCTTAATTGATTATGCCAAAGCCTTTGACTGTGTGGATCACAATCAACTGTGGAAAATTCTGAAAGAGATGGGAATACCAGACCACCTGACCTGCCTCTTGAGAAATCTGTATGCAGGTCAGGAAGCAACAGTTAGAACTGGTCATGGAACAACAGACTGGTTCCAAATAGGAAAAGGAGTACGTCAAGGCTGTATATTGTCACCATGTTTATTTAACTTATACGCAGAGTACATCATGAGAAATGCTGGACTGGAAGAACCACAAGCTGGCATCAAGATTGTTCGGAGAAATATCAATAACCTTAGATATGCAGATGACACCACCCTTATGGCAGAAAGTGAAGAGAAACTAAAAAGCCTCTTGATGAAAGTGAAAGTGGAGAGTGAAAAAGTTGGCTTAAAGCTCAACATTCAGAAAACGAAGATCATGGCATCCGGTCCCATCACTACATGGGAAATAGATGGGGAAACAGTGGAAACAGTGTCAGACTTTATTTTTCTGGGCTCCAAAATCACTACAGATGGTGACTGCAGCCATGAAATTAAAAGACGCTTACTCCTTGGAAGGAAAGTTATGACCAACCTAGATAGCATATTCGAAAGCAGAGACATTACTTTGCCAACAAAGGTTCGTCTAGTCAAGGCTATTTTTTCCTGTGGTCATGTATGGATGTCAGAGGTGGACTGTGAAGAAGGCTGAGGGCCGAAGAATTGATGCTTTTGAACTGTGGTGTTGGGGAATACTCTTGAGAGTCCCTTGGACTGCAAGGAGATCCAACCAGTCCATTCTGAAGGAGATCAGCCCTAGGATTTCTTTGGAAGGAATGATGCTAAAGCTGAAAGTCCAGTACTTTGGCCACCTCATGTGAAGAGTTGACTCATTGGAAAAGACTCTGATGCTGGGAGGGATTGGGGGCAGGAGGAGAAGGGGACGAGAGAGGATGAGATGGCTGGATGGCATCACTGACTCAATGGACGTGAGTCTGGGTGAACTCTGGGAGTTGGTGATAGACAGGGAGGCCTGGTGTGCTGCGATTCATGGGGTCGCAAAGAGTCGGACACGACTGAGCGACTGAACTGAACTGAATCATACTTTGGCTACATGATGTGAAGAACTGACTCACTGGCAAAGACTGTGATGCTGGGAAAGATCGAAGGCAGGAGGCAGAGAAGAGGACGACAGTGGATGAAACAGTTGGATGGCATCACCGACTTGATGACCTGAGTTTCAGCAAGCTCCAGAAGTTGGTGATGGACAGGGAAGCCTGGCGTGCTGCAGTCCACAGAGTCGCAAAGAGCTGGACACGACTGACGAACTGAACTGAGTCATTCTGGGGATGGTTGAAGAAGACGGTGATGACTATCCTTTCTGAGATAATCCTCCACATCAGCAGCAGAATGTTCTTACTGTAGCTGAATTCCAGACACTGAAGTATTTACACTTCAGTTGTGTTTCCAGTACCTCTCAAGGCCGTTTCCAGTGACTATTATGTTGTCACTGATAGTAGATGCGACATGGTGGCCCTTGGAAGGGCGAGAACAATAAAGCTCCAAGCTAGATCCAGAAGCACCCCTCCTCCACCCATCCTGACTGCCCAGCATACCCAACAACCCAAACAAGTTAACACCCAGCATCTCTGCTGAGAGGGTGGCCTGAATGCAGCTTATATAAACATGGCATGGTGATGAGAGCTCGCTGACCAAGGAGTTTCGGCAACAGGGGAGAGCATTACAAATGACTTATGCTTTCACATCTGTGATTTACACAGTGGAATGTGATGACCTGGCCCGATTAATAAATACAGGTGACAGGGAGCAGAAACAGCGAACGCTTAACAAACGTTAACTCATATATTCCCTGCTGCTGAGGACCTGCTAATGCCTGTCTTGCAATGACTCAGCAGATCTGACGATGACGCTGGGAGGAAAGAACAGGTTTATGAGGCAAAATAAATGCTCATGAGGGTGTGGTTTCCCAAGATTGGGGTGACAAGAGAAATGAGCACTGGATCCTGAAAATCCAAGAGGGCTACCACACTCATGCAGAATTCCTAGGTGAACAAAGAACAGGATGGAATCATTTGAGGGGCATCCAACTTCCCCCAATGCCTTAACAGTTACAGTTCTCAACCTCTCACTATTCTTTGTGGGCAAAGAAGTGTTAAGGGTAATAAAGATGGAAGAGTAAGTGGTAGAAAGAAAAGAAGGATAATCACACAGGCTTCTGATGGAGAATCCTAATGCCTCCTGCATTTGGAAGGTTGAAGATGAAAGCCATTGCCAGACAAATGCACTGGTCAGGTGGGTGGATGGCCCAAGAAAACCAATCTCCTAGGGTCTCATAAAAACAGAGAGTTAGCATAAATTTCAAATTTCAACCTAGAAGGATAGGAGATACTGAGAGACACATCCCATTTTCTGTAAGCCTCTCAACATGGCGTTATCAGACCACATTCCTTGCAGACTAGATTTTAACATTCAGAGATGTGGAGCCTTTGGATGACCCATCTGGAAGGAGAATAATGGGGCAGAAATGCAATCATACAAAGACTGATCCGAGTGCCAAGGGATGCAACTGTGCAAAAGCTGTCCAAGTCAAATACAAAATTTACGAGGCAAAATTAAGATCACTATTTCTTGCATTTCACTAAGAGGACAGTCTAACAGTTGAAAGTAAGCATAAAGAATGGCAGTAACTGCACAGGACAATGCCGACTTTGCCAGTTTCTTTCGAATGCTTCCAAAAGGGTCTAGCTATCTATTTTCATACAAGGCATTCATTCTAGAAGGCTCGTAAATATCAGACATGTTTTCTCTTTAATTTCTTCTAGAATATGATGACTCAGGTGATAATCTCAGCCTGCACAGGGATTTTGTAAGATTCCCTTCTGGTCCAAGATCTACTGTACTGTAACTATGGACAAAATGTAACTTTTGCCTTTGATTATGTTTTAATGTGGCTTAATGACTGTTTTGCCTTACATCTGTAACTGTAAAACGTGGTTTGTTTCTAACCGTCTAAAAGCTTTTAACTTACAATTGGTTGTCCAGGCTTCTAGGACAACTATTACTTGGGGCCCCTGGATCAGAGACTCTCAATGTGAGAGTTAGGAGACTTATGTTGCCTCAACAATTTAGGGATGACACCCTTCAACAACAGGAAGTAGTTACGGAACGAAAACGATACCCCTTTCCCTTGGTAATATAATTCTCCTAAAAGAAAAGGGGGAAATGAGAGAGTCAATTTCTAGGTAGGTTGATAAGAAATCTGGGGTCCCTGAGGAGGAAAGAAGGGTCCAGGGCTATCAAAGAGGAGATAAGGGTCTGGCGTTCTCAAGGAGAAGAAAAGGACAAACATTTTTTTCCCTACATTCCTTAGTCTTAGTCACATAAAATGGTTTTTTCTTTAAGTCCAGAGCTGATGATTACACAACAAAACACCTCAGCTTAAACTCTTTAGTAAGGATTATATAACAACAGTGTATCCTGCTTGAGAACACTTTCTCCTCCTTGAAAACCTTCTGACTAATCCGGTTATTTGTAAATTGTGGGAGTGGGTCTAGTAAAATCTTTACAGCCCTGAGACATTCTTTTGATTTACTGTAATAACCAATTAAAAAAATATATAGCTCCCTTGCTAAGACTAGCGAGTGGGGCAATCTCTGTCCCCCTTCTGATGTCTATGTCAGAAGCTTTCTATGCCCTCTTTCACTTTAATAAAACTCTGCTACACAAAAGCTCTTGAGTGATCAAGTCTGGTCCCTGGTCCTAAAGCTAAATCTTCTTCGGAGATCATGAATCCAACATCGTTCAGCGTAAGTTATTAGAACGACCTTTCAGGAAGGAAAAGAGAAGAATGAAATTGGAACAAGGAATGCCCCTTTCCCTCTTACAATTTTTTTAAAAGAAAATCTCTGATGGTGGGAAGGCTTTACAAGAGATACACAAGCAGACATAAGCTTTCCTTCTAATCTCAGAACCATCACATCTACTATTTCTCTCTCTGGGCCTCTTCCCCCATGTTTTTAGCAGTATCTATGTCATGCATGGTTAAGTGGACTTTGCTCAATTTATTTTCTAATTGAAGTATAATTTCTTTACTGTGTTAATTTCTGCTGTACAGTAAAGTGATTTAGTTATACACATATATACATTCGTTTTACGTTCTTTTCTATTTTGGTTTGATTTATTTAATATCCTATGATTCTGCACCTGATACTGTACTCTATAGTAAGATCTTGTTGCTTATCCATTCTCTATATAATCGTTTGAGTCTATGTTCTATTTTCAATTATGAGTATTTTATCTTCTTTTATAAGAAGGTATGCTCAGACATGCAGATGACACCACCCTTATGGCAGAAAGTGAAGAGGAACTCAAAAGCCTCTTGATGAAAGTGAAAGTGGAGAGTGAAAAAGTTGGCTTAAAGCTCAACATTCAGAAAACGAAGATCATGGCATCCGGTCCCATCACTTCATGGGAAATAGATGGGGAAACAGTGGAAACAGTGTCAGAATTTATTTTTCTGGGCTCCAAAAATGACTGAAGATGTGAAATTAAAAGACGCTTACTCCTTGGAAGGAAAGTTATGACCAACCTAGATAGCATATTGAAAAGCAGAGACATTACTTTGCCAACAAAGGTTCGTCTAGTCAAGGGTATGGTTTTTCCTGTGGTCATGTATGGATGTGAGAGTTGGACTGTGAAGAAGGCTGCGTGCCAAAGAATTGATGTTTTTGAACTGTGGTGCTGGAGAAGACTCTTGAGAGTCCCGTGGACTGCAAGCAGATCCAACCAGTCCATTCTGAAGGAGATCAGCCATAGGATTTCTTTGGAGGGAATGATGCCGAAGCTGAAAGTCCAGTACTTTGGCCACCTCATGCGAAGAGTTGACTCATTGGAAAAGACTCTGATGCTGGGAGGGATTGGGGGCAGGAGGAGAAGGGGACGACAGAGGATGAGATGGCTGGATGGCATCACTGACTCGATGGATGTGAGTCTGAGTGAGCTCTGGGAGTTGGTGATGGACAGGGAGGCCTGGCGTGCTGCGATTCACGGGGTTGCAAAGAGTCGGACATGACTGAGCGACTGAACTGAACTGTCTGATGCTCTTTAGGGCTTCCAAGGTGGCTCAGAGGTAAAGAATCTGCCTGCCAATGCAGGACACACAGGTTCAGTCTCTGGGTCGGGAAGATCCCCTGGAGAAGGAAATGGCAACTCACTCCAGTATCCTTGCCTGGGAAATCCCATGGACAGAAAAAACCTGGAGGGCTACAGTCCATGGGGTCACAAAAGAGCTGGACACAACTTAGCAACTAAACCACAGCATAGCTCTTTTGTAAGAGCCGGTCTGAGCTAACATCCCAAGGATGATGCAATCCTGGTGTTTATTTCTGTTAATTCTAGGGAATATTAAGAATGTAAATTGTATTACTGGTACCAATACAACAGTCAGACTGACTCACCCTGGGGACTCCTAGGGCTAATGAATAGAGATTTTATATCATTTATATATATACCCCTTCCATTGCGTAAGCATACATGACTCAGGAAGGCAAATAACCCACAAATAATGGCAACCATGCCAGTCACAGACTCTTAACTTTCTCCATCACTCCTGAAAGTGAACAGGTAGGGGTTGTAAACAACTATTACTGTAGTTTTGAGTGTGGAGGGAGATGGTGATGGTGATAGAATGCTTACAAAACTGTCCAAATTTATCACTGTCCATAAAAGCTGGCCTAGGAAGTTTGCATCGACTACTCAAATGACACCTGCATTGATAAAAATACAACACATCAATTTCTGTTGCTCTCATGACCCAAAGGAAAACACAATTATGAGAGATGAATGTATGGTTTTGCTTTATGAATCAAAAAAATTAAAATTCCATCTCTGGTTAAGCACATCAGGAAGGAAGAGAAAAGGCCAGTAAAGGAGAAAGAATCCTGTTAACAAAATTTTGCCTTAATTGAGGTTAGTAGAATCCAGGACAATGAACAGCTTGATTGTTAAGTCCAGTGGTAAATATCTGTTGTCTCAATTCAGATATTAGCTGGAATACTTCACCAGAGTATGCACGTAAGCCCACACTCAAAATGAATATTTTAAAGGTAAATTTATTATAAATGCATTTGGATGTTTAAATTAATTTTCCCTACATATTGGCCTTTTTTTTTTTTTCTTAAGAAACAAAATCTTAACCAAAAATGGCTTAAACTACAAGGACATTATACATCGTACATTAGAAAGGGAGGGAGCAGTGGCTCCCAGCACTAATATAATGATATTAGTGGTATCATTAAAGATCCATCTCTTCCCATCTTTCTGCTTGTTTATCATCAGGTTTAATTTTCATGGTCAAAATAGGGCTGCCATTGCTCCAGGCATCACATGCTTTTAATCACATCCAAAGATAGAAAAAAAGACAGTTGTTCCATACATAGCTGTTTTGATCATAAGAAAAATATGTCTCGTGGTTCCCAAGCTGTCTACACTCAGACCCTATTGTTGGACTTTCCCTCAGGTCTCATTGTGGGATATGCCTTTTTCCTGGCTGCTGGGGCTTCAAAAGAAGAAAGCATTGCATCATTCAACCCTACAGTTGAGGATAGCTGTGCTGGCAAAGAGGAACCCCTACTGGGAAGGCAATCAACTGTGTCTACACCCAGCTTTGAGGATTAAAATTTAAATCTGCTATATTGAATTAAGATCAATGAAAAGCTTTTATTCTGTAATTAAAGCAATCTCAGTTCCAACTCACAGTTTTTCTTATCTTTTAAACAGACACAGATGTTAAATATACTAACTTTTGACATACGTATGCATGTAAATTTGTGATGCCCAGATGTAGAAGTAAGCGTGTAAACAAATTCCCAAAGATAGCAGAAAATACGTGACTTGAAAATTGATGGGCAAACCCTTCACTTCAGGTTGAATCTGAAACAAAATAGAAGTGCTCAGTCTCTAGAGAATAGGGTATCAGAATAGTGGGATAATAGCAGTCAAGCCAAATTGTTAATTTAACCCACAACTTGTAAGAGCTATTTGACTATTAAGGCCTTTGAAAAAAAGAAGGCAGTATTGTCTCTATCGCCACCTAAAGGGCTGGAAATGCCAGAAAGTCTTCACAGAAACCTATTTTGTGCTTGACCACTTTCAAGAGATCAGAGCAAATTCATTCTTACAGGTTGAGATGAATTAATTGATATAAAGAGAACATTTTTATTATTAAATAGTGCTTGGTTTTTAAAATGATTGAAATTTGCAGTATGCCCATTTAAAATACACACAAATCACTAGCGTACCAATATGCTTGAGAGTTTTTGCAAAAGTGAAACATTCCAACACATAACCAAATTAATTCTTTATACATTCAGTAAGACAGCAACTGAAAGATAAACCCAAGAATGTAATGAAGAGTTTCCAAAATACAACATCAGTGAGGGAAAAATAAATAAATAAATAAAACAAGTAGAATGAAGAAAAGACAGATCAAAACATGCATGTTTGGAAGCAGTGCTATTATGCAATTATCAATTTAGAGACTATTTATAAAAGGTCTACTGGCATTACCAAATGCTGGCTATATTGCCTGTGAATTTGTAAAATTTCATACCATTGTGGGGGTAAAAGATGTTAAGCAAATGATCACATAAATTAGTATAAAATGAGTGATTATGAGGTGGGCAGTATGAAGCAAAATGGTTGTTATAGAGACAGTGATACAATTTAAAAGGATGTGGTTGAAAAAGGACCCTCCAGGGGAGAGATCAATTAGCAGAATGGTTGTATCTCCAAGGTTACACTTGTTGATGCAGAATAATTATAAATAACACCCTTTTTTTTTTTTTTTTTTTACTGTGAAGTGTTCTGGTTTGGATAATAAATTATGTGGTTGCCCACATTTAAAAGTAAGCTCCAACAATTACCAGGTGTCAGCCTAACAATGGGCTTCCCTGGTAGCTCTGTGGTAATCCAACTGCCGATGCAGGAGACATGGGTTCAACCCCTGGGTCCAGAGGATACACTGGAAAACAAAATGGTAACCAACTCCAGTATTCCTGCCAGGAAAATTCCATGAACAGAGCACCCTGGGGGGCTACAATAAATGAAGTCACAGAGTCAGGTGCAATTTAGGGTCACAGAGGCAGATACGAACAACAGCCTAACAACTAGAGAAACACTAGCTGGTTTTGGTGTCCAAATGAGCTTGTTCAGAGCCTCAGGATGGAGAAAGCTCAGTGAATTTTATAAAATCAGAGAGGACCTGTGCAGCTGCAAAATGAGAGAAGTTCTAGATGGAGCCAGATGGGTCATATTCCCAGCTAATATCATATTCGAGACATCAGAGTTCACCTTAAGAACAATGTGAAGTCAAGGAAGAATTTTAAGAAATAATGTTCTCCCATTTCAAGAAAACAGTCTCAGGCTGCCTTGTAGTATATGGGTTGAAAAACTGAAAATGTGAGTCATTCAGTCACGTCTGACTATGGCCCACCAGGCTCCTCTGTCCATAGGGATTCTGCAGATCAGAATACTGTAGTGGGTAGCCATTCCCTTCTCCAGGGGATCTTTCCGACCCAGGGATAGAGCCCGGTCTCCTGCATTGCCAGGTGGATTCTTTACCATTTGAGCCACCAGGGAATCCGCTAGTGTATGGATTAGAAGGCAAACATTGAACAGAGAGGCACTCTGGAGGTTATCATGACCATCTCATATAGAGATGAGAATGGCATGAGCTGGAAAGACTGATGCTGAAGCTGAAACTCCAATACTGTGGCCACCTAATGCGAAGAACTGACTCCTTGGAAAAGACTCTGATGCTGGGAAAGATTGAAGGTGGGAGGAGAAGGGAACGACAGAGGATGAGATGGTTGGATGGCATCACCGACTTGATGGACATGAGTTTGAGGAAGCTCCAGGAGTTGGTGAGGGACAGGGAAGCATGGCGTGCTGCAGTCCATGGGGTCGCAGAGAGTTGGACACAACTGAGCAACTGAACTGAACTGAGGACAGTGCAGAGAGAGAACAAAGCTGGGTGGACTCTGGTTATTTTTCTGTTTTTCTTTCTATTTTTTAGTCACACCACACAGCATGTGGGATCTTAGTTCCTTGATCAGGGATCAAACTGGTGGCTCTCTGTAGTGGAAGAGCAGAGTCCTAATCACTGGACCACCAGGAGGTTCTGACTCCAGGTATCTTTTAGATGACTGTGTGTTGTGATGAAAGAGCAGGCAAGGAAAGCTTAAGTTTTAGCAAGATGTTAGGTGTCACCTGACATTTTCAAGAAGTGCCTGTTTTGTATCAGGTGGCAATATCTCTCAGACACAAGAGGCAAATAGACTGTGTAGAAAAGGGTTCACCTAGCACAACAGATTACTACCCTTTCAAAGGATAGTAACATTAACATAGTTAGCCTTGAATTGGCCTCTGGCCACTTGGATTTCAAGAGGGCTTTCCCCATTCCTAGAACTGACACAATGATCCACTGGGATTGACTGCTGACATAAACAGCATGGTTTATGCGGAACAGCTGCTTTCCTTATAGGAGTCTGGAATTTTGGTTCATGCCAGGTAGAGGGTACCCGCCCTACCAGCCTCAGTGGAAACCCTCTGCACTGATTCTCCAACAAGCTTTCCTGAGTGGGGACACTTCACATGTGTTGTCGCAATTTGTTTCTGGAGGGATTATGTGCCTCTGGTGAAACACTGCAAGAAGACTCTTGGACACGGATGTCTGCCGGCCCCGGACTCCGCCATGCCCCTTTTGCTTTTCCTATTTCACTTTGTACATTTCACCATAACACATCACAGCCAGGAGTTCGACCACGCGCTGAGTCCTCTGGGTCCTCTTCAGATCAGATCAGATCAGTCGCTCAGTCATGTCCGACTCTTTGCAACCCCATGAATCGCAGCATGCCAGGCCTCCCTGTCCATCACCAACTCCCGGAGGTCACTCAGACTCACATCCATCGAGTCAGTGATGCCATCCAGCCATCTCATCCTCTGTCATCCCCTTCTCCTCTTGCTGCCAATCCTTCCCAGCATCAGAGTCTTCTCCAATGAGTCAACTCTTCGCTTGAGGTGGCCAAAATACTGGAGTTTCAGCTTTAGCATCATTCCTTCCAAAGAAATCCCAGGGCTGATCTCCTTCAGAATGGACTGGTTGGATCTCCTTGCAGTCCAAGGGACTCTCAAGAGTCTTCTCCAACACCACAGTTCAAAAGCATCAATTCTTCAGCGCTCAGCCTTCTTTACAGTCCAGCTCTCACATCCATACTCCTAAACCTAGGGTGGACCCCAGACACAATGATCAAATTGCCAAAACAGAGATTTCAGAACTAAAATATAATAAGTGATCAAAGAAGGGAGAGGGGACAACATAAGATAAATACTTCAGAGACAACTGCATGGGCCACTTCATGTAATGACTATGAAAGCTACATGCTCTCCAAATGGAACTTCACATGGTTCATGTTCTTAGACCTTTCTTTCCCTTCCTCAGGGAGATAAAGTCATCATAAGAAATTACCAGTAACAACATCTTGATATGCAGGGTAAATCTCCCAGTGTTCCCCAGCCCTGACCTCTCCACGAAGCTGAAGAATCAAGTTTAAACTCTGCAGCTCTGGGCCACACAGAACGCCTGGGGACGGTGATACAAAGGAGAAGCTGGGACTTGCTGATGTCAGAGGAAAAAGATGTCAGAGGCTCAGGAAGTGCTTGTGGATTTTCTTCTTTTTCTGACTAAAAGGTACTTTCTTACTTTGTGAAAATATAGAATTAGCCATCACATATCTATTCTGGATGGGAACACTGAACTGCTGCTGCTGCTAAGTCACTTCAGTCATGTCCGACTCTGTGTGACCTCATAGACAGCAGCCCACCAGGCTCCCCCGTCCCTGGGATTCTCCAGGCAAGAACACTGGAGTGGGTTGCCATTTCCTCCTCCAATGCATGAAAGTGAAAAGTGAAAGTGAAGTCGCCCCATCAGGTCCGACTCTTAGCGACCCCATGGACTGCAGCCTTCCAGGCTCCTCCGCCCATGGGATTTTCCAGGCAAGAGTACTGGAGTGGGTGCCATTGCCTTCTCTGGCACTGAACACAGAGATGTAAATACTGGGCAGATTTAGGGGATGGTGTGTTGATTATTTATAACCTCTCCAAGCATTTGAAATGATTATTTCTCTAGGATTAAATCCCAAAATACATTATTCAGAGAAAATCTTATTTAAAAATGGAATAACAATTCTAGCAAAAAAAGGCAAAAGCAAATCCAGACTTCAGGATAAATTATACTGTAGCTTTGACCCCACCCCACATAATCTCTCCTGGCTACCTTTCTTTATTCCTTTTTTTCTTTTAAAGGATGATGAAGATGTTGGTCAAAAGTTGTCTTTTACTCCTATCAGATGTGCCAGTACTTTACTGGGCTAAATCCTCTATTTTTTGACAGCTGTATCTTTAGGGAAAAACAATATTTATTTCATTTTAATCATTAAGTAGCATTATGAACTGTCCACATAGTCAACTTACCAGAGTGCTAGATATTAACAGAAAGCAATAACAACAAAAATAGTCCCTGTTCTTTAAGATGTTCACACTGGAGCATCACAGCTTTGAATAAAAGGTCTCCCTTCTGATCTGAGGTTCCCAGAACACTCATAAATATTATCCATGTAATTTCCCACTAGTTCTATAAAGAAAGAATAGCCCTTATATTTGGGGGGTTTTGTTTGGTTTATAAATATGAATATCTAAAACATTTTAAAGGGAAAACCAATGAATATTTGTCAGAGAAAGCTGAGGGTGGGCCAAGGTATTTCTTCTCTGTCTACCTATTCATCTAACAAATGTATTAGAGGAAAGTGCCAGATTTTCACATAGATTCTAGAGATACAAAGGAATATGAAACCCAACTTACATTACCCTTGATCTAGATTGTTCCTTGTGCATTTCTCACTACTAACTTGACCTTATAATTATATTGACAAGATTTTTTGCAATGGGAGAGATAATATCTCTTCATATTCATATAGAAATTCTTCTTTTAATGTTCATACCATCTTAATGACACAGAAGCTCGCAATAGTTTGGCTCAGTTTTTGAAGTATTATCTCATCATACTTTTTGCTTTTATCTCTGCTTCAAGCTTTACTGAGCTCTACTTTATAAAACCACAAATTCACCAGTCTCCATAATTTTTATTTCCTTCTTTAGATAGTAAAAATAAATGCTGATCATAAATTTCAAATTATTCAGATGTATAAAAAGCAGGAAATAAAGGCCTCCAAACAATTTCAGTACTATTCTTAATTTCTAATATATCCTTCCATATTCTTCTCAGCATACATGGAGCTAAATGGTTTTTTGAATATTATTTCAAATGAACTGTATATACACAAAAGTCATTTGTCATTTAGTGAACAAACTGTGTTAGAGTACAAACTCTGTAACTAGTTCCCAGAAGAAGAAACATAAATACACCACAAATCAGATTCTACGGTTTTGTAACTTTCCATGACAGCATATATTCACTTGTATTGCACAGCTTTCATATATTATTTAACTCTATTTCATGAGCATTTAGGTAATTTCCAATTTTTCATCATGTGCGTGTGCTAGTAACTCAGTTGAGTTCGTGACCCCATGGAGTGCATGGAGCCCACCAGGCTCCTCTGTCCATGGAATTCTCCAGGCAAGAATACCGGAGTGGGTGGCCATTCCCTTCTCCAAGAGATCTTCTCAACCCAGGGGTCGAACCTGGATCTCCTGCATTGCAGGTACATTCTTTACCATCTGAGTCAACAGGGAAGCCCTTTTACCATGGAAAGAATCGTAAAATAGTCTTGAATATAGAATTTTCTTCTGCATAGGGAGAATGAGCTCTGGGACAAACCTCATTGGCTCCGTGACTGAGTGGTCAAATGGTCTGCTTAAACCACACCGACATCATTTAACATGTAGGGCTAAGAAGAAGAAGAAGAGGGAAAAAAATGAGAAAGAGAGCAAAGAAAGGAGAAGTGGGCAAGAGAAAACAAGAAGAAAGAGAGGGAGGAGAAAAGGGGGAAAGAGGGAAGGAAAAGAAATTCCTAAAGCAGATATATATTGATTCCTTTAGTTACATGAAAGTTGAAACTGAGATCATCTTGATTTAAGTTCTACAGTGGCTTATTCCAATCTAGTGCAAAACTTCTATAAAACTACAAGTTACAATTCATGTTCTTTTTGCTTCTCTTTACACCAGAGCCAAAATAGTCATGAGGTGGTTTCAGGCTTAATGAGAATAGCATCCATTGCTGAAAGACCCTAAGATAATGAAAGGGGGCAGAAAAGAGTCACCCCTGAATCAAGGGGCTCTTCATTTTCAGTGACTGAAGTCAGGCGTTCAGATCCATGCACGTCCTTGGTGCTTTTCATCTCACGCAAGGACTATGCTTGTGAGGTCTTTAATTTGGGGAGTACTATTAGCAATGTAAAGCTAATGCTAAAGCTGAAACTCCAGTATTTTGGCCACCTCATGCGAAGAGTTGACTCATTGGAGAAGACTCTGATGCTGGGAGGGATTGAGGGCAGGAGGAGAAGGGGACGACAGAGGATGAGATGGCTGGATGGCATCACTGACTCGATGGATGCGAGTCTGAGTGACCTCCGGGAGCTTGTGATGGACAGGGAGGCCTGGCGTGCTGCGGTTCATGGGGTCGCAAAGAGTCGGACACGACTGAGCGACTGATCTGATCTGATCTGATTAGCAATGTGCCTGAAAGAAAAGAATTCCTAAATTTATGGAAAACATTGCTGAGAATGACCTGTATGACAGTGTGATATATAAAGCCAAATGCAAGTATTTCCTTCCAAAGATCATCTGAAATAGCGTTGTATCAAGGGAGTCATTTGATTACAGAGAATAAACAGTAGGAATAGGTTTTCAATATTTATTTGTATTTGCATAAGCATCTATAGTGTATCCTATGTCCTGTTGGAGCGAATGAGCATAAAAAGAATAGCAGTTTCCTTTAAAAAAAATTAAAAAAGGTGGGGCAGGGGCTTCCCTGGTGACTCAGTGGTAAAGAATCTACCTGCCAACGCAGGAGACATGAGTTCGATCCCTGATCTGGGAAGATCCCACAGGCTGAGAAGCAACTAAGCTTGTGCGCTATACCTATTGAGCCTGTGATCTAGAGCCCAGGAACAACTATGGAAGCCCCTGCTCCCTAGAGCCCAAGCTCCACAACAAGAGAAGCCAGCACAATGAGAAGCCTGCACACAACTAGAGAGGAGCCCCCGCCTGCCACAACTAGAGAAAGCCCATGTAACAAAGAAAACCTGGCACAGACCAAAAGAAAAAAAAATAATAGTAATAAAGAAGAAGAAAAATAACATTATATATATATGCTATCAAATAGATCTCATTGACATCAACTTATTACAAGGATAAGCTCTATAATTCTTGCTTTTTGAACATAAATAAAGGCTCCAAAGATTACCAAAGAATTATCTGTCCCTTGAGGTGGTTCTGGTAGCCAAAAGCTGCAGGTGGACAAGGCTGACCCACCATCCGTGGAATCTATCTCCCATGTGGTTGGTCAAATAATGCAACTTCCCTACCCCTCAAGGTGGGTCTCATCTGTCACCCTAACCCTCAGATCCTGGGACTATGACACCTTACATAGCAAAGGGGGCTCTGCAGATGTGACCTTGCAACTGGAGAAATATCTTCCATTTTTGTTCTTGTGTGTGTGTGTGTTTTAACTCTCTCAAAACAATGAGGAGAGGAGATCAATGCATTAGTGTAACCAGTGCAGAAGACATGAAGAGCTGTTATCATGCATTACATCCAAGTTACATCTGTCAGTTGGAACCCAGTTTTCCCAAGAGAACATGTCCATTCAATTCATAAAGACAAATTAACAAGATATTTGAAAATGGAATACATGCATCAGTACATTTAGAGAGACTTTGCTAAGATTGATAATGTGCCATAATATTATATCAATGAACAGGAAAAATATTTCTTTTGCATGTTTAGCAAAACCAGCATTTTTGCTTTTTTTTGTCTTTAAAAATATTTTCCATATTTCAGTTTGATCCTAAATCTTCCCTTAAAGATTTTGATTCTCATAATTCTTGTCTTCAAAATTATTTTTACCTTATATTGTACCCAATACCAAGAGAGTTCTCTTAAAAGGATCTTATGAAAAATGAGCACTGCCATCACTGATAATAACACTAGCCACAACAATAGTAATGTTGGCAAATAAACCTATTTATTGCAGATTTACTGTGCACAGTGAGTTTTTCAAACCTATTTGAAGTAAATGCTCTCAACAGGTAGGTATAATGAGTAGGTACCTTCTTTTAATAGCCAATGATGAGTATAATCATGTAGACATAACTGTATCTAGATGTCCACACACACGTTCTTTCTCATTTCCTGTAACTTCTCATTGCTTCTATATACTGCCTCACAAGACTGACTTTTTTTTTTTATCAGTCAGAACATTAACTTCTGGAATTCCATTAAGGAGGTGAACCGTGGTTGCAAAACCCTATCTATACCACAAAGTAGTTATCAGGATTGGTAATAGCTATATTTAATCTTGTAAAGGAAAAAAGGGCAACTCACTTAGCAAGTCACAACATTCTTTTCCATTGATTATAAAATAAGTGGAAGAACATGGTGGGGTGCAGGTTAAACAGTGGGTATCAGATTTTCTTATTTATAGCGATGGCCAAAGTGCAAATTGTTTTTGTTTTAATTTATTTTGTGGCTGTGCTGGGTCTTCTTTGCTGCATGCAAGCTTTCTCTAGTTGGAAAGCTTCTCTTTCTCTAGAGAAGCAGTGCTGGGCTTCTCTCTGTGGCGGCTGCCCTTACTGTGGAGCACAGCTTCTAGAATGCGGGCTTAGTAGCTGTGGTGCACGGGCTCAGTTGCCCCAAGGCATGCGAGATCTTCCCGGACCAGGGATTGAACCCATGTCCCCTGAATTGGCAGGTGGATTCTCAACCACCGGACCACAAGGGAAGTCCAAAAGTACAAATCTTGACCCAGTTCTTTTCTACTTTCTAGAAACCTATACCATCTGTATCACCTCCAACTCCTTGGAAATGCAAAGCCCCAGGCCCCCACCTCATTCTAATGAGATGCCCAGGTGACTGCCATGCACATTAAAATTTGAGAGCAAAGCCCTCATTTTTTTTTTCTTACACCTTGAAAAAGCCAGAAGTAACAGGAATCAAGAAAAAGGCAAGGCTACTCAATCCTGGGACCTCCCAGGCGGCACTAATGGTAAAGAACCTGCCTACCAACACAGGAGACGTAAGAGGCATGGGTTCAATCCCTGAGTTGTGGAGATACCCTGGAGGATGGCATGGCAACCCGCTCCAGTATTCTTACCTGGAGAATCCAATGGACAGAGGAACCTTGTGGGCTACAGTCCATAGGGTCACAAAGAGTTGGACACGACTGAAGCGATTTAGCACATGCACACTCAATCACTATTAGACACCCTGGGGGAACATGACCTACAAATTTAGAATCTCCACAAATGGACCTTGAGCTTCTGTATTTCTATAGAAAACTCCACACGGATGGTTCTGATATGTCTTTATAGTTGAAAACCACAGGTAAAAGTTTAAAGAATCTTAATTTCCACTCAGTTAAGAAATAATGACATATACCCCAAATGTTCCTCCGTCTACTTGTCAACTCTGAAGTTCATGAAAAAAACATAAAAGCAACCCAAATAAACTATGAATGGATTCAGTAAAAGGAACCATGCCAGTCACCCCATGAAATGCTGAAATCTCCTTTAAAAAGCGCCTTACTCATTTTACTAAGCTGGGAAATCTTAGGCTTTCAACAAGAGAATATGATTTTTCACTTCTAAATGTTGACTTTCTCGGCAATGCCTAAATTTTTATCATCAAAGATAGTTCATTCTAGAACAACAACAAAACACATTCTAGAACAATCAGTAACTCTCAATTGAAAAATCAGACAAACAAAAGAGAATAGCCATTGCAAAAAAGAATCTGTTAGAATCTTGATAGTAGGGATTAATTTTCATGTATCTTTCATGTGTCTACAGCACTGAACACGGGGATTACACATAGGGAGAACGTTTGCACTGAGCTGAATTCACTGAAAACACGCACACAGATTGCTATGAGTCCATCCCCTATCAAAACACTAGACTCACGCCATGCACTTGCCCGGGATCTGTTTGATCTTATAGCCCTTTTATTCGGGTTGCTCAAGACTCTAGGACACTCTGATTTAAACCTTTGAAGCTGTGTAAGCAAGGGAAACACATTGAACCTGCTCAGTGTAAGGCAGATGGAAAGTTCAGCACTCAACATCTTTGGGGAAAGGAGCTAGTTTAAAGAGCTGTGAAGAAACTTCCATTTCCAAATCTTCCATCTTAAGAAAAAGCCGATTCTTAAACAGGACCTAAGAAAATTCCTTTGCAGCGTTATTCCTTACCCACTCTTGGTCCTTTTCACATAGTTGTGTGCGCTACTCTTTTGGAAATCTTGATATTACTTATTCGATATTAATTATGATTACAATAATTTTGGTATTATTTCTCTTCCCAGCTGATTATCCTTTTACAGCTAGCTTTCAGAAAAAGAACCAGGGATCCAATGGCTAAGACTCCATGCTCCCAATGCAGGAGGGTTCAATCCCCGGTCAGGGAACTAAATCTCACATGCCACAACTATTGATAAGATCCCAAGTTCTGCAACTAACACCAGGCACAGCCAAATAAATAAATAAAAATATTTTTTAAAAAAAGAAGCAGATAGCATTTATTTGCACAAGTGTATAATACTAAATACATAGAACACCCCTGTAAAAATTATTTTTAGTGTTAGTCATAATTTAAAAATAGCTAACTTTTATTGCATACTAACTAGGTGCCAGTCATCCTCTCTAAATAAGGTACTCACAAAACTGACTGAGATGAATAATCTAATGATCACTGCGTTATCCTCATCCTGCCCATGAAGACCCTGGTCAGAGATGTTGAGGAACTTATCCAGAGCTGCACAGCCACCACATGGCCTAGCTCAAGGATAATCAGCTCAAGGATCCTTACATGCAATATCAGTTTTGTTTGTCTCTCCATGATCCTTTATTTACTGAAATGATTTATTTGGTGTTAAAGAACTTTGCCGCAATAGCAAACAGAAGTGTTTTGAGCAGGTGAAGAAGATAAATTAGGGGACTAGAGAAGGGACTTATCACTGAAAACTGCTCAAGCCTGAGGTTGTTATACGTCAGCATGCATTAGACTGACCCAGAGGGCCTGAGACTCTGCATTTCTAACAGACACCTAGGAGGTACTAATGCCACTGCTATCGGGGTGTGGCAGGTTCTTTGTGCAAATTACAACAGTCATTGCACAAATGCACAATAGTTCATTCTGCAAATTACAATAGTCACATTTCAGAGGTGACTTCTCATTGTCAGTCTGTAACTACCCCTCCACCAACGTCACCTTCAGAAGAGTCAGTTTTAAAAGAGAAAAAAAAAAGTAAGCCCTGCTGATATCATTTTCAACCAGAACTTCAAAAAAAAAAAAAAAAACAAAAAACCTCAAATTGTCCGATCTCCATCGTCACAGATTCAGCCACTTCTTATGTTGAAATTTCATGTGAAAAGCCTTCCAAGTGTCACTTTTGATAACAAATAACCCAGGATACACTTCAATGCCATTTCTTCAATTATATTTTCTTTACTGCTCAAACAAGATAAATGGGGGGAATCCACACAATTTTTCATAGGTCAGAGATTCAGTGCACAGGGTGTAGCCAGAGTTTGGTTAACAATACAGCAAGAGCACTTCAAAAATTATAACCTAGATGATTTTTTTTCCTCCTCAGGCTTTTTGTCGATTTTCCCCTCACAGCATTGAATCTCCTTTTACAAAAAAATAATTAACAGAAGAAATCACCCAATCTTCCAGTTAAAATACAATGAGGTACTGTTGTTAGAAAGGCAAGCAATTGATTTACAGGCTCTCAGTGCTGAGAGATTTCCCTATTTAAATCGTGTGAGTCTAAAGAAAGATATATTCTATTTCTGCTTTTAGCTAACAATGTTAATAATTTCTATATCTAAATGTGAACACATTATGCTCTTAGAGAGTTTAAATTAAATAGTTTGAAAATAGGTGATAGCTAACTTTCTTCTTTTCCTTACAAATTTTTACTGGAAAAAGGAAAACTATGGAGAAAGAAGCTAAAGTCAGATTAGGCCTGAATGTTGACCTTTCAAATATAGAATAATCTCTTTCATAACTTTAAGTACATACAACAATTGTTTCATGGTCTAAGACATGCCTGAGAACTAAGTAAAAGAAACCAATTATAGACATCATCAAATCATGGTTAGAAAAGAAACGGAGGCCATCTACTACAACCAAATACAAAACTGTTGCTTGCAAAGAGTCAGAGATGTCAGGAATTCTTGTGAAACACGAGGAAAACTTTCAGCTAGAAAGAACACCATTCCTTTGTATTTATTACTTAGGCAAAATCCCAATTCCAGTAACTTTTTTGTTGATACTGACAAGCTGAATTTAAATTTGTATGGAAGGGCAAAGACATCAAATAGTCTCAACAGTCAACAATTCTGGAAAAGAACAAAGCTGCAGGACAAGTTTCAAGCCAGTTGAACCTTGAGCCAGTTTCAAGACTCAGTGTAAAAGGACAGTCATCAGAAGAACGCAGTATTGGTGAGAGGGTAAGACAAGACCAATAGAACACGAAAGCTGAAGAGAATACCAGCTATTGTCTTTGTTGAGTAGAGGAAGGCAGAAGGATGTGGGCACAAATAACTAGGGTATAAGCTCACTTTCCCTGGAGAAGGAAATGGCAACCCACACCAGTATTCTTGCCTGGAGAATCTCCATAGACAGAGGAGTCTGGCGAGCTACAGCCCATGGGTACAGTCCAGAGTCAGACACGACAGAGCGACTAAGCACAAGATCACGTTAAGTGCACAAAAGCAGCCATTGTACGTCCCTGATGGTCCAGTGGGTGAGAATCCGCTTCCAATGCAGGGAATACAGATTTGATCTCTGGTCTGGAAAGATCCCACATACCATGAAGCAGCTAAGCCTGTGCACCACCACTGAAGCCCATGAGCCTACATACAGCCTCCGCTCCGAAACACGAGAAACCACAACGAGAAGCCTGCACAACAGTAACTAGAGAGCAGCCCCCGCTCCTTGCAGCTAGAGAAAGCCCACATGAAGTGACAAAGAGCCAGCACAGCCAAAAAGTAAAGCAAATAACTTTTTTCCAAAAGCAGTTATGGCATTGAAACATGTATAATATCATATAAGAAATGAATCGCCAGTCCAGGTTCAATGTAGGATACAGGATGCTTGGGGCTGGTGCACTGGGATGACCCAGAGGGATGGTATGGGGAGGGAGGTGGGAGGGGGGTTCAGGATTGGGAACATGTGTACAGCCATGGTGGATTCATATTGATGTATGGCAAAACCAATACAATATTGTAAAGTAATTAGCCTCTAATTAAAATAAATAAATTAAAAAATAAAAATAAAAAAAAGTGGCCTACATTTCAGGCACTCTGGAAAAAAAAAATAAAGTTAAATTGGAGACTGACAAAAAAAAAAAGCAGTTATAGAATGGAGTCGTATTGATCGTAACAAGGCATGAATAATCTCTCTTTCCAATCATCTATCATTCTTTTGCTGAAAAATGGCAAATATCGCACCTCCTTTTAATGGAATCATCTGAGAATAGCTTTGAGACTAGAAAATTAATAAAACAAATAAAATGATGCCAAAACATAAAGAAAAGAGAACAACAACTAGGTGGACCCTGTTTAATAGAGAAACCATCCCCGCTGGAAAATCTATGGCATGTAGGTTTCAGGTGGTGCAAGAATCTTAACGAGGAGTTACACGAGTTTGTGTGCAGAATGACAGCTTGAACAAATCAAAAGAAATTCAGCACCGGGCAAGATCAATACTTTATCACTTGCATCGTTTAAAAGTGGACTGGACAAGGAACTAGAGGCTCAACTGTAAGGAACAATTCCCTAGCCTGGCAGGCGGGGAAGGGGTGGTGAGATCACATAGATCTTTCCCATCTTAGTTTCTGATTCCACAGCACTGGCAAACCAAGTCAGTTTCACCAGGGAAGCAGCATGCTGAGATGTGGCTGCTGGCCGAGGTCCGCTCTGATTTTACACTGGCCTTTTCAGGAGATCACTTGGGGTGTGTCTTCCACACACACTGTCTCTCCCAAAGGGCTCCCACATAATTTACTGTCCTCTCCCTCAGATTCCAAAGGGAAGACCCATGCCTTCTGGGGCATCTAGACAGGTTGAGCTCCGGACAGACTATCAATCCACAGACCTAAAAAAAGGTAAACCCCAAATAGACCAAACTCCAGGGTGACATTTACAGTAGGGAGATAAAAACCTTCCTTTGGGGGCACAACTATCTCTGCTCAGCCTGTCAAGTTAAAAAATGAGAGAGAAATAGAGTGTCACTTTCACCTGCTAATTAAGTAGCACAATCCATAAATGTGGGTCAGTGGCTCACCTCTTTCTTCTCTTTGTCCCAGGTTGGGTTTCTGCAGCCACCACCCACTGTAACTCTGATGAAGAGTCCTGCATCTCATTAGGCAGCCCAAAGTGCTGAAGGAATAAGCAGACTCATTGGAAAGAAAGCTCAACCAAATAAATAGGCATTAACAACAGAATGGGCTTTTAGAGAGCTGACATTGTCAGCAGGGCCTTGAAAGATACAAAATACATTAACTCCCCTACATACAAACGAGTTCTATTCCTAGAACGTCTTTTAACTTCAATCTCTTCGTAGATCCTGACGCAGTTGGCTGAGGTACTCAACTAACACAACGGGCTATATAGTATTGCATTGTAATAGCCTTACAATACTTTTCTTACAAATAATAACGTAAAAAAAAGCACAAAAATACACATTTTCAATCTTACAGGACAGTGCCTTAAAAAGTACAGTAGTACAGAACAGCTGGCATACAGCAACTGGCATGAAATGAATATGCAAGGAGAGTTACTGAGTAGAGGGGGGAGAGGAGGTGGGAGATGGTAAGGCTGACGAATCATCAACAGTAGGAGATGGAGGGCAGGCTGCAATCTCACTCACTTCCGATGCAGGTGGAATACACATTCCCATCTTCGAAGGTTCATATGTAGTGGTACTTTGTACTTACTAAGGAAGTACTTACTGTACTTCCAAACTAAATCAGAGGTAAGGGGAGAAAGACTGGAACACAAAAAAGGTGCATCTCAATATACAGATATAGATGCCCCTACACTGAGAGTGACAAATCTGTCAAATCAGGTATGTACTGAATTCTTCTATTGCACAGCCTATCCTAAACACTGCGGGAAACAGAACTCATTTACGAACACACCCATACTTTTCTAAGACCACATTATTCTAATGAAACTTTTTGTTGACACACACCCACATATATGTGATAGACTTAACTTTATTAAAAATTCAGGACATTTGGGATCGACATGTACCCACTGCTCTACTTAAAATAGGTAACCAACAAGGACCTTTCAGAAAAATATTAAAAATAAAATTATATGGCTCAGTGGGAAAGAATCCACCTGCAATGCAGGAGACACAGGGTCAATCCTCAGGTCAGGAAGATCCCCTGGAGAAGGGCATGACAATCCACTCCAGTATTCTTGCCTGGAAAATCCCTGGACAGAGGAGACTGGTAGGCTCCATGGGGTTGCAAAGAATCGGACATGGCTGAAGCAACTGAGCAGCAACTACAAAATGAGGTTGCCACCTGAAAGACAAGTTTTAGTTTACATTTTGTTTTGGCCACACCAGGCAGTATGTGGGATTTTAAGTTCCCTGACTGAACTCACACTCCCTACAGTGAAATCTCAGAGTAGTAACCATTGGCCCACTAGAGAAGTCCCTGAAACTCACGTTAAATCCTCCCTATTCAGCCTCAGTTTCCACTTCTTTCCACTTCTGCCTATGCTCAAGGGCAGACCACACTCATCCAGGCTGCCCTGCTTCACCCACACCATCCCACTTTCTGAGATGTGCTTTACCTATTGATCCTTTAAGTTGTGATGGAAAGATCTTTCCTCCCACAAACCTCTCAGGTAACATCTGTCAGTTCTCGCTCTATGAACTCAAAGAAATAGATATAAAATTACCTAATTTTAACAGCACTTCTCAACTTGCCTTGTAATTTTCATCCCCTTCTTTTGACGGTGGGCTCTTCAAAGGCATGGTCTACTGATTATATATATATATTACAAATATATATATATATATATATATATATATATATATATATATATATATATATATTCTCTCCCCATCCCCCCCCCCTAAGACACTTAACTGGAAGACTTGCTTGAGGCCAGCATTGCAGGAAATGGCATGGATGAGTGAAAGCAACACCAGTCCTAAGTTAAAGGCACAGGTCCTAGCCTGAGCCCTGGTTATTTTGGAGGTGAGCTGCTGGTAATGTCACTGTGGTCCTTGTCCAGAAAATCAGGACGATGTTAAACTACCCTCTTATAAAATCACTTAAATCTGATCATTGATACTGCTACTAAGTCACTTCAGTCGTGTCCGACTCTGTGCGATCCCATAGACAGCAGCCCACCAGGCTCCTTTGTCCCTGGGATTCTCCAGGCAAGAATACTGGAGTGGGCTGCCATTTCCCCTCTCCAATGCATGAAAGTAAAAAGTCAAAGTGAAGTCGCTCAGTCGTGTCCGACTCTTAGCAACCCCATGGACTGGAGCCTACCAGGCTCCTCCATCCATGGGATTTTCCAGGCAAGAGTACTGGGGTGGGGTGCCATTGCCTTCCCCGGATCATTGATACAAAGTGTTCTTTAAATTATAATGGGCTCATAAAAAGGAACACATGTGAATCAGTCCTAGAGAGGTGGAGGAACCTAGAGCCTCTATACAAAGTGAAGTAAGTCGGAAAGAGAAAACCAGATGTCATGTATTAATGAATATATGTGGAATCTAGAAAAACGGTACTGATGAAACTCTTTGCAGGGCAGGAATAGAGATACAGACACAGAGAACAGACTTTAGACAGAGCCAGGGAAGAAAAGGGTGGGACGAACTGAGAGACTAGCATAGAAACACACACATTACCATATGCAAAACAGATAGCTAGTGGGAAGTTGCTATATAACACAGCGAGCTAAGTGGGGGTACTCTGGGACAGCCTGGAGGGGTGGGATGGGGCGGGGGATGAGGGTCAAGAGGGAGGGGACATATCTGTACTTACAGCTGATTCACTTTGTATGGAAGAAGACAACACAATACTGTAGAACAATTATCCTTCAAAGAAAAATAATTTAAAAACAAAAATGATAATGGGCTATCAAACCATCACAAAATGCATATTCTTCTCTGGTACCTTCCAGTGGGGAGTATTCTAAGCAAGGCTCCATCTACGTCTGAAGTTACTGGGTTTGTGCAGTCTCCTGGCACCAAACTCTTGGCACTTTCAGTCAAAAGGAGATGATGCAATATTAACAAAATGCCTATAATATCTACAAATTAAGAGAGGGACTATGATCAAGGATATAAAAGTGAGACACAAACTTGCACAGAAACTTCAAAGCCATGCCCACAGTCTGGGGGCACAGACAACCTCCCCAGCATATGGGGGTCCCTGAACAAGCACCATCCATGCCCATAGTCTGGGGGCACAGACAACCTCCCCAGCATATGGGGGTCCCTGAACAAGCACCATCCATGCCCACAGTCTGGGGGCACAGACAACCTCCCCAGCATATGGGGCTCCCTGAACAAGCACCATTTTCACTGGCAGGTGTGATTGTCCTTGAGACACAACAGTAGGAACCAAGTCCACGGTCACTATAAATCTACAAAGCAAAAAACTCCTTTGCGATTTCCATTCATCTTTTGGAATTTATTACCAGTAAAATATTAAAGCTCAGTCTGAAGACAAAACAAAAGATAAAGTACTTTAGCACGTAAACTCTAAGGTGAATGAAACAGTGTATTTTTATGTAAATAATAGAGCCATAAAATCCCAAATCTACAAAGGGCAGTGTTATATTTTTTTGTTTAATCAGAAAATAAAAAGGGGCATCTCTGTTCACAATTGTGTAAGCAAAGTACCCCAAACAAGCTCAGTTTTCTCTTAGAAAATGCAACTTGAGGCAGTTCTGAAAATCTCGCCAACATTTTTTTCTTTTCTGTTTAAGGGCATCAGAGACACGTAAAGGAGGATAAGAAATACAGTTGTCTGACTCGAGTTACATATCAAAACATGTCATCAGCTCCTGTAGGGGAAAACACAGAACCTCAAATTTGAAGCTTCTAGATGCCTTTCAATTCACCTTGACAGATTTCATCTTAGCCTGTGCAGAGCTGTGAAGAACTCCTGAAGGTTATTTACGATTGATTTATTTTGGGCTTACGGTGTTAAGATTTGCAGTAGCTTGTTACTTAAAAATG
This sequence comes from Tragelaphus eurycerus, assembly GCA_935064755.1. NCBI lineage: Eukaryota > Metazoa > Chordata > Mammalia > Artiodactyla > Bovidae > Tragelaphus > Tragelaphus eurycerus. The sequence continues at coordinate 7,435,423 of CAKXYN010000034.1, read as the reverse complement.
TATTTGTACTGAAATAATCCATAATTACAAAGTTCTATTAAAATCCCAAAGGCAAATGAATCCCCCTCAAAGTGCTGCCAACACTATTTTTGATATCACAACCAACCTTCAAACAGGTGATCCTGCCAGCAGGGCTGAACCACATCCACTCACCTTTTGATAAAGATTTAATATGAAATGAAAACTTCAGCACAAAACAAAAGCAGGGGATATCTGCAACAAGAAAGCATGGAAAGGAAAGGAAGGGATGGTTCTGTTAAATCAAGCACCGGCATGTGTGTGGAGCACAAGGCGACTTACATGCTTTGTGATAAGGCTTTAGGCTAAAACCAAAGGAGCAAAACTTCAATATTTCATGTTATCTTCTATGGTGTTGGAGAAGACTCTTGAGAGTCCCTTGGACTGCAAGGAGATCCAACCAGTCCATCCTAAAGGAAATCAGTCCTGAGTATTCACTGGAAGGACTGATACTGAAGCTGAAACTCCAATACTTTGGCCACCTGATGTGAAGAACTGACTCACTGGAAAAGACCCTGATGCTGGGAAAGATTGAAGGCAGGAGGAGAAGGGGGATGACAGAGGATGAGATGGCTGGATGGCATCACCGACTTGATGGACATGGGTTTGAGCAAACTCTAGGTGATACTGAAGGACAGGGAAGCCTGGTGTGCTGGAGTCCACGGGGTCACAAAGAGTCAAACACAACTGAGCAACTAAACAACAATGGTTTGGCAAAGCTAAAACTTCATTAAGTACAATCTATGCACATGACAATGCTTCAGACCATACAAAAAGATGCCTGAAACTAAGCATTCTAATGACTACTTAATTAAATACAAGAATATAGATCATAGTCTCTGGAATTAAATTACTCATTCTAAATAATAATAGTTTCAAAATAGCCCAAGGGCCGCCCATAGCTGAGGCCAGTGGACAACGGGGTAGCTGAGCTGGTGATAACGGTGAGGATCTCGCTAAACTGAATCCCTGAGTGACTGGCTTGGGGTGGATAGCTGGGGGCATGTGTTCACACAGAGCTGGCCAGCTCTGCAGCTATAAATCACCTAGGGTTCAGGGCCCTGGAACTTGCAGAGGTAAAAGGAACAAGATAAATCATTTAGACTCTAAAGGCAAATTTTAAGTATCATTACTGATGCTAAAGCTGAAACTCCAATACTCTGGCCACCTCATGCGAAGAGTTGACTCATTGGAGAAGACTCTGATGCTGGGAGGGATTGAGGGCAGGAGGAGAAGGGGACGACAGAGGATGAGATGGCTGGATGGCATCACTGACTCTATGGAGTGAGTCTGGGTGACCTCCGGGAGTTGGTGATGGACAGGGAGGCCTGGTGTGCTGCAGTTCATGGAGCTGCAAAGAGTCGGACACGACTAAGCGACTGAACTGAACTGCTCCATAAAATCTTTCATGATCACCCCAGTCAACACACACTGATCTCATTCTGATTCCTAGGAGTTCTCTCTTCCAGTCCTTCGGAACATTTAGGAAGTTGATTTTTAATGCTGATTATTATACAAATTGACTACCTGTAAGGTACTCGATATAAGTAGACCAGTAATTTCTCTTGCAGAATTTTTTTGCACACACACACACACACACACACACACACACACACGCCCTTTGTGTCTATCCACAGAGTTGAACTCAAGACTTTCCTTCTACTCATTATCCAGTGATCATCTTTAAAAAAAAAAAATTATTTATTTGGCTGCGTTGGGTCTTGATTGCGGCATGTAGGATCTTTCAGTTGCAGCCGGTGGGATCTCATCCCTGACCAGGGATCCAACTTGGGCCCCCTGCTTTGGGAGCACTGCGTCTCAGCCACTGGACCACCAAGGAAGTCCCTCCAGTAAACATCTTTTGGTTGGTTAGAAGGTAATGTCAGAGCAAGAACATGGTAAGCAGATCCTGGCAAATGTGGTATTAAACAAATCAATCATCTTCAGGAATTCTTTCTTTCTTTTCAACATGGTCCTGAAAACTCTCTTAGGCTTAAGATAGGAACTATGATGCAAATATTAACACATATGTACAATCAGTTTCCACACCACATACCCTGATGAACTGACACACCGCTGTAACTGTCAGAGGACGTCACTTTTTTTTTTTGACCACTAGTATTTATTTTGTTTCCATTGTCTTTCAGAACCCAAATCTTCCTTCCTCATCTGATTTGAGATTTTACAGTAAACTTCTGGCTTCCTCTGCTTTACAAGTTCAAATAAGCCTTCCTTTCAACTTTCTAATCTGGAAGCCAGATTCTTATAAGCATGAAATTATAATTTAAAATTATCATCACTATGAATAAAAATCATACCCAAGGAATCCTTCAGTGGCATTCCTCTCCAAAAGCTTTCAACATCCCCCTTAATAAAAGATCATGCCTTAGAAAGCAGCATTATTCTTTCAGACAGGATGGAGTGTTTGTGTCCCCCATATTATAACATATTCAGACATATTTCTGTGTATGCATATATATAAATGGGCTTCCCAGGTGGCATGAGTGGTAAAGAAACCATGTACCAATGCAGGAGACTGAAGAGACTCGGGTTCGACCCCTGGGTCAAGAAAATCCCTTGCAGGAAGGTATGGGAACGCACTCCAGTACTCTTGCCTGAAGAATCCCATGGACAGAGGAGCCTGGCGGGCTACAGTCCATAGGGTCAAAAAGAGTCGGATGCAACTGAAGCAACTTACCGCACACTCATGCGTATCTATTAATATAAACAAGTATATAATATAAAGTGTCAAAGTGTATGTTGTTCGGGCCAGTGTAAACAGGAAGCCTTAACTTTGTGAAGCCACAATCCCCCTTTGTCTCTCCTCACGCAGCCTTTGTGAAAAGTGAGCTGTAGGGTTTGCTTTCTCCTCATTAAGTCACTGGCTTCCGTAACTTGGGGTCTCAGGCGGAGACTCTAAGGCAATGGAAAGTCAGGGGGTTTTAGATGACAGGTGAGGCAGGAGTCAGACGGGATTGCAGTCATGTAACCAGAGGTGAACCCAGCAGTGAGGTTTTAGGGCAAGAGGCCCCCAAGGTCAGAAAAACCCCCTGACTGCTGTGACTGGAAAACCCACTACTGCTGTGATTAGAAAGAGTCACGCAGACCTACGTGCCAAGCATACGGAATACAACAAGAAGAAGAAAGGGACTCCCCTAGTGGTCCAATGGTTAAGACTCCTTGCTCCCAATGCAGGGACCCCGGGTTCAATCCCTAGACAGGGAACTAGATCCCACATGCCGCAGCTAAGAGTTTGCATGCCACAACGAAGATCAAAGATCCCACATGCCAAACTAGGACTGGGAACAGCCAGATAAATAAGTAATTTTTGAAAAATATTAAAATAAAAGCAAAGAGAAAGAAAGGAACAGAACAGATAACACCAGATGGAGAGATGATAGAATCCACTAGTGACTGACGGTGTAAAGAGGGTGAAGATGATGTTCAGACAGATCCTCACGGTGGGGGATGAAGCAACTGGTGTGATGTCATTGATACAAAGGAGAAAAGAGGAAGGTGGATTGTTTTATGGGGTTGCTGGGAAATGAGCTGAAATGGAGCTAAACAACCTGGGCGGTGTCACCGCCAATGGGAGGGTCACCAGACGGGGAGCCAGGTGCCCTCACAGAGCAGCTGTGTGCCCTTGGCAGGCGTGAGCATCCCCGCAGGCTTCACTTATCTCCTGTCAAGTGAGCAGGTTGAATTAGATGACTTTCATTCTTTCCTCTGCTCAAGAGACTACAGCTCACATGTTATCACTCCCATTTCCACAATCAGCAATATAGGAAATCAAAAGAAATATGTATTTCCCTGGACATGGCCGAATGGCTAGTGGGAAAAATGACTGGAGAATAGTTGTCTATCCTTTTCCCAAGGGTTCTCCCCTGTAATCCAGAGAGCCCCTCCATACCTGCAACCTGACTCCACCAACGATGCTGCCCTTTGCTTTTACCAATGCCCCTGAGGCACCATGATAAAGCAATCTGACTGGGGCCACGGTCAGAAGCCCCCAGCCCAGCACTACAATCCCAGGCCACACCTGATCCATTCCTCAGCCTTCCTTCCACGGGGCTCTACTATCCCACAGCACCTTTACAACCCAGGAGTGGAAGAGAAACGCCCAGACTCCTCCACTCTCTCTACAGCTCTCACCAGCCAATATATCAGAAAGAGTCCAAAAACCATGGGGCTTAGGAATAATTTGCTGAGGGGAGAGGGGGCTGGATTGGGAGTATGGGATTAGCACCTGCAAACTACTCTATAGAGAATGGATAAACAAGGTTCTACTGCAGAACACAAGGAACTTGATTCGATATCCTGTGATAAACCATAATGGAAAAGACTATAGAAAAGAATATATTGGATTGATCCAAAATTTCATTTGGATTTTTGCATAACATTGTATGGAAAAACCCAAACGAATCTTGAGCTAACCCAATATATATATATTGACTAACCCAATATATGTATGTGTGTGTATACAGATATATCTGTGTGTGTGTAATATATCACTGAATCACGTTGAATTGAATCACTTTGCTGTATAGCAGAAATTAACACAATGCTGGAAATCAACCCTACTTCAATAAAATAAATTAAACAAATAAATGGGGAAAGTGAGGGACCCTTAGGGACTGGCTTGTCCTGATGGTCACAGGGCTTTCCAGGGGTGCTGAGAACCAGAAACCAGACTGGGATTAGGCAGGTGCAGCTGAAGCAGGGGCTGGACAAGGAGGGTGGGGGATGTTCACACCCACTTTTAGCAGGAGACTCTGAGTAGGCCCCCTCACAGGATTGGGCAGGGTTTGGTTATGGGGCAAACAGGAGGGGACGAATCTCTTGACACAATGGGGCTCGGAGGGCAGGAACAGGAGTCAAACTCCTACAGGAAGAGCAGGCACATGTCTGGGTCACCAGACTGGCAGGCCAGAGAACTGGCGACAACCAGCATTGATTCTTTAGTACAGGAGCCTCCACTCCCAGTGTGATATGACCCATCCTTTTCAGCCTGAAGTATGAAACCCAAGACTGGCCTTGCTCTTCAGAACTCTGTCAGCTCCTTCAAATCCTTTTGCTTTGCCTGAAGCCCATGCAGGAGGCTGAAAGCTTCAAGGAAATACTACGAGAGACCCAAAAGGGTTGAGGCCAAGTGAAAAGAGAGTCACAAGGGAAAATACCTTGTTTTGGCAGAAAACAGCACTCATACAGCTCATTCTGTATTTGAGGAGGTGTGTTTAAGGACCTCAGATATGGGGATGCTATCACTCTAATGGCAGAAAGTGAAGAGGAACTAAAGAGCCTCTTGATGATGGTGAAGGAGGAGATTGAAAGAACCAGCTTAAGACTAAATATTTAAAAATAAAACTAAAACCATGGCATCAGCCCTCATTACTTCATGGCAAATAGAGGGGGAAAAGGTGGAAGTAGTGACAGATTTTCTCTTCTTGGCCTTGAAAATCACTGCAGACAGTGACTGCAGCCGTGAAATCAGAAGATGAATGCTTCTTGGCAGGAGAGCGATGACAAACCTAGACAGTGTGTTGAAAAGCTGAGATATTACTCTACCAACAAAGGTTCGCATGGTCAGGGCTATGGTCTTCCTAGTGATCATGTATGGTTGTGAGAACTGGACCGTAAAGAAGGCAGAACACCAAAGAATTGATGCCTTCAAACTGCAGTGCTGGAGAAGGCTCCTGAAAGTCCCTTGGACAGAAGGAGACCTAACCAGTCAATCTGAAGGGAGATCAACCCTGAATATTCACTGGAAGGACTGATGCTGACTGAGGTTCCAGTAATTTAGTCATCTGATGCAAACAGATGACTCTTTGGAAAAGCCCCTGATGTTGGGAAAGATAGAGGGCAGAAGGAGAAGAGGGAATCAGAGGATGAGATGGCTGGATGGCATCCCCGATGCAAGGAATATGAACTTGGGCAAACTCTGGGAGGTGGTGAAGGACAGGGAGGCCTGGCGTGCTGCAGTCCATGGGGTCACAAAGAGTGGGACAAGACTGGGTAACTGAACAACAATTTAAGGACCACATGTGTATGCCCTTGTAGAAAGGCTATCACAAGATATAACAGGTGAGGAGCTGTGGATTACGAAGGATCCTGTGTGTAATTACAGGATTGCGAAGCCAGCCAGTTGATCATCACAGTAAAGTTTGTTAAAAAACACACTAAATGTTTCAGGGTAGAGATGGACAGGGAGTGAGTGAGGAGACAGCAGCTGCTAGAAGTGATCCTAATCACCCAATCACTAAGCAGCAAATATGATATAAGGAGCTCTGGCAAGGATGACACAGAAGCAGCGGGAGCCCTGGGTGACCCTGGAGTGTCTGTAATATGCTGAGAAAATAAAGGACACACCTCAAAAAAAAGGAACACACAAACAAAGCATACGAAAGAGAGACAGACAACTTCTCTCAGGGGAAAACTTGAAGCTCAGAGCAAACGGACAGGCTCAGAAGAAAAGCATTTTTTTTACAAAAGGCCAGATGCGACCTTGTTGCTAAACCCTTCAGAAAAGTGACCCTCCATGTCCCAGGGACCCTGCAGTGTCCACAGATATATCTTTCCCTTGGCCCACCTGGAGCTCCACCGGTAAATATCACCACCTTTCTATAGTAAACACAGATAAACCAGAGGCACAAGGGCAGATGAATCAAAGGCACTCCAGCCGTCCCTGTGGTTCTACAGAGGTTTACTAATGTAGTCCCAGGCTGCCTGGCAGGAGGCTGCGGTCCCCAGCCAGGAAAGGTGACCCAGGGAGCTTTCCCGCTGTGCTGCAATTACAGAAACACTCTTGCTTTCATGACCCCAGAGCCAGGACCCACAGAGGCACACCACTCACTCTCTTGTGTACCTGCTGGACTCAGCAGGAAGCTGTTCTCAGTGTGAGCTGGGTTCACAGGCTCCAGGAAGATTTCCAATGCAAATAGGACACTTGAGTTCCACAGCACAGGACCACAGTCACTCCATGCTTGAGTCTGGGCAGGTTCTGTCTGACAGCATCTCCCTTCCAAAGGTCTCCTAGGCCCCAGATCGGGCTGGATGCCTAAAAGTGGTGCTGTGATCAAGGTCTGCAATGATCACTGTGGCTGAACAAAAAGTATCTGCTGGGCAATCAGGCACCGGGAAGCATGTGATCCGAGGAAGAGAAAAAATGATACATAGTGTGGTGCTTTTACAGAAAAGCCTCACCTCTCACTGGAGAAAATGACAGGCACACAAAGAAATATATAAGGAGGGTAAAAGAGCCCCTGGGACAGCAAGGAGATCAAACCAGTCAGTCCAAAAGGAAACCGACCCTGAATATTCACTGGAAGGACTGAGGCTGAAGCTGAAGGTCCAATACTTTGGCCACCTGATGGGAAGAACTGACTCAGTAGAAAAGACTGTGATGCTGGGAAAGACTGAAGGCAGGAGAAGAAGGGGATGGCAGAGGATAAGATGGTTGGCTGGCATCACTGACTCAATGGACATGAGTTTGTGCAAACTCTGGGAGATGGTGATGGACAGGGAAACCCGGCGTACTGCAGTCCATGGGATCACAAAGAATCAGACACAACTGAGCGACTGAACATCAAAAGACTCAGTGGATAGCAATTTCAGTTTACACAAGGTCATGCAAAAAAGAAAAGTAAAAGAAAAGCTGGCTTAAAACTCAACATTCAAAAAACGAAGCTCATGGCATCCACTCCCATCACTTCATGGCAAATAGGTGGGGAAATGGAAAGAGTGGCAGATTTTATTTTCTTGGGCTCCAAAACCATTGTAAATAGTCATTGCTGCCATTAAATTAAAAAGCCCTTCCTCCTTGGAAGGAAAGCTACAACAAAACTAGACAGTGTATTCAAAAGCAGAGATATCACTTTGCTGGCAAAGCTATGTCTAGTCAAAGCTGTGTTTTTTCCAGTAGTCACGTACAGATATGAGAGTTGGACCATAAAGAAGGCTGAGCATCAAAGAACTGATGCTTTCAAACTGTGGTGCTGGAGACAACTCCTAAGAGACCCTTGGACTGTAAGGAGATCAAACCAGTCAATCCTAAAAGAAATTAATCCTGAATACTCATTGGAAGGACTGATGCTGAAGCTCCAATACTTTGGCCATCTGATGCGAAGAGCCAACTCACTGAAAAAAAGCTTGATGCTGGGAAAGACTAAGGGCAGAAGGGGGCGACAGAGGAAGAGATGATTGAATGGCATCACTGACTCATCAGACATGAATTTGAGCAAACTCTGGGAGATAGCAAAGGACAGGGGAGCCTGGCAAGCTGCAGTCCATGGGGTTGCAAAGAGTCAGACACAACTTAGCAACTAAACAGCAAAGCACTCAGTGGACAGCTGCCTCAGTTTACCCAAGGTCATGTAGAACAGAAGATAAGTGTTATGAAATGAGGCAGTTGAGACATTTCTATGAGAAAGGTATGGTTTTTGCTGACCACAGAAGATGGTCAGATCAGATCAGTCGCTCAGTCGTGTCTGACTCTTTGCAACCCCATGAATCGCAGCACGCCAGGCCTCCCTGTCCATCACCAACTCCCGGAGGTCACTCAGACTCACATCCATCGAGTCAGTGATGCCATCCAGCCATCTCATCCTCTGTCGTCCCCTTCTCCTCCTGCCCTCAATCCCTCCCAGCATCAGAGTCTTCTCCAATGAGTCAACTCTTCGCATGAGGTGGCCAAAGTACTGGACTTTCAGCTTTAGCATCATTCCTTCCAAAGAAATCCCAGGGCTGATCTCCTTCAGAATGGACTGGTTGGATCTCCTTGCAGTCCAAGGGACTCTCAACAGTCTTCTCCAACACCACAATTCAAAAGCATCAATTCTTTGGCACTCAGCCTTCTTCACAGTCCAGCTCTAACATCCATACATGACCACAGGAAAAACCATAGCCTTGACTAGGTGAACCTTTGTTGGCAAAGTAATGTCTCTGCTTTTGAATATGTGATCTAGGTTGGTCATAACTTTGGGGATTGATGTTGGGGTGGGAGTGAGTGTTCCTGGCTGATGGAATACTATAAATAGAGATTACGGAAGAGGGCGGCTGGTTATAGAACCCAGAGATCACCATGGAGGGCAAGTGAATACTGCAGAGGCACGTTGGGACCACATTTTAGAAGGCTTTGAACACAGCCCAAGCCCTGTTTGAGGAGTCTCTGAAAGTGCTTGGAGTTGAAGAATAACTTCCAAGGAGAACCAAAAAAGTCTTTTCACCTATTTCCATCAAATGCCTCTTTATATCAATGGCATACACTTGCCAAAAAACATATACCTTTCCTCCTTCCCCTTGAAATACCCACTCTTAGTCACACACATTTAACTGGAACTTCTTAGCCCAGAATTCTTCCCAACTAAGCTCACTAGCCACCACTCCTTAGGTCTCACTCACTATAGCTCCCTATGTTTGTTCTGTCTTGCAAAGGACATCTCATGGGCCAACATCCTTTTCATCAAATACACCTCATTCTGCAGAAACTCTCTCTAGCCCACTCTCATGATGTTATGAGAAGTAAAGCTTTTCCAGCAGAGGGCTTTCTAGGAGGGGCTTAAAATTCATATGTGCCCATCTTCACTCCATCACTGGCATCTACATACTTCCTAGTGCCAAGAGAAAGTGCATGGTACCATGATCACACCAAATCAAAGGAATCCCCCACGAAAACGGCACACTATGCTCTGCTTATATTACTTCAGCTCCACTAATGTGTGTGCACATTCTCAGTCATGGCCGACTCTTTGTGACCCCCATGGGCTGTAGCTTGCCAAGCTCCTCTGCCCATGGGATTTCCCAGGCAAGAATACTGGAGTGGGTTGCCATTTCCTTATACAGGGGATCTTCCCTACCCAAGGATCAAAACCATACCGCCTGTGTCTCCCGCCTTGCGGGAAGATTCTTTACCACTTGAGCCATCAGGGAAATCAGCTCCACTAACAGCACATTTTAATTCATTTTTTGTAATCTCAAGTTTACTTAAGACAGAAAGTGGTCAGATTTTTTTGTGACTAAAAAACTGCACAATTGAAAAACTTCTTCAGCATAACAGGATACAGACCATACCTAGCAAAAAACCGACTATGAGGAATTTTTCACATTTCTTCTAAGTTTCATGAAATGGGAGCATACACAGAAGTGGTTTCACCTGGAATTTTCCCATTGCAAGAGAATCTAAAAATGATCTGCATTTGGGATTCCAAATACCACCCTGAGCTCCTACTTTAAGGGGATTAAAAATATAATTCCTCTTTTCAAAAATGCAATTGAACTAATGGGACAAATTCAATGGCCCAGCCATTCCTCTATAGCTTTGGGAACTGCCGACTCCATGAAATTTCACTGAATCAATAGTTTAGATTAGAGAAGAAAATTCTCAATGACCTCTCTTTATTCTATTGCTTTCCCTTAAAATGTTGGTGATTTCTAACAAATGGAATTCCCAGTGTTAAAATTAAATATAGATTGTAAAGCCACTACCATTAATCTTATTGGTCTCAATTATTGTATAAAGGCTGGTTTGCCATTGAGAGAGTCATTTCCTAGGCAGGTTGATAAGAAGTCTAGGGTCCTCAAGGAGAGAAGGGTCTGGAATTCTCAAGGAGGAAGAAAGGACAAACTTTTTTTTTTTCTCCTCTACATTCCTTAGGATCATGTATACTGCCTGAGGACAGTCTCTGGATTAAACCTTCTGGCTAATTCTGTTATCTTAAAATGTAAATTATGGGAGTAGGTCTGGTTTTTACAAGGATTATATAACACTCCAGTACTCTTGCCTGGAAAATCCCATGAATGGAGGAGCCTGGAAGGCTGCAGTCCATGGGGTCACTGAGAGTCGGACACGACTGAGTGACTTCACTTTCACTTTTCAGTTTCCTGCATTGGAGAAGGAAATGGCAACCCACTCCAGTGTTCTTGCCTGGAGAATCCCAGGGATGGGGGAGCCTGGTGGCTGCCGTCTATGGGGTCACACAGAGTCGGACAAGACTGAAGTGACTTAGCAGCAGTAGCAGCATATAACAATAATGTATCATGCCTGAGGACAGTCTCTGGATTAAACCCTCTGGCTAATTCTGCTATCTTAAAATGTAAATTATGGGAGTAGGTCTAGTGAGGTCTTTACAACCGCCAGACATTCTCTGGATTCACTGGAGAGTATATAACAGCATTGCTAACACTAGAAAGTGGGTACTCTTTCTACCCCCTTCTGATGTCTATGTCAAAAGCTTTCTCTATCTCCTTTATACTTAAATAAAACTTTATTACACAAAGGCTCTGAGCCTTGGATCAAGCCTTGTCTCTGGCCCCGGATTGAATTCTTCTCCTCCGGAGGCCAAGAATCCCGGCATCTTTGCATGATTCAGCAAAAACCTTTCACTATCACTGCACACGGACTCAACTGTAAGTTGTTACTTTTTGTGTGCAAGTTTTTTCTTTTTCTTAGCTATAAGTTCCACTGTGGGAGGAGGGTTTCTTGACCATCTCTAATTTCTATAGGTGCTTATATCTCTGGAGGTTGTATCAATTACTTCAAAGGTAAAAGTTTATTTAAGGGTTATGCTGCACTCTTAGAGGAAATTGTTCCTTACACCCAGGAAAGAGAGTAGGCACATGCTATCAGAGGCTGTTAACAGAAGCAATGGAGTCTGTTATGCTAACAGTACAGGTGTTGTAAGACTGCTTTTCTTATTTTCATGGTCACACATATTAACATTTAAAGGATTGTATTTTTTGTGTCCTTTCTTTGTTAAGAAAACTTAGCATTTATACAAGAAAAGAAGAAAAAAAAGCAGCCCCATTCAAGCTTCCCATTAAGTCCATCTGCTGATATATTTATCACTTGTAAATCTCTTCATCCTGTCTTGTTTTGTCCTTTTTCAATGGCTGATATGGTACCCTAATTACAAGGCTATTTTGTATTTACTAATACCTTCACATCACGTGTACTTTTTTCTTCATCTCTCCTTCACCAGCACCCAGCAAGTGTGTGTATCAAGGTAGGAAACATTAGGAAGCCATACTTTAGTGACTCATACTAATATTCTGGTCCCTTTAACACATGTGGGTAACAGACATCTTTCACCTTAAATAAATACTCAGTCCTGCCCAGAAAGCAAACTTTCAGAGCTTTGATTCCTCTCATCTTTCAAGGTGGTAGAGATGGTCTAAACTCACATGTAAATAAAGTTTTTATTTTTCATTCTACATTGTGATTATCTTATTTCCCTTATAAGACAATCTCATTACTTTGAACTGTTCATGACAGTTTCTAATAATTCAGATACAATCTTTAGCTAAATTCCACCTTTACAGTATACATGACAAAAAAAAATTCAATGATGAAAATAAGCAATATAGAAAAGGTTATAAAAAGAACAATCAGTTCCTTAGAGTAAAATAAATTTTCTCATGTTTCATAGGAGGTTCATTTCTAGGTGAAAATCTGATCTGCTAAGCTAATTAAAACACATCTTACCTCCTTATTAAAGTTGAGCCTCAAGAATCTCAGATAAAGCTGAGAGCATTTAATTCTCAATGTATTACACAGCAATAACTGTGTTCCATGTTTTAAATTCTACAATCCAAAATTGTCACCAACCCCACTTCCCTCATAAAGGGTATAAACCAATGAAGACTTTGGTGTAGGTCTGCAATCTATTAGAATGTAGAGGAAAATTATATATAACTGAAATGAGAATTCAGCATATCCTTTTGAGATGTAACAAATATGGGAGTTTGCTGATGCTCAACAGGAATGGGAATGTGGGTGGAAGGAAGCAGAGAGGGACCAAGGATGCTAATTATTAACAGTATCCTTCTGGCTTGGTCTCTTCATGGACCCAACCAAGCTCTACCATCCTTAGCCAATTCTTTAGACATAAAAGTTTTATGTCTTCTTTAAGCTGCATAGCCCCTTCTTGGAACCTCTCAGGAGGCAGATTTCAACCAGAAATGGGGGAATACACTTCACAGAATCATTCTCACTTATAATTCTTTCTTACAACTTCTTTTGACAAGAGAAACTTTCCATTCCAAACATTACATCATCTTCCTTGGACACCTGGCTCAGAACACCAGACAAACTCAATTTAAAAGATATACTTTCTGTCATCATTTAACTGAATTACTTCTACTAAACAGTAAAGGATCAGTTTATGGTAGAAGCCAAGAATAGGTGAGGTGGTAATTTCTCCAAGTGAAATGCAGTATCATCAATACACATTGAAGACGTACATAAAATGGGATGAGTATGTCACCAAAAAAACCCCCCAATTTCTCTGGAAATCCTGTAGTATTTTAGAAGCTAATACATAGTATTAAGAAAAGCCCAGCTTAGTAAATCTACATTATCACATACGTGCTGATCCCTTCCCCTAAGACAGAATAATTCCCAACCCATTTTGAAAAATAAAGCACAGGGGAGAAAGAAAAAATCAGTTTGATTTCTGGCGCTTAAGTGAGAGAAAGGTGAGTCTGTACTGATGTATTTCATCAGTGTTATTTTTTCCCCCTATAATATCTATAATAAAAGTGAAGATGACTTTAGACTCATGAATTCTGAGTTAACTCTGGGTTTTTCCTCTTCTTTTAAAGATGTCTTGAGGTGGGCCACTTGTAAAGCCTTTATTGAACTTATTACAATATTGCTTCTGTGTCATGTTTTGATTTTTTTGGCTGCGAGGCATGTGGAATCTTAGCTCCCCGACCAGGGATTGAACCCACACTCTGCCCTGGAAGGCAAACTCAGTCACTGGACTGTCAGGAAAGTCCCTACCCTGGGGTTTAAACTTTCAAATAGTGTACAGCTGCCAATAGCTGATCCTCATCTCTTCTCTCTCAACCCTCAAAGTCTCTTTGGGGATAAGGTAACCTCAGTGCAACACTGGTAGCATTCTGAGGACAGGGTACATTCAAAATAATAACATTACCTGCCTTATCAGGGGACCCCACCTCCGCCCCCGGCTGTATGAACAGTCAGTTTTATTGCACTCGAGAGAGACATGAAACGTTCACTAGCTCAGGTGGACAGCCCAGTGCAAGCAGGACAAATGTGCTGCTTCATAATTTGGGATGCTTATGAACTAGAAAATAAAAGCTGTGCTAAAAATAAAAAATTTTTTTTAAAAAGATGCCTGACAGGAGAAAAGAAGGATAAATATGGCCAGACTTTATTGCTACATGTATTTTCTAAAGAAGTGCCTATTGTACTGTGGAGTAGGTAGCACTTCCCAGTGTGTTTGGAATCATTCAGCATAGCACCATATGGTCGCTAATGTCAGTGAACAGTGGGGCACAAATAACTCACAATTCATTTCACTCTGGACCCTTATTCGTTTCAAAAGTTCCACTCTTTTGAGATGCGGCACCGCCATTTGCTGTTCCTCAGAATCAGGACAGGCTGGGTCCTCAGTTACTCTCTGTTACATATGGAGCCACAGAAGAAATACAAGAGGAGAGGTTATCCTTCTGGAAAGGTTATGTACGTTAGCCCATGTGAGAGAAAGGGAGGGGACAGGGCGGAGAGAACCACTTACCTGGCACATAAAACAAAGCAAACAACCGGTGCTGGGACGAAACCTCTTTGGGCACTCACTGGTGTGGGCAAAGAAATGATTCAGTCAAAGAAAATATGAGGCGGATGGGTGAATGGAAAACATTCAGCCTGTCTGACCCACTATGAAATTGGGGACATATTCCTTTAAAAAACAAAATTGTCATGGGAAGGGGCTTCTCTGGTGGTTCAATGGTTACAAATCCGTCTGGCGATGCAGGGGACACCAGTTCAATCCGTGATCTAGGAAGAGCTGTGTGCTTCGGGGCAGCTAAGCCCATACACGACTACTGAGCCAGCGCTCTAGGGACCACAACAGGGAAGCCACCGCAATCAGAAGCCCTAACGCTATAACTCAGAGAAGGCAATGGCACCCCACTCCAGTATTCTTGCCTGGAAAATCCCATGGACGGAGGAGCCTGGTAGGCTGCAGTCCATGGGGTCGCTAAGAGTCGTACACGACTGAGCGACTTCACTTTCACTTTTCACTTCCACGCATTGGAGAAGGAAATGGCAACCTGCTCCAGTGTTCTTGCCTGGAAAACCCCAGGGACAGGGGAGTCTGGTGGGCTGCCATCTATGGGGTCGCACAGAGTCGGACACGACTGAAGTGACTTAGCAGCAGCAGCAGCAACGCTGTAACTAGAGAGTAGCCCCCACTCTCTGCAACTAGAGAAAGCCCGTGAGCAGCACCAAAGACCCAGTGCAGCCATAAATATTTTTAAAAAATTGTTATTGGAGTACAGTTGCTTTATAATGATGTGTTTTCTATGGTAGAGCAAAGTGAATCAGCCATACGTATACATATATTCCCTCTCTTTTGGATTTCCTTCCCATTTAGGTATTCTTTTCCATCTTGAAGTTTCAGCATCAACTAGCAAACAATGGCTACAGTAGGAAAGCCCACCTGCTTCCTTGTTTAAGTGTATTAACACCTAAGAGACTTCCCTAGCGGTCCAGGGGTTAAGACTTCCCCTTCCAATGCAGGGTGTGCAGGTTCAATCCCTGGTCAGGGAGTAAGATCCCATATGCCTTGCTGCCCGAAAACCAGAACATAAACAACAGAAGCCATGTTGTAACAAATTCAATAAAGACTTTAAAAATGGTCCACATCAAAAACAAAAATCTTTAAAAATGGACAAGATTAACATGATATCAAAGAGTCAAAAATGAGTGATGTGCCAAAGCAAGTGTTACATGATTTATTATAGTTGTTATTAAATGGTCTGGGAAGGCAGGAAGAGAGAAAGAAAGAGCAGACTCAGATCAGAGGCTAAGATAAAAGATCAGAAGTGTAGTTAATACTATGTCATCATGATTCCTCTTCACCCACCCAGTTAGACAACAATTCATTGTTCTTCCTTGTTCCATTCCATTCAAAGGAACCATAAGCCCACAGGTAAGCCCACAGGTCATAGCTACAGTTTCATAGTTCTATGAAAACATAGAACTGTTTTCAGTTCTAAACATCTGCTTCCTAATGGGACACTATGCAGAAATACCATAATCCACAGTGTTTGCTAAGTCACTTCAGTCATGTCCAATTCTTTGTGACCCCTAGACTGTAGCCCTTGGGGCTCCTCTGTCCATGGGATTTCCCAGCAAGCATACTGGAGTGGGTTGCCATTTCCTTCTCCAGGGGATCTTCCCCACCCAGGGATCAAACCCCTGTCTCTTAGTCTCCTGCATTGGCAATTGGGCTCTATACCACTAGTGCTACCACAGTGGTATAGAAAAAAGAAAAACTATAAACAAAAAAGCTCAAGGATTCAGAGTTATAAAAGGATGTACACAAAATATCCAGAGACACAGATTTCAAGAATTATGACCTGGACCAACCTTCCTGTCCAGTATGTGTCTTCTACGGTGACAACAGCTATCAAGACACAAGACATCAGAACGAGGTTCAAGATTCACTTACCAAACCAGGAAAGAATAGATCCACAATCAGTGTTATTTCCTCTTATAACAGGTGTTTACTAGACAAAGGCTTGAGTTCTAGACATATTCCTCAATAAGCTTTGTATGTCTTTAACACCTAATTTTTTTAAAAATGATAATGTCGACTTAACACATGCCCAAATAAAGAGTATCATCAAATCCAAGGGAAGAAAGTGTTTAATAAGTATTGGCCTGGAACACAGCTCTATACTCCTCACTTCTACATTAATGGGACCGGGGTGTTAAAGTCATGACCGAGGTATAGCAGTCCAATGGAGAAAGTATTGGGTTGGTCAAAAAAGTTTATTCAGATTTTTCCATTAGATGTTATGGAAAATCTCTAGTAAACTTACTGACCAACCCAAATGCATGAAGTATAAAGCAGAACACCTCTTAACCGCTACTGACCCTTTCCATCTTTACTAATACTCTTTCTGGAAAAATAAAAATATATTTTGCATGAAATGTTTTAAAAGGTACATTATAAGTTAGCTCTAGAGAATTTTTCATTGGCTCTCTTTAGATGTGAGAAGGCCATGGCAACCCACTCCAGTGTTCTTGCCTGGAGAATCCCAGAGACGGGGGAGCCTGGTGGGCTGCTGTCTACGGGGTCGCACAGAGTCGGACACGACTGAAGCGACTTAGCAGCAGCAGCAGATGTGATTGATTAAGTTGCTTTATCACTTTCTTAGTGATTTCATTTATTCAGATAATCTCCATGAAGGATAGTAACCATGGTTATACCACGACCGTAATTCTGCTAGAAAACTACTGTAGTATTTGGCTCCATCCCAACAAACAGAATGGATTCAATGGCCTCAGCATGTATGTTTGATTTTCTTGACTAAAAGTTACTTTCATTGTTTGGTTCCATTTTTTTTCAGCAAACTGAAAATAAAGAAGAGGCTGACAGACTGCTTAAAAAAAATATACAACATTCTGAGCAGCTAAATAAAAGGGAACCATAAAAATCTCAGGAAAATTACTGTTGTTTTTTCTTCCTTCAGAGACAGTTTTAATTTTCAACACTCAATATTCTTTTGAAATTTTCTAGACACAATTACATCGAAAAGACTTCATACATTTAAAAAGAATATGACAGAACACTTAGTTAAATGTTATATTAAAGATTCATTGTAAATTAAATATTAAAAAAAGTATTCAACAGATCCAAGTGCGATTCAAATCCATCTGTTACTACAAACTATATTTTTTATTTATTTTAGCATTCTGCCATATGTCATGACAGAAACCCAAGCTTTTTTGTTTTCTTAATTTTCAATTTGAAAACCCTTCTGGAAATGAATAGTCATAGTTGATACAGAGTATTTACACTACACTACAGATTATGTCAGAGTTACATTTCACCAGGTCATTTTAGGAAGACCACAGATACAATTTAACTAGAAAAAGGTTTCTTCCTCGCAAGGCATGTTAGCCTCTTAGAAACTCTGGATAAAAAGTTTCTCCCTAAACTGGTCTCAATTGGGGGAGAATGGATACGTGTGTATGTATTGCTGAGTCCCCATCACTGTTCACATAAAACTCTCATATCATTGGTAACCCCCTATACCCCAATACAAAATAAAAAATAAAGTTTTAAAAAATAAATTAGTCTCAAGTTTTAACAAAAATGAAGAAAGGGAAACATACCTGGAATACTTTTAAGAGTCGGAAACAAAAAGAAGGAAGAAGAGACGTTCCAAATGTAAAGCAAAAAGATACAAAACTGCCACCCCGAAAAATGTATCCTTATGCCACTGATGATAAATACTGAACATACGGCAAGAAAGTCCTAATGAAATCCTTACTAAACAAAAGCGCCAGAGACATAGGTCTGCTCATTATAGCTTATTCTGAGGCAAATAAAGAAGACAAAAATAGGGGGGAAATTGGAATTGTCTATATATACCATCCCGCAGCAACCATCATGCCTGTTTCCAGGGGAGCTGTTTGCAAACAACGAAAACAAACGAGAAGAGAAAGAAAAGTTTTCCAGGATCCATCTATGGATGGACGCAGCCAACAAAACTCTCAGCACCACTGGACTAAGACATGGAAATGTTTCAGACGTTATATGTACACACTTAATATGGACAAAGCCGTCTCTGACAGAGGCAAAAAAAAAAAAAAAAAAAATCCAAGGGAGTGAGCGTACCTGCCAACCTCTGCATAAACAGCCTCTCTCTATTAGGGTTCTCCACTTAACTGTAAAAGCGCTATCCTCTTAAGTGTGAATATACTCGAAATCTCTTTCAAAAGCCCTATGGCCTGACTACTCAAAGGAATACAGTAAGTTCCCTACGTATGAACGCTCTCCACTCCAAGAGCGTGTTTGTTAGTCCAATCTGTGTGGAGGTTCAACAAAGTCAGCCTAAGTACCCAACTAACACAATCGAGCATACTGTACTGTATGTAACCAATTTATAATACACAAAAAATATATATATAAAATATTCTTAATCTTACAGTACCATGAAAAGTACCATGGTACAACAGCTGGAGCTTCTTAGCAGGACCAGCTACATCACCGCTGCTTTTACTCCTGCTTCCAGACATCCTGGGCTAGAAACAAAGATACTACCCTAGTGTACCCTATACTGTCCTGTATAGCAAAGTACACCAAATCACAAGCGCCTGTAGAGGATGAACACATGGGACAATGCACACCAGACGCGTGAACTAACTTACATGACTGGGACATGCGAACACATGCTTGCATCTCTGAAAGTTTGCAACTTGAAGGTTCATGGGTTGGCTGTTTTGTCTTCCCATGAGTTCTACCACATCACTGAACCATTACTTCCAGTGTAAAGCAAAAGTAGAGGGTTGCACCTGTGTGCACCAGCTTGTTGATAAATTGCTTGTTGATAAATTAAAAACAGAGGAAAGGACAGAGAGGCAGAAAGAGAGGGGAGAAACAAATAAGGCAGCGAGAAGGAAGGTACAGAGGGTACTGTAAATGACTCCAGTGCCACCCACCTTTTTCTTCTGTGTCACACCGTACGACAGAAAGATTAACTGGTTTGGTTCATTTGGTGGGACAAGCCCAGGAAAGCAAACTTCAAGGCTCCCAGAGCCCAGAGTGCCACCATTATAAATTCACCCTTCTCGCCTCTTTGTTTTATGAATGTCATCTGATTAATGCCATATATTTTTGTTTTCAGTTTTGACTTCACTATATTTCTATTTGCTCTTTTATACTGCTATCGAATCAGAACTGACATATTTTAGAGTTTATAGTTGAGATGTGAACATTCAACAGTTTTATTACATTTCTAATAATTATTAATGCTTCCCTCCCGCCAGAAAAGTATAGGGACATATTGTCACATACATGGGCCCCCAACATGATTCATTTATGATCAGGTTATCAGTGGGGAGGGTGAGGTTCCTGTTGTAACTGACAAGTACACTGTATCTGAAACATTCTTTTTTTCATTAAGAGAAAAACAAATACCATATATTAACACATACATGTAGAATCTAGAAAAAATGGTACAGATAGTCATATTTGCAAAGCAGTAATAGAGACACAGAGGTAGACAACGAATGTATGGATACCAATGGGGAAGGGAAGGGAGAATGGAAGGAATTGGGAGGTTGGGATTGACACATATACACTGTTGATACTATGTATAAAACAGATAACTAGCACTTTCACTTTTATGCATTGGAGAAGGAAATGGCAACCAATTCCAGTGTTGTTGCCTGGAGAATCCCAGAAACAGAGGAGCCTTGTGGGCTGCTGTCTATGGGGTCGCACAGAGTTGGACACGACTGAAGTGACTTAGCAGCAGCAAGAACCTACTGGATAACACAGAGAACTCACCAGTGCACTGTAGTGACTTAAATGCGAAGGAAGTTCAAAAGGGAGTGGATACAGGTATATGTGTGACTGATTCATTTTGCTATGCAGTAGAAACTAGCACAACATTTTAAAGCAACTATACTCCAATAAATATTAATTTAAAAATAATGTATTATCTCCTCCCAAAAAGAGAACTATTTCTGTTTTGATACAGGGAAAAAATTAGAACTTAGGGGGAAAAAAGGGTAATGGCAGAAAGAAATTGCAGAAGGGCATAAAAATTCAACAGGGTATATGCAATGCAATAAAAATTGCAGAAGGGTAAGAATTCAACAATAATTCTCTTAATGGGTAGGTAGATAGGTAGATGGATAATCAGTTGACAGATAATAGATACATAGCAATAATCACTAATTCTAGAAGATGCTCATTTATGGGGAGAAAAAGAAAAAACTGCTCCCTGATCATTATGGCAATGCTATGTAATATATTCTCTGGGGACTTTCCTGGTGGACCGTGGCTAAGACGTCATGCTCCCAAGGAAGAGGGCCTGGGTTCAACCCCCGGTCAGGGGATAAGACTCCACATGCCATTACAGGCACTAGCCCCTGGTGCAGTTCAATAAATAAACAAATACAAAAAACATTCTCTGCAAGATTCACAGTAAAGAGGAGTTTATGACAAGCTCTAAGAAGTTCTGCAGCAAAAAAAATTACTAGGACCATTTTAAGTCAATAGATGCCGTCTGCTGTTACTTCCACTAACTAAATTATAGCCACTATAGGCACATCAAATAGCTCTACATTTCAAATTATTTTATTAATCTTTTCCTACTTGGAGCTGTACAAAAGGAGACTGCACCAGGCTAATGATCTCTATTATGACATGAGCTATGAAAATAATTTCCATTAATCTTAGGTGATTAGGCTTTTTACCAAGCTGTCTACTACGGGGGAAAAATAGAATATGTACTATATCTTAAATGATGGTAATCATGCTTTAATAACCCTGTTGTCTTTCATTAACTGTTTTTCAATACATTATATTTATAGACTCTAAAGGACTCAAGGGAAGGAGGACCCATGGTTTACATTACCTCACATCTTGGATTGCTGGGCCATTTGTGAATCCTTTCACTCAGTAAATAAATGATGGGTGGTAAATATTGCTGAGGGCTGTGCTTAGTTGCTCAGTCATGCCAGACTTTTTGTGACCCCACGGACTGTAGCCCAAGTTCCTCTGTCCATGGGATTCTCCAGGCAGGAATACTGGAGTGGGTTGCCATGACCTCCTCCTCCATGGGATCTTCTCAACCCAGGGATTGAACCCAGGTATCTTGCATTACAGGAGGATTCTTTATCATCCAAGCCACCAGTGTTAGTTGCTCAGTCATGTTCAACTCTTTGCAACCCCACTGACTAGAGCCTGCCAGGCTCCTCTGTCCATGGGATTTTCCAGGCAAGAATACTGGAGTGGGTTGCCATTTCCTTCGCTGAGCCACCGGGGAAGCCCAAATACTGCTCTAGGGGATTTAATCAGAGGTAGATGACAGACAGAGCTTTGGTATTCAAAGACCTTAGAAGAAGGGGAAATGAATATTTATGTAAGCAAATACAGGAAGAGTTCTAGAAGAACAGACAAAACAATTCCTAACAGAAAAACCTCACCAATTCTGGAGGTTTGGGGAAAATTATCTGAGAAATGACATCTAAGTGAAAGCTGAAGACAGAGAAGAATCAGTCAAAATAGGAGTGATTTCGTGTGTGTGCTGCACGGAGGAAAGAAGGTAAAGCACATGAGCATGGGGCCAGAGGGAGACTGAACATTAGGGAAAAGTGGAAGAAGTTCATCAGCATCTCCATCAAAGAAGGCACAAAGGTAGGAGGAGCAAAGAGTGAGAAAATATGCAGTTGGCCCTCGGAATCCAGGGATGAGGAACCATGGACATGGAGTCCGCAGGTATGACAGGTCTACCATACCAGTCTATGCATTTCCACACACTAGATCTCTGCCTCCTTTAGGAGAAAAATGTAATTGGTTAATTAAAAGGCAATTTAATTCCAAGCATGAGTACATTTTGGTCAAGCGCCCTAGGAGTCCATGTATGAGTCACCTCTTCTTTCTTCTTTTTTTCTTCCCCACCCCACCCAAAAGCATCACATTTTGGGAGTAGTGAATGAAGTGTGAAATGATACAGTTCTTGCTCCACTGGCTTATTATGCCTAGAGATTCAATTATCAGATCAGATCAGTCGCTCAGTCGTGTCGCTCAGTCGTGTCCAACTCTTTGCCACCCCGTGAATCGCAGCACGCCAGGTCTCTCTGTCCATCACCAACTCCCGGAGGTCACTCAGACTCACATCCATCGAGTCAGTGATGCCATCCAGCCATCTCATCCTCTGTTGTCCCCTTCTCCTCCTGCCCTCAATCCCTCCCAGCATCAGAGTCTTCTCCAGTGAGTCAACTCTTCGCATGAGGTGGCCAAAGTACTGGAGTTTCAGATTTAGCATCATTCCTTCTAAAGAAATCCCAGGGCTGATCTCCTTCAGAATGGACTGGTTGGATCTCCTTGCAGTCCAAGGGACTCTCAAGAGTCTTCTCCAACACCACAGTTCAAAAGCATCAATTCTTTGGCACACAGCCTTCTTCACAGTCCAGCTCTCACATCCATACATGATCACAGGAAAGACCATAGCTTTGACTAGGCGAACCTTTGTTGGTAAAGTAATGTCTCTGCTTTTGAATATGCTATCTAGGTTGGTCATAACTTTCCTTCCAAGGAGCAAGCGTCTTTTAATTTCATGGCTGCAGTCACCATCTGTAGTGATTTTGGAACCCAGAAAAATAAAGTCTGACATTGTTTACACTGCTTCCCCATCTATTTCCCATGAAGTGATGGGACCGGATGCCATGATCTTTGTTTTCTGAATGTTGAGCTTTAAGCCAACTTTTTCACTCTCCACTTTCACTTTCATCAAGAGGCTTTTTAGTTCCTCTTCACTTTCTGCCATAAGGGATTCAATTATATTTTGTTATATTTTCTTGCCCCCAAACTGAGGATAGTTGTTTAATTGACTAATTAATATAAACTACAGTTGAAACATTTCAAGTTTTAGATCAGGGCATCTGTACTGTTACTTGTCCATTAATGTCTTATTTTACCCAGTAGAGTACATGCACAGAGAAGGCAATGGCACCCCACTCCAGTACTCTTGCCTGGAAAATCCCACGGATGGAGGAGCCTGGTAGGCTGCAGTCCATGGGGTCGCTAAGAGTCAGACATGACTGAGCGACTTCACTTTCTCTTTTCACTTTCATGCACTGGAGAAGGAAATGGCAACCCACTCCAGTGTTCTTGCCTGGAGAATCCCAGGTACGGGGAAGCCTGGTGGGCTGCCGTCTATGGGGTCACACAGAGTCGGACACGACTGAAGTGACTTAGCATAGCATAGCATAGAGTACATGCAAAGCATTGCCTACACCTAGCTGGTGTCTATAAAGAAAAACTCAATACTTAACACAACAACTCTATTTCCCACCAGAGATCTCTTCCCCATGTCTTCAGACCTGGGTACTGCAGGAATGTTTCCTTTCCTCTTTGATCAAGGGCAATTCTCCAACAGTTTATCTCCTGGACTGTGAGTGACTGGTAACTGTGTTATTGCATCATCACTTCACCCTTCATATTTGCTCTTTTTATTTTTTGTATGAAAACTACAAGCTAAAGAGAATCCTCTGGAGGAAAAATTTTGGACAAAAAAATGGTAGGGAAAGAAGGTGTTAGAGATTCAATGTACTCTAGGGGCTTCCCGCTCACACCCTCTCCTTATGTATATTTTTTCCTTTAGTTAACAATGTGTCTTAGAATTATCTCCAACTCAGTTCATAGAAATCTTCTTCATTTACGTTATGGTTACACAGCGTTTCATTGTGTGAATGTACAATGTACAGTGGTTAATTTGGTCTCTCTCCTCTGTAGGCATATGGAGGTTGTTTCCATTTTTTTTGCAATTACAAACAATGCTACATACAAAAAATACCCTTTAAATATGTATGTATGTGCATTTCTTATATATAATATATAAATGTACATTTTTTTTTTGCTGGATATATGAGAGTGTATAAATGTACCCAGTCATTAAAAAGAATGAAATGATGCCATTTGTAGCAACATGGATGGGACTAGAGATTATCATACTGAAGAAAGTAAGTGAGAAAAAGAAAGATAAATACCATATGATATTATTTACAAGTAGAATCTAAAATATGAGATAAATGAACATACTTACAAAACAAAAACAGACCCATAGATAAAAAGAACAGACATGCAGTTTTCAAGGGGCAAGAAGGGTGGAGGAAGGATGGAGTGAGAGTTTGGCATTAGCAAATGCAAGCTCTTATATAAATAAATACAATGGATAAACAAGGTCCTACTATACAGCATAGGCAACTATATTCAACATCCTGTGATTAAACCACAACGGGAAAGAATATGAAAAAGCATATATACGTGTATAACTGAGTCACTTTGCTGTACAGCAGCAATTAAACACAACATTGGAAATCAACTATACCTCAATAATTTTTTAAAAACCAAAGAATTGCACAAAAATAACAGGTTTATTTTCACAAGGATATAGGCTAGCAATTTCACATCTATCTTGTGTTAATCTAGGGTTGATTAAATAATTAAGTATATCATGGATAATGAGAGCCAGCTTACTCACTGGAAAAGAAGGCTGTTACAAATTAGAAATAAGGAAAAGATGAATTCTGTTATGTTGGATGGATATAAGAGGTATTGGTATAAACTCATGGACTTTTATATAATGATACAGACATGCAGACACAAACATAAATACAAATATGTGTGTGTGTGTGTGTGTGTGTGTGTGTGTGTGTGTGTATGTACATGTTGCTCATTCACTGTCTAGCTCTGTTCACTGAGAGGGCTTGGAGCCAATGGCACTCCAGGACAATACCATGTCTAACTTTTGATCATGGTTTCTGAATATTATTCTTGTATAAAAAGAAATCAGAACTCTGTGATAAAACGCCCTGATTCCAGGACTGGAGCAAGGAAAACAAAAGATGAGCCAGAAACATCTTGGGGGCGCCATAACACAGGAAAGCCCGTAAAGAAATGACAGGGACATTCAAAAGGATACAGCAACTAACTGCAGGGGCCTCCCAGCAGTCAAATCTGGGTAGTTTTGAAAAAGGATATAAATCATGACAGCAAAACAACTCAGTCCAAAGTATAAAATAAGAATCCATCAGCTCAAATTAAAATATGAATCAACAAACGAATAAGGGAAAAGCAAATTCTTACCATAAAATTTCAATCGACAAATGTAGAAGAAATAATGAAACTTTAAAAACTACCACTTGGTATGCAAGAGATTATTAATATAATTGTGTGAGGAAGGAGTCATTAATGAACACTAAAAGTGGTGGGCGGAAGTATTATGAGTACACAGCCTCAAATGAACAGTATAAAGGGAAACTGGTAACATCTCAATTACAGATAGAAAAAGGATAACCTTACAGGGGGAAAATGTGGCAAATGACATGCTAATAACCAAATGACCCATATTAGCCTCATCAATAATGGGATAAATAGACATAATGGGCCTTCTGAGATAAAGCACAGAAAAGGTCACAATTATTACCTCTGTGTTGCTCCTAAAAAGGTACCATCCAGGGATTTCCTGGTGGTCTAGGGGTTTGAACTCCATGCTTTCACTACCAAGGGCCTGGGTTCAATCCCTGGTTGGGAAACTAAGATCCCACAAGCCGGGTGGCACGATCCAAAAAAAAAAAAAAAAGTATAAGTCAAATAAGAACAGAAAGAAATACCACAAAAGCCCAGATCGATAGCTAAACTACAAAATAATTGGTCACTATGCTTCAAAAGTTTTCCGGTTACTAATACAAAATCAGACCGAGAAACTATTCCAAATTAAAGAGACTAAGAGACATAACAATTACATGCAACATCTGATCTGAGGTTGGACTCTATACCAAAGAAAAGTCATTCATGGGAAAATTGTCAATTTTTTGTCTGTTGATTTTGTGGGTTGGCCAACTAAGGCTGGCTGAAGTGCAAAGTATTAGTCACTCAGTCATGTCCGACTCTTTGTGACTCCATGAACTGTAGCCCACCAGGATCCTCTGTTCATGGGATTTTCCAGGCAAGAATACTGGAGAGGGTTGCCATGTCCTTCTCCAGGGGATCCTCCCATTCTAGGGATCGAACCTGGGTCTCCTGCATTGCAGGCAGATGCTTTACCAACTGAGCCACCAGGGAAGCCCAAGGCCAGCTGGTCACCTATTTTTATGATTAAAGTTTTGAAATAAAGCTATTACCATTCATCTAAGTATTATCTACAGATGTTCTTGTTCAACAGCAGAGATGAGTAGTAGCTACAGAACCTTATAGCCAATAAAGCCAAAAATATTTATTCTTGGGCTGCTAACAGAAATAGTATGAAAAAAGTAGAAAAAGTATGATCAACTCTGGATTAGAATATAATATGGATCTAAAAAAAATAGATAAAAGGACCCACTGTATAGCACAGGAACTATATTTAACATCTTGTAATAACCTATCCCATTTATGGAGCACTGCCTTTGAGTAGCAAAAGGGCTTGTACAATTCAATGAAGCGATGAGCCATGCCATGCAAGGCCACTCAAGATAGATGGGTCATTTATCAGAGAGTTCTGACAAAACGTGATCCACAGCAGGAGGGAATGCAAACCACCCCAGTATACTTGCCATGAGACCTTCATGAACTGTATAAAAACCCCAAAAGATATGACACCAAAGATGAGTCCCCCAGGTCTGGAGGTGTCCAAAATGTTACTGAGGAAGAGTGGAGGAGAATTACCAATAGCCCCAGAATGAATGAAGCAGCTAGGCCAAAGCGGATATGATGCTCAGTTGTTGATGTGTTTAGTGACAAAAGTAAAATCCGATGCCGCAAAAAACAGTATTGTATAGGAACCTGGAATGTTAGATCCATGAATCAAAGAAAACTGGACACGGTCAAGCGGGAGATAGTAGGAATAAACATCAACATCTTAGCAATCAGCAAATTAAAATGGACAGGAATGGGCGAACTTAATTCAGATGATCATTACATCTACTACTTGGGGCAAGAATCCCATAGAAGAAATGAAGTAGCCCTCATAATCAAAAAAGAATTTGAAATACAGTACTTGGTTGTACAACCTCAAAAATGACAGAATGATCTCGGTTTGTTTCCAAGGCAAGCCATTCAACGTCACAGTAATTCAAGTCTATGTCCCTGCCACTGATGCCCAAGAAGCTGATCAGTTGTATGAAGACCTAGAAGACCTCCTAGAACTAACGCCAAAAATAGAAGATGTTCTTTTCATCATCGGGGATTGGAATGCAAAAGTAGGAAGTCAAGGTATAACTGGGGTAACAGGCAAATTTGGCCTTGGAGAAGAAAATGAAGCAAGGCAAAGGCTAACTGAATTTTGCCAAGAGAATGCACTAATCATAGCAAATATTCTTTTTCAACAACACTAGAGACATGGACATCACCAAATGGTCAATACCAAAATCCAATCAATTATACTCTTTAGCCAAAGATGGAAAGGCTGTATACAGTCAGCAAAAACAAGACCTGGAGCTGACAGAGGTTCAGATCATCAGCTTAAACTAAAGAAAGCAGGGAAACACATTAGGCCAGTTAGGTATGACTTAAAGCAAATCCCATATGAATTTGCAGTAGAGGTAACAAACAGATTCAAGGGACTAGATCTAGGTAGCAGTATGTCTGAAGAACTATGGACCGAAGTCCATAATACTGTACACGAGGCAGCAAACAAAACAATCCCAAAGGAAAAGAAAAGCAAAAAGGCAAAGTGGTTATCTGAGGAGACTTTATAAATTGCGAAAGAACAAAGAGAAGCGAAAAGCAAGGGAGAGCGAAAGGCACATCCAGTAAAAGCGCAGAGTTTCAGAGAACAGCTGGAAGAGACAAGAAGGCCTTCTTCAGTGAAGACTATTTAATAATGGAAGAAAATAAGAAAAGGGGAAAGACCAGAGATCTCCTCAGGAAAACTGGAAACCTCTAGGGAGCATTCTGCCCAAAGATGGGCAAATAATGAATACAAATGGTAGAGACCTAGTAGGTGCTGAAGAAATCAACAAGCGATGGAAAGAATACATGGAAGAACTGTACAAAACCATCTTAATGAACTGGATGACTACAATGGTGTGGTCAGGCACCCAGAGCCAGACATACTAGAGGGAGTCAGGCAGGGCCTAAGAAGCACTGCTGGTAATAAAGCTAATGGATGCCATTAAATTCCAGCAGGACTATTCAAATCCCTAAAGGATGATGTCAGCAAGGTTTTGCATTATGTCCACAAATCTGGAAGACCCAGCAGTGGCCACAAGACTGGAAAAGGTCAATCCTCATCGCAATTCCCAAAAAGGGCAGCATCAAAGAATGTGCTTGGACATTCTTTGAATGTGCT
Source organism: Tragelaphus eurycerus (assembly GCA_935064755.1). NCBI lineage: Eukaryota > Metazoa > Chordata > Mammalia > Artiodactyla > Bovidae > Tragelaphus > Tragelaphus eurycerus. The sequence continues at coordinate 7,406,587 of CAKXYN010000034.1, read as the reverse complement.
GGACCAAAGAATTGTCACTGGACAATTACACTCATAGGAAATGGCAACCCACTCCAGTGTTCTTGCCTGGAGAATCCCAGGGACAGGGGAGCCTGGTGGGCTGCCATCTCTGGGGTCACACAGAGTTGGACACGACTGAGGCGACTTAGCAACCTATGCTAGTAAGGTCATGCTTAAAATCCTGCATTCTAGGCTTTGCCATTATGCAAAACAAGAACTTCCAGATGTCCAAGCTGGGTTTAGAAAAGGAAGAGGAACTAGAGATCAAATTGCCAACATTTACTGGATTATAGAAAAAGCAAGGGAATTTCAGAAAAATTTTGTTTCATCGTCTATGCAAAAGCCTTTGATTGTATGGCTCATGACAAACTGTGGAAAGTTCTTAGAGAGATGGGAATACCAGATCATCTTACCTGTCTCCTGAGAAATCTGTATATGGGTCAAGAAGCAACAGTTAGAACCCTGTATGGAACAACTGATTGGGTCAAGATACAATAGGGCTGCCTGTTGTCACCCTATTTGCTTAACCTATATGATGAAAACATGAGAAATGCCAGGCTGGATGAGTTACAAGCTAGAATCAAGACAGGCAGGTCAAACATCAAAACCCTCATATATGTGGATGATACCACCCTAATGGGAGAAACTGAAGAGGAACTAAAAAGCCTCTTGATGACGATGAAGGAGGAGAGTGCAAGAGACAGCTTAAAACTAAATAATAAAAAAACTAAGATCATGGCATCTTCCCCCACTGCTGCTACTGCTGCTGCTGCTAAGTCACTTCAGTCGTGTCTGACTCTGTGCGAGCCATAGACGGCAGCCCACCAAGTTCCCCCATCCCTGGGATTCTCCAGGCAAGAACACTGGAGTGGGTTGCCACTTCCTTCTCCAAAGCATGAAAATGAAAAGCGAAAGTGAAGTCGCTCAGTCGTGTCCAACTCTTATCGACCCCATGGACTGCAGCCCACCAGGCTCCTCCATCCATGGGATTTTCCAGGCAAGAGTACTGGAGTCTGCCCCCACTACTGCATGGCAAATAGAAGAGGAAAAGGTGGAAGTAGTGACAGATTTCCTCATCTTGGGCTGCAAAATCACTGCAGACAGTGACTGCAGCCATGAAATCAGAAGACGACTGCTTCTTGGCAGGAAGCAATGACAAACCCAGACACTGTGTTGAAAAGCAGAGACATTACTCTGCTGACAAAGGTCCATATAGTCAAGGCTATGGTCTTCCCAGTGGTCACATATGGTTGTGAGAGCTGGACCATAAACAAGACAGAACACCGAAGAACTAATGCCCTAGAACTATGATGCTGGAGAAGACTTCTGAAAGTCCCCTGGACAGCAAAGAGATCAAACCAGCAAACCTGAAAGGAAATCAACCCCGAATAATCACTGGAAGGACTGATGCTGAGGCTGAAGCTGAAACGCTAGTATTTTGGTTATCTGATGCAAACAGATAACTCATCGGAAAATGATGCTGGGAAAGATCAAGGGCAGAAGGAAAAGAGGGCATCAGAGGATGAGAGGGCTTGATGGCATCACTGATGCAATGAACATGAACTTGGGTAAACTCCCAGAGATGGTGAGGCACAGGGATGCCTAGTGTGTTGCTGTCCATGAGGTCGCAAAGAGTTGGACACGAATGGGCGACTGAACAACAACAACAAAACCTATAATGGAAAAGAATCTAAAAAGAATAGATATATATATATATAGATCATATAACTGAATCACTTTGCTGTATACCTGAAACTAACACAATATTCTAAATTAAATATATACTTCAATAAAAATATGGTGAAAAATATTTTTTAAAAGAAGAAAATAATCATGGATCAAGGTTAATGTCATGATTTAGATTGCTGCACTTTTTTTTTAATGTTAGTTTGGGGAATTTGAGAGCAGGGTTTACAGGAAATCTGTTTTTGTCACTCTAATGTTAATCTTAAAATATTTCAAAATGAAAAATTCAAAAATAACGTATGCCTTAGAGCCTAGTTATTTCCACTGTCACAGTGGCCCAGTCATTTGTAAGATAGAGATTCTTCCCTGGTTTCATCCACTGAAGTGTGGCCCTTCATTGCTTCTGTGAGAGATGGCCACCCTCACAGAAGACTAAATGTGAAAATGCTAAAGCCATACGCTTAGCCAGAAAGTGCTCTCATCCAGAAGCCACTTTACGGTTGCCATTCATTATGGGCTCTGGACTAAGTGCTTTTCACCTACTTTCTTGTAAAGGAGTGCGTTTGCAAAAGGGAAATCCATTTACTTCAAGATTTCTAATTCCATTAAAAAGAAAACTTTCTAGTAGATAGTAAAATAAGCAAACAAGTCTACGGAGGACCAACCTCCGATAGTGACTCAATTCTCAACTGCAACGTGTGAAAAGTTTAGTGAAATTCTTCCATGCCCAACATCCCAAATACATTTATGAAGGTTTTCTATCTCTACTTCACTATGAATGTTGCTTGAATAAAGGGACTAATATCATGACTGGTGAGAAAGGTAAAACCATAATCCATCAAATCTAAGCTATCATTGACTGCAAATACACCTGTATTTTATTTAACCCTGAAGGTAAGTGTTTTGCCCATTTTAACCAGAAAATGTCATTAATAATAAACATTTCAAATTCAGAGATTAAAACGTATGCCTTAGAATGAAATAAAGTATATAATATGTATTCAACATATGATCTGCATATAGTTTTTTGGTTTCTGTCTTAACGGAAGTATAGTTAATTTACAATGTTGAGTTTCAAGTGTATATCAAGGAGAGTTAGTTATACATATATTCTATTTTAGATTTTTTTCCACTATAGGTACTCAGTAAGACATTGAATACGGTTCCCTGTGCTATATGGTCTTTGTTCTTTATCTATCTTACATACAGTAGTGTGCATGTGTTAATCACAAACTTCTATTATACGCCCTCATCCCCAGCCTGCCATCCTCTTTGGTAACCGTAACTTTGTGTTCTGTGTCTATAAATCTCTGTTTTGGAAATAAGTTCATTTGCATCATTTTTTTTTTTTTTCAGATTTCACATGTAAGTGACATCATATGATATCTGTCCTCTATCTGACTTCACTTAATACGATAATCTCCTATTTTTGGAAATAACTTTTACTAATTTGGATTGTCCTATGCAGAGTGGCATCACAGGTCTAATTTAACAACAACAAACAAAAATAACTAAAAGAGATGGCTAGTTAAAGCTATTCTAAGACTCATAAGTAAGTCTTATTACTAAGACTCCTTGGAAGGAAAGTTATGACCAACTTAGATAGCATATTCAAAAGCAGAGACATTACTTTGCCAACAAAGGTTCATCTAGTCAAGGCTATGGTCTTTCCTGTGGTCATGTATGGATGTGAGAGCTGGACTGTGAAGAAGGCTGAGTGCCAAAGAATTGATGCTTTTGAACTGTGGTGTTGGAGAAGACTCTTGAGAGTCCCTTGGACTGCAAGGAGATCCAACCAGTCCATTCTGAAGGAGATCAGCCCTGGGATTTCTTTGGAAGGAATGATGCTAAAGCTGAAACTCCAGTATTTTGGCCACCTCATGCGAAGAGTTGACTCATTGGAGAAGACTCTGATGCTGGGAGGGATTGGGGGCAGGAGGAGAAGGGGACGACAGAGGATGAGATGGCTGGATGGCATCACTGACTCGATGGATGTGAGTCTGAGTGACCTCCGGGAGTTGGTGATGGACAGGGAGGCCTGGCATGCTGCCATTCATGGGGTGGCAAAGAGTTGGACATGACTGAGCGACTGATCTGATCTGAAGACTCATAATACTAGGAATGATGGTCAAGACTGGAAAATTTCAGTTCTGTTAAAGGAAAGAAGCTTACACAAGCCATTCTGAGAACCCAAATTACCTCCTGCATAGATGCCATAGGCTGCAAGCTACTGACCCTTTCACACATCTCTGCATTTCTATGCTCTCTGCTCCTAATATCAATGACACTCACTATCCCACCTGAAAGCAATCAATCCATTGTGCTGATTTCTTAACACTCAGAGTTGGCATCTTGAAGACACTGGGATAGATGGCTAATTCCTTGCGAGTTTGTCCTAAACGTTTCTTGTTCCCTAGAGGTTACACGGTCTGATAACATAAGATCCAACAGCCCTATTTATTGTCTTATTTGCTTAGTGTCCCTGTTAAAATCAAGGCTAGCCATGAGGTTTCATAAGCTAGGTCTTAGAAAATATCCAGTCTGGCTACTTTAGACCACAGAGGAGACAGAAACAGGGAGAGATGAGAATATTCACATAAGAAAAGGAAGTGAGGAAAAGATACAAATGAATTTCTTTACAGAACAGAGATAGAACCACAGATACAGAAAACAAGTTTATGATTAGCAAAGGGGGAGATGAGAGAGGGATAAATTAGGAGTTTGGGAGTAACATACCCACACCACTATATATAAAACCAACAACCAACAAGGACCTATTGCCAAGCACAGGGAACTATACTCAATATTTTGTAGTAACCTATAATGGAGAAGAATCTGAAATATAGCTTCCCAGGTGACTCAGTGGTAAAGAACCCATCTGCCAATGCAGGAGGCGCAGGTTCGATCCCTGGGTAGAGAAGATCCCCAGCAGTAGGAAATGGCAACTCACCCCAGTATCCCACCTGGAAAATTCCAAGGACAGAGGAGACTGGTGGGCTACAGTCCATGGGGTCACAAAGAGTCAGACTATATATGTGTGTGTGTGTGTGTGTATCTGAATTATTGTTGTGTACACTGGAAATTAACACAGCATTATAAAGCAACTATACTTCAATTAAAAAAAAAAAAAAAAAACAAAGTTAACGGACTTCCCTGGTGGACTAGTGGTTAAGATTCTGTGCTTCCAATGCAGGGGGCCTGGGTTCAATTCTTAGCTGGGGAAGTAAGATCTCCCATGTGCTGACATGGCCAAAAATACATAATAAAAAAAGAAAGTGAGAACTACTCAAGCAGAGCCCAGATGAGAATCCAGGTCCCCTAACTCCTTGTCCAAAACTCTTTACATTTCATTATGCAAAGGACTGAATCTTGTTTAATATTTGCAGCTACCCCAAAATTCCTCCAATACCTACATACCATTTATCATAATCCTGGCAAAACATGCTAGTTCTTAGATATTTGAACATCCATTAAACTTACTTTCTTTTTGGAAAAAAAAAAAAAAAAAGAGTTCAAATGTGGTTTTGATGTTGGACAGTGTATTATTTTAAAAAATATTTTTAAAGCAACTTGTAGAAAAATAGAACTGTCTGAAGCAATAGCAATTCTGCAATAGTATCCCAATCATAAGCCTGCCATTTGAAGAGACCAACCAGAAAACACAGGAGGAGTTTAAAATGATTGTCAGTAGCTACAGTTGGAGTTTTAAAAACCTACATTGTCAATTTCATATCTTTTCTTGGAATATATATTCATATGACTATAGCCACAGTTTAGATCTACTCCCATGGACGGAGGATCCTGGTAGGTTCCAGTCCTGGGGTCGCTAGTCGGCCACGACTGAGCGACTTCACTTTCACTTTTCACTTTTATGCATTGGAGAGGAAATGGCAACCCACTCCAGTGTTCTTGCCTGGAGAATCCCAGAACGGGGGAGGCTGGTGAGCTTCCGTCTATGGGGTCGCACAGAGTCGGACACGACTGAAGCGACTTAGCAGCAGCAACCATGGCCACAGAGTCTTCCATACTCCTGAAATATATACTCAAGAGAGCAGAAATTAATAGACTGAATTCAGAAATGCACATACTTGACTTCTAACAGAGCTGCGGTTAAGACTCAGATACGTGGAGCAGAGAAGACAATTTCCTTTCTGACTAATAACTGGTAACCTATAGACAGTGCACTAAACAAGACAGATTGTAGAATCTTCCAACACACTCAGCATTCCAGGGAAAATGCTAAGAACATTAACCCAATCAGCAGTTCAGCAAAGCCCAGTATCAGAGACCATATCTCCCCTGACTGATTTAATGAAGATGGCAAAAGCTACTTTAAAGGAAGATGCATTCCACAAAATTTAGGGTAAGAGAGCCTCTAATTAAAGCACTTCCAACGGAAGAGAAGGCTTCCGGTGTGAGTTATAGGAATTCAACATGTTACTACCGTTGGGAAAGGATAGACACATTTATATGTCAGAGGAAACAGGAGACAAGGCTGATATAGGGACCTTACGAGATAACACGGTCACTGACCTGGGCTTGATAAATGCACTGCAGAGAGACTTCAAGGACACAGTGAGAAGCTGGGAATGGTGCAGGGACACGAAAAAAATAATAATAATCCTAGAACAAACCGCATTTGTAATGTAGTTATTTGAGTTTGCAGACGAACTAGAATAATTTCAGCTAATTCAGGAAAAAAAAGATGGAAAGTGATCAGAGAATCAGCTAATGTACAGAAACTCTCCATTAACCCTCACTTCCAAGCTTTTATGATATAATGATAATTGGTATTCATCATTTTTGAACCCATCCTAACTCTCTGAATCATCATAGAAGATCATTAGAAACACATCCACTTAATGAATGTAATGTAGGGCATCTTTGAAGAAGCTACTGAACTCAGTGCTGAGGGACCAGGAAAGATAAGGGCCATAAGATAGGAATTGAAAGAAAGGAGAGACCTAGTGATACTGTATTTTTTAAAACTTGATAATCCACATAACAAATAATAACAAATCAATTCACCAGAACATCTCAATCAAAAAATAGTGTTTGCAGATGATTGCCACATGACCCACAAAGACTTCAGTAATTTTGCTTTTGCTTAGTTGCTAAGTCGTGTCTGACTGTTTGCGATCCCACAGACTGTCCACCAGGCTCCTCTGTCCATGGAATTCTCCAGGCAAGAATACTGGAGTGAGTTGCCATTCCCTTCTCCAGGGGATCTTCCTGATCCAGGGATCGAACCTGAATCTCCCTGTGTCTCCTGCATTGGCAGGCAGATTCTCTATCACTATGCCACCTGGGAAGTCCCTGTAAATGTCCACAAATGAAGATACATTAAATAAGATGTGCATTCTAAAGGGGCAACAAAGTCAGAAAAGAACCCCACCCCATGATTTTTAAGCTGGTAGCTGTGTAAAGAATTTTTGTTTAGAGAGCATTGGTAGGTAGCCCAAGTGCAAGAAGAAAAGAAAAAGGAAAAAAAAAAAAGGAGGATCCCAGACATGGTCAGACCTTCACTAAGTGTAAAAGCAAGAATGTAAAAAGCAAACAAAAATATGAGCATTCAAACAGAAATAAAGTTTCTGCTTAAAGAGACTTATAATCCCTAGGTCGATTTTCTACCTGTATCTTATATATTCATAAGCAATCATGATTTGTAACAGGTTAGTTTTTAACTGATTCATATAAAAACCCAGTTTCCACTTAACAAAGGTGATATCAGCTTCACAGTAACACCAAAAGATAGATGTAGTACCAGCTCCTAAAATTTTATAAAAAGGACAGCAAGAATGACCGTCACTGCACGTAAGCATGTGTATCACAAACTTAAGAATGCTTCATAAAAAAACGATAGTTAAAATGGAATGACTCAGGGTTAAAACTCAGTCAAAATGGAATGGTTCAGGGTTAAAACTTTCCCATTAAAAATGGGAAAAAACAAAAGAAGGGGAGAGAAATGCAGGCAGAAGAGCATCATGAGGAAAGCTTATAGTCAAGAAAAAGCAGCACATACTAAGGGCTTCTCAGGTGATGCTAGTGGTAAAGAACCAACCTGCCAGTGCAAGAGACAAGATTCGTGGGTTCAATTCCTGGGTTGGAAGGATCCCCTGGAAGAGGGCATGACAACACACTCCAGTATTCTTGCTTGGAGAATCTCACGGACAGAGGAGCATGGAGGGCTATGGTCCATAGGGTCACACAGAGTCGGACACGACTGAAGCGACTTAGCATGCACACACTCAGGGCCAGAAGGAGACCCTGTAGTTGGAACGACAGGTGAGAAGGGGAACTCGATCACAATGAGGCTCAAGGAAAGTGGGGCCAGTCATTCAGAGGCTTAGAAGTTATTTGACTTTACTCTGGTGACAACAGAATCATTACAGAAATTCAAGTGAGGAGAACCCGATTTTCACATCAGGATGCTCATTTCAGTAAGCATGTGAAGAATAGAACAGAAGAGAACCAAGACTGGTATCAGGGAAGACAATTAGGAGACTGTGCATGAACTAGATAAGATATAAAGGAAGTCAAAACAGAGGTAGTACGTAGTGAAAGGGAGATAAAAAGGTGGGTTAGGATCACAGAAGTTGAAACAAAGAAAAATTGTTTATCACCATCTATTTCCACAGCTATTACAGTCAGCACTGACCATGTTCTTATGGTTCTTAGAGCTGCATGGTGCTGGGGAAACAGACACAGACCCGAAGCATACACGCACACTGGCTAAGTAATAAGATTGCTAAGGAACAGGAAACAGGTTTCCTGCTCCTGTTGATGAGGGCATTGCATTACAAGGTTCTCAGGGGCTACTTCAATCTGCTTGACATATCAAAATGGAAGACCAAGGAAGCTATTTTTAAAAGGCTTTTTATCAGGAAAGAGAAAGCACAGCTTTGAGATTGAGGGTCAGGTTACAGACTGCGGGGAATGGAGAGAAAGAACAGAGACTGACTCACAATGTTCATAATTTTCATCTGGGCAGGTACTTCCTAACAAGATAAAGAAAGTTCACCTACTGTATAATACAGAGGGGAAAAGTACAATCTGTTTGTAGGACATAAATTAAGTTAACCTTAAAAAGGCATTTCAATATATCTTCAGATCAGATCAGTCGCTCAGTCATGTCCGACTCTTTGCGACCCCATGAACTGCAGCATGCCAGGCCTCCCTATCCATCACCAACTCCCGGAGGTCACTCAGACTCACATCCATCGAGTCAGTGATGCCATACAGCCATCTCATCCTCTGTCGTCCCCTTCTCCTCCTGCCCCCAATCCCTCCCAGCATCAGAGTCTTCTCCAATGAGTCAACTCTTCACATGAGGTGGCCAAAATACTGGAGTTTCAGCTTTAGCATCATTCCTTCCAAAGAAATCCCAGGGCTGATCTCCTTCAGAACGGACTGGTTGGATCTCCTTGCAGTCTAAGGGACTCTCAAGAGTCTTCTCCAACACCACAGTTCAAAAGCATCAATTCTTCGGTGCTCAGCCTTCTTCACAGTCCAGCTCTCACATCCATACATGACCACAGGAAAGACCATAGCCTTGACTAGGCGAAACTTTGTTGGCAAAGTAATGTCTCTGCTTTTGAATATGCTATCTAGGTTGGTCATAACTTTCCTTCCAAGGAGTAAGCATCTTTTAATTTCATGGCTGCAGTCACCATCTGCAGTGATTTTGGAGCCCAGAAAAATAAAGTCTGACAGACAAATACTGTTTGAGTCCACTTAGACGGGGTACCTAGAAGAGTCAAATTCATAGTCAGAAAGTACACTGGTGGAAGCCAGGCGCGAGGTGTGGGGATGGGGACGTAGAATGAGGAGTTAACAATGTGAATCTACTTAGGGCATTCACTGTACAGTTACAGATGGTTACAATAATGTTTTATAAAATGCGACTTTTCAGTTCAGCTCAGTTCAGTTGCTCAGTCGTGTCTGACTGAGACTCCATGGACTGCAACACGCCAGGCCTCCCAGTCCATCACCAACGCCCGGAGCTTGCTCAAACTCCTGTCCTTTGAGTCGCTGATGCCTTCCAACCTTACCACGATAAAATTTTTCTTTAAAGAAAGAAGTTAAGTTAAGTTGCATTGACTTGGCCCAGAAGCTAAGGTTACTTGCTAAGGAGGAAGGAAGGCACCCTCTGGGGTTTGAGCTGAATGATGACATTCAAAAAGTTCCCGACAGATCCCTCAATATCTTGTGCACGCTCTTCAAAACAAAGGAACTGGCCTCAAAACTCTTTGACAGGCCCACTACCTAGAGGTCGGGTCGGTGTTACCGCCCCTGGAATCTGAGCAGACCCTGTGACTTCACAATTGCACTCATCTCACACGCTAGTAAAGTAATGCTCAAAATTCTCCAAGCCAGGCTTCAGCAATATGTGAACCGTGAACTTCCTGATGTTCAAGCTGGATTTAGAAAAGGCAGAGGAACCAGAGATCAAATTGCCAACATCCGCTGGATCATCGAAAAAGCAAGAGAGTTCCAGAAAAACATCTATTTCTGCTTTATTGACTAGGCCAAAGCCTTTGACTGTGTAGATCACAACAAACTGTGGAAAATTCTGAAAGAGATAGGAATACCAGACCACCTGATCTGCCTCTTGAGAAATTTGTATGCAGGTCAGGAAGCAACAGTTAGAACTGGTCATGGAACAACAGACTGGTTCCAAATAGGAAAAGGAGTACGTCAAGGCTGTATATTGTCACCATGTTTATTTAACTTATATGCAGAGTACATCATGAGAAATGCTGGACTGGAGGAAACACAAGCTGGAATCAAGATTGCCGGGAGAAATATCAATAACCTCAGATATGCTGATGACACCACCCTTATGGCAGAAAGTGAAGAGGAACTCAAAAGCCTCTTGATGAAAGTGAAAGTGGAGAGTGAAAAGGTTGGCTTAAAGCTCAACATTCAGAAAACGAAGATCATGGCATCTGGTCCCATCACTACATGGGAAATAGATGGAGAAACAGTGGAAACAGTGTCAGACTTTCTTTTTCTGGGCTCCAAAATCACTGCAGATGGTGACTGCAGCCATGAAATTAAAAGACGCTTACTCCTTGAAAGGAAAGTTATGACCAACCTAGATAGCATATTCAAAAGCAGAGACATCACTTTGCCAACAAAGGTTTGCCTAGTCAAGGCTATGGTCTTTCCTGTGGTCATGTATGGATGTGAGAGCTGGACTGTGAAGAAGGCTGAGCGCCGAAGAATTGATGCTTTTGAACTGTGGTGTTGGAGAAGACTCTTGAGAGTCCCTTGGACTGCAAGGAGATCCAACCGGTCCATTCTGAAGGAGATCAGCCCTGGGATTTCTTTAGAAGGAATGATGCTAAAGCTGAAACTCCAGTATTTTGGCCACCTCATGCGAAGAGTTGACTCATTGGAGAAGACTCTGATGCTGGGAGGGATTGGGGGCAGGAGGAGAAGGGGACGACAGAGGATGAGATGGCTGGATGGCATCACTGACTTGATGAATATGAGTCTGAGTGACCTCCGAGAGCTGGTGATGGATAGGGAGGCCTGGCGTGCTGCAGTTCATGGGGTAGCAAAGAGTCAGAAACGACTGAGCGACTGATCTGATCTGATCTGATCTGTGACTTCACTGGATAACAGAACTGGCCGGAAGTGACGCAGGGTAGTTTCCGGCCCAAGACAGACAGCTCTCACTTCGGTCCCTTGGTGATCAGCTGCAGAGCAGAGTGACTACCTGGACGTGAACACACTGTGGGAATCACAGCCACACAGAGAGCTGCTAGCTGCTAGGACAAGACGCTATGTGGAGGGAGAGGGGCCGCACAGAACTGAGATGCCACACACGTGAGTGAGGAAACCATCTCAGAAATGGATCATCCAGCCCCAGCTCTGGATCCAAACCAAACCACACAGGCCAGCCCTTCCTAACATCCTTACCCAGAAGATCATGAGCTATATGAACGACTTTGTTTAAGCCGTGAAGCTTTGAGGTGGTCTGTTACGCAGTAAAGATAACTGGGAGGCAATTATCAGTGAACTAAGAAAGCAAAACCACAATTTTAGGATCCTAAGTAAGAAAGATTGTCTTCCTGGTCTCAAGAGAACCTGTCCTTCACCTCAGCGAAAGCACAGCGGCAGCATAAAAAGTGACAAGACCAAGGACAAGAATTACTACATGGAATAAGCAAAAAAAAAAAATACATTTTGCATAACATACAGAAGATGTTCAGTTACCTTGAAAACACATGCATATGAAATAGCTCCAGTTGCACTAGAGTTCACCGCATCCCTCTGTTAACATCTTGTCAGATGTTCATTTTAAGTGCTTATTAACAAAGATGTCATAAACTCATAAAAATTCCCACAATGAACTTTTCCAGTGACAAGCTGTCACTCATGTATTTGAGCATTGCCCCTGCTTTGCTTAATGTATCAGAAGAAAAAACAAGAGGTGGAAAAAAAAAAAAAAAAGAGTAAACACATCAACACCAAAAGACATGACCCACTTATTTTATTCTATTTGCAGTATAACACCCAATTCAGTCTTTAAAAAAGGAAAGAAAAAAATAATAGTGCCCTGTGAGTCTAATAAATTTTCTTACATTCAACACAACTTGGCAAATAACTACCAAATATACCCAAATGAACTGCAGGAGTCATATTAATATTTTATTTCTATGCTATGTTAAATACATATTTCACTTATTTTCTGGCTACTATATTTACATTTTCCAAACTCTAAACTCTGTAAAGATAATAGAGAAAAGTCACCCTTGCAACCCTCTCTTCGGCCACCTAGTACCCTTCCCTGAAGACAAAAAGTATATTCAGTTTCCTATAATATTTCTAGAAATATTTCATTCAATGAAAGCACATATGCTCTCATATAACTGTATATAAACACCTATATACATATATAGGTACATTTTATATAAAAAATTATGTACATGAGTATGGATGTACAGATGGGTATAACTTTCCCCCTATTCTACACAGTCACTATACACTGTCCTGAACCTTTCCATTCTCAGTACATATTTTGGAGATTTTTCAATATTAATACATAGAGGAGCACTGACATACATACAACTACCATGTGTAAAACAGATAGCACCGGGAGCTCAGCTCGATGCTCTGTGATGACCTAGATGAGCGGATGGTGGTGGAGAGGATATATGTATACTTAGGCTCATTCATCGGGGAAGGTAATGGCACCCCACTCCAGTACTCTTGCCTGGAAAATCCCATGGACTGAGGAGCCTGGTAGGCTGCGGTCCATGTGGTCACTAAGAGTCAGACACGACTGAGTGACTTCACTTTCACTTTGCACTTTCATGCACTGGAGAAGGAAATGGCAACCCACTCCAGTGTTCTTGCCTGGAGAATCCCAGGGACGGGGGAGCCTGGTGGGCTGCCGTCTATGGGGTCGCACAGAGTCGGACACGACTGAAGCGACTTAGCAGCAGGTTCATTCATGTTGCTGTATGGCAGAAACCAACACAACATTGTAAAGCAACCATTTTCCAATTAAAAATAAAATTTAAAAATGAATCATACAAGTACTGAAAATTTTAAAAATACATATGGAGGCATCTTGTTCATTTTTAGAGTAGTGCCTAGTCCACTGCTCTGTATTTACTCGGAACCCTATGGATGAATATTAGGATGCCTCTAGTTTTTGCTCGTCTGCTGTAATGACTGTCCTTCATTTCCTAGCACACATGACACTTATTTCCAGGATGCAAGAGTTCTGGGATAGAGGGCATATGGATTCCTAATTTAGATAATTTCTCTCAATTTTGCCTATATAGAGACTGAATAAAGTTACAATACCAAAGTCACTGGTTTATTTTATCCATAGACATGATTTTATTACTACTGTTTAGAGTTTTGCTAATTTAACAGGTGAAAATTGGTGTTTCGGCATGATTTATAATTCTTTTATGTACTGTTTGTGTTTAAGAGCCATTTACACTTCTGCTTCTGTAAGTCACTGGCTCTTATTATTTGCTTACTTTTGTAAGGAGGTATTGGTCCACTTCCCATTGATTTCTAGGGATTATTTATTCTAAAGAAACTATCACTTTGGCTCTGGTAGGAATTTTGAAAAGTTCTTTCCCAAATTATCTTTTGAATTTGCTCATCAGGGTATTACCATGACAATTTTCTTAACACAGTTGAATTTATCAGATTTTTTTCCCAATGGTTTAGGCATTTAGGGTCATAGTTGCACAGACTGTTTGTTGATCTATTTTGCTGTAATGAGTGCAATATCCTGTAAAAAGATATTAGTCGAGTGTCATTAAGAACTATCATCATTGAGAAAATCTTGATAGAATAAAAATTTTCTAAGATCCTTATTAGTGAGTCATTTATTTTCAACAACATTTGAATCAATGTAATTATAGTGCAATTAAAAAGAAACAATGGGGAAATTTCTTGGCTTTCACTAGACAATAGAATTTTAGTTATAATTTTTATGTTGATAACTTTTTACATTTAAAATTATTAAGATGATATCAGAAAGATTGAGGCCTAGAGGGAGGGCTAGAGGATCGCAATGCTCATCCCTTCCACAAAAACAGTATGTAAACGATTACAAATCAACAAAAATAGCTCCAGGAAAGCTCAGGACTATGGTGAAAAGCAGCAGAAACCCTATAGAACTCAAAACCCAAGGATGGCTGCACAGAAAAATGTAGGAAGCATCTTACCTGCATCACCACCTTCCCGAGTCCAAAGCAGCTTGGCACCAGGAGCGATCCACTGGGAGAGATTTCACCCCACAGGGAAAAAGAGGTCATGAACATCAGCAGTATTTGCTACCAAGGATCCCACAGTCTTAACCAGTTGATCAAGCTGCCCAGAGCCCATACCAATATGTGTCCTCCCGGTCCTCCGAGGACCAGAGCTGCTGCTGCTCTGTAACAACCCTCTGGGGCTCAAGTCAGGCTTCGACTCCCAGTAACCGGGGTGGCACTGCCGATGCTTAAGCATTTAGTGTCATAGTTGCAGACCCAGGTCCTAAGTCACGGCTTTGACCTGCGTCACTGGGACTGAGCTGCTGCTGCTGTCTCTCCATCTCTGGGTCCTGACATGAGGCTTTGATGGGACCATCACCAGGGTCATGCCACTTACTGTTCTGTGACTGCCCACTGTGGATCATAAATCATGGCTGTGCTTGGGCTGTGCTGCTGCAGCTTTGTGCCCCAAGCCAAAGGTTCTAAGTGTGGCTCTGATTTGTCATTACACAGGTGGGGGACGGCACTAGGGTGTCTCTGAATCCAGCCCCTGGGGTTGTAAGTCATCGTTTTGTCCTGACATCACTGGGCTGTACTGTGGTAGCTCTGTGCCCACCTCTGGGATTCTGTGACCTCCCCCAGGAGGCTGTGGCATTGACCTCCAACCAGCAGAGCCAAGCTGCTACTATGTCCAACTCTACCCTCTGGGAGACCAGAGTTGCTGACCCACCACTCTCAGGGCCTCTTGCTACTGCACCCTGGCCCACCTCTGGGCCAAAGACACTGCTGTACCATGTCGTCCCAGGCCTGTGTGACTGCTGGTCTCCCCAACACACACACACACACACATATGCAAGCGCACACACACGAGGCCAGGACCACTGCCCTGCGTCCCAGAGATGCAGACCCTGGTTCCCCAGGAGATGGGTACAAGCCTGCACCTGAGACACCAACATCGCCACCATAAAAAATGCATCTCTGTCCCAGGACCCAGGTGCCACGGTAGCTCTACAAGCACCTGATTCCACAACCACAGCTCCACTTCTGCTTTGAGAGACAGCACACCAGACCTGGGGCCAACAGGGATAACCTCTAATAAAATATCCTCCCCAAGAGAATAAAGGCAACAAAAGGACCCCAGCAGTCTTCACCTCTGAGGATGACACTGAGAGCCCTAGCTGACACTGCCATTCAGAGAACCTTTGCAGTCTTGACCATAGAAAACTCCAGAAGTTTAAGCAGAAGATGATTTCAGCTGAGGGAGATCCTCAAGAGACCCTGCCTCGGTGGCATCCCAAACATAAGAGACACTGAACCCCACCCAGCCAGTGCTTCTGTATTCAACTTCAAGGAAAGTCTTTCCCCATCAAAGTCAATTCACAAAAGGCTGAAAGAGGCAACTGCTTCCTTAAATTCACACATATAAATGCAAAGCCATGAGAAGCATGAAAAAGCAAAACCATGATACCATAAATGGAAAATAATAATTTTCCAGTGACTGACCTCAAAGAAATGGAAACCTTTGAGTTGCCAGAAAAAAGAATTCAAACAATTATTTTCAAGAAACTCAAGGGTCAAGAAAATACAGACACACAAGTCAAAGAACTCAGAAAAATAATGTGTGAACAAAATGAGATGTTCGGCAAAGACATATAAACGATTTTTAAAAAATACTAAACAGAAATTATAGAACTAAAGAACATAATGAATACCATGAAACATGACATAGAGAGCTTCAACAGCAGGCTCAATCAAACAGAAAAGAAAATCTGAGAACTTGAATACAGATCTCTCAACATTATACAGCAAGGCAAAAAGAACTAAGGATGAAAGAGGAAAACTGACATAAATTATGGCATACCATCCAAGAAAACGCTATTAGCGTTATAGGAGTTCCAAAAGAAGAAGAGAGAAAGGAAATGAAGACTTATTTAAAGGAATAATAGTTGAAAACTTCCTAAATCTGTTGGAAATACATAGCCACACAGGTACATGAGGCTCAAAGATCTCCAGATAGATTCAACACAAGGAGATCTTCACATAAATATATTATAATCAAACTCTCCAAAATCAAAGATGAAAATAATATTTCAAAAGTAAGCAAGAGAAGGAAGACTAATCACATACAAGGGAGCCCAGATAAGGCTAGTAGCAAATTTAGCAGCAGTAAACTTTTTTTTTTAAATATCATTATAAAATTACATTATAATTGTATTTACAATTGTAATTGTATTTACATTATACAATTATAAGGACTTCGCTGGTGGCTCAGACGGTAAATTGTCTGTCTGTGATGCGGGAGACCCGGGTTCGATCCCTGGGTGGGAAGATCCCTTGGAGAAGGAAGTGGCAATACACTCCAGTACTATTGCCTGGAAAATCCCATGGGCAGAAGAGCCTGGCAGACTACAGTCCATGGAGTCGCAAAGGGTGGGGCATGACTGAGTGACTTCACGTTCACGTTCATACAATTATAAAGGAGTTACTTCCTCTTGAAAAATTGTAATTTATCAAGAGGAAGTAACAATTTATATACACACACAATATTGAAGCATCTAAACATATTAAACTATTTTTTAAAAATTCATTCCTTTTTTAATGCTGAGTTGTATTCCAAGCTGTGGACATACCACAGTGTAACCATTAACCTGTTGGAGGATATCCAAATCCTTACTGGTTTTTAGCCATTATGTATAAACATGGTATTGACTTTTAACTTTTTAAAAAATATTTATTTTTAATTTACTAATGATTGGTTTACAATATTGGTGTGATTTCTATCATATATCAACATGAATTAATCATAGGTGTACAATATCCCCTTCCTTTTCAAACTCTCTCCCACCTTCTGCCCATTCCCACTCCTCTAGGTTATTACAGAGCCCCTGTTTGAGTTTCCTGAGGCATACACAAACTCCCATTGACTGCCTATTTACATATGTGACTATACATGCATCCATGCTACTCTCTCCATTCATCTCACCCTCTCCCTCTTCTCCCCAACCCTTCTCCATAAGTCTGTTCTCTGACTCCGAATCTCCATTCCTGCTCTGAGAACAGATTTCTCAGTCCCACCCTTCTAGAATCCATATATATGTGTATTGATATAAGATACTTGTTTTTCTCTGACTTAACTTCACTCTGTATAAGAGGATCTAGGTTCACACACCTTGTTAGAACTGATTCAAACGCATTCCTTTTCATGGCTGAGTACTATTCCATTGTATATATGTACCAAGCTTCTTTATCCATTGATCTGTTGACAGACATTTAGGTTGCTCCCATGTCTCGGCTATTGTAAATAGTGCTGCGATGAACGTTCGGGTACATGTGTCTTTTTCCAGTTTTGGAAAATGGGTTTCTTTAGGGTATATGCCTAGAAGTGCTATTGCTTGGTCATATGGTGGTTTTCAGTTCAGTTCAGTTGCTCAGTCATGTCCAACTCTTTGCAACCCCATGGATTACAGCACTCCAGGCCTCTCTGTCCATCAACAATTCCCAGAGTTTACTCAAGCTCATGTCCGTTGAGTCAGTGATGCCATCCAACCATCTCATCCTTGCTTGTCCCCTTCTCCTCCCACCTTCAATTTTTCCTAGCATCAGGGTCCTTTCAAATGAGTCAGTTCTTCACATCAGGTGACCAAAGTACTGGAGTTTCAGCTTCAACATCAGTCCTTCCAATGAATATTCAGGACTGATATCCTTAAGGATGGACTGGTTGGATCTCCTTGCAGTCCAAGGGACTCTCAAGAGTCTTCTCAAACACCGCAGTTCAAAAGTATCAATTCTTCAGCATTCAGCTTTCTTTATGGTCCAACTCTCACATCCATACATGACTTTTGGAAAACCATAGCCTTGACAAGATAGACCTTTGTTGGCAAAGTAATGTCTCTGCCTTTTAATATGCTGTCTAGGTTGGTCATAACTTTCCTTCCAAGGAGTAAGCTTCTTTTTAATTTCATGGCTGTAATCACCATCTGCAGTGATTTTGGAGCCCAAAAAGATAGTCTGTCCCTGTTTCCATTGTTTCCCCATCTATTTCCATGAAGTGATGGGACCAGATGCCACGATCTTAGTTTTCTGAATGCTGAGTTTTAAGCCAATTTTTTCATTCTCCCCTTTCACTTTCATCAAGAGGCTCTTTAGTTCTTCACTTGCCATAAGGGTGGTGTCATCTTCACATCTGAGGTTATTGATATTTCTCCCAGCAATCTTGATTCTAGCTTGTGCTTTTTCCAGCCCAACTTTTCTCATAATGTACTCTGCATATAAGTTAAATAAGCAGGGTGATAATATATAGCCTTGACATACTTCTTTCCTGATTTAGAACAAGTCTGTTGTTCCATGTCCAGTTCTAACTGTTGCTTTCAGACCTGCATACAGATTTCTCAAGAGGCAGGTCAAGTGGTCTGGTATTCCCATCTCTTTAAGAATGTTCCACAGTTTGTGGTGATCCCCACAGTCAAAGAATTTGCCAAAGTCAATAAAGCAGAAATAGATGTTTTTCTGGAACTCTCTTGCTTTTGCAAAGATCTAGCAGATGTTGGGAATTTGATCTCTGGTTCCTCTGCCTTTTCTAAAACCAACTTAAACATCTGGAAGTTCATGGTTCATGTACTGTTGAAGCCTGGCTTGGAGAATTTTGAGCATTACTTTACTAGCATGTGAGATGAGTGCAATTGTGCAGTGGTTTGAGCATTCTTTGGCATTGCCTTTCTTTGGGATTGGAATGAAAACTGACCTTTTCCAGTCCTGTGGCCACTGCTGAGTTTTCCAGATTTGCTGGCATATTGGGTGCAGCGCTTTCACAGCATAATCTTTTAGGATTTGGAAGAGCTCAACTGGAATTCCATCACCTCCACTAGCTTTGTTCATAATGATGCTTTCTAAGGCCCACTTGACTCCACATTCCAGGATGTCTGGCTCTAGGTGAATGATCAGACTATCGTGATTCTCTGGGTCATGAAGATCTTTTTTGTACAGTTCTTCTGTGTATTCTTGCCATCTCTTCTTAATATCTTCTGCTTCTGTTAGGTCCATACCATTTCTGTCCTTTATTGAGCCTATCTTTGCATGAAATGTTCCCTTGGTATCTCTAATTTTCTTGAAGATATCTCTAGTCTTTCCCATTCTATTGTTTTCCTCTACTTCTTTGCATTGATCACTGAGGAAGGCTCTCTTACCTCTCCTTGCTATTTTTTGGAACTCCGCATTCAAATGGGTTTATCTTTCCTTTTTTCTTTTGCTTTTCACTTCTCTTCTTTTCACAGCTGTTTGGGAGGCCTCCTCAGACAGCCATTTTACTTTTTTGTACTTCTTTTTCTTGGGGATGGTCTTGATCCCTGTCTGCTGTACAATGTCACGTACCTCCATTCACAGTTCTTCAGGCACTCTGTCTATCAGATTTAATCTCTTATTCCTAGATTCTTCAGGAATTTCTATAATGTCCTCCATAGTGGCTGTATCAATTTACATTCCCACCAGCAGTGTTGAAGGGTTCCCTTTTCTTCATACCTTCTCCAGAAATTGTGGTTTGGGGATTTTCTGATTATGGTCATTCTGTCTGGGGTGAAGTGATATCTCACTGAAGTTTTGATTTGCATTTCACTAATTGGGCTTCCCTGGTGGCTCAGAGGTTAAAGCGTCTGCCTGCAATGTGGGAGACCTGGGTTTGATTCCTGGGTTGGGAAGATCCCCTGGAGAAGGAAATGGCAACCCATTCCAGTGTTCTTGCCTGGTGAATCCCATGGATAGGGGAGCCTAGTGGGCTACAGTCCAGCGGGTCGCAAAGAGTAGGACATGACTGAGCGACTTCACTTCACTAATAATGAGTGATATTGAGCATCTCTTCATATGTTTATTAGCCAACAGAACTGAAGATAAAAATAGACCTCAATGCAATAACAATAGGGGATTTCAATACCCCACTTTCAACAATGGATAGATCATTCACACATAAAATCAATAAGGAAACAATGGACTTGAATGACACTTTGAACCAAATAAATATACCTGACAGACATATTCAGATCATTCCACCCCATAGCAGCAGAATACACATTCTTCTCAAGCCCACAAAGGATATTTTCCCAGATAGATTATAGGTTAGGTGACAAAACATGTCTTAATAAATTTTAAAAGATTAGCAAAACCACAGTGAGATACCACTTCATATCTATTAGGATGTCTATTATCAACAAGATTGAAATGCTATGTGTTGGCAAAGATGCAAAGAAAAGAAAACCACTCTTCACTGTTACAGAAAATGTAAACTGGTGCAGCCACTATGGAAAACAGCAAATAATTCCTCTAAAAGCGAGCTACCATATGATCCAGCAATTCCAATTATAAGTATACATCCAGAGGGAATGACTATCTCAAAGAGATATCTTCAACCCCAAGTACAATCCAGCATTATTCACAATAGACAAGATATGGAAATAAACTAGGATGAATGGACAAAGAAAATGTAATACATATACATCACCCTCTTTATTTAACTTATATGCAGAATACATCATGAGAAACGCTGGACTGGAAGAAACACAAGTTGGAATCAAGACTGCTGGGAGAAATATCAATAACCTCAGATGTGAAGATGACACCACCCTTATGGCAGAAAGTGAAGAGGAACTAAAAAGCCTCTTGATGAAAGTGAAAGTAGAGAGTGAAAAAGTTGGCTTAAAGCTCAACATTCAGAAAACAAAGATCATGGCATCTGGTCCCATCACTACATGGGAAATAGATGGGGAAACAGTGGAAACAGTGTCAGACTTTATTTTTCTGGGCTCCAAAATCACTGCAGATGATGACTGCAGCCATGAAATTAAAAGATGCTTACTCCTTGGAAGGAAAGTTATGACCAACCTAGATAGCATATTCAAAAGCAGAGACATTACTCTGCCAACAAAGGTCCATCTAGTCAAGGCTATGGTCTTTCCTGTGGTCATGTATGGATGTGAGAGTTGGACTGTGAAGAAGGCTGAGCACTGAAAAATTGATGCTTCTGAACTGTGGTGTTGGAGAAGACTCTTGAGAGTCCCTTGGACTGCAAGGAGATCCAACCAGTCCATTCTGAAGGAGATCAGCCCTGGGATTTCTTTGGAAGGAATGATGCTAAAGCTGAAACTCCAGTAGTACTTTGGCCACCTCATGCGAAGAGTTGACTCATTGGAGAAGACACTGATGTTGGGAGGGATTGAGGGCAGGAGGAGAAGGGGACGACAGAGGATGAGATGGCTGGATGGCATCACTGACTTGATGGATGTGAGTCTGAGTGACCTCCGGGAGCTGGTGATGGACAGGGAGGCCTGGCGTGTTGTGATTCATGGGGTCGCCAAGAGTCGGACACGACTGAGCGACTGATCTGATCTGATACATATACATATATATCTATACACATACCCACATGCATATAATGATTCAGCCATTAAAGATAAGGAAATCCTGCCACTTGCAACAACATGAGTGAATATGCAGGACATCATTCTAACTGAAATAAGCCAGAAAGAGAGACACATAATGGATATTATTACTTATATGAAGAATATTATTTTAAAACGAATTTCACAGGAACAGAATATATTGGTGGTTGTCTGTGGCTGCAGTGAGGGAGAGATGAGGAGATAAAAGATAAAATAGACAGAATTAGACAAATTTTTGGACTCCCCAGGTGGTGCAGTGGTAAAGAATTCATCTGTCTGCTGGGTCAGCAAGAGCCCCTGGATTAGGAAATGGGAACTCACTCCAGTATTCTTGGCCTCGAAAATTCCATGAACAGAGATCCTGGCAGGACAGAATCCATGGGGTTACACAGAGTCAGACACAACTGAGCATGCACATATACAAACTTTTGGTCATGAGAAAAATATGTTTTGAGGATATAAGCACCAGCTTTTATTAGACTTTTAAGGCTCAATTAATCCTGAACTTCCAGATGTTCAAGCTGGTTTTAGAAAAGGCAGAGGAACCAGAGATCAAATTGCCAACATCTGCTGGATCATCGAAAAATGAAGAGTTCCAGAAAAACATCTATTTCTGCTTTATTGACTATGCCAAAGCCTTTGATTGTATGGGTAACAATAAACTGTGGAGAATTCTGAAAGAGATGGGAATACCAGACCACATGACCTGCCTCTTGAGAAACCTATAGGCAGGTCAGGAAGTACCAGTTAGAAGTGGACATGGAACAACAGACTGGTTCCAAATAGGAAAAGGAGTATGTCAAGGCTGTATATTGTTACCTTGCTTATTTAACTTATATGCAGAGTACATCATGAGAAACGCTGGGCTGGAAGAAGCACAAGCTAGAATCAAGATTGCTGGGAGAAATATCAATCACCTCACATATGCAGATGACAGCACCCTTATGGCAGAAAATGAAGAGGAACTAAAAAGCCTCTTGATGAAAGTGAAAGAGGAGAGTGAAAAAGTTGGCTTCAAGCTCAACATTCAGAAAATGAAGATCATGGCATCTGCTCCCATCACTTCATGGGAAATAGATGAGGAAACAGTGGCAACAGTGTCAGACTTTTTTGGGGGACTCCAAAATCACTGCAGATGGTGATTGCAGCCATGAAATTAAAAGACGCTTACTCCTTGAAAGGAAAGTTATGACCAACCTAGACAGCATATTAAAAAGCAGAGACATTACTTTGCCAACAAAGTCCATCTAGTCAAGGCTATGGTTTTCCCAGTGGTCATGTATGTATGTGAGAGTTGGACTGTGAAGAAAGCTGAGCACCGAAGAATTGATGCTTTTGTTTGTGTGTGTGTGTGTGTGTGTGTGTCATTTATCTTTTTTTTTTAATTAAATTTTATTTTGCTTAACTTTACAATATTGTATTGCTTTTGCCATACATCAATATGGATCTGCCACAAGTATACATGTGTTTCCCATCCTGAACCCTCCTCCCTCCTCCCTCCTCATACCATCCCCCTGGGTCGTCCCAGTGCACCAGCCCCAGGCATCCATTATCAGGCATCGTACCTGGACTGGCGATTCGTTTCAGATATGATATTATACATATTTCAATGCTATTCTCCCAAATCATCCCACCGTCTCCCGTTCCCAGAGTCCAAAAGTCTGTTCTATACATCAGTGTCTCTTTTGCTGTCTCGTAAACAGGGTTATTGTTACCATCTTTCTAAAAGAACAAATAATTTCTCAATTTGTATGGAAATACAAAAAACCTCGAATAGCCAAAGCTATCTTGAGAAAGAAGAATGGAACTGGAGGAATCAACCTGCCTGACTTCAGGCTCTACTACAAAGCCACAGTCATCAAGACAGTATGGTACTGGCACAAGGACAGAAATATAGATCAATGGAACAAAATAGAAAGCCTAGAGATAAATCCATGCACATATGGTCACCTTATCTTTGACAAAGGAGGCAAGAATATACAATGGATTAAAGACAATCTCTTTAACAAGTGGTGCTGGGAAAACTGGTCAAACACTTGTAAAAGAATGAAACTAGAACACTTTCTAACACCATACACAAAAATAAACTCAAAATGGATTAAAGATCTAAATGTAAGACCAGAAACCATAAAACTCCTAGAGGAAAACATAGGCAAAATACTCTCTGACATACATCACAGCAGGATCCTCTATGACCCATCTCCCAGAATATTGGAAATAAAATCAAAAATAAATAAATGGGACCTAATTAAACTTAAAAAGCTTCTGCACAACAAAGGAAACCATAAGCAAGGTGAAAAGACAGCCTTCAGAATGGGAGAAAATAATAACAAATGAAGCAACAGACAAACAACTAATCTCAAAAATATACAAGCAACTCCTACAGCTCAATTCCAGAAAAATAAATGACCCAATCAAAAAATGGGCCAAAGAACTAAAGAGACATTTCTCCAAAGAAGACATACAGATGGCTAACAAACACATGAAAAGATGCTCAACATCACTCATTATCAGAGAAATGCAAATCAAAACCACTATGAGGTACCATTTCACGCCAGTCAGAATGGCTGTGATCCAAAAGTCCACAAGCAATAAATGCTGGAGAGGGTGTGGAGAAAAGGGAACCCTCTTACACTGTTGGTGGGAATGCAAACTAGTACAGCCACTTTGGAGAACAGTATGGAGATTCCTCAAAAAACTAGGAATAGAACTGCCTTATGATCCAGCATTCCCACTGCTGGGCATACACACTGAGAAAACCAGAATTGAAAGAGACATGTGTACCCCAATGTTCATAGCAGCACTGTTTACAATAGCCAGGACTTGGAAGCAACCTAGATGTCCACAGACGAATGGATAAGAAATCTGTGGTACATATACACAATGGAGTATTACTCAGCCATTAAAAAGAATGCATTTGAATCAGTTCTAATCAGGTGGATGGAACTGGAGCCTATTATACAGAGTGAAGTAAGCCAGAAAGAAAAACACAAATACAGTATACTAACGAATTGATGCTTTTGAACTGTGGTGTTGGTAAAGACTCTTGAGAGTCCCTTGGACTGCAAGGAGATCCAACCAGTCCATTCTGAAGGAGATCAGCCCTGGGTGTTCTTTGGAAGGAATGATGCTAAAGCTGAAACTCCAGTACTTTGTCCACCTCATGCCAAGAGTTGATTCATTGGAAAAGACTCTGATGCTGGGAGGGATTAGGGGCAGGAGGAGAAAGGGACGACAGAGGATGAGATGGCTGGATGGCATCACCGACAACATGGACATGTGTTTGAGTGAACTCTGGGAGTTGGTGATGGACAGGGAGGCCTGGCATGCTGCGCTTCATGGGGTCGCAAAGAGTCGGACATGACCGAGCGACTGAACTGAACTGAATCTTAAAAGAGGAAAAACAGCACTTCCATCTTTCAACCTGAATTTTTATTAATAATATTAAATAAAATTTAAGTCTTACCATTTATAATTCCAATAACACAAACCACATCTCATATTAGGCAACAGCCCAATGGATGTTCCGTGGGGGCAATGAGATTAGTAAATTTCATGTTTTATAAATGATATTTATTTAATGTCATATTTTCTAGGGGAAACAATTCTTAGTCTCTATGCCCAGATCTGTGATCTGATTCTACAGTCTTCAAAGAAAACAGAGAGGATGGTCCTGAGTGTAATTTATCAAGGAAGATGGTGCTATTTTCCATAACTTTTTGGACTTAAAATTACGTGCACTGACCTATGTCAAACTGTTTACCTTTATAAAATGCAATCAAACTGTATAGATATATTTAATACTATGGTTCAAGTGCCTTAAATATCACTATCAGGAATATTTCAGAAAACCTTCTATAAGATCAGTTATAACTGTTAAAAGTTTATCACTGTTTAAAGGCTTCCTGAGTCATGTAGGGACTTGGAGGGTAAAAGAAAATTATAAAGGATTTTCAATGACCCTTTGTGAAAAAAATGACTCTCAAGGTTTTGGAATAGGGGTCTTTGTTAAAAGTACTTGCACATATGTGGATTCCGGCAGCTAATTTTCAACTGCCAAAAGCTTACGCATATTCACACTAGTTTTTTCAACTTTGCAGTTTATAATGTTTAACTACACACACACACACACACACACACAGACACACAGCTGTTTTAAAACCAGAAGAAATATCCTCCCTAGAATAATACGAAATCTAAAGACGTAAGCTTCCATTTAAAATAACTTTTTACATTAGTTTTTCAAAATCCTTCTTTTCCCATTAAATGAAATTGAAACATTATCTGAAAAATGAAAGTGTTAAGTCACTCAGTTGTTTCCAACTCTTTGCGACCCCATGCACTGTAGCTCACCAGGCTCCTCTGTCCATGGGATTCTCCAGGCAAGAACACTGGAGTGGGTAGTCATTCTCTTCTCCCAGGGATCAAATCTGAGTCTCCTGCATTGCAGCCAGATTCCTTACCATCTGAGCCATCACGAAGCCCAGACATTGTCTACTTAATGAATATTGGGGATTGGGCTGAAAACAACAAAAAAACTACAACAAATCCAACGATCTGCAGGCACTTGAAGGTCACAAAAGAATGGGGTGTACAAACTGAAAATCCAAACCTCAGAAACAGAAGACAGCATGTTCTTAAACATTTTTGTAAACATAATCCCCCTGTCCCCTATAGTAAACTATAAATCTCATTTCCCTAAGTACTTAGAATGAACATGGAGGATAGAAAATTTGACTGTTTTGAGTTGACTCATTGGAAAAGACTCTGATGCTGAGAGGGATTGGGGGCAGGAGGAGAAGGGGACGACAAAGGATGAGATGGCTGGATGGCATCACTGACTCAATGGACGTGAGTCTAGGTGAACTCCAGGAATTGGTGATGGACAGGGAGGCCTGGCATGCTGTGATTCAAGGGGTTGCAAAGAGTTGGACACGACTGAGCGACTGAACTGAACTGAAGCAATTACGTCAAAAATAGTTATCTAGAAAATGTAAACTCACTTTCGGGGTACATTTTAAAGCTAGAAATGTTTTGAAATCAAAAGTGGTGAAGGGGTTTATTCTTCCATCGATGTTCTCCAAACATTATACTGTTGAGTTCTGCATACTCTTGGATTTTATTGATAGCAATTATTCATTTAAAAAATATTGAACCCCCCTTCTTCCTTCCCATTTCCCTCCCATCCTCATGGATCCCTTCCTTTGCCCACTTTCCCTTGCCTTCTGACTCCCTAAAAAGAAAATAATAATAAAAAATTAAAAAATAAAAAAATATAAAATATTGAGTACCTGTTTGCTAGGAATTTGTGGATATTTAAGATCCAAACATGAATTCAACACTTAAAAGACACTCAATTTCGTGGAGATCATATTTTAGTCGAGGCATACTTAGTGGTCTGCTATAATTTTTTTCATTTTTCTCTTTTCATCTAATGTTATGCTGTTGAGACAGAACCCTATTATATATCTTAAAGATTTTTGGGGTTCAGTTCCAGACCCCCATCATAAAGCAAGTATTGCCATATAGCGAGTCACACAAGTTTTTCAGTTTCTAAGTGCATATAAAAGTTATGTTTATATTATACTGTAGTCTATCAGTAATAATAGCATTATGTCTAAAAAATGTACATACCTTACTTTAAAATACTTTATAGCTACAAAAATTTAACCATCATCTAAACCTCTGGCAGGTCGTAATCTTTTTTTTGTTTGCCCTGCCTTGATGTTGACGACTGCTGACTGATCAGAGTGGTATTTGCAGAATTTGGGGGAGGCTGCGGGAATTTCTTAAAGGAAACAACAATGAAGCTTGCACACTGATTGGCTCTTCGTCTGATAAACAATTTCTCTAGTATGCAGTGCTACTTGATAGCATTTTACCCAGAGTAGAACTTCTTTCAAAGCTGAAGTCATCCTCTCAAAACTTACTGCTGCTTTATCAACTAAGTCTGTGTAATATTCTAAATCCTTTGTGCTGTTCCAACAATCTTCACAGAATCCTCAGCCTGTGTAGAGTCCCTTTCAAGAAATCCCTTTCTCTGCTTTTCCGTAAGATGCAATTTCTCACTCTTTGAAGCTTTATCATGAGATTTTAGCAATTCAGTCACATCTTCAGCTTCACTTCTAGTTCTCTCCCTATTTCCTCCACCTCTGCAATTACTTCCTCCTCTGAAATTCTGAACCCCTCAAAGTTATTCATGAAGGTTGGAATGATCTTCCTCCAAACTTTTGTTAATGTTGATATTATGACCTCTTCCCTTTGATCACAAATGTTCCTCAGTTCAGTTGCTCAGTCATATCTGATTCTTTGTGACCCCATGGATTGCAGCATGCCAGGCCTCCCTGTCCATCACCAACTCCCAGTGTTTACTCAAACTCAGGTCCATTGAGTCAGTGATACCACTCAACCATCTCATCCTTTGTCATCCCCTTCTCCTCCCACCTTCAATCTTTCCCAGCATCAGAGTCTTTCCCAATCAGTCAGTTCTTCACATCAGGTAGCCAGAGAATTGGAGTTTCAGCTTCAACATCAGTCCTTCCAATGAATATTCAGGACTGATTTCCTTTAGGATGGGCTGGTTGGATCTCCTTGCAGTCCAAGGGACTCTCAAGAGTCTTCTCCAACACTACAGTTCAAAAGCATCAATTCTTCAGCACTCAACTTTCTTTATAGTTCAAATGTTCCTAATAGCATGTAGAATGTTGAATACTTTCCAGAAGATTTTTATTTTATTTTGCCCAGATCCATCAGAGGAACCACTATCTCTGGAAGTGAGAGTTTTACAAAATGTATTTCTCCAATGATAAGACTTGAAATTCAAAATTTCTCCTAATCCATGGGCTACAAAATGAAGTTTTGCTAGCAGGCATGAAAACAAGGTAAATCTCTTTGTACATCTTCTTCAAAGCTCTTGAATGACCAGGTGCTTTATCAATAAGCAGTAATATTCTGAAAGAAATCTTTTTCTTTTTTTTTCCCCCTGAGTAGTAGGTCTCCAAAATGGGCTTAAAATATTCAGTAAACCATGTTGTAAAGAGGTGTACTGTCATACAAGCTTTGTTGTTCCACTTACAGAGCAAAGGCAGAACAGATGCAGCATCACTCTTAAAGGCCCTAGGATTTCCAAAATGGTAAGTGAGCACTGGAGGTGGTGGTGCTGGTGCTCAAGCATATCTGACTCTTTGCAACCCAATGCACTGTACCCCACCAGGTTCCTCTACCCAAGGAATTGTCTAGGCAAGAACACTGGAGTGGGCTGCCTTTTCCTCCTCCAAGGGATCTTCTAAACCTAGGGATCACACCCACTCTTAACGTCTCCTGCATTGGTAGATGGATGCTTTACCACTGTAGGCTTCAACTTAAAAGTAATCAAATACATCAGAACTTAAAAAGAGATTTCTCCTATCCTCTTTGAAGCCAAATACTGACTTCTCCTCTCTAGCTTCGGAAGTCCTAGATGGTTATCTTCTTCCATAGAAGGCTGCTTGGTCTACATTGAAAAATTCATTGCTACTGTATCATTTAAAAATAATCACATGGATAACAGCCTTGTATAACTCAATGAAACTATGAGCCATGCCATGTAGGGCCACCCAAGATGGACAGGGAATGGTGGAGAGTTTGTAGAATCACTACAAACAAAGCTAGTGGAGGTGATGGAATTCCAGCTGAGCTATTTTAAATCTTAAAAGATGATGCTGGTAAAGTGCTGCACTCAATATGCCAGCAAATTTGGAAAAGTCAGCAGTGGCCACAGGACTGGAAAAGGTCAGTTTTCATTCCAATCCCAAAGAAAGGCAATGCCAAAGAATGTTCAAACTACCGCACAATTGCACTCATTTCACACGCTAGCAAAGTAATGCTCAAAATTCTCCAAGCCAGGCTTCAACAGTACGTGAACCGTGAACTTCCAGATGTTCAAGCTGGATTTAGAAAAGCCAGAGGAACCAGAGATCAAATTGCCAACACCCACTGGGTCAGAGAGAAAGAAAAAGAATTCCAAAAGGACATCTGCTTCACTGACTACACTAAAGCCTTTGACTGCATGGATCAAATCAAACTGTGGAAAATTCTTCAAGAGATGGGAATACCAGACCATCTTATTTGCCTCCTGAGAAACATGTATGCAGGTCAAAAACCAACAGTTAGAACTGGACATGGAACAATGGACTGGTTCAAAATTGGGAAAGGAGTCAAGGCTGTATATTGTCACCCTGCTTATTTAATTTATTTGCAGAGTATATCACATGAAATGCCATGCTAGACGAAGCACATGCTGGAATCAAGACTGGGAGAAATATCAATAATCTCAGATATGCAGATGTCACTACAGTTACGGCAGAAAGTAGAGAGGAACTAAAGAGCCTCTTAATGAAGGTGAAAGAAGAGAATGAAAACACTGGCTTAAAACTCAACATTCAATAAATGAAGATCATGGCACCCTATCCCATCACTTCAATGGCAAATAGATTGGAGAACAATGGAAACAGTGGCAGACTTTATTTTCTTGGGCTCCAAAATCACTGCAGATGGTGACTGTAACCATGAAATTAAAAGATGCTTGCTCCTTGGAAAGAAAAGCTATGACAAACCTAGACAGCATATTAAAAAGCAGGGACATTACTTTATTGAAAAAGGTCTACATAGTCCAAGTGATGGTTTTTCCATTAGTCATGTATGGATATAAGAGTTGGACCATAAAGAAAGCTGAACACCAAAGAATTGATGCTTTTGAACTGTGGTGTTGGAGAAGACTCTTCAGAGTCCCTTGGACTCCAAGGAGATTTAACCAGTCCATCCTAAAGGATGAAATTAAAGCCATGAAATTAAAAGATGCTTACTCCTTGGAAGGAAAGTTATGACCAACCTAGATAGCATATTCAAAAGCAGAGACATTGCTTTACCAACAAAGGTTCGCCTAGTCAAGGCTATGGTCTTTCCTGTGGTAATGTATGGATGTGAGAGCTGGACTGTGAAGAAGGCTGAGCACCGAAGAATTGATGCTTTTGAACTGTGGTGTTGGAGAAGACTCTTGAGAGTCCCTTGGACTGCAAGAAGATCCAACCAGTCCATTCTGAAGGAGATCAATCCTGGAATTTCTTTGGAGGGAATGATGCTAAAGCTGAAACTCCAGTATTTTGGCCACCTCATGCGAAGAGTGGACTCATTGGAGAAGACTCTGATGCTGGGAGGGATTGAGGGCAGGAGGAGAAGGGGATGACAGAGGATGAGATGGCTGGATGGCATCACTGACTTGATGGGTGTGAGTCTGAGTGACCTCCAGGGGCTGGTGATGGACAGGGAGGCCTGGCATGCTGCGGTTCATGGGGTCGCAAAGAGTCGGACACGACTGAGCGACTGATGTGATCTGATCTGATCCTAAAGGAGGTCAGTCCTGAATACTGGAGGGACTGATGCTGAAGATCCAATACTTTGGCCACCTAATGCGAAGACCTGACTCATTGGAAAAGACCCTGATGGTGGGAAAGACTGAAGGCAGGAGGAGAAGGGAATGACAGAGGATGAGATGGTTGGATGGCATCACCGACTTGATGGTCATGAGTTTGAGCAAGCTCCAGGAGATGGTGAAGGACAGGGAAGCCTGGAGTGGTGCAGTCCATGGGGTCACAAAGAGTCAGACACGACTGAGCAACTCAACAACAATAACAAATCTGTATTATCTTCATTATCTTAGCTAGATCTTCTGGATAATTTGCTGCAGCTTCTACATCAGCAATTACTGTTTCAACTTGTACTTTTATTTTATGAATGTGGCTGCTTTCCTTAAACCAACTACTGCCAGCTTCCAACTTTTCTCCTCCAGCTTCCTCACCTCTCTCAGCTTTTTCAGAATTGAAGAGAGATAGAGCTTTAGGATCTAGATTAGACTTTGGCTTTCGGGAATGTTATGGCTGCACTGATATACCCAGAACATTCACACTTTTGTCCGTATCAGCAATAATGCTGTCCTGCTTTCTTATCACTTACATGTTTATCACTGGAGTAGCACTTTTAATTTCCTTCCAGAACTTTTCCTTTGCATTTACAACTTGGCTAACTGGTACAAGAGGCTTAGATTTCAGTCTATCTTGCCTTCCTTACTAAGCTTAATCATTTGTTTCTTTTGATTTAAAGTGAGATACATGGGACTCGTCATCTGAACACTCAAGAGGCCACTGAATGGTTATTAATTGGCCTAATTTTAATATTTCTCCAACCCTCAAAGACAGAAGCCAGAGGAGATGGGGAGAGGGAAAAAGCCAGTCAGTGGAGCAGTTAGAACACACACATTTATCAATTAAGTGCGGCCTCTCATAGGGTTTGTGGGCCCCCCAACAATTACAATAGTAATATCAAAGATCACTGATCACAAACCACCATAACAAACACAACAATAATGAAAACATTTGAAATCTTAAGAGAATTACAAATAAACGTGACATGGAAACACGAAGTGAGTGAGCGCTCTTGGAAAAAGAGCGCCACAGACTTGCTTCGTGCAGGGTTGCCACAAACCTTCAATTAAAAAAAAAAAAAAAAGTACGTGCAAAGCACAACAAAGGTCAGTGCAGTAGAGTAAGCTATGCCTATGCACTACAATTTATTTTTAAATTTTTATTGCAGTATAGTGGCTTTACTGTGTTGCGGTATTTTCTGCTGCACAGCAAAGTGGAACAGCGAGACGTATACATATATCCCCTTTTTAGGATTTCCTTCTCATTTAGGTCACCACAGAGCACTGAGCAGAGGTCCTTGTGCTGTGTAGTAGGTTCACGTTAGTCATCTATTTTATACGTAGGAGAAGGCAATGGCACCCCACTCCAGTACTCTTGCCTGGAAAATACCACAGACGGAGGAGCCTGGAAGGCTGTAGTCCATGGGGTAGCTGAGGGTTGGGCACGACTGAGCGACTTCACTTTCACTTTTCACTTTCATGCACTGGAGAAGGAAATGGCAACCCACTCCAGTGTTCTTGCCTGGAGAATCCCAGGGATGGCGGAGCCTGGTGGGCTGCCATCTATGGGGTCGCACAGAGTCAAGACACAACTGGAGTGACTTAGCAGCAGCAGTGTATACGTGTCCATCTCAATCTTCTAACTCATCCCACCATCCTCCCCTCCTGGATGTCCATGAGTTTTTTCTTTATATCAGTGTCTCTATTTCTGCTTTACAAATAGGTCCATCTGTACCATTTTTCTAGATTCTGTATATATGCATTGACAGAAGGTATTTGTTCTTCTCTTTCTGACTTCACTCTGTATGACAATCTCTCAGTCCACTTACATTCTGCAAATGGCACAATTTCATTCCTTTGCACTACAATTTATTTCTCCATCCTCAAGTTAATGGCTGCTGGAGTTATTTCCAAGTATTTCTGTATTACACACAACTAAACTATACACATGCTTGTACCTATACTGTGATGAAGACATGCAAATATTTTTAAAATTTCTCAAAATGTGATTCACAGAATCCTGAGGCTTCACAACATCCACATGACCAGGAAGAAAAATCTATTTTTACTAACAATATTAAAGCGTGATTTTCTTTTTTCACCACACTGACACTGAACTCATGGTATAAAACCAATGGTGAGTAAACTGTAGGCAAAAATGATATACTGCCACATGATTCAGCAGGAAAAAAAGTGTCAGCCTCAAGACATTAATGCAGTAATAACAATCATTAATTTTATTAGGTCTCTACTCTTGAATATGTGCTTTTTTAAAAAACAAAAATTATGTATAAAGCCCTTCTCTTGCATACTGAAGTAAAAAAACTCTTATGTCACTGAGTTATAAGCTAAACTAGCTCTTTTTTTTTTCATGGAACACTGTTACACTGAAAGACTGAAAAAAACGATTATCCAGACTTCAGCATTTAGCAGAAATTGTCTTGAAAATAAACAGTGAAATTATCATTTCAAACAAAACGAAACAAAAGACAGTACTCGTGGACAATAACAAGAGTGTGTGCTTTCATGTGAGAATCAGAATTGCTAAAAATTCATCTGTCGCTGTAAAGTTACAGCTTCCTAATCATCAAAGACTATTCAGATGAAATCACTAGTAATATTAATGAAAGTAAGTTTTCTATTGCATTATGCAATGGGTCCACTTTTGGAAGGTGTTTAGAACTAAGTCAGTCAATATTTTCTGATTGAATGTTGCATATCACAAAATTATTGTGGATAAACACCCAACCAAAATGCAAGCTCCCAGAACAGAAACAAAGAGTAAAAGTTCTTTGATATTGTTTTATTATATTGCCACTAAACTTTACAAAACTACTATATGTCAAGTTTTATGTAGTATCAAAAAGAAGGCCTATAGATATCTAAAAAGATTGTTAAAACCCCTCTTCATCAAGTTTACATCAGTGTGGGCCTAGATTTTCTTCATATATGGGAACCAAAACAACATACCCCAAATAGATTGAATCCAGAAGCAGATATGCTATGCTATGCTATGCTAAGTCACTTCAGTCGTGTCCAACTCTGTGTGACCCCATAGATGGCAGCCCACCAGGCTTCCCCGTCCCCGGGATTCTCCAGGCAAGAACACCGGAGTGGGTTGCCATTTCCTTCTCCAATGCATGAAAGTGAAAAGAGAAAGTGAAGTCGCTCAGTCATGACTGACTCCTAGCGACCCCATGGACTGCAGCCTACCAGGCTCCCTGTCCATGGGATTTTCCAGGCAAGAGTACTGGAGTGGGGTGCCACTGCCTTCTCCGATGAAGCAGATATGAGTTGCTTCCTATTCAGCCCACATTAAAAAGATTTGCAAAGATGAAAAAATCATGTTTTTAAGTTCATTTTTGTTTTGTAAAACATATCTAATTTTCATAAAAACTTGCTGTTTATGCTAACATGTGGTGGGTATATTTTTGTTATTCTAGATATGGTAATAAATATCTTAAAATGTTCTAAAAATTTAATGCTTATTTTTGGTGAAGATCAATAGATGATAGGATTTCCCTGGTGATCCAATGGCTAAGACTCTGCACTTCTACCTCAGGGGGCGAGTGTTCAATCCCTGGTCAGAGAACAAAAATCCCACATGCCTTGAGGCACGGTCAAAATGTAAAAGAAAAAAATCAATAGCTAAAACCTACAGAAGCAAAAGCTGTTTGGGGCTCCTAATAAAGTTTAATACTCCAGAGACAAAATAGAAGTATTTGAGGACTTCTCAGGTGTATTTCTAAAATGAAAATGCTGGATTTGGATACACATAACCTTCAACTTTATTAGATAATAAAAAATATTTCCCAATTTTTACTGCCAGCAGCATATGTATTGCTCTTCTTTTCATCCTCTCCAAATTTTGGAATTATCAGAACTTTTCATGTTCGTCATTCATCACAGAGAAACAGCATTTCATTCCTGTCTTAAAGTTCTTTTTGTCATGGATAGAGGAGTACTTCTCAGTGTGGTAACACCGCACCGATTTTCCCAGGCTGATCTAAAGCTTCAACTAGAATGTCTGTATCTGTGATCCTAGAAATAAAGAAGCTAATGTTTACTTATTAACTGGTATTTGGCATATCCATATTATCCTGTAGCATGCAAGAGTCATAACCACTGAACTTGCTTCTCTCCCAACTGTCCTTTATATTCCAGACACTTCCAAACTTGCTCACTTTTTTCACTTATTTCTTTAGTGAAAAAGGCAAATTAATGTATATAGAATGATTTTATTTGGGTAAGACACCACTAATGATATGGAGACTAAATCTACTTAAATATATCTGCATAAGCAATTTTAAAAGGTGTGTACACTGTCCTCTAATGTATACATTTTCTGGTCTGCAGTGATAGACTGTGTTACGCTGAATAGGTGCAATGTGAGTCAACCAAAACAAACACGAAGACAAAAATCACTGCTGGGCATGGCAACATCTGGTACCATTAGAAAACTTAAAACTGGGCAGATGGAGGAGTAGTGAAGTCTTCCTGCCCTCTCCTTTGTAACTCTAAATTTAAAAATATATATATTTAGAATTGTGATCCTCCACTACCTACTGTCCAAAAAAGCAACTGATTCCATTCTACATTCAAGACCATGATACAAATTTTTCATCTTCTTTAATTGCATCAAATGCTGACTACTTAACCTTAAAAATTCTTGGTTATATGATGATGTGATAAATATTTATACATATAAAATCGTGTACATATACAAATATTTATACATACTCTACATATGTATGTAAACTTATCAACTATTTTCATTTCATGGTTTTATATTTTCACTGAAGTTAAGATGCTCCTTAAGAATTCTGTATTTCTCCTTCATTTTCTTTCTGACAATTAACCCTGCTCCAACTAGGATACATACATTTAATAAAACCTTTTCTTAGGGACACACAGTGCACCATGCAGGACCTTCGTTCCTCAGCCAGGGACTGAACCTGTGCCCTCCGCAGGGGAGTGCAGAGTCTTAACCAGAGGAGCGCCAGGGAAGCTTCTGTAATCCACACACTGATTCTACAGTATATTCTGGGGGAAAAGAACAGGAAAACAGCACATATGACTACAGAGGAAAATACACCTTGAAATTTCATATATCACCAATGTTTTAAAATGATTCCTTAAGCATATTTATGGAAAAAAATCTTTGCAATCCTAATGAGTTTTCATTATTTTCTATGTAAATACACATTTAATTAGTCATTGTGATTGAAAGCCTCTAATCTGATTTGCAACTCCACACAAAATAATTATTTCTACACAGTTCCTGTCAGTTCCTACTAGTCTAAATAATGATAGTATCATGGCTTCCACTGACAGTTTTTTACCTCCCAGACCCCCAGCTAAAGTTCATTTCCTCTTTTTCCCCAAGAGCATATAGAAAATTGAAAGAGGGAGTCAGGTAAAGCCAGAGTTTTTCAATTTAGAGAATTTTTTTTTCTCTTTTAAGAATTCCAACATAAAAATGACATGGAAATCCTCCAGAGAATATACATACCATGAACCAAAAGTTCAGGGTAAAATCATACAGAGTCAAGATCCCCAGAAATTAAATGTGCAAATCTTCTCTATCTTTCCACTGGTTAGTCACACTCCTCATCAAGAGATTATTCTGCTTTTTAACCTAATTTTCTTCTGTCAGGTCTGTATCAGAATCATAAAACCTCCCTTCCTTCCTTTGGACATTATCCATTTTATTAGGCACTTTCATGCATGAATTTTTGTTCACTGTTTGAGGGCAAAAAAAAAATGTAATATGTGTTTCATATCCTTTAAATTTTTGTGAGCACACAGAAGAACATTTAAAATAAAAGTTTATAGCAAAGTCCCAGAGATATAAGGCTGGCATATTGTGTTTCTGAGCACAAAGCTAGGTTTACTTTTCTTCCCGTGTCTTAAACCATCAGAGAAGATGAAAATTACTTTGCCGAATAAAAGAAATCTCTCTGTGCAAATGAACATGAAAAGTGGAATCAGAGGGAACTTACTAACACTGAGATGGGAGATTCAAATGTACTCAGCACAGAATACAGAAGAATCTTTATTTCTAGAAATCTTACGCATGACAAAAAGAACACAGGAGTAGGAAACTGCTTTCAGCTCCCTTTATAGGTCTTCAAGTGTTTTCCAGCAAGTATTTTTCTCTCGGCCTTCTGGTCTTTTTTATTAACTTTTTTTTTTTTTTTCATCTGCTGCAAACAAAGGGGGTCACTGAAAATTCTAGAGGAAAACTCATTAAATGAAGATACAGCAGGTCAGAAATAAATGCAGACATTATGAAATGTAAACAGCACTGGCTACAATCAAAGATAATTAGATTATAACCATTCTTTCCAGCTCACATATGGAGAAAAATGTGTTTTTAAAGGAAAATGTCTATAATTTAGCAAATACAGACGTTAATACACAGATTAAACTTTGCCATATTTGAAAAATTAAATGAAATTCAGTCACACCATGTAATCCTCCCGGCATTTACCATTGCACACCCATTACTCGACAGGTTACAGACATATGTACATTACCATTGCATTATTTCTATGTAAGCACACAACCCCGCTGGTTTAAGTACTGATATTTATCTAGGATATTAAACACTATAGAAGGAAATTATCTCACATGTTTAAAACTCATGCTCTTTAAACTCTGTGTGTATTGACAAAACTGTATTTCAGCCAAAATGACACATCCCTCTAACCGCCATGGAATATTTCTGCCTTAAAAGACAAAATAAAAATGGTTCAAAGCATCAGAGTATGGGATAACCATTCACAAAAGCAAAAGTTTTGTGCAGTAAACCTCTTTACGAGACTATAGTAGTTAGAGATGAAATTGTAAAGGGGGAAGTGTAGATTGCTTTGATTTAGAAAATTGTTGCCATTAAACAGTTTACAAAGAGCCTAGTGTTTCTGCATCATTATCCCCAATGTGTCAAAGTCAGCATTTTCACAATATTTAAAGTACTCCCAACTTCCTCATAAATATCATTTATATTTCCACACAGTTATTCAGCATATCAAGGAACATCACTTACAGTCTTCTACAGTTACACAGTATGAGTATCTAAGCCCATGCATGTGAACCTGAAACAAAGATACAGAACAGGACAAAATTCCATCCAAGCAGAAGCACAGAGATCGTGTAATTTCACTGCCAAGTTTGACCCAAGACTGAAGGCCACTGTGTGCTCTGCTTGTGAAGAGTAGCACAGAAGGTCATCTGGGCTTTCACAAGCAGCTGAATCTTGCTACTGGGCAATTCAATTGTGGGTGAGCAGCTGGCCTGTGTACTGACATTGCCATTTATTTTTATTTACTTGCTCTGTGTTGGAAGAGGCCTTTCCTGCTTATACAAAAAAAAAAAAAAAGGAAAGTAAGAAAGAACAAGACCCACAATGTCTTTTTCTATCTCTTTACCTACTGAAATCACAGCAGAGCCATTTCAAGCCACTGCCTCCCTCAAGAAGCAACTGCTCAGGCTGATACTGGTCTCAGAGTCTTCTCTGAAATTCTCCAGCATTTGTCAGTAACATCAACTTTGTTAGGCAATCTAATATAACCTTCCAATGGATCCTTCATGAAATTCTCATGCAGTATAATAACTTTAAATCATGAGAATGATAAAAGCGATTCTTCAGTGGAATTTGCAAACACACTCATTTATATTCAACACAGCAACACTAGAGAATTATATAAAGTGGCTTCTCATTTCTGAAGCTCTGAAAAAGGGCCAGCACATGAGAGATGATACCACATGTGCTGTGACTTGAAGAAAGGAGACCTGTAGTGGCCACGGGGTAAAAAGGAATCATTTAGCAAAGACTATTTCTGATTTGTTAATTAAAACTATAATTCTTCAAGTATCCAGTGTAAAAGCCTAATGTTTTACAAAGACAATACCACCCTAGGAAATATTTCCCAGATAAATAGATAATTTCTTTTTATCTATTAAGCACGCTTAATAGATCAAAGACGAAAACCTCAATGAAAAAGTAGGCTGCAGATAGAAGAGTAATTTATGGAACACAAAGAAGATTGTGTAACATACAAAAGAAATTTTTAAGAAGAGAACTACCATATGATCTAGCGATCCTCCACTTCTCAATATTTATCCAAAAAATATGAAAACATTAATTCAAAAAATATACACACCCTTATGTTTACTGCACCATTATTTACAATACCCAAGATATGGAAACAAACTCAAGTGCCAATCAATGGATGAATGGATAAAGATGGTATCTCTCTCTCACACACACACACACACTAACACTATTCAGCTGTAAAAAGATGAAATCTTGCTATTTGTGTCAACATGGATGGATCTTGAAGTTATTATGCTAAAGGAAATAAGCAGAGGAAGAAAGACACATGCATATGATTTAATTCATATGTAAAATATAAAAAAACTAAATAAGCAAACTGAATCAAATGAAAACAGACACATAGGTACAGAGAACAGAGCAGTGATTATCAAAGTCCTGGGGGTAGCAGGGAGGGAAGGCAAACATGTAAGGGGGATCAACTGTATGAGGAGAGGAAACTTAACTTTTGGTGGTGAGCATGTTATAGTGTACAAAGAGTAGAAATAAAAGGCTGTCCACATGAAACTTACATTATGTTAAATACCAATGTTACCCAAATAAAATGCAATTAATGGAAAAAGAAACCAGATGTTTCACAAGATGCTATTTATATATTTATTTGCCTATCTACTGACAAAGATGAAAACAGAATACTGACCTCTTGGTTGTTTGAGGTCCTGGTAAAATCACTATACCCATATATTGCTGGAAGATAAAATGGCAACGTATATCCGAAGATTTGAAAAGTGCAATCTCCGACTTAGTAATTTCACTTCTGCAAATGATCCTAAGGAAAGTAGCAAGTCAGTACGTAAACATATACACACAGCAACTTATAATGGGAGGGAAAAAAAATGGAAGTATCATATATATTCAGAAATAGCAGACTAGGCAAATAAGTTATACTCTCTAATTGAATCTGTGAAATCCAACAGAAATGACTGTGCATTCATAATTATTAAAGAACAAACTATACAAGGCACTGCTAAGTGAAAAGAAAATTAAAAAAAAAAAGTCACAGAAAACTAAGGCATGGTCTAAATATCTCTGTAGCAGGATACACATTGTTTATTAATTAATGTCTTCAGATCTGCGGCACCACCCTGAACTGCTAAGGGAGGCTGGGGACCCGCTCCTGCGTTGATTCTCTCCTAAGCCTTCTAAGGAGGGAACCAGAGAGTCAAGCAGGTGTTTTTAAGATTTCTAAGTCCTGTAAACGTAGGAACAAAAAGGAAGGAAGAGGAACATAAGTGGTACCGATCTGATATGGGTGGGATTTTTTCAGTAGGAGTTTTATTTGGGGAGAAATTGTATGTAAAAGAAAAAAAAAAAAAAAAAAAGATGTGGGAGCTGTCCTAGTATTTGAAGGGCGTGAAGAAGAAATACCCATATGTTAGAGGTGATGACTATGTTTCACATACTTAACCCTTAAACACTCCAAGAAATTAAAGAATTCATGCTACTTTGACTTTCCCTTCTTTTGATGGACGTGTTCTCTTGAACACAATGCTGCTCTGAACTGGATGGACCCTGTGAGTCACAGCAAGGGATGCGTGTCAGTGCAAGATTTATTCCGCCTTTACCTCTAGCTGCTGGATGACTTGAACATTTAGGTTTGCATGACCTGAATTTTCTAATTCTTTTAAGAACATTCATCACTAACAAAATAAGTATACCTGACAAAAAGTTACTGAAAGCCCAAGTTACTACATAAATGCTCCCTGGATGTTCACTTGAGTTTCCCAGTCAGATGCACCTGTTGTCTTTCCTCCTCATCCCAAAGCAACCCATGTCACAGGGATTTACCTGAAAGTTGGTTTCTCTGAGACACATTCCTAGGAAGTTCCAAACTGTGAATGATGACAACATCTGCAGGTATAGCATGATCAAGGGGATGCAGGGAAGGGAGGGAAGCTGATACACAGAACCCAAGCAGGTTACCCTGACCCTGCAGCCCAGGCCTGCCGGAGACCCTTGGGAGAGATTGTCAGGTACTCTCTAAGTCGTCCTGGACTCAGGTGCTTGTTCACCAATTCCCTTGCACTAACTAACTGTGGCATTTCCACCTGCCCCTCGGGTCAGGTTAGCCAGAAAATGTACATGTGAGCAGATGACTGAGTATAGTCTTCCTATTTCTTTGAAGACCATTATGTATCAGCTACATAATAACAATGCCACATACTGCCCTTGAAGTCCCCTCCTTGGCTATCCCATCCCCATGGGAAGCCCTCAAACTGAAAAAGAAGTTCTATAGGATAACACTAATCTCATCTGCAGAGATGTGGCTGGACCTAGATACTGTTATACAGAGTGAAGTACATCA
The DNA here is from genome assembly GCA_935064755.1 of Tragelaphus eurycerus. Lineage (NCBI taxonomy): Eukaryota > Metazoa > Chordata > Mammalia > Artiodactyla > Bovidae > Tragelaphus > Tragelaphus eurycerus. Next base: position 7,364,868 of record CAKXYN010000034.1, on the reverse strand, counting down.
GAAAGAGAAAAGACAAATATAATATCACTTATATGTAGAATCTACAAAAATGGTACAGATGAACTTATTTGCAAAGCAGAAATAGAGACACAGATGTGGAGAACAAACTTACAGATACCAAGGCGGGGGAGGGCAGACGGGAGGATGGGATGAATTGGGAAATTTCGGCATATATGGCAGAAGATCATACTCAACACCTTTTTTATTTTTTTTTTAATTTGATTTAAGTAAAGTTGGTTTACAATGTGAATTCAACATTTCTTTATTCAGAAGGCAACACAACACAGCAAGCAATTTTATAAACACAGTATGTGGTCACTCAATAGAGGATCAAGTCTCATACAATGAATAAGAATGAGTAATGGGAAATGAGAGCATCCTGCCTTCTGTCTGTCCTTCCCTGGTGGTGGTGGTATAGTCACTAAGCCCTATCCAACTCTTGAAACCCTATGGATAGCCACCAGGCTCCTCTGTCCATGGGATTTCCCAGGCAAGAATACTGCAGTGGGTTTCTATGCCCTTCTCCAGTTCATCCACAATATAAGATCTAATCCAAATGCTTGGGATTCTGAGGTCACAGGGAAAGGTCAGAACTCACACCCTTGGATTGTTGAATTCTATATTATTTACAAGACTCCTATCTGTGAGCTCCACTGAGTCCTAAAATTTCCATGAATGGATCTGTTTAGACTGCAAATTATCAGGGACAAAAATCACTTCACTACATCAATGGCAAGTTAAGATTTTCAGCATGTTACAAGATCGATAGCCAAGAGTCTTAAAAATGGGGGTGGGGGTAGAAAATAAAATCCATAATCTGCAGTATTGATACTATGACATAGTTAGGCTATTATAAACCTGCAGTGTTTGACATTTTGCCCTATTTTCTCCAAACATTAAAAAAAGGGAAAAAAATTGCATGCTATTGCCTAAGTCATCAATACAACATCTGTTTAATATATGTTTGTCTCATAAAGCTGAATTAACTATTTTTCTCCTTTTTAAAATAAAAGCTGGCTGCTACATGTTTCAGTATTAATTCCATTGACACAAAATATTTGTCACATCACAGGCCACTTATTAATAACATGTTTTGCTCTTAGTTAATTTTCCTATCAAAGGTGTGTCTGTTCTGTCTAATTTGCATGATTATTAAGCATCTCAACTTTCTTCTGAGTACTTGTGTAAAGGTTATATCAAGATGACAGGCCAAAAATGTTTTAAAATGGTAAGGAGAAGAGGAAGAAATAAATTCAATGGCCATTAGTTCCATCAACTTCAAATGTGTCTCCTCTAAAAATAAAGACTCTGGGAGAGGGAGAGGGTGGGATGATTTGGGAGAATGGCATTGAAATATGTATAATATCATATTTGAAACGAGTCGCCAGTCCAGGTTCGATGCCTGATACCGGATGCCTGGGGCTGGTGCACTGGGATGACCCAGAGGGATGGTATGGGGAGGGAGGAGGGAGGAGGGTTCAGGATGGGGAACACATGTATACCTGTGGTGGATTCATTTTGATGTATGGCAAAACCAATACAATATTGTAAAGTTAAATAAAATAAAATTTTAAAAAAAGAATATATAATCATTAAATAAAAATAAAGACTTCTCCCTCATCACCCCCACCGCACCATTTTGGTTTTGGCTGCTCTGTTTGCTATCTATGTGGAAGGCTATTTGGGTAATAGGTCAAGTAAGAATTAAAATCTGGGGGCTTCTCTGGTGGTCAAGTGGTGAATACTTCACCTTCCAATGCAGGAGGCATGGGTTCAATTCCTGGTCAAAAAGTGCCTTGCAGCAAAAACAAAAAAAAACAACAGAAAACAGAAGCAACGTTGTAACAAATTCAATAAGAGCTTTAAAAATGGTCCACCTTAAAAAAAGAAAAGAATTAAAATCCATATCACATGGAACACTACTCAAAGAAAACTGTCAAGTATGTCTTACTTTTTCCATTCCCTTAGGCATGTATCAAAAATGGGTGATGAGTGTCCAATTAAAAGCCATTATTAGTTTTTGAGTACTCAAATAAAAAATCATGTCTAGATTATAATGGAAAAAATCTGAATTATTCCAACATGACTTATACAGTAGAAATATTAAGTATTTTGCTCTGAGTGTTCCTGAAAATTGCTATATTTGTGATTAAGTTATGCCAATATACTTATAATAGGCGTGTAATTATAGATAATCACTATTATAATATTCATAGGTCAGGAATGTTCCCAGGTTCTGAAATCAACCATTTTTAAACTATAGCATATTAATTTCAGAAAGCTATTCTCCTCCCCTGAAATTATACTTTACTCATAGGACAGTGAGTATCAAGAGTCAAGTTCTGACCAAAATACTTTTTGCCCACCTAACACCTGACTGGAAATTTTTGGCCCCTGAGTTGCAAGGTTCTAATGAATCGACAAATCTTGATGTCTTTTTGGGTGGTTATTATGTAACCCTCAACTCTGGGGTTACCAAATCAGTACTATTTATTATCAACAGGCAGCATACTAGTATACACAAATTCAGTTTTCTTCTCTCAATTGTACATCTCAAATGACCAAACATATTATTAAGAGGGGAACCTGGGTACCAGAGACAAAGCACAAATTAATTCTCTGTAAGTTGCAAATGGAAGATCCCAGAGCACCCTGTGGACCACGCAGGGATCTTCACTTCCTCCAATCCCATCTGCTGCTTTACTTTTTCACCCCAACATTGTAACACCCACACAGAACCCCCAACACATTAAACTAGTGACCACACTGCAAGCAAAGTGACTAGTTATAAATCAAATAGCTACGAAATAAAAATCCACAGAGTGAAAATTCCTCTGGTCCACACACAACCATTTGCTAACTGTCATTCAACAGATTGCCGTATTCTTCCATGACATTGTACAGCATATTCAGCGCCAAGGAATTCCCAAGGATATTTTTATTTAGAAGCATGTATCCCTCTAGTCAATGGACTTCCCTGGTGGCCCAGATGGTAAAGTGTCTGCCTACAATGCAGGAGACCCAGGTTCAATACAATCCCTGGGTTGGGAAGACCTCCTGGAGAAGGAAACGGCAACCCACTCCAATATTCTTGCCTGCAAAATCCCATGGATGGAGGAGCCTGGCAGGCTACAATCCATGGGGTGACAAAGAGTCAGACACAACTGAGCGGACTTCACTTTCTTTTCTTTCTTTCTTTCTACCTCTAGTAAAGTGCTTTGTGTGTGTTTTGTGGGAATGGAGGTTGGAAAACTCCTTGTCAATCATCCGTCCTGGTTTTCCAGTCCAGATGCATTCTTCTAACTCTGTCACCCACTCTCTGCTCCAGCAGCTCACAACTGCCCCAGGTCACCTATACCCTCCATGTACTCTTCCTTAAAAATTGTAGTTGACTTACAATACAAGTTTCAGGTATATAGCAAAGTGATATGGCTACACACACACATACACATATTCTTCTTCAAAGACTTTTCCATTTTTTTTGTTGGTGTTGTTCAGTTGCCAAGTCATGTCTGACTCTTCATGGCCCCATGGACCACAGCACGCTAGGCTTCCCTGTCATTCACTATCTCCTGGAGTTTACCCAAGTTCACGTCCACTGAATTGGTGATGTCATCCAACCACCTCTTTCTCTGTCGTTCCCTTCTCCTTCTGCCTTCAATCTTTCCCAGCATCAGGGTCTCTTCAATGAAGTCAGCTGTTCCCATCAAGTGGCCAAAGTATTGGAGCTTTAGTTTCAGCATCAGTCCTTCCCAAGAGTATTCAGGGTAGATTTCCTTTTAAGATTGACTGGTTTGATCTCCTTGCTTTCCAACGTTAAACTGAATCTTTTGTTTCTTACTTTTCCATTATAGGTTATTATAAAGTATTGAATATATATATAAAATAAACACACATACACAAAATTGAGAGGTTTCATATCATTTCCTTTTAAAACTTTGAATTAGAACTCTGATTATGAATACTGCACAATAATTTTAATATCATCATTTGTATTCTGCAAACATTTTACAACAGTGAGAAACCAAAAGGCAAATTAAATTTTTACTTCATGCCAATCAATTTGGATAATGCAGGAGTGAAAAACAATCACAAACACAAACCTTTAATAATTGATCATTTTGACAGTAATAACTAAAAATATGATTACCACTCTGGAAATGTTGAAATTAGATCAACAGTTGACTTTCTTGGCTATCTGATTTGCTTTTACTCCCCCTCACGGAATACGGAAAGATAATAGTTTTTCCATATCTGCATAGAATGGGGCTTTTATAATTTTTCCAACAAAGATAATCAGAAGTTAGGTTTGTTTGAGAGAAAGCATTTGAGTAACTTACTGAAGAGAGCAAAATTCAACGTGTGCTGTGTACACACCAGAAGGCTAAGAGGAAGTGCCCCCAACTGGGAAAATTTTCCTAACGTGGTAGAAAAAGCTGACTGCTTTCTCAATGATTGGCAACTGAAGTAAATACATGTGCTTCAACCCCACAGACCCACTGAATAAGCTAAACACATAACCCTGATGCTGGGAAAGACTGAAGGCAAAGAAGGGGTAGGCAGAGGATGAGATGGTCAGATAGCATCACCCACTCAAAGGACATCAATCTGAGCAAACTACAAGAGAAAGTGAAGGACAGGGGAGGCCTGGTGTGCTGCAATCCATGGGGTAGGGCAAAAGTCAGACACGACTTAGCGACTGAACAGCAACAATAAGTAAAATGTCAGTAGTGACCCAAAACATTACTTCCTTATGTCAGAATGGACAGAAAGCAGTCTGCCTAAAAGCAAAATCTAAATAAGATACTGACAAATAAGCTGTTCCTGCCTCTGAGGATTCCTCCAAGAAAATAATCAAATTTTAATTGAAAAGATATTAGCATGAACCATGGAAATGCCTGTCAAAACCCCTCTCTTGCACACTGCTAGGTGGTGATGTTGAGATGAGAGGATAGGGAGATGGAAATGTATTGAAGACACTGATGTCTCCTCAAGCGTACGTCTAAAAAAGACGGCATTAAGATCACTCAGCAGTTGAAGCCCATGATGTACTGTATCAGAATTTATAAACACTGCAAAATTTCTCAATCATTACTCTCCCATGATGGGGTCAGCATTTTGAATATTACTCACAGAAAAGCATCTAAACTTATAAATAAGTAAGTGTGAAAAATGCACGTGATCATCCTGACAAAACAGTTCAGGGGGGTTATTGAACAGCAGTGGTTCACAGGCATGTGTTCATCCAGCTGTTAGCTGAGAAGACAGAGAGCAGGTGGCAATTTCAGTGCCATATCAGAGTTAATTTCACATAAGGCAGTGCTGAAAAGAATATCCAAAACAACAGTAAAACTAAACATAAAATCAAAGAAAAATCACCACGTCCCTGAACCTATCTGGGTTTGGTGTCTGAAAAACCGCATCCTTGGCAGAGTCTATTCTTCAAGTACTCTTGGGAAAAAGAAAGAGGTCTCGGCACTACCCAGGTCTGGCCTGCTTGAAAGCAGACGTGGAGTGGGCACGGCCGATCAGCTCTGACCCTCTCTATAACCTGAGAGCTCAGCTACATCACCTGTGATCTTTGGCTAGTCCTCAGCATCCACAGCGCTGAAAAAAGATCACAGCACTGAATCCACACATCAGTGAAGACTCCTGCATAAATCCATTAAAACACTGCACCTCCCCACAAGCAATTATAAAACTCCCCAAGGGCATAATTAACCATGATTCAACTTAAAGTTTAGATTTTAGGGAGTGCCAGCAATGTTAAGAAAGTATCTCGTCACATCACATGTCACAGATTCATAAATTTTTGAGCTGGAGGCTCATTCTTCTAAGTGGCAGAGAGGTTAAACGATGTTCCCAAAGCAACGCAACTGATTAGGAAAGTGGTCTTAGCCCTGAATCTAAAGATCACTCCTCAGTTTACTACACTCTAAAGGAGACACTTAAGAATTGCATTTCCTTTATCTTAGCTCTTTTATCTTTGACTCTCCACACTGAAATGGGTATCTATTACTAACTCTTATTAGACTGATTACACCCTCCCTGCATTTTAATATATGAATAGTCTTTCAGAAACTGAAATCACTCATTGGAACATATCACTTCAAAGGTCGACTGCCCATCATTCTCTGCCTGTTGTTAGCTGGTAACCATGCGCACAGCTCATGTCCTAAGGAAATATAATAAAAATAGACTTAGACCCTTCTGATGCAGTACGATGGAATAATCATTTTTCGCATGTATGAACCTTCCTGAGGAGAAAAAAATTTCAGCACTGATAAAATGTTCAAATTATTTTTAAATTGTTAAAGATTAAAAAAAATAATTATTTAACACTGTAAATGCTTACTAAGTGCTTTCCATGAATCGTATCATTTAATCCTTCCAATAAACTGGTGCCTTAGTTACCATGGAACAGATTAAGTGACTAACACAATGTCATAAGCGAGTTGATCATACAACCGAAATTTAAGCCAAGTATAATCACCATATATCTAACATACAACCCAGTCATTCCACTCAGAGGTATTTACTCAACCAATCGAAAGCATGTCCACACAAAGATTTTGCATGTGAAAGTTTTTAACGGTTTTACTTGCGATAGCCCAAAAGTGGAAACAATTCAATGTCCATCAGTGAGCCAACAGATAAACACTGTCACACAGACACACAATGGTATACTGCTGAGTTATGGGATACTTCTGAGTCATAAAAAGGAACAAACACACAATGTAGAAGAATCTAAAATCAACTGAGTCAAGTGAAAGAATTTTGATTAAAAAAAGCACACATACCATATGATTCCACATATATAATTTTCCAGAAAAAGCAAGCTTATACTAATATAAAGGAGATCAGTGATTGCCTGGAAAGGGAATGCAGAAGGGACCTATGCATTCATAAGTGGAATTAAGTAATGATGGGGGTGATGTTTAGGTTTATTATCTTAGTTGTGGTGATGTTCACACATCAACATACAGGTCAAAATTCACCCAATTGGACACTTTAAAGATGTGTACTTTACTATACATTGATTATATCCAAATTTTAAAATCTTGGCAGTCCAACTCCAAAGTCTGTGCCCTTACCCACCAAAGTATATGGCCTCAGATATTATAAAATGTCCTACTGAGAAAAAGAATGCTGAGTTTATTTTTTGCAAACATTTTATTTTATACTGGAGAGTAACCAATTAACAATGTTGTGATAGTTTCAGGTACACAGCAGAGCATCTCATACATATACATGTATCCATTCTCCCCCAAACACCCCTCCAAGGGATAGTTAGAGAGTTTGGGATGGACTTGCACACTCTGCTATATTTAAAATGGATAACCAATAAGAACCGATTGTATAGCTCAGGGAACTCTGCTCAGTGTTATATGGCAGCCTGCATGGGAGGGGAGAGTATTGACTTTAATTCAGTTTTACTTTAGTGCAATTTCACTTACTTTAGTCTAAAGAATATAAAGGGCTACTTGATGCCTGTTGTTCTAATTAGTGATTTTGTTACCTGCCTGCAAATTAAATCCTTAAGGACAAAGCTGGTTTTGATCCATGTGCCTGGACACTTTAAATGACCCCACATTCCTGCTGATTGCATTCTTTTCCCAGCTGCCTCTGATCTTTACTGTTACTTTTTGCTTGTTTAGGTAAGGTTTTTTTAAACTTATTCTTTTAATCTATTTTCTTCACTGTCTGCTATTCCAATCCCTCGGGTTGTGAAGTTAAATACAAGTGGTAAGCTTCCACTGCATATAAAATTAAGTTAAAAAAATCAAAAAGGTTCTGTTCTGAAGGAGGGCTTCTACCACACCTTTTCTACAGAGGAAAAACGCCCTGTTATAGGAATATTTATTGACATTGACGGTTAATTCATTTAGAGTACTTGGCGGTGCATCTGAGACCCTCCCAAAATTTCTAAGATCTGAATGCTGGGTAATTGGCAATTAACCAATACAAGTTATGGTATTAGCATTTTAAAACATTGCAGTAAAGCATCCCATGTTCTAATTTTAGTTTGGCAGGAAGAAATTTACCCTGAAGTTATGATTGTAGCAAATACTAACGTTCCAGGTTCTGAGAGACCTACAGGTCAGACACAAAGCAGAATTTGGAAGGGGGCCCATACAAGGAAGAGGTTTAAAGCTTACATGGCTTTAGCTACATAGGAAATCCACTTCTGATCTCAGAGCAGCTTATTCATAAGGGCATCAGAGACTTGGGACAGCTTCTTTTGCCTTCCTGGTTGGAGAATTATGTAGTCAGAGTTTGATTAGAACTGTGTATTAACCCCACTCAGACACATCATCAAGACTGGGAGCATGTCAGCTCAGTTAATGCTGCAATGAGGACCAGGGCTTCTCCTTGTGGTCCTCACACTCCAGCTGCCCAGATATCAAACTCACTTCCTCTTCTTGATACCACTGCAGTTATTGCGTGAAGATGGACAGAGATGAATGTTTAGCACTCATCACCTATGGCCCAATTATCAAATGCTTTGGCCCAGAAATAAGGTATGAAGAACTTGTTTGGTCTTACCCATGACTAATCTGCCTCTAACTAATAGTTGACTGGGTATAATTATGAGCTTCCCAGAAGGTGCTAGTACTAAAGAGCTTGCCAGTTAATGCAGGACAGGAAGATTCCCTGGAGGAGGGCATGGCACCCACTCCAGTATTCTTGCCTGGAAAATCCTATGGACAGAGGAGCCTGGCGGGCTATGGTCTATAGGGTCGCAAAGAGTTGGGCACAACTGAAGCAACTTAGCACAAATGCACAATTATATGTTCAACTGCCAATATTTTATGTTTTAAAACCACAGAATTCTCTTGATAATCAAGTTCTGACCAGTCATCAGAGTCCAACATATTCAAATGCAGCAAAGAAAACAAAAGAGCTATCAAAATTCAACAAGACCTCAGATGAAATCTTTGCATTTTCAAACAATACTTCACAAAATTTCCCTAAGAAACAAAGGGAGAGATGGCTTCTCATTGGGGTTGTTACTGCCAATACCCTCATGTGAAACTAAAGATTTGCAGTTGAGAATATAAGACCAAGAAATTTTTTGTTTTGGGTTTTTTTTTTTTTTTTAATGTGGACCATTTTTAAGTCTTTTCGCCTCGCCTTTCGCAAGACCGGCGCACTAAGAGCGCCCGGCCGGCTGCGCGGTGCACTAAGAGCCCGACCGAGAGGAGCTACCCCACTGACCCAGGAAGGATGGCGGTGAGGACCAGCGCACTAAACACAGAGGAGAGGAGCTACCCCACGACCGAGGTCAGGAAGGGCGGCAGTGAGGAGATACCCCTCCTCCAAGGTCAGGAAGGGTGGCGGTGAGGAGAGACCCCTCCTCCAAGGTAAGGTGCCATGGCTGTGCTTTGCTGGAGCAGCCGGGAAGAGATACCCCACGCCCAAGGTAAGAGAAACCCAAGTAAGACGGTAGGTCTTGCAAGAGGGCATCAGAGGCCACATACAATGAAACCATACTCACAGAAAACTAGTCAATCTAATCTCACCAGGACCACAGCCTTGTCTAACTCAATGAAATTAGGCCATGCCTGTGGGGCAACCCAGGATGGGCGGGTCATGGTGGAGAGATCTGACAGGGTGTGGTCCACTGGAGAAGGGAACGGCAAACCACTTCAGTATTCTTGCCTTGAAAACCCCATGAACAGTATGAAAAGGCAAAATGATAGGATACTGAAAGAGAAACTCCCCAGGTCAGTAGGGGCCCAATATGCTACTGGAGATCAGTGGAGAAATAACTCCAGAAAGAATGAAGGGATGGAGCCAAAGCAAAAAGAATACCCAGCTGTGGATGTATCTGGTGATAGAAGCAAAGTCCGATGCTGTAAAGAGCAATATTGCATAGGAACCTGGAATGTCAGGTCCACGAATCAAGGCAAATTGGAAGGGGTCAAACAAGAGATGGCAAGAGTGAATGTTGACGTTCTAGGAATTAGCGAACTAAAATGGACTGGAATGGGTGAATTTAACTCAGAGGACCATTATATTTACTACTGCGGGCAGGAATCCCTCAGAAGAAATGGAGTGGCCATCATGGTCAACAAAAGAGTCCGAAATGCAGTACTTGGATGCAATCTCAAAAACGACAGAATGATCTCTGTTCGTTTCCAAGGCAAACCATTCAATGTCACAGTAATCCAAGTCTATGCCCCAACCAGGAACGCTGAAGAAGCTGAAGTTGAACGGTTCTATGAAGACCTTTTAGAACTAACACCCAAAAAAGATGTCCTTTTCATTATAGGGGACTGGAATGCAAAAGTAGGAAGTCAAGAAACAATACCTGGAGTAACAGGCAAATTTGGCCTTGGAATATGGAATGAAGCAGGGCAAAGACTAACAGAGTTTTGCCAAGAAAATCCACTGGTCATAGCAAATACCCTCTTCCAACAACACAAGAGAAGACTCTATACATGGACATCACCAGATGGTCAACACCGAAATCAGCTTGATTATATTCTTTGCAGCCAAAGATGGAGAAGCTCTATACAATCAGCAAAAACAAGACCAGGAGCTGACTGTGGCTCAGACCATGAAGTCCTTATTGCCAAATTCAGATTGAAATTGAAGAAAGTAGGGAAAACCACTAGACCATTCAGGTATGACCTAAATAAAATCCCTTATGATTGTACAGTAGAAGTGAGAAATAGATTTAAGGGCCTAGATCTGATAGATAGAGTGCCTGATGAACTATGGAATGAGGTTTGTGACATTGTACAGGAGACAGGCATCAAGACCATCCCCATGGAAAAGAAATGCAAAAAAGCAAAATGGCTGTCTTGGGAGGCCTTACAAATAGCTGTGAAAAGAAGAGAAGCGAAAAGCAAAGGAAAAAGGAAAGATATAAACATCTGAATGCAGAGTTCCAAAGAATAGCAAGAAAAGATAAGAAAGCCTTCTTCAGGGATCAATGCAAAGAATAGAGGAAAACAACAGAATGGGAAAGATTAGGGATCTCTTCAAGAAAATCAGAGATACCAAAGGAACATTTCATGCAAAGATGGGCTCGATAAAGGACAGAAATGGTATGGACCTAACAGAAGCAGAAGATATTAAGAAGAGGTGGCAAGAATACACAGAGGCCCCGGCTGGCCCCCCCCCCCTGAAGTAAAAGAACGAAAGAGGGGAGAAACACAGAGAACTGTACAAAAAAGAGCTTCACAACCCAGATAATCATGATGGTGTGATCACTGACCTAGAGCCAGACATCCTGGAATGTGAAGTCAAGTGGGCCTTAGAAAGCATCACTACGAACAAAGCTAGTGGAGGTGATGGAATTCCAGTGGGAGCTATTCCAAATTCTGAAAGATGATGCTGTGAAAGTGCTACACTCAATATGCCAGCAAATTTGGAAAACTCAGCAGTGGCCACAAGATTGGAAAAGGTCAGTTTTCATCCCAATCCCAAAGAAAGGCAATGCCAAGGAGTGCTCAAACAACCGAACAATTGCACTCATCTCACACGCTAGTAAAGTAATGCTCAAAATTCTCCAAGCCAGGCTTCAGCAATATGTGAACCGTGAACTTCCTGATGTTCAAGCTGGTTTTAGAAAAGGCAGAGGAACCAGAGATCAAATTGCCAACATCCGCTGGATCATCAAAAAAGCAAGAGACTTCCAGAAAAACATCTATTTCTGCTTTATTGACTATGCCAAAGCCTTTGACTGTGTAGATCACAATCAACTGTGGAAAATTCTGAAAGGGATGGGAATACCAGACCACCTGATCTGCCTCTTGAGAAATCTGTATGCAGGTCAGGAAGCAACAGTTAGAACTGGTCATGGAACAACAGACTTGTTCCAAATAGGAAAGGGAGTAAGTCAAGGCTGTATATTGTCACCATGTTTATTTAACTTATATGCAGAGTACATCATGAGAAATGCTGGACTGGAAGAAACACAAGTTGGAATCAAGATTGCTGGGATAAATATCAATAACCTCAGATATGCAGATGACACCACCCTTATGGCAGAAAGTGAAGAGGGGCTAAAAAGCCTCTTGATGAAAGTGAAAGTGGGGAGTGAAAAGGTTGGCTTAAAGCTCAACATTCAGAAAACGAAGATCATGGCATCTGGTCCCATCACTACATGGGAAATAGATGGGGAAACAGTGGAAACAGTACCAGACTTTATTTTTTTGGGCTCCAAAATCACTGCAGATGGTGACTGCAGCCATGAAATTAAAGACATTTACTCCTTGGAAGGAAAGTTATGACCAACCTAGATAGCATATTCAAAAGCAGAGACATTACTTTGCCAACAAAGGTTCGCCTAGTCAAGGCTATGGTCTTTCCTGTGGTCATGTATGGATGTGAGAGGTGGACTGTGAAGAAGGCTGAGCACAGAAGAATTGATGCTTTTGAACTGTGGTGCTGGAGAAGACTTTTGAGAGTCCCTTGGACTGCAAGGAGATCCAACCAGTCCATTCTGAAGGAGATCAGCCCTGGAATTTCTTTAGAAGGAATGATGTTCAAGCTGAGACTCCAGTATTTTGGCCACCTCATGCGAAGAGTTGACTCATTGGAGAAGACTCTGATGCTGGGAAGGATTGGGGGCAGGAGGAGCAGGGGACGACAGAGGATGAGATGGCTGGATGGCATCACTGACTCGATGGATGTGAGTCTCAGTGACCTCCGGGAGTTGGTGATGGACAGGGAGGCCTGGCGTGCTGCGGTTCATGGGGTCACAAAGATTCAGACACGACTGAGCGACTGATCTGATCTGATCTCATAATATTGCTTCTGTTTTATGTTTTGGTTTTTGGGCCAAGAGGCATGTGGCATCTTAGCTCCCCAACCATGGATCAACCCTGCACATCCTGCATTTGAAGCCAAAGTCTTAACCACTGGACCACCAGGGAAGTTCTAAGAGTGTGGGACCAAAAACTCTGAACATGAGCTTTTCATAAACCTGCTGTGCTGCTCCACAGGAAAACAGTAAGTCTCCAAAATGGATTCAGACTCAAAGCTAAACACTGATCTAACATTATTATTTTAAAACACTGCTAGGTTACTACTAGAAGTGAAGTGAAAGTCTCTCAGTTGTGTCCAACTCTTTGTGACCCCATGGACTATAGAGTCCATGGAAGTCTCCAGGCCAGAATACTGGAGTGGGTAGCCTTTTCCTTCTCCAGGGGATCTTCCTAAGCCAGGGATCAAACCCAGGTCTCCCGCATTGCAGATGGATTCTTTACCAGTTGAGGCAAAAAGGAAGCCCAGCATACTACTAGCATTCACCTTAATTTTAGCATATTTTGGCCTGAAATCAGAAAGCTTGTGATTTTATCCTCCAAAAGGGTACTCATCAAGTCATTCTGAAGCCTGACCATCTATTAGATGGGTCAACGGACAGCATCCTTACAGTAGACATTAACTAACCTCAGGGAAGACAGAAAACAAGAGTGATCAAAATCATAACAATGATCATCAAACACTGAACATATGCTTTATGCTGGGAACCAGCTTTCCTAAGATCCAGGCAAAGGAAATCTTGTTTTCCTATTAGAAGTATGTGGCAAATGCTCTATAGTTTGTAGCAATAGAAGCAGGAGGGCAGGCTGAATCCATAGCTCAATCTTACTGGCCTGTATCAGGCAGTTTGACTGTGTTCAGTGCACCTTCTGGATCCTTCTTTGGGAGAACAACTAGTTTACAAAGGAAACAAGAAAATGATTTATATGTAAAGGCTGGATCATATTCAACGGCTAGCAACCTGACTGGTAACGTAAGCTCACACTGCTTATTGTCTCTGCTTAACTACTGAACCAGCAGGCAAGCAGTGCAAACGGCAGGAGAGATAAAGTAAGACAAGTGGACACAGCACTCACCTGTCCATCAGTCCGAAGGTCCCCCTGATCTTTATGGTCACTGCCACCCAAATGGATGAAGCATTCTACCATACACAGGGAGAACATGTGTGTTAGCCACTCAGTTGTGTCCAACTCTCTGTGACCCCAAAGACTGTAGCCCACCAGGCTTCTCTGTCCATGAAAATCTCCAGGCAAGAATACTGGAGTGGGCGGCCATTCCCTTCTCCAGGGGATCGTTCTGACCACAGGGATCTGTGCTGAATAGTCATGCCATAGCAGCTGGGGGAGGGATAGTGTCAGTGGGGAAGTGTCTATAAACTGTTAGAGAAGGCAGCTGCCAAAGCCATCAACTTTCATGTTTTAATTTTTTTGCATCTTTGACCTTCAAGCAAACCCAATGGCCTCCCCAATATAACTGTCCCATGTCTTTAAACTTTTTCAAATATCCATAAGTCTTATGAATCAATATCTCTCTCTCAGACACACACACACACACACACACACACACACACACACACACACCTTTGTCTCTGGTCCTCCTTTTTCCTGGCTTTTTCTCAGTTTCTCTGCCTTTTCCTTCTGCCTCTTAAAACATCTCTTTTGGATAACAGTTCCTCAAAGAAGGAAAAAAATATCAAGATTATCTTAACTTGGCAAACAACAAACCAACCCGCCCAACCGTGGCAACCACAAGCAACCCAGAGAGTCCTCAAAAGAAAGGAAATGAGGTTACAACTTTGGTCTCCCTGGGGCAAAATGCTTTCCCGTGCAACAGTGCACTTCACTTTATACAATCACTTTTAAACTTACTTATCACTTTATCCAGATTTTGTATAATACAGTGAAAGAATTCACTTGAAAGCCAAGGCATCCTTGCATTAAGAAGACCTGCCATGGTCAGATCAAGTTCAATTTTATAGGTTTTTTTTTTTATTGCCGCCCCCAGCTCTGCTGCCCTATGGTAATCAAAGTCAGGCTCATTCATATCATCTTATGTATATTTCAGATTTCCAAACTCCGGGTTTGAAGCCTAAATGTATTTTGTTTTTCAAAGAGTCTGAAAAATGATAGAGGCCCTGCAAAAACGTATCTAGATTGGATCTAAATGGAATTATATCACTGCGGCTGAACTGAAGAGCAACTGGAATAATGCAATAGCTATTTGCCCAATAACTGGTGTGTCAGCGAGTGGCTTTGAATTATTTTTCTAGTCACCACTTGTGGTTTTATTCACCAGAATATAGAAGAGATCTTAAGGCTTATTTTGCCACTTCCCCTTCATTTTACAGACGAAGAAAACCCAGAGTCCAGACAGGTGATGTGAATTGTTGAGATCACAAAGCCAAACACAGCATCTTTCTAACTGAATCTTTCATCTACTAATTAATAGCCTAGTGTGTTTCAACAGTATACAAACTCTATCTTATTTGGCAATGCAAGAACCATTTGTTGAGCAATTAGTATGTAACAAATACTGCACTGGATCACAGAAATTGAATATGAACTAGGGTGAAAGACTCAGCAAATGAAGTCAGAAAAGTTAAAGGTTTAAATCCGATGTCACTACTGACCATCTCTGTGGCTTTGAACAAATGCCTTAGCAGCTGTGAACGTTCAGAAGTCACTAAATTTCCAAACATGATTTAACTGTCTCCTTCGTAAGTATGAACAATTTAATGAGATAATGCAATTGACATGCTCAGCCCAGTGCCTAGAATTTAAGGATTCATCACATGTTGTCGCCGTTGTTCAGTTGCTCAGTCGTGTCTGACTCTTTGTGACCCCATGGACTGCAGCACGCCAGGCTTCTCTGCCCTTCACTATCTCCTGGAGTTTGCTCAAACCCCTGCCCCTTGAGTCAGTGATGCCATCCAACCATCTCATTCTCTGTCGCCCCCTTCTCCTCTGCCCTCAGTCTTTTCCAGCATCAAGTACATGTTACCTATTATTATCACCACAAGTTGAAGAAAGCACCGCTCATACCTACTCAAGTGCCAGAAATCCAAGTCTAGAAAGACGTAGGGAAATGTGAATAATAAGAGTGAGTTCAATCCTGGAGTGAGTGAGTGCCATCCTGGAGGCACATGCAACGGGAACAAAGCTGCTGATTCTGCTGATGAAGAGGCCACCCTTGGGCAAGCTGAGCTGGGCCCCAAGTATATACTTTTTGTTTTTATAACTTTTACTTAACTTTTTACTGATTCCGTTTTGTAGCAAACCTAATCATGGCCTAATATACGAGAAGGAGTCAGGGAGGAGGAAATATCGAAAGACAGCTAAAATAATCAGCAGGGGATTTCCTGGCATTCTGGTGGTCACGACTCCAGGCTTCCACTGCAGGGGCTGCTGCTGCTACTGCTGCTAAGTCGCTTCAGTTGTGTCCGACTGTGTGTGACCCCAGAGACGGCAGCCCACCAGGCTCCCCCATCCCTGGGATTCTCTAGACAAGAATACTGGAGTGGGTTGCCATTTCCTTCTCCAATGCATTAGAGTTAAAAGTGAAAGTGAAGTTGCTCAGTCCTGTCCGACTCTTTGTGACCCCATGAACTGCAGCCCACCAGGCTCCTCTGTCCATGGGATTTTCCAGGCAAGAGTACTGGAGTGGGGTGCCATTGCCTTCTCTGCTACTGCAGGGGGCACGGTTCAATTCCTGCTCAGGGAACTAAGATCCTGTATGCTGCATGGCACAGCCAAGGGGAAAAAAAATGCAGTAAACATTTAAAAAATCTCACAGGCAAAATATAAGGCACTATTAACAAAATCTCACATGATGTTCAGCATTTTTCTGGTGATTATTTAGTTTCCAGGCTGATTAGAACTCCAATCTAATTGAATGTTTTAAGGATTGTCATCTTCTGTTTCTTTTTCAGACATAAGTCATCCCTATAAAAACCAAGAAATTGGGAATATTCTCTACTTATATCACTTCTATATGCTGAAAGAGGTCTATCTTATTTTTTCTTGATAAGAAATAAAAAATCTTCCTATATGATGGGGAAAATGAGCCAACACACTGGAGACTACAGCATAGAAAATAAAAACATAGGAAGAGGGAAGTAAACAATTCCAAAATCAAATTCTGGCTCTGACTTTGAGCAAATTACTTAAGCACTCTGAGTCCAATTTCCTGTACGAGAGAGAAAGCATACCTGTTGTATGGGAGCTAGTGATGATTAGAGGATGTAATACACAAAAGAGATATTTTTTAAAGGCTCTTAGTCCACAAAATTAAAAAGGGAAACCTGGAGAAAAAGTTGACCTTATGAGCAAAGGAACTCTATAGACTCACTCATCAGTATCTCAGAAATTAAAGTTGAGATAAGAAGTCAGGGCAGGAATGTGTCACTTTGTACAGCAGAAACCAACACAACATTGCAAAACATCCACACTTCAATAAAAATCAATTAAAAAATTAAATACATAAAAATAAAGCAGGGATTTGGGGAAAGGAGATGTGAAAAAGACAGAGAAGGACAAACAGTGCAATAAGCATGTGATTGGGGAAGAAACAGAATCCTTCCAAAATGTATTATGAAAGAACCAATTCACTTCAAGGGTCACATACAGAAGGATACCCCTGTGGCCTCCAAGAATAAAGGCAGCTCCTGATATAGACAGCCTGTCTTAGAAGAAGGAGTTTTCACAATGGGCCAATCTGGTTTTATTAAGTTTATATGGGATGTGTAAGCTGGCACATTAAAATTTTCTCTGAAAACTGAGTCTTGCCTGCCTTGGGAACTGCTCTATTACATCAAGAGGCCCAATACCCACTAAACTTTACAAGGAAAGAGATCCACAGACATATCTTTGAAATGGAATTTGGATAATTATTTACAGCAGGAAGGGGGAGTGGGGAGCTTGAACCTCTGTCCTGACCAAAGCTATTAACTCCCAAGAATTAACCGAATCTGGGTCCCTGCCAGGAAGTAAATGAATGTCTTGCTTTGAACACTGATGTTTAGATTTGACAATAAAAAAAAAAAAAAAAAAAAACAGGCAGCACTGCAAATGATGATTTCATTTACTTCCCTGTGGAGGATAAATGTATTCATTGTCTGAAGCGCAAAATGGACTTGCACTAAATGTCATGAACTCCACAATCTGTGACTAAAAGAATTGGACCCACTACTTTCTGTGACTTTGCACAGGGATTATTTACCCACTACTAATAACAGCATTAGGTCCATATGCAAAAGTAAATCTATTTTTAAAAAAATGATTTCCAGGATATCTTTTCCAAGGTTTCAAATTTATTTACAAATATACACACACATCTTATTCGAAGGTTGCCTCCAATGAAATGTGAGGTCACCCAAGTCTCTTCCTGGCACTTGAACAGCAGAAAAATGTCCATGGAGACCTTTCCTTACTCCAACTTTCCAATCACATGGATGAAAAAATCAAAGACCTTCTTATCCTAATCTTCTGTGAGTTATTTCTCTAAGTGTGTCTAACAGCTGTCACCTCAAACATCCAAATCTCTGGGTTCACACTTCTGATAAATGACTCTTGCAACATTGTACTTGTGAAATCCACTAACCAGCTGGGAGCTCAGAACTTTAACTCGGGCTGTCACCTTCAATTCATCATTGCGGATGGCAAGAGAATCACAGCTCTCCAACTGCGGAGCTCACTAAACTCACGAAGAACAGTAGCAGTCGATTAGGCAGGTTGGGAACCAGCTTCTCAGGCTCCTCGTCCAACAGACAAGTCTCTCGTTCAAAGAAGACATAAGTAGAATCCATGGAGAAGACAGAGTTCATACATTTCCCTTGGCAAAGGAGCCCTGCCAAGCCCCACTTGCCATCACAGGAGCCTGGATGAAGGGAAACTGTCTTCCTGCCAAATATAGACCGTGTGGCAATTTCCATCAGCTGGGAATTCTCTCTAGGATGTTGGGATGGCCTGACACCAGTGGTATGCCCAGGTAACTGGTAGGAGATGGGTCAGCAAACAAGCCCCCGTGGGAACACACACAAAACGGACATTCCAGAGTCAAGAGCATCCTCGTCTTGAA
This sequence comes from Tragelaphus eurycerus, assembly GCA_935064755.1. NCBI lineage: Eukaryota > Metazoa > Chordata > Mammalia > Artiodactyla > Bovidae > Tragelaphus > Tragelaphus eurycerus. The sequence goes on along the minus strand of CAKXYN010000034.1, from coordinate 7,346,013 downwards.
AGGCCATTTGGTCCAGGTGAAACTTAACTGGTGTGATTTACATAGTTTCAAGTGTCGGAGCTGTACACTCACCACTGAAACACCCTTTGGGAAACATGGTTTAGAAAGTATCGTTATGGCTGTATGTTTCAGAACTCAGTGGGTATCTAATTTTCATGGCCATTTCTTCCCTTCATCTCTCTGCTGAGGCTCTAGGAATCATGCACGTTCGTTGCTCTGCTATTCTTAGAAATACACATCTGACCACCTTTACTCATTCAGGCAAATTTCCCCCTCTACAAGTCAATCCATTGCATTGTCCATGCAATGCAAGGCCCATTTCAACTCTGATAAGGCTGAATCTTTAAAACAAACATTAAAATGACGCAACTTCCGGGAGCTGAACACATTTACAGACTTGTCATCACCCAGGGTTCTGGAAAACACATGCTCTGCTACAGTACCTATCACTGGTGGGGAGGAGGGGCTGATTCTGTAGAATGTCACCTCAGGATCACTTCTCAGGGTGCTGATGGCTTCTATCTTATTTCTTTTCCACTTGAAACTGAAACCCTGGTCTGCGGGGTCCTCTGGATCTCTTGCATCGTAACTACCAGCGGGGCTTTCCCTCCCTGTGTCTTCTGGCTTCTTGCCTCCTGCCGTGACCAGTCCCTTCTCTGCCTGCCTTTATTCTCTCTTTAGTGATGTCTTACTACACTCTGATGTTCTGTTGCTTTATTCATAAAATCAAGAAACACACACCTTCATACATTAATGCATATATGTGGAATCTAGGAAAATGGCATAAACTTTTTTTTACAAAGCAGGAACAGAGACACAGATGTAGAGAACAAACATGGATATCAATAGGATTGGGGGTGTGTGGGATGAATTGGGAGATTGGGATTGCCATACGTACACTACTATATAAAAAACAGATAACTTATGGGAACCTACTGTATAGTACAGGCAACTGTACTCAATGCTCTTTGGTGACCTAAATGGGCAGGAAATTCACAGAAGAGGGGATATGTGTATACATGTGGCTGACTCACTTTACTATATATCAGAAACTAATACAACATTGGCAAGCAACTATAGTCTAATTTAAAAAAGAAAGATATACATTTTAGAGTTAGAAAGGATCTTAAAGGACAGCATTGGAGCCAAGAGGACATCCTGCTGAAGCCTGAATAATTCCTTTCTCCTACAAAAACCTATTTTACCATTAAAGACTCTGGTAGAAAAGTCTTCATCACACTGGATCCAAATCACTGTTAAAGTCTACACTTATTGATCTCATTCTAACCCCTCAGGAGATGACGAAGTGGAGAGTAAGGAATACGGGCTTTAAAGACCAAAAGACCCAAGTTAGGATCCTAGTAACACCATGGTATTGCTATACAAGCTGATGCATAAGACCCAGCCTCAACTAGATACCAGGCCACCATATGATTTGGGGTGATTTCTGGTCCTTGGACTGATCAGAACACAGAGGACAATAAACAGATGATCTTACTTTTCTCTTTCTCCTTCTTCCACATGAAACTCAATGTTTTAGATGCATTTGAAGTCTTAAATACTTCTGGGTTTCAAATTCTCAATACTAGTGGTGACTCTCCCTTGAACATGTTCTAAATGATTCTGTTCTGAACATGGTGCCCAGATGGAAGGCACTGCCTCATGTGTGTTCAGGCTAGTGTAAACTAGAACCAAGCCTGATCACTTAACACAGACTCCGGTTCAATCCCCTCTCCCCCCACCCTGTGCCATGTCAAAGCTTTTTTCAATCATATTTTTCTGCCTCTATTCCTTGTCTTGACACTTGAATCTGTCTCCCTTTGGTACAAAATCGTGGATGTTCCTGTTAAATTTTCACTGGGGGTCTCAGATTTTCAACCTAGAAACATTTCAGGGTAAGATCCTAGAAATGTTATTTTTCCAGTGCCAACCTTTGTATGCATATTTGTATAATGAATGTGTTAAAAGAATGAAGTTTATCATTAACGTCAAAGGCTGACAAAATGGCTTTGTCGTTGCCCTACTGGATTCTACGCACTTGCTTTAGGCCTGAATCCAAGGGTCTTCTATCTCTTGGGTCTTATTTAGTTTCAGCTTTTCACTGGCTGGGAAGATCCTACAGTGTTTCCACGCTGTGCTCCTACTTCAAGAAACATGACTGTCTCAGATGCTGAAAGAGGTGATGGGTGGTTATCATCCAACACAGTTCCTGGCACATGACAACGGTTCTCTGCCCTTTTCTTATGTCAGTGTCAGAAAAAAAGGGGCCAAGACCTTAAAGAAATGAGGCCGCTTAACAAACATTGTCCTGGGACACATATGGGCTGCCTTCTGCAGCTCAGAGAACTAATTAGCATTCATTCTCTGTAACAAGCAAGTTGCTAATTTGATAGAAAGACCTAAGTAAATTTGCAGCTTCCCTTCATCATATAATATTCATTTTCATTTAGCAACTCGGTCATCTCATGCTGAATATTAGTTTTGAAATTTTAATTGACTATGTGTCTTTTACTCAGTAACCACAAACACCAAGTTGAATCATTCGGCTAGAATATAAATGGAATTAACAAATGGCTGAAGTTACCTATGAGGCAGGCACATGGAAATTTGTCCAATATAATAAGCAATGATAAAAATAAAAGTGAATATTTTCACAGCAGTTTAGGATTTATGAAGTGCTTTTCTCATATCTTGACAGAATGTGGTCCACTGGAGAAGGGAATGGCAAACCACTTCAGTATTCTTGCCTTGAGAACACCATAAACAGTATGAAAAGGCAAAATGATAGGAAACTGAAAGAGGAACTCCCCAGGTCAGTAGGTGCCCAATATGTTACTGGAGATCAGTGGAGAAATAACTCCAGAAAGAATGACAGGATGCAGCCAAAGCAAAAATAATACCCAGTTGTGGATGTGACTGGTGATAGAAGCAAGGTCTGATGCTGTAGAGAGCAATATTGCATAGGAACCTGGAATGTTAGGTCCATGAATCTAGGCAAATTGGAAGTGGTCAAACAAGAGATGGCAAGAGTGAATGTCGACATTCTAGGAATCAGCAACCTAAAATGGACTGGAATGGGTGAATTTAACTCAGATGACCATTATATCTACTACTGCGGGCAGGAATCCCTCAGAAGAAATGGAGTGGCCATCATGGTCAACAAAAGAATCCAAAACGCAGTACTTGGATGCAATCTCAAAAATGACAGAATGATCTCTGTTCATTTCCAAGGTAAACCATTCAATATCACAGTACTCCAAGACTATGCCCCAACCAGTAACGCTGAAGAAGCTGAACTTGAACGGTTCTATGTAGACCTACAAGATCTTTTAGAACTAACACCCCAAAAAGATGTCCTTTTCATTATAGGGGCCTGGAATGCAAAAGTAGGAAGTCAAGAAACACCTGGAGTAACAGGCAAATTTGGCCTTGGAATACAGAATGAAGCTGGGCAAAGGCTAATAGAATTTTGCCAAGAGAAAGCACTGGTCATAGCAAACACCCTCTTCCAACAACACAAGACAAGACTCTACACATGGACATCACCAGATGGTCAACACCGAAATCAGATTGATTATATTCTTTGCAGCCAAAGATGGAGAAGCTCTGTGCTATGCTATGCTATGCTATGCTATGCTATGCTATGCTATGCTAAGTCACTTCAGTCGTGTCCGACTCTGTGTGACCCCATAGACGGCAGCCCACCAGGCTCCCCTGTCCCTGGGATTCTCCAGGCAAGAACACTGGAGTGGGTTGCCATTTCCTTCTCCAGTGCATGAAAGTGAAAAGTGGAAGTGAAGTTGCTCAGTCGTATCCAACTCTTGGCGACCCCATGGACTACAGCCTACCAGGCTCCTCCGTCCATGGGATTTTCCAGGCAAGAGTACTGGAGCGGGGTGCCACTGCCTTCTCTGGGAAAAGCTCTATACAGTCAGCAAAAACAAGACCAGGAGCTGACTGTGGCTCAGACCATGAGCCCCTTATTGCCAAATTCAGACTTAAATTGAAGAAAGTAGGGGAAACCCCTAGACCATTCAGGTATGATCTAAATCAAATCCCTTATGATTATACAGTGGAAGTGCTAAATAGATTTAAGGGACCAGATCTGATAGAGTGCCTGATGAACTATGGACTGAGATTCATGACACTGTACAGGAGATAGGGATCAAGACCACCCCTATGGAAAAGAAATGAAAAAAAGCAAAATGGCTGTCTGGGGAGGCCTTATAAATAGCTATGAAAAGAAGACAAGTGAAAAGCAAAGGAGAAAAGGAAAGATATACACATCTGAATACAGAGTTCCAAAGAATAGTGAGGAGAGATAAGAAAGCCTTCCTTAGTGATCAATGCAAAGAAACAGAGGAAAACAACAGAATGGGAAAGACTAGAGATCTCTTCAAGAAAATCAGAGATACCAAAGGAACATTTCATGCAATGAAGAACTCGATAAAGGACAGAAATGATATGGACCTAACAGAAGCAGAAGACATTAAGAAGAGGTGGCAAGAATACACAGAAGAACTGTGCAAAAAAGATCTTCATAACCCAGATAATCACGATGATATGATCACTGACCTAGAGCCAGACATCCTGGAATGTGAAGTCAAGTGGGCCTTAGAAAGCATCACTATGAACAAAGCTAGTGGAGGTGATGGAATTCCAGTTGAGCTATTTCAAATCCTGAAAGATGATGCTGTGAAAGTGCTGCACTCAATATGCCAACAAATTTGGAAAACTCAGCAGTGGCCACAGGACTGGAAAAGGTCAGTTTTCATTCCAATCCCAAAGAAAGGCAATGCCAAAGAATGCTCAAACTACAGCACCATTGCACTCATCTCACACGCTAGTAAAGTAATGCTCAAAATTCTCCAAGCCAGGCTTTAGCAATACGTGAACCGTGAACTTCCAGATGTTCAAGCTGGTTTTAGAAAAGGCAGAGGAACCAGAGATCCAATTGCCAATATCTGCTGGATCATCAAAAAAGCAAGAGAGTTCCAGAAAAACATCTATTTCTGCTTTATTGACTATGCCAAAGCCTTTGACTGTAGATCACAATAAACTGTGGAAAATTCTCAAAGAGGTGGGAATACCAGACCACCTGACCTACCTCTTGAGAAACTTACGTGCAGGTCAGGAAGCAACAGTTAGAACTGGACATGGAACAACAGACTGGTTCCAAATAGGAAAAGGAGTACGTCAAGGCTGTATACTGTCATCCTGTTTATTTAACTTATATGCAGAGTACATCATGAGAAACGCTGAGCTGGAAGAAGCACAAGCTGGAATCAAGATTGCCGGGAGAAATATCAATAACCTCAGATATGCAGATGACACTACACTTATGGCAGAAAGTGAAGAGGAACTAAAAAGCCTCTTGATGAGAGTGAAAGAGGAGAGTGAAAAAGTTGGCTTAAAGCTCAACATTCAGAAAACGAAGATCATGGCATCTGGTCTCTTCACTTCGTGGGAAATAGATGGGGAAACAGTGGAAACAGTGTCAGACTTTATTTTGGAGGGCTCCAAAATCACTGCAGATGGTGCCTGCAGCCATGAAATTAAAAGACGCTTACTCCTTGGAAGTAAAGTTATGACCAACCTAGATAGCATATTGAAACGCAGAGACATTACTTTGCCCACAAAGGTCCATCTAGTCAAGGCCATGGTTTTACAAGTGGTCATGTATGGATGCGAGAGTTGGACTGTGAAGAAAGCTGAGCGCCAAAGAATTGATGCTTTTGAACTGTGGTATTGGAGAAGACTCTTGAGAGTCTCTTGGACTGCAAGGAGATCCAACCAATCCATTCTAAAGGAGATCAGTCCTGGGTGTTCTTTGGAGGGAATGATGCTAAAGCTGAAACTCCAGTACTTTGGCCACCTCATGTGAAGACTTGACTCATTGGAAAAGGCTCTGATGCTGGGAGGGATTGAGGGCAGGAGGAGAAGGGGACAACAGAGGATGAGATGGCTGGATGGCATCACTGACTCGATGGACGTGAGTCTGAGTGACCTCCGGGTGTTGGTGATGGACAGGGAGGCCTGGCATGCTGCGATTCTTGGGGTCGCAAAAAGCTGGACACGACTAAGCGACTGAACTGAACTTTCTAATATCTACATTACCCATTTTAAATACTTGAAAACAGCAGGAAAACAAAAGATGAAAATGAAGCAAGGGACAACTTAAATGGCATAGGAAATTGGGAAAAGAATTTTATTATTCGTCTTTTTGTCTTCATGTACCTTATATAGTGGACTTCCCTGGTGACTCAGCAGTAGAGAATCCACCTGCAGTGCAGGAGATGCTGGTTTGATCCCTGGGTCAGGAAGATCCCCTGGAGGAGGGCAAGGCAACTCACTCTAGTATTCTTGCCTGGAGAATCCCATGAGCAGAGGAGCCTGATGAGCTACAACCCATGGGGCAAGAGAGTTGGGCACAACTTAGCAACTACACAACATCATCATCTTATATTGTAATTGGTACATAGTAAGTACTCAGTAAACACCCATTAGGTGAATAGATGGAATAACTCACCATTATTATGTTTGCCCAGAACCTGTGTGCACAGGACATGCTCCTGAGAGACTGAACAGGGACTTTTCTGAACGAAAACTGGACAAAATGACAACCTACAAAATCTGGGAAAGTCAATGACTTTACTACCAGTCATCTTTGTACAAGTAGTTAAATGCATACTGTATTTGATAGAAGATTCCAGAGACATCGAAGAAGGGACCAGAGCAGATCCCTCTCCTCTGTCTGAACTCAAGGATGTGGAGCCATGGTACCAGCAGAGGCCCTTGTGCCCATCCGCCTCTTTAGGGAGTCCAGACGGATTTGACTGAGTCTGTCCTGGTTCTCAAAGCTTCCCTGGTGGCGCAGTGGCAAAGAATACGTCTGCCAAAGCAGGAGACGTAAGAGATGTGGGTTCGATCCCTGGGTCAGGAAGATCCCCTGGGGGAAGACATGGCAACCCACTCCAGTATTCTTGCCTGGGAAATCAATCCCATGGACTGAGGAGTCTGGTAGGTTACAAGCCACGGGGTCTCAAAGAGTCACACATAACTGAGCAACTAAGCAGTTTAGCATAAATCCTGCTTGGGAACAGATTCAACTCCACCACTTAGAAGTACCTTGGACAAATAACAAAATTTCTGGGCTTCAATTTATTCATCACTAATATGGGAATAATAAGATAATTATCCCATAATAATATGGGATAATAACATGTAGGTGTTCCAAATAAAACTATATTGCTGCTGCTGCTGCTAAGTCGCTTCAGTCGTGTCCGACTCTGTGTGACCCCATAGACAGAAGCTCACTAGGCTCCCCCATCCCTGGGATTCTCCAGGCAAGAATACTGGAGTGGGTTGCCATTTCCATCTCCAATGCATGAAACTGAAAAGTGAAAGTGAAGTCGCTCAGTCGTGTCCGACTCTTAGCGACCCCATGGACTGGAGCCTACCAGGATCCTCCGTCCATGGGATTTTCCAGGCAAAAGTACTGGGGTGGGGTGCCATTGCCTTCCCCGAAAACTATATTAATATAAGTAAAAATGCTTAGAACCATGCTCTATACCCTACAGGTACCATATATGTGTTTTGAGTTAGCAGCAGTCATATTTCCAGTGCCCAACAGAATGCTTTACACAAAGAACTGATAATGTGATATCTGTCAAACAAATAAGCCTTCAGACTTGTTTCTACTTGGAAGAAATGTCTATTTTTCATAGTTTATAGTTTTTGGAATCACTCAAAAATGGTAAAGGACAGAGTGAAAGGTGGGCAGACAGGTGATTTGGAAATTCATTAAAGGTGGTATATGGCATTTCCTTAGAAACCAAGTGACTCCAAGGAAAGGTTGTGTCAAGTAGACTCAACAAAATCATAAAGACACCAATTAGGCAGCCCATTTCCTTTCAGAGAACGTGTGCTAGTCTGTGGAGGCCAAGTTTGCTTCTTTAAGGTGGCCCCAGGTCTCATACTGACTGAAGAAAGGCTTTTCTAAAGTTTAATCCGTGTATAAAGGGAAAGAAGAAAGCAAAAACAGTAAAATGTCAAGTTGGTTTTTTTTTTAAGTGTCAGAAATGGAAATGATGCAATGAATTAATCTCCACTTCCTCTGATGGAGTGTATTAGCTCAGTTTTCAGATTAATACTGTCTGATTCTCTTCTGATCTATGTGAAGATGATATTGGCCCTACTGTTAAATCTGGATTGCCAAAGCAGAAATGCCTGGGCTAAAATAAAAAATGCCTATAGATACATCATCAAGAAATACAGCTTGCTTAATGGAAGGGCTTGCTGCTGTAACTAGATATTATGTGGCAAAAAAAAAAAAAAAAAAGGACTGGATGATTTGTGTCTTTAAACCTGTCAATCCAACCTCTTTGGAGAGTAGTAAACTCATCATATCATTACAGCGATTTAGAAAGATCATTTAAGAAATCATAGTACTGAGCTAAAACCTCATGCCATGATTAGAAAAAATTAGAAGCATTAAGTTACCTATAAATAGGAAATCAACATATTAACCTTTACTTTATTTAAAGAGGCAGACACAACATGCATTGCAAATGAGGGACATTCGCATACACTTATCCCCTATTCCTATCAGGATTAAATCCTCCTGAGAAGGCAGTGTCAGAGAGGGGATTAAAGCATCATGTTTGATTGAGTCCCCTAGGGGAATTCAACATTATTACCTGCAAGCCACAGACTGACACAGAGAATATGAGACCACAAGGAAAGGGATGGACCCAAAGCTGATGCTAATCCCAAGAAGCTAAGGTGAGTTTGTAAAATGAAGATTTACACATGTTTTTCTCTTAGCCAATTTATGAGCTATGCTGGCAGAACAGTTTTCTAATGTAAAGGAAAAGAAAAAGAGACAGGGAAGGCGGGAGGCAGGGACAGTGGAAGGAAGGCAAAATGGAAGGAAAGAAAAAAAAGAAAACTATTTTTTTTCAATTCTTTACATGAGGAATACAAACCATTAATTATTTGCAATTCAGCATGCCTAAGAAATGAGCAGGTAATAAATATTAATGTGTGCTGCCTTTAAAAGAAAAAAATAAATCCTGCACCCAGTAGTAAAAATAAATGCCCCCCCCCCGCCCCCCACCCACCAACCCACCCACACAGGACCAAACCCCTTCCATATAGGTAACTCTACTCCAGAATCTGCTTACATAATGATATTATGCCTTTCATTCATAGTTGTCATTAAAAATGTTTTCCCTCCAAAAACCAATTATTGATTTCATGTGTGTGTGCGAGCGTCCTCAGTCTTGCCCAACTCCTTGCAACCTTGTGGACTGCAGCCTCCCAGGCTCCTCTGTCCATGAGCTTTCCCAGGCAAGAAAAGTGGAACTGGTCCTGACCCAGGGATCAAACCCCTATCTCCGGTGTCTCCAGGATTGGCAGGTGGATTCTTTACCACTGAGCCACCTGGAAAGCCACCGATTACACAGGGGATAATGAAAGGTAACATCTATGATGTTTAAGGCACTGGGCTGAGGATTTCACATACACGTTCCTCATGTTTTCCTCTTAAGAAACTTGTGAAGTAGGTACTGTGGGTTTTCATTTCCTGCCTACGAAATGGGGATCAAAATATCCACTGAGCAGTTCAAAAGGCTTTCTTAAACTGCACCACGGTATTTTTAACCAGCATAAGGGATGGTGAAAGGAAAGATGATGAGACACAAAGTCAGCAGCCTTCTAACAACTTCAGGCAGTACTTGTAACTGAAACCCTGGCTACCCAGGGACCCCCAGCTTCAAGGAAGACTCTTGTCCCTGGTCTGCTTACGTGGATGTCTGGCTCTAGGATGAGCATGTTCTCTATTTTTATTTTATTGAAGTATAATTAATTTACAATATTATATTAATTTCTACTATATGGCAAAGTGATTCAACTACACATATTCTTCTCTATTATAGTTTTTCACAGGATACTGAATACAGTTCCCTTTGCTCTACAGTAGGACCTTGTTATTTGTCCATTCCATGAGTTTGCAGGTGCAAACCTTAAACTCCCAGTCCCTCTTTCCCCGCCCCCTACTTCTCCCCTAGGTAACCACGAGTCTCTTCTCTATGTCTGTCTGTTTCTGTTCATAGATAAGCTCATTTGTGTTATATTTTAGATTCCATATATAAGTGATAAATGTAAACCGACTCTTTATGAACCCCTGGACTGTAGCCCACCAGGCTCCTCTGTCCGTGAAATTCTCCAGGTAAGAATACTGGAAAGGGTTGTCATTTACTTCTCCAGGGGATCTTCCCAACCCAGGGATTGAACTCTGGATCTCCTGCATTTTAGGCAGTTTCTTTATCATCTGAGCCACCAGGGAAGTCCTATGTAAATGAAACCACATGCTATCTGTTTTTCTCTTTCTGATTTACTTAGTCTGATAACCTCTATGTCCATCTGTGTTGCTGCAAATGCTACTATTTCATTTTTCTTGTGTGTGAGTAGTATTCCATTGTATATACATACAACAGTCTTCTTTATTCATTAATCTGCCGATGGACAGTTGGTTCTATGTCTTAGCTACAGTACATAATGGATCAGCATATTCACGAACCTGCTACTGAGTTCACATTTCATGTCCAGTGTCTGCTGAAGTCATGAGGACACGATCAGGTTCTACATGTGTATGGAAAGGCAGTATGACAGGCTGGGGCTGCTAACAAATATTCATATGTTGAACGGAATTTGCTGTAAGAACTGCTGTTATTATAGCCGACTTCACAAAAGCAAACAGTGATGTCAAGAATATACAGTCCTCACTTCTCTTTGGTTTCTAGGTACTACTGGTATTTCCCATGAGAACATGAAAATCATGGTAGAACATTTTGTATCTCGTCTTGATCACATATGAAATTTATCGTCAAAAAGGCATCTTGTTCTTTTCTGCCTTCCTCTCTATGGAATGGAAAGCAGTGTATTTCAGTCTAGGGATTCTCTTAGCTAGACATTATTTTAAAAGAAAAAAGTGCAGAAGCTCACAGAAAGTAAGTGACACTGGAGTGGTCTTCACCGAAATACACATTTCAAAGAGACAAGAACCTCTTATGTCACAGGAAAAGAGACAATCCTATTAAGGAATACAGATTAATCCGACCTTTATCCAAGTGCACACTGGATCAAGAATTCAAACAGTCTCACACACAGCAAAGGGAAATAGACTCATGTTTTCATAAATGAGAAGTTAAGTTGGCCTAAAGGATGTTATTTTAATAGGAAGCTATATTGTGATTGTATGTCTCAGACAAGGGGAAAATCCAGACTTGGCACCATACTCGTGCACGTGAGCTTGAAGATGCCTCGTCAGCGTGAAGCACTGCATGCATATGACTTATGATTATGAAATGCTACCGTGGCAGATCACAGAATCCCTTTTTTTCCCCCCAAAACCTGAAAGAACAGTAGATACCTTCTTCAGTGAAAGTTAGTGAGACGCTTCTCTAAGATTCTATGCACTTGGGTAGATTTGCTGATACATGAACCTCCTGAATATTCATTTTTGTACATTCTAAGGATACTCAGACACACTCTGAATGGACAGGTTACAGCTATTCCGGAAAAACACATGTCTGCAGCTTTGGTATCCAAAGGTCACTACTCAAAATCTGTGCTCTTACTAACAACATCCCACACTGGGATTTGTATTCAGGCTATTTTGACTTGCTTAGGATACTAAAGTGTTATCCAGTGGGAAGTGACGTTCTCCAAGCCACCTCCAGTTCTCTGATGGAAGAGAAAATACACGAATCCTAAACACCTACGTTGAAGCCACATCTGTAAAGCTCTAAGTGTACAAAACTGCTTTAAATCCTAGAACAACTGTAAAAGACATGTATCATTAAAATGTCATGGATGATAAAACAGTATCACTCGCAAAAATACCTGCCCCAGACCACACAGCGGGTAAGAAGTGGGATCCACTTCAAACCCTGAATCTGATTTCCAAGCCTATCCTTTGTAATCCTACTTTACAGATCCTTACCTTTATCATGCTTACCTCTCCTATCCATCTCATTACTATTTATGGGGGAATCAGATCAGATCAGTCGCTCAGTCGTGTCTGACTCTTTGCGACCCCATGAACCGCAGCACGCCGGCCTCCCTGTCCATCACCAGCTCCCGGAGGTCACCCAGACTCACACCCATCAAGTCAGTGATGCCATCCAGCCATCTCATCCTCTGTTGTCCCCTTCTCCTCCTGCCCCCATCCCTCCCAGCATCGGTCTTCTCCATGAGTCAACTCTTCACTGAGGTGGCCAAATACTGGAGTTTCAGCTTTAGCATCATTCCTTCCAAACCACTGATCTCCTTCGACCAGTTGATCTCCTTCAGTCCAAACTCTCACTCTTCTCCAACACACATTCAAACATCATTCTTCGGCACTCACCTTCTTCACTCAGCTCTCACATCCATACATACCACGAAGACCATACCTTGACTAGGCGAACCTTTGTTGGTAAGTAATGTCTCTGCTTTTGAATATGCTATCTAGGTTGGTCATAACTTTCCTTCCAAGGAGTAAGCGTCTTTTATTTCATGGCTGCAGTCACCATCTGCAGTGATTTTGGAGCAGAAAAATAAAGTCTGACACTGTTTCACTGTTCCTCCATCTATTTCCCATGTAGTGATGGGACCAGATGCATGATCTTCATTTTCTGATGTTGAGCTTTAAGCCAACTTTTCCTCTCCACTTTCACTTTCATCAAGAGGCTTTTTAGCCCCTCTTCACTTTCTGCCATAAGAGTGGTGTCATCTGCATATCTGGGTTATTGATATTTCTCCCAGCAATCTTGATTCCAACTTGTGTTTCTTCCAGTCCAGCATTTCTCATGATGTACTCTGCATATAAGTTAATAAACATGGTGACAATATGCAGCCTTGATGTACTCCTTTTCCTATTTGGAACCAGTCTGTTGTTCCATGACCAGTTCTAAGTGTTGCTTCCTGACCTGCATACATATGGGGGAATAAGAACTAGTAATTCTGATTTTGACTGGGTATCAGGAAAAAGACCACTCTTTCTGCATCAGTCCATCTAAACGCTGCCATAGAACTTGGACATTTATGTAGAATATGGACACCAACATACAGACTCAGAGCAGAACATGGACGTAACAGTGAGGTGATGTGATTATCTTCTAAGAATCATGAGATAAAGAGTAGCACATTGTCTTCTACGAATGAGACAGTAAAATTAGACCAGAGATATGTAAAATCCCCTTTCAGAGACAGACTAGTCAGTCCTTATGCCCAACAAAATCTGAAAATACATTAACATATATGGTAGTCGGGATGTGGGAAAAGTGAAAGTGTTAGTCGCTCAGGTATGTCTGACTCTTTGGACTGTAGCCCACCAGGCTCCTCTGTGAGTGGGATTCTCCAGGCAAGAATACTGGAGTGGGTTTCAATTCCCTTCTCCAGGGGATCTTCCCTACCCAGGGATCAAAGCCGGGTCTTCTGAATTGCAGGCAGATTCTTTAGCAGCAGAAAGAGTATTAATCAGAAGAGAGGACAGTCAGAAATTGACAAAAGGGAAGACAGAATCCAGAACAAGCTTAGGCAGGGCCAGTCCCTCTACTGACCAGAAGCTGTGTCGTACTCCCCCCAAGCCGAAGGAGCCTGGTCCCTGCAGCAGAAATTCCTACAGTGAACATGAACATACTAGACAATATAAGCTTGGAACCTTAAAATATTTGTCATTTATCTAAACCTACCCTCAGTCTCTTGAGAAACCTGTATGCAGGTCAGGAAGCAACACTTAGAACTGGACACGGAACAACAGACTGGTTCCAAATAGGAAAAGGGGTACGTCAAGGCTGTATGTTGTCACCCTGCTTATTTAACTTATATGCAGAGTATATCATGAGAAACGCTGGGCTGGAATAAGCACAAGCTGGAACCAAGATTGCCGGGAGAAATATCAATAAGCTCAGATATGCCGATGACACCACCTTTATGGCAGAAAGTGAAGAGGAACTCAAAAGCCTCTTGATGAAGGTGAAAGAGGAGAGTGAAAAAGTGGCTTAAAACTCAACATTCAGAAAACTAAGATCATGGCATCCGGTCCCATCACTTCATGGCAGATAGATGGGGAAACAGTGGAAACAGTGGCTGACTTTATTTTTCTGGGCTCCAAAATCACTGCAGATGGTGACTGCAGCCATGAAATTAAAAGATGCTTACTCCTTGGAAGGAAAGTTATGACCAACCTAGATAGCATATTCAAAAGCAGAGGCATTACTTTGCCAACAAAGGTCCATCTAGTCAAGGCTATGGTCTTTCCAGTGGTCATGTATGGATGTAAGAACTGGACTGTGAAGAAAGCTGAGCGCCGAAGAATGGGTGCTTTTGAACTGTGGTGTTGGAGAAGAGTCTTGAGAGTCCCTTGGACTGCAAGGAGATCCAACCAGTCCATTCTGAAGGAGATCAGCCCTGGGATTTCTTTGGAAGGAATGATGCTAAAGCTGAAACTCCAATAATTTGGCTACCTCATGTGAAGAGTTGACTCATTGAAGAAGACTCTGATGCTGGGAGGGATTGAGGGCACAAGGAGAAGGGGACGACAGAGAATAAGATGGCTGGATGGCAGCAGCGACTCGATGGACCTGAGTTTGAGTGACCTCCAGAATTGGTGATGGACAGGGAGGCCTGGCATGCTGTGATTCATGGGGTCGCAAGAGTTGAACACAACTGGGCAACTGAACTGAACTGACCCTCAGTCTAACCCCAAACTCACCAAGTAACCTGGTTTCCCACATCATTGGAATGAAGGGAGTACATGTAGCAGGTCGAAAGGAATGTCTACTTTGACAGATGGCTGTGTTTCTCATTGCTAATTGTTGGGCCCCATGCTTTCAATCTGTAGTCTCTTTTTATGTACTTCAATGTGATTCAGCATCCTTAGTTGAGTTCATCCTGTTGTTATTACCACATATCTGCTTTCTGGGGCTTCAGGTGATTCAGTGGTAAAGAATCTGCCTACCAATGAAGGAGACACAGGTTCGATCCCTGGGTCAGGAAGATCCCCTGGAAAAGGAAATGGCAACCCACTCCAGTATTCTCGCCTGGGAAATCCCATGGAGAGAGGAGCCTGGCGGGCTACAGCCCTTGGGGGTCACAAAAGAGTCAGACACGAGTGAGCAACTAAACAACAACAAATCCTTTTCTACCTATTAGTCTCTTTCAAGTACTTTAACATGATTCAGCATCCTCAGTCGACTTCATCCTGATATTGTTACCATTTAATTTTTGGGTGGTAAGGTAAAAAAAATTATACCTTTGGCCATGGTAAATTTATTAAGATATTGTTATAATGTCCATTGTAATAAACAGAGTCAACTGGTCAATAGCTGGCAGCCAGAACAACCAAAATCCCTTTCTTTTAAACATCTTCAGACATTTTCTATCAGTGAGTGGACAGAGGTTTGTTTGTAAATTTTACCAATAACAGGTACACCAATTCCCTTCCGACACATACTATTTGGGGATGAATTACTCATAACTATTATGCACCACTGCAACAGCAAATGATGACAGAAGATGTCTTATACAGGAACTAGAAAGTTGGTTTATTTTCTCAACTCTGCTAATTAGCTACATAACCTTGGAAATGTGATTTAACTGTTCTGAACCTCAATGTCTTTATTCACAAAATGGAGGATCTGAAATATATACTAAGGATTCTACAAGCTATAATATTCTCCCACTGCAAGTTTAGATACTAGTTTATCCTCTGAAAGTCAGAACAATGACTTTATGTTGTACAAGTTCACTTTCTTTCAAAGACTGGCTTTTTCGCTGTCATGGCTATTCACAATGATTAAATGAATGTCCTCTTGGAGCCCCCAACAACCCATCTGACAGTATACTTCCTAAAAAATGCAAAGTAATATAAGCAATGAAGACAACGCGTCTGCACAGTCTCTGCATTATCTCTGACCTCACTTACTCATCACACCGAAATGCAGGCTCAATAAAAATTTAACCTAAATAATTATACTCTCGATTAAATCTGTAATCACTTTCATTCAGGCTCACATGAACCATTCCAGAAATTGAGGCCAGAAATCGCTCAATCAAATAAGATAACAAAATCCTCCTTTCATCCTCAAATAGGGTGACATATCTGATTTTTCTCAGCTGCTGAGTCAGTCAGTATTCTGCAGAAATATTTTTTTCACACTTTCTGAGTTGATTTGGCAGATGGACCACCACAAAGGAGTTTTGTGTTCACTGGAAAACTACCATCTATATGTTTCACTTATAGAGACAGAATGGGGTCAAGCATCTTTACCACGCCAATTAGCAAATGCATGCCCTAAAATGCCTTTTACACCTCTGCTGTCAGCTCCAATCATTTATTTATATCAACAAACATCATCTGCCTCTCTTACTCTTTATCGACTAACAAATGATAAAGTAATTCTACTTCCCTAAATGTGTTACAAGCTCAAAATGCTAGTTTCCCCAAGCTATTGACACCGAGTCAATACTGTCATGTTCATATGAAAAAACTGTAACATGTTTCCTTACTTTAGATAAAATTATACAGCTATTCAACTACCACGCCTCTAGACCAGTGTTTTATCAGCATCCCAATAATCAGTTTGGAGAAGGAAATGGCAACCTACTCCAGTGTTCTTGCCTGGAGAATCCCAGGGACGGGGGAGCCTGGTGGGCTGCTGTCTATGGGGTCGCACAGGTCGGACACAACTGAAGTGACTTAGCAGCAGCAATAATCGGTTGATCAATTTCCAATATGGCCCTTATAATTCATTCTCCATCATGTAGTTCAAGTGAGCTTCCTAAGCTGTAAAGCTGACTGTGTCAATCTTTTGATCATTCTTCACTGGCTCTCCAGCACTCTAAAAATAAAACCCCAACTTCCTACAATGACACACAGTGTTTCTTGAGGTCGGTACCTATCTTATTGTGTCTGCCCCAAGAAGCCAGTACAGAGGGTAAGAATCAGACTACAGAATCAGACTGTCTAATTGCAGACCTGCCATTCATTGGCTCTGTGACCTTGACCAAGTTAAATCTCCCTATACCTCAGAGGTAATTGAGGTTTACAGTAACAGTACCTTTCTCACTGAGATTTTTAAAGTTGTACAAACGACAAAATTGGTCACACATACTATCACTCTTCTCAAGACATGGAATCACTTCTCACACCATTTGCACACGGAATCAATTCTCACACCATGTGAGTGGACCACATGACTTGCTCTGAACCTGAGCTTGAAAGAGGCTTGGAAGGGGCTTGAACACTGAGATTTGTCTTCTTGCTAATCTTGAGTCCCTGTGACTATCACATGAACAAGTCTGGCTGGCCTGATAAATGACCAGATAAGGGTCAGGTCATCTCCACTGCCCCAACCAGAAGTCAAACAAATGCATAAATGGGAGCAAGACCATTCTAGATCATCCAGACTAGATGAACCACCACCTGAGGACAAATGAGAAAGTCCACCGATAGACCAAGCCTGGCTCTTCCAGCAAAATGAAGCTTCTGACTCCTAGACTCGTGAGTAACAATAAATGATTGTTATGAGCCCCTAAGTTACAGGAGTCTTGTTATGCAGCAAAAGCTAATGGATACGACACGATTAAATGACTTATCATAGGTAAAGCATTTTTAAAAGTTTCAGGCATGTATGAACATTAGCTATTATAACTCAGTGGCCTCCACCTTGCTTCCCATTGCCACTTGAATCACTGGTACAGAAACCATCCTGAAATATACATGTCCTCACAGCCCCATCTACAATTTAGCAACCTGGAATACCACTTTCCCTACCATCAGGTGGCAAATGCCTAGTTCTCTTAGTTTAAATTATATCCTCTTTGGAGGATCATTTCTTGCCATAATTATGTGGTGTTCAATGTCTCTGATTCAAATGAACTTATTTACAAAAAAGAAATAGACTCACGGACATGGAAATCAATCTTATGGTTACCAAAGAGGAAAGTGGGGAGTGTGATAAATTTAGGAGTATAGGACTAACAGATACACACTACTATATATAAAATAGGTAGACAACAAGAACCAACTATACAACACAGGCAACTATTAATAGAATCAGTATCTTCTAATACTTAAAATGTAAAAGAATCTGAAAAGGAATATGTATGTGTGTACATACATACCATATATATATTATATATGGGTTAGGGGTTTATATATATATATATATATATATATATATATATATATATATATATATCACTTTGCTTTACACCTGAAACTAACACAGTATTGCAAATACACTTCAATTAAAAGACATTAAATAGAAAAAAGTTACTTCTGTGAATTCTGAAGAACTCTACGTTTAATCCATTGCTCTATTTCCATACTGTACAAGCATTACTCATGTACTTACCACCATCCCTATTTTATAAGCTATTTAAGGGTAGGGACTGTGTCACTATTGGAAATTAACTGTTACTTTACTTTCGATTCCTCCTTATCACGGTGCTTCAGTCAACCTTATCTAACTAATAAGAGTTGACTCCCCAAAAGAAAATTATTTGTATTTCAAGGTTCAAAATATGTTTAAATAAACTTTTGCTAAGCCTAGTCTACTTTACTACTGTGAGTTTTGAAAAATATATTAATATGATCTTACATATACCATACTACTATTAAATGTGACCTTGTTTGTTTCAACCATTGTGCCTACTATGTTTTGAAACACTTTGTAATTGAAGTATGATTTGCAATGTTGTATGTGTTTAGTGTACAGCAAAGTGATTCAGTTATGTTTTTGTTGTTGTTCAGTCCCTAAGTCCTATTTGACTCTTCTTTGTGACCCCGTGGACTGCAGCATGCCAGGCTTCCCTGTCCTTCACCATCTCCCTAAGTTTGCTCAAATTCATGTTGATTGCTGAAGCTATCTCACCATCTCTCTTTTGCCACCCTCCTCTCCTTTTGCCTTCTTTCCCAGCACCAGTGTCTTTTCCAGTGAGTTGGCTCTTTGCATCAGTTGGCCAAAGCAATGAAACTTCAGCTTCAGCATCAGTCCTTCTAATGATCATTCAGGGTATTCTTTTTCAGATTCTTTTCTGCTATAGGTATTTACGAGATATTGAACATAGTTTCCTGTGCTATACAGTAGGTCCTTGTTTATTCTATAGTATGTAACTGCTATGAAACTTGGATTTGTCACCAACATTAAGTTCCTCTTCCAAATGTGTATCACTCATATATGATGCATATTTCCCAAATCATCTCTAAAACCATGGATATAAATATGGAAGTGGACAAAATAACTGTACTTTAACTTATGAGAGAGCTCTCTTGAGAATAATCACTTTTGTGGTATTCTATCCACGAAATACTCACTCCAGTTGATTACGCTTATATTTCTGCATTTTGATCAAAATATATAATGAATCCACATAGCTTACAGAGATCCAGACAGGGCATCTCTCATTTCAACAACCTAGTACCTCTTTCCAAAAATGAGATCAGGTTAGCTGGGAATGACTTGCTTTAAATGAACACATCATGATGGACAGTGACCACCAGTTTCTCCTGAGTGTTCAAAAGCCATCTGTTCAGTAATTTTGACCAGAAGTTTTCAAAGGAGAAACTGTAACAATTATTTTCAGAATCCAAATGCTCCATCAATTTAGAAAATTAGAACATAGAACATTTTTCCATTCTCAGGACATCTTTCTCATGCTCAATGAAGCCTCAAAAAATGTAACAATATTTAACTTCCACACATCAAATCAAATCAACAAAAGTTGTAATAACACTGATGGCCAAAATTTACTCAGCTCTTACTGGGTGCCAGGCACTGCTCTAAGCTTATTAAGTACATAAACTCATTTAATCTTCAGAACAATCCTATGTCCTATTATTATACCTATGCAACAGATGAAGAAGTGTGTCTAAACAGGCTGCGACTTGCCGAAGTCAGAGTTCCTAAGTGACAGAGACAGGATCTGGCCCTGGGCAGCCCTACCCCGTGTCCATCCTCTTAGCTACTGGGGAAGGCAACAAAGAGAGAGCACTCGATAAGTCTCTGGTGTGACTGACCAAACCCTCCATCTGCATTCTTCCATTTAGAAGAAATGTCAGTGGAAGACCAACAAAACCACCTGCCCATCTCAGGCTTGAAAGGCTCTTTGGTTTCCTTTCTGCAAATAATCACAAAACTTCCACGTGAGACAGGATAATCATAGCAATTTCCTATCACATGCGACATGGCTCCGTGTCATCTAGAAGAAAAGCTGATGAGCAGTCTACAATCTGCTCAAATATTTTCTGTACAGCGGTTCAGCACAGTCAAATGCCAGATCACAGGAGCAAAGCACCATGATATTAAAGAGCAGTATACTCAATGTCAAAGAAACGATTTCCATGAACTATATCCTTCTAAATAAGTATTTGAAAGGCTGCATCGTATTTGCAACTGACATGAGGCTTGCACCCCTTGTAGTCTAAGAAAAGCTCGGTCTATGCTAATGACATATCATGGGTGAGCTCTAATCAAATAAATGTGGACTAATATCTATTTGGATGGTGATGGCTGCACTCCCTTTAAGTGGAAATTTCCATTGAATTTGAACTGATTGTTCCTTTCAAAGGACCTGCTGAATTATTTTAATGTGGTTACCCAGTGCTAGACAGAACCCTCTTGTCATCTGATAAACAGCTGTCAAGTGAGTGCATGTTGATACAGCTAGGCATTCTGCCCATGGGTGCAGGAAGTTGGTTTGGGGGTGGAGGGGCTACTAATTTGACAATTTAGGTTATAAAGGAAAACAGTAAATAAAGGCTAGACAATAGTGACAATTTAGTGGGAGGTGATATCATGGAATGCCATCCTGAATTGAAACACTTGTTGCTAAAACAGAGGGGAAAATTCAACACCAATTCAACACTTCCTCTGACATCCGTGAATCTGTCTTCTGATCTGATGTCCCGGCTAACACAGCGGGTGTCACCGGAGTCTGTAAAGTATTTGGAGATGCTAATCATGTGTGATGAAGCCTATTGAACATGTCAAAATTCATTTTAAAATACGACCCAGTATGACAAACCCATCCTTACTCCCTTCGAAAGATCCTTGCATCCAATTTCCACACCTAATAATTCTTAGTTGCACAGACAGGGCTGGACTTCCCCGCATTCTTTCCAAACTTGAAATGTCATGTGAACATCCCTAGAAGATACTTCCTGATACCTAGGGCATTCAACTTTAAGTTACCAAGGAATTGTGATGCTTTTTAATCTCAGCAGAGGATTTGTTTCTGGACCTATCTCTCAACATGTGACTTGCCTGCAACAGCGATTCCTGACATTTTCCAATAGGAGTGAATGCTACCAGCAGTAAAAGCACAATTACACATTTGACAATTATGTCATCCTGGTTAAACATTTTGGATATGACTATACACTGTATTGGATCTTGCCACAAGAGGTGTTTTTAGAAGTGGGGTGCTGACAGTCAAGCATCACAGTGATTTATGGTGCTCATGACAGCATTCAATTAAATTGTTCTTAACAGATTTTAATTAATTGCAAAACAATGTTAGCTTGGGAAACACGACTTTACCTCTGAGAAGGAAATACTGATTGAAGAGAGCACAGCGTGAGCATAAAAGCCCAGAATTTTAAGAAGAATGAGGGGATTAAAAAAAAAAAGAAAAAACTGGGAAACAGATGGAAATTGATGATGCTGATGTTAGAACTGGTCATGGAACAACAGACTGGTTCCATGGAGGAGTACGTCGGCTGCATTGTCACCGTTTTTCTTTTCGTACATCATGAGAATGCTGGACAGAACAGTGGTCGTGCGAATTCATCCTCGTCGTACACCTCTTAGGGAGTGAGGGGCTAGCCTCTTGAGGTGAGTGGGAGTGAGGGGCGCTCACAGGGATCTGGCATCTGGTCCCATCACTGCTGGTGGGGAGTGACAGTGTCAGACTGTTTCTCTCTACTGCAGATGGTGACTGCAGCCATGAGCGCCTCCGGGAGGACCTGTGCATTTCAGCAGAGACAACTGTGCCTAGTCAGGCTGTCTTCCTGGTCAGGTGGCTGGATGGGGCGGCGAGAGCTGCGTGGTGGGGAGACTCTGGGTCCTGGGATGCAGGAGATCCACAGTCCACGGGATCTCCTGATTCTGGGTGGCTGCTGAACTCCAGTTTGGCCACCTCACGACTCAGGGACCGTGCTGGGAGGGATTGAGGGCGGAGGAGAGGGGACGACAGAGGATGAGATGGCTGGATGGCATCACTGACTCGAGCGGTCTGGGACCTCCGGGAGCTGGTGAGGAAGGGAGGCCTGGCGTGCGCGTTCTGGGGGCGAAAGAGTCGGACACGACTGAGCGACTGATCTGATCTGATCTGATGTGAAGTCAGGAGTGTTGATGCAAGGATTTCAGGTACAACAGGTAATAACATATCGCACAAATCCTGCAGGACCCGATGGAAGGTTCTCTTCCTCATACTTCTCAAGCTGCTTTCATCTGTTCTTTGCTTCCAGCCCTCCCTCTACTCCTGATGTTCAGTGTTTGTAACCCTATGGACTGTAGTCCACCAGGCTCCTTTGTCCATAGAATTCTCCAGGCAAGAGTACTGGAACGGGCTGCCATTTCCTCCTCCAGGGGAATCTTCTTGACCCAGGGATCGAACACACATCTCCTACATTGGCAGGCCGATTCCTTACAATTTCACCACCTGGGAAGACCCCCTCTACGCCTTCCTCTCCATCATTCCTCAAACTACTTGCCACGCATGTTGGTGCTGATGGTGTGACAATGTATTTTATTTTTTAAATTTTATTGAAGTATAGTTGATTTACGATGTTGTGTTCATTTCTGCTGTATGGTGAAGTAGTTCAGTTATACACACAGATCAGATCAGATCAGATCAGTCGCTCAGTCGTGTCCGACTCTTTGCGACCCCATGAACTGCAGCACGCCAGGCCTCCCTATCCATCACCAGCTCTCGGAGGTCACTCAGACTCACATTCATTGAGTCAGTGATGCCATCCAGCCATCTCATCCTCTGTCGTCCCCTTCTCCTCCTGCCCTCAATCCCTCCCAGCATCAGAGTCTTCTCCAATGAGTCAACTCTTCGCATGAGGTGGCCAAAATACTGGAGTTTCAGCTTTAGCATCATTCCTTCCAAAGAAATCCCAGGGCTGATCTCCTTCAGAATGGACTGGTTGGATCTCCTTGCAGTCCAAGGGACTCTCAAGAGTCTTCTCCAACACCACAGTTCAAAAGCATCAATTCTTCAGGCGCTCAGCCTTCTTCACAGTCCAGCTCTCACACACACACACACATATATCCCTTTTCATATTCTTTCCCCTGATGGTTTATTACAGATTGTTGACTATAACTCCCTGCACTATGCAACAGGACCTTGTTGCTTATTAAATTAAATTCTACACAATCGTCATCATTTTGATATAGTTATCAAAATATACTGTGCCCCAGCTGCAGCACTAAATCTATGCTGTATATTTGCTGAATTACTTGAGGAATGAAACAAATACTGTCCATGCTGCACGGGTCAAGTGTTTTTGGTATAGCTTACTTGTACTTTGAGTGCATTATCGAAGTTAGTTCTCTCAGCAGGCCGATGAAGAAGGGGGAAATGTTATCACTATTTAAGAAATGAGGAAGTAAAAGTTTCCTGAAGTTCAGTAATTTCTCAAACCAAGATAATACAATAGCCTGCCCAGCATCTGAGTTGGAACTGCTGACCATCATCACTGTAGGATCCACCACACAGTGCACAAAGCAGATACCAGCATCCATGGTCCCAACTCCTGGGCAGAGCGCTGACACTTTTCCTAACATTCTCTGAAATAACCTTTCAGCTTCATGACCCACAATTTCCCTGTACACATGCTCACATGCTCACTTCCATTTGCCACACACCTTGCCTCAATCCCCCAATTTCCCTCCTTTCTCACAACTGGGTTCACAGGTCCATAGACCAGTATCAAACACAATCCCCACAATGAACCTTTCCTACTGGGTCCAAGGACAGTATCCTTCTTCCCCAGGCTTTTACAGGCACTGTTTACATTTTTCACCTTATTTATTAGAATGGACATTGCCATTAGTCCAATTAGCCCATCAAATTGTGTGTCTCTCTTTCTCTTATCTTTATATCCTTTGTTACAGAATGAATCGTGTATGATTAAAAATTCATAAGCTGAATTTCTAACCCCCAATATGACTGATTGGGAAATAGGGCCTTTAAACGGATAATTAAGGTTACATGAGGTCATAAGGATGGTCCTAGTCCAACCTGACTGGATCTTAAAAGATTAGAATTCAGAGACACTTACTCAGGGTACGGGGTGGGCCGTGAGAGGAAAGTTCATGTGAGGACGCAGTGAAAAGATAAGTCAAGGACAGAGGCCTCAGGACCACCAACCCTGCAGGCATCCTGACCTTGAACTTCAGCCCCCAAGCTTTGAGAAAATAAAGTTCTATTGTTTAAACCGCCTAGCCGTGGTATTTTTTTATGGCAGCTCTAGCAACCGATACATCCATGAAAATCTGACCATTCACAGTAGACACTTGTAAACACTTAGTGAATTAAATCAGAAACAGATTCATGATATGCTCCATATATAGTGAGAGACAAGCTTCTATGCAAATATATTTGCAGTATATAATTAATAGTTTCCTTCCTTTCCCTTTTTCTGCTCCCATCCTTAGTTCTTCATTCCCTCTCTAAATTTTTTTTTTTTAAAGTCTGAAAAATGCTCTTCTAACTGCTGCCTATATTTTGCCATAGAGAGCTCTGCAGATTAGCTGTAAATTCTTGAAAATGTAACAGTTTCAGGTAATTTAAGGCTGAAATTCAATTCAGGCTCTCCCTGTTTCCTTTACTTTATTTATTGACAAAGTTCTTTAAAAAGATGTAAAAACAAACAAAATTTCACTTTCACATTGGATTGTACACTAAACAATGTAAAAAATGTTAAACTATTTATTGCTGTGGCATGGTAGTCTTTCTAAAAAAAAAGACACTTGTAACTTTCAAGGAACACTTGAATCAAGTTTCCAAGTATAAAAGTCAAGTCATCAAATAGAGGTAAAGACATGAAAAATCTTCTTTAGCACCAAAACTATAGAAATACTTATTTATAGTGCATTCAAAGTTAATACTGTAATACATAATTTCTCAAAAAGCAATGACTGAAATTAAAAATTAATCAGAATTCAAAATTAGCACACTTCATTGATGAGGACCTAAATATCTTTTGATGATCTGTATGTATGTAACACACCCACCTGGAATCTCTGAACATGCAATTTCTTGGACCCTGCTACTGCTGCTGCTAAGTCACTTCAGTTGTGTCCGACTCTCTGTGATCCCATAGACAGCAGCCCACCAGGCTCCCCCGTCCCTGGGATTCTCCAGGCAAGAACACTGGAGTGGGTTGCCATTTCCTTCTCCAGTGCATGAAAGGGAAAAGTGAGAGTGAAGTCGCTCAGTCCTGTCCGACCCTCAGCGACCCCATGGACTGCAGCCTTCCAGGCTCCTCGGTCCATGGGATTTTCCAGGCAAGAGTACTGGAGTGGGGTGCCATTGCCTTCTTTGACCCTAGAATTACCCAAATCATTTCCTGGTGCTGTACTGTGGAGTCTGTATCTCCAGTAAGGCCCAAGAAGGGGCTTATGTCTTTTAAAGTCTGAGAAAATTATTAGGTAAAAACTGTATGTTACATTGACAAAAATGTAAGAGAAATGATTTATAGGAATTCTGGTTGTATCAGTCCCAAACAATTTTTAAATTTTTAAAAGTCACTGCCAATATCCACAATTAACCTTCTGGAATAAAATTTACATTTTATTGTTCTTGGTTTGTTTCAAACAGGACTCATGCTTAAACAGTATTTATAGTGACAAAGAAATATTGTTTGACATCCCTTATATGGAGAATCTATAAAGAAATGATACAAATGAACTTACTTACAAAGCAGAAACAGACTGGCAGACTTAGAGAATGAATTTATGGTTGCCAGGGAATGGATGAGGGGAAAGGGTAGCTAGGGAGTTTGGGATCAACATGGACACACTGCTGTATTTAAAATGGATAACAAGGACCTAGTGTATAGCACAGGGAACTCTGCTCAATGTTATGTGGCAGCCGGGATGGGAGGGGAGTTTGGGGTGAATGGATACTTGTATACGTATGGCTGAGTCCCTTTGCTGTTGACCTGAAACTATCACAACATTGTTAATGAGCTATACCCCAATACAAAATAAAATGTTTTTTAAAAAGTTATTTTTCCAGATGTATATTTCCCATTTGATATAGTCAAAGACCCACAAAGGCTAAGAACTTGAATGATCTATGGGCAAAAAACGACACGCAACAGAGTGATTCAGGATTTTGTCCCTGAGCAAAGGAAGCAGTGACCAGGGCATCTAACCATCAGCTTAACTCCTCTGCACTCAGCATCTTGTCTGCAACAGAAGTGTTTAAGGCTTTTATCTGCAATTCCTTCTACCCTAAAAATATATGATCTTTAGTAGCAAGGTCATCATGCCTCGGTTTCTAAATCCATAGGCTGCAACAGAGCTCAGTTCACTGGCAAACATTATGGCTTGCAAGGGCAATAATTGTTAAGGGGGAACTTCCCAAACATTCAAAGTGCTCAGAATCGTTTCACGTTGAGGAAAAAGAGCCCAACTGAGCAGGGATCAGCTCTCAGCCCATGTCCCTGCAGCAGAGCAGTTGTTCTGGAAGCATCAAGCATGAAACAAGTGATGTAGAGACAAGGCTGTCATGCCATTACTACCCCTCTGTGGCCGGGGGCTGTCATCTATCCAACCCAGCTCTCTCCCTCCTCGTCTCCCTTCTTCAAGCACTAAAAGCACAAATTTCAGGTCCTATAAGTTTTACAGCACAATGGCTCTTTCCTATGTTTTTTCCTATGAAAAAAACATCCATGGTATGGAATAATCCCTATTGACTGGCAAAGCGTGGTGTCGACGGGTAATTCTAGTATCAACGTTAAACCATGCATTCACTTAAGTTGAAACTATCCTTTCTCAGGAATTGCCATTTTGTATGTATAAATACTGATGGAGCTTTGGTTCCTATGACCAGATGGCAGACCTGTGAAATGTGAACATAGCTGAGGAGATGCAAACAGATGATCATTCACTGACAGGCACCAGAGACCAGAGTGAAGGCCAAAGTTTTTATTTCAAAAAGAAGTAATTAGACTTGACAGCAGAAGTGCGAATAGGGCCCAAATGAATAGATCTGTTAACTGGACTTCCCCTATGGTAGTTGTTAACCCAGGACTGTTTAACCATAAAACATGTCTACAGTTTCACTGGAAGAGTGTCCTTGGATTGGAATCACAAAAGGCAGTCCCAGGTGAGAATACAGCCATTATATTAACCAATCAGAATCTGGTCCCATTTATTCAATGGGAGGCTTTGTTAATTACTTGCTGACAGAATGTCCTTTTGGTAGAGACCCAAGATACACAAAGGGCTTCTCAGGTGGCTCAATGATGAAGAATCCACCTGCTGATGCAAGTGCATCCCTGGCTTGGGAGGATCCCCTAAGTAGGAAACAGCAACCCACCCCAGTATTCTTGCCTGGAAAATCCCACGGATAGAGGAACTTGGCGGGCCATGTATCCATGGAGTTACAAAGAGTTGCACACAACTGAGCATGCACGCATGATACACAAAACTCACAGGCTGGAATAAAGCTGCCCTCTAAGTTTATATTTACAGATGCATGTACTCCATCCTTATGTAAAAAGGCTTAAGGCAGGTAACTCTGCTGCTTCCACTGCAAACATGGCCTTCTTTTTGAGTACAAAATATGTAAGGCATAATCGAAGTGGTACAAAAAATCTGCCTTCATAGCAGATGAGAAGTGATCACAGGTCCCAGCAAATACCCTCAATATCTCCACCGAAGTCAATAATGTGGGCTTGCACTTTTACAGGTTCCAAATGAAAGCTTCAGGAGATCCCCCCACATACCCCTGCCAGGCTTTTCCATTGCAATCAATGTTGTGCTTCTGACATGGAATCAATATTAATTGCAAAGCCCTTGCCCGGCATTTCCATATGCATGTGGAGGAAAAGCAAGGTCAATTTCATCCCAGAGCATTCTCTCTCTGCCTCCCCAAAGACCACACAAGTAGAAATGTAAGGTTAATTAGCCAGGTATCCAGCAGATGATGGTGTGTTGCTTTTTCTATTTCAATCTCTATCATTTTAATCTAATACAATTTACATGATTTTACACTACTCAGCCCTTCATCTCATTCTCTCTTGAACCTCTCATTTAACCAAAGAAGAACTTTCAGGTGTCCTGACTGTCCCATTAGAGTCCCTTGGACTGCTTGCAAGGAGATCAAACCAGTCCATCCTAAAGGAAATCAGTCCTGAATATTTATTGGAAAGACTGATGCTGAAGCTGAAACTCCAATACTCTGGCCACCTGATGTGAAGAACCAACTCATTGGAAAAGACATTGATGCTGGGAAAGACTGAATGCAGGAGGAGAAGGGGATGACAGAGGATGAGATGGTTGAATGGCATCACCAACTCGATGGACATGAGTTTGAGTAAGCTCTGGGAGTTGGTGATGGACAGGGAGACCTGGCATGCTGCAGTCCATGGGGTTGCAAAGAGTCAGACACAACTAAGTGACTGAACTGAACTGAACCAGGCAAATGATGGAGTCACAACCATCTCATGGAACACTGAAGACCACCTACAGCTTACATGAATGATTCCTTCTCACCTGAGTCCCTTGGGAAAGCAGAAATCAGGTCAAAGAATGTCAGGCAGATAAGGAATCTTGTCTAGATGATCCGTAATCACTAGTAGTAATGAATCAACGCAATGACCGCCAAATAAGTCCTGGGTTTGAATTTTACATTATGATGTTGACCACCATTTTTATTGCCCGACTGTGAATACCTTGTACTAACAAATTTGAGATTTGCCAAACTGCCTTTCAACTGTAA
This sequence comes from Tragelaphus eurycerus, assembly GCA_935064755.1. Classification (NCBI taxonomy): domain Eukaryota; kingdom Metazoa; phylum Chordata; class Mammalia; order Artiodactyla; family Bovidae; genus Tragelaphus; species Tragelaphus eurycerus. The sequence continues at coordinate 7,316,997 of CAKXYN010000034.1, read as the reverse complement.
ATCTCAAATAGCCAAAAACCACAACAGAATGAAGGCAATCAAAAAAGTTTTCAAATTTACAATTAAACAATTTTAAACCACGGGAAACATAAATGGAACATTGGGACAATGTCTACTCATCCCAGAAGTATATTTCAACTTAAGCAGAAACATTCTGGATTAAAAAAAAAAACTCCATGTCAAATTTCAGAGATAATTCATTATGGTGATGACATATTACAGAAGGGCTTCTTCCTCCAACCCCCTATATAAATCTAAAACAGCCTCCACTTCCAGAAGTAGTTCATAGGCTGGTAGTAACAAGAGTTACTAACATTTCATTAAGAATTTAAAAACCTAAATGATGAAGAAAGTTCACTCAGAACAATCCCTCAGAAGGAACAGTTCTTCCCCTTCCCTATTCTGTGTGTGTGTTCATGTGTGAATAAATATTTTTCTTCATATGTCAGTGAAAACCTCACCACTTACAGTGTCTCTCCCTTGAAGAAATAACTAAAATTATGCTTATAAAATTTGATTTCAAATCTGACAATATAGTGGTTAACATTAAGAAACTGAGAAAAAATTCAAGGGACATTTTTAAACAAGGAAGCCATACGGTGATCCCTAGGTAAGAACATATGTAAATAATCTGATAAATTTTAAAAAATATGCAAAAAATCTGCCATCTACTTCAATGTTCAAAATTATATATATGTGTGTCTGTGTATATATATACATTTGCCTAACTTGCATCATCTATTCACTACTCTTAGCAGTATAAAGCAACTTACTATTATTCTTCACTTCTAGTGAAAAATGAAAGTTATCTTTATATTGAAGTAGGGTTTACTTATTTAAGGTTCAGTAAATAGACCAATACATCTCACAGAAAGCCATGTTAACCTCATATTTCTGCACATAAAGGGTGTAAGTATCATATTCCTCTCCATATATGTAAATTCTTAAATAGTGACAAGAAGAATTCCCCCAAGGTCATGATACCTAAGAGGCTTACTCACACTTCTGCAATACTTGGCTACAAACCCAGGCTCCCCCTAGAGTTCTGACTTCATGGGTCTCTGGGTTGGAAGGAAAAGAACACTGGATGATTTTGTTTGCTTTTTCAAAAGATCCACCAATCTGATTCTAGAGCATCTCCGAGAAGGGAACCTGTAAGTAGGACAGAAGGCTCTAGAAACTCATCATCTCTCAAGCAATTTTCCCTTGTAGATAGTTCTGTCCACAATCATTTCTCCTTTATAGTCAATTAAAATCTGTCCAGTCACTGATCCTATTTCTCCTCACCTGAAACCATACCTAACAAATATAATGCTTCTTCCGTACATCTTCAAATATTTGATGACAGGTCTCATGGTTTGCTTATATCTTAAATAAAATGAAAAAGCTGAAATTATCACATTTCATGAAGATGACCTTCAGAGGAAAGCTGGATGATCAGGGGAAAAAAATACCATCAATGGCCCTGCTTCAATTCTTCAGCCTAAAATAATATAATACATTTCTGTGGCTTTCAAACTAATATAAATGAATATAATAACTTCCTTTTGTTCATGGCCGATTACATTATATTACAACAGCACGGCTTCCAGGGCTAGCATGCAAAAGTAATTTATTTTTCTCCCACATCTGTAACTATTTCAGAGAGCAGCTAAGTCTTCATAATTACGCTACAGACACAGTAAATAGAGCAAGCCCAATAGGTCACACTGTGACTATAGTTCAGAGAGAGAACAATTATTTTATCCCATATAATTTGCATCCAACATTTCACATAGCAAACTAAAAAGGAAAACAAAACACTGGCTTACAAAATTACTACGGCCTCTTAATATTCACTCTTCTTTTTTTCTCTTTTACGGCTTTTCTGTCCGGAACAGGCACACACATATACACACACAGTATAAATGACATGCCTGAACAATTTTCATTAAAAAGTCATTTCCTTTTAGGTTGTGATTCATTTTACTTTGTCTGACATAGATTAAGTTATTATGAAATTAACAAAAATTGCTGGCATGTCATTCAATTTCTTTTCTTTTACTCTTTTCCTTCCCTCTGTACAAAAACAATTATCCACCATCTGAAGAACGGTCAAAGTCAACAAACAGGGTTTTCTGCTTTCTAAATAGAGCAAAACCCGTTCTCTAAAAATACAAATCACTAACAAGCAAGCATCCTCCCCGGGAACCAGGTTTGTAACAGGCCAGCACTAAGAAATGAAACTACTGTGTTTATGGTTTTCTTAATATATTATCAGTGAAAAATTTGAAAGCATCAAAATAATTCTCTAGCGATGCTGAAGGGGGAAAAAAAAAAATCATGGCAATGTTCCCTGCCAATCAAAAGACTCTGTCTTGATTTCTCTTGTTTTAAAAGCCAAAACTCCTCTTTAGGGAGAACAATGTGACTCTCAGGAGAAAAGAAGTCTAATGGCTTTTGTTTTTTAACATGAAAGAGCCCCCTAAATGTACAAAACAAAATTAAAAGCACTGTGACAAGGACAGACAACTCAGACTGTTAATGAAGAACAACTAAGGGAGGTTGGTAAATACAGACCTAGCCTCCAGAGCAAAAAGGCTTCAGCTGACCATTTGCATTTCAGTCCCCATTTCATGGTGGCAAAGACTGAGAATAACTAAGAAATACATTAGCATTTTGGCCTTGCTGAAATGCGAAATGTACTTGCTGCTCTCAGGGCCGGCATTTCCTCAGGCTTATAAACAAGCTGCTTTAACAGTGGACAATTGATTTTAGGCATTCAGGCCTTAAGTAGAATTCTATATCTAAAAGAAGACACACATTCAATAAAGCAAACTCTCATTCAAAGCAACAGTATTTTCATATTGGAAGTGAGAGTTAAGATCATGGGATTCTGAGCCACGCTAACTCACATGTAACTGTTGTTTCTAGGACTTAGGGGGCTCACAGCCTGGGGGTAATTAATTTTAATTCTCTAAACTTACACCATCCCCTTTCCTAGTCAGTCAAAAAGGTACCAGTCAAAGGTTACCACTGAGCTCTTGAAAAGTGGCAAACATGACTCAGGGGCTGAATTTTCAGTTTTATTTCATTTTAATTAAATTTAAAAGCAGATACTCAGTTCAATTATTGGAACAACTTTTAAGCATGTTGGAACAACTCGGGTATGCAAATTTGTACATTGCGCAAGGTCTAAATACAGATCAAGTATTTCAAATGAAAATTGAGGATCTGAATTGAGATATGTTCTCCGCAAAAACAGGATCCAATTTAAACACTTAGTATAAAAAATGTAAACCACATCTCATTAATAATGTTTGTATATTGATTACATATTGAAATGATGATATGTTGGATGAATTAAGTAATATATATTATTAAATTCATTCTTTTATTTGTTTTAAAGTCGCTACTAAAATTAAAATTATGTATTTGGCTTACATTGGTGCCCTGAACTATGTTTCTGCTGAGCAATGCTGCTTCAAATCTTAGATTCCAACCATCAAATAGTAAAAAATGACACTGCAGGGTTTTGTAAAAATTAAAATTCACATATATAAAGCATATTCCTTGGGGTCTAGCATGAAAACTGAAAGTTAGTTGCTCAGTCGTGTCCAACTCTTCGCAATCTCATGAACTGTGGCCTGCCAGGCTCCTCTGACCATGGAATTCTCCAGGCAAGAATATTGGAGTGGGTTGCCAATTCCTTCTCCAGGGGATAGATCTTTCATACGCAGGGATTGAACCCAGATCTCCTGCACTGCAGGCAGATTCTTTACCATTTGAGCCACAAGGGTCTAGCATATCACTCAACAAATGGTTAATTTTTCTTAATTCTATTACATGGTAAAGAAGGCTTATTTATTACAACAACATTTATGCCTTAAGATCTTAATAAACTATCAGAATTTCTGAATTTCCTAGACCATTATCTTTTTTCTGCTTAACACTTTGCAATATAAGATCTTCATGAATGCCTAATGCGTGTTCTCCAAAGATGTAAAAAAACTTTAAAAAGTTATCTCATCTTCCATCCTGCCTTCATATAGCATCTCTTCAAAATTCCCACTCAAAAAAAAAAAAAAACAATTCCCACTCTGTGTTGTACCATGTGTATTCCATCTCTCTCTTACACACACACTCACACATGTAGAGCTAACACTATTATATCTGACCATGAAAAGAAAGTTCTTTAAAGCAGTTTCTAAAAATCCTCTAAAAGGCTGCACCGTGTGCAACATCTCAGGAAAAGAAAATACGCAGAGAGCGCCCTGCCGTTCTTCCACTTGGTAGTAAGGTTATGAGGTTGCATCGCATTTCAATTGCATTTCGGTTAACTTTCCTCTTTTATACCACAGGAAACATCCAGAATCCTAAGAAAAGGAAACAGTGAAGAGAGTGAATTTCTCCCAAGACAGGATTTTTTGATCTGGCTCTCAGCCCATCTCCATTTGGAGAGGCAGGGCTTCTCTCATTCTTTGAAACCCAGTGGCACTGCCGAGCTGCTCAATGCCAGATAAATATTTCACACAGAACAGCGAGCTGTTGAATTTGCCCAACCTGGGTTAACTAGAGTCAAATTCTACCCCTGTGCCTCATCCCCAGTCCCCACTATCTTTCACCCCATTTTATCTGGCACATTTTAGGCCTCTCAAATTCATATGTTTCTTCATTATCGCTGAATGTCTTAATTCATCTCTCAGGCTCCATCTCTCTCTCCCCATCTGTCCCTCTTCAAAATTCAAACTTACACTGCACCAAGGTCTCCTCTACACGCCCCCCTCTCCTTTCCCTAGTGTTAATATCTTACAAAATCATTATACAATTACGAAAGCCAAGACATTAGCACAGGCACAACCCTATTTACTATAATATAGGTCTTATTAAAATTTCACTCTTTTCCCCATGGATGTCCTTTTTCTTTTCTAGGAGCCAGTTCAGGACCCCCTGCCCCCGTTGCCTTGAGTAGTCATGACTCCTTAGTCTCTTATAGTTTAATTCTCAGGCTTCCCTTACACTTCAAGTCCTTGACACTTTTCCAAAAACAAAAGCAAAATTTTGTGAATATCCCTCAAGTTTTTCTGATGTTGTCCCATGATTAGATTTGAGGTTATCTATTTTTGAAAAGAACAGCACAAAATGATGTTGGGTTCTTTTCAGTGCATATTAAGAGATACGTGATGTGAAATCAGCCTTATTACTGCTGATATTAACTTTAATCACTTCGTCAAAATACTGCCTTGGGGTGTGTTCTGTTTTTTAATTTTTTTCCATCTGTAACACAATGAATACTGAAAGAGATACTTGGAGATGTCAAATGCCCAGTTTCGACTCAAGTTTTTCACCCACAAACCTCATTGAATCCAGCTTGCATCAATTACTTCTGTGCTGTGTTCCCACTGGTAATTTTCTATTTCCCTCACTTTCTACATTTATGAAATGGGATTCTCTGAAAAAGCTCCTTCTCCCGCATTTATTTTTTAAATATTTATATCAGGATGGACTTGGTGATGTTTATTTATCCTGTGGGTTATTATGTAATATTGCCATTGTTTATTCATTTACTTGCTCAAGTTGTTCTGAACCACTGGGAGTTCTTTCAGGTTGGTGCCTAGGTCTTTTCAACATCTGCCTCTTTTTTTGAAAATTACTTGTTGACACTATAAGATGGTCCAAGTTCATCTTATATTTTTTCAAGCTCTACAGTTATTTCTCAAGGAAACATGGTTTCTTTTATTGAAAATGGCATTTAGTAACCAGGATCAAGGTGCTGTGGGTGCTCACTGTCACTAAGCTAGCACTGCTCTGCCCTTTCCCTCTCAACACACACAGCTAATAAATATACATACGCACACAAACACACATCCGTGTTCCTGGGTCTATCTGTACATATATCAAAACCACTAATATTTCTTCTTTGCTGTGATTGATAAGTGCATGTGTGCGAAGTCACTCGGTCATGTCCAACTCTGTGCAACCCCATGGACTGCAGCCCACCAGGCTCCTCTGTCCATGGGATGTCCCAGGCAAGAATACTGGAGTGGGTTGCCATGCCCTCCTCTAGGGGATCTTTCTGATCCAGGGATCAAAGCCACGTCTCTTCCATCTCCTGCACTGGCAGGCAGATTCTTTACCCCTCGTGCTACCTAGGAAGCCCTTGATTGATACAGATGACTTTAAAATATATAATTAATTTACCCTACATTCCCTCAAAATGTGCTCATGTTGATACCTCTAATTCCAATACAACACCAAAGCATTTGTTCTACTCTTGAAAATTTTTTTCCAATAATGAAAAATCCAACTCTCCATTATCTACACAATATCTGCTTGCTTGTTCAGTCCTAGAATACTCAAAATAGTTTCACAATCACTAACCCATATCTCTGTGGCAAATAAATTCATTAAATAGGCCTTTGTGTACACTTTTGACTTTAGTCTTTAAATTAAAATATTAACATTGATCCAGTTAAAATGTTCTTTAAAGTTATTTCGGTAAGTTCTTCATCCTTCACAAGGTTACTTAAGTCACTTACGATACAATTACATTCATTTATCACTACATGGGAAATAGATGGAGAAACAGTGGAAACAGTGTCAGACTTTATTTTTCTGGGCTCCAAAATCACTGCAGATGGTGACTGCAGTGGTGACAAAGATGGATACCCTTTGTACTAAGAGTTTCTATTTAAAAGTAATTCCTGGAAATTACTCAATAGCAATCACTTCACAGAAATCATCCTCACTCTTTTTTTTTTTTTTTACAGCTGTATCGTACTCCACTGTGTGGCTGTAGTTTATTCCATCACACTTTTCTGTGGAAATTTAGGTTGTTCCTAGTATTTTGTGCTTACAAATACTACAATAAGTAATCTTATTCATATAATACACATTTTCACATTGGTAGAGGTGGGCCTTTTGCAAATTTCTAGACGTGGGATTCTGAGACAAGAAGTAAGTGCATAAGTAGTTTCAAGTGTCACCAATTTTTCCTCCAGGAGGGCTGTACTAGTTTGCATTCCCAGTAGCCGTGCATGACAGTGCCAGGCTCCACATATTTTTGTTGTTGTTGTTGTTCTATCACATCCTCCACAAAGCACATAAAATCCTCTATAAGGAAGAAAGAGCAAGGGAAGAAAGAACTGACACAGAAGTCTCTCCAGCTTCAAAATAATAGATAATTCCCTACTGTCTGTGAAATAAAGCTCTCACATCTTAGAAGTGCCAATAAGGCTCTCTCCAGGTAGCTTTGAGGCTAGCCTCAACTTCAACAACTTTCTCTTGATGCTCCTTCCATCAGGGGACTTGCTAGGCCCCAAACATTCCACAATCAGTTTCAAAGCTTTCCCCACACCCTTTTTTCCACTTGCAATGCCACACCCCTACCCACTCCCATTTACTAGATATGCCTTAGTTTGAATTCACCCTTCAAGCCCCAATATCAATTCCACTTCCTCAGAACAGGTTTACATCTGACAGAGCATTCTAGAAATTCTCTATTCACACCATCTTTTTAAATTTTTATTTTATTTAAGTGTAGTTGATTTACAATGCTGTGTTCATTTCTGATGCACAGGAAAAGTATTTCAGTGATAACACCCATATACAGTCTTTCTTCATATTCTTTTTCATTATGATTTATCACAGGATATCAAATATAGTTCCCCATGCTACATAGTAGGACTTTGTATTTATCCATTCTATACGTAAATTTCGGAGCAGGCAATGGCACCCCACTCCAGTACTCTTGCCTGGAAAATCCCACAGACGGAGGAGCCTGGTAGGCTGCAGTCCATGGGGTCGCTAAGAGTCGGACATGACTGAGCAACTTCACTTTCTCTTTTCACTTTCATGCATTGGAGAAGGAAATGGCAACCCACTCCAGTGTTCTTGCCTGGAGAATCCCAGGAACGGGGGAGCCTGGTGGGCTGCCGTCTATGGGGTCACACAGAGTCGGACACGACTGAAGTGACTTAGCATAGCATAGCATAGCATACGTAAATTTGCATCTGCTAACCCCAAATTCCCACTCCATCCCTCCTCCACTTCCCTTCCTCTTTGGCCACGCACATCTGTCCTCCACGTCTGTGAGCCTGTCTGCTTCACAGGTAAGTTCATTTGCGTCATATTTTAGATTCCACAAATAAGTGATACCGCATGGTATTTGTCTTTCTCTGTCTGACTTACTTCACTTAGGAAGGATCTCTAGGTCCATCCATGTAGCTGTAAATGGCATTATTTTATTCTTTTTCGTGGCAAGTAAAATTCCATTGCACCACATCTTCTTTATCCATTCATCTTTGGCCTACATTTAGGTCATTCCCTTGTCTCAGCTACTGTAATGACACCATCTTGACCGCACTGAACCCACTACGTGACGCTTGGCTCCAGAGAAATCTGGTTTCTTTGCACACTTTGACAATGGGGACATTATCTTCCTTAACCCTGAAGTGCCAATACGACAGGTGCACAAGTTTTCAAATGGGTGAAAATGAATAAATAAGATATGCAAATAACATTGCTCTTTATTCAAAAGCATACTTCTCTTTCTCAGAGCTCTTCTAGTCTAATGGTTTTATCAATGTTCAAGTACCACTTCTCTTAACACACTCACTGTGGAAGAACAAACACTGACACTTACATCCAAGGCTACCAAACACATGTTCTTCCAAGACTTTTCCTCCTGACAATATATGGAAATGTGCTCTATTTTCTTTGCTTTATTCTCATTGGGATATTCTGCAACCCTTGCTGCTGCTGAATGGATAGGTCTGAACCGCACGCCAGGATATATATTTTGTGAGCATTTCTCATTACTTCCTCAGGATGACCAAAAAATATTAAGAGGCCTAAGCAATTTTTAAAATTTTTATTAACATATAGTTGATTTATAATGTTCTGTTAATTTCTGCTATAAAACAAAGTTGACTCAGTTACATATATTTGATATATATATATTTTTGATATCCTATGATAACCCATGATGGAAATCAATCTATTTTCAGATTGATTTCCATCATGGGTTATCATAGGATCATCAAATATATATATATATATATATATATATATATATACACACACACACACACATTTTCAGATTCATTTCCACCAGGGTTTATCACAGGATATGAAATATGCTTCCCTATGCTTTATAGTAAGGGGCTTCCCAGGTGGGCACAGTGGTAAAGAATCTGCCAATGCAGGAGAAACAAAAGACATGGGTTCAATCCCTGGGTCAGGAAGATCTCCTGGAGGAGGAACCAGCAACCCACTCTAGTATTTTTGCCTGGAAAATTTCATGGACAGAGGAGCTTGGAGGGCTGCAGTCCATGGGGTCGCAAAGAGTCAGACACAACTGACTGAGTATGCCCGCACGCACGCTATACAGTTAAGACAGTGTTTTCTTGATCCCGGATACATTAGTCTCCATCTGCTTATCTCGAACTCCCAGTTTTTCCTGCCCCCATCCTTGGCAACCACAAGTCTCTTCTATCTGTGGGCCTGTTTTTGTTTCCTAGGTATGTTCATGTGTGCCCAATTTAAGATTCCACACATAAGTGATATCATACAATATTTGACTTATTTCACTAAGTATGATAACCTCTAGGTCTATCTGTGCCACTGCAAATGCCATTATTTCACTTTTTGACAGCTGAGTAATGTTCTATTGTATATAAAAACCACATATTCTTTATCCATTCATCTGCTGATAAACATTTAGGCTGTTTCCACATCTTGGCTACTGTAAATAGTGCTGCTGTGAATACAGGGGTGCATGCGTCTTTTCTTATTATGATTTGTCTGGGTATATGCCCAGGAATGGGACTGTTGGATCACAAGGCAACTCTACTTTTAGTTTCTTGAGAAACCTCCACCTTGTCTTCCATAATGGCTGCACTTTACCTTCCCACCAACAGCTTTTGGGGGCTTCTCTTTTCTGACATCTCCTCTCTAACATCTTTTATTTGCAGACTTTTTAATGATAGCCATTCTGTATAGGTTTCAGCAATTAATCTTCATTCTGACAAGGAGTCAAGGAACAGCATCATCTACCGAGATAGATGGTAGATGTGGTACCCTAGGAGCCCTTCCCACCCGCTGGTCTCCATGACACACACTGTCAAGAGAACACACAAGCTTTTCAAACTAACACAAACGGCCCCTTCCTATTCCCAAGTGAGAACTAACAGTTGTGTGGGGTTTTTTTAAATACAAATTCAAAGAGGCCACAGAACCAAACTTTAGGGGTGAACTGGACTGAGAATGTCTGAAAGGAAAGAAGGCCAGAGTGGCTCCACCTGGAACAAAGACTGGCTTTCCTCAGAAGAAGTCAAGAGATAAGGAGGTGTTTCTGTGGCAACCCACTCCAGTACGTTGGCCTGGAAAATCCCATGGACAGAGGAGCCTAGTAGGCTACAGTCCATGGGGTCACAAAGAGTTGGACACCACTGAGCGACTTCACTTTCACTTTCTATAACAAAGGCTGGATTCCACTTGTAGGCAGGGCCTTCATCCAGGGAATGGGCTCGAAACAAAGGCAGATGCTGCTCTGTAGAGCTGATCTTCCCAGAACAGCAGAGGAGGCCCCTGTGGCTAAGCCTGTGATTGCAGAAGGGACCCATGTGAAAGGCAACCCTACCAGCAGCATATCTGAGACTGACGGGAAAGAACACCAGCGACCAGTGCTGATCCTACAGGCAAGGAAGAAACCCAGGCTCATATCCCCTCTGTTGCAGACACCAAAGCAGCCCCCTAACTTTTGAACCCGCCCAGTGGAAGTCACAGGACCCTGCCAAACTTGAATAAATCTGGGGTCTAAGGATTCAGCATCTGCTGATACAGAACTGCAAACCATAAAGACATCTTACAGCAGAGCGCTAGGGAAGAAAAATAACTTCTGTCATAGTTTTAAAGGGTTAAGTGCTAGGGCAACAAGAGCTGGAATTCTTCTATGCCTCTCATCAGTAAGTCCTCTAAAGTAGCTATGGAGTTGAGATTAGGTCTTGGGGAGGACAGGCTGGGAGGCTGGGATGATATCCTTAGTGGGGGGATAGGAGACCTCCTGGCATGAATTCTAGGTTCCTCTGCTCAGGGCGGCCTCAGTCAACCTGTTAAGGGGATCACATCCTAATCACATCTCCTAAAGAGGTGTGATTCCATTATTTAACTCTTTCTGTTCTCTGCTATGCAGATCACTGAAAAGGAAGGTCCCAGTAACTGGACCAACGTCATTTCAGAGGCACAATCACTCTTCTACTGAAATTATTTTCTGTTATCTAGATCCTATAACTTACTGGAAAATGGAAAAGCTGATTAAGCCACAATTTAGAGTGAACTTTTCTTGTAAAAGTTAATCCAACAGTCGAAAAGTTTCTATAGGACTAGTTTTGAGAATTTTTTCCTAAGTAAAGGAGGAAAGTGAGAAATACAAAACATTTTTGTAGGAGGCGTAAAAAAATGGCCAGATAGAAGTAGTTATTGATAAAATTTCACATCTCTGTCTGGGGTCAACTCTGTAGATTCAACTGAATAAAGACAAACATAAGCTTCCCAGGGACGGTCGTTACCTAGACATTGGTTTTTACCATGACTTGCAAAATATTTTTGTGTTTTTAACTGAACTGATTTCACATATAGGAGTTTCAACTCTAAGGAACCCACTAACACCAATATTATTATGCGACTTTGAATATCACAAATTGGCGTGACGTTACTTGCCGAATGCCCTTAGACTTAAAAATGTGGGTAATACAGTATACAGTGTGGGGTCTGAGGGAATCTGGTGTGGTATACTTATTTTTGACTCCAGAATGTAATCGACTAATTCATCTTAAAATAAATTCAAGTTGTTTATAACCATTTCTGAAAGCTTTGACCAATGTCCAACATTGCAATGCTACCATAATTAGAGCAAAATTTTTCCGCTAGAACTGAATTAATAACTAAAGTTCTGAATATGCAGTATGCACTAATCCTGGTTTTTAAAATCCCTAATGGGCTTTGTAGCAGTGCAATTTGGCAAAGTAAGTAAAATCCTAACATAATAGATAAAGGTAATTAGAGATGCAAAGCAAATTCTTTTTAAATGCCCTGCATGCAATTCGGACACTTTAGTTCCTTCTTCAGAGATGGAAAATTAGCGAAGGGAGGAAATAAAACAAATCAGAAAAAGAATAAGAGAAAATAGAACTGTATCAATCATAAAGGGATTTGGAGCTAGAGAGCTGTTAATATCCTTCCAGCAATTCCGACTTTCTAAACTCCCAAGAAACTGGCCAGCTTATAATGCAATGAATCTCTCCACTTTAGAAATAGTCTAAATTCAGTTAGGTGGCCAAAGTGGGGAAGACAATCAATGGTCTCAGGAACTAAACGAAAACCAGTGGATAAATGTTTTAGGGAAAATATATCCTTCTGGACATGGCTGCATAAATCTTTCCATAATTCCGTTCAGTTCAATTGCTCAGTCATGTCCAACTCTTTGTGACTCCATGGACTGCAGCACGCCAGGCTTCCCTGTCCACCACCAAATCCTGGAGCTTGCTCAAACTTATGTCCATCAAGTTGGTGATACTATCCAACCATCTCATCCTCTGTCATCTCCATCTCCTCCGGCCTTCGATCTTTCCCAGCATCGGGGTCTTTTCCAGTGAGTCAGTTCTTCGCATCAGGTGGCCAAAGTACTGGAGTTTCAGTTTCAGCATCAGTCCTTCCAATGAATATTCAGGACTAATTTCCTTTAAGATGGACTGGTTGGTTCTCCTTGCAGTCCAAGGGACTCTCAAGAGTCTTCTCCAACATCACAGTTCAAGAGCATCAATTCTTCACAGCCATCATTTCAAGTATGTACACATTTCTCCTTGGAACATGAAGAATATATTTGGTTTTATGGCATATTTATATGTATTTATATATATATGCACAATATATATAACATATTCTTGTATGTTATATCATTATAAATGCCATACTATACTTACTATATAACATATAGAAATTGTATACTATATAATAAATATTTATAGTATATGTTGTACATATTCAGTCTCTAAGTCATATCTTACTCTTTGTGATCTCATGGGCTGTAGCCCAGCAGGCTCCTCTGTCCATGGGATTCTCCAGGCAAGAATATTGGAGTAGGTTGCCATTTTCCAGGGGATCTTCCCAACCCAGGGATCCAATATGGGTCTCCCTCATTGCATGCAGATTCTTTACCGTCTGAGCCACCAGGGAAGCCCATTATATGCTATAACATGTTATATATGCTACTTGCTTTGTTAAACTTCAGCTAACTAAATATTGATGGAGTTCAAAGTGTTACATGTAAAGATGAGGTTCAATTGAAAGTCTGAGTACTCATTTTTATATTTTAAATATATGTATATATAATAATTAAAAGTAAATATATTATAAATAGATCTAAGTATATTACAATATCAAAAATATTATTCATGTTTACTATTTACTATATTAACTGTAACTAACACTAAATATCTATATTACAGTATATTAATATGACCATATGTAACATTTCAGTTCACTTCAATCGCTCAGTCACACCCGACTCTTTGTGACCCCATGGACTGCAGCACATCAGGCTTCCCCCTGTCCATCACCAACTCCCGGAGCTTGCTCAAACTTATGTCCATCAAGTCAATGATGCCATACAACCATCTCATCCTCCTTTGTCCCCTCCTCCTCCTGCCTTCAATCTTTCCCAGCATCAGGGTCTTTTCAAATGAGTCAGCTCTTCACATCAGGTGGCCAAAGTATTGGAGTTTCACCTTCAACATCAGTTCTTCCAATGAACACCCAGGACTGATCTCCTTTAGGAGGGACTGGTTGGATCTCCTTGCAGTCCAAGGGACTCTCAAGAGTCTTCTCTAACACCACAGTTCAAGAGCATCAATTCTTCACTGCTCAGCTTTCTTTATAGTCCAACTCTCACATCCATAAACACCTACTGGAAAAACCGTACCTTTGACTAGATGAAATTATGTACAAAACAAGGACCCAGTTAGACTTCAAACTGAACCTCATCATTACAACAAATGTGATCTATGTCTTTGATTAGTTGAAGTTCAATAACATAAAAGGTAAAGATGGAAGAATGGAATGGGAAGAATGGAATTTCGACTCAAGGCCTATCTGTGGTCAGATGCCCTTAAAGGTCATGCAATCTGCTGTCTACCTCATTTAAGCATAAAAAAAAACAAGAGCCCAGAAGTCACCCAAATGTCTAAGAGCCAACCCCTGGGACAAGTGAAGTTGAGTCCAGAAACTACTCTTCTTCAGTTTCCCAGCTCAATGATTTCTCTGGTGCAAAAGCCTGTCTACTTTCCCACCAGCAGCTCCCAGGGCCCCGGAGATGCCAGCTTTGGGCTGCAAGTTATTCCCAGACCACCAAGGAAGTCACATGACCTTGGAGAGCCATTTCTTCTAAGGTACTTATTTTTAGAACAGTCGGTTGGTTGATTTGTACAAAAATAAAGAAGTGGTTTTAAATTCCTTCTCTCCTTTTTGCCCACAGTGTATGAATGACCATTCTGAACCACTCAGTTTCCACGGAAGGTCCTGGGCACTGGTTTGGGGGGTTATTCTGAAGTCTCTCCTAAAAGTAGCCAAAGTAGCTGATCTTTGGTGATTTCTTCAAATTGCTTTAACACACCTTCTTGTCATACTTTCTCAAAGCCCTCTATATGGGTTATATTTGACAGACAGTGAAATGCAGCCCTATTTCTGACGATAATGCCTTTTAACAGTTGTCAAGACAGATTTTACAGAAGGCTACAGGAATTCTTCACTCGCAAAAAGCTTTTCATCTTTATGTAAAACTTTGGGGCCCCATGAATAGTTATGACTTTGAATTTTTTTCCTAAAAAAAAATGACACACGCACTAAATTGTGACTTATGTTTCTAATGTTACTTTTTTTTAAGTATATACTGTGTTATAAAAGTTCCTAAGTGAATCATCCCAAGACTCTTACTTCTGTGACCTAGAAACTCCAAACTGTAGGGAGACAGATGTGAAACTCCTGGACAACGTTGGAAGCCTCACTTTCAAGTTCATGGATGAGGAAATAGACCTGTGACTTTGCCAGCCCTCCGTGGGGGTAATTTTTGCAGAACTTATCCCCAGGAAGGTTTTCTCAACAAGAAGCTTAATTTGAGATGGAACAGTGACTTTTTTTTTTTTTTTTTTTTTTTACCATTCTGTGCTTTGGACCGAAAGAACAAATTGTTTACTCCAGCTCCCTAAAGAAATGTAATTGATCTACGAGCTAGACCTTTTCCTTTCACTTTCGTCTCATATAATAGCAAAATGAATGCTACCCAGTGACTCACTCAGATTCAACTATCATCTCCTATGGAGAGAATTTAATTTTATTTACAGATTCAGAGAACACACAACTTACTCAAAGCTTCATCTGAAACCAGTTACTACTTTTAAACAAAACTAGAGCCAAACATTCGGGGATAATGGTTATCTCCCCTATGTACAGAATTTTCTAGCATGAATGCTCTAATTCTGCTAGGGAGGCCCACAGAAGGGTGTTCACCTGAAGATGAATTGGTCTCTTTCTGCGAAGGAGGAGCTGGGAAACCCACAGGACTTCTCCTCTTCCCTGAGTCTGACAATGAGGCTATCAACACTGTTAAACAGTTTCACATCTACCTGGGTGCAGTTTGTGGTTCGTAGACACAGAGGTGAAAGTCTTATGAATACACATTAGTGCTATTATATGACACCATACACTAAAAAAAAAAAAAAAATCAGAAACACAAAGGTCACTATTTCGTGAGTGTATCACTGAGGTGTTAATAATTATTTCTAGACCAAGAATTCAAACCCATTCAATAGCCAGAAAGAGTCAATTTTTAAACTCACTGGTCAGGAAGGTATCAAAAAGAAAAGAATGCCCTCTGAGTCAGGGGATTTTGCAACATCTAACTCAGAGATAGAAATGTTTTACTTACAGAAAATACAAATTATATTTTTAAATAACTTTCCCAGACTTTCTACTGCTACATGGAAAACAAATGTGGTTTCTTTACCAGTGCCAACTGGTACATATAACTGACATTGCCAGGAGGTAATTTATCTGCAACTCCTTGCATCAAACCTGGAGTTTAGACGGATGGTATCGGTGGTAACAAAGGGAGATGATACTTTGCCATTCTTGTGCAAAGAAAATCTCTATCACCAAAAGTAGCAAATGCTTTTTAAAATTTTTTGGCCATGCCGCATGGAATGTGGATTCTTAGTTACCCGATCAGGGATGGAACATGAGCCCCCTAGAACAGAAATGTAGAGTCTTAACTACTGGACCACCAGGGAAGTGCCAAAAGTTGTGAATTTTTTAAAAATCAGTTAAAAGAAGGTTTTACAAACTATATTTTAAAGAGAGAAATATTTGCTGTTTAGTTTAATCAAAGTCACTTATACTTTCTATGAGTCTAGCATTGCTTTGTACATATAACTTCTAAACTCAGTATGATTATTTCAGCAAAAAGTATACACAAGCATAATACAGTCTGATGTAGTTTCACGTGGTCTTTGTCTTTCTATTTATTCAAAGAATTGGCCAAGAAATATAGGAATCCTACCCTCGACCTGACAACCCCTCCTCCTTGTTGAAGACACCTCACACATGACGAAAATTTCTGATGATTCACATAAAAAAGAATGAAAATTGCTATCAAGGAGGGTCATAGAGTTTTACAGTCAAGTCTGATATGACGGTTTCTAAAAGAGGAGGCTATTTACTATACTTACATAGTTTACAAGTAAAGATTAACAGGCATAAAGAAAATTATGTGTCAGAATTGCTCAAAAGGGGTGGTAGTTAGTAATCCCAGAGCATGGTGTTCTGAGTGTTGGCTGTTGTGGTAACACGCACAGCAGTAGTCAGAGACAGGCCACCATTTCACGAGATATTTTAAAAAGAGACCAACTATGCCTAGGTTTGTTTCTCCTACTTATTTTAAGAAAAGCAAAAGAAAACTGAGACCAAGTTCCAGCCTCTGCAAATTGCTCAGAGCCTTTGGAGATTTAGAACTCTTTTTACAACAGAATCCTGCCTAGATGGATATTAAGTGATGGAAAATAATATAATATTTTAGTACCTAAAAGAATAACTGAGTACATGTGAGGGGACAGGTCATTAAATGTGCGTATTCAAGAAGTGGTGTAAAAGTATAATTCATAAAACAGAGAATATAAAAGTGAGGATACCTAGATTTAAGACACGATCATAACACCATTCACCAAATGAAATGAAGGAAGTAGGCAAGAAATGGGAAAATAATATCCACGGAGAAGCAATCAAGGCACGGCAGGATTTATTTCCTGTAATAATGGAGATGCAGGTCACAGGGGGCAGTGGTCGGGGGTTATCCTAAACCTCAGTTCTCAGGCATGCCCATAGGGGAACACTGGTACCGATGAACCTCTTTGCAGGGCAAGAATATAGACACAGATGTAGAGCACGGGCTTAGGACATACCAGGGGAAGGAGAGGATGGAACCAACCGACACAGCAGCACTGTCATATATACACGACCACATGTAAAGCAGACAGCTATGGGGACCCGCTGTATGGCGCAGGGAGCTCGGCAGGGCCCTGTGCTGACCTAGAGGTGTGGGACATCCAAGAGGGAGGGGATATATGTACATTTATGGTTGATTCACATTCTATGGCAGAAATCAACACAACACTGAAAAGCAATTTTCCTCTCATCAAAAATCAAATTAAAAAGAATCACATACGTGACTTGCAAGAGTGTCTTCTAGCTAGAGGGTACAGCAATGAAAGAGTTTCAGAAAGAAAAGAACTTTGGCCCAAAAACAATATTAAAGGGAAAGAGCCGTAGGTACTCAGTGCAAGAAACACAGACACACAGTGACAGAGAGATGGATCTTCAATGAACGGTGCCCCTCCGCGCAGCTGTGGTGCTGGAGAGATCTCTCCTGCCTTCAATCAGGGCTTTGAGAGCCAAGAGGAAAAGGCAGAAATGCCCGGTTGTCAGGAAAGAGGTACGTTCTCATCAGGGCAGAGTCAGAAGAAAGATGCGAAGCAAGAGCTTCAGCACAGAGAGGGGTTTGCCCACGGGGAGGAGAGTACATGGTCACATGATCACAGAGCAGAGATCTGAGGCTACGTAAAGACCCGGGGAGCTGGTGAAGAAAAGAGTGAGTTCTGGTCGGGGAAGCAGAGGGAGGAGGCGGTGTGCCTGCAGTGACAGGTAAAAGGAATCCGATAACGAGTGGGGAGGCAGGCACGCATATGCTTTAAATAAATACCATCTGGGAACTTCATTTGCTAGGCAATGGGGAACCAAGGAATTTGAGAAGGGAGAGACAGGATCAGAACCTCATGAAGATCAACCTGGCAACCCAGGACAGAATGAACTGACGGAAGAAAGCATGGAGGAGAGAAGTCCACTTACAGGCAGCCTTCTGGGCAAAGAGAAATCTAGATGGCAAGGGGAAGGAAAAGAAGGGCGCGCGCATGCTCAGTCGCTTCAGTTGTGTCTGACTCTCCATGACCCCATGGACCGCGGCCCGCCAGGCTCCTCAGGGAAGAATATCAGAGTGGGTTGCTGTGCCCTCCTTTAGGGGATCTTTCCAAACCAGGGGTCGAACCCGCATTTCTTATGTCTAACCTGCATGAGCAAGCAGGTTCTTTGCCACTTGGTAAAGTCCAAAGGAAAAAGGGTCCGTGCGAAATTAGAAAATGCAGATTTCTAAAGATACAATTTGTATAAGAAGCACAGGCACGTTTCAAGTACTGACAGACAGCAGTGCTATCTGTCACGGCTGACAGCAGGTAAAAAGTCATCAACGAGAGACAGATGCATTCCTTGTTACGCCACCTACATCCTCACATCAACAGTCACCCCCGCCACCCGCATGTGGGAACAGACAGTTTCACAGATCAAAGCAGATGCAGGAAAAACATATCATCAGGAAGATCAACTTCAGCTCTAACACATAACACAGGACACAGACCCTCACTAAACACTAAATGATTGACTATCAAGACTTCACTACTGTCTTCTCTAAAAAGTTCCTCTAGCAGAGTAAAGTGTAGCTCAACCTCTGAACAGAGAAGGTAGCATTCCTTCATACATAGTGTTGAGACATTCATCCCTCTGGATTCAAAGCTTCCACATGCATGTATTCAGCCAACAGCAGACACAGAATCTGCGGCTGCAAAGGACTGACACCACAATACTATTTTAGCACACCAGGGACTTGGCACCCATGGGTACTGGGATCCACAGGGGTCTTGGATACAGTCCCTCAGGGACACTGATGGAGGAGTACAGAATGCTTGGGTCTTTACCTGCATGACTGAAAAGATAATTCTCTGTTTCCACTATAACAGCACCCAGAATCCTGAATTTTTCTTGATTTACAAGGTGGGGTGTATAGTGCTAACCTTCTGCTGGTCTTGACTCCAGTTTGCTGCAGTTAATTGGAAGCTGAGGATCTTTTGCCGATGGGAGAACCCAATCCACCCACAGCCAGGTTCTGTCTCTACCCCCAGAGTCTTTCAGAAGCAAAGCAAGGTCATTTCAGCAGCGTTCAACATCAGAGCGTTTATATGTGTGTGTGTGGAAGTAGCTGGAATAAAGGTGAGAAGGAAGAGTCGCCATCATCCCTCGAGGTTTACTGTGGCAGGAGCCCTGGTTATTAATGGGCCACAGAGGACTCACTCCTCCATATTTTACATTTGGGAACCATGTTCATTAATCACCCGTGTGACCTACAACACAACTACGATGCTGACAAATGTTCGCTTCATTGCAAAGGGTCATTCGGCTTGGGAGCAATTTGCCACCCACATAAAATTTATACTGTGTTTACATTCTCTGAATAGTTTACAAGTTCATCATTAAATCTCACAAAACAGCTGGCCCTCATTTCCCAACACCATCTCTCTCCGAGGTAAATACGGATACCCCGAGTTGCCGGTGGGCGGACAATTGAGTGAAGTCCCAACTATTCCTCTTGAGTTTATTTACCTTCCTCTTGCGGAAAGAATGCTGTACGTCTGTAAGCAGGAGTTGCTATTTACAAAATGACTGAGCACACAGGCATTGAAAGGAGGGCATCATTAGAATGCAGGAGATGCCCCCGTCCTCCTCAGAGCATCTCAGCAGGGTACAGGAGATTCTGGCAGGCTCCGCAGTCTCCTGGGCTCATAGCAGGGAGCCCAGCATAAAGCAGAAATTGGATTTCTCCAAGGCTGTAAATCCTGTATCTTTCTTAGGGCAGATAATCACTCACTACTGGTGCTAATAACTAGACCCTATCACAGTGTGCAAAACTTAACATTTATTGAGTAGGAGAGTCCCCTGTGCTATACAGTAAGGTCCTTGTTGGTTATCTGTTTGATATATAATACTGTATGCATGTTACTCTCAAACTCCTAATTTATAGCCCCCCACTTCCTCTTGGGGAACCGTAGGTTTGTTTTCAAAATCTGCATGTCTGTTTCTGTTTCATAAACAAGTTCATTTGTAATATATTCTGTAATAACGTTTACTGTATTCAGTAAAGAATCTGAAACAGAACATATGTCTATGTATAACTGAGTGACTATGCTATATACCTGAAACTAATACATTATTGTAAATCAACCATACCCCAATAAAAAATAATAAAAAGTAATAGCAATAAAAATTGCAAAAAATTTTTTAATATTTAGGGGATTGTTTTGAAAAGACACTTCTCCAGGTAATATAAAGAAATTCCATGAAACTCCATTTTCTAATTCAGACACACACTGAAATGACCATCAACTGGGCTTTTTAAAAATAAAGAATGCATGCCTGCTTAGTCATGTCCAACTCTTTGACAACCCGATGAACTGTAGCCCATCAGGCTCTTCTGTCCAAGGGATTCTCCAGGCTAGAATACTGGAGTGGGCAGACATTTCCTCAAACCCATGAAACTCCATTCCCTAGTTTAGACGTGCATTGAAATGACCATTAGTTGGATTTTTTTAAAAATAAAGAATAATCTGCTTATGGTTTTTACACCAGAAACTTCAAGGACTTTATAGATATAATACAGATGGAAATAAATTAAGGAAAGTACACCCAAGGGAAATATATTAAATGCAAAGGAAGTATCTACCTGGGAGGGTCACAGAAATGATCCAGAAAATTAGTATTGCCAACACCATCAGGTAACAATGGCAGGGTTGGTGATGAGCCTGGGTGTGGTATGAGGCACAGGTGACTTCCCCAGTGTATCTGGAGTCCACAAGGAGCTGGAAGGCCCTCTGCGATCAGAAGTCACTGACAAAATAAACCTGGCTTTCCCTGGGCATGAAGAATGTTGTACAGTCCTGGTTGGCTGCTGATTGGAAGAATTAGACCAGGCCAAGTAAGAAAGCAGTAGTCCAGCGAATTCCTACAGACTGTTCTACATGGAGAAACTGGCAAAAGGTCAAGCTGCCTGGGGTACCTCCTTTGGTTCGGGTCATCCCCACCTCTGCCGCTGCGTCTCTGAGCACTTTCATTAGAGACTGAGACACTGAAAAATACCATCTCTGAAAGAATACATTACCAATGCCAATCTTTGAAAAGCACAGACGTTTCTGCTTGCACATAAGCAAAATTCTGAAGAGACAAAGTGACTGTCTTCCTAAGAAACACCATGATAATAAGAAATGGAAGAATTTCTTTTAAATGTATTCTCTAAATACAACTCAAAAGGACACTGCTTCTGAAAAGAGAGGATCATGGCAAGAGGCATTCAAGAACAAGGGGAAAATAGAAAGGCCAGCCTACACAGTTAAGACAGCAACAAAGGCAGGGAGTAGCAGTCCGAACTGTGGAACACTCAAACCAGTCAAGGAAAAAGCTCAAGGAATCAAGGAAAGTCTCTCCAGACTCAAGGGGAAGGGTGAAGAGATGAAGATCAAAAAGGAAAAGCTAAATGATCATGAACACAGGTACAGGAGAGTCAACATGCATTATAGGAATACCACACAGAGACCAGAGCAAACACAGAAAAAAGAATCACTAAAGGAAAAAGTAATTGAAAACTCTTCTCCACTGAGAAAAGGCTCTGAAAATGAACCATCTATTTAGCAATTTTTAAAATGCTATCCTAAAGATTTATTCCTGCAAGTGGACAGGCCAATCATTCCAATGCTTATGTATTAATTAATAATGATAGACAACTATCCCAAGCATTATTTCAAGCAAAAATCACCTCCACCTCCTTATATACAGAATGACAAGGGAAATTATATAACTCAGAAAAAAACTGCTTAGTGAATATGAAATCCAAACAAGTGGGAAAAGATAGATAATCAAATTTTAATGGTATCTGCTTAAAGTAGCTGGATAAAGCCATCTCAAAATATGCCCAGCTACAGTAATGGCTCAAAAATGTTTGAATCCACTGGCAAAATCTCACCCTAGCTTGAAGAGTACTTGTATTACCAGGGTTCATATGGGGCTTCTTGACCTCACTTGTCTATGCATTGGAGTCTGACCAACATTCTGATGGGTTATTCATTAGTTGTGCTAATTTAATCAATCAACTTCTGCCTGCCCAGAAGCAGTCAAAATCTGCCTGCCCAGAAGCAATTCTGAACCCCACCACCACCCAAGCAACCTTTCACACATCTAACCTTTGATCTGCTACATGTCAATATTTGACATTCAGAGAGCAAGTTCACGGCCAATATAACCATGTTGTTATGGAGCAATCAGTATAACCCCTTGTTCTGACAATTTATCCAGAGGACTTGAAAAATGGAATCGAAATGCAGATGTAGAGAACAAATGTGTCGACACAGGAGGGAAAGGGAGGGTGGGATAAACTGGGAAATTAGGTTTGACATCAAAGTACCATCGTGTGTAAAACAGACAGCTAGTGGGAAGATGCTGTATAACACAGGGAGCCCAGCTTGGTGCTCTGTGGTGACCTAGAGGGGTGGGATGGGGTTAGTGGGGAGGAGGGAGTTCAGAAAGTGCGGGGTATATGTACACATGTAGCTGATTCACTTCACTGTACAGCAGAAAGTAACACATTATAAAGCAATTATATTCCAATACAAAATATAAATTAAAAAGGCACAATTAGATGGATATACACTGAAACATATATAAACTGCCAAAAATACATTTTACAGTATTTCTGATTTTCATAAAACCACTAATAAAACTGATCAAACATTAAACCACAAAGGAAATATCATACCTCTATCCCGTCTTCCAAGGAAACAATCAGACTTTGCATAGATTCCATTTCTCTGGCCATACTGCCCCTAATCCTTTAGAAATTCTGCCCTATTTTGTCTACATAAGGTCTGAGTACTAGGGGAAAAAAATTTAAACTACACATGAAAACGATTTAGAATATAGATTGGTTGATAGATACAGGTGTGTGAAAGGTAGGTCATGCAAACAAAGCAGCTGTTAGAGGTAAATCAATGTTACATTATATAGTAGCTCAAGCCCTAGAAGTGTCATGATACCCATTTTACAGATGAGGAAACCGTGGCACACTGATTTCCTCCAAGTCACACAGAGAGTAAACGTTCAAAATGAGATTAGATCTTGAAAGCTCACACTTTTTGTCACCTCGACTCCAAAAATAATGAAAACAAAAAGAAATAAGCATAATTTCATGGAGCTGAAACATGAATAAAAATATACCAAGAAAAAGAAGATTGTTGTTTAGTTGCTAAGTCATATCCAATCTCTGTGACCTCATAGACTGTAGCCCACCAGGCTTCTCTGTCCGTGGGATTCCCCAGGCAAGAATACTGGAGTGGGTTGCCATTTCCTTCTCCAGGGGATCTTCCTGACCCAGGGATGGAACCCAGGTCTCCTGCATTGGAGACCCCTGAGCCACGAAGGAAGCCCCAAGAACAGGAATAACAATTTTCAATTATATTGCCCCAGAGACAAGAAATGCAGATCACATTTTTTCTGCATGAAAGACATGATTTCCCACATTTTTTGTCACAGTAATATAGATTTGAATTTTATAAAACTATTTCTCCAACACACTTTGCCTGAAATTAGGATACACTAATTTACTTATAACAGATGGTGACATATGTTATGAACTTTTAATCCAAAATATTAGATTTCTTCTACCCTGGGCCTTTGGGAAGAATCCTGGCAACAAAAACAGAAACCAGAGTACAAAGATAAAGAGAAATTTGGTGAAAATTTGAAAGGCAAAATGAGAAATAAAAGTGATAGAAGAAATGTGCAGATTTATCTTCCTATTTCATTGTAATCAAAGAGATTTTTAGAATTGATAAACATAAAATACTTTTAACACTATACTAAGGCGTTTTGCCTACTAAAACTCCCTCTCGCTGTTGTCGCCTATGGTTCACATACATATTCAATATTTGAGACACAGACAAACTTTGAGGTGATGAAGCTGCTGCTAACCACCTACCTCTTTTACGGGACATATAACGAATTAAAGTTGATATCAAACTCTGCCACCAAAGGACAAAATGGGGTGTCTCACAAAGCAATGAGATTTGTTGGAGTTTCTAGGCTGATCAAAAGACGTGTCATGAATCACCAGTCACCGTCATTGAAGCTGGACATGTGTATACCTGTACACACACAGACACACACACACTGAAGCCAGAGGTTCTGGACCTCTGCCGATACCAGCTGGAAAAGATACAGGTTACAAATTCAATTTGGCTAGTGAGTCGTTTTCTCCCTGACCCTTGAGATGCAGTTTAGCTTCTTAGGACATGACCACTGCTGTGCTTGAGTTAGGCAACAGGTTCTTATGAAAAATCCTTCTCTAGAGATTCGCTACATCATCTGAAGAAACAATTTGTTCTTAGCTTTTCACTCTGGCAGTCCTTTTGCACTGTGGTCTCTTTATTTTATTTTCCCAAGATGTCTTTTAAAAAGTTCATGTTTGGGGTTTCCCTGGTGGCTCAGTGGTAAAGAATCCCCCTGCCAATGCAGGAGACACTGGTTCGATCCCTGATCCAAGAAGATCTCACACGCCAGAGAACAACTAAGCCTAGTGAACCACAACTATTGAGCCTGTGCTCTAGAGTCTGGGAGCCACAACTACTAAGCCTGTGTGTCCAAAGACCCGTGGTTCACAAGAGAAGCCACTGCAATCAGAAGCCTGCCCACCGCAACTTTGAACTGTGACAGTAGGTGCCTCTTGCTGCAACTAGAGAAAAAAAAAATTCCACGCAGCAACGAAAATCCAGAACAGCCAAAATTAAAAAAAACAAATGCACACCCCTCTCAGAGGAAACCTATATATTACAATGACTAAGAAAAGATTTTACTCTTTAAATGCCAGCTGGTTAATGACCAAGGTCATTTTAACTTTAAGAGACAAGATTTAGGGTTCTCAGGTGGTAAACATAAGCACCACTCAAGCCACGATTATGCTCAATCAATTGAATTAGACAAACACATACTCCACCAGTAAGCAAAAAAGAAAAAAAAAATTATAAATTGATTAAAAGTCCAAGGTAGGCATAAAAATTATACTAGCAGACCTACAAAAAAATGAAATGCTTTGGGTTATCAAGGCATGTATTTTCCCCAGTTCAGTTCAGTCGCTCAGTAATGTCCAACTCTTTGCAACCCCATGAATCGCAACACGCCAGGCCTCCCTGTCCACCATCAACTCCTGGAGTTCAATCAGACTCACGTCCATCTAGTCACTGATGACATCCAGCCATCTCATCTTCTATCGTCCCCTTCTCCTCCTGCCCCCAATCCCTCCCAGCATCAGAGTCTTCTCCAATGAGTCAACTCTTCGCATGAGGTGGCCAAAGTACTAGAGTTTCAGCTTTAGCATCATTCCTTCCAAAGAAATCCCAGGGCTGATCTCCTTCAGAATGGAGTGGTTGGATCTCCTTGCAGTCCAAGGGACTCTCAAGAGTCTTCTCCAACACCACAGTTCAAAGGCATCAATTCTTCGGTGCTTAGCCTTCTTCACAGTCCAACTCTCACATCCATACGTGACCACTGGACAAACCAGAGCCTTGACTAGACAGACCTTTGTTGGCAAAGTAATGTCTCTGCTTTTGAATATGCTATCTAGGTTGGTTAAAACTTTCCTTCCAAGGAGTAAGTGTCTTTTAATTTCATGGCTGCAGGCACCATCTGCAGTGATTTTGGAGCCCAGAAAAAGAAAGTCTGACACTGTTTCCGCTGTTTCCCCATCTATTTCCCATGAAGTGATGGGACCGGATGCCATGATCTTCGTTTTCTGAATGTTGAGCTTTAAGCCAACTTTTTCACTCTCCTCTTTCACTCTCATCAAGAGCTCTTCAGTTCCTCTTCACTTTCTGCCATAAGGGTGGTGTCATCTGCATATCTGAGGTTATTGATATTTCTCCCAGCAATCTTGATTCCAGCTTGTGTTTCTTCCAGTCCAGCATTTCTCATGATGTACTCTGCATAGAAGTTAAATAAACATGGTGACAATATACAGCCTTGATGTACTCCTTTTCCTATTTGGAACCAGTCTGTTGTTCCATGACCAGTTCTAACTGTTGCTTCCTGACGTGCATGCAAATTTCTCAAGAGGCAGATCAGGTTGTCTGGTATTCCCATCTCTCAGAATTTTCCACAGTTTATTGTGATCCACACAGTCAAAGGCTTTGGCATAGTCAATAAAGCAGAAATAGATGCTTTTCTGGAACTCTCTTGCTTTTTCCATGATCCAGCGGATGTTGGCAATTTATCTCTGGTTCCTCTGCCTTTTCTAAAACCAGCTTGAACATCAGGAAGTTCACGGTTCACGTATTGCTGAAGCCTGGCTTGGAGAATTTTGAGTATTACTTTACTAGCGTGTGAGATGAGTGCAATTGTACAGTAGTTTGAGCATTCTTTGGCATTGCCTTTCTTTGGGATTGAAATCAAAACTGACCTTTTCCAGTCCTGTGGCCACTGCTGAGTTTTCCAAATTTGCTGGCATATTGAGTGCAGCATTTTCACAGCATCATCTTTCAGGATTTGGAATAGCTCAACTGGAATTCCATAACCTCCACTAGCTTTGTTCGTAGTGATGCTTTCTAAGGCCCATTTGACTTCATATTCCAGGATGTCTGGCTCTAGGTCAGTGATCACATCATCATGATTATCTGGGTAGTGAAGATCTTTTTTGTACAGTTCTTCTGTGTTTTCTTGCCACCTCTTCTTAATATCTTCTGCTTCTGTTAGGTCCATACCATTTCTGTCCTTTATTGTGCCCATCTTTGCATGAAATATTCCTTGGTATCTCTAATTTTCTTGAAGAGATCTCTAGTCTTTCCCATTCTGTTGTTTTCCTCTATTTCTTTGCATTGATCACTAAAGAAGGCTTTCTTATCTCTTCTTGTTATTCTTTGGAACTCTGCATTCAGATGCACATATCTTTCCTTTTCTCTGCTTTTCGCTTCTCTTCTTTTCACAGCTATTTGTAAGGCCTCCTCAGACACCCATTTTGCTTTTTGCATTTCTTTTCCATGGGGATGGTTTTGATCCCTGTCTTCTGTACAATGTCACGAACCTCATTCCATAGTTCATCAGGCACTCTATCAGATCTAGGCCCTTAAATCTATTTCTCACTTCCACTGTATAATCATAAGGGATTTGATTTAGGTCATACCTGAATGGTCTAGTGGTCTTCCCTACTTTCTTCAATTTCAGTCTGAATTTGGCAATAAGGACTTCATGGTCTGAGCCACAGTCAGCTCCTGGTCTTGTTTTTGCTGACTGTATAGAGCTTCTCCATCTTTGGCTGCAAAGAATATAATCAATCTGATTTCGGTGTTGACCATCTGGTGATGAACATGTCTAGAGTCTTCTCTTGTGTTGTTGGAAGAGGGTGTTTGTTATGACCAGTGCATTTTCTTGGCAAAACTCAATTAGTTTTTGTCCTGCTTCATTCCGTATTCCAAGGGCAAATTTTCCTGTTACTCCAGGTGGTTCTTGACTTCCTACTTTTGTATTCCAGTCCCCTATAATGAAAAGGGTATCTTTTTTGGGTGTTAGTTCTAAAAGGTTTTGTAGGTCTTCACAGAACCATTCAACTTGAGCTTCTTCAGCGTTCCTGGTTGGGGCAAAGACTTGGATTACTGTGATATTGAGTGGTTTGCCTTGGAAACGAACAGACATCATTCTGTCGTTTTTGAGATTGCATCCAAGTACTGCATTTCAGACTCTTTTGTTGATCATGATGGCCACTGCATTTCTTCTGAGGGATTCCTGCCTGCAGTAGTAGATATAATGGTCATCTGAGTTAAATTCACCCATTCCAGTCCATTTTAGTTCGCTGATTCCTAGAATGTCAACATTAACTCTTGCCATCTCTTGTTTGACCACTTCCAATTTGCCTTGATTCATGGACCTGACATTCCAGGTTCCTATGCAATATTGCTCTTTACAACATTGGACCTTGCTTCTATCACCAGTCACATCCACAGCTGGGTATTCTTTTTGCTTTGGCTCCATCCCTTCATTCTTTCTGGAGTTATTTCTCCACTGATCTCCAGTAGCATATTGGGCCCCTACTGACCTGGGGAGTTCCTCTTTCAGTATCCTATCATTTTGCCTTCTCATACTGTTCATGGGGTTCTCAAGGCAAGAATACTGAAGTGGTTTGCCATTCCCTTTTCCAGTGGACCACATTATGTCAGATCTCTCCACCATGACCCGCCCATCTTGGGTTGCCCCACAGGGCATGGCTTAGTTTCATTGAGTTAGACAAGGCTGTTGTCCTAGTGTGATTAGATTGACTAGTTTTCTGTGAGTATGGTTTCAATGTGTCTGCCCTCTGATGCCCTCTTGCAACACCAACTGTCTAGTCCAGCAAAGCGTAGCCACTGCTCCTTACCTTGTACGAGGGGTCTCTCCTCACCGTCACCCTTCCTAACTTTCAATGTGGGATAGCTCCTCTAGGCCCTCCTATGCCCGTGCAGCCACAGCTCCTTGGACGTGGGGTTAGTCCTCCCGGCCACTGCCCCTGGCCTCAGGCATGGGGGCATGGGGTAGCTCCTCCCAGCCGCCGCCCCTGGCCTCAGGGGTGGGGTTGGTCCTCCTGGCCGCAGCCCCTGGCCTCAGATGTGGGTAACTCCTCTTGTCACTGGCCCTGACCTTGGATGCGGGGTAGCTCCTCTCGGCCACCCCCTCCCCCGACCTCAGACGCCGGGTAGCTCCTCTCCGCGGTTCCTGTGCGGTCACAGCCTGGCACTCTGTGCCGCTGCCCCTGACCTCAAACGTGGGGTAACTCCTCTTGGCCACCGCCCGTTTTCCCCAGAGTTATAGATAAAATTTATGTGGAATATGGTAAATTTACACTTAACAAACTTTTCAGGCTCTGCAGTCACTTGGTAAGAGTTTTCTGAGCCAAGCTACAAAGGAAAAACAACTGGATTTACATAAACCAATAACTGTCACATAGGAGATTTTCAAATATATCCACCTGGAGGAGGGTTCCCAGGTGGCTCACTGCTAAAGAATTTGCCTGCCAATGAAGGAGACAAGGGTTCGATCCCGGGTTAGGAAGATCCCCGGGGAGAAGGGCATGGCAACCCACTGCAGTATTTTTGCCTGGAGAATTCCATGGATAGAAGAGCCTGGCGGGCTACAGTCCATGGGGTTGCAGAGAGAGACGACTAAGTGACTGAGCACATACACACACACATACACCAGAATGGGCAATGTTGTAAAACTAAAACCTCAAAATTGAGTATGTTTTTGCTCAACTTTTGCTATTTTTTTCCTCTAACTTCCCTGGGGAAAAATATTTCTTAAATCAATATTTTGGGAAACTTTCCAATATAGAAGAAACTCTTTAAACATTATGCTTCACAGCAAAATTCAGAATTCACCTCCCTCCCATTGAGGGAAGTTGGATTCCTTAAGTCCAAAAGAGGCCTGGCTATAAGCTTTTTCAACCTAACAAGATCCAACGTAAAGATCCAAAGCACAAAGCTGCAGCCAGGAACCTGGGCACTAAAATCACACCTCCTGATCCCATCTTGAAATAAATGCCTACATATTTCCTGACTGTTAGGTACATGTTAACATGATGGACGGCAACCAGAGACTCTTAGAACACGTGCATCTCCACACTTCCATGATTGCTTTAAATGTCTCCTGTAGATTAATTGAAGAAGTAGTGTTTGGTTTGATGCTATGTCTGACTTTTAAGATTTGTATCTGGCAAGGAGGTTACTCAATAATGATTGCCTGTAATGAACGCTAGGGGTTGCATTCAGATTCCAACTTCAGGACAAAATACCTTTTCTCCCAGCTGGAAGCATTGGTGGCTGACAGCTTTCAGATGAGCCCTTCTCTCTCAACAACTGTTCTAAGGCCAGAGCTTCTCAAACTTGCTAACTTCTGAGAGTCCTTCATGACAATCTTAAAGAGACACCCAACCTACTGTTTACAACTTGGTAAGTATTCAAGTCCTAACCACTCAGGAGCCATTGGGCACTCTAATTTCAAGCCCTGGGCGAGTGGACACCACCACTCTGCTTTTCTGCTTTGCATTGATTTTTCTATGGTACTTGCTTTCTCTCATACCGATTGCTGAAAATCTGGATTTGAAAGGAAAAAAAGCAATGCAGTGTGGAAACTGGGAATTACCTCAACCTGTAGTTCAAGCAGAGTCCCTGTGAATACACTGGGAAACTGCGGGCACTTAGGTACAGACGTTGGAGACCAGCCCTGGGTTAATTTCTCACTCAAGAGTCTTCCTCATTCAAAGTAAGCCCCACCATCCCCATGGGCAGGCCAGATCTGGGGACTGTTGGGGGCAGAAAATGGCTGTGGGGGTGTATTTAAAGTCATAGGCACTGGTTTCCATTTGGGACAGTTCTAATGGCCCATTCCACTCTGAGCCCATGGAATCTCTGCAACCTCTGTCACAGCTACAGTGTCCTTCAATTTCACCCTCCTCCAATCCCACTCCCCCCACTTACCCCATAGCATCCTTGGTACCTGCATCCCAGGGAATCCAGTCTATGAGGGACACTTAAAAGGAAAAATGTTTTAAGTGGAAGCAAAGATCACATTCTTCAGCTGGACAACTGAAATTATAATTTAGGTAACATTTATTTTTTAAAAACATCATTTTCAGTTTTGTTTGGGGCTGTACAAATACTCAGCAATTCAACATCACTTCTTTGTTGAAAATCCAGCAATTCCAAGAACAGGAAAGCCATAACTCCTCTCCACCACTGCTGTGAGTTCTGGACTTTTAATTCAGTGGTGGGTAGACTGGCCATATACTATACCTAGCCATGGCCAAACTGAACAATGCAGCTGAAAAGAGCTTTCATCTTTATCTAAGCCAAAGAGGAAGACACGAAAGCTTGCAAAAAGCTATCCTTAGAGTTGTAACTCATTTTAAGCTTATTCAGGCAAAAGGAAATCCCATGGCGGGAAAAACCTGTCTATCTATCTCAAAGCCTAGAGAAGCACCTAGAAAGTTACAGGCACCCAATACATGTGTTTAAATGAGAGAATCTGAAACCCAGCTCTCGCACTCTCTTTCAGATCAGTGACTTTCTTATAAGTACAGTTCAGAATTCATGAATCTCTTAAAATACCAGGATGTCTCTACTATATATAAAATAGTTAATCAGTAAGAAGCTACTGTAGAGCACAGGGAACTCTACTCAGTACTCTGTAATAACAAATATGGGAAAAGAATCTGAAAAAGAATATGTATGTGTATCAATGAATCACTTTGCTGTGCACCTGAAGCTAACACAATACTGTAAATCGACTATACTACAATATAAAATTTAAACAAGATCACTGGTGTTTATTATGACATTTGTGTATTTTACGAACAAAGCTCACCCAAACAGATGTGTACTACTGATGAGAAATGGCAGGAGGCCATCCTCAGCGACACAGTAGTATCTCCATAATGTACCTTAGGGGCACATTTCAATGTTAAAAGTTAAAGAAATAAATAGTATTTTTTTTATTGCAGTCACAAGTAGAGTACCATAAGTTGGCAACTGCAAGAAATGACTGCCTATAAATTTACTGTATGTTATGAGCCACTGTTTTAAATGGCCATGAAGCAGGTGTCTGCTGGAGACTTGTACAAAGTTAAGAGGTTCATAAAAATATAAATGAACAGTGCAGCTCTGTCTTAGATCTTATAATTTAAGATCTGACAAGACACAAGGTTTTACTTTTAATTTGAAGAATATACTAAATCACACCAACCACTCCCCTAAAGACAATTACACAGTCTGTCAATGGATCATAATAATGAATTAAGTACAACAGTCTGTTATATTATTATTGCTGTTGTTGCTGTTAAGGTTATTCATAAGAAAAAGGCAAAAAGGAACTCAATATAGCCAGAACCAGAATCAGCAAATTCATAAAGTTTCTCTGCATGTGCTCAATCCTTTCTGTCATGTCCCACTCTGCGACCTCACGGACTGCAGCCCGCCAGGCTCCTCTGTCCATGGATTCTCCAGGCAGAAATACTGGAGTGGGTTGCTGTGCCCTCCTCTAAGGGATCTTCCAGACCTAAGAATCAAACCCAAGTCTCAGGCTGGTTCTTTACCACTAGCACCACCTGGGAAGCCAGTTTTATGTTAGTACATGACCCCTAATACCTCAACACTTCCCATCTAGACGTGGGTCTATGCTCTTGCTTTTGAATTTGGTGGGCTTCTGATGGCTTCCATCCAAACTGACAGAAGTGATTTCTGAGATCAGGTCATGAGACCCTGTCTTCTGTCTGTTACCTTGGAACATTCACTCTCCAGATGCCCCACGTGGGATGCTACCTTTCAGCAAATAGCTACTTCCCTGGCAGGCCAGTGGTTAAAACTCCATGCTTCCAAAGCAGGGTGTGCAGGTTTGATCCCTGATCAGGGAACTAAGATCCCACATACCACATGCTATGGACAAAAATATGTAAATAAAAATAAAAATTTATTGTGAATCTAAATATATCCCACATACCACATGCTATGGACAAAAATAAGTAAATAAAAATTTATTGTGAATCTAAATATATATATAGCTGCCATGCTGTGGGAAGCTCAACTACTCAGAGGCTACATAAACACCAAGTACCAAATGATTCCAGTCCCCTCATTTACAGGTATTCAAGCCTTCCCTGCCAAAGCCCCAGACATCTTTCAGTGGAGGACAAGCCAACCTATTAACCCTACTGAATTCCCAGCCCACAGAATCCAAGAGCATAATAAAATGGCAATGGTCTTAAGTCACTAAATTTGGCAAAGTTCATTATACAATAAGAGGAATTGACGTAGGTCTTTCTATATCTTACTACTGGAGTATGGTCTAACAGACATTAGCTCTAAGATGTTGAAATTTCTGTACTTTTATCTAACTCTCTGGCCAGCTTCCCATGCGGTCTATTGTCTTTTAATACTTGTTCCTTCAAGTCTTCAGTGTATTTATGATCTGTTTTACAACAGTGCTTGCCAACAAAGCAATGCATTTCAATTGAATGTTGTAATCTTTGGAGCACATTATTTTGGCCATTTGTACCAAGGGAGAAGAAATAAACTTTTCATCCAATGGTATATGGCAAACTATCTTCTGGTCTCAAGAAATCTGAAATAAGCTTCTGAGCATTTATCATCCAAAACAGCGAAATTTTTTAAGTTACTGGAGGAAAGCTTGACTTTTAAACATCCTGGGGGAAAAAAAAATGAGGTCTGTCCTAATGTTCTGGAGGTTTATTATTTAAATATATATAGTCAGAAAAACATCATTAACCCTCATGTATCACCCAACTTCAATAATTATCACCAGATGGTCCAACTTTCTTCATTTATATCTCTATAAACTTTCCCTACACTTCCAGAGTATTTTGATGCTAGTCCCAGACATCATATTTCCAGAAGCCTTTCTATAATGTATCTCTAACAGAGGTTAGTGAAGTACATTCTACAGGTCAAATCCTGCCTGCTACCTGCTATTACAAATAAATGTTTATTGGAACACAGCCACTATTACATATTAATTTTATCTCATTGATGGGGTGTCTTTGGTTGCTTTCATTAACAAAGTAGTTGTGGTAATGAATCTGTGGCCTAAACCTATGGCAAAGCCTAAAATTTTTAATATCTAGCCCTTTTTCAGAAAATGCAGGTCAAACCTTCTCTAAAGGATACAGAATCTTTAAAAAAAATAAAAAATAATGGAACATGAATGAACCTAGAGATTGTCATACTCAGTGAAGTCAAAGACTAATATCATATGATAGCACTTATATGTGGAATCTAAAAAAAATATGGTACAAATTCATCTGCAAAATAGAAATAAAATTACACATGTAGAAACAAACATGGTTACCAAGGTGAAAGGGGGAGGGATAAATTGGGAGACTGGGATTGACAAAAAATAGTACTATATACAAAATAAATCACTAATAACCTGCCGTATAGCACAGGGAACTCCACTCACTACTCTGTGATGACCTATATGGGAAAAGAATCTGAAAAAGAGTGGGTGTATGTATATGCATAACTGATTCACTTTGCTGTACACCTGGAACGAACACAACATTCTAAATCAACTATAATCCAATATTTTTTTAAAAAAAGATGTAACACAAAATGCCTTACTAGTTATTATACCTCCATACTTAAATATACTGCATGATATGATTAGGTATCACACTAGCTTCATACTATGAAGGTCCATCTTGTCAAAGCTATGGTTTTTCCAGGAGTCATGTATGGATGTGACTGTTAGACTATGAAGAAAGCTGCTGCTGCTGCTAAGTCACTGCAGTTGTGTTCGACTCTGTGCGACCCCACAGACAGCAGCCCACCAGGCTCCTCGGTCCCTGGGATTCTCCAGGCAAGAACACTGGAGTGGGTTGCCATTTCCTTCTCCAGTGCGTGCCAAAAAATTGATGCTTTTGAACTGCGGTGTTGGAGAAGACTCTTGAGAGTCCCTTGGACTGCAAGGAGATCCAACCAGTCAATCCTGAAGGAAATCAGTCCTGAATATTCATTGGAAGGACTGATGCTGAAGCTCCAATACTTTGGTCATCTGATGTGAAGAACTGACTCATTTGAAAAGACCCTGCTGCTGGGAAAGATTGAAGGCAAGAGGAGAAGACAACAGAGGATGAGATGGTTGGATGGCATCACTGACTCGATGAACATGAATGTGAGCCAGCACTGGGAGTTGGTGATGGACAGGGAAGCCTGGCGTGCTGAGTCCATGGGGTTGCAAAGAGTTGGACATGACTGAGCAACTGAACTGAACTGATGATTAGGTAGCAGTCTTACCACAAAGGGGTGGAATTATTATTAACTGTGGCCAAAACATCACTATGAAATGATTTGACTTTCTGTCAAACCTGGTATGACTGTTATTGTTTTCCCTCCCAACCTGGGTGACAGGGAATCTGTGCTCAGATCTGGGGAAGTACAGCTCTGCTATTTTCTTCTAGTTTCATCTGTGCTTATCTTATTAGGACTGTTTATATTTGTTCACAGAAATATTCACAAGCTATCTTCCCATTTCATGCAGATGAGTGAAAACCAGAACATTACTTATCATCATGGCAAGCCCTTTGGACTGTGTCATCCCACCTCTTCCATGCTATCTCCTCCATCTCAGGATGACCCTGCCTATAGGCTGAGTGGGCAAAAGAATCAATTTGTGGTTTATATATTTAAAAAGCTTAATTTTTAAGATTAATTTCTAGATTCAAAGTAGATATTTAATGAAGCTTGGTACAGCCACAGAGATAATCACTATATAGTATTCTCTTTGTTTTTCTCTATATTGGCAACATTTCACCAAAAAAGATATTCTGTAGCCCAAGAGATTATACTGCAAGCTCCACTTCAAAGGCTTGTGGAGGAATTTTATCACTCTATTCATTTGCACTTATACCATCTGCAGTGCTGAGCAAATAGATCAATGAATTGATAAGCTACAGGTCATGCTGTAAATCTGGTCTGTATATTCTGTGGCTGAATATAAATGAGCCCATGTTTTTACTCTCCAAAATGTCACCAGATATTAGGGATCACAAGACCTGGTTTGATTATGTTTGTTCCTGGACCAAATAAAGGACAACCCACATAAGCTTCATCACAAAAAAATACAACACGACTTTTTCCCAGGAAATGTATTAAAATGAATACTGGTATTAATTAGAGCCAAAAAACCCACATGTGAATATCATTTTCAGGTAAATTTCTGTCAATTTTTTGGCACTTCAAAATTTGCATCCAGTTCAGAGGGAAAGAATATTATTATTTATTCCTATTTGTCAAATAAGACAGTTACAGGCTAGAGAATTAGGTGACAGCCCCAAGGCTAACAGGTTAAGGATGTATTCAGTTTGTATTCTCACATCCAACTATCCGGCGATCAAGGCTCAACACTCAAATGC
This sequence comes from Tragelaphus eurycerus, assembly GCA_935064755.1. Classification (NCBI taxonomy): domain Eukaryota; kingdom Metazoa; phylum Chordata; class Mammalia; order Artiodactyla; family Bovidae; genus Tragelaphus; species Tragelaphus eurycerus. The sequence goes on along the minus strand of CAKXYN010000034.1, from coordinate 7,280,606 downwards.
TCTTTTAAAGCCTAAATATACCCATCCTGTTCCGATACAAAACCACAGACAGGGAGTTCCATCACCACCAGGTTGAATGAAAAAGTCCACTATTCATAACAAAGAAGAATACCAATTTATTAGGTATCTATGACATGTCACTCTGAAGGAGATCAGCCCTGGGATTTCTTTGGAAAGAATGATGCTAAAGCTGAAACTCCAGTACTTTGGCCACCTCATGTGAAGAGTTGACTCATTGGAAAAGACTCTGATGCTGGGAGGGATTAGGGGCAGGAGGAGAAGGGGACGACAGAGGATGAGATGGCTGGATGGCATCACTGACTCGATGGATGTGAGTCTGGGTGAACTCTGGGAGTGGTGATGGACAGGGAGGCCTGGCATGCTGCGATTCATGGGGTCGCAGAGTCGGACATGACTGAGTGACTGAACTGATGACTTGTCAACAAACTTACAGAAATAAGCTATCTATGAATTGCCATTCATGGCAATGCCCTATCTGAAGTACTGGCTTCAGGGAGGAGTGATTTGTCCTGCCCAACAGAATCATTAGAAGAATTGCCAGTGGTGGTCATCTTTGAAATGGGCTTTGAAGACTAAGTAGGAGCCTGATAGAGAAGTCAGGCAGATGGATGTCTTGGTAAAGAGTCATATGCAAAGATACAGAGCTGTGAAAAAGCTCATGGTACGTTTGCGTGAAGAGTAAGGTAGACAACGGACAGTGGGGAGGCATGAAGTTAGAAAAGTAAGTTGAGGGACGTCCCTGGTGGTCTAGTGGTTAAGACTCCATGCTTTCACTGCAGGGCAGCAGAGGGCATGAGTTCAATCCCTGGTCAGGGAACTACAGTCCCACATGCCAGCAGTGTGGCCAAAAAAAGAGAATTGGCTTAAAAAATTCTCTATTAAAGAAGAGTAGACTGAGGCCAAACTATGGCATTAAGGAGTCTGTACTTTATCATAAAGGCCAAAAAGAACTGCTGTCAATTTGGTAAAAATCATAAAAATGAGAGTTGAAAAACCAGATTTCTGATACTGAAAGATTCATTTGACTATGGGGTATGAGAAGGTAGCCAAATCTTGCCCTAGGACCTAATATTCAGGATTCCAACTCGAATTTATGAATTGATTGTTTTGCTATAAGTCTATAAGTCACTGTGGCAAACAACTCAGTTATTTTAAGAATTTTGCTAAGAAAGGACATTTCCAGGACAAGAAATCTTGGTATGAAGGGGACACTGGTATGGAGCTGGGACACAAAGCAATGGTCATTCCTATCCCAGAAACTAGCTCACCCTTGCTTTGCAATGAAGCCCTTCTTAATCCTTTCAATGCAGTCTTATCTGCTCTGATTTGTGAAAATCTATTATTCACTTGTCAAGGCTATGGTCTTTCCTGTGGTCATGTATGGATGTGAGAGCTGGACTGTGAAGAAGGCTGAGCGCCGAAGAATTGATGCTTTTGAACTGTGGTGTTGGAGAAGACTCTTGAGAGTCCCTTGGACTGCAAGGAGATCCAACCAGTCCATTCTGAAGGAGATCAGCCCTGAGATTTCTTTGGAAGGAATGATGCTAAAGCTGAAACTCCAGTATTTTGGCCACTTTATGCGAAGAGTTGACTCATTGGAGAAGACTCTGATGCTGGGAGGGATTGAGGGCAGGAGGAGAAGGGGACGACAGAGGATGAGATGGCTGGATGGCATCACTGACTCGATGAATGTGAGTCTGAGTGACCTCCGAGAGCTGGTGATGGATAGGGAGGCCTGGCGTGCTGCAGTTCACGGGGTCGCAAAGAGTCGGACACGACTGAGCGACTGATCTGATCTGATCTGATTATTCACTGAATACAATGCTTTCCAATTTACCTGGGCTTGGAAAGACTTTTTAAAACTGGTATGGTTCTGTTCAATAGTTAAATAAGCTTCTAAATCATTGCACGTTGAACCTAATACAAAAGGCCAAATATTTAAAAAGGCAGGGCTGTCTGTTGGGCAAATATTTACACAAATCTTTAAAACATTCAATATTTATTGAGCCAACCATATTGTCACTTTCAAGACTTTAGTCAATATAAATACATGCTAACTGGAAACAGGGAGAAGAAATGACTCCAGAAGAGAAGAAACTCTTCCTGTGGTTACCCTTCTGGTTTTTAGTTCCCTGAAGTGGAACAGACTACAACTGAAGAATGTATTAATTTTAAAAAGTTTCATTACAATTTCTTGTTCCTTGCACCAAAACCAAAGAACCCTTCAGTGCCTCTTAAAATTCAGTGTATAAGGATGCAACTTTAATACTATCCACTGGCTACAATCATCTCCTGACATCATAAATGAAATCTGGAGTTTTCAATGCTGTATCTTGGACGGATTATTTGTATGGGTCGATAAAAGAGATCAAGAAACCCAGGCAGCTACAATAAACCCACTTCTATTTTTGCTAACACTGGCTTTATTTAGTCACATCAGATATACTCTTGCTAGGATATATTTGGCTTCAAACACTGAGAAGCAGCTGAATAGCTTAATTAAAAACAACCTCCTTTCCAAACCTACTAGAACAATGAAACTTCTAAATATTCCCTATTATCAAGCTCGAGAAAACAATGTAACACTTAAGATTTTCCTCATCAGTTAAGGAAATATGCTTGAGAGCCACTTTCCCCTCTTCATCATGAGAGCAACAGTCCAGATTTTGCAGCAGCAATGAGCTTCCATTATATACACACACACAGCCACCACTGTTAAGCCAGGTTATACTTCCCTTAAAAGGAAGAGCTCACAGATCAGTGGAGAGCTCTCCACACTGAGGAATAGCTCTGGCTGGCTCTGGCATAATAAACTGCTGTTTACCTTTTGGATTCTATTTATGCCACATGCACATTGTTCATCATTATTAAATGATCCTTTTTTATCTTTCTATGACAGTTACATATTTTAACAGGTGACAGTTTGCCTTTATAAGCAGCAAAACACTGGTTTATTAGTATGCTTGTATGGCATAAAATAGAGTTCATTTTTTTACTGAAATAACTGGAGGAAAGAAACATCAATTGTGCAGAGTTCTGAATAGCTCAATGGGTAGAGAAGGTCCTGGCCATAAATTAAGGTAGGTTTGTTTTATTTATGAGTCTTAGGTATTCCTTCACAGTGGCTACTGTGCATGAATTTTAAGTTGCCCTTGGATGGGCAAGTCTCTCTAAGGTAACATCATAAACTCTCACATGGTTTCACAATTAAATCACTTTTCTGCTATAAAGCCAGGGAAGAGTGGGACTCTACCACTCAGAACATCCCCCCGTCTCCAGAACTCAGCAATGCAGGCTACCTTAATAAAAAATCATCACAATACCCTTGAGTCACCAAAATGGTAAATGTATCCTTCATTAGCTTTAAACTCCAGTAAACTCCAATCCTAGAGAAGGGAATGGCAACCCACTCCAGTATTCTTGCCTGGAGAATCCCATGGTTAGAGGAGCCTGGCAGGCTACAGCCCATAGGGTCGCAGAGTCGGACACGACTGAAGCGACTTAGCACGCATGCACAGACTCCTGCTGCTAAGTCACTTCAGTCGTGTCCGACTCTGTGCGACCCCAGAGACGGCAGCCCACCAGGCTCCCCCGTCCCTGGGATTCTCCAGGCAAGAACACTGGAGTGGGTTGCCATTGCCTTCTCCAATGCATGGAAGTGAAAAGTGAAAGTGAAGTCGCTCAGTCGTGTCTGACTCTTAGTGACCCCATGGACTGCGGCCCACCAGGCTCCTCCGTCCATGGGATTTTCCAGGCAAGAGTACTGGGGTGGGGTGCCATTGCCTTCCCTGCCCAACTCAATCTGGAAAGAGCCAGGAGTGTCCTGGATGTCTTCTTAGAACAAAGTCTGTGACAATTCTAGGGCCTGCTGGTTAATGCTGTAACCCCTGACAAAGAGCATTGAAGAATCATACCTGCCACGAATGCCTTATGACACTGTTGATGTTTACATTTAATACTAAACATAAGTAAAATCCTGCCTGCAGATAATACTCTGCTGTGATTTGGGGAGGAGGTAGAGAGACACAGAATGCTCTCATCCAGGACTGCCAACAAAGCTGGAGTTAGTAGATCATTTCTATAGCAGTTCATAGTAAGCACCTCATTGGGTAAAATATGGCCCTTTTGAATGATGGACCACTCCAGCGGTGTCTGCCGTGCGCAGGTGTGGTACAGCGCTAAGGTAATGGGCCTGGCTGGTAGCTCTGTTATTTGTTTCGTAACCTGACAGGTCAACTGCTCTCTCTGCATCTTCGAGGAGACATAACTATAGCTGTCACACCGAAGGCAAAACTCACTCAGGAATAACATGGTGAAGTTCCTGAAGGCTATGATTTCATCCTCAGGGGTCTGAGATTTGGCAAATCCATGTCAAAGAAGGAAGCCATCATTTTCTCAATTAAAATATGGAAGGCAAGGACTTCCATGGCGGTGGTAGTGGTTAGGACTTTGTAGGGGGCGTGGGTTCGATCCCTAGTCTGGGAGCTATGATCCCACATGCCTCAGGGCCAAGGGAAAAAAAAAAAAAAAAACAGAAACAATACTGTAACAAATTCAATAAGGACTTGAAAATGGTCCATATGAAAAAATATTTTAAAAATAAATAAAATATGGAGGGCCAAAGACTTCCTTGGCAGCCCGGTGGTTGGGACTCTGCACTTGCACTTCCAGGGTGCGGGCTTGATCCCTGGTTGGGAACTCAGATCCAACGAAGGCCAAAAAATATGGAGGGCTACCACTTAGGCAGATCTTAGCATGTGCTTTGGGGAAAATGGTAAGGCTTGTTTCTTCCCCAGTAAATTAAAAAGGAAAAGAATAAAATCCCAGCCACAGAGAAAGCCACCTCACTCTGCAGATCTGCATCCATCTCTGCCCTCTCCCTCTCTCTACCTCGGCCACCTCTTTTACCAGCGTCCACACACAGAGGCCTGGAGGATATGTCTTATACATGTTTTCATTATAGCACTTAAAAAAAAAAGATCAGTCAGCTTTTTGCACTCTTCTCTCTCGCTAAAGTTGCTTCTGCCCTTTGAAAATATGAAAGCCCTTGAGTGATTTTATATTTTCAAAGGGTAAAAGTGCTAAAGAGCACTTCTCTATTTCAGAGAGGAGGAAAAAAAGTAAATCAGTCTGCCTAAAGTGTTCACTTGGAAAAGGTAAAAATGAACCAGCCCTGTGATGGGGAGTAGTTACAGCATCTAGAATGATATATATATAGCCCCCTGGAGTCCATGGCTGGAAAACAAAACGAGGTATCAGCTGCTCTCAAACGTGTGTGGGGTCTGTTTCTCGTGGAATCAACTCTTTTCCAAGCTACGATGAGCATCTAGCTTGTGTTAATTTCCACCCTGGACCATACTGTCACATGTGTCAAACCAAGGTCCGCTCCTGACCTCTCCCATCCTGATCACCAGCCAGCACCACCAAACATGGGCTCTCCCTTCGCTGGGGGCTGGTCCTCGGTGTGAGCCTTCTCTTTCCCATCAGAACTCTCGTCTTGAAAGGATGGCTACAATTTCCATCTGCCCTTACTACCTCACTATTAGAAACTACTTTATAAAAAGGATGGGATTTCAGGACTGAACATCTCAGAGAGAGTCAATGGAATCCTCTTCCAAGGACATCTGTATGTTTATTTCTCCATGCAATATAATGTTTTCTATTCTGTCAGATGCCTGGCCAGCTGAGGGTAAGTAGAGGAAGTCATTTCTTAGAGGGGAGGGATCTTGTCCTGATTTGTGCTGCCCTGAATGTCCTCTATCTCCCAAACCTTCCTTCTCAAAATTTATCACTCAGCTGGCCTGGTTAACACTTCCTCGGAGTAAACCCCATGTTCCAAGTTCTACTCCCTCCCTGAATTTCCCACAGTGCCTTGTAGAGTGGATTCCAGCATCTCCCTCACTCAGCTGGAAGATCCTCGATGGCAGGTACAGTAGCCTTTATTTCTAGACCCCAGTCTCTTGCACAGTGATTCAATATGGAAGTAACAGTGATGAATATAGATAAAATATTACATATGAGAATTGTAAGTACTTTGCATGAATTTAATTAATCCTCACAATATCTCTAAGAGGCAGATACTATTACTTATCTGCATTTTACAGATGAGGAGACAGCATACAGAAAGGTTAGTTTTCCTATGGTCACACAGCTGATGAGTGCTAAAAACTAAATTCTAACTCAGTCTGATTATAGAGACTGTGCTTTGTAAGTATATTCTTTGTTGCCTCTTTCAAAAACAATATCTATACACCTTGTATGTTAATCACTCAGTCGTGTCTGACTCTTTGCAACCCCATGGACTGTAGTTGGCCAGGTTCCTCTGTCCACAGGATTCTCCAAGCAGGAATACTGGAGTGGGTTGCCACTTCCTTCTCCAGGGGATCTTCCCAATCCTGGAATCAAACCCAGGTCTCCTGCATTGCAGGGAGATTCTTTACTGTCTGAGCCACCAGGGAACCTTAAATATACTCAATAAATGTTTTTTGGGAGAGGTTTTTTTTTTTTTTTTTTATTTTAATATTCAGATGCATCACTTAGAACCTGTAATGACCCGGGAAAATCTAGCTAATACCTTCCAATTTTATTTCCTTCTCTGTAATCTTATCTTCTTCCCTTTGAGGACTAAAATTAAAAGGTCCCATAATCTGGATAGCACAATGCACGAATGTGTTAAATACATGTGAATTCCCTGTACCCACCAATGGGGTTAATTCTATTAGTGAATTTCAGGTGATGAAAGCCCTGTTAAAATGCAGGTTGCTAATTTTACCTGAGGTAATCATTTGGCCTATAATTACTATTGCCAACTATTATTAGTTTGTACATCAACGCACGCATATTCTTTGCCCAAAGCAAGGTCAGCCATACGTAGTACCATATCCATGGCAGGGGGCTTACTGTTGCAATCTTCTTTTGGATGTACATGAAGCACAGACAGGCCCTGAGAATGGCATGGAGATTGGGTCCAGTCTCCCCAGTATAAGATCAGCAAAATGGGCTTGTCATCCAGCCAGGCCCAGAAAGCCAGACACTGTCATGTCCATGCTCACTGCTTAAACTGTCAAAGGGGAAAACAAGACTGACATCCAAGGACACTTACACATTAGGCAAAACTGTAATTGATAAACTGCTCACAGCAGAGACAGGAGCCAAAGACAGAATCAAGAAGCTGGATTTCAACACACATTTTCTTAGGGAACCTCTACCATACCTGGGGACTAAGAAGGGGCTGGGAAAGCTCTTTGTCATTGTTATTTATTGAAGTACAGATCAGATCAGATCAGTAGCTCAGTCGTGTCCGACTCTTTGCGACCCCATGAATCGCAGCACGCCAGGCCTCCCTGTCCATCAGAACTCTCAGAGTTCACTCAGACTCATGTCCATCGAGTCAGTGATGCCATCCAGCCATCTCATCCTCTGTCGTCCCCTTCTCCTCCTGCCCCCAATCCCTCCCAGCATCAGAGTCTTCTCCAATGAGTCAACTCTTTGCATGAGGTGGCCAAAGTACAACTGATGTATAATACTGTGTTAGTTTCATATGGACAGCACAGTGATTCGGGAAAGCTACTTTGGAAACCCAACCATAGCTGGCTCTGAAAGGAGTATTATATCCAAAGAAGCCTGGACACTCATGAGAATCTTCGTTACAAAGTTAGAGGGAATTTTTTTTTTAATTTAAATTTACTTTCATGTATTAAAATGACAAAAACCTAGTCTGGAGGATACAAATTGCATTTCTCATACTGCTCAAATAGTACTTCTACAATATCGTGTCAGTTTCAGGCGTACAGCAAAATATATCCAGTTACTATTTTCAGATTATTTTTCATTATAGGTTATTAAGATATTGAACATGGTTCCCTATGCTATACAACAAATCCTTGCTGCTTATATATTCTATGTATAGTAGTTTGTGTCTGTTAATTTCATACTCCTAATGTATCCCTCCCCTCTGCCTTTCTCCTTTGGTAAACATAAATTTGTATTCTGTTAGTGTTTCTGTTTTGTATACAGATTCATTTGTATTATTTTATAGATTCCACATATAAGTGATATCACCTAATATTTCTCTTTCTCTCTGACTTACTTCACTTAGTATGATAATCTCCAGGTATATCCATGTTGCAACAAATGGCATTATTTCACTCTTTTCATTACATTGTGTGTATACACATATATGTATATATACATACACACACACACACACAGGCCAAAATTAGAAGGCATCCTGATATGATTGCAGGAAAGAATGCATGTGTCGGAACAAAGCTGACCTGTGACAAATCCCTACGCTCGTACTTATCAGTAGTATGGACTTATGTAAGTATACTTGGTAAAGCAGATAATAATGCCTACCTTCACAGGTTGTTGTAGGAATTAAAGCACATATATGTTAAGCCTCTAGTGTGACAGGTGACATATAGCAAACATTCACATTAAAATATAATTATCAAGTCAGAGCTCAACTAACACACAAATACTCATTGTGGTGCTAATGATTCATTCATTCTCTTCATGTATTCCTTGAATTACTAAAATAGGCCAAACAAGTATTCAAAGATTCAGCACATAAACTGCCCCTGTCAGCAGGTATCAAATGAGGAAACAGACATCCAACCCACTACAAAACCACTACCAGCTACAGAGCTCTGATGTCATTACGTATACACACACACAGGAAAACACTTCTATAGGTGAGGAACTGTTGATGTTTTCACTCTGGAGGTAAGTACTTTGGGTATGAGGGAGGGTGGTGATGGAGAGATGGATGAAGTGAGAATATGTTAAGTCATGCTATGCCAAAATACATGGTCTTCTGATTTTCATTTTCTACATCTTAATTACTTCACATGCATTTTATTAATAAATTAGCATAAGAAGGTGGGAAGGAGACCTGGCAATGACTAATTGCTCTAATCTTAATTAACTTTGCCTAGGAAAATTCCTATTCAACTCCAAGAAATAAAACAACACAGAATATAATTTGAGCATATACAATGTGATCACTGCTCTTGGATACCTAAAGATAAGACTTTACCACAACTGAGATATTCCCCAACCACACAAGAACAATAAATATTCTAATAAACATATCCCTATTTGTCCAAGTGTACAGTAGTCAGAACTCATACTGGCCAACGTTTGATTCATTCTGACACAGAGATAAAACCAGTACACAGTAACATACTGGAAATAAGAAAACCATCCTTCAAAGCTGTCTTGAAGAGTTTAAAAGAATTTTTAAAATTCTGTTCTGAATGTCAAAGGAGTACTTCAATCACTTTGCCTTTCTCATACTGAAGAGATAAAAAATAAGTATATATCTTGGTTCAGTTAACATAAAGCCCTACTGTGTAACTCTTCTAAAGAAGTTGCTACTCATGATCTTGGGCACAACAAAGGGTATGCACACTAGCTCTGGTCAGTTGTAGAAAAAATAACGTGATCATTTCACATTATCCAAAGCACACAAGATTCAGCAAGGAGGCACTAAGTCTGCCACCACAATGTGAACTTTATGAAAAGACAAGGAGAGCTGAACTAATGTATCTGGTTTAATAATTAGGTAACTGGTTCTCCTTCCAAAAGATGAAAAATAGGAGGGACCAGTAGAGATCTGCCAACAACCAGAGGCACCATAAGAACTCCCGTAAGGTGGCTATTTTTGAAAGCTCTGTTGGGGATTTCTGTCCTCTTTAGTACCTTCCCAAATTTTCAAACTTCTGACAATGAGAACAGAACATCCTTCTAAGTTAGAAAAAAAAATTTTTTTTCACCCAAAAAAGCTACTTGGAATAGGCACAAATAAAGCTCTCTAGGCTCATTAGTTGTATTACTCTAACCATGTAGCCCACACACGACTAAAAGAGTGGACAAGAGCGTGTCGGCTCCTAGACATCCTGTGTCGGCCCCTGCTAGCCCCTGACTCCATTTCTGTATGTCCTCCTGCTCAGAAATTCCCAGCATGAAATAGGCGAATTAAATAAAATTTGATTTCACCCAAATTACACATCGAAAGCTGGAATGACAGGACATATTTATAAGCTTTCTTGAAGGTTTTGTGGGTTTTTTGTTTGTTTGGTTTTGGCTTGTTTGGTTTCTGCATATAGAGCATCTTGAAAACCTAACTTCAAGGCTTCCTGGTGGCTCAGTGGTAAAGAATCGACCCGCCAATGCCGGAGCCTCGGGGTTCAACCCCTGATCCGGAAAGATCCCACGTCCCAGGGACAAACTAAACCCGTGGGCCACAACGATTAAGCCCGGAGCTGCAACTATGGAATCCATAGTGCTCCCTAGAGTCTTTGCTCCACAACAAGAGAAGCTACCATAACGTGAATACTGCAGACCGCACCTAGAGAGTAATGCCTGCTTGCTGTAACTAGAGAAAAGCCCACACAGCAACGAAGACCCAACTCAGCCAAAAATAAATAAGCTTTTTTTTAAAAAATATATATAAAAACCCTTAACTTAGAGCAGACACAGCCCTGGGTTAGGTTCTGAGAAGACATGGTAGAATAGTAAATTGCCTTTCACCTCTAAGGAGACAAAAATCAAGAAAAAAAATTTTTTTAATAAAAAAATAAATTAAAATACTGTCTGACAGGTGGAGGAACAGAAGTGATGCCAAAGTATGGAAATAGAGCATTCAACAAGAAATTAACCTCTAGGAGTACAGAAGACTCATGGACAGTGGTCTACAAAAACAGTCCTGTTGAACAAGGAATATGAACAAGAGCCCAGAGATGGGAGCCAGTACAGCATGTCTGGGAAATGCTCAACATTTGGATGTGGTGTGAACATCACTGTCCAAAAACTGACAACAAGCCAAGGGATCATGGACCTACCACATGTGTTGGTTTTCCAGGATTTTCAGGATTAGTTCCTATTTCTGGATAGTGTCTGATACTTTAGTTCTTTGCTAACAGAATTGATAATGAAAGGTGTTCTAGAACAAGCTCAAGGGAAAAAGTCAGGGACCAACCAAGCTCTATGACCGTGGGCACTGCATTTAAACACTGCAAATCCCAATGATCGTAGGTGGGCACATAAAATGAGACTGGTTGGATAATTTCTAAGATACAATTTAGGTCAACAATTTATCAAATAGCTATTCAGTAAAAGACACCAGCTTCTGCTCACAAGTATCAAAGATGAACAAAACAAAGCTTGCTTTCAAAAACTGATACACAATGTGAAGCAAAAGAGAAATAAATATACCTAAAATGGCAACCCACTCTAGTGTTTCTTGCCTGGAGAATCCCAGGGACGGGGGAGCCTCGTGGGCTGCCATCTATGGGGTCACACAGAGTCAGACACGACTGAAGCGACTTAGCGGCAAAAACAACAGCATGAAGCAGGATGTGAGACACAAGAAAAGGAGAAAATGCACAAGACAAAGGAAATCATGAGACAATTTTGAAGCACAGCATGGAGTCTGGATGAGTAGGGGGGACATGAAAGGGCAGTGGGAAATGAAACCAGAAAGGTTTGTTGCAAGAACACTTAACCCCAGACTGAAATACTCCCCAAGCGTCTATGAAACTTTCATACATTACAGAGATGGCACTATAGATCATTAGGAAAAGGAGGGAGACCCCCCCTCAATCAATGGTTCTGTGACAACTGGTTATTCACATGAAAGAATGAAATTAAATTCCTAACTCAAACTCTACACAGAAAAAAAAATCTATTCTGGATGGATGAAGGCATAAATATGAAAGACCAAAATATAAAATTTTAGACTATTAGAAGAATATACTTCATGAGATTCAGGAAAGATTTCCTAAACATGACACAGAAGAGCATAAAATGACTGACAATACTGATTACCATAAAATTAAAACCTGAGTTCATAAGAAGATAACATTAAAAATTCAAGTCATCAGAAAATACCATTAAGTTAAAAAAAACTGGAAGAAATTCTAACCACATATAACAGTAAAGCTTATTAAAATACCCACAAACACACGGGCTTCCCAGGTGGCGCTAGTGGTAAAGAACTCACCTGCCAGTGCAGGAGAACACGGGTTCGATCCCTGGGTCAGGAAGATCCCCTGGAGGAGGGCATGGCAACCCACTCCAGTCTTCTGGCCTGGAGAATCCCCACAGACAGAGGAGCCTGGCGGGCTACAGTCCAGAGAGTCACAAAGAGTTGAACAAAACTGAAGTGACTTAGTACGCGCACGCACACACACACACGTGCATTTAAAACTCCTGTAATTCATTAAGACAAATAGAAAAAATGAGCAAAAGACTTGAGTAGGTGTTTATAGAAGAAATATAAACGGCAATGAAATAAATGAAACAATGTTTAACTTCATTAGTAATCAGGGATATGGAAATTAAGTCCATTCAGAGATAATCATATTATACCCACTAAATTAGCAGAAATCTCTAGGCCTGGAAATATTAACTGTTGGCTGATGTGAAGTGATGAGAACTCATCTTTGAAAAATGCTTTGGCTTATCTGGAAATTCTAACATATTCATGCTCTTGGTCTTTCTTATTAATTTACTCTCAGATGAGAAACACTTGAAAAGTGGGTACCATTAGACGTGTACATGAATGATCCTATAAGCAATTTTCATAATAGAAAAAAACAACCTGAAAACAAGCCAAATATCACTGAGAGTAAAATAAATAAGTCAATTATGGTTCAGTCACAGCACCAAATATTATAAAGGAGGGAAGTGATTCAACACAATATCAGATCAGATCAGTCGCTCAGTCGTGTCCAACTCTTTGCAACCTCACGAATCGCAGCACGCCAGGCCTCCCTGTCCATCACCAACTCCCGGAGTTCACTCAGACTCATGTCCATAGAGTCAGTGATGCCATCCAACCATCTCATCCTCTGTCATCCCCTTCTCCTCTTGCCCCCAATCCTTCCCAGTATCAGAGTCTTTTCCAATGAGTCAACTCTTCACATGAGGTGGCCAAAGTACTGGAAGCATCATTCCTTCCAAAAAAATCCCAGGGTTGATCTCCTTCAGAATGGACTGGTTGGATCTCCTTGCAGTCCAAGGGACTCTCAAGAGTCTTCTCCAACACCACAGTTCAAAATCATCAAGTCTTCGGCACTCAGCCTTCTTCACAGTCCAACTCTCACATCCATACATGACCATAGGAAAAACCATAGCCTTGAGTAGGAAAACCTTTGTTGGCAAAGTAATGTCTCTGCTTTTGAACATGCTATCTAGGTTGGTCATAACTTTCCTCCCAAGGAGTAGGCATCTTTTAATTTCATGGCTGCAGTCACCATCTGCAGTGATTTTGGAGCCCAGCAAAATAAAGTCTCACACTGTTTCCACTGTTTCCCCATCTATTTCCCATGCTGAAAACTAATACTGGGTGAAAAAAAAAATTGCTGAAGACTACGAATATACGTCAAAAAGAGGCAAAAGTAAACTGTTTAGGAGTACCTACATATTTGTTTTGGAGAAGGCAATGGCACTCCACTCCAGTATTCTTGCCTGGAAAATCCAATGGACCGAGGAGCCTGGTGGGCTGCAGTCCATGGAGTAGCTGAGAGTCGGGCACGACTGAGCGACTTCAGTTTCACTTTTCACTTTCATGCATTGGAGAAGGAAATGGCAACCCACTCCAGTGTTCTTGCCTTGAGAATCCCAGGGACAGGGGAGCCTAGTGGGCTGCCGTCTATGGGGTCGCACAGAGTTGGACACGACTGAAGCAACTTAGCAGCAGCAGCACATATTTGTTTAAAATAGTTTTAAAGACCAGGAAATGATAAGCACAAAATTCAAGTAATATTATTTCTGAAGGAGAACCAACGGGATGAGAAAAGGAGAAACACAGAGATGAGTCAAGGGTTGATAACGTTCTATCAACATGGTGATGAAGTGCACAGATACCCATTTTGATTCTTTGAACTAAACTCATGTGCAACAATTGGTCACGAAATTACTTGATTTCACAGACAAAGAAGGAACCATTGGCAGCTGTGAGCAGGATAGGACTTTAAGAAACACTTGCTTTAGAAAGAATTGCTATGTCATAGTTCCTAAATTGGCAAAGAGGTACCAGCTGTTCCCACCCAACTCCATCAACAACAACCGTGCCGATGGGGCCAGCCCAGCACTGTAAGAGGGGCTATGCTGCCTTCATCCAACACCACGATGAGCACAAAGATAGAAACCCACTTATAAATGTGATCACTTATCACTTACATCCTGAACCTAAGAAACGTTAGATGAGCACAAGTAGGACTCTCCATTTGTGGGCCCTTGAGCTTTTGTCGGAAGGGAAACATATGGTGCAACCTCCAACCCTGAGTTCTTAAAACTCTGTTCCTTTATTATATCACGTCTCTTATTTAATCACATCCTTTTGATCAATACCTCAGTTCCTCCATCCTAGCAGGAAGAGGCAAGTTCCTAAAGACTGAAATGCTCAGTACCATTATCCAATGCCAGTCATCTAAGTTATTTATGATCCAACATGAAAATCTAAGGCTTAATTCAGTGGGGAGGAGAAACCTGGGTGGCCACCTTAACCCCTTACACTTTGCTATGGCCAGGATTGTCAAATAGCTTCTCTAAATCCCAAAGGAAACAAAAAACAAAAACAGGATCAGTTTCTACATTTGCTCACAATCAATGTACTCATTAAACCGGTGGCTCTCAATCTTTGATTCTCAAACTGAGACTCACCTGAGGAACTTAGAAACAGTATCAAGTGGTTCCTCTCCCCCGAGATGCTGAGTAAGTTTTTCTGAGATGGAGGTCCTGGCATCAGCTGATTGAGAATACGAGGATTAAACTTTCTCTTCAAAATTTAAATTACACACATACGTATCTCTCTAAACGGAGGTGAAGTTCAACATTTGGCGCTCATTTTTCAATCAACTATGTTTCAATGAAACTGCTTAAATATTAGATACCAATTTCAAACTTTAAAGCTAGTAGGCACACACATTCAAAGCACTTGTCTGTCATCTTTTCACTTAACCTGGGTGACAATATTACAGAGGTCAGCGTTTCTACCAGTTTGGGGGGAAAAAAGGGGGTGTGCAGGCAGGGGGTCCTTTGGGTGATAGCTGGGAATTTGCAGCTTTAAAACCTAATCATTATTTCCAGCAGCAAGAACCTTCACTGATAACTGCTAAAAATAACCAAACCCTGAATATTTTGACACCTAATCTCCAAGAATCAGAAGTTTTCCACACCCTCCATGTCTAACACTTTCCCAACAAGGTGGCTTCAACATGAATAATCATTACAGAGTCACTGGAGTTTATAAGCTCCAGCTCAACTACAGGGATTGTTTTTTGCAAGTTATGGTGGCCATCAGAGATGCAAAATTCACTCTAAGATAAAGATCAATGGGACTTCCCTGGCCATGGTCCAGAGGTCAGCACTCAGATTCCACTGCAGAGGGTGAGCATTCAATCCCTGGTCAGGGTTTTAAAATTCCACATGCCACAAGGTGTGGCCAAAAATAAACTACTAGAGATGGCACCGAGAAGGCAATGGCACCCCACTCCAGCACTCTTGCCTGGAAAATCCCATGGATGGAGGAGCCTGGTGGTCTGCAGTCCATGGGGCCGCTGAGGGTCGGGCACGACTGAGAGACTTCACTTTCACTTTTCACTTTCATGCACTGGAGAATGAAATGGCAATCCACTCCAGTGTTCTTGCCTGGAGAATCCCAGGGACGGCAGAGCTTCGTGGGCTGCCGTCTATGGGGTCGCAGAGTTAGACACGACTGAAGTGACTTAGTAGTAGTAAGAAGTACAAGTCAACTGTGCTGTGTTTAATCACTCAGTTGTGTCCGACTCTTCAACCCCATGGACTGTAGCCCACCTCTGTCCATGGGGATTCTCCAGGTAAAAACAATGGAGTGGGTGGCCATGCCCTCCTCCAGGGGATCCTCCGGACCCAGGGATCAAACCCAGGTCTCCCACATTGCAGGTGGATTCTTTACATTCTGAGCCACCAGGGAAGCCCAAGGATACTGGAGTGGGTAGCCTTTTCCAGAGGAACTTTCCTACCCAGGAAGTCTATTACTTGTGCACATTTAGAATCTGCTCCATCTAGTGGTCCTGTAAGCACCCAACCTCTGAATCCATCTGAATTAACACCACCTCATCACAATGGCGGAGAAGGCAATGGCACCCCACTCCAGTACTTTTGCCTAGAAAATCCCATGAACGGAGGAGCCTGGTAGGCTGCAATCCATGGGGTTGCTAGAGTCGGACACGACGGAGAGACTTCTCTTTCACTTTTCACTTTCCTCCACTGAAGAAGGAAATGGCAACCCACTCCAGTGTTCTTGCCTGGAGAATCCCAGGGAAGCCTGGTGGGCTGCCGTTTATGGGGTCACACAGAGTCAGACATGACTGAAGCGACTTAGCAGCAGCATCACAATGGACCTAGCTCACCATTCCAACTGGAAAGTGTTACCTTCTCACCACACATGAATATCCAGATTTAAATAGGGAAACATGGGAAGTTGAAGCAATTTCCTTATCCAGATAAGAATTAGGAGTTGTGTGGCAAATATTCACACTAAAGTTATTTCCTTGGATAAAGCATAAGGTTTTCTCTTCTAACTCATGACAGTAACATCACATAGTCTGAGCTGAAGAGAAGTGACTATCTTCATCCTATGTACAGAATTTTTAATAACCACATTTAGAACACATTTAGGGTTTTCTAGTGAATTCATACTGATTGAACAAAATTTGTACCAAAGATGCAGAGGGTAAGTAATTTGAACAAAAGCTTGACTCACCCTAAATTTCATAAAAACACAAAACCAATCTATGATGTAGATACTGAAAATGTAATATAGGTAATAATGTAATACAATATCCATCAGCTCTGCTACGATAAACCATGAGCCCCTTAAACCACAGCCTCATCGTTCTATGATTCAGAACAGCACCACAGATGAAAAATCTATCCTATTTCAAAGGTACTTAGAAAAACAAACATTTTAAACAAAAGGGAAACATCCTTTAACAGCAGGGTGAAATAATCAATAGGCTTTAGTCTCAGGGTATCATTCTTCTGAATTTCTTGGTGCCTCTACTGATTGTGATTGTTATTATGGATCCAAAAAGGAGAAGAGGCAAGAACACTGAGAAAATGAAGATCTGGGTTCATAGGCAAACATTCATAGAAATGACCTCCTACAAGGCAAGCAATCTACGCTGCTTCTTTAGACCTCAGGTGCTTATGCAGAGATCTGAGCTTCAGTATAGACATTTTGGGATTTCCCTGGTGGCTCAGATGGTAAAGAATCCATCTGAAATGCAGGAAAGCCAGGTTCAGTCCCTGGGTGGGGAAGATCCCCTGGAGAAGGAAATGACAACCCACTCCAGTATTCTTGCCTGGAGAATTCCAGACAGAGGAGCCTGGCAGGCTACAGTTCATGGGGTCACAAAGAGTCGGACACAATTGAACAACACTCACTCACTAGACATATTAGGGTCCTATAAATTTTCAGCAATACAATATTATGATTCTTCTTTACAAATGGGATGCAGCGGCACATAGAAACTTACTGATCAAATTAATTTTTATCATGTGTTAAATAAAAGGCCACTCACATGCTTTTAATCTTCTGCTTTTAGACAATGCTCCTCAAACGCTAACGGAATTTCTCTAGACAGGAAAAAGACCAATTCTGTACAAACTGGGTTGGCCAAAACGTTCGGATATGGGAAAACCTGAACAAACGTTTTGGCCGACCCAATATATAGACTGCTGTATCAAAACCTCACGGGGATAGCAAACTTAAAAACAACAGTGGATACACACAAAGAGAGAGAAAAAGCAACCCAAACACTAAAAGATGGTCATCAAACTGCAAGAAAACAAAAGAAGAAAGGAAGACAATAGACAACACTCCTCCACGAAGCTATAAAAAGCTTCATCAGCAGAGCTCAAAGACCATCGTTGAAAATGAGGACCAACTGATTCCCTGACCCTTTAAATCTAACAAAAGGGGGCAAAAGTCCTTGTCTTGAGACAAACTGGAAGGCTGAGTGCGGTATCTTGTGACTTTTATTCGAATTAAAGGCGTTTTACTAAAATAACTTGAGAAAGGTTCAACTCTAGAAATGTACCATGGAATAGCATATAGATAGTTTCTGCTAAAAAATAAAAGGTCAACCTAGCAACTGTGGGTCCGTGCACCCAGGTGGGCAACAACGGGCTGCCTTGGATGGATTCTAACCCACTCAGCCCTTTCCACACTCACGCTACTTCTGCGGCTGAGGTTGCACATACATGCAACAGTTTACAACCACTGATTTAAGAGAAATTCATATGTAAAAATCACACTTCTTTTACTGATGATTCTTGAAAACACTTGAGCCAAGGCTCACCAACAACATTCCTGAAGTCCTACTAACTTGTCCTAAAAATTCTTTCGGAGTACTTGTTACTGAAGGTTTTGACACATTTAAAATACCATGAAATGCCACCTGATATGCCAAAAATACTGTGAAGAAATGGTACTTAAAACAACCAGGTAGCATCATACAATAATATTAGAGCAGGAAGGAAGTCTGATGATAACACTGTCTCTTCTCATTTTAGAAATAAAAGAACCAGAGGAAAAAAGTGACCTTTGCAGGACATGCAGCTGCTCAAATAGGAAGGCAGGGTTTTGTTTTTGTTTTTTTCCTGTTATTATTTTTAAAGCTACTTTTTTTTTTTTTGGCCACGTCACATGGCATGTGGGATCTTAGTTCCCTGACCAGGGATCAAACCCATGCCATCCGCAGTGGAAGCACTGAGTCCTAACTACTGGACAGCCAGGGAAGTCCCAGGAAGGCAGTTTTGACTTGGCGAGGAAACAGGGAGCAAGAGGAGACTGAGAGTTGGGGGTTGGATGGGAAAGATCAGGGAGAAAGCAAGAAACGGGGCACTCAAATTAAGAACCTGACGATCAAGTCAAAACTGTGTCTCCATCTCAAGTTTAAGTGTTATTAATGGCATTTAAATTAATAGCATAGACCTTTAATGATGTAAGTTTGCAATGATGATGATATATGACATTCTACTAATATATAATACATACATACAGATATCTGCACATTAAGGCACTTATCCCCTTGACAATTATTAATAATTGACTGCACAAGTGATGGTGTTGTCTGCTGCAGGATATGATAGGGGAGGGCTGTCTTTTCACGTTGCTCTCCAAGATTGATGTGCATTTCAAGCTGTCTGCTAAACTTGGCATAATAGCCAATGGGTTTTAGTTTTCATTTTTGTATTTGGGATGGGCGGGTGGGGTTTTATTTTTATGTTCTCTTTGCTCCAAGGTGAAAAAAAATGACAAATATTTTTAAAACCATTTTTCCTTTAAAGCTAACCCCCCGAACACTTACATCCCACCCACACACCTAACACTTGACAAAACCTGTGAACCTCCTGATTGCCTTTTTTTTTTTTGAAGGGAGATAACTTTGGAAGTTTCCTGATGCAAGCTTCTGGCAATCACTGCAGCTGCAGGTCCATAGGCTGAGGGAGATACAAGGGTTGACTATTCGGATGAAGGACAGTTACAATTTTCCCAGCTTCTTTCAAAAGGCTTACAACACATATATTTCTCCAGCAAAGAATTTCATTTTGTGGTCTGTATTTTTTTCTTATTTCTTTTTCAAAAATACAGGAGATATTTCTTAAAGACACATTGATGAAAATTATTACTGCAAGTCCCAATACACGGTTTAGTTCAGCTCAGTCACTCAATTGTGTCTGACTCTTTGTGACCCCATGGACTACAGCACGCCAGGCTTCCCTGTCCATCACCAACTCCCAGAGATTACTCAAACTCATGTCCATTAAGTCAGTGATGCCATCCAACCATCTCATTCTCTATCATCCCCTTCTCCTCCTCTAACTTCCAGGTACAAATCAAAAAGAGAAGGCAATGGTATCCCACTCCAGTACTCTTGCCTGGATAATTCCACAGATGGAGGATCCTGGTAGGCTGCAGTTCATGGGGTCATGAAGAGTCGGACACGACTGAGCGACTTCACTCTCACTTTTCACTTTCATGCATTGGAGAAGGAAATGGCAACCCACTCCAGTGCTCTTGCCTGGAGAATCCCAGGGACGGGGGAGCCTGGTGGGCTGCCGTCTATGGGGTCGCACAGAGTCAGACAGACTGAAGCGACTTAGCAGCAGCAGCAGCACAAATCAAAAGACTTTAATCTTATCTCTAAACTGTATACAGAGAGAAAAAAGCACAAGATTACTGGGTTGGCCCAAAGGTTCGTTTGAAAACTACGAACATACCTTTTGGCCAATCCAATAATAATAAACACAATATATTTAGAAAGAGATTCAGATTAAGAAGCCAGGACTGTATTTCTAAAGAGTGCTTTGTGCCTATAATGACATCTTTAAAATAAAACTGCAGAAGAACAAACTGTGATGTTACTTTAATAAACTAAATTTTAATCCCTTTAAGAAATTTAGTTAGCGAACTCCTCAGGATAGTTTACATACCACTGAGGCCATAGTACAGTGTGTGTGTGTGTGCTTAGTCACTCAGTCGTGTCCGACTCTTTGCGACCCCATGGACTGTAGCCCGCCAGGCTCCTTGGTCCATGGGGATTCTCCAGGCAAGAATACTGGAGTGGGTTGCCATGCCCTCCTCCAGGGGATCTTCCCAACTCAGGGATCAAATCCAGGTCTCCTGCATTGCAGGCAGATTCTTTACCATCTGAGCCACCAGGGAAGCCCAAGAATACAACAGTGGGTAGCCTATCCCTTCTCCAGGGGATCTTCCCCACCCAGGAATTGAACTGGGGTCTCCTGCATTGCAGGCAGATTCCTTACCAGCTGAGCTGCCAGGGAAGCACATACAACGGTCCACAGTATACTATTTTCCATACATTCACAATTTTACTTGCCTCTGTCACTCCTGACACTCTTCTACTTGTTCCCTTTCCCTGATGGGACCACTTATGTTCATAACCATGAGAAACATACCAGCACATAAACCAAGAAGTCGACAGGTATCACTGAAATTTTTTACTCATTTATTTCTCCTTCTACCACACCTGTTCATGGATTCCCAGTCCTGTCTCAAAAGTAGTACAAGCAGAATGTTGTAAGATCCAACTTAAGTGCAATCAACTTATTTGGTACCAAAATAAACAGAACAGACTGACAAGGTAGTCAGAAAGTCCCAGAAACCATTTGGAGACTCGGCGTCTGGTCCTAGTGCTATTTATGACTCTCTGTCCAGCCTTGGGTGGGAAAAAAAGTCTCTAAATCTTAATTTCATCATCTGCTCCATATCAGGGTGGATGTAAAAATACAAAACTATCCCAACTGTGAATGGACCTAAAAATGTCAAATTACATGCAAATGAATTATTCAAAACAGCCCTCCGTGATAGTGTCACATCTTACACTTAATCATCTTTTTAGAATAACGTATCCAGGAATGTGGGCTTCCCTGGTGGTTCAGCAGCAAAGAATCTGCCTGCAATGCAGGAGCTGCAGGTTTGATCCTTGGATTGGGAAGATCCCCTGGAGGAGTGCACAGCAACCCACTCCAGTATCCTTGCCTGGAGAATCCCATGGACAGAGAAGCCTGGAGGGCTACAGTCCCTGGGGTTGCAAAGAGTCGGACACGACTGAAACAACTTAGCACGCAGGTGTGCACGCGTGCATCCAGGAATGCAGGCTTTACAATCTGTTGTGGGGGGATGGCATATGTAAAACCCTCTTACAGTTATTTAATTATTTATGGCAACTAAATTTTCCTGAATATTTTATCACAATATTGAGTAAATTTTAGAAATGGTATCTTTATTATTATTTATACCTTAATATAATAAGGTTAAAGTAAAAAATATTGTTTAGCATGTGTTATGGGACCAGCCTTGCCAGTGCTGGGTAAGTAACACTAAGAGAGACGGTCATTGTCAAGTAGACACAGCAGTGAAAGTGAAGTCACTCAGTCGTGTCCGACTCTTTGCGACCCCATAGGCTGTAGCCTACCAGGCTCCTCTGTCCATGGGATTTTCCAGGCAATAGTACTGGAGTGGATTGCCATTTCCTTCGCCAGAGGATCTTCCCAACCCAGGGATCGAACCCAGGTCTCCTACATTGTAGACAGACGCTTTACCATCTAAGCCACCAGGGAAGTTCAGACACAGCAAAGGAGGACCCAAAACCTACTCCCACATCATGTCAGGATCCAGCTGCTTGGGGAGCAAATGTGCCCCATGTGAACATTCCTCTGTTTTTTGTTTTTAACCAACTGATTTCTGTTTGACTTCTCCCTTCAGTACTGCCTCACTTTCAATATCCTGAACTCGGGATCATTTTTAAGTACAGCGCAAGTCAAGAGATATGATAACATGAAAGGAGGTAGAAAAGGTCTTTATTCAACAAAACTCTGACTTTGGGCAAATTGTTCAACTTCTCGGGACTCAGTTTCTTAATGAACTAGGCACAGACATAAGTCCTCCATTACTTCAAAACAAGACCCAAGCCTTTGAAAATATTACACAAATCATTCCAAATGCTGGAAGCAAGACACGATATTCCATCAGAATGGGGCTCTCCCTGAATGCTTTGTAAGTGGTTCTACATTTCTCTGTGTTAAAACTGATTTTGTCTTTGCCTATTCTTCTATTGGCATTTTTACAATACTCTTACATAGGACTCTACTTCATACTGTCTTCCAAGTGAAAAGCAATACTGAAAATTAAAAAAAAATTTTTTTTCTTAATCTTGAATTACTACCATCCATGACCTGCTACTCAAAGTGTGGTCAGACAGTGTCATCTGGAATTTTGTCAGAAAATGGAAACCCAGGCCCCTCCCCAGATTTAAGGAATCTGAATTTGCATTTTAACAAGATGTGCAGTGATTCAAATGTACATTAACATTTGAAAAGCCCTGATTTGTGTGTTTCAAATATTACCAGCTTAGCTTTCCTAACCCGTGATCATTTGGTTTCCCTTCCTCTTCCAGGAGATTTTATTAAATTAAATTCAAATAAAGACGGTAACTACTAAATAAGTACTGTGACAAGACAGGAACCACCAATCTCACGAAAACAACTCCACAGAATGTGCCACAAATTTCTTATAGAGGCAAATCTTCTCATCCAATATTTAGTAAATACACTTGCTTTTACGTTAAAATCTATGAATGACATTAAGCCTGGTCATCCCAATGTTGGTTGGGCCCTTGAAGTCATCAGGATTTCTTTGCTTTAACCTCTAGCATATCCTGCTTCCTCTGACTGTCTGCCAAATCACTTACCTTCAGGGAATGTCTGCAATGTCATTTTCCCTTGGACTTACCTGATTGAGAAGTTACACCATTCAGTGGAAGTGAAACAACACATCTTGTAAAACCCATCCTGAGTCAAATTCCATGGTGTTGCAGTGAAATTACCCCATATGCTTCCTCCCATCCTTATAAGCCAGGTTCCAGCAGAAACAGAGTGTCAAGGTCTCTCATTCTGGGGAGAGAGGCTCTTTAGCACTTTATGAACCAGAAATCTTGGGGCAGAAAGTCAATACCTGCTTTAAGTGAGGCTGTAACTGACCTCACTTGGAAGACAGCTTTTGGCTTCCGGCTTCCTTAATTAGGAAGGAAACTGTCAGAAGAAACTGATCATATAAGAGAAATAGAGGCCTCCCTGAACTCCTGTCCTCTTGGAAACCATATTAAGAGACATTTGACAACCTGAAACATGAGGGAACAGTTTACATCCTGTCGTGGTCTGACGTAAGCCGACAAGCGGACTTGACGTTCTGGTTTCTACTTTAGCCCATCAACACAACCCTAATATTTCTGTCCCTAATTTCTTAGTCCAGGGAAGTCCAGAGAGGGCGGGGGTGTGGAGAACAACATACGCGGTCCTCACCGTCCTGTGCACAAATCCACTTTTCAAAGAAATCCTCCAGAAGCATGACAGTGCGCCGTCAATTTCTAATGCGGTTCAAACTGAATACGTGAACATCCACCTAATTTCTGCCGGTTATCTACGCACAGCATGTGTACGCGCACAGTAAGAGCAGACAATGCAATGTGGTACCAAACAATTAAAAGTTCTTCTCAAAGTGGAGATGCAAAACAGAACGAATCTCTCTCTTCTATAAATGAATCGAGCCATCTGCCTCGCAGAAGCAGCAGCAGGAGTACCCAAAACAGCAGAAACAGCAACCTCTGGTGTTAACAATCTAGTCTTGAATCTCATGCTTCACATTTCCCCGGCAAACAAGGCTAAAAATACAAGACAGGCAACAAATAGTCTCTTGGGATCTGCCATTCCATGGATGGCGTATTCAATCAGAGCAATATTTTGTGCTGAAATTCAAAATTGGGGGTGGGGGGGAGCAAGCTATCACATTAGAAGCTGGCGCTCAGAATTTTAAGTGTGAATCTGATCCCAAAGTATATTAAGCTGAATGGTGAGAGGGTGGCTGTTTCCATACAACATAAATCTCTGAGATGTAGCTGAATACATTTATAGATTTATTTAAGCTCCTCTAAATTCTTCTGCAAATCTCATAGTTAGAGAGATAATTTTAGCCCTCGTGTCACCAAAATATCAGAGCCGTTTTGCTTTCGGCAGAGCTTAGAAAAGCCTCTTTACCGTGGGCTCTGGAGCGGGACTGCGTGGGTTCAAACCCAGGCACTGCCACAGAATAAGCTCTGTGGCCTTGAGCAAGGAACCTGACTTCTCTGTGAAGTTGTTCTCTTGTCTTAAACAGAAAAATCTTAAGAGCGCTCACCTCAAAGACTTATTTTAAGCATTCTATGAATTAACATGTGTAAAACTCTTTAGAGTAATTAACGAAGGTGCGGGTGCATGCCCAACTCTTTGAGACCCTATGGACTGTAGCCCACCAGGCTTCCCTGTCCATGGGATTCTCCAGACCAAGAACACTGGAGGGGGTTTCCATTTCCTCCTCCAGGGGACCATCCCCGACCCAGGGATCAAACCCACATCTCTTGCATTGGCAGGAGGATTCTTTACCACTGAGCCACCAGGGAAGCTCTTAAATACAGTCACTACTAGTATTATTTAATATTCAAGCAAGGCTGCAAAAACACCTTTTGTTAAAGAACAGGCATGATATAAAGAGTAGCAGCAACACAATGATAGGTGGTCTGCCAATGGCGGGCACTGAACACACTAGTGGGTGAGCAGGTAAGTGCCTTGACCTAGAGCCTATGGCCAAGAACGACACAAGAAAGCTCCCTTTGGTTATTCGAGGCTGTTTGTTCATGAAGGCAGCTGAATAATGAGGACAGAAGAAGACAATAACACAGTGGGTCAAGTGGTACCACCCAATGAAAGGGACCATCAGAATTCATGGCTAAGGTGTAACAAGAATGGGGACATGTTCTGGCTCTGTGAACACCTGTGTCTGCCCATTAAGAAGACACCCTGTAACACCACCATCACCTTCCGTAAGACAATGTGATGGAATAAATCTTTCTTCGTACACCTGTCTTTGGGATTAGACTATAACCCCTATGGTCTGGGTCCTCAGCCTCCATATTTAAAAAAGAAGACAGACCCAAGGAAGTAATATCAAATTTCATGAACTCCTAAACAGGCTATTTCTTGAGAAACCTTGAAAGCTGGCAATACTTTAAGCTGGGTCCTTATTTGGTGGAAGGAGGATGGTGAAAAGTTTATGAGTCATTGAGGCAACAGGAAAGGGTTTCCCCAACTACTAAGACTTCAGGGTATGGACCTACCAGTCCCACTTAGTTTTGATGGAACTCGCTGAGGATTCCTGGGGTTCCACAGATTTTCCCAGCCTGCAGGGTACCACTTAAAAAACCACAGACAGGTCACTCAAAGAGTGAGAAGAATGGAAGGCTGACATTACTATTTTTTCTAGTAAGAATATTTTTTTTAAAATGGTGACAGGTGCTGCTATTATTGGAGAAGGTGATGGCACCCCACTCCAGTACTCTTGCCTAGAAAATCCCATGGATGGAGGAGCCTGGTGGGCTGCAGTCCATGGGGTCACTAAGAGTCGGACATGACTGAACAACTTCACTTTCACTTTTCACTTTCATGCATTGGAGAAGGAAATGGCAACCCACTCCAGTGTTCTTGCCTGGAGAATCCCAGGGACGGGGCAGCCTGGTGGGCTGCCATCTATGGGGTCGCACAGAGTCAGACATGACTAAAGCGACTTAGCAGCAGCAGCTGCTATTATATGGCCAGGTAAAAACAATGAAATTTCTTAACATTTCCTGAGCTGAAGCCTTTGTTGAGTAGGAAAAGAATGTGTCAGTGGACTGCTCAAACTCTGAGAGCACAATCCAAGAGTCACAAAAGGAGAAACCCATCGAGAAATTGGGAGAAAAGGCTCTTTTTTCATAGCCCTCTGTGGAGGGGCAGATTTTGGAGGAAAAACCAGCAGAATGTAGGGCAGGGGAGGCCGTAATAATGTTCATTAAGGAGAAAGTGAATATAGATTTAAAACTGTAGGAATGAGGGAGGTAAATGGATTTAAGTATGCACAAACCACACGACCTACTGTGCCCATAAAGTAGACATGTATTTCTCTTGCCCTTAATGCATTGCTATGGTTACGGTAAGGAAGATTGCACTGTCCAGAAAAATTTTTTAAAGAAACTCGGTGAAAGCTCAGCCTACCTGAGATCATCGTCCTCCCTGCCTTCAGACTGGGATCTCGTAAGTACAGTAGCTAACAGAGGAATTACAACCAGATCAACAGCAGGGCTCCTTTTTTCAAAGAA
This sequence comes from Tragelaphus eurycerus, assembly GCA_935064755.1. Classification (NCBI taxonomy): domain Eukaryota; kingdom Metazoa; phylum Chordata; class Mammalia; order Artiodactyla; family Bovidae; genus Tragelaphus; species Tragelaphus eurycerus. The sequence goes on along the minus strand of CAKXYN010000034.1, from coordinate 7,253,838 downwards.
CAAAAACAAATCAGTGTGACAACATGATGGGGATTCAATTAGCACTTGGCAGGTCATGAATAACTTTTAAACCACTTTCTTTTAAGTTGCAAAGTGTTAAAATATACGGTAATCATGGTACCCAAGTGCCTTCCTTACAGTATGCTATCCATCAAGAACATAAATCTGAAGAAGTCAGTCTAGTTTACAAAGAAGAGAACCAGAACGTAGTTTCTTCAGGCAGTCTGTTGCCCCAAGTATTTTCCTCTTTGAGGACATTCAAAGCCAATCATCTGAAATCTCATTCTGGATTTTCAGAAGGTTTTACTTTAAATATGGAGTAAAAGAAGAGGGGAGGGAAAGGAGTATGGTACAATCATCTTGGAAACAAATAAATGATAGCTAATTGTAAAGAAATGGCTACTGAATTGTTCAATAGTATTTTATAGTCAAAGTCAAGAGCCTAGTTTTGTCTATCCTGTTGTTTAGGGAAAGCAGAGAAGCTTGGTTCAAAACAATGTGAAAAGAATAACATAAAAAACTATTTACTTGGATAAGTAAGAACGAACCGAGGCCAACCCCAGAGACACCACTTAGTAAACACGTCCCCAGGGGGACCTCATCTTGCTTTCAATGAAAGGGCACCTTCCTGGGCTGGGAGAACTGAAGTAACGTTGAAACCCACCCTTTGTTCTGAAAACTCTTAATTGTGCCCAACTGTCCCAAGTCAGGTGCGTGTGGCTTCGCAGATTTGCAGCCTGTCTGCTGCTCATTTCTTGGGGAATCTCTGACAGGTGCTAAAGGTAATGGGCTTGCTGCCCCAGCAAGTGAAATATTACAAGGGAAATATTAGTCAGATGTACAGCTCCACCCCATGTGTCTCGAACATTACTATGATCTGCGCAAGACATTTGTTGTAAATAAGCCTGCAGAGTGTACAGTATGTTTTCCAGGAGTCCTCCGAAGAACAGCTTGCCGACAAGAGGTGCTAGCCTTAGTTTCACAGCCAGCAAAACTCCATCCAAGAGGCTTTTTGGCAGGTCCGCACCTCTTGTTTCAAGCTAGATTCAAGACAGATCCATCAACCAAATTCCAAAGGTCAGTATGTGGCATCAGTCACTCTTAGGTACTCAGTATAGAATAGCCAAGTGGAAACTCAGACATTTAAAATCAACATTCAGGACAGAAAAGACCCGCTTTCCCCCAGAACAGTGTATTAAAAACAACTCAGAGCTGACTTTGCAAGGAGGCATTCTCCGTAGTAAATTAAATGGCTGAAGCTTGTGCTTCTTCCAGCAAGGAAAAGAACTATGCTCCCCACCATCAGTGTGTGCAATCACTGGTTCATTTTTAAGCCTTTCCTGCTTTTTTAAAAGCCTACTCCATTAAAAGGAGGGGGAAAAACTTTTCAGGAAATGAAATGCAAATAGTCACTGAACAGGATCATAAAAGGGGAAAAACCGCTATCTACCTTTTTTTTTTTTTTTTTTTTAATTCTTCATTCCAGGCAGCGAGACTGCTTTTAACACACCCTTAGCTTTTGTAAAAATGAGATGATACTGGTTCTTTCATGATCATCCTCTACCCTTTCCACCCTTTTCTGTCTCGCGGCTACTCACAGTATGTTCTAGGGAAATGAGGTGGGCAGGTCAGTTTCACCTCTCGCCAGACCAGCGTTAGGTAAGTCACTGAATGTTATTTACAAATTCTAAGCCTAATGGATGACACCCAGGAAATAAAGAAAGGTAAAGAAGAGCGGGAAGGAGAAGCTTCCCGGTGATTTCAAAGGTAAAAGGCACAGTCCTCAAGCTATGCATAACACTGCCTCTGATCACCTTCAAACAAGTCCGCGGGTTTTAAGTTGATGCTCTCGGTCCTCGCTCAAGGTGGAGCTGAAACCAGTTGCAAAATTTCCCTCTACTGGAGTCCAAAGGAGCCAGGAAAAATGGGGTCTAGGTCTCTAAGTAGAAAGAAGCAGCGGCTTCCCTGCCGCTCAGGGGCCCCGCGCTGGCGAGCTCCCAGGCAGGAGCTGGCACCCGGCAGGGAAACCAGGCGCCGGGTGACCGGCCTCGGGCCAACTGCGAACCTGGCTGGGCACTGCAGGCGCAGTTACGCGCGGCCCGCGCACACAGCTTTCCCGGGTACACGGCGGCCTTCTCGAAAGACAGCCCAGTGCTGCCCACGACCTCGGGCTGCTGTCGCCCAAGGCGTGTCGAGCTTCGCGGACCTCAACCTAAGTGCTGCTCCCCAAAGGGAAAAGGCGCGATCTCCATTCAAGCCCACCCTACCGAGCCTCCCAGTACCCGGTCCCTTCTCCCCAGGAGCTCTAGGACACCCCGCCGGGCGCCCACCCAAGAACGGGCTCGCTTTGGAAGGAAGTGGAGTGGACTCGAGAGAGCGAGATTGGAGTGAAGACAGCGGCGGACTCCAGTCTGCAGCAATTGGGGAGGGCTCGGAAAAGGGAGCGAACGAAGAGAATCAAGGCAGGGTAGGGGCCCAGCGGTCCCAGCAACCTGTAGGATTGTAGCTGATCGCAAACTTGGGGTGGGAGACAGACAGTGGTCCCCTCGGAGGTCCTCCACCCGAGAGCCACCCCTTGCGCTCCGCGCGCGCGAGGAGGTGCAGGGCGCAACTTGGGAAGCCAAGGCCATCGGTGTGGGTCCCGATCGGTCGCCTCTCCCCCGTCCACTCCTCCCCCCGCCCGGCCCTGCCGCCCGCTGGGCCCCGCGCTTACCTCGGGCAGCCGCAGCCCCCGCCGCCCAGAAGCAGAGCCCCAGCCAAGGGAGCCACTGGCGCGCCCCTCCAGCGCCTCTTCCTGCGGCGGCCGCTCTCCCCATACTGCTCGCCCCACTTGGAAGTAGAGGTCCTCTTCCGCGCCCCGGGAAAGGCTCGACGAGCCAGGGGGGCCGAGGAGAGTGGGTCCCGGGGGTCTTCAGCGAGTGACTGCTCCACGGCCGCTCCCTACAGCAGCGGGGCAGGGCGCTCCGAGTCGCCGCGCGCTGGGAACCCAGAGGATGCGCGCGTCCTCATAGCCTCCCACGGCGGGGCGACCGACGCCGCCACGGTCACTGCCGGAGCCGCCCGCCTTCCCCTCCGCACCGCTCGCGCATAGCTCTCCCGCCGCCGCCGGGATCCGGACTAGGGAGGTAAGGAGGGAACCCGCATCTCTAATGAGACCCCCGTGGCCGCCCCTTCTCCTCCCCTCCGAGCGGCAGCCAATGAGCCGGGCCGGGGCGGGGCGGCGGGAGGGGCGGGGGTGGCCGGCTGCGCGGCGCTGGGTGGGGCGGGCGGCGGGAGGCGCAGGTGAGCCCCGCGGCGGCTGCGCGCAGCCCCCGGCCCAGCCCCAGGTTCCCGCACGCTCCGCAAAAAAGCCTCGGCTCAGCGAGCGTGGCGCGGGGCCTGAGCTGGGCTCGCGGAAGTCGCGCGCGCTACAAAGATGCGAGCAGAGCCGGCGGGCCTCTTAGAGGTGAACCCGGCGCAGAAAGATGTGAGCATCTCGGCAGCCTGAGTCTCCTGCTTCCTTTCCATCACTGTTTTGTTCAACTTTGAGCCCTTTCGCAGCCCTGCCTCTCTAGCTTGCTTTTTTTTTTTTTAATCAAATCGGGCAACACTCTTGAAGCATTCAAAAAAAAAAAAAAAAAAAAAAAGACTCAAATGCCAAGTGGCAAAAAATATATATATCACTGGAATAAACCCATTATTGTAGCTAGGCGAAATATGCAAGGATGTACAGAAAGCGATGGGGCATCATGGATGCCCTCGGAGGATGTGATTGAGTTTTTTTTTCCCCCAAATTTCCTTGTCTGTGGTTCTATTCATGCTAAAATCCCCCCAACTTTTCAGAAAGCTGACTCCTTTCTGACAGCTCCTGTTTTGTTTTAATCTGAGCCCTGGCAATTGCCTTTCTCCTAAGCATCAGGGAAAGGCAGTCGTGCTGGGCCTTTGTAAGAAGTAAAGAAGACTTTTCTTAAAAGTGTGGTTTGTTTTGAATAGACTGTCAAATCTTTATTTAACTGCTTTTGAAAGTACCTTGTGGTTGCCTCTTAGTCTCCTGCAGAAGGAGTCATTTGAGAAACACTGCCTTGGGCCACACATTTTCAGAGCAAAGAACACCCCTAGGGGTTTGGCCCTGAGTTCAAGGCTCCATAGGCCAGGCATCTCATTCTCTCGTAGTATTGAGCCCCTCCCACCCCCAAATGGTGTCTAAACTCAGCTGGTCAGAATGTGTGTCCCCTTTTGCCTGGTGGACCCAAAAGAAAATGAAGTCTTGGTTTGAAAGAAAGACAGTTGTCAACGGCTCCCCACTGCCTACATTCAACATCAATACAGAACTTTTACAAAAATCCATCTCTCTGGTCAAGTTGTTACCTGCTCCCAAACACCTTTCTCGGGAGAATAAACAGTTTAAAGTGAGGTAATTGTTCTGGATGAGGTAATTGCAATAAATAGCTTTCTTCCCAGGAAAAAGAGGATGATAGGCAGAAAGACTGATTCTTTGATAAGCACGCAGGCCATCCCTCTCCGGAGTGCCACCAGACACGTGAGTGTCAGCAATCACTTCCTCACGTCTTCTTGCCGTTCAATAAAAGGTTTGGGACCCAGTCAAGAAAACCAAGCTCTGGGGAATGAAGGCTTGGAAACAAAGACTGATGTGAGACTGGCCAGGGACTCGTCTGAAAATCTCTTTAGAATCTTGGTAAATGAGGGTTTTGTCCTTTTCCTCTGAGAAGGTGAATTGGGAATTAATCTACCAAATATGCTTTACCTGTCTCCTGGAAAATAGTCATTCATCCTCAACTTCCCTTATTCTTCAAGACTATGTGACAGGTATATCACAAATGAGTATTTTCTTTAAAAAAAAAAAAAGAAAGAAAAAGGAATGACTGTTTCTCTGAGATAGTATTTAAGTACTATTGACTTCAAAGGGGTGCAAAAGTATAATAATTTTATTCTGAAAAAATATCTAGGAACTAGATGAGCTAATAAGGTTAACAGGTGAGATTAGTAAGTCAAGTAAAATTGGGATGACAATTAAGAGAGGACGGAAACTTAGAATCTTTGAATGCGTACCTTGCTCAGTATATGTACATTACATAGGACATATATTACGTGTTCATATATTTGTTGTATATAAATATATATTCTATATTTTTGTTTTTGTTGTTTCAGAAAAGAACCGAACTCTGGAAGTTAGGTACTATTATCCCTGCTGGGCAGGTAGTCAAGCTGAGCAGAGAGTGATTTGCTCAAGGTCACATAACATGACTCAGCTGGTAAAGAATTGGTCTGCAGTGCAGGAGACCTGGGTTCAATCCCTGGGTTGGGAAGATCCCCTAGAGAAGGAAAAGGCTACCCACTCCAGTATTCTGGCCTGGAGAATCCCATGGACTGTATGGACTATGGGGTCACAAAGAGTCGGACACGACTGAGTGCCTTTCATTTACTCACTCATAAAACCAAGTGGCTGACCATCAAGAATGAGGCAGCAGTTTGAACAATTTTAAACCCAAGATAAAGCCTGAGGTTATGCCCAGTCTGTCAGGTTTACCAGAGATAGACCTTCTGCCTCATTTTCTTCAATACTGTTTAACTATTGGGTTGGGAGAGATGGGGTCTTCAGTATTACGACACATCACAGACCATGTATTCATTTTAGGTCCCGTATTAATCATGTTCTACATCTCAATATACCCTCTGTTAATCTAACTCAGGCTATTTTATAAGATGCGTGAATCATACTCCATTCCATTTGGAGAACCATCCATACCCATTTAGAGAACTACACTGAGCAGTCACTACTTGAGATCATGGTCTCTGGCTGAGGAGAAGCATAGAAGAACTGACCTGAGAATCAGGATGCCAGGGTGATGCGGCTTGACACTGCCAGGGACTGACTGTGTGGCCTGAGGCAAGTCAACAGCCCCTGTTCTCAGTTTCTTCATCTGTAAAATGGGGGTATTTCACTAGATAAGCCTAAAATCAACCCTATCGAAGATCCATCATTTTCAACTCTAGCATATCGTGATCTTGAATGCTCAGTACAGTCAAGTTGGAAATTAAGCCACTCCTTCTGGAACTGGGACAATTATTTAGCAAATGTTTTGTGTTCTAGAGAAATTATTTTGGATCATAGCCGATCTATAAGTGTTAGCTGTAACCAAGGAATATTCATTTAAGGAATGGGCTTGCTGCTGCTGCTGCTGCTAAGTCGCTTCAGTTGTGTCTGACTCTGTGCGACCCCATAGACGGTAGCCCACCAGGCTCCCCCATCCCTGGGATTCTCCAGGCAAGAACACTGGAGTGGGCTGCCATTTCCTTCTCCAATGCATGAAAGTGAAAAGTGAAAGTGAAGTCGCTCAGTCATGTCCAACTCTTAGCGACCCCATGGACTGCAGCCCACCAGGCTCCTCCGCCCATGGGATTCTCCAGGCAAGAGTACTGGAGTGGGGCGCCACTGCCTTCTCTGAGGAATAGGCTTAGGCAAGTGTTTTTCTCGTTTTTGTTGCTTGAATTGACTATGACTATTTTCTAGCAGTTGATACCTAGAGATCAAGAGGTAGAATATTTCTACTTCCAGTGCCTGTTTTATTGCAGTATAATTGACATATAATGTTATGTGAGTTTCAGGTATACAAAACAATGATTTGATATTTGTATGTATTATGAAATGATTACCACAAGTCAACATTTGTCACCTTACATAGTTCGATCTTTTTTCTTGTGATGAGAACTTTTAAGATCTACTCTCAGCAAATTTCACATAAGAAAAACAGTATTTTTAACTACAGTCACCATGCTATACTGTACATACATCCCCAGGAATTACTTATTTTATATCTGGAAGTGTGTACCTTCTGATCCCGTCCACCTACTTCACCTAACCCTCACCCCCTACCTCTGACAAACACCAATCTGTCCTCTGTATGTGTGAGTTTGGTTCATTTTTGTTCGTTGTTTTTGTTTTGGATCGTAAGAACATGCAGTACGTTTTCTCCTCTGACTTACCTCACTTAGCATAATGCCCTTCAGGTCCATTCTTACTGTTTCAAGTGGTAGGATTTCCTTCTTTCTTCACAGCCTTTTGATTATCTCTAGCCAAACTAGTCTCAAAAAATAGAAAATATTTGAGTGTAATTTGGAGGAGAAAATAGATTTTGCATGGCAAGATATGCCCTTCTAAATATAATAAATGATTTTTAAGTTGTTAATTATAACTCCTTAGGAAAGCCTGTGTATTTGCCTGGGGAAAAAAAAGTTTTAAATGATCTAACCCACCTGTTTGGTAGAAGTGGTAAAACTCCAAAGTTCATTAAATAAAGTAGAGATACTCTGCAAGAGTAAAGGGTGGGACTTCCCAGGTGGTCCAATGGTTAAGATTTCCCCTCCCAGTGCAGGGGATTAGGTTTGACCCCTGGTTGGGGGTTAAGATTTCACAAGTGTCATGGCCCAAAAACCAAAACATAAAGCAGAAGCAATATTGTAATAAATTCAATAAAGACTTTAAAAAAAAATGGTCCACATAAAAAAAACAATAATAATCTTAAATTAAAAAAAAAAAAAAAAAAAAAGAATAGGGAAAGAACTTGTTCCAGGAGATGGAGAGGGAAAAAGAAGCCAGGGGGTGGGTGGAAAGCCATGCCTACCAACACGTGGCTTTTCTTCTAGGAGATCCAAATCATCGGGAAAGTTATGGAGGTGAGTGAATTCTTTATGAAAAAGAGCAAAGGAACTATAGTTTGGATCTAGATTACTAAAGACAAAACACACTCAGAAGAGAGAGGAAGGCCCTTAGATGAAGAAGCTTTCAAAAAAGTACGGAGACATCGCAGGGCCTCCCTAACAATAGAAGTGGGTTAGTTTAGGAGCAGGAGATGCCTATTGAAAATCTGAACAAAAGCCAGGTGTCAGAAGTCAGTGAGATCAAGACCTTTGGGAATAAAACTCAGCTTTAGCTGAGGAGATGGAGAAGATGAGCTTAGGAATATTGGGGGAAAACTTGGGGGGAAAAGAGCAGAAAAGAACTCTACCACATAGTGGTACATTTTGCTTTACTTTCGGGACTGAATGGGCAGTTTTAGTTACAACCCCTGTCAGAATCTTCCATAAGGTTTCTAGGGCCTTTGCAGGATGCACACAGATCCTTTCCTAAGCATGCACCATAGAGAGGCAGTCTTCCCACATCTGTGGCTTTCCTCCTCCAGGAACCTGACTACTATTTCTCATTTCTCGACTCAAGTGTTTCTAAGCTCTGCTCCTGCCGGATGTTTCTGATAAAAGCCCCTGTTTCTATTCATCATACAGTTATGATCATTAATAGGGGAAGACCTGAAATCAACAGATGAAAGAGCAACAGCTGGCGACTGCAATGGGTGAACCTAACAATACAATTAAATGAGATAGTCTGCAAGCAGTGTTGCCATTGGGAATACTCCGTGTCAGTCATTTCCCCAGAAAGGTCTTGCTCAATCAGAGCAGCGTATTTCAGAAATGCACGTGACTTACAGAGAGCAGACAGGATTTCATTCACCACTATGGGTTCACAATCTACTTATGATTCAGAAAACTGCTGGAACAGGGGGAGAAAAGGATGCTGAGAGCTGGGGAGGTTTGAGTGCTCCGCATGTGATGTTCTGTCTGGGTACAATAATCCAGGTTAACAACCTTCCCTGGTAAAGGCAATATGGGATCGTTTGTTAAGGAGACTCTCTCACACACACAAAATTAGAGAAGTCTATTTTGGATGTTGGACTACGAGGAAGCAATAAAGTGCAGAAATCCAATACATTTGTTTAGAAAGGGCAGTGGGGCACTCAGATAAGACTCAACTAAACACATTTTTCCTGACACCACAAGTATGCTTTCCTTGTTTTCTACTCCAGGACTTTCTTCCTGGAATCAGGCATCTAGGAGTTTGGACTGTAGCTGCTGACACAGATGAATGAAAAACTTAAAAATAATAACAAGAAACACAGTTCTTTGGCAGTAAAATTAATGTGTTAGCTCTTTAGAAAAATAATAAACTAGGTGAAGAAAGACAAGATGTGTTAATTCGTAAAAGATGTGGCCTCTGATGACAGTGTCATATGCAACCCCTGAGTTACCTGACCTTGGCACGGAGCATCAGAAATGTACCAGTTTCTCAGCCCAGCACCTTGTGGTAGCTCGGGAGAGCCTGGTATCTTTCCATGTCGGGAGGAAAGGCTATGATTCTAAACTGTCGAGTGGAAGATGCCACCAAACCTTTGTGGAATCTGTGTTTGTGACAGGTTTTTACTGCCCAGGTTATATCTGTATATTCCTTCCACAAGCTGCCATGGAGGATCATTCATTCATTCATTCATTTCTTCTTCTTATCTATTCTGGTAGGTATATGCCTGCTGGTGAATAGAGAAAATAGGGGAAGAGACTTCCAGAGATAAAGTAAATGTATATTTCAGGTCATATGACTGCCATGTCACCTTCACTACACCACACACTTGTCTCCTGCCAACTGAAAAAAAAAGCAGAATCTAGAAGTTGAGAATGATGTTTTATTCAGTGGACTTGCTGAGGATTTAAGCCAGGCAGCAGCCTCTCAGGTAGTTCTGAGAGACTGCTCAAAAGAGGTGAGTGAGGAGCCAGTATATATGGGAATTTTTGTAACAAAAACCAGGTAGCTGGAACATTGAAAGATTACTGTTAATTACAGAAAAAACTCTGATGTCTCAAGTCAATGAACTTAGCGCTTTTCTATATATGGGGAGATGCAGAGTCTGGGCTCATTGAAATAAACCCTTTGATGTTAGTGTTAACTATTTAGGACCAGTATCCTTCTCTTTTCCATCCTGAATCCCCTCAGGGTGCACTGTCTGGCTGATGCCATGATGGCTGAGATGTGCTTTGTTTACTGACCTGGTAGATGCCATTCTTTCTTCACACCCCAAATAGAAGACAGCTAAACCCATGAAGAGATGACTGCCCTGCAGGTTCTGGTCAAGAACAGAATCAAGAGTCCAAAAATATGACAAGCAGAGAAAACTCATATTCTAACCTCTCAATTCCCTCATTAATATTACAAGATTCAGCACTGCTTTATTTTCCTGGAACCCAAAGTCAATTGTTGGGGAAATGTAAGGTTAGATGCAGTTTCCAGGATCCAGCCATGAACAGAGCCAGTGGCTTTCTTTCTACACTAAAGTTGCCTGTTTTCCTGCAGAACAAGGGCTAAGGACTAGATGGATGCGATCTGTCAAAGTTGGAGACTAGAAAGGTCAATAGTGCCTGTTGTAGTACCAGGACCAAGAGAAGAAAAAGGAGTCTAGCCTCTGGGACAAATTATGATGAACAGAATGGTAGTGTATGCATTTTGGGGTGGATTATGTTATCAAAGAAGTTTCTCAAAGAGCCTTTGATCTTAAGAAGCCACTTGTACCAATGCCAATCACTAAGAAAAATATGGCCTCTCTGAGAAGTAAAATGAAATAAGCAAAATAAGGTTTCTTTTCATTTTTTAAAACTTTCTTCTCTCACTTTCTTTTTCCCTTCAGTTCCCTTGACCTCCCTTCTGGAATAAAACATCATAAATGACTACCTGTCACTAAGAGAGGGATGACAACTTCTTTGGATCCTTCAAAGTAGTATTTAAGTAACTGTTGCATGATTCCAACCAATGGTGTGCAAAGAGAAAATGCTAGCTTAACACACAGGATCATTTCCAATTTTCAAATACAGCTTTGACTTTTCTGACCCAAATCCTACTATATACCTGCTTCCTTTTATCCATCTTTATGGGAAAAAAACTATGAATTTATAATTTGTTATATCTTAAGGCTCAGGCAGTAGATTTAAAAGCATTCATTAGTAAATGGCTGTCATGCATTCTGAAGGAGAAAAGATCTGCTTTACATGTTAAGTAGTATTTTACCGAAAATAAAATTTAAAAGAGTACCATTTGCAATTTAATTCAACCACATATTCCCCTCTGCTTGTCAGGTATAAGGATGACTTCATCCCAATCCAAGTACCAGCTTCCCTAGAGAGACAATCTAGTTCAAGAGTAGATTTTGGGGATCACTAGAGGGCCATGATCATTATTAGAGCTTTTATAAGAAATTAATCCAAACAAAATAAATGTAGAATTCCTTTGACTCTCTTGCACTCAGTCACTGACAATATATTACTCTATTGAGAAGAGGAAGTAAATTACACACGTATGTACACATACACGGACATGCACACACACACACCTCTGGGCATCTGAGTGGTTGTACCACGTCATTTATTTATATAGATGGCCACCAACTTCAGTGGTTTGACATAATTTGTTGACTTTATGATAATATGAAAATGAAATGCATTCTGTAGAAACTGTGCTTCAAATTTTGAATTCTAATCTTATCCAGGGCCATTGACATGTAGTCTGATGGTCTCTGCTGATAGCCACAGCTCAGCATTGTGATCACAAGGGTGAACAAGGAACACACAACCATTCTGGACCCATCAGTCAGTCTGTTTTTCACTTTGCATATAGTAGTCAACCAACACATGAGATATTCAATGCTTTATTTTAAAATAGGCTTTGTGTTAAATGATTTTGACCAACTGTAGGCCAATGGAAGTGTCCTGAGCACTTTTAAGGTAGGTCGGGCTAAGCTATGATGTTCTATGGCTGTATTAAGTGCATTTTCAACTTAACAGTATTTCCAGTGATGAGGGGTTTATGGGACACAACCCCATAGTAAGTTGACGAAGATCTGTATATGTGTGTGTACAAATGAACTGTTTGTGTTTTTGTATATATATAAATGAATGAATGAATACATATCTATATAAATGCATCGATGCATCACATATGTGACATATGCCTACATATATATATATGTGTGTATATGTGTGCATGAATGAACTAGTTCATATACCTAGAGTGTGTGTCTGGGTGTGTGTGAAACAAGAGAACTGAAATATTAGAAAATGTTCTTCAGTAATGAAGAAAAGGAAATGAGTTCTGACCAAGATGACCTGGTGATTTTATCCTTTAATCCTACTCTACTTCAGACATGTAGGAATGATAAGCAACAGCAACAACAACAATAAAAAAGCAAAATTGAGGACAAATAGCCTGGCACAAAGCTAAAGTAAATATCTGCACGGATCATCAACAGAACAGAACTGACAAATGGTAAGTGAAGCTAAATCCACGCACATTTGGGGCTCTCACTCCCAAAGCAGGAAGTGGTATGAGGGAATCCAAATAATCCAGCGCAATAGGAAATCAGTGGTTTCTTGCTACATGGATATCAGAGTTGGAGCAACTTGAAGAGACTGAGTTGGAATTTTCCAACTCAAAAGAAAAGCCCATCTGGCAAATTCAGTCAATCTAAGATGAATCTTTAGGGAAAGATGAATTATAAAGATTATAAAGACAAAAACCTCTCACTGGGAGGTGAACCTAATATTAATATTGATATATTGGTTCATATTGGCTGAATGCCACATCTCCCAGTAGTTCTACAACTCAGAAGCCCTGAATGACTTTTATAAGACCTAATTTAAACTTGGTTTTAGGTGCAGATAGCCACAAATCTGAAATCCAGAATGGTAATCACTGAAAAGCGATGAAGTAGGGGAGGGGAGCAGAAAAAGAATTTTCTGCCTTAAAATGATGGTACTAACCAATATCCCAAAATACTTAAAAATAATATAATGCTAAAAATACATAAAAATAAACTCAACTTGAATGTTAATTTACTCTTCATGAAAAAATACATCATAGGACATCAAATATCTTTATTTGGAAAGGTCCAAGGTATACAAAGAAAAAGTACACTTATTATAAAATCATAAAAATCATATAAAATTGAAGTTAAGCTGAAATAAATCAATATTAGTGGATAAGAGGACATAACTCTTGGAATTGAACAATGGTATTTGAAAAGTAATAAACGTGATGACCTGGAGGAATGGGGTATGGAGGGAGGTGGGAGGGGAGGGGAGTTCAAGATGAGGGGCACATATGTGTACCCATGGCTGATTCATGTTGATGTATGGCAAAAGCCATCACAATATTGTAAGGTAATTATTCTCCAGTTAAAATAAATAAATAATTTTTAAAAAAAAGAAAAGTAATAAAACACGGGGCTCAAGGCTGACAGAAGAGACAATTGGTTAATTTAAAAATAGTATTGAAGAGACATCAGATATAGACAAAAAATGTAAGTATAATTTCAAACATGTAAGAGAAATTAAGAGACTTTGAGCCTAGATTTAAATACTCTGCTAATAAGATGTTTTAAAAAGTGACCATAAAGGAAATGGTGGGGAAATAATTTTTCAGTTGGTAAAGAATCTGCCTGCAGTGCAGGAGACTTTGACCCATGAATCAAACCAGGGTCTCCTGCATTGCAGGTGGATTCTTCACCAACTGAGCTATCAGGGAAGCCCTTTCAGGAGCTACAAGATGAAATTTTTCTAGGATTAAAGGTATAAATAATTATTCATCTGAAAATTAGACTCAAATTACTAAGTACAATACATAAAAATAAACCCACTAAGACATTATCAGATCAGATCAGATCAGTCGCTCAGTCGTGTCCAACTCTTTGCGACTCCATGAATCGTAGCACGTCAGGCCTCCCTGTCCATCACCAACTCCCAGAGGTCACCCAGACTCACATCCATCGAGTCAGTGATGCCATCCAGCCATCTCATCCTCTGTCGTCCCCTTCTCCTCTTGCCCCCAATCCCTCCCAGCATCAGAGTCTTCTCCAATGAGTCAACTCTTTGCATGAGGTGGCCAAAGTACTGGAGTTTCAGCTTTAGCATCAGTCCTTCCAAAGAAATCCCGGGGCTGATCTCCTTCAGAATGGACTGGTTGGATCTCCTTGCAGTCCAAGGGACTCTCAAGAGACATTATAATGATATACAAATGAATAGACTATCAAAGGTATAACAGAATGCCAATGATTGAATGACTGTATTAAAGTTATCAAATATTAAAAAATATTTTGTAGAAAGAAAGAGACTTGTGCTGAAGACCACAGAATAATACCATCAGATTATTACAGTGAAATAAATATAGGTGTAAAATGTAATGGCTTTATAGTATAGGACATTTAGAGGAATTTCTCACACTTTAAAGATTAAGAGGCTTTATAAAGCACAGATCAACATGTCAATATGATTAATATTTTTGGTAAATTACATGAAAATATGGAAAAGTTTACCAATGAACAAAAGAAATCAAAACAATCCATTGAAATTTTCAGATTTAAAGATAAAAGCCATTGAAAATAGGAATTTTTTGGATGGGTAATATTGTAATCGACACAGATGAAGAGATAATTGGTGACATGAAAGAGAGATCAGAAGAAAATGCCCAGAATGAAGCATAGAGAAACAAACCAACAAAAATAAATGGAGAGAAGAGCACAAGACTATTTCAGAAGGGAATGAGTTTATTAAGAGCAAGTTGCTCAGCTGTGTCCAACTCTTTGCAACCCCATGGACTATACAGGCCAATGGAATTCTCCAGGCCAGAATATATGAGTGAGTAGCTTTTCCTTCCCCAGGGGATCTTCCAACCCAGTGATTGAACCCAGGTCTCCTGCGTTGTAGGCAGATTCTTTACCAGCTGAGCCACAAGGGAAGCCCAAGAATACTGGAGTAGGTAGCCTATCCCTTCTCCCGCGGATCTTCCCCAACCAGGAATCGAACTGGGGTCTCCTGCATTGCAGGCAGATTCTTTACCAACTTAGCTATTAGGGAAGCCCTTATTAAGAGCAAAGAACAGAGATAAGGAGGGCACTGCAAAAGCAACAGGTCACCCTCTTGACAGATCAGGGAAAGCCAACCCCTCTGATATGTTAGTAGACGACTTTTATGTTGTTGTTCAGTCGCTAAGTCATGTCCATCTCTTTGCAACCTCATTGGCTGCAGCACAACAGGCTCCTCTGTCCTTCACTATCTCCTGAAGCTTGCTCAAACTCATGTCCATCAAGTCGGTGATGCCATCCAACCATCTCATTCTCTTTCATCCCCTTCTCCTCCCACCTTCAATCTTTCCCAGCATCAGAGTCTTTTCCAATGAGTTGTCTCTTCACATCAGGTAGTCAAAGTATTAGAGCTTTAGTTTCAGCATTAGTCCTTCCAGTGAATATTCAGGGTTGGTTTCCTTTAGGATCAATTCCTTCAGGAAGGTGTCCAAGTTTTATAGCCTCAAGACAAAGAAAATTCCTGCTGGAAGGGTGGCATTAGATGATTGGTTAGAGGGCTATAGGGTGGATATTTTACCTAATATGGAGTTGGGGAATGCTGGTTTAGGCCAGGGGTACACATAGCAACAGTTGCTATCGAGCTTTGTCAGTTCTGAAGATTTTTGTCCTGTGACCTTGGTACAGGGCTCCATATCTATGACCCTGGTAGAGGTCTCCACACGACTTGGTATAGTGCTCCACATTAAATTCTATATTCAGTAAAAATACCCTTATGAAGGTAAAGCATGTAAACATTTTCCCACAAATAAAAGATGAGGGAATTTATCATCAGCAGATGCAAATCAATGAATGTGCTAAAGAGCAGAAGGACAGTCCTTCAGGCAGAAGGACAGTGACACCATGTGAAAAGACAAATGTGAAAATAGAGAAAAAAAGCAATAAAAAGGTGACACTTAAAGGTAAATGAAAATTGATCACATCAAACAAAATCATAGTGTGTTTAAAATATGTGTACATATATAAATCTTAATAGTGGCAAAATTAATCCATATCTGTTAAAAGTGAGGAATGAGGAAAGGCATTGTGAATAACGGAGGACAATGGGAGAATTTTGGGGGCTGCAGATATTGTCCTGTTTCTTGATCTGGGTGATGGTTTTATGGCTTTGTTCACTGTAACAAATCATTACTGTATAATTATGGCCTGTTCATTTTTCTGTATGTAAGTTACACTTCATTAAAGTGATTTTTAAAACTACATCTAAACGTCGTAACTATATAACATCAAAAAACAAACAGTAGAATGGGGAATATTTTTGAAACTTATATGATTACCATTTCTTTTTTTTTCTTTTTAAAGTTGAAATATATAGTTGATTTACAATATTGTATTAGTTTTGGCTATACAGCAAAGTGAATCAGGTACATACACATTTTTCTCAGATTATTTTCCACTATATGTTATTACAAGATGTATATGTGTGTTAGTCGCTCAGTCGTGTCTGACTCTTTGTGACCACGTGCACTGTAGCCCACCAGGCTCCTCTGTCTGTGGAATTCTCCAGGCAAGAATATAGGAGTGGGTAGCCATTCCCTTCTCCAGGGGATCTGCCTGACCCAGGGATCAAACCCAGGTCTTTATTTTTGGTTGTTTTGGGGGGTTTTGTTGGCTTGATTAAAATGGAATCCCTATGACTCATGATTTATTTTCCTGAATTATATTCACTATGTTGTAATAATGGGCTTCCCTGGTGGATGGGATGGTAAGGAGTCTGCCTGCAATGTAGAAGACCTGGGTTCGGTCCCTGGGTTGGGCAGATCCCCTGGAGAAGGGAATGGCTACTCACTCCAGTATTCTTGCCTGGAGAATTCCACAGACAGAGGAACCTGTGATCTAAAGAGTCAGACATGACTGAGCTACATTGCAGGCAGATTCCTTACCATCTGAGACGCCAGGGAAGCCCGTTATTACAAGATACTGAATAAAATTCAGGAAAATAAATCATGAGTCATAGGGATTCCATTTTAATCAAGCCAACAAAACCCCAAAACACAACCAAAAATAAATATGTAAACTTTGTGTGTATTGTTATGAATAGAAAAATGTGGAAATGAGGCAGGGAGAGTTTGAGCATAGGAAGGGATTACTAATTTATTTTATGTATCTTTATATTCTTCTACTAGACAAAATGAACATTATTTCTTTAAGATTCAAATTTCAACAAAGAAAATTTAAGAAAGAAATCCCTTTCTAATTATAAAACTAACATAATTCATACACTAAAATGTACAGTATGTACCAGAGACAGAAACTTCATACCAAATAAATTCTATATGAATATAATTACAAAAGTATAATAAAACAACTTCATTGTATATGTATATATGTGACTATATATGATATAGATATATTTACATATATATGTATAGTACATGTAAACAATGAAAAAATTGGGAAAACATGTTTGTCTCCTTTGTGCATGTGGTCTTTTGACCCCTGCATGACCCCATAAGAGTAGCCTTGCGCCTGGGATATTTCAGAGATAAAGAGCCCCATCGCCTGTGCTGAGCACATCACCCAGTTTAGGAGTATTTAATCTGGTTCCAGATACACTCCTTTGTTCAGCTGAATGGTGTGCGGACCTTTAGGCTTGCCTCATCTTTCTGTATCTCAGATTGCACAGAGGATGGGGCTGAGGTCCATTGTTTGCAAAAAAAAAAGAGGAGGTGCATGCAGACCATCACCCAGTGTCAGTTTGAGGTGGGGGGCTAACACCCTCTATTGAAACTGATGTTGCTCTGTCTGTTCTGTTGGGGGAGTAAGCCTTGTCGCTCTGTAATAGCTCTGTGACTCCTGTCTTTCTAGCAAGCCCAAACCATGGAGTGAGTTGACAGTGCAGAGTTGACTGAGCAACAGGGAGAAAGTTGCTTCAGGTAGAGTAAGACTCCTCCCCTGGAGGTGATAACAGCTGTCACTTGCTCAACACACACATTACAATATTTGAGTACTTGAAACCTTGCAGTCACCTCAGGAAGGGCTAAAAGGGCATGTGAGACATTTTGCATATATGTTCTGGCTAAAAATGATCAAACTATAAAGAGTAAGGCACTCTTGTGATTGACTATTCCAAAGCCAGAGCCAAAGTGATACAGCAAAGTGCACGTCATTCTCATTAAAACTGTGAACGAGCTAGAGTGCTGTCGCTCTCAGTACTGAATGATGTTCAAGATGATTCAGCCATTGCAATACATTAAAGTTATACTGAGCCCAAAGGAGACTAGCGAACAAACATTTCTGATACGTGTATGATTCTCCTACTTAGAAGATGCCAGAACTAAATTCTAGAAATTACTAAAACCTCGCTGGAGATGTCTGCTTGTGGCATCAGAAAAACAAACGAAAAAGCTAGAAATGCTGGATCAAATATCATATACTTCTCTATAGTTCAAAGTTCCCTTCAAATTAAGGAGCAAATGCAGAGGCCAGAAATAAATCTGGAAAGATAAGCTTCCTTTGAGGCTGGGGTTGTCCTGGGGAATTTAACAAAGTCTACAGCCTATAGGATTGCATTTTAATGCTCACTCTGGGCGTATGAAGCTAATCCTTGGATCTTCAGAAGGGGAGGAATTAGACATGAGACCTGTATACAAACCAGGGACCCATAAAGTACTTCAACAAAACTGAAAATGTGAACCAGAAATATCCACTTAACAAAGAGAGGCCACAAGAAGACTCATCTGTCTTGGCCTAAGATCTAGGTTAGAAGAGTTTTTAAGAATTTTAAATGAGGCTTTTCTAAATATAGTTTTCAGGGTCAAAAATATATTACCTATGTGGATATAGAAAGTCAAAACCATGAAATTAACTTGTGCAAGATGGGTAGTGTCTCAAGGGTATATAGCCAAGGAAAAGAATGTCCTATTTGGAGAACATACCTTTGAACACAGGGATTTTCCTCCAGAAAATCCAGACAAATAGGAATTTACAATCTGCATGATGAATAGCAGCAGGAAATTGGCCTCAATAAGAGTGCACCATCAGCAACTTCCTTGGTGGTCCAGTGGTTAAGAATCCACCTGCCTTTTCACCTTGCTTATAGTTTCCTTTGTTGTGCAGAAGCTTTTGATTTTAATTAGCTCCCATTTGTTTATCTTTGCTTTTATTTCCAGTATTCTGGGAGGTGGGTCATAGAGGATCCTGCTGTGATTTATGTCGTTTGCCTATGTTCTCCTCTAGGAGTTTTATAGTTTCTGGTCTTACATTTAGATCTTTAATCCATTTTGAGTTTAATTTTGTGTATGGTGTTAGAAAGTGTTCTGCTGCTGCTGCTCAGTCACTTCAGTCGTGTCCGACTCTGTGTGACCCCATAGATGGCAGCTCACCAGGCTCCCCCCGTCCCTGGGATTCTCCAGGCAAGAACACTGGAGTGGGTTGCCATTTCCTTCTCCAATGCATGAAAGTGAAGTCGCTCAAGTCATGTCCAACCCTCAGCGACCCCATGGACTGCAGCCCACCAGACTTCTCCATCTTCTCCATGGGATTTTCCAGGCAAGAGTACTGGAGTGGGGTGTGTTCTAGTTTCATTCTTTTACAAGTGGTTGACCAATTTTCCCAGCACCACTTGTTAGAGATTGTCTTTTCTCCATTGTATATTCTATAAGCAAGGTGAAAAGACAGCCTTCAGAATGGGAGAAAATAATAGCAAATGAAGCAACTGACAAAGAATTAATCTCAAAAATATACAAGCAACTTCTACAGCTCAAGTCCAGAAAAATAAACGACCCAATCAAAAAATGGACCAAAGAACTCAACAGACATTTCTCCAAAGAAGACATACAGATGGCTAACAAACACATGAAAAGATGCTCAACATCACTCATTATCAGAGAAATGCAAATCAAAACCACAATGAGGTACCATTTCACACCAGTCAGAATGGCTGTGATCCAAAAGTCTACAAGCAATAAATGCTGGAGAGGGTGTGGAGAAAAGGGAACCCTCTTACACTGTTGGTGGGAATGCAAACTAGTACAGCTACTGTGGAGAACAGTATGGAGAGTCCTTAAAAAACTGGAAACAGAACTGCCATATGACCCAGCAATCCCACTGCTGGGCATACACACTGAGGAAACCATAATTGAAAGAGACATGTGTACCCCAGTGTTCATCACAGCACTGTTTATAATAGCCAGGACATGGAAGCAACCTAGATGTCCATCAGCAGATGAATGGAGAAGAAAGCTATGGTACATATTTACAATGGAGTATTACTCAGCCATTAAAAAGAATACATTTGAATCAGTTCTAATGAGGTGGATGAAACTGGAGCCGATTATACAGAGTTAAGCCAGAAAGAAGAACACCAATACAGTATAGTAACACATATATATGGAATTTAGAAAGATGGTAACGATAACCCAGTATGCGAGACAGCAAAAGAGACACAGATGTATAGAACAGTCTTTTGGACTCTGTGGGAGAGGGCGAGGGTGGGATGATTTGGGAGAATGGCATTGAAACATGTATATTATCATATGTGAAACGAATCACTAGTCCAGGTTCAATGCATGATACAGAGTGCTCAGGGCTGGGGCACTGGGATGACCTAGAGGGATGGGGATGGGCAGGGAGATGAGAGGGGGTTCAGGATGGGGAACACATGTACACCCGTGGCAGATTCATGTTGATGTATGGCAAAACCAATACAATATTGTAAAGTGATTAGCCTCCAATTAAAATAAATAAATTTATACTAGGAAAAAAATGCAGGGGACATGGGTTGATCTCTGGTCTGGGAAGATTCCACATGTCATAGGGAAGCTAAGGCCATGCGCCACGACTATTGAAGCCTGAGTGCCCTAGAGCCCATGCTTCACAACAAGAGAAGCCACCACAATGAGAAACCTGAGCACCGCAACTAGAGAGTGGCAGCTGCTCACCGCAACTAAAGAAAGAACTGATGCAGCCAAAAATTGAAAAATAAAATAAAAATTTAAAAAAGGAGTGCATCGCCAGAATCAACAAGCTAAAGAATCATGTTACTAAGGATTTCAGATATCACAATTTTTTAAATAAAATTGAAACAAGCCTCTTTTTCTAGTGAAGCAAAATAATTGAAAACATGGGCAATGACCAAAACGTCGTACAAAAAGACATGAAAAAGAGATAAAATAGATCACTCGCCTCAGGAGGGTTTCAGGATATTCTCTTTCAAGGGGTGTGTCATTGGCTTCTCCACATGACTACAATCCAGTGCAAAATTAGTAGATAGGAGTTGCCCCTCACGTGTTTGTGGTTGACGTTGCTGTTGACTATTGAGTCGCTTCAGTCGTGTCCGACTCTGTGTGACCCCATAGACGGCGGCCCACCAGGCTCTCCCGTCCCTGGGATTCTCCAGGCAAGAGCACTGGAGTGGGTTGCCATTTCTTTCTCCAATGCATGAAAGTGAAAAGTGAAAGTGAAGTTGCTCAGTCGTGTCTGACTCTTAGCGACCCCATGGACTGCAGCCTACTAGGCTCTTCCGTCCTTGGGATTTTCCAGGCAAGAGTACCGGAGTGGGGTGCCATCGCCTTCTCCTGTGGTTGACGTAGATGCCCCCAAAGGAACAGAAGACAAGGCAGGATATATGAAACCAAAAATGAATAACATTAAGAAGCAAAAGAGAAGAAAATCCACAAAGAAACTGTTTTATCTAACTGAACTTCGGTGTGCTGTAGAATGGTTCAGACTCTTCCAAAATTGATAAAGAAGACAAACATCAGCCTGTGGAAGCATTGAGTGTCAGTGAATCCTACCCCCCCCCCCCCCCAAAAAAAAACCCTTAAAACTGGATGAAAAGAGCCATTTCAGGCTCTGAAATGGGAGAAAGTGAGACAAACCAAGGAGATGAAATGCGAAGAGCTGCGCCAAGAACAGTGGGAGTGGGGGACCACTGGCCTCAGTACACTCTTATCCTTTCCCCCCAGTTTGGCGAGAACTGTAGGTTTGCCAGCCTCAGACCGGCCCCAAATCCTAGCATATTTGCTGCGAGTGGGAGACTCACGTTGGGCAGGAGTGACATCGTGTAGCTCTGTCAGCTGTAAACGGCAAACTCAACAGGAAATGAATGGGAAACACCTGCAAGCGTGTTACTCCAGGACTGAGGGCCCAGTGTGGCAAGCAGGCAGCCAGGCAGAAATTAATGGGAGATTCTGCAAAGGTGAGAGCTCCAGAAGAGCTGAAGGAGGTTCTTTGCATATACCTGACTGACTGAAAACTACATACAACCGCAAAGTAGACCTGAGAGAATCCAGCAAGAAGTAAAAGGCGACGGAGTTGTGGGAACTGGCTGGAAATATGAATGTGCTCCTGGAACCACAGAGACATCGAACTGCCTAGGACGACAGCCTTATGGGCTTCAGGTGTTTGAATATAAGCTCTTGGCAAATTATTGGCTAACCACTAAACTATGTAAACACAAAAGCAAGCCCTAGGGAGCCAGACCAAAAAAAAAATGAAATGGAAAAATCAAAAACTAAGCAGAAACATCCCTTGCACTGAGTAGGAGACAGATTCCACAGCTTAAGACTAGGCAAGATAATTAAAAACGAAATGAAAGAAAAAAAAAAAAAAAAAGAACAGAGCTCTCCTTTGATCCTGAGTTGAAAGCCGAAGCAAAAATAAAGAAATCTGGCAGTTATTTACCAATTCCTGACCTTTCTGGGCCAATTGCTGCAGAGGTCTTTGTTTGGCTTTCCTGGACTTGTTCTTGCAGAATTTGTCATAAATGGTCAGGCCCTTGTCCATTTTCATGTTCAGAGTTTCAAAGAAAATATCTGAATGAACAACGGGCATAGAGAAATGCATTGAACATTATTAGTGATTAGAGAAATGCAAGTAAAATTACAATGAGAGACCATTACAAAACTACGAGAAAGGCTAAAATATAAAAGATCAACAATATAAAATGTGGGTTGAGAATATGCAGCAACTGGAACCCTCACTTATTGCTGGTGGATGTAGTGGCTTTGAAAAACTACTAGTTTTCTCAAAAGATTAGCATACACTTACCATCTAATCTAGCAATTTCACTGAAAGCTTTTCAGTGTTTTCTTGGGGTTACAGGTTGGGAGGGCAGGGTTGGAGCAAGAACTGCTTGTAAACCTGTGTGTGGTAATGCTTTGAGGTGATAGAGTTGTTCTAAAACTGAATTGTGATAATTACAACACTTCATACATTTTCTTAAAAGCCTGGTTTACTTAAAATAACTGGATGTTGTCTTCTGTAAGTTACACATTTAAAAGTACTAAATTGAATTTCTAGCAATTTATGTTTAGTGAAAATTCCATCCTAAAGGAGATCAGTCCTAAGTGTTCATTGGAAGGACTGATGTTGAAGCTGAAACTCCAGTACTTTGGCCACCTGATGAGAATAGCGGACTCATTAAAGACCCTGATGCTGGGAAGGATTGAAGGTGGGAAGAGAAGGGGATGACAGAGAATGAGATGGTTGGATGGCATCACCGACTCAGTGGACATGACTTTGGGTGAACTCCGGGAGTTGGTGATGGACAGGGAGGCCTGGAGTGCTGTCGTCCATGGGGTCGCAAAGAGGCGGACACGACTGAGTGACTGAACTGAACTGAATGAAAATTTACTAAATTTACTATCAGAGTTTCCCTAATAGCTCAGGTGGTAAAGAATCTGCCTGCAATGCAGGAGACCCTGGTTCGATTCCTGGGTCATAAAGATCCGCTGGAGAACGGATAGGCTACCCACTCCAATATTCTTGAGCTTCCTTTGTGGTTCAGCTGGTAAACAATCCACCTGCAATGCAGGAGACCTGGGTTCGATCGCTGGGTGGGGAAGATCCCCTGGAGAAGGGAAAGGCTACCCACTCCAGTATTCTGGCCTGGAGAATTTCATGGACTCTATAGTCCATAGTGTCACAAAGAGTTGGACATGACTGAGTGACTTTCGCTTTCAATGAAAATTAAAAACTCAGTAAATAGCTTCAACCATATAATAAGTGATTTTCTTCACTTCAGAACCCATATCCTTAACTATTATCCAATACTCTATATTTTGAATGTGTTTTAATTTTATAAATTTTTGAATTTCTCATAGTTTATGACTTGAATACGGAGAAGGCAATGGCACCCCACTCCAGTGTTCTTGCCTGGAGAATCCCAGGGACATGGGAGCCTGGTAGCTGCATCCATGGGGTCGCTGAGTCGGACACGACTGGCGACTTCACTTTCCTTTCACTTTCATCATTGGGAGGAAATGGCAACCACTCCAGTGTTCTTGCCTGGAGATCCCAGGGACGGGAGAGCCTGGTGGGCTGCTGTCTTGGTCACAGAGTCGACTGCAGTGACAGCATAGCATAGCATGCCTTGTACTCCTTTTAATTTTCATATGGATGCACATAATCAATGATGTCCTTTCATTCTTGTTTTTATTTGTTTTTTTCGACAACTCAACTAGTCTGGCTCTCAGTCTTTTTCATTCCTTTGGCTTCCCTGGTGGCTCAGACGGTGCCTACTTGCAATGCAGAGACCTGGGTTCAATCCCTGGGTCATGGATCCTCTGGAGAGGGAATGGCAACCCACTCCAGCATTCTTGCCTGGAGAATCCCATGGACAGGGGAGCCTGGTGGGCTACAGTCCATGGGGTCACAAAGAGTCGGACACGACTGAATGACTAACACTCTCACATTTTTCTTGCTTTTTATTGGAGTAAAATTGCTTTACAATGTTGTGTTACTTTCTGCTGTACCCTAAAGTGAATCAGGTATATGCATACATATGTTCCCTCCCTCTTAGATCTCCCAGCCAGCCCCCCATGCCATCGCTCTAGGTGATCACCGGGCACAGAGCCGAGCTCCCTGCTCTACACAGCAGTTTCCCTCTAGTTATCTGCTTTTCACACGGTAGTGTATATAGTGTATCTATCTCCCAATCATCCCACCTTCCCCTCCCCAGACCATGTCCACGTGTCCTTCCTCTACCTCTATGTCTCTATTCTTGCCCTGCAAGTAGGTTCATATCTTTCCTGCAAGATTTTACTCAAGTCTGTCTCTCCCCTCCAATCCTACACTGAGTGGCAGGTAAATCTTTCTAAGTCTCAATTATAACCGTCCTTTCTGGACTCAGAGTATACAACAGTTTCTTGCTTCTAATCAAGGGAAAATAATTCAAGTTGGTATTTTAATAATATATGCAGTGCTTCAGGTTCTGAGAGGTTAGTAATAGGATATTGTATGTGTCTGTGTGTTTGTGTGTCTGTGTGTACACACGTGCTAAGTCACTTCAGTTGTGTCTGACTCCTTGTGACCCTGTTGACTACAGCCCACCAGGCTCCTCTGTCCATCGAATTTTCCAGGCAAGAACACTGGACTGGGTTGCCATGCTCTCCTCTAGGGGGCCTTCCAGACCCAGGGATCGAACTCACATCTCTTAGTCTCTTGGGTTGGCAGGAGGGTTCTTTAGCGCCACCTGGGAATCCCAGGGTATTACATAAAGTAATATAAAACATACATTAAACTCCAGCTCCCCAAATCTATGAATTCGTAAACTTGAATAAGAGGCCTATTCTTATTTATTTATTTGTACATGATCACCTTCTCTGATTTATTTCCTATGGGTTAATAGATGGAGGTGAAACTTTAAAAAACATTTTGCCTTTGTCACAACAGCTAATATTCTCCTCACAAGTCCTAAGAAACAACTACATCTTTCCTGACAGGGCAAAGAGGTGCTTCAGGCTTTGATACAGCCAATTATCTAGCTATCTAAAAAGTATGAATATTCAAAGGACACATCACATGACATGAGTCCATTGGTAAATTTCAGTGCAAGAATCTTGATCTCTGGAGGTCAACCTCGTTAAACAAAATAATAAAGACCATGTCTAATAGGTAATTAACATTTTAATTAAAACTCTTCTGCAAAATGTTATTTTATTGTTTTATGTAAATAACATCATTCTATCACCAGACACATTTTTTAAAAATATTTGAGGCTATTTTATTGGGTAAATTACCCCAGTCCTTAGACTCATGGTCATTCTCTTAAAGGTAAAAAGAACGTCTTGATTCCACTCTGTAAAGGAAGGCACTTCTTTGCAAGTATTTTTTTCTCTTTGCCTATGTCTTCATGAGTGGACTCTGTTGTCTGTATAAATGTGATGAGGACAATTTTGATAACAATCATGATCATAAAGAAATACAGAGTATCAGGAAAATTTCTGAATACTGACACAATTTTAGAACAAGTGAGTTGAGGACACAGAAACTAAAATCTGCTTGGCTTTGTTAAAAAAAAAAAAAAGTCATGTTATTTGTAAGTATTTCCATTAACTGCTTACTAACTGCTGCTGCTGCTAAGTCGCTTCAGTCGTGTCCGACTCTTCGCGACCCCACGGACTGCAACCTACCAGGCTCCTCTGCCCATGGGATTTTCCAGGCAAGAGTACTGGAGTGGGTTGCCATTGCCTTCTCTGTACTAATTAGGCATGTGGAAAAAAAAATAGTAATTTTGCTACATTGAACAAAAAGAACTCGGCATTCAACTCAAAGCATGGCTACAGGCATGACCTGCACTTCGTTTTTGTCAGTGCTAATCAAAGTCCCGTCTCACCTGGATGGGTTCAAGAACTTTTTCTCAGTGGTTTGACCTGAAGTGATTTGGCTGCTTAGTAATTCCAAGCCCATAGGAAACTGACACACAAGAATGCTCAATTATTACTGTGTATGGGAATATCTAAATAAATAATCCTCCCGTTACTGTGGGATTGTGGTGTGCAGTGTGTACGTTGGAGAAATCTGATCAGTAGCCCCCATTCTGTAGGCAGTGGTTATTGGAAGGCACAGAACTGAAGATGCGGGAGCCCCTTGTGACATCTCTGACACATTATCATTCACGTAAACTGCCATTCTTCATTTTAGAGTCTTTCCACTATATATTCATGGTCAAGAGAATCATCCCCTGCACTGGGTGTTTTGGAAAATATATAAACACAATGCCAAATTAATTTGTGGATCTCCTTTCCTTGCTGCTGAGTCGTTAAAATATTCTGGTGTTATGACATTACCAAATAATGTATATATAAAATAATTTTGAAGGTATCCCAGATGTCATCAATCACAGTTGATCTACTTTTTTTTGAAAGATTTGGTGGTGCTGTGGTAAAGAATCTGCCTGCAATGCAGGAGACTCAAGAGACTCTAGTTCAATCCCTGCATCACAAAGATCCCCTGGAGTAGAAATGGCAACTCGTTTGGGTATTCTTGCTTGGAAAATTACATGGACAGAGGAATCTGGCAGGTTATAGTCCATGGGGTCACAATGAGTTGGACACAACTCAGTGATTGAGCACAGGGATTTAGTTTAATGACTAATCTAAAATATCTGTTGATTCTTTGGTAATAAAATGTAAGGGTAGAATAGTTTCCAACTTTATAACCAAATTCCTAGGTAGAGATGGGGATTCCCTCTGTAGTCTTAAGGTCACATTACTTTTATACAACAATATACTGGCATCCATTACATACATTAAAGCAAAATGCTTTTAGGTTTGTGCCAAAGCATTATCTAATACAATTACGTTATGCTTAATTTTATTTCAAAATGAACTATGTGTGTGTTCTTGTTGTTTATGTTGGGTTCTTACCTGGAGAATCCCAGGGACATGGGAGCCTGGTGGGCTGCCGTCTATGGGGTCGCACAGAGTTGGACACAACTCATGCGACTCAGCAGCAGCAGCAGCAGCAGCAGCAGCATGGTTATTGCCTTATAACTTAAAGCAGTTCTATGGCACATTGCTTGTGTATCCTATCGAAGAATGAACACTATTGTGTATCACAGAATTTAACTTGGCCACAACCAATGTTGCTATTGCTACATTATAGAAAAATGTGTTTGACAATATAACCAATTGGTTTTTATTTAATACAAGGCAGGAAGTGTCTCTCTCATCTATGGGGTCCTCATGATGAGCATGACTCACAAAAAACTCAGAAAAATAAACATAAACAAGGTAGATTTGCAAAGACTGACAAGTCAGGGCAAATCCATCTGGTAAAAATCAATGAAATGAGTTGTATTATGCAAGAATATTAGTATAAGAGGATTCTGTTTCTTTAGAAGTATGAACTACAAACCACATACACACACAGAGGGACAGATGGTTGGATGCTGGTTGTGAAAGTGACCTGTTCATTTCAGATCTTCACTTATCATGCTATGGACAAGGGGAATCAGGTCGCTTTTTACTAACAGTGTGTAAGAGGCTTTCAGGGTTGAAATAGATAAACACTCCTGGTATAGAATACGTATGGTTTGAGAAGTGAAGTAAGCCAAAAAGAAAAACACCAATACAGTATGCTGCTGCTGCTGCTAAGTCGCTTCAGTCGTGTCCGACTCTGTGCGACCCCATAGACAGCAGCCCACCAGGCTCTGCCATCCCTGGGATTCTCCAGGCAAGAACACTGGAGTGGGTTGCCATTTCCTTCCTCCACTGCGTGAAAGTGAAAAGTGAAAGTGAAATCGCTCAGTCGCGACCGACTTGTAGCGACCCCATGGACGGCAGCCTACCAGGCTCCTCCATCCATGGGATTTTCTAGGCAAGAGTACTGGAGTGGCTTGCCATTGCCTTCTCCCCAATACAGTATACTAACGCATATATATGGAATTTAGAAAGATGGTAACGATAACCCTGTATAAGAGACAGCAAAAGAGACACTGATGTATAGAACAGTCTTTTGGACTCTGGGAGAGGGCGAGGGTGGGATGATTTGGGAGAATGGCATTGAAATATGTGTAATATCATATATGAAACGAGTCACCAGTCCAGGTTCGATGCACGATACTGGATGCTTGGGGCTGGTGCACTGGGATGACCCAGAGGGATGGTATGGGGAGGGAGGAGGGTTCAGGATGGGGAACACATGTATACCTATGGCTGATTCATTTTGATATATGGCAAAACCAATACAATATTGTAAAGTTAAATAAAATTAAATTTAAAAAAAAGCACAAACACAGCATGGGGAAGAATGTGCTAAACATTTATCTACTTGAACTAGTACAGTTGTCTTTATCTGTAGAACAAATATGACATACCTTGAGTATATGGACATCTGCTTGGTATGTTTTTATCTCCATGAAAAAAGTTATGTAATTAATAGCATATAATTCAATGGTATAAAGCATTTCAAGGTGCTCAGTTATAGAAATAAACATTTCAATAAATGCAAGTGTATTGACTGGAAGTCAGACAGTCCTTATATATATGTATGTGTATATATAATATATGTTGGGGAAGGAAATGGCAACCCACTCCAATATTCCTGCCTGAAAAATCCCATGGACAGAGGAGCCTGGCAGGCTACAGTCCATGGGATTGCAAAGTGTAGGACACAAGAGAGCAATGGAGTACTATAAAGTATGTATATATGTATGTGATTGATATATGTGTATGATATGTACATGCATATATATACATCTATATGATATATATATGTGAGAGAAGAAAATTATATTCAGCTTTCTTCTCCTCTCAATTTTTAGATATAGAGGACATGATAAGCTTTGTGTTATGAGAGTAATAACTTGAGTTAGGACCTAAAAGTAATAAGGAAAGACCTACTGGAGAGCATAGCACAAGGAACTATACTCAATATCATGTAATAACTTGTAAAGGAAAAGAATCTGAAAAATAATATATCCATATGCATATAAACAAACATTTTGCTGTATACCTGAAATCAACGCAATATTGTAAATCAACTATACTTTAACAAAATATTTTAAAAATTTATAAAAGTAATAGATATATAGACATGTCACATGAGCTAACCTTTACTTAGCACTGACTTTCTGCCTCGGTACCAACTGATATTTTGAGTGTATTTTCCTTCACAATCCCATTATTATGATCCACATAAGGCCTGAGAGCAAAGATCTGACAGAATAATTTGTGAGTGTGCAAGACTTTCTGGTGAACAGTCACAATTGGTGGTGCAAAACTTGTCACAATGATCCATGATCCATGTGTGGTGAAAGGCTGAACTGAGTTAAATGGTAGTGTTGCTGTTAAACAAATCTGCCTTTTGGCTACACTGAGTTCTCCAGCCTGTATTCTAGGGATGTGGGAGTGACTGGGGCTCGTTTGAATTCAGCTCACATCGTCTTGCTAATACTGGCTTCCAGTTGTTCCCACAGAAATATTGCTCCTATATGTCCTGTTGAAGAACCTCAAATATAATATCAACTGAGCTTATTCCACATATAATGAAGGTGGATGAAGTTCCATGACATTGAGCCCTGGGCAACTCGATTGTTAAAGACCAGTCTCACCCTATTTCTACTTCCTGGACAATCAAATAAAATGCAAGGAGTTAAACCAGACATAACTTGAAACCTGAATACCCAAGAAAACATGGCTTTTTGGCCACACAATGTGGTATGTAGGATATTAGTTCCCCAACTAGAGATCAAACCCATGGCCCCTGCAGTGAAAACGTGGAGTCTCGACCACTAGACCGCCAGGGAAGCTCCCCAAGAAAACATGGCTTGAAGCAGAGGAATTGAGAATAAGTTAACTGAAGGTTATTTAAATTTAAGAAGCCATTTGAAGCATACAATCAAAATCCTTATGTCAATAATCAAGTAAAATAGATGGCTACAAGGGTCAAACTATTAGTAACACCATAAGCACAGAGTCTAGGTTAGCTACTCCAAATAAACATCTTAAGATGAAGAAGAACTTCTTACAGTGATTATGGATTGTCTCAAAGTGAAATTCAACTTGATGAATCAACTGATTTTTGTGGCTGAGTCAGATGTATGGGTTAGCACCAAAGAAAGAGGAGGAAGAATGAGTCTATGAGTCACTGTAACTAGTTCAAAGGGGAATCACCATATTCAATCTCTTTAGAAAGTTTTTTAATTAACTTAAAATACACTCAGTACATGAGGATAAATTTGCACCTGTGCTGCTGGTTTTAGAAATTAAAAGGAAATAGTTTCTTAAGAGCCTATTAAAAGAAAATAGTTTCCATGAGCATATATTGTATTTTGTAGCATCAAGAACTTGCCACAAAGAATTTGCACCAAAATTAAAAGGCCTTGTTTTCAGTGATTTTTGATGGTACAAACAGCATCAGAGGCAATGCTCAAAAGAGTCACGCTTCTTCAGTGATTCGGGTGATAGTTTTGCTTCTGTAAAGAGTTAACATTTTTGCTGAAACTCCAGTTGACCAAGAGCTGTGTACCTTCTGCAACATCAATGGAGTAAAGCGTGGCCAGGTCCTGGGTTGAAGCATCCATTTACCCTGCTGATCATGTGGGAAGAACCCGCATGCCACAGGGCAACTAAGCCTGCATGACAACTACTGAAGCCTGAGCACCCTAGACCCTGTGCCCTACAACAAGGGAAACCACCGCTGTGAGAAGACTGAGCGTGACAACGAAGAATAGAGAATCCGTGCACTAGAGCAAGCCGCCTGCGGCAACAAGGACCTAGCACAGCCAAAATAGATTGATAGATAAAATATATTAAAAATAAGAAATGAGGAAGTACTTCTTGGCCATATAGACACAAATATTTTTAAATGGAAAAATGGGTTATATGAGCATGACAAAAACTAGAGATTTTTAAGTTAGCCCTTTAGAAAGGAAAGTGAAGTTGCTCAATCATGTCTGACTCTTTGTGATCCCATGGACTGTAGCCTACCAGGCTCCTCCATCCATGGGATTTTCCAGGCAAGACTACCGGAGTGGGTTGCCATTTCCTTCTCCAGGAGATCTTCCCAACCGAGGGATCAGACCTGAGTCTCCCACATTGTAGGCAGACGCTTTACCGTCTGAGCCACCAGGGAAGCCCTTTAACTGAATTCAAAAGTTGGAAAATCTAAGGAAGAGTCTACTTATTAAAAACTATTTCTCAGTCAATTTACCTTTTTCAGTTGACTGATCTTGCAGATAGTCCTACTTTTGGTTGTGTGCGCTTAAATATCCCTGCTTACTCAGAGTGAATTTGAACAGATATGTTAGTTTTTGCTTTATATGATGCAAGCCAAAAGGTTATTTGAAATAAACCTGGGATTTCCTCTAGGGAGTCTGGACCATGAATTAGCACAGACTTAAATTTTAAAATCCTTGATATGTGCAAAGCACTTTGACATATATTTATCAACACTGATAATAATACTGAAAAGAAGTTTAAATATTCTCATATTATGGTGGAATTCCCTCTGCACTGCCTGCTGTATTAAAGTGTTAAAAAAGAGAGTGATTACTGTGATACCAGGCATGGAGTGGCCTCAATGTAGAGGTGTGTGCTGTGCTTAGTCGCTCAGTCGTGTCTGACTCTTTGCAACGCCATGGACTGCAGACTGCCAGGCTCCTCTGTTCAGGGGGATTCTCCAGGCAAGAATATTGGAGTGGGTTGCCATGCCCTCCTCCAGAGGATCTTCCCAACCCAGGGATAGAACCCAAGTCTCCTGCATCGCAGGCAGATTCTTTACCATCTGAGCCACCAGGGCAGCCCCAGTGTAGAGGCATCTGCTTCAGTTTGGGTATTCTCTTTCTCCTTATTCGCAGAATAAAACCAAACCTTTCATTAGATTTCAGAAACAGTGAAATACAAAGATCAGCCACAGGTTAATTCAAATTTTTAGGCAACAAACGTGATGGCTGGACTTCAAAAGATTCTGCTCATAGGTGCACCCATTCATTTACTTATTTGTTCTTCAATTCATCCATCCACCCATCGATCCATCCATCCATTCATCATTCTCTGCCCAGTAAATATTGAGTGTGCGTCTACCATGTCCTGGAATTTCCAAAGGGACCAAGAGCTCCTGTGCTCATTAAGATGAAGTTCTAACAGGAGAGAAAGAGATATTACAGAAAGGCTAATTTTCTTACGCAGCTGGATTTGTGGACTAAAATCACAACTACTCTATAGATTATTGTATAAAAATTATGAAATCACAATTGCGAGGACTGGTGACACAGGGTACTGTTTATGAACATGAAATGAGAACTTAATCTGGGCTTAGAGAATGCTGCACTAAGGAAGAGGAAATTGCTTGTGCAAAGGTTTTGAGGCAAGAAAGAGATTAACAAAAATGAAAAAAAAAATATTTGGGCATGGCGAATCAAGTACTTAAGAGCTAAAACTTGACAGGTGGACATGGACTAGATCCTGTAGGGACTTTGGGGATGTGTTAGAAGATTTTGGTCCTTGTCTTTAGGTCAGTGGGTTACATTTGAAAGACTTTATGCAGAAAACTGCTGTGCTCAATCATACTGCGTTTTACTTTCTCCTCTAACTGCCGTAGCTTTCTTATTATGTACAACATTTTTTCTGCTCTTTGAAAATGTTATGGTTTCTGTTGGTCCAGCTTTTAAGGATTAAAAAATATTACACAGGGACTTCCCTGGTGGTCTAGTAGCTAAGACTTTGCACTCCCAATGCATGGGACCCAGGTTCAATCCCCACTCAGGGAACTAGATCCCACATGTTGCAAATAAGACCTGAAGCAGCCATATAAATAAATAAAAACAAATAGTTTTTAAAAATTATACATTGAAAAATCTTCCTCCCACCCTATTTTCCTCCCTCCCTACTGGCCCTCATTAGACGTAACCGATTTTACTACTTTCTTTGAATCCTGCCAGAAATATCTTTGGTGTGGATGTAATTTCATAGAGCTCTACTATGTAAAATATTCAATATCTATAAAAGTAGTGGTAAAAGTGTAATAAACCTCCATAAACCTATCACAAAGCTTCACCAATTATAAAATCAGAGGCAGTTTTGCATGTCTGTAACTCCACCCACTTTTCCAACAACTCTCTTATAATTATATTTTGAAACAAAGTCTAGGCATTATATAAATTTTATCTGCAATTATTTTAAAAATTACCTCTAGAAGAATTCCTTTATAAAACCATAGCATCAATGCTATAATCACACTCCAGACAAATAAAAAATAAGTTATTATTACAAAATTCTCATTGTCTTAACCTGGGGTCCTCAAAAGAGTAGCCCCTAAGACAGATTGGGGTGTCACTTTGGAGGGTGACACCAGTGGGAGGAAGTGGCCAAGTGGAGGTGACAGAACTTAAGAAAGAGTGTGCTAATCACAGGGCACTGTCGTGTGAGGAGGGAGTCAGTCCCCCTGGAGACCCTGGGAGACGCTCTCTGGGGCACATGTCAGAACTGTGCCATGGACAGTCAAGGAAACCGGGCATTCATCCACCCTCACGTCTCACAGGTTGAGAATTATCTCCTGGGACTTCTGACCTGTCTCCAGAGAGACTCGGGAAGATTCTGGCTAGCCCAAGAACCTCTAATCTCTTGGGGAGACTGAGAGACAGTGGCTGGGGCATAGCCAGCATCCCATGCATCACTCCCATTTCACAAATTCTATATTATTTCACTCTTTGCTTATTGAACTGGGAGCCAAACAAGAGCCATGCATTGTGATTGGTCAAGTTCTTCTTTTGTTTTTTTTTAAGTGCTTGAAACTTAAAAACTTTTATTTATAAATTGCCTTAAGTTTATAATATATGAATGTCATTTCACATTGTGTTTTTATACATTTTTTGAAAATTTTGGTATCCTATGAGAATTCTTAATAGGCTCAATTAGTTTTCTCTCTAAATAGTTCCAGTCATATTTCAATTAATACCACATTTTAAATACAAAATATATTCCTTGGATTGTATGCTGCTGCTGCTGCTGCTAAGTCGCTTCAGTCGTGTCTGACTCTGTGCGACCCCATAGACGGCAGCCCACCAGGCTCCCCCATCCCTAGGATTCGCCAGGCAAGAACACTGGAGTAGGTTGCCATTTCCTTCTCCAATGCATAAAAGTGAATAGAGATTTTCAAAAAAATGTTACTGGAGTAGAGTTGATTTATAATGTCGTGTTAGTTGCAGAAATGTGTTTCTTAAGTGTCTTCTGACTTTATGGATTCATCCTCCGTTTCTCTTTCTTTTTTTAACCTTTTTTTTTTTTTTTTTTTGGTGGTTGTTATAGATTCGTCATTTTCTGGTAGAATTTCTTGCAGAATGTGTTGTGGAGTTCATCTCCATAACACTGACATGCTCTGTTGTTCTCTGTGTTTCATGTACACTGGTAATTATCATATCCAAGTTTGATTTTTTTCCAGACGAATTCATACCCAGGTGGTGGTGCATCCCTGTGGTAAAAGGTGCAGAGTTTCCCATTTTCCCGCTCATTATGATAGTAATAGCAACCAAAAATCACTAATTGCATTAATTCATTAGAGGTTAGAGATAGGCTAATCTATCATTCTTTCTTCAATCATTAGTGTGAATACTTCTATAAAGAGAGATTTGTCTTCATCAACTGTTTGGTTGCCCTAAGGTATAGCTCTTAAAGGTTAAATGCTTGACTATTTTTTTTTCCATCTCGGAGCTTTCAAAATAATGAGTTGCTCTTAATATTTTTCAAAAGTGATGACTTTTTTGTATCATTATAAACTCATGGATTTAAATAGTTTCATATTTTTCAAGCCACTGCAATTATTTTCTTGATCAATGCTCGAACTGGCTCATCTTTGAACAGGCAGTAGTGCCTAAGTTGGCTCCCAAGTTCTTTCGACCCAGTGTGATCCTCTGTGATGGCTTCCTTGTTTACTGGTATGGAAATGCTCATCTTGTTTCTTTTATATCCCCATCCATTTTTCAAGGCACCCTCTCTTTGATTATTTGGAAAAATGTCTAAGACATTTTCCTTCGGGTAATAGCTATTTCTTTGAGGAGTCCTGTTTAGTTTTTGGTTTTTTTCCACTTGGTTTTAGCATGTAAAAGCCACAATTAGGCACTAGGGATTTTATCCACTATTTAGTCATTCATTGTTTTTAGGCAGAACTAGAAAACACACATTAAAAAAACATAAGACAGAGGACCTCCCTGACGGCTCAGGACGACTCCCGGCGTCCCCTGCAGGGGGCGCAGGTTCCATTCCTTGATTGGGGAACTAAGATGAAGCCTGCTGTGTGGCATGGCCAAGAATAACTAATTAATTAATTAAAAAAAATAAAACAAATAAGATGCATTTTGAATTTATACTGATTTTCCAATTAAAAATCAAGACTATAGAGATTTTACTTAATACCATTGATCTTACATCAATATTTCATTTGTCCCATGCCTCAGAATCTTAGTTCTCTATAATGCCAATGTAATTACTCATTTGCTCATCTCACATTATAAACACAAAGTTCTCCTAAGAATAATATCACATTACCACCGACGATATGGTTAGTGAAAGCAGCCACATTTTTTATTTTTGCACTTCATTTCCTTTGGGATCTATTCCACTGTGGGTGTACGGCCAAATTATCGTGTTTTAAAGTCCCTTGAAATATTTCCTCTCTGACTGGCTATGCCAAAAATTGAATCACAGTTATTTTTTATTTCATTTTAGTTTTTATTTCTAAGTTCTTTCAAAAATTTTTGTTTTAGAATTACATAATACATGTCCACGATTTCAAAGTCTAATTTCTAAAGCAAAGTATAATCAAAAAAGGTTAGCTTGAATTTCTGTTCCCTTTATCGTATTCCCACCTACCTACCATGGGTACCCTTAACGATATGAGCAAATACATTTATATTTATATGTATATACCTGTATACCCAGATGTATACACATATATACATTTACACACATGTATTTATATTCCCTTCTTCCTTCAAACATGATAAACTATATATACTTTTTTGTATCTTTGAGAATGCTTTTTAAATTGTGTTTGTGTCTGTACTTAAGAAGCTGATGCACAGTGAAGGGCAGGGAATATATGCATGTGAGGTATCTGGCAAATACAAAGCTGAAATTCATTGCACAGTATACTGAACAGTTGTATTGTTTCATGGCTTTTCCTAATGAAATTCTTAATTTCTCTTTACTTGCTCTTCTCTGTGCCTGGTTTTGCCAGATAAAAATGCTTCTTTGATTTGCCTGAGTTGAAGATTACTCTTGAATTCTGATAGAATTTCCTACAGGTGTTTATAAGGACAGGATGCAAAATTCCCATTTGCACACATGTCCTTTATTGCTTCATGCACACCCCACGAAAAAAGATCTTGACTTTCCCATTTATTAGCAATTTAGAGACAGCATGTGCTCTTCCCTGCCTGCCGCACCCCCCCACCCCAGTGTAATGTACTACCTTTTGCATTTAACAGAGTTGGTAATAAATGGAAACTGGAGTAGTCAATTTCACTATGGATTACTGTTTGGTTGAAGTCAGTTTTCTTTTGCAGGCCCTCTGGAATTAACATAATGAAGTAAGCTCTGGCACCAAAAGGAAAACAAAGGCATTTTTCAGGCTATATGTTCTTCTTTTACTTTTAAAACACATTTCCTTTCAATTGTGTCATGAAAATGAGTGCTCCTTAAGTACCTTAGACAAAATGCAATTTCAGATTCTTTTACAGCACACTAAGCCTGGAAAATGGAGTTAGCATTAGTGAGAGGAAGCAAGTACATACCAATGAAATTGTGGATTTGATAAACATTTTCAAAACAGGTGGGTGTGTGGGTGGGGAGGTTTAAGAAGAGACTCTGAAGTGGAGAATGAAGGAGCTTCCATGAATGGACACTACATGGTATGTACTCGGGGTGGCTGAATTGGAATACATGAATTGCTGAACTAGAGTATGGACATTTTGTGCAAGGCTCTGTAACTACACACCTAACTATATACACAGATCTTTTTAAAATAATGGAATCAACAAGTCATATTCTTCCTGAAGTTTCATTTCAAGAATCAAAATCATTCCATCTGAGATTATTTTAACAGCATTGAAATTACCAAAAATTGCAACATGAAAAAAACAAATTAGGAGTTAAATATCATGTACTAAGAAAAAGATTCATTTCTGATTTCTTTTAAATAACAAGCTTCTCTAACATTCTCAATTCACCAAAAGTAGGTTTATTAATGATAATAATTTTTATAGCTTTGTCCATATAAGATCATGGATGACCTTGGGAAGTCAAGTTAACTGCAATATTTATGTGGTATGTAACAGATGGTGAGGAAGTGGAAAAAAGCTGATATAATTTGCTTACACTTTGATTGAAATACTATTTATTACTCTTTAAACAAGTCTGAATGTATATGAGAAAGAGGTAGGATGGCAGTGTGAAGGAACAAGAGGCTCAAAATTCAGTTTTTTCTTTTCTTTTCTTTTTTTTGACTGTATCCAACCAGGGATCGAACTTGGGCCCCCTGCAGTGGAAGAAGAGAGTCCTAACTGCTGGACTGCCAGGGAATTCCCAAAAGGACAGTTTTTTGATGAAATTTTTGCAGTTGGAATGCAATTTATTTTAAAATAGTTGATGTTTAAGTTTTAAACTTCTAAATAATAAAAATACATTTTTTTTTTTGCAGGTAAGACATTCGTTTTGGTAAGAAAAAAAATCAAACCAACATAAAAAGGCCCTATTTTCTTTTAAGGTAGACCCTCATTTATTTTGGGTTTTGCCTGTTGGCTCTAGCAGGTAATCACATGTATTATTTTCCTGAATATATTTCCCTATTTTTCTTTATGCAAATATAAGCAACTATGAATATACGTCTTTACTACTGTAAATAGGTTCTTTGTCACGTGGTGTGAGGTGGAGCTGAAGGAGAAGTACTCTATGGTCATTGATCAGATTTCACGTTGTTCATGAGTCTATGTATGCTGCTGCTAAGTCACTTCAGTCGTGTCCGACTCTGCGTGACCCCATAGAGGTCAGCCCACCAGGCTCTCCTGCCCCTGGGATTCTCCAGGCAAGAAAACTGGAGTGGGTTGCCATTTCCTTCTCCAATGCATGAAAGCGAAAAAGTGAAAGTGAAGTCGCTCAGTCGTGTCCGACTCTTAGCGACCCCAGGGACTGCAGCCCGCCAGGCTCCTCCATCCATGGGATTTTCCAGGCATATGGACTGTGAAAGTCACAAATGTTTCTTAGCTTTTCCTCTCCCCACAAGGGGAGGGAAAAGACTGAAAAATTCCCTGGGAAAGGGATCGCGGGTATAGAGGAAACAAGATGGCGAGAGCTGGCCGGATAGGGTTGGTGTCTGCTTTCCTCCAGGTCAGCTAAGCTCTGCTAACACCCCATAAGGTTCAGATCAGATGAGATCAGTCGCTCGGTCGTGTCCGACTCTTTGCGCTCTGGTTAACTAGTTTCTTCTGAGGACGAGCTCTCATATGTTGACTCTTTTTTTTTTTCAAAAATTGTGCATCATTTAATATTTTAAAAGTTTACATTTCCAGATGGTCACCATTATAATCATATCTTGTATCTATTCATTAAGGACTGGAATGCAAAAGTAGGAAGTCAAGAAACACCTGGAGTAACAGGCAAATTTGGCCTTGGAATACGGAATGAAGCAGGGCAAAGACTAATAGAGTTTTGCCAAGAAAATGCACTGGTCATAGCAAATACCCTCTTCCAACAACACAAGAGAAGACTCTATACATGGACATCACCAGATGGTCAACACCGAAATCAGATCGATTATATTCTTTGCAGCCAAAGATGGAGAAGCTCTATACAATCAGCAAAAACAAGACCAGGAGCTGACTGTGGCTCGGACCATGAACTCCTTATTGCCAAATTCAGACTGAAATTGAAGAAAGTAGAGAAAACTACTAGACCATTCAGGTATGACCTAAATCAAATCCCTTATGATTATACAGTGGAAGTGAGAAATAGATTTAAGGGCCTAGATCTGATAGATAGAGTGCCTGATGAACTATGGAATGAGGTTCGTGACATTGTACAGGAGACAGGGATCAAGACCATCCCCATGGAAAAGAAATGCAAAAAAGCAAAATGGCTGTCTGGGGAGGCCTTACAAATAGCTGTGAAAAGAAGAGAAGTGAAAAGCAAAGGAGAAAAGGAAAGATATAAACATCTGAATGCAGAGTTCCAAAGAATAGCAAGAAGAGATAAGAAAGCCTTCTTCAGTGATCAATGCAAAGAAATAGAGGAAAACAACAGAATGGGAAAGACTAGGGATCTCTTCAAGAAAATCAGAGATACCAAAGGAACATTTCATGCAAAGATGGGCACGATAAAGGACAGAGATGGTGTGGACCTAACAGAAGCAGAAGATATTAAGAAGAGGTGGCAAGAATACACAGAAGAACTGTACAAAAAAGAGCTTCAAGACCTAGATAATCATGATGATGTGATCACTGACCTAGAGCCAGACATCTTGGAATGTGAAGTCAAATGGGCCTTAGAAAGCATCACTACGAACAAAGCTAGTGGAGGTGATGGAATTCCAGTGGAGCTATTCCAAGTCCTGAATGATGATGCTGTGAAAGTGCTACACTCAATATGCCAGCAAATTTGGAAAACTCAGCAGTGGCCACAAGATTGGAAAAGGTCAGTTTTCATCCCAATCCCAAAGAAAGGCAATGCCAAGGAGTGCTCAAACTACTGTACAATTGCACTCATCTCACACGCTAGTAAAGTAATGCTCAAAATTCTCCAAGCCAGGCTTCAGCAATATGTGAACCGTGAACTTCCTGATGTTCAAGCTGGTTTTAGAAAAGGCAGAGGAACCAGAGATCAAATTGCCAACATCCGCTGGATCATGGAAAAAGCAAGAGAGTTCCAGAAAAACATCTATTTCTGCTTTATTGACTATGCCAAAGCCTTTGACTGTGTGGATCACAATAAACTATGGAAAATTCTGAAAGAGATGGGAATACCAGA
The DNA here is from genome assembly GCA_935064755.1 of Tragelaphus eurycerus. Lineage (NCBI taxonomy): Eukaryota > Metazoa > Chordata > Mammalia > Artiodactyla > Bovidae > Tragelaphus > Tragelaphus eurycerus. The sequence goes on along the minus strand of CAKXYN010000034.1, from coordinate 7,213,427 downwards.
CCACCTGATCTGCCTGTTGAGAAATCTGTATGCAGGTCAGGAAGCAACAGTTAGAACTGGTCATGGAACAACAGACTGGTTCCAAATAGGAAAAGGAGTACGTCAAGGCTGCATATTGTCACCCTGTTTATTTAACTTATATGCAGAGTACATCATGAGAAATGCTGGACTGGAAGAAACACAAGTTGGAATCAAGATTGCCGGGAGAAATATCAATAACCTCAGATATGCAGATGACACGACTCTTATGGCAGAAAGTGAAGAGGGGCTAAAAAGCCTCTTGATGAAAGTGAAAGTGGAGAGTGAAAAGGTTGGCTTAAAGCTCAACATTCAGAAAACGAAGATCATGGCATCTGGTCCCATCACTGCATGGGAAATAGATGGGGAAACAGTGGAAACAGTGTCAGACTTTGTTTTTCTGGGCTCCAAAATCACTGCAGATGGTGACTGCAGCCATGAAATTAAAAGATGCTTGCTCCTTGGAAGGAAAGTTATGACCAACCTAGATAGCATATTCAAAAGCAGAGACATTACTTTACCAACAAAGGTTCGCCTAGTCAAGGCTATGGTCTTTCCTGTGGTCATGTATGGATGTGAGAGCTGGACTGTAAAGAAGGCTGAGCGCCGAAGAATTGATGCTTTTGAACTGTGGTGTTGGAGAAGACTCTTGAGAGTCCCTTGGACTGCAAGAAGATCCAACCAGTCCATTCTGAAGGAGATCAGCCCTGGGATTTATTTGGAAGGAATGATGCTAAAGCTGAAACTCCAGTATTTTGGCCACCTCATGCGAAGAGTTGACTCATTGGAGAAGACTCTGATGCTGGGAGGGATTGAGGGCAGGAGGAGAAGGGGACGACAGAGGATGAGATGGCTGGATGGCATCACTGACTCGATGGATGCGAGTCTGAGTGACCTCCCGGAGCTGGTGATGGACAGGGAGGCCTGGCGTGCTGCGGTTCCTGGGGTCGCAAAGAGTCGGACACAACTGAGCGACTGATCTGATCTGATCTGATCTATTCATAAAAATAAATTTATATTTATTTTTATATTCCCTATCTCTCTCCCTCCTTTCTGCCTCAGTGTTCCCCTAATTGACTTAACAGTATTTTCCCTTCATGTTCACCACTGTACTCTTCAGTCAGTCAGTGACTCTCCTCCTGCCCTCAATCTCTCCCAGCATCAGAGTCTTTTCTAATGAGTCAGCTCTTCGCATGAGGTGGTCAAAGTATTGGAGTTTCAGCTTCGACATCAGTCCTTCCAGTTGATTTTAAGGACAGATTTCCTTTAGGATGGACTGGTTGGATCTCCTTGCAGTCCAAGGGACTCTCAAGAGTCTTCTCCAACACCATGTACTCTTAAATATGAGTATATTTCCACTATTTGGTTTGCCAGCTTTAAAGGCTATCTTTTGCCTCCTAGCTACTAATGATGAAGCATCTGCAAGTTTTTACTTGCACCCTCTTGCTTTCTTCTCTTCTTTATGTTAGCTATTTTTTGTTTTCAAGCCATCTTATATTTCCAATGATTCTGTTACACTTATTTGCACCTTGGTTTTAAGTTTAAGTGTAGCAAAATAGAGTCTCCATTTAACACAAGTCTGCAGTTAAGCCTTTCCCAAGTTTATAGTTATTTTCTCCAAGTAGAACTTACAGAAAATGTATTCTCTGAATTTTTTCCATTTTCAACTGTTTGTAGTGGAGACTTCCATGGCAGTCCAGTAGTTAAGACTGCATAATTCCACTGCAGGAAGCAGGGAGTAAGGACTTGATCCCTGGTCTGGGAACTAAAATACCATATGCTACATGATGTGGCAAAAAAAAAAAAAAACAACATTAAAAAATAAATAAAATAAACTGTTAGTTGGTAGTTATTTTACATAGCTTTAATCTTTTATATGCTTAAAGGATAGCTTGGCTAGACAAAAAATCTTTGACTCATACTCTTTCCACCTTCAGTATTTTTCAGGGGCTACTTCACTGTTTTTTGGCACTGGGTATCATGTTAGAGAGACATCTGATGTTAATTATATAAAGGGTATTTTTTCCCATTAGAATTAACTTTTTTTGGTGTCTTATATGTGGAAAAATTCTTCTGTTATCTTTAACATTCAAAAACTTTACTAGTAAAATTTACATAGAGTTGACTATTCTGGCCCATTTTTTCAGGGGACCAAAATGTAGGTTCAAAGTTTTTTTTATTTTCAGAAAAGTTTTTAATACTTTTGTAATTTTATTTTCTGTGACCTGTGACCCCTGCAGTGGAAGTACTGAGTCTTAGCCCCTGGATCACCAGGGGAGTTTCCAGAAAAGACTTTTGAATTACATTTTAAAATATTTGCTTTTTTGTTTGCTTTTAAGAATTCCAATACACATATATAACTGAATCATTTTGCTGTACACCTGAAACTAACACAACATTGTTAATCAACTCTAGTTCAATTAAAAAAAATTCCATATATAAATATGTCGCCTGCCCTTGGCATCTGTCCTCTGTATCCCTTCTAACTCTCCATTCATTTTACTTCTTTTATTTTCTCGTTTTTACTCTGTGCTGCAGTGGCTACTGACAACCAGAGTAACTATCTTTCTTGTACTCTTTCCAGCGATCTTCCTTTCTGTGAGTCTTCCTTCTCTTTTTTCTCTGGATTCTGTCAGCAGATGCTCACCGCTCCGTCGTGTGGCTGTTTCCCCCGTGTTCTTATCTTTCTGCCTGTGGTCTTCCTTCTTGCAGTGATTGCTTCATAACTCATTTTAATGGGGGGATCTTTGGCTAAATCCTCAGCCGCAACTTGGCAGTATTTTTCTGGTGACTGTCCTCTTGTCGGAAAGCTTTACTACTTTTTTACACCTTTGTAATAGTATTTTTGTATGGATTCTGTGCCGCTGTTTTTTTATGACTCAAGGTTAAATGGGTTAGATGCTTCTGGACCTGCTGTTTGCAGTTTTCCATGGTGGATGGGACTGGGGCTATGTGGGTCAAGGAAAAAAAAATCTTACAAATCAAGGGTCCATCTTCCACAGCCTGCAAAACAGACTGTAGACGCCAGGATGACATTCCCTTGTGTTTTTCTATGTGACTTCTCAACAAGCTTCCACCCTTTTCCAAAATTTGGTCCAGGAGGGGTTTCTCCTACCAGCTCTGGGCTCACAGGAGGCTGTTCCCATGGGATTTATCTAAGGGATATTTCATAAAATAATTTCTTGCATCAGCCATGTCTTGTCCCTTAATCACGTTTCTTGCCGTCTCTGCTTGCTGGGGCTTCTGGATAATGCTCAGCTCTGTTTTCAGCCATTGTACCTTGGAATATGCCCTTGATCCTCAGGATCAAGAGTAAAGTACTGTTACCAGTGCTTTCTGGGGTCTCCCACACTCAGATTCCTCACCATTTCCTTCACAACTCACTGCTAGTCTTGATGTCAAATACCGTGCCAGCTCCCTTGCAACCCTGCCACATCAGCTTTCCAGATTTTTGTTTCATTTCAGAGTGTGTGAAACTTTTTCCTTGCACTCCCCCCGCCGCCGCCACCATTATTTCTTTCTACAGTTTCCAAGAGGAAAGGAGGAGATTCTAATTTATATTCTTAAAAGTACATACTAGTGTGTTTCTTATTCGTTAGTTTTCAGTTATAGGTGAGGAGACCTGAACACCGAAAAAAGCAAAAGGGAAAAAAGAAAAAAAAGGCCAACAGAAAGCCAGAAACTAAAATTGTTTTAAAAAGAATTTTTAATTCAAGAAAGAAGTTCTTGAGAGATGCAAAAGACTACAGTGTCAAGACTACACACAGAGAGAGGTCTCATCCTCCGAGACAGAAGAGAAGTGAGATTAGGGCACCATACCTGGGGATCCTGGGATGATGGAAACCTTTTGTTGTTAGTTGAAGTGGAGATGAGTTTAGGAATTGAAGCCAGATGCACTGGCACTTTTCAACAAGGTAAAGAGGAAAACGAAAAGGTCACCTCTTAAGAGTTAGGCTGCTGCTGCTGCTGCTAAGTCGCTTCAGTCGTGTCCGACTCTGTGCGACCCCATAGACGGAGGGCCACCAGGCTCCCCCGTCCCTGGGATTCTCCAGGCAAGAACACTGGAGTGGGTTGCCATTTCCTTCTCCAATGCATGAAAGTGAAAAGTGAAAGTGAAGTCACTCAGTCGTGTCCGACTCTTAGCGACCCCATGGACTGGAGCCTACCAGGATCCTCCGTCCATGGGATTTTCCAGGCAAAAATACTGGGGTGGGGTGCCATTGCCTTCCCCGTAAGAGTTAGGCAGATGGAGGTAACTCTGGGAAGGATTTAGAATCATCTCCTGTGGGACACTGAAGATGTTAACAAGAGAGAGAGGGTGGGATGATTTGGGAGAATGGCATTGAAATAAGTATAATATCATATATGAAACGAGTCACCAGTCCAGGTTCGATGCCTGATACTGGATGCCTGGGGCTGGTGCACTGGGACGACCCAGAGGGATAGTATGGGGAGGGAGAAGGGAGGAGGGTTCAGGATGGGGAACACATGTATACCTGTGGCAGATTCATTTTGATAAATGGCAAAACCAATACAATATTGTAAAGTTAAATAAAATAAAAATATAATTAAAAAATACTTCAAAAGGAAAAAAAAAAGAGAGATAGATAAAAGTCTATCTGCACAGTCCAGGCACCTCCGTGAACTTGGAGAGATGAGTTAAGAGATGACAGAAAAGGAAATTTCACACCTTTGCAGGTTCAGCCTCTGGTCCTTACAAGATTGGGAGAAAGAAAGAAAGATGAAAGGTCCAGGATTAAGAATTGGTACAGAAATGGCAGACCATTCATGAGGGGGAGTGGGGGGTCTGCCCACGTTTGGCACTTCGGCCTCCACTGAAAACCCTCTCCATCAACCACAGGTCATTTGCCGTTCTGTTCAGCCTACAGAGTAATAAAGAAGAAAGGCTTGATATAATGTAAGGACAAACGAACTTCTCTGGCTATTTTTCATAGTTATGAGCATCCACATAAATGTTACCTAAAGTCTAAAATTCTATATAAAAGATTATGGCCAATAATACTCAATTCATTCTTTAGTTAAGTGCTCTGATTTATCTCAATATTAAACTCATTGCAGGTATGTTTAAGCCAGGGAAAACATTTTGGTTCAAAAGAATCACTTTATTTGAAGAATATATTCTAGTATTTTCTAATTTAATCTGAAGAAATCCAAAGTTTTGTGTGTGTGTGTGTGTGTGTGTGTGTGTGTGTGTGTGTGTGTGTGTGTCTGGGTGAGAGTGAACTTTGTTTATATTTCAAGTTTAGGATGTCTATGTAATACAAATGTATGTGTGTTTTTACCTGAAATTTTAAAATATGTTACCGAATCTCAGCTGGTACTTCTCACCACATAAAAGTCCAATAAACTGGAGGATTAGATGTTGGGGTAAGGAATAGTGACTTTATCCTGAAATTTATCACACTAATAAAGTGGTGGACTAATGTCCCAAAGAACTATCTTGCCAGAGTTATTAGTAGAATTCAGACATCTTTTTAAAAATTGCATTTATTTATTTATTTTTGGCTGTCTTGGGTCTTTATTGCTGCATGCAGGTTATTCCCCAGGTGTGGCAAGCAGGAGCTACTGTCCATCGTAGTGCATGGACTTCTCATTGTGATGGCTTCTCTTATTGCAGAGCACGGGCTCTAGAGCGTGGCCTGAGTAGGTGTGGTGCACAGGGTTAGCCGCACCATGGCATGTGGGATCTTCCCAGACCAAGGGTCAAACCCATGTCCCCTGCATGGGCAGGCAGATTCTTTACCACTGAGCCACCAGACTTTTATACCAAGAGGGGAAGGGGTGTGGCTGGTTGTTGCAAATTTCTTGGTGCAGGAATCTTTTTGCAGGTATCCAGGCAGGTCTGATCACAATGTTCCTATAAACTTGCAATAGGACACTTGTTTTCTGTTCTGCAACTTTTTACCTCTATGTGAATGGAAAAGTGTTATATTTTAAAGGACAAGCATTGGAGGCAGTGCCTTGAGAATGGGCAACTCTGTATGTTTCAGGCCATAGGAAACATTCTTTTTCAAAAGGTGCAGAGCCCTCATGACTCAGCACAGGCAACAGAGCACAGGGGTTAGAGATAAAGGAGTAGATCCAATATGGAGTCAGGTTTGTTCTTCTCTGTTACAAGTAATCTTTGTTTTTATTTACAGAAGTGCACATGTTTTTATTTACAAACATATGTCTCATGTAAACTGATGAAATCCTTACCTCTGAGGTTCTGAAACCTCCCAAATCAGACTTCACAGAACAAAGTCCATATAGGTCTCCATCACAAACCCACTCTGAGATTGAATAAGCAGAATGTTTTAAATTGAGGTGAACAGACATTCAAAATCTACCCAAATTCCATAGAGAAACTTCTGACCAAATCAGAATATAATAGAAGGTGCTGTATAATCAGTAGAATAGGTACAGAGCTGATATTCTAGTCACAAACACGTAATCAAATTCGAGCTCTTGAGTCATTGGATTCCGTTATTTAAAGTGGCATAAATCCTTACAATACTTCACTTGTTCTGTAACCAAGAGAAATTATCCCTACTTGATATTCTCTTGACTTAATTGTATCATGATTCAGGTTCAGGAAAGGAACTGGTCATTAACTGCTTGCTTGCTTCTAATTTTAAGTAACCCTGATCTACAGAAAGCAGTTCAAATGCATCTTTTCCAAAAGGAGTGCCTCCTCTATGATAAATTTTCAAAACACAAAGGTCTGTATCTTCTCATATTGACTCATTACCACATAAAGAAGTTTAAAAGTTTAAAAAAGAAAAAACAGTAGCAAAAACACCTGCCTCTGGTTCTTAAGGGAGATCTTTAAGGCAGCCTTATAATAGTTGCTTGAGTAACAATAGAAGCAGAAGCAGAGAAAGAAGACAAGGGTGCCAGCTCCTGGTTGTTGTGATTGCTTGTTTGTGGCTTCACTTTTGTTTTGAACCTGGGCTAGAAAATCCTTAAAGAGGGTTAAGGATGCTGATTAAATTAGAACACATAACTTTTTTTCCCATTCGTTAAAAGTTAATATTCCTGCAAGTACTTAATGTTCGAAATTGTCTAGAGTTTTAGATCTGAGGAGAGAGACATGGAACTGGTGGTGGGATTAAAAAGAAATTGCTTATATCTTATACTTGCTTAAGAAAACAAAGGAAGTCAAATCAACAGAGTAATTTCTGCCTCTCAGAGAGGCAATTTAGCAGCTTGACTATATGGAAAATTGAAGGTTTAGGGGAAAATATTTCAGATTCAAACATTACAGGAAAGTTACCCAAGGTGGTCTTTAAAATAGCTTATACATTGCTTTGCACAGCACCACATAGTGTAAAATAGGAGTTAAGTACAAAGAGCTGCAGAGTCTCTATAGGAGAAAGTGGGATAGAGAAACCGTACTTAACATGTAATGTGGAGAAAGAAATTATCTGGGAGAATTTAGAAAATAATTCTTCATGTATCCACTTTATTTCCTCTCTACCAGCTGAAATCACGTTTACACATTCGTGGGCCATAATAAATATTTGTTCAACACATGAGTGCCTTACTCTGCAATGAATCACAACCCACCAGCACTACTACAATGTAGGGAAAGGAAATAAAGTAATAGAAGAAAAAAGCTGTGACTAGAAAGATGTGAGGTCTGGTATCATCTGAACATGTGGTTACAAGCAGAGACTGGAATTTGGACCCACCCAGGTTCAAATCCTGACTTTACCATCTCTCCTTCTCTGTCACCTGGCAAGTCATCGAACCCTCTTAACTTCAAATTTTTTCATCTCCATAATGATGATAGCGATGGCATATACTTCACTGAGCCGTTATGAAGGTTGTATGTTATAAGGCATGTTAACTAATTAGCATATTATTACCATATAGTAAGAACGAGTACATATTAGTCATCATCATTATTATCTACAAAGCAATAATCCAACTTCTTTATTTTTGCTTTTATTTCAAGTGCTTAAGATGTCATATATAAAAAATATAATTGCCAAGACCAGTGTCAAGAAGGATTTCTCCTATGTTTTCTCCTAGAAGTTTTATAGTTTCAGGTTTTACATTTAAATATTTAATCTATTTTGAGTTAAGTTTTTGGGAGCTGTATAAGACAGGAGTCTAGTTTCACTCTTTTGAATGTGAAAATCCAGCTTTCCTGACACCATTTATTGAAGACATTTTCTTTTCTCCACCAAGTATTCTTGGCTCCCTTGTCAAATATTTGTTGTTCATCATCAGGATATTTTCCAACGAGCAGGATCTTCGCTTTAGGTGGCCAAAGTATTGGAGCTTCAGCATTGGTCCTTCCAGTGAATATTCATGTTGGTTTCCTTTAGGATTTGACTGGTTTGATTTCCTTGCAATCTAAGGGACTCTCAAGAGTCTTCTCTAGCACTGCAATTTGAAGCATCAATTCTTCAGCACTCAGCCTTCTTCATGTTCCAACTCTCAAAGATTTCCCTGGTGGTTCAGTTGCTAAAGAATCTGCCTGCAATGCAGGAGATCCAGGTTCGATCGCTGGGTCAGGAAGATCCCCTGGAGAAGGAAATGGCACTCCACATGGCCTGAAGAATCCCATGGACAGAGAAGCCTGGTGAGCTACTATCCATTGAGTTGCAAAGAGTCAGGCATGATTGAGCCACTAACATTTTCTCACATCTGTACATGACTACTGGAAAAACCATAGCTTTGACTATACCAATCTTTGTCAGCAAAGTGATGTCTCTGCTTTTTAATATGCATAGGTTTGTCATAGCTTTCCTTTCAAGGAACAAGTGTCTTTCAATTTCATGGCTGCAGTCACTGTCCACAGTGATTTTGGAGCCCAGGAAAACAAAATCTGTCACTGCTTCCACTTTTTCTCCTTCTGTTTGCTGTGAAGTGATCAGACCAGATGCCATGATCTTAGTTTTCTGAATACTGAGTTTTAAGCCAGCTTTTTCACTCTCCTATTTCACCCTCATCAAGAGGTTCTTTAGTTCCTCTTTCCACCATTAGAGTGGTATCATCTGCATACCTGAGTTGTTGATATTTCTCCTGGCAATCCTGATTCCAGCTTGGTTTCATCCAGCCCAGGATTTCATATGATGTACTCTGCATATAAGTTAAATAAGCAGGGTGACAATATATAGCCTTGTCAGATCAGATCAGATCAGTCGCTCAGTCGTGTCCGACTCTTTGCGACCCCAGGAACCACAGCACACCAGGCCTCCCTGTCTATCACCAACTCCCGGAGGTCACTCAGACTCACATCCATCGAGTCAGTGATGCCATCCAGCCATCTCATCCTCTGTCGTCCCCTTCTCCTCCTGCCCCCAATCCCTCCCAGCATCAGAGTCTTCTCCAATGAGTCAACTCTTCGCATGAGGTGGCCAAAATACTGGAGTTTCAGCTTTAGCATCATTCCTTCCAAAGAAATCCCAGGGCTGATCTCCTTCAGAATGGACTGGCTGGATCTCCTTGCAGTCCAAGGGACTCTCAAGAGTCTTCTCCAACACCACAGTTCAAAAGCATCAATTCTTCGGCGCTCAGCCTTCTTCACAGTCCAGCTCTCACATCCATACATGACCACAGGAAAGACCATAGCCTTGACTAGGCGAACCTTTGTTGGCAAAGTAATGTCTCTGCTTTTGAATATGCTATCTAGGTTGGTCATAACTTTCCTTCCAAGGAGTAAGCATCTTTTAATTTCATGGCTGCAGTCACCATCTGCAGTGATTTTGGAGCCCAGAAAAAGAAAGTCTGACACTGTTTCCACTGTTTCCCCATCTATTTCCCATGTAGTGATGGGACCAGATGCCATGATCTTCATTTTCTGAATGTTGAGCTTTAAGCCAACCTTTTCACTCTCCACTTTCACTTTCATCAAGAGGCTTTTTAGTTCCTCTTCACTTTCTGCCATAAGGGTGGTGTCATCTGCATATCTGAGGTTATTGATATTTCTCCCAGCAATCTTGATTCCAACTTGTGTTTCTTCTAGTCCAGCATTTCTCATGATGTACTCTGCATATAAGTTAAATAAACATGGTGACAATATACAGCCTTGACGTACTCCTTTTCCTATTGGGAACCAGTCTGTTGTTCCATGACCAGTTCTAACCGTTGCTTCCTGTCCTGCATACAGATTTCTCAAGAGGCAGATCAGGTGGTCTGGTATTCCCATCTCTTTCAGAATTTTCCACAGTTTCTTGTGATCTACACAGTCAAAGGCTTTGGCATAGTCAAGAAAGCAGAAATAGATGTTTTTCTGGAACTCTCTTGCTTTTTCCATTTTGAACCAGGTCATTGTTTCATGTCCGGTTCTAACTGTTGCTTCTTGACTTGCATACAGATTTCTCAGGAGGCAGGTAAGGTGGTGTGGTATTCCCATCTCTTTAAGAACTTTCCATTTTGTTGTGATTCACATTGTCAAATATTAGTTCACCATATATGCATGGGTTTATAGTTCATGATATTGTATTTATATTTGAAGTTTGCAAAGATTATAGATCTTAAAATTTCTCATCATAAGAAAAAAAGTTATAACTGTGAGAGGTGATAGATGTTAACTAAACCTATTGCAATGATCACTTTGTAATATATATTGGGTTGGTCAAAACATTCTCTGGTTTTTCCGTAGCATTGTATGGAAACCCAAACCAACTTTTTGACCAACCCAATACATTTATCAAGTTGTGATGCTGAACATCTTAAACATAGGCACTGATGTCATATATCCATTATATAACTAGAATAATGAACAAAGAAAAAGAAACACCACTTTAAGGTGGATTAAGCTGTCCTGCAGGGAAGGGATCACTTTAAATGCCCTGGCGTGCTGCGATTCATGGGGTCGCAAAGAGTCAGACATGACTGAGCAACTGATCTGATCTGATTTCAAAATCACTTAAAACTTGGAATATCTATTGGAAAGTTGACTGAGAAAAATAAAGAGTAAATAAATCATTACTAAATGTGTTTATATATCTAATATAAAAAATTGTGAAAGTAGAGGTGATTTGGGGGCCCCCTGCTGACTTGGAGTAAAACAACCCTGGGATGAAGAATCAGCCTGAAGAGCATTTTTGGAGATAAATGGAAGGAGACCCAACAGTTCTCACAGAAGTGGTTCACTGCCTTGATGAACAGGATCTCTTCAAGTGTTCATGATCACTGAGAGTGCACATCAGGAGATGTTAAGTGAAAATAGAAAAGGGAAAATGTCTTCCTTTGTCAACTGATGCCTTGTTGGGGGGATAAAGTTGGAGGGCGGGTCCACAGTGCAAGGTTTGGGTTCAGCCGCTTCCATCTACTGTTTCTGAATCAGTGAAATGTTACACTGAATTCCCATGAGCACAGACTCTCAACCAGCAGCCTGTGAATGCTACAGTCAGTCCAGTGGGAATAGAAATGCAAGACTGCACTCGCCCTATCAGTCAAGATATTAAAAGTTATGGTATATTGATGGTGTCATAAGATAAGCAGTATGTACGGCTATACTGTATGTAAGGATATTTCTATAGAATAGGTCCTATAGAAACCACATGCTGAGTGGATGCAAGAAAACCACTCTTGCGGGTCCAGAGCACACTACTAACCTAGCATGGTGTTTCCTTTGATGGGAAATCAACCGTGTAAGTTTGCAAAAATAACGCAGAAAAATAACTCTCAGAGGGTGAACAACATGAAAAATACACAGAATTGAACATGTTGGGGCAGAGACCCAGATATTTCTTTCTCAATACTTCTATCTACATGCAGAATGATATATGCTATAGGTTGAGTATTTATGCTGCCCTGAAATTCACATATTCAAGTTCTAATCTCAATGTCAGGAGAAGAAAACCCCACATGCTCACATACATGGAAATGCCAAGTGAAATAGAAAAATGTAAAGTAGTAAATGCCAAGAGAAATAGAAATCATCACCATCGTCATGGGTGATGCTCACAAAGGCGTCCTTTGTTGTGGGCACAAGGGTAAATGACATTTTGTAGGTTAACTCATTTAATCATTATTACAACTCTCGGGAATAGACGGGGCTTCCCTCATAGCTCAGTCACTAAAGAATCTTCCTACAATGCAGGACACCCGTGTTCGGTTCCTGGGTTGGGAAGATCTTCTGGAGAAGGAAATGGCAACTGAAATGGCAACTGACTCCAGTATTCTTGCCTGGAGAATCCCATGGACAGAGGAGCCTGGCGGGTCCACAGAGTCACAAGAGTCAGACTCGACTTAGCGACTAAACCACCACCACTGCCAGGAGATAGGAATATTATTATTCTCATTTGAAGATGAAAATAGAGGCTTAGAGGGATCAGGTCACTTGGGAGATAGATGGCAGGGCACCCCTGAACAACAGGCAGAGTGTGGAACTCAGTTTCTTACTAATCAACACAAGGCTTGGGCTTTCCTGGTGGCTCAGTGGTAAAGAAACTGCCTGTCAATGCAGGAGACATGGGTTTGATCCTTGGGTTGGGAAGATCCTCTGGAGTAGAAAATGGTCACTAACTCCAGTATTCTTGCCTGGGAAATCCCACAGAGAGTGGATCCTGGCAGGCTACAGTCCATAGGGTTGCAAAAGAATTGGACACAAATGAGCAAATAAACAACAACATCCAAGGTCCAGCTATTATTTTCATTCCTTTGGAACGTTTGTCTTTAGATCCCTTTCAGTTCAGTTCAGTTCAGTTCAGTCGCTCAGTCATGTCTGATTCTTTGCGACCCCATGAATCTCAGCATGCCAGGCCTCCCTGTCCATCACCATCTCCCGGAGTTCACCCAAACTCACATCCATCGAGTCGGTGATGCCATCCAGCCATCTCATCCTCTGTCATCCCCTTCTCCTCCTGCCCCCAATCCCTCCCAGCATCAGAGTCTTTTCCATTGAGTCAACTCTTTGCATGAGGTGGCCAAAATATTGGAGTTTCAGCTTTAGCATCAGTCCTTCCAAAGAACACCCAGGACTGATCTCCTTTAGAATAGACTGGTTGGATCTCCTTGTAGTCTCCAAGGGACTCTCAAGAGTCTTCTCCAACACCACAGTTCAAAAGCATCAATTCTTCAGCGCTTAGCTTTCTTCACAGTCCAACTCTCACATCCATAATTGACCACAGGAAAAACCATAGCCTTGACTAGATGGACCTTTGTTAGCAAAGTAATGTCTCTACTTTTGAATATGCTATCTAGGTTGGTCATAACTTTTCTCCCAAGGAGTAAGCGTCTTTTAATTTCATGGGTGCAGTCACCATCTGCAGTGATTTTGGAGCCCAGAAAAAGAAAGTCTGACACTTTTTCCCATCTATTTCCCATGTAGTGATGGGACCAGATGCCATGATCTTCGTTTTCTGAATGTTGAGCTTTAAGCCAACTTTTTCACTCTCCACTTTCACTTTCATCAAGAGGCTTTTTAGTTCCTCTTCACTTTCTGCCATAAGGGTAGTGTCATCTGCATATCTGAGGTTATTGATAGTTCTCCCAGCAATCTTGATTCCAGCTTGTGCTTCCTCCAGCCCAGCGTTTCTCATGATGTACTCTGCATATAAGTTAAATAAACAGAGTGACAATATACAGCCTTGACAGACTTCTTTTCCTATGTGGAACCAGTCTGTTGTTCCATGTCCAGTTCTAACTGTTGCTTCCTGACCTGCATATAGATTTCTCAAGAGGCAGGTCAGGTGGTCTGGTATTCCCATCTCTTTCAGAATTTTCCAGTTTATTGTGATCCACACAAAACATACTTAATGTAAAATATATTAGCTTGCATCATGCAGTTTTTAAAATGTAATTGGGTTCATGTAGGCTAACAATTTGAAGTGACAAGCTGAAAGATCTAATTTAGAACTTTCCAGCTGGTTTTGTGATTCAGATCATTGTACCACTAGCCCAGTTTTTTATGCAAAATGATGAGGATGTCAGGAAAATGTGTGATGGTCAAACTGGAGACACCACCAAGTACAACCCAAAGACATCAATGTCAAAGCAACAGGACATCACATACATTGTGGATCACGTTGGTCCTGCTTGAAGACCTTTCATTGGACTTGGACTGGCTCATTGCTTTGGAGTAATCAGGCATGAACATTTTATTTTCTCCTAGCTAACCAGAATATCAACTCCTGCTAAGAAATCAAGAAAGAAAAAACTGGCTCCATATTGGGCTGACCTTTGTCAAATTCTCAAGGGGTTGGAAACCTGCCTCTTTCTGCTACTAACCTGCTTCCTTCTGTGAAGAAATAGTGCAGCCTTAAACCTATGAGGACATTTAAAGTAGTTTTATATTTCTTACAAACCACTGATCCAGAGAGACTGTCTACCCTTAGTCACTAAGAAGCTGACTTATTCAAGGCTCATGTGATGTATGATGTGTGTGTGTGCTCTGTTGCTCAGTCATGTGCGACTCTGTGACTCTATGGGCTACAGCCCTCCAGGCTCCTCTGTCCATGGGATTCTCCAGGCAAGAATCCTGCAGTGGGTTCCCATTTCCTCCTCCAGCAGATCTTCTTGACCCAGGGATTGAACCCAGGTCTCCTGCACTGGCAGGTGGATTCTTTACCACTGAACCACTGAACCACTTGGGAAGCCAAACTTGTGTGACAGAAGGGGCTTTTTATACCCAGAGAGAGGGAGGCACCAGTTCTGGTTCTCTTAGTCAGAAATTCCTCCCAAAGTTTGCAGAGACCTTTTGATAGGAGGGGGTGCATCCATCATCCAGACAAGAGGTAAAAGAAAGATGCCACTGAGTCAGGATTCTACTAAGATATTATAAAGAAGATTGTGGCTGGAAAAGTAGAACTAAGCAAAAGCAAAATGACTTCAAGTGGAGGTATCAGCTCTTTCTCTGTATTAGCAACACACACAGAGAACTGGGGAGTACTTGTCACCATCAGTGGACGCTCTCCATGTTCATCGCTCAGGCAAGGGAACCTCCCATTAGCTACAAAGTGTGTTTCATCTCATTTTCTGCAGCACAGAGTAATATCAGATTTTGTGTCAGTGGTGCTAATGGTGACAGATGTCCCTAACGGGGTCCTGTTTGTGGGTGAAGAAGGGTTATTACTGTCATTATTTCTTTCTCGTCAAGTGCTTGCTACGAACTAGGTGTCATATGGGATGGCGAGCTCCTCCCCATCCTGCCAGGGCCCGGCACGATTGTGCGTGGACGGTGCTGAATGGAGATGCTCCCTGGGGTGGCTCAAGCCAGCGAACGGCTTTGCTGCACTTTGGGCTGACAACATGATTTGCAGCCATTCTCTGCGATGCCTCAGAGCCACTTCAAATCTTTGTCAGATGCCAACCCGGTGGGGACAAGCTGACTTTGGTCTCTTTATTTGTTCCTTTGGGAAGCTCAACGTTCAACCCCCGTGGAATATTTCCTGAGAGTTCAAATCTGCGCTGGCATGAGGGGAAGGGCAAGAGATAAGGAGCAGGTATGCTCTGGTTCCTTGAATTAAATGGAGCTTCTGACTGTACAATGCTGCAGACTTAGAAACACTGGGCATAAGACAACACTAAGTGACATTGATCAGATACCTGTGTTACAGGGATTTGTGGAGGCACATTAAGGATGTCATCTCATTTAAACCACAATCGTGTGTTCCAATAGAAGGGATGACTGTTGCCTTCATCCGATCTGGGAGGTAAGGATGGGGTCCAAGTAACCTGGTAGCTCAGCTGGTAAAGAATCAGCCTGCAATGCAGGAGATACCAGTTTGATTCCCAGGTCTGGAAGATCCACTGGAGAAGGGATAGGCTACTCACTCTAGTATTCTTGTGCTTCCCTGGTGGCTTAGCTGGTAAAGAATCCACGGGCAATGTGGGACACCTAGGTTCAATCCCTGGGTTGGGAAGATCCCCTGGAGAAGGGAAATGTTACCCACTCTAGTATTCTGGCCTGGAGAATTCCATGGACTGTATAGTCCATGGGGTTGCAAAGAGTTGGACACGACTGAATGACTTTCACTTTCACCCTACCTGTGGTTACACAGCTGGTAAGCTGCAGAGGCAAGCAATGGATCCAAGCCTTCTGGCTGTTTCCAGAGTCCACTGGATAATTTGTAGTTTCTGTAGGCTTTAAACATTTTGGACAAGATATTTCTGTCGCTGAATTCATAGGACCTCAATTTCATAAATAGTTTTCAATTAAAATAATGAATGCTCATCATGCTCTTTGCAGTCAATTCTTGTTGTGATGTAAGAAAATTCAGGGACCCTCCTGTTGAAATACTGGATCTGACCTCATTACACAGTCATGGCTCATACTTTTTTTAAAAAAGCAATTCTATTTCTCTAGACATCACAATCTGTATCTGAGAGGCTGTCTGAAAGAGCCTTATTATGGCAGCTTGTTGCTGACAAGTAATACACTATTGCCATCTATTGTAATGGAGAGTAAGTTGATTTACTGCAAAGGATAGTGAGTTAATAGGAAACATTCAGTATGCAGCTGGGAACTGCAGTTCATCGCTTCTGTCCATAAGAATTTCTCGATAGCTTGGGGCGACCCGGGTGCCTGCTCTCATGGATAGAATTTGACCTGAAGAAACTCAAATCTCACTCACTCCAGGATCATGAATCCTATTCACTGATGAAGAGGCTATAGGAGATAAAGCAATTCTTTGACTCTCTTTCTTTAAACTCAATGAGAAACATTAGTAGCATCTTCTGCCAAAGCAGCCTTTTGCAGAAGATCTCATTCCCATAGCAGCATTGGAGCAAGGGAGGCTGGGATTAAGCTCCTAGGGGCTTCCCAGCTTGACAGTGAAAGACAGAACCTCCTGTCCTTCCCCATCGGCACCATCTCTTATTCCCCAAAGAGATGCAAATAGCACTTCCCTGATTTCGAAGGGCTGTCTACTGTATCTCATTGTTGTCCTGCCTTCTAAGCTGATCAGAAAGCCTTAGTGGGCCATGATACCCACTTCATTTCCTGCTGGTCTTAAATAAATCTGTGATCTGCCGGTCAGCACTGGGATCATTCACAGCTAACATCCTGGGGTTCCTCATTTCTGATCTGCCATGGAGCTGGCCAGAGAATGCTGCCCATCTCTGGAAAGTGCAGCAAGGCAGTCAGCATCATTATCCACTCAGCCTGTGGCTGTTGAAAATTTGGCACATGCAAGCAAATGTCAAATAGTGTCAGTTCTTTTAAGAAATTAACCTGAATGCCTTTCTATTTGTCTGATCCCTTTGGCTTTCTAGTGGGCATTCATGACTGGCCTGCTGTCCCCAGTCTATCCCTGGGTTGGGAGGATCCCTGGAGAAGGAAATGAAAATCCACTCCAGAACTCTTGCCTGGAGAATCCCATGGACAGAGGAGCCTGGTCGGCTACAGTCCATGGGGTCGCAAAGAGTCGGACACGACTGAGCAACTTCACTTTCACTTCGGCTTGCTGCCTCTTCCCCTGTGCCAGGAGAACACACCACTTTACGCTCGTATCACTCTGTTCTGTCTGCTTTCCTGGACTTGGTGCCTGTCTGGGTATCATCAGAAACTCCCACTTTGGTTACATCAGTTTCTACCTCTTTGTTCTTGGCTCTTCCCACGACTCCGAAGGGAAGCAGTTTAGACTCAATGAATTGTTTGCTGGTAGTGGTTTAGTCGCTAAGTTGTGCCCAACTCTAGTGACCCCATGGACTGTAGCCCACCAGGCTCCTCTGTCCAGGGGATTCTCCAGGCAAGAATACTGGAGTGGGTTGCCATTTCCTTCTCCAGGGGATTTTCCCTACCCAGGGATCAAATCCAGATCTCTTGCATTGAAGGCGGATTCTTTATTGACTGAGCCACCAGGGAAGCCCCCAATGAATTGTTAGAACTTCCCAATTGTATTTTCCATAGCAATTTTGAACTTTAGAAGGTCAAAAGAATGGATTTATGCTTCTGTGAGGCAACATGGAATAACTTGGGTAGAATTCCTGTACAAGAGGTCCTTTCTAAGCCATGAAGAGAACAGTGCTCGTGCTTGGGACAGCCAGTTCTCTGGTTTGCCTCATTGAGCTCCTGCTCATTCATTCTTTAGTTCAACAAATCCTACTGAGCTCAAACTAAGAGCCAGGCATGGAGGTGGCACTGGGGTGCAAAGATGAGTGAGAAATGATATTTATTCTTAATGGATTTATGGAGACAGACATGATACACAGATGCCTCCAGTGGACAATTTCAGGAACATGCAGAAGTGTGCGTGGCATGGAAGGGGGCTTTGGAAAGTTTCCTGGAGGAGAAGATATCTGAGCTAGAACTTGAAGCTAGGCAGGAGTAAGAGGAGTAAAGAATGACAGAGCAAAGAATTGAACAAAATTCCAGAGACCAACTTTGGTGTAAAGCCAACACAAGAGTTTAGTATCACTTGAGTGTAAAGCGTTCAGCAGGCAGAGCTTCAAAAGATAATTGTCTATAAAGGAAATATGATGTGTATAAGCACCACCTCAGAGGCCTAGAAGAATCTGGTGGTCTTGCCCACATCCCTACCTCCAGTAACTTACAGTCCAGATGCATGATAGTATCATGGTATTCCTCTTTTTATCAAACCAAAAAACTCTGGATGGTGGCACAGACATATTAAAATATCTGAAAGTCCCCTGGACAACAAGGAGATGAAACCAGTCAATCCAGGAAATCAACCCTGGATATACACTGGAAGGACTGATGCTGAAGCTCCAATACTTTGGCCACTTGATGAGAAGAGCTGACTCACTGAAAAAGACCTTGATGTTGGGAAAGATTGAGGGCAGGAGGAGAAGGGGGAGACAGAGGATGAGATAGTTGGATAGCATCATCGAGTCAATGGACATGAGTTCGAGCAAATTCTGGGAGATGGTGAAGGACAGCGAAGCCTGGTGTGCTGTAGTCCATGGGATCACAAAGACTCAGACATGACTTAGTGGCTGAACAACAACAAGCCTAGGATTAGAAAGCATCATGAGAAAAGAAAATGATTGGGATAGCTTGTGTGTAGCCTTTATCCAGGCCAACTTAATTCCCTCAGATGTAGCCAATGCTATTAGCTCTTGCAAACTCATTAAAGATTCCACTGCCTAATTTGACAAGGATCCACTTTCTGTGATTTGGGTGATATAATCAGCATGATGCTGAAGCTCCAATACTTTGGCCACCTGATGCGAGGAGCTGATTCTTTAGAAAAGACCCAGATGCTGGGAAAGACTGAAGGCAGGAGGAGAAGGGGCTGACAGAGGACAAGATGGTTGAATGGCCTCACCAACTTGATGTACATGATTTGGAGCAAGCTCTGGAAGATGGTGAAGGACAGGGAAGCCTGGCGTGCTGCAGTCCATCAGGTTGCAAAGAGTCAGATATGACTGAGCCACAGAAAAATAACAAATCAGCATAAAGAGGAATCTGCTGCATGTCCCATATGGGTATGTGCCATTTCTCTCCCTGTCTTTGGAATCTGTACTTGCTGGAATAGTCCCTCAATGGGGCTCTCGCTCCACATGGGGGTACAGTAGGAAATAAGAGTCAACTAGATATGAAGCTCTAAACCTGGGGGTCACATCCAGGGGGCATAAGGCAAAATTTGAGGTGCATTTTAGGATTTTACAAGGCTATCTCTCTTTGTCTGCAACCAGCAGAGAAAATACTCCATCAGTTTAGCAACTGCCTCTTCTAATGGCATCGCCCTTTCTTTCTGCTTTAATCAGTGGATTGGACTCTCTTTTAGGCTTAAATAACAATGCTCATATCATTTAGGTATAGTCTAATACAACAAAAAGGAAATCAGCAAAAATATCAAGATAACCAAGAGTTATTATCCAAGCTACTTAAGGAAAACTATATCTGCTCAGCCTTTAGCAGATCTGGAATTTTAATATCTGTGTAAGGAGGGAAGATACAGAATTTGAGGTAGGCAAAAATGTCTGATAAGAAGAAAATGTATATCTTGTAGAATTATGTTCAGTTTGTGAACAAAATTTTGTAGCACTTAGGTCATTTAATCCCTTGTAAGAAAGCTCAGAAATTCTAGTTCATAGGGAAGTTCATGTGCGGAAGTCCTAGAGAACTTACATATTCATGACATCCCATTTATTGAACTGTTTTTTATCTCTTGTATTGCCATTTAACTTTTCCTGGGTTCATAAGAGGTGGCTCAGCAGAGGAGAAAGGATATGGGTTTTAAAGAGAGAACAAATCTGGATTTGAATTGGATAAAACAGCCCGAATTGCCCATTTTCCAGCTGTGTGCAGTGATGCAATTAGATAACAATTCTGAGTCTCGGTTCCTTCATCTTTAATATAGGAATAGTGATACTCTCCTGGATTCTTAGGGTTTCCTGGGTGGCTCAGATGGGAAAGAACCTGCCTGCAATGTAGGTGTCCCAGGTTCAATCTCTGGGTCTGGGTTGTTATGAGAATAGAATAAAATATATCCATAATATCTGGCATGGGAATTGGTGTTCATTAAACTATGACTGGAGAAGGCAATGGCACCCCATTCCAGTACCGTTGCCTGGAAAATTCCATGGACGGAGGAGCCTGGTAGGCTGCAGTCCACGGGGTCACTAAGACTCGGACACGACTGAGCGACTTCACTTTCACTTTCCACTTTCATGCATTGGAGAAGGAAATGGCAACCCACTCCAGTGTTCTTGCCTGGAGAATCCCATGGATGGAGAAGCCTGATAGGCTGCAGTCCATGGGGTCGCACAGAGTTGGACACGACTGAAGTGACTTAGCAGCAGCAGCAGCAGTAGCAGCAAACTATGACTATTACTTCATTTTAGCCATGGAAAATGATTTTAAGCTCTCAGTCCACTTGGTTTGGGGAGGCCAGCGGCCATGTGAGAAATTCAGCTACACTGAGCGTTCGGCCATGCAGTAAAGGAAGCAATGTGGAAAGGCTGTGCGTGGAAAGCATGAGAGTGAGGGGAAACACCCAGCCACCCCCATCCACATCAGCAGATCCAGCTCAGGCACCACACGGAGGGGAAGGAGCCTCTAGAGGACTCCAGCCTCGTGGCCATGTGGCTCCAACAGCACGGGAGGCCAGAATCAGAGCCATCCAACGAGGCCCAGTCAACTCTCACAGCCAAGAGGGATAATAACAGATGTTTCAGAAGAAGAAGAAGAATTGTGATTTCCTTTAAGTAAGCAGTATTAATTACATGCTTTGTATTTCCCAAGATCTAGCCCCCTAACTGATGCAAAAATCACTATTTACAGGTGGACTATTCGTTTCCTTTTATATTTTTATTAAACGAAAATACCAATATACCATATCAATGGATCTCTGTAACAATACACAGATTTCAAAACGCTTGATTTTCTCTCCATGCATTTTCACCAAGGGTTCTCTTTTTTCAAATGTGTATAAAGGCATAATCACATACATTTTAAAGTAGTGATTATCTATTGAGACTATATGGAATGTTAATAGTATGACCAATTCATTTAGAAAATGTAAGAAGAAAAATCTCACAGTAAAAATATGTATAGGTCTTGGTGAAGATTTTTTGGATCTGACTCCAAAAGCAAAAATAAACAAATGTGGCTACATCAAAGGAAATTGTCAACAAAGTGACAAGGCAACCTAGGGAATGGCAGAAAATATTTGCAAATCATACAAATGATAAGGGGATATTATCCAAACTATATAAAGAACTCATAACTCGATAGCAAAAAAAAAAAAAAAAAAATCAATCTGATTTAAAAATGCAGAAAGAATCTGAATAGACATTTTTGCAGAGAGGACATTTCAATAGCCAACAGGTAGATAAAAAAAATGCTCAACATAACTAATAATCAGGGAAGTCAAAATCACAGTGAGTTTCCACCCCACACCTGTTGGAATAACTATCATCAAAAAGATAAGAAATAACAAGTGTTGGCGAGGATATGGAGAAAAGGGAACCCTTGTGCATGGTTGGTGGGAATGTAAATTGGTGCAGCCACTATGGAAAAGAGCATGGAGGTGCCTCAGAATTTAAAACTAGAACTACCATATAACCTAGCAATTCCACTACTGGGCATTTATCTGAAGAAAGCAATAACACTAACCTGAAAGGACACCCGCACCTCAAGGTTCACGGCAGCCTGACTTACAATAGCCAGGATAAGGAAACAACCTGAGTGTCCACTGATAGATGAATGGGTAAACAAGATGGGAAATATACACACAGGCAATGGAACACAATTAAGCCACAAAAATAATGAAATCTTGCCTTTTGCAGCAACATGGATAGACCTTGAGGGCATTATGTATGCTGAGCAAAATGAATCAGACAGAGAATGACAAACTGTACAATCTCACTTATACATAAATGGAATCTAAAAACAAAAAATCAAATAAAACCAATCTCATAGATACAGAGAACAGACTGGTGGTTGCCAGGAATAGAGGGAGGGCCAGTGAAATGAGTGGAAGGGGCCAAAAAGAACAGACTTCAGTTATAAAATAAATAAGTCCTGGGAATATAATGTACAGTATTAGCTACAGATAGTTACACAGAAGTTGTGTCTTATCTGTGGGGGATAAGTTTCAAGACCCCAGTGGATGCCTGAACCCTACATATGTTTTTTCCCATACATACATACTTATGATAAAGTTTAGTTTATAATTAGGCACAGAGATTAGCAAAAATAACTAATAACAATATAGAAAAATTTTAACAATATACTGTAATAAAGGTTAGGTGAAAATTGTCTTTCTCTCAAAATATCTTATTGTATATATTTAATGTATTTTCAGGAGAAATACCAGCAACCTCAGATATGCAGATGATACCACACTAATGGTAGAAAGTGAAAAAGAACTAAAGAACCTGTTGATTAGGGTGAAAAAGGAGAGTGAAAAGAGAAGAGTGAAAGCTGGCTTGAAATTCAGTCTTATAAAAACTAAGATCATGGCATTCATTCAGTCTCATCACTTCATGGTAAATAGAAGGGTAAAAAGTGGAAGCAGTGACAGATCTTCTTTACTCAGGCTCCAAAATCACTGCAGATTATGACTGCAGCCATGAAATTCAAAGATGCCTGCTGCTTGGAAGGAAAGCTATGACAAACCCAGACAGTGTATTAAAAAGCAGAGACATTACTGAGCAAACAAAGGTTCATATTGACAAAGCTCTGGTTTTACCAGTAGTCATTCATAGATGTGAGAGTGGAACCATAACGAAGACTGAGGGCCAAAGAACTGATGCTTTTGAACTGTGATGCTGGATAAGACTCCTGCGAGTCCCTTGGACAACAAAGCGATCAAACCAGTTAATCCTAAAGAAAATCAACCCTGAATATTCCCTGGAAGGACTGATGCTGAAGCTGTAACCCCTGGACTTTGGGCACCTGATGTGAAAAGCTGATTCATTAGAAAACACCGTAATGCTGGGAAAGATTGAAGGCAAAGGAGAAGGGGGCAGCACAGGATGAGATGGTTAGATGGCATTACCAACTCAATGGACATGAATTTGAGCAAAATCCAGGAGATAATGGAGAACAGAGGAGCCTGGCGTGCTGCAGCCCATGGGGTCACAAAGAGTCAGACATGACTGAGCATCTGAACTACAATGACAACTGTCTTTACTAAGAATTTATGATGGTCTGTAGCTGTATCTTTTGCAGTCTGAGGTGCAACAGCAAAGCTGGACTTCCACTATTTTACTTTGAGGAGGCACTTTATGACTTCTTTTTTGGCATATTCAAATTGCCAGCCTCATCTCTCATGCACTTTGAGGCTATTAGTAAGTAAATTATGGGTACTTGAACTTAAGCACTGTGATACCTTGACAGTAAATCTGGTAACCAGAGGATTACCAAGTGACTAACTGGATGGCATGAGATTTTATCAGGCTGTGAGCAATTTAAAACTTTTGAATTGTTTCTTTCTAGAAATTTCTATTTATTATTTTTGGACTGCCGTTGACTGTAGGAGACAAGCAGTGGAAAAGAAAACCATGGCTCATAAAAGGGACATCTGTGTAGTGTTTATATCTGAAAGTTGCTAAGAGAGTAGATCTTAAAAGTTGTCATCATAATAAAAACTTTGTAACAAAGTATGATAATGGCTGTTAAGTTTTTGTGATGATCACTTCATAATACATACAAATGTTGAAACATTATGTTGTACACCTGCAATTAATATAATGTTATATATCACTTATATCTCAATTAAAATGTCTGCTCAAAACTGAGAGATTCCATGGTTTCCAGGGATTACTGGTCAGTGAAATGAAGCTGCCTCTCCTTGAGGAACTAACTCAATAGCCATGGTACTTAATAATACCTAACTCCACTCTGTATATGGTTCTTAGCTTGTTATTAAAGGTGCTTACTTCCTTTCCTCCTACTGACAAAGTTTTGGACAATATGCTAAACTAAGATCCCAGGAAATTCAAGATGGCTAATAGCCATGATACACCTGTGTGTGTATGCTAAGTCGCTCCAGTCATGTCCAACTCTTTGCAACTCTATGAACTATAGCCCGCCACACTCCTCTGTTCATGGAATTCTCCCGGCAAGAATACTGGAGTAGGCTGCCATGCCCTCCTTAAGGGGATCTTCCTGACCCATGGATTGAACCCATGTCTCATGTCTCTTGCATAGGCAGTCGGGACTTTACCGCTAACACCATCTGGATACACCCAGATCCCCCTTTATCACTTCACTAAAAGTTAAAGTGTAATGATTAATTCTCAGATTCTGTTTAGGAATCATGGCATGTAGAAATTTCCTAAAATTTTTTAAAAATGTATTGGGGGGAGGTTGTTTTCATATTTCTCTTGGGTACCGAAAAGAGATTTGTGACTTCATAGAAAATAACAAAAATTTGCATAGAAACTTGGATTAGGCAGTAATTACATTCAAATGTCATATTTAGTCTGAGCGCCCAGTTATTAAGCCAACAGATAGGTAGTTAGATAAAAAGAAAAGGTTACAGTGCCTTCATAGTCTGAAAAAAAACCACACACTTCAGTTATTTAGAAGAGAGAGAGTGTCTGGCATTAAACTGTGTGCAAAACAGTCTAATACAAATCTTCCCATTGGAGTTCCTGATTAATAACAGACAAATCCCTCAAAAGAAAATTTGCTAGAAGTACAAAAATGTACTTCATGTAGAGTTTTTTTAATAGTGATCCTAAACAAAAATAAGGATGTAAGGTGAGATTTTTAACTCAGTTAAAATATTTTATTCTATCTAATGTGATACCACCAAAGGGATGGAGACTGTGGGAGCTGGTGGGGAGGGTTTTACTGGAGAAGCAACAAATTAATCTTATTCATTCCCCATAGTGAAGGAAAAACAGAGCTGAATGCTGAGATCAAGAGATATACAGAAGATGACAAAAGCCACAGAAGAGAGAAGCCAGAGTTAGAGCCAAGAAATTATCACTGGGCATCAGTGATTCAAAAATCAGGTGGGGCTGATGAGAGAAAGAGGTGGAAAAAAGAAACAGACCCCAAATGTCAGTGGATGGACAAATCACTCAATCAGAGCAATTTCATGTAGAGCTAGGCTAGTGTTTGTGATGCCCCAGAGGTCTTCCCTGGCACCTGATAAGTTGATGTCAAGTGAAGGAAATATATCCTAGATGATGTATTCTGTTTATCAGCAAACTTGATGCTAAACAAATTTTTAAAAGGTGATAAGAATGGATGATTAGGGACCTCCCTAGTGGTCCAGTGGTTAAGAATTCACCTACCAATTCAGGGGACACGGGTTTGACCCCTGGTCCAGGAACTAAGATCCCACATGCGTCAGAACAGCTAAGCCCGTGGGCCACAACTACTGAGCCTGCGTGATACAACTACTGAAGCCCTGGCACCCCAGAGCCTATGCCCCACGGCAAGAAAAGCTACTGTAAAAAGAACCCTGCACACTGCAACTAGAGAGTAGTCCTCGTTCGTTGCAACTAGAAGAGTGTAAGTGCCACAGTGAAGTCCCAATACAGCCAAAAATTAACAAATAAATGAATTGTTAAAAATGAGTGGATGATTAGTGTTTGCCTTATACTAATCTTGGTCAGTTCAGTTCAGTTCAGTTGCTGAGTCGTGTCTGACTCTTAGCGACCCCATGGACCGCAGCACGTCAGGCCTCTCTGTCCATCACCAACTCCCGGAGTTTAATCAAACTCATCTTCATCGAGTCAGTGGTGAAAACCAACCATCTCATCCTCTTTCATCCCCTTCTCCTGCCTTTAATCTTTCCCAGCATCAGGGTCTCTTCAAATGAGTCAGTTATTCGAGTCAGGTGGCAAAAGTATTGGAGTTTCAGCTCAGCATCAGACCTTCCAATGAATATTCAGGACTGATTTCCTTTAGGATGGACTGGTTGGAACTCTTTGCAGTCCAAGGGACTCTCGAGAGTTTTATCAAACACCACAGTTCAAAAGCATCAATTCTTCAGTGCTCAGCTTTCTTTATAGTCCAACTCTCACATCCATACATGACTACTGGAAAAATCATAGCTTTGACTAGATGGAATTTTGTTGGCAAAGTAGTGTCTCTGCTTTTTAATATGCTGTCTAGGTTGGTCATAACTTTTATTCTAAGGAGTAAGCGTCTTTTAATTGAATGGCTGCAGTCACCATCTGCAGTGATTTTGGAGCCCAAAATAATAGTCTGTCACTGTTTCCATTGTTTCCCAATCTATTTGCCCTGAAGAGATGGAACCGGATTCCATGATCTTAGTTTTCTGAATTTTGACTTTTAAGCCAACATTTTCAGTCTCCTCTTTCGCTTTCATCATGAGGCTCTCTTTTTCTTCTTCATTTTCTGCCATAAGGGTGGTATCATCTACATATCTGAGGTTATCGATATTTCTCTCAGCAATCTTGATTCCAGCTTGTGCTTCTTCCAGCCCAGCATTTCTCATGATGTACTCTGCATATAAGTTAAATAAGCAGGGTGACAATATACAGCCTTGATGTACTCCTTTTCCTATTTGGAACCAGTCTGTTGTTCCATGTCTAGTTCTAACTGTTGCTTCCTGACCTGCATATAGGTTTCTCAAGATGAAGGTCAGGTGGTCTGGTATTCCCATCTCTTTCAGAATTTTCCACAGTTTATTGTGATCCACATAGTCAAAGGCTTTGGCATAGTCAATGGAGCAGAAATAGATGTATTTTTGGAACTCTCTTGCTATTTTGATGATCCAACAGATATTGGCAATTTGATCTCTGGTTCCTCTGCCTTTTCTAAATCAGGCTTGAATATCTGGAAGTTCATGGTTTACGTATTGCTGAAGCCTGGCTTGGAGAATTTTGAGCATTACTTTGCTAGCATGTGTTCAGTTCAGTTCAGTCACTCAGTCATATCCAACTCTTTGTGACCTCATGAACCGCAGCACATCAGGCCTCCCTGTCCATCACCAAATTCTGAAGTCCACCCAAACCCATGTCCATCAAGTTGATGATGCCATTCAACCATTTCATCCTGTTGTCCCCTTCTCCTCCTGCCCTCAATCTTTCCCAGCATCAGGGTCTTTTCAAATGAGTCAGCTCTTCCCATCAGGTAGCTAAAGTATTGGAGTTTCAGCCTCAACATCAGTCCTTCCAATGAATACCCAGGACTGATCTCCTTTAGGATGGACTGGTTGGATCTCCTTGCAGTCCAAGGGACTCTCAAGAGTCTTCTCCAACACCACAGTTCAAAAGCATCAATTCTTTGGTGCTCAGCTTTCTTTATATTCCAACGCTTACATCCATACATGACCACTGGAAAAACCATGTGAGATGAGTGCAATTGTGTGGTGATTTGAGCATTCTTTGGCCTTGCCTTTCTTTGGGATTGGAATGAAAACTGACCTTTTCCAGTCCTGTGGCCACTGCTGAGTTTTCCAAATTTGCTGGCACATTGAGTGCAGCATTTTAACAGCATTATCTTTTAGGATTTGAAATAGCTCAACTGGAATTCCATCACTTCCACTAGCTTTGTTCATAGTGATGCTTCCTAAGACCCACTTGACTTTGCATTCCAGTATATCTGGTTCTAGGATGGTGATCACACCATCGTGATTATCTCAGTCATGAAGATCTTTTTTGTATAGTTCTTCTGTGTATTCTTGCCACCTCTTCTTAATATCTTATGCTTCTGTTAGGTCCATACCATTTCTGTCCTTCATTGAGCCCATCTTTGCATGAAATGTTCCCTTGGTATCTCTAATTTTCTTGAAGGGATCTCTAGCCTTTCCCATTCTATTGTTTTCCTCTATTTTCTTGCATTGATCACTGAGCAAGGCCTTCTTATCTCTTCTTGCTATTCTTTGGAACTCTGCATTCAAATGGGTGTATCTTTCCTTTTCTCCTTTGCCTTTCACTTCTCTTTTCACAGCTATTTGTAAGGCCCCCTCAGACAACCGTTTTCTCTTTGAAAGACAACCATTGCCTTTCTTTTTGTTGAGGATGGTCTCGATCCCTGCCTCCTGTACAATGTCATGAATCCCCATCCATAATTCTTCAGGCACTCTGTCTTGGTACAGACCAATCATTCTGAGTTTTATTATTATATGCATCAAAGAAGAGCTAATCTGGATTAAGCTCTGACAAGAATTGAGTTCAGATTGTCAGCCCACTGATAAGGCACATCATTTGGTTTTATACATGAGTGGTCTAGAAGGCAACACAAGCATTCTGATAATGACTTTTGATCTTCCCTGTAAGAAAGATCACATACCTTTTCTCAGAGACATAGGTGCTTCCTTGGGGGCAAAGACTGTCAATACAGCAACCTAAAATATTAGTAACTTACATTTATTAAGTGCTTATTCTATGCTGGACATTACTTTCAGCATTTATTTCCTTTAATCATTATGGCATTAGTTTGCTAATATGCAATAAAGAACCTGCCTGACAATGAAGGAGCCTCAAGAGATTCTAGTTTGATCCCTGGTTGGGAAATTTCCCCTGGAGGAGGAAATCGCAACCCACTCCTGTATTCTTTCCTGGAAAATCTCATGGACAGAGGAGTCCTGCAGGCTGCAGTCCATGGGGTCACAAAGAGTCAGACATGACTGAGTGTGAGTATCATGATGATGATGATGATGAAATAATGTAACAATTACTATTTTCCTTTTACCAATCAGGAAATTGAGGCTTAGAAAGACCAAGGTAGCAAGGAGCAACTTTAAATCTTTTGGAGAGTTTATATGAACACTTGCCTGTATATATACCTCAACATATGTATATCTATTTATATAACTCTTAGGTATGCTTCTAGGATTTATATATGTCTATACACGTATCTAGTTTCATCACATTGAACTGAAATAGAATCACAGAATTTATCCAAAAATACAAATTTACCTGCTCATCAATTGGGCTTCCCTGGTGGCTCAGACGGTAATTAATCTGCCTGTAATGTGGGAAACCTGGGTTTGATGCCTGGGTTGGGAAGATTCCCTGGAGGAGGGCATGGCGACCCACTCCAATATTCTTCCCTGGAGAATCCCCATGGATGGAGAAGCCTGGCAGGCTCTAGTCCATGGGGTCACAAAGAGTCAGATGCAACTGAGCGACTAAGCACATCATAGCTCATCAATTAACTCCAGAATTTGTCACTGCATTAAATCCAGAAGCTCCTTAATGAAACTCAGTTCCACAAAATATGTAGATCAGGGATTGACAAACTTTTTCTGTAAAAGAATAAATATTTTAGGCTTTGCAGGGTGGAGTGTCTTTGCTGCAACTACTCAATTCTGCCATTGCATTTGCATAAAAATAGCCAGAGACAATATGTAAACGAATGAGCAGGGCTGTATTCCAATAAAACTTTATTGACAAAAACATGAAGTGGGGCAGGATTTAGCCTTTAACTTTAGTTTACTAATTCCTGATATAGAAGCAGTGTACATTATAATCAGATGTATGCAGTATATTACTCTTTTATACTTTTTATAAGTTTACTTCTCATACAAGTATGATATTTAGCTGGTCTTTGTGATAGTATTCTGATATTCACTCACTATGATCAGTATTTCCCAATCCCAAAGAAAGGCAATGCCAAAGAATGCTCAAACTACTGCATAATTGCACTCATCTCACACGCTAGTAAAGTAATGCTCAAAATTCTCCAAGCCTGGCTTCAGCAATACGTGAACCGTGAACTTGCTGATGTTCAAGCTGGTTTTAGAAAAGGCAGAGGAACCAGAGATCAAATTGCCAACATCTGCTGGATCATGGAAAAAGCAAGAGAGTTCCAGAAAAACATCTATTTCTGCTTTATTGACTATGCCAAAGCCTTTGACTGTAGATCACAATAAACTGTGGAAAATTCTGAAAGAGATGGGAATACCAGACCACCTGATCTGCCTCTTGAGAAATTTGTATGCAGGTCAGGAAGCAACAGTTAGAATTGGACGTGGAACAACAGACTGGTTCCAAATAGGAAAAGGAGTACGTCAAGGCTGTATATTATCACCCTGTTTATTTAACTTACATGCAGAGTACATCATGAGAAATGCTGGACTGGAAGAAACACAAGTTGGAATCAAGATTGCTGGGAGAAATATCAATAACCTCAGATATGCAGATGACACCACCCTTATGGCAGAAAGTGAAGAGGAACTAAAAAGCCTCTTGATGAAAGTGAAAGTGGAGAGTGAAAAGGTTGGCTTAAAGCTCAACATTCAGAAAACAAAGATCATGGTATCTGGTCCCATCACTACATGGGAAATAGATGGGGAAACAGTGGAAACAGTGTCAGACTTTCTTTTTCTGGGCTCCAAAATCACTGCAGATGGTGACTGCAGCCATGAAATTAAAAGACGCTTACTCCTTGGAAGGAAAGTTATGACCAACCTAGATAGCATATTCAAAAGCAGAGACATTACTTTACCAACAAAGGTTCGCCTAGTGAAGGCTATGGTCTTTCCTGTGGTCATGTATGGATGTGAGAGCTGGACTGTGAGGAAGGCTGAACGCCGAAGAATTGATGCTTTTGAACTGTGGTGTTGGAGAAGACTCTTGAGAGTCCCTTGGACTGCAAGAAGATCCAACCAGTCCATTCTGAAGGAGATCAATCCTGGAATTTCTTTGGAAGGAATGATGCTGAAGCTGAAACTCCAGTATTTTGGCCACCTCATGCGAAGAGTTGACTCATTGGAGAAGACTCTGATGCTGGGAGGGATTGGGGGCAGGAGGAGAAGGGGACGACAGAGGATGAGATGGCTGGATGGCATCACTGACTTGATGGATGCGAGTCTGGGTGACCTCCGGGAGCTGGTGATGGACAGGGAGGCCTGGCGTGCTGCGGTTCATGGGGGCGCAAAGAGTCGGACACGACTGAGCGACTGATCTGATCTGATCTGATCTGACTCCTTGGAAGGAAAGTTATGACCAACCTAGATAGCATATTCAAAAGCAGAGACATTACTTTGCCAACAAAGATTCGCCTAGTCAAGGCTATGGTCTTTCTTGTGGTCATGTATGGATGTGAGAGCTGGACTGTGAAGAAGGCTGAGCACTGAAGAATTGATGCTTTTGAACTGTGGTGTTGGAGAAGACTCTTGAGAGTCCCTTGGACTGCAAGGAGATCCAACCAGTCCATTCTGAAGGAGATCAATCCTGGAATTTCTTTGGAAGGAATGATGCTAAAGCTGAAACTCCAGTATTTTGGCCACCTCATGTGAAGAGTTGACTCATTGGAGAAGACTCTGATGCTGGGAGGGATTGAGGGCAAGAGGAGAAGGGGACAACAGAGGATGAGATGGCTGGATGGTATCACTGACTCGATGGATGTGAGTCTGAGTGACCTCTGGGAGTTGGTGATGGACAGGGAGGTCTGGCGTGCTGCGATTCATGGGGTTGCAAAGAGTCAGACACGACTGAGCGACTGATCTGATGATCAGTATTATAATTTAAAAAATAATAATTGAGAATTTAGTTAGATATTACATATTCATTGTGTATACAATTACATGGGTTTCTTCTGCTATAAAGAAAATTTTAATTCATACTTCCAATAAGTTAAGGTGGATGAGTTGAACTTTCAGAGGAAAGATGCTGAGATTATACTTATATTTGTAGGTAGTGGTGGTTCAGTGGTAAAGAATCCGCCTGCCAATGTAGGAGACCCAGGTTCAGTCCCTTGGTTGGAAAGATCCTCTGAAGGAAATGGCAACCCATTCCTTGCCTGGGGAATCCCATGGACAGAAGAGCCTGGCGGGCTACAGACCACGGGGTCACAAAAGAGCTAGACGTGACTTAGTGCCTAAACAGCAACCGCAGAAGTGACTCTGCCTTTTGACCTATTTGTAGATGCCTTGCTGCTGCTGCTAAGTCGCTTCAGTCGTGTCCGACTCTGTGCGACCCCATAGACGGCAGCCCACCAGGCTCCCCCGTCCCTGGGATTCTCCAGGCAAGAACACTGGAGTGGGTTGCCATTTCCTCCTCCAATGCATGAAAGCGAAAAGTGAAAGTGAAGTCGCTCAGTCGTGTCCGACTCCTAGCGACCCTATGGACTGGAGCCTACCAGGATCTTCCGTCCATGGGATTTTCCAGGCAAAAGTACTGGGGTGGGGTGCCATTGCCTTCCCCGGTAGATGCCTTACACAGGAGTTTAGATTTAAAATTTATTTCTGGCTCTTGTTAGTGATATAAAATAGATTTCTTTTCCCAAGAAAAAAGGAAGATTTTTCATCATTCATGATGTGCTTCTAAATTCCATTTAGCTTGGGTAATTAAAGGTTTGGGTTCTTTCTACTAAGTTTCTGGCTTTCAGCACTGTCATTTTTCTTTTCTTGACATTTAAAAAAAATAAAGATCCAGGAGATACTTAAAAGGGTGAAATTCTCTATATTTTTCTTAGCATTAAAAAAATACATTTATTCACTGCTAATTTTTTTAAAATTTTCACTTTATTTTAAAATTATTTTTACTTTTATTTGTATTTATTATTATTATTTTTATTTATATTCCATGTACCCCCATTCTCAATACAGACCAGGCAAAGGACCTGCCTGGACTGCAGTGTACATGGGGTGGGTTTATTCTGCCTCCTGTTTCTATATGGTCAGTGTAAGAACACAGCCTGCACTAAGCAACAAGATGGCTGATGCTAATATTTTAGATTATTTTATATTAATGATTCCTATTACTGCTAACACACACACACAAACTCTTACAACACTAATATTCAATACTGAAGCTCAAACAATGCAAATACTGGAAAAGATGGCAAAAAAACAAATGCCCAATTTCCGACACCCTAGAACTTTTCTGATAGTTCTCACACATCCATTTCATGACCTTGGGAAGCTTCAGAGGCCTTGACAGGGATGTTAGGATCCCAGAAGTCTGGACTGGAGCTCCACCTCTCAGCTGATCTGGGCATAAGTTACATAAACCCTGCGTCTTTACCACTGACTTGAGATCAATGCTGAGTAAAAAACAAGATAATATCTGATAGAGTGTGAGTGGGATATGTATTTCTTCTCTTCCTTTTAGAAGGTGGTGTTTTCCTCCTTTTGAAAGTCACCTATTTTTTTAATGAGAATGCAATTGAAGAGAAAATTACCCAAGAAACCAAGACAGAAAAGGATCAGAGGGTGTATACTGAAAGATTTGCTTAAGAACAGATTTTTTTCAGGGAGAGTGAGAACCCTCATTTCCTCTCAATTGAATCCTTTGGTTGTAGCCCAAGATAGAACTAAAGGTTAAAAGAAGGTAATTACTGATTATTTCGAGGGTAATTATAATGAGCTGAGATAACAGAATGATCACATTTCAAAACTTGATACTGTTTTTTTTAAAAGCAAAGAAAATGATTTCATTAAGTGGTATTCAAAACTGTTCAGGTTGGGAATGATGTTTAGAGAGACGTAGATGACAAAATCCACTTGAATGCAGAGTCTTGCATGTATCTGCTGAAGCATCCAGGAAAATGGAAGGGATATGCATGAGGTTGGAAAATAGCATTTTATAACAAAAAAATTGGACATCACATGCCCTCAGGGGCCGCTTTTGAGAACACCAACTAAGCTGCTTCTCAGGTTTGTGGCAGAAATTGAAGTCAAAGACAAGAATTTTTCATCTACAGAGTTTCTAATTCACAAGGAAAGCAAGAACTTTCGTTGTAAATTGATTTTTGAGTTTCTCATCTGAGGTGTGAAAGAGACCAGGGTATTGTTTTCCTATTAAACAATTTTTTTTGGTTTGACTATTATTTCCTTTTTCTTTGGAGAGGATCAAATCCCTTAACCTTATTAGACTTTCAGTTTGACATTTTGGGGTGCCAGGGAGTGGTTTTCTTAGAAAAGAAGGTTTTGTTGTTGTTTAGTTACTTAGTCACGTCCGACTCTTTGCGACCCCATGGACTGTAGCCTGCCAGACTCCTCTGTCCATGGGATTATCCAGACAAGAATGCTGTCATGGGTTGCCATTCCCTTCTCCAAGGGATCTTCCTGACCCAGGGATCAAACACGCGTCTCCTGCATTGTAGGTGACTGAGCCACCTAGGGAGCCAGGAGTTCAGAAATGTCTTCCTATTCCTCTCTGCCACGTACAATTGTTTTCCTCCATGATTTCTCATCCAGTGTATCTATTTTTCGAATGTCAAGCTAGCATGTCAGGACACCCTGTGACAAGTCGAGCTGATGACATGATGGTATGGGGACCAACTCACCCTCATCAGGGCTCACTTGTTTTCTCTCTTGGGGACTGAAGCTAGGCTTCACGCTGACCACTCCAATGGCTCTTCCAGAATACAGCTTTGCCAGAGTTCCCATTGCCTGCTAGATGCAAACAGCAACTGCAACTTTCCTGAGGTCGGTATCTGCCTATTGATCATGTGCTGAAAAGTAGGAACATTTCTGGGAGTGGATGTGTGTGAGCGTGTGTGCGAGAGTGACAGAGAAAGAGCGTGCTTTCTTGTTGCAATGAAACAGAATTTATGAGTAGGAGCAGACAGTTTTTGCTCCTGTTTGGCATCACACATAAAACAGAAGCCTATGTCTCTGATTTCTTGGGGACTCAGTTCCAAAGAGTTGTGTGTGTGTGTGTGTGTGCGCGCGCGCACATGTGCATGCCAGGGAGAAGGGACTCGGGCACATGGGTAGAGCACATGAGAGTTCATGTGGGCTAATTCATCAGCACAGTCCTTTTTCCCTTCAGAATGTAGGGTGTCCATGGGAGGAAAACCACTTCTGCAAAGAAGTCTTTGTCTGAATTTTCACAGTGATGTCAAAGTCTGAAGGGGGCAACACACTGCTATGTAAAATGAATGCCTCTCGGGGCCACGGCCAAGGTGCCAAGCAGGTAGGGGGAAAAAAAATGATGAGCGTTCTTAGTTACAATTGCCTGGGCTTTCTCCTGGCCTCTGGGACTCTGTCTGGGATCCCTCAATACCATCAAATTCATATTTTTATGCACCCTCTTTTTTCTGCTTGGATTAAAGCCCCCCTCCCTTTTTTTTTCCCTTGTTGGCTCAAACCACATTGTGGATCTGAGGTTTTATCCTTAACATTCTGTATTTTCAGTTTAATTAGGTTCATATCCTAGGAAATGCTTTCCTGCCAACCTCTACAGTGAGACACTCTTGTCAGGTGGGAGTTGATCCTCAGTGCTCTCTGGACCAGCCCATAATTAATTTTAAGAACAAAAGGAGAATCATTAAGAGTTATCCATGTTTGATCACGTTGTGGGGAGTGCAAAATATGTGCTCACTTTCCATGGCTACTGTGTCACATGTAGTCCAGATTTTAGCATGGGACTAGATGAAGACACCTCCAGTCATGCAAAATTCACCCTCCCATCCCCTCCCTCCACAACTTGTTACCAGCAAAATCTTGGTTTGAGCAGCAATGAATTCCAAGGAGATAGAGGTTTCATGGGCACATTTTTACAGCTTTCATTACCAGCAGGAAAGAATTTTCCTGCCCCAAAGCAGAAAATTATTTTCAGGCTTGATTCTCTGTAATGAAAGCAAAGTATGTATGTGAGTCCATGGGGAGTCTCTGTGTGTGTCTGTGTGTGTGTGTGTTGGGGGGGAGGCGGTTGCTGATTGCAATGCGGAGGGTCAATATGTGTTTACATTTGGATGGTAGGATTGGTACTTGAAAACACATGGCCAGTGACATTTAATGAAAGCCAATGGAATGAAGATAGTGAAGGGAATTAGCTTCCATGCTTCAGCTACAGTTCCTGTCATTAGTTGAACTTCAACTAAGTAGGCAACTGGCCCCCTAGAGGACTTCACTTTGCATTTCTCCCATAAAATGAAGTGAAAAAGATGCTGCTCGTCCAAGAAGACCACAGAGGGCCATTGAGTGTGTAGGAAGAACAGGATTTATAGGATGTAACAATACACAAAGCCACAGTTGCTCCAGGCAGACTCCTTAACTAACAAATGTTAAGTCATGTAGAAACACTACTAACATTTCCAGTAAAGACAGCTCAAATCCTTTGAGATAACAACCCTTTTGGGTAGGGGCCACCTTGTGAGAGTGGCCAGTGTCTGAGGATTGTGACTCAGGAGCATTGGGGAGGGTCTTTGACTGACAGCTGCAAAGAGAGAAAAAAAGAAAAGTAAAATAGATCCAGGGATCCAGGAAGCCTACATCATTTCTCAATGTTCTAACCCATTCATAAGAGTTCAATCAAATGTCGCGATCTTAACATCTCCGCCTAAACGCCCTCTGAGACACTGACTCAAATATTTGGGTCAGTAATAAGTTCATCGGTGGTTGAAAAAAAAATGCCCCAAACCAAATCACCACAAACACATTTCTACTAGTTACACAAGTTGATGTGATACTGTCTGGGTGATCGTAAGGAACTCACCCTTTTACTGAGGAATAAAGTCAAAGATATTTCATTGAGAACAATAAATGTTGCAGGTAATCAAATCATGCACCCACATTGCAAAACCATTATATATACCATAAGAAAGTCCTGTCATCTCTGCCCTCTGTTATTCTCCAGCCCGAGATCCAGTTGGACTGTTTCACTCAGAACTTTCTTAACCAGTTGAGCACTTCTGTTGCTACAACTCTGTTCTTGTTACACCCTCCTCTTACTTTCTAGATTTTTGAATCCTAAACACCCTTCCAACACCCAACTTTGAATCTGCTTCCTTGTTGATAAGGTCCATACTCAGAGTGGTATCTTTTATCAGTTTTGGTCTTTAATATTCATTTGACATATATTACTAGCTAACTTGTTTTCTTTTCAAAGTTTTTGTCTTGACGGACTTCTTTGATGATCTGGTGGCTACTACACACTTCCAAAGCAGGGGGCTTGGGTTTGATCCCTGACAGGGAACTAGATCCTGCTTGTCACAACTAAGATCCAGCATAGTCAAATAAATATTTTTTTAAAAAAAGTTTTGTCTTAAAATTAATTCAGATTTGTAGAAGTGTTGAAAAAATAGTATACCCCATGAACTGTAGCCTACCAGGTTTCTCCGTCCATGGGATTTTCCAGGCAAGAGTACCGGAGTGGGTTGCCATTTCCTTCTCCAGGGTATCTTCCCGACCAGGGATCAAACTCCAGTCTTCTGTATTGCAGGAAGATGCTTTACCCTTTGAGCCACCAGGGAAGCCCCATTAAAAAAAAAAAAATAGTATAGAGAGTCCTATATACCCGAGATCCAGTTTCCTCTTATGCGAACATCTTACATAATCATAGCAAGTTTGAAAGAAAGTGAAAGTGAAGTCGCTCAGTCGTGTATGACTCGTGTCTGACAACCCCACAGACTGTAGCCTACCAGGCTCCTCCATCCATGGGATTCTCCAGGCAAGAGTACTGGAGAGGGTTGCCATTCCCTTCTCCAAGGGATCTTCCCAACCCAGGGATCAAACCCAGGTCTCCCGTGATGCGGACAGACGCTTTACCATCTGAGCCACCAGGGAAGTCCAATCATAGCCAGTTTGCCAAACTAAGAAATTCATATTAGTGCAGTACTACTATCAGATAAGAGCTTCCCAGGTGGCTCAGTGGTAAAGAATCCACCTGTAAGGCAAGAGACATGGGTTTGATCCCTGGGTCAGGAAGAGGGCAACCCACTCAATTATGCTTGCCCAGGAAACCCCATGGACAGAGGAGCCTGGAAGGTTATAGTCCATGGGGTCACAAAGAGTTGGACATGACTTAGTGGCTAAAATAACAAAAACAACTATTATCTAAACTTCAGAGCGTCTTTGGATTTCTCCAGTTTTTAAAATATGAAAATAAATAAATAAAAAGTCATTTTTCTGTTCCAGGATCCGATCCAGGACTCCACATTGCATTTAGTCATCATGTCACCTTATATTCCAACAATGTTTCTTTTTTTTCTTATTTTGGTGTGTAACATTGATACTTTTGAAGGGTACTGTACAAGGGTTTCGGAGAAGGTGATGGCACCTCACTCCAGTACTCTTGCCTGGAAACTCCCATGGACAGAGGAACCTGCTAGGCTGTAGTCCACGGGGTTGCTAAGAGTCGGACACGACTGAGCGACTTCACTTTCACTTTTCATCTTCATGCATTGGAGGAGGAAATGGCAACCCACTCCAGAGTTCTTGCCTGGAGAATCCCAGGGACGGGGGAGCCTGGTGGGCTGCTGTCTATGGGGTTGCACAGAGTCAGACACGACTGAAGCGACTTAGCAGCAGCAGCAGCAGCAGTACGAGGGTTTTGTAGACTATACCGCCGTCTGTGTTTGTCTCGGGTTTTCTCATGATTAGATGGAGGCTACAAGTTTAAGAGAAAAATACTAAAGAGATGAAGTGCCCTCATTATCACATTCTACCAGAAGGCACATGACATCAGTGTGACTTATCATTGATGATGTTAGCCTCAAACCCTTTATTAAGCTACTGTCTGCCAGGCTTCGCTGCTGTTATTTATTTTTCTTTTCATACTCTATTCATTAGAAGCAAGTCACTAAGATCAGCCCACATTTCAGGGGAGAGGCACTAAGGTCCACCTCCTGTGTAGAGAGGAGTACCAAAGACTTTCTGGGAATATATTAAAAACCATGACAGTAGTTAATAAATTATGGCCGAGATGATTTCAGGCTATACGTTTTTCCTATTTCTCCTTCACATTTCACTCAGAATTTTAGCATCTCTCAGTGGATTCTGCAAGAAGTGGTTATTACTGTGGTGGACCAGGGGTGCCTTCCTATTTCTATCTTTCCTTCTGTATTTAATATTTGGGATTCTTCTGTAAGGACTATTTGTCTGTTTCCCCACTTATTCATTTACTTAATCATCTAGTTATGCCACCATGTCACGAACTTGTATATTATTTGTATACAAGTATATGTATATACATGTGCATACAACACAATGTATATTTGTGTTATAATCCAATATTCTCTTTATTTTGTTCCAGTGTTGGCTGTCAGAAGCTTGGATGTCTTTGACATGCCTCTATTTGGGGGAGGGCGCATTTCTTTAAGGTCTGGCATTTCCAGATGCTCCAGAATCATTTTGCATTTCCTGCACCCTAGAATCAACAATTTCTCCAAGGAACCCGGGTTCCTATTATCAATGACTGGCATTTAGAAACAAAGATCTGGGCACAGTTGCACTTGTGGCTACCGGCCTGTTGCTGCTTTGGGGCTCTTTCACTGCACAGAACTATGTAATATATATGTCCGGACACTATCCTATGTCTATATTCCTGCTGTATTTCTGTCCCGCCCCTCTATTTTCTCTTCCTCTCTGATACTATAGCTCCTACTCTAATCCACCTTTATTTGATTTTGTCACTTCTTTCTTTGGCAGTGAGAATCTTAGCTCCCATTATTCATAACCCACTGATTGATGTGTTAAACGCTAGTGTACATGTAGTTTCAGAATAGCTAAACTGCATTCTTGAAAAACAAACTTACCAACTACAGTACGATGTTTAGGCAAAGTAGTTTTTTTCCTTTGGTCTTATTTTCTAGTCAAACCACTGTTTTCCTCTTGTACTTCGGTCACCTCATTCCCCACTCCCCCACTCCCTCCAGTGAGACTTTCTCCCTTATTTGGAATATAATCAGACTTATTTATCAGAGTCTGCATTTTATCCAGGATCCTCCAACATCTTCTGTTTGTTTATTTTAATTGGCATGTAATAAAGTCCACTGTATACTGCCAAGGACTTCCCTGGCAGTCCATGGTTAAGACTCCGCACTCCCAAAGCAGGGCGCCTGGTCGAGAAACTAGATCGCAAATACTGCAGCTAAGAGCTATGAAGATCCCACATGCTGCAGCTAAGAACCACCTCAGCCAAATAAAATAAAAAAGAGAAAGAAAGAAGAAAAATGCACAGTCATATGCACCCCTACATAGCACCAAATAGAATTGTCCTGTCACCCCACAAATTCCCCTGTGTCCCCTCTGAGTCAGTCACTCTCCCTCCTCAAATCCTGCAAACAAATACTTATCTGTTATCCATCTTTGTAGTTTTGTCTTTTCAAAAATATCACACCAAATAGACTAGGACACAAGTAGTACTTTTGGTCTGGTTTCCTATATTTAGCAAAAATGAATTTATTTCATTAGGAACTCATTCCATTTTACTGTTGAATCATGTTCCATTGTATGGATGCACCACTATTTACTTTATTTATCTGTTGACAGACATTAACTTTCAGCAATTATGAACATAGTGGTTATAAATGTTTTGTACTGGTCTTCAGTTCAGTTCAGTTCACTTCAGTTGCTCACTTGTGTCCGACTCTTTGCAACCCCATGAATCGCAGCACACCAGGCCTCCCTGTCCATCACCAACTCCCAGAGTTCACTCAAACTCATGTCCATCGAGTCGGTTATGCCATCCAGCCATTTCATCCTCTGTTGTCCCCTTCTCCTCCTGCCCCCAATCCCTCCCAGTATCAGGGTCTTTTCCAATGAGTCAACTCTTCGCATGAGGTGGCCAAAGTATTGGAGTTTCAGCTTCAACATCAGTCCTTCCAATGAACACCCACCTCCTTTAGGATGGACTGGTTGGACCTCCTTGCAGTTCAAGGGACTCTCAAGAATCTTCTCCAACACTACAGTTCTTAGGTGAATGTAAATTTTCAGTTGATTTGAGTAAAAACCAGAAGTAGGATTGCTCAGTCCCACAGGTGCCTAGTCATACAGTAAGGGTATGCTTAATTTCATAAGAAACTAACAAACTGATCTCCAAAGTGGCTGAACCACTTTGCATTTCTACCAACAGTGAGTGAAGACGAATTAACTTCTTATTTTATTTCCACCTGTAACACCAGAATATGTGGGACATTATTTATTCATCATAATTACTTATAAAGTCCCTATGTGTCAACCAGTATTCCAGTGTATCTTAATAAAGATTTATTCAATTGGAAGAGAAAAATAAAAGTGTACACAAATAAATAATTTTGGAGAGTAATGAATACTATTAAGGTGATTGTTCTGAGATTGAGATGAACCACTTTGAAGAATTACAGACTTAAAATTTCATTTGCCCCACTGAATAAGAACTTAACAAAAATTCATTGAAACCAATGGATATGTCATGGGTGTTCTGATATGATGCTTTGGAAATGTGCTGTTCAAAGGAAATTCAATAAGCTACAATCTTTCACTGGATCTCTGGTTCTAAACTCTCTTCTTTGCATAGCAAGTGAGCAAGGATCTTTTGAAGTAGACTTGAGCATCTGTTTTATGTTTATCTGTATATTTTTTAAAATGTAATTTTGAGAATAAAGAGCAGGGAGGCAGAAGAGGATGGAGATCAGAAATAGAGGGAACTTCTTTTTCCTTTCTTTCTTTTTTTGGATGTACCACATGGCATGTGGGATCTTATTCCCCTAACCAGAAATCAAACCTATGCCCCCTGTATTGGAAGCACAGAGTCTTAACCACTGAACCACTAGGAATGTCCCAGAAATAGAAGGGATTTTTAAAGTTTTTATTGGAGTATATTGCTTTACAATGTTAGTTTCTGCTATACAGAAAAGTGAATCAGATATATATATATATATATAAATACACCCTCCTTTTTGGATTTCCTTCTCATTTAGATCACCACAGGGCATTGAGAAGAATCCCCTGTGCTATACAGTGGGAACTTCTTGATAGTCATCTAAGATAGACCTTGTATTGACTGAAAGGTGACTTGAAAAATATTTGTACTATTAAGGAAAAATAATTCAATTGGCTTACGAGTATTCCTGCCTTTAGAAATGCAAGATACAATGGTTCTTTTAAAAAGAAAACTATGAATTAGCTTGAAAACATCTTTTGGAGAGACATATAATTTTGAACATAGTAGCAGGAAAGAACAATATTTAGCTCCAGGAAAATTAGAAACAGATTTTTATAAAATCAGATTTATGATTCAATAACTTTCCGTTTGGGTAGAGGTCAGGGTATT
Organism: Tragelaphus eurycerus; assembly: GCA_935064755.1. Classification (NCBI taxonomy): domain Eukaryota; kingdom Metazoa; phylum Chordata; class Mammalia; order Artiodactyla; family Bovidae; genus Tragelaphus; species Tragelaphus eurycerus. Next base: position 7,171,172 of record CAKXYN010000034.1, on the reverse strand, counting down.
AGAGACGTTTTCCTGATACCCTCAAACTTCTCTTATGTAGAAATGCATTATTTACCTAACCTGGGAAGAGGCACACTTCCTAAAAGTAGATATTTTAAGATATTAATCATGGAACTTTGGCCAGTAGAATAACTTGATAATGTCCAGAAACCCATGATGGTACTCAGCTTGGGTTCCAGAAGCACTGAACACTGAGTGTGACAAATGTGTTTCAGAGGGTTGGCCCCCTTAGAAAAGTTGAGCTTGTCAGGAACAAATAAGCTTCCCAGTAGCGAAAATGGAGTTAAAACCAACTGAGTTTCAGTAACTGTAATGTGGACCATTGCTACTGATGCCTGGGCTGCATCCTCATTACTATCGTTCTACCTAGTTCTTCCAAGCTTAGGAAACTAACACTGCCCTGTCCTCAATCATGTAAGGAGTACGTAGCTGGCTTCCAGAGACTATTCAGTGGAAAAGTAGCTTTGTGGGGAAGGGAATCATCTGGGTGGGGGCAGTGGGGGGTGAGGGGGAGTTGTGATGGGAAAGATGTGTTGGGTGTCACTGGAAATTGATGTTTTGCCAGAATTAGGAGCAAAAATATTCAGAACTAGTTTTAGAAGGCTTAGAGTGATTTTTTTTTTTTTCCTGTGAAACAAACAAACAAACAAAAATTCAGAAATGTCTTGTGAATTTGGAACAGTTTGTTTAGTTCCCTATTCCATTCTCTGTGGCATGATGGTTCTAGGAAGCTGAGCTTCAAGATCACTCACTGGCTAAAGATCCCGAGTTGTGAAGAAAAGATGGACAGGGATAGGGTGGACAGGACAATGGGCCTTACTTAGCATTTAATTCCTTGTAGCTTCTCTTGAACTGATCAGCGTCTCATTACAGACGGGTAAGGATGATTTTCAACTTGTTGCTGTCGTTTTCTTTTTTTTTTTTAATAATTTTATTTTATTTTTTAACTTTACAATGTTGTATTGGTTTTGCCATATATCAAAATGAATCTGCCACAGGTATATATGTGTTCTCCATCCTGAACCCTCCTCCCTCCTCCTTCCCCATACCATCCCTTGGCATCGTCCCAGTGCACCAGCCCCAAGCATCCAGTATCGTGCATCGAACCTGGAGTGGTGACTCATTTCATATATGATATTATACATATTTCAATGCCATTCTCCCAAATCATCCCACCCTCTCCCTCTCCCAGAGTCCAAAAGACTGTTCTATACATCAGTGTCTCTTTTGCTGTCTCGTATACAGGGTTATTGTTACCATCATTCTAAATTCCATATATATGCATTAGTATACTGTATTGGTGTTTTTCTTTCTGGCTTACTTCACTCTGTATAAGAGGCTCCAGTTTCATCCACCTGATTAGAACTGATTCAAATGTATTCTTTTTAATGTCTGAGTAATACTCCATTGTGTATATGTACCATAGCTTTTCTTCTCCATTCATCTGCTGATGGACATCTAGGTTGCTTCCATGTCCTGGCTATTATAAACAGTGCTGTGATGAACATTGGGGTACACATGTCTCTTTCAATTCTGGTTTCCTCAGTGTGTATGCCCAGTAGTGGGATTGCTGGGTCATAAGGCAGTTCTGTTTCCAGTTTTTTAAGGAATCTCCACACTGTTCTCCATAGTGGCTGTACTAGTTTGCATTTCCACCAACAGTGTAAGAGGGTTCCCTTTTCTCCACACCCTCTCCAGCATTTATTGCTTGTAGACTTTTGGATCACAGCCATTCTGACTGGCATGAAATGGTACCTCATCAGATCAGATCAGATCAGATCAAATCAGTTGCTCAGTCGTGTCAGACTCTTTGCGACCCCAAAAATCACAGCACGCCTCCATCACCAACTCTCTGAGTTCACTCAGACTCAGGTCCATCGAGTCAGTGATGCCATCCAGCCATCTCATTCTCTGTCGTCCCCTTCTCCTCTTGCCTCCAATCCCTCCCAGCATCAGAGTCTTTTCTAAAGGGTCAACTCTTCGCATGAGGTGGCCAAAGTACTGGAGTTTCAGCTTTAGCATCATTCCTTCCAAAGAAATCCCAGGGCTGATCTCCTTCAGAATGGACTGGTTGGATCTCCTTGCAGTCCCAGGGACTCTCAAGAGTCTTCTCCAACACCACAGTTCAAAAGCATCAATTCTTCGGCGCTCAGCCTTCTTCACAGTCCAGCTCTCACATCCATACATGACCTTCTTTGCATTTCTCTGATAATGAGTGATGTTGAGCATCTTTTCATGTGTTTGTTGGCCATCTGTATGTCTTTGGAGAAATGTCTGTTTAGTTCTTTGGCCCATTTTTTGATTGGGTCATTTATTTTTCTGAAATTAAGCTGTAGGAGTTGCTTGTATATTTTTGAGATTAGTTGTTTGTCAGTTGCTTCATTTGCTATTATTTTCTCCCATTCTGAAGGCTGCCTTTTCACCTTGCTTATAGTTTCCTTTGTTGTTCAGAAGCTTTTAAGTTTAATTAGGTCCCATTTGTTTATTTTTGTTTTATTTCCAATATTCTGGGAGGTGGGTCATAGATGATCCTGCTGTGATGTATGTCAGAGAGTGTTTTGCCTATGTTTTCCTCTAGGAGTTTTATAGTTTCTGGTGTTACATTTAGATCTTTTTTTTTTTTTTTAAAATCTGTCACTTTTTGTCTGGTCTCTGATGAAATGAATGAAGGAAGTCCATTTTGAGTTTATTTTTGTGTATGGTGTTAGAAAGTGTTCTAGTTTCATTCTTTTACAAGTGTTTGACCAGCTTTCCCAGCACCACTTGTTAAAGAGATTGTCTTTTCTCCATTGTATATTCTTGCCTCCTTTGTTAAAGATAGATCAGATCAGATCAGTCGCTCAGTCGTGTCCGACTCTTTGCGACCCCATGAACCGCAGCACGCCAGGCCTCCCTGTCCATCACAAGCTCCCGGAGGTCACTCAGACTCGCATCCATCGAGTCAGTGATGCCATCCAGCCATCTCATCCTCTGTCGTCCCCTTCTCCTCCTGCCCTCAATCCCTCCCAGCATCAGAGTCTTCTCCAATGAGTCAACTCTTCGCATGAGGTGGCCAAAATACTGGAGTTTCAGCTTTAGCATCATTCCTTCCAAAGAAATTCCAGGATTGATCTCCTTCAGAATGGACTGGTTGGATCGTCTTGCAGTCCAAGGGACTCTCAAGAGTCTTCTCCAACACCACAGTTCAAAAGCATCAATTCTTCGGCGCTCAGCCTTCTTCACAGTCCAGCTCTCACATCCATACATGACCACAGGAAAGACCATAGCCTTGACTAGGCGAACCTTTGTTGGTAAAGTAATGTCTCTGCTTTTGAATATGCTATCTAGGTTGGTCATAACTTTCCTTCCAAGGAGCAAGCGTCTTTTAATTTCATGGCTGCAGTCACCATCTGCAGTGATTTTGGAGCCCAGAAAAACAAAGTCTGACACTGTTTCCACTGTTTCCCCATCTATTTCCCATGCAGTGATGGGACCAGATGCCATGATCTTTGTTTTCTGAATGTTGAGCTTTAAGCCAACCTTTTCACTCTCCACTTTCACTTTCATCAAGAGGCTTTTTAGCCCCTCTTCACTTTCTGCCATAAGAGTGGTGTCATCTGCATATCTGAGGTTATTGATATTTCTCCCGGCAATCTTGATTCCAACTTGTGTTTCTTCCAGTCCAGCATTTCTCATGATGTACTCTGCATATAAGTTAAATAAACATGGTGACAATATGCAGCCTTGACGTACTCCTTTTCCTATTTGGAACCAGTCTGTTGTTCCATGACCAGTTCTAACTGTTGCTTCCTGACCTGCATACAGATTTCTTAAGAGGCAGATCAGGTGGTCTGGTATTCCCATCTCTTTCAGAATTTTCCATAGTTTATTGTGATCCACACAGTCAAAGGCTTTGGCATAGTCAATAAAGCAGAAATAGATGTTTTTCTGGAACTCTCTTGCTTTTTCCATGATCCAGCGGATGTTGGCAATTTGATCTCTGGTTCCTCTGCCTTTTCTAAAACCAGCTTGAACATCAGGAAGTTCATGGTTCACATATTGCTGAAGCCTGGCTTGGAGAATTTTGAGCATTACTTTACTAGCGTGTGAGATGAGTGCAATTGTGCGGTAGTTTGAGCACTCCTTGGCATTGCCTTTCTTTGGGATTGGGATGAAAACTGACCTTTTCCAATCTTGTGGCCACTGCTGAGTTTTCCAAATTTGCTGGCATATTGAGTGTAGCACTTTCACAGCATCATCATTCAGGACTTGGAATAGCTCCACTGGAATTCCATCACCTCCACTACCTTTGTTCGTAGTGATGCTTTCTAAGGCCCATTTGACTTCACACTCCAAGATGTCTGGCTCTAGGTCAGTGATCACATCATCATGATTATCTGGGTCTTGAAGCTCTTTTTTGTACAGTTCTTCTGTGTATTCTTGCCACCTCTTCTTAATATCTTCTGCTTCTGTTAGGTCCACACCATCTCTGTCCTTTATTGTGCCCATCTTGCATGAAACGTTCCTTTGGTATCTCTGATTTTCTTGAAGAGATCCCTAGTCTGCCCGCGACCGGCGCGCCATTTAAGAGCGACCTCGCCTGCCCGCGGCCGGCTGCGTCGCGCACTAAGAGCGCCCCGCCGGCTGCGTCGCGCACTAAGAGCGCGGCAGAGAGGAGCTACCCCACGACCGAGGTCAGGAAGGGCGGCAGTGAGGAGAGACCCCTCGTCCAAGGTAAGGTGCGATGGCTGTGCTTCGCTGGCCGGGAACAGCCGGGAGCAGCCGGGATGAGATACCCCACGCCCAAGGTAAGAGAAACCCAAGTAAGACAGTAGGTCTTGAAAGAGGGCATCAGAGGGCAAATACACTAAAACCATTCTCACAGATAACTAGTCAATCTAACCACACAAGGACCACACCCTTGTCTAACTCAATGAGATTCAGCCATGCCCGAGGGGCAACCTGGGATAGGCGGGTCATGGTGGAGAGATATGACAGGGTGTGGTCCACTGGAGAAGGGAATGGCAAACCACTTCAGTATTCTTGCCTTGAGAACCCCATGAACAGTATGAAAAGACAAAATGATAGGATACTGAAAGAGAAACTCCCCAGGTCAGTAGGGGCCCAATATGCTACTGGAGATCAGTGGAGAATTAACTCCAGAAAGAATGAAAGGATGGAGCCAAAACAAAAAGAATACCCAGCTGTGGATGTGTCTGGTGATAGAAGCAAAGTCCGATGCTGTAAAGAGCAATATTGCATAGGAACCTGGAATGTCAGGTCCATGAACCAAGGCAAATTGGAAGGGGTCAAACAAGAGATGGCAAGAGTGAATGTTGACATTCTAGGAATTAGCGAACTAAAATGGACTGGAATGGGTGAATTTAACTCGGATGACCATTATATATACTACTGTGGGCAGGAATCCCTCAGAAGAAATGGAGTGGCCATCATGGTCAACAAAAGAGTCCGAAATGCAGTACTTGGATGCAATCTCAAAAACGATAGAATGATCTCTGTTCGTTTCCAAGGCAAACCATTCAATGTCACAGTAATCCAAGTCTATGCCCCAACCAGTAACGCCGAAGAAGCTGAAGTTGAACAGCTCTATGAAGACCTACAAGACCTTTTAGAACTAACACCCAAAAAAGATGTCCTTTTCATTATAGGGGACTGGAATGCAAAAGTAGGAAGTCAAGAAACACCTGGAGTAACAGGCAAATTTGGCCTTGGAATACGGAATGAAGCAGGGCAAAGACTAATAGAGTTTTGCCAAGAAAATGCACTGGTCATAGCAAATACCCTCTTCCAACAACACAAGAGAAGACTCTATACATGGACATCACCAGATGGTCAACACCGAAATCAGATCGATTATATTCTTTGCAGCCAAAGATGGAGAAGCTCTATACAATCAGCAAAAACAAGACCAGGAGCTGACTGTGGCTCGGACCATGAGCTCCTTATTGCCAAATTCAGACTGAAATTGAAGAAGGTAGAGAAAACTACTAGACCATTCAGGTATGACCTAAATCAAATCCCTTATGAGTACACAGTGGAAGTGAGAACTAGATTTAAGGGCCTAGATCTGATAGATAGAGTGCCTGATGAACTATGGAATGAGGTTCGTGACATTGTACAGGAGACAGGGATCAAGACCATCCCCATGGAAAAGAAATGCAAAAAAGCAAAATGGCTGTCTGGGGAGGCCTTACAAATAGCTGTGAAAAGAAGAGAAGCGAAAAGCAAAGGAGAAAAGGAAAGATATAAACATTTAAATGCAGAGTTCCAAAGAATAGCAAGAAGAGATAAGAAAGCCTTCTTCAGTGATCAATGCAAAGAAATAGAGGAAAACAACAGAATGGGAAAGACTAGGGATCTCTTCAAGAAAATCAGAGATACCAAAGGAACATTGTTAAAGATAAGGTGTCCATATGTGCGTGGATTTATCTCTGGGCTTTCTATTTTGTTCCATTGATCTATATTTCTGTCTTTGTGCCAGTACCATACTGTCTTGATGACTGTGGCTTTGTAGTAGAGCCTGAAGTCAGGCAGGTTGATTCCTCCACTTCCATTTTTCTTTCTCAAGATTGCTTTGGCTATTCGAGGTTTTTTGTATTTCCATACAAATTGTGAAGTTATTTGTTCTAGCTCTGTGAAAAATACCATTGGTATCTTGATAGGGATTGCATTGAATCTATAAATTGCTTTGTAGTATACTCATTTTCACTATATTGATTCTGCCAATCCATGAACATGGTATATTTCTCCATCTATTAGGGTCCTCTTTGATTTCTTTCACCAGTGTTTTATAGTTTTCTATATATAGGTCTTTAGTTTCTTTAGGTAGATATATTCCTAAGTATTTTATTCTTTTCATTGCATTGGTGAATGGAATTGTTTCCTTAATTTCTCTTTCTATTTTCTCATTATTAATGTATAGGAATGCAAGGGATTTCTGTGTGTTGATTTTATATCCTGCAACTTTACTATCCTCATTAATTAGCTCTAGTAATTTTCTGGTGGAGTCTTTAGGGTTTTCTATGTAGAGGATCATGTCATTTGCAAACAGTGAAAGTTTTACTTTTTCTTTTCCAATTTGGATTCCTTTTATTTCTTTTTCTGCTCTGATTGCTGTGACCCAAACTTCCTAAACTATGTTGAATAGTAATGGTGAAAGTGGGCATCCTTGTCTTGTTCCTGACTTTAGGGAAAATAAATTTCAATTTTTCACCATTGAGGATAATGTTTACTGTGGGTTTGTCATAGATAGCTTTTATTATGTTGAAGTATGTTCCTTCTATTTCTGCTTTCTGGAGAGTTTTTATCATAAATGGATGTTGAATTTTGTCAAAGCCTTTCTCTGCATATTGAGATAATCATACGGTTTTTATTTTTCAATTTGTTAATGTGGTGTATTAACATTGATTGATTTGCGGATATTGAAGAATGCTTGCATCCCTGGGATAAAGCCCACTTGGTCATGGTATGATCTTTTTAATGTGTTGTTGTATTTTGATTGCTAGAATTTTGTTAAGGATTTTTGCATCTATGTTCATCAGTGATATTGGCCTGTAGTTTTCTTTTTTTGTGGCATCTTTATCAGGTTTTGGTATTAGGGTGATGGTGGCCTCATAGAATGAGTTTGGAAGTTTACCTTCCCCTGCAATTTTCTGGAAGAGTTTGAGTAGGATAGGTGTTAGCTCTTCTCTAAATTTTTGGTAGAATTCAGCTGTGAAGCTATCTGGACCTGGGCTTTTATTTGCTGGAAGATTTCTGATTACAGTTTCAATTTCCGTGCTTGTGATGGGTCTGTTAAGATTTTCTATTTCTTCCTGGTCCAGTTTTGGAAAGTTGTACTTTTCTAAGAATTTGTCCATTTCTTCCATGTTGTCCATTTTATTGCCATATAATTGCTGATAGTAGTCTCTTATGATCCTTTGTATTTCTGTGTTGTCTGTTGTGATCTCTCCATTTTCATTTCTAATTTTATTGATTTGATTTTTCTCCCTTTGTTTCTTGATGAGTCTGGCTAATGGTTTGTCAATTTTATTTATCCTTTCAAAGAACCAGCTTTTGGCTTTATTGATTTTTGCTATGGTCTCTTTTGTTTCTTTTGCATTTATTTCTGCCCTAATTTTAAAGATTTCTTTCCTTCTACTAACCCTGGGGTTCTTAATTTCTTCCTTTTCTAGTTGCTTTAGGTGTAGAGTTAGGTTATTTATTTGACCTTTTTTCTTGTTTCTTGAGGTATGCCTGTATTGCTATGAACTTTCCAATTAGGACTGCTTTTACAGTGTCCCACAGGTTTTGGGTTGTTGTGTTTTCATTTTCCTTCGTTTCTATGCAAATTTTGATTTCTTTTTTGATTTCTTCTGTGATTTGTTGGTTATTCAGCAGTGTGTTGTTCAGCCTCCATATGTTGGAATTTTTAATAGTTTTTCTCCTGTTATTGAGATCTAATCTTACTGCATTGTGGTCAGAAAATATGCTTGGAATGATTTCAATTTTTTTGAATTTACCAAGGCTAGATTTATGACCCAGGATGTGATCTTTCCTGGAGAAGGTTCCGTGTGCACTTGAGACAAAGGTGAAATTCATTGTTTTGGGATGAAATGTCCTATAGATATCAATTAGGTCTAACTGGTCTATTGTATCATTTAAAGTTTGTGTTTCCTTGTTAGTTTTCTGTTTAGTTGATCTATTCGTAGGTGTAAGTGGGGTATTAAAGTCTCCCACTATTATTGTGTTATTGTTAATTTCTCTTTTCATACTTGTTAGCATTTGTCTTAGATATTGCGGTGCTCCTATGTTGGGTGCATATATATTTATAATTGTTATATCTTCTTCTTGGATTGATCCTTTGATCATTAGGTAGTGACCTTCTTTGTCTCTTTTCAGAGCCTTCATTTTAAAGTCTATTTTATCCGATATGAGTATTGCTACTCCTGCTTTCTTTTGGTCTCTATTTGCATGGAAAATCTTTTTCCAGCCCTTCACTTTCAGTCTGTATGTGTCCCCTGTTTTGAGGTGGGTCTCTTGTAGACAACATATGTAGGGGTCTTGTTTTTTGTATCCATTCAGCCAGTCTTTGTCTTTTGGTTGGGGCATTCAACTCATTTACGTTTAAGGTAATTATTGATAAGTATGATCCCGTTGCTATTTACTCTATTGTTTTGGATTCGAGTTTATACACCCTTTTTGTGTTTCCTGTCTAGAGAATATCCTTTAGTACTTGTTGGAGAGCTGGTTTGGTGGTGCTGAATTCTCTCAGCTTTTGCTTGTCTGTAAAGCTTTTGATTTCTCCTTCATATTTGAATGAGATCCTTGCTGGTTACAATAATCTGGGCTGTAGGTTATTTTCTTTCATCACTTTAAGTATGTCTTGCCATTCCCTCCTGGCTTGGAGAGTTTCTATTGAAAGATCAGCTGTTATCTTTATGGGAATTCCCTTGCGTGTTATTTGTTGTTTTTCCCTTGTTGCTTTTAATATTTGTTCCTTGTGTTTGATCTTTGTTAATTTGATTAATATGTGTCTTGGGGTATTTCACCTTGGGTTTATCTTGTTTAGGACTCTCTGGATTTCTTGGACTTGAGTGATTATTTCCTTCCTCATTTTAGGGAAGTTTTCAACTATGATCTCCTCAAGTATTTTCTCATGGTCTTTCTTTTAGTCTCCTTCTTCTGGGACTCCTATGATTCGAACATTGTAGTGTTTAATATTGTCCTGGAGATCTTTGAGATTGTCCTCATTTCTTTTAATTCATTTTTCTTTTTCCTCTCTGACTCATTTATTTCTACCATTCTGCCTTCTAATTCACTAATCCTATCTTCTGCCTCTGTTATTCTACTATTTGTTGCCTCCAGAGTGTTTTGGATCTCATTTATTGCATTATTCATTATATATTGACTCTTTTATTTCTTCTAGGTCCTTGTTAAACCTTTCTTGCATCTTCTCAATGCTTTTCTCCAGGCTATTTATCTGTGATTCCATTTTGATTTCAAGATTTTGGATCAATTTCACTATCACTATTCGAATTCTTTATTAGGTAGATTCCCTATCTCTTCCTCTTTTGTTTGGTTTGGTGGGCATTTATTCTGTTCCTTTACCTGCTGGGTATTCCTCTGTCTCTTCATCTTGTTTATATTGCTTTGTTTGGGGTGTCCTTTCAGTATTCTGGCAGTTTGTGGAGTTCTCTTTATTGTGGAGTTTCCTCGCTGTGTGTGGGTTTGTACAGGTGGCTTGTCAAGGTTTCTTGGTTAGGGAAGCTTGTGTCGGTGTTCTGGTGGGTGGAGCTGGATATCTTCTCTCTGGAGTGTAATGAAGTGTCCAGTAATGAGTTATGAGATGTCTATGGTTTTGTAGTAACTTTGGGCAGCCTGTATATTGGAGCTCAGGGCTGTGTTCCTGTGTTGCTGGAGAATTTGCTTGGTATGTCTTGTCCTGGAACTTGTTGGCTCTTGTGTGGTGCTTGGTTTCAGTGTAGGTATGGAGGCATTTGATGAGCTCCTGTCAATTAATGTTCCCTGGAGTCAGGGTTTGGACTTAAGCCTCCTGCTTCCAGTTATCGTTCTTATTTTTACAGTAGCCTCAAAACTTCTCTTTCTATACAGCACCATTGATAAAACCTCTAGGTTAAAGATGAAAAGTTTCTCCACCATCAGGGTCATCCAGAGAGGTTCACAGCGTTACATGGAGAAGAGAAGAGGGAGGAGGGAGTTAGAGGTGACCTGAATGAGATGAGGTGGAATCAATATAGAAGAGAGGGGGCTAGCCAGTAATCACTTCCTTATGTGCAGTCCACAACTGGACCGCTCAGAGATGTTCATGGAGTTATACAGAGAAGAGAAGAGGGAGGAAGGAGAAAGAGGTGGCCAGGAGGATAAAAGGGGGGAATGAAAAGGAGAGAGACAGATCCAGCCAGTAATCAGTTCCCTAAGTGTTCTCCACCATCTGGAACACACAGAAATTCAGAGTTGGGTAGAGTAGAGAAGGGTTAGGGGAGGAGACACAGGGGACCTGGTGGAGAAAAAGGATAGTCCAAAGGGGGCGAGAGCAGTCAAGCCAGTAATCTCGCTCCCAAGTAAACAATGGGTACTGAAGATTGGGTTCTTAAAGGTACAAAATTGGTAACAAATACCTAAAAGCAAAAATTAAAAATCTAGAGTAGAGTTTGGAATTTCAAAAATACAATGTTAAAGAAAGGAAGAAGGAAAAGAAAGAGAGAAAAGAAAAAAAAAGTCACAAAAATTATAAAAACATAGGTACAAAATTGATAACAAATACCAAAAAGCAAAAGTTAAAAATCTAGAGTAGAGTTTGGAATTTAAGAAATACAATGTTAAAGAAAAGAAGAAAAAAAGAAAGAAAGAGAAAAAGAAAAAAAAACAAGGTTACAAAAATTATAAAGAATATATATATGAAGTTTTCTTTTTAAAAAAATAGGGTCTTTCTTTTGCAAAGTAATAGTAGGTTATAAAAGTGAAAATTAAATGAGTAATAGAGGACTTAAACATTTTTTTAAAATTAAAAAAAGAAAGAAAGAAAGAATGATCGTAAAAATAGTAAAAATATGTCTAGGACTTTCTCTGGTGTTGTTGTGGGTATTATGGGATCAGTTCATTTTTGGCTAGTTCTTTGGTCTGGCTTATATTTCTCAAGATCCATAGGCCCCTTCCTATGTAGTCGGTATTAACGACAGGGTTTTAATCTATTGCCTGTTGCTTCCAAGGCGGTTCCCTCTGTTATAGCTTCTTCTGTTTGCTGGTCTCTTCAGTGTCTTATTTCTGCCCTGATACAAAGGGGGTAGTGGTGGACACTTTTTTTTTTTTTTTTTTTTTTTAGGCTCACTTGTTCAGTTGCGCTGTGGGGAGGGAGGGATGCTGCAAACAAGTAACACTGGTGTGTGCTCGCAGTACCTCGGCCACACTGGGCCTGCCCCTGCTCACGGCACGTGTAGCCTCCCTGCCCACAATGTTCAGGCTCTAGGTTGCTCAGCCGGGAACCATCGGAGCCCAGCCCTGGGCTGCATGCACCTCCCAGGTCTAGCCGCTCAGGTTCAGGTACTCGGGTAGTCCTCAGAGGTGCAGACTCGATGGGGCCTGCGTTTTGTGCCCTTCCCAGGTCTGAGCAGCTCAGGTGATGCTGAGGTGTTTGGCGAGTGCGGTTGCTGCTACTTATCACCTTCTCGCCGCTGGGTTTTCTGGGTGTACAACCGGGGCACCTTCTCCGGTGGATGTTGACCGTCCAGAACCTCAAGAAGTCTTAGTTAGCAAAGAAGCCTGCTTACAGTTTTGTAGATACTGTCTCTCTGGGGCTGCGATTGCCCCCTTCTGGCTCTGGCTGCCTGTCACCAGAGGGGGATGGTCTGCAGCCGGCTATCTCTGTTTAGTCCTTTGTTTCGTGCGTGGGCCTGGTGGTGTCTTAGGTTAGGGCTGACTTTTTGCATGGTAGTTATCCCACAGTCTGGTTTGCTAGCCCAAATTAGTTCGCTCAGATAGCTCTCGGGGCATTCAGGCCAGATCCTTACTCTAAGCAATGCAGCCTGCACCTCCCTGCCCAGCCCTCACTTGCTAGTGGTGAGTGCAGGCGTCTGCGCTGCTTCTCCACTGGGGGAGTTACTGTTGGGCTCGTAATCTGTGGGTTGTAATTGTTTATTTATTTTTATTCCCTGTTAAGTTGCCCTCTGTGCTTCCAAGGCTCAGCACAGACTTGGCAGTGAGAGTGTTTCCAGGTGTTTAAAAACTTCTCTCTTTTTGAGACTCCCTTCCCAGGACAGAGCTCCCTCCCTCCCTCTTTTGTCTCTTTTTTTGTCTTTTATATTTTTTCCTACCTTGTTTCGAAGACAATGGGTTGCTTTTCTGGGTGCCTGATGTCCTCTGCCGGCATTCAGAAGTTGTTTTGTGGAATTTACTCGGCGTTTAAACATTCTTTTGATGAATTTGTGGGAGAAAGTGGTCTCCCCGTCCTATTCCTCTGCCATATTCTGTTGCTATCATTTTAACCTCAGTTTATCTTCATACATATCATTTCAATAAAATAACCACATTTTTTCTGTCAAGAGAGGGAAAGGCATTAAAGAATAAAATATGGATAAATTATGTAGGGGAGATAAATACACACATATACACACACACAGACAAACATATATATGCATATGTGTGTATCCTTCTTGATCCAGTTCTGATTTTTTCCCCTTGTTTCTGATGGACATATTTCTGAAGTCAGAGCTTCTGATCTTGTCTTGGTCCCTGCCATCTTTTGGAAGACAGCTCCCAGATTAAGGGGAGAAAGGGGGAAATGAAGTCTTGAGTCTCATATATTAAAACAGACAACAATACTCTAGGCACATGGCGAGGGAATTGTAATGTAATGAATATTTTTAAATGTTCTAATGAGGTAAACTACAGTTAAGCTCATTTAAGGACAAGAATCTGGAAATGATGAAAGAGAAGCCTAGAATTATTTAAATATAGGTCAAAGTTTGGGTCCTGTGCAAAAATTCTATTTTAGTTTGTGGTTGAATCATCTGCTTCTTGACAAGTAGATATCATTTTTGGTGCCAGAATGAGGGCCGGTCCCGCTGTTGTTTGTCGGGGTGTGCCAGGGTACATCCACCAGGCTGCATACCCGACTTCAGAGCTCTGTAGCGTCCTGCATGCACGCTAGGCGTGCAATGATCTGCTTTGCAGCAGCGCCACCTATCGGCAATAGAGGGCAGGGGACGGACCCATGCAAACCGACCTCAAAGAAGGATTTGCTTTGGATTCGGCCTGTATTGTTCCTCACTGCCAGGAAACAGAAGGACGTGGGACTTTCATTTTGAATCTGACGCCGCGTGTTCGCCTGACTGAGCTGAGGGAGAAGCTGTCATCGTGTGTTAGTTTAGTGCTGGCTCTGGGAATTAGCTCTGTTACACACAGAAAGGACAGGGAGGAGATTTGCAGACTCAATGAAGGGAAATGCTGTCTGAGGATTCCAAGCTTCATGTTATTAACAAATATGAACAAAGATTTTCGTCCCTGGGAAACCCCAGCAGGAGCTTTCTCCTTTTTCCATCTGTCAGATGGTTGTGGGGCAGGAAGTCCGGAGCTCCTTAGAGGTAATGAGCTTTGAACATTCGATTAAGGAATTCCATTCTGCAAGCAGACTTTCTGGCTTAGGGGTTTCAGAGGCCTTGGAGAGCAGGTTGCCCTGACGTTCAAAATATAAAACCGTCCAGCCTCTGCAGCCTGGGAAGGGTGATGCCAGTCAGATAAATGGTTGTTCTGTTAGATGCTTGGGAAGGCATTCTGGCCATGTGGATGGTGGAAGAAAGCTGCTTTGCAGAAAATTCAATGTTTTTCAGAAGCAAAACATTGAATGTTTTTCTGAAAAGCATTGAATACCAATATTTCCTTAATTCTGGTAGCTCAGAGGTTAAAGTGTCTGCCTGCAATGCGGGAGACCCGGGTTTGATCCCTGGGTTGGGAAGATCCCCTGGAGAAGGAAATGGCAAGCCCCTCCAGTATCCTTGCCTGGAGAATCCCATGGACGGAGGAGCCTGGTGGGCTACAGTCCACAGGGTCGCAGAGTCGGACACGACTGAGCGACTTCACTTTCACTTTCAAAAGTTATTAGAGTTACTTCTAATTTCTTTTTAATTTTTATTTTTGTTCTTATGGGGGGAAGGGAAAGAAAAATTTCTAGAAATGAAGGAATGCTTGTGTCCTACTTTTATGAGGAACAGCTTTAATTATACCCTTTGCTTCTGATGGACCACCTTCTCTTTTTTTCCACCCTCTGAATTCAAAATGAGAGGTGACAGGGCTTCCCAGTGGCTTAGTGGTAGGAAATCCACCTGCCAATGCAGGAGACACAGGATCCATCCCTGATCTGGGAAGATCCCATGTGCGGGGGTGGGGCAGGGTGGAACTACAGAGCCTGTGCTCTAAAGTGGGGTAGCCACAACTACTGAGCCCACACGCCCTAAAAGCCATGCTCTGCAACAAAAGAAGCCTGTGCACTGCAAGCAGAGAGCAGTTTCACTCGCCACAGCTAGAGAGTAGCTACCGCTGGCTGCAACTAGAGAAAGCCTGTGTAGCAATGAAGACCCACCCAGCACAGCCAAAAATAAATACATAGTAATTTTTTTTTTTTTTTTTTAATGAGAAGTGAAGAGAGACAGATGGCTCATTTTGGTGTTTCAAGCAGGATACAGCCAGGGTCGAAGGTTAGGGGCAGAGAGACCATTTGTTCTCTTTTATGTGCTTTCATACCCTAAGTTGGAGCAGGTTTATGGCCACCATATAACCATGACTCCTGTGGTTATTTATTTATGTTAACTAAATAGCCTCAAGGATCCAACTGCAGGCCCTCAATTGATTCCAGTTCTTCCTCCTTGAAAAAAATATATGAATCTAAATCTGACGTGAGTACATCACCATGAAGGAAGTAGATTCCTTCCTGACATCGTATAGAGCATAAACACAAACAATGAAATGGGTGAAACCATGGTGACTGCATCAGGGCACAAAAAAGTAAAAAATTGTGAGTTAAAATCAGACGTGGCATTTAAACTCCATTGTTATGAACACAGAGATGATCTTGTTCTCTCCCTCCTGTCATTTCTCAGGACCAATTCTAGAACCATGTACAGTTTGACATTCAAGTCCTAAGCAAAATAATATGAGTCGCAAGATGATTTGTTTTAATATGATCCCACCTACCAGTTCCTATTCAGTTAAAATACACCAGGTGAGCCTAGCTGGAAATAACTACTTTGATCATCATCACAGAAGTAAGGGAGAACAAAGGTTGAATATATAGCCTACAGTTAAAGAGACTAAGCAAAAGAAATACACCCCCTTCTCCAAGTGAAACACAAGAAGCATGAATAGTTTGCTGTGTATTTTAAGGATTAAAAGAAGTCAAAACAAAACTGGAGTGATTATTTAAACAACATATGAAATAGACCACTAATTTCCAAGGGACATTTTATACTTAAAGCCTTTAAAACATAGCAAGGAGATAACGGTGTATGGATACTAAAATTAATTAAGAAAAGCATAAGCTACAACATGGAACATTACATAAAAGCAGTGATTAATTAATTAGTATTATGAATCAGTTGTATACCATCTTCTTGGGCTTTCTAAAAGGAGGTGATGCACTTATGGTCTGGAAAAGTGAAAAAGGATTCCTTGGGCTTTGAGAGATAGATAAATTGAAATAATTATATGGTAATATTACTACCCTTTCTGAGTTCTTAAGTGTACTCTTCAGAGGTACATTACTTTGATCTCTTATGCATTTTCTAGGGTAAGTAGTTTATGCTTCTTAATCCAACAAAGCCTAAAATATGTCATAAAATATAAGAAAAAGTTAAAAGACAGCTTTGAACTCCAACCTTTTCAAAGAGTTGAGATAAATGAATGACTGGAGAAAACAACAAATCTTTGATGAGTTGGGATACATAGAGAGAAACCATTAGACTTTGTTTTGAAAGCAGAGTGTTCTGTGAGCCATTTTTCTAAACACCAGTACCTAGGAACACGTCTCACAGATGAAATATGTTTGACCTTGCATCTGACTTTCATTCATTTTCTGTTATTTGCCAAATCTTTATTGGCTCCTTTCTTTAAGAACAAAGCTTGCTCCCTTGAAATAGGAAACACTGGAAACAGACATTGATACTAGGCTTTTAGTATCCTTCAAAATAATGAAGAGGCAAAGGATTTTTAGAGCTAAGGTGAAATAGTTACATACACAGAGGGTATAGGAATCAAGCCTGACCTTGGGATGGGAGAAAGTACCCCAGTACCACAAAGACTTTAGACTTTAAAGAATAAGTAGAATTTTTATAGCATAGAACAAAAATATAATTCTCTACCATTATAATTGTTTTTGTTTTTGCTAAGTTGTGTCTGACTCTTTGTGACCCCGTGGACTGCAGCACGTGAGGCCTCCCCCTTCTTCACTACCTCCCAGAGTTTGCTCAAATTCATGTCCATTGAGTCAGTGATGCTATCTAACCATCTCATCCTCTGCGCCCCCTTCTCTTTTTGCCTTCAATTTTCCCCA
Source organism: Tragelaphus eurycerus (assembly GCA_935064755.1). Classification (NCBI taxonomy): domain Eukaryota; kingdom Metazoa; phylum Chordata; class Mammalia; order Artiodactyla; family Bovidae; genus Tragelaphus; species Tragelaphus eurycerus. The sequence goes on along the minus strand of CAKXYN010000034.1, from coordinate 7,154,131 downwards.
GCCTCAGGGTCTTTTCCAAAGGGTCAGTTTTACATATTTATAAATAGAATAAATAAAGTGAGGGGAAAAGGAAGTGAATAGTGTGAGTAAAATGTGAAACATTTGGAATGGCGAAAGTATAGAGAAGAAAATTCAAAGAGACTTGGGTGCCATGCCATTTTGCACACATAACAGTGATTTCAGGCCATGAAGTGGTTCCAGGCATTGATATTTTAGATGTTAACCTAAGAAGTGAGCTAGCAGAGAAGAAGGTTGAATTTTACAAGATATTTGAGGCAAAGTACAATTGAGAATAAATTGCATTAGGTCTAATAAAATATATGAAACCATGAGAATAAATGGGGATAATTACATGGGGATAAGGGCCTTCCCTGGTGGCTCAGACAGTAAAGAATCTGCCTGCAATGCAGGAAACCTGGGTTCGATTCCTGGGTTGGGAAGATCCCCTGGAGAAGGAAATGGCAACCCACTCCAGTATTCTTGCCTGGAGAATCCCATGGACAGGGGAGCTCGGTGAGCTACCCCATGGGGTCACAGGGAGTCAGACATGACTGAGCGAGTAACACACACACATGGAGATAAGAGTGGTAAAAATGGAGAGATTAAAAAAAAAAAAAGATAATAGGGAGAATCCTGGCGTTGAGAATGGTTGTGTACGCAAAGGAAGTAAGGCAACAGCATCATTCCTGACTAAATTACTCACCAAGGTGATACTGTTGGTCAGGGCTTAGCTCATTTCTGTGACAATTAGTTTCAACAAAGACATATCTGACTCTTTGCGGCCCCATGAACTATAGCTTGCCAGACTCCTCTGCTCGTGGAATCTTCCAGGCAAGCATAGTAAAGTGGGGTGCCATTTCCTACTCCAGGGAATCTTCCCAACCCAGGGATTGAACCTGTGTCTCTTACATCTCCTGTACTGGCAGGCAGCTTCCTTACCACTAGCACCACCTGGGAAGCCCACTGAACCGCAAGAGAGCCAGGAAATGTAGTCGAGCCATGTGACATTAAGGAATAGAACATGGATATTGGTAAACAATTGGCCAGTATCTGTTAAAGTGGTCAGTAGATGGTAATGTCATGAGGCAAGAAAAGAAGAAAAAGAAAAAACAAGTCTGATGGGAAGCAAAGAGCATTTTGAGTCAATGTTGCATGTATAACTTCATGATGGTTGGAATATTCTGCAGATAGTATTCAGTTTGAGTTTGAATATCAGGGTGGAGTTGCTGATGTGGAAATCCTGAGCATGTAAGTGATGGTATAAATAAAGTTGTGATTGAGATAAAGAAGATAAAACCATAGATGAAGCACTAGGGACCATACATTATAAGGCCTGGTTGAGGAGAGGAAGTGAGATTGAAAAAAGCAGTTGAGTATGCATTAATAGGGGCTGTCCCAGTAGCTCAGCGGTTAAAGAATCTGCCTGCAATGGAGAAGTCACAGGAGATGCGAGTTCGATCCCTGGGTGGGAAAGATCCCCTGGAGGAGGGCATGGCAACCCACTCTAGTATTCTTGCCTGGAGAATCCCATGCACAGAGGAGCCTGGCAGGCTATAGTCCATAGGGCAGCAAAGAGTCGGATATGCCTGAAACAACTTAACACACACGTGCATGTATTAATAGAAAGAAAATAGGGAGAACAGACAGCCAAGGGAACCAAAGAAAACTTGGGCAAGAAGTAAGAGGAGTTGAAAACGGTCATTTACTGCAAGATAGAGGGACTGAGGAGAGGAAAGATGGAGAATTGAAGACGAGTGAAGAAACACTTGCTGAGAAAGGCAGGGGAAGTAAAAGGACAGGAAACAAGGAAAGGATGGAATAAATTAGCAACGAATGCTGGCATTGGCAAGGAGCATTTTCCTGTCGAATTGAATTACATTGTAGATCGTAAATTCTAAAAATGTGAAAAGAGCAATAGACTTGAGTTTGGATTAAGATTTCTAATTTAGATCAGCTTAGCCTTGAAAGCTTGGGCTAAACATTTAATCTCACTTAGTTTCTCCATATGTGAAACGAAGCAGTTGGGCTCAATGTTTTCCAAGTTCCTTCTCTCCTCACCAATTTGAGTCCTATCATTAGTGAAGGCAATGCCATATAACAATGAAGAAATGAACTCTGCATGAATAGTTTCATTCCTATGATGTAGCTTTGATCAAATCATTAAATTTCTCTAAACTTCATTTCCTTTCTATAAAATGATACTGATACTTCTCGTCATAGCAGTGCTACTCACAGTAGCCAAGACATGGAAGCAACCAACCAACGTGTCCATCAACAGATGGATTGATAAAGAACATCTACAGTATGTATACACAATGGAATACTACTTAGCCATAAAAAGGATAAAACAATACCACTTGCAGCAGCATAATGGACCTGGAGATTATTGTATTAAGTGAAAGTAAGTGAGACAAAGAAAAATATTATATGATATCACTTATTTGTGGAATCTAAAAATATAATAAAATGAACTTATTTACGAAACACAAACAGATTCACAGACTTAGAAAACCAAGTTATGGTTACCAAAGGGGGAAGTGGGGAAGGATAAGTTAGGAGTATGGGATTAACATATACACACAACCATATATAAAATAAATAACACGGGTTTACTGTATAGCACAGGGAACTATATTCAACATCTTGGAATGACCTATAGTGGAAAAGACTAAAAAAAATAATATATATGCATAACTGAATCTGCACCTGTATACAGATTTCTCAGGAAGCAGGGAAGGTGGTCTGGTTTTCCCATCTATTGAAGAATTTTCTGCAGTTTGTTGTGATCCACATAGTCAAAGGCTTTGGCATAGTCAATAAAACAGAATTAGATGTTTTTATGGAACTCACTTGCTTTTTTGATGATTCAATGTTTGTTGGCAATTTGCTCTCTAGTTCCTCTCCCTTTTCTAAATCCAGCTTGAACATCTGGAAGTTCACAGTTCATATACTGTTGAATCCTGGCTTGGAGAATTTTGAGCACTACTTTGGCACTGTGTGAGATCAGTGCAATTGTGTGGTGGTTTGAACATTCTTTGGCATTGCCTTTCTTTGGGATTAGAATGAAACCTGACCTTTTCCAGTCCTGTGGTCATTGCTGAGTTTTCTAAATTTGCTATCACATTGAGTGCAGCACTTTAACAGCATCATCTTTTAGGATTTGAAAGAGTTCATCTGGAAGTCTATCACATCCACTAGCTTTGTTCATAGTGATGCTTCCTAAGGCCCACTTGACTTCAGATTCCAGGACGTCTGGCTTTAGGTGAGTGATCACCCATCATGGTTATCTTGGTCATGAAGATCTTTTCTGTACAGTTCTTCTGTGTATTATTGCCACCTCTTCTTAATATCTTCTGCTTCTGTTAGGTCCATACCATTTCTGTCCTTTATCGAGCCCATCTTTGCATGAAATGCTCCTTGGTATCTCTAATTTTCTTGAAGAGATCTCTAGTCTTTTCCATTATATTGTTTTCCTCTATTTCTTTGCATTGATCACTGAGGAGGGTTTTCTTATCCCTCTTGCTATTCTTTGGAACTCTTCATTCAGATGGGTATATCTTTCTTTTTCTCCTTTGCCTTTAGCGTCTCTTCTTTTCACAGCAATTTGTAAGACCTCCTCAGACAACCATTGTGCGTTTTTGAATTTCTTTATCTTGGAGATGGTCTTGATTCCCTGCCTCTTGTACAATGTCATGAACCTCCATCCATAGTTATTCAGGCACTCCATTTATCAGACCTAATCCCTTGAATCTATTTCTCACTTCCACTGTATAATCATAAGGGATTTGATTTAGGTCATATATGAATGGTCTAGTGGTTTTCCCTATTTTCTTCAACTTAAGTCTGAATTTTGCAATAAGGAGTTCATGATTTGAGCCACAATCAGCTACAGACTGGTTCCAAATTGGGAAAGGAGTATGTCAAGGATGTATATTGTCACCCTGCTTATTTAACTAATATGCAGAGTATATCATGTGAAATGCTGGGACAGTTGAAGCACAAGCTGGAATCAAGATTGCCAGGAGAAATATCAATAACCTGAGATATGCAGATGGCACCACCCTTATAGCAGAAAGTGAAGAAGAACTAATGAGCCTCTTGATGAAAGTGAAAGAGGAGAGTGAAAAAGTTGGCTTAAGTCTCAACACTCAAAAAACAAAGATCATGGCAAATTGATGCAGAAACAGTGGCAGACTTTACTTTTGGGGCCTCCAAAATCACTGCAGATGGTGACTGCAGCCATGAAATTAACAGATGCTTGCTTCTTGGAAAAAAAGCTATGACCAACATAGACAGCATATTAAAAAGTAGAGACATTACTTTGCCAACAAAGGTCTGTCTAGTCAAAACTATGGTTTTTCCAGTAGTCATGGATGGATGTGACTTCACATGGATGGACTGTGAAGAAAGCTGAGCACTGAAGGATTGATGCTTTTGAACTGTGGTGTTGGAGAAGACTCTTGAGTGTCTGTTGTACTGCAAGGAGATCCAACAAATCCATCCTAAAGGAAATCAGTCCTGAATATTCATTAGAAGGACTGATGTTGAAGCTGAAACTCTAATACTTTGGCCACCTGATGGAAAGAACTGACTCACTGGAAAAGACCCTGGTGCTTGGAAAGATTGAAGGCAGGAGAAGAAGGGGATGCCAGAGGATAAGAAGGTTGGATGACATCAGTGACTCAATGGACATGAGTTTGGGTCAACTCTGGGAGCTGGTGATGGACAGGGAGGCCTGGCATGTTGCAGTCCATGGGGTTGTAAAGAGTCAGACATAACTGAGCGACTGAACTGAACTGAACTGATAGGTGAATCACTTTGCTGTATACCTAAAATTAAGACAATATTGGTCAACAATACTTCAATAAAGATGGCATTGGTAGAATTTAACTCCTTGTTTTAAGATATTAAAAATTACTGATTATAAAACACAAAGCATGACGCCAGATCTTTAGTAGATAATTCTAAGTGTGAGTGCTAGCAAGACAACAGGAGAACAGTTAAGCAAGTGGGGATGGGTATGATAGAGAGCAAATTCAAAGAAGGCTCTTTATGTGAAATTTGGGGGGAAAAAGAATCAAATTGTAGTATCTAGGAGTTTCTTGATTCTTACTGATTACATAAAAAAGAACCCGTGTTGGCTTAAGCAGATTAGAAAAGAAGAGTGGAAATTTGTGCATCCCCTCAACAAACATTCATGAGGATTTATAACTTATCTGGACCCCATTTTTGGTGCAGGGAGGAAAAGAGACATAGATGCATAGAAAAAAGTCTGGTTTCCATATTAATCTCATATAAATGCCTAACTTACCTCTAGTTTGTACCCTAGGTGGCCTTAAAACAATGAAGAATGAATTTGTTCTCTAAATGATTGCGTGAGCATGTACAGGCCAAAGACTTACTATAACACAGAGAGGAAATAAGATGGGAAAAACTTTGTTCCTTTTTTCTGTACTCTTAAATGGGCCCCCTGTAAGAGACCAGCAGGAAGCACTTGAAACATCCACTTTTAAACATCTCTGTTAATTTTTCACACAAAACGACACTCTTGCTTATTTGAGTAGGAGAACTGTAAAAAAAAATATGCACCAGCAGCAAGATAAATCAACATCCTCAGTATAGCAGAATTAGTTGGCTGCAGACAGTGTTTTATATGCTGTTTCACTACCACTTTAATTAACTTCAAACAAGGAATATATTCTAGTTTTGCTCTCTTTTTCAAGTATGTGAAGCTGTATTCCATGTGTGTGATGATTATAACATTGAATTCCACCTTTTGGGAAATCAACCAGACATTGCTCTGAATTGCCCACTGAGTATACAAGACATGTGAGTTCTTTAAATGATAAAGGACAATGTGAAGAGAACCTTGCCTTCCGTGTCCTCATTGGCTGCTACCTTGTTCCTCTGAGCCAATTGCATTAACAAGTTCAATTAACAGAGCTAACATTGGACCTAGGGATGAGGACCAAGCCAACTGAAGAGATTCATGACTAGGCATATAGTGTGATAACCATTTTTTATAGCTCTATGCAGTATTTCTAATGCTATTAAAGACTTTCAGAATGATATTTAAAAAATCAGAGTTCAGTTGTGTCCCTTTTTTAAAAAAATGATTTTGTTTTCTTTATTTTATTAAAGGTGTGATATATTCCTTAGTTTTCTTTGCTCTATACATGTATTCCTGTGCCATCTGTATAGTTACTATTCATTAAATATATTAAACGTGCTGGGGAACATGATAAGTGCTCTGCATATATTACTCTTATCATCTTAACAATCATTCTAAAAGTTAGTTATTGTGATCCCTGCTACACATGGATAATATGAGGCTAAAAATTGGTAGAGTTGGAAGTTGGAATTTGAACCCAAATTTATATCCCAAGCTAACCCACTTTATAATCACAAGGCTATAGAGCCTACTAGTAACCACATGATAAGAGATTTAAAGAAAAGGCTCCCAAAGGATTAATCTCAAAGGGACTGAGACTCAGGATAGGCTGAACCATGTATTAACAATTAGCTGAACTTGTCTTTGGAAATTTCTGTACTATCCATCCAGACTGGCTCCTAAAGTTTTTAAGGGAGTTAGGGATTTTCCTGGTGGTCCAGTGGCTAAGATTCCCTGCTCCCAATGCAGGAGGTACGGTTGGATCTCTGATCTGAGAAGATGCGCGTGCTTCAGAGCAACTACGCCCAGGCAGCACCACAACTACTGAGCCTGTGCTCTAGAGCCAGGGAGATGCAACTACTGAGCCCATGAGCCCCAGAGTCCCTGCTCCACAAGAGAAGCCATTGCAATGAAAAGGCCATGCACCACAACTAGAAAGCAGTCTCCGCTTGCAGCAACTGGAGAAGGCCTGTGCCCAGTAATGAAGACTCAGCACAGTCTAAAATAAACAATTAAAACGGCCAAAAAATAATAATCAAGTTTTAAATGGAGTTAAAGATTTTTTTCATGCAGCAACTTGGCTGAAGAATGCTTACAAGTGACGGACCAAAGATAGCAAGATGAACACGGACCTGATGGTAAACTGAAAGACGTTCTTATTACGTCTCAGCTGTGAGATGGACCGGATGAGGGCATGGCGCTCCTTTCGCCTTTATACCATCTGAGTCTATGGTCGGCTTGTGGGAAAGAAGAGAGATGGTCCCTGTTGAGTTTGGCTGCCACTGGAAATGTTCTTGGCTGGGAAGGCGAGACATTTCTCCCTGGGTACTTCCACCTGAAAAGCCAGCTTTCCCTGGCTCCGGAATATCGTGTCACTGGCGTAATGCAGGAGAAGCTTAGGGCCTGCCAGGTCCCTGCTGTGAAGTCAAAGTCCCTTCACCCCCACTCCTGCCGTCAGGAAAGCTGTTATTAATTCCCATTGTGAGTTTTCTAAGGTGAAACACAGATGCATACAGCTCAGCGCCATGTGTGGCTTCAGAAAAGGTCAGTCATTGTCTCACCTGGCAAGGATCACTCAGAAATAGGAACGTTTGGACTCTTTGTTTTCTTTTTTTGTTTTGAACGGTTGCTTGTGAGCATAAATTCAGCACTGTTCCTTCATTTTCCACGGATCCAAGAGACAAACAACTGTCGCATGGCCAGGCTCCTGTCTCTGGAGACGGCCTCTCCTCCTTCTCTTTGAGAGCCAGCATCTTAGATTTGTGAGCATGTTGGACTGTGTATCCTTGGCTCAGGTTACGTCATCCGGGCAGGATTTGTGATGCAGAGGAAGGAGAAATGGCAGTTTGTTCAGCCCTGATCCTTTCTGACCTTTCCTTGTCATTTCAGTGAGCCACATCCTTTCTCTGGCGATAAAGAAAGAACTCTTTGAACTGGAGATTTGGAGACCCGGTTAGAATTCCTGCTCCCTCACACATCGTATATGCACTGGGCATTAACTGGACTAGTCTGAACCTTAGTTCCCTGGGCTATGGAATCATAATGCCTGCCTCACAGGTTTGTTGTGAGGATGAAAAGGAGATGCTGCAAGAAAAGAAGTGTTGTGATGGGAAGGGGCATTATACAGCCTTCTGGGACACGTGATCAGTCCTGTTTTTCCTTTGCTGTGGTCAGGATCCCTGGACAGGGATTAGATGAAGGTGATGCGCAAGGAAATGGAGGGGAGAGGAGAGAGCCAAGGCTGGTCTATTAACTGCAGCTAAAACAAGCCAGAGCTCAAAACTGTGCAAATATTTCTTTAGCTTTCCCATAACCTGAAGGCCAAGCCTTGATATTGGGTCTATCCCTTTATTTATTGGTACCTTTTCCCTTTAGACCTCTAAGGCCAAAATGTTCTGCAGCTTATTATAATTTCTAATGCTCTTTGGGTTTATTTAAAGCAAAATTTATATAAATGTTAGGAATGGAATGGAGTGTAAGGCGAGATTAAAAAAAAATAAAAAATTTCCTCTGACCGTGTATCTTAGGAAAAGCTTTGGGCCCTACATCAATTTAAAACATCCTTAAGGGTAAGATAAAAATTATGGCAATTATTTTCCTTTTGTCTTTCCCTTTTTCCTTCCTTACTCCTTTTCTCTTTCTTTTTTTTGAATAACTTTTTATTGAAGTATAGTTGATTTACAATTTATTAGTTTCTCGTGTATGACAATGTGACTCAGTTTTATTTATATATATAAATATATATATATTTATATATATGTATATATTCAGCCATATATATATGGCTGAAAATCTGGAACATCAGAAATGTTCCATCTTTATTTAATGGAATAGTCTAAACTTTCAGTCTTGTTGCATATATGTATATATGCAATAAGGCTAAATTCATGGAAGCAATTTTTTAAAATTTGGCATTTTTCTAACTAAAGAGATTCTGATTGTGAGCCATTTACTGAGAATTTGGCAGCTGCCAGTAGGTAAATTTCCATATTGACATTGTACTTGGACAAGCCAAGGGGTTAGTAAGAGACTGAGTTATAAAATAGGTAAAGATTTTTGATTTACAAGTAGCTTACTTTGTGTGTGTGTGTGTGGATTGCAGATGTTTCACTGAAAGGGAGTCAAAATATGCTCCCTTAAAATAAGACTAGGATTGATGTCAGAAAGTGAGTCAGACTTATTAACCCAAAGAAGAACACAGATTGTATACAACTCCAGGGTAGCAAGTATAGATCAAAAGAGACTCATCACAAATTTTTTCATTTTTAGATTTTATATTGTCTCTCCTTCAGTATTGAGAAGAGTCCCTTGGAAAAAGCACTTCCCCATTAGTTCATAACCAGCAGGGAAAGAGTCTTCTTCAGTCACTGAGACCATAAGGAACATCTGGTTGATTAACAGATGTTAATGCCAGAATAGCTTTGGTTTGATCAATGATGTAATCAATCATGAAAGTTCTAATTTTAGCAAGGTTTAGACTGTTCCATTAAATAAAGATAGAACATGTCTGATGTTCCAGATTTTCAGGAGGAAAAAATCCATTTCTCTAAAACCAGTATTTGCAGAACATCTGTATGCATATAATTGTAGATGTGATTTTTACATGTCCATATGGCAACTACCTTATGTAAAGGTGATACAGTGGGGGAAAGGTGAAGATTTGTATTTCCCTTGTAGTTGGGGGAGGATTTGAATTTAGCTTTATTTTATGGATTAAAAAGGCAACAGAGAAAATAGAGACTAAAAAAGAACTGAGATTCAATTAATTTACTTAACAGGGAATTGTTTAATGGATAACTCATGTTTTATAAACTCATATTATGGTATCTGCATGTGGTCTTTGGTTTTATATTCTGTCCCTATACAGATGGAGCAACAAAATGAAAAATTACAGTTAAGTCAAAGTAAAATGACAGCAAAGCATTTAATGCCCATTCTTCTACTCATTAGGACATTTTGATGTCAAAGCATAAACAAAAAAAGAGATGCAATCTGAGAGCAAAGAAAGAACACAACTAATCAGGAATATGGCAAAAGAGAGGGACCGGAGGTGGAAGAACAAAGAAAAATATCCAAATATTCCATGGGAGATTTCTCCAAAATGAATTTGAAGATAAATGATTTGCCCACAACTGGTTGCTAAAAGAGCAGAAAGTGGGACTAAAGCCCAGGGGAATGTTTTTCAGAAACTTTCTCGGAAGGACCTACTGTATCTAAAACAGCTGATGATTGCCATCATATTCGGAAGGCTGAGGCCCTCCCATCAAAGTCCTGCATAAAGGAGGAACAGGGCTAGTTCTGCTGCATGGGTGCACAGAGCTAACTCATGTTTCAATTGGCTGAAAAGCACAAGTGCATGTAGTGAACAAAAGTTTTGCAACCAAACAGTAACTAGTTCTTCTTTATATTGACCTCAGATGTGTCTAGTAATCTCAACTAGTTTTATGTGTAGACAGACACAATCAGAAAAATAAACTGCTGCTGCTGCTGCTAAGTCACTTCAGTCGTGTCCGACTCTGTGTGACCCCATAGACGGCAGCCCATCAGGCTCCCCCATCCCTGGGATTCTCCAGGCAAGAACACTGGAGTGGGTTGCCATTTCCTTCTCCAATGCATGAAAGTGAAAAGTGAAAGTGAAGTCGTTCAGTCATGTCCGACTCTTAGCAACCCCATGGATTGCAGCCTACCAGGCTCCTCCGTCCGTGGGATTTTTCCAGGCAAGAGTACTGGAATGGGTTGCCATTGCCTTCTCCAAGAAATATAAACTGAAGCCTCTCTATTTATACATAAAGACCAAATGGATTGAGAGTTTATTACATCCTAAGGGTTTTACATGCATTACATTCATTTAAGTGGCAAAATAACATAAAGAAAGATATTATTATTTTCTTTCTTTGTGGATGAGAAAGAAAGATCCCCACCTGACATGTCTATGAAATGGTAAAATTAGGATTCCAATTCAGAGACATTTGTAACCACCATGCTATACTGGTGGCTTGTCTTTTCTGTGAAATTGTGACTCAGGAAAACTTTAAAACATTTTATACATTATTTTTTTGGCTGAGAACAAAGCAGGGGATGGTCAAATTTGATTCCTGTTGGTATAGAAGATGATATTTCAACCCAATAAGTAGTTCATGTCTCCCCACCCCTTGGGTTCAAGCACATTAAACATGTGCTACCATAAAATTATGTATTTTTCTTATGTTACTTGGGAGAAAAAAAGCCTTTTGAGAATAAATTTTAAGCCTAACTTCTCAAACACTGGAAAACAGTTTTCCAATGTCAACCAAGGATTGTATTCTTTATAACTATTCTGGAAAAAAAATACCTAATAGCTTACACCAGTAAAGAGAAACTCTTAAATCTGTGAAATATAACATCACAGAAAGGGTTATGTATTATTCTTTGTAAACTTAAAATTAGGAAAAAAATTTCCTTCTTAGAAGCACTGATACTAAAAAATAACCAAATAAGCTTCTTGGTTTATTGATGCTCATTTTAAGAAAAGAGGATAGGCAGTGATACTGTACAGTATAGGATACTAACTGCATTTCCCTTTTATACCACAAAAAAACATGTTTTGTGGCCACACCATTCTTTTTTTTTTTTTTTTGCTATAGAGTAGGACCTTTTTGGCTATTCATTTTATTTATTTATTTTTCCAGGCTAATAAATTTATTTATTTATTTTACTTTACAATATTGTATTGGTTTTGCCATACATTGACATGAATCCACCACGGGTGTACATATGTTCTCCATCCTGAACCCCCCTCCCACCTCCCTCCCCATCCCATCCCTCTGGGTCTTCCCGGTGCACCAGCCCCGAGCACCTTGTATCATGCATCGAACCTGGACTGGCGATCTGTTTCACATGTGATAATAAACATGTTTCAATGTCATCCTTCCAAACCGTCCCACCTTTGCCCTCTCCCACAGAGTCCAAAAGACTGTTCTATTCATCTGTGTCTCTTTTGCTGTCTCACATACTGGGTTATTGTTACCATCTTTCTAAATTCCATATATATGCATTAGTATACTGCATTTGTGTTTTTCTTTCTGGCTTACTTCACTCTGTATAATAGGCTTCAGTTTCATCCACCTCATTAGAACTGATTCAAATGTATTCTTTTTAATGGCTGAGTAATATTCCATTGTGTATATGTATCACAGCTTTCTTATTCATTTGTCTGCTGATGGACATCTAGGTTGCTTCTATGTTCTGGTAATTATAAACAGTGCTGTGATGAACATTGGGGTACACGTGTCTCTTTCAATTCTGGTTTCCTTGGTGTGTATGCCCAGCAATGGGATTGCTGGGTCATATGGCAGTTCTGTTTCCAGTTTTTTAAGGAATCTCCACACTCTTCTCCATAGTGGCTGTACTAGTTTGCATTCCCACCAACAGTGTAAGAGGGTTCCCTTTTCTCCACACCCTCTCCAGCATTTATTGCTTGTACATGTTTGGAGGCACAGTGAAAAATAGCCTTGAAGGAGAAGGTCCGTGGGAAAATGGCGAAGGGCCAGAAGTACCCAGGCATTATGTACTGATAGCTGAAAAACATTTCCTGCCTTTGGCTATGCTCCATGCGAAGATTTAACAATTAAACATTAAAGACGTTGCTTGAGAAAATGGGTCATGGATAAACACATGGGTTGTTAAGAATGCGTTGTTCCTTGAAGTATCTTTTACTGATTATGTCTTAGCCTTGTACGTGCCCTGCTGGCTGTATGCTCTAAACTCTTTGTTCCTGGTTCCTATAAAAAGGCTCGACTGTAAAAAAAAATTTGTCAGTCCTTTCAGAGACTGTCCAAGTGTTGTTCTTTCAGGTTCGCCGTTTCCAAGTCCCGGAGAGAAAACTCCAACAGTAGACTTTTGGATAGCAGCCATTCTGACTGGCATGAAATGGTACCTTATTGTGGTTTTGATTTGCATTTCTCTAATAATGAGTGATGTTGAGCACCTTTTCATGTGTTTGTTAGCCATCTGTATGTCTTCTTTGGAGAAATGTCTGTTTAGTTCTTTGGCCCATTTTTTGATTGGGTCATTTATTTTTCTGGAATTGAGCTGCAGAAGTTGCTTGTATATTTTTGAGATTAATTCTTTGTCCATTGCTTCATTTGCTATTATTTTCTCCCATTCTGAAGGTTGTCTTTTCACCTTGCTTATAGTTTCCTTTGTTGTGCAAAAGCTTTTAATTTTACTTAGGTCCCATTTGTTTATTTTTGCTTTTATTTCCAATATTCTGGGAGGTGGGTCATAGAGGATTGTGTTGTGATTTATGTCGGAGAGTGTTTTGCCTATGTCTTCCTCCAGGATCTTTATAGTTTCTGGCCTTATGTTTAGATCTTTAATCCATTGAGTTTATTTTTGTGTATGGTGTTAGAAAGTGCTCTAGTTTCATTTTTTTACAAGCCATTGACCAGTTTTCCCAGTACCACTTGCTAAAGAGATTGTGTTTTCTCCATTGTATATTCTTGCCTCCTTTGTTGAAGATAAGGTGACCATAGGTGCGTGGATTTATCTCTGGGCTTTCTATTTTGTTCCATTGATCTATATTTCTATCTTTGTTCTACTACCATACTATCTTGACGACTGTGGCTTTGTAGTAGAGCCTGAAGTTAGGCAGGTTGATTCCTCCAGTTCCATTCTTCTTTCTCAAGATTGCTTTGGGTATTCGAGGTTTTTTGTATTTCCATACAAATTGTGAAATTATTTGATCTAGTTCTGTGAAAAATACCATTGGTAGTTTGATAGGGATTTCATTGATTCTATTGATTGCTTTCGGTAGTATACTCATTTTCACTATATTGATTCTTCCGATCCATGAACATAGTATATTTCTCCATCTATTTGTTTACTCTTTGATTTCTTTCACCAGTGTTTTATAGTTTCCTATATATAGGTCTTTTGTTTCTTTAGGTAGATATATTCCTAAGTATTTTATTCTTTTTTTTTGCAATGGTGAATGGAATTGTTTCCTTAATTTCTCTTTCTGTTTTCTCACTGTTAGTGTATAGGAATGCGAGGGATTTCTGTGTGTTGATTTTATATCTTGCAACTTTACTATCCTCATTAATTAGCTCTAGTAATTTTCTGGTGGAGTCTTTAGGGTTTTCTATGTAGAAGATCATGTCATCTGCAAACAGTGAGAGTTTTACCTCTTCTTTTCCAATCTGGATTCCTTTTATTTCTTTTTCTGCTCTGATTGCTGTGGCCAAAACTTTCAAAACTATGTTGAACAGTAGTGGTCAGAGTGGGAACCCTTGTCTTGCTCCTGACTTTAGGGGAAATGCTTTCAATTTTTCACCATTGAGGATAATGTTTGCTGTGAGTTTGTCATATATAGCTTTTATTATGTCGAGGTATGGTCCTTCTATAAACTATATGCTGCATCTATATTATATATATAAAAAAAAAGTCCATCTAGTCAAGGCTATGGTTTTTCCAGTGGTCATGTATGGATGTGAGAGTTGGACCATAAAGAAAGCTGAGTGCTGAAGAATTGATGCTTTTGAACTGTGGTGTTGGAGAAGACTCTTGAGAATCCCTTGGTTTGCAAGGAGATCCAACCAGTCCATCATAAAGGAATCAGTCCTGGGTGTTCATTGGAAGGACTGATGTGGAAGCTTAAACTTCAATACTTTGGCCACCTGATGTGAAGAGCTGACTCATTTGAAAAGACCCTGATGTAGGGAAAGATTGAAGGCAAGAGGAGAAGGGGATGACAGAGAATGAGATGGTTGGATGGCATCACCAAATCAATGAACATGAGTTTGGGTGGACTCCAGGAGTTGGTGATGGACAGGGAGGCCTGGCCTGCTGTGGTTCATGGGGTCGCAAAGAGTCGGAAATGACTGAGCGACTGAACTGAACTGAACTTCTGTAACAGTCCCCCTCTACAGAATGGTCCCCCTCTATTGTAATAGTTCCCTTTATTATAATAGTTCTCTGTATTGTCATAGCCCCTCCCCTATGTAACTGCCTCCATGGTATCAGAGTTCCCCTATTATACATTTCCCCCCTCCTCAGTAATAGTCTCCCACTACAGTAAGGATCCTCCTTTATTATGAGTCCCCTCTCCACAGTAGGGCTTCCCTGGTGGCTCAGCTGGTAAAGAATCCGCCTGCATTGCAGGAGACCTGGGTTCACTCCCTGGGTTGGGAAGATCCCCTGGAGAATGGAAAGGCTATCCACTCCAGTATTCTCTCCTGGAGAATTCCATGTCCTGTATAGAGTCAGATACAACCGAGAGACTTTCACTTTCTCCATAGTAACATCCCCGCTACATGGTCATAGCCCCATTTATTGTTGTATCTCCCCTCTATCATACTAGTCACCGCTCTACAGTAATATTGCCCCTTGTAGAAATAAAGTCCTACCTCTATGTAATCATCCCCTCTCTAGAGTAATAGTCTTCTTCCTGAAGGACTCTTATCCTCCTCTAATAGTCCTCTTTTCTCTTCATAATAACCCTTCAGAATAAAAGTCTTTTTTTTTTCCCTAATCCGAAAAAAAAAAAAAGAAAAGAAAAGAGGGTAATGGAAAACAATAACAAATTTTAACTTTATTTCATATTAATTTGGACCTCTTTTCATTAATGGTGTTAAACATCATGTGTATTTGTCAGGGTTCTGCAGAGAAATAGAACTACTAGGCTCACAGAAATGTGGAGGCTAGCAAGTCCAAAATCTTAAGGGGCCAGCCAGCAGGCTGGAGACATAGCAATTCAATGTTGCTGCTGAAGGTAGAATTCCCTCTTCCTTGGGGACAACACAGTCTTTTTCTCCTCTTAAGGTCCTCAACTAATTAGATGAGGTCCACTCACACTATAGAGGGTAATCTATTTCACTCAAAGACTACTGATGTAAATGTTAATCTCATCTAAAAATACCTTAACTGCAACATCTGGAAGAGTGTGTGCTCAAATGCCTGAGTACTCAAATTTGACCTAGCCAAATTTGACACATAAAATGAACACACAACGAACATATTTCTTCCAAAGATTTTTTTCCCCCTTGGCAAAATGACACTGACCTTGTATCTAGATTCAGTGCCAGTATCTAGATTAAGATACATCATCTGATTTCACAATTTACTTCTGTTACCTATAGTGTTGGTCACTCAGTCGTGTCCGACTCCTTGTGATCTCATGGACAGTAGCTTGCCAGGTCTGTCCATGGGATTCTCTAGGCAAGAATATGGGAATGGGTTGCCATCCCTTCTCTATTACTTATAGCAAGGTACATTTGCCAGTTACATACCTCTCAACTTGGGTGAGAAGAAATAATATTGTTACTCAAAGTAGAAGAGAACAGAGTTAGTTTCTTTTACACTGGAGTGCTACATTCTGTGCAGTTTAGAGGTCTGTCTACAGGACTGCAGATTCTATATCACTTTATAATAAATACTGCTGCTTATTGTAGAAACAGAGCATGGAAAAGGTCCAGGGTGGATATTGCTGCAGAGCAGGGAGTGCCATCCTGAGGGATGGGCAGAGAGCACTTCCTGTTGAGGAGGTCCTTTCATTACTTGCAGGGTTTTAGAAAGCTAACATCCAATCCAATCTTTTGTTATCTTTATGTGACTTCAAAATGCTGCATTTCTGTGGAGCTGCAGGGCTTTTGAAAATGAATTTAGCTGACACGTTGAATTGGGTTGTATCAAGATGGATGGTACATTCATATTCCAGCACATCACATGACTTGCACCAATTTAGTGTGTCAGCTGAAAAGTTTAAGGAGAAGTGGGGGAAAATCAGTTAAAGACATTTTATTGCTGGTAAACCTGGTTAAGGAAAACTGTGGTTATTAAAGAAACTTTATATTGTGAATTGGCTCAGAGGTTTTAAAGGCTGTAAAATATGGTGATATTTCTGTTTAAATTTGGATGTCCACACCATAGTGGCTGAAATGGTAGAAAGCATTTTGGAAACCAAAGGGAAAAGCAAGGAAGCATTAATAGAAAATGATAGATGTAAGAGTACAAACTGAGGATGGTGCATATGTTAAGAGAAGGGTATCTGGGTGATATTAATTGGAGATGTAAAATTGCTACAATTTTGTATGGCAGATAGCTCAGCTCAATCAATACAGAAAGTAAGTCTGTCTGGACTTTTCTAATATTTAGATAATACTTTTAAAATTAAAGAAGGAAAGCATTTATGGTATGAACCAGTATCTATCACTTACCAGTACCAGACACTATTCTATGTCCCTAGAATTCAATCAGTAAACAAAGCAGATAATCATGGAGTTGTAATTTTGCAGGAGTAGATAAAAATAGGCCATAAACATAAAAACTAAGTAAATTGTGTAGTATGCTATAAGGTGATTAATGCTGTGGAATCATGATGAAAAACTCATCAGGATGGTGGGATTGGGAGTGCCTTTGTCTGGGGTGTGTAGGGCTGGTTTCTCAAGCAGCTCTCACTGAGGATGTGATGATGGACAGGAAATGGTGTGCGTACAGGAGTTTGCACCAGTTGGCTGACTGGGGAAGAGCACTCCAGGCAGAGGAAGGTCAAGGCTGGAACCCAACGAGGGAGGAGGGGACAGTGTGGGCCTATGAGAGCAGTGGAAGCCAGGTTAGCAGGGTTTTCTAAAATTCATCGCACTGAATATGGCTTTTATTTTAAGTAACATGGGGAGACAGGTGATTTTGAGAAGGAAAGTGAGATAATCTGAGATATGTTCTAAAAAGGGGCTTCCCTGGTGGCTCAGATAATCTTAAAGAATCTGCCTGCAATGCAGGAGACCCTGATTTGATCCTTGGGTCTGGAAGACCCCCGAGAGAAGGGAATAGCTACCCCTTCCAGTAGTCTTGCCTGGAGAATCCCATGAATTGATCCCTGATGGGCTACAGTCCATGGGGTCACAAAAGAATAGGACATGACAGAGCGACTAAGCATACACACACGTTCTAAAAAGATGACTGTGGCTGTTGTGTTGAGAATAGACTCTTATAGAGGGTAGATTGAAGCAGGGAGGCATAGAAAGTAAATGCAATAACCCAAGATAGAAATGATGGTAACTGGTCCTGAGATGAGACTAATGGGGGATTTGAAATTCTCAACCTATTTTGAAAGTAGAGTCAATGGAATTTTTGGCAGCCCAGATATGGGGAGCAAAAGAAAGACAGCAAAAAACTCAAAGACTTTTGACGTCGGCCACTGGAAGGATAGAATCACCTTCAGTGAGAGTTTAGATGGGCTAAGCAGAAGACAGAGTGGTTTGGTGGAAATGAGCAGGAGGACAGATATAACCAGTCAAGGTTGTTCTATCTGTTAGGTGGCCTTAGGGCTTGCTGAGGGGGCATTTGACTACACTGATCGGGATTGAGAGTACACAGCTGAGCTGAATGTGGCATGCTGCTGCTACTACTGCTAAGTCACTTCAGGCATGTTTGGCTCTCTGTGACCCCATAGACAGCAGCCCACCAGGCTCTGCCATCCTTCGGATTCTCCAGGCAAGAACACTGGAGTGGGTTGCCATTTCCTTCTCCAATGCGTGAAAGTGAAAAGTGAAAGTGAGGTCGCTCAGTCGTGTCCAACTCTTCATGACCACATGGACTGCAGCCTACCAGGCTCCTCCGTCCATGGGAGTTTCCAGGCAAGAGTGTGGCATAATGTGGCATAAATGGAATGTAGGTTAACTATACACTATTGAGAACATCTGATCATTTTTTTTGATGGAAAAGAATAGCAGTTTCATATGATTCAACCTAATACAAAAGCTTTGGAATTGGAAGAGATCACTAAGGTTGAGAGCACAGATAGAAAACCAAGGACTTTGTTATGTCTTGAAAATCTTAAAGTGGACTTCACATACCCTTATGTCATAAAAGAAAATAATCTGTTTTTTTCAAAATGGGAGAAGTGTGTACACTGATTGGAAATAATCTATAGAAATGGGGTATTTTGTGATGTGGAAGAGACGGGGCATTGACTGGACCAATGTCTCTGGGAAGGCAAGAGGAAATAGGATCCAGCTTGCATTTAGATTTACACTACCTTTGTGTGGTCTTAGAAAACCACACAAACAGTTGAACTCTAGAAATGACATGAAAATATGGGCACAAATACAGATGAATTTAAAGTTGTACTGATGGGAGCCTGTGAAAGTCCTTTGTTTCAATTTCCTTAATAGAAAAGAACCAAATCATCAGTTGAGAATGAGGAGGAAGGGCAAGAGGATTAGAGACTGTAATAAAGGTATGAAATAGTCACTAGGTGATTTGGAGATAGGATGGAATAGGGAAATGTGGTAGATTTGCCAGGTGACACTAAAAGCCCTTTGAGGATGATGCTCATGAATTTAAAGTGAGGATGATCTGCAGGGTTTTTGCTTTTCTCCAGCCGCATTCCATGGCATGTGTGGATGGTATGAGTTGGAGGGGAACTGAGTGTACTTAGGGTTAAAGTTTCCAACCTAGACAGCATATTAAAAAGCAGAGACATCACTTTGCCAACAAAGGTCCATCTAGTCAAGGCTATGGTTTTTCCAGTAGTCATGTATGGATGTGAGAGTTGGGCTATAAAGAAAGCAGAGCACCGAAGAATTGATGCTTTTGAACTGTGGTGTTAGAGAAGACTCTTGAGAGTCCCTTGGACTGCAAGGAGATCCAACCAGTGCATCCTAAAGGAAATCAGTCCTGAATGTTAATTGGAAGGACTGATGCTGAAGCTGAAACTCCAACACTTTGGCCACGTGATGCTAAGAGCTGACTCATTGGAAAAGATCCTGATGCTGGGAAAGATTGAGGGCAGGAGGAGAAGGGGACAAGAGAGAATGAGATGGTTAGATGGCATCACCGACTTGATGGACATGAGTTTGAGTAAACTCTGGGAGCTGGTGATGGACAGGGAGGCCTGGTGTGCTACTGTCTATGGGGTCACAAAGAGTTGGACATGACTGAGCAACTGAACTGAACTGAAAGTTTTCAAGGTGAATAGGATCAATGGAGAGAAAAGCAACTGAGTTGAGCCTATCTCTAAAAGATAATAATTATTAATAAAATTCAAATACTGTTATTGAAGGTATATAGGAGATTCAGTGAGGATATAAGATATAGGGGAGGAAGTGAATGGATTTAAGGACTTAAGGACTTTGGAATTGGAGTTCTAAGCAGAGTAAACTGGAAAGCTAGGAGGTGATACTTGCAACTGAGGATGTAGGAGAGGGGTTATTATTGGCACAGGAGGTCTAGGACAGGAGGTATAGGAGTGGGTGGAGTGGGTGGAGGCCAGGAAGAGAATATGATCATTAGAGAACAGATTAAGTAACTGAGAGACTTTGTATTGGAAGTACCATCAGTGCAGATACTGAAATGTTCAGGAATCAATTTAGTAGGCTCATTTCATTCTTGCACAAGACAACTGAGTATTTAAGGATGCCAATTTACTTTATATGTTTAAACACAAATGTACTGAAAATTACAAAAGGTATTTAAGCTTGAAAGTATAAATTAAGAATTAAGAATTATCTGAAAATAGGAGAATCATGTCCAATTTTTGGTTCAATGTTCAAAAATAAATATTCAAGAATTTGAATATTAAAAGCCTTAAAGAAGAATCTATATTAACATGTATATAATATATTATTACTTAAAAACAAAATAATGTGAGTTAACAGACCAATTTAACACAGCAAATGACTCAGAAATAGGCAAGAACACATTGGATTTATTGAATGATAAAACTGATGTCACAAATAAAGATGTTTAGAAAGTCTTACTTGACTAAATCTAGGCTGCTAAGTCATTTCAGTCGTGTCCGACTCTGTGACCCCATAGACGGCAGCCCACCAGGCTCCCCTGTCCCTGGGATTCTCCAGGCAAGAACACTGGAGTGGGTTGCCATTTCCTTCTCCAATGCATGAAAGTGAAAAGTGAAAGGGAAGTCGCTCAGTCGTATCTGACCCTCAGCGACCCCATGGACTGCAGCCTTCCAGGCTCCTCCATCCATGGGATTTTCCAGGCAAGAGTACTGGGGTGGGGTGCCATTGCCTTGTCTGGAATCTAGGCAAAATAGTCAATTGTTTGGAAGAAAAATGAACTCCATAACTCACATAAAAATGAATATTTAAGAAGTCAGTTGTAAAAAGTAAACTATAGAAAATAGAAAAGAATTACTTTTTTTTTTCTTTTTTTGGGGGTATTTTAATATAGGAAAGGAACGTTTTCAGTGACCTGATAGGATTGACATTTTAAAAAGGTTACTGTGGCTATTGTGTGAAGAGTGATTGGGGAATGTAAGATGGAATCAGAGAGATGAGTTGGGAGGCTGATGCTACAAGCAGGTGAGAAATGATGGGCCTTACATGACAGTAGCAGCTTCTGATGGAGGAAAAGTGTAGATTTCAGATATTAATCAGTAAATTATACCTTTCGCTCCAACTATCACTCGGACTCAAAAATCACTTGCTAAGATGGAAAGTGATTGCCACTCTTAGAATTTGAGTTTTTCCTGAACCTGTGGTGTTTTTGTTCTGGTTTTGGTTTATATCTGCTATATCATTTCTTCTTTTATGTATTTTAGTTTCTTTTTAAAAAATTTTTATTGGAGTATAGCTGATTTACAATGGTGTGTTAATTTGGGGTGTACAGAAAAGTGAAATTGTTATACATATACATATATCCACTCTTTTTTAGATTCTTTTCCCACATAGGTCATTATAGAGTATTGAATAGAGTTCCCTGTGCTATACTAATTTATTTCTTTTCTCTTTCTTTCTCTTTATCTTTTTTAGGATTAGGTTATAACCTTTTCTATCACTCTACACCCAGCTCTAGTTAACACATTATAGACCCGCGAGGAGGTGTACACATTGTACAGTCCTGTGTATTCTTCATCCAGCTTCCCTAGATGGTAACTCCAAAAAAAATAACCATAGTAAAATACTAAATCCAGGAAATCTGTGTGTGTGTGTGTTTGCAGTTCTGTGTAGTTTTATTCCGTCTGCAGATGTGTGTAATTACCATCACGATCAAGATTCAGAACCGTTCCATCAACACAAAGGGACCCCGTGCCACTCCATTTACAGTCTCCCTCCCCTCATCACTAGCCCCTGATAACCATTAATCTGTTTTCCATCTCTATAATTTTACCACTTTAATTGTTTAACAGCTTTATTGGGTGTAATTCACATACCATGTAATTCACCTATATAAAGTATACAATAGTGTTTGGTCTATCACATTATTATTTTCTTAAATTGTGGTAATATGTATTATAAATTAATAAATGCAACACAATGGTTTTTTCTACCCAGTACATCATATCTGGCTATCAAACAAATATTGCAGAATTCCTGAAATGCAATAGAACACTGTTTAAAGAGACAGAGACAGTGTTGAAACCAAACTTGAGTATGACAGGTATATTGCAACTGTCAGACAGGAAATTAAAACAACTATGAATAAAACGCTAAGGGCTCTCATGCATCAAGGAAACAGCATGCAAGAACAGATGGGAAAGGGAAGCAGAGAGATGAAAATTATAAGAAAACTAAATTCTAAAGATCAAAAGCCGTGTAACAGAAATGAATGTCTTCAGTAGATTTATTAGTAGACTGGACATAGCTGAAGAAAGAATTTCTGAGTTTAACGATATATCTATAGAATTCTCAAAAACTGAAAAGTAAAGTGACAATAAAAGACCAGAACAGGCTATCCTAGAACTATGGGTTTCAAAAGGTATAACTTGCATAACGAGAATACCAGAAGGAAAAGAAAGAGAGAAATAAACACAAGAAATATTAGAAACAATAATGACTGATAGTTCTTCAAAATCAATGTTCAACATCAAAACACAGAATGAGGAAACTAAGAGATGACCAAGCAGGGTAAATTAAATATACATTATTATATATTATATATACATTATATATAATATATTATAATGTATATATTATATATAATTATATATAATTATATATATATACACACACATACATACACTGTCGGCTTATTGTATTCAAACTACAGAAGGTCAAAGATAAAGAAAGAATTTTGAAGAATTCAGAGGGGGAAAAATATTTATAGAGGAAATAATATGAGAATTATATCTGACTTCTCCTGAGGAACCAAACAAACAAGATGAGAGTGGAGAGAAATACTTGAAGTACTGAGAGGAAAAAAGCTCACCAGTCTAGAATATTGTATCCTCGGAAATTATCCTTCAAAAGTGATGGAGAAATAGAGACTTTCTCAGAAAAAAAATTAAGGGCCTGTGTTACCAATAGACCTGCCTTACAGAAAATGTTTTTTGAAAGTATAGTTGATCCTTGAACATGGGCGTCAGGGTGCCAACTTTCTGTGCAGTTGAAAATCTGAGTATAACTTATACTCAGCCCTCCATATCTGGGGTTCCTCTGTATTCATGATTCCACATCCCTGGATTCAACTAACCAGAGATCATGTGGTACTATAGGATTTACTACTGACAAAAAAATTCCACATATAATTGGACTCATATGGTTCAAACCCCTACTGTCCGAGGGTCAACTGCAGAGTGAAAGAAAATGATGTAAGTCAGATGTATGGATGTACGAATAGAAACAAAGACCATCAAAGAAGGAATAAGTAAAATAAGAACTTTTATTTTTCTTATTCTTGATTAATCTACAAATAACAGCTTATTTAAAATAATAATAGCAACAATATACTTGATTACATACACGTATGTATATGTTTTTATAAATATGTTTATGTTTAAGTGAAATGAATAATAGCAGTGATTACAGGAACAGGAGGGAGGATTTAGAATCACTTTGTTATTATAAAACATTAGCACTACCTATGAAGTGACATAGTATTACTTGAAAGTGGAGTTGGATAAGTTGCCCCAAACTCCAGAGCAATATGAAAAAATACCTTTACAAGTAATAAAATAAGTATGAGTAATATGTTAAGATAGGAAAGACCATGGATTCACATAAAATGCTCAACTAAAATCACAAAACAGAAAATAATGAGAAACAAAAAAAAAAGGGCAACAGAAAATATATCAATGTTAAACAATACACCTCTATAGACCAAAGAAAAAAAATTTCAAGAAAATTTAAAAATACTTTGATTTTGATTTTCACTTAGTGAAGATGAAAGCATAGCTTACCAAAATTTGTGAAATGCAAGGAGAGCAGTGCTTACAATCAAATTCATATCACTGAGTATATAGATTATAAAAGAATGGGCTTCCGAGGTGGCTCAGTGGTAAAGAATTCACCTACCAAGCAGGCGACATGGGTTCGATCCCTGGGTTGGGAAGATCTCCTGGAGGAGGAAATGGCAGCCACTCCAGTGTGCTTGCCTGGAAAGTCCCATGGACAGAGGAGCCTGGAGGGCTACAGTCCATGGGGTCACCAAGAGCTGGACCCGACAGAGCGACTAACACACAAAAACATCAGATTCATAGAAATAGAGAGTATAATGGTTATTTCCAGGGGTTAAGGAATGGGGGAAATGGGGAGATGTTTGTATGGGTAGATAACAAAGTTTCAGTTATATGAGTAGGTTCTGGAGATCTAAGGTACAGTGTGGTAACTACAGTTAATACTATTGCATTGTATAGTTGAAAGCTGCTATGTGGGTAGTTTTAATGTTCTTACCATAACATCACCAACAAAAAAATGTAATTATGTGAGGTGAAGATGTGTTAACTAACTTTATTGTGGTAAACACTTCATTATATATATATGTATCAAACCAGCACATCGTACACCTTAAACTTATGCTATATATGTCAAATTATATCTTAAGAAACCTGGGAAGAAAAGACAGTGAAGACTTCCCTGGTGGCTCAGGGGATAAGAATTCACCTTACCGATTCCAGGACGCAGGTTCCATCCCTGCTCCAGGAAGATTCCACATGTCGTGGAGCAACTAAACCCATGTGCCACAACTACTGAGCCTGTGCCTTGGAGCCTGCAAGCTGCAACTGCTGAAGCCTGCATGCTCTAATGTTTGTGCTCTGCAACGAGAGAAGCCACTGCAATAGAACTCTGCTCACTGCAGCAAAGAGCAGCCCTTGCTCACCGCAACTAGAGAAAGACTGTGTGCAGCCACAAAGACCCAGTGCAGCCCCAAATAGATCAGTTAACTTCTTAAAAAGAGAAAAGATAACTCACAATATGAGGGACAATGTTTGCAAGTCTTAAATGTGATAAGGGTGTTGTATAACTACTGCACACTTGCACTCATCTCACATGTTAGCAAAGTGATGCTCAAAATTCTCCAAGTCAAGCTTCAACAGTATGTGAACCGTGAACTTCCAGATGTTCAAACTAGATTTAGAAAAGACAGAGGAACCAGAGATAAAATTGCCAACATCTGTTGGATCATTGAAAAAGCAAGAGAGTTCCAGAAAAAAACATCTACTGCTTTATTGACCACTCCAAAGTCTTTGTGTGGATCACAACAAACTGTGAAAAATTCTTTAAGAGATGGGAATAACAGACCACCTAACCTGCCTCCTGATAAATCTGTATGAAGGTCAAAAAGCAACAGTTAGAACTGGACATGGAACAACAGACTGGTTCCAAATTAGAAAAACAGTACATCAAGGCAGTATATTGTCACCCTGCTTATTTAACTTCTATGCAGAGTACATCATGAGAAATGCTGGACTGGAAGAAACACAAGCTGGAATCAAGATTGCCGGGAGAAATATCAATAACCTCAGATATGCAGATGACACCACTGTTATGGCAGAAAGTGAAGAAGAATCGAAGAACCTCTTGATGAAAGTGAAAAAGGAGAGTGAAAAAGTTGGCTTAAAATTAAACATTCAGAAAACTAAGATCATGGCATCTGGTCCCATCACTTCATGGCAAATAGATGGGGAAACAACGGAAATGGTGACAGACTCTTTTCTTGGGCTCCAAAATCACTGCAGTTGGTGACTGCAGCCATGAAATTAAAAGACACTTGCTCCTTGGAAGAAAAACTATGACCAATCTAGATAGCATATTCAAAAGCAGACATATTCAAAAGCAGGTCCATCTAGTCAAAGCTATGGTTTTTCCAATAGTCATGTATGGATGTGAGAGTTGGACTATAAAGAAAGCTGAGTGCTGAAGAATTGATGCTTTTGAACTGTGGTGTTGGAGAAGACTCTTGAGAGTCTCTTGGACTGCAAGGAGATCCAACAAGTCCATCCTAAAGGAAATCAGTCCTGAATATTCATTGGAAGGACTGATGCTGGAGCAGAAACTCCAATACTTTGGCCACCTGATGTGAAAAACTGACTCATTCTAAAAGACCCTGATGCTGGGAAAGATTGAAGGCGGGAGGAGAAAGGGATGAGAGAGGATGAGATGGTTGGATGGCATCACCGACTCAATGGACATGAGTTTGAGTAAGCTCCAAGAAATGGTGATGGACAGGGAAGCCTGGCTTGCTGTGGTCCATGGGGTCACAAAGAATGGGACACGACTGAGTGACTGAACTGAACTGATATAGAAGTGACTGAGCATGCATGCATACAGAATTCTCTTACAATTTAATAATAAAAGGCAAATAACCCTATTAAAGGGGCTTCCATAAGTAGCTCAGCTGGTAAAGAATGCCCCTGCAATGCAGGAGACTCTGGTCTCATTTCTGGGTCATGAAGATCCACTGGAGGAGGGCATGGCAACCGACTCCAATATTCTTTCCTGGAGAATCCCCATGGACAGAACAGCCTGGCAAGCTAGTCCGTGGGGTCGAAAAGAGTCAGACACGACTGAGCGACTAAGCACTCACAGACAACCCTATTAAAGATGGTCAAATGACCTATTCATACATCTTTTCCAGTGGAAATTTTTCCAAATGGACCTATTCAGTCCATTTTACAAATGGACAACAAGAAAATGTAAAGATATTCAACATTATTGTACTTAGTCGACCAGTTGTGTCCGATTCTTTGCAACTCTAAGGACCATACAATCCTTGGAATTCTCCAGGTCAGAATATTGGAATGGGTAGCCTTTTCCTTCCCCAGGGGATCTTCCCAACCCAGGGATTGAACCCAGGTGTTCTGTATTGCAGGCGGATTCTTTACTGGCTGAGCCATAAGGGAAGCCCAAGAATATGGAGTGGGTAGCCTATCCCTCGGGGAAGGCAATGGCACCCCACCTCAGTACTTTTGCCTGGAGAATCCCATGGACGGAGGATCCTGGTAGGCTCCAGTCCATGGGGTCGCTGAGAGTCGGACACGACTGAGCGACTTCCCTTTCACTTTTCACTTTCATGCATTGGAGAAGGAAATAGCAACCCACTCCAGTGTTCTTGCCTGGAGAATCCCAGGGACAGTGGAGTCTGGTGGGCTGCCGTCTATGGGGCCGCAAAGAGTCGGACACGACTGAAGCGACTTAGCAGCAGCAGCAGCAGCAGCCTATCCCTTCTCCAACGGATCCTTCCAGACCCAAGAATGGAACCAGGGTCTCCTGCATTGCATGTGGATTCTTTACCAACTGAGCTATCAGGGAAGCCCTCAACATCATTAGGGAAATGCAAATCAAAACCACGTTGAGATACCATTTCTCACCTACTAGGATGGGTATAATCTAAAAGACAGCAAACAAGGTTTGGCAAGTCTGTGGACAAGTTTGAATTTTCATACACTGCTGGCAGGAAAAGAAATAACATAACCACTTTGGAGAACAGTTCCTCAAAAAGTTAAGCAGAGAATCACTGTTTGCCCCAGCTGTTCCACTCCTAAAAGTATACCCCCCCAAAGAACGGCAGCATTATTCATAATATCTCTAACGTGGAGACAACGTGCCTGTTCACCAAGTGCTGTGCTACTGCTGCTGCTGCTGCTAAATCGCTTCAGTCGTGTCCGACTCTGTGCGACCCATAGATGGCAGCCCACCAGGCTCCCCCGTTCCTGGGATTCTCCAGGCAAGAACAGAGGAGTGGGTTGCCATTTCCTTCTCCGATGCATAAAAGTGAAAAGTGAAAGTGAAGTCACTCAGTCGTGTCCGACTCTTAGCAACCCCATGGACTGCAGCTTACCAGGCTCCTTCATCCATGGGATTTTCCAGGCAAGAGTACTGGAGTGGGGTGCCATTGCCTTCTCTCACCACGTGCTGTACTGATAGGCAAAAGATGGCATTCTTTTTTGGCCATAAATAGTAATGAAATGCTGACACAGGCCACCACATAAAACATCATGCTAAGTGAAAGAAATCACTCACAAAATGTCACAAACTATATGATTTCATTTATAGGAAATGTCTAGAATAGAAAAGGTGGTGCTATTGGTAAAGAACTTTCCTGCCAATGCGGGGGATCCAAAAGACATGGGTTTGATCCCTGGGTCGGGAAGATCCCCTGGAGGAGGAAATGGCAACCCGCTCCAGTACTCTAGCCTGGAAAATCCTATGGACAGAGGAGCCTGGCTGGCTACAGTCCATGGGATCACAAAGTCGGACATGACTGACAGACTAACATGAACTAACTAACAGACACAGAGAGCAGATTCGAGCTGTCTACTTGTCCAAGAGCTAGAGGGGTGGGGGGCAAGGGAACGGGTGAGGATATATAAGTGGTACAGAATCTGGGGTTCCAGCGGATGCAAATGTTTGGAAGTTGATTGTAGTGGTGACTGCACAACTCTGTGAATGCCCTGAAAGTCATGAGTTGTACACTTTACACTGATGAATTACATGTGGTATAAACTATATCTCAATAAAGCTGCTACCAAAAAAAAGAAAATTCGAGCATTAGTCTGCTGTTCCTTTGTGTGTAGGGAGACGGCTGTCATGTCAGAGGCTTCTCTTAGTGTTTCTGTTGCAGTCTTGTGCTGGGCTAGCGCTTAGTCGCTCAGTCACGCCAACATTTTGTGACCCTGTGGGCTGTAGCCCACCACGCTATCTGTCCATGGGGATTCTCCAGTCAAGAATACTGGAGTGGGTTGCCATGCCCTCCTCCAGGGGATCTTCCCAAACCAGGGATCAAATCCAGGTCTCCCACATTGCAGGCTGATTCTTTACCATCTGAGCCACCAGGGGTTACAGTCTTACATTCAGCCTTTCTTGCCTGTCCTTTCATGAACAAAGGAAGGACTGCTCCACGTTCTTTTCCCTCTGCCACTGCTAGACTGCAGTTCATATTATTCAGTGCTTTGCCAGGCTCCTGGTGGTGTTTCTGGCCCTGATTCACACTTAGGCAGGCCTTAAAGGTAGGGCTTTCTCAGCCTTCTTGTCTCTCCTCTCCATAGGAATCAAAACTTTCTTTTTATTGGTAGAAAATTTTATAGGAGGGATTTTCCACCATATTCCCCAGTGGTGTGAAAGTGAAAGTTTAGTTGCTTAGTCGTGTCTGACTCTTGGTGACCCCATGGACTGTAGCCCACCAGGCTCCTCTGTCCATGGCATTCTCCAGGCAAGAATACTGGAGCTGGTCGCCATTCCCTTCTCCAGGTAATCTTCCCAACCCAGGGATCAAACCTGGGTCTTCTGCACTGCAGGCAGATTCTTTACCATCTGAGCCACGAGGGAAGCCCACCCCAGTGGTAAGTGACCTCTAGTAGCGTTGACATAAGAATCTAGGACCCAATGTTATTTTTTTGCTAATGCCTAGTACTTGTTTTTGTTCACTTGCTAACTGGTGTCCGACTCTTTGTGACTCCATGGACTGCAGCATGCCAGGCTTCCCTGTCCTTCACATCTCCAGGAGTTTACTCAAACTCATGTCTATTGAGTCAATGATATCATCCTGCCATCTCATCCTCTGTCATCCCCTTTTCCTCCTGCCCTTAATCTTTCCCAGCATCAGGGTCTTTTCCAATGAGTCAGCTCTTTGCATGAGGTGGCCAAAGTACTGGAGTTTCAGTTTCAACATCAGTCCTTCCAATGAACACCCAGGACTGATCTCCTTTAGAATGGACTGGTCAGATCTCCTGCAGTCCAAGGAACTCTCAAGAGTCTTCTCCAACACCACAGTTCAAAAGCATTAATTCTTCAGCACTCAGCTTTCTTTATAGTCCAACTCTCACATCCATACATGACCACTGGAAAAACCATAGCCTTGACTAGACGGACCTTCGTTGGCAAAGTAATGTCTCTGCTTCTTAATATGTTGTCTAGGTTAGTCATAACTTTCCTTCCAAGGAGTTAAGCGTCTTTTAATGATTCATGGCTGCAATCACCACCTGCAGTGACTTTGGAGCCCAGGAAAATAAAGTCAGCCACTGTTTCCCTGTTTCCCATCTATTTGCCATGAAGTGATGGGATCTGATTCCATGATCTTAGTTTTCTGAATGTTGAGCTTTAAGCCAACTTTTTCACTCTCCTCTTTCACTTTCATCAAGAGGCTCTTTAGTTCTTCCTCACTTTTTACCATAAGGGTGATGTCATCTGCATATCTGAGGTTATTGATATTTCTCCTAGCAATCTTGATTCCAGCTTGTGCTTCCTCCAGCCCAGCATTTCTCATGATGTACTCTGCATATAAGTTAAATAAGTAGGGTGACAATATACAGCCTTGACATACTCCTTTTCCTATTTGGAACCAGTCTGTTGTTCCATGTCCAGTTCTAACTGTTGCTTCCTAACCTGCATACAGATTTCTCAGGAGGCAGTTCAGGTGGTCAGCATCAGTCCTTCCAATGAATGTTTAGGGTTGATTTTCTTTAGGTCTGACTGGTTGGATTTCCTTGTAGTCCAAGGGACTCTCAGGAGTCTTCTCCAGCACCACAGTTCGAAAGCATGCCTAGTAATGTTGTTTTATTTTTCCACCAGCCACCATGAGTCTTAATGTGTACCTTTCAGATAATGGCATTTATTAACTCTTCTTAGATGCTTAAGGCTTTGGTTTCAAATGAAATAAATGTCTGTGGTAGGGGGTGGGGGTGGTGAGGCTCTGTGACTTCGCCGTAGTGTTCCCAATCTCCTCCTGCCTATTGACACCAAAAGCAGTGTGTAGGGGCCGGGGTCACTCTATTCTGTCCTGCCACCAGTATTTCTTGTAAGCATCTGATGAGTTCAATGAAAGAGAGACCCTAATGAGCACCTCTGAGTAGCTTGAATAACCAGCTCCTCTTCCTTTTGTCTGTCACAAGCAAGTCTGTCTGCCAACGTGTCTCACCTGGGAGGGGTCTGTCCACATCTGGTTATTCTGATGATGTCAAGAGAAGTTGTGATTTTTTAGCTGATTCAGGTTTTTCTTATTGCCAGTGTGGGAGCAGCCATGCTTTTCCCATCTTTCTGCTTCCCAGTAGAAGAGAAACGTACTTGCATTTTTTGCCTGTACAAGTAATTCTGCAATAGTCATCTACGTGCATACTTCTGTACACAATGAAGCTTTTCTTTTTCCAATGGGGAATACTACCAGGAGTAGGAATTTATTATTAAATGGTGTATATTGACTTTCAATTGTTCTTGCCAGATTTATTTCCATATTCTACATGACAGTAACAATTAATGTTTCCATCTCATATTTCTTCCAGCAATAAATGTTGGTTTTTAAATAAATATGTGCTAGTCTTAGTGGCATAAAATTATATTTTACGGTCACCTTCAGGTGAATTTACCTAGGTGGCATTAATTTTGTGATTAGAATTTGTATTCTGTGAATTGCTTTTTTCTATTTTTGCCAATTTTTCTCTTGAGTTGCCCTATATTTTTCTTACATTTATAAAAAATCCCTGTGTATCACAATTATAAGCATTTTTGTTTGTCATCTGCTTTCATATTTTTCAAAACCAAACACTTACCTATTGACTTTTTTATTGAAGTATATTTGATTTACAATGTTGTGTTTGTTTCAAGTGTACAGCAAAGTGATTCCTATGTATATATAATATATATATATTTTAGATTTTTTCATTATAGGTTATTTAAAGATACTGAATATAATTTCCTCTGCTATATAATAAATATTTGTTGTGTATCTATTTTATGTGTAGTAGTTTGTAACTGTCAGCACCTAACTCCCTCATATACAGATTCATGTGTATATTTTTACATTTTACATATAAGTGATATCATATGATATGTTCTTCATCTGGTTTACTTAGCTAAGTATGATATACTTCATTAAGTATAATTGTTGCTGGAAATGGCAACATTGTGTTGTTTTAAGCTGAGTAATATTCCATCATGGGTGTTTGGTGTGTGTATATATATCATGTTTTCTTAAGCCAATTGTCTCTTAATGAGCTCTTGGGGTGTTTCTATGTTTTGGTTACTGTAAATAGTACTTCTATAAACATTTGGGTGCATGTATCTTTTTGAAGTATATTTTTGTCTAGATATATGCCCAGGAGTGGGATTTCTGGATTATAAGGCAACTCTATTTTTACCTTTTTAAGGAACTTCCATACTGTTTTTCATAGTGGCTGTGCCAATTTACATTCCCACCAACAGTATATAGGAAGATTCCTTTTTCTCTATGTACTTTCCAACATTTATTATTTATTGATTTTTTGATGATAGTCCCTCTGGTATGAGATGATACCTCATTGTGGGTTTGATCTGCATTTCTCTAATAATTAGCGATATTGAGCATCTTTTCATGTGCCTATTGGTCATCTGTATTGCTTCTTTGGAAAAATGTTTATTTAGGTCTTTTGTCAAATCTCAGTTGGATGGTTTGGTTTTTCAATATTGTGCTATATGAATTGCTTGTATTATATATTTTGGATATTAACTCATTGTCAATTTTATCATTTGCAGGTATTTTCTCCCATTCTGTGGGTTGTCTTTTTCTTTTGTTAATGGTTTCCTTTTGTGTGCAAAAGCTTTTTAAGTTTGATTAGGTTCCATTTGCTTATTTTTGCTTTTATTATTAATATTATTTTGCCTTGGGAAACTGAACTAAGAAATATTGCTTCAATTTATGTCAGAATAGTTTGCCTATGTTCTCTTTTAGGAGTTTTACTGTGTCATGTCTTATATTTATAACTCTTTAAGCCATTTTGGGTTTAGTTTTGTGCATGGTATGAGGAAGTATTCTAACTTCATTAATTTACATGTGGCTTTCCTGCCTTCCCAACATGACTTGCTGAAGAGATTCTCTTTTCTCCATTGTATATTCTCACTTCAATGTGTGGGTTTATTTCCGGACTCTCTGTTCTATTCCACTGAGCCATATGTCTAGTTTTGTACCAATACCATGCTTATTTGATTACTTTAGCTTTGTAGTGTTGTCTAAAGTCTGGAAGGTTTATGCCTCCAGCTTTGTTCTTTTCTCTTAGGATTGCTTTGGCAATTCTAGCTCTTTTGTGGTTCCATATGATGCTGGGAGGGATTGGAACAGGAGGAGAAGGGGATGACAGAGGATGAGATGGCTGGATGGCATCACCAACTCGATGGACCTGAGTTTGGGTAAACTCCAGGAGTTGGTGATGGATAGGGAGGCCTGGTGTGCTGTGATTCATGGGGTCACAAAGACTGGGACACAACTGAGCGACTGAACTGAACTGATAAATTTTAGGATTATGTTTTAATTATGTGAAAATTGTTATGGGTATTTTGATAGACATTGCATTAAATCTGTAGATTGCTTTGGGTAGTATGCCCATTTTAACAAATTTAATTCTTGCAATCCAAGAGCATAGGATATCTTTCCATTTCTTTGAATCATCTTTAATTTCTTTCATCAATTTTTTTTTTTTACAGTTTTCAGCATATAGGTCTTTCACTTCCTTGGTTAAGCTTATTGCTAAGTATTTCATTGTTTTTTGATATGATTTTAAATGGATTATTATCTTTCCGGTACTTCATGGTTAGTATAAAGAAAGGTAACAGATTTCTGTATATTAATCTTGTAACGTTCTACATTGCTAAGTTCATTTATTAGTTCTCATAATTTTTGTGTGGAGCTTTTAGGGTTCTCCATATTTGGTTTCATGTCAACTCGGATAATGACAGTCTTATCTCTTCCAATTTGCATAACTTTTACTTCTTTTCCTTATCTGACTATTGTGACTATGATTCCCATACTGTGTTGAATAGAAACAGTAAGTGTAGGCATCCTTGTTTTGTTGCTGAATTTAGCAAGAAGGCTTTCAGTTTTTCATTGCTGAGTATTGTACTGGTTTCTGGTTTGTTGTAAATGGCTTTTATTATGTTAAGATATGTTCCCACTTTGGTTAGAATTCTTTTCTAATCATGAATGGATGTTTTCTTTCTTTTTTTAAATTTTTCTGCTGCTGCTGCTGCTGCTAAGTTGCTTCAGTCATGTCCGACTTTTTGCAACCCCATGGACTGTAGCCCAGCAGGCTTCTCTGTCCATGGGATTCTCCAGGCAAGGATACTGGAGAGGGTTGACATTGCCTTCTCCAGGGGATCTTCCTGACCCAGGGATTGAACCCACATCTCTTGCATTTCAGGTACATTCTTTACTGCTGAGCTAACAGGGAAGCCCACCCCCCCTTTTTTTTTCTGCCTCTTCATCCTTTTAATACATTGTTGGATTTGGTCTGCTAATTGTTGAGGATTTTTGCATTTATGTTCACAAAAAATATTGGCCTGTAACTTTCTTCTTTTGTGTGATGTCTGTCTGATTTTGGTATCAGGGTTACCTATTGACTTTTTGTTTTATATTTTTGCATATAAAATTTACATATTTGTATATTGAAATATTTATTTCTTAGTAGTTTGAGGTATTTGTCTTAGTAAAAAACATCTCCTTCTTATATTTTAAAAATATAATTTCCTGCATTTTCTGCCAAGGGTTTATTCTTTCATTTAAAATAAGTAAATTTAAGTGTATAATGCAGTTGTAATTTATTTTGTAAAGAATGTGTGAAAGAGATGTAATTTCATTTTCTTCCTGAGATATAGCTGTTGTCCATGTAGCCTCTTTAAAATAAATCACTGATCCTCATTGAATTTAAATATCCCCTTGTCCCATGTTATTGTATTTTCTTGGATCTATTCTTGGATTTTCTCTTTGGTTCAAATAATTTGTTTGTCCATTCCTATGCACTATTATATTGATTATATTACAGTGAATATTTTCGCCTAGTCAAGGCTATGGTCTTTCCTGTGGTCATGTATGGATGTGAGAGCTGGACTGTGAAGAAGGCTGAGCACCGAAGAATTGATGCTTTTGAACTGTGGTGTTGGAGAAGACTCTTAAGAGTCCCTTGGACTGCAAGGAGATCCAACCGGTCCATTCTGAAGGAGATCAGCCCTGGGATTTCTTTGGAAGGAATGATGCTAAAGCTGAAACTCCAGTATTTTGGCCACCTCATGCGAAGAGCTGACTCATTGGAGAAGACTCTGATGCTGGGAGGGATTGAGGGCAGGAGGAGAAGGGGACAACAGAGGATGAGATGGCTGGATGGCATCACTGACTCAATGGATGTGAGTCTTAGTGACCTCCGAGAGCTGGTGATGGATAGGGAGGCCTGGCGTGCTGCGATTCATGGGGTCGCAAAGAGTCAGACACGACTGAGCGACTGATCTGATCTGATCTGATCTGATATCTGTTAAGGCAAATTTACTAAACAACTTTTACTCTTGTTCTTTTGCTTCATGATTTTTTGGCTGTTCTCAAGCATTTATTTCTAAATATACATCTGGCGCCAGTGGTAAAGAATCCACCTCCCAATGCAGGAGACACAAGAGATGAAGGTTTGACCCCTGGGTCGGGAAGATCCCCTGGAGTAGAAAATGGCAAGCCACTCCAGTATTCTTGTCTGGAAAATTCCATGGACAGAGGAGCCTGGTGAGCTACAGTCCATGGGGTTGCAAAGAGTCAGACACAACTGAGCGCGTGCACACACACACATACATGTTTACATAATTTTAAACAATATCAATTCAGATTTTTAATGTTCTTTTACTCTGGTGAATTTTCCACAATGAGCATGGATTTTTCACTTGTGACTAGCAATGATGTTGTTGTTCGGTAGCTAAGTCATGTCCGACTTGCATGTCTGACTCTTTCATGACACCATGGACTGATACACGATATAAAAGAAGGAAGAAAAGCAAGGGGGAGAAGAGTGATGAGGTTCCTGGCACTTGCTCTGGGCTATATGAAAGCAAGATTAGATAATCGTGTTGTCCAGTACAAGCTTTGGGGCAGATGAAGAGGTAAAAGAAACGAATACTCCTTGCTTCTGCACAGAGATGTGTACCCTAAGTGGCAAATCATAAGAGACTCTTATTCTGTGGAGCATTTTTGCAATGTAAAAGGAGAAATGAAAGTTATGCTTTTTCATTTCATACAAGGATTTCATGAATTGTGCTTTGATATTGCAGCTTGTCTAGAGAGCGGAAGATTTTGGTTCCTAAGTTCCGTTTTGAGGAATATCTTTCTTGATGCACAAAGTGTACTTTGCTCAAATAGATGTGGGAAAGGCAACTTATTTTGGTAAAGCCCTGAAGAAGATGAACATGTAGCCTTGTTTCACTCAGCATTTCTCAAATTTAACTTTACATAGAATCTTTCTTTTCTGAGATATACTTTGAAATTATAACAGAACTCACAGAAGATACTTCGGGAGATGTTGGTCCTAGGAGAGGTAGAATGGAGATTGTCAGGTTGAATGAGCTCAGTAGGCAGTGAATAAAGTGGGGGATATCACTAGAATAAAAATGTTTATTTCAAATTACTTACATTTGAAGTAGAAAAAAATTTTTTAAAAATCTCAGAAACACAAAGTCTATTTTGCTAGATTCTTATGTTTGGCCATAGATTATGCCTTGATTCTCCTTCTGATCTGAAGGAGAAAACTTTTACGTGGCATAGTTAAAATTCTCAGTGCCCTGTCTAATACTGTCCCAATTAAGTCATCGTTCATTTTTATTTCTGTCTTGTATACTTTTTTTCTTTGAGGCTTACAGTTGGTGTTTGAATCATCTAAAAACAAATCTCTCTCATGCTTTTCCCTCTTGTCAAGTCTTATTCTTCTCTGGAAAGATGCTCAAAATTATCTGAAAGAGAAAATGCTCTGTGTGTCTCATCCTCCCAAGGCAATGACTAGTTAGCCATCTCTGCCTTCAGCAGAGGTAGGAATACTCATGGAAGTAGAAAAACTGTAAGTACTTAATTTCACCTATATAACATTAAGGCTTCTTTGAATACATCTAGTTGTTTTTATGAGGAAATTGAAACACCCAACTATTTTGTACAAGTATATAAAATGTAAATAGATTATGTTTACAAATACTATATCATACACATTCACTGATTACTTACAATTTATTCTGGTTTGAATTCCTGGGAGCTAAGACAGGGCAGGTTTATGTGTAACAGCTGTGAGGCACAGTGGATTGCTGGATATGGAGGTTGGAAATTGGTAGTATACACCTGTTTTTTTGCTAAGAGAGCTATACCACTGAATCTCAAAGGTCTTTGTCACCTCCAAGGTTTTTATCCTTCAAGGCAAGAAAGAATAATTTCTCAAGTAGAGGTAACAGCTCACCCACATTAAAAAAAAAAAAAAAAAAATTAGGCATGGCTGAATTAAGATCGGAACGCTGGCATTCTATTCCCAGTCTTCAATTGTTTCTTCATAGCTGTTCTTTTCATTTAGTTTCTGCCCTTGGCCTTGTGCTTTGGAGATTGGATGATGCAGAAAGTGTTATTGTTTTTAGGGTTTTGATTTCAGATGAATGGTAGTCAGCTGGTGACCTTAGGCTTCTGCAGCATCGGAAAAGATGGCACTACCCATGTTTCTTGAGACCTGACCAGCTTCTGCTCGAGCAGATGGTAGGCAAAAGCAGCATCTCGAAGAGTTGAAGAAAACCAACTGGAAAATGGTCATGGAAGGGAGTTTCCAAACGTGAGGGGGTCATTCTCTACACCTCTGTGTCAGTGTGTGATGCAGTCTTCTCTCTCCGGCTCTTCATTGCTTAGGACACTCTCTACTTCACTCTTTGTAGAACTGATTTCTTTTTGTTCCTTCAAGTCTTAGCCTCTCAGTCGTTTTCCTTGGCGACCCTCCTAGGTTGATCTACTTTATTATTCTCCACTATGTTACATTTCCAAGCCATTTACAGCACCCATCACAATATGCAATTCCTGTGTATTTTTGTTTGCTTCCTTTTATTATCTTGCTTACAGAATGCAAAATCCATGAAGGCTGAGACCATGTCTGTTTATTTTTCTGTGTAATCAGTAGGCTGCTACTGTTACTGCTAAGTCGCTTCAGTTGTGTCCAACTCTGTGCGACCCCATAGACGGCAGCCCACCAGGCTCCCCTGTCCCTGGGATTCTCCAGGCAAGAACACTGGAGTGGGTTGCCATTTCCTTCTCCAATGCATGAAAGTGAAAAGTGAAAGTGAAAGTGAAGTCGTGTCTGACTCTTAGCCACCCCATGGACTGCAGCCCACCAGGCTCCTCCGTCCATGGGATTTTCCAGGCAAGAGTACTGGAGTGGGGTGCCATTGCCTTCAGTATGACTTATGAATAAATATATTTCATGAAAAAAAACCTCTAAAATCTATTTTCAGCAAATTCCCTGATAGTCCCCTGGTTAGAATACCATACTTTCACTGTCAAGAACACAGGTTCAATCCCTGGTTGGGGGACTAAGATCCCACAAGCCATGTGGCACAGCCAAAAAGAAAATCCATTTTCATAGCATTTAAAAATTAATAGCAGTATAGTTATTTGGTAGAACCCTTAACAAACATTAAATAAATGGTAGTATAAAATGGAAAATTATTAAAAAAAATAAGACTCATATGAGGTAGGATGAAAATATGCAAACCTCTGAAAATTCTAACTATAAACATAAGTATTTAAAATTACATTAAAAACCATGAGAACAAAAAAAGGAATGAACTTCCTGTACAGAAG
This sequence comes from Tragelaphus eurycerus, assembly GCA_935064755.1. NCBI lineage: Eukaryota > Metazoa > Chordata > Mammalia > Artiodactyla > Bovidae > Tragelaphus > Tragelaphus eurycerus. The sequence goes on along the minus strand of CAKXYN010000034.1, from coordinate 7,115,493 downwards.
GCTGAGGGAAGTTGAGGGAAGAAAGTACAATTTAATTTTTTTTTTTTCTCTTGCTCTCTATTTTGGATATGCTCTTCCAGACAAAATATGCTGTGGTAGAAAAAGGAGAACAGAAATCCAAGTTTAGTATACAGACTATGAGAGCATATAAAGCTGCTTGCTGTACAACTGTTAAACTCTCTTGGCTATATAATATGTCATACATACAATATACGCTTTATAAATATACAACATATTTTATGCCTGGGAGCAAGAAGATTTGGAAAGGAAGCTAGAAAGCTTCCACTTTGAGGAAGAAGGCGAAAGAACTTTTCCCTGTTCCTCACACTGTGTGTAACTAAACACGTTGGAGAGTATGCAAGCCAGGGTCAGCGTCAAGTTGCTTAGTCATGTCCGACTCTATGCGATGCTGTGGACCACTGCCCGCCAGGCTCCTCTGTCCACAAGATTCTCCAGGCAAGAATACTGGAGTGGGTTGCCATGCCCTCCTCCAGGGGAATCTTCTCGACCCAGCGATTGAATCCACATCTCTTATGTCTCCTGCATTGGCAGGCGGGTTCTTTACCACTAGCGCCACCTGGGAAGCCCAGGTTACGCATAAAACAAACCTAAGAAAACTCTGATAGGTTGGAAAGAAGAAGGCAGAATGGCTAGGACCTCACCCTGAGGAAGAACACATGTTAGTCCATTTTGCCTCATACATCCCAGACTGGAAGTAACTAAAGTCTGCACTCCTTAGCCAAAGGTCCAGGAAAGAAGCATTCAGTTCAGTTCAGTTCAGTCGCTTAGTCATGTCCGACTCTTTGTGACCCCATGAATTGCAGCACACCAGGCCTCCCTGTCCATCACCAACTCCCGGAGTTCACTCAGACTCAGTGATGCCATCCAGCCATCTCATCCTCTGTCGTCCCCTTCTCCTCCTGCACCCAATCCCTCCCAGCATCAGAGTCTTTTCCAATGAGTCAAGTATTCTCATAAGGTGGCCAAAGTACTGGAGTTTCAGCTTTAGCATCATTTCTTCCAAAGAAATCCCAGGGCTGATGTCCTTCAGAATGGACTGGTTGGATCTCCTTGCAGTCCAAGGTACAAGACAAAACATTTTTGGACAACAATCACTTTTCTCCAGCCAAACACCACAGAGAGCACTCTATCATCATCAAATCCAACCAGGGCCAAATCAGAAGGCTAGACTTTCACTCTCACTAGGCTGAAACAAGGCACCCCAACCCCTTAGCACTGGTGATGTTGAGTAACAAGCTGAGACTTCTGTCTCTGCAGATGGTAACGTGGTCACCCCTTCCGCTCATCCCACAGTGTCACCTGAGACCATATGGAAAGTCTGGTTTTTTTCCCCCAGTTACCCACGCAGGAATAAATCATGAGGAAACCCTGCTGGGATGGTATCAGACGAGTCCTAGTGGAGAGTCCGGACTTTGCCCACCATCCAACAATAGCAAAATCAGTCCCTTGTGTCAGTGGAAGCTGGGAAGCTCCTTTTCTCTGTCCTTGCTGGTATTTCTGGGTTGCTATTAATTTCAGCTCTAAGTTTGGATTATATGAGGTAAAAAGAAAAACTCAGGGAAAAGATTACTATACTGTTCCTCTTGTTCTGAGATCCTCAGCCAATTTGCCTTCTCTTCAGCTCTCAGAGTGTTCTTATAATTTTTGTTTATAATGTCCAAGTTTTAAATTGTACTTAGTAGGAGGAATAGGGAAAACAACTAACTTTATCTTCTTAGAGATGCAATTTCTCACACTGATTTTATAATATACATGGATTTATTTCTTCCAGCTTATTTGTTGCTAATTTCCCTGCTTTTTGGTGCTTCTTATTTCTCTGTTTTCCTGTCTTCTGGAGTTTATTTCTTTTCTCCCCCATACCACCACTGTTTTAACATTTATAGTCTCTATTTTCTTACAAATACTCTTACATTTTTAACATGCATCACGCATACTGACTTTCCAGATTCAACAACTCATGTATACCTTTCCCCCAGGAAGATACAAAGATCTTAGTTTTTTAATTGTAAAAGCTCTCTCTATCACAGTAGATTATTCCCTTACATGTTTTTTATTTTGGTTCATGAAATTATTAAGATTGGGGGTGAATTCTAGGTGGCTGCCTTTGATTTATAGGAGAGGTTTTGTATTTTATATTTATATTTTTATTAATTTGATAATTAGGTATTCTTGAACCATTTGGTATGATAAATTTAAATCTCAAATGCATGTTATAAATTCTTAGTAAGGGGGACTTTCCCCAGGTATAGAAGGCAGACCAAACTAAAGTAAACGAATTATAGAAGACCTCAAACAAATAAACAAATCTCCATGATTCTTCCAGTTGTAACACTAGACTTTTTCCTTGTGTGAACCTATTTGCTAAGTCTGTAGTTCCACAGAGGTTCTGATTTTATATGGGAATCTCAGTTTCGCCTTTCCACCTTGAAAAGGCCACACTTTATTTCTATCCCTTTCGTGCATGTTAACCTTCTGGTACCTGGGCAGCTCCAGAAACTAGCTTAAGTTAAGGAGTTACCTAATGCTGGAGAAGTTCAAGAATCTTTGAAAGTGGTATAGGGATTCCTCAAGACTCTTTTAACTTTTAAGATGGTAAAAAGCTGCATAAATATTATCTAATGCTATATCACTTGTGCTCTTCCTATGAGATAATTATCTAATGAGCGTTGTGTGTAAAACGTGTAGAGACCACACTCAATGTTTGATGACACAGCATACTAATGAATACAGTTACAGAACAAACATATATCAGGCAAAATTAGGAAGCATTGCATGACCAAAGTAACTAACAGGAAAGAATCATGTATTTTCCTTGGAGATTAAACAAATACTCTCCAATCACGGGCCAATGACTGACCGTGTTCTTTCAGAGATGATGATAAATATAGATGTCCTGTTCCTATCACTAATGACTCAATAAATAAAATCCCCAGACACTTTTCAAAAGTACAGTGTGATATCCAGAATGTTATAGGCAGCTGTGCCTCCTAGTGATGTGTGGAAAATTTGATAAAATGCCTCAAATGTTCTGAAGATAAAAAGTGCCATGTACCATAAATGATGAGTGATGGTCATAATTGTGGAGAATGGCCACAGGAAGAGACACTGTTATTACCTAGAAAAAGTTGTTACCTCTTTTCAAACACTGTAACATTGGTATTTCTTTATAAAAGACTTGAAGAAACCTCATATAAATCCGGTTTTCATAAAGCTGGAAATGGTCTAGACTCAATACACCATCCGGAGAGAATTTAGTCTACTCTCTGCCTCTCTGAAATGAATTGAAGGGCACTTTCTGGGTAAGTCAAGCCAGGAGAATGTCCTATACCCTCACATGGGTGTTATGTTGGCGTGTTAGACAACTTCACATAGACCTTTGTTCTCCAGATTCACCTGCACTGGTGAACTGCTTTCATGGAAGAACAACATGCTGCTGCTGCTGCTAAGTCACTTCAGTCGTGTCCAACTCTGCGACCCCATAGATGGCAGCCTACCAGGCTCCCCCATCCCTGGGATTCTCCAGGCAAGAACACTGGAGTGAGTTGCCATTTCCTTCTTCAGTGCATGAAAGTGAAAAGTGAAAGTGAAGTCGCTCAGTTGTGTCCGACCCTCAGCGACCCCATGGACTGCAGCCTTCCAGGCTCCTCCGTCCATGGGATTTTCCAGGCAAGAGTACTGGAGTAGGGTGCCGCTGCCTTCTCTGAAGAACAACATAGGCACATAATAAAAAAAAAAATAATGATAAATAGAAATTAAATAAAATAAAAATTCAGAACAGGTGACATTTTAATTCTATATTTGTCAGCACATTTCACTGGTTAAAGGACCATTTATTTTGTTCAAGTGAAGTCTGAAGGCTTCCAAAAGTAGAAGTTAATTTGGTTGATCCAGCAATGAATTATGCCAATGTATGTAAATGCCTTTATGTTCTGCTTAATAATGTAAGCAGTTGGCCATATAGGGTGACTCATTGGGCTTTTAAAATTCAGGATGGAATGCATTAGTAGAATTACTGTGAGCAATGATTCAACTTGCACAGCTGGATCACCTTCAAAATTGCTGTTCTTGGGTACTTTTTTTCAGTAGGAGGTTGTGACCTAGTGTTTAACCTTACTCCCTTCTCTTTGGGTTTGGAGACATATGGCAATATTCATTTCCCTTGGAAAGACCCCCATGTTACCCTAGGTAGAGAGTGGATCAGAGAAAATGGTGCAGGTGTTCACAACTAAAGGTATCAATATCTAATTAGCTTTTCAAACCCAGAAGAGAGGAAGAATTCCATTAAAAATAAATTTCACATAATAAAGTGTGATCCACAAACTTAGCAAATCTGCAATGAATATGAAAATTGAATATATTCCCAGCACTTTGATCACAGATCTTCAGCACGCAGGAACAGGTGTTCCATAAAAATATCAGTTCTAGCTCTTAATTTAAATGAGCTTCTCACTCTTACTGCTCATTGATTCACTTAGGTTTACTGCTCCAGTGAGTAATATTTCAAGAAGACACAAACATCTACTTTCTTTAAAGCCTTTTTCAATTTTTTTTTTTTTTAATGCATCTCAGACAGGAAGCACTGTTAGGTCATATGGCCACATTTAGGATCCATTCAGAGTTTCTAAAGTGAGAAGGATGAACTATTTTAGAGGTAGTATTTTGGCCACCTCATGCGAAGAGTTGACTCATTGGAGAAGACTCTGTTGCTGGGAGGGATTGGGGGCAGGAGGAGAAGGGGATGACAGAGGATGAGATGGCTAGATGGCATCACTGACTCGATGGACGTGAGTCTGAATGAACTCCAGGAGTTGGTGATGGACAGGGAGGCCTGGCATGCTACGATTCATGAGGTTGCAAAGAGTTGGACACAATTGAGCGACTGAACTGAAATGATTGAAAGTTCGTCTCAAAATGGTTCCACATGTTATAAAGTCCAGAGTAGAAAAAATGAAGTATATTCATTCCAACTTCAAGTCCAGAAGATACTAAGTAATGTTTTCAACTTTTAAGTTTCTGTTTTCTGGGAAACTTGTACAGAGAAGCATTTCAATATTATGTGTGATCATAGTCAAATAATAACATGGCATTTACTATGTGTTCATGAAAACAAACTTTATTGCACCTTCTGGATCACAAAATTTCCCTAATTCTCCATCTTTAAGACAAGAGTTACTGAGAGCTTGATGCAAATGAAGAAAATGTTTCCTTACACATTGAATTTTGGGCACATTTCATATTCTTCTTTTCCAGTCTTTACTGAGCACTGAGAAAAGACAAGTATTAAGATGAAATAAGCTGGAAGAAGCACAAGCTGGAATCAAGATTGCCAGGAGAAATATCAATAACCTCAGATATGCAGATGACACTACCCTTATGGCAGAAAGTGAAGAGGAACTAAAAAGCCTCTTGATGAAAGTGAAAGAGGAGAGTGAAAAAGTCAGCTTAAAGCTCAACATTCAGAAAATGAAGAACATGGCATCTGGTCCCATCACTTCATGGGAAATAGACGAGGAAACAGTGGAAACAGTGTCAGACCTTATTTTGGGGGGCTCCAAAATCACTGCAGATGGTGATTGCAGCCATGAAATTAAAAGATGCTTACTCCTTGAAAGGAAAGTTATGACCAGCCTAGATAGCATATTCAAAAGCAGAGACATTACTTTGCCAACAAAAATCTGTCTAGTCAAGGCCATGGCTTTTCCAGTGGTCATGTATGGATGTGAGAGTTGGACTGTGAGGAAAGCTGAGTGCTGAAGAATCGATGGTTTTGAACTGTGGTGTTGGAGAAGACTCTTGAGAGTCCCTTGGACTGCAAGGAGATTCAATCAGTCCATTCTAAAAGAGATCAGTCCTGGGTGTTCTTTGGAAGGACTGATGCTGAAGCTGAAACTCCAATACTTTGGCCACCTCACAGGAAGAGTTGACTCATTGAAAAGACTGATGCTGGGAGGGATTGGGGGCAGGAGGAGAAGGGGATGACAGAGGATGAGATGGCTGAATGGCATCACCAACTCAATGGACATGAGTTTGGGTGAACTCCAGGAGTTGGTGATGGACAGGGAGGCCTGGCGTGCTGCAATTCCTGGGGCACAAGGAGTCAGACACGACTGAGCGACTGACTGAACTGAACTGAAGGCAAAATAAGAAAAGATTTGGAGGAAAGGAGATGAAACAGTTAAGAGGCGTGAGGGATCCAGTGTATGAATGGACAATAACCAGACCATATAGAAAAACTGAAATCTGACCCATGACCTGCTGCAACTTGCTCAGGAAAGCAACCCCTTGATGTACTGTAAACAGCCCAGGAACCCAGCCTGCTGTCAGACAGACTGGTACGAAGTCAGATTGCTGTCTCTAGGAACAATCCAGAAAGGTGACCAATAACTTCTGTAACGATTATCTCTTAATGGCCAGGAACTGGTTCATAACTGACTGCTTCTCTAATTTTTGTCTTTGATTCCAACTTAGGACTGAGCAGAGGAAGTCAAAGAGACCCCCATACCCAATCGCCTAGGACGCCCTACTTCTATTGGATTGGCCAAAAAGTTCATTCGGGTTTTTCCATAAGATAGTATGGTTAGCTTGCCTACAGCTTCTCACATGAACACTTTCCAGCAGCTCGCACATGAGCCTTCCCTCTTTTCCACTCTAGGACTTTTCTTTTCTCTGCCTGTCTTTAAGTTCCTGACTCTCTTGCTATAGCAAGCTGTGAACCAGCAGTCTTGCACTGTCTCCTGTGATGATCTTCATTTATTTAGACAAGACTAATAAAGAAGGAAAAAAAGGAAGAGAAGACGAAACAGAAGAATGTTTAGTTAGTGTTAATCTCTCAGTTGTGTCTGAGTCTTTGCAATCCCATTGACTGTAGCCCACCAGGCTAATCTGTCCAGACCTTAACAATTATATATATTTAATATCAATGTACTTGTGTCAATCAGCGACTTCACTTTGACTTTTCACTTTCATGCATTGGAGAAGGAAATGGCAACCCACTCCAGTGTTCTTGCCTGGAGAATCCCAGGGACAGGGGAGCCTGGTGAGCTTCCGTCTATGGGGTCGCACAGAGTTGGACACGACTGAAGCGACTTAGCAGCAGCAGCAGCAGCATAATTTATATTAATGTCTATTTAATAAAAATGTATAACACTGGTTTGTTCTGGCAAATATACCATGCTAATGAAAGATGTTAGTAATAGGGGAAATTAGGTGTCGGATACAAGGCAACTTGGGCTTCCCTGGTGCTCAGCAGGTAAAGAATCTGCCTACAATGCAAGTGATGTGCAGGAGACATGGGTTTGATCCCTGGGTAGGGAAGATCCCCTAGAGAAGGAAATGGCAACCCACTCCAGTATTCTTGCCTGGAAAATCCCATGGACAGAGGAGACTGGCAGGCTAAATAAAGTCCGTGGGGTTGCAAAAGAGTTAGACACAACTTAGCAACTAAACAACAACAACATAAGGGAACTCGTTGAATTATTTTAGCAGTTTTTCTGTAGATCTACAGCTATTAAAAAATAAAAAAGTTTATTTAAAGAAATGATGTATGAAAAAGTCATGCCTCTAAGTTGATTTATTTTCATGATTCCTTTCCAAATATCAGATGTCTATCTCCCTAAGAGACATTCCTAGTCACCCACTGCTGCCATACCCACCCACCCTTCCTTCTTTATCCCAGTCTTTATACCCCGTCTAAAAGTATCTGGGTGCAGGCAATATGTGGAAGAGGGGCAATGAAGGAAAAATGGTGAAATAGTTGGTTTCTATGGAACTTAGCACATTGAGAAGACTTAAGGATTTCAAGGAAAATTTTGAATGCTACCCTATCTTTCCAACTCTATATCTAAGTATATTTTTCAATGCCTTTTACATTTTATTGCAGGACTTGGAATGATGAACTGTACGGGGAAATCCAAAAACAAAACAAAACATGAGGTTGAAGAGGAGAGAGTTTAATCAGGGGGTTATAAGAAAAAAGGTGCTTTAACTTCAAAGAGGACAAAGTTCTTTCTAGGCCATTTTCCCTACTGGCAATGCTCAGGGGCTTCCTTGGTGGCTCAGATGCTAAAGAATCTGCCTGCAGTGCAGGAGACCTGGGTTCTATCCTGAGGTCGGGCAGATCCCTCAGAGAAGGGAATGGCAACCCACTCCAGTATTCTTGCCTGGAGAATTCCATGGACAGAGGAGGCTGGCGGGCTACAGTCCACAGAGTTGCAAAGAGGCAGATACGACTGAGCTATTAACACACAGAGAGACAGAAAGTCAAAGAGTACGTCTCCAGAGGGAATGGAGATCTAGGGGCCTGATATAAAACCCTGCTTGGCCAACAGAGGGCCACCGCTGTGTCCAACTCTAGAATCACCTTCATGTGTTTACTGGCCATATCTGAGGGAAGAAGAGAACGCTTGAAAACAAGATGAGCAACAAACAGTCAGTGAAGGTGTGAGCAAAGGGGTCCACCACATCCACCCAGCAGAGTCCACTCTCTTCTATGTCATTGCCATAGAAATGTAAAACAACTGGGCTATGAAACTGTAGCCAGCGTCCTGTCCCAGCTTTAACCAAACATACATTATTCACATCCTCTTTCACATAATAGCTCAATTAAAGGCCTGTGGCTACTTACTAGCTATATTTCTTTTTTTTAAGTGGAAGGTAAACTCACCCCTTACCCTTCCATCCTTGCTTAAAGGAATCACAGGCAACATTGTACTTCAGCAATCTGACTTCCATCTTCTATATTATATAAGAAATGGCTACAACTTCATGGAGGAAGACATCAGCTATTCACATGCTTCTGAAATCATCAGTAAGATTGGAAAGTGTTGGTCACTCAGTCGTATCTGACTCTTTGTGACCCCATGGACTGTAGCCCACCAGGCTCTCTGTCCATTGACTTCTCCAGGCAAAAATACTGGAGTGGGTTGCCATTTCCTTCTCTAGAGGATCTTCTGACCCAGGGATCGAACCTGGGTCTCCTGCATTGCAGGCAGATTCTTTCCTGCCTGAGCCACCAGGGAAGCTCAGTAAGATTGGAGATATTTTAATAATAAAGGGACTGACTCACTCAGGGAAAACACTGACCACATGTAACCTGAAGAAGTATCTCAGCAGAATGCAGAAAGCTATGTCTGGATACTGTGTTTATAAGTTAATGACAACAATCACTTCCACGTTTCATTATCCTTAGCAGTTGCATTGCTTTATAATCCTATTATATTGACAGTGTATCTAACTTAAACTAGTTCTCATCACATTGGATTGTGGTTATTTCTGAGACTCCATCATGGTTATTTCTGAGACTCCATCATGGTTCATCTTGGACTCCCCTGGACTTTGCTAGGAAAGTGTGGGTAGCCATGAAAGAGAGAGTTTGTGTTTATCTTATACTTTAGCATAGGAAAATATTTAGGATTGATTTGTGATGCTGGATAGATTCTATATTGATAGATACAAAAAATGCCTGATTTTATCTTCTCAGAAACACATCTCAAATGTCATTTTCTTTGTCTATAATTAGAGGGTAGTATCTCTTCTGCCCACCCCACAGAGCTATAATAAGACTCAAATGAGATAATGTATATTAAAAAAAAAGGCTGAAGATTATAAAGTGTCAAATTATGGGAGAAGAAGGGAGAGAAGTAACCTCTATAGAATGCCTACTGTTTTTCTGTGCTTTGCAAACATAATCTCATAAATCTCATTTACATCTACAATATCCCTTTTAGAAAGGGATATCCAGATGAGTTGAATAATAGCTCATGTAGACAGTTCATATCAGCTGAATAATTTACAAGTGATAGGAGAACCAGCATTTATTCCTATGCTGTTCAAGTTTCAAGGTCTTGTTGTTTGTTTCTTATGTCGATAAAGATGAGACCCAGTGTAAAAGAAAAGAGAAAAATACACCTGAGTCTTTTCAATACTTTCACCTTTTCCAGATGCATTCTGTTAAAATGAGAAGCATAAGAGACATAGCCAATTCTTCTACAATCTTTGAGTCAATATAACAAAGTTAGCCAAATAAAGTTAATGAGTGCACACAGACACACGCACAACCAGTGGTTTTTATGGCTACATGTGTGACCTTGAAGAAGTCACTCAGGTTTTTTTTTTTTTAAGTAACTTCTCTGTACAACACACTGCAGTTGAAACTGAGAATAAAAAGATAATTAAGGCACTCCCCTAAAGAGATAAATATACAGCCAACTATTTAAAACAGTGCTATCAGACTACAATAGAGATGCATCACTAGTGGACTTGCAGTGTGGAATTTAGAATATGTAGAAACTTATCAAATGGAAGAAAGTTCCAGGTAGAAGCAGGACAAACACCAGCTCGAAAGTGTGATCTATTTGGAGAGCAGGGATACTTTTCTCTGAGCCTCATTTTCCTTATCTGTTAAATGAGGAGATTTAATATCATCATCTCTAAAATGCTATCATACTTTACTCTTCCAAGATTCTGCTTTTGTCTTTTTGACTTCTGCTTCTCATATTCCCATATTTGATGTAAAAAAAAAAGTCAATTGTATGAACTAGCCCACTATTCTACAAAAATAATACAATTAAACTTTAATATGAGCAATGTACTGACATTTATCTACTCTCAGCTGTGAGCTTCCAAAAAACATTAAAAACTTGAACGCTAAGACTCCACTGAACAGGAGTGATTACATTGCTGAGCACATTTGATTCTCCTATAGGCATTAAAACAGCAGGAGCCTCTATTTTTACTGAGTTGTATAAGGGTTAAGTGTCAGACTTGATGTATTATCAGGGAATGTCATCCAAAATGGAGGAGGTCACTGCCCTTAGAGTAAGGTTCGTTGTTGGTCATCAAAGAAACAGCACGGACATTCAGGCACCTCACTGCACTTAAGGAAAAGGATCACTTTAGGCAAATAGAAGACAACTTCGAAATTGAACTTGTCTAAGAAATTGCTCCCACAGGTCCTAATGGATACCTTCTGTAAATGCTGATCAACCAGTCAGTCAATTCAGAAGCTAAAAGTATTTCCCATTTTTATCTTAGATTTCAAAGGAAAGGAACATTTAGGAGCTGGTGGCTAATAAGAAGGGAAATATCTTCCTTCTGTTGATTTACAGGGGAAGTCGGGGATCAAAAGTTTAACTGATAGCAATGTCCCCACTCCACTGGGGTTTCATACGTGGCTTGGTTCCCTGAAATACTAACATTAGAGGGCTTTGTTTAGTGGGCTGTATAAACTAGAGGGGGCAGTTATTAAATTGTTTGGCAAAATAGGTTTTTACATTTTTAAAGTGAAATGCTGTATGTAATGTAATAGTTCTCCTCATCCACTTTACCATTAAATGTTCACAAAACACCAGTTTGGGGTGTGATTTTTGCAGCAGGTTGATTTTGTTTTCATATGCACTAAGGTGCAGGGCTGTAGACCCTGGAGTTGCAAAGAGTTGGACATGACTGAGCGACTGAACAACAGCGAAGGGGCAATTCTGATCACAATAGGGTATGAAGTGTAGGGAACAAATTCAGCCACTAATATACAGCTGCTTGGCCATTGACTGATTAATCACAGGTTTTCTCTTCGGGCCCAGATCTTTGTCTACTGATCAAAAGTAGAACTTTAGGTGACTTGATAGACAAGCTGTATCAAAATGTATTGGTCTGACTTGTAACCTTAAGTAAAGAGCAGCATCAGTGAGAGATGCTCTTCTCTGGGATTTCCAAGCCATAAACATACTGTTTTGAGTTTGCAATCACAGTCAGGAAATGGATCATCTTATCGCCTTAAATACTCTTGATGATCTGATTGGCAATGAGATTCTGACTACTAGAATGAACAAATCTAAGATGTTAGGAGACTTCTTTTCCCTAGGAACTTGCTAAGTCCCTCTCTACTCATCAAAAATGAGCCTTACTTGCCAACTACTGGGCAGCCGGCCCAGGCATAGAGATGGATGCATCATGGGTCTGTGCTTGTCTCTCCTGTTCAGTCTTTTGTTCTCCAGCTCTTCTGTGAGCCAAAGCCACATTGTTACTAAGCATAGCACAAGCTAGGGTTATTCCTAAGCAATGCTCTGCAAACTTGGTCATTCTGGGAGAGTGTTTCCCAAAGTCTGGTCCATGGAGCACCCAAAGTAGGAATCAGCTGAGTCACTGTTGAAAAATTCAATTTCAAGACCTCACCCAGAACTAATGGGGACAATGCCAGGAAACTGTATAAACACTTTATCTCTCCTAGTAATTTTTCTATTAACTAATGTTTGGGAATCCCTAGCCAGCATAGTGGGTGGGTGCCCAATACGCTAGTGGAGAAGAGTGGAGAAATAACTCCAGAAACAATGAAGAGATGGAGCCAAAGCAAAAACAGCATCCAGTTGTGGGTGTGATTGGTGATGGAAGTAAAGTCCGATGCTGTAATTGCATAGGAACCTGGAATGTTAGGTCTGTGAATCAAGGTAAATTGAAAGTGGTCATACAGGAGATGGCAAGAGTAAATATCTACATTTTTGGGATCAGAGAATTAAAATGGATGGGAAAAGGCAAATTTAATTCAGATGACCATTATATCTACTACTGTGGGCAAGAATCCCTTTGAAGAAGTGATCAGATCAGATCAGTTGCTCAGTCATGTCTGACTCTTTGCGATCCCATGAATCGCAGCATGCCAGGCCTCCCTGTCCATCATCAACTTCCAGAGTTCACCCAGACTCACTTTCATCTAGTCAGTGATGCCATCCAGCCATCTCATCTTCTGTTGTCCCCTTCTCCTCTTGCCCTCAATCCCTCCCAGCATCAGAGTCTTTTCCAATGAGTCAACTCTTCGCATGAGGTGGCCAAAGTACTGGAGTTTCAGCTTCAGCATCATTTCTTCCAAAGAAATCCTAGGGCTGATCTCCTTCAGAATGGACTGGTTGGATCTCCTTGCAGTCCAAGGGACTCTCAACAGTCTTCTCCAACACCACAGTTCAAAAGCATCAATTCTTTGGCGCTCAGCCTTCTTCACAGTCCAACTCTCACATCCATACATGATCACAGGAAAAACCATAGCCTTGACTAGATGGACCTTTGTTGGAAAGTAATGTCTCTGCTTTTGAATATGCTATCTAGGTTGGTCATAACTTTCCTTCCAAGGAGTAAGCATCTTTTAATTTCATGGCTGCAGTCACCATCTGCAGTGATTTTGGAGCCCAGAAAAACAAAGTCTGACACTGTTTCCACTGTTTCCCCATCTATTTCCCATGCAGTGATGGGACCAGATGCCATGATCTTCGTTTTCTGAATGTTGAGCTTTAAGCCAACCTTTTCACTCTCCACTTTCACTTTCAAGTGGGCCTTAGAAAGCATTACTACAAACAAAGCTAGTGCGGGTGATGGAATTATAATTGAGCTATTTCAAATCCTAAAAGATAATGCTGTGAAAGTGCTGCACTCAATAGGTCAGCAAATTTGGAAAACTCAGCAGTGGCCACAGGAGTGAAAAAGATCAGTTTTCATTCTAATCCTGAAGAAAGGCAACACCAAAGAATGTTCAAACCACTGCACAATTGCTCTTATCTCACACACTAGCAAACTAGTGCTCAAAATTCTCAAGCCAGGCTTCAAAAGTATGTGAACCATTAACTTCCAGATGTTCAAACTGGATTTAGAAAAGGCAAAGGAACCAGAGATCAGATTGCCAACATCCGTTAGATCATAGAAAAAGCTATAGAACTCTAGAGAAACATCTACTTCTGCTTTATTGACTATGCCAAAGCCTTTGACTGTGTGGCTCACAACGAACTGTGGAATTTTTTTCAAGATATGGGAATACCAGACCACCTTACCTGCCTCCTGAAAAATCTGTATGCAGGTCAAGAAGCAACATTTAGAACTGGACATGAAACAATCATCTGGTTCCAAATCAGGAAAGGAGTATGTCAAGGCTGTATATTGTCACCCTGCTTATTTAATTTATATGCAGAGTACATCATGAGAAATGCCGGGCTGGATAAAGCACAAGCTGGAATCAAGATTGCTGGGAGAAATATGAATAACCTCAGATATGCAGATGACATCACCCTTATGGCAGAAAGCGAAGAGGAACTGAAGAACCCCTTTTGAAAGTGAAAGAGGAGAGTGAAAAAGTTGGCTAAAAACTCCTCAATCAAAAAACTAAAATCATAGCATCTGGTCCCATCACTTCATAGCAAATAGATGGGGAAACAATGGAAACACTGAGAGACTTTATTTTCTTGGGCTCCAAAATCACTGCAGATGGTGACTGCAGCCATGAAATTAAAAGATGCTTGCTCCTTGGAAGAAAAGCTATGATCAGCCCAGGCAGCATATTAAAAAGCAGAGACATTACTTTGCCAACAAAGGTCTATCTAGTCAAACGTATGGTTTTTCCAGTAGTCATGTATGGATGTGAGAGTTGAACCATAAAGAAAGCTGAGTGCCAAAGAAATGATGCTTTTGAACTGCGGTGTTGGAGAAGACTCTTGAGAGTCCCTTGGACTGCACGGAGATCAAACCAGTCAATCTTAAAGGAAATCAGTCCCGAATATTCATTGGAAGGACTGATACTGAAGCTGAAACTCCAATACTTTGGCCACCTGATGCAAAGGACTGACTCATTGGAAAAGAACTTAATCCTGGGCAAGATTGGAAGGCTGGAGGAGAAGGGGATAACAGAAGATGAGATGGTTGTATGGCATCACTGACGCAATGGACCTGAGTTTCAGCAAGCTCCAGGAGTTGGTGATGGACAGTGGGAAGCCTGGCGTACTACAGTCCATGGGGTCGCAAAGAGTCGGACATGACTGAGCGACTGAACTGAACTGAGCCAGACCAATAACAAAAACTGTAGATTATAAAAAACATCTACCCTTTCTCCCATGAAATAGATATAGTCCTCTAAAATTGTAAATAAGAAAAAAAAAAGAACTATGTTGATGAACAGGGGCCATTGACACAAAGGCTCACAACAAAGGCTGCAGCAATTTGGAAGTTCCCAACTGAGAGTCCAAGTATAGAAATTCCTGGAGCCAGTCCGCTAATGTATGGAAAGGGTGACCACTGGTGCACAAGTAGCTTGTCCACAATTTCAGTCTTCAAGTTTTTTAAAAGCATGTTGACTTTATTGATAAAAGGTGAAGAATCATATTTCTTGGCGGCCTCCATCTGTTATAGATATATTCATCAAAATTATCTCCTTTTTCCCAACTTGGTACTAAACTTTTATGTTCACCTGTTAATAGTAAGGATTTCTCCATATCCTGCAATGATTCTGACTAGATTACTTCTAGATGTAAGTACTGGAGCAGTCACAAGCCTTTCTCCCTGCAGAGTCACTAATTTGTTTCCCACTACCTAGACTATAGGCTGTGTTGTTTTACCTTCACGTGAAGTGGGGGCCTGGAAATACTGCCAAGGCTCCACAATTCGCTATGCGGCATTTGCTATGTCCTCAGATAACCATTTATTCCAGATGATTTTCTTTCTGCATTCTCATTACTGCTGCCCCTTTAAATCTGATCATTTTTATTTTACCTCTTACACAGCCCAAGGTAATAAGTACCGGCAGGTTCCATGAGTCACGTTGAGTGTTTCCTATGAAGGAACAGGGTGTGATTGAGGTGAAAAACAACAACAAAAAAACAAGCTTCTTTTTTTAATGCTGGGGATAAAAATCAGCTGCACTTCATAGTATATCTGATGTCTCTTGTCAAGGGGGAGGAAATTAGAAGCATGACTAGTGGAAGAATCTTTGCAGAAATCTGTTAGGTAGCAGAATGTTTAGTCTGTGACAGATCTGGTAATGAAGTGCTGGAGACTAATTCAATTGCTGGAGTTACCTGATTATAAAATTATATTAAAAAAAATCTCTCTATTATTTATTTTTTTGTTCAGTCTTCACCAGTCACTGAAGTGCTGAGGGTTTATTAACAGTAGAAAGGATATAGTTCAAAACATCTGAATCAATTATGTTCTGGAGGAAGTAAAAACTAGCAGAACCTAGTTGTTAAGTGATTCATGTATATAAGCTGGTGCATTAATTTATAAATCTTAAGAGGCTAAAGATCAGATCAGTTGCTCAGTCGTGTCTGACTCTTTGCGACCCCATGAACCGCAGCACGCCAGGCCTCCCTGTCCATCACCAACTCCCAGAGGTCACTCAGACTCACATTCAGCAACAGCAAAAACAAAAACATTGCTCTTACTTCCAGCAGGTGCAGCTTTCATCCTCCACTCCACACCATTGCTCCAGGCAAGAATTTCAGCAAACTTCTCAGGCATTAAATGGTGCGTTCTGATGGCTGTACACTAGTTTCTGGTATCTCCAGATCTCATCCTCTCTCCCAACCTCGATGATTTTCCAGACATCTTATTCTGGAGGTTCTCCACTTTGGAATTTCTCAAACCTATCATTTTATGCTTTCGGCACTAGTGAATACAAACCCTAGCAGAGAGACACCAAGAGCTATTATCTCCAAGAGTATTGTATCACAGTGGTTAGAGTACATGCTCTAGAGTCAGACTTCATAGGCTTGGTAACAGAGAAAATAAAATCTGACTCCATGTTGGACCTATTCATGTAGTTCTAACTCCTGCGCTCTGTGGCCTGTGCTGAGCCATGCTGGCTGTCCTACTTATAAAAGAATGCTACCTATGGCCTGAAATATACAGGAGAGCTGATTCTCAGGGCTCTCACCTTTAAAAGCAGAACACTTTTGCATTCATGTAGAGATAAAAAATTGCAAAACAGAGAATAACCTTTGTCTTGTTGGAGGTTTACAGGGATAATCAGATCAGAGCCATAAGGACAACTTAAAGAACAAAGGATTCTGGCACCAAGGAATTTGCAACAACCAGCAACACACCCTTCCCTTTTAGTTTAAAAGAATCCTGAAGTCTAGCTCAGGTAAGATGGTTCTTTGTGACACCAGTCTAACATCTTCTTGGTCTGTTGGTTTTCCAAATAAAGTCACTGTTCCTTGCCCCAGTAACTTGTCTCTCGATTTATTGGGCTTTTGTGCTGTGAGCAGTACAAACTTGGACTCAGTAACAGTTTGAATCCTGACTCCGACACTTACTGGCTCTATGATTTCAGTAGGTGACTTAACCTTGGTTTCTTTGTTTGTAAATTTAGGATAATATTAACAACTGTCTTAGGGAATTTTGAGGACTGAAAGAATATATATATATAGTGCTTAGAATAGTGTCTGAAACACAATATATGCTCAAAAATTTTACCTATCATTATACGGCAAATGCCTAGCGTCTTCATCCGGACTAATTTGTTTATCATGGGACACAAAAGTATGGAAACTATCTTAAGCAAAACAAACACCTGAAAAACCACCTTTTTGTTCAAAGTTAAAGCAATATCTTTAGGAACTGAGAGAGGGTAGAGTAGTTGGTTTTCAGGGTATTCCTGAGCCGGAACTTGGAAAGGTCTCAGGATCACCAAGGCAGAGACTCAGCTTTCTAGGGGGTCACATGATTCCTTGTCCCTGGTCCAATCAACTGCGGGTAAAAGACCTGAATCATGAGTCCCACTTGTCCCACTTAGCAATATTGTGGGAATATATTATATGAGAAAGGGTCTGGGAAAGGCATATAAATTGAGTATTTAGTCTACTAACTTTAGTATGCAGCATTCTGGGAAAATCCCCATTGTGTCTTGGCAAACTTCTGGTAAATGGCTCTACTCTCCATAGATACAGTGAAAATCAAGGAACATTAAAAGGCCAGTCATGCTATGCTATGCTATGCTAAGTCACTTCAGTCATGTCCGACTCTGTGTGACCCCATAGACGGCAGCACACCAGGCTCCCCCGTCCCTGGGATTCTCCAGGCAAGAACACTGGAGTGGGTTGCCATTTCCTTCTCCAATGCATGAAAGTGAAGAGTGAAAGTGAAGTCGCTCAGTCAGTCATGTCTGACTCTTAGCGACCCCATGGACTGCAGCCTACCAGGGTCCTCCGTCCGTGGGATTTTCCAGGCAAGAGTACTGGAGTGGGGTGCCATTGCCTTCTCCTGGTAAATGGCTCTACTCTCCATAGATACAGTGAAAATCAAGGAAAATTAAAAGGCCAGTCATAAGATACATCTTTAGGAAAATCCCAAAGCATAGATGCAGGCATCCTATCTCATCTCAACCTAATTTTGAGTAAATCTGGGGCAGTTTTGTCACATAGATGGGGAGAAAGCCAAACTTTTCACAAGTGATCTTTATGTTTCAGTTCTTTCCTAGTTTCTTTTTTGAATAGTACTGCTAGCAACATTTTCTTAATACAGGACTGAAAAACATGCTAAGAATTTTATCTTTATGTTATTATTGTGTATAATTTTAATACAGCAGATTTCCAGACCAAATAAGTGACTTTTAGTTTCTATATGCTCTTACAGAACTAAAACAAAAAACAAAGCAAATAAAAAGCAAACAGACAAACTTAATTCCACAAATAATAAAGCCCCCAGAACTTGAAAATGTACACAGAAAATTAAACCCATGGGCACTTAGGATTTAGAGTTCATGCATCTCAAATGGTCTTTGTTTATAACCATTTGAAAACAGCCGATTTCCCTTAGCTAGTATTTAAACTAAGATAAGAGCACCTGTACATTACTATAAGCATTTTAATAGCATGTTAATACAAGAATGCCTAGAATATTGAACTATTACTGGCTATTATGAGCACTTAAAGTAGGGGGAAATGGAATTTAAATGCTATGTTTCTAAGCTGTGTGGGTTTTTTAACTATCCCCCATTAGCCAGTTCTTTCATCAGGAGACATTAGGAGAGTTGGACTTTTCCACCCCTTGAATTCCGGCAGGGCCATAGGACTTGTTTGTCTTATAAAATATGAGCAAAAGCACTACACGCCACTTTCTTCTAAAGCATTTTGTTTTGAGCACTTGACTCTCTAATTCACCCAGAGATCCTGATAGCATGTGCTGCTGTGAAAAGGTATTGGTGTCATGAGATTACAGCAGTCTAGAATGCTGAACTTTCATGTGAAAGAAAATTAACCTGGAATTCATTTGGCTCGCAGTGGACTTAAAAAAAAGACTTTCTTTAATTGACAAGTAAAAATGGTATATATCTAAGGTATAGAGTCTGATGTTTTGATACACAAATATGTTGTAAAATAATTGCCACAAACTAACAATGGCACCCCACTCCAGTGCTCTTGCCTGGAAAATCCCATGGGCAGGGGAGCCTGGTAGGGTGGAGTCCATGGGGTCGCTAAGAGTCAGACATGACTGAGCGACTTCTCTTTCACTTTTGACTTTCATGCATTGGAGAAGGAAATGGCAACCCACTCCAGTGTTCTTGCCTGGAGAATCCCAGGGATGGGGGAGCCTGGTGGGCTGCCACCTATGGGGTCACACAGAGTCGGACATGACTGAAGTGACTTAGCAGCAGCAGCAACATATCTGTTACCTTTTTTCATCTTTCTGACTTTTCTTTTGTAGTAAGAACATTTTAGATATACTCTCTCACTAAATTTCAGGTGTATTATACAGTATTGTTAACTATATAGACCATAGAAGGCAATGGCACCCCACGCCAGTACTTTTGCCTGGAAAATCCCATGGATGGAGGAGCCTGGTAGGCTGCAGTCCATGGGGTCGCTACAATCAGACACGATTGAGCATCTTCACTTTCACTTTTCACTTTCATGCATTGGAAAAGGAAATGGTAACCCACTCCAGTGTTCTTGCCTGGGAATCCCAGGGACAGGGAAGCCTGGTGGGCTGCCGTCTATGGGGTTGCACAGAGTCAGACATGACTGAAGCGACTAAGCAGCAGCAGCAGCAACCATGTAGACACAGTGGTGTACCTTAGATCTGTAGAACTTATTTACCCAGCATAGCTCAAACTATGTGTCTCTTTGGATATAAACTGCAGTTTGGGGGCTACTGGTCACTGCAGCATGACCTTAGAGTAGATACTGTCTGCTATACATGTTAGAACTCAACAGACTTTTGAATCCTGAAAGTTGGAGAAAATCCTGACACCTTGAGCTTTGGCAGGGAAAAGGAAGAGAGAATAGGAAAAATGAAGAGTTTCATAGCAAATTCTTACATCTTCTTTTATGACTTGAGGAATAGTGTTGTACAACTTCCTCAATACACAAGTAAATGACGTACAGACCAGAAAGAGGAACTGACTTTATTGAGTTCAAACCTTTGTCAGTGGCAAAGTATATTAATGTGTTACATACTGTTCCACAGGGAATATGAGAAATATGAGAGAATATAAGAAATAAAAGAAAAATAGCAGGTCAGAAAGAAAACCCCATAGCTGGTTGCAACTTTAATAAATAACATGTTGATCAAAAATTCAGTGGAAATCTGAGAATCCTGAATTCAGAATTAAAGGTTCTCCTTTCTCCTTCTTGAGAAAAGAAAGGAAACTCCAGGCAGTGTTGCTAGCTTAAGGTCCCAGGCTGAGTTCACCTTACCACCAGAAGACACAGGAGAAGCAAACACTGCCTTTTTGTGTGATTTATATGTGAAATAATAGTAAAGGGAAAAAAATCAGATAGTGATTAAGAATAAATCAAAGAAAGCGAGCTAATGGTAGAGATGGGGCAAAAATCTGTGTCTTCTGATTGACAGTTAATTAGGCACAATGTGGTTAAAAGACGAATTCTATTCCCGAGCTGAGGAAGTTTAGACAGGCTATTTAACTTCATTAAACTCATTTTCTTTACTGTAAGAATTGATTGAGATCTAAATTTCTTCCTCACTTTAATTTTCAGCCTGCTTTTTATTCAGGTAGCCCTCAATGATTTATTTTTTCAGCATGGAAGTATTATCTATAAGTAGTAATGTGATATAAATTTAGCAAAAAAGAGTTGAGTAGAGTTAAGATATCTAGTTCTTAAACACTTCCTTCTCAACAGTCACTAGCATAGGAGTGCACTCTTTACTTCCTGTCCAGATCAGATCAGTTGCTCAGTCGTGTCCGACTCTCTGCGACCTCATGAATCGCAGCACGCCAGGCCTCCCAGTCCATTACCAACACCCGGAGGTCACTGAGACACACGTCCATTGAGTCAGTGATGCCATCCAGCCATCTCATCCTCTGTCGTCCCCTTCTCCTCCTGCCCCCAATCCCTCCCAGCATCAGAGTCTTCTCCAATGAGTCAACTCTTTGCATGAGGTGGCCAAGTACTGGAGTTTCAGCTTTAGCATCATTCCTTCCAAAGAAATCCCAGGGCTGATCTCCTTCAGAATGGACTGGTTGGATCTCCTTGCAGTCCAAGGGACTCTCAAGACTCTTCTCCAACACCACTGTTCAAAAGCATCAATTCTTTGGCGCTCAGCCTTCTTCATAGTCCAACTCTCACATCTATACATGACCACAGGAAAAACCATAGCCTTGACTAGACGAACCTTTGTTGGCAAAGTAATGTCTCTGCTTTTGAATATGCTATCTAGGTTGGTCATAACTTTCCTTCCAAGGAGTAAGCGTCTTTTTAATTTCATGGCTGCAGTCACCATCTGCAGTGATTTTGGAGCCCAAAAAAATAAAGTCTGACACTGTTTCCACTGTTTCCTCATTTTTTCCCATGAAGTGATGGGACCAGATGCCATAATCTTCATTTTCTGAATGTTGAGCTTTAAGCCAACCTTTTCACTCTCCACTTTCACCTTCATCAAGAGGCTTTTTAGTTCCTCTTCACTTTCTGCCATAAGGGTGGTGTCATCTGCATATCTGAGGTTATTGATATTTCTCCCAGCAATCTTGATTCCAGCTTGTGTTTCTTACAGTCCAGCGTTTCTCATGATGTACTCTGCATAGATGTTAAATAAACAGGGTGACAATATACAGCCTTGACGTACTCCTTTTCCTATTTGGAACCAGTCTGTTGTTTCATGTCCAGTTCTAACTGTTGCTTCCTGACTTGCATACAAATTTCTCAAGAGGCAGATCAGGTGGTCTCGTATACCCATCTCTTTCAGAATTTTCCACAGTTTATTGTGATCCACACAGTCAAAAGCTTCAGCATAGTCAATAAAGCAGAAATAGATGTTTTTCTGGAACTTTCTTGCTTTTTCCATGATCCAGCGGATGCTGGCAATTTGATCTCTGGTTCCTCTGCCTTTTCTAAAACCAGCTTGAACATTAGGAAGTTCACGGTTCACATATTGCTGAAGCCTGGCTTGGAGAATTTTAAGCATTACTTTACTAGTGTGTGAGATGAGTACATGAAAAGGCAAAATGATAGGATACTGAAAGAGAAACTCCCCACGTCAGTAGGTGCCCAATATGCTACTGAAGATCAGTGGAGAAATAACTCCAGAAAGAATGAAGGGATAGAGCCAAAGCAAAAAGAATACCCAGCTGTGGATGTGACTGGTGATAGAAGAAAGGTCTGATGCTGTAAAGATCAATATTGCATAGGAACCTGGAATGTCAGGCCCATGAATCAAGGCATGTTGGAAGTGGTCAAACAAGAGATGGCAAGAGTGAATGTTGACACTCTAAGAATCAGCGAACTGAAATGGACTGGAATAGGTGAATTTAACTCAGATGACCATTATATCTACTACTGCAGGCAGGAATCTCTCAGAAGAAATGGAGTGGCCATCATGGTCAACAAAAGAGTCCAAAATGCAGTACTTGGATGCAATCTCAAAAATGACAGAATGATCTCTCTTTCCAAGGCAAACCATTCAATATCACAGTAATCCAAGTCTATGCCCCAACCAGTAATGCTGAAGAAGCTGAAGTTGAACGGTTCTATGAAGACCTACAAGACCTTTTAGAACTAACACCCAAAAAAGATGTCCTTTTCATTATAGGGGACTGGAATGCAAAAGTAGGAAGTCAAGAAACACCTGGAGTAACAGGCAAATTTGGCCTTGGAACACGGAATGAAGCAGGGCAAAGACTAATAGAGTTTTGCCAAGAAAATGCACTGGTCGTAACAAATACCCTCTTCCAACAACACAAGAGAAGACTCTATACATGGACATCACCAGATGGTCAACACCAAAATCAGATTGATTATATTCTTTGCAGCCAAAGATGGAGAAGCTCTATACAGTCAGCAAAAACAAGACCAGGAGCTGACTGTGGCTCAGACCATGAACTCCTTATTGCCAAATTCAGACTGAAATTGAAGAAAGTAGGGAAAACCACTAGACCATTGAGGTATGACCTAAATCAAATCCCTTATGATTATACAGTAGAAGTGAGAAATAGATTTAAGGGCCTAGATCTGATAGAGTGCCTGATGAGCTATGGAATGAGGTTTGTGACATTGTACAGGAGACAGGGATCAAGACCATCCCCTTCCTGTACAGTCCCACTATTTTTCAGGTTAGACTTTTTTTCAAGTTAGACTATTTTTCAGGTTAGACTTCCTGCCTACACATTTTCCATTTCTCCTTCTATCCATTTAATTGTGCTATATGGAAAATTTATGGTACTCTAAACAAGGAAATTTCCCTATTACTGAATCTTTTCCATTAGTGTTCTATCTCTGAGCCTTCATAGAAAATTGACTTTCTCCAGTGGCTTACTTGATCCTTGATTTCTTACCAAGTTCATCTCTGTTCCCTCACCTTGACAAGTCTTGAGGCAAATTGATGGATTCAGACTTTTTTTAACTTCTATTGTGCTATGGTTACTTCTAGACTATGGTTTCACTCAATAGCTTGCTTACCTTTGGGGTTTATGACATTTTCTTCAGTATCTTTTGGATGACTCTGTTCACATCTGTCTATATCCGGGGCATTTATCCATTTTCTCAATAAGCACAGTATCTTGCTTATGCATTTCCTCTCTACTCTGTTTTTTTGCCATTGTCTTGACCTTTACACTGATACCATTTCAGCTACATAATAGTAAGGCTGTCTGCAGACCTCATTATCATTCCCCTTGGGATCTCTGAGGTGCTTGCTATTGTTGCTGTTGTCTTTTTATCAGGCCTTTATCTTAACCCTTTATTCTTGCTGATAGCCTGTTCACCTTCTTCATAAACTTAAATTCCTGAAACTCTCCCAGTTCTCAGTCCACCAATCCTGTCTGAATCCCCTTGTCTTCCTACAAAGTTTAGAACCCATGGTCAGACAATTCTGTGACATCTCTTTAACACCTTCAGTTCAGTTCAGTTCAGTCGCTCAGTTGTGTCCGACTCTTGGCGACCCCATGAATCGCAGCACGCCAGGCCTCCCTGTCCATCACCAACTCCTGGAATTCACTCAGACTCATGTCCATTGAGTCAGTGATGCCATCCAGCCATCTCATCTTCTGTCGTCCCCTTCTTCTCCTGCCCCCAATCCCTCCCAGCATCAGAGTCTTTTCCAATGAGTCAGCTCTTCGCATGAGGTGGCCAAAGTACTGGAGTTTCAGCTTTAGCATCATCCCTTCTAAAGAAATTCCAGGATTGATCTCCTTCAGAATGGACTGGTTGGATCTCCTTGCAGTCCAAGGGACTCTCAAGAGTCTTCTCCAACACCACAGTTCAAAAGCATCCATTCTTCGGCGCTCAGCCTTCTTCACAGTCCAACTCTCACATCCATACATGACCACAGGAAAAACCATAGCCTTGACTAGATGGATCTTTGTTGGCAAAGTAATGTCTCTGCTTCTGAATATGCTATCTAGGTTGGTCCTAACTTTCCTTCCAAGGAGTAAGCGTCTTTTAATTTCATGGCTGCAGTCACCATCTGCAGTGATTTTGGAGCCCCCCAAAATAAAGTCTGACACTGTTTCCACTGTTTCCTCATTTTTTCCCATGAAGTGATGGGACCGGATGCCATGATCTTCGTTTTCTGAATGTTGAGCTTTAAGCCAACCTTTTCACTCTCCACTTTCACTTTCATCAAGAGGCTTTTTAGTTCTTCACTTTCTGCCATAAGGGTGGTGTCATCTGCATATCTGAGGTTATTGATTTAACACCTTAGAACTTCCCATTTCCACTCTCAACCTTCTGTCAAGTCTACTTTATAGATTCCTAATCCTGGGTAACCTCATCAAGCATTGTCTCTACTCTTTCTGCTGGGCTCTAACCAAGGAGAGTCACAAACTAAAATAATTGGGTCCACTGCAATTTCATGCTACGTAAACACAGTTAGGTCTTCCCAGCTGCTCAATACTCCTTGATCTATTTATTTATATGTGGGAGATACAACATAGCATCCCCCGCCTGAAGCAAAGGCTCCACATTCGTCCAGAGAATCAATTTCCTCAGGTTGCCGCCCCTACGCATGTCATCTGAAAGTTCTAACTGTACCTGTGATATTGGTAGAATTGAAAATTTCTGACTTGACTTTCTCTATTGTCTTCAACATCTCAATTCATATCCATTTTCACCTTGTCCTCTCAGCTTACTATAGTATCACATAAAATTATATTCCCCCTTTTTGACAACATTTTGTTATATGCAGCAGATCACATCACCTTCTTTCTATAGGACCAGCTCCTGGAGATTAACTCTCTCTTTCAGTATTTCCTTTAGCATCTTCCTGTCTATAACATCCTTTCTTTTACTATGCAAAGAGCAAGGCCAGAGTCTACTATTCTAGAACAATTGTTTTTTTTGTGTGTGTGTGTGTGTGTGTGTGTGTGTGTGTGGTCAATTCTAGAGGGATACTTATCAAATTTTCTTTTGTAATATTTGAGAATTACCTAATTTCCTTTCTTTTGTAATATTTGAATAAAATTGTGATCTCTTTTTGCCTCTGCCTGGCATTGATCCCAGATATTTGAGCTCTTGATCCTTGATATTTACACTTACTTTAGATGCCCTCCTTGAATTTCTTGTCAGTCAAGGACAATGTTTGAATACTAAAGTGAACATCATAATATTATGAGCTAACACACTAGAGTTCCATAACCTATAGAAGCTTGGGTACGAAACATTATGAAACATTTATAGAAAGCTTGTAGGGAGGATAAAGAAGGCAAGAATGGGTCGTGCTAAGAACCAGCTGAAGGAATGACCCTAAGATGGGTGGCCAATCAAACCACACTGTTAAATTTTTAGAAGACACATGTTGTCAATCAGTACCCAAAGAGTCCAAGATGGTCCTTGGTGTGGCAGAAAGAATTTGGGGTCAGTAACAGATAGTGGCCCCAGGAGGAGATGCCTGGAACCAAACAATAAATAGATATGGGACCAAGATTAGTAATAATACTGGTCATCAGTCCCACATTTTAGATATGTGTTCATTGAAGTCAAGGTCCATGTATTTCTCAGATTTCTATTTTCATGATTTGGTGAGATTTTGGTTAGTCTTTATCCTTATAGTACCTTGATTTAACACAATTCAATGCACAGAGCAGAATTCGGTGAATATTCACCAAAGTGAATTGAAATGGAACCAGATAATCCAGAAAATCAAAAGTTAGGGTCAGAAAAACTGCAGATGAGTAATGGGAAGCTACAATTCAGTGAGGACACAAGTGTTCAGGGTTGACACCAAGTTTGATACAGAAAGATAAAGTTCAGACTCATTGCTCTTGGTTGGTGGGAAGCTATCTTCTGAAGTGAAGATGTTCATCACTCAGTCGTGTCCAACTCTTTGCGACCCCATGGACTGTAACCTACCAGGCTCCTCTGTCCATGGAATTCTCCAGGCAAGAATAGTGGAGTGGGTTGCCAGTCCCTTCTGCAGGGGATCTTCCCAACCCAGGGATTGAACCCAGGTCTCTCACATTGCAGGCAGACTCTTTACCATTTGAACTACCTGGGAAGCCCTTAGGTGTCTTCTGATACATTGCTATTCATGGTTATAATTGACTGCTGGCTCGGTCTGCAAGTGGTCTTCTCTTTGCTAAGGAGGACTAGCAAAAGCAAGTGATCATTCTTATTTCTCAGTAAGCTTTTTCCTCCAAAGAAGACTGAGCTCCTTCATTCTTAGATATTTTAGCACATTTCATCTTCAGTGAACTGAACTCAGATTGCTTACTGAGACAACTCATATTGTCTTTGTAACTCTCTGTTGTAACTCTTTATGATACATTTCTACAATCTGTTGATATATTTGGAAACACACATGTATCACAAAATGGAATTCCAGATGGCAAGAAAAGGTTCAGAATTTACTTTGTATGGGGGATTTTATCTTTTGTTGTGAGAACTGGACTGTAAGGAAGGCAGAGGTATCAATTGATACCTTCGAACTGTGGTGCTGGAGAAAACTCCCGAGTCTGTTGCACAGCAAGGAGATCAAACCAGTCAATATTAAAGGAAATAAACCTTGAATACTCATTGGAAGGACTGATGCTGAAGCTGAAGCTGCAGTATTTCAGTCACCTGATGCAAGCAGCCAATTCATTGAAAAAGTCCCTGATGCTAAAAAAGATTGAGGGCAGAAGGAGAAGAGGGTGTCAAAGGATGAGATGGCTCAGTGGAATCACTGATGCAATGTACATGAACTTGGGCAAACTTCAGGTGATGGTGAAGGACAGGGAGGCCTGGCATGCTGCAGTCCATGGAGTTGCAAAGAGTCAGACACAACTGGGTGACTGAACAACAACAACATAGTTGGTTTACAATGTTAATTTCTGCCATATAGCACAGTGATTTGGTTTTATATATATATATATATCAATATCAGAGAAAGCAATGGCAACCCACTCCAATACTTGTGCCTGGAAAATCCCATGGATGGAGGAACCTGGTGGGCTGTAGTCCATGGGGTTGCTGAGAGTCAGACACAACTGAGCGACTTCACTTTCACTTTTTCACTTTCATGCATTGGAGAAGGAAATGGCAAGCCACTCCAGTGTTCTTGCCTGGAGAATCCTAGGGACGGGGGAGCCTGGTGGGCTGCCATCTATGAGGTTGCACAGAGTTGGACACGACTGAAGCGACTCATAGAAATAATAATGAATTTTAAAAAAAGAAAAAAAGTATGTCGTAGAATCCTACTGTGATGAATGGCTTCTGGGATATAGCAAAAAAGGTCTGATTCCAAACAAAGGGGGTCTATCAGTGAAACTACGTGATAAAGACTGATAAGAAGAGATGCTTCCTGCTTTGTTGATGTAGCAAAATTCTCACCCAAACACTATACCATTTGGGCTCTGGTGAGGAGTACCTGAGGCTGAAGAGATGGCTTTGTGCCTTTCCTGGTCTCTACACAGTTTATTATTGGTTTTCCTCTTCCACTGACCTCACAGCATATGGAACGTGAAAGTGGGTCTTCTAGGAGGCTCAGTAAGAGAAATATGAAGCAAGCTGGATGGCTTGGCAAACATAATAGAAGTTCTGCTGGTTTACCAAATTTCTTCTTTCTCAAGAATGTCTACCAAAAGACATGTACCTTTTGTTTAAGATAGACATTTAACCTTTAAAACATTTTTGTAGCTTTATTGAGGTAAAACTGACATTTGATAAACTGCCTATATTTAAAGTGTACAACTTGATAAGTTTTGACATATACATAACATTCCAATCGAGACAGTGGACATATCTATTAATGCCACTCTTCAAAATTTTCTTATTACTTCTTTGTAACTCCTTTCTCTCTCTTCCTCTCTGTTTTCCTGGCCTCTGTCTCCAGACAACAACTGATTTGATTTCTGTCACTATGGCTTAGTTTGATTTTTCTAGGACATTATATAAATGGAAACATGCTGTATAAACTCTTTGTTATCTGGCTTTTTTCATTGGTACAAATATTTTGAGACGCATTCATACTATGTGCGTCAGAAGTTTATTTTTAAATCAACTATAATATTTCATTTATATGAATAGACTAAATTATTATCCGCTCATATGAAACATTCATTGTTTCCAGTTTTTTTCCTACTACAAATAATAATGCTGGGGACATTCATGTACCAATCTTTGGGAGTATATTTTTAATTCTTTGGGTAAATATTAATATATAGGAATGAAATATCTGGGTTGTATATTATGTCTATGTTTAACAGTTAAGAAGTTAAGTTTCTTAACTGTTGAACTTTTCCAGAGTAGTTGAACCATTTTACTTTCCCACCAGCAATGAGAGTTCTGATTGACCTACATTCTTGTCAAGAGTCAATAAGAGCAGCATTTTTAATTTTAGCCCTTCTAGTGATTACACCATCATATTTCATTGTGATAAAATTTGTACTTTCCTAATGGTATTGAACATCTTTTCTCATACATATTTACCAACTGTATATTTTTGTGAAATATTTGTCAAATATTTTTGGCCTATTTAAAAATATAGTTGTTTGTCTTTTTAACATTGAGATGTTAAATATTCTTTATATAATCTAGACTAAAATATTTATATAGTCTAGACTAAAATATTCTCAGAAATATGTCTCGAAAATATTTTATAAAAGTTTGTGGTCTGTCATTTCACTTTTATAGTAGTTTCTTTTCTTTCTTTCATTGAAGTATAGTTGATTTACAATGCTGCATTAGTTCCAGGTGTACAGCAAAGTGATTCACTTATATATATATATGTTTTTTCTTCTTCAGATACTTTTCCCTTATAGGTTATTACCTAATCTGTGTACAGATTCCTGTGCTATATAATAAGTCCTTGTTGGTTATCTATTGTATATATGTGTGTGTGTATGCTCAGTCATGTCAGACTCTTTGATCCCATGGACTGTAGCCTGCCAGGCTCCTCTGTCCATGGAATTTTCCAGATGAGACTACTGGAGTAGGTGGCCATTTTCTCTCCAGGGGGATCTTCCCGACCCAGGGATCAAACCCAGGTCTCTTGTGTTTCCTGCACCAGCAGGCAGATTCTTTACCCCTGTGGCACCTGGTAAGCCCATTTTATATATAGTAGGGTGTATATGTTAATCAGTATCTTTAGAAGAGCAGTATCTTTTTATATTTTGATGAAGCCCAAATTATTGATTTCTGCATTTATAGTTCATGATGTGTGTTCCATCGAAAAAATTGTTGCCAAACCCAAGGTCACTAAAATTTTCTCCCTTGTTCTCTTTCAAAAATTAAAAAAAAAAAAAAAATTACATTTAAGCCTAGGTTCAATCTCAACTTAAATTTTGTATAAGCTATGAGGTAAGGATTAAGGTAAATATCTTATAAATGGCTATTCAATTGCTCCAGCATCATTTGTTGAAATCTATTGCCAATAAATTATCTTTGTACCTGAACCAAATTGGATTGACTCTGTGAATGAGTTTCTTTTTGAATTGTCTAATCATGTACATCATTCTATTTATTTTTTCTGTCTTGATGTCAATACCGCACTTTCTTCATTACTAAAATTTCATGTCTACAGACAGGTAGTGAAAACTTCCAACTTTTTTCTTATTAATACTTGAAATGTTTACTATGGTCATTTCTACTTTCTAAAGAATGTGTAAGTGAACACCATTTTTTAAAGCATAATTCTAAGTATAAGGAGGAAATAATTAACATGACATTCTCTAGAACAGCTTTGAATCTGGAGTTTTCTTCTGTTTTGTTAGTTCAGAACCCAAATTTTCCCTCATCACAAATGAGGATTCTTCTTTTAAAGGCCAACAATATAAGCTCTGAAGGTATATTTCACAAGTCTGGTCTGTAATATTACATCAGTTCTAAAACTTTTTTATTTCTTATGATCATTCATTATGCATGTAGGATGTGGTAATATATATATAACTTTCACATATTTGTTATTTAAATGATATCATAATCAGTTCAGTTCAGTCGCAAGCTCAACATTCAGAAAACGAAGATCATGGCATCTGGTCCCATCACTTCATGGGAAATAGATGGGGAAACAGTGGAAACGGTGTCAGACTTTATTTTCGGGGCTCCAAAATCACTGCAGATGGTGACTGTAGCCATGAAATTAAAAGACGCTTACTCCTTGGAAGGAAAGTTATGACCAGCATAGATAGCATATTCAAAAGCAGAGACATTACTTTGCCAACAAAGGTCCGTCTAGTCAAGGCTATGGTTTTTCCTGTGGTCATGTATGGATGTGAGAGCTGGACTATGAAGAAAGCTGAGTGCCGAAGAATTGATGCTTTTGAAGTGTGGTGTTGGAGAAGACTCTTGAGAGTCCCTTGGACTGCAAGGAGATCCAACCAGTCCATTCTGAAGGAGATCAGCCCTGGGATTTCTTTGGAGGGAATGATGCTAAAGCTGAAACTCCAGTACTTGGCCACCTCATGCAAAGAGTTGACTCATTGGAAAAGACTCTGATGCTGGGAGGGATTGGGGGCAGGAGGAGAAGGGGATGACAGAGGATGAGATGGCTGGATGGCATCACTGACTCGATGGACATGAGTCTGAGTGAATTCTGGGAGTTGGTGATGGACAGGGAGGCCTGGTGTGCTGCAATTCATGGGGTCGCAAAGAGTCGGACATAATCTTCCTTAAATTTATAAGATGCTTCATAATTACAAAGTGCATTTTACAAATTATTTCATTTGACCCTTACAACCATCTTTTAAAGAGGTTGTATAAGGATCATTAGTAATATAACTGTTGCTATATGTAGGCTTCTCTGATAGCTCAGATGGTAAAGAAACTGCCTGCAGTGCAGGAGACCTGGGTTCAATCACTGTGTCAGGAAGATCCCTGGAGAAGAGAAAGCAATCCACTCCAGTATTCTTGAGAAATCCCATGAGCAGAGAAACCTGGCAGGCTACAGTCCATGGGCTCACAGAGTCAGACATGACTGAGCAACTAACACTTTCACTTTCATAGTTACAAAACCGATAGTAAAACTATTGTATACATATGATATATGTGACATAGTACATTACATATACCTTCATAGGTTATAATATTTGTATTTAAAATAATTTTACAAAAAAAACAAAAAATATTTGCACATAATAATGTGCATTAAATTATACATTTATATAAATTATTATATAATTATAAGTTAATATTAACTACAAAACAAGTAACTAATAGTTGAGACATATGGTATGAAAGTGAAAGAAAGTGAAATCGCTCAGTCGTGTCCGACTCTTTGTGACCCCATGGGCAGTAGCCTGCACCAGGCTCCTCCATCCATGGGATTTTCTAGGCAAGAGTACTGGAGTGGGTTGCCATTTCCTCCTTCAGGGAATCCTCCCGACCCAGGGATCAAATCCAGGTCTCCCGCATTGTAGACAGACGCTTTATCATCTGAGCCACCAGAGAGAAGTCCTGACATAGTATAACCTGTAGCAATTCAAATGAAGTACTGATAGTATTTAGTATGACTAGTCACAAAAGGATTCACAGACTAAGAGAGACTTGAGTTTATTTTAAAGGAAAAATAGAATACTGGAAGTCAAAAGGAAGAAGATAGCTTTTTTAGGAAGTGTCAATAGCATGACAAAGGTAAAGTTTGTGGCCTGTCATTTCACTTTTCTAGCAGTTTCTTTTCTTTCTTTCATTGAAGTATAGTTGATTTACAGTGCTATGTTAGTTCCAGGTATACAGCAAAGTGATTCAGTTATATATATATATATATGTGTGTGTGTGTGTGTGTATTTCTTTTTCAGATACTTTCCCCTTACAGGTTATTACCTAATCTGTATACAGATTCCTGTACACAGGAATGAAAGATAATGAAAAGAATATGCTTTCTGTAGGAAAGAAATTAACTAGAAAAACAATCATAGATGATTCTAGAATTGTATGTTGAGGTAGGTTGAGGTGACTTGATAAGGACCCTGAATGCTTTATCATACAAGACACAGCTTCCATTATTACCTCTCTGCTGATGATTCTTATATCTAAGTTTCCAGACCAGAACTCTTTCCTGAATTATAGACATATATTTAAGTTCCTGCCAAGATCAATGCCTGAGTAATGTCACAAATGACTCAAACAACACGTTCAAGTTTGAACAATATCTCAAGCTTGCTCTTCCTCCTATATTCTCTACTTTATTGAAGGGACTATAAATGACTCAGAAGCCCAAATCAGAAGCCAGAAAGTCCTTCTATATCACTTTCATCTTTCAGTGCAACTCAGTTATGTGAATTTCAGCTTCAAATGTCTCAAGCTGGTTGCTCTTCTTCATAAACAGTGCCACTCTTGTCACAAAAGGCTTTTGTCTTCTCTTCATGGAACCACTGAAATGATCTAATTAGTTCCCTTGCCTCTAGCCTTACCTACAGGCCTCCCTTGTGGCTCACCTGGTAAAGAATCCACCTGCAATGTGGGAGAGCTGGGCTGGGAAGATCCCCTGGAGAAGGGAAAGGCTACCCACTCTAGTATTCTGGCCTGGAGAATTCCGTGGACCGCATAGTCCATGGGGTCACATAGAGTTGGACACGATTGAGCAACTTTCACTTTCACTTCACTTTCAGTCTTATCTACACTTGCCATCATAAATGAACAATCACAAAATTTTCCTTACCAAATTCATCTTCAGTAGATTTCCATCAGTGTTACAATCTTTTATCTTGGTCTGTGCTCAATCTTGACTTTTCAGGTTCAATTGTTGTAATCCCCACCCTTCTTCCACATATCCTGCCCTGTCACCATCCCAACTGAGTGCATTTCCTTGGATGTACCACTGATTTGGATGTCACTGTGCATCTGTTCCTGCTGGGCTCCCTAGTAGGATGTCTTCCTTATCATTAATTGTGTCAAACTCAAACCTATTGTGTCTGTGATACTTTTGCTGGTTTCCTCATGCAGTGTGTGTTAGCCGCTCAATCCTGTCTGACTCTTTGGGACTCCATGGACTGTAGGCTGCCAGATTCCTCTGTCCATGGGATTTCCCAGGCAAGAATACTGCAGTGGGTTGCCACTTCCTGAGTCGAGTATTATTTCTTCTATATCCCAGCGCATTTGGTGCAGGCTTAAGAACCCGCCTGCCAATGCAGGAGACATAAGAGACCCAGGTTTGATACCTGGGTTGGGAAGATCCCTTGGAGGAGGCAACCAACTCCAGTATTCTTGCCTGGGAAATCCCAGGGATGGAGGAGCCTGGTGAACTCCAGCCCATGGGTTGCAAAAGACTTGGACATGATTGAGTGTGCACACATGCTGAATCAGATCAGATCAGTCGCTCAGTCGTGTCCGACTCTTTGCGACCCCATGAACCGCAGCACGCCAGGCCTCCCTGTCCATCACCAGCTCCCGGAGGTCACTCAGACTCACATCCATCGAGTCAGTGATGCCATCCAGCCATCTCATCCTCTGTCATCCCCTTCTCCTCCTGCCCCCAATCCCTCCCAGCATCAGAGTCTTCTCCAATGAGTCAACTCTTTGCATGAGGTGGCCAAAATACTGGAGTTTCAGCTTTAGCATCATTCCTTCCAAAGAAATCCCAGGGCTGATCTCCTTCAGAATGGACTGGCTGGATCTCCTTGCAGTCCAAGGGACTCTCAAGAGTCTTCTCCAACACCACAGTTCAAAAGCATCAATTCTTCGGCGCTCAGCCTTCTTCACAGTCCAGCTCTCACATCCATACATGACCACAGGAAAGACCATAGCCTTGACTAGGCGAACCTTTGTTGGCAAAGTGATGTCTCTGCTTTTGAATATGGTACCTAGGTTGGTCATAACTTTCCTTCCAAGGAGTAAGCGTCTTTTAATTTCATGGCTGCAGTCGCCATCTGCAGTGATTTTGGAGCCCCCAAAAATAAAGTCTGACACTGTTTCCACTGTTTCTCCATCTATTTCCCATGTAGTGATGGGACCAGATACCATGATCTTCGTTTTCTGAATGTTGAGCTTAAAGCCAACCTTTTCACTCTCCACTTTCACTTTCATCAAGAGGCTTTTTAGTTCCTCTTCACTTTCTGCCATAAGGGTGGTATCATCTGCATATCTGAGGTTATTGCTGAATACTTAGTTTATATGAACGTGTCTTAAGAAGACTGAGCCTTTTAGGAAAAGGACCACATGCTATTGCTCTTTTGTTTTTTCTAGTCAAAGTTATGGTTTTTCCAGTAGTGTGTATGGATGTGAAAGTTGGGCTGTAAAGAAAGCTGAGCACCAAAGAATTGATGCTTTTGAACTGTGGTGTTTGAGAAGACTTGAGAGTCCCTTGGATTGCAAGGGTATCCAGCCAGTCTGTCCTAAAGGAAATCAACCCTGAATATTCATTGGAAGGACTGATGCTGAAGCCGAAACTCCAATATTTTGGCCACCTGATGTGAAGAGCCTACTCATTGCAAAAGACCCTGATGCTCGGAAAGATTGAAGGCAGTGGGAGAAGGGGATGACAGAGGATGAGATGGTTGGATGGCATCTCATGAGTTTGAACAAAGTCTGGGAGTTGGTGATAGACAGGGAAGCCTGGCGTCCTGCAGTCCATGGGGTCGTAAAGAGTCGGACACAGCTGAGCAACTGAACTGAAACGATTTTGTTTGCTTAATTCTCTTTCCCCCACACACACACTCACACATGGTTGAAGGGAATAGACAATAAAACCAAATCAGAGATGATGAATTAAAACAGAACAGATGGCAGTAGTGGATTGCAGTGGGTAACCTGACATCAGAGAAGCTTCTTCAGAGCAAGAGGTATGAGGGGGACTCCCATTCTTCAAACCTTGTATTTCATGTGGATATCAATTTTTACCCTACCCTACTATGGATCCAGCACTTTTGCATCATTTGTACCACATTTTACCCAGTCACCCACACCAATTTTTTCAGTCCATTAAAAATGTAAGGCAGAGAAGTTGGTGACTGAAAGTGTTAGGGCTAAAATTCCTATTAGAAAGATAAACTGGGACAGAACATTCAAGTGCTTCATCATCCAATCATAATTATGTAATTTTTGAAGATGTGCCTCTCTTTCAATTGTGAGAAGCTACCTGGGAAACCATATTGGAGGCCTTACTTGCCCTCAGAAAGAAAGGTGATGGTGGAGATAAGAGACACAATAAACTGCCTGAGGAACTCCGTTAGTATATTCTGGGGAAAGTAATCAACCCTTGGCAGGACTGACATTTTAATCACATTTTCTCATCCATTCACTAACACTCTTTAAACCCAGCCCGCTGCTCATTGAATTGGAACACTGTGCTGCCTAATCTTGCTTCTTTTCTGAAGTTCACCTGGTGGTTAAATATTTGCAATGCCTTTCACATTCTTTAAAAAGGGTAATTAAATGATGCTTAGCCTTTGACACAATTAACATTTTCTTCACTTTTAAGAATGGAGATAGTACAAGGTACTAAATATAGTGACTTTCATAGAACAGAATAACAAAAGCAAGAGAAAAGGTTCCAAAAAGGTGAAGTCAGGGCTTACCAAGTGAAGTTTTTATGCCAACTGCCTTCAGTTTTCTTTCTGGTCTTTGTATAAACTACATTTTTATAGACTTGGCATTTCACACCAAAAAGCCACTCTTAAGGGTGAGTTTTTTGGGGAGGCAGGGTTGGGGGAATAGCAATCAAGGTAAAGAACAGTAAAATATCAATGGTAGCAGTTGGCGACGGCTGATGAGAAATAGATGTCAGATAAGTAAAGCAACAGGGAAGTCATGATTAGCACCACAGGGATATTGGAAATTCCAGCTGTGACAGAGAGCTTTTTTCATGCCTGGGTTCACTGCCCACTATAAAATGTGTTTTCACAACTAACCAATCCATCAATCATAAGTCTACTCACTGTGCTGGATGTTATAGAGAACCATAAATCAAGCATCAGATAGTACTTACCTACTAGGAGCTCATGGCTTCTCTAGGAAGACAAGACAGGCTGGCATTTTCTCCAAAGAGGCGGTAAAAACCTCAGCTGCTCTTTTTGTTGTCCATAGAGTATTCTGAAAAGTAGCAGGGCAGAAGAGCTCACTGAATCTTAGTAGGAACTTGGGTTCAGAAGTTGGAAATTAGGAGACTAAGTTTGGTCTTAGTTGGATGCCTGAGTTTAAAAAAGAAAGAGCTTCAGAGAAACATTTAAGCCGAAGGGAATCATACAAGAGGGAAATCATGGGCCATTCATTTTTAAAATTTACCTTTAATTGAAAAATAATTGCTTTATAATATTTTATCAGTTCCTGCTGTACAACCATGTGGATCAGCTATAAATATACATATATCCCTTTCCTCTTGAGCCTCTCTCCCATCACCCACATCCTAGCCCTTTAGGTCATCACAGAGAATAGTGGGCCATTCTGCTTTCCCCTTGGGGTTCCTCTGTGAAGCTGTCATCTACTGCTGATTTTAATATTATTAGTTACAGTAATGTAATTTTTATGATCTAATTTGCTGGTTAATATCAAATGAGGTTATATATGTTTTAGATTTTCAAATTAAAAGTGACTTCAATCAATGCCTACTTGACAGCTGGGCTCTGATAAAGGATAGAGCTCTACTCTGCTCAAAAGCATCATGGCAAGAAAATAGAGAATATGATGAGTCCACTAGAGGGCTTCTTCTATGGCTGCTTCCCGTACTCCTGCCAATCAGTTAAGTTCTGGCCCAAGCAGTCTAAAGTTGTCTCCTTCACTCGTATGATCTTTCTATTCTAAACACTTAGAGAAATCTCAGTGGTTTTTCAGTGGTGGTCTATTCACCCACTGACGTTCTTCAGTTTGTCTCTTTGTTCAAATGCAATAGGCCTTCTTCAGTTCACATTAAAAGTTTTGATCACAGTCTTTCCCCCTGGGTCCTTAGGTAATGTGGGTCTCACATTTATACAACAATGGGATTCTACGCAAGTGATTCTTCCTTTAACAAAATATAGCTCAAGGTAAATTGTGGGTCTCACATTTATATAATAATGGGATTCTATGCAAGTGATTCTTCTTTTAACAAATATAGCTCAAGGTAAATTGTAGTCTCCAGCTGGACAACTTTCATTGTCACCTTGACTTAAAATTAGAAATATAATATCAAAGCACTGGGTTCCCTAGCTCCAATGTATTGAATGCCCACTATTTACTAACTTTGATCTGGACAATAGCTTCTCATTTAATATGTGACCCCAGTTTACAGACACAGGACATGAGGGTGCTAAAACAACACTCCAAATAGGACTATAAATTCTAATGACAATCTCTGATTTCAAACAGTGTGGTCTTTCTTTCCTGTGAGAAGTATTCATGTTGATGGTACACTAGAAACAGTTGAAGTATCTGCCCTAAGATACAGATTGGTGAAAATACTATTCCCAAATCTGAATATTTACAGGGCATGAGCCATTAAAACATTCCCTGAAAGGCAGAATATTTCTTTTTTCATTTTAGAAGACAGTATTCTGGATATAGCTAGATAATTGATGCTGGAAAGGGTTCAAGGACTAACATGATACACATGCCTTCAACACGTATGTATGTAAAAAATCAGTAATAAACATAAATACAATAAGGTTCTAAATATTTATTGATTTAGGAAGTATTGCTTAAATGCCCATTGTGTGCCAGACAATGAAATAGGTGCCATAGACACAAATAAATACTTGCTCTCCATAAACAGTACAGTGGCAAAACTGAGTCTCAGCAAACGGAGAAAATAATTGAGATAAACAATCAGGTGACTTGGTAGATACAAGATACACAAGATAACTCAGTATAATTACTTGGTAGATACACAAGAGAGCTCACTATAATTACTAAAATGTTAGAAAAAAAGCAACACCCCCTTATAAAATATTTCATACCTTCTCCTCTCTTAAATTCTCTCAGTGAGTAGTTTATTTCCTAATTATCTGAGAAAATAGAAATAATCAGAATAAAACTACGATGTCCAGCTACCTCATTTACAATCCTGGGTGCTCTCAGGATTAGAATTTATTCCATCTCCCCAAGGACATTGCTATAGTAATTCACCTTCACCCAACATCATAATTCATTTTTTTAAATTTTTTATAGACTTATTTAAGAGCAGTTTTAGGTTCACAGCAAGATTGAGAGAAAAAGTATAGAGATTTTCATCTATCTCTTGGCCCCACACATGCACAGCCAGCCTCATTATTAATACCGCTTTAACACAATTAAAATAGCTTCTTTAAAATACTTGTATGCTAAACCCAATATCTATGTCACCTCAGAGTCACTTTTCTTTTGATTAATTTTTATCTTGACTATGATTCAAATACTGCAGTTTCTTAATACGTATAAAAATGCTATTACATACTTAATTTTGTGGAGAACAGCTTTGTTATACTTGGTGGAGGGGGGATCTAATGTTTTGCAATTTATTTTAAGTGTCAGCCTTGGGGTGCAGTGCTTATTTTTAAAATATGACCCTGGTGGGCTTCCATATAATTAAGAGGTCTTTTCCAAGCCCATTTGGGCACAATTCAAACTCCATACTCTGTCTCTCATGCAAATGGCTTGAGCTGAAATCTCTTCTCATACTTCTTTCAGGGGTTAAATCTCCTTAAGTTCTGCTTGTTTTGGGTCATTCCCTAGTATGATCTAATAAATGTGTGTGTGTGTATGTGTGTGTGTGTGTGTGTGTACTCATGTATATATAGTTACATGTCATTTTACAATTGTTATAAAATAGTCTCTATTTCTGGAGAAGGCAATGGCACCCCACTCCAGTACTCTTGCCTGGAAAATCCCATGGATGGAGGAGCCTGGTAGGCTGCAGTCCATGGGGTCACGAAGAGTCGGACACGACTGAATGACTTCCCTTTCACTTTTCATTTCCATGCATTGGAGAAGGAAATGGCAACCCACTCCAGTGTTCTTGCCTGGAAAATCCCAGGGATGGGGGAGCCTGGTGGTCTGCCGTCTATGGGGTCACACAGAGTCAGACACGACTGAAGCGACTCAGCAGCAGCAGCAGCAGTCTCTATTTCTGACACTGGTACTAAGTGAAGGTTTCCCTTGAAGTTTCCCTCTGTCCATGTTATTAATAGATACCCTATCATAAAGTTTTTCTTCATCTCTTCAGAAAGCATTTCAATCTTGTCATCAAAATTAATCATCTACAGCCATTTTCCACCCATCTTTGAAACTGAACCTTTTGGACTTCCCTGCTAGTGCAGTGGATAAGACTTCATGCTTCCAATGCAAGGGGCTTGGGTTTGATCCCTGGTCAGGGAACTAGATGCCACATGTCACAACTAAAGGTCCTGCATGACAGACACAATGAAAAATGAAGATCACGCATGCTGCAATGAAGACCTGGTACAGCCAAATAAACAAATACTTAAAAAGAAAGAAAGAAATTGGACATATCTCTGAGACATTACTTTGCCAACAAAGGTCCATCTAATCAAGGCTCTGGTTTTTTTTGTGGTCATGTATGGATGTGAGAGTTGGACTGTGAAGAAGGCTGAGCACTGTAGAATTGGTGCTTTTGAACTGTGGTGTTGGAGAAGACTCTTGAGAGTCCCTTGGACTGCAAGGAGATCCAACCAGTCCATTCTGAAGGAGATCAGCCCTGGGATTTCTTTGGAGGGAATGATGCTGAAACTCCAGTACTTTGGCCACCTCATGCGAAGAGCTGACTCATTGGAGAAGACTCTGATGCTGGGAGGGATTGGAGGCAGGAGGAGAAGGGGACGACAGAGGATGAGATGGCTGGATGGCACCACTGACTTGATGGACGTGAGTCTGAGTGAGCTCCGGGAGTTGGTGATGGACAGGGAGGCCTGGCGTGCTGTGATTCATGGGGTTGCAAAGAGTCAGACACGACTGAGCGACTGAATTGAACTGAACTTGTATCATTGAGAAAGGATTGAATAGGGTAATAAAATGAGTAAATATGAATCATAAGTGTAATTGAATATGACTTTGTGTTTTATTTCTCTTAAAGACTGAGGATAACTATAAAATAGACAGGTTTATAAGGGCTTCCTTCGTGGCTCAGATGGTAAAGGATCTGCCTGCAAAGCAGGAGACCAGGGTTCAATCCTTGGGTTGGGAAGATCCCCTGGAGAAGGAAATGGCAACACACTCCAATATTCTTGCCTGGAGAACCCCAGGGACCGAGGAGCCCGGTGGGCTACAGTTTATAGGGTCACAAAGAGTTGAACACAACTAAGCAACTAATGCACAGACACACATAAAGTACAGATAATTGTATCTTCTCTAAGTTTTAGGAATAATCAGTGTCTTTTGCATCTATTAATAAAATGTTATTTAAAAGTCAAAACGCAGTCATAAGATTATCTCCTCTCTTGTGTGCATCTTTAATATTTTCTATGAATTAATGTATTCAATGAAGTTTTACTGAACATATTATATTTAGGTAGGTTCTGGAGATTAAACAAGTTTCTTAAAAGATTCTATCAGAAGTCATAAAGTAGTAGAGTAGAAAAATCCATCTTTCTCTCCTTATATTTTGTCTCCTGACATCTTTTTCATTGTTTTTGTCTAATGCAGCATTTCAAAATGGTTTGGGGGCCAGCTGGAGCAATTTAAAAACAGCCAATTTAATTCTTTTAATGCCCAAGTACGTGATTCAGCCCAATTAAGTACTCTTAACTCCAGACATTTAAAGAATAAATGAAAGGGAAGAAAACCCCACCTTATTGGGGGCATTAGAATAAAGGAACAGTTGAGAGTAGTGTGAATCATTCCCTAATTTCCCACTCTGTATCAGGGGTGGAATTCTCTCAGGGTCAGAGCACTCTACACTAGCGAAGTATGTGTCTTAAGGCAGATGTGATGCTTGTTAAAAGCTCCCTCAGAATCTCACATGGTTTGGCTCCGTGTAGAGTTGCATCTTTAGGATAGCTTCTGAACAGGATGGAAATAAGCTATTTCCATCAGCACTGAATAAGCTCCAGTGCGTAAGTATGTCTTTGTAGTTATATAAATCCCTTAGCAGCCCTTACACACATGCATGCGTGCACACACACACACACACAAAAGCTCATTTCTGTTGAAACAATTTGCTTCTCATTCCACTCTAAGATACTTCAGAAATAAGAACTTATCTTCTCATTGGCTTATGTCCTCTGAAGTGGAGTCATAATTTCACTGGGGGAGTAAATAAGTTTAATAAATCAAATTAGTTTTGTGCATAAATTTAGTTACTCAGTATAAATTTACTCTCAGACAATCAGCATGCCATTTGGACCATTTCTTCCATCTCAGTAGGGAAATCCATGTTAGATACTGGAAAACTGCTATCGTAAATTGCCATGGCTTTATCTTTTGCATCTCAATTTTCAATGTCTTTTAAATTTTCACTTGGTATTTCTTAGTTATTACAGCATCGTTTAGTCTCCCGGGGAGACACACCTCCTCTTTCTTTGAGACAAATTTGAGGAAGAAAGTTATTCAAACTAAGGATAAACCAACCATTGAAGTAAGAGGAAGAGATCAGTTATAATGTGGCATGAGTCCTAGATATACACTTTGAAGAAGAAAAAGGCATTTAAGTAGAGACAGGGCCACTGCTCCACAAGAGGGGCCTAGATTCCCAGGCCTGACTGGATCTTTGACTCCATTCCTTTACAAAACCTCACTTAGGAAGTACAAACAGTTTTCCTGTCCCTTCCGGATTCCAGTTCCTCAGATCAGGACTCTGCATTCTTTGGGCTCTGTCTTAAGACAAGGATTTCAGTGGTCTCCCTTCGCAGCAGATTTCAACACTTTTCATCAGCATTTCACTTAATCTAGTTCATTAAGCATTCAAGGCAATCAGAAGGTTAAATTGCACAGAACAAACACAGTGACTGGTGTACATGTAATAGTAGGAGGAGGTTTCCCCGGAGGGCAGAGAGTGGCAGGCCCGGTAATTTTGTGAATTGTATCATTAATAAAATATACTTTATTCTATTTGATGCGGACTTCAGGAAGGTTCCTGTGTGATGATTACATTTTTAAGCAGGCAATTTTTTTTATGGCTTTACCCAAGGCTAAGGGGAAATCTAATACAAAATTCAAGAAGACTTAGCTGAAATGCCCATTAAATTTTTAGTTGTGTCCTTTTAGGAATTTTTAAGAGCTATAAATTCAAAGCTGCCCAGGACAGAAAAAAACACAACTTAAACAATTGCCTAACACATAATAGGGAGTCTACCAAAGAAAAGTATAATGCTTCTATATTTTTCATTCAAAAACATTTTAGAAGTTTTTATTTTCCTAATCAACAATATTTAAAGAAAGTTTGTGTTTAAAAAGAAACAATCATCTTTTGAAGAAAAAATATTTTTTTTGGCCACACTGTCCCAGACCAGGGATCACACCCATGTCCCCTGCAGTGGAAGGGTGGAGTACTAAACACTGGATCACCAGGGAAGTCCTGAGACAACCATCTTACTGGCATCTTTAAAAGTTAGTTGAAGGACAATTTATTTATATCTTCTTTTTATATCTCACAGACCTAGAAGAATGTGTTGCCATTAATTAATTAATTATGAAGGTCTTAATCTGCATAATTATAGTTTTATTTATCAAATGTTCATGTGGTAGCTGAGCGTATGAGCTCTAGAATCATAATGGCTGGGCTCAGATACTAACTGACCTTGCCAACATGTTTGACTTTGGGGAAATTATTTTTTCTTTCTTGCTTTAGAGTTCTCACTTGAAATATTCAGGAAGACCAGTTTTACCCTAATGGATTTTTGTGAAGATTAAATGAGAGAGATAGGATGTGTTAAACTCTTAGCCTAGAGGCTAGCATATTCTAACACTCAACAAGTAATGCCCATTTTATTATTTGTATTTTAGATCCATTTTCCTTTGCACATAGACAGTAATACTTCCCCATACTATATATTAATTTTACACATGTAAATAGAACAAGCAAAAATCTATTCATAAGCTTAGTGAGGGAGAAACAAAAATTAGATAGATAGATGTAGCACAGTGTGCAGGTGATAAATTCTAAAACGAAAAATAAAAAAGAGAAAGGAGTTAGAGAAGTTGGAAGATTCCAGTTATAAATAAGATGATCATGAAAAGCCTCACTAATAATACATTTAAATAAATGTATTATTTATGAAGGAAAAGAAACAAGGCACACAACTATCCAAGGAAAGCATTTCAGGAAATAGAAGCATTACTTCCAAAAGTCCTAAATGTTTGTAAATGTAGGAAAGTACATA
This sequence comes from Tragelaphus eurycerus, assembly GCA_935064755.1. NCBI lineage: Eukaryota > Metazoa > Chordata > Mammalia > Artiodactyla > Bovidae > Tragelaphus > Tragelaphus eurycerus. Next base: position 7,071,641 of record CAKXYN010000034.1, on the reverse strand, counting down.
GCAAGTAGGTGAGTGTGGCTAGAACAGAATAAGCAAGGAGAGATAGTAGGAGGCGATATCTGAGAGATGACAGGTGAGACTGATTGTGCAGGACCTTCCACGCTCGTGAAAGATTTTTGACCTTTACTCTGAGTTGGGAGAAAAGTCATTAGAGGGTTGATGCAGAGAAGTAATAGGATCTAACCTATGTGGTTGCATGTTGTGAGTAGATTAAGTTTGACAAAGATCAAAAAAGGGAGACAAGTTACAAGAATATGGCAAAAATTCACAGAAGAGAAAGTGGCTGCTGGGGCAGAAATCTGATAGTAGGGATTTTGATAACAGAGATTCTGACTATGTGTGGTAGGGGAAGTAACAGGCTTTCCTAACTAATCTCTTGACATATTTCCCTGTCACCAGTAAAATTCCTAGTAACCAGATGCATGCATATACCATTCACATTAAACTGTGGAAAATTCTGAAAGAGATGGGAATACCAGACCACCTGACCTGCCTCTTGAGAAATCTGTATGCAGGTCAGGAAGCAACAGTTAGAACTGGACATGGAACAACAGACTGGTTCCAAATAGGAAAAGGAGTACGTCAAGGCTGTATATTGTCACCTTGCTTATTTAACTTCTATGCAGAGTACATCATGAGAAATGCTGGACTGGAAGAAACACAAGCTGGAATCAAGATTTCTGGGAGAAATATCAATAACCTCAGATATGCAGATGACATCACCCTTATGGCAGAAAGTGAAGAGGAACTAAAAAGCCTCTTGATGAAAGTGAAAGTGGAGAGTGAAAAAGTTGGCTTAAAGCTCAATATTCAGAAAATGAAGATCATGACATCTGATCCCATCACTTCATGGGAAATAGATGGGGAAACAGTAGAAACAGTGTCAGACTTTATTTTTGGGGGCTCCAAAATCACTGCAGATGGTGACTGCAGCCATGAAATTAAAAGATGCTTACTCCTTGGAAGGAAAATTATGACCAACCTAGATAGCATATTCAAAAGCAGAGACATTATTTTGCCAACAAAGGTCCGTCTAGTCAAGGCTATGGTTTTTCCTGTGGTCATGTATGGATGTGAGAGTTGGACTGTGAAGAAGGCTGAACGCCAAAGAATTGATGCTTTTGAAGTGTGGTGTTGGAGAAGAGTCTTGAGAGTCCCTTGGACTGCAAGGAGATCCAACCAGTTCATTCTGAAGGAGATCAGCCCTGGGGTTTCTTTAGAAGGAATGATGCTGAAGCTGAAACTCCAGTACTTTGGCCACCTCATGCGAAGAGTTGACTCATTGGGAAAAGGCTCTGATGCTGGGAGGGATTGGGGGCAGGAGGAGAAAGGGACAACAAAGGATGAGATGGCTGGATGGCATCACTGAATGGATGGACGTGAGTCTGAGTGACCTCCGGGAGTTGGTGATGGACAGGGAGGCCTGGCGTGCTGCGATTCATGGGGTCGCAAAGAATCAGACACGACTGAGCGACTGAACTGAACTGAGATGGAGAAGGCTGGATGGGATATGTTTAGAGGGGAAAATCAAAGATTCAGTTTGACTTAGGTTAAGTTTAAAATATCTATTTCCTGGAACTTCCCTGGGGGCCCAGTGGGTAGGACACCACATTCCGAATGCAGAGCACCTGGATTCAATCCCTGGTTAGAGAACTAGGTCCTTTATGCTGCAATAAAAATTGAAGATCCTGCCTGCTGCAGCTAAGACCTGTGCAGCCTAAATAAATATTCTTAAAAATCTTTAAAAAATAAATAAAATGTCTGTATTCTCAAGGATATGCTGGGTATAACAGAGCTAAAATTTTGTGGGAAATACATAGTATTTCATGAGCTAGGATCGGTCTTGGCATATATATTTGAGAGATATCAGCATATAGATGTTGTTTAAAACAAAGTCCGTGGATGAGATCACTAAATAATAAGAGTAAATACAAAAGGGTGGAGGTCTAAAGACTGAGTTCTAAATTATCTAGAAGGCAAGAAGATGAGGAAAAACCAGATGAGGAAATTAAGAAGCAGTAGCCAGAGAAGAAAGATGAGAGTGTGATACCCTGGAAGTCAAGTAAAGAAAATATAAGGTTGGTCAAAATGTTTATTTGAGCTTTTCTATAACATCTTATGGAAAAGCCCAAATGAACTTTTTGGTCAATCCAATAGTTCCAAGAGGAAGGAGTAAATAATTACGTTAAGTGTTACTGTTACATTAAGTAAGATAACTAATAATTTACCATTAGGTTTACCAAGAGCTTATGTGAATTTGATAAGAATAGTTTCAGTAAAGTGTTACTGGCAAAATCCTTATAGAAATGGGGAAAATCCCTATAGAAATGGGCACAAGGTAAAATAGAAAGGACCCTAACCAAAGACAATGAGCATGTCATTTTAAATAAGTTTTCTTGTAAATGAAATGAGAGAAATGACAGCTGAAATGAATTTTGAGTTAAGGGAATGACAGCATGTGTGTATGTGAGTGGGATGTTGTATTTAGAAAATTGTGAGCTATGGTTTCTGGTTCCACATGTAAGGAGCTTGAAAGTTGCCACTCCATGCAACCCACTCCAGTATTCTTGCCTGGACAGTCCTATGGACAGAGGAGCCTGGTGGGTTACAGCCCATGGGGTCGCAAAGAGTCAGACACGACTGAGCAACTAAGCACAGCAGAAAGCTGAACAGACTGAAAAATTCAGTATCTCTTCTAGACTCCATTAGTGAGATGAAAACAGAGGGCAAACCCCTGACCCCATCACACGGTGAGTCAGGCAGGAACATACAGAGGATAACTACTTACTGGAGAAGAGACTCACAAGCAGAAACTGACGCAGGAACCAGCACCACAGTCCCTAACTTCAGACTATACCTCAAAGCTTTAAGAATGAAAAAGTGTGGTACTGGCACAAAAACAAACACAGGGATCCGTGAAACAGAAAAGAAAACTCAAAGAATCCCCCACACAATTTATGTAAGACGCTTACTCCTTGGAAGGAAAGTTATGTCCAACCTAGATAACATATTCAAAAGCAGAGACATTACTTTGCCAACAAAGGTTCGTCTAGTCAGGGCTATGGTTTTTCCTGTGGTCATGTATGGATGTGAGAGTTGGACTGTGAAGAAGGCTGAGCACTGAAGAATTGATACTTTTGAACTGTGGTATTGGAGAAGACTCTTGAGAGTCCCTTGGACTGCAAGGAGATCCAACCAGTCCATTCTGAAGGAGATCAGCCCTGGGATTTCTTTGGAAGGACTGATGCTAAAGCTGAAACTCCAGTACTTTGGCCACCTGATGCAAAGAGTTGACTCATTGGAAAAGACTCTGATGCTGGGAGGGATTGGGGGCAGGAGGAGAAGGGGATGACAGAGGATGAGATGGCTGGATGGCATCACTGACTCGATGGACGTGAGTCTGGGTGAACTCCGGGAGTTGGTGATGGACAGGGAGGCCTGGCGTGCTGCGATTCATGGGGTTGCAAAGAGTTGGACATGACTGAGCGACTGAACTGAACTGAATGTACAACAAAGGAGGCAGAAGTCTACAATGGAGAAAATACAGTCTCTTCAACAAGTGTTTTGGGAAAATGGGACAGCTAAATGTAAAAGAATAAAACTAGATCATTGTCTCAAAAAGTGTAGAAAAATAAAGTAAAAATGGATTAAAGACTTAAATGTAAGACTTGAAACAATAAAACTCCTAGAAAAGCCACATTATGCTCTTTAGCATAAATCTTGGCATCCCATGTATCTATAGGATCTATTTCACCAGCAACAAAAACAAAGCAAAAATAAGCAAAGGGGACCACTTCAAACTAAAAAGCTTTTGCACATCAAAAGAAATCATCAACATAACTTAAAAGAACCACTGATAGGGAGAAATATTTACACATAATATATCTGATAATGGGTTAATATAAAAAATATATAAAAAACTAATACAGTTCACTATCAAAACCATTTGATTAAAAGTGGGTAGAACCCTTCCCCTCCCCGCCTCCTCCTGGCCGGGGCGGCCCGGTGGAAACCCAGGCCCTCGTCCCTCGTGTCTCGCTAGGCTTCGTTAGCTTCGACAACCCGGCCAGCGCGCAGACCGCCATCCAGGCCATGAACGGCTTCCAGATCGGCATGAAGAGGCTCAAGGTGCAGCTGAAGCGGCCCAAAGACGCCAATCGCCCGTATTGAGCGCCGGCGGGAGCGTCCCCCGGGGGAGACCAGGACTCGCACAGGGCAGGATGCTGAACGGGCTACATTAAAAAACAAACCTCTCTCTCTATATATTTATAAATGAGAACTGTTGGATGACACCTTTGACATATCAGCCAATATCAATCAAGCTGAAGACTCCAGACACTCTCTGTGACTGTCACATTTCTTCAAGGAAAGTTTAGCGTCTATGGAGTTCAGAGGGCACGTGTTTGGGGGAAAAATATATATATGACAAAGGGAAGAAGAAGATGAAGAAAAATGAGAAGAAAAAAACAAAACAAAACAAAAAAAGGCAACTTTCAAACAAAAATAACTTGAGACAAGGTGGGGAGACTGCAGGGCTGGGAACTGGGAAGGGCCGCTGCTTCCCGATCCCCGGGGCTTTTCCAGCCCGTGGGCGCCTGAGGCAGGCTGGGGCAAGCGGTGTGGCTGCGGGGCCTGGTCCCCAGGGGGCGGCTGGGAGGTCGCCACTGAGCATCTCTATCTGTCATTCCTTTAGCTATTTAGGGACCAAAGGACCAAACTTTTTATTGCAGATGTGTAGCTCTAGGTCAAATAGAGGGGGACTGGAGGAGAACCTCCTTTCTGCCTCACGGCTGTTCTTCAAACAGCTTAGAGCGATTCTATGAAAAAAAAAAAAAGTAATTAAAAAAACAAAAAACAAAAAAAACCAAAAAAATTAAAAAAAGAAAAAATAATGCTTCAATGCTTTTTAAACAGCAAGGTAATAGTTCTTTGATACTTTGAGAGGCGCTTTGATTACCCTCATTCAAGTCTATGACACTTTCCTATGGTTTTCTGTATTATATGTCTGGATGGAGCTGTTAAGATGAACAAATTAGTGGATATTTGGGGAAAGCAACAAAATACGAAAACTCGTTAACTGTGAAGTGTGAGAAAACGAGGGGAACAAAGGGGGCTGACAAGGCAAGATAACTGTTGTGAAAAGTCTGTAAATGCTTCTAACTTTTCCCCCCTCTTAAAATCATAATAGTTGTACAGAATTTTAAAAAGGAGAAGTTTAAAATACCTATATAATAGAAGAAAAATTAGAGGAAAGCAAAAAAGAAAAGAAAAAAGAAAAAAAAACCTATAGAAGTTAGCGTTATTGCTAAAATCCCAGATGTTGTAGGACTGTACTTTTGTAGAGTTTAGACTGAGCATCAATCCCTTCTCCCCGCGAATGCTGTTGGACGCCGTTGACCCCGAGGGCCAGGCCGGACCCGCCCAGAACCGTGGGCCTCGGGCTGCCCACCGCCGGTGGAGGCCGCGCCGCTGGCAGGAAGGCCCGCCGCCGCCGCCGCCCTCGCCTCGCTCGCTCCGGGAGCTGCGCGCGCTCGTCTGCTCCGCGCAAGCCCCGGACACCTCCGCTTCACTCGCCTTCCATGCTTGCTCCAGAGACTTTCCGGGCAAGGGAGACCTGGGAACTTTCATCTTAAAACAACTAAACAACACACACACACACAAAAACCTTAACAAGAGAGAGAGAGAGAGAAAAAAAAAATCTTTGAAGAATTTCTGAAACTGTTTACAAGGAATTTTGAAAAACAGGGATGTTTAAATGATGCCGGCTCTGTTTTTCTGTAAATAAATTTGCATATTTTGTAGGAAAAAAAAAATAAAAGTGGGTAGAAGACTTGAATGGGCATTTTTTTCAAAGAGGAAAGATATAAATTATCAATATTGCATCAGCAATGAAAAATAGAATATCAGAATAGAGGTACAGATATTAAATGGTATTAAGGGAATGTTATCAACAATTTTGTTCTACTAAATTTGACAACTCAGATAAAATGGATAAATCCCTTGAGATTTAAAACCTACCCAAAATGGTATAGGATAAAATCTGAAGAGTTATATACTCATTAAAATAATTTTGTCATCTATTAAAAATGCTCCCAAGAAGAAAATTTCAGGCCCAGTGATTCTTAAGTGATGCATTTTATCAAACATTAAAGAAGGTAATACTATTAATCCTACAGAAATACTTTGATAAAGTAGGGAAGGAAACATACCAAGTTGTTTCATTAGGATAGCAAAATACTGATTTTAAAGCCTGACAAAGGGAATCCAATACTAAACATGTTATACACAAATATGTCTCATGAACATAGAGACCAAACTTTAATATATTTTTGCAAATAAAATTCAGCAATATTTAAAATGGTAACATTTCATAAACAAGTGGGGCTTACTCAAAAGCTCCATTTTTGAAAAGCAAGAATGGGAATATTATTCAGTCATAAAAAAGAATGAAACACAGCCATTTGCAACAACACAGATGAACCTAAAAATTGTCATACTAAATGAAGTCAGACTGAGAAAGACAAGTATTATATGATATCACTACTTTGAATCTAAACAATAGTGCTTGTTTACACAACATATTCATAGTCATAGGAAACTAACTCACAAAAGTGGAAGCTGCTAAGTTGCTTCAGTTGTGTCCGACTCTGTGAGACCCCATAGACGGCAGCCCACCAGGCTCCCCAGTCCCTGGGATTCTCCAGGCAAGAACATCGGAGTGGGTTGCCGTTTCTTCCTCCAATGCATGAAAGTGAAAAGTGAAAGTGAAGTCGCTCAGTTGTGTCCAACTCCCAGCAACCCCATGGACTGCAGCCTTCCGGGCTCCTCTGCCCATGGGATTTTCCAGCCAAGAGTACTGGAGTGGGCTGCCATTGCCTTCTCCAACAAAAGTGGAAGAGGAGAGTGATAAATTGGGAGAATCGAATTAACAGATGCACATGACCATATATAAACTAGATAGACAACAAAAATCTGCTATATACTTTGGGAAACTGTATTTAATATCTTGTAAAAACCTATAACAGAAAATAATCTGAAAAACATACACATATGTTTAACTGAATCACTTTGCTGTACACCTGAAACTAACACAATATTGTAAATCAACTATACCTCAAGAAATAAAGAAGAAACAAAAAAAGAAGAAGAAAAGGTACTGAAAGTAACTTGACATATTAATAGATTTAGGAAAACTCATATTGTTATCTCATTAGATGCAGAAGAGTATTTGGCACAATCCAACACTTTTTCCCGGAGAAGGCAATGGCACCCCATGCCAGTACTCTTGGCTGGAAAATCCCATGGATGGAAGAGCCTGGTAGGCTGCAGTCCATGGGGTCGCTAAGAGTCGGACATGACTGAGAGACTTCACTTTCTCTTTTCACTTTCATGCATTGGAGAAGGAAATGGCAACCCACTCCAGTGTTCTTGCCTGGAGAATCCCAGGGATGGGGAAGCCTGATGGGCTGCCGTCTACGGGGTCACACAGAGTCGGACACGACTGAAGTGACTTAACATAGCATAGCATAGCAACACTTTTTCCAGTAAAAGTCTTTGGGAAACTGGGAATAGAAGAAAGGTTCCTCATTCTGAAAAATAGTATCTATAAAAATGCCCACAACTAACATCATCAGATCAGATCAGATCAGTCACTCAGTCGTGTCCGACTCTTTGCAACCCCATGAATCGCAGCACGCCAGGCCTCCCTGTCCATCATGCTTAAGGATAAATCACTGAATAAATCCCATAAGGGCAGAGGTCATGCCTGTATTCTCTTTCCCATGTAGAAATTTTCACGACTTATTTAGAACAGAGAACAAAATAGAAAATTAAAATGTTTTGCTAATATACACATAAATCAAGCACACTTAACTGGAACAATTAGATAGCATCAAAAACTAAAATCAGCTTTCACACTGAATTATATCGCTTTCTAAACTTTGAATAATGTTCTTCTGAAATGCCAAGATAAAATCATGGGAGGAAACAAAGCATGCCAGAGAAAACAAAGAGAAAGCAGAAATCAGATTATGAACGGAAGAATAGGTTGAATTGAGGGGCAAAAATCATTAATTGTGGAAGAGAGAGGGCACTTTTAAAGAGGTCATGCCTGTTTTATCCACTTTTATATTAGCCAGTATCTGGCTCAGTAACTGCATGGTGGACGCTTAGCTCACTTCTTCATTCCTTCATCCGTTTGTTCTCTTCAATATTTAATGAGTGTTGACCATGTGTGAGGTGGTGTTTTTGGTAACAGGACATAGCAGTGAACAAAACTAAAACCTAGCTTTCACAGACCTTAAAATAAATATCTGTCAAATGAATGAGTGAAAGAGATAAAACACCTCTTAATAATGATGCTAATAAACATTCACATTTGTACATTTTCCATGCATATCATTTCATTGCCGTCTTACAACACTGATGCAGTATAAGCAGGGTAAAGTAATATGCATATTTTTTAGAGAAAGGAAACTGAAAAGTAGAAAGACAGTGGGTTGCCTAAAGTCCCACAATGATGAATCAAGGACAGGCATCCAGATCTCCAGAGAGGAAATCTCACTTCTGTTCTTCTTCCTTTAAAATGAACCAGAGAAAGGATGAAAACAGACAGGCCCCACCACTTAGGATTTATGAAGGCTGCCACCCTTTTTTTTTTCCAAACACAGGAAAAATGGGTGCTTGAAGCACTTGCTTATTGTTTCACAGCAACAGCTGCGGCAGCTTCGGTGAGGACACCTTGTTAAAAGGAGAAAGAAGCATGGCTGCTTTGACAGAAGTTTTCTCGTGTGGCCTACAGAGGATCAGACATTCATCACGCGCGGTTATTTATTTATCATATCTTAGGCATTGCCCTCAATAACACAAATGCGAGAAAGCAGATTTCCTGTCCCCGGGGAAGGCCAAGTCTGATGAGTCAATAATTAAAAACTGCCTCAACAGCTGACACTTGCGCCTCCCTGAGAAACTGCATAAGGGCAGGTGAGACAAATAAAAGGTTCTATTTTTTTAATTTTGAAAAATTTCTTGTGAATAATTTTTTTTAGGAAAAATAATTTTCCTAATAATTTCCTAAAATAATAATAAAAACTAATAATTTTTATCAGTCCCTTATGGTCAAGGGACTTCCTTTTTTTAGTTATTATTTTTTAAAAATTGAAGTGAGTTGATTTACAATCTTTGAAGAACCATAATGAACAACATTGAAACCCAGAGAAGGATGATACAATACAATATTGTAAAGTTAAAAAAAAAAAAGAGAAGGATGATAAAATTTCATTTCCAAGGACACAACAAGAGGAAGAAGGAAGGCTATATTGAACAGAGGAATGTTAAAATAATCCTAAAAGATAGCTGAAGATTTAATTGAGTGTGTAAAAGAGCAGCAGATTACTTGGGATTAAAGTAGCATCTGATCTGATTTGAAAGTAACATCTTTCTTCAAAAAAGGATTTGACTATTACCAGTGAGGGAGTATATTGATTCAGCCTTAATGATTGGATTGGGGGTGGAGGATTAGTGGATGGTAGAACAGATCAGATCAGATCAGTACTCAGTCATGTCCGACTCTTTGCGACCCCATGAACTGCAGCACACCAGGCCTCCCTGTCCATCACCAGCTCTCGGAGGTCACTCAGACTCACATTCATTGAGTCAGTGATGCCATCCAGCCATCTCATCCTCTGTCGTCCCCTTATCCTTCTGCCCTCAATCCCTCCCAGCATCAGAGTCTTCTCCAATGAGTCAACTCTTCGCATGAGGTGGCCAAAATACTGGAGTTTCAGCTTTAGCATCATTCCTTCCAAAGAAATCCCAGGGCTGATCTCCTTCAGAATGGACTGGTTGGATCTCCTTGCAGTCCAAGGGACTCTCAAGCGTCTTCTCCAACACCACAGTTCAAAAGCAGCAATTCTTCCGCGCTCAGCCTTCTTCACAGTCCAGCTCTCACATCCATACATGACCACAGGAAAGACCATAGCCTTGACTAGGCGAACCTTTGTTGGCAAAGTGATGTCTCTGCTTTTGAATATGCTATCTAGGTTGGTCATAACTTTCCCTCCAAGGAGTAAGCGTCTTTTCATTTCATGGCTGCAGTCACCATCTGGCAGTGATTTTGGAGCCCAGAAAAATGAAGTCTGACACTGTTTCCACTGTTTCTCCATCTATTTCCCATGTAGTGATGGGACCAGATGCCATGATCTTCGTTTTCTGAATGTTGAGCTTTAAGCTAATCTTTTCACTCTCCACTTTCACTTTCATCAAGAGGCTTTTTAGTTCCTCTTCACTTTCTGCCATAAGGGTGGTGTCATCTGCATATTTGAGGTTATTGATATTTCTCCCGGCAATCTTGATTCCAGCTTGTGTTTCTTCCAGTCTAGCATTTCTCATGATGTACTCTGCATATAAGTTAAATAAACATGGTGACAATATACAGCCTTGATGTACTCCTTTTCCTATTTGGAACCAGTCTGTTGTTCCATGACCAGTTCTAACTGTTGCTTCCTGACCTGCATACAGATTTCTCAAGAGGCAGATCAGGTGGTCTGGTATTCCCATCTCTCTCAGAATTTTCCACAGTTTATTGTGATCTACACAGTCAAAGGCTTTGGCATAGTCAATAAAGCAGAAATAGATGTTTTTCTGGAACTCTCTTGCTTTTTCGATGATCCAGCAGATGTTGGCAATTTGATCTCTGGTTCCTCTGCCTTTTCTAAAACCAGCTTGAACATCAGGAAGTTCACAGTTCACATATTGCTGAAGCCTGGCTTGGAGAATTTTGAGCATTACTTTACTAGCATGTGAGATGAGTGCAATTGTGCAGTAGTTTGAGCACTCTTTGGCATTGCCTTTCTTTGGGATTGGGATGAAAACTGACCTTTTCCAATCTTGTGGCCACTGCTGAGTTTTCCAAATTTGCTGGCATATTGAGTGCAGCACTTTCACAGCATCATCTTTCAGGATTTGGAATAGCTCCACTGAAATTCCATCACCTCCACTAGCTTTGTTCGTAGTGATGCTTTCTAAGGCCCACTTGACTTCACATTCCAGGATGTCTGGCTCTAGGTCAGTGATCACACCATCATGATTATCTGGGTCGTGAAGCTCTTTTTTGTACAGTTCTTCTGTGTATTCTTGCCACCTCTTCTTAATATCTTCTGCTTCCGTTAGGAAGCTCCCAAGGATGATAAGATTTTTTTTTTCAGCTGATGTTCACTGTTAAGGGTTATCCATGATTTCATTCCATAGACTTCCAGACACTCCTGAGTGGTACCAAGTTAATTTAAAAATATCACTGTATAGTGATATTTTTGTTCTCTTTCTCTAGTTACTACAAAAAATTCCCAGAAGAATATAGGTAATCTTTTTAAAAGCATGTTTTCTCTGGTTCTGTTTTTCTCATTGTTTTTTTTTTTTTCTAAGGCTTAATAAACATCTTGTCTGAAATCTTAGGTATCTTCAGCATTATTTTAGATGAAGAGTAAAAAAATGCCAAAGTTCATAAAAAGGTTTCAATAAAGTAACATAAATGAAGAAAAGAGAACTATTTGAACTTATTACTTTCCTGATAACAGCAGATTTCAGCATCTTCCATTGACAGAGGTTTGCAGACAGCCATGGGAGAGAAAAAAGCAAACTAAATGGGAAAATGTCATGAAACCCACCCAGGTTAGGCAAGAGGAATTTTTTGAAGAAATTCTAGCCTTAATGGTCCCAGAATTTAATGTAGAGGATGGAAGTGTAAACCAGGATCACTCAAGAGCCAGATTCAGTGGGAGTTATGGCCACATGTCCTGATTTCAGGGTACTTGAAAATTGCTTTATGTTGCCAAATGCTTCTCTAATCTCTTCCATAGCCTTAAATCCTGCCATTAGAACTTTTGTTCTTTGGCTTAAGGGTTTTTGCAATTGTGATGAAGTTTCTGCAGAATGTGATGTTTCCTGGGGGTCAGAGTATAAGTAAGACTTTATCCAAGAACATGAATTCATTGATAAGATCCACTCGTAATAGTTTATTTGGCTAAGGGGTGAAAGTGTGAGGAGGGCATAACCTCAGACTTCAGAGAGGTAGATAATAGTGAAATAGAACTAAGAGTCAATATTAGAAATGAACTTTAAATCCATAGTATTATATCCAGCTGGGTCTGCATGAAATGCTTACGAAGCTGTGATTTTTATCAAGTTCATACTTTGCGTTTGAAACGATAGTGAAGAGAAGCAACTGCCAAAAGCCTGGAAATGATCAGATGATGCCTCCAGTTTTGGGAAAAGAAGAGGAATTTCAGCAAACAATAGACAACTAAATAGTGAACATAATAAGCTAATTCATTTTTTTACAGCTTTATGGAGATATAATTCACAAACCACATAATTCATTCAAGTAAACTGTACAATTTAACAATGATATACTTACAAAGTTGTGCGTTCACCACCACAACGCATTTTATAACATTTTTCTTATCCCCAAATGAAACCCCACACCACATCACCTAGCCTCACATCTGATCTCTCCAGTCCCACAGCCTCAGACAACCACTGATCTATTCTTTGTCTCTATAGACTTGACTGTTCTGGATTTTAAATGGAATTTAAACTGATTCTTCATGATCAGCATTTCACTTTTTAAGAGTAAATCTTGCCCAAACTTGATGAATTCTTCATTGATTAAATTGCTCTGATCTTCCTTTAAAATGTTATGCACAAGATGTATATAAATATCAACAAAGGTATCACTTTTCTGGAAGAAAGGACATTTGAAATATTACAGCCCACCAAAAAATTAGTCAAGATAAAGAACTAAAAATGGACAAATTGTGGTATAAAATATCTCAACAACCATTTATGTGTAGAGTTGATAGTCATTAAAATGTTCATAAAATATAGCAAATGTCTAAGATAATTCTTTAAAGAATATGTATAATGAAAGATACATTCAGAAGATACATTATAATTCATAAAATCTGAATCAGTTCATAACAACAACAAAATTTATAAAGATGGGCAAGAGAGAAGGAAGCCAGAAAAATTATTTTATCATCTTAACACAAAGAAGAGTTAAAACACCATAATTAGAGAAAAAAATAGGTTTAACATCTTCTAGAATTAAAAAGTAAGTATACAGTCTATTCAGAGAGAGGGAAAAAGTCAAAGAATATGACTTTAGATATGATAGAAAAATGGAAATCATAAGAAAGTACAACCAGATGATCCCCAGATCCTGATTCCAGGCCCACTTCACATTGCTATGCATTTTTTATTTTGGACCATGCCATGGTGTGTGGAATCTTAGCTCCCCAGCTAGGGGTCAAACTCACGCTCCCCGCACTGGAAGCATAGAGTCTTAACAAATGGACCACCACGGAAGTCCTACTATACTTCATTTTAAACTTCACTTCCTTCTAGAGTAATACCAAAACTAGACCTAGACTTCATCTCAAGGTTGAGAAAAATCCATTTAACTGGACCCCCACAAATGGACGCCCACGTTTCTCTTAACTTCTACATTATTAACATTAATCACACATATAATTATTTAACTGCCTTCCTAGGGAGGGCAGAGAATACTTTTATCCTGCCCACAGATGTACTGCATGCAATAGACAACTTATACGTATATGTTGAATGACTGAATAAATGTATGAACCCCTGATTACAAATATAGGATGAATCATGAAGATTTCAGAAGAACAAATATGTTAACTCATCCATTATGTGAAATATGTATGAATTTTTTGAAAGTCATCACTTTGGGGGAACATTTGTTGGCATGGATAATGCTCATGATGAAATACGAAGTGAAAATACAACCTGGCAGTCCTGGTTTGTACTAATAATACATGTGGAGAGAGAAAGAATGGATAGGAGAGAAAGAGAAGGGGAGAGAGAGGGTGTGGAGGGTGTTGAGGTTGGAAAGGATTTTAGTTCTAACAATTGACTATTTCTGGGAAGTTAAAATAAATTTTTTTTTCACATCAATTTCTTGGCTTTTATTTTTTTCAAGGGAGTTTTGTTTTGCTTGTCCTAGCAATTATCTTTTTATTTTTACCCTTTAGAGCATCATAATCCCTGCTTCTTTCTTGCTTTCCCTTTTATTAGTTGGTTGGTCAATATTAAATGATTATCTTTTGTTTTTTTTTTTTTTAATTCCCATTTCAACAAAAAAGGAACTTATTTTACTTTCCCATTTCCAATCCCTCTTTTTCTCCATTTTAAAAGTTGAATTCTTTGTACTTTATGAGATCATACTTATATACAATCCTCTCTCACCCTTTTCCTCATCCTTGTTTTAGTCTTACATCTATAATTAAATATACTGAATGTTTACCAAGAGCATTTTCACCAAAAATTGCACATTATCTCTTGGTTGAATGAAGATCATCCCCTGGTAGTTTCCTCTAGAAAGGCTCATGAGACAGCCCGAGTCCGTTCAGGTGTAAACTTAGTATTTGTAGCCTTGACAGTAGCTTAATTGGATATAATATACTTGCATCATACTTTCTTTTCTCAAAGTTTATTCAAATGCTGCTGCATTACTGCTTTTCTTTGTATGTTGACTTTTAGACGTCTGATCCCAATGTACATGCATGCTAAGTCGCTTCAGTCATGTCTGACTCTTTGTGACCCTATGGACTATAGCCCACAAGGCTCCTCTGTCCATGGGATTCTCCAGGCAAGAATATTGAAGTGGGTTGCCATGAAAATACCTCCAGGGTATTTTCCTGACCCAAGGACTGAACCCACATCTCTTATGTCTCCTGCACTGGCAGGTTCTTTACCAGTAGTGCTATGTGGGAAGCCCCTGACACCAATATGATTTTATTACTTTGTCTTTTAGTGTCTTAGTTTCTAGAATTTTTGTCTTAATCTTTAACTTGGAATATCTTCATTAGAGTTTTATCAAAGAGTTTAGACTTTCAACAGTTACTCCAGGGCCCCAGTGGATTTTTTTTTTATTAAGTAGGTATAGTTCTTCTTTAAAAAAAAAAAAAAAAAAAAACCTTTTTCTTCTTCTTCTTATTTTTTTTTTGGATTCAGTTTTACTGATATTTAATTTATATATATTGAGTCAACCATTTTAAATGCAGAGTTTGATGACTTTTGATAAATGTATGCTTATATAACCCACATAATCACCACCACAATCAAGATAAAGGAGTTTTCATAACTCAAAGTTCCCTTGAGTCCCCTTTTATTGAATGCCATTCCCCTAATGCACTTGCACCACCTCCAAATCCACTTCATGGCTCTAAGCAAGCACTGATTTGATTCCTAACATTACAGATTTCACTTTTTCAGAATTCATTTAAATGGAATCACACAGTATGAACTAAAATGTGTCTGGCTCCTGTTTGGTCTTGCTTCTCTTTCTCAGCAGGATTTTGGAATTATCCACACTATTGCGTGTGTCAGTAGTTTATTTCTTTTTGTTGATGAGCAGTATTCCTCTGTGTGTATATGTGGTTGTGCTGCGTGTGCATGCTCAGCCATGCCCAACTCTTTGTGACCCCTTGGACTGAAGCCCCAAAGCCTCCTCTGTCCTTGGGCTTCTCCAGGCAAGAATACTGGAGTGAGTTGCCATTTCCTACTCTAGGGGATCTTTCCAACCAAGGGATCAAATCTTATCTCTTGCATCTCCTGCATTGGCAGGCGGATTTCCACCTCACCATCTGGGAAGACCCTATACGTATATACCACTATTTGTTTATGAGTTTATCCACTGACACACAGTTGTTGATTCACTTTTGGGCTATTAGGAATAAGACTTCTCTGAACATTTGTGTACAAGTCTTTGTATGAACATGTTTTGGTTTCTCTTATATAAATAGGAGTGAAATTTCGGAATCATGTAAGTATACATATACATTTAATTTTATAAGAAACTACCTATTTTGCACTTATCGTCTCCTGGAAGAACTCCAAAATTACCACTAGCTGCTGAACAACTATTGACAGAACAAAGCTGGATTCCACCAAAAAAAGATACCCAAGGTTGAAGGGCAAAGGAGAAGCCCTAGTAAGATGGTCATCAGATCAGTCGCTCAGTCGTGTCCGACTCTTTGCAACCCCATGAACTGCAGCACGCCAGGCCTCCCTATCCATCACCAGCTCTCGGAGGTCACTCAGACTCACATCCATCGAGTCAGTGATGCCATCCAGCCATCTCATCCTCTGTCGTCCCCTTCTCCTCCTGCCCTCAATCCCTCCCAGCATCAGAGTCTTCTCCAATGAGTCAACTCTTTGCATGAGGTGGCCAAAATACTGGAGTTTCAGCTTTAGCATCATTCCTTCCAAAGAAATCCCAGGGCTGATCTTCTTCAGAATGGACCGGTTGGATCTCCTTGCAGTCCAAGGGACTCTCAAGAGTCTTCTCCAACACCACAGTTCAAAAGCATCAATTCTTCGGTGCTCAGCCTTCTTCACAGTCCAGCTCTCACATCCATACATGACCACAGGAAAGACCATAGCCTTGACTAGGCGAACCTTTGTTGGCAAAGTAATGTCTCTGCTTTTGAATATGCTATCTAGGTTGGTCATAACTTTCCTTCCAAGGAGTAAATGTCTTTTCATTTCATGGCTACAGTCACCATCTGCAGTGATTTTGGAGCCCAGAAAAATAAAGTCTGACACTGTTTCCACTGTTTCTCCATCTGTTTCCCATGTAGTGATGGGACCAGATGCCATGATCTTCATTTTCTGGATGTTGAGCCTTAAGCCAACCTTTTCACTCTCCACTTTCACTTTCATCAAGAGGCTTTTTAGTTCCTCTTCTTTCTGCCATAAGGGTGGTATCATCTGCATATCTGAGGTTATTGATATTTCTCCCGGCAATCTTGATTCCAGCTTGTGTTTCTTCCAGTCCAGCATTTCTCATGATGTACTCTGCATATAAGTTAAATAAACATGGTGACAATATACAGCCTTGATGTACTCCTTTTCCTATTTGGAACCAGTCTGTTGTTCCATGACCAGTTCTAACTGTTGCTTCCTGACCTGCATACAAATTTCTCAAGAGGCAGATCAGGTGGTCTGGTATTCCCATCTCTCTCAGAATTTTCCATAGTTTATTGTGATCTACACAGTCAAAGGCTTTGGCATAGTCAATAAAGCAGAAATATGTTTTTCTGGAACTCTCTTGCTTTTTTGATGATCCAGCAGATGTTGGCAATTTGATCTCTGGTTCCTCTGCCTTTTCTAAATCCAGCTTGAACATCAGGAAGTTCATGGTTCACATATTGCTGAAGCCTGGCTTGGAGAATTTTGAGCATTACTTTACTAGCGTGTGAGATGAGTGCAATTGTGCAGTAGTTTGAGCACTCTTTGGCATTGCCTTTCTTTGGGATTGGGATGAAAATTGACCTTTTCCAATCTTGTGGCCACTGCTGAGTTTTCCAAATTTGCTCGCATATTGAGTGCAGCACTTTCATAGCATCATCTTTCAGGATTTGGAATAGCTCCACTGGAATTCCATCACCTCCACTAGCTTTGTTCGTAGTGATGCTTTCTAAGGCCCATTTGACTTCACATTCCAAGATGTCTGGCTCTAGGTCAGTGATCACACCATTATGATTATCTGGGTCGTGAAGCTCTTTTTTGTACAGTTCTTCTGTGTATTCTTGCCACCTCTTCTTAATATCTTCTGCTTCCGTTAGGTCCATACCATTTCTGTCCTTTATCGAGCCCATTTTTGCATGAAATGTTCCTTTGGTATCTCTGATTTTCTTGAAGAGATCCTTAGTCTTTCCCATTCTGTTGTTTTCCTCTATTTCTTTGCATTGATCGCTGAAGAAGGTTTTAGTAAGATGGTAGGCGGGGAAAAATCACATTGAGAATGAAACTCCATACCCACCAGAGACTCTTAGAGGGCTCACACAAAACCTTGTGTACACCAGGAGACCCCACAGAGACTGAGCCAGACCTGCCTTTGAGTGTTTGAGTGTCTCATGTGGAGGTACAGGTCAGCAGTGGCCTGGCGCAGGGGCAGGGGCTCTGGGTGCAGCAGACCTGGCTGTGGCATAAGCCCTCTTGGAGGAGGTCACCATTAAGCCCACCACAGAGCCCCCAGAACTTACACAAGACTGGGGAAACAGATTCTTGGAGGGCACAAACAAAACTTTGTATGCACAGGACCCAGGAGAAAGGAGCAGTGAACCCACAAGAGACTGACCCAGACTTGCCCATGAGTGTCCAGGAGTCTCCAGTGGAGGTGTGGGTCAGAGGCGGCCTGCTGCAGGGTCAGGAGAACTGAGTGCAGCATTGTGTGCATGGGAACTTTTGAAGGAGGTAGCCATTATCTTCATTACCTCCACTGTAGTTTGGCCTCAGGTCAAACAACAGGGAGTAAACACAGTCCTGCCCATCAACAGAAAAATGGATTAAAGATTTACTGAGCATGGCCCATCAGAACAAGATACAGTTTCCCCCTCAGTCAGTCTCTCCCATCAGGAAGCTTCCATAAGCCTCTTACCTTATCCATCAGAGGACAGACAGAATGAAAACCATAATCACAGAAAACTAATCAAACTGATCACATGGACCACAGCCTTGTCTAACTCAATGAAACTATGAGCCATGCCATGTAGGGCCACCCAAGACAGACGGGTCATACTGGAGAGTTGTAACAAAATGTGGTCCACTGGAGAAGGGAATGGCAAACTACTTCAATATCTTGCCATGAGAACCACATGAAGAGTTTGAAAGGCAAAAAGATTTGACACTGAAAGATGAACTCCCCAGATGGGTAGGTGCTCAATATGCTACTGGAAAAGAGTGGAGAAATAACTCCAGAAAGAGTAAAGAGACAGATTCAAAGCAAAAACAATGCCCAGTTGTTGATGTAACTGGTGATGGAAGTAAAGTCCAATGCTATAAAGAGCAATATTGCACAGGAACCTGGATTGTTAGGTCCATGAATCAAGGTAAATTGGAAGTGGTCAAACAGGAGACGGCAAGAGTGAACATCAACATTTTAGGAATCATTGAACTAAAATGGACTGGAATGGGTGAATTTAACTCAGATAACCATTGTATCTACTATTGTGGACCAGAATCCCTTAGAAGAAATGGAGTAGCCATCATAGTTTAAAAAAAAGTCCAAAATGCAGCTCTTGGGTACAATCTCAAAATGATAGAATGATCTCTATTTGTTTCCAAGCCAAACCATTCAATATCATAGTAATCCAAGTCTGTACCTCAACCAGTAATGCTGAAGAATCTGAAGTTGAATGGTTCTATGAAGACCTACAATATCTTCTAGAACTAACACCCAAAAAAATATGTCCTTTTCATTATAGGGGACTGGAATGCAAAAGTAGGAAGTCAAGAAATACCTGGAGTAACAGGCAAATTTGGCCTTGGAGTACAGAATGAAACAGGGCAAAGGCTAACAGAGTTTTGCCAAGAACCCACTGGTCATAGCAAACCCTCTCTTCCAACAACACAAGAGACAACTCTACACATGAACATCACCAGATGGTCAATATCGATATCAGATTGATTATATTCTTTGCAGCCAAAGATGGAGAAGTTCTAGATAATCAGCAAAGAGAAGCCTGGGAGCTGACTGTGGCTCAGATGATGAACTCCTTATTGCCAAATTCAGACTTAAATTGAAGAAAGTAGGGAAAACACTAGACTATTCAGACCGAAAGAAAATCCCTAAGGATTATACAAAGTGAGAAATAGATTCAAGGGATTAGATCTGATAGACAGAGTGCCTGAAGAACTATGGATGGAGGTTCGTGACATTATACAGGAGACAGGGATCAAGACCATCCCCAAGATAAAAAGGCAAAATGGTTGTCTGAACAGGACTTACAAACCGCTATGAAAAGAGAAGTGAAAGGCAAAGGAGAAAAGAAAGATATATCCATTTCAATGCAGAGTTCCAAAGAATAGCAAGGAAAGATAAGAAAGCCTTCCTCAGTGTTCAATGCAAAGAAATAGAGGAAAACAATAGAATGGGAAAGACTAGAGATCTCTTCAAGAAAATTAGAGATACCAAGGGAACATTTAATGTAAAGATGGGCACAAAAAAGGACAGAAATGGTATGGACCTAACAAAAGCAGAAGACATTAAGAAGAGATGGCAAGAATACACAGAAGCACTATACAAAAAAGATCTTCATGACCTAGATAATCACAATGGTGTAATCACCCACCTAGAGCCAGACATCTTGGAATGCAAAGTCAAGTGGGCCTTAGGAAGCATCACTACGAACAAGTTTGTGGAGGTGATGGAATTCTAGTTGAGCTATTTCAAATCCTAAAAGATGATGCTGTGAAAGTGTTTCACTCAATATATCAGCAAGTTTAGAAAAGTCAGCAGTGGCCACAAGGCTGGAAAAGGTCAGTTTTCATTCCAAACCTAAAGAAAAGCAATGCCAAAGAATGCTCAAACTACTGCACAATTGCACTCATCTCACAGGCTAGCAAAGTAACACTCAAAATTCTCCAAGCCAGGATTCAACAGTATGTGAACTGAGAACTTCCAGATGTTCAAGCTGGATTTAGAAAAGGCAGAGGAACCAGAGATCAAATTGCCAACATCTGTTGGATCATCGAAAACACAAGAGAGTTACAGAAAAACATCTATTTCTGCTTTATTGGCTACACCAATGCCTTTGACTGTGTGGATCACAACAAACTGTTGAAAATTCTGAAAGAGATGACACTATCAGACCACATGACCTGCTTCCTGAGAAATCTGTATGCAGGTCAAGAAGCAACAGTTAGAACTGGACTTGGAACAACAGACTGGTTCCAAATAGGAAAAGGAGTATATCAAGGCTATATGTTGTCATCCTGCTTATTTAACTTATATGCAGAGTACATCATGTGAAATGCTGGGCTGAATGAAGCACAAGCTGGAATCAAGATTGCCAAGAGAAGTATCAATAACCTCAGATATGCAGATGACACCACCCTTATGGCAGAAAGCAGAGGAACTAAAAAGCCTCTTGATGAAAGTGAAAGAGGAGAGTAAAAAATTTGGCTTAAAACGCAACATTCAGAAAACTAAGATCATGGAATCCGGTCCCATCACTTCACGGCAGATAGATGGGGAACAATGGAAACAGTGAGAGTTTATATTTTTGGGGTCTAAAATCACTGCAGATGATGACTGCAGCCATGAAATTTAAAGACGTTTGCTCCTAAAAGACGTGACTCACTGGAAGATACCCTTATGCTGGGAAAGATTGAAGCAGGAAGAGAAGGGGAAGACAGAGGATGAGATGGCTGGACGGCATTGAGTTTGAGTAAGCTCTGGGTGTTGGTGATGGACAGGGAAGCCTGGTGTGCTGCAGTCCATGGGGTCGCAAAGTGTCGGGCATGACTGAGTGACTGAACTGACTGGATGACCTGTTTTGCAAAGTTCTTGAACCTTTTCACATCACTACCAAGACTGTAAAGGTGCTCTGGGTGTTCCACATCCTTGCCAATACTTTGTCGTTTCACTTTTTTGTTGTTTGTTATTTAAGCCATTCTAGTGGGTGTGGTGGAGAAAGAAATGGCAACCCACTCCAGTGTTCTTGCCTGGAGAATCCCAGGGATGGGGGAGCCTGGTGGGCTTCCGTTTATGGGGTCGCACAGAGTTGGACATGACTGAAGCGACTTAGCAGCAGCATCAGCAGCAGTGGGTGTGGAGTGGTATCTAATTGTTGCTTTAATTTGCATTTCCCTGATGACTAATGATGAACACTTCTTTATGTGATTAATGGATATTCAAAAAGCTTCTTTTACAAAGCTTCCGGTCAAATCTTTTGCCAGTTTTGTGGAAGCTGTTTGTCTTTATATTACTGAATTGTAGAAGTTTTTGACGTTTTCTGCATGCAACTCCTTTATCAGATATATGTACTGTGAATATTTCCTCCTAGTGTGCGGCAGCCTATTATTTTCCCTAAGAGTATATTTTGTAAGGCTTTTAAAAATTTGATGAAATTTATCTATGTTTTTCTTTTTCTTCTATGATTCTAGTTTTCTAGGTCTTGTCTAAGGAACCTGAGTCCTGAATCTTCTATGCTATCTTCTGGAATCTTTATTATTATAATTTTTACAATAGGTCTATCCATCTCATGCATTATTTTGAATTAATGTTGTGTATGATAGGAGGTAAAGCTTGAGATCTACTTTTTTTTGTTCATTGGCATCAAGTGGTCCAAGTATTATTAGCTAAAAAGTTATTAACAATTTTTTCTCTTGTGGAATTACCTCTGTGCCTTTGTCAAAAATCAACTACTCATAAATCTGGGAGTTTACTTCTGGACCCCCTTTTCATTTCCATTGATGTAAACATATTTTTTTAAGGTAAAACTTCACTTCTTTATTGCTTTTGTATATGTCTCAAGATCAAGTGCGCCAATCAGCTATTATTCTCCAACTAGTGATTTTTAACTTTCTGTGATGGCAATTTTCACTTACATATGCATTTGGTTGAAGTTTTCAGTTCTCTATTTCTCATTTGTTCATTCAATTTTATAAGACTTTCTTTAATACTTTGGATTTTTTCTCTTAATTTGTTGAACATATTTATAACAGATGATTTGAAGTCTTTGTCA
Organism: Tragelaphus eurycerus; assembly: GCA_935064755.1. Lineage (NCBI taxonomy): Eukaryota > Metazoa > Chordata > Mammalia > Artiodactyla > Bovidae > Tragelaphus > Tragelaphus eurycerus. The sequence continues at coordinate 7,049,088 of CAKXYN010000034.1, read as the reverse complement.
GCTATATCCAACAGTTGTTCATACACAAAATACATTTTAATTGTCTTTTCCTGTGTATGGGGTAACACTTAAAAATTTTTTTGTGTCTATGTGTGCTTTTGTTTTTTCATGTCTCACAACTTTTTGTTATTGAATGCATATTGTAGATAATATGTTATAGAGACTATGGATTCAGTTGTGTTTTTCTGAAGAATATTGGTTTACTTACTTGGATTTAAACTTTAAAGAAATGACTTCTTGAACATTATGAAAAAATTGACATCTCAGTTTTGCTCTTAAAACTCCTATCTGCTGCTTTTAAGCCAGGTTCCTTTGGGTTCTTGTGTGTGTCTCCTAAATTTGTGATCAGTCGAGAAATCAGACAAGTGTTAAATCTCTGCCTCCTCAACTCAACTGAGGCCTTGTTGTTGTTGCTCACTTACTAAATCATGTCCAACTCTTGCCAACCCCATGGACTGTAGCATGCCAGCCTTTCCTGTCTTTAATTAGCTCCTGGAGTTTGCTCAGATTCATGTCCATTGAGTCGATGGTGCTACCTAATCATCTCATTCCGTCATCCCCTTCTCCTTTTGCTTTCAATCTTTCCCAGCATAAGGGTCTTTTCCAATGAGTCTATACTTTGCATCAGGTGGCCAAAGTATTGGAGCTTCAGTATCAGTCCTTCCAATGAATATTCAGGGTTGATTTCATTTAGGATTGACTGGTGTGGTCTCCCTGCAGTTCACGGAACTCTCAAGAGTCTTCTGCAGCACCACAATTCAAAGGTATCAATTCTTTGGTGCTCAGCCTTCTTTATGGTCCAAATCTCACATTTATACATGACTACTGGAAAAACCACAGCTTTGACTATGTGATGTCTTTGTTTTTTAATGCACTATTTAGGTTTGTCATACCTTTCCTTCCAAAAAGCAAGCATCTTTTAATTTCACAGCTGCAGTTGCTGTCCACAGTAATTTTGAAGCCCAAGGGGGGAAAAAAAAACCTGTCACTGGTTCCACTTTTTTCCCATCTATTTGCCATGAAATGATGGGACCATATGCTATGATCATAGTTTTTTGAATGTTGCTTTTTAAGCCAACTTTTTCACTTTCCTCTTTCTTCCACATCAAGAGGTTCTTTAGTTCCTCTTCAATTTCTGCCATCAGAGTGGTATCATCTGCGTATCTGAGGTTATTGATATTTCTCCAAGCAGTCTTGATTTCAGCTTGTGATTCATTCAGCCCTGCATTTTGCTTAATGTACTCTGCATATAAGTTAAATAAACAGGGTGACAATATATAGCCTTGATGTACTCCTTTTCCAATTTTGAACCAGTCCATTGCTCCATGTATTAACTGTTGCTTCTTGACCCCAATACAGGTTTCTCAGAAGACAGGTAAGGTGGTCAGGTATTCCCATCTCTTTAAAGATTTTCCAGAGTTTGTTGTGATCCACACAATCAAAGGCTTTAGCATAGTCAACGAAGCAGAAGAAAATGCTTCACTGGAATTCCTTTGTTTTCTCTGTGATCCAAGGAATGTTGACAACTTGATCTCTGGTTTCTCTGTCTTTTTAAAACCCAGCTTGTATATCTGGAATTTCTCAGTTCATGTGCTGCTAAAGCCTAGATTGAAGCATTTTGAACATCACCTTACTAGCATGCAAAATGAGCACAATTTTCCATTCTCTGACTCTGCCCTTCTTTGAGTTTGTAATGAAAACTGACCTTTTCCAGTCCTGTGGCCACTGCTGAGTTTTCCAAATTTGCTAACATATTGAGGGCAGCACTTTAACAGCATCATCTTTTAGGATTTGAAGTTGCTCAGCTGGAATTCCATCACCTCCACTAGCCTTGTGTGTAGTCATGTTTCCTAAGGCCTACTTGACTTCAAATTCCAGGATGTCTGGTTCTAGGTGACTGACTGATCACATCGTTGTGGTTATCTGGGTCATTAAGACCTTTTTTTGTATAGATGTTCTCTGTATTCTTGTCACCTCTTTTTAATCTCTTATGCTTGTATTAGGTCCTTACCATTTCTGTCCTTTATCTGCCCATCCTTGTGTGAAATGTTCCCTTTATATTTCCAATTTTCTTGAAGAGATCTCTAGTCTTTCCCATTCTATTGTTTTCCCTTATTTCTTTGCACTGTTCATTAAGAAATCCTTCTTCTCTCTTCTTGCTGTTCTCTGGAACTGTGCATTCAATTGGATGGATCTTCCTCTTTCTCCCTTGCTTTTTGCTTCTTTTCTTTCTGAAGCTATGAGTTAAGTCTTCTCAGACAACTGCTTTGCTTTCTTGCATTTCTTTTTCTTTGGGATGGTTTTGGTCACTGCCTCCTGTACAATGTTATGAACCTCTTTCGATAGTTCTTCAGGCGCACTGTCTACCAGATCTAATCCCTTGAATCTATTCATCACGTCTACTGTATAATCATAAGGGATTTGATTTAGGTCATAAGTGAATTGTCTAGTGGTTTTCCCTGTGTGTGCATGCTAAGTCGCTTCAGTTGTGTCTGACTCTTTGTGGCCCTGTAAACTGTAACCTCTAGGCTCCTCTGTCCATGGGATTCTCCAGGCAAAAATACTTGAATGGGTTGCCATGCCCTGCTCCAGGGGATTTTGCCCAACCCAGGGATCAAACCCATGTCTCTTATCTCTCCTGCATTTGGCAGGTGGATTCTTTACCACCAGCACTACCTATGAAGCCCAGTGGTTTTTCCCTACTTTCTTCAATTTTAGCTTGAATTTTGCAATAAGGAGCTGATGATCTGAGCCACAGTCATAGCACTATGCTATTAATAGAAACATCTCAGTATGGGAATAATCGTAGGCTCACAATGATTCGTCACTAAGAATCGTTTGCTTCTCTTATTTTATGGATCACAGTCCTTCACTAAGTGATCTTCAGTGTTTCAGCATGGTTGACATACATTTTCTCCAGTTTTCTAGTTGTTGAGACAGGAATGTAAGCCAGGGCCTTGTTTGCTTCATGTGACCAAAAGCAGAACTCTGGATTGCAGATTTATATACAAGTTTGATGACACTGTTTAATACTCTTCTTCTGGAATTTTATTTATCTTATGTTAGCTCTTCTTTTGGAGAAGGCAATGGCACCCCACTCCAGTACTTTTGCCTGGAAAATCCCATGGACGGAGGAGCCTGGTAGGTTGCAGTCCATGTGGTTGCTGAGGGTCGGACACGACTGAGCAACTTCACTTTCACTTTTCACTTTCATGCATTGGAGAAGGAAATGGCAACCCACTCCAGTGTTCTTGCCTGGAGAATCCCAGGGATGGGGGAGCCTGGTGGGCTGCTGTCTCTGGGGTTGCACAGAGTCGGACATGACTGAAGCGACTTAGCAGCAGCAGCAGCAGTTCTTCTTTGCCTGTATCCCAATTGGATCATTTTCCCTCTGAGTCTTTTTTTTTTTTCGTTTATCAGTCCCTATTCAGTTTCCCTTATTAAATTTTCATTTAAATCTATTCTCAATTATCTTTTACCTTAATCCTTATCTATGCCCTTTTCCTTTAGTTTCTTTGCTGAGTTTCATCAACTCTTACTTCCTTTCTAGTTGTCCTAACTGCATTTGTTACATAAACATTATCTTCAAACACTTGCTTTAGGATATTTTATTCAGTTTGTTGTCTCATAGTTTTTTTATGCTTTGTGGTTGGTTCTTTTAAAGGAATTTTTATCATATACATTGTTTATCATTTTCTGTCTTTATCTTATAGTAGCTTTATATGGAAATAGGCTAATTTTATTCAATCCATTTCATAAACAAAGTTTATATTTCAAAAGTACATTTTTTTGTCAGTTTAATGAAGTTACTTTTTAAATGAGTATCTTTAATGTGGGAGGAAATAATTCCTAGGTCTTGTTGTTTATTTTTATTTTTTCAAGAGCCCTATTTTTCCTCTTAATTGCTTCTTTACCTTCATTACTACAATTTAAAAAGATGTCTCTCCTTTCTAATTACCTTCTTCTCCAGAAATAATGTCTGTCCAAGACTGTCACCTAAATGTTTTTGAATTCTTTACTCACATCTACAACTTTTCAGCTTCTCTGGTGGCTCAGTGGTAAAGAATCCGCCTGCAAGGCAGGAGACATGAGTTCGATCCTTGGGTCTGGAAGCTCCTCTGGAGAAGAACGTGGCAACTCACTCCAGTATCTTGGACACGAGCCTGGTGAGCTACAGCCCATGGGGTCGCAAAAGAGTTGGACTTGACTTAGCAACTAAAAAACAACAAGTACTTTCAGTTACCAGGTTTCAGACTTGAGTTCAGTGTTGGATTTTTCTGTGGTGATTTTATGTTCGCTTTGTCTGTGTCTCCTTTCTCTTTTTGTATTTTCCATGCCTTCTCCTCAGACATAGCCCTGCTCTGCACAAATGTGTTGAAGTGACAGTGAGAACTCTAAGAATGGCTATGGTAGCCTTTAATGTTGATTTCTCTAGGTACGGGTGATTTGAAGTTGTAGGACTCTCTTTTCTAATAATACTAAATATGTGTGCTGCATGTGTTTTCCTCTTTATTTCTTTATTTACATGTATTTTTGCAAGCTATACGTACCAGTTCTGATTTTGACAGCTACCTTCATTCTAGGGTCAACTGTACTCTCTAAATTTTCTGTGTGATTTTGAAATTTTTTACAATAAATATTTATACATTTTATAACAAAAGCTTAATCAAAACATTTTTTCAAATTTGAGCAAGACACATTACATTTTCTCAAGTCACTGTAACACTGTAACTTTGGGAATAATATAAATATATGAATTCTAGTTGATAATATAGAAAGGTAAATTTTAAGCCTTTTAAATAATCACACTTACAAATATAGATCTTTAGAACTATGTCAATTGTGAGAGGGGGCTAAAGTTAAAGATCAAAGAGTTCTGTTATTGGTCCTGCTTTGTCTGATTTTTTAATCAATAAATTAAAGATGTAAAGGCATTTGTTTCAGAGTTTTTAATGAGAAATCTTGGAAAAGTTACAAATAGTTTTGATTGAAGGATGAACACTTGGAAAGAATCCTAAGAGGATGGAAATGGATTAAAACCCACCAAACTAATTTAGCAGTTAGATTGCTTTAGATAAAAGGAAAAAAGATCAATTGCTGGCATTTACAATGTGATGAACCAGGTTTATCAGGAATTCATGTGAAGAAGACCTGATGTTTCTAGTTAACTGTGAACATAATATAGATCAACAGTGTGGTAGATCTGCATGGAAAAGACCAATACATTGTTGAGTTTGGTCATTAGGCCATCATGGGAAAAGCACATATTAATTCATTTTAGTGTGAATTTTGCCAGAATATTCAAAGACTTTGAAGCCATGTCTTTTAAAATATAACTGTGGTCATTTGCTGAGTTTAGTTTGGGGAAGAAATCATTGGTGATTACCTGGGATAGGACAGATAAAGTCAGTGGTGGCACCAGATAATGGGCTTGGGACGAATGGTCAGAGATGATTAATATAACTTAGGGTTGGTATAGGCAGACATTTTGAAATATTAAATATGCACAATCGTGATAAAAACACTGACTGTGAATTCCATCAGCTCCCAGCACTGTAGGTAACTAAGCAGTGTCTGCTTACAGTTTGTGCATCTGCTTTGTGTGGGAGATCACATACAGATGATAGTTCTAAGATGATTTTGATCTTTAAAATTGTTTAAGTCTATGATACTATACTCACATAAAATGAAAAAAAGTAAAATAATTTCATAGTCTATAAATGACCAGGGAGATGAGAAATATGTAAGGAATCACTACCATCCTCCCTTCTCTCCAGTTGCCTAGGCAGCTATGGTGAAGTTGATGAGAGCCACTGAGAAAATCAATCATAAAATCAATGGGAGAGTATGTTTTAGTTCAGATTTAAACTGGAAGCTGCTGCATATGCTCAGGCCATTGTGGGGTCAAATGCCAAATTCTTCTCTTCAGAAGAACATATTTCATAGTTCTCAAGAGAGACAACCTGCTGCTGCTGCTAAGTCACTTCAGTCGTGTCCGACTGTGCAACCTAGAGACGGTAGCCCACCAGGCTCCCCCGTCCCTGGGATTCTCCAGGCAAGAACACTGGAGTGGGTTGCCATTTCCTTCTCCAATGCATGAAAGTTAAAAGTGAAAGTGAAGTTGCTCAGTCATGTCTGGCCCTCAGCGACCCCAAGGACTGCAGCCTTCCAGGCTCCTTTGTCCATGGGATTTTCCAGGCAAGAGTACTGGAGTGGGATGCCATTGCCTTCTCCAGAGAGACAACCTAGCACAGTGTAAACCTGGTAAAAAGAAAGACACTGTACCTGGGCCTACAAACCACTTGTAGAAGTGTTTTCAGAGCATTGCTTTGCAGCTGAAAAAACTTCCTGAAATTTTATAAGTTAGCAACAGTGAAAGCTATTATAGAACTACCCAAACTTCTCTAGGACTTGTGGCTTAGTCTGAACTTCTAGTAAATTGACAGAAATTGAAAACATTATGCAATTAACGGTCAAAACTGTAAAGCCTTGGGATTTTACTTTACCTTCAAACTAGTAAAGTACCGCACCATAGATTATGGAAGAAGATGCTCGCAGAAGGCACACAACCTCTAAATTAAAGATAGGACAAATATCAGTAATTACTTCTAGCAGCCAAAGACTCGGTGTTTTCTTATACTGGAGTCCCAAACCCTAGTTCCTCTGAGGTGATGTGAAGAGAAACAGGTGATACCTGAACATGTGATGAGTTGTATTACAGGAGTGAACCCTTGGGCTTAGAAAACTCGAATCTTTGTATCGGACATCAAGCACACCTACCTGTTGCTCTGGAGGAAGACATCACCTCTACCTTCCAAGGCTACTTGCATGCACACGTTCTTGAAAATATATCTCAGAACAAAGGCAGTCAATGCCTCTGCTTATAAGACAGACAGAAGTATGAGAAACAAATGGAAAGTTATCTCCCAACATTAAATGTCATAGCTGCTGTAAAAAAAGCCACCATTGCACTGAAAATCAAAGGTGATGAAGAGTGACCCAGGATGACAAAGAAATACAAGAAAGACTATGCCCAAACAAAGATATATTTTAGACTCACTTGGTTAGGATTTCTGGTTGTTGTTATTTAATTGCTAAGTTACATCTGACTCTTTCACGACCACATGGACCATACGCAGCCAGGCTCCTCTATCAATGAGATTTCCCAGGCAAGAAAACTGGAATGTGTCACAATTTCTTTCTCCAGAGAATCTTCCTGACCCAGGAATTAAACCTTCATCTTCTTTATCGGCAGGTGGGTTCTTAACCACTGAGCCAACAGGGAAGTCCAAGAAAGACTATGACCAAAGATATGTTTTAGACTCATTTGCTTAAGATTACTCGTAGTTTCTAGAAAGAAGGGAATAGATCTTAAAACCAGTTCAGTCGCTCAGTCGTGTCCGACTCTTTGCAACCCCATGAATCGCAGCACGCCAGGCCTCCCTGCCCATCACCAACTCCCAGAGGTCACTCAGACTCACATCCATCGAGTCAGTGATGCCATCCAGCCATCTCATCCTCTGTCATCCCCTTCTCCTCCTGCCCCCAATTCCTCCCAGCATCAGAGTCTTTTCCAATGAGTCAACTCTTCGCATCAGGTGGCTGAAGTATTGTAGTTTCAGCTTTAGCATCAGTCCTTCCAATAAACAACCTGGACTGATTTCCTTTAAAATGCACTGGCTGGATCTCCTTGCAGTCCAAGGAACTCTCAAGAGTCTTCTCCAACACCACAGTTCAAAGGCATGAATTCTTCCACAGTCAGCTTTCTTCACAGTCCAACTCGCACATCCATACATGACCACAGGAAAAACCACAGCCTTGACTAGACGGACTTTGTTGGCAAAGTAATGTCTCTGCTTTTTAATATGCTATCTAGGTTGGTCATAATTTACTTCCAAGGAGTAAGCATCTTTTAATTTAATGGCTGAAATCACCATCTGCAATGATTTTGGAGCCCCTCAAAATAAAGTCTGACACTGTTTCTACTGTTTCCCCATCTATTTGCTATGAAGTCATGGGAATGTCGTGGTCTTATTTTTCTGAATGTTGAGTTTTAAGCCAACTTTTTCACTCTCCTCTTTCACTTTCATCAAGAGGCTTTTTAGTTCCAGAACCAACCACGTAAATATTAATCTGATTGTCTATCTTGATTCCAACTTCACTTTTCTTTCTTATATCTATATACATACACTCTAGCAAAGTTACTGTGTTGTGGACATAAAAGCATTTTCAATTAATCCTCCCGTCTCTTTTTAGTTCCATAGTTCAATAGATCCACACATTAAAAAAAACAGAAACAAAAAAAGGAGGTCCAGAACTAGCTGGACCCTAGTTGATAATTTCAATCAAGATTCTCATGCCAATATGTAAAATTGATAGCTAGTGGGAAGCTGCTATATAACACAGGGAGGCAAGGCTGGCACTCTGTGACTAAATAGAGGGGAGGAATGGGGCATGGGTGGGTGGGAGGCTCACGAGAGAGAGGTTATACATATACCCATGGCTGATCCATGCTGTTGTACAGCAGAAACCACCACAACATTGTAAAGCAATTATCATCCAATTAAAACAACAACAAAAAAGATTCTCATGCCAAAAATAAGCATTGGTATGCATATTGTGACTCTTAAATGTTATTGAGTGAAAATATCTGGATCTGGATAAAAGACCCTGGGCACCATTGTTCAGAATTCTGCTTGAATAGCTGTAGCGTGTGTTCCATAAACCTGCTTTGAAAATAAGCCACCTCAGTGATTTTCATGCAACTCTATTTGAACAACTGTTTGAGAACTAGTGCTGCAGACAACCGAAAAGGCAATGGCACCCCACTCCAGTACTCCTGCCTGGAAAATCCCATGGATGGAAGAGCCAGGTAGGCTGCAGTCCATGGGGTCGCTAAGAGTCGGACACGACTGAGTGACTTCATTTTCACTTTTCACTTTCATGCATTGGAGAAGGAAATGGAAGCCCACTCCAGTGTTCTTGCCTGGAGAATCCCAGGGACGGGGAAACTTGGTGGGCTGCCGTCTCTGGGGTCGCACAGAGTCGAACATTACTGAAGAGACTTGGCAGCAGCAGCAGCAGCTGCAGACAACATCACTTTATTGAGTCTTCAGATCAGATCAGATCAGATTAGTCGCTCAGTCGTGTCCGACTCTTTGCGACCCCATGAATCGCAGCACGCCAGGCCTCCCTGTCCATCACCAGCTCCCGGAGGTCACTCAGACTCACATCCATCGAGTCAGTGATGCCATCCAGCCATCTCATCCTCTGTCGTCCCCTTCTCCTCCTGCCCTCAATCCCTCCCAGCATCAGAGTCTTCTCCAGTGAGTCAACTCTTCGCATGAGGTGGCCAAAATACTGGAGTTTCAGCTTTAGCATCATTCCTTCCATAGAAATCCCAGGGCTGATCTTCTTCAGAATGGACTGGTTCGATCTCCTTGCAGTCCAAGGGACTCTCAAGAGTCTTCTCCAACACCACAGTTCAAAAGCAGCAATTCTTCGGCGCTCAGCCTTCTTCACAGTCCAGCTCTCACATCCATACATGACCGCAGGAAAAACCATAGCCTTGACTAGGTGAACCTTTGTTGGCAAAGTAATGTCTCTGCTTTTGAATATGCTATCTAGGTTGGTCATAACTTTCCTTCCAAGGAGTAAGCGTCTTTTAATTTCATGGCTGCAGTCACCATCTGCAGTGATTTTGGAGCCCAGAAAAATAAAGTCTGACACTGTTTCCACTGTTTCTCCATCTATTTCCCATGAAGTGATGGGACCAGATGCCATGATCTTTGTTTTCTGAATGTTGAGTTTTAAGCCAACTTTTTCACTCTCCACTTTCACTTTCATCAAGAGGCTTTATAGTTCCTCTTCACTTTCATTGCACTCATCTCACACGCTAGTAAAGTAATGCTCAAGATTCTCCAAGCCAGGCTTCAGCAATATGTGAACCGTGAACTTCCTGATGTTCAAGCTGGTTTTAGAAAAGGCAGAGGAACCAGAGATCAAATTGCCAACATCCGCTGGATCATGGAAAAAGCAAGAGAGTTCCAGAAAAACATCTATTTCTGCTTTATTGACTATGCCAAAGCCTTTGACTGTGTAGATCACAATAAACTATGGAAAATTCTGAAAGAGATGGGAATACCAGACCACCTGATCTGCCTCTTAAGAAATGTGTATGCAGGTCAGGAAACAACAGTTAGAACTGGACATGGAACAACAGACTGGTTCCAAATAGGAAAAGGAGTACGTCAAGGCTGCATATTGTCACCATGTTTATTTAACTTATATGCAGAGTACATCATGAGAAATGTTAGACTGGAAGAAACACAAGTTGGAATCAAGATTGCTGTGAGAAATATCAATAACCTCAGATATGCAGATGACACCACTCTTATGGCAGAAAGTGAAGAGGGGCTAAAAAGCCTCTTGATGAAAGTGAAAGTGGAGAGTGAAAAGGTTGGCTTAAAGCTCAACATTCAGAAAACGAAGATCATGGCATCTGGTCCCATCACTACATGGGAAATAGATGGAGAAACAGTGGAAACAGTGTCAGACTTTGTTTTTCTGGGCTCCAAAATCACTGCAGATGGTGACTGCAGCCATGAAATTAAAAGACGCTTACTCCTTGAAAGGAAAGTTATGACCAACCTAGATAGCATATTCAAAAGCAGAGACATTACTTTACCAACAAAGGTTTGCCTAGTCAAGGCTATGGTCTTTCCTGTGGTCATGTATGGATGTGAGAGGTGGACTGTGAAGAAGGCTGAGCGCCGAAGAATTGCTGCTTTTGAACTGTGGTGTTGGAGAAGACTCTTGAGAGTCCCTTGGACTGCAAGAAGATCCAACCAGTCCATTCCAAAGGAGATCAGCCCTGGGATTTCTTTGGAAGGAATGATGCTAAAGCTGAAACTCCAGTATTTTGGCCACCTCATGCGAAGAGTTGACTCATTGGAGAAGACTCTGATGCTGGGAGGGATTGAGGGCAGGAGGAGAAGGGGACGACAGAGGATGAGATGGCTGGATGGCATCACTGACTTGATGGGTGTGAGTCTGGGTGACCTCCGGGAGCTGGTGATGGACAGGGAGGCCTGGCGTGCTGCGGTTCATGGGGTCGCGAAGAGTCGGATACGACTGAGCGACTGATCTGATCTGATCTGATCTCACTTTCTGCCATAAGGGTGGTGTCATCTGCATATCTGAGGTTATTGATATTTCTCCTGGCAATCTTGATTCCAGCTTGTGTTTCTTCCAGTCCAGCATTTCTCATGACGTACTCTGCATATAAGTTAAACAAACAGGGTGACAATATACAGCCTTGACGAACTCCTTTTCCTATTTGGAACCAGTCTGTTGTTGTTCCATGTCCAGTTCTAACTGTTGCTTCCTGATCTGCACACACATTTCTCAAGAGGCAGATCAGGTGGTCTGATATTCCCATCTCTTTCAGAATTTTCCACAGTTGATTGTGATCCACACAGTCAAAGGCTTTGGCATAGTCAATAAAACTGAAATAGATGTTTTTCTGGAACTCTCTTGCTTTTTCCATGATCCAGCGGATGTTGGCAATGTGATCTCTGGTTCCTCTGCCTTTTCTAAAACCAGCTTGAACATCAGGAAGTTCACGGTTCACGTACTGCTGAAACCTGGCTTAGAGAATTTTGAACATTACTTTACTAGCACGTGAGATGAGTGCAATTGTGCAGTAGTTTGAGTATTCTTTGGCATTGTCTTTCTTTGGGATTGGAATGAAAACTGACCTTTTCCAGTCCTGTGGCCACTGCTGAGTTTTCCAAATTTGCTAGCATATTGAGTGCAGCACTTTCACAGCATCATCTTTCAGGATTTGAAATAGCTCAACTGACATCCATCATCTCCACTAGCTTCGTTTGTAGTGATGCTTTCTAAGGCCCACTTGACTTCACATTCCAGGATGTCTGCCTCTACGTCAGTGATCACACCATCGTGATTATCTGGGTGATGAAAATCTTTTTTGTACAGTTCTTCAGTGTATTCTTGCCACCTCTTCTTAATATCTTCTGCTTCTGTTAGGTCCATACCATTTCTGTCCTTGATCAAGCCTATTATCTTTGCATGAAATGTTCCTTTGGTAGCTCTGATTTTCTTGAAGAGATCCCTCGTCTTTCCCATTCTGTTGTTTTCCTCTATTTCTTTGCATTGATCGCTGAAGAAGGCTTTCTTATCTCTTCTTGCTATTCTTTGAAACTCTTCATTCATATGTTTATATCTTTCCTTTTCTTGGGCTTTAAATTCCTCAAGCATATTGAAATGTAAGGCACTAGGTAAGTGAAAGGGCAGTGTTGTATTATTATTAGAAAATACTTTTTCAGCATCACCAGGCGTGTCTATGTGCATTAGTGTGTGTCTTCCACAGAAGACACTGTGGAAGTGGAATAACAGAAAAGCAAAAATGGGAAGGGGGTCCCAAAAGAATTCTGATTTAGAAGAGATAACTGAGCCCTTATTTGATAATAAAATAGGGTGTCAAGTTCACAGTCCTTAGTGCAGTTTTGAACATTGCTTAAGTCATTCTGATATAGACCATGTTTTTATTTCACATCTGAAATTGTTATAAAGTTAGAAGAAATTTTACTCTTTGTCGTTTGCAAAACTTAGTTTTCAAAATCACTGGTTTGTACAAGTTGTTGCCAAATTTATGATAAAAGAAAGGCTTTTATTTTGCAATCAGAGATCAGACTCAAGTGTTGGTATTTATCACTCCTATTCTTTTTTTTTTTTTTAACATGATAGTGTTTAGTTTGAACAATTAATACATTTCAGATATAATATTATACATATGTCAATGCTATTCTCCCCAATCATCCCACCCTCTCCCGGTCCCAGAGTCCAAAAGTCTGGTCTATACATCAGTGTCTCTTTTGTTGTCTCGTAAATAGGGTTATTTTTACCATCTTTTTATCTGAAGATCTCTGAGTCCTTCAACTAGAAAATTGTAGTGATGCAAAGGAAGCTTTGTTATCAACGCTTCAATATAATGTGCCATGACTTCTAGGTCTAAAGTTCTAACACCAATAGCAACTGTAACAATACACTTTAGGCAGGGAGATATAAGCTTCATGAACCCTCTTTTAAAATTCTCCCTTTCATGCCTGGTTGAAGGGAATAATCACGTGCATTTCCTCACAAGCAATGTTTTAGTTTTTATTACAGTTTGCTTCTGCTTTTCAGTAAGAAATGGAATTGAAAGAGGTAACATTAAAAACTTTATTATAGTTTTTTCTTGTAGATATGTTCTATTTAAATGTAAATTAATTGGAAAAGTGTGTTTTCATTTTTACCAAAAAAGGGTCAATTATGCTGAATGTATTAAGAGATACTTTAAAAATTATTTTATTTATGCTTTCTTTTTTCCCAATATTTTGTTATAAAAAGTTTCAAACATAGGAAACCATAGACGTGTATGATGAATTCACGTATATCTACCATGTAACTTCCATGATTAACTTTACCACATTTTCTTTCTCACATAACTCTCTCTTCCATTGTTTATCCACAAATCCACTTAAGTTTTTGATGCATTTTAAAATATACTGTGAGTGAAGTGAAGTCACTCAGTCGTGTCCAATTCTTTGCAACCCCATGGACGGTAGCCTACCAGGCTCTGTGGATCATGAGATTTTCCAGGCAAGAATACTGGAGTGGGCTGCCATTTCCTTCTCCAGGGGATCTCCCCAACACAGGGATCGAACCCGGGTCTCCTGAATTGCAGACAGACGCTTTACTGTCTGAGCCACTAGGGAAGCCAAAGTAGACTGTAGACAATAGCAAATACTAAACTCTATTTAATAATATGCATGCTGAAACATGTAGGTACTTCTGAAGACTTGAGCATACATATTATTACTAGTATTCAGCATTTGTTTATTGTTTGTAAGTTAAAATTTCTATTACGTATATGCAAAAAATTTTAGTGTACAATTTGATAGGTTTGATAGGTTTGGCATCTGCATACATCTGTGGAAAAAATCAGAATGGTGTTGAATCTAAGGGAAGGTATTGAGGAAAAAGCATGAACTTTCCAGGGTAATAGAAATGTTAGTATCTTAAGAGGGATGAGCTTTTTCCTCAATACCTTCCCTTAGGTTCAACACCATTCTCATTTTTTCCACTATAGATTAGTTTTGCCTGTTCTAGAACTTAATATAAATTGAGTTATACTTTATGAATTTTTTTATGTAACCCCCTTCATTCAGATTAATGCTTTTGCGATTAGTCTATATTGGAGCATATCAGGACATTTTCCTTTTTAGTCATAACTAGTATCCCAGTTTATAGGTATATGACTGCATATTTATCCATTCTCTTACTGATGGACTTGTCTATTCTGAATAAAACTGCTTTGAATTTTTGTACAAGACATTTTTTGGTTGAGTATTTCATTTGTCTTGGGCAAATACCTATTATGATGGTTAACTTCATGTGTCAACATGGGGAGTATTTTAGGATGAATTTAACATTTAAATTGGTCAACTCTGGATAAGCAGATTGCCCTTCAAAGTGTGGGTGGACCTCACCTAATCACTTGAAGAGCTAAACAGAACAAAAGACTGACCTCTCCAAGCTATACAAAATTCTCCAACAGATAGTCTTTGGATTTTACCTGCACCATAAGTTCTTCTGGGTTTGCAGCCTGCTGGCCTGCACTGTGGGATTAAACTTGCCAGCTTCTATACTCAGTGAGCCAGTTCCTTACAGCCACTCTCTCTCTCAGACACACACACACACACACATACACCACAGACACACACATATAATTCTTTCTCCTGTTTCTCTAGAGAAGTCAAATTCATCTATAAATATAGTTACTGGATTTTATTTACTTATAATAGGCTGTACATTCATATGATTTTTTAAAACATCAATAGGAACTAAGTATATTCAGTGGAAAATAAGTCCTTATACAACCCTGATACTCACTAGTGCCCTAGGGTTGCCTCCATAGACAATTACTTTCATACAGAGTTTTGTGTCTTTTAGAGAAATACTCTTCTCATACTTTAAAAGCTTTACAGAAATGGTAAATGCACTGTTTTCTACTACCTTGACTCTACTACCTTGACCTTCTCACTTATGGGGATTTAGTTTTTAAATTTGTACTTCTTAATTTTTTTTCTAACTTAGAATAGGGAATTTAAAGTTTAAAAACTTAAAATGCATACCAGTTCATTATAGAATATTTTTAATATGAGCTCATCACTGCTTGCTGTACTCATTAACAAGTATTTGCTGAGATACTCTTGAATATCAAATATTTTATATGCTAATTAATTTAATTCAAATAATCAACCTTGAATTAACAATTCATTCAATAGTCATTTAATGATTGTTTACTACTTTCTAGATACTTTCCAAAGCACTAGAGATAAGCAGTGAAAAAGAGACAAAAATCATGGCTTTCTTTTTTAATGGGAGGAAGGACATCTAAGCATAGTAAACAAGTAAAACATTTATATACTATGGGGTGCGTGTGTGTGTGCGTGTGTGTGTGTGTGCGCGCGCACGCTCAATCGTGTCTGACTCTCTGCAAGTCCATGGACTGTAGCCAGCCAGGCTCCTCTGTCCATGGAATTTTCCAGGCAAGAATACTGGAGTGGGTTGCCTTTTCCTTCTCCAGAGGATCCTCCCCACCCAGAGATCAAATCTGCATTACTGAGTCTCCTTCATTGGTAGCAGATTCTTTACCACCAGCACCCACTGGGGGTTCCCTGATAGTTCAGCTGGTGAAGAATCCACCTGCAACGCAGGACACTCTGGTTCGATACTTGGGTTGGTAAATTCCTCTGGAGAAGGGAATAGGCTACCCACTCCAGTATTCTTGCCTGGAGAATTCTGACTTAAACAGGGATCAGTGGAGGGTTTTGGGGGTAGGAAAGTGAAATGATCTGACCTATGTTTCCAAACCCACTCCAGTACTCTTGCCTGGAAAATCCCATGGATGGAGGAGCCTGGTAGGCTGCAGTCCATGGGGTCGCTAAGAGTTGGACATGACTGAGTGACTTCACTTTCACTTTTCACTTTCATGCATTGTAAAAGGAAATGGCAACCCACTCCAGTGTTCTTGCCCGGAGAATCCCAGGGACAGGGGAGACTGGTGGGCTGCCATCTATGGGGTCGCACAGAGTCGGACACGACTGAAGCGACTTAGCAGCAACAGCAGCAGCATGTTTCCAAAATTCACTCTTAACTGCCATGATGACAACATACTGGGGCAAAAGTGGAATGAAGGTGATTAGTTTAAAAATTATAACGATAATCCAGTTAATGGATGATGATAATTTGGTAGCAATAATCAAAGTGGTTAGAACTCTTTTTTTATATATATAAGAAATATATATATATTTACTTATATATAAGTAAATGTTTTAAGGCTCCTGGGAGAGGGTAGTGAATCCTACTTTTTCTGAGGAAAGACTATAAGAAAATTTCTTCCACTTCTGAAAGAAGAACAGGGATGCATTTTAGGTTCAAAAGCTCATATTGAAGGTCAGCTACCACTGAGATAGATGCAAGAAGCTCTTTTTCATAAGATCCATCACAGACACAAGGAAAATATGCCTGTCACACAGAGGAGAAACTGAAATGCTTATAAAGTTCTTTATCTGAGGCCCATTATTAGAAAACCTGTCTACAACAGGCTGAACCTGGACAACAGAGCATCTCCCTTGCCCCTGCCCAAAGTATAGGAGGTATACAGTGAGAGAAAGCACCTGGTCCATTAAAGTAGGGGAAGGGTATAGAGAGAGTGCCTCAGTTATCCAAAATCCTTGGGCTAACCAGGGAACTGAGAAAACTCTCTGGTACCCTAGACCAGACTCTCATCAGAAGTCAGTGGCAGTGCTCCATCAGGGAAATTTAAGCTAATGGTACTTAGGATAACCATAGCAACAACAAAACCCAAACACAGATCAACTCTTGCTTTGATTGACTCAACCCTTTTCTCTAATGGCCTGATCGAGGAAGAAACAATTCTATTTTCAGGCATAAATATTATTTACCCCTGTATCTACTGTTCTACATAAAATGCCTAAGATTCAATGAAAAAAAGAGAAAAAAGACACACAAGAAAGCAAGAAAAGAAAAAACAAACAATGCATTGTCAAGATAAAAAGCCAATCAACAGAATCAGACTGAGTTGTTTCAGATTTTGGAACTATAAGACAGCAATTTGAAAAATAACTGTGACATGTCTTAAAGGATCTATCTAGTAGAAGCACAAACAATATTCATGAAGATGAGGAATTTTAGCAAAGATATATATACACACACACACGTACTATAGGAAAGAGACAAATGAAAGGGTAGAAATTAAGAATGATATCAGAAGTCATTCTTTCAAAGGGCTGTTTGGTAGACTAGGTTTAACTGAGAATTAGTGAAGTTAAAGAGATCAATAGAAATTATTCAAATTGCAGAAAGAAAAAAAACAACTGAGCATCCAAGAGATTTAACTAGTAGCAAGTTATCTAACATGCTAATACTTGGAATCTCAGAATAGAGAGAGAACAGGGAAGAATAAATATTTGAAGAAATGAAGGATGGGAATTTTCCAAAGATAATACAAAACATCAAACCATTGGCAAAGAGTGGAGACCCCCAAATGGAGTACAGAACAAAGAATAAAAAAACAAAGTGCACACACATGTAATTAGACATACTCATTTTCCAATTTCTCAAAAGTAAAACTATAGAAAAATTCATCAAGATACAAATGAACAAAGATAAACATTACAGTAGGCTCAAGAAGATATCGAAGTGACATATTACAAAAGGCTGAAAAAATGCCAACATATACTTTTATGAGATAAAGTGTTGGAAACGGTGACAGACTTTATTTTCTTGGGCTTCAAAATCACTGCAGATGGTGACTGCAGCCATGAAATTAAAAGACGCTTGCTCTGTGGAAGAAAAGCTATGACAAACCTAGACAGTGTATTAAAAAACAGAGACCTTACTTTGCTGACAAAGGTCCATCTAGTCAAAGCTATGATTTTTACAATAGTCACGTCTGGATTTAAGAGTTGGACCTTAAAGAAGGCTGAGCACTAAAGAATTGATGCTTTTGAACTGTGGTATTGGAGAAGACTTTTGAGCATCTCTTGGACTGCAAGGAGATCAAAACAATCAATCTTAAAGGAAATCAATCCTTAATATTCATTGGAAGGACTGAAGCTGAAGCTTTAATACTTTGGCTACCTGGTGTGAAGAAGCCATCCTGATGCTAGGAAAGATTGAAGGCAAGAGGAGACAGGGACAATAGAGGACAAAATGTTTGAATGGCATCACCAACTCAATGGACATGAGGTTGAGAAAGTGCCAGGAGATGGTAATGGGTAGGGAAGCCTGGAATGCTGCAGTCTATGGGGTCGCAAAGAGCCAGATGTGACTGAATGACTGAAAAAGAACAACAAAGTGAAAATAAAAGACCACTAGAAAAAAAAAAAATAGGAAACAGATTTTCACTATAAGAAATATTAAAGGAAGTTCTTCAGTTCTTCAGATTAGGTAGGAACATGGACCTAAAAAACCTATATAAATCATAAAAATAAAGGTAACTTTAAAGAGTCATTTTATTCCTTATCTATAATTACTTGAAAATTGAAAAAAAAAAACAGTAATGATACATTGTGGGGTTTACAACATATGTAAAAGCAAAATATATGACAGTGATGGCAAAAACCAAGAGAAAAAAGAATTATAATTACACTGATTTAAGACTCTATATATGAAGCAGTATGATATTACTTGAAGGCAAACTGTGGTAAACTAAATTTGTATGTTGTA
The DNA here is from genome assembly GCA_935064755.1 of Tragelaphus eurycerus. Taxonomy (NCBI): domain Eukaryota; kingdom Metazoa; phylum Chordata; class Mammalia; order Artiodactyla; family Bovidae; genus Tragelaphus; species Tragelaphus eurycerus. The sequence continues at coordinate 7,030,266 of CAKXYN010000034.1, read as the reverse complement.
ATTAGGTGCTGTGCTTAGTCAGTCATGTCTGACTCTTTTGATCCCATGTCCTGTAGCCTGCCTGGCTCCTCTGTCCATGGGGATTCTCCCGGCAAGAATACTGGAATGGGTTTCCATGCCATCCTCCAGGGGATCCTCCCAACCCAAGGATCAAACACAGGTCTTCCGCATTGCAGATGGATTCTTTACCATCTGAGTCACCAGGGAAGCCCATGAATACTGGAATGGGTAGCCTATCCCTTCTCCAGGGGATCTTCCCGACTCAGGAATCGAACCTGGGTTTTCTGCATTGCAGGTAGATTCTTTACCAGCTGAGCTACTAGGGAAGCCCATGTTGTAATTACAAGGGTAACCAACTATGATATTTTTAGAAAGATGCATATACCTAACATGCTAAGAGTTTAGACAGAATCATAAAAACACTCAATTCTAAAATAAATAGAAAAAGAAGAAAAGGAACAAAGGAATCAATAGAACAAATAGGAAAGCACTTGCAACCATAAATTTGATTATAATCAATGAAACACAATGATCAGTAATGGTAAAAAGCAATAAAATTTAGAATCCTCTAAAAAAAGACTGAAGGGACATTACTTAGCAATGTTAGATATACAAGGAGGAGCATCATTAGTAGTTCAACAGACATTAAAAGGTTAAGAAGCAAAAATTATAAACATTTTATGCCAGTAAATTTAACAATTTAGATGAAATGAACAAATTAGGAAATATAGAAATTGATCAACTCACCCAGAAGTAATATAGAAAAGAACAGTCATGTATCTATTTAGTTAATTGAAACAATTTAAACTCCAGATCCCGACGATTTCTTTCACAAATTCTACTAAACATTTAGGAAGTAATAATATAAGCATTATATAATTTCTTCCACACAATGAAAGAAAATGGAACATACCAGAACTGCTTTTATGAGACCACCATTTCCCTCATGTTAAAAACTAGGCAAATACCTGACAAGAAAACTACAAATCAATTTCCCTCAAGACATAAACACAAAAATTCTCAACGAAGCATTTGCCATGGAATCCAGCAATATATAGAAAGGATAGTATCAATATATTATGACCATCCTAGGAATGCAAACATTTGAAATCAATGGATATAATTCGCTTTATTGATGGGCTGGTGAAGACAATTAATGTGAGCATGTCAACGGATGCAGGAAAAAAAAACACATTTAACAAAACATTCATTCACGGTAACAGGCCTCAGAAAACTAGAAATTAAAGATCACTTCCTCATGAAAGATCTATGGGTGAATTCTTAATAGTGTTTAACATTCAATGAGTTTCCCTTAGTACTGGGTACAACAAGGACGCCTTCAGCAATCCTATTCTATCTACATTACATGGGCGTTCATATATAGTGCAGTATTTGTAAGAAAGAGAAATAAAGGCCATACAGATTATAAATTAAAAAAATAAAACTATCCCTAAAATGTACCAGAACCTACTAGTCAGTAAATTTTTCAAAGTTGCAGGATTGTGGATTAATATATAAAAGTAACTGCATTTTTATGTATTAGTAATAAAACCTGGAAACTAAAAAAGCATTATTACAATATCACTAAAAACCATTCACTGCTAAAAGATGAATCTAGTAAATTATGTGCAAGGTTTGTAGCTGAAAACCTCAAAGCACTGCTGACAGGACTTGAATGAGATCTAAACAAATGGAGAGATAAATTATGCTAATAGATTGGAGGCTCAGTACTGTTCAAATGTAAACTGTCTCAAACTCCTCTATAAATTTACATAATCTCAGCAGTTTTCTTTTGTAGAGAGTGACAGATTGATTCTAAGATTTTCTTATACGGAAAAGCAAAGGAGTTTCAATATCAGGAAATAATTTTTAAAAAGAAGATAAAAAATGGAGGACTTATATACTAGTTGATATCAAGGCTTTTGAGAAAGCTACAATCAGTGTGGTGTTGGTAAAAATATAGATAAATAGATTAATAAAACACAGTTATTCATAAGTTGATCCAAACTTATACAATCACCTATAAATAGAATGGGATATACTCCCAAGAATATGTAGTGTTATATGGCAACATTGGTGCTGGAATAATTGGATATCCAGATGTGAAGGAATGACCCAAATCTCACATCAGAAACAAAATTGAACTTTAAATGTATCATAGCTCTAAAAATAAAACTTAACATGTTAAAATTTCTAGAAGGAATCATGGAAGAAAACTGTCGTCACCTTGGTTTAGGGGGAAAAATATCTCAAATAAAATTACAAAATCTCAAATAGCATCATGAATCATAAAAGAAAAAAAATCAATAAACTGGACTCGATCACAACGTAAAACTTCTGTTTTTCAAAAGACATTAAAGGATCTTCCCTGGACAAAGACTCTGTGAATTCAGTGCTGGTCAGGATTCCCACATACCCCAACTAAGAGTTCGCATGCCCAAACTAAAAGATGATACTGAAACTAAAAGAAGAATGAAAATCCAATGTGCAGCAACTAAGATCTGGACAGCCAGATAAAAAAGATTAAATAATCAAGGATATACATATTCAAACCACGGTGTGGTACCACTTCTCTTAGTCAGTTCAGGTTGCTTTAAGAAAAATACGATGGACTGGGTGGCTTGAAAAACAGACATTTATTTCTCATAGTTATGGCACCTAGAAAGATTAAGGTGTCTGGTGAAAGCCTGCTTTCTACCTCATTGACAACCATCTTCTTACTTTGTCTTCAAGGCACAAGGGAGAGGGAACTTGTGGGGTCTTCCATATAAGGGCACTAATCTAGTTCCTGAGGGCTCCATCTTCAAGGCCTACTACTACTACTACTAAGTCGCTTCAGTCGTGTCTGACTCTGTGCCACCCCAGAGAGGGCAGCCCACCAGGCTCTCCCATCCCTGAGATTCTCCAGGCAAGAACACTGGAGTGGGTTGCCATTTCCTTCTCCAATGCATAAAAGTGAAAAGTGAAAGTGAAGATGCTCAGTTGTGTCCGACTCTGAGCGACCCCATGGACTGTAGCCTACCAGGCTCCTCTGTCCCTGGGGTTTTCCAGGCAGCGTATTGGAGTGGGGTGCCATTGCCTTCTCTGTCAAGGCCTAATAACCCTCCAAAGGCCCCATCTCCTAACTATCAAATTGGGGGTTAGGACTTCAACATGAACTTTATGCGTACACAAGCAGTATATAGCATTCTGCCCTTGATCTCCCAAATTCACATCCTGCTGTCATGCAAAATACACTAATTCCACCCCATCAGGCCCCAACATTGCAACACATTACAGTCTTAGTTCAAAGTTTCCTGTGAACACCGACATCAGATAAACATGAGACCCAAAGAATGGTTTAGATCAGATCAGATCAGATCAGTTGCTCAGTCGTGTCCGACTCTTTGTGACCCCATGAATCGCAGCACACCAGGCCTCCCTGTCCATCACAAACTCCCAGAGGTCACTCAGACTCACATCCATCGAGTCAGTGATGCCATCCAGCCATCTCATCCTCTGTCATCTCCTTCTCCTCCTGCCCCCAATCCCTCCCAGCATCAGAGTCTTCTCCAATGAGTCAACTCTTCGCATGAGGTGGCCAAAATACTGGAGTTTCAGCTTTAGCATCATTCCTTCCAAAGAAATCCCAGGGCTGATCTCCTTCAGAATGGACTGGTTGGATCTCCTTGCAGTCCAAGGGACTCTCAAGAGTCTTCTCCAACACCACAGTTCAAAAGCATCAATTCTTTGGCGCTGAGCCTTCTTCACAGTCCAACTCTCACACCCATACATGACCACAGGAAAAACCATAGCCTTGACTAGACGAAACTTTGTTGGCAAAGTAATGTCTTTGCTTTTCAATATGCTACCTATGCTATGCTAAGTCACTTCAGTCGTGTCCGACTCTGTGTGACCCCATAGATGGCAGCCCACCAGGCTTCCCCGTCCCTGGGATTCTCCAGGCAAGAACACTGGAGTGGGTTGCCATTTCCTTCTCCAATGCATGAAAGTGAAAATAGAAAGTGAAGTCTCTCAGTCATGTCCGACTCTTGGCGACCCCATGGACTGCAACCTACCAGGCTCCTCCGTCCGTGGGATTTTCCAGGCAAGAGTACTGGAGTGGGGTGCCATTGCCTTCTCCTAGGTTGGTCATAACTTTCCTTCCAAGGAGTAAGCGTCTTTTAATTTCATGGCTGCAGTCACCATCTGCAGTGATTTTGGAGCCCAGAAAAATAAAGTCTGACACTGTTTCCACTGTTTCCCCATCTATTTTCCATGAAGTGATGGGACCAGATGCCATGATCCTCATTTTCTGGATGTTGAGCTTTAAGCCAACTTTTTCACTCTCCACTTTCGCCTTCATCAAGAGGCTTTTGAGTTCCTCTTCACTTTCTGCCATAAGGGTGGTGTCATCTGCATATCTGAGGTGATTGATATTTCTCCTGGCAATCTTGATTCCAACTTGTGTTTCTTCCAGTCCAGTGTTTCTCATGATGTACACTGCATAGAAGTTAAATAAGCAGGGTGACAACATACAGCCTTGACGAACTCCTTTTCCTATTTGGAACCAGTCTGTTGTTCCATGTCCGGTTCTAAGTGTTGCTTCCTGACCTGCATACAAATTTCTCAAGAGGCACATCAGGTGGTCGGATATTCCCATCTATTTCAGAATTTTCCACAGTTTATTGTGATCCACACAGTCAAAGGCTTTGGCATAGTCAATAAAGCAGAAATAGATGTTTTTCGGGAACTCTCTTACTTTTTCCATGATCCAGCGGATGTTGGCAATTTGATCTCTGGTTCCTCTGCCTTTTCTAAAACCAGCTTGAACATCAGGAAGTTCACAATTCACATATTGCCGAAGCCTGGCTTGGAGAATTTTGAGCATTACTTTACTAGCATGTGAGATGAGTGCAATTGTGCGGTAGTTTGAGCATTCTTTGGCATTGCCTTTCTTTGGGATTGGAATGAAAACTGACCTTTTCCAGTCCTGTGGCCACTGCTGAGTTTTCCAAATTTGCTAGCGTATTGAGTGCAGCACATTCACAGCATCATCTTTCAGGATTTGGAATAGCTCAACTGGAATTCCATCACCTACACCAGCTTTGTTCGTAGTGCTGCTTTCTAAGGCCCACTTGACTTCACATTCCAGGATGTCTGGCTCTAAGTCAGTGATCACACCATCATGATTATCTTGGTCGTGAAGATCTTTTTTGTACATTACTTCTGTGTATTCTTGCCATCTCTTCTTAATACCTCCTGCTTCTGTTAGGTCCATACCATTTCTGTTCTTTATTGAGCTCATCTTTGCATGAAATGTTCCTTTGGTATCTCTGATTTTCTTGAAGAGATCTCTAGTCTTTCCCATTCTGTTGTTTTCCTCTATTTCTTTGCATTGATCACTCTAGAAGGCTTTCTTATCTCTTTTTGCTATCCTTGGAACTCTGCATTCAGATGTTTATATCTTTCCTTTTCTCCTTTGCTTTTCACTTCTCTTCTTTTCACAGCTATTTGTAAGGCCTCCCCAGACAGTCATTTTGCTTTTTTGCATTTCTTTTCCATGGGGATGGTTTTGATCCCTGTCTCCTGTATAATGTCATGAACCTCATTCCATAGTTCATCAGGCACTCTATCTATCAGATCTAGGCCCTTAAATCTATTTCTCACTTCCACTGTATAATCATAAGGGATTTGATTTAGACCTTAGTGGTCTAGTGATTTTTGATACTTTCTTCAATTTCAGTCTGAATTTGGCAATAAGGAGTTCATAGTCTGAGCCACAGTCAGCTCCTGATCTTGTTTTTGCTGACTGTATAGAGCTTCTCCATCTTTGTGGCTGCAAAGAATATAATCAATGTGATTTTGGTGTTGACCATCTGGTGATATCCATGTATAGAGTCTCCTCTTGTGTTGTTGAAAGAGGGTGTTTGTTATGACCAGTGCATTTTCTTGGCAAAACCCTATTAGTCTTCATTCCGTATTCCAAGGCCAAATTTGCCTGTTACTCCAGGTGTTTCTTGACTTCCCACTTTTGCATTCCAGTCACCATCTCTGTTCTTTTCCAAGGCAAACCATTCAATATCACAGTAATCCAAGTCTATGCCCCAACCAGTAATGCTGAAGAAGGTGAAGTTGAACAGTTCTATGAAGACTTACAAGACCTTTTAGAACTAACACCCAAAAAAGAATGGTTCACCCTGAGGCAAATTCTTCTCCAGCAGTCAACTTGTGAAATCAAACCCTTTAAGTGCTTCCTAAATACAATGGTGAGACAAGCATAGGAAAGACATTTCCATTTCCAAAGAGAAAAATGGAAAAGAAGAAAGGGATGGCAGGTCCCAGGTTAAATCCAGAACCAGCTAGGCAAATAATACCTTAAACCTTGAGGGTCAAGATTTATCCTGTTTGGTTCAATGCTCTGCCTTCCAGGCCCAAAAGTGTGGCAACATCACCCCTACAGAGCGGCACTGTAGGGAGTAAAGGATGGCCTGTGATGGGAGGCAGCACTGGGCATCATGGGTTGAGGTCCATCCTTGCCAGCTGCCCCTCTTTCGAAATGGCTCTGCCCCCTGGGTCCGCACTCTGGGCCTGTAATGGGCCTTGAAAGTGAAAGTCTCTCAGTTGCATCTGACTCTTTGCGACCCCATGGACTATAGTGTCCATGGAATTCTCCAGGCCAGAATACTGGAGTGGATAGCCTTTCCCTTCTCCAGGGGATCTTCCCAACCCAGGGATCGAACCCAGGTCTCTCTCATTGCAGGTGGACTCTTTACCAGCTGAGCCATAAGGGAAGCCCTTTAGTGATCTCTGAACTGCCTTCTGGGAATTCTTCTATTATCTTGGAAAATAGATCCTGGTTTCCTTTGAGATGGCTTCCTTTGATAGTCTCTTTATCAGTTCAGTTCAGTTTATTTCAGTCACTCAGTCCGGTCTGACCCTTTGAGACCCCACAGACTGCAGTAGGCCAGGCTTCCCTGTCCATCACCAACTCCTGGAACCTACTCAAACTCATGTCCACTGAGTTGGTGATGCCATCCAACCATCTCATCCTCTGTCGTCCCCTTCTCCCGTCTTCAATCTTTCCCAGCATCAGGGTCTTTTCAGATAAATTATTTCTTCGTATCAGGTGGCCAAAGCACTGGAGTTTCAGCTTCAGCATCAGTCCTTCCAATGAATATTCAGGACTGATTTCCTTTAGGATGGACTGGTAGGATCTTCTTGCAGTCCAAGAGACTCTCAAGAGTCTTCTCCAACACCACAGTTCAAAAGCATCAATTCTTCGGCACTCAGTCTTCTTCACAGTCCAGCTCTCACATCCATACATGACCACAGAAAAGACCATAGCCTTGACTAGGCGAACCTTTGTTGGCAAAGTAATGTCTCTGCTTCTTAATATGCTATCTAGGTTGGTCATAACTTTCCTTCCAAGGGGCAAGTGTCTTTTAATTTCATGGCTGCAGTCACCATCTGCAGTGATTTTAGAGCCCCCCACACACAAAAAATAAACTCTGTCACTGTTTCCATTGTTACCCCTTCTATTTGCCATGAAATGATGGGACTAGATGCCATGATTTTAGTTTTCTGAATATTGAGTTTTAAGCCAACTTTTTCACTCTTCGCTTTTACCTTCATCAAGAGGCTCTTTAGTTCTTTTTCACTTTCTGCCATAAGGGTGGTGCCATCTGCATATCTGAGGTTATTGATATTTCTCCTGGCAATCTTGATTCCAACTTGTGTTTCTTCCAGTCCAGCATTTCTCATGATGTACTCTGCATATAAGTTAAATAAGCAGGGTGACAACATACAGCCTTTCCTGATTTGTAACCAGTCTGTTGTTCCATGTCCAGTTCTAACTGTTGCGTCTTGACCTGGATATAGATTTCTCAGGAAGCAGGTCAGGTGGTCTAGTATTCCCATCTCTTGAAGACTTTTCCATAGTTTGTTGTGACCCACACAGTCAAAATCTTTGTCATAGTCAATAAAACAGAAGTCGATATTTTTCTGAAACTCTCTTGTTTTTTTGATGATCCAACGGATGACAGAACTTTGATCTCTGGTTCCTCTGCCTTTTCTAAATCCAGCTTGAGCATCTGGAAGTTCATGGTTCATGTACTGTTGAAGCATGGCTTGGAGAATTTTGAGAATTACTTTGCTAGAGAATGAGATGAGTACAATTGTGCTGTAGTTTGAGAACTTTGGCATTGCCTTTCTTTGGGGTTGGAATGAAAACTGACCTTTTCCATTGCTGTGGCCATTGTTGAGTTTTCCAAATTTCCTGGCATATTGAGTGCACACTTTCACAGCATCATCTTTCAGGATTTGGAATAGCTCAACTGGAATTCCATCACTTCCACTAGCTTTGTTTGTTGTGATGCTTCCTAAGGCCCATTTGACTTCGCATTCCAGGATGTTTGGCTCTAGGTGGGTGATCACACCATTGTAGTTATCTGGGTCATGAAGATCTTTTTGTATAGTTCTTCTGTGTATTCTTGCCACCTCTTCCTAATATCTTCTGCCTCTGTTCAGATCAGATCATATCAGTCACTCAGTTGTGTCCAACTCTTTGCGACCCCATGAACTGCAGCACGCCAGGCCTCCCTGTCCATCACCAGCTCCCGGAGGTCACTCAGACTCACATTCATCGAGTCAGTGATGCCATCCAGCCATCTCATCCTCTGTCGTCCCCTTCTCCTCTTGCCCCCAATCCCTCCCAGCATCAGAGTCTTCTCCAATGAGTCAACTCTTTGCATGAGGTGGCCAAAATACTGGAGTTTCAGCTTTGGCATCATTCCTTCCAAAGAAATCCCAGGGCTGATCTCCTTCATAATGGACTGGTTGGATGTCCTTGCAGTCCAAGGGACTCTCAAGAGTCTTCTCCAGCACCACAGTTCAAAAGCATCAATTCTTCGGCGCTCAGCCTTCTTCACAGTCCAGCTCTCACATCCATACATGACCACAGAAAAGACCATAGCCTTGACTAGGCGAACCTTTGTTGGCAAAATAATGTGTCTGCTTTTGAATATGCTATTTAGGTTGGTCATAACTTTCCTTCCAAGGAGTAAGCATCTTTTAATTTCATGGCTGCAGTCACCATCTGCAGTGATTTTGGAGCCCAGAAAAATGAAGTCTGACACTGTTTCCACTGTTTCTCCATCTATTTCCCATGTAGTGATGGGACCACAGTCCATGATCTTCGTTTTCTGAATGTTGAGCTTTAAGTCAACTTTTTCACTCTCCACTTTCACCTTCATCAAGAGGCCTTTTAGTTCCTCTTCACTTTCTGCCATAAGGGTGGTGTCATCTGCATATCTGAGGTGACTGAGATTTCTCCCAGCAATCTTGATTCCAACTTGTGTTTCTTCCAGTCCAGCATTTCTCATGATGTACTCTGCATAGAAGTTAAATAAACAGGGTGACAATATACAGCCTTGACGTACTCCTTTTCCTATTTGGAACCAGTCTGTTGTTCCATGACCAGTTCTAACTGTTGCTTCCTGACCTGCATACAGATTTCTCAAGAGGCAGATCAGGTGGTCTGGTATTCCCATCTCTTTCAGAATTTTCCACAGTTTCTTGTGATCCACACAGTCAAAGGCTTTGGCATAGTCAATAAAGCAGAAATAGATGTTTTCTGGAACTCTCTTGCTTTTTCCATGATCCAGCGGATGTTGGCAATTTGATCTCTGGTTCCTCTGCCTTTTTTAAATCCAGCTTGAACATCAGGAAGTTCACGGTTCACATATTGCTGAAGCCTGGCTTGGAGAATTTTGAGCATTACTTTACTAGCATGTGAGATGAGTGCAATTGTGCGGTAGTTTGAGCATTCTTTGGCATTGCCTTTCTTTGGAATTGGGATGAAAACTGACCTTTTCCAATCTTGTGGCCACTGCTGAGTTTTCCAAATTTGCTGGCATATTGAGTGCAGCACTTTCATAGCATCATCTTTCAGGATTTGGAATAGCTCCACTGAAATTCCATCACGTCCACTAGCTTTGTTCGTAGTGATGCTTTCTAAGGCCCACTTGACTTCACATTCCAGGATGTCTGGCTCTAGGTCAGTGATCACACCATCATGATTATTTGGGTCGTGAAACTCTTTTTTGTACAGTTCTTCTGTGTATTCTTGCCATCTCTTCTTAATACCTCCTGCTTCTGTTAGGTCCATACCATTTCTGTTCTTTATCAATCCCATTTTTGCATGAAATGTTCCTTTGGTATCTCTGATTTTCTTGAAGAGATCCTTAGTCTTTCCCATTCTGTTGTTTTCCTCTATTTCTTTGCATTGATCGCTGAAGAAGGCTTTCTTATCTCTTCTTGCTATTCTTTGGAACTCTGCATTCAGATGTTTATATCTTTCCTTTTCTCCTTTGCTTTTCACTTCTCTTCTTTTCACAGGTATTTGCAAGGCCTCCCCCGACAGCCATTTTGCTTTTTTTCATTTCTTTTCCATGGGGATGGTCTTGATCCCTGTCTCCTGTACAATGTCACGAACCTCATTCCATAGTTCATCAGGCACTCTATCTATCAGATCTAGGCCCTTAAATCTATTTCTCACTTCCACTGTATAATCATAAGGGATCTGGTTTAGGTCATACCTGAATGGTCTAGTGGTTTTCCCTACTTTCTTCAATTTCAGTCTGAATTTGGCAATAAGGAGTTCATGATCTGAGCCACAGTCAGCTCCTGGTCTTGTTTTTGCTGATTATATAGAGCTTCACCATCTTTGGCTGCAAAGAATATAAGCGATCTGATTTCGGTTTTGACCATTTGGTGATGTCCACGTATAGAGTCTTCTCTTGTGTTGTTGGAAGAGGGTATTTGCTATGACCAGTGCATTTTCTTGGCAAAAGTCTGTTAGTCTTTGCCCTGCTTCATTCCGTATTTCAAGGCCAAATTTGCCTGTTACTCCAGGTGTTTCTTGACTTCCTACTTTTGCATTCCAGTCCCCTATAATGAAAAGGACATCTTTTTTGGGTGTTAGTTCTAAAAGGTCTTGTAGATCTTCATAGAACCATTCAACTTCAATCTTCTTCAGCGTTCCTGGTTGGAGCATACACTTGGATTACTGTGACATTGAATGGTTTCCCTTGAAAACGAACAGAGATCATTCTTTCATTTTTGAGATTGCATCCAAGTACTGAATTTTGGACCCTTTTGTTGACCATGATGGCCACTCCATTTCTTCTGAGGGATTCCTGCCCACAGTAGTAGATATAATGGTCCTCTGAGTTAAATTCATCCATTCCAGTCCATTTTAGTTCGCTAATTCCTAGAATGTCAACATTCACTCTTGCCATCTCTTGTTTGACCACTTCCAATTTGCCTTAATTCATGGACCTGACATTCCAGGTTCCTATGCAATATTGCTCTTTACAGCATCGGACCTTGCTTCTATCACCAGTCACATCCACAGCTGGGTATTCTTTTTGCTTTGGCTCCATCCCTTCATTCTTTTTGGAGTTATTGCTCCACTGATCTCCAGTAGCATATTGGCCCCTACTGACCTGGGGGAGTTTCTCTTTCAGTATCCTATCATTTTGCCTTTTCATACTGTTCATGGGGTTCTCAAGGCAAGAATACTGAAGGTTTGCCATTCCCTTCTCCAGCGGACCACACACTTTCAGATCTCTCCACCATGACCCTGCCTCTGTTAGGCCCATACCATTTCTGTCCTTTCTTTGTGCTCATCTTTCCATGAAATGTTCCCTTGGTACCTAGTTTTCTTGAAGAGATCTCTAGTCTTTCCCATTCTATTGTTAAGTGGTTGCTTTGTGCTCACTACTAGGCTGTGCTAAGTGGCCTCAGTTCTGTCTGACTCTTTGTGAACCTATGAACTAAGAGGACCCTGGTGGGCTATGGGATTCTCCAGGGAGAAGTCTGGAGTGGATTGCCATGCCCTGCTCTAGGGAATCTTCCTGACACAGGGGTCGATTCCATGTCTCTTATGTCTCCTGCATTGGCAGGCAGGTTCTTAACCACTAGTGCCCCCTGGGAAGCCCTTTTGTGCTCAGTAGCTCAGTCTTATCTGACTTTTTGGGACCCCATGGTCTATCCACACCAGGCTCCTCTCTCCATGGTAATTTCCCAGGCAATAATCCTGGAGTGCTTTACCACTGGCCACATCGTTAGTGTTCTATTCCAGTCAGGCTTTACTTTTTTTACATTATAGACCTTTATGTTTTGCCTGTTTTTAATTTACCACTTCCATTTGTACACAGTGCTGCTCTTCTTGTATTTTACTACGAGAAGTCTGGAGAAGTCAAGCCACAGACCTTTACTTTACCTAAAAATAGCTGCAGCTAAATATCCATTGTATCATTTGCACAAAATAGTAGAATATGAACATGATTCAGCAAAGTTATTTACTACTTCATCACAAGGATCATCTTTCCTCCAGTGTCCAATAGCATGTCCATCATTTTTAATGGATACCTCATCAGAATGATCCTTACCATCCATGTTTTCATTGACATTAGGATTACTTAAGTATTCTCTCAGAAGACTGAGGCTTTCTCTATAGCTCTCCTCTTTTCTTTTTGAGCCTTTTACTAGCGTTGCCCTTGAAGATCTGTACACAGCAATATAGGCTTTTTCTACCTTGAACCTCAAAACTCTTCCAGTCTCCAACTACTACCCAGTTCCAAAGCTGCTTCTGCATTTTAAAGTATTTGTTATAGCAGCATACTACTCCTGGTACAATTCCTATCTTAGCACATTTGGAACACTACAGCAAAAATATTGGGTGGTGTAAAAGGCAAACATTTATGCTCAAGTTATAGAGGCTGTAAAGTCCAAGATTAAGGTGTAAGCAAATTAGGGGTCTGGTGGCCACAGGACTGGAAAAGGTCAGTTTTCATTCCAATCCCAAAGAAAGGCAATGACAAAGAATGCTCAAACTATTGCACTCATCTCACACGCTCGTAAAGTAATGCTCAAAATTCTCCAAGCCAGGCTTCAGCAATATGTGAACTATGAACTTCCTGATGTTCAAGCTGGTTTTAGAAAAGGCAGAGGAACCAGAGATCAAATTGCCAACATCTGCTGGATCATGGAAAAAGTAAGAGAGTTCCCGAAAAACATCTATTTCTGCTTTATTGACTATGCCAAAGCCTTTGACTGTGTGGATCACAAGAAACTGTGGAAAATTCTGAAAGAGATGGGAATACCAGACCACCTGATCTGCCTCTTGAGAAATTTGTATGCAGGTCAGGAAGCAACAGTTAGAACCGGACATGGAACAACAGACTGGTTCCAAATAGGAAAAGGAGTTCATCAAGGCTGTATATTGTTGCCCTGTTTATTTAACTTCTATGCAGAGTACATCATGAGAAATGCTGGACTGGAAGAAACACAAGTTGGAATCAAGATTGCCAGGAGAAATATCAATAACCTCAAATATGCAGATGACACCACCCTTATGGCAGAAAGTGAAGAGGAACTAAAAAGCCTCTTGATGAAGGTGAAAGTGGAGAGTGAAAAAGTTGACTTAAAGCTCAACATTCAGAAAACGAAGATCATGGCATCCAGTCCCATCACTACATGGAGAATAGATGGAGAAACAGTGGAAACAGTGTCAGACTTTATTTTTCTGGGCTCCAAAATCACTGCAGATGGTGACTGCAGCCATGAAATTAAAAGATGCTTACTCCATGGAAGGAAAGTTATGACCAACCTAGATAGCATATTCAAAAGCAGACACATTACTTTGCCAACAAAGGTTCGTCTAGTCAAGGCTATGGTTTTTCCTGTGGTCATGTATGGATGTGAGAGCTGGACTGTGAAGAAGGCTCAGCGCTGAAGAATTGATGCCTTTGAACTGTGGTGCTGGAGAAGACTCTTGAGAGTCCCCTGGACTGCAAGGACATCCAACCAGTCCATTCTGAAGGAGATCAGCCCTGGGATTTCTTTGGAAGGAGTGATGCTAAAGCTGAAACTCCAGTAGTTTGGCCACCTCATGCGAAGAGTTGACTCATTGGAGAAGACTCTGATGCTGGGAGGGATTGGGGGCAAGAGGAGAAGGGGACGACAGAGGATGAGATGGCTGGATGGCATCACTGACTGGATGGACGTGAATCTGAGTGAACTCCGGGAGTTAGTGATGGACCGGGAGGCCTGGTGTGCTGCGATTCATGGGGTCACAAAAAGTCGGACACGACTGAACGACTGTACTGAACTGAACTGAGAGTGTACTTCCTGGTTCATGGTTGGTCATCTCTTCATTGTGTCTTCTTGTCGCAGAAGGACAAGGAAGCTTTCTGGAATATCTTTTATAAAGGCATTAATTCCATTCTACGAGCTCCACTTTTATCTTGTTAACTTTCAAAGTCCCCACTTTCTAATACCACATGAGAGGTTAGAATTTCAACAGAGGAACTGGGGGCAGGGCAGTTGGGGGAGGGTACAGACATTCAGCCTATTGCACTAGCCCTTTCCTCTTATAATGTTTCTTTTTTAAATGGTTTATATCAAGTGCTAATGAAGAAACAGAGAAACTGGGACTCATACATACATCGCTGTTGGGTAAGCAAAATGGAAAATGGACTGCAGAAGATTTACAAAGTTAATCAAATACTTATTATATACTACTCATCCACTCTACTCCTAATTCCAAGAAAAGTTATAATTTATGTTCACACAGTCTTCTACATGAAAGATTACAGCAGCTTTATTTATAATTCCCTCAAACTAGAAATAACACAAATATCTATCAATTTGTGTGTGGTAAACAATTCGTGGTTCATTCATATGATAGAATATCATACTATATTAGTAGTCAGTAATCTCATGGGCATTATTTTAAGTGAAAAAAGTCAGACTCAAAAGGTTACATACTGCCGGTTTCTAATTATACTACAGTCTGAAAAAGGCAAAATCAAAGGAGCAGAAAAAGATCAGTGATTTTCTGGGACTAAGAGTGTGTGAGGGACTTGCCTAAAAATGGGCTGGAGGGAATATTTGAGATGGTGGAAATGATTTATGTTTTGCATATAGTGGTCATTACTCAACTATGTATTTGTTCAAATTCACAGGACTGTGTACTAAAAGGTGGGAAAATTTTTTCATAAATAAATTACACATCAATGAACCTAACTTTGAAAAATAAGAAAATGGACACGACAACTGCACTGGCAGAGTCTATCTGATATAACTCTACCGGAACTCTATTGAAGGCTTACAACTTCCGGGGGTAGGACTCGGACAGGAAACGGCAATTAACTGGTTGATTTTAGTGTTTACCTCAATAGTGGCTGTCCTGCCGCAGGCAGTTGTGCACATGTTCCTGGAGAAGCATGCACACGTTCCTGCAGAAGCTTGCACAAAGCTTAAGGGAGCCAGGGTGGGCAATAAGGACGCTGTCCTCCTGTTGTTAGGGTTCCATGGTTCTGACTGCTGCTTCTGCTATAGACGTGCAGACAAAGGGGAGAGCAGACTTTGTGTCCTTCCTATCTTGTTGCAAGCCCCTATTTCTCCAGCTAAAGTGACTTTTAGGGGATTTAAATGGCTAGTGTGCATGGTTTTGGGTCTCTTGTTTATTCCTTTTCTCCTTTTGGGAGCCAGATATTAAAGAATAGTACTCTCAAAAGCAACTACATATACAGGGAAAATTAGGAAGCCACCATCCACGCTCAGGGGAAGGCACAGTCTCAGAAGATACCTAAAAAGATCTTAAGTTTACATCTCAGGCTGTTCCTCAACTTATACACAGCCTAAAATAAAACCATACCAAAACAAAAGCAAAAAACAGTAAACCCTGGGGAATGAGGAGAATCTTATTTCCAGAATTATAATATCATTATATTTGAATATCCAATTTTCAACAAAAAATCCACAAGCCATGCCAAAACAAACAAACAAACAAAAGTCAGGAAAGCATGGCCTGGGTCAGGATGATCCGCTGAAGAAGGGAATGACAACCTACTCCAGTATTCTTGCCTGGAGAATTCCATGGACAGAGGAGCCTGACGGGCCACTGTCCATAGGGTTGCAAAGAGTTGGATGCAGCTGAAGCAACTTAGCATAGCACATGGCTTATTCAAAAGAAAAAGAAAAAAACCAACACACACTGTCACAGGGTAAGACCAGATGGAAGACCTTCTAGACAAATACTTTAAAACAATTTTCTTAAAGATACTCGAAGAACTAAATAAAGTTGTGGAGAAAGTCATGAAAACAATACATGAACAAATGCAAATATCAGTTATGAGTCAAAAAACCTAGAAAGAAACCAAAAAGAAATTTTGGAACTGAAAATTACTTAACAACTGAAATAAAAAATTATCTAAAGGGATTTAAAGACAGATTTGAGCAGGCAGAAAAAAAGAGTCAGTGACCTTGAAAATAGTACAATTTAAATTTTTAAGACTGAGGGACAGGAGAAAAAAAGAAAAAGAGTGAACTGAGCCTAAGGACCTGTGCGAGATCATCAAGGAAACCAACATATGCACTGTGGGAGTCCCAAAAAGAGAAGGGAGAAAACAAGCAGAGAGATTTCTTGAAGAATAGTCAAAAACTTGCCAAGTTTGACAAAATACCTAAATATACATCCATGAATTGGATGCATGCGTATATACTAAAGAAACACAATGAATTCCAAGTAGGATGAACTTAAAGAGAGATCATTGCCAAGACACATTACAATCAAACTTTCAAGTGGAGAAGGGCATTACATATTATTAAGGGCTTCCCAGGTGGTGCTAGTGGTAAAGAATCTGCCTGAAGATGCAGGAAATGCCAGAGATGCGGGGTTTGATCTCTGAGTCAGAAAGATCTCTTGTGGAAGGACATCGCAACCCGCTCCAGTACTCTTGCCTGGAAAATCCCATAGACAGAGGAATCTGGCGGGCTGTAGTTGATGGGATCACAGAGTCGGACACAACTGAGCCATTGAGCACACATGTATTATTAAACGTTTTGACTACAGCAAGATGATATAACAATTATAAATATTTATGTATCTGATAGCAGAACATCAAAATACATGAAGGTGACATATGCTACAACATGGATGAACCTTGAGGACAATATACTAAGTGAAATGTCAAATATGAAAGGAAACATATTGTATGATTCTCTTTATATCAAATAATTAAAGCATCCAGCATCATAAAGATAGCATGTAGAATGCAGGCTGCTAGGGGAAGTGGCGAATAGGGGATTTACTATTTAATGGGAATAGAGCTTCAATTTTGAAAGATGAGAGGCGGTGATGGAAGGTGATGATGAGTGCACAACAGTATGAATGTACTTAATGCCACTGAATTGTAGAAAATAAAATGATTAAGTTGATACATTGTATGTTGCATATACCACTGCTGCTGCTAAGTCGCTTCAGTCATGTCTGACTCTGTGCGACCCCATAGATGGCAGCCCACCAGGCTCCCCCATCTCTGGGATTCTCCAGGCAAGAACACTGGAGTGGTTGCCATTTCCTTCTCCAATGCATGAAAGTGAAAAGTGAAAGTGAAGTCACTCAGTCGTGTCTGACTCTCAGCAACCTCATGGACTACAGCCCACCAGGCTCCTCCATCCATGGGATTTTCCAGGCAAGAGTACTGGAGTGGGGTGCCATTGCCTTCTCCACATATAACACAAAAGAATTAAAAATAAAAACAGTGAGAGGAGAAATATTGGCAATAACAAAGACAACTTTTTAAAGGAATATTCTTATAACAAAAAAGCAGCAACAAGGGCCTGGCAATGGAATATTGCTGGAATGAAAATGTTGCCCTTAGGGAGCAATAAAAATATTTGCTCTCTAGTAGAGTCAAACAATAGTAGCAATATATATATAGCAATAAAATAATAACTGACACAGATTCAGCACTTATTTGGTGTCAGGCATTATTCAAAGACTTTCATATATAGATACATGTGGCTCAGACAGTAAAGCATTTGTCTACAATGCGGGAGACCCAGGTTCGATCCCTGGGTTGGGAAGATCCCCTGGAGAAGGAAATGGCAATCCACTCCAGGACTATTGCCTGGAAAATCCCATGGACAGAAGAGCCTGGAAGGCTACTGTCCATGGAGTCGCAAAGAGTTGGACATGACTGAGCTACTTCACTTTCACTTTCACCTTGATGACAATGATATGATGATATGCAATAGGTACAGTTCTGAGTCCTCTTTTACAAATAAGGAAACTGAGGCACAGAGCAGTTATGCAGTTTGCTCAATTAGGCAGTTAGTCTGATTCTAGGATCTGTTCACTAACAAGATAGATGTCCTTACAGTTTTGATGAGGAAATTGAAACTGATTTAGGTCCATGAACTTGTCTAAGATCACAGAACTGCCGGGTGGTCAATGAGAGCTAACTGAATTCTTCGTATAGTGCCCTGTGCATTTCTGGGATTCCCAGGTGGTACTAGTGGTAAAGAACCCACCTACCAATGTAGGAGATGTAAGAGACATGGGTTCAATCCCTGAGTCAGGAAGATGACCTGGAAGGGGGCATTGCAACTCACTCCAGTATTCTTGCCTAGAGAATCCCATGGACAGAGGAGCCTGGTGGGCTACAGTCCACGAAGTAACAAAGAGTCAGACACAACTGAAGTGACTTAGCATGCATGCCCGCACACGCATGTTTTATACTAACACGAATTAAACTGTACCATATAGAAACACAGAGATATCAACGTACACAGACATGTCAACAGAGCCATGTAATTTTTAATTTGGAAAGGACAAATTGAATTATCAGCTCCAAGCTCTTTGCTTCCCCTCCCGCCCCCCGGCCCTGATCTTAACCCACTCTCAATGCCTAACTGGGTAATTGACTCAAAAATGTCATAGTCAGCATTGTTTTAAAACCTCCCACGTTCCCTAGTACAAGACCAGTCCACAGTAGGTATTTAATATATGTTTGTTTAGGGAAGAGATTTGAAAGTAACCATCCTGAAAGGTACAATGACCTGAGTGCCACAAGAAGAGCTGCCTAGGATGTGTACTGCATCATCGCTGAGCATTGCAGCATCCTTCCATCAATGCTGAGTGCTAAGACTCTCTGGGCACTGGGGATGCTGATGCCAAAAGAAAATGTCAGGCAGGGCAGGAGGCACTCATCATTTCCTGAAAACTGTATGGATGTAGAGTGCAAAAGATGCATCACGAGTCACTAAAGCACCTTTTGTTACTAACAGTTCACGGGCAGCTGCTTGTCACCTGGCTTCTGACAAGAGAATATAGTTTTCCAAAGTGGAATCATCTTCCTAGGTAAATGTGTCTGTGATCTTTTCCACTTTGATGGAACTGACATCCTTGCCGTTGGATGCCTTCCATGTGAAGATTTATCATTTAATTATAACTAAGAACATGGACTAAATCCCAGCTGCTTGGGGAAATTACTTACCCGAAAAGCAGGATTCTCAATAAAAGACTAGGGACTTATTTCTGATCCACAGACTCAAGAATTTGATTCCCTAAAAGTGACAAACGTTACAGGCTCCCAAGAAAGAAAGAAGCCCTAATTATGAGGTACAGGGTGGATTCCAAATTGGAGAAGCACAAACACAAGCCCCTTTGAAAGGCATTTTAGTGGTCTGAGGAGATCAGATGTATTAATTCCCCCTCCATGTGGCTAACATAAACGCCGGCACCTCTCAGCTGTGACCTACAGCGCCATGGAAAACGCATCCCTCAGTGCCATGTGGGTAACCACATTGCTTAATTATTCTGTTCTTGTGAAAGAAAACAGAGAACATTGCTTCTGGGCTTTTCATCTTTTGCTCTCATAACCTCAAAACAGCATTAAAAGGATGGCGCTTTCAGGCAGCCTATTTCATTAAGGAAATTAATTCAACCAAGAGGTCTGGGGCTTTCACCGTTGACTGTAATGATGGATTCCTCAAATCCGGATGCAAGCATTGGAGGCACTTTCCTGTAAGAAAGCACTCAGTGCTGTTTTACCTTGCAGAATTTTGAGGAGTGGTTCTCAACCCTGATTATACATTAGGATCCTTAGGGATCTTTTAAAAAAAACACCAGACTTTTGACCCCCACTACACAGATTCTGATTTAACCAGTTGGATGTACAGTCTGGGCACTGGTATGTTTTAAAGGCTCCCCAGATAATTTGGATGTTCTGACATTGTTGAGAAGCACTGCACACAGTAAGACTTGCCAAGACAATGTTGAGCCATCAGGGAAAAGGATTTTTTTCTTTTTTTGGTTGGTTGTTTTTAAAATTATTTTTTAAAACTTTGTATAGGAGTACCAGCAGCAGCAGCAGCATAGGAGTACAGCTGGTTAACTACGTCATGATAATTTCAGGAGGACAGCAAAGGGACTCAGCCATACATATACATATATCCATTCTCCCCCAAACCCCCTCCCATCTGGGCTGCCATGTAACATTGAGCAGAGTTTCCTGTGCTATACAGTAGGTTCTTGTTGTTTATCCATTTTAAATATAGGAGTGTGTACATGTCAAACCCAAATTCCAGTTGTCCCAGGGAGAAGAATCTTGAATGAGGAAGAGCTCTGATCAAAGCAAAGTCTTCTCCTTGGCTCCAGATCTAAACGGATATGTGGTTCTACCTTCTGCAGGTGATCCTACATTTTGGACTCTAGTAGCATTCTTTCTCGGAGAAGGCAATGGCACCCCACTCCAGTACTCTTGCCTGGAAAATCCCATGGATGGAGGAGCCTGGTAGGCTGCAGTCCATGGGGTTGCTAAGAGTCGGACATGACCGAGTGACTTCACTTTGACTTTTCACTTTAATGCATTGGAGAAGGAAATGGCAACCCACTCCAGTGTTCTTGCCTGGAGAATCCCAGGGATGGAGCCTGGTGGGCTGCCATCTATGGGGTCGCACAGAGTCAGACATGACTGAAGCGACTTAGCAGCAGCAGCAGCAGCATTCTTTCTCCCCTCTGTGTTCTGTTGGGCAGTAGGAATTAGTGGCTTACAGGTGCTAAAAACTGGGCTCCTTTACCTACCTTTGTTGGTATCTCAGCTATGGTTAAATTAACTTTGTTTTAAATTAGAGGGATTTCTGCTTTACTGGATGGCCTCTGAGGGCTAGTTGAACCATAAAGAAGGCTGAGAACTAAAGAACGGATGCGTTCCAATTGTGGTGCTAGAGAAGACTCTTGATAATCCCTTGGACTACAAGGAGATCAAACCAGTTAATCCTAAAGGAAATTAACCCTGAATATTCATTGGAAGGACTGATGCTGAGGCTGAAGCTCCAATACTTTGGCCACTTGATGCGAAGACCTGACTCACTGGAAAAGACCCTGATGCTGGGAAAGATTGAGGACAAGAGGAGAAGTGGGCAACAGAGGATGAGATGGTTGGATGGCATCACCAATTCAATGGACCTGAGGCTGAGCAAACTCCAGGAGATAGTGAAGGACAGGGAAGTCTGGGGTGTTGCAGTTCATGGCATTGCAAAGAGTCAGACACGACTTAGTGACTAACAAAAACAGCAACTCTGATGGCTACTTTATCTCCCATCTGTCGAACATTCCAGCTTCAAACATTATATTCCTCTCAAGTTATAATCACATTTCCTGTTCCCATTATAATTAACCAATATTCATTTCCTCTTTTCATGTTTTGCCTTAATAGTTCCAGATCAACCTTTTACCTTCATCAACCCAACCAAGCTGTTCTTCTCATAGAATCAGTTATGAAATGTGATAGATACTCTGTTATATCTTACTTGACTTCTCAACATCATTTGACAAAACTTGGTTGCTCGTGTTTTGAAAGATTTTATCATTTGGTTTATAGGGTTCCTCTTTCTCTATTGGTCACTTCATCTTAGTCCTTTTTTTTCTGGATTCTCTTGAACTTCCTGAACTCTATTAAATAGAGTCCAAGCACCAATAGGCTCAGTCCTCAATTCTACCAGCGACGCCACTTCAGGCCGAGGGCCTGGGAGAAGCATGTTGGTTTTCATTTTTCTTGTCCTCCGATTTCTACCCGTTTTCTCTCATTGGCTAAATGTCCTCCAATTTCTACCCGTTTTCTCTCATTGGCTAAACTCAGCAGGAAACATAACCCAAGGGGGCCAGATGCTGCAAAGCCAGGGAGGTTGAAGCAGAAGTAGATACAATATGGGAAATGTTGCTGGACATTTGTTTACTTCTAGGAGTGACCAGTAGAGAGGGACACACTGATTTTGCAGAAGAAAGAGAACAATGAGTAAATGCAGTTTGTTAGCAACTAAAGGTTCTACATCACTCCCAGACCCGCTCTTTTCCATCTTGGTAAAGGGCACCAGCATAAACCTCACTGCCGAATCCTCAGATTCTTGAGTCTCTCACACCTACATCCACCTGATCCATCAGCAAGTCCTATTAGCTTTATGTGATAATGTAGCTTAAAGTCAAGCACATCTCACTATCTCTTTGTTAGGCTCAATCCCCTCATCTCTTGCCACATTAACCCAATGGCTTCTTACAAGGTCTCTGCTTTCATTGTATTGCTTGAAGTTGCTTGCCTACGCAGAAGCCATGGTCTTCTAAAAAATTTGAACAGATCTTGTTATTCCATTGTTTTAAATGCTTAGCCTCAGGCCCACAGCCCAGATTCAAGCACAATGCAGACATCTTGCAGAGAACACAAACATTCATTACTGTTGTCCAGAGGTCTACAAGACTGATGGGACTGCCTCTTGGTCTCCTGTCCCCTTGGACACCATACTAAAGTCACACTGGCCCTTTTTTCTTGGACATATTCACCTTATTTAAATCTCAGAGAATCTGCAATCACTGTTCCTTTAGCCTAGTCTCTTTTCACTCACACCTGTTCGTTTCTTGTCCTCATAATTTATTCAGGCTTCTTCTCAGAAGTTATCTCTTCCTAGAGGGCTTCCAAGTCCATGTGTGTAAAAGACAATCCTGAAGTTAGTCTCCTTTTAATTTGGTCTCCTTTCCTTGTTATAACATCTATCTACCTTGACATTATATTGTATATTCAGGGCATATTTTTTCTTTTTCCCTCCAAAATGTGAGCAAATTTTTCTTATCTTGATCTCTGCTATTGACCCAAGTAACATGAGCAATTGCTAGTATACAGTACATTTTTGAATAAATAAATGAAAGAATCAATGAATGAATGGTGGGAATTTGCTCTTGCCAGAGCTGAAATTGCCCCTTGTATAAATGCCCAAGATTCTGCCAATAGAAGTTATTTCCAAATGCTATATAAATCTCACCACGTCAGTTTTGCTGAGTTCCATGCAAAAGTCAGAAAAGTGACTTTCTGCCAAGCTCATCTTACACATGGGTCCCTAAACTGTATTTATGTTGATTAGTGTTCTTGATGTTTCCTAAAACAACTCCTTTAAGCACTAGCCTTAACCCCACATGCAGACTCTCAGCCTTACATGAAAATTATTGCATCTACTTTCTTAAGCAAATTGGAGATTATACGCAGTCTGAGGGGCTAGGCAGAAAACAATCACCATGCCATCCCCAGGTCTCTTGTCTTCAATTGTATTTACTGAGCTACCAAATCATACACCCTAGATTTCATTATCAATGTAGGAAAGCATTCTTGGTATACAGAAGGGGGTGTGCTAAGAATGTACCATCTAAGTCCCAGCAGAGCCCCCAGCTTAATCCAGTGCCAGTTAAAATTTAAAAAATAATAATAATTTGCAGAATGAAGGCAGAGCAGAAGGGCGTGCGCTCATCTTTCTCCTGGGAAAGATTGAAGGCAGGAGGAGAACGGGACAACAGAGGATGAGATGGTTGGATGGCATCACTGACTCTATGAACATGAGTTTGAGTAAGCTCCTGGAGTTGGTGATGGACAGGCAAGCCTGGCGTGCTGCAGCCCATGGGTCATAAAGAATCAGACACGACTGAGCGACTGAACTGAACTGAAATACATCTCAAGAAATACAGGTTATGGCAAGGTAGAGTGACCTATTTATGACAAAATGATATGATATCTGAGGTTCACTTTAAAGCACTGCAGTGGAAATAAAACAGGTTGAGATGAAACAAGATTGGCAGACAACTGTTATTTAGAATCGCAAAGATGGGTACTGAATGTACCCATATGCACTCTTTTCTATGCATTTATGTTTGAATCTTTCCACAATCAAAAGTCAAAAGAAAGAAAGGAAGTGGCAAAAGAAAGGAAGAATAGGTTTAGCATACACTTTACAGCTTTGTCATTCAGGGTTGTCTGGCATTATATTTCTGATGAAACTTCTAGCACACGCAGACTTCAATTCAAAGGCTAAACCTTCTCTCCTCTTTGAGAACTGATTCTCTTTTGAGAGATATAACCTCTCATTTCTGAATGAAATGGCACCAAAAGTACCCAAATCCATTTTCCCTGATGTCCTCTTTCAATACAAGCATCTAGTGTATCTAGATGCTTTCTGAGGAGCTGTTTGTGGTGCTGAAACAGGGACTCTGCAAGAGAGTGGCAGGCCTGGCACACAGGAGATCCACTTGTCAAAATCCTCACATGAAGGGTGACTTTTCTGCCCCACATGCTTCAAGCAGAGGGTCATTGGTGGCAGCAGCTACACACAGCGATGCTCATGGAACCTTTCATAAGGAATGAATAGCTCTACTCTCATCATTTGTGGTACCAGATTTTAGTGGCTGGGATGTATATATGAAACTTGGAGAAAAATGGCTTCATTTTTAGATGCGACACATCAGCCTTCCTGTTCCACTTCTCTTTTATATTCTTTTCTAAATAGCATGCATTCACTCCACTGGCCCCCATCTGCGCATGACCCTATTAAGCTTTACCTTTGAGTTGTCCAGGATGGTTCTTTTCTACTTACACTTGGAGTCTACCTAGTGTTTCTAATCAATTTATGAGTGAAAAATTCAGGCAGCCAAGCTAAGCCATTTTGGGCCTCTTATCAGAAAGCTTGTGCTCTTGCTAGAATTTCTTCTGGTCTTACAATTTTCTTTTAAAAAAAATATTTTTTTAAGTGTCCTTTCTTCCTGCTGATGTTTCTGATCCAAAACAAGGAAGAGCATTGCAATCAACACTTAAAGCTCTTTGTTTTCTGGGCTCCACAGTAGGCATTCCTGCAGTTACTCTGTTAATCAGCAGCAAACTTTGTATCACGGTGATTTTTCACTAGGTCTGTCTACTCATGGGCAGAAGGATGAAGTTTATAAACCACAAGTAGAACTTCTGACAGAGGGATGGAGGGCTCAGACTTTAGCAAGCTAATTACTCCATTCTGAAATGGGGGTGGGGGGGGGGCCTAAGGTGAAGTTATGAGGTAGTTGGCATCTGTCTTGGTGCATCACTTAGATTTTCCTTTCTTCCTGCTTCTTATTCTTGTTTTTTATTATCTATTTCCCTGCCAGAATTTCCATGCTTCTCCAACTTTTTCCCACTTAAAAATGAATTTATTCTAAATTACTACAGATTTTAAAATTAGTCTCTTACTTCTCACAGGAGAATTTGAAAGAGAAGGGGCCAACAGGAATGGATGGTGGAATTTTAGCACTGAGGATCCTTTGGAAATGGTAAATTTTTCCTTTTAGAGAACTTCACCAGACTATTCATGGCTACATATGCAATGAAGGGGGAATCTCAGAGACCTGACTTCTCACTTTGGTGATAATTAGCTTAGTGATTGAGGGAATTGATTTACCCATCTGGACCTCTTTCTTCAGTTCAGTTCAGTTCAGTTGCTCAGTCATGTCCGACTCTTTGGGAACCCATGAACAGCAGCATGCCGGCCTCCCTGTCCATCACCAACTCTTAGAGTCCATCCAAACCCATGTCCACTGAGTCGGTGATGCCATCAAGCCAGCTCATCCTCTGTCATCCCCTTCTTCTGCCTTCAATCTTTCCCAGCATCAGGGTCTTTTCAAATGAGTCAGCTTTTTGTATCAGGTGGCCTAAGTATTAGAGTTTCAGCTTCAACATCAGTCCTACCAATGAATACCCAGGACTGATCTCCTTTAGGATGGACTGCTTGGATCTCCTTGCAGTCCAAGGGACTCTCAAGAGTCTTCTCCAACACCACAGTTCAAAAGCATCAATTCTTCTGTGCTCGGCTTTCTTTATAGTCCAACTCTCACATTCATACATGACCACTGGAAAAACCATAGCCTTGACTAGATGGACCTTTGTTGACAAAGTAACGTCTCTGCTTTTGAATATGCTGTCTAGGTTGGTCATAACTTTCCTTCCAAGGAGTGAGTGTCTTTTAATTTCATGGCTGCAATCACTGTCTGCAGTGATTCTGGAGCCCAGAAAAATAAAGTCAGCCACTGTTTCCCCATCTATGTGCCATGAACTTGTATAAAATGAAAGTCTGGAGCTGTAAGAGCCCAGAGCTCAGCTTTACACCTGCAGATAGTAGGTGTGCTTTCTCGGTGTGTACTAAATGAATGAAAGAAAGCAACTTTCAGCTTCATCATTTTGTGACACTAAATTACATTTTTGGCAACCTGATGAGAAGAGTCAACTCATTGGAAAAGTTTGAGGGCAGGAGGAGAAGGGGATGATAGAAGATGAGATGGTTGGATGGCATCACCAAATCAATGGACATGAGTTTGAGCAATCTCTGGGAGATAGTGAAGGATAGGGGAGCCTGGTGTGCTTCTGTCTATGAGGTCACAAAGAGTCAGACACAACTTAGCAACTGAACAACAACAAAGTTACATCTTAAAGCAATGATCTGCTTATGTGTCTTGGTGCCAGCCACTTGGCCAATGTGCTTATGAATTGCATTTGCTTGGCTGGAAACTTACAGAACACAGGGCCACATTTGGGGATAGTTCAAATCCTTATAAAATGTAGAAATTTTCAAAGACAGCTTGCAATTGAAAGACAGTTTGTTCAAGATTTGTGTAGGGGATAAGAGAGGTTTATAGTAGAGTGTGAGTTATAGAATATAAAGTACCTATATAAAGTATAAAATAATGAGGAATATACAGTAAAAAGTAACAAAGAAAGGTCATATCTACAGCTTAGCATATATAGAATACGTGCTTTCAAGCTTCAGACTCTTTACTGAGATGGTTAGTGGTTGTTTCGACAAGTATTTCGTAGAATAGTTTGCATTTTCTGTTATATTGTAGTAAATATATCAATGATGCCAACTATCTATGGATTTTTAGGCCATTGGGAATCATAGTTCATAGAATACTTTCTTTTTCTTCACTTTCAATAAGTTCTCATTTGAAGATGTATTAAGTGCCAACTACATTGTGAGTTATTCTGGCTATAAAGATGAAGAAAATATAATCCTTATTACTGAGAGTCTCACAGTATGGTCAGAAAGATGGATAAATAAGCATTGTAATAGTTTCATTTAAATAATATGACTTAATACTTTGAAATATAGAAGAACAGGGAAAGAGAACTTAAGTCTTACTTGCTGAGGTGTTAGGAGTGACCAGCTGAAGTGGTTTGAGCACTTCAAAATATGTGGAAGTAGGGAAGAGCATGGAAATCCATACCCCACCTCCTTTCTCCCAAGTAAGTTGAATTCTCTCTCCTATTTGAAGCATAAGTTAAATGTTGGAGAATATTAAGGGATAAGACTGGAGTTGCAGGCAGAATTCAGTTTATGAAGGAATTGAAGAGTTGAGCTTGTATATTGGGTTAGCCAAAAGTTTTGCTCAGGTTTTTGAAAAACAAACAAACAAAAAACAGACAAACAAACAAAAACAACCTTTGGCCAACCCAATATTTAGTCATTAGGGAGTTTCTAGTCCCTTTGAAAGGAAAGATCAGTGAGTCTTTGCCATTCATATAAATTTCAAAATTATAGTAGGTTACACACTCAGGAAAATGGTACCTAGTGATAGATACACGATTGAACCTGAAAACACAATTTGGGGCACATCACTTGTGATTTTTTAAAAAAAATTAACGAACAAATTCTGTCACATACATTAAAGATAGAATTATACTCAAAGTTGATTGCCATATAAAGGAAGTTTACAAAGACATATCTGCTTACCTTGCAATCATTCAAGAAGCCAAAATATGGATACAAAGGGAATAAAGAAAAAAGTTATAACATTATAAATAGGGGCTACATGGTGTGACACATATTCTCACACTAAGCCCTTAGAGGGAGAGACCACTGGGACTAAAGCAGTCAACTCAGAATTGATAGAAAAGGTAGGTCTCCTGTTTAGCTTTGGAAAATGAATGAATTAAACTAAGTAAAGCAGGAGGCTAAAGTGTTCATTTTTGGAGATTGCACAAATAAAGACTTGAAAGTGGAATTTACTATTATATTTGTTGGTAAGATTAATCATTTGCTTATTTTGCATGCATGAACCAAAGCCCATACGTTATTTGAATTTCTTTAGTCTTATCTGAATGTCCTTTGTTGCACTAGGATTCCAAACAGATGAGTTAAATGAGGCAGAAACCACCTACTTTTATACATTTGAAGCCCTTGATGGTGGCACTAGGTTTGGGGTTACTATTCTGGAGGATGTGGATACAGCAGTTTCTAGGTTCCTGAGCATCTAAATTCTGGCTTTATTCATTCAGAAGTAGTGGGTGCCCAGAACAGCATGTAACAATAATATGATTTGCTAAGCTTGTTAGAGCCTATCTTAGCGTTAAGCTTGAACGCACTTCACCAGTGATATTAGACTACTTTGAAGTGAAAAATTGAAAAATAAAAATAAAAAAAGACTAAGGTCAAGGTCCAAAAGAATGAAATACAACAATTGGAGTGTTGTTAGACAAATAGGTCAGATTGGAGAAATTCTTAATGTTTCAGTTGGGAGGGGGAAAATGAAGCATGAAAATCAAATACAATCCATTTACCAGCCATGGAGGTTTCCAAGGGTGACTTTTTGCTTGTCTGGATTTTCAGCAGTCTGAAGTATTGTTTTTTTTCCTCAGATACTGACTCTTTCTTGAAATTAGTAATGGAATAGACATTGTATTTTCCTTTGTGCACAATGAAACGGCTCATCTCCAAGTCAGTAGGAGGAGTGAGAAGCTTGTCTTAAAGCATGGGCGTGCATGCTTGTTTCATAAAAAATTAAAGAGGTCAATGTGAAACTGGAGGATAATTTAGAGGGGCACATTTTTTTTTCATCTGATGATCCTATGCTGCTGCCCAAGGCAAATCTGGGCAATTCTTTGAATATTGTTTCATGAGAACTTATTTATGTGTGGTGTTCTCTGGAAGTGAAAGTTGCTTAGTCGTGTCCAACTCTTTGCAACCCCATGGACTGTGGTGTATGGAATTCTCCAGGCCAGAATACTGGAGTGGGTAGTCTTTCCCTTCTCCAGGGAATATTTCCAACCCAGGGATCGAACTCAGGTCTCCTGCATTGAAGGTGAATTTTTTTACCAGCTGAGCCATAAGTCTATAAAAAATTCAATCTAAACCACTAATTTTATGTCTTTACTTTAAAACTTCATTTGCTTTTGTGAATATAAAGTGGTTTTTTTTTTCAAATAACACTAGGTTAAGATATCCTAAATATATTGGCAGGCCTTATTTTTTTATTTGTCTTTTGATTTTGTCACTGTGTTATGTTCTGGGCTCTTGATAATTGATAAGATATTGTGCTTTCTTAAAAAATAAAAGATGGGATAAGTGTTAACATTCTTTCCAATTCCAGCATTCCATCTTGAAGACAATATCCTGTCATTAGCTCACTCTTGGTCCCCAACACAGAAGAGAGGCACACGGACAAAATACAGGTTATAAACTTTGCCTGTTGATATGAAGACTATGGATTTATTAAAAAATATTTATCAAATGCCTAACAGGCAAATATGATGGCAAATGTAAGAATACTGGTCCCTTCCCACAAGAACTTTAAATGAAAAAGAGGAGGACATAAAATATCTAAGAAAATGAACTAAATACACTTGTGATAAGTGCTTTATAGGAGAAGCCCTTCTGGGAATGTATAACACAGGAACTCGACCTACATAGGGTATCAGAGAAGGCTTTTTCTAAGAAGGTGAGTTTCAAGCTGACGCCTGCAGCATGAGTAAGATTACTGTGGTGAAAGATGTGTGTGTCAAGCACATGTGCCAGGGAGTGTATCAGGAGGGAAGTATTTCAAGGAGAGGGACATTATGTTTAAAAAAAATGTGAAATGGAAAGTTAACCTGATATATATTAGAGAAATTTTTAAAAGGCTGTAGTGAAAACACAGAGCAAGGGGGAAAGTGATTTAAAAGAGAAGAGACATATCACACAGGGCCATGAAAGGCAATTCAAAGATTCTGGATTGGACTCTAGAAGCTGAGGGAAGACATTTAAGCGTGGGCCTTTACATAATTGGGTTTGCAATTTGCAAAGCTCATACTTGCCTCTGTGTGAGAATGCATGGTATTTCCTATGGGAGTAGTAGATCATTAACAGAGAAAACAAAATGAGCCCATGGGAGGTTGTGGTGCCTTCCAGAATGGAAGGGTTCCAGTGAATGCTTGTGATTCTAGTGGGAGTGAGGGAATAGAGAGAGATTAGGATTAAAAACTAGGTGGGTAGGGGTGGAGCTGGGAGTAAAAATGCAGGAGTCTAGAGATATGGCAGAACAGGGGAAGATAAACCCAAAGGTCAAGTGTTTATGGATTTTACCTAGTTTTAAAAATGGATAATTATGCCCTTTTAAATGAAAAGAGAGTGCTCTTTATTCTTTTAATAGTGAGTATCTTTCATGCTCAAATACTGTATGGGGACCCTGAGGACACCTGTATTTTAAGCATTGTACAGAGATTATACAATTTCTTTTTGGATCTGTTTGGATATGGTTAAGAAAATTGAGCTATTCCAATTATTCCTGGAATAAAGGGATTTAATATAGGAATTAAAGCTTATTCATCTTGGACAACAACATTCTGGAAGGCTGCAGTTAGAAGATTGGGGAAAGAGTCATTGAAAACTTCACAGTCAAACACTGAAGTGGGTGTTTTTCAAAATTACAATGATAAACCACTAGAAATTTTTAGTCTTTGGGAAAGGTATTTTTCCAGCTTACTGTAGTGAAGAGATAACTCACAGGGAAATCAGAGAAACCACTACAGTTGCTCAAAATGACCCCCAAAGAACAATGATCTCACTTCCGTTCTGCCTTGTAAATGTCATGTGCGTGCGTATGCATGTGTATGTGTGTGTGTGTGTGTGAGTTGGTCAGTCATGTCCAACTCTTTGTGACCCCATGGACTGTAGCCCACCAGGCTCCTCTGTCCATGCGATTTTCCAGGAAAGAATACTGGAGTGGGTTGCCATTTCCTTCTCCAATGGATCTTCCTGACTCAAGGATAGAACCCAGGTCCCCTGCATTGCAGGCAGATTCTTAACCACCTGAACCACCAGGGAAGCCCTCTAGATGTCCTGCAAGTGACTTATAGGTGAACTTTATCCTGAAGCCACATAGGAAAGGAATTATCTTGGAATGTAGCTCTTGGGTTCCCCTCTGCATTATAGACGATATCGTAGAGTAGAAGTGTGTTAATACAGGTTCTCCATGAAGTTGACTCTAAGATGGAGTTAAACATGCAGTTTTTATTCGGGGAAATGCCTGTGAGAGAAAAATGAAGAGGAAGCTGAGAAAGCTGGGAGAGATGTCAGACCATGATGCTTTTATGATTAGTATACAAAGCAAGAGGGAAGAAGGGTTAAGTGGAAATGACATAGACCACTGTGCAGTCTAATGAAGATTCGCCAAAAGTTTCAGGGAGCCTTCAAACCAAAGTTGGCCACTGGAGGAGTCCCAGGTCTCTCAGAAAGATGTCTGCTGTATATCCTTGCCACACTCAGTCATCAACTGGAAGTAGCCCACGGCAAGGGTGGTCTCACTGAAAATGTGGTGATGGATCTCAGAGCACACAGCAAGGGCCTTTCTCCAAGAAGCTCTCTGCATCTGGAGGTCGGTGAAACCTGTTTTCATGGACATCACACTAAGGATCAAGTGAAAGGCTGGCATCTAATAATCTAGCAGAGTCCACTCTTTTGTCAACTTCATATCCATACTTCCCCTTTAACCCATGTTCAGCTTCAGAAGAAAGACGAGAACAGCATCTGATGCAGCTCTTCTGACCACAACCAAATACATCCTCATCTTTGCACAAAAAAATGGAGATACTACATGATGGGTGTGACTTTATTTACCCTGGGTGATATTCACCACTCTTCTAACAAGTCACAATCCTTTTGATATCCTTCAACTTAAACAATGAGTTATAGAGTTAACTGCTATTAACATATCTTATATCAGATTAAAAAGTGAATTGGAGAAGGAAAAGATAAATTGCTTTATATATATATATATGCAACATAATGAGAAACATGGATGATTAATCCAGTTCCCATTCTTGAAACTAGTCGTAAGGCTAAAACTGCAATTTGACACTTTATTCCTCCACTGTTCATTTCATATTCGCTTTGCACTCAGCCAGTACCCCAGTTGGTGTGGTTTTTATCCTGGTGGATTTCTACTTTTAGTACTTTTGCTTGTATTTTGTTATTGTACTTTCTCAGAAATGTTTACTATGGAATATGGGGATACTAAGAGATTCCTCAGAGAATCCCTTGGGTTCCAGGCATGCTCCTTGCCCCAGCGAGAGACAGTAACTCTGTTTCCCCTGATAGGTCAACGAGCCAATGTATAAACTCCTTTGTTTGTTTGAGACACCCAAAGTGATCAGGTGTCAGTCTCAATTTTTAGGACAAGGAAGCCCTTGTTTAGGACAAGAAACCCCAAGGACTTGGAAGCTTCTTTGTTTTGGAAACCAAGACGTCTGATCAAAAGGAAATCAAAATTTGGGGGATGAGAAACAAAAGACTTCTACTGGGTCACAGGATGTCATAGTGAGATGATTCATTCTCATTTCCACCCTTGGTTTCCCAGACTCAGGCATCCTAGCTGTGTGCTGGTTCAAATCATGTCATATTCAAAGGACATTAACTAGTCCGGTAAAACTATTGTAATCCACGTAGTGCCACAACTGAGTTCTTCACTTTTCTATCAGGCCACCTCTGAAAGTGATCTCCTTGCTCATTTGCTCAGTTTGTGGTGATCAATAATGCCTTGGTTCAAGCCCATCTGTTAAAGCCTGCAGAAACTATCCATCTGAAGCATCCCAGAGATGTTTCAGATACAGTTCCCTTCTTTTAAAAAGTTTCCAGGAATAAAATAGTCACATTGATCATCATTTCATGATTAAGAAATTAAAAATGCTTTAAGGGAGGCACAGAGAGTATGCTCTACTGATTAAGAAGGGGGAAAAAAATCACTTCCAGTTCGGCTGTCAGATAAGTCTGAACAGAGAAGCAGTGTGAACTCGAGGAGCTGCTCCAGGCAGTGGAAACAAGAGCAAAGGCAAAACAGGGAGCAATTTCAGGAACTCAGCAGGAGCTGGCTGACTTGGCCGGAGATAAAACAAGTATAAGAAACAGGTGGGAAGGGAAGTTTGAAAGGCGAAAACATGTAAGATCTTTGCAGGAATCAGGAATGTCCATCTAATGACATCTTCCTGACTCGGGAAGTAGCAGGAGGGTTGTCTTTTTGCTTGTTTTCTTCCAGAAAGAAAAAAAAGTTATTGCCGCATATTACAGCAGATGAAAGGTCAGAGCTGAAACCCTGTTTCTCCTGCTCAGTGGTGTGGTCTTGGTACAAAGCACAAGCATAGACATTCTCTGAGCTTCAGCTTCATTGTTGGTAAATGTGGCTGATAGTACCTCCTTCACAAGGTTAAGAGGATGAAATGCTACAGCAGGCCATAGTACCTAGTCCTTTCTTAAATGAATAAGTCTGGACCTATGCATTCAACTAGGCAGTAGATCATGATGATGAGGGAGACTGATGACTGTGCGTGGGAAGCGTCAGGTACGGCTACAACCTGTGATTCACGTGCACCAGGTCCCACAGTGATGTTCTGAGATGGAATCTGAGGCCAGGGCTTCCAGGACTCTGAGAGGACTGGGATCGAGCACGTAAGTGCGGTGGCTCTTCTTTAAACCACATTTTATCACAGCGTGACCTGCACCTTTGATTTTCTTTTCATCTCATCCTCCAGGGTGAAAAGTTACTTTAGGATAGTTTGTTGCATTATAAAACTATATCCAGTATATAATTTCATAACTTTGAATATTAGTGTGTCCATTGCTTAAACTATTTTGGAATTTTAACAGAATTATACACACTCTCAACTCCCCCACATCTTCTGCCACATGGAAAGACTCCTTCATAGTCAGTCATTATGACCAGTCAATCAATGTAATCACTCTAATAACGGCACACTCTTGTGATATACAGGCACAGTTCTAAGCACTACACATAGAAGTTGTTATTTAATGCATGAAACAAGTTATGTGTTCTGTTTTTTTTTTTTTTCCTTAATTTTTTAATATTTTGACCACACTGTGCCATACACGGGATCCTAGTTCCCCGACCAGGGATTGAACCCACATCACCTGCGTTGGAAGTGCACAGTCCTAACCACTGGACCCCCAGGGAATGTGGTATTTTTACAGATGAGAAAACTGAGACGGAAGAGAATCAAGTAATTTGCCAAAACCTCGGAGACAGGTGTTGAGCAGCAGGACTGGCATTCAAAGCCTGAGAGCCAACCGCACATGCCCTGGCGCCCTTGCACCCACCTTGCAGGGCACCGGGAGGCAGTGGCCCCATGTCCTCTGTGGTCCTCCACACACACCTTCACGAGGATTCCCCACTCCAGGCTTTACGTTTCCATCAAAATGAGACCATCTCACTAACACTCGCCTTAGTGCAGGCCTGCAGCCCTTGTTTTGCCTTCGATAAGTTGAAATACTCTTTCTCTGTCTGATTTACACCCTGCTTCAAATGATATTTCTGTATCTCCAGTTTTGAAAGTTTAAAACCCTGGAGTTAAACCTAGATTTCTTTGCAGCGAAAACCCTCCACTTCAGTTTCCTGCGCTTTCCCTCTCAGTGCATCCAGCACAGGACAGGGCCTGTACGCTTCGTGTGTGGATCCTCAGATGGGCCCCTTGGCATGGAGGGTAAGATTGCTGAACTGCAGCTTTTTTTTTTTTAAACCTCTCAGCTGAATGCAAACTTGAAATCAGATTGAATTGCTGGAGCCGTTAGAGGGGACTTCAAAGCTTACACCGGCAAAAGAAAGAAACTTACAGGAGTAGAGGAACTTAAGGAGAGATCAGAGACACCTAGAAGAATTTCATTAAATTTTGATATATGGGAAACATCTTTTATTTTTGGCTGCCCATGAAAGCTTTATGCTGCTACTGCTGCTGCTGCTGCCAAGTTGCCTCAGTCGTGTCCGACTCTGCGACCCCATAGACGGCAACCCACCAGGCTCCCCATCCCTGGGATTTTCCAGGCAAGAACACTGGAGTGGGTTGCCATTTCCGTCTCCAATGCAGGAAAGTGAAAAGTGAAAGTGAAGTTGCTCAGTCGTGTCTGACTCTTAGCGACCCCATGGACTGCAGCCCACCAGGCTCCTCCGTCCATGGGATTTTCCAGGCAAGAGTACTGGAGCGGGGTGCCATTGCCTTCTCTGATCTATTTGACTGGCTACCTGTCTGTCTATCATCTATCCCTCCCTCTCCCTCCAACTAATATATTGGAGTTGGAAATTTTCAGGGGTTTGGGTTAAGTATGATCTAAAGTTGGGCAAAGTCAAGAGCCGAGGAAACCCGCGTCACCAGCCACATTTGGGTTATAGTGTCAACATCTTAACTGAGCTACCACTTATCTGGCATTTCTTTTGAGTCAGTCACCACCTAAATAGTTGAGCTCTATTAACCTGTTTTGGAGAAGGAAATGGCAGTCCACTCCAGCACTCTTGCCTGGAAAATCCCACAGACAGAAGAGCCTGATAGGCTACAGTCCATGGGATCGCAAAGAGTCAGATACAACTGAGCAACTTCACTTTCTTTCTTCTTTTCTATACTCTCTTGACGGAGAAGGCAATGGCACCCCACTCTAGTACTCTTGTCTGGAAAATCCCATGGATGGAGGAGCCTGGTGGGCTGCAGTCCATGGGGTCGCTAAGAGTCGGACACGACTGAGCAACTTTGCTTTCACTTTTCACTTTCCTGCATTGGAGAAGGAAATGGCAACCCACTCCAGTGTTCTTGCCTGGAGAATCCCAGGGACGGGGGAGCCTAGTGGGCTGCAGTCGATGGGGTCACTAAGAGTCGGACACGACTGAGCGACTTCCCTTTCACTTTTCACTTTCATGCATTGGAGAAGGAAATGGCAACCCACTCCAGCGTTCTTGCCTGGAGAATCCCAGGGACGGGGGAGCCTGGTGGCTGCCGTCTATGGGGTCACATAGAGTCGGACACGACTGAAGTGACTTAGCATTTGCATTAGCAACCTGTTTTACCTTCACAGCAACTCCATATGCCAGCTTGATACTGGCTTCCTTTTACAGATGGGGAAACTGAGGCACAGAGACGTTAAGTGCTTGCTCAAGGTCACAGTTAGGGTGTGGTGGGGCAAGAATTTGAACCTCACTTGTTTTGGAGCCCACCCTCTTTACCACTACTTTGTACTCCCACGACTTCTGAATTCTTATCTCCCCATTTGTTTTTTTCCTCTGTCTCAAAATCTAATCCTAGACATCTATAGGTGTGACTGCTTAGACTTTATTTATTGAGAACTGCCCTCTCTCCCAGCAAGAGGAAACCCCTCATAGCATCTTCCTCCCATGGGATGCTGGCCGCTTCCAATTCCACCAGGGATTTGAACCTGACCTAGGAAGGGCCAACAAGATTCTCAGGATGGGGAACTGAAGGTGAAGGGTGAGAACAGCACAAATTCAGGGAAGGTTCATGAACTCCTGCTGTGAAGGTTCCCATCTTCCCGAATCCTGATTATTAATAATGTCTTTGGATTTTGTGTGACCCCTGAGAATCTTTCTAATAAATTTGCTATATGAATAGACCAGTTGGAGATGGCCTCTGTGACTTGTAAGCAAGGATCATAATTAGGTAAGACACCGTGCCTTCCATTAGCAGCTTTTTCACACAGGCTACCTGTCAAACAGTTCCCCAGTAATAAATATTATTTTGCTAAGCCATACACATGCTATTATTTTTCCCTCAGTAAAGGGAAGGTGTGCTCAAATACACACACACACACAAGGAGCTCTAGCCATATTTCACTTTTTTTCCCTATCAATTGTTTTCTTATTTTATAGCTAGACATTTCCTTTAGGTATTTTCAACACATATTTATTTTTATGAAATACAAATATACTATGGACTCTAAATCTTATAATTAATACTAACTCCAGAAAGCATCATTGCTCAATCAAACTTAAATAGCACCTGTTGCCTCGAGATATTACTGATGCCAACCCTTCAAAACCATGGCATAACCACTCCATAGCAAAGGGTGCAATGAGCTGTGAGCAGGGGCACTTAGCAAGGGGCACTGAGCCAAAAGGTGAGGAGGGAGGAGCATAATTCTACTCTTACATCAGTTTGTAAGTTAAAAGATGCTTGCTCCTTGGAAGAAAAGCTATGACCAACCTAGACAGGTTAAAAAGCATATACACAATGGAAGGCAATGGCACCCCACCCCAGTACTTTTGCCTGGAAAATCCCGTGGACGGAGGAGCCTGGTAGGCTCCAGTCCATGGGGTCGCTAAGAGTCGGACACGACTGAGCGACTTCACTTTCACTTTTCACTTTCATGCATTGGAGAAGGCAATGGCAACCCACTCCAGTGTTCTTGCCTGGAGAATCCCAGGGACAGGGGAGCCTGGTGAGCTTCCGTCTATGGGGTCACACAGAGTCGGACACGACTGAAGCGACTTAGCAGCAGCAATGGAGTATTACTCAGCCATTAAAAAGAATACATTTGAACCAGTTCTAACGAGGTGGATGGAACTGGAGCCTATTATGCAGAGTGAAGTAAGCCAGAAAGAAAAACACAAATACAGTATACTAACGCATATATATGGAATTTAGAAAGATGGTAACAATAACCCTGTTTACGAGACAGCAAAAGAGACACTGATGTATAGAACAGACTTTTGGACTCTGGGAACGGGAGAAGGTGGGATGATTTGGGAGAATAGCATTGAAATATGTATAATATCATATCTGAAACGAGTCTCCAGTCCAGGTACGATGCCTGATAACAGATGCCTGGGGCTGGTGCACTGGGACGACCCAGAGGGATGGTATGGGGAGGGAGGAGGGAGGAGGGTTCAGGATGGGGAACACATGTATACTTGTGGCGGAAGCAATACAATATTGTAAAGTTAGGCAAAATAAAATTTAATTAAAAAATAAATAAAAAGTATCTGATACATTATATTAAAAAAAAAAAAAAGCAGAGACATTACTTTGCCAACAAAGGTCCGTCTGGTTAAAGCTATGGTTTTTCCAGTAGTCAGGTATGGATGTGAGAGTTGGACCATAAAGAAAGCTAAATGCTGAAGAACTGATGCTTTTGAACTGTGGTGTTGGAGAAGACTCTTGCAAAGAGATCCAACCAGTCCCTCCTAAAGGAAATCAATCCTGAATATTCATTGGAAGGACTGATGTTGAAGCTGAAACTCCAATACTTTGGCCACCTCATGCGAAGAACTGACTCATTGGAAAAGACCCTGATGCTGGGAAAGATTGAAGGCAAGAGGAGAGGGGGACGACAGTGGATGAGATGGTTGGATGGCATCACCGACTTGAAGGACATGAGTTTGGGTAAACTCTGGGAGTTGGTGATGGACAGGGAAGCCTGGAGTGCTTTGGTTCATGGGGTCGCAAAGTGTTTCGGACACGACTAAGCAACTGAACTGACTGACTGATTTTAATAGAAGAAAAACACTATTTCATAAAGTGAACTCTTGAAATTCGTATTTTCATTTGATTTAAAATTCAACCAATCAGCTTATCAATTAATATCTTTGTTTAAAAAGTAATTAACTTCCTGTTGCATTGCTAGGCTATTTCAGTATTAATATTTCTGTTCTTTTTTGGTTCTATTAACTTTCTAATTCATCTTTGCCTGTTGGCTCACGTTGAAATCAACAAAGATCAGTACTGTGAGTGCCTTTTTTTTTTTTTTTAATTGAAATGGGCCTTCCCTGGTGGTTCGGGAGGTAAAGAATCCTTTTGCAATGCAGGAGACCTAGGTTCGATCCCTGGGTTAGGAGGATCCCCTGGAGAAGGGCATGGCAACCCACTTCAGTATTCTTGTCTGAAGAATCCCCATGGACAGAGGAGCCTGGAGGGCTACAGTCCATGGGGGTCACAGAGTCGGACATGACTGAGTGACTAAGCACAGCACAGTGCTGGTTTCAATTTCAAATTTCGTAGTTGATTTACAGTGTGTTAATTTCTGCTGTAAAGCAAACTGACTCATTATACACATATACACATTCTTTGTTATATTCTTTTCCATTATGGTTTACCCCAGGATATTGAATATAGCTCCCTGTGTATACAGTAGGGCCCTGTTGTTTATCCATCCTTTATATAACTGTTTGTATCTGCTAACCACCAACTCCAATCCATCCCTTCCCCACCCCTTCTTGGCAACTGCAAGTCTGCTCCCTACCTCTGTGAGCCTGTTTCTATTTTATAGATAGGTTCATTTGTTCCATATTTTAGGTTCCACATATAAGTGATATCACAGGACATTTATCTTTTCTCTGACTTCACTTAGTACGATGATCTCTAGCTGGGCCTTTACTTTTGATTATACCAAGATTGCTTGAGAGGGGGAAGTTCATGATGAGGACAGATGGACAATCACTAGGACCTGTACATCTCTCTCTGTCTTGTGGTTCATTCATTACAGGCCATATTTGGAGCTGTATCTACATTTTTTTTTTTTTTTTTTTTTGGTATTTAAACTTTTAAGTTCAAAATGTTGCTTCCATCTTTTGTTTTGGCTGTCTAAGCCTCCTATTAATGACTAGTGTGATCAAGGAGGGACAAGCCAACCTCATCTTCCCTTTAGTGAAGTGGTTCTGAACCAAGGGCCATTTTGTCCTTCAGAAAACATTCAGTGATGCCTGGAGAAAATTTTGATTGTCACATGGGTGGAGGGAGAGTGTTGCTGGTATCCAGTGGGTATCATACCAGATCAGTCGCTCTGTCGTGTCCGACTCTTTGCGACCCCATGAATTGCAGCACGCCAGGCCTCCCTGTACATCATCAACTCCTGGAGTTCACTGAGACTCACATCCATCAAGTCAGTGATGCCATCCAGCCATCTCATCCTCTGTCGTCCCCGTCTCCTCTTGCCCCCAATCCCTCCCAGCATCAGAGTCTTCTCCAATGAGTCAACTCTTCGCATGAGGTGGCCAAAACATTGGAGTTTCAGCTTTAGCATCATTCCTTCCAAAGAAATCCCAGGGCTGATCTCCTTCAGAATGGACTGGTTGGATCTCCTTGCAGTCCAAGGGACTCTCAAGAGTCTTCTCCAACACCACAGTTCAAAAGCATCAATTCTTCGGCGCTCAGCCTTCTTCACAGTCCAGCTCTCACATCCATACATGACCACAGGAAAAACCATAGCCTTGACTAGGTGAACCTTTGTTGGCAATAGGCCACGGATACTGCTCTATATCCTACAAGGCACAAGACAGCACCCCCACCCACCAAGGTCACTGGTGGAGAAGTTGTGGGGCTCTCTGTAGCGTTACAGGGAAGGCAGTGCACTGAGATGGTGAAGAGCATGAATTCCAGAGCCAGATAGACCTGGCCTAAAATTCTGGCTCTGCCATGCACTGGCTCTGATGTTACTGGCAAGCTGTTCCTCCTGTGTCTCAGTTTTCCTACCTATTAAATAAGTAATAGTGATCATTACTGTGTAGGTTTGCTGGGAAGATTAAGTGAACGAACTGATACAAGTAGAACAACTTACCATTGTTCAAGGCACATGGTACTTGATAATAAGTCACAGATTTCACACTCTTCACCTGAAATAGTTTTCTCCCAAATAAAATTTCCTAGGAAGCTCAGACAAAGATAAAATAAACAAAAGATGAATGCAAAAGCACATAAATAGACACACATACTGAATCACGATTCCTTATCCTAAGGCCACGAAGCCCAATCACCAAAAGGCCTCCGAGACCCAGCTGACTATTTCCCTTGTCTTTCTCGGTTTGCATAGAGCACAGGTGTGGCAAATTCAAGTGATTACCGGGGCCAGGCAGTTAAATATATGGCACAGGTGGCCTGATGTTGGCATTTTAACATACAGGACTGTCTTTACTTCCACAAAGAAATATATTCGCTCCCATTTTCCTTGAATCATGTGGCTTTTTTGTTTTCCTGGTCCTGACAGAGACATGGGTACAGAGAAATATTTCTCTCCCATAATCCACCCAACAGTACAATAAAAATGATAAATGGTAACACGTGGCAGTGATGCTGGAGAGATAGTCGTAGGGTGTGTGTGCCAACGGGTGACGGCAGACCTGGCTTTGAAAGGGCAGCTGCTACTCAAGTTTGGACAATTGTTGAAATGTGAGAGTGTAGGTCCACTGGATGCCAAATCTTTTTTCACTTTCTGGCAAGAGCCAGAACTCTGGATTTTTATGTGAACTCTCTTGATATTTAAGTGTTAGTTTATATTCTTGAAAAATTGCTCTGCAGATAAAACATGGCTGAGGACTAAATTCTACTGTCTCTAGACTAATAAAATAAGGACTCTTTTCTACCTTTCAATCTCATTATCACGATTCAGAATTCTCGGCACTCTTGATTGCATTTACTCGTTCAACAATTATTATTGAATGTCTGCTGTGGATCCAGTGCTATTTTACATGCTAGGGATATAGCAATAAAGAATACAAAATGCCTGCATTAGGAAGCTTGCCTTCTGTGGGAAGAGACAATGAAGATAAATAAATATGGAATATACCGGTTGATGGTGTGGGTTGCCAACAGCATCTAGCAAGCAGAAAAGAGAAAGGCTTGTGTGCTGCTGTGCTGTGCCCAGTCGTGTATGACTCTCTGTGACCCCATGGACTATAGCCCATCATGCTGCTCTGTCCAGGGGATTTCTCAGGCAAGACTACTGCAGTGGGTTGCCATTTCCTTCTCCAGTAGATCTTCCCTACCCAGGGATCAAACCTGAGTCTCCAGCATCTTGTGCATTGCGAAGGGGATTCTTTACCACTGAGCTACCTTGGAGTCCCAGGTCTCGTGTGAGAGGCCTCAAAATAAAAAGTCATTTGAGCAGAGACATAAGCATGATAGGAAAGCAAGCTTACTGATGTTTCAGGTACTAGAATTACAGACGATTGGTACAGAAGGTGCAAAGGCCCTGAGGCAGACAGACAGGGAGGCCAGAGCACAGTGAGTGCGGACTAGTGTGGAAGGGTCTGTGGGCTCTGGAAAAGGTTTGGATTTTTCAACAAGTAGATGGGAAGCCATTGGAAGAGTTCCAGTGGAGAAGTCACAAGTTTCCATTTATATTTATTAGGATTACTCTGGCTATATTGAGAAGAGATGGTAGAGAAACAACCTATTTAGAGTCTCTGAGAACAGTAGTTGAGCCTGAATTTTGGTAACACTAAGTTGTGAAAACAGTTGAAAGTGGTTTTTAACTTAATGCCACTTTTCTTCAGTCCTCCCAGTTAAAGTGGTGGTGGTTTCATCACTAAGTCGTGTCTGACTCTGTGACCCCATGGACTATAGCCTGCCAGGCTCCTCTGTCCATGGGATTTCCCAGCAAGAATACTGGAGTGAGTTGCCATTCCCTCCTCTAGGGGATCTTCCCAGTCCAGGATTGAACTTGGGTCTCCTGCCAAATAATTGGAAGGCAGATTATTTTACCACTAAGCCACCAGCGAAGCCATTTCTCTTACTTGCAGGAAAATTTTAAAGATCCTCAGGCATCATACTCTTTTCCTCTCTAGAATCTTCCAGATCTCATAGCTTTGTACTTGCCCTTCTACCCCTCTGCTAGGCTCTTTCTGACTTAGACAATTAGATGAAATGGACTCTTCTCTTCCTAAGCTCATCTTTACCCCAGGAAGCGATCACATTTTACTCCGCATTCCTTATCTTATTCCTGGATTTTGGAATCATCACCTGCACTCTGCTCCCCCCATGCTCCACTTGGTCTGGAAGAGATTTGAGGAGGACTCCTGTGTGCTGGGGGATATTTATTTCCTGCCGTCTCTTCTTCAGTCATCAAAAGGTGGGCATCTGTGCATCTCTTATTCTTTGGATCGATGAGTTTACCACGTCTGGATAGTTCTTCTGTTTTCTCTTTCAAAGCTGTTTTCATTTCCTCATTTCATTAAGAACATGAGCTCTGAAGACAATCAAGGTTCAAATGCTGGCTTTTTCCAGTTCATGGGTCCCGAGGTGAGTAACTCAACTTCTCAGAGGTTCCTGCTGTGATAAACGGGGACACCAGGACTCATCAGACAGGGCTGTTGTATTAATTAATACATGTAAAGTACTTGGAACAGCATCTGACACAGAGTTTTCATTTAATAAATGTTAGTTATTGTTATTCTTATTACCGTTCCTTTTCCTTTTCATTATTTAGATGCTTTCAAAAGTATCGAATCTTTCAATGAATATTTAATGTGTGTACCTACTGCTCAATAAATCAGTGTTTAAAACTAAAATGAATAGTCAGTAACTTACAAATGTTTAAATATTCACTGAATGATATGATCACTATTAGCAAAATGTCACTTGAGTTGACTTTTTTTTTAACAGGAGGAAAATGAGAAGGATTTTAATTTAAATGAATCGAAGCTATTTTATTTCATAAGACCCTGCCAGAAAATGTGTGTAGTTTCAGAATTTTAAGTGGAAAAAGGCCACCTCTCATGAATCTTCCTTTAGTATTATATGTATTTATATCTAACCTGTGTTAGAGAATTAGGTCCCTCATGGGTGTGGAAAAAAGGAGGTGGGGGATGCGGCTGGAAGGAGGAGGGCGCAGGTTTTTCTTTTTTCTTCAGAAATAATAATGACCCCATAAGAGCAGTTAAGTCTCATTTTAAGGAGAAAGGTGTGGAGAGAGAGAGCAGAGGGATGAAAGAAAGGAAACCAGATGGAAAAGGAATAGCGTGAATCATTTACAAACTCCACAGTGAGTTATAATTGGCATTTATTTATGATTTCCATTCTTTCGGGAATTCAATGGGTGGAAATACAGTCTACAAAACAAATGCAGGCAACTTTTGATTTTTATAGAATTCAACACATGCTGCCTTTACAGCAAAAGTTCCTTAGGTAGATATTTAAAAGAAAACTCAAATTGCAGGAAAATCAGTCTGCAACTAGATTTTCCAGGCCTGTCCTTTAGTTATTTATTAATTTATTCCCTTGTCATTTTATCAGATAACTAAATCCTTTGGAACGGGGAAGGCAATGGCACCCCACCTCAGTACTTTTGCCTGGAGAATCCCATGGACGGAGGATCCTGGTAGGCTCCAGTCCATGGGGTCGCTGAGAGTCGGACACGACTGAGCGACTTCACTTTCACTTTTCACTTTCATGTATTGGAGAAGGAAATGGCAACCCACTCCAGTATTCTTGCCTAGAGAATCCGAGGGACGGGGGAGCCTGGTGGGCTGCCGTCTATGGGGTCGCACAGAGTCGGACACGACTGAAGCGACTTAGCAGCAGTAGCAGCAGCAAATCCTTTGGAAACCCTGATACATCCCGAATCCTTAGCTTCAAATTTCTGAATGAGCAGTGATGAAGAAATGGATGGAAACAGATGATTCCAGCATTCGAAAACGTGAAAGTGAGGAGCAAACGCACCAAAAGATTTTAAGACCCTGCTGGGGGTGTTCATCTTATTTGAGATACAGTGTAGACCCAAACAGACAGTGATTTCAGACCTTTATATCTGTGTCAAGGTGAGACACAGCCCTTCTAAAGGCCACTTTTCTCTGAG
Source organism: Tragelaphus eurycerus (assembly GCA_935064755.1). Taxonomy (NCBI): domain Eukaryota; kingdom Metazoa; phylum Chordata; class Mammalia; order Artiodactyla; family Bovidae; genus Tragelaphus; species Tragelaphus eurycerus. The sequence goes on along the minus strand of CAKXYN010000034.1, from coordinate 6,985,491 downwards.
CCCTATTACCTGGACTTACAAATTTCCTCCCTTAATGTCATGTATGTTTAGACAGAATGTTTATACATGCTTAAATGAAAATAGTTAAATGAAAACACACGATGAAGTGGAAATACATGTGGACATAATTGAGGCTGGCAGAAGGATTAACATCATCCAAATTCAATGCTGTTTGGGAAGTGGTTCAGTTTTTCTGTTGGCTTGCTTATGAATCTGCTGCCTCCAGTTGCAAAAGGTAGTAATTTGGTTTAACCATTGGCCCGGTGTGCTCCATCTTCCTATGAGTTGAATATGTTCCATCTCTGCATGGTATCCTGTTAAATATTTATTACCGAACAGTGCTGGAAATCAGATGAGGTTTTGTATCCAACTAAGACACAAATGTCCCATGTGGAGGCCCTCCCCTAATTAAACCTCCATATCCTGTCCTTGTAATAAATGCTTGACCGAAGAACAAGAGAATAACAAAAGTCCCCTGATTAGTCTAGAATACATTTCCAATGCCTTAAAAAAAAATTTTTTTTCAAACCAGCAAGAAAGCAACAGTATAATGTATCTTTTTCTTTCCTTGTTTAATTCTTAGGTGATACATAAGTTACCTTTCAGGATTTGAAATAGTTCAACTGGAATTCCATCACCTCCACTAGCTTTGTTTGTAGTGATGCTTTCTAAGGCCCACTTGACTTCACATTCCAGGATGTATGGCTCTAGGTCAGTGATCACATCATCATAATTATCTGGGTCGTGAAGATCTTTTTTGTACAGTTCTTCTGTGCACTCAGTATGCCAGCAAATTTGGAAAACTCAGCAGTGGCCACAGGACTGAAAAAGGTCAGTTTTCATTCCAATTCCAAAGAAAGGCAATGCCAAAGAATGCTCAAACTACTGCACAATTGCACTCATCTCACATGCTAGTAAAGTAATGTTCAAAATTCTCTAAGCCAGGCTTCAGCAATACGTGAACCGTGAACTTCCAGATGTTAGAGCTGGTTTTAGAAAAGGCAGAGGAACCAGAGATCAAATTGCCAAATCCGCTGGATCATGGAAAAAGCAAGAGAGTTCCAGAAAAACATCTATTTCTGCTTTATTGACTATGCCAAAGCCTTTGACTGTGTGGATCACAATCAACTGTGGAAAATTCTGAAAGAGATGGGAATACCAGACCACCTGATCTGCCTCTTGAGAAATCTGTATGCAGGTCAGGAAGCAACAGTTAGAACTGGTCATGGAACAACAGAATGGTTCCAAACAGGAAAAGTAGTACATCAAGACTGTATATTGTCATCCTGTTTATTTATCTTATATACAGAGTACATCAGGAGAAATGCTGGACTGGAAGAAACACAAGCTGGAATCGAGATTGCCAGGAGAAATATCAGTAACCTCAGATATGCAGATGACACCACCCTTATGGTAGAAAGTGAAGAGGAACTCAAAAGCCTCTTGATGAAAGTGAAAGTGGAGAGTGAAAAAGTTGGCTTAAAGCTCAACATTCAGAAAATGAAGATCATGGCATCTGGTCCCATCATTTCATGGGAAATAGATGGGAACACAGTGGAAACAGTGTCAGACTTTATTTTTCTGGGCTCCAAAATCACTGCAGATGGTGACTGCAGCCATGAAATTAAAAGACGCTTACTCCTTGGAAGCAAAGTGATGACCAACCTAGATGGCATATTCAAAAGCAGAGACATTACTTTGCCAACAAAGGTCCATCTAGTCAAGGCTATGGTTTCTCCTGTGGTCATGTATGGATGTGAGAGTTGGACTGTGAAGAAGGCTGAGCGACAAAGAATTGATGCTTTTGAACTGTGGTATTGGAGAAGACTCTTGAGAGTCCCTTGGACTGCAAGGAGATCCAACCAGTCCATTCTGAAGGAGATCAGCCCTGGATATTCTTTGGAAGGAATGATGCTGAAGCTGAAACTCCAATACTTTGGCCATCTCATGAGAAGAGTTGACTCATTGCAAAAGACTCTGATGCTGGGAGGGATTGGGGGTAGGAGGAGAAGGGGACAACAGAGGATGAGATGGCTGGATGGCATCACTGACTCGATGGACGTGAGTCTGGGTGAACTCTGGGAGTTGGTGATGGACAGGGAGGCCTGGCATGCTGCGATTCATGGGGTCACAAAGAGTCGGACACGACTGAGCGACTGAACTGACTGAAGTTACCTTTACTTCAACACAGGGTAAAATGGTGATAAACTTACGATAACAAATTTATTTTCTTTGTTAATTTTGGCTTGTATTTTTGGTGTGCAAAGGTTGGTAGTATTAGAAGACAAAAATATATTTGACATATGAAAGAATTTGAGCAAATTGTCTTTTATTTCAGTTATAAGGGGGGAAAAAATTATCCTCTCTCGCATGTGTTCATCAGTGTGAGCCCAGTTTCTCACCAAGAAGTCACAGTTAGAATGCCTTCTGAAGGGTAAGGTTGCTGCTGCTGCTGCTGCTAAGTCACTTCAGTCGTGTTCAACTCTGTGTGACCCCATAGACGTCAGCCCACCAGGCTCTCCTGCCCCTGGGATTCTCCAGGCAAGAACACTGGAGTGGGTTGCCATTGCCTTCTCCAATGCATAAAAGTGAAAAAGTGAAAGTGAAGTCGCTCAGTCGTGTCTGACTCTTAGCGACCCCATGGACTGCAGCCTACCAGGCTCCTCCATCCATGGGATTTTCCAGGCAAGAGTGCTGGAGTAGGGTGCCATTGAGTTCATTCTAAAGCTGACATTACTCACTGATCTGTATTCTTGCTTGGTATTCTGTTAACAGTTCAACTGACACCAAAACTACATTCATATTTCCTTCCTCAAATGAATCCCAGTTAGGGCCAGATAAGTTCCCTTGTGGCTCAGCTAGAAAAGAATCTGCCTGCAATGCGGGAGACCTGGGTTTAATCCCTGGGTTGGGAAGATTCCCTGGAGAAGGGAAAGGCTACCCACTCCAGTATTTGACTTTATACTCCATGGGGTCACAAAGAGTCAGGCAGGACTGAGTAATTTTCACTTTCACACTAGGTCTTCCTGTAGCTCAAATGGTAAAAAGTCTGCCTGCAATGCAGGAAACCCGGATTCTATCCCTGGGTTGGGAAGATCCTCTGGAGAAGGGAATGGCGATCCACTCCAGTATTTTTGCCTGGACAATCTCATGGAACAGAAGAGCCTGGCGGACTAGAGTCCATGGGATTGCAAGAGGTGGACACGACTGAGCGATTAACACTACTCCAACTAAGTCAATGTATGGAGAGTAGAATCTTTGAAACACAATGACCCTTATGTCTAAAACAGTGTAACTTTCTCTGTATTTTATATTATCAGATCTTACTCTTGAGAAAAATAGTTAATCTTGTTAAATCATAGTAACTAAGGCTCCCATCAGAGAAGGAAATGGCAACCCACTCCAATGTTCTTGCCTGGAGAGTCCCAGGGACAGGGGAGCCTGGTGGGCTGCTGTCTATGGGGTTGCACAGAGTCAGACATGACTGAAGTGACTTAGCAGCAGCAGCAGCAAGGCTCCCATTAGGCAACTCAGCATGTCAGTTCTCCACCAAGATGGTTTCTGTCCACATCCTTCCCATGATGGACACTGAGTGTAGGGAAACTAGACTCTGGTCTTCTCTCGCACATGTGCTCCTCCTTGACTTCTCTTGAGGTGTCCTCCACCTTGTTGGGTCTCTGCATCCCTGGGTGTTCTTTGCTGATGTCTTCTCAGCTCTGGTTGTCCCACCTGTGTTCTTTGGGTTTCTTGTTAGCCCCTGCTGATTAATTCAGACTCAAACATCCATGACATATTTTCAGCTGTCAAAATATCTCATGATGTAATGACTTGCAATCTTCATTCCAAGCCTGTATAATGGGGTCTGATAGCAGGATGGGTTTCATTAAAGACACTGAAGAGGATTTTTATCAAATGTATAAACAGAATTATTTTTGTTTACTGATCTTAGTTGTGTGTATTGAGCTGCCTCACACGGCTACCCATTTATATGAATTGTCTTCTGTTATAAATGAAAGACCCATTAATATTTTGACATTAGATATAGGATAGATGCCAGGCATAACTTTTCTGCCAACAGAGCTGATCTCTGAGTGAATAAGAAATTGGCATAAAGTGATAAACAGGAACTATCAGTCACTTTCCCTTCCTGCAAATGAAAACCACAAGCCCAGGGAAGGGGGATGGTATCTGAAGTGACTTTGCCCAAGAAGTAATGTCTTAGTGAAGCAGGTTTGGGTGAGCATTTCTTTCAGAATATCCAGGCTACTTTTCCACAATATTTTTAATATATTACTACACATAGCAGATATTCAGTATAAGCCTTTACTGTAATTAGCACTCTTAGTGCCTAGTACTGGAGAAGGCAATGGCAACCCATTCCAGTATTCTTGCCTGGAAAATCCCATGGACGAAGGAGCCTGGTGGGCTGCAGTCCATGGAGTTGTGAAGAGTCAGATGCAACTGAATGACTTCACTTTCACTTTTATGCACTGGAGAAGGAAATGACAACCCACTCCAGTGTTCTTGCCTGGAGAATCCCAGGGTTGGCGGAGCCTGGTGGGCTGCCGTCTATGGGGTTGCACAGAGTTGGACACAACTGAAGCGACTTAGCAGCAGCAGCAGCAGTGCCTAGTACAGTGCCTGGCACATAACAGGAATTCAATAATATTTGTTAAACAAGCAAAAAAGAAATGAATGGATGGTCATCATGCTGCTTCTACCTGGAGGTGAAGATGCTAGAATGAAGCCTTGAGATCAGCTTTTTAAGAAGTCAAGAAAATGGATGGACCTGGAGATTATCACATTAAGTGAAGTAAATCAAACAAAAACAAATATCACATGATATCATTATATGTGAAATCTGAAAAGTAAGAAAAATAAACTTGTTTACAAAATAGAAACAGAATCACAGACATACAAAACAGTTACCAAAGGGGAAGGAGGCAGATGGACAAATTAAGAATACAGGATTAACAAACTATTATATACAAAATAGATAAACAATGAGAATTTACTGTATAGCACAGAGAACTATATACAATATCTTACATGGGGTTGGCCAAAACGTTCGTTTGGATTTGAAGGCTCACTTGGTAAAGAATCCACCTGCAATGTAGAAGACTGTCTGCAATGCAAGAGACCAGGGTCTGATTCATGGGTCAGGAAGATTCCCCTGGAGAAGGAAATGGCAACTCACTCCCAGTATTCTTGGCTGGGAAATCCCACGGACAGAGGAGTCTGGCAGGCTACAGTCCATAGGATTGCAAGAGCCAGACATGACTTAGCGACTAAACCATCACATAACATCCAAATGAACTTTCTGGCTAACCCATAATAAACTATAATGCATATGTATATGTCACACACACACACATATATATATAATCAAATCACTTTGCTTTATACCTGAGACCAACACAATATTGTAAATCAAATATACTTCAATACTTAAAGTATAAGGTATACTTTATACTTAAAAGAAAAGCCAAGAAAAATTTTAAAAAAAAGAAGAAAGAGAGGGAAAGGGGTATGAGAGTCAGAGCAGAGAAGAAACATGAGTCCACAACACAGGAGTTAAAGAAGAAATTTTTCAGATTTTCTATGGCATTCACGGTTTACCTATTATTCTTGGAGAGCTTTGGCTCTCTCTGTAAACATGTCTTATGCGCCTTCCTCTATCACCCATAATGCCTTGCTCTCTTTATTTTGTTGCCCTTGTTAACTTTTCTCTTTCACGCCTAGCTGCTTCTATCTTTCAACAGCTCAAGAGCAGGGAAAATCAAGTCAGCATATTAAGGACACTCAGAATTGTAGGAAGCAGAGAGTGGAGAGGAAAGGGTTGTCCTTGCCCTCTCCTTTCATCAGACGTCGGACATCCTGGTTTATCAACAGACGGTGATGGTTCTTTCAAGGCCAAAGACGTGTCCGAATTCATGTTAATCTTTGGTTACAAAGTCTTCCCCTTCAAAGGTCAGCAGAAAGCAAAGATTAAAACCAAAAACAACACTCTTTTTTTATAGTTAGCCCCCTGCCCAAAGTGGAAATTCTCTAATGATGACCAGAAACAATGACTCCTTCTACTGGCCTTGGTATTTACAGACTATGAGGGCACCCAAGGCTCGGGCAGCTCCTTGCAGACAGAAAGGTGATTTTGAGGCTCACTGCTCTCTGCAACCCTTCCTCACCAGTTCATTGGTCAGACAGCACCTGCACTAAATATTTTTATGCCAAGGCCATGAAAATCCAGGGAGTGCAGCCGTCCTCAAAATTTCTCATTTCTTACCTGCCATGGCAAGGTCACAAGGTGGCTGCACAAACGGCTATGGGGGAGATCGCATATGGTGGGGCAGGCCGAAAACAGGAAAGGAATTCGATTCAAAGGGCATGGAGGCCCTTGTAGAGACTTCCTTCCAACTAAGGCAATTCACAGAGGTCCTTCAACTCACGTCAAGCGAATGGGCTTCACTGCAAAAATTCTGAAAGGCTTCCCCTTACTCACCCTTGGTTCTACCTCCTGTTTTAGGAGTGTGTAAACCTGTGGTTTTATCCCTCAGCTTCAGAAGAACTAGGCTAAGTTCAGTGCTCTTTCCTCATAGTGCAAGGCTATCCGCTCCACGCTTGTCCGCTCTGTAAACCTCTAGTCTTTAGGAATCTGTTTCTTCTTAAAGGTGTGAATGATCTCTGCCCACCTCATGAAGCCAGCCAGTATCAACATCAAAAGGAAATAATAAACAGGGAGGTGCTTTCCAAGCTAACACAAAAAGCAAATGTATGTGATGATTATTGATTCTGTATTTCACAATGTGATGAGTATTTATTTTATATATCACATTTTTCTTCTCCTAGAATTTTTCAGAGGCCAAACTGGATGCTGCTGGTATCAGCCTGGGGCCCCATCCAACTGTTAATTTATACATATGAGTCCCAGGCCCTACCATGAAAGTGACTTGATGAAAAAGTTCTCTGTATGTAGGGTTCCTGAGGGGAAGTGCTACTTCAAAGGACAAATTTCAGTGCAGGAAGAGGAAAGCCACAATACCCCTAAGAAATCAGTTACAGCAAATTCTTGCTCCTAGTCAACTGATGGAGGATTTTCTCATGCTTTTTAAGATTGCCTGTTTCTCTAATATTCAAGCCCTTTTTTCCATTTGCCTTTCAAAACATTTTTCTCCTAATGCTTTTTTTTTTTTCCAGATTCACATTTTTCAGCTTTACATTTTAAGTTCCTCATTCTATTCTCCATCCTTAATCCATTTTTCTTTTACATATTTAACTTTTCATCTCCTGGACTTTAGCCTTTTATCTTAATTTTTTATTTTCTCGACTTTCAAGTGTTTAACCTTTTATTTTATTGGCTTCTTGCTCTTTATCTTCTATTTTACATTTCACCTACTTTATCTTATTATTTTTAACTTTCAATCTTTTAATTTTATTGGAATTTGAATTTTTTATTTTTAACTCTAACTTGATTCATCTATTTTCTCGCTTACCTTGCTCTCAGTATTTCAGTTCGAATTTGCATTGAACCATCTACCATAGAGTCATTGTTTTTAAAGAGTAAAAAAGTAAAAGTCTTTCTTCTTTAAGATTTATTCTTATTCTTAAGTTTGCTTTTATAATGACTGGCCAGCAGGATGGCTGAAGGTGAGGTGGCATAAATGAGAATCTGAACCCATGATTTCCTTTGAGCTGTTTTTCAAGGCATCCTTAGAAGTGTTCTACTTGTTAGGCTGAGTTGCTCACACAACTTACAATAGAGAATCAAGAGATCTTGAGGCTGAGCCTTCTCTTTTCACATTGGTTGTTCAGTTGCTCAGTCATGTCCAACTCTTTACAACCCCACAGACGCAGCACACCAGCCATCCTTGTTCTTCACTATCACCCAGAGTTTGCTCAAACTCATGTCCATTGAGTTGGTGATGCCATCCAACCATCTCATCCTCTCTCTCCCCCTTCTCCTCTTGCCTTCAATCTTTCCCAGCATCAGGTTCTTCTCCTATGAGTTGGCTCTTCACATCAGGTGGCCAAAGTATTGGAGCTTCAGCATCAGTCCTTCCAATGAATACTTAGGGCTGATTTCCTTTAGGATTGACTGGTTTGACCTCCTCGCTGTCCAAGGGACTCTCAAGATTCTTCTCAGTCACCACAATTCAAAAGCATCAATTCTTTGGTGCTCAGCCTTATTTATGGTCCAACTCTTACACCCATATATGACTACTGGAGAAATCATGGCTTTGACTGTATGGACCTTTGTTGGCAAAGAGATGTCTCTGATTTCAAATATGCTCTCTAGGTTTGTCATAGCTTTCCTTCCAAGGAGCAAATGTCTTAATTTGATGACTGCAGTCAGCATCCACAGTGATTTTGGAGTCTAAGAAAATAAAACCTGCCACTGTTCCATTTTTTCCCCATCTATTTGCCATGAAGTGATGGGACCAGATACCATGACCTTAGTTTTAAAATGTGTACCTTTGATTTAGCCAAGTGATTTTGTTTCCATCACTGATCCCACCAATGCCTACATAAGTTTTTGTGTGCTGATAATGCTGTGATTCCTGGGGTTGCAAAGAGTTGGACACAACTGAGCGACTGATCTGATCTGAATCCCTGAGAATAAAACTTTATTTTGGCTCACCTAAAGTAAGACCTCAACCCAGCCCATAACACTCTGCTGCTGCTGCTGCTAAGTCGCTTCAGTCATGTCTGACTCTGTGCAACCCCATAGATGGCAACCCACCAGACTCCCCTGTCCCTGGGATTCTCTAGGCAAGAACACTGGAGTAGGTTGCCATTTCCTTCTCCAATGCATGAAAGTGAAAAGTGAGAGTGAAGTCGCTCAGTCGTGTCTGACTCTTAGCAACCCCAAGGACTGCAGCCCACCAGGCTCCTCTGTCCATGGGACTCTCCAGGCAAGAGTACTGGAGTGGGGTTCCATTGCCTTCTCCGCCATAATCTTCTAATTTCCCCCATTTCCAGTATTAAGCCCACTTTGGGTCAGATGAAAGAGATAAAAATGGAGCAATGTACTCTGCTGGGAATAGCTGGTTTCATGGAACTAAGATGTAGAGCAAACCCAAGAGCTCTATTTTTTTTTTTTTTTAATTTAGAAGACTCCCTAGAGTGTTTATCATCTCTCTCAGATGATGACTGGTTGATAGGTAAAAGTTAAAGATCTATAGGCATTGCTTTCTCAGGGAATCTAATATTATTTGTATCTGAAGAGATGTGATTTTAAAACAGTTAATATTCTGATCTCATAACTTTAGAATTTATTATTTTATTGGCTATCAAAGAAAAAATATATCTCTGTCAACTTTAAAGATCAGATCTGAACAGATTCAGATCATATGATAATGGGCCTATATATGTACACATATACATGTATTTGTGCATGCTAAGTTGCTTCAGTGTGTCTGACTCTTTGAGATCCTATGGACTATAGCCCTCCAGGCTCCTCTGTCCATGGGATTCTCCAGGCAAAAATACTGAAGTGGGTTGCCATGCCCTCCTCCAGGGATTCTTCCCGACCCAGCGATTAACATCCCCTCTCTCTAGTGTCTCCTGTGTTGGCAGGTAAATTCTTTACCTCTAGCACCACCTGGAAAGCCCATATACATGTATCTACATGTATTTAGATAGACTGAATCACTTTGATGTACACTGGAAACTAACACAGCATTGTAAATCAACTATACTCCAATAAATTTTTTTTAAAATGGTGTAGCCACTCAGTAAAGCAGTTTAGACGTTTCTTTAAAAAACTAAGTATGCAATTACCATAACAGTAAGCAAATTGCACTCTATGCATTTATCCCAGATAAATGAAGTTACGTTCACACCAAATCCTATACAAAAATGTTTAGAGTAGGTTTGTTCATAACAGCTGCAAACTGGAAACAGCCCATGAGTCCTTCAATACACAACTGGCTATACAAACTGAGATGCATCCAGATTATGAACTACTACTGAACAAGGAAAAGAATGCACTATTGAGGGCAGTATGAGTGATCCTTGTGGTAATGGAAATGGTTCTGTATATTGATTGAATGAATATTCAAGTTGTGATACTATAATTTAGTTTTGCAAGGTATTTCAACTGGGAAGAACTAGTACAGGGTATGTGCAACTCTCTGCATTATTTTTCATAACTATATATGAATCAATGATGATCTAAAAATTTTTTTTTAATAAAAAAACTAAAACTGTATTCAGTGGTGAATACAATTTAGTGATATTAGAGCCTATGGAAAAGAAATGGAAAAAAGCAAAATTGCTGTCTGGGGAGGCCTTACAAATAGCTGCAAAAAGAAGAGAAGTAAAAAGCAAAGGAGAAAAGGAAAGGTATAAGCATCCGAATGCAGAGTTCCAAAGAATAGCAAGAAGAGATAAGAAAGCCTTCTAGAGTGATCAATGCAAAGAAATAGAGGAAAACAACAGAATGGGAAAGACTAGAGATCTCTTCAAGAAAATTAGAGATACCAAGGGAACATTTCATGCAAGGATGGGCTCAATAAAGGACAGAAATGGTATGGACCTAACAGAAGCAGAAGATATTAAGAAGAGATGGCAAGAATACACAGAAGAAATGTACAAAAAAGATCTTCACAACCCAGATAATCGCGATGGTGTGATCACTGACCTAGAGCCAGACATCCCGGAATGTGAAGTCAAGTGGGTCTTAGAAAGCATCACTACGAACAAAGCTAGTGAAGGTGATGGAATTCCAGTTGAGCTATTTCAAATCCTGAAAGATGATGCTGTGAAAGTGCTGCACTCAATATGCCAGCAAATTCGGAAAACTCAGCAGTGGCCACAGGACTGGAAAAGGTCAGTTTTCATCCCAATCCCAAAGAAAGGCAATGCCAAAGAATGCTCAAACTACTGCACAATTGCACTCATCTCACATGCTAGTAAAGTAATGCTCAAAATTCTCTAAGCCAGGCTTCAGCAGTATGTGAACCATGAACTTCCAGATGTTCAAGTTGGTTTTAGAAAAGGCAGAGGAACCAGAGATCAAATTGCCAACATCTGCTGGATCATGGAAAAATCAAGAGAGTTCCAGAAAAACATCTATTTCTGCTTTATTGACTATGCCAAAGCCTTTGACTGTGTGGATCACAATAAACTATGGAAAAGTCTTCAAGAGATGGGAATGCCAGACCACTTGACCTGCCTCTTGAGAAATCTATATGCAGGTCAGGAAACAACAGTTGGAACTGGACATGGAACAACAGACTGGTTCCAAATAGGAAAAGAAGTATGTCAAGGCTACATATTGTCACCCTGCTTATTTAATTTCTATGCAGAGTACATCATGAGAAATGCTGGGCTGGAAGAAGCACAAGCTGGAATCAAGATTGCCGGGAGAAATATCAATAACCTCAGATGTGCAGATGACACCACCCTTATGGCAGAAAGTAAAGAGGAACTAAAAAGCCTCTTGATGAACGTGACAGTGGAGAGTGAAAAAGTTGGCTTAAAGCTCAACATTCAGAAAACGAAGATCATGGCATCTGGTCCCATCATTTCATGGGAAATAGATGGGGAAACAGTGTCAGACTTTACTTTTGGGGACTCCAAAATCACTGCAGATGGTGACTGCATCCATGAAATTAAAAGACACTTACTCCTTGGAAGGAAAATTATGACCAACCTAGATAGCATATTCAAAAGCAGAGACATTACTTTGCCAACAAAGGTCCGTCTACTCAAGGCTATGGTTTTTCTAGTAGTCATGTGTGGATGTGAGAGTTGGGCTGTGAAGAAAGCTGAGTGCTGAAGAACTGATGTTTTTGAACTATGGTGTTGGAGAAGACTCTTGAGAGTCCCTTGGACTGCAAGGAGATCCAACCAGTCTATTCTGAAGGAGATCAGCCCTGGGTGTTCTTAGGAAGGACTGATGCTAAAGCTGAAACTCCACCTCATGCGAAGAGTTGACTCATTGGAAAAGACTCTGATGCTGGAAGGTATTAAGGGCAGGAGGAGAAGGGGACCACAGAGGATGAGATGGCTGGATGGCATCACCGACTCAATGGATGTGAGTTTGAGTGGACTCTGGGAGTTGGTGACAGACAGGGAGGCCTGGCATGCTGAAATTCATGGAAGGGCAAAGAGTTGGACACAACTGAGCAACTGAACTGAACTAGAGTGAGATGTACATAAGTTACAAGTTTAAAATATTTCTATGCTGGAGTTTGGTGACTCGGCTCATGTTGATGGATTGGGCCCTGGTCTGACTGACATTTCCCATTCTTGAGCCCAGGCCCATGTAATGGCTAAAGCATATGAACACCAGTGGAAAAATTTCAGGCCACTTGCAACCTCAGTTTGGAACTGGCCCTGTCACTTTTTCTTCATTCTATCAACTAAAGCAAGTTACACTGTCAAACCCAGAGTCAAAAGGTGAGAAAATACAGTTCACTTCTTAGTGAAAGGAACTCTCAAATAAGATGGCAAAGGGTGTGTCTAGAAGAAGGGATTCATTAATGCAGTTGTCCAGTATAGTAACAAGGGTGAAGGCAGAGAAGGCAGGCACAGATTTCGCTATGCTGAGCTTAGTTGCTCAGTTGTGTGTGACTCTTTGTGACCCCATGGACTGTAGCCCTCTAGGCTCCTCTGTCCATGGGGATTCTCTAAGCAAGAATACTGGTATGGGTCACCCTGCCTTCCTCCAGGGGATCTTCCCAATCCAGGGATTGCACCCAGGTCTTCCACATTGTGGGTGGACTTTTTACCATCTGAGCCACCAGGGAAACCCAAGAATACTGGAGTGGGCTGCTAGTTCCTTCTCCAGGGGATCTTCCTGACCCAGGAATTGAACCAGGGTCTCCCGCATTGCAGGCAGATTCTTAACCAGCTGAGCTACCAGGGAAGCCCAGGCACAGATTAAAGTAAATGAAATGAAATAGATGCTGTTTTCTCATTGCTCCTATTTCCTCAGAAAATTAAGAATCAATGTCATGAGTTAAGATTGAAGATGTTTTAAGTGCTTGTAGAAACAAAAAGATGCCAGTGGTCCCAGGAAAGGGGAGAATTCAAGGACAATAAATATAATACAACTACTAGGCAGAACGTGTTGACGAGTTCCGGGTGAGATCACCCAGCATAGATGTGTGTTTCCTCCTAGGCTCATTCAACTGTGCAGATGCTGCAAATTATTAGTCTGATGGCTGCACTTTGCCAGGTTTGTGATTTTACCAAGCAGTAGAAACAAGTGGTGGCTCAGATGGTAAAGAATCCGCCTGCTGATGCAGGAGACTTAAGAGACCTGGGTTCAATTCTTGGGTCAGGGAGATCCCCAGGAGAAGGGAATAGCTACCCACTCCAGTATTCTTGCCTTTAAAAATTCCATGGACAGAGGAGCCTGGCAAGCTACAGTCCATGGGGTTGCAAAGAGTCGGACATGACTGAGCGACTAACACTTCAACATAAACAAGTGAGTAGAAACAAGTAGAGGGTGAGGACATCTGCATGATAACATTAGAATATGGGATTTAATCTGGGTAAGGAAGCGACCAATGACATTATAGGAACAGGTTGCTGGGAAAATTTAATAGGTTCAATGGACTGAAGGTCCCAGTAGGATCAAAGAATTGTGAGTCAGGGTGCTTAGATGGAATGAGCTCAAAAGACAGAATGTGGAATTCAGAGAAGCTTGAAATCGAGGATATGGAGGGAGTGTGGTTATTGGTAAAGTCAAGATATAAGGCATAATTATCTGAGAAAGTGACTGAGGTTGGGTGAAGTTCAAGGTCACTAGAACAGAGATGAGGGTCTGAGACATCAAGGTTGCTGAGGCTACTGAAAATAGTCAAAAATCATCCTGTGACTAGTGGTTGACAGAATAAGCATGAGCCATGAGCTGGAAACAATCAGGGGATGAGAGCGATGTGTAAGTGACCTCAACCGTGAGGGCTGGTAATAGAGTTTTCACGAGCTTCACAGCTAAAGGCTTTTACAGCATATGGAGGACTATGTTCCAAGAAGAGCTGCAGGGGCAAGGAGGACACGAACACACATCCAAGCCCGGGATGGAGAAGTGGGTGAGAGACAGACAAGCCACCAGTGGAGAAAGCTGCTGGAGAGAAGCAATGTTCTCCTCCCTGAGACAGAAAGAACAAAATGGACTCGAGGCATTCAGAGAAGGACCTGAAAATAATGGAGACATAGGTGACAAGGGATTCTGAGTTTCAGAGGGCACAGTGGAAAGGTGTCAGGGATTGAGAGAGGGTGGGGGATACACCCAGATTTGGGGATGTTGGGGGGCCAGAGTCTGAAATGTTGAAGGTTGGGTTTCTTGGTAGGAGTAGAGGATGGCAGCAGACAGGGTTAGAGGGATGAAGGGATTGATCTATCTCCTAGATGGTTGCATGGAACTGGAAGTGCCCCAGAAGAGGAGATGGAGCCCCACACAGAGCCAGAGAGGGGGACTTCTCTCCCGCCTATGGCAACATGAGATCAAGGGAAGGATACTGACAATGGAAGTTGATTCCCTCCTGTCTCCTCTGGCCCTGAGGACAAATATGCTGGATTGGAGACCCCTCCCTTAAGTTGTAACCTTGGTATAGCTGACTGGAACCCATGTGCACTCATTAGTTAGACTTGAGAGGTTAGAGGAAAGAGACGATTTCGATGTCCTGGGGGAATTTCAAAATCTCTCCATGTTCTGTAGTTAACTAAGGACCTTTAACTCTTCCTTGAGAAACAGACAATCCACTAAAGAAAGATTACAAAGAAAGATTACCAGATTTCCATAAACATAGGAAAAAAAAGTTTACCATCTCTATATTCAAATATATGCAAATTAAGAATACAAGGAGATAACAGTTTTCAGCTGTCAAATTAGAGATGATAAAAATAATTATAATATTTAAAACTAGTGGAGTGAGGTCACAAGAGCAATATGATAGCTACTAATATAAATTGTCATCATGCTTTTCTGGAACATAGCAACATTCTTTAAAGCCTTAATGAAAGCAAATTTTTTGGTCTGTACTATTACTTCTAAAAATCTATCTGAAAAAACATATCAGAAGGTTTGACATGTTTATATATAGAAAAGTTTCCTGCTACATAATTTGTAAGAGCTAAATTATAATAACTTTAAATATTAAAATTATAAAATGTTTTAAACTTTATGGTCCATTTCTATGATGGGAAACCATGATAACACTGAAAATCATACTCTCAAAGAGATGTTAATAACATGAGAACACACTCATAAAATATTTTGTTAGCAATGTAACAACCTTGTTAACAAGGATATGACAAAAACAAGACATCATCTATAATTCATAATTGGTTCTCAGCATTGGCAAGAATCACCCCAGGATCACCTGAAGAATTTATTAAAGTCACAGATGTCCTAATCCCAGGTTAGGACATGTCCTAATCCCAGGTTAGGTATGTCCTTATACCTGGTTGAATCAGAATCTCAAGTTAACTATGAAGTAGGAATAGAGAAAATTACAATGAAAAAAAAAAAAAAACACAGACATTTTTAAGAGGAACACGACACTTTTATAATTGGGAAGAACTGCAATAAATATTATTAGCCTGTAAAATCTCCTTCAGGTCCTTGAAAACAAGACTTCCCCTCCAACTCAGTATCAATAGACTGCTCATACCCTAAAATCAGGCCTACCCTCAGAACACAGCAGTCAGCAGGAGACTCTGCTCTAGACAGAGTCAAGTTTAAGAGGTCAGTTCAGTCGCTCAGTGGTGTCCAACACAACTGCAAAATATTAAGAACATCTCTAGGATTTTTCTTCTATTTAAATTGTATTATAAATCGCCAAAACACAAACCTCAGGTCCAAGCACAACATGCAGCAAAGCCTGACTTCACGTGACTGACAGATCTGGGATGAGAGTAATGTAAAAGTGCCAGGGTCTAGTGGCACAGAGGAGCTGGCTTCCCCACGCTTCAAAGGCAGGCCGAGCTCCATAAAGCTAAAGCCACTTTCCGACCAGATATTGACGGTATTTGTTTATGTACATTATTAGAAGAAAACAAACAAAAACATGGAGTTGATTTCCTGCTCTTGCACCTGTCCAAATACTATTCTTCATGGTTGATGGACACACAGCCTCATGAATTTACTTACCTTGAACAATTCCACAAACATCCTCTGGTTTGCCAGAATCCATTGTAGAATTTATCAGTTTTATTTGTAAATAAGAATTTTTTGGTTTATTTTTAAATAAGCCAACTTTTCCCCTAATCAGCTGCCATTCGCTCATTAAGCATTCCATATAAAACCTTGGCCAATTCTCTTATTGATCACTGTGTTGCTCATTCTAAGGCTGAGGTTCTGCACAAAGGGGATACAAGTTTGATGTACAGTTAAATTGCAGTGGACTCCCCATGTACTATTTATCACCATACACAGAAGTCTCCTGGAAGAAACTAGGCTCTGGCTGTTAATGACCTTTCCATTTCCTTTGTCTCTGCAGACGTCAGTTGTTGCCAGGTAAACTGCCGTAGCTCCATATAAACTCTGCTGCTGCTGCTAATGGCACCCCACCCCAGTACATTTGCCTGGAAAATCCCATGGACGGAGGATCCTGGTAGGCTCCAGTCCATGGGGTCGCTAAGAGTCGGACACGACTGAGCGACTTCACTTTCATTTTTCACTTTCATGCATTGGAGAAGGAAATGGCAACCCACTCCAGTGTTCTTGCCTGGAGAATCCCAGGGACAGGGGAGCCTGGTGGGCTGCCGTCTATGGGGTTGCACAGAGTCAGACACGACTGAAGTGACTTAGCAGCAGCTGCTAAGTCCAGGCAAGAACACTGGAGTGGGTTGCCATTTCCTTCTCCAATGCATGAAAGTGAAAAGTGAAAGGGAAGTTGCTCAGTCGTGTCCGACCCTCAGCGACCCCATGGGCTGCAGCCTACCAGGCTCCTCCGTCCATTGGATTTTCTAGGCAAGAGTACTGGAGTGGGGTGCCATTGCCTTCTCCGCAATATAAACTCTAGTTACTGCATTATCATTGTTTATATAAGACCTTTGTCATAATACTAGACCAGCTATGTCAGATAAGGATTAAACTTTCAGCAATTCAAAATGGGGATGTGTGTTTCAACCTCTATTCTTCAACCTGTTCCTTAATAACCTGAAATCACTCTTGGATAAAATGGATGCATGTCACTTACCACAGAGAAGAAAAAGGTGTGGCCTTCTCTTATATGAAGATTATGTAGATTTTTGGCAGGAGGGATTGGCCTTAACAAACAACTGGCTTGGCAACTGCTGACATAAATGGCTGCAAGATAAATATTACAAAGCCAACTCAATGACGGGTAAAGAATCCACTTGCCGATGCAGGAGATGTGGGTTCCATTTCTGTGTCAGGAAGATCCCCTGGAGGAGGAAATGACAACCCACTCCAATATTCTTGCTGGGAGAATCCCAAGGACAGAGGAGTCTGGTGGGCTACAGTCCGTGGGGGTCACAAAGAGTCTGACACCACTGGGCTACTGAGGACACATGCACGCATGTGACTTCTAACAGTTAAAAGACTGGAAATCAATATAGGTATCCCCTGCTTTGGGGAAGTTCTCTTTACTTTACTTTTACTTCGCTTTTACAAAAAAACCAGTATTAGTACCTGTTTTCTCTAACTGAAAGAAATCAGAGGAGGATTTACGCTTTTATGAAAAAAAAAAGGTGAAAATTGAAAATAGTGTTCGGTGTTTGTTTTGCAGTAAGGTGCTATAGAGGCAGTGGGCACCCCAAGCAGGTAGGGTGGCCCCACTAACTCCTTCCCCAGAACTATACTCAGCATCCCAGCATCTAGCCACCTTTGAACCGGTGTCTGTGAGCATCTGGGCTTTATCTCGATTTATTTTGTGTGTCATTAGCAAGAAGTGTCCTAAGGTAATTGCTTCTTTTCTTTGCACCATTTGGGCTTATGAAAGGGTTCATAGGAACATTCTATCTTCCAATAGTGGGGAAACCTGTAATTATATTTAGTGAGTGAAATCATTTAGTTAGCTGGGCTTCTATTTTCAACCAATTTAGCTTGGAAAGTACATCAGGAAGTTACATGACCCAAGGTAAAGAAACCGTGGAGGGGCAGCTTATAATATTTGGGGAGGCCCTCTTTATAAAATAGAATTTAAAAAATAAGTGCAAATTTTTATTTAGACAAGAAAGAAATCGCAGTAAATTACAACTCAAAATTACAAAAGCCTACAAATTCCACAGATTTTACATGTTTTCAGGCTGTTTCTCATGCCTCATAAAGTGTCCTGCAAGTCAGGAGCACTAAATCTTAAACCTCATTAGCTTCTTAGTATGTCCACATGCATCCTTAGAGCTTTCTGGAAAAAAAAATAATTATAATGATGCAGCATTTGGGTTTGTCTGCTTTAAATAATTTCAGACCTAAATGACTATAGCATAACATTTAGAGGCAAATATTCAGTTTATCTAGTGTTTGACTGTGGCCACAGGAAGCCACTTTTTAGAAACAATGCTGGCCTTTTTGCCAAGTGTATTTAGGAGGTCTCTGTGAAGAAAGAGAGTGGGTTTAAGAGTATGGATGTGTCTTTTCCCGGAGAAGGCAATGGCAAGCCACTCCAGTACTCTTGCCTAGAAAATCCCATGGATGGAGGAGCCTGGTGGGCTGCATTCCATGGGGTTGCTACCAGTCGGTTGCGACTGAGCAACTTCACTTTCACATAATGGAGAAGGAAATGGCAACCCACTCCAGTGTTCTTGCCTGGAGAATCCCAGGGACGGGGAAGCCTGGTGGGCTGCCGTCTATGGGGTCGCACAGAGTCGGACACGACTGAAGCGACTTAGCAGCAGCAGCAGCAGTGTCTTTTCCAGATTCTCGCCTTTTATAAGCTGATGTCAGCCTGAAGTTTACCTTAGCAGTTGAGATAAAGCTCCGCTTCACTGTCCTTCAGAATCTTGTAAGGCTTATTCACAGCTTGCTTGGTGGAGGCAATGTTCACTGTTTACTATGGAGCAGATACAACCAGTCCATTCCTCTCCTAACAACATCACCTTTAGCCCAAGGAATGGAGATGCTGATTGAATTGGTACCACCTGGGCTTGTTACTAATTAGCATTTCGGGTCAGGCACAGGCCATGCACTCAGCTACTCTTTTCAAATCTCAGTGCTTTCCGATGGAAATATGTTTTCCAGATTTTTTTTTTTTTACTATAAGGACCTTTTAAACACTTATTATTATTTTTTATTGAAGTATAATTGCTTTACATGTTGTGCCAGTTTCTGCTGTGCGACAAAGTGAATCAGCGATATGTAAATAGCTGATATCCCCTCCCTCTTAATCTCCCTCCCACCCCAGCCCACTTCCCACCCCTTGAGGCCATCACAGAGCACTGGGCTGGGCTCCTCCTGCTCTACAGCAGCTTCCCATTAGCTGTCTTTTACACACGGTAGTGTATATACGTCAGCGCTACCCTCAGATATTCTTATTTCCGTCACACTCTATGTACTCACCCCAGAGCCTAAAGACTTTAAAATTCTGCCATCTGCATCCTGGGGCCAGATTATCCTCATTATCTGTAAAACAATGCTACCAAATTTCTTTTTGGAAAAATTCAAACGCCCCTTTTGTGTGCAGCTGCTGCTGCTAAGTCTCTTCAGTCGTGTCCGACTCTGTGCGACCCCATAGACGGCAGCCCATCAGGCTCCCCCGTCCCTGGGATTCTCCAGGCAAGAACACTGGAGTGGGTTGCCATTTCCTTCTCCAATGAATGCATGAAAGTGAAAAGTGAAAGTGAAGTCACTCAGTCCTGTCCGACTCCCAGCGACCCCACGGACTGCAGCCCACCAGGCCCCTCCGTCCATGGGATTTTCCAGGCAAGAGCACTGGAGTGGGGTGCCATCGCCTTCTCCATGCAGAATCAAATACAAATCTCTGAATTTTGGAATTCATATCCTTTTACCCTTCCTTACTCTCATTCATTTGAGTCATGAAACTCCCAGACTTTGCCCTACACTTTTTTGCTCAGAGTTTAGCTTCATTTTTCTTTTTCAGCCATACTGTTCCCCTTCTCCACATCTGTGAGGATTTCCTTCAAGGCATAACGAAATTCAAACCTTTCTCGTGAGTAAGCTTAGTCACCCAAAGCAGAGTTACTCTATTTTTGTCCTGATCCTCTGTTGCCTTTGCGTGTGTGTCTACTATTATACACATTACAGTTTCCTCGTGCTGTGTCTTTTTTTTCTTCCATGACACTGCTTTGGCACAGGCGCTAGTCCCATAATACCAGCAGAATTTTCTACATGAGGTCAGCACACAAGTGTTAGGAGGAAAGCTCGCTAAATGATTTTGGATAAAAACCGCTCCCTTCTCTCAAGCTTGACCTTTGAGAAGCTTGGTGAATCAAGGGAAAACTTTAGAACCCATTAGTTAACGTTAGTCGCTCAGTTGTACCCAACTTTTTGTGACCCCATGGATCCTCTGTCCATGGTATTCTTCAGGCAAGAATACTGGAGTGGGTGGCCATTTCCTTCTCCGGGGGCTTTCTTCCCTACCCGGAGATTGAACCCAGGTCTCACCCATGGTGGGCAGATCCTTAACCATTTGAACCCAGTGACCAAATCCTGACATTGGCATTTATTCACAAGCTGGGTGACCCTGAGAAAATTAAGCAACCTCTCGAAGACTCAGTTTAGTAATGTGCAAAATGGGTAGAATATGTGCCTGCAAATATTTACTATGTGAATTAAAGATGATGCAAGTAAATAAAACTATGCATTTGATTGACGTGGTTGTTTGACCACAGTCTTGTCGATTCTGTTCGTGTTGCCAATTGTCTTGCTACACACATTGTGCTCACTGTTCGCTGAACCCGTGGCAGACAAAGCATGAGCTAAGAGGCTGGAAGAAAATGCGAGGATCCGTGAGAACTGCAGATGCGTTTATTCTCTCCTGTCTGGTGCAGCAGCCGTAGCAGCAGACATAACATAACAACACAGCATAACCGCATACAACAACTATTCAGGGCTTTTCCAGGTGAAGCTTATATATACTTACAGAACAAAAGTAGCCCGTGGCCAAGCGGGTATCTCGGGGACATGCATGCGCAGTGCTATCAGTGAGCTCAACAACATGATCTCAGTTACATAACCGTTCAGAGTCATTGTTTACAGAACATGGGGAGAGAGGGCGTGAGAGCGTGGGGCGAAAGAGTCTGACTGGCGTCACCTTGTTAACTTCCCCACAACCACCTTTTCACTCCCCGATTTCTGGCTCCTGTCCTGAGGACTGTGGCTCTCCAGAGTGAAGGACATCATATCTGCATGTACTTTGGTCCTGAGCCCTGGGGAGATGTGTGGAATTTACTTGCCGTCATTCTATGTCTGAGTCAAGACCATCTTATTTAATACTGATCCCCTCAAAGAAGCTTTACCTTTTTTCCTGATAAGCAAAAGACAATGTTATGCTGACAGGCTATGAATTGAATCCCAGGAGGCAAAAAAAAAAAAAAAAGGAAATTTAGCAAAGACAAGGTTCTGAAGCTATGAAGGCATTTAATTCTGCCACCATGAACAGCTGTGTATGAAATCCTTTAACTTTGCCGACAGGCACCTGGTGTCTTTACTGTCACTTCCTTACTTCTTAAAATTTTCTTTCTTTATGGCTAGCGTTTTACCAGTGCCCTGTGGGCCGAGGACGAGCTGAAGGGTGAGTGATTAGAACTAAGATTCATAGTGCTTCTTTATATCATGTAAAGGTCAGCAGGTATATTCTCTTACACACAGATAAATTTCATTCTTGTACATAGAAATAAACCAGCAAGCCAACCTTCTTGGGGATAATTTGGCTGCTGAAAAGAAGTACTACAAAACAACAGTATACGTGTATGTACTTTTTAAAAACAGATTAAAGACATCTCAGAGTACCTCATAATAATGCATTTATTGCCAGCCCAGCTCACTCTGCATGTGAATGAAGCAAACTATATATGCTTGGCCCTATGTCTCCTTCTGTTGCAGAGATCAAACTTATAAAAAAAATTTTTTTTATTTATTATTTTTATGAGGCTGAGAGACTGAGACCCTAAAATATATTGGATGATCTTTCTCTGGTTCTTATAAGTTCCAGTAATCAGTTCTTACTAGCCCACCTAGGGAATAGGCTTCTGTGAAATGATTTATCAGGAAATGGTACGCTCCTGGTGCATCTATCAGCAAGTGTCACTGCTGTGAAGCAGCTGTAATTCTCTGAGGAGCTTTTCTCATCCAACTTTAGATACCCTATGGTCTAGAAACTTAGCCATTTATACCCTGAATATCTACCCATATCATCCCTCCTTCTCTCCTCTTTCATCTGCAGGTATACTCACTCACACACACACTGGCACAGACATGGTCCCACCCTCCCTCCACACTGTGTGGGCCTTACTATTTCTTCAATTACACGTAATAAAGAACACGACAATGGAAAATGAGCAAGAGATTCAACATGCTATGCCATATCTAGGAATTTCTTAAACTGAAGGAATTGGCTTCTCCTTCAGAAAAGATACTCATCTTGTGATATGTTTTGGCTTAAGGTGTTGCATTTATTGATGATAAGAAATGTAATACTTAAAACTTCTATTTAATTGAATAGGATGGTGGAGCAGACTCTGGCCTTGGTACCCCAACACCAAATTAAATCTAGGAGATAAGAGTTTTGGGGCTTCCTTGGTGGCTCAGATGGTAAAGAATCTGCCTGCAGTGCGGCAGACCCAGGTTTGATCCCTGGGTTGGGAAGATCCCCTGGAGAAGGGAATGGCACCCCACTCCAGTACTCTTGCCTGGGAAATCCCATGGACGGAGGAGCCTGGAAGGCTGCAGTCCATGCGGTCGCTGAGGGTCAGACACGACTGAGTGACTTCACTTTCACTTTTCACTTTCATGCATTGGAGAAGGAAATGGCAACCCACTCCAGTGTTCTTGCCTGGAGAATTCCATGGACAGAGGAACCTGGTGGGCTGCTACAGTCCATGGGGTCACAAAGAGTTGGACGTGACTGAGCGACTAATACTTTCACTGAAAAGAGTTTTGGGTGAAGTAGAAAAGATTAACGTTATTGCTTTGCCAGTCACAGGGGGCCACAGCCGGTTATTGCTCTCAAAACTGTGTCCCAACCTAGCGGGGGTAGTGAGGAGTGTTATAGAAATGGTTCAAAGAGGGCATGATCAACTTGTAGACATTCTTCTGATTGGTTGGTAGAATAGATAGGACTCGGCATCATCAACCTTCTGCTTCCAACTGGTTTGTGATCAATGTGCTTGTGGGCCACATATAGTTAACTCCTCTCACTCGGTGGGGATTTTAGTAGCTGCAAAACTGCTCAAAGATAGTGTTATGTATACACCTGGGGGGTATGTGTATATGACGAGAACCTTGTCCCAAGGCTACACATTTCTTGATGTGTTTCTTGACAGTTCCTCCCTCCTCTGTCTCAGCATCCCATCCCTTTTCTAATTAGCAAATGTTTGAACCTGCCCACTGGAACTCAGGGAAGGTCATGAAGGTTGAATGAAGTCCATTTTCTATAATGAAAAAACAGGGGACACAGAAAGGCTTTGTGCCCAGGAGCCCCATAAGATCCTGCTCAGTTTCAATGGCTCTTCCAAATATATTCTTTCATTACCTTGCTGCTTAACTCTGGCAACCACGACACAGAGTCTATGAATTCATGAAATACATTAGGGATGCTTCTATAAATGTGTAATTGATACAAGATGTTGACATGAAGCCTACATAAAAATTCTCCAGATTTCATCATCGTCTTCCTGCTTAAACCTAGATGCGAAAGCCACACCTTTCCTAAAAAAATATAGTGCACTCCCCTTTGACACTGCTGATAGGTTTCAGAGAGAAGTGGCAGAGTCACACATTCATATCATTTGTGTTGATAATCAGGTAAACCCCAAGAAAGGACCAAGCCTTCTCTTCCTAGTCCTAAATTTAAAGTAATATCTCTATGCGGCTTAGCTCGTCCCCACACTGGCTCAACAAAAAGATATGTTTTTGTCACTTTCATGCACAGATAAGACTTGTATCAAGGTTGTTGGGGAAGGCATCACGGTTTTTCAATTTAAACAACAGCTCCATATCAGTGAAGTCTTGGTTAAACAAATTCCCAGAGAAACACAAGATAAGGCAAGTCTATTAGGATATTAAATGGAAAAATTGTTGCTGTATTATGTTTTCCAGTAGGGGACAAAAAAAGGGGGAGGGGAGAGAGCATATGGGTATGAGTTGATAATTATCCATTAACCAGTGCAATTAATAGATTCTCCAGACAATTACCTTGACCCAAATATTGCTCAAGCCCACATGATTGTGTTGACAGTAGATGACAGAGATCTCAGACCTAATCTTATCCTGCTTTGCTCTGCCGGCCTGTGCTGAGAGCAGTCAGGTGGTCCTGCTCATATCTGTGTTAGATTTGCTGGTGTTTGGTTGTAGAGACTAGAAACAGGGAATAAGGAGAGACAAAGAAGTGAAAGCAGTCTATGGAGGGTAAAGTGACATTCTTCCTCTTCTCCAGCTAGTGATTAAATTAAAACAATATTTGCCTTACTCGGTTCAGGATACTAGAGCAAAAAACAAAACAAAAAAAAACCATAGACTGGGTGGCTTAAACAACAAATATTTATTTTTCAAAGTCTGAAGGCTGGGAAGTCCAAGATCAAGGTGCCAGCAGATTTGGTATCTTGGTGGGAGCCCACTTTTTGGCTTGGAGACAGCAGCCTTCTTGCTCATATGAGGCTCATAAGAAGGAGAGAGAGCTTTGATTTCTTCTTCTTAACAGGGCACTAATCCCATCAGGGGTCTGCTCTAGTGGCTCAGAGGTTAAGGCATCTGCCTGCAATGCAGGAGATCTGGGTTTGATTCTTGGGTCCGGAAGATCCCCTCGAGAAGGAAATGGCAACCCACTCCAGTATTCTTGCCTGGAGAATCCCATGGACGGAGGAGCCTGGTGGGCTACAGTCCACAGGGTCGCAAAGAGTCCGGACAGGACTGAGTGACTTCACTTCACTAGTCCCATCATGGGGGCTCCACCTTGAGGAATTCCTCTAAACCCAATTCACTCCTAAAGGCCTTATCTACAAACACCATCATATAGGAGATTAAGGCTTCCAGGTATTAATTTTGGAAGGCACATATATCCAGCCCATAGCAGTGTTCTCTTTAAATAGCTCTCTGGTCACATTTGAGGTAGATATAGTGGTTTAAGAAAACAACAAAACCAAACAAACAAACAAACAAAGAGAACAAACATAAGACTGGCTTAAGAATCAGTGAAATTAAATTTGATCTTAACGTTGACAAAATGCATTTGGCACCCTTGCTTGTTCACTGTTAGTCGTTCAATTGCGTCCAACTCCTTGCAACCCCATGGACTATAGCCTGCCAGGCTCCTCTGTCCATGGAATTCTCCAGGCAAGAATACTGGAGTGGGTAGCCATTTCCTTCTCCAGGGGATCTTCCTGACCTAGGGATTGAACCTGGGTCTCCTGCATTGCAGGCAGATTCTTTACTGTCTGAGCCACCAGGGAAGGTACCCTTGCTTAAGTCATAAAAAATGAGAGGATTAAGAAGCGAGAAGGATTGTGTGATTTCTAAAATTGCTCATGGCTCAGAGGCTGCATGTTCAGATAATACATCTATCTTTACCTTTGTCTCCAGGCATCTGAAGGTGTTTAATTAATAATGTAAGAAGTGAATCTCTTTGTGAGGTCATTTCACTTGCAACACTACGATGAGATGCCATGGATAGCATCCCCAGGACAGAAATATTGAGAGGACGAGTCCTAGAATTTAAAGGCAATGCCATGTTTGTATAGTAAAGGACATAAATGCATTCATGCTGTGGGGGTTCAAACATAAAGAAAATTCACTCATTTCCAAAGCAACCCTTTGATATCAATCTAAAAAAATCAGATTAAAAGAATTCCAGACTCACTGCTGGACGCAAAGCAGAGTGATGATGTTATGTGTGTGCTAAGTCGCTTCAGTTGTGTCTGACTCTGTACTTCCCTATGGACTGTAACCTACCAGGTTCCTCTGTCCTTGAGATTTCCCAGGTAAGAATACTGGAGTGGGTTGCCATGCCCTCCTCCAGGGGGATCTTCCCACCTAGGGATTGAACCCATATCTCTTGTAGTTCCCACATTGTAGTCAAATTCTTTAATGTTGAGCCACCTGGGAAGACCTGATGACTTCATGAGACAGATTCATATATGACACCCTGCAGGAAAACTTTCTTCAAAATATCCTTTACCTGGAATCTCCAGGGACTTCAGCCCTATCACCTGCCTTCCCTGGAAACTCTCTAGTTTCTTTATCACTTTCTTGAGGTAGTTTAACCAGCAGTACACACACTAGTCCAAGTGTGACCTAAGCAGTACTTTGTACAAACATTTTTAAAAAATTTATTTTTTATTGAAGGATAATTACTTTACAGAATTTTGTTGTTTTCTGTCAAACCTCACCATGAATTAGCCATAGATATACACATATCCCCTCCCTTTAGAACTTCCCTCCCATCTCTCTTCCCATCCCACCCCTCTAGGTTGATACAGAGCCTCTGTTTGAGTTTCCTGAGCCATACAGCAAATTCCTGTTGACTATCTATTTTACATACGGTAATGTAAGTTTCCATGTTACTCTTTCCATACATCTCACCTTCTCCTCCCCTCTCCCCATGTCCATAAGTCTATTCTCTATGTCTGTTTCTCCATTGCTGCCCTGTATGTAAATTCTTCAGTATCATTTTTCTAGATTCTGCATATATGCATTAGGATATGATATATATCTTCTTCTTTTTGACTTACTTAACTCTGTATTATAAGGTTCTAGGTTCATCCACCTCATCAGAACTGACTCAAAGGCATTCCTTTTTATGGATGAGTAATATTCCATTGTGTATATGTACCACAACTTCTTTATCCATTCATCTGTCAATGGACATCTAGGTTGCTTCCATGTTCTAGCTATTATAAATAGTGCTACAATGAATAATGGGATACGTGTGTCTTTTTCAATTTTGGTTTCCTCAGGGTATGTGCCTAGGAGTGGGGTTGCTGGGTCCTATGGTGATTTTATTCCTAGTTTTTCAAGGAATCTCCATACCATCTTCCATTGTGGCTGATATCAATTAACATTCTCACCAATAGTGCAAGAGTGTTCCCTTTTCTCCATACCCTCCCCAACATTTATTGTTTGTAGACTTTTTGATGAGGGCCATTCTGACTGGTGTGAGGTGATATCTCATTGTGGTTTTGATTTGCACCTCTCTAATAATGAGTGATGTTGAGCATCTTTTCATGTGTTTGTTAGCCATCTGTATGTCTCCTTCGGAGAAATGTCTGTTAGCTCTTTTCCCCACTTTTTGATTGGGTTGTGTGTTTTCCTGGTATGAGTTGTATGAGCTGCTGGTATATTTTGCAAAGTAATCCTTTGTCAGTTGTTTCATTTGCTATTATTGTCTCCTATTCTAAGGGTTGTCTTTTCACCTTGCTTAGTGTTTCCTTTGCTGTGCAAAAGCCTTTAAGTTTAATCAGGTCCCAGTTGTTTACTTTTGTTTTTATTTCCATCACTCTAGGAGGTGGGTTATAGAGGATCTTGCTTTATGTCATCCAGTGTTCTACCTATGTTTTCCTCTAAGAGTTTTATAGTCTCTGGTCTTACATTTAGGTGTTTAATCCATTTTGAGTTTATCTTTGTGTATGGTGTTAGGAAATGTTCTAATTTCATTCTCTTACAAATAGCTGTCCAGTTTTTCCAGCACCATTGATTGAAGAGGCTGTCTTTGCCCCATTGTATATTCTTGCCTCATTCATCAAAAATAAGTTACCCATAGACATATGCGTTTATTTCTGGGCTTTCTATCTTGTTCCATTGGTCTATATTTCTGTTTTTGTGCCAGTACAATACTTTCTTGGTGACCATAGCTTTGTAGCATAATCTGAAGTCAGGAAGTTTGATTCCTCCAGCTCCATTCTTCCTTCTCAAGACTGGTTTGGCTATTCAGGGTCTTTTGTGTTTCCATATGAATTGTGAAATTTTAGTTTGACAGGATCACATTTAATCTGTCAACTGCATTTGGTGGTATAGTCATTTTCACAATATTGATTTTTCCTACCAAGGAACATGGAATATCTCTCCATCTGTTTACATCATCTTTGATTTCTTTCATTAGTCTAATAATTTTATGTGTACAGTTCTTTTGTATCCTTAGGTAAGTTTATTCCTAGGTATTTAATTCTTTTTGTTGCATTGGTGAATGGGATTGATTCCTTAATTTCTCTTTCTGATTTATCATTGTTAGTATACAGAAATGCAAGTGATTTCTGTATACTGATTTTGTATCCTGCAACTTTGCTAAATTCACTAATTAGCTCTAGTAATTTTCTGATACTATCTTTGGGGTTTTCTATGTACAGTGTCTCATCTGCAAACAGTAAGAGCTTTATTTCTTCTTTTCCAATCTGGATTCCTTTTATTTCTTTTTCTTTTCTGATTACTGTAGCTAGGACTTCCAGAACTATGTTGACTGATAGTGGTGAAAGTGGAAACCCTTGTTTTGTTCCTGATCTTAGGGGGAATGCTTTCAGTTCTTCACCATTGAGAATAATGTTTGCTGTTGGCTTATCATATATGGCCTTGACTATGTTGAGGTAGCTTCCTTCTATGTCCATTTTTTGAAAAGTTTTAATCATAAATGCATGCTGAATTTTGTCAGAGGCTTTTTCTGCATCTATTATCATATGGTTTTTATCTTTCATTTTGTTAATATGGTGTATCACATTGATTTGTGTATATTTAAGAATCCTTGCATTCCTGGAATAAACCGAACTTGGTCATGGTGTATGAGATTTTTGATGTGTTGCTGAATTCTCTTTGCTAAAATTTGGTTGAGGATTTTGCATCTATGTTCATCATATTGGCCTACAGTGTTTTTTTTGTGTTTTATCTTTGGTTTTGGTATCAGGGTGATGGTGGCCTTGTAGAATGAGTTTGGAAGTGTTCCTTCCTCTGTAACTTTTGAAAGAGTTTTAGAAGGATAGGCATTATCTCGTCTCTAAATGTTTGATAGAATTCTCCTGTGAAGCCATCTGGTCCTGAGATTTTGTTTTTTGGGAGATTTTCGATGACAGCTTCAATTTCAGTGCTTGTAATTGGGTTGTTCATAATTTCTATTTCTTCCTGGTTCAGTCTTGGAAGATTGAACTTTTCTAAGAATCTGTCCATTTCTTTCAGGTTATCCATTTTATTGCTATATAGTTGTTCATAATAGTCTCTTATAATCCTTTATATTTCTGCATTGTCTATTGTAACCTCTTCTTTTTCATTTCTAATTTTGTTGATTTGATTCTTCTCAATTTTTTTCTTGATGACTCTGGCCAAAGTTTTGTCAATTTTGTTTATCTTCTCAAAGAACCAGCTTTTAGTTTTATTAATCGTTACTATTGTTTCTTTCATTTCTTTTTCATTTATTTCTGCTCAGACCTTTATGATTTCTTTCCTTATACTAATTTTGGGGGGTTTTATTCTTCTTTTCCAAGTCATTTTAGGTGTAAAGTTAGGTTGTCTATTCATTGTTTTTCTTGTTTCCTGAGGTAGGTTTGTATTACTATAAACTTCCCTCTTAGGGCTGCTTTTGCTGCATCCCATAGGTTTTGAGTTGTCATATTTTCATTGTCATTTGTTTCTGGAAATTTTTTGATTTCACTTTTTATTTCTTCAGTAACCTGTTGGTGATTTAGAAAGGATTGTTTAATCTCCGTGTGTTTGTGTTTCTTACAGTTTTTTTTTTCTTGTAATTGATATCTAGTCTCATAGTGTTGTGGTCTGAAAATATGTTTGATATCATTTCAATTTTCTTAAATTTACTGAGGTTTGATTTGTGACCCAAGTTGTGGTCTATCCTGGAGAATGTTTCATCTGCACTTGAGAAAAAGATGTATTCTTCTGCATTTGAATGGAATGTCCTGAAGATATCACGAGATACATCTCATCTAATGTAGCATTATTAAGACTTGTGTTTCCTCATTAATTTTATGTTTTGATGATCTGTCCATTGGTGTGAGTGGGGTGTTAAAGTCTCCTACTATTATTGTGTTACTGCCAATTTCTCCTTTTATGTATGATAGTGTTTGTCTTATGCATTGAGGTGCTCCTATGTTGGGTTCATAGATATTTACAATTGTTATGTCTTCCTCTTGGATTGATCCCTTGATCATTATGTAGTGTCATTCCTTATCTCTTGTAATCTTCTTGATTTTAAGGTCTATTTTGCCTGATATGAGGATTGCTACTCCAGCTTTCTTCCCATTTGCATAGAATATATTTTCCCATCCTCTCACTTTCAGTCTATATGTGTCTTTAGGTCTGATGTGGGTTTCTTGTAGACAGCATATATACAGATCTTGCTTTTGTATCCATTCAGCCAGTCTGTATCTTTTAGTTGAAGCATTTAATCCATTTACATTTAAACTAATTATTGATATATATGTTTCTATTTTCATTTTCTTAATTGTTTGGGGTTGATTTTGTAGATCTTTTTTCTTCTCTTGTATTTCTTGACTATATAAGTCTGTTTAACATTTGTTGTAAAGCTGATTTGGTGGTACCAAATTCTCTTAACTTTTGCTTGTCTGAAAAGCTTTTTATTTCTCCATCAATTTTGAATGAGGTCCTTGATGGGTACAATAATCTTGGTTGTTGATTTTTCCCTTTCAGTACTTTAAATATATCCTGCCATTCCCTTCCGGCCTGCAGAGTTTCTGCTGAAAGATCAGCTGTTAAACGTATGGGGTTTCCCTTGTATGCTACTTGTTGCTTTTCCCTTGCTGCTTTTAATAGTCTTTAGTCTTTGTTAGTTTGATTAGTATGTGTCTTGGCATGCTTCTCCTTGGGTTTATCCTGTATGGGACTCTGTGGACTTGACTATTTTCTTTTCCGTGTTGGGGAAATTTTCAACAATAATCTCTTCAAAATTTTTCTCATACTCTTTCTTTTTCTCTTCTTCTTGGATCCATATAATTTGAATGTTGGTTCATTTGATATTGTCCCAGAGGTCTCTGAGACTATCCTCAGTTCTTTTCATTCTTTTTACTTTATTTTGCTCTTCAGAAGTTATTTCCACCATTTTATCTTCCAGCTCACTGATTCGTTTTTCTGCTTCAGATATTCTGCTATTGATTTCTTCCAGAGTATTTTTAATTTCAGTAAGTGTGTTGTTTGTCTCTGTATGTTTATTCTTTAAATCTTCTAGGTCTTTGTTAGTTGATTCTTGGTATTTTCTCCATTTTGTTTTCAAGGTTTTTGATCATCTTTACTATCCTTATTCTGAATCCCTTTTCAGGTAGTTTGCCTATTTCCTCTTCATTTATTTGGACTTCTGCATTTCTAATTTGTTCCTTCACTTCTACAGTATTTCTCTGCCTTTTCAATTTTTTTTTTAACTTATTGTGTTTGAGGTATCCCTTTCCCAGGCTTCAAGGTTGAATTCTTTCTACCTTTTGGCTTCTGCCCTCCTAAGATTGGTCTGGTGGTTTGTGTAAGCTTCATATAGAGTGAGATTTGTGCTGAGTCTTTTTGTTTGTTTGTTTGCTTGCTTGCTTGCTTGTTTTTCCTCTGATGGGCAAAGCTGAGTGAGGTGCTAATCCTGTCTGCTGATGATTGGGTTTGTATTTTTGTTTTGTTTGTTGTTTAGATGAGGCACCCTGCACAGGGTGCTGCTGGTGGTTGGGTCATGCCGGGTTTTGTATTCAAGTGGTTTCCTTCGTGTGAGTTCTCATTGTTTGATACTCTCTAGGGTTAGTTCTCTGATAGTCTAGGGTCTTGGAGTCAGTGCTCCCACTCCAAAGACTCAGAACTTAATCTTTCGTCAAGAACGAAGATTCCACAAGTGGTCTGTTATGACATTAAGTGAGATTAAAACAAATACCCAAAAATAAGAAACAAAAGATGAACCCCAGACAAATGGCAGTTACAAAATCAGATGAATAATAATTAAAATAATGGAATATATACATATACATATACACCCACAGATCAGATCAGATCAGATCAGTCGCTCAGTCGTGTCCGACTCTTTGCGACCCCATGAATCACAGCACGCCAGGCCTCCCTGTCCATCACCAACTCCCGGAAGTCACTCAGACTCACATCCATTGAGTCAGTGATGCCATCCAGCCATCTCATCCTCTGTCGTCCCCTTCTCCTCCTGCCCCCAATCCCTCCCAGCATCAGAGTCTTCTCCAACTCTTCACATGAGGTGGCCAAAATACTGGAGTTTCAGCTTTAGCATCATTCCTTCCAAAGAAACCCCAGGGCTGATCTCCTTCAGAATGCACTGGTTGGATCTCCTTGCAGTCCAAGGGATTCTCAAGAGTCTTCTCCAACACCACAGTTCAAAAGCATCAATTCTTCGGCGCTCAGCCTTCTTCACAGTCCAGCTCTCACATCCATACATGACCACAGGAAAGACCACAGCCTTGACTAGGCGAATACACCCACAAGCAAAGTCAAAACAGTCCAACAAAAATAAAGTACAGTAGATTGACCTGGCAAAAAAGAAAATCAAAAATTATATTATCAGTTAAGAACAAAACTAAAGCACAAACCAGAAAACCAAACTAAAGCAAGGTGCCAAGTGGGGAATAAAGCGATGAAAACAAAGCTAACAAATATGTTGAGATGAAAGGAAAGAAAGAAAAAGCAAGAACAGTTATGCAAAGTTAAATAGAGGTAGGTAAAGATTTATATACATTAAAGATTAGCTGCAAGGGAAAAAATCATAGCAGGAAAAGCAGACAGAGGAATAAATGGGAAAATAATACTATGTTTAAAAAATTAAAATTAAGAAAAAAGAGGAAAGAAAAAAAAAGGAAAACTCTACAGAACTGCAAAAGCCCGACATAGAGGCAGATGTTTATGACAATGATAAAGAATATGACTGAGGGGAAAAAAAAAGCTCAAAAGCTTAATTAGATTTCATAGTGCCAATAAAATCCACAATTACAATGGGGGGGAGGGGAATCCAAAAGAATCTACAGAGCAAGTGAAAACGTAAGAAATGTTTTTCTTGAGTCATTGCTGTTAGAGTCCTTTTCCTCGCTGGGAGTCACAGTCCACCTCACCTCCTTGGATACCCTCCAACACTGTGCTAATCTCAGGACCTGTTGTGGGGGCAGCTCAGATTCTAATCTGGTCCTACTCCTGTGTGTTCATGCTTCCAATGTCCACAGCTAGCAGAACTAGTGCATTTTCTTTAGTGGGAGCTCTCAATGTCCTTTTATATATTCCATAGACACAAAGTCTGCCTAGTGGATTGTGTGGATTTAATCTGGAGCTTGTATAGCTGGTGGGAAGGTTTTG
Source organism: Tragelaphus eurycerus (assembly GCA_935064755.1). Taxonomy (NCBI): domain Eukaryota; kingdom Metazoa; phylum Chordata; class Mammalia; order Artiodactyla; family Bovidae; genus Tragelaphus; species Tragelaphus eurycerus. The sequence goes on along the minus strand of CAKXYN010000034.1, from coordinate 6,952,115 downwards.
GGTCTTCTTTAGGCACACTGCCCCTGGGTTTCAATTGTTTTATTTCCACCTCTGCATGTGGGTAGTCCACTGGGGTTTGCTCTTGAGGCTGCCGTGGAGGACTTGGATCTGCTCCTGTGAGGGCCAGGTGTGGAGGTGGTGCAGCTGCTTGGGTTTCAGGGATTCTGACAGCAACAGGTACTCAGGGGAGTTGGCAGCTACAGCAGCAGAGAATATAGTGCTCTAGAAGAGTATGGCAACCAGTATTGGCCAGTACACTCCAGTATTCTTGCCTGGAGAACCTCTCTGGCAGAGAAGCCTGGCAGGCCACAGTCTACAGGGTCGCAGAGAGTTGGATATGACCAAAGCGACCCTGCGCATATAGAGGCAAGATTTTTTTTTTTTTTTTTTTTTGCCTGTGGCAGCTCTGCCCCAGTGAGAGTTGAGCGAGCGTGAAGGTGGCACAGATGCTTGGCTTGTGGTGACCCTGGTGGTGCAAAGTGTGCAGGGACACAGATCGCCTCCACCACAGGAGTTATGGCCCTATCTGAGTCTTTTTTCCAAGCCCTTTATAGCTGGCAATCAGAAGGCCTCTTTGGCCAGTCTTTCTCCATAGCTCTGCCAGTTCAGGTACTTAGAGAGCTCCTTTGGCTGGGGTCCTTCTCTATTGTTTGGTGTGTCAGGCACCTAGAGGGGGCCCCCTGGTGGGGGTCCTACTCTGTAGATCAATGTGTCAGGCACTTAAAGGGGAGCCCTGGGTGGGGTCCTATTCTATAGTTCAGTGTGTCAGGCGTTTGCTGGGGCAGCCTCTCTATTGTTCAGCTGCTGATGCTGGCCTGTGGGGAGAGGCTATGGTGCTGGCTCCACCCCCTACTCATGACTCAGCAGTATCGCATTGCTTCCATGGCTGCCTGGCTTTCCTCCACAGGCATTCCCCACCACAGTCTCCTCCCTCAAATCCTTCTCTCTGCAGCCAACAGTAGCCCTCGCCCTAGGATTTCTCCACAATCCCTAAATTCCAGCTCCTGGCTGCTGCGCCTTCCAGGGGACCTGCGTCCCTGTCCAGGGTATGTATGGCTGCAGCAAGGACTGTCTTGATTCTCATTCCATTTAGGCTGCCACAGATCAGCTGTTTCACTTTCAGCCTTAAATGTTTCTCCTCTGACTCAGACAACTGCCCTGATGTAGGGATCAGACCCCTGCCTCAGTTCCCCTGCCCACTGAGGGCAGGTCCAGTCCTACTCACACTCCTGTTTTCCCCCTAGTTCCTTCACCCTACCGAGTTTTGCATGGTTCTATATATTCTTTTCCACTGCTCTAGTACTCCTGTCTGTTCTCAGCTGGTGTTCTGCACGCACTCTGTGTCTGAAGGTGTATTCCTGATGTATCCGTGGAGAGAGATGTACTCCACGTCCACCTACTCCTCTGCCATCCTGTTCTCTCCAACTATACTTCTGTACATTTTTGTTTGTTTGTTTTATGACCCATATCCTTGTCTGGTGTAGAAACTGTATTGATCTTGTGGCCACAGAAGTATATTCAACAAGAGCCATCCAGAAACAGTCCAAAATGATGGTGAGGTTTATTTTCTTTATTGAAAAGATAATCAGTTTCAGTTATAAAACAGATTGTTATATCTAGGAATAGGTGTGCTAATGTGGCATAAGGCAGTGCTTCTCAAGCTGAGAAGTAGGACTTAGTTGGTCATGCCATATTAGACAGGATGAAACAAAGAAGAAAAAGAAAAGAAAGAAAGGGGGAAGAAAGAAAAGAAAATGGATAGAACACATTAGAAAATGTCTCACAATATAGTTCAGTGTTGTTTTATGAAACATTTGTTGCCCTGATATGTACTTAATGCACAACAAATCTATTGTGCATATTTATAGGATTACATGGGCTTCTCTGATGGTTCTGTATAAAGAATCTACCTGCAATGCAGGAGACATGGGTTCAATCCATGGGTCAGGAAGATCCCCTGGAGAAGGAAATGGCAACCCACTCTAGTATTCTTGCCTAGCGAATTCGAGGGACAGAGGAACCTGGCAGGCTACAGTCCATGGGATCACAAGAGTCAGACCCAACTTAGTGACTAAACTACCACCACTACCACCAGACTGCAATGTAAAATGTATTTCCTACTTTAGGTTATGTTTTAAAATTTTGCATGCTACTATAAAAAGATGTGAGAAATTTTACTAAAGAAAGAAAATGTTAAGCTTAGAAGCTAACAGGACATGGTCTTTAGAGGTCGGCCATGTGTAGGTACAAAAAATAGGGCTAGACAATAACTATACGCTGCCTCAAACAATGCCACTGACTCATCATGATGGAAGCATCCCAGGCTGGACCTCACTCGTGTCTGGCCCTCTCTGTTCTGTAACTATGCAGCCAGCTGGAAGAGAATGCTCATAGCCCTCTGAGGATGGAAGAGGGAATGCATTCAGTTTCAACTTTGTGAAATCAAACACAGATAAGGGTCTGCCCAGAGCTGTTATCTGTGATCAGAAATTACAGTTACATTTTTCCTTTGAGTTCTTTTCTCCCTTTATCTCTCTCCCCACCTTAAAAAAAATGAGTAAAAAGTAAAAGCACCCCTGAAATGATAACGATACCTTGAGTGAGGCATTTGTGTGACTTCTGGGAATGTCAGGGACAGAAAGCTCATGGAGCTTGTCTTGTGGAGCAGGTAGCAATAGCTGGTCCTGAGGATAGCTTTGGCTGGCTCTTTTTGTCAATAATGATTGACAGCTTGCTTCAGCTACAGTGATGAGAAAAACATCTTCCCTCTAGCATCTCTGCAAAGGCAACTGGGACTTACAGGCATTTATATATTTTAAATTACTCATCCTCAAGGGGATTTTGATTTTGCTGGTGATGCAGGAATGAGAGAGAAGTTCTTGAAAGACAGTCCCTGAGAGAAAGAAAAAAAAATGAATCTTTAACCCTTACTGAACTAGAGAGATGGATATTACTTGAACTTTGGAAAGAGAATATCCAATGCAAAGATGACGATGTTTGCTGTTCCCAGTTGCCTACCAGGCTCCTCACTCCATGAGATTCTCCAGGCAAGAGTACTGGAGTGGGTTGCCATTTCCTTCTCCAGGGGATCTTCCCTGACCCAGGGATCCAACCCGGGTTTCCCACATTCCAGGCAGACGCTTTAACCTCTGAGCCACCAGGGAGACCCTGTTTGCTATAGGATGCTATAAAAATCATGTAATCCCAATTAACTTTTTCTGTAATACCTGGTAGAACTGGGATCCTGATCAAGTAATTTCAATTTAATACACATGAACTGAGAGTGACTCACATAAAGGACACTGAGCATAATACTAGGGGCATAAAGAAGAATTGCTAGGACTAATCACCTTCTGAATTGAACAGGGAAACAATGAATCTTACTATACAGCATTAGATGGTGTGTTGTCCACATCACAGAGAGTGGGAGCCCCAAGACCTGTTGAACTGGTCTTTGAGGATCCATATGAACCAGGGGATTCTACTTGACCCCTGAGATAGGGTCCACCACATCCTAACCAAGCCCACTTCACTGTTGCCTCTCAAGTCTCCATCAAAACCACCTAGGCTATCCACCAAATTGGTACACATTAGACTCAAACATGAATGTTTTCTGTTGCTACCGTTATAACAGGGTTTCTTGATTTTTAGGAATGCACCGTTCAGAGCAAGTGTTTCACCTTTTTTTAAAATTAAATTATTTATGTATTTATTGGTTTTGTTGCTGCATGGGGGCTTTTTCTACTTGCCATGAATGGTCTTCTCACGGCGGTGGCTTCTCCTGTTCTGAAGCACGGGCTCTAGAGTACAGGCTCAGTAGTTGTGGTGCGTGGGCTTAGTTGCCCCGTGGCATGCGAGATCTTCCTGGACTGGGGATCGAACCTGTGTCCCCTGCGGTGTCGAGTGGATTCTTAACCACTGGACCACCAGGGAAGCCCCAGAGCAGGGGACTCCTGATACATGTACCCTCCTACTTACTGATGTTTCAGCAAGCATGGGGGTTCTTTAAGAGTTACATTTTCAGAGAGTGTTATCATGCCAGGGTATCTCAAAGCAGGATCTCCTATCTGTATGATTTGGATTAGCTTGGATAGAACTAAAATGAATTTTTGCCTCCCATTTATAATATTGTTAGTATCAAATTTTCCTTAGAAAGTGAATTGAGATCGGGTGGCACAATGATGTAAAATGTGACTGTATTGTTGACTTTGGAGTTTGGGAGGTGGTTTGTCAATGGGAAGTGAGGAGGCCTTGGGAGCTGCAGCCTACCCTTCAGACAGAAGTAGCTGATCACCCAAACCGCCACTGTATGGTGGTAATAAACAGCGGACTGACTGCTAATTGGTTTTATAATTGTTTATACTTTCTCTTTAGACCATACACTGTTCCCTTGTTGCCTGCACCTGGGGCAGAGGTCAAATACCCCGACTGCCCCACTTCCTACATCACTGGCTTGGGTTTCCACTTTTTGCAATACTCTAATCTTAAGTATGTCAATGCCTGATTCTTTTTCCTCACAACATTTAGAAACTTGCAGGTTTAATATTCTTTGGTTTATAATGCCAAGTACATATAAGTTAAACTAGAAATCTTGACATCATCTGAATTTCGGTAACGAGGGCAGCTGTTTTCTCTAAGCCCTGTCATCACTCTCTTTTACATTTGAGATTTATATATACTAGCATTTCAATAAATTAAACATTTACTGAAAATATTAGCTAGGAATCAGCATCTACTATTTTTCTTCTAATCATCTACCAATTCTTCAAATTCCCAAGCTTTTGAAACAGTCAAGAGGGGGCTGTTTTCAAGTTACATAACTCTGCTAACCTAGTTAACTCTATATTGGCTCATAGTAATCTACTAACTCCTGAAGCTTCCAAGAGTCACAGTATGCTTAGAGGTGAAAAATATCTTTCCTAAATTGGATTAAAGTAATGTGTAGATAAATATGTATATAATATTTTAATAAGGGGAGTAGATGCTGTTTTCTTTCATTATGTCTTCCATTCATGTTGCTCTGAATTTAGATTGCAGAGGAAGTTGTTAAATTACATTTAATAATAGAGCAGGGTGTTGAATGTATATTAATTAAATATCAGCAGATGGTAAAGGGAGTCCTTGCTGAGTATGAATAAGGAGAGAGAGTTCTAACTGCCGTGTAATTAAGTTGAACCTGCAGAAACAATGGAGGTGTGATTACTTTTTTATTAACACATTATACTTACATGTGATGTGGAAGAATTTAATTACTCTGTAACTCCTATTAGGGTAAGCCAAGTTGCTCTCACATTGAGTTGGTCTCTGTTCCCAATAAACATGATGAAACAGCCCATGCCATGTTATTTCCATGCGTTTTGATTGTCACGTGATGAAGGTTGCAAGATGGTCCCCATGTGTCTCCATATTTGGATGTGTCTTAGTACCATCAAGCAGCCACCTATATCCCCTCTGTTTCTTGCAAAATGTTAGTGGGTAATTCTCAAATTTCAGAAAAATGTAGACACAGAAGGGTAAACTTATCTTTCCTGTGGAGGCATGTCTTGGATATATAACAGTTGATAATCAGATTTTACTTGGTTTAGAGAAAAACTTAGTAAAGAAGAAAATGAATCAGTTTTGGCCTTGAGGTTGGTAAGCAAATGAGTTGCCTTGAGTTGCAGGCAAGTCTACCTCTGAGGGTGTATTTGCCTTTCATGATCATTTATTTGTTTGAATGCCACTGTATTTATTAAGGGTTTCCCAGGTGGCACTAGTGGTACAGAACTTGCCTGCCAATGCAGGAAACATAAGAGAGGTGGCTTTGATCCTTGGGTTGGGGCAATGCCCTGGAGGAGGGTATGGGAATGCACTCCAATATCCTTGCCTAGAGAATCCCAAGGACAGAGGAGCCTGCCAGGCTACAGTCCATTGGGTCACAAAAGAGTCAGACACAACTGAAGCAACTTCGTACACATGTATTTATTAAGTGGCAACTGTTATGTGCAGGTCATTAATATACATATATATTTTTGAACTTCATACCTTTTCTTTACTGGTGATGGTAGTCTTGAAACTAAGTGGGGCTCTGTGGGACTCCTGGGCTAGGAGGCCTTTCTGTCCCCCATTTCTTGTAGCCAAGACTCCAGCCATTATAACCTTCCATGAGTTCCAAACGGTGGATCTGAACAATTGCCAATCAAGGGAGGAGCAGCCAAAAAACCACCTGAGGTAAGATTAAAGGACCAGAGAAGGTCATCAAGATCAGGAGACCGGCCACCTGACAGGAGATTAAGGGCATGCTAAGTCCGACTCTTTGTGACCCCATGGACTGCAGCCCAGCTGACTCCTCTGTCCATGGGGATTCTCCAGGCAAGAATACTGGAGTGGGTTGCCATGCCCTCCTCCAGGGGATCTTCCCAACCCAGGGATCAAACCCAAGTCTCTTATGTCTCCCGCATTGGCAGTCAGGTTCTTTACCACTAGCACCAACTGGAAGCCCAAAATTGCTTCTTGGAAGCAGTAGAATTTGAACAAGTGCCCCGCCTTCCTGAAGAGACTGGAGTCTTAATCCAGTGCCTCAGACCGCTCTGCCATGCTGAAAGTGAAAGTGAGGTCGCTCAGTTGTGTCTGACTCTTTGCGACACCATGGACTGTAGCCTATCAGGCTTCTCCATCCAAGGGATTTTCCAGGCAAGAGTACTGGAGTGGGTTGCCATTTCCTTCTCCAGCGGATCTTCCTGACCCAGGGATCAAACCTGGGTCTCCTGCATTGCAGGCAGACGCTTTACCCTCTGAGCCGCCAGGGAAGCCCCGTCTGCCATGCTACCTGGTGCTTAAGGAAATACAAGCCCTGCTTATACTCTAATCTTATCTGAGACCCTATCTTTGGTTCACTGTTATAAAGCCTTTCATCAAATCCTTTGGGATTGAGACATATTTTTTTCAAGGCAAAAGCCTATTGTGTCTCCTTTTGCCTGAGAAAGCAATAAAGCTGTATTTTTCTACTTCACCCAAACCTCTGTCTCTAGGATTTGATGATAATGGCACTGGTGTACAGGGAGGCTGAGGTTTCAGTATCAGTCCAGCTTCCAACAACGTTTCCATAGAATTCTCAGAAAGTTGAAGATCTTAGGAACAATGATGGATCAATCTTCACATTATTATTTTGAGTAGGGCCCTTGATTAATAGTCTGTGACTGACCTGTCTGTGTGTGCATTCACTCATGTCCAACTCTTTGCAATCCCATAGACTGTAGCCCATGAGACACCTTTGTCCATGGGATTTTCCAGGCAAGAATTCTGGAGTGGGTTGCCATTTCCTTCTCTAAGGGATCTTTCCAACTCAAGCATCGAAACTGCATCTCTTGTGTCTCTTTCATTAGCAGGTAGATTGACCTAGACTTTCCCTAATCTGATTATGAAAGCTCATTCCAGGGAGATAAGGTATAAGAGGGCTTCCCTGGTAGCTCAGCTGGTAAAGAATCTGCCTGCAGTGTGAGAGACCTGGGTTCAATCCCTGGGTTGGGAAGATCCCCTGGAGGAGGGCATGGAAACCCACTCCAGTATGCTTGCCCGGAGAATCCCCATGGACAGAGGAGCCAGGTGGGCTAAAGTCCATGGGGTTGCAAAGAGTTGGACACGACTGAGCGACTAAGCACAACACAGCACCAGGTATAAGCCAACCGTTCGGTAATTTTCAGGACGAGGAGTGCTTAGGAGAAGGACTTTGTGAGACAATGCCAATCTTCGGTGACTATTTGTTTCCAGTGGAGAAAACAGGTAGTTCTTTAACCGCCCCAATTTTCTAGCTAGGAAGGTAAAAGTATTAGCAAACAGACAGGCAGATCATATAAAAAAGCATGGTTAAATACCACTCCAGAGCCAACCTTAGCACATTTCCCCCTCTGTTATGGTGGGACCTGATATCTAATTGGTTCTCTGTCCTCTTCTCAATGTTGTAGCCATAAGTGCTAAAACCTGGCGTCTCTGACTATGAGCTCTTGATTCAAATGTGCCCAAAGCCAGAGATGGCCTTAGACAAACCTAGCGAAAAACTGATGTGACTCAGTTGGGGGTCAAGCCAACCTTAGTTCTAATCTCCTTTTTCCTTTTTTCAGTAACATTTAAGTACCAGGCTTTCCAATATGGATTTTAGACCAAATTCTTATCTTACACTCTAAATCCTATAACTGGATCTTCATTTCTCTTGGCTCCTGAATTGCTAACTTGCCTGGTATTCAAGTATTTTTTAGAACTTCAGCAGTGTAAGTCACTTACCCAAGGATCCATACTCATCAGCCACAGAGCCGAATTTCACCCAGAGCTGTTGGACTTCAGGGCCTGAACTATTAGTTACAAAGCTCTGATGACCTTGAGATTTTTTTTTTTTTTTTCTTTTGTGGGTCATATCTCTAACTCTCAGAACTTTATGGCTCATTTACCCTCCTCTTTGAAATTCTATTTAGACACACAAACTCTGAAATCACAGCCATCAGATTTCCAGGAACAAGAACAACAACAAAAAGCAAATAACTGCCAGGCTCCTCTGTCCATGGGATTCTCCAGGCAAGCATACTGGAGTGGGTTGCCATGTCCTCCTCCAGGGGATCTTCCCAACCCAGGGATCAAACTGCAGTCTTTTATGCCTCCTGCATTGGCAGGTGGGATTTTTACCACTAGCGCCACCTGGGAAGCCCAAATAGAATAATACATACTGCTAAATTAGAATGCTATAAGGGCTGCGGAAACTGATGTATGTGCCATTTCCATAGTCAAGTGCAGAGACTAAAGTGCCAGGTTGCTGGTTTCAAAAATTAGCTTGTGAAACCTTAGATAAGTTATTTGATGCCTTATTTTCTCATCTGTATGTGGTGATAATACCTCCCTCACAGTGATGATTAAACTAATTATTATATGTAAAGCACTTACTACACTGGGCATACAAGTGTCACACATGTGTTTGCTATTATGCACATAATTGTTTGAGGAATGGTTTTCTAAAAAACAACAGAACAATGTTTGCTGTGTGGTTAGTCAGTTCTCCCTTTGACTTTCCTACCATCGATAAATGAACCTCAGGTATAATGAGGCCTTTAGAGGAGGTCTCAACTGATTATGGAATCACTTCTAACCCCACAAAGCCTCAGGATTTATATTATAAAAGAAACATCTTAGAATCAAAAGGGATCCCATATCTGGGATTTCTGCTCCTAGATGATACAATTTTTTTTTTCCTAGAAGGAAATTCACAAAAATATTTTAACTGCCCCCTTTCATCCTATTTCAGGAAATTTTGGATTCTGAGGTTATTTTAAATTATTAGGGCCTAGAGTTAAAAGGTATTTACTCCTGAGTCAAATATAAATCAGATGTGGGTAATATACCCTCCTGGTGTAAGATCAGGGGGACTAGATTCCTGGCGGCCACCAACCATATCCCAGTTCAGATGTGGTTGAAAGCTGGAGGGCTGATACTGGTCCTGAATACATTACACAACCTTCCCTACATCAGGCTGAAGGGGAAAGTGGCTGCGAATGTGTACATGATCAGTGGGCCATGAATATTCTTTTTTCCCCCCACTATTAACAAAGTTATTTAAATGCTGATGGCCTCCTGAAGGATAACAATATTTAAAGGATATTCTCCATCTCATATTTGGAAATTGTTTTAAACTGTACCTACTCCAACTCCCCCACTTTATTTTCTACAGATAAGGAAACTGAGGCTCAGAAAATGGATGTGCCCTAACACTTGTCACACCATTTAATTTATGCTCTCTCACTCTAGCCACAGGACTCTTTCTAGTGTTTTCACCTGAAATATCACTGGATTCAATTGCGTTGAATTAACTAAATCATGCCTGGGAAATAGAAGGAGTGCATATGGTCCCTTGTGAGTCTGGCCCCAAATCCTTGTGGGAGCACTGCTTACCTGCAGCTTTTAATGAACAAATAAAGTTCATGTGTAAATAAGCACCATCATTTCCACTTGACCCTAAAAAGCTGATCAGGTTTACGCCAGTTGGGTCCATTGCCAGCAGTAACGTTCAGGTCAGGTTGATGTCTGCTTTCTGTAACATTAAATGTATAAACTTATTTTCTGTAATATTAGACGTATAAATTTATTCTCCTTTGAATCTATTGCTTCCTCCTTTGGTTCCACAGTGAGATCTGCAGCTACAGCTGCCTTCTTCAAAAGGAGGGCTTGAAATAAAGATTAGTATATCTAAATGTGCCCAGTACAGTTCTAAATGAAACCTCTTTCTAAAATAAAGGAATCAGCACTCAAGTATTAAATTATAAGACCCAATTAATAATTCATTTTTATTAATACAGATAATTCCTCTGAGTCATTTAAAATGCTTATGGTGGTGCAGCAGGAGCCAAGACAACATAAATTCATTTCCTCAAGTCAGTCTTATTATTTTTCTAAGAAAACGTAGGCAACCTGACACACTGTGGAGGGAAAAGAAAAACACAATATTTCAGACTGAAAAAAAAAAAAGACAGTTCCTAACAATAAATAAATTCACCATGGCCTTCAAAAATCGAAAGAATGCAGGAAACTTTCACAGTCAGAAATAAGACAGAACAGTGTATGTCTGGTATTTCTCCGCCCTTGGCAAAGAAATATCTGATTTTTCTAAATTGTGAGAAGCTATCTGAGTAGCAAAAACTTCTTTCTTCTCTGTAATTAAAAGAAAAAAAAAAAGGAAGTGCTCTAGTCTCACGGACATTAGACACCGGATCATTTAGTGGGTAAAAGACTGACAGTTTCAAGCATGGTAACTCCTAAGCTGCAAATAAATCCCAAGATATGCAGTCCAATAAAGTAAAATTTTGAAAGTAAGGTTAGAAAGTAGAGCATATCTCTGGCCCTGAAGAAGACACCACACATGGATCAGCTTATAGGATCAGGATGTGGACACATGACTCAGATTTGAACTGGACTTCATATTAAACAGCATGGCTCAGACAGTGAAGAATCGCCTGCAGTGCAGGAGATCCAGGTTCGATCCCTGGGTTGGGAAGATCCTTGGAGAAGGGAATGGCAATCCACTCCAGTATTCTTGCCTGGAGAATTCCACAGACAGAGGAGCCTGGCGGGCCACAGCCCATGGGATTGAAAAGAGTCAGACATGACTGAGGGACCAACACTTGTCTTTCCTTTCATGGCACTCAACTAGCCTCAGCTTTTCTCACATTGCCGAGAGTCAGAAAAAGTCCCTGCAGCTCTGGACACTGTTATTCTATGCAAGACCACATGATTTCTCAGTCCTCCTAGGCAAGGTGGTACACAAAGCAGGAGACAGGCCTCCATCCATTTGAGACACTGTACATGTGTCTATGGTTTAATTTTAGCACATCCTTTTTTCCCCTCTCAGGAAATGGAATGCAGCTTCCCCAGGGGGACAAAAAAAATGGAAGAATGGCTTCTATATTGGGGCCCTTAATAGATAATTAATGATTCAGATGGGGTTTTTATGGAAGCTTAAGTCCAAACTTTGGATTCACCCTTAATGAATCTATGTTCAAAATACTTTAAGAAAACCACCACCTCCACACACTGCTATTCCCACCTGTGTCTGAGACATGGTATTTCTCACCAGGGTTTCGGTTGCTGGATCTCCTCTCCAACAGAGTTCCCTGTTTTCAGCCACATGTCCTGACACGTGACAGCCTGTTCTCGTACAAAGACAAACAGGATCCTTCTAAATTGTGTTGACCTGAAACACAAAGACAGATATTTTTCCAGGAAAGTGGGATTTCTCAGCAATCAACAGAGAACTGTAATTCAGGGTCTGCAACAATGGCAAGCCATGGTTAAGTCCCCACCCAGCAAGGGAAGGAGAACATTTTTAAAGAGAGGAAAAAGAAGTTGGGAGGGTTATAATAAACAAAAAGTCCATGGATTTTTCCTTAGCAGTTTTTGCCAGGAAAGAACTGGAGTCTTTCCTCTTCCTGTTGGGTTCCCCTTCCAGGGGACTTCCCCGGTGGTCCAGTGGGAAGGACTCCACAATCCCACTGCTGCAGGGGGTGTGGGGGGAGGAGAGGTGGGGGAAGTGTTGGCCTGCATTCAATCGTTGGTTGGGGAACTATAACCCCAGATGCCTTGCAGCACAGCCAAAAAAAAAAAAAAAAAGTAATAACAATAAAACTAAAAAAAAAGCCAACAAAAAACCTCACCCCTTCCCCTCTGGTCTCCCAATTCTATTTAATTATGGATATCTTGATTAATTTTTACAGCTGTAAGACAGATCATGCCATTCATCTGCTCAAAATCCTCTGACAATTTCTCCTATAGGAAACTGGCCTTCACTACCCTACTGTCCTTATTTCTCTTACTCTCTCATTTCCTTTCTCTCTCCCCACTGACTCTCTGCTCATTATGAAATATGTCAGGAATACTTCCAACTCTGGACCTCTGAATTTGTTTCAGGGAATTCTCTTTCTCCAGATTACCACATTGCATAGACTCTCCACTTCTTAAATCTTTGCTCAGATATTCCATTATTAGGTCTTTCCTAACCAAATCTGAACAAAATGTCACACTCATCTATTCTCCACATGCTTCATCAACTTCGTCCCTAGCATTTATGATCACTTGACTGATTTGCATTGATAGATAGTCAAGTTGCCTTCTTCCTCTAGCTCCCTGAGAATGGGGATTCACTGTGGTGGATTCTGCATCTAGAAAAGTGCCTTGCATATAATAGTTGCTCAGAACTTATTTACAGAATGAAAGAGGATTGAAAAGATTATTCTAATGGGTTACAGCTAGTTAAATTCATTCTGAATGGTCCACATAGATTTTGGTTGCATCAAAGAAGGTCCAAGATGTGAAGTCTAGTTTTCACACACTTTCCCACCAACTCAAGTGACTAACTTCTGGAAAGTAACTAGACTGTGATGTCCTTCATGGAAAGGCTACCTCTTTTTGTTGTTTTACCTCCAGCAACGAACACAGGCATGACCCGTTGCTGTTGTTCAGTCGTTGAGTTACGTCTGACTCTTTGCAACCCCATGGACTGTAGCATGCCAGGCTCCTCTGTCCTCCACTATCTCCTAGAGTTTGCTCAAATTCATGACCTATATCGGGGACTTAGTAAATGTAAACAAATTAACATTTTGCCAACACAGGGTACAGTTCTTTCGAATCAATATTGCTCAGTTTACACAAGATTCACAGACTTTAAACTCATCTTTAAATATAACATATTAAAATTACTGTAACAGCATACTTAAACAGATTAACTACTTTCATATTACCCTTCCAGTACAAAACATTATTATTATTATTTTGTAATTGTGTCTTTTTTCTTATTGCAGTTGCTTTACGATGTTGTGTTAGTTTCTACTGTACCACGGAATGAATCAGCTCTATGGATACCTATATCCCCCCTCCCCTAGACCTCTCCCATCCCCTCATCTCACCCCTCTAGGTCACCACAGAGCACTGAGCTAAGTTTCCTGTGCTTTATAGCAGGCTCCCACTAGCTGTCTATTTTACAGTACAAAAAATTATATTAACCGTAAAGATCTTCTCTTTTACAAATTCCATTGTCAAAATTGCACAGAAAGTTGGTGCACAGAAGTGTTATGAGTCTTATAGTATAAAGTGAAAGAGATTAAGATTAGTACAAATAGGATATCTGAACTTCTAAAAAATACTGAAATTTCAGTACGGCAGAGTTGAGGATTTTCTTCCAAATTAATAGTATGATCAGCTCTGTCTTTTATAAAATTCTCTGGGGGAAAAATTTATTTGTGTGCAAAGTTTCTGATAGTCTTCATTTAAAGAAAGAAATTGTGAAAAGTTTCTGCTGCTACAGCTAAGTCACTTCAGTCATGTCCGACTCTGTGTGATCCCATGGACCACAGCCCACCAGGCTCCTCTGTCCTTTCTCCAAGCAAGAATACTGGAGTGGGTTGCTATTTCCTTCTAGCCATAAGCAATTAGCTAATTACAAATTGACAGTTCCTGTATTAATATACTTGATATTACTAATACTTATAACATTTCTTGAGTACTTCATCAAATGTCAAGCACTATATTGAGAGCTTTAGATGTAATGCTTATTTAAGCCTTAAGCAGACTTGTGACGTGGGTACTAATATTATCTCTATTTTATAGACAAAGGAATTAATATGTAGATATATTAGTTGTCTAAGATCACACAATTAGTACTTGATTGAACTTGGTTCAAATTCAGATCCTTTCAGCCCCGAAGTCCAGGGTATTAGTTTCCTGTTTTATAAGCTCTAGTCAATTATTTGACTGGGGAATGTGCCCTGTTTTCTCATCAAAATATATGACTTAATTACAAAATATTATCTAAAGTATACTATTCTTTATACAAGAAAGAAAGTTAAGAAATTATGCATATATCTGCTGCTGCTAAGTCACTTCAGTCGTGTCCGACTCTGTGCGACCCCATAGACAGCAGCCCATCAGGCTCCGCCATCCCTGGGATTCTCCACTATGCAAAAAAAAAAAAAAAAAAAAAAATGGAGGATGAATAAACCAGAAACTAATGAGCTGAGTTACCTAACAGTTCAGTTCAGTTCAGTTGCTCAGTCATGTCTGACTCTTTGCAACCCCATGGACTGCAGCATGCCAGGCTTCCCTGTCCATCACTAACTCCTGGAGCCTACTCAAACTCATGTCCATTGAATTGGTGATGCCATCCATCCATCTCATCCTCTGTCTTCCCCTTCTCCTTCTACCTTCAATCTTTCCCAGCATCAGGGTCTTTTCCAATGAGTCAGTTCTTTGCATCAGGTGGCCAAGGTATTGGAGTTTCAGCTTCAGCTCAGTCCTTCCAATGAGGATTCAGGACTGATTTCCTTTAGGATGGACTTGTTGGATCTTCTTGCAGTCCAAAGGACTCTCAAGAGTATCCTCTAACACCACTTCAAAAGTATCAGTTCTTCGGCATTCAGCTTTCTTTATAGTCCAACTCTCACATCCATACATGACTACTGGAAAAACCATAGTTTTGACTAGATGGCAAAGCTTTGACTTAGATGTTGGTGAAGTGATGTCTCTGCTTTTTAATATGCTGTTGTGGTTGGTCATTCTTGCCTGGAGAATCCCAGGAATGGGGGAGCCTGGTGGGCTGCTGTCTATGGGGTCGCACAGAGTTGGACATGACTGAAGCAACTTAGCAGCAGCAGCAGCATGGTTGGTCATAGCTTTTCTTCCAAAGAGCAAGTGTCTTTTAATTTCATGGCTGCAGTCACCATCTGCAGTGATTTTGGAGCCCCCCAAAATAAAGTGTGTCACTGTTTCTACTGCTTCCCCATCTATTTCCCATGAAATGATGGGTCCGGATGCCATGATCTTAGTTTTCTGAATGTTGAGTTTTAAGCCAACTTTTTCACTCTCCTCTTTCACTTTCATCAAGAGGCTCTTTAGTTCTTCGGTTTCTGCCATATGTGTGGTGTCATCTGCATATCTGAGGTTTTTGATATTTCTCCTGGCAATCTTGATTCCAGCTTGTGCTTCATCCAGCCCAGCATTTCTCATGATGTACTCTGCATATAAGTTAAATAAGCAGGGTGACAATATACACATACATATGTGTGTATGTATGTGTGTGTGTATATATATATATATATATATATATATAAAATTCGTGGTCTTCATCCAATTTCTGACACAGAGCTCAGAAAACCCTTGGTATTTCCTAAGAGATGAGAGCAATAAAAGTGTCTTTTGTTGTGTTAATGAGGTAACTTTTGGAAAGTGCCTATGGATGGGGGCTGGTTGCCAGGAGAAACAGCCACCTGATTAGAAGGCTGCAACTTTTCAGTCCTCACCCCTACCCCACCTCTGAGGAGGAGAGAGGGGCTGTAGGTTGAACTGATGGTCAACAGCCAATGATTTAATCAATCATAACTGTGTAACGAAGCCTCCACAAAATCCCAAATGGATGGGGTTTGAAAAGTTTCTGGGTTGGTGAACACTCAGAGATTTGGGAAGAGTGGTGTTCTCAGAGAGGTCAATGACGCTCTGCACTCTTCCTATAACCTCACTTTATACATCTTTTTATCTGGCTCTTACTGATTCCCTGAGCTTTGTGAGCCAGTCTAGCAAATTAAATGAACCTAAGAAGGTGGTCTTGGGGCTCTCTGATTTACACCCAGTGGTCAGAAGTGTAGATAACAAAGTAGACTTGAGATTGGTGTCTGAACTGTGTGGGGGGTGGTCTGGTAGGGCTGAGTCCTTAAACTGCAGAATCTGATGCTACCTCCAGGTAGTGTCAGGGTTGAGTCAAACTGTAAGACATGCAGCTGCTGTCCAAGAATGGTTTGTTGGATCTGAGGGGAAGGTTCCTCCGCCTTACCACCACTACATCACAATCCGGTGATGGGAACCCCTTCCTCCAAAATAAATAAATAATTGAAACCAACCCCAGGATGCTGGGGAGAGCCCAAATGGAATTCAAACTATAACAAATGAGTTTGTATTATGCTTGAATAATTTGAATAAAATAATCACATTGAAGGGCATGGGACAGAGAAGAAGTGACCTAAATACTTTGGAAAAGGACTTTGGTTACATGCTGGAAGGATGAAAACAACAAAAAAAACTGTATACGGATACGGTATTCTTGTTAGTAAATTTGATTTTCATGGAGATATGGCTAGTAACTCTAAAACTAATTTATGTACATATTAGGATTGAGAAGATAAGCTAATATATAGCAACTAATGAAAGCCATGTTTCTCAGTGTTGGAAAAAGAAGTTACAGTTAAGAAAATGGATAAGGCTCTATCTCTGTAAAAGTGCATATACAGGCAGGACTTGTGTTATTGTACTTCACTTTATTGTATTTTACAGATATTGCACTTTTTACAAACTGAGGATTTGTAGCAAGCTTGTCTATGGCACCATTTTTTTTTTTTTTTTTTCCCCAGCAGCATTTGCTTACTTCATGTTTCTGTGTCACATTTTGGCAATGCTCCAGATATTTGAAACTTTTATTACCATAACTGTATTTGTTATTGTGATTTGTGATCAGTTATCTTTGGTGCTACTACTGTAATTGTCTTTGAGGTCCTACAAATCATGCTCGAACAAGACTATGAACTTAATGCTATGTGTGTTCTGACTGCTCCACCAACTGGTCTTCCCCTATCCCTTTCTACCTCCTTCAGCCTCTGTATCGCCCAAGACACAATACTGAAATTAGGTCAGTTAATAATCCTACAATGGCCTCTAGGTGTTTTAGTGTAAAGAAAAATTATACATCTCTCACATTAAATAAAAATCTAGAAATGATTTAGTGAAGAAAGCATGTCCAAAGCTCAGATATGCCAAAATCTAGGTCTCTTGCACCAAACTGCCAACCAAGTTATGAATGCAAAGGGGAAATTCTTGAAGGAAATTAAAAGTGTTCCTCCAATGAACATACAAATGATAAAAAAGCAAAATAGCCTTATTGCTGATATGGAGAAAGTTTGGTCTGGCTAGAAGATCAAACCATTTACAAGGTTTCTTAAAGTGAAAATCTAATCCAGAGCGATGTAATAACTTTCTTTAGTTCTGTGAAGGCTGAGAGAGGTGAGGAAGCTCCAGAAGAAAAGTTTGAAGCTGACAGAGTTTGGTTCATGAGGTTTAAGAAAAGAAGCCAACTCCATAATATAAAGTGCAAGGTGAAGTAGCAAGAGCTGATATAGAAGCTGCAGCAAGTTTTCTATAAGATCTAGCTAAGATAATTAATGAAGGTGACTTCAGTGAACAACAGATTTTTCAATGTAGATGAAAGAGTATTATATTTGAAGAAGATTCCGTCTAGGACTTTCACAGCGAGAGAGGGGAAGTCAATTTCTGGCTTCAAGACTTCAAAAAAACTGGCTGACTCTCTTGTTAGGGGCCAATGCAGCTGGTGACTTGGAAGTTGAAGCCAGTGTTCATTTACCATTCTGAAAATCCTAGGGCCTAAATCTACTCCATTTGTGCTCTATAAATGGAATTACAAAGTCTAGACGACAGCACTTCTGTTTACAACAAGATTTACTGAATACTTTAAGCCCACTGTGGAAACACACTGCTCAGAAAAAAAGATTACTTTCAAAATATTTCTGCTCATGGATGATACACATAGCCATCCAAGAGCTCTGATGGAGATGTTCAACAAGATGAACGTTGTTTTCATGTCTGCTAGACCAGCATTCATTCTCCAGCCCACTGATCAAGGAGTAATCTCAACTTTCAAGTCTTATTATTTAAGAAAGATATTTCTTAAGACCACAGCTGCCATAGATAGTGATTTCTCTGATGAATCTGGGCAAAGTAAGTCGAAAAGATTTTCAAAAGGATTCACCATTCTAAATGCCATTAAGAACATTCTTCCTTCTTCATGGAAGAGGTCAAAGAATAAATATTAATGGGAGTTTGGAAGAAGCTGATTCCAAATTTCATGGACTTGGAAGGGTTCAAGACTTCAGTGGAAGACATAACTACAGATACGGTGGAAATAGCAAGAGAATTAGAGAACTAGAATTAGAAGTAGAACCTGAAGGTGTGACTGAACTGCTGCAATCTCAGAATAAAACTTGAATGATTGAGAAGTTGCTTCTTGTGGATGAATAAAGAGAGTGGTTTCTTGAGATGGAATCAACTCTTCATGAAGATGCTGTGAAAACTGATGAAATGACAACAGAAGATTCAGAATATCTGATACACTTCAGCCTTGTGTGTTACAGGAAGATCATTGATGAAGGGAAGAGTCATTCAATGTGGCAGATTTCAATGTTGTCCTCTTTTAAGATATTGCCACAGCTACCCCGGCCTTCAACAACTACCATCCTATCAGTCAGCAGTCATTGACACTGATGTGAGACTCTCCACCACCCAAAAGATTACAATTCACTGAAACCTCACAAGATGGTTAGCACATTTTTTAGCAATAGAGGATTTTTAAATTAAGGAGCCAACTGAAAGACTGTTAAATGACCAAACATGTGACAATTTGAACAAGACAAAATATGACACTAATAGATTATAACACAAGGAATAAATATTCATAAGATTATACTGATATAAATAAATGATGGAATGAATAAATAATTTAGGGAGAAGGGAAAGCCCCTTCTCTAGGAAAATTCCAATTATACAGTGTGGAAGAATGATGGAGATGAAAAATTATCACTAGGAAAAATTTCAGTCCTAACAGTTGCAGATAGGAATTACTGCTGCTGCTGCTGCTAAGTCGCTTCAGTCATGTCTGACTCTGTGCAGCCCCATAAGTGGCAGCCCACCAGGTTCCCCCGTCCCTGGGATTCTCCAGGCAAGAACACTGGAGCAGGTTGCCATTTCCTTCTCCATAAGAATTACTGATGGATGCTAAAATTGGTGAAAAAAAATATGAGGAAAAATTACATTTGCATAATCTCAAATTATCTCCCCACAAGACAGTTAACAATTTTAAAGGAAAGTAACTGTAAAGTGGAGATATGTGACTGATACTACCTTAACAAAGTCATCAGAATCAACATCATCAGCACCAAGACATATCAGCATCATGTGCCCCTGTGATAAAGCACTGAGAAGCTCACAATTCATTTCTGTGCTATTCTTGCCAAAAATGGATAATCTCAACCAAATCCTGAGAAAATAGCAAGGAAATCTAAATTTTAAAATATTGTATAAGAAAACTAACCAGTGTTCTTCAAATGTGTAAGCACCTGAGATAGAAAGGTATCAAGTACTTGTAACTGTCACAATTTGGAGAAAAGGGATAAATAATAATATGGAATCCTGAATTGGAACCAGAACTATGAAACAAACATTAGTTGAAAAACTGGTAAAACAAGAACAGAGTCTATAGATTATTTACTAATACGCCATATATTCCAATGCTAATTTTCTGGATTCCATCATTTTACTCTGGTTATATATGATGTAAACCTTAGGAAAAACCAAGTGAAGAGTACACAGAAACTTTGTGTCCTAGCTTTGCAATTTCTGTAAGTCTAGTGTTTTAAAAATCAAATTTAAAATATAAGAACACTTGAAAATAATTCCAAGAGGGCAAAATGAAAGAGGCTAGATTATATGAAATATATTCATCACTAAGAGGAGAGAAGATAATTTGGAACATGCCTTTTATTGAGCACTATATTCATCTGCTTAAGTTGCCATAATAGAATGTCACAGATCATGTGGGTTAAACAACGGAAATTTATTTCTCACAGTTCTAGAGGCTTGAAGTCCAATCAAGGTGCCAGTAGGGTTGATCTCTAGTGGGACCTCTTTTCCTGCCTTGCAGACAGCTGCTTTCTTGCTGTGTCCTCACAGACTGAGTGAGAAATCTCTGGTATCTTTTCCAATTCTTCAGTTCAGTTCAGCCACTCAGTTGTATCCAGCTCTTTGTGACCCCATGGACTGCAATACACCAGGCTTCCCTGTCCATCACCAACTCTGGAGCTTGCTCAAACTCATGTCCATCGAGTCGGTGATGCCATCCAACCATCTCATCCTCTGTTGTTCCCTTCTCCTCCCACCTTCAATCTTTCCTAGCATCAGGGTCTTTTCCAATGAGTCAGTTCTTCTCATCAGATGGCCAAAGCACTGGACCTTCAGCCTCAGCATCAGTCATTCCAGTGAACATTCAGGACTGATTTCCTTTAGGGTGGATTGGTTTGATCTCCTTCCTGTCCAAGGGACTCTCAAGAATCTTCTCCAACACCACAGTTCAAAAGCATCAATTCTTTGGGACTCAGTTTTCTTCATGGTCCAACTCTCATATTCATACATGACTATTGGAAAAACCATAGCTTTGACTAGATGGACATTTGTTGGCAAAGTGCTGTCTCTGCTTTTTAATATGTTATCTAGGTTTGTCATAGCTTTTCTTCCAAGGAGCAAGCATCTTTTAATTTCATGGCTGCAGTCACCGTCTGCAGTAATTTTGGAGCCCAAGAAAATAAAGTCTGTCACTGTTTCCATTGTTTCCCCCTCTCTTCCTCTATTTACCATGAAGTGATGGGACTGGATGTCATGATTTTAGTTCTCTGAATGTTGAGTTTTAAGCCAGCTTTTTCACTCTCTTCTTTCACTTTCATCAAGAGTCTCTTTAGTTCCTCTTTGCTTTTTGCCATAAGGGTGGTGTCATCTGCATATCTGAGGTTACTGGTATTTCTCCTCCCTGTAATCTTGATTCCAGCTTGTGCTTCATCCAGCCTGGCATTCCACATGATGTACTCTGCATATAAGTTAAATAAGCAGGGTGACAATATACAGCCTTGATGTACTCCTTACCCAATTCTTACAAGACTCTTTCCTATTCTTACAAGGACTCCAGTCTTCTGGGAGTAGGGCCCCACCCTATGACCTCATTTAACCTTAATTCCTTAAAAATCCTACCTCCAAAATCACAGTGGGCTTAGGCTTCAATGTATGCTCTTTGGGGGAACAAGATTCAGTCCACTGCTAAGCTAAGTCGCTTCAGTCGTGTCCGACTCTGTGTGACCCCATAGACGGAAGCTCACCAGGCTCCCTCGTCCCTGGGATTCTCCAGGCAAGAACACTGGAGTGGGTTGCCATTTCCTTCTCCAATGCATGAAAGTGAAAAATGAAAGTGAAGTCACTCAGTCATGTCCAACTCTTAGCGACCCCATGGACTGGAGCCTACCAGGCTCCTCCATCCATGGGATTTTCCAGGCAAAAGTACTGGGGTGGGGTGCCATTGCCTTCCCCGGATTCAGTCCACAACAAGGACCAAATAGAAGCATAACCTTCATAAGTGAAAAAAGACAGTGCATATGTTGATGGCCACTTTCAATCGACGAAGGGAGATAACAAGAAGGAAGATGAGAAAACAAGAGATTAGTTCAGTGTAAGTTGAAATGCTGGAAAAAATAATTTCTTCTGGATAAATACATACAGAATAGGGCAGGCAGTACCCACAATTTGATTCTCACGTAAATTATACAGTTAATGGCACAAGAAAGTATATGAACTGTGTGATTCTGTGTGTGTGTGTGTGTGTATAAGGCATAAAGACACGCTGATTTCACATCAGACTGCCCAGATTTTCATATAACCTCTGAAAACAAGAGGAAAAATGGTACTTAGTAGCAGAAGTAGCTCCATTAACTCATACTAGCTGAATCTCAGTTATATTCAATCTGACATAAAACTCCATGAAACAGACAAGAATGACATTTAAATGCAAAGAACTGACAGACCTACCTTCCCCCTCCACTCTAAATAATAATGTACAGCCACATTCTCCAGCCAATTCCACTTCCTAAGTACCTTGTTTGACATTTTCTTGCAATGAATGGAACCCCTACCAGCATCATTAGCTGTGTAGGATTTTCTCCCGGGAATGGGCAAAGCAGCTGCCAATTCTAACCAGCCAGGATAGAAGGGAAAAATAAAGAAACAAAAGGCAGAATAAAATAAAGTAAATCCCTGCAGTACATTTGAGAGGTTTTGTTTGCAAAAGTAAAAGATGAAGCAAATGTTACAGCTTTTGGATATATCAGTGAAAGTAAACCAAACACTGGTGTGTGTTGATTTGCAGTCCAACAAAATCAGAGACTACAGAAAATCAAAGGATAAAATAAGCACAAAAACAGCACTAACTTCCATGACATATACGTCTATAGAATTTTATATGTATGGTTTGGGTAGCTTGTCATCATTTTTTGTTATTGTTTAGTTGCTAAGTTGTGTCCAACTCTTTGCGACTCCATGGACTATCGTCCACCAGGCTCCTCTGTCTAGGGATTTACCAGAATACTGGAGTGGGTTCCATTTCCTTATCCAGGGGATCTTCCCAACTCAGGGATTGAACCTGCCTGTCCTTCACTGGCAGGCAGATTCTTTACCACTGAGCCACCAGGGAAGCTGTCATCATTCAGGGAAGAATTACTGACTATAAATTTTCCAGGGATTTTGCTCACTAGAGTGATTTTTGTAGCTTTCTTTCAAGCCCTGGTTCTATTTAATAACTGCCCATACTTCCACCAGAAGGTGAGGCACAGGGCTCTCACATCAATAAAGTGTGAAATTATTAAAATACATAGGAGTGTCTTTTGTTTCAATAAGGTGACTCTGGAGGGGTTCCCAGGGAAGAGCTCATCACAAAAAACACCAAGCCATGATCAGAAGCTTGGAATTTTGGGTCCTACCTCCCATTCTCCAGAAAGCAGAAAGGGGCTGGAAGTGTACTTAGTGATCAATTGTGATTACATGATGAAGCCTCTATAAAATATGGGGCTGGAAGAGTTTTGTTGCTGAACACATGGTGGGGGTCAGGGGTAGGGCACCCAGAGAGAGTACAGAAGCACTGGGCCCCTTGCTTCATACCTGTCCTATGCATCTCTTACATCTGTATCCTTTATCATATATTTTTATAATTAATTAGCGAACAATAAGTAAACTGTTTTCCTGAGTTCTATGAGAAAATGAAAAAAAGTGAAGTGTTGGACACTCAGCCATGTCTGACTCTTTGCGACCCCATGAACTATAGCCCACCAGGCTCCTCTGTCCATGGGATTCTCCAGGCAACAATACTGGCGTGGGTTTCCATTTCCTCCTCCAGGGGATCTTACAGACCCAGGGATTGAACCTGCCTCTCCTGCATCGGCCAGCAGGTTCTTTACCACTGGGCCACCCAGGCAGCCTCATGTACAATACTTTGGATTGAGATAAATAGCTAAAGTCAGGCACATTTGAAGCTGTGGAGCACTCAGGCTCAGGCCTGTGCAAGTCCACTGCATTTTTCTGAATCATTCATGATTGATCTTTGGTACTCTTGCTGCTAGTGGCACCAAAGTGGTGGGAAAGAATCAGACAAAAATAGGAAAAAAAAAAGGAAATTGTGGCTCTTTATAAAATTACCTATGGATTACAATGGTGAAAGGTTAGCAGATAAATGGTTATAATAAACTGAACAAACTCACTAAGGTTGATGAGCGACCCTTCAGATAATTGATAGGCATTCATGAGGGGAGAGGAGAAGGAAGTCTAAAGCTTTGGCAGGGCCTTTTGCTGTGGACTAGGATTTGGTCTCAAGGAGTATCAGGGGACATTCTGTCAGCCTGTACTTCAGAAAAGCAAACGAGACCCATAAAGGATGCTTTAGACTCAGGATTATAATCGTTTTGCTTGCCAAGTTCTCAACAGTCTTTGATTAATTGTTAGTCTCCAGAAACCATCAAGTGGTAAAGAGAAGAGGTGAAAGTAGGACAGAACATGGAAACATAAACTACAAAACAGGAAGGAGCCGAGGTGCTTCAAGCTAAGAAAGAGAAAATGGGGAGAGCGCTGCATCACAGTGGTGTATGGTCTTCGATGGTTCTCCGGCCAAGAGACAGTACAGCACTGCCCAGAGTGACATGCACAGCCAGCACCCAGGACTGAAGACCTTGGTCTTTCAACAGTTTTTGACATAACATACTGAGCTTTAAAATTTTCCTCCTACTTCATTTCCAACCTTGTCCTGTGTTTCTAACTTCCCATCTATTTAGCTCTTCGGATGCGGTTATCTGGATAAACTCTCCTCCTTCTCCACTCTTGTTTCTGATCTATTGCATAATTCCTCCCTTCAGAAATGGCATGTGCTTTTAATAACAGACCCAATGGTTCACAACTCTCTTTGTCTTTCACCTTCCTTCACAGGAAGTCTGGATTAGGAAATCTTGATATCAGGACTCTGTCCAATCCCTAACCCAGACCCTAAAGCCTAAGTCCAAAGGCTTGGAACAATGTAAAGGCAGCCTTCAAGACAAGTTATCTTGACTCTAAATATCCATGTGGCCTTATGTAAGTCACTTAAACTTCAAACTTTTTTCTTTTAGAAGTTTTTTAAATCTGTAAATCTTTTATCTATACGTGTTAGTTGCTCAGTTGTGTCTGACTCTTTGTGACCCCATGGACTGTAGCCCACCAGGCTCTTCTGGCCCATGGAATTCTCAAGGCAAGAATACTGGAGATGGATAGCTATTCCCTTCTCCAGGGAATCTTCCTGACCCAGGGATCAGACCCAGGTCTCCCTCATTGCAGGCAGATTCTTTACCATCTGAGCCATCAGAGAAACCTTTTTATTATCTATAAATCTATCTACAATTTTTGTTTTTATCTATAAAACAGATTATCAATGCTTCCACATGATAGGGATACTCTGGTCCATGAGGGAGTATATTAAAAGCTGTGAAGACTGTGGAAATACAATGTACTGGAGAAAAGTGGCTAAATTCTCAAGGCCACCAGGTATTTGCTTTCTCTCATGGGAGAATGAAGAAGGCATTGGCACCCCACTCCAGTACTCTTGCCTGGTAAATCCCATGGACAGAGGAGCCTGGTAGGCTGCAGTCCATGGGGTCGCTAGAGTTGGACACAGCTGAGCGACTTCACTTTCACTTTTCACTTTTATGCATTGGAGAAGGAAATGGCAACCCACTCCAGTGTTCTTGCCTGGAGACCCCAGCAACGGTGGAGCCTGGTGGGCTGCTGTCTATGGGGTCGCACAGAGTTGGACACAACTGAAGCGACTTAGCAGCAGCAGCATGGGAGAATATACTTATAGGACCTGATCCAGTACCCCAGGCACCAAATAGCTCTTCATGGCCTCCACCTGGACTACAGGCATCTCAGTGCTCCCTGGGAGGGTGCGTTATGGAGGAACCACAACCATTCTCCATAGAAGCCTGAGTGCCAGGGTTGAAGTGTGGCTTCATGAAGCTTGAACAGACATATATCCATCTCATCTCTTCCCTCCGAGATGGTGGGTTACAACATAAGACAAAAACAGAATGAGGTATGTAACAGTTAAAAATACCCAGGAGGAAGTCAGAGGTTGGGCACTGGAGAGACCAACTGGAGACATCTTTTAATTTAAGATACAGGAAGTACAGAAGAACAATGCAGTGTTTCAGAGCTCCAAAGTTCCCTATTAGTGGAAGGAACCTTTGAGGTGAGCTTTCTAAGACAGTAAGTGTGATTCCTAGTAACTGTTTTCAATTTGCCTTCATGGACTTTGGTCTGTGGTGACTATGGTATGACTGGCTGAAGATCACATTCAGGAAAACAGAATCACATTGGTAAGAGAAGTCTATTTGGGGTGACGGGAGAACTCCCAAAACTTAACAAATGATAGTGGCAAATGTCACAGAATCTTTGATAAACACAAAAATGAAAATGTAGCTGGCACTATCATAACTCCATACAACTTTCCATAATGTATGCAACAAGGTAATAACAGCATATCTTGGTGCAATGAAATCTTGTTAAATTGATATAGTTTTATTCAAAACAGCATGAATTTGAAGTAGCTATTTCTCCCTAGTTGACTCAAATGTCTTACTGCTCTTAAATAAAATATCAGATAATATATACTTAAAGTTCTTCTTTTCATAGCTCCCTTAATATAGAATTAACAAGGTGTTACTCAATTATTTAGAATTTTCTGTTAAAGGGCCCATAAAGCTTTCACAAAAATAATGGGAAACGTGTCCATAATTCTCATCTGGCATGTGATAAAACTCAAATTCAGAAAGTTGCAGGAACTTCTTCAGCCAGCAGGGCTAGTCTTTCAGAGCATGAATCTAACTATTGTGAGCACAGTCAGGATGATGCTGAGACCTGGAGTGAGTCGTGGTGAATGTGTAAGCTGGAGCGTGGGGAAGGTGGAACCACAGCCAAGCTGCCAGATGGAATCAGCCCGTTCAGAGAACGTGGTGTCAAGGAAATCTGATCTGGGCAAATGACTGCCTTAGAGAGAAATGGCAAGACCAAGACATGTCTCAAAAGGAGTAAGGAAGTACAGCTGCAGAGTACACAGGAGTGGTCTGCAAGCAAGGTGTGGTGCTGTGGGATGCTGCAATCCTGCCTTTGGAGTTAGACGGGCATTAATTTTTGGTGTCTGCCACTTTCAAGCTGTGGGACTCTAAGGCATTTCCGAGCCCCATTTCCTTTATTTGTAAAATGGAATCTCAATCTAAAATTTATGCCAGAGAGCTGAAGTGAGCCCAGGTGGCTCCGTGGTAGAGAAGCCACCTGCCAGTGCAGAGATGAAGGATACATGGGTTCGATCCCTGGGTCAGGAAGATTCCCTGAAGGAGGAAATCACAACCCACTCCAGTATTCTTGTCTGAAAAATCCCATGGATAGAGGAGCCTGGTGGGCTATGGTTCATGGGGTCACCAAGAGTTGAACACAAGTGAGCAACTGAG
Organism: Tragelaphus eurycerus; assembly: GCA_935064755.1. Classification (NCBI taxonomy): domain Eukaryota; kingdom Metazoa; phylum Chordata; class Mammalia; order Artiodactyla; family Bovidae; genus Tragelaphus; species Tragelaphus eurycerus. The sequence goes on along the minus strand of CAKXYN010000034.1, from coordinate 6,924,939 downwards.
CATGCATGCACGCTGAAGTGAGAGGACCAGAGAAAGCAAATCCAAAGATTCTAATACTTTATCTTATAGGATTGCTGTGGGGACCATGTGAGCAAAGTTATGTGAAAGTGTTCTGTGAACTCTTAAGGAAATACACAAGTATTACTCATTCTTTTATGTATGCTAAATGAAGTGAAAAATGTGTTTTTTTCAAATTAAAAAGAAATAAAAGTTTAAAAATTCTATATGTTGAAAGAGTTAATCATACTACTAAAAACGTTAAAAAATGATGTGGGAAATTTTTCTGCTGTGTTGATATATATGTATGTGCGTCTGTATTCCTATTAGAATTATAGTGTACAGTACAGTCCTAAAACTATTTTTTCCTTCTTATCTAACAACATTTTTACATATTCTTGAATATTTCATTTTTAAATAAGGGAAAGGAAGATAATGTTGACTTAACCCCAATAAAATGAATCAGTGAGTGAGTGAAAGTTGCTTAGTCGTGTCCGACTCTTTGTGACTCCATGGACTGTAGCCCACCAGGCTCTCCTCTGTCCATGGGATTCTCCAGGCAAGAATACTGGAGTGAGTTGACATTCTCTTCTCCAAAATGAATCAGAGGGGACTTTTATAAGAAAAATATGTTTTATAGACATTTGTTGGCAAGTAGTTAGTACTAGCGGCTGCGATTTTTGTTGCTTCAGCCAAAGATTATGAATAAAAGGTTGAAAAAAATATATTAAAGCAAAAGTCAATATGGGAATGAAAAAATTTGTAGGGAGAAAAAAAAAAAAAACAAAATTGGCTATGTAGTAAAGGTTACAGAGTAGTATTGAGGATTTAAAATATATTATCAGACACCGAGGTCTAGACTATCTAGACCTTACTGTGAAAATAAAAATATAAACAAAGCCCTATTAACAAAGAGAAAAGCTAATTCTGTAACACAGTGAGTAGGTGAAGAATGCAGACACCAAACCTTTAGTAAAATTTAGAGCCCTCATCATTAGCCCTTTTTGGAATAAGTAACTCCAGATTTCCCTAAAAACATACATCCAACAAATGATCTGAGTTGTGTGTAAAACTCTTTATTATTCTGGAGTCCGCTCCAAATAAAGAATTTTCATTATAAATGAGTATTTGATTCAAACTACAGTGTCCCTTTCACTTTATTGCTTCAAAAATGCCATTCCTCTAAATTCCATCCTACTAAAGATAAGCGACAAGGATATAGTTTATAGCACAGAGTAATATAGCCATTATTTTGTAATAACTTTAAGTGGAATATAGTCTATACAAAATATTATATCATGTATGGATGTGAGAGTTGGACTGTGAAGAAGGCTGAATGTCAAAGAATTGATGCTTTTGAACTGTGGTGTTGCAGAAGACTCTTGAGAGTCCCTTGGACTGCAAGGAGATCCAACCAGTCCATTCTGAAGGAGATCAGCCCTAGGATTTCTTTGGAAGGAATGATGCTAAAGCTGAAACTCCAGTACTTTGGCCACCTCATGCAAAGAGTTGACTCATTGGAAAAGACTCTGATGCTGGGAGGGATTGCGGGCAGGAGGAGAAGGGGACAACAGGGGATGAGATGGCTGGATGGCATCACTGACTCGATGGATGTGAGTCTGGGTGAACTCCGGAAGTTGGTGCTGGACAGGGAGGCCTGGCGTGCTGCGATTCATGGGGTCACAAAGAGTCAGACATGACTGAGCGACTGAACTGAACTGATGTTGTACACCTGAAACTAATGTAATACTGTAAACCAAGTGTTCTTCAATTAAAACAATACTGTCCCATATTCTCTTCAGGTCACTGGCACCAGACTGCAGTACACGCCCCAGGTATACCCCTGTTTCTTGGCCAAGCCAGTTGGTTATATGCTATTTAATCATGATCATGTTCTCTATTGCCACATAACAATTTTGAAATTAGTGGTTTAAAAGAGCGATGGGGCCTTGTGCTTCTTACAGGTCTGAAACTGTAGCACATTGTGTGCTGACTCACCTCTGCTTCTAGGGTCTCGGACGGGCTCTCCCAATGGCTAGGGGCCCAAAGCGCTGAGCTGAGGCTTCTCTCTCCTCCTGTGTGGTGGCCATGGCTTTCTATGTGGGACCTTTAGCGTGGTGGCCAAGAGTTAGCTCTCTCGGAAGGCAGCTTAGGAGTCCAAGACGGAATGTTCCCAGAGGCCTGGATGAAAACTGCAGGGCTTTTTCCTGGCCTAATTTCAGAAGAACTGGAATAATTATTGATCAGGCAAGTCAATAAGACCACCCCAGACTCAATGGGAGAGGGGTTAGATTCTAGCTGTCAATGGGAGGAGAGGCAAAGTCTGGGAGACCATCTTTAATCTACCACATGTTCTCCTGTTTAAAAAAAAAAAAGAACACAGAAAACCTCTTTCAAAGAATTATTTGAAAGAACTGGAGAGAAATAAGAGACTGTGAGAATTCATTCTAATTTTGTGACTGATGTAAAGAGAAAAGGATGACTTACGGGATTTTTTCTCCAGTTTGCCTTTTTGTTGCTTTGACTCTAATACAGACAACTCATTCTCAGTTCCTCAAAATACTGGCATCTGGGGCCCACTCATTTACACATTCAGGGACTTACACTCCCACTGTCTTGCATTTTTCATCTTACTTAAAAAAATAAGCAAGCTGCCTTATAGTTCATAAAAATGTCAGAATTATTGGATGTTTTAGTTTTTAGAGTCTTCATTTTAATTTTTCCTTTCAGTAGGCCATAACTAATAGTGTCCCTATAGGTTGAAACTGAGAGAAGAATTTTCGTTATTGCTTTAATATCATCAGGTGAAATGTGCATAGGAAAATTATTTCACGTCTATTCAAATTGCCACTGAACATCAGTGATATTGTGGCAGGTGATGAGCAGAATAAACTGAATGAAAGGATGATGGATTTAATAAAAAACAGAAATTGAGAAGTACATTGCTTACAGATTACAGAACAAGCAGTGGAAGAATGAAAAATTAGAAGTGTGAATTAGTCTCAGTAACGTCTCTACGCTTGGAGAAGCAGTACTTGAGCTGAGAGAAAAACAGGAGTGAATGACCACTTTGCATGATGTTAATTTCAACACTCTTGAATCATGGCCTCATTTATCAACACCTGTTGCTGGTTTGGGTATAACTCATAGACCTTCCCTCAGTTGTGAATCAAAAATCTCTTCATTGTTAAGGTCCCTAAAGCCCTATAATCTCATCCAGTTTCCAAGGTTACCAAGACCATAAGACCCTCCTATTGGAGAGGTAGTAATAGAGAATATGCTTACTTCATCAGAGTTGAAATGAGAACATAGATCAGGAAAATACTCTCATTTACATTTGAGACACTCATAATGATTCTCTATATACATCCCTTTCTAGATATTGCCTACACCCTGTGTTATTCAAGGGCCCTAACTTCTTCAATAGTGGTACATTCTTATTCAGTCTTTTCCTGATAACTTGACATTATTCAGAGCGCTTTTACTCTTCAGCTTTCAAAAGGTCATTATTTAAAGCTGTGGAGTTGCCCTGAAGAAGCAGGGCTGTGTAATTCTACCTGTGGATTACAAGTCCTGTGATACGCACTATTTCTCAGGTACTGTTCAGAGCACTTTATATATAATAATATCTTTTATCCTTTCAGTTCAGTTCAGTTGCTCAGTTATGTCGAACTCTTCGCAACCCCATGGATTGCAGCACACCAGGCTTCCCTGTCCACCACCAACTCCCAGAGCTTACTCAAACTCATGTCCATCAAGTCAGTGATGCCATCCAACCATCTCATCCTCTGCCATCCCCTTCTCCTCCTGCCTTCAATCTTTCCCAGCATCAGGGTCTTTTCCAATGAGTCAGTTCTTTGCATCAGGTGGCCAAAGTATTGGAGTCTCAGCTTCGGCATCAGTCTTCCAATGAATATTCAGGACTGGTTTCCTTTAGGATGGACTGGTTGGATCTTGCAGTCCAAGGGACTCTCAAGAGTCTTCTCTGACACCACAGTTCAAAAGCATCAATTCTTCAGCACTCATTTTACTTTATAGTCCAACTCTCACATCCATATATGACTACGGGAAAAACCATAGCTTTGATTAGACAGATCTTTGTCAGCAAAGTAATGTCTCTGCTTTGGTCATAGCTTTTCTTCCACGGAGCAAGCGTCTTTGAATTTCATGGTTGCAATCACCATCTGAAGTCATTTTGCTGCTGCTGCTAAGTCGCTTCAGTCATGTCCGACTCTGTGCGACCCCATAGACGGAAGCTCACCAGGCTCCCCCGTCCCTGGGATTCTCCAGGCAAGAATACTGGAGTGGGTCGCCATTTCCTTCTCCAATGCATGAAAGTGAAAAGTGAATGTGAAGTTGCTCAGTCGTGTCCGACTCTTAGCGACCTCATAGACTGGAGCCTACCAGGATCCTCTGTCCATGGGATTTTCCAGGCAAAAGTACTGGGGTGGGGTGCCATTGCCTTCCCCGGAAGTCATTTTGGAGCCTAGATTCTGTTCTGCCCAGGCTGCAGTGGACAAAGCAATGGGTAAACATGGCTTGAGATTTGAGAAGACTCTGAAAAGTCACAGTTCTTATTACTAAATTTGAACTTGGGTAAAGATCACTTTTTTCTTTGAAATGTGAACATTTAATAGTTTTCTATAGCGATGTGCTATATGAGCCTTTTATGAAGTGATGTAATAACTTTGGATTCAGATTGCCTGCATTTGAATCCCAGCTCTGCCACTCGCCACTGGAGTAATGTCTTTTTTTTTTTTTTTTTAATTAAATTTTATTTTGCTTAACTTTACAATATTGTATTGCTTTTGCCATACATCAAGATGGATCCACCACAAGTATACATGTGTTCCCCATCCTGAACCATGAATTTAACCATCCAGTGTCTCTGTCTTCCCATTAGTACTATGGACATAATTAACGGTAACTACTTCATTGGGTTGTTATAAGGATAATTTTGGGAAGTCATTTTGGAGCCCCCAAAATTATCCTTATAACAACCCAATGAAGTAGTTACCGTTAATTATGACCATAGTACTAATGGGAAGACAGAGACACTGGATGGTTAAATTCATCGCTCAAGACATTCCTCCATTGGCGAGTGGCAGAGCTGGGATTCAAATGTAGGCAGTTTGAATCCAAAGTTATTATATCACTTCATAAAAGGCTCATACAGCACATTACTATAGAAAACTATTAAATGTTCACATTTCAAAGAAAAAAGTGATCTTTCAGATCAGATCAGATCAGTCGCTCAGTCGTGTCCGACTCTTTGCGACCCCATGAACTGCAGCACGCCAGGCCTCCCTATCCATCACCAGCTCTCAGAGGTCACTCAGACACATTCATCGAGTCAGCGATGCCATCCAGCCATCTCATCCTCTGTCATCCCCTTCTCCTCCTGCCCTCAATCCCTTCCAGCATCAGAGTCTTCTCCAATGAGTCAACTCTTCGCATGAGGTGGGCAAAATACTGGAGTTTCAGCTTTAGCATCATTCCTTCCAAAGAAATCCCAGGGCTGATCTCCTTCAGAATGGACTGGTTGGATCTCCTTGCAGTCCAAGGGACTCTCAAGAGTCTTCTCCAACACCACAGTTCAAAAGCATCAATTCTTCAGCGCTCAGCCTTCTTCACAAAGTTCAAATTTAGTAATAAGAACTGTGACTTTTCCGAGTCTTCTCAAATCTCAAGCCATGTTTACCCATTGCTTTGTCCACTGCAGCCTGGGCGGAACAGAATCTAGAGCTATCACTAACTTACACAGTGGGAGAGATGCTAAGAGATGGTCTCTGTGGGAACAGCCATTCCAGCAGGTGGAATATAATTTCTAATGAGTATATATGCTGACTATGAGGAAGTGTGGATGTGTGTTGTCATCAACATTATGGGGATATGTTAATCATGAATAGAAGGGCCTGGGCATACAATTCAGCAGCTGTTATATGGAGGTCAAAGTGATACATGGAGGTAAAAGTGATCTACCAGTTGTCATTGGATAAATCAGTTACTGAGGATCCAAGGCACAGCTCAGTAATGGAAACTGGTGAATAGGAACAGAATCATTAAAGAGAGGTGTGACTTATTTTTCTGTCTTAGAATATTGGAGTAGGACTTCCTAACTTGTTCCTTTTGAAGAACAAACACATAGATCAGTTTATCAAGAGTAAAGAGTATGACAGGAAAGATGAGAAAGGAAAGCTATAAAGTCAGGTAGAGATTTGAAAGAGAACAGAATGAAATAAAAAATATGCTATATTATTAGTATTTAATATGTATTCATTATTTAAAAACAGCAAAAAAAGCCAACCTAAATCTCTTTATTCATAAATAGCCACTGTTAAATACTTGATATATTTTTCTAATTTGGCTAATAGAGTTTTCCAAGAGAACACACTGGTCATAGCAAACACCCTTTTCCAACAATACAAGAGAAGACTCTATACATGGACATCAGCAGATGGTCAACACCAAAATCAGATTGATTATATTCTTTGCAGCCAAAGATGGAGAAGCTCTATATAGTCAGGAAAAGCAAGACTGGGAGCTGACTGTGGCTCAGATCATGAACTCCTTATTTCAAAATTCAAACTTAAATGGAAGAAAGTAGGGAAAACCATTAGACCATTCAGGTATGACCTAAATCAAATCTCTTTATTATTATACAGTAGAAATGAGAAATAGATATATGGGACTAGACCTGATAGACAAGAGTGTCTCATGAACTATGGACGGAGGTTCATGACACTGTACAGGAGATAGGGATCAAGACCATCCCCAAGAAAAAGAAATGGAAAAAGGAAAAATGGCTGTCTGAGGAGGCCTTACAAATAGCTGTGAAAAGAAGAGAAGTCAAAAGCAAAGAAGAAAAGGAAAGATATACCCATTTGAATGCAGAGTTTCAAAGAACAGCAAGAAGAGATAAGAAAGCCTTCCTCAGTGATCAGTGCAAAGAAATAGAGGAAAGCAAAAAAATGGGAAAGACTAGAGATCTCTTCAAGAAAATTAGAGATACCAAGGGAACATTTCATGTAAAGATGGGCACAATAAAGGACAGAAATGGTATGCACCTAACAGAAACAGGAGATATTAAGAAGAGGTGGCAAGAATACACAGAAGAACTGCACAAAAAATATCTTCACCACCCAGATAATCACGATGATGTGATCACTCACCTAGAGCCGGACATCCTGGGAATGTGAAGTCAAGTGGGCCTTAGAAAGCATCACTACGAACAAAGCTAGTGGAGGTGATGGAATTCCAGTTGAGCTATTTCAAATCCTAAAAGATGATGCTGTGAAAGTGCTGCACTCAATAGGCCATCAAATTTGGAAAAGCCAGCAGTAGCCACAGGCCTGGAAAAGGTCAGTTTTCATTCAAATCCCAAAGAAAGGCAATGCCAAAGAATGCTCAAACTACTGCACAATTGTACTCATCTCACACACTAGTAAAGTAAAGCTCAAAATTCTCCAAGCCAGGCTTCAGCAATACATGAACAGTGAACTTCCAGATGTTCAAGCTGGATTTAGAAAAGGTGAGGAACCAGAGATCAAATTGCCAACTGCTGGATCATCAAAAAAGCAAGAGAGTTCCAGAAAAACATCTACTTCTGCTTATTCACTATGCCAAAGCCTTTGACTGTGTGGATCACAATAAACTGTGGAAAATTCTTCAAGCGATGGGAATACCAGACCATCTGACCTGCCTCTTGAGAAACCTATATGCAGGTCAGAAAGCAACAGTTAGAACTGGACATGGAACAACAGACTGTTTCCCAGTAGGAAAAGGAATATGTCAAGGCTATATTGTCACCTTGCTTATTTAACTTATATGCAGAGTACATCATGAGAAACGCTGGGCTGGAAAAAGTACAAGCTGGAATCAAGATGGCTGGGAGAAATATCAATAACCTCAGATATGCAGATGACACCACACTTATGGCAGAAAGTAAAGAAGAACTAAAAAGCCTCTTGATGAAGGTGAAATAGGAAAGTGAAAAAGTTGGCTTAAAGCTCAACATTCAGAAAACTAAGATCATGGCATCCGGTCCCATCACTTTATGACAAATAGATGGGGAAACAGTGGCTGACTTTATTTTTTGGGGTTCCAAAATTACTGCAGATGGTGACTACAGCCATGAAATTAAAAGACACTTGCTCCTTGGAAGAAAAGCTATGACAAACCTAGATAGCATATTAAAAAGCAGAGACATTACTTTGCCAACAAAGGTCCGTCTAGTCAAAGCTATGTTTTTTTTTTTTTTTTCCCAGTAGTCATGTGTGGATGTGAGAGTTGGACTATAAAGAAAGCTGAGCACTGAAGATTTGATGCTTTTGAAGTGTGGTGTTGGAGAAGACTCTTGAGAGTCCCTTGGACTGCAAGGAGATCAAACCAGTCCATCCTAAGGGAAATCAGTACTGAGTGTTCACTGGAAGGACTGATGTTGAAGCTGAAATTCCAATACTTTGGCCACCAGGTACAAAGAACTGACTCCTTGGAAAAGAATCTGATGCTGGGAAAGATTGAAGGCAGGAGGAGAAGGGGACGACAGAGGATGAGATAGTTAGATGGCATCTCCGACTCAATGGAGATGAGTTTGAATAAACCCTGGGATTTGGTGATGGACAGGGAGGCCTGGCTAGCTGCGGTTCATGGGGTCGCAAAGAGTTGGACACGACTGAGAGACTGAACTAAACTGTGTTTATATTATAGAATTGGGATAATATTTATACCTGAATTTGTATCCTAAATATTATATTATAAACATTATTCTATTAATAGTTATATTATGAATAATATAATCTGATAACATTTTAATAGATGTATAATATTGCAGCCTATGTATTTAATATCTTCATCCTCAAATCTCCCAACATTTAAATTATTCAATTTATTACTGTTATTAATAGCACAAAGTGGATATCCTTGTATATAAAACTTTATGTACAGTTTTGTGGGGTGTTTTTTAGTTATTTTTAATACTAAGCACTAAATTTGTAGAGAAACTACTAAAAAACGGATAGTGGAACTTCTTGAAATTTTTACATTTTGCCCAATTGTTTTTCAGAAAAGTTGTACCTGTTTATGCTCCCACCACAAATCTGAACTATTACTTATGAAAATTTATTCTCTCTCCATCCACTTTATGATTGAGAATAGAATTATGTCATTCATTCATTTGATAAACTAAATATTCATTAATGGGTTACTGCATAAATATGGTGTACCCATGTCTGCTCTAAATTCCAGGAATCAGTCTCATATTTTCTTTATTTTGAATTTTTATAGTCAGCAGCCAGGTTTTTCATACATGCATTGATTACTTGTGATTTTTCTTTCTTAAAAGAGTAAGAATTAGTGTCTTTTATATGAAATGAACATAACAACTGAATTGAAGTTAACTGTAAGAATATAACTTTGGAGAATATAACTTTGTAAGAATATAACTTTGGAGAAGGAAATGGCAACCCACTCCAGTATTCTTGCCTGGAGAATCCCAGGGACAGGGGAGCCTGGTGAGCTTCCGTCTATGGGGTCGCACAGAGTCGGACACGACTGAAGTGACTCAGCAGTAAGAATATAAAAGGAACACAATTCTGGTTCAGTTAAGCAGTGAAGAGTTGAAGTTGGCTTCATTTATAATTTTTATAAAACACATTTTGGGGGGGTTTTATTCTGCTTTTGTTTTGCACGTTGTTTGGAGTAAGAACCTTACTTTAAAATGATTACTAGAGTATGATTAGCTGAACCTATCTAATAATGGAAACTCTTTACAGAATTCTGAAGAGAAGTTCTTCTCATGGAAAACTTTGGTCTTTTTGCTTCAGCATTGTTTTACCAGTCCTTGTAGCTCGGTCAGTGAAGAATCTGCCTGCAATGCAGGAGACCTGGGTTCAGGAAGACCCCACGGAGGAGGAAATGGCAACCCACCCCAGTATTCTTACCCAGAGAATCTTATGAACAGATGAGACTGGCAGGCTATAGTCCATGGAGTCGTAAGAGTCAGACATGACTTGGTGACTAAACCACCATCCACACCAGTCAAGGAAATCTTATTTTGGGGCATCCTGCCTTTGGAATTTATACTTTTTTCACCTTTAAATATAACTCATACATGTACTGCTTGATATATATTAATGTTTATCACATGCCTTTTTTTCCCCCCTAACTTACATAAACTATTTTGGAAAAATGACTATCTTATATATATCTTTGTGTTATTGTAGTGCTAAGAATAAAATAAGCATTTAAAAATTGCTGAATAAATTAATTATTGGGAAAGAAAAGTTAAAAAGAAGCAAAAATAATGTCTAATAATATTAAACAAAATAGATGTCAGATATCATTTTGCTTCATGAAATCAAAACATACAAAGGCTATGTGATGTACTGAATCATTTATCTACTGAATGAGAGAGTTAGGCAGTTTGATGTAGGACACAAATCTCCAATGAATAAAGTTCAATGAAGTTCATTGTTATACATGCCAGACCATAAGAGTCATTTTCTACCCCCACAGGTTTTTAAAACCAAATCCATCAGCTTGAAACATTATTAAAGTAAGTTATTGGCATATATCTAATCACAAAAAGCAAAACTAAAATTTATTTCTTCTTCATCTTGACTTTCCTTTCAAATCAACACAAGTCACCCAAAATCAAAGACTGTGAAACAATGAATATGCTAAAATAAGCACTCTGTACTATTCACTACTTTATCACAGAGTCATATTTAGGGAAGCAGGCCCAGGGGCTGAAGCTGCGGGAGGAGCCGGGGGACGGGTGAGGCGGGCGCGGGAGCGCGGGGTCGGGGGGCAGCACCCCGGTTCGTGCCAGGGCCTGGCAAGCGTCCCCAGTGGTCCTTGTCCTGGCGAACTGTATGGGGTCCTGACAGAAGGTCTCCCTTAGATCAGTGCCCGGGAAGCACCTCCCCTCCCCCAGCAAAAATAAGGTGACTCTTAAGCCAAGACCTGAGGGAATGAGATGCAGCCAGTCAGTCAGAGAGCAGGGCCATACGAAGAGCTGTCATGTCACAATGATGGTCATACAGACGCAAGGAGGTATAAGCCCCACTTGACAGGACGTTCAGACTCCTTTGAGACCTTACTATTGGGTATTGCCTTCCTGCCACACTCGGGAATTTAGGCCTTCGAGGGCCTGTCATTTGCTAAGTTGAAGGCAGCTTCTCTTAATTCTTCCTTGCATGGACTTCAGTTTCTCCTCTGTAAGCAGGGCGCTTACCCAGGGTTGCTTGGGGGGTTTAGACAGGAATCTAAAGTCCAGCTTTGTAGGTCCAGCATTTTGAAAGAACACGGGGTCAACAGATGGGATAGTAGGAGGGAGAGAACGGATGATGGGAAGTAAAAATGACTCCAGGAAGAGGGATATGGATCCAGGAGTGTGGAAGAAAGAAGAAGGGTAGGGAGAGGGGAGGAGATCAGTTAGCATCCCCATTGTGGGGGTAGGTAAAAGGGAGTCTGCTTGCAGGAGTATGGCACTGTGGAAGAGGCAGTGTTAATAACAGCCTGGCTATTGTTTCTTCCTTCATCTGGGGGCTCAGCTAGGTGAAGAGGCAAGAATAAGATGAAGCTGAAGACCATACAGAATTGCCTTAGCCTTAATGGTGGAAGAGGGGCAGGAAAATGTTTTTTGGGTTACATTATGTTGCACCTTATTAATCAAGACTGTTTATGACCCGGCCTTAATTTACCTTTCCCAGTTTTCCTACATGGAGAAGGCGATGGCACCCCACTCCAGTACTCTTGCCTAGAAAATCCCATGGATGGAGGAGCCTGGTGGGCTGCAGTCCATAGGGTCACGAAGAGTGAGACATGACTCAGCAACTTCACTTTCACTTTTCACTTTCATGCATTGGAGAAGGAAATCGCACCCCACTCCAGTGTTCTTGCCTGGAGAATCCCAGGCATGGGGGAGCCTGGAGGGCTGCCGCCATCTCTGGGGTCACACAGAGTCGGACACGACTGAAGCGACTTAGCAGCAGCAGCAGCAGGATTCTTATCAATTGTATAGTATTACACTACTTTTTGATTATCTTAAACATGGGTTCTGGTTACATGGAACTATCTAATTTAAAAGTTTATCAGACTTCATGCTTATGATTTATTCAATTTTGGTCATATTAATAAAAAATTTTCTCGCCGGCCGCGCGGCGCACTGAGAGCCCCTCGCCGGCCACGCGGCGCACTGAGAGCACGCCCCAGAGGAGCTACCCATCGACCGAGGAAGGACGGCGGTGAGGACTGGCGCACTAAGCACGGCCCAGAGGAGCTACCCCACGACCGAGGTCAGGAAGGGCGGCGGTGAGGAGAGACCTCTCATCCAAGGTAAGGTGCGATGGCTGTGCTTTGCTGGAGCAGCTGGGAAGAGATACCCCACGCCCAAGGTAAGAGAAACCCAAGTAAGACGGTAGGTCTTGCAAGAGGGCATCAGAGGGCAAATACACTGAAACCATACTCACAGAAAACTAGTCAATCTAATCACACCAGGACCACAGCCTTGTCTAACTCAATGAAATTAAGCCATGCCCGTGGGGCAACCCAGGATGGGCGGGTCATGGTGGAGAGATCTGACAGGGTGTGGTCCGCTGGAGAAGGGAATGGCAAACCACTTCAGTATTCTTGCCTTGAGAACCCCATGAACAGTATGAAAAGGCAAAATGATAGGATACTGAAAGAGAAACTCCCCAGGTCAGTAAGGGCCCAATATGCTACTGGAGATCAGTGGAGAAATAACTCCAGAAAGAATGAAGGGATGGAACCAAAGCAGAAAGAATACCCAGCTGTAGATGTGTCTGGTGATAGAAGAAGTCCGATGCTGTAAAGAACAATATTGCATAGGAACCTGGAATGTTAGGTCCATGAATCAAGGCAAATTGGAAGTGGTCAAACAAGAGATGGCAAGAGTAAATGTTGACATTTTAGGAATTAGCGAACTAAAATGGACTGGAATGGGTGAATTTAACTCAGAGGACCATTATATCTACTACTGTGGGCAGGAATCCCTCAGAAGAAATGGAGTGGCCATCATGGTCAACAAAAGAGTCCGAAATGCAGTACTTGGATGCAATCTCAAAAATGACAGAATGATCTCTGTTCGTTTCCAAGGCAAACCATTCAATGTCACAGTAATCCAAGTCTATGCCCCAACCAGTAACGATGAAGAAGCTGAAGTTGAACGGTTCTATGAAGACCTACAAGACCTTTTAGAACTAACACCCAAAAAAGATGTCCTTTTCATTATAGGGGACTGGAATGCAAAAGTAGGAAGTCAAGAAACACCTGGAGTAACAGGCAAATTTGGCCTTGGAATACGGAATGAAGCAGGGCAAAGACTAATAGAGTTTTGCCAAGAAAATGCACTGGTCATAGCAAATACCATCTTCCAACAACACAAGAGAAGACTTTATACATGGACATCACCAGATGGTCAACACCAAAATCAGATCGATTATATTCTTTGCAGCCAAAGATGCAGAAGCTCTATCCAATCAGCAAAAACAAGACCAGGAGCTGACTGTGGCTCAGACCATGAACTCCTTATTGCCAAATTCAGACTGAAATTGAAGAAAGTAGGGAAAACCACTAGACCATTCAGGTATGACCTAAATCAAATCCCTTATGATTATACAGTGGAAGTGAGAAATAGATTTAAGGGCCTAGATCTGATAGATAGAGTGCCTGATGAACTATGGAATGAGGTTCGTGACATTGTACAGGAGACAGGGATCAAGACCATCCCCATGGAAAAGAAATGCAAAAAAGCAAAATGGCTGTCTGGGGAGGCCTTGCAAATAGCTGCAAAAAGAAGAGAAGCGAAAAGCAAAGGAGAAAAGGAAAGATATAAACATCTGAATGCAGAGTTCCAAAGAATAGCAAGAAGAGATAAGAAAGCCTTCTTCAGCGATCAATGCAAAGAAATAGAGGAAAACAACAGAATGGGAAAGACTAAGGATCTATTCAAGAAAATCAGAGATACCAAAGGAACATTTCATGCAAAGATGGGCTCAATAAAGGACAGAAATGGTGTGGACCTAACAGAAGCAGAAGATATTAAGAAGAGGTGGCAAGAATACACAGAAGAACTGTACAAAAAAGAGCTTCACGACCCAGATAATCATGATGGTGTGATCACTGACCTAGAGCCAGACATCCTGGAATGTGAAGTCAAGTGGGCCTTAGAAAGCATCACTAGGAACAAAGCTAGTGGAGGTGATGGAATTCCAGTGGAGCTATTCCAAATCCTGAAAGATGATGCTGTGAAAGTGCTACACTCAATATGCGAGCAAATTTGGAAAACTCAGCAGTGGCCACAAGATTGGAAAATGTCAGTTTTCATCCCGATCCCAAAGAAAGGCAATGCCAAAGAGTGCTCAAACTACCGCACAATTGCAGTCATCTCACACGCTAGTAAAGTAATGCTCAAAATTCTCCAAGCCAGGCTTCAGCAATATGTGAACCTTGAACTTCCTGATGTTCAAGCTGGATTTAGAAAAGGCAGAGGAACCAGATATCAAATTGCCAACATCCGCTGGATTATCGAAAAAGCAAGAGAGTTCCAGAAAAACATCTATTTCTGCTTTATTGACTATGCCAAAGCCTTTGACTGTGTAGATCACAACAAACTCTGGAAAATTCTGAGAGAGATGGGAATACCAGACCACCTGATCTGCCTCTTGAGAAATCTGTATGCAGGTCAGGAAGCAACAGTTAGAACTGGTCATGGAACAACAGACTGGTTCCAAATAGGAAAAGGAGTACGTCAAGGCTGCATATTGTCACCATGTTTATTTAACTTATATGCAGAGTACATCATGAGAAATGCTGGACTGGAGGAAACACAAGCTGGAATCAAGATTGCCGGGAGAAATATCAATAACCTCAGATATGCAGATGATACCACCCTTATGGCAGAAAGTGAAGAGGAACTCAAAAGCCTCTTGATGAAAGTGAAAGTGGAGAGTGAAAAGGTTGGCTTAAAGCTCAACATTCAGAAAACGAAGATCATGGCATCTGGTCCCATCACTACATGGGAAATAGATGGAGAAACAGTGGAAACAGTGTCAGACTTTCTTTCTCTGGGCTCCAAAATCACTGCAGATGGTGACTGCAGCCATGAAATTAAAAGACGCTTACTCCTTGGAAGGAAGGTTATGATCAACATAGATAGCATATTCAAAAGCAGAGACATCACTTTGCCAACAAAGGTTCGCCTAGTCAAGGCTATGGTCTTTCCTGTGGTCATGTATGGATGTGAGAGCTGGACTGTGAAGAAGGCTGAGCGCCAAAGAATTGATGCTTTTGAACTGTGGTGTTGGAGAAGACTCTTGAGAGTCCCTTGGACTGCAAGGAGATCCAACCAGTCCATTCTGAAGGAGATCAGACCTGGGATTTCTTTGGAGGGAATGATGCTAAAGCTGAAACTCCAGTATTTTGCCCACCTCATGCGAAGAGTTGACTCATTGGAGAAGACTCTGATGCTGGGAGGGATTGAGGGTAGGAGGAGAAGGGGATGACAGAGGATGAGATGGCTGGATGGCATCACTGACTCGATGAATGTGAGTCTGAGTGACCTCCGAGAGCTGGTGATGGATAGGGAGGCCTGGCGTGCTGGGGTTCATGGGGTCGCAAAGAGTCGGACACGACTGAGCGACTGATCTGATCTGATCTGATCTAATAAAAAATTTTAATAAAATACTGTATGAAATAATTTTTTGTATTATTTGGACTTTAGTAAAACAATGAAAATGTAAAGTTAAAATTTGCATTTAGTAAAAAATTAAAATGTAAGACAAGTTTTTTCTATTTTCATGTGTTTTTGCTGAGTATAATGTCATAGTATAGTGCACCAATTGTTAAGCATATAGTTCAATGAAATTTTCTAAACCAAACACACCCACAGATCAAGCAATAAAATATTCCCTGTACTTCACAACTTCAGTTCTTGTGTCCCTTTATACTATCCTGACTTGAAGCTCCAAAACATGTTTTTAATCTACTAGTATACACACACACACACAAAACTCTAAATGCATATTGCTTTTTATTTGTTCCCTTTGTCAACATTATGTTAGTGATGTAATGCTATTCCTGTATTTGTGTTCAGTCATTTGTGTTCTTTTCCACTGCTATGTAGTACTCCTTTACATCATTATCAGATCAGATCAGTTGCTCAGTTGTGTCCGTCTCTGCGACCCCATGAATCACAGCACGCCAGGCCTCCCTGTCCATCACCAACTCCCGGAGTTCACTGAAACTCACGTCCATTATACCACATAATTTATTTATCTATTCTACTTTTGGAAAATATTTGGGCTGTTTCTAAATGGTACTCATATGTACATTCTTGTACATATCTTTTGGTGAGTACACACACACACGTCTGTCCCAGTATATACCTGGGAAAGGAACTGCTCAGTCAAAAGATCCAAAGTTATACAAATTTAAAAATAATAGACATGAAAGCATATTTAGGAATGAAGAAGAATTATTAGGCAATTATAAGATTCAAAATGGTCTCCCCAGAGAACAGATTTTCTCAAGTGTGTAGCTCAAACCAGTTGGCAAATATCTACAGCAGCTTATTTTAGCATCACCACTTAGCCTTGGAGGGATATTTACATATCTACCTGTGCAAGACTGTCTCTATTTAAATAGACCCTGAAGTGGGTCCTATGCTCCCGAGGCAAATTAAAAATGAAATCCAGGAAGAATTGACAGGCTGCTCCCCAGAACTCTGAACAGCTCTAATTATATTACGTTTAGCTGGTTTAGCACAAGTAAGCTACCTGCCTTTTGAGAACTGAAACCCAAGTAGAATTTCCCCAAAGTGCTTCTCTTGATATGCTCAGGGAAGCTTCAACATTACTCATTAATGTTGTAGGAACAATTGCAGGTTTTTGTACTACTTTGTTCATTACTGTGTTTGACTTCTGTTTTTACATTCAATAATATAGACAGTTTCACAATGCTGGGTCCATATTTGAAGTTCTGAGCTTTACAGTTTAAGTCATCCCCATCATCAACACCATCTTTGCACTCGCATAGTATACAATGTGTGATTCTAGTTCATCAGCCACAAGCTGGGCAAAAACCCTAGTCCTAGAGAAGCATAGAGGTGAGAGGAAGGGAGCACCCAAGAAGGAGAGTAATTTGCTCAGCCTCCACTCCTGCAAACAAGAACTTCTCTGGGAGGCATGATTAACTAGCTGTCCCTAGCCAGTCTGCAGGAAGTCCACACAGTGCCAGTTCTGTGTGACAGCATAAACAGCAGGAGGCGAAAAGTCTTCCCAACTATCGTATCCTACTTTTTTTATACAAGCATCCTAAGTGACTTATGCTGGAAGGAGAGGCATACAAATAAGATGGTAATAAATGAGCAGCTCTGTCTCAGGCGGTAATGTATTTGCAAAGGTGTCTGTGGGGAGTCGGGAGGGCTGTCATCCTTACTGCCTAATTTGCGTGGCTTCCTATAATCATTTCCATTTATCTGCAATCTAGTTAAAAGCTACTAGCTAGTTTATCCATTTCTACATGGAGATCCATTATAAGAAAGCACTTCTCTTTGTAAAGTAAGATCCATTCTTCCCTATTCCCCAGAGTGAACGATCAAAGGTTAAATTATTTTCTAGACAGGCGCTCCACGCTGCTGAACAACTCAATCTGTGCTCTTTCATCTTCCCACCTCTCACACTCTGTGAGATTCTGTGCTAGTTCATTAGCTATATACAGGCACGTTCTCCCCCTTTTCTAGCAGGCTCTACAGCCCCAGAATGGTCTTGGTTTGGGCTCCCTTCTCAAGACTTATTTTTCTGTTTACATTGAAAATTACAGGTGGCTAAAAAAGATGGTACTTGGTTTTTATTTGCTAACTTAACTATATTTTGCAAGTCTTATTTTTTGATGGGAGGAATTAATGGTAGATTTTAGGGGCCACTATGCTAGATGAGAGAGTCAATTCCTAGACAGGTTGATAAGAAGTCCGGGGTCCCTGAGGAGGAGAGAGGGGTCTGGAATTCTCAAGGAGGAGAAAAGAATAAACTTTTACTTTCTACATTCCTTAGTCTTCAGTTCAGTCACTCAGTCATGTCCAGCTCTTTGCGACCCCATGGACTGCAGTACGCCAGGCTTCCCTGTCCGTCACCAATTCCCGAAGCTTGCTCAAATTCATGCCCATCACATTGGTGATGCCATCCAACCATCTCATCCTCTGTCATCTCCTTCTCCTCTCACCTTCAATCTTTCCCAGCATCAAGGTCTTTTTCAATGAGTCGGTTCTTCACATCAGGTGGCCAAAGTATTGGAGTTTCAGCTTCAACATCAGTCCTTCCAATGAATATTCAGAACTGATTTCCTTTAGGATGGACTGGTTTGATCTCCTTCCTGACCAAGGGACTCTCAAGAGTCTTCTCCAACACCACAATTCAAAAGCATCAATTCTTTGGCACTTAGCTTTCTTCATAGTCCAACTCTCATACCCATACATGACTATGGAAAAACCATAGCTTTGACAAGATGACCTTTGTTGGTAAAGTAATGTCTCTGCTTTTTAATATGCTGTCTATGTTGTTCATAGCTTTTCTTTCAAAGAGTAAGCGTCTTTTAATTTCATGGCTGCATTTTGGAGCCCAAGAAAGTAAAGTCAGCCACTGTTTCCATTGTTTCCCCGTCTATTTGCCATGAAGTGATGAGATCAGATGCCGTGATCTTAGTTTTATCAATGTTGAGTTTTAAGCCAACTTTTTTACTCTCCTCTTTCACTTTCATCAAGAGGCTCTTTAGTTCCTCTTCACTTTCTGCCATAAGGGTGGTGTCATCTACATATCTGAGGTTATTGATATTTCTCCCAGCAATCTTGATTCCAGCTTGTACTTCATCCAGCCCAGCATTTCACATGATGTATTCTGCATATAAGTTAAATAAGCAGGGTGACAATATACAGCCTTGAAGTACTCCTTTCCCCATTTGGAACCAGTCTGTTGTTCCATGACCAGTTCTAACTGTTGCTTCCTGACCTGCATACAGATTTCTCAGGAGGTAGGTTGGGTGGTATGGTATTCCCATCTCTTTAAGTCACAAAAAACGCTTTATTTTTTTCTTTAAGCCAAGAGCTGATGATTACACAACAAAACAACTCTGCTTAAACTCTGTACTAAGGATTGGATTATAAAGAAAGCTGAGTGCCAAAGAATTGATATTTTTTAACTGTAGTATTGGAGAAGACTCTGGAGAGTCTCTTGGACAGCAGGGAGATCCAACCAGTCAATCTTAAAGGAAATCAGTCCTGAATATTCATTGGAAGGCTGATGCTGAAGCTGAGGCTCCGATACTTTGGCCACCTGATGCAATGAACTGACTCACTGGAAAAGACCCTGATGCTGGGAAAGATGGAAGGTGGGAGGAGAGGGGAATGACAGGATGAGATGGTTGGATGGCATCACTGACTCGAGGGACAAGAGTTGAGCAAACTCCAGGAGTTGGTGATGGACAGGGAAGCCTGGTGGGCTGCAGTCCATGTGGTCACAAAGAGTCAGACATGACTGAGCCACTGAACAGAATTGAACTGAGGACAGTTTCTCCTTCTTGAAAACCTTCTGGCTAATACTGTTATCCTAAAATGTGTATTATGGGAGTGGGTCTGATAAGCTCTTTCTATTGTTAGTTCTAAACCTGTCATCTTAAAATGTAAATTGTGGGAGTGGATCTAGTAAGATCAAGTACAACCTTGGGACATTCTTTTCATTTATTGTAATAGGCAGTTAGAAAAAGTGTACAGATCCCTTGCTAAGCCTAGTCAGGGGAGCACTTTCCATCCCCCTTCTGATGTCTATGTCAAAAGTTTTCTCTGCCCATCTTATACTTTAATAAAATTCTGCTACACAAAAGCTCTTGAGTGATCAAGCCTGGTCCCTGGTCCAAAGTTAAAACTTCTTTGGAGATCAGGAATCTGACATCATTCACCGTAAGCTATCATGCTGCTGCTACTGC
Organism: Tragelaphus eurycerus; assembly: GCA_935064755.1. NCBI lineage: Eukaryota > Metazoa > Chordata > Mammalia > Artiodactyla > Bovidae > Tragelaphus > Tragelaphus eurycerus. The sequence continues at coordinate 6,904,944 of CAKXYN010000034.1, read as the reverse complement.
TGCTAAGTCGCTTCAGTCGTGTCCGACTCTGTGCGACCCCATAAAGGGCAGCCCACCAGGCTCCCCCATCTCTGGGATTCTCCAGGCAAGAACACTGGAGTGGGTTGCCATTTCCTTCTCCAATGCATGAAAGTGAAAAGTGAAAGTGAAGTCGCTCAGTCGTGTCCAACTCTTAGCGACCCCATGGACTATAGCCTTCCAGGCTTCTCCGTCCATGGGATTTTCCAGGCAAGAGTATAGAGCTATTTAAATTTAAATTAATTAAAATTAAACACAATTAGGTATTTTGGTCTCAGTCACACTGGCCACATTTTAAGCACTCGGCTATAAAGGATTCATGAGATAAGTCCTGGGTGTTCACTGGAAGGACTGATGTTGAAGCTGAGACTCCAGTACTTTGGCCACCTGATGCTAAGAGCTGACTCATTTGAAAGACCCTGATGCAGAGAAAGATTGAGGGCAAGAGGAGAAGGGGACAACAGAGGATGAGATGATTGGATGGCATCACTGACTCAATGGACATGAGTTTGAGCAAGCTCCAAGAGTTAGTGAGGTATAAGGAAGTCTGGCATGCTGCAGTCCATGGGATCACAAAGAGTCAGACATGACTGAGGGAGTAAGTGAACTGAACTGAACACTTCAATTTAAAAATTAAGAAAAAAAGAAAAAAAAAAACTTCATCTGATACACAAATGGCAGAGGAATGGAACTGATGTCCTAGTGATTTGAATTGCAACTTACTGGGATTTTCTAGTTAGGAAACATTCCTTCCACCTATAGAGGTCTTGAAAAAATTTTATGTAATTAGCAAAACAAGAGAAGGAAGAAAAAAAAGTATATGACCTGAGAAATGAGAGATTTAAACACTCAGATACATGCCATTAAGCAAGTAATACTTCAAGCCAGTGATATAAGAAATGTCATCAGGAAGCACATGATTAACTGCAGGATGGACTGCAATTGTTATATAAGAAGTCTGAAGAATGAGAGAGAGAATGGGTGGGTGATCAGTGAACGACACAGAGGAACCAGAGTCCTGCACATCATTAAGGTGTGAGTGGTGTCATCAACACCTTCCAGTTGTGGTGAGAGGTGTGGAGGCGGTCTGGGTACATCACCATCAGCACGCCTTTCATCACTAAGCATAGTTTCCGAGATCTTCAGATTAGACAGGAGCCCTTCCCAGTTCAGTTCAGTTCAATTCAGTCACTCAGTCATGTCCGACTATTTGCGACACCATGGAATGCAGCATACCAGGCATCCCTGTCTGTCACCAACTCCCGGAGCTCGCTTAAACTCATGCCCGTTGAGTTGATGATGCCATCCAAGCATCTCATCCTCTGTCGTCCCCTTCTCCTCCTACCTTCAATCTTTCCCAGCAGCAGAGTCTTTTCCAATAGTCAGTTCTTAGCATCAGGTGGCCAAAGTATTGGACCTTCAGCTTCAGCCTCAGTCCTTCCAGTGAATATTCAGGAATGATTTCCTTTAGGATGGACTGGTTGGATCTCCTTGCAGTCCAAGGGACTCTGTAGAGTCTTCTCCAACACCACAGTTCAAAAGCATCAATTCTTCGGTGCTCAGCTTTCTTTATGGTCCAATTCTCACACCCATACATGACTACTGGAAAAACCATAGCTTTGACTAGATGGACGTTTGTCAGCAAAGTAATGTCTCTACTTTTTAATATGCTGTCTAGGTTGGTCATAGCTTTTCTTTCAAGGAGCAAGTGTCTTTGAATTTCAAGGCTGCAGCCACCATCTGCAGTGATTTTGGAGCCCACAAAAATAAAGTCTGTCACTGTTTCCATTGTTTCCCATCTATTTGCCATGAAGTGAAGAGACCAGATGCCATGATCTTAGTTTTCTGAATGTTGATTTTTTAAGCCAGCTTTTTCACTCTCCTCTTTCACTTTCATCAAGAGGCTCTTTAGTTCCTCTTTGCTTTCTGCCATAAGGGTGGTGCCATTTGCATATCTGAGGTTATCGATATTTCTCCTGGCAATCTTGATCTAGCTTGTGCTTCATCCAGTCCAGCATTTCATATGATGTACTCTGCCTATAATTTAAACAAGCAAGGTGACAATATACAGCCTTGATGTACTCCTTTCCCAATTTGGAACCAGTCGGTTGTTCCATGTCTATCTGTTGCTTCTTGACCTGAACACAGATTTCTCAGGAGGCAGGTCAGGTGGTCTAGTATTCCCATTTCTTGAAGAATTTCCCACAGTTTGTTGTGATCCACACAGTCAAAGGCTTTAGTGTAGCTTGTGAAGCAGAAGTAGATGTGTTTCTGGAATTCTCTTATTTTTTTCTATGACCCAATGGATGTTGGCAATTTGATCTCTGATTCATCTGCCTTTTCTAAATCTAGCTTGAACATCTGGAAGTTTTCGATTCATGTACTGTTGAAGCCTAGCTTGGAGGGTTTTGAGCTTTACTTTGCTAGCGTGTGAGATGAGTGCAACTGTGTGGTAGTTTGAATTGTTCTGATGGTGGAGTAGAAGGAATGTGTTCACCTTCTCCTGTGAGAAACTGCAACTAACCACTGAACAATCACAGACAGGAGAATGTTGGATCCCACCACCAAAAGATACCCCACCTCCAAGGGCAAAGGAGGAGCCCCAACAAGATGGTAGGAGGGGTGAAGTCGCATTTAGCATTGGTCTCATAGGAAGCCCTTCCCAGCTTCCTATGTAATTCCCAGTATTGAATACTCTTCCAGAAAGAGCCCTCTTTCCTGATGGAGAAATCCCACCTTCTTCAAGAGATTATGGTAGCTTGGCAACCTCCCTAGGATCAATGAACCAGTCTTTACCAGTCTTGCACTGGGTTCTCTGGGCATCCCCACCCCCCCACAGGAGCCCAGGCCTGCTTCCCCAGGATCCCATCCTGCCGACATCATGGAGACTGCCCACTGCCGTAAAGGATTTAATTAGCTCTGGCAAAGAAAGCAAGAAGGATTAGGGCTGATTAAAGAGCTTATGGAAAAAAATATACGATTAGGATAATAATCCTCTGGAAACCCAAGGCTGCAAGAGACAAATCCTGCCCAGCTGACTGTACTCTGCCAGTCACCACCACTCCTGAATGACATACAGTAAGAGGTCATGCTGGAAAGTTGGGGCCCATAAGAGATGCTCCATGTGGAAGCAATTTAAGGGATGGACAGCAACACATGCAGTATATCTTTCCTCAAAAAGAAAAATGGAAGTGATTGTTCCCCACCATTTCATGAAGAAACAAAATAGGAAGTGTTGATGAAATGTGATTTATGCAACACAGTTCTTCTAGGTAATATTTTATTAACACTTATTTACCAAGGTCAGCAACTACTCTGACAAACACCCTATTTAAAGTTTAATGTGAGAATCAGAGTTAGTGGAAGCGACATGGAAGGCATGGAGTGGTCTCAGCCCCATTTTTAACACCTCTGTTAAATATTTGATATGGCACTAAGGGGCAAGTGAGCATGCTCATTCCAGGGAGGGAGAAAACTTGCCACTAGAGAAATTTCTCTCTTCCTCAGACTAGATCACAACCCTGAAAACATTAGCTGCCCAGAAACGTTCCCTGCCACCTTAAGTTGTCAAAAGTAGAAGGAAGCAGAGGCCAGGGGAGGGCACAACTCCAATCAGCTTTGTGAGACCCCTGGCTGCCTAGTTTTTGCTTTAAGGGACCTCAGTTCAAACCCAATCAGCTGTTATTACACAGGACAGCATCTTGATGAGCTTGTAACCTTATCAACAGTCCTCTGGGGGAGATGTGGTGAAGTTATTTGAATATAATTCATCCAGGCAACAAATTGGCCCATCACTCAGCTCACAAATCTCTCTGTTGACCAGGCTGCCAAAAATGGGAAAGGCATTCTCTTCTGTAGAAATCTTTCTCTAGAACTATGCTAACTGTCTAGAAAATCCAGAGTCCTTTGGGAGTAAAATAATAATTGAAAAATAAAAACAGTTGTAATTTTATTAAAGTACCAGGTATTTTTTTTTACACATGCTTCCAACAATCCTGCAAATTAGGAGTTATTTACATGTTATGTATGAAGAAGACTGAAACTCTGAGACAGTACAATTTTTAAGTTATACAACCTATTGACGGAGAAAGTCATGCTCAAATTTAGGTCTTTAATTGTTTGAAAAGAGAGATTCTGTCTACTGAACCACATGGTTCCTTCATCTTCTGCTGTGAAAACAAAGTTGCAAACTATATGAAATATAGGAAATAGACTTCTGGTTTTTATTTTTATTATTTTTTTAATTTAAATTTATTTATTTTAACTAGAGGCTGATTACTTTACAATATTGTATTGGTTTTGCTATACATCAACATGAATCTGCCACCGGTGTACACGTGTTCCCCATCCTGAAAGCCCCTCCCACCTCCCTCCCCGTACCATCCCTCTGGGTCATCCCAGTGCACCAGCCCCAAGCACCCTGTATCCTGCATCAAACCTGGACTGGCGATTCATTTCACATATGATATTATACATGTTTCAATCCCATTCTCCCAAATCATCCCACCCTCTCCCTCTCCCACAGAGTCCAAAAGACTGTTCTATACATCTGTGTCTCTTTTGCTGTCTCGCATACAGGGTTATCATTACCATCTTTCTAAATTCCATATATATGCGTTAGTATACTGTATTGGTGTTTTTCTTTCTGGCTTACTTCACTCTGTATAATCAGCTCCAGTTTCATTCACCTCATTAGAACTGATTCAAATGTATTCTTTTTAATGGCTGAGTAATACTCCATTGTGTATATGTACCACAGCTTTCTTATCCATTCATCTGCTGATGGACATCTAGATGCTTCCATGTCCTGGCTATTATAAACAGTGCTGCAATGAACATTGTGGTGCACATGTCTCTTTAATTCTGGTTTCCTTGGTGTGTATGCCCAGCAGTGGGATTGCTGGGTCTTATGGCAGTTCTATTTCCAGTTTTTTAAGGAATCTCCACACTGTTCTCCATAGTGTCTGTACTAGTTTGCATTCCTACCAACAGTGTAAGAGGGTTCCCCTTTCTCCACATCCTCTCCAGCATTTATTGTTTGTAGACTTTAGGATCGCAGCCATTCTGACCAATGGAAGAGAGTTGATTTGTTTGTTTTTTTTTTTTTTTTGAACATGGTTTAACAGATGATCTTCTACCTGCTTGACCCTATGTCTTAGAAAGTGTCTTAATTTCTGATCACAAGGAAACAGCAAATTCCTCTCTGAGACATGTGTCAAATTAGGGTTTTTCAACTATTGTGATATTTTGAGAGCCTGACATAGACTTAATGGGAATAGGGGTGATTATTACCCCACAAAGCAATATGAGACAAGTGCTTAGGACAAAGAACAGAATCAAATGCCAGACAGTAATGCTGGCTGGGTCTACCTGAGGGGCAGGAGAGAAAGAAAATTCAGTATCAGGCAATGACAAGAGCATCCTTATGAAAATTCTGGGATTATCTGTAATATAGGTCTCATATATCTCTAATTAGCTCTTCACTTTCTTTGTTGAAGGTATAAATAAGATGATGGAGTAAAGTAAAATGGTAGTACATTAGGATTCAAATTGCTACAGAAGAATCTAGATGGCTACCAAACCTAGTGAACAGGAAAGCAGACTTCAGTTCTAGTTGAAGATGTGAATAATTGGAGGTATTGCCTGAGCATACAATTAAGGAATAAAATACTAATAAGGAACAGTAATTATCATCATAATCATCACCATTCTTATTCGGAATTTTGAAAACATTGATTTATTGTATTCCAGCAAGCACATTGTAGTATAGAACTCAAAAGCCAATTTATTCGTCACTAATTAAAATTTTATTTCCAAAGCACTTTAAGTATCTTTCCCCCTTTGTTCTTTCTGTTTTCTAGTCCAGAGTCTCCTATTAAAGCTGTGCTAATTGTCAGCTAAGTCTCAGTGCAATGTATGATGGGATTTTCATTCTTGTTTTTTTATTTTGGTAATGCTACTCAGCTTGTAGGATCCTAGTTCCCTGAACAGGGATTGAACCTGTGTACTTAGCAGCAAAAGCACAAAGTCCTAAACACTGTATCTCAGGTGACTTCCATTCTGAGTGGTCTGATATCTCTTATGACTGTCTGGTATCTTTGCCATATGTTTAGCTAAATATTGCAATTATTTTTCCTTTTCAGTGCGATATTAAATGTTCAACACAGTTACTCCATTCTTCTTCATTTTTTTTTTTTTAAATCTCAGAATTCTTATTTTTTTTTACTCTTATTTTGGCAATCTGAAAGACACTTTGGCTTGATCTTTCTGCAAACTAACAAATTCACATATTTTAATATTTGTAACCTGTGAACTTTCTGCTCTTTAGTCCAACTTTTTTATTGTTGCAGCATCATTTCAGAATTTAATTTCCAGTAACTCTGATTATTGCTCTTTCATAGCATTTCCATTCTTTCTTCTCCCTTACTCCCTATCTTTCTCATTTTCCTTTTCTTCCTATCACATTATTTTCTAAGAATTAAAGGTCTACTTAGATTATATTTAAAGCTTAAATAAAATTATATATGTAAAATATAATGTAATAATTTAAAATGTTTCTTGTGTTAACTCTATTTTCTTAATAACTTTCTTGTGTGTTCATTTCTTTCTTTTAAAATTTTATTCATTTATTTTGTTTTTGGCTGTAATGGGTCTTCATTGCTTTGTGCAGGCTTTTTCTAGTTGTGGCAAGTGAGGGTTGCACTTCGTTGCAGTGTGCAGACTTCTCATTGTGGTGGCCTCTTTTGTTGTGGAGTACAGGTTCTATGCAGGTCGGGAAGCAACAGTTAGAACTGCACATGGAACAACAGACTAGTTCCAAATAGGAAAAGGAGTACGTCAAGGCTGTATATTGTCACCCTGCTTATTTAACTTATATGCAGAGTACATCATGAGAAACTCTGGGCTGGAAGATGCACAAGCTGGACTCTAGATTGCCAGGAGAAATATCAATAACCTCAGATACGCAGATGACACTACCCTTACGGCAGAAAGTGAAGAGGAACTCAAAAGCCTCTTGATGAAAGTGAAAGAGGAGAGTGAAAAAGTTGGCTTAAAGCTCAACATTCAGAAAATGAAGATCATGGCATCTGGTCCCATCACTTCATGGGAAATAGATGGGGAAACAGTGGAAACAGCGTCAGACTTTATTTTGGGGGCTCCAAAATCACTGCATATGGTGATTGCAGCTATGAAATTAAAAGACGCTTACTCCTTGGAAGGAAAGTTACGACCAACCTAGATAGCATATTCAAAAGCAGAGACATTACTTTGCCAACAAAAGTCCATCTAGTCAAGGCTATGGTTTTTCCAGTAGTCATGTATGGATGTGAGAGTTGGACTGTGAAGAAAGCTGAGCACTGAAGAATTGATGCTTTTGAACTGTGGTGTTGGAGAAGACTCTTGAGAGTCCCTTGGACTGAATGGAGATCCAATTAGTCCATTCTGAAGGAGATCAGCCCTGGGATTTCTTTGGAAGGAATGATGCTAAAGCTGAAACTCCAGTACTTTGGCCACCTCATGCGAAGAGTTGACTCATTGGAAAAGACTCTGATGCTGGGAGGGATTGGGGGCAGGAGGAGAAAGGGATGACGGAGGGTGAGATGGCTGGATGGCATCACCGACTCAATGGACGTGAGTTTGAGTGAACTCTGGGAGCTAGTGATGGAAGGGAGGCCTGGCGTGCTGCGATTCATGGGGTCGCAAAGAGTTGGACATGACTAAGCGACTGAACTGAACTGAACAGGCTCTAGGTGCATGGGCTTCAGTAGTTTTGACACAGAGGCTTAGTTGCTCCATAGCATGTGGAATCTTCCTAGATCAGGGATTGAACCTGTGTTTCCTGTATTGGCAGGCAGATTCTTATCCACTGCACCCCCCAGGGAAGTCCTCATGTTGATTTCTAAACTTTATTTTCATAATAATTTTTTCTCAAACTTTTTGAGTGAGGTTCTATGTTTGACCAATTTTTGTCACTAGGGAGAATTTTCTCAGCTTTGGGGAAAATCTCAGTTTTCCTGGTAATCAACAAGGATTCCAGTTATGTCACCTTTGCCCCTGGCATATTGAAGAACTCTTAATTATGTTGTGGAAGTAAACTTGACCTGTAGTTTTATCCTAAGGGCAATCTGGAATTCCAATCAGTAGACTGGAATCTACTTATGTGAAAATGGATCCTTGACACAACCTTTCAACAACAGCTATTAATTACTGTCTGGCTATGGCAAACTGAAATTTTATTTAGTATCTATTCATTTCTGTCTTACCCTGTCAGTGGAGGAATTATACTCACCTGCCCTAATATGCTGGGTTGGCCATGTCTTTGGCTATTACAAAGATGTGTCACTCTAGCAGGGAGGCCTTCCAAATGTATTTGTGCTTTTTGCTTATGCTCTTTTACTCCTCCATTCAAGCATGAGAAGAAAATGCCCCAGGCAACTGCTGCTCCTTTAGCCTAATCTTGGAGGAAAGGGCATATATAACAGATCTCAACTTCTCTCTCTCCACCCCACACTCAACTACCAACATTCTCTCTTCCTACTGAATCAACCAAAGACAGGGGTTCATCATATTTTGAGTACATTCAAGATATTGCAACACAGAATGTTGGTTGTTGAGTTGATCGCTACTGGTAGGGTTTTGAGAAGGTTCTATAAGAAAATGATACTAGCTTAGAGGAAAACAACACACAAAAAAAGTTTAACTTCTTTGAAAATGGGAGTGAGAAGAAAGAGAAAATCCATAAATGTTGTTGCTTACAGGGCTGAATGATATAATTCCTTTTGACTGAGAAAGACCTAGTGAGATCAAGTTCAACACTGGACCTGAGAGCAAAGAACAAGGGCATGACAGTAGCACCTTATTAACAACCCACTTATTGGATTAATCTGACCCAAGATCATCCTTTCAGCTGGTCAAAATGACTCTTAGAATAGGTTTTAAAGGCATGTTCCCACAGACAGCCAAGAAACTCAAAGTCATATCAGAAACTCAGTCATAGTTTTCAAAGAATTGTGGATAAGGACATTTGCATATGGAGCTGATGAAATAAAATAGGTAAGAATAAACCAAACAAATAAGCACACCAAGTTCTGACAAATCCATTTCCAATCTGGATTAGAGTTATCATGACTCTTTGAGATGTAAAATGACCCTTGCACACTCAAATTTTGGGTAGGAAGAAAGCTGGCTGGGATGCTCTTCAGCCATCCTGGAAATATTTTCTAATGCCCTTTTCAGATGTGTCCAAGGAGAAAAATGAATAAGAGAAGAAATGTCTAAGGACAGAGTCAAGAGCTAATGGAGCAGAATGGAATAAGCATTACCAGGGAGTAAGATTGGTGTCTAATCAGTGCTCCACCATGTGAGGGGGAACCTTGCAAAGTTGTCCTGCTAGATTTCAGAATTACTGTGGATCAATGACTGCCATGTGCCTCCCATTCTTGCCCTTCTGAACATGAATTTTTTTGCCAGTATGTTGTTTTCTGTTCCAACATCGTATGTTGTGAGATATGAGAACAGATAATTAGCATTTTAGGTCAGAGGTCTCTGGATCAATAAGACCTATATTTGGAACCAATAAGAGGAGTATCCTGAGGTCCTGGACTTTAAGCGTGATGGAAAAGTCAAGCGGAATTTTGGAGCTTCTGTATTGAAGATAAGGTGAATGCACTTTATATTTTGAATGAAGTGAATATTTGTGACTAAAAGAGAAGACTATGGTATATTTTATTATTCAACTACTTAAACTGTCCTCTTGCTATGCTATGTGGATACGGGAACACTTTCCCAAACACTGATGTGGGGCTTGATCATGTGACTGCCTTTGGTAAATGGAATGTGTCCCAGTTCTTAGCACAAGCTTTGGAGGCATCACAAGTTTGCACTCACCCTGTTGTACTCCATTCTTTGGTCTTAAGACAGGACACCCTGGAGAGGATGTGCTATATATTCATATGATATGCTCTAGCCTGGGTTTTGGAATTAGAAAACTTTTGAAGAGGACTTGAATATAGCTCACATGCTAAGCTAAGATTCCCTAGTCAATCTTCATATAAAAGAGAAAGAAACTCATGTTTATTGCTGTAAGCCAATGAGATCTGGGATGTGTTTATTGATAAAGCAAAAGTTTATTGATACAGCTGGTGAGTAATACACCACTCTACTAGCCTATGGCCCATTGTTTGAACTGGAAGCCACTAACTGAGTCCTTTTTATAAGTTTCTGCCAAGAAGACTCATCATTTGTATATGTTTGTAAGTTCCTCCTTTCTGTTGAATTTTACCTAATAGCATATATTTATGGTCTTCTCAGGTGGCATAGTAGTAAAGAATCCGCCTGACAATGCAGGAGACACAGGACTTGGGTTCGATTCTTGGGTTGGGAAGATCCCCTGGAAAAGGAAATGGCAACCCACTCCAGTATTCTTGCCTGAAAAATTCCATGGACAAAGGAGCCTGGTGGGCTACAGTCCACGAGATCGCAAAGAGTCCAACACAACTGAGCATGCACACACACAGTATATATTTATATCTTTTATAAATCACTCTTTCAGCCTAGGCATTAGCATTCTTTCATTGTTTCAATATTACTGTGGGTTTATTCTTGTATTTTCATTTATTCTACCTTTTCAGTGGAATTTTGAGAGAAATAACTTGCAAATTTAGTCAACTTTACTACGTCCATCTGATTAGATTCTCTTTAATCCCATTGGAGTTAGAAATATGTACCATAAGAAAGTTTGCTAGAAAAGGGGGACAGCTTGTTTGTATGAAGGTTTGTGTGTGTGTGTGCTGTGTGTTAAGTTGTGTCCAACTCTTTGCAACCCCATGGACTGCAGTCCACCAGGCTCCTCTGTCCATGGGATTCTCCAGGCACAGACACTGGAGTGGGTTGCCATGTCCTCCTCCAGAGCATCTTTCCAACCCAGGGATCGATCTCTGGTCTCCTGGACTGCAGGCAGATTCTTTACCATCTGAGGCACCAGGGAAGTCCCTTCTTCATATAACCGCTCCTAAAAATTCTTTGTGTTTTTCTAAGATGATTGGTCATCTCTACAGATTTTAATTGCTTGCCTGACACGGGACAGACAATCTTTTTCGCACGTGTCTCAGTGACAAGAGCACAGAGCTTTGCCTACTAGTTGGTGTCTTCTCTTTGTTTTTCCTGTCATGTACACTTTTATATCTTGAATTTACACCATGAAGATCTGTTTCTCTGCTCCTCTGCATATACAATGACTTTCATTTTAATGCAGCATCTCTGGCTCATCAAATGTGCCATTTTTCTGAACACACTTTAAACATTAGAAATCCAAATGTAAAACTCAATTAATTTTTTGGTTCTATTAGTGTAAATATTGAAATAAGATGATAATTAGGTAAACAGAAGCATGCTATCCTTGTATAAGTTTATAAATACAAATAAGGTTCTATCAAAATGCACTTCTTATAAGAATGTTAAAATTAATGAAATATGTTCTAAATTGAGGGACTAATAGAGTGACTGCCTATCCTATAGGGAGCACTTTCACATAATTTTTTATTTAAGCTTACCAGCAGCCTTTTTGGGGTTCCAAATGAGGAGACTAATGCTCATGAAGCTTAGATAACTGTTTAGGCTTGTTAAGATGTAAGAGAGCAACTCAGAATTTAATTCTCAGTTTTCCCCTCCAAATATTGTGCTCATTCTAGCATACACTGCTGCTTCTCAAATGATATTATTGATTTTATGTAGTCTTTAGCAATATCAGTGAGAACAAATTCGGTTTGCTTTCAGCTTGGGAGATGGAAAAGGATCTACTGCTCCTGCTGTTGTCTCAATAGTCACCCTGTGACTGACCTCAAACTCTGTGTGCAAGCCTTTCTGGATAAAACTTCTCACATTTTCCTTTAAAAGCTGTTCTATATGCACCACATCTGAAGAGCAGCACTGACGTACATAGATACACTGCTGGGAGGGATTGGGGGCAGGACGAGAAGGGGACGGCGGAGAATGAGATGGCTGGATGGCATCACTGACTCGATGGATGTGAGTCTGAGTGACCTCCGGGAGTTGGTGATGGACAGGGAGGCCTGGCGTGCTGCAGTTCATGGGGTCGCAAAGAGTCGGACAGGACTGAGCGACTGATCTGATCTGATCTGATCTGACCATATGTAAAACAGAGAGCGAGTGGGAAGTTGCTATACAGCACAGGGCGCTGACCTCAGTGCTGTGTGATAACTGAGATGGGTGGGATGGGAGGAGGTAGGAGGGAGGCCCAAGAGGGAGGGGGTATAGGTATACAGATGGCTGACTGACCCTGTTGTACAGCAGAAACTAACACCGCACTGTCAAGCAATCATAAGTCCACTTTTTCAAAAAGAACTGTTTTAGCTTTGTTTTCAAAGAGAGGTGGGCAAAAAAGGAGTAAGTGATTACCCGCAAGGAAATCTAAGATTTTCCTAGAAGATAACTGATTTCACCCATGATAACTCAAAAAAGTCAAGCATCCAAAAGACAGGTTGTTGATACCAGATATTGTCTTTGAACATCTTACAGATGAGATGCTATTGTGCATAAAAGAATCTGCGTATGTAAACCAGAAAGTGCTGGATGTAATACGTTGGTTCAGAGAAACACGTGTGAAAAAGGAAGAACTTTAATTCTATTGCCTCCATCCCCAAGATTTCTCTCCAGTTACTTAAATAAAATAGTTTTTTTTTTCTTTTCTTTTCTTTTTTTTTTTTTTATTAAGGGGACTCTCTATAGAGAGACGGCATGATCAAATAAGGTTGGAATCCAACAGAGGCAACTTAACAATTCAGGATGATCTGTTGGCTACAGTTATGGAAACCATTTTCCCAACCAGTTAGCTGCTGCTTTATTTACCTTTCAGGTCAACTACACCTATTACAAAATCCAAAATCCGTCTATTTTTTATATCTTAATCTGCCTGTCAAAAATATAATGGCATCGAAACAGCTTTTTCTGAAGATGATGGAAGTATTATCATGTGTCTTCCAGATGCAATGGTGGCCTTCTGTAATTTTGGTGTTTGAGACTTCATGTTAATGTCTTCTAATTTTTAGATGAAAACTTTAGCTGTGTGCCTATGTCAAAAGTGCATGCTCCTATAGAATTTCCCCCCATATATAGAAAATGCCATAGAACAAAATAATTGTATACATAAATTTTTATGATAGTAAAATACTATCATATTGACAATATATATTATCAATACATAAGTCAATACAATAAGTATTGACAATACTTAAAAGAGATCAGACTAAGATGTGTTAGAATTTGTAGAAATCATGTTGACCAGTTTCTGTTCTAGTTGAGGAAATTGAGTTTAGTCTAAGAAATATATTGTTCAAACATGTGTGTTCATGCTAAATCGCTTCAGTCATGTCCGACTCTGTGTGACTGTATGGACTGTAGCCTGCCAGGTTCCTCTGTCCATGGGATTCTCCAGGCTAGAATCCTGGAGTGGGTTGCTATGCTCTCCTCCAGGGGATCTTCCTGACCTGCAACTCTTATGTCTCCTGCATTGGCACGTGGAGTCTTATTGCTAGTGCGACCTGGGAAGCCCCATTCAAACACATACACTTTTAAAATACTGAACTTTTTCTCCATTGACATTTGCTACTCTTGTGATTTCCTCAAACCTCAGGGCTTTAAATGCAATATGTATGCCACTAGCACCCAAGTTTGTATTTCCAGATTGTTACCTCCTCCCTGAACTTCAGACTCAGATGTCTACCTGTCTACTTGGCGTCTTCTCTGTGATGTATACTGTGCATCTCAACTTGACTATATCCAATATAGAGGCCCTAACCTTTGCATGGAAGACTGCCTCTCTGTCAGCCCCATTTCAATGAATGGCAGTGCAGTTACTTGGACCACAGAATGTGGAGTCATCCTTGATGACATGCTCCCTGTCTTTCTCTCTCTCCCCTCACAAGCAAGTAACGTTAGCTCTACCTTTAGAATAGATACAAATAGTCATTACCTCTTACTATCTCCACTGTCTCTACCCTTGATGATGTAAACATCAAAACATCCTGAGAGATTGTGTTAAAACTCAAGTCAGCTCAAAAGCCACCTATAAGTAAACCTTCCAAAGGCCTCCCTTTCCACCCAGAGTCAAAGTCCTGTGGAGGCTCTTGGATCTGTACCCATCCTTCCCTAGCCTTTCCTCTTCCTTCATACCGCTGACCCCTTCATCAGATGCCTACTATTTACATTTATACTTACTCTGGTCTCACTGGTTTCTTGCAGTGAGTCCTTCAAATGTGGCAGGCAGGTCCTCTACCATATGCATTTGCCTCATCCTGGAACATTTTGCTCTCAAACACTCATGTCGTCAGCTCCCTCCAATCAACGCTCAGATGTCACTTTCTCAGTGAGGGCTTTCTCTGCCACTCTCTTTAAAATCACAGTCCCAGCTCCAACATTCCTTATCCCTCTTTCCTGCTTCATTTGCTTCTCTATTTGGAATGAAAGCTTCACAAGGGTGAAGATCGTGTCTGTTTTGTTCAGTCATATATACATAGTATAAAGGACAGTGCGTGGCATATAGTCTGTGTTCAAGAAATAATTGAATGAGTGAATAAAGTAAAGAGCAAATATATTTTGTTAATTTCTAGTAATCAATCAATACATTAAAGCCTTAGGAAAATATCTCTGCAAGATGCCCCCAAAAGGAAATGTTTTTTGGGCATGAATCATTGTAGTTTAGTGACATTTGGTTACTGAATGATTTAAAGGCTACCATGTAAACAGTTTTCCATTCATAAAGTGTCAAAGTCACTTGAGGAATGAATGCCACTCTGAGACATATGAAGGTATACTTTCTATCTTTGAAAGAGAATGACTAGGAATTACCTTCTGTGTTAAATGATGTTGTAGATGGTGGGCAGGGGGAAGATGGTGGGTATCTGGTTGATATTCTCAGTTAAGATTAGAGGATTACAACTTGTATTTTTGAAATAATGTGTTTAGGTCTACTAAAGGACAGCTGCAGAAATCCACTTGATACTTGGCTTAGAACACTCAAATCCCAGTCCCCACTTAAACCATCTATTCATGTGACTTTTAATGCATCATGTCAGAACATTTATGTAAGCAGTTAACTTTTAAATATAGGAATTTAAGTAACTGTGAATAAGTTGTGTTGTCTCTTATGGAAGGAATCTGTTCTATGTTACTCTGAACTTGACAGAAGACTGGAGACTCAGCAGTCAAATGATAGCTGACTTGATTGAAAACCAAGCAAAACAAAGAATGAGAATATTTACTTAGAAAAGCCTGTCAATTCTTGGCATATATGAACACGATGTAAAATTTTCCCTTCATTTTATCACCTTAATGCCATGCTGCATAAGTATTATCCATTTTTCAGCATAAATTCCTAGCAGGAAGCACTTTTGGCTGTTGAACCTTTCTTGGAACAGAAGTATATGCAAAAGGATGTTTAGTAAATGCCATTAGACAATGACTGCCTGTGTTTAATATTTATTGAGCACTAATAGGGATCTTGAGACCTTGGTCCAGAATGAAAAGCTTCAAAAAAGCCTATACCTAATTAAGAAAAACATGGTGCCTGCTCCCAAGAAGCTTATCTGCTGAAGCAGACAACAGTGGTGTGGGTGTACAGAGAAAATTAATTTTTTTACCTAAGTGCGGAAAACAACCACTACCTTTATGAAATTGCAGGATTTATCTCCTTCTCTCTTAAACTTGTTTTTCTTTGTGAGGGCCTCATGTTAAATGTCTGGCAAAGAATGAAGATAGAGAAGGCTGGCACAAGGACAAGGGGATGAGGCAATGAAGAAAAAGGATGGTAACAGATGGTGTGGTGGTAGGCTCTATGGCCTGAGGGAAGGAGCAGTTGGGGAAGATATAGAGTTCCTATAGGTGGCTGCTGTGTTTCCTATGTTTTAAAATAATTAAAATGTACCATCATCATTATGATTAATTAATATGTAAGTTAAGGTTCCAAAGGAGAGCAAACAGGAGTGAACCAAACATTGATATCTTTTCTTTCAGGCATGCTAAAAGCACAGCTGTGATGGAAGGCAGGATTGGCATGGATTTAAAACATATCACAGTTTATTAGGAATGACTTCATTACGTATCCCTATTTATACTGCCAGAGATTAGAGAACTGAGAATAAACTGGGAAATAATTACAAACTATGGTTCTGTTTATACTCCCATAGCAAAAAAATTAATGTCTGTTAGTTTATTCTCATTCCATATCTTATATATATTAGGGTCAGCATGGAAAGTTTTGCTTATGTGTGGAAGATACAGCTAATTGTATAATTAAAATGTTTGTTTTATACAGAACGCTTTTCGATCCAATGAAGAAAAGAATTTTAGTCCCCAGTCTACATGTTCCAAAAGTTATCTTTTGCCACATCGATTGGTATTTGATTTCTGTGTGATAATTTCATCCCAGGTTTCCCAGTTCAGAATGACTATGAATTTAGGGAGATAAAACAAATAGTCAAAATCCAAAGAAAGGCTGGAAGTGAAGTTTTGAAGAAACCAAACAGATGTTAATTTCCCAAATCACAGAGAAGTAAAGGCAGAGACAGCAAAGACTGTTCAAGGTGAAGGAAAAGATCAAGAGAGAGATGGTAATAACTAGCAAAGGAAGCAGACACCCAATCATGTTCTTGAAGCCATTGATTCCTTGGCAGAGTTGATATTAAATTAAAATCTTAAAAGGCACTGCTCATCTGTGCTGTATAGATGGAGAAGTCTTGAGGCTACTGCAAGAATAAGACTGAAGGCCAGAGGCAGGAGGCTTAAATCCAAAACATGAGAACACCAGAAAATTCCTGACTCTGGGGAACATTAATCAGTAAGAGCTCATCCAAAAGCCTCCATACCTACACTGAAACCAAACTCCACCCAAGAGCTAACAAGTTCCAGAGCAAGACATATCATGCTAATTCTCCAGCAATGCAGGGTACTGATCATGAGAATACAGGCTGCCCAAAGTCACAACAAACTCATAGACACCCCAAAACTCACTACTGGACACTTCATCGCACTCCAGAGAGAAGATATCCAGCTCCACCCACCAGAACACAGATGCAAGCTTCCCTAACCAGGACTAGTGGACAAACCACTAGTCCAACCCCACTAGTCCACAGGGAGCAACCTCCACAATAAAGAGGAACCACAAACTTCCAGCCTACAGAAAGGCCACTCCAAATACAGAAATCTATACAAAATGAAAAGGCAGAGAAATATTCAGCAGGTAAAGGAGCATGATAAATGCCCACCAAACCAAAGAGGTGGAGATAGGGAGTCTACCTGAAAAAGAATTCAGAATAATGATAGTAAAGATAATCCAAAATCTTGAAAACAAAATGGAGTTACAGATAAATAGACTAGAGACAAGGATTGAGAAGATGCAAGAAATGTTTAACAAGGACCTAGAAGAAATTTTAAAAAGTCAGTCAGTAATGAATAATGCAATAACTGAGATCAAAAGCACTCTTGACGGAACAGGCAGTAGAAAAACTGAGGCAGAAGATAGGATAAGTCAAGTGGAAGATAGAATGGTGGAACTAAATGAAGCAGAGAGGAAAAAAGAATTAAAAGAAATGAGGACAACCTCGGAGACCTCTGGGACAATGTTAAATCACCCAACATTCAAATCATAGGAGTCTCAGAAGAAGACAAAAAGAAAGGGCATGAGAAAATACGTGAGGAGATAATGGTTGAGAACTTCCATAAAATGGGGAAGGAAATAGCCACCCAAGTCCAAGAAACCCAGAGAAACAAGAAACCCTGTTTATCCCAAAAAGGATAAACCTAAGGCAAAACACCCTAAGACACATATTAATCAAATTAACGAAGATCAAACAAAAAGAGCAAATATTAAAAGCAGCATGGGAAAAGCAACAAATAACACAAGAGGGGATTCCCATAAGGATAACAGCTGATCTTTCAATAGAAGCTCTTCAGGACGGAAGGGAATGGCAGAACATATTTCAAGGGATGAAAGATAAAAAACCTACAACCCCGATTACTACACCCAGCAAGGATCTCATTCAAATATGAAGGAGAAATCAAAAGCTTTACAGACAAGAAAAAGCTAAGAGAATTCAGCACCACCAAATCATCTCTCCAACAAATGGTAAAAGATCTTCTCTAGATAGGAAACATAGAAAAGTTGATAAACTTGAACCCAATACAATGGAGTAAATAACAATGGGATCATACTTATCAATAATTACCTTAAATGTAAATGGGTTCAATGTCCCAACCAAAAGACAAAGACTGGATGAATGGACACAAAAACAAGACCCCTATAAATACTGTCTACAAGAGACCAACCTCAGAACAAGGGACACATACAGATGGAAAAAGATATTTCATGCAAATGGAGAACAAAAGAAAGCAAGGGTAGCAATACACATATCAGATAAAATAGATTTTGAAATAAAGGCCATGAAAAGAGACAAAGAATGACACTACATAATGATTAAAGGATCAATCCAAGAAGAAGATATAATAATTATAAATATATATGCACCCAACATAGGAGCATCTCAATATATAAGGCACATGCTAACAAGTATGAAAGGGGAAATTAACAGTAACACAATAGTAGTGGGAGACTTGAAAACCTCACTCACACCTATGGATAGATCCACCAAACAGAAAATTAGCAAGGAAACACAAACTTAAAATGACACAATGGACAAGTTGGATCTAATTGATATCTATAGGACATTTCACCACAAAACGATGAATTTCATCTTTTTCTCAAGTGCACACAGAACATTTGCCAGGATAGATCACATCTTGGGCCATAAATCTAGCCTTGGTAAATTCAGGAAGATTGAAATCATTTCAAGCATCTTTTCTTATCACAATGTGGTAACCTTAGATGTCAACTAAAGGGAAAAAACTATTAAAAATACAAACATATGGAGGCTAAACAACACACTTCTGAATAACCAACAAATCACAGAAGAAATAAAAAAAGAAATCAAAATATGCACAGAAACAAATGAAAATACAACAACTCAAAACCTATGGGATTCAATAAAAGCAGTGCTAAGGGGAAGGTACATAACAATACAAACTTACTTCAAGCAATGAGAAAAATCAGATAAAAAACCTAACTCTACACCTTAAGCAACTAGAAAAAGAAGAAATGAAGAACCCCGGGTTAGTAGAAGGAAAGAAATCATAAAAATTAAGACAGAAATAAATGGAAAAGAAACAAAGCAGACTATAGCAAACCATCAACAAAACTGAAACCTGGTTCTTTGAGAAGATAAATAAAATGGACAAACCATTAGCCAGACTCATCAAGGAAAAAAGGGAGAAGAATCAAACTAGCAAAATTAGAAATGAATATGGAGAAATCACAACAGACAACACAGAAATACGAAGGATCATAAGAGTCTACTATCAGCAACTATATGACAATAAAATGGACAACTTGGGAGAAATGGATGAATTCTTAGAAAAGTATAACCTTCCTGAACTGAACCAGGAAGAAAAAGAAAATCTTAACAGACCCATCATCAGTACGGAAGTTGAAATTGTAATAAAAAATCTTCCAACGAACAGAAGCCCTGGACCAGATGGCTTCATAGGTGAATTCTACCAAAATTTAGAGAAGAGCTAAAACCTATCCTACTCCAACTCTTCCAGAAAATTGCAGAGGAAGGTAAACTGCCAAACTCATTCTATGACGCCACCATCACTCTAATACCAAAATCAGACAAAGATGCCACAAAAATGAAATCTACAGGCCAATATCACTGATGAACATAGATGCAAAAATCCTTAACAAAATTCTAGCAAACAGAATTCAACAACATATTTAAAAAGATCATACATTATGACCAAGTGGGCTTTATCCTAGGGATGCAAGGATTCTTCAATATTTGCAAATCAATCAATGTGATATACCACATTAACAAATTGAAAGATAAACACCATATGATTATCTCAATAGATGCAGAGAAAGCCTTTGACAAAATTCCACATCCACTTATGATAAAAATCCTCCAGAAAGCAGGCTAGAAGGAACAAGCTCGACAAAATAAAGCAATATATGATAAATCCACAGCAAACATTATCCTCAATGGTGAAAAATTGAAAGCATTTCCCCTAAAGGCAGGAACAAGACAAGGGTGCGCACTCTCACCACTACTATTCAACATAGTTTTGAAAGTTTTAGCTACAGCAATCAGAGAAGAAAAAGAAATAAAAGGAATCCAGGTTGGAAAAGAAGAAGTAAAACTCTCACTTTGCAGATGACATGATCCTCTACATAGAAAACCCTAAAGATTCCACCAGAAAATTACTAGAGCTAATTAATGAGGATAGTAAAGTTGCAGGATATAAAATCAATACACAGAAATCCCTTGCATTCCCATACACTAATAATGAGAAAACAGAAAGATAAATTAAGGAAACAATTCCATTCACCATTACAATGAAAGAATAAAATACTTAGGAATAAATCTACATAAAGAAACAAAAGATCTATATATAGAAAATATATATAGAGAAAATCTATATATAGTGTCTATATAAGACACTGATGAAAGAAACCAAAGATGACACAAACAGAGAAATAGACCATGTTCATGGATCAGAAGAATCAATATAGTGAAAATGAGTATACTACCCAAAGTAATCTATAGATTCAATGCAATCCCTATCAAGCTACCAGTGGTATTTTCCACAGAACTAGAACAAATAATTTCACAATTTGTATGGAAATACAAAAAAACCTTGAATAGCCAAAGCAATCTTGAGAAAGAAGAATAGAACTGGAGGAATAAACCTGCCTGACTTCAGATTATACAAAGCTACAGTCGTCAAGCAAAGAGCTGACTAATTTGAAAAGACCCTGATGCTGGGAAAGATTGAGGGCAGGACGAGAAGGGGATGACAGAGGATGAGATGGTTGGATGGCATCACTGATTCAATGGACATGACTTTGGGTAAACTCCGGGAGTTGGTGATGGACAGGGAGGCCTGGTGTGCTGCAGACAATGGGGTTGCAAAGAGTCGGACATGACTGAGCAACTGAACTGAACTGAACCATCATTAAGACAGTATGGTACCAGCACAAAGACAGAAATATAGATCAAAGCCCAGAGATAAATCCATGAACCTATGGACACCTTATATTTGACAAAGGAGGCAAGAATATACAATGGAGAAAAGACAATCTCTAACAAGTAGTGATGGGAAAACTGGTAAACCATTTGTAAAAGAATGAAACTAGAATACTTTTCAGCACCATACACAAAAATAAACTCAAAATGGATTAAATATCTAAATGTAAGACCAGAAACTATGAAACTTCTAGAGGCAAACATAGGCAAGCAAAATATTCTCTGACAAAAATCACAGCAGGATGCTCTATGACCCACCTCCAAGAGTAATGGAAATAAAAGCAAAAATAAACAAATGGAACATAGTTAAATTTAAAAGCTTTTGTACAATGAAGGAAACTATATGCAAGGTGAAAAGACAGCCTTCAGAATGGGTAAAAATAATAGCAAATGAAGCAACTTACAAAGAATTAATCTAAAAAATATATAAGCAGCTCATTCAGCTCAATACCAGAAAAATAAATGACCCAATCAAAAAATGGGCCAAAGAATTAAACAGATATTTCTCCAAATAAGACATATAGATGGATAACACATGAAAAGATGTTCAACATCAGTCATTATCAGAGAATTGCAAATCACAACCATAATGAGATACCATCTCACGCTGGTCAGAATGGCTGCTGTTAAAAAGTCTACAAACAATAAATGCTGGAGAGGGTGCACAGAAAAGGGAACCCTATTACACTGTTGGTGGGAATGCAAACTAGTGCAGCCACTATGGAGAACAGTGTGGAGATTCCTTCAAAAACCAGAAATAGAACTGCCATTTGACCCAGCATTTCCACTGCTGGGCATATACACCGAGGAAACCAGAATTGAAAGAGATACATGTACCCCAATGTTCATCGCAGCACTGTTTACAACAGCTAGGACACAGAAGCAACCTAGATGTCCATAGGCAGACAAATGGATAAGAAAGCTGTGGTACATATAACGATGGAATATTACTCAGCCATTAGAAAGAATGCATTTGAATAAATTCTATGATGTAGATGAAACTGGAGCCTATTATACACAGTGAAGTAAGTCAGAAAGAAAAATACAAATAAAGTATCAATTCAGTTCAGTCACTCAGTCGTGTCCAATTCTTTGTGACCCCATGAATTGCAGCACTCCAGGCCTCCCTGTCCATCACCAATTCCAAGAGTTCACTCAAACTCATGTCCATCGAGTCGGTGATGCAATCCAGCCATCTCATCCTCTGTCATCCCCTTCTCCTCCTGCCCCAAATCCCTCCCACCATCAGAGTCTTTTTCAATGAGTCAACTCTTTGCATGAGATGGCCAAAGTGTTGGAGTTTCAGCTTTAGCATCATTTCTTCCAAAGAAATCCCAGGGCTGATCTCCTTCAGAATGGACTGGTTGGATCTCCTTGCAGTCCAAGGGACTCTCAAGAGTCTTCTCCAACACCACAGTTCAAAAGCATCAATTCTTTGGCACTCAGCTTTCTTCACAGTCCAACTCTCACATCCATACATGACGATTAGAAAAATCATTGCCTTAACTAGATGGACCTTTGTTGGCAAAGTAATGTCTCTGCTTTTGAATATGCTATCTAGATTGGTCATAACTTTCCTTCCAAGAAGTATGCATCTTTTAATTTCATGGCTTCAATCACCATCTGCAGTGATTTTGGAGCCCAGAAAAATAAAGTCTGACACTGTTTCCACTGTTTCCCATGAAGTGATGGGACCGGATGCCATGATCTTTGTTTTCTGAATGTTGAGCTTTAAGCTAACTTTTTCACTCTCCTCTTTCACTTTCATCAAGAGGCCTTTTAGTTCCTATTCACTTTCTGCCATAAGAGTGTTGTCATCTGCATATCTGAGGTTATTGATATTTCTCCCAGCAATCTTGATTCCAGCTTGTGCTTCTTCCAGCCCAGCGTTTCTCATGATGTATTCTGCATAGAAGTTAAATAAGCAGGGTGACAATATACAGTCTTGACGTAATCCTCCTATTTGGAACCAGTCTGTTGTTCCATGTCAAGTTCTAACTGTTGCTTCCTGACCTACATACAAATTTCTCAAGAGGCAGATCAGGTGGTCTGGTATTCCCATCTCTTTCAGAGTTTTCCACAGTTGATTGTGATCCACACAGTCAAAGGCATTGGCATAGTCAATAAAGCAGAAATAGATGTTTTCCTGGAACTCTCTTGCTTTATCCATGATCCAGTGGATGTTGAGAATTTGATCTCTGGTTCCTCTGCCTTTTCTAAAACCAGCTTGAACATCTGGAAGTTCACGGTTCACGTATTGTTGAAGCCTGGCTTGGAGAATTTTGAGCATTATTTTACTAGCGTGTGAGATGAGTGCAATTGTGCGGTAGTTTGAGCATTCTTTGGCATTGCCTTTCTTTGGGATTGGGATGAAAACTGACCCTTTCCAGTCCTGAGGCCACTGCTGAGTTTTCCAAATTTGCTGGCATATTGAGTGCAGCACTTTCACAGCATCATCTTTTAGGATTTGATATAGCTCAACTGGAATTCCATCACCTCCACTAGCTTTGTTCATAGTGATGCTTTCTAAGGCCCACTTGACTTCACATTCTAGGATGTCTGGCTCTAGGTGAGTGATCACACCATAGTGATTATCTTGATTGTGAAGATCTTTTTTGGACAGTTCTTCTGTATATTCTTGCCACCTCTTCTTAATATCTCCTGCTTCTGTTAGGTCCATACCATTTCTGTCCTTTATTAAGCCCATCTTTGCATGAAATATTTATTCCCTTGGTATCTCTAATTTTCTTGAAGACATCTCTCGTCTTTCCTATTCTGTTGTTTTCCTCTATTTCTTTGCATTGATCGCTGAGGAAGGCTTTCTTATCTCTCCTTGCTATTCTTTGGAACTCTGCATTCAGATGCTTATATCTTTCCTTTCCCCCTTTGCTTTTCACCTCTCTTCCTTTCACAGCTATTTGTAAGGCCTCCCCAGACAGCCATTTTGCTTTTTTGCATTTCTTTCCCATGGGGATGGTCTTGATCCCTGTCTCCTGTACAATGTCACAAACCTCATTTCATAGTTCATCAGGCACTCTATCTATCAGATCCAGTCCTTTAAATCTATTTCTCACTTCCACTGTATAATCATAAGGGATTTGATTTAGGTCACCTCACGTCCAAGATCAGGGGTGCCAGCTGGGAGGAGCTACCCCACTTCCAAGGTCATGGGCGGCGGCCAAGAGGAGCTACCCCACGTCCAAGCTCATGGGTGGCAGCCAAGAGTGCCAGGCTGCAATGGCACAGGAGTGGCAGTTAAGAGCTACCCCACGTCTGAGGTTGGGGTGGCGGCCGGGAGGAGCTACCCCATGTCTGAGGTCAGGGGCAGCGGCTGGGAGGAGAGCAATCCCATGTCCAAGAGCAGTGGCTGTGCAGCGCAGGAGGGCCGAGAGGAGCTACTCCATGATCAAGGTCAGGATGGGTGGCTGTGAGGAGATACCCCTTGTCCAAGGTAAGGAGCAGCAGCTGCACTTTGCTGTAGCAGCCCTGAAGAGATACCCCATGTCCAAGGTAAGAGAAACCCAAGTAAGATGGTAGGTGTTACGAGAGGGCATCAGAGGGTAGACACACGGAAACCATAATCACAGAAAATTAGTCAGTCTAATCACAGGGACCACTGCCTTCTCTAACTCAATGAAACTAAGCCAGGCCACCCAAGATGGATGGGTCATGGTGGAGAGGTCTGACAGAATGTGGCCTGTTGGAGAAGGGAATGGCAAACCACTTCAGTATTCTTGCCTTGAGAACCCCATGAACAGTATGAAAAGGCAAAATGATAGGATATGGAAAGAGGAACTCCCCAGGTCAGTAGGTGCCTAATATGCTACTGGAGATCAGTGGAGAAATAACTCCAGAAAGAATGAAGGGATGAAGCCAAAGCAAAAAGAATACCCAGTTGCAGATGTGACTGGTGATACAAGGAAGGTCTGATGCTGTAAAGAGCAATATTGCATAGGAACCTAGAATGTCAGGTCCATGAATCAAGGTAAATTGGAAGTGGTCAAAAAGGAGATGGCAAGAGTGAATGTCGACATTCTAGGAATCAGTGAACTAAAATGGACTGGAATGGGTGAATTTAACTCAAATGATCATTATATCTACTACTGCAGGCAGGAATCCCTTAGAAGAAATGGAGCAGCCATCATGGTCAACAAAAGAATCCAAAATACAGTACTTGGATGCAATCTTAAAAACGACACAATGATCTCTGTTCATTTCCAAGGCAAACCATTCAATATCAGTAATCCAAGTCTATGCCCCAACCAGTAACACTGAAGAAGCTGAAGTTGAACGGTTCTATGAAGACCTACAAGACCTTTTAGAACTAACACCCCAAAAAGATGTCCTTTTCATTATAGGGGACTGGAATGCAAAAGTAGGAAGTCAAGAAACACCTGGAGTAACAGGCAAATTTGGCCTTGGTGTACGAAATGAAGCAGGGCAAAGGCTAATAGAATTTTGCCAAGAGAGAACACACTGGTCACAGTAAACATCCTCTTCCAACAACACAAGAAAAGATTCTACACATGGACATTACCAGACGGTCAACACCGAAATCAGATTGATTATATTCTTTGCAGCCAAAGATGGAGAAGCTCTATACAGTCAGCAAAAACAAGACCAGGAGCTGACTGTTGCTCAGATCATGAACTCCTTATTGCCAAATTCAGACTTAAATTGAAGAAAGTGGGGAAAACCACTAGACCAATACAGTATATTAACACATATATATGGAATTTAGAAAGATAGTAACAATGACCCTATATGCGAGACAGCAAAAGAGACACAGATGCAAAGAACAGGCTTTTGGACTCTGTGGGAGAGGGCGAGGGTGGGATGATTTGAGAGAATAGCATTGAAACATGTATATTACCATATGTGAAATAGATCGCCATCTAGGTTTGTGATATGAGACAGGGTGCTCAAGGCCGGTACACTGGGATGACCCTGAGGGATGGGGTGGGGAGGGTTTTGGGGGGGGTTCAGGATGGGGAACACATGTATATCCATCGCTGATTCATGTCCATGTATGGCAAAAGCCACTACAATATTGTAAAGTAATTAGCCTCCAATTAAATTAAATTAATTAATTAAAAGAAAAAAAGGCACTGCAGTTCAGCTAATACATACTACACTCAGGAGCACGCATAGACACATGTGCACATGCACACACACACACACACACACACACACCAACATCTCTCACACAGTCTCACTGCTGTTGAGTCAATTAAAGAAAATACCATCTGAATAAAGTTGAGGAAAAACTACAGATCCAGGTATATTCAACAAAATGACATGATTCTTTTACTATGTGCTTACATTGTCTGTTGCTGGTCCCTTTGTTAATTGTTCTCTGTTTCTAATCACTTTGCCATCAAATTCTGCTTTGTATCAAGGTCTTTCTCAAAAGCCACCCATATCATCTT
The DNA here is from genome assembly GCA_935064755.1 of Tragelaphus eurycerus. Taxonomy (NCBI): domain Eukaryota; kingdom Metazoa; phylum Chordata; class Mammalia; order Artiodactyla; family Bovidae; genus Tragelaphus; species Tragelaphus eurycerus. Next base: position 6,878,345 of record CAKXYN010000034.1, on the reverse strand, counting down.
TTATGTGATTCATCCAAACAGACATGATTTCTCCTATCTCTGACCCCTCAGTAATTTGTTTTGATGATTCATATGAAATGTATTATACCCCATCATATACTGTTATTCTTCTATTTCTCTTCCAATAGAAGGTCTTTATTTTTTTTTCTTAATTAAATTTTATTTTGCTTAACTTTACAATATTGTATTGCTTTTGCCATACATCAAGATGGATCCGCCACAAGCATACATGTGTTCCCCATCCTGAACCCTCCTCCCTCCCCCCTCCCCATACCATCCCTCTGGGTCATCCCAGTGCACCAGCCCCAGGCATCTGTTATCAGGCGTTGTACCTGGACTGGCGACTCATTTCAGATATGACATTATACATATTTCAATGCTATTCTCCCAAATCATCCCACCCTCTCCCGTTCCCAGAGTCCAAAAGTCTGTTGTATACATCAGTGTCTCTTTTGCTGTCTCGTAAACAGGGTTATTATTACCATCTTTCTAAATTCCATATATATGTGTTAGTATACTGTATTTGTGTTTTTCTTTCTGGCTTACTTCACTCTGCATAATAGGCTCCAGTTCCATCCACCTCATTAGAACTGGTTCAAATGTATTCTTTTTAATGACTGAGTAATACTCCATTGTGTATATGCTAGAGCTTATTCACTATCGCCTATCCTGCATCTAATCAAGAGTCAGTAAAATTTTGTGACATTTGTAAATGTGGAAGGAAAGACTTGGCTTTCAACACATACCTGGAAGGTCATGTGTAACATCATCTATCTTTTATCTGTGTCTTTCTTCATCCAGCTGATAATCCTTAGATGTCCACTGTAGTGAAGACCCTCAGCTGTTACTAATAATCTATAGAATAAAATCAGTAAGACATTATGGATACATCATGAAGAACAAGGCGGGGGGAACACACTGCTCTATACATTTTGATACTTAGCAAATATTTTAATATAGAAATCTCTAACTTTGCTCCTTGGGGAAAAAAAAATGCATTCACACAATGAGGGTCAATATATATAATTCCATTTGAATTTCATGTATATCCTAGACCTGTCCTTCAAATTCACCTTTTCTCTTGAGATACATCTATGTTCTGAATCTGATTGCTGACTCTCATTTCAGGCAGTATGGCTGATGTGGGCTTGAGGCATCTCAAAATAATTATTAAGCTTTCAATTTGTGTCAATCCCTGTGAGGTATACAGAAATGAATCAGACACAAATCTTATTCCTGAAAGCTTCCTGAGGTGGTAGGGAGCTCAACTCTGCTTGCAGAAAGAGAAAGCTGTAAGAGGGTCAGGGGAGAAGACAGGAGGCATTTGCCTTCAGTCTGGAAGGATGGGGACACTTATTAGAGAGCAGGAGACAGAACCGTCCATTGAGGAAACAGCAGCTGTCATAGGTGTTTATCACACATTTGTCTCCCAGGTAGAAATTTACCTGAGCATGTCCAGGAGGACACATGCTCTCCAAAACTGCACCCAGTTTGTCTTTCCTCCATAGAAGGTGAATTGCAAACCATTTCTTCATTGTCTTCACTCTCCTGTCAACGAGGACACTTTATTTTTTATTTTTACTGGAGTATAGTTGCTTTACAATGTTGTGTTAATTTCTGCTGTGCAGCAAAGTAAATCAGTTATATGTATACATATATCCACTCTTTTTTAGATTTCCTTCCCATTTAGGTCACCAGACAACACTGAATAGAGTTTCCTGAGCTATAGAGTAGGTTCTCATTACTTATCTATTTTATACATAATAGTGCATATATGTCAATAAAGGGACACTTTAAATGTGAACTAAATCCATGATTATAGAGTAACTGCCACTCTTAGAGGACAAAAAAGTTCAAGATAAATCCAATAAGGTGAGATGATCTTCTGTCTCTAAGCTTTCTAGTCTTTTCAGTCTTTGCTCAGTAAGGATGTAGAATGTTTTGTTTTGTTTTGTTTTTTTCTTTTCTTTCTTGGGAAAGCAGTGGGAGGTGTGAAGTAATAAAAACCTATTCTGTGTTGCCCTGGGAGGTCTCTGTTCAGTAGTTAGTAGCACATGGCTGGCACTTGAGATTGAGGGTTTGGGGAGTTAACCAGAGTGCACTAAAGCTTGGAGGAAAGGTTCCCTTGGGGAATTAGACATTTTAGTGGGACAATGAAATTTCATCGACTGAGAAGGGCTAAACAAAAACTTTTACCAAAGGTTCTGGGAAGTGGAAAGAGCACTGGGAGAACTGTGATGCAGAGGAAACTACTACATGATGTACCACATACTCAAGTTTGCTTGAGGGGCTTGCTGCCTTCTGCCCTGATCAGCCCAAACCCAGACCGAGTACATACACCCAACACTTGGACAGGGGGACCCTACTCTTCCCGTCTGGTGTTCCAGCTCTTGGCACCTGCTGCTGAGATCCTGGGCTGGGACCTCCATTGTCAGAGGTATTTGAGGCTTCAAGCTGCCAGAGCACCTTCCCTGGTGCAATGGTACTGAGGCCAAGCAGGATGCTATGGGGCTCCTGGGCACAAAAGCCTTTTTATGTCCATTTCTTGATCTCAGGCAATAGGCTCCATTCAGCTCCCACGATCTTCCCTGAGTTCCAAAGGGCTGGTTCAAATGGCTGCTAATTAGGGAAGGGAGGGGGTGCAGAGACAGAGGAGGAACAGTCAAGAGACAAGAGTAGCAGGACTTCCCTTGGTGGTCCATTGAGCTTCCACTACAAGGGGTGCAGGTTTGATCCCTGGGGGGAAACGAAGATCCCATATGTGGAGAGGTCAAAAACAAGATGAAATAAAACAGAAAGAAACAATAGTGCAGCCGTGGGTCAAGGTCCTGGTTCTCCCTCAGCAGATGTACATAATAATATCTCTGAGCTGTTTTGTAAATATTGAAATCCCAGCCAGGTAGAAGTGAACTGTATGCTACCCACAAGCACATAGACTCAGACCTATTGGAATCAGAAGGTTGCCGATGCTCACTCCCATTTACCTCACCACCAAACAGTCAGCAGAATGTCCACAAGCTGGTCACTCCCTCTTTGAACAATTACTGCAAAACTTCTCACTATCCACTCCAGGTTGGGACACAGTTTTCAGGGCATTAACCTGCTGTGGCTCCCTTTGCCTGGCAAAGCAACAAAGCTATTCTTTTTCTACTTCACCCAAAGCTCTATCTCCAAAAATTACTTTGGTGTCAGGGTACAAAGACCGGATTTGGCTTCATGGGCAAGTTAAACCCACAGAAAAGTATTTGTGTGACTGTTACCTTGGTTCTTCCCAGGATGGTACCTAGTTAGTAGATGTATTCTAGATGCATAAGAGAGAAGCTATTTCATTACACTCTTGGATGTTTTTAGTCATGATGTCTACAGTGTTTTCTGGGCCCTGAGAAAGTCACCCCTGGGTGTTAGTGGTGCCATAAAGTGGAAAGATCCTGAAACCCTGTGTCACTACTTGGCAGGGAATTGCCAGGAATTTTCACATTTAACTTCACAGAAGGGAAAAATCAGTGACTTTTGTGCATTCTCTCTAAGATTTGTGAACTGAAGTATTTAATAGGATTAGCCTACTGGATAATTCATCTCCCAACTAGCTTTATCAGGGGGAATGTTTCTTCTCTCTTCTTCAAGGTATACCCACGTTAAAGTGTGTCTGTTATGAGATGAACTTTTGTGTAACCTTCCTGTTCTGTCTAATCATCACTGCAACACATGCTTTCTTTGCTCCTGCTCTCCTTCAGGCCCAGCAACAGGAACAGGATGATTCAGCCTGGCTTGAAGTAAAAGTCATCTATTGGGCTGGCCAAAAACTTCATTCAGGTAAGAAGTTGTGGAAAAGCCCGGATGACCTTTTTGGCCAACCCAATACATAGGTGATAATAGAAAACAATAATAAAAAAAATTTTTTTTTTTTGAGATATGCTGAAAAGACAAAACCAAATACTTCAGAAAGTAAACCTAGGGAGGAATATTTATATTTCTTGAAGAGAAGATGTAGAAATGTGCCTATTGTTCCAGGAGACTGAATTTTTTCAGTTATTTCAATGCTTATGAGAAATAGGATGAGACTTTTATGACACTGATACATAGGTTAAAGTTTTAAAGGAGGCACATTTTATGGTCTGGATCTGACATGGGAGAGGTGGGAGAGGGCCCTGTAGATTGCAGTGACTTTACCCAGAGGTATCCTAAACACTCCAAGTCACCTTATATTAGCAGGAAAAACAAGGAAGAGGGAGGAGAGGAGTCAGTGAACTTTACCGTCCAGAAGCTGCTTCAGAGTCCTCTCTTCTCTGGGAGGGAAGTCAGGCTAAAGATCTCTAAAGTTTCCAATAAGTTTAAAACTGAGGAGAGGGTGGGACAAATTGAGAAAGTATTGACATATATACACTGCTGCTGATAAGTTGCTTCAATCGTGTCTGACTCTGTGCGACCCCATAGATGGCAGCCCACTAGGCTTCCTCATCCCTGGGATTCTCCAGGCAAGAACAGTGGAGTGGATTGCCATTTCTTTCTCCAATGCATGAAAGTGAAAAGTGAAAGTGAAGTCACTCAGTCGTGTCTGACCCTCAGCGACCCCATGGGACTGCAGCCTTCCAAGCTCCTCCGTCCATGGGATTTTCCAGGCAAGAGTACTGGAGTGGGGTGCCATCGCCTTCTCCGATATATACACTACCATGTGTAAAATAGATAGCGAGTGGGAAGCTGTTATATAGCACGGGGAGCTCAGTACGGTGCTCTGTGCTGACCTAGAGGAGCGATGGGGCGTGGCTGGAAGGAAGGCTCAAGAAGGAAGGGATATATGTATACATGTGGCTGATTCACATTGTTGTGCAGTAGAAACTAACACAACATTGTAAAGCAATTATATTCCAATAAAAAGTAAATTAAAATAAACTCAGGTAGTAAGAAACAGAAGAGATCCTGGCAATGGTAATGCAGCATCGGCCTCAAGTCATGGGGAGCGGACTGAATGAAGTAACATTTGATGAAAGCCTAGGCATTCTCACTCGTATGCTTTCAGGATGTGTGGCTGCGGGGCTTGCAACAGAGCCTTACTATACAAAGAGAAGATGACTGTGGCCTCATTGTTTCAAATGTTCCCAACAAATCTCTACCCTTCTTGAGAAGAACTCAGTTTTATAGTCCTTTTTACCCCCTGGCCATCGTTACTCAGTCATACCTAGGGAAGCTTTCAGCGTTTAATAGGTGCAGAGACTGATTTATTGGTCTCCACGTGTGACAAACTGCATGCTCTCATTGTGTGTGACTCGTATTTATGAATTGTTAGAAAAATAATGACTAACTGTATTTTTGAAGACTAACATGAAGCTCAACACTCATGATTTAAAGACATTTATACAAAACTTTATTATAAAGGCAGTCTTTATTGTGTGAGCAGTTATGTACTGCTTTACGCCTCCAACTTATAATAATAAGAACATTAGGTTTATAGCATGAATATTAACATATTTGAATATTTTAATCATGCAAAGTAGTAAACACTTTTGAATTTAACTCTTTTCTTACTTCTGCTCTCTCTACCAATTTCATTTGAATAAATTGTCATTTTAAATACTTGTCTACAGTGGTGATCATTTTGTAAAATGTAGAATACTGAGTTACTTTGTTGTGTACCTGGAACTAACATAGTGCTGTAGGTCAATTATTCTTGAAAAAAAAAAGTTTGTTATGATATAAATATTTTCCTTTTAGTACTACACCTCCAGAGAGGGAGCACATCGTCATTTCAGACTCATGTAGTATCCATATGGTGTCATTCTTCTCTGGAGTTTTAATATAAACAGTATTTATTGAAATAAATGTGAATTTTCAATCACAAACATTGATTGGATATCTTTTGTTTTTCAGGAAATGTGTCAACTGCTTTTGGCCATGAGAAAACACAGGGAAATAGGAAATTCATTTTAAGATCCAAGATCATTTGAGGAAAGAAGACTGCCAGCTCTCAGAGAAAGAAATTTTGCAAGATCTGTTTTATAGGTGAATGCATGGACCATTCAGCTCCCCTCAGTATGGCACGGAGTAAGTCCTAATTTCTATTCTGAAGGATCCCTCCATCTGTAATTTCTAAATCAGGGTAGATGACTGGTTAACCTAGCTGATTCAAGAACACAGGGCTAAGGGTTTGTGGCTTGAGAGTTGACCTTGTTGCCAACCTCACTTATTTCAATGACACAAAATGTGCCCATCCCCAGTCCCCTAAGCCTACAGCGATGTCACTCGAAGTGTGGTCCTGCTATGAGTGGGGACTAATGGAACATGGTACATAAAGAAAGTGAGAGTAAGCACTGAGAAAGCATTCAGAAGTCTCTATAGCAATGTACAGAGTAATTGTATGCATTTTGAATCTAATGGTAATTTAAGAACTGGAGTTCTATTTTAGGTATCTTCTAATTTCATTTTTCTACTAACTGGTTTTTAGTGAAGTTTATAAAAGTATCTGCTCACAAGACATTAGAAAACAAAATAAGGCTTTGACCATCATGACGGCGCACAGAGTCAGACACGACTGAAGCAACTTAGCAGCAGCAGCAGCAGTATGAGAACTGGCATGAGAGACATTGTCTTGGGTACAAGAATGTGACTTAGAGGAAGAGTTCATGAGTTTAAATGTCAAGTCTATTGTTTTCTGGTGGTGTGAAAATAAGCCAATTGATTAACTTCTCTGTGTTCACCTTTGTTGTTTTATTGTGAGGTTACTTTTAGTACGTCCTCTAGGGATCATTTGATAATGTACAACAGTTAAAACAGAGTCTGATACATTGTGAGGGTTCCTATTCTTGCATACTAAGGGGACAAGGCTGTAGCAAGGTGGTTTAGCTATGATGAGAACTCTGGAGGGCAGAATCTAGGAAAAAGTTTCTGTGAGCCTAATGGATTCTGCAGTGATTCTCTCCAGAAACAGATCTCTAATATGCTGAGGGGTCTAACCCTGTAAGAAGTTAAATCCTAAGAGTTTAATAGTTCCATTATACTCTGTCCTATATCAGCTTGTCAATAGATGGTAACAAGGCTGTACAAAAGTTAACGAGGTCTAAAGTACCAATAGGAATGACTGTTTCTAACACCTTTCTTTGCATTGATCACTGAGGAAGGCTTTCTTATCTCTCCTTGCTGTTTTTTGAAACTCTGCATTCAAATGGGTGTATCTTTCCTTCTCTCCTTTGCCTTTCCTACCATTCTTTACTTAGCTACTTGTAAGGCCTACTCAGACAACCATTTTGCCTTTCTTTTTCTTGGGAATGGTCTTGATCATTGCCTCCTGTACAATGCCCTGAAGCTCCGTCTATAGTTTTTCAGGCACTCTGTCTATCAGATCTAATCTCTTGAAACTATTTCTCACTTCCACTGTATAATCATAAGGGATTTGATTTAAATCATACCTGAATCTAGTGGTTTAGGTCTAGTGGTTTACCCTACTTTCTTCAATTTAAGTCTGAATTTGGCAATAAGGAGTTCATGATCTGAGCCACAGTCAGCTCTCAGTCTTCTTTTTGCTGACTGTATAGAGCTTCTCCATCTTTGGCTGCAAATAATAAAATCAATCTGATTTTGATATTGACCATCTGGTGATGTCCACATGTAGAGTCTTCTCTTGTGTTGTTGGAAGAGGGTGTTTGCCATGACCGGTGCATTCTCTGGGAAAACTGTTAGCCTTTGCCATGCATCATTTGGTACTCCAAGGCCAAACTTGCCTGTTATTCAAGGTATTACCTGACTTCCTACATTTGCATTTCAGTCCCCTATGATGAAAAGGACATCTTTTTTTTGGTGTTAGTTCTAGGTCTTGTAAGTCATCATAGAACCATTTAGCTTCTTCAGCATTACTGGTTGGGGCATAGACATGGATTACTGTGATACTGAATGGCTTGCCTTGGAAAGAAACAGAAATCATTCTGTTGTTTTTGAGATTACATCCAAGTACTGCATTTTGGACTCTTTGTTGACTATGATGGTTACTCCATTTCTTCCAAGGGATTCTTGCCCACAGTAGTAGTAGATATAGTGGTCATCTGAGTTAAATTCACCCATTCCAGTCCATCTTAGTTCACTGATTCCTAAAATGTCCATGTTCACTCTTGCCATCTCCTGTTTGACCACTTTCAATTTGCCTGGATTCATGGACCTAACATTCCAGGTTCCTATGCAATATTGCTGACTTTACTTCCATCACCAGTCACACTCACAACTGGGTATTGTTTTTTCTTTGGCTCTGTCTCTTCATTCTTTCTGTAGTTATTTCTCCACTGATCTCCAGTAGCATATGGGGCACCTACTGACCTGGGGAGTTCATCTTTCAGTGTCCTGTCTTTTTGCCTTTTCATTTTGTTCATGAGGTTCTCAATGCAAGAATACTGAAGTGGTTTGTCATTCCCTTCTCCAGTGGACCACATTTTGTCAGAACTCTCCACCATGACCCCTCCATCTTGGGTGGCCTTACACAGCATGGCTCATAGTTTCATTGAGTTAGAGAAGGCTGTGGTCCATGTGATCAGATTGGTTAGTTTTCTGTGATTGTGTGGTTTTCATTCTGTCTGTCCTCTAATGAATAAGGATAAGAGGTTTATGGAAGCTTCTCCATGGGAAAGACTGACTGTAGGAGAAACTGGGTCTTATTCTGATGGGTGGAGCCATGCTCAGTAAATCTTTAATCCAATTTTCTGTTGATGGGCTAGGCTATGTTCCCTCTCTGTTGTTTGTTCCCTCCACCAGAGACTGCTGGACACTCACAGGTAAGTCTGACTCAGTCTCTGCTCCTTTCTTCTGGCTCCTAGTGTGCACAAGGCTTTGTTTGTTCCCCCCAAGAGTCTGTTTCCCCAGTCCTGTGGAAGTTCTGTAATCAAATCCCACTGGCCTTCAAAGTCAAATTCATTGGGGGTTCTCAGTCCCTTTGCCAGATCCCCAGGTTGGGAAACCTGTTGTGGGTCCTAGAACTTTCTTAACAGGGCAAGAATTTCTTTGGTATCATTGTTCTGAAGTTTGTGGGTTATCTGCTCAGCGGCTCTATGGTGGGGTTAATCGAGATCTTCTTGAAGAGGGCTTATGTATGACCCAGGTCTGCTGCAGCCAGAGCCCCTGTCCCCACGGCAGGCCACTGCTGACCCCTACCTCCACAGGAGACACTCAAACACTCAAATGCAGGTCTGGCTCAGTCTCTGTGGGTTCTCTGGGCCCTGGTGTGCACAAGGCTTTGTTTGAGCCCTCTGAGTGTCTCTGGCAGGTATGGGGTTTGATTCTAAACATGATTTCACCTCTTCTACCAACTTGTTGGGTCTTTTCCTTTGCCTTTGGATGTGGGGTATCTTTTTTTTGGTGGGATCAAACACCTGTCATTCTTCTGTTGATGGTTGTTCAGCAGTGAGTTGCAGTTTTGGAGTTTTGCAAAGAAATAGAAGAAAACAGTAGAATGGGGAAGAATAGAGATCTCTTCAAGAAAATTAGAGATACCAAGAGAACATTTCATACAAAGATGGGCACAATAAAGGACAGAAATGGTATGACCTAACAAAAGTAGAAGATACTAATTAAAAGACGCTTACTCCTTGGAAGGAAAGTTATGACCAATCTAGATAGCATATTAAAAAGCAGAGACATTACTTTGCCAACAAAGGTTTGTCTAGTCAAGGCTATGGTTTTTCCTGTGGTCATGTATGGATGTGAGAGTTGGACTGTGAAGAAGGCTGAGTGCTGAAGAATTGATGCTTTTGAACTGTGGTGTTGGAGAAGACTCTTGAGCGTCCCTTGGACTGCAAGGAGATCCAACCAGTCCATTCTGAAGACCAGCCCTGGGATTTCTTTGGAAGGAATGATGCTAAAGTTGAAACTCCAGTACTCTGGCCACCTCATGCAAAGAGTTGACTCATTGGAAAAGACTCTGATACTGGGAGGGATTGGGGGCAGGAGGAGAAGGGGACGACAGAGGATGAGATGGCTTGATGGCATCACTGACTCGATGGACATGAGTCTCAGTGACTCTGGGAGTTGGTGATGGACAGGGAGGCCTGGCGTGCTGTGATTCATGGGGTCTCAAAGAGTCGGACACGACTGAGTGACTGATCTGATCTGATCTGATCTGATGCAAAAAACAACTTAATGACCCAGATAACCAGAGTGTTGTGATCACTCACCTAGAGCCAGACATCCTGGAGTGCAAAATTAAGAGGGCCTTAGGAAGCATCACTAGGAACAAAGCCAGTGGAGGTGATAGAATTCTAGCTAGGCTATCTCAAGTCCTAATAGATGATGCTGTTGAAGTGCTGCAGTTAATATGCCAGCAAATTTGGAAAACTCAGCAGTGGCCACAGGACTGGAAAAGGTCAGTTTTCATTCCAATCCCAAAGAAAGGCAATGCCAAAGAATATAAAAACTACTGTACAATTGTACCCATCTCACATGCTAGCAAAGTAATATTCAAAATTCTCCAAGAGAAGCTTAAACATACATGAACCAAGAAATTCTAGATGCTCAAACTGGATTTAGAAAAGGCAGAGAAACCAGAGGTCAAATTACCAACATCCATTGGGTCATACAAAAAGCAAGAGAGTTCCAGAAAAAATTCTACCTGCTTTATTAACTATGCCGAAGGCTTTGACTGTGTGAATCACAACAAACTGTTGAAAATTCTTCAAGAGATGGGCATACCAGACCACCTTATCTGCTTCCTGGGAAATGTGTATGCAGGTCAAGAAGCAAATTGGAAAAGGAATAAGATAAGGTTGTATATTGTCACCATGCTTATTTAACTTCTATGCAGAGTACACTATGAGAAATGCTGGGCTGGATGAAGCACGAGCTGAAATCAAGCTTGCAGGGAGAAATATCAATAATCTCAGATATGCAGATGACACCATACCACCCTTATGGCAGAAAGCAAAGAGGAAGTAAAGAGCCTCTTAATGAAAGAGAAAGAGGAGAGTGAAAAAGCTGGCTTAAAACTCAACATTCAAAGAACTAAAATCATGGCATCCAGTCCCATCACTTCATGGCAAATAGATGGAGAGGCAATGGAAACAGTGACAGACTTTATGTTTTTGGGCTCCAAAATTACTGCAGATGGTGACTGCAGCCATAAAATTAAAAGATGCTTGCTCTTTGGAAGAAAAGCTATGAGCAACCTAGACAAAATATTAAAAAGCAGAGACATTACTTTGCTGACAAAGGTCCATCTACTTATAGCTCTGGTTTTTCCAGTAGTCATATATGGACATTAAAGTTGGACCATAAAGAAAGCTGAGCACTAAAAAATTGATGCTTTTGGTCTATCATGTTGGAAAAGACTCTTGAGAGTCTGTTGGATGGCAGGGACATCAAACCAATCCATCCTAAAGGAAGTCAATCCTGAATATTCCTTGGAAGGACTGACGCTGAAGCTCCAAAACTTTGGCCACCTGATGTGAAGAACTGACTCCTTGGAAAGGACCCATATTCTGGGAAAGATTGAAGACAGGAGGAGAAGGGGATGACAGAGAATGAGATGGTTGGATGGCATCACCGACTCAATGAACAGGAGTTTGAGTGAGCTCTGGGAGTCGGTGATGGACAGGGAAGCCTGGCATGCTGTAGCCCGTGGGGTCACAAAGAGTCAGACACAATTGAGCAACTGTTCTGAATTAAACCCCTTTCTATCTAATTCATCTCCTTCGTCCTGATTCAGGTAGATGAACTACCTATTATGTCCATATCCCCCCTCTATAGATGATATGTTTAGTCCTTCCTAAAAGTTTTTCTCAGTCTCAGAGTGTGTCTCCATTCATTCATCTTAAGTTGTTCTATGAAGTGATTTAAGTGAGCGCCTCATTCCCCCAGTTTTCCTTCCTCTCCTGCTGCTCACAACCAGTTACATCCTTCTCCTCTAATGTACCTCTTTACCAGCAAGCATATTCAACCGAGAACTAAAATCTCATGAAATTTGGAGAAAAAAAGCCAAGAGAAAGAACTAGAGGTTTCTTAAAAAATTTTTTGTTATTTGTCCAGTTTATGAGTTCTAGAGTGGTGGAACTAATAGTTTATATATTTGAGTGATATGTTTGAGTCTTTTTTCCCCCTTCCAGCTGGGGATCTTGGGCAAGTCACTGAAATCTGAGCTTCTGTATCCTCATTACTAGAATGATAACCACCCTAAGTCACACGGCTCATGTTACAAGTCGTAAGAGTTCCCATTTAATGAGAGGCTCTCTATTCTATGAAGTGTGGGATTTAGGTATAACACTTAAATTACATATGGATTGTGATCCCAACAATGACATTAGGAAGGTGGGCATGATTATCCTCCAATTTATAGACAGAGAAACCTTTGTGTTTAAAGAGCATTCATAATTAGTTCTAGATAATAAAACTAGTAGGAAGCAGAACCGGACTCTGAACTGACATCTCTGTCTGAAAATCCATATTTTTGCCATTCTATTTTCAAATGAGTTCACAGAAGTGAGTGTGTTTTGTAAACCAAGTTTTTCATAAGAATCTCACAATCTCATTATCCATTCTCACTCCAGAAAATTCAGTCCTACCTATGGCAGGTCAGTAGCATGATCTTCAAAGGCCAGGAACAATCAGTTCCAATTACTTTACTAGCCAGGAGCAGACAACTTGAAACTGCTGTATTCCCAGGCAGCCAGAACTGTTTGCCATTTTTAGCCTCTGATACCAAGTGCGTCTCCTACAGGCATCTTTACTGGTGCACCAGTTGCCAGAGCAGATCTATCTTCTTTGAAGCTTGCTTTTGCTTAAACTCCATGGGCTCATTTGATAAAGAGGTTGACTCCAAGCCATGCTTAATCTTTTGCTCCATGGGCTATGCTTGGGAGCTGGCTCTCAAACTGCCCCTCAAAGGGAGGAGGGAAAGTGACAATAAAAAGAGAGTTATGGACTGTGAAACCTTGCCCGACAGGCTCTCTTTCCTGGAATTAGCTAGGAAAGCAGAAATGGATGTTATTAGAGGGCAAGTGTCTGGCTTTGCAGCTCTCAATGGGCTCTGTCATTGGTAAGACTCCTTAATGGCTGAGCTTGGAAAGACTACACAACAGCTGTGCCTGGAGATAGCACACATTGAGTGTGATTAGGGTAATGTTTTCTTCATTGCTTAAGCAATAGAAGGAAAGAGCAGAGCTAATGCATCAGACTTTCATCTCAGGCACAGGGGGACAAAAGGATGCCAGACAGCTACAAAATGGTAGTCCCTGTGATCCAGATACAATTGAGTTGTTCACTCCAAGCACAATTGGAAGAAGGAAAAAAAAATACATATATATATATGTATCACCTCCCATGATAAAACAATTCAAAAAGACCTTGGAATGATCTATACAGAAATATGCATGAAAACCATGAAGTTATTTATGGGACTGTGATATGAAAGTTAGAAAGCCTAACCCCTTTTTAGATCTGCTACTCAATTTTTGTGTAATAATCCTCCTGGTAGTAAAGAATCCACCTACCAAGCAGGAGACATGGGTTTAATTCCTGGCTTAGAAGATTCCCCTGGAGAAGGAAATGGCTACCCACTCCTAGCCATTATCGACTGGGAAATCCCATGAACAGAGGAGCCTGGTGGGCTACAGTCAATGGGGTTGAAAAGAGTCAGACATGACTTAGTGACTAAACAAGGAAATATATTATCCAGAATTGTGTCTCAGTTTTTCCATCTGTAAATTGAAGATAAGACACCTATTCTTATCTCCTATTTGACATCAGAGCCATTTTGTAAGAATCAAATACATTAATGGATCTGAAAATGTTCTTAAATGTACCTATGTATTATTGTATTCATATTAGTAATTTATTGATAAAGAATATCCAGCATCTGATTTCATTAACACATGGGATAAAAAATCAGAAAACTCTTATGTGCATTGTGTCAGGAGTTTAAAAATAAACTCTCAAAAATTCACACTTAGGTAACTATTGCTAAAACCTTCTTACATTTTTGTTTGTTTTGATTTTTACCTGCTCAGCTTCTTTTAAAAAGTGCTAATTACAGACGAGGCTTTTCAGTGCTTTTCCCAAGAAAATGACAATTGTCAAGACTATTCTAAAGGTAGAGAAAATCTTGATTCTATTTTATGTTTGCCTTGTCTGCCAGTGGAGGAATAATCAAGAAAAATTTGCAAGAGTTAAATCTGTCACACACACACACACACACACACACTTTCTAAGGCAATACATACCCTTCCATGTTTATGGCCTGAGTCAAGGCAGGAGTAAAATGGTTACTGTGTGTGTCTTTTACTCTCAGTTCAAGATAACTGGATTACATCCTATTTGGGTTTTCATATAACCTAAACTTAATTTTGGATTTCTCTTCTTGGAGGTCCTTGTTCTTTGCAAAGACACTTGATTTAAAGTCATCATGTAAGTGTTTTTGCCACAAATCATTGCAATGAACATATTTTTTTTAGACAGAAATAACATCGAAGGTCCATATTATTCTTGGTTTTATAAGTTCTACATATTTGTTATAACATTAGTTTCTTTTAGTCATTGTGATGGTTAATTTTATGTGTCAACTTGACTGGGCCACAGAGTTCCCAGATATCTGGTCAAAAATTCTGGGTGTTTCTGCAGAATGTTTTTGGATGAATTAGCACTTAAATTGGTGAACTGAGTGAAGCAGATTGTCCTCCTGCTGTCAGTGGGCCTTTCAAATCAGTTGAAGGCCAGAATAGAACCAAAAGGCTGACTCTCCCTCAAGTACTCAAAAATAAATCATCAATTCTCCTGGATCTGGCAGCTCACCTTACAGATTTTGGAATCTGTTAGCCTCTGCAGTTGCATGAGCCAGTAAGTCAATTCCGCATAATGAATTAACCTCACATAAGTCCTGGGGATGTAATGTATAGTGTGGTGAGTATAATTAATAATACTCTATTGTACATTTTAAGAGAGTAAATCTTAAAAGTTATCATCACAAGGAAAAACAATTTGTAACTAGGTATGGCTAATGTTAATTGTTTATTGTGGTGATAACTTCACAATAAACACAAATATTGACTTTTGCACACTTGAAACTAATGTTATATGTCAATTATAACTCCAATAAAAAATCAATCTCTTTATATATAGGTAGAGACAGTGTCAGACTTTATTTTTCTGGGCTTCAAAATCACTGCAGATGGTGACTGCAGCCATGAAATTAAAAGACGCTTACTCCTTGGAAGGAAAGTTATGACCAACCTAGATAGCATATTCAAAAGCAGAGACATTACTTGGCCAACAAAGCTTCACCTAGTCAAGGCTATGGTCTTTTCTGTGGTCATGTATGGATGTGAGAGCTGGACTGTGAAGAAGGCTGAGCGCCGAAGAATTGATGCTTTTGAACTGTGGTGTTGGAGAAGACTCTTGAGAGTCCCTTGGACTGCAAGGAGATCCAACCAGTCCATTCTGAAGGAGATCAGCCCTGGGATTTCTTTCGAAGGAATGATGCTAAAGCTGAAACTCCAGTATTTTGGCCACCTCATGAGAAGAGTTGACTCGTAGGAAAAGACTCTGATGCTGGGAGGGATTGTGGGCAAGAGGAGAAGGGGACGACAGAGGATGAGATGGCTGGATGGCATCACTGACTTGATGGGTGTGAGTCTGAGTGAACTCCGGGAGTTGGTGATGGACAGGGAGGCCTGGCATGCTGCAGTTCATGGGGTTGCAAAGAGTCGGACATGACTGAGTGACTGATCTGATCTGATCTGAGAGACATATAGATATATGTGTATATATGTAATAGTTTCATATACAAACATCCTTTTTGCTCTGTTTCACTGGAGAATGCTGAAGAATACATTTTGTACTTTTAGATTTCTCATGAGAGAAGGTTGGCCATTACTCAGTATTCTGTTGTTTTCCCTGCACTAGTTTTCCAAGTAAATTTCAGAATAAATTAGATGGGGGAAAAAGATATGACTGCATGTGTGTGTTTGTGTGTATGTGTGTTTACCTAACAGCTCATATACAGAAAATTCTTCCAGTGTAAAAGATCTTCAAACTCTTTTATGTGCATCTAAAATATTCCTACCTGTTACTTGTTTTCCTTCACTTTTGATCAGTAATCCTTTTCTTGGCTAGTTTGCTGATGTTCTCCATCTCAGATATGCCACAAGATTGATGGCTTCAAACCTTCAACTTCAGCTTTCCTTCTTTTGCAAGTTGGGATTGGGTTTGGGTCAACTCTGGGTCAAAAATATATTAGGTTAGTCTTTTCAGATTGTGTTTAGATCCATATATCAAGAACACACTGAAATTGAGATGGCTTCCTTGGCTGCCCTCTCCTACCATTTGACCTTTCCGGATTCTTTTTCCAGTTGTGGTTTCCTCTTTGCACTCTGCCTGTACACAGTTTATGTTGAAAGTGCTACAGGAAATCATTTCTTAAAACCTCGAAGTCTTACACATATTTCATTCCTTTAAGTTTCTTTTTTATTCCAGAAAACAAAGTGCTCCAAATAATTTGGGAGCAATTAGGTACTAGTATATTAGGAAGAACACTGTACTGGGAGTCAAATCACTCTTAAGGTGCTAGAATCTTAACTTGGAGCTGTGTTACTTTTGGTAAATCACTGAACTCTGATGAAAATTACACTGTCTGCCTTAGTGATATTGAGGAACAGATGATAGTAGATTTGGAAAATTAATTTGTTAGGTGTCAATTAATCTTAAAATGGATTAAATTTTTCTTCATCTTCTAAATAAATAGTACTTGATTTGTGGTCCCATAACCACCACTTCCCATTTTCACATTAAATCAAAATTATAATCTCTTATATCCTTAGTTTTGGACTGTGAAATAGGCACACTGAAACCTCTAAGCATATCTGATCTAGGTGTTCCCCAATGTGTTATTGCATATGAAAATATATGATATAATTTCATTGGAATTACAATCAAAATATAACCTGGAAGTTTCATGCTGAGGACATGTGGTCTCTTAACTTCCTACTTCTTCTAGTGGGATTCATTTGATCCTATTATTTCAGTGCCTCTCAAGGTGATAAACTGATCTCCACAGAGAAGACTCAGGTTTTCACAGGATAGATAAGGTATATTAAACACATAGAAAGTAAAGCTGCAAGACTGCAAATAATTCAACCTAGAAATGCTTAAGTTTGGAAAGCAATTTAATTGCAGATAATAATTATAAAAAGAGAAGAATGACTTAGTTGAACAAATGATGGGAAAATCCACAGATCTGAATTTTAATGTTGTCTGTACCATGAAATAGCAGAGTTTTCATTCATTTAAAAAATAATGAAGATGTTTGTCCCAGGCGATCTTTAAGAAAGTTTCTAGCACTAACTCTCTCATTCTGCCTCTCTCCGCAAGCCTCTGGTTCCCAGGACAGCCACGCAATGTCTATATGCAGGAAATAGCATGACAGCATCTTCCTACCTCCAGGAAAAGTAACATGAGTACTGAAGGAACTGCCTTTTCCAGCAGTGAGTACTTATTATAATACAATCATTCACAACAATATGGCACCTACCTTCACAGAGCTTTTTTTTTTTTTTTCCACTGCTACCATTTAAAGGCTAGTTCTGATCCAGGAACTTGTCAATTTGAACATCAAGTAGATCCTGTTAATAATAAAAAACACAGTTATTAAGACTGACAATAGCTTCCATTTATTAAACAGTTACATTACACACATAACATTCTTATCTCACTAAAACTTCACAATGATACTGCAAAAGAGTTACTATTAGCATGTTTGAGATAAAGAAGTTAACAACATGGTCAGATCAGACAGGTAGTAAGCAACAAAGTTGGGAGATGGATCTCCTTCCAGATGGTTTTTTTGATGGGTCTTCCTGTGAGCTAACAGTCATCTAAATTCAGCAATGTTCACAAGAAAGCCAATGTGTGAATATCATTCTTGATTGACTGTATGTCTTTAATTTTCCTTTCTTTGAAACAGGAACACTAAATTTCATTAAACCTCACAAGGACATTGTGAAAGTTACATGTGACAAACGATCAGACATCCATCATAGATACTGCCAAGTTGTCTTTATTTTTTAACTTTTATTTTATATTGGAGTATATAATGATTTATAATATTGTGTTAGTTTCAGGTGTATAGCAAAGTGATTTAGATATACTATCAGTTCAGTTTGGTTTAGTTGTTCAGTCATGTCTGACTCTTTGCGAACCCATAGACTGCAGCACGCCAGGCCTCCCGGTCCATCACCAACTCCCGGAGCTTGCTTAAACTCATGTCCATCGAGTCTGTGATGCCATCCAGCCATCTCATCCTCTGTCATCCCCTTCTCCTCCTGTCCTCAATCTCTCCCAGCATCAGGGTCTTTTCCAATGAGTCAGTTCTTCGCATGACGTGGCCAAAGTATTGGAGTTTCAGCTTAAGCATCAGTCCTTCCAATGAATATCCAGGACTGATCTCCTTTAGGATGGACTGTTGGATCTCCTTGCAGTCCAAGGGACTCTCAAGAGTCTTCTCCAACATCATAGTTCAAAAGCATCAGTTCTTTGATACACACATCTATTCTTTTTCAAATTCTTTTCCCAATATCACAAATATGTTATTACAGAGTACTGAGTAGAGCTTCCTGTGCCATACTGTAGGTCCTTGTTTATCTATTTCATATATACATAGTTATGTATATGTTAATCCCAATCTCCTATTCACAGTTTATCCTTCCCCCTACCTATCCCCTTTGGTAACCATAATCAAGTTGTCTTTATTGTAACATTGCCCACCCTGACCTTGATTCTGAATGGATTTCCAATCATCTTTTAGAAGTTATTTTAAAGCTCAAATAACAGAAAAAAGACAGAATTTTGATGAAAACTTAGGGTGATCCTACATGTGCAGAGAAGGCTCAATAATTCTCAATTCTTGATAATGATAAATTAATTTTTAAAAGCATTAATTTAAGTTTACAGAGGGATTCCACATTATACTTATTTGTGGTTTCAGTGTTTCCACCTTACAGATGAGGCATCATCTAAGAGATACACAAGTTCTAAGTGGTGAAAAAAAGAACCTTGGAAAAGAAATTATTTCCAAAAGAAGAGTAAGTTGAAAACAAGCTATTAAATATTTTCTTTAATCATTCAGAACTTCATTATCTGATGTCTGTGCCCTGTGTCTGAAATGTTTTCTGTTTCCTTACTCACAAATTCTCCCTTGCCTTTAAAAATTTTCTTGAAATCTTTGTTGATCATGAGTCTTTTTGTCTTATGGCAAAGAAATGAGCAATTTATTGATCAATTTACCAACAATATTTCAGTACATATATTCATAATGTTATTGCTTGTCATATTTTACATTTATATATTATATTACATATAATCATATAGATATAGAGATCTCCAAAGACTTGTTTTGGATTATAGGACAAACACAATTTGATTTTAGCCAACATGCTAGCTGGAGATACATTATATGTATCTGTTTGATCTTTTATGTGTAATTTACATTTCTTAAGCCACAGTAACCTGAAGGAGTGCCCTCAAATGAGTAGGTATGGGCCGTCAAAGCCTTAGTCTTTGGCTCCAAGGCTCATTGTGTGAACCAGCCTAGCCTGTCCCTCCTTTCCCTTAAGGTAGGGGTTCTTAACCCTTGCTGCATATTAGAACTCCTAAGGATTCTAATCACTGATCATGAGGTTTCATGCCAGACCATTTGAATCTGGATCCCTGAGGGTAGAATTCAGGCATCATTGTTTTGAAAGTTTCCTAGATGATTCTACCACATAGCCAGGGTTGAGAAACGCTCATTTAGAGCAAGACTTGACCCCTGTTGTTGTAATGATCTCTTTGAAGCATCCTCTGCCCAGTGGAGTCCATCCTTGGTAACAGAAACCACTTCTGCTCTCTGTTGTAGGATCTGTTGCTCTCAGCTGGTCCTGAAGTTGAATTTGGGGTTTGTAGGCATCATTCATGTGTTGCCTCCAGTGTTGTTCTAGTTACTGATGTCTAGTATCACTTCACGGAGAAGGCAATGGCACCCCACTCCTGTACTCTTGCCTGGAAAATCCCATGGGCGAAGGAGCCTGGTAAGGTGCAGTCCATGGGGTCGCTAAAAGTTGAACACGACTGAGCGACTTCACTTTGACTTTTCACTTTCATGCATTGAAGGAAATAGCAACCCACTCCAGTGTTCTTGCCTGGAGAATCCCAGGGACCGGGGAGCCTGGTGGGCTGCTGTCTATGGGGTCCCACAGAGTCGGACACGACTGATGGGACTTAGCAGCAGCAGCAGCAGCAGTATCACTTCAACCATCATATGCTGAAATGGAGGACTCTGTTCCTTCCCTTTTAGGATTAATTATAAAACCAATAAGAGTAGGGGCCTGCATGTCCATTTCTTTCTAAAAGACTACTCATAGTATTATTTCTGTTATTTAATACTGCTGTTCAGTTGATTTGGACAACAGTTGTGCATGTCTTCACTGAGGACTAGGTCACAAAATGCTTTAGTTAATACCTCACAGGCCTCACTCAGCACGCCTGCGCACAGGAACACATGACTGTGGAAGGAATGACAAAGTCAAGGTTATTCCTCCAGGTTAAACAGTGGAGACAGGATATGGGAAAGGGGAGGGAAGGATACAGGAAGTTGATGGAGGCATGCTCCCAACCTGTCAAATCATTTGTCACACTGATATTCATGATAAGATCATAAGATATTAAGATCATAAGATATTCAACATTACAAGATGCATACCAACTTGAAGTGATTTTCTTTACTAATAAACTTCCCTGGAGTTTAAAGGATTTTTATTACTTACAGTTATTCAATTGCTCCATTTCGGGCATTGGTCATTTACCATCATATGCTGGAAGGGATTGGGGGCAAGAGGAGTAGGGGATGACAGAGGATGAGATGGATGGATGGCATCACTGACTCAATGGACATGAGTATGAGTGAACTCTGGGAGTTGGTGATGGACAGGGAGGCCTGGCGTGCTGCAGTTCATGGGGTCACAAAGAGTCGGACATGACTGAGTGACTGAACTGAACTGAACAATGAAATAACCAATCCAGATTTGGAGCAACAGAGTAATTGTATGCAATAATACCATTTACAATCATATACCTTAACTGTGGGCTTCCCTTGTGGCTCAGCTGTAAAGAATCAGCCTGCAATGCAGAAGACCTGGGTTTGATCCCTGGGCTGGGAGAAGGGAAAGACTAACCACTTCAGCATTCTGGCCTGGAGAATTCCATGGACCGTATAGTCCATGGGGTCACATGGGCTTCCTAGGTGGCACCAGTGTTAAAGAACCTGCCTACCTGCCTGCCAATGAGGGGATGTGGGCTTGGTCCTTCGGTCAGGAAGATCCCCTGGAGGAGGACATGCCAATCTACTCTAGTATTCTTGCCTAGAGAATCCCATGGGCAGAGGAGCCTGGCGGGCTGCAGTCCAGTGGGTCACAAAGAATCGGATACGACTGAAGTGACTTAGCATGCACGTACCTTAACTGTCTCTCTCATTGGGTCTATTGGGTCTTTGTGTAAAAAGAACCTCCAATCACTCAACTCCACAACGCTCAATTGCAGCAGACTAACCCTCTCCCATCTCCCCCGGGACCTATATATGTATAGGAATTTGTTCAGTTCAGTTTTCATGGTCATATGAATCAAGATCTTATGGGACAGTTGCTAGACATCTATAGAAAGTGTTAGTCACTCAGTCATGTCTGCCTTTTTGCAACCCCATGGACTGTAGCCCTCCAGGCTCCTCTGTCCATGGGATTCACCAGGCAAGAGTACTGGAGTGGGTCCCCATTCTCTTCTCCAGAGGATCTTCCCAACTCAGGGATAAAACTCAGGTCTCTAGCATTGTGGGCAGATTCTTTAGCATCTGAGCCACCAGGGAAGCTCCCTATAAACAATCTCAATTAATCTATAAACAATTTCAAGACATCTATAAACAATCTCAGTAAATGTTGCATGAATGAAGTCAGTGAACAGTACCCAGTAAAAGACAACCAGCAAGTGAAACCAGCCTCAAATATTACTCTTTCATGATGGTCAAAGAAGTGGAGTTGGAGTTTTGAAGAACAGGAACACAATTTCACATCCCTGTTGCTCCCTTTCCGAGTTCAGCACATACTCCATTCCTATCTACATATTTACTCTATCTCTACTGCATAGATCAAGGAGAGGCTGGTCCAGAATCTTTCAGGGAGAAGCAGTTCCCAAGGCCAAATCAGGTGGGACTGGATCCCATGCTCCCCAAACCCTTGACTCCTGCACAGACTGGTTACGATAATCAATGCTGCTGTGACAGGTAAGCACCAAATTAGACATCAGTGTCATGGCTCAGTGAACAGAAGCAGACATTCACTCTCAAATGTGTAAATCCATTTAGCTGTAATACCTAGCTGCCTCAGATAGAGTTAAGTCCCTGACAAGTTAAAAGGATGTCTGACATGTATTCCTGCTCCTCCTTGGGGAGATGATGAGACAGGGGCAGGTGGGACAGAGAAAGCACCAGAGGAGGGGAAATTGAATCCTTTGGGATTTCATTTACAAGCTGTTTACTGAAAAATTTAATGTCTGAACACGTTGTGCTGGGTGGCATCCTCGGCCTTTTGTGCTTAGCATCTGGCCATTCTCCTTCCCTCTGCCTGCCAGCCCCCGTCTTCATGGCTGTCTGACTCGGATGGGAAATAACCATCTTCTTTCCCAAAGACCGGTTAAAAATCAGTAATGTGAGGGATCAGTCAGGCCAGCCTGCCAGCCACTCATTCCTTATGAATCATCTGACAGTTTTTTAGTTTGACAATTGCACCTCATATATTTTAATATTGGTTTTCAAAGAAGAAAACGGAGAACTTCCATTTCTTTACAGCTCCCTGTAATTTCAACTTGCTCTTTACTTATGTATGAAGTCGACTTGGGTGGAAAGGTTAGAGGCAGATGAATTTCTAGTTTCAGAGCCTAGGAAAGGCCAATAAAATGTGCAATAATCTTAATGCTAAGGTTTCACAGAGCTGAAAGTATGCTTTATATTCATGGGTGACACTCCTTGAAAATGATGACAAGGACCTCATATTTTCAAAGGTTTAAAAAATTTTTTTCTACATCTTAACCCATTTAAACTTTCTTAGACAATTGTAAAAGATAAAAGAAAATAAAACAGAATAAAACAAAACAAAAAAAAACCAGCCCATTATGATCGAAGAGTTTTCCTGATACTTTTAGGTCCAACAAGCAAGGAATGTGTTTGTTTGATTTTAACCCTCCCTGTACCATTCAGAAAAGAGCTGACTACTTTTCTAATCTCAAATATTTACCAATCTTCCTATGCATGAACTCTGCTTCTCTTAATTTTTATTCATGAATCAGCTTGGACTCATTGGAAAAGACCCTGATGCTGGGAAAGGTTGAAAAAAAAAGGAAAAGGAAGTGGCAGAGAATGAGATGGTTAGATAGCATCACTAATTCAATGGACATGACTTTGAGCAAACTCAGGCAGACACTGGAGGACAGAAGAGCCTGGTGTGCCCAGCCCATGGGGTCACAAAGAGTTGAACACAACTTAACAACTGAAAAGCAACAATGAACAATTAAATGATTGGATTAAAAATTCTGGAAGACATCATAGAAGATTACTTATTTCTGTTTTATAGGTGTAAATATAATATCACAGGGCAAAAGTTACTTATTTAAATTCTTATATTTACTATGACAATGAAATAAGAAAAAAAACTTTGATTGTACCTTCTTTCCTTCCTATTGTCCTAAGGTAAAATAAAGCAGAGAATCAGGAAGTAAGGGAAGGAAGGAAATGAAGAGATGGGCTGTCTTTTCAAACGTGAATTTTGGGAATTTGAACCACTGTAGCATACATCTACCCTAAAATTGTCTGTTCTATCCCATTCTACAAGTTTAGATTCTATTCAGTGCCAGCAATTGTATTTATCATTACACTACAAAACATCAAAATAACAGCATATTTTAATGGAGATTCGTACTTCTCAAAGTACTCTCATTTTCATTATATGATTTTATCTTAACAACAACCCTTGAATCATAAAATTGTATAGTTAGAAGGACCCTCCTATAACATTACCTCTAAAATAGATCCCCAAATTATGATCTCTTCTCTAATTTTGGAGCATTTACCATTATCATGAAACAAACAATTCCATTTAAGAAATTTTTTTTTCTTTATAATAAAAAAGTAGCACTTGTTCAGTTTTGAAAGTTTAAGAATCACATAATAAACAATACAAGCAAAATTACTTTCATTTCTACCACCAAGGATTAACTGCTATTAATATTTTGGTAGGTCCCATGTTGTCTTTCAGCTACACAGATATGTATATAATTGGTTGAGAATATTATTCCTGTAGTGGGCTTCCCTCATAGCTCAGTCAGTGAAGAATATGCCTGCAATGCAGGAGACCCGGCTTTGATTCCTGGGTCGGGAAGATCCTCTGGAGAAGGAAATTGCAATACACTCCAGGATTCTCGCCTGGAGAATCCCATGGACAGAGGAACCTGGCAGGCTACAGGCCATGAGATCGCAAGGGTTGGACACGACTTAACCACTAAGCCATCAAACCATTATTACTACAGCCAACATAGATATAACTGTTTCTGGGGTTCAGACCGAGCCTCCCCTGGATGTGGCACTTTTGCATGAGAATTATTTGGAGCTAAAGGCAATTGAGACCCTGTAGGTTCAAGAGAAACTATGCCCTCCTGTAGCTTTCTGGAAGAATTTATATTGGGGATTTTTCCCAGAGAAGAGTTATTAGCAGAGAGAGATTTTATCTAAGTGGCTCTGTCATCATAGCAGTTCAGTTCAGTTCAGTTCAGTCACTCAGTCGTGTCTGACTCTTTGCGACCCCATGAATCGCAGCACACCAGGCCTCCCTGTCCATCACCAACTCCCGGAGTTCACCCAGACTCACGTCCATTGAGTCGGTGATGCCATCAAGCCATCTCATCCTGCCCCTTCTCCTCCTGCCCCTAATCCTTCCCAGCATCAGAGTCTTCCAATGAGTCAACTCTTTGCATGAAGTGGCCAAAGTACTGGAGTTTCAGCTTTAGCCTCATTCCTTCCAAAGAAATCCCAGGGCTGATCTCCTTCAGAATGGACTGGTTGGATCTCCTTGCAGTCCAAGGGACTCTCAAGAGTCTTCTCCAACACCACAGTTCAAAAGCATCAATTCTTGGGCGCTCAGCCTTCTTCACAGTCCAACTCTCACATCCATACATGACCACAGGAAAAACCATGGCCTTGACTAGACGAACATTTCTTGGCAAAGTAATGTCTCTGCTCTTCAATGTGCTATCTAGGTTGGTCATAACTTTCATTCCAAGGAGTAAGCGTCTTTTAATTTCATGGCTGCAGTCACCATCTGCAGTGATTTTTGACCACCCCCACCCCCCCAAATAAAGTCTGACACTGTTTCCACTGTTTCCCTGTCTATTTCCCATGAAGTGATGGGACCGCATGCCATGATCTTCGTTTTCTGAATGTTGAACTTTAAGCCAACTTTTTCACTCTCCACTTTCACTTTCATCAAGAGGATTTTTAGTTCCTCTTCACTTTCTGCCATAAGGGTGGTGTCATCTGCATATCTGAGGTTATTGATATTTCTCCCAGCAATCTTGATTCCAACTTGTGTTTCTTCCAGTCCAGCGTTTCTCATGATGTACTCTGCATTCCTTAGCTCAGGATGGCACACAGACCTCATTTTAGCCTTCTGTCTCGAAACTTCTTGTTTTTGTGGGGTCTCTAACCCTCTCATGTATGTGGGTTTCTTGTACGTATGTAATGAAATTTGATTTTCTCCTGTTAATCTGTTTTGTGTGAATTTAGTTCTTAGACCAGCCAGAAAAACCTACAAAGGTAGAAGGAAGGTTTTGCTTTTTTTTTTTTTTCTGCCCAGTACCTTCTTTGTTGATCCCTAGGCAGGGCCTGGTTGTCAAATGGCACCAAAGCACCCGAGGGAGAGGGTGAGACTCAGAGGTGAGTGGAGGGGCAAGGGTTGGGGAGGAGGAAGTGTGGAGGCCAACAGAGGTGGTGGAAACTCCGGGGCCCTAAAGTGTAGCTCCTCCTTGTAACCCCACCCCTTATCTTTAATGAATTCAAGAAAGACTCATCCTTTGCTTAGTGTGAGTGGATATTTTATGGAAACTGATAAAGGGATGGGATATTTTACCTGAGGTGATGAAGCTTGAAATTGACATCATCCATAAATTTAGGCACTGGATCAGGAGTACTTGAACCTTTGGGAATGAGCAGAAAATTGGGGAGATGATTTTGCATTTCCACAAATCATGACTAAAGCATGCAAATCAAGCTTTCACTAATTTTCTGAGAGCCAGTGTGCTCCTGGATGACCTCTGAGTTGTGTATACATCTGCAATATGACTGTATGCAACACTGTTCAAATGATCTTGTACTTTCCTTTTGTCTTTCAGTTTTACACAGTTATTTACCCTGTAATTACATACTATTTATAAAGTGATTTTTTTTAAATTTATTTTTTACTGGAGTATAGTTGAATTACAATGTTAATTACTGTTCCACAGCAAAGTGACTCAGTTATACATATATATAAATAAATTCTTTTTCATATTCTGTTCCTTTTTTTTTTTTTTTTAAGTTCAGTTCAGTTCAGTGGCTCAGTCATGTCTGACTCTTTGCGACCCCACGAATTGCAGCATGCCAAGCCTCCCTGTCCATCACCAACTCCCGGAGGTCACTCAGACTCACGTCCATGGAGTCAGTGATGACATCCAGCCATCTCATCCTCTGTCGTCCCCTTCTCCTCTTGCCCCCAATCCCTCCCAGCATCAGAGTCTTTTCCAATGAGTCAACTCTTCGCATGAAGTGGCCAAAGTACTGGAGTTTCAGCTTTAGCATCATTCCTTCCAAAGAACACTCAGGACTGATTTCCTTTAGAATGGACTGGTTGGATCTCCTTGCAGTCCATGGGACTCTCAAGAGTCTTCTCCAACACCACAGTTCAAAAGCATCAGTTCTTCGGCACTCAGCTTTCTTGACAGTCTAACTCTCACATCCATACATGACTACTGGAAAAACCATAGCCTTGACTAGACGGACCTTTGTTGGCAAAGTAATGTCTCTGCTTTTGAATATGCTATCTAGGTTGGTCATAACTTTCCTTCCAAAGAGTAAAGTAAAAGGTTTATTGAAAAGAAAAGTGCACGTGGAAAGGCACATGGGCAAGCTCAGATAGAGCTGAACCTTTGGGAAGTTTAAATCCTTTGTAAAGGGGCAGTTTTCCAGGCCTTCCTCTTCCCTCAGCCCAGTCACCTTTCTTTGTCTCCTTCGCCACCCTCCCCCCACCCCAGGTTAATTTGTCTCAGCACCCTCCCCTGGGGTGTGCAAGCACATCCTAGCCAAGATGGATCTAAAAGTGAAGGCTTCTGGGAGAAGCAAGACTGATTATGGCCTGGAATTATCCTCTGAGTTTTGATTCCAAGGAGCCTTTCCACTCATGTGTAGTATCTTCCCTTATCAGACAGGATTTTTCCGTACTTTGTCCTTGCCATGGTTATTCCCTTAAGGTAAGAGACAAAGACTGGATATTTACCCTGTTTTTGTTGGCTGTAAATTCCTCAACTGGAGCCCATCTGTATCTTATCTCAAGAAATGCAAAGCCATTATGGTTTAATCACAGGGTATTTAATGCAGTTCCCTGTGCTATACAGCAGGAGCTTGCTGTTTATCCACTCTCTAGATTCCAGTTTGCCTGTGCTAACCCCAAGCCCTCAATCCATCCCTCTATCACCCCCTCTGACCCTGCTCCCCCTTGGCAGCCACCAGTCTATTCTTAATGCCCCTGAGTTTGTTTCTGTTTCACAGACAGGTTCCTCTGTGTCATACTTTCGATACCACATATAAATGACATCATATGGTACCCGTCTTTCTCTTTTTGACTTATTTTAGTTAGTATGATCATCTCTATTTGCAAATAATGTGATTTTTAAAGTGCATTATCTTTGACACACATTCTGTATATATGTATGTATAGGTAGATATATCACTAATGTGCTTAATTTTTCATCTTTACTATTTCAGACAACTGTGGCGTTGGAGAAGACTTGAGAGTCCCTTGGACTGCAAGGAGGTCCAACCAGTCCATCCTAAAGGAGATCAGTCCTGGGTGTTCATTCGAAGGACTGATGCTGAAGCTGAAACTCCAGTACTTTGGCCACCTCATGTGAAGAGTTGACTCATTGGAAAAGACCCTGATGCTGGGAGGGATTGAGGGCAGGAGGAGAAGGGGACGACAAAGGATGAGATGGCTGGATGGCATCACTGACTCAATGGACATGAGTTTGGGTGAACTCTGGGAGTTGGTGATGAACAGGGAGGACTAGAGTGCTGTGATTCATGGGATCGCAAAGAGTCGGACAAGACTGAGCAACTGAACTGAACTGAGTGAGCATTCATGTATAAAAACACAAAAATTAAACAGCATGTGTGGTTATTTCTTTGACAATATCCCTAGACATAAGGTGTTTGATTTAAAGCTTTTTTTATGTTTTTGATGTCTTTCCAAGTTTCCAAAAAAAACTGTATCAGTCAATTTACAATTTCATCAATAGTTTATGAGAAGACCCAGCACCCATTCCACAGTTAAATCCACCAAATCCAGCTTGTTGAAACATTTTTGAATTTTTACCTTGTCACCCATTGTATTAGAAGTCTTAATAGGTTTGGGACTCAAAAGCATGAAATCTACCTCATTCAAGATGATGACTACAAAAATGTTAAGTGAGGTAAGGTAGGGTTACAGCCTTTAGGAAAACCATATGAAACTTCCATGAGGAGAACTGCTCATTGATTTAACATTACTTTTTGAATATGCCTCATCAATCATCATCTCATCTATATTTCCACTGTATTTTTATGATCACTGTAACCTATTACAATCATTAGGGTTCCCTGGTGGCTCAGAGGTTAAAGCGTCTGCCTGCAATGCGGGAGACCCAGGTTCAATCCCTGGATTGGGAAGATCCCCTGGAGAAGGAAATGGTAACCTATTATAATCATTGACTACCATTTATATCTACTTTACCATATTGCAGTCTACTAATTTGTCTATTTCCCCTCCCCACCACATTGTGAGATAATACCAACTGGTACAACATCTTGAGGGGAAGATGATTTACTCTGCCGATAGAAACAGGGATGCATGCCTTAGAAAGTGCCTCAGAGAGGAAGTTACATCTGATGTTGGCTTTGGCAAACACTTTAAGCAGCCTGCGTAGGACTGCGACTAAAGGGAATTCCAGGGATAGAGAACATTTTCCTTAAAGTGCAGAGAGAGAAAAAATAGATTGTAGGGAACACACACACTAAATGGTTTGGTATAACTAAAGTGAAGCATGAGAGGATAGAGAGGAGCAATCTGCTCCATGGCATCTTCAGGATAAAGCTGACTTAACTTTGGCTGGACTTAGCAAGCTTCTCAGGTTGATTTTAATTCAGATGACACCAGATTCAGAGGCAAGAGATTCACTCCTAACTTCCAATGTACACTCAACTAAGACATGAAGAGCGATGAAAGGAAAATGGAGCTCTTCATATCTAGTCTGCTTCTTATCTAGGCTTTGTAATCACTTTATTGGTTTACTGGAGTAATTCCTCCTTCTTCCCTCCCTCCTTCCCTTCTTTCGTCTTTTCCTTTCTTCCTTCCTCCTGTAATAGACCAGTACTATTTAGACTCCTTTAGGAAATGGGGCTGGATGAAGAAAGCAGAATTATTTCCCCTATTCCAGCTCCCCATTGTTCGAGATGCTTCAGACTTTGTTCCCTGTGGCCTCCTTGTCCTTTGGAAAAAATGGGTCCACCTTCCTCTTCCAGCTGCCTGAGCTGCCAAACAGGGTGTGCTCTTTGAATGATGTCAATATCGGGGTGTGCTAAGATGGAGGGTACTGGGTGTCTCATGAGGAAGAGTCAGAAATCCAAGTAAGCAGCCCAAGAGCAAGCTGATTATCTGATCTGGTTTATCCTGGTGCTGTCAGCCAGAGGTGAGGATGAAGGGTAGGGACTGGAAATCAGGACAGAGTCAAAGTGCAATGTAGATGGCTTCAAGAATCTGAGAGATGGACATCAGCATTTAGGCAAGTTCAAATGGGGCTCTGTTTGCCCTCTGAGACTACAGGGCTCAGATCCAGAACCTGGGGTGCTGGACACTGGTATAAACTACATGGAGAGGAATGAGTAGGAAGCTCAGTTCCTCTGTCACCCGACCTACAGTTTACTTCAAGGTTCTAGTCTTAGTAGGGGACTAAATTTTCTTCTGAAACTATGTAAGAGGACAAATTAGATGGGCTGGGACTTAACATAGCAGTTTGGTTCTCATATGGGTGCCCTCAGATAAAGGCTTAAAGCTATGAACTCACCCACTCATGAGGAAGGCTCTCCTGATTTCTGTCCAGACTTAGCCATCATTGATTCAGGGAGCTGCATAGAATCGAGTTGGTTGTAGGGTAATTTGAGATACTTGGGGGCCAACATCGATTAAACCCAGGGCAAGCGTAGGTTGGAATCCTTGATGAAGCTCTGCTCCCTATTGCTGTGAATTCTTTTGTGACAGCATCTGAGGTGAAACATTGCCAAACAACGTGCCAAGAGGCCTTTCAATGGGTCATAAAAATGCTATAAAAACATGAAAATTGCTGCCATAAAAAAAAAGAGTTATGGCAAAACAGGGAACCTACTAAATTTAGAAGCTAAAGAAAGACTGAGAAATGAAACCATTCCACACATTGCAAGGAGTTGGTGGGTATGCCCACCACAGCCATTTACACAGGTAAGAATTACTTGTGTTTATACTAGAAGATGTCTCAGCACTCTGCCATTAAGTATGTGGTCCCTGATGGCTCAGGTGGTGAAGAGTTTGCCTGCAATGCTGGAGACCCAGGTTTGATCCCTGGGCCAGGAAAATTCCCTGGAGAAGAGAATGGCAACACAACCCAAGTATTCTTGCCTGGAGAATTTCATGGACAGAGGAGCCTGGTGGGCTACAGTCCATGGGTTTGCAAAGAGTTGGACACGACTGAGTGACTTACACTTCACTTCACCTGGCTTTCCCTGGAATTCTCCTTTACTTGAGTCCCTCCTTAGTTACGTTGGTTAAATTGAAAAGTGGGAATTTCTTCTGCTCTGTTTTTATTTTGAAAACAGCTATTACATGGGAAGGGGTGTTTATATTACTTTGATGCCTGGGAGAAAGGATGCCATGTTAGAGGGATAGTTCATCATGAGGTCATCAATTGGAAATCAATAAAAAGCTTATTTGAAATAACCCTTATTAAAAAATCTGAGGATCAATCTTCCTGAAAACTACACCTTAGCTTTTATATCCAGTATTTGTTTTTCCACTAAAATTTCTGAATATCCATTAACACTGGTAATTTGGGGTAAAGTGTACAGAGGGAATTCATCTCCATATGCCTTTTATGCAGATGTGGTTTATACTGAGATACAGTAAGTACTATTCATAACTCCGTACATAAAATTCTGAACATGCTTAAGCAATAGTCATAAACACATTAAATGACACAATCCCAAGTACTAAGAACCTCTGTCTGCCAGCTGGGTGAGCCCCTTCTATATGTCATTTTGATGTAACGCACTCCTATTTCTGCTGTTATTAGATGCAAAGTATTTGAGAAGACGTTAGATTGAATGGAAATCTGATTACATCGCAGTTTGGGTTTTTTTTTTTTTTAATATTGCCTATTTTCCTCAGACACACTGTTCTGTTTCCTTTTTAAACTCACAAATATGCACAGCCACTCCTACTCTTTCTTTTCTATCTTCTCTTCTCTACATTCATGGATCATATGGAATTTCTGATTCTTATTTTAAAATGTAATTGAGATATAGAAGTGATGAAGCAGTAGATGACAGACTAACACAGAGAAAGCAAGATAAAAGAAGGAAGAGAAAGAAAGGAAAGGAAAAAGAGAGAACAAAAGAAATGTTTAGCCTTTGATATGGTTATAGAAGGCAATGGCACCCCACCCCAGTACTTTTGCCTGGAAAATCCCATGGACAGAGGATCCTGGTAGGCTCCAGTCCGTGGGGTCGCTAAGAGTCGGACACGACTGAGCGACTTCACTTTCACTTTTCACTTTCATGCACTGGAGAAGGAAATGGCAACCCACTCCAGTGTTCTTGCCTGAAGAATCCCAGGGACAGGGGAGCCTGGTGAGCTTCCGTCTATGGGGTCGCACAGAGTCGGACACGACTGAAGCGACTTAGCAGCAGCAGTAGCAGCATGGTTATAGATTAATAATCTGCTGCATGTTGAAGTCCAAAGTAAGTTCACTTGTATTAATACTTCGTTAAATTATAAACTTGTAGATCATTTAAGAGCATCTCTATAATCAGAAATTGTTTCTCATAGTATTGCTTTCCGTATGCAAGCACCTTTCACAAGGGAAACAAATCAATAGGAAATATTTGATTACTTCCCACAATTGCTTTATTGTCTGGAAGACAAGGAAGACGTGGTAGTTCAGTATGAGTCACCCAAGACTGTGTGAACCGAGACCATGGGACTCTTTCACAATTATTCTCTTAGATTTGCTCTTTGAAAAGTGACATCTACTTATGAATACTTTCTCACAATCCAAATGTGAGCATAGATCAGGAAAATTTTCTCTATCATACCTTCCAAAATGATGAAATTGTATCAATTCATTAATGATAGAGTAGAGAAGATAGAAAAGAAATGGTAGGGATGCTTGTACATATTTATGAGATTAAAAAGAAAGCAGAATAGTGTATTGAGGAAAATAGACAATATTTTAAAAAACCCAAACTGCAAAATTTCAATTCCTCCAACAAGCCTCCAAGGATGAAATAGAGAAGTTACACCTTAGCTAGAATGGGGATAGTCCCGTCTCTGCAGTTTGAAGGGAACAGTGCTGTGAGATGTGTAAGGAAAGTGCAAAGGGAAGCAAAAGGAAGTGGCAAAGCCAGTGTAACTGTCACCAAAACAAGACCCTAGGAGGAAGCATGACCTTGGTTACTTGGGCACAGTGAAGAAGTGGTCTCAGAATCTCTATCTTGTCCAAGCCCCAGAGTTAACTGGACCCAGTGAGACACATTTAGTTAGTCAAATTTACAGGCAACATATGTGTAAATCAGAATGCCAAAGATCCTTGTACCGTGGGGTAATACTTTCTAGAGTCTGTATTATTCATGATCTCTAGCCAGTACATTCCTGATGTGTGTGTGTGTGTGAAACCAAATAAACAATTAATAATAGAAATGTGACTGGTGGTAAGCTTGGGCACAGAATACAGGGTAATGTTTTAGAGATTTCAGTGTCCAGGACTTCCCTGGTGGCTCAGACGGTAAAGCGTCTGTCTACGATGCGGAGACCCGGGTTCGATCCCTGGGTTGGGAAGATCTCCTGGAGAAGAAAATGGCAATCCACTCCAGTACTATTGCCTGGAAAATCCCATGGACAGAGGAGCCTGGTAGGCTACAGTCCGTGGGGTTGCAAAGAGTTGGACACGACTGAGCGACTTCACGTTCACGTTCAAACATATGGGTTACACATTTGCAGATAGTCTCTTCTTTTACATCCACAGATGGCTGATCTCTTCCATGAAGGCTGAAGTTCACTACATGAGGTCTCCCTCTCACTCTACTCGGACACTCTATCCTGCCCTCATTGCATCTACCGAGTAAATGCTTTCATCCTTCTTCACACAACCAGCTGTGTTAGAGAGTCATCAAGTCTTGTTTCATCTTTAAAACATGTGAATTCCAGTACTTCTCACCTTACTTCTGCTTCTGAACATCACTTGCTGGAAGCTTTTAATATCTTATAAGATTTCCCTGCTTTCAATCTCTCAGGATTCTTGAACTTCCCAAACAACTCTGCATGTTGACACCTAATCAATTTTCCTAAAACAGTAGATTTCACTCAGCAATTGACCTCTTTTACATTTTGATAGTTCTCTGTTTTATGAAGTCCAGATTCCTCACTGTGGTCTTGAAAATCTACACCCACCTCACCTATCAAACACTGCTTGCCATAGTCTCCAACAAAAGCAAACTTCTGTTCCCCCAGTCTCCCAGCATACCATGCTATTTTCCACTTTACCCCTTTCTTGATAATATTAGTCTCATTTTGTTCTTTTTTAAAAAAAACCATTATATATCCAGAATTACTTAATACTTAAACCCAGATTAACTGTCATTGTTAGTTAACTCCCTTCTCTGACTTTCGATGTCATGTCATGAGCACTTGTGCTTGTTCAGAATTTTTATTTATGAATGTCTATCCCAAAACTAGAATACAATTCCTAGGTGATTTACAATCTGGTTAATTTATACCAAATTAGTATGGCCACAGCACTAAATACATTTTATTGATAACTCATGACAATTCTATTTTTAGAAATCTTCCTCTCACTTAGCTTAGCCAGTGCTGGCTGTCCTGGGTGATAAAAGCTCAAGGAACAAGAACTGACTTTGTCATTTTGCAGCATGTCACAGACACTTAATAGTTTACTAAGTGATCTGCAATGACAAGTATAATGAGAAGGACGTCTCTCTGACTTAAAAAACAAAAAGCAAAGAAAGAATCCTCCCCAAAACAGAAAGTGATCTTGAAAACAAAGGTTACAAGAATTTATCTATCTCACTGTTTTCTGTTAAAGGGTCACTTAGTATTTGTGAAACCACACGTGCACTGAGCTGTAACCTCTCCTTCTCCTCTCTTAATCCAGTGCCTACTTTTCCACTCTGTCTCCTGATGGTTCTAATCTAGTTGACCTTCTCTGTCTTGCCCAAGAGCACTATCCTTCTAGGCACAGACCAAATGCTTCAGGATTTTCTCTCCAAACTCTTCACCTAGCTTTAGTTAGCTGAGGACTGCGTACCAGACAAGAAAAGGGCTCACTCTTTCTGAGTTTCAATAAACTGACATGGGCGTTTTCCATATTTGGAGGTTTTCTGGTGAGTCCATAAGGCAGGAAAAGCAGTCTTAATGAGGGAAAGTGTAGCAGAGGTGCAGCAGAAAAGTGTACTGGTTTTGAAACCACTCAGAAGAATTTCCACATCTTAGCTTCATCACAAACTATGTGACCTTGAACAAGTTATTCAGATTACCTGAATGTCCTTACAGTTCACAGAGGAGCAAAAATAAATAAATAAATAAATTGACTAATGGCACTATAAGGCAAACACACTATAAGGGCTAAAATTGTAGTTTTGAAGACAAAAGTCCATGTATGTTCATGGCAGTACTACTGATGAAAGTCCTTCAAATTCTCCACCAGTAAAATGGGGAATAATATTAGTACTAATCTCCTAGAATTGTGACGATTGCATATGCAAAATGCATGGAAAAGTTTCTGCCATGTGCTAAGTGGGTAAATGCTCACTGAAGATTAGATATTAGTACTGAAAGAGCAAAATGAATTAGCATGCAGGAAGTGACCACCATCCTGTCTGGATAGTTGTAATGCTCTACAAACATCACCTTCCCTCTCTCTGTGGCCAAACATAGTCTTTCCTCCCACTGCTCTTATGATCAGTCTGGCAGTTTACAGGGTCAGGCTTCCACTTCCTGGTGGTAGGGAAGCACCAGGCTCCCCATCTCGGCTCACTCCTACTCTCAAATTTGGAGTTCCTTGACCTCTAGCTGTACACTCAGCCCAAGCCACCATGGACCCAGGTTTTGTGCAGCTCAAAATTTGCACAATTTTGGGAACCCTATTTGAGAAAAAAGACTACAAAGTTATGAATACAAAATCAGGTGCAAAAATGGATAAAGAGAAAGCTCTGGGAAAAATTAATATGTTTAATATATGATATGTAGCACAGTTATCTGGAGAAGGCAATGGCACCCCACTCTAGTACTCTTGTCTGGAAAATCCCATGGATGGAGGAGTCTGGTAGGCTGTAGTCCATGGGGTCGCTAAGAGTTGGACACGACTGAGCGACTGCCCTTTCACTTTTCACTTTCATGCATTAGAGGAGGAAATGGCAGTCCACTCCGGTGTTCTTGCCTGGAGAATCCCAGGGATGGCGGAGCTTGGTGGGCTTCCGTCTATGGGGTCGCACAGAGTTGGACACGACTGAAGCGACTTAGCAGCAGCAGCAGCACAGTTATCAGAAAATTCAGAGAATAGTATAACTTTTCTTAACTACTTGACATTTCTAAATTCTCTTTGATCCTATATGATTTAGCTACACACTCTCTGAAAGCCACTTCTTATAAGGATTTTTAAATACACTTTCCTATAGAAAAATAGATAATTTATTTTGATCGGCTAAACTTTTCTTGTTGGCTGTGGCTGCATGGCTTGCAAGATCTTGGTTGCCCAATCAGAGACACAACCTGCACCCTGGCAGTGAAAGCACCAAGTTCTAACCATTGGACCACGAGGGATTTCCCTAACTTGTTATATTTTAATGATTGTTAGTTTTTAAAAGTATCAGCTTTACGACTTATTAAAAAAGTCATAAAAGTTTTATTGTGCTGTCAACTTTTAGGAGCTTTTTTGAGTTGTTTTTTTTTTCCCCTTATATAAGCTGTATAGTTTAGAGAATCTTGCCTAAGATTAACTTCTGGCTTCATGCATTTTGCATTTTGTTTTTGCTCCATTGTCCACATCCTTTGACACCAAACACATGGCTACCTTCATCTGGCTAGACAACCTGTGGTCATCCACTTTAAAGTGATGGCCCAGAAAGAATAGAGGATGGTAGGAATATTTCTGCAGGATATTTCTATGATGAAACAATGGTCAAAATATTATCTCTACATTTGTATCTATTAATATAAGCCACATTGCTATTTCACTAAAAACGAATTAAACATATTCCTACATTAAATTCCACTTAGATAGATCCCTCCAATGCCCACAGCCATTCTTTGGTTACCTGACACAAGGAGAAGCATGGTGGGGATGAAGCTGGAGTAGAAATATATAGCAGTCTTTATCAATTATAAAAATATCACATGTTTTTGAAATTGTAAAAACACATATGACCAAGAATAACATGATTAGGGTCCCTCTAATTTTTAGGAGGAGTAAGCGTCTTTTAATTTCACGGCTGCAGTCACCATCTGCAGTGATTTTGGAGCCCAAAAAATAAAGTCTGACACTGTTTCCCCATTTCCCATGAAGTGATGGGACCAGATGTATGGATGTGAAAGTTGGACTATGAAGAAGGCTGAGCACCAAAGAATTGATGCTTTTGAACTGTGGTGTTGGAGAAGACTCGTGAGAGTCCCTTGGACTGCAAGGAGATCCAACCAGTCCATTCTGAAGGAGATCAGCCCTGGGATTTCTTTGGAAGGAATGATGCTAAAGCTGAAACTCCAGTACTTTGGTCACCTCATGCAAGGAGTTGACTCATTGGAAAAGACTCTGATGCTGGGGGGATTGGGGGCAGGAGGAGAATGGGACGACAGAGGATGAGATGGTTGGATGGCATCACCTACTCGATGGATGTGAGTCTGGGTGAACTCTGGGAGTTGGTGATGGACAGGGAGGCCTGGCATGCTGTGATTCATGGGGTTGCAAAGAGTCGGACATGACTGAGCGACTGAACTGAACTGAACTGAATTTCTAGGAGGAGCCTGTGAAAGTGACAGGTCCTGAAGATAAGTTATTATATTGGCTTCACTATAAATCTTCTTTGAAGTCAGTTTCTTGAGTCATGTGTGACCTAATAAGCCAAAGTCTTGCTTCAATATTGTAGGTAAACGCAATCAGTTATTTTCCCTTTATGTGACCTAATTTTTCCCCTTTTCTCCAGCACTATTCAAACCCCCTTTTCTCTTTGTTCTGCAAATGTTCTTTCTTTACTGGCTCTTTTCCTTTACAACTAAAAATAGATGCAAAGATTTCACATTATAGAACAAGTGTTAAACCCTTCCTCTCCACCATTGCCTGAATCTCATAATCAAAATCCAATCTTATCTCTCACCTGTCCTTCACCACTGTAAACTTCTTATAAGAAAAGCTACAACCACTGCCCATCTTCCTTCACTTTTATTCTTATTTCAGTCTATTGCACTCTGGCCTCTTCTCTGTCATCTACTAAAAATACATGTGTGGTGATCAGCCATGACCTACTTGTTAAATTCAAATGCCCTTTAGTTTCTCAATATGGAAGACATCAACATGGCATTTCGGGTGCCTGCGACATTTGGAATTTTGAAACTTTGTAATTATTCTAATCCTATCTGGCTAAACAGACACCCACTGTCTATAGGGAGGTTCATCTCTGAGCATGTGACCCACTGAAATTACATTCGTGAAGTTCCCAGATCCTGGCGCATCCTGCTCTGACTCCTTCTGCTGCCTGCTGAGATCTCAATTCTTGTTGTGACACTTCCCTCCTTGAAAGGCTGTAAATAACATTTTCAGACCACATATGGGGCCCTGTGAGAACTGATGCTCATTAAGTGTGTTAAGTGAAAATCATGAGTGGAGTACCAAACATTATCTATAAATCAAAATTAACAAATGTGACTTGCATTCTCAGGAGGCAAAACACATTGCATCTTAAATAATATGGCTGTCAGGAATCACATTGAAAGACCCATGTCTTCCCAAATATGTGCACAGATGAAATGCAAAGAAGTAAGCTGTCAGGATAGTCAAGAAGAAGGAAATATGTCACTTGGCCCTTGAAACAAGTTAATTTAGCATTATAAACCGTTGGAGTTTCCCTTTCAAATGGATCCATGTGGAAAATCCAGATGGCCGAACACTCGACTCACAAATGTGGAAACTAAGCTTCAAGGCCTGAATATAGTCAAAACATTTTCCTTACTTATTGCCGAACATTTTTAATCACTTTTCTTTAAGAGAGAAACATCTAAATTATTCCTTAAGAAAACAATATTAATTCATGCTGACTTTCTCAAAGGGAATCCGTTTGCAGGGCTGGATAAGCAGCTGTATTAAAAGGAGCTGGATCACTTAGAATCAATTAAAAATTTACAAAACATCAACTCTGTACCAAAACACTCTGCTGCTAGATCTCCAGGGGAGAAGGAGTTAGCTCTTTGGGGGAATTTCCTAATTCAGTGTATTGCTTAAGCCAGAAAGGTAGAAATCGTCATAGACCACTTATTCTTTGTCCTCTTCCCTACCACCTCAAACATTACCAAGCGCATCATTTTCACCTTTTACAAGTCTCTTCAGCATCTTCCTTCTTCTTATTCATACTGGCACTGTCTAGGCTTTCATAATCTCTTAGAGAGATAATTACAATTGCTTCCTCTTTCCAGGCCATCCTTTCCCCTACATTCCAAAAGCCCTTCAAACTAGAAAATAACTTTGTGCTGGCCTCCTGATGAAAATTTCTTAATGGTCACCTATTGTCCACGTGATAAGGCTTCAGTTTCTTTCTAGAGCCCAAAGCCCCCACTGCCGGATTATCTGAGTTCTCACTTTTACCCTTCACACAGGCCGGTCTTTCCTCTGAGTTACCAGCTATTCTTATGAATATGCTATGTTCTAGCATGTCTTCATACCTTTGCATCTCTACCCCTTCTGCCTGTAAACTCTTCATTTGTCTTGTTGGCTTGGAAATCTGCTGCGGCTGCTAAGTCACTTCAGTCGTGTCCAACTCGGTGTGACCCCATAGACGGCAGCCCACCAGGCTCCGCCGTCCCTGGGATTCTCCAGTCAAGAACACTGGTAGTCATCCTCAAATTTCACCTGCAGTATTACTTTATCTTTAAGCCTTCGCTGATGACCAGGGAAACTCATATAGTTCTTACTTTCTATTTCCTCTTATACCAATCTTCCCAACTCCCTGCTGAATTTCACTTCTTTAAGGAAAGGACTGTGTCTGCATGTTTTCAGGGACTAAATACCTACTACAGTAGCTGACATCTAATAGGCAAGCACTGAATACATACTAAAAGGCAAGAAATGCCAAGCAAACTCATTCTCTGCCTTACAGGGTATCTCAACCAGGTCTCCCCAGCAAGAAGAGCCAGAAACCAAAAAAAAAAAAAAAAAAAAAAAACAGTACACTCATGGCAGGTTCATGTCAATGTATGGCAAAACCACTACAATATTGTAAAGTAATTAGTCTCCAATTAAAATAAATAAATTTATATTAAAAAAAAATCACACACCCATACTTTATCAAGAAGCGCACTATCCCCCTAGATGATAGGGAAAATTTGAGAAACAGAGCAGGAAGAAGCTGACATTACTGGTATATCATTAGGAAGCCTCCCACAATAGATAGTAGAGAAGAGCAACCAGCCTGGCTCCTACTCTACATTTTCAAGAGAAAATGTTAAACCTTACTTTTTTTCTCAAGAAGGGTGGTACAATTTGGACAGTTGGCCAGGCACAGCCTCTGGAAGGTCTTAGTGCGAGAAGTTTCTCTAAACGAGCTGTACTCGCTGCTGTTGCAATGTGTGTTCTGAGGATGCCGCTGATTTTCATCCTCTTCCTCTTGTACCCTTCATACAAGAGCAATCCCACCTTCACCAGCACTTTGTGCTTTGACTTTTCTGGTGACCTGCCTAGAGGAATGACCAAAATCACATCCCTAAAGGGTCTCACAGTCCTTTTTGCCTGGTTTCTCTTGGGCCATGGTTGCAGTGATTCTCTATCGTTATCTCTGTTGTTCAGTCATCCAGTCATGTCCGACTCTTTGTGACCCAATGGACTGCAGCACGCCAGGCCTCCCTGTCCCTCACCATCTCCTGGAGTTTGCCCAGGTTCATGTTCATTGCATCAGTGATGCCATCCAGCCATCTCATCTTCTGACACCCTCTTCTCCTTATGCCCTCAAACTTACCCAGCATCAGGGATTTTTCCAATGAGTCATCTGTTTGCAATAGATGAAAAAAATACTGGATGACCAGTGATACTATTGTTATTACTGGCAGGAAACCATCATGAGATGTCTTTTAGTAAATCTCAAGTTTCAATTATACTACTTATTTCCTACTCTGTGTGTGTGTGTGTGTGTGTGTGTGTGTGTGGTGTGGTGTGTTAGTTGCTTAGTCATGTCTGACTCTTTGTGACTCTATGGACTGTAGCCTGCCAGACTCTGTCCATGGAATTCTCCAGGCAAGAATACTGGAGTGGGTTTTCACTCCATGGGAATGGGAAGAATGGGAAGTGCCATTCCCTTCTCCAGGGGATTTTCCAGATCCCAGGACTGAACCTGAGTCTCCTGCATTGCACACAGATTTTTTACCGTCTGAGATACTGAGGAAGCCCAGTTTCCTTGACACTAACCTACATTGGCTAGTTTCAATTCCATATATAAAAATACATATATTTTTGTTTTTCTAGGTTCATTACTCTGTAAGTATACTGAATGCTTCCTTGTCTGTTGATCTGCTGACATGAACAGCTCAAAG
Organism: Tragelaphus eurycerus; assembly: GCA_935064755.1. Classification (NCBI taxonomy): domain Eukaryota; kingdom Metazoa; phylum Chordata; class Mammalia; order Artiodactyla; family Bovidae; genus Tragelaphus; species Tragelaphus eurycerus. Next base: position 6,836,991 of record CAKXYN010000034.1, on the reverse strand, counting down.
TAACCACATGGCAGTAGAGGAATCTAGTTCATTGGAATACTTACCCTACCCTACTCTGAAAAGAATTATTCCTCTTTTTGGAATGAGAAACTATAACCTAGCAGAAGCCAAGTTTATGAGGCTAGCGAGTAAATTCTAGAAGTAGGTCTCTAAGATGATGTGAAAGGCCAGTACTATGTCCCATAGTTCCCAGATCCATTTGTGTTAACTTTTGAGGAGTCAGCATCAAATCTTGGCTTTTGGTTCAGCACAACAGATTTCTTGATCTTACAAGAACCTGAGAAGATACACAAGTTCCTGAGTCTCAACACAATGTATCTAAATTAGAGGAAGAAAGAAAAGCAGATCCTCTGACATCTCATATATACAGGAGACACCTCCATATAAACCCCTCCATATATGATGCCTCCATACAAACGGAGAACTAGGGATGAGAAGTGCCTAATGTGAACATAAGACTAGGCACAATTGGAATTTTTCATCTGAAACCAGTCACATACCAGGTGGTATAAAGGAAGTAGGCAAAAATATCAGGAGTGACACAAAAGATGTGTCTGATACACAGGGATTTACAGTATAGATGGAAAAATGGGCTTGCAAATAAATTATAAGACTAACACATACACAGTCCTTGCTTTGCACCATTCCAATATATGTGAAATTTAGTTATGATACATAGTTTACACAAAAACCACTAGTCCCTTAACAACATGGCTTAAATTTAATTTCCACTGTACATTTACTATGAGTAATTACAAAAATGACAAACCCCACTGCCAGCTCTTTCATTCACCAATAATGTAAATAACAGATGTGTATCACGATCAGTGACGAACACATCAATTCTTTTCAAGTCTGTCATTGATTCCTCACAGACAAGAAAGTGTGTAGTTGTGTTTTTGTTATTTTCTGTTTGTAAATCCATATGATATTTTCTAAGTACGAGTAACTAAAAGAGGAAAGTGGATAACAAAGACAAAATCTGTACAAAAAAATAAAAAGTGATGACATTGGAAGTGACACCCGAATTGAACTTAAAACAAAATATAATTGGCTGAGGGAATGTTGACACTGCTGCCACTTGAGAAACCCTGGCTATGCCTCTGGAAGAACTCAATAAAGGCAAACTTGCCAACAGAAATGAGAAAATAGACTACAGCAAAAAGGATGGAGATGTATCAGAGGAAGTGATCCTGGCAAAAATAATCTTTCTGTTAAAGAGAACCTTCAAGGTACTTCAGGACCTTGAAAGTTCAAAGAACAAAATGTTGGAAGCTGATTCCAACTTATAGAGGATATGACAACTTGCCAAGGCATAGAAAAGATGCTTGCTCTATAACACGAGGAAGAGGAAAGCACTGTTATCTTCTTTACAAGGAAATTAAAGGTTTTCAATTTCAATCTCTAATGTTTTTAATCATAGTGTATTAAATACATGTTTATTCCTTTTTTACTTCTCTGTATGTTTATAGCTGACACAGTGATTTTAATTTATTAACAAAAAATTCAAAGTTAAGTTCAGTTACTCAGGTGTGTCCGACTCTTTGTGACCCCATGGGTTGCAGCACACCAGGCTTCCCTGTCCATCACCAACTCCTGGAACTTGCTCAAACTCATGTCCATTGAGTCAGTGATGCCATCCAACCATCTCATCCTCTGTCATCCCCTTTTCTTCCTGCCTTCAATCTTTCCCAGCATCAGGGTCTTTTCCAATGAATATTCAGGACTGATTTCCTTTAGAATTGACTGGTTTGTTCTTCTTGCAGTCCAAGGGACTCTCAGCAGTTTTCTCCAACACCACAGTTCAAAAGCATCAATTCTTTGGTGCTCAGCATTTTTTATGGTCCAACTCTCACATCCATACATAACTAATAGAAAAACCATAGCTTTGACTAGATGGACCTTTGTTGGCAAAGTAAAGTCTCTGCTTTTTAATATGCTGTCTAGGTTGGTCATAGCTTTTCTTCCAAGAAGCAAGTATCTTTTAATTTCATGGCTGTAGTCACCATCTGCAGTGATTTTGGAGCCCAAGAAAATAAAATCTGTCACAGTTTTCATTGTTTCCCCATGTATTTGGCATGAAATAATGGGACTGTATGCCTTGATCTTCATTTTTTGAATTTTGAATTTTAAGCCAAATTTTTCACTCTCCTCAAAGTTCATGAAACAATTATAATTTTTCATAGATTATTAAAATAATATCACTTGGTTTTAGCTTGCGCCGTCATCTTATGGTCTCACACTATTGTTCAAAATAGAGACAGGACTGCCTCTGTGTATGTATACATATATACATGTGTACATATATCAGATCAGATCAGATCAGATCAGTCACTCAGTCGTGTCCGACTCTTTGTGACCCCATGAACCGCAGCACGCCAGGCCTCCCTGTCCATCACCAGCTCCCGGAGGTCACTCAGACTCGCATCCATCGAGTCAGTGATGCCATCCAGCCATCTCATCCTCTGTCGTCCCCTTCTCCTCCTACCCTCAATCCCTCCCAGCATCAGAGTCTTCTCCAATGAGTCAACTCTTCGCATGAGGTGGCCAAAATACTGGAGCTTCAGCTTTAGCATCATTCCTTCCAAAGAAATTCCAGGATTGATCTCCTTCAGAATGGACTGGTTGGATCTTCTTGCAGTCCAAGGGACTCTCAAGAGTCTTCTCCAACACCACAGTTCAAAAGCATCAGTTCTTCGGCGCTCAGCCTTCTGCACAGTCCAGCTCTCACATCCATACATGACCACAGGAAAGACCATAGCCTTGACTAGGTGAACCTTTGTTGGTAAAGTAATGTCTCTGCTTTTGAATATGCTATCTAGGTTGGTCATAACTTTCCTTCCAAGGAGCAAGCGTCTTTTAATTTCATGGCTGCAGTCACCATCTGCAGTGATTTTGGAGCCCAGAAAAACAAAGTCTGACACTGTTTCCACTGTTTCCCCATCTATTTCCCATGCAGTGATGGGACCAGATGCCATGATCTTCGTTTTCTGAATGTTGAGCTTTAAGCCAACCTTTTCACTCTCCACTTTCACTTTCATCAAGAGGCTTTTTAGCCCCTCTTCACTTTCTGCCATAAGAGTGGTGTCATCTGCATATCTGAGGTTATTGATATTTCTCCCGGCAATCTTGATTCCAACTTGTGTTTCTTCCAGTCCAGCATTTCTCATGGTGTACTCTGCATATAAGTTAAATAAACATGGTGACAATATGCAGCCTTGACGTACTCCTTTTCCTATTTGGAACCAGTCTGTTGTTCCATGACCAGTTCTAACTGTTGCTTCCTGACCTGCATACAAATTTCTTAAGAGGCAGATATACATATAAAACAAAAGAGTGTTGCCAATCATCTTGTTCTGCAAGGACTGAGTCAGCCACTGCAGTTACTGGCCTACAATACATTCTGGAAAGGATTTCAGGGTGAAGATGAGGAAAACTGTTCTCTAGGAGAACAGACAGAACATGTCCTCAGATAGAAATATTTCAGGAGAAATTTTTTATGAACCTGGATTCTTGCATCTTCCTGTATTTAGAAAAGTACTAGAATTATTACCTGAGATATTTATTCCTCATGATTAGCAGTAACCTTCTGTGAGATGCGTGCTTGAATGCCCTACCCCTTTGCCAAAATCACACATGTACTGACCTCTCTCCTGACCTCTTCAGAGCATGTCCACAGAACTATCTGTGAGGCTGTCTCCAGGCTATAGTCCTCAGGAAGACACTGAATAAACTCAACTCACAGCTCTTGTGTTGTGAAGTTTTTTCCTAGTTGATGTACATATATCTGCACATACATACAGTGAGATAAGATCGTATTGGATCTCAGTCTTAAAGAAAGGATAATTGCTCACCAGTAATAAAAGAGATGGGGAGGATTATCATGGTCATCACTGACAGGTGAACAGCATGTGCAATGACCCTGTGGATAAGATAAGGCAAGTTGGGAGAATGAAGGGGGTTTTGTACAGATAATGCTCAAGCGTGCATGAAGTAAAGAGCAGCAGGAGATAAAACCGAAAAGGTCATCTGGTGCCAGGACTAACAGGGATTTCTCTGCTTGACTGAGGATTCTGATCTTTATCCTTCAGGTTATGGAAAACTCTGAAGGGTTCTGAAGGGTTTTCAGCAGATGAGTGACATGATTAGACTTTCACTTTAGGACAATCACACTCAGGATTTCAGGTTTGGATGGGATGGGAGTCTCGAGCGTTGCACAGGAACATTAGACACTGAATAGATGACTGATGTGGGTAGGAAATGTCGAGAGAATGAACTAAGATCCATGGGAAATGCAGCCCCCTCACTCTGCCCTTTGATCACTAGAAGGTGTTTCCTCACAATTCACTTTTCCTAATAATGTCTCAGTATGTCTCCATTTAACTAGACTAAATAACACATCCTCATGGACTGCAGTCAACCAAATATGCCAGGGATTCTACACAAATACAGTCAGAGTGCCATCCCCACTGGTCAGGCTGAATACCTTAATCAGTGATTCTTTTCCTTCTCCTGCGTGGGCACTTTTTGTTAAACATAGCTTTGTTTTCCCTGGCCTGATTAGTAAAAACTTGTTCAGGTAAGATGCTTTATTAACAAATAGTGTTCTCTTGTTCCTTTCAAGCTGTCTCCTACATTTTAATTTACTGGGCAATGCTAATGAACTCAACAGGAGACTTAATAGTTTCCCCCGAGGATAGAGAAAATTAGAAAATTGCCAAGTAAACATAGCATAGTGAAGACAAAGCAATGGCAGATTCAGATTTTAATGAAACCACCTGTTGCACCGGTGGTAAAGGGTAAAAATGTCACCCAAGCCTGCTTTTTCATACACTACCATTTAAAAAAAAACTAATAATATTCCAGGAACAATCCTGCTGTATCCTTCTGCATCCAAAATGATTGGAAAAAATGAAAATATTTTCTTCTTTATATTACAGATTCCAGCCTCTCAGCCATCATAATCATAATCAGAAGTTTTTTCATCAGAATTTTGCTTTTTGAATCCAGAAGCCAAGGCCTTCTAATAATAGTAAAACATCTTTGAATTACATGGTTTGGTGTTGTGAATCTGAGTTTTATTCCATAAGAAAGGGAAAGAAACCTATTATAAGTGCACACTGTGATTTCATACTCCTGGGTTACATCATTTTCTCCAAGGATGTTCACCATCCTTCAACCAATGTGTTTATTTCGTTCATGTTGACTCTGTATTATTAGTTCTGCCCTTGGATGCAACTTTATTCTTTTCCAGAGAAAACATGTCTTAATTTTTTTTTCCGTTGTTAAGACATTTTATGTTGTAAAAGATGGCGTTTCATGATCTCACCACACACTTGGCAGATTTCCTTATTCCTCAAAATAATCGCATCAACATCAGCAATGAATATCTATGATAATAATGTTCCTCTTCAGGCTCTTTCCTCACTGATGCATCTGGCCTCCTTGAATGGCACTCATTAGAGCTCAGGCACCAAGATAATAATGTGCCGAAACCAGTGACGCCAGATTTTCACTCTGACCAATTACCTCCTGGACCTGAAGACCCTGAATAAGTTTACTCAATTTTATAAGTTATGAAAATACATGAGAAGCTACAAATAATATTTCAGAACTCTTTATGATGGAAAAGAGATACTCATTGTATCTAAATAATAGCAGCACTTTAATATATTATCTGTTGCAGCAGCAGCTGTGCAGAGTGATAGCTTTCCATGGACATTCAAGGTGATAATGCATAGAATATTGGAAGTTCAGGGCACCTACTTGTATCCACAACTTTATGTAAGACAACTTTCGTAAGATAACATCATGGTCATTAAATTGAAGTCCTAAACTACAGAGAAAATGGGTTGAGAGTTTTCTGAATTTCTATGTCAGTTGAAGGAATCATATTATTTGAATGATTAGTGGCTATATTTCACAGGTTAGGGTTAGGGTTAGGGTTAGGGTTATGGTGAAGTTATTTCACATAACTTCACAACAGTTATGTGAAGAATGAGATGAAATATAGAGGGGGTAGTAGGACATACATGTAGGAAAGGCAATTACTAGATTTTCAGGCTCAAGAAATACAGTAAAACATGGTAATCGGGAAACCACAGGAAAGGAACAGAGTTGTCAGAAATACTGCAAAACCAGACTGAATATAAATCAATGTGTCACAGAGATGTACGTATTTGTGGAAAGAAAGCAGCTGTCCTTCCACATCAAATCACAGGTTACTCTCTTTGAAAGGACTAATTTCCTGCACTGACATATTATTGCCATTTTATAAGTATAATTCCATGCATGCTAATGCACATATTTATATATAGATACAAGAATAGTTATACAAATAAGCTCATATAAGACTTAGCATAGCTTTAAGTGATTCTATGCCATTTAAATCTATAATCTCGATTATCTAACATTCTGCTTTTCATAACTTTAACTGGCATTTCAGAAGACATAGAGTACTATTATGCTTATAATAATGTCAAATAGCTTAATAATTAAGAGAATGGATTTTTAACTTACTGCCAGTGAAAGGTAATTCTTTGGTAGACATCAGAGTTTAACCAGAATATTCCATTTTAAACAATACGAGGTAACAGAGAGTTAATATTTTTGTATTAGTTACATCTGTTTATGTTCATTGATACTAGCATTTCTTCTCAACTTATAAACTTTTCAAGAGCTAGACTTTTAAAAAACTTTATTTCTGGACCTGTGATGGTCATTGAATATGGACTCAAGGTTTATCTCTAATGGTACCTTTCATGAGATCATCTCATAGGTTATACTCATTTAGATACTATTGGGTCATAGTTGTTACAGCTCAATTAATGGACACACTCAAGACCACAGGTAACAAGTGTCTAAGACGTAGGTCTGCTTAGAAGTTGAATGATCTGTGGCCTACTCGTGAAGTGAATACAGAAAGAATTTATCAACCATGAGCTTGGCACATGTGAATGAGTAAGCAGTGTAAATCTTTGCTAAGAGGAGTTCAGCTCTAATCAGATACATTAAGGGTTCACAGAAGGAAAAAATGCCTGGCTCCTAAAGAGAAACCAAACCAAACAAAAACAAAAAAATAGAGAATTTAAACGTATATTGAAGAAAATTCTGCCACGTCTCCTTAGTCTAAGGGGAGAAGTAAAGCATGTTTCTAGAACATCTATTTACCAAATGGGTAAAGTGTTAACATTTTATTAGTATTTGGATGTTTATTTCTTTCTAGCCACAATATATCAACTTGGTGATTAAAAAAAAAAAAAAAAAAAGATTTAAAACAAAACAGAAGGATACTCTCTCCCCTCCTCCTCCTGTTTGAAAAGAACAGTACAGCCATCAGAGCAATAAGTATCTGGAGATTTGGAGGGAAATGGAGACAATAAAAAGCCCCTCATTTTTCACAGACAAAAGTCTCAGCAATTTGCTTACCTGAAGTCTATCCTATCACCTACAATCTACTAGAAAAGTCAAGGCAGTTGGAGAAAGAGGAGAAGCCCATGCCTCGGGGTGGAGCAATCTTTAAGCTCTAACTATTCGGCAGCATCACCTATGGAGCTCAGAGTGGGCCACATAGATGGGGGGTGACATCCATGAGGAGTAATTTCTGAAGGAAATAATGTTTATAGGGGGAAAGGGGGAAGCTTTATATTTATTGGGATGGGGAAAGTTGAGGGCAGTCTATCTGGACAAAGAAAACGTCATTCTTATCTGTTCTCACACTCAGCCCTGTATGTGTTCACCACACACCCTACACACATCGGTGAACATTTCCTTGGGCTTCATGCCTCCCTTTGTCTGGAAGAGAAGCAACCTTCTGGGCTACCACAAATGAGACAGTTGATGACACCTTTTAATTTGACTCACATCATCTAAACATCAAAGACACACTGTCTACATATACTAGAAACAGCTTCTGGTTTCATGATGCCTGTTTGCTGGGGTTACTCACTCTTCTCTACACAGGCAGGGTTAGTGCTGTGTGTGGGCTGACCAGGTGGAAAGACAACTTCCTGTTCCCTGTTATTTGAGGGCTGCTGACAGCTGCCCACCAAAAATAGATTCATATGCATATCTCAGTCACCGAAAGACAAAAAAAAAAAAAACAAAAAAAAAACCTCCATCATTAATAACTACAACACAGACAATCATAGGCTATTAGAAGGAAAAACGTTTTGAAAAATTCAGTCAAATTCCCTCATTATACACAGGAGAACATAAGGCCCAGAGGGAAGATGATTAGTCCGCATTTTTTTTCTTCAGTTACTTCATGATTATCCTGTGTCAGCAAGTAAAGAATGGGTATCTTAGGTGGAGGCATTCCTGAAAGATATTATTAATGCAAGAAGTGCCATGAAGGCATAGAATCCTGTGACAGAACTGAAAGGTTGGCCTCAAAGGAGGAAGACCCTTCTCTTCTCTTATTCATAAATTTACCATCTAAAGGTAGCACATATGCATATAGATGGAGGAAAAGTGGAAACAGTGACAGATTTTGTTTTCTTGGGCTCCAAAATCACTGTGGATGGTGACTGCAGCCACTAAATTAAAAGACAATTGCTCCTTGGAAGGAAACCTATGATAAACCTACCCAGCATATTAAAAAGCAGAGACATCACTTTGCTAGCAGAGGTTTGTATAGTCAAAGCTATGGTTTTCCCAGTAGTCATGTATGGATGTGAGAGTTGAACCATAAACAAGGCTGAGTGCCCAAAGAATTGATGCTTTTGAAGTATGGTGCTGGAGAAGATTCTTGGGAGTCCCTTGGACTGCAAGGAGATCAAACCAATCAATCCTAAAGGAAATCAACCCTGAATATTCATTGGAAGGACTGATACTGAAGCTAGGGCTCTGATACTTTGGCCACCTGATGCAAAGAGCTGACTCCCTGGAAAAGACTATGATTCTGGGAAAGACTAAAGGCAAGAGAAGAAGGGGGTGGCAGAGAATGAGATAGTTGAATGGCATCACTGACTCAGTGGATATGAGTTTGAGCAAATTCTGGGACATAGAGGACAGAGAACCCTGGTGTACTGCAGTCCCTGGGGTTGCAAAGAAGCCCATATCAAATCCCAATATTAATAACTATACATTCACATAATCCTTCTCCTTTAGTAATTCATGGCATGAACATACCATGATTTGTTTAGCCAATATTATTAGTTCACACTTAGGTTACACCCTATTTTTTTTTACATTTACTTTTTTTTACATTTTTTTACACATGACATAGATATTTTTTAAATTCTTCAAATTTCCAAGGTGTAGTATCTTTACACACACATCTTTTAAAAAAATTGAAGTGTAGTTGATTTATAATATTATATAAGTTTTAGGTTTACAACATAGTGATTCAATATTTTTACAGATTGTCTTCCATTTAAAGTTCCTATAAAACTTTGGCTACATTCCCTGTGCTTTATAATATTTACACACATCTTGGGTTTTATTTCTATTAATAAGAATATAGTTTTGAAGATGATATCTCTTAGGTCAAAACTATTAAAGATCTCATAGAATACAACAGCATTTCTTTATGAAAATAAGAGTATATCTACTACCAGCTTCACTGGTAGGAAAAACTATTCTCAGAGATCTGTAACTACTTCAATGCACAGCCATTCCCAGTAAGAGGAGGGCAATCTCCGGCCCCCTTCTGTCCCTTTGTGTCCTGCTTGCGCTATTTCTTTTTGACATTCTTGTTTTGAAAAGCCTGAGGGTCATTTGAAGTGGACAGAAATCAGACAGAAGAGGGGAGAGGAAAAGGGCTGAGAATAGAAGAATGAGGTAATGACCAAGGAAATAACTCTTCATGTGATCAGCTCTGCAATCATAGCAACCCCAATTACTGAAGAGAAGAAAAGATCCCTTGCGGCATGAAACATCACAGGAAGACCAGTCAATCAGAGTAACTGTAATATGACCTGCCATCACTACCAGATCAGATCAGATCAGTCGCTCAGTCGTGTCCAACTCTTTGCGACCCCATGAACTGCAGCACACCAGGCCTCCCTGTCCATCACCAGCTCACTACCAGAGATACAGTTTTTACTGGGAGGGGAGAATGAAGAGGGTGAGATGTCTGTGAACATTGTTGATTGTGCAAGAATTTCCCACTGTCCTTTGTAGATTTCAACCCCATCCCTGTGGGAAGGGTAAGGCCTCTTCAAAGCTCAACTAAGCTAGGCTCCAAGGTAATATTTAAATATGCCTTGAGTCATGAGCAAAGGCAAATTATCAGTTTTTCCAGCTGTCATTCTCAGAAAGTGTTTGCCTTTTTAATTGCTCAGCTAGGGTTCACAGAAGAAGGCAATGGCACCCCACCCCAGTACTCTTGCCTGGAAAATCCCGTGGATGGAGGAGCCTGGTAGGCTGCAGTCCATGGGGTCGTGAAGAGTCGGACATGACTGAGTGACTTCACTTTCACTTTTCACTTTCATGCATTGGAGAAGGAAATGGCAACCCACTCCAGTGTTCTTGCCTGGAGAATCCCAGGGATGGGGGAGCCTGGTGGGCTGCCATCTATGGCGTCACACAGGGTCGGACACGACTGAAGCGACTTAGCAGCAGTAGCAGCAGGGTTCACTGGACATAACTGAACAGCTACCTGATTAGAGGGCACAGGCAGGAGAAGGTAGGTGCAGCTGCCAGGAGAGTCTCCAGCACCTTGAGGGGCTCCCTCTGCCTGTTTTCCCCCTGCTGGCTTGAAGGGAACTGAACCCTTTGCTAAAACTACCTTGACTGGGGAGGAGGACTGGAATTCTCCATGATCCAGCCAGCCAGTCAGCAATACCAACACAGCCTGCCAAGAGTTTCTCTAGCACAGCCTGATGTGAAATTTGAGAAAGCCTCACATTTCAGGGGTTTCATTAAATTTGAGAATCACACCTTTCTCTCATCACTTGTAAAGCACGGCAGGCTCCCCGAGGGAAAAAAGCAGGTCTCTGGCTGAGTGTCTCTTTTCTGACTCCCTGCTGACATCCGTGAATAGGGCTGATGCCATGAAAAGGATCTTGTCTCTACTCTTGAGAGGCCTCAGGACAGAAAGCAGTCACATGGAAGGAGGAAGAACACTTTCCAAGAGCATTTATTTCTGCCGTGGCCAAGGTTACACTTCCAGCAAGGGAAGAGTTCCTCTGAGTCTGAAATACAATTGTCTTGCAAACAGTTGCTCCAGCTTGATTTTGCAGACGGTTTTCAAAACATTTCAGGCAAAAATTTCTTCTTAGCCCACCCACAAATTTTCATTTGTACCTTTCTCACAACGGCTGAAGCAAATCTCTCATTATTATCTATAATTTCTCCCACTCTTTATATCTAACTAGATAGAATTTTAGAGTTGGTAGGAGTGAAGTTTTTGGAATAGCTTTACTTTCACAGAGTTTGTTTATTTACGATAGCAATAATAAAAGTGTTGCCAAGCCAGGTTTGTTTACCCTACAGGCAGCAATCCAAAAGCTGAGACATCGAGATTTTCAACAGACAAAGGGTTTATTCATGAGGTGGTTAAGTGAGGAGACAAGAGAACAAGCCTCAGATCTACCTCCCCAAACAGAAGGAGCTTGGGATATTTGTGAGTGAAGAGTATAGGGCGAACAGAGTGCAGGGGGAGGTGACTAAGGCAGGAAAAAGGTAAGTAATCACTGCTCTGAGTTATATCCTTCTTCACGTGAGGCATATTCAGAAAATGGGGACATTAGAATGATCTGAGATTGAGGTTTTTGTCCCTCCGATATCAAAAGGTCAACCATCAGCCACTTGCCCAGGCCCAGTTGGAGAGCTGGTGGTTCCAACTAGTCTAAACTGGCTTGAACTTGAACTGGACAAGAGTTGACTTTAAGTTCCTGAAAAAATGATTTCAGCAACTGTGAACAGAGTGACTCATTTGTCAGAGGTGTTATCTATATAGGGGCCATTAAAGGAGTCTTGTGACATATTGTCTAAGTTATGTGAGACACATTGTCTAAGTTATGTGACTTGGAGGGTATGCAATTTGCTGCTGCTGCTGCTGCTGCTGCTGCTGCTAAGTTGCTTCAGTCGTGTCCAACTCTGTGCGACCCCGGAGATGGAAGCTCACCAGGCTCCCCCGTCCCTGGGATTCTCCAGGCAAGAACACTGGAGTGGGTTGCCATTTCCTTCTCCAATGCATGAAAGTGAAAAGTGAAAGAGAAGTCGCTCAGTCGTGTCCGACTCTTAGCGACCCCGCAGGAACAATTAAAGCAAGCTTGATTAGTGAAGACAGGCTATAGAATATTATTTGTTAAGCAAGTTGTAGTTCAAAGACTCTAACTGATGGTTAGCCCTTGGTTTCAAAATACAACCTTATGTGATTGAAGATGCAAAAAATAAGGCCAGTTGAGCATACATTATATTTTATTTAATAGATGACTTCTTTTAACTTCTATCCAGCAACTCTTCACAGGCAATGTAAAGATGGTAAAAACTGGTCACAATTTATTTTTCTCCTATGGAATAATTTTAGATAATTTTTTCCTAATTGCACACTTCATTGAAATTTAGTACTACAGATACACAGCCTGTTTATATAACACATATACATTTAATATATACTATTTTATATATATATACTATTATATATTATATATATGTTATATACACTATTTTACTATACACTATTTTATATTAAATGTATATGTGTTATATAAACAGGCAGTGTATCTGTAGTACTAAACTACAACTGCACTCATCTCACACGTTAGTAAAGTAATGTTCAAAATTCTCCAAGCCAGGCTTCAGCAATATGTGAACCGTGAACTTCTTGATGTTCAAGCTGGTTTTAGAAAAGGCAGAGGAACCAGAGATCAAATTGCCAACATCTGCTGGATCATGGAAAAGCAAGAGAGCTACAGAAAAGCATCTATTTCTGCTTTATTGATTATGCCAAAGCCTTTGACTGTGTGGATCACAATAAACTATGGAAAAGTCTTCAAGAGATGGGAATGCCAGACCACCTGATCTGCCTCTTGAGAAATTTGTATGCAGGTCAAGAAGCAAGAGTTAGAACTGGACATGGAACAACAGACTGGTTCCAAATAGGAAAAGGAGTTCGTCAAGGCTGTATATTGTCACCCTGTTTACTCTGCATATAAGCTAAATAAACAGGGTGACAATATACAGCCTTGATGTAGTCCTTTTCCTATTTGGAACCAGTCTGTTGTTCCATGTCCTGTTGCTTCTTGACCTGCATACAAATTTCTCAAGAGGCAGATCAGGTGGTCTGGTATTCCCATGTCTTTCAGAATTTTCCACAGTTTATTGTGATCCACACAGTCAAAGGCTTTGGCATAATCAATAAAGCAGAAATAGATGCTTTTTTGTAGCTCTCTAAAGTGAAGAGGAACTAAAAAGGCTGTTGATGAAAGTGAAAGTGGAGAGTGAAAAGGTTGGCTTAAAGCTCAACATTCAGAAAACGAAAATCATGGCATCTGGTCCTATCACTTCATGGGAAATAGATGGGGAAACAGTGGAAACAGTGTCAGACTTTATTTTTCTGGGCTCCAAAATCACTGCAGATGGTGACTGCAGCCATGAAATTAAAAGATGCTTACTCCTTGGAAGGAAAGTTATGACCAACCTAGATAGCATATTCAAAAGCAGAGACATTACTTTGCCAACAAAAGTTCGTCTAGTCAAGGCTATGGTCTTTCCTGTGGTCATGTATAGATGTGAGAGTTGGACTGTGAAGAAGGCTGAGCGCCAAAGAATTGATGCTTTTGAGCTGTGGTGTTGGAGAAGACTCTTGAGAGTCCCTTGGACTGCAAGGAGATCCAACCAGTCCATTCTGAAGGAGATCAGCCCTGGAATTTCTTTGGAAGGAATGATGCTGAAGCTGAAACTCCAGCACTTTGGCCACCTCATGCAAAGAGTTGACTCATTGGAAAAGACTCTGATGCTGGGAGGGATTGGGGGCAGGAGGAGAAGGGGACGACAGAGGATGAGATGGCTGGATGGCATCACTGACTCGATGGATGTGAGTCTGAGTGACCTCCGGGAGTTGGTGATGGACAGGGAGGCCTGGCGTGCTGCGATTCATGGGATGGCAAAGAGTTGGACACGACTGAGCAACTGATCTGATCTGATTTTATATGTGCATCAACAAAAATTGACTACTTTGTGGTAAAAAATAAAGTGCATTAGTTGATCAAAAATGTCCGACTCTTTGTCACCACATGGACTGTAGCCCACTAGGTTCCTCTGTCCATGGAATTCTCCAGGCAAGAACATTGTTGTGGGTTGCCATTCCCAAAGTACTCACACATAAATATATATGTACATGTCTCGGTGTGTACACATATATATGTATGTATACATGTGTATATAGTGTAAAAGGAAAATCAAAATGGGGTTCATTTTGCTGTGAGGACTTCCTAAAGTGGGGCTGGGAGGCCAATGGGGAAGGGTGACTTATGCATGTGAACTTTGACCTCTAGCTGTCTTAACATAGCATCCAAAACATCCAGCCAGTGCTCCAGAAATTCAAGTCACTTATCAGACCCTCCCCCTAAAATAACTCACGTCAGCCTGTCCCTTGAGCACAGACATTTCCTTTCTTGAATCAGTCGATCATAATTCCTGTCAGACAACTTTAACAACCTTGTGTTTTCGCCTTTATAAGTCCCTGACTTTTTTCTCTTCCCTGGAACACGCTTTTGGTTTTATTGTGTTTTCCAAATTATAATATCTAAGACCCCAAACTAACTTTTCTCTGGTAGACATTACCTAGATGTCACTTTTTTTTACCACATGAGCATCAATTTTGCCCCTCGGGGAGTGATATTACCTCTTTTGAGAACATATGATCTAGAGAAACATGTCCGGAACCTCCTTCAACTCTACCTATACATAGCTTCTGTTTCAAAAACTAACAACAACAAAATCCAAAACATTAGCTTTCACACCTTCAAACTTATTGCTAAGCTCAGAATGCATATCACTAGCTGGGAAATTAGCCTACAAACTTTTGTGTACTATCCCAAGCCTATGCTGTGAACATGTCTTCATTTTAATTACAATTTCATGTTCTTGACTTCTGAGGTCAATTCTACTCATGGTTATCATTAGAAGCGGATGTTTTCACAACAGATACTGACACAAAGATAGTGATGGGGTTCAGGAGACTTTACTCCAAAATACGGTAGCTTTGCATATTGAGTATTTTACTCTGAAGGAGTGAGAAAATGGCAGCAACAGGAAGGTTAGTCCAACCTTCCCACTACCCTTCTCCCTGAAACCAGTCATAGACCCTCATTTGAGTGGCACCCTCCCTACCTCTGGAGGAAAGGAACATCCTTACTCCCAAAGACAAACGGATACAGAGAATAATTCAAACAAACAGACCTTACTCTTTCCCTTGATTTATTACACTCACCCCATAGCCTTTCACTTATCATATTTCTCCATGACTATCCACTCTTCATCAAACCTATCATGAAAGTACTAGGGGTTAATCATTTCTTCAAGTCTTTGTTCTCTTATGAAGGCTTCTGTATCATGTAAAACTTATATTAAACAAACCTGTATGCTTTTTCTCCTGTCAATCTGTCAATTTAATTTTCAGACCCATCCAGGGACCCTGAGAGGGTTGAGGAAAAAAAAAATGTTTCCTCTCAACAATAACAAATTATTCCCTGCGATCATGAAAGGGCCATGGGATTATCCAAGTCCTAGAAAAATAAGCTTGCTTCCAGCTTATCAATTTCATAAGAAAGAGATGGATTGAAATTCTCTGGGCATAGATACCAAAGCCAATTTGCAATATGGAATGTCTTTTTTTTTTTTTCTTTTCAATAAATAAGGCAAAGAGGAGACTTCCCTGGTCGTCCAGTGGTTAAGAATCTGCCTTTCAGTGCGAGGGATGGGGGTTCGACCCCTGGTCAGGGAACTAAGACCCCACGTGCCCTGGGGCAGCTGAGCCCATGAGGGGCATTTACTGACCCTGGGAGTCACCACGATAGAGAAGTCCATGTGCCGCAACAAAAGATCCGGGTGCCACAACAAGGTTCCGGCATGCCATGACTAGGACCCAACGCAGCCAGAAATGGATAGATAAATAAATACTAAAAGAAAGAAACATGACAAAGAGTGCTGCTGGAACAGCTCATCCGTGGACAATGGGAATACTGTCACTGGGTTTGACAAAGAATTGGATGGGAAACTACCTGAAAGAAGAAAAAGTTGCACAGATAAAGGACTCTAACACTTCTAGCCAGATCTCAGGCAAAGAAAGAATGGTCTAAGAGTGGTCGTGAAACAACAAAAAGTACCACTTTTCCTAAAGACAAGATGTAACTTTCCTGGATCTTTTTCAATGATATTCTATGGCTTGATAAACGATCTCTTTTCTCGCATGAAGACATGGCAAGAAGTCTAAAGTAACTACAAAGTATTTACTTCCATACAGCAACTAGTTAACCATGGAATGAAGTTTAACTCAGCTTGAAACGGATAGTATAATTTAAAGCAATTTTCTCTCTTGGAATTATATTGCTTAGGCCACCTTGAAATTACATTGCTAAAGCAGGACAGCTTAAAAAAAAAAATCAGTGAAATCATCAATCCCCATTTTATCTTGTTATATGAGTTTCTTTTATGTCTAAATCTCTTTATCATAACAACTCCTAAAAAAAGAGAGATACAGGTTTGTTGTTTTTTTTTTTTTTTTTTTCCATCTAAGGAGGAGCTATATATAGATTAGATAAGATTAGTCACTCAAATGTGTCCGACTCTTTGCGACCCCGTGAATCGCAGCACACCAGGCCTCCCTGTCATCACCAACTCCCAGAGTTCACCCAGACTCACATCCATCGAGTCAGTGATGCCATCCAGCCATCTCATCCTCTGTCGTCCCCTTCTCCTCCTGCCCCCAATCCCTCCCAGCATCAGAGTCTTTTCCAATGAGTCAACTCTTTGCATGAGGTGGCCAAAGTACTGGAGTTTCAGCTTTAGCATCATTCCTTCCAAAGAAATCCCAGGGCTGATCTTCAGAATGGACTGGTTGGATCTCCTTGCAGTCCAAGGGACTCTCAAGAGTCTTCTCCAAGCAATGAAAGACCAAATGGGAAAGGGTATGAGAGAAACTGAAAATAGTCTATCAAGAACATGTGCTTACTGGATGGAAAATCAGGAAACAATACTTTCAAAGGTACGTGTGTGTGTGATGTTCATTGCTTAGTCTTGACTTTTAGTCTTCATTCAACAAATGGTCATTGAGCACCTATCATGTACAAATGATTATGCTAGATGTTCTATGAGATTGGATTCACACTATAGAATGCTATGCTATGCTAAGTCACTTCAGTCGTGTCTGACTCTGTGCGACCCCATAGACAGCAGCCCACCAGGCTTCCCCGTCCCTGGGATTCTCCAGGCAAGAACACTGGAGTGGGGTGCCATTGCCTTCTCCGACACTATAGAATATATTTCTCCTAATTCTGTCTTCTGAAATATTTATATATATGTTTACAAAGTTTCCTCTCTATGGCAATTAAAGGCTCCCTCCACTTCCCCACCTCCTACCCACCTCAGACAAAGCTTAAGGCTGTTTCATAATTAGCTGCAAATGGCTGTGAATAAGGCACATCCAGGAACATATATAATGGCTAACCTTCATGCATCTATAAAATATTCAGTGCTTCAGTATCATTTCTCTTCGTTATATTAAATCTACATTTGGAGTGTGAAAGGACAGGGAAGATGAAACTGGACCTTTTAGCTGAGAAATTTTGTTTCCCAGAGACTCAAGCCTCTGGCTAAGAGTTTTGTTGGTGGTGGTGGTGCTGGTAGTGGTGTAAGATCTATGTTGGTTTCACCATATGGAGTACAAGTAAGGTCATTTTTAATTTTTCCAATTAATTACTTAAAACACTACCTCCTGGTATAACTAAGAGAATATTCAGCACCTGCCTCTTAAGGACTTTTCATCTTCACTAAGTAATCCCAGAACCTCAGTAGGGGAGACAGTCTTGGTCAGGAGCCAGTATTTTCCATTCACTCTCCATATAACTTATTCTGCTTTATTTCCCTCATTCTGATCCCATCTGAAATGATTTAATTTTCTTAGTTGCCTGTTTATTTTATACCTCTGCTACTAGGATTTAAGCTCCTTAAAGGCAGAGATTATGTCTGTTTTGTTTGTAGCTGCAGCCCCAGTGTCTGGGGATGAGATGAGATCTCCTTACACTGTAGTCATTCAATGAATATTTATTAAACGAATATTTGAACTGTCAAGGCAAATAAGATACAACTAGGGAAAATGAGTCTCATCTAGTTGCAGGCACTCTTGCCCACTGCTACACTGCTTTTCTTGGTTCACATCTCTGGACATCTGCAGTGATGCTGCACACTTACCTTGACTAAGTAGCAACCAATCTTAGCTTCTAATCACATTCTCTGCTTATGCACTTGTAAAGGGGGAAAAAATAATTTTCCTTCTCTCCTTCTAAATTATTGACTGGAGCTCCTATAAACAAAAGACAGATTAACAAGAGAATCTACCTCATCTTGAGTACAACCTTTCAGATTCCAAGAAACCACTGGATTATTGGGCCAGATGTGCTAAATTGGACTATAAAAAAAGCTGAGCACTGAAGAACTGATGCTGTTGAAATGTGGTGTTAGATAAAACTCTTGAGAGTCCCTTGGACTGCAAGGAGACCCAACCAGTCCATCCTAAAGGAAATCAGTCCTGAATGTTCATTGGAAGGACAGATGCTGAGGCTAAAGCTCCAATACTCTGGTCACCTGATATGAAGAACTGACTCATTAGAAAAGAGCCTGATGCTAGAAAAGATTGAAAGCAGAAGGAGAAGGGGACGACAGAGGATGAGATGGTAGGATGGCATCACCAACTCGATGGACATGAGTTTGAGCAAGCTCTGGGAGTTGGTGAACGACAGGGAAGCCTGGCAAGCTGCAGTCCATAGGGTTGCAAAGAGTCAGACACGACTGAGGGACTGAACTGAAGTTCTCCCTTAGTTTTGTTGCTGGTTCTTTCCTGCCAATGAATCTCAGTAATATCTCAGTAGAGATGTAGAAGATTGTCTATTTATAGTATTAAATCACAAAAGGGAAGAGGTCAGGGGCTCTACTTTTTCCCTTTCAGGTAATATTTAGCAAATTTACCAGTGACTAGTTTTGCTTATCAAAGCATATTTGGAAAAGAGGCTTTGAGGTCACAAAAGGTCCTCTTGCTCAACTCCAGGGCAGTAGGTGTCTACTAAAATTATACTACCTGCATAACTAAAGGAGGTTACTCAACGAATGCTCTCTCAACAAGGATTTGCTCTGAGGTGAATTTGTGTGCTCCTCTAGATCTAGCAGAAGAGATTAAGAAGAGGTGGCAAGAATACACAGAAGAACTGTACAAAAAAGACCTTCACGACCCAGATAATCACGATGGTGTGATCACTGACCTAGAGCCAGACATCCTGGAATGTTAAGTCAAGTGGGCCTTAGAATGCATCACTACGAACAAAGCTAGTGGAAGTGATGGAATTCCAGTTGAGCTATTTCAAATCCTGAAAGATGATGCTGTGAAAATGCTGCACTCAATATGCCAACAAATTTGGAAAACTCAGCAGTGGCCATAGGACTGGAAAAGGTCAGTTTTCATTCCAATCCCAAAGAAAGGCAATGCCAAAGAATGCTCAAACTACTGCACAAATTGCACTCATCTCACACTCTAGTAAAGTAATGCTTAAAATTCTGTAAGCCAGGCTTTAGCTATATATGAACCATGAACTTCCAGATGTTCAAGCTGGTTTTAGAAAAGGCAGAGGAACCAGAGATCAAATTCCCAACATCCACTGGATCATTGAAAAAGCGAGAGAGTTCCAGAAAAAACATCTATTTCTGCTTTATTGACTATGCCAAAGCCTTTGACTGTGTGGATCACAATAAACTGTGGAAAATTCTGAAAGAGATGGAAATACCAGACCATCTGACCTGCCTCTTGAGAAACCTGTATGTAGATCAGGAAGCAACAATTAGAAGTGGACATGGAACAACCAACTGGTTCCAAATAGGAAAAGGAGTACGTTAAGGCTGTATATTGTCACCCTGCTTATGTAACTTATATGCAGAGTACATGATGAGAAATGCTGGGCTGGAAGAAGCACAAGCTGGAATCAAGATCACTGGGAGAAATGTCAATAACCTCAGATATGCAGATTACACCACCCTTATGGCAGAAAATGAAGAACTAAAGAGCCTCTTGATGAAAGTGAAAGAGGAGAGTGAAAAAGTTGACTTAAAGCTCAACATTCAGAAAACGAAGATCATGGCACCTGGTCCCATCACTTCATGGGAAATAGATGGGAAAACAGTGGAAACAGTGTCAGACTTTATTTCTGGGCTCCAAAATCACTGCAGATGGTGATTGCAGCCATGAAATTAAAAGATGCTTACTCCTTGGAATAGCTTTGCAGCTTCAGAATTCTCTGCAGAGTTGGCTGCCACTTCCATCAAATCTATACTGCATTCAACTTCTCCTTCTGACCAATTCTGCTTCCTATCCTTTCTTTCCTGGCTGCTTTTTCTAAAAGTCTTCCCAAATAACCCTTTTGCCTGGAGACACAACATCAGGCGGCCTGGTAACAGTTGCTATTTTTACTGTTGAAAAACTCATCTTATTATAATGGGAAATAATCTGTGACAATGTACTTAGACTTTATTTACCATTTGAAAATAGAGCTTCAATAGTGGTGTAAACAACATCTAAGGTTTTGTTGGAATTTCTTGTTTGGTCGCTAAGCCGTGTCCAACTCTTTTGCAACCCCATGGACGGTAGCCCACCAGAATCCTCTGTCCATGGGATTTCTCGGGCAATATAATGAAAGAAAAAGATAGATGAAGAAGATGGAAGTGAAAGAAAAGTTCAAATCACCAGAGTATATGAAATTAAGATGGAAATATATCAGAAAAAGAGGCAAATGGCTTGCCCCATATTTTGTTTGTGGTCCTGACTGGTGAGTCAAATAATTCACATTTACATTTTGTTTTAAAATTTCTAAAGAATTTTTATACACATTGACTTATTTTGACAGCTGAACAGATCTGGGGTGAAGGAGGTTAAAAAAAAATAGTAGATTTGTAAGAATCAGTGATACTCTTGGAATACATTCTATCTCTCTAACTGCAAGAATATGCTTTAGATTTATCATCTGTAGGGGTTCTGGGAGAATAAAGTAAAATATTATTTGTAAAATATTTACAATAGTGTTTATATTGTTTAGTGGAATACATTCTATCTCTCTAACTGTAAGAATATGCCTTAGATTTATCATCTGTAGGGGTTCTGGGGAGAATAAAGTAAAATATTATTTGTAAGTATTTATATTGATTAGTGATCAATTAATATTAGTGATCACCACTATCCACAATCATCAGCTCCCCAGGTCTTTTATAACATCCTTCCTGAAGACAGAGGGTAGAACTTTATAGTTCACTACTGCTTTTCATGTTTTGGAACTTATACTCAGGACGGGAAAAGCTCTACTGAAGACTAACGAGGTAGTCTTACAGGCAAGACTAAACCTCCTGAGTGTCAGTCCAAAGCCTGTTCCAAGAGTTTTTGAAATGCATTGGAACTCTGCGTGAAATCTAAGAGTCTGGCTTCTTCCATTTGGTAGATACCAAAACTGAGAAACCGTGAGAAGTGATATAATCTCAGTTTGAAAGTGAGACATAATGTTTAAGGAACCTCCATCCCCTGGATACTCAATCCAACCCATCCTGTAGCCAAGGGTGAAAATAAACACTAGGTATTACACATTCAACAGGGCCGAGGTGGACTGGATGATTAAGTTAAGGGATCAGTTACATCTCTATCACTTATAATAGACACATAAACAAGGTTCTCAATGTGAGCTGATTGACTCAATCCCCTCAAAACCTCTCCCTGTCCACAAAAAAAGTGAAAGTTGCTCAGTCTTGTCTGACTCTTTGAGACCCCATGGACTATGAGTCCACGGAATTCTCCAGGCAAGAATACTGGAGAGAGTAGCCGTTCCCTTATCCAGGGTTTGAACCTAGGGATCAAACCCAGGTCTCCTGCATTGCAGGCAGATTCTTTGCCAGCTGAGCCACAAGGGAAGCCCTTGTCCATTCTCCCCGTCCATCCTCTTGTCTAAACCTCCTCCCTTTCTCCTTTCCCTCTCAATTTTCTTATAAAACACTACATATTGCATGTGTTTCCTTAATGCCTTGGAGATGCTGTTCAGTTGGTTATTTTTGTTTACTAATCTATTTACTTCTTGGTTTTTAAAAGGAAGGTTAATTGAGGAGATTTACACAGGCTTGTGAGGAGCTTTGGGTATTCATAAGCTATTAGTTTCTGAGATCCTGACATTCACTTTTCTTCAACACCTCAATATCTTCAGTGAAGTAAAGGATGTGCAAAGAGTCTCTATTAGATCACTTAAAATACATATCTCATATTTTAGCTCTGCTTAGAAAAGCCAAACTCACCATTTAGTAGGTTCTGGCTGTGCATTTCCTAAATTTTAATTTTTATCTTAACAGATGAAACTTTAGGTCTCCACTGTTCAGGGAAAAGTTGAAGAGCTGCTGAGCTGTTTTGTAACTTTATATTTGTTAAGAAACAAAAGCAACAACAACAAATCTCTCAGCACCTACTTCTCTGAATAAAAATGGTGATAAAGACAGAGGTGTTGTAGGATTTTCTATTGTGGTCCTACTTAATGGTTGCAAAGAATGCTGGCCATAGTAAAACTAACATGTGTGGAACCCACATTTTTCTTCTCATTTTGTGAAAATGGACGACAGAGTGAGTAGGATTGGAAAAAAAAAAAAAAATGAAGTCCTTACTGAGGTAGAGCCCTGAGGAGAATTCCTGAGATTCCTGGGTGTCTGAGTCCTAAAATATAGACGACTTGGAAAGTCATTACATTCATTTCCTTTCTTCTTCTTTAGCCTTTCTGGAAAATTAGACACAAAATGTAGGGAAGTTTCAGTTATTTTTGGTGAAATGGTTTGCCATGGTCTCGCAGTGCTAACAGTGGAAATCAAGAATTGAAGCCATAAAAAGGAATGATACTGGGTCATTTGTAGAGACGTGGATGGACCTAGAGTCTGTCATACTGAGTGAAATAGGTCAGAAAGAGGAAAACAAATGCTACATATTAACACGGGAATGTGGAACCTAGGGAAAATGGTACAGAAGAACCTTTTTAATTTTTTTTCTGCAGGGCAGGGGTAGAGATGCAGACAGAGGTAGAGAAGGGCCATGTGAACACAGTGGGAGGGGGATGAACTGGGAGACGGGGGTTGACGTGCGGGCACTGTCACGTGTAAAACAGACAGCTAGTGGGAACCTGCAGTGCAGTGCTGGGAGCTCAGCTCAGTGCTCTGTGGTGATGTAAACGGGTGGGATGGGTTGAGGGGGCGGTCCAAGAGAGAGGGGACATACGTATACATACAGCTGACTCACTTCCTTGTACCACAGAAACTAACACTGTACAGCACCTATACTCCAATTAAAGTTCAAGCCTTCAATAGGCTGTATTTATATGAAAATAAAAGTTTTGTTTCTAAAAAAAAAAAAAAAAAAAAGAAAGAAACCAGAAGGGATATCACAAGGTAAATCTAAGTGATGACCTTTAACGTTTCTGAATAATCTGTTTTTGTTGCTGACACCAATTTCTCTTTTCTGTTAATATCTCCCTCTTGGCCTCTGAACTTGAGATCCTGTAGAGGTCTCTTTGTAACTGTTTCATAAGCATGTCTTAAATTTTAAAGTTTCTCATAAAAACAACAATAAATGACAACAAAGGTCAAACAGGCATGTTCAAATTTCATAGAAAAATTAAATATTTATTCCCTGAGGCCAAAGAACTTTATGTCATGTTTAGACCAAGAATTAATTTTGGAAACAAACTGCAAGAACCTCTAAGGCACATTTCTAGAATGGAAATATCGAAAAAATAGTCCCTGTGACAAAACTACCATTGAAAAGGGTCCCACTATGAAAGGACTGGTTTCCTCATCTCGGATCTTTGTTCAGAGCTAGGATTTCTCCTTTGCCAACCTGAAGTGGGGCAGTTTTTGAGCCTTTTATTGAAAGAAGAGCCTACAGCTGACACTGAAGACTCTGTTGATAGCAAGGACAGGGTGATTTTTATTTCATTTATTTTATTTTGTAATTTTTTTTGTTTGTGTGCAAATTTTCAAAAAATTTCCCAACATGTTATTAATGAAAAAATGTTAAATATATTGAGAAGCTGAAAAACTGTTCAGGTGAACACCCATGTACTCACGACTAGATTTTGAAATTAGTGCTTTACTCAACTTATTAATATCACCCACCAACCGTCCTTCTCGTCCTACATCACTCCATCTTATTTTGTTGGTGCATTTTATAATAAGTTATAGAATTACATACTTTACACATGTTAATAAGCTTTAATAAGTTTTCGTGTTTTCTGTTTGTTTTCTCCTGTGCCTCGAGGCCTGTGGGATCCCAGCCGGGGATGGAACCTGAACCCTCTGTAGTGGAAGTGCAGCACTGGACCTCCAGGGAAGTCCCAAGTTTTCTTTCTTCTATTCATTTACAGTTCAGACTATAAGAAAACTTTGTAAAGAATCTAGATATGTTGAGGTAGATCCATGGCACTGGTCCCCATGCTCAACGTTTACAATTATTCTGATGTATCAGAGAAGATGATCTACAGTGATCCAAAATAGCTATTAATTTACTCCTCCCTTCCACAGCAGCAGAGATATCACTTTGCCAACAAAGGTTCGTCTAGTCAAGGCTATGGTCTTTCCTGTGGTCATGTATGGATGTGAGAGCTGGACTGTGAAGAAGGCTGAGCGCCGAAGAATCGGTGCTTTTGAACTGTGCTGTTGGAGAAGACTCTTGAGAGTCCCTTGGACTGCAAGGAGATCCAACCAGTCCATTCTGAAGGCGATCAGCCCTGGGATTTCTTTGGAAGGAATGATGCTAAAGCTGAAACTCCAGTACTTTGGCCACCTCATGCAAGAGTTGACTCATTGGAGAAGACTCTGATGCTGGGAGGGATTGGGGGCCAGAGGAGAAGGGGACGACAGAGGATGAAATGGCTGGATGGCATCACTGACTCAATGGATGTGAGTCTGAGTGACCTCCGGGAGTTGGTGATGGACAGGGAGGCCTGGCGTGCTGCAGTTCATGGGGTCGCAAAGAGTCGGACATGACTGAGCAACTGATCTGATCTAATCTCATCCACAGCAGCATGTCTGTGTGAAGGCAGATTTTCTGCCTAGACAGCAACCCAAAAAACCAAATCCTAACAGATTATGCATGAAATGTTCCTTTGGTATCTCTGATTTTCTTGAAGAGATCCCTAGTCTTTCCCATTCTGTTGTTTTCCTCTATTTCTTTGCATTGATCGCTGAAGAAGGCTTTCTTATCTCTTCTTGCTATTCTTTGGAACTCTGCATTCAGATGTTTATATCTTTCCTTTTCTCCTTTGCTTTTCGCTTCTCTTCTTTTTGCAGCTATTTGCAAGGCCTCCCCAGACAGCCATTTTGCTTTTTTGCATTTCTTTTCCATGGGGATGGTCTTGATCCCTGTCTCCTGTACAATGTCACGAACCTCATTCCATAGTTCATCAGGCACTCTATCTATCAGATCTAGGCCCTTAAATCTATTTCTCACTTCCACTGTATAATCATAAGGGATTTGATTTAGGTCATACCTGAATGGTCTAGTGGTTTTCCCTACTTTCTTCAATTTCAGTCTGAATTTGGCAATAAGGAGTTCATGGTCTGAGCCACAGTCAGCTCCTGGTCTTGTTTTTGCTGACTGTATAGAGCTTCTCCATCTTTGGCTGTAAAGAATATAATCAATCTGATGGTGTTGACCATCTGATGATGTCCATGTATAGAGTCTTCTCTTGTGTTGTTGGAAGAGGGTATTTGCTATGACCAATGCATTTTCTTGGCAAAACTCTGTTAGTCTTTGCCCTGCTTCATTCCGTATTCCAAGGCCAAATTTGCACGGCGCACTAGGCAGCTAGGAGCGCCCCGCCAGCTGCGCGGCACACTAGGAGCTACCCCACGGCCCGAGGTCAGGAAGGGTGGCGGTGAGGAGATACCCCTCCTCCAAGGTCAGGAAGGGCGGCGGTGAGGAGAGACCCCTCGTCCAAGGTAAGGTGTGATGGCTGTGCTTTGCCTGGAAGCTGTGCCTGGCTGTGCAGCCAGGAAGAGATACCCCACGCCCAAGGTAAGAGAAACCCAAGTAAGACGGTAGGTCTTGCAAGAGGGCATCAGAGGGCAAATACACTGAAACCATACTCACTGAAACCATACTCACAGAAAACTAGTCAATCTAATCACACCAGGACCACAGCCTTGTCTAACTCAATGAAATTAAGCCATGCCCCTGGGGCAACCCAGGATGGGCGGGTCATGATGGAAAGATCTGACAGGGTGTGGTCCGCTGGAGAAGGGAATGGCAAACCACTTCAGTATTCTTGCCTTGAGAACCCCATGAACAGTAAGAAAAGGCAAAATGATAGGATACTGAAAGAGAAACTCCCCAGGTCAGTAGGGGCCCAATGTGCTACTGGAGATCAGTGGAGAAATAACTCCAGAAAGAATGAAGGGATGGAGCCAAAACAAAAAGAATACCCAGTTGTGGATGTGTCTGGTGATAGAAGCAAGGTCCGATGCTGTAAAGAGCAATATTGCATAGGAACCTGGAATGTCAGGTCCATGAATCTAGGCAAATTGGAAGTGGTCAAACAAGAGATGGCAAGAGTGAATGTTGACATTCTAGGAATTAGCGAACTAAAATGGACTGGAATGGGTGAATTTAACTCAGCTGACCATTATATCTATTACTGCGGGCAGGAATCCCTAAGAAGAAATGGAGTGGCCATCATGGTCAACAAAAGAGTCCGAAATGCAGTACTTGGATGCAATCTCAAAAACGACAGAATGATCTCTGTTCGTTTCCAAGGCAAACCATTCAATGTCACAGTAATCCAAGTCTATGCCCCAACCAGTAACGCTGAAGAAGCTGAAGTTGAACGGTTCTATGAAGACCTACAAGACCTTTTAGAACTAACACCCAAAAAAGATGTCCTTTTCATTATAGGGGACTGGAATGCAAAAGTACATCATGAGAAATGCTGGACTGGAAGAAACACAAGTTGGCATCAAGATTGCTGGGAGAAATATCAATAACCTCAGGTATGCGGATGACACCACCCTTATGGCAGAAAGTGAAGAGGAACTCAAAAGCCTCTTGATGAAAGTGAAAGTGGAGAGTGAAAAGGTTGGCTTAAAGCTCAACATCCAGAAAACGAAGATCATGGCATCTGGTCCCATCATTGCATGGGAAATAGATGGAGAAACAGTGGAAACAGTGTCAGACTTTCTTTTTCTGGGCTCCAAAATCACTGCAGATGGTGACTGCAGCCATGAAATTAAAAGACGCTTACTCCTTGGAAGGGAAGTTGTGACCAACCTAGATAGCCTATTCAAAAGCAGAGACATCACTTTGCCAACAAAGGTTCGTCTAATCAAGGCTATGGTCTTTCCTGTGGTCATGTATGGATGTGAGAGCTGGACTGTGAAGAAGGCTGAGCGCCGAAGAATTGATGCTTTTGAACTGTGGTGTTGGAGAAGACTCTTGAGAGTCCCTTGGACTGCAAGAAGATCCAACCAGTCCATTCTGAAGGCGATCAGCCCTGGGATTTCTTTGGAAGGAATGATGCTAAAGCTGAAACTCCAGTATTTTGGCCATCTCATGCGAAGAGTTGACTCATTGGAGAAGACTCTGATGCTGGGAGGGATTGGGGGCAGGAGGAGAAGGGGACGACAGAGGATGAGATGGCTGGATGGCATCACTGACTAGATGAATATGAGTCTGAGTGACCTCCGGGAGTTGGTAATGGACAGGGAGGCCTGGCGTGCTGTGGTTCATGGGGTCGCAAAGAGTCGGACACGACTGAGCGACTGATCTGATCTGATCTGAACAGATTATGCGCTACTGCTAAATCGCGTCAGTCGTGTCCGACTGTGTTCGACCCCATAGACGCCAGCCCAATAGGCTGCCCCTTCCCTGGGATTCTCCAGGCAAGAACACTGGAGTGGGTTGCCATTTCCTTCTCCAATGCATGAAAGTGAAAAGTGAAAGTGAAGTCGTTCAGTCGTGTCCGACTCTTAGCGACCCCATGGACTGCAGCCTACCTAGGCAGAAGCAAATATGATAATCCAGTTGTCTTTCATTTAAGCCAAACATAAAAGAGATTGGCAAAAATGTATGAACAATGTTACTCTTCATTACTTTTTTTTTTTGTTTTTCTTACTCTCCAGTTAATTTAATGGCTTTATGATTGCCACTTAAAAATAAATCAATAGTATTTAATTTTCTCAGTGTTGATTTCTAATATGATAAATATAAACAAACATAACTTTATAAACAAAAGCTCTCTGGCATCTTCAGGAATTCCCTACTTGGTGCCATTGGCTTGCTGTCTTAAAGAAATGGGTTAAAATCTTCTGTCCAAAGACTTCCTTTTTTCTACCACTTTCAGCACTCTTGTGGTGTTACTTTCTTTTAATACTTTTATATACTAGAAGTATATAAAAGTAATATTACTATATAGTAGCTACATAATGAATAGTGTTATTATTATTCCTATCATCCTTATTACTGTTATTTCAGTAGAATTTGGAGTGAAACAGGAATTTAATCACATAGTCAAAAAAGCTACCTATTTAAAATAAAAATTCATAGCACTGAAAATATTACTTTTTTATATCCAATATATAAATTGGGGTGTGATTTTTAAGAGAATCATTCCTTTTATGAAAGAATTAACTGATGTATATGAGAAAGAGATAAATATATGCATCCTTTAATATAATTTATATATGTATGCTCAGAGATTAAATGTGAGAAAAAGCATGAAGTAGTAGGAAAGAAGCCAAATTCAGGAGTTTCAAAAAGTTACTGTTTAGCTGTGTGTTTTACATTTTTGTGATTGAGCTCCCCCACTTGGAATGGAAGTCACATCAAAGTTCTTACAAGGTTCTTTGGGGTCTGCATATTGTTATGTTGCTTCATTTCATTCAGTAATAAATTAAAAAAAAAAATCTACTACGTTAAAAATTTTTAGCTGGGAAAGTTGAGATTCCCAGCTAAAATGCATAAAACATACATTTCTCACTCGCAATAAATTTATGATTCTTTTGATATGTAGAAAGTATAAACAAGAATTAAAAGTAACAATTAGTAATGGGATTTTAAAATTTTGTTTTCCGTTCTCCATTTTTTTTTTCCTTTTTTCTGTGGAAATAAACGAAGACTAACCAAATGAGAAAAGCAAAGGCTATTTATTCAGAGCTACTACCGCAAGGGAGTCAGACACTGTTATTTGCATTCTGGCAAAGACTCAAAAGTTTTACAGTGGAAGGCCTCGGCTATGTTGCAATTGGAGGCTGCTGGCAAAAGGAAGCTGTAGGTGGGCCAATTAGAAGTAGGGCATCCTTGGCCATTGAGAGGGTACAGATCTGACTTTCCCTGGTTGGTGCTAAGGTGAAAGTGAGGACAAAAATTAGAGAACCTGTCAATTATTAACCAAACCCTGGTCATCGGGGGTGGATTGTTTAGAGAGATTATTGCTTAGCTTCCTGGATTGTTACTAGAGATAGCCATCTAACTTCCTGTATATTCCCATGCCCCCTGCCGTGGAAGCAAGGAGTCAACTACTGGCCCCACCAGGGAATTAATTCCCTGACTTCTCGGAAATCTCACTTGTGGCAGGCTAGCTTCCTGGGCTGGTTCTTTTAGATAAGGAGTTTGGTTTCTGGGCAGATTCAAATTCTATTTTTATAAAGGTCTGGCCATTATCCATTTGTATATTTATCTTTTCTCTCTCTCCTTCCACTGATTTCCCTCTCTTCCCTCTTTCCTTCCTAGTTTTTTTGTTTGTTTGTTTTTCCCTGCTTCTGAGAGGAAGGGGGAAAGGAGAAAGAAGAATGGGGCAGAGAAGAAACAGAAAGAGAACAATGATTGGATAGGGTGTCTGGGACCTAAGGTGTTATCAAAGTGTCTCCAAGAGAGGTCAATAAAGGACATGTTTAAGAGGAGGGAGCTGAATATTCTGTTAAGTTATACACTGTAAATACCACGTGTCACTCTCTCCCTTCCCCCTCAAGCTGCAGTCCCCAACTACCATGTCCAGAAGACCGTGTGTGTGCCTGTGTGTATCATTTTGTCAAAAATGAGCAAGTAGTTAAAACTGCTCACGCAGATACCTGGAGAGGTGAGGTAGATTGATCTTCAGTTAGCATGTTCTGCCATGCCACAAATGAGCAGCAAAGTTCATCGTTGACCACAAATAATTAAAAATAGAAAGACAAAATTGGTTCACCTGAAAAACCTCAGCATATACCCCTGAGGTAGCTACAAGGAGCAACAAGTTGACTGTGGCAGATGACTGGGCCTCACCTCGCCCTCCTCATCCCCAGCAAATTGTCCTTTTCAGAACTGCCCCTCTGCGTGAGGAAGGCACTCTGTGTGGCATGCCAATCTGCCCTTTAATACCAGAAGCCAAGCTGCTCAAGTTCATAATCTTTGGACTGTGAGTTACGCCATTTTACAGTTCCCAGCCCTGTGTAACTCCACCCACTCAATGTGCTTTCCTCTGACCTCACTGCAAGGTTCTTAGACTTGTAGCTAAAACTAACAATCATTTTTATAAAGCAAACAAAAACACCAACCAACAAAACTCCCAAGAAATACAGAAGGCCCAGAAAGTTTTAGTCTCCCCACAAATTCAGCTAAGATCTTTGAGAAAGAAAACAATAAGAAAAAGAAAAATTGCTAAAATCCAGCTGGAGGCTTCTGATCCATTGAGTCATTCAAAATAGAGTCCATCCATTTTGTTCTGACCAAGATGGCTACTTTTTTTTTACCCGCCATGGGGAAGGACAAAGGCAGTATCCTCCAACATTTTAGAATTTGAAATCCATTATTTGATTTCTAAGCCACAAGCTGCCCTCCTAAAATCTGTGCCTTATTCATTTCTTTGAATTTTAGTTCAGTTTAGAGAATATTTTATTAGAGGAGAGCATACCAAAATGACTAAGGACACTGGGGTTGGATGCCATGGTTTTAAATCCTGACTCTATTGATTACTAGCTGTATGATCTTGAATAAGTTTTTAAATTTATCTTCACCTCAATTTTAGTCATTAATGAAATGGGATAATAACTGTTCCTGGGTCATTAGTTTTCTGCAGAGTTAAATGAGATGATTTATAAAAAGTTACTGGCCTACTGTCTCTCCAGCATATACCAAGGTCTCAATCAATATTAAAATAACAATGGGTAGAAACTGGAGAAATGGGAACCATTGCTTTAAGGAATTTGGTGTTAAGAAGCAAATGTTAGGAGAAAGAGCAATGTTCAACTAGGCAATGTGTTTAAGTTTTCTAATATTGATATTTTGAAACTATTTGTTCTTTAATTTCTTACTCTTGTCAAAATTTAATTTGCTTGAACAAACAGACACTGAGTTTCATGCTTAGGGTATTACAGAGATTATTTATATTTTCTATTCCTCCCAGGTTTCTTTAAAATTATAATAAATTATTACCATTATTTTTTAATTTTGCAGCTGGGGATACAGTCTCTAGGCTAAAGATCAATCATAAAAAGTGATTATTAGAAATGTTCACAATAAAATCATATTTCTTTCCTCCAGTCATGTATAACCATTTGCCTATTTGATTCTGAGGACTCCTAAGTTTATTAAAATTGTTATTGTGAGTCTGAATGGTCCTATCAAGGGGCCACTCTTGATCAGTATTATTTATTGAGTTAAGTGTTTTGAAAGGCCCAGGATACTCAAGCAACAACGTAATTAAATGTTACAACAAATGATTATCATGTCTCTAAACATAACTGTTATCTCTGGACCACTAACTTGTTTGCGAACTTTATACCAGAAGAACAAGTATGTGGTCCTGTTCATTTCCATATTCTCACAATCAAGCCCTGTGACACCTGGTAGGCGGTTGATATTTATTAAAATGAATTAAAATAAATGATCACAATTCCCTTTTTAAGAGCATGGCCATTATGGAACATCAAAGATTTGAGTAAAAGAAATCTATTCTCATTAGACTAAGTAATAAGGTTTCTTTCCTGCTGTGGAGTATTGTGGATTTTGAATTGAAAAGTGGGTGGTTTGGAGATGAAAGGTTATTCCAGAATACTGAATTTATATAAAAAGCCCAATAACTAAGGTAAAAGAAAAAAAAAAATCAAAGAATTCACTTTTTCCTTTACTAGAAAAAAACTAAGGAACTAAAATTTCACTAACAGATGTTGCTTGACTGAAATATAAGAAACGTGAAAAATAAATATAAAAAACACTATGTTCTAGTTTATTGTTCTTATTTTGAACGTGATATTATGCTCTAAGGTTTCCTATGCACCTATCTATTCATACTCTTATCCATTTATCTGTTGAAGAACAACAAAAATACACACTGAGTTCTTATAATGAGCAAGTTTCCAACAGACTCTGTCCCAGTTTCATGGAGAATCTGACTTTGTGAGGCAGTCAAGATGGGATGGGCACAGGAATGAAGGAACATGTGAAAAAAGCAAAGTGGACATGTGAAAAGGAGGTGGGTGCTTCGAAGAAAAGGAATCTAGTTTAGCTTGTGGGTCAGGCAAGCTTGTCTCAGGAAGCACTGGCTTGAGTAGAGGTCAGGGGTGATTATGAATTTACGCTATGACAAAGAATGGACGGGTATGCAGACACAAGAGCTGACTGGGTCCGGTCCCTGTTAGAGAGGGAAAGTGGCACATTGGAGGAATTTCAGGAGAGGGGGCTGGTGTGGCAAGATTCCAGAGAGTGGGGCCAAGAATATGGAGGAATAGTCGTCAGGGATGGTCAGGAGCTGGGCCACAGTCCCGTAAAGACTTTCTGTTTTCCTTATCCTTAGAGGAATGGGACACACTGAACATTTTTGACAGGAATGAGATTGAGTGAGCACAGCCATATTTGTATTTTGAGACAGTCAATTTAGCTTCATTTTGGAAACTAAATTATAGATTTGGAGGACCGTACTCTCGCCTGGAAAATCCCATGGATGGAGGAGCCTGGAAGGCTGCAGTCCATGGGGTCGCCGAGGGTTGGATACAACTGAGTGACTTCACTTTCACTTTTCATTTTCATGCGTTGGAGAAGGAAATGGCAACCCACTCCAGTGTTCTTGCCTGGAGAATCCCAGGGACGGGGGAGCCTGTTGGGCTGGCGTCTATGGGGTCGCACAGAGTCGGACACGACTGAAGCGACTTAGCAGCAGCAGCAGCAGCAGTAATAGGCTATTATAGGACTCTAGGTGAGAGGACATGGCAGCTTGGGCTATGTTAGCAACCATGAAGATGGACAGAAGGCATGGAATTTAAAAGATATTCACAGTACAAAGGCTATGAACGGACCAGAGCAGTAAATGGAAATGCAGGTTGGTGGACAGGGAGAGTCAGGTTTGCCCCAAGGGGTCTGGTTTATATAACTGGGCAAATGATGATGCTATTCCGCTGAGATCAAAGGCAGCACACAAGCACAGCACGTTCTCCTGTTCACAACAGCGAATCATACAATCACTTTTGACTATGCGATACGTAGAGTATATTTGATGTATCCAAGTAGAGTGGAGGATTGTGCTCAAGTCATAAAATATTCAATAAATGGGCCTGGGTGGCTGGTAGGTGGGTGTACCTAGTGGACGATGGGGTGGCATAATCTGATAGCACAGACTCTGAATGACCAGAGATTTCGAGGTGGTAGGATACACACACATGAAGAACTTACCTGCAGTAAATGTGACAAGTGCTTCAGTGATGATCTAAAGCATAGTTTTTCTCACAATAGAACAAAGGGTTCAGTTCAGTTTAGTCGCTCAGTCATGTCCGACTCTTTGCAACCCCATGGACTGCAGCAGGCCAGGCCTCCCTGTCCAACACCAACTCCCAGAGTTTACCCAAGCTGATGTCCATTGACTCGGTGATGCCATTCAACCATTTCATCCTCTGTCATCCCCTTCTTCTCCCGCCTTCAATCTTTCCCAGTGTCAGGGTCTTTTCCAATGAGGCAGCTCTTCGCATCAAGTGGCCAAAGTATTGGAGCTTCAGCCTCAACATCAGTCCTTCCAATGAATACCCAGGACTGATCTCCTTTAGGATAGACTGGTTGGATCTCCTTGCAGTCCAAGGGACTCTCAAGAGTCTTCTCCAACACCACAGTTCAAAAGCATCAATTCTTTGGTGCTCAGCTTTCTTTATAGTCCAACTCTCAACATCCATCCATGACTACTGGAAAAACCATAGCTTTGACGAGATGGATCTTTGTTGGCAAAGTAATGTCTCTGCTTTTTAGTATGCTGTCTAGGTTGGTCATAAGTTTCCTTCCAAGGAGTAAGTGTCTTAATTTCATGGCTGCAGTCACCATCTGCAGTGATTTTGGAGCCCAGAAAAATAAAGTCTGACACTGTTTCCCCATCTGTTTGCCATGAAGAACAGAGGATACTAGCTCTAATTGGGAGATGGGTCCAAAGAAGACCTCCCAAATGATATGAAAATTTAGCTACTAGCACTCACTTGAGCCATTGCTGTTAACATACTAATTATAACTCAAAGGTCAATTCTTGTAACAAGAAATACATCCCATGTAATGTTCAAATTAAGCCCTGTAACAAAAAGACGATGTTACCTCCAAATACTTCTCTTTTGCCCCAAACTGTGCTTTAACAAAATAAATAAAGCCCTTAATCAGACTGAACCATTTCCAATGGTTTCAAAGCCTGAGAATTTCCATGGTTGGCACATTGTTTCTAACATCACCAACCAAGATGAGGAATTCCCTAGAATATTCCAAATGCACTGCAGATTGCTAAGGAATCAGCTTGGGGTGCTGTCGTGGGCGTGCCTGTCAGAGGAGTAACTTAGTCCTCATAGTTGTTTAGCTCTCGCATCCTAGTTCTCTTCAAAGCCTTGACTTTACTGGATGCACATGGTTAATGAGAAAATGCTTTGCTGCATTATTTCTGCCATACTTATGGTTTCTGGCAAGTAATTTATTTAGTCACTATGTTGTTTCTGAGCATTATAGTGTTCTTTACTCACTTTTAATATGTAAAATGTTTTAAAAACCTTGCAACCATCAAAGTAAAAGATGCAGCACAGTGCCTCATTTTCCAGCACTGCCACAGGGCTCAATAATCTATAGATCATGTAATAATTTCATTTAGCAGCACAATAAAAGTCAAATTAGTTTCCATGAGACAGTTATGTATGATAATCTGGACTACTGTGGCCTCCTACTGACTGTATTAGCATTGTAATGTTATTTCCACTTCTGGGATTCTGGTGGAATTTTTTCTTTCAGTTTATATTTATTGAATAATTATGAAAACTGAGTTCTTAAAGTCTAGAAGAAGTGGATTTATACCAAAAAAAAATTAATGGACAGTAATAACGATCTTAAATTCCAATGTATCACTCTCTCCTTTTAAAGAAGTTACTTCAACTGCCAGGGTTTCTAAGTAGTTGAAAATGTATCTTAATGAGTTTGCAGCTAAACATTGCCAGCTAAAGCTTACTTCTCTACTGGTGAGGGCCAGCATTTGCCAGAGGCTTTCAAAACCATGTATAAGCTGGAGTTCATACAAAACTTGAGTAGTAAGAAACTTGTTTACCTGCTGAGGACTGATAGGGCTGCTTAAAAAAGGAAGGACTTTTCAATGCAAATCCCAAATAAATCCTAGGGGATACTTCTGTAGAAACTGACAAGCTTAATATTTATAAGAAAATGCAAAAGACCTAGAATGGCCAAATAATTTTTTGATAAAATAACAAAATTGGAATCCTAATTTAACACTTATATCAAAAAGCTACAGCAAATAATCAAGAACAGTTTGGTTTTGGAGACCAGACAGACCTGTAGATCCACTGAACAATACAGTCCAAAAATATACTCAAACTACTGTGTATCATATTGTACACTTTTAATACACACATTTCATTATGTTTCCATTGTACCTCAATAAAAGTGTAAAAGAGGAGGAAGAAGAGGAAGAATAAAACAGGAGAGGAAGGAGAAGGAGGAGAAGAAAAAGAAGAAAAAAGAAAGCAGGAGACAGAAAGACTAGAACTTGGGCACATTGCCCTGGAAAATGCCATTCAAAATATCATAGTAATGAGTAGATACACATTGGAATACATTAAGCAGGGCCATTCCTGTTATTAATCATGGGAGATCTGAACTGTAACTCTCTGAACTTATCTGAACTGTAACTTATCTGAACTGTAACTCTCTCAGCTAAAAACAGAGGCAAAAACAGTTCTTCTCACAGTGCTGTTATGATACAGAACATGATTTATTTAATATTCTGGACATTCTACTAATGCTTAAGTTTAACTCAAGGTTGAGAGCTAATTTCCAAAGTATCAGAAGTACAGAACTCAGGAGTGAAAAAAAAATTGCCACTAGGAGAAAATAAAGAGCCAGATCCAGAGAGAAAGAAAGTTTTCTGCAGGATAACGGACTAATTTTATTTGTTTGTTAGGTTTTGTTTTTTAAATTGGAGAAGGAAATGGCAACCCACTCCAGTATTCATGCCTGGAAAATCCCATGGACCTAGGAGCCTGGTGGGTTATAATCCATGGGGTCGCAAAGAGTCGGACACGACTGAGCGACTTCTGTGTGTGTGTGTATGTGTGTGTTTTAAATAGGGCTCTGCTGTTGAAGGACACAAACAAAGAAACAAACAAAACCTCTTTCCCAAAGAGAGAATTATTGGGTGTATAATGATACATGATGCTTGGTCCTGGATCAATTGTGGTTTGGACACCTGGCTGCAAAGGCATTTTGTGGACAATTAAAGGAATTTGAATATGGGCAGAATAGAGACAGCATTAAGGGATTGCCAACTGTATCCACTGTGACCAGTTACTGAGGTGAGATGGGAAATGTTCTTGTTCTGTAAAACTCTACACTAAAGTTAAAGAAAAACAGGATTCTGGGTTAGCTGTCTCCTACTCAAACATATAAGAGAGAGAATACTGTCTCTATGGAACTGTCATGTGGAAGCAGTAATATTTTGCACCTCTTCGAAGCTAAAGAAGCTATAAAAAGGTTGTTCATACTCTTTTAACTTTGCTTTATAAAACAAGTCAACATATACTACATACTATGATGTTACAGGAAGAAACACAAGTTGGAATCAAGATTGCCGGGAGAAATATCAATAACCTCAGATATGCAGATGACAAGACTCTTATGGCAGAAAGTGAAGAGGGGCTAAAGAGCCTCTTGATGAAAGTGAAAGTGGAGAGTGAAAAGGTTGGCTTAAAGCTCAACATTCAGAAAACAAAGATCATGGCATCTGGTCCCATCACTGCATGGGAAATAGATGGAGAAACAGTGGAAACAGTGTCAGACTTTCTTTTTCTGGGCTCCAAAATCACTGCAGATGTTGACTGCAGCCATGAAATTAAAAGACGCTTGCTCCTTGGAAGGAAAGTTATGACCAACCTAGATAGCATATTCAAGAGCAGAGACATTACTTTACCAACAAAGGTTCGCCTAGTCAAGGCTATGGTCTTTCCTGTGGTCATGTATGGATGTGAGAGCTGGACTGTGAAGAAGGCTGAGCGCCGAAGAATTGATGCTTTTGAACTGTGGTGTTGGAGAAGACTCTTGAGAGTCCCTTGGACTGCAAGAAGATCCAACCAGTCCATTCTGAAGGAGATCAGCCCTGGGATTTCTTTGGAAGGAATGATGCTAAAGCTGAAACTCCAGTATTTTGGCCACCTCATGCAAGAGTTGACTCATTGGAGAAGACTCTGATGCTGGGGGGGATTGAGGGCAGGAGGAGAAGGGGACGACAGAGGATGAGATGGCTGGATGGCATCACTGACTTGATGGGTGTGAGTCTGGGTGACCTCCGGGAGCTGGTGATGGACAGGGAGGCCTGGCGTGCTGCAGTTCATGGGGTCGCGGAGAGTCGGACACGACTGAGCGACTGATCTGATCTGATCTGATGATGTTACAAGCTGGCTGCCCTTAGACATTGGCACAACTTCACTGGTTGTCACTGAGTTCCTTGTATCGATATGTTCTTATCTGCTACAAAGCTTTCCTTCAAGTTCATTGCAACGGAGAGCCCATCACTCTGGCTGAATTTTCAGACTAATTGGCCATACCCCACAATCTTCTATATGTGTTCTTTCTACACCTATCTTTTGATCTATTGATCAGTCATCCATCTATCGATAATTTAAGGGTCAGGTACAGTCTGGTGTATCCTATGTGACGAAAGAAAAAAAAAAAAAAACAACAATGGAAGAACTCTTCATAGGATTAGCCAGCTGTTTCTCCATGTTTCCAAAGCACTGTCGCTCATACTTTCTATTAAGTCACGTGGGTAATATACTGAGCTATCTTCCAAACTGTCCAACTTCTTTTCAAAACTGACACCATTTGTGGTGATCCTGGTATGACCAAAGAGACTGACAATTAGGAAAGCTTCCCACCTTAAGAAAAACAGAAAAACATCAACCTAGGAAGTTTCAGTATCAATTATTATGGCCTCAGAGTCAGTTAAAATTTAGTTTTCAATTTCTACATACCAGGTCATTCTGTCTGCTTCCCTGTTACCTAGGAACTCCTGCTATGGCAGATTGCTCGTCTCCATGCTTCGGTACACCTTTAAAGTGTTTTTTTCACCCTTCTCACTTGCAGCTGTAGCACTTCAGCTCACCCGACAGCATCGTCTGAGTACCCTGTTATTTTAGTGCTGCCATGTGTGTCCAGCTCAGCGAGGCTATGCACCAGAGAGCATCATTCCAGGGCTGTGGGACTGGACTCCATAGCAGGAACCCAGCGAGCATGATCCTTCAGGGGCATTTTTCATTAGGCACAGTGGAAAATGAAGAAAAGTAAAATACACACTGTGTTTGCTACCCAATATACACTTATGAGAGGAATGGAAGGATACAGGAGTGATAAGGGGGGGAAGAGAAGGAAAGAATTAAGGAAGAGAGGAGAAAACAAAGTGAGGGGATGAGGGTGGGAAAGAGAAACAGGGAAGGAGAGAATATGGAGCACATTTGTAGAAAGAAATTTGACTTTATTTCTCATTTAAGGCTTCATCTTCTCGGGGAATTTACCTCCCCAACAGAAAGCAAAACAATGCTTGACAATGCTCACTCACCATTCTGTGAATGTTGGAACTTTGGTCTATGTTCTGCTTCATTGCCAAATAGGTCCACTCACCTGAGTATAACTATCTTTTAAAGGTTTCTAATTGTATACAGAAAAACAACAAAACTGCTTAGAAAAATGATTGAAAAATATCCTGAAATGAATGAGCTGGAGTTTACCAAACTATTACTAAAGTATGCAGAGAGACAAAGTAAAAGCACGCTATACATATTGTGTGCAGTGCCAACTCTTGCCTACTAAGAACATGGTAGATCTACAGTTGGGGGCATCTGTAATGAATTCTCTCAGCTTTAGTAATGGCACCCCACTCCAGTACTCTTGCCCGGAAAATCCCATGGATGGAGGAGCCTGGTAGGCTGCAGTCCACGGGGTCGCTAAGAGTCGGACACGACTGAGTGACTTCACTTTCACTTTCATGCATTGGAGAAGGAAATGGCAACCCACTCCAGTGTTCTTGCCTGGAGAATCCCAGGGATGGGGGAGCATGGTAGGCTGCAGTCCATGGGGTCGCACAGAGTCGGACATGACTGAAGTGACTTAGTAGTAGTAGTAGTACCTTCCAGATCTTATTCTGATTTCATGCCTTTTGTTCATTGCCTGTACTGTTCTTAATCTTGGCCAAGGTGGACTTTTTTCATGATTGTGGCTTTTACAATAAATGCAGAGAATTCTCAGTCTTTTAGCTCAACTGCAAAAATATCAAGATTTCAAGACACATATTCTTTATCAGCTATAAATCCATAGCCCTATTTATCTCTCTTCTGATTTCCTATTTTATGTTAAAAGCTCCATTTCTGTCAGTCTTCCCTACAAGATGACTGTTACCACTTACCCTCAAATGACAACTTTCTTTGCTCTGCCTTTGGATGTAGTGGTTGAAGAGACTGTGTAAATTGCCCTGTTTTTGGGTATGAAGAAAAGATTTTCAACTTGGGCATTAAGTGAAAAAACCTACCCTGTTAATCAGAAGCCAATGATTGGATAAACTTCTCTTCCTATGTTATAAATTAACTCTTCTCTTCCCCCTTTAATGCTATCTCTTCACCTCCAGCAAGCAGCTCTGTTGGCACTGGTGAATTTTTTTTTTTCTATTTATAATTTTCAAGCTCCAGAGTACAGACTGTACTGTCATGGGACAATGGTTACTGCGTATATGAGGCATGATGTCCGGTGAAATCCCACTGGTTTTTTACGGGACAGTCAGTTACTCAGAAGTCATATTATGTGACATTATCAAGAATGACAATTAACAACAAGTCCTAGAGATTCTGAGAAATCTGTGCCGCAACTACTGGGAATTTTAAAAGTAGTATTTATAGTTACTCTTCCATGACTCAAGTTCTGTGTATTTTATTTTAAAAATAAGAATGTAGCCTGGGTCATGATAACCTCCCGAAACAATATGCTAAAACAGGGCTAAGCAGCATAAACATTAAAGAAAAAATTATCACTGTTTAGATAAATATAAGACTTCTCAGTGGCTCAGTAGTAAAGAACTTGCCCGCAAATGCAGGAGATTTGAGTTCAATCCCTGGGGTGGGAAGATCCCTTGGAGAAGGAAACAGCAACCCATTCCAGTATTCTTGCCTAGGAAATCCCATGGGGTCACAAGAGTCAGACACTATATAGTGGCTAAACAACAACAACACAATAAATATGAAATCAAATGTTTACTATTTCTAATTCTCCTGAATTCTTAAACACTTTTGATAGGGAAAATTTTTATTCCTGGGGGAAACTTGAGATAACAAAAACAAGAGCATCACCTAGATCTGAAAAGTACATATTCCTGAGATTCCAATTCAATAGGTCCATAATTGAGCACAAGAATTTGAGTATTGAAAAGGCTGTACAGGTTATTCTGATGTAGACTCATCACTGACTGTTTGCCTTACGTTACAGAGCTCACCAAGAACAGAATCTGGACCAGAAACAGGGTGTAATATATTTTAGTAATATTTCTATTATGACATCTAAGGAAAAAAATACAAATACAGTCATTTCTCTTGTATTGCCATATTCTGAGCATGAGAAACTTAAGTCAAAGATAAAGCCCTGTCCCCCAGGTGAGACAATCTAGATGTGGGCAGCTTTGGGAGTAAAAGGATCTAAATGGTCCAATCCAGTCACTGGTAAACTGTGTGAGTCTGGGAAAGAATGAGACTAGAGGTGGAATAGTAGGGGTGGCAACATTCAGAGTAACAGAAATAGGGGAAGACTTTGGAAGAAAGCTGAAATATCAGACATAATCACAGCCCATTGGGAACAACAATCAGATGGTAATCATCCAAGGAAAGCAGACACAGAGGTGGAAGCCAAGCCAACCGAGAGACACAAGATGCTGTGGGGAGAATCAAAGTGAAGAAAACCAAGATCTCCAAGCAGTGGTCTTATGGCACAGTTCCACAGGATGGGCATGACTGCTCCACTTGGCCTTGGAAGGTGCCTGTCAGCAGGGCAGGACTCCCATTTCCCACCTCCCCTCTCTATTCTTTAAGGGGACTGGGAGAGCTTCTGATATCAACTTGAAAGACTATTGCAGGACTGGTAGATTAAGTTAAATTTTTCACACATTAAACATCATATTTGATCTCTCTTGACTTCTTATGATGAAACAATATGAAGAGAGAAATTTTAGAACCCATGAATAAACTAATAATAGCATCAGACAGTGGCACCCCACTCCAGTACTTCTGCCTGGAAAGTCCCATGGATGGAGGAGCCTGGTAGGCTGCAGTCGATGGG
This sequence comes from Tragelaphus eurycerus, assembly GCA_935064755.1. Taxonomy (NCBI): domain Eukaryota; kingdom Metazoa; phylum Chordata; class Mammalia; order Artiodactyla; family Bovidae; genus Tragelaphus; species Tragelaphus eurycerus. Next base: position 6,794,975 of record CAKXYN010000034.1, on the reverse strand, counting down.
GTCGCTGAGGGTCGGGCATGACTGAGCGACTTCACTTTGACTTTTCACTTTCATGCATTGGAGAAGGAAATGGCAACCCACTCCAGTGTTCTTGCCTGGAGAATCCCAGGGACGGGGGAGCCTGCTGGGCTGCCGTCTATGGGGTTGCACAGAGTCGGACATGACTGAAGTGACTTAGCAGCAGCAGCAGCAGCATCAGACAAAAAAGCATAAAATAAGGTTTTATTCAAGATGGTCCTAAAATGGCTGCCTGTATCTGAATACTTGGTACTTTAAAGAAGAATTTAAATTATTTGGCAATTTCAGTAATAGCCAAAAGTAATTTATGAAAGGCCTGAAACCAACCATTAATGGAAAGGAAATGAGAGAGAGAGAAATGTCATTGGGTTAAAACAAAGAAAACTGAACACTCAAGCCACCACATGCACACTGATGATCTGACACACCAACAGCTATTTTTACTGGACTAAAATTACCTCACAGAAACAAAAATCAGATTGAGACATTCTGAAAAAGGACTCAAGCCTGTGATTTATTTACTAATAAAGGTCCAGGGAGAGCAAAACTAGGTGAAAGGATCTCTGATTTATTTGGTTCTAATCCTTACTGGGGGCAGAATCAAAAGGACAGCTAAAGCAGTTGTACCAAATCAGTTCAAAATGTAATGACGGGCACTCGTATCTGGTATAGGCCAGTCACTCTGACAGACGGCAGAGAACGCAGAATAAAATGGCATCTATTGGTGTGAAACCTAGGAGCTTCTCTGAGTAAAAACTGGTCCTCAGACTTAGAAACCCATGGAGAGACCAAAAAAAGAGGCAGTCCACTCAGATTGGTGGGTGGCAGATTTAATAAGCAAGGAAATCTTCATATGACACTTGTGTTGGCCACCACAAGATGAATAATCTCTGCACCAACCTCCAGAATCTTCGGAGTTTATGTAGAAGCCTTACGGGGGTAAAGTCACATATACTGTCCAAATGGTCTCAATGTGTGCAAAGAATGGGTGGAACACATATTTCAAGAACAGAAGATCCGTAAGGAGACCTAATTGCCTAGGTCCAGCTCAAGAGTCAATCTATAGTCACATACTATGAAGGACCGTCAATGACCTCCTGCAACACCATCCCCGCTTTAAAGAGCTAGAGGAGTAAACAGTCACCAATGACATAAGATACATTCCCGGCATGATGGAGGATGGATCATAGTGCCATGGGGTAATCAAATGGCGTCTAGGGACAGGAGGTGGGCAGAGAAATTCACAGGGTCAGTGACATTGGTTGCCTTGGGAGATGGAGTTTCTCCAGGTGAGCACAGGGAAGAGGGAAGGGGAGGAAAATCCCAGGCGAGCATGGGCACATCGCACACAGTAGGCAGTCTAGTGGGGCGACAACACAGCCCACATGGGGGTGAGAGGGCATTACACCAAGGGAAGTAAATCCGACAGAGAAAAACAAGTACCGTGTGATGTCAGTTAAATGTGAAATCTAAGAAATGCAGTGAATTAGCGGATGTAACAAAAAAGAAGCGGACTCACAGATATCGAAATTAAACTAGTGGCTATCAGTGGGGAGAGGGAAGCAGGGAGGGGCAATATAGGTGTAGGGAATTAAGAAGTACAAACTATTAGGTATAAATAAGCTATCAGGATATAGTATACAATACAAGCAATATAGTCAATATTTTATAGTAACTACAAACGGAGCATGATCTTTAAATATTGTGAATCACTATATTATACACCTGTAACTTAGATCCAAAATCACTGCAGATGGTGACTGCAGCCATGAAATTAAAAGACTCTTGCTCCATGGAAGAAAAGCTATGACCAACCTAGATAGCATATTAAAAAGCTGAGACATTACTTTGCCAACAAAGGTCCATCTAGTCAAGGCCATGGTTTTTCCAATAGTCATGTATGGATGTGCGAGTTGGACCATAAAGAAGGCTGAGCACCGAAGAACTGATTCTTTTGAACTGTGGTGTTGGAGAAGACTCTTAAGAGACCCTTGGACTGCAAGGAGATCCAACCAGTCCGTCCTAAAGGAGATCAATCCTGAGTGTTCATGTGAAGGACTGATGTTGAAGCTGAAACTCCAATACTTTGGCCATCTGATGCGAAGAACTGACTCATTGGAAAAGACTCTGGTGCTGGGAAAGATTGAAGGTGGGAGGAGAAGGGGACGACAGAGGATGAGATGGTTGAATGGCATCACCGACTCCATGGACATGAGTTTGAGTAAGGTCTGACAGTTGGTGATGGACAGGGAAGCCTGGTGTGCTGCTGTCCATGGGGTCACAAAGAGTCGGACATAACTGAGTGACTGAACTGAACTGAACTTAGATTATCTATACTTCAATTAAAAAAAAGTAGAAAATGTAGCCTGTGACCAAGTTTCAGTGGTTATCAATTCTGAGTGTTGGGCCCTGGAAGAAGAGGAATGTGTGGTGCAAAGTTAGAGGTTTTGAATCTTTATTCTATTCTCCAATTTAGTAACAGTGTGATTTTAGCAAGTTACCACCCTACGCAAGCTTCAGTTTTCTCTTCTGGAAGTCAGGAATAATAAGGCAATTCCAACTTCATGGTATGATTTAAAGGATCAAATGAAATTTTTACCTAAAGAATTAAGAACAGTGCCTGTCACATATAAGTATACTAAATAAGGTTAATAACATGTATAAATAATGTGTTAACATAACTGTTAATATGCATAAATAATACATTAATAATATGTATAATGTTAATAACGAAGAATTTGGGAGGCAATGTGAAATGACATGTAACAGCCTGGACTCAAGAGTTAGCATTTTGCACTCAACACTCATAGAACACTCAGGGAGTTACTTCTCTGTAGGTGTAAATTAAGGACAATTAAATGTGAGGTGTCACAGCTAAGATGCAAAACTCTTAGCAAAATTACCTGTTCTTTTAAAGTCACTAAAGAAGAAGTGAGATTCATGAATTTATATGGGTTAGGTAGGAAATTAGATACATTTACCTACTATAGAAAAATATTTCAAGAAAGCAAAAGTGAAAGTAAAATGCAGATAGTTTATTTTGACTTTGGAAAGCAAATGGCTAATGGCTTGGCAGTGGTGGTGGAGATGGTGCTGCAGTATGGTTTATGTGTGTGTGTGTGTATGTGTGTGTATATTTCCTTTCAAAATATAGCTTTTAACTGTTTTAAAAGATCAGGCATTTGTAGCATTTGCTTGGCTGATATACTGGCTTTTAGCCCTTCCATTCGTCTGAATGTAATTGCTACAATCAAGCAGGGCCAAAAATCTCTCTCAATGCAGTGACTAGCAAGACTCCTGCCTCTGAGCAATGAAAATGTGTTTACCCTATGCGGCAGTTTGGCTTTGCTGGTGATTACAAATGGCAGAAGCCATGGTGTGATGGGGGAGGAGAGACAACAGTCTGGGAGAGAGAGCCCAGAAGGCTCTACAGACTGAAACTAACAGGCATTCTTAAGCGTTTACTTATTTGTTAAAAAGCACTTTTAAAATGTTATGTTTTAACTCTCACAAAGCATTCTTGGTTATGATTATTCCATTTTCCAGATGAGAAACGGAGATTTCAGATGTGTGAACTGATTTGCCCCAAACTTCATAATAAAGAAACGGCAGGATGTATCTGTGTTTTGGTATCTGTCTTTTCCTGTATATGTTCTAAAATATCTTACTGCGTGTAAAGTGTGTGTCTGAGGTTTTATGCCATTGGAGGTTGGGGGCAAAGGTCTAGCTGATCATGAGATTCAACAGTAGGTTCTCCAAAGAGACATTAAAGAAACTAAAATGTATCATTCTGCCGTCCTGGTCACAATACTGGTGTAACTGGTCATCTCCGATTCAGCATTAGGGATATCCTGATAGAGTATCTTTCAGTTGATGTGTACATTTGTTGTGAAAAATTCAAAAAGATATTAATCACTTCTCAAAAAGAAACAAAGACAAGCCATGGGCTCATATAAATGAAATGAACCTTATCACGTTCTTTCGTCTTATAATCACACAGCATCTGTGGAGGAGGAAGAATTGCATTTATGCTCTCAGACACTTAGTAGTATCATGCCACACCATTCTTGAACTGTTTCTGTTCTGTCTCAAGGCAGTGATTTACATTTGCTTAATTTTTTTCAATCCTATTGAAAAGATTCATTTCAATATTTGGTACATAAAAATCTTCAAATCTAGAATTTGTATATAAATATAAACAATAAGACGGATGGGACATGGTGGAGAGTTGTCACAAAACGTGGTCCACTGGAGAAGGGAATGGCAAACCACTTCAGTATTCTTGCCTTGAGAAACCCATGAACAGTATGAAAAGGGAAAAAGATATGACACTGAAAGATGAACTCTCCAGGTTGGAAGGTACTCATATGCTACTGGAGAAGAGTAGAGAAATAACTCCAGAAAGAAAGAAGAGACAGAGCCAAAGTGAAAACAACATCCAGTTGTGGATATGACTGATGATGGAAGTAGAGTCCAATGCTGTAAAGAACAATATTGCATAGGAATCTGAAATGTTAGGTCACTGAATGTTAGGTAGGTAAATTGGAAGTGGTCAAATAGGAGCTGGCAAGAGTGAACATCGACATTTTAGGAATCAGTGAGCTAAAATAGATGGGAATTAGCAAATTTAATTGAGATGACCGTTATATCTACTACTGTGGGCAAGAATCCCTTAGAAGAAATGGAGTAGCCCTCATAGTCAACAACAGAGTCTGAAATACAGTACTTGGGTGCAATCTCAAAAATGAGAGAATTATCTCTATTTGTTTCCAAGGCAAATGATTCAGTATCGCAGTAATCCAAGTCTATGCCCCAACCACTAATGCCAAAGAAGCTAAAGTTGAAGGGTTCTATGAAGACCTACAAGACCTTCTAGAACTAGCACCAAAAGAAAAAAAAAATGTCCTTTTCATCATAGGGGATTGGAATGCAAAAACTAGGAAATCAAGAGATACCTGAAGTAACAGGCAAGTTTGGCCTTGGAGTACAAAATGAAGCAGGGCAAAGGTTAACAGTTTTTTTCCAAGAGAATACACTGGTCATAGTAAACACCGTTTTCCAACAACACAAGAGATAACTCTACACGTGGACATCACCAGATGGTCAACACCAAAATCAGATTGATTATATACTTTGCAGCTGAAGATGGAGAACCTCTATAAAGTCAGCAAAAACAAGACCAGGAGCTGACTGTGGGTGGCTTAGATGTTGAACTTCTTATTGCCAAATGCAGACTTAAATTGAAGAAAGTACAGAAAACCATTAGACCATTCAGGTACAACCTAAATTCAATCTGTGATGATTATAGTGGAAGTGACAAATAGATTCAAGGGATTAGATCTGATAGACAAAGAGTGCCTGAAGAACTAGGGATGGAGGTTAATGCCTCTGGACAGGAGGTGGTGATCGAGATTATCCCCAAGAAAAAGAAATGTAAAAAGGCAAAATGGTTGTCTGAGGAGGCCTTACAAATAGCTGAGAAAAGAAAAGAAGAGAAAAGCAGTGGAGAAAAGGAAAGATATATCCATTTGACTGCAAAGTTCCAAAGAACAACAAGGAGAGATAAGAAAGCTTTCCTTAGTGATCAATGCAAAGACATAGAGGAAAACAATAGAATGGGAAAGACTAGAGATCTCTTCAAGAAAATTAGAGATACTGAGGGAACATTTCATGAAAGACAGGCACAATAAAGGACAGAAACGATATGGACCTAACAGAAATAGAATATATTAAGAAGAGATGGCAAGAATACAAATGAGAACTATACAAAAAAGATCTTCATGACCCAGATAACCACGATGGTGTGATCACTCACCTAGACCCAGACATCTTGGAATTAGAAGTCAAGTGGGCCTTAGGTACATCACTATGAACAAAGCTAGTGGAGGTGATGGAATTCCAGCTATTTTAAACCCTAAAAGATGATGCTGTGAAAGTACTGTGCTCAATATACCAGTAAATTTGGAAAACTCAGAAGGGGCCACAGGACTGGAAGAGATCAGTTTTCATCCCAATTTCAAAGAAAGCAATGCCAAAGAATGTTCAAACTACTGCACAATTGCACTCATCTCATACACTAGCCAAGTAATGCTCAAAATTCTCCAAGCCAGGCTTCAGCAATATGTGAACCAAGAAATTCCAGATGTTCAGGCTGGATTTAGAAAAGGCAGAGGAACCAGAGATCAAATTGCCAACATCTGCTGGATCATAGAAAATGTGAGAGTTTCAGAAAAACATCTACTTTTGCTTCATTGACTACACCAAAGCCTTTGACTGTGTAGGTTGCAACAAACAGTGGAAAATTCTTAAAGAAATGGGAATACCAGACCACCTGACCTGACTCCTGAGAAATCTGTATTCAGGTCAAGAAGCAACAGTTAGAACCAAAGATGGAACAAGGGACTGGTTCCAAATTGGGAATGAAGTACATCAAGGCTGTATACTGTCACCTGCTTATATAACTTCTATGCAGAGTACATCATGTGAAATGCCAGGCTGGATGAAGCACAAGCTGGAATCAAGCTTGCAGGGAGAAATATCAATAACCTCAGATATGCTGATGATATCACCCTTACAGCAGAAAGCAAAGAAGAACTAAAGAGCTTCTTAATGAAAGTGAAAAGCATAGAGTGAAAAAAGCTGGCTTAAAAGTCAACATTCAAAAAACTAAGTTTATGGCATCTGGTCCCATGACCTCAGGACAAATATTTGGGAAACAATGGAAACAGTGGCTGACTTTCTTTTCTTGGGCTCCAAAATCACTGCAGATGGTAACTGCAGCCATGAAATTAAAAGATGCGTGCTCCTTAGAAGAAAAGGTGTGACTAACCTAGACAGCATACTAAGAAATAGAAACGTTACTTTGCCAACAAAAGTCCATCTAGTTAAAGCTATGATTTTTCCAGGAGTCATGTATGGATGTGAGAGTTGGACTATAAAGAAAGCTGAGAGCCGAAGAATTGATGCTTTTGAACTGTGGTGTTGGAGAAGACTCTTGAGAGTCCCTTGGACTGCAAGGAGATCCAACCAGTCCATCCTAAAGGAAACCAGTCCTGAATATGCATTGAAGCTCAAACTCCAATACTTTGGCCATCTGATGCGAAGAACTGACTCACTGGAAAAGCTCCTGATGCTGGGAAAGATTGAAGGCAGGAGGAGAAGGGGATGACAGAACATGAGATGACTGAATGGCATTACCAACTTGATGGACACGAGTTTGAGCAAGCTCCGGGAGTTGATGATGGACAGAGTAGCCTGGCATGCTGCAGTCCATGGGGTTGCAGAGTCAGACATGACTGAGCGAATGAACTGAACTAATCAGATCAGATCAGTTGCTCAGTCGTGTCCGACTCTTTGCGACCCCATGAACCGCAGCACGCCAGGCCTCCCTGTCCATCACCAGCTCCCGGAGGTCACTCAGACTCGCATCCATCGAGTCAGTGATGCCATCCAGCCATCTCATCCTCTGTCGTCCCCTTCTCCTCCTGCCCTCAATCCCCCCAGCATCAGAGTCTTCTCCAATGAGTCAACTCTTCGCATGAGGTGGCCAAAATACTGGAGCTTCAGCTTTAGCATCATTCCTTCCAAAGAAATTCCAGGATTGATCTCCTTCAGAATGGACTGGTTGGATCTTCTTGCAGTCCAAGGGACTCTCAAGAGTCTTCTCCAACACCACAGTTCAAAAGCATCAATTCTTCGGCGCTCAGCCTTCTTCACAGTCCAGCTCTCACATCCATACATGACCACAGGAAAGATCATAGCCTTGACTAGGCGAACCTTTGTTGGTAAAGTAATGTCTCTGCTTTTGAATATGCTATCTAGGTTGGTCATAACTTATATATATACACACACATATAAACATATGGAGTGTGAGTACACTTCCACATCCCTGAGCTCTCTGTAACCCGCGTGCACGTGTGCCTAGTCACTGAATCGTATCTGACTCTCTGTGACCCCATGGACTTCAGCCTATCACTTTGGTACAAATTCTGTTTTCTCAGCCTTAAAAAAAATGCAATTCATATAAATCAATGTGTAGCAGACTTTTTGATGACGATCAAGAGAATAAATGAGATTACATAGAGTCATGGTAGAGTCAACACTTGATCGCTAACATGTCTCTTCTCATAAAATGTTCAGGCATCCTCACCATCATGTCTCGATTGCTTTTTCCTTCAGATACCAGGTCTCCTGCTATAGGACCACCTCTGCCTCTTGTTTCTGTTTTCATGTCTGTCTTTTCTTCTCTCCATCCCTGGGCCCTCCCATCCTGTCTTTCCAGGCCACACCTAGAAACTCCACTGTTTTCCTAATTTTATCATGCATAGCAACACAGCTTTCTCTTAGTCTTACTCCTCTCATCTCTTCTCTGAAATCTAACATCAAAATAATTCATCAAGTCTTTTTGGTAAACAAAAGACAGCTCATTTCCCAATCTAATTTTCCTGCCTTGAAAGAGCAAAGTCTTACGGTGGAATCTCAGTTCGGGTACAATTCAGTAAAAGACCATTCAAAGTAAACTTTTGATGGGGGAGGGAACTTAGATTTAGGTCAGTTACCAGTGAGCTTCCCAGGTGCTGCTAATAGTAAAGAACTGCCTGCCAATGCAGGAGAAATAAGAGATGCAGGTTCCATCTCTGGGTCAGGAAGATCCCCTAGAGAAGGAAATGCAACCCACTACAGGATTCTTCCCTGGAAAATCCCATTGACAGAGGAGCCTGGCTGGCTATAGTATAAGAGGTCCCAAAGAGTCAAGACACAACTAAAGTGATTTAGCACACACATATATCAATGAGCTAGCTTGAGGAAAAGTATAAGAAAGCAATGTCTGTTTTGTTTCATGCTTTTTAAAACAATGTAAACTAGAAAGCATTAAAATTTACCAGAGAAACCTATTTAAAAGTGCTTCACCCTTGGTTTAAGAAGCATTTCAAAGGTGCTTCTGAACTTTGTGGGTTTTGATAGCTTGTGTCAAATGCCTCTTTTCCAGTTAAATATTTCACTCGAGTTTAGGTGTGGCTTTGAGAAGACGCACAGTTGCATGTCCTATAAATATACAAGAAAAGCATGAATAAGAAGAAAAGCATGACCAGGTGAATAAATAGCTCTGAGTACATATTCATTCAACTCTCCATGGTATGATGCCGAGAGCTCCCTTTCTGAATCAGAAAAAGAAGGATCTCAACAAGCTATTTGAAAAAGTCCAGCAACTGAAAAATATGTATTTATCTAAGAATCAGTTCTTAAAACCAACTAAGTAGATGGAAAGACTGACTTTTTACCAGTCTTCAAAACATCCCAGAACTCATTCTGTCCGTCTACTCAGCACACACAACAGTAGGCACTCACAGTTCTGCTCTGTGGCTCACTTTCACTCAGGAAAACCATGGTTAGTCAGAAGAGTGGTTTGTCTGAAGCCACACTTAAAAAAAGAGGAAATTTTGCTATTCTGAGCATGAATGTCCCTGTAACCTAACATCTCTATTGAATTTATAGACTGGTGTTACGAATACATGTTGGGTAGACAGATACATGGATGGGTTAAGGGTCCCTCCAACTATTGATCTCAGCATGAAAGAGTAAGTGATGCCACTGGAAATTAGATTTTTATGTGATGGAAATATGCTGAGTCATTGATTATAGTTCTACCCCAAGTGTTTCAGGGACATTTATAAAACTATGGGGCTAAATCAAATCAGATTTGGAGAATCTAAAGAAAATATTAGCAGAGAGTGCATGGGGGTCATCAAAACTATAACTTGAAAGAACAACGTTTGGGGCCTTCCTGTAAGAATGCATGAAAGATGTTTAAAACCACTTTTGAGCATGCCTGCATTAACTGAACTCCCAGAAACTAAATGCAACTGGAACAATTTTACTAATGTAATATATAAGAAGGGCACAATAAGGCTTAGGTATTGCAATGTCTATGAATAGGTTTAAAAAATAAAAAATATCAGGCAAATAGTAAACATCCCTTACATCTCCTCCTATTAAACATGGGAGGGTAAAAAGATAATTCAGTGATTTGGGAACAAGTAGATTTTTAAACATTTTTCATATAACCTTATATTAAGCAGGAAACTAGCACATGAATGCTGATATGGAAATCTATAAATGTGTGAAATTCTTAAGTGAATGATGAGAAATGTTAGGGTGTAGAAAAAACAGAGCAACACTTAATATGGGGATGGGGGTGTTAATGATGTAAGTTTAACTGCACCTTCAAATTTTAATCGGAGAAATCTCATGAAGAAGATTGACTTTGTTGTGCATATCCTGTTATTGTTTCTGATTTGTTGAAGAAAACAGGATAACAATAACATGCAGGCTGATGAAGTGACGTAACACATTGTTAAGGCTTGGCCACTCTGTGTGGTTTGTAACCACATTGTGAGGGGATATGCTTCTTTTCTGGGTCATCTCACCTGATCAAGTAATGTAAGAGATCCCTCGGGACTGGCCATGGCCAGAGTGTATGGTATTGGGTATTATCTGAATCAAGAAATCCATAGTTTAAACTTTTCCATAACTAGATATGTGACCTTGGGCAAGCCATTTAATTTCCCTGGGTACTGAGATGAAATAGTATTAATAATTCTAGTTTATTAAATGCCAATACTCTGCTAAGTATACTTTCTTATCTCATTAATAACCCTTTTCTAAGTAAATACACTCTTCATTGACACAGAGAAAAAAACTGAGGTTTACAGATAAAAGAAAACTGCCCAAGGTACAGAGCTAATAAAGAGTAGAAATGGGATTTTAATTGAAATCTCTTTGTTCTAAAACCAATGTCCTTAATCACTATGCTATGCCTTCCTAAAGAAATGTGCATCTTCCAAGTTGATGTGGTCACTAAATGGTTAACAGCACAGATTAAGGGACTTAGAAAGTCTGAGTTCAAATCCCACTCACTGACACTTTAACTTTGTGGCTTTCAGTATGCGACTTATCCTTAGTGTGTCTCAACGTTTTCATCTGTGAATTGGGGATGATAATAGGATTTTATGTTGTTAAAATACATTTACAATAACACACTTTGAAGAATGACTATATACACTAAGTACAATATTAGTCTTCACTAGTATTTTTCTTGGCACAGAATTTATAGACATAAACCCTGTCCCCCTGCAATGTGAAAAATGTGAGTGAATCAGTGAACAAATATTTATCAATATCTTAATATATTTTATTAATATAACAATATAAGTACTCATATTATATATAAAATAACCTGTGTGATGTGTTCAAGGAAACACAACACTAAAAAAAGATTTACACAGTCCCCATTCTAAACCATAATCATTCTACATAGTGAGATCTCTACTTTCTTGGAACTTCCCTTTAAAGTATTAATGGTCATAAGGAATTCAAATTCCATGGGAGAAAATAACGTCTCTTGCACCGTGTTCTTTGCTCTGAGATCCTGATCGCTATCACATTACACACTCCTGTGTCTTTTATTGTGTGTACTATGGTAGCATTTTTTCCTATTTGGGGGGAAAATATTAAATGACTTATTACTAGTAACTTAATTTTTAGATTATTGCTTTATAAACATGCTCTTTCATTATGATTCTAAAGATACCTGGAGTCTCTTCATTCGTTTATTCATTATGGCTTTTTTTCCTTGTGGCCTGGAGAGGATACATTAATACTTCACGACAACTTATTTATATTAATAAAGTTTCAAAAATGAAGCTTCAAAGCTAAAGATTTTGTATTTGGGACTTATGTGTTGTAACAATTAATGACTGAAAGGCTGGAAAGTTCATGATATTCCCTGAAGTGGAAAGTGGATTTTACTTAAAACCAGTTCAGTTCAATCACTCAATTGTGTCTGACTTTTTACAACCCCATGGACTGTAGCACGCCAGGCTTCCCTGTCCATCACCAACTCCTGGACCTTACTCAAACTCATGTCCATCAAGTCAGTGATGCCATCCATTCATCTCATTCTCTGTCGTCCTCTTCTCCTCCTGCCTTCAATCTTTCCCAGCATCAGGGTCTTTTCCAATGAGTCAGTTCTTCGCATCAGGTGGCCAAAGTACTGGAGTTTCAGCTTCAGCATCAGTTCTTCCAATGAATACTCAGGACTGATTTCCTTTAGGATGGACTGGGTGGATCTCCTTGCTATTCAAGGGACTCTCAAGAGTCTTCTCCAACACCACAGTTCAAAAGCATCAATTCTTCAATCCTCAGCTTCCTTTTTAGTCCAACTCTCATATCCATACATGCATGACTACTGGAAAAACCATAGCTTGGACTAGCCAGACCTTTGTTGGCAAAGTAATGTCTCTTTTTTTAATATGCTGTCTAAGTTAGTCATAGCTTTTCTTCCAAGGAGCAGCTTTTAACTTCATGGCTGCAGTCACCATCTGCAGTGATTTTGGAGCCCAAAAATTAAAGTCAGCCACTGTTTCCATTGTTTTGCCATCTATTTGCCATGAAGTGATGGGACCAGATGCCATGATTTTCATTTTCTGAATATTGAATTTTAAGCCAACTTTTTCACTCTCTTTTACTTTTATCAAGAGGCTCTTGAACAGTATGAAAAGGAAAAATGATAGGATACGGAAAGAGGAACTCCCCAGGTCCATAGGTGACCAATATGCTACTGGAGATTAGTGGAGAAATAATTCCAGAAAGAATGAAGGGATGGAGCCAAAGCAAAAACAATACTCAGTTGTGGATGTGACTCATGATAGAAGCAAGGTCTGATACTGTAAAGAGCAATATTGCATATGATCCTGGAATGTTAGGTCCATGAATCAAAGCAAATTGGAAGTGGTCAAATAGGAGATGGCAAGAGTGAACATCAACATTCTAGGAATCAGCGAACTAAAACAGACTGGAATGGGTGAATTTAACTCAGATGACCATTATATCTACTACTGTGGGCAGGAATCCCTTAGAAGAAATGGAGCAGCCATCATGGTCAACAAAAGAATCCAAAATACAGTACTTGGATGCAATCTCAAAAACGACACAATGATCTCTGTTCATTTCCAATGCAAACCATTCAGTATCACAGTAATCCAAGTCTATGCCCCAACCAGTAACGCTGAAGAAGTTGAAGTTGAATGGTTCTATGAAGACCTACAAGACCTTTAGAACTAACACTCCCAAAAGGTGTCCCTTTCATTATAGGGGACTGGAATGCAAAAGTAGGAAGTCAAGAAACACCTGGAGTAACAGGCAAATCTGGCCTTGGAATACGGAATGAAGCAGGGCAAAGGCTAATAAGAGTTTTGCCAAGAGAATGCACTGGTCATAGCAAACACCCTCTTCCAAAAACACAAGAGAAGACTCTACACATGGACATCACCAGATAGTCAACACCAAAATCAGATTGATTATATTCTTTGCAGCCAAAGATGGAGAAACTCTACACAGTCAGCAAAAGCAAGACCAAGAGCTGACTGTGGCTCAGATCATGAACTCCTTGTTGCCAAATTCAGACTTAAATTGAAGAAAGTACAGAAAATTACTAGACCATTCAGGTATGACCTAAATCAAATCCCTTATGATTATACAGTAGAAGTGAGAAATAGATTTAAGGGACTAGATCTGATAGATAGAGTACCTGATGAACTATGGACGGAGGTTCATGACATTGTACAGGAGACAGGGATCAAGACCAACTCCATGGAAAAGAAATGCAAAAAAGCAAAATGGCTATCTGGGGAGGCCTTAAAAATAGCTGTGAAAAGAAGAGAAGTGAAATGCAAAGCAGAAAATGAAAAATATAACCATCTGAATGTAGAGTTCCAAAGAATAACAAGGAGAGATAAGAAAGCCTTCCTTAGCCATCAATGCAAAGAAATAGAGGAAAACAACAGAATGGGAAAGAACTAGAGATCTCTTCAAGAAAATTAGAGATACCAAGGGAACATTTCATGCAAAGATGGGCTCAATAAAGGACAGAAATGGTATGGATCTAACAGAAACAACAGATATTAAGAAGAGGTGGCAAGAATACACAGAAGAACTGTACAAAAAAAGATCTTTATGACCAAGATAATCACGATGGTGTGATCACTTACCTAGAGCAAGATATCCTGGAATGTGAAGTCAAGTGGGCCTTAGAAAACATCACTACGAACAAAGCTAGTGGAGGTGATGGAATTCCAGTTGAGCTATTTCAAATCCTGAAAGATGATGCTGTGAAAGTGCTACACTCAATATGCCAGCAAATTTGGAAAACTCAGCAGTGGCCACAGGACTGGAAAAGGTCAGTTTTCATTCCAATCCCAAAGAAAACAATGCCAAAGGATGCTCAAACTACCGCACAATTGCACTCATCTCACACGCTAGTAAAGTAGTGCTCAAAATTCTCCAAGCCAGGCTTCAGCAATACATGAACCATGAACTTCCAGATGTTCAAGCTGGTTTTAGAAAAGGCAGAGGAACCAGAGATCAAATTGCCAACATCCGCTGGATCATCAAAAAAGCAAGAGAGTCCAGAAAAAGATCTATTTCTGCTTTATTGACTATGCCAATGCCTTTGACTGTGTGGATTACAATAAACTGTGGAAAATTCTGAAAGATATGGGAATACCAGACCATCTGACCTGCCTCTTGGGAAACCTATATGCAGGTCAGGAAGCAACAGTTAGAACTGGACATGGAACAACAGACTGGTTCCAAATAGGAAAAGGAGTACGTCAAGGCTGCATATTGTCACCATGTTTATTTAACTTCTATGCAGAGTACATCATGAGAAACACTGGGCTGGAAGAAGCACAAGCTGGAATCAAGATTACCGGGAGAAATATCAATAACTCAGATATGCAGATGACACCACCCTTATGGCAGAAAGTGAAGAGGAACTTAAAAGCCTCTTGATGAAGGTGAAAGTGGAGAGTGAAAAAGTTGGCTTAAAGCTCAACATTCAGAAAACAAAGATCATGGCATCTGGTCCCATCACTTCATGGGAAATAGATGGGGAAACAGATTTTATTTTGGGGGGGCTCCAAAATCACTGCAGATGATGATTGCAGCCATGAAATTAAAAGACGCTTACTTCTTGGAAGGAAAGTTATAACCAACCTAGATAGCATATTCAAAAGCAGAGACATTACTTTGCCAACAAATGTCCATCTAGTCAAGGCTATGGTTTTTCCAGTGGTCATGTATGGATGTGAGAGTTGGACTGTGAAGAAGGCTGAGCGCCAAAGAATTGATGCTTTTGAACTGTGGTATTGGAGAAGACTCTTGAGAGTCCCTTGGACTGCAGGGAGATCCAACCAGTCCATCCTAAAGATCAGTCCTGGGTGTTCTTTTGAAGGAATGATGCTAAAGCTGAAACTCCAGTACTTTGGCCACCTCATGTGAAGAGTTGACACATTGAAAAAGACTCTGATGCTGGGAGGGATTGGGGGCATGAGGAGAAGGGGATGACAGAGGATGAGATGGCTGGATGGCATCACTGACTCGATGCACATGAGTTTGGGTAAACTCCAGGAGTTGGTGATGGACAGGGAGGCCTGGCGTGCTGCGATTCATGGGGTCGCAAAAAGTCGGACACAACTGAGCAACTGAACTGATACACACTAAGTACAATATTAGTCTTCACTAGTATTTTCCTTGGCACAGAATATACAACAAATGACACTCAGTTGGATGAGAGACTAGGAAAAAAAAATCCAGTAACTCAACAAATATTTACTGGATGCCAGTATATGCCAGGCAGTTTCCTTCTCAGTTCTCACAAAGCAATTTCAGAGCCTCATTTGTTACTATGACTTTTAATTTAAGGAATATAATCCGTACTGGGGTCTGGGTTCAGCAAATAGTCTCACCTCACCCTCTGGGTAAAGAACAGTTTCCTATATCATTGATTGTGAGCTTTGCCATGTCTTTGATTTGGGTAAAAGATGTTGTAAGATGTAATACAAGCAAAGGGTTGAAATACATATACTGAATCTTGCTACTCCTCACTGTTATCGCCTGCTGTCTCACTCAAGAATTTAGTTTCTCGGTCATTGTCTCTTTCTTCATGCCAAGTCCTGTCATTATCCTGGGAAATTAAATGTCTAACACGCTCTAAACTGCTAAGCTTCACATATCAAGCATTCATTTCCTCTTTCCTCTTGAGTCTTTTTCTCTACCTAGTCATCCCCTAGGTTCTTTTCAGAGTGAATTTTCAGTAGCAAGGATATAATGATTTCACTCTCCTGCTTAAAAGCCTTCTATGGCTTTCCATTGGTATCAGTATGAGACCCAAACTTCTGAGTCATTCCTCCATAATGTAACTCCTAGCTATTTCTAGGGTCTCTCATTAAGCTCCATACACTTTTACATTCTAGGTTCTACCTATATTACACTTTTTTTAGATATTCAAATGTGCTATCATAGGTCATCTGAATGTGTTTTTTTTTCTTCCTGAAGTTCTCATACTTCTTTGTTTTCCCAATTCCTCAATCCAGCTTCTGCCTTTCCATCTCTGCCCTTAGAATGTCTATACTACCGAAGTAGATACAGGATATCAATCCTCCTTTTCATTTGCTAATACTTCCTAATACGCTCACTATATATTATTTTCAGAATTTATGATAATTCCTTGTTTAACTGTGTCTCATTTTTTTCTACTAGACTGAAAGTTCATGCATTAGTGATCACAAATGTCTTATTCATTCCTGTATCTCCGGTGCTTAGCATAATACATGGAACATGATGGAACCCATAAATATTCATCAACTAAACAATTACACTATTAGAATGTTGGTTAGCTGCACAACAGACCCAGTCAGTGGCTCAGTACGATCAGGGACAGGTTAGGTTGATGTGTTTTGAGTTAAAGATCTATGGGAACTGTCAGGAGTGTGGAAGTTAGGAAGATAATTTGAGGATAAATGATTGAGGGATTTGAGTCCTCCAGGACTTCCTGCAGGCAATAAAGGCAATACCCCTCAGCGCACACCTTCTCTGAAGTACTTCACCTGAGTGCCCTCTTCTCAATTTATTGTCAACTTGCTAGTAAGGTAAGTAAGGAGAGCTGGCAATTGCTTCTGCTCAATCATTTTTGATTCTGTGGCATCCAGACACAGGGTATCATCTACAATCACACTGGCAGCTAAATGGTGACAATTGAAGGAAGATTTGATGTAAATACAACAAAGAAATTCTGATCTTTCCTGAGGATGCTTATTCTATTGCACTTAAAATGAAAGCATTCATTACTATAACCCTCAAAGGAGATGGCTGAATTCATATTGAAAATGCAAGGTTAGAATTTGATGGGCCACTTCTGTTACTAACAAACACCTTTGTGATGACAGACAATCTGATTACAGAAGATGGATCAACATGCACATCTCCTTTCTTAAGAAAGAGCTGGAGAACAAAGAATTTCTTGTTTTATTCTGGTTTCAAATTAAAGGTTTAGCATTTTGACACTCAACCTCATGGAGAAATGCTCAAAAAAAATCTGATCTTTTGGTTTTTAATAAAGTCAATTCAGAAGCATGACATTCAACCCCAATGATTTAATTAAATTTGTCTGTGGATAAATAGAAGAAAATGACTTTGAGGATAAAATTCACTGATTCACATAACAAAACTCATGATTTAAACAGTTTTTTGTAAGAAATGTGTTACATATTAGAAAGTCTTTTGGTATATGAGATTTTTTTTCTCCATTGTGACTTGGGTCTAGTTATCAATGGTGCAGAGAAGGAACTGGCAAAACATAGATTGCATTGATAGAAAAATTAAATAGACATGTTGGATGTTATCAAGATCAATGTGCCATGTAGCATATTCATGACTTGCATAACAGCTACTCCCTTTAAGACTAAGAACCCTATATAGCAGATTTAGCCTCACAAAGGGGTTGGGAAGAACCCCTGGAGAAGGGCATGGCAACCCACTTTAGTATTTTTGCCTGGAGAATCCCCATGGACAGACGTGCCTGGCAGACTACAGTCTATGGGGTTGCAGTGAGTTGGACATGACTGAGTGATTAAGCCCGGCCTCAACAAAAGAACTAAGGATCCTTTTAGTTATGTTTCAAAGCTTTATAGATTTTTATATATAGTGATGATGTTACTGATATAGATATTTTGTACCCACACAAATATGAGTAGAAAGATCAATGAATGACTAAGAACTGGGAGGCAGATATAGAGAGAGAGAGAAAGAAAGAGGAAAGGCGGAAAGGAGAGAGACAGAGATGGGAGAGGAAAGTCTGTTTTGACAAAAGTCTAAGGCTCTGATGCTTACTGACTTTCTCCAGTGGGTTTCCCTATCTCATGGTCTTCTAGAACAAGCCTTCTTTTCATACATTTCCTTATAAAGTTTCTCTTTAAAAAACCTCCTTCCTGTTCAGAAAAAAAAAACATTTTTTCTCAACCCTACAAGATAAGCTAAAAATATTGGAAACCTAGACAGTCTATTAAAAAGCAGAGACATTGCTTTGTCAACAAAGGTCTGTATAGTCAAAGCTATGGTTTTTCCAGTAGTAATGTATGGAAGTGGAAGTTGGACCATAAAGAAAGCTGAGCAGCAAAGAACTGATATTTTTGAACTGTGGTGTTGGAGAAGACTCTTGAGAGTCCCTTGAACTATAAGGAGATCAAACCAGTCAATCCTAAAGGAAATCAGTCCTGAATATTCATTGGAAGGACTGATGCTAAAGCTGAAGTTTCTACTTTGGCTCCCTGAAGCAAAGAGCTAACTCACTGGAAAAGACTACGGTGATGGGAAAGATTGAGGGCAAGAGGAGAAGGCGGCAAGAGAGCATAAGATGGTTGGATGGCATCACTGACTCAATAAATATGTGTTTGAGCAAATTCTGGGAGACAGTGAAGGACGGGGAAGACTGGTGTGCTGCAGTGTTCATGGGGTTGAGAGTTGGAGAAGATTTAGTGACTGAACACAATGAGGAGGAAATAGATTGATCCCATGTCAGCTTATCCCCAAGTGATGTCCTAGAACCCCCATCTTCATAAATAAAGGCCTGGAGTGTTTATTACAAGCACATATTTCTGAATCTTTCCAGAGATTTATGATGAAAGAATCTCTGGGGACATGTCCTAGGAATGTGCATGTAGAACAGTCTTCCCACGTGATTCAGATGCAAACTATACCTTAAGTGTGCCATGGTTTGACAATGAGTTGAGATAGAATGAACCTTAGCTGAGGCTGGATTTGTCACCTGGAAAAGAAATCTATTATTGGCAAAGTGAAAGTAAAGGTTGCTCGGTCATGTCTGATGACTCTTTGCGACCCCCTGGAATTCTCCAGGTGAGAAGACTTGAGTGGGTGGCCTTTCCCTTCTCCAGGGGAATCTTCCCAACCCAGGGATCGAACCCAGGTCTCTCCCACTGCAGGTTTACCTCAATTTACCATTTGAGCCACACAGGAAGCCCAAGAATACTGGAGTGGGTAGCCTATCCCTTCTCCAGGGGATCTTCTTGACCCAAGAATCAAAACAGGGTCTCTGGCATTGCAGGTGAACTCTTTACCAACTGAGCTATCAGGGAACTGAGACTTAAATCACAGATACAGTAACAGGGACTAACAGTTAACATTTATTGAGTTCATAAAATATGCCAGAAACTGCCAAGTAAAATTATAAATGTTTTTCCTCTCTGATAACTCCTTCTGATAATTCCTGTATAAAAAAGGTCTAGTACCCACCGTGATTGTCCACTAGGTACCAGGCCCTGTGATAATGTTACGAATACTGATGAGGAATAAATCTTAGCACTTTGTTTCACTTCCACATGAACTAAGTGCTTAAAAAGGCTGAAATAAAAAAGTCCCTGGAGAGACCGATTTTAATGGAATGATCAAGGAAGTCTTCCTTGAGGAGGTTGCATTTACACTGAGACCACAGAAAGGAGGACAGTGGGAAATCATCTCATGCTGCTGCTGCTGCTAAGTCGCTTCAGTCGTGTCCGACTCTGTGCGACCCCACAGACAGAAGCCCACCAGGCTCCTCTGTCCCTGGGATTCTCCAGGCAAGAATACTGGAGTGGGTTGCCATTTCCTTCTCCAATGTATGAAAGTGAAAAGTGAAAGTGAAGTCGCTCAGTCGTGTTCGACTCTTAGCGACCCCATGGACTGGAGCCTACCAGGCTCCTCCGTCCATGGGATTTTCCAGGCAAAAGTACTGGGGTGGGGTGCCATTGCCTTCCCCGAAATCATCTCATAGAGGGAGCAAATACAAAAGTTCTGAGATGACAACGACCTTGCATGTTAAAGGAAGATTTGGTGGGGCCACCTTTCAGTGAGAAATGGGGATAGTGATTTATTTCTGAGACCATTTCATGCAGGGATGGATTAAAAAATCAGGGTTTCTTCTGAGCTGATAGGGAAGCCACTGAGGGATTTCATACAGGAAAATATTATTTAATTTACCCCAAAGAGGACCCCTTTTCCTAAGATGCAGAGAAGAGATGGAGGGAAAGGAAGTCACTGAGAGACCAGTCAGTAGTAGTCAACCACAGTAGTTCAGACAGGAGATGGTGGTTGTCTGACTAAGGGCATGATTTTGGAAATAGAGGAAGTGGATGACTCAGAAATATAACTTACATAATTAACAGGAAATAAGAAAAGAATCAAGGATGACCCCTTAGTTTCTGAATATAGTACCCTTGAGAATTGCTTAGATGGAGAATTCAGAAAGAAAGAGGTTATTTCTAGGGCACATGGGAAGAGGGGGAAAGATTTTTATAATAAAATCTTGTCCTAATAAAGTTTAAGAAAATCAAGCCCAGATGACCATTGGATATGCAATCATAAAATGCAAAAGTGAATTATATAGTAGAAATATAAATTTGAGAATAATCAACATCAGTATGCTACTTAAGTCCACGGAAGTGAATGAGATCATCTAGACAGATGGATTTAGGATAGAGCCCTGAGGAGCTTCAGTACTTAGAGGTCAGATGGAAGAAGTCAGACATCAAAGAAATTTAAGAAAGAATAGCCCTAGAGGTAAAGGAAAAAAAATAAATAAGAGGATGTTGTCATGGAATCCAAGTTAGAAGTGTTTTAGAAAAAAAAAAAAAAGCAGATGTGGTCAAGTGTATTGAATGCAGGTCAAGTAAAATAAAGACAAATAATTTGTATAGTCAATTTAGCACTATGGTTATCACCAGCGACCTTGACAAAAACAGCTTCAGTCAAGTGTGGGAGAGTAAAACCCGATTACACAGGGTCAAAGAGTAGTGGAAGCACAGCATGATTTCAGAAGACTGTACTGTAATCTAATGCACAGAGTCCAAAAATTTCAACCATATAAGATGTGAAGTTCCGTTATTTCAAAGTTAATGAAATGACCTGTGTAACTATCATGCTGGTAGTTCGAAGGGTCCGGCTGTGTGATCCACATTTGTCCAAGTCCTAGCTGCACCTTTCCCACACAGTAGCTGTCCACTCCCCGTCAGATACAGACAGGTTTGACTCTGGATCCTATGTCTGTCTGGATCTCCTGGGACATCAGCAGGGACTCTGCTGTCTCCCGCTACTAGACCGACTGAGACTGTGCTGGATAAACACTGGGCATTTGCCGGTCACGCTGCATTAGCTTAATTCAAATCCTAAGATTTCCCAGCCTGGACACTCCTTGCATTCTCTATTTCAAGGTAAAGAAATTCATCCCACCTGCTCCTGCAACTGCTGGTTGGTTAAGAGAACAAGACTAAATTTGGTATTTACTCCAGATGTTCATGTACCAAGACAACATACAAGTTTTCTGTTGCCGAGGAAGAGGGGAAGCCTAGGCAGTAGAAGGAAACTAGAGATTTTTCTGAGACTAAACCGGAAAGATAATTTTTCAAAGTGAGTAGTAGTGGTAGTTACACAAGAAACAACTTAGATAAAGAAAAAGGTTGTGGTTGACATGAGATGTTTAATTGAAGTTTGGGAGGTGGAGCAGTTACAAATAATGAAACAGCCAAGGCAGGGGGGAGAATGTCCTTGGAAATGAGGTGAGGAACTGAGAGGTATGTTTGGATGAGTCAGGGAAATGGATGTTAATGTTGTTCCAACTGAGAGCACCCCTTGGAGCAGGGAAGAAGCTTGTCCCAGGTACAACGTTTTTGATGAATGAAAAGGAGTTATCAGAGGCATGATAAATGATAATAGTGAAGAGCAGAAAGGATGATATAACAGAATGTCATGGGCCTCAAAGGGATAGGCTGTTAAAATTATATTGGTAGGATAATGATCTGAAGGCAGCAGTGGGTAGCAAGGATGACTCTAGATCCATCTCTTGTTTGAGGATAGGATGTTTGAGAAAATAAACAGCCACCACCTCAGAGGGTATTAAAGGAGGTAGGATCCTCAAAAGATTGGCAAATGTCAGTTAAAGTAATGAGAAAAGAAGTCTAGTAATTGAGAAGTGTGTTTTTGTTGTTGTCGGTCAGAGCTGCAATTTCGTGGAGGGAGAGGTTGGGGGCAGCGGGTGCGTAGAGGACAGGATGTGGGAATGCTTCAGAGAAATACAGAGACGACCACTTTCAAGAAGGCGAATAGGAATATCTTACAAAAACAGGGAGAAGAAGTCATGTGCTATTTCTGTGTTATCCTGAAGGGAATGAGTTTCAAGGACAGTAGACTTCTTACTCTGGTGGGATGACAGCAATCTCGACCCCAAAGCCCTGAAGAACACTGCTATGTAGGCAGGTATTATAACAATAGAATAGAGGTCTCTTACAAAAACAGTGCCCTCTTCCCAACCCCTCACTTCCACAGCACTTTTTGCTACCCTCTGAGTGTGTCCTGCTCTGAGGGTGTGTTCAGGCAGCAGCCCTCTGTGCGGCTCTGGGACATCTCTCTCGTGTCTCCATTTGACCAGCTTTGTACGTAAAGTTGTGTGTCCACTTACTTTTCATTGTCAGTGTAAATTGTGGGTGGATCAGGTCTGATCCATCCATCTTTCCTCCCAGGCAGGGTGGACTTCCAATGTTTGCTAAATATACGACAAAAGAAATCTGCTCCCTTTTTTCAGAGTGACAGTGTATTATTTGACTTGACAGAGGGATGAAGAAAGAAAGAGTGAGGAGTGTTGCTGCTTAACCAAGGCACAGAATGCCCACTGTCCAGAGGCACTGCCAGGGAAAGAGGTTGTTTAGAGGATGTGAGCTGAGGAGGAGGCTGCCCCGAGAGACTGAGG
Organism: Tragelaphus eurycerus; assembly: GCA_935064755.1. Classification (NCBI taxonomy): domain Eukaryota; kingdom Metazoa; phylum Chordata; class Mammalia; order Artiodactyla; family Bovidae; genus Tragelaphus; species Tragelaphus eurycerus. The sequence continues at coordinate 6,771,826 of CAKXYN010000034.1, read as the reverse complement.
CCCCCTGAGGATCACACCACGTATACAGAGATGGGAACGCTCAGGTTAGTCTGACATATCGTTCAATGTTTTTATTATCTCTGTAAACCAAAGTTCTGAAGTGTATCAGGACTCAAAGCCAGTCTTTTGCAGTGAATAATGAACTTAAATGAGGCCTTTTGTGTTGATTATCTGATGATTCATTCCAATGTAGCAGTCGCTTTGGGCTGTGCTGAAGCGGGAAAAAAAGAACAGGATGTGTTCAGGTGGCATTTTTGATTCATGGCCTTTCTCTTATGATTTATTATTCTGAGATATTCAATTTGAAAAGCAAATAGTTTGATGCTAAGTGATAGATTATTTATCTTCAGTGTGAAGAAAGCCATGTTGACAATTCTGAAAGAAGTAACAGAGACGGGGGAACGTTTTCTTTCCTCATGATCCATCACCAAGTGGGGTTGACTCTAAAAATAAGAGACTCTAAAAATAAGAGACTCTCTGGACAAAAGAACCACTTGTGGAAGTCTTTTGTTCCTTTAATAAACAATTTTGAATGCCAGCCTAACTAATGTCAAGCTCTTTACCAAGTCCATTGGAGGAATGACAAAGCAGAGCAGTCATAGGCTCTACAAGAGAAAAGACATGACAAGCAACCAAAAAAAAAGAATGAGAACCAAAGACCACTGAAAAGGCCTTATTACAACTGCACACTGAAGTCCAGCAAAAATATATGTGGAAGGGGAAAAAGAGCAAGAAAGGGATCATGATGGGATAAAATTTACCAGGGAAGACTTCAGAGGAAAAACATAGGGTCTTGAACTTTAATTGGATTTACGCATTTTTAGAAATCTGAAGCTGGAACAGCAGCTGCGCAGAGATACCCATGTCCAAGGGCAAAGGAGAAGCCCCAGAAGAGGGTAGGAGGGGCAAAATCACATTTAGAATCAAAACCCATACCCGCCAGAGATGCTCAGAGGGCTCAAACATACTTTGTGCACACCAGGACCCACAAACCCCACAGAGACTGAGACAGCACTGTGCTTGAGTGTCTCCTGCAGAGATATGAGTCAGTAGTGGCCTGCCGCAGGGGCAGGGCCTTTGGGTGCAGAAGGCCTGGGTACGGCATAAGCCCTCTTGGAGGAGGTCACCATTAACCCCACCATGGAGCTGCCTGAATTTACACAGAACTGGGGAAACTTGAAGGGCACAACAGAAGCTTGTGCACACCAGACCCCAGGAGAAAAGGTCCCCACAAGAGACTGACCCAGACTTGCCCGTGAATGTCCAGGAGTCTCCCATGAAGGCAGGGGTCAGCAGGGGCCTGCTGCAGAGTTGGCACTGAGTGCAGCAGTGCATGCATGGGAACTTTTGAAGGAGGTCGCCATTGACTTCTTTACCTCCACCATAGTTTGGCCCCAGGTAAATAACAGGGAGGGAACACAGCTCCATCCATCAACAGAAAATTGGATTAAAGATTTACTGAACATGGCCCCATCCATCAGAACAAGACCCAGTTTTCCCCTCAGTCATTCTCTCCCATCAGGAAGCTTCCATAAGCCTCTTATCCTTCTTCATCAGAGGGCAGACAGACTGAAAACCACAATTGCAGAAAACTAACCAATCTGATCACATGAAGCACAGCCTTGTCTAAATCAATGAAACTATGAGCTATGCTTGTAGGGCCACCCAAAATAGACAGGTCATGGTGAAGAGTTCTGACAAAATGTGGTCCACTGGGAAAGGAATGGCAAACTTCAGTATTCTTGCCTTGAGAACCCCATGAACAGTACAAAAAGGCAAAGAGAAAGGACACTGAAAGATGAACTCCCGGGGTTGTTAGATGCCCAATATGCTACTGGAGATCAGTGGAGAAATAACTCCAGAAAGAATGAAGAGACGAAGTCAAAGTGAAAACAACACCCAGTTGTGGATGTGAGTGGTGATGGAAGTAGTCAGCAACACTGCATAGGAACCTGGAATGCTAGGTCCACAAATCAAGGCAAACTGGAAGTGGTCAAATAGGAGATGGCAAGAGTGAATGTCAACATTTTAAAAATCAGTGAACTAAAATTGACTGGAATGGGCGACTTTAACTCAGATGACAATTATATCTACTACTATGGGCAAGAATCCCTTAGAAGAAATGGAGTACCCATGATAGTCAACGAAAGAGTCCAAAAATGCAGTACTTGGATGCAATCTCAAAAATGACAGAATGATCTCTGTTAGTTTCCAAGGCAAGCCATTTAATATCACAGTAATCCAAGTCTATGCCACAGTCAGCAGTGCTGAACAAGCTGAAGTCACATGGTTCTAGGAAGACCTACAAGACCTCCTAGAATTAACACCCCCAAAAGATGTCCTTCTCATTATAGGGGCCTGGAAAGCAAAAGTAGGAAGTCAAGAGATACCTGGAGTAACAGGCAAATTTGGCCTTGGGAGTACAGAATGAAGCAGAGCAAAGGCTAATAGAGTTTTGCCAAGAGAACGCACTGGTCATAGCAAACACCCTCTTCCAACAACACAAGAGAAGACATCACCAGAGGGTCAACACCATACATGGTGTCCACCATACATGGACATCACCAGAGGGTCAACACCAAAATCAGATTGATTATATTCTTTGCAGCCAAAGATGGAAAAGCTCTATACATTCAGTAAAAATGAGACCGGGAGCTGACTGTGGCTCAGATCATGAACTCCTTATTGCCAAATTCAGACTTACACTGAAGAAAGTAAGGAAAACCACTAGACCATTCAGGTATGACCTAAATCAAATCCCTTATCATTATGCAGCAGAAGTGAGAAATAGATTCAAGGGATTAGCTCTAACAGAGTGCCTGAAGAACTATGGATGGAGGTTCATGACATTAGACAAGAGAAAGGGATCAAGATCATTCCCAAGAAAAAGAAATGCAGTAAGGCAAAATGGTTGTCTGAGGAGGCCTTACAAATAGCTGTGAAAAGAAGAGAAGTGAAAGGAAAAGGAAAAAAGGAAAGATATACCCATTTGAATGCAGAGTTCCAAAGAATAGCAAAGAGAAATAAGAGAGCCTTCCTCAGTGATCAATGCAAAGAAATAGAGGAAAACAACAGAATGGGAAAGACTAGAGATCTCTTCAAGAAAATTAGAGATACCAAGGGAACATTTCATACAAAGATGGGTACAATAAAGGCCAGAAATGGCATGAACCTAACAGAGGCAGAAGATATTAAGAAGAGGTGGCAAGAATACACAGAAGAACTATACAAAAAAAGATCTTCACGACCTAGATAACCATGATGGTGTAATCACTCACCTAGAGCCAGACATCCTGGAATGTGAAGTCAAGTGGGCCTTAGGAAGCATCACTACAAACAAAGCTAGTGGAGGTGATGGAATTGCAGTTAAGCTATTAAAAATCCTAAAAGATGATGCTGTGAAAGTGCTGCACTCAATACTCCAGCAAATATGGAAAACTCAGCAGTGGCCACAGGACTGGAAAAGGTCAGTTTCATTCCAATCCCAAAGAAAGGCAAAGCCAAAGAATGCTCAAACTATTACACAATTGCACTCATCTCATATCCTAGCAAAGTAATGCTCAAAATTCTCCAAGCCAGGCTTCAGCAGTATGTGAACCGTGAACTTCCAGATGTTCAAGCTGGATTTAGAAAAGACAAAGAAACCAGAGATCAAATTGCCAACATCCCCTGGAAAAAGCAAGAGCTCCAGAAAAACATCTACTTCTGTTTTATTGACTATGTCAAAGCCTTTGACTGTGTGGATAACAAACTGTGCAAAATTCTTAAAGAGATGGGAATATCAGACCACCTGACTTGCCTCTTGAGAAAGCTGTATGAAAGTCAGGAAGCAACAGTTAGAACTGGACATGGAACAACAGACTGGTTCCAAATAGGAAAAGGAGTATGTCCTGCTTATTTAACTTCTATGCAGAGTACATCATGAGAAACGCTGGGCTGGAAGAAGCATAAGCTGGAATCAAGATTTCCAGGAGAAATACAATAACCTCAGATATGCAGATGATACCACCCTCATGGCAGAAAGTGAAGAACTAAAGAGCTTCTTGATGAAAGTGAGAGAGTGAAAAAGTTGGCTTAAAACTCAACATTCAAAAAACTAAGATCATGGCATCTGGCACCATTACTTCATGGCAAACAGATGGGGAAACAATGGAAACAGTGACAGATTTTATTTTCTTGGGCTCCAAAATCACTGCAGATGGTGACTGCAGCTATGAAATTAAAAGATGCTTGCTCTTTAGAAGAAAAGCTAGGACCAACCTAGACAGCATTATTAAAAAGCAGAGACATTACTTTGCCGACTAAGGTCCGTCTAGTCAAAGCTATGGTTTTTCCAGTAGTCATGTATGGATGTGAGAGTTGGACTATAAAGAAAGCTGAGAGCTGAAGACTTGATGCTTTTGAACTGTGGTGTTGGAGAAGACTCTTGAGAGTCCTTTGGACTGCAAGGAGATCCAACCTGTCCATCCTAAAGGAAATCAGTCCTGAATATGCACTGAAAGAACTGATGCTGAAAATGAAACTCCCAAGACTGTGGCCACCTGATGCGAAGAACTGACTCATTGGAAAAGACCCTGATGCTGGGAAAGATTGAAGGCAGGAGGAGAAGGGGATGACAGAGGATGAGATCACTAGATGGCATCACTGACTCAATGGACATGAGTTTGCATAAACTCTTGGAGTTGGTAATGGACAGGGAAGTCTGGCATGATGCAGCCCCTGTGCAGAGTCAGCCACGACTGAGCGACTGAACTGAACTGAGAAATCTGGGCCCTGGGAGAGCAGGTGTCTCGAGGTTACTTTCAGAATTCTACAGAGAAAAGAAGGAAAGGGAAGAGAAAATAAGTATAAAACTGTATGAACAGACATTTTAAAAGATCTAAGTAAATGAAAATATATATTATTTTACAGAGAAGAATATTGTGATAAGATAAATTCTAACTAAGTTTACCTATACCTTCAATCCATAGGTAATAATTCCTAAGTCTTTTATGAACTTGATATGGATAACATAGTATCATCATAAAATTTACTTGGAAGAACAAGGGGCCAAGAATAGACAGGCACTTCTGGAGCAGTGGGGGACATTCTTCCCTTCCCAGATCAGGACTTTTTCTAAAGCTCCAGTGACAAAGGTTGTGAATCCAGAGGTAAACCATTATCACAGAGGAACAGACAGGAAAGTTTCAGTCCAGTCCACATCTTTCAGGGTCCACGGGTGAGAGAGAATATAAAGTTCATTCAGAAGAAAACCCTGATTTCAAAATAACCTTTAAAAAAAAAAGTTTAAGTCCTTGGCTAGCAAAAATGAATCTGCTTCTTTATGGGGCCTACTCGCCAGTGAATGCCAAGGATTGTCATTCACTTAGCCAACCATTTCTTGAATACATACTTTTAATTTTTAAAATTTAAAAATAACTGTAACTATGTCCTCATTTGATTTTAAATCTATCATTTTAAATTAAAAAAGGGTTGTTAATGGCCTTACTTGCACATCTTTAAGTACCAGCTTCCTGGGGAAGCTGTTTCTTCTCCTTCCCTGAGGCACAATAAACTACTGTGTCCTCTGAGATTTTCCCCAGCTAGGATCTACGCAAGTATTTATCATAATGTCCACTTTTCTTTTTATCCTTTGTATCGTCTTCTCCAGAGTGAGCTTATCAAAACAAGAGGCACTGTCTTTTCATCTTTTGTGTCACCTGGGCTAGGTGGGGGTTTAGGGCGCATGGTAAGTATTCAATAACTATTAAATGAAAGAATGAATGGATCGCTCCAAGATGGTCTACAGGAAGTGCTTTCTGAACATAGGAATAGGGCCTGGAAGAGTACTTAGGGAATCATTTCTAATGCTTTTATGATTCAGTGATGACATAGGAATGCGAGATGTTAAAGATCATAGGAGTAAAAACAAGTAAGAATTCAATTCATCCAGAAAGCATTTCCTTTTTCAATTGCTGGCATTTTAAAGGCACATTATTCTCAGTACTAAGATGATAATTTCAGAGCAGGAAGAAAAAAGTTTTATGTTGCCGCCACAGCATAGAACACATTAATGTATTTGTGTGAGCAGAATAAAAGGTATCTTGAAAATTCCAAACAAAGTGATTTCTCAATGACAAGAGGTGAACCAATTAAAATCAGAGACTGGAAAGAAGAGTTTGGCAACTGCTTTGTGATAAGACATTTCTGAGAGAGCTTCAGGGAAAATGATGCACGTACATCATTTGTTTCAACCTAAGACTAGAAAAAAAAAAAGACTTGACAAGAGAATACTGCATGAATCAAGTCATGAACTAGCCCAATGTCTTGACTTTGGGATAGGCTTGTAAATTTCCAGGATGGACTTCTCCATCTTATGTCATATAACTAATCAACTGTTCAGTCATGTCCACATATATTCCTCTATCCCCAACTGTGTTATGGGAATTTGATTTAAAAAAACTTCAGCATGTTTCCTATTTTAAGGCTTTATTTTTCTTCCTAGAAACCTTTATTAGCCAAGGCTTCACTCATTGCCACGTAAGCAGTTTATTATAATTCAGGGCCGTGAACTCTGGACATACTTTTTAAATTATTAATTTGGATAGTTGGTAGAGTATGGGGGTTAAATGTACTATAAAAATTGTTTAGCATGGTAATTCTCATTTGGTATGTTCTACTTTCCATTAGCTGAAACATGTCTATCATCAGAGCATACTATTGGACATTATGACACTTTTGGATATTATCAACTGCAAAAGCTGAAGTACATTTTATAGGGAATATAAACAGGACTGTTGGAGACAGACTACCTGGATTTAAATCCCAACTTTGTCACACACCAGCTTCTTGAGCTTGGACTCATGACTTAACCTCTGTGTACTTTTATTTCCTTATCTATAAAATGGTGGTGATCATAATAAAAGTAACCACTCATTAACGTTATTTTAAATTTTAAACAACTTATTTTACATTTAGAATAGAGCGCAGAGTATACGGAACTTTGTAGGAATTTATTACTGCTCTTATTATTTCCATTGCGATTTTTATAGACTTCTGAAAGATCCCATACTGTCTTACTATTATAATTTTTCAACCTACTCACTAATTAAAAAAAGATGTCCAGATGAGAAAGTAGATTCCACTACAGTGGAACCAATGGTTGAACCATTGTGATATCTTTGACTACAAAGTAAACATTGTTTATGGGGCACAGAAGCACTTTTTAGAAAGGCATACGGGGGTTTAGGGGGAGAAAACCACCCGGCAACCATGTCTTAGCACCACTACCCCTACATACAATACAGGGCACTTTACATGTTCTGTTTCTGCAGATTAAATGCCAGCAAACTTTTTCCATAAAAATCAAGAGGAAAAAAAAAAAAAATATATATATATATATATATATATATATATGGAGAAGGAAATGGCAATCCACTCCAGTATTTTTGTCTGGAGAATCCCATGGACAGAGGAGCCTGATGGGCTACTGTTCATGGGGTCACAAAGAGTTGGACATAACTGAGTGATCAAGCATACACACACACACACACACACACACACACACACACACACACAGTTTTGTTGGTCACATGATCTGTTACATGACCTCTCCAGGTGTTATAACTACCAATCTGGAGATATGTGAAAGCAGCCCAAAGCAATAAGTAAACAAATAGGCTTGAATGTGTTCCAATAAAACTTTAAAAAATAAGCATAGTTTCCTAGATGTGCTTGCCGAGACCAATTTCTATAGTCAAGTTAGCTGCCCCAGGCCTGCATTCACAACTCAGACAAGGGACTCCGACCAAGAGGCTTCACCTTGAGTCACTGCATGACGCTCATCTTAAGTTTTTCCCATTCTAAACTCCTACTATCTTGATCTATCTGAAAATGCACTGTGCTTCTTGACCTTGAAAAATCCATACATTTAGACACATACACACTCGTGGAAGGTAAAATGCCCTTTGATATCTAACCACATTTGGTTAAAAGCAACAAAATGGAAGTGTGAGGAAGTAAGAAAGCATAAAAAACATCTACTGAGAGTCAGAATGCAGAACTAGTCATGATTTCAATCTTTGCAAGCAAAAAAAAAAAAAATCAAAACAGGCCCAATGTGACATATGAAGAGTGAGAAAAGTGCAGACTAATGGCTGGCTGGTTAAATTCATCTTCAATAATTCATTTAGAAATGAGTAGCAGAAAAAAGCCAGAGAAATCTGAAAACATCAAGAAGAGAGACCTATTAAATGACTTTCCAACTGTTACCCAAGGTCAGGGGAAACATGAGCTCGAAACCATGAAAGTCCTGGCTCCCAGGTTCCAATTTTAACAGCAAGATGGCATGCCTTGTTCTTGAAGGTATAGTCCCTATGCTTAAAGAAAGGGAAAGGAGACAAACCCAGATATAAACAAATTTAATCCAGATTACTCTGGCCTTATCTGTTAAAAGGCATTAGTTTAGTAGAAGTGGCACTGGGTGTGAATTATTCAATGCCCATATCCTTCCCAACTTTAAGGATTTTTTTTTTTTAAAAGCTAGGTATCAAGACCATTAATAATTGATAAAGCATTTGTAAACCCTTTGCAAATGAACAGTCAAGGGACACATTAATAAAACATCTTTAAAAATCTCCATCGCTGTGCTGATTCTCATCATGCTTCCCCAAAGCAGAGTAAATGGGCAGCTCGTCCTCCAGCCCAAAGCAAAGGCCAGCGCCTCTGACAAGGTGACACAGAGGGTGGAGGGCACTGCCTTTTAGGAAACCATGGCCATCTTTTACTTTTATCCACACCCCTCCAGCTAACTCTGAGTTTATGAACCATTCCCCCAATAAATTAATTCTTGGGCCAAATTTTTCTGCTGGGTCACTCTAGTGATATAAATTCATAAATAAACCTTTTGACATTTCTATTTGCAAAGAAAACATTTAAGATGCTGGAGGAATGGAGGGTTAGGCATTTAGGAAGGGTCAATGAAAATCTTCACCTTGAGGTCACTGCACATTTAGCTCAGGCTAAGAGCGGTCAGGGTTGCCGAATGCCACAGCTTCAAGGCAGTTAAGTGGCTTGGCTCATCTTATTCTCGCTGGATAATGCTAAAGGAATAAAAACGTATTTTATTGACATGGCATCTTTCTTCTTAGGATTGAATAGTGAAGGCACAAGAAAGAACTATTAGCTTTTAGCATATCAGCCTGTCACTGCCCTTGGACAGAGAAGAGACTGTCAAAAATGCTATGTAAATAAGATCAATGGACCAGGGTCAAGATTTCCAAGCAGGAGGTCATGGGTCATAATCCTCTAGAGAGAACTATCCACCTGCATGTGACTTGAGATGACCTAGTAAGAATTCCTTCATCAGGTAAAGGCCCTTCCCTCATGTCCAAGTTCAGAGGTCATTTTAGAGGTGGTGATTTTCCCATTAGTAGCACCCCAAAACATTTATTGAACACTATGTTGGAGAAGACTCTTGAGAGTCCCTTGGACTGCAAGGAGATCCAACCAGTCCATTTTGAAGGAGATCAGCCCTGGGATTTCTTTGGAAGGAATGATGCTAAAGCTGAAACTCCAGTATTTTGGCCACCTCATGCGAAGAGTTGACTCATTGGAGAAGACTCTGATGCTGGGAGGGATTGGGGGCAGGAGGAGAAGGGGACGACAGAGGATGAGATGGTTGGATGGCATCACTGACTCGATGGATGCGAGTCTGAGTGACCTCCGGGAGTTGGTGATGGACAGGGAGGCCTGGCGTGCTGCGATTCATGGGGTTGCAAAGAGTCAGACACGACTGAGCGACTGATCTGATCTGATCTGATCTGATATGCATGACTTCACAGGTGTTGAGAGTATAATGTTAAGACTCCAACTATGCCTTTCCAAATATTTCATTTGAATTTTTGGAGGCAAAATTCATAGATAAACAGAGAAGTGATTTCTCAAAGGGACAAAAAAGCCCAAGGAAACCAGGTAAATAGAATCCTACTGGAGTACTGAGGTGGGTATTTCAAGGATCTGCAACTGATGTAATCAGGGGCATTATAGGATAATGAAACATAGGTTCTCTTGATTCCTGTAATTTCTGGACTAATTTAGTACTGTATCTGCCTAGATTCTCAGTAGTTGATTCAGCTCTGTTCAGGCAAAGAGAGAGAGGACAGCCCCTTACTTGGGGAATATTAATTAAGACATAGAGTCTGTGTTTTCTGCTCCAATAAATTTCAGAGTCTTCAGTCCATCTTTAAAATTGCACTTTTTTTTTTTCCCAAACCTGTATCAAAATGTCCAAAGAAGAATAAGGCTTTCCCCAGTATAATCCTTTTAGTTCAAGTAGGGTTACAATTTGGGTTAGGGTAAGAGTGTGAATTGGGCTTCCCTGGTGGCTCAGAGGTTAAAGCGTCTGCCTGCAATGTGGGAGACCTGGGTTTGATCCCTGGGTCGGGAAGATCCCCTGGAGAAGGAAATGGCAACCCACTCTAGTATTCTTGTCTGGATAATCCCATGGACAGAGGAGCCTGGTGGGCTACGGTCCATGGGATCGCCAAAGAGTTGGACATGACTGAGCGACTTCACTCACTCCACTGAGAATGAATTAGGGTTTGGGTTAGGACTGCCTCAGATTTTCGATTTATGAAAGGAAATTTCCAAAATGGAGATATTCTCATCCCAGGAAAACTTCCTCATTTATTTAACCATCCGTAAATTTGTTACTGTTCAACAAAGCTCAGCGTTATATGCTACAATCCACCCTAGTCCAAGCCCCATGCATTCTCACCTGGACTAATGCTTCATCCTCGTAACTGGTCCTCCTCCTCTATGATGGCTCCCTCACAATCCTGACCTACACAGCATCCAGAATGATCCCTACTAATGAGAATCAGTCTGTGTAACCCCTGGACCTAAGATCCTCCTTTTGACAGCCAACAAGTTCCTATGTTATTTGCTACCTGATGGCTCTTCTAACTTCACCTTCAACTTCTTCCACTTTCCATTCTCCTTCCACACATAATTGTAAGCTCATGATTATCTAAGGGACTTTCTATTTCTTTTCCCTAAAATCACCTGATCCCAGATATTGGCATTTTCTTCCTGTCTTTTCATTCAGGCTTCATTTTGCACAACAGAGTGGTCTTCCCTGACTATTCAACTTACCTACAGCCTACTTATGCTTGCAGACAATTCGCCCTCCTCAGCTCACTCTCTGCCATTTCATTATTTTTTTCAGAAATTATCACTATCTGTTCATATGTTTATTTACTTTCTTATTTTCTATCTTTACCACCCCTCATCTCCAACTAGAAATAAGCTGCATGTGGTCAGGACCTTGTTGAATGAATGTTGAGTTTATACATCAGTCCATTTAAGACATAGTCCCTTCCTGTAGAAAGTAGAACAAAACAGCTATTAAAGATAACATGTGAAAAGTATTATAGATGAGGTCAGGCCACAGAGTATAGAGGTTCAAGGCAAGATGGCCTGTAGCTGGAATGAATAGGGAAAACTTCATGATGCAGGAGGTCTTTTACTTAATAGGTCAAGAGTCTGAGACCTGCAGTTGGTTTTAGATAAATATGATCCTGGAGAAAAAGTATAGCTAGATATTCTTCAAGACGTGTGGATGATGAACCCCAAATCCTGTTGCATGAATAAGGGAAGGGATGCCAGACAAGGCACCTATGGCCCTTCCAAGGAGCTCATTATTGGTTTTTTTATGATGTGGGGGTGGGGTGGGGGGAAACTTCCTTGTTACTCAAATGAAAAAATGTGTGGTACTTTTTCTTTGCGATTTCAAAGTGAAAGTGAAAGTCACTCAGTTGTCTCCAACTCTTTGTGACCCTATGGACTATCCAGTCCATGGAATTCTCCAGGCCAGAATATTGGAGTGGGTAGCCTATTCCTTCTCCAGGGGATCTTCCCAACCCAGGAATCGAACCCAGATCTCCCACATTGCAGGCAGATTCTTTACCAGCTGAGCCACCAGGGAATTTCAAAGCCGAAAATAAATACAACAGGAAATAAACTTATTTTTCTAAATTATATCCTTCTAGTAAAAAAAAAATAAGTGCACCTAGCCTATATATACGGAGAAGGCAATGGCACCCCACTCCAGTACTCTTGCCTGGAAAATCCCATGGATAGAGGAGCCTGGTGGGCTACAGTCCATGGTGTTGCAAAGAGTCAGACACGACTGAGCGACTTCACTTTCACTTTTCACTTTCATGCATTGGAGAAGGAAATGGCAACCCACTCCAGTATTTTTGCCTGGAGAATCCCAGGGACAGAGGAGCCTAGTGGGCTGCCGTCTATGGGGTTGCACAGAGTCAGACACGACTGAAGTGACTTAGCAGCAGCAGCCTCTATATATCTGGCTAGCTGTGATAAACTGATTTAATGTTCCAGAAACAAGAGTTTGTCCCTTAAACAAACTAGAATTAAGAGATAAATTTCAAAGACTTGTATCTGCTATTTCTTCCTCTCACTTATCCTCTACCCAAAGACAACACACGGACTTCTTTAAAAAGAAACTAAAATAAACAGTATCTGTGACCATAGGTATAAAAAGCCTGGGAATAATTCTTTGTTGTACATAAAGTTGAAAACAAAGTGCCCTCCCCTCCCAGATGACATTTAAGCCCTGCCAGTATCCCAATCACTCACTCCCTGTCCCTCACCCAGATATCTGCTCTTGTAATAATCTTGTTCCTCTTGTAGCAACAGAATTCTCTCCAACAGCCTCCTATATCCTTGTAGGCAATGGGCTGTGTCCATCCCCATCAGCACAAAGGACACAATGAAATAGATCTGGAGACACACTGTCTAGTGCGGAGCCAAGGAAAGAGGTTTTGGCGATGACATGGCCCTAATTACTTATGAGCACTGTCAGCTCAATCACCCAGTTAGACCCCTGCCCCCACCTTGCTTCTGTGCTGTGGTGGTTTGATCTTTTTCAAAGCAAAGTCCACCCAGCCATTAAAATAGATAAGGAGGCCAATATGGCCGTTCAGTCTCCTCACAGAATAAGTCACCAACATCAACACACACAGCCACGTACACACACCAGAAACCAGTGGCACTGAAGATTTCATCGGCTGTCTGACAAGAGGATATTTAATTAACTCTCGTACCTGTCTCTCCCTGCATGAGACAAACAAATCAAGGAGCTCTGGAAGAATAATTAGTTCAAGATGTAAAAGCAGCATCTGACTTTTAAAAAAATTAAAAATAAGTAAAAAACCTTCCAAAACGAGAGACAGAAGCAGTGGGAGTCCAGGGTGTCTAATTATCATGGATTAGGAGCCCAGGACCCTCGCTAAGTGCTTTGCCACCAAGCATTCTTCTGAGATCAGGAGCCAGCTGGGCCCTGATGCACCAAAATATATACAATAAAACCCAGAGTCTGAACATATGGCCACCTCAGAAGGCAAAAAGTGTGTCTTTGAAAAATGCACTTGGGAGTATAAAAGCTCTACTCTCTCACGTTTGGAAGTGTGTGTACTGGGAGTTATTTTCCCAGTGGTGTGGATGGGTGTGCAGTATTAGAGAAGAATCAACTTTCCTCACTACTGATTTATGCAGACAGAGAGACACTCACCTCTTCCCCCATCTTTAATCAGTCTGCACATGGAAACAGAAATTAAGTTACTTGATTGATGAATTTGGAAAGTATACCTGAGTGTGCTCAGTTCCACCCCTTTTACACTCAATCTGTTGGCAGGAAGCTTATATTTTCTGCTAGACAGATCCCCATGAAGGAAGCCTTTGATTTTCCTGTTGCTCCTGTGCTATAGACGTGGCATTAACAAGATCGCTGTATCACAGAAATTTTAATAGAGATGTGGTGTTAACAAGATCACTGTTATCACAGAGATTAAACCACATTCTCGGATTTTTTTTTTTTTTTTTCGGTTTACTTCATTTTTTGTTTGTATTAAAGAGGCTGTTTTGTTTGATGCCTCTCTGATATCTGTGTCTGTCTTTCAATTATTTTAGAATTTAGACACAGAGGATGAGTGTATTTATTGGTGCCTCAAACACCTCTTTCACCTGGTGGGAGAAATGCCTGGATATCACAATGAGAACTTTTAACAATTTTCTGTTATCCTTTGTTACATTAATGGACTCGTAATATCTTTTTTGACTTAAGGCAAACCAGGATAAAGATAAAAGGAATAGTCACAGAGCCAGAAATAATTTTTTTAATATGCATCAACTTGAAGTTATAAAAATTAGAGAACTGTCTTAGGGGAGAATTCTTGGAGGGATGTGGGTCAGGAAGCCCAAGATGCATTCACAAAAAAAAAAAAAAAAATGCCAGAAAGAGAGGAAGTCATCATTTTACTTCCCATAGCCTAAATCTATTACATTTCCATCAATAATAGTCAAGAATTTTTTTTTTTCCCCAAAAAAGCACACTTGCCAGCCCTTCCACAATGAGTCATTTACTTCCTTTATGGATTTAACAATAGTTTGTTATCCATTCCTGGCAAAGGACTGCATTCACCGTGGCCTTGAACTTTTTCTTCTGACTTTGATTTTCTTCTCCCCAAACACGTTGGTTCAACTGGATTTGCAGATTCTTTTATGTCATATCCAGTTTAATCCTCCTCTTTCCTCTTGGTAGACTTTGTCCTTTAGACTGTCTCTTGATTTCCCACCTAGGACATTTTTTTTCCTCTTTATACACTGGACATGAGCAGTCAATAATAACCTCCTAGAATGTAGCTCAGGCCCTCTCATGCTTGGAAGGATTGGTAACTAACATTTATTATATACCAGAAACTATAAAAATATTATAATACCTTCAACAATACAAAAATATATCTATATGTTTATTAATTTCAGCATTCTTTATTAAAAGCAAAATACTGGAAATATCCCCAATGTCCATGCATAGAAGAAGGACTGAATAAACTATGATATATCCTAACAGCACAGAAACCATGCAGCCACCAAAGAATGAGAAAGATCTCTAAAAAGTGATATGGGGAAATTTTCTGCATATACTATTAAGTGAAAGTGAAAACAAAAAAGCACATACAAGTATCTACAGTGTGCTACTTTTGTGCAAGAAAAAAAAAGGGATATAAGAAGCTATATATGTCTCTGATTATATGTGCAAAAATAAATACAGGAAGACTAAACTAGAAACTTACAAGACTGATTGCTTAAAGGGGGAGGGTGGGATTGGGATGAAAAGACTGTGAGAATGGCAATGAGTTAATAGGATGAGGGAGGACAGCACAGCTCTGAGGACAGCTTTTGTTACAGTCCTGACCTTTAGAATATCCTAAAATGAAAGAATGAATGAGTCATAAATCAATGAAACCCACTGAATTGCTGGGGGATCCAAAAGGGAATACAAACAAATGAATCCAACGGTAGTGAAAGTAAATAAGTACATTGAAATACGTGGAGGAAGAAAAGAAATAATTTAAATAACTGGAATATAACGTTTTGACTATGTATTTTGTAATTCAAAAAGACCAAAGAATCCGTCCACAGATAGTGTCCTCTATTTTCTAAGTTCAGTTTTCACAGGAGTATAGTTTAGCAATTCTGAAACAACTTTGTACACATACAGAGACTGAACAAATAAGTAAAGAGACTGCAAGTCACGAGAGTCGCATTCCTCAATGCTGGAAAAAGGAATTCTGGATAAGGAAAGAAGGAATGTTAAACTGAACTCGGTAGTACTTAATTGAATTCCTAACTTAGAGGTGGAGAAGGCAATGGCACCCCAGTCCAGTACTCTTGCCTGGAAAATCCCATGGATGGAGGACCCTGGTAGGCTGCAGTCCATGGGGTCGCTAAGAGTCGGATATGACTGAGCGACTTCACTTTCACTTTCCACTTTCACACATTGGAGAAGGAAATGGCAACCCACTCCAGTGCTCTTGCCTGGAGAATCCCAGGGACTGTGGAGCCTGGTGGGCTGCTGTCTATGGGGTCGCACTGAGTCAGACACGACTGAAGCAACTTAGCAGCAGAAGCAGTAGCAGTAACTTAGAGGACAATAGGAATCAGCATGAGTCTGTGTGTTCCTATATATATAAAGACAGATAAATACAAAAATGTAGATGTGTGAATGTAGGAATATATAGATAAGAATTTCCTAGCCCTGTCTGATGAGAGGACCTAGAAGCAATGCTATCTTGATAGAAATTAGCACACCTTGTATCCAGATTTTAATTTCTAAATTCCGTTCTTCAATAAAAGGAACCAGAGCTCCCTGGAAAAATAGCTGATTCTAAGGCTGGTGTAGAGAAAAATAAAAACAGAGCTTGGAATAATTCTTTGTGGTGCCTGAAAGTAGATTAATGTTCAAAAGAAGATAGGGGCATGTCCAAATAGTACAGTGGCCAAGATGTACTCCCAAAGGCCAACTCTTAGACAATCTGAGCAACAAAATATGTAACAGTAGTAATGGATTATAATTCACAGAATAAACTAATGATGCACAAGTCCGTACTGATGTAAGTAAATAAATGAAGAACTGTTCTTCCTTATAGTAAAATCCCAACTAAAAAGCAGAAATAATGGAATGAAAAAGAAATTACCATTAGGTACTCAGCATATTAATAATTGTTGTAGGCAAGGATAAAGAGAGTAAGAACAGATAGAAATTATATACATTAATATTACTAAACAAATAAGATGTTAGACCCAAATTGAGCTGACTACTATGAACAGGTTTTCCCAATATGCTGAACTGCTAAATCTTTCTGGGGTTGATGAGCTCTAAAATTGAATGAGATAAGCATCATCTCTTTTATTCACATCACCTAATGCAACAGTGGGGAAGGCAATGGCACCCCACCCCAGTACTTTTGCCTGGAAAATCCCATGGACGGAGGATCGTGGTAGGCTCCAGTCCATGGGGTCGCTAAGAGTAGGACATGACTGAGCGACTTCACTTTCACTTTTCACTTTCCTACATTGGAGAAGGAAATGGCAACCCACTCCAGTGTTCTTGCCTGGAGAATCCCAGGGACGGGGGAGCCTGGTGGGCTGCCGTCCATGGGGTCACACAGAGTTGGACACGACTGAAGTGACTTAGCAGCAGCAGCAGCAATGCAACAGACACTAACAATAACATATTCCTACTTTAGAGGACAACAGAGGCCAGGAATAGTTCTGCAATATCACAACCAAATGGACAGTGATTGAGAAAATAAGTGGTTCCAAATATACCTAGAATCAACATCAATTAACCAAATTAATCAAAAACAGTAACTTCTTCCAGATCTTTATGCTTCCCATTAGATGACAAATTCCTTTAGTGCAAGGCAAGGAGCTTATTTTATCTTAAAAAGCTAATGTTTCTTAGGGGTCTTCTATGTGCCAACCTCTCTGCTTATAAATTTATGTACATGACTGCACAGCATCATCAGAGTCCTTTACGGATTTGAAACTAGCATAACCTCCATTATCACAGGAAAACTTGGAAGGTGGTAGACACGTGCAAAATCTAAATCCAGGCTTTCCATCTGACTTGCTCTTACAAACTACACAACACACTTGGTGTAAAAGGAAGAGACGTGCATTGGATGTAATATGCTGTCCTCATGTCTTCCTCCGTTGGTCTCTTTGGAAACTCAGTGTGTTTCTAGTGCATAATTACAACTGCTGATTTCTTGAAAAGGTCAGGCAGTGCCCCTCAAGGTGCATTTTTTCCATCACACGCCATGCGAGCATGACTCTTCCATCTCTGTCATTTACTGTGATAGATTTCCTATATTTCCAATAATGTTCTTTTGGGGGAAAGTTTTAAATCAGATTTGAGGGCAACGAAGGGTTAATGAAATGATCTTGGTGTAATTATTCACTATAAAACATCTTCCTTTTTAGTCGTGGCTTTAGATGATTTAATTTATGAATAAAAACAAAAAATCTCCTGGGGCAACAGATAAAGCTGATACCGAGAGGAGAGGTACCTATTCTGTAACAATTCTGATCACAAGTGGAAAACCATGTTACCTGTCAAAGGCACTATTAGGAAACTCACTAAGATGCAAAGTGGAAACAAACAACCACCACAACCAAAACAGCCTGCTTGCCTTTTCCCTTTCCCGTTGCTCAGAAATATTTGTATTTTTCCATCTAGAACAACTGTTTGAAATGTAAGACAGAAAATCCCTGGGTGACATTAGTCAATGTTTTCTGTTCTGTGTCCATCGTATTGAATACATGGGGATTCAGACACACCCAACTCCTGTCAAACCTTCCTCCCTCTCTGAAGTGGCTTCATAGCAACATGATTGAATCCTTAGAACTCAAGCAAAGTTGTTTGATGTATGACAGAAATCAAACCAATATTGTAGAGCAATTGTCAATCAACTAAAAATAAAATAAATGTTAAAAAAAGAAGAAAATCAGAGGAGGATGGTAAACATGCAGGGTGTCTTTTACCTAAAGCAAAATGGGTCTCTCCGCACTTAATCTTTATTACAGTGCCATTTTGTGGAAGGTTTCTGGTTGATGCTTTGCTTGTCTGAAGCAAAAAGCATTTATATAACTCAGCGGTTAAAATCACGGGGAGGAACAGCACAGGTTTTTGTTTTTGTTTTTTGTGTGTGTTTTCTCCCCGTGTAGAGGCATGGTATATCAGTGTCCCGTGCCCTAAGTCCACACAATCCCTTGTACTGATAAATTATTACTAAATAAAGCTGGATAAAAAGTAAAGGTCAAGATAGACTGGGCTTCCCAGGTCATTCAATTGGTAAAGAATTTTCCTGCCAAGCAAGAGACAAGGGTTAGATCCCTGTTTCAGGAAGATCCCCTGGAGAAGGCAATGGCTACCCACTCCAGTATTCTTGCCTAGGAAATCCCATGGACAGAGGGGCCTGGGGGGCCACAGTCCATGAGGTCCCAAAACAGTCAGACATGACTTAGCAACTAAACCACTACCACCACCACAAGGCAGACTATCTCAAGTGATCCATGTCTGAGATATTTGATCAGCTTTCTATGTGACACCACCAAGAAGCAGAAGGCAGAAAAGTCCTGTGTTCTAGTCAGACTTCTGCCCTTAACCAGCTTGGATGCTTGCAAAGCCTCTCACTCATATCTTACCCACTGCTCTCAGTGCATTTGTCTTTTCTTCTCCCAGGCCTTCCTAAAAAGCAACATTAATCATGACACTTCCCTGCGTAAAAACATCTTTTAATTGCAATCAAATAAAATTAGAATTCTTTAGACAGACATATAAGGCCCCTCACAACTGTATCAGAAGTGTCCTTCAGAAAGTCTATTGCTATACAGCCTCTTCTAGGATTGTTCCACCTGTTATCTCTTTCAGGGGGATGACCTGGAAAAAAATGGAATGGGCTGACTAGTAGCTTATGACACAACCTGGTAGGAAAAATACTGCCCGAATATAAATGATGATTATTAAATAAGCCAATCTGATTCACTTCTTGGAATCTGTGCTAGAAAACAAGGGGAGAAATTAGCAAATTAACAGAAAAGTGGACAAACACAAAAGGATATGAATTAATCGTAGACAATGAGAGTGAAACCTCAGAAGTTTTGCTTCCAGGATTCCTAGATCTGCTTTGGATTTCAAATGATCTCCCTAGTTCAAGCTCAGGGCCCTTAGTTTTGCTTGGTTCCTGCTCTCCTCTGCCTGGGTGTTTGGCTTTGCCTAGCTTCTCTCCAGCCTCGGGCATACGGCTAAGATCCTTGCTTACTTATTCTCATGTGTATCCTTAGAATACACTAACCATAATTTAAGGTAACCATATTGAGTATATTGCTGTTCAAATACCACCTTCACTACCAACTTCATCTCCAACAACAGAAATAAAACAGAAATATGACTTTAAACTTACTTCACCTGGAATGGACTTATTCTTTCTTAAGGTTCTGGATTAAATATCATGTTGTCTAGAAAACCACAAGGCTTTGGAGGCCAGACTTTGAGATGGTGGCAGCACCCTGCTCCCTCTGAAATCTTACACGGTGACTCCATCTTAGGGGCCTCTGCTTTCTGGTGTTTTGGTGGCCATCCTTGAAGTTCCTTGCTTGGAGATACATCACTGCTGCAATAGCTGCTCCTTGTCACGTAGAAACTTCGTCCTTGTGGGTCTCTACCCTTGTTTTATGAGGGCACCAGTCATGTGGTTTATGGTTAACATATCATCCTACTATAATATGACCTTATCCTAACCAATTATATCCATACCACCCTATTTCTTAATAGGGTCACAGTCTGAAGTCCTAAGGGGTAAGACTTCAATATAACTTTTGAGCAAGATGCAATTCAACCCATAACAGGAGTCAAAAATTGTGATCCCTACCACCTTTACCACTATTCAACTGTGTGCATTTAGACAATTATTTTAGACAATAAATTTAGACATTTATTTTTACTAGGTCTTCTTTGTTTCTTTTCCAAACTAGGAAGTCAGTTCAGTCGCTCAGTCATGTTCGACTCTTTGTGACCCCATGAACTGCAGCATGCCAGGCCTCCCTGTCCATCACCAACTCCCAGAGGTCACTCAGACTCACATCCATCAAGTCAGTGATGCCATCCAGCCATCTCATCCTCTGTCGTCCCCTTTTCCTCCTGCCCCCAATCCCTCCCAGCATCAGAGTCCTTTCCAATGAGTCAACTCTTTGCATGAGGTGGCCAAAGTACTGGAGTTTCAGCTTTAGCATCATTCCTTCCAAAGAACACCCAGGACTGATCTCCTTTAGAATGGACTGGTTGGATCTTCTTGCAGTCCAAAGGACTCTCAAGAGTCTTCTCCAACACCACAGTTCAAAAGCATCAATTCTTTGGCGCTCAGCTTTCTTCACAGTCCAACTCTCACATCCATACATGACTACTGGAAAAACCATAGCCTTGAGTAGATGGACCTTTGTTGACAAAGTAATGTCTCTGCTTTGAATATGCTATCTAGGTTGGTTATAACTTACAGTGCCCAAATAACTGGTTTGTTGTAAAGAACCAATGAAATGCTTTACTTACAGGTTCCTCTTATAAGGCAGGTATTCAACACTGTTAGTCCACAGAGAAGTAATATTAAAAAATCCCTATCTTAACCAGTATCCAAACGGGAAAATAATCCTCAGGCCCATCCATGTTGCTGCAAATGGCATTATCTCATTCTTTTTAAATGGGTAATATTCCACTGTATATATGTACCACATCTTCTTTATCCATTCACCTGTCCATGAAGGAACCTGGAGACTATCATACTACGGACTTAAATCAAACAGAGACAGACAAATATCATACACTATCGTTTATATGTGGAATCT
Organism: Tragelaphus eurycerus; assembly: GCA_935064755.1. Classification (NCBI taxonomy): domain Eukaryota; kingdom Metazoa; phylum Chordata; class Mammalia; order Artiodactyla; family Bovidae; genus Tragelaphus; species Tragelaphus eurycerus. Next base: position 6,750,580 of record CAKXYN010000034.1, on the reverse strand, counting down.
AAAAAAAAAAAAAAGATACAAATGAATTTATTTAGAAAAGAGAAACAGACTCACACTCAAAAGAACAAAATTTATAGTTATCAGGGCCGAAGGGGGAGGGATAGATTGGGAGGTCAGTATTGACAAGTACACACAGCTATATTTAAAATATAGATAATCAACAAGGACCTCCTGTAAAAATAAATAATTAAAAAACAAAAGGAAAAACACAGGGGAAAAAAGCTAGCATGAATTCAGGGCCTATAATGTATGAGGATCTTTAAGAAACTATTCAGGAGGCATGGGTGGGAGGCGCCCCCAAGATGCGGCAGAATCTATTTTGAGATCATTAGCGTCTCCCTCGGAGAGGGCAATGGCAACCCACTCCAGTACTCTTGCCTGGAAAATCCCATGGATGGAGGAGCCTGGTAGGCTGCAGTCCATGGGATCGCGAAGAGTCGGACACGACTGAGCGACTTCACTTTCACTTTTCACTTTCATGCATTGGAGAAGGAAATGGCAACCCACTCCAGTGTTCTTGCCTGGAGAATCCCAGGGACGGGGGAGCTGGGGGGCTGCCGTCTGTGGGGTCGCACAGAGTCGGACACGACTGAAGCGACTTAGCAGCAGCATCTCCCTGTATGTACCTCAAAGGTCGATCCACAGCACCTTCCACAGCTACATGCAGACCAAGTTCTAAGAGGCCGAACTGGAGCCACAGGCCCCGCACTTTGACTAACTTACCAAAGTGCACTTTTGACGGACTAACCCATTTTAAAGGGACGGCTCTGTCTGCCGGTTCCTGCGCTCCCTGAAGCCCTCCACCCCAGACTCGAGCTGAGCGTCCACTTCCTGCTGAATTGGGCCCCACTTCCACAAACTTGTGGAGCTCTACGGGGGCACTGGAGGGGCCACAGTCTGTGGTGACGGAAGCCGGGAGGCTTTCGCGTGGCCAAACCCAGCCGTTCTGATCAGCGGCTTCGCGGACGAGGAGCAGTCAACTGCAAGAGCAGGACCAAGCTGAAGTTAAGGATGCCAGTGAGATGGCGAATGGAGCTCTTCCTGGATCAACTTAACTTGGTTAGATTAAGTTAAATAATTAAAAAGAAACACAGGAAGAGAGGGGAAGAATCTCCAATGACCTTTTCTCTTTCATTTTTTGAGATGCTGTATTCAGAGGCCTGGTGTTCAAGGCCAAGTGTAGCAAGCTGGACTAGGCTTTGTCATTTACCAAGGTGTTCGCCACTTTGCTGCCTCACAGAGGCTGTGCTTTTCAATTCAGAGGTAGCAAATTGAAAACAGAAAGTTCTACTCGCCGATTCTTTTTTTTAATCTTATTTTTTCTTCCATTTAAGTGTTTTGCTGACTCACACAGCACAAACCGACCCACACGAAGGATTACTGAAAAAATTTTCCCTTGTGAAATTAACCTACTTGTTCTGGGATGGATGGAATGTTTTTTTAACTCTTAAAACTCGATTAAGGCCGAACTGGCCTTGCGTGGGGGGTTGGGGGGTGGGGGGTGGGAGAAGAAAGAGCCCTTGACTTTAAGCTCAATTTAATGCCTGAACCAAGAGTTGTTGGCGTTAAAACAAATCCACCTGGGTCAAGTCAGATGCTCTTGTTCTCTCAGCTCTTTAACTGGAAATCAGAAAAATCTGCCTCTTTTGAGCTATTGATGTCTCTTTCATGTGCCAAATGTGGAGATGAGATGCTACAAGTGAAAAAGGCAAATCAAAACAAGCTGATTAAAAAAACTGAAACTTACTTTATTCCACACTTGGCACCTTGCTTTAGTTTTGTTTCCTAGTTTGTGTTTTAGTTAGTTTTGTTCTTAACTGGGAAGTATAATTTTTGATTTCCTTTGTTCACCAGTTAATCTACTATACTTTATTTTTGTTGGACTGTTTTGACTTTGCTTGTGGGTGTATATGTATATATTCCATTATTTTAACTATTATTTGCCTGATTTTGTAACTGCCATTTGTCTGGGATTCATCTTTGGTTTCTCATTTTTGGGTATTTGCTTTAATCTCACTTAATGCCATAACAAACAACTCTTGGTGAAATCTTTGTTCCTGACCAGAGATCACGCCCTGAGCCTTTTGAATGAGAGCACTGACTCCAAGACCCTAGACTCCGAGAGAATAACACAAGGGACACCACTTGAATACAAGAGCCAGCTTCACCCAACCATGAGTAGCACCCTGTTCAGTATGCCTCATCTAAACAACAAACAAAACAAAAATACAAACCCAATCATCGACAGACAGAATTATGACCTCACTCAGCACTGCCCATCAGAGGAAAAGCAAACAAACAAACAAAAATTCAGCACAAATCTCACCCTATAGGAAACTTAAACAAACCACCAGACCAACCTTAGGAGGGCAGAAACCAAAAGGAAGAAAGAAATCAACCTTGAAGCCAGGGAAAAGGAGACCTTAAACACAATAAGTTTAAAAAAAAATAATGAAAAGGCATAGAAATACTACACAAATTAAGGAACACACTAGAAACAGGGAAATCCAAATAAATGAAGATGAAATAGGCAAGCTACTTGAGAAAGAACTCAGAATGATGATAGTAAAGATGATCAAAAACCTTGAAAATAAAATGGAGAAAATACCAAGAATCAATTAACAAAGACCTAGAAGATTTAAAGAATAAACATACAGAGACAAAGAACACAGTTACTGAAATTAAAAATACTCTGCAAGAAATCAATAGCAGAATATCTGAAGCAGAAGAACAAATCAGCTGGAAGATAAAGTGGTGCAAATAACTTCTGAAGAGCAGAATAAAGTAATAAGAATGAAAAGAACTGAGGATAGTCTCAGAGACCTCTGGGACAATATCAAACACACCAACATTTGACTTACACGGGTCCCAGAAGAAGAAGAGAAAAAGGGTATGAGAAAGTTTTGGAAGAGATTATAGTTGAAAATTCCTCCAGCGTGAAAAAGGAAATAGTCAAATCCGAGAGGTACAAAGAGTCCCATACTGGATAAGCCCAAGGAGAAAAAGGCCAAGACACATACTAATCAAACTAACAAAGACTAAACACAAAGAAAGAATATTAAAAACAGCAAGTAACATACAAGTGAAACCCGATATGTTTAACAGCTGATCTTTCCACAGAAACTCTACAGACCAGACTGGAATGGCAGGATATTTTTAAAGTACTGAAAAGGGAAAATCTACAACAAAGATTACTTTACCCAGCAAGGATCTCATTCAAAATTGATGGAGAAATAAAAAGCTTTTCAGACAAGCAAAAGTTAAGAGAATTCAGTACCACCAAACCAGCTTTACAACAAATGTTAAAGGAACTTATGTAGTCAAGAAATACAAGAAAAGAAAAAAGATCTACAAAATCAACCCCAAACAATTAAGAAAATTGCAATAGGAACTTATATATCAATAATTAAGTGTAAATGGATTAAATGCTTCAACCAGAAGACACAGACTGGCTGAATGGATACAAAAATAAGACCCATATATATGCTGTCTACAAGAAACCTACTGCAGACCTAGAGACACATATAGACTAAATGTGAGAGAATGGAAAAAAATATTCCATGCAATTGGGAAACAAAAGAAAGCTGGAGTGGCAATCTTCATATCAGACAAAACAGACCTTAAAATAAAGAAGATTACAAGAGATAAGGAAGAACACTACCTAATAATCAAGGGATCAATCCAAGAGGAAGACATAACAATTGTAAATATCTATTCACCCAACATAGGAGCACCTCAATAGATAAGACAAACATGAACAGACATAAAAGGAGAAATTGACAGTAACACAATAATAGTAGGAGACTTTAACACCCCACTCACACCAATGGACAGATCATCAAAACAGAAAATTAAAAAGGAAACACAACTCTTAACATTAGATGAGATGAATCTCATTGATATCCTCAGGACATTCCAAATGCAGAAGAATGCACCTTCTTCTCAAGTGCACATGGAACATTCTCTGAGATAGAACATAGGGTCACAAATGAAACAACTGACAAAGGATTAATTTCCAAAATATACAATTAACTCATACAACTCAGTACCAGAAAAACAATCCAATCAAAAAGTGGGAAAAATACCTAAACAAACATTTCTCTAAAGAAGACATGCAGATGGCTAACAAACACTTGAAAAGATGCTCAACATCGCTCATTATTAGATCAGATCAGTCGCTCAGTCGTGTCCGACTCTTTGCGACCCCATGAACCGCAGCACGCCAGGCCTCCCTATCCATCACCAGCTCTCGGAGGTCACTCAGATTCACATCCATCGAGTCAGTGATGCCATCCAGCCATCTCATCCTCTGTTGTCCCCTTCTCCTCCTGCCCCCAATCCCTCCCAGCATCAGAGTCTTCTCCAATAAGTCAACTCTTCGCATGAGGTGGCCAAAATACTGGAGTTTCAGCTTTAGCATCATTCCTTCCAAAGAAATCCCAGGGCTGATCTCCTTCAGAATGGACCGGTTGGATCTCCTTGCAGTCCAAGGGACTCTCAAGAGTCTTCTCCAACACCACAGTTCAAAAGCATCAATTCTTCGGCGCTCAGCCTTCTTCACAGTCCAGCTCTCACATCCATACATGACCACAGGAAAGACCATAGCCTTGATTAGGTGAACCTTTGTTGGCAAAGTGATGTCTCTGCTTTTGAATATGCTATCTAGGTTGGTCATAACTTTCCTTCCAAGGAGTAAGCATCTTTTAATTTCATGGCTGCAGTCACCATCTGCAGTGATTCTGGAGCCCAGAAAAATAAAGTCTGACACTGTTTCCACTGTTTCTCCATCTATTTCCCATGTAGTGATGGGACCGGATGCCATGATCTTCGTTTTCTGAATGTTGAGCTTTAAGCCAACCTTTTCACTCTCCACTTTCACTTTCATCAAGAGGCTTTTTAGTTCCTCTTTACTTTCTGCCATAAGGGTGGTATCATCTGCATATCTGAGGTTATTGATATTTCTCCCAGCAATCTTGATTCCAGCTTGTGTTTCTTCCAGTCCAGCATTTCTCATGATGTACTCTACATATAAGTTAAATAAACATGGTGACAATATACAGCCTTGACGTACTCCTTTTCCTATTTGGAACCCGTCTGTTGTTCCATGTCCAGTTCTAACTGTTGCTTCCTGACCTGCATACAGATTTCTCAAGAGGCAGATCAGGTGGTCTGGTATGCCCATCTCTTTCAGAATTTTCCACAGTTTATTGTGATCTACACAGTCAAAGGCTTTGGCATAGTCAATAAAGCAGAAATAGATGTTTTTCTGGAACTCTTGCTTTTTCGATGATCCAGCGGACGTTGGCAATTTGATCTCTGGTTCCTCTGCCTTTTCGAAAACCAGCTTGAACATCAGGAAGTTCACGGTTCACATATTGCTGAAGCCTGGCTTGGAGAATTTTGAGCATTACTTTACTAGCGTGTGAGATGAGTGCAATTGTGCGGTAGTTTGAGCACTCTTTGGCATTGCCTTTCTTTGGGATTGGGATGAAAACTGACCTTTTCCAATCTTGTGGCCACTGCTGAGTTTTCCGAATTTGCTGGCATATTGATGCAAATCACAACTATAATGAGATATCACCTCACACAAGTCAGAATGACCATCATCAAAAAGTCTACAAACAATTAATGCTGGAAAGGCCGTGGAGAAAAGAGTGTCTCTTGCACTGTTGATGGGAATATAAGTTGATATAGCCACTATGGAAGATGGTATGGAGATTCCTTTAAAAACTAGGGATAAAACCACCATCTGATAAGATCAGATCAGTCGCTCAGTCGTGTCTGACTCTTTGCGACCCCATGAATCACAGTACATCAGGCCTCCCTGTCCATCATCAACTCCCGGAGTTCACTCAGACTCATGTCCATCAAGTCAGTGATGCCACCAGCCATCTCATCCTCTGTCGTCCCCTTCTCCTCTTGCCCCCAATCCCTCCCAGCATCAGAGTCTTCTCCAATGAGTCAACTCTTCGCATGATGTGGCCAAAGTACTGGAGTTTCAGCTTTAGCATCATTCCTTCCAAAGAAATCCCAGGGCTGATCTCCTTCAGAATGGACTGGTTGGATCTCCTTGCAGTCCAAGGGACTCTCAAGAGTCTTCTCCAACACCACACTTCAAAAGCATCAGTTCTTTGGCGCTCAGCTTTCTTCACAGTCCAACTCTCACATCCATACATGACCACAGAAAAAACCATGGCCTTGACTAGACGAACCTTTCTTGGCAAAGTAATGTCTCTGCTCTTCAATGTGCCATCTAGGTTGGTCATAACTTTCCTTCCAAGGGGTAAGCGTCTTTTAATTTCATGGCTGCAGTCACCATCTGCAGTGATTTTGGAGCCCAGAGAAATAAAGTCTGACACTGTTTCCACAGTTTCCCCATCTATTTCCCATGAAGTGATGGGACCAGATGCCATGATCTTCCTTTTCTGAATGTTGAACTTTAAGCCAATTTTTTCACTCTCCATTTTCACTTTCATCAAGAGGCTTTATAGTTCCTCTTCACTTTCTGCCATAAGGGTGGTGTCATCTGCATATCTGAGGTTACTGATATTTCTCCTGGCAATCTTGATTCCAACTTGTGTTTCTTCCAGTCCAGCGTTTCTCATGATGTACTCTGCATACAAGTTAAATAAACAGGGTGACAATATACAGCCTTGACAAACTCCTTTTCCTATTTGGAACCAGTCTGTTGTTCTATGTTCAGTTCTAACTGTTGCTTCCTGACCTGCATACAGATTTCTCAAGAGGCAGATCAGGTGGTCTGGTATTCCCATCTCTTTCAGTATTTTCCACAGTTTATTGTGATCCACACAGTCAAAGGCTTTGGCATAGTCAATAAAGCAGAAATAGATGTTTTTCTGGAACTCTCTTGCTTTTTCAATGATCCAGCAGATGTTGATAATTTGATCTCTGGTTCCTCTGCCTTTTCTAAATCCAGCTTGAACATCTGGAAGTTCACGGTTCACATATTGCTGAAGCCTGGCTTGGAGAATTTTGAGCATTACTTTACTAGCGTGTGAGATGAGTGCAATTGTGCAGGAGTTTGAGCATTCTTTGGCATTGCCTTTCTTTGGAACTGGAATGAAAACTGACCTTTTCCAGTCCTGTGGCCACTGCTGAGTTTTCCAAATTTGCTGGCATATTGAGTGCAGCACTTTCACAGCATCATCTTTCAGGATTTCGAATAGCTCCACTGGAATTCCATCACCTCCACTAGCTTTGTTCGTAGTGATGCTTTCTAAGGCCCACTTGACTTCACATTCCAGGATGTCTGGCTCTAGGTCAGTGATCACACCATCATGATTATCTGGGTCGTGAAGATCTTTTTTGTACAGTTCTTCTGTGTATTCTTGCCATCTCTTCTTAATATCTTCTGCTTCTGTTAGGTCCATACCATTTCTGTCCTTTATCGAGCCCATCTTTGCATGAAATGTTCCTTTGGTATTTCTGATTTTCTTGAAGAGATCCCTAGTCTTTGCCATTCTGTTGTTTTCCTCTATTTCTTTGCATTGATCCCTGAAGAAGGCTTTCTTATCTCTTCTTGCTATTCTTTGGAACTCTGCATTCAGATGTTTATATCTTTCCTTTTCTTCTTTGCTTTTCACTTCTCTTCTTTTCACAGCTATTTGTAAGGCCTCCCCAGACAGCCATTTTGCTCTTTTGCATTTCTTTTCCATGGGGATGGTCTTGATCCCTGTCTCCTGTACAATGTCATGAACCTCTGTCCATAGTTCATCAGGCACTCTATCTATCAGATCTAGGCCCTTAAATCTATTTCTGACTTCCACTGTATAATCATGAGGGATTTGATTTAGATTATACCTGAATGGTCTAGTAGTTTTCCCTACTTTCTTCAATTTCAGTCTGAATTTGGCAATAAGGAGTTCATGGTCTGAGCCACAGTCAGCTCCTGGTCTTGTTTTTGCTGATTGTATAGAGCTTCTCCATCTTTGGCTGCAAAGAATATAATCGATCTGATTTCGGTGTTGACTATCTGGTGATGTCCGTGTATAGAGTCTTCTCTTGTGTTGTTGGAAGAGGGTGTTTGTTATGACCAGTCCTTTTTCTTGGCAAAACTCTGTTAGTCTTTGCCCTGCTTCATTCGGTATTCCAAGGCCAAGTTTGCCTGTTACTCCAGGTGTTTCTTGACTTCCTCCTTTTGTATTCCAGTCCCCTATAATGAAAAGGACATCTTTTTTGGGTGTTAGTTCTAAAAGGTCTTCATAGAACCATTCAACTTCAGCTTCTTCAGCGTTACTGGTTGGGGCATAGACTTGGATTACTGTGATATTGAATGGTTTGCCTTGGAAACGAACAGAAACCATTCTATCATTTTTGAGATTGCATCCAAGTACTGCATTTGGGTCTCTTTTGTTGACCACGATGGCCACTCCATTTCTTCTGAGGGATTCCTGCCCACAGTAGTAGATATAATGGTCATCTGAGTTAAATTCACCCATTCCAGTCCATTTGAGTTCGCTGATTCCTAGAATGTTGACATTCACTCTGGCCATCTCTTGTTTGACCACTTCCAATTTGCCTTGATTCATGGACCTGACATTCCAGGTTCCTATGCAATATTGCTCTTTACAGCATTGGACCTTGCTTCTATCACCAGTCATATCCATAACCGGGTATTCTTTTTGCTTTGACTCCATCCCTTCATTCTTTCTGGAGTTATTTCTCCACTGATCTCCAGTAGCATATTGGGCCCCTACTGACTTGGGGAGTTTCTCTTTCAGTATCCTGTCATTTTGCCTTTTCATACTGTTCATGGGGTTCTCAAGGCAAGAATACTGAAGTGGTTTGCCATTCCCTTCTCTAATGGACCACATCCTGTCAGATCTCTCCACCATGACCTGCCTATCTTGGGTTGCCCCACGGGCATGGCTTAGTTTCATTGAGTTAGACAAGGCTGCGGTCCTAGTGTGATTAGATTGACTAGTTTTCTGTGAGTATGGTTTCAGTGTGTTTGCCCTCTGATGCCCTCTCGCATCACCTATCGTCTTACTTGGGTTTCTCTTACCTTGGGCATGGGGTATCTCTTCATGGCTGCTCCAGCAAAGCACAGCCATTGCTCCTATGACCCAATAATACCACTCCAAGGCATAAAACTTTAGAAAACCAAAATGGAAAAGACACCTGTATCCCATTGTTCATTGCAGCACTATTTACAATATCTAGAACATGGAAACAATCTAGATGTCCTTCAAAAGATGAATGAATAAAGAAGTTGTGGTACATATCCATAATGGAATATAATTCAGCCATAAAAAAAAAACCCACTTGAGTCAGTTCTAACGAGATGGATGAACCTAGCACCTATTATACAGAGTGAAGTAAGTCAGAAAGAGAAAGATAAATATTGTATCCTAATGCATATATATGGAATCTAGAAAAATGGTACTGAAGAATTTATTTACAGGGCAGCAATGGAGAAACAGACGTAGAGAACAAACTATGGACATGGTGGGAGGGGAGGAGAAGGTGAGATCTATGGAAAGAGTAACATGGAAACTTATATGGCTGCTAAGTCACTTCAGTTGTGTCCGATTCTGCGCAACCCCATAGACGGCAGCCCACCAGCCTCCCCCATCCCTGGGATTCTCCAGGCAAGAACACTGGAGTGGGTTGCCATTTCCTTCTCCAATACATTAAAGTGAAAAGTGAAAATGAAGTCACTCTGTCGTGTCTGACTCTTAGCGTCCCCATGGACTGCAGCCCACCAGGCTCCTCTGTCCATGGGACTCTCCAGGCAAGAGTACTGGAGTGGGGTGCCATTGCCTTCTCCATATGTAAAATAGATAGTCAATGGGAATCTGCTGTGTGGCTCAGGACACTCAAACAGGGGCTCTGTATCAACCTAGAGGGGTGGGATGGGGAGGAAGATGGGAGGGAGGTTCAAAAGGGAGAGGATATATGTATACCTATGGCTGACTTATGTTGAGCTTTGACAGAAAACAGCAAGGTTCTGTAAAGCAATTATCCTTCAATTAAAAAAATAAATTATTTTAAAAGAAAAAAAAACATTTCCATGCCATGCTGTTTGTTTTTATGTTGTAAGACAGAAAAATATGGATACCAGTTTATACTCCCCCCAAGTTAATCTTCAAATAGCTAATACTCATGTATTATGTACACACACTGACACACACCCAACATTCTACATATGATTAGGATTGTGTCTCTGATTATATAGTATATAATTGGAAGTACTGAAAGAAAATGTTCTTCTAGTTTAGAGACTTTTTTTATATTCTTATTTTGTTCTAAGTGAATCATTTTAGGAACTATATATATGGTTTCCCTTGTGGCTCCGCAGTTAAGAATCTGCCTGTAGTGCAGGAGAGGAGGTTCAATCCTTGGATTGGGAAGATCCCCTGGAGAAGGGAAATGGCAACCCATTCCAGTATTCTTGCCTGGGAAATCCCATGGACAGAGGAGCCTGGCGGGCTACAGTCCATGGGTCATGAAGAGTCTAACGTGACTTAGCAACTAAACAAGAACACGTGACTATATATTATATAAAGAAACTATATTGTGTGTGTATATATGTATATATCAGAGAAGGCAATGGCATCCCACTCCAGTACTCTTGGCTGGAAAATCCCATGAACAGAGGAGCCTGGAAGGCTGCAGTCCATGGGGTCGCTGAGGGTCGGACATGACTGAGCGACTTCACTTTCACTTTTCACTTTCATGCATTGCAGAAAGAAATGGCAACCCACTCCAGTGTTCTTGCCTGAAGGATCCCAGGGACCAGGGAGCCTGGTGGGCTGCTGTCTATGGGGTCATACAGAGTCGGACACGACTGAAGTGACTTGGCAGCAGTAGCAGCAGCATATGTATATGTATATTTTGTTTATCTTGCTTCTCTAAGACATTTAAGAACAGAGAAGCAAACCCCAAAACTTTTGTTTTGTTCATGGTTCAATAGCAGAGTAAACTCAAAATAAAGTAAAATAAAATATCTTCTGAGCTCAGGTTTGGATTCAAAGTATTAATGTTGCTTTTTCTGGCTTTTTAATTCACAATATCACCCCACTTAAGTATCCTGTAATGATTACAGCCCTTTTGGTTGGTGTAAAGGATGGATGGTTTTTCCTGTTATAGAATGATTATTTATTTGCTTTTTTTACTTGTGGGTGTAGCAGCAAATTGAAATCAAAATGATAATTTAAAATGTTCTCTTTGTTGTTGATTCATCTTCAGCTTCCAGTGGACTGTGACAAGTGCTGCAAACCCATTGTAGCCTCACACGAGATAAACACCCCCTCCTCTCTGCCGGTTATAAATTGGATCTTTGTGTCATTGTTAAGTGAGAAGGTAGGGGCACAGTACAGTTTAAGATAACAGCAGACTTGTGCTAGATGCCTGAATGAAGCTAGAACAGTAAAAGCCCTGTCCTGTTTTCAACAGGATGTGTGTGCATTGTACCTGGAGCATATTTTTTGACAGAAGATCATTCATAAAAAAGCGCTGCACTGCAGAAAGTAAATAGCACAACTTAAGGGAAACAAATCTGTCTGGAACACTAATGTCTATTTAGCCCCTTTGGGATATAGTAAGAATGTTAATGCAGCTTAGTTTTGGAGCAATGACATCTTGGCCTCTAGGCTCAATTTATATCAGGTTAACGTTTTAAGAATCATAATTTTTAAAAGATTTAAACTTATTGTTTTACTCATTCTCCTGTTATACAAGTCAATTCAAAATATAAACTATATTTCTCAATATTCATTCTCACTCCGCTATTTACCTTGACAGACTTTGCCTAACTGTATCATTTAATAATTCCATTTGACTTTTTGGGTCCACTGATACTTTACTTCTGTTAATTTCATATTCATTCCTTGCTGAGATTTCTCCTGTGGACAACAGCCTCTTTACTCATCCTGAATCCTGGAATAATTTTCCATACTTATAGCTATACCTCTAATAATTGGTTTTCCATCTGCCTCCCTTTTTTCCTATCCCTTAGGTCTTCCTATAATCGCCTTTAATGCTGATTGCTGAGTCTGTACCACTAAGAATTAAGATGGGATGCCCATCAATGCTGATTTGAATAGAATAAAAGAAATAATGATGGGAGATCATCAAGACTTCTGGCTAATTCTCTCTCTCTAGGACAAACATCTATACATCATCTGGTAACTTCAGGCACTAGGGAGATTAACAAAAGGGAAAGGAAGGGAGAATGAGATGTTAGATTGTTCAAGGGAAGAGGTATTTGGGGTACTGAGAATCTCAACCTGGGGAGAATAGCATGGGGTACAGCCATCCAGTTGAGTGAGGTGTATCCTGCAGGTTATTCCAGGCCATTAGAAGAAGTTTTGAATGTATTCAGAACCTGCTGCTAAGTCACTTTAGTCATGTCCGACTCTGTGCGACCCCATAGACAGAAGCTCACCAGGCTCCCCCGTCCCTGGGATTCTCCAGGCAAGAATACTGGAGTGGGTTGCCATTTCCTTCTCCAATGCATGAAAGTGAAAAGTGAAAGTGAAGTCGCTCAGTCGTGTCCGACTCTTAGAGACCCCATGGACTGCAGCCCACCAGGCTCCTCCATCCATGGGATCTTCCAGGCAAGAATACTGGAGTGGGTTGCCATTTCCTTCTCCAATGCATGAAAGTGAAAAGTGAAAGTGAAGTCGCTCAGTCGTGTCCGACTCTTAGAGACCCCATGGACTGGAGCCTACCAGGATCCTCCATCCATGGGATTTTCCAGGCAAAAGTACTGGGGTGGGGTGCCATTGCCTTCCTCGATTCAGAACCTAACAGGAAGTTATTGAAAGAGTTTAGATAGAAGAATGGTATTACCAATTAACTCTGTCTTCAAAAGATTCTTCTGAGTGTGTCAAGAAAAATGAATGAAGAGGCAGACAAGGATAAAAGCTAAAAGACAAGATGCTCAAAGAAAGTTAAGGGTCCCTGGCGCAGGGTGAAAGATTCTGCTCATGAGTATTTGTGGACATCTCTCAAACAGTTAAATAGCATCTTCAAACCAGGACACAAATGTGAGGTTTCTGTTTCTAGATTTTATTTTCCCCTGCTACCCCAGAGGAATTTCTATTAGCAGACAGCAAAGTCTCCAGAAAAATCAGAAAGTTAGAATGATTATGGTACAAGTATATCTCTCTTCAAAAAAAAAATATTTTTGGCTGTGCTGGGTCTTTGGTGCTGCGTGAACTTTCTCTAGTTGTGGTGAGTAAGGGCCACTCTTCATTGTGGTGGCGACCTTCTCCTTGAGGTGGCTCCTCTTGTTGCAGAGACAGGCTCTAGGCACATGGGCTCCATAGTTCCAGTTTGCAGGTATACTTGCTCTGCGACATATGAGATATTCCTGGACCACGGATAAAACCCTTGTCCTCTGCATTGGCAGGTAGACTCTTAACCACTGGACCACCAAGGGAATCCAAGTATGTCTCTTCTTGCATTTCCCAAGGCTTGGTTTCCCACTGTAACTTGGGTTATAAGCAGTCTACCTAACAGACGTCATCTAGATTTCCACTTCCAGTATCTTGCTACTCTGCGAACTGCTGTGTCTTTTTATTTATAGGGGAAGAAAAATTTCCTTCTACCCTCCTAGATTCTTTAGCTCGTTTAATAATTAAGTTTACATAAGACAGATTAATAGGAGAAAAGCAGGCTTAATTTCTTGTGTTCGAGACACTCATAAAACTCTTGAGACTCAAGGGCAAGTCAGGCAAGTAGTGTTTATATGCCATCATCCTGAGCTAAGGGATGGGATGGGGATGGGCCTTCAAAGGGGAGGAAGATAATTCATGTTGATAAGATGAGCAAATGTTTGGTAATTAGATGTTTGCCCCACCACACAGGTAAGTCTTTCAAATGAAAATGTTATCTCTGACCATATGCAGGAGATATAAGAGATGTGGGTTCCATCCCTGGGCTGGGAAGATCCCCTGGAGGAGGAAATGACAACCCACTCCAGTATTCTTGCCTGGGAAATGCCATGGACAGAGGAGCCTGGCAGGCTATAGTCCATGGGGCCGCACAGAGTTAGACGACTGAACATCTGAACACACACACACATCTCTGGTAACAGCTATCTTTCTGAGCCAGGTCCCCTATCAGAATTATTTTACGGAGTTAGGAAAAGGTAAAAGTTCCTCCTGAATCTGCTGGGTCTTGATTGCCTTCAGCTCAAAATAATTCATATGACAAAGTGGTACATTTTGGGATGGCCTTTTCTGTTCCTCTTCAGTATCTTAGAGTTGATCACATCATTTCATTTTTAACTTTGATCAAATATAGCTGCTTATTTTTTTCTTCCAGTTTTATTGAGATATTATTGATATACAGCACTGTATAAGTTTAAGGTGTACAACATAATGACTTCATTTACATACATCATGAAATGATTATCACAATAAGTTTAGTGAACAATCCAACATTTCTTATAGATACAGTGTGATAAGAACTGTTAGCATTTACTGTTTTCAGTTCAGTTGCTCAGTTGTGTCCAACTGTTTGTGACCCCATGGAGTGCAGCACGCCAGGCTTCCCTGTCCATCACCAACTCCCAGAGTTCACTCAAACTCATGTCCATTGAGTCAGTGATCCCATCCACTGTTTTAACAACATTCATATATACCATGCTGCTGCTGTCGCTGTTTAATCGCGAAGTCGTGTTTGACTCTTTGCAACTCCATGGACTGTAGCCAGCAGGCTTCTCTGTACATGGAATTCTACAGACAGGAATGCTGGAGTAGGTTGCCATACCCTCTTCCAGGGGATCTACCCAACCCAGGGCCTGAACATGCATCTCCTGTGTCTCCTGCATGGCAGGCAGACTCTTTACCACTGATCCACCAGGGAAGCCCGACACACTCCGGCAGGAGGTAAACATCTTGCTGTGTTCTCTTAGGTAATGGCTGTCTGGCTAGCTCAGTCGGTAGAACATGAGACCCTTAATCTCAGGGTCCTTGGTTCAAGTCCAAGGTCAGGTGGGGTTTTCACTGCTTATTGTGGATTCCAGTGCTATGTGGGTTTGCTTTTTGTTCTCAGCTGTCCACTTCTATCTAAAAAAAAAAAAAAAAAAAGCCCTGTTAGGGAAAAGTGAGTTGATTCAGGGAAACCAATTCTTTACAGGTGCTCACCCATGTCTCATCATTTCTGTTTAATATGCCTCCTGCTCTGATTTCCTTTCATCTTTATTATCTTTCCATCACTATTTACTACTAACACCAGAGACAACTGTCTGTAAAGCTCTTCTCCTGTGAAATTATTCTACTTATTTGAAAATTCCTAAAATGTAACACTTTGTATCCCTCTTATGTCCTTTGTGTTTTTTCTGCTTTGATATTCTTTTCCTGTTGTTTATTAGATCTTGTTTAACTTAGAAAGACATGAAAAATAAAGCTTTAGCAAGATTTTTCATCTCACTTTCTTGGCCTGTGATCTTTCTGACTTTTTTTCCAAAGCCCATTATAGGTCTTCCCTGCAAGGTGGCAAATTCAATATAATGCCATTAGCTGTTTCCCTGGCTTTTTTTTTTTTTTTTTTTGAAGAATGGCAGGTATAAATCTTGAGTTTCATCACCGTTCACATTGCCATTTCTTAACATCTATCTAATTGCTATTGACCACAGAAAGTAGTTTTTGATTGAGGCACAATGTAAAGTAATATTGATCGCAGTAAATGAACTTTTGTGCAGTCACCGAGTCAATTAAGGAAGAAAATATCTAGCATTGCATCTCATGTAACAAAGTCCAGTTTTCATGTCGCTGACTGGTAGCCCTGGTTCCTTAGCCTCAGCCCGGATATTTGCAGTAAATCCCTTCCTTTGTTTAATATAAAAATACCATCGCCTTGAGCAGAAGGATAGTAAAAAAAAATAAGTCTGTACTCCCGCTGTCCAAAGAGAACAGAAGGAAATTAGAACAAAAACCGATTTTACTTTTAATCCTTCAAATAAGAAGCTTTTCTGTATGCATTTTTTATCAAAGCAATATACATTTTATTCTGGGTTAACAATCAAGGAATCCATATCAAGAGGATATCAGCAGCTTGCAGCTGCTGTCACACTGGAAGGAGGCTCAGCTCTGATTTTGCTGAGATGACTGATAATGATAGCATTGTAGGGGGATAGAGCACCTTTCACCCCAAAAGGCTTTCCAGACATCACTCCTGCCAGCTGTGACTGCTGACGCTGAGGCCTCAAGGGACTTAGATGCAGTGACAGAAACGCCATGTGAAGGGGGAATGGAGAGAAAAAAAAGCATGAGGCCACAGGACACATCTAAGCTTATGACCAGAGACCCTTTCAGGGACGGGGAGGAAGTCTTAAAGTCACACGGACTCTTGAGATTTGAACACGGGGGCCAGAAGTTTACAACCCTGACCTCTGATGTGTTAACCTAGCCACAGAAATTCACCCTGGCCTTTGATCCTAGGGCTTCGGTATCCCTGGGGTGTAAAAGGAGACAGCGGGTTCAGTATATTGTTGCTGTATCTCTTACTCTATTAAATTTTCATTCAATGGTGATAGCAACTGGCGCTGTGAAAACAAAATATAAGTGAGTCGGCATGTTGCTATATATTGGAGGATTCAATGCCTAGCAAATCTAGTATCATTATTACTAAAATGCATAGCTCGTTTTTATTATTGCCTTGTAGTTTATGAAATGATATCATAGTCTTTGCATTTGAGCCTCTAACTGGCATATGTGATGGAAACTCACGTTGCTGTTGTTATGTGTATTTTGTCTCTGGTAGGAAAAAATGGAAGACTAGTGGAACTTAATCAATTTATACAAAACTATGCAGGCAGCAATGATTGTTGAATACTACATCCAGAGATACCCTTCCTCTAGAAAATGCTAGTTAGTCAATGGTGATGCTTAGTTACATTTTTATTGACATAGATCTATCTCCAAAATATTTCTCATAGAAAAATCTTGCACACTTATGCCAATGAGTTTCAAACTTCTGATTCACTAAATATCTTCCCCTTTTTAATAGGGTTTTCTTGGCAAGTGGTACCCTATGACTATCGAATTTCATTTGATTTAGAGTTCACGTTATATGATTTGAGTGATCCATACTGGTTTTAATAAAGACTACTATGCCAATATTAGCCTCTGAGCTTTTAGAAAGTATACTCCTTAATAGATCTATTTTATAAATTGCCCAATGAATTTAAGCCTGCTGGTTTCCAGGCCAAAAGTGCTGAACAGCTCCATTATAGAATTTGATCACTGCTAATTTATTATAAAATAATAATTAGTGTAATTATATTCTCCTGCTGAATAAATCAACCACTATCCCCTGACCTGCCTTTCTGTGGATGTAATACTTGGCCACAGTTCTGATATTAGAGTGATCAAGACTTTTGTCAAGGTAATAAATCATGTTATCTTGAGTACTGGGGAGAAACTGGTTTAAATAAAAACTTCTCACTTACCCCTTATAACTCTATAACTCTTATGAAGATTAAATTATAGCATAATGGGTTTTTCTGTGCTTTATCCTTCAGTGGCTGCCTCCCATGGGTGTTGGGCAGGTTGTGCACTGTGCAATCATACTTAATGACCTTGCACCCACACTGATGACAGTTATTATTTCATTCAAACATTGAGGGCTAATTGTGTGTCTCTTCCTAAAAGAATGAAGATGTACTTTAACAAGATATAATTATCTGTTTTATAGAACTAGTATTTTAGCGTATGTGGGGAGGGGTGAAAATAAATAACCAAGAAAATATATCACAATGAGATACAATCTTACTCCTGTTAGAATGGTAAACGGTCAGTTTCTTCCCTTCATTTTTTCTCAGACTTTTGCTTCATCTATTTTGATGCACACAATAACAAATATTAGGTGACTACATGTTTATAATTGTTTTATCTTTCTGCTGAATTGATATAATTGTATGTGTGATTAAAATAAAGTGGGGATACTGTGAAAGTGACTTGTGGGCCCATTTAGCATAAGTGGTCAGGAAGGGCATTTCTGAAGATACAACATTTAAGCTAAGCTCTGAATGGTAAGAATTCTCCAGCCAAGCAGTGATCTGGAAAAGAACATTTAAGGCAGAGAGAAGAGGAAGTTCAAAGGCTGTATGATGAGAACATGTGTGACTGGAGTGTAGTGAGCGTTAAGACAGTGAGACTAGATAAACCCAGTGACCTAACAAGAGGAGGAACAGATTGTGTAGGTAAAAAATGACAAGAGTAAAGAGTTCAGATTTCATTTTAAATGACCCATGAAGTTACCAAGATGCTTTGTGAAATCACCTGGAGGTGAATGAGAAAGCCAGCATATTACAGGGGTACAAATTCACCTTTTGATCAGCACAGGTGATATATTTAGGTAAAGCTTTGGACACGATGCTAAGTTTAAATTTTCTTCTGAAGTTACTGGAAGCAAAGATTAATGACAATCTAATTTCCCTTTTAGACAAGATTCTCTGGGGAATAGATTAGAGTTGAATAACACTGGACACTGGTTAACCATTGTATTAGTTTTCTATTAATGCAGAACAAATTACCACAGATGTAGTGGCTTAAAGAAAACTCATTTACCGGCTCACAATTCTGTAGATAAAGAAATCTAAGAGAGCTTGGCTGAATTTGTAGCTTAGGGTCTCAGCAGTCTGAAAACAAGTGTTGGCTCTTCAGGTGTTGGCCTCTTCTGGAGGTTCTTCTGGTGCGAATTCAAAGCTGAGTCTCCCTGGGGACCATGCTGCTGCTAAGTCGCTTCAGTCGTGTCCGACTCTGTGCAACCCCATAGACGGCAGCCCACCAGGCTCCCCCGTCCCTGGGATTCTCCAGGCAAGAACACTGGAGTGGGTTGCCATTTCCTTCTCCAGTGCATGAAAGTGAAAAGTGAAGTCAATCAGTTGTGTCCAACTCATAGTGACCCCATGGACTGCAGCCCACCAGGCTCCTCTGTCCATGGGATTTTCCAGGCAAGAGTACTGGAGAGGGGTGCCATTGCCTTTGAGGCCATAAAAGAAATAAACAAGCTAGTAACAGTAACAAGCCCTGGATAAGAAACAGTACCTCAAATTGCTACAGTCTCTTCTCTAAAAATCCAATTTCCAACAACAAAATAATGAAACATACCAAGAAACAAAGTATGACCTATTTGCAAGGGATGAAAGAAACAAGTATGCAACAGAAACTGACTGTGAAAGTGACCAGATGTTGGATTTAGGAGAAAAAGACTTCAAAATAATCTGTTATAAATATATTCAAAGTAGCATGGAAACATATACATTACCAGAGGTAAAATAGATCGCTAATGGGAAGTGGCTGTATAACACAGGGAGTTCGGCTCAGGTGCTCTGGGATGACCTAAAGGGGTAGGATGGGGAGGGAGTATGAGGGAGGTCCAAGAGGGAGAAAACATATGTATACTTACGTCTGATTCGTGTTGTACAGCAGAAACCAACACATTGTAAAGCAATTATCCTCCAATTAAAAATACATTAAAAAATAGAAGGATGCAGAATGGCAACTGAAAATTATGGGAAAAAAAGAGAAATAAGTTTAAAGAACTAAAGAAAGTTAAAGTTAATGAAGGAAAGATGTGGGTAAGAACAAAGTTGTGCAGGGGTAAGAAAGTGACTCCAAATAGTGACTTGAATCCATCAGAAATGTTTAAAAAAAGGTTAATATATCAAAACCTATAAACATGTACTTGATCGCTTTTCTTCTCTCAGCTGCTTTAAAAGAAAACTATCAGATCATATCAGATCAGTCGCTCAGTCCTGTCTGACTCTTTGTGACCCCATGAATCGCAGCACGCCAGGCCTCCCTGTCCATCACCAACTCCCGGAGTTCACTCAGACTCACATCCATCAAGTCAGTGATGCCATCCAGCGATCTCATCCTCTGTCATCCCCTTCTCCTCCTGCCCCCAATCCCTCCCAGCATCAGAGTCTTCTCCAATGAGTCAACTCTTCGCATGAGGTGGCCAAAGTACTGGAGCTTCAGCTTTAGCATCATTCCTTCCAAAGAAATCCCAGGGCTGATCTCCTTCAGAATGGACCGGTTGGATCTTCTTGCAGTCCAAGGGACTCTCAAGAGTCTTCTCCAACACCACAGTTCAAAAGCATCAATTCTTCGGCGCTCAGCCTTCTGCACAGTCCAGCTCTCACATCCATACATGACCACAGGAAAGACCATAGCCTTGACTAGGCGGACCTTTGTTGGCACAGTAATGTCTCTGCTTTTGAATATGCTATCTAGGTTGGTCATAACCTTCCTTCCAAGGAGTAAGCGTCTTTTAATTTCATGGCTGCAGTCACCATCTGCAGTGATTTTGGAGCCCAGAAAAATAAAGTCTGACACAGTTTCCACTGATTCCCCATCTATTTCCCATGAAGTGATGGGACCAGATGCCATGATCTTCGTTTTCTGAATGTTGAGCTTTAAGCCAACCTTTTCACTCTCCACTTTCACTTTCATCAAGAGGCTTTTTAGTTCCTCTTCACTTTCTGCCATAAGGATGGTGTCATCTGCATTTCTGAGGTTATTGATATTTCTCCCGGCAATCTTGATTCCAGCTTGTGTTTCTTCCAGTCCAGAGTTTCTCATGATGTATTCTGCATATAAGTTAAATAAACAGGGTGACAACATACAGCCTTGACGTACTCCTTTTCCTATTTGAAAACAGTCTGTTGTTCCATGTCCAGTTCTAACTGTTGCTTCCTGACCTGCATACAAATTTCTCAAGAGGCAGACCAGGTGGTCTGGTATTCCCATCTCTCTCAGAATTTTCCACAGTTTATTGTGATCTACACAGTCAAAGGGTTTGGCATAGATAACAAAGCAGAAATAGATGTTTTTCTGGAACTCACTTGCTTTATTCATGGTCCAGTGGATGTTGGCAATTTGATCTCTGTTTCCTCTGCCTTTTCTAAAACCAGCTTGAACATCAGGAAGTTCATGGTTCACATATTGCTGAAGCCTGGCTTGGAGAATTTTGAGCATTATTTTACTAGTGTGTGAGATGAGTGCAATTGTGCAGTAGTTTGAGCATTCTTTGGCATTGCCTTTCTTTGGGATTGGGATAAAAACTGACCTCTTCCAATTCTGTGTCCACTGCTGAGTTTTCCAAATTTGCTGGCATATTGAGTGCAGCACTTTCACAGCATCATCTTTCAGGATTTGAAATACCTCAACTGGAATTCCATCACCTCCACTAGCTTTGTTCGTTGTGATGCTTTCTAAGGCCCACTTGACTTCACATTCCAGGATGTCTGGCTCTAGGTCAGTGATCACACCATCATGATTATCTGGGTCGTGAAGATCTTTTTTGTACAGTTCTTCTATGTATTCTTGCCATCTCTTCTTAATATCTTCTGCTTCTGTTAGGTCCATACCATTTCTGTCCTTTATCGAGCCCATCTTTGCATGAAATGTTCCTTTGGTATCTCTGATTTTCTTGAAGAGATCCCTAGTCTTTGCCATTCTGTTGTTTTCCACTATTTCTTTGCATTGATTGCTGAAGAAGGCTTTCTTATCTCTTCTTGCTATTCTTTGGAACTCTGCATTCAGATGCTTATATCTTTCCTTTTCTCCTTTGCTTTTCCCTTCTCTTCTTTTCACAGCTATTTGTAAGGCCTCCCCAGACAGCCATTTTGCTTTTTTGCATTTCTTTTCCATGGGGATGGTCTTGATCCCTGTCTCCTGTACAATGTCACGAACCTCATTCCATAGTTCATCAGGCACTCTATCAGATCTAGGCTCTTAAATCTATTTCTCACTTCCACTGTACAATCATAAGGGATTTGATTTAGATCATACCTGAATGGTCTAGTGGTTTTCTCTACTTTCTTCAATTTCAGTCTGAATTTGGCAGTAAGGAGTTCATGATCTGAGCCACAGTCAGCTCCTGGTCTTGTTTTTGCTGACTGTATAGAGCTTCTCCATCTTTGGCTGTAAAGAATATAATCAATCTGATGGTGTTGACCATCTGATGATGTCCATGTATAGAGTCTTCTCTTGTGTTGTTGGAAGAGGGTATTTGCTATGACCAATGCATTTTCTTGGCAAAACTCTGTTAGTCTTTGCCCTGCTTCATTCCGTATTCCAAAGCCAAGTTTGCCTGTTACTCCAGGTGTTTCTTGACTTCCTACTTTTGCATTCCAGTCCCCTATAATGAAAAGGACATCTTTTTTGGGTGTTAGTTCTAAAAGGTCTTCATAGAACCGTTCAACTTCAGCTTCTTCAGCGTTACTGGTTGGGGCATAGACTTGGATTACTGTGACATTGAATGGTTTGCCTTGGAAACGAACAGAGATCATTCTGTCGTTTTTGAGATTGCATCCAAGTACTGCATTTGGGTCTCTTTTGTTGACCATGATGGCCACTCCATTTCTTCTGAGGGATTCCTGCCCTCAGTAGTAGATATAATGGTCATCTGAGTTAAATTCACCCATTCCAGTCCATTTGAGTTCGCTGATTCCTAGAATGTTGACATTCACTCTGGCCATCTCTTGTTTGACCACTTCCAATTTGCCTTGATTCATGGACCTGACATTCCAGGTTCCTAGGCAATATTGCTCTTTACAGTATCAGACCTTGTTTCTATCACCAGTCATATCTAGAACTGGGTATTCTTTTTGCTTTGGCTCCATCCCTTCATTCTTTCTGGAATTATTTCTCCACTGATCTCCAGTAGCATATTGTGCCCCTACTGACCTGGGGAGTTTCTCTTTCAGTATCCTGTCATTTTGCCTTTTCATACTGTTCATGGGGTTTTCAAGGCAAGAATACTGAAGTGGTTTGCCATTCCCTTCTCTAGTGGACCACATCCTGTCAGATCTCTCCACCATGACCTGCCTATCTTGGGTTGCCCCACGGGCATGGCTTAGTTTCATTGAGTTAGACAAGGCTGCAGTCCTAGTGTGATTAGACTGACTAGTTTTCTGTGAGTATGGTTTCAGTGTGTTTGCCCCCTGATGCCCTCTTGCATCACCTACCGTCATACTTGGGTTTCTCTTACCTTGGGCATGGGGTATCTCTTCCCGGCTGCTCCAGCAAAGCACAGCCATTGCACCTTTCCTTGGATGAGGGGTCTCTCCTCGCCGCCACCCTTCCTGACCTCGGTCGGGGGTAGCTCTTCTCCACTGCGCTTAGTGTGCCGGTCACAGCTGCCTAGGCGCTTAGTGCGCTGGTCGCAGCCGCGGAGGAAACTATATAAAGTAATAATTATAAAAGTGAATTGTTGAATTTGTACCATTAGTAGATGGGATATATATATATATATATATATATATATATACCCTCTCTATGGTATATTATATATATATATATAATCATACCATAAAGAGAGGGAGAATTAATAGAGCTATACAGGAGTAGTGTTTATGTATCTTGAAAGTGAAAGTGGCTCAATCGTGTCCAACTCTTTGTGACTGCATGGACTATACAATCCGTGGATCTCCAGGCCAGAATACTGGAGTGGATAGCCTTTCCCTTCTCCTGGAGATCTTCTCAACCCAGGGATCAAACCCAGGTCTCCTGCATTGCAGGTGGATTCTTTATCAACTGAGCTGCTGCTGCTAAGTTGCTTCAGTCGTGTCTGACTATGTGTGACCCCATAGACGGCAGCCCAACAGGCTCCCCTGTCCCTGGGATTCTCCAGGCAAGAACACTGGAGTGGGTTGCCATTTCCTTCTCCAGTGCATGAAAGTGAAAAGTGAAAGTGAAGTCACTCAGTTGTGTCTGACCCTCAGTGACCCCAAGGACTGCAGCCCTCCAGACCTCTCCATCCATGGGATTTTCCAAGCAAGAGTACTGGAGTGGGGTGCCATTGCCTTCTCCAATAGTAACCACTAAAAAACTAAATTTAAAAAGTACAAAAAAATTTAGAATTTAATACTTCACTAGAAAATATTCGCTTCATGTCAAAGAAAGTCAGAAGATGAAAGAGGGAAACAAAATAGACATGAGATATGTAAGACGGTAAAAATGATGTGGTAGATAAAAATCTAACTACAGTTTATCCTGAAATAGCACAGGTCCACATATACATAAATTTGTTTTCAATAAATACATTGGAAAAAAAAAACATTTGAAGGTTTGTGAAATTTGAAAAATCTCACTGACAAACCACATAGCCTAGGAGTATAAAAAAATTTAAAAATTAAGAAAAAGGTGTGATCTGAATACATGTAAGTAGATATAGTACATACCCATCTATTTTATCATTTGCTTACATAAAACCTGAACAAATCCATCATAAACAGTTAAAATGTATCAAAACGTATGTGCACAAACATGGATCATATGTGTATAGCTATTCACAGTCCAGGGAAATGTATACAAGTGTGAAGGTGCTGTATTATATTATAACTGCTTTCTAAGGCTAACTCTAGTACGCATTGTACTACTGAAATAATTTCACAGCCATCTGTTGCTGTTGGGTGGCTGCAAGTGCTCTGAATGTTCACTTAAAGGGCCATGTGACACTAAGCGTCTGTCCATTTGAGCAGTTTATCTTTCCAGTAACTTGAGCATCACAGCGAAAACTGACCTCTCGTGATTCTCCTGTATTTTTCATTTTGTTGAGTGCAATACAGCAAACCTTGAATAAATCCACTGAACCCATACAGAGTGCCACTAGTAATGTTGCAAGTGCTCCCAAGAAACAGAGAAAAGTGATGGCATTACAATAAAAAGTAGAATGGCTGATAGGCATCAAAGATTCAGGTCTGTGGTTGTTGTTGCCCACCATTTCAAGAGAAATCCAGCATCATTATAAAAGAAAAGGAAATTTGTGAGGCTGTCCCTGCAGCCATGCCAGCAGGCACAAAAACCTTGCTCTTTTCGTGGGTGACTTTTTTAATCTCGTATTGAAAATGCAGCTTTTATGTGGGTGCAGGGTTGCTATAAGAAAGGCATCCCTATAGACTCTAACATTATTCGAAAAAGTGAAGTCACTGTATGACAACTTATAGCAAAAGAAAGGTGAAGGGTGTGAAACTAGAGAATTTAGTGCCAGCAAAGGATGGTTTGATCATTTTAGACAGAGGTTTGGCTTTAAAAAATGTCAAGATAACAGAAGAAGAAGCATATGCCAGCAGAGACAGCAGAGGAGTTCACAGATGGCTGTTAAGAAAATATTTGAAGAGAAAGGATATCTGCCCTAAATATGTTTTTAATGCAGATGAAATTTCCCTATTCTGGAAAAAAAAAAAAATGCCACAAAGGACATTCGTTAGTAAGGAAGAGAAGCAAGCACCAGGGTTTAAGGCTGAAACAGATTAACCTACTGTTTTGTGTAAATTCAGCTGGTGTATGACCAAGACTTCCCTATTCTATAAAGCTGCTAACCCTTGAGATTTGAAGTGAAAAGTATAACAGCAACTGCCAGTCTTTTGTTTGCACAAGGTGGATTGTTTCCACCTTGATGCTTTGTCTCTGAAGTTAGAAGTACCTCACCAGTAAGGGACTTCCTTTTAAAGTTCTTTTGATATTTAACAATGCCCCTGGCTACTCAGAACCCCAGGAGTTCAACACCAAAGGAGTCAAAATGTTTTCTTACCCAAAACAAAGTTTCTAAGTTAGCCTCTAGATCAGGGGAGAGAAGGAAATGGCAACCCACTCCAGTACTCTTCCCTAGAGAATCCTGGGGATGGAGGAGCCTGGTGGGCTGCTGTCCATAGGGTCGCACAGAGTTGGACATGACTAAAGTGACTTAGCATGCATGCATGCATTGGAGAAGGAAATGGCAACCCGCTCTAGTATTCTTGCCTGGAGAATCCCAGGGACAGAGGAGCCTGGTGGGCTGCCATCTATGGGGTTACACAGAGTCGGACACGACTGAAGCAACTTAGCAGCAGCAGCAGCTAGACCAGGGCATCATAAGGACTTTTAAGACCCTTTATACAGAATACTCTACAGAAAGGATCGTTGATGATGGACAGAACATCATGAAAGTCTCAAAGTATTACACCATGGAAGATGCCATTGCCATAGAAAAAGTGGTGAAAGCCCTCAAGCCAGGAACAATAAAGTCCTGCTGCAGGAAACTGTGTCCAGATGTGTGTGCTTTCACAGGCTTTATGATAGTCAAGGAAATAGTGAAAGAGATTGTGGATATGACAAAAAAGATGGAGAGCGAAGGGTTTCAAGATAGGGATTTTAGAGAAATTCAGGAACTAATAGATGCCACACATGAGGAATTAACAGAAGATGATGTAATTGAATGCTTCCAAACCAGTGCCAGATAGTGAGGAAGAGGATATAGAAGAAGCAATGCCAGCAAATAAACGGACATTAGGAAATCGAGCAAAAGGGTTCCGTGTATTCAAGACTGCTTTTGACTTCTTTTCCAACATAGACCCTTCTGTGATATGGACACTGAAATTAAAGCAAATGATAGAAGAAGGATTGGTACTGTATGGAACCATAACACAAACATATGACAGAAAGCACAGTGTGTTTCTGTGAAGTTACACTGAGTCTGCCTGCCTCTCCAGCCACCTCATCCACCCCCTTCTGCCTCTGTCACCTCTGAGACAGCAAGACCAGCTCCTCCTCCTCCTCCTCTTGGCCTATGCAATGTGAAGGTGATGAGGATGAAGACTTTTAAGTGCTCACTTCTACTTAATAAATAGTAAATCATCATCATGCCATGCAGCCAAGAAACTCATCTGTTGTGTGTGTGTTTGTGTATCTTCCTATGAAAACTGATGACTCTATGGCAAGCACTGAAATGAGACCTTTGTGTCTTGCGTCTTCATCACTCAAGTGTCCATAGTGTAGAACCTCATGTGGAAGAACTGTACTGAAGTGGATATTCTGTTCCTAAATAGTTTTTGTTGGAGAAATGGTTTAGTGGTGCAAAATTCTCTCAACTTTTGCTTATCTGTGAAGCTTTTGATTTCTCCTTCATATTTGAATGAGATCCTTGCTGGATACAATAATCTAGGCTGTAAGTTATTTTCCTTCATCACTTTAATTACGTCTTGCCATTCCCTCCTGGCTTGGAGAGTTTCTATTGAAAGATCAGCTGTTATCCTTATGGGAATTCCCTTGTGAGTTATTTGATGTTTTTCCCTTGCTGCTTTTAATATTTGTTCTTTATATTTAATCTTTGTTAATTTGATTAATATGTGTCTTGGGGTGTTTCGCCTTGGGTTTATCCTGTTAGGGACTCTCTGGATTTCTTGAACTTGATTGGTTATTTCCTTCTCCATTTTAGGGAAGTTTTCAACTATTATCTCCTCAAGTATTTCCTCATGATCTTTCTTTTTAGAAATGAGTCATACTTCACATGAAATTAATCATTTGAGGACTTCCCCGGCAGTCCAGTGGTTAAGACTCCATGCTTCCAAGGCAGGGGGTTCAGGTTCAGTCCCTGGTCAGGGAACTAAGATTGTATATGCTGCATTAAATAAATAGCATTATAAAAGGGTTATTTAAAATCAATAATTTGTTAATTTTCTTAAGCTTTATAATTTGGCTTTGAAAACCAAATTATACAGAATTACATTACTGTATAGTATGTCTTTCATGTAATCAGAGAAACTGTACCTGCATATAACCATGGGCATGTATGGATGTGAGAGCTGGACTGTGAAGAAGGCTGAGCGCTGAAGAATT
This sequence comes from Tragelaphus eurycerus, assembly GCA_935064755.1. NCBI lineage: Eukaryota > Metazoa > Chordata > Mammalia > Artiodactyla > Bovidae > Tragelaphus > Tragelaphus eurycerus. The sequence goes on along the minus strand of CAKXYN010000034.1, from coordinate 6,722,996 downwards.
GATGCTTTTGAACTGTGGTGTTGGAGAAGACTCTTGAGAGTCCCTTGGACTGCAAGGAGATCCAACCGGTCCATTCTGAAGGGATGGGATTTCTTTGGAAGGAATGATGCTGAAGTTGAAACTCCAGTACTTTGGGCACCTCATGTAAAGAGTTGACTCGTTGGAAAAGACTTTGATGCTGGGAGGGATTGGGGGCAAGAGGAGAAGGGGACAACAGAAGATGAGATGGCTGAATGGCATCACTGACTCGATAGATGTGAGTCTCAGTGACCTCCGGGAGTTGGTGATGGACAGGGAGGCCTGGCATGCTGAGATTCATGGGGTCACAAAGAGTCGGACACGACTGAGTGACTGATCTGATCTGATCTGAAGTGGTTTCTAGAAACAATATAACAATGTTTCTAAAGGTGTATTATTAATATGATTATAATATTGTATGTCATAAAAGTTTTATGATTCTTTCATTACTGTTTGTAGCAGGTTACCATGAAATAATTGTATCAATTGTATTGATAATACTAGGTTACCCTGGAGCAGTCATATTGCTGCTTCTTTATTATCAATGCATGAATAATTATAACTATAAATACATGTGAATTTCCTTTTCATATTATTGTTTTCATTTTTATTTTTTATTTAATTATTTTATTTTATTTTTTAACTTTACAATATTGTATTGCTTTTGCCATATATCAACATGAATCCACCACAGGTATACACGTGTTCCCCATCCTGAACCCTCCTCCCTCCTCCCTCGCCGTACCATCCCTCTGGGTCGTCCCAGTGCACCAGCCCCAAGCATCCAATATCGTGCATTTCATATATGCATGGTATATGAAATGAGGCAACTCATTTCATATATGATATTATACATGTTTCAATGCCATTCTCCCAAATTGTCCCACCCTCTCCCTCTCCCAAAGAGTCCAAAAGACTGTTCTATACATCAGTGTCTCATTAAACACAAACTTTAAATGATACAATAGACCAGTTAGAACTGGTCCTATCTGTCCTATCTATAGGACATTTCAACATTTCATCCCAAAACAATGAATTTCACCTTTTTCTCAAGTGCACATGGAACCTTCTCCAGGATAGATCACATCCTGGGCCATAAATCTAGCCTTAGTAAATTCAAAAAAAATTGAAATCATTCCAAGCATCTTTTCTGACCACAATGCAGTAAGATTAGATCTCAATTACAGGAGAAAAACTATTAAAAATTTCAACATATGGAGGCTGAACAACACGCTGCTGAATAACCAACAAATCACAGAAGAAATCAAAAAAGAAATCAAAATTTGCATAGAAATGAATGAAAATGAAAACACAACCAAACCTGTGGGACACTGTAAAAGCAGCCCTAAGGGGAAAGTTCATAGCAATACAGGCATACCTCAAGAAACAAGAAAAAAGTCAAATAAATAACCTAACTCTACACCTAAAGCAACTAGAAAAGGATGAAATGAAGAACACCAGGGTTAGTAGAAGGAAAGAAATCTTAAAAATTAGGGCAGAAATAAATGCAAAAGAAACAAAAGAGACCATAGCAAAAATCAACAAAGCCAAAAGCTGGTTCTTTGAAAGGGTAAATAAAATTTTAGCCAGACTCATCAAGAAACAAAGGGAGAAAAATCAAATCAATAAAATTAGAAATGAAAATGGAGAGATCACAACAGACAACACAGAAATACAAAGGATCATAAGAGACTACTATCAGCAATTATATGGCAATGAAATGGACAATGTGGAAGAAAGGGACAAATTCTTAGAAAAGTATAACTTTCCAAAACTGGACCAGGAAGAAATAGAAAATCTTAACAAACCCATCACAAGCACAGAAATTGAAACTGTAATCAGAAATCTTCCAGCCCAGGTCCAGACGGCTTCACAGCTGAATTCTACCAAAAATTTAGAGAAGAGCTAACACCTATCCTACTCAAACTCTTCCAGAAAATTGTCTTCATTTTTAATGTGTAATGTAAGTAGTACATATAACATACTCGACAATGTTCTATGTGAGACAATATTGCCTGGGATAAATCATAATGGAAAAGAATATCAAAAAAAGAATGTATATATGTGTAAAACCGAGTCGCTTTGTTGTACAGTAGAGATTGGCACTCACTTTTCACTTTCATGCATTGGAGAAGGAAATGGCAACCCACTCCAGTGTTCTTGCCTGGAGAATCCCAGGGACAGAGGAGCCTGGTGGGCTGCCGTCTGTGGGGTCGCACAGAGTCGGACACGACTGGGGCGACTTAGCACCAGCAGCAGCAGCAGCAGAGATTGGCACAGCATTGTAAATCAACTATACTTCACTTTAAAAAAAGACAGTATTGATGTAGGCACTAACAGACCATCCCACAAACAGAAAATGAAACTTATGATTATTGATAAATATAGTACAGTACTGCAAATGTGGGGCTTTCCTTGTGGCTCAGCTGGTAAATGTATTTTCTCTTAGGATTTTCTTAACAATACTTTTTTTAATTTTTAGTTTTTATTGTAAGACTACAGCATATAATGCATGTAGCATACAAAACATGGTATTAATCAGCCATTTATTGTATTGATAAGGCTTCCAATCAACAGTAGTATATTAGTAGTTAAGTTTTGAGGGAGTCAAAAGATATTCATAAATTTTCAACCATTGGAAGTTTGGCACCGTTAACCACTGTGTTGTTCAAAGGTCAAGTATACATCAAAAATAACATGAATTAAACAAAATTCATTCAAAAGTCAGAGTTTGTCAGACTGAACTGAAAAAACACAATCCAACTATATGCTACCACACTTCAGATTAAAAGGTAGAGATAGATGAATGTAAAAAGGCAGAAAAATTTATCATGCAGTCAGTAATCACAGAAAGAAGTGGCTATACTAATATGAAACCAAATAGACTTTAAACTAAGAACTGTAGCAAGAGATAAATAGGGATGTTTGTAATGATGAAAGAATCAACCCAGAAAGCTAGAACAGTTATAAACATGTTGGCACCAAATAACAAAGCTTCAAAATACATGAAGCAGAAGTCTCACAGAATGAAGGGAAAGGGACTTCCCTGGTGGTCCAGTAGTTAAGACTCTGTGCTCCCAAAGCAGGGAGTTCAGGTTTGATCCCTGATCAGGGAACTAAGATTCCACGTGCTGTGCATTTCAGCAGGGGGAAAAAAAAAAAAAAAGATGACAATATACAATCCTAATAGGTGTAAGGAGACACCTCATTTTGGTTGTGATTTGCACTGCCCTCATGATTAGTGATGTTGAGGCTTTTCTCATGTATCTATCTATTGGTTATTTGTCTTTGGAAAAATGTTTCTTCAGATCCTTTAGCAATTTTTTTCTATTGATTTATGTGAGTTCTTTATATACTTAGATATTAACCCCCTTATTTGAAATATGCTTTGCAAACATTTTCTCCCATTTTTTATACTGGTGACTTCTATGGCGTATGGATTATATATGAATAAAACTGTTTAAAAAAAGAAAAAAATATATTTTAAAAATGGTAAAAAGCATTAATGCTGATCTCCGTGAAAATTTAGTTCTAATATTTAAGACTGTATAAAAATGTATTTTAAAAAGTAAAAATCCTTAAAAATGACACAACAACTATAATTTATTCCAACTATTTCATGTTATATGTATTGCTTTGAATCTATCCACTATATGGATCTTCTATTCTAAATGACTTCTGTATTATCGCTTTAAAAAGCTGGTACCCCACAGTGAACAGAATGATCATGTGAAATAGGACTCTCCCTTTTCTTGTCCAAGGCAGTAATAGAGTTCTAAGCTAACTGACAACTACATCTCAATTTACAGCTATTAAGCTTAAACTACAGTGGAGTCAGAAATAATTGCGGTAAACCAAAGACCTTGAATGGACACAACTATCTTACCAGAACACCCCTTCATCACTACATCTTTTCTCTATCACTTTTTGCCTAGCTTATCATCTCTCTAACTGAAACCTTCTGTTGTCTCTATATATCTTTAAAGACTTTAAAACTGATACAAAATAAAATTCAAGCAGAAAGCCCCTCAAATCATATTAGGATGTTAAATACCTACTCAGTTTGTAATTAAGCCTACCTCCTACTATGGTTTCATGTGTGGAATGGAGTGGGGGGAAGCTGAAAAACTCTGAAAGTTGGGCAGATTTAATATTGATTGATCATGAAATGAAAGAATAGCAAGGATGCCTTCTGCTATGAAATGAATAGTGTGAGGGGTAGGAGAAGGGACATAGAAAAGGTACGTGAAAAACGTGGAAAGAAACATACAAACATAAATGTTATTCTATTGCAATGAGCTCTCCAGCAGATCCTCAGTTCCTAAACACAAGAGGTAACTAATAACTGTGTTTATAATGATTTGTACAGTATTTGGCATATCATAGGCTCTCAATGAATGTCTTTCAAACGAGTGACCTTTATGCGATCCCAGGGACTGTAGCCTTTCAGGGTTCTCTCTCCATGGAATTCTCCAGGCAAGAATACTGGAGTGGACACCCATTCCCTTCTCCAGGGGATTGTCCTTACCCAGGGGTCAAACCTGAGTCTCCTGTGTTGCAGATTCTTTACCATCTGAGCTGCCAGGGATGCCCCAGGCTCTTGATGAATATCTTTGAAATGAATGAAGTAATGGTGGCTTTGCTTGGTAAGAAGCAAGCCATTTTGGAGCTGGAAGGCATCTTAAAGTCTGTCTAGCACAACTCCTTATTTTATACTCAGAAAATTGGTCTCAGAAAGATGATGTAATTTCCCCAATGCTATTAATATCTAGTTGCAGATTTTTTTTTATCAAAATACAGTTGACATCCTATAATGTTATGTTAAATTCCAGTTCAGTTCAGTTGCTCAGTTGTGTCCGACTCTTTGCAACCCCATGAACTGCAGCATGCCAGGCCTCCCTGTCCAACACCAACTCCCAGAGTTTACTCAAACTCATGTCCATTGAGTCAGTGATGCCATCCGACCATCTCATCCTCTCTCGTCCCCTTCTCCTCTCACCTTCAATCTTTCCCAGCATCAGGGTCTTTTCAAATGAGTCAGCTCTTCACATCAGGTGGCCAGAGTATTGGAGTTTCAGCTTCAACATCAGTCCTTCCAATGAACACCCAGGACTGATTTCCTTTAGGACGGACTGGATAGATCTCCTTACAGTCCAAGGGACTCTCAAAAGTCTTGTCCAACACCACAGTTCAAAAGCATCAATTCTTCAGAGCTCAGCTTTCTTTATAGTCCAACTCTCACATCCACACATGACCAATGGAAAAACCATAACCTTGACTATCCAGACCTTTGTTGCCAAAGTAATGTCCCTGCTTTTTAATATGCTATTTAGGTTGGTCATAACTTTGCTTCCAAGGGGTAAGCATCAAATTTGCTGCTGCTGCTGCTAAGTCGCTTCAGTCGTGTCCGACTCTGTGCGACACCATAGACGGCAGTCCACCAGGCTCTGCCGTCCCTGGGATTCTCCAGGCAAGAACACTGGAGTGGGTTGCCATTTCCTTTTCCAATGCATGAAAGTGAAAAGGTAAAGTGAAAAGGTAAAGTTAAGTTGCTAAGTCGTGTCCGAGTCTTAGCGACCCCATAGACTGCAGCCTACCAGGCTCCTCCATCTATGGGATTTTCCAGGCAAGAGTATTGGAGTGGGGTGCCACTGCCTTCTCCAAGCATCAAATTTAGACGTACTTAAATCTACTTCTGGTGATGTTAAAAGCAAACAAACTGTATAAAGTCTTTGGCTCCAGAGATGGAGCAGCTGTTTATCAACAAGTATTAGAAGAATTTAAATTTAATATGTGATGCTTGAAAAAGGGTCTCCTTTAATTTTGAATTGATACAACTCAAAATGAACAAATCAGGATGTGAAACCTGTCTTTCAGATGAAAGACTAGAACACTTTGAATTAAAAGAGGCTTGCAAGGAATAAGTTGGCTAATAAAAAACAAGGATGGAGAAGGAGATAAGTTATTTGTACCATTCTGCACAAGAAGAGCAATTAACACAGTTAATTTATTAAATGTTAGAACATTAAGTGTGGACAAAAACCATTTGATACCAGTTATATGAGATATCTAGAATAGTCAAATTCATAGAGTCAGAAAGTATATTGGCAGATGCCAGGGGCTGAAGGGTGGACGGGGGTCATGGGGACAGAGTTTCAATTTAGGAAGGTGAAAAATTTGGGAGATGGATGATGGTGAGAGTTGTACAACAATGTGAATATACTTAGTGAACTGTATAGTTAAATATGGTTAAAGTAATATGTTTTATGTTGTGTGAATCTTGCTATAATTAAAAAAACATTAAAAAATTACCAATGTTATAGAAAATCTGTAGAGGTGGAAATAAAGAGTTTTTGGCAATTGTGCCTCAGTATGGTTACCAGATAGGGTCTTTGTTTGGAGAAGGCAATGGCACCCCACTCCAGTACTCTTGCCTGGAAAATCCCATGGATGGAGGAGCCTGGTAGGCTGCAGTCCATGGGGTCACTAAAAGTCGGGCAAGACTGAGCGACTTCACTTTCACTTTTCACTTTCATGCATTGGAGAAGGAAATGGCAACCCACTCCAGTATTCTTGCCTGGAGAATCCCAGGGACAGAGGAGCCTAGTAGGCTGCTGTCTATGGGGTCATACAGAGTTGGACACGACTGAAGTGACTTAGCAGCAGCAGCAGCAGCAGGGTCTTTGTTGTAAGTTCCAAAACATACTTTCCGTGTGTGTACCCGTTTCATCTCTCTCTGACATATACCAGCTATGAGTTGTTAGTCAGACAACTAAATATTTAAACTTCAGGATCTTTATCTGAAAATTGGGGGAAATAAAGATAGCTCCTAACTAGGGCTAGATGTGATAATCCATGTGAAATTCTTCTATTTTTTTAGAGCTCACTTTAGATAATGATGTGAATAAAAAGCAGCAAGGCAAAAAGCAACATGCTTTTCTGGAGGAAATGTGCGCACAGAGGAAATGTGTGCACTTTGGGTCCTTTGCTTTTCTTCTTCCACGGGTGACTGTAGATAAATCATTTCATATCTTTGAACTTCAGTTTTGGGTGTGTTTTTTTTTTTTTTTTTTTTGGTAAGGTAAACGGGTTTGGTAACGACTACTTCTCAAATTTTCTGTAAGAATTGAGAAATACATATAAAAGAAAATACTATTTGGTTATTCTTTGTGTGTGTGTCATTGGCACTTTCCCTATCTGTGCCTCTGCCTGATCCTAGTAGCCCCGCTTCTTTCTGGTGGATGAATGTGTGACTTATTCCCAAATGACCTTCCTCTTAGGATATCATTCAAACCACTTCAAGTATATGGACTAGAAACACTCTAACACGTTATTCCTCCCCTAAGGTACGTGTTTTAATGGCAATCCTTAAAAACCTAAAAGCCTTAAAAACCAAAAGAAATCAATGTTTAATGGTGGAATCTGAAACATTATGACAGGGGAGAAGAGCTAAAAGGGATTTTAGATTTCACTGAGTGCAACCAATTCATCTTATGGATGAGAAAACTTAGAAATGACAGGTCACACCCAGTAGACCCTGCTTTTCAGACTCATAACAGGCTAGTCTGCTTGAAGTCGCAAGTGCCCTGTGGGAACGCTTAGGAGTTTCCTTACCACCAGCAATAAAGATTTCCTGTCCTTTCTACCCAACACTCATATTCAACAGCAGCTGAATCAGCTTCCTGGCTTCCAGGACCCAGAGCTGGTATTCTCTTCCAGGCATTTTATCCTAAAGTACATTAATACTTTGCACCCAGAAGTGATGAGGAAAATGGTGAATACTTACTTGGAGGATACAAATGAGTCAAGTTCTGTTGAACAATTATGCTGTTATTCATGGAGCATTCTGTTACAAGAGGGCATAAATTATCTTCATATTTATTTCACATCACACAGAAGCAGCAGCTAAGCCTTAAAAGCATAGATGAGAAAACCAGAATGTAACAACTTGTTTATTCCTGTATCTTCCCCCCCCCTCATCTCAAGTTAGCTCATACAGAGGTCGAAGAAAGGACTGTCTTCCCTTTAAGTGCAAGCCTTATGTCTGAGTCAGAAACTTGGATTTTAGTTTCCAATGCAGAGAGAGAAAGTAAAAGACACCAGAAGCCCACCAGGCAGCTGTGTTTTCTTGGGCCGATATCGGAAACCACTGAGTGTATATGGTGCCAGAGACCTATAAAATCCTACACCTTAACCTAACTTGAACTTTGAAGTCATAGCTGATATCTAGCTCTGTCTCTCAAGTTGTCATCTCTCAGGTCTTGCTCGTTGCTTCAGGTGCTAAGGGATATTGCCAGCTAAAAAAAAAAAAAGCACAATGTCAGAGTTGCGAGGTAAGTGTTATTTGGGGCAAGTGAGAACTATAGCTCAGGAGACAGCATCTCAGATAGCTCTGAGAGACTGCTCCAAAGAGGTGGGGGTGGGGGGCAGGGAAGGTCAGTATGTATGTGATTTTGTGAAGGGGAAGTGCATGCGATCAAGCACATGTTTGTTTTTTTTTTTGCAGAAGGTTCTGCTAGTCACAAGGAGCAGAAGTTACTATGAATGATTTTAGTGCTTCCCTAGATATGAGGAGATAAAAGAATTGAGCTCATAAAATCAGCTACTGAAAATTTCTAACTATCTGAAGACCTGTTCTGCTAGTTTTTCCCAGAGCACAGAGTGTCTCATTCCTGATCTCCACCTTGAACTCCTTTCAGAGGGCGTTGAAGGTCAGCAGCTGTAGCGGCACCTGATTTAATCCTTGAGGAGGTAGATGGCAAGTGCCAGTTTGTAGCTGACAATATCAGCTTGATCCTCCTTTAAATAACTAAGAAATCCTGGGGTCCATTTGGAGGGATGGATTCTAAACAAACAGATAAACAGCAATAATGATAACAAAAAACCCAGAAAAGTAGAAGACAGAAATTAACTAAGAGAATAAAGAATTTAAAACTGTAAGATTGAGTAGGGGATGGGACAGATAGGATAGAACCATAGAAACATTAAAAAGAAAGTGGAGGGGGGATCCTGTTTCAGAGACATCAAGGAAAAAAAGAAAAGACATCGAGAGGAAACTGTAATAAAATTGTCCAAGGACGATCAGAGACAGGCAAACAAAGAGCATTAAATAAAAAAAGCATTTGCATAAAAAGGGATTAAAAAGAAGTGAAAAAATTACAAAGTAAAAGATCTAATAAAGATTACTGGAAAATGAATGAACACAGCAACAAGAAGCGTTTGCGAGGAACAATAAATATATTACAGCAGTGTGAGAGGAACACATCAGAGAGACACAGCAGAGTGAGGAAAATAAAAAGAGGAAAAATAATTTAAAGTTCAGCCCACAAAGGAACCGAGAAGATGGAGATAGATAAAAAGGATAAAAGATGCGAGTAAGTGACAGATATTATTACAATACACAGAAGGCACAAGAGATCTATTCAAAGCATAAAAGAGGGGAGGTAGGTGACAGACACAGGCGTGAAAAGAAATGCATGCAGCACATAGGCGGAGCTTTTTTTAAAAAAATAAATCTACTGAGAAAGCATTCCCTGCTTTACATAGCATTGACATGATAAAAAGTATTTTCAAAACTGTAATTAAGAGTTTATTCATGCAAAAAGGCAGCAACTGCAATATTAGAAAAATCACGGACCCTTCTATCTTCGTAAACATCTAGAGAGCCAACTGACTGTCTGCATATGAAATTTAACAGATTTATATCTCCTGAAGCAAGTATCTTGGAAGTTTGCATTTCAGTATCATAGGAAAATGGTGTTTAGTTTTTTCTTCATAGATATGACATGAATTTCAGGACATTTGGAAAAATAAGACGGAGTTCTAAGTGTAGGGCTGTCAACAATGTGGGGATTTTCTTCCTCTGTACCCTTCCTCCAACTTGAAAACCCAATTGAAAATAAAAGAGAAGAAGAATCGCTTACTTTCTAGCATCTGGGTAACCGTAGGTACCTAGGTGTCAATACCCAGGTGCCCAGGGTCTCCCCTTGGTGTGCTTTATTTTGTACATACCTGAATAAGTGCAATCTTCATACACATATCACAAATTTGGTCTTCAGTAGTGACTGAGAGATATCCAGAGGGGGAAATAGACAGTAAACCACAGATTCAACAGATTTGAGGTTCCTTACAATCCTTAAACTAAATGGAAACAGGAAATCAAACCCATGTGTTCAGAATGAAACTGTCAAAATGCAGTTTTATTTCTAAAATATCTAGAAAAAAATTATTACCTTCAAAATAAGAATTTAATTGAAATGTCACTCTTTAGCCAGACAATGGGAGAAATTAATGTATTTGTCATTAATATGTCAAATACAATATGATTTTTAAAATATTTTTTCAAACTATAATTCAAAACAATAGGTGCACCCAGTGTTCACTGTAGCACTATTTACAGTAGCATAACATGGAAACAACCTAAATGTCCACTGGTGGATGAATGGATAAAGAAGATGTATTGTGTGTGTCCTTGGAAGAAAAGCTATGACCAACCTACACAGCATATTGAAAAGCAGAGACATTACTTTGCTGACAAAGGTCCTTATAGTCAAAGCTATGGTTTTTCCGGTAGTCATATATGAATGCAAGAGTTGGACCATAGAGAAAGCTGAGCCCCAAAGAATTGATGCTTTTGAGCTGAGGTGTTGGAGAAAACTCCTGAGAATCCCTTGGACAACAAGGAGGTCAAACCAGTCAATCCTAAAGGAAGTCAACCCTGAATATTCACTGGAAGGACTGATGCTAAAGTTGAAACTCCAATACTTTGGCCACCCGATGTGAAGAACTGACTCACTGGAAAAACCCTGATGCTGGGAAGGGTTGAAGGTAGGAGAATGGTACGGCAGAAGATGAGATGGTTGGATGGCATCACCAACTCCATGGACATGCGTTTGAGTAAACTCCGGGAGCTGGTGAAGGACAGGGAAGCCTGGCATGCAGTGTATGTATATATGTACACACACATGCATATGTATATGTATATACACACATGATGGAGTATTACTCAGCCATAAAAAAGAACAGCCTAATGCTATTTGCAGGCTTCCCTGGTGGCTCAGATGATAAAGAATCCACCTACAAGGCAGGAGGCCCAGGTTTAATCCCTGCATCAGAAAAATCTCCTGGAGAAGTATTCTTGCATGGAGAATCCCCATGGACAGAGGAGCATGGCGGGCTACAGTCTGTGGGGTCACAAAGAGTCAGACACAACTGAGCAATTAAGCACACAATGCCATTTGCAGCAACATGGACTACATAGATTATCATACTGAGAGAAGTCAGAGAAAGATACATATCACAGGATGTCTTTTATACATAGAATCGAAAACGATGGTGCAAATGAACTTATTTATAAAACAGAAATAGTCACACACAGATTTCTGTTTTATAAATAAGTTCATTTGCACCATCGTTTTCGAAGTAGAAAACGAGTTTGTGGTTGCCAAGCGGTAGGCGGGGGCGGGGAGATACTCCCTTATTGGGTCATTACTTTTAGACAGAAGATGTATTCTCTTCCACCTAAACGGTGCTGGGATTGCAGTGGGGTGGGGTTCTCCTACCCGCTGGATGACTCTATCATATTTCAAGAATTTTTCGAGTTTATAGCACCGTATAATACTAGAAAGGATCTGAGGATATAGAATACATGCTTATTTCACAGGTAAGGAGGTCAAGATCAACAGTGGTGATGTGGCTGTCTTAATCCCAAGATGACACTAATACATCAGAACACTGACGGCTCTGCAAGCTGTCCAGGAGGAGCACATGTAAAATATTTTATTATGTTTAGATTGGGTAAAAAATAATTTCTTGAAACCCCCATAAAAGAAGAAAGGAATTTTAACACAGAAATGAATCAACTGTGGAGTACTTAGCTCCATAGGAAAATCAAACATTTTATTGCATTAGGCAAGAGACTCCCAATTTTTCTTGGTTTTCAGTGTCCTTGATGGCTCAGTAATTTTTCACAGCACTCTCAGATAAAAAGAAACATCTCACAAGTTGCTCATTAAAAAGATAGGTCCAAATAACTTAGTAAGTATTTATGTCTTAACAACTTATTAGTTGTTCAAAGAAAAAAACCACACATAAATGATAAATATTATTTCATTTGTTCAAAGAAAAAAATCACACATAAATAATAAGATATATGTTTATTTCATTCTTAACGCCAGTACTGAAGAACAGGATGTGTGTATCTCTTGGGCACTGCATGACTTCTCAAACTTTGGACTCAGATTGTATATTGCAATTATCATTTCCTGTTCCATGTCAATTTTCACACCATGTTTGCTTTTTATCACAACCACCAAGGCCAAAGATATATGATACATGGCATTGAGAGGAGGACAGCATGATTTAGTGTTGAAGCTCTGAACTAGTAGTTAACACAGGATCCAATAAAAGTCAACTATTATCATGTTTACCTTGAAAATTTTAAATATCCCACTGGAGTGTCTGTGGGGCACCTTGGCACAGGGATTGGGATCCACAGATCAAAATTTTTGCTTTGACCTTAGAGGGCTATCTTTATTCATGGTAATCAAGGGAAAGAGTTTAAACCTTCAAAACAAAATCAAAACTAGTTCCCTGCTACAGTAGAATATTTTATGCAAAAAAGCTCTTTCTTCTTTCTGTCTTTTAAGTTGCATAACAATTTCCTAACGAGCCTGCAGGGTTGTCTTCACGACTGCATTTAGCTCAGATCTGGAAAAAAAAAAAAACCTCCAAAGTCATCCACTTAGATGCAAACCATTCAGTGCATATTCGGAATTTGTTTTCTTTGCTTTGATGATATTTCAAAGAAGGAGGCAAGAAAGTATAGCCTATAAAATAAAGAACAATTTCAACTGAATTTGCTGTAATAATCTAATGCACATCCATAGTAGTAGTGTATCATTGGAGTAATTTTCCTTCTAAATACCTGATCCTCAGGATACCATACGAGACAGGCAAAGGCATCTTCAGTATTTCAGTTTGACCTCCCATGCTCATTTAAAAAGGGTAGTAAAGAATTGAAGCATTAATTGATAAATCAAAATGCTTTACTGAGTACTTTCCTTTATCAGCATTATGCCTCAAACTGTGGAATTCAAGAGAAGTATAAAACATGTTTCCTCCCCTCCAAAGAAGAATTTAAGCTAACTGTTGTGAAAGAAGGTACACACACACAGAACAATTAATGAGTTATTACAGAAGACAATGACAAACAATAGCTTTACAGAACAATTAAAGCAGAGAACAACATATAATAACCTAGCAGATGTGCAGTGCTGCCAATAAATACAAAGTGAGTCAAACCGCAGAGAGATCAATGTGGCTGCAGTCCTCCGGGGGTTTTATCCTCAGTATAAGGTCGCCAGTTGAGAATCTCAAAGACACTCCATTCAGTTACCTAGTTTAAATCTGGGATAATTAGGAGGGCTGAAATGATGATTAAGAGCATCTGTTTTTAGTTTCAGTTTTGATATTGTCATTAACAGGTAACCTGTAGACAAAGGTGACTGTTGTATAATCTTCATGTGGCAATTAAGAGATTCTGACTCTTAGAAAAATAGAATCCGATAGAAGAATTCTCTGTTATCTACTAAAAATATGTCCAGAGTTTAACATAGCTAAACTGGAGGCAGGATTTTTTTTTTTTTTTCTAATGGAAGATGAAAAATATGAGTGAAAGGTAGGTAAAAGAGAAATCCTGGAATCAGAATCTACTGCAGCCACACTTAGGAGAAGTATCACCTCTCAAAGACCAGAGACAAGTACTGTGGAGCAGACGATGACCAGGTTCAGGTACACAGTCTTAGGAAGGCAGAGGCTTAACCACCGGACTGCTTGGGAAGTCTCCAGCTATACTTTCAGACACAACTTGTGCCAGTCCCCAGGTGGGAGAGCAGACAGCGTGCAGCTGAAGTGTAACTGAGATGACAGATTTTTGACTCAGCATTAAGTGGAAATAAGGTCTATTGTATCATCATGTAATAACTAACAATGCTGTCATTACACACACACCCCAAACACCTTCCCATCAATACTCTGAGGTGAATGGGCATCTTTTTTTCACCTCTCAAATGTCATTTTTTCTACAGCTGGTACTCTGTGTCCATTTTTTTCTTATTCCATATTATCTTCCTTGGCTATATCACTGATTCCTATGTCTTTCTATCTAAAATGTAAATACTATAAGAGACAAATACCAATTTTTATCTTTAACCTGCTATCCTGGACTCTGGATATTTGACATCTCCATCTAGAAACTCGGGTTTGATAAGACAAATTTGAAATGATTGTTTTCCCTAAGTCTGACCCTCTCTGTACACCTGTGTGTTTCCACTCTTAGAAAATAAGCATTTTCTTCCCAGTTTCCCCATCAGAAACTTTGGGGTCATTTCTGACTCTTCCCTCTTGCTTATGGTCATGTCCAATCTGTCTTCCCTGTTCACTTCTATTACTTTTTCTCTATTTCTTCTTTCCGTCTTTCCTTCTCCCCTTGAGTGCACAAGGTAATACCATCCAATAACCCCCTGATCACAGTCACAGTGGAAGCTGCTGCTGTGGGGAGGGTGCACCCAGCGGGGCTTTCAGCACTATGAAAATGGAGAATGCAAGCAGAAAGTGGTGCTATCTGTAAAAAGAGATTGAAGTGCCTCTCATCACTAATGAGAACCAACTGTACTGCACAGGGAACTCTGCTCAGTGCTCTGTGGTGACCTAAACGGGAAGGTCAAGGAAGCGGGGATACATGTATATGTGTGGCTGATGCACTTTGCTGTACAGCAGAAACTAACACAACATCGTAAAGCTACTGTACTCCTATAAAAACAAAACGATTAAGTGCCACTCATCATATCAGAAGCACTGAGAGTGTAGACCCTACAAAAAGAATGTGACGGCCAGAGGGAACACAGAGAACTGAGTGTTCTGTTTATGGATTAGACAGTTACAACACCTCATGGCGGCTCCCAGTACTTTGGTGGTTATGTTAGAAGAAAGTAACTTTTTCCATGCAAATTAAGTGAAAAAAGAGTTGCATCTTAAGAAATTCATCTCGACCAAATGCATAAGTCTCATTGGCAGAGGCTTTGATGTAAGAAATTGACTCCCTGGTGCAAGGCCCTAAGAGGAGAGGCAAAAAGACAGATTCAGTAGAGATTCAGACTGTCAGAGCTGTTCCTGTAGGAACCCTGATTGAACAGTTATTAGTTTCCTGGTTAAACAACAAGCATCTGGAAATTGACCAGAAATACAGGGTTACGCTCACTTTATATTATTTCTTTCTATATCGCCATTGCAGAATGTGGGATTATTTGTTTCTTGAAACAATTTCTCAACTTCATAAAATCATATAGTGCAGAGCCCCTCCTGGAGGAGGACCTAGAGGAATATTGGGCATGATGAAAATGTATATTTTTATGAGGGTGGTGGTTACATAGGTGTGTACATATGTGAATTAATTGCTGCACATTTAGGATTTGTATGTTTAATATAGTTTGAGAATACATTTTAAACAAGATTACTCCTTCTAGATATTGAATGTATAGCTAGTTAGCATGGTTTATTAGAACTTACCTATTAGAGTTAAGATTCTGGGGCTCAAAGGAACTAGACAAAGTTCTGCCCTCCAATAATCACTCCAGCATTAGGAGGTTCTTGCTGGAGAAGCCTATTTCTCTCTGTGTGTGCAACGGACTACCGCATACACTCGAGAATAAGCCATGATACAGCCTCACAAGTCTCTCCTTTACATTTGCCTGTGCCCAGGCTGCCAGCATTTATTGAGAACTAGAAATAGTCGTTTTTCAAAAAGGCTTTTATTTTGTATTGGGGTATAGCTGATTAACAAAATTGTGATAGTTTCAGGTGAAAAGTGAAGGGACTTAGCCATACATATACATGTATCCATTCTCCCCTACATTCCTCTCCCATCCAGACTGCCGCCTAACCTTGGGCAGAGTTCCTTGTGCTTTACAGTAGGTCCTTGTTGGTTATCCATTTTAAGTATAGCAGCGTGTACATGTCCATCCCAAACTTTCAATGTCTCATCAGGCTCCCTCCTTTAACCCTGGCCACCTTTCTCTTTCTCTGTCCCTCTGATCTTGGCCCTCAGGAGAGTCTGCACACTTGTGCTTCCGGTTAAGTTGGTGCTACACACACCTTCAAGTACCAGCAAGCACGGGCGGCCTCTGGGCCCTTGAGTCCTCATGCATAGCCCTTCACACTTCGTGATGGGGCTTCCTTTTTCCTCGAAATTACTTTTCTCTTTCTACAGCTCTGCTGAGGCCAGCTCAAGGCCAGAGAACACTGAGTGTGCTGATGACAGATTGGATGAGAGAGAAGACTGGAAGGAGGAATGGCGAGGAAGATGAACTAAGTTCCAAAACAGTGACTTTAATTGCTTTTGCCTGTAAAATAGTGTGGGAGCACAGCTAGGGTAAAACTGAAAGAAGCACCGTACATTACTGAAACCAGCCCAGCAGCCTCTAATAATGGGATCTTTCATGATCTGAATTATTTCAGATTCCTCCATTAACTCCCCCAAATTATAATGTTACATTGCATCAGTGTTTATTGAGGTTTTATCATGATAACAACTAACATATTGTACCTACAAGCACCAATGAGTCTCCGGACAGTTCCAGAAAGAAACATAAACTCTAATATATACGCTAATTAGAGAAAACCCTTCTGTCTCAACCAGATCTAGAGAAGGAGTAAAAATGTACTATAATTGTGTTAAATTTAATATAGTTGGCAAAAGTATTTAGTTGCTCAGGCTCCACTGTCCATGGAATTCTGCAGACAAGAATACTGGAGTGGGTTACTATGCCCTCCTCCAGGAGATCTTCCTGACCCAGGGATCAAACCTGCATCTTCGACATTGCAGGCAGATTCTTTACCATCTGAGCCATCAGGGAAGCCCCAATAGTTGGCAAGGAAGGTGTAAATAAAAAGCCTCTTGATGAAAGTGAAAGTGGAGAGTGAAAAGGTTGGCTTAAAGCTCAACATTCAGAAAACGAAGATCATGGCATCTGGTCCCATCACTACATGGGAAATAGATGGAGAAACAGTGGAAACAGTGTCAGACTTTCTTTTTCTGGGCTCCAAAATCACTGCAGATGGTGACTGCAGCCCTGAAATTAAAAGACGCTTACTCCTTGGAAGGAAAGTTATGACCAACCTAGATAGCATATTCAAAAGCAGAGACATCACTTTGCCAACAAAGGTCCGCCTAGTCAAGGCTATGGTCTTTCCTGTGGTCATGTATGGATGTGAGAGCTGGACTGTGAAGAAGGCTGAGCGCCGAAGAATTGATGCTTTTGAACTGTGGTGTTGGAGAAGACTGTAGAGTCCCTTGGACTGCAAGGAGATCCAACCAGTCCATTGTGAAGGAGATCAGCCCTGGGATTTCTTTGGAAGGAATGATGCTAAAGCTGAAACTCCAGTATTTTGGCCACCTCATGCGAAGAGTTGACTCATTGGAGAAGACTCTGATGCTGGGAGGGATTGGGGGCAGGAGGAGAAGGGGACGACAGAGGATGAGATGGCTGGATGGCATCACTGACTTGATGGATGTGAGTCTGAGTGACCTCCGGGAGTTGGTGATGGACAGGCAGGCCTGGCGTGCTGCAGTTCATGGGGTCACAAAGAGTCGGACACGACTGAGCAACTGATCTAATCTGATCTGAAGGTATAAATGCGAAATAACACCAATACTCATTTTTTTTTTTAAATGGAAAATATGTAGTGCCCACTTTCCATGGATAGTAATGGGACATTTTAGGAATTATCTGGTGGCAGATGTAGAAGTTGCTGCAAACGGAACTCTTGGGATGTCTTTTGGGTAGCAGAGTTGTTTCTGGTTCTCTTTCTGATAAGCTGTCACTAAGTGGCTTTGGAGTAGTGAGCAAAGCATGAGCTTTGGATTTAGAGTGAACAGGCCGGCTATATTTCTCAGTCTCACTCTTCTCTAGACCACTGAATTTAGAAATGTCACCTGGACATTGTGCTAGATGCTAATCAGAGGGTGATGGACATAAAAAAATGACATTCCTACTCTTGTAAAAGGGCCTTCCAGGTGGCCCTAGTGATAAAGAATCCACCTGCCAAAGCAGGAGACAAAGGAGATGCAGGTTTGACCCCTGGGTCAGGAAGATCCCCTGGAGGAGGAAATGGCGTCCACTCCAGTATTCTTGCCTGGAGAATTCCATGGACAGAGGAGCCTGGCAAGTTACAGTCTGTGGGGCCGCAAAGAGTCAGACATGAATGAGCATCTAAGCAGCTCTTGTAAAACTGACATGCTAATAGTTAGGAAATAGACATCAAACAAAGAAATAAAAAGATAAGCAAAATAATATTAAACAATGCTAATTATCAGAAAATAAACCTAAGGATGAGGATAGAAAATGAAGCAGATATTGCTATTCCTCTGTATACTAAATATTTGGAAAAGTCTTCTGTAGCCACTGTTTATGCTCATGAATTTTTAGCGAATGATGTAGTTACCTTCCAGAGACCCTATGGACATTTTATGGAAACATCAATAGTTTCTACCTCTCCCTGGACTCATTTCCCTTACAAAACACGATCAAACACTGGTAGCTCATCTATGACTCATTTCCTGACATTTAATTATTGTTCACTAAATCATTCACCCAAATAAAGAAAAATTGTGTAAAGGGATTTTAGAAATATTTTCTCATGATTTACTTAGCTTCTTGGTAATAATACAGAATCCCTCAGTAAATAAAAGAAACCAGAAAACACACTTGAAAATGAGAATAGGGAAAAGGATAAAAACAAAAATAATTACAGCCACAGTTTATTGATCACCTATTAAAGTCAAGGTTTATTTGAGGAGGCTATTTATTTGTTCTGAGATGTACAATAGCCTTCCAAAGGAAGCATTATGCCTAAATGAGGAAACAGATTAAGACAATTTTGTGGTTAGCCCAGTTTCACACAGTGGGCAGTTTTGAGGTTTGTGTCCTCCTGGATGACACATACATGCTGTTTATTTCCCACATCAACTACTGATTCTCCAGTTCTCTGGCATCCTCTGGGTGTCTAGCAGTTCCGTTCAATTCTGATACTTTCAGAGTTAGATCAGACCCTCCATCACACCAGACAGCTCTGTTTCAGACACACCCACCACAAATGGGTTGCCCAGGCTACCCCAGGTGGCATTAGTGGTAAAGAACCCACCTGTCAATGCAGGAGACGTCTGAGATGTGAGTTCGATCCCTGGGTGGGGAAGATCCCCTGGAGAAGGAAATGGCAACCCACTCCAGTATTCTTACCTGGAGAACCCCATGAACAGAGGATCCTGGTAGGCTACAGTCTGTGGGTTCGCAAAGAGTTGAACATGACTAAAGTGACTTAGCACATGCTACTGAGCATTCTTTGGCATTGCCTTTCATAGAGATTGGAATAAAAATTGACCTTTTCCAGTCCTGTGGCCACTGCTGAGTTTTCCAAATTTGCTGACATATGAAGTGCAGCATTTTCACAGCATCATCTTTTAGGATTTGAAATAGCTCAACTGCAATTCCATTACCTCCACTCTCTTTGTTCATAGTGATGCTTTCCAAGGCCCACTTGACTTCACATCCCAGGATGTCTGGCTCTAGGTGAGTGATCACACCATTGTGATTATCTTCGTCATGAAGATCTTTTTAGTACAGTTCAGTACTAAAAAAGATCTTCTGTGTATTCTTGCCACCTCTTCTTAATATCTTCTGCTTCTGAAAGAGATGGGAATACCAAACCACCTGACCTGCCTCTTGAGAAACCTATATGCAGGTCAGGAAGCAACAGTTAGAACTAGACATGGAACAACAGACTGGTTCCAAATAGGAAAAGGAGTACATCAAGGCTGACTATTGTCACCCTGCTTATTTAACTTATATGCAGAGTACATCATGAGAAACACTGGGCTGGAGGAAGCACACACTGGAATCAAGATTGCGGGAGAAATACCAATAACCTCAGATATGCAGATAACACCACCCTTATGGCAAAAAGTGAAGAACTAAAGAGCCTCTTGATAAACGTGAAAGAGGAGAGTGAAAAAGTTCGCTTAAAGCTCAACATTCAGAAAACGAAGATCATGGCATCTGGTCAGATCACTTCATGGGAAATAGATGGGGGAACATTGGAAACAGTGTCTGACTTTATTTTTCTGGGCTCCAAAATCACTGCAGATGGTGACTGTAGCCATGAAATTAAAAGATGCTTACTCCTTGGAAGGAAAGTTATAACCAACCTAGACAGCACATTCAAAAGCAGAGACATTACTTTGTCAACAAAGGTCTGTCTAGTCAAGGCTATGGTTTTTCCTGTAGTCATGTATGGATGTGAGAGTTGGACCATAAAGCTGAGTGCCAAAGAATTTATGCTTTTGAACCGTGGTGTTGGAGAAGACTCTTGAGAGTCCCTTGGATTGCAAGGAGATCCAACCAGTCCATCCTAAAGGAGATCAGTCCTGGGTGTTCATTGGAAGGACTGTTGTTGAAGGTAAAACTCCAATACTTTGGCCACCTGATGCGAAGTGCTGACTCATTTGAAAAGACCCTGATGCTGGGAAAGATTGAGGGCAGGAGAAGAAAGGGACAGCAGAGGATGACATGGTTGGATGACATCACCGACCCAATGAACAGTTCGGTAGACTCCAGGAGTTGGTGATGGACAGGGAGGCCTGGCGTGCTGCGGTTCATGGGGTCTCAAATAGTCAGACATGACTGAGCGACTGAACTGAACTGAACTGCATATTTCTGCTCCATTGACTGCAATGTGGGGTTTCCCATGACTACCCCTCAGGCTCAAGACTTTGCTAGAAGGAGTCATAGAACTCAGGAAAGAACTTTAATTATTATTACATGTTTATTATGAAGGATGTAATACAACTCAAATGTAGTCACACAAAAGAAATGCATAGGCCAAGATGGGTGGGGCGGTGGGGGTGGAGGAGGGCTGCCCTGTCCTTGATGGATGAGCCATCCTCCCTGAACCTCAGTGTGTTCACCAGCCTGAAGGCTTTCTGAACTTGGTCACTTAAGGGCTTTTTATGGAGGTGTCTCATGCAGAGGAAGAGATGGCTGGTTAGCATCACCAACTCAGTGGACACAAATTTGAGCAAATGCCAGGAGATATTGGAGGACAGAGGAGCCTGGTATGCTCCAGTTCCATGGGGTTGCAGAAAGTCAGACTGACTTAGCAATTGAACAACAGCATTATGTAGGTGTGATTGATTAGATTATTGGCCATTGGTGATTGAATTCAGTCTTCAGCTCCTCTTTCCTTCTCAGAAATTAGGAGGTGGGGCATTAAGTTTTCCCAAACAAGGCTTGTTTTTTCTGGTAACTAGCTCCATCCTGAAACTGTCTTGGGCCCCCTGGGAAGAGTCAGTCTCATTAGCATAAACCCTGGTATCTTTGAATGGTGCTTCTTATGAATAACAAAAGATGCTTCTATCCCTGTAATGACTCAGGAGATTCCAGAGGTTTTAGGATTAGGGGACTTTAGCCAGTAACCTGAAATAAAAACCATATCTATATCCCCTACCATGCCCAGTGGTGGAGGTGGAAACAAAAAAGGAATGCTTCTACCACACTCTTTCCTTTGCATTGCAGAAGGCTGGAAACAGAATCTTTCACACCTAAGTGCGGTGCTGTGCCTACTTCAATTACAAAAAATGAGATTTACAAACTAATTGGAAGAAGCTTATTAATCACCTCAGGCAAGGTCCATACATGTAGCAAAACTCAGTGGCTTAAAACAACAACATTTATTTTCTTTTAGTTTCTATGGGTCAGGACTCCCACATGGCTTAGATGGGTCCTGTGTTCAGGGGCTTTACAGGCTGTGATCAGGATGAAGTCGGTTCATACATTTGTTTTCTTCATCTCTGTCTCAATTTCTGCTTTGCAAATAGGTTCATCTGTGTTGTTTTTCTGGATTCTACATATATGTCTTATTATACAATGTTTGTTTTTCTCTTTCTGACTTACTTCACTCTGTATGACAGTCTCCACTTGTTCGAGGTACCTGGAATAGTCAAATTCATAGAGTCAGAAGGTGCATTGGTAGATGCCTAGGGAGGGGCGGGGTGGAATTAGTGTTTAAAGGGATCAGAGTTTCAGTTCAGGAAAGCGAAAAATTTGGGAGATGGTTAATGGTGAGTTTCACAGCAATGTGAATGTATTTAGTGCCACTGAGCTGCACAGTTAAATATGGTTAAAATAGTATGTTTTATATTATGTGACTTTTACTACAATAAAAAACATCAAGAAAAGAAAAAAAAGATGACATCTGGTTCAGCGGTCGTTGCAAAGATCCACTGGGGAGGGTCCTTTTCCATGCTAATTCGCTCGGGTGTTGCAGCCAGACTGCAGCCTCTGTTTTCATTGGCTGTTGCCTGGAGACCACTCTGAGGCCCCTCCCACGGGGACCTCTCTGTAGGGGCACTCTCAACACCAAGGCTTTCTTCATCCGAGAAAGCGAAGAGCCAGAGAGATTGTAAGCAGATGGAAGTAACCGTGTTTCATAACCTAATCTCAGGAGTCATTTTGCCACTTTTGTTGTACCGTATTTGTTAAAAAGAACTTACTTGGTCCCGCCCACACTCACTACCAGGAAGCTGAGATCACCAGGGGTCACCTTAGACGTCTGCCGACTGCATCATCCTATTTATGGCCAGTAATTCTGTAGAGCTTGAGGTGCCATTTTCATTTCCAGACAGAGACAAAGGGGCACGGAGAGAGAGTGTTAGGAGGGTAAAATCAGTAAGACCTCAGGGTGCAAACTGACTTTTCTGCTTCCACACATCCCGCCTACTCAGAGCTGATAATAAGGCAAAGAGTGCCAGAAATGCCAACCTGACACACCATTTGAAAACTTTTCCATTTCTCCTCAGTTGAATTCAAAAAGTAAAAATCTCCAACATACTCTCCAAATGCCTTTCAGAGTGGTGGAATTTCACTGATTTCAAAAATCAGTTTGTACAGTCATTTTAAGGTTGTATGCTTTTGTATCGTGTGCTCACCCTATAATGAGTTTTGAGATTTTTAATGAGAAATTCATCTCAGATATTCATCCCTTCATTACTTTTTTCAAAAAGTCAACTGAGGGACTTCCCTGGTGATCCATTGCTCCCAATGCAGGAACCCTGGGTTCCATCCCTGGGTACTAGGAACTAGATCGTACATGTTGCAACTAAGAGTTCGCATATTGCAACTAAAGATGCTGTGTGCTGCAACGAAGATCCCAGCACAGCCAAATAAATAAAAAATTAAAATAGTGAACGTAATTCTCTCTGCCACTGCCTGAAGAACAGAGAGCATTTTCCAGGACTTCAATGGATACCAGGAGAAGGGGATGACAGAGGATGAGATGGCTGGATGGCGTCACTGACTCGATGGACATGAGTTTGAGTGAACTCCGGGAGTTGGTGATGGACAGGGAGGCCTGGCGTTCTGCGATTCATGGGGTCGCAAAGAGTCGGACACGACCGAGTGACTGAACTGAACTGAACTGATGCCTTCCCAAGGTTAGAAAAGAAACATCGTAGAGCTTTCCATCTCATCCACAGAATCAAACGTCCTCTTGCTGATGTAATTCCACCCTTTTCCACCTTTGATCTTTGCCTCTTTATCATTCCCATTCTGAGCCCCAAAAGTAAAAGTGACAGAGATGTCACTTTAGTATGTTGGGAAGCAACTCAACATAGTTCTAAGCTCATGTCATTTCTCCTTTAGCGATATGGCATCATAGTTAAATCTGGAAATCTAGTGAGAGATGAAAGTGATGGAGGGACAGAATCTTGGAGGTTATAAATTCATTGTCCAGTGTTTCTCCAAAGTCCCCTTGAAAGTGAAAAGTGAGTGAAGTTGCTCAGTTGCGTCCAACTCTTTTCGACCCCATGGACTGTAGCCTCCCAGGCTCTTCCATCCATGGGATTTTCCAGGCAAGAGTACTGGAGTGGGTTGCCATTTCCTTCTCCAGGAGATCTTCCCGACCCAGGGCTTGAACCTGGGTCTCCCTCACTGTAGGCAGATGTTTTACCGTCTGAGCCACCAGGGAAGTCCATAAGAAAGTCCCCTTAAGATTGTTGAAAAACTTCTATTCCTAACCCCTCCAGGTGAGTAAGATAAGGAAGGTGGAGAGTTTGAACAAAGGAATGGTGTAATTCGACTAACATTGTACTTATATTCATCTGGCTGCTGTGGGAAGAATGGGCTGTTTGAGCACAAAGGTCAAGGCAGAGAAAGATGCCATTTCTGTGGGTCTGGGTGAAAGACGATGGTGGCAGCCTCCATGGAGCTAATGTAAAGTGGTATGATTCTGGATGTATTTTGAAGACACAGACAAGATATGCCGAAAACCTGTTGTAGATTGTGAGAAAAAGAGAGGGATCAGGATGACTTCTCAGGTTTCCTGGCTGAGCCTCCAGACTTGTGGACTGCCATCAGCTGTTGCAGAGGCCATGGATGGAGCAGATAAAGGTGAAGCCTGGAGTTTGAGTTTGGACTTGACTTCTGTTAGACATCTCTGTAGGGATGCCAATACACAGGGGTTTGTTTTAAATATGAAAGAGAAACTAGTAGGGTTAAAGTGAGAAGATGAGTGGAGAAACAGTGGATAAATACTCTCTCCATGCTTACTCACCTTTCCGGTTCTGCAGCTTTAGACATAACTCTGTACCATCTCAGCAGCCTTTGTAATAAATCTTGAAAAAATTAACCTACTTCACCATACTTATTTATAAATGTAGAAACATGTTGTTCAGTCACTAAGTCATGTCTGACTCTTTGTGTCCCTGTGGACTGCAGCACACCAGGCTTCCCTATCCTTCACTATCTCCCTGCGTTTGCTCAAACTCATGTCCATTGAATTGGTGAGGCTATCCAACCATCTCATCCTCTGTCACCCTCTTCTTCTCCTACCCTCAATCTTCCCCAGCATCAGAGTCTTTTCTAATGAGTTGGCTGTTCGTATCAGGTGGCCAAAGTACTGGAGCTTCAGCTTCAGTCCTTCCAATGAATAGTCAAGGTTGATTTCCTTTAGGATGGACTGGTTTGAGCTCCTCACTGTCCAAGGAGAAACATGGGTTCCCTGTATTTACATAGAAGCAACTAGCAGATGATTTCATATTCACATAGTAACAGAATCTGGGCTTAAACCCTGGCCGTTTGACCCCCAGTTCACTGTTTTTCCAGCTATCAACAATGACACTTTGGGTTCTTGAACACTCTCTTATTCCTAAGACATGGGCTTTTCTGGATCAGTTAGATTTCAAAAATCCTTCAAATTTCCACAAAAGTTTTGCTACCTTCTTTTTTCCCTCATATATCCACTCTATTTTTAAAAGATTTGTTTCTCATGTATGCCATTACAGAGAATCAAGTATAGTTTTCTGGGCTAAATATCAGGTTCTTATAAGTTATTTATTATATATATAGCAGTGTGTATATGTCAGTCCCAGTCTCCACATTTAATCCCTCCCCCACATTATCCCCTGATAACCATAAATTTGTTTTCTACATCCATGACTCTACTTCTGTTTTGTAAATAAGTTCATTTAAAGTATTACTACATTCTAATTTGTCCCAGTGGAAGTCTTTTAAAAGAAAAAACAAAAAAGCTAACTAAACCAAAATAGAAACTAAAGAACAAATGTAACACTATCACCATCATTTCTCATAAGCCAGCAAATACTGACAGGCAGAAACTGGAAAGGATTTAATCTTGGAAATGAAGGATAGTGCTTCTTAAGAAAGGACAGTTGGCAACTTGACATTGTGAGCTCTTACATACACATCTATACTTGTGTATTTGTATGCCCCTTGTTTTTCTTAATTTCCTGATTTATGCAGTGTCATAAAAATTTCAGCACAAAATAACTTTACCTGCAGGGTTTTCTAGGCTATTGTGTTCTACCACAGGGCATGTGAAAAAAGTAAGATTGATAGAAAATGTCTTGATATACTCATGAATGCTTTCCTATTTATCTTACCCACTCACCTTCTTTTGGTAGATCCAAATCATTTTATCTCTGAAGAGGAAACAGCTGTGCCTCTCTTGACAGCCAAGCTGGCTGCAGAAGACAGAATATTTGTTTTAAGAAGAGAACAAGTGATGTTCCATTCCTCTGTAAACTCAAAAGGGCACATTACCATCATTCTCCTGATGTTAAAAGGTCTCCCAATCTCTTATACTCAATGTCATGACTATCTGTTATTGTTTAGTTCAATTTAATTTATTTGGGTTCCGAAGAATTCAATCACCGTTTGTTGCACACCGGTTAGATGTCAGACACTATACAAAACATCAGAGGTTCAAACATAGATGCCTTCTAGAAATAGCTTCCATTACAGTAAATCTGGCAAGGTGCTAAAAGAGCCCAGAAAAGTATGAATGAAGTGTTTTAGGAGCATAGACAGAAAACAGCTAATGTTGGTATGAGGCTATGAGAAGCATAATATCAGAGAAGGTTGCAGAGGGAAAGGTATTGCTGAGTTGGGGTTTGAAAGGTAAGTCAGTGATTATTAGGTAGAAACACCTGTCAGGGCAAAGGAAAAGCATGAGCAAAGGGGGATCAGAGGTAAAGAATCTGCCTACCAATGCAGGAGACACAAGAGATACGGGTTCAGTTCCTGGGTCGGGAAGATGCCCTGGAGAAGGAAATGGCACCCCACTGCAGTATTCTTGCCTGGAAATCCCATGGATAGAAGAGCCTGGTGGGCTAGTCCATGGGGTTGCAAAAAGTTACACATGACTTAGCAACTAAAACTAAAGAGCAACAGCAAGATAAAGAGACTTGAAATGACACATGTGGGAGAAAAGAATCATCTGGTTTGTCATGAAGTGGCTGGAAAGGAGACTTGGTCTCTGACTGTGAAGGTATGTCCCTGTCATGCAAAGAATTTGAGCCTCATCCTTCAGAATTGTTAAGCAGGAGAGTGATACAACCTGATTACTTTAGAAAATTCACTCTAGTGGCAAAGGGCATGCTGGATTTGAGGGGACACAGAAGAACAGCTAGCATGCTGCTAAAATAATCTGATCAAGAGATGGGAGGGTTCTGGGAAGCGTGAGGGGAAGGAATAGTTAGGGAGTTTGGGATCGGCATACCCACACATCATGTATTTAAAATGGATTACCAACAGGGACCTACTGTATAATTCAGGGAACTCTGCTCAATGTTATGTGGCAGACTGGAGGGGAGGGCGGTTTGGGGGAGAATAGATACATGTAGCGGAGAAGGCAATGGCACCCCACTCCAGTACTCTTGCCTGGAAAATCCCACAGACGGAGGAGCCTAGTAGGCTACAGTCCACGGGGTCGCTAAGAGTCGGACATGACCGAGCGACTTCACTTTCTCTTTTCACTTTCATGCATTGGAGAAGGAAATGGCAACCTACTCCAGTGTTCTTGCCTGGAGAATCCCAGGGATGGGAAGCCTGGTGGGCTGCAGTCTATGGAGTCACGCAGAGTCGGACACGACTGAAGTGACTTAGCAGCAGCAGCAGCAGATACATGTAGATGTATGGCGGTCACTTTCCTGTCCACCCGAATCTATCACAACATTGTTAGTCAGCTATAGTCCAATATAAAATAAAAAGTTTAAAAAAAGAGAGGTGGGAGGCTTCTGAAGTAGGCAGTGTGGATACAGAGGAGGATAAAGATTCAAGATGTGTGATGGTCTGACCTGCAGAGAGTTGCTGTAAGAGTCCCATCATCCTGCCCTTTTGACACAACCGCCATTTGTTTGAAAATAGCGGTATTAATTTTGGTAAAGCAAAGCACCCTAGTAAAAAGAAAAATATGGTAACCACCTCAGGCTGCATCCTGGAATCACCATGATGGGCAGTAAAAGCCATCCATAGCCAGGCGCTAAGTCGAACTCCATAGAAATTCTTAACAGCAGTAATAAAAATAATGCAGCCCTCTAGCTAGAAATGTATTTGAACACACAGATTTGTATCAGTCCTACAAACTTTCCAACAGGCTCCCACATGTGAGTATCTGAGCAGTGATACTGCTCAGACATGTGAGTAAACGTAGTGTCATCAAGGTGAGGGATGGGTCTGGGGTTTTGTGTTTCACCCTGAGGTTTATGGGCTTCCATGGTGGCTTAGTTGGTAAAGAATCCACCTGCAATGTGGGAGACCTGGGTTCAACTCCTGGGTTGGGAAGATCCCCTGGAGGAGAGCATGGCAACCCATTCCAGTATTCTTGCCTGAGAATCCACATGGAAAGAGGAGCCTGGAGGACTGCAGTCCATGGGGTCACAAAGAGTCAGACACAACAGAGCAACTAAACAGTAAGGACCAAGCACTGAGGTTTACTGGCCAGGGGGCTCTCTCCATGTTTATCCGAAATCCCCTGGCTTTTGTCTTGAAACAAGTTTGATGTACTTGATTTTCTTTAGACTGTTGGAGCTGGAAAGCCCAGAAGTTCTGTCTAAATTCTAGCCTTACTTCCAAGCCCTCATTATATCTATAAACATGCGGGCATGCTCAGTCGCTTCAGTCATGTCCAACTCTTTGCAGCCCCATGGACTGTACTGCGCCAGGATCCTCTGTCCATGGGATTTTCCTAGCAGGAATACTGGAGTGGGTTACCAAGCCCTCCTCCAGGGGATCTTCCCAACCCAGGGATCGAACTGGCGTCTCCTGTGTCTCCTGCATTGCAGGTGGATTCTTTACCGCTAAGCCACTGGGGAAGCCCCTGTGAATATGAGATGCCACCATCTACTCAAGCCACATGCAGGATCTGGAGCTGATCTAGGATCAGTGTCCTGAATTCAGTATTTTTCCACTGAACCTTGCTCTTTTCAAGGAATTCCTCCGGACTCTAGCTCTTAGGTCTCTACTGCTCAGTGATTTGCTAAGCTGCTGCTGCTAAGTCACTTCAGTCGTGTCCGACTCTGTGCGACCCCAGAGACGGCAGCCCACCAGGCTCCCCCGTCCCTGGGATTCTCCAGGCAAGAATACTGGAGTGGGTTGCCATTTCCTTCTCCAATGCATGAAAGTGAAAAGTGAAAGTGAAGTAGCTCAGCCGTGTGCGACTCAGCGACCCCATGGACTGCAGCCCACCAGGCTCCTCCGTCCGTGGGATGTTCCAGGCAAGAGTACTGGAGTGGGGTGCCATTGCCTTCTCCAGCTCAATGATTTAGTTCCTATTTTAATGCTAATTCCACTGCTCTTGTCCTCATCCTTCACCTCAGACTGTGTCCTGCAAATTCTGTCCTTAATTTATTTATGCTCCCTTAGGGTAGCATTGTTGTTTTTCCTTGGTTTTTTTCCTCCCTCATCTTTAGTTTTTCTATTTCGTTTGATATTTTGTGTTCAGGGGACCTGCTTTCTTCTCTAGCCCCGAAGCACTTTTATTATATAGTGTTTATTACTTTACAAACACAGGATCAGAGAAAACCCTTCAATATTCTGCTAAGTTAACCAGTCAGTCCCTTATGGAGCCATCTTTCTCCGGCCCTGTTATTACCCAAAGGTTTTATGTCACACCTGCCATTCGCTGTTGTCCTTTTCTGCAGATTTCTCATAATTGGAGGTTTTGGTTCCAGTAAAACAACCCAGGCAGTTCGATATTTCACTGTCTCTATAACATGAGACTAGGTTTCACTCATTCATTCAGCCAGTAATTTGAGTGTCAACTATGTGTTAGGCATTGTTCTATATCCATGGGATATATAGCTGAATAGGTATGATGTTTATTTGCTAGTGGAAGATATAAAAATCAAACAAATAATGACAGAAATATATAATTCCAGTTTGAGAAAAGTATTATGGAATATAATCAACATATATAGGAGGATAATTTGTTTGCCATGTGGGTTGTAGGACAAAGAGGGAAGGTCAAGAGAGAAATGTTTGTGAGAAAGCATTATTCAAGCAGAAACCAAAGGAATGGTCCAGGTGATGGGAAGACAAGCAGAAACGTTCCAGGCCAAAGGAATGTTGTGTGTGAAGACTCTGTCCAAGGCATAATCTTATGGGTATTTGAAGACCTTTAAGGCCAATGTGGCTAGAACCGGGCGTAAGATGTTATTGAACTTGTCAGGACTTGGATTGTCCAGGACCTTGGTCAATGTAGTGAATTTTTTGAGATTTTACTCCAAGTTCAATGGAAAGTCTACTGAGGCTTGTAAGCAGGAAAACAACAAGATCAGTGTTTCTTTTCAGGAAAATTGCTTATTTCTTCACGAAGCATGAGTGGGAGAGTGAGAGAGTTGCGTGGAATTGTAAGGAGAAATGTTAGAAAGCTTTTGTCCAGGTTTTGTCTGTGGATAATGGTGGCTCTGGCAAAGAAGAGCCTCTTCATTGCAGAATGGGCGAGACACTCCCCTTGTTGTCTGTAGAAATGGTGCCCATTGCACTTTTGCCAAAAGATGCCACGCTCCTTTTTCCCCTTCTCCCTTTCCTCCTCCTCCTCCCCCTTGTCCTCTCACCCCGCCCCTTCTCCTCCTGCTCCTTCATCTCCGTTTTTGTCTCCTGCTCCCTCCTCTCCTCCTCTCCCATCCTCTTTCTTCTCTCCCCTCCCTCTCTCTTCCCCCTCCTCTTTCTTCTTCTTGTTTCTTCCAACATTGGGAACTACTTCCTTTTAGAGTTTGAGTTCATTCTAACTATACCACCTGAGACAGCACACATGGTATTTAACTAATGCTCTGAATGCAATATGGCCATTAATGATTATGTGATAAAGGCAGAGTCCTTTGGCATAAATGTTTATTCAGTGTCTTGTAATACTCTGATTCTCCTTGTTCCATCCACAATTTGAATTTTGTTTTCAAACTTGTTTTTTGAATTTACCATTAGGAATGCATGCCTTTTCCCCCTCAAAAAATAAAATAAACAACACACATTTAAAATGACAGACAAATGCACCAAATACAGTGGAGGTTTTCCAAATGGAACTCAGGATGTTGGTGCTAAAGTGAAAGCTGTTTCAGGATAATTTATAATACAGAAGTATTTTAGAGCTGGGAGACAGTTTAGAGATCATGTATACAATATTCTATTTTTAAATAAGAGGAAACTAAAGTTTGGAAGAAACAAGAGACCTGGTCCAGTTCACACAGCCAGAAAAAGCAAAATCTAGAGTAAATATAGGTGTCTTGACTCCTGGGCTAGTATTTAAGTATTTTATTGTTTTTGTTAGTTGCTCAGTCGTGTCCAACTCTTTGTGGACTAGATCGTACATGTTGCAACTAAGAGTTTGCATACTGCAACTAAAGATGCTGTGTGCTGCAACTAAGACCCAGCACAGCCAAATAAATAAAAATTAAAATAGTGAACTGAATTCTCTCTGCCACTGCCTGAAGAACAGAGAGCATTTTCCAGGACTTCAGTGGATACCAGGAGAAGGGGATGACAGAGGATGAGATGGCTGGATGGCATCATGGACTCGATGGACGTGAGTCTGAGTGAACTCCGGGAGTTGGTGATGGACAGGGAGGCCTGGTGTGCTGCGATTCATGGGGTCGCAAAGTGTTGGACACGACTGAGTGACTGAACTGAACTGACTGATGCCTTCCCAAGGTTAGAAAAGAAACATCGTAGAGCTTTCCATCTCATCCACAGAATCAAATGTCCTCCAGCTGATGTAATCCCACCCCTTTTCCACCTGACTTTGATCTTTGCCTCTTTATCATTCCCATTCTGAGCCCTGAAAGTAACACAAAAGTGACAGAGATGTCACTTTAGTATGTTGGGAAGCAATTCAACACAGTTCTAAGCTCGTGTCATTTCCCCTTTAGCAATATGGCATCATAGATAAATCTGGAATCTAGTGAGAGATAAAAGTGATGGAGGGACAGAATCTTGGAGGTTATAAATTCATTGTCCAGTGTTTCTCCAAAGTCCCCTTGAAAGTGAAAAGTTAAAGTGAAGTCGCTCAGTTGTGTCCAACTCTTTTCGACCCCATGGACTGTAGCCCACCAGGCTCCTCTGTCCATGGGATTTTCCAGTCAAGAGTACTGGAGTGGGTTGCCATTTCCTTCTCCAATTTAAGTATTTAGGTAACTATAATTCATTGATTTTTTTTTTTTTTGCTTATTTTTATTTTTCCTTCCAATCTCTAGCTTTTCCACAAACTGTCACTGTCTTTCAACCACTGTGATTTCCACTGCAAAAATCCAATAAGGTAAGCAAAGCAATCTTGTTGGATGATGTTACAGACTAATAGCTTTTCCCATTTTCAATTGAATTGAAACAGTAACTTTCCTACTCCAAGCCCAGTATTGTATTTGTACAGCCATATTTGACCATAAAGAAGGTGCATTCACCTAATTAGGATCGGCTTATAATTTGTCCTGTCATCTATTATTATTTATACCAGTGGAAATCATCCTTAGTTTCCTGTTCACTCCTCTTATTGCACAAGCTGATAGAAATGTCATACTTACAAGTCAATGAGAATTCAATTACAGCCATTTAAAAACTGGTATTAAAAACTTAATGGACTGTTTTCTCTCTCTTATTCTGGAAATTCAGCTCATTTCCCACAGAATAATTGAATGTGCTTTGTTGATATTTGACAAATGGCCTCTGTTCTAACCTTTGAACTTCACTCTTTCACCATGCATAACCAATCTACACTTTGGTATTTCATCACTGAAATGTTTGAAGGCACATCTCTGCCTTGTTTTTAATCCATAATTGCTAGTTTTCTTTTTTTATTGGCAATGTACCCAAAACTATAAACCATAAAGACTCATGTATTGTTGGTCTGAGGTCCCTGTTGCTTAGAAACTGAGGACCTCAATTGCCAGAACCATCAGTTAGGACTGTGTGCATTTTGCTGTACAAGCCAATCCTCAGCTACAGGTGGAGGTTATGATCGTCACATGTTGCCCTTACTCATAAGCTGAAAAGAGAATCTTGAAAAGGCTAAGAATCTTGCCCCTGCTCAGTCTTAGAAGTATTTTGACTGGCTGTGACAGCCATAGAGTGGGAAACATTAGCACAGGCAATTTTTTGTGTGTGAGAGTCTAGGCAGCCTTTGCCGCAACTGAACTATTCAATACTAAGCTCTACATCTCCAGCAAACCAATCCAAAAGATACACTCATCCCACAGTTGGCTCAAATTTGGATTAAAATCGCTCAGTATAGTCATCCTAAGGGTTCAGAACTCTTTTTCTTACAAAATACATACAATGGCCAGGTAAAGAGCCATCACAAATTTGAGAAGGTTTAGTTGGGACTTAGAGAACTGTAGGTGTTGGTGTGATACATGAAAATAGTGGAAAGGATCCCAAACAGCCCTCACCCCTCAGTCCAGTCTCTGTTCCCAGTTCCTTTCTGCTGCCTTGCTAGAGAGGGATTCCAACAGCAAGTCATATTTTATTTATTTGGCTGTGCCGTTCTTAGCTGTGGCACATGGCATCTAGTTCCCTGACCAGGGGATCGAATTCCCTGCTTTGGGAGCCTGAATTCTTAGTCACTAGACCATCAGGGAAGTCCCTGAAGCAAGTCATATTGATCAGCAACGAGAGAGCCTCACCAACTTTCATTCTCAGTTTACATGACTTGTTCACCAGTGTCAGTTTCGTGCAGATAATAGTGGAGAAGAGAAGGCAAGCATTTGTGGGGTAAGAAAAGGCAGAATGAGTGTTGGAGATTGTGCAGGGAAGAATAGATATATTTAAATGAGGGGAATAACTGCTTTCTTATGTCTGTAGACAAATACACTGACCATGATTATTCTTTTAAAATATAATTAAGCAAAGTGATTTCCTTATGGTTTTTCTTTGAGCCCTTTTATGCTCACAAAACTTCTACCCCTCTAGAATTATTATAACTCTGATATAATTACATCCTGGAGATATCTGTGCAAGTAGTATCAACTTTTACCTTCTCTTCTAGTTTTTTTTTTCTTTTGTTTTTTACATTTTCTTAGATTCAAGGACTATACATATGATACTCTATCTGATTGCATTTTTAAAAGAAACAAAATGCCCACAGCTATATAGTGAATATGGTGATACCCATTCCTCCTCCTTTCTTATAAAATCTGAATTACTTCAATTTAGGAAAAAAGATGCTATGACTTAAAAAAAAAAAAAAGTAGACTCCAAATAGGAAATCAAATTGCTTTATTCTTTCCATTTTTTGTTTCCACAGCTAAGTTTCAAGGACACTATAATGGAGACAAATGTAAACTGGGTGTGATTCTTCAGAATCACATGCAAAATCAAATATAGCCTTTATTCAAATTAATAAAAATTAGTTACAATTTGTCCAAGTCCTGAAAGGTACTTAACCTCTGAAACCAATGGGATTATTTTCCCTGAGGGACAAATCTTTACTTAATGTGATCTCGGTCTCCATTGCAATTGATTTCTGTGTTTCTGAGATTGGTATCAATGTGAAGCATCTGAAAACAGAAAGGCAGAATATCATTTCCATCCCTGTCTTATCATAAAATCCCACCCACTGAGTGGATAAATAGATGAACCAGAGCTAGAAATCACAGGTTGGGCTAACAGCAGGGTTATTTATAAGAGCTGTTTATCTCTTTTCCTTTTTTCCTTGTGAAAAATATATTCACTATTTGTAATACCTTAAGTACCAAGACTGTATCTGGGACTATGGGATTGGAAAAAACTAAGTACCATAACCGGGGAAGGCAATGGCACCCCACCCCAGTACTTTTGCCTGGAAAATCCCATGGACGGAGGATCCTGGTAAGCTCCAGTCCATGCGGTCGCTAAGAGTCGGACAGGACTGAGCGACTTCACTTTCACTTTTTCGCTTTCATGCATTGGAGAAGGAAATGGCAGCCCACTCCAGTATTCTTGCCTGGAGAATCCCAGGGACGAGGGAGCCTGGTGAGCTTCCGTCTATGGGGTCGCACAGAGTCGGACACGACTGAAGCGACACAGCAACAGCAAGTACCATAACGATACCTTAAGTTTCCCATCAGTAAATGTTGTTGACTTTCCATAAATTATGGGTCCCCACGACTGAAACGACTTAGCAGCAGCAACAGCAGCAAGGCAATATTTATTCAGCAACTCAGTGTCACCTTGACAGTTCAAAATATTAAGCAGATGAGGATGGTCACATAGAAAGCCCATGCCTCTCATATTCGTTCTTAGTGTCTGTTTCACTGAAACCTGCAAGGTTTTTTCCCCAACCTCTTATTTCAACTGTGCTTCACCTTATGTTTTTCCTGAAGCAGTAAAAGGTGTTTAAGAGTGCTTTTAAATCATTTGAGAATATTTCCTAGTGGCAATGCAGTTGCCAATTTTGGAGCCATTCATTGAGGGGATCCTGCCTTGGTGATCCACTACTTTAAATGTGAACAAACATTTATAGCTCTTACATGTGTTTAGAGCCTCCCTGGTGGCTCAGACAGTAAAGAATACGCCTGCAATGCTGGAGACCTGGTTCAATCCCTGGATCCAGAAGATTCCCTGGAAAAGGGAATGGCTACCCATTCTAGTATTCTTGCCTGGAGAGTTCCATGGACAGAGGAGCTTGGCGGATATAGTCCATGGGGTCTCAAAGACTTATACGCTAAGTGAGGTTTATTATCTCATTTAACCTTTGTAGGCAATTTTGAGACATAAATATGTTAATTGCATTGTAAAGAAGAGAAAATGGATGGTGAGAAAATATATGATCCCCTCCAAATTCACCTAATCACTAAGTAGAGTGTTGTATAATTGTATAATTAAATGGAGGATTGTATAATCATTAAGTGGAGGATTTGAAGTTAGGTCACCTGGACATGAAATTACAGCATTTATTATTGTTTCTCATGTTATTTTCTATGATTTAAGATTCTTTAAAATAATGAAGAACTAAATTAAAGATAAATCATGGTCTATTGTTTTATTTTGTTTGTTTTATTAATCAATGACTATTTTACTCATTTTTTTTCAGTGGTGATGATATAAGGAAATAGTGATCCATTATCTTTAAGTATAGAGTAAGAAGGTAGGAAATTTCCACTCTGTATAAATTAGAGCACCTATTATGGTGAGCAAGTCTTTATCTCCTTTCTTCCCCCGCCCTCCCAGTTCTTCCTTTCTTCTTCATGTGGCACTAAAAATCTCATCATTGCCAAGATTTAAACTCTCATTCAGATTGGGTGATTCCACTATGAGAATAACAGATGGTAATGTCTGACCTATTTTCCTGAGAATTTCCAAGAAGCTCTCAACTCAGAATATTATTACAATAATGTATGTAAATAAGGATACAGATCACATTAATGGGTCTGTGTATGTACACAGTTTACAATGGAAGGGCAGGAGTGTGTGCCATGCACCACTTTTGAAATGGAATGTTTAATTACCCATAGGTCAAGATTAGAGAGAATGTTACTGAAATAAACAACAGTTTGATATCATTGTTTAAATATTTTATTAACTATTTAATAGGGTTTGGAGAGTAAGGATAGACAACTTTGCTGTGTAATTACCAAATAACACTGAAGATTAAGTGTAAGAAAATGCTTACAAAACTCTCAGAGGGGTTCACATTTGCATGGGGGAAATAACTTTGTTATTCATGCTATGATTTGCTTTCTTTTACAAAGTGGAGTAATTTTCTTTAATTTTTCCACAGATAATATTGCCTAAAAGAACTTAAGAGAAATAATTTAGAGACATAAACCTTTCAGCTGAGATCATTAACATAACTTTAACCACAGTTAATGTGACTCCAAATACCTTAACTGTTCCGTATCATTTTCTGTTTTATATTGTGAAAGGCTTAAAAAAGCCTCAATTAAGTATCCAATTATCTTGAATTAATGCAGTAGCAGGAATCATTGCATTTAATTTGTTTTTTTTTTTTTAATAAATTGAATCTTTCAATATTGGATGAACTTCCCAGAGACACTGGGAAGCCATCATCCAAATTCTTGAATCATATTATGTGCTCCTTCCCCATATTTAGGAAAATGAGAGTTTCTGTGGCTTCCTGCAAGTTTCTCCCATCCAAGAGAATCCCACTGACAGATAAAAATATGATTTTATACTAATCTATCATTTCACTTTTTTTTTAAATTTCCTGAACCATACAGCAAATTCCTGTTGGCTATCTATTTTACATATGGTAATATAAGTTTCCATGTTACTCTTTCCATACATCTCACCCTCTCCTCCCATCTCCATGTATCCATAAGTGTATTCTCTATGTCTGCTTCTCCATTATCATTTCACTTTTTAAAAGGAACATCTTGCCTTTACTAATGCTTTCAAACACTAATCACAGCTCTGAAAGTTCGAGCACATAGGTTAGGTCTAGAAAAGGACTTCTGTGCAGATGTGAAATGAAAGCGAATAGGGCGCTACCTTGAAAATAAAATTCAGTCCAATGATATCTTTCTGCAATTAGGCAGGCAGAGTCCTGGTGAGATTTATCGAATGTCACCTTCTTAATTAGAGGCAAGTTCCAGCCTAGAACATCCCTCTTAAGCTCTCTGTCTTCTTCCTGTCTTTGCTCCCTGTTTCCTGTTCATTATTCATCAGCAATCACTTCCTTCCTTTGTCCTTTAATAGCTCTTGTTTCGTTCTGTCTCTCATCCAGCTTTAAATGATTTAAATATTTAAA
Organism: Tragelaphus eurycerus; assembly: GCA_935064755.1. Classification (NCBI taxonomy): domain Eukaryota; kingdom Metazoa; phylum Chordata; class Mammalia; order Artiodactyla; family Bovidae; genus Tragelaphus; species Tragelaphus eurycerus. The sequence continues at coordinate 6,685,397 of CAKXYN010000034.1, read as the reverse complement.
GAAGACTTGCTTGCCTTTTGTCATAGACACTCCTTTGATTTCTCTTTGGAGCTGAGGGCAGTCAGAACCTTATTATAGTTCCCAAAGAGTCCCTTGAAGCATATGGCATGGTATAGTAAATTAGCTGGCACAGTTACTTTTGTGGTCACCGAGAATGAAATGTTCACTGCGAGCAAGACTCTTGGTGAAAGCAAAGGCCATACATTCATGTTCTCTTGTCAGTTCAGGCTTAGCTCTTGATATGGCTAGTTCCTGATGTACCACCAGCAGTAACCAACCTGGAGCCTACATGTGGTACCACAACATCTGGGGAGCGGTCATGTCCCTGATGACAGAGTGCTTAAATTGACCCCTTCTATCACAAAGAGAGCACCATTTGTTCTCACAATCTAGGCAGCTGACCTCTGGAGAGAGGGAAATTTTTCTCAGGAAAGTTCCTGGGTGTGTGTATATATATATATATATATATATATATATATATATATATATATATTGTGTGTGTGTGTGCTAGCATTTGTTTGGAAGCCCAGGCTGACAATGTCATTTCACATTGTTCAGTGTTCACTTTGTAAGACTACTGATAAGGATCTTGGGATCAGAATAAACCTCTATCCTGAATGAACTTATGGTTGCTGTGGCCTTTCTCTTCTCCACTCTGCTATCTTTGCCTTGGGACATGTTCTCTTTTAAGACAAACAATAGTAGCATGCATTTGGTGGACTTTCATGGTGTCATGATGGCAAGCCATTTTTAGATTTTCTAGGTCAAGTGAAAGCTGCTTTGGCTTTAACACAAAAAAGTATATTTCTGTGTTAACATGTTTAAATGGGAATTTACCAAAAGTATGTACATGTTTTGCTTTCTCATTTAGCTAACTCACTGCTAATTGAACATCTAGGATGCAATTCAAATAGCTAATCCTTTCTATACCTCTTCTAAAACAAATTCGTCTTGCTATACATACAAATATATTTTCAAAGGTCTGGTCCCGCTTTAATCATCAAAGCTAAAAGATCTTGATTTTTTCTTTTATCTGGCACCAAATTAATTATAAAAGCTGTATGTTAATATTAATATTGCTTCACTGTAGATCAATAGCTTTTATTACCTTTGAATCAAACATTTCCATTTTATGACAAAACTTCACAGTACAATTCAGAAAATCCAGGCTGATAAATTTAGGTAAAGATTTAAATGGAAATGTTTTATCTTTTAATCATTCAACCAAGCTCCAGTTCAGGAGCATAATCTGCTTAAACTGCAGGAGTCCTCACATCAACAGCAATCAAATGAAAGGAAGGTTTATGACATTTTTCTGTCATTTTCACCAGTAATGCTCCTTGATGGATTGCTGGGATTCACGGGGCTGGGAAGAATTACTGCCTACCAGCCATTCAGTCAAATCCAGTACGCTTTAGTACAATTCCAATATTACCCTCTTCCTTCATGGCTGCATGACAGCAAGCGTGAGAGTTATCCATGAATCCATCATATTGTTCTCTCTGAAGTAGAAGAAAAAGAAAGAAAATACCCTATTAGTTAAACGCAGTCTGGCATACAACCTTACCCAGTCTCAAGAGGAGCAATATCTGATTTAACACTCCAAGTGGTTTTCCTTGTATGGTTCTAGGTTTAAGGAGTGATAGCAAAAGTATCACTTTTGATACTTTTTAAAAAAGTGATACTTTAAAAAAAAGTGATAGCAAAAAGATGGCTGTGCTTCCTTTTCTAGCACCACACTCTCAGAGCAACAGGGATGGACTCAGATCCTGGATTTCTAGACTTTCTCCTTGATGGATACTATTTCAGAGGAGGGTAGAGGGAGAAGATGGAGGTTGCCCCTCTTCTTGGAAACACTTCCTTGTCTACTTCTTCTTATAGACAGGTCTACATGTAATGGATAAATGATCACACAAGAAAGTCCTTACTATAAATCCTGCATGGTGCTAACAGCCTCAGCAGTAAGTTGCCAAAGAATTGCCTCTTGGGAATCCATTAAGCAGAGTTTGGGGTACGGAGATGTCTTGAGGCTTTAGATGGACCAACACTAAGAATAATTCCAAGAGTGAGTCAATGGTCGGCATGTATGGGTCATGAAACCATGAAAAGATTAAGGAGACACAATCTTCTATCTTGACTCTCTTATCCACTTTTTTGTGGGTTTTTCTATCCTTGCATTTATTCCTTTTCTTGTTTGTCTTATACTTGGTTTAGTTCCCTTTTTATTTATCCTTTTTATCTGTCTCATGAAAATCTTACTAAAAATCATTTTCCATTAAAATCTTACTCATATTTTTTCTTTTGATGGTGACAAAGAACACAGGTGGTACAAAGAGCTTTTGGCTCACTGAAAATCACACAGCCAGAAACAGCATTTTCAAAAAAAGAGACGAATTTGTGCTCTTGCCTTAGTATTTGAAAACTCTCTCTTTAGACTTGTTTCTAAAAGCTTATGGTTTTGGAAACTAGTTGAATGAATTGGTTGCTGTGTTAAAAGTTGTGAATCTGTCACTTTAAACAGAAAAACTAAACAATGGGTGCATAGATGACAGCATGTAAAGATTACAGTGGTTTCCGGCAATTCTTTGATGTTTGATTCAGCCTCTCAGGTAAGAGTGAAGGTAGATTTCATGTGCAAACAGCACATCGTGTATGCTTCCATACTCAACAACATATTCCGTTCTTAAGTTTCAAATCTTCCTCATGAAATAGATATTTGTAGCCTATTCTGTGAAAAAAAAAAAACAGGAGAACATATTCTCTGATTCTTTGGATCATAGACATCCCACTATCCTGGGAACAGAATATTAGGCAGGAAATGCATATGTATGTATATGTGCTTAGTCATATCCGACTCTTTGTGACCTTAAGGACGGTAGCCCACCAGGCAGGCTCCTTTATGCACAGAATTTTCCAGGCAAGGATACTGGAGTGGGTAGCCATCTTCTACTCCAGGCAGGAAATTTTTTAAAAATTTTATTTGATACTGAAGTATAATTGATTAACAATGTTGTGTTAGTTTCAGGTGTACAGCAAGGTCAATCAGTTGTACATATTCAAATTCTTTTCCCATTTAGGTTATTACAGAATATTGAGTGGAATTCCCTGTGCTATACAGTAGGTTCTTGTTGCTTGTCTATTTTAAATATAACAGTGTGTATATGTCCATCCCAATCTGCCAATCTGTCCCTCCCCACCACCTTTACCCTTGGTAACCATAAGTTTGCTCTCTAAGTCTGTAAGTCTGTTTCTGTTTTGTAAATAAGTTCATTTGTATCATTTTTTTAAGATTCTGCATATAAGTGATCTCATATGGTATTTGTTTTTTTCTGACTTCCCTTAGTATGGTAATCTCCAGATCCATCCATGTTGCTGCAAGTGGTCTTATTCCATTCTTTCTAATGGTTCTTATATACATTCTTATAATGTATCTATGTACCACATAGGAAGTGTATTCTTAATGTGCTAGATTGAACATCCAACTGCCATTCATGAAACCATTTTGTTGGCTTAAACAGCAGATTTTCCATTAACTAATTTGCTGAAAACAGTACAGTTCATCTTTTTGGCCTTAATTCTCTCATTCATGAAAGGCATTGATCAGACTAAACCATCATTTGAATTCCTTGGGGATCTAACATTCTGACTGTAAGGACAAACTGGTGCGTATCACCGAGACAGTATAATTTCATTATTCTCTCTGCTTGGCATAGACTGACTAATCAAACTCTTTTTGCTAACATTTTGACTATTCATCAATACCATAGTTAATGCTAGTTTTTATTCAGTTACATTTCAATCTTTAGTTGGGCTGTGTTCCTGGCCTGGGATTAGAGATAAAAGGGAGTGATCACAGAAGAGGAAAAATAAGAGCTTTTGAGTATTAAACCTGAACTACACTCTGGCTAGATAGAGATGCATAAATCTCAGAATCATTAGAGTAGGGCTTTCATAAATTTTATTATTCAAAAAAACCTGAGAGCCCAAGGTCAGCTATCCCATTTAAAGTCATTATGTAATTGAGTGGTAGAGCCAAGATTTGAGACTCAGCTGCTTAATTCCAGCACCCACCCTATACCACTCCTAGTTACTAACTCATTAGATGGCTCTACTGCTGCCTGTGGGGTCCTGCCATGCTCAATTCCAGACTGAAGACTGTTCTACATCTGTTTAAAGACACAGAATGCAGATTAATATTCTTCCTTAGGTAGATCTATAACTTCCACTCAATCTATTCATTTTTTAGTAGGTTGCCACTATTTCTGAAATAATCACATTATTTTAATCATCACATCTTCGGTTCTGTGTTATACACAGTCTATCCTTATAAAAGGCAACAAACAAACAAACAAGAGACAAAGCAAACAAAAATCCACTGCTCACATTAGAGAAAACCAAATTCTAATTGCTCATAACTCTCACCATTATAAAAGTTTGTTTTTAAGATGACACATCCTAAACCCAAACAAACCATACCTTGTTTTCTCCTAAACTTTCAAAGAATTATTTTGTTTTTTTTTTTTCCTCTCTCTCTCCCTCTGTGTATGTGTTTAAAGGAAATATGGTGGAATCTTGAGTGGATTTCTGGCAGGAGCAAACTTCTAATGAGTTAACTTTGCATGGCCAGATAACAACAAAGTCAAACTTTAAACTTCCCTACTCTTGTTTCACTGCAGGTTCTGCTCCCTTTCATCTATTAGCAAAGACACCAAACACTCACTCACATCCAGGGGGTTAGTTCACATTAAGGGTTTGTAGAGGGAAGCTTGTTTATATGCCACACAAAACTATTTGCCTCTCAGCAACAAAGGAAAGCCACCATATTGAGGTCACTCTAATTACTCATCTGTATGCAAGAAACAGTCTTCTAAAGGAACCCTTTCCACCCCTTTTAAAATTATGACTTGTTCTCTAACACTTAAGAGATTAAATTGAAGGTGTCAAATCAAGGTAGAGAAATGACAGCCTTTTAAGTGCATTGAGCAAAGTATGATGACTCAAATCATGGTAAACAATTTGAAAAAAAAAAAAAAAAAAACAACAACTATCATATTTTGCTTAAGCACTGGCTCAGAAGTGAGCTGAGAATTTACAGAAATATTATAACCACTTTTTTTAAAGGCTGGTTTAAAACCACAGTTTTCTTATACCATTAAGTATAACAAAGAGTGAGGAAACAGACTTTTTTCATGAATTATGAAAGGCAACTTGAAGCTACGGAGGAGTTGCAATACATTTAGAATGGTATATAGTGAATTTTAGGGAGACTGATGTTCAGAAAACAAATACTCTACGCAACCATAATTATAAAATACTAATAATTATTATTGATAGTAAAAGCTACTCTATACACAAAGTTTTATGGTTATGAAGCTTCTTAAATTGCATGATTTCATATGATGCTTTTGGCCACTCTGAAAGTCAATTGTAACTGTAATATTTTTATCTCCCCCCCCCCAAATAAAGACATTAATGTCTAAGCCCCTCAACTCACACAGGATTTGGACATTTAATGTCTAATATCTATAAGATTCTGTGCCAATTCCATATGTGAGTAAGTAAAAATATATGACAATATGAACTACTTTGTTTAAAGTTTCCTTCTAGTTCTTTTTTCTTTATGGATAAATATATCCCCCTCTTAAGGAAATTCAGTAACCATAAACATGGACTTCTAATAGAAAGGTTAAATTACCTAATAGAAACAACATTATTTAATTAGTGTTTTAAAATACTTGAAAACACTCATTGACTATACTGAAATTGGTGAATGAATTTAAAATCGTACTAGTTAAGTGATCAAAGTAGTTGTTTTAGACTTGGACGTTTTAGGAATTCTATTTATATGTTGCATTATTTGCTTAAATATCAGTTAGGGATAACTTTGCATCCATGATGATGGGCCAAAGAAATATCACTTTGAGTACCAACAATCCACCAAAAAGAAGAAAAAGAAAACTGAGCCAAACTATTCTATTTACTCTAATCATAAGATTGTTTTTTTGTTTGTTTGAGTAATATAGTATTTTTAGTGTGCTTTTAAAACAAAAAAAAAAAAAACCAAAGCAAATCTCCATTTTATTAAAAATCTTTTTTCCTTTTTTAAAATTGATACAGAAATTTTCCCTGCAGGCCTTACCTCATACATGCCTCAGTTCAGTTCAGTCACTCAGTTGTGTCTGACTCTTTGCAACCCCATGGACTGCAGCACATCAGGCCTCCCTGTCCATCATCAACTCCTGGAGCCTACTCAAACTTATGTCCATCGCGTTGGTAATGACATCCAACCATCTCATCCGCTGTCGTCCCCTTCTCCTCCTGTCTTCAATCTTTCCCAGCATCAGGGTCTTTTCAAATGAGTCAGTTCTTCCCATCACGTGGCCAGAGTATTGGAGTTTCAGCTTCAGCATCAGTCCTTCCAATGAACACCCAGAACTGATCTCCTTTAGGATGGACTAGTTGGATCTCCTTGCAGTCCAAGGGACTCTCAAGAGTCTTCTCCAACACCACAGTTCAAAAGCATCAGTTCTTGGGTGCTCAGCTTTCTTTATGGTCCAACTCTCACATCCATACATGACCACTGGAAAAACCATAGCCTTGACTACTACTACTATGTCACTTCAGTCATGTCCGACTCTGTGCGACCCCAGAGACGGCAGCCCACCAGGCTCTGCCATCCCTGGGATTCTCCAGGCAAGAACACTGGAGTGGGTTGCCATTTCCTTCTCCAGTACATGAAAGTGAAAAGTAAAAGTGAAGTTGCTCAGTCGTGTCTGACTCTTCGCGACCCCATAGACTGAAGCCTACCAGGCTCCTCTGTCCATGGGATTTTCCAGGCAAGAGTACTGGAGTGGGTTGCCATTGCCGATTAGATGGACCTTTGTTGGCAAAGTAATGTCTCTGCTTTTTAATATGCTGTCTAGCCTCCCCCATTATCAAATCCTCCACCAGAGTGGTATATTTGTTATAATTGATAAACATACATTTATACATCACCATCACCAAAAATCTATAATTGGCATCAAAGTCTTGGTGTTGTACATTCTGGGGTTTTGGACAAATGTATAATGACACGGACGGAGGAGCCTGGTGGGCTGCAGTCCATGGGGTCGCTGAGAGTCGGACATGACTGAGCGACTTCACTTTCTCTTTTCACTTTCATGCATTGGAGAAGGAAATGGCAATCCACTCCAGTGTTCTTGCCTGGAGAATCCCAGGGACGGGGAAGCCTGGTGGGCTACTGTCTATGGGGTCGCACAGAGTCGGAGACGACTGAAGTGACTTAGCATAGCATAATGACACAAACTCAGCATTATAGTATCATAGAGTAGCTTCACTGCCCTAAATTTCCTCTGCACTCTCTCTGTTCTTTCCTCCCTCCTCCCTAACTCTTGGACTCTTCTTTATTTTAATTGCAATTTTTATTTTGAGATCATCATAAGTTCTCATGAATTTGTAAGGAAAAATAGAGAGAGATCCCTTGTGTCTTTTGCCCTGGTCCTTCCGTGATAACAACTTGCAAAACTGTAGTACCATATTATAAGCACAGTATTGACATTGACATAGTAAGATTATTTACACGTCAGTCACCACCAAAAGACTATCTTGTGTTATTTTCTATAAACACACTCACTGTCCTCCCTCTTCCACTCCTTCCTTAACCCCTGAAACCAGCTCATCTATTCTTAATTTCTACAGATTTGTCATTTCAAGACTAGTATATACGTGGAATCATACACTATGCAAGCATTTGCAATTGGCTTTCTCTCTTTCACCCTAATTCTCTGGAGATTCATACAGGTTTTCATGTGTATCAATAGCTTATTTCTTTTCCTTATTCCATAGCATGAATGTGCCACAATTTAACATTTACCCATCACTGAAGGACATTTGGGTTGTTTTGATTTTTTGGCTATTATGAATAAAAATGCTATATACATCTTTGGATAGGATTTCTTGTAAACATGTTACTGAGTGCAAGCACATACTATTTTATTACAACCAGCCAATACATTGAGAAATGAGGTCTTGGGGCAAACAATAGCAACTTAATTCAAAAAGCCAGAAGGTGGAGAAGATGACAGACTAGTGTCTGAAAGAATCGTCTTACCCGAGTTAGAATTCAGGCTTCTTTTATACTGAAAGGGGAGGAGGTAAAACTGGTTGCTGCAAACTTCTTGGTACCTGTCAGACCCCAGAGGGGATGTGATAATCCTTTGTTCTTGCAGCTGTCCACATATAATCACAATGTTCCCAGAAGCCTCCAACAAAACAAACTTCATTCTCAGTTCTGCAACTTTTTATATCTGTATGAATGAAAAGTGTTATACCTTTAAAGGTCAAGCCTGGGAGGCAGAGCCTTAAGAATCATGTTTTTTTTTTTCAGGCGTTAGGTAACTTTCTTTTACAAAAAGTGCAAAGTCAGCATGACTCAGCACAGACAACAGAGCACGAGGGTTAGAACGGAAGGAAAAGATCCAATATGGAGTCAGGTTTGTTCTTCTCTATTACAAACATGTCTTTGTTTCTCTGGTACAAAGCCCAGGAGTGCAATTGCCAAATCATATAGTAGTTGTATGTCATTTATTTTTTTTTTTTTTTTTAAAGAAACAACCGTTTTCCAAAAGGGCTGTACGATTTTACATCTCCAGTAGTATCATTTCACATCCCAATCAGCAATATAGGCGTGACCTGGTTTCTTCACATTTTACTAGCATTTAGAGTTGTCACTGTTTTTAATTTTAGTCATTCTGATTTGTAAGGATACCTTTTTATACTTTTAACTAGCTTTTGCCTAATAGCTAATGATGTTGAAAATTTTCCTGTGTGCTTATGTCAGATCTGAATTCTCTTGGGAGATAAATTTATTTTGCTCTTTTCTAGTTAGACATTTTATTTTATTCATTTTTTTTTCTCTTTTGCTGTTGAGTTTTGGGAGAAATATATAAAATATGTTCTAACTACTAGTGCTTTGTCAGATAGGTGGTTTGCAAATACCTTCTCCTGTCTCTAGCTAGTCTTGTCATACTCTGATCAGAAGCTTTCACAGAATAAACAGTTTAAATGATGATCAAGTCCAATTACTTTTTTTTTCTTTTATGAATTTTGTTCTTCTTTGTGACCTATGCTACTTTCTGAAAACAAGCATATTGGATAATTAATCATTTTACTAAAGGTAGAAGACTCTATGATGTAGTGTATCTTAGAAGAAAGCAGACAAAAATAGCCTAAATTCTGTATGTGTTTCTTTCTTAATCTAAAAACATAAAGAAGCTATTGAGCTTTAGTAAATGAATCAATTATCTATTCATATAGGTTATAAAACCTTAAATTTTTATTGATAAATTTGCATTATAGAAGTCAAAGTTATGTGAGAGCATTATGGAGAGTTCTACTCAGAGTTTCTTTTCATTTTGTGTATCTGTCGTTTAGTCAAATTTTTGATACATTGACCTTTTGCACTGTTCACATTTTCTTGATGGGAAGGTCTTTCCATACGCCACTTTGCTGCAGTTGAGTCTTGTTGGATAAATGTTTTAAAATAAACAATTTGACCATGTAAGCAATACTAACCATGTATATTCAAGAATAAATATCAACCAAAGCTGAAGAGCAGAGAGGATATATAATGTATTAGCGTTTCTTTTTATTTGTGTCATAAAATCTCTGCTAATTGACAGATTCTGAGAATATTTCTATTGGCATGAAATAGCCATACTATCTTTGTTTATTTTTACTACTTAATCACTATGTATCTTTATAGTGATGCTCAATTGTGTTGACTCCATAGCGATATGGAAAGTGATATTACATTAAAACTTTAACATTGTAATCCGTGTTTAATTGCCTAGTTTATAGAGAAACCAGTTAGACCTAAAGACTGGTTATTAGGCACAGACTACTAGTTAATTCAGTTAGTAGCAGGATTTGGTAAAATAGAAAGGAAGCTAGGAGCTAGTAATGGTGGGAATAGAGTAAATATATTTAAGATTTTCTTGGAAAAGAATTGTCTTGGGGAGAAACTTTTAACAGTTTACATTGCTCCAATCCTATACTTGCTAACATTTCTTTAATTATATTTCTTTCTTTTTTTTTTTTAAGGGGAGTGATGGTGGGGAGGAGTATATATAATTTCTTAACTAATGGCTTTCTGTTTCTAATCACAAAGAACATTTAATAAAAATCATATTGAATTCATCTTATATTAGGAGGTTTGATCTGGAAATGAAAAGTTCAGGAAACTAAAAGTTCAGTTTGGGTGTCCTCATCTTGGGCACATCTTGGTATTTTGTACTGGTAGGTCTATCTTTACAACAATATATTGTTTAGGACAGGATCACATTTGTCACTTCTTCCTCCCTAATACCCAAACTGGTACCAGACCCATAAAATAGTCAATAAACATTTACAGAATGAACAAATAAGTCTATTTTTTTTTAACTCTCCTGAGGGAACTGAATTTTTTGAGGCTCATAAGTGAATATGTTTTCCTCTTTACTTTATCTATTACAGCCAGATTGTATGAGTGGGGTATTAAAATCTCCCACTATTATTGTGTTGTTGTATATTTCTTCTATCATACTAATTAGTGTTTGACTTAGATATATCAATGCTCCAATGTTGGGTGCATATATATTTATAATTGTTATAACTTCTTTTTGGTTTGTTCCTTTAAGTCGTTATGTGTAACCTTCATTGTCACCTTTTCAGGACCTTTATTTTAAAGTCAATTTTATCTGATATAAGTATTGCTACTCCTGTTTTCTTTTGGTCCGTATTTGCATAGAAAATATTTTTCCAGCCCTTCATTTTCAGTCAATATATACCCCCTATTTTAAGATGGTTCTCTTGTAGACAGCATATATAGGGGTCTAGTTTTTGTATCCATTCGACTCGTTTTAGTCTTTTGGTTGTCTCTTGTAGACAAAGTATGTAGGGGTCTTATTTTTGTATCGATTCGGCCAGTCTTTGTCTGTTTATTAGGGCATTCAGCCCATTAACGTTTAAAGTAATTATTGATAAGTAAGATTTACTTTATTGTTTTGGGTTCAAATTTATACACCCTTTTAGTGATTCCTATCTAGAGAATGTCCTGTAGTTTTTGTTGAAGAAATGGTTTAGTGGTGCTAAATTCTCTCAACTTTTGCTTATCTGTGAAGCTTTCGATTTCTCCTTCATATTTGAATGAGATCCTTGTTGGATACAATAATCTGGGCTGTAAGTTATTTTCTTTCACCACTTTAATTGTATCTTGCCATTCCCTCCTGGCTTGGAGAGTTTCTATTGAAAGATCAGTTGTTATCCTTATGGGAATTCCCTTGTGAGTTATTTGATGTTTTTCCCTTGCTGCTTTTAATATTTGTTCTTTATATTTAATCTTTGTTAATTTGATTAATATGTGTCTTGGGGTGCTTCGCCTTGGGTTCATCCTGTTAGGGACTCTCTGGATTTCTTGAACTTGAGTGGTTATTTCCTTCTCCATTTTAGGGAAGTTTTCAACTATTATCTCCTCAAGTATTTTCTCATGGTCTTTCTTTTTATCTTCTTCTTCTGGAACTCCTATGATTTGAATGTTGTAGCGTTTAATGTTATCCTGGAGGTCTCTAAGATTGTCCTCATTTCTTTTGATGCATTTTTCTTTTTTCTCCTCTGATTCATTTATTTCTAGGATTCTATCTTCTAATTCACTAATCCTATCTTCTGCCTCTGTTATTCTATCCTATCTTCTGCCTCTGTTATTCTACTGTTTGTTGCCTCCAGTGTGTTTTGGATCTCATTTATTGCATTATTCATTATGTGTTGACTCTTTTTTATTTCTTCTAGGTCCTTGTTAAACCTTTCTTGCATCTTCTCAATCCTTGTCTCCAGACTCTTTAACTGTGATTCCATTTTGATTTCCAGATTTTGGATTAATTTCACTATCATTATTTGGAATTCTTTATCAGGTAAATTCCCTATCTCTTCCTCTTTGGTTTGATTTGGTGGGCATTTATCCTGTTCCTTTAGCTGCTGGGTATTCTTTTGTCTCTTCATCTTGCTAAAATTGCCAAGTTTAGAGTGTCCTTACTATATTCTGGTAGTTTGTTAAATTCTCTTTATTGAGGCGGTTTACTGGTCTTTTCAATATTTGATCTCTGCCCTGTTACAGAGGGGGCGGAGATGAACACCCAAATCTAAGCCGGCCAGGTTCAGGCACTCAGATAGTCCTCAGAAGCACAGACTCGATTGAGTCTGTGTTTTATGCCCTTCCCAGGTCCGAATTGCACAGGTGATGAAGTGTTTGGCGAGCGCAGCTGCTGCGACTTATCGCCTCCCCTCCACTCAGTGTTCTGGGTATACAACCAGCGCACCTTCTCAGGCGCGTGTTGACCGTCCAGAGCCCCAAGAAGCGTTAATCAGCACAGAAACCTGCTTACAGTTTTGTGGATAATGTCTCTCTAGTGCTGTGATTACCCGCTTCTGACTCTGGCTGCCTGTCACCAGAGTGGGACGGTCTGCAGCCAGCTATCTCTGTGCAGTCCTTTGTTCCGTACATAGTCCTAGTGGTATCTTAGGTTAGGGCTGGCTTTTGACGTAGTGGATATCCGACAGTCTGGTTATTTCACTCAGGTAGCGCTTGGGATAGCCAGGCCAAATCCTTACTCAAAACGATGCAGGCCACGCTGCTCCTCCTAGCCCAGCCCCCGATTGCTAATAGCAAATGCTGGTGTCCGCGCCACTTCTTGGCAAAAGGAGTTACCGCAGGGCTCATAGTCTCCTTTTGAAGACACTGAATTGTCTTTCTAAGTGCCTGATGTCCTCTGCTGGCTTTCAGAAGTTGTTTTGTAGAATTTACTCAGCGTTCAAATGTTCTTTTACAGAATTTGTGAGGAGAAAGTATTCTCCCCATCCTACTTGTCCACCATCTTAGCTCCTCCCCGCCTGTATTTCTTTCAGTGGCTTAAAAATGGGCAACCAGGTGTAGATACAGCTTGATTTACCAAACAGTAAAACATTATCTTGGTAGAGATTCAAAAGAAAGGACAACACAGGGACAGTAAATGCATGTCACACTACTTGCCATGCTTAATGGAAGACATTTTTTTGTTCATCAAAGCACTCTCCAACATTGAACCTTCAAAAACCTTTTTATTATAGTGTTCCCAGAAGACAAATTCAATTAACTGAAGTTACTAGTTGACATAAACCTCTTGCTTTTGCTTAAAAAAACAAATTAAGAATGAATTGAAAATTATAGTTTTATAGACAAAGATCAACTTTGACCTAGATCTCTAACAAAGTTGAGGCTAAACCATCAGAACTAGAATCAGGAAGGTCACAGTAGAATCATTGTGAAGAATGAGCCTCAGAAATGGTACTCCTTGGCCCAAGATCAGCTAGGACTTGGTATGATGTGAGCAAAGACCAAATTAGAAATAATAAAACCAAAATCCTGGAGCCAACCTGAAATGATATGAGCATTGGCTCTTAATCTTTATGTTTAGACAGAAGCCATCAATATAGAAAACTTTAAAGATGCCAGAGTTATTTTTGTTTTAAAAGCAAGTTTTTTTTTCTTTATATTAATTGCAGTATAGTTGGTTTACAATGTTCTGTTTCTACTGTACAATAAATTGAATCAGCTATATGTATGCATATATCCTCTCCCTTCTGGATTCCCTTCCCATTCAGGTCACCACAGTGCATTAAGTAGAGTTCCCTGTGCTATGCAGTATATTCTCCTTAATTGTCTATTTTATGTTGTTCTTGTTTAGTTGTTAAGTTGCATCTGACTCTTTCCCACTCCAAGGACTGTAGCCTGCCAGGCTCCTCTGTCCATGAGATTCTCCAGGCAAGAATATTGGAGTGGGTTGCCATTTTCTTTCTTTCTTTCTTTCAGGGGATCTTCTCAACCCCGGGATTGAACCCACATCTCCCGCATTGGCAGGCAGATTTTTCTACCACTGAGCCACCTGGGAAGCCCTATCTATTTTATACTTAGTATAAATAGGATATGTGTCAATTCCATCTCTCAATACCTCGCACCCCCATCTTTCCCTATTCTTTCCCTATATTGTGAAATCCAAAGGCCCCAGAGTTTTAGGGACTATTCTGACTTGCCATACCAGTAACATCATTCTCTAACACCCAGGAGCTCTTGGATATTTGCTGGGATCCACAGATTGGTGGCACAGCTGGGGCTACAGCTATGCAGAGGGCAGTCTCCCAGAAACAATGGTTCCATCTGGTAGGAGCCTTCTTCATGGGACCTCTTCAATTCCCTCTTATAATCTTCACACGATGAAATAAAAACATGGTTTGGAGAGATAAGAGATAGAAAACTTTTTATGTATATATATGTTTAGTGCTATGTTTTATATATATTTAGTGTTTGCTTTGCTTAAACTCAAAAGCATTTGAACAAACATGGCATAATTCCTACTCTTTGGATGGCTCTAGCACCAGAGTCATGTTCACAGTTTATAGTTGTATACAAATATATGTGATAGTAGGTAGGGCTCTTTCATTACTGCCTTTTTAAATGAAACTAGTTATTTTCCAGTTGGCTAGTTTCACAAGTGATAACTGTTTCTAGACAAATTGTGGCTCTGATCAGCAATCAGAAACACAGAAGTACTATAATTTTATATAATCCTTTCTTTCTCCCCTCTCCAGCCCCACCACACATCCCCTTCTCAGTTTTTTTTTTCCTTTTGAGCATAAAGCAATTACTTCAACTCCACCCATCCACCTAATTTGATCAACACAGGAAAAGGGGGAAGATAAAATTTTAATTTGGCTAGTAAGATTAGTATCTTTCCTACCTATCAGCAGGGAATAGAAGGGGAATATTGTCATCAAGGTTAAATTTACTGCTGTGTGCTTGTGTGTGTGTGTGTATTTGTAAGTGTGTGTGTGATGTATCCTTTTATAAAGTTGAGTTACTGTCAATAGTGTCAGTTTATTTCAAAGAAATAAATAGCATGTGACTGGTAAGAGGTGGAAATTCTTTTCTATAAGCAACTTTAGTTATTGGAACCAAACTATATTTTACTTTGGATCACTGTCATGAATCAAACATAATTTGAAAACAATTATTTAAAACATTTCTGGTGGGAACAGGTGGGTTAACTCTGATCCTTATGCTGGTACATTGCTCGGGTGCCATCAACATGGTCTTCTCACAACAAGCCCACAACAGTTGCCATTTTGTGGTTTCCAGTTAATTCAAAAGTCTCTTCTAAAATAAAAGTGTTTCTTTTCAATCACTGCCTTTCAAATATTTGATAAAATTCCTGTGAATAAGCAGAATTTAAATAAAGTCAGATAGTGTTAAGACTGCCTGAACAAAACAATTATTTACAGAGTGCCATGAGTTTAAACTGGGACTCTTACAAATCAAACTTCTTATAGTTGAGGCGGCTAATATTCCACACATTCCTTTCCATGACATGAAATTGGCTTATTGTAGACATTTATCTTTACAAAAATTGGTGGAGGTGTTGTAACATTAGCAAGTTAGAATTAGATTTCTAGACAATTTTGGGAAATTAGTTTTACTGTTTTTTGCTGCTAATTGCTTACTTTACATATCATCTTAATCCTCATTCCATCCTCATGAGTTGGACTAAGAATGACAATGTGCAGAAAATGAACCCTCCTTGGGCTAAGCATTGGGAAATGTGAGTTCTCCTGCTTACTGTGGCATCAGCAGCCTTCGGTACAGTCACTTCAAAAACTCGAACCTTAGATTTCTTATCTGGACAACATGAAAATTGAATTTGATATCCTCTGAAGTCATTGAAGATTTTGATTCATTGCCTCCAAGAGTGAGATCAACAGTTCATTATTTTTTCGTAAAGCTTCTGCCAAGTTCTTATCCATAGCTGAGTCTGGAACAACTGATACAGAATTCTCTTTCTTACATTAGATGATTTATGATTCAAGCTTTTGGAAAGTAAATGCATATGTGGTAGATTAAATTGTGTGCCCCAAAATTTGTATGTTGAAAATCTACCTTCCCTTCTGACCGTTTTTGGAAATAGGCTCTGCAACGGAGGTGATTAACATTACCGCAATACGCTTAACTAGGGTCTTTATTCAGATTTTAGCATTTTCCCATCCTTTGCCCTATTCCTGTTCCAGGAGCCAACGCAGGCACCGCGTTGTGTTTAGCTGTCATGTCTCATGAATCCCTAGTTTCCTCCAACCTGACACCATTTTTCAGTCTTCCCTGATTATCTGTGATACAATGCCCTCAAGAAGTACTGGTCAATAATTTTGTAGAATGTCCCTCAATTTGGATTCGCCTGATGTTCTTTCATGATTAGAGTGGACATGATGGCTTTTAGGGAGAATACCATAGAGATGAAATGCCATTCTCCTCACTTCATATATCAGGAAGTTCATGATAGACACATGACTTATCATTGATAATGTTTATGTTTGTTAAGAGTGTCTGCCTGGTTTCTGCACTGTAAAGTCACTTTTTTACCCCATTCCATATTCTGTTTATTAATAATGCATAATTAAACACAGTATACATTCAAAGGGAGAGCAATTAAGCTCCCCTTTCCGGAAGAAAGAGTAGCAGTGAGCTTGCAGCTGTCTGGTAAACTTGCCACAATAATTAATAAGCAATTTGGGGCAGTTAGTCTGGGACTGGGCAAATATTGTTACTTTCTTACTTTTACCCAGTGATTTCAACATTCATTCATGGGTATTGCCTGAAGTCATTTTAACTGGTGTTCTAATTGCGATCTTCTGTTTCTCTCATTGTTTTTATATTTATTATTGGGAAATAATATGTAAGGAAGATTTTTTCCTTCTCTTCTATTTACTTGCATAATTACTTATTTATATCAGTAATATATTTGTTGACACATTTTATTCTTTGACCTTCCCCAGTGACTCGGTTGTAAAGAGTCCACTTGCAATGCAAGAGACACAGCTTTGATCCCTGGGTCAGGAAGATCCCCTGGAGAAGGAAATGGCAACCCACTCCAATATTCTTGCCTGGGAAATCGCATGGACAGAGTAGCCTGGCAGGCTATAGTCCATGGGATTGCAAAAGAATCGGAGACAACTTAGCAACTAAATAACAATATTTTATTCTTTGAGTTTTATTACAATACTACCATTATCAGGCAACAGGTCTTAGGATGGAAGCACTAAATGGATTCTTCCTCAGAGTTTCCAAATGGGAGCAGCCTTGCTGACAACTTGATTTAGGATGTCTGGACTACAGAGGTGTGAGATAATAAATTCCTGTTGCTTTTAGCCACCAAGTGTATAATTTACTATTGCAGTCCTAGGAAACTAATATAGTAATTAGAATATACACTGAATTGGGTGAATTAGATAAGATGATATTAAATCTTATGTAAGAATAAATTACCAAGAACAACAAATAATAGTATGAAAAAGTAGTATAATAAAGCACCACATGCCTTATCAGATGGTAGACAGTATTATAAAGTAATTGCCATTAAATAATTACAAAATAATTATGACTATGATTCAGGTATTTTTCAAAGTACATGAATTTGAAATAGACCCAGAATATATGAAAAATTAATATATAGATCCTAACTGGGTTCAGAGACAAAAGGCAAATTAATTCACAAATAGTACTGGTGTACTCATCTCACACGCTTGTAAAGTAATGCTCAAAATTCTCCAAGCCAGGCTTCAGCAATACATGAACGGTGGACTTCCAGATGTTCAAGCTGGTTTTAGAAAAGGCAGAGGAACCAGAGATCAAATTGGCAACATCTGCCAGATCATCAAAAAAGCAAGATAGTTCCAGAAAAACATCTATTTCTGCTTTATTGACTATGCCAAAGCCTTTGACTGTATGGGTCACAAGAAACTGTGGAAAATTCTGAAAGAGATGGGAATACCAGACCACCTGACCTGCCTCTTGAGAAACCTGTATGCAGGTCAGGAAGCAACAGTTAGAACTGGACATGGAACAACAGACTGGTTCCAAATATGAAAAGGACTATGTCAAGGCTACATAGTGTCACCCTGCTTATTTAACTTCTATGCAGAGTACATAACGAGAAACGCTGGGCTGGAAGAAACACAAGCTGGAATCAAGATTGCTGGGAGAAATAGCAATAACCTCAGATATGCAGATGACACCACCCTTATGACAGAAAGTGAAGAGGAACTCAAAAGCCTCTTGATGAAAGTGAAAGTGGAGAGTGAAAAAGTGGGCTTAAAGCTCAACATTCAGAAAACGAAGATCATGGCATCTGGTCCCATCACTTCATGGGAAATAGATGGGGAAACAGTGGAAACAGTGTCAGACTTTATTTTTCTGGGCTCCAAAATCACTGCAGAATGTGACTGCAGCCATGAAATTAAAAGACGCTGACTCCTTGGAAGGAAAGTTATGACCAACCTAGATAGCATATTGAAAAGCAGAGACATTACTTTGCTAACAAAGATCCATCTAGTCAAGGCTACGGTTTTTCCAGTGGTCATGTATGGATGTGAGAGTTGGACTGTGAAGAAAGCTGAGCATTGAAGAATTGATGCTTTTGAACTGTGGTGTTGGAGAAGACTCTTGAGAGTCCCTTGGACTGCAAGGAGATCTAACCAGTCTATTCTAAAGGAGATCAGTCCTGGGTGTTCTTTGGAAGGAATGATGCTAAAGCTGAAATTCCAGCACTTTGACCACCTCATGCAAAGAGTTGACTCATTGGAAAAGACTTTGATGCTGGGAGGGATTGGGGGCAGGAGGAAAAGAGGACGACAGAGAATGAGATGGCTGGATGGCATCACCGACTTGATGGACGTGAGTTTGAATGAACTCTGGGAGTTGGTGATGGACGGGGAGGCCTGGCATGCTGCGATTCATGGGATCGCAAAGAGTCGGACACAACTGAGTGACTGAACTGAACTGAACTAACACATGTTTATGAGTGAGAAGAAAAAACTGGAAGATGTGTCTTTTTAGAAGTCATTTGACATAGGGTTATATGTGATGCTGGAAAAGAACAGAAAGAGATTAGAAATAAGACAAGCAAACATGAAAATGGAGAAATAAGAATTACATTAAGAAGAAACATGGATTTCTTTTATTTAATAATTATATGAATTGAAAGTGTTAGGGGCTCTGTCATGTCCTGACTCTTTGTGACCCCATGGACTGTAGGTTGCCAGGCTCCTGTGTCCTTGGAATTCTTCAGGTAAGAATACTGAAGTGGGTAGCCCTTCTCTTCTCCATGGGATCTTCCTGACCCAGAGATTGAACCAGGTCTTGTGCTTTGCAGGAAGATTCTTTACCATATGAGCCACCAGGGAACAATGTCGTTATGTGTATAGTATATTCAATGTGTTTAAATTCCATAAGTAAAACCCTAATGCTCTCAGATGTGTGTATAGGTGTGTATGTATTTTTATCAGTAAAAAAAAATTCATGGAAAGAAAAAGTGCCTGTTAGGGGAGTGGGTAAATAGTAAATAATTTGTTTTGTCTTCATACATTTTGCATTGTTTGTTATATGATGGGGTTCAGAACATACTACTGCAAAATGTTTTTCCTTGGGAAATCGAATATCTTAAGCTGAAGGAGTCTGAGAAACAGCAGAAGCAGAAAGGTCATGCTGACCTCCCCACCTTTCTCACCCTTCTTCCCTGAAATGCTCATCTATCTTTCATGTAAAATTTACCCTTCCAGTACTAGAAGGAAAGAAGTCATTATTATTACCAGAAACTGGAAATTTAGGCCTGAGAAGGCTGTACAAATAAACCTTGTTAAACTAACCCTTATCTTCCTAATTTATTCCTTCACCATTTACTACCCCCTCCCAAACTCTTTTGTCTTGTTAATTTTTCGCAAATGCATGTTTCTTCATCTAAATGCTATAAAAGTTTCCCATTCTGGAGACCTTTCCATTCTCTTGTGAAGGCAGCCCCCATGTGCATGTAAAAAGTTAATACAATTTGCATGCTTTTCTCTTAGTCTGACTTTGTCACTCTACTTTCAGATGCAGCCAAAGACCCTAAGGGGTTGAGAAAGCTTTTTCCCATTCCTACATTACGCACATATTACAATGAGAATGAGGGGGAAAAAAAACCTCAAAAAAAGAATTAATTTGATTACATAAAAATGTTTAAATTGCTGGCACAAAATGCCAGAAAGCCACCAAGAAAGTACAATTAAATGTTTACTTCAGATAAGAAAATTTTAAAATTCTTAATATTTAAGGAGTCAAACTGTACATGAAAAACAATGAGAAATAGATAAACCAAGAAATAGATTAATCATTATGAAATTTCTGAATTTTCAGAAAAGAAGAAATATCTAAATAAATATTTAAATTTACTATAAACCAGAATAATAAATATTATAACTGCAAAGTTTTTACTTGTCACCTTTCTAATTAGCAAAGTTTAAAAACTATATTGGTGAGAGCACAGCATGAAAAACACTACATTATTCTGCTGATGAAAGTGTAAATTAGTAGATATTTTTGGAAAAACATTTGACAATCCATTTTAAGTAATATAAAATATTAATATTCAGTGATCAAAAGATTCTAAGTTTAGAAATACATCTTAAGAAAATTTTAAAAAAAGTATAAATACAGAAATTGAAGAATTATTTAACATTTTGAATAATTATAAACAAAAATGTCAATATTAACTTAGTGGTAAGGAAATAATTTGTATCCAACAGTAGAACTGGATGTGGTATGATCCATAGCGATAGGTTACTGTTTTTAATGACATTAAAAGATGCTTATAATAAAATTATAAGCATGTAAATAAGGTAAAGTCCTGTATATTATTTTGATTTTATTTACAGATTATTTAACATTACTGAAAATAAAGATGCTACAGTATCATTAGAGCTAGAAATGGAATGTTCTGTTGTATAAACTTGTAAATATTCTGTTTTTTCATAATGAACATTTATTGATTTTACGAAAGTCCAAGTTAAAAGTTAGTCTCATAGTTGTGTTTGACTGTTTGGGATCCCATGGATTGTAGCCTGCCTGACTCCTCTGTTCATAAAATTCTCCAGGCAAGGGAGTACTGGAGTGAGTTTTAATTTCCAAAAGTAAAGAATAACTGCTTGGATGTGTGTTTGCTTTTTGATGATATTTACTTGTGTTAATGTCATTTTGAAATAATCAGAGTAGATTGATGCAACTATTGTTAGTTTCTGAGTTTAGTAATTCAGTATATATTGGATATAACTGCACCTAGAATTCCCAGGTCAAATTTCATGTTCTTTTCCCTCTCCTACACTCATCTGTGTGTTGGTTGAATAAGAAATTGATCTTTTGTATGTCTTATGTGGTAATTGACATCTTTATTCTGATATATTTGTCTATTTTTGGTTATAGATTAAATCACTGGTCCTAAGAATTAGGGGAAGAATTTCTTCTGAAAAATGGACTCTTTCTAAATATTGGTCATTCAAGCAGGAGGTAGGTTGTTTTTTGTTTTTTTTTTTTTTTAATAAGTTCTTGCCTTATTAATGAAGAAACTGATCAGTTCTTTTACACTAGGTAAACACAGATATTGGATGCTATTTATAAATAAGAATTCAGAACTGTTCAAGCTCAAAGCAACTTTATGTAACTTTAAAAATTAATTACTTAGTTAATGGGCCCTTGGTCAAGGGCCACCATGCTATAGATAAAAAGAGAATGTCTTTAAATGGGTGAATTATATGGTGTGTGAATTACATCTCAATAAAGCTTTTCAAAACAAAATGTGTAACTTTTTAACCAGGACAATGAAACTTAATTTGACAATGGAAATAAAGAAAAATATTATATAGAAAACATGAAAAAATGATGGCAGAAATAAATTTTAATATTGCATAAGTGGAAACACTTAAAAGCAATATTTCTCAGATTAAACTTGAAAATGTAGTAGTATGTTCTCTATAAAATTATACTTAAAAATACACAAATAAAGGTTGAAGACTAACTCCAAAGAATGTATGAAGCCAATATGGTGGAAGAAAATATGCTATAAATGTTACATCTTCCAAAATTAAGAACCAAAAATATAATAAGAGGCAATGAATGAATAAATGAATAAAGTGCAAAACTAAAACATTTTTAGAAAAAACAGGAAAAAATGTAGGTCTGGTTATACATTTTTAGATGTAACTTCAGGAGTATGAGCCATGAAACAAAAGTTGATAAGATGGACTTATTAAAAGTTAAAAATAATTTGCTTTGTAAAAGACAAGGTTAAGTGAATGAAAAGCCAAGAAAAAGTTGGAAATAATTGCAGAGTCCTCATATCTTATAAAGGACTTGTATCCAAAATATGCAAAGAACTTTTAGAATTCAACAATAAGAAAATAAACAATCCAGGTTAAAAATGGGTGTAACAGATTGTTCACCCAAGAAGATAAACAAATTATAAACAAACACATGAAAAGATGTTCAGCGTCTTGTATCACTGTTGTTGTTCGGTCAGTAAGTTGTTTCTGACTCTTTTGTGGTCCCATGGACTGTAGCCTGCCAGGCTCCTCTGTCTGTGGGATTTCCTAGGTAAGAATACTGGAGTGTGCCATCTCCTACTCAAGGGGATCTTCCTGACCCAGGGCTTGAACCTGTGTCTTGTGCATTGGTAGGTGGATTCTTTACCACTGAGCCACCAGAAAAGCGGCCTTGAGTCCTTAGGGTTTTGCAAATTAAAGCAACAGTGAAATATAACTAAAAACTATTACATTGGTACAAAAAAAAAAAGCCCTGCTAATATGAATTGCTGGCATGCATGTAGATCAGTAGGAACTCTGTTCATTGCTGATGAGAATGAAAAATGCTACAGCTACTTTGAATGATAGTTTGACTATTTCTATTTGTCTACTTTATTTTTTAAATGTTTATTTATTTATTTTTGGCTGTGCTGGGTCTTCATCGCTACGCAGGCTTTTATCTAGTTGTGGTGAGCTGGGGCTACTCCATAGTGTGGTGTACGAGCTTCTTACTGCAGTGGCTTCTCTTGTTGTGGAGCTCGGCTGTAGGGTGCACAGGCTTCAGTACTTGAGGGGTGTGGGCTCCATAGTTGCAGTTCCTGGGCTCTAGAGCACAAACTCAATAGTTGTGGCACACAGGCTTAGTTGCGCAGCAGCATGTGGGAATCTTCCCATATCAGAGATCCTCTGCTGCTAGGTGGGTTCTTAACCACTGAGCCACCAGGGAAGCCGGTTCGGCTACTGCTTACAGAGATAAGCATAGCTTTTCCTTATGAGTCAGTAACCACTCATCTAGATATTTACATAATTGACGTGAGAATGGATGCTCACACGAAGCTCTGTACATTTGTAGCAACTGTGTTTTATATTTTTTGTCTGCACTGTGTGGCATGTAGGATCTTAGTTCCCCAATCTGGGATTGAACCCAAGCCCCCTGCAGTGGAAGCACAGATTCTTAACCACTGGACCACCAGGGAAGTCCATGGCAACTTTATTCATAATGGAGAAAAATCTGGACACAACCAGGATGTGCTTCAATAGATGGAATTAATAAATAAACAGTAGGTCATCCATGCCACAGTATTCAGGAATGAAAAGAAGTTAGGCATCCCACCATCAATAGCCATTAAAGAATATTAAATATATATTGTATCTGTTTAAAAAATGAAGCCTTAAATAAAGTTAATGGACAGATGACAGTGTATGTTGTACATAATATAATGTTCTACAAATCAACATGAAGAAAGGCACCTCAATAGAATAACTGGTCAAAATATAAAAGTATATGATGAGGCAATTCATATAAGAGTAAACCCAAAAGGCTACCGTGTTCACAAATATCCAATTTCATTAACAATAAGAAAAGTGTAAGTGAAACCAACTGTGAAAAATTACTTTATGCTGAAAAGTTTGATGCTCTCCAGAGCAGGCAGGCCGGAGAAGGCGATGGCACCCCACTCCAGTACTCTTGCCTGGAAAATCCCACGGACGGAGGAGCCTGGTGGGCTGCAGTCCATGGGATCGCTAAGAGTCAGACACGACTGAGTGACTTCACTTTCACTTTTCAGTTTCATGCATTGGAGAAGGAAATGGCAACCCACTCCAATGTTCTTGCCTGGAGGATCCCAGGGACAGGGGAGCCTGGTAGGCTGCCATCTATGGGGTCGCACAGAGTTGGACACGACTGAAGTGACTTAGCAGCAGCAGCAGCAGCAGCAGCAGGGCAGGCAGTGATGAATGGCTGCTGGAACTCTTCTAATACTGCCAGTGAGAATGTGGGCTGTTACCTCCATCAAACGATGTGGGAGAGCACGCTAGTAGTTTTTTACTGAAATAAACATACACAGTGCTGGCCATCCGGTACTGTGTTCCACTCCTCTATGAGCCTTATGGAGATTTTTCATAGATACATGAAGAGACATGTGTGAGGATGTTCCTCACAGTGTTATTCAGAGTGCCACACATTTAGAAAAGAAGACTTGGCCATCCAGCACAGGAAAAGTGTTTGTATAAAGTGCAGTGAATGCAAACAGGTACTAAGCACCTGTTAGAAGAAATAGAGTAGAGATAGCAGCGTGACAGATCTTAAAAATCAAGTGGTGGGTAAGAAAAAATAAGAAACAGAATACCATTAGGTAAATAAAAATTTCATGTGCAGAAAATAACAATTCTTAGTTTGCAAGAATGCATAATTCATACTATCTTGGTTTGAGAATCTAGCAAAGCAGAGCAGAAGCAAGTTGTCAATCCTAATTATTTATTGGAAGAACAAGTCCAGGGAAAACAGAAGCAAGGTAGCAAAGGATAAGATGCTAAAGCAGAGTGACACATTACTGTTGTGGCCACTGAGCTACAAAAAGATATAGCTTGTCTCTCCTGTGTCCTGTGCACGTGCTTGGCCATGTGAGATATTTCTGGACAGACTCTATGGAATAATGCTTTAGAAAAGTCAACAGAAGGTTGGAATAAAGAGGGAATTTGTTGATCTCGTCTCCTGTCTCCGTTGGTCAAAATCCTTCACAGGGAAATCATTCCACTTCAATTTAAGGTTGAGAAAGGTAGTTGGCTCTTTGGGAAGTCAGACCCCATGCCTCCTGGGTGGCATGTTGTGGACTGGTGGGAGAATTTAAAAATCCCAAGCTTCAGATGAAGGATGCATATGGGCACTCATGGGTTCCTGGCTCCAGCCATGGCCGAGGTAGAGCAAGTAGGCAAGATTCAAGAAAATTGATTATGAAGAGACATGTGTCATATACGACACACATGTATGTAAAAAAAGGTGCACGTGAAACATGTTAAAATGTTTGTCTCTGCTGAGAGAACAGAAAAGAGAAATGAGGATAAAAGGGAATAAATAAAACAAGAGAGTACTTGCTGGGTGTAAGGATGACAATCGGTCATGAATCAGAGTTTAATTAACTTCACTTCTCTACCTAAATTCAAAAAGAAAAGGTGACAGAGAAAGTTCAGTAGACTTTATCATAATATCAGCAAATAAGTGGGGCGTGTACGCATGTTCAGTCATGTCCGACTCTGCCACCCTCCAGACTAGTCTGCCAGGCTCCTCTGTCCATGGGATTCTCCAGGCAAAAATATTGGAGTGAGTAGGTATTTCCTCCTCCAGGGGATCTTCTTGACCCATGGATGGAACCTGCGTTTCCTGCATTGGCAGGTGGATTTTTTTTTTTTTTTTTACCATTGAGCCACCTGGGAAGCCCAAATAAGTGGGGCCAGAGATCCTAAATCTCTTCACCTGTTTAATTATTGGACAAGCACAAGATTGGGTATTGTGGTTGAAGATAAGCCATTTTTCCCTCATTTTAATGGAGGAAACTAAATCAATATTGATTTTGTTTAATTAAAGCTGTGAATAAAAATGGGATAAAAGTAACATTTCCCATATTACAAATATTATCAAGAGTACTGAGAAGGGCCAAGCATAATTTGTGTGTATCCATAAATCCAAATGGAGAGAAATTATTTGCTAACACCTTGCCAAGTGTGAAGCTTCCTAGGTGACTCAGTGGTAAAGAATCCACCTGCCAATGCAAGAGACACAAGAGACATGGGTTTAATCTCTGGGTCGGGATACCCTGTGTTTAATTTAGAAAAGTATTGTTTATTAAGTATCAATCCCGGAGGTCTTGAGTCAGCAAAATGCTATCTCTGTGAAAGAGAAATGCTGAATATTTGAGGAAACAGTACTTTTGTCCTTTTCAAATTCCCATGTTGAAGCCCTAACCCCCAGTGTGATGGTATTAGGAAGTGGGGCCCTTGGGAGGTGATTAGATTTAGGTGAGATCACGAGGGTGGGGCTTCTCAGGATGGTACTAGTGCCTTTCTAAGAAGAGGAAGAGACGTCAGAGATATTTCTCTCTCTGCCAAGTGAGGATACTGTGAGACGTTTGTCTGCCAGCCAGGAAGAAAGCCTCGTCAAGAACTGAATCTTCCAGTACCTTAATTTGGACTTCTCAGAACTGTGAAACATAAACTCCTGCTGTTTAAGCCTCCCAGTCTATGATACTTTGTTATGGCAGCCTGAGGAGCAGACTCAAACAGTGTGTTAGGTCCCTTTGGCCTGGGAATTACAGAAACAACTCAAATAAGCTTAATTCTATGAGAAGAGAATAGACATTTACTTCATTGATTACAAATTAAGAGGTGCAGTTAGTCTCGTTGCTGAACTGAATCCATAATCTCAAGCAGTATCAGGAATTTAGTGTCTGGCTTCCTGTTCTCTCCCTTTTTTTAACTGTCTTGTCACAGCTTCTGTCATTGTGTTGACCTTCTCTCCAGTTTTTCTTTGCCAGCACTCTGAACTTTTAACTGTATCATCAGATCAGATTAAATCAGTCACTCAGTCGTGTCTGACTCTTTGCGACCCCATGAATCCCAGCACGCCAGGCCTCCCTGTCCATCACCAACTCCCGGACTTCACCCAGACTCACGTCCATCGAGTCAGTGATGCCATCCATCCATCTCATCCTCTGTCGTCCCCTTCTTCTCTTGCCCCCAATCCCTCCCAGCATCAGAGTCTTTTCCAATGAGTCAACTCTTCGCATGAGGTGGCCAAAATACTGGAGTTTCAGCTTTAGCATCATTCCTTCCAAAGAAATCCCAGTGCTGATCTCCTTCAGCATGGACTGATTGGATCTCCTTGCAGTCCAAGGGACTCTCAAGAGTCTTCTCCAACACCACAGTTCAAAAGCATCAATTCTTCAGTGCTCAGCCTTCTTCACAGTCCAACTCTCACATCCATACATGACCACAGGAAAAACCATAGCCTTGACTAGACGAACCTTTGTTGGCAAAGTAAGGTCTCTGTTTTTGAATATGCTATCTAGGTTGGTCATAACTTTCCTTCCAAGGAGTAAGCATCTTTTAATTTCATGGCTGCAGTAACCATCTGCAGTGATTTTGGAGCCCAGAAAAATAAAGTCTGACACTGTTTCCACTGTTTCCCCATCTATTTCCCATGAAGTGATGGGACTGGATGCCATGATCTTCGTTTTCTGAATGTTGAGCTTTAAGCCCACTTTTTCACTCTCCACTTTCACTTTCATCAAGAGGCTTTTTAGTTCCTCTTCACTTTCTGCCATAAGGGTGGTGTCATCTGCATATCTGAGGTTATTGATATTTCTCCCGGCAATCTTGATTCCAGCTTGTGTTTCCTCCAGTCCAGCATTTCTCATGATGTACTCTGCATAGAAGTTAAATAAACAGGGTGACAATATACAGCCTTGACGAACTCCTTTTCCTATTTGGAACCAGTCTGTTGTTCCATGACCAGTTCTAACTGTTGCTTCCTGACCTGCATACAAATTTCTCAAGAGGCAGACCAGGTGGTCTGATATTCCCATCTCTTTCAAAATTTTCCACAGTTGATTGTGAGCTACACAGTCAAAGGCTTTGGCATAGTCAATAAAACAGAAATAGATGCTTTTCTGGAACTCTCTTGCTTTTTCGATGATCCAGCAGATGTTGGCAATTTGATCTCTGGTTCCTCTGCCTTTTCTAAAAGCAGCTTGAACATCAGGAGGTTCACGGTTCACATATTGCTGAAGCCTGTACAATAGCATAACATAAAAGTTGAAAGAGAAAGCTGCAGCTCTGTCTCAAGTTCAGGAAATTCCAGAGAAGAGCTCTGAGTGATCAGAATCTCAGCTTTGTAGCCACAGAGTGAGGCTTGAGGCATGTTAGAACGAAATGGAATGAATGAGGGGTAAAACCAAGTCTTCAGATGAAGATTAGGACACTATAACCAGGAGGCAGAAATAAAAGTTGGTCAGATGTTTAAAAAAAGGAAATTATGATTTCCTGTGTATTCTTGCCAACTCTTCTTAATATCTTCTGCTTCTGTTAGGTCCAAACCATCTCTGTCCTTTATCGTGCCCAACTTTGCATGAAATGTTCCTTTGGTATCTCTGATTTTCTTGAAGAGATCCCTAGTCTTTCCCATTCTGTTGTTTTCCTCTATTTCTTTGCATTGATCACTGAAGAAGGCTTTCTTATCTCTTCTTGCTATTCTTTGGAACTCTGCATTTAGATGTTTATATCTTTCCTTTTCTCCTTTGCTTTTCGCTTCTCTTCTTTTCACAGCTATTTGTAAGGCCTCCCCAGACAGCCATTTTGCTTTTTTGTATTTCTTTTCCATGGGGATGGTCTTGATCCCTGTCTCCTGTACAATGTCACGAACCTCATTCCATAGTTCATCAGGCACTCTATCTATCAGATCTAGGCCCTTAAATCTATTTCTCACTTCCACTGTATAATCATAAGGGATTTGATTTAGGTCATACCTGAATGGTCTAGTAGTTTTCTCTACTTTCTTCAATTTCAGTCTGAATTTGGCAATAAGGAGTTCATGGTCCGAGCCACAGTCAGCTCCTGGTCTTGTTTTTGCTGATTGTATAGAGCTTCTCCATCTTTGCCTGCAAAGAATATAATCGATCTGATTTCAGTGTTGACCATCTGGTGATGTCCATGTAAGAAGAGGTGGCAAGAATACACAGAAGAACTGTACAAAAAAGAGCTTCAAGACCTAGATAATCATGATGATGTTATCACTGACCTAGAGCCAGACATCTTGGAATGTGAAGTCAAATGGGCCTTAGAAAGCATCACTACGAACAAAGCTAGTGGAGGTGATGGAATTCCAGTGGAGCTATTCCAAGTCCTGAATGATGATGCTGTGAAAGTGCTACACTCAATATGCCAGCAAATTTGGAAAACTCAGCAGTGGCCACAAGATTGGAAAAGGTCAGTTTTCATCCCAATCCCAAAGAAAGGCAATTCCAAGGAGTGCTCAAACTACCGAACAATTGCACTCATCTCACACGCTAGTAAAGTAATGCTCAAAATTCTCCAAGCCAGGCTTCAGCAATATGTGAACCGTGAACTTCCTGATGTTCAAGCTGGTTTTAGAAAAGGCAGAGGAACCAGAGATCAAATTGCCAACATCCGCTGGATCATGGAAAAAGCAAGAGAGTTCCAGAAAAACATCTATTTCTGCTTTATTGACTATGCCAAAGCCTTTGACTGTGTGGATCACAATAAACTATGGAAAATTCTGAAAGAGATGGGAATACCAGACCACCTGATCTGCCTCTTAAGAAATCTGTATGCAGGTCAGGAAGCAACAGTTAGAACTGGTCATGGAACAACAGACTGGTTCCAAATAGGAAAAGGAGTACGTCAAGGCTGCATATTGTCACCATGTTTATTTAACTTATATGCAGAGTACATCATGAGAAATGCTGGACTGGAAGAAACAGAAGTTGGAATCAAGATTGCCGGGAGAAATATCAATAACCTCAGATATGCAGATGACACCACTCTTATGGCAGAAAGTGAAGAGGGGCTAAAAAGCCTCTTGATGAGAGTGAAAGTGGAGAGTGAAAAGGTTGGCTTAAAGCTCAACATTCAGAAAACGAAGATCATGGCATCTGGTCCCATCACTGCATGGGAAATAGATGGGGAAACAGTGGAAACAGTGTCAGACTTTGTTTTTCTGGGCTCCAAAATCACTGCAGATGGTGACTGCAGCCATGAAATTAAAAGACGCTTACTCCTTGGAAGGAAAGTTATGACCAACCTAGATAGCATATTCAAAACAGAGACATTACTTTGCCAACAAAGGTTCGCCTAGTCAAGGCTATGGTCTTTCCTGTGGTCATGTATGGATGTGAGAGCTGGACTGTGAAGAAGGCTGAGCGCCGAAGAATTGATGCTTTTGAACTGTGGTGTTGGAGAAGACTGTTGAGAGTCCCTTGGACTGCAAGGAGATCCAACCAGTCCATTCTGAAGGAGATCAATCCTGGAATTTCTTTAGAAGGAATGATGCTAAAGCTGAAACTCCAGTATTTTGGCCACCTCATGCGAAGAGTTGACTCATTGGAGAAGACTCTGATGCTGGGAGGGATTGAGGGCAGGAGGAGAAGGGGACGACAGAGGATGAGATGGCTGGATGGCATCACTGACTCGATGGATGCGAGTCTGAGTGACCTCCGGGAGCTGGTGATGGACAGGGAGGCCTGGCGTGCTGCGGTTCATGGGGTCGCAAAGAGTCGGACACGACTGAGCGACTGATCTGATCTGATCTGATGATTTCCTAGTGTTTGCAAATACTTAACAAATATTAATTTGGGGGATTTTAAAATAAAGTTCCAGGGATTTCTTGAGAAGTCTCCAAATCATATTATAATTAAAGATATATGTTATAATTCCCATAACATACATCTTTAATAATAATAAATGATTATAATACTGAAAAATTAATCATTTTTCTGTGATAAAAATCTATGATAGAAAGTTTTGGAGTTTTTCTATTAAAATATACAGTATTAACAGATGCATGATTTGTTATCAACAAACATTTTGTTGAGATTATTAATTTCAATATCATGTACACATAATCAGTATCTAAATAGTATATTTCATGATAGATGGGAAGATGATTATAAAATGCCTACTAGGAGTCATTTTACAAATTGAAAAATAATATCACAAAAATTTATCACACTCAAAATGACGTTTTAAAACATCTAAAACATTGATTGCCATATCCTTTAGTTTTGATCTTAACAAAAATTCTAGATGTAGAAAAATGCCTTCCAGTTTGCAGTAAAATTGGTTGAAATATCAAGTGTCTAAAACACATTTTTTGTTTCTTTTTGTTTAATGGTTAAGGTAAGTATTTTGTGTGCTTGCCCTGATTTTGATATTGATATTGTTTTTTGCTAATTCATATTTTAGATCAAATTTTCATCTTATATGCACATCTTTTCTTCGCATTTCTTCTGCTAATGGGTTATAAAGAAGAATCAAATATAGCCAACATGCAAAACTGGAGAATGCCAGTGGTCATTTTTAGTGTATAGTGTTTAGCACTAGTGCTATGCAAACACAGCAGCATTAATATATTTCGGCAAAGATAACATCTCTACACATGGTCATGTGTCAAGGTAGTTAATTTAAGGTTTCTTTTGCATCCAAACTTATTATTTCTTGGGATCCTATTTCCTGGATTAGTATGAAGTATCCTTTGACTATGAACTTGCTAATATGTATTTTATTTGCAAGAAATAATGCATTGCTCTTGGCAGCAGACAGGGTCTCAGTACACATGAGTAACATACCAGTGGCTACAAGTGAGAGGGACCGAGAGGGACTGATTACATCATGAACACAGTCCTTTCCTAAGCAGTTCTTATCCTGGTTTCCAGAAATCTTGGTCATAAACCTCTACTTCTCCTGCAGCCTGTTTTTTCTTTTCTTTTCTTTTTTTTTTTTAACTCTGCTTCAACTTGACCTCTGTGGATTCTTTCAAAGCATGAACATTTTTGTGTTGATATTTCAGCTTTAATTCTCTCAGGAGAATTATAATTTCTTATATATTCCTTATTTCTCAATTCATTTATTCTCAGAACTCAGGATTAAAAAGAACATAAATTTTCTAAGAGATGTTGCTAAGGGATCCCCACGTGAATACACTAAATTTTTCTGAATCCCTTAAATACCTCATCTCAAAAAAAAAAAAAATTGTTTGATTCTGAAAGATGCGATGACTTTTGACATTACTAAGGGAGACTGTGTTCACAAAACAAGCTCATAGCTGGTTTTTCATCCTTTCTCTTCCACTAATACCTGTCCCTTCAATCCCAATTGCTATCACTGAGGGGAAGAGCTGCTCTTTAGGGCAACTTAAGCTCAAAAGGAAATTTTATTCAATGCATGGATCTCTTCATCCTAGAGATAAAATAATGTCTATTTTATGTTGTATATTTAAAACTGCTTTTGATAAAATAGCACACATTTGATCATTGACTTCTGTAAGATATGAAAATACAAGAAAAATAGATCTAAGAGCAAGTATAAAATTTTTAAAGTAATAGAATATCTACAGTTGTTGTTGTGTTGTTTTTATTTAGTCCCTAAGTGATGTCCAACTCTTTGTGACCCCATGGACAGTAGCTTGCCAGGCTCCTCTGTCTGTGGATTTCCCAGGCGAGAATACTGAAGGGTTTTGCCTTTTTCTTTTCCAGAGGATCCTCCTGGCCCAGGGGTTGAACCCATGTTTCCTGCTTGGGAGGCTGGTCCTTTACCACTGAACCACCTAGGAAGCTCAAAATATCTATTAGTGTCTCCTTATCTTTTATTTTGTTTCTTCTTTTATATTAGAGGATGCCACAATCTAAATGCTTGACTGAAACAGTTCTTCTAACTTGTTATGATATTATTTAGCCTTTTTTCAGTTATTTCAATCAGTCCTTTCTTCAAGCAGTAGCACAACATTTGTTCTGCTGTTCAGCTAATCTGTGTTTTGTGCTTGATTTGTGTCTGGACTTCCAAATGGTACATGCTCTGTGATAATTTTCTTATTGGTTCAAAACAAATAGATGTTTTCAAAAGATCTTTCTCCTTTCCAAATTCAGATCTGGAGCTCTACAAACCAAAATCAGGATATGGTTACCTGGGTAACTATGATTCCATGCAGGATTCTCTTGCCTCTATATTCTTGATTTATTTTTCTTAATCAGTTCAGGTCAGTCGCTCATTCGTGTCGGACTCTTTGCAACCCCATGAATCGCAGCACACCAGGCGTCCCTGTCCATCACCAACTCCTGGAACTTCTTAATCAGTAGTTAATTCCTTAAAAAAAAAAAAAAAAAAAACCCATTTTTTGGAGAATGGGCATTCCCAATAGCCCAAATGCTTTATAATTCTTATTCAATAGTTCAACCTCTGTGCTTTCCTCCCATGGAGTTAAACTGGTGTCCAGGACACAAACCAAAGACACCCAGTGCTGCAGCAGAGTGAAAGGTTATATAATCAATCAACAAGCTATTGGGAAAGGTCAGTAATATTACAATTATTAAAAAGTACATTTTCTTTGGGGATCAGAAATAAAGATCCTCAATGAAGAACTAATGAAGCTGAAGTTTGCTCTTCTCTGTTTATACACTCCAGGTACTCTCTGACCTTCAGAAATTGTACATTGTCTCAGATTCTGCATGGCAATTTTAATTTTCTTGAATTGCAGCAGAGCTATGCTCCTGTTCTGTTTGTCCATATACTTAGATTTATTAAAGTTGAGTATTTCACATATGTCTTTCCCTTCTTTTGGTTCTGCAATTTTCAGGTGGTGTAAACACTTTTTAAAAATAAATGAAAACAACTAAAATGCTGAGCTTGGCTCTTAATCTCCTTTTTTTCTAGAGTTGTTATCTGAATTCTGTTACTAGCAGCTGGAAAGGTGCATAGAAATATGGGTCCAAAATGACCAGTGATTATCTTTATCTGCCTGAGAGAGGTTTTCGATATTGTACTGAAGGATCTGGAGGAGTACTTGGCATATTTCAGCATTATTTTCCTTTGGTGTTTTTTGGACCATATATTTTAAGATTTTTATATCAAGCTTTAGAGAGTGTAATATATTTTTCCAACTGTTACAGCAAACATAATTTAAAATAAGTAAAAACACTATGGAGTACAAGTTTGAAAATCCT
This sequence comes from Tragelaphus eurycerus, assembly GCA_935064755.1. Lineage (NCBI taxonomy): Eukaryota > Metazoa > Chordata > Mammalia > Artiodactyla > Bovidae > Tragelaphus > Tragelaphus eurycerus. The sequence continues at coordinate 6,651,453 of CAKXYN010000034.1, read as the reverse complement.
GCATGTAAGTGTTCAATACCATCATAGTGATTAGCATTGCATACACAAAACCAGAAGAAATCTTCCTAGCTTACCAACTCAGAGGAAATTTTCCAGTAGATAGTTCATGAAGGCAAGATATAATAGAAATAATTCTAGTATGTATGTTCTGTAAAAGACAAGGTAACAGTGAAAAGCACTTTTTAAATACAGTGGTAAGTAATAGAGAAATCAAGTATTTTGAGCCCAGTTCTTCCCTACATATAATAGCAAAATATACCTATATGTTTTTTTTCTAAATTATCAGATTTAATGAGAACCACTGAAAGACACTGATCCTAGAGAAATGCGGCGGGGGGGGGGGGGGGGGGGAGTTGGGATAGACATGTACACACTGCTAAATTTAAAATGGCCAGCCAACAAGGACCTACCGTAGAGCACAGAGAACTTTTCTCAATGTTATGAAGCTGTCTGGATGGGAGGGGAGTCTGGGGGAGAATGGATAAATGTACATGCTATGAATGAATCCCATTGCTGTCTATCTGAAACTATCACAACATTGTCAATCAGCTATACTCCAAAACAAAATTGAAAAGTTAAACAAAAATAAAAATACAAAAAATTGAAGTGAACACTGTTATTGTGCCAGCTTGCTGATGTATAGGACAGGGAGGAGGAAACTTAGACTCTGATGGAGTCCTTAAATTGAAAAAGCAGAGTTGAAAATCCAATGAGACAAAAATACAGATAACAGGACAAAGTACCAGAGAAGAGAGGGCTACACAGATAAAAAGTGAATAGGGTCCCTCTCACGTATGCAGCCAAATACTAGGCAGCCCCCTCATGTACCTATGCCATACATGTGAGGAAAATACTCAAAGTCAGGGAAAGAGCCAGAAATGTTTCAGAGGAGAGCAGTACTTGGTGCTACAATGCTCCACAATCAGGCTGAAAACATCACAGTTTATGGGGCATTGGGTAATACACTAAGAAGTGTTTTGCTTTAGTAATGAAATAAAAAGACGCTTACTCCTTGAAAGGAAAGTTATGACCAACCTAGACATCATATTAAAAAGCAGAGACATTACTTTGCCACCAAAAGTCCGTCTAGTGAAGGCTTTGGTTTTTCCAGTGGTCATGTATGGATGTGAGAGTTGGACTATAAAGAAAGCTGAGCGCAGAAGAATTGAAGCTTTTGAACTGTGGTGTTGGAGAAGACTCTTGAGAGTCCCGTGAACTGCAAAGAGAGCCAACCAGTCCATCCTAAATGAAATCAGTCCTGAATGTTCATTGGAAGGACTGATGTTGAAGGTGAAACTCTTAATACTTTGGCCACCTGATGTGAAGAGCTGACTCATTTGAAAAGACCCTGATGCTGGGAAAGATTGAAGGCAGGAGGAGAAGGGGATGACAGAGGATGAGATGGTTGGATGGCATCACCAACTCAATGGACATGAGTTTGAGTAAACTCTGCAAGTTGGTGATGGACAGGGAGGCCTGGCGTGCTGCAGTCCATGAATTGGACATGACTGAGCAACTGAACTCAACTGACTAACTGAACTGAATGGGATAAAATTTGAATGTGGAAATGCCTAGTAAAGGCTTCCCTGGTACCTCAGTGGTAAAGAATCTGCCAATGGCGTTGAGTTCGATCTCTGGGTTGGGAAGATCCCCTGGAGTAGGAAGTGGTAACATACTCCAGTATTCTTGCCTGGAAAATCCCATGGTCAGAGAAGCCTGGTGGGCTACAGTCCGTGGGGTCACAGGACTTAGCAACTAAGCAACACCAATGCCCAGTAAGACTGATGGGAAAGGAAAAATTATTTTTTTGCCCAGTAATTTAAGAACGAAGCTCAACTATCCTTTAAGGAATATAAACAGATCCAGCTCTCAACAAGAGAAAATTCATAAAAATGACATCAATTAAAAATTGATGTATGTATAGAAACAGGAATATCCAAATTATTAAAAAGGAAAATCAATCATCAAAACTCACCCAAAACTCATGCATAGCCTAGAAATAGCAGAAAGACATATTCAGACAATTATTATAACTGTACCCTGTATGTCCAAAAAATTAAGTAGAAACATGACAATATTGATACTTTCAGAAAGACCAAATTGAACTTGAGAGGTGAAAACTAAAATATGTGAGGTGACAAATATACTGAACAGAATTAATGATGTGGTCAGTACAAAATTACTACTTGGTGATTTTATCCCCATCTATTTAACTTTTCTAGTTATGGGTTTCTTTAAGTTCATGTCAAAGTCTAAGATGCCTGCTTTGTATCTGGGGCCGAAAGAAGAATAAAAGATCAAATGGCAAAACAACACTTGTAGACAAGTCAGCTTCCTTTAAGATTACCCACGAGCTTCACAAAACTCTTCTCCTTATATCTCATTGTCCAGAACTTAAAAAAAAAAAAATGGTTACCCATGTTTGCGCAGCAGGCAGAAAAGGTAATATTTTATTCCAAGTGAATAGCAAAATGTGTAGCTGACAATTAGAGAAATAAAAGTGAGCTTTATGGATTTAAGAAAAAATAGAATTAGTTGCTTCAATAGGACAAATCTTTCAGTTGAAATTCTTAGTGTTTTGGAGAGGATCTATTTGTAGTATAGATTAAAGCTGAAAGGTCAAATGTAATGAGAAATAAATAGATTGTTGCCTTTTTAGATTAGAGAGAAAAGCCTCAAATTACTTGATTCAGTGATTCATGAATAGTAGACATCCAGTTAATATTTGATGAATGAATGAATAATTTCCTATAAAGCATATTCTTACTAAGCATTGAGAATTTCATTAGTGTCAGTCATGATAGGCTCATGTTATTGTGCAAAACCCTTCACTTGGGATCCTCTACCATGGTTGCAAAAGATCTGGAGAAGACAAAACACATTTCTGTTAATAAAGTTTTTCTATTTGAAATAATCCAAAGGAAACTAGTATATCTGTTTTAATGAAAAATACGATATTTATGTTTGTCATTCTCTGCTTCTCATCTCCTCTTGAAAGCAAAATTCGGTTTGAACAGTATTAATTCAGCCACAACATGGAATTTCCCTGATAAACTTGAACTGAGGCAGAGAACATAAAAGCCTCAAGGTCCATTTTTATATAATAGGACCGTGTGTTCCTTGGTTTGCAAATCTTCCTGACTTAGTGATGGCACCTCTCACAATTCCCCAGACCTTACAGACAAGTCTTAGGAATTCAGTTCTGAGAAGCAACAGTCTAGTGCATATATTTTTCTTTTGACAAATCCTTGCTCAGTGGATTTCTGAGCAAGTCTCAAAGGGATTTGTGGTAATACACTTGTTCCTCTTGAGTAGATCAGTTGTGTAAAAAAGTATTCCAAAGGATATCTGTGGGACATAGTTGAGAATATTCTGGCAGCAAAAACTTCAGTTTGAAAGAATGCTATCAAATTAATGAGACTCACTTAAACGTAAAAGTATTACAAAATCCACTTCATTGGCCCATTGGCAATCCAAAGATCACTCAATAAGCATCTAAAATTATTATTTTTCATTAAGCTGGTTTTTCCTTTCAAAGAGCTTTCTAAGAAAATCAGTAACTTTTCTGTCCTTCCTATATGCATCTTGGTATTTTAAAACAACAGGGATGTTTTTGGAACATCACTAAATGTTCCAAGACATCCACCTATTTTAAGTGATATTCTTTTGCTCATTTTACATTCCTCACTTAGTGTAGTTTGTAAGAGAGAAGTCAGCATTTGGACGCAGAGAGTTGTGAGACTGTTCCAGTAACTAAGCTATTAGCTCTCAGTTTCAAACTCACTCTTTGTAATGCTGGGGCTAGGATTCCACCATCTGCATTCAGTTTCTCCAGCTTCTCTCTTTTAACCCCTGGTCATCTGGAGCCCTGGAAAGACACTCAAAAGCAGGGAGAGGGAGGACATACTTCTTCCCAATCACAACTTTCTTCTGTTTTTTTTTTTTTTTTTTTTTGCTTCCGGTTTTAACACTGTCATTCCAGCAATACTTCACTACAACAGGAGCCATTTGTTTATAGCAGCAATTAACTACAGTCTGAAGGGTTTTCTGCTTTTAACTATACTTCTGTTAATAGAACCAGCCTCATGACCCTTCAAGTAATTCAGCACCTGCCAGCTGATGTCCTTCACAGAGGTCTGTCCCCTAGCCCCTAAGGTCTCTCTTTAAACTAATAGACAACAATTCCCACTGGTAAGACCTTCTACTTAAGTTCGGCTCTCAGGAGTTCTCCACCAAGCTTCTTAATCTTAATAATTCCAACCTTTTCCATTTTCCTCCAGCGACTAAGGGTTGTGACTGTGTCCTGTAGCGGTTTGTCATATAAAACCTTAGTGTTGCCTTTCAAATTTTCAGGTTTTCAATACTTGGTCAATAATTGCTTATCTTAAATTCTCTGTTAAAATAACTGATGTGATTTTTTCTTATGACTGCACTCTAGCTAACATGCTTTGTGATCCCCAAACTTAAAATAATTGCCATATTTATGGGAGTAAATGTTTTCATTTCATGATTAAAGTGTTATCTAAGACTAATTTTTTCAAAACGTTGCTTTGGCACCTAGTAGGCATATACACGTTGTGCTGGGCAGTGCAAAGAATTCAGAGACTCATTAGCTATAACTTCAGCTGCAAGTGTTTAGGCAATTTTAAATTATAGAACCTGGATATGTATGTAATAATTATAATACATTAAGTACTTTGTGAGTATTATACAGAATGAACTTTAGAAAAGCTTAGAGAAGGAAATTAACATCTTTGGAAATCAGAATATATCTGAAGAATTTTAATAAGGCTAAATGATAGTAGCTGAAACTTAAAAGATGTTTATAAGGGAAACTAAAAATATGGTTGATAGACATTTTGAGGCATGGGGAAAAATAACATGAACTGGGGAGAATATCAGAAGAGTTCACATAATTGCATCAATATTTGGTAGGAACAGAGACCTTGTCAAACATCATGCTGCTGCTGCTAAGTCAATGCAGTTGTGTCCGACTCTGTGCGACCCCATAGATGGCAGCCCACCAGGCTCCCCCATCCCTGGGATTCTCCAGGCAAGAACACTGGAGTGGGTTGCCATTTCCTTCTCCAGTGCAGGAAAGTGAAAAGTGAAAGTGAAGTCACTCAGTCGTGTCTGACTCTTAGCAACCCCATGGACTGCAGCCTACCAGGCTCCTCCATCCATGGGATTTTCCAGGCAAGAGTACTAGAGTGGGGTGCCATTGCCTTCTTCGTGTCAAACATCAGAGTGGGAGATAAAATTCACAGGGAAGTTTAGCATGAGATAGTAGATCTTCAGTGACTGTTTAAGGATTTGAGGGGTCTCAAGTAACACAGAACAATGATTGGAAGGGAGAAACAAAAATAGAATATTTTAAAGTCCTCATGCTGCTGCTGCTGCTGCTAAGTCACTTCAGTCATGTCCGACTCTGTGCGGCCCCATAGACGGCAGCCCACCAGGCTCCCCCGTCCCTGGGATTCTCAAGGCAAGAACACTGGAGTGGGTACCATGGATGTAATAGTATAAAAATATTTGAAGGTAGATTGCAATAAGTTAAAGCTATACACTGTAACTGTTCAAAAAATCACTGAAAAAAGAAAAAATAATAGAGCTAATAAACCTATGGCAGAGGTAAAAAATGGAAAAATCAAATTTGGGTCTAAAAAAGATATAAAATTAAAAATTAAATAGCATATGAGATTAATAGAAACCAATAATATGAAAAGTTTAAATCCAAATGTGCCAATAAACACATATTAAAATAAATTGAATATGTCTACCAATTAAAAGACATAAATAATCCTATTGGAAGTAAGAGCTCCAATTATATGCTGTCAACAAGAACAAATTAATTACAAATTGCAGATAGAGTTAAAGGAAAAGTATAGATAAAAAGGAAGTCTATAGCATGCTTATATTTATCAAATAAAATTGGAGTGGCTATATATTTAAAAAAGTAGATTTTGGAACAAAGAATTTTATAAGGAATAAAAAGAAGCATTTTACAGCAATAAGGAATTGATTCATAAAGAGAGTATAATGATCTCAAATATTTATGCAGCTAATAATATCATTTCAGTATATATAATATAGAATCTGATAGAACATTAAGGAGAAATACATGAAAATTCTGTACATTTGTCAATAATGAATTCTTGACCACCTTGACTTAATCAACATTTATAGGATTCTTCATCCCAAGACAGCAGAATATGTATTTTATTCAAGTATACATAGAACATTTACCAAGATAGAACATATATTTGAAGATATAAAAGTTATTATTTATTTAAAAAAGTTAAAGTCATATATAATAGACTTTCTGAGTACAAAAAAATTAAACTAAAAATGAACACAAAATATTTGAAAAATCTTTAGATTTTTGGGATTATAAACATATCCTGAAATAATTTATGCATCAAAGATAAATCATAAAATTATAAGTTTTTTCAACAGATGGGAAATATAAAACATGACATATATCAGTCAGTTCAGTTCAGTTCAGTTGCTCAGTCATATCCGACTCTTTGTTACCCCATGAATCGCAGCACACCAGGCCTCCCTGTCCATCACCAACTCCCGGAGGTCACTCAGACTCACATCCATCCAGTCAGTGATGCCATCCAGCCATCTCATCCTCTGTCGTCCCCTTCTCCTCCTGCCCCCAATCCCTCCCAGCATCAGTCTTTTCCAATGAGTCAACTCTTCTCATGAGGTGGCCAAAGTACTGGAGTTTCAGCTTTAGCATCATTCCTTCCAAAGAAATCCCAGGGCTGATATCCTTTAGAATGGACTAGTTGGATCTCCTTGCAGTCCAAGGGACTCTCAAGAGTCTTCTCCAACACCACAGTTCAAAAGCATTGATTCTTCAGTGCTTAGCTTTCTTCACAGTCCAACTCTCACATCCATACATGACCACTGGAAAAATCATACCTTTGACTAGATGGGCCTTTGTTGACCAAATAATATCTTTGCTTTGTAATATGCTCTCTAAGTTGGTAATTGCTTTTCTTCCAAGGAGCAAACATCTTTTAATTTCATGGCTGAAGTCACCATCTGCAGTGATTTTGGAGCCCAAGAAAAGAAAGTCTGTCACTGTTTCCATTGTTTCCCCATCTATTTGCCATGAAGTGATGGGACCGGATGCCATGATCTTTGTTTTCTGAATATTGAGTTTTAAGCCACCTTTTTCACTATCCTCTTTGACTTTCATCAAGAGGTTCTTTAGTTCTTCTTCACTTTCTGCCATAGGGTGGTGTCATCTGCATATCTGAGGTTATTAATATTTTTCCCACCAATTTTGATTCCAGCTTGTGCTTAATCCAGCCCAGCATTTCACATGATGTACTCTGCATATAGGTTAAATAAGCAGGGTGACAATAGACAGACTTGATGTACTCCTTTCCTAATTTGGAACCAGTCCCTTGTCCCATGTCCAGTTCTAACTGTAGCTTCTTGACCTGTCTACAGATATCTCAGGAGGCAGGTCAGGTGGTCTGGTATTCCCATCTCTTTCTGAATTTTCCAGTTTCTTGTGATCCACACAGTCAAAGGCTTTGGCATATCAATAAAGCAGAAGTAGATGTTTTTCTGGGACCCTCTTGCTTTTTCAAAGATCCAATGGATGTTGGCAATCTGATCTCTGGTTCTGCTGCCTTTTCTAAATCCAGCTTGAACATCTAGAAGTTCACGATTCATGTACTGTTTAAGCCTGGCTTGAAGAATTTTGTGCATTACTTTGCTAGAGTGTGGGATGAGTGCAATTGTGTATTGTCTGAACATTCTTTGGTCTTGCCTTTCTTAGGGATTGGAATGAAAACTGACCTTTTCCAGTCCTGTGGCCACTGCTGAGTTTTCCAAATTTGCTGGCATATTGAGTGCAGCACTTTCACAGCATCATCTTTCAGGATTTGGAATAGCTCAACTGTAATTCCATCACCTCCACTAGCTTTGTTCCATAGTAATACTTCCTAAGGCCCACTTGACTTCGCATTCCAGGATATCTGGCTCTAAGTGAATGATCACACCATCGTGATTATCTGGGTCAGGAAGATCTTTTTTGTATAGTTTTTTTGTAGTCTTCTGTATAGTCTTCTGTGCTTTTGTTAGGTCTGTACCATTTCTGTCCTTCATTGAGTCTATCCTTGCATGAAATGTTCCCTCAGTATGTCTAATTTTCTTAAGAGAGCTCTACTTTTTCCCATTCTATTTTTTCCCTCTATTTCTTTGCATTGATCACTGAGGAAGTTTTTCTTATCTCTCCTGGCTATTCTTTGAAACTCTGCATTCAAATGGGTGTATGTTTCTTTTTCTCCTTTGCCTTAACATTCTCTTCGTTGCTCAGCTATTTGTAAGTTCTCCTCAGACAGCCATTTTGCTTTTTTGCATTTCTTTTTCTTGGGGATGGTCTTGATTCCTGCCTCCTGTACAATGTCACAAACCTCCATCCATAGTTCTTCAGGCACTCCGTCTATCAGATCTAATCCCTTGAAACTATTTGTCACATCCACTGTATAATCATAAGGGATTTGATTTAGTCATACCTGAATGGCCTAGTGGTTTTCCCTACTTTCTTCAATTTCAATATGAATTTGGCAATAAAGAGTTCATGATCTGAGCCACAGTCAGGTACCAGTCTTGTTTTTATGGACTGTGTAGAGCTTCTCTATCTCTGGCTGCAAACAATATAATCAATCTGATTTCAGTATTGACCATCTGGTGATATCCATGTGTAGAGTCTTCTCTTGTGTTATTGGAAGAGAATGTTTGTCATGACCAGTGTATTATCTTGGCCAAACTGTGTTAGCCTTTGCCCTGCTTCATTTTGTACTCTTAGGCAAAATTTGCTCGTTACTTCAGGTATGTCTTGACTTCCTACTTTTGCATTCCAGTCCCCTATGAAGAAAAAGACATCTTTTTTTGGGTGTTAGTTCTAGAAGGTCTTGTAGGTCTTCATCGAAATGTTCAGCTTCTTCAGCATTACTGGTTGGGGCATAGATTTGGATTCCTGTGATATTGAATAGTTTGCCTTGGAAATGAACAGAGATCATTCTGTAACTTTTGAGATTGCATCCAAGAACTGCATTTTGGACTCTTTTTTTGACTATGAGGGCTCCTTCATTTCTTTTAAGGTATTCTTGCCCACAGTTATAGATATAATGGTCAACCAAGTTAAATTCATCCATTCCCATCCATTTTAGTTCACTGATTTCTAAAATGTCTATGTTCAGTCTTGCCATCTCCTGTTTGACCATTTCCAATTTACCTTGATTCATGGACCTAATATTCCAGGTTCCTATGCAATATTGCTCTTTACAGCTTCAGACTTTCCTTCCATCACCAGTCATATCCACAACTGTGTGTTGTTTTGCTTTGGCTCCATCTCTTCATTCTTTCTGGAATTATTTCTCCACTGTTCTCCAGTAGCATATTGGGCACCTACTGACCTGGGGATCCATCTTTCAGTGTCATATCTTTTTGCCTTTTTATACTGTTCATGGAGCTCAAGGCAAGAACGCTGAAGTGGTTTACCATTCCCTTCTCCTGTATACCACATTTTGTCAGAACTCTCCACCATGACCCATCTGTTTTGGGTGGCCCTACATGGCATGGCTCATAGTTTCTTTGAGTTAGCCAAGGCTGTGGTCCATGTGATCAATTTGATTAGTTTTCTGTGATTGTGGTTTTCATTTTGTGTGTCCTCTGATGGATAAGGATAAGAGGCTTACAGAAGCTTCCTGATGGGAGAGACTGACTGAGCAGGAAATTGGATCTTATTCTAATGGGCCATGCTCTGCTGCTGCTAAGTCACTTCATTCGTGTCCGACTCTGTGCGACCCCATAGATGGTAGCCCACCAGGCTCCCCTGTTCCTGGGATTCTCCAGGCAAGAATTAATCCAATTTTCTCTTGATGGGAGGGGCTGTGTTCCCTCTTGTTGTTTGACCTGTGTCCAAACTATGGTGGAGGTAATGAAGGTAATGGTGACCTCCTTCAAAAGGTCCTATGCAAACACGGCTGCACTCAATTCCTGTGACCCTGAACCAGGCCACTGCTGACCCACACCTCCACTGGAGACTCCTGGACACACAGGCAAATCTGGGTCAGTCTTTTGTGGGATCACTGTTTCTTTGTCCTGGGTCCTGGTGCACACAAGCTTTTGTTTGTGCCCTCCAGGAGTCTGTTTCCCCAGTCCTGCTTCAATTCTGGTGACTCTATGGTGGAGTTAATGGCAACCTCCTCCAAGAGGGCTTATGCCATACCCAGGTCTGCTGCACCCAGAGCCACTGTTGGCCCATACCTCCACAGGAGACACTCAAACACTCAAAGGTAGGTCTGGTTCAGTCTCTGTGGGGTCTCCTGGTGTGCCCAAGGTTTTGCTTGAACCCTCCAAGCATCTCTGGTGGTTATGGAAAGTGAAAAGAAAGTGAAGTCACTCAGTCATGTCTGACTCTGCAACCCCATGGACTGTAGCCTACCAGGCTCCTCTGTCCATGGGATTCTCCAGGCAAAAATACTGGAGTAGGTATGGGGTTTGTTTCTAAACATGATTTTTCCCCTCCTACACTCTTGCTGAGGCTTCTCCTTTGCCCATGAACATAGGGTATCTTTCTTTGGTGGGATCCAACATTCTTCTGTGAAGAAAGTTGAATGCCGAAGACTTGACGCTTTTGAACTGTGGTGTTGGAGAAGACTCTTAAGAGTCTCTTGGACTGCAAGGAGATACAGCCAGTCCATCCTAAATGAGACCAGTCCTGGGTGTTCATTGAAAGGATTGATGCTGAGGCTGAAACTCCAATACTTTGGCCACCTCATGCGAAGAGTTGACTCACTGGAAAAGACCTTGATGCTGGGAAGGATTGAGGGCAGGAGGAGAAGGGGATGACAGAGGATAAGATGGCTGGATGGTATCACCGACTTGATGCACATGAGTTTGGGTAAACTCTGGGAGTTGGTGATGGACAGGGAGGCCCGGTGTGCTGCGATTCATGGGGTCACAAAGAGTCAGACACGACTGAGTGACTGAACTGACTGAACGTTCTCCTGTCAATGGCTCTTTGGCAGTAAGTTGTACTTTTGGAGCTCTTGCAGGAGAAGTTGAGCACGCGTCCTTCTATTCTCTAATCTTGTATACACTATATACTGTGGAATACTACTCAGAAATAAAAGAGTAAGCTATTGATATGAATGTTTCAAAACCATTATGCTAAGAAATAGAAGCTAGACAAAAAAAGAAAGAGTAAAACATAATGTATATTTAATTTTAGAAAATGCAAACTACAGTGGTTCCTTAAAAATGAAGGGGGGAGAGAGAGAAATTACAAAGAGCATGAGAAACTCTTAGTGCTGGTGGATACACCTGTTATCTTGACTATGGTGATGGTTTTATAAACTGATGTATTTCAAGCTTTATCAAATTCTATGCATTAAATACATGCAGTTTATTATATATCCAGTTGATCTCCATAAACAGTTAAAATAAAAATCCAAGTCAATATTTTTTTTTATCCTCCCCACAACAAAGAGGAATAGTTGAGATACAGCAAAACTCTTTGGGCAAAGAGAATGCCAGTTTTTTGGAGACAGTCATGCAAATTATCTGATAATTCAGAAACATAAGAAGAAATTCCTCATGACTATGGTGCCCTGGCTCAGGGGCCATACACAGCATAGCATCGTGAAACTTAACAAATACACCACTCCTGATCCATGCAATTCATACTGTGAGCCAAAGGAGAAATTTATTTTGGTACATTTTTTTAAAAAGGTAAATGTTAATGTTTTAAAAGACTGTCTCTAATATGAAGTAAGCAGTCAAGACAGTTGAAGATTTGTTCATGCAAAGTGAATTTAGTCAAAGACCTCAAGGTGCTTCTTTCCACTGAAGATAACACAAGGAGAAAAATGAGATTTAGGTGATAGTAAATGTGTTAGAAATGCCAATAGGAAAAAAAAAGTCTTTGAGGGTGAGCATCATAAAACACTATTTTTAAAGATAATTGTGGACCATTTCTGGATGTTATAATTTTATAATGCACCCTCATTTCTTGTTCCTATCTTAAAGTAAAAAAAGTTCTACTATTTACTCATTCCAAGATATAAATACTAAGATGGTTAAAATTTTATATTTTGCATTGTTCTTAAACACTTGTTGGCTCAGATATGTTCTCAGAAAAGCAAGGATTTAAATTAGTATTTCTTAAACTTATTTGATCATAAAAGTCCTCTGGAGTGCTTCTTTAATAATCAGTTTCCCAAGTTCCTTTTATGGGGTTCTGAATAATAGTTCGGGGACTGAAAATCTATAATCAACTTTGCAGGTGATCTAGTGACTGTTCAAACTTCAGAAACACAGGACTGAAGCAAAGAAGGCTTACTCTGTTCCCAGGTTGCCTTTGAAGTTGAACATGTCTAGGTCTTTATGATAGTGGAATGTACATTCTTCAAATTAGGTACTACTAGAAGGCAATGGCACCCTACTCCAGTACTCTTGCCTGGAAAACCCCATGGATGGAGGAGCCTGGTAGGCTGCAGTCCACGGGGTCTCGAAGAGTCAGACATGACTGAACGACTTCACTTTCACTTTTCACTTTCATGCATTGGAGAAGGAAATGGCAACCCACTCCAGTGTTCTTGCCTGGAGAATCCCAGGGACGGGGGAGCCTGGTGGGCTCCAGTCCATGGCGTCACTGGGAGTCGGACACGACTAAGCGACTTCACTTTCACTTTTCACTTTCATGCATTGGAGAAGGAAATGGCAACCCACTCCGGTGTTCTTGCCTGGAGAATCCCAGGGACGGGGGAGCCTGGTGGGCTGCCGTCTATGGGGTGGCACAGAGTCGGACACGACTGAAGTGACTTAGCAGCAGTAGCAGTCTAACATTTCTAACAAACAACTAATGAATAAATTAGTTTTAATAACTGAATAGCTGAAACAAAACATTGATAATTCTCTTCTTAGAATGCCATGGTGAAAGAGTATCAGATCTATGGAGTATCTAGGTATCTACCTAAATTTGAATCCAAATTCTATAAATTGCCATCATTGACTCAATGGACATGAGTTTGGATAAACTCCGGGAGTTGGTGATGGACAGGGAGGCCTGGCATGCTGCGGTTCATAGGGTCGCAAAGAGTCGGACACAACTGAGTGACTGAACTGAAACTTGGCAAAGCTTTAAAGTCCATGTTATATACTTGGATATATGGACATGTACCTACCATAAACATTGTGTAAATTTTACAAACACAATATATAGAATTTCTGTATGTTATATATACCTATAGTAAGTTTTACATAATATATATATACATGATATATACATTAGACATTCTACAACATATAAAATATATACAGTGTGGTTTCCCTGGTGGCTCAGTGGTAAAGAATCTGCCTGCCAATGCAGGAGACATAGGTTCGATCCCTGGTCAGGAAGACCCCTTGGAGAAGGAAATGGCAACCCACTCTAGTATTCTGTCCTGGGAAACCCCATGGGCAGAGGAGCCTGGCAGGCTACAATCCATAGGGTAGCAAAAGGTTGGACATAATGACAAAACAACTACATGTCATATATGTGCATTGTATATTATAACATATTAGATATATATTGTATGTATTATATGCTTTGCTATGCTAAGTCACTTCAGTCGTGTCCAACTCTGTGTGACCCCATAGACGGCAGCCCACCAGGCTCCCCTGTCCCTGGGATTCTCCAGGCAAGAACACTGGAGTGGGTCTTATATAATATAGATATATAAAGTGTATAATAGGTTTATTATAAATATTTTATATACTATATAATATATGCAGTGTATGAGTATTATGCAAGTATTATTTAATATATGATACATTATACATATGTATCTTCTTTGTCATAAATGCAGTCATTAGATTGCATTAGATGACCTTGTGTAAGTTCTTTTAAAGCATAAGTTTTCATATAAATTTAAAGTGATAATAGTCAAACCCTTCTTTTTATGTTCTTCAAACCTATGTTAGTGATATTTTCTAAGAAGAATGTAGCTGATTATTTGAATGTAGTTGTCAGATGTCATCATATTTGATTATCTTTTTTTTTTTTTTTGGACAGTCCTGATGCCTGAGTCTTATTTATTCTATCCCATTACAGTGAGAAAATTCCTTGCCCTCTCACTTGTATAGCTGAAGCAATTCATATTTCAGTTGATACATTTCAATTGACTTTCGTCCCAGATGGACCATTCGGATAGTCTGTTTCCATCTGCTTCCCAGTGGCCCAGATGGTAAAGAATCTGCCTACAATGCAGGAGACCCAGGTTCAATCCCTGTGTTGGGAAGATCCCCTGGAGAAGGGAATGGCTACCCATTCCAGTATTCTTGCCTGAAGAAGCCCATGGACAGAGCAACCTGGCACGCTATAGCTCATAGGGTCACAAAGAGTCAGACACTACTGAGCAAGAAACACTCTATCTGTTCTAGTAATACTGGCCTCTTTATTACTTTGCTTGAACTACAGTGGTAGTGTTTTTGTGAAGGATTTCTTGCACTTTCTTTCTTATAAATTTCTTATTATTTCCTAAGAGCTTTTCTTCCCTCCCTGTCAACCATCTCCCATCTGTCCTCTCTTCCTGCTGTGGTTTCTTGTCTTTGGGTCTAGTAAAATCCTTTATTTTTCTATTTTAATTAAAGAAAGAGATATATAGTCTTCATTATTCAATTATACATAGTTTTAAAGAAGATGTTAAATACTCATTTTTATTATTACAGGACCACACAGTAACTTCCATGACTCCTGGGACAAGCAAATTTATACTCATACACTCTGAGAATAAAGAAGTGACCAAACTCTGCATTTGATGATACATTACAAGCTGTCCTCAGTCAACAAGACTTGCTGTCCCCACTTAAGCCCCTTGCTGTCCTCAGACTCAAAGGGCTTTTTTTTTTTTTCCATTTGGAGGTTTTACATTTGTCAGCTGTAGGAGTTCATGACCTGACTCTGCTCTCCTTTGATTATTATTGGCAGGCCACTCATCTCTAGTGGTTACTCTGACAATGGATGAAAAACAATGGATTAATGGCTTTCTAGATGTCAGGTATGGATGTGAGAGTCGGACTGTGAAGAAAGTTGAGCACTGAAGAATTGATGCTTTTGAACTGTGGTGTTGGAGAAGACTCCTGAGAGTCCCTTGGACTGCAAGGAGATCCAACCGGTCCATTCTGAAGGAGATCAGCCCTGGGTGTTCTTTGGAAGGAATGATGCTAAAGCTGAAACTCCAATACTTTGGCCACCTCATGAAAAGAGTTGACTCATTGGAAAAGACTGATGCTGGGAGGGATTGGGGGCAGGAGGAGAAGGGGGTGACAGAGGATGAGATGGCTGGATGGCGTCACTGACTCGATGGACATGGGTTTGAGTGAACTCCAGGGGTTGGTGATGGACAGGGAGGCCTGGCATGCTGCAATTCATGGGGTCACAAAGAGTTGGACAAGACTGAGCAACTGAACTGAACTGAGGAATATTTCTCTGGAGAAGGCAATGGCACCCCACTCCAGTACTCTTGCCTGGAAAATCCCATGGATGGAGGAACCTGATAGGCTGCAGCCCATGGGGTCGCTAAGAGTCGGACACGACTGAGTGACTTCACTTTCACTTTTCACTTTCATGCATTGGAGAAGGAAATGGCAATCCACTCCAGTGTTCTTGCCTGGAGAGTCCCAGTGACAGTGCTGCGTGGTGGGCTGCCATCTATGGGGTCGCACAGAGTTGGACACGACTGAAGCGACTTAGCAGCAGCAGCAGCAGGAATATTTCTCAGACATAATTAATCCTGGCCTTTGATTTTTACACCTCTTGTACCAGTGCCATTGTTTCCGGCTAAATTTCTATTCTATCAGGCTTTGAAAGAACCCTCAGTTTATCTTCCCATTTCAGTACAACTAAATTACCTACTTCTCTACAACCCGAAAGTGTTTTCCTTTTACTCCTTTCCTCAAATGGATTTTTTGAATTAAAAAAAAGTCAAGCCATAAGCCCTATTTGGATCTTGATGTATTATCATTTGGAGTTCATTAACTCATTGTCTACCACAGGAAAAACATTTCAATAAATCAAGAAATAACAATTTGAGTAAGGGAGAAAACTAGAATTCTCTTCTGCAAGAGTCATTCATAGATATAATTACTTCTGGTTCGATATCTGTATTAGCCAGGAGTTTGCTAACTTCAGCAATTAACAATCCTAACATCTCAGCGGTTTAATAAAAAACAAATTGACTCACTCAAAAAGGACAGTGGAGATGCCTGTGTTTGAGACAATCTCCTTGGAATTTCTATTCTAAATGTGGGAGAGATCTAGAATCCAGGCTGTCTTCCATCTCATGCAGTCCCAACCCTTCAAAACCTTGAAAACCTCTTCTGTATCCTCCACATTTGATCGATTGATAGACAAAGAACAGGGGAGCATCTTAAGGGTGAAATTGATTGTGGTCCTCCAGTAGCATTCAAACCTTTCTGAACATTCCATTGGCACTAACTAGTTCCTGGCTCCAAATGATGCAAGTGGTAGAAACCTGTCTTCCTGCATGCCCATAGCATTTGTGAACATTGTCTGTGTCACAATTACATTTCATTTTTCATCACTATGGGTATTCTGCCATAGCTTTGTGGGCTGATACTTGACTTCTACTTTTCCTGCTTCACTGATTAGCTGGGAGAACTAGGTTCTAGAGCTCTGTTGTTGTTGTTTACTCACTAAGTTATGTCCAGACTCTGCGATCCCATGCACTTGCACTGTAGCCTGCCAGGCTCCTCTTTCCATGGGAGTTCCCAAGAAAGAGTACTGGAGTAGGTTGCCATTTCCTGCTCCATCTAGAACTCTATGAGTCCCAGTTTTTTTTTAAGGAAGTGGAGATAGAAATAACAGTCCTAAAGAGGGATTGTTGATGTATGGCAGAGGCCATCACATTTTTGTAATTATCCTCCAATTAATATAAATAATAAAATTGAAAAAAATAAAAAGAAATAAAGAAGAATGGTGAGGATCAAATATAGCAATGAGTAGGAAAGTGCTTCAGGTGCAAAAGCTTTGGATAAAAGTAGATTGCTACTAATACATATTGCCAGTTTGTTGATTTCTGTGGGGGAAGGAAAGTGGAGATTAAATAATGTCTCAAGACTCACAAACAAGCTGATCAGGTGGTCCAGAGGTTAAGACTCCGTGCTTCCTATTCAAGGGGCACAGTTTTGATCCCTGGTCAGGGAACGATATCCCACATGCCATGCAGTAAGGGCCCAAAAAAAAAAAAAAAAGCCAGTCACCTTCTGGTCAAAATATTAGAAGACTTCCTCCCCTACTCCCCTATCCCATACAATGACTCAATGCCATGTATTGTAAAAATCTAATTTATACTCAAAAGTAAGAAGGCAGCAGGAAGTCATTAGATTAATTGGGAACAAGGAAATTATCTTCCATATCTTTCCTTATATAATTCTATCATACATTGGATTGAATACCCTCAGCAGTTGTTGTTTAGTTGCTCAGTCATGTTCAACTCTTTGCGACCCCATGGACTGCAGCACGCCAGGCTGTCCTGTCCTTCACCATCTCTCAGAGCTTGCTCAAAGTCATGTTCATTGAGTCGGTGATGCCATCCAACCATCTCATCCTCTGTCGTCCCCTTCTCCTCCTGCCTTCCATCTTTCCCAGCATCAGGGTCTTTTCCAATGAGTCAGTTCTTCACATCAGGTGGCCAAAGTATTGGAGCTTCAGCTTTAGCATCAGTCCTTCCAATGGGTATTCAGGGTTGATTTCCTTTAGGATTGACTGGTTTGATATCCTTACTGTCTAAAAGACTCTCAAGAGTCTTCTCCAATACCACAGTTTGAAAGCACCAATTCTTTGGCACTCAGTCTTCTTTATGGTCCAACTCTTACACCTGTACATGACTACTGGAAAAACCATAGCTTTGACTATATGGGCATGTGTCAGCAAAGTGATATCTCTGGTTTTTACTACACTGTCAAGGTTTGTCATAACTTTTCTTCTAAGGAGCAACTGTTTTTTAGTTTTGTGGTTGCAGTCACCATCCGCAGTGATTTTGGAGACCAAGAAAACAAAATCTGTCACTGTTTCCACTTTTTATTCACCTATTTGCCATGAAGTGATGGGACTGTTTGCCATGATCTTCACTTTTTGAATGTTGAGTTTTAAGCTAGGTTTTTTACTCTCTGCTTTCACTTTCATCATGACCCTCAGTAGAACAATATACAAACATGACACATTTTTAAATTTTAAAAATAATTGTCATAACCTTAGTTTTGTCTATTCCCCATTCTTCCATTCTCTAGGGCAAAGAATATGGAGTGGAAGCAAAGAAGAAATAATAGGAAAGCATATTAGAGCTGTCTGTGATGAGTGTTTGTTCCCTCTAAGATTTTTAGTCCCTTCCAGTGATTTATTTCCAATTCATCTTTATGTTGCATTATTTGAGGGTAAATATTCAATCCCAGTTGGGCTTCCAGTGGTGCTAGTGGTAAAGAACTTGCTTCCCAAGGCAGGAGACTTAAGAGATGTGGGCTCGACCCCTGGGTCAGGAAGATCCCCTGGAGGAGGGCATAACAATCCAATCCTTTATTCTTGCCTGGGGAATCCCATGGACAGAGGAGCCTGGTGGGCTCTAGTCCACGGAGTTGCAAAGAGTCAGATGCGACTTAGTGATTGAGTACGCAGGGTGCCTGCAATATATCAGAAGGAACTGAGTCACTTCTTCAGTTCTTGGAGTAGAGAGAAATTGTGTGAGTTATTCAGACACAGCCATGTATTTAAAACTTGTGCTTTCCTGACATTTGTTTGTCAGAACATTGAGCTAAGTATTACTTGCTGCAAATAATCTAGAGTTTGCAAAGACATATTATTCATTTAAATAGCCTGAGCCTTGTCCTGTGGTAGATATAGTTTGGTTAAAGTATATACCCATGCAGTAATGATGAAAATGTAAGCAATTCCATGGATAAACATGCTTAAAATAAACAGGAAAAAAGCTGGCCATTGCTGACAATAAAGGCAATGCATCTGTAAATTTACTGCATAATTCTGTCCTAGTTACAACAATGTATAGCAATGATGAGCAAGGCTGCTTTTCAGAAACAAATTTATTACTTCTGGTTGCTCTTCTATTGCTTTCAATAAGAAATGCCAAAATAACTGTGATTTAAAAATGCTATCAGCTGATTTGAGTGCTCAATAGATTCAGTGCATTATAATAAAACTTGCCTCTAAGTGTTGTACTTCGGGGAAAACACTGTACGGACTTAAATCCTCTACTTTGGCTCCACATTTCTGCAGATGTATTTTCTGCGGACCACTGGTAGTCAGTTTGGGGTTTCTTATCTGCATATTCATAAGGCTGTCAAACAGCTTGCAGGGAGTTTTTACTTCATTATCCCATTTTAAACATTAGGACTTGCTAATGTTCAATTAGGATGTGAGAGTTGGACTGTGAAGAAAGCTGAGCCCCAAAGAATTGATGTTTTGAACAGTGGTGTTGAAGAAGACTCCTGAGAGTCCCTTGGACTGCAAGGAGATCCAATCAGTCCATTCTGAAGGAAATCAGCCCTGGGATTTCTTTGGAAGGAATGATGCTAAAGCTGAAACTCCAATACTTTGGCCACCTCATACAAAGAGTTGACTCATTGGAAAAGGCTCTGTTGCTGGGAGGGATTGAGGGCAGGAGGAGAAGGGGATGACAGAGGATGAGATGGCTTGATGGCATCACTGACTCGATAGACATGAGTTTGAGTGAACTCCAGGAGTTGGTGATGGACAGGGAGGCCTGGCATGCTGCAATTCATGGGGTCGCAAAGAGTCGGACACAACTGAGTGACTGAACTGATCTGAACTGAATGTTCAATTATGCAAATCTTAAGTTGGGCTCAAATCCTTTCTCTGATGTGAGTCTGCAACACAACCCAGAGACTACACAACAGCTGGAACATAGGCCTGCCTTAGTATTAATACCTGTACCTCAGGATTCCTCTAGCCATTGAGAAGTTGGGGAACCAACACCCTTCCAAAGAAGACAGGTCAAAGACTTAACCATGACCCCATTTCACTGAGGGGTGAGAAAACATAGGCAGCAGATAGTGCAACTAGCCCCCTTGCTATGAACCCTTCAGACTGAATTTCTATCATGCCAAAGTGCTGTCTTTCTTTTTTTTTTATGCAGACCATTTTTAAAGTCTTCATTAAATTTGTTGCAGTATTGTTTCTGTTGTTTATTTTCTGGTTAATTGGCTGGGAGGCATGTGGGATCTTAGTTCCCTGAACAGGGATTGAACCCACAAATCCTACATTAGAAGGTGAAGTTTCAACCACTGGACCACTAGGGAAATCCCCCAAAGCACTCTTAAATATACACTTTTTAACTGTAAAGAGCTTATATGTGTGTGCATGGGTGATTGTGTGTGTGTGTGTGTGTGTGTGTGTGTGTGTAAGAGCATCTCAATTATCATGAAATTGTCATAGTCTTTTGAGAGTCATACTCTGTCTTTTGAATTTGAATTCATTGTTGATGTTTTAACTTATCCAGTGGTGGGAACTGTAGGATTGGACACACTTCTATTAGGGAAAAATTGTAATCATCTCTGGTAACTTCCGGTTTGCCAGAACATTTCAGAGTTAGTTCAGTTCAATTCAGTTCAGCTCAGTCGTGTCTGACTCTTTGCAACCCCATGGACTGCAGCATGCCAGGCTTCCCTGTCCATTACCAACTCCCAGAGCATGCTCAAACTCATGTCCATTGAGTTGGTGATGCCATTCAACCATCTTATCTTCTAGCGTCCCCCTTTCCTCCTGCCTTCAATCTTTCCCAGCATCGGGGTCATTTTCCATGAGTCAGTTCTTTGCATCAGGTAGCCGAAGTATTGGAGTTTCAACTAGCATCAGTTCTTCCAATAAATATTCAGGACTGATTTCCTTTAGCATTGACCAGTTGGATCTCCTTGCAGTCCAAGGGACTCTCAAGAGTCTTGTCCAACACCATAGTTCAAAAGCATCAATTCTTCAGTGCTCAGCTTTCTTTATGGTCCAACTCTCACATTCATACCTGCCTGCTGGAAAAACCATAGCTTTGACTAGATGGACTTTTGTGAGCAAAGTAATGTCTCTGCTTTTTAATATGCTCTCCAGTTTGGTCATAGCTTTTTTCCCAAGGAGCAAGCATCTTTTAATTTCATGGCTGCAGTCACCATCTGCAGTGATTTTGGAGCCCAAAATAATGAAGTCAGTCACTGTTTCCATTGTTTCCCCATCTATTTGCCATGAAGTGATGGGACTGGATGTCATGATATTAGTTTTCTTAATGTTGATTTTTAAGCCAACTTTTTCACTCTTGTCTTTCACTTTCATCAAGAGGCTCTTTAGTTCTTCTTTGCTTTCTGCCATAAGGGAAGAATCAGAGGATAAATAATCCAAGAGTCATTTCAGAGTCAGAGGATAAATAATCCAAGGTTTGGAACTGATAGGCCAATTTAGAAAGCAATTGAGGTTAATGGCTAAAGGACTGATTACTCATAGGAAACTATGAGTATTTTAACCTATCCAAGTAAAAGGGAATTTGGTTTGTGTGTGTGTGTTTACCTGCCAAGGCTATTGGTTTTCAAAGATGAATGCTATCTGATCCAAGTTAAACTTCCTATTTCATGTCAGGACTTCTGAAATCTTTTTCCACTCCCAAAGGTGCTCTCATTGTCCAAAGAAAATAATGTGTTATTTTCTTAGTTAAGTGTGAATTATGTGTGATCAACACCATCACTTCCCAAGCCATTCTAACTTTAAATTAATATCTTTATTAATGTGATTATAATTTTCCTGAGTGCAAAATTGGCTCTTCAGAGATAGAAGCTAAATGAGAAGTGTTTGGGAAAAAATAGACATCGATTTGTTGGGGTTTTAGAAGTGGAACTTTATGCATAAGCAAAGAGTCCGACAAGATAATGTCTGATGACCCGACAAAATTTGAGATGTTATTGGAATTGCAACTAGTTTGAAGAGTATGGGTGAAAGAACTTTGGGAGCTAAATGTAACAGACATGATTTTTATTTCATTCCATGGGCCTCAAATAGTAACCCTTTTTCTTACTTATGAATGAGCTGGATGTTCAGCTATGCATTTGATTTTTACAGTAAACATGCTCTTATCTATGTAAACAAAAGGTATCATTGTTTAAAATTCCTTCTAGATAACATTTGACATTACTAGGGATGATTTAGTCAGTAACAGAGACTTGGAAAGTGTTCAGGATTTCTGGGGGCTGAGTTAAGATGTCTAGAGGAAGATGGTCTAGATAGAGATAGTATTCAAAGAATGGTTGACTTGGCAGATAAAAGCATAAAGCTGAAGAAACGGTGAATTATGTAAAGTGCATTATATATATTATTTAACAATGATAGATTCATTATTATGTGTATCATTTAGCAATGATAGATGATTAAAAGATTAAAAGAAGATGAATCCAAGGTCAAAAATAATGAAGAAGAGAAAAACAATAGAAAATTTGTTACAAGATAGAGGAGTCAAAGTGGTTCAACATTAGGATCATAAAAATATGTTGGAAGCATATACATGACATCAAATGTATCATATACAGTGGATGACCAGAGAGCTCAAAAACACGGAATTCTACAACATTGGGTTCAAAAAAACATTAATTTTTCCAGTGTAACTCTTTGCTCTGAAGTGCCACTCTTTGACTTAATTTGTTCAAAAATCTCTGTGCATTAAATATTTCCCATGAAAACAGTTCCAATGAGTAAACTATTTCCTATAAGATTATGTGTTGCCTCTCAACTCCAGTTTCATTATAGTTCTCTGGTATGATATCCCTTTTGAGCAAAAATATGTTGGCATTGGATTAGATTGGATCTGGCAGCTAACTAAAGGGAAAGGTTGTAGGCTGACTTATTGGCTGCTGAAGTACTTTCCAGATTTTAGACAGTTGAGAATTAAAGCTATTCTCTGTGTTGCTTTAATGGATATACAACTGAAGTGCAGTCAACATGATAATAAGTACATGAGCATTGTGAAAATAATCCTTTAGATTATTACAGAGTCCAAAAGTCCAAGGGCTACAGTGGGATGTCACTCAAGAATGTGAATATAGAGAAAATAGTGTTGTTGTTGTTGTTTATATATTTGGATATATTATCTACTGATAATGGGTCACAGCAGAGATAAACATGGTCACCTTGAAGCGATCTTGACTCAGTTACATCCTGGAATGTGCTACTCTCTATGGATATAACAAGATGAAGAATTTTTATTTACCAGAGCTTGTCCTTGAGAATTCTATACTAGAATATCTCCTGAGAAATTCATGCTAAATGAGAAAAAAATTCCATTCCCAAGGTCCTCTGCGAACTTTATTGCAGATGGAGGGAGACTGAGGCATGGAAAGTTGCTTGTTTCTCCAATCCTCTAGAAGCAAGTTGGCACAGCTGGTGGGCACGACCATAAACGTAAATGGCCCCTCTCAGGAGGGGGTTTCTGCAGGGTGCCAGGGAAAGTGGAATGCAAAGATCCCACATGGGCAGGATGTCCTGGGGTAGTTCCTGGAGAGAGTTGAAAGAAATGAGCCAATGGGAGTTCAAGATACCTGCAGTCTGTGAGAGAATTGAAAAGGAGAAGAAAGGGAATTCTTTTTGTGGATTCCTGCTGTGGGTTAAGAATTGGATGCTCATTAATGTTCATTGAGAGCTTACAAGTAAAGGCTAGAATTGTCTTTTAATTACTCTTGCTAAACTGTGGTATCTTTAAAGTGTTGCCATGTAAGAAACGGGCCATATGGGATCCCAGTTACAGTTGCAATACGCTGAGAAAAAATGACTTCAACCCTAACCAGGGAAAATGGAGAAATACTTGGGCAAATATTGGCAGTGTTCATTGGAGCCCTTTCTTTCTTTCTTTCTTCCTTTTTCATATTTTTTTTTTAAGGTTTTGTTGCTGGTTTTTGTTTCATTTGTTTGTTTAATTTTGGCCATGCTGGGTCTTCCCTGCTGTTCTAACTTTACTCCAGTTGCGATGAGCGGGGCTGCTCTCTAGTTGTGGTACGTGGGCTTCACACTGTGATGGCTTCTTTTGTTGTGGAGCGAGGATTCTATGGCTGGCAGGTTTCAAGAGTTGTGGTGTGTGGGCTCAGTAGCCACAGTTCCTGGGCTCTAGGGCATCAGCTCAATAGTTGTGGCACATGGACTTTGTTGCTCTGAAGCATGTGAGATCTTCCCAGACCAGATTTCAAACCCATATCTCCTGCACTGGCAGGCGTATTCTTTACTCCTGCGCCACCAGGGAAGCCCCCATTGGAACCCTTGCTGGTGGACAGGTAGATCTAAGGACTCAATCTATCTGTATTATTGATAGCAAGAGTCATAGCTGGATATCTGTAAACATTAAATTATTTAACTGTTTTTGTTTTGATTCTGTGCAGTCTTCTCATTATACTCTGGCTTTTCATGTTGTCTGTCCACAGAAACAATGCATTAGAAGAAGAAAAGTTTCCATCCCCTTAGCAGTCTCAATTTTTAATACACATTCATGGGTGGATTTCCTGATTTTGGATCTCAGGATTTGTAAACTTGGTTAAATGTGAGTTTGCCTCCAATTAGACAATGCATCGGAGAAGGCAATGGCACCCCACTCCAGTACTCTTGCCTGGAAAATCCCACGGACGGAGGAGCCTGGTAGGCTGCAGTCCATGGGATCGCTAAGAGTCGGACATGACTGAGCAACTTCGCTTTCTCTTTTCACTTTCATGCATTGGAGAAGGAAATGGCAACCCGCTCCAGTGTTCTTGCCTGGAGAATCCCAGGGACGGGGAAGCCCGGTGGGCTACCGTCTATGGGGTCACACAGAGTTGGACACGACTGAAGTGACTTAGCATAGCATAGCATAGCATAGACAATGCATACCCTGAAGCATCTGAACCCAAAAGACTAAACAATTTACACTTGATCCTGGAAAATTTTAAACCGGTTCCATAATGCTAAGATATCTTCAGCCTCCCTAACTTCATGTGACACCTTTGCCTTTTCTATTCAAAGTACCCTATTGGCCAAGTCAATCTAGTTAGGGAAGAAAACCCACACACTCACAGACACACACACAGAAAAAATACTCACCCAATAAGAAAAGAAGGGAAATGGAAAGAGACAAGATAAGGCTTTCTGACCTGTACCAAAAAGCACATTTTTATTTCCGCCCTGTCCTGACATGGTGAGCTCTGGATGGATGGTCCCCAGACAGTGAGGCTGATTAACTTCTGTGAGATTTGTTTTTACCATTTCTTTCTGAGATTGAAAAGACCAATGAAAACAATTGAAAACCATGTACACAGTTTTTTGCACAATGATTGCCTTATAAACACTCACTAAGCACTTAAGTTGTTAACTGTTGTTGCTGTTTTTGCTTTCTTTGGGCATTTTCTGAGAGAATCAGGTATGATGTTTATGACCACAATGAATCATGTGAGTATCCTTTCCGGCTTTAATATTCTATGATTCTTATAAGACTGAACACGATTTTGATAAGGTGTAAATGAGCAAATTTATGGACTTGAATAAATAACATCAATGAGTCAACAGTCACCCAGGTTCTTCCCTGGCTCACAACTTCACACAATCCTGGCCCTTAGCACCTTTCTAACTTCATCTTCTATCTCCTACTAACTTACCCTCTTCCAACACATTACCTTCCTTGTTGCTTGTTCCTTCCACAGGGTGTGTGTGAGTATTCTTCTTGATGGTCCTTTGTCCACACGCATAGCCTGTTCTTATCTCCTTTTAGTTTGGGCTCAAATGCTATCTCCTCAGGGAGACCTTCCTGACCTTCTATTTTTAAAAATTGCCCGTTATTTTATTATTTTTATCTTCACCTTCTTTATTTTACTCCATAACTCTTCAAACTTTAACACAGAGTGTCGTTACGTTTTATGACATACATTTGTCTGTACCTGTCTTCCTGAGTGCGAGTTCCATTAAAATAGGAACTTGGCTTCAGCCCCTATCATAATCTCACCACCAAGAACAATGCCCCATGTGTAGAAAGCACCAGAAAATATTTGTTAATCTCCCTTCTATTTCTTTTTAAAAATTTTAATTGGAGGATAATTGCTTTATAATGCTGTGTTGGTTTCTGCCATACAGTAACATGGATGAGCCATAAGTATACATATGTCCCCTCCCTCTTGAACCTCACATTCCCGGCCCTTCCCACCCCTCTCATTTGCCTGGAAGATCCCATGGATGGAGGAGCCTGGTGGGCTGCAGTCCATGGGGTCGCTAAGAGTCGGACACGACTGAGCGACTTCACTTTCACTTTTCACTTTCATGCATTGGGGAAGGAAATGGCAACCCACTCCAGTATTCTTGCCTGGAGAATCCCAGGGATGAGGGAGCCTGGTGGGCTTCCGTCTATGGGGTCGCACAGAGTCGGACACGACTGAAGCGACTTAGCAGCAGCAGCAGC
The DNA here is from genome assembly GCA_935064755.1 of Tragelaphus eurycerus. Taxonomy (NCBI): domain Eukaryota; kingdom Metazoa; phylum Chordata; class Mammalia; order Artiodactyla; family Bovidae; genus Tragelaphus; species Tragelaphus eurycerus. The sequence goes on along the minus strand of CAKXYN010000034.1, from coordinate 6,624,955 downwards.
AGGACATATGCATTTGGCCTTGGGAATAATGCAGAAATCCAATTGTCAGAGTTAGGCTATGAGATTAGAGCTTACCGAGCGACAAATAAATTCACTGAAGCCCCTGATGTGTTAGTTTAGAATTTCTTAAACCCCTGTCGAGGTCAGAATTGGCTCCTGAGCCTCAAGGAAACGAACTCTAGAGCCAAAGAAAACATGCTCAAGTTCTAGCTTAATGACCTTGTGACATGTCTTAGAGTTCCTTAATCTCTGTATTTGTTTGCTAACCTGTGCAATGAAATAATAGCACCTATCTTTTATGATCTTTGTGATGATTAAATGAATCATTTTATGTGAAGTGCTTTAATACTCGCTGCTCATGAAATGCTGTGAAATTGTTAGCTATGAGTATAGTAAGCACGGAGTTGAGGGGTAAGGGACCTCAGCCATGGAAAGAGGCAAGTATCTAATTCCTACAATTCACTACTGTCTCTGCACCAGAACCTAAAAATTAATACTTTAGGTCAGCCTGGAAAAGAAGTAGGATCTTCATACCTATTAAATAATCATGATTTTGCTGATGATAAACTGTATCATAATTTAAGGGTTTCTATTTTAAATGAATTTATCTGTAAAACAGAAATATGGTTACAGATGTAGACAACAAATTTATAGTTACCAGCCGGTAAGTGGGGAAGGACCAACTGGGAGATTGGGATCGACATATTTAATACACATACTACTGCATATAAAATGCTGGCTCTGGGTTTAAAAATCCACCTGCAATGCAGGAGACTTGCAGGAGATACAGGTTCAATTCCTGGGTTGGGAAGGTCCCCTGGAGCAGAAAATAGTGACCCACTCCAGTATTCTTGCCTGAGAAATCCCATGGACAGAGGAGCCTGGTGGGCTGCAGTCCATTGGGTCACAAAGAGTCAGACATGACTGAGTGACAGCAACAAATATATAAACAGCAACAAATATATCAAGTCAATAACTAATAGGGATGTACTGTATAGTACAGGGAGCTCTACTAAGTCCTCTGTAATAGCCTATATGAGAAATGAATCTGAAAAAGAGTTTGTGTGGGGGGGTTCATTTTGCTGTACCTCTGAAACAAACACAGTGTTGTTAATCAACTATTGTTGTTCCGTCACACAATAGTGTCTGACACTGCAATTTCATGGAGTGCAGCATGCCAGCTTCCCTGTCCTTCACCTTCATCTCCCTGAGACCACTCAAACTCAAGTCCATCGAGTTGGTGATGGCATCCAACCATCTCATCCTCTGTCATCCCCTTCTCCTCCTGCCCTCAGTCTTTCCCAGCATCAAGGTCTTTTCCAATGAGTCAGTTCTTCCCATCAGGTGGCCAAAGTACTGGAGTTTCAGCTTCAGCATCAGTCCTTCCAGTGAATTTTCAGGACTGATTTCCTTTAGGATGGACCGGTTTGATCTCCTTACTGTCCAAAGGAACTCTCAAGAGTACTTTCCAATACCACAGCTCAAAAACATCAATTCTTCAGTGCTTAGCCTCCTTTTGATCCAACTCTCACATCCATACATGACTACTGGAAAAACCATAGCTTTGATTATAAGGACATTTGTGAGCAAAGTAATGTCTCTGCTTTTTAATAGTCTGTGTAGGTTGGTTATAGCTTTTCTTCCAAGGAGCAAGCATCTTTTAATTTCATGGCTGCAGTCACCATCTGCAGTGATTTTAGAGCCCAAGAAAAGAAAATCTGTCACCATTTCCATTGTTTCCCCATCTATTGGCCATGAAGTGATGGGACCAGATGCCATGATCTTAGTTTTCTGAATGTTGAGTTTTAAGCCAACTTTTTCACTCTTCTCTTACACTTTCATCAAGAGGTTCTTTAGTTCTTCTTCACTTTCTGCCATAAGGGTGATGTTATCTGCATACCTAAGGTTATTGATATTTCTCCTAGCAATCTTGTTTCCAGCATGTGTTTCATCCAACCCAGCATTTCACATGATGTACTCTGCATATAAGTTAAATAAGCAGGGTGACAATATATAGCCTTGACATACTCCTTTCTCAATTTGCAACCAGTCCATTGTTCCACGTCTGGTTCTAAGTGTTGCTTCTTGACCTGAATACAGATTTCTTAGGAGGCAGATAAGGTGGTCTGGTATTCTCATCTCTTGAAGAATTTTTCAGTTTGTTGTGACCCACACAGCCAAAGGCTTGTGCATAGTCAATGAAGCAAAAGTTTTTCTGGAATTCTCTTGCTTTTTCTGTGATCCAGTGGATGTTGGCAAAGATGGCAGAGTAGAAGGATGTGTGCTCATCTTCTCCTGGAAAAGCGCCAAAATTGCCACTAGTTGCTGAACAAGCATAGACAGGAGAATGTTGGATTCCACTAAAAAAAGATAACCCACGTCCAACAGCAAAAGAGAAGCCCCAACAGATGACTGGAGGGGCACAACTGTGTTTAGAATCAAACCTCATATCCACAAGAGATGCTTGGAGGGCAAAACAAGACTCTGTGCACACCAGGACCTGGGAAAGGAGCAGTGGCCCCCCACAAGAGACTGAGCCAGACCTGCCTTTGAGTGTCTGAGTTTCTCCTGCAGAGGCACTGGTCAGCAGTGGCCTGCTGTGGGGACAGGGGATCTGGCTGCAGCAGACCTGGGAGGTGAGGTGTGTGGTATAAGTCCTCTTGGAGGAGGTCGCCATTAGCCTCACCATAGAGCTGCTGAGCAGATGACCCAGAAACTGGAGAACAATTATATACCAAAGAAGTTCTCACACTGATGCAAAATTTCTAGGGCCCCACAAATAGGGTGTTTTCTAGTGAATTGGCTTTTTGCATCAGGTGGACAAAGTATTGGAGCTTCAACTCTAGCATCAGTCCTTCCAGTGAATATTCAGGGTTGATTTCCTTTAGGATTGACTGGTTTGATCTCCTTGTTGTCCAGAGGATTCTTAAGAGTCTTCCCCAGCACGACTCAAAAGCATCAATTTAATTCAATCAAATCAATTAGAGCCATAGGAATATTTTATCAATTTTCTGGAAAACTGTCCGTATCTTCCTAGTTGCTTTGACTATGGATATCAGGCCACAGTGTTCTGAGATGAATTCCCAAAATACCCACGGACCCTCATCAGAACAGTACCTCCAGTGCAGTTAAAGCTTGGGTTCTGAGGTTGCCAAGCAACAAGTCATGTACCTGGCATGGTAGTTAGCTTCCTGGAAACATTAGCAGAACTAACTCAGACATGCTTAACTCTGCAGGTGTGTCCAGGTCTGGCTTCCAAGTTATTTCCTGACATTAGATCAAATTGTGATAAGAATCTTCGGAACACACAGCCTATCAGTCATCATATTCATTCCATTCAAAAGCAACAATGGGTTGGGTGAAAAAACAAAACCCTTTAAAATAAGAAAATAAACAATGATTACTGCTAAGAAATCACCTGCTCTTCTCCATGCTGTTTCTGACCTCCGTGTGCCAGCCTCTTTTGTCTTTTTTCCACTTCCCAAAGTCAATGCATTGATCAAGCGGCAGGTCTTATAATTCTACCATGACAGACAAACGTGTTGGAACTTCATCTTCAGCATCAGCACCAGTCCAGCATCAGACAGGCATATTTTTTATCAGGTGCTTAGAGGTTAAAAGTCTTGTTTTTAATATAGTTACTATGCTCTAAAGATTTTACCATTCTTTGAGAAAGTCAAAGATTTTGGAACTTTTACTCCCTTGATGATAATTAGGAATTTGAGGAAGGGGAGGGATGAACAGGCAGGATGCAGTTAGATATTTAGGGCACTGAAATTTTCTGTATGATGCTATATTTACCATATATATATATATGGTTATACCATATATATATATGTGGTTATACCATATATAAATATATATATATATATCATTACACATTTGTCAAAACCCATAGGATGTACAATGCCAAGAATAAGCCCCTAATGTAAACTATGGGCTTTGGGTAATGAAGACCCTAACTCTAACCCTAACCCTAACTCTAACCCTTCCCCTAATCCCATCCTAGTGTAGAGTCACTGATTTTTATAATTGCACTATTATTAGTAGTGGTGTGAGATGTTGGTAGTGGGGAAGGCTATAGGACATGGGGCAGGAGGTTTAGGAGAGCCCTGTCTACTTTCTAGTCAGTTTTGCTGTGGACCTAAAATACTCTAAAAATAAAATTTATTTTTAAAATAAATAAGTGTTGATGCAATGTGTCTCCAGCTCTGAAGAAAGGCAAATCACGATAAGAAGTCCCAATGGGAAGGCTATTTCAGAGAAGGTGGCCAGGGAAAGGATCTCAAAGGAGAAGCCAAAGGCTCAGATGCCTGTAGGAACTGAGTGAGCCATGGAGATACCCGAGGGAAGAATGTTGCAGGCAAGTACAATCACAAAAGATAAACAGCAAAGAAAATAGTCCTGCATTTCTATTTGAGACTGTTAACCAAGTAGTGCATATGCAACAACAGACAATAAAACAGGTGAGAAAAAAAAAGTCATCAAACCTCCCAATACTTTTAAAAGTACTGCATAGCTAATCTACCTTTTATTTTTGCCAATGGATACCTATTAGGGACAGTTGTTTTCTTTAAAGTTATTCTTAGACATACTGATCCCATTAACTTTTATGTAATGACTTCTAAGTTACCAGTCACTGTCTTTCCTCGTAGAATCCTTTGTCACCACTTACCTGCTGTATTACAGTTTCTTTCTTCATGGTCCCATGGACTTTCAACTCGCCTGTACTGATACAATCTCTCTTAATCTACAATAACTTTGCCTATGGGAAGGAGATATCCAATGCTTGCTAAACTTAACACTAAAAATTACTGTTATCCACCAAAATGAGCCAAATATCTGAATGCATGATGGATTCTATGAAATAAACATGTAATTAAAGATCCAAAATTTGGGACTAAAGCAAAACATTGACTATGTAAAAGTTTAATATCATACTGGAATGGATTGTCCAACATTTTACCTAAGTGCCAACTGACTCTCTTGGGGATTTTATGTTTAACATAAGGTTAACTATCAATCATGGCCCAAATATAACTCCATAAATCTAGAACTTTTACAACAATGATAAGACAAGGTGATTTTATTTTTTTGTAACTAGGAAAGATAACTTAAATCCATGATTTTAATGAAATATAAGATGTGAATATTTATTTTAAATCTAATGTAAAAAATCTCAGGTCAGTGTTTTACTTTACTTCACTGACTGTATAAAATCCCATTTCTTTTATGTATTTTTGAATCACATTTTTTTTTCAAATCACTGGTTTCTTCATTAAAGAATTAAATTTAAATGTTGACAAATGATCACTGTTTATTTACATAAAAATTACATTTTTAATATTTTGAGAATAAACTTTGACACATGATTGATTTTATGATATCAGATTCAGCTAGCTAAGACCAGAATTAAATATAGCTTTCTTATATAAATTCTGAATATTATCTATGTGTGAAACTGTTCCACAGATGTATTCAAACACATCTACAATCACACTTGCAAAATATTCTTTGGGGAGTTATAAATGCTTTGAAAATCAATTTTGCTTAATTTGATTTAGGATTTCCTAGCAAATACGAATTCTAAATAGGATTTCAAAGATGGGAAAGTTTGATTTAGAACATTTATATTTGGGTAGTATTTCTGTGTAATATTTTGACTGCTTTGTATGAAACTTCAGTAAGGAGACTGAGTAATGTGTACCTTTAGCTACCATGAAAGAAGAGGATAAAGTATTTTTAATTATTGACACAAAGTATATAGTAACCTGAAGCATCAAGATGCTGGTAGCAAACTTGTAATTTTAAAGTGAACAAAGTTATGGTCAAAATTACTTATAGAAAATTGTTTTAGACAGACCAGAAATAAGAAAACCTGAAACTTTTTCAAAAAGGCTCATAATTCCTTGAAAGCAGAGGTCTTATTATTACATGTTGTAACATGATGCTACTCACATTTCAAGGTGCTCAGTAAATTCTTGAAGTTATTTAAGGTGAATTGGCATCAACATTAATTAGGAATTTACTAGTTGGAATTAAAAAATAAGAATCAATCAAGACAGAACCCAATAAAGTATGGAAACAGCAAAACTGTACCAATAAACTGGTTCAGAACAGCATAGTAATGAGTATGAATATTGGAGCTAGACTTCCTGGGTTCAAATTCTAGCTTAGTCTAGTATTGGCAGCAGGACCATGAATAAATTATTTAAACCCTTTGAGTCTCATGTTCCTCATCTGTAAAATGAGGTTAATAATTCCACCAATTTTACTGAGTTGTAAAGATTAATCTAGTTGACAAATAGAACTTGAAAGAATTCCTAGCCAAAAATGCATGCTATACTTGTCTTAACTACCATTATTATTTTGAGTATACATGGGAGACTTTTGTTAAAGTAACTTCAGGGTCAGATGATACTGTTGCTTCTAGTGGTTCATAAGTTAAATAAAACAAAGTTTATGAAATATACAAAGCTTTCCTGGTTTGGTGACAATATGATGTTCTTAAGAAATTGTCTGTTAGATTTTTAACTGATGAACAATTTTGAACACATTTAATCCAGGTTTATAAACTTAGAAAGTCATGAGAGACAGGATTCTTAGAAACTGCTGATCTACTCTTGAGTTTGTCCCAAAATCACTAGTAGGTTGCTTAATAATACAGACATCTGGTTAATCTCCAAAATCAACTGACTCAGAGATTACACAGAAATATCTTCTTCAGATTATTCTGATGCAGTTAAAACGTGGGAAATGCTAATCTATCATCCAATTACCTCCTTTTACACACTGAGATTTACACATTTACACATTGAGATTCACATTGGAATGTGAAGTCAAGTGGACCTTAGGAAGCATCACTAAGAACAAAGCTAGTGGAGGTGATGGAATTCCAGTTGAGCTCTTTCAAATCCTGAAAGATGATGCTATGTACGTGCTGCACTCAATGTGCCAGCAAATTTGGAAAACTCAGCAGTGGCCACAGGACTGTAAAAAGTCAGTTTTCACTCCAATCCCAAAGAAAGGCAATGCCAAAGAATGCTCAAACTACTACACAGTTGCACTCATCTCACACGCTAGTAAAGTAATGCTCAAAATTCTCCAAGCCAGGCTTCAGCAATGCATGAACTGTGAACTTCCAGATGTTCAAGCTGGTTTTAGAAAAGGCAGAGGAACCAGAGATCAAATTGACAACATCAGCTGGACCATCGAAAAAGCAAGAGAATTCCAAAAAAAAAAACCCATCTATTTCTGCTTTATTGACTATGCCAAAGCCTTTGACTGTGTGGATCACAAGAAACTGTGGAAAATTCTGAAAGAGATGGGAATACCAGACCACCTGACCTGCCTCTTGAGAAACCTATGTGCAGGTCAGGAAGCAACAGTTAGAAGTGGACATGAAACAACAGACTGGTTCCAAATAGGAAAAGGAGTACATCAAGGCTGTATATTGTCACCCTGCTTATTTAACTTATATGCGGGGTACATCACGAGAAATGCTGGGCTGGAGGAAGCACAAGCTGGAATCAAGATTGCCAGGAGAAATATCAATAACATCAGATAGGCAAATGTTACCACCCTTATGGCAGAAAGTGAAGAAGAACTAAAGAGCCTCTTGATGAAAGTGCAAGTGGAGAGTGAAAAAGTTGGCTTAAAGCTCAACATTCAGAAAACGAAGATCGTGACATCTGGTCCCATCACTTCATGGCAGATAGATGGGGAAACAATGGAAACAATGGCTGACTTTATTTTTCTGGGCTCCAAACTCACTGCAGATGGTGACTGCAGCCATGAAATTAAAAGACGCTTACAAAAGCAGAGACATTACTTTATCCACAAAGGTCCATCTAGTCAAGGCTATGGTTTTTCCAGTGGTCATGTTTGGATGTGAGTGTTGGACTATAAAGAAAGCTGAGCACTGAAGAAGTGATGCTTTTGAACTGTGGTGTTGAAGAAGACTCTTGAGAGTCCCTTGGACTACAAGGAGATCCAACCAGTCCATCCTAAAGCAGGTCAGTCCTAGGTATTCATTAGAAGGACTGATGGTGAAGCTGAAACTCCAATACTTTAGTCACTTGATCCAAAGAGCTGACTCATTTGAAAAGACCCTGATGCTGGGAAAGATTGAGGGCAGGAGGAGAGAGGAACAACAAAGGACGAGATGGTTGGATGGCATCACCAACTCAGTGAACATGATTTTGGGTGGACTCCGGGAGTTGGTGATGGACAGAGGCCTTGTGTGCTGCAGTTCATGGGGTCGCAATGATTCAGACACAACTGAGTGACTGAACTGAACTGAACCGACACATTGAGAAACTAGATCTAGAGACATTAAATGGCCCTGGCAAATTCCCATTCTTAATGACACCTCTGGGTTCAGAATTTTTGCCTCCTGTATCCAGATTGGCACACATATCAATGAACAGTGCAGTGTGCAAGGACCCTGATGAACACTGAAGACCCTGATAAACAGAAAGCTGATGCATCCATGTGGGCTCTGATTGAGCAGGCATTATACCTTCCTATTTACCTGCATCTTGAACAGAAATATCTGATCTGTTGCTTAGCAATGGCATTGTTCCGGAGTTTCAGATTTCAGCAAAGAAAAGAAAAGGAGGGGGCAGTCGATTGCTAATAAGCTTCCATATCTCATTTTCATGCTTCTTCCAACAGAGTGTTACATTTCTAACCCATCTACCAATGAAGAGAATGCAGAAGCTTGGCAAAGACGATGGTGACACCATACCATCTTTTATTTGCTAAAGATGATGCCTTTTGTGAGACTAGGGCTAAGAGAGATGGCTGAGGTGACAGAAGACACATTGATTTTTTTTTCTTTCTCATCAAAAGAATAAGACATAGCCTAGAAAATTGCTGTATTTAAGAGCTACTTCTCGCCCTTGCATTAAATGACACCCACCCTCTATTTTCACTGCACTTGAAATTTCTTCTGCAGGAAATTCCACTCCAGGCTCAAGAAGACATCTGGCAGCAGTGAGTAGTGAGATCTGCCTGGTGGACGTTGCTGGAAAGATGTGATAATTCCATTTTCTTTCAAACAGCTGAGTGCATGTTGGTAAATGTCAGATCTCTCCACTAACAGCTGGAAAAATGAAGCCACAGAAAGTCTTGTTTATTACCCCACAGCTTCTTAGCCTGTACAGGAAACATAACTTTGTTTGAACATGTGGTTCAGAATATTAATAGCATCTCTATCTGGGATAGATTTATTCTCTCTTTTAACAATAAATATGTCTATTTTTCTTCCTCTCATTTTTCTTCCCACCAGTTCAACTCAAACGTCATTGGAAGAGAAGATTTGCCAAACCAACTCAAACTGTGAAAAGGAGACCCCTCATACAGCTACTTCAAGCATACAATAGATAGTATTATTATGCTGTGTGAGGATTGATTGAGTTACATGGTAAGATCGTGAAATAGAGTCCTCATGAAAAAGAGAATTTAATCATTTAATCATTGAGAATTTAATCACAATGATTAAATTCAGGCATCTCCTAAATATCAGAAATCAAAATTGTATGATCATTTCTTGAAACATCAACATATAAATCCTCTCTTCTCTGTGAATAGTCTAGCCAACCTGATTAAAAGTCTGTAATTTCTGGATATGGTTATTGAGGATACATCTGAATTCCCTTTTATGGATACTATTTTGTTCTGGTAAAACTATTTTGATAAACCAAAGCATATATTGTATGTGCTGTGTGCCGGTTGCTTCAGTCGTGTCCTACTCTTTGAGACCCCATGGGCTGTAGCCCGCCAGTCTCCTCTGTTCCATGAGATGTTCCAGGCAAGAATATTGGTGTGGGCTGCCATGCTTCTCCAGGGCATCTTCCTGGCCCAGGGATCGAACCCGTGTCTCCTGTAGCTCCTGCATTGCAGGCAGATTCTTTATCACTGAGCCACTGGGGAAGCCCAGAGCATCATATTACAAAGTTCATGTAATCAAATGTTTATTCTATAGATTATGATATTGAGGCTAAAATGGTAAAGTTAACCCAAGTTACAACATCAACTTGATAGAAGTATCATGGTCTCTTGTTTCTCTGTCAGTTCAGTTAAACAAATACAGTGAATGAGAGAGTTCATTTTGCTTCCCCTGTGTTAGGCACTAGGGCAAAGGAAGCAAGAGAGCAAGGGGAAAGGTGATAAAGTTCAGTGAGCATGAGAGAACAGCTAAGGTGAGTGTTGTTGGTGGGACAGGGATCAGATATGACATCTTGGAATGAGTGTTTGCAGAAGTGGGACCTGAATGTGAGTTAACATTTCTTAGAATCTGCCTGCAATGCAGGCGGTTCGATTCCTGGGTCAGGGAGATCTGCTGGAGAAGGGATAGGCTACCCACTAAAGTATTCTTAGGCTTCCCTTGTGGCTCAGCTGGTAAAGAATCTGCCTGCAGTGTAGGAGACCTAAGTTCAATTCCTGGGTTGGGAAGATCCCCTGGAGAAGGGAAAGGCTACCCACTCCAGTATTCTGGCCTGGAGAATTCCATGGACTATACAGTCACAAAGAGTTGGACACGGCTGAGAGACTTGCACTTTATTTCACTTCATTCTTGCTTCATCTCTTCTTGTCTGAGACAAGAAAATAATGAAGTCATGGAGTTGAAAGAGGGACAGAAAGAGAATGAGACAGAGAGAGTGCACAGTGTAAGGAAATTCATTTCATTATGTCTGGAATGACTGGAACACAGAGGGGAAGCCTGGAGAAATGTAAACCAGTCACATTATACTAAAGATTTGACTGTTACTCTAATAACAACTAGGAGTGGCTAACAAGTTTTAGTGGAGTAGTTGCACTGCTCATTTCATCCTATCACATGACAATTTTGGACTGAAGCAAGGCGAAAGGTGGCATAAAGGACACTTGCAGAGTAAGCAGAATGATCGGAGCGATTTTAAATTCAGGTCCTTCTGTCCCCAAATAGATCGCCTGTCCACCTCTTACTGTTCTCAACATCCCAGACTTTTCTGTCTCTATTCAGCATCATCAGTGTGAGGTCCTGATCCAGAGTAAGATGTGGAGCAGTCAACAAGGGATCAAGGGACAGATACCCTCAAACATGGAGTGAGAAATGATCTTAATGGGGACCAAGGTAGAAATGATATTTGTAGTTCTCATTTAGTGCTATTCAGCTTAATTTTTTCTCATTAAATGAAACCATGCTCCCTAAAGGAACTTTCAAAACACCTTTAACCTCACTATGCTATGACCCAGAGAAGGTAAGTGTAGCCAGGAAGAAGCTATAGTTGTACTAAGTGGCACTGAGTTTCCTGGCTTCTGATCCAATATTCTTTCCACTACACTACAGCTGTTTTTGAGGATGAAGTTCAACTCTTCATCCTTTTACCAAGCACTGCCCATCCACCATGGCTGTCATTTACCATGAATTCATCAAGCGTTCGTGCTGAGTGCTTGCTCAGCAAGACCCAGGAACCACTGCTGTTCATCCATAATTTTTAATAATCCAGATAAAGAAGCCAAGTTCATCCCATTGGGATGATGTAGAAAAGTTATACATAAAGAGATAAAATGAGAAAAAAGTCTATGATTGGAGGCTACCTGCTAACCTCTGGGAACATCTCCCTACTTATTTAAGATGTTGCCTTGGAACCTTTCATTTAAATATTATTATCCAAAGCTTAATTACTCTGCTGGTATCTGGGATATTACTTAGCACCCTGCCCCCACACATACGTTCTTCTTTTTTGGCCCAGTCACCACCTAATCTAGTAAAAGTTAGTGCTAAAATCCTTACTTGCCAGATGCTCTACACGGTCCTGCCATTGCTACTAATTTGCAAAGAAAAAATTCCCATACTTAGGTGCCAAATAAAACAATCAACTTCAACTACCATTTTAGCATAATCAGATAGATGAAATGGATTTTATTAAGTTTTGTTCCCCCCTCCCCTCTTCCATTAGAGCAAATGTTCATGCTGGCTCTTTGAATATTTTGTCAGCATAAATAAGTGCAATGTTTTGAAGGCTTTGATTTCTCGTTCTGTTTTTCTCCAAGGAAAAATGTATTCAACTCCAAGTCTGGCCTGGGAACCCTGGGCAGCCCTTCTATCTGCTCCTAGGCTTCAATGCTTGGTCCACAAACATCTAACATAGAATTTGGCAAGAATCAGGACCCAGTAAATGTTAGCTAAAAGTGAATGCTTTCCTGTTCTATTTCCAGAAAAACGAAAAATACAGACCTCTAAGCAGGTAACCAGGGTGACTGATGCTAATCTCCAGTTAGGACAAGGCAGGCTGTCAACATCAAGATTTCTCACCATTCATGTGATGGTGAGAATGTCAGGGGGTGCTTCGTAGTGATGAGGTGACTCAAGCTTCATAATGATCAAATTTGTTTTACTTTTCTTGAGATATTGCTCAAAAAGACAGCTTCCCGCTATCCATTGCAGACTTGAATTTGCTATGAGCCAGGCCTGGGTTCCAGCCAATGGGTTGCTGATTGGTTTGGGAAGAAAAGTCCTTATTGTAAGTACAAAAGGAGAGAATCAACTTAAAATCTCTCCTCTGGGTATATTGTGTTTTCTTTCTCCCACAGATAATCAAGGGGAATTCCTAGCCAGGGTTTAAAAGCTGTGTTTTACTCTGAGATGCAAATCAATGCAATGTCTTTTGAGACTTCCTCTGATGATCAGTTATTCATGAGGGATCATCATACTCTTTGTTACAGGCAAAAAATTTTAAAAATAAAAATAAATACATTCTAACATCTGGCAGACATGGTCACCCTTCAAGAAAGCTTAATTGCAGTGAAAATTCAAGGGCAGAGCAACCGCTTGCTTATTTTCTTCAAAACTAAGGGTTTATGAGCTCTGAAACCTAGAATTTAAAAACTTTGGTTTCAAGATTTTGCTGTAAATTGCTCAGTTATTGAGAATTTGATGTTCAGGTTGGCAGAAGAGAAGACACAAAAATCATTTGTGAGAAAATGAAATGCCTTCTAGGATCAGATCTTTTTATCAGCTCCTGAAGCAAAGACCCATGAGTTTTGCTAGAGAATATCTACCACCAAGGGTTAACATCAACGCAAAAAAAGACAAGGTCTGGATAATAGCCCAGGAGTAAGGCGCTCTGAATTTCCATCTGTGCTCAGCTATCTAATCTTTTTTTTTTTTTTTTTAATGTATCTATCTATCTATCTATTTATTTATTTATGGCTCGGCTGGATCTTTGTTGCTGCATGCAGGATTTCTCTAGTCTTGATAGGTAGGGGTATTCTTCATTACAGTGCAAGGGCTTCTCATTGTAGTGGCTTCTCTTGTGGCTTCTCTCTGTAGAGCACACAAGCTTAGTTGCCACAGGACATCTGGGATCTCCCCAGGCCAGGGAGGAAATCCATGTCCCCTGCAATAGCAGGAGGATTCTTAACCACTTGACCACCTGGAAAGTCCTCAGCTATCTACTCTTACCTTTTATGTTCTGGTCTTGATACCATAGAAGAGCTGATTGTCCATATTGCTTAGACTTCACTATAATAATCAACAACTATAAGAATAAAGTTTCCACTTCAAAGTAAATAAAATTGCTATATGTCACCATTGATCTGTCATATGTCACATTGAAAGCAATGGTTGCAGGTAAGTTACTCCATCGTATTAAGAATAAATTTCTCATGAAAATGGAAATAAGAATATTCACTTCACATGGACATTGTATTAATTATGATGTTTGTAAGGTGTCAGGTGGAAACCATATAATTGTGATTATTATTATTATTATTCAGTTCAGTTCAGTTCAGTCACTCAGTCGTGTCCGACTCTTTGTGACCCCATGAATCGCAGCCCGCCAGGCCTCCTTGTCCATCACCAACTCCCAGAGTTCACTCAAACTCATGTCCATCGAGTCGGTGATGCCATCCAGCCATCTCATCCTCCGTTGTCCCCTTTTCCTCCTGTCCCCAATCCCTCCCAGCATAAGAGTATTTTCCAATGAGTCAACTCTTCACATGAGGTGGCCAAAGTACTGGAGTTTCAGCTTTAGCATCAGTCCTCCCAAGATCACCCAGGACCAATCTCCTTCAGAATGGACTGGTTGGATCTCCTTGCGATCCAAGGGACTCCCAAGAGTCTTCTCCAACACCACAGTTCAAAAGCAGCAATTCTTCGGTGCTCAGCTCTCTTCACAGTCCAACTCTCACATCCATACATGACCACTGGAAAAACCATAGCCTTGACTAGATGGACCTTTGTTGGCAAAGTAATGTCTATGCTTTTCAGTATGCTATCTAGGTTGATCATAACTTTTCTTCCAAGGAATAAGCGTCTTTTAATTTCATGGCTACAGTCACCATCTGCAGTGATTTTGGAGCCCCCCAAAATAAAGTCTGACACTGTTTCCACTGTTTCCCCATCTATTTCCCATGAAGTGATGGGACTGGATGCCATGATCTTAGATTTATGAATGTTGAGCCAACTTTTTCACTCTCCTCTTTCACTTTCATCAAGAGGCTTTTTAGCTCCTCTTCACTTTGTGCCGTAAGGGTGGTGTCATCTGCATATCTGAGTTATTGATATTTCTCCCGGTAATCTTGATTCCAGCTTGTGCTTCTTCCAGTCCAGCGTTTCTCATGATGTACTCTGCATATAAGTTAAGTAAGCAGGGTCACAATATACAGCTTTGACTTACTCCTTTTCCTATTTGGAACCAGTCTGTTGTTCCATATCCAGTTCTAACTGTTGCTTCCTGACCTGCATATGGGTTTCTCAAGAGGCAAGTCACGTGGTCTGATATTCCCATATCTTTCAGAATTTTCCATAGTTTCTTGTGATCCACACAGTCAAAGGCTTTGGCATAGTCAATAAAGCAGAAATAGATGTTTTTCTGGAACTCTCTTGCTATTATTAGATGATCCTTAAATACCTCCCTGCCTTGACATTTTTAAAAGTCCCAGATGTATAACTCTGCATAACTGAATCAAGTCAGAGATGGTACTGAGTGATTTGGAGAGTTTCCAGAGTGCACATGAATATGTATCATCAGGAGTGAATTATTATATCTCACTGGACTTCAGTTTCTCTTTAGTAGGAGAATTTCAGTTAGCATCTTTGCTCTCAGTATCAAGCATCGAATGTTATACCTAACATTTACTTAACATATATTTAACAACTCAAAAATTAAACCCTCTAGATTCTGATATAATGACTTACTTAAAACTTGTAGGTGCTTTTGAGAGAAAATCAGCAAGGTATTATTGATTTGTATATTTTTGCAACATGTACCCACGTGCACACACATACATATAGGAAATTCTTACTTTGGCCCAAATGAACTCAGAATTCAAGCATCAACTATTTTAACTAATATACGGCAGGGGTGCAAAATTTGGAAGGTTTGGGGATAGAAAATACTGGGATGAAAAGGGGAGAGTCATTAACAGTAATAGCTATGTGTCTGAAACTTTGTGTAATAGAAAATGGAATAAACTAAGTGTGAAAACAGGTAACTACAACGTCCACATTTAAGAAAAAAAAAAGTATTGATGACTAGTGGACTCAGAAAAGGCTTTACAAGGGGTTAACATTTGAGTTAATTCTTGAATGAAAAGATTTTTTGGTATATGCAAAGAGATATCTTGATAATTCTAGGATGAGGGTAATTCTAGGATATGTATAAAGTCAGGAGGAATCGAAAGTCTCTGCCCAGTGCAGGAATGTTCATGATCAGCTGTGAAAGGAGTAAAAGAAGATGCTGGAGGATATTAAGTCAGAAAATTGGTTGGTACCATCACATGGAGGACTTTGAAGTAGAAACTTGGACTTGATTGTCCAAGTTCTGAGGTTTTAGGTATTGGAGTAGGAAAAAATAACATGAACTGATTTGTCCAGATAAGAATTTTGACAGCCATGAAGGATGAGTTGAAACACCATTTACAGTTCCAGAGACAAGTACTAGCAATGGAGTAATCTCATCAGTATGGGCAGAAGCAATAGGAATGGAAAAGAGGAAAACGATGTGAGATGCATTGAGCTGGTGGAGGTTTTACTTGAAGAGCTGGGCTGCCATTGCTGACTAGTCTCTCCTGCTTTGGGTTTTGTAGGCCCCCTTCCTGGTTTTCTTCCTTCATCTTCAATTCCTTTGTCCCAGCCTTCTCCACAAGCTCTTTCCTCTGTCTACTCTGTATCATTGAGTTCTGACCTCTGCCATATTCATGGGTTGAATAACTCAGTGCATGATTAGATATAAAAAAATAGATTAAAAGCTGGGGTTAAGTGTTCCTGAAGTTTACAGTCTGAGTAATTGGGAAATTAATGACCCCAAATGCAGGTCAAATCTAATCCATTCTCCACATGTTTACTGTCTTTACCTATTCAACTGAAGATGGCTGAAGAAAAATATGCCATATTGATTGGATATATTTCAATTTTATTACCTCAAATCTCAAGCGGTTTCTCCATACCGCCTGATAATTCCACCACATTGTGCTAAAAAATTCAAAGTCCTACTTTCCAGGTCACTATGTTGTACCTTATTCCCTAACTCAACTTGTTAACACATCTTCTGCTTATGATCTTGCCTCTCATTTCACTGTGAATAGACATGCAAAAGAAAAACATCCATATTCCTTACCTTTTTTACATTCTTATTTCTTTTCATAGTACTTATAAATTAGAACATTTATAATCATTTATTTTAACTTTCACCAATCTGCCCTTCATTCCATAAGAATGTAAACTCTATGAAGGTAAGGTTGGTTCTGTGGGTTTTTTTCACTTCTGCACACCAAGCTCTCAGGATAGTATCTGGCATGTAGAAATCAATCACTTAATCTATATGAATAAAATAATTAAATCTTCTACAAATAAACCTACCCCTTACTGCGTACTGTGTTGTACTGTTCATTTTATTGGGTAAACTATTCTTTCTCCTATGATCAACTTTTATTCTCATGATCTGGAAACAGGGTCACCATATTATTATTATGTAATTTACTCACTGTACAACAGTGAGTGGGCATCGTGGGGCTGAAAATCATCTATCTAGTATAAGGGTTTATATCTTTGTGTACTTTTTTGCAGGTAACTACAGTATGAAGTAGCAACAGTCTTGATTAAATTTTATAACATTTTTCCTGTTCAAAAACTTTTAGTCAAAAATGTCATAACTAACTCCCAACTTATAAAAAAATAACTCATCTTCAACTCTACATTCTCTTTTTCCTGCTAACCTTTATAACAAAAATTCTTGAAATGACTATCATATCACTGGAGATAATCAATAATATTGTAATATCTTTGGGTGGTGACACGTGGTGACTAGACTTATTATAGGGATTATTTTGTAATGTATAAACATATGTATAATACATGCATAAACACTATGCTATATACTTAAAAGCAATATACTATGGTAAATCAATTATACCTCAATTAAAAATAAATGCATAAATAAGAAATGTGCAAAACTGGACACATTTTAATATGTACATGTATATGTGCATATGTACTTATACCTGTGGGTTAATCATAATCAAAATATTGAATATATTCATTACCCTATAAAGTATTGTTACACCTTTTGTAGTTGTTTTATCCTTTGAATTAGATTGAAAGAAAAGTTAGTTAAGTCGCTCAGTCGTGTCTGACTCTTTGCAACCCCATGGACTGTAGCCCACCAGGCTCCTCCGTCCATGGGATTCTCCAGGCAAGAATACTGGAATGGTTTGCCATTTCCTTCTCCAGGGGATCTTCCTGACCCAGGGATCGAACCCAGGTCTCCCGCATTAGAGGCAGATGCTTTAATCTCTGAGAAGTTTCTAGACTAGTTAGAATTCCCAGAATTTTAAACAAATCAAATCATACAAAATATAATTTTGTGTGTCTTAAGCTCCACATAATTATTTTGAGATCTGCCTATGATATTGCATATATGAAGAGTTAATTCCCTCTCATTGTCAAATACCATCCTGTTGTATGACTATGACACATTAGTTTATCTATTCCGATATTGCTGGGTACTTTGGTGGTTTCCATTTCTGGATTATTACAAGTAACATTGCTGTCAACATTCAGGTACAGTTCTTTGGATGAACACACACTTTACTTTCTCAGGGGTAAACATCTAGGCATGTAAAGGTTGAGTATTTTGGTAGATAGGTCTAACTTTCGAAACAGTGCCAGTTTCCTCAGGAAGGTGGCTGTTTAGAAGCCAGGAAACAACTTCTCATCAGAAACCAAATTTTCCAACAATTTCATTGAGGACTTCCAGCCTCCGGAACCATGAGAAAGAAATGTCGCTTAAGCCACTCCATCAGTGGTATTTTGCTATGGCAGCGCCTGCAGATATTACAAGAAGGACAACAGACTGATGAGAGTCGATTGAGAAGACAGCGGGTAGTCAAGCAAGTGACGACTCAACGTTAGACAATTCTTTCAAATGCTGTTAAGTGAAGAAGCAAAGTGAATGGTAGCTGAGTAGGTGTGAGACAAGGGAAGACATTGTTTCCTTAACATGGGCTTTATCGCCATAGCTGTGAGCATCAGAGAATTATTCAGTTGACAAGGGAAATGTCTCTGCGAGCAGAAGAGGAGATGATTGTTGTATTGATTGCCTTATGCAAGTGAGTATGGGATCCAGAACAGTAGCGGAAGAATCACAGGGTGTATGGATTCAGAAGCACCTCAGCTAGACAGTATGAGAATTATCCTGTCCTTCTCTGAGGTAGTATAGTTAGAAGTTTAGAAGTGCAAGCAATATAAGATGAAAAGATAGCTTGGTAAAGATGGAATATCAGGAAAGGTAGTTATTTAAAATGTTCTTGAGTCTATTTATAGACAGTAAATAATGAAGGTTGTCATGTTTATGATTTTAAAAATGATGGTTTAGTAGAGAAAGGGAACAACCAATAAGAGCACCAATCAAACTTTCAGCTAAGGAAGGGGTATTTGACTTTTTTCTCAAAGAAACAGTAAAGAATGAGTCAAGAGGCAGGAAGGAAAATGTGGGGAAGGAGAAGAAAATTGGGGGAGACAGAGTTGAAGTCAACTGCTAAAAGTAAAGACAATAAGAGGTCAGGGGCTGAGGTTTTCTTTTTACTATTTTTGTTTGTTCAAAGGCTTTACTGAATTTGTTACAAGGTTGCTGCTATTTGTTGTTGTTGTTGTTGGTTTGTTTGTTGTTTTGGCTGCAAAGCATGTGGCATCTTAGCTCACTGACCAGGGATTGAAACCACACCCCATGCCATTGAAACGGGAAGCCTCAACCACTGGACCAACAGGAAAGTCCCAGGCACTAAGGTTTTGAAAGAGCAAAAAAGGACTAAATGGCCACGTGGGACACTGGGTATATTAAATGGGGAAGAATGAAATTGTTTGAATGGATTACCCAGGTCCTGGGTGACTTAACAACAACAACAAGACCATAAAACAAATATTTTATTTTCTGCAGCAAGTAGCAGAATAAGAGAAAATGGGCCATTGACTTTTCGTTTGGAATGCAAGTAGGTGGGGCGAGAGCAGGAAGAGATCAACTGAGTGCCAGGGAAATTTAGAGTGGGTAGACGTGATATGCTACAAGACAATGAGTGCGTGCGTGCTTAGTTGCTTCAGTCGTGGCTGACTCTTTGCAACCCCATGAACTATATAGTTCACCAGGCTTCTATGTCCGTCGGATTCTCTCACAAGAATACTGGAGTGGGTTGACACGCCCTCCTCCGGGGAATCTTCCCAACCCAGGGATTGAACCTACGTGTCGTTCGTCTCCTGCATTGGCAGGTGAGTTCGTTACCACTAGCGCCACCTGGGAAGCCCTAGGAGAGCATGAGTGAGTGAGTGAAATCGCTCGGCCGTGTCCGACTCTTTGCGACCCCGTGGACTATAGCCTACCAGGCTTCTCGGTCCATGGGATTCTCCAGGCAAGAACACTGGAGTGGGTTGCCATTTCCTTCTCCAGGGGATCTTCCCGACCCAGGGATCGAACCCAGGTCTCCCGCATTGGAGGCAAATGCTTTAACCTCTGAGCCACCAGGGAAACCCTTAGGGGAGCATATGCAACCTCATTTGATTGATAGCCTAAGTTAATGGGCTAATTATGAACTGATTGAGTAATATTAACCATTTTAGTAAGGAAAGCATCAGAAACACGTTAATAAATAACGATATGCTTCATGTATTTCAGTCTATGGGCACAAGTAATGTGCAGTAGATCTCTTCCAGCAACAAAATACAGAGAAACAGTGTGGGACTAAAAATAACGCATTTATGGGCAGTTAGGAGAAGGCAATGGCACCCCACTCCAATACTCTTGCCTGGAAAATCCCATGGATGGAGGGGCCTGGTGGACTACAGTCCATGGGGTCGCTAAGAGTCAGACACGACTGAGCGACTTCACTTTCACTTTTCACTTTTATGCATTGGAGAAGGAAATGGCAACCCACTCCAATGTTCTTGCCTGGAGAATCCCAGGGACAGGGGAGCCTGGTGGGCTGCCGTCTATGGGGTTGCACAGTCGGACATGACTGAAGCGACTTAGCAGCAGTGCAAATTATGGGCAAAAGATACCAAGAGACCAAAAATCCAGATGTCTTTGCTCCAAAGAACCTGGAGCAAAAGCAGAGGCTCGGGAGCAAAAGCAGGGCACTGCGCATTACCCCCTCACACACAGCACCCAAGGGGTGGGCAAAACAGCTAAGCCATCCCTCCAGCCCGATCCCTGGACCTACATCATACAAGGAACAACTCATCCCCTCTTTAGGGAGCAAGCAAGCAAGGGGACCTGATGCTTGTTATTGCTCCCCCCTTGCTGCATCAGGGACTCCAATAAAACCTTGCCTGAAATAAAGATGAAGCTGAAACTCCAATACTTAGGCCACCTGATGCGAAGAGCTGACTTACTTGAAAAGACCCTGATGCTGGGGAAGATTGAAGGCAGGAGGAGAAGGGGACAACAGAGGATGGTGAAATGGTTGGATGGCATCACCAGCTCAATGGACATGAGTTTGAGTAAACTCCGGGAGTTGGTGACAGACTGGAAGGCCTGGTGTGCTGCAGTCCCTGGGGTCACAAAGAATTAGACACGACTGAGCGACTGAACTGAACTGAACTGAAATAAAGATCTAAGGAAAAATGTGAATGGGGGTATTACATTCATTAAGAAAGAGTAAGTAGAATCATGGGTTACTATGGGTGTCAGATCAGAGATCAGATCAGATCAGTCGCTCAGTCGTGTTCAACTCTTCACGACCCCATGAACTGCAACACGCCAGGCCTCCCTGTCCATCACCAGCTCCCGGAGGTCACCCAGACTCACACCCATCAAGTCAGTGATGCCATCCAGCCATCTCATCCTCTGTTGTCCCCTTCTCCTCCTGCCCTCAATCCTTCCCAGCATCAGAGTCTTCTCCAATGAGTCAACTCTTCGCATGAGGTGGCCAAAATACTGGAGTTTCAGCTTTAGCATCATTCCTTCTAAAGAAATTCCAGGATTGATCTCCTTCAGAATGGACTGGTTGGATCTTTTTGAAGTCCAAGGGACTCTCAAGAGTTTTCTCCAACACCACAGTTCAAAAGCATCAATTCTTCGGCGCTCAGCCTCTTCACAGTCCAGCTCTCACATCCATTCATGACCACAGGAAAGACCATAGCCTTGACTAGGTGAACCTTTGTTGGTAAAGTAATGTCTCTGCTTTTGAATATGCTATCTATGGGTGTAGATACACAAATTATGGGTGTAGTAAATACACCCTTTTTAAAGCTGTATTATAATTTTATACTTTTCCTCACTACAAACTGACTACTCTTTTAACATCCCAGGGGAAACTTTCTGAGTAGTGTTGAGAATATTTATAAGCTTGAGTTCAAACATCTTTTTATATTTAAAAGAAAATAAAATCTTTTTATCATGAAAGCAAGATAATATACTGTGCAGCAAACATGTTCAGTTACTATAGATTGGGTTCCATAAATGCCATGTGAAAAGAACTATGAATTAATATTATGAATTCATTTCATGGTTTCCACCTATCTCTTCTTAATAGAGAATGTTGGCAACACAAGAATTTCTATAGCTCAGAGAAGCTAAGTCCTTGGTGATAGTGAACATGTTACCTTAACTTCCAAAAGGCTAGGTTTTGCAACACCAAGGACCTTTCTGAGGTGGATAATGAGTACAAACTGTTTATAGTGAGTGTTTGACCATGGTAAATCTTCCCATGACACTGGTGTGCCCAGGGAAGGGAGATTTAAATTTCTATGAAATGACTCCCTTTTGATCCTACGGTTTAGAGCCTGAAAGATAAAAATGACCTCAGCACTCCAAATTTCACCTTGAATGCTTGCATAATTTTACTGCTTCAGAAGTTTCAATAAAGTACTACTACTTAAAAAAGATCTCTTATTCTACCACATGGTGTTTACAGTCTTTGATCATTTTAGATGGAAGAGCTGGCGTGCTGCCAGAAGCAGAGAACTAGAAGGGTTTTGGTCCTCTTCTAGCTATTAAAAATATCCTCATGCATAAAAGAGAAAAGAACAATGCCCCAAACAAGGTATTCCTGTACCATGTAAACAATGCCCCAAACCAGGTACCATTAAATCACATATTGTGGTTAAATTTGCTAATTTTCAAATTTGCCTTGGAAAATAAAGGGCTACCTGTCAGCTGCCAGCCTGGAGAGAAATCTTATTGTTAGTTTGCTAGCCTGATAGCACACTTTTTAGGATTAGATCTGCTCATTGTGTGGGAGCATGACCTCTGCATATTCCATGAGCAAAAGAAATCAAGAGTGTGGCTTTGATGAGCAATGGTCCAGCATGAATGCCATGTGAGGGAATCATCTAATGGAGTGGCTTCCTTAAAACTAGTCAGAATCTCTTACATCTGCTTAATGAGTTGAATCTTCCATGATAGTCACTCTCTAATGAAAATAGACATGATCAAAAAAGGACTAGGCTCCCACCTTTGTGAAATAAGCACCTTGTGTTTGGGGAATGAAGAGCCAATATCAGCAAATGTTGCCTCTGAGTAGAGAAAAATCAATAAGTTGGGTTTTACATTTGGCCTTCCAGCTCCAAGGCTACTACTATCTGGATTCACTTTAACAAGGCTATGTGCAGGTAATGAATAAAATTATGAGTGCCCCCACTAAAATATATGTTGAAGCAAAGTGGGTCATAACGAATGTTTAAAGTGCATTTTGAATCATTTTATTTTTCCCATTAGGCTTGAAAGTTCTTAAGTAAGAGGATACGGTCTGGTACTGCTCTCTGTAGGTTTTTCCATCTATCCTTCTGTATAAACAAATTTGAACCAGGTCCTTTTATCAATTCCACTTGCCAACAAGATCCCATCGTCAGTTTTTTTGTTTTAATGATGTCATCATCATTCAACATTTCTTGAGTGCTTTCAGCTTTCATGGAACTCTACTATTTATTCCTGGTCATCATTTTACTATATTTATAGTGATTTATCATTTTATTCATCATTTGTCTGTGGTCACCATTTTACTAATCCACTTTACAAATTTCTCTATATAAATGTTAAGTCTATAAAATGTGAATTTGTGTACATGTAACAGTACAGTTTGCTTGCCTTAGTTGAGGTTGAAAACCCTCCCCTGCTATCATAAATATCTGTTTATAGCTCTTGTTGTGTATGAAAACTGGGAGAAGAGAATTCATTTGTGACACCATAAGGAGCTTAATGCCCAAACTTCTCAAAAATAAACATAGAAAAGGCTAGGTAAATGCAGACAGCATACTTTATAATACAGGAATAAAGAGTTAGCCAAAGTAAAACATCCATAGAAGGAAGTTATGAAAAAGTGGAAATACAGGTATTTGTCATGAATATATGTAGCCATTATTCAGCCTAGGATATTTGCTAATCATAGAGGCTAGAGCTTAATTGCCTACAATATGAAAATGCAGGAGAAAGAAAAAACTAAGGCATAAGCAAGAAGAAGAGTTAGCTTGGAGGCCATTAAATAAAGGTAAATTTCCTCTCACACCATCCCACCAAGAAAAATAAGAAACTCTTGAACAGTGTGATAAGTAACAGCAACAAGAAAGACTCCTGCAGCGAGAGATAAAAATCAGGATTGGTTGCCAGTCTTGACTTGGAGGAAAGGAGATGATGAGAAGGGACAGAAAAAGTGTGTCTTATAAGAAATCCTATCATAAACTCACCCATACTTATTTGTGTGATAAAATGCATACTATCCATCTATATCACCACCATCCAAATCCAATAACCTTCAGTTGAACGCTTAGCCCAAAGTGGCCCTGGGGTGCTGTTGTCTTCAGACGCCAGACAGAAGCAAATTCAAATCATCTTTGGAAGAATATATATCAGATATAGAAACTCAGGCAACAAAGAAAAAGTTACAGGGGAAATAAGTTTGTAAAAATATTAATAATCATAGTATGTTCAAATTAATAGGACACTACTTATTGAAAGCAAGAAAAAATATTGCAGAATCAGTCTCAATAAATTATCAGAATTTGATTATGAAACATGAAGACCTGATATACTTAAGAAAAACGTGGTCATGGTATATAGAAATACAGGAAGGAAGTGCAAAATGACCAAGGAAAAAAGTTTAATATAATAAATCTTTTAGAAGCAAGTCGTATGATAATTTATATTACTAGAATGCTGCTGCTGCTGCTGCTAAGTCGCTTCAGTCGTGTCCGACTCTGTGCGACCCCATAGACGGAAGCTCACCAGGCTCCCCTGTCCCTGGGATTCTCCAGGCAAGAACACTGGAGTGGGTTGCCATTTCCTTCTCCAATGCATGAAAGCGAAAAGTGAAAGTGAAGCCGCTCAGTCGTGTCCGACTGTTAGCGACCCCATGGACTGGAGCCTACCAGGCTCCTCCATCCATGGGATTTTCCAGGCAAAAGTACTGGGGTGGGGTGCCATTGCCTTCCAGATGGGAAAATATCTAGGATGCAGTGTGGCCGAAGAAAAGGTACATATGAAAAAGAGATGAAGAGCAATGTAAGTTGAAGTCACAGA
Organism: Tragelaphus eurycerus; assembly: GCA_935064755.1. Lineage (NCBI taxonomy): Eukaryota > Metazoa > Chordata > Mammalia > Artiodactyla > Bovidae > Tragelaphus > Tragelaphus eurycerus. The sequence goes on along the minus strand of CAKXYN010000034.1, from coordinate 6,599,960 downwards.
GTCTGGCTTGTCCTCTAGATATCTGAAGTTGTGGACTTAGAGAAGGAAGAAATTAGAACGTGTTAGTTGGAGTAATGCTAGTTGTTCGTACAGATATGCCCCATTGTCTCAGTATATTATTAAAAAGCAAGTTTATTACTCTATCATATGATCTACCAAATGTTCCCAATCACTAGGTCACCTATTCCATGACCAGAGAACATGTTTTTCTTGAATATATTAGGTCTTCATGTTTCATAATCAAATTCTGATAACTTTTTGAGACTCTGATTCTGCAGTATTTTTTCTTGCTTTCAATCAGTAGTGGAATATTAATTTGTACATGTTGTGATTATTAATATTTTTACAAACTTATTTCCCCTATAATGTTTTCTTTGTTACCTGAGTTTCTCTATCTGAAATGTGTTCTTCCAAAGATGATTTGAATTTGCTTCTGTCTGGTATCCTTCATGGCCAGAAATGGGGATATCTTCTGACTGTGACTAAAAATGGTTGTGTTTGCCAGCATCGTGTCAAAGGGAAAAGAACATGGGGGATCGCCCACAGAAGGACCTTCTGGTATAGGTAGGTCTGGAGATGATATTTATCACTTTCGTTCAACATCCATAACTAGGACTTCCTTGACCATCACACCTAATTGCCAGGAAGATCAGAAAACATAGCCTAGCTGACTGCTGGGAACAATAGGAAGTGGATCTGAAGATCAGTCAACAGGTTTTGTCACAGTCTACAGTTCTGATCATCAGATATGCATTTCATCCTCCTCCAAACATGTTAGACACACTCGGGCACTCCTTAGTGGAACTAAACTCCAAACCTTTTGCTGCTCACATCTGGAAATCCAGGATTCTGCTGATGTCCATCACTCCCCATTTATATATATGGATTCTCATATTCTGGCAAAGTATTACCTGAAAGAGACAAGTTGTAGCTATTGCCTCTTTGCCATCACTAAAATATAACAATGGAAAATGGGGCAAGGAAACCACAATGTTCTCATTCAGAGGAAGAAGGAAAAGGAGACACACAGAAGCTACTGATTCCAAAACAAGACAAAGACAGTACAAATATATGAAAACTGGGGGCCAAAAGCATGAATATTGATGAATACATCTTGAACAAATTGTTGACAAATCAAATTCAACAATCTGGAAAAAGGGTGGCATATAATGACCAAATTGGTTTTTCTAGTTATACAAGGTTGATTTCACACCGGATACCCAATATGGTTATATTGTTAATAAAAAAGCAATTGAAATATAACACCAAGTTTTCTCAGGTGTTATTCAAAACATCTGATGAGGGCCACAGTGCATATTTGTTTGATGGTCATGTTTATAGGGGTTCCATTATTGAATTAAATTTTTACAGTGTTCCAAAGCCCCTAACCTGTAAGGCGAGTCCACATTCTTAGCCTCTGGTCTTTTGATCTAGCACCTTAGAACGAGTGAAGAGACGAACAGAGCCACTTGATGTCCTTAGCTCGCAACACATTTGATTGTTTGAGTTGACACAGCACTCGTGTTCAAAGCTTCTGTGGCTGAGATATTACAGTCAAGTCTAATTGCATAAAATAACTACAGCTAGAAATTCACTTACTGGAGCACTCAAAAGCACAAAGACTAATGGTGGGAAAATGCTTCCACAATGATGATTTCAACAAAATGCCCTGGCGTTTATTCCTGTCCTTTCTATTAAGTCATTCTAAGTCAGATCTCTTATTTCAGCTACCCTAAAAATGAAGATTTCTATACAATTCAACCTGCTTACCAGGCACATTCCATAGACTTATTATATTTTAAAATGAGCTTCTCCTCTCTTACTTTCAAATGGATCGAAAAGCAAAAAGCAACATCCATCAAATAAGGTCATCTTAGCAGGAAGCCCAATTAACTCAAACTAAAATCTCAAATCTTAGATGAACCAGAACTTATAAATAAGCCTTCCCTACGGTACCATGGCCAATTCATGCATTAAAACGTTTTAATATGATCTTTCCCCATCATTTCCAGGCCTGTTGCCTCTTTTACCAATATATTATTATCTTTAATGTATAAACTATTAGGTAAATGCATATATACATATGTATGTATATATGGTTTTCTCACAGTTACCAGGACAGAAACATTTGCTTTTGTCGCTTTGCAAAGACTAAAGATTACAGGACTTTATTAAAAATTTATCATAGCATAGTTATTTTCTGCGATGTTGGCAAAACGGGCTAAGGAAGATAGGAAAGAGAGAAACAAGAGAGACTGAGAGAGACAGCAAGAAAGACAAGGAGTCTAATTATGCACCAGATGTTGGGAGTGGTATTTATTCACCAAAACCACATGGGTCATTCATTAAAATCTCAGTTTTAATTAGCAAACACCTGTTTTCTGTTTGATTTTACACTGATATCTACTGTCTGCAATTTGCTTTCTTTAGTACAAGCAATTAGATAGCCCTGACAGTAACAGTTAATCTAATTAGTCCAGAGGTGCTCTGGGAGGCAACTATCGACTTCAAGAAGTTTGGAGATGTAGTAATCATTGCTTCCTTTGCCTGATTGGATAAGATTTGTATCCGATTATTGGTGGGCATCACCTTTCCCCCGGCCCTTCCTTTTAAATTTAGATTTAGCAGTAAGAGTGAACTAAGGGAAAATTTGGAGTGTTTACCGTGTACCAGTCAACACACTAGGTTCAGAAAGAAGAAAGATTCAGCTCCTAGCCTAGAGTAGATGCTACCCTGATGAAAGAGACAGATACATAAACAGATTATTTTACATGTGAAGGATTTGGGAGGCCGGAGAAGTTGAGATGAATCCAGGCACTTATAAGCAAGTATTAAGATACTTCTCTAATAAACTCTAAGCTGACTCCTTGGTGACTCAGTGGTAAAGAGACCACCTGCAATGCAGGAGACTTGGGTTCAATCCTGGGGTCAGGAAGATCCCCTGGAGAAGGGAATGGCAATCCAGTATTATTGCCTGGAAAATTCCACTGACAGAGAGGAGCCTGGTGAGCTACAGTCCATGGGATTGCATAGAGTAGGATACGACTGAACAACTAACACAGACTCTGGTTGCTGCCAAAAGAAAAGGATAATGACTTCAAACTGTGCAAGTTGTACTTGTTTTCAAGTGGGTGGAAATTCACTTATAACTGTGTAATCTGAATCTGAGTGACTCTATCGGCAACTATCATGAAACTTAAAAGTGCAATCTGACATCTCTCTTTCTATAGATTATGGCATATAAGGTGTTCTGTCTCCTAATTCTGAAGTTTGGGGAAAGCAACATGTCTTTAGGTTCTCAGTTCTGTTCAGTTCAGTTGCTCAGTCATGTCCGACTCTTCATGACCCCATGAATCGCAGCACACCAGGCCTCCCTGTCCATCACCAACTCCCGGATTTACTGAGACTCATGTCCATCGAATCAGTGATGCCATCCAGCCATCTCATCCTCTGTTGTCCCCTTCTCCTCCTGCCCCCAATCCCTCCCAGCATCAGGGTCTTTTCCAATGAGTCAACTCTTCGCATGAGGTGGCCAAAGTACTGGAGTTTCAGCTTTAGCATCACTCCTTCCAAAGAACACCCAGGGCTGATCTCCTTCAGAATGGACTGGTTGGATCTCCTTGCAGTCCAAGGGACTCTCAAGAGTCTTCTCCAACACCACAGTTCAAAAGTATCACCACAGTTCAAAAGCATCAATTCTTTGGCGCTCAGCCTTCTTCACAGTCCAACTCTCACATCCATACATGACCACTGGAAAAACCATAACCTTGACTAGACAGACCTTTGTTGGCAAAGTAATGCCTCTGCTTTTGAATATGCTATCTAGGTTGGTCATAACTTTCCTTCCAAGGAGTAAGCGTCTTTTAATTTCACAGCTGCTTTGGGTTCTAGAGTCTAAGAACTACACATGAAGGAGGAGGCAGTCATCAGTCCTAATTCTGTACTCTTATTCCAAAACTGGTGTAATTAGATATAGAGTGAATGTGTCCATAAGTAAAAACCAAAAAAAAAAAAAAAAAAAAATATGCTGATAAAGATGTCTGGTTAAGCTTCTCTTCCTCTGCTCCAGTCTCAGTTTAATATACTTGTTTGAAAAGATGAGAGCCCTGGGCTTCACTTGACTCGGTTCATAAATTGGGCCCAGAAGGAGAAAACCTATCTATCAAGCACAGGCAAGTTGATGTCCCGGCCGGTTTAAAGAGGCATCTTCTATGCGTTACACAACTTAATGCAAATAGCCTCCGACTGTGAGCATCACATTATGCTAAATGTTGTGAAAGAGGGATAGCATGCAGACGTTTAACAGTCCTACAAAAAATTAAGTTATGCTCTGCCTAAAACTTCCTAAAGGCTTTTCCTGGAAGACATTTGTCTGCTGGTGTGTTGATAGTGGTAATTAATTGACTGGAATTTTGTTTCTTCTTTGTAGAACAGAATTACACCTAAAGTGACCTGGATTTTAACTTCCTTAAAGGGGTTAGTTACTAATATATGAAATCATCACTTTGAAAAGCTTGTCTGTCCATAGAAACTCCATTTGTGCTGAGGATGACTGTTGTGATTGAAATGATAGAGATTCACATCATTGGGCAGTTTGGTCTGTACAAAGGTTTTGCTATGTAGAAGAAAGGGAAAGGAATTAATATCTGTCAAGCACCTACTATACATCAACAATGGCGCTGGTTACAAGTGTCATATTATAATATCTCATTGCAATTCTCATGTTAACTCCATGAGCTAGGATTTATATACTTATAAATTTATATACTTATAAATTCCACTTATAATGTGGAAATGGGCTCAACAGGGTTTGCTTAAAGCTTAAAGTTACATGATTTTCTTAAAGCTTATACAGTTGAGAGGTTTCCTGGTGGCTCAGATAGTAAAGAATCTGCCTGCAATGCAGGAGACGCATGTTCAGTCTTTGGGTAGGGAAGATCCCCTGGAGAAGGGAATGGCAACCCACTCCAGTATCCTTGTCTGGAGAATCTCATGGACGGAGGAACTTGGCAAGGTACAGCCCATGGGGTCACAAATAGTCATACAGGACTGAGGGACTAACGCTTTCACATACAGTTCAGAAGTGGCAAAACATTGTTTTGACCAAGATCTTTCTGATTTTTTATACTATCTATTGCCAATGCATCCAACAAATATGGATATTCATATCATGCTCTGCATTTTTATCTTTCTTTCGAAATTATATTCGAGATTTCTACCTAAGAGAGTGGCTGGCAGTTGTCTTTTGTCATGTTATTATCACAATAATCTCAAAAGATTGTTGGAACATGTAATATTTTCATTCTATTAGAGGAGAAGAAATCAGAAGGCAGTCACTCTAGAAACCATCAGGATTTTGTTAGACAAGACCAAACACTGGATACATGAAAATAAGTCATATGCCGTTCTAGCCTTAAGGAACTCACCTTAAGGTTATGAATAAGAGGAATATAGGGAACTAGATCAATATCTATTCTAACAGTAAGAGATTCAATAGAAGCAAGTGCAGGGATTAGAGGGGAATATAAAAATAGCATTTTGCCCTTCAGAGCAATAGCACGTATTGCCATTTCTAACTAACCCGTGACTCATTCAATATTTACCTTCCTGTTTTACATTCCTGCTGGAAAAATCTAACCCAGGTGAGAGTATTCGTGGTGGTTTATTGGCGTGTTTGGAGATGGGAATGTCTACCCACTCCAGTATTCTTGCCTGGAGAAAACTTGCCTGGAGAATTCCAAGGACAGAGGAGTCTGGCAGGCTACAGTCCGTGGGGTCACAAGGGTCAGATATGACTGAGTGACTAACACACAGGCATGTTACTCATGATGGATCAGCCACAGTCATATGCAAACTTGTCCATGTTTGCATGCATGCTAGGTTGCTTCAGTCATGTCCAACTCTTTGAGACCCAATGGACTGTAGCCTGCCAGGCTCCTTTGTCCATGGGATTTTCCAAAGCAAGAACACTGGAGTGGGTTGCTATGCCCTCCTCCAGGGGATCTTCCCAACTCAGGGATTGAACCCATGTCTCTGTACTGGCTAGTAAAGTAATGCTCAAAATTCTCCAAGCCAGGCTTCAACAATATGTGAACCGTGAACTTCCTGATGTTCAAGCTGGTTTTAGAAAAGGCAGAGGAACCAGAGATCAAATTGCCAACATCCGCTGGATCATGAAAAAGCAAGAGAGTTTCAGAAAAACATCTATTTCTGCTTTATTGACTATGCCAAAGCCTTTGACTGTGTAGATCACAATAAACTGTGGAAAATTCTGAAAGAGATGGGAATACCAGACCACTTGATCTGCCTCTTGAGAAATCTGTATGCAGGTCAGGAAGCAACAGTTAGAACTGGTCATGGAACAACAGACTGGTTCCAAATAGGAAAAGGAGTACGTCAAGGCTGTATATTGTCACCATGTTTATTTAACTTATATGCAGAGTACATCATGAGAAACGCTGGACTGGAAGAAACACAAGCTGGAATCAAGATTGCCGGGAGAAATATCAATAACCTCAGATATGCAGATGACACCACCCTTATGGCAGAAAGTGAAGAGGAACTAAAAAGCCTCTTGATGAGAGTGAAAGTGGAGAGTGAAAAGGTTGGCTTAAAGTTCAACATTCAGAAAATGAAGATCATGGCATCTGGTCCCATCACTTCATGGGAAATAGATGGAGAAACAGTGGAAACAGTGTCAGACTTTATTTTTCTGGGCTCCAAAATCACTGCAGATGGTGACTGCAGCCATGAAATTAAAAGACGCTTACTGCTTGGAAGGAAAGTTATGACCAACCTAGATAGCATATTCAAAAGCAGAGACATTACTTGGCCAACAAAGGTTCGCCTAGTCAAGGCTATGGTTTTTCCTGTGGTCATGTATGGATGTGAGAGCTGGATTGTGAAGAAGGCTGAGTGCCGAAGAATTGATGCTTTTGAACTGTGGTGCTGGAGAAGACTCTTGGGAGTCCCTCGGACAGCAAGGAGATCCAACCAGTCCATTCTGAAGGAGATCAGCCCTGGGATTTCTTTGGAAGGAATGATGCTAAAGCTGAAACTCCAGTATTTTGGCCACCTCATGCGAAGAGTTGACTCATTGGAGAAGACTTTGATGCTGGGAGGGATTGGGGGCAGGAGGAGAAGGGGAGGACAGAGGATGAGATGGCTGGATGGCATCACTGACTCGATGAATGTGAGTCTGAGTGACCTCCGAGAGTTGGTGTTGGACAGGGAGGCCTGGCGTGGTGCAGTTCATGGGGTTGCAAAGAGTCGGACTCGACTGAGCGACTGATCTGATCTGATCTGATCTGATCTGATCTGTACTGGCTGGTGGGTTCTTTGCCACTAGCGCCACTTAGGAACAACTGGCATTAAAGGCAATGACAAAAAAAAAGACCTTATTTGTAGTATTTGCCAATTCCCATGGTGTAAATCGGAGAAGGCAATGGCACCCCACTCCAGTATTCTTGCCTGGAAAATTCCGTGGACGGAGGGGCCTGGTGGGCTGTAGTCCATGGGGTCACTAGGAGTTGGACACGATTGAGGGACTTCTCTTTCCCTTTTCACTTTCATGCACTGGAGAAGGAAATGGCACCCCACTCCAGTGTTCTTGCCTGGAGAATCCCAGGGATGGGGGAGCCTGTTGGCCTGCCGTCTATGGGGTCGCACAGAGTTGGACACAACTGAAGCGACTTAGCAGCAGCATGGTATAAATATCTGCACAATTTCAAATGACCACCAAGTTCACCATGTTGCAACTGAATGTAGAGTTGGAGAGAGAGGTTCCCAGTGAGCTTGCAGGAGCTGCCAGGAGCAGACCTCATCCCACCACTGGCTAGTTGATACTGGAGTGGGGAATATGTTTCCTTAGCAACCCCACTCCTTGGCAATACACATTCTTCTCTCCATGCTGCCTGTCCTCATCTACATATGTATCCTGATTTGCCCTCCCAACCTCTCTCTCGGGGATAACATTTCCATCAAGAAAAGAGTCAATCAATTAGTCATCTCACCCAGAGACCTTTGTGCTTACAATTAGGGAGAAATGATGGCAAGAATAAGCAGGCAGGGAATGTATTGTCAAGGTTGAGTCGCATCTCAGGGTTCCTGTAATCACACAAAAATCAAGTGGGTGCCAGCATTAGCTAGACTTGAAGGGAAACCCAGCAGTATTAGCTCTTGTCTCTTGACAGGGAAGGCACTTTTTTGTAGCAATATTTTAGCAGAATCAACACACTAACTCAAAGGAGAAATTAAAATGCAGGGAATCAGGTGACGGAAGTAATAATAGACATAAATAAATCTTTGTGTTCTCATTCTCATCAAAGGCTACTGATGCTGCCAAGACACAGGAAGAGTCTCACAAGGAGTGAATCAGCTATTTTCATAATCGTGACCCCTTGGTTATTTTACTGTTGAATCTTTCACTCGGGAAGATTTCCATTTCTCTCTTTTCCTTCAGCCTGGACCACTTCGCTTTATTTCTAGACATTGTCAGAAGACAAGACTTAAATACTCGGAATGTTACTAGTCTTCTAAGGAGTACTGGGGAGACACACAACTAACTTGAAATTACTTCTTGGTATGTACAGCTCTGATAAGTTATGCTATTTTTTCCCCTCTAGTTTTATTTGTTTGTAAGACAGAGAAACAACCCTGGCTACTGTCTGATTCATATTCAGTGACTTGATTTCAGTACTGTTTTAATACTTCATCAGAAAAATTATCATTGTCTTTTTTCTTTAAGCCTGTAATTTTAAAAAGGTTTGCTGAATTTTAAGAAGTCTTTTTGTCATATCTTCAGCCTTATGTTTTTTATGAGAAAACATGCCTCCAATCTGATAATAGAGGTCACAGAGTTATTCCTTTTCAAATGTACTCTTCAGTAGGTTATTTATTTAATAATAATAACTACAAGCACATATAACACTCGCCACATCATTGTACAAAACACTTCACATATGCAAACTCACCCATGCCTCAGAACAACCTACTAGTACATACGATATACTCTTCCCTCAATTGTATAAATAAGGTGATGGAGGCACAGAAGGTCACACAAATAGTAAACGATGGAGCTGACATTGAAGCCAAGACTAGCTGGCTCTGGAATGTGTGATTTTTAACTTCTACCCTGTATTTTGACTAAAAACGCAAGTCACAATCTGTGACTTGGCTTATCAAATTGGGAGCACTAAAGATATCAAAGGGTTTTCAGTAGTTTTCACGGCAGTTTTCCTAATGGAAGCACAAAATATCGCTAGCTAGCACAGAAACACGGAGTGCGTCTGACATAAAAGTGCATGTTTCTCATTGCTACAATGTGTAGGTAGTTGACATAATCCTTATTAACAGCTTTAGTCTGGGGACTTCCCTAGTGGTCCAGTGGTTAAGACTCCAGGCTTCCATTGGAGAGGGTACAGGTTCTATCCCTGATGGGGAAACTAAGACCCCACACCCATGGCATGGCCAAGAGAAGAAACAGATTTTTTTTTTTTTAAAGAGCATCAATCTGAGTAATAAGTTTTCTTCTCTCACTTTTTACCCCCATACAATAGTTACACTTGAGCAGACATCATCTTTTCCTGCATATAGAGCATGCTATGTGTGCATGCTCTGTTGTCTCCAACTCTTTGCAACCCCGTGGACTGTAGCCCTCTGGGCTCCTCTGTCCATGGGATTTCCCAGGCAAGAGTACTGGAGTGGGTTGCCATTTCCTCCTCCAGGGGATCTTCCTGACTCAGGATTGAACTCATGTCTCCTACACAACAGGCAGCTTCTTTACTGCTGAACCACCTAGAAAGCCCATGCTGCAGCTGCTGCTGCTAAGTCGCTTCAGTCGTGTCTGACTCTGTGCGACCCCATAGACGGCAGCCCACCAGGCTCCCCCGTCCCTGGGATTCTCTGGGCAAGAACACTGGAGTGGGTTGCCATTTCCTTCTCCAATGCAGGAAAGTGAAAAGTTAAAGTGAAGTCGCTCAGCCATGTCTGACTCTTCACGACCCCATGGACTGCAGCCCACCAAACAGCCCATAGTGTATGCTATATGACTCACAAATTAAAGATCCCAGGTGGGGTATGAATGAGATTTTAGGGTTGTGTCAAATCATATGCTAAATTACAGTCAAGTCTCTGTTTTAACACCCTACAGAGGAAGGTCTTGTCAGAATTATATTTTCTGGAATTTTGGTTTTGTTACTTTTTTTTTAGGCTGTCTTCGCTGTGATTCTTCAAAGGGTGACTGATTTTAGAAGGATAAATGATTCATCAATGCCCAGAGCTATTAAGTTTTAGCCTCTTATATTGTTGATTATATTCTGGAATGTGTGTGTGTACTTACTTGCTCAATCATGTCTGACTCTTTGTGACCCCATGGATTGTAGCCTGCCAGGCACCTCTGTCCATGGGAATTTTCCAGGCAAAAATACTAGAGTGGGTTGCCATGCCCTCCTCCAGGGGATCTGCCCAACCCGGGGATCAAACCCAGGTCTCCTGCATTGCAGATAGATTCTTTTGCTGTCTGAGCCACCAGGGAAGCCCTTTATCATGGAGTATATGTTATATATTCTATGTTGTAATGCCAAAGTATTTGTTAACATATTAAATATTAGAAGAAATGATAATGGTTTAAAAAAAGATGTCTGTATTACAAGTTTGCTTCTCTAATGAGAAACACAGAAGATGAAATGAGCTTACTCATTTTAGTAATTTGACAGTTAATACCCTCATTTCTGATTGCCCACTGGAAGGAGAGTGATAGATATTTGGAACAAAAAGCCCATGTCTCAATCACCTTTCAGTTCTAAAACGCTCTGATCAAATTTTAAATAATCATAGTTTGCCTTTCCTTCTGGGCTACATCGAGATGTAGAATGTTTAATGACTATGAACATGGACTTTTGAATCAGACAGGTCTGTGTCTTTCCCCATCTCTTTCATAACTAGCTGTACACCTTGGGCATGTTATTTAACATTTTAAACATCAATCATTCACAAAATGAGAATAATACTATATATCTCATAAAATCAGTGTGATTAACTTAGCATAGATCCTGGCACATTGTAAATGCTCCATAAATGTTAGTACATATTAATTTGTTATATATACTCAACTCTACTATATGTCCAGTTCTTTCTGGACCCATTAGATAACCACATTTGGTACATAGAACTTGCAGCATGTATAAATGAAATGTCAGCCCTGAGTCTTATGCTTTTAGCCAAGTTTAGTGATTAGTATTTTGGAGAAGGCACTGGCAACCCACTTCAGTACTCTTTCCTGGAAAATCCCATGGATGGAGCAGCCTGGTGGGCTGCAGTCCATGGGATCGTGAAGAGTGAGACACGACTGAGCGATTTCACTTTCGCTTTTCACTTTCATGCACTGGAGAAGGAAATGGCAACCCACTCCAGTGTTCTTGCCCGGAGGATCCCAGGGACGGCAGAGCCTGGTGGGCTGCTGTCTATGGGGTCACACAGAGTCGGACATGACTGGAGAGACTTAGCAGCAGCAGCAGTAGTTAGTATTTAATATTGTGTCACATCTTAAACATCTCCCAATACCCTGGGCATCTGAAATTTTCCTGTTTTTTTTATGTCAAATTCACACTGGATGTCTGGATTCCTTTTACAGCTATGGAGATACTGGGTTGGTAAAAAGTTTTGTTTTTTTCTATACCATTTTATGAAAAAATCTAAATGAAATTTTTGACCAATCCCATAATAGTGACTTGAGCAAAACCAAGTAGTGGCTACATGGCAGAGGCTCACACCGTCTGAACCAGATGTGCTGTGTTGACCATTATCCTTTATTACTTAAATACTATTTACAACATCCCATATTATCTACATTTACTCAGTGAGTAAGTATCCCCATAGGGTTGTTCTGCTTTGGTCTTGTGTATGCCATTTTTGACAAACCCAAAGGACTTTGAATCTCAAGCCCACCTAACTGGCAAACAAGGAGCTTGAAGCCTCTCCCCACATCTAGGAAAAGGTGTTCTTTGGCAAACTGGAAACATGGGTCACACAACTAATGGTTGGGCATGGGGAAAATTTAATCTTGCAGCTCTAGTCACTGACTTAAACTCCACCAGCACCGCTGATGCTTTTAACAGAATGTTCCTCAGGTTCCTTGTAAAAAAAATACTTTTGTCAATAAAATCTCCCAAGTTTTAGGAGGTAAAATTTGGGGAGCTTTTGGTAACCTGCTTGATATGTGTTAGTGGCTCAGTCATGTCCAACTGTTTGCAACCCCACAGACTGTAGCCCGCCAGGCTTCTCTGTCCATGGGATTCTCCAGGCAAGAGTACTGGAGTGGATTGCCATTCCCTACTCCAGAAACCTGCCTGATGGATGAGACAAAATACATCTCTGGTATTGAGTCTTCCAGCCTCCTCCAAAAGGCTTTCTACTAGTGTTACAGTGGCTTCGTGCTCTGTGTACATTGCAGGTCAGTCACTGTGCGCCTGGGTTTCAGTCATTGGTGTGAGGCTTTTTTAGGAATAGTGTCATTCTTCCCACATAATTCCAGAAAGATGACTGAAGAACTCCTTCATTATTAAAGGACACACAAGCTGCCCTAATGCTGGGATTCATAAAAGCGGGTCCTGGGTCCCCTCTCATCATTCCTGTTCCAGGTGGGAATGGCCTACCCTAAAATTTCTGTGTTTCATTATCCATTGGAACTCCCTCTCCTTGTTTTTCCATTTGTACCTTCACTCCAGAGACTTGGAACTTATTATTTTCCTGCCTCTGATCACAGCTGTCTCTGGGATCACAATTCAGATTCTACTCCCTGGCTCTGTAATCTCCGATAGTTCTGGACAGACGTGGATCTGGAGTGATTCAGTGAATCTTAGTGGAGCACTGCTTCCTTCCCCCATTCAGTCCAGCCCATCCACCAAGTTCGCTCGGTCTTCAGAAAATGAGGTCTCTCCATAGCATCTGTGCTCCTCTTGCTCTTTCCTCCTGTTTATTCTTTTTTCAAGAAAATATACATTGCGCATATATATTTGGAGCTTCAGCTGGTCAAGAATCAGCCTGCAATGCAGGAGATCCCGGTTCAATTTCTGGGTCCAGCAGATCCCCTGGAGGAGGGCATGGCAACCCACTCCAGTATTTTTTGCCTGGAGAATCCCCATGAACAGAGGATCCTGGTGGGTCCTTGGAATTGCAGAGAATTGGACATGACTAAACACAGCACACACAGTGACATATATTTTTTATTTGTAAATTTTTAACTTTTTATTTTTTATTGAAGTATAGCCAATTAACAATACTGTGATAGTTTCAAGCGGAAAGCAAAGAGAGCCTGCCATACATATTTGTTGTTCAGTTGCTGTCATTTTGAAATGAGTCAGCCACACACAGACATGTGTGCATTCTCCCCCAAACTCCCCTCCCAACCAGGCTGCCACATAACACTGAGCAGAGTTCCCCGTGCTGTACAGTTGTTGGTTGTCTATTTTAACCACTTGTTAACTCTCATTCAAATGTGGTCCTCACATGCTCCAAACACAGATAGAGGCTGCGCTCCACAGAGAGAGTTTGCTTGCCTGACAGTTTCTGTGTTAAACACACAGTAGATGAGGGAGAAGAAGGAATAGGTGAAAGATTTTGGCTACATTAGTCAGATTATAACCCAAAGGGATAATTTCTCCTTGGGAAGAAGAACACTTGCAATTAAAGGCATTTGCTAATGAAGTTGTGTAGCCTAGAAAAGTGGAGCAACACAGTTCATCCAGCCCATCCTCTTACCGGACCTCCTGATGCTTTTGGGTAGAATTTTCTTTTGGCGGGTGAGTGAAATTTGATGGGAGAAACTGAAATGACTTCAATTCTCCTGACTCTAAGCAGGTGAAATAGAACCTGAGAGACCAGAGTAATGAGATGCATAAAGGACCCAAAGCCCACCAGGATTACACATGCCTGACAGGAGCTGGAATTAATGCACATTAAACTTGAAGACCATGTTTTAAGTGGCCTTCAAATGCTGACTCTCCTCTGCTATATCCACTCAATAAGCTGTGAAATCAAGGCTACTAAAGAAAACCCTTGGAAATGTATTTATTTATTTGACAATTATCTAGCTAGTACATAGGGGCTTCCCTGGTGCCTCAGATGCCAAAGAATCTGCCTGCAATGCAGGAGATGGGGTTTCAATCCCTAAGTTGGGAAGATCCCCTGGAGAAGGGAATGAATACTCACTCCAGTATTCTTGCCTGGAGAATTCCATGGATAGAGGAGCCTGGCGGGCTACAGTCCATAGGGTCATGAAGAATCGAACACGACTGAGTGAATAATACTTTTGTTTTTCACACTAAATAATGTCTACTCTGTGACAGATGCAGTTCTAAGTGATGGGGATTCAATAGTGAGTAAAATGGACAAAATTTCCTGCCTTTGTGGGGCTTATTGTCCAGTAGTAAAAAGTCAGCAGTAAACAAGATAAATAGGTTAAATATATACTGTTAGAAAGCAATTAACATAGAGAAGGCATAAAATTCCATGAGTTGGATCGTGCAGGAAAGTGGTGCAACATTTTAATGAGAGGAATTTTGAATTAAGGTATGAAGGAAAGGGAATATAACCAAGAAGGTATCTGAGGTTCATCATTCTAGGAAGAGTAAAGAGCAAATTTAAAAGTCTTGAGATAGGATCTCCTCTGGAAAGTTTGAAAAATACCAAGAAAGATGGTAGAACTGGAGTGAAATGAGGTAAGAATATTAGAGAAGGTGTATGTGTGTGGCTGGGAAGTGGCGTTTATGAACATAGTAAGAACTTTGACTTTGATATAGAAGCTATCTGTGAGTTTTGAGCAGAGGAATAACAGAAACAGATATGATTTAACAGATCATCTGGCTGCTTGGTTGAAAGCAGATTTTAGGAAGTAAAAGTAGAAGCTAGGAGGCCAGGTAGAGGAGATTAATTAAACAGTTCAGTTCAGTACAGTTCAGTCACTCAGTCGCGTCCGACTCTTTGCAACCCCATGAATTGCAGCACGCCAGGCTTCCTTGTCCATCACCAACCCCCGGAGTTCACTCAAACTCATGTCCATCAGGTCAGTGATGCCATCCAGCCATCTCATCCTCTGTTGTCCCCTTCTCCTCCTGCCATCAATCCCTCCCAGCATCAGAATCTTTTCCAATCAGTCAACTCTTCGCATGAGGTGGCCAAAGTACTGGACTTTCAACTTTAGCATCATTCCTTCCAAAGAACACTGAGGACTAGGTGTCTCCTTTTGAATGGACTGGATGGATCTCCTTGCAGTCCAAGGGACTTCAAGAGTCTTCTCCAACACCACAGATCAAAAGCATCAATTCTTCGGCGCTGAGCTTTCTTCACAGTCCAACTCTCACATCCATACATGACCACTGGAAAAACCATAGCCTTGACTAGATGGACATTTGTTGGCAAATAATGTCTCTGCTTTTGAATATGCTATTTAGGTTGGTCATAACTTTTCTTCCAAGGTGTAAGCATCTTTTAATTTCATGGCTGCAATCACCATCTGCAGTGATTTTGGAGCCCCAAAAAATAAAGTCTGACACTGTTTCCACTGTTTCCCCATCTATTTCCCATGAAGTGATGGGACCAGATGCCATGATCTTCGTTTTCTGAATGTTGAGCTTTAAGCCAACTTTTTCACTCTCCACTTTCACTTTCATCAAGAGGCTTTATAGTTCCTCTTCACTTTCTGCCATAAGGGTGGTGTCATTTGCATATCTGAGGTTATTGATATTTCTCCCGGCAATCTTGATTCTAGCTTGTGTTTCTTCCAGTCCAGCATTTCTCATGATGTACTCTGCATAGAAGTTAAATGAACAGGGTGACAATATACAGCCTTGACATCCTCCTTTTCCTATTTGGAACCAGTCTGTTGTTCCATGTCCAGTTCTAACTGTTGCTTCCTGACCTGCATACAAATTTCTCAAGAGGCAGGTAAGATGGTCTGGTATTCCCATCTCTTTCAGAATTTTCCACAGTTTATTGTGATCCATACAGTCAAATGCTTTGGCATAGTCAACAAAGCAGAAATCGATATTTTTCTGGAACTCTCTTGCTTTTTTGATGACCCAGCAGATGATGGCAATTTGGTCTCCGGTTCCTCTGCCTTTTCTAAAACATGCTTGAACATCTGAGAGTTCAAGGTTCATGTATAGGTTTGCTTCAAATGTTTGTGGTTCTGAATGGCTGTTGGATCATGATAGGACAGCAGTGATCCTGGTAGAACAGGGGAAAGTGAAAGTGACTCAGTCGGATTCGACTCTTTACGACTCCACGGACTATACAGTCCATGGGATTCTCCAGGCCAGAATACTGGAGTGGGTAGAATTTCTCTTGTCCAGGGGATCTTCCCAATCCAGGGATCAAACCGAGGTCTCCAGCAATGCAGGCAAGCTGAACCACCAGGGAAGAGGTGATGAAGTTCTTGAAGCACAGAAATGCCTACATTTTCTTGAAATGACAGCTTTATTACAATGGATTTTTAAAGCTGTTATTACTCTGTTTTGTATTCAGTTCAGTTCAATTCAGTCGCTCAGTCATGTCCTACTCTTCGCGACCCCATGAATCACAGCACGCCAGGCCTCCCTGTCCATCACCAACTCCCAGAGTTCTCTCAGACTCACATCCATTGAGTCAATGATGCCATCCAGCCATCTCATCCTCTGTCGTCCCCTTCTCCTCCTGCCCCCAATCCCTCCCAGCATCAGAGTCTTCTCCAATGAGTCAACTCTTCACATGAGGTGGCCAAAATACTGGAGTTTCAGCTTTAGCATCATTCCTTCCAAAGAAATCCCAGGGCTGATCTCCTTCAGAATGGACTCGTTGGATCTCCTTGCAGTCCAAGGGACACCCAAGAGTCTTCTCCAACACCACAGTTCAAAAGCATCAATTCTTCGGCGCTCAGCCTTCTTCACAGTCCAGCTCTCACATCCATACATGACCACTGGAAAAACCATAGTCTTGACTAGACAGAACTTAGTTGGCAAAGTAATGTCTCTGCTTTTGAATATGCTATCTAGGTTGGTAATAACTTTCCTTCCAGGGAGTAAGCGTCTTTTAATGTCATGGCTGCAGTCACCATCTGGCAGTGATTTTGGAGCCCCCAAAAATAAAGTCTGACACTGTTTCCACTGTTTCCCCATCTATTTCCCATGAAGTGATGGGACCAGATGCCATGATCTTCGTTTTCTGAATGTTGAGCTTTAAGCCAACTTTTTCACTCTCCTCTTTCACTTTCATCAAGAGGCTTTATAGTTCCTCTTCACTTTCTGCCATAAGGGTGGTGTCATTTGCATATCTGAGGTTATTGATATTTCTCTCGGCAATCTTGATTCCAGCTTGTGTTTCTTCCAGTCCAGCATTTCTCATGATGTACTCTGCATAGAAGTTAAATGAGCAGGGTGACAATATACAGCCTTGACATACTCCTTTTCCTATTTGGAACCAGTCTGTTGTTCCATGTCCACTTCTAACTGTTGCTTCCTGACCTGCATACAGATTTCTCAACAGGCAGGTCAAGTGGTCTGGTATTCCCATCTCTTTCAGAATTTTCCACAGTTTATTGTGATCCACACAAAGGCTTTGGCATAGTTAATAAAGCAAAATAGATGTTTTTCTGGAACTCTCTTGCTTTTTCATGATCCAGCGGATGTTGGCAATTTGATCGCTGGTTCCTCTGCCTTTCCTAAACCAGCTTGAAACTCTGGAAGTTCATGGTTCACGCATTGCTGAAGCCTGGCCTGGAGAATTTTGAGCATTACTTTACTAGCATGTGAGATGAGTGCAATTGTGTGGTAGTTTGAACATTCTTTGGCATTGCCTTTCTTTGGGACTGAAATGAAAACTGACCTTTTCCAGTCCTGTGGCCACTGCTGAGTTTTCCAAATTTGCTGGCATATTGAGTGCAGCACTTTCACAGCATCATCTTTCAGGTTTTGAAATAGCTCCACTGGAATTCCATCACCTCCACTAGCTTTGTTCGTAGTGATGCTTTCTAAGGCCCACTTGGTTCACATTCCAGGATGTCTGGCTCTAGGTCAGTGATCACATCATCATGATTATCTGCGTCATGAAGATCTTTTTTGTACAGTTCTTCTGTGTATTCTTGCCACCTCTTCTTAATATCTTCTGCTTCTGTTAGGTCCATACCATTTCTGTCCTTTATCAAGCCCATCTTTGCATGAAATGTTCCCTTGGTATCTCTGATTTTCTTGAAGAGATCTCTAGTCTTTCCCATTCTTTAGTTTTCCTCTATTTCTTTGCATTGATCACTGAGGAAGCCTTTCTTATCTCTTCTTGCTATTCTTTGGAACTCTGCATTCAGATGTTTATATCTTTCCTTTTCTCCTTTGCTTTTTGCTTCTCTTCTTTTCACAACTATTTATTAGGCCTCCCCAGACAGCCATTTTTCTCTTTTGCATTTCTTTTCCATGGGGATGGTCTTGATCCCTGTCTCCTGTACAATGTCATGAACCTCGTTCCATAGTTCATCAGGCACTCTATCTATCAGATATAGGCCCTTAAATCTATTTCTCACTTCCACTGTATAATCATAAGGGATTTGATTTAGGTCATACCTGAATGGTCTAGTGGTTTTCCCTACTTTCTTCAATTTAAGTCTGAATTTGGTAGTAAGGAGTTCATGATCTGAGCCACAGTCAACTCCTGGTCTTGTTTTTGTTGACTGTATAGAGTTTCTCCATCTTTTGCGGCAAAGAATATAATCAATCTGATTTCGGTGTTGACCATCTGGTGATGTCCATGTGTAGAGTCTTCTCTTGTGTTGTTGGAAAAGGGTGTTTGCTATGACCAGTGCATTTTCTTGGCAAAACTCTATTAGTCTTTGCCCTGCTTCATTCTGTATTCCAAGGCCAAATTTGCCTGTTACTCCAGGTGTTCTTGACTTCCTACTTTTGCATACCAGTCCCCTAAAATGAAAAGGACATCTTTTTTGGGTGTTAATTCTAAAAGGTCTTGTAGGTCTTCATAGAACCGTTCAACTTCAGCTCCTTCAGCATTACTGGTTGGGGCATAGACTTGGATTACTGTGATGTTGAATGGTTTGCCTTGGAAATGAACAGAGATCATTCTGTCGTTTTTGAGATTGCATCCAAGTACTGCATTTCGGACTGTTTTGTTGACCATGATGGCTACTCCATTTTTTCTGAGGGATTCCTGTCCACAGTAGTAGATATAATGGTCATCTGAATTAAATTCACCCATTCCAGTCCATTTTATTTCGCTGATTTCTAGAATGTCTACGTTCACTCTTGCCATCTCTTGTTTGATCACTTCCAGTTTGCCTTGATTCATGGACCTGACATTCCAGGTTCTTATACAATATTGCTCTTTATAGCATCGGACCTTGCTTCTATCACCAGTCACATCCACAGCTGGGTATTCTTTTTGCTTTGGCTCCATCCCTTCATTCTTTCTGGAGTTATTTCTCCATTAATCTCCAGGAGCATATTGGGCCCCTACTGACCTGGGGAGTTCCTCTTTCAGTATCATATCATTTTGCCTTTTCATACTGTTCATGGGGTTCTCAAGGCAAGAATACTGAAGTGGTTTGCCATTCCCTTCTCCAGTGGACCACATTCTGTCAGACCTCTCCACCATGACCCGCCTGTCTTGGGTTGCCCCATGGACATGGCTTAGTTTTATTCTCACAAGGCTGTGGTCCTAGTGTGATTAGATTGACTAGTTTTCTGTGAGTATGGTTTCAGTGTGTCTCCCGTCTGATGCCCTCTTGCAACACCTACCATCTTACTTGGGTTTCTCTTACCTTGGATGTGGGGTATCTCTTCACGGCGGCTCCAGCAAAATTTTAGTTTTATGTCATAGTCCAAACATTAGTATAAAGATTTTATCTTTCAATCCTGATCATAAAAAAACTTCATTTGTGAGAGTTAAAACTCACCAAGATTTATGCTGTGACTTGCTAGGTAGGAAACTCAAGCCAAGTGATTTTCAGCATTTATCTCCTCATCCAGTGTCTCCAAGTCAATGACAAGATGAAAGGAGGCCATGGGACATTCTGGTGAAATGCCATGAATTCCTCTCCAAGAAGAACGGAGACAAACTTTGATTTCATGACTTAAAATCGCACGTCAGTCTCTTGTTCATGTCTTGCCCAGTCAGCACTGACTATGATGTCTATGGTTCTGGTTTCTTCTCTCCCAATTCAGCCCCTGTGAGTCAAATACCAGCTTATGTACCAAGAACATTGTGCACCATGCTATTGTGCTATCAGTATTCTGGGGAAAATTTCCCATAACCCTCTGCATGTACCAATTTTGAAAGTATCCCATTTTTAACAATATGCAGGCTCCCATGAATAGGCAGCTTTTCATCACTGTTAACAAATGGCAATTATTTCCTCTCCAGCACATAATTTTTTTCCCATTTGTTGCCTACCTAGGTGACCTTCAGACTGCATTCACCATTTATATTTTTAAATTGCATTTTATTTAATTTTAAAACTTGAAAAAGATGGATAAATGTTTGTTCTTTTTCTTCCCCTGTTAAGCAGTGTTTCTCAACCTTTTACTTATTATTGGGGGAAAATAGAATCTTATAGACATTTCCCCTCTTATTATATCCCCCAACTATATCATTTTAATATACAGATGTATGTAAATGTCTCTCTGTACTGTGGGTGTTTGGAGTAACATTTAACATTCTTTCTCTCATCTCAAAATGGTACAGATGAACTTGGCAAAGAAAAATTTATTTATTTGCAAAGAAGAAATATAGACTCAGACAGAAAGAATAAACTTACCAGCTGCAAAGGGGAAGAGGGTGGGATGACCTGGGAGATTGGGATTGACATATAATGCACTGCTGCTGCTGCTACTATGTCGCTTCAGTCGTGTCCAACTCTGTGCGACCCCATAGACAGCAGCCCACCAGGCTTCCCCGTCCCTGGGATTCTCTAGGCAAGAAGACTGGAGTGGGTTGCCATTTCCTTCTCCAATGCATGAAAGAGAAAAGTGAAAGCGAAGTCGCTCAGTCGTGTCCGACTCTTCGTGACCCCATGGACTGCAGCCCACCAGGCTCCTCCGTCCATGGAATTTTCCAGGCAAGAGTACTGGGGTGGGGTGCCGTTGCCTTCTCTGATATATTGCACTACTATGTATAAAGTAGATGACTAACGGGAACCTAGTGTATAGCACAGGGGACTCTGCTCAGTGCTCTGGGATGACCTGAATGCAAAGAAATCCAAAAAAGAGGGGATATATGCATGTCTATAGCTGATTCACTTTGCTGTACCATAGATTATTAACACATTGTAAAACTATTATACTCCAATAAAAATTGAAAACAAGAATCAATTTTTGCTCCTTTGGGGGCAAGATTGTCTCTGTTGAAAATTCACCTTCTGGAACATTTTAATGTCAGAACTGAGGACAAAAGAACAAGGACAAGGGAAAGAAAGGAAGAGTTCAGCTTCTGCTGTGGACATGATTACCACTGCCCTTTCTTCAGAGTTGAATGAGACACTCTCTTAAAAGCTGACATGGATAAGATGCACACATTGTTTGTGCCAAGTGGTTCGTTTATATCAGACAGTCTAAGGTCATCAGAGACAAGTATACCTGCTACTCTGAATTCATAGATAATTTTCTAGGTTAGCCATCTAATAAAACTTCCTTGTAGAATTAATTCTGCTTAAAGGATTAAAAACCAACCGGGAACTTTGCAAAAGTAGCAATACTTCAATCCATTCTTTGTAGTCTTTCCAGCAATGCATTATAATTTGGGTCAAGATAGATGAAAGGTCAATAATCAGGGTGATAAGAAATGGGACTGGGGCTGAAGGGCTGATTTTGTTTTATCAACAAAATATGGCCTTAGTAAGGCCTTTCTACTTAAAATTTGTGCAAGTGGACCTGAATTTGCAACCTATATGGGTAGGTGCCATGCTTGGCTACATGCCAGTATATTGGCCTTTATCACACTGGTTATGCTTTCTTTTTAAAAATGCTTTTATAGGCTTCATGTTGACTATTTGAATAACAAGTTTTAGGCACAAAGCTTATAATCATGACTATATTACAAAAACTGTTACACATCCAGTGTGAATAATGTAGTTGAGAGAATACATTATATGCTTGCTATTTTATAGTTTTGAATAAAATTGGATACATATTGAAGTTAAAGGTTAAAATTATATTTATTAGCAGCATTTTAGGTGATTTTAAATGTGGAAAACATATTCAAGATGTGAAATAGAAGCACCTATGTACAAGTTGCCCCACTAACCTTCAACTTTCGGCATTACTTATTACATTCTTTATATGATAGAATAAAATGATTTTTTTATCTGTTTTTTTTTTTTTTTTTTTTTTACTTTCTAAAAGATTCAGTTCTAGCTTTTTGATATTGAAGTTTCCTGGCATCAAAAGCCCTTTCAATGGTTTTTAGTGACTCACATATTTACAGCTCACAATAAAAAATTTTAAACTTCGCAAAAAATATTTTTGTTTTTTCTAGTTGGCCTCCTTGATCATATTGAGCTCTCATATTTTCCACTCTTAGTGTGCAAGGAAAGCACTTTATTAATTTTAATTTCTGTTTTGTTTAATTTTTTAAAATGAAATAAGGACTTTTTTTTCCTTTCCAACTGAATGTAGAGGCCTAATAGTTTTCAGAGTTGATGTTCCATAATTCAAAGAGACATTTAGATCAGTTCAGTTCAATCACTCAGTCGAGTCCGACTCTTTGCAACCCCATGAATTGCAGCACGCCAGGCCTCCCTGTCCATCACCAACTCCTGGAGTTCTCTCAGACTCATGTCCATCAAATCAGCGATGCCATCCAGCCATCTCATCCTCTGTCGTCCCCTTCTCCTCCTGCCCTCAATCCCTCCCAGCATCAGAGTCTTCTCCAATGAGTCAACTCTTCACATGAGGTGGCCAAAGTACTGGAGTTTCAACTTTAGCATCATTCCTTCCAAAGAAATCCCAGGGCTGATCTCCTTCAGAATGGACTGGTTGGATCTCCTTGCAGCCCAACGGACTCCCAAGAGTCTTCTCCAACACCACAGTTCAAAAGCATCAATTCTTCGGCACTCAGCCTTCTTCACAGTCCAACTCTCACATCCATACATGACCACTGAAAAAACCATAGCCTTGACTAGGCGAACCTTTGTTGGTAAAGTAATGTCTCTGCTTTTGAATATGCTATCTAGGTTGGTCATAACTTTCCTTCCAGGGAGTAAGCATCTTTTAATTTCATGGCTGCAGTCACCATCTGCAGTGATTTTGGAGCCCAGAAAAAGAAAGTCTGACACTGTTTCCACTGTTTCCCCATCTATTTCCCATGAAGTGATGGGACCAGATGCCATGATCTTCGTTTTCTGAATGTTGAGCTTTAAGCCAACTTTTTCACTCTCCTCTTTCATTTTCAACAAGAGGCTTTATAGTTCCTCTTCACTTTCTGCCATAAGGGTGGTGTCATCTGCATTTCCAAGGTTATTGATATTTCTCCCGGTGATAGTGATCCCTTATTATTTAACTAATTCATAAGCATCTGTCTTACTTGATATTTACTCTCATCTTTATTGGCTACTAATGAAAGTGAAGAGGAACTAAAAAGCTTCTTGATGAAAGTGAAAAAGGAGAGTGAAAAAGTTGGCTTAAAGCTCAACATTCAGAAAACGAAGATCATGGCATCTGGTCCCATCACTTCATGGCAAATAGATGGGGAAACAGTGGAAACAGTGTCAGATTTTACTTTTCTGGGCTCCAAAATCACTGCAGATGGTGATTACAGCCATGAAATTAAAAGACGCTTACTCCTTTGAAGGAAAGTTATGACCAACCTAGATAGCATATTCAAAAGCAGAAACATTACTTTGCCAACAAAGGTCCATCTAGTCAAGGCTATGATTTTCCCAGTAGTCATGTATGGATGTGAGAGTTGGACTGTGAAGAAAGCTGAGCGCCGAAGAATTGATGCTTTTGAACTGTGGTGATGGAGAAGACTCTTGAGAGTCCCTTGGACTGCAAGGAGATCCAACCAGTCCATTTTAAAGGAGATTGGTCCTGGGTGATCTTGGGAGGACTGATGCTAAAGCTGAAACTCCAGTACTTTGGCCACCCCATGCGAAGAGTTGACTCATTGGAAAAGACTCTGATGCTGGGAGGGATTGAGGGCAGGAGGAAAAGGGGACGACAGAGGTTGAGATGGCTGGATGGCATCACTGACTCAATGGACATGAGTTTGCGTGAACTCCAGGAGTTGGTGATGGACAGGGAGGCCTGGTATGCTGCAATTCATGGGATCACAAAGAGTCGGACACGACTGAGCAACTGAACTGAATGAATATTTTTGGCTCTGAATTAAAAAAACTTCCATTGATTTTATGGTTTTCACCATTTGGGATCATACTTCAGACCAGATCACAGAAAGCATACAGTTTTGTGTGTGTGTCTGTGTGTCTGTGTGTGTACTTTTCCACTTAAAAAAAAGAAAAAAAGTAATTGGAGGATAATTACTTTACAATGTTGCGTTGGTTTCTGCCATACAACAACGTGATTCAGCCACAAGTATGCCCCTCCCTCTTCAGCCTCCCTCCCACGCCCCCATCCCACCCCTCTAGGTTGTCACAGATCACTGCTTTGAGCTCCTTGTGTGATTCAGCAACGTCCCACCAGCTCTCTATTTCAATATGATAATGCGTATGTTTCAATGCTACTCTCTCAATTCCTCCCACCCTCTCCTTCCCCCGCTCTGTCCACAGATCTGCTCTCTATGTCTGGGCCTCTATTCTTGTCCTGCAAATAGGTTCATCTGTACCAATTTTCCTAAATTTCATATGTAGCATGCAATTTTAATACTTAAATGCAGTTTTTCAAATAGGTGTCTTTCCATCATCATTACCAAAGAAATTTTATATCCAAATGTCTCTTTCATATAGTTCTACAAAAACAGAGAATATTCTTCCTATTTGACAGAAAAAAAAAAAAGACAGAAAAACCCTCAGATTTTTTCCCACTTGAATAAGGTCAACTGAGTTTGTGGCAGAAATGAAAATAAAACCCTAACTCTTAGGCCCTCCTACAGGAATACATTTTCTTTGGGAAATAATCATAGGTACTTGAAAAGGACCTCTTTGAAAAAAAAATGTGGATTCCAAATCACCCGATTCAGTTCAGTAAGTGTTTGCAGAGTGTTTTTTATTTCTCAAATACACAGTGAGGACACCAACTCTATTTTCTCCTTGCCCAGCGTGTGAAATGTTGCCCCTTAGACAACAGGAAATGGTCTTCTTTTCTCTGTTTCCAGGTTATAAAATACATGCTGATAATGTGTCTTTACCTGTCAATCCAATGCAGTTACCATGCACATGCAGAAGAGCAGAAGAGCAGCAATTTGTAAGGTGGTATTTTACAGTCACCTCATTTGTTAGCCTAATGGGCCAGTCAGGAGCACTATTTCATGCTTGATTGACTTTCTCTTCTCAGGCTCTGCTTAGGGGATTAGGAACTTTCTAGGCTTTGAACCAAGAAAGGATTTAAAGGCAGGAGACCACCTAAACCCCAGAAAGACTTGCATTTTCCCTTCTACTGGCAGAGTTCTACTTATGAAATGAATGTAATTTTGAAAGGTTGCTTGAAATGTTAAGTATGTTTTAAACAGCTGTTCTACCACCAGGCTAAAGGAAACACTATAATATAATGTAAATAGGACTCATAATTTAAAAAAAATCTCAGCTCTAGTTGTAACTTTTTTTCTTCTTGTTTTGAGATCTTTGGCACAATATTTGGAGAGACTCACTTTCCACTTATATATCATTACAAAAGTCCTTGGAGATATTGAAGAAAACAGAAAAGGTAGAATTTTGAGCTAATAAAGAGCCCACTCACCTTATCTTATGTTCAAGCTCCAACTGTTCTGTCAAAATACTTAGGAATTTAGATGAAGAGGAAATTGAACAGAATCATAAACTAACAATAGGAAGAATCCACATAGTGAGGTCTAGGGAAAATTTCCAACAACTGTTAAGATGTACTCTTTTTTTTATACTACAGTTGATCCAACTTCTGAAGGAGGACAGTAGATTGTCATGAAATCAGGAGGGACAGGATTTTATTCTCCTGTCAATTTGTCCTGAAACTTTGAATATAGGTACTACACCAATTAAAACAATAGGTAGTTGATCTCATGTGCACACATACTCAGTCACTTCAGTCATGTCTAATGCTTTGCAACCAATGGACTGTAGCCCACCAAGCTCCTCTGTCCATGGGATTCTCCAGGCAAGAATACTGGAGTAGGGTGCCATTTCCTCCTCCAGGGGATCTTCCCAACCCAGGGATCAAACCTGCATCTCTTATGTCTCCTGCATTGGCAGACAGGATCTTTACCATTTCGTATATACATTTGTTTGCATAAAGTTGTTCATTATGCTCTCTTATTATTATTATTCTTTTAATATCTGTAAGATCTGTGATGATAATTTCATTTTCACTCTTGTCCACAGTAATTTGTGTTCTTTCTCTTTATTAGATCAATCTTATTGACCTCATCAAAGAGCTAGCTTTGGACATTGATAACTTTTTTTTTTTTTACTAAATGTGTTGTTAACCTTTCTATTTTATTTAATTTTTCTTATTTTTACTATTTCCTTCATCCTTTTTGCCTTGTTCCCTTTTTTTCTTCTTAAGTGGGAACCTCAGATTGTTGATTTTAGATTTATCTTCTTTTCTAATGTACACCCTATAAGAGAAATAAATTTCTCTTAGTCTTGCTTTTGCTGCATCACATACATTTTTGTTTTTCCCTTGTCATTTAACATAACATTGGAAGTCCTAGCCATAACAA
Organism: Tragelaphus eurycerus; assembly: GCA_935064755.1. Taxonomy (NCBI): domain Eukaryota; kingdom Metazoa; phylum Chordata; class Mammalia; order Artiodactyla; family Bovidae; genus Tragelaphus; species Tragelaphus eurycerus. The sequence goes on along the minus strand of CAKXYN010000034.1, from coordinate 6,573,122 downwards.
CCAGACAAAAAAAAAAGAAATAAAAGACATCCAAATTGGAAGGGAAGAGGTAAAACTCACTATTTGCAGATGACGTAGTCTTTAAGTGAAACAGATAATATTCACTAAAGTAATGTTAGTATTTCTTAGTAAAGTCTAGAATTTTATGTCCCACATCTTCCTAGCCCTATTTCCCTTGGAAAAAAAAAAAAAAGCTCCCTGAAGAATATTGAGACATTTATTAAATCTATAGTGCCTAAGGAAACCTCAAGTATCACTTTATGGCAACTTTTATCTTGATATGCCCAGTCAAGAATACCCGATCTCAGACGGTTAACATTTTCAAAATAATCCTCAACACCATCTTCATAACAAGACCCTAATATTGTCTTCCAAAATCTATTTTTGAAGGAATAATTTTGGGGGAAACTTGGAGAAACAAAACTAAATATCTGACCACTAGGGTAGCATTTGAGGTCTGAAATCATTTCTTAGATAAAGTCTATTAACTGGAGGCAAAATTAGCAAGTAACTATACCTTCCTACTTACCACACATCCAAGCAGTTAGGTGCTTACACCAGCAAATCATCTTTGTGAGCAGGATTTGGCTCGAGAACAATCCAAATGTTCAAAAAGAAGATTCCCATGTTGGTATTCTTTCTGAAAATCTCTATACGCCCAAAGTCACAGCACCATTGACACAGGGAATGATTCTCCACCTTGAAATCTTTGGCTCTGTACAAAGGACTGTGGCTGTCATTACACGAACCATTCATGTAACACTACAAAGCTGACTTTGTTATCAATCCAAAGTCAGACTTGTATGAATCCACCTTCAAGATTACCTTCAAAATTAATATTCTTCCCAGTATACAATTTTAGGATCCTGGAGTGCATATTTTCCAAAGATGTCATGCAATATTTTAAATAAAACAGCAATAAAGTGCTTAAGACTTTCAACGAGGTCAACAGACATTTTTGGAATGACCACAAAGTAACACAATACATAGTTATCAATTTATAAACTCAATTGACTCCAAAGAACTAAAACGTTCAAGCAAGCCAGTATTCTGAAAAATATTTCCATAGATTTGATTACAGCTGTTTTCCTGCTTTAGAGACACTGTGCCATCCCAAACCTCATCAATTTTCTCACACAAAAGGAGACATTTCATACTTAGTATGTATCAGAGCTGAGACAACCATCATCTTTCTGCAAGAAAATCTTCAGGTTTCACATGAAATGAGATTAGATTATTTTGGACTTTAATGTTCTCCTGTTTATTGTAGACACTTTCTGAAGTTCTCTCAACCAGAAACCCAGAAGTATAAGGAGTGTCTGCTGTAACAAGTGGATTTCATTACATGAAATGCCCAGCTTGCTCTGATTGACTCACAATTATGTCTGGAGAACGAGACCATTTCAGACTCGTTAATCAGTATCCGTGGCTCTAAGAATTGAGATGCTCTGTGCCTGTATAACTCTCCCTGCAGTGAAGCTCTGAGTCTGCTACCGCATGCTCTCAGAGAGGGAGGGGAAAGGATACACAGGGAAGCATATCATCAAAGGTCACAAGTATTTAAAGCCCTCCCAGGTGAGAGCCAAATGCAAGCTGTGGATCAAATAAAAATGCAACGACAATCACACCATGGTTACAAAGCAGAGTTAAGCTGGATTCAACCGTGGCAAATTGTTTCCAATGCCTAGTTCCCCTCCTGATCTCAATCCTCGTCTCTTTCTTCAGCTTTGTGGTTATTCTCGCAAATACTTTCCCTCCTGCTCGTCTTCCTAACACTAGTCTATTTTATCATTTTTTTAGACTGTCCTCATTTATTGAAAACATTCCCATGCTCACTTCTGCAATGTTTCTTCCTCGCTCTTCAACCCCAGTTTGCACTGTATTATTATTAATTTTTGGCTTTTAATAAAACAGTTTATTTTATATTGGAGTATAGCTGATTAACGGAGAAGGCAATGGCACCCCACTCCAGTACTCTTGCCTGGAAAATGCTATGGACGGAGGGGCCTGGTGGGCTGCAGTCCATGGGGTCACTAAGAGTTGGACACGACTGAGCGACTCCACTTTCACTTTTCACTTTCATGCATTGGAGAAGGAAATGGCAACCCACTCCAGTGTTCTTGCCTAGAGAATCCCAGGGACGGGGGAGCCTGGTGGGCTGCCGTCTCTGGGGTCGCACAGAGTCGGACACGACTGAAGTGACTTAGCAGCAGCAGCAGCATAGCTGTTTAACAGTATAGTGTAGTTTCAGGTGAAGAGCAAAGGGACTCCACCATACATAAATACATGTATCCATTCTCCCCCAGACTCCCCTTCCCATCCAGGCTGCCACGTAACATCGCTGTTATTGTTTAGTCACCAAGCTGTGTCTTGCTCTTTTGTGTTGCCATGGAGTACAGCCCACCAAGCTCCTCTGTCCATGGAATTTCCCAGGCAAGGATACTGGAGTGTGTTGCCATTTCCTTTTCCATGGATCTTCCTAACTCAGGGATTGAACCTGTGTCTTCTGTGTTGGCAGGCATATTATTTTACCACTAAGCCACCAGAGAAGTCCCAGAAAACACTGAGCAGATATGTGAACCGTGAACTTCCTGATGTTCAAGCTGGTTTTAGAAAAGGCAGAGGAACCAGAGATCAAATTGCCAACATCTGCTGGATCATGGAAAAAGCAAGAGAATTCCAGAAAAACATTCATTTCTGCTTTATTGACTATGCCAAAGCCTTTGACTGTGTAAATCACAATAAACTGTATAAAATTCTGAAAGAGGTGGGAATACCAGACCACCTGATATGCCTCTTGAGAAATGTGTATGCAGGTCAGGAAGCAACAGTTGGAACTGGACATGGAACAACAGACTGGTTCCAAATAGGAAAAGGAGTACGTCAAGGCTGTATATTGTCACCCTGTTTATTTAACTTATATGCAGAGTACATCATGAGAAACGCTGGACTGGAAGAAACACAAGTTGGAATCAAGATTGCTGGGAGAAATATCAATAACCTCAGATATGCAGATGACACCACGCTTATGGCAGAAAGTGAAGAGGAACTAAAAAGCCTCTTGATGAGAGTGAAAGTGGAGAGTGAAAAAGTTGGCTTAAAGCTCAACATTCAGAAAACGAAGATCATGGCGTCTGGTCCCATCACTTGATGGGAAATAGATGGGGAAACAGTGGAAACAGTGTCAGACTTTCTTTTTCTGGGCTCCAAAATCACTGCAGATGGTGACTGCAGCCATGAAATTAAAAGACGCTTACTTCTTGGAAGGAAAGTTATGACCAACCTAGATAGCATATTCAAAAGCAGAGACATTACTTTGCCAACAAAGGTTCTCCTAGTCAAGGCTATGGTCTTTCCTGTGGTCGTGTATGGATGTGAGAGTTGGACTGTGAAGAAGGCTGAACGCCGAAGAACTGATGCTTTTGAACTGTGGTGTTGGAGAAGACTCTTGAGAGTCCCTTGGACTGCAAGGAGATCCAACCGGTCCATTCTGAAGGAGATCAGCCCTGGGATTTCTTTGGAAGGAATGATGCTAAAGCTGAAACTCCAATATTTTGGCCACCTCATGAGAAGAGTTGACTCATTGGAAAAGACTCTGATGCTGGGAGGGATTGGGGGCAGGAGGAGAAGGGGAGGACAGAGGATGAGATGGCTGGATGGCATCACTGACTCGATGGATGTGAGTCTCAGTGACCTCCGGGAGTTGGTGATGGACAGGGAGGCCTGGCGTGCTGCCATTCTTGGGGTTGCAAAGAGTCGGACACGACTGAGCGACTGATCTAATCTGATCTGAAAGGTAGAGAACAGAAAACCATACTAAAAATGAACCAGCATATTATTTTCATGGCTAGATGTATTTTGTGTTTCATCTGCCACTATGAATAAAGATAGACATGCTAGAGCAGCCATACGTGGCTGTTTGTGATCAAATGTGAGCTGTACAGTGGCTCGTGTGTGTACCACGGTGTCTGTCCATGATCTCCCTGTAAGGATTCTAAGATGTTTAGCATCATTTGTGTATGTTTTTTGAAAGGAATGTTGACATAGCATGAATATGGTCATTCTTTTCCTCTGTTTAAGGCTGGCATAACAAATAAGACTCTCTAAATTTATATGCCCAATTGCTTTTAGGTTAACAGGCTCTGAAGAGCTGTGGAAATACTCCCCCAGAGTTTCATTGTGGGTTAATGGAGAATCATCCAGACTTTCTTCAGGACAATTAGAATAATAAACATCAGGCAGTTTAATCAATTAGACCTTTCACCAGGACCATCACTCAAGTGGACAAGCAATTCGGACTATTCCCCAAGGAAATCTGGACTCAGTGATCTCTGCTCTTTGCCAAAACCCTGGTGAGAGACTGAAGAGTTATTCTACCAGTGATACAAGGCAGGGCCAGTAGGAGAGGCTCCTATGGTGCTTATTTTGGGGAAGTTGTATAAGAAGGACCAGGAGCAGAGTCTGGTGCAGGTAGTGAGGACCCCCTACCCTTCATTCTCATAGACGAAGAAGTCATAATCAACAGTGAGTTTTCTTCTCTGGATGGGAAGAAAATATGGTAAAATCTCACTATTATTATAGTAAAATCTCAGAGTATATGTGGCTAGATGTGTGTGGAGGGGGCAGATTCCAATTTGAATATGCAGAACATTTTTTAAAAGCTGCACTGTAGAATTCTGTCAAGGCAGCTTTGTCGCTTTCAAAGATGTACAGTAGCTGGCAATGGAGTGGCAAATTGCTTCCTACTAGAGGTCTTTCAGTTCAGTTCAGTTGCTCAGTCATGTCTGATTCTTTGTGACCCCATGGATTGCAGCACGCCAGGCTGTCCTGTCCTTCACCATTTCCTGGAGTTTGCTCAAGCTTATGTCCATCGAGTCGGTGTTGCCATCCAACCATCTCATCCTCTGTCGTCCCCTTCTCCTTCTGTCTTCAATCTTTCCCAGCATCAGGGTCTTTTCCAATGAGTTAGTTCTTTGCATCAGGTGGCCTAAGTATTGGAGTTTCAACTTCAGCATCTGTCCTTCTAATGAATATTCAGGACTGATTTTCTTTAGGACTGACAGATAGAGGTCTTTAGGCACCTTGTTTATTAACATACACATAAGGATAATTTATAAGTAGTATGCCGATTAATTGTTTATAAATGATGCTTCTTGAGTACTAGAGGGCTCTTGAAATCAATTGTTTCTTTTAAGTATTTTAAATATCGTTCCAGCACACTTATACCATGAATTATTTGGGAAACTCTTTCTCTATTGCTAACATAAAGATAAAATTAAGTCCAGTTCTAATCAAAATTATCACAAATTCTATTTGTTGCTGTCTGGTGGACTGTCTTGCTAGATAACCAGTACTCTGTAAGTTTAGTTGCTATTGTAAAGACACAGCTCCTACCACAGCATTGAAATTTTATTTCTGAAAGATAGTAAGAAATGGGAAAACATCCAAAATATGATGAAGTAGTTTGACATTTCCACCGTTAAAGCTGGTATGTTTTTCCTAATAGTTATTATAAGGTCACATTTTAAAATAAAGACCAGAACTGGTATATGTGTGTGTGTGGACAGGTCAACAGTTTTCCAGGTTCTTCTCCTAAATACGAAGTGAATGTATGTGCTCAGTCATGTCCAGTTCTTTGCGACCCCATGGACTGTAGCCCACCAGATTCCTCTGTCCATGGGATTTCCCAGGCAAAAATATTGGAGTGGGTTGCTGTTTCCTTCTCCAGGGGATCTTCATGGTCCAGGGATAGAATCCACATCTCCTACACTGGCAGGTCCTTTCTTTACCACTGAGCCACCTGGGAAGCCCCTAAATACCAAGGTCATTGTCCATTGTGCATTCTGATAGTGAGATAAAATTAATGAACAAGGGTAGTGTTGGTGCAGCAGGTTCACATTTTGACTTTTTACTAACATTTCTATTGGCCTTGACTGATGTCTTGATGTGTGTATGAATACACACACACACGCGCACGCATGCATACACACAGTTTTTGCAGCTTTCAACACTGAAAGAGATCAAATAAGATAATGTATTTTCTCCCCATGGGATAGGAATAAGATAACATTCTCATTTTATTTAAAAAAAAAAAAGAAAGAAAGAAAGAAATTAACCAAGGTTGTCCACTGCTGGCAAAGGCAGTGTACTTTTAGACAAGACTTTCAAAAACAAAAGGAGAATCTTTTGCCGTCCAGAGAGAAGCAAGACAATTATTTATCTTCTTACTCAACACTTATTAATAAGCACGTTCCCTGTGCCTGATTGTTTTCTAGATATGAGAATGTGTCAATGAACAAATGTCCTTGAAGTTATGAAGCTTACATTCAAGCCCCTGCTTATTTTTTCAAAACCTTTTAACTTCTTAATTACTGTGTGACATTTACATACTTCTTTAGAGTTTGTAGTACAGTTTCACGTGCATTATCCCCTTTTGATCATCATAAGGAAGTTATAAATGAAACAATATCTCACTAGCTCCAGTGTAAAGGAAGGGAAACAGGCTCAGTGAGGCTAACTGATGGTGCTGGATAAGAGGACTTTTAATGGCCATGCCGTCTATGGGATCTTAGTTCCCCAGCCAGGGATCAAATCTGGGTCCCCCACAATGGAAGTACCAAGTTTGACCCACCCGGCCACCAGGGAACTCTCAAGAACTTCTAAGAGTTCTCAAATCTCAATCCGACTTGAGATTTCCAAATAGATCAAATAAAATTGCTAATTCTTCACAGGATCGAAGAGAGGCATGCTACTGCTACTGCTAAGTCACTTCAGTGGTGTCCAACTCTGTGCGACCCCATAGATGGCAGCCCACCAAGTTCCCGCGTCCCTGGGATTCTCCATGCAAGAGTACTGGAGTGGGTTGCCATTTCCTCTCCCAGTGCATGAAAGTGAAAAGTGAAAGTGAAGTCGCTCAGTTGTGTCTGACCCTCTTTATCTTTTAATTTCACCTCTAGAGCCTGTAGTGGATTTTGCACTTGAGCATGACTGTTTTTTTGATTCTGTGTCCAACAATGCCACTGTCTCCTTTCAACACCAACCCTTGGCCTTCGGGCCCACAATTGAAAAAGATGGGACAACTCTCCATGTCCCCTTTCTCTCTGGGTCCAGTTTTTCCATGATAATTCCCTCCTCTTGGAGTGAGTACTTGTCCATGTAGAAATACTTTTGGTTCTAAATAATCCAAGAGAAATCTCTCTAACAAGAGGATGTGAGCCAGAATACTTCCTGTCTACACTCAAGGGTCCCCGATTGATGACACTATGTTTCCATGTTAAAAAGGGGCTTAAAATAATGTCTGAAGAGATTCTTTTGAGAAGACAACCTTGGGTGCTTATATTTTAAAGTTATATTTCCACAACCACACTGACATTATGAATACAGGATGGAAGTTTCACTTTATTGCTGGAGGCTGTTATTTGAAGCTATTCCAGATTTAATGTATCTAGAATCCACTTCATCTCTCTGGCTTTATTATTTCCACACACTAAACCTTAGCATTTATTTAGGTGGCAGGTAACATTATTCTTGCTAAGAACTAGATACCATTCTCAAGGTGGCACCCGAGACAGCTTAACTATTGCCTTTGGGGGGCTCCTGACTTTCCCTGGCTGCTGATAACATGGATGAAAAACTAGAAATCTGATAGTAAATTATATGAAAAGCCATCAGGACAACTTTCTCAAAATGAGGACATGTTGACAAGTGGAAACGGAAAGAAATAATATTTTTAGGAAAAAAGTGTTAGAGAAGAAGCTTAGCCTTTTCCATTTGGGAGCATTTTCTCTGTTTTCTTCTCCTTTGAAAATCAATAGCAGGTTCGCTAGGCTCCCTGAAATGGGACCCAAGTGTGACACAGTTGAACACCCCTCACTTGATTACAGCATGTTCTTTTTATGTTAAATGCCTGACAATGCCACTAAAGCATTGTGCCTTGTGTTATGAGCACAGCTGGATCTGAAGCTAAAACCCTGGGTCCCTGGGTAGCTGGGTAATTTCCTCCTAAACCCAGGCAGCTAAACAATAAGTAATAATGTGGCCATGGTTTGATCTGCCTGGAATAAATGACTGGGGCTGTTTACTCTACAATGGAACACACAGCAAGACTCTAACACATTTTCTTAACCAAATCCTCCCCTCCAGCTTACACAACTGAGAAAAAAAAAAAAAAAAAAAAAAAAAGAGGAGCCAACACTTTTTTCCAGGACAGGAGTCTGGAAAGAATTTTGAAATTTATTTTTAAATAAGGCATGATTAGGAAAGAGAGAAACTAGACAGCATTTTTAAAAGCAGAGATATTGCTTTGCCAACAAAGGTCTGCCTAGACAAGGCTATGGTTTTTCCACTGGTCATGTATGGATGTGAGAGTTGGACTATAAAGAAAGTTGAGCACAGAAGAATTGATGCTTTTGAACTGTGGTGTTGGAGAAGACTCTTGAGAGTCCCTTGGACTACAAGGAGATCCAACCAATCCATCCTAAAGATTAGTCCTGGGTGTTCATTGAACAGACTGAAGTTGAAGCTGAAACTCCAATACTTCGGCCACCTGATGCGGAGAGCTGACTAATTTGAAAAGACCTTGATGCTCAGAAAGATTGAGGGCAGGAGGAGAAGGGGATGGCAGAGGATAAGATGGTTGGATGGCATCACCGACTCAATGGACATGGGTTTGGGTGGACTCCGGAAGTTGGTGATGGGCAGGGAGGCCTGGCGCGCTGCAGTTCATGGTGTTGCAAAGAGTCGGACACGATTGAGTGACTGAACTGTGGTGTATATGTGTTTCTATAACCTTCTAACGTTTTTCTCTAGGAAAAATAACTGGACAAGTTTACCTGGCAATAACTGTCTTCCCAAAGGCTCACACAGCAGGAGACAGAAGTTTTAACTTAGAAAGCTTGATAGAAACACTTCACTGTAGCAAATCATTTATGATCCAGCTCTAAGAATCAAATGATAAAATGGGACCTAGGAGAACTTACCATCACCAACACTTATAAATACGTTGCTTTCTGCTAGTCTCCAATTAGAAAGGTCTTTTAATTATTATTTTCCTCATGTCGTACTGAGTCTCAACTTCTGGCAGGGACCTAAATTTGGATTTTGTCACTGTCATCATGGGGATAATTCTGGGCAAGTACATATAAGTGTAGAAGTCAAAGAATTGGTAGCAGTGCAGTACTATTTATTTTATATATAAAGCTGTTGTGTAGTGTTGAAGGAAGTAGACTGAGGCTCAGACTTTGTTCTCTGCCACTTGTATCTGTGTCACTCTATGCAAGTTACATTAACCCCTCTGTGCTCCAGTTTTCCCATTAGCAAAATAAAGATAATGAGAGTAAGTTATAGTGTTAGTCACTTGAGATTTCCACTCAAGATAAACCTCATGGACTGGACTGTAGCCCACCAGGCTCCTCTGTCCACAGAATTCTCCAGGCGAGAATACCGAAGTGGGTTGCTATTCCCTTCTCCAGGGGAATCTTCCAGACCCAGGGATCGAACTCGGGTCTCCTGCATTGCAGGCATATTCTTTGCCATCTAAGCCACCAGGGCAACCCTAACTGATAAACTAAATTATAAGGCAGTTGTGAATAATACATGTTAATCTGTAAAAAGGACTCAGAGGAGTGTCTGGCACATAACAAAACATCATATCATTGTATCAGTGTTTGCTCTTGTGGTCATGGCTGTGGTTGCCGTTATATTTATTATGATTATTTTGTGATAGTTTCTAGTTATACTTTCTTTTCAGAATTCAAGTCCTGTGATTTGTATTTTTTAAATAATCTTAACTTAGTGCCTCTCTTGTGATATATATTTTTTTCTCTGCTTCCCCTTTGATGGCTTTAGGACTTGTGAGTAGAGGGAGATGTGGGAAGGCTTAAACTACTAGAGCCATGTATTTGGGAAAGTAGCCAGTCACTACACTGAAAAAAAGTTTCTGCTGCTTATTTCCAAGATTTCTACTCAAGATAAATCTCACTGTATCTGGTAGTTGGTCCAGTGGTGTATGGGTATCCTTGAATGGTAACCGGACAGTTACCTGAGGCTAACAATCTTCCAAGATGGAGCCAGGGAGATAGGATGCTTATAATCCCCAGGGAGAAATGTGCATGTCACATGATCCAGAAGCATGTCCCTTTATCCCCATAAGAAAACTCTAAACTGCTTCTTGCCCCCGCCACCACCTCTTTATCTCTGGCTCCATCTCTATCTCTTCTCTTCCCCACCTCTCCCTCCTAGCAGTCATCTGCACTCCCCTCTGAGCTCACAGAAAATTCTGTGCTACTTGGGTACTGCAGGTAACTCACGGCTCTGAGCAGGAGTGCTTTGCCTCTCATAACTCTTATGGCTATTTATTAGATTTCTAGAACTGATCAGTGTAGCTGAGTTTTTCTCTTTTCTCATTTGCCCCAACTTCAAAGGAAAGGTCAACAAACACTTTCATCAACACTCCATCTTCATCTCCCAGCTTAGCCCTTGTTGGAGAAGCTTGGAAAACACAAAGACAGACCTTTTGGTAAGAGTTTCAAATCCCTCTGGTTTAGCTCTCTCTTTCTTTGCTGGAAGAATTCTTCTTAATGTCCAGGGGACTGTTGGAAGGGACAGAGAAGGAAATGATTTGCTATAACATCTGAAGCTTTTCTTTCTCCTGCATGCCTTAATCTGTAGCTCTTAAATCTAGAAACTCCAAGTTTAGCATCTTTATTGTTCAGCATTGATCTGACAGTTTTTTTCTCAGGTTGACATCAGCGCATGATGTGCAGCCAGAATGTGGGCAGTTGAAGGGGGAAAATATAACATTCAGGGTAGGGAATCAAAGTTTATTCTGCCACAGAAGACCTGATCCAACGAATGCAGTCGAGTAGGGAAGGGGATTGGCACACTTTCTTAGCTGTTGCACAAGCATTTTAAATAAATGCCATATGTACCCAAAAGTATCTATCTTAAACATAATTCTAAAATCTTTATAAGTTATGCCCAACCTTAAAATAGTAAAGATCATCATCAAGTAGATAGAATATGATTTTAAAATAATAATAATAATATCAATAAAAGGGGTTCTTATGGCAAATGTTTGAGCATTCTTTCTACAGTAGTATTTCCATTTTATTTTATTTTTTCAAATTTTATTGAAATATAGTTGATTTACAATGTTGTGTTACTTTCAGGTGTACAGCAAAGTGATTCATTTATACATATATATTTTTTTCATTCTTTCCTCATGTAGGATATCACAGAATATTAAGCAGAGTTTTGTGTGCTATACAGTAGGTCCTTGTTGCCTATCTATCTTATGTATAGTAGTGTCTGTATGTTAATGCCAAGCTCCAGATTTATCCCTCCCCACCATGGAAACCTTTTGGTAACCATAAGTCTGTTTTTGATATCTGGAAGTTTGTTTGTGTCTTGTAAATGAGTTCACGTGTGTCAGTTCTTAACATTAGATGCCACATATGAGTCATATCACATGATATTTGTCTTTCTCTGTTGGATCAATTTCATTTAGTGTGATTATCTCTAGGTCCATCATATTTCCATTATAGTGATGAAAGAGAAAGCTCAGTGGTGTTGGATAATTTGAACAAGCTTACACAGCTAATGAGTAGAAGAGCCAGAATTTGACCCAAAGGTCTACTTGTCTCCAAAGTGCTTTCCAATAACACACAGCCACCTCCCATTAGTAAAACCAAACTCTTCAACCTTAGTTAACTGATGGAAAAAATTATTTACTCTGACTCTTCTCTACCTAGGTTAAAACTGTTCCCTGTGGATAATTCCACATTAGGAATAAATAATAAATGTACTTGCCATCCTTATTTAGAAATCCTGTTGCTAAAATGTCAGAAAGTACAGGTTATTGGAAGTTATTCGAAAGGTAGAAATGAAAAAAATCTCTGGGGAGTCAACAATTATTTTGACTCTCTTTCTGCAAACCTTTCTCACATTTTGAGTATCTTGAGCAGGTCTGCGAGAGAAGTAAGTTTTAAATTAATTTTCTCTTGGCAGGTTGTATTGATGATAAATTGAAGAACCCCACAAAATCAGCCCCATAGCTAGGTGTTTAATAGCTCAGTCACTTCAACGCCCCATTGGGGTCACTTTTGTTTTTTTCCCCCTTCCCTTCCATCCAGAATAACGCAGAGTCTTAATAAGACTTGGAAGCAATTTTGATATCAAAAACTAAGAGGCAGCTCTACTTTTAATAAGCTTTAATATCAAGGTATCAGCAGCACCCTTGGTGCTATGGCCGGAAATGATAGTTTTATTATCCTTTCCTTTGAAACTGATAAATTGGTTCAGGCTAAAGACAGCTTTTTTAGAAGCCACCAAAAAAAGCAAGAAGAAAAGAAACTGACTATCACTGGAGTTATTTAAAGCTCTATAGAAAATTCTAATAGATAGGACATTTCATGTGGCTGTTGTCATTGAGTGCTGAGTCCTGAATGCTTGCCAATTGCAAAGGGAAGTGTGTGTGTGTGTGTGTGTGTGTGTGTGTGTGTGTGTGTGCATATTTCACAGGAAGAGAGAGAGGTGGGGGACACTAAGAAAGAATATTTGGGCTTGGTGTCACTTTCAACTTTGGTTTTGCATATTTCAGTCTATTGGAGAAGGAAATGGCAACCCACTCCAGTGTTCTTGCCTGGAGAATCCCAAGGACAGCAGGACCTGGTGGGCTGCTGTCTCTGGGGTCGCACAGAGTCGGAAACGACTGAAGCGACTTAGTAGTAGTAGTAGTAGTAGTAGTATTTCAGTCTATGAAGAGCATTTTAACAAAGTTACATTATTAACAATATAGATCCAAGTTCAGTACCATCTCCTCTAAGGGAATAGATTGATAGGTTATCATTCATATTTGCCCAAACTGGTCAGAACCTCTTAAGTACAGGCTTCAGAAATGTATCTTCAATGTGCTTTGATGGTGAGTGGAAATATTCTAATTTCATAAGGAAGGCCTACCATGCCATGAATATTCAGCACAGGATCTCTGAAGATACAGAAGAGTGACTATCACAGTTATAGATTCTGTGTTGTATTGTGTAATTCCAAAATTGGAGAATTACTTGAGAGGTCTCCCTCAGTTCCCTGGATAGGAAGCTGTGTCTTTCCAGAGGTTCAAATTCGAGGGCAAAGTCTGTTGGTCAGACCATACTCCCTAGTCAGAGGACTAGGGGAAGGCTGGGCTGGCTCTTTTCTTCTCTAAAATGATGCAGTAAGTTCTAGCTCATATCATCATTACTAGATTGCAGATTTTTTCCCAAGTATCATAATTTTATTTTTCAATTGAAGATTTTGGAACTGAAAAAACTTTAAAATGATCTGGCTTATTGAATTATGGATAGAAAGTTTAGCCCTAGAAGGATAAAATTGCAAAGATGGGAAGAAATTGGTTTAAGATCCAGACTTTTGTTTTCTTGAACCACTTGATGCATTTCTCACTTCACCATAGTTCATGCCCAAGTCACTTAGGGAGAGAAGGCGATGGCACCCCCACTCCAGTACTCTTGCCTGGAAAATCCCATGGATGGAGGAGCCTGGTGGGCTGCAGTCCATGGGGTTGCTAAGAGTCGAACATGACTGAGTGACTTCACTTTCACTTTTCACTTTCATGCATTGGAGAAGGAAATGGCAACCCACTCCAGTATTCTTGCCTGGAGAATCCCAGGGACGGGGGAGCCTGGTGGGCTGCCATCTATGGGGTCGCACAGAGTCAGACACGACTGAAGCGACTTAGCAGCAGTAGCAGCAGTAGTTTTTAAAATAGAAGAGAACAGCCTCAATATGACAGAATATCCCATATGCTGGCAAGGGATCCTACGCATTCTTCCCAGTACCACCAATACGATAAATCAGTTGCCTACCTGTGGGATGATCAGGACTTAAGTTGACACTTTTAGTTGATTCCCAAATTTGAATTGCTTAGTACTCAGAGCACCAAGGTTAATGATCAACACTATCACAAAACATCATGGATTTGTGGCTCTGGAGCGCTTAGGTAATCCTAGCAATACCATAGTCTCTTCTCCCACCCCTGAAGTCTTATTGTATCAGGGTGAAACATCACTCAAATTGTTAGCGCTCCCTCATAATGTCATGAGAATCAGAGCTGGCAGGACTGTGATCTTCAAAAATGAAATTCCATCCTATCATGATGACAGCATCCTCTCCTCTAACTTTCACAAAGCAAAGATGGGGAAGGATGTACAGCGTCGTGGCTAAGAGTGTGCATGCAGCTTTGGGAGTACGTTAGACACAACTTTGAAATCCAGCCTCCACTGTTTTTTGTGTTGCAATAAAGCTTTATTTATGGATGCTGAAGTTGAATTTTTATATAATTTTCGTGAGTCACAAAAGATGAGTTTTCTTTTGATTTTTCCAACTATTAAGAACTGTAAAAATCATTTTTGTCTCAGGCAGAAGGTTGGGTTTGGCTTACGGGTCACAGTTTGCTGACCTCTAGGTTAGAGCATGTCAAAATCTGTATCTAATAGCAGCCTCCATGACTTTTAATGAAATTCTAAACTTATTTCTGTATCTATACAACAACAATAAATGACACTACTGGATATGAAGAGTAAAAGAGATGGTTTATTTAAACTCTTAACACAGAACCTAGCATACATAATGTGATTGAAAATGGCATTTGATATTGTCATCACGTTCTTCACTTTACACAGTTCTTAGATCAAATGTGTTTATAAAGCACTATCCACAATGAACTGGGTGCATGAATTTTAGATATAGTAAATCAAGACAATTCTTCCTCTCCTCCAAGCTTATAATGTATAAAAGTATTGGTCATTTTCACAAAGCAGATGAAACTATACCAACAGAAAAAAAGTTCTTCATCAACTATATGATGGTGTTATTTTTAGTAGATATTTTGTATTAAAGTATCATTATTAGTTCTATGCAGGTGAAATTTTTGGCATGGAAGAATGGAAAAGTTATGAACTTTGAAGTCTGATGCAGTTGGATTTCACAACTCTCAGTGGTTTGGAGAAAATAAATTCACTTATTTGAACATATTTCTTCAACTAAAATGAGATTGCTGCAGCTTCAGTGCAAAACTTTGTTCTTCTACTCCACAAGTCCTGACAATTCACTATGAAAGTTGTATCAGCCATTTTCCTTCCAGCTACTTAATCACCATTCCATCTTACCCTCTAGGGAAGGTCCACTTCATATTTGTGGCTCTGGGCTAACAATGTGGAGAGTAGGAGAAACAGGGAAAACATAGGTGATATCTGTATGCCCTCCTGTATGGCTGCATTCTGGGCTCTCTGCTAGAATGACTGACTTGTCTGACTGCTGCTGCTGCTGCTGCTAAAGCGCTTCAATCGTGTCCGACTCTGTGCGACCCCATAGATGGCAGCCCACCAGGCTCCCCCGTCCCTGGGATTCTCCAGGGAAGAACACTAGGCTCACTTTATCAGGAGGCCCTTTGAAAAATCTCACCTGTCAAGACATTTACTGGAAACACTAAGATGCTGTTGTCCTTGTTCAAGTCAATATGAAAATTGTTAAGCATGTGGACCCTTGTGATGTTCTCAGACAAAAGCTGCAAAATGAACAACATATCTACAGCAGTTTTCCATTTCATATTTTTGTTCAAATGGAGCAAAATGCAGATGAATATTTAGAAGTGCAATGAGGTACTAAGAAGAGATCATCAAATCCAGAGAACAAATATTTGTTTCTTTTAAACATCTTCCTTTCATTGAATCTTTTAATATGGAAACTAATTAATCAAAAACAATTACTCGGCAATGTAACTGAGCTGGAAACTCTAGAGCTTGTTTTCTTTGAAATCAGAATTGTCAGCAATGCTGATGGACTTGACGCCATCTGTGGACATAACTCTCTTTAATTAAGTAAATTTGGGTTTCTGTTTGACAGAATATAATATGTAAACAGCAGCATCTGCAGCAGCATTGAGGGGAGGACAAAGTAGTGCCAAACACTATGTGTTCCAGTCTGCAAATATTTGACACTTTGGTCGTGAAGGTTGACATAGCATTGCAATCAATTAAACAAACAAGCTACAAGGGTGCTATTGACTGGGAGCACAGTGCTTCAGCAAATCTGGGCACTGGAGTGGATGTGTAAAAAAATCCATCATGGTCTTTCTCAGCAATTTCTGTATTCTAAACAAGAGCTCAATATTGTGCTTAATACACTAGAATGTTCTATAGGCCAAATTGCTGAAAAGTGCTATAAAGCACTCCTTTTAACACTACATTGCAATTCACAGTTAGCCTTAATTTATGTACTAGCTATTTTATTTACTTTAATATTAGTCTATCACCTCTTGAAATGGACAAGACTATTTCATTTCTTCTTTTTTTCATATGTTTGTATTGTTTCTTCTCCAGCCAAAGGCATTGAATTCAACACTCCTTCTGATGGCTTTTGATAACTTCCTTGAACATGATTGTCTCATCAGTGATATGTCAGGCTTGGGAAGAGAACTCAAGTGTATAAATGGGAGAAGGTTCTTGATTTCCTGTATCTTACCCCTCTCACTCTGCAGAATATAATATTATTGTTGTCGTTCAGTTGCTCAGTCATGTCCAACTCTTTGTGACCCCATGGACTGTATCATGCCAGGTTTCCTTTCCTTCCCTACCCCTTAAGTTTGCTCAAGCTTATGTGCGTTGAGTCAGTGATGCCATCCTACCATCTTATACTCTATTGCCCCCTTCTCCTCCTGCCCTCAATCTTTCCCAGCATCAGGGTCTTTTCCAATGAGTCAGCTCTTTGTATCTTGACTGCATGTGTTGTGCTGTGCTTAGTCACTCAATTGTGTGTGACTTTTTGAGACCCATGGACAGTAACCATCAGGCTCCTCTGTCCATGGGGATTCTTCAGGCAAGAATACTGGAGTGGGTTGCCATGTCTCCCTCCAAGGGATTTTCCCAAACCAGGGAGTAGAACCCAGGTCCCCCACATTGCAGGCAGATTCTTTCACTGTCTGAGCCACCAGGGAAGCCCAAGAATACTGGAGTGAGTAGCCTATTGCTTCTCCAGAGGATCTTGACTGAATACAAAGGAAAAAAAAAAAAAAGAATTCTTATTAAATCACACATAATGATTATAACCTAAATGTCTTATGTCCTTCAAAACAGTATTATCTGAAAACCAACTTGGAAGCAGAGGGGAGTTGCTAATGATAGAGTTTAGATTCAAAGTTTATCCAGTGTTTTTCTGTCTGATCCTGGTCTCACTCTGATCAAGAGCGTGCGACAAAAGTGATATTGAATGTTTTTTGAGAACAGACCACAAAAAGTATTGAAATTCCATCTAGATATTTTGTTACACTCCCTCTTGGGAGGACCTGTAGAGATCCCCATACTGTTAGATAGCTATGAAGGGAAGTCCTGAATACGGTTCTGGTCAATGATGTCAGTCAAGTCCATGGCCAGAAGTCAACACCAATTGGCATTATTGGGAGTGATCCATCTTGGGTGTCCAGCAAAGTTAGGTCTTCAAAGAAATGCAGCCTCAGCTGATATCTGGCTGCAAGTTATGAGAGTTCTCTCTTTTTAAAAAAATAATTTAATTAATTATTTATTTTTCTCCTTTGGCCGTACTAGGCGTTCATTGCTTTGTGGGGGCTTTCTCTAGTTTCCACAAGTGGGGGCGACTTTTCACTGCAGTGGGCTGCCTTCTCATTGCTGTGGCCTCTTCTGTTTCAGAGCACAGGCTCTAGGTGCATGGGCTTTGGTAGTTGTAGGGCATGGGTCTAGCCACCATGCCAACATGTGGAATCCTCCCCGACCAGGAATCGAACCCGCGTCCCCTGCCTTGGCAGGCAGACTCCTATCCACTGCACCACCAGAGAAATCCTGTGAGGGCTCTAAACAGAGACTGCTGTGGATCCCAGTGCACTAACTGTGCTGTAGGAGATAATAGTAACTTTTTAAAGCACTAAGTTGTATATAAGAATGGATAACTGAAATAGGTATTTTAATTGATAGAAGTTTGATCACACAAAAGTCTCTACAACGAAAGTTATATTTGATTTAAATCTTCCTAAAAATAAAGAGCTAATCTATTATTATTCTCTTTCATTTTATTCAATTCATTGCAATTAATCTTATTATACGTCCACTACTAATGCTCATCTTTTGAAGATCACTGGTGACCTCCTAATTGCCTATCACATCTTTATAGTGAAATCCTATGATCCTATTCTCGACCTTTGAGCTTCTCTATAGCATTTACCATGCCTTCAGTCTTAAAAGTCTATTACTCTTTGATTTCACTGCATATAATTTTCCCATAATCTTCTTCCTCAAACTAGGAAAAATAAGAAAAATGACACCTCTTCCCAAGTACGGAAATAACTGTGTGCCTGGATTACCAAGGCCGAAGGTGAAGAGAAGAAGGGCAGGCAAAGAAATTCAGACTGGGAAGAAATCTCCAAAAGATAAGGGAAGGGCAAGCAGAGTTTTGGAGAAGGAGATGGCAACCCATTCCAGTATTCTTGCCTGGAGAATTCCATGGACAGAGGAGCCTGGTGGGCTACAGTCCATGGGATCACCAAGAATTGGACATAACTGAAGTGACTGAGCATGCAAGGAGAGTTTTATCTTTTATTTCATTGATTCCATATGCCTTTGGCCCAACTCTGTGCCCTTGACCATTATGCAGAGGTCAAGAGAAAAGAGTAGGAGGAAAGAACAAAAGTCTTGATATTTTTCTAGAGGTTAAGAACGTGAAGTGAATATTGTCTTAAGATATAGACTATTTTATCTCACAAGTGTTTGACAGTTTTCACCTCAGTTATAGCTTGAGCTCCTATCATTTCTGTAATAAATGTTGGAATGGCAATTTTCAACAATGCAAAACACTTCTTAATTTGTGAATCAATATGACTAAAGGTCACAGTTATCACCTCTCTATTATAAAAACTATTGTGTCTTCATCCATTGTGGCAGGGGATGGAAAGAAGATAATGGACTTAACAGGAGGTGAGGCAGTTTCCTTGGGTCTGCATCCCAGTGTGATCACATTTATGAGGACCTTTCTTTTTTTAAAAAAAATTTTTTTTTCGTGTGGGCCATTTTTAAAGTCTATATTGAATTTGTTACAATATTGCTTATGTTTTGGTCTTTTTGGCCATGAGGCATGTGGTATCTTAGCTCCCTGACCAGGGATCAAACCCACAACCCCTGCACTGAAGGGCAAAGTCTTAACCACTGGACCATCAGGGAAGTCCCAGCGGGCCTTTGTTTTTATTGCACTTCTTTCTCTGTCTTTCTTCTCTCTTCACTTTCTCTTTTGATTGCTTTATGTATTTTCTGTGTTCCTTAAATATGTGAAGTTTCTTTAAAAAAAGAAAAACAAAACAAGCAGACAGGCAATTTTGTTTTGATGTTGAGATGTTTTCATAAGCAGAGCCCATGGCTGCTTATGATCTATGGATGAGCCGTGTGAAAACTGAGACATCAATTTGAGTCCATCTGTGTTATGATACAGAACTTGAGAAAGATGAACATCTCTTATGTTTGGAGATATATCAGTTTCATGGTTCCTGAATCAGATGAACTTCCTAAGGAGATGTTTTGTTATTGCACAGCTACTGTCTCTGTGATCACTTTCATCCTTGAGCCCCTTCAATTCCAGTTACAGTCACGGCTGCTTCAGAGACCCAGAAGGCACAGCGCTCTTGCCTGGATTCTTAAGATCAAGAAAGATAATTTTTTGCAGAAGAAGGAGTATGAACCCTAGAACTAGAAACCAGCAGTTCTGATTCTAACATTTACTAACTGTGGAATTCTGATAAAATAAATTGTCCTCATTGAGTGTTGATCCATTTATTCATCAGATAAAGAAATTAGCCCATAGAAAAATATGTGTTAAGTATTTATCAACACAGACCACCTGACCTGCCTCTTGAGAAACCTATATGCAGGTCAGGAAGCAACAGTTAGAACTGGACATGGAACAACAGACTGGTTCCAAATAGGAAAAGGAGTATGTCAAGGCTCTATATTGTCACCCTGCTTATTTAACTTATATGCAGAGTACATCATGAGAAATGCTGGGCTGGAAGAAGCACAAGCTGAAATCAAGATTGCCGGGACAAATATCAATCACCTCAGATATGCAGATGACACCACCCTTATGGCAGAAAGTGAAGAGGAACTAAAGAGCCTCTTGATGAAAGTGAAAGAGGAGAGTGAAAAAGTTGGCTTAAGGCTCAACATTCAGAAAACTAAGATCATGGTATTCAGATCCATCACTTCATGGCAAATAGATGGGGAAACAGTGGAAACAGTGGCTGACTTTACTTTTTGGGCTCCAAAATCACTGCAGATGGTGATTGCAGCCATGAAATTAAAAGATGCTTACTCCTTGGAAGGAAAGTTATGGCCAACCTAGATAACATATTAAAAAGCAGAGACATTACTTTGTCAACAAAGGTCCATCTAGTCAAGGCTATGGGTTTTCTAGTGGTCATGTATGGATGTAAGAGTTGGACTATAAAGAAAGCTGAGCACAGAAGATTTGATGCTTTTGAACTGTGGTGTTAGAGAAGACTCTTGAGAGTCCCTTGGACTACAAGGAGATCCAACCAGTCCATCCTAAAGCAGATCAGTCCTGGGTTTTCATTGAAAGGACTGATGTTGAAGCTGAGACTCCAGTACTTTGGCCACCTGATGCAGAGAGTTGACTCATTTGAAAAGACCCTGATGCTGGGAAAGTTTGAGGGCAGGGGGAGAAGGGGATGACAGAGGATGAGATGGTTGGATGGCATCCCCGACTCTATGGACATGGGTTTGGGTAGACTCCAGGAGTTGGTGATGGACAGGGAGGCCTAGCATGCTACAGTTCATGGGGTTGCAGAGTCGGACACGACTGAGTGACTGAACTGAACTGAAGGAAAAAGTCAAGATATTCAGTGGGTATATACTTTTCAATAAGTCTTATTATGCGAGGAGTAAAAAGCTTGATCTTCAAGTGATGTGGAAGACATGATCTTGTGACCCTATTTTTTTTTTTTTTTTTTGCACTGAGTTACATTCCTGGGGGGAGAAATTTCACCTTGGCCCTCCTCTTTCTTTAATTATCCACTTTCTATATTCACAAATCTCTTCCCCTGTGTTTACTTACATAGCAAAAAAAGACTGAAGTTTTCCAAAGAATTTTCAAAGTACTATCAAGGGAGAATTTAAAAACCTTACATATTTATTTCTGATACCGTTTTCAGTAACTCATCCCCAGGAATGGAGGAACCTATTCTTAAAGTTAAAGGTAAAGAGAAGGTACACACACACATAAACACACATTTCAAGAAGAGATACAACACAAAAACTATTTTTTTAGATATCCTGACTCTTGTTTAATCACAAAAATAATTTCTTTTCTTCTCTCTACCTAGGACATTATTGGGCTCTGGGATTAGAACTGAGAGAAATATTGCTTCTTTAAATACACACACACACTTCTGACTTCTTTATTTAAATATGGCCCTAAGTCACTTCACTTCAGTCGTGTCCGACTCTGTGTGACCCCAAAGACGGCAGCCTACCAGGCTCCCCCGTCCCAGGGATTCTCCAGGCAAGAACACTGGAGTGGGTTGCCTACAACCTGTATACAGACAGCAGTCTTTTCCCAGTATGGCTCCAATACATGAAAAGCATCAAAATCCAGAGTATTTGATTGCTGTTCCAATAAGGGACACCTTCTACTTCATAGTTCAGAGGGGGCCTGTGAACAATGCATAAACGAACATATAGGAAGAAGCTTCATAAACTATAGAGCAGCATAAGAATAAGAAGTCAGTCTAAATTTGAGAGGAGACAGCTGTATTTTATGGGGAAATTTTTCATTCAGGAGCTAGATGGTCTCTGTTTCTCCTCAGGCACCTCTTACTATTCAGGAGCTGACTACTCACTTTGCTCTCTGATTTGTTTCTTTTTACATGACTATTTATATTCTTTACTAATATCTACCCCTGAGGGGTAGTCAAAATATTTAATAATACACAGGGCAAAATCACCAATCAGTGGCAATGGATGCTAGCTATAAACATCTCTTATTACTGGCTCACAAGGTTTGAACATCAGGCTGGCTCCATCATAGGGTTCAGGGTGGAAGAAAGGCAAGTGATTCTATTTTAGTTCTGATTCATCCATTATCTGATTTAATATCTAATAAAGGAATATGTTTTGAATATTAGCTAACATGATATTTAGAAGTGATTATGTGCTGAGTTTTCTTTCTGTTTGGTGGGTTGGAGGAGTGGAAAGAGGAAAACACAAGCAGTGCCTGCATGGGTGAAAGTTATGCTTTATTTCTCCTTTGGCAATTTATTTACACTCACCCATTACATCTCAGGCATGGCATCCACCATAGTCTGATTGACTTAGCACAGTGTCCTTATGAGTTACATAATTTCATTTTAATTTATACAAAAGGGATGCAGAGCATATAGAGATTAAGAGCTTTCTTATATATATCTGTGATCCCTGGGGCCGGGAAGAACTCTAAGTGTTCCTGATGATGACGTCAGTTCTTGAAGTGATGAATATGGTGAATTAGGACATAACTTGTGTGTGTGTGTGTGTGTGCGCGTGTGTGTTCTTTCCTTCACTTTAAGAGAGAGAAAGCAAAAAACTTCATTTTTAAAGTTTCCCTAAAGTTGGTCTTCAAAATATGATTTACCTTTTGCCAACTTGGAGGTTTTTATGACATTTGGAGGATAGAAACAGCGGCTTCACTTTCACTGCTTCTGAGTTTCTGCCCGTAGGCTATATCAACATACTATTAGGTTTACTGGTATCAGTGTTAGCAGAGATGGTGGTAATGGTGGTATCCATTGAGTCACTAGCTTCATAGATGTCTAGAGGGAGGGTGAAGAGTAATTTCTGCAAGTGTGACCCATAGAAAGTGCTAGAATGTGCAGCATGCTTCATGAGTTTTTCATAAGTTTGTGATTGTGGTTACTTCTTGATTAGAGCATTTTCTGGACCTTAATAGCTTCTCAGAGTGGCAGTCATAGTGTGACTTGTTGGTCGCATTCTGCAGTATGTCTTTTGGGGTCAGTTCTGAACATTCAGTTAGAATCTATTTCTTCAACCCTGCCAACAACTCTAGAAGCCACTTCCTAAAATGTAAGGAAACATTCATTGCTCAAACCAGTTATAGTGGATTCTGTTTTCTAAAAGTAAACCCTGATGAACACTTAGATAGCTTGACTCTTGTTCAACCACAAAAATAAGTTTTTAATCTTGCCCCTACCTAGGATTTTATTGAGTCCTGGAATCACAACTGAGAGAAGTCTACTTCTTTAAACACACACACATATTGCGTGTGCAGAACCAGTAGGGGTGGCAGGTAGGGTACTAAAGAGCATGGGAATTTGATTTTGGTTGTCTAAACCCATTACGTATGAATGCCAAGATGATCCCGTTAGCATAGCAATCCTGGGGACCCATGCAGACATTGTGTGTAATTATACAAAGGGTTACTGAAGGCAAAAATTTGGTGAGCAAGTAGATATTTGCTCCTGAGATCCATTATTGCACAAAAAGAAAAAGAAAGAAATGTGAACATTATGGGGAGTTTAAACAAAGCAAGTGACAAGCTCACGGTTTTAAAGGTTCAACTGACACCATGGACAGGATGTCATGGAAGCATCAGTGACTAACCCCGAATAAATTCTCCCTTCTCACTTCAGGACAGACATACACTTGAATCGGAACCTGAGTCTGATTCTGAGTGCTATTGAATGACAACAAATTTGAATTTATAGACTGACCAGTTAGACTTCTAAGTGAAAGTTGGAGAAATATTTGAGAAAGAGATGGACCCCAATAATTTAACCAAGACTTTCAAACAGATTTGGATGGTTTGGAGTACCCTGGTCCTGAAATCCTGCTGAGATGCCGTTGCCAACAGGAACAACCTCTCTTCTGCTGAGAGCAGGTTACATTATTTAGGCTTGTACCCAGATGACTTCATTTGAAGATTTATTGTGTAAAGGGAAGCCATTTATCCTCACCTCTGTTGCCACCTCTCATCCCACAGCTCAGCACATCCCAGGAGAACAAGAATAAAGTTTGACCTTCAAGAACAGTTATACACCAAAAAATGGCAAGACTTTGAAAATTTATATCAGCAGAAACCTGGGGAATATGTGTGGAAATTGATTTCTTATTGGCCTTATAGCAGGGCAGAAGGAACATAATTTTATATTGAACCAAGTTTAGGAAAAGTTTATCAGAGATTCTGTATTCAAAGGATTAATTTATGTACCTGCTCAGCTGGTGAACTGAAATCTACACTCAGAGGCAGACTGTGTAGTGAAGTCAATTCATCAGAAATTTCTGGGTACAAAGAAAAAAAAAATCTGGGTACAAATCTTATCACACGCAACCTCCACATTAAGCACACACACCTTAACTAAGGCTTAAGAAACAGATGAGGAAAGAGAAAACTAGCATTCTTTAAATAAACAAACCAGCAAACAAATACATAAATAAATAAAACTATAGTGACTGTCATCAAGAAAAATATGCTCCACTTAATGGTATTTCCTCATTATGGTGGAGAGAATCAGATTCCAAAGTGCCAGGACTATCCGGCAGCATTTTTTAAACACCAGAGTTCAAGTAAACATAGGCTTAACTTGAGCTACACACACCCCAGATTTGACTTCTTTCACAGACTAAGAGCCTTTTGTACAAAGAAGAGCCTGCGAAACTTTTAGCAACTCTCCTTTGATGGTACAGAAAATATGAGTCCAAATAGTCCTCATAGCCATCTCCAAAGAAACACCTGTAAATATTTACCAGGGGATCTCTGTATAGATTGAAAGTAAATCCTCAACCTTCTGCAGCTCTAAGCAAGTGCTAATCTCTGTGGATCAAGAACATCACTTTGGTGCGTGCCTGAGTCCCTTTGCGATCCACCTGAAACTACTTCAACGCTGTTAATTTGTTGTTTAGCTTCTAAGTCGTGCCTGACTCTTTTGCAACCCCTTGGACTGTAGCCAGGCCTGTCCATAGGATTTCCCAGGTGTGGAGGGAATGGAAACCCAATGGAGCGAGTTGCCATTTCTTCCTCCAGGGGATCTTCCCAACCCAGGCATCCAATCCATGTCTCCTACCATTGGCAGGCCGACTCTTTACCACTCCAATATAAAATAGAATGTTAAATGTGGAAAATAAATAAATTTAAAAATTAATAAGTAAATGAATTTATACCAACAAAAAGGAAAGCATCACTTTGGTCCACTTATCAGAGTCAAGGTTGTGAGATTCAGGTAACAAATAACTTATTGTCTCAAGTCAAATGAACTGTATGTAGGTCTAAGGAGTTCACAAAACCAAACTCTGGTTATTTTTTGGATTGCTGAATGCATAGTCGAAATAAGTTACTGGCAGACTTCTTACACTGGCTCCTAAACTGTGGCATGAGAGATAATGTGGTACCAGGGAGCAAGTAGAAGCCCCTAGAAATCACAGTACGAACCAAAATAGCACACAAAAATCAATACCACATTCTAGTGAAATAACAAAAATTAGGGCCATCATTCAATAATTGGAAGATTCCAGTTAGTGATTTTTATCACAGTTCTATTTAATCTTCCCTTATGGATTATGTGTAAGATATATAGGTAAAAAATGACAGTGGATTTCACAAGTTTTATCAGGTGGTGAACAAATTGCAATCATCGTTGCATTTGGTGTCTCTTTGTTGGAGTTCACAACATACTCCCTACTTCTGGAATGCAGACATCAAGCTGACTGCTCCCTGCATCTGGGCAATTATCAGAGAGGAGCAGGATAAGTTTCTGTTCCCCAGACAGAGAGAGGGCATTATCACTGTCTTATCCCAAGACTATGCCAACTTTCATTCTTTCTTTCATGATTTAATGGCTAAGAATCCAGATGATCTCACCATATCACAGGACATCTCTTTGGTCTACTATATTGATGACATCACGCCAATGCAGAAGGAAGAAGCAGTTACCTCTAAGCTTGACAGAAGGTAGGAGAATAGATCTCAAAGTTCTCAGGGTTCTGCCATTATCTGTATTATTCTCATGGATGGAGCAAACTAGAGCTTTGCAACATTTTAGTAATGGCACCCCACTCTTGCCTGGAAAATCCGATGGACAGAGGAGCCTGGTAGGCTGCAGTCCATGGGGTCGCTAAGAGTCGGACACAATTGAGCGACTTCACTTTCACGTTTCACTTTCCTGCACTGGAGAAGGAAATGGCAACCCACTCCAGTGTTCTTGCCTGGAGAATCCCAGGGACAGGGGAGCCTGGTGGGCTGCCATCTATGGGGTCGCACAGAGTCGGACACGACTGAAGTGACTTAGAAGCAGCAGCAGCATATCATCACTACTACTATCGCTTACTAGACTTACCACTATGAAAGAAGACAGAAATTTCAATGGGGGTCTCTGGACCTTGAAGGCAAATATATCACATTGACCCATTTACCAAAAAAATTTTAAGGCACCAACTTCAGGTAGAGTCCCTCCTCCAATTCTGAGTGGGATTTGTGATTGAGTTGCAGAGCAAGCAACCAGTACATCAAATAGTGCTTGAATTCTCTGGAGCATATCAGATGGGGCACTGGATGAAGATCATGAAGCCTGTGGCGATCGCTCAGGGGAGAATCACAGCCCAAGGTACTAGGATTTTAGAGCAATGTAATCCTTGGCAGGTGATCCTTCACTTCTGCTGGTTCCTGCATGGACAAGACAAAACCAGTGAAGGGGAGCCTTTCATGTAGCAGGAATAACCTGAGCTAAGAAAAAGCAAAGTACATACTGAGTGCTCTGAAAGCCATAAACCTTGTTTGGCTGGAGCACAGTTTCTGCATGAAAGTAGATGTATTAACTGTGGGGAAAGTTCTTCCTGTTATATTACAGAACATGCATCCAAATGGATTTGAACCAGTCTGATTTGCTCATGGATCTAAAGTCCTATAGGCAAGAAGGGCTGGTGGAAGATATTTTTCATTTTGGTCAAGAACAAGTGTTCTGCTGTTAGTGGTGCTTGGATACTAGGAGATTCAGCGCACAGCTTGACACAGCTGGAAATGACCCTGTGATGAAACCAACTCAGTGTCCTGCAGTGGCTGAGAAAACAATATATCGCCCAGAGCATTTAGGTTGATCATAAACTGACACTTCTCCTAAAACAGGCTTCGTGTAAAGAAGCTGCCTTAGAATTTGGAATATATATGTATCTCCATTATATATATATATTTGAACTCCAGCGATTTGAACTCCAGTGATTGAACATTTTTAATAATGCTGTATTGCTACAGACCAAAAACACTGTATGGCCATAATAACTGTATTTAAGTATGCTATGTCATTTGGGATTTGAGTTCTTGGCAGGTGAAATATAAAATATTCATTTCCTTACTCACTGTTTTTCTGGTTCCAGAACTAAAACTTTCAATAATAGATTTTTTTTTTTTTATTCACCAACCTAAGCTCTCAGTAGGAAAAGGAAAAGTCACTTTCTCTAGTTTCTCTTTCTTTTTTATTTTTTGGGGCAAAATGTTGTAGTGGATGAGATAACTATAAAGTCAGTCCAGGTTGGTGAATGGTG
Organism: Tragelaphus eurycerus; assembly: GCA_935064755.1. Lineage (NCBI taxonomy): Eukaryota > Metazoa > Chordata > Mammalia > Artiodactyla > Bovidae > Tragelaphus > Tragelaphus eurycerus. The sequence continues at coordinate 6,545,532 of CAKXYN010000034.1, read as the reverse complement.
GATGAATAAGCTACAGATGAATGACTTGATAGGTACTTTTTCATACTAAGTACCCTCCCAAATATTGACATAATATAGAATACAATACAGGTCATACACACACACAATCTTTATCAGTGTCACAATACTCTCAATGAATCCTCTAAACTAATTGTTTTGTTCCTTTTTTTATCATATTTTTTCTACTACGTGTCTGGGAGATTAAAAATAACCACACGAACCAGTGGGACACATGAAATAAAAATTACTCTGAGTATGTGTGTGTGTGCTCAATCATGTCCAACTCTTCGCAACCCTATGGACTGTAGCCAACCAGACTCCTCTTTCCATTGGATTCTCCAGGCAAGAATACGGGAGTGGGTTGCCATGTCCTCCTCCAGGGGATCTCCCTGATCCAGAGTGAATTAGAGTCTCTTGCATCTCCTCTAGCACCATCTGGGAAACCACACTCAGCATAGGCATTCCCAGGTAGCTCAGTGCTAAAGAATCTGCCTGCTAATGCAGAAGACTCAGGAGATGTGGGTCCAATCCCTGGGTTGGAAAGAGCCCATGGAGGAGGAAATGGCAACTTACTCAATATTCCTGCCTGAAAAACCCCATGGAAAGAGGAGCCTGGTGGGCTACAGGCCAGAGGGTTGCAAAGTTGGACATGAGTTGAGCATGCACGCACATACTCAGAGTGATTTTTATTTCATGTGTCCCAGTGGTTCATGTGGTTGTCTTTTGTCTCCCAGAGAAGTAGTAGAGAAAGCATGGTTAAAAAACAATAGAACAAAATAATTAGTTTAAGGGATGCATTGAGAATATTGTGATACTGATAAAGATTGTGTGTGTGAACTGTATTATATTCTGTATTATGTTAATATTTGGAGGGGTACTTAATATGAAAAAGTACCTATCAAATCACTCATCTGCAGCTTATTCTTCCACCACTCACCAACCTGGGCTGATTTTATATCCATCTCATCCACTACAACATTTTGCCCTAAAAAATAAGAAAGAAAGAGAAATTAACTTTTCCTTCTCCTGCTGCTCCTGCTAAGTTGCTTCAGTCGTGTCCGACTCTGTGCAACCCCATAGACGGCAGCCCACCAGGCTCCACCATCCTTGGGCTTCTCCAGGCAAGAACACTGGAGTGGGTTGCCATTTCTTTCTCCAATGCATGAAAGTGAAAAGTGAAAGTGAAATCATTCAGTTGTGTCCGACTCTGTGCAACCCCATAGATGGCAGCCCACCAGGCTCCCCAGTCCCTGGGATTCTCCAGACAAGAACACCGGAGTGGGTTGCCATTTCCTTCTCCAATGCATGAAAGTGAAAAGTGAATGTGAAATCACTCAGTCATGTCTGACTCTTCACGACCCCATGGACTGCAGCCTACCAGGCTCCTCCATCCATGGGATTTTCCAGGCAGGAGAACTGGAGTAGGTTGCCATTGCCTTCTCCATTTCCTTCTCCTACTGAGATCTTAAGTTGGTGAATAAAAAAGTATATTATTGAAAGCTTTATTTCTGGACAGAGGAGCCTGATAGGCTACAATCCCTGGGGTGGCAAAGAGTTGGATGCATTCATGCTCATGCTGAGTATGGCACTCCCAAAATAAAAAGAAGGTGCAACTTCATATCATCAAACCAATGGTCTGGTATGAATCATTGAGATGATTATCTCAACTGTCAGACAATACTAGGTGCTTTCTCCACCCACTCCAAACTGGGCTTGCTTTGCAGAATATAGAATTTCTTTTGAGTGGACTTAAACAGGCTTTTTAAATTTTTTAGTAGTCTATTTTATTAGAGTAGTATTAGTTTCAAGCTGTAGATGTGCCTTTTAAAATCTTTGGATCTTCCACATAACCCAGCACTGCAATTCAGATTAACATTTTTATTATTTTAATTTTGGGTTCAGTTTCCTTTTTACACATGAAAGAATTAAAATGCCCAAGGTTTTCTTTTTCTGGATTGGTTTGAAAGATTATGGAAATAAAACACAATTAACAAAATGCATTTTTCTTCTTCTGATGTTAATACTTCTTCAGAGATATATGGTGGGGAGAAACGTTGTTTTGAAGAAATTGATAGCCTGTATCAGCATAGTAATTGACCCAGCGTTGGCATTTTAAAAGACTTCTCAGTGCTTCAACTCACATTCCCAGCCTCACCACCAGAAGTGTGCTGATTCTGCAGGACATTTATGTTTGAACAATAATGATGCTGATTCAGACCCTCTTTTGAAAAATACCACTTTTATCGTGTAATTAATCACACACAACATTTACAAAGTCAAAATGCAGGTAATAATAAAACTCAGAATAGAATTCTGGGGATGCTAGAGAAGACAAACTGAATGTTTAATGGAAAAGGGGATGTTTACATAACAATGATGGTAAAATTCCTTGAGCCTCAGTGTTTTAAAAGAAAATATGCAACTACACAAAGCAGCCATTGGAGAGATTGAACCCTAGACATCCACTCCCTGACCTGAGAAGAATTTCCAGGGAAGATCTAATTTGGAATATATAGTTAAATTTCTTGTCACTGCTACTGGAAGTCCCCAAAGAGATCAACATCACAACTTTCTGATTTTAAATTCAATTTTAAGTTTTAATTTTAACGAGAACTTTGAAGTATGAGAGACGTCTGAGTGTAAATGTTATAACTGTTATTCCTCTTACTGAAATAGTTTCTGACTAGGCTTTGATGTTTCACTAGTCCCTTCAGTGAAATCAATGCTTAAATGCATTCTATTCTTTGATTACTTTCTAGTTCATAATTTTAAAAATAATTTTATTTATTTGTCTATTTTTGACTGTGCTGGGTCTTCACTGGAGATAGGGCTTTCTCTAGTTACGGGGAGGTGAGTCTGCTCTCTAGTAGTGATGCGTGGGCTTCTCGGTGCCGTGGCTTCTTTTGTGGGGCACAGGCTGTAGGGTCCATGGGCTTCAATAGCTGCAGCTCTCGGCTCTCGAGCATGAGCTCCATAGTCGTGGCTCGTGGGCTCAGTTGCTGCGCAGCATGTGAGGTCTTCCCGGATCAGGGACGGAACCCATGTCTCCTGCACTGGCAGGCAGATTCTTTATCACTGAGCCACCAGGGAATCCTTGTAATTCATAATTTGAATTTGTTTGCTTATTGTGTGTTCTTCAAACATGATATGCCCAGAGTTTTAAAAAATAGTAGAGTGATCTCATGTACCCCAGTGGTAGTATTTTACATACAATTTTACAGTACAATACTGAAGCCAGGAAGTGGACATTGGTACAATCGACAGACCTCATTCAGATTTCACATGTTCTCATTTGTATCCCTGGTGGGTCCTGTGTGTATGTGTCCTTCTATAAGTACTCATTTGAGTGTTTGTGCTTAAGTCTGTCTTTCCATGCAATTTTACCCCGACTATGGATTTGTGAACCTACCACCTCAATCAAGATATAAAACTCTTCCATCATCACAAAGGAACTCTCTCCAGCTGCTACCTGTTCATAGTTGCATTTCACTCTGCCCCACCCCCTGCCATTCTGAACTCCTGACAACTACTGATCTGACCTTCATCTTTGTTATTATTTGCTTGTGGATGTTAGAGAAATAGAATCATAAAGTATGTAACCTTTTGAGACTGACTTTTTTTTTACTGTATCATTGCATGGAGAATGATTAGCCTTATAATAAACATCTAAATTCTTCCAGAGTGGCTATAACCTTTATACATTCCTAATAACAACATAAGAAAAATCACTTTTTCTGCATCCTTGCCAGCATTTGGTCTTGCTATTCTTACATTAGCTATTCTGATAAATATGTAGTGATAACACATGGTGGTTTTAATTTTTGTTTTTCCTAATGACTAATAATGTTGAACATATTTTCGTGTGCTTATTTGCTTTTTATATTTTCTCTTTGGTGAAATGTCTTTTTTTTTTTCCCTAATTTCCTAATTAGATTGCTCTGTTTATTTTATTTTGAGATTTCTTAATATACTATAGATACAAGTTCCCTCTTAGATATATTTGCAAATACTTTTACCCAGTTATAACTTGACTGTGTTTATGTTTGTTCTGGAAATATCATCAAGCCTCTATAAAACTCTTAATTTAATATTTTGCAGTGTTAGTACTATGCTTTACTAATTTTAATGCAGATTTTAATTATGATATTGCTTTAAATTCCTTTCTTTTTTCAACGAATACTTTTCAATATGTAGTCTGTCACTTCAATTTATTTTTTAAAATCCAAGTTTTCTTTGATTTTACTGAGGATAAGGAACAATAAATTACAGCTTTTTATAAAGATATTTTTATGATGTCTACTAAAACAAATATACTAACTTAGGTATCCAAATAAAATAAAATTTAAAGATACTCTAGAATAAAATAACAAATTATAATATAATACACAAAACAAATATAAAAAGGGAAATAAAATAAAGCTAAGATCAAACATCTGAGTTTCATCAATACAAAGAGGTTTTAATAACCTGTTAACAGAAAGACAGTATAAGACATTTACACAAAGCAAAAGCCAACGTAAAATACATGTAAAACAAAGTGACTCAAAAAGGCTAAAATTTTTTTTAAATGTGCAAAGTAGATCAGGTAGGTGCAAGCTTTAAAAGCAGCTATGGAAATCTAGATAATTAGCAAAATTAGTTTGAATATAGATTCCCTTTGAATACAATCCTAAAAGCATTAAACAAAAGCAAGAAGAACACTTTATGATACAAAAGAACATCATTCACAATAACAACATAACAGTTTTGAATACATATGCATCAAATATGAAATCAACCAGCCTATAGGCTTAAAATATAGAACATACAAGGAGAAACTGATTGAATCACACTAATCATAGTTAACGTTCATATAGAAATCTTAATTCAAGATGATTTGTGTGGAAACAAAAATTAGAATATAGAAGTCTTATATACATAATAAAAAAGACCACAAAAATATATAGTAATGCCTTCATCCTAACAATGCATTTATTTTTTCAAGAACTTGGAATACTGTCCCAAACTTTCCATAAATTAGGTCACAGAGATCACTTCAATATGTCTCATAAAGTAGAAATAAAACGACCATATTTTCAGTAAACAAATTATGAACACAGTTTAGAAAGCCATTTCACCTTGACATTTTAATTCTCTTTGATATAACTCTTGGGTCTCAGGAGATTATATACAAAATGTCAGAATTTCTTTCAGAGGTGATAGTAATAATAAGAAGTACTACATACCAAAATTTGTGAGGCCAATTAGAGCAATGGCAACAAAAATTTCAAAATCATAAATATGTATATTAATAAAATAAATAATAGAAATAAATGACTGTAATAATGGTCTTAACTGGAAAAAAAAATAGCTATGTTTGAAAAAACAGAAGAAATTATAAGAGTAAGAGAAAAAGTGTTAGAAATAGAAGAAGAAAATGATGACAAATAATTCTAAAACACTAGTTAGCTTAATTTACTAGATGGGAAAAAAGTGTAAAAATTATGCAAAACAGAAATGGATGAGAAGATATAAAAGTATTCATAAGAAACTAGTTGCATCAGTTCAGTTCAGTTGCTCAGTTGTGTCCAACTCTTTACAACCCCATGGACTTCAGTACACCAGGCCTCCCTGTCCATCACCAATTCCAGGAGCCTATTCAAACTCAGGTCCATTGCATCAGTGATGCCATCCAATCATCTCATTCTCTGTCGTCCCCTTCCCCTCCTGCCTTCAGTCTTTCCCATCATCACGGTCTTTTCCAGTGAGTCAGTTCTTCGCATCAGGTGGCCGAAGTATTGCGGTTTCAGCTTCAGCAGGTTAGGTGGTCTGGTATTCCCAATTCTTTAAGAGGTTTCCACAGTTTGTTGTGATCCACACAATCAAAGGCTTGGTTGCATACCTCTATGCAAATAAATTTAAAATACATACATAAAATAATTACATAAAATAATTAATTTTTCTAGGGAAATATAATTTACCCAAACATCCCCAGTAGACAGAGAATGTTTAAAACAACCAACTATCAGAGGAGAAAACATGAAAAAAATTATCAAAGAACTAGTCACAACAATCACCAGGTCTTGATTCTTTTACCAGACAATTCTGTTGGACCTTCAGAAACCATATAAACCCAATACTGATATTCCAGAAAATAGGAACAAAATTTAAAAAAAAATACATAATAAAGATTGTACTCAAAATCTTCTTAATTATCACACTATGAATATGGATGGAAAGATCCTAAATAAAATATTATTGAATAGAGTTCAACAACATATTCAGATCAGTTCAGTTGCTCAGTCAGGTCCGACTCTTTGCGACCCCATGAATTGCAGCACTCCAGGACTCCCTGTCCATCACCAACTCCTGGAGTTCACTCACACTCACATCCATTGAGTCAGTGATGCCATCCAGCCATCTCATCCTCTGTCATCCCCTTCTCCTCCTGTCCCCAATCCCTCCCAGCATCAGAGTCTTTTCCAATGAGTCAACTCTTCACATGAGGTGGCCAAAGTACTGGAGTTTCACCTTCAGCATCATTCCCTCCAAAGAAATCCCAGGGCTGATCTCCTTTAGAATGAACTGGTTGGGTCTCCTTGCAGTCCAAGGGACTCTCAAGAGTCTTCTCCAACACCACACTTCAAAAGCATCAATTCTTTGGTGCTCAGCTCTCTTCACAGTCCAACTCTCACATCCATACATGACCACTGGAAAAACTATAGCCTTGACTAGACGGACCTTTGTTGGCAAAGTAAGGTCTATGCTTTTGAATATGCTATCTAGGTTGATCATAACTTTCCTTCCAAGGAGTAAGCGTCTTTTAATTTAATATATCATACCAAAGGGCACTTATTTCACAAATATAAAGATGATTCAGTATTAGGAAATCCATTCATGTAATTATCTTTAATAATAAGCTTAAAGAGAACAAAGAAAACATTTGATTATTGCATATTACACTGAAGAATATATTATGCTGCAGCATAACATGTTATGTTGTGGTAAGAGTCAATAGCTATTTCTAACTCAAAGGAAGTGATTTAATAAGTAATCGATTGATATTTCCTTAAAATAATAACACATATACCTCATTCCAAATGCCAATGTCCCACTTAATGGAGAAATACTCGAAATCCTCTTGCTAAAATCAGGAATAAGATGAGAACTCCTACATCTTCTTCTTTTTAATGCTGAGTTAAAGATACTAGACTTTGCAGACAGAAATAAGAAAACAATTCTAGGCACTGAAATTGAAAAGGAAAAGCTCTTAAAATAGCTCATTGAAATTGATATAATTTTGTGTCTGTAAAACTCAAGAGGTTTAATGCTGAAATAGCATAAGTAATAAGAAAACTTACTCAGGTAGAAGGATATAAAATTAACATACGAAAATCAATAATATTTGTTTACACAAACACTAGCTGTTAAGAAATATAATGAAAGAGATGACATCTTCATTTACAATAACAAGAAAAGATGAAGTACTTAGAAAATGACCAAATGAGCAGTGCACAAAACTTACATGTGAAGGATTAAAAAAAAAAAAAAAAAAAAACCTCCTGAAAGTCACACAAGTAGTTTTGAGCAAATAGAAAGATCTCTTTATTTTGGATAAGAAAACTCAGCATCATAAAAATGTCACTTCTTCCAAAGTTAATATATAAATTTGTGACAATAGCAATAAACATCTCCACAAGAACTTTTTATTCTGCAGCTAGCAATCTGATTCTAAGATTCGTATGGAAAAATAAATAAGCCGTAACGGTTAGAGAAGGCCTGCAGAAGAAAAAGTAGCACAGGAGATGTGACTGCACCAAATATAGAGTAAACTGTACTGTGTCACGCTTCTCTTTACTAACATTAAAAACAAGTGATATTAGTGTGTGAAGAAACAGACAAATGCAAATAGAAAATCCAGAGTAGATTGAAGTACAAAGGATTTAATGCACTATGAAAGTGGTGTTGCAAATCACTGAGGAAATATGCAATGTTTACCCATTGACAACGGGATAGTCATTTGGAAAAAGATCAGTTGCAAACATACCTTGGACTCTTTCTTCTTTTGGTCTACATAGGTTTCTCCGTCTTCCAAGAAAGTAGGGGAGCAGGGATGCAAAACAAAATCCACTGAAGTTGCACTGAAACGGAATGCTAGTTTTGGTACATTTTCTGGACTGACTGATGCTCTCATTGACTTAATTTCCACGGTGCAGGAGACAGAGAGGACAGAAAATAAGTTAAACTGCTTTTTGAGAAAACAGACTGATCCAGGATGTGGAGTATTTATAAGACAGTTGGTACACACTACTATATTTAAAATGGATAACCAACAAGGACCTACTTACTGCTTAATGTTATGTGGCAGTCTGGATGGGAGGGGAGTTTGGGGACAAATGGATACATGCATGTGTATGGCTGAGTTCCTTTGCTATTCACCTGAAAATACTGCAGCATTCTTAATCAGCTATGCCAGAGAAGGCAATGGCACCCCACTCTAGTACTCTTGCCTGGAAAATCCTACGGACGGAGGAGCCTGGTGGGCTGCAGTCCATGGGGTCGCTAAGAGTCGGACATGGCTAAGCGACTTCACTTTCTCTTTTCACTTTCATGCACTGGAGAAGGAAATGGCAACCCACTCCAGTGTTCTTGCCTGGAGAATCCCGGGGACGGGGGAGCCTGGTGGGCTGCCGTCTATGGGGTCGCACAGAGTCGGAGATGACTGAGGTGACTTAGCATAGCATAGCATAATCAGCTATGCCACAATACAAAATAAAAAATTTAATAGAGAAAAAAGACAGTTGTCCTGCTGCTGCTGCTAAGTCGCTTCAGTTGTGTCCGACTCTGCGGGACCCCATAGATGGCAGCCCACCAGGCTCCCCCGTCCCTGGGATCCTGGGATTCTCCAGGCAAGAACACTGGAGTGGGTTGCCATTTCCATCTCCAATGCATGAAAGTGAAAAGTGAAAAAGTGAAAGTGAAGTCGTGTCTGACTCAGCGACCCCATGGGCTGCAGCCTACCAGGCTCCTCCGTCCATGGGATTTTCCAGGCAAGAGTACTGGAGTGGGGTGCCATTGCCTTCTCTGGACAGTTGTCCTAGACTCTGCCAAATGTCAATGTCAAGGAACAAACAAGGAGAGGATATTGTTCTAGATTAAAGACAAAAGAAGACCTAATGTAATATGTTAGCTATGGTTAGATCTTAGTGTAAAGACAAAAGCTCTATACAAAATATTCTTGGGATCACTTCAAATTTCTTTGTTGAAATCATGATGTTTTGGTTATGTGTGTAATGTCTTCTTAGGAGATGATGATTATATACATGAGGTCCGTGTATATAATTTTTCTTTTATATATGGGTCACTGATATTCTTATTGGCTTCATCCCAGGTGTGGGACTGTTTTTGTAAAGGCCAGGCAACTGACCATGGACCTTAAGTTATCTGCCTAAAGACTTTTCCCTCTTTAAATGAAATAAGTGCCTCAAGAAAGGTACAATCTCTCAGCTTCAGGAAAAGTGAGAAAAACAATTTCAGAGATGTTGGTTGAGGTCCTCACCAAAAATGGCTTTTTAGTAATAGCACAGACTCTGGATCTTGCACGCGTGCGTCTTTAGTCACGTCTGACCCTTTGCAATTCTATGGACTATAGCCCCCCAGGTTCCTCTGTCCATGGAATTCTCCAGGCAAGAATATTGGAGAGGGTTGCCATTTCTTCTTCCAGGGGATCTTCCCGACCCAGGGCTCGAACTCACGTCTCTTGTGTCTCCTGCATTGACAGGTGGGTTTTTTACTGCTGAGCCATGTAGGAAACCCCCCAAGGATCTTGATCACAAGCTTATTTGCTTCTGACTTTTCCAGATGCCAATAGTGTGGAGTAGAGCTGAGTCTGGCCATGTTGCTTCAACAAAGGTGAGGGTGTCAACACAGGAGCAGACACTGGGTGTTTTGAGGTATACTTTGCTGCAGCTTGATTTTGAATTCAAAAGTACTGGCCTTCGAATATGTTCACGAGTCTTCCAAAAACCTCAGTGGATGGTGGCAGGCTACAGATGCACAAAAGTGTTAATAAGCAAAGAAGACAGAAGCAAATATTCACTATAGGGTAAGACTGTCGTTCCATAATCAGGCCTTTCAGGTATCAATAAGCACAATGATATTTGCTACTCTTCAATATTCATTCAGTTCCTGACTACTGGACGTGACTGAGTTTCCAGTTTTAAATTGTTATGCCCAGAGGAGTCTACCGCAAGGGGTCAGCTGTTCCAAATTTTATTCCTTATTTAGGCTGAAGATAGAAATTGTAGAGATGTTACTTTTGTCTGAGAGACCACAACGATGGAATTTTTGCACTTTTGACTCTAGCAAAAAAAAAAAGGGGGGGGCACAGATAAGGAATATTAAACATAGGATGAGAAGCATGAGGATGATAGTAGATAAAATTAAATCCTGTTTAAATGTTGGAATAACGTGAAGTGATTCGCTGGATAGAAATATCCAATTCTAGAAGGAAAAAAACTTTTTGAATGGTGTCTGCTGTGGCAGACCCGGAAGTCTTTGATCTGGAATATTTATACCTATTTCAGAGCTCTCTGCAGGCAAAATCTCAAATTTCCCTCATTGGTTCCCTTATAGACAGTGATTGGTCCCTCATGAAATTGGAAATGGATTTTCCTGATGCATTGCTGATCTCCTCCCCACATCCCTGGTGGACTGTAGGTTTAGCCCAGTTTAAGAGAACAGAAAAGCTGGAGAAGGTAGTAGAGAGGTAGGTGAGCATGGGACACGTCTTTATTATGAATGTTTTCTTCCATATGGAGGTAATACCAGTAAAGTAATACACGTTCTATTCTACATCTTTTTCCTCTCTCCCCCAAGGAAGAAGAGGCAGTTCATTGGGTTGGGAATTTTGGAGAAATAAAATGGACATCTGTGGTGCACCTTCCTCTTCCTTTCTCTTGAGAGCAAGCTGTCCACAGACATCATGCATTTGACCTTTTTGCCTCCTGAGCTTTGGCCGGGGTCATCCTCTCCCTGGATGTGAGTTCTGTTCTAGCCCAGAGCCGTGGGTGATGGATGCATGACTGTCCATAAGATTCAGTATTAGAACTTGCCCACAGACGAAGGCGTAACTCCAGTATCAATCGGAAAAGGAGCAAAACTTAATAGTGAAGAGCACTCTGGCACCATGACTTAGATCTGAGCCCTGCAATTTACTAGTCATGTGACCTTGGTCTAACTATTTAATACATCCTTGCTTTAGTCTTGTTTATATGTAAAATGGGATAATAATATTACCTTTCATAGGCCTTTTATGAAGATGAAATGAGTTAATATATGTAAATCACTTACAGAGCACTACTTGAACCATGACAAATTCAATGTTTTAGCAGTTATTATGAGTGTTATCAACTATAAGTAATATTTCAATTTTTGTAGGATTTTTCTTTTCTCATTTCTCAGTTGGTTCTCAGATCGGCTGGGAAAGAAGGGTACTGTTTTGCTATGTCCTTAAAACTCATATACTGTGTATAAACTATAAATATGCCCAACTTTCTCCTGTAAAAAGACCTGAGTCTTCCATGCCCCTCCTAGCTCTGTATTACATAGAAACTGTGTAAAAATTTGGAGAATCATTAATGTCACACTTTTCAGATGCTGCTGGTGAAATGACATCTAATAATGCCAATGAATTTGACATTAGACTCAGTCAATCCCTTTCTAATTAGATCATGCTTACAATTATAGAAGAGTTGTGTCTACTTAACTTTTTACCAATTAAGTGGACTAATTTTAATAACATTCAACTGAATGTAATTTTGCCTGGTGAAAGTGAGTCTACATGGTGTCAGTGCTTTCTTAATATGCTTCCTGAATATGCTGCTATTTCACAAGAGGGAACATGTACATTGACCTATGTTATCATACTTCAGTCTGTCGCCGTCATGGCTATTTTTAGCAAAACTACAAAGTTTTGTCAAATGGATTTCATCACTGATTAGTTTTCGGCTCTTCTAGAATCTTCCACTTTTATATACAGGTCATTCTAGTGAGAATTTGAGACTCATGATTTTATCCAAAAATCTTTTAGACCTGTAATTAATTGATCAATTACCAAACACTTATTGTGAACGTAATTTACTAGATTTTATGTGTTCTGTACAAAAACATAGAGATGCTTATAGCCCTCAAGTAGAACATGCTATAGTCAAAGAAACACAACATGGAGATGTTTTAGAAGATAACGAGCAAAAGAGACACTGATGTATAGAACAGTCTTTTGGTCTCTGGGAGAGCGCGAGGGGGGGATGATTTGGGAGAATGGCATTGAAATATGTATAATATCATATATGAAATGAGTCACCAGTCCAGGTTCGATGCACGATACTGGATGCTTGGGGCTGGTGCACTGGGACAACCCAGAGGGACTGTATGGGGAGGAAGGAGGGAGGAGGGTTCAGGATGGGAAACACATGTATACCTGTGGCAGATTCATTTTGATATATGGCAAAACCAATACAATATTGTAAAGTTAAACAAAATTAAATTAAAAAAATAAAAAAGAAGATAACGAGAATTAAGAGAGTACGCATGTCACTGTGTCACTGAAAATAGACAAATCTTATAAAAAAACAAACAAACAAACAAAACATGAAAGCACTTTCAGTACAAAAACAAAATTCCTCCCCTCCCCAAAGCAGCTGGCTGGGACGAAAACTTCTGTCCATAATTATACAAGTTTTCTCAAACCTTCCTTGGGAAATACATGAAAATGGCAATAAATACATGGAATCTAAGTGCTTTAATATCCCCCAAAGTTTATTGAATCCCCTTCTCTTTTGTTGCATTAATTCTGTATGTAGCATTCTGCTAGAAAAAACATTCAATCTTATTTGAATGAGATTCAGTGATCTCAGGCTTTTCTACAATCTTCTGGTGCTGAAGGTGCTATTGACTGATCATGATTTAAGCCAAAATCTGATCCCCTCTACTTTCTGATTATTGTCATCAATTTTTGCTCTTGCAGTCACAAGGAATACATTTAATACTTCTTTCATATGACAACTTCTTGAATATTTGAAATCACCTGTACTCCAGGCAAAATTTTCTAGTTTCTAATTATTCTATATATATGTATATAATTACACCATCTTATTTTTGTCATCCTTCAGGAATATGTTCTGATCCTCTGATATTTTAAATTATGTGCCCAAGAAATGATGACAAACAAGTAATAAATGAAATATTCTTTCTTATTCAGGACACCATATGTGAATTGATTCATCATAACTTTCATTTAGCTATGTGGAAACAATGTTACAACCTGACTTAAAATTATTTTAATGTCAACTTAAATTCAAAGGCCCATATCACCCCTTTACTGTAATTTTGTAATAGATTTGTGGGTGGCCAAATGTGCAAAGACAGTTAAAGATAAACAGGTAATTTTCAGGACATTTAGCACAATTTCCCTCAATTTAAAAATGAGAAGGTTCAAGGTATCAGATCAGATCAGTCGCTCAGTCGTGTCCAACTCTTTGCGACCCCATGAATCGCAGCACACCAGGCCTCCCTGTCTATCACCAACTCCCGGAGGTCACTCAGACTCACATCCATCGAGTCAGTGACACCATCCAGCCATCTCATCCTCTGTTGTCCCCTTCTCCTCTTGCCCCCAATCCCTCCCAGCATCAGAGTCTTCTCCAATGAATCAACTCTTCACATGAGGTGGCCAAAATACTGGAGTTTCAGCTTTAGCATCATTCCTTCCAAAGAAATCCCAGGACTGATCTCCTTCAGAATGGACTGGTTGGATCTCCTTACATGACTTGTTAAGATTTTATAACCAGTATAATGAAGTTCAATTTCCCTTCTTGGGTTATTTATTTTCTGTGAAATGCTCTATTGGTTTTATTTTGAAAGATCATCATCTGGTTATTTGGATATTGATAGTCTTCCCAGATGTTTTGGCCTAAAATTTCTTCCTCGTACGCTTCACATTTTAATGTTAGAGTCAAGACAAGAAGCTTGTGAATGGGAATAAGAAAAAAATGCCTACATCTTTAAAATTCTATCTGACTAGAATCCTATAGCAACTAAACCCTCCGGATATTTAATTTCATCTTCCAATGTTATTATTGTTCCAACTTTCTTTAGTCATACTGGATAATTTAAGAGTATCTCTTAAAAATCATTAAAGCAAAATCCCTTAAGTTATAACACACAAATAGGCTTCTGCCTGGAACAAAAATACGCCAAATTGCTTCCACAGTAAATAAAATTTTCTTGCTAGTAAATTGACCCCACACAGCCCATATTAGTTCTGGAAATGCTTTGTATGGTAATGACAGGCAGCCTGCTATGCTCTCTATAGCTAATAAGAAAAGAACAACACCCGATTTTGACAGGTGACTGTCAAAACCTACATGCTCATATAGGAGAACTGGAGGGAGGGAAACCAGTTGGTTACTTAAGGAAATTTTGTACGATGCCAAGCATATCACAGACACAAGACATACGCAGTGAGTGGTTCACAGCTCTTCTGTTCTAGCCAAGTAGGTGGTATCACTGTCAGCTGAGTGAATGCCTCAGTCAAGGCAGCAGGCTGTAGTGAATTACACAATCTCAGCTGAACTCACAAGCACTACTTTAGGAATCCAGGAAAGGTCTTCCTCAGTCTCAAACCGGTGCTTACATTGAGAAGGAAAACTGGAGAAGCAGAGGAGGCAAATCTCTGTACTTTCCCAACATTCCTTTAGTTGTTGTTACTTTTTTAACTTTTTATTTTACATTGAAGTATAGGACTTCCCTGGTGGCTCAGACAGTAAAGCGTCTGTCTACAATACGGGAGACCAGGGTTCGATCCCTGGGTTGGGAAGATCCCTGGAGAAGGAAATGGCAACGCATTCCAATACTATTGCCAGGAAAATTCCAGGGATGGAGGAGCCTGGTAGGCTACAGGCCATGGGATTGCAAAGAGGTGGACACGACCGAGCAACTTCACTTAACCACTGATTCACAATGCTGTGAGAGTTTCAGGTGCACAGCAGAGTGACTCAGCCATTCCATACATGTGTCCACTCTTCCCCAACTCCCCTCCCACCCAGGCTGCCACATACATTGAGCAGAGTTCCCTGTGCTTCCTAGTAGGTCCTTGTTGGTTAACCATTTTAAATATAGCAGTGTATACATGTCAATTCCAAACTCCCTAACTACCCTTCCCTGCATTCTTTGCTCCTGACAGCCATGATACTGACTGCTCCCAAGTCAGCGAGACAAATGCAAGGACTACAGCACTCCAGTATTCTCAGTTCTTCCAGTTTGGGTTTTCATGGGACACATACCAGTGCCTCTCTTCCTTTCCTGGTTCCTTCTTGTAACTTTTCCTTGGTTTTCTACCTCACATTGGGTCTTGTTTAACAATCTTTGGGTAATCCTACATTGCTTCCCTTCAGTTCAGTCCCTCAGTTGTGTCCACTTCTTTGTGACCCAGCAGACCGCAGCACGCTAGGCTTCCCTGTCCATCACCAACTCCTGGAGTTTACTCAAACTCATGTCCATTGAGTCAGTGATGCCATCCAGCCATCTCATCCTCTGTCGTCCCCTTCTCCTCCTGCCTTCAATCTTTCCCAGCATCAGAATCTTTTTAAATGAGTCAGCTCTTTGCATCAGGTGGCCAAAGTATTGGAGTCTCAGCTGGAACACCAGTCCTTCCAATGAACACTCAGGACTGATCTCCTTTAGAATGGACTGGTTGGATCTCCTTGCAGTCCAAGGGAGTCTCAACAGTCTTCTTCAACACCACAATTCAAAAAGCATCAATTCTTTGGTGCTCAGCTTTCTTTATAGTCCAACTCTCATATCCGTGCATGACTACTGGAAAACCCATAGCCTTGACTAGACGGACCTTTGTTGGCAAAGTAATGTCTCTGCTTTTGAATACGCTGTCTAGGTTGGTCATAACTTCCCTTACTCCTGTACCAAGATCAGCTCCATAAACCCATCACTTTGTCTTCCAACAGTGTTGTAATTGGATAGTGGCTCAGTGTCTCTGTATCAGAACAGTCCTTCCTTCGTGGTAAACTTGGTGCTGGCTGATTTTGTTCCAAGCATGTGTAAATCTTACAACGTTTTGTAATCTAAATTTCACCAAAAAAGGAAGAATTTAGTTTGTTATATGTCATACATATTGCATTTTTAAAACTTCTCCCCTGTGAAAATTTGTCTTTTTCTTATATTTTATGGTCAATCTCTAATCCCAATAGGTTATTCTTAATTTTAATTAATACATTATTATTGATCATGTAAGTATGGATTCCAAAGAAGAAACTGAGTGTCTATATTTTGCTTTAGCTCCTTTCTTTACCACCTCTCTTTCCCATTGCTTCTTCCTTCTTAAATGATATTGCATCAAATCACTATCAAGCACCATTGTCATTTAGAATCCTGTGTTCATCATGGGCTGAGAATATGACTGCATGGAATCAGCTTTCAGACACTGTGGGGTCTACAGAAGACACAAATCCAAATTAGTTCTCTTCCCCCCAGTTTATCTCTAATTCTCTCAAAGGTAAGCCTGAGAAATGAATGCTCCGCTGAGCTCCGTTAAGTGTGGTACAGGAGAAGGACCAGAGACTTATTCCAATTTCCTACCACACGAAAGCACATCACCACTACTTGATATCTGGTTTCCTGACTCTATTAGATTTGCTTGCCATAGCAAGCAGTAAGTTCTACAGCATTGACAGTGATATTAATTATAAGAAAATTCTTTCTTTTCTTGAACCCAGAACTTTATTATCATAATGTCTATTGATTGGTCATTTTTTTTTCTTCTAAAATACAACATTCTTTTCCAAAGAATGGAATCTAAAAGAGTATGCCCAGTGAATTCTCTGACATTCACTGCCTGGCATGTATATATAATACCTGATATAAGAAAATAATCTCCCCTGTCCAACACTGCATGAAGATATTAGTGGTGTGGATCATAGTTTTCTAAACCTAATTTGTGAAAAGAGGTATGAGTTGTCACTTCAATTTTTTTTTTTCTTAAGAAAAAGCAAATTCCCGCATTGAAAATATGTACATTTATCTGTCCTCATCATGCTTTAAAGTTCTTTCAGTGCTCTTTGCATTTTGTGATTTGACAACCAGCTCTGTTTATATTTGTATTTACAGGAATCTTATTATAGGAATATCTTCTAGTTTGAAATTGCATTTGCCATTCCAGAGCTTTTAGACTTTCTTATCCCAATTTTATCTCTCTTTCTCTTTTATTTTCATTTTCTTTTCATCTTAACCCAGAAAGTGGAGTGGCCTACTTTCTTGTTCAATAGATAAGAATTTACATACTGCATGTATAATAGGAAAGTTTTTCAGCCACTTTATTATGATTATCATGTTTTGGTTGGTTGACATTGGCTTTGAGTAAAATATATTCACCATTAGTTTCCTGGCCTTAGGGAGCTATCCTTAAATAATTTGATTTGAGGATAAGATTAAAAGATGATACAGTTTATGGATAAAATGACCGTTTACTGAATATGGCATTTTTTACCTGCTGTATGGAATTTCCTAGCATATTTATCAGCAGTGTGATAGTATCAGAAGGTGTGCAAATATGTGGGCTTATACAGCACTGGGAGAGTTCAATCAAAAAATAGACTAAGGAAAATAAACACTTGGAATGAGAACAGAGATGTTCATTATGAGCCAATTTATCTGGTCCAAGAAGAGGGTGTGTCCTGAAGACATGAGTACTTACACCTCCTAGATTTTGGGAAATTTGGGTCATGCAATTATGATCTCAAAGTTCTTCACCCAATTGTAGCCTCTGTCATTCACGGTTTTCTAAGCTGACAATCTAAAGTATTGTGGTTTTCCTAAGCCTTTAAAGAAAAAGCAAGTGTCTTATTCTTTACATTTAATATGTACTCTTTTCACCTAATATTTCAAATAAGGAGGAAATCTGGCAGTTAAATCAACAGCTAATGTTGACACAAAAGAAGAAGCAAGACACACATAAATCCTTCCTGTAATTCCCTATGGACAAGATGGTTCATGAAGGTAAATACTATGAATGAGCAATGATTAAATTCTAAGATTGGTGAAATCTTCACAATGCTTGCAGAGAGCAAAGAAACACATAGATTATGAGCATCTACACTTTCCTAGATATGTGTTAAGCAGTTTATATTCAAAAATCTATCTTATGCTCCCCAAATATCATGAAAGTGCTTTCAATCTTGTGTTTGTGAATGTGTGTGCTAAATTGCTTCACTGCGGTCTGACTCTTTGTGACCCCATGGACTGTAGCCTGCCAGTCTTCTCTATTCATGGGATTTTCCAGGCAAGAATTTGGAGTGGGTTTCCCTGCCCCTTTCCAGGCAATTCTTCCCCCAAATTCTATCTAACATCCTATTTCTAACCTCAAAGACTATTCTTTTTTGAAAGGATATTTTGAAAACCCAACTTATTAGCAGAAAGCCAGCAAAAAGTTCTAACTTCATGGCTATTGAATTGATAATTAAACATAATACTAAAATGCAGTTAATGATTCTTCTTAAATGAAATTTGAAAGAGTGAAGTAAAACATATATAGAAGCATCAGGAACAGCTCTGTTTCTAGAAAGAGTAAGAATTGACTTTAGTTGTCAAAGCAGTTAAGAAGTGGCAAACAGAGCTGTCCCTATCTAATTCCACTATAATATAAATGGTAAGACCAAACCAAAGCAACGCCCCCCTCCAAACTCAATAACCAAAATGACAAAAACAAAAATTACCTAGTACTGAATTAAGAACTAATTGAAAACAATTGAGATCTGATGCTTTTGAACTGTGGTGTTGGAGAAGACTCTTGAGAGTCCCTTGGACTGCAAGGAGATCCAACCAGTCCATCCTAAAGGTGATCAGTCCTGCGTGTTTATTGAAAGGACTGATGCTGAAGCTGAAACTCCAATACTTTGGTCACCTCATGCGAATAGTTGACTCATTGGAAAAGACCCTGATGCTGGGAGGGATTGGGGGCAGGAGGGGAAGGGGACAACAAAGGATGAGTTGGCTGGATGGCATCACTGACCGTATGGACATGAGTTTGGGTAAACTCCAGGAGTTGGTGATGGACAGGGAGGTCTGGCATGCTGCGATTCATGTTGCAGAGAGTCGAACACGACTATGCGACTGAACTGAAGGTAAACTCCAGAAAAAAATAAAAATAAAAGAAGAGCAAGACTTGTTGGAATCCTGGCAGTAGAGGTTAATGGATTTTGGAAAAATCACCTTGGTTTAAGAAGGTTCAAGGATAAGGAAAATAACATCCACATAGCTCAGGCTATAATTTAAGTGCACATAAAGTTCTTGTTTTAAATTTGGACACAAAAACAATGAGAGCAAGCCTACAGGAATTCATTTAATGCTTAATCAGGCAATTCTTGGTACCTTTATCAGAAGGCAATGATCACTCAGAGAATGTGTGCTAAATCGCTTCAGTCATATCCAACTCTTTGTGACCCCATAGACTGTAGCCGGTCAGGCTCCTCTGTCCATGGGAGTCTCCAGGCAAGAATACTGGAGTGGGCTGCCATTCCCTTCTCCAGGGGATCTTCCTGACACGGGGATAGAACCTGTGTCTCCTATGACTCCTGCACTGTCAGGTGGATTCTTTACTACTAATGCCACGTGGGAAGCCCTCATTCAGGGAATATTCCAGACCAAAAAATCCTATCAAGGATGGACCATGGGAAGGTAAGAGACAGGATCTTTTTCTGATAACAAATTGACACCCAGAGAAAGGGACCAAGTTTCTAGGCAGGGACATTGATTGGTCATAAGGGGCAAGGAAGAAGTATGGTCTCCATGGCCTTTCAGGCTGTTTGCCTGTCACCTTCAATGTATGAAAAGCAGCAAAGGAAGGAGTGCTAGAATTTGATGTTTGTTACAAGTCAGCTTAACCTCAGAACTAGGATAATTGCTTCATTCCAAGTTATCCCACAACTCAGTTGTAGGGACAGAGATTGTAATAAATGGTGACAAGCTAGTTGATTGAAAAGCAAGAACAGATAATCTTACAGGTGAAGAATATCAGTGGATCCATCTGGGGAAAAAAAGAGCTGAAAAAATTAGAAGAAAGATATGGACATATATTTTATTACTTTGTTGCTAAAAATAAAGAATGAGATTTAATGTGAACACAAAGTCTTATTTGAATGTATCTGTTGTGATGGAAAAGGCATCATTGACTCAGAGATACAAATTATCCAAACCTGATGTACTCAGTGTGTACAGAGTGTATGCTAACATGTGTCATGATCTACCTGGCGACACTTACAAAAGTGGAGTTACATTTATTTCCTCCTTCAAGATACACTTACTGAAACTCATTATGTACTTCCAAATGCAGAGTTCCAAAGAATATCAAGGAGAGATAAAAAAAGCCTTCCTCAGTGATCAATGCAAAGAAATAGAGGAAAACAACAGAATGGGAAAGACTAGAGATAATGGCACCCCACCCCAGTACTTTTGCCTGGAAAATCCCATGGATGGAGGATCCTGGTAGGCTCCAGTCCATGGGGTCACTAAGAGTCGGACACGACTGAGCGACTTCACTTTCACTTTTCACTTTCATGCATTGGAGAAGGAACTGGCAACCCACTCCAGTATCTTTGCCTAGAGAATCCCAGGGACAGGGGATCCTGGTGAGCTTCCGTCTATGGGATCGCACAGAGTCGGACACGATTGAAGTGACTTAGCAGCAGCAGCAGCAGCAGAGATCCCTTCAAGAAAATTAGAGATACCAAGGGAACATTTCATGCAAAGATGGGCACAATAAAAGACAGAAATGGCATGGGCAGAACAGAAGCCGATGATATTACGAAGAGATGGCAAGAATGCACAGAAGAACTGCACAAAAAATATCTTCATGACCCAGATAATCACGATGGTGTGATCACTCATCTAGAGCCAGACATCCTGGAATGCAAAGTCAAGTGGGCCTTAGGAAGCATCACTACAAACAAAGCTAGTGGAGGTGATGGAATTCCACTTGAGCTATTTCAAATGCTAAAAGATGATGCTGTGAAAGTACTGCAGTCAATATGCCAGCAAATTTGGAAAACTCAGCAGTGGCCACAGGACTAGAAAAGGTCAGTTTTCATCCCAATCCCTAAGAAAGGCAATTCCAAAGAATGCTCAAACTACCACACAATTGCACTGATCTCACATGCTACCAAAGTAATGCTCAAAATTCTCCAAGCCAGGCTTCAACAGTACATGAATCGTGACCTTCCAGATGTTCAAGTTGGATTTAGAAAAGGCAGAAGAACCAGAGATCAAATTGACAACATCTGTTGTATCATCAAAAGGGCAAGAGAATTCCAGGAAACATCTACTTCTGTTTTATTGACTATGCCAAAGCCTTTGACTGTGTAGATCACAAGAAACTGTGGAAAATTCTGAAAGAGATGGGAATACCAGACGATCTGATCTGCCTCTTCAGAAATCTGTATGCAGGTCAGGAAGCAACAGTTAGAACTGGACATGGAATAACAGATTGGTTCCAGTTTAGGAAAGGAGTACGTCAAGGCTGCATATTAGCACCCTGCTGTTTTAACTTATATGCAGAGTACATCACGTGAAATGCCAGCCTGGATGAAGCACAAGCTGAAATCAAGATTGCCAGGAAAAATATCAATAACCTCAGATATGCAGATAATACCACACTCATAGCAGAAAGTGAAGAAGAACTAATGAGCCTCTTGATGAAAGTGAAAGAGGAGAATGAAAAAATTGGCTTAAAGCTCAACATTCAGAAAACTAAGATCATGGCATCTGGTCTCATCACTTCATGGCAAAAAGATGGGGAACAGTGGAAATGGCAGACTGTAGTATTTTTGGGGCTCCAAAATCACTGTAGACGGTGACTGCAGCTATGAAATTCAAAGACACTTGCTTCTTGAAAGAAAAGTTATGACCAACCTAGACAGAATATTAAAAGCAGAGACATTACTTTGCCAACAACTGTCCATCTAGTCAAAGCTATGGTTTTTCCAGTGGTCATGTATGGATGTGAGAGCTGAACTATAAAGAAAGCTGAGTGCTCAAGAATTGCTGCTTTTGAACTGTGAAGTTGGAGAAGACTCTTGAGAGTCCCTTGGACTGCAAGAAGATCTAACCAGTTCATCCTAAAGGATATCAGTCCTGAGTGTTCTTTGGAAGGACTGATGCTGAAGCTGAAACTCCAATACTTTGGCCACCTGATGTGAAAAACTGATTCATTGGAAAAGATCCTGATGCTGGGAAAGATTTAAGGCAGGAGAAGGGGATGACAGAGGATGAGATGGCTGGATGGCATCACTGACATGATGGACATGAGTTTGAGTAAACTCCAGGAGTTGGTCATGCAGCAGTCCATGGGATCGCAAAGAGTCAGACATGACTGAGCGACTGAACTGAACTGAATAGGATTATAACTGTTTAAAAAACACAAAAAAAACATTTCTGCCCTCTTGAAAGTTCCATTCTAGTAAGGGACAAAAGCAAATTAGCAAATAGATAATATAATATCAGGTAGTAAAACAGAAGTCATCATATAAAATATGAAAAATGAAGAGTAAGTAGTTGGAGAGTGACAGAAGTTCCTATGTCAGTCTCTGCTCCTGAAATTTCAGTTAACAATATTACTCTTTATATTGAAATCCAAAAGGTGTAAAATACCGATACAATTTTGAAAAGAAGAACATAGAGAACTTAAATTTCTTGATTTAAAGAATAGAAGTTATGTTATGTATATAATACAAGAGAATATTGCTCTTCAATTAAAAAGAATGAAATAATCCCACATGTACCAACATGGATGAACCTGGAAATTATCATACTAAGTAAAGTAAGTCAGACAGAGAAAGACAAATATGATATTGCTTACATATAGAATCTAAACAAATGATATAAATGAACTTATTTACAAAACAGACTCACAGACTTAGAGAACAAATTTATGGTTAGTAGGTGGGAGAGTGGGTGGGAGGGATAGATTGGGAGTTTGGGATTGACATATACATACTGTTTTGTTTAAAATACATAGTCAACCAGGATTTATTATACTCAGGGAACTCTGTTCAAGATTATGTAACAACCTAAGTGAGAAAAGAGTTTCAGATAGAATAGATACATGTATATGTATAACTGAGTCACTTCTCTCAACACCTGTACCTAAGATGACATTGTTAATCAACTATACGCCAATAAAGAATTTTAAAAATAAAGAATTTCCATAAGGCTACAGTACCAAGATGTTGTGATATTAGACTGAGAGATAGGAATATAGATGCAGAGAACAAAATAGAGTCTAAAAACAGATGTAAACAGCTCACATATAAGCAGCCAGTTGATTTTTGATAAAAGTCCAAAGAAAATTCAATGGGGTGAAAATAGTCTTTCTAAACACATTTTGCTAGATAGAGGAAAGGAATGAAGGGGTTGTGGAAACATTGAACAGGTAGGGGTAGAAACTTTAGATTTAAAACAGGTCCTCGTAAAAGGAGAGAAAGTTGAGTTTAAGGAGCAAAATACGAAGGCAGGTAGAATGTTGATGAGCTGACTGGAGAAGGCATATAATAAATAATCTCTGAGAGTAGGATATAAAGTGGGCGTGCTGGGCAGCATTAAAAATAATTTATATTTATAGGTCAAAAAATTCATTGTACACATATCTCAAGCACTGAATCCATTCTAGAAATTGCCAGTGGTGATTGAGGATTCAGTGGTACACAGAACAGAGATGCATGCATTTTCATTCTTGTGGAATTTGTATCATAGACGGCAGGACAGAGATATATCAATCATCAACAAACAAATAAATACTATCTTATAAAAACTGATAAACACTATGAAGAAAATGACGCAGGGTAATGGGAGAGAGTCCTTGGGAGATTTGAGTGAGAATGACTTTAGATAAGGTGTTTAGAGAAAAAGGTCTCCAACATGCTTTCTTTTGAGGAGAGACATAAGCAGAAGCCTAGGGTAAGTTGACTGGCTACAGAGGAATAAAAATTGTGAATTCAGGGGAGATAATAAAGCAAATGATAAGAATACTTATAAAGCCTTGCAAGTTACACCTCATCCTTGACTCTGTACAACCTTATCCTCAACCTGATTTCCAGATTTGCAATGTTCAGACCAGGTCCAATGCTACTTTTCTGAATGAGCCCTCACCTAGCGGGCAACATACAATTTTAAATCCAGAAAAGAAAAGCACAGTGGTAAGGAAAACATAACAAGACACAGAGGCTGTGTTAATTTTCCACCTTCCCCTAGGGCCCTGCGCCTCATTCTGTTCTATTTCCTAACAGCTGGCAGGCTTTTGTTCTTTTCCTCTATAACTGTTTCTCCAGCAGGTACAGCTCCATTTGGCATCCAGGGCATATGATTGTTATAAGCAGTGTCCCCAAGACATTTCATTAAGCTGGTCTTTCTACACTTAACCATCAGACTACTGGAGCCTTGTTAGAAGCACTTAATTGCATCCTATTTTTGAGGCTGTAGCTGTATATCAAGATTCTACTCTCATGTTAATTTCTTTTTAGTTTCTCCCAAGGTCTTCTTGCTGATTAGAGGTTTTTTTTTTTTAAGCAAAGACTTTATCCTTTTACCTTCCCTTCTTTATCTTTGTCTCTCTCCCTGCTTCTCTCTAATTTGAGACAAAGCTGTCGGCTATAATAGGCATTGCCTTTTTACTGATGTGATTTGTGTTTGCCTGGGTGTCAAGAATCTCTGAGTCCTCATGGGAGTATTGAGGCTGGGAAACTGAACTGATGCCCACTGCACAACTTTCTAAAGACATTGATCTCTGTTTCTTTCACTGATTGAATAAACTTTTTTAGTATAACAAGAAAAAAAAAATGACTCTCTTTTTAAAATGAGCTGCTTCTATGTTTAATTGATCCTCTTGGAATTCCATGTGCATTTTTAAAAAAGCAAAATAAGCAAGTCAGATAATCTGAGTATTTTAGGGTAAAGAGGATGAACTGGCTATCAATGTATCTTTTGAGGTTGATAACGTCTACCAATGCTTCTAATGGCTGCTTCTTTTTGAGGCTTTACCATGTGCTAGAAGGCAATGGCATCCCACCCCAGTACTTAGGCCTGCAAAATCCCATGGACAGAGGAGCCTGGTAGGCTCCAGTCCATGGGGTCGCTAAGAGTCGGACACGACTGAGCGACTTCACTTTCACTTTTCACTTTCATGCATTGGAGAAGGCAATGGCAACCCACTCCAGTGTTCTTGCCTGGAGAATCCCAGGGACAGGGGAGCCTGGTGAGCTTCCGTCTATGGGGTCGCACAGAGTCGGACACGACTGAAGCGACTAAGCAGCAGCAGCAGCAGACACTCTTTTGGAGAAGGCATTGGTACCCTACTCCAGCACTCTTGCCTGGAAAATCCCATGGATGGAGGAGCCTGGTAGGCTGCAGTCCATGGGGTTGCTAAGAGTCAGACATGACTGAGCAACTTCCCCTTTACTTTTCACTTTCATGCATTGGAGAAGGAAATGGCAATCCACTCCAGGGTTCTTGCCTGGAGAATCCCAAAGACAGGGGAGCCTGGTGGGCTTCCGTCTCTGGGGGATCGCACAGAGTCGGACATGGCTGAAGCGACTTAGCAGCAGCAGACACTCTTTTTAGCATTTTACATGCATTATCTCATTTAATCCTCGCCACAGTCTCACTTCTTATGAGAGGTATTATGGTGATTCTCCCTTTACAGATTAAAGCATAGAAATATTATGTACCTTGCCCAAGGTGCTCAGTGATTAAACAGTGGAAATGGATTTAAATCCATGTATTCTGAACCAAGACCCCAGGGCCTTCAAGCTGCACATTTTCAAGGAAGAGGGCCATCTTTTTCACAGGGTGAGTTTTTGTTTTTGTTTTAACCTGAAGCAGATGTATATTTATCTTTTCTTTTGTAAGACATTTCCTTGTCATGTATTTCTTCACCTTGACTCAAAGTATTCCAACCAGAACTAGAAACTTGTAGATTGAATTAGACATACTTTTCAAAGCTTCTCCCTGCCATACTCCCTGTTTCTGTGTTCATTCCTGCCACCCTTGCCCCCTGACCCCAGGTCATCACAACTTCCTAAACCGTTCTCCCTGCTTTCAACAAGTATCCCTCATTATCTTTGGCCACCTGCCAATGAATATTCTGACACACAGTTCTGATGGTGGTCTTCCTGCTTCTACTCCATCATTGATGGCCCATTGCTAAAGGATAGACTTCATATTACTCAGCGTGGATTTTGGGTTTACTTACAGTGTCAGCTCGACCCTTCAAGCCACAATTCCCTTCTCACAACTCCTACTCCTTTTTACATCATATCCTTTGCTTAGTCACACCAATCTACTCATTTTTCTCCAAAACCACCATCTCATTGTTCATGCTATTGCTGTTCTATTTCTGGGATGAAACTTTTTACTACCTAGAAAAACCATGTGTGTCCTTTGACACCTCGCTCATGAGTCACATCTGCTGATACGAATTTTGTCAATTTCTCCCTGCTTTCAGGAAGAACTAATGGATATGCCTTCCTTCCTGTCGGTCCATACTCCTTGGCATTGATTGTCGGTATAGCAATTGGCGTCTTCTTCTCACGCTCACATTTTTTACCTCTCACAATAGATTGTGAGTTGCTTAAAGGCAGGAATTGGGTCTTACACTCACAGTAGGTGCTCATAAGTTTCTGTCACATGAGTGATGCTTGAATAAACATTATACATTGCTGTATCACCAACTGGGTAGAGTGATCCAGCTGGCACCATGTGCACAGAACACAATGGTTGCAATTACTGCGATTCTGGTTTCATTAAATTGGGTTTATGCCTTTCTTAAAAAAAAAAAAAAAAAAAAACAACCCTCCAGCATAAATCTGAGAGTGATTACTAATGCCTCTTTTCTTGGAATAAGGAAAATCACACATAATAAATTATGGTGAAGTTCTTTGAGAAAAAAGAACAGATGCCTTGAAAGAGAGGTACAATGCCAGTTGGAAAACCTTCTGTACCAAGCGCTGATAGTGCTTCCTGCTCACTTTCTTGCATCATCTTTGCTCCCCTTACAGCCCAGAGATTTTCTTGCCCTACTCTGACTCCTAAATGAGCCAGTTTATTTGTCTTTCATTGCCTCTTTTCGCCCTCCCCTCCTCTGACCCACTGCTATTTCAGCCTTGGCCCCATCTCACTCTTTCCCTCTGCTGCAATTAAATAACTTCCTGAGGTTTTTTATTAGGTTATTCTTCCAGAAGGTAGACTAGTGCCTAAGGGTATTAAAGAATAAAAACACTAAAAAGGACAGCCCAGACATTTTCTGTTGAAAGCAGTCACAATGTGCACACACGGAAAGCAGCAGGAGGGAGGGAGAGGGAGGAAATTTAAGGATTAGGAAGCTTGCATATTGCATTTAACTGCTCTTTCCACCTGTATAAACACAAGACATCAAGCAGCTTTAAAGAGAGTTGTTGTCCATCTCTGCACATTAAGAATGGTATCCAAGAGCTTCAGATGGAGCTTTGGGACTGCAGAGTAGGAGCTGGGTGGGCAATAGGTCATCATGACTCCCTAGACACAGAATCTTTAGATGCCTCTGTGGGACAGTGATGCTCCTTTACAAAAGCTCTGATTAAAATAGCCAGTACCTGGAAGCCAGAGGTGAGGAGGAGGGGAGATCTTCATTTCTATAGTCAAAGCAAAAAATTAGAAATAATTAAAATGTGTTTTCTCTGCCTTCCCATCACCTTTTTTCTGTCTCTCCTTCTGTACCTAAATGTCTCATCTTTCCTCCTTCATCCTAAGAAGATTTTAGACTAGAGTATTGATGGTGCCTCTGGTTTCTTGAAACCCCAACCCTGATTTAGCAAATCATACTCTGAAAACCAGATATTAGATTCTAAAATTATTCAGTCTCTCTGTATCTATTCCACTATTTTCTCATTCTGAGTCATATTATCTATTGGTTTAGGATAAGTTTTTTTTTAATTAGCACACACAAAATTAGAACTGAATGCTGACTCTATACTTACATTCTTCTGTGATCATTTCAATTTTTATCCAAGTTTTATTACTGAATGCAAATATATGTCCAGAAGATATAGAAGAGTTTCTTGCTGCCTTATCAAATGGCTTCTGTGAGCTATGACTTTTCAGACACTCTGTGTCCCTTATCCTCTTCATTCTCCTAGTACAGTGGTAACAATAAGGAGAAGCTGCTAAAAATTTATCTGTTGAGTTCATGGAGGGCAATTGTCAATGAAGACACAATTGGGGATATGCTAAGAGGGGGAATATACATTATATTTTGACTTTAGTTATGGACACATGATGATCACTTTTGACATCTTGCATCAAAACCCGAGGAGGATGGGAAACTGACATGTACTGAGCTTGCATTAGCTATGAAGCCAAGTGTTAAGTGTCTTTGTGTTGAATATTTTAGATCATGTTGTTTCCTTTATTACTCATAATAGCATTGCACAGCGGGTGATCTTACCCTCATTTTCACAGAAGATAAATCATCCATGATGTATGCTGGTGAGTGGTGGCATTCGAACACGATCCAAGGCTCTCTAACCCCAAGTCCACACTCTTTCTATCACATGATTTTTGCTGTTCAGTTCAGTTCAGTCGCTCACTCATGTCCGACTCTTTGCAACCCCATGA
The DNA here is from genome assembly GCA_935064755.1 of Tragelaphus eurycerus. Classification (NCBI taxonomy): domain Eukaryota; kingdom Metazoa; phylum Chordata; class Mammalia; order Artiodactyla; family Bovidae; genus Tragelaphus; species Tragelaphus eurycerus. Next base: position 6,516,846 of record CAKXYN010000034.1, on the reverse strand, counting down.
ATTGCAGCAGGCCAGGCCTCCCTGTCCATCACCAACTCCTGGAGTTCACTCAAACTCACATCCATTGAGTCTGTGATGCCATCCAGCCATCTCATCCTCTGTCGTCCCCTTCTCCTCCTGCCCCCAATCCCTCCCAGCATCAGAATCTTTTCCAATGAGTCAACTCTTCTCATCAGGTGGCCAAAGTATTGGAGTTCCAGCTTTAGCATCAGTCCTTCCAAAGAACACCCAGGACTGAACCTTTAGAATGGACTGGTTAGTTCTTCTTGCAGTGGCTGAGGCCAAATGAGATACTTGCCAACAAAGGCTGTGTTTTCTTCTAGAAGCTGCAAAACTCAGCTGACCTTCAGTTTGCTTTTGGGGGTGGGCAAGATGGGACACTCAGCTATTTCAGTAGGTAGAACCAACTCAGGAAATGAAGTAGCAGGAAATGGGAAAGAGAAAAAGTCCATCCTTGTAGTGAGCCTGGAAGAAGAAACAATTTGTTCTGCAACCTCTTTCCGCAGGAGCCCAAAGAGATCTGGTGCTAAAAGCTGCACCCTTTAAGAGAGAGGCTAAGGAAAAGGCCAGAACAGAGCAGAGAAAGCTCCCTACAGCCTTCTTTGCGGCCTTTTCAGTTTGGAGTGTAGCAAGCCCCGAGCTATAGTGCTCTGAACGCTGCAGAGTGCAATTCCATGTGGCTTTACGTTTACCTTGGGCATCTTTTGATCCTTATACAATTTTAATTAATCCATTATGGACTATAGCGAGAGAAATGCCAAGTAGCTGAATTCCCACTCTTTGTTCCTGGCCATGGTGGGACCCTCATCTGATCTAATATTATGCCTTCTTCAATTAAGAGCAGGACAGCAGCACACACTTACTCCTTTAACAGCACAGCTGTTTCCTTGGACTAGACCCAATATTGTGTGTGCTGAAGAGTTTGGGGGAGTCTTAAATCCCTAAGTTACAGCTTTGATCCCAACTGTAGTTCTCAAGCCTTTGTACTCTCCATTTACAGTCCGGACAAGTGTGGGATGTTGACTTGGGTGTGGGGTGACTTCCTTTCAACCGATGCAGACATCTCACCTGTAAAATAGTCTCTCGGGGATGCCCTCTGGAGCTCTTTGGAAAACCAGCAGCTGGAGTCATGGAGAAGCCTGTTTACATGCCACAGACACTGCTGTAAAACATTTTTGCACAGATTTTGAGTGCATCCTGAGACTGGTTGTGGGGCATGGCACTCCCCCTTCCCGTCTTGCCTTGTGAATCAGAATCTCTGCACTTCACTTTAATCTTTTTTTTAAAAAATAATTTTATTTACTTGCTTACTTATTTTTGGCTGTGCTGGGTCTTCATTGCTGTGAGGGCTTTTCTCTAGTTGCAGTGGACTTCTGACTGCTGTGGTTTCTCTTATTGCGGAGCATGGGTCCTAGGGTACTGGACTTCAGTAGTTGTAGTGCATAGGCTTAGTCGCTCTGGGGCAAGTGAGATCCTCCCAGATCAGGGATCAAACCTGTGTCTCCTGCCCTGGCAGATGGATTCTTTACCACTGAGCCACCAGGGAAACCCCTGCTTTAATCTTGATTTAGATGCCTTAAGCCTTTGGTTTCATTTTTTTTTACTTTGTGCTATATAATTTTATTTTATTTTTACTATTTTATTTTTAATTTTTATTGGAATATAGTTGATTTACAATGTTGTGTTTGTATCTGCTGTACAGCAAAGAGAATCAGTTATACATACACCTATATCTACTATTTTTGAGATTCTTTTCCCATATAGGTTGCTACAGAGTACTGAGCAGAATTCTCTGTGCTATACAGTAGATCCTTATTATCCTTTTATCTATAGCAGTGTGTATGTCATTATTTTATTTTCTTAAAAAAATTTATTTTTTATTTTGGAGTATAATTGACTAACAATGTTATGTTAGTTGCAGGTGTATAGCAAAGTGACTCAGTTACACACATACATGTATCTATTCTTTTTCAAATCTTTTCCCATTTAGATTATTAGAGAATATTGAGCAGAGTTCCCTGTGCTATACAGTAGGTCCTTATTGCTTATCTGTTTCAAATATAGCAGTGTGTACATGTTAATCCCAAATTCTCAATCTATTCCCCCAGCACCCTTCAGCCCTGGTAACCATAGATTCATTCTCTAAGTCTGTAAGTCTGTTTTGCAAATAAGTTCATTTGTATCCTTTATTTATTAATTTTTTTAGATTCCACATGTATGTGATATCATATGATATTTGCCTTTGTCTGACTTACTTCACTCAGTGTGATAATCTCCAGGCCCATCCATGTTGCTGCAAATAATAGATGTTTTAAATTTTATTTTAACCAGACTTACTCTAAGGAAAAGACCATGATACTGAGAAATATTGAAGGGAGAAGGAGAAGAGGAAGGCAGAGGATGAGATGGTTAAATAGTATCATCAACTCAATGGACATGAATTTGAGCAAACTCCTGGAGACAGTGAAGGACCAGGAAGCCTGGTGTGTTGCAGTCCATGGGGTCGCAAAGAGTTGGACACGACTGAGCAACAACAACAGCTCTAAGAAAAATAAATAAATAAATAAAAATAATATAAAAGTACATTCAAGGGGAAGACTGCAAACAAGAGATGTGTTGAATCATCAGAGATGGCCTGAAGATGTATAAATGACCACTGGTTTGGTGATGCTATGCCCATGAAATAAGGAAGTTCTATTAGCTGATAATAGGTAGTATTGTACCAACCACAAATATCACACCAGGATATGAAGAAAGATGTTGACGAAATCTGCTGCAAAGCCTAAGAGAGAGCTAATGCTGATTGAGATCAGTATCTCCCAGATCCTCTCATGACTTTATTTAAAGTTATTCAGGATTTAAGTTGAATTCCATGTGACAAATTCAAATTCAACCTGAATTTCCCCTTGGATTTTAATGTCCTCCCCAATCTCTCTTGATAACATCCATATCAAGCCAATGAGAATCACTTGCCTGCTTAATTTTCTTGTTTGTTGAAAAAGTTATTCTCTTTCATAGAAGGAACCTCCTCCATAATTATCTGTTTACTCTTATCCCTTTTAGAATATACAAAGGTCATCATATGCAGATAAGGAAATTATATGATGTATGACTATACATATATGTTCATCATGGGTAAGTGATTGGTACAAATGTGTAAAAATGCCTCACAGGGAAAACAATTGGTTGAATTACACAAGCAAAAAATGAGAGTGGTGAGAAAATTAACTCACAGAGTAAGGCTCAGGAACTGAAGAAGATTCTAAGAAAAATGAAATGAGTAGTCAGAAGATAGCCAGCTCTTAAAGATATTGTGAAGCTTGCAGAAGAGTTTAGATCTCAATTGATAGGCATAGCTGTCAAGGAAACTTTTTGAGCAGAAGGATGGAGTGAATAGATGCATGTGGTATAAAAGTCACATTGATGGTATCTGGAAGGGGCACATTTCCTTTCACTCTTTGCTTCTTTTTGACTGAGCAAATAATTCAAAGGACATAAGACAGATTAACATTAGAAACTCAAATTTAGCTTCGTATGTACGGGAACCCACCTATAAGAAAAGCTCAGGACCCTGCTTAGATGAAAGATTCAAAGACAGAAAGATAAAATAAGGTTTATATGTCCAATTGAGCTGAAGAATGGGATGAAGTCTGGGGCTTCTAAGGGGAAGAAGGTTATTCATTCACAGGAGCATAAGAACAGAAGTTTTGAAATTAGATGTTCACTCTGCAATTTAGATGGGACCACTTAGACCACATTTATCTCCAGTAATAACTCTTCCTTGGGAAAAAAAAAATCCCAATTTAAATTCTTCTAGCTAGTTAAAGGAGGACAGTAGTTTCTTTTAAAACTGCAGAGTTTCCATTGCCTTTGACTCAAAATAATCCTCGTGCAAAAATAGTGTATTTGGAGGATGGCTTCCCTGGTGGCTAAGCTGGTAAAGAACCTGCCTGCAATGCAGGAGACCAGAGTTCGATTCCTGGGCTGGGAAGATCCCTTGGAGAAAAAAATGCAGGCCACTCCAGTTTTCTTACCTGGAGAATTCTATGGACAGAGGCTCCTGGCAGGCTACAGTCCATGGGGTTGCAAAGAATTAGACATGATTGAGTGACTAACACTTTCACTTTCTTTCTTTTCTGAACCTCTAAATTGGCAGGATGAAGTTTAGAAGGGAATGAAAGGTGATGAGATGACTGAGGAACCTCTGGTCTGCTTCAGTGTAGTAGCCATACAGACACAGAAGAGAAGATGAATGCCAAACCAGAAATAGCACTAGCAAGACTCAGAAATAGGGTAGATGTGAAAACCATGGGAGCTTCAGCAATTCAGGCTTCTCAAGTTTGTGTCATGAAACTTACACTGCTGCTGCTGCTAAGTCACTTCAGTCGTGTCCAACTCTGTGTGACCCCACGGACGGCAGCCCACCAGGCTCCCCTGTCCCTGGGATTCTCCAGGCAAGAACACTAGAGTGGATTGCCATTTCCTTCTCCAATGCATGCAAGTGAAAAGTGAAAGTGAAGACGCTCAGTAACCGACCCTCAGCGACCCCATGGACTGCAGCCTTCCAGGCTCCTCCATCCATGGGATTTTCCCGGCAAGAGTACTGGAGTGGGGTGCCATTGCCTTCTAAAAACTTACACTACCATGTGTAAAGTGGATAGCCAATAAGAATTTGCTGTATGGCTCGGTGAACTGGAAAAGGGGCTCTGTGTCAGTCTGGAGGAGTGGAATGGGAAGGGAGGTGGGAGGGAGTTTCAAGAGGGAGGGGATATGTGTATACCTATGGCTGATTCGTGTTGAGGTTTGACAGAGGACTGCAGGATTCTGTGGAGCAATTGTCCTTCAATAGAAATAAATAAATAAAGTTTGTATCACAATTTTTTTCAGTTTGAAAAGATGGGAGATCTCAAAGAAAAAAATTGCTCTAATATTATGGAGCTGAGGCATGGGGGTAAGATTTTAGTAAGGAGGGCAGAGTTGCAGTACCTAACACTAGCTTTGCACAAAATCTACATTTGCAACAGTCTTGAAGGAAAGCATGATAGGAAATGGCAGTGTTACAAAGAAGTGAAAAGGGATGAAGGTTGAAATATTCTCATGATATTTGATATTGGTTAATTTTGCTAAAACATGTGAACAGAAGATTAATTGCATTTGTATGAGAGGAGAATGTGAGATGAGGAAGAGTGACAAGGGAGAAAGTGACAACATGGAAAAACGATCAGTTACGAGCATCTTATTCTACCGACTCTGGAGCAAAGATTTCCATAAATGGGTGTCTAGGCAAAAGATCTGCTTTCCTGAGAGAAAAAGTAGAGAGATGTTAGCTATAAAAATCAGATACCTTAGGATTTCAAATAGGATGATGGCTTAAATATGGAAAATGGTCCACTTAAAATTCTCCGTTTCATCACTAATTTATTGACCTTAATATACTATGTACTTCAAGAGCCTATTAATTTTTGTAAAGATATGAATAGCTGGCTGAGTGGGTTGCCATTTCAATTGAGCATATAAATAAGGAGATATTGGACAAAATTAAAGAATCAGGGCTTCTTTCTCAAAGTCCATATCTGAGGTAGATCTACCCAGCTACCCAATCACTGCTGCTAAGTCACTTCAGTCGTGTCCGACTCTGCATGACCCCATAGACGTCAGCCCACCAGGCTCCTGCCCCTGGGATTTTCCAGGCAAGAAAACTGGAGTGGGTTGCCATTTCCTTCTCCAAAGAATGAAAGTGAAAAAGTGAAAGTGAAGTCTCTCAGTCCTGTCCGACTCTTAGCGACCCCATGGACTGCAGCCCACCAGGCTCCTCCATCCATGGGATTTTCCAGGCAAGAGTACTGGAGTGGGGTGCCATTGCCTTCTCCACCCAATCACTAGTGGAACCGAATATAATTAGAGCTTTAAAAAAAAAAAAAGTCTCTAATATCATTAATAGATCTGACACGGAATCTGTGATTTATTTTTATTGGTGTATAGTTGCTTTGCAGTATTGTGGTAATTTCTGCTTTACAACAAAGTGAGTCAGCAATGTATATACATGTATATATCCATATATCCCCTCCCTCTCGGCCCTCCCTGCTACCCCCTCCCACGCCTCTAGGTCATCACAGAGCACGAGCCGAGCTCCCTGTGCTCTACCGCTGTTTCCCACTTGTATCTATTTCACCCATGGTATTGTATACATGTCAGTCCCAATCTACCCCACTCTCTTCCGCCACCGTATCCACACACCATGCTCTACATCTGCGCCTCTATTCTTGCCCTGCGATAGGTTCATATGCACAGTTTTCTAGATTCCACATATCTGTGTTAATATCCAATATTTGTTTTTCTCTGTCTGACTTACTTCATTCTGTATGACAGATTCCAGGTCCATCCACGTCTCTACAGATGACCCAATTTTGTTTCTTTTTACTTTCTAGGTGGCGCTAGTGGTAAAGAACCTTCCGGCCAATGCAGGAGACAAGATATGTGAGTTTGATCCCTGGATTGAAAAGATCCCCTGGAGGAGGGCATGGCAACCCACTCCAGTATTCTTGCCTGAAGAATTCTGTGGACAGAGGAGCCTGGCAGGCTACAGTACACAAATAACAAGACTGAGCACCGAATCTGTTCATTTCTCTGATTCTAATGCACTTGATCATCAGCCACATACTAATGGCTCAAATTTAAAACATACTAAAATATCTGAAAATATTATAAATGATTATAGAAAATATGGTTTTGATGAATTTTCTAAGCACACACAACATCAAAGGTAAAGCTATAAAAATAAAGGTCAGTCTATTTCACGATCTAATTTTCTGATTAAAGGATCTGTTGTCAAGAACACAAATAAATGTTAAATGACAAATGGTGAGCTGAAAAATATTTGCAACATATGCAAAAGGCAAAAGTAAATTCTTAAGATATATTAAATTCTTAGACATAATTTTAAAAAAAGATAATACCAGAGCTAGAGAAATGGGGGTGCAAACAAAAAGGAACTTTATAAACAGAAAAAGTGAACAGTAAAAGTGAGTTCAGTGTCTTATGAGAGATTATATTATCAAAAACTCTGCAGCAATTATAAATACTGTACAAGATTATTTCATGTGATAGGAAAAATGTTATGATATATTTTAATACAAAAAAGAAGCTAAAACAAAATTACATAGACAAAACATTGTGAATGTTTGGTCTCTTCTGTGTCATATTCACACATACACGTCTAACAGTTATTTCTAGATAGCGAGGAATTTTTTGTTCATTCTGAGTGTCTTAATTTCTATAGTACTGAATACCTATTGTCATCATAAAATGTTATTTAAAAATTATATATATATATGTATGTATGCACATACACACAAACGTAATAGAGACCTAGAGTAATAATAAATATTTTGTAAATATCTTTTAATCCTTTTAATACACATATATATACCTTCCAGGTTATTCTTCTTTAGAGATGGAATATTTTTCAAAATCTCTTCTCCATCAATAAATGTCATTGTCTATGAAAGGGAATATCATAAGTGTTCCAAGGTAGTGTATGTGTGTGTGTGTGTGTGTGTGTGTAAGGGAGGATGTTGTTGTTTAGTTGCTAAGTTGTGTCCAACTCTTTTGTGACCTCGTGGACTGTAGCCTGCCAGGCTCCTCTGTCCATGTGATTTCCCAGGCAAAAATACTGGAATGGGTTGCCATTTCCCCCTCTAAGGGATCTTCCTGACCCCGGGATCAAACCCATGTCTCCTGTGTTTCCTACATGGGCAGATAGATTCTTTACCACTGAGCTACCAGGGAAGCCTCTAAGGAAGGTTGCTGCTGCTGCTGCTAAGTCACTTCAGTCGTGTCCGACTCTGTGCGACCCCATAGATGGCAGCCCACCAGGCTCCTCCATCCATGGGATTTTCCAGGCAAGAGTACTGGAGTGGGGTGCCATTGCCTTCTCCACCCAATCACTAGTGGAACCGAATATAATTAGAGCTTTAAAAAAAAAAAAGTCTCTAATATCATTAATAGATCTGACACGGAATCTGTGATTTATTTTTATTGGTGTATAGTTGCTTTGCAGTATTGTGGTAATTTCTGCTTTACAACAAAGTGAGTCAGCAATGTATATACATGTATATATCCATATATCCCCTCCCTCTCGGCCCTCCCTGCTACCCCCTCCCACGCCTCTAGGTCATCACAGAGCACGAGCCGAGCTCCCTGTGCTCTACCGCTGTTTCCCACTTGTATCTATTTCACCCATGGTATTGTATACATGTCAGTCCCAATCTACCCCACTCTCTTCCGCCACCGTATCCACACACCATGCTCTACATCTGCGCCTCTATTCTTGCCCTGCGATAGGTTCATATGCACAGTTTTCTAGATTCCACATATCTGTGTTAATATCCAATATTTGTTTTTCTCTGTCTGACTTACTTCATTCTGTATGACAGATTCCAGGTCCATCCACGTCTCTACAGATGACCCAATTTTGTTTCTTTTTACTTTCTAGGTGGCGCTAGTGGTAAAGAACCTTCCGGCCAATGCAGGAGACAAGATATGTGAGTTTGATCCCTGGATTGAAAAGATCCCCTGGAGGAGGGCATGGCAACCCACTCCAGTATTCTTGCCTGAAGAATTCTGTGGACAGAGGAGCCTGGCAGGCTACAGTACACAAATAACAAGACTGAGCACCGAATCTGTTCATTTCTCTGATTCTAATGCACTTGATCATCAGCCACATACTAATGGCTCAAATTTAAAACATACTAAAATATCTGAAAATATTATAAATGATTATAGAAAATATGGTTTTGATGAATTTTCTAAGCACACACAACATCAAAGGTAAAGCTATAAAAATAAAGGTCAGTCTATTTCACGATCTAATTTTCTGATTAAAGGATCTGTTGTCAAGAACACAAATAAATGTTAAATGACAAATGGTGAGCTGAAAAATATTTGCAACATATGCAAAAGGCAAAAGTAAATTCTTAAGATATATTAAATTCTTAGACATAATTTTAAAAAAAGATAATACCAGAGCTAGAGAAATGGGGGTGCAAACAAAAAGGAACTTTATAAACAGAAAAAGTGAACAGTAAAAGTGAGTTCAGTGTCTTATGAGAGATTATATTATCAAAAACTCTGCAGCAATTATAAATACTGTACAAGATTATTTCATGTGATAGGAAAAATGTTATGATATATTTTAATACAAAAAAGAAGCTAAAACAAAATTACATAGACAAAACATTGTGAATGTTTGGTCTCTTCTGTGTCATATTCACACATACACGTCTAACAGTTATTTCTAGATAGCGAGGAATTTTTTGTTCATTCTGAGTGTCTTAATTTCTATAGTACTGAATACCTATTGTCATCATAAAATGTTATTTAAAAATTATATATATATATGTATGTATGCACATACACACAAACGTAATAGAGACCTAGAGTAATAATAAATATTTTGTAAATATCTTTTAATCCTTTTAATACACATATATATACCTTCCAGGTTATTCTTCTTTAGAGATGGAATATTTTTCAAAATCTCTTCTCCATCAATAAATGTCATTGTCTATGAAAGGGAATATCATAAGTGTTCCAAGGTAGTGTGTGTGTGTGTGTGTGTGTGTGTGTAAGGGAGGATGTTGTTGTTTAGTTGCTAAGTTGTGTCCAACTCTTTTGTGACCTCGTGGACTGTAGCCTGCCAGGCTCCTCTGTCCATGTGATTTCCCAGGCAAAAATACTGGAATGGGTTGCCATTTCCCCCTCTAAGGGATCTTCCTGACCCCGGGATCAAACCCATGTCTCCTGTGTTTCCTACATGGGCAGATAGATTCTTTACCACTGAGCTACCAGGGAAGCCTCTAAGGAAGGTTGCTGCTGCTGCTGCTAAGTCACTTCAGTCGTGTCCGACTCTGTGCGACCCCATAGATGGCAGCCCACCAGGCTCCGCCGTCCCTGGGATTCTCCAGGCAAGAACATTGGAGTGGGTTGCCATTTCCTTCTTCAATGCATGAAAGTGAAAAGTGAAAGTGAAGTCGCTCAGTCGTGTCCAACTCTTAGCGACCCCATGGACTACAGTCTACCAGGCTCCTCCGTCCATGGGATTTTCCAGGCAAGAATACTGGAGTAGGTTGCCATTGCCTTCTCCAATAAGGAAGGTTAGGATTTATCAATAAGAGACTGATCAATGATCAACGCATGGGGGAAAGAAAGAGTCGTTATTAACTCCCCAAATTCTATCAAATATGATTCATGTGGTCGAACTATTTCTAGAATTTTTGCTCCCAGCTCTCTGGGGAGCTATCCCAGGGCAGGGAACCAAAAGGGAAAAAGCAGACTGCCCTAAAATCAGCTCCCTTCCAAGAATCAAAGACACAGGGGGCTCATTTGACAAGGATCATTTTAAAAAGACTCCATGTGCTTCAGCTTTTCCTGCTGCGCATGGAATAAAGTGGTGGCTGGTACTTTGAAATCCACCCTAGGACTTGTGTTGGCAGCCCCTTGCCAAGTAAATTCAAGAGATAGCAGCTGTCTTGGAGCAACAGTGTGGCTGCTACCTCCCTGGACCAAAAAGCAAGAAGAGGGACCCATCAGAATTCAGTTTCAGTGAACAGAAGGATCTGAAGTGGGGGGAGGGCTGTCCAAGAGTCAGAAAATATTTGCCAACCGAGAAATTGGATTATTACTCTTAGAGCTTCTTTTCTAGCCCATGAAAATCTTCAGGGGTTGCCTCCTTGGGATCTGCAAATTGCCAAACAAAATTTGAATTAGGCACAGAGTGAGGGAAAACTCAGATGCTTTATTTTGCTTCTGGGCAAACATATGCCTATTTAAAACTTAGTTTCTTCTGTGACTGTGTTTTAAAGGATGTGAATTCAATTGCTTTTCAAAAGGGAATGAATTCCGGGTCTTCCACTGCACCAGAATTTGGCTACATTTTGGACAAGAAGAGGATTGCATTTGCAGACAAACAGCCCTCCTCTGTGAAGGTCATTAGGATAAACAGTATAATATACAGCACTTTTCTCTTGGAGTAATGTAACAATCAGTTTTGTGTGTGTGTTGCAAATTTATACTCAGGCTACCTGAGTAATAGTTCCATCTTCTCAACTCTGGTCCCACAGGGGAACCATGTCCCTTCATCCAGAACAATTCCCAACCCCAGGGTGAATTTTGAGAACGAATTTGCTAGTCAGTGAATTACTTTCCTTTTCTTTGGTGCTTGGGGTTAGCTCTAGAAAGTTCATAAATTTTACCTCTGCTGATGGGCTACTTAATTCTCCAGCCACTGTGTGAAGAGTTAAAGATTTATGGGAAACGAACTCAATGCTACAGACTGGTCAGGGGCTTCATTTAGATCGTTAAAGATTTAGAAAGTTGAGGGGACAGTGTGAATGAAACCTCACCATTCTGTCTTCCAAAAGAAATCCTTAAGAAAATAGTTGCTGCTTATCGGGATTCAAAATCGTTATAGTTCCAAATAGGAAAAGGAGTACGTCAAGGCTGCATATTGTCACCATGTTTATTTAACTTATATGCAGAGTACATCATGAGAAATGCTGGACTAGAAGAAACACAAGTTGGAATCAAGATTGCCGGGAGAAATATCAATAACCTCAGATATGCAGATGACACCACTCTTATGGCAGAAAGTGAAGAGGGGCTAAAAAGCCTCTTGATGAAAGTGAAAGTGGAGAGTGAAAGGGTTGGCTTAAAGCTCAACATTCAGTAAACAAAGATCATGGCATCTGGTCCCATCACTGCATGGGAAATAGATGGGGAAACAGTGGAAACAGTGTCAGATTTTGTTTTTCTGGGCTCCAAAATCACTGCAGATGGTGACTGCAGCCATGAAATTAAAAGACGCTTACTCCTTGGAAGGAAAGTTATGAGCAACCTAGATAGCATATTCAAAAGCAGAGACATTACTTTACCAACAAAGGTTCGCCTAGTCAAGGCTATGGTCTTTCCTGTGGTCATGTATGGATGTGAGAGCTGGACTGTGAGGAAGGCTGAATGCCGAAGAATTGATGCTTTTGAACTGTGGTGTTGGAGAAGACTCTTGAGAGTCCCTTGGACTGCAAGAAGATCCAACCAGTCCATTCTGAAGGAGATCAATCCTGGAATTTCTTTGGAAGGAATGATGCTAAAGCTGAAACTCCAGTATTTTGGCCACCTCATGCGAAGAGTTGACTCATTGGAGAAGACTCTGATGCTGGGAGGGATTGAGGGCAGGAGGAGAAGGGGACGACAGAGGATGAGATGGCTGGATGGCATCACTGACTCGATGGATGTGAGTCTGAGTGACCTCTGGGAGCTGGTGATGGACAGGGAGGCCTGGCGTGCTGCAGTTCATGGGGTTGCAAAGAGTCGGACACGACTGAGCGACTGATCTGATCTGATCTGATGGGTTGCCTGTCAATCTGGGGAAGATTTGGGTTGTGGAGTTGGCTATGCAATCTGTAGAGCTTCCTTGGTGGTGGTTTAGTCACTGAGTCATGTCTGACTCTTGAAACTCCATAGACTGGAGCCCACCAGGGACCTCTGTCCATGGGATTTCCCAGGCATGAATACTGGAATGGGTTGTCATTTCTTTCTTCAGGGGATCTTTCTGACCCAGGGATCAAACCTGTGTCTTCTGCGGTGCAAGTGGATTCTTTACTGACTGAAGCACCAGGGAAGCCCCCAGAGAGCTTCCTTAGCCCTGATAAATTAAGGAAAGAGAGAGAGAAGGGGAGGAAAGAGAGGGAGGAAAGGAGGAAGGAAAGAAAGAAGGAAGGAAGGAAGGGAGGGAGGGAGGAAGGAAAGAGCGAAGGAAGGAAGAGGAAACCTAGCAGCCTATAGCCTTGAGAAGATTCCAGCTACATAACCAGAACTTTGATTTCATCCTTCCTCCAGCCTAATTGTAAATGGTACACAAGTTGAACCCTCCGGTCTTTGCATAAACACACAGGAAGATAAATATAGGAAAGACTTTGACCCCAGGGTCCTCTCTGGGCACAGACTCTACAATGCGAAAGGGCTCAACAGCTCCCAAACCTCCAGCTCGTGAGGAAGATGGCCCCTGCTGCCTTGTAACAGAAACCTAGCAACTCCCTGTCAGGTTGGCAGGATGGCTGTAGCTTTGCAGCAGCTTGCTCTCTGAGTTTCTGTGAGAACAGCAGAGAGCTCGGTGCAACACAGAAACTGCTATGTTTGATTAATGCATAAGATAACGGCACCATGGTTCTGCCCAAGCCTCATTTCAAAACTTAGCATTGTACTTCTGCAGGGAGCAAATATTCAGTACAGCTGTCCTCTTTGTAACTTGTCATACAAAAGAATCAACAGATTCCATGACTGTCAGGAAGGCTGTAAGCTGAGATAATTGCTCTCCCTCGCACCTGCTTCAACCCCTGCCCTCACTGTGCAACAGGAAGGTCTAAATATTGTGATTTAGTCGCATGGCAGTATGTCTTTTCAAAATGATTCCCTTTTATACTCACTCGAAGGCGCTAACATTTCAGCGGCAGCTACGGGATGATGTAAGCATTCAAGGATGAGACCCTTGCGCCACTGAAGTCCCGTAATCAACAGTGAGTACCCAACGCTATGGAAGGACCTTCGTGGAGAGGTGGAAGGTCTAACCTGGAGACGAGCATTTTCATTCCTCCATGTTTTCCTGAATGAAGGAGAAGGATTAGGCGGTGCCGAGGTGTACGGAGTCAGAGGGAACATGGCGGTATCTCTTACTATTCCTATAAGAAGTCTGGAGGAGAAATGGAATGGGGCCAAGTGACTCCTTCAGTCTCCACATAATGTTTAAGGACAAAATAAAGCATACGCAAGTTGGGTTTAGCTAGTTTTGGGGATGTCAGAGTGAGCAAAAGACAAAGGGATAATATATTCTATGTAACTAAATGTGTACTAGAGCTTCCCTGGTGGCTCAGACAGTAAAGAATTCCACCTGCAATGAGGGAGTCCTGGGTTCGATTCCTGGGTTGGGAAGATCCCCTGGAGAAGGAAATGGCAACCCCCTCCAGTATTCTGGCCTGGAAAATCCCCATGGACAGGGGAGCCTCATGGGCTACAGTCCATAGAGTTGCAAAGAGTCAGACAGAACTGAAGCAATTTAGCATGGACAGATCTCAAGTTTATATCAGAAAAGAGATCCCTATTCCATTTACTTTGTTAAACAATCATTTTCTCATGTTGTAAGTTGGTCTGTATTCAATGTGAATGTGGATAAAGCTCAATAACAAAAAATCGTATTAACCCACTATCCCACCATTCAACACTGATGATTATTACTGCATTCTTTCGCCTAAGTCAGAATTTCCAAAACTGAGTCATATTAATCTAGTACCTATGGAATATAAGTAAGCATTGCTGCTGCTGCTGCTGGTGCTAAGTCGCTTCAGTCGTGTCCGACTCTGCGTGACCCCACAGACGGCAGCCCACCAGGCTCCCCTGTCCCTGGGATTCTCCAGGCAAGAACACTGGAGTGGGTTGCCATTTCCTTCTCCAGTGCACGCAAGTGAAAAGTGAAAGTGAAGACGCTCAGTCGTAACCGACCCTCAGCGACCCCATGGACTGCAGCCTACCAGGCTCCTCCATCCATGGGATTTTCCAGGCAAGAGTACTGGAGTGGGGTGCCATTATGGAAGAAAATTAAGTGGATAAATAAGTTTAGAAAACGGCCTCCTGATGTGAAGAACTGACTCATTGGGAAAGACCCTGATGCTGGGAAAGATTGAAGGTGGGAGGAGAAGGGAATGACAGAGGATGAAATGGTTGGATGGCATCACTGACTTGATGGACATGAGTTTGAATAGGCTCCAGGAGTTGGTGATGGACAGGGAGACCTGGCGTGCTGCAGTCCATGGGGTCGCAAAGAGTCGGACACGACTGAGCGACTGATCTGATCTGATCTGATTTGCATATTGCCTTAATTTAACTTTTATACCTTTCTCTGTGTCCCCAAGAAGAGAGTAAAGCAAGTTGATGTCTCAAGAGAGTTGTGTTAGGATTTCACAAGTTTCAGTTCCAAATAAAATCTGAGAACTCCTAGCTATAGGCAATGATTTGATTCTGCAGGTATAGTGTATACCATGAAAATCAAAGCCCAAAACTTTAGCAAAACTAGGAAAAATCAGAGTGAGAAGCAAGGAGGATATGAAGTAAGATTTTTTCTTTAGTCAAATTCTTATCCATATTTTATTTTATATATAGATTCCCAATTTAAAGATCAGCCTGTTTAATATGTAAGGCAATGGCACTCCACTCCAGTACTCTTGCCTGGAAAATCCCATGGACGGGGGAGCCTGGAGGGCTGCAGTCCATGGGGTCGCTAAGAGTCGGACACGACTGAGCAACTTCACTTTGACTTTTCTTTCATGCACTGGAGAAGGAAATGGCAACCCACTCCAGTGTTCTTGCCTGGAGAATCCCAGGGACTGGGGAGCCTGGTGGGCTGCTGTCTAGGGGGTAGCACAGAGTCGGACACGACTGAAGTGACTTAGCAGCAGCAGCAGCAAAGGATCTATCACAGAAAGATCATCACATAATTTCACAATAATTGCAAAAATCCTGAAAGCTAAAAAAAGGAAAAAGGAAGGGAGGTACAGTAAAGGAAAAAGTAAAAGAAAAACATACTACAGTTGATGAAACAGAAAACATAAGTGAAATTTTTTAAGCTTTTCAACAATGGTTTTATTTCTATATAATGGTACAATCATTAAATATTTTATCATAATTTCCTCGCAGACAATATAGGAAATGGAAAAAAATATACAACTTAAGTATTATTAATGTAATTGAGGGAACAAACAGTCTTCCTGAAAACAATACATCTTTAGCTTGTGTCAGATACTCATTGAACTTAGAGAGACCCCTGTGTTTATAATTGTAAAAGAAAAGAACAAAACTGAAGAATACGTTCAAAAGTCAGAAAATATATTATCAAGTGTTTTCTTAAGGGCAACATTTTATGACATCATTCCAACTGAATTTTTGATGAAGTATAAATTGGCCAAGTTCTAGTGAAGATTGCAAGCTAAATAGCCCTTGACATGCTCCCCAAGATTCCTGTAGCTTCAGATTCTAAATCAGCCTGAACGGGGTGTTCTGGAAACAAGCCTGCTCCTGCTGATGTTTTTCTTGCATCTGGTTTTAGCCCCTTGTCTGGAGCAAGAACAAACAAACAAACCACTTAATCTCCATCCCCTGAGTGTCATCACTTGGCTTTCTGTAGAATGGATCAAACGTGTTGCCAACTCCATCCTTCTTTCCACTGTTCCTTAACTGCAGATGCGGTCCCACTATGAGGAGCTCCCTTATGGCTTCAAACCAGTCTGTCATCAAGTACCAATCAAAGCACTACAGCAAATTGGTAGGAACACCTGTTGGATGGGGTCTGTTTTGATTGTAGAAGTATCTTACAGAATGAAGGAACCACCTAGCATATTATGATGTCAGGAGCAAGAGGATCATTCCTTCCATCCCCAAATGGATCCCTTGAAGGCTTGCTGAAGATCCAAATTATATTGTCGAAAATGAATTCCTTCAGTCTGATTTTTCAACCTCTGGTGCAATATGATTACCTTAAAAGCTGGTGTAGTTAAAAGCACACACTGCATAGGGAATGGGGAACATGTGTTCCCTCCCTAGTTGGACCAGTATAACTATAGACTCTTAAACGCACCACTTTTTCTTACTGAATCTTAACACGTTTTTAGATATGAAATATAAGAATTAGATGTCCTGGTTTCAAACCTTGACACTCCAAGAAGATCTTATACCTCCAACTATTATCAGTCACTTATGATTTGGTGTGTGGATGAGTTTCAGGTTCATTGTTGGGAAAAGATTTGTCAAGACAGGAAGAATTAGAAATTTGTATGTTTTGTATGAAGACAGGTGACTAAGGTTCAAGTGGGGCAATTGAGGTCACTAAGGCAAATCTTACAATAGAATTTTGTTTGTACTGGTGATTCATCCTATAGAAAAACATATTTGTAAGTTTCTAAGATCTACTATAATCGTAAGGGATTTGATTTAGGTCATACTGAATGGTCTAGTGGTTTTCCCTACTTTCTTCAATTTATGTCTGAATTTGGCAATAAGGAGTTCATGGTCTGAGCCACTGTCAGCTCCTGGTCTTGTTTTTGCTGACTGTATAGAGCTTTTTCATCTCGCTGCAAAGAATATAATCAATCTGATTTCAGTGTTGACCATCTGGTGATGTCCATGTATAGAGTCTTCTCTTGTGTTGTTGGAAGAGGGTGTTTGTTATGACCAGTGCATTTTCTTGGCAAAACTATTAGTCTTTGCCCTGCTTCATTCCGTATTCCAAGGCCAAATTTGCCTGTTACTCCAAGTGTCTCTTGACATCCTACTTTTGCATTCCAGTCCCCTATAATGAAAAGGACATCTTTTTTGGGTCCTTTTTCTGAAAGAGATGGGAATACCAGATCACCTGATCTGCCTTTTGAGAAATTTGTATGCAGGTCAGGAAGCAACAGTTAGAACTGGTCATGGAACAACAGATTGGTTCCAAATAGGAAAAGGAGTTCGTCAAGGCTATATATTGTCATCCTGTTTATTTAACTTCTATGCAGAGTACATCATGAGAAACGCTGGACTGGAAGAAACACAAGCTGGAATCAAGATAGCCGGGAGAAATATCAATAACCTCAGATATGCAGATCCTCAGATATGCAGATGACACCACCCTTATGGCAGAAAGTGAAGAGGAACTAAAAAGCCTCTTGATGAAAGTGAAAGTGGAGTGTGAAAAAGTTCGCTTAAAACTCAACATTCAGAAAACAAAGATCATGGCATCTGGTCCCATCACTTCATGGGAAATAGATGGGGAAACAGTGGAAACAGTGTCAGACTTTATTTTTCTGGGCTCCAAAATCACTGCAGATGATGACTGCAGCCATGAAATTAAAAGACGCTTACTCCTTGGAAGGAAAGTTATGACCAACCTAGATAGCATATTCAAAAGCAGAGACATTACTTTGCCAACAAAGGTTCATCTAGTCAAGGCTATGGTTTTTCCTGTGGTCATGTATGGATGTGAAAGCTGGACTGTGAAGAAGGCTGAGTACCGAAGAATTGATGCTTTTGTACTGTGGTGTTGGAGAGGACTCTTGAGAGTCCCTTGGACTGCAAGGAGATCCAACCAGTCCATTCTGAAGGAGATCAGCCCTGGGATTTCTTTGGAAGGAATGATGCTGAAGCTGAAACTCCAGTATTTTGGCCACCTGATGTGAAGAGTTGACTCATTGGAAAAGACTCTGATGCTGGGAGTGGTTGGGGGCAAGAGGAGAAGGGAACGACAGAGGATGAGATGGCTGGATGGCATCACTGACTCGATGGATGTGAGTCTGAATGAACTCCAGGAGTTGGTGATGGACAGGGAGTCCTGGTGTGCTGTGACTCATGGGGTTGCAAAGAGTTGGACACGACTGAGCAACTGATCTGATCTGATCTGATCTGAAGATCTACTATGGACTTTCATGGTGGTTCAGTGATAAAGAATATATGGAATTTAGAAAGATGGTAACAATAACCCTGTATACGAGACAGCAAAAGAGACACTGATGTGTAGAATAGTCTTTTGGACTCTGTGGGAGAGGGAGAAGGTGGGATGATTTGGGATAATGGCATTGAAACATATATAATATCATATATGAAATGAGTCGCCAGTCTAGGTTCCATGCACGATACTGGATGCTTGGGGCTGGTGCACTGGAACGACCCAGAGGGATGGTACGGGGAGGAGGGAAGAGGGTTCAGGATGGGGAACACATGTATACCTGTGGCGGATTCATGTTGATATATGGCAGAACCAATACAATATTGTAAAGTTAAAAAATAAAATTAAATTAAAAAAAAAAAAAAAGAATTTGCTGGTCAATGCAGGAGATGCAGGTTCTATCCCGGGGTCAGGAAGATCCCCTGGAGAAGGAATTGGCAACCCACTCCAGTTTCCTTGTTTGGAGACTCCCATGGACAGAGGAGCCTGGTGGGCTACAGTCCATGGGGTCACAAAGAATCAGACATGACTTAGAGACTAGAACAACAACAATGACAAAATAAACAGGGCAACAAAGCGCATTACCCCCATATCAGAAAGCTCTAATGCACAGCATTTTTTCTAAGCCAAACTTTTCTAGTTCTCTCAATTGTTTATTTCACACACTGATTTAACATCACACTACATTATCATATTGTTTTAATAGCTTTGGTAAAATATTATACTGGCAATTGAACATTATATTCTCCAAATAAAATCTGACTATCTCAGAATATAGGGGAATCACCACCCCTTAAGCTGGATATGATTGAAATGGATCCCTAAGCTCTCCATATCTAGGTAGTCAGGCTTGTTTTCCTATCTACTATGGAAAAATTTGTTCCATGTAACTCTGTAGCCTACCAGTAAATAATTTTACTGTGTAAATAAAACTAATTAATGGAGAGGAGATGGGGAGAGAGAGAATGTAATCTCAACAATTGCAATGCTGATATATTTGCATTGAAAAGATTCAGATTTACTGATAAACAGAATATAATAATAGTAAGAAAGCAGAGAGAGAATTAAGGGAAACACTGAGGACTACAGAGCAGAAAATAGAGAAGAAATTAAGGGTGAGATATGGGAAGAGGTGAATCCTCCAAGCAGGTGAAGACTCTAAAAAGGTTGGATAGAGAGAGAGGAGGGATAGATGATTTTAAAAGGTGATGGTTGCTCTTTGAAATAAATCTTCTTTAATGTTAACCTAGAAATGTATACAAGGACTGGGCTTAATTTTTTATTACTATTATTATTTTTTACTGGAGTACAGTTGTTTTACAATGGTGTTAGTTTCTGCTGTGCAGCAAAGTGAACCAGCTACACGTATACATGTATCTGCCCTTCTTTGGATTTCCTTCCCGTCTAGGTCACAGCAGAGCACTGAGGAGAATTCCCTGTGCTGTACTATCTGTTCTCATTAGGTATCTATTTTATACATAGTATTGATAGTGTATATGTGTCAGTCTCAGTCTTCCAACCCATCCAGTCCTCTTTTCCCCCTTGGTATCCATATGTCTGTGTCTCTATTTATGCTTTGCAAATAATTCAAAAAGATACATGCACCCCAGTGTTCACTGCAGCACTCTTTACAATAACTAGGACATGGGAGCTATCTAAATGTCCATCAACAGATGAACGGATAAAGAAGATGTGGTTCATATACACAATAGAATATGACTCAGCCATAACATGGAGAAGGCAGTGGCACCCCACTCCAGTACTCTTGCCTGGAAAATCCCATGGACAGAGAAGTCTGGTAGGCTGCAGCCCATGGGGTCGCAAAGAGTCAGACACAACTGAATGACTTCACTTTTTCACTTTTTACTTTCATGCATTGGAGAAGGAAATGGCAACCCACTCCAGCGTTCTTGCTTGGAGAATCTCAGGGACGGGGGAGCCTGGTAGGCTGCCGTTTATGGGGTCGCACAGAGTCAGACACAACTGAAGCAGCAGCAGCCATAAGAAGGAAGAAAATTTGGTCATTTGTAGAGACATGGATGGGCTTAGAGACTGTCACACAGAGTGAAGTCAGAAAGGGAAAAACAAATGTCATATATTAATGTGTGTATGGGGAGCATAGAAAAATGGTATAGATGAATTTATTAGGGCTTATTTATTTTTCATTTTTAAAATTTGCTTTTTCATGAAGTATTGCCCTCTGCTTGAATTATGGTGACCAAGATTTTAATCTGCATGTACTATATTCCTATTAATCTGCTATTACATTACAATTGGATTTATTGCAGTTGCATCTCTTTGCTCATTTATGTTAAGCTTGGAGTCAATGGAATCAAGATTGCTGGGAGAAATATCAATAACCTCAGATACGCAGATGACACCACCCTTATGGCAGAAAGTGAAGAGGAACTAAAAAGCCTCTTGATGAAAGTGAAAGTGGAGAGTGAATAGGTTGGCTTAAAGCTCAACATTCAGAAAACGAAGATCATGGCATCTGGTCCCATCACTTGATGGGAAATAGATGGGGAAACAGTGGAAACAGTGTCAGACTTTATTTTTCTGGGCTCCAAAATCACTACAGATGGTGACTGCAGCCATGAAATTAAAAGACGCTGACTCCTTGAAAGGAAAGTTATGACCAACCTAGATAGCATATTCAAAAGCAGAGACATTACTTTGCCAACAAAGGTTCGCCTAGTCAAGGCTATGGTCTTTTCCTGTGGTCATGTATGGATGTGAGAGCTGGACTGTGAAGAAGGCTGAGAGCCCAAGAATTGATGCTTTTGAACTGTGGTGTTGGAGAAGACTCTTGAGAGTCCCTTAGACTGCAAGGAGATCCAACCAGTCCATTCTGAAGGAGATAAGTCCTGGGTGTTCTTTGGAAGGAATGATGCTAAAGCTGAAACTCCAATATTTTGGCCACCTCATGCGAAGAGTTGACTCATTGGAGAAGACTCTGATGCTGGGAGGGATTGGGGGCAGGAGGAGAAGGGGACGACAGAGGATGAGATGGCTGGATGGCATCACTGACTCGATGGATGTGAGTCTGAGTGACCTCTGGGAGTTGGTGATGGGCAGGGAGGCCTGGCGTGCTGCGATTCATGGGGTTGCAAAGAGTCGGACACGACTGAGTGACTGATCTGATCTGATCTGTAGTCAATAGAAACTGCTAAATGCTTTTACCATGAAATGTTTCTAAGTCTGCTCACTCCTTCCTTTTTCTAGGGAACTAGTTCCCAATACAGGTATAGAAATTTACATTTTCTGTTAAATTTGCTACTGTGAATTTTGTCCCTTAATACTAGTGTGTAAAGAAATTTGTAGTCATTTCTCTGATACCTTATATTTCATTTCTCTCTTACAAGTAATTAAAGATTTTGTAACAAAGCTCCAGCAAACCTCTTCTAATTGGTCAGATTACGATGGCATGCTCATTTCTGAACCGTCTCTGGCAAAGTAACAGGCCCTTCCTAGACTAACTATGTCCTCACTTTAAGGTGAGAGCAGTCAGCTTCCTTTGAATAAAATTGTATTTACGTTGAGAGGAAAGAAGGAGTTAATAGATGTTAAATCAGTAATCTACAGCTCCTGTTTCAACGACCCTTTCAGTTTTGGGTGACTGAAACTTTTTTGATTATGTCTTTATCCAATTTTTAATTAAAATGTTGATAAGGTGACATTCAGGGATACCTCCAGGAATCACTTTCAACACAGCCTCCATTTGTTAATTAACAAGCTAAGTATTCATTTTAAAAATCACCAGCAAACTATTAATTTATTTGGATCCAGAGTTTCTAAAGTACAGTAAGTTGAAGATGTGTTGTAGTTTGTTGCTAATAAGGAATTTCCAAGCATTTACTGAGCGTCTATAATGTGTCTTTTCTGGGTGCTGGAGATGTCAAATGACCAGAATAAGCTAACATACTTGCTTTCATGGAGTTTATATTTTAAGGTGAGGCGCTGAGTCAATAAATAAGTGAGTTAAGCTTCTAGCATATCTTTTGTGATAAAGATGGGGAGAATAAAGCAAGAAAGGTGAAGAGAAAGTATCAAGATGTATCAGGTTTATTAGATTTAAATAAGATGGTGAGTAAAAACCTCATTGAGGAGATTTCCTGGGTGGTGCAGTGGTTAAGACTTCACCTTCCAATGCAAGCGGTACAAGTTCCATCTCTGATCGGGGAGCTAAGATCCCCATGTGCCTTGTGGCCAAAAAAACTAAGATATAAAATAAAAGCAATATTACAACAAATTCAGTAAAGACTTTAAAAATGGTCCACATCAAAAATAAATTTTAAAAATATTATTTAAGAAAATCTTCAGTGAGGAAGAAGTAAAGATATGAAGGACATCAGAGAATAAGATACAAAGTTTGTGAGGAAAGATCAATCCACTCATAGGAAACAGCAGGGGGAAGTGTGGGTGGAGCTAAGTAAGAATAACAGGAAAGGAGTACAAAGGGAGACTCCAGTATTCTTGCCTGGAGAATCCCAGGGACAGGGGAACCTGGTGGGCTGCCATCTATGGGGTTGCACAGAGTTGGACATGACTGAAGTGACTTAGCAGCAGCAACAGCAATCCTGTTGGGCTAAGATAACATGGGACCATTTAATGATTTTGGCTTGTCTCTGATGGAGATGAGAAGCAATGGAGATTCTTAGACTGTGAAGAGAAATAATCCAAATTATGTGCTTAACAATATTTTCCTGGATACTATGTTTGTCTAACTTTTAGAAAAATGAAGGAAGTGGCTGGAAATCACTCTGAAGACCACTGTGATAATTCAGGTGAGCAACGATGGTGGAAACAGAAAGGCCATGGTGGGTGTGTTGATAAGAGGTTAGATTTTGGATCCGTTTTGGAAGTAGCAATCATAAGATTTGCTTTCAGACCCTACAGGGATGTTAGGAAAAAAAGGAAGCTTGCACACCTAGAATGAGTGAGACACTGCTGAAATAGGAAAGGGCACAGGGAATTTTGGAAGGAAAGTTATGACCAACCTAGATAACATATTCAAAAGCAGAACATTACTTTGCCAACAAAGGTCCGTCTAGTCAAGGCTATGGTTTTTCCTGTGGTCATGTATGGATGTGAGAAGAAGGCTGAGCACTGAAGAATTGATGCTTTTGAACTGTGGTGTTGGAGAAGACTCTTGAGAGTCCCTTGGACTGCAAGGAGATCCAACCAGTCCATTCTGAAAGAGATCAGTCCTGGGATTTCTTTAGAAGGAATGATGCTGAAGCTGAAACTCCAGTACTTTGGACGCCTGATGCAAAGAGTTGACTCATTGGAAAAGACTCTGATGCTGGGAGGGATTAGGGGCAAGAGGAGAAGGGGACGACAGAGGATGAGATGGCTAGATGGCATCACTGACTTGACGGCCATGAGTTTGGGTAAACTCCGAGAGTTGGTGATGGACAGGGAGGCTTGGTGTGCTGTGATTCATGGGGTCACAAAGAGTTGGACACAACTGAGGGACTGAACTGAACTGAACAGGAAATTTAGATTAAGGGGGAAAACGGGAAAAGGAAAACTATTCTGCTTATGTTTTCCTCTAGAAGTTTTATAGTATCCAGTCTTACATTTAGGTTATTAATCTCTTCTGAGTTTGTTTTTGTATATGATGTTAGAGAATGTTCTAATTTCATGCAGCTGTCTGGTTTTCCCAGCACCATTTTTTGAAAGTGAGAGAAATCAATATGCTTGTACATTGATGAAAAAGATTCAGAGGAGAGGGAGTGAAAGATGATGAAAGAGAGAGGGCAGAATTCCAGACGTGGCACCGATGTCCTTTAGTTAAAGCACTTGAATGACATTTACTGCACATTTTTCCTAAATGTGAATCGCTAGCAAATGAGTCCTTGGGAGATGCCACAATGAGATTAGGAAGCCATAGCAGGTAAGGATCTTTGTCTTCAGTGTATATAGGCCATTCACAGATGAATGATAGCTAGATACTGGAATATATTTTATCCCTTCAAAAAGTTAGTTTCCTGCTAAAAAATACATTACTCTATATTATTGCACAAGATGATAGCACATTACACATTCATAAAAATATTTTTTAGATTGTGCTAAAATTAATTTTATTATTGATTTTAAATGATACAATTAAAAAGACATAAAGAGATAATGGGTCCATTTAGAGAAAGTCAAGAAGAAATCTAATGGGAATTAAAGTCTGTGGGCACCTCGGACAGTGTATTAGTTTCCTACTGCTGCGTAAGCAAACTTAGAGACCTAAAAAAACCCACAAATATATGATGCTGAAGTTCTGATGCATCGAGAGCCCAGATATGGGTTATCTAGGTCCCCTGCTCTGCTCTCACCAGAGGGAAATCAGCTGGGGCTGTGAACCTTTCATCTAAGGTTCAAGATCCTCTTTTGAATTCTGGTTGTGGACAGATTCATTTCCTTGAATCATTATGACCAGTATTCTTGCTTTCTTGCTGGCTGCCAGCCTGGGACATTTCTCAGTAACTAGAGGCTACCACAGTTCCATGCCACATGGTCCTCATAGGTAGTCCAAAGCTTGGCTATTTGCACTGCTCTGGGCCAGCAAGAACACATTTTTATGACACTTCACCTTCTTTTAAAGGGTCCTCTGATCAGGTGATGTCCACTCAGAATGATCTTTCTTTTGAAGAACTCAAGTCACCTAATTAGCAGTAAAGCACTAAAGAAATAGCCCGTTGTATTCACAGGATCCACACACAAAGCAAAGGGATTACCCATGGGGTGTACTCCTGTGGGTGGAAATTTGAGGGGGCATATCTTAAAACCCTGTCCACCATAGGCAGTCAATTGTTCAATAGAGACGTGCATGAATTCCCCTCACCATTCTTAGTTTTTTGCCTTTAACTGGGAAAGGGAATAAAGATAGAACTTTGAGAAGAATATTGCATGATAAATAAGTACACTTTGGATGTGAGAGCTGGACTGTGAAGAAGGCTGAGCACTGAAGAATTGATGCTTTTGAACTGTGGTGTTGGAGAAGACTCTTGAGAGTCCCTTGGATTGCAAGGAGATCCAACCAGTCCATTCTGAAGGAGATCAGCCCTGGGATTTCTTTGGAAGGAATGATGCTAAAGCTGAAACTCCAGTATTTTGGCCACCTCATGCGAAGAGTTGACTCGTTGGAAAAGACTCTGATGCTGGGAGGGATTGGGGGCAAGAGGAGAAGGGGACGACAGAGGATGAGATGGCTGGATGGCATCACTGACTCAATGGACATGAGTCTGAGTGAACTCCGGGAGTTGGTGATGGATAGAGAGGCCTGGCGTGCTGCATTTCATGGGGTCGCAAAGAGTTGGACACGACTGAGTGACTGATCTGATCTGATATTTTTCAGACTAAATGTACAATCAAATCCTGCACTGAGACGCAGTCAGAATACTATTTTATTTTAGCATGTTAGTTTACTTTGGCTTTTACATGGCTATAGGATTACAGATTTAATAAGGTCACATTTATATAGGTAATGCATTCTGAAGCCCGAATGATGGCAGCATAGAGGAAGCAAATACACTATGGGCTCAGAGAGCCTCACTCAGAGAGTCTGTCGTGTCCATATTTATACCATTTACCTGGGTGCACAGCAACCACCACCACAAAACAAAAATATCAGGAACATCTTAAGGTCAAATATACTTAATTCCAGATAGGCCCAAGAGTAAAGCCTAGAAAGCATGGAATTACTTGGAATGCAAGGTCCAGGTGGCCTTGTTTGAGCTAATTGTTCAATTCTCAGGATTTTTTGCAACCTGGTTGTTAAACACTGCTGCTGGTGCTGCTGCTGCTGCTAAGTCACTTCAGTCGTGTCCAACTTTGTGCGACCCCATAGACGGCAACCCACCAGGCTCCCCTGTCCCTGGGATTCTCCAGGCAAGAACACTGGAGTGGGTTGCCATTTCCTTCTCCAATGCATGAAAGTAAAAAGTGAAAGTGAAAGTCACTCAGTCGTGTCCAACTCTTAGTGACCACATGGATTGCAGCATATCAGGCTCCTCTGTCCATGGGATTTTCCAGGCAAGGGTACTGGAGTGGGGTGCCATTGCCTTCTCCCTATTAAACACAGTCATTATTAAAACTTAAACTATAAAACTTACAATTAAATAGCTTATATTAAAGGCAAATCTAATAAATGCTTGAAACTCATTACTTCCTAATTACTTTACAACATTTTACCATTGCCTATAGTGCTGAAGGCAATGGCACTCCACTCCAGTACTCTTGCCTAGAAAATCCCATGGACGGAGGATCCTGGTAGGCTCCAGTCCATGGGGTTGCAAAGAGTCGGGCACGACTGAGCGACTTCACTTTCACTTTTCACTTTCATGCATTGGAGAAGGAACTGGCAACCCACTCCAGTGTTCTTGCCTGGAGAATCCCAGGGACGGGGGAGCCTGGTAGGCTGCCGTCTGTGGGGTCGCACAGAGTCGGACACGACTGAAGTGACTTAGCAGCAGCAGCAGCAGCATAGTGCTGAATATATTTATGTCTGTTGTATCCGTAGAGTGGAGACACTATACAAAGGTGAGTCCTCATATGTGTGTGTGTGAGTCACTTCAGTTGTGTCTGATTCTTTGTGAACCTATGGACTGTAGCCTGCCAGGCTCCTCCATCCATAGGAGTCTCCAGATAAGAATTCTGGAGTGGGCTGCCATTTCCTTCTCCTAGGAATCTTCCTAACGCAGATCCTGAGTCCTCGACAACTCCTGCCTTGCAAGCAGATATTTCACTGCTGAGCCATCGAGGAAGCCCCAGGTCCTTATATGTCTCTTCCCAAATCTGTGCTCAGTCAGGTCACCTTGATGCCTTGAAATTGGCCACAGCATGAAAATCAGCAGACACAATACATTGAGGGTTGATTTAGTGCTGAAGTTGCAAAAGGTTTCAATTTAATTAATATAACACAAAGATGAGAAATAGTTTTTTGTACACCACATATCAGATTTAGAGAAAATAAATTTATTAGGAGAGAGCTATTAAGTTAGGAGGAAGCCTAATTTGTCAAATTATGATTGAATTGAGATGGTAGGCTGGCTTCAAATGCAATAACAGAAGCATTCTGTAGGAACCAGTTGGCTATAGGAATTTACAAGAAAGAGTAATGAATATGTGTATTATCATTTTTAATTGTATTTTATATACTCTTTATATCAATACATTCAATTGCTATATATTAGTCATATAATTAATCAAATATATGTATAGTAATATATACATAGCAATATATGTGTGTGTATATATATATGTCCCCAAAGATGAGACTATCAAACTTTCACCAGGATACCACTGGTTCTAGACCCAAGATATAATTCTGCATGAAAAGACTTGTGGTACTTCCCTGATGGTCCACTGGTTAAGACTTAGCCTTCCAATGCAGGGGTTGTAGGTTTAATTCCTGGTCAGGGAACTAAGATCCCACATACCTCAAGGCCAAAAAAACCACCCTCAAAACATAAAATACAGAAGCAATATTGTAATAAATTCAACAATGTCTTTTTAAAATTGATCCACATCTAAAAATCTTAAAAAAAATAATTGGGGATGAGATTCTGGCTTATGAGATTTGGAAAACTATTAACTTCTTGCCTTCAGATTTCCCTTCTATAAAATGAAGCTGCTGCTGCTGTTAAGTCACTTCAGTCGTGTCTGACTCTGTGTGACCCCATAGATGGCAGCCCACCAGGCTTCTTCATCCCTGGGACTCTCCAGGCAAGAACACTGGGGTGGGTTGCCATTTCCTTCTCCAATGCATGAAAGTGAAAAGTGAAAGTGAAGTTGCTCAGTCGCATCTGACCCTCAGCGACCCCATGGACTGCAGACCCCATGGACTGCAGGCTCCTCCGTCCATGGGATTTTCCAGGCAGGAGTACTGACATGGGGTGCCATTGCCTTCAGTCTGATATTCCTGCTTGATAGGATTGCTGTGGGAACAATGAAGTAATGGATGTAAATGTTCTTTAAAAATTTAGTGAGCAGGAAATCCACACTCCTTGCCTTCCTGGAGCTTACATCTTTGAATTCAGTGAAGATTCCTGGAGCATGTGAGCTGGAGGCCATCCAGAGGTCACCTGGCCTAAACCTTCACTTTACAAATAATGAGAGAAGGCCCCTGAACTTCTTGAACTGCTGGGTGTGTGCAGAAGTGTGGGTTTGGGGTGTGTATATATATCCATTTTTCTATTCTGAGCTTCATTAACTTCTAGGGCCAATTCAATAATTAAAATAATCAGGGAAAATAAGATATTTCAGCAATGTATAATCCAAGAAATAGCAGCCCAACACATCACAGGATGGTGATGTAGTTAGCTAAGAGCATTTAAAAAATATGCTTCTCTGGGGAATCTAAAAAAATCGTACAAATGAACTTATTTTCATAACAGAAATAGAGTCATCATGTATACAAACAAGCTTATAGTTACCAGAAGGGGGAAAAGGGGGAGGGATAAATTGAGAGATTGAGATTGATATATACATGCTGCTGCTGCTGCTGCTCTACTAAGTCGCTTCAGTCATGTCCGACTCTATGTGACCCCATAGACGGCAGCCTACCAGGCTCCCCCGTCCCTGGGATTCTCCAGGCAAGAACACTGGAGTGGGTTACCATTTCCTTCTCCAATGCATGAAAGTGAAAAGTGAAAATGAAGTCACTCAGTCGTGTCCAACTCTTAGTGACCCCATGGACTGCAGCCTAACAGGCTCCTCCATCCATGAGATTTTCCAAAGACTGGAGTGGGTTGCCATTTCCTTCTCCAATGCAGGAAAGTGAAAAGTGAAAGTGAAGTACTCAGTGGTGATAGTGCCATGTGCCTTCTCCGATATATATATATATATATATATATATATATATATATATATATATATATCAGATCAGATCAGTCGCTCAATCGTGTCCGACTCTTTGCAACCCCATGAATCGCTAGCACGCCAGGCCTCCCTGTCCATCACCAGCTCTCGGAGGTCACTCAGACTCACATCCATCGAGTCAGTGATGCCATCCAGCCATCTCATCCTCTGTCCTCCCCTTCTCCTCCTGCCCCCAATCCCTCCCAGCATCAGAGTCTTCTCCAATGAGTCAACTCTTCGCATGAGGTGGCCAAAGTACTGGAGTTTCAGCTTTAGCATCATTCCTTCCAAAGAAATCCCAGGGCTGATCTCCTTCAGAATGGACTGGTTGGATCTCCTTGCAGTCCAAGGGGGCTCTCAAGAGTCTTCTCCAACACCACAGTTCAAAAGCATCAATTCTTCAGTGCTCAGCCTTCTTCTCAGTCCAGCTCTCACATCCATACATGACCACAGGAAAAACCATAGCCTTGACTAGGCGGACCTTTGTTGGCAAAGTAATGTCTCTGCTTTTGAATATGCTGTCTAGGTTGGTCATAACTTTCCTTCCAAGGAGTAAACGTCTTTTAATTTCATGGCTACAGTCACCATTTGGCAGTGATTTTGGAGCCCAGAAAAATAAGTCTGACACTTTGCTGTACAGCAGAAATTAACACAACATTGTAAATCAACTATACTCCAATAAAATTTTTAAAAATAAAAGAAGGAATAACTACACTAGCACAAAGTTGGAGAGCAGGGTTGCTCTTTCAGGATCTTTGACACTAGAAAAATTTAATGTTTAGATTACGAGAAACAAAGTGCACATAGAATTATTTGGTTCAAAGTAGATATCTCTTCCCAACTCCAGTCTGAATATTAAAATCTCTTTCAACATCAGGATTCAACCCTCACAGTGATTCAGCTCATCTGATTCAAAAGATTTTTGTTCCTTTTGCCTTGTAAAAATCTTTTATCCTCTACACTTTTGCAAGTAGACATTAATTCTTATGCACCTAACTGCATTCCTGATAGAGGAAATAATCTACATTGACCAGCTGAGGTACATTGTATTACTTTGTACCCGCTATGTCCTAAATTTTGCTGCAATCTTTTTAAACACCTCAACTCTGAGGCTACTTGATCTCAGTGAAATATAGACAAACCCATCCCTCAAGGAAACTACACTATCTCCCAGTAGCATTGATTGATGAGTGAATTAATTGTATGTGAATATGAATAACGGATGATGTAAAAAAAAAATCTTCCTGCTGCTTTTGCATGGCTACACACACACACACACACACATACACACAAAATATACACAAATAAAACTACACACAAAAAACTTGGGATAAATTCCTGAGTTGCTACCATGGGGTTTCCTTGGGCCCAAAGCAACAACAGGCTCTTCAGATTCATTCTTATAGATGAACTTGTTTACAGTCATAAATTCTCTTAATTATTATTCATAGGTGATTTTCATTAGATAGCCCCTGCTTGAAAGAAGAATTTCCCCACAATCTGCCCTCAAATAAAAACCACATCTAGTGTAATTTCCTGCTTACTTAATTTCTTTTGCCTGTTTGAGGCTAAACAGCTAGTCATTGCATTAACATGCTGGTAGCTGATTACACTTTAGAATTTCTTCTCCTCTAATGATTTCAGGTAATATAGAGGTAGAAGAGAATATGGTTAATGACAGAGAATCATTTCAACCCTTCAGAATTTATTAATCAAGTGTTTGATACACTGGGGCTCTAACTGAAATGCCAAATTGCTGAGGCTCGTGTGCCATTTCTAAATGAATCTTAACACGTGTAAATCCGCCGTACGTGAAGATGTAATTATAAAATGATGATAGAATGACTCAGGGCCAATTTGAAGTCTGCTCATTGGCTGTCAGAGTTTATTCCTGATTCACTCAGACTTCACTCACCTCTGGGACCCTGGGAGAGAGCTATTCTGTGTTCAATCTCCTGTAAAGTTTCCCCTTTATTTGTTTCCCCCCCTCTCCTTTAACCTAATTCAGGAGGGAACACTGGCTCTCAAACCAAACTTAATGCAAAATAAGCAGTTAGAGCAATGGAGAAGAACCCCAAAGCATATGTGAATATGATTAAAGAGTTTGCCTCGGGCTGATGGACCTTGTCTGGTGTTGGTCTTTCCAATGAGAAAAAGTTATAAATCAGCGACAGTTTCAGCATTGATGCCCCAAAGACTCCCATGAAAGAAAGTCTTCCTGGGGGACTTCCCTATTGGTCTCCCAAGAAAACTATTTTTAGTTTATTTGATTTTGTGGTGATCGTGTTAGATATGCTCAAATCCCTTGTTATTTGAAGGCACAGAAAGGCGATTTTGAATTTCTGTTGATTTTCCCAATTGTGTGGAATAAAAATACCACATAGCCTAGTCTTTGTGAGTCTGGTCTCATCTATTCCTAGTCATTGCTCGCTTTACTTTAAGGGAATTCAGGTTAAAGGATGCTCAAATATCAAAGCAAAAATCAAGTTTCACTCTAAAACTATCTTAAACCCATATATCTGATGGACTTCTTAAACCATCAGAATGCTCTTTTCTTTTATTTGCAGGTAGGTGTGGCATAGCAAATTTTTATTCTGCACTCCCCTACTTTTTTTAAATGCAAATTTTTTTAAAAGTTTTTTTTTTTTTTTAATGCGGAACATTTTAAGTCTTTATGAATTCATTACAGTGTCATTTCTGTTTTATGCTTTGGTGTTTTTTGGCTGTGACCGATGTTGTATCTTACTTCCCTGATTGAACCGACACCCCTGGCATTAGAAGGTGAAGTCTTAATCACTGGACCACCAGGGAAGTCCAGAGCCAAAGATTTTTGTTTGAAAAAAGTACAACTGAAATTCTGACCTAAACCTACATCTGGAGTTCATAATAAAACACCCTTTATTTTACAATTTGCAGAAATATGTGATTAGTGACAAGAGACTTTGATGCTTCAACAATGCATGCTGCTGCTGCTGCTAAGTCACTTCAGTCGTGTCCGACTCTGTGCGACCCCATAGACGGCAGCCCACCAGGTTCCCCTGTCCCTGAGATTCTCCAGGCAAGAACACTTGAGTGGGTTGCCATTTCCTTCTCCAATGCATGAAAGTGAAAAGTGAAAGTGAAGTTGCTCAGTCATGTCTGACTCTTAGAGACCCCATGGATTGCAGCCCACCATGCTTCTCCATCCATGGGATTTTCTAGGCAAAAGTACTGGAGTGGGGTGCCATTGCCTTCTCCATCAACAATGCATAGTTTCAAAATAAAAAATTAGATGTCACTTAAGCATGCTATACGTATGGACATATTAGCTTCTTTGGTGAACTGGTTACTAAGAAAACACTTGCCTCTGTAGCAGACCATGGTGTGCCTGGGTTTCCATCATATAAAGGGATCCATCATATATAGATCTTACAGAGTATTGTAAGATGGGGCTACTGATTTTCAGGGTTTCAATTCCATCCATAGGTTATGAGTGTCCAAATAGTTGACAACTTAATAAGACAGGAAAAAAAAATCACTGGAATCAGCCATTTGTTTACAGTTTGAAAAGAGCTTGCCTTGCTCTTAGTCGTATTTCTCTACAGCATCACAAAAATGGGCTCTTATCAAGCCAATTTCAAAAGCATCTTTCTGAGGCAGGTATCTGCAAATAGACTATCTGTCCAGGTCTTTAAGAAAAAGCCCAGGCCATGTCCTAAGTATTAGCCATTGAGCTTCTATTGAACTGTCAGACACAAACTGAGATAAAACTGGTTCCCAAGAACTTTCTGAATCTTTGTCAACAGATTCCTGATCAATCCATAAATCTTTTAGAATAGTTTTATCCACATTTTTTATTATAAATTTTTACTTGCAAAAACATTAAAAAAACTTTTTTGATGTGGACTTTATTTTAAAGCCTTTAATGAATTTTCTACACTATTGCTTCTGTTTTCTGTTTCAGTTTTTTTGGCCACAAGGCATGGGGGATCCTAGCTCCCCGACTAGGGATCGAACCAGCAGCCCCTTCATGGGAAGGCAGTCTTTAGTCATTGGACAACCAGGGAAATCTCACAAAAACAATTTTAAGGTTTCAGTGTATATATAAGTGTTCAGTTCAGTCCAGTCACTCAGTCATGTCCGACTCTTTGCGACTCCATAGACTGCAGCAAGCCAGGCTTCCCTGTCCATCACCAACTCCCAGAATTTGCTCAAACTCAGTCCATGGAGTCAGTGATGCCATCCAACCATCTCATCCTCTGTCATCCCTTCTTCTCCTGCCTTCAATTTTTGCCAGCATCAAGGTCTTTTCCAAGATATGCTATGTGCTAAGTCACTTCAGTCGTGTCCGACTCTGCGCGACCCCATAGACGGCAGCCCACCAGGCTCCCCCGTCCCTGGGATTCTCCAGGCAAGAACACTGGAGTGGGTTGCCATTTCCTTCTCCAATGCATGAAAGTGAAAAGTGAAAGTGAAGTCGCTCAGTCATGTCCAACTCTTAGCGACCCCATGGACTGCAGCCTAACAGGCTCCTCCATCCATGGGATTTTCCAAGCAAGAGTACTGGAGTGGGGTGGCATTGCCTTCTCCGTTCCAAGATATATAAGTGCACAAATAAGCAAATATATAGGCGACATAGAAACACTATTGAATATGTACATTAAAAATAAACTGTAAGGTATAAATTTAATGGATGTGTTTGAAGGGACCCATAAGTAACAATTGTAGTGTCTCTCTCCCATTTCGTTCCTTCAGAATGGACCACCAAGTATGGTCCCTGGTGATAATAATAATCCTACTATTGGAGACTGGCAACACAGTTTCCAGTTGGAAGCAGAATGCCCTGCTAAAACAGGAGGAAGCCAAGCCCACTGCAAGAAAGACATTCCTTTGACGTAATGTCAGATGTGTTAATTTCATAAGATGAATGCTGTTTTCTGCACGTACTCCATTTCCTGACTGTGGCTTTCTCCCTATACAGACTATTTTTCTCATGTTTATTCCTTCGTGCCTAAACATCCCATGCAAATACTCGAGTCTCTTCCCTTGAAAACTCTACTAGCTGAGCCCCTGTACCTCTCTGCCTCAGGAAGCTTGGGGGCCGCGTTTCCTTTTTTGGTGGGCTTAACAATGTAAATGCCCCTTTAATTCACACTGCACTCCTATAGGAGGTGATAAAAAGGAAGATGTGCAACATCTGGCTGGATTTCCCAGCTGAACATCACAAGCAGCTGTTGCAGCAGAGCTGAAAGAACCGCTTCTGAGCAAAAGTGCTGTGAATGGTGTTTCCACAGCCCCTGAGAGATTGTGGAGGTGGTGTGTTAGCTTCAGTTATTTTATGACTGAGTTATCCAGGCTGAGAATTATTCAGTCTCAGATTTCCTTTTTCTCTCCTGTTGCCTTCCTAACATCACTTGCATTTAATCCCTTCACTAACAAGTGACAAGAGGTTGAGAAATCCAATCCTCATTGGCCAGTGTGACTGCTTTGCATTACCTGGGCATGTCTAATCTCTGCCGCCCGTGGGGTGTGTAAAGCTCTGTGCTAAATTATAAGCTTAATTTGTCTAATAAAAACTGAGTGGAGATAATCACCAAAATGGGCTTTCCTGGTGGCTCAGCGGTAAAGAATCCATCTGCAATGCAGGAGACCTTGGTTTAATCCCTGGGTCAGGAAGATCCCCTGGAGCAGGACATGGCAACCCACTCCAGCATTCTTGCCTGAAGAATCCCATGGATAAGAGGGGCCTGGAGGGCTACAGTCCATGGGGTTGCAAAGAGTCGGACATGACTTAAGTGACTTAGCATGCAAGCAGTCACCAAAATATGTGATGTACACTTGGATTACTTCAATAAGTAAGTACCTGGGGAAAAAAACAGCTCCTCCCATAGATTTAGAACCAGGAAATCCACTTTCAGGGAAACTAACTTTGTTGGTTTGACCAGATGGAGAGCTTTACTGCAAATAATGCAAATGTCTTAAAATATGTTTTCTCTACAGATGGATCCCTTGATCATTTGCAGGAGACCTGCAGCCCTCTGGCCCTCTCCCTTGGGCCTCTTTCCTTTCTCTCTTCTTTATTCTTACCTTCTAAGCTGTAGCAACAAATATCCCTCATTTCCTTCTTAAACCAGTTTCGTTCCTTTTGCCACTGAGCTCCACACTTAGGTAACTGATACCTCTGTTAAAGTTTTGATATTCAATTTGGAAAAGCCCATCAAGTTGAAGCCAGAGGGACCCCAGAGCTTGATGGTTTATCCTCCAAATCTGTCCACCCCCATCTTTCCTACACACCATGGAGGCTTCTCAGAGGCTCCTCCAAAGACAAGGCCAAGGTCAATGGAATAGCTTTTGAGTGTCTTGTTCATGGATCAGCAAGTGACAGTGTTCACTTCGTCATGTTGCTCTTCCTTACCGAGGTCCATGTGCTGTAAGTTTCCTGCTTCCTCTAGAGTAACTCACAGAGTAACTGTTGGTGAGAATCCACTTATTTTGTTCGACTGCATTCACATAATCCTCATCTGAAGTGAGACAAGAGGATATGTGAACAATTCAATTTAAACCTCTGGTGTTTTGCTGAAAGGTCTTGTAGGATGATGCCCCTACACAGGTTTACATGTGCTTAAAAGTAAATGTTTAGATGTTTCCAATGTCTTTTTCAATTTTCCACCAAGCTTGATCATATAGAATATATAATAATCCTGTGAGGAAGGGTTATTTTTTTCCCCAATCCACTGATAAAAAGAATCACATAATCAGGAAACCTAAGCTATATAATACATCATGGAATTAATAAGTAATCATACTAGGAACTAGCTTCCCTGGTGGCTCAGATGATAAAGTGTCTGCCTACAATGTGGTAGACCAGGGTTCGATCCCTGGGTTGGGAAATCCCCTGGAGAAGGAAATGGCAACCCACTCCAGTATTCTTGCCTGGAGAATCCCATGGATGGAGGAGCCTGATAGGCTACAGTCCATAGGGCTGCAAAGAGTTGGACACGACTGAGCGACTTCACTTTCTTTCCTTTCTTTCATACTGGGAACTGAGTCCAGATTTCTTCACTTTATCTGTTAATACTATTGTTGTTAATTAATACTATTGCAATTAATTAATTACTTTGTGATTACAAAGGTAATTTCAATATCTAACTCACATCTTCTTCCCTGAGATGCCCTACTCTGCCATCCTCACCTTTGGAAATAAAGAAGAATGAAGCCTCAAGCCAAGTGTACACTGAACCATGAAATAAACAATTTAAACCTGCATAAAGCCCATCCTTTGGGGCTGATGGGATCAACAGTGGTATAGGAAAGACTTTGACTAATGAGAACTCCCCCCAAACTGGGATCTTCCTCCAGCCACCTTTCTGTTTCAAAATAGAGAGTTAGTGGAGTAGATTTTGAAGAGTCAGTTACAGTGTCCCTACAGGATCTGTGTGCTCATGGGAAGAAACCACAGCTTGAGTCGGGATACAGCAGATGGAGGCCCACTGCCCCTACA
This sequence comes from Tragelaphus eurycerus, assembly GCA_935064755.1. Classification (NCBI taxonomy): domain Eukaryota; kingdom Metazoa; phylum Chordata; class Mammalia; order Artiodactyla; family Bovidae; genus Tragelaphus; species Tragelaphus eurycerus. The sequence goes on along the minus strand of CAKXYN010000034.1, from coordinate 6,479,992 downwards.
GGAGCATGAAGCTAGCGATGCCATCTCCTCATGGCACCTCTCCAGTCTTACACCAACCCTACCAAGGAGACTTCTGTGTATAACGGTGTCCTACCAAGCACCAAGACTTGGTAACAATCACAGAGGCATCTTTTTCGAGGGGTGTGAATTCTCAGCAGGGAGTCAGAGCAATTGGTTAGTGTACAGAAGGAACTGGGGTGGGGGAGGGGGAGTGGAAAGGATGACATTTGTCAAAACTCAGAAAATCTTCAAATGCTCCTCTTTTTGAGCCAGAATGAGGAATGTGAACAGATTGAAACACACTCAATGCCATATTGTTAATTCACAGCCAGACTCTCAGTTGAGATGTGTAGAGCTGGGAAGGAGTTTGAATTCATTTCTGCTCTTTTGGATCTTCTCATTTGCCAAAGAAGAACCCTGCTGACTGCATCCTCACTTCCACTTTCAAATACTCAGAAGAGTCCTGTTTGTCAAAATAGGAGTGAGCCTGTGCTGGAAAATAACCTTTCAGAAGAATGGATCATATTAGCATTTTGCTGAAATTGTCTCACATTTTCCAAAATTTATGAAATTACTTTTTAAAAAATGTGTTTGCATTATTCTAAGGTGCTGGAGCCTCTGCAACACTAGTTGCTTGGTCTCTCCATTCTCTGGATGGCAGTGAGCTTCATAACGCAATCTCAGATATTAAAATTATTGGTCTACAGGGCTCTGTGTGCTAATAACACATCAATGTTTTAAAGGAACACCTTCTAAGTAAGACAAGGAAAGTTAATGCAATGTTTTACCTCATGAAAAGTTAATGTCTCCTAAAAGTTGGCATGTCCAGAAAATGAAAATAGATACAAGAGTGCTTTGGCTCAATGATGTTCATACTGTGTTTTTTGTGGTCTTGGACTTTCTGGAAATGCCTTTGGGACTTTCTTAGATATGAAGAAAGAGGGTAGGAAGTCAGGAATTCTAATTACATTGCAAAATTTATATATCCTATTTTTACCAACATCCTTTGAGAGATTTAAATAGGTAGAAAGAGTTCCAAAGCTTAAATTCGTGGAAAACACCAGTATAGCTAAATTTCTCCATGATAGCTACACAAAGAACTAAAGGGAAGTTAATTCATTTTCTTTGTCATTGTTGCCTTTTGATAAAAAACCTTGAGTCTCTCTGTGTTGCCTAATTAATTAGGTTCAAGTTCCTAATTAAAACATTCAAACCTCTTCATCACCTTTTAAACTTTATCTGCTATATTCTCTTACCTTTATGTTCCAACCAACCTGGACTTCTTGGCCCAGGACAAGCTTTTCACTAACCTGCTTCTCTCCTCCTGTGTTTCCTCATGCTATTTCCTCAGCATGTCATGGACTCCCAGGAAGCTGTCTCCACTTGTCAGCATCTGAGTAGTCCTTAATTTCCAGTTTACATGTTACTTCTGCAACATATATGCCTGCCTCTCCCAACAGCTACTTTCCTTCCTCCCAGTGAACTTCCCCAGCACATTTTCCATCTTCAATGGCATCTCATAATCTCTTTTATTTGTCAATTTTTTAACTTGTCTTTTTAATTCATTTTTTCCATTTATTCATTTTATTTCATCCATTTAGAAATGAGTATTGCTCCACCGTATGTCTTCCAGAACCTTGCTCACAAATGGGGCTCAGTCAGTTTAGGTTGAAATTAAGATATAACATTGGCCTGGGTGGATCATTTGCAGAACTGACTTTCCTTCTATCATGGAGAAAATTTAATATTTTCCAATTACCCAGCTACTTCTCAGTCTTCTTGGAACAATACATGTTCTCTGCTTTCACTTGGAATTGCTGTTCCACTCATATTAGGAACGAGAAATAACCATTATCTATAAATATGTACTCATCTCCTCTTCTTCCCAGCCACCCTCATTGTGCTGGACACAGTGGCCTCATTGCTATTCTGTGAACACAAACACACAACATTTATTTTTGCCTCAGGGCCTTTGCAATTTTCCTCTCTGTGTGGTTGTTTTTCACCCTCAGTTCAGCCAAATCACTGTGCTTGCAACGCAGCCTCAAAGAGGCTTTTTCTAACACCTCGTGACAGAAGACACCTGTTCTTCTCCATCCCCATTATTCTGGCTTCTATTATTTAACCTCATATGATATTGTATGTTTCAACTGATTTGCTCTCCAGCCTAGACAGAACTTAAGTTCCATGAAGGCAAGAACTTAGCCTTGCTGCTGCTGCTGCTAAGTCGCTTCAGTCGTGTCCGACTCTGTGCGAGCCCATAGACGGAAGCTCACCAGGCTCCCCTGTCCCTGGGATTCTCCAGGCAAGAACACTGGAGTGGGTTGCCATTTCCTTCTCCAATGTATGAAAATGAAAAGTCAAAGTGAAGTCGCTCAGTCGTGTCCGACTCTTAGCGACCCCACGGACTGGAGCCTACCAGGCTCCTCCGTCCATGGGATTTTCCAGGCAAAAGTACTGGGGTGGGGTGCCATTGCCTTCCCCGAGGACTTAGCCTTATTTACTGGGATAATTCCAGCCCTGGGACAGCACTTGGCAGAAAAGAAGAACTCAATGAATATTTATTAAGTAAAGGAGAGCTACAGAAATTAACATACAGAGACCACCAGAGGGGCCGTATGATTTTTCAGAAAGAACACTGGTTTGGGAGAGAGAAGATTTGAATTCCTTAACCATAAAGTGAACTAAGTCGATGCTCTAATTTTAATCTTTTGAAAATGTTTTCTTTTTTAAACACTGAGAAAATGAGACAAAAAGAAGACTAAAATTTTCAAATCTAACTTTCTCTTCTCTTTTAATCAACTGCTGCTTCTTCAGTGAGGTTCATGATACTTCCTTATACAATGAAGACTTGTAGGCTGCTGACACATACACTGAGGGGGAGTCAGCTTTCAGAAAACAGTGACCTAGACAAGAAGTGACCAGAATTCACCCTGGGGCTGTTGACATGTGTGGAGCAGCTTAATGAAATGGCAGCTCTTGTTTTGTAAAGCAGCTAATGGACTTGACAAGAATCACAGTTTCCATACAAGGACACTAGCAGTCCAAATAATGAGTCTTTAACTCACTCTCCAGGACTGTCATAGGTTTCAAATGCGTTTGTTAGGAGCTATATTGAGCCAAATGCTTAATAAATTCAATAACCTTTTCACTAAGTGCGTTAGTAGTGCCTGGCTATGATCTTGTTGGATTGTATTAGTTGTGCTTAAGCAATTAGAAATAAGGCAATTGTTCCAAGGAAGTGGGAGAGAATGGGAAAACCAGAGCTAATTGGTCGCTTGAACTGGGATGGGGCAACCAACCTAACTGGGAGGCAAAGTCAATTACAAAATCCATTTAAGTGTAACAAATGAAGGTCTGAAAGACTAAACTACTAATTAAGGTCAGGAACATTAAATTTATAAAGGTGACCATTTAGCCTTAGTCCAGCGATGCATATCTCTTGCCAAGTAAATTGGAGATGGAATTTTGGGAAGACCTTGCTAGAACTCCAAAGTGCAAACATGAGGCTAGGGCAGGAGGCATGAAACTGTGGAGTCTAATTTTCAGTGGCTTCTTGACTTCCTGGGTGATTCTTGGCAGCAGAAATTTCTTACTATGAATGTCACTACAGGTCTATAGGTCAAGGACTTTGAAAAACACAGCTATCAAGCAAGGCTGAATTAAGTCAGAACTGGAGTCAAGACTCAGGGCTACAGCTCCGTGTTTTTAAGCTTTCTGGGTATTATGACTTAGGCAGACCCAGTTCAAGGTACAAGGCTTCTAAATGTGGCTAATGCAATTGGCCATCTCTCTTTGTTGTGAGCATCTCTTGTTACTCAGCGTATACAGTTGTGCTGCTCTGTTCATCTTCTTGGCACTCAGGGATATCACACGTGCTCTGGGAAGACCAGGGATATATACCATAACGTCTTTCTTTCGTCCCAAACAACTGACTGTTCTTCCATCCTTTGCCTACTGTATCTATCACCATGATTACCTACCCACCCTCTTCCCTTTGCTCAAGAAGGAACTCTTCCTTCTGTGATGGCAAAAGACTAATACTCAAGGATCAGTCCTGATAATTTGCAAGAAGCAAGTATGTTTCCAGAAAAACACAAAGCCTTAATACCAATAGCATCAAACACACGTTGAATTTTACAACAAACTTGAATGCCAAGAATGTGGCTCTTTGACCTGGTGACATAGTGTTTTTTCCAGTAACCCATACTGACACCTTACCAAAGACATAAGGTTAGACTATGAGACAGTAGCCTGCCAGGCTCCTCTGTTCATGGGTGTCTCTAGACAAGAATACTGGAGCGGGTTACCATGCCCTCCTCCAGGAGATGTTTCCAACCCAGGGATCGAAACTGAAGCTCACGCAGCTCCTGCATTGCAGGAAGGTTCTTTACTCCTGAGCCACCAGGGAAGCCCGATTAGACTTTAAAAATATAAAATTTTTAGACTTTCTGGCAGGATGGAGATAAGGACAAGCACGTTGGTGTCTCTTAGATCACCCTCACGGCCTCTGTTAATCTATGGGTAGGAAAAACAGTCCGTAGAGAATCCCCATGGACAAAGGAGCCTGGCGGGCTACAGTCCATGGGGTCGCAAAGAGTTGGACACAACTAAGTGACTAAGAATAGCAGTATTGTTAGCAGACAGAGAAGTAAGATATTGGAAACATTTATACATCATATGAAGCATAGTCTTCTTAAAGACTTAACATGCTCAAGTCACTCCTATCTGGCAGGAAAGAACCCACTAGAAAGAAGCATGACTTGGGATCCTACCATCCCTGAGTTTACACACGGACCTCATCATTTTTGTGAAGAATCGTACATCCTCCTTTTATCTTCCTTTCTTTTATGTGCTTAGTCGCTCAGTCATGTCTCACTCTTTGTGACCCCATGGACTGTAGCCCACCAGGCTCCTGTGTCCATGGAGATTCTCCAGCCAGAATACTGGAATGGGTAGCCTATCCCTTCTCCAGGGGATCTTCCTGACCTAGGAATCGATAATATATACACTTTTCAGTAATATTGTGAGAATGAAAGATGTTATATATATGTAGGCATACTGAACATGCACATGTTTGACAGCGATTCTGGCATGTCGTAGAGAGTCAGAGAAGAAGTAGTTATTGCTTTCATTTTTATTTAAGTGTCAGGAGAGGGCTTTCTTAGTTACTGTGAAGTGTGAATAGCCACCAACCTACAAATGCAGCCTTTTCTTGGTCATGGACTTCTATTGTGTCAGACCAACTTTGTGAAATGGTAACTCTTTGAAAATTGGTGGTGGTGGTTTAGGCAGTAAGTCGTGTCCGACTTTTGCAACCCCATGAACTGTAACCTGCCAGGCTCCTCTGTCCATTGGATTCTCCAGGCAAGAATACTGGAATGGGTTGCCATTTCTTTCTCCAGAGGATCTTTCCAACCCAGGAACTGAACCCAAGTCTCCTGAATTCCTAACTGAGCTACAAGGGAAGCCTGTGAAAACTGGGACCTGTCTGAAAAGATAATTTTGATCAGCACTTGTGCCAAATCATGTGCCTTTCCTACTGACCATGTCCTCAAATACACACACACACACACACACACACAGACTTTAAGTCCTAAGATTTTGTGGAATTGGAGAGAAACACAGCTTCTTCCTCCTTTTCCTCCTCCATTACCTGCAAGAGTAACCTTACAGCATGAATCTCACGGACTCTTTCAGAATGATTCTCCCAGCTGCATGGCCAGATGATCCTTTGCTGCCAGTTAGCATCTGGAAAGTTCTCCTTTCATGAGTACCCAACTACAGGTTGATACAGGAGAGATCAGGCTTCCCATTTCTGTTTCTGTAATCCTATTCCCCACTACACAATCATGTATCTTTCTAACTGTTGTGTATGTTTTCAGGTGCCTCTCTACAAAGTGGTATGAATGTTTCACAAACCTTGGCACAATTAATTATCTCCTGCTTTTCAATCTCACTCTTTAAGACCTCTGTACCTTATTTCTCCTAGTGGTCACTCTTTTGAATACAAAAGACCAGGTCAAAGATGTGAAATTATTCCCTGATAGGATTATATTAAGTTCTTTGCCATGGACACTCATGTATGTCAATTTCCATTTTGAATAGAGGTGGGGAGGATTTATTTATTTTTACACTAGAGGAGTATTTTAAAAAGTAATTTTCCTTCTAAAAATTACATGACCTTTTCCCTGCAGGTTGACCTCCTCTGATAGACTCTGCCCTAGAAAATTATCTTTTCCAGATCTAGCTTAAACTCAACCTAATGCCTCAGCCTGAAACTCTTCCCTTTAAATTTATTGATGTGCACATTGGAATAAGCTGGAGCAAAAAATAAAGCAAATAGTCTTTGTCTCATAATGGACCAAGCTTTTAGTCAAAGACTGAAAGTAATGAAGGGATTTTCTGGCTTCTTTAAAATGGGTCCCACAATATCTAGCCTGGTGCTCAAATGCCTTCTAAATCCCCTTTGAGTGCATTTTAATCCCCACTAACGTGCAGCAACAAATCAAAGATTATACATCTTCTTCCATCTATGTATTTGCCTGGTACGTAGCACTCAGCATCCTAGGTACTGTTAGACACAGAGCTATTAGGGGAGGACAAGCATGTGAGCAGGCAGGAAGGAGGGTGGGAAAAACACTTAACCTAAATGCTTATCCTTTAAACGTGATGTCTGCAGTTAACAAGACATATGGCTGTTTTGAGCAAGGAGGAGAATGCGTTCCAATTCAGTTAAATGTCTCTTTCCATAACATATATAATTGAATTACATATCTGATTAAATCAGAAAATGGAAAAATCTTTGGATATACAGCATCCTGTGCTGACTACCTTAACATGAGCTCACTCACTACCTCACTGCCAGCTTTAACACAGCAATTAGCACTGGCAAAACTCTATTTGCTTATAGACCTAATTAGAGATCAAGAGAGTGGCTCACTTCTGATAATTGCATGGCTGCGGCCCATCTATCAGCCATTGTTAAATTGTTGTTATATTAATGTAAAGCTTATAATCACTGCTGTTCCAAATTGAATAAAATGTTCTTGCCAATTCTCCAATGCAATTAATTTACATAAAAGCCTCTGGAACCAAAATTAAAATGATATACATCTTTGCAAAGTCTTCAGTTAAAACAAAGCTAAGGAAGAAGGACCTCATACATCTTATTCCCCTGCATTTTTATGTTTACTGGAGTTAATGGCCAAACAATCATTAAAATGTGCCTAAAACTAATTAAAATTGTTATGCTTGTACCTCATTTCCTATGTACTCTAATTTATTATTCAAAGCATTAATATTTTAAGCTACCCATTCCAGAGTCCAAGGAGATTCCAGGCAATAGAACAGAAGGTCAGTAGTTCTCCTTCTTTCCAGGAATCTGCATATAAATCACATTAATCTCACCAAGGCATTTGATATTGGCTCAGAAGAACTGATGGTGTAGGTAGATGTGTCTATTTTGTTCCTTCTGCTTAAACTAAATAAATAAAGCACAGTCATGCATCATCCAAAGATCTGTACAAGGATTGCAAACAGGAAATGGTACATGATAGACGCCACACTTAAATCAACTCCAAAATAGAGAAAAGTGAAATTTATCATAGGCTGTGTGCCAGGCAGCTCCCCACTAAGATGAGCAGATGCAGATAAACTGGGATGGTATTAGGGGTCTTCAGGGTTTCATTATAAATATACAGTTGGTGTGATCATTTATAGGAGAGCCAGGTAAGAGAATTCAGTCATGTGTCTGACATTAGAAATCATATTAATAATGCAATATGCTCTCTGATAATTTTACACTATTAGTTGAGTTATGTTGTTACTCAATTACTAATACCTACCATTTATTTAGAGACTACTCTGAGGCAGTATCTCTTACATAATTTATCTAAGTCAGTCTATACCACAATACTATTATTGCTGTCATTTTAATGTTTGATGAGGAACCAAAGCTCAGAAATATTAAACAGCTGGTCCAAGGTCATGACAGTAGATGACAGAGTGGGAAATTAAGCATTTATTTATAAGATTTATAAATCTTATAAATTTATAAGATCTCCCTGATCTTTCAGTAAGATCCTAGGGATCATTTTAAATAATTTTCGTTCTTTTGGAGTAAGTATATCTTCCTCACAGATCTCCTAGTTGATCTACCCTCACAGTCTTTGCTCTTTAATCCTTTCTTATTCTCTCTTTACCATCAGATCACCATACTGCACATCTGGAGCTGTCACCTTGGGTAAATCAAACCAGAGTAGAAATCTTCCCCTACCAAAATAGCTGCTGGGAACCTCAGGTGGTTAAAAGCAGAATATTTAGCAAGTCCCTCAGTTACCTTGAGTCAAGTGTCACTGCTCAATGGACTGAGTGATATTTCCGACTAACTTAAGGGAAAAGAAAATTCTGGTTATTTTGGCAAGATGGAGGATAAAATGTGCATTCTTCTTGAAACCTTTTTCTGATTCTTGATCTTTTGACTTCTGAATAGAGTGTCAGTGTGAATGTGAATGAATCAATCCCTCTCAGGGCCAATTTTCATCATCTTAAAAAAAAAAAAAAAGCCCCACAAAATGCTATACAGGAAGTTCAAAAAACATCCTGCAGCTCTATTATCTATAATTTTTACTTAAAAGGACCTGAATCTGGACAATGACCATTACTTGGAGCTCATAAAGTTGAAAAAGGAAAGTCATAAATGTGCTCTAGAGTGTGATTCAAAGGGCATTTGGAAAGGGAAAATTCCTGTGCCAATGGTTGATCATATATTCAATGTTTTTAAATATCTTGAAGAACAGAATAATTTTGCCAAAGAAAAGGTGCCCGTGTGTGTGTGTGTGTGTACAGATGCCCATGAGTGCACATATGTATGATGGTATAATCTCAATGATCAAAAAGATTCAGCAGAAATAGGTGTGGGGGAGAGAGCTGTGGCTGTGGAAAGAATCTTGGAATTCCAGTCTTTTGACTTCCCCCTTTATCTCTACAACAAAAAATTTGGCAAGACCCCAGGTCTCTGAAGACCACAGCTTAAAAAACCACTTCATCAAAATTTTTCCAATGGGAGACGGGGGAGGGGATGGGTGGGAAGGTAGGCATCTATAGAAGTAGAAATACATGAAACTCCCCAGGGAGCAATCTGGAAGGTTACGTTACAATCAAAATGAAAGAAATGGAAAGAGTAATTAGAAATCAAGGAGAAGTAGAGACAAGTGGTAAATACTGTACCAAGGAAGCCAGACAAAGTGCATCAGGACTAAAGACAAAGAAATGATTTTGCATACGGGGCTCAGAATGTGAATAGAAGGGGAGACCTCACGCTGCTGGGGGATGGACACTTTGGAGGAATGCTGTGGCTGTTCAGAAGGAGAGAGATTACTTCCAAGTGTAGCAAATATGTGATGAGAATCAAAGTAAAGCCATGCTCACTGCGATTGAGAGGGCACTCTAAAGTAGCCATGGACAATGGTATCTTTCTGAAGAGATATGAAAGGTTTATGAGATTTGGCCTTGCAAAGATTTAGGGAAAGGATGAAGGATGTTCCAGACAGAGCAAGAGGCTGCCAAACCAAAGAAAGGAAGAAGAAGATGATGTGTATCTGGGAAGTACATATCTGTGTTTCTTGAAGGTGAAGGCTGAAAAGTAGTGGAAACTCCATTTATTAATTCAGTAATTAATTACTGAATCAGTGTTTTAAGTGTTGGGGTAACACTAGTGCACAGAGATAAAACCCTTTGACATCATTCTCTGAGGTGAAAGATATTATGCAAGACACTACACAGCGGGGAAAAATAGGTGTTACAGTCAAAATATATACAAAGAAAAAGAACTAAAAATAGAAACATGGCATGTTGGGGTGAGAGTTGAATGAGAGCTTCATTAAAGAGGTGAATCTGGGGACAAAATCAGAAGTCATCACACTGGATGCGTGAGTGAAAAGCATCATCGTCATGAGAGAAGAAAACCACCTCTGCCAAAGATCTAAAATGGGAGAAGTCTGGAAGAGGAGCGTTAGGTGGTTGGACTGTGGGTGAAGGGAAGCTTGATGTGAAATGAGGGGAACACGGTAACCAGGGACCAATTCACATAGAGCTTATGGAAGATAGTATGTGCATTGATTTTTACTCTGAAACAATTAAGAAGCCACCGGAGGGTTTTCATGGGAAGAGGAGTTTGAGTCAATCTGTATTTTCAAATGGTAAATATATCTACTGTGTTGAAAGAAGATAGCAGGACACAAGAACAGACATAGGAAGAGCAGTTAGGAGGCTAGACCAATAATCCAAAAGAGAGAAGATGGTGAATGGGCCAGGATATTGGTGGGAAAGGAAGTCCTCAGATTCTGCATACATGTTGAAGGGGAAATGTGCAAAAGAAAGGTATCAAACATGATTTCCAGGTTTTTAGCCTCAGCACTTAAAAAAAAGATGAACAAGTGATATGGGAAGACTGAGAAGGGAATTATTTTTTTACTTCATATTATTATGCCTTTTGCCAGAATACCAGGAAATCAACTTTGGACATATTAATTTTTGTGTGAATATGAGACATCAAGTGGAAGTGTTAATCAAGCAGTTATTTGTATTGCACTGATGTTTCAGGGAGTGGTCTAGACTTGAGATATAAACATAATATTGAAAGAGTCAATTCCTAGGCATGTTGATAAGAAGTCCGGGGTCCCCGAGGAGGAGAAATGGGTCTGGGGCTCTTAAGGGGGAGATAGGGGTCTAGAATTCCCAAGGAGGAGGAAAGGACACATGTTTTTTCCTACATCCCTTAGTAAGGATTATAAAACAACAGTGTATCCTGCTTGAGGACAGTTTCTCCTTCTTGAAAACCTTCTGACTAATCCTGTTCTCTTAAAATATATATTATGGGAGTGGGTCTGGTAAGATCTTTATATTGTTAAGTTCTAATCCTGTTATCTTAACATGTAAATTGTGCAAGTGGGTCTGATAAGATCTTTACAACCTTGAGATATTCTTTTGATTTATTGTAACAACTAAATAAAAAAGTATATAACTCCCTTGCTTAGACTAGCAAGGGGAGCACTCTGTGTCCCCCTTCTGATGTCTATGTCAGAAGTTTTCTCTGTTCCTTTTCATACTTTAATAAAACTCTGCTACGCAAAAGCTCTTGAGTGATCAAGCCTGGTCCCTGCTCGTTAAGCTAAATCTTTGTTAGGTAGGTAGACCAGGGAAAAGGAGTCCAAAATGGCGGTGGCTAAAAGACAAGGAAGGTCAAAGGAAGGTCCGAGGACCAGAGTGAAGACTTCAGGCAGAACAAACAGCATTCCTGGCTAAGCCCAATTTGCATAGGGCAGGCCCAGGTGGAGGAAAAACATATAAAAGGAAGAGCCAAAGGGCTTTCTCGGGGACACACTCTCTCTCTCCTGCATGCATGCGCTCTCTCTCTCTCTCTCTCTCTCTCTCCCTCCCTCCCTCCCTCTCTCTCTCCCCTCGCACTACTCCACTCTCTTCTAGAGTCTTTGGGTTGGCATGCCCTAACACTTTGAGGATGGATTCTCCTGCTATCTTCTAAATAAAATAGAGCTGTAACACTGATTTGCCTAAGAGCTAGAACACAATTTGTCCAAGACCAGAGAGCTGTGATGCGCCTCCATCGCTCCAAATCTTTGTTGTGACGAGACAAAGAACCGAGGAACATACACTTGTGTGACATCTTCAGAGATCAAGAATCCCTACACTGTTCACTGTAAGCTATCAATATGAATGGCATATAAAACCCTGAAGTAAGTAAGTGAAGTCGCTCAGTTGTGTCCGACTCTTTGCGACCCCATGGACTGTAGCCTACCAGGCTCCTCTGTCCATGGGATTTTCCAGGCAATAGTACTGGAGTGGATTGCCATCTCCTTCTCCAGCAGATCTTCCTGACCCAGGGATTGAACCCAGGTCTCCCACATTGTAGACAAACGTTTTACCATCTGAGCCACCAAGGAAGTCCATAAAACCCCGAAGCTGTATAAAACCATCTAAGGAATCAGTGTAGGTGGAGAAGCAAAGGAGTTCATGGACTCAACCCTGGAGCTCTCCAATATCTGGAAGCTGGAGACATAAGGAAACATCAGTGAAAAAGATGATCTAAGAAAAAGAGACCAGAAACACAGAAGAAAAATCAGAACAACATAGAAGCCAAGACAAGAAGGTGTTCCAAGAAGGAGAAAGTTGTCAGCTATGTCCGATGCTTCTGACAGAGATAAATGAAAATTAAAAAGTGACCATGGTCTCTAGCAAACCAAATTTGGTGATGTACTTAGGAGTGTGTTTAAGAGAAAAACAGACCCAATGAGTACAGACTCTTTTAAGAGGGTCTAGAAGAAAGAGACAGAGAAGGCAATGGCACCCCACTCCAGTACTCTTGCCTGGAAAATCTCATGGACGGAGGAGCCTGGTAGGCTGCAGTCCATGGGGTCGCTAAGGGTCTGACATGACTGAGGACTTCACTTTAACTTTTCACTTTTCACTTTCATGCATTGGAGAGGGAAATGGCAACCCACTCCAGTGTTCTTGCCTGGAAAATCCCGGGAACGGGGAGCCTGATGGGCTGCCATCTATGGGGTTGCACAGGGTCGGACATGACTGAAGTGACTTAGCAGCAGCAGCAGCAGAAGGAAGAGAAGTAATGAAGCTATTCTGCAGGAGGAAGTGAGATCCAGTTAAGACTTTTCCTTTCTTTTACATTTTTAAAATGAAAAAATATAATAAGCATGTTTTTGTGGTGATGAGAATCATGCAGTCAAAGTAACTGGAAGGAGAAAATAAAATCAAGTAGAAGAATATTAAAATATAAGTATTAGGCTGATGAGTTTGAGTCTTGTCTCATAGGCAATGATGACATGCTGAAGTCAGGAGGCATATGTGTTCAAAACTGATACAAAGTCAGAATTATTAAAGTACAAGTCTATGGGAATTGTGGTTTAAATTAGGTTCAAAGCAGAAAACATGCGGAAATGAAAGGGAATTCAACTGATGTTACAAAACCAGAATCTAGCATGCTGCTGCTGCTAAGTCGTGTCGGCTCTGTGCGATCCCGCGGCAGCCCACCAGCTCCCCCGTCCCTGGGATTCTCCAGGCAAGAACACTGGAGTGGGTTGCCATTTCCTTCCCCAGTGCTGAGTGAAAAGTGAAAGTGAAGTCACTAGTCGGTCCGACCGCCCTGGCTGGAGCCTACCAGGATCCTCCGTCCATGGGATTTTCCAGGCAAAGTATGGGGTGGGGTGCCATTGCCTTCCCTTTAGGGCCTGCCGGTCACCTACCGCCCTGGGCGCCGCCATCTTAATGACAAATAATGAGAGCTGAGAATGAAAGAGTGAAAAGTTCAAGTGAAATGTAAACTTCCATTTAGAGGTGATTCAGAAAATAATGGTAGTATTCATTTAAACAGGGAAATTGGGCAAAGGTGGGATATGGACCATGTTAACTTGTTGAGATAAGCGAGTATTGTCAGGCTCATAGGATATCTGTGTAGAACATTCTAACAGGCAGGGGAAAATAATCGCTGTGTTGAAGATAATTAACTTAGGAAAACTCTTGGGCATAATTAACTCAAGAAAACTCTTGGGCTGTTCTGAATGTTTACAAATCATAAAGGTCAATAAACCAAATTAAAGTAAAAATATAGCCAATGCTTTGGGGTTCATTTCCCTTTAATGTGATTTTGAAGGCAATGACTGATGAGTGTGATCACATGGTTATGCAAGAATCCTTTAATACTGTCTTAACAAGCTAAGTCATCATATAAGAAATAAAATAATACTTCCTTAACATTCTACAATATCATTTATGAATTAAAAAGTAATATGACTAATTAGAAAAGTAGGAGGATTTATACCTCCACATTTTGATTCCAGTAGATACCTCTAGTTTGATGGTGTCTGAGCTATGAAGAAACCATTGTCAGCAATGAGAGTAACCAACAGTACCAGAACCCTGAGCATTCTCAGATAATAGGTGTATATAATCATTGTCCAAGTCTATCCCACCAAATTGCCTTCACCTCAGTTTTGGTGTCTATGCCTAACCTATCATTCTTCTCTATCGTTAATACCATTTTGGGCTTCCCTGGTGGCTCAGATGGTAAAGAATCTGCCTGGAATGGAGGAGACTCGGATTCATTTCCTGGATCGCGAAAATCCCTTGGAGAAGGGAATGGCAACCCAATCCAGTATCCTTGCCTGGAGAATTCCATGGACAGGAACCTGGTGGGCTGCAGTTCATGGGGTCACAAAGAGTAGAACAAGAATGAGAGACTAACACACACACACAATATCATTTTGCCCAGGCTTTGATGTCAATTCTTAATTTTTAATACTTGACTTTCCGAATGTCCCACATCCTCACCCCAACTTTACACTTAGTCCTTCAGCCCTGTTCTCGGCCCTGAGCATCTCCTTCTTTCCACCCACAAATACTTTCTTTAAAAAAAAAAAAAATTCTCTGGGGCCACATGGCATGTGGGATCTTAGTTCCCCATCCAGGGATCAAAGCCATACCCCCTACATGTGAAGCACAGAATCTTAACCACTGAGCTGCCAGAGAAGTTCCTACCCCAAATACTTTTATTAAGTGTTTCCCAGTTCAGTAAGAAAGCATATTTCATTACTTAATGGGATCAGCTATCTAGATATGACATATTTAAACAACCTGAAAAAAGCTTCTGATACAGTTATCTGCTACCATAGCCTCAAAATACAAGAACAGAGGAATTATGTCCCTTGCATCCCCAGGCATGGTTAGATAAGAAAGGGAAAAAAAAGGTATAGAAGAAAAAAGTAGAGAGAAAAAAGAAAAATGAAACACATACATACAGAAGCAGAAAGAGAGGCCATGTTTATCCTGGTCTGGATACCTGTGCCAGAGGTCAAAGGTCATAATATTCCAAATACCAATTTGAGGATGGTTACCAATCCATAATAAATTTTTCAAATGTGTGTGGCATGAGAAAGTAAGACCAATTTAATAAATTTTTCATAATTCAGATTTGTTCAATTTGTATCTATCATTTATTCTGAGAATGCTATGCTATGCTATGCTAAGTCACTTCAGTCATGTCCGACTCTGTGTGACTCCACAGACAGTAGCCTACCAGGCTCCCCCGTCCCCAGGATTCTCCAGGCAAGAACACTGGAGTGGGTTGCCATTTCCTTCTCCAATGCATGAAAGTGAAAAGCAAAGTGAAGTCACTCAGTCGTGTCCGACTCCCAGGGACCCCATGGACTGCAGCCTACCAGGCCCCTCCGTCCATGGGATTTTCCAGGCAAGAGTACTGGAGTGGGGTGCCATTGCCTTCTCCATTCTGAGAATATGTCCTTCCTATGTTTTGTATTAAAATGCTTCATTGAAAGTGATAAAACCAAATGGTACCATTTGTTTATGATAATTCCTGGAAAAATTAAAAGTGGAAAATTGTAAATAAATATGCTTGTCTGAATATGTAGTTGCTATATTTGTTGTTACAGTTGTCACTAAGTCACTTAGTCACTGAATCATGTCTGACTCTCTTGTGACTCCATGGACTGTAGCCCACCAGGCTCCTCTGTCTATGAGATTCCCTAGGCAAGAACATTGGAGTGGGTTGCCATTTCCTTCTCTAGTAGTTAATATTTAATTTACTTTAAAAAGTCCCCAAATCTGGCAACTACTGTCTTACTCACTTCTGTATCAATATATCTTATCATGCAAGTTAGAGGCATTTTTGAGTAATTAAAGGAACTCAACAGCATAGCCTCAGTATATATATACTTCAATGAGTTTAGTTGGCACTACTCTTGTCTTTACATAAGTGGTCAAACGAAGCAGAAACAAAGTAAGTTATATCTCAAGGAGGGAAAGAATAAAGAATGTGGAGCATCATAAGAGCCATCATCACCTCAGCTGCTCTAAGTTTGGGTACCAGCCTGGCTGGTGATCCTTAACCCCATGGAGGAATGATTTCAAGTGAATTTAGGCAGTTCTCCATATTTTTCTTTTATATCCCATTCAGATTTGCAAATGTCCTCATCTTATTTGGACTGAACTGAAATGTTTCCTAGGGCTGAAGCAGCTCTTGCAGGATTGTCTCTTGTGTATTATTCTCCTTATTTTTTTTCTCTTGTCTCTACTAATCCTTTCCAGACAGAACTTCTAGGGAGCTGAATTGTGTTTGTCTCCATGTGAATGACCTCAGTTAGAATACCAGAGAAGCTCCTAGTGCTCACTCAGTTTCTTTTGCTGCCTCTAAGTCATTATTTCGAATGACCTTTGGTATAACTTTCCTTCCCTTCTCTAGTCTTAACCAAGAAGACAGCAGTGTCAGCTCCGCAAGTGTCAGCCCGCAGTTCAAGAACGTGGATCATCTTCTATTCCAGCTCAATCTTCTTTGCCTGTATAAATACAAATGAAAAAAATTGTATCCACCTCTCCTCAACATGCTCACTTCTGACCTTTCACGTTTTCACAAGTCAACATTTGCAAAGACAATAGTACAGAAGGGAAAGAAAAAAATAGGAGGGAAGAGAGAAAGCATAGCCTAGTATTTTCACTTCGTAAGAGATGTGTATTTACTTACAACAGCTGACCTTTCTCAAGAAGGACATCTTCAGTTAGGTGGTGTCATCCTGTTAATCATGAATTATCATTCTGCTCCTAACTTCTGGGCCTTTCCTGCTCACAAATATGAAGATAACGCAGTAGCACAGGGGCGTGCCAAATTCTCTTACAGTTACTGAAAGCTAGTCCTGAAAAAGCATTTGGAGGTCATCCTATGCACAAAGTTATTCATTTCAATAACAAACACGACTTGAGAACCTTTATGTGTTTGTGTTTGTGTTTGAGGGGCAAGGAGGGGATCTGCCAGGCAATATGCTAGGTGATGGGAATATACAGATGAAAAAGAAGTTTCTGTCCTCTTGAATAAATAAATACTATCCAGAGAGGTTAAGTGGCTTAGCAGAGGTTATATGTTTAGTGGCTGGACTATAAAATATCCTGATCCCTCGTAATACACACCCCTCACCCTCTCTTCAAGGTTTATTTATTTAGTCTTATTTATTTACCCTTCTAACTCCAAGGAGATGAATAACATCTTTCCTCACATTCCTACTGAATATCATTGCATCATCCCTATTCATCTTTGCGTATCCATGAATCCACCAGATTCCCTGTGGACCTTACTTTACAGCCTTGGTTGTAGAAGAGCTGTCTTGCTGCTTCAGGTCACTGTCAGCCAGAGTTGTTCCATGTGTAGCTGTGGTTGGAAGAGACCGTGTGGGGATGTGAGTCCAGTGTCCTCCCACTCCACCATCTTGATCCTGCCCCTTAATCACGTTTTTCTTGATTAAACGTTTTTCTCCCTTAAACCATCTTTACAGGTTAATTTTATATTTTTTTATGGTATAAATGTATTTATTTTTAAACTTTGAGTTTTGTATTGGAATATAACTTAACAATGTTGTGATAGTTCCAGGTGGACAGCAAAGGGATTCAGCCGGACCTATACATATATCCATTCTCCCCCAAACTTCCCTCCCACCCAGGCTCCCACATAACACTGAGCAGAGTTCCTTGAGCTATACAATGGGATCTTGTTGGTTTTCCACTTAAAACATAGCAGTGTATACATGTTCACCACGAACTCCCTAACTATTCCTTCCTTCGCTCTTTCCCCATAGCAACCATAAGTTCATTCTCTAAGTCTTTACAGGTTAATTTTAGAATGCATTATTTTTCCAGAAACATAATTGCAATCATTACATGACTTTTAAAAAATAATTTAGTTTTCTGAGCTTATTTTAAACTAATGCTGGGGCTACTTTACTGACAGCTTCATGTGCAGACCATGCTTATTCACTGAGTGCATTTCAAAAATGTTTTGAGTATCCTTAGTTCAAAGGCAGTAGATATCTTGTCAGACATGTAACATTCTGATCAGGAACAGACATTTTTGTGGACAGAACTAGAGTCAAGTCCTACCCTACATGTGTTATTTCAACTGTTTACATCTTAATTTTTTCACTGGTAAATTACTAATAATAAAAAATATACCTTTACCACCCCTTTAGGAGGACTAAATGAAATAAGGCATCCAAAGAGCTTAGCACAGTTTTCAATACATGGCAAACATTCAAATATTAATTTTTCACTGTTAGTTTTACTGTCATATCTGATTATTATGCATCAATACTTAATCAGAGACTAATGAAAAAAGTATGCATGTTCAATATGATTGTTTATATTCTATGAAGTGAAGCATTTAATCTAATATAAATCAACTAAACATACAGCCATAGCAACAACTCACAGATAAAAACCAAGTGTAACAACTGTACTCTTACAGATTCTGTAATCAAAAACACTTCTTAAGCCAAACTTCTAAATGCAAATGATGATCATTCTTTGAGGCACTAGGAATATTCTTAGTTTCTGTTTCTAGTAGCAAAAAACAACCAAAAGTAATGATGAAAAAAACAATATTGAAAATGACAGTGTTTTTCATGCATCTAA
Source organism: Tragelaphus eurycerus (assembly GCA_935064755.1). Classification (NCBI taxonomy): domain Eukaryota; kingdom Metazoa; phylum Chordata; class Mammalia; order Artiodactyla; family Bovidae; genus Tragelaphus; species Tragelaphus eurycerus. The sequence goes on along the minus strand of CAKXYN010000034.1, from coordinate 6,461,488 downwards.
GATGTTGCTTTTTACAAAGTCTTTCTTGTAAAGAAAAGACAATGTTGGAGCAAAGTAGTTAAGAATAAGGACTTTGGATTCAAATCCAAGTCCTGCAGCTTTTCATGTTTGTGATCTTAGACAATTTATTCACTTCTTTGTATCCTAGTTCTTTCATCTATAAAATGGAAAAAATATGAGCATCTATAACATCAGAATACTATGAAACTTATTCCTTCAAGAAATTCACAGCAAGCTCAGAACTTATTGAATATTATTAGTTATTATTAACTTTCACAACAATTATTCTAAATACCCAAGACAAATATTTTAACTTTATAGAAAAAGAAACTGACTTAACAGTTACTTCTTTGACCAAAATTAGAGTACTTATTTTGTGATGGTGCTGGAATTACAATATAAACCTTCAAACTCCTAATTCAGTAATACTGATGCAGTGATATATTGTCTTGCCCATTGGTATGAAAAATAGTGCAGAGAACAGAACTAAGAGGCAGATAACTTATTCAGGATTCACCATCATGTTTCATTCTTAAAATAATGAAACATTTCCATACTGGTTGATAAATACCCACTGCCCTGAGCTCCCCAGGGGCGCTCTCCCAACCCCTCCTTTACCCCCCAGTCAGTGCCTGCACTGAGCCAGTCCTTTCCTCTAGAACCCCTGAACCTTCCACAGTTAGCAAAAGATTAATGTCTCCTACAGGAACCCCTGGCTGTTGATTGCTGCCTCCTCGATTGTGATCATTTCGTGCAAGTGCAGTTCCTGTTTTAAATATTTTTAAAATCATCAGTGGGAGTTAAAGACCTCACCGGAAGGATCAAAGGAAGTTATGTTTATGATGATGATGATAAACCAGAAGATGCAGGGTGTAAAGATGAACTCTCTTGATATATTCTAGGCACAGAGTGGCATTCCCACGACACAAGTCTGAGCATTGCTGAAGGGTGTCGAGTGCTGATACTCTTTATAACATTAATACAATGCCAGTTACGTTATATTGAGATCATCAGAAGTTAACAATAAACTTTTAGCCAACCAAGACTATAACTATCACTCTATAATTCTAGTCAACATTGCATCTATCTATTTATCTATTTCTCTAGTTAATTTCATTTCCTGACAAAGTGTCCAGAAAAAGGCAGCCTGGAATTAAATAATTAAATCCATTAATTCCATGAATTTGGTTTTGAGGTCAGTTACCTCTCCCCTCAGGAATCACATGGTGAAATTATCTGAGTTAAATTTCTAGGCAATTTTCTTGATAGAAAAAAATGTTTAAAGCATTCTATATATAGTAAAATGATTTTTTCCAAAGCTCCAAATTTTGTTCTGTTATTTATTTTTCTAATTTCATTTTCCATTTTAACATGCTTAAGCACATGACATCTTTGCCTCACTAGAGAATGGAGTGAAATAGAGAAAAATACAGTATAGTAAAGTGGGAAAATGCATGTTTTTCAAAACTAAGAAAATACATCATTTAAAATGTAATTCAGTCTGCAGTATACTGGGGGCATTTTGAATGTTAGTTGTAATGTGTGCACCGCAGTTTATCCATATCCGTTACAGTTTATTTACTGTCTAACTACACTACCTTTAGAATAATCACTCCCCAACTTTAGAAAGAAAACAACATAAACATTTTGGAAACTGTGCCTTTCCAAAGGTATCAATGGCAGAGGCTGTGCTTCAAGAAAGTGAAGGAATCTGTGGTGCTTCTGCTCCATAGCTCCCACTTGCCTTAAAATGCAGAAAGAAAGGAAAACAGTCAAAACAGACCAAATAATAATAGTCTAGTCATTAAACAAAGTCAAAATCTTTAGTTCCTTCTCAGGGGCTGCAGATAACATTCTAAGCCATATCCTGTAAGCTGTCTTATAGATACCAAAAACCCCCAGGTGGAAGAAGTCAACCATATAATGACTAGACGGTAACCATGACATAAGCTTCCACGAGTCCAAGAACTGGCCTCAAGGAAATGGGGACAAACTGACTCTGGAACTGAAGATTAACTGTATTTAAAACAATCAAGATGACACTGGTCAGACTGTGTGGTCAATTTCAAGATAACTGTCTGCTGACTGTGCTGTTACTTTCTAGTGGGGTAGGAGGCACTTGGCCTTTGGACAGTTGCTCTCAGCCTCTTCTTGCTGGCATCCAAAATAAAGCAAACATTCCTTTCCACTACTTTGCCTCTTTATTGGCTTTTGAGCAGTGAGCAGTCAGACCTCCACTTTTGGTAACAAAAGAATAAGAAAACAGAAAAGAGATTTAAAAGGATTGTGAGGAGTGAAAATGAGAGACCTAATTTGCATAAAGTTACATACTGAAATGTAGCTTTGGACCGCCTTCTATATTTCATTTTTCCTTATACATAATAAAATACGTTTGTTTTAGAGTGTGCTGACATGGCGCTAACATCACTGGCTCAATAGTGAAGGTTATTGGGAATTTTTTCATGTGCACATAACTGGTTTGATTCAATTTACTTAATTAACTAGTTAGTTTAGTATTGTGCCCTGGAGGAGGAAATGGCAACCTATTCCAGTACTCTTGCCTGGAGAATCCCCATGGCCAGAGGAGCCTGGTGGGTCACAGTCCATGGGGTCACAAAGCATCGGACACGACTGAAGCAACTTAGCACGTTAGTATTGTGTGGACAAAAGTTTCGTGGCACAGAAATGTAGACTTGATTTTCAACTTATGTTAGTGATGTTTGATGTCAAGTGGCAGAAGGAAAAATTTAAAGACTTGCCATTATATGCACACTCAATTATCAGCTCATCAAAGCAGTATCTGTTTTCTTCAAACCAGTCTACCCTAAAGGAAATCAATCCTGAATATTCATTGGAAGGACTGATGCTGAAGCTGGAAACTCCAATACTTTGGCCACCAGATGTGAAGAACTAACTCACTAGAAAAGACCCTGGTGCTGGGAAAGATTGAAGGCAGGAAAAGAAGGGGACGATAGAGGATGAGATGGTTCAATGGCATCACCGACTGGATGGATGTGAGTTTGAGTAGATCCAGGAGTTGGTGGATGGACAGGGAAGCCTGGCGTGCCGCAGTCCACGGGGCTGCAAAGAGTTAGACATGACTGAGCAACTGAACTGAACTGAATAGGGCATGAGGATCCTATAACCAGGAGCCAACAAACTTGTATTTATATTGTCCAAAGGACTAGGGTGAAGTCCATGGAAGCCATCTACAATCCTTCAGGGAACTGATGGACGGAGCAAGCATGCCACTGAAAGTCCAATCCATTATCAACCAAGGCTGCTTTAAGATGATACAATTCAAAAACATCAGAAGAACTTCTTCAGAAGGAAAACAGGTATGATTACATCGTGTGGTCATCAGGCAAACAGAGCACACTAAACACTAATCATATCCTTTCAGCTCTTCCTTTCATAGACAATGTGAAATAGAAGCAAGAGAAAAACCACTCCTGGCATTGGTAGATGACACCCCGATATTCACCAATATCATGCTGTAAAACATGTGCCAGGCTTCTTCAGAGGCCGGTATATTTGCAAACTCGCTTTCTTCCCGACTCTGACTTCACAGTAGGATCTATGATTTTCGTATGCAATGCAGGATTCATTGGAACTATAATTTAGAGAATTTTCACAATAGGGCACAGTGTCACCTGTCTCAGATAATTTCCTCTTAAAAAGCAAATCCCATTTTTGGAGTAATTCATCTGTGTTTCCTTTGCTTCTGGAGTAAATGAAAAAGTTGGTAACAAAGCACATTATCTCCCCATCCGCCTCAACTCTATCAATCTTGCCACCCGCTACAATTACTTTTCACACCACCCTGCCTGAACCAGAGGGCCAGCCATTAAAACTCTACCATGCATTGGAAGCCAAGGCTGCTCCAGCCCACAGCTGAACTTAATAAAACCGTTAATGTCAGAGCCTGCCGGCTAGCTTCCCAGGAATGCCACTTGCTCAAAATCCTTCCATTCCAGCCATGCATGTGGCATTTCATTCTTCTCCCCATGCAGAACCATGCCATCTGCTATGAGACACAGATATACCACATGCCAGGTGACATTTCCCTTTAAATTTCTTTTTTTTATTATTATTTACTGGGAAATATACTCAACAGGCAGAGAGCAAGAAGAAATCTATGTACTACTTAGGCCTGTTTTTTTCCAGTCTCTTGATATTTACTATATTCTGGCTCTGCCTTTGAATGGTTGGTGAGTAATTTATGGGCAGGCATCCTTAGAAATAAGTCTGTAGATGCGTAATAAAAAGCTCTGAGTACTGGTGCTCTAATAAACCAAGGGGTAACTTCAGAGTTGAATAAAAATAAAAAAAAAAAAAAAAGAGGAAAGAGTCATTAAATCAATAATACTGAGGTTTGATAGAGCTGTGTGAAGTCAATAACATCATAAACTTTTATACTGACTTCAGCATGGGAACATGCTATTATCTGTGGCAAGTGATGGCAAAAGAATTTAGATCTGATACATTTGATCTAACAGGAAAAGAGATGGAAGATTTTGGAGGTACATCTTGCTTTTGGCTATTTTGGATAAACAGTCAGTTTTACATGTGTAGAGGACAATTTATTTCAAGTCACTTGTAGACTGTGATAGGGTCAAAGGAAAATATGGGAGAGTCTATTTATTCAAAAGCAGAGACCAATCCTTTTCTCTGCATACAATTCAAATTATAGCTATAATATGTCCTTTTCTTCAGGGACTTGTGTACAAATCTTAAGCTCTAGATTTGGAGTGTTGTAAGTGACATGAAAGTGAAAGTGTTAGTCACTCAAGTCGTGTCCAACTCTTTTCCATCTCATGGACCGTAGCCTGCTTCTCCTCTGTCCATGGGATTCTCCAGGTAAGAATACTGGAGTGGATAGGGATTTCCTTCTCCAGGGGATCCTCCTGACTCAGGGATCTAACCCAGGTCTCTCCATATTGCTGGCAGATACTATGTTACATATGTTGTATGTAACGAAGAAAGAAGTAAACTAATATGAGATTCATACATAGGTCCTCAGTAGTCTCTCTTATGGAAGGGAACATGTTCAGTCAGGTAGCAGGACCTGTCTTAAGCCAGATCAGTTACACTATGACCCATTGAATTTGGCGCATACTGTAAGACTGTAAGATTATCTTATTGAGTCCTATTTCATATAACTGGGAATGCTGGTAGTGGGACACCTAAACAACTTTATTTTATTTATTTCTTAAATTATTTTTATTGGATTATAGTTACTTTACAATGTTGTGTCAGTTTCTACTGTACAACAAAATGAATCAACCACACGTATCCATATATTACCTCCATTTTTGGACTTCCTTCTCACTCAGTTTACCACAATGCATTACGTTCCCTGTGCCATACAGAATGTTCTCATTAGTTATCTATTTTATACATAGTATCCTTAGGCACACGTACACAAATTTAGATTGAAATTTGCATTGAGGATGGAATTTAAACCTAAATACAATCAGAATTAATTTCTCCATATACACTTACTAAATCAATTATTAAACATACACAAATTATTTCACATCTTACTACTCTTAGAATTGACTAGTAAACAATAGATTTGTATTTAATAGATTCTTAATTATGTCATATGTCCTTTTATTAACTATTAATTCCCTCCTTAATAATTACTGCTGCTAAGTCGCTTCAGTCGTGTTTAACTCTGTGTGACCCCATAGACAGCAGCCCACCAGCCTCCACCATTCCTGGGATTCTCCAGGCAAGAACACTGGACTGGGTTGCCATTTCAGTTATTGCATACATTCAAATATCCACTCACCTCATTTCACTAAAACTCACCCTAAACCTATCAACAACCTCCCGTCACTAAACTCCATAAAATGGAGTTTGGTTAACAGACGGATACCTTGAAAACATCAATATGATCATGTCAGTTCTAACTGACTCCTCCCTTCTCCTGTCCTCCGTCTCCCAGCCCTGATGAAATACTTACATATTGATGTCTTAGGATTCTTGCCTCTGGTCTACACGTGCCCCTTCATCCTGCCTCATGCTAAAGTACCTTCTGTTCAACACTCCAGCCTTCCCATACTTTCTTGTATTTGCCATGGTCCCTCCACCTTTGCATACATGACTCCTCTTCTGAATGTTCTTCCCTTCCCTCCCAACAAGGTTATCTTATGGCACCCTCAGCTGTGGCATTTATTGCAACTTCAGGTTTATACAGATTCCTTGGTTATTGAGGAAACTTGTTCTCTTGACTAGTATGTACACTTCCTGAAGCCATGAGAAACATGTTTCTCTAACCTTTGAATCTCTAACATCTAGCATGGCAGTTGACACATCAGATCAGATCAGATCAGATCAGTCGCTCAGTCGTGTCCGACTCTTTGCGACCCCATGAACCGCAGCACGCCAGGCCTCCCTGTCCATCACCAGCTCCTGGAGGTCACTCAGACTCACATCCATCGAGTCAGTGATGCCATCCAGCCATCCCATCCTCTGTCGTCCCCTTCTCCTCCTGCCCTCAATCCCCCCCAGCATCAGAGTCTTCTCCAATGAGTCAACTCTTCACATGAGGTGGCCAAAATACTGGAGTTTGAGCTTTAGCATCATTCCTTCCAAAGAAATTCCAGGATTGATCTCCTTCAGAATGGACTGGTTGGATCTTCTTGCAGTCCAAGGGACTCTCAAGAGTCTTCTCCAACACCACAGTTCAAAAGCATCAATTCTTCGGCGCTCAGCCTTCCTCACAGTCCAGCTCTCACATCCATACATGACCACAGGAAAGACCATAGCCTTGACTAGGCGAACCTTTGTTGGTAAAGTAATGTCTCTGCTTTTGAATATGCTATCTAGGTTGGTCATAACTTTCCTTCCAAGGAGTAAGCGTCTTTTAATTTCATGGCTAAGTTGACACATACTAACAGATAACATACTTGCTACTTGGAAGGAAAGTTATGACCAACCTAGATAGCATATTCAAAAGCAGAGACATTACTTTGCCAACAAAGGTCCATCTAGTCAAGGCTATGGTTTTTCCTGTGGTCATGTATGGATTTGAGAGTTGGACTGTGAAGAAGGCTGAGCACTGAAGAATTGATGCTTTTGAACTGTGGTGTTGGAGAAGACTCTTGAGAGTCCCTTGGACTGCAAGGAGATCCAACCAGTCCATTCTGAAGGAGATCAGCCCTGGGATTTCTTTGGAAGGAATGATGCTAAAGCTGAAACTCCAGTACTTTGGCCACCTCATGCGAAGAGCTGACTCATTGGAAAAGACTCTGATGCTGGGAGGGATTGAGGGCAGGAGAAGAAGGGGACGACAGAGGATGAGATGGCTGGATGGCATCACTGACTCAATGGACATGAGTCTGAGTGAACTCCGGGAGTTGGTGATGGACAGGGAGGCCTGGTGTGCTGTGATTCATGGGGTTGCAAAGAGTCGGACACGACTGAGCGACTGAACTGAACTGAACACATAACAAAAATGTGCTCCATGAATGAATGGAGAAGTACCATTTCTGCTTTGGTCCTTCTCAAGCCTCATTTCACTCCTGTTCATTAAGTGTAAAAAGTTAAAAGAATAGATTTGAAATTAGGATGCAAGAAAATTAGCTTTTGATTCCATCACAGAAAGTATATTGTGCCTTTTCTGAGAGATTAACAAGACAGTAATAGTTACTCTACTCAAAGAATGTATAGTTCTAACATGAGGATAAGCAAAAGAACAAGTTAAGAAAAAAATAAGGTAAACAAAATTACAGGTTGTGATGAATGCTGAAAAGGAGATACATAAGAGAATGAGATAAAGACTAGGATTGTCCTTGGGGTGTTCAGGGAAAGAATCTCTGAGAAGAGCAAGCTGAGATACCCATGAGGGAAAGAAATGAACTGTACTGAGAATAAGGGAGAAGAAAATTCCAGGTGAAAAGAATAACATATGTAAAGAGTAGACTGTAGCAACTGACCTGGAATCTTCCAGAAATGGAAAGGAATTTAGCAAACTAAGCATAGAGTGGCAAAATGGAACCAAAGATAGTCAGGGCTCTGCAGAACAACAGAAGGAGTTTAGATTGTATTTTAAATACAATCATGGCTACTGGAGGGTTTTTAAAAATATATTTCTTATTATTTTCTTTTTAAAAATTATTTTATTATTCTTCTTATTATTAATCCACACTCCTTGTACTGGAAATGTGGAGTCTTAATTACTCGACTCCCAGGATAGTCCCTATGGTAGGGTTTTAAACAGACAGTGACATCCTCTGGTTTACATATTGCTTTGGCATGAAGAATGGATGTGAGTGGGCAAAAGCAATTAAAAATGAGCCAACTAGAAGGTCAAGGACTTGCTGAAATAACATGGTGTGGAGAAGGATATGGCATTGGAGATGGTGTACATTTGAAATATATAGTGAAAATAGAAATAAGAGGACTTGCTAATGGCTTTGGTGTTAGGATATACAAAACCTCCAATTAAGGATGACTTGGAGTTTCTGGCTTCAACACCTGGTTAGATGGTGATGACATTTGCTGAGATGATAAGCTTGAGGGTGGAGAGAAAAGGGGCGAGAGAGCCAAGCAAGACAGATAAGACTGGGAGTTAGAGAGTTGGTTGCTTTTTTTTTTTTTTTTATTGGAGTATAATTGCTTTACAATGTTGTGTTCAGTTCAGTCGCTCAGTCGTGTCTGACTCTTTGCAACCCCATGAATCACAGCACACCAGGCCTCCCTGTCCATCACCAACTCCCGGAGGTCACTCAGACTCATGTCCATCGAGTCAGTGATGCCATCCAGCCATCTCATCCTCTGTCGTCCCCTTCTCCTCTTGCCCCCAATCCCTCCCAGCATCAGAGTCTTTTCCAATGAGTCAGCTCTTCGCATGAGGTGGCCAAAGTACTGGAGTTTCAGCTTTAGCATCATTCCTTCCAAAGAAATCCCAGGGCTGATCTCCTTCAGAATGGACTGGTTGGATCTCCTTACAGTCCAAGAGGCATCAATTCTTCGGCGCTCAGCCTTTTTCACAGTCCAACTCTCACATCCATACATGACCACTGGAAAAGCTATAGCCTTGACTAGATGGACCTTTGTTGGCAAAGTAATGTCTCTGCTTTTGAATGTACATACTATCTAGGTTGGTCATAACTTTGCTTCCAAGGAGTAAGCATCTTTTAATTTCATGGCTGCAGTCACCATCTGGCAGTGATTTTGAAGCCCAGACAAATAAAGTCTGGCACTGTTTCCCCATTTATTTCCCATGAAGTGGTGGGACCGGATGCCATGATCTTCGTTTTCTGAATGTTGAGCTTTAAGCCAAATTTTTCACTCTCCACTTTCACTTTCATCAAGAGGCTTTTTAATTCCTCTTCACTTTCTGCCATAAGGGTGGTGTCATCTGCATATCTGAAGTTATTGATATTTCTCCCGGCAATCTTGATTTAGTTTCTGCTATACAATGACGTGGATCAGTTATATGTATACATGTTTCCCTTCCTTCTTAGACTTCCCTCTCACTCCTTCCATCCCATTCAAAAAATGGGGGGAAGACCTAAATAGACACCTCTCCAAAGAAGATATGGCCAGGAAGCACAAGAAAAAGATGCTGAATGTCACTCATTGTCAGAGAAATGCAGATCAATTTTCTTTTTTGAACAAAATATTTTGCCTTCTCATAAACATCTCTACAAAGCTATCTCCATGTGTTTGTATCACCCAGTTAAAATTATAGATCTTTATCCTACACTAGTTATTGGAAAACCAGATTTTATCACCTTTCTCAATGTCAACTGTATAACCAATAGAGTCTAAATGGAATATGAATACTGGATTCAGTGAAATTATTTCAAAATACAAGGTCAATGTCTGCCCCAGTCTGTAAACATCCACAGGAAACATCATTGTACCAGGCCTGCTGGAGGGAAGAGTGGAAAGCTAGCAGGTAGAGGACCAGAGGTGTCCTCCACTAATTAGAAAAGAAAGTCCATTTAGCAGTGGAGGAGAGAAGTGAGCTCCAGCTGATCCCAACTTGTAGCATCAGAAGAGAGTCCAAAATGTTCTGAGAGATGAACGGAGGCTGTGAAAGCATCTAGTCAATATAATTCAATTAAAGAAAATGGGCTCCAACCGGGTTGCCACATATGAAGATCACTGGAGTGAACTTTTAAAAGACAAAAGCAATGGCAAAACTAGAAGTCTAAAAGTAAAAAAAAAAAAAAAAAGTCAGGAGGAAAATCCTTGAAAAGTACAAAATAAAGACATCACCATGGCTGCAGTTGTACTTTTCAACACAGTGGGGAGGACAATGGAGACAGCTGGTAGATACTCTACCTTCCTTTTGACTAATACCTTCTCACTTTCTTCTCTCAAAATAAAAGCCCTCAAGTAATTAACTGAATCCTAGCCATGATATAATAATTTTTAGACACTAGTTATTCCTTTAAGACCAACTACTTTTGGTTTTAATAAGACACAGGGCCCTTTTAAAAGGTAACAAAACCAGGCACTCTCTCCTACGGAAAATGAATTTATAATGACAAACATTTATTTACATATAATTTCAGGCTGCTCACAGTTCTCCTCTCCCTCCCCCAAAACTGATCTTGCAGGAATAGAAGGCTACCGGTTTAAGAGCTCCTCCTGTTTTAGCTTAAATGAAAATGATCTTATAATAAAAATATTATCAGATAATAAAAAGTCTGACAACAACATGTAGATTTCCTTTGTTTAGTTGGCATCTGAGTCAGGCTCCGCGTACCTCTTTTTCTGTGGCTGGAAATGACAGATGGTTGTATCAGGTCCCTTTCAGTCTCTGGGACTCCCAATATTTCAAGAGCCTTTTAATGTTGCTGCAAAAGAAATTTGGTCTCAAAAAGTCACAGTGCTAACCTTCCAAGTTTAATAACTAGCATTTATCACACATTTCCTCTGGTCAGACATATTCACACCAGCTTATGAGGTAAGTACTGTTATTTGCTCCATCTTATATTTGAAGAAACTTCGATAAAGGAAATTTCCCTATGTTAACCATTTAATCCCCAGAGCATGGAAGACTACAATTCCCAAAATCCTTCTTGCATGTAGCTTGGGTCATATTTCTGATTCTGCCTAATGGAAAGTGATGTGTTTCCCTTGTCTCCAAAATGTTCTGTGGGATGTTTTATGTTTTGCTACTCATTCATCAGCTAGAAGAATGCAGATATTCAGCAGAGCACCTGTATGATGGCAGAAGTCATCAATGGAAGAAGCATGGATCCCTTAGTCACTATCTGGAATAAAGACACCCAGGAAAGTCATACAACCAGGAACATCTGAGCTGGATTATATGAGAGCTAGAAACAAACACATCTTTATTATGTTAAGCCACTGAAATTGTAAGGGGGTTGGCTGCAGCAATGCGTGTTAATAGTCTTGATTAAGATAGTTATATACAGTCATTTGATAGAATGAGATTAAAATCCAGGTTTTCTTATTTCAAAACACTCAAGTTTAATGGCACCTTGATCAGGTTCCTATCTAAGGCCCTTATGCCTTTAAAAATAAAGATAAAAATATTTGAAAGATTTGGGCAGTGTGTCTTAGGAGCAGTGGAATATTTGGGGAGTGCATTTTAGAAATGAAAGGACAGAGAATACTTTGAGAGTATTGGTCCAGCCCCTGTCTTAATCATATGATTCTCTGGCTGTAAAATCCTTCTCCTACTTAGCTGTAAAACTGCGAACAAAACAACTTGAGAGCTTGAAAAGAAATCACAATCATTTCCACAGAATGGGTCTCTGAACCTTTAGGATAGAAAGAACTTTGTGTGCGAATTAAGATAATTACTGAAGGAAGATTGACAGAAATTGTTATACCAGCATGAGTGAAATCTGGAGCTGTGTTAATAAGAACTAGGACATGGAAATGTAGGGAAGAAAATCTTGTTGGTATGTGAGAGGAATAAGTGGCTATCACTTCAGATGGAATGCCATTAGGTCCTGGGCTCTTCCAGGAGTTGTTTTTTTTTTTTTTTTTTTTTTTGAGCAAGAAAAAAATAGAACTTTCATGAATAAAAGGAAAGGAAAAAATAGAGAACCTGGGATTAAACTCTACTCTGTATCCTGGGAAACAGAAAATGAACAGATGGCCATAAAAAATGTAGAGATTTACAAATACGAGAAAAAAAAACAAAGAATGTTATGATTGTAAAAGTGGATCGAATTGGCTCCTCATACTGGGAGATGTTAAAATGGAATGATGCAAGTAGGAGAGTTGGCAGTGGAAAGAGCAATAGGTAACCTCTTGGTTAATAGCTTACATTGAATTCCAGATGACTAAATGATTTCTGGTTTCCTCATTTAATTAGTGGAACATACTGTTAGAATTTTTTTTTTTTTTTCTGTACATTGGTAAAGAAGAGAATGGAGCAATGACATTATATTGTCTTCTTTGCTGAGAAGGTGAAGCAATTTCTAATGACAATAGGCTCTATTCTTACCTTAGAGATTGGTTGACACGTGGAAAGAAGAGACCAAAAGGCCTTCCGGACTCTCTTCTACATTACTCTCTGCTCCAGTTTAGACTCGGAGAGTGAAGCAATGCTATCATGTATTACTTATTATCTTTTTCTTCAGAGGTGAATTGCTTGTGAAATTATAGGTATCAATAGACTGTCAACAACTCACTTATTAAAATGTCACTTCCCTTCATTTTGATGTAGTAGCTTCAATGTTGTCTGATCAAAATAAATGGCTTCATTGTTACTGTTTTTCTTGACAAGTCAGTTTAAAAGTCTGTATGGAAATGCATGTAAATGCATTCTGACTTGTCTCTAGACTATGTAAAGAGCATCTATAAACAAATAAGATAAAAACATGCAATACAATAAAGCAAACGACTAAAACAAGCATTCAAAAAGTGGATTCCAAATTACCATTATATGTGTGAAAAGCTGCCTAAGTCCATCAGTAATCACAGACGTGATGATTAAAAGCAAAATTAGATAATACTACACAAACAATCGGGGGAAGGCAATGGCACCCCACCCCAGTACTTTTGCCTGGAAAATCCCATGGACAGAGGAGCCTGGTAGGCTCCAGTCCATGGGGTCGCTAAGAGTCAGACACGACTGAGCGACTTCACTTTCGCTTTCCACTTTCATACGTTGGAGAAGGAAATGGCAACCCACTCCAGTATTCTTGCCTGGAGAATCCCAGGGACGGGGAGCCTGGTGGGCTTCTGTCTGTGGGGTCGCACAGAGTCGGACACGACTGAAGCAACTTAGCAGCAGCACACAAACAATACCAAGTGTGACAGGAGCAGGGAGTCCAGAACACTGTTGCTGTTAATGGAATTTTTATAATCTCAAAGGAAAATATTTAGTATTACCTACCAAATTTGGACACATGCATATGCTGTGGCCAGAATGTCCATATGCCCTATTTTAAGAAGTTCAATCACTCAGTTGTATCCGACTCTTTGCGATCCCATGAATTGCAGCACACCAGGCCTCCCTGTCCATCACCAACTCCTGGAGGTCATTGAGACTCACATCCATCGAGTCAGTGATGCCATCCAGCCATCTCATCCTCTGTCATCCCCTTCTCCTCCTGTCCCCAGTTCCTCCCAGCATCAGAGTCTTTTCCAATGAGTCAGCTCTTCGCATGAGGTGGCCAAAGTACTGGAGTTTCAGCTTAGAGTCAAATTGGACCTATGCCTCTGGTGTGATGATTAGGAGTATCTCCTTTAACTCTAATGTGTACTGGCTTGGATAATAAATTTCATTCTACCAATAATCTGGATATTTCAATTAGGTATATACCCAATAGAAACGTTTGTATATGAGTTGCAAAGGACATGAATGTTGACATCAGCATGATTCTTAACAGACAAGCACTGGAAACAGCCCTGATGCCCATCACAGTAGACTAAAGAAATAGAACTTGGTAAATTAATTCAGTTGAATGTTATATAGCGTTATAAAACATCGTATAACAGTCTGTTTTAAGCGGATAACTTAAATTTGAAAGCATTCTAAAGCTTTGGATTTGTGCTCTCCCCCGTCAACATTTTGTTTTTGATGATACAATTTACATTTTTTACTTCCTGAATCTATTAACAAATTATTATGGCTATAATTATTTTACTACTACATGGAGCTGTAGATTTGGAGCGTTTCTGGGAGAAGGGAGTTCAGAAGCCTCTTATGTTGACCAAATGGTATAGCAATAAAATGAACAAATTGCATCTACATGGCAGTGATCATTTTTATAGTGATAATTCATTAACTGGTACATTTTTGTTGTTTATAGTCTTCTGTATGTGTATTATTACTTTAATTTAGAAACTTAAATTCCCATCCTGGCTACATATGTGCCTTTTTTCCCCCACAAAGCCACAAGTTATTCCAGATACAAAGCAGAAGCATACTGAAAATCCTCCTGTTGGACTACTTTGTATTCCCCGAAGTGGTCTTCACACCTACTGAATTGAACCTAAAGCACAGACAGGTTTCACATAGAGCACCAACTCTAATCCAGTGGTTTTGAATGTTTGAGGTTTTATATTCAGAAGAGTTATAAAGCCTCTGTACTCAACAATACGATTTTTTAATCAAATAATAATGTCTCCTGTGGGAATTAGAGAGGGAAAAGACAGCAAATATCTTGCCTTGGTTTTCCCAGAGAGAAAATCTGCCATTCCCCAAAACTACAATAAAGGGAAAAAACACATTTACAAGTAGAAAACTCATTTGACTTGTGAAGGCCAAAGGAAGAGTTTGCATGGGACTACGGACTTCTAGATGTGGTACTGAGTATAGAGTTTAGAGGAATGAGCAAGAGAGAGGAAAGCAGGATCACATGCTGGATTATGCTCTTTCTTCTTGAGCTTAACACTAAGTCTGCAATCAAATAGAAAAGGGGAGACTCTGATCTATGCACCTCTAATCATTTTAGAGTAAGACCATGTTAGTATGAATGCAAAAATAGCTCAAAGACAAAAGCTTCTATTTTCTTGTACTTTTTTAAAGGATTTTTTTTAATGTGAACCATTTTTTAAATTCTTTATTGAATTTGCTACAACACTGCTTCTGTTTTATGCTTTTAGTGCTTTGGCCTTGAGACATGTGGGATCTTAGCTGCCCAACCAAGGATTGAACCCGCCCCCCCGGCCCCACACACACACCCCCTGGTTTGGAAGGTGAAGTCTCAACCACTGGGCTGCCAGGGAAGTCCCTCATACTTTTAACTAATATCATCAATCCAAAAAAAGTAACAACTGATGTAGAATGGTTTTGTCACATTTGAAAGACCTCAGTCTGGGTTCAAATGGGGAAAATAGATTAGGCTGAGGCAGCCACTCCCGTGGTGAGCGACTATTAGCAATTGTGCTCAGGGGTCATTACTGGAGAAACGGACTAGATTCTGTTCCTCCAACACTCTAATGACACTATAAACACCTGTTTCACATATTAAATCCCCTTCTGATTAATACAATCTAAAATAGGTTCATTTTCATTCAACTGGAATCTGAAGTATATACAGGTGATCCTTGACAGCATTGGTTTCAACTGCTTGAGTCCACCTAATATGTGGATTTTTTCTAATAGTAAATACTACTTGATTAGCGGTTGGTTGAATCTATAGATGCAGAACTGTGACTATAAAGGAAACATATATGTGGAGGACCGACTTTACTGTGATACACAGATTTTCAACTGCGTGGAGGGTTGGTGTCCTTAAGCCTTGTATTGTTCAAGGGTCAAATACACACACACACACACAAACACACGCATGTATGCACACGTGCACATACACAGGAGATATAGTTATTGATTAGCTCACCGGCTTGGATTTCAAGGAGATAAGATCTAGATGTTGGAGAAGGAAATGGCAACCCACTCCAGTGTTCTTGCCTGGAGACTCGCAGGGATGGGTGAGCCTGGTGGGCTGCCATCTATGGGGTCGCACAGAGTTGGACACGACTAAAGCGACTTAGCAGCAGCAGCAGCAGATCTAGATGCTATTAGTAAATAAAATACTGATGATCCAAGGGATACAGCTTCAAGTGAGTTATTAGAATTGAGATATTCTCAATTATTATTGAGAGATTCTCACCTGGAAGAAAGTAGCTATTATAGGAAGCTTTAGCAATAGACTGCTGTATGACATTTCAAAAAATGTGCTTTCACCTACACTTAAAGGAAAAGATTATAAGCCCAAATTTTGGAATTCTTAGCCTAAGCTATAGTCAAGAAACACCAGCAAGACATATAAGACTTTCTTCTAATAGCTGAAGGCTAACATAGTGAAATATCTGATCATTAGGTTGCTGAATTACAAGGTGAGTTGAATTCACAGTCTCACCAGCCCTATTATTTAAATACGGGAAAGGATTAATTGTCAGAGAATACAATCCTAAAACTTGGTTAAGGGACATTTGGTTAGATTAAGATGACTCTGGATTACTTAAATCCTATAAAATTGCAATACCCAAGGACTATTCCTTGACAGAACTATCTCACATCTATTCTCCTGACTTGTTGAGAGAGCTTAAAATAAACTTGTGTTTAAGGCAAGAGCATTGGACTGTCCCAGAACTCCACCCCTATTATCTCTCTTTCCTCTCAGATATATCAATATACATATATACTCAAGTCAGGTCTCTAATTGGAAAATACCTGACAGGTCTCTTAGTGGGAAGATACAGTTAGGTAACATCAAGAAGAAAATCTTTTAGGTGCTTTTCACTTTATTTTCAGTTAAAGTATAGTTGATTTACAATATTGTGTTAATTTTTCACTTTTCAAGTCACCTATTCATTTGAGACATATCTCTGAGTGCTTACTCTGTATCAGGCAGTGTTCTAAACACGTGGCTTAGAGTAATAAAAAAGATGAATGCAATTTCTGCTCTTATAGTAGAAACTGAATGAAGCGAGGAAGTGAGCAGACTGTATGAAGATCTGGCAGAGGCAGGAGAATTTACAGAGGTTCTGACATAGAAATTAACTTTCTCTATTAGCAAGGCCAAGGAACACAACAGACTGGTTCCAAATAGGAAAAGGAGTACATCAAGGCTGTATATTGTCACCATGTTTATTTAACTTATATGCAGAGTACATCATGAGAAATGCTGGACTGGAAGAAACACAAGTTGGAATCAAGATTGCTGGGAGAAATATCAATAAGCTCAGATATGCAGATGACACCACTCTTATGGCAGAAAGTGAAGAGGAACTCAAAAGCCTCTTGATGAAAGTGGAAGTGGAGAGTGAAGAGGTTGGCTTAAAGCTCAACATTCAGAAAATGAAGATCATGGCATCTGGTCCCATCACTACATGGGAAATAGATGGAGAAACAGTGGAAACAGTGTCAGACTTTATTTTTCTGGGCTCCAAAATCACTGCAGATGGTGACTGCAGCCATGAAATTAAAAGACGCTTACTCCTTGGAAGGAAGGTTATGACCAACCTAGATAGCATTTTCAAAAGCAGAGACATGACTTTGCCAACAAAGATTCGCCTAGTCAAGGCTATGGTCTTTCCTGTGGTCATGTATGGATGTGAGAGCTGGACTGTGAAGAAGGCTGAGCGCCGAAGAATTGATGCTTTTGAACTGTGGTGTTGGGGAAGACTCTTGAGAGTCCCTTGGACTGCAAGGAGATCCAACCAGTCCATTCTGAAGGAGATCAGCCCTGGGATTTCTTTGGAAGGAATGATGCTAAAGCTGAAACTCCAGTATTTTGGCCACCTCATGCGAAGAGTTGACTCATTGGAGAAGACTCTGATGCTGGGAGGGATTGGGGGCAGGAGGAGAAGGGGACGACAGAGGATGAGATGGCTGGATGGCATCACTGACTCGATGGATGTCAGTCTGAGTGACATCCGGGAGTTGGTGATGGACAGGGAGGCCTGGTGTGCTGCAGTTCATGGGGTCGCAAAGAGTCGGACACGACTGAGCGACTGATCTGATCTGATCTGATTAGCAAGGCCAGTACACCAAAGGCAGAATGGATCTGGCTGAGAGTTGTAGGAAATGGAATCAGAGAAGCAGGCAAGACTCCAGGTAATATACGACTTTGTGGCCCATCATAAAGACTTTGAATTTGTGCCGTCATAATATGACAACAATGGCTATTGTTTATCTGGGAGTGTGCTTTAGAACCTCAAAATTAAAATAGCATCATGCATTATAAGGGGTTTTTTATGTGTAAATATGTAAAAAGAAACAAGCCTGGGTACATATCCCAGAATATCAGAGCCCACCTCCGAATCTCCAAAAGCGAGTTATGACCATTAGCATCTTTTATAAGCTTTGCAGGTAATTCTAAAGCAAGGCAAAGCTGAGGAACATTTCCACAGAGAAGATGTGATAAAGTACCCGAAGACAGTCTTTTCCAAGGACTGGAGAAGAAGGAACCGCTCCCGATTTCCATTCTATCCTGGACACCAACAACCTGGTTCAGTTTAGCTCTGAGTCTAAGCGTTTAAATCATCTTCCAAATGGGCACCACAACAGTGATGGCTCGTTCACATCGAAGTGATAACTAGTACGGCCCCTGCTCTCAGCAATTAGTTCCTGGGGTTTCTAAAATATTTATAAAGCATATATCATTTCTTGGTGTTATACATGATATAGTATTTGCCCCAAAGGAACTTATATTCCAAAACAGATAAATTTAAGAAGAGGCTCGAAAACTCCAGGGAAGTATTTTCATTATTTATTAGAATTGCAAAGTTTTCTTTTTCTCCCAATAGCCTAAGGCTCATTATCTACTGTCTTGCTTGGTAAGAGGGTGGACACACCATCCTGGATAATGGATTTTAAGTGACCTGTTTGTATTTAGGATCTCATTGCTTTTCTTGTTTCTTTCATTTCCTTTTTTTCTGGATTGCCTAAAAAATCTTCACTCAACTCTTACTTCAATTGAGTTGAAGAAGCAGAATTTTGACCACGACTTAACTTTCACAGCTGTGAAATCCTCAGGCATTAGAAATGAGACTCTGGAACTCTGGGATGCTGACTTGGAGTTGACTTCTTATTGGAATGCTATCATATGTCATGCAAAGAGATGACTCATTGGAGAAGACTCTGATGCTGGGAGGGATTGGGGGCAGGAGGAGAAGGGGACGACAGAGGATGAGATGGCTGGATGACATCACTGACTTGATGGATGTGAGTCTGAGTGACCTCCAGGAGTTGGTGATGGACAGGGAGGCCTGGCGTGCTGCAGTTCATGGGGTCGCAAAGAGTCGGACATGACTGAGCGACTGATCTGATCTGATCTGATCATATGTCTGCATGGGATGCTCAGCATTTATACTAATATTACCCCAAAAGCAATACTGCTTCATGGATTTCCCCCAAGTCTGGCCCTGGGATAGTAAATACCTGTTACCTAGTTTGTAATCTTGGATTACAGTAAGGATCATCACTCTTCTGTTCCACTACAAGGGAGAAGTTAAAAAAATTGAGAGGATCTTACTGTGCCCTGATTTAAATGGAAGTTTAGTTCAGATCATTTAGCTGCACCTTTTATCAAGCAAAATGTAAGAACATTAAAGAGGGAATCAGATGTGTCTTGCTCACTATTATAGACCTCAGTATCCAGCAAGTTATGTGCCAAAAATAAGGCTTCCCATAGATTTCAGTTGAAAATATGGGGGCAGTTTAATAGACATTGTAAACATTATAATGTATGCTGTAATGAATTGAATGGCTTCTCAATAACAGATTCAGAAACTGTCCTAAAGAAGTACATAGAGACTGATCTTGAAAACTGAAGGGTTCATCAAGAGAAGAAGAAGGAATCATGTACCCTGGTCAAAGAAACAGTCATCCAAAGGCATGACTCTAAGAAACCAATGGAGCAATCTGGGATACGAAAGACAATGGAGCAATCTGGGATACGGAAGAGACCATGGCTTGAGCACAATGTGTAGTAGGGAGGAGCCTGAAGATGTAGTTGCAAGGAAAGGCAAGAACTTAGCCATTTGGGCTGGACTAGATAATGTATGTTTCCCTAAAAGCAATCAATACAGTACTTTAGGGTCGGCACTACCAAGACTACACTTACACCTTAGAAGATCACACTTGGAACTCTAAGATTTGAAGGCCATTTGGAATCTGGACATAGGGAGACTATCAGAAGATAAAAAATGAGCTTAACTAAAGATAGCATGTGTGGGATATTGGACATATTCAAGAGATACTGAGGCATTAGCACAAAAAGGTTTAGTCACTGTTTTCATGTAAAACTTGGAGGAGTTTAAAAGAGAAGTCTAAAATGACCATTAGGTTTATGGCTTATAACACTGAGGGCTGGTGTTGCCATAATTTTAAAAAGAAAATTAGATGGGAAGCAGCAGATACTGGGATGGCAAATTAAATCTCAAATACATACCTGTGTGATATCTAGGTGGCACAGCTTTTTCAGTAAGCAAAAGAACATGACCACCACTATTGAAAACCTATCAGATAGTAAGCATTACTCTACTGTAAACCTTATACAGTTTATAGTTCATAATTAATCATAGTGAGAATTATTCTCTCAGGAGCAATGCTCTGACTTTTTAAACATTTGATTAAGACTAGCGTTCTTGCCTGGAGAATTCCATGGACAGAAGAGCCTGGTGGGCTACAGCCCAGATATACTATCTTTAAACTGTTACCCTATTGTAGGGTCACAAAGAGTCAGACATGACTGAGTAATTAACTTTCACTTTTTCACTTTCCAGACCAGCCCAAAAATAATGTTGAATGTCAGAGTCACAATAAAATTTACATATATCTGAATCTAAACCCCATATTTCTATACCTTTCCAGTGCTTCTGTGAAATTTAGTAGACAGATCAAGACTAGAAATAATTATCTGGGAGTAATCCAGCTATATGCAGTAGGGAGAACCATAGTAAAAATATTTCATGCAGGAGTCTGCATAGTTACACTAGTCATTGTAAGTTATTGTTTAAAATCCAAATGTTTGTTTTTCTTATCTTTTCTTGATCCCTCACGTTTCAGAATTATTCCTTCTTTCCTAATTCATTCTCAATCAAAAATTAATCTTGATTATTTTTTTCTAAAATAATTGTGGTCAAATTATCCCACATGCTGGCTTAAGCATCCGTTTATTCAACAGATATATGAACATTCCATCTAGGCCTTCTAAATAAAAAGTCAAAATTCCTGCCTTCAAGGAAGTCACAGTCTATTATGAAAAACATGGAATTAAGAGGCCAGTTTAAAAATAGTATATCTGTGGGACCTCCCTGATCGTCCAGTCAGTATGAATTCACCTTCCAGTGCAGGGGACGTGGGTTTGATCTCTGCTGAGGGAACTAACATCCCACTTGCCATGGGGTAACTAAAACCCTGTGCTTCAACTAGCGAGCCACATGCTGCAACTAAGACCCAATGCAGCCAAAATTAAATAAAAATTTTAAAAAGTGTAACTGAAATTAAAGGGAAGTCCAAGGTTCTACAGCAACATAAACAAGGAGAAACTATACTGTTATTATAAGGGTGGACATCAAAAAAAAAAATATATATATATATATATATATATAGAGAGAGAGAGAGAGAGGAAGATTTTTTTGGCAGAGGGAACTTTATTGCAAGGCAAAAAAAAGTGTGATGCTTTTAAGAAACTTAAGATACTGACAGATTATGTAGGGATCAATGAAATGACCTATGGGAAAAATAAGGTGACAGATCATAAATAGTCTTGTATGCTTAACTCAAGACTTTGGTCTTGAAAGAAATGAGAAACCCCAGAAATGTGTGAACAGAGTGATTTGTACAGACTTATAATTTGGAAAAAGATTCTCACTCTGATGGGTAGATAAGCATTAGATGAGTCTAGGAACAAGAATATCAGTTAGGTGGCTCTAGAAATAATCCAGGTAGAAACTGATAACCTTGATTATTGTTCCAAATGAATTCCTTAAGCTTAACATTCAACACACCCGCCATTCTGGCTCTACCTTACCTTCCAGACCTTCTGTCCAAAAATCCCCTTTCCAATAGACTATGCTTCCATCAAAAACCATCTGGCCCTTTTAGAAGCATTAGTCTCGTATTCTGTATTTTTAACCCCAGACTCTGGTTCAGATTATCTTTATGGCCTATCACTCTGTACAGAAGCCAGTGGCTGATCAACACAGATTAAGATGATTGGTTTTTAAAAGGCAGATACTTTAAAAAATTAGGTTCAAGCACTTTTTTTTTATAGTCAAAGTTACATCTTACCTTAAATTTTTGTCCAAATGTTTTCAGAATTCTTTCCCTAAATGCTAAAATAATTTGAGAATTCAGCCTCTTTGCTTAGACTTTTAAAACTTATTTCAATGAACTAGTGGTACTGTGGTCACTATTGGACACACACACAAAAATCTTTGCATCCTACTAATTGATGGATGTGTCAAAAATGATGCTAATTCTGGTTAAATGTCATAAATAAATTCATGAAGTGTGACTGCCTTTCAGATTCCAGCATATCAAATTCCCACTAATTGAAGTCAGACTCCTTTCTCAGCTCTTGCAGCTATAGGATTATTATCCTCCAATTTATTAACTATCAATATGACTTAGGAAACTCCAATAATTAGTGCAGCTGTTTGGCCCTTTTAAATGTTCTTATGACCCAGGGAGGTTACAAGGAACTTCAAAGTATGAGTGCAAATTCAAAGTGTCTTAGGGAAATGTTTTAGAAACATGCTTTATGCCATAAACAAACAAATAAATAAATAAAAACTTTCCAAGACCAAACTTTATTTTCACAAGGTTGTAGAAATTATAGTGTAGCCAATAAAATGAGGGTGTCATACGCCTACTACAATATAGTACAAATCATGAATTATACAACAGGCAAGAACGAGAAACTGCAATGGAATTAAACCTATATGGAAATAAATAAAACATACAAGCAAAGTAGCAATCATGTTGCTTCTATTAACAAAACATGCATGCACAGGGGGCTCTTCAGAAAATGAATGTAATATGTGAATAGTAATTATTATTTTAGAACTTTATTGCAACTGTGAAATGATAATTAACAAGTAATTAGAACTGTAAGTTCTTTGGAAGGTAAAGCAATGGTTTGTAACACACTCGTAGACATTCAATGGAAGGATAAATCACATCAAATAGACACTTTTGATTGGATATAGTAGAGATTTTTAGAGTATCTCTTTACCAGAATTCTGGATGATTGAAGAAACACTGAAGTTTTGCTGTTTTATATGTGTATTTTATATGTGTATCTGTTTATATTATTAGAAGTGAGGTGAGGGTGTGTGATTTTGTGATTTATAATAATAAACGTATCTTTGGTCTTAGTCTTGATTCTTCCACAGATCCCCTAAAACCCTTGAAATTTCCTAAGTGGTAAGAGCTATAGCGATGTGTCTTGTTGCAATCTCCTTTCAACCACTGCTGTGTTTATATTACTGAGGTGACTTTTAGAGAGCCCCTACTGTGGATACTGAATCCCAGGGGAACCAACCATGTGATTAGAGGGTTGAAATTTTCAGCCCAAACCTCCTGTGAGGCGAAAGGGGCTGGAGATTGAGTTCAATCACCAGTGGCCAATAATTCAGTCAATCATGCTATGCAATGAAGCCCCCATAAAAGCCAAAAGGATGTTTTAGAGAGCTTCTGGAATGTTGAACACCTGAAAGTGTTGGGACCTCGGTGCACCCAGAGAGGACATGGAGGCTCAGCACCCTTTTCCCCATACATTGCCCTGTGCATCTCTGCCATTTGGCTACTCCTGAATTATAACTTTATGATAAATTGGTAATCTAGTAAGTAACATAAGTGTTTTCCTTGAGTTCTGTGAGCTTTCCAGCTAATTAATCATACATAAGAAGGAAGTGGATTTAGTAACCCTCTTATTTATAAACACAGGTGACTACCTGGACTTGGGCTTGGCATCTGAAGTGTATATGGGGCGAGGTCAGTTTTGTGGGATCTGATACTATCTCTAGGGAGTGTCAGTACTGAGTTAAATTGTAGGACATCTAGCCGATGTACCAGAATTATCTGGTGTATGGAAACCCAGGCACACACCCCCATTTGGTGTTGAGAAGTGTTGGAAGTATTGAGTGGGAGGAATAAAGGAAAAAGGAGGATGTGAGGTTTCCTTTACCAGGTGCAAATGAAAAATGTTAAAATTACAATCTTTTTTTTTTTTTTGAGAAATCAAGCAAAGTTCATTGGATCTTTTCCTCCACCCTTACTGAGTGCTAATTTGTGAGGAAGGTTGTTTTATAGGATGAGTAATGGTGACATGTCTTACCTCTTGTCTTTAGGGTCATTAAAAGCAGTGCAAAGAATTTACTTATGAAACTACATACCTGCTGCTTGATGTGATAAATTCTATGTCCTACATTTCTGCTTATGTCTCATCATCTCTCCATGGCCCAACCACCCTGCCCAACCAAAAAAATCAACTTTTGAATTGAATATATAAAATAATTCAATCAAAATGTTGAGAAAAATGGCGGTGTTCAGCTGGAATCTGGAGAAGACAAGAGTTATCAGCCTTCCTGCCTACATTCGCGAGTCTCTCCCTAATGGGCCATATAGTGTAGCCAGATCGGTCTCTGTGATTTCCCTGATGGTCAGGGTATTTCAATGGCTGCAGAAAGAATCAATGCACTACTTATGTGACTCACTTTTCACCTTTTTTAATCTGTCCCACAAGGAAGGGCAGGATTGGGCTAAAGGAACTTATTACCTTTATTGGCCAGAATTGAATTAGTCACCCCGACTTTTAAAGAGGCCACAATATTATGTGATCCATGATGACTTAGAGCAGCCTTTTCTAAGCTAAGAAGAGTCAGAGTTCAGTTCTTAAAAAGTATTAACTGGGTTTCTGAGAAAAAAAAGAGTGAAGGCACTTTATCCCAAGAGCTTCCTGGAAACATAAAGTTTGTTCCTTCAGATCTTGTCTAGGACACAACTAATAAGTGGTAATAAACATGTTAAACTTCCATAGATCCAACTATTTAATTGGATGGACACCAGGAAGCAGTATCAGTACTGTCCCATTGCTTGACAAATAGAATGTTGCTTTATAATATATATGCTTCACGTCTTTTTTTCTCAATAGTTTGCAAACAGTATAAAGAATTGCTTCCTAATTCCCTGAAAGGATCTACTTAAACTGTCCAACTCAGTGACTAATTAGCAATTAGCTATCGATATCCTCAATCCTCATAAATGCCAAACACTGATCTCTACAACATGACGTTTTCAACAGATCTGCTGGAATTAAGATCATCCCTTAAACATTAATATTGCCTTATGTCTTGATCTATCTACCTTACGCCCTATTCCCACCCAGAAATTAATAGACATAGTTAGGCTTTATTAAATAAGGTTTGATATTTGTTAAGAAAATATTTTATTGAAGTAAAATATCCCTAATCACAAATTTACAATTAAGTAAATTTCCCCAAAGTAAACACAATGATGTATCTGGAACAAAGATTCAAAAAGAGGACTCTATGATCTTTCCCCAGTTATTAGACACCTTAAAATATTCAGTATTTTGACTTCCATCATCATGGATTAGTTTCGCCTATTTTTGAATGTTGCATACATAAATCCATATTATACATGCTCATTTGTATCTGCAAATTTCTGTGTTATGCTTGTAAGATTCACGTGTGTTGATGTATATAGAAATTCATTCTCACTGCTGAATTCTTACTCATCCTGTTGTATGAATGGGCAATAGTATTTGTCTATTTTGCTGATGAAAATTTGGATTTGTGCAATTTGGGGGAAGTACTGTGTGGCAATGAACATTATAGCATGCCTTTTAAAAATGTATGTGTGTTTTCCTAAAGGAATACACTAAGGAATGGAATTACTGCATGGTGGTGTTGGCTCAGATGTTAAAGAATCTGCCTGCATTGCAGGAGACCTGGGTTCAATTCTTAGTTCGGGATGATTCCCTGGAGAAGGAGATAGATACTCACTCCATATTCTTGCCTGGAGAAATCCATGGACAGCAGAGCCTGGTGAGCTACAGTCCCTGGGGTTGCAAAGAGTTGGAGACGACTCAGCGACCAACACTTTCACTTTAAACACTAGTAGTTGCTTATATTCAGCATTGGCAGACACTAACAGTTTTCCAAAGTGATTTACCAATTTGCATTCTAGCTAGAGTGTTCTTTCTTTAGTGTGACATCTTTGTTATCTAATTGTAGTGTTTAGTTCCTTTGCACTTTCTGTAATTAATGATGTATGAGGATATGTATCTCCTGTCACTTTCCCTTTGCTCTCCTTTCTTGCCTTCTTTTAGGTTAATCAATTTTGTTACTCAGTTTTTCCTCTGTACTGGCTTGTTAATTATATATCTTTTATCTACAACAGTTTAAAATATGCATGTTTGATTTATTGCTAGTTAATATAAATTAGGATTTTTTAATCAATTCCTGGACAATGTTAAAACCTTGGAATATTTTAAATTCATTTATGTCTCCATCTTTTTGTATTACTGTTGTAAAACATTTTATTTCTACATACATTTCAAATGACACAAAACATTGTTATTATCTTGTACCATTATTAACACTAAGACTATCTGAAATTATTTATAGTTATCTTCATATTTACTTTGCTCTTTATTACCTGCATTTTTCTAATTCCAATTCAGGTTATTTCCCACCTGCCTATAGAAATCCCTTTTCCATTTTTCTTCCTGTGGCTTTTACAGCAATAAATTATCAGATTTATTTTTGAAGTATTAATATTTACAGTAGTCATATGTGGGTGTGAGAGTTGGACTATAAAGCAAGCTGAGCGCTGAAGAATTGATGCTTTTGAACTGTGGTGTTGGAGAAGACTCTTGAGAGTCCCTTGGACTGCAAGGAGATCCAACCAGTCCATCCTAAAGGAAATCAGTCCTGAATATTCATTGGAAGGACTGATGCTGAAGCTGAAATTCCAATACTTTGGCCACCTGATTTGAACAATTGACTCATTTGAAAAGACCCTAATGCTGGGAGAGACTGAAGGCAGGAGAAGAAGGGTATGACAGACGATGAGATGGTTGGATGGCATCACTGACTTGATGGACATGAGTTTGAGCAAGCTCCAGGAGTTAGTGATGGATGGAAGCCTGGTGTGCTGTAGTCCATGGGGTCGCAAAAAGTTGGACATGCCTGAGCAACTGAACTGAACTGACTGATTTACTGTTTTTCATTATACAAGGTATTCTCACTGGGCAAATATCAGTGGCTATTTCCCTGTTTAGGAAAAGCATCTTAGGAACTTGTTTGAAATCAGCAGTTTTCAGAAGATAGCTGCCCTCTACTGTTTCTGGACTTCTGGACTTTGATATTCCCCAGCCTCCCGTCACCCCTGCTCCATTTCACAAGGGCGCCCACAGTCCCAACTGGCTCTGGCCAATCCATCCTGTTACTGCATGTCCTGAATTCAGTGGTTTGCCTACACTGACTGACTCCCTCTGTTTGTCTCAAGTCTGAAGTCAAGGGGAGATTCTGTCAGCAACCAGGAACCTCTGTTCAGTCCTGAAGGCTGGGTTTTTCCTCCAATTCCAAGGCTTATTTTAATCTTCATTTCAAAAATCTGAACATAAGGTGAGCATATACTTGAACTCTTGGTGAAATTTAAGTGTTAATAAAACAGTATATCCCTCCCCCCACCACCGCCCCCCCCCCCAGAAAAGATCAGTGACTATTTTATTTCAGTATTTTAAGGCTGTTGCTCTATTGTCTTCTGCCTTCCATATTTTGCTAAGTCAGTTGTCAGTCTTTCAGTTATCCTCTGAAGACAGTGTGCTTTTTTTTTTCTGACTGCTTTAAAATATTTTACATTGTCATTTGTCTTAATCAACTTTACTCTGGTGTGCCTCTATATAATTATCTTTGTATATATCTAGCTTGGAGATATTAGTGCTTTTACAGTCTGTCCTGAAAGTTTTCATCAGTTTCAGAACAGTATGTGCTGTGATGTCTTCAAGTCTAATTTCTGTCTTATTCTCTTTGCTTTTTTTGATACTTCAGTTTCATATATATTTGATGATTTAATCATGCCTAATATAGCTCCTTTCCTAAATATATATGTATGTGTGTGTCTATGTATATATATATATATATAGCCCCTTTATATATCCTTTTTCTTTTCTTTTTTTCTGTGATGGCGTAAGGTTTTTCTGGGCTTTAACCTAGATGTTGTCAAATAGCTTACTCCATTTAACAAAAATTAATTCTTTCTTTCCCTTTATCCAGTTTGCTTTTAAATTAATAATTTCAGCTATCTTATGTACTTAGTTTTGAGATATGTATTTTTTTCTTATAGATTCTTCTTCTCTGGGGAAAATTATCATCTTGCCACTTACTTTTTAAATATATTAACTGCAGTGGTTTTAATGTCAATATCTGATAACTTCAAAATCTGGGACATTTGAACATTGGTTTCTATCATCTATTTTCTTTTTTTTTTTTTGATGAGCACAGTATTTTTTTTTTTAATTTAATGTGTGGTATTTAGTAGAATATTTTGCAGAGGGTAGAGATGATGGTATCTTCTTCCAAGTAAGATCTCCTCTATCTACTACTGGACAGTTAGAGCAGAGGTATGTTGCCTAACTTCCATCTGGGACTGGCCAGCTGATTCGAAGCAGATTTTCAGATTTTAAAATGTTCAGTTCACTTTTATCTGAATCACTACACTCCTAGGCTTCTGTCTTTTAGGGAGTTCCAAACTAAGACTCTGGTTGTTTACAAAGACTCCAACTCCTTGCTTTTAAACAGTTTTCTTTTTAACTTTTCAATATGTAATACCGTGAAGCTTAAAATCTAGGAAAATTTTCTGACAGTTTGGCCAAAAAATGTTGCTTTTGAGTATTTTGCCCATGCCTTATTTTCCTGTTGCTTCATTGACATTTTAGTGTGATATCATCAAATAAAAAGGTTTTTAACAATACTCTTTATTCTTATAATCCCTAAATTTAAACTTTTAGTCAATCTCTCTGTTCATTTCCTTCAGTTCAGTTCAGTTCAGTCGCTCAGTTGTGTCTGACTCTTTGCAACCCCATGAATCGCAGCACACCAGGCCTCCCTGTCCATCACCATCTCCCAGAGTTCACTCAGACTCACGTCCAACGAGTCAGTGATGCCATCCAGCCATCTCATCCTCTGTTGTCCCCTTCTCCTCCTGCCCCCAATCCCTCCCAGCATCAAAGTCTTTTCCCATGAGTCAACTCTTCGCATGAGGTGGCCAAAGTACTGGAGTTTCAGCTTTAGCAACATTCCTTCCAAAGAAACCCAAATACAAAAGGATCATTTCCACCTGAATGTAGAAAATGTGAATTTCCCACAGTCAAAATTAAACTCAAATTTTTCTCAAAATGATGTTCTCCTGTATTTCATACTTCATAATATTCATCAGATTGTACAATAGTAATACTCCATTTGCCCATTTGCATCACCAAATATTCTCAGTTCTAAATTTAGTTATATATTCATCTTATCATGTTTCTTTTATTTTCACTCTATTTCCCTAGCTAAGATTCTCTCATTTAATTTTTGACACTGTTTCCAGAACTACTGGAGGCACAGACCTGTACACATCATCTTCTCATCCACAATTCTTCATTGAATTCTAGTTCTTGAAAAGATAATTTTAAATTCCTGAGTATTAGTGATTTATAAATCCTTTCACAATCTTCCCCATCCTTCTCTTTTTTGTCTTATTCCCAGTCTCTTATATCTAGCCTATGTATACCAAACCTCACATATACCCAACTCTACCACAATCTATTTTCTCCATTGCTTCCCCTCATGCTATTATAGTCAGCTCTACAGATGTTTCCTTCCTTTTTTTCCATTTGAAAAATTCCTTCAAGGCCCATCCTAAGTAGTTTTCTCTGATGCCTCCCTTTTCTTGCTGCCAACAGAATTAACAATAATTTTTTCTATATATATCATGAGTGGACCTCTATTTTAAACTCAGAACCTTGTATTGTAATTTTGTGTTTATCCCTGACTAAACTATAAATTTCTCCTCAATAATAATCATTTCTTACTTTGGCCACCTGATGCATAGAGCTGATTCATTGGAAAATACCCTGATGCTGGGAAAGATTGAGGGCAGGAGGAGAAGGGAGTGACAGAGGATGAGATGGTTGGATGACATCACCTACTCAATGGACATGAATTTGAGCAAACTCTGGGAATTGGTGAAGGACAGGGAAGCCTGTGTACTGCAGTTCATGGGGTCTCAAAGAGTCAGACACAACTTATTGACTGAACAACAATAATCTCTTATTGAATTTAGTATTTCCATAACTTAGCATGGTACATGACAACACATTTGTCAAAGGTAAGCCTAATATATTAAAGTAGGTAGTGCTGGTGTCTTATAATTGAGTTGAGATATCATTAAGTAGGTGAATTAGGCTCTATTTCTAGTCAGTAAAACTGTCCAATGGGCTAAAGTCTAGGAATACATTGTAAAAGATTAAGTTTTCCTGTTCAAACCTTACTTTTGCCAGCTAGCTTTCCTCCAACTCTTACTTCAGTTTCACAGGTTTTACAATTTAACTTCATTTAGTTGTCTTGCAGATGCCTTGCTCATATAAACAAATTGAATTAAGTAAATTCATGGAGGAGCCTGGTAGGCTGCAGTCCATGGGGTCACTAAGAGTCAGACACGACTGAGCGACTTCACTGTCACTTTTCACTTTCATGCATTGGATAAGGAAATGGCAACCCACTCCAGTGTTCTTGCCTGGAGAATCCCAGGGACGGTGGAGCCTGGTGGGCTGCCATCTATGGGGTCGCACAGAGTCGGACACGACTGAAGCGACTTAGCAGCAGCATTGATGATCAAAGTGCACTCAACCCTGAGTATCTGCAGGTTCCACATCTATGGTTCCACCTGAGGCTTGTGGATACAGAGTATCTACTATTAGGGACCTGAGCACCCACAGATTTTGGTATTCAAGGGGTGGGGGAGTGTCTTGGATACAGAGGGAAAACTGTAATCTGTAGACAGAAAGAGTAACCTCAAGATGTGAAGCCTGTAAAACTGTCAAAGAATTAATGTATTTTCTTTTTAAGATTCAAGCATGAAAACCAGTAACATACACTTTCCAATTACCTTTACTGTCTTTCTGAGCACAGAGCTTCAATCAAAAGGAAGAACAGGATATAAGCAAAAAGATCTTCTTTATTGTCATTCAAATTATCTACTTCCTCACCTAACACTTCCTTTTTTACCTTCTATTATGTCCTTGACACCTATTCCATTTTTCTCTTAAAGATACCTTTTAGTCATTTTTATGTTTATCCCCCACATAACTTGATTTTGTTTCTCCTTATGCATACTAGAATTGCACCCATCTTTCAAACCCTGATTCAAATATTTTTTCTTAATCATTCCAGCTTAAAGGTATTACCCTTGCACCTCAATTTTGGTTCCATTTACTCTCTAAAACACACTTGCTAATAATCACATGTTGTCTTTACATCTGGCTTACTTCCTCCCTAGATGTACTTTGAATGATGAAAAAGAGGTAATATTTCATGTTTCCTTTGTTCTTTCTCGCACATCTCACAGAATGCAAGGAACCCCAACAGACACTTAATAAACATTAGCAGTGTTTAAATGACTTTGTATCTATCAAAGAGAATCAGCAAAAGTTCAGAATTACAAAGTAAGCAGCTGATGCTGCAAATTTTATCTGTAGGATCTATTAATGAGACCAATAGTACCAACATTTACCAATAATATTTTCTTCCTCCTACAATTTTGATTAATATTTTGATAATTAAAATGTTTTTATTATGTTTTCTGAACAACTTGCATAGTGTATGCTAATTTTACATTTCTTATTTATGGTCATTTTTTAAAAGATTAAGTTATTGATCCAGTTTTGCTCTCACACAGACAGACATTCTTTGAGTAACTTTTATTAATATCAACATGGCTCCATGTACACGGCTTTCACTCTGTTTACTTTTGCCTTTTTTTTTTTTCTTTCTCTTCTAAGACTCATTTAGCTCAGATGCAATTTTTAATTTCCCAGGGGCTTGTGCTTGTTTTCATATCATGTTTTCCCTGTTTTTTGCATCTCTGTGAGTGAAAAGAGAAATGACCTGACAAAGGCAGTTGGGCTCAAAAGATCAAAACATACTAAAATGCTGGAGTGGGGGAGGGGAAGCAGAACTCAACGTCTGTCGAGGAAATTGGTTTCAAGAAACAGTAATAATTTAGCTTTAAGGTTTTAAGCAGAATTTTCTAAGGTTCTGGAAGATAAGATCCAGGGGAACTTGGCCAGCCCTAATTTCACCACAGTACATTTGTCTCCAACAGTCATGGTTAACTTGAATGCAATTAAGAAAGCACAAATTTATTTTGGGATAGGGATAAACAACTGTGTAAAATCAACCTTTATTTTTGAAAACACACATAGTATGATTTACTCACTAGAACTTTTCTAAGAAGAATATACATTAGCATGAACTAAAAATTGCTACATAGTACAAGATTGTTCATTTGTGTAGAATCTGCCCCTTCCTAGTTATTCCAAGGGTCTCAAAGAGGAAGCCATCAATATTAACAGCTTTAAGGATCAGAAAGAAGTAGCAAAATATCTCTTATTTGATTCCATAAAATTGCCATAGAAAAACTTTACTCTGCCTTTAGTCTCATAACATAAGGTGTGTTCTTTTATAACACTCTCTTTTTTTTCTATTTTCTATGGCATCCTGTCCTACCTCCCACTGTGTACTCAGAAAAAACATGGTGAACTATTTTTCTTGGAGGAGAAACGAAGAAAGAATATGATTGAAGTTGGGAGAAAAGAGAAGCCAAGGGAAAAGAGAATAAGGGGAGGAGAGGAATAAAAGAGAAGGAAAATAAAAGAAGAATGAGAGGAGAGGAGTTATGATAGGAAGGAAGCTTCTCGGAAGTCAGGGAACAAAAGGAAAGAAAGCAGGCTCAGAGGCACCAGGAGCCCCCATCCAGACCCCAGCAAAGCCTCTCTCCACGCACTCCTTAAGGACATTAAGACACAGGAGCTCTGGGTTCTCCAACAATCACAGGTGTTGAAATCTGAATGCAGGTCATTTCCACTGCTGACACAGTGCATTTATCTTCCACACATCTACCTCCTGTAACATAGTATTGATCTGAAGGAACAAAGGGTACCAGCATGGTTTCAAGAATAAAAAGTGAATGTCTTTGGAAATAAGTCAAAGAAAACTCTAGTGCAGTAAAAAGTCAGATAAACAGCAAATTCAAAGAATTCATTATTAACAGAATTTCAGAGCCTGTACGTAGTCAGAAAAATGTCAGATTATTTCAAGGAGAAACGCGTTGCAGCTTAAATTTTTAATCAGATATTGTAAAATAACTTTAAAATAAAATATAATGTGCAATTTTTAAATTCCTTTGTGATTTCATTGAATTATTTTCATTAGTTACTTTGTCAAGGTTTCCCGTAGTTGTGCCTATTTCCTCAGAATGTTTTCCACTTCAGGAATTATGATTGTAGGAGGGGTATCTATGAACCCAAGTATCTGATACTAATATGCAAATAGGATTCTATAACTTCAATTTAATGATAGGGTCTTAGATCCTATTATGGATTCCCATGAAGAAATTATTCTAAGAGGGCATTCTATGAAATTAGCAAATCAGAATATTCTTTTCTTCTTAATAAGCGATCAAAGACATTAAATGAAGAGTTAACGATCTCATTCCAGACTTGAGAAGAACACAAGTGCTAGTGTGCCCCCTTCCTGAGAGCAAGGAAAGTTTCTATTGAGAAGATAGGTTGTCTGACTCTGGACATTGCACCCTCCTGACTTTTTCCATGATGTTTATAGACATGTCTCAATAACCCTTGCCCTTCACCCCTGCATTATCTCTTCCTCTAAAGAAGCCACCATATTCAAAGAAATAGCTTCATAAAACATGGTACATATTCCAAGACAGGGATAAACTGTAAAAATATAGATCTTTATGATTTAAAAAGAAAAACAAAACACTGAAACAAGAGAAGATTCTCAGCAAATGAACTGTTCCTTCCATGTCTATAATAGGTTCTCCAGAACTTGATCAAATTCCCAGAAAAAGAAAAAAATCAACTGAAGTAAGTTCTGATATTTAAATATCCTTGACAAATTTCTTTCCATCCTTATTAAAGGGTCAAGTAATAGAATCTTTCTAAAGCTTCATGAATTAAAAAATAAGTGCTTCAAGAAATTGAGGAAATGAAATGTTTTAAGCTGACATGCTCTGGAATAAGTAACATATTTCGATGGATGAAGAATATGTGTGAACCTTTTAAAAAGCTGGAATCCTCTGGAATATGGAATCCCTGGCAACTGGCCCCAGTGCTCCAGAAAATGATGCCAAGTGTGATAGAAGAGGCAGTCTCCTAACAATGTTTTGACAAGCAGCTAGATAAAACAATAGTCTGAGAGAGTTAACAACGGCATGGTCAACCCATCCAGCTTGCTCAGTTCTGTCCTGATTTTAGCACTGAAAGTTCAGCAAGAAATTCTAGTATGCAGAGATTGGTCCAAATGTTTGGAGGGAAACTATAAACAAAGCGAAACAAAACATGGGACATTTCAAAAATCAGGGGCTGAAAGTGATACTATCTTTAGTGTCAAACAAATAAGGCATAGTTACTCACCTTCTTTACTCACTCATTTCTGCCCTGACTGGTGATGTTGAAAATCATGATTGATTTAGCCATCACCATAATGTATCCATCACCATAATGTGTCACCCATTGTTGTGTGACTTAAGTGTGCACCTTAAGAATGTTGCAACCATGAAAACTAACAGTCCATCTCTGACTTTGCCTGAGAACAAATTGGGCTTCCCAGGTGGCACTAGTGGTAAAGAACACACCTGCCAATTCAGGAGACATGAGAGATGAGGGTTCAATCCCTGGGTTGAGGGCATAGCAACCCTCTCCAGTACTCTTGCCTGGAGAATCCCATGGACAGAGGAGCCTGGTGGGCTACAGTCCATAGGGTCGCAAAGAGTCAGGCATTACTGAAGTGATTTGGTATGCACACAAGGATGAACTGCTCTACTTTTTATCCAGATGGTGCTAGCTGAATTTTTAACCTTGTCAGTATTGGGACCACGTTTTTTCTAATAGGTCAGATAATGACAATTAAAACAATGACAACATCAATGCTAGCATGACCCAGACACCACCAAAAAAAAGAGGGCTAAATAGCTGTGTTCATTTAGAAACAGGTGGAAGGATTAGCAAAGGAAATAAAAACAGAGCATTCTGCCAATATGCCAAAATTTGGATTGGGCATAGTGGATAAAGAAATAAGAAAGAACATATAAAGTCTGAATCTCACACTTTAGACATGAGACAAGCAAGTACCTCTAAATCAATCATGTTTTAATATCACCAAATAAAACCAAGGCTCATCTGAAAATAGCAGGCACTGATGAGCCCTAATTTCTCAATGAAACTGAGTGAAGAGACAGTTCCTGATATAAATATGACAGCTCATAAAACATGGACAGAGACTTCCCTGGTGGTCCAGTGATTAAGACTTCACCTTTCAATGCAGGAGGTGTGGGTTAATTCCCTATCAGGGAGCTTAGATCCCACATTCCTCACCACCAAGAAACCAAAGCATATAACAAAAGATGTTAGTAATGATGACCCTGTATGCAAGATAGCAAAAGAGACACAGATATAAAGAACAGACTTTTGGACTGTATGGGAGAAGGCAAGGGTGGGATGATTTGAGAGAATAGCATTGAAACATGTATATTACCATACATGAAACAGATCGCCAGTCCAGGTTCAATGCATGAGACAGGGTGCTCAGGGCTGGGGCACTGGGACGACCCTGAGGGATGGGATGGGGAGGGAGGTGGGAGGGGGGTTCAGGATGGGGAACACATGTATGCCCCTGGCTGATTCATGTCAATATATGGCAAAAACCATTACAATATTGTAAAGTAATTAGCCTCCAACTAAAATAAATAAATTAATTTAAAAAGAACAAAAGAACAAAATGAAAGAGAAAAAAAGTGATACTGTAACAAATTCAATAAAGACTTCTTTTAAAAAAAAATGCTCATTAATAAAATCTTAAAAAAATGGACAATCAACAGCCAAAATTTTGATACAGGTGTGTTAGTGGTTCTGTTAGGTCTTACCATCATGTTTCATACCACGTATCAACAAAAAATTGAATCACAGCAACAACAATACCACTAAATGTTCTCTCTTATGAATAATGTGATTTGAGAAACTGAGTTTCAAATACACTTGTTTTCCCTGGGAAATGTAGTAAAGTCACAGAAAATATGACAAGATTGTTGATATCACGTCCATACAACTATACTTTGTTCATCTACCTGGATATTTGACAGACAGTTGCAATTTTGGCAAATGTAAAATTTTGCCAAAATCTGCTCAGGTGATGATTTCTTACCTGAGAAAGAAAAATTTCTAACTGCTGAATAGCCTGCACTCAGAACTGCTACAAGGGCTGTGATTAGCTTGCCTGTGGTATAATGCTTTTATACTGAAGTTTTGGGTCTCTTTTTAGTTTTCCAACAGTATGCAGAAGGAGGTAATATGGAAGTCTTTACTATATATAAACATATATCACGATATACAACCTTCTTAGCCATGTGCAACAAGGTGGATATTGTTGTTCATAGAAATAATGCTAAAAGATTGGCCTTCCACAAAATCACGTCCTTAAAGGGTGTACCAAGAAGAATGATCTTCTCTAATGTAGAAATGCATTGAGGATGACAACGGAGGCAAAGAATTACAGTAGAAAATACATTTTTATACTTATTTTATATACATTAGTATAGTTCTCCAAAATTATTTGGTGATTCTGGAAAAGGCATAAAGATCATAGAAAAAGATGAACTGAGTTCATTTGAGGTGTTCACTGTTAAACATAGGTTGAGACCAAAACTTATACTAAAATAAAATCACTTTTTTTTTTTTTTTTTTTGCCACACTGTGGCTTTCAGAATCTTAATTTCCTTACCAGGAATAAACTCACACCTTCAGCAGTGAAAGCCCAGGGTCTCAACCACTGGCATGCCAGAGAATTCTCTAAAATTACTCTCTTTGTTGTCGGAAATAGAAGATTGCTTCAGAACTCAAAAAATGTCATTAGAAAAGGGCAACCAGGGGGACTTCCCTGGTGGTCCAGTGGTTGAGCCTCCATGCTTCCACTGCAGGGGGCACAGGATGAATTCCTGTTTGTGGAACTAAGATCCCACACGCTGCATGATGTAGCCAAAAACAGCAAAGGGCACCCAAGTTACGAAGGACTTTCTCAATTAACTGTTTTGGAATCCAACTTAGATTTTACACGTTCAGATTACCTTTGCCTTTTAAAACCATTTTCTCTGAGAAAGAACAGTTTAACTTATGATGACATCCAATCATCATATTAAACATGGACACCTTCTGTATGAAACTGATAGATGCCAAGGACATCATCGGCAAAAAGCTAGTTTACCAAGACATGCTTATTGATACAAAATAAACGCACATTTTTTCAAAGATAAAAACAATTTTATACAGGTGTAGAAATCTGTTGTTAACAGTAAGTATAATCTCAAATATTGCACGCTCAGATACTTCTGTGGAGAATCTACTTGGCTTGATGTCACGACACTGAGACGATAGCAGCATTCAGTGTAAGTGGGTGTGAGCAAAACA
Organism: Tragelaphus eurycerus; assembly: GCA_935064755.1. Classification (NCBI taxonomy): domain Eukaryota; kingdom Metazoa; phylum Chordata; class Mammalia; order Artiodactyla; family Bovidae; genus Tragelaphus; species Tragelaphus eurycerus. The sequence goes on along the minus strand of CAKXYN010000034.1, from coordinate 6,423,803 downwards.
GCCTTCAAGTCAAAGTGAGTTATATGTTTGTACTTAGTTTCATCATCACATAAAAGCAGGAAATTCCAATCAAAGAAATAGCATTAGGAAAGAAACAGATAAAAATACCCTACGGTGTGGCACAGAAAGAAATATATCTCTTTTTAAAATTAAGTATATGTAGCTTCTGTGTAATTAATCCTATTGTTCTACCTTTGAAGTATATTTTACTCATATATCCTAAGAAATAAAGCCACATTGCCTACAAATTTATGTACCCAAGTAAAAGATTTCTGAAAAGTTAATAAGGCACAACTAAACAAGAGGATAAAAAGAAATATAAAATATTGCTCTATTTTTTCATATGGGAAGGCGAGCGCCGAAGAATTGATGCTTTTGAACTGTGGTGTTGGAGAGACTCTAGAGTCCCTTGACTGCGAGATCAACCGTCCATTCGGGGATCATCCTGGAATTTCTTTGGGAATGATCAAGCTGAAACTCAGTTTTTGGCCACCTCTGCGAGGTGACTCTGGGGACCGGGGGATGGGGAGGAGGGGGCGACAGAGGATGAGATGGCTGGATGGCATCACTGACTCGATGGATGCGAGTCTGAGTGCCTCCGGGAGCTGGTGATGGACAGGGAGGCCTGGCGTGCTGCGGTTCATGGGGTCGCAAGAGTCGGACACGACTGAGCGACTGATCTGATCTGATTAATTACTACTAATTGTCACTGTTAACAAGTCCTGTTAGCTTTGTTTAAATAAAAGCATTTATAGAACAGATAATTAATAAAGTATACTATAAACTTCATACAAATATATTTTACATTAGTTTACAATTGAGTTATAAATATATGTGTATAATTATTAATCATATGTCTTATTTATTTTTTTGTATGGCAATGCTCCCAGGTTCATTTTCTAAAAAAATCAGCCACCCTGTTGGTAGAAAAATAGAATCAGAGTTTGAAGGAAAAGAAGATGCATCAGTCAGCTTTTGCAAGGTTAACAAACAGCCCCAACATATCAGAGCCACAGAAGTTTACCCCACGCGTGCCTTATCCAGTGTGCTTTGGGTGCATCTCTGCTGTCCATTCGTCCTCACTGTGGAGCCGAGGGTGGTGGAACATCTCTCTGGGACGTGCTGCTCTGGCTATGGCAGAAAGACAATAGAACTTTCTCAGGTGTGGCTTGGACCTCCTGCTGACATTTTATTGGCTGGAGAAGTCATGTGGCACTAGCAAATCACATGACTAAGCAAATCAATGGATCAGGGATGTGTAATCTTCCCACAGTACCTGAGAGAATTAACACAATTTTCTAAGTACAGTGAGTCCTCTACATAGAAACCTTCAAGTTGTGAACTTTCAAAGAGGCAAACGTGCATTCCACTAATGTCAGGGCTGAGTGAAATTGCAGCTTGCCCTCCGTCCGCCCTTGCTGACCATCCTTCAGCCCTACCATCTCCCACCTCCCTGCCTTCTGCCTCCAGTCAGTAACTCTTCTTGGCTGTTCACTGGATGCCAGCCCCTGCGTGCCAGCTGTTGTGTTCTACTATTGTACTTGTCAAGGTACTGTAGTTTAAGATTTAAAATGTTTTCTTTATATTTTTGTGGGTTTTTTGTATTATTAGTGTGAAAAGTATTATAAATCTATTACAGTGCAGTACTACATACCCAATGGTGTTAGCTAGGTACCTGGGCTAATTTTTTTGACTTACAAATTGAACTTATGAACATGCTCTTGGAATAGAACTCATTCATATATAGCAGACATATGAATACTTCGTCACAAGTATTTGTTTCCCTCTCTTCTCCATTACACACTAACCTCTCCCCAAGGTAAACAAAGTTTAAATCCAATCGTAGGTGACTCTACTCTTTGTCTTCTTTATTCTTAGACTAGGGCTGAAAGGGAAACCCATATATGGGGATAGAAGGAAAAGAGATTGTAGAACAGTGCTATTGCTTTCAAAGTTTCTGTTCACACATGGCATGGGTCATCCTGTTCATACTTCTTTCCTTGGTTCAAGTTCCATCGCTACCCCTGGTGTCAATGAGAAGATGATACCATCTCCTTGGTTACCGAATAGGGCAACAGGTACTTGGAAACAATAGACAGGCTTTGCAGAAGGAGAAAGATAGATGACAAGGCATAAAGAATGGATATGCAAAAACAGCCGCCTCCAAGAGTGCTAATGGCACCAGAGACCGATTTTGGGGAAGACAGTTTTGCCAAGGATAGGGAGGGGGAGAATTGGGATGATTCAAGCACATCACACTTATCATGAAATTTATTTCTATTATATTTCATCAGCTCTAACCTCAGATCATCAGGCATTAGATCCTGGAGATTGGGGACCCCTGAAGGAGAAAATAGAATACAGTGTGGTCCTATGAGCCTCTAGAACAGCAGCCCTTTTATCAGGTGCTTGAAGCCTTGGTTTCATGTGGAAAAAGGATTGGTTAAGCCAGCCAGCTGCCTCCCATGGCATGTTAAGTTTAAAACTGCTTCCATAAAAACATCCTAGACATTATGCACACCTCAAGTGAGTATTGTTGGTATGGTGCAGGTAATTTACAAGCTCATTTTCATCATAAGATTAAACAGGTATTTTCAACTATTATCTCATTTATTTCCCCAAGGTTATTTAAAATAATATAGGAACATAATTGATAAATTTAAGCATTCTTGATGAGAGCAGCACAACACTCTTAGAATTAAAGGATACCTTTAAACATTATAAACAATGTGCATTTCAAGTCCACAGTGAATATAACAATAAAGAATGAGTGTTACAAACTTTCCCGTGAGTGGCATAAGCTGCTTGAATTAACCATGTTTGCTACCTCCATTACTAAATGTTTTCTGAAATTTCTCCCCCATCCACCAAAATCAGACACAAGTTTAAATGTGTTTGAAATAAGATTTCAAATTAGCATTAAAAAGACAAAACTCATCTGCTAAGCCATACAAGATATTTATTTATAAATCAATGATTCCTTATATAACTTCAGTTATAAGATGTCTTTAGAAAATAATATTCCATTTGCAAAAGCATCATAAACTATAAAGAGAGATTGAACAGTAAATGTATTGTCAACTGGAACTGAATTTGAATCCCAATTCTGCCACTTATTGTGTGTCTCATCAAATTGTTAAGCTTTCTAAGTTTCGATTTCTCTCACTTGTGACATGTAGATAAGATAGTACTTAATGTCATAAGATTATTGCAGAGAATAAGTAACAAATAAGACTTTTGGAGATCTTACTGTCTGTATGGTACAATTCTAAGGAATTTGTATGTGTTATCTCAAATAATCCTAACAGTGACTCTAGGAGGTCGGTATTTTCATAATATCATCAATAGTTTTATCAGAGAAATAATATGAAACCACAAAATGCCAAGTAGCTTGCACAGTGTCCCTCAGTGACCAGTACGCAAAGCAGTGGTAGAATTTTAACTTGGGCAATTTGACGCCAAAGCCCTAACCACTGCATACCATTCACTCATATTTACTGAGGGGTTCCTGAGTTCTTGGGATATATCAATGAGCCAAATAAAGATCTATAACCTCAAGGAGGTCACATTCTAGCCAGTGGACAGAGATAGAAAATGTACACCGTCCATAGGTTATATAGCATGCTAGAAGTCATAAGTGCCCTGGAAAAATTAAAAAGGTAAAATCAGAGTTAAGATGAAGGGCTAAGAGCTGTGGAATAAGCTTCATTGAGAAGGTGAGATAGAAGCAAAGCAGGCAATGGAAGAAGAGTGTTCTAGGCAAAGGGAAATAGAGCAGAAGACCAATGGAAGGGTCACACAAAAAACAGGAGCAACGGCGAAAGTGCACGTGTGGACTGAGGCGGGGGGTGGGCACTAAGAGATGGAAACACAAGTAAAGATGTGCTGGTTCTCTTTTTTTAACTTCTGAAATTTTTGTTGGAGTAGAGTTGATTTACAGTGTTGTGTTAGAACCAGTTCTTCATGAACTTTAGTGTGTATTTTGACTTTGACTCTAAGATGGAGAGCCATGGCAAGAATGACAAAGGTCTAACTTATATTTTTTGTATTTATTTATTTAATTTTTATTAAAGAATAGTTGCTTTACAATGCTGTGTTAGTTTCAGCTGTGCAGCAAAGTGAATCGGCTATATGTATACACATATCTCCTCTTTTTTTATTTCCTTCCCATTCAGTCACCACAGAGAAATGAGTAGAGTTGCCTGTGCTATACAGTAGGTTTTCATTAGTTATCTACTTTATACATGGTATCAATAGTGTACAGATATATGTTAATCCCGATTTTGTAATTCATCTTAGGCCCCTTTCCCCTTTGGTATCCATACATTTGTTCTCTGTGGCTGTGTCTCTATTTCTGATTTGCAAGAAATATCATCTATACCATTTTTCTAAATTCCCCATTTACATTTTAAAATTTCACCCATTTGCCATGTTAAAAAGAGATTATAAGGGAACAAAAACAGGGCCATGAAGACCAGCTCAAAGTTCTGGCTATAATGCAGGACAGGAAAGTGTTTGCATTGTACTACCAAGATACTAGTAAGAGAGATGGTGAGACTAAAGAGAACATAGTCATATTCTATCAATAGAAAATAGGTCCAACAATTGCATTGAATGTGAAATATAAGAAAAATGAAAGTCAAAGATGGTAACTTTCTTGCCTGAATCGACTTGAGCACGTAGAAGGATGAACTTCCATTGAGGTGAGGAAAATTGTGAGAGAAGCATATTTGGTAAGAAGGATCAGGGGTGCATTTGGGGCATGTTGAATGTGAGATTTCTCTTGGTCATCCGAGTGGAGAGGTTGGGATCAGCAGGTGGACATATTTATAAAAGTTTAGGAGAAAAGTCTGTCCCAGAGGTATTAAACCATCAGCCTGGGTGAGATCAAATATTCCTAAGAGCCATTTGGAGATAGGTATCAAAATCAGTTGAACGCTGTCATGAATTCCAGACTCATCTATGGCAAACTAAGATTGTCTCTGATAGAAAAGACTTGATTTGCCTCTATTATTCAACGTTAAGGTGTAAACATCACTGGGAAGGGCAGTAAGTCATTCTTACCAGTTATAAATGCTTGGTTCCATTAGAACCACTTTCCAGGACAGCTGATTGATAATAGCATCCCATAGGTTGAACACATAATCCAGAAGTTTTAAGAGAGAAAACAGCCCTGGGACCAGTTTGGTGAACAAATCCTGCCCAGAGTCAAGAGAATGCTTTGTAACCAGGGAAGAGCAATGGGAAGAAGCGTAGCCAGGTATGTGGGCTAGTTACCAAGGATACAACAACAACAACAGAATGGGCAGAACACTTTGAAATGTAGATGGCACCACAACGCTGGCTTTTGATCATCCCACACTGAAAAAAAAAAAAAGAAAGAAAATATATTACAAAGAAGGATGGCATGACTGAGAAAAGACATCCAATTTAATCCAGGTTGGTCACCAAGGTGAGGGAGAAAAGGCTTTCCAGCTCTGCCACCTCTGGATTTTGTGAGTCAGGTCTCAGTACCAACCATATCAGAATGAAAACAGCTTATGCTGATGTTCAATGAAGCTCACTAGCAGATGCAATCAAGGCGGAGACCCAGGGGAGAAACTCATCTAGGGCCTCCCGTTTTCACATTTGTTAATATGACAAATGAGTTTTTGGCATCCGTTTCTTCTTTTTTTCCCTTCACACTCCACAATACTTTCAGAAGAACTTCCTAATTGCCTCTGTACATTAAATCTTTCTAATGATAACAGCATTAACTCAGGCTCACTTTTATTTGGGGCCAAATTGTCATCGTCGTACCATACGGAATTAATTAAAATGTAGCCAGGAAAGGCTGCTGTGAACGACAGAGGCAGAGTTTGATTCTAAAAACCGGTGGGAATCATCACTGAGATGGATAGAGCAGCCAGCAGCCTGGTGCCAGGGCCCTGGCTGGTATTTCAAGTGCCGTTTGTAAGGGAGGGTTTAGTGGGCTCGGGGAAGGGGCCAGTGGAGACCGAGTGAAACATGAGTAAGGCACTGAGATAACAGTTTCAAAATCAAGCTTGGGCTGTTTAAGTTGGGAGCATCATTTGGTGTAATTGCGTACGTTTGGCATTTAATATCTCCAGAGAGAATGGGCCTGAGTGGCGACTTCTCGCATTTAATGAAGCGAAACTCTCTCAGGCCACTGCAAGATATATTTAAAGATGAAAACCGGTAATTTACAGCTACCATGACCTTATTACAGCGTGCTTTGTGCTTGGCTGCTCTTTACTCTTATCTGGGACATTATCAAAGGCTTTATGGAATATTGGCCATTAGCGACCTGCAGACCAAGGGGCTTTTTCTTCAAGGGCTGTGAGTGGTGGGGGAGAGAGACACTGAATATTTCAGCTTAACTCCTAAGAAAAATCAAAATAGCAACATACTCTTTGAAACACTAATATGCATGTGAATGGTGGTGATGAGGCAAAGTCTCCAATAACAAACAAGACTTGGTGCAAAGGCTTCTCAAAGATGAGCTAATTACACTGACAACCCAAATAACAATGAATATTCTCCACTAGCTGATGAATAGCTCCTGATTTTGAGATGCCTAACCTACATCTGTGCTTTGGAGATGGAAATAACAACAGGACAGAAAACACTATCATGTTTGCCAGATGCTGATGGCTCACAGCAAGAGACTGGAGACATTCAGGTTTTCTCATTTGGATGGGTCTTACTGCCGAGAATTAGCTCCATGGGACAAGATGCTCTTCAACCCAGGTGCATACATGGCCCATTCATTCAACAGATACACAGAACACACCTACAGTGTGCTGGGCAAATTTCTAGACCAGGAGTTGGCAAACTTTTTCTGTAAGGGGCCAGATAGTAAATATTTTAAGTTTTGTGAGCCATACGTGATTTCTGCCACATGTTCTTGTTCAGTTTTTTTAGCAACCCTTTAAAATATAAAAAACAATTTTTAGTTTGGGAGGTCAAGTGAGAACAAACTGCACACAATCGTCTGCTGAGCCTTTTTCTGGGGACTTAACTCCATGACCAAAATAAAGCAACCACACATGCGTGTGTGTGTGTGTGCGCGCGCACACACACACACACACACACACACACACATAATCCTATCCTCAAGGAGTGTGGAGAAAGGAGTGCAACAGAAATACAACATCAATATCATGAGAATATATTAAAAAGTGATCAGCGCTAGAGCACAAAGGAAAACGTAGATCTGGGGACAATATTAAAGAAAAAGAAATATTTGGAAGAAAAAGACTATCTTTTATTTGAGATGTCATGACTTGCGATCTTGATAAGGAGAGTACCTCCTGAGTCTGAATTTCCAAGCTTTGGAAGAGGTGATAGAATTCATGGAAACCCCAGGTATTTCAGAGCCCACACACTTGATCTGAAATAACAGCTCTGTCACTTGGGTGTGGTGTGGCCATGAGAAAGTGGCTTCATCTTGTTGGTCTTTCCTTTCTGCATCTGCAAAATGGGAACCCTCATGCATGCTCTGCCATTCTGCAAGTTGCTATGCGGCTCAACTCAGTTAATCAACGTGACAGTGCTTGGTAGGTGGTCAAGCAGGAGACAGATTCTCATGATATCAGAGCTGTTTTACTATTGTTTAGCAGTTCACCCTTTATTAATATTAGGCCCCGAAGCTGGAGTTATTTTTTCTTGTTTGCTTATTAACTTTCTGAAAATAGTAAGAATAAGGTTTTATGTTTCTATAGTGAAGACTGGGGTATAAGGAAAGAGCAGTTTGTGAGTCAACAGGAAAGGTGTTAAGTGAAGTGACTTGAATAACCCCATCCAAGAGTTCCAATTAGCACAAAATATGTCACCCTAGAGCATTAAGTAGGGTCCCCTCTGCTGCACAGTATGTTCTCATAGATATCCACTTTACGGCTAGTATCAATAGTGTATATGGGTCAATCCCAATCTCCCAATTCATCCCATCCTCACTTTCCCTCTTGGTATCCATATGTTTGTTCTCACATCTGTATCTCTATTTCTGCCTGCAAATAAGATCATCTATACCATTTTTCAACTTCTTAACTAAAGGAAGGCTGGCCTCCTGAATGAAGATTAGTCCAAAGCCCAGTACATTGGGTTGGAAGGCAGAAGTTCAGGGACATCGATACAGTGTTTGTATAGTTGAGTATAAGAATTATTAGGGCAGCAATCTCAGCAGTGTGGACAAGACAGAAGTTCACTGGGCGCCCTTGGCTAGTGATTGGGGTGGAAAGGTAGACAAATAAAGAAAGCATATAGACCCCAGATATGGCTTTGACCTTTTTACTTTTTTTCACATAAAGCCAATCTTGAAAACCTAGCAAAAAATAACGTATGGGTTGAAGAAAAACCTGCTGTAGGCTTCATGGAATTTCGTTAACTCCTATTCATCTACATACTCCTTTGAAACTGACAAACAGGTGTTGCATCCTCTTCCTTCCATTTAGCAGGTACTGCGGTTTCCCTAGGTAGAATCTGCTAGTTTTATCCTAAAATATGACCAAAGACAGAGTCTAAAATATAAGATACTTTAAAGCCATTTTCCTTGAGGGAGTCCCTATGATGGACTCCACAGTACATTTGCAGGGGAGAAAAATGTACCACAAAATTCATAAATGGTGAGTGTACCTTATAAATGCCATGGTCTCTGTGTCATGAGGGTATTTTAAAAGAAACAGCTTCCTGAAAGAGCAGAAAAAGCATACCTGCACTGAGCCTGTAATTAAGCCATTAAACAAAGATCTTTTCTTTGCAGTTAATCAAGAGATACCTTTCTCCTCTACACACACACACACACACACACACACACACACACACACACACACACACGACAATGTACTTACTTAAAAGCTATCCTTTTTAGAAGCGATGAAAGATAAGGTTTACTTCTTTCAGAGACTTCCTCTGACAACCTGTTACAAAACTATCCCCTTTAACTCTGCCTGAGGCCATTTCATTTCTAAAGATTTTTTTCCTGTATAATTAAAGAACCACTGCTGCACTCTGGCAAGCTCTACCAAATGTACTTAAAAAAAAAAAAAAAAAAAAAAACTACTTGCAACTCCATTTTAGCTGGCATTTGCCTATGTTTGCTCGCTTCTCATCGCTGATTAGCAGGATATTTCTCGGTAAACAGAAGCTGTCTAGGTTCTAATCAGCCTGCTCCACACCCTGTGGTGCCTCACTAACATACCCCAGCACCATGATGAATCTTCTCTGCTCTGCTGTGTCCCAGACTCTGCTGTGGCTGCAGCTGTGAAGCTGAGTTGTCCAGAGAGGGAGCTGATGAAAGGCAGGTCCTAGGTCTCATTTTTGAGTCAATTGTTCAACAAGCTATGGAAGAGTCACAGATTTTGCTCACAGTCTTATTATTGTTTTTTTAATATTTATTTACTTGGCTGTACTGGGTCCTGGTTGCAACAAGTAGGATAGTTCCCTGACCAGGGATCTAACCCAGGTCCCCTCCACTCCCAGTGGAATCTTAGTCACTGGACCACCAGGGAAGTCCCTTTTCACACATTATTTTTGAAATCATGATATCCACATGAAAAAGCTGCTCTTACCCTCTTTGCAAAGCTCATACAGTCTTTGGCACATTGAAAAGTCTTAGTTGCTCAGTCGTGTACAACTCTTTGCAAGAAAGAGCCCAATAAATATTTACTGAGTAAATATTGAGTGATGTTATTTCTTCCTGGTATGGAAACTCAAGTTCAGCAAGGTTAACCAGCTTAATATCAGATGAAAACATAGATCTGAGAATTTATGTTCCACCCAATCCATATCATAGACTCCATCTTGTGGAAGATTTTCATTAACAAAGTGGATTTGCTAAATACATTGATTTGCCAATGAATTTGTCAAATACATACTTTAGGCATGTATTTTAGGTACTGATACTTTAGGTATCAGAGATACAAACCTGTCAAAGGAATATGAATAAAATAACCAGCTTTACCAGTTAGAATTGATATACTTCCAGTCAAAACAAGGAATCTGAGATTTGGTGGGCTTGTGCAGCTAATTACAGCATCAGAGTATATAGAATAATAAAAGGAGCTTCACAATTCCAACTTGCTATGAGGATTAAGAGAACTTGGATGGGGACTCAATAGCTAAATAAAATTCTTATACATCTGTCAGTTATCATTGGGAATAAAGACTTCTAAGTGATTGCCCAACTTCATGGTGAGGCAACAGCATTATTTGTTTGTGTAAGGAAAAACAGTGTGAAAAGTCAGGAAGACTGAGAAGATCTAGATTTCTAATTTTAACTTGGCTACTAACTAGCAAGTGAACCCAGGCAGGTCACTTAGCAGTTATGATTGTGTATCTTCAGTTTTCTCATGCAAATTGGTATGCTTGTTCTGAGTACTATATAAAATCAAGTCTATGAAATTAGTTTTAAGCTATAGAATACTATATTGGCTTAGATGTTGTAAAATAAGAAAAATAGTTGAATATCGTTATGAACTTTATCTATCATGCTTACCTGTTTTGCTTGCTAAAAATATGAGTGCTCAAGAGAAGGTCAATGGCACAGAAATATTCCCTGTTGTAATGAAGTCATCTGCATAAACAATTGATGAACCATGTACAAATGGCAGTGGGAAAAATGGGTAATATTGATGGATTCTTAATTTTAAAAGAACAAAATTATGTGATGGCCATTCCATTTGATAGCTTCTAGTGAAAGTTATTATGTAATATTGATCTTTCTTTCCATAATGAGGCTTGTTCTGAGCACGGGCAGCTGAAGGATGAAGAATGGAAGAACTTCACTAACAAACAATCCTTGAGTGACTATTGTGTGTTTGATTTCAGGCAAGGAGAGAAAAGAAATGCACACACAGGAAAAATGGCACAGTTTTTTCAAATAATCTGGCAAGTTTTTTCCTGAATGAGAAAATACATCACCTTTTACTCAACCATATTGAACAGTACGTATTTAGAAATTTTCTATGATTACAGAAAGCTCTGTGATCACATCCTTTGAAAATGAGGGTTGTGCCCACTTTGCCAGGGAAGACTCTACTTCATTTATTTGGTAACTCACAGCTAGCATTTTGATTCTTTGGTTAAAGCAATGTATACTTGCATCTAAAGGATTAAAAATTCAATGCATTCAAGAACAAAGCAAGTAATGAAAAAAAAAAAGGAGCAATTGAGAACAGAGAGGACTGTGGAGCATGGGCTAATTGACCCCCTTTCTAAAGTCTTTTGTTGTGTGCTATGTGAGAATGCAAGCCAGCTTTGCATTTTTTGGATTTCTCCAGAGAAATGGGAAATTCCTCATTTGGGGTGAAATCTCCCAATTTAAAATATGACAATTACTTGCTTTTTAACTCTTATGGAAACAAAACTCTGGCCTCTGTTCCAAAGGTTTTTTTGTTTTGTTTTTTTAAATCTTAGATAAGTACTAAAACTAGGGATGGCAATTTGAGGTATAATTAACTGTACATTGCACAATACATGTTTCCTCAAAAAAGAGAATGTAGATCAATTATATATAATTAAGCCAAGTTCTGCTGCTAAATCGCTTCAGTCATGTCTGACTCTGTACAACCCCATAGACGGCAGCCCACCAGGCTCCCCTGTCCCTGGGATTCTCCAGGCAAGAACACTGGAGTGGGTTGCCATTTCCTTCTCCAATGCATGAAAGTGAAAAGTGAAAGTGAAGTTGCTCAGTCCTGTCCGTCTCTCAGCAATCCCATGGACTGCAGCCTACCAGGCTCCTCCATCCATGGGATTTTCCAGGCAAGAGTACTGGAGTGGGGTGCCATAGCCTTCTCCGAAGCCAAGTTCTAAGTCCATCAAAAATGCTTGTGATTTAAAGGAAGCCCATGATGAATCCTTTTCTCTTGTAAAGATTTAATCCCAATTTTGTTTTGTTAAATATTGAAGGGATAGAATGAGATTACAGAAAGAGTAAACAGCAAAGGCAATGGAGTCATACAAACATATGTCATATACTAGTTTTGCTACACACAAATTTCGTGGACTATCTATAACTCTTTCTACCTTACGTCATTTTTATAGCAATTAAATCAGATAATATATTTAATACAGTTTTAGTAAAATTTAAATAATATATTTAAATTCAGTGAAATGTTTGATTAAAGGTAAATATTGCTTTTATAAATAGTCTTATGGTTTGCACAAGGAATATTTCATATATACATTAATAAATTCCAATTTTAGGGAGATTTGAACATAAGAGAAAAAACAGTGTAGTATATCATTACTGTTTTTAGGTATTGAAATATATATGAAGCTGATGATTTCCTTCAGTTTAGTTCTGTTCCCTAGATTTGGTCTTGAGGCCATGGGGTGACTGTCAGTGTTTAGTCAAACATAACTAATATCCTTGATCTAAAGGTTATTTAATACCATGGCAGGACATCACTGTCTCAAGAGACCTTTAAAAATTGGATAGACAATTTTGTCTTGTAGGATTTAGGTGTTTAATGACCAGGACAGGACAAAGACAAGCCGGTTGCCCTCCTGTGATTTTTTTTCTTATGCTGATTTTGATTAACTCATATGATCTTGGACTAAAACACTTCTGTGACTACTTCTTACTTCTCAATAGCAAAGAGGAACTGATAATGCCATCCCACTTCTAACCTCATAGAAATTATGCGACAGAGATGAGACATGAAATGACCTCATGAGAAACCCTAGAGCACTTTGGAAATGGGTACTTTGGCCAATGTCATCCAAACTTAATGTTGGCATTGACTCACAGAATTCTGGCTACTGTTATTTAAAACTTAGCCTGTGACATTAAAACAGCCATCTAGTCCACACACGAAGAAGGCAATGGCATCCCACTCCAGTACTCTTGCCTGGAAAATCCCAAGGACAGAGGAGCCTGGTAGGCTGTGGTCCATGGGGTCGCTAAGAGTCAGACAACATGACTGAGCGACTTCACTTTCACTTTTCACTTTCATGCATTGGAGAAGGAAATGGCAACCCACTCCAGTGTTCTTGCCTAGACAATCCCAGGGATGGGGCAGCCTGGTGGGCTGCCGTCTCTGGGGTCGCACAGAGTCGGACACGACTGCAGCGACTTAGCAGCAGCAGCAGCAGCAGCAGTCCACACAAATGTAAAACCTTGTCTCTTAAATTTTACAGATTTTCATGGCATCTTTTTGTTTTAATTTACATGTTATGTATTATCTTGACTATCTGACTATGTTTACTAAGTAATGTGTGTACATTCAGGTTCATAAAATATATTCAGAGTTTCGTAAAATATCTTTGTAAGACAGATGTGTTATTCATCCAAATATAACTAAAATCAGGTGAAAAAGGAAAAAAGCTGGCTTAGTATGTCCTAAATAAAAACTACACATAATCTCTGCTTCTCTGTAGGATAAAAAAAATCACAAGAGACTATATCATAAGCCAAATAAGCTACAAAGCCCATATATTTTTTAACCTCATTAGAAAGTTGAGATGCTATAACTCATCAGAGAAATTCACATCAACACCACAATGAGATACCATCTCACACCTGTTAGAATGCCTATTCTCAAAAAGAGAAGAGATAAGTATTGGTGAGGATGTGAAGAAAGGAAACCCTTGGACTCTATTGGTGACAATGTGAGCTGTTGCACCTATTATGGAAAACAGTGTGACGATTTCTCAAAAAATTTAGAGAGAGCTACTATGTGATCCACTTTTGGATATATACCCAAAGGAAATAAAACAAAGATCTCAAATATCTATTTGCATCTCCATATTTATTGCTACATTATTCATAATAACCAAGACATGGAAAAAAACGTCAATGCCCAGAAGGAGATATAATCATAAAATGTAGTACACAAGTATGCAATGAAATATTATTCAGCCATGAAAAAGGATGAATTATTATCAGTTGTGATAACATGGATGGACTTTGAGGATGCTATCATAAGTGAAATGAGACAAACATAGAAAGACACATATTGCATGACCTCACACATGGAATCTAACAAAGCCAAACAGATGGAATCAGAGTAGAATGGTGGTTGCTGGAGTTGTGGGGAACATGGGAAGATGTTGATCAAAGATACAAGCCTTCACTTTTAAGGTAAATGAGTCCTGGGACACAAATATAAAACATGGGGACTATAGTTAATGATACTGTATTATATACTTGAAAGTTGCTAAGAAAGCAGATCTTAAACGTTCTCTCCTCTTGAACGGGGAGGCACTGTAGCATGTGAGGCAATGCATGTGTTGTCACATGTGATGTGTGTGTTAACTAAGCTTATTGTGGTAAACATTTCACAATATATGCGTGTATCAAATCACGTTATACACCTTAAACTTACACAATATCATATGTCAATTATATATGATATGAATAAAGCTGTGGAAAAATTAAAATGATATAAAATACATCATGAAAAATTCCTTTAATGTATTTAAAACACATTCAACATGGAAGAAGAAAGAGTAAGCAAACTTAAAGTAAAGGTATTAGAAATTAACCAAAGTAACACATAAAAAGAAGAAAAATAAAACAATCAGAAGAGAGCATCAAAAATCAGCAGGACAGTATCAAATGATTATAATACTTCAAATATATAGAATGACAGGATGGTGTACTAGCAATATTTGAAGAGATAATGGCTGAGAATTTTGCAAAATTGTTGAAGGCATCAATCCACAAAATAAGGTAAGTAAACGAAGCAGGACAAATAAAAATAAATACAAATACAAATACAAAGGCACTTGGTCACAGCATATTCGAAATCACAGAAAATCAAAGTTAAGGAAATTTGAAAAAAGGCAGTAAGACAAATAAGTGAACAAATACATACAGTGAACATATAGTGAACAAAAATATGAATAATTGCTAGAGTTCCTCTTCAGAAGTAATGGAGGACAGAAGAAAAATAAATGACAACTTTAATATACTGGAGAATTTTTCCAGTATATTAAATTTCACATGCTATATAAGTATCTTTCAAAAACAAAGCTAAGTGAAAACATATTTGGAAAGTCAATAACTAACAGATTTGTTTTCAGGAGACGTATACTCAGAGAAACGCTAGCAGAAAATCTCCAGGCCCTAGGGGACTAATAGCAGATGGAAGTCTGAATCTTTGGGAAGTAATGAAGAGGTCTAGTATACATAGTCAGAGAAGGCAATGGCACCCCACTCCAGTACTCTTGCCTGGAAAATCCCATGGACAGAGGAGCCTGGTAGGTTGCAGTCCATGCTAAGGGTGGGACACAACTGCGCAACTTCACTTTCACTTTTCACTTTCATGCATTGGAGCAGGAAATGGCAACCCACTCCAGTGTTCTTGTCTGGAGAATCCCAGGGATGGGGGAGCCTGGTGGGCTGCTATCTATGGGGTTGCACAGAGTCGGACACGACTGAAGTGATGCAGCAGCAGCAGCAGCATACATAGTAAATATGGAACACATTTCTCATTCTATGTGTAGATGATAGATACGTACAGACCACGTATGTACACAAGTTGATAGACACATAGATACTTTGATACATTGATAATTACATAGATGCATAGGTAAATACTTGAATTGAGATTCTTAAATGTATTTGAAAAGTCATTAAAAATTTAAAACAAAAAATAATAACAACAAATAATGTTTATAGACATGTTGAAGTAACATATGGGGCAACAAAGGCATAAATGGCTAAAAAGTTGACATTGTTGAAGGGGCAAGTGGTATAAAAAAATTTATTTCATCAAAAAAGATAAAAGGAAAGGTATCAAAGAGTAACAAAGAACAGATGAGATAAATATAAAACAAATATCAAGGTGGTAGATAAATTTAACTGTGTCAAAGCTAAATTAAATGTTAAGATATCAATCATTCCCATTAAAACTGAAAGATTGACAGACTGGATTTAAAAAAGCAAAACCAATTATATGCTATTTACAGTAACCACACTTTAAATATGAAGACATAGGTTAAATTATAGAATGGAAAAAACATGTACAATGTAAGTTCCAAGCTTAACAAATAATCAAGACAAAAAATACTACCAGACAGAAAGAGGGACTTTCTATAATGCTAAGGGGAATATTCATCAAGATGACACAGAGATCATAATTATTGATGCCAAATAATAGAGCTTTAAAAACGAAAAAACAAAAGTGACAAGGCTAAAGAAATAGGGGAGTCCACAATTGTACTTAGAAATTTTAACATTATCGTTTTAATAATTGATATAAACAAGTAGACACACATAAAAAAGTAAAAATATAGAGTATTTATATTTTTATATTTCAGTTAGTGGGTAATACTAACATATACTGCTAACCAATTAAATCCAGTTGATATTCATAGATTGCACCCATTAGCTTCAGAATAGTCATGTATATCACACGTGGAACATTAAACTTGAGGTGCAAGACCATAAAAAGTCTTAACATTTTTCAAAGAATCAGTTATTTGGAAAATTCTCCAATATTTGAATATTAATCAAGAACAGTTTTGAATGATTCATAGATCAAAAAACCCTAACAAAAATTATATTTTAAATGGAGTGAAAATGAAAGCACAGCATAATGAAGTTTGCAGATAGACGTGAAAAGAGCTCCTAGAAGAAAGCTTTTACCTTTAAGAGCATATATTATTAAAGAAGAAAAGTAGAAAGTCATTGAAATGTGACTTTAAAAGAAATCTAGAAATAAAAACAAATTATAGTAAAAACACAGTGGAAAACAAAAATAATATGAATGGAAATAATTGAAACAGAAACTATACAAACAATAGAGAAAATCAACAAAGTAAAATTTGGGCCTAATTACATTGATCAATGAAAAAGAAAATAAAAAGTAAGTACCATGAATTAAAGAGCCTATTATACAAAGTACTATGGGTATTAAACATGTGATGTGGGGACTTATAAATTTCTTGCCAATAAATTTGAAACCTTAAGTACAATGAACAGGTACCTTGGAAATTTTAACTAACCAAAACTAAAGCAAAGTGAAAATCTTAACACTATATAAAAACATTAAATTTGTGATAAAGAAAACTCTAGATGTCTTCACTTATTGAATCCTAGGAAATATATGTGAGAAGTAATACTAACATACACAAACGTAAGGGAAAGAATGAGGATACAGTTCTTGCCTCATTTAATAAGCCAAGAATAACTCTAACATGACTAGAGGGAAAGAAAATGGGGGATAAATATCCCTTATTAAATAACAGAAAATAAAATCCATTAATTATTGAAAAGCTAACACATCACAATCTATGAGATTGTGTGACAGGAATGCTTGTGTGACATTAGAAAATTAACCAATGTCAATCATTCACTAAAAGAAGAAAAGAGATTGTGATCGTTAGAAGTGAGGGAGAAAAAGCATTTGGCCAAATTCAATCACCATTCATGATAAAACTCTCAGCCAACTAAAAATGGAAGAGAATTTGTTTAACCTTGTAAGATATACCTACAAGAAGTGTAGTTAGTACCATAGTTAATGGTGAAACAATTAACAATTTTTCTTTGAAACTGAGAATGAGATAGAGATATCTATTCTGAGTGTTTTATTTAACCTTGTGGGGCAAGCCCTAGCCAGTGCACTAAGACAAGAAATAAATGTTTTAAATATTGAGAAGATATAAAATTGCCTTAATTTTCAGATGAAATTGTAGTACACATGCAAAACATTATCGAATAATTACAAAGACACTTTCAGGCACTAATATGGAAACTTAAACAAACAGGAGACAAAGGCAATATTAAATAAAATATATTTCTACACACTGATGATCCAGAACTGAAGTTGAAATTATCAAGAAAATATAGAAGTCTTACATAAATGAAAAGATAAAAATAAAAGATTTCATACAATAGAAGAAGTATTGTCAAAAGTTTCATTCTTCTCAAAACAATTTTTAGGTTCAGTGGAGTTCCAGCCAAAACTTCATATTAGAAATTTGTCAAAAAGGAACACAATTCCTAAAAAGAATGGAGTTGGAGGATTATCTATTCAATTTCATGACTTATTATAAAGGGTACGGTAATCAAAATAGTGTTGTATCAGCATAAATTAGACAAATTAATCAAAGGCAGACAATAGAGTGCGGGTAAACTCATTAATAGTACTAGTTAATTCCAACCAAACTACTAAGTATGGTGGGTAAAGACATGACAGCATTTTCAACAGTGCTAAAACAATGGAATATTCATAAGGAAAAAAATGGACTTGAAGCTTCTTTTAACTGTTGAGGCATAATTAACTTTTGATGGATCATACAGTTTAATATAAAAGCTAGAACCGCAAACCTTCCCAAAGAAAACACTTGTGAATACACGGGTGAATACTTGTGTGACCTTAGGCTGGGAAAATATCCTGTAGGTAAGTCACAAAATACTAACCACAAAAGAAAAAAGTGATCATTTCAGCTTCTCCAAAATTAAGAATCTCTTCTCATCAAAGACATTGTTGAGAAAATGAATAAACAAGGCTAGTCAACTAACAGTCATAGCTTTTCATTTACCTCCTGCAACAGTGGAAAAAACAGGAAATCTCAATTCATTGCATGTGAGGGTGCAGAATTATTCAATCACTTGGGAAACTGTTCTTTAGTTTCTCATAAACAAACAGTCACCATATGACCCAGCAATTCAACTTTCAGGTAATTACAAAAGAAATCATATGTGTTTTATACACAAACACCGTATATGCTAAGTCGCTTCAGTCGTGTCCGACTCTGTGGGACCCCATAGACGGCAGCCCACCAGGCTCCCCCGTCCCTGGGATTCTCCAGGCAAGAACACTGGAGTGGGTTGCCATTTCCTTCTCCAATGCATGAAAGTGAAAAGTGAAAGTGAAGTCGCTCAGTCATGTCTGACTCTTAGGGACCCCATGGACTGCAGCCTACCAGGCTCCTCCATCCATGGGATTTTCCAGGCAAGAGTACTGGAGTAGGGTACCATTGCCTTCTCTGAATATCGTGTATATAAACTTTAATTATGATAGTTCCAAATTATAAACAACCCCAGTGTCCACCAACAAAGAAAAGGGTTGACAAATTGCTGTATCATCATAGAATAAAATACTATGAAGCAAAAATAATGGAACATAACCACTTATACATACAACATGGATGAATCTGAAAATGTTATGTTCAGCCATCAAACCCAGACATAACAGAAGACACTGTATGATTCTGTTTATATTATAGTCAATTCATGGTGACTTCAGCAAGTAGTTGCTTCTTGGCTGGGAGGTGGGGAAGGACTTCTAAAAAACAGGCTAATTAACTGAAAGCGGGTACAAAGGGTCTTTTGCAGATGATGGTAATATTCTACAGCTTGTTTGGTGTAGTCATTTCATGGGTGTTTGCTATGCTATGCTAAGTCACTTCAGTCGTGTCTGACTCTGCGCGACCCCACAGATGGCAGCCCACTAGGCTCCCCCGTCCCTGGGATTCTCCAGGCAAGAATACTGGAGTGGGTTGCCATTTCCTTCTCCAATGCATGAAAGTGAAAAGTGAAAGGGAAGTCGCTCAGTCGTGTCCGACTCTTAGCGACCCCATGGACTGCAGCCTACCAGGCTCCTCCATCCATGGGATTTTCCAGGCAAGAGTACTGCAGTGGGGTGCCATTGCCTTCTCTGTCGTGGGTGTTTACTTTGTGGCAAACACAGTTGTCAAAAATCAACACACTGAACATATACTACCTGCGCATTTTTCATATGGTACTTACATCTCAATAAATACAAATAAACATGAATGGAAAATATTAGTGAGCAAACTGAGGAAATTTGGGAGTAGCGACATCCTCAGATAATATTATTCATACCACCCCGTGGAAAAGTGAACTCTCACACATAAACATTCATCTGCTCTGTGGGAGGCTTGCCGCGGAAGAACATATTGTACAGACAGCCTTGCAAGCGGCTGTGTTTATTTTCGGTTTAAGACAATGAGACAATAACAGGCTGTGAATTTGAGATGAGGAAAATTATTGTGGGAAGAGCTGTTAGGTGTGTGAGAAATGACAAGAGGAATGGCTTCAGAAAAGAGCAGCCTGAGTGCCTTCTCAAGTGGCTAAGACGCTTACTAGGGGAGAGGAGTCTGATGTTCTTTTGTGCACGCATCGATTTGTTCCATCCTCAGATTCAAGCACCATCCTCTCAATAAGCTTAAAAACAACCCTTGGGCCAAGCTTAATCTGCAAGGGATAGAAAAACCTCCCTGGAACATACATCAATCATCCCACCCCCCCATACATCGAGCTCTACATTCATGGTGGTCAATGTAACGAGAAGAAAAGAGACCTTTCTAGTCATCACCATTTGCATTCATGTCAGAAGTAGTATATTCCTGCAGTTACTAGCTGGACCAATTAGCAATTTGAGGAACAATTGAGATTTAAGCCTTTCTATTTTAATCTAAAGAGATCAATGAACTGTGGCCAACTTGCTGTGATGATTGTTGTTATTTAGACCGATTTTTTTTTCTATCCCATAGACTGTAGCCCGCTAGGTTCCTCTGTCCATGGGATTTCCCAAGCAAGAATACTGGCGTGGGTTGCTATTTCCTTCTCCAGGGGATCTTCCTGACCCAAGGATTGAACCCACGTCTCCTTCTCGGCAGGCAGATTCTTTACCACTGAGCCACCGGGGAAGCCTGCTGCACGTATCTGCACTGTTGGAAGCCTGGATGGACAGCCTACAGAAAGGGGAGAGCCAGATAGCCCAGGAGGAGAGTTTCAGGGCAAGAACCAATGTTTAACACATGAACTCTGCAAATATTTATTGGGAATATACTGTTTGCCAGACATGGTGCTCAGCGCTAGGAAAGATATTATAAAGAAGACCAACCAACAAGAAGTATAAATGATCACATTTGACTGCATGATTTGAGCCATAAATGGACACATTGAGATTGTGGACAAAAGGTATAAACATGGAGACAGGAGCTTATATACCTTTTTTTCTTTTTAAAATGCTCCATTCTGGGCTTTTCTGTTTGGTTTTGTCTTACTTTCAAAAACTCTGAATGACTCTATTGGAAAATCTATTTTGAAAACCCACATCACCTGTTCCTAATTTCAGAACACCATTTATCTGTTTCTTTAAGAAGCTTGAAAAAATTAGTTTAATTATATGATGTTTTCTTCAGCGATTCTCTCTAACCATACATGGGATTAGAACTATTTTTTTCCTGCTGTTCTGTTGCATTCTTCATCCTATTGTACCCGCCTCACGTCCGGAGGTCCCATCTCATTAGATGCTACAGCTCTGTGTGCAGAGAGTTGGCATTATTATGATTGGAACATTATTTATTCCTATTAAACAAAAGGTGGTTTTATGTAAGTATTAAAACATTATTGCTTTTTGACTCCCTGGATCCATCAAATACCAGCTTGTGCTATATGGCCTGGCAGGGAGCGATCAGACGTTAACATTCAGCCCTGATGTACACAGAAAATGAAACCAGTGTTGGTTGTCTTTAAATGTTAGAAACGTGCTCCCTTCTTATGGCTGTATTCTCCCCTCAGAACACCAGCTAGAAGGAAGTAAACAGAGAGCTTTCCTAAATCCTGTGCTTGGAAGGTAGGTGGACAAAAAGCTTTCAGAAACCTAAGCCTTGCTCTCCAGCCATGAGACACAGGTCAGTAGACAGAAACTTGGGGGCTTTGCAAAGGCTTTGGGAAAATCTAAGAAGGAAAAAAAAAAAAAAGATGCTGAGTTAATATGAGTAGGACCTGGCCTGAGAAAAGTGGAAGAAGTTTGTCTCTAATCCCCAGACCAAGCAATCTGGTCAGCTTACCCTGATCCAAAGGAATCTTTTAAATCTTTTAAAACCTTTTTCCTTGGATTTTTTATTTCTTAAAGCAACTCTAAAAACAGGCAACCAGTTTCCATGGTGTCTTTTATTATCTGCATATATTTATGTAATTGTCATGAATAACTAATACCGTCATGAATAATTATACAAAGCACCGGGGTGTGGTGCCACCTTATGTGGTCCCCAGTCAGCAGCATCAGCTCAGCAGGGAATGTGTAACACACGCAGATTCTCAGGACCTAGAACTACTGCATGGAAATTCTAGAGATGGTTCCAACATTTGTGTCTAACAATTAGTGCTCTAGGTAT
The DNA here is from genome assembly GCA_935064755.1 of Tragelaphus eurycerus. NCBI lineage: Eukaryota > Metazoa > Chordata > Mammalia > Artiodactyla > Bovidae > Tragelaphus > Tragelaphus eurycerus. Next base: position 6,401,702 of record CAKXYN010000034.1, on the reverse strand, counting down.
TCTGCCAAAAGCTAAAAGAGGAGGACCACTGTTTCAAGCAATAGACTTTTTCTGTGATTCAGTTTCCTCATCTACAATAGAGAATTCATCTAGGTGATATTTTCAGAGTATCTTACTTTACTTCATATTGATTTGGTAACATTTTAAACTGGATAAAGGATCTTTGTCGGTGTGTGTGCCTAGACAGCACACTGCCTGCTACAGGCTAGGTGCTCATGAAATAAGATAGTTATAAACGGTCTCTGCCCTGACTGGAAAACTCGAATTTTCATAGGGAACTACTTCAGTATTATAAGCATTTGTTTATACAAATTGGATCTCCCAAGTAGAATTCTGCTTAGAAGCAAAAGTAAATAACCCTGCTCAGAAGGGCCAGGAAAGTGTCATACAAGAGTCCAAAAAAGAGGGGGTGATATTTATACATATCGCTGATTCACTTTGCTGTGCAACAGAAACTGACAAAGTATAAAACAACTATACTCCAGTAAAAATCATGCCATAAAAAAGAAAGGCACATGTCATGTGACTCTGAAAGATTGAGTTCATCAGAGAGTAGGAAAAAGCTAAAGAGTACAGCAAATACAAAAGAATTAGTTACAGAAGAGCATTTTGCTTTGGAGTATGGAAAAGTATATGTAGTAAAACAAAAAGAATATGATTTCCACTCAGAGTTTTATTAAAGAGTGTTGTATATATTTCTCAGACTTCTGTAGCCAATATAAATTTGCAACTGTGAATTTGTATATATGGGAAATATCAGGATTTTTTTTTTATCAAGGCAAATCATATTTGACTCCAAGCTTCCATTCTGCTAGACTGACAAGAGATTCAGTAATCTCACTTTGATACAAACCTGCACCTCCCCCGAAAAAGGACAGCGGAGATACTGGGCCAAACTTGAGTATTCTGAAAAGCTTCAAGTTCATTTTATTTCTTTCAAGTGATAGTGTAGTTTCTATGCCTTCTGGAGCTGAAAATCTTTGCATGGACTGTCGTCTTTCTCAGATGGCGGGGAACTGCCAGAAAGTAGGTGGTATATTTCTTCTGATATCGGAGTGTGTGAACCTCTACCCCCTGAAAATCTAAAGAAGCCTCTCCTTTGTCTTGCTGCCTCTGAAAATACTCATTCCCTTCTGGAGCATCAGGCATGTGCATGCATGTTAAGTCACGCTTTGGTTCAGTTCACTCAGTCGTGTCCAACTCTTTGCGACCCCATGAACTGCAGCACGCTAGGCCTCCCTGTCCATCACCAACTCCCGGAGGTCACTCAGACTCACGTCCATCGAGTCAGTGATGCCATCCAGCCATCTCATCTTCTGTCGTCCCCTTCTCCTGCTCCCAATCCCTCCCAGAATCAGGGTCTTTTCCAATGAGTCAACTCTTCACATGAGGTGGCCAAAGTACTGGAGTTTCAGTTTTAGCATCATTCCTTCCAAAGAACACCCAGGGCTGATCTCCTTCAGAATGGACTGGTTGGATCTCCTTGCAGTCCAAGGGACTCTTAAGAGTCTTCTCCAACACCACAGTTCAAAAGCATCAATTCTTCAGCTCTCAGCCTTCTTCATAGTCCAACTCTCACATCCTTACATGACCACAGGAAAAACCATAGCCTTGACTAGATGGACCTTTGTTGGCAAAGTAATATCTCTGCTTTTGAATATGCTCTCTAGGTTGGTCATAACTTTCCTTCCAAGGGATAAGCATCTTTTAATTTCATGGTCACGCTTTAGTTGTGTCCAACTCTCTGCAGCCCTATGAACTCCAGCCTGCCAGACTCCTCTGTCTATTGGATTCTCCAGACCAGAATACTGGAGTGGGTTGGTGTGCCCTCCTCCAGGGGATCTTCCTGATGCAGGGACTGAACCCACATCTCTTCAGTCTCTGCATTGGCAGATCTTTTTTTTTTTTTTTTTTTACCACTAACACCATCTGGGAAGCCCCTCTGGACACCCTAGATCATTTCAAATACAGATAAGATGTTAAATGTGAGCAACTTCTGTGAGGGCTAGCTTCAGAAAATGATGGGAAGAAAAAAAAATATAGAGAGCAACATAGAAAAGAATGCTATCATATTTTGTAAAGCAGAGAGTCACTGGGACAGAATTTTTTTGATATTTTGGGTGCATCATGGTAGTCCACAAAATAAAACCAAGATGGGATCACATATCCCAAAGGACTATTATTTTCATAATTCAAAGGAATCAGAGATAGACTGTTTCTTCTTGAGTTCATGGCCTTGTAATGAATAAAAGGGTTGCACTGGTAAGAGCACCAGAATTGAATTTATCTAACCAAACTCATCTCCTTTAAGGCACCAGAAACTAAGTTCTCTGGAGAATGAGTAGCTAACTAAATTTTCTCCTGATGTGAATTAAACCTCCACCCTGCTTCTGGGGTCCAGGCTTATTTTCTGATAATTTCAAGAAAGTCTTGGCAAGGTATGGAAGGCTTATTTCTGGAGGAAAAGGTCTGCTGTGTGTGATGTTTATGTAGATTTCTGAAAGGGAGATTTAAGTCAGACATAAATCATGTGCTTTGCTAAGCATTAAACTATCACATTTGAGCCATTTCATATTTTCTAGTTTTTCCTCTTGAAAAAAAATTGAAAGGAATGAGCACGTTTATTAATCTTAGCTTTACAGCAATCAGTGAGTTTACCCTCTTCTTAAGAAAAATATATTTTTTCAGTTTGTATCTCCCCCATCTTCAGTTCAGTTCAGTTCAGTCACTCAGTCGTGTCTGATTCTTTGCAACCCCATGAACTGCAGCACACCAGGCCTCCCTGTCCATCACCAACTCCAGGAGCCTACTCAAACTATGTTCATTGAGTCGGTGATGCCATCCAACCATCTTATCCTTTGTCATCCCCTTCTCTTCCCACGTTCAATCTTTTCCAGTATTAGGATCTTTTCCAATGAGTCAGTTCTTCACATCAGGTGGCCAAAGTATTGGAGTTTCAACTTCAGCATCAGTCCTTCCAATGAATATTCAGGACTGATTTCGCTTAAGATGGACTGGTTGGATCTCCTTGCTATCCAATGGACTCTCAAGAGTCTTCTCCAATACCACAGTTCAAAAGCATCAGTTCTTCAGTGCTCAGCTTTCTTTAACCATTTTACAATCCCAGAAAATAGTCCTGGATGAAGACATGATGATTCAAAAAAGGGGTGATCCATTTGCTTAGGAAATCATCCTATGTGTCTCTGAAGAATCACTGTATTTCAGATCTCCCTTTCTGATTTCTTATCACCATTTGGATAAATTTATCCTGACTGTTGTTCTTTTAAAGAAAAAAATGCGTGTTTTCTTTAGTTTTTAAAGAAATACATAGTGATCATAAGTATTGATAAAATTCAGAAAACCAGACACACACACACAAATACATATAAAACACACCCATAATCATACTTTTATCTCTCAGAATTAACCACTGCTGACATTTTGGTGTTTATCCTATCATACTTTTCCCTACCTGCACATAAAATCACCTATTATGCCATCATGTAATCAGTTAGACTTAATAACTGTTAAAATTAAAAATAGATTTTTAAATACAACTCTACATGCATGTACACACTTTACAAAATCAAAGACATATGCAAGACAGTAAGTTGCTGCTTACTTTTCTCCACATACAACATATCACAACCATGTTCTAAAGCCCTTACAAGTTTCTTTAAGTTAAATGATGTAAACAGAAATTTACATCAATTTATTTAATTTCCTGTTGTCTTCAGTTTTTTACTATTATTAATATCATTGTGATTAACATGCTTAAAGATAAGTCCTTGTACACATCTAATATATTCCTTAGCATGAAACCCCAAAATTGGATTGCTGATTAAAGCTATGCAAATGTTAAATGTATTTGTGCAAAAATGGATTTTGAGTAAAATTAATTAATCTGTATTCCTAACAAAAATTAGAATACCATTTTTCCACTCTCACAAACACTAAGTATTTTCTTTTTCCTTTAAGCTTAAGTAATTGTTAATTGAAAATGGATATAATTATAGTTTAAATTGCAGTTCAAACAATTAGTAGTGAGACTGAGCTTTTTGCCAAAATCTTTCATTGTTGCTCTGTATCTTAATCTTTAATTGCTTTTTCATTTCTCTTCAATTTGACTCAGTGTTTTTTATGGTTAATTTTTATGTAAACTAACAAAATATCAGCAGCAATAAACATAGCTCTGTAAGACGTGGTCGCTAATAGACCACCTAGGAGCTTGTTTCTACCTATAAATGGGGAACTTGGGGCTCCTCTGGCTACTTAATGTCACATATGGGTGGAAAGGAATGTTTTAAAGTTTCTATTAGCTAAAATGTCACTTAGGGCTTTCTATTCTAAGAACTTAAATTGAGTAAATTTCTTTATGTTTCTATTAGGGTACAGCTTTCTCATTTCTTCTCCAGCAAATAAGCAAACATGACCTAACCCCTCTTGAAAAATACTAACAGACATCTCAGTTCCTAAGTTTTGTTAATTTCAAGCTTAACATTTTCAGATTGCCTTTCTAACTCCTTTTCCTTTTGAGAATGTGTTTATGGACGTATTTTGTACTAGGCTTCTGCTATTTCTCATTCTTAAAAAAAATTTATTTATTATTTCATTATTTTTGGTTGTGCTGGGTCTTTGTTGCTGCGTGGGCTTTCTCTAGTTGCAGCAAGAGGGGGTTACTCTTTAGTTGTGGTGTGCAAGCTTCTCATTGCGGTGGCTTCTCTTGTTGCAGAGCATGGGCTCCAGAGGACACAGGCTTCAGGAGCTGCAGTGTGAGGGCTCAGCAGTTGCAACTTGAGGGCTCTAGAGTGCAAGCTCAGTAGTTATGGTGCATGTGCTTACTTGTCCCGCAGTTGGGAGATCTTTCCAGACCAGGGATTGATCCTGTATCCCCTGCATTGGCAGGCAGATTCTTGATCCCTGAGTTACCAGGCAAGTCCCCCTGTTTCTCATTCTTGACTGATGGTGTGATTGTGCCATGAGAAGTGATTCTTGGTTCCATTTTTTTCTTGGATTTGTCACAAGACTATGATATCAAATATTTAAGGTCCTATATATTCTGTGAATAATAGCACAGTGGATGAGATACAATGACCTTTTCAGTATTCTGTATTGTGACTAGCTATAGTCAATCCATTCATTTCACTCTTTTTATGGCCTCCCTGAGCTGGAGAGCAAAGAGTGAATGGCCATCCGAATCAAAATATGATGTGCCAAAAGGTCAGAATAGTAAAGTACACTAGTATATTTCATAGAATATATTAAGGCATTAAAATCCTAATATCTTGCCCTGGTGCCAGAATCTATAATGGGAAAAGAAAATGGCAGTTTAGGAATTTGCCCTTGTGAGAACTGGAATAGATCCAAACGGAGAATGACTATTTCTCATTTTAATTACAGTAAAATTTTATTCCCTATATTCGAAAACCTAAGGATGGTGTTACATTTTTAAAAGCATATGTGTTGGGAGTTTGTTGACACATTTAATCTCACCACTGAAGGTGAGAGAACTTGTCTTCTCTAAGCTTCTGCCATCTGGTAGATTATTTTCTATAGTTTCCCGCATCTTTCTAATTTCATCTCACTCTTAAAAAAATATGCTTATAGTGTATATGAAGATACATACACAGCAAGATAGATGACACCATTGCTTTTCTTATTTCTTTGCTTTTTATATGTGATTAAAAAGTTTAAACTTAATTTCACAAATAATCAGGTACAATCCCCTAAGGTCAGAATGCTAGCTCAAGGATATCGTTGCTTTTATTTATCTCTTCTAATCTTATGAGAACTGAAAATTACCACACATTTTTATCTAGGGTTATTTCAACCACAAATGTTGTCAAGTGTTGAGCCAGTTCTATGGATACAATAGTTTAAGAAAAAATTCTCATCTCAGTAGATGTTATAAAACTAATTCAGATCAAAATTTTCTGTCAAGTCCATGCTGAAATTTATATTGAATCAGCAAAGTGTGGTCTGTATATTTGTGCTTGTATGCTAGGCAATGGCACCCCACCCCAGTACTCTTGCCTGGAAAATTCCATGGATGGAGGACCCTGGTGGCCGGCAGTCCATGGGGTCGCTAAGAGTCGGACACGACTGAGCGACTTCACTTTCACTTTTCACTTTCCTGCATTGGAGAAGGAAATGGCAACCCACTCCAGTGTTCTTGCCTGGAGAATCCCAGGGAAGGGGGAGCCTGGTGGGCTGCCCGTCTCTGGGGTCGCACAGAGTCGGACACGACTGAAGCGACTTAGCAGCAGCATGCTCTCCCTCACAATACAATAAAAATACTTATTTCATGACATATACTTGCTTTATGTTTTTTCTTTAGTCAAATATTCACATATTAAATTCCACTTGAGATAGCAAGGGACAGCTGAGGAAAGAGACTCAAAATCACAATTAATAAAGGAAAATATTATTAAGCTATTCTTATCCAGACTCAAGGTCAATATTTCAGTAGTCTGTTTTAAATAATCTATAATCAAGGATTATGCTTAGTTTCAACTTCTAATTTTTTAATTCCATCAACTTTGAAGCTATTTCAGGAAATACTAGTCTAAACCAACATTATGGCAAGGACCTAGCTGTGTCATATTTTCTCTAACACATTAAATATCGAACTTGTTCACTGATAATGAATTTTAAAACCCAGGGTAGCTTTTACTATGTACATGCATAAAGACAAAAGAAAACTAAACATCTTTAGGTTGTTTCGGAAGATCATAAACTTCTTTCTTGATGTCATTTAAGAGTCTTTCGATGAATAGCAAGCATTTATTATCACTAGTGACAATATAAAATTATCCAGCAGGCCTGAGCCTTCCTGACTTCTCTTTGCAATCTCTCCTAACTCTCAACTGTACAGTTAATTAGCTCATTTTCTTCTGTCATCCTTGTTGCTGACCACTTGTTCCCTTGCCAATTGTGCAAAGAAATGGTAGAGGAAAAAGTACTTTTCAGTCTTGTTACTTCCCCTCACACATACAGATTAAACTGCATGGAAACACCATATGTTTCCACGGTTAGCCTTTTCTCAGTATGTGTATGCTAAATTACCTAACAGTGAAGTGACAGGGACCACAGTAAAAAAAAAAAAAAAAAAAAGAATTAAAAAGAGAAGAAGATAAATGTATATGAAATCCTTAAATATAGACCCAAACTCTACACTTCTGAAAGAGAATATAGGTGTTTAAAATATCAAGTTGGTCAAAGCATTAATTCAGGTTTTCATTTTGGCCAGTCCAATAGTTGGCCAACTCTTCAGCAATGACCCCTAACCACCGTTCTTTTGGTTTATCACCAACTTCATATAATTTATTTTGTACTAGGATAAAATAGGATAAGAAACATTTGATCACCACAAGTTTAAAAATATGAATCGTCTTGCATGAAACCCTTAGAAAAATGCACTCCACTTTTCAATCATTTAAACAAATTATTCTGTGAATAATGACTCTTTTTTAACTTAAAATGGTCCCTGTGAAAATGCAGTGAGGCAATAATACCTCTTGGGAACATTTTCAAATGGCCCCAGACTTCTGGATTCTGAAGTTCTCATACTCAGGATATATAGGAATACAATCTTTCTACCTAAACTCACCTTAGGGGATGTTTTCTTTCATTGTATGGTTGATGGCTTCTCATCTTCTTCACTTTTTAGTTCTGATTCTCTGCCAAGGATTGAGTGTCTGACATACAGGTATGTGAAGAATAACCGAATAGTCCAGACTTCAAGGTCAGATCAGATCAGTCGCTCAGTCGTGTCCGACTCTTTGCGACCCCATGAACCGCAGCACGCCAGGCCTCCCTATCCATCACCAGCTCTCGGAGGTCACTCAGACTCACATCCATCGAGTCAGTGATGCCATCCAGCCATCTCATCCTCTGTCATCCCCTTCTCCTCCTGCCCCCAATCCTTCCCAGCATCAGAGTCTTCTCCAATGAGTCAACTCTTCGCATGAGGTGGCCAAAGTACTGGAGTTTCAGCTTTAGCATCATTCCTTCCAAAGAAATCCCAGGGCTGATCTCCTTCAGAATGGAAGGTAAGCACATAATTTAATAACTCTTAAAGTGTGTTTCTTAAGTATTTGTTCAACATTTGTTTAGATAGCAGCCGAAGGATGCTTCAGGGAGGGACAGGGGAAGTAGAATGCTGATAGCAGAGCTCACCCTTTCTCCTGCCGTTCTGACCTATTCACTTTGCCCCCAATTTCTGTACCTCATTTAACAATTTTTCCTTTTACTTTTTATTATAGAAAAGTAGGAAGAATGAAATGCCCAGATATCCATTACTTACATTTAACAATTGTTAACATTGTGTCATATTTGCATCATCTATTTTATTTTTTGATGTCTTTTAAAGCAAATTGCAGACAGTAAGGCCATTTCAGTTCCACTTATTGCAACATGAGTCTTCATAAAATAAGGACATTTTCCTGTGCAAACACAAAACCATTATTATACTTAAGATGATTAAAAATATTTTTAGGTCATCTAACTGCCTGCACTTTAACCAGATCCAGGTTCCTTAGATGGTTGCTTGGAGACAGATCTCTTGTTTTTGTTCAAATCCACATTTTGCAGCATTGTTCTAACTCTGATGTCAACTGACGTCTCTCACGTTTGTCCTCCCAACCACATGAAGCTTTTCCTCCATAGATGATTCTGGTGAATGAGACTATCTCTTTTGCATTAGATCCCCAATAAACCTTCACTGTAGCAGTGACCCTCCAGCAGCCACATATTTCTTTGTCATTCCAAATCTTGGAGGTTTTAAAGAAAATGTCCTAATTGTGTTTGGGGGGTAAGAAATCATCAGAACTTACCACCACAGTTGGAGTTCAGGAAAGTAAGAAAAGAATCAAGGACAAAGTCAAAGTTGTGATCGATTTCCTATACTGGGAAGAAAGCTAAGTCTTTTAATATCAGTAAAATGGTCTCTTGCACATGAAATTCTAAGCTTTGTAATTCCCGCTGCTTAAATAAACTGCAATATGGATCTTAGATTTTTTGGTCAGAATGAGTTTAGCAGCCTCTGTGGTTTGAGTTTGCTTTTCCACCCCACCTCTTTGGCAGAGGTTTCAGTGTTTTTACTGGAGTTGAAACCCTGTGCACCAAATGCTAACTGTAGGCATTAAAAGCAGCCATGAATCAAGGCTGAGACAGAACATATCTTCAGGGCTCCGTGCCCTAAGATGTGCGGTGGGAATGAAAATAGCAGTTATTATACACATTTGTTCCCAAAGGGAACATGAATCTGGAAGAGCAAAAGCTGCCACCAAGATGCAGGAGAGAAGATAAAATATCCTTTTTCATCTACAGGACAAAAACTGATGTTCAGACTAAAGATTTCCAGGAAGAATGCTAAACAAATTAGCTGTAGAACTGTAAGCATTTGTGATGATGATATTTAAGCCTATGTTTTTCTGATGACAAATAGGAGAACTTTTTTTTCCTTTGAGAATTAAATACTTCACAGGGCGGATTCTCAGATACAGGTTTGCTTTATTTATGAAGGATCAGTGGAAAAGGAATTGTGGGAGGAAGGGGCAATGCAGATAACATCTAGGTGGCAGAATATTAAGCATAATTTGCCGTCTGACTTATCAGTGCAGAAGTCAAAACATATGAATGATAAGGATGCACGCCCTTATGAATATTGCTCCATCAGGAAAGTCAAGATGAAAAGAATGTTATATAGTATTTTGCAGAAATTCAAATGGGATACATTGCCCTGATTGTGTTCAAAACATAGTCTTGGAGTTTACTCCTTGAGTAACAGTGAATAAGTTACTATGACTTTTTTTTTTTAATTTAAGCTTCTTCATTTATAAAATAGGAATCTACCCCCAAAAGAGTGATTGTGAGGATTAATTAAGTAAACAGAAGGTCTTTTACAACCTTTTATTGTGGATAAATCCTATCCAGGTGGTTTTCTTTTGGGGGCATGGCAATTTGATTTGTTATCACTCTAACAAATGTATCTTAAAGCCTCACTCTGGCAGCTAGCCTTCAAGATGACACCGATGATATTAACATTTACCTCCTGGTGCTCATGGTCTGGTGTGGCCACTTTCCACAATGAATGAAGACACTAGTACAACCACGTGGATGTTGTGGAAATGATAGCTTCAGACTTCCAGAGCTTGATCCTAAAAGGCATGATGACTTCTGCTTTAGTTTTCCTTGGGGCACTCTGGGGAAGGCCAGGCACCATATTGTGAACACATTCATGCAACCCTATGGAGAGACCCAGGTGTCAAGGAATAGAGTCTTCTGTCAACACCACATGAACAAGCCACCCTGGAGGTGAGCCTCTCAAACTCCAGTCAAATCTTCAGACGAATGTACCCTGGGCTAAATTCTTGAATACAAGCAGCCCCCTACATTTGGACAGATTCTGTTCCAAGAGTGTGTTCAAAAGTCCAATTTGTTTAAAGGGGTCCAGGAAAGGTAGCCTCGGTACCCAACTAACACACTCAACAATATAGTACTGTACTCTAATAAGTTTATAATAGTTTTCACACAAATAATACATAAATAAGCAAACACAAGAAGAAGACATTTTTAACCTGACAGTACAGTGCCTTGAAAATGCAGTAGTACAGTACAACAGCTGGATTACAGGGGCTACCATTGAGTGAATCGGCAACAAGTGTTACTGACTGGAGGAGGGAGAGGAGGTGGGAGATGGTAGAGCTGAAGGACTGTCAGCAACAGGAGACGGAGGGCAAGCTGCAATTTCACTCAAGTCTGATGCTGTTGGAATGCACGTTCGCATCTTTGGGAGTTCACAACTTGAAGGTTCATATGTAGGGGGCTTACAGTCTCATGAAAAATTCAGAGCCAGGATCACACAGCTAAGCCACTCCTGAGTTCCTGACCCAAAGAAAATGCTATGTTAGATAAATTTGTTAAGTGGGAATAAATAGAATACCTCCTACTCTTTACTAGACTGACAATGAATAACATTTGTGTGATCTTGTTATAATGCAATCCAAATTGTGTATCAAGATGTTTTCGGATTCATCAAGACCTAATTTCATTACAGTGGAAACAGTGTCAGACTTTATTTTTTTGGGCTCCAAAATCACTGCAGATGGTGACTACAGCCATGAAATTAAAAGACACTTACTCCTTGGAAGGAAAGTTATGACCAACCTAGATAGCATATTCAAAAGCAGAGACATTACTTTGCCAACAAAGGTTTGTCTAGTCAAGGCTTTGGTTTTTCCTGTGGTCATGTATGGATGTGAGAGTTGGACTGTGAAGAAGGCTGAGCACTAAAGAATTGGTGCTTTTGAACTGTGGTGTTGGAGAAGACTCTTGAGAGTCCCTTGGACTGCAAGAAGATCCAACCAGTCCATTCTGAAGGAGATCAGCCCTGGGATTTCTTTGGAGGGAATGATGCTAAAGCTGAAACTCCAGTACTTTGGCCACCTCATGCGAAGAGTTGACTCATTGGAGGAGACTCTGATGCTGGGAGGGATTGGGGGCAGGAGGAGAAGGGGACAACAGAGAATGAGATGGCTGGATGGCATCACTGACTCGATGGACGTGAGTCTGAGTGAACTCCGGGAGTTGGTGATGGACAGGGAGGCCTGGGGTGCTGCGGTTCATGGGGTCGCAAAGAGTCGGACACGACTGAGTGACTGAACTGAACTGAACTGAACTGAATTTCATTACAAGATTTTTTTTTTTTGTTATGAATACATGGTGATACCCTTTTAGAATTAAACTCTCAAATTCAAAGAGAGGTTGGGTAGTAGGAAGACTGAGAACTAGGCAAGTAGGTGGGCTGAAAGCAAGTAAAGCTGTAAGGTAATCTAGGAAGGAATCTGGAAAACAACTTATAAGCAGAAGTTTTAATGATAAGATTTTTTTCACATGAGAGCCTATAAATATCATATGTAGGCTGGCCAACCAAAATCATCTAAGATTTGGTGAGATAGTTGTTGGCTTGGTGAAGTGACTAGTCTGCATTGACTTTGCTCCCTTTGGGATGTGTTCCGTGGTTCTGAAACTCTGCCTGGGCTCCAAACGCAGCAGACGGCTCAACCCACTACTGATACGAATGCAGGCAGCCTGTGCATCCTCTGTAGCGTCCCTTCCACATCCCATTACTCTGTCAAGTGCAAGGTCAGATTGATACTCATGCTTTACTCATGAGCTAGGAAATCTGAAGGGTCATATGTGTTTAAGTGCATCAGGTACCAGTTAGTTGTATGATATCTTCTTGAAGAGAATTTTCTTAAGACTTAGTGTTTTAAAGCAGCTGTAGCTTCACAGCAAAATCAGTTCTGAGACTTCTTCAAAGATACCAAAATCCACGGATGCTCCAGTCGCTTATATAAAATGGCATAACATTTACATATAACCTACACACATCCTACCCTAGACTTTAAATCATTTCTGGGTAAACTGTAATAATGAATACAGTGTAAGTGCTATCTAGATGGTTGACAGTGTGGTAAATTCCAGTTTTGCTTTTTGGAAATTTCTGGAATGGCTCTCAAATATTTTCTGTGCTCGGTTGAGTCTATGGATACAGAACACATGGATATGAAGACCAACTGTAGACTTTAGGCCCATACATGTATCATAACTTAGAAAACGTCCTTGGGAATTCTTTTTGCTGACATTTAGATACTTACTCAAAGGCAAGTTCAGTGCTAAAGGGAAACAGCAAAAGATTCTTGATACTTCAAGATAGTTTCCTAAATTTCACCAGGTCTCTTGCTGGTAATGAATCATATAGGTTTTACTCTATAACTGGAATCAACTGAAATTAGGGAATGGATGAGCAAAAACACTTAGTGGCTCTTGGAACTTTGGAAATTCAAAGCAATTTGCTTGCTAACTTGCTGTTAGTTTGTATAGAAAAGAGTATCTCAATTTTCTTTATCAACTTAGTCTTAACCAAACATAAGCCAATAAACTTAATATTCTCCAGGGTTTAAATATCTACCCGATTAGCCAAAATTAAAGTAAAATATTTGCTCGTGAGGGAAAGGATATATGTGTACTTACAGCTGATTCATGTTGTACAGCAGAAACGAATACAATATTATGAAGCAATTATACTCCAGTTAAATAAAAATAAGTAACAGAAAAAATAAAGTAATATTTTTGTAGTTTTATGTCTGTAAATGGTTATATGAGAAAATGTTTACTTTAAATTAGTAATTAATTATGACTTTGAAATAGATGTGATCATAACATCATAACTCCATAATATGCCTTGCTCTTTGTCTCTTCTTCTTGTCTCTCCCTCTATCTCTGTCTCTCTTTCTCCATTATTTAAATATGATGTCTATTATATTTAAATATGAACCTTATTATATTTAAATGTGATAATAGGTCAGTCTATCATTAGCAGAATTATGATTCTAGATTGAAGTTTGCATTTGCTCTCAAAGCACAGTAAAAGTAAATAAGTAGATGTCAGATAGATAATGGTAAGTAGGTAGCTAGGTAGATAAATAGACAAAACCAAACAAAACACATGCCCCCATCTCTGTCCCACAGGAGTAAATATTACTAGACACTACGATACCTGTGTATTACTATACACTACAGTAAATCCCCTATATATGTACATGTTCTGTTCTGAGAGCACATTCGTAGGTTTAATTTGTTCGTATGTCCAATGAAGTTAGCCTTGGTACCCAACTACTACAATCAGGTATATAATACTGTACTGTGATAGATTTATAATATTTTCAAGCAAATAATACAAAAAAACAAACACAAAAATAATGAAAACATTTTTAACTTTACAATACAGTACCTTGAAAAGTACAATAGTATAGTATAACAGCCAGCATACAGGGGCTGGCATCAAGTGAACAGGTAAGAAGAGTTACTGATGGGAGGAGGGAGAGCGGGTGGGGGATGGTAGAGCTGAAGGATCGGCAGCAAGAGGAGACGGAGGATCTGTACAAAAGCACAGCCACTTGTAGAGGAGGCACACACGTGACAGTGTACACTGGACACGTGAGCTAACTTAACATGATCGGGCATGTGAACGCACATTTGCATCTTTGGAAGTTCACAGCTTGCAGGTTCAGATGTTGGGGGCTTACTGTATTATCTCCCTCACACAAATGGGAACCATACAGAGAGAGGAAACACCTTGCAGTCCCTTCTCTTGGAGTGGCTTGTTCACCCAGGACTCCTCAGCTCTCACCGTCTTGAATAATCTACCATTAACAGCACCATCATTTCAGTGTCTTCCAAATTTGTCAGAAGAAAAAAAAAAAAAAAAAAACACGATTATTTGTTAAAATCATAAATTATGGTCCCCACACAGAATCTATTACATCAGACTTTCTCAAGGTAAATCTTTGTAATCTGTATGTTTGACCAAAATTCCAGATAATTCTTATTACTATGAAAGATTGGGAAACGTCGATAAATTGTTTCACTTTATTTAAAATGATTCTGGTCATCTATCTGAAGTAGGAATTATGAGCTAGAATATATATCAATTATTACAAATAATAAGACTGACACTTGGAGATATTAAATGACAGCTGGGGAAGGCCACACAGCGGAACGGTGGTAAGGTTCGATCTTAAGCCCATGTATTCTGGCTCCATTTGTTATTCTTCTCCACATCTCAAGGCTGGTAAACAAGATGAAGGTTCTGAACAAAAAACAAGAAGTAAAATATAACCCCCTCTTAGAAGTCAATGGGTCTCTGCTATCTCCTAGATTCCTTACACACATTTCTTGAGACCTCTGGTTCTCTGAAGCATTCCTTTACAATTTCCTTCTATGACTACCCTGCCTTCCTCTTTTTATTTTTTAATTTTTTTTTTTATTTTGCTTAACTTTACAATATTGTATTGCTTTTACTATACATCGAGATGGATCCGCCACCAGTATACACGTGTTCCCCATCCTGAACCCTCCTCCCTCCCCCCTCCCCACACCATCCCTCCAGGTCATCCCAGTGCTCCAGCCCCAGGCATCTGTTATCGGGCATCGTACCTGGACTGACGACTCGTTTCAGATATGATCAGATCAGATCAGATCAGATCAGTCACTCAGTCGTGTCCGACTCTTTGCGACCCCATGAACTGCAGCACGCCAGGCCTCCCTGTCCATCACCAGCTCTCGGAGGTCACCCAGACTCACATTCATCGAGTCAGTGATGCCATCCAGCCATCTCATCCTCTGTCGTCCCCTTCTCCTCCTGCCCTCAATCCCTCCCAGCATCAGAGTCTTCTCCAATGAGTCAACTCTTCGCATGAGGTGGCCAAAGTACTGGAGTTTCAGCTTGAGCATCATTCCTTCCAAAGAAATCCCAGGGCTGATCTCCTTCAGAATGGACTGGTTGGATCTCCTTGCAGTCCAAGGGACTCTCAAGAGTCTTCTCCAACACCACAGTTCAAAAGCATCAATTCTTCGGCGCTCAGCCTTCTGCACAGTCCAGCTCTCACATCCATACATGACCACAGGAAAGACCATAGCCTTGACTAGGCGAACCTTTGTTGGCAAAGTGATGTCTCTGCTTTTGAATATGCTATCTAGGTTGGCCATAACCTTCCTTCCAAGGAGTAAGTGTCTTTTAATTTCATGGCTGTAGTCACCATCTGCAGTGATTTTGGAGCCCAGAAAAATAAAGTCTGACACTGTTTCCACTGTTTCTCCATCTATTTCCCATATGATATTATACATATTTTAATGCTATTCTCCCCAATCATCCCACTCTCTCCTGGTCCCAGAGTCCAAATGTCTGTTCTATACATCTGTTCTCTTTTGCTGTCTCGTAAATAGTGTTATTTTTACCATCTTTCTAAATTCCATATATATGCGTTAGTATACTGTATTTGTGTTTTTGTTTCTGGCTTACTTCACTCTGTATAATAGGCTCCAGTTCCATCCACCTCCTTAGAACTGATTCAAATGTATTCTTTTTAATGGCTGAGTAATACTCCATTGTGTATATGTACCACAGCTTTCTTATCCATTCATCTGTGGATGGACATCTAGGTTGCTTCCACGTTCTGGCTATTGTAAACAGTGCTGCTATGAACATTGGGGTTGTTTATTTTTCTGGAATTGAGCTGTGGAAGTTGCTTCTATATTTTTGAGATTAGTTGTTTGTCTGTTGCTTCATTTGCTATTATTTTCTCCCATTCTGAAGGCTGTCTTTTCACCTTGCTTATAGTTTCCTTTGTTGTGCAGAAGCTTTTTAAGTTTGATTAGGTCCCATTTGTTCATTTTTTAATTTTATTTCCGATATTCTGGGAGGTGGGTCATGGAGGATCCTGCTGTGATGTAGGTCAGAGAGTGTTTTGCCTATGTTTTCCTCTAGGAGTTTTATGGTTTCTGGTCTTACATTTAGCTCTTTAATCCATTTTGAGTTTATTTTTGTGTATGGTGTTAGAAAGTGTTCTAGTTTCATTCTTTTACAAGTGTTCGACCAGTTTTCCCAGCACCACTTGTTAAAAAGATTGTCTTTAATCCATTGTATATTCTTGCTTCCTTTGTCAAAGATAAGGTGACCATATGTGCGTGGATTTATCTCTGGGCTTTCTATTTTGTTCCATTGATCTATATTTCTGTCTTTGTGCCAGTACCATACTGTCTTGATGACTGTGGCTTTGTAGTAGAGCCTGAAGTCAGACCCAATCAAAAAATGGGCCAAAGAACTAAATAGACATTTCTCCAAAGAAGACATACAGATGGCTAACAAACACATGAAAAGATGCTCAACATCACTCATTATCAGAGAAATGCAAATCAAAACCACTATGAGGTACCATTTCACGCCAGTCAGAATGGCTGCGATCCAAAAGTCCACAAGCAATAAATGCTGGAGAGGGTGCGGAGAGAAGGGAACCCTCTTACACTGTTGGTGGGAATGCAAACTAGTACAGCCACTATGGAGAACAGTATGGAGATTCCTCAAAAAACTGGGAATAGAACTGCTTTATGATCCAGCAATCCCACTGCTGGGCATACACACTGAGAAAACCAGAATTGAAAGAGACACATGTACCCCTGCCTTCCTCTTGAAGGGTCCAAGCTCAATATTATCCCGTCTTGCCCAGCCTTTCCTTCCTTTACAATCCACCTCTTTTAAAGCAACTGCAGTCAGTGACTTGACATGGACAACAAGCCAGTAATCCAGGGCTGAGATATAAGATGTAAATATCCTTGAGTATAAATGAAACTAGAGCTAGAAAACTGGACTCTTGTGGTCTGAGACAAAATACCTCCCTTCTCTCAGTCTCCCTTATGAATTTCTTTAATCTGATGAGAGAGTCTAGAGCTAGAGGAACGTAGATTGTCTGATCAAGCCCCTTATTTCAGAAGAAAGGGGCGTAAAATGCTAAAAGGTAATTTGGTAATTCAGATGAAATTATAAGACTGAAATATATAAAGTAATATGCTCAAGGATATGAGGCCTTTCTTTGTCCCTTGCCTATATTGGGCTCACCTTTCCTTAGCCCATGCAGGCCAGGAAGTAGCTCATTCTTTTTCTTATACAAGTTCCATGCCAAACTTTGTACTGAGTGCTTTATATAAATTATATTTTACTGAAGTTCAAAGCAGCCTTTCAAACTAAATATGGCAATCTCCAATTGATTTACAAGGAAACTGACTCAAAGGTTAAAAGCCTGTTACTTTTTGGCAAAAAAACAAGAATAAGGTGGAGAGAAAATTCTCATTTTGAGTCCTTTAAAATTACAAAATAGACCCTTTAGCCTTTTCTTAGTGGTTGTCATTTTATAGCTCCATTTTATATATAAATGCTTCAACAAAACACTTGAAACAAACATATGCTAGAAAACAGAATGTATTTGTTTATTAAACTAAGATGTAGAGCTAATAAAAAAGGCAATAGATGAAGGGTAAGAGATTCATAAATGAAATTGGGTCAACTGGCCAGAACAAAGGACCAAAATCAAGACAGTGAGATACTATCTTCAGTTCAGTTCAGTTCAGTCGCTCAGTCGTGTCCAATTCTTTGCAACCCCATGAACCACAGCATGTCAGGCCTCCCTGTCCATCACAACCCCGGAGTTCACCCAGACTCATGTCCATCAAGTCAGTGATGCCATCCAGCCATCTCATCCTCTGTCATCCCCTTCTCCTCCTGCCCCCAATCCCCTCCCAGCATCAGAGTCTTTTCCAATGATTCAACTCTTCGCATGAGGTGGCCAAAGTACTGGAGTTTCAGCTTTAGCATCATTCCTTCCAAAGAAATCCCAGGGCTGATCTCCTTGCAGTCCAAGGGACTCTCAAGAGTCTTCTCCAACACCACAGTTCAAAAGCATCAATTCTTATTCACAGTCCAACTCTCACATCCATACATGACCAGAGGAAAAACCATAGCCTTGACTAGACGAAACTTTGTTGGCAAAGTAATGTCTCCGCTTTTGAGTATACTATCTAGGTTGGTCATAACTTTCCTTCCAAGGAGTAAGCGTCTTTTAATTTCATGGCTGCAGTCACCATCTGCAGTGATTTTGGAGCCCAGAAAAAGAAAGTTTGACACTGTTTCCACTGTTTCCCCATCTATTTCCCATGCAGTGATGGGACCAGATGCCATGATCTTCGTTTTCTGAATGTTGAGCTTTAAGCCAACTTTTTTACTCTCCACTTTCACGTTCATCAAGAGGCTTTTTAGTTCCTCTTCACTTTCTACCATAAGAGTGGTGTCATCTGCATATCTGAGGTTATTGACATTTTTCCCGGCAATCTTGATTCCAGCTTGTGCTTCTTCCAGCCCAGCGTTTCTCATGATGTACTCTGCATATAAGTTAAATAAGCAGGGTGACAATATACAGCCTTGACGAACTCCTTTTCCTATTTGGAACCAGTCTGTTGTTCCATGTCCAGTTCTAACTGTTACTTCCTGACCTGCATATAGGTTTCTCAAGAGACAGATCAGGTGGTCTGGTATTCCCATCTCTTTCAGAATTTTCCACAGTTTATTGTGATCCACACAGTCAAAGGCTTTGGCATAGTCAATAAAGCAGAAATAGATGTTTTTCTGGAACTCTCTTGCTTTTTTGATGATCTAGCAGACGTTGGCAATTTGATCTCTGGTTCCTCTGCCTTTTCTAAAACCAGCTTGAACGTCAAGTAGTTCACGGTTCACATATTGCTGAAGCCTGGCTTGGAGAATTTTGAGCATTACTTTACTAGCGTGTGAGATGAGTGCAACTGTGTGGTAGTTTGAGCATTCTTTAGCATTGCCTTTCTTTGGGATTGGAATGAAAACTGACCTTTTCCAGTACTGTGGCCACTGCTGAGTTTTCCAAATTTGCTGGCATATTGACTGCAGCACTTTCACAGCATCATCTTTTAGGATTTGGAATAGCTCCACTGGAATTCCATCACCTCCACTAGCTTTGTTCGTAGTGATGCTTTCTAAGACCCACTTGACTTCACATTCCAGGATGTCTGGCTCTAGGTCAGTGATCACACCATCATGATTATCTGGGTTGTGAAGATTTTTTTGTACAGTTCTTCTGTGTATTCTTGCCACCTCTTTTTAATATCTTCTGCTTCTGTTAGGTCCATATCATTTCTGTCCTTTATCGAGCCCATCTTTGCATGAAATGTTCCCTTGGTATCTCTAATTTTCTTGAAGAGATCTCTAGTCTTTCCCATTCTGTTGTTTTCCTCTATTTCTTTGCATGGATCGCTGAAGAAGACTTTATCTCTTCTTGCTATTCTTTGGAACTCTGCATTCAGATGCTTATATCTTTCCTTTCCTCCTTTGCTTTTTGCTTCTCTTCTTTTCACAGTTATTTGTAAGGCCTCCCTAGACAGCCATTTTGCTTTTTTTGCATTTCTTTTCCATGGGGATGGTCTTAATCCTTGTCCCCTGTACAATGTCACAAACCTCATTCCATAGTTCATCAGGCACTCTTATCTATCAAATCTAGGCCCTTAAATCTATTTCTCACTTCTACTGTATAATCATAAGGGATTTGATTTAGGTCATACCTGAATGGTGTAGTGGTTTTCCCTACTTTCTTCAATTTAAGTCTGAATTTGGCAATAAGGAGTTCATGATCTGAGCCACAGTCAGCTCCTGGTCTTGTTTTTGCTGACTGTATAGAGCTTCTCCATCTTTGGCTGCAAAGAATATAATCGATCTGATTTCAGTGTTGACCATCTGGTGATGTCCATGTATAGAGTCTTCTCTTGTGTTGTTGGAAGAGGGTATTTGCTATGACCAGTGCATTTTCTTGGCAAAACTCTATTAGTCTTTGCCCTGCTTCATTCCGTATTCCAAGGCCAAATTTGCCTGTTACTCCAGATGTTTCTTGACTTTCTGCTTTTGCATTCCAGTCCCCTATAATGAAAAGGACATCTTTTTTGGGTGTTAGTTCTAAAAGGTCTTGTAGGTCTTCATAGAACTGTTCAACTTCAGCTTCCTCAGCGTTACTGGTTGGGGCATAGACTTGGATTACTGTGATATTGAATGGTTTGCCTTGGAAACGAACAGAGATCATTCTGTCATTTTTGAGATTGCATCCAAGTACTGCATTTGGGACTCTCTTGTTGACCATGATGGCTACTCCATTTCTTCTGAGGGATTCCTGCCCGCAGTAGTAGATATAATGGTCCTCTGAGTTAAATTCACCCATTCCAGTCCATTTTAGTTTGCTGATTCCTAGAATGTTGACATTCACCATTGCCATCTCTTGTTTGACCACTTCCAATTTGCCTTGATTCATGGACCTGACATTCCAGGTTCCTATGCAATATTGCTCTTTACAGCATTGGACCTTGCTTCTATCACCAGTCACATCCACAGCTGGGTATTCTTTTTGCTTTGGCTCCATCCCTTCATTCTTTCTGGAGTTATTTCTCCACTGATCTCCAGCAGCATATCGGGCACCTACTGACCTGGGGAGTTCCTCTTTCAGTATCCTATCATTTTGCCTTTTCATACTGTTCATGGGGTTCTCAAGGCAAGAATACTGAAGTGGTTTGCCATTCCCTTCTCCAGTGGACCACATTCTGTCAGATCTCTCCACCATGACCCACCATCTTGGGTTTCCCAACGGGCATGGCTTATTTTCACTGAGTTAGACAAGGCTGTGGTCCTAGTGTGATTAGATTGACTAGTTTTTTGAGTTTGGTTTCAGTGTGTCTGCCCTCTTGCAACACTTATCATCTTACCTGGGTTTTTCTTAACTTGGGCATGGGGTATCTCTAAGTGGTAGCAGAGCAGATGCAAAAATGCAAGATAAAGAATTAATATGACTCTTTGTCAATCAAAAGGTCTTTAGTGTTTATTATTTGCCAGATGCATTTATAGGTCCTGGGAATACAGTGTCTAATATTTATAGGAACTTACATTTCAAAGAGGAATGTAATAGTAAAAATAGTGATGACACATAGAAGAACAACAAAGCTAATTTCAGGAACTGATTATGTCAATTAAAAAAAAAAACATAAAAAAGAATCACTTGATAACATCTGATTGAGAGAGAACCCCTAGAGTGATAAAGGAAGATGTTTGATGGAGAGGTAATATTTGCATTGAGTCCTGAATAAGAAGCAGGTAGCTATGCAAAAAACAGGAAGAAGAAGATGGTTCAAGAAGAAAAATCCACCAGCCCAGATGCTCTGAGATGGAAAAGACCTTGGGATGTACAAGGGACAGAAAATATGTCAATGTGAATATTATGTCATCAACCCCTGAGAGAATGAATATAGATAAATCTGGAGACATATTCAGAGGCCATTATTATGTAGATCTTGGAGGATTTTACTCCTCAAAGATTTTACTCTAGATGTCGTGGAAAGGTTTTACACTGATTAAGGACATGCATTGATTTTTTTTTTCTTTTTTTAAACTTTTTATTTTATATTGGATTATAATTGGTAAACAATATTGTGATAGTTTCAGGCATACAGCCAAGTGATTCAGTTATACATGTACATGTATCTATTGCTTTTCAAGTTAATTTCCCATTTAGGTTGTTACATAATATTGAGCAGAGTTCCCTATGCTATATGGTAGGTACTTATTGGTTATCCATTTTAAATACAGCAGTGTGTACGTGTCGATTCCAAACTCCCTCACTATCCTTTCCCCCAACCCTTTCTCCCTGGTAATCATAAATTCATTCTCTAAATCTGTGAGTCTGTTTCTAATTTTGTAAATAAGTTCATATGTATCATTTCTCTTTAGATTCTGCACATAAGTGATATATGATATTTCTCGTTCTCTGACTTACTTCACTCAGTATGACAAGCTCTAGGTCTATCCATGTTGTTGCAAATGCATTGATTTACTTTTGAAAATATCACTGTGGCTGTTTTGTGGAGAATGATCTCTAGAATAAGGAGAATGTAAGAAGCAAGCAGATATTTTAGAAGGTTCCTGGTGGATTTCCATAAGGATGGTGGCTCCTGGGACTACTATCTCGCAATAGAAATGAGAAGTGGTCAAATTTTAGTTATATTTTGACAGTAGAGCTAGCAGGACTTAACTCATACATTGGATCTAGAATGTGAAAAGAAGAGAAGAATCAAGAATTATTAACTCCTGGGTTTATAGCCTGAGCATCTAGTCACAATGGTAGTACCATTTCCTGAGGTGATGGGATGGTGTGGACTGGGATGGAGGACTATAATGATACTTCTGCTTTGGGCAATTCGTGATACCTCTTGAGCACCCTAGTAGTAATTGTTTGGCTATGTTTGATCATATCAGACTTGGGCACTGGAGAAATATTTGGATGAAGTTTTTTTTTTTTTTTTGGGGGGGGGGGGGGTCGCATCATGTGGCATGCAGGATCTTAGTTTCCAGACCAGGGATCAAACCCACCCAGGGAACAAACTTGTGTCTCCTGGAGTGGGAGCATGGAGTCTTAACTACTGGACCACCAGGGAAGTCCCAAAACAGAATATAAATGTATTTGAAACAATAAGATTGAATACAATAACATAGTGAAAGAATGTAGATAAAGAGGATCAGTAGGCTGAGGCCAATCTTAGGGCAATTTTGGCCATTAGAGATTCTATGGATAATGTGGACCTGTGAAAGAAGACTGGAAAGTACAATCATGAAGTAAGAGGAAATCCAGGAGAGTATGGTGTCCTAGAAGCAAAGGAAAACATGTTTCCTTATGGACAGAATAATGAGTCATGTTAAATATTGTAGAGCGTGCTAGCAAAGATGATGGAAAACTAGCCCTTCACCATGGGAAGATGGAGATTCATGGTGACCTTATTAAGAACTGTTTATATACAATGATGAGATCCAGTGTCCAGTTGGGATAGATATGAGTGGGAACCAAAATGTGAGATGAGCACGTAGAAAATACAGATCTAAGGAATTACTTTTGTGATATTTCCCCCATGAATAGAAGCAAAACAACAGTATTTTTACTGTAAGCTTGGGACAATATTTTTAAAAATTTATTTTTTAACTGAAGGATAAATGCTTTACAGAATTGTGTTGGTTTCTCCCAAACATCAACATGAATCAGGCATAGGTATGTATACATATGAGGGACAATATTTTTAAAACTATTTTGCAAGAACCAGTAAAGAGTGGAAATTTGATGTATCAGGAGAAAAGAGTCAACTTGCAGAAATCAAATCCTTAAGATGTAAGAGTAGATGAAATTGGCAATACAGATTAGCTTGGCCTTAAATATGGACATCATTTTTATTATAATAAGGGAAACTATAGCAAGGAAAACTATAATAAGGGAAATGATACAGTGGAGTAGTGGAATTTTAATTAAGATTAATTAATTTTCATCTAATTCCACTTATTGTGCACAAGGTCAGCAACTAAGACTGCATGTGGGGAGTGGGTATTGGAGATTTGAGGATAAGACATGAAGCTTTCAGTTTGAAAAGTAAATACATTTAACAGGAAGGTTTAGTAGGATAGCCTGTCAGTGTTGAGAGTACTTTTGATACTGTGGACATACATTTAAAGTCTAGTCAGTGAATTTTGTCTTGATTATTGGGCTACTCATTCATAGGTGCAAAATAAAAGGATAGCTGAGCTAACCAGAGTTAGGGATATTCCAGATGAATAGAATTTCAGGTGAGAGAGGTCAGAGAACTTATAAAATTTGCAAGAGAACACGGGACTGGAAGAAAAAAAAAAAAACTAGGTTTCTAAGGAAATTGAACATAAGGAAATTGTGTACAATGAAATGGTGTTAGGATAAATGAATTACAGATTTTCCTGTGTTTGTTGAGTTTTGGAATAAAAGTACTAAAGCAAGTTGGAAGAATAGAAGTTAGTAATCAGAGATTATTAAAACATTTGAAACTAACATTTTGAGAATAATATAAATATAGGTAATGATTACATGATGGGGTGACCAAGTGAGATTGAAAGGAAATGTGAGAAACAAATAGATGAAGGTTCTAAGATGAAGGAATTGGATGTATCTTCTATTTGCATGAGGAAACCCCTAAACAATAATAGCTATGGAGAGAGGGGACAGTTAGATGCCGTATGAATGGGGAAAGTAAGAAACCAGTAAGTGACAGTGATGGAAGTGAAAAAAATTGGGGAAAAAAGGAAGTGAAAAGCAGCAGAAGCTAAAGATTTTCTATTGTGTTGAAACTGTAAAAGGTTAGTGTTTTTAAGGAGGAAGAAGAAATGGTTTTCAAGTAGCGATAGGTAATAGGGAAGACACTTGAGTTATGCGCACCACAGAAGAAAGTCTCCATTCAAGGGGTTACAGAGAAGCAGTGTCTTTAGCACAGCCAAGTTCTGGTTAAGCTAGAGGATAAAAGGACCATTCAATGAAAGAGGTGAGAATAGAATGGAGAACGCTTGTGACTGATCCCAAAAGATGCTGAAGGATTTGGGTGTTAGGATCAGATCAGTGAAGATAAACACTTGCAAGGGGACAAAATCATTTGTATTATGATGTAGGGTACTGAAACCTGGATTTCTGTGGCATCCAAGAATCTAGGTACCGTGGATTAATTCCGGAAATCAGAAAAAGGATTGAAGATTTGAAGCAGCTGCTTCGGGAAAGGTAAACTCAGCAAAACATGGAACAGCTACAGACTGAGAATTCAGCTTTCCCCTGAATAAAGGAGCTGATTACCAATGCGCAGAGGTGATGGTGTCCAACAAGATACAATTTCATTTGAGAAATATGCGAAAGATATGAATGTTTTAACTAACTTGTTTAGTTGCTAAGTCATGTCTGATTCTTTTGTGACCCCCATGGACTGTACCCTACCAGGCTCCTCTGTCCATGGGATCTTCCAGGCAAAAATACCAAAGTCGTTGGCCATTTCCTTCTCCAGGGACTCTTTCCAATCCAGGGATTGAACCCACATCTCCTTCATTGGCAGGCAGGCATTGGCAGGTGGATTCTTTACCACTGGGCCATCAGGGAAGCTTTAGCTAACTCCCATATCAATGAAAGCTGAAAACATGACTTTACTAAAGAGAAAAATACACTCTTTGCATCAGTAAAAATTTACTGTCCAGAAAATTTCTAATACCCACTAGTAGTAGAATATATCTACCTGACTAATTCTGGGTCCATCCTTAAAGAGTAATGTTGGTGAGTGAAAGTCTATCTGCAGATCCCTAAGGTCTGATGGAAAGTAGGAAGTGGTCATGAACATGATGAACAATAAAGACATTGTCAAGGCATTGAACAAGCCATGTATCAATAAAAAGAAAATACAACTTCAGCAGATATGGATATCCAGGAAATAAGAGGACACTTTAAGAGAGTAAGGGACAGATTGCTTGGGAAATTTAATCTCTCCTTTGAAAATTATCATTCTAAAATGCAATCTATGGGCCTGCATGATGTTTCAGAATAGTTTAAAAAGGTTATTAAAACTGTGTATTTCCAAGTTTCATGCGAGATCTGTTTAATCAAAATCACTGAGAATGGATCCAGAGATTTGTACATTTTAACATGTTATATATTACAATTTTTCCCATGATTTAATCACAGGAAGTCTCAATAAAATCATGAATGCCCTAGAAGGAGGGTGCTTGACAAGAGGTTAGGTTTGGTACACTATGTTGTATTGCATAAAAGTGAGGCTTACCTTGATAGATCCAGTGCCCAAGCGGTGCCTATCACAGAGTGAGTACTCAACAATTATTTGGTGAAATAATGACTGAAGGAATGAATGGTCTTTCCAATCCAGATTTAAGTCTTCTGTCCTCTCAGCTCCAAATTAGGATATTATTATGGTTAAACACTTCTGTTTCTCAGTCTCTACCCACAGACTTCCCAACCAGATCAACCCATTCTAGAAAAGAGTATCTCTATGCTTGAGCTCTTACCGACTCAGTCTTTCCTCAATTTACCTTAATCTTTGACTTCTGACCTTATTCTAAGCTAACTGACTAAGAAAGGGTCAGCCCTTTTATTGTATTATCCCAACTTGATGCTGATACATGCCTCTCCAAATCTCCAGTCTGGGTTTTAGCCATTCAGTCATAAATTGGTCAGGACAGTAATACCTGGCCTGAGAAACCCCGGGTTTCAATCAAATCTACCATGGTTAAACATGGCCAGGTCATCTCCACTTCCAGCAAAGTATAAACAAAATTTGCCAAAGCTTAATGTGGTCATTCATTTCAAATAGCTGAAGAACCAATCCATGAGGAAGAAAATGTAGTTATTTTGAGTGTTTCTAAGGACATATTTAAGACTAGTTGGAATAACACTAGTTAGAAAAAACATTTTAATTCAAAATAAAGGAGAACAATATAAAATTAATCAGCATTTCATTGTCTCAAAGTATCCAGCTCCTTTTTACTTGGGCTTCCCTAAGCTTAGATGGTAAAGAATCTGCCTGCTAAGAGAATTCTAAGAGAAGCAAAATAATAATTTATCTAGAACAGAATGAAAAAGCTTGAAGGAACTTTCAAGATAACTTTAATATAGTATTCCAACATCATCCTTTTATAAAGGATGGAAAAACTGAGATTTGTCCAAATCTTCATAGCCTATTATAGTTAGTAGTAAGAACATAACCTAACCTTAAGGTTTTATCCATATATCTCTTTGATTTATATGATTCCAAATGTCTTACCTAAATTCTAACAGCCCCCTATTTTGAACTAATTTTTTTTGTTTATATCCAGAATTTTGTAGTTAATTAATTTCACATGGAAATGAAGTGAAACATTCACTCAATTTGCATATTTGCAAATTGAAAAAAAAATCGGCCTGAAAACAGCTCATGACAACCTGTTATTTACTGACAAAGAAGTAGCTCTCTCTTTTTGGCAGGTGAAACAAATTCAATGGCACCCACCTTCCTGTTGTGTAGAACAGGATCCTCCCCTGGGGCCTGAGAATAGGATTTTGCCAACAAGAGAGAAAATAAATAACATTTATAGAACATGTGCTTGAAGGTGCTTTATATGTGTAATCACATCTAATTTCATTTAATCTACACTCTTATCTCTGTGAAATGGATATTATGGCTATTTTACAGATGAGGAAATGGCATCTCAAAATGGCTTAGTGTTATGTCCAAAGCCCTATAGCTGATGTGTGGTAGAAGGAAACTTGAAATTAGGTCTTAGTCGTCATTATTGTTGTTGTTCAGTCGCTTAGTAGTGTCTGATTCTGCGACTCCATGGACTACAGCACACCAGGCTTCCCTTAGTTAGGGAGGGCCAACTGTTCCAATCTGCTCAGGACTAGGGCTTCCCTGGTAGGTCAGCTGGTAAAGAATCCACCTGAAATGCAGAAGAGTTCAATTCCTGGGTCAGGAACATCTGCTGGGGAAGGGATAGGCTACCCACTCCAGTATTCTTGGGCTTCCCTGGTGTCTCAGGTGGTAAAGAATCTGCCTGCAATGCAGGAGATCCGGGCTTGATCCCTGGGTTGGGAAGATCCCCTGGAGAAGGAAATGGCTACCCATTCCAGTGTTCTGGTCTGGAGAATTCCATGAACTGTATAGTCCCTGGGGTCACAAAGAGTTGGACACAACTGAGCGACTTTCACTTTTCAGGGAGTTTTCCAGAATATGGGACTTATCATGTTAAATCTGGACAAGTCCCAGGCAAACAGAGACCATTACTCACTCTAAATCCAGGGAAAAGAGAAGTAAGTTCTCTCCTAAGCTCATCAAATGCCAATGACTCAACTAGGGGTGGTGATAAGGATGAGAGTTGTGATATAGCATATGAAGATATACCGATTTCTAGATACAATCTCTATGATTTTAATTGAATGTATCTGGAAACCCATGGTCCATAGATTATATTTTTGGAAACATCATTTTAGAAAAAAAAATCAGACTTCCCAAGCAAGCAGTCATTCATACTCTTAAAGTGTCCCACTATGTACAGAGGAGCCTAGACACCTATATTTTCTGACATGGTTGCTGTCATTTGATTTAAAGACCATAATCATCCTTAAAACCTCCGTTGTGGCTGTGTTTGACAGTAAGTGGATAAGTACAGTCTTTTCCTTAGATGAAAATCAAAAGTCACCCTCTGGGTCTTTGCAACCAAAGGCCAAAGTTGAGGGACACCAGATATTCACCAAAGCCATTCATGAGCCTTTAGGCCAGTGGTTCTCAAACATCATGTGTACAAGAAGCACTTGCGTATGTGCCCAATCGTATCTGACTCTTTGGGACCCCATGAACTGTAGCCCACCAGGCTCCTCTGTCCATGGGATTCTCCAGGCAAGAATACTGGAGTTGGTTGCCATTTGCCTCTCCAGGGGATCTTCCCATCTCAGGGATCGAAATTGCCTCCTGTATCTCCTTGCATTGTCTGGCAGATTCTTTACCACTAAGCCACCTGAGAAGCCCCTTAGGGATCAACTATAGCATGCACGTCCTCACATTCTATGTTCTACGAGTCTGATTTAGCTGCTCTGAGATAAGACCCAGTGCGATGGTTAATTTTATGTGTCAGCTTGGCTGGGTCCAGGGTTCCCAGAAATAAACATTCTTTCTGGTGTGTCTGTGAGACTATTTCTGGATGTGATTAGTATTTGAATCAATAGACTGAGTAGAATAGATTGTCCTCCCTGCTTGCGGGTGGGCATCATCCAATCCACTGAGGACCTGAATAGAAGGAAAGGCGATGAAGGAACATTCATTCTCCCTGCCTGAATGCAAGAGCTGCAAGACCAATCGGTCTTCTGCCCCTAGACTAGGGTTTACACTGGCTCCTGGCTTTCAGACCTTGAGACTCAGATTGGACTTTAATCCATAGGATTTCTTGGGTCTCCATCCTGCAGACAGTAAATCACAGGGTGTCTCAGCCTCCAAAATAACATGGGCCAATTCCTTATAATAAATATCATTATGTATGTATTTCATATAACATATTATATATAATATATACACACAACATATATTCTTACTGATTCTATTCTTCTGGAGAACCTTGATTAATACAT
The DNA here is from genome assembly GCA_935064755.1 of Tragelaphus eurycerus. Taxonomy (NCBI): domain Eukaryota; kingdom Metazoa; phylum Chordata; class Mammalia; order Artiodactyla; family Bovidae; genus Tragelaphus; species Tragelaphus eurycerus. The sequence goes on along the minus strand of CAKXYN010000034.1, from coordinate 6,372,315 downwards.
TTAATACATCCCAGAACATTTGTTTTACCTGCTTCTTTGTCTCCCATCTAGTTGATTCTGATGCTTTTTTTGATTTTGTGATCTAAACCGTAACCTTCATTTTTGCTTATTCTGTACCTAATATAATACTAGGCACTGGCTGAGGGTGGGGAATTTAAATAATACCAAATTTCATAATAGTAGGATGCAAACAAGTTAAAGGCAGTTTTAACCTGGATAACAATAGAGTCAATCATCTGCCTGGTTTATTGTTGGTTTTCTTTTCTTTCTTTTAATTTTTTTTTTATTCTTTTGGTGGCAAAATCCATTTTTAAACTGTCCTCAGAGAAAAACATCTGGTGGGGGGAAAAATTAGATGTGTTTTACTTATTTCTTCTCCTTGTCATTCATATTTCAGTGCTAATTTTCTAAAACCTTTTACACAAAACAGTTTTAAATTCCATAGAAGGCAAATTGGGCAAATTCTATTTCAGAATCGCAGTTGTGTTGACACACAGTAATCTTATTAGCAATAAAAGGATATTACCTATAATTGAATAGCTCTGCAATTAGCGAATTTCAGAGCCAGAGAACACCGTCATTCTTTAGTTTTACATTTGTTTTTATCCACAGCAGGAAATGTTTGAATTAGCAGGGAAACTATTAGCATGTTCTTACCCTACTAACTGAAAAAATAACAATAAAAAACTGCTTCACCCAGAATAAATATTAACTACAGTTCATGCAGATAAGCTTAACTTGAGCAATTAGGACTGTTACACTCATATTTTAATATATAATGTGTGGGTTTATTTTAAACAACATAATATCTGTGTCACCCCAAAATCTGATTGGGTAAAATTCTGTGTTGATCAAAACAACAGGCTTCCATTTATTTAAACAAATATATCTGTGGGAAAAATAATTAAAGCATTCATCTGGGGAAGTTATATTTGGTGTCTTCATGACAGCTGTATAATTGGGTCATTCTAATATTATAACACAGACACACACAGAGACACACACAACTGTTTCTTTTAAAATGGATTTAGTTGTGTTCTAGGGGTTCAACACCACCTATGGAACAAATTACATTAAAATTACAATTAACTTCCGCTCAACTGTCAGCAGAAATCAATGTTGTTGTGTATATACTGCCTTTTCCTCACTTTTATTAAGCCCCTTTCAATTATGAGGGAACATAAATTGGAAGGATGTCGCTATGTCATCTACAGTATTAAAATGTACGAGGAACATTGACCCTGGCCTCTAGAGATTATGTGAAAAGCCATTTATATGCACAGCTGTACAAATTGCCTGAATTTAATGCTAAATTCCGTGGAAAATCATCTTTGCTGCTGTGCATCTGAGGAAGGACAAGGTTTAAATATTTAATGTGTTCTCTTACCAGACAAGCCCAGTCAGCAGTGAATTAGTGAACCGACCAGTACAAGGAGCTCCTCTGGGGAGTGACAGGTTTTGCCTCCAAATGCAAGGAGTGACCTGAGTTCACACTTTGCTGGAAAGAGCAGCCAAGGGAAGAGCCAGCAGGGTTAGTCACCTTGCCCTCACCGATGTCGTCTTCCATAAACCTACCTCTAGATTGATTCCTCAGATCTGATTGCCAATCCATTCTTTTTTTTTTCTTCTTAATGTCGTTGTTGTTCAGTCGCTCAGTTGTGTCTGACTTTTTATGACCTCATGGTCATAAAAGCTGACTCCCTGTCCTTCACCATCTCCTAGAGTTTGCTCAGGCTTATGTCCATTGAGTCGATGATGTCATCCAACCATCTCATCCTCTGTCACCCTCTTCTCCTGCCTTCAATCTTTCCCAGCATCAGGGTCTTTTCCAGTGAGTCAGCTTTTTGCATCAGGTGGCCAGAGTATTACAGCTTCAGGTTCAGCAACGGTCCTTCCAGTGAATAGTCTGGGTTGATTTCCTTTAGAATTGACTGGTTTGATGTCCTTGCTGTTTTATTTATTTATTAAGTTTTGCCTGTGCTGGGTCTTCATTCCTGCATGGAGTTCTCTCTAGTTGTGGTGAGCAGGTGGGGTACTCTCTAGTAGGGGTGCTCTCATTGTGGTGGCTCCTCTTGTTGCAGAGCACAGGCTAAAAGGGTGCGGGCTTCAGTAGTTGTGGAGTGTGAGCTCTAGAGCACAGGCTCGGTAGTTGTGGCAGAGGGGCTTAGTTGCTTCACAGCATGTGGGATCTTCCCCCATCAGGGATCAAACCTGTGTCTCTTGCACTCTCAGGCAGGTTTTTTGTTTGCTTGTTAACCACTGAGCCACCAGGGAAGCCCACCAATCCTTTCTTGAATGTTGGCTCTGGCAGCATCCCTTCATCCCCTTCAACCCTTTCTTCATAGACATGATCTGTCTTGAAAATCTATTTTCCATGTGTTACTTATACACACCATTTCAGATTAAAAATGCTTGGATGGTATCACCAATGGACGTGAGTTTAAGCAAACTCTGGAAGATAGTAGAGGATAGAGGATAGGGAAGCCTGGTGTGCTGCAGTCTATGGGGTCACAAGGAGTCAGACACAACTTGGCAACTGAATGACATATTAAGATAAAGCAAAAAGAAAACTAAAAACAAATGAAACTGGCTATAGATGGAAGTCTTAAGTCAAAATGCAGCATGGGAGTGATAGCTACAGCTCAAAACCCACTTGACAATTTACTGGCTGACTCTGTCAACTTACTTATCTTGCATATGTCTCAGATTTCTTAGCAAAATTAGTAAAATAGCCTTTTGCTTAAACAAGAAGAGATGATTATAACATCTTCACAGGGTTGTTTTGGGGTAGAAAACTTAGTAAATGAAAGGTAGTCAGTATTCAAAAAAAGCTAATTTTAAGAGACTTTATAACTCAAGTTAGGATTTGTTTTCAAATGACCACATCCTTGTGTTGAGCTGAAATCTGTCTCCTTGTCATCTTTATATCTGACCTTCTTGAAGACTCTCCAAAGACAAAGAGTTGCTAAGGTGTTAGTGAGTTTCCTGTCATAGAAGATGTTTAGGCAGAATCAAGTATGAATGCTGCAGAGCGTGTCTAAGCCTTGAAGGTACATTTGCATCAGGTCAACTCCTAGCTGGAAGAGCAAAAGGATATAAGGAAAACAGATAGGGGTTTGGGGTTATGAAAATATAAGATGGGCGTCAGAACTACTAGGGAACACTTTCAAAATGTACATTGAGGCTTCATCTTAGGGCATAGGGAGTGAGATGGAGGAGTTAGAAGATAAACTAGCCCTCTTTTCCAACTCTGTTTTGAAAATTACTAGACCAACGGGAATTTTGAATTACTTAGGCTGAGTGACATCTTGAGTCAGGACTGGAGACATTTATCCAGATTGGTGAGTCTCAACCCCGTACACTTTAAAGTCACCTGGGGAGCTTTTTAAAAGTACTAATGATCAGGTCTCACCCCAGATCAGTTCAATCAAAATCTCTGGGAGATGGGCCAAGGCATCGAAGCTTTTAAAAAGCTCCCTGGGTAATTTTAATGTGCAGCCAAAGTTGAGAATCAATGTTCTATAGAAACTTACCTAGATAACCTTAAATGTTCTTTTTCAATCTGCAAACCTATGACTTTGTAGCATTTCAAAACTAAACAAATGCAAATCTTCAAAATAACAACTACTATATAGATCAGCAAATGGATCAGGATACATCATCATCATCATCATAAATATCAGTTTTCATTTGAACAGTGAATACGTTCATTTAACACTAAACAGCACAGTAGCTGTAGTTTAGGAAATTTAACTGACTTCAGCAAGACTTCATACAATGACTCAAGGCTAAGCTGGGACTCAAGACCAGTTCTTCACATTCTTGAATTAGTACTCCTTCCATTCTGTCACCATCAACTAGTCTCCCAAGTCTTTAAGTGCCTAATTATGTTTGCATTAACAGATCATTCTCCTCCACAGAAGCTGAACTATCAATTATGACTCTAAGCCCATCTCTAGCTTCCAGCAGATGCTTTCAGACCAAATACCTTTCACATTTGCTTTTGTTGACAAACTGTGGTCCCCCAGGATTGGCAGCTAGTTCAGTGAATCAAGACTTTGATTATCCTTACAGTAGTTTCACATGCAATAATTCTTAATGCAATAAAGCAATCAACTTACCTGCTTATTTTTTAAAAGCAAGAGGCAATGCTGCCTCTTACTTCAATACACACAAATCAGATATTTTTTAAATGTAGAGGGAAATAAGAATAGCCAAGCCATAATGCTGAAATTGAGTTTAATATTTCTTAGCTACTGGTATCAGCAATTTAAGTGATTATAGCCCTTGAAAACACATCCAACTTCTACTTTCAGGAAGATGGAGTTCAGTTCAGTCGCTCAGTCCTGTCCAACTCATTGCAACACCATGAACCACAGCACGCCAGGCCTCCCTGTCCATCACCAACTCCTGGAGTTTACCGAAACCCATGTCCATTGAGCCAGTGATGCCATCCAACCATCTCATCCTCTGTCGTCCCCTTCTCCTCCTGCCCTCAATCTTTCCCAGCATCAGGGTCCTTTCTAATGAGTTAGCTCTTCACATCAGGTGGCCAAAGTCAAGAAAACCTTGACTAGATGGACCTTTGTTCACAAAGTAATGTCTCTGCTTTTTAATATGCTGTCTAGGTTGGTCATAACTTTCCTTCCAAGGAGTAAGCGTCTTTTTAATTTCATAACTGCAGTCGTCCTTTCATGAAGATGGAGTAGAATTACACTAAAATTCTTGATTACATGTACAACAAACAGAAGATTCTGAAAGGTGAAAAGAAGAAAGATTGGGTAGGGGACTTGGGACCTAAGGAATAAGTAAAATAATGGTGAAAGTCAGGTTTTTCTCTTTGTCTCACATATTCCATCTTGAAGATAAATCAATGGCTAGAAACATCTGGAGATACAGACCAAAAAAAAATCCAAACAAACAAAGGCTAATCTCTCTATCCAGATGACCAGGATACACTGTTGAGCAGGACAAGAAATGTGTCAAAGAGACTATCTCAAGGGAAATTTTAAAATATGTTGAACTAAATGCAAATGAAAATAGAAGATACAATAATCCTTCGTTATCTTTGGAATACTGGTCCCGGGGTCCTTATGGATACCAAAATCCTTCAAAGATTCTTACATTCCTTACATAACATGGCACAGTATTTGCATATAATTTATTACTAGGTACATCCTCCTGTATACTTTAAATCATTCCTACCTATAATACCATGTAATACTATGTAAATAGTCGTGAAGTGAAGTGAAGTTGCTCAGTCGTGTCTGACTCTTTGCAACCCCATGGACTGTAGCCTACCAGGCTCCTCTGTCCATGGTGTTTTCCAGGCAATATTACTTGAGTGGATTGCCATTTCCTTATCCAGGCGATCTTCCCAACCCAGGGATCAAACCCAGGTCTCCTGCATTATAGACAGACACTATCATCTGAGGCACCAAGAATGTCCGTAAATAGTCATAAATACAGGCAAATAGTTATTGGAGTGCTTTTTGGGATTTTCCGGATTTTTAAAAAAATATTTTCTATCCATTCAGTTCAGTTCAGTTGATCAATTATGTCCAACTCTTTGTGACCCCATGCTGTGCAGCACGCCAGGCCTCCCTGTCCATTACCAACTCCCAGAGCTTATTCAAGCTCATGTCCATTGAGCCAATGATGCCATCTAACCATCTCATCCTTTGTCTTCCCCTTCTCCTCCCGCCCTCAATCTTTCCCAGCATCAGGGTTTTTTCCAATGAGTCAACTCTTCGCATCAGGTGGCCAGAGTACTGGAGTTTCAGCTTCAGCATCAGTCCTTCCAATGAATATTCAGGACTGATTTCCTTTAGGATGGACTGGTTGGATCTCCTTGCTGTCCAAGGGACTCTCAAGAGTCTTCTCCAACACCACAGTTCAAAAGCATCAATTTTGGGTGCTCAGTTTTCTTTATAGGCCAACTCTCACATCCATACATGACTACTGGGAAAACCATAGCTTTGACTAGATGGACCTTTGTTGTCAAAATAGTCTCTGCTTTTTAATATGCTGTCTAGTTTGGTCATAGATTTTCTATCTGTAATGGGTTGAATTCATGGTTGGTTGAATCTGTGGATGTGGTAGCTATGAATATGGAGGGCCAACTGCTTCAAAATTGGTGGAACACAGCCAAAGCAGTACTGAAAGGGAAATTTATAGCACTTAATGTGCACATTAAGAAAGAGAAAGACTCTGGTAACAATAACCCTGTATGAGAGACAGCAAAAGAGGCATAGATGTATAGAACAGTCTTTTGGACTCTGTGGGAGAGGGCGAGGGTGGGATGATTTGGGAAAACAGCATTGAAACATGTATATTATCATATGTGAAACAAATCGCCAGTCCAGGTTTGATGCATGATACAGGATGGTTGGGGCTGGTGCATTGGGATGACCCAGAGGGATGGTATGGGGAGGGAGGTGGGAGGGGGGTTCAGGATGGGGATCACGTGTACACCCATGGCAGATTCATGTTGATGTGTGGCAAAACCAATACAATATTGTAAAGTAATTAGCCTCCAATTAAAATAAATAAATTTATATTAAAAAAAGAGAAAGACTCAAAATATCTAAATTCTTACCTCAAATCTTGGAAAAAATAAAACCAAAATAAACCAAAACTATTAAGAAAATTTAATTTATAATTTCAAAAAATGTAACCTCCAGACCAAGATGATTCCACTGAGAAGTTTGTCAAGTTTTTTAAGGAAGAATTACATCAATTCTAAACAATCTCTTCTTGGAACTTGGAAGGAACACTTTGTAATTCATTTTACTGTTAATATCACCATGATATAAAAACAAAGACAGCACACAAAAATAAAAATAACAACTCTACTGACCAATATCTTTCATGACTATAAACAAAAATTCTTGACAAAATGTTAGCAAATAGAATTCAACCAAACTGAAAGAATTATATATCATAAATATGTAGTATTTATTTCAGGGATGCAAGCAAAAACCAATTAGTATAAGCCACAATATTAACAGACTAAAGACCACCTGATCATATTAATTGATGCAGAAAAATCACTGTACAAAATTTAATACCCATCAGTGATTAAAATTCTCAGAAAAATGGGCATGGAGGGAAGGTCCATAACTTGACAAAAAAGTATCCACAAAAAAAGAAAAAAAAAACTACCAGTAGCATACTTAATAATATAAGACTGAAATACTTTCTACGTAAGATCAGGAAGAAGGAAGAAAAGATCTTTACTTTCACTACTCTCATTTAACAAAATGCAAGAAATTCTAGTAATATAGCCCAATAAAGGAATGAAAGTCATGCAAAATAAAAAAGGAAAAAATAGAATCGTCCCTATTTACAGATGAGATGTAGAAATCCCAAAAGAATGTACCATAATGCAAGCAACAACAATCAGATCAGATCAGATCAAATCAGTCGCTCAGTCGTGTCCGACTCTTTGCGACCCCATGAACCACAGCACGCCAGGCCTCCCTGTCCATCACCAGCTCCCGGAGGTCACTCAGACTCGCATCCATCGAGTCAGTGATGCCATCCAGCCATCTCATCCTCTGTCGTCCCCTTCTCCTCCTGCCCTCAATCCCTCCCAGCATCAGAGTCTTCTCCAATAAGTCAACTCTTCTCATGAGGTGGCCAAAATACTGGAGTTTCAGCTTTAGCATCATTCCTTCCAAATAACAACAAGCAAAAAAAAAAAGCTGGAATCAATGACAAGATTGCAGGTACAAGATAAAGCTGCAAAATTAAATTGTACTTTTTAATACTAGCAAGTGTACTTGGACACTGAAATTAAAAATGTGACATCTATTACTCAAAAAATAAGTATAAAATATAGCAAAACATGTGTATCCATTGAATGCTAAAGCTGGAAATAATGATGAAAGAAATCAAATATATTTGACTAAGTGGAGGGATATATTTCTGAGTATAAAGATTTAACTTGTCAATTTTACCCATTTGATATACTACTTAACAAAATTCCATCCAAATCCCAGAAAGATATTTTGTAAATATAGAGAAGACTATTCTAAAATTCATATGAAAAGGTGAAGGAAATAGAAGAGCTAAAACAACCTTGAAAAAGAATAAAGTTAGAGGAACGACTATCCAATTTCAAGGCTTATTATGTACCTATAGTAATTAAGATTATGTGTTACTGGTCAAGACATAAACATATAGATTAATGAAACAGAATAGAAAACATAGATATAGACCCTCACAAATATTTCCCACTGATTTTCAACAAGGATACAAAGAAATTCAATGGAGAAAAGATAACCTGTTCAAAAAACAGTGTTGGAGCAATTTGACATCCATAGGCAAAATTATTAACCTTGATCTAAGCCTCATATCTTACACTCAAGGTTAACTCAATATTGATCATGAACCCAAATGTAAAATGCTATATAAAACTTTCAGAAAAATAAAAGAAAACATCGGAAAAAATATTTGGGATCTGTAACAAGGTAAAGAGTTCTTAGACTTGAAACCAAAATCATGACTCATAAAAGGGAAAAGCTTGACTTTTTACAAATTAAAAACTTTGGCTCTGCAGAAGACCTTGTTAAAAGAATGAAAAGACAAGGTACCATTTGGAAGAAAATATTTGCAAGTTATATATCCAACATAGACCAGCATCTAAAATATGTAAAGAGCTGTCAATACTCAGCAGTAACAAATAAACAACCCCCCCCCCCAAATACATTTAGACTATGATGGAAAGATAAACACTTCACTAAAGAGGATATACAGATATTCATGTCAAATAAATACATGAAAAGATGCTCATTATTAGCCATCAGGGAAATGCAAGTTAAAATGATAGCAAGACATCCACTATACACATATCAAAATAGCTAAAATGAAAAATGGTAATAATTTGGAGATAGGATCATGCATACATTGCTAATGGGAATATAACATGGTAGAGTCAGTGTGGAAAATGTTTCAGAGGTCTCTCAAAAAATGAAATAAGCAACTATAACATGATCCAGCAGTTGCCCTCCAGGGTATTTTCCCAGATAAAAAATAATGCTCACACCAAAGCTTGTACATGAATGTTCATAGTAGCTCTAATCCCCCCAAACTGGAAACAACGCAGATATCCTTTAAAGGAGGAACAGTTAAACCGACTGTATCACACTTATGTCGTAGAATACTACTCAGCAATAAAATAAACAAACTATTGATACACACAACCTGGATGAAACTGCAGAGACTTATGCCAAGTGAACAACAGCACAGTCTCAAAGGTTTACATTCTGCGCTGTGTTGTGCTTGGTCGTCAGTCGTGCCAGAACTCTCTGTGACTCCATGGACTATAGCCCACCAGGCTCCTCTGTCCATGGGGATTCTCCAGGCAAGAATACTGGAGTGGGTTGCCGTGCCCTCCTCCAGGAGATCTTCCCAACCCAGGGATAGATCCCAGGTTTCCCTCAATGCAGGCGCATTCTTTACCGTCTGAGCCACCAGGGAAGCCCATACTGTATGACTCCATTATATGACATTCCCAAAGTACATAATTATAGAAAGAGAAAACATAGAGAGAAATGGTTGCCATGGATTAAGAGAATGGTTGTGGAGGTGTGGGGTGAGGGGGTGGGAGTGTGTCTGGCTTTCAAAAACAGCAGGCGGGATACCTGTGATGGTGAAAATATTCTGAATCTTGACTGCATCAATATCAATATCCTGGTTATGCTATCATACCACAGCTTTGTAAGATGTTAAGGTTGGGGACACCTTTTTTTTTTTAATATGTGTGTGTGTCTGTTTCCTTCTGGAGAGCTATCTACTTTAAAAAACAATTACTGATTTATTTATGGCTGCGTGTGGGCTCTCTCTAGTTGTGGCAAGTGGGCCCTATTCTTCATTGCAGTGTGCAGGCTTCTAGTTGCCATGACTTGTTGCAGAGCACGTACCCTAGAGCCCAGGCTCAGTAGCTGTGGTGCACAGGCTTAGCTGTCCCACAGCCTCTTCTTCCCAGACCAGGGATTGAACCTGTGTGCCCAGTACTTGCCGGCAAATTCTTAACCACTGGACCACCAGAGAATTCCAGGGAAACTTCTCACAGAGTACGTGATGACTCTCTGTATTATTTCTTACAGCTGCATATGAATGTACAGCAATCTAAAAACAATTCAATTGAATAATATATCCCTCTCCTCAACTTGAGCTTTGTATTGAATTAATCAACTTTGGTTTTATAATTCATTTGTCTAATGTACCAGAACTGATAAAAAATATGAAAACGTATATAGTGTTTACTGTATCCAACCCCCATTTGCAATCTGGGATGAAAAGTCTTCATATTCAGTGGGTCTTGGGGATTACAAGAAATACTTAACACTACTCAAACTAAAAAATAAAACCCCAAATTTTAAAAAACTATTCATGTCACAGCAATTTTTTTAGTAGCAATTCTCACTCTTTTCCTTCAAGTACTGAGTCTTATAATCACACCAATAGGTTGCAAAAGGGATAAATATTTACACTGATATTTACTGAGTTCATATTATAATTAAGAGACTGAACTTGGTTCTGTAGCCTTGGAAAGAAGCCTCACATAGGATCCATTCAGAACCTGCAGGGAATCAATGAAAGTTTCTATGCTTAGCATGTTGTTCAGAATTCTATTTTCATACTTTCTCTTTTTGTAAAAATATAATGGTATTGAGTTAATTTTTATTGAGTTATTCTGTATGTCAAGTATTCCTTTAATTGCTTTACAAGTATTCATCATTCAACCCCACAGCAAGTCTGAAGATGATACTATTTTTATAAATATTTTATGGTTAATGAAAGTGAGACACAGAAGCATTATTAACTTGCCTAAAATCATATAGCTAATAAGTTTAAAAGGTTAATTATCATCCAAGGCTGTCTGGCCCCGAAGACTACACTATTAAGTATTAGTAATATATAATATTTATCAAAGCACACCATAATTTAGACTTTTTTTTCCACATCTGTAGGAATCAAAATACAACCTTAAAAGATCATTATAAGCTGTTGTAATGATATTAATCAGTCTGTTTTATTCATGTTAACTATCTTAAATCTCAGTCTAGTGAGGGCTATAAAAGCCTTAGAATAAAATAAGTAAAATGAATCTAGTTTTTTCACTGGTAATATGAGTTAATGAGGATTCCCAGGTGGCACTAATGGTAAAGAACCCACCTGCCAATGCAGGAGATGCAAGAGATACAGGTTCATCCCCAGGTCAGGAAGACCCACTGGAGGAGGGCATGGCAACCCACTCCAGCATTCTTGCCTGGAGAATCACATGGACAGAGGAGCCTGGTAGGCTACAGTCCATGGAGTCACACAGAGTTGGACACACCTGAGCACTGAGTCGCACAACTGAGTTGAACACACCCACACACGTGAGTTAATAGAAATGTATAATCCAAGCTTCAGGTGACTGTCGGCTAGGGAAACTAGTGGCCAATCTGGAACTCAGCATGGTTCTTTTCTGTTCCTGATCTGTTTCTGATAAGCCAATATTCTTCTCTCAGCAAAGGAAATGTGGTGCCATGACATGACTGCTCTTAAGACCGATCTCAAGTGGCCTCAGCCCACAGTGGCTTGAAGTAGGGCTTCGGTTCCTGGCCAAAGATTGAGGTCAGCTCGCAGCAGTGAGAGCAATGAAACCTAACCACTGAACCAGTGGTCAGTGACAAAGCCTTTTGTTGTGCAGAAAAAGAATTCCATAGAGATGGAAACTAGTGAGACAAATGCAGTATTTATTAGGAGGAATAAAGTGTACAGTACCTGTAGCTAGGACACCTGGGTGGCCTCAGAGAGAGAGGTTGAACCCTGTAGGCAGTTTAAATCATTTACATGGGCATTTCTTCTGGTTTTCCTTTGGCAGATCATTTTGATTTATCTGTTTCAGAGCCCATACTTGGCCTATCTCCGGATCCCCCATGTGTGCGTGTGCATCTCTTAGCCAAGATGCATTCTACCGTAAAGGCCGATGGGTAGAGCATCCCTTAGCACTACTCTCCTTTTGACCTCCAGGAAGCCTTTCTGTGTATGTGTAGTCAGGGAGGTCTTATTACTTTAAGAATGAGAAATATGTGGTATCTTAACCTTTATCTAAGCAGAGCCCAGTCTCCTCTCTCAGTTGTCCTGCTATTAGTATTTTGGAGTTTCAGTCCAGGGGGAATGAATCTCTAAAGCCCCTTTGGAGAGGGTGGGGGATGCATCTACCTCTTGCCTCAGGACACCTGCCACTGTGCACACAGCTGGTCCCTTAAAACCAAAAGGTATCAAACCTGAAAGGGATCCATGGTTACCTTGGGGAAGAGGAGTGTTCCTTTTTATGATATTAGGTTAGAAGTTCTCAGAATGGTATACTTATGCCCTAATGGCACCCCACTCCAGTACTCTTGCCTGGAAAATCCCATGGATGGAGGAGCCTGGTGGGCTGCAGTCCGTGGAGTCGCTAAGAGTTGGACAAGACTGAGCGACTTCCCTTTCACTTTTCACTTTCATGCATTGGAGAAGGAAATGGCAACCCACTCCAGTGTTCTTGCCTGGAGAATCCCCGGGACGGGGGAGCCTGGTGGGCTGCCGTCTATGGGATTGCGCAGAGTCGGACACGACTGAAGCAACTTAGCAGCAGCAACATAGTACAAAGATTAAGAAAAGATCATTTGATTCCTCTTTTAAACTGTATCAGTCCCTTATTTCATGACACATCTAGGGGACAAGACAACTATTGGATAACTTCTTTCATCCCCACAGATGAGCTTGTCCAAAAGGCTTATAGAGCTTCATCAAATGAGTTTCTGCCATTTTTCCCCTCCTTTAGTGCACCTGACATGCCAAGATTTTGCTGATTACCAGACTCAAGCTTCAGAACTATTGCCACATTGCAAGCCTGTAAGACAGACATGAACATTGCTCCATGCAGAGGCTGTTTGTCTATATGTTTTGCTGTCTATCCACAGAACTAGTAGTTCTAACATTTTGACTTCCAGCCTTCCGAATTATGATGAATTCTAAAAAAAAAAAAATCTACAGAAAAAACACAAAGCCAGAACTATTATATTCAATTCGATGTATATGGTTATACAACTATATGACATAGATTTCATTTTCTCTCAAACACATTTCATTGATTGTCTAAAATATTAATATGTTGAACTTAATATTTTTCGTCAAAAAAGCAACAAAAAAGGTCAAGAACTCAGTGATCCAAGCAAAATTCATAATGAGATTTTTACATAATGAAATCTCTGACTCCAGGAGACAATGATTTGCAGAGAATGGGATGTGGTGCATCTTATTCTGTGGGTGTATTTCTTTCATATAGTGGGCTGTGTACAGGCAGATAAAAATTCATTGTTCTGTATATCAGATATAAGCTTCTTGAAGAATACATTCTGATTAAAAATGAAGTGTTGAACCAACGATCATTGAGCTGTCCAAAGGATTTTCTCCAGCTTCTCCTAGAACAAGGAGGTTCTGTTTAGTGAGGGCTGAAACTTATTGACCTCATAACTGAGCTTCATTTCAACTTTTCAAAACCTTTCCGCAAAGGAGACCTACTCACCGCATTTATCTCAATAATGACATGTTGCTCAGGGCTCCTAGAGAACCAAGGAAGAATAGATCCTGGTTAAGATCCGTCTTCGATCAGCATGACTCTGCTGGTCGTTATCAAGCCTTAATGATAGGTGCAAAAATCAGATTGGCCATGCAACATGCCTGCATGTTACTAGTCAAACATAAGCAAAGTACCACAGCTCAATCTGAACCATAAAAATGTTAAAATGGTGCGACATTTGACTCTTGTTTTCTGCAAAGGTTGGAAGAGCATGAAACCTTATGATCATCAAATTTTGAGCCCTCACTGTCCAGGGCAAGATTAGACTGTTTCAGCATGGGAGTTATTAGGCAGTTTCCCTTGATACTGAGAATGAATACCTTATTTCAAAATTCTAGTTATTTAATTAAAGGCAATTATAACCAAGAACCAGGGAACCCATGGAGGGGAACACTTCTCAAAGTTACACTGTCAGCATATACCTCCCTTCAGTGGTGATTTAATCACCTTCTGAAACATTTCTTTTTAATTTGTATACCTAGAGATACGATATATGAAACAAATAACTCAAGGCTGAGTACAATATTCCAAGACCGAATGTAATTTATACAGAAAGCTGGGTATTTATTACTGATGCTAGAGGTTATTAAGTTATCTGAAAGGTAGAGACTTTATTTCTGTTTTCAAGAAATAGAGATTTATATTGCTTATTTATTCCCAGCTGTTGAATATCTGAATTGTGCTCAGAAAAGAGATTAAAAAATATTTGATGATACCAGTGGCCAAACAGCAGCAACATGGGGAATTTCACCCATTTTTTATCCAGAATGCATTTCTGAGTAAATGTGTGTATGTATGTGTCTGTATTTATAAGTCTGATTGTGTCAGACCCAATAAAAAACACAGATTTTGACAGCCAAACATGATATATTCCATTGTTTCATTTTCTTTTTGAAATGTGAAAAACTTTGTTTTTAAGGTATTTTCCTGACTTTAGGTTCCCCTCCCCACCCCCACCCCCCATTGGAATGGTACAAATCCTCACTGGAGCCTTGACCACTTGAATAAGACCCTGAGCCCAGATTTCATCCTAGCCTTGCTACAAGCTATTGGTGTGGTCTCAAGTGAGCCGATGAATCTTATGGTATGTATATTTTCTCATTTGTGGAGAAGAGCAGTAGGTCTTTCAGAATCTAATTCTATGATTATTGAATTGGGAATCATTCCTGGGTAGCTTTCTTTTTAGATATGGAGAAGGTAAATCTGCATTGTTGGTACCCATTTACTTACTAACCAAGTTTCTTATGAATGCATACAATTACCTATTCTGCAGAATTTTGAACACAAGAACCACTGAGGGTGCTTGTCAATATGCACATGCAATCTCAAGAATCACAGGCTTGACAGTGACTAAAACCAGAAGACAGTCTTGCAATATGTATTTATTCTTGAAATGGAAAGAGCTCCAGGTATACATCAATCTTTTCAATCTCTTGGGTAGTACCAATGCCAGCACAGGATTCTGGAAAATGATGATATATACCATAAGGATAGATCACTGTCTGTAGATTGAGACATGCATCTATATTTCTGTCCAAAACTTGAC
This sequence comes from Tragelaphus eurycerus, assembly GCA_935064755.1. Lineage (NCBI taxonomy): Eukaryota > Metazoa > Chordata > Mammalia > Artiodactyla > Bovidae > Tragelaphus > Tragelaphus eurycerus. The sequence continues at coordinate 6,357,148 of CAKXYN010000034.1, read as the reverse complement.
TAGAGCATGCTTAAAGAGGTTTGGAAACACCTGAGAGTCTGAGCATGTGTTCAGAAGTCTTGACAGAGATTGAATCTTGCCTCTTAGTTTTAGGGCTGTGACTGTAGGTAGGCTATGTCCTCAGTGAAAGTGCCAATAACCAGCAAAGTAAGAGTCCTGGAGGATGGAAATAATCGAGGGCCAAGGACCAGAGGCCTCGAGTTCTAGTCCCAGATCTAATGTGATCTAATACTCACAAGTTCAGTGTTAAAGAGCAAATCATTATATAATTCGTTGGCCATAGAATTAGGTGAAAATTCAGTATGTGTGCTTAGTTATTCAGTCATGTCTGACTCTTTGTGACCACATGGACTGTAGCCTGCCAGACTCCTATGTCCATGAATTTTCCGGGTAAGAACATTGGAGTTGGTAGCCATTTTCTTCTCCAGGGGATCTTTCCAACCCAGGGATTGAACCCAGGTATGCTGCATTACAAAAAGTTTCTTTACCATCTGAACCATCAGGGAAGCCCCAAAAATACAGTATATTAATCTTCAAACTAAAATTAGATTATCCCCCAAACTCTCTGATATATCCTCTTTTGTATAACCATTACCTCTTTTTTTATTTCTTCCCAAAACTTTTTTATTTTTATATAATTTTTCCATCAAAATAACATTTATTACTGGCAATAGATGTTTAAAAATTTTTATTTTATTTTATATTATAGTATAGCCAATTAACAGTTGTGGTAGTTTCAGTTGGACAGGAAAGGTACTCAGCCATTCACATACATGTATCCATTCTATCCCAAACTCCCCTCCCATCCAGGCTGCCACATAACATCAATCAGAGTTCTCTGTGCTACACGGTTAGGTCCTTGTTGGTTATCCATTTTAAATACAGCAGTGTGCACATGTCCATCCCAAACTCCCTAACTATCCCTTCCTCCCATTCTTCCCCTTTGGCAGACATCATTTCATTACCTAAGTTTGTTTCCATTTTGTAAATAAGTTCATTTGCATGATTTCTTTTTAGATTCCTCATATAAGGAAAGTCATATGATATTTTTCCCACTCTGACCTACCTCACTCAGTTTGACAATCTCTGCTGCAAATGACGTTATTTCATTCTTTTTTATAGCTGAGTAATATTCCATTGTATATTTGTACCACATCTTCTTTATCTGTTCCTCTGTTGATGGATATTGGTTGCTTCCATGTCTTGGATATTGTAAACAGAGATGCAATGAACACTGGGGTGCATGAATCCTTCTGGATTGTTTTTTATACAATTTTTAGAAGTTACTTTCCACTTATAGTTATTAAAAAAAAACATGCTCTATATTCTCCATATTGGTACAATTCATTCTGGAGTCTATCTCACACCCAGTAGTCTTTACCTCCCAATTTCCCACCCCTCTGTAGGACGTTGCAAAGATTAATTGGTTGCTGCTGCCGCTGCTAAGTCGCTTCAGTCGTGTCCGACTCTGTGTGACGCCACAGATGGCAGCCCACCAGGCTCCCCCGTCCCTGGGATTCTCCAGGCAAGAACACTGGAGTGGGTTGCCATTTCCTTCTCCAATGCATGAAAGTGAAAAGTGAAAGGGAAGTCGCTCTGTCGTGTCCGACTCTTAGCGACCCCATGGACTGCAGCCTACCAGGCTCCTCCGTCCATGGGATTTTTCAGGCAAGAGTACTGGAGTGGGATGCCATTTGTAAAAATCTTCTGTAAAGTGGGGTCTAAGCCAAACTGCAGAGAACAACTGTTTCTTCTAGATCCTCCCCTTCTCCTCGCAGGGCCCCACTGTGTTTGGTGCTTTTCTTTACTTCTGCTGCTTCACTCTTATAACCCTGTGCAAGCCAGTGGCACACCATGCTCCAGAACTGCCCAACTCCTTCTTCTAAAAAAGTTAACTTTCTACATTCCATAATCTTGGCTCAATATTTAATGACCAAAGCCAGTTACATAAATTGACTCTTGGTATACCATATTTTTGGAGAAGGAAATGGCAACCCACTCCAGTGTTCTTGCCTGGAGAATCCCAGGAACAGGGGAACCTGGTGGGCTGCCGTCTGTGGCGTCGCACAGAGTGGGACACGACTGAAGCGACTTAGTAGTAGTAGTATACTGTATTTTGGGCGGGACCCTCTGAAGCCAGTATCTTTAACAAAGGGAAAGGGTCAAATAAATATTTCAGGTGATATTAAGAATTAGCAAAGGAGGAATTTCAATTTAAATCTTCTACCGATTTTTTTTTACTGGATTGAGCTATTTGTATATTTTGTATATTTGTATATTTTGGAGATTAATCCCTTGTCAGTTGCTTTGTTTGCAAATACTTTCTCTCATTCTGAGGGTTGTCTTTTTGTTTTATTTATGGTTTCCTTTGCTGGGCAAAAGCTTTTAAATTTTGTTAGGTTCCATATATTTTTTCTATTTTTATTTTCATTACTCTAGAAGAAGAAGAAGATGAAGTCACTCAGTCGTGTCCAACTCTTTGCGACCCTGTGGACTGTAACCTACCAGGCTTCTCTGTCCATGGGATTCTCCAGGCAAGAATACTGGAGTGGGTTACCATTTCCTTCTCCAGGGGATCTTCCCGACCCAGGGATCGAACCCAGGTCTCCCTCATTGGAGGTAGACACTTTAACCTCTGAGCCACCAGGGAAGCCCTCATTATTCTAGAGGGTGGGCCCCCTCCCCCCAAAAAAATCACTCTTTGAAAAGTGGAGTCCTTGAAAAGCTTTGTCTCTGAAAACAAATATCAAGCACAGTGAAGACATTTTTTTTGAAATAACTAAAGTTGCCACTTATTTAGCAATAACAAATAGACATTAAAATAGCATGTGCCTTAAAAAAAACAGCTAGCAAAAAATTATGTTGATGCTTTTTGATGTCCCTTAAATCATACCACGTAAGCACCCAATTTAACTGCAACTTTGCTTGTCACCAAGAAATTGCTGGGAACATTCAAGTCATAGTTATACGAGAATTTTTTTAAAAACCTCACTCCATTCATTCTTAGGAGTTAATTGAGCTTAAAAGGTAAAGTTAAGTCATCATATCCCTGCATTAACTAACATTTTGGAGGACTGATATAAATCACATGAAAATCTGAAATTTAAACAAAGCCAGGGTGAATTGTGCCATAAAGCAGAAAGCTTCTTACTCTCTCTTCTTTCTCTGTACCTTAACCAGATATCTGTGATTCTTCTTCAAAAATGCTGAGTATCATTGAATGTCTCTATGCTTACATATTGGTCTTTCTCTGTTCCTTGAAAAGGTTTTTTTTTTTTTTCACTTGAAACACTTGTGTGTGTGCATATATATATATATATATATATATATACACACACATACATATGTGTGTATATATATAAACATATGTGTGTGTACATATATACTGCTAAGTCACTTCAGTCATGTCTGACTCTGTGCGACCCCATAGATGGCAGCCCACCAGGCTCCCCCGTCCCTGGGATTCTCCAGGCAAGAACACTGGAGTGGGTTGCCATTTCCTTCTCCAATGCATGAAAGTGAAAAGTGAAAGTAAAGCTGCTCAGTTGTGTCCGACTCGCAGCCACCCCATGGACTGCAGCCCACCAGGCTCCTCTGTCCATGGGATTTTCCAGACAAGAGTACTGGAGTAGGGTGCCATTGCCCTCTCTGGTGCGTGTATATATATATATAGGGATATGGTTGCTTTACAATCTGTGTTAGTTTCTGTTGTGAGTGAATCAGCTATATGGATACATATATCCCCTCCTTCTTGGTCCTCCCTCTGACCCCACCCCACCCCATCCTACCCATCTGGGTCACCAAGGATCACCAACCTGAGCTCTTTGTGCATAACACTAACTATCTGTTTTACATATCAGTCAGTTCAGTCACTCAGTTATGTTTGACTCTTTGTGACCCCATGAACCACAGCACACCAGGCCTCCCTGTCCATTACCAACTCCCGGAGTTTACCCAAACCCATGTCCATTGACTTGGTGATGCCATCAAACCATTTCATCCTCTGTTGTCCCCTTCTCCTCCTGCCCTCAATCTTTCCCAGAATCAGGGTCTTTTCAAATGAGTCAGCTCTTTGTGTCAGGTGGCCAAAGTATTGGAGTTTCAGCTTCAACGTCAGTCCTTCCAATGAACACCCAGAACTGATCTCCTTTAGGATGGACTAGTTGGATCTCCTTGCAGTCCAAGGGACTCTCAAGAATCTTCTCCAACACCACAGTTCAAAAGCATCAATTCTTCGGCGCTCAGTTCTCTTTATAGTCCAACTCTCACATTCATACATGACCACAGGAAAAACCATAGCCTTGACTAGACAGACCTTTGTTGACAAAGTAATGTCTCTTCTTTTTAATATGCTGTCTAGGTTGGTCATAACTTTCCTTCCAAGGAGTAAGCGTCTTTTAATTTCATGGCTGCAGTCACCATCTGCAGTGATTTTGGAGCCCAGAAAAATAAAGTCAGCCACTGTTTCCACTGTTTCACCATCTATTTGCTGTGAAGTGATGGGGCCGGATGTCATGATCTTAGTTTTCTGAATGTTGAGCTTTAAGCCAACTTTTTCACTCTCCTCTTTCACTTTCATCAATAGTCACTCACTTAAAATATATTGAGTATTCCAGATTTCCTACTCTTTGTGTTATAAAATCTCTATAATCTCATATGTTTGCAGGGTTTTGGGAAGAAAGACATGCATTTAGGGTAATATGTTGGAATGTGGTAATTCTGGAATATTTTGAAATTGATAAAATTGGTAGAATGACTAAATAAATGTCAAAAAAGTGACTTTCAGCTCAAGTCATTAGGTAATAATGGATATTATTATTGTACTTATCCTTTCATCTTAAGATACTGTAAAGCTGGACAAAATATATGAAGCCATTCTTTTCATACAGTATAGGAAGGTAATTCCTGAGATAAAGGAAATATCTAATGTAAGCTTCAAATTCATCAGACTTTCTGCCTGTACCCAAGTTCAAATCATAGCACAAGAAAGTGGGGTGCAATGAAGACCAGCAGGTAAACTCTGCCCAGAATAAGCTGAGGCTGACAATCAGACTCTCAAAAATAAAACTTTCTTAACATACAGCCCCAAGTAAATATTAGATACATATGAAGAAACAAGAAAACATGACTCTTAATTGGAGGGGAAAAAAGACATCAGTCAGTACAATTACACAGAAACTATACAAATGATGAAATTTAGCTTCTAACCATCTCTTTGGAGGTATTGTAAGAGGTTAGTGAGAAGATTGTGCTTTAGGGAAAAAATCAACAAATCTCTTTTCTGCTACTGACAGATTCTACAATCATGGACAAGTTACATATTATCTTTGTATCCTAATATGTTTACCTGTAAGATACAGATAGTAACTTCTGTTTACCTTAACATGGGTGTTTTGCAACTCATTTACAAGGAAATGTTTATCATCTTACACAAAATATGCAAAATATAAAGTTTTGATACACCTGTGGCACAAATATTATCATGATGACAGTAACACCCCATGACTGGGTCATTTGCCATTTGACAAATGTCAGATTTTCAACTCTGCTTACTATTTAGAATGTATCTAAATCTGCTTCAATTAGCCAGCACATATGCTGTGATGGGGCATTTCAATATAATAAAGTAGGAAACGTGCAGCTTTGGGAGGGATTTTTTTCCCCCCTAAATTTCTTATTTTCCTTTCTTCCAAATTGTTTCTTACACTAAGACCTAATTTCCTTTTCAGTGCTGCTGACTTAAGTATGTATATTGATTTGGACTCTCCTCTGGTATCTACTGAGATGCGAGTCAAACAGATCAAGAGAAATGCAAAAATGATTCCTCAAAGTGAAATCAGCCAGACAGTCACAGCAGTAAAAAAGAAAGCTGAGAAAAAAAGAAGGTGGGAGAAAAGAAGAGGAAACAAACAAGTGTTGAGCCTGGGAAACAACAAATTGTCCCCTTCAGTTCTGCCTTCATAAATTCTGTTCAATGGGAGGGATAAATGCGTAGAAATATCAATATGTAGATAGAAGGTGTTCAATAAATACACATTAAACTCCTATACAAATAAACTTGAAACCTACATTATGCAAAATGGCTGTTTTTATAGCTAATCTTCTGAGCCTGGGAGTTGGAGGAGTAAAGGAGTCCTTTTTTTCAGCATGATTTCAAACATAAAGAAATTATGGCTGGGCAGTTAGCTCTGGGCTTTGAAGAAAGTCTATTTGTGTGGTTATGCAAACTGTGGTTGGTTTCTACCATACTATTGTTTATGATTATTTTATTTTAGTTATCTATTCAGCTTCCTAGGTACTTTGGAAAGTTTTCATAAATAAGTGAATATATTTTTCATCTGGGCCTTTGATACTGTCCCTGGAACAGTGACAGATTTGATTCACAAGGTCACCTAATAGTCTCCTACCATTCTTTGTATCTTAAGATATCCCAGAAGTTTAATGTCTTTTATTCCATCTCATGCGAGGTATAAATGATATCTTTCCTGAGTCACAGAGATGACATTCCTATTATACTCTTTCATCAGATCACTGACACCATAAACCATGATGGCTTCTTCAGAACTCTTAATGTATCTGGCATCAGCCTATATTGGGTAAGTCCTTAATCCTGTAAATGGTTGTTAATAGCTTACACTACACAGAACATTTCGTCCCAATTTTAAAGTGATATATATATATATATATATATATATATATATATATCAGAAAGTACGAATCCATCCACCGCTACTATGACAGCCATTTCTAAAATGGAATGCAACAGCTGGATAGCTACTGCTCCATCTAAAGAATGGAAATGAACATGATATTTAATATGAGCTGAATTAGGCATCTGAACTGGAGAAGGAAACGGCAACCCACTCCAGTATTCTTGCCTAGAGAATCCTGTGGACCAGAGGAGCCTGGTGGGCTGCCGTCTATGGGGTTGCACAGAGTCAGACACGACTGAAGCGACAGCAGCAGCAGCAGCAGGCATCTGAAATCTGCTCTCACTTTTATGTGAGGATTCAAACAGGTCACTGTGACCAATATTTCTATACTTGTATAAAGCAGGAGCTACTGAGTTTGGTATTTCCCATTTTTCTGGTGCTTTTCTTGGATCTGGAGGGACACTTGAAAGAAAATGCTGAATTGGACAGCAAGAACTTTTACCTAGAGCATTTAGAAGCAATAGAGTGAAAGCTGAAAAGCAAAGTCAATATTCTAAACTATAGAACAGTACCAACCAGAAGGTAGACAGAGCAGACAAGAGTAACTCCAGAAGAGACAGAAAGTTCAGAAAGTCTTAATTTGCAGTAGATCAAGGTGATGCGTTTAGGATGCCAGTCATGCACTAGAGAGCAAGAGAAAGGCTTTTATGGGTTGCTTGTACCATGGCACTTGAATACAATAGTACTCATTCTCTTACCTCCAGTCATAAATAATGGAGGCATTCACCTGCAAGAATGAATCAGATGGGTCACTGATTATTTTTCTAATTTTAGCATGGAATCTCTTCTGTTTGATGTGATGAAAATACATTGATTTCAACATATCCTAGCAATCAAGTCAAATGAACCATGAAGAGTTAAAAGTTGCCCTTTTAAATTAGTATGTGATGGTTATTCTAAGCTCCTCTATGAGTACAGAGAAAAGTCAGACCTCTGGTTAATGTTGAACATAAATATACCTTGAGTTTTCTAAACGTATATTATGACTAATCCAGAACTATGCTTTACTATAAAGAATGTGGACTTGAAAAGCAGACAGGTCTTGCCCAGAGTAGGTACTCCAGAAACACATGATGTAAGAATGTACAAAACTAGTTCAGTTCTCTCACTGAGGAGACAAAGAAACAGATTCAGACAAATAGAATTTTGCCACACAGATAGTTGGTGGCAAAGATGGAAATGGATAGTGGTCATTCCAGATATCATTTTGTAAATGGAAACACCCCATCATGCTTAGTGGCCTTCAAATAAGTTAAAAGAAAACAAACAAACAAAAATCCTTTTATTTTCAAACTATAAGATTTGTAAATTACTGGCCCACATTCTGCTTCTATATTTTTAAAAGAATCTTTTCCTTAATACAAAATATAAAACACAGTCACTAAAAAATATGAAATCATCCAAAGATCAGAGAAAAGGGAAGAAAAATCAGCTCTAAATTTAGGGTCTCAAAGAAATTCATGGTCAAACCTTGCTGTATAAAATCCAATCTTTATTATATCTTTTCTTTATAAAAATACTTCTTAAAACCACAATATTGTTTTTAAATGAATATATTATGTGATTTTTGTATTAAAGAAAAAAGCCAAAGACTGGATTTTGAGTCTCAGCTATGTAATTTGTCCATTTGCTATGTGACTTGAACTGATTTTATGCTGGAATATTCTCATATTAAAAGAGAAGACAGTAATACCTAACTCACCTTATTAAACCAACAATCAAATGGATTAAGGTGTAATAATGATCTTTGGGAAAATTAAGACCCCATAGAAATATGAGAGATTACCAATGGCTTGACTAGGGACACATTGCTTTATCTAACCTCAGATCACTAAAGTACATGACCTTAAATACTAGAAATAACCTGGATAAAATGTCTAATATACTTAAATGAATTGTTTCTGAATTATCATATGAAAAAATATTTTCTTGAATATACTTTTTCATGGATGGATTTCCTATTTATACCTTCATTCTTAAAGGATGAAATTACTGATATATACCACATAACATTTTAGACCTGAAATACAGGTGAGACCTCTTGACCTTTAAAGGATTTACATGAATGCTAATGAGAATATTTCAAATATTATAAAACTAGTTGGTCTTTCTTCATGCCTGATTCATTTAAGCACAGGTTGATTAAAAAGGGTCAAGCGCAAAGGATATATTCTGATTAACAATAAAAAAATACTTAAAGATTTATTATTTAAAAAGTTCTAGGACAAAAATTGTATAAACAATGGAAATTTCCAATATTGAGAATTCTTATAATATAGTGAGCTCCCATCCACCTACTTAATTGCATTTCTTTTCATAATCCTTTTATGTTGAAGACTCTCCCTCCATCTAACATAACTTAATGGGGTTATATCCTGAGAAGCAAGTGCAGCTGAAGCCCTAACTACATTAGTTGCTTGACTCTACCTGTCAAGAATTCTGGCTCCAAACCAATTCAAGACAAATTTATACTGGAAAATAAGATTGCAAATAGGGTTACCAATAAACATAGTTGGAGAAGAGACTGGTATCTAAAAGTCTTTTCTATGAAAACATGATAATACATGATTGTTTTGAGGGCTTAAGGACTCATAACATTCTTAATCAACTATATACCCAAACTAGATTGGAAATTGCTTTGGGAGATATGATAAATAAGCTACCTTTTTTCTTTTCAAAAATATACAGGTAAGCAGGCATAAAGAGCTCCTTACCCACCCCACAGCACAATACCCCTCTGTCAACATTTATCTAGATAATCAAATATGTTATAATACCAGGTTTGGAAACTCCACAAGAGCCAGGTTCAATGCTTTCTATATTTTTGTTACTAAGAACCACACCTATGTTGCACATTTAAATTTTATCTTGATAGAAAATTGACTGTGAACCGGAACACTATCTCTGTGGCCTGGTTCCAATCTACATGGACTTCCCTGGTGGCTCAGATGGTAGAGAATCCATCTGCAATGTGGGAGACCCAACTTCAAACCTTGAGTTGGGAAGATCCCCTGGATAAGGAAATGGCAACCCACTCCAGCATTCTTGCCTGGAGAATCCCATGGACAGAGGAGCCTGGCGGGCTACAGACCATGGGGTTGTGAAGAGTCAGGCTAAACTGTGATTCAGTTCAGTTCAGTCACTCAGTCGTGTCCGACTCTTTGCGACCCCATGAATTGCAGCACGCCAGACCTTCCTGTCCATCACCAACTCCCTGAGTTCACTCAAACTCACGTCCATCGAGTCGGTGATGCCATCCAGCCATCTCATTATCTGTCGTCCCCTTCTCCTCCTGCCTCCAATTCCTCCCAGCATCAGAGTCTTTTCCATTGAGTCAACTATTCACATGAGGTGGCCAAAGTACTGGAGTTTCAGCTTCAGCATCAGTCCTTCCAAAGAACACCCAGGACTGATCTCCTTTAGAATGGACTGTTTGGATCTCTTTGCAGTCCAAGAGTCTTCTCCAATACCACAGTTCAAAAGCATCAATTCTTCAGCGCTCAGCTTTCTTCACAATCCAACTCTCACATCCATACATGACCACTGGAAAAACAATAACCTTGACTAGACGGACCTTTGTTGGCAAAGTAATATCTCTGCTTTTGAATATGCTATCTAGGTTGGTCATAACTTTCCTTCTAAGGAGTAAGCGTCTTTTAATTTCATGGCTGCAATCACCATCTGCAGTGAATTTGGAGCCCCCCCAAAAATAAAGTCTGACACTGTTTCCACTGATTCCCCATCTTTTTCCCATGAAGTGATGGGATCAGATGCCATGATCTTAGTTTGCGATTATTAAACCTTAAAATGAAAGAAAATGGGATGTTCTTTGTAGCAATCTCTTTGTGTTATTCTGTCATGAATTCATGGAAGAAATAAATTTATGTAAGGAAACTACCTGATCTCCACCAAAAAACAAGCTCTTCACAGCCTCATATTTCTAGAAATACCTTGCCTATCATATCTGAATTTAGAATTTTAATTAGAATTTAAAATAATGTCTAGTTGAAATGTTATGTCCTAATTCCCTTTCTAAGAATTTTGTTTTTAATGAATCCTTGTACTTCTTTGCTAATGGCCATCTACAGATTTTCCTTAAAACAATTTCATTAAAATTATTTAGTAAATTGCTGCCTGGTAGTGTGTAAACATACCCTCCCTGAGGGCAGGGAGTATCTTTCTCTTTATTATGTCTTCGAATTGTAAACGTGGATACTAAAACTAAATCCTGAAACTAAACTAAGTTTTTGTTGTCACAGAGCACTGTAATTCTTGGAGTTGCCAAAATTACAATATGGAGTGTCCCAGGCCAACCAGAATCCAAGCATGCTCCAATAACCCAAAACAATGCCTTCAGGTCCATGTAAGGAAAGAGACAAGGGTCTAATTTATTCTAGAAAAGCTGACTGTACTCCAAGTTGAGCAAAGCACAAAACACAATCTTGAATTCCACAGATGGAATGTCTGTGAATTTGGATCAACTGAGATTCTAAAGAAGTGTTGTTCTCTTAGATTCTTAAAGAACAAGATAGCAAAGCAAAGTAGCAAGTCTTTCTCTTGGGGGAGAATCTGAGATCCGTGTGCCTATTCCTGGAAGGATGTTCTTCCCAATTCTGTGGAAATAATAAAATGCACCAAAATGTTTCAAAACTCTTAAAAAATTTTTTTTTAGTGGTCACTTTTAAATAAATCATTTTCTGTGATAGTATAAGTAAATGTTTTTTAAAGTTTTGTTTCTCTTCCTTTATATTTAAAAAATTGAAATAGAAACTTTATCATATAGCAGCTTACTATTCCAGTGCCAAAAACTTGACTTAAAATCTGGAAAATTGCCTAATAAATACATTGGAGGAATACATGTTCTCACTCTCCTGAATTCAAACAGTTCCCAACATCACTGAATAGCTGACAGTATTCACTGTCCCTTTCTGCTATTTTCCCCCTATTTCTCTGGGGAATATCTCTATGCATCACTTGAAGAATGTTTGAGAATCTTCAAGCAGGAAAGAATAAATAATTTTGCAATATTATTTCAGAAAACAGGGGCTGGTAAAACTGGCATTGAAACATTCTGTATTTATTTCAATACAAATTTGCAAATCAAACATCCTTGACTTTTTTTTTTTTTTTTTTTTAACCCTAGTCTATTCTGATGCTGAAACTCACTTGGGATTCAGAACTCCATCTGTGTTCTTCTAGCGTCCTTCATTGTCATTTGTAATGAAGAGTTTGCTGTAATTTTTCAGGAGGACTGCTTTGTTCACTGATTTTTGAAATAAAATGGAATCCAGAACAGTTTATGCCTAGCTACCTGGGTCTTCTAGGCATAAACTGTTCTGGATTCCATTCTATTTAAAAAAAAAAAAAATCAGTGAACAAAGCAATCCTCCTGAAAAATTACAGCAAACTCTTCATTACAAATGACAATGAAGGAGGCTAGAAGAATACAGATTTTTGAAATAGAATGGAATCCAGAACAGTTTATGCCTAGCTACCTGGGTCTTCAGCCACAGCGTCCCCTTTTGGGTTCCCTGGTGGCTCAGAGGTTAAAGCATCTGCATGCATTGCAGGAGACCTGGGTTCGATCCCTGGGTCAGGAAGATCCCCTGGAAAAGGAAATGGCAACCCATTCCAGTATTCTTGCCTGGAGAATCCCATGGACGGAGGAGCCTGGTGGGCTACAGTCCACGGGGTCGCAAAGAGTCGGACACGACTGAGCGACTTCACTTTCACTTTCTTTCTTTTTACCTGGGTCTTCAGAGGCTATAACAAACATAAAAATCTGCTTATGACAGTGAAAAGAAAATGATATGCAGACAGAAGCTATTTCTAAGTGGAATGGAATCATTTTGACAACTTTCTCCTCTTTGATAATGGAAGGGGGAAATTTTTCTTAGAATTAATACACACGAATAAAAAATGTTCATATCCAGGATTCTAAAATATGTCCGTATGAGACACAAACTGCCAAAAGAATGGATGACACTCTGTTTTGTTCTTGCCTTAGTGTGCCTCTCAGAATGAAAGACAGGTTTTATTACAAAGAATGAAAAAGCGATCCAATCTTTAAACATGATTAAAAATAAGAGCTGCACTCAATACCTTCACAGGGGCCGATCGAGCCCTTATAACTTTATTTCCCAGCAATGTTTTCGTAGGTTGACTACATCCTAGGGTTTACAGCAGAGATCTAAGCAAGAAAGCCTTTGAATTCAGAATAAGCACTCTCTATGGTGTTCAGAGGTGAGGCTGCTCACAGAGGTTCAGTGACCCTGGAAACTAATTCCTCACTAGCAAACCTTTCTAGAGGAAACCTGTGATTAAATTGATGGAATGGCAATTGGTGGTTTGATTAAAGTGGGAAGGCGGGGGACGAAGGGGGAGAACTCTACCTCTGGAAACAGAGAAAAATCCTCTAATGCTAATTGACCCAGGCTTTGCTCAAAAGCTGGGCACATTGGTACTTGAGTTTCTGTGTGAAGAGACTCTCTCTTCGGTGACAGAGAGCTCACCACCTGCCTTTCTTTTCCATACAGAGAGAGCAAAAAACATGGAAAGGGTTTTCTCTTCTGGCTTTTTTGGAAATTATAAAATAAAACATCAATACAAAGAGAAATGTAATGACCGCTCCTCTCATCTACATACGCCTATACTACTACTACTACTAAGTCACTTCACTCGTGTCCGACTCTATGCGACCCCATAGATGGGAGCCCACCAGGCTCCCCCGTCCCTGGGATTCTCCAGGCAAGAACACTGGAGTGGGTTGCCATTTCCTTCTCCATTTTCTCCCAGTTGTGATCAAAACATGCAATACTGAAGAACTTGTGGGTTACTCTAAGTTCTTAGGTTACACATGTAGATATGTGCAGGGGAAGTTGAACCCCAAGTTCTATTCTTTCCCAAAATGGGTAACAGAGGATTTGATTAGAACAGAAAAAAAAAAAAAAAAAAAACCAAACCTGATAGTCATTCTGTTGGCTTGGCCAAAACGTTCGTTCAGGTTTTAAAAAGCCAAATGAACATTTTGGACATACGCCTATGTATTCTGCCAAAGTTTTCTGTTATCCTAGTTCAGAGAATCTCAACAGTAGCTAACACCTTTAAAATTCCATGACCCTTTCTGACTTACAAAAATGGTACCGATGTACTTGTTTCCAGGTCAGGAATACAGGCTCAGACATAGAGAATGAATGTGTGGATACAGGCGAGGGAAAGGAGGGTGGGATGAATTGGGAAAATAGGATTGACATCCATACACTACCATGTATTAAACAGATAGCTAGAGAGAAGCTGCTGTATAACACAGGGAACTCAGCGCGTTGCTCTGTGATGACCAGAGCATGAGGGTGGGGGTGGGTAGGAGGGAGGTCCCAGAGGGACGGGATATATGTGTACATGCAGATGATTCACTTCACTGTTCAGCAGAAACTAACACAACACCGTAAAGCAATATACTCCAATTAACAACAACAAAAAAAACTCACCAACCCTCAATAAGTAAATAAAATTCCACAACCCAGGCACCATACTCAGGCTCTACTTTAACTGCTCTGGGGTGATCTAAGGTATCAGTGTGTGTGCATTTGTATACACACGCACACACATATACGCACACATGAATACACACACACAGGTGCTTGCATAGTATCCTCATTTTTTAAAAAAAAAAAAAACCACGCAGACAAATTTGATATCCAGTGTGCCTTATTCCAGTCCTCCTATAATTTTACCCATGTCTTCAGTAAAAATGAGACAACTCATATCTTGGTAAATAGTACCACCAGTAAGTTCTTTGAAGTCTGTTGTGTCTTTTTCAGGGGAAGGCAATGGCACCCCACCCCAGTACTTTTGCCTGGAAAATCCCATGGACGGAAGATCCTGGTAGGCTCCAGTCCATGGAGTCGCTAAGAGTCGGACACGACTGAGCGACTTCACTTTCACTTTTCACTTTCATGCATTGGGGAAGGAAATGGCAACCCACTCCAGTGTTCTTGCCTGGAGAATCCCAGGGACAGGGGAGCCTGGTGAGCTTCCGTCTATGGGGTCGCACAGAGTTGGACACGACTGAAGCGACTTAGCAGCAGCAGTGTCTTTTTCAACCAAGTACTTCTCATAATGTCTTAGCCAGAAGCTCAAACAATTTTCAATAAATAGAAATGTATCATCATTTTTCCCAATAAGGTCAATGACTCTCTAAGAATGAATTCATAGTAAACAAAAAATGTCTAACCCAGTTTGGATTTTTTAATGGGAACTCTTCCTCAAATGGACCGTATTATTTATATTTTCTCCATACAAACCATTGATCTTTGGGTTTACTACCTGAATTTTTTTTAAGTTGTTTTGGAGAACACAGAGGCCACCAGCAGATCTATTGCTGATGTGAATTATCTGCAGGCAGAAATCCATCGACCTCATCTTCATTCCATCAACTTCAAGGGAAGTCACTGACTTAGCAAGATGGTCT
Source organism: Tragelaphus eurycerus (assembly GCA_935064755.1). NCBI lineage: Eukaryota > Metazoa > Chordata > Mammalia > Artiodactyla > Bovidae > Tragelaphus > Tragelaphus eurycerus. The sequence goes on along the minus strand of CAKXYN010000034.1, from coordinate 6,341,965 downwards.
CCGTTATTCAGTGCAGAGAGCAGGTAGATGACTGACCAAACACAGATAATTCACACAGGTCCTCAGTCTGGCTTGTGCTTGCAGGGCACAATGCTCTCCCTCTTATTCTATTAGGGACAATGGGATTTAGCCTTCTTTCCATAAAAAGAACTCCAAGTCCCTGAGCAGATACCATGCCCTAAGCTTTATTACAAAATAATGGCAGTGATCATCATTATCATAAGAGTGACCTTTGGTTTTCATGGTAGAATGAAGACACATGTGACCCCTATTCCAAATGAGAACCACTCGCCCTCAAACAACAATCATAATAGACACAGGAGCCAAATGCTATTCAGTGAATATATTCAATGAACGAGAGGATGGATATCTGTAACAAGGAAGCACAATGAATGAAGAGCTGTTAGTAAAGGACAATAAATGAGTCACCAGGGCAGATAATTATCAAACATCAAAATTCGGAGATCAACAAGCAAGTTGACCTCACAGAATCCCACTAAGGTTGAGAACACTGAAGGGGGCAGGCAAGGTTGGGTATTAAAGAGCTGGCTGTAGGGACTTCCCTGGCAGTCCAGGGGTTGAGACTTTGCCTTCCAATGCAGAAGGTGTGGGCTCCATCCCTGCTTGGGGAACTAAGATCCCACATGCCTGGCAGTCAACAAACTAAACCATAAAAACTGAAACAATATTGTAACAAATTCAGCAAAGACTTTAAAAATGGTCCACATCAAAATAAATAAATAAATAAAAATCTTAAAAAAAAATAAAAGTGAATCTAGAGAATTCCCAGCAGTCCAGCTGTTAGAGTCTGCACTTTCAATGAAAGGGACCAGGTTCGATCCTTGGTAGAGAAACTGTCTCACAAGCTCTGTGGCTGGCAAATATATATATTGATTGAAAGTCCAACATTTCAACACCACTTGGAGCAAACAGTCAACCACTCTGCATGATTTTCATGGGAGACCAGAGAGATGCCAGACTTGGAATCACTGGCAAAAGATGCTACAGATGAGAGGCTGATCTGAAGACGAAACAGCTATGAGAAAATCTGTACATTGAATGGTGAGACCATCAGCTTTCTTTCCCTAACAAGTTCCAGGAGAGCTTACATGCACTATCTTCCCACCCTGCCCCGCAGACAGGAGCTTAGACAATTCATCTAGAGAAACTGAATCACTAAGATTTTTTTGTTGTTTGTTTTTTTATTTTAGAGTACATTATTTTACCCTGCTGTATCAGTGTCTTATGTAAAACAAAGAGAATCAGCTATATGTATATATCTGTCCCCTCTTTTTTAGATTTCCTTCCCAGTTAAGTCACCACAGAGCACTGAGGTTCTCTTTAGTCATCACTAAGTTTTATGAGATCCGAGAAAGCTGAATCTAAGCCAATCATTGGGAAAGACTATCAGCATGTCATTTTATACTGATGAACCCCAACAAGGCTGAGAAATTGAGGCCCAAGTGTCTCAGACAGTGAGGGTACAGTATGAAACATTAAAAAAGTTAACTGAAGGTTTATATGAAGCAGCTGAACATCCCCGATTCCCCTCCACAGCTGTCGTTGGCAGAATGCTAAAAGGTCCCCCAGATCTTCATCCCCTGAGATCCATGCCCTGCATCATCCCATTCTTTTGAGTCCAGGAAGGAATTGTGGGTATAATAGGATATCACTCCCTTGATGGGGTCACTGTATATGGCAAAGGTGATGGGCTAGCTATTCCTGTGGTTACATTACAATATAAAATTGATGAACTGGAGAAATGTATTTGTAACACAGGATTAATCTCTCTAATAAAGGACATTTTACAATGAAAATGAAAAGACAGCCAATCTAATAGAATCATGGGCAAAAAATTGCGAATAATTTACCAAAAAGCAAACTTGGAACACATAGAAGGTTATGTAATACCTCTGATAAGTGAGGAAACATGGGGTAAAACAGCAGTGAATTATACTAGACTCTATATCTGTAAGCCTGGAAGCATTCTGGAGATGGAATCTGTTACCAGTACTAATAGTAGGAAGATGTCTTAGTGGGGTATCGATGTTGACAGAAGAAAAAGGACAGGGAACATATGATTTGATTGTACTTATGCATTTATAGGAAATGTCTGTAGGTAGACTGTAAAAAATATCAATCATGGTTTTAAACTACAATATCAATTTGTACTCTGATAAACCTCTTCTAGAGATACATTTGCAAGGGTACACAAAGATGCTCATTGTAGCATGTTTACAACAAAAGTGAAATAAAGCAAAATTCACTATGAAGGTAAAAGATTCATAAATTATAGTATATATAATATATATATATATATTATCACTATAGAATACCACAGAATGAAGAATAAGGTAGAGATAGACTTATTAAGGAGAACAACTATTTGAAATGTCCAGATTATAAAGCAATATTCATGACATGATGTCATTTTAGGTGTAAAAATATATTTATATTTTTTATATATGTAAAACTTTCCATTTATGTATTTACCTATATATGCACATATATGAATGCCTATTTATATGTTTGAAAATGAATTATGAAACTCTCTTAGGATACATGCTAAACCCTTAACAATAGTTACCTCTGGTGGGGAGTAAAATTTAGGGCTATAGATAAACACACACAAAATAAATATCAGTGTGTCTGTCTGAGTTGAGTTTTTCAAAGGAGAATAGATTTATACAGTATATGACCTGCATAATAAAATAATGGTAATAATTGCACCAAAAATTACATATTGAGTTTCTTTAAAAGCATAAGACGTTATGTTGTGTGTTTTAAGTCACTTCAGTCATGTCCAAGTCTTTGCGACCCTATGGACTGCAGTCCGCCAGGCTTCTCTGGCCATGAGATTCTCCAGGCATAAATACTGTAGTGGGTTGCCATTTCCTAGGGGATCTTCCTGACTCAGGGTTTGAACTCACGATTCTTATGTCTCCTGCATTGACAGGCGGGTTCTTTACCACTAGCATCACCTGGGAAGTCTATGAGAAGACATTATATTGGTGGTCCGCAGATTAATGCCCCCACCCTCGCTCCCCAAAGGATGTTCGCATTCAGATGACTGGACTCTGTGACTTAATATTAGGTTACATGGCAAAGGGGAATCAGGTTGCCCATTATCTGATTCTAAAATAGGGAGATTTTTAGGGATTATCTGGATGAGCCCAATGTTATCAGAAGGGTCCTAAAGTCAAAAGCAGGAGCAGAAGGATTAATGTCAGACTCATGCACTGTGAAAAAGACTCAGCTGGTTGTTTCTGAAGATGGTAGAAGGGGCCATGAACCAGGACCTATGAATGTCCCCCAGAAGGTGGAAAAGGCAAGGAAGCAGATTCTCCAACAGGGGTCCTGGAAGACATGTAGCTCTCGTGACATTTTGATTTTATACAGCAGGACCCATTTTAGCCTTCTCAACTTCAGAATTATAAGACAATTGATTTGTGGGAACTTCCCTGACAGTCCAGTGGTTAAGACTCTGCATTTCCAATGCAGAGGGAGCAGGTTCCATTCTTGGTTGGGGAACTAAGATCCCACAAGCTGCGTGGCATGGCAAAAAAATTTAATTAAAAAAAATGATAATCAATCTATGTTGCTTTAAGCCACTAAGTTTGTGGTAATTTGTTACAGGAATAGGGAAGTTATGCAATATGCATGACCTCATTTAAAATTCATAAGAGCCTCATAGTAGGTACAACTGCAGGCCCCAGTTTACACAGGAGGAAACCACAGCTCAGAAGACCTATTTAAGGTATCACAGCCGGTGAGAGTGGTGGATGGACTTGAATTAGTTCCAGAGGATTCTAAAGTTTGTTCTTCTCTGCGTCTCTCTACTATTTTGTGTCCTCTCTTCTCTAATCTGTCTTTGTCTTCCTCTCTCATCCATCATCTCTCACACCAGGTATACATGGCTGAGGGTGTGGTCTCCAGTGAATACTTGGTTTGTCAGTAAGAATGCAGGTTTGAGGTCAGACACACCTTCATTTGAATCCAATTACTAGCTGTGTGGGCGAAAACAAATGATTCAATTGGAGCCTGTTTCCTTATCTATAAAAGAGGAGAAATAATTTCTACCTTGTAGGCTGAGAGAAAGCATTCAGTGAAATAATGTATGAAAAATGTCCAACAAAGAGCCTTGTATAGATTTTGTTTTTAATAAATATTATTTATTGTTGGTGAGGACCATTACTTTGTTGTAATGACTCTGGGAAGCCAGTTTTGTTTGTTTATTTTTCTTTCTTTTTTTTTTCCCTCCAGATGAGGTTTGGGCTTTTGTTTATACCTTTTTCATATCTGTCATCTCCTGATTCAGAGATGCTGGTTCATGCCTCTGGCACAGAATTACAACTACAAACTAGGGAACTATTAACCGCATACAAGTGGAGAGGAAGTGGCTTTTAGTGGTGTGGGCACTGGTGATCCATATTATGAATCCAGTCAGTAGCAAAGATGGACTGTTAGCAATATATATTTATCTCATGGGATCACATCACAGAGGAACAAAGAAAAAACAAAACCCGCTGAAAACTTCCTACTATTTAAATTTGGTCACTATGCTGTGGGAACCTAGAAAAGGGAGTATCTTTATCAGAATCCAGATTGTGATGACCTTCTGTTTTCTTGTTTTCAATTTTTTTATTAACTATAGTTGATTTACAGTGCAGTGCCAATCTCTGCTGTACAGCAAAGTGACTCAGTTATATACATATAGACACTCTTTTTTAATATTCTTTTCCTTTATGGTTTATCACAGGGTATCGAATACAGTTCCCTGTGCTACAGTAGGGCCTTGTTGTTTATCCATTCTAAACAGAATTATGGGGCCCTAAATTGAGTTTTGTCTATTTCATTTATCTTTCATTCAATTAACATATTTTGTTGGTCTAGACCCTTCATAAGCTTCTTCAAAAATGCTCTTGAAAAATCCCCTTCAGTTCTTGACCACGAGGTTTCTTCTTTTTTTTTTTTTTCAAAAAAATTCAAAATGTTTCTTATCTTATTCTTTTTGAAGAACTATTTTCAAAGATAATTTTGAGTGGTTCTCCGTAGAAGATCATCTCCACTTCCTTTCGAGGGTCCATCCAGTTCTGGGTGTCCAGCATCACATCTGATGCATAAAATGTACTTAATCTGGATTCACCGAATAAGGAAATTATCAAGTGAGCATGGGGCCACAGCTGTTGTTCATGCAAACAGATCCCTCCCCAGTTCAAAGGGGAATAAGTCAGAGTGAGTATGCATTCCCAAGAGATCTCAACCTAAGTAGTCCAAAAGTCTTAGCTGGTCTCGGGCATTTGCATAGATGTCCCTTGTACCTTATAAAAGAAAACTAAGTGTGGGGAAAAAAAAAAACCTCCTTGGGAATTGTGTTCTGTTCTTAAAAACTCAGAGGTACTAAGCTGTTTGCCTCGCTAATGGCTTTTTCAAAGTGTGTTGACACCCGAGTGGGTTTGAGAGAACAGTTTTTCCATGTGGGAAACACTATTTATGACTTAGGTACTGTGATTCTGGGTTTTTCTATAAAAGTTTTGTACTTGTAGTGCCCTTTATTCAAATCATCTTTGTCCTGCTTCTTGTCTCAGAGTCTTTGAACCAGCTGCAGAGGCAGTGAAAACAGCAGGATAACTGAGCCAAATGGAATATTTCTGGCAATAACAATTTATTGAGATCATCATTATTAACCGTGACAGGGGGCTTTCTTAATCACATCAGTGACTGCTATCCCCTAATGATCCTGCTTCATTGTACTCTACTACTCTAGAGCACTTACTATGTGTGACAAAGCTGAGGAATCACAAATCTACAGTCATTGAGAAGACGTTTCTAACCTGTTTATTGTTCAAGTTGTATTTACCCACAGTTTAAAATCTGCTATACCAAAGGTATAAATGAACACAGAATCATACCTTTGAAGATTTCCAAAAAGTAATTTTATCCAGTCCACTGCCTTCCATGGTTAAGTATTCAAACCATCAAAGACATATAGTTGCCATCCCATTTTTTTATTGGAATATAATTACTTTAATGTTGTGTTCGTTCCTGTTGTACAATGAAGTGACTCAGCCATATGCATGTGTGTATATATATATATATGCCTCCTCCCTCTTGGACCTCCCTCCCACCCTCCACGAGCACAACCCTCTAGGTCATCTCAGAGCACTGAGCTGAGCTCCCTGTGTTATATGGCAACTTCCCACTAGCTATCTCTTTTACACATGGCTATGTATATATGTCGATCTCAATCTCTCAATTCATCTCATCCTCCCCATTTCCCACTGTGTCCACATCTCCTCTATGTCTGCATCTCTATCTCTGCCTCAGAAATAGGTTCATCGGTACCATTTTTCAAGATTCCACACACACGGGTTAATATATGATACATGTTTCTCGCTTTCTGCCTTATTTCACTTTGTGTGACAAGTTCTAGATCCATCCACACCTCTACAGATGGCCCTGTTTGGTTCTTTTTAGTGGCCACCAGGCTTGGCATCTTCACCATACCTTAAATCGACTGTTTTGGTATTTCACTTTTTGGTCCTTGAGTTTTGGTGTGTGTGTGTGTGTGTGTGTGTGTGTGTATTTATATATATAGGGTCGCACAGAGTTGGACATGACTGAAGTGACTTAGCAGCAGCAGCAGTATATATATATATCTTCATTTCTTTGCAGGGATTGAAAAAATATTTCATATCTACTTTATCCCACTGAAAACACAGAATAGAATTCACTTCTCAAGACTGAACACAGAACTTCCTCAACTGCCTTAATTCTTTCTCACAATTAATATAAACACTGACTTTAATCCCTTTGGACATTCTTTGGTCCCTAAATACCAATTCATTATTGGTACTCTAAGAAGAGATAAGAAAGCCTTCTTCAGTGATCAATGCAAAGAAATAGAGGAAAACAACAGAATGGGAAAGACTAGGGATCTCTTCAAGAAAATCAGAGATACCAAAGGAACATTTCATGCAAAGATGGGCACGATAAAGGACAGAGATGGTGTGGACCTAACAGAAGCAGAAGATATTAAGAAGAGGTGGCAAGAATACACAGAAGAACTGTATAAAAAAGAGCTTCAAGACCTAGATAATCATGATGATGTGATCACTGACCTAGAGCCAGACATCTTGGAATGTGAAGTCAAATGGGCCTTAGAAAGCATCACTATGAACAAAGCTAGTGGAGGTGATGGAATTCCAGTGGAGCTATTCCAAATTCTGAAAGATGATGCTGTGAAAGTGCTACACTCAATATGCCAGCAAATTTGGAAAACTCAGCAGTGGCCACAAGATTGGAAAAGGTCAGTTTTCATCCCAATCCCAAAGAAAGGCAATGCCGAGGAGTGCTCAAACTACCACACAATTGCACTCATCTCACACGCTAGTAAAGTAATGCTCAAAATTCTCCAAGCCAGGCTTCAGCAATATGTGAACCGTGAACTTCCTGATGTTCAAGCTGGTTTTAGAAAAGGCAGAGGAACCAGAGATCAAATTGCCAACATCCGCTGGATCATGGAAAAAGCAAGAGAGTTCCAGAAAAACATCTATTTCTGCTTTATTGACTATGCCAAAGCCTTTGACTGTGTGGATCACAATAAACTATGGAAAATTCTGAAAGAGATGGGAATACCAGACCACCTGATCTGCCTCTTAAGAAATCTGTATGCAGGTCAGGAAGCAACAGTTAGAACTGGTCATGGAACAGCAGACTGGTTCCAAATAGGAAAAGGAGTACGTCAAGGCTGCATATTGTCACCCTGCTTATTTAACTTATATGCAGAGTACATCATGAGAAATGCTGGACTGGAAGAAACACAAGTTGGAATCAAGATTGCCGGGAGAAATATCAATAACCTCAGATATGCAGATGACACCACTCTTATGGCAGAAAGTGAAGAGGGGCTAAAAAGCCTCTTGATGAAAGTGAAAGTGGAGAGTGAAAAGGTTGGCTTAAAGCTCAACATTCAGAAAACGAAGATCATGGCATCTGGTCCCATCACTGCATGGGAAATAGATGGGGAAACAGTGGAAACAGTGTCAGACTTTGTTTTTCTGGGCTCCAAAATCACTGCAGATGGTGACTGCAGCCATGAAATTAAAAAATGCTTGCTCCTTGGAAGGAAAGTTATGACCAACCTAGATAGCATATTCAAAAGCAGAGACATTACTTTACCAACAAAGGTTCGCCTAGTCAAGGCTATGGTCTTTCCTGTGGTCATGTATGGATGTGAGAGCTGGACTGTGAAGAAGGCTGAGCGCCGAAGAATTGATGCTTTTGAACTGTGGTGTTGGAGAAGACTCTTGAGAGTCCCTTGGACTGCAAGAAGATCCAACCAGTCCATTCTGAAGGAGATCAATCCTGGAATTTCTTTAGAAGGAATGATGCTAAAGCTGAAACTCCAGTATTTTGGCCACCTCATGCGAAGAGTTGACTCATTGGAGAAGACTCTGATGCTGGGAGGGATTGAGGGCAGGAGGAGAAGGGGACGACAGTGGATGAGATGGCTGGATGGCATCACTGACTCGATGGATGCGAGTCTGGGTGACCTCCGGGAGCTGGTGATGGACAGGGAGGCCTGGCGTGCTGCGGTTCATGGGGTCGCAAAGAGTCGGACACGACTGAGCAACTGATCTGATCTGATCTGATCTGAGGGCTGCTGCTGCTGCTAAGTCACTTCAGTCGTGTCCGACTCTGTATGACCCCATAGATGGCAGCCCACCAGGCTCCCCCGTCCCTGGGATTCTCCAGGCAAGAACACTGGAGTGGGCTGCCATTTCCTTCTCCAATGCATGAAAGTGAAAAATGAAAGTGAAGTCGCTCAGTAGTGTCTGACTCCTAGCGACCCCATGGACTACAGCCTACCAGGCTCCTCCATCCATGGCATTTTCCAGGCCAGAGTATTGGAGTGGGGTGCCATTGCCTTCTCCGACTCTAGGGCAAAGGCCCCAAATCAAATACTGAGAGAGGAGAACTAGAAATGAGGAATTCTGCCCCCATCTAGAGTTTAGTCATATTGAGTCATCAACTCTAAGCAAACATGTATACTGACTCCTTAAATTCAAAATCAGTTCATATGCCAAACCTTGAACAGAAAGGTGAGCTTGTAATTAACCTGAAGGTTATTAACCTTTTTTTTTCTGAAAGTGAAAGTGCATTGACAGAATAATGTTTCACAAAGAAACCCAAAAGAGCCTGAGGCATTTAGGTAACCTCAGAAAACAGAGGAAAAAAACAGAGTGAAAAGTGAATATGAGGCTCAAGAGGGAGGGAATATAGGTGTACATATGGCTGATTCACTTCCTTATACAACAGAAACTAACACAATATTGTAAAGCAATTATCCTCCAATAATAAAATTAAAAGAAAAGAAAAAAGAAAAGTGAATGGTCAAACTTCATTAAGAATTAAGACAGTCATTACTCTTCAGATGCAACAGCTGATGTCTGGTAGCTCCACTTGAGTATCTTGTTATTAAAATGCTCACTTATAAGAATAAGAATGACTTCTTATTCTTATCAGAAGCTTCTCATACTTGTGACTCAGCCTCTGTTTCTCTTCTTCTCTCTTTATTCCAATTCTCTCTCACTTCCCCACTGTTTCTAAGACTACTTTCAACACCTTCCACTGCTTTTCTTTGATCCATAATGTCAAAATTCCACCAAAAGGAATACCCAACTGAATCAGTAGTCACCTTTCAATCAGGAAGAACATATTAGTCAATATTTTCCTGTGGCAACACGGCACAGATCCAGCCTTTCAACATGCCCCATACTCTTTATCAAACAGAATCACATGACCAGCATGATGCCCTAGGTGTAAGAAACTGACCAGGACCACTTATCTCAAACAAGTTTGTGAGTGTGGCAAGCTCTTCATGCCACCCAGTGCCTAGTAAGAAAGAAAAAGCTTCTTACCATCTTAAATATAAACCTATTTAGAATAGTGACTAAAAATTATTCTTTATGTAGTCCTGTGTGATTTGCAATGGAGAATGCAACACATTAATAGGCTTGCAATGTATTAGAAATATTAATATGTTCTATTATACTTTGTATAGAGATATACCAGAGATAGTCATTTTATTTAATAGTGTCAAGGGTGACCTACAAAGATCACTGTGCTGAGTTCTGCATGAAGGTGATGCAGTACTCACACTTTCAAGATGTGGACATTTTCAATGGTTTCCATCTGCTTGTATATTTACTCATTCAATCAATTTTTATGGCAGCTCTAATAGATGTTGACTTATATAAAAGGTGAACCATACATAATCCTTGCCCTACGCAATGTATAAAATGATAATTGTAGCACATTTTATTATATTTTTATGTCTAGCAATATAATGAAATTTTATTCAAAATGATACAGACCCTCAGAAAAGGAAACTGCATGATGGGTAAGAATATCAATTGCCATAAGGAAGTTAAACCTTCAAAGATGAATAAGAATGATTTAGCGCCAATGGAAAGTTTACTGTATGAAGAGATGAAGAGGAACAGACTGCAAAATGCACACTTGTTAAAAAATGATGATCTGAAGATGACTGAGCTTGTGACTTCCCTGGTGGTCCAGTGGTTAAGACTGTGCATTTCCAATGCAAGAGAAACAAGTTCAATCCTTGGTCGGGGAACTAAGAGCCCACATGCTGTTCAATAAGGCCAAGGCAGGGAAAAAAGACCCTTGAGCTTTTCTGTGAGACCAGGTCAGGTTTGGGTGATGTCAGAGAAGACATGGCTGGACAAATGATGTAAATCAGTAATTGCCACATGATGCTGTAAATGAAATGGTTATAGACAAAATCGCTGATTGTATTTATCTCATATATATCTTGATCACTGGCTTTGAATATGAATTTATTTTTCCAGATCAGCTAACACTGTGTGTGGAAGTACTTGATAGTAACATTTTTGAAGGAAGTTAGATCCTGTTGAAATTTCTGCTTTGCCATTTACTAGCTGGGTGATACTAACGAATTATGTAACCTTTCTAAGGCTGTTTTGTGTATGAAGAGAGGATAATAAGGCTACATAAGCCTATTTTAAAGATTAAATTGATAATACCCGTGAATGTGGGTTACGTGGTGAATAATGAGTGTGGCTATAATAAAGTGTCTAGGGTAGTTGTTTTCAAATACAGTTTAGCCGTGAAAGTTTCTTCAAATGTTAGAAGTCTGGTATGTAAAATGGATTAACTCTGAGCTGCTCTGTTGGAAGCAGAGTTGAGGCACCCAAGGCATGCACGGCCCTGCTCCCTCCCAGGCTCACTTCCACCCAGGTAACCCCTAAAGGAACCTGCAGATCGCAACTCGTAAAGCACCTTCCTTCAAAATGAATTGAATAAACAGATGAATTAATCTTTATCCATAGTTCTCTTTTCTAAGATTTATTTCCCTTTATCAGTGCTTTTGATCATTAATATTCAAAGCATTCTTCTCTCTTATACAGGCACTGTGTGTCATTTAAAATCCATGGTGCATTTCAGGCTTTCTTACTTTTCTGTTGTTCAGTCTCTAAGTTGTGTCCGACTCTTTGGGATTCCCATGGACTGTAGCACTCCAGGCTTCCTTGTCCTTCACTATCTCTCAGAGTGTGCTCAAATTCATATTCATTGAGTCAGTAATATTATCTAACCATCTCATCCTCTGCCACTGCCACTCCTTCACCTTTTGCCTTCAGTCTTTCCCAGCATCAGTGTCTTTTCCAATAAATCGACCCTTCACATCAAGTGGCTAAAGTATTGGAGCTTCAGCTTCAGCATCAGTCCTTCCAGTAAATATTCAGGGTTGATTTCCTTTAGGATTGACTGGTTTGATCTCCTTGCAGTCAAGGGACTCTCAAGAGTCTTCTCCAGCACCACAATTCTCTAGCGCCACAATTTCCTACTTTATGTTCTTTAAATCAGTAACTGTGATAAAGCATCATTCAAAAAAACTTTAATTATGTATACATGCACAATACCTTCAAGTAAATCAGGAAGTCTTTCCCTCTGTGCGAACTTCCTTTCAGTGGAAAAGTCCCCATGACAATACAGCTTGGTAAGCCCATGGCACCTATAGGCAGATTAGAAAAAGACGGCATTTTCCTTGACAAACCCAGATCTGACCTACTCATGGCTGGGTGGGCTGAGCAGGCAGGTTCAGATCCCACCTGGCCCCTTGACTGCGGTCTCGTTTTAGAGAACTCCACACATGATGATGCTTGAAAGCCCTATTTATACTAGATTATTTTGGCTCCAGCTCTAATTTATCAAAAGATATTTTGGAAACAAAAATGAATTCAAATTTATTTCAGGTCCTGGTTAAATTCTCACTTTTTAGAGAATTCCAAACATAGGCAATGTTTTAAAGCTACTTTGTGCCATTAATGATTATAATAGGGGATTTCTTGTATATCAATTTCTCTGGAAATATCCTTGGTAGTATCATTTCAAATTCCAAACAATGCCTTAGTCCAGAGGCAAAGCAATGAAGTGCCATCACTAGGCAAAGGGAGAGAAATACACTTCCTGGTGTTAACTCTGCTTCATGGGAACAAGCTTTACAATTGCTGAGCCTTGACTCTTCGCAGGCATAACTTAAGGCAAGATGTCCTATTACTGTACATATAAACATATGAGAAAATAGTCAGAAAATAGTTAGTCTATGCATAACAAATGGATATGAGGCCTTTGATGGTGGAAAGCTTTAAAATTCTATCTTCCAGAGGGGTGTGAGCCTTAAGTATTGAAATAGGAAAGTCAGCTTAGAGTATTTAAGACTGCTCGCTAGACACAAACAATATCTGGGGTTTGAAAATGCAGGTTATGCCAAAGTTCGGCATCTGAATTCCAACTGCCTAGGTTTGTAAAAGAAAGATATTACTTCCCTCACATGAGTGTTACAGGGCATAAATAAGATAACCTATATGACAGTGCCTACAGCTGAAGAAATATAGCTTCTTTTTAAATAATTTATTATTTAGAATAATTTAATCTAAATTTCATCTTCATTCACTTTGTAGCCTGGAGCACCTGATCTGGAACAGTGCTGCTCAACACAATTTTCTGCAGTGATGGGAAATATTCCATATTTGTGATATCCAATATGGCAGGAGCTAGTGCCATGGGCTATTGAGCTTGAGAAATGTGGTCAGGATGACTGAGGAACTGAAGTTTTTAATTGCTTAATTTTAATTAATTGAAACTCACATTCCAGTAGACACACGTGGTTAGTAGCTACTGAGGGGGATAGAGCAGCTTCAGAAAAGAATGTGACCCCAAAAGGGTAGTCCTATTATAGCTGAGTATTTATTCTTAGCGATACATCCCTAAGAAAGACAATATTTGTTTTTGCAAACATTTTTAGGGCCAAATGTTCTTAAACTGGAGCTATTGGGCAAAATTACATGATAATCATGTTAAAGGTTGAGGTGTGTTTTTCTGAGGAGAGGATTCCTATTTACCACTGTATTTAGACAGGGGATGTCTCACAAAATAACAATAAATAAAGAAAATAATAATATACCTAAGTTCCATAGCCCTCTTTAAGTTTAAAATGCCCAAAGTTTGGTTCAGAAGACAGAGGTATCCTAGCTATTGTATTAGTTCATATAGCTATAATTTTCCATTAACACTAAAAAATAAGCAGGGTTTTCGGTGAAAATGTGTAAAATATGGAATTCATAAAAGTGTCCCATTGCTCTATTTAGATCAAGGCTAGCAAACACATTTTAATATATTTAATTACACATTAATTACATATTTCTTTTCATTGATTTCCTCTAGAATATGAAATAGTACAGAATAGTATAGAAATGTACAAATTAAAAAGTGCCATTTTTCCCACTTCCTAACCTATTTCAACCCCATCCCTAGGGATAACTATGTCAATAATTAGTTATATTTTCCTATAGCCTTTAAAAAAATTATCCATACATTATCCATGTATGGATAAAAATCATCCATGCATGTGTGTGTACATGTGTTTGTGTGTATAAATATTGACTTCTATGATATCAATACCTTTTGCAGTGGGTTGAATAATGACTCCAAAGATGTCCACATTTCTAATCACTTGACCATACGAATCTATGACCTTATATGATGGAAAAAGAGATCTGTGCAGGTGTGGTTAAGAGTCTTGAGGAGGGCATATTACCCTGGATTATCTAGGGGAGCCCATGTAATCACAAGGGTCCTTAGAAGAGGATAAGATCTTGAAGTACAAAATGTTATGACAAGCAAGAGGTTCTAGTGACTCGAGAAAGGGGACATAAACTCAAGAATGCAGGCAGCCCTCCAAAAGGAAAGAAGGCAAATAAATTGATTAAGTCTTCCCTGATGAAGGAACACAGTTCTGCTGACACCTTGATTTTAGACTTCTGACCTTCGGTGCTGTAAGAGAATAAATTTATGTTGTTCTAGTCACTTACTCCTTGGAAGGAAAGTTATGACCAACCTAGATAGCATATTCAAAAGCAGAGACATCACTTTGCCAACAAAGGTCCGTCTAGTCAAGGCTATGGTTTTTCTTGTAGTCATGTATGGATGTGAGAGCTGGACTGTGAAGAAGGCTGAGTGCTGAAGAATTGATGCTTTTGAACTGTGGTGTTGGAGAAGACTCTTGAGAGTCCCTTGGACTGCAAGGAGATCCAACCAGTCCATTCTAAAGGAGATCAGCCCTGGGATTTCTTTGGAAGGAATGATGCTAAAGCTGAAACTCCAGTACTTTGGCCACCTCATGCAAAGAGTTGACTCATTGGAAAAGACTCTGATGCTGGGAGGTATTGCGGGCAGGAGAAGGGGACGACAGAAGATGAGATAGCTGGATGGCATCACTGACTCAATGGAAGTGAGTCTGAGTGAACTCCTGGAGTTGGTGATGAAAAGGGAGGCCTAGTGTGCTGCAATTCATGGGGTTGCAAAGAGTCAGACATGACTGAGCGACTGAACTGAACTGAACTGAACTGAGTCACTAAATTTGTGGCTATTTGTTACAGCAAGTGATAGGAAATGAATACACTGTTTTACAACTTACAGTTGTTTAACTTAGTATAACATATGCATCCCTCATATGTTAACATTATGAAGCACTACTCCATTCTTTGCAGTAATTGCCTAGAGTATTAGTTTGCCTTCCCTTTATACTGTGATGCATAAGCCTTCAAAGAGGGACGGTATATATGTATTGTTGTTATTGTTCAGTCACTAAGTTGTGTCCTACTTTTTGTGATCCCATGGACTTCAGCATGCCAGGCTTCCCTGTCCTTCACTGTCTCCTGAAGTTTGCTCCAATTCATGTCCATTGAGTCAGTGATGCTATCTAACTATCTCATCCTCTGTCGCCCTTTTCTCCTTTTTGCCTTAAATCTTTCCCAACATCAGTGTCTTTTCCAATGAGTTGGCTCTTTGCATCAAGTAGCCAAAGTATAGACTGCAAGGAGATCAAACCAGTTAATCCTAAAGGAAATCAGTTCTGAATATTCATTGGAAGGACTGATGCCAAAGCTGAAACTCCAATACTTTGGCCACCTGATGCAAAGAACTGACTCATTGGAAAAGACCCTGATGCTGGGAAAGATTGAAGGCAGGAGGAGAAGGGGACACCAGGGGATGAGATGGTTGGGTGGCATCACCAACTCAATGGACATGAGTTTGAGCAAGCTCAGGGAGTTGGTGATGGACAGGGAAGCCTGGCGTACTGTAGTCCATGGGGTCGC
This sequence comes from Tragelaphus eurycerus, assembly GCA_935064755.1. Lineage (NCBI taxonomy): Eukaryota > Metazoa > Chordata > Mammalia > Artiodactyla > Bovidae > Tragelaphus > Tragelaphus eurycerus. Next base: position 6,326,261 of record CAKXYN010000034.1, on the reverse strand, counting down.
AAAGAGTCAGATATGACTGAGCAACTGAACTGAACAGAGCCAAAGTATCCCAGATTCAGCTTACAGCTGATTCACATTGTACTGCAGAAACCAACACATCACCGTAAAGCAATTATCCTCCAATTAAAAGTAAGTTTAAAAAAATACACACCCTTGATTATCTATCTTTGAGCATTTGTCCAGATGGTTTTGTGGAAAAGCTAATTTCAGAGAGGAACTGCCTGGTGAGAGGATGAAGACATACGTAATAAATGTATTGTTCCTCAAAACACTTGTCCAGGCTCCCTACAGACTGTCTCGCTCACCAGAGATTATATGTCCCTGCTCCACAAGAAAATAGACCTGGTCATGTGACCTGCTCTGGCCAATAAAATGTAGGCAGAAGGGATCTGGGTCCTGGCACTGTAGAAACTAGTGTGTATTTGTTTTCTTTCCCACTGCTGATCCCTGATGGATATGCAGGGAGACCAAAAAATTAGTAGTAAGTCTTTGTGGTTGTTAATGATTGCAGTTATGGGGTTCTTGAACACAAAAGCACAAATTAGCCTAAACTGCTTGATGATGTATGTGCGTTTAAAACACTCATAATTACTACCAGATTGCCTTCTCAAGAGCTGTTCGTGTCCACCAACATTGCTTCAAGTGTCTTTTTTCCACACTCTTGCTCACAGTATATAGTAATCATTTCTAACTTTTGTGTTTCTTTTGAGAAAAGAAAATGGTTCCTCACTGTTTTAACCTGCGTTTTTCTGATTTCATGCAAGATTCCTTCAGATGTTTAAGATTCAACTATATTTCCTCTATGAAATATTTCCATGGTTAATGTCTATTTTTATCTACAGTCATTTGTCATTTTTACATAAATTTTCTTGAGTGCTTGTACATTGTATTACTGCTTGCTTCATTTGTCCACATTTTTAATGATTTATTTGGTTCTCTTTTCTGGCTGCACTGTGTAGCATGAGGAATTGGAGTTCGCCAACCAGGGATTGAATCCACGGCCCCTGTGGTGGAAACATGGAGTTTTAACCTGACCACCAGGGAAGGCCCTAGTTTGATATTTTAAGATGGCTTTCACTACACAGAAGTAGTTATTACAAATATATATGTATGTGTGTGTGTGTGTGTGTGTGTGTGTCGGCTATGCTATGCTAAGTCACTTCAGTCGTGTCCGACTCTGTGTGACCCCATAGACGGCAGCCCACCAGGCCTCCCCGTCCCTGGGATTCTCCAGGCAAGAACACTGGAGTGGGTTGCCATTTCCTTCTCCAATGCATGAAAGTGAAAAGATAAAATGAAGTCGCTCAGTCATGTCCGACTCTTAGTGACGCCATGGACTGTAGTCTACCAGGCTCCTCTGTCCGTGGAATTTTCCAGGCAGAGTACTGGAGTGGGGTGCCATTGCCTTCTCCATATATATATATATATATATATATATATATATATATATAACATATATACTAGTTTCATTTGAATTAAAACATAACAAGCCAACACCAAATTGATCTCTTAGTCACTACATAGGCTACTCAGAATGGCTCACTTTGAAATCCAGATGACAACTGCTGATTCAATATCTGATATTTTGAGCCAAAGCATGTACCAGGAATGTTAGTGCAGACATATGGTGGATGACAAAAATGGAAAAAAAAAAAAATCCAAGGCCAAAAAACACCCAAAGGACAAAAATATTAAAGGATGAAGCAAGGATCCAAGTAAGCACAAAATTATAAATTTAAATAATCATAATTAAGGTAAAAATAATAATAATTCAGCAACACGTAGCAACACTCATGAAATGTTTATAAATTAAAAGTAAATAGTGTAATACTGCAGGTTTTTTTCTATGTATTTTCAACAATTTCTTTTAGCCGACTTCCTAGTAAGTAGGGTTTTTGAATTAATGTCATCATAGTAACACTACTACAGAAGGGAGTGAAAACTTGAAAGCAAATAAGATGGACATTATTATAGCTATAATTAAACAATTACATTAAGTAAAATCTGACATATAAATTGACTGAAATATAATGAAGCTGTTAAAAATTAATTTATATAATTACATGGAATCCTGGGCCAATCCTAATGTCTTTTTTTTTTTTTTTAACCTTTTTTTTTTTAAAAAACCTTTTTTATCCTGTCCACTTCTGTTTTTTTATATGTTTTTATGGAACTTTGTCCCTCTATTCTAACATTTATCAAGATGCATCTTGTTTATTATTTTCATCTCTAGACATCAAGGTCTCCAGAACTAGATTTATGTCTTTTCTTTTTTGACATACAATTCATGTTTTCTAACTTAAAATGTATTTATCCATTGCTTCAAGAAAAATAGAAAACAAAATTGCTTGGAGACCACAAATACAATTATACAAAATTATATAAATATGTTGATATAGGTTAGAAGGGAACAAAGAAATGAAAATAACACAGCACAATCATAGCCTTATAGATGCTATTTCAAATGATTCTCTTATAAGAAAGTATTTTTAATGCCAAGTGGTATAAAGAAGATTCGCATGACGCATATTTCTTCCACACAGAGATAGCCATTGTTAATGTGACTTATTCTTTTCAAACCTTTCTACGCCTTTTAGAAAACATTATTGAAATGATTGCACCTATAAAAATTGTTTAGTCTATTTGCCCCACATTTTCACTTTAAAGTTACTTTTTAACAGTTTATTATTAAACCCATATAAACAGTCTCACCTGAGTGATATGTAGCCCTCAGAGGAGGACAACACAGCATGTCAAAGCTCTCAGAAGAGATGAAGGACCAAAAGCAAGGATGCTGTCCATGGAAATGTGATCGCACCTCTCAAAAGGCCGAATTTGTTTTGTTTTCAAGCAAATCGGCCAGTCCCCACGACACACACACATGTAGGTGGAATGATAGGAAACAAATCTCTGGGTAAGAAATCAGAAGGTTTAGAAAGAATTCCTGAAGGATAAATCTCGGAAAAAGAAGAGGTAGAACAACCTGGAGCATATACAGTGTTGTCTAAGCTAAACTGGGGCTTCCCTCGTGGCTCTGAGGGCAAAGCATCTGCCTGCAATGTGGGAGACTTGGGTTTGATACCTGGGTTGGGAAGATGCCCTGGAGAGGGAAATAGTAACTCACTCCAGCACTTTTGCCTGGAAAATTCCATGGATGGAGGAGCCTGGTAGGCTATAATCCGACCTTACGAAGAAAGAAGATGAAGGTAAGAAATAAGATTGTATTTACATCTGTGATCTCAAGCGCAAAATATATTATGGCAGAGGTGGGGCATTTCACTAAACTACAGAGTAAGATGATTCTAATAAACAAAGAAAAGGGCATCGGTGTATGTGCTGTGTGTTAAGTCGCTTCAGTCATGTCCAGTTCTTTGCAACCCCATGGACGATAGCCTCCTGGTTCCTCTGTCCATGGGAGTCTCCAGGCAAGAATACTATTGTGGGTGCTATTTCTTTCTCCAGGGCATCTTCCCAACCCAGGGGTCGAACCACCTCTCTTATGTCTCCTGTGTTGGCTTTACCACCACTACCACCTGGGAAGCCCATGTTCTATAGCCTTCCCATGAGAAAAAATAAAGGTCCTGATAAGGAGACAGACTCTTGAACTAGAAAATTCCTCTGTGACCTAGTACTTCCATACTTGGGAATAAAGTTTCCCCACTCCTATCTCTGCCCACAAAGACTTCAGTTCAATGTGGGTGCTCCTTCTGATAGTAAAAAAGTAAGTTACTATCTAGATGAAGTCAGTTATTTCTTCTTATATGGCTGCTTCAGGGACATAAAGACTAGAATGTTCTGTGTAGGCACAGAGCTACCTTAAGTGAGCTGAATATCCATAAAACAAAACAATGGCAATTCTCTTGTGTTCTTCAATAGATTTTCTGTAATAAAGACATTATCCTATACCTGCCCTGACCAATACAGTAGCCACTGACAATGTATGGCTACTGAGCACTTTAAATGAGGCTAGCGTGATGCAAGAACTAAATTTCCAATCCTATTTAAGTTTAATGCATTGAAAATTACATTTAAACAGCACACAAGGCTAGCAGCTGCCATATTGGACAGCTAAGCTGTCAGTTGTAACTTTGGGCTAATCACTTAAGCTGTAACTTTCTCTGATCTTTGTCAATATAGATCCAGGTATCATTTCAGTTCAGTTCAGTCACTCAGTCATGTCCAACTCTTTTCGACCCCATGGACTGCAGCATGCCAGGCCTCCTTGTCCATCAACAGCTCCCGGAGCTTACTCAAACTCATATCCATTGAGTTGGTGATGCCATCCAACTATCTCATCCTCTGTCATCCCCTTATCCTCCCACCTTCAATCTTTCCCAGAATCAGGGTCTTTTCAAATGAGTCAGTTCTTCATATCAGGTGAACAAAGTATTACAGTTTCAGCTTCAGCATCAGTCCTTCCAATGAATATTCAGGACTGATCTCCTTTAGGATGGACTGGTTGGATCTCCTTGCAGTTCAAAAGCATCAATTCTTCAGCACTCAGCTTGCTTTATAATCCAACTCTCAAATCCATACATGACTACTGGAAAACTGTAGCTTTGACTAGACGGACCTTTGTTAGCAAAGTAATGTCTATGCTTTTTAAAGATACAGGTATACTGGGCCAATCAAATCAGATTCCATGATAATGGCACTTGTCTGGTCTTACCCACTGCTGAGGTTTGCACGTGTGAAGAGTATACTGATTGTGCCTCATATAAACAGGCATCAGGATGCCAAAATCCAGATATGCATCAACTCTGTGCATGGAGCTTTTACGTTTGAAAATAGAAAATCTCAGAATTATAGTTCCTTTCCCCAACTTCCTTTTCTTAGTTTGGTCATTTATTCACCAATCCTATGCTATGCTATGCTATGCTATGCTAAGTCACTTCAGCTGTGTCCGTCTCTGTGTGACCCCATAGACGGCAACCCACCAGGCTCCCCTGTCCCTGGGATTGTCTAGGCAAGAACACTGGAGTGGGTTGCCATTTCCTTCTCCAATGCATGAAAGTGAAAGTGAAGTCACTCAGTTGTGTCCAACTCTTAGCGACCCCATGGATTGCAGCCTAACAGGCTCCTCTGTCCATGGGATTTTCCAGGCAAGAGTACTGGAGTGGGGTGCCATTGCCTTTTCCGCACCAATCCTATAGATGCTGACAAGTTATTTGGTCTTTGACTCCTATTGTTCAATAGAGCTAATGAAGAAAAAAGTATGTATTCATATGTATGTATGTATGTATTCATATAAACATATATGAATTTTACATCTAAAAAGGGAAACTGAAGTCTTAAATCAAGTCTGAGTTTTCAACTGCAAACACATAGTTTGGTAACCTGGGAACAGACATTATAAGTACACCCATAAACCCCAAATCACCTTTTTTCTCATCTCTGAGCTCTGGTTGATCAGACCTGTTAAACAGTCTCTCACGATAAGCCACAGTGTTTGCTTTCTATTTGTATTTCTTCCTTAACCATCAGAACAAATGGAATGAAAGATTTCGGGTGATGAGATCAGTGAGATGAAACTAAGATGTACCACTGAGCTACTAAGTAGAAGGGATGAACTCCAGGAAAACCCTTGAATGGATGAGAAATTAAGAAGGTCGAATTAAGCGTATTGAAAGATGTATCTGCAGAGTCATTACTCCCTCATTTCTTTGTGACTGGTTCTAAGGGAAATTCAGCCCAGGGATATTTTTCTCCCTCTGGCTTCTTGCTGTCTGCTTTTCAACGGGACTAACTACTCTCTGAATGCAGTGGGGGCTTTTATGGTTGAAGGTGAGGTTTTGAAAGGCTATTTTTTTTTTAATGTGGTTTTTCTAGAACCCGAACCGATTAAGGAAGTAAATGAGAGACAAACTGCTGCAGGGCTCTGAATAGGAAATGATCTGTGAGTAAATTGAACAAGCCAGGAGACAGTAAATAGGCAATTAACATTCATTTTGGCAAATCTGCACCTGTTGGAGCTGAAAATACAAAGGGAAACGTGAAGGAGAATGACAGAGCATACCTGTCAAACATCTAAGTAGTGAAAGATTTTAAATCCTGAACTCCATGAAATCATGAGTGTGAATTATATGAAACTGCACATATGGCCGGACATCAAGAGAGACAGAATCTACAGTGACATCGTGTCTTCGCCACTCATTCTCTGCCTCAGTGTGCCTGAAGAGTTTTAGTGGATTTGGTATGGCTGATGGTGGTGTTTATATGATCGTTACCCTTGAGGATTCAGGAAGTCTTGATAGATATTGTTAGGGGCAAGATGGTTTACAGAGAAAGTTATTTAAGGGCTCCATTCTCTTCTCCATCTACTGTTTCTTTTCCATTTTGTAAGGGCTCTACCATCAGCCCTGGGGAAGGCAATGGCACCCCACCTCAGTACTCTTGCCTGGAAAATCCCATGGACGGAGGACCCTGGTGGGCCGCAGTCCATGGGGTCGCTGAGAGTCTGACACAACTAAGCGACTTCACTTTCACTTTTCACTTTTATGCATTGGAGAAGGAAATGGCAACCCACTCCAGTGTTCTTGCCTGGAGAATCCCAGGGACGGGGGAGCCTGGTGGGCTGCTGTCTATGGGGTTGCACAGAGTCGGACACGACTGAAGCGACTTAGCAGCAGCAGCAGCAGCGCTACCTCAGCTCACAAAGAAGACCCACTGTTTAGAAAGGAGCCTGTATGGTCAGGCCATTCAAGATGGCTATTTCCTTGCTATCTGTATATCCCCTACTTGACCAGCCCCTGCTTCACTCACATGATATTCGATTCTCTTAATCATAGGGCTTAATCAGTAACTACCCACGTGCTTGCTTCCTGCTCCAGCAGTTGGTTTCCCTAGTAACTGATCAGCCACCCTGACATCAATCCCTTATAAATGGTAACCTTCTCCTCTGAGTAGTACAGATTGTCACCATATCCTGCCTGCCATCTCCTGCACATGGTGGGGTTTCACGCTGGGACATTTTCCTTCAGATATGTAACATCCCCTTGCCCAATAAGCCACTGATGACTCTGTGGCACTTTCTTCAATCTTGAGCCTGGGGAACTGTAAAACTTGCAGGACTGTGGGGGTGTAGCCCAACAGAGTCCTTTGGAAAAGTTAGAATCGTGCTTTGGGATCCACGTCACTAACTGCTTAGTAAAGTGTGCCGTGTCCCACATTTCCATATCCTTTTTTTTTTTTTTTAATCTTTCTATTTTTTTTTTAATTTGGAGGCTAATTACTTTACAATATTGTAGTGGTCTTGCCGTACATTGACATGAATCCGCCACGGGTATACACGTGTTCCCCATCCTGAACCGCCCCTGCCACCTCCCTCCCCATCCCATCCCTCTGGGTCATCCCAGTGCACCAGCCCCGAGCACCCTGTCTCATGCATCAAACCTGGACTGGCAATCCATTTCACATATGATATTATACATGTTTCAATGCCATTCTCCCAAATCATCCCACCCTCGCCCTCTCCCACAGAGTCCAAAAGACTGTTCTATACATCTGTGTCTCTTTTGCTGTCTCACATACGGGGTTATCGTTACCATCTTTCTAAACTCCACATATATGCGTTAGTATACTGTATGCGTTAGTATACTGTATTGGTGTTCTTTTTCTTAACGATTCCTTGTTTACCACCTAAATTCTAAATGTCTCTGATAAACCATATCCCTGGAATTTATGGCTGATCTTTGTAAGTCTTGGCTCCATTTTAATGGAGCTTTCTAGAAATGATCCCCTGAGATAAACATAAAATGAATGTTTGGAAGTCTCGGCCTCATGGCTGGCCTTTGGAAAAGATATTCTTAAGCAGATGTGCGTGTGGCTTTTGTTAATTACATGGATTAGGGGAGCAACTGCCCTTGCATGAAGGCGTCCGCGTGACAGAGGCATCCTCACTGTAAAGAACCTAAGATAATAAGATGGTTTTAAAGGAATTGTTTCATTCAGAGATAATTTAGATCATTGAACATTTCTCTAATTCTGAAATTTTTGTATATACTTATTAAAGAGCAGAGGATGAGCTGGAATTGCCTTTTATGATTTAATACCTTATAACCCCAGTACTCTTGCCTGGAAAATCCCATGGACGGAGGAGCCTGGTGGGCTCCAGTCCATGGGGTCGCTAAGAGTCGGACACGACTGGGCGACTTCGCTTTCACTTTTCACTTTCATGCATTGGAGAAGGAAATGGCAACCCACTCCAGTGTTCTTGCCTGGAGAATCCCAGGGACAGAGGAGCCTGGTGGGCTGCCGTCTATGGGATCGCACAGAGTCGGACACGACTGAAGCGACTCAGCAGCAGCAGCAGCAGCAACCCAAGCTATAGTCAATACAACATTGGTATCTTGGGAAAAGTGAAGGGAAAGCCTCTCAGTCATGTCTGACTCTTTGTAACCCCGTGGACTGCAGCCTTCCAGGTTCCCCTGTCCATGGAATTCTCCAGGCAAGAATACTGGACTGGGTAGCCTTTTCCTTCTCTAGGGAATCTTCCTGACCCAGGAATCAAACCCAGGTCTCCCACATCATGGGTGGATTCTTTACCATCTAAGCCACCAGGCAAGCCCAGGAATACTGGAGTGGGTAGCCTGTCTTCTCCAAGAGATCTTCCAGACCCAGAAATCAAACCAGGGTCTCCTGAATTGAAGGCAGATTCTTTACCAGCTGAGCCACCAGGGAAGCCTTATCCTGGGAGATGCTGACAGCAATTCTCCATTATCAACTAACTTCTAGGAAGTTGTGTCTGTTTACACTACCCCTGAAAATGAATAGTGTACAACCCAGTGAAATTTACAAGAAAAAAATACACCTCATCTCAACGCAGTTAACTTCACGAAGAATCCCATTGTTTCACAGAGCACAGTTGGGGTAATTTTGATTTAGTTTATAGTTTGAGGTACCGTTTTATCCACTATCTTGCTGGAGTATCATATTGCTTGTCCCCTCAAAGAGCAAGGAAGCACTTAGCCCAAATTTTTGGCTGCTGTAAATATGAGCTACCTGATCTCTTTTAACTCACTATGCAACTTCTTTCCCAGACTGAGCTTAGTGACCCAGGGCCCAGGAGTCAGGTTCTCTGGCAGGACTGGCCTTCTTCAGCATCTTTCCTGATAGTGGTAGTGATACCGCCTCCATGAGAAGTAAAGCATAAATCAGCACCTACACATATACACCCAGGGACTTTTCACCTGTTTATCGCACAGGTGCACAGGATCTGTATCAAGCACTAAGGAAAACATGAGAGAATACAAGACTAGACTCCTACTGCTGCCTGTCTCTGCAGTTCCTGGAAAACAGACCTGCAGAAAGCAGTTCACTGTTATACTTTAACTGTTAAAAATTCACTTCAGTTATTTCCAAAGGCTAGCCTGAGCTACTTGCTTTCTAAATTCTAATAGATCTAAAGCTTCAACTTTTTAAGTATATGATCTCCCAGTAATGAGGTTCAAATGTGTTATAAGTTCCTATACAGAGGGAGTATTGGGTTCCAGAGTTAAATTCAGCAGCATTTCATTGCTCAAGATGGCAACATGCCCTCTGAGAGTCGGGAAAGACAGTGGAGGAGCTTCCCAAGGACAGCTGTACTTGATGCATGGATGGGACACACCCCCTCACCCACCAAGGGAAACAGGGAGCTAGAGCTGGGGTCTGTTATGAGAAATCCCCAGAAGCAAAGGCAGTGTTAGGACAATGAAGCTCTTGTTTGCTCCAACTAGGCTCCCTACGTTCATGCTTTCTCTTTTCTACTCTTCTCTCCCACGTGAAAATCAAAGTTATATTTCTTTTTTCTTTGTAGTTTTCATGTGTTAGTTGCTCAGTCATGCCTGACTTTTTGTGACCCCATGGACTGTAGCTCTCCAGGTTCCTCTGTCTGTAGAATTCTCCAGGCAAGAATGCTGGAGTGGGTTTCCATTCCAGGAGATGTTCCTGACCCAGGGACCAAGCCCAGTTCTCTTCATTATAGGCAAATTCTTTACTATCTGAGCCACCAGGGAAGCCCAATTATCTCCCACATGAAAAAAACAAAGTTATATTTCGTTGTTTTCTTTTTTGTGTGTACAATACTTTCTGTTTATTTACAAATTAAACATTCTTTCTCTGAAAAAATTCCTGATCCATAAAAATTACTCCCTAATTACCTCAGTTGGTAATTTTTTTTCTGAGCTAAAACAAGACCCCTCTTACCCTTGGGCTAGTTTGCTAGGGCTTCTGACACAAAGCACCACAAGCTGAGTGGATTAAGACAGCAGACATGTATTCTCTCTGCTTCTGCAGACTAGGTGTCTGAAATCAAGATGGCAGCAGGGTGGTTATTCCTGAGGGCTCTGAGGGAGTTCAACATATTGTTTCGTGGGAAGCACAATTCAATCCTTCCTCCTGTCAAAACCTTTCAATGGTTCTATTGCATTCAGGATGAAATTCAAAATCTTTTGTCCCTTTCTGTCTCTCCAGCCTCATCTCCCACCCAAACTCTAAATTTCAGTTATTCAGAATTGCTTGTTTCTCTGCATGTGTTGCATCTTCTCTTGCTTTATCCCATGCTGTAATAGTGATCATTCACAATTTATACCATACTGCTATGCTTCAGGTACATGTTAATATCATAGTTTTTACAATAACCCTATAAGACAGGTGATTTCCATTCGTTCCCACTTTCCAGAGGAGGAAATTAAAGCCAGACAAATCAAGTAAATTGCTAAAGGCCGAGGGATGAGAATGGCTTCCCAGGTGGCTCTGTAGTAAAGAACCCACCTGCCAACGCAGGAGACACTAGAGACTCGGATTCGATCCCAGGGTCAGGAAGATCCCCTGGAGGAGGAATTGGCAACCCACTTCAGTGTTCTTGCCTGGAGAATTCCACAGACCGAGGAGCATGGTGGGCTACAGTCCATGGAGTTGCACGGAGTGGGACACCACTGACTAATGCTTTCACTTTCCCTGGTGCTCAGCAGTAAAGAATCTGCCTGCAATGCAGGAGACAATAGAGATTCTGGTTCAATCTGTCAGAAAGGTCCACTGGAGAAGGGAATGGCGACCTATTCCAGATTTTTGCTGGGGAATTCCTTGGACAGAGGAGCCTGGAAAACTACGGTCCTCGGGGTTGCAAAGAGTCAGACACGAGTTAGCAACTGAACAACAACCACACAGGGATGAGAATCCGGGTGACCCAGGACCAGAGGCTGCCTTCTTTTTCTTATAAGTATTCACATGTGTTTTTTAAAATTATTTATTTTGGCCATGTGGTATGGCATGTTAGATCTTAGTTTCCCCACCAGGGATGGAACCCATATACCCTGCACTGGGAGTGCAGTCTTAAGCACTGGACCACCCGGGGAGTCCCCAGAGGAATTCTCGATATTTCATTACAGGATCTTTCAAGTAGAAGATTTTGGGAGAGCCCATCCAAAGAACCACCCTGCTCCTTCTTCTTTCAAATGCTTCCTCTCCTCCAGCTTCCCTCTCTGCCCTCCCCTGAATCCCAGTCTGATTTGGCACCTCCCATGTCTGCTCCCCAATCGTACAGACGCACATACCTGTCTGACCTGAACACTTACTTCCCAGGCCCCAGGTTATTTAGTCTCTGGATGGAGTAGCATTTAAAAAGAAAAAAACAACCCAGCAACACAAAATAATTAAAAACAGACTCCATTTTTAAACTGTGACTTGTGAAGACCATGAAAGCAGACCCAATGAATAACTCATCATTCTCCAGAACCTCCATCCTGTACAACCCCAGTCTCTCATTCCCCAAAGCCATGGCAGGGCCACTTGTTCAATTCCCCAATTAAAAAAAAAAAAAAAACCCACAGCACCCAGATCACATGACATATTTTCTCTCTTTATCCACATTTTATCTTTACCTGCCAAAAATTTCGTTCAGGTTTTTCTATAACATCTTATGGAAAAACCTGAGCGAACTTTTAGGCCATCCCCCACTACCTGAGCAAACTTTATTCCCATACTTTCTTTCCTGTGGGAAAACTTAAATGACCATCAACTCTCTTCATAATTAATTTTAAAGCTGCAGTGCTTCAATCAATGCAAAGCTAAGCCCAAGCATCAAGCTGGTAATATGGATGATATGCACTTATAATTACATATTTCAGTTGACTATAAAATCTATTATTACACTAATAAAATGTAAAAAACTCCTTAACCAGCTAGGAACTTGAAGCAGTTTCCATACCAGGGTTTGCCATTTCAAAGTTGTTCAGAGATTGTGTAGAAGGAGTGACACAAACTACTGGGGAGCTATTTTTGCATCAAATCACAGTATGTGTTTAGGTGAACCTAAAAACACAGAGTATGTTTTAGGTTCAGTTCAATCAGTCATGTCCAACTCTTTGCAACTCCATGGACTGTAGCATGCCAGGCCTCCCTGCCCATCACCACCTCCCAGAGTTTGCTCAAACTCATGTCCATTGAGTCAGTGATGCCATCCAACCATCTCATCTTCTATCATCAACTTCTCCTCCCACCTTCAATCTTTCCCAGCATCAGGGTCTTTTCAAATGAGTCAATTGTTTGCATCAGTTGGCGAAAGTATTGGAATTTTAACTTCAGCATCAGTCCTTCCAATGAATATTCAGGACTGATTTCCTTTAGGATGGACTGGTTGGATCTCCTTGCAGTTCAAGGGACTCTCAAGAGTCTTCTCCAACACCACGGTTCAAAAGCATTAATTCTTCAGCACTCGGCTTTTTTTATAGTCCAACTCTCACATCTCACTCATCACATATGTGATTAATGGAAAACTGTAGCTTTGACTAGATGAACCTTTGTTGGCAAAGTAATGTCTCTGCTTTTTAATATGCAGTCTAGGTTGGTCATAGGTTTTCTTCCAAGGAGCAAATGTCTTTTAATTTCATGGCTGCAGTCATGATCTGGAGCCCCCCAAAATAAAGTCTGTCACTGTTTCCATTGATTCCCAAGGGGCACCTGCTGATCTGAAGCTCTGAGCAGAGTCTCTGTTCTTGCCCTTTCTAGTCATTCCTGGCTCCATTTAGAGATAAATGGACCAAATGGGATGGCCTGAATGCTAGCATTGCCCCAAGTCTTAGTCCTTCTTGGGCATGCCTGTGCTTCCATGTCCTTCCCCTGCTCTCAGCATTAGTAAAAGTGAAAGTGTTAGTCACTAGGTCATGTCTGACTCTCTAGGACCCCCAGGGACTGTAGCTCACCACGCTCCTCTGCCCACGGAATTTCCCAGGCAAGAATACTGGAGTGGGCTGCCATTTCCTTTTCCAGGAGATCTTCCTGACCCAGGGATGGAACCCAGATCTCCTGCACTGCAGACAAATTCTTTACCATCTAAGACACCAGGGAAGCCTGCTCTGCATCAGTTATCTCTCTGTTGCTCACTCTGTTCTGAATGTCTTCATTCTGGCTTCTTTCATTCCCCACTACCACCATCTATTCCTGGATTCTGACTTTCCTTTCATCCTTTTTTTTCTTATCCAGCCATATAAATGTCTTGTTTATTACAGATTACAAATTATGCACAACTTCTGTGGAGCAATTTTTATCATTTTCATGCAAATTGGTTGCATTTTATTCAAGGGATGGAATCCTGAAGGCCGCATTTAATTTGAAATACACATTTTGTAAAACTAATCCTGTCAAATGACACAGCTCTCTCTGTTCACCAGCTAAAGTGGCACTGCCATGTGGCAGTCACAATGTCAACACAGCTCATGCTGCCTGCCAACTCTGGAATTCTGTGACTCTGGAAAAAGAATTTTCAATTCAGAGCATTAGCATAATTTTGTGTTATGTTCATAAGACTTTCATATTTTCATTGCGCAGCTTTGGATTTGCATTTTTCACAATTACACTTATATGACCATACATTGCATGGTGGTGGGGCAATCCATTTCAAAAGTCAATGAAAGGGGTAAAACAGTCTTAGAAAGAGCTCTGGAGAGCCTGCAGAAGGTAAGATCAATAGTTGTCTGTCCAGTTATCTCAGATGGGTGAGCTATTGTTCTATGTGGACGAGACAAATTACATGATTCTGGGAGTGACTCAACAAAGAAATGGGAAACTAGTTCCTGCCAACCTGCAGGATGACAGTCGGGAGACAGCAGTCAGTGTAATTCCTGAGAGAAGCATTCCCTCTTTTACGTAAGCCAATGGAAATTCTCCGCAATTTCAAAATCTCCATGAGCTCATATTAAAAATATATATTTTCTTTCAAACAAAACTAGCCTTAAAATTTCAGCTCTTCAAATAAGGAAACCATTCCTATCCTGGCTTTAAAATAAAAGAAGCAAGGAAAGAAGCAAAACAGTGGTTTGCGTTCTCATCAGAAAATAAAATTTTAAAAAATAAATAAATAAATAAGAATTATCATTCAGTGGATACATGTATATGTGTGGCTGAAACCCTTAGCTGTTCACCTGAAATGATCACAACATTGTTTATTAATCAGTTACACCCCAATACAAAATAAAAAGTTAAAAAGAAACACCAAAATAAAACCAAAAAAGAATAATTACTCAGTTTTTCCGTGAGGAGCAAAACACTGTTCTATGACTATTAAAATTATTCCTTCATGATACTCAACAATCATCACTATTCAATTTATGAGACTTATAACAGCAAAAGAGCTGTTCTCCCCCTTTTCTGTTATAGAAGGAACACTGCTGCTTCTAAAGTCAGAGCTATAGCAGCAATAACCTTCTTCTCTTATCCCTCCAAACATCATTAATTTTTTTTGTTTGTTTTTTTGATGTGGACCTTTTTGAAGTCTTTATTGAATTTGTTACAATATTACTTCTATTTTGTGGGGGGTTTTTTTGTTTTTGTTTTTGTTTTTTTGTCATGAGTCATGTGGGATCTTAGTTCCCTGACCAGGGATCGAACCCACAACCCCTGCATTGGAAGCACAGAGTCTTACCCACTGGAGCACCAGGGAAGTCCCTGTCAGGGAAGGAACTAAAGAAGAGCCAGGAAAGACAGGTCACAACCAAGTCACAGGTGTGCATTTAATATAATTTGGTGAGCAAAGGAGGGTATTCCATCCACAACTGTATATTAAAAAAATCAATGTTTGTTGGATCACCTACTACATTTTATGAATCATTTCAGGCATTAATGACATACTAATGGAGAAAAAAGATCCTTGTTATCAAGATGTTAGTAAAACAGTGGAGAGACATATGTAGAAGTATTTACAATCCACTGGGGAAATTTCTATAATAAGCACAAGTAGAAAGTGCAAAAATACCTAGGGAAATAATTTAAAGCTATATTGAAATTTTAATATAGATTTAAATTTTAATTTGGCACCCCCAAACAATAACAATAGCAACATCAAAGATCACTGATCACAGATCACCATAACAAATAGAATAATAGTGTAAAAGTTTGAAATATTCCAAGAATTACTAAAATGTGACTCAGAGACATGATGTGAGCAAATGTTGTTGTAAAATAGTGGGAGCCAATAGAGTTGCTGGACACAGGGTGACCACAAACCTTCAATTTGTAAAAAATACAGAATCTGCAAGGCACAATATCAAAACTCAATAAAACGAGATCGTCCTCTATAGGCATTTGAATTCTGAATAAATAAATTTCACATCTATGGTGAAGAAAGTAAGTGAAAAGTGCAGGTGAGGAAGGTGCTTGATTTTATTTCAAACATCTATATATTTCAGTTCAGTTCAGTCACTCAGTCATGTCCGACTCTTTGTGACTCCATGGACCGTAGCACGCTAGACCAACTCCCAGAGTTTACCCAGACTCGTGTCCATTGAGTCAGTGATGCCATCCAGCCATCTCATCCTCTGTCGCCCCTTCTCCTCCTGCCCCCAATCTCTCCCAGCATCAGAGTCTTTTCCAATGAGTCATCTCTTCGCATGAGGTGGCCAAAGTACTGGAGTTTCAGCTTCAACATCAGTCCTTCCAATGAACACCCAGGACTGATCTCCTTTAGAGTGGACTGGTTGGATCTCCTTGCAGTCCAAGGGACTGTCAAGAGTCTTCTCCAACACCACAGTTCAAAAACATCAATTCTTCAGCACTCAGCTTTCTTTATAGTCCAACTCTCACATCCATACATGACCACAGGAAAGACCATAGCCTTGACCAGATGGACCTTTGTTGCAAAAGTAATGTCTCTGCTTTTTAATATGCTGTGTAGGTTGGTCATAACCTTCCTTCCAAGGAGTAAGCGTCTTAATTTCATGGCTGCAATCACCATCTGCAGTGATTTTGGAGCCCCAGAAAATAAAGTCTGCCACTGTTTCCCCATCTATTTCCCATGAAGTAATGGGACCGGATGCCATGATCTTAGTTTTCTGGATGTTGAGCTGAATGTTGAATGTTCTATATATTTATAGGAATTTAATCAATAAGTTTCATTCTAGAACTGAATCATAGGAGTAGTTTAAATTTAAGAAATTGTAAGTTTTACCATTTATACCTATCTATTCTGTGTTTTTTTGGTATATTTGTTTGTTTGTTTTCATTGTATTTGGGGTTTTTTGGTTTTTTTTTTTTTTTGGCTATTCCACAGCATGTGGTTTCTTAGTTCACAACCAGTGATCGAATCCATGCCTCTCACATTGGAAGCATGGAGTCTTAACCGCCAGACCTCCAGGGAAGTCCCATGTATCTATCTATTCCTGATGAAAAATAAATATTTGTTCTGTAAGCAAAAGAAATATAATGATGTGTAATCATGCCAAAACACAGAGTATAAAGTATAAGACCTTATCACTTGTCTTACATAAAAGATAGCCATTTTATTGGATCCAGTTAGAAACCTGCATTTAGATGCTGGATGAAAATATAAACTAAAACATAGAAGTGAGAGGGAAACATACTGAAAGCCAGCAATTTTTTTATACATACGGATTTAGTCCTTAAAACTTACATTTCATAATCTTTCTCAGATCTTACAAAGTGCTGTCTATTTTTCTAAACAACAAGAATAGCTCTCTCTTCAGAACAATACTATAAGAGCACAATATAACTTATTTTCTCTCCTTAGTCCCCATCCCTTCTGCCTTCTCCCTAGTATAACACAGTCAACAAAAATCTTAAGTAAATACTTTTGACCAAACAGAAAAGGCTTTCATATGCATATGAATTTTATATAAATATATAAAATTCAATTTAAAAAGACAAAGAACCATGAGAAAAAAAACTAGGAGAAATGTAAATAGAAAATTTGCAAAAAACGAAATACAATTCAGACGAGAAACATTTAAAAAGCTGAATTTCATTAACATTCAGGGATATGTCATGAATGACAAGAAGCAATATTTCCCACTCTAATTTAGCAAATGTATTTATAATACCAATACTGGCAAATAGTGGGGAAGTGGTATTCCTCTAAATTGTAGAAGAACAATTTTATAAGATTTAATATAACTTTAAATGTTCAAGCCTAGTTGACAAAGCTATTTTAAGTCTTGAAGTCTATCCTGATAGAGTCACAAATAAATGCACACGTGCACAAACACACAAACACACACAGCCACACACGCATGCACATGCTGTACGATAGCACTGCTTTTTAAAATCTGGAAACTATTCGTACAACAGCAAGTGGAATGAAATGTAGCATTTAAATAAAATAAGGTAGCCATATATATATGTGTATATATATAATATATAGGTAATACATATTAATATGTGTGTAGTACTCTTGCCTGGAAAATCCCATGGACGAAGGAGCCTGGTAGGCTGTAGTCCATGGGGTCGCTAAGAGTCAAACACGACTGAGCGACTTCCCTTTCACTTTTCACTTTCATGTATTGGAGAAGGAAATGGCAACCCACTCCAGTGTTCTTGCTTGGAGAATCCCAGGGACGGGGGAGCCTGGTGGGCTGCCGTCTATGGGGTCGCACAGAGTCGGACACGACTGAAGTGACTTAGCAGCAGCAGCAGCAGAATATACATATATATCTTAATGTCAGATAAGTTCTTGTCATTTTATTATGTGCATATATACATGATAATAATATGCATATCAGATCAGATCAGATCAGTCACTCAGTCGTGTCCGAGTCTTTGAGACCCCATGAACTGCAGCACGCCAGGCCTCCCTGTCCATCACCAACTCTTGGAGGTCACTGAGACTCACATTCATCGAATCAGTGATGCCATCCAGCCATCTCATCTTCTGTCGTCCCCTTCTCCTCTTGCCCTCAATCCCTCCCAGCATCAGAGTCTTCTCCAATGAGTCAACTCTTCGCATGAGGTGGCCAAAGTACTGGAGTTTCAGCTTTAGCATCATTCCTTCCAAAGAAATCCCAGGGCCGATCTCCTTCAGAATGGACTGGTTGGATCTCCTTGCAGTTCAAGGGACTCTCAAGAGTCTTCTCCAACACAACAGTACAAAAGCATCAATTCTTCGGCACTCAGCCTTCTTCACAGTCCAGCTCTCACATCCATACACGACCACAGGAAAAATCATAGCCTTGACTAGGCGAAACTTTGTTGACAAAGTAATGTCTCTGCTTTTGAATATGTGATCTAGGTTGGTCATAACTTTCCTTCCAAGGACACATATATATATATTACATATAAGAGAGAGAGATCTCATATATACATGTATATACATATAGATGTATACATGTGTATGTATAAATGTATACATGTATCTTATAATAACAAAGAGATTCCTAAAACATATTATTAGAAGTCACAAAACAGTGTCTATAATATGTATAGTAAAATACTATTAATTTTTAAAAACTAAATTATATATATGTATGTCTGTCTATAATATATACATATAAATATACTTAAATGTATATGAAAAGTGTGGTGTGAGACAGTGTGTGCGTCTATGACTAATTATATTAATGAAATTAATTTTGAGACAGTTGAGGTGGCTGGAGGCTAGCTAAAATTATAATGTAGTGTTCTCTACATATCAGAGGGCTGGAATTTTTAACAGGCAGATACCCATGTATTACATGTAATATCTGAGAAAAGTTTATCTTAAAAAATAATTTGATAGTGACATGCAGTGAGAACTGAAATCGGGAGATTTTTCAGGTGAGTAGCCAATTGTGTTCTGGCTGACTAGAGCAAGTAAACCTTCTCTCTCTTTACTGATCTGCTTAATTGGAGCAGGAGGTGACAGTGTGAGGGACGGAGGTTTGCTTTGTACATGTATCGCATAGTAGGAATTATTGTTTGTAGGCTCCAACAAAGAGAATGGTTCTGAATCCTAAGAGGTCCACGAGGCTAGATCTGTATGATTTATTATTCAGCTAAAACCTCTAAAGAGGGAAATAAGACCTCGTTGTCAACTCTGATTTATATTCTCTCATTTTGCAATTCAGTGAGCGAGTCAGGTGGGTATTGCCAAAAACTGGTTATAGATTTCACCCAAAGACGTGGGATTGTATTTGTATTCAGAGTTTCAGCTTCATGAGCTTTGTATGATTTTATTTTTAGCCCTTTTCTCGTATTTAATTTTTATTTATGCATATTCTTCACCCACTCGGACCAGAATGACAGGACGTAGCTGCTTAATATTTAAGCCATTTTTCATGCATCACTCTTGTTTAGTTCTGGCCTCTCCACTGCTCTAGAAATAAGCGAGCCGTTTGCAATTCCCACGCCCTCCTTAATACCACATCTGTGCTGAACTACTCCACCACTGTCCGACTCATCCAAGGAGGTACATTTTTACCCTCTACATCCAGAAACAAGGGAAATAAAGATCAGAAGATTTTTGGCTTTAGCTGTAATTTAGACTTTGCTCTTATTTAATGAGCAGGATGATTCAGACCTCTATTGGAATCACACTGCCTATAGGGGTTACTGAGATTTAGTCGACTTCTGCATAAGCACTGGTGTTCTACATCTTCTAGAAGCATTATTGGCGATAAGACCCAGGGACTGGAAAGTGGGAATTTAGAAGGAAGCATTGGTAAAATCTACACATCTACATCTTCTCAAGAAATAGGCCCCGACAAAATATATTTAACCATGCAAATCTTCATATCTTTTTACTAGTAATTCTATTAGGTAAATCCCTTCCAAAAGTGTGGGGAGGGGGTGGTGGTAGAAATGTGGGAAAGAAATTATGCAGTAAGATGACCATCAAAACAGTATTTATAATAAAAAACCATTACGCTCTCCAATAGTAGAATGATAATGGCATAAAATGTTTATATTCAGTCTTAGCAGTGCTTTCCAGAGATTAAAATGAGTGGTAATGAAAAAGATTTAGCAACACAAAAAATACTTATATCATTAGTGAGAAAGGAATATGCAAATTAATATTTACACTATGGTGAAAGCACTGCAAAAAAAAAAAAAAAAAGATGCATGGAAAATAGAGCAAGAGGAAATGAAATAATAATGTTAAGAAGGAAGAAAACACCATAATCCTATTTTCCAGACTAAAATCACATATAAACTAGTAAAACTACGTATTTAAATGTTTAGCTCCTTTTAAGAAAATAGGAAACTGGAGTTAGGACCATATACCCTTGTATCAAATCTGTAAAATTCTACATATCTATAAAAATCTCTGTATCCCCATTCTCCCTAATCCTTTCCCCAACACACATGGGTATGCGCACACATACACACGCTCCTTCCAAACAAAAGATATAAGGTGCAAGCATTTGTGTGTCTTTCCCATCAGTGGGAGCATTTCTGGCAGGGGCACACTAGGTTAAGAGATCTTGCTCTTCCATGCTTCTTTTTTCAGAAATAATCATCTCTCACTGCATTACTCTTCGTGGCAAAATCCAGCCTTATAAACATGTGAAGTGCTGATAGCAATGTCTGTTTACACTCCAAATAAACAGCAAAACAAGACCAGCCTAGGCATTTTCTTATCAGCAGATTTTGAATAATCTATCAAAAAGCAGGAAATGGATTATATGCTTATAGAGATGCAGCCTTTCTTTTCAAGATTGCTCCCATGTCCAAAGGCGATCATTTGCCCTTTTAAATCTTCAGTGAGAAAGACGCTACGCCACGCTCACCCCCACCCAGACACACATGCACATTCACTCCACATTCAAAGTTTCCTGAATAACCCGAATAGCTAAAAGGCGGCAGAGGCTCTCCCAAGCTCTTAATTAAAAATAAAGTAGTAGCAAAAACTAAAATGTACTTCAGTGACCAGGAGTCTACTGAACATTTAACCGTCCTTATCTTTTTTCATCCTCACATGTGTGTAAGGAACTATTTTACAAACTGATTTTAATTGTGGGGAAATGGAGATTTAGAGAAGATAATTTTAACAAGGTCTCATAGCTGTGAATTATCATATGTGTGATTCACAGAAACCCACAGCTCAGACTCTATTCTGCCTCTACTTCCCAGTAAGTTATGTTCTCGTATCCTTGGCAGTTTGGACACCGCAAAACTCTACGGAGCCTTATTTACTTTGTGGTCTGTATGGATGATACTCCCAAGAGTTAAGTAGCCTGCACGATCTTATGTGCTACCTACCTGATCCCTCCAAATGTTTCTATCATCACTTACCAGCTCAGCCCATCACCTTCAAAGATTTCTCCAACTACTCCAGTACATGGTATACTTTTTTTTCCTAAGAGGTCAATTGACAGACACCATAAAATTCAATCTGGTTGGAGTCAGAAAATCAGCACAAATGATTTTTGAGCTCTCAGTCAGCAGAGATTTTTCTCATGTTTCTTTCGTAGCATCGTCAGGTACAAACCCAGTACTAGACACAGAACAGAAATTTAATAAATACACATTAAAACTGATTGTATGATTTTCTAGGGAAACTACTATAAATCATATAAAAGGACCTTTAGGAGGACATTAGGAAATATTTTGCAGTAGGTGTTAAACATATTTCAGACTATAAATTGGAATTCGGTATAATAGGTGGATCTTCTGCAAATGAGCCTGGGCAGCTACTTAGTATCTGTGCTGATGAAAATTTAAACTAAAGTTCATATCCTCCAGGTTTATAGAGGAATAGTACTGAAATGATTTGCACTGATATGAATATTCAATTTTGCCATCTCCTGGCCCAACCACGATGCAAATTACTGACAGTTTTAGAAATGATTTAAGAGGATGATTATGAAAATTCCTAAAATAAATCAAATACAGTATAAAAATAAAAAGATTACAAACTCTGCTTTCTGGTTGCTATTTGCAGACTTCTGCCCAATTGGATGAATGTGTAAATGTGATTCCCCATATACAGGTGGAAAAACTAAGATGCAGAGAGAGGTGATTTACTCAAGGTGAGTGATGAACTAGGAGTGAAACACTATAATTGAGTCTTTTGTAAATCTTAAGCAGATGTCTTGAAAAGGGAGGGAGTGAAACATCTTGCTTCTTTTTCTCTTAGCCTGGTGTCCTAGGCTGAGCTAGTTTAAAAAAAAAAAAGCAGAATATGCTAAGTGGATAATTACTACTGCTGCTGCTGCTAAGTCGCTTCAGTCGTGTCCAACTCTGTGCGACCCCATAGATGGCAGCCCACCAGGCTTCCCCGTCCCTGGGATTCTCCAGGCAAGAACACTGGAGTGGATTGCCATTTCCTTCTCCATTGGGTGAAAGTGAAAAGTGAAAGTGAAGTCGCTCAAGAAGCTAAAAACACACAAAGACACCTTTGTTACGTATATCACTATACATGCACACACACACACTCACAAACACAAGCACAAAATCACATTCAAACTCATTAAGGACCCAGACTATGGAGCACAGGTAACTTTACTCAATATTCTGTAATAACTTATATGGGGAAATAATCTGAAAAAAATGGCTATGTGTGTGTGTGTGTGTGTGTGTATGTATGTAACTGATTCACTTTGCTCTACGCCGGAAACTAACACAAACTTGAAAATCAAGTATACTCCAATAAAACATTTAAAATAAATAAATAACATTGATAAAGGGGCTTCCCCCATGGCTCTAGTAGTAAAGAGCCTACCTGCCAATGCAGGAGACATGAGAGATTTGGGTTTGATCTCTGGGTCAGAAAGATCCCCTGGAGAAGGAAATGGCAACCCACTCCAGTATTCTTGCCCTGGAAATCCCATGGACAGAGGAGCCTTGCAGGAGACAGTCCATAGGGTCACAAAGAGTCAGACACAGCTTAGCACACATGCATGTACTCCAATAAAAATTTTAAAATAAATAAGTAACATTGATAAAGAAAGCCAAAAAATAAATAAGAAGCAGAGTAGATAACCAATGAATACAGCCTTCCAATAAGCTACTGACTTCATTGAAGAACATAAATGGATATAAAGTCATGCATTTATCTCTAGGACTTGAGCTCACCAGCCAGACATTCCATGTCATGCTAGATGCTAAGAAGTGAAGGAAGGGTGAAAAGAGAGTACCTGGCTATAGCTCTAACAAATTTAATGCCCTGTGGCAAACTAAAGCCCTTAAAGATCTGTGCAGAGCAGGTACGCCCTTTCTGGGAGCAGAAAATTTGTAAGACTTGCCGGCTTCTTCAGCTTCCATGATTTTCCCACTGCTCCGAACATTAAGGCTGTTAATACTGGCAAGAAATACTTCCTCAAATCAGCATGAATCATTTCACTGGAGATAGTATAACTGCTAGTAATTTTCAGATCAATTTACATGATGTTTCACTTATCTTGGGCAGTTCCTCATTGCTGTCTCTCTTGACTGCACTAACAACACGGGCTTTTACAATTAAAACTTTTCATCATCTCGGAGCTCACATTTCCCATAGATATATATTGAGACATCCTCAGAGTGGACATAACACATTGATGAAAACAGACCCAGTCTTTCCTTGCTTCCTTATTTTTACCTCCAAGGTAATTATAGTAACATTTATTCCATAAACCTCTGTCACGGCCCAGTGATCCAGACAGAAAATAAGATCCCTAATCCTGTTGGATTATAAATAAGGAAGACTTTTTCTTTTACTTATTTATTTAAATTGGAGTATAATTGCTTTACAATGTTGAGTTAGTTTCTGCTGTACAGCAACCATGAATCAGCTATATGTATATACATATATGTCCTCCCTCTTGGACCTGTCCACCACCCAACCCCATGCATCTAGGTCATCACAGAGGAACCGGCTGATCTCCGTGTGTTACACAGCAATTTCCTAATAGCTATTTACACATGGGAGTATATATATGTCAATGTCACTCTCTCAGTTTGTCCCACCCTCTTCTTCCCCTTCCTATGTCAACAAGTCTGTTCTCTGCGTCTACAGTTCTATTCCTGCCTTGCAAATTCAGTTTATCTATACTATTTTTCTAGATTTCTCATATATATATACGTATATATACATATATATATACATATACATACGTATATATACATATACATACATATATATACATATACATATATATACACATTAATGTACATTAATATTTGTTTTTCTCTTTCTGGCTTAACTCATTTTGTGTGATAGACTCTAGGTTCATCCACATCACTACAAATGGTCCAATTTCATTCCTTTTTATGGCCAAGTAATATTCCATTGTATAGATGACCACATTTTCTTTATCCATTCATCTGTCAGTGGACACTTAGGTTTCTTCCATGTCCTGGCTTTTGTAAATAGCACTGCAATGAACATAGGGGTGGCAATGTGTCTTTTTGAATTATGGCTTTCTTGGGATATATGCCCAGTAGTGGGATTGTTGAATCATACAGTAGTTTTATTTTTAGTCTTTAAACTATTTTTAGTTTTTTAACTTCATTTTGTTCTCCATAGTGGTTGTATCAATTTACATACCCACCAACAGGTACAAGAGGGTAAGGAAGCCTTTTTCAAAATTTGCTTTTCAAAATAGCAGTGAAACTGATACATAAGTGACCAATGTCTATTTTGCTGCTTATAGTTAGGATTTGGTTTATTCATTTAATAAACATTAAGAATATTTTACTGGATTTTATGGTAACTCAGGGATGAGAAGATAAGAGACACTGTGTTCTCACTCATGAAGGGATCAAGTAAAGGAGTCATGATCTATGGTCAAGATTAAGACAACAGGCCATGCCTTGTGCCCATGGGGTGAAAAAAGCCATTAAGCATGGAATCCCCATTATTCCATGCCAGTTGTCTTTCCTATATGATTCTTCAAAAAATATGTGTTTAAAGTATCGCAAGAGTACTGGAGTGGGGTGCCATTGCCTTCTCCGTCTTGATATTATACTTAGGAGCAAATGTAATTTTCTAACATTACACATCTAATAAATGTCAAAAATGGGATCCAAATATGAAAACATATTACTCTAACACCATTGCCATTTTCATGAAATTTTTCCCAATTAAATGGCGTATGATTACTTTTCTCCACCCTCCCTTTCCTGATGTACCATCATATTCTTTCTGATTATTTGCTGAAGATTTTCTAGTTGAGTTTTACTAGGGTTAGGGAGGCAAAGTCATAGTGAGGAGAGGTGAAGGAGAGCAAAGCTTGAGGATTGAGGTATAGCTCTCAAACTAATTCTGAGTGTCCATGGTTTATTTATTTACTTTTTGAAAAGACTTATTTATTTATTTAATTTATCTGGCTGCCTTGGGTCTTACCTGTGGCATGAGGGATCTTTCAATGTGGCACATGGATTCTCCAGCTGTAGCACTCAGGTTTAGTTGTACCACTGGCATGTGGGTCCACTGGGCTTCTCCATATTTGGAATTTTCCTGAAGGTCAGCAAACTGGCCTAGGAGGACCTCATTTAGGATGTTGGATTACTTAGGCTGGCTCCCTGTGACTCGTCCTCCAACACGCTGAACTGAACATCCATCCCCTTGGCTAACGGAGGAGAGCAAGAGTGGAAGAGGAAATGTGCAAGTGCTTTTTCAAGCCCGTGTTGGCGCTGCTGTTGCTAACATTCCATTGGTCAAGAAAGTCACGTGGCCAAATTCAGAATCACAGGTAGGGAAAACTCTGCCTCCTGGTACAAAGAAATACAAAGTCACATTGCAAAGAGTGTGGATGCAAAGAGGAAAGAAGATTTGGGGCCACCCACCCCTGGGACTAAACAAATGGTCTTCTGACAAGGAGGGTGTACATTTTCCCAGTTTCATATGTTGGTGTAACTGAGAAAATATGCTTTTTATGTCCTTGAAGAAAGTACAACAAAAAGACACTTAAGGAAAATACAATGTACTCTCTCGCTCTAGTGATCAACTTTTCTTTGAGATTCCCTACTAAAGTTTTAATGTATTATCATGGAATCATCATCCTCTGTTAAACCAAAGGTTCAATAACCAAACTTTTGAGATTCTTTAAATACAGTAAGAAATAAATAATAATAAACAAAAGAAATATAATTGATAAGATAAAATTATTAATATAATTGCTTGATTCAATAATATTATTTAGTAAATATTTTATTTACAATTTATTAAATCCTTTACTATATGCCAATCTAACATTAAGTTACGTTTTCTCATTTAGTGAAGTACAAATTACTTTCCCAATTTTATAGATGAAGACACTGAGACCCAAAGCTAAGTTTGAATACAAGTCTCATTCCAAAGCACCTTCTCTAGTCAATGTACTTTCTTTTTACTCTTGATTCTATCACATTCCTTATATTAAAGTTTGAGCAATATTTTCCTTTTATTTTTTTTTATCATTTTGTCTTCCCTTTTTCTAAATCAAGACTCACATAGCAATTCCCAGACCAATGTGAGATGAAGGATGTGCGTGAATGCTCCAATTGCTCCGTCAAGTCCAACTCTTTGCGACCCCTCTGTCCATAGGATTTTCCAGGCAAGAAAACTGGAGTGGGCTGCCATTCTCCAGGGGATCTTCCCAGCCCAGGGACTGAACTGCATCTCCTGCACCTCCTGCATTGACAGGCAGATTCTTTACTACTGACCCCCCTGGGAAGAAAATAATGATTACTTTTATGCACTTGATCCAAGAATGGTTGCCTATCCCCTATGATTCATTTCCAGACTTTAAAAGGGATGATTTAAAACCTCAGGAATTTCAGGAGAAATCTAAAACTGACCCAAATACAAAGAGGGCAGAAAAAGACAGTAGAAAGAGGCGGGCCACTCCAGGCAAGCTTAATAATGAAGGGAACGTATATACAGGCTTATCATGAATGGCCTTTTAGAACTAAGACCTTTGAGAAGACCTTTTAGAACTAACACCCAAAAAAGATGTCCTTTTCATTATAGGGGACTGGAATGCAGAAGTAGGAAGCCAAGAAACACCTGGAGTAACAGGCAAATTTGGCCTTGGAATACAGAATGAAGCAGGGCAAAGACTAATAGAGTTTTGCCAAGAAAATGCGCTCGTCATAGCAAATACCCTCTTCCAACAACACAAGAGAAGACTCTATACATGGACATCACCAGATGGTCAACACCGAAATCAGATCGATTATATTCTTTGCAGCCAAAGATGGAGAAGCTCTATACAATCAGCAAGAACAAGACCAGGAGCTGACTGTGGCTCAGATCATGAACTCCTTATTGCCAAATTCAGACTTAAATTGAAGAAAGTAGGGAAAACCACTAGACCATTCAGGTATGACCTAAATCAAATCCCTTATGATTATACAGTAGAAGTGAGAAATAGATTTAAGGGCCTAGATCTGATAGATAGAGTGCCTGATGAACTATGGAATGAGGTTCGTGACATTGTACAGGAGATAGGGATCAAGACCATCCCCATGGAAAAGAAATGCAAAAAAGCAAAATGGCTGTCTGGGGAAGGCTTACAAATAGCTGTGAAAAGAAGAGAAGTGAAAAGCAAAGGAGAAAAGGAAAGATATGAACATCTGAATGCAGAGTTCCAAAGAATAGCAAGAAGAGATAAGAAAGCCTTCTTCAGCAATCAATGCAAAGAAATAGAGGAAAACAACAGAATGGGAAAGACTAAGGATCTCTTCAAGAAAATCAGAGATACCAAAGGAACATTTCATGCAAAGATGGGCTCGATAACGCACAGAAATGGTATGGACCTAACAGAAGATATTAAGAAGAGGTGGCAAGAATACACAGAAGAACTGTACAAAAAAGAGCTTCACGACCCAGATAATCATGATGGTGTGATCACTAACCTAGAGCCAGACATCCTGGAATGTGAAGTCAAGTGGGCCTTAGAAAGCATCACTACGAATAAAGCTAGTAGAGGTGATGGAATTCCAGTGGAGCTATTCCAAATCCTGAAAGACGATGCTGTGAAAGTGCTGCACTCAATATGCCAGCACATTTGGGAAACTCAGCAGTGGCCACAAGATTGGAAAAGGTCAGTTTTCATCCCAATCCCAAAGAAAGGCAATGCCAAAGAATGTTCAAACTACCGCACAATTACACTCATCTCACACGCTAGTAAAGTAATGCTCAAAATTCTCCAAGCCAGGCTTCAGCAATATGTGAACCGTGAACTTCCTGATGTTCAAGCTGGTTTTAGAAAAGGCAGAGGAACCAGAGATCAAATTGCCAACATCCGCTGGATCATGGAAAAAGCAAGAGAGTTCCAGAAAAACATCTATTTCTGCTTTATTGACTATGCCAAAGCCTTTGACTGTGTGGATCACAATAAACTGTGGAAAACTCTGAAAGACATGGGAATACCAGACCACCTGATCTGCCTCTTGAGAAATTTGTATGCAGGTCAGGAAGCAACAGTTAGAACTGGACATGGAACAACAGACTGGTTCCAAATAGGAAAAGGAGTACATCAAGGCTGTATATTGTCACCTTGTTTGTTTAACTTATATGCAGAGTACATTATGAGAAATGCTGGACTGGAAGAAACACAAGTTGGAATCAAGATTGCTGGGAGAAATATCAATAACCTCAGATATGCAGATGACACCACCGTTATGGCAGAAAGTGAAGAGGAACTAAAAAGCCTCTTGATGAAAGTGAAAGTGGAGAGTGAAAAAGTTGGCTTAAAACTCAACATTCAGAAAACGAAGATCATGGCATCTCGTCCCATCACTACATGGGAAATAGATGGGGAAACAGTGGAAACAGTGTCAGACTTTCTTTTTCTGGGCTCCAAAATCACTGCAGATGGTGACTGTAGCCATGAAATGAAAAGACGCTTACTCCTTGGAAGGAAAGTTATGACCAACCTAGATAGCATATTCAAAAGCAGAAACATTACTTTGCCAACAAAGGTTCGCCTAATCAAGGCCATGGTCTTTCCTGTGGTCATGTATAGACGTGAGAGCTGGACTGTGAAGAAAGCTAAGCACCGAAGAATTGATGCTTTTGAACTGTGGTGTTGGAGAAGACTCTTGAGAGTGCCTTGGACTGCAAGGAGATCCAACCAGTCCATTCTGAAGGAGATCAGCCCTGGAATTTCTTTGGAAGGAATGATGCTGAAGCGGAAACTCCAGTATTTTGGCCACCTCATGCAAAGAGTTGACTCATTGGAGAAGACTCTGATGCTGGGAGGGACTGGGGGCAGGAGGAGAAGGGGACGACAGAGGATGAGATGGCTGGATGGCATCACTGACTCGATGGATGTGAGTCTGAGTGACCTCCGGGAGTTGGTGATGGACAGGGAGGCCTGGCGTGCTGTGATTCATGAGCGACTGATCTGATCTGATCTGATCATGAATGGCTGCAAGAAGTAGAGCTCTGTACCTGTCAGAACCTTCCCAGTCTTATAGCAGCCTTAATGGGATCAAGTCATATTCTCTCATCCACGTGGTCTCAGTAATGAGTTGCCCTCTCAAGGCTGTGTCCTTGAAATGACTGCTAGGGCAGGAATACTGTGCAGAAGATACATTCTAAAGACAAGGGACAGAAGGAGGAGTCTCTGCCTGCCTGGGTCCACATCTCAGGTCAACCAGAAGTTACATTCTCTCAACGCCCTCCTCCAACAAGGCATTTTATTCCCTCCTTAAATCACGTATCTTATCTACCAACCTCTTCTATCCCTAAGCTTCAAACTGGAAAAATATCCAGTAGGATAGTATTTTACTCCATACCACTTACCATCCTATCAGGGTTTTTCTTGAATTTCTCTTTACCTATATTCTTTCTCCCGTAAAGATACTGTCCTCTATAAAATCCCACCCATTTTTCAAGGCATCTTTCAGTAAGAATATTCAGATCTCTTTTCTGGCATAGACTCATAGAAAATCACTTTCGACCTTGTCTGGAAGCAGTCAATGAGTACAGATAAAGAGCACAGGTCAAGAATGACTCGGTCCACATATAGAGCACTGCAGTTCCTCTACAAAGTACTATTTAAAAATGGATAAGAAAAGGACAAAAGAGAAGTTTCATGAATCGTCTCTGCATAAGGAGTTGGATATGGCAAAAGAGTTTTATTTTTCCTTTGAAAAGTCTCTTTATTCAAAGATATAAGGCCCAGCAGTCTGTCACCCTTTTCCTAAAGGAGTCAACAGCAAAGGGAAGAGTCAGAGACAGTCTCTAATGGGGTACCAAATTAGCACAAGGGAAAAAACAAACATGTCCTCTCATTATGAATTGTTAATGGCCTGTTTACTGCTGAAGCTGTCATAGAAAACAAGAAAGTCTGGTAAGTCAATAATTTATTTCAGACTGTGGAATTAATTAGGAAGACAAATAATTGTGGGAAAGCAAAAAATATGTTTGGACATTTTGTTTTTGGAAGTCTAGTGGTTTACATGGATTTGGATACTGCATGAGGGATTAAAAAAGAAGTACACAATAAAGGACAGAGATGGTGTAGACCTAACAGAAGCAGAAGATATTAAGAAGAGGTGGCAAGAATACACAGAAGAACTGTACAAAAAGAGCTTCAAGACCCAGATAATCATGATGATGTGATCACTAACCTAGAGCCAGAAATCCTGGAATGTGAGTCAAATGGGCCTTAGAAAGCATCACTACGAACAAAGCTAGTGGAGGTGATGGAATTCCAGTGGAGCTATTCCAAATCCTGAAAGATGATGCTGTGAAGTGCTACACTCAATATGCCAGCACATTTGGAAAACTCAGCAGTGGCCACAAGATTGGAAAAGGTCAGTTTTCATCCCAATCCCAAAGAAAGGCAATGCCAAGGAGTGCTCAAACTACCGCACAATTGCACTCATCTCACACGCTAGTAAAGTAATGCTCAAAATTCTCCAAGCCAGGCTTCAGCAATATGTGAACCGTGAACTTCCTGATGTTCAAGCTGGTTTTAGAAAAGGCAGAGGAACCAGAGATCAAATTGCCAACATCCGCTGGATCATGGAAAAAGCAAGAGAGTTCCAGAAAAACATTATTTCTGCTTTATTGACTATGCCAAAGCCTTTGACTGTGTGGATCAAATAAACTATGGAAAATTCTGAAAGAGATGGGAATACAGACCACCTGATCTGCCTCTTAAGAAATCTGTATGCAGGTCAGGAAGCAACAGTTAGAACTGGACATGGAACAACAGACTGGTTCCAAATAGGAAAAGGAGTACGTCAAGGCTGCATATTGTCACCATGTTTATTTAACTTATATGCAGAGTACATCATGAGAAATGCTGGACTGGAAGAAACACAAGTTGGAATCAAGATTGCCGGGAGAAATATCAATAACCTCAGATATGCAGATGACACCACTCTTATGGCAGAAAGTGAAGAGGGGCTAAAAGCCTCTTGATGAAAGTGAAAGTGGAGAGTGAAAAGGTTGGCTTAAAGCTCAAATTAGAAAAGATCATGGCATCTGGTCCATCACTCACGGGAAATAGATGGGGAAACAGTGGAAACAGTGTCAGACTTTATTTTTCTGGCCCAGTCACTGCAGTGGTGACTGCAGCCATGAGATAAAAGCTACTCCTTGGAAGGAAAGTAGACAACCTAGATAGCAATCAAAAGAGAGAATTATTTGGGTTCGCCTAGTCAGGTATGGTCTTTCCTGTGGTCATGTTGGATGGAGAGCTGGACTGTGAAGAAGACTGAGTGCCAGATTGATGCTTTTGAACTGTGGTGTTGGAGAAGACTCTTGAGAGTCCCTTGGACTGCAAGAGATCCAAGTCCATTCTGGGGGATCTCCTGGAATTCTTTGGAGGAATGATGCTAAAGCTGAAACTCAGTATTTTGGCCACCTCATGCGAAGAGTTGACTCATTGGAGAAGACTCTGATGCTGGGAGGGATTGAGGGCAGGAGGAGAAGGGGACGACAGAGGATGAGATGGCTGGATGGCATCACTGACTCGATGCATGTGGGTCTGGGTGACCTCCGGGAGCTGGTGATGGACAGGGAGGCCTGGCGTGCTGCAGTTCATGGGGTCGCAAAGAGTCGGACACGACTGAGCGACTGATCTGATCTGATCTGAAAAGGCAGAAAGGAAGTAAACTTTCTAGGTGTTTCTTTATTATAAGATCAAGTTCACTTTCCATCAATTTTTTTCAAGGAAATTTCAGTCAAACATCAAGCAGCGGTAAGCTGCCCTAATCCATAAGAGTATTTGAATGCTTGTACGTTTCATGTAAGATTAGGTGGGCAAATTTACTGTGGCTGCAATTTGTTTTGGCTCCATTTTGAAATTAAACAATGAATGAGTGACCTTTCACTTTCACATCTGCCACATGAAAAAAAATCCCAATGAAAAATAAAACTATTTTTAAGTCTATTTCAAAGCAACTGTCTTTAGAGACTTCCAGTCAATTCAGAGATCTTTTTTTCCCCCAGAAATAATAAGATTTAAATAGAAATGAAATTTAACAAAATAGAATTTTCCATGTAGGAATTATAACTGCCATATCTGTTTCAAGAAAGCTGTTTCTATGCCTTAGTAGTCACCTACATTAATAAATAAAATGTTTGGTGATCTGGTTACAAGAAATAATTCTTTATAGTAATCAGTACTGCAGAGATTGGACTTGGTTATGCTCTGGATTGTTGACAATAGAAGCCTACTAGGCAAAACTGAGGTTTCTTTGTTGCATTCTGTTGACTGGTATATTTGCCCTTCTGTCCTTTATATTCCCTACTTTAAAAAAAAAAAAAAAAATCAACATTCTTAAAACATCCACCAAAAGACTTTTTAAATAAGCCTAGTACTTGGAGTTGTAAAAATGAAGCTAGGTTATATGTGTGAGTGAGTAAGTGAAAGTCAGTCGTGTCTGACTCTTTGCGACCCCGTGGACTGTATCCCATCACGCTCCTCTGTCCATGGCATTCCCCAGGCAAGAATACTGGAGTGGGTTCCCATTCCCTTCTCCAGGGGATCTTCCCAATCTGGGAATCAAACCCAGGTCTCCTGCATTGCAGGCAGATTCTTTACCATCTAAGCCACCTGGGAATTTCAGATTATATGAGGGACACTGTGAAGTACTCCACCCTGAGCTCCTTTCAGGGGGATGTTGAAGGTCAGTAGCTGAAGTGGCTCATAAAGTAATCCGTGTAGAGGTAAATGAAGCGAGCCATGTGCTCAGTCATATCTGACTCTTTGTAGCCCACCAGGATCCTTCTGTCCATGGAATTTTCCAGGCAAGTATACTGGAGCGGGTTGCCATTCTCTTCTCCAGGGCATCTTCCCGATCTGGGAATCAAACCCAGGCCTCCTGCATTGCAGGCAGATTCTTTACCATTTAAGCATTGCAGGCAGATTCTTTACCGTCTAAGCATTGCAGGCAGATTCTTTACCATCTAAGCATTGCAGGCAGATTCTTTACCATCTAATAATTTCAGATTATATGAGGGACATTGTAAACTACTCCACCCTGAACTCCTTTCAGGGGATGTTGAAGGTCAGTAGCTGAAGTGGCTCATAAGGTAATCCGTGTAGAGGTAAATGAAGCGAGCCGTGTGCTCAGTCATATCTGACTCTTTGTAGCCCACCAGGATCCTTCTGTCCATGGAATTTTCCAGGCAATACTGGAGCGGTTGTCATTTCCTCCTCCAGGTGATCTTCCCAACCCAGGGATCGAACTTGTGTCTCTTGAGTCTCCTGCATTGGCAGGAGGTTTCTTTGCCACCAGTGCCACTATGCGAATGTTATCTTTTTTTAAGTTTATTTGGCTCTGTGGGGTCTTAGTCTTGGCAGGCAGGGGTCTTTTTTTCTTTTCAGTTGTGGCATATGGAATGTAATTCCCTGACCAGGGATCGAACCCAGGCCTTCCACATTGATAACCTGGAGTCTTGGCTGCTGGACCACCAGGCAAGTCCCTGTGCATGTATCTTTGTATATGTGTCCTGTGCTTAGTCACTTAGTCCTATCTGACTCTTTGCAATCCCATGGACTGTAGCCCACCTGGCTCCTCTCTCCTTGGGGATTCTCCAGACAAGAGTAACTAGAGTGGGTTGCCATGCCTTCCTCCAGAGGATCTTCTGAACCCAGGGATCAAACTGGGGTCTCCAGCATTGCAGGCAGATTCTTTACCAACTGAACTACTACCAGAGAAGCCCATCTTTATATACAAAGATACATATTTATAGATGCAAATCCTCCTCACTTGACTGACAGAGAGTATTTTATGCTCATAAATTACTACCAGATTATTTTAATTATTATCTAAAGAAGTTGAGGAAACAAATATTTGTTGAAAGCATCAAAAATGAGAGAGAAGCAACCAGAAGCTGTTCTCTGATTTCTGTTTGTCTTTGTCAGGCTTAGGTGGGGTGTGGGACGGAGATGATGGGAAGTGTCCATAGGGTCAGCTGGCTGGTGAACACTTCCTTGAAGCACTGGAAGCATCAGGACACTCAAGAGGGATCAAATCAGCTGGGAGCCATGCAACAAAATTGCATGATTTAGAGTTTCACTGGCCTGAGTGATTGGACCAGATGATCTTTCAAATTCCCTTTAAGGCTCTGCTTCTGTAATCACTTAAGTTGTCTAGTTTGGAATCCAGTATGTCCTTAGGACTGGCCCATTTTCGTAGAAGTCATGTTAATTCAGAAGCACTTGTAGCTGTGATATTTTAAGCTTGGAGCTCTTCAAAATTTGCCAGCAGACAGCTGCTGGTTTTTGACTTCAGTCTGCATCAGTCGTTTGTGAGAAAAGGCTAACAATTATTTTAGATTATTTCCCTTTTTCTTACTTTTGCATTGAAAAGTCCTTTCTCTTATTAAGAAAATCTTTTCAACCTGAATCTGCATTTCTTACAAGTTCCCAGTTGATGTTGCTATTGTTGACCACGCTTGGAGAAACTGGGGGTTATAAGATGTAGATCGTGGACTACTGAGCTGTGTAGAAACCACAAAAAAGACAGTGTTATGAATAGTGCAGAGAAGCAAGGATATTCATTGTTATTTTTCAAAGTCCATATTTAATAATTACAAAATGGCAGCACTGGTTCTAGCAGTCCTATATTTTCTCCTTTTCTCTTTTTTGGGCTTCCCTGATAGCTCAGTTGGTAAAGAATCCGCTTGCAATGCATAAGACCCCAATTTGATTCCTGGGTTGGGAAGATCCCACAGAGAAGGGATAGGCTACCCACTCCAGTATTCTTGGGCATCCCCTGTGGCTCAGCTGGTAAAGAATCTACCTGCAATGAGGGAGACCTGGGTTCAATCCCTGGGTTGGGAAGATCTTCTGGAGAAGGGAAAGGCTACCCAATCCAGTATTCTGGCCTGGAGAATTCCATGAACTGTATAGTCCAAGTGGTCACAAAGAGTCAGACATGACTGAGCGACTTTCACTTTCTTTTGTTTTTAAATGCATTTGACTTATGAAATTTCAAAGATTAGGAACCGCTTTGCAGGAAGATTTCCATGATTACTCAAATTCATAAAGGGAGCAGAGACCATTGTCCATACAATCATTCAAAAATATTCACTGAGTGTTTACACTGTACCAGTCCATGTTCTAGACATTTAAGATCCATCAGTTAGCTGAATAACAAATAAAAAGACATGTTGTCATGAAGCTTATCTTTTTATTGGGAAGAGACAGATGATAAGCAGCAATATTATTTAACAAATAATTTGCTTATCTACTGCTGGTACACAGATCTTGAACAAGAGATTTTTGTACCTGAATTCAATTCATTGGAATCAGCATCTTCCTCTTCCAGATTCCACATGCTAGCCTCAATTAATTTGGGGAAAATAAGGCAAAGCTCAATCCTTTGAGATGTTCACTTTATAATACAGAAGATAAAATAGGACACTGTTTCCTTTCTAGGTTATGAGTTCTTAGCTTATGAGAACTAACAAATAGCTTTTTAAAAAACTCCCCAGGTTGCCTAACAGTGGTATCTCCTTGTTGTTAAAACTTGAAATGCAGGACTTCCTTGTGGTCCAATGGCTAAGACTCTGCCTTCCCAATGTAGAGGGCGCAGGTTTGATCTCTGATCAGGAAACTAGATTCCACATGGTGCAGCTAAAGATCCTGGCGGTCCACTCCTTCCCTGCAAATAAGTTCATCCATACTATTTTTCTAGACTCCATAGCATTGACATATATACACTCTCATGTGTAAAATAGACAGCTAGTGGGAAGCTGCTCTATGATACAGGGAGGTCAACCTGGCACTCTGTGACAACCTAGAGGGGTGAGATGGGAGGGGAAGGGAGGCCAAACAGGGAGGGGATATACACACCATTATTGCTGATTTGCATTGTCGTACGGAAGAAACCAACACAACATTATAAAGCAATCATCCTCCAATTAAAAAAAAAGATCCCGCACGCCATAAGATTGAAGATCCCATGTGCCACAACTAACACCAGCACAGCCAAATTAATTAATTAAAAAAGAAAAAACTGTTGACATGTACTTGTTTTGCAATTTCTGTAACTCCTCCCATCCCATCATCCAGTCCAAGCTGCATAGGCACTGAGATCCTGTGGTCCTGACAGCACGAAACCCAAAATACTACCGTGTAGATGCCATCAAGCTGTTCTACTGCTGCTGCTGCTAAGTCACTTCAGTCGTGTCCAACTCTGTGCCACCCCATAGACAGCAGCCCACCAGGCTCCCCCATCCCTGGGATTCTCCAGGCAAGAACACTGGAGTGGGTTGCCATTTCCTTCTCCAATGCATGAAAGTGAAAAGTGAAAGTGAAGTCGCTTAGTCGTGTCCGACCCTCAGTGACCCCATGGCCTGCAGCCTTCCAGCCTCCTCCGTCCATGGGATTTTCCAGGCCAGAGTACTGGAGTGGGGTGTCATTGCCTTCTCTGATCAAGCTGTTCAGCTTAGTCCAAAAGTGTGAGCATCTGAGAGCTTCACTTGGTTTTAAGAAACAATGACTGGGGCTGCGGGTATGCGTATTAAGAACCCAGTTCAAAGCCCAAGTGGAGAATGTTTAGAAAACAAGATGAAGTCTCCCTGGATCAGGTTCTGCTACTGAGTCAAGTTTCAGTAGGTACATAAATGGTTATGTTTTCCCTGCAAATTGCTGCACAGGTGGGAGATCACAGAGAGATGATGCAAATGAGCTGGCAGTTTAGAACAAATTAAAAAACAGTGTCAGATATTAACATGCAAAATGCCAATACCGCATATGTACAAGAGTGAATGGAATATTGAATAGGATTTTCATTTTTATTGGACTGCCAGCTTATGTCAGTGGGCATTTCACGGGCTGGGACAGGGGAGGAGACAATGAGTGAATGCTATTCCCATTGTTTCAGCCCGTAAAACCCATCAGGTTCCTGCTTCCGGTGTAGACAGATTATAGGTTAGAAGGAGAAGGAGAGCTTAGCAAATGGAACTGGGAGAGAGCCATATTTTACATGCAAGGGGCGCTTTGGGGAAATAAAACCTTCTGGCAGTTTGGTTGTGTTTATCCCAAAATGTTTGCAGGGAACACAGAGTGTATTTGCATTTTGTAAGCGAAATGATGATAATCATAGGTTTCTGAGAGATATTAATCAGGGAAGATTCAATAAAAACAGAAAAATTTGAATATGCATGTCTTGACCCTCCCTCACCCTCTGAAGCAGAGGCTCCCTGATGACCGGATAAGTAGGATAGGGAGAGTGTTTAGTCTTTTCAAATTCTACATAGAGAATAACCAGAGCTCCAGCCCATGGCCAAGTTGGGTTTCTAGGGGTAGAGGGGGTAAAGCAGAGCTCTCTGATGCTCTTTTTTTGGGGGGGACTAACTTTATTTTTTTTAACTTTTTATTTTGTATTGGAGTATGGCCAATTAGCAATGTTGTCATAGTTTCAGATGAACCACAAAGGGACTCAGCCATACATACACGTGTATCCATTCTCCCCGGAAATCCCCTCCCATTCAGGCTGCCACATAACTTTGAGTTTCCTGTGCTATACAGTAGGCTCTTGGTGGGAATGCATTTTAAATATCGCAGTGTGTACATGTGCATCCCAAACTCCCTAATTTTATTTTCTATTCGAGTACAGTTGATTAACAACATTGTTTTAATTCCAGGTATACAGAAAGGTGATTTAGTTATACAGATTCCTGTACTTAATCTTCCGCAGATTCCTTTCCCACACAGGTCATTGTGACACTGCCTGTCCCCCGTGCCCTCTGTGGCTTCCCAATCAGTCTGCCAGCCCCACCACAGCTTGGACATGTGATGACTGGGCTATTACACCCACTTCCTCCCAGCTCTCACCACTTACACAAATCAAAAAACAGAGCTTACCAGTCAATAGCCTTCAGCTAGCTCTCAAATATAATGTAGATATAATAATTACTCTGTATCGATCTGAGTCAGTAAACCTCCCATTATGCCAGTTGATCTGTTGATCCAATTTAATCAAAAAGATGTACAGGCACTTCTAGAAAATTCTATGACATACACTGAGATTTTTCTGACATCAAAAAAGGGAAATGTTTATAAAAGCTGGCTTGGCTCATTGATTCCTTAAGTCCACAAATAGTTACAAAATGTTTGGGCATTACCCCAGGTGAACAATCTCTTTTTCTCTCACCTAATTTCATTGCAATTATCCATGCTTGAAACTAGTCCATTTGGGGACTTCTCAGGCAGGCCAGTAGTTAGCAGCTTTCACTGCTGAGGGTGTGAGTTCCATCCTGGTTGGGGACTAAGATCCTATGAGCCACTCAATGTGGGGGCTGGGGAGTAAAAATTGTCCATTTCCCCCAAATAAGTCAACCAGGACATGTACTGCTCTTTGACCTCCTGCAGTTTGATCCACAGAACATCTCTTCCTCACCCCCAGGATAATGGTTACCAGATATAAGGAGATTCTATCAGGTAATCAGTGTATCTGAGGCTCAGGACTTGCTACTGGGATCAGTACAGGCAGTAAGTTCACAGAATGGAGGGAGCTCACAGATGTGTCACTGATCAAATGTCTCTTCCTGAACATGATTATAACAATTTTGGGGGTTTTGTGCAAAGTAATATATGAATACAGTTTGAAAAATGAAACCATAGTGAAGATTCACCTAATGAAAAATCAACCATCCACTGCTACTATCTTTCCTCCTTCTGAGTCCTGCTCCCAGACAGAAACATTTTTATCCATCTCTGTGTTTTTCCTTATGTCCTGGTACTCTCTGACACATATGTAAATAATACATCTAGATTGCTCTTTTCATTTACTCATTCATTCCAGAAACAACAGCTTATCGTGGGCCAGCACTTTTTAAAGAATATACATTCAGATCAGATTGGATCAGTCGCTCAGTCATGTCCGACTCTTTGCGACCCCATGAATCATAGCACGCCAGGCCTCCCTGTCCATCACCAACTCCTGAACTCACTGAAACTCACGTCCATCGAGTCAGTGATGCCATCCAGCCATCTCATCCTCTGTCATCCCCTTTTCCTCTTGCCCCCAATCCCTCCCAGCATCAGAGTCTTTTCCAATGAGTCAACTCTTCACATGAGGTGGCCAAAGTACTGGAGTTTCAGCTTTAGCATCATTCCTTCCAAAGAAATCCCAGGGCTGATCTCCTTCAGAATGGACTGGTTGGATCTCCTTGCAGTCCAAGGGACTCTCAAGAGTCTTCTCCAACACCACAGTTCAAAAGCATCAATTCTTCGGCACTCAGTCTTCTTCACAGTCCAGCTCTCACATCCATACATGACCACAGAAAAGACCATAGCCTTGACTAGGCGAACCTTTGTTGGTAAAGTAATGTCTCTGCTTTTGAATATGCTATCTAGGTTGGTCATAACTTTCCTTCCAAGGAGTAAGCGTCTTTTAATTTCATGGCGGCAGTCACCATCTGCAGTGGTTTTGGAGCCCCCAAAAATGAAGTCTGACACTGTTTCCACTGTTTCCCCATCTATTTCCCATGAAGTGATGGGACCGGATGCCATGATCTTCGTTTTCTGAATGTTGAGCTTTAAGCCAACTTTTTCACTCTCCACTTTGACTTTCATCAAGAGGCTTTTTAGTTCCTCTTCACTTTCTGCCATAAGGGTGGTGTCATCTTCATATCTGAGATTATTGATATTTCTCCCAGCAATCTTGATTCCAACTTGTGTTTGTTCCAGCCCAGCATTTCTCATGATGTACTCTGCATGTAAGTTAAATAAACAGGATGACAATATACAGCCTTGACAAACTCCTTTTCCTATTGGGAACCAGTCTGTTGTTCTATGTCCAGTTCTAACTGTTGCTTCCTGACCTGCATACAAATTTTTCAAGAGGCAGATCAGGTGGTCTGGTATTCCCATCTCTTTCAGAATTTTCCACAGTTTATTGTGATCCACACAGTCAAAGGCTTTGGCATAGTCAATAAAGCAGAAATAGATGTTTTTCTGGAACTCTCTTGCTTTTTCCATGATCCAGCGGATGTTGGCAATTTGATCTCTGGTTCCTCTGCCTTTTCTAAAACCAGCTTGAACATCAGGAAGTTCACAGTTCACATATTACTGAAGCCTGGCTTAGAGAATATACATTGAGAGAGAGACAGTGCATTAAGAAGGGTTCAAAAAGAATCACACCCTTTTGGCTCATTCTTGAAACCCTATTGCATCTTCTTTTAGGATGTACATCCCTGATACCTTCTGCCTTTTTTGTGGACCAACATCGTTTAGAGGGACTCTGAGAAAAGAGAGGAGATCAGCATTGAGCTCAAGTCCCTCCCACCAATGGAAAGGTCCTAATCTTCTCTTTATGGAAACTTGTTGGATGTGTAAGACCCTGGAAAGACATGAGACTCACTGTACACTCAAGGAGCCAGAGCAAAGTTGCCTCAGCTGTGCTGGAGAAAACACGGTGTGGTAGAAAAGATCTGGGCTGAGGACTGAGAAGCCTAGACCACCTCCATCATCATAACGACATCCTTGGCATCCAGGACTTGGCAAATAGACTGAGCTAACATGATTATTTATTTTTATTGAAGTATTGTTAATTTACAATATTTTATTAGTTTCAAGTATACAGCAAAGTGATTCGATTTTATATACATATTTTTTTTTCAGATTCTTTTCCATTATAGTTTATTACAAGATATTGGATATAGTTCCCTGTGCTATTCGGTAAAAGACTTCCCTGAGATGGCTCAGTGGTAAAGAATCTGCCTGCCAATCCAGGAGATACAAGTTTGGGTCCTGGTCAAGAAGATCCCCTGAAGAAGGAAATGGCAACCCACTCCAGTATTCTTGCTTGGAGAATCCCATGGACAGAGGAGCCTGGCGGGCTACAGTCTATACACAACTTAGAGACTAAAATAACAACAGCTACACAGCAAATTCTTGTTGTTTATCTATTTTATATGCAGTAATTTTTGTTCATCTCATATTCCTAATTTATTCCTCCATTTTGCTTTCCCTTTAGTGACCATAAGCTTGTTCTCTACGAGTCTGTTTTCTGTTTTGTAAATATGTTCATTTGTATTATTTTTTTAGATTCCACATATAAGTGATATCACACATTTGTCTTTGTCTATCTTACTTCACTTAGTATGACACGATTGCTATTAGTATCTTCAATGAAGTTAACATGTATTGAGTTCTTTCTATATGCCAAGCACTGTGAATGCTGGATTGAAAGTTCCAACTCTCTTTTCATGGATGGTTCCCATGTGACCAGTCCTGCTCTGCCATTTTCAGGAGAGTTCTGAAAGTCACCTGATTAACAAAACTCATATGTGGTAGAAAGGGATTTGTTATGAATACAATGACACTGATTTTACCTTTTATGGCTCTGAAATGATTTTGGGAACTGAGGACAAGAAACAAAATATTATAAGAAAAAATGCTCTCACTACTTTTATGGCTCAGGACTTGCCAAGGGTGTGAAGAGCTGTGAATCAGGAAGCATGGATTAAAGCTAAATATTAATTTCCTTAAATCATAACATCACAGGGGCAGAGAAGTGCAAGGATGCTATTTTTGAGAGGCTGGCCCAAGATGGCATCTCAAAGGAAGAGTATTTGATTAAAGAACTGGATAAAATGAGAGCACCAGCAGCTCTCTGGGGAAAGAGTGTTACTGGGCAGCCAAGTACATGTGAGGTGTGCTCAGGAAATACAGTGAGTCTGAAGCACTGTAAGGGGAGGGATAGACGGAAAGTCAGCCAAAACTCCAAAGGGCCTTGAAGGCCAGCTAAGGACTTTGTCCTTGCCAAGGGCTTTATCATATATTTGTCATTGTTTGGGGGATTGAGTTCTCTCATAAAATGAGGAAGCTATAAATGTACGAATGTCCTTTATAATTTTTATATCCCACACACTCATGTTTAAGCCCTTTGTCATGCCCATGATAGCTCTGCTTTCCAATACTTCTTTGAAAGCTTGGATGGCATATGGGGGAGGAAGATTCTCAGTCAAGCTAGGTATGTGAAAGTGTTAAAATACCCTAGTTTCCAAATACGCATGCATGCATGCTCAGTTGCTAAGTTATGTCTGACTTTGTGAGCCTATGGACTGTAGCCCACCAGGCTCCTCTGTCCATGGGATTTCCCAGGCAAGAATATTGGAGTGGGTTGTGTTTCCTTCTCCAGGGGGTATTCCCAACCCAGTGATGGAACCCGCATCTCCTTTCTTTGGCAGGTGGGTTCTTTACTGCTGAGCCACCTAGAGAAGCCCAATTTTCCAAATGTAGGTGAAGTTAAAATGAAACGTACACGGGCATGGCTCAGCCAAGATGGTGCCCAGGACAGCTCGCCCAGAGCTTGATGCTCCATGGGGACCCGTCCACTGTGGCTCCAGGTGAAGGCTGGGAGTATCCTCCTTTTGTCTATGTCATCAGGAGTGACTGGACACAGGGAGCTTTCCCTGAGCCTTAGGTTTGAAGAAGTTCCACCTGCCACACCCAGAACTCAGACTTTACCTCTGACAATGTCCTTGTATGAGGAGTGGGGACAGAGTCTATGGCAGCAAGCAGGTGCCAACGTTGTGATTAAGCCATTCTTTAATCTCTGGCCTCTGGAGAACTGTTCTGATTGGTATTACAATCCGGACTGGCTCCTTTAAGTAATGAGAGCGAAATAAGGGTTATATGTCCTTCTAAGATAGAAGGGGCAGATTGGATGAAGGTCAGCTTAGCAAAATGGAAGTCAGACAAGCTTTTTTCTTTTAAAAAGGATTTATTGTTGCCTGTGCTGGGTCTTCATTGCCCCTCTCAGGCTTTCTATAGT
The DNA here is from genome assembly GCA_935064755.1 of Tragelaphus eurycerus. Taxonomy (NCBI): domain Eukaryota; kingdom Metazoa; phylum Chordata; class Mammalia; order Artiodactyla; family Bovidae; genus Tragelaphus; species Tragelaphus eurycerus. Next base: position 6,282,914 of record CAKXYN010000034.1, on the reverse strand, counting down.
TGCAAAGTGGAGGCTACTCTCTAGCTGCAAAGGGTGGGTTTCTCACTGAGGTGTCTTCTCTTGTTGGGGAGCACAGACCCTAGAGAGAGCAGGCTTCAGTATTTGTGGTGTGTGCACTCAGCAGTTGTGGCACACAGACTTCGTTGCTCCGCAGGCATGTGGGATCTTCCCAGACCAAAGACTGAACCCACTTCCCCTGCACTGGCAGGTGGATTCTCAACCACTGGACCACCAGGGAAGCCCAAGACATGCTTTAAATAACATCTAGGCTTGACTTCTTGGAGAAGGCGATGGCACCCCACTCCAATACTCTTGCCTGGAAAATCCCATGGATGGAGGAGCCTGGTAGGCTGCAGCCCATGGGATCGCTAAGAGTCAGACATGGCTGAGCGACTTCACTTTCACTTTTCACTTTCATGCATTGGAGAAGGAAATGGCAACCCACTCCAGTATTCTTGCCTAGAGAATCCCAGGGATGGGGTAGCCTGGTGGGCTGCCATCTCTGGGGTCGCAAAGAGTCGGACACGACTGAAGCGACTTAGCAGCAGCAGCAGCAGCAGCAGCAGGCTTGACTTCTGGTTCTTCCACTCCCTCGCTCTACCTGGAGGGCATCCTGATATCTTAGATATAAGGTCCATCATCTGTTACACCTTAGATAATGAGTCATCTTACATATAACTATTCTAAGTGTCACAGTAAATACATGTAAAAATGTCTGATCCTTTAAAAATGGCAGATTCTGCTATTATTATCATTGGTGATGAAAGTGATCAGTACTGTGTCTTCCTGTGGCTGACGAACAAATTTTAGACCCTAAGAAAAACCTCCTCTTTGAACTTAGCCTGCCCATGGCAACACAGCATGGGAGAATCTAGGGTCTCTACCAAGGATGTATATTCTTTTTCCTTTGGCTTGAAGTTTTAAGCTGCTTACAACATGTGGAATTCAAAGCTGCAGGCACACGACTGTCAGAACTGTCAGGAAGATTAACAACAGGTATTTGAAAAGAAAACAGTAGGCAGTTAAGGAGCTGTTCTTGGAGTATGATTTATGAAGGTTCTCATGACAAGACCATGGTTTTGATGAGAACACAGCACACATTTCATGAAACTCAACTACATGGGTGCTTTGATAAACAAGTTGCATTTGACCAGTAGATGCTATTCATATACCTAAAGCATCCTTGAGAATAAACAGTCAAAGGAAATACCAAAGTGATAGAGAGGCAACCCTGAGGTCTAACAGAATAAAATTTTTGTGTCCCCCATTTTATATGTCATCTGGACCACAGGCGACCCTTCATTTATGATTACAGAGGTATCAAAAAATCAGCCTCAAGCAATGCCTTGTAAAAACTACCAAGTTCTTTTATTAAGTGTGGCTGTAAAATAAGTGATATATTAAAGGTGAAAAAGCCTCAAAAAACTGTATTTAATATATGAAGGCACAAGAAAGGAAAGGGTTTAGCGTTATAGGTCACCATGATGATCATAAGGATTATTCAGTCATTAAAAAGGCCTAGTCTCACAGGATTCCCTCTAGGATATACTTTGTATGACATTGAACTTGGTGCCATTAGGAGGAATTATATACACAAATATGTAACTTGAACAGAACTTGATCCTGCTGGTAATTGTTAACAACTCTGCTGTTTTATAAAATCTATTGGATTTACGCTCTTTCACGTTGTTTTGCTTCTTCCTGAGAGCCTTATGGGCAATCGGCCAACTTGAACTAATTTGGGGTTGGCATCTTGTGGCCAGAAGTTTCTCCATCATTGTTTCCCACCATATGGCCCTCCGTAGCCATCAGGAGCTCTCTTACCCAAGCCTAAGGCTTCAGTTGGCCTATGGTTCTGCCATGTTATTCACCCGCTCCTTTCCACTCCAAAGCAGCAGTTACAACATAAACCAGGTGCGCCTGCTGGAATAACTTGATTGAGAAGATTATATCTAAACAAGGATCAGCCATTAAGTTTCATCAAGCCACATTTTTGCTCTATTTCATAGAAACAGCAGGTGAGTTAGACTGGTTGCTTGCTGAAGAAAAACACATTAAGAAGGGTTAAACCTCAAGCAGGCATGGGTAGAGAAGTGTCGTTGGTGATAAAAATCTAACCCATAGGACATTTCTACAGCTATCATCTAGATGATTGAGATGAACATTACTATTTTAGGTTTAACACAGAGGACTTCATGCCTCAAGGGGTGTTTTTGAATCCCCAAGCTAGTACCCAGTACCACTGAAAAATGTCTCTCCACGTTTTGCTGCTACATGGAATCTGATGAAAATATTTAGAGCATACGTCTTTGGCAATGGGTGCTTGGCTGCTGCAAATATATCAAAATGACTGTTCTTGGGCAAAATGGGAGAAAGGAAGGAGAGTGACAGTTTAAAGAAGATTAAAAAACCAACCAACTTTTAGGAAGATTAAAAAAGAGAGAGTCAGGAGGATCATTTATAAAAGGAAGGATGTAAATTCTTTACAACCTGATTGGTTTTCCCTGGAATTTGCTTGGTTTAATGAAACTGTTATTCCTGAAGGACTGAAAGCCCTTTTTTTAATGTGAATAAAGCAGTACTAGGAGTTGACATATTGTTAGTCTTTGGCCTCAGGAGACTCTCTCTGAAGACCTAATTAGGTTACAAACATGTGAAATGAGTTTAGTAATCCCTGTGCGGGAGCTTTCAGGATAGCTGATTTCTGAACGTTGGATGCTTAACGCTTCCCAGAGTATTTTTTGTGAACTCTATAAATCACTGCTTTTCTGCCTTTCATACAACAACTAAGTCATCATCAAAGACTCATATTCATCAGATGACCTTTTCTATAGTGAAAAAATTAAAGATATCTTGGGGTTTTCATGGACTTCCGAGTGTCCCTGATAAAGCTTGCATATTACCTAAGGTTTTTTTTAATAATTTTTCTGCCAAATGGAATAGCGAGTTTAATTTATGATTTTTTAAATCAATCATTCCAAGGAATTAAAAAGCACACTCTTCAGTTGAATGAAATGTGGCTTGAGCTTTAGGAGCTAAAGCTTTGCTGGCTAGCAGCCTTTAACAGTGAACTAAGGACAAAGTTTTATCAACTCAGGAAAGTCAGAGGAGGCAACTGAGACAGAAAAGAGAATGACCTTTGGGGGTCACAGGAGGGCAAACCACTCAAACTTGTTGAGCTTATAACTGTGCAATGGAAATAATAATATATGCCTCATATTGTTTTTCTAAAGAATGCGATAACATAAGAGAAAGCATTTTATCAAAGAGAAAGTATTGTACAAATAGAGGATATTTTCACATATACAGAACCATACAAATTCCTCTGTGGCCAGTACGTGTGTTACTAGTAGTTAAATAATTCACGGAAGTATTGACTATGAGATAATAGATTTTATTACAACTGGGTCATTTATAGGCAGAAAGGGAGCATTAATATTGGCCACTCCAGTTAAAATACATGGTATTACCCACCAAAATACATGTCATTATTCACTTAGAAGTGACTAGTACCCACTACTGGAAATCCCTCTAGTGAAAAGTGTGTGGGGACTCATCACAGTCCAGTTGGTCAGATGACTCAGTATTAAATTTAAAGAGGGACTTCCCTGGAGGTCCAGTGGTTAAGACTCTGAGTTTCCAGTGCCGCAGGCATGGGTTGAATTCTTGGTCAGGGAACTAAGATTCCACTTGCCATAAAACATGGCCTAAAATATAAGATATGTATACGTGCATATATATGGGCTTCCCTGGTGGCTCAGACAGTAAAGAATCTGCATCAAATGCAAGAGACCTGGGTTCAATACCTGGGTTAGGAAGACCCTGAAGGAGGAAATGGCAACCCATTCTATCCTGGAAAAGCCCAGGGGGGGGCTGCAGCCGGGGTCTCAAAGAGTCAGATACGACTGAAGCAACTTAGTGTACACACACACATGTATACACAAAGTCAATACTCTAATGTAAAAAGAAGTGATTAAAAAATAAAATAATATTATAAAAAAGAGGCAGTTGGTACCTAATATGCACTGAGGTTTTTAATCTCTAATCAGATCAGATCAGATCAGATCAGTCGCTCAGTCGTGTCCGCTCTTTGCGACCCCATGAACTGCAGCACGCCAGGCCTCCCTATCCATCACCAGCTCTCGGAGGTCACCCAGACTCACATTCATCGAGTCAGTGATGCCATCCAGCCATCTCATCCTCTGTCGTCCCCTTCTCCTCCTGCCCTCTCCCTCCCAGCATCAGGTCTTCTCCATGTCAACTCTTCGCATGAGGTGGCCAAAATCTGGAGTTTCAGCTTTACATCATTCCTTCCAAAAAATCCAGGGCTGATCTCCTTCAGAATGAACAGGTTGATCTCCTTATCAAGACTCTCAAGAGTCTTCTCCAACACCACATTCAAACATCATCTTCGCGCTCACCTTCTTCCTCCACTCTCACTCCTCTGACCAGGAGACATCCTTACTGGCGAACCTTGTTGGCAAGTGATGTCTCTGCTTTTGTTGCTATCTAGGTTGGCCATTCCTTCGGGTGCGTCTTTTATTTCTGGCTGCAGTCACCATCTGAGTGATTTTGGAGCCAAAAAATAAAGTCTACTTCCTGTTTCTCCATCTATTTCCCATGTAGTGTGGGACAGTGCATGATCTTTGTTTTCTGTGTTGGCTTTAAGCCAACCTTTTCCTCTCCACTTTCCTCTCATCAAGAGGCTTTTCATTCCTCTTCACTTTCTGCCATAAGGGTGGTATCATCTGCATATCTGAGGTTATTGATATTTCTCCACTCTTGATTCCAGCTTGTGTTTCCTCCAGTCCAGCATTTCTCTGATGTACTCTGCATATGTTAAATAAACATGGTGACAATATACAGCCTTGACGTACTCCTTTTCCTATTTGGAACCAGTCTGTTGTTCCATGACCAGTTCTAACTGTTGCTTCCTGGCCTGCATACAGATTTCTCAAGAGGCAGATCAGGTGGTCTGGTACCCCATCTCTTTTGTGTTAATAAGAAAATTAATCAAAAATGTTTGCAGCACCAACTGTGTACGAGACAACTCCACTGAGCCATGTGAAATACAAGTAGAAGATACAGCTCCTGCATTTGAAGGAGCTTAGAGCTCCCATCGGAGAAGGCAATGGCACCCCACTCCAGTACTTTTGCCTAGAAAATCCCATGGACAGAGGAGCCTGGTAGGCTGCAGTCCATGGGGTCGATAGAGTCGGACACGACTGAGCGACTTCACTTTGACTTTTCACTTTCATGCATTGGAGAAGGAAATGGCAACCCACTCCAGTGTTCTTGCCTGGAGAATCCCAGGGACGGCAGATCCTGGTGGGCTGCCGTCTATGGGGTTGCACAGAGTCGGACATGACTGAAGCGACTTAGCAGCAGACTTAGCAGCAGCAGCAAAGTTCCCACCAGATTGATATCTGTGCAGTGGCATTTCCTTATAATGTGTGCTGTGGTTAGTCACTCAATCATGTCCAACTCTGTGACCCCATCATCCACCAGGCCCCTCTGTCCATGGGGATTCTCCAGGCAAGAATACTGGAGTGGGTTGCCATGCTCTCCTCCAGGGGATTTTCCCAACCCAGGGATTGAACCCAGGTCTCCCACATTGCAGGCAGATTCTTTACCATCTAAGCCACCTAGATGGTGTTTAAAAAAGTACTTGGGCTCAGTTTGTCAGGTAAGACTTCAAGGTAGAAACGGAATTTCAGCTGCCTCTGAAAGATGGGAAACGGGAGTGAAAAGTGCATTCTAGTAAAGATAAATACAATAAAGACAAAAAGAGTAGAAACATACAGGATGCATTTGGTAAAATACAAGAACAATCACTAGAATAAAGGAGCATAAGAGCATAGTAGGAGATAAGGCTGGAAAAAATAGTACTCTTCAAATAAAATAGTACGCTGTAATATTCTTTGAACTTAAAGGATTTAGGGGCTAGGCAGGGACAAATCTCTGAATTAAAAAAAAAGCTATGGAAACCTGCAAGGAATTGGGCAAGACATTTTCAAATTAATAAAAATTAATGAAAATGTTAAAATCTATTTTTTAAATTGCTGCATTGACCCCTAAAATTAGTTCTTCCCAACAGCCACCACTTTGCAACCAGTAAATAAAGAATAAGAAAAGTATATAAAAATAATACTGGAATGGGGTGGCCATCCCCTTGTCCCAAGGATCTTCCAGACCCAGTGATTGAGCCTGGGTCTCCTGCATTATAGGCAGATTCTTTACTGTCTGAGCCACAGTAAGGCTTATTTGTAAGCCTACAAATAAGCACAGTTTGAAATAAATGAAGTAGAAGCAATTAGCATAATTAGAGTCAATTGTATATATTTACATATACAGTTCTAAGTTTTCCTGTTATCAGAAAGAAGAAGTACAAATCAATTTTCCAAAGCTAAATTTATTGTTTTAGGTAGATTGTTCCTTGGTCTCTAAAATTTGAGTAAGCTAGACAGCCTGGTTTGCAAAGTTTAACATGCATGAGAATCACCAGGAAAGCCCAATGAGAATCCATCCTCAGCGATTCTGATTCAGTAGATCTAGGCTGGGTCTGAGACTGTGGATTTGAAACAAGTTTCCAGCAGATACTGATGCTCTGGTACAGAGGCAACCCTTAGAGAAACAAAGGGTCTGAAACAAGCTATATTACCTAGACACTACTGCTACCACAGTTTTCCTTGTAAGGGACACCAGAAAAGACCATTTCTCAAACGGAACTGTTCTTTGAATGACTTCCAGATATTCTTTTGTGCTTGAGTCACAACTTTGGTTAAACTTTTTATGTATACAGATTGAAAGTACATTCTAAGGAGAACTTGGACTTGGCAAGTGGAAGCGGAAAGTCCTCTCTTCCAGGGCATCCTAGTAAATCCCACAATTTTCTAAACATAAAATCTTACACCCAGCTTGGCTGATGTTAAAACATATTGCTTAGATTTAATTGTAGTACAGGTGGCTGAGTGGTAAAGAATCTGCCTGCCAATGCAGGGGATGTGAGAGATGTATGTTCAATCCCTGGGTTGAGAAGATCCTCTGGAGAAGGAAATGGAAACCCTCTCCAGTATTGTTGCCTGGGAAGTCCCATGGACAGAGGAACCTGATGGCTACAGTCCATGAAGTTTCAAAGAGTTGGGCATGACTGAATGACTGAACAGGCGCACACACACACACACACACACACACACACACACACACACACACAGAGCTACACTCTAGGTATCTGCCAGATAGTTCAGTCTTAAACTCACCCAATACTATTTTTAAAAAGCTGAAAGAAATTATATTTGTCAAGCATTGTTTGAAGGATACCAGTCCACACATTCCTCTCCAGGTAATTTATATGTTGGTGGCATAGCAGCATGTTGCTGTCAATTGTAGAATATATTCAGTTCAGTTCAGTTCAGTCGCTCAGTCATGTCCGACTCTTTGTAACCCCATGGGCTGCAGCACACCAGGCCTCCCTGTCCATCACCAACTCCCAGAGTTAACTCAAACTCATGCCCATTTATTTGATGATGCCATCCTACCATATCATCCTCTGTCATCCCCTTCTCCTCTCACCTTCAATCTTTCCCAGCATCAGGGTCTTTTCCAGTGAGTCAGCTCTTCACATCAGGTGGCCAAAATATTGGAGTTTCAGCTTCAACATCAGTCCTTCCAATGAACACCCAGGACTGATTTCCTTTAGGATGGACTGGTTGGATCTCCTTGCAGTTCAGGGGACTCCCAAGAGTCTTCTCCAACACCACAGGTCAAAAGAATCAATTCTTCAGTGCTCAGCTTTCTTTAGAGTCCAACTCTCACATCCATACGTGACCACTGGAAAAACCATAGCCTTGACTAGATGGACATTCATTAGCAAAGTAATGTCTCTGCTTTTTAATATGCTGCTAGGTTGGTCATAACTTTTCTTCCAAGGAGTAAGCATCTTTTAATTTCCTGGCTGCAGTCACCATCTGCAGTGATTTTGGAGCCCCAAAAAATAAAGTCTGCCACTGTTTCCACTGTTTCTCCATCTATTTGCCATGAAGTGATGGGACTGGATGCCATGATCTCGTTTTCTGAATGTTGAGCTTTAAGCCAAATTTTTCACTCTCCTCTTTCACTTTCATCAAGAGGCTTTTTCTTCTTCTCTTTCTGCCATAAGGGTGTTGTGAAGCTATTTATTAGTAATGAGAGTTAAGAGTGAAATTTTCAAATGATTTATTTAAAACACATAATTAGATCAGATGTAGGGTTATCCTTCCAAAATCACTCTCATTAATTTGCATTCTGAAATGCTTTTTTTTTTTCCAAGTTGAGAGACAGAGCTTGGGTATTTATGAAACTTATCTTACATGTATCTTTAGCAGTGCATTCATCATGAAACTATCATCTACCTAATATTTAAAATTTGAAACCATCTCTTAGCTGATCTTAAATGTGACCCTCATTGGAATGACTTGGAATGCATGTTGAAAATGCACATTTCAAGGTTCTCTCTGAGAATTCTTGAGAAAGGATGTCTTGGGTAGGTAGGGTGTGGGCATCTGCACATTATGAGCTATTCAGTTGTTCCTAATGCCAGTGAAAGTATGAGGCCACTCCTTCCTGCCTGCCTTCCCAATTCTGGGCTCCTACACAGCTGTACAAGTGATATATTGTCCTACTTTGCAGGCATTTCAAGAAATAACTAGCTGATCTATCATTGCATCTACTGTAAAGATGCTGAGAAGGAGTTCTGTGTTATATTAAATCACTTACAATGATTCCCAGAAAAAAAAATCCATTTTCACTATTAATGATTGTTCTCTTGCTCTGTTTTTGCTTAACTATCAATAGTATAAACCATAGTATAAGAGAAACATTCTTTTTATGGAGGATTGTGTTAGTAATTCAGTCATGTCCAACTTTTTGCCACCACGTGGACTGTAGCCCACAAGGCTTCTCTATCCTTGGGACTCTCTAGACAAGAACACTGGAGTGGGTTGCCATTCCCTTCTCAATGGGATCTTCTAGATGCAGGGATCAAACCCAGGTCTCCCACATCGTAGGGCGATTCTTTACCATCTGAACCACCAGGGAAAGTGACACCATTTTTGTGTCCACCTTTAGTGAAGAGGATGCTGGTGGGTATTTCTGTCTAAGCTTCCTTCCTGTCCCTACTTGATGTGTCTCTTGACTGATGTTTTGTTTGCTGCTTTCTCTCTTTCATCTTCTACTTTCTGCCATGTCTTTTTATTTGATGTAGCTGTTATATACCATCTTAGACATTTAGTAGAACAATGTGGTAAATAAACCTATGTGTGTGTATAGTGAAATTTGGCAAATGGAATATTTTTCTCTTGAGAAACAAACAAAGGAGATTCAAAGCCTTATCTGAAAAATGTTGTCTTTTTAGGAATATATAAAAAACCCTCATCTGGTATTAATTCAGTAACATTTAGGCCAGCTTTTCTTGTAATTTACTTTTAAAACAATGTGTAAAAATGGTAGAGAATACTAGAAATGACCTGATATGATTCTGACCAGATCAGGGTGTGTGTGTGTGTCTGCTTTTGCCTTCCCCTAGATGTGTGTGTTTAGGTGCTGTGATACTCTCTCTATGTTCTGTAACTTTACTTTGGAAATTGTGAAAATGGAGTTTTAACTCAGAAAAATCTATAGCTACAAAAACAAACTAAATGCTAAACAATAATTTTTTCTGGAAATATAATATGTGTTTACACATAACCATCACAAGACCTCTGAAGTTGATCTCCCCTTTCTTCCCACCCACTTTCTGAATATGTGCATGCGATACTGCAAGAAAATCTTGGCTATCATGGCCAAGCTTCCAGCTACCTTAAACAAAAGGAACTGATTTGAGAAATTGTGTTTCCAGGAATTAGTAAAGGGCCAGTACTGCAGGGAATGGGCTAAGTCCTAACTGGGCCTTAATGCTTGGAGCAGAGAAAAGACAAAATTCCAAAAGGGAGAACACTTTTTCTGTCAAATATTTGAATAAGTAAGATAAGTAGAGAAGAAGATGTAAGAACAAAGCTTTTGCAGGTGAAATAGAACCACCACGGCTCATATTCCTGGAGTGGCTTAGGGTGTGAAGACAGAATCAGTTAACAAGAGAAGTGAGTTTTAAAAACCTACTGTCCGGGAAATTCCTGGTGGTCCAATGGTTAGGGCTCAGCGCTTAAAAAGCCATTGGCCTGAGTTTAATCCCCGAGTCAGGAACTAAGATCCCGTCAGTCACATGGCAAGGCCAAAAAAAAGAAAAAAAAGAAAAATTTACTGTCCACTACTGTAATCTCACATGGGAGTAGTTTAGGATCAGTTCTGCTACAGGCTCTTAGTTTGTAAGAAATAACAGTAAACAGTGGTCTCTGCTTCAAACTCAGTGATCTGATCCTGAAACACTCTTCCACGTCAAGGCAGATGATTCCTAGGTGGCATTGTACCCCAGATCTATTTCTAATCTGAGGAACTTTCACATCTCTGTCATATTTTTGTCTGTAAAAGAGAGCAAAGTAGACACGAGATTTAGATTTGACCTATGTGTAATCAATATATAATTAAAAATTAGAACAAAAAGAGTGAAATCTTTATAAAAAAATCAAAGGAGTACCAACAATTAGGCAAAAAAAGAAATGGTGTTGATATATATGATTTGGGTTTTTACATAGTTTAGGAAGTTGGGTAATTGAAAGGGTTTGCTCAAGTTTTTGACTGTTAGTGAGGATTAAAATATCCTTTAAATTGAAATTAAATATTGATTTGGCTTAATAGTAACTGCTAAGTTCCCTACCTACTTCAATTTGACTTTATAGAATTTATGATCACCATCTCTGTTTCAGATTTCTTTCTAATGAAACAAAAGCAATAATTTATGTCACACACCTTTAAGGTTCTTCCTAAACAGTGTGATCACATATATTTCAAGCCCAGGTACATGATTCTGTGTGATTCATAAATGGAAATATTAAAATTTAGATACCCTGCTGTTAATATGCCAAGCCTGCATATTATTTACTTACATATTTATTATTTCTACCCCTCTCCTGTCAACACACACTAGAATGGATGCATCTTTCAGATGAGGGACTTTAACCATTCTGTTCAACTGCTAAATCACCAGTGCCCAAAACAGTACCTGGGCATAAAAGATACTCCATAAATATTTCTTGAATAAATTAATAGCAAGCAGGCAGTTAGAGCATCTATAAATCAGATTCTACTACTGTTGACAGTGATTGAAATCCAGGAAATAAAAAACAAGCAAAGGGTGTGTGTGTGTGTGTGATCAGAACAAGCTGAGGAAGGAATAAAAGAAGGCAAGTGCTAATCAAACCATATTACCCTATCAGGCTAAATTTATATGATCCTTCCCAAATTTTAGCCTCACTGTTTCTTGCATTCTCTTTCATAAATTCTCTCATCCCATAGTTTATCTTTAGGGACCTTCTCCTTTTAGACACTAAATTACATCCTATCTCTTCTGTATGAGACACAGCTCCAGCAAAAATGCCAGCTCTCTTGCCTGGATTAGCTTTTCTCTCTTTACCAGATGATCACCATCAACATATTAATACACACCCCAAACTTTCTAAAAACCTACTCTTGGCTCCTGTTCTCTGTCCATCTGCTACCCGATTCCTCTGTTCTGATTTATAGCAAAACTGGTATTGAGTGGTCTCTACCTGAAATATTTGATTTTCCCCATTTTCTCTTTTATTTAATCCAAACAGGTTTTCACCCATCCACTGAAAGTACTCATGTCGAGGTCACCAGGTTGTTCAATTCAACGATCAAAAGTCACTGTTGATCTAATTATACCTTCTAGAACATTTGACCCAAGTGATTATCCCCTCATCCTTGAACATTTTCTTGTTGGCTTCCTGGACTACATTTTTCTTGTTTTCCTCTCATCAGGTGCTCTTACCGTCAGTTTGCTGGTTCCTTCTCACAGTTCTGGCCTTTGGCTTAATCCCTAAACTCCTTCTCTTCTCTACTTACAGCCCCTCCCTTGGCAACCCAATTCTGTCATGAATATTCCAATACCTCTCTAATTAATGTCTTGAGTCTAGACCTCTCTGCTAAGCTTCTGAACTCCAAATTCATGTATCTAAATCAACACCTCCAATAGGATGTCTATTAAGTAAATTAACTTCAACATGTGCAAAAATGAAAAATGAACCCCTGGCCTTGCTCGCTAGCTTTTTAGAAACCCTGCCAACTACACCCCCCTTATGTCAATGAATCGTAATTCTTCCAGCTGCTTGGACCAAAAATCTTGCCACTGGCTTTATCTGCTCTCTTTCTTGCAGCCCCACATCAAATCTGTCAGCCAATTCTCTTGCTTTTATTTTCAAAATATATCCCTAACCTGACCTTTCTGTTTTACCACTTGACCTGCTACTTCTCTGATCCAATCTATCACCATCTCTTACCTGTAATATACTGTGATGGCTTTCCAACTAGTCTCTTTGCTTCCATATTTATCTTCCTTACTATCTATTTTTATACAAAGGTGGAAAGATTATTTTAAGACTTTGAATCAACACTCATTGCTCTAGTATAATCTTCTCAATGATTACTTTTGTTACTCAGGGGAGGAAAAGGTATAGTTGTCAACTACCACTGTACTCTAGCTCTTCAATTATTCCATGCCTTTTCCCCTGCTACTCAGCCCATCCATCATGCTGTTCCAGTCATCAGCCTCTCCATGTGCTTCAAACAGACCAACTGTTCATCCACCTCATTACATCTATCTAAAATACTCTACATAGAGGTCTTCTTTCAGATGGGATGCTTCAGTGAGATCTTCCCTGACCACTATGTTAAATATTGTCTTCATATCCTCACCTACCTCCTATTGTTCTTCCCTGCTTTATTTTTCTGCATTTACTTACCACTTTCTAATATGCAATATAACTTCTATATAATCATGTTATTGGTCTCCTCTCCCTAGAAATCAGGCAGGAAGGATGTTCTTCCTCTTTAGTCTAACTTCAGAGTCAATGTGATGCTTCAATTCAGTCAAGTTCAGTCCCTCAGTCCTGTCCGACTCTTTGAGACCCCATGAATCGCAGCATGCCAGGCCTCCCTGTCCATCACCAACTCCCGGAGTTTACCCAAACTCATGTCCATAAAGTCAGTGATGCCATCCAGCCATCTCATCCTCTGTCATCCCCTTCTCCTGCCCCCAATCCCTCCCAGCATCACAGTCTTTTCCAATGAGTCAACTCTTTGCATGAGGTGGCCAAAGTATTGGAGTTTCAGCCTCAGCATCAGTCCTTCCAATAAACACCCAGGACTGATCTCTTTTAGGATGGGCTGGTTGGATCTCCTTGCAGTCCAAGGGACTCTCAAGAGACTTCTCCAGCACCACAGTTCAAAAGCATCAATTCTTTGGCACTCAGCTTTCTTCACAGTCCAACTCTCACATCCATACGTGACCACAGGAAAAACCATAGCCTTGACTAGATGGACCTTTGTTGGCAAAGTAACACCTCTGCTATTCAATATGCTATCTAGGTTGCTTCTAACTTTCCTTCCAGGGAGTAAGTGTCTTTTAATTTCATGGCTGCAATCATCATCTGCAGTGATTTTGGCACACAGAAAAATAAAGTCTGACACTGTTTCCACTGTTTCCCCATCTATTTCCCATGAAATGATGGGACCAGATGCCATGATCTTCGTTCTCTGAATGTTGAGCTTTAAGCCAACTTTTTCACTCCACACTTTCACTTTCATCAAGAGGCTTTTGAGTTCCTCTTCACTTTCTGCCATAAGGATGGTGTTATCTGCATATCTGAGGTTATTGACATGATGCTTCAGTTCAGTTCAGTTCAGTCGCTCAGTCGTGTCCAACTCTTTGTGACCCCATGAATCACAGCATGCCAGGCCTCCCGGTCCATCACTGACTCCTGGAGTTCACCCAAACTCACGTCCATTGAGTCAGTGATGCTTTCCAGCCATCTCATTCTCTGTCATCCCCTTCTCCTCCTGCCCCCAATCCCTCCCAGCATCAGAGTCTTTTCCAATGAGTCAACTCTTCGTATCAGGTGGCCAAAATAAATAATCAATATTTGTTGAATGTATGAACAAATGAATGAACAAGTGAATACACAAATGACTGAGTGAATAAGATATTATTCAGAAGTTTCAACTCAGGAGCCACAATGTAAATGATGATTGACACGAAAGTGTATAGTGAGAGTCTGTAAAGCAAACATCTTGAAGTAGATTCAAAGAATCAATAGGGAAACTCATGAACATCAAATGAGTAAAGGATGTTGGAAATGTCAGGAATTTCACAAGAAGGATTTGGCGAGGGTGGGTGCTCTGCTACAAGTCCTGTCTTCTTAATCCAAATGGAGAGGTGGGAGGGGGGAACTGTGCTTCTGCTTTCACCTAAAGTCAAAAGAGAAGAACGTCATCAAGATTGCTCATAGAAGTTGCTATACATCTGATACACCCTCCAAGTTTGAGCGTAGGTTGAATGAGTGAGTGCAAGTTGTTCAGTCGTGCCTAACTCTTTGCCATCCCATAGTCTGTAGCCCGCCAGGCTCCTCTGTCCATGGGATTCTCCAGGCAAGAATGTTGGAGTGGGTTGCCATTCCCTTCCCCAGGGGATCTTCCTGACCCAGGGATCGAACCTGGGTCTCCCACATTGCAGGCAGATTCCTTACTGTTTACAGGGAAATAGTGTTCACTGATCAATATAAAGAGACAAGATTTTAGCTATTTATCTAAGGAATGGTCCTCTAAGAACATCTGTGTAAAAGGAGTTATCAAAAAACAAACAGGATTGGGACTTCCCTGGCGATTCAGCGGTTAAAACTCCACGCTTCTACCACAGAGAGCACAGGTTCGTTCCCTGGTAGGGGGACTAAGCTCCTTCATGCCAAGTGTAGCGTCAAGTCTAAGGACAGTGTGCTTACTGTTTCCCAAAGGAGCTTCCAAAAACCTACAGAAGCATCTAGCGGGGAGTCAAGGCTACATACCTGACAGACCTAAAGAGCTGAAGCTCCCAGCCCTATCCCACTCATCTCTCTTCTTTCTCTGACTCTAGAACTGACAGTGTTCTAAGCCACAGGGAGCAAGGCGTGGAAGAACGAGAAACACTGTGCAGAGAAAGAGAAGGGAAAGACACATAGACACAAAGTAATGGCACCGCCCAGGGGAAAATGTAAGAGCAAGTTCAGAATTTGATTCGCCTTTGAGATGGGGAGAAACAAATTTATCAGTTAAAGCTCTTTGTGACTTTGTGACCATAAGAGGGACCAGGAAATTCATGGCTACTTGATCTATGTTCTTTTAGAGACTGGGGCTAGGGAAAAAGAAGACACACTCATTTGATTTAAATATACAGTGGGAAATAATAAATTTCTCTTAATGAGTAGACATGCATTAGACTTATTTCAATGTTTATTACAGGAAGATGAAATGCAGGCAGAACATATACTTCAGTACGGGATTACCCTTGAAAATAGCAAATATTCACCTTCCAACCTTGACCTCCTAACAATCCTTGGACCCTCATAGCTCATTATCATGCTGGAAATGATGATTCTTTAAGAATACTAGAGTTCCTAGAGTTTAGAAATGCCGTTATATAGTATTTCTTTCTTTTCTCAAATCTTGTACTTTGCTATTTATTACTTTAAGATATGAGAATAGGGAATTAACTGTGTGTATGCACTTTTTGTGAAATAATTTAAAAAGTAATTAACTGATGGTATAAATAGTGGGGGCATTCCCTGGTGGCTCAAGGGTAGAGAATCTGCCTGCCAATGTAGGAGATGCAGGTCAATCCCTGAGTCGGGAATATCCCCCTAGAAAAAGAAATGGCAACTCATTCCAGTATTCTTGCCTCGGAAATCCCACTGATGGAGAAGCCTGGCAGGTTATAGTCCATGGGGTCACAAAGAGTCAGACATGACTGAGCACACACACACACACACACACACACACACTGACAGCATAGTTTTAGAATTCACAAGGTCATTCAGAGACTAAGTCTATACAGCAAAGAGAGTCTTAAGAATAAAATGGAGAACTTACAGAAGTTTGTATCAATCATTTTATATAGTATTTAAAACAGGGAAACATTAGCACAAGGATAAACAAAGAGAGCACTGGAAACCAAATAGGAGTAAAAATGTTGCACACATCTGGTCATCTGACTTAGAATAAAAGTGGCACACTGCAGCAGTGAGAAAGGACAGTATTTACAGTAAGTGACACTGCATCAGTTGGTTATCTACATGGGAAAAAAATGAATCTTGATTCTTACCTTAGTCCATACACAAAATGACATCCAGGTGAATTGCAAATCTAAACATGAAAGGTAAAGTAATACATTTAATAGAATATTTTTTAAAGAAGGATATCTTCATGTCCTTTATGTAGGCAAAAATTTCTTAAACAAGACACACAAAATATTAACTCTGGAGCAAGTTACTGTTACAGGCATGAGGCTACATAAAAATAAAGAAATTCTGCTTTATAGAATGCGTCGCTGAGAGACTAAAAAGGTGAGTCACATAGTGGGAAAAGACATTTGTAATATCTGGGAGAGGATTCATTGTCAAAATATATAAAGAACTCCTACAAATCAATACAAGAAAGATACATAACAAAATAGAAAAAGTGGCAAAAGTCTTGATCGAGCCCTTCAGAAAATATCAAAATGATTAATTGCTGTTAAAAGGTGTTGTCTCATTGATGATCAAGGAAATATAAATTAAAAACAAATGAAATTCCGGTTAAGTACTTAGCGGAAAAGTTTAAAAGCAAACAAACTATCAGTAAAAACAATGGGAAAATATAAAACACTTGGAGCTTAGGTACTGGTAACAGTATAATTGGGTGAATCACTTCAGAAATTGTTTTGAAGCATTCCTAAAGTATAACAAATGTATTGAGTTAGAAATCGGGATTGTATTTTTCAGTGGGTTGAGGAGGTGGGTAGTGATGGATAGGGAGCACAAAGGGCTTTCCAGAATGCTGATAATGTGTTTAATCTCTTTGGCTTGGAAGTTACAGAAAGTGTTCATTGGTGTGAAATTGGGTCAAGGTATATATCTACAGTTTGGAAGATTTTTTGTGTTTATGTATGAATTAGTTCAGTTCAGTTCAGTCCCACAGTCGTGTCCGACTCTTTGTGACCCCATGAACCTCAGCATGCCAGGCCTCCCTATCCATCACCAACTCCCAGAGTTTACCCATACCCGTGTCCATTGAGTCGGTGATGCCATCCAGCCATCTCATCCTCTGTCATCCCCTTCTCCTCCTGCCCTCAATCTTTGCCAGGATCAGGGTCTTTTCCAATGAGTCAGCTCTTCGCATCAAGTAGCCAAAGTACTGCAGTTTCAGCTTCAACATCAGTCCTTTCAATGAACACCCAGGACTGATCTCCTTTAGGATGGACTGGTTGGATCTTCTTGAAGTCCAAGGGACTTTCAAGAGTCTTCTCCAGCACCACAGGTCAAAAGCATCAATTCTTTGGTGCTCAGGTTTCTTTAGAGTCCAACTCTCACATCCAAACATGACCACTAGAAAAACCATAGCCTTGACTAGATGGACCTTTGTTGACAAAGTAACATCTCTGCTTTTTAATATGCTGTGTAGGTTGGTCATAACTTTCCTTTCAATAGGTAAGCGTCTTTTAATTTCATGGCTGCAATCACCATCTGCAGTGATTTTGGAGCCCAGAAAAATAAAGTCTGACACTGTTTCCACTGTTTCCCCATCTATTTCCCATGAAGTGATGGGACTAGATGCCATGATCTTTGTTTTCTGAATGTTGAGCTTTAAGTCAACTTTTTCACCCTCCTGTTTTACTTTCATCAAGAGGTTCTTTAGTTCTTCTTCACTTTCTGCCATATGGGTGGTGCCATCTGCATATCTGAGGTGATTGATATTTCTCCCAGTGATCTTGATTCCAGCTTGTGCTTCAGCCAGCCCAACGTTTCTCTTGATGTACTCTGCATAGAAGTTAAATAAGCAGGGTGACAATATGCAGCCTTGATGTACTCCTTTTCCTATTTGGAGCCAGCCTGTTGTTCCATGTCCAGTTCTAACTGTTGCTTCCTGACCTGCATACAGGTTTCTCAAGAGGCAGATCAGGTGGTCTGGTATTCCCATCTCCTTCAGAATTTTCCAGTTTATTGTGATCCATACAATCAAAGGCTTTGGCATAGTCAATAAAGCAGAAATAGATGTTTTTCTGGAACTCTCTTGCTTTTTTCCATGATCCAGCAGATGTTGGCAATTTGATCTCTGGTTCCTCTGCCTTTTCTAAATCCAGCTTGAACATCTGGAAGTTCACAGTTCACGTATTGCTGAAGCCTGGCTTGGAGAATTTTAAGCATTTCTTTGCTAGCATGTGAGATGAGTGCAATTGTGTGATAGTTTGAGCATTCTTTGGCATTGTCTTTCTTTGGGATTGGAATGAAAACTGACCTTTTCCAGTCCTGTGACCACTGCTGAGTTTGTGGCCACTGCTGAGTTTTCCTAATTTGCTGGTGTATTGAGTGCAGGTTTTCACAGCATCATCTTTCAGGATTTGAAATAGTTCAACTGGAATTCCATCACCTCCACTAGCCCTGTTCGTAGTGATGCTTTCGAAAGCCCACTTGACTTCACATTCCAGGATGTCTGGCAAAATTATTTAATTTAGAATGTATATCTTATCACAAAACAGAAACACAAATAGTAAATGTAATAGACAAGAGACCAGAAAGTTTGTGTGTTGCCATACTAAAAACTTCAATTTGGCTGGCTTACCACTTTATGTTCTGTTTTTGCTTTTGTTGTGTTTCAATCAGAAGAAAAATCCACTGAGCTTTGCTTCCATGTTCAATGCTCCATCAATTTGTCATCCTACAGAGATTGTCATAAAAATATGACTTGACCTGATATTATCTACAACTATCTGGAACATATTTTTTCCAGTACTTGATTTTAAGCTTATGGTAGATGTAAGACATAATCTCAGATTCAGTGATTTGTAACTGATACCTAGTCAATAAAAGAAAAAACATCTATGTCATGAGTAATGTTTATGTGATCCTAAGATGCTCCAAGATTTTTGGGAATCCAACAAAATTAGAAATGCTATCAGTGACATCATTGTTTTAGAAATCAATTATCCCTGTATTAGTTTAAAAAGTTAATTATACAAAAGAATTTCAAACAATTCATGAGTTTATAAAGCAAAACATTGCATTTCTAAATGTATGTACTCCAAACATTTTTATTTCTAAACTTATTTTGCCTTGATCTATTATTTTATTTTTTATAAAAAGATAAATTTATTTCTATATACAGTTATAAATACAGGTCAGATCAGATCAGATCAGATCAGTCGTTCAGTCGTGTCCGACTCTTTGCGACCCCATGAACTGCAGCACACCAGGCCTCCCTATCCATCACCAGCTCTCGGAGGTCACTCAGACTCACATTCATTGAGTCAGTGATGCCATCCAGCCATCTCATCCTCTGTCGTCCCCTTCTCCTCCTGCCCTCAATCCCTCCCAGCATCAGAGTCTTCTCCAATGAGTCAACTCTTCGCATGAGGTGGCCAAAATACTGGAGTTTCAGCTTTAGCATCATTCCTTCCAAAGAAATCCCAGGGCTGATCTCCTTCAGAATGGACTGGTTGGATCTCCTTGCAGTCCAAGGGACTCTCAAGAGTCTTCTCCAACACCACAGTTCAAAAGCATCAATTCTTCGGCACTCAGTCTTCTTCACAGTCCAGCTCTCACATCCATACATGACCACAGAAAAGACCATAGCCTTGACTAGGCGAACCTTTGTTGGCAAAGTAATGTCTCTGCTTTTGAATATGCTATCTAGGTTGGTCATAACTTTCCTTCCAAGGAGTAAGTGTCTTTTAATTTCATGACTGCAGTCACCATCCGCAGTCATTTTGGAGCCCAGAAAAATAAAGTCTGACACTGTTTCCACTGTTTCCCCATCTATTTCCCATGCAGTGATGGGACCAGATGCCATGATCTTCGTTTTCTGAATGTTGAGCTTTAAGCCAACCTTTTCATTCTCCACTTTCACT
Source organism: Tragelaphus eurycerus (assembly GCA_935064755.1). NCBI lineage: Eukaryota > Metazoa > Chordata > Mammalia > Artiodactyla > Bovidae > Tragelaphus > Tragelaphus eurycerus. The sequence goes on along the minus strand of CAKXYN010000034.1, from coordinate 6,262,852 downwards.
TTCATCAAGAGCCTTTTTAGTTCCTCTTCGCTTTCTGCCATAAGGGTGGTATCATCTGCATATCTAAGGTTATTGATATTTCTCCCAGCAATCTTGATTCCAGCTTGTGTTTCCTCCAGTCCAGCATTTCTCATGATGTACTCTGCATATAAGTTAAATAAACATGGTGACAATATACAGCCTTGACGTACTCCTTTTCCTATTTGGAACCAGTCTGTTGTTCCATGACCAGTTCTAACTGTTGCTTCCTGACCTGTATACAGGTTTCTCAAGAGGCAGATCAGGTGGTCTGGTATTCCCATCTCCTTCAGAATTTTCCACAGTTTATTGTGATCCACACAGTCAAAGGCTTTGGCGTAGTCAATAAAGCAGAAATTTTGTATTTAAAAAAAAAAAAAACCTTTACAGAAAGAAAATAAACTATAATCCTCACTTTGAAACTCAGTCACCTGGATATTTGGCTTCATGGTAGGGTGGAACGGAATGGGATCCAGGCAACTTTCAAGGTCTCAGAATTATAGAAACGTGGGCAGAATAACGGAGAAGGCAATGGCAAGCCACTCCAGTACTCTTGCCTAGAAAATCCCATGGATGGAGGAGCCTGGTAGGCTGAAGTCCATGGGGTCGCTACGAGTCGGACGCGACTGAGCGACTTCACTTTCACTTTTCACTTTCACACAGTGGAGAAGGCAATGGCAAGCCACTCCAGTACTCTTGCCTAGAAAATCCCATGGTTGGAGGAGCCTGGTGGGCTGCTGTCTATGGGGTCGCACAGAGTCGGACACGACTGAAGCGACTTAGCAGCAGCAGGGCAGAATAATGGAGCTCTGCTTTGCTTATTTTTTCCTAGTGACGTTCTGCTAGAGTCAAGACACTCTTCTATTACTTGTTTGTCACCAGCAATATGGCTTAATGACTTTGTCAGTACAGAACTCTACCGCATTCTTGCCAACTACTGCACCAAATTCCATAGACCCACTGGTTCAGGGTTTGTGCCTTTTAAGCTTCAGTAGATTACACCAAACTGTCCTCTGAAAGTAATCCCCTTGTCAATTTTCCAACTATGAGAATCCCTCAGATGGCTCCCCATGATCTCTACATCCTGATATTCACACACTTCTGTAATTCTCTCCCCTTGATTAGGGGCTGGATGTATTGACTCGCTCTTAACAAATAGAGTATTTCAGTGATGCATGCATGTGTGCTAAGTCGATTCAGTCATGTCTGACTCTTTGCGACTTGGAGACTCTAGCCTGCCAGGCTCCTCTTTCTGTGAAATTTCCCATGCAAGAATACTGGAGTGGGTTTTCATGCTCTCCTCCAGGGAATCTTCCTGACTCAGGGATTGAACCTGCATCTCTTACGTGTTCTGCGCTGGCAGGCAGATTGCTACCACTAGGGCCACCTGGGAAACCCATTTCAGTGATGGAATGTTATAAATAGACTGTGGCTTCCATCTCTCTGTCTGTCTGTCTCTTTCCTTTTTGTGCTGGGGCAACCAAGATGCCATACTACCCCTTGGAGAAACCCAGGTACCCAGGCAAGGAACTGAGACCTTCAGTCCAGTCATTCACAGTGAAGGATCTAAAGGTGTGAGTGAGCTTAGAAGTGGACCCTTCAGTTCGCTTGTTGAGTTTTGAGATTAACCGCAGCCCCAGCCAAGAGTGTGCAATCTCCTGAGAGTCCTAGAGCCAGAAACAATAGGTCAAGCACCTCCCAGATCCCTAACCACAGAAGCAATAAGTGCTTGTTGTTAAGAATTACTGTTTTAGTATGATTTGTTACATAGTAAGCTTTCATTATAAAACCTTGAGGAGCCTTAATTTTCATTCATCTAGTTTTCTGCTAATTTAGTGTGAATACTAGTGATATTGATGTCTATATTTGTGTGTACAAGTATGTGTGTGTGTGAATTGTTTCTTCAAGTCCTTTGCTCGTTTTTCTACTGGTCTGTTTGTCTTTTTTCATTGATCTGTAGAATTTCTAATGTATTTAATGATTAATGCTTTGTTTGTCAGAGATGATGCATATATTTTTTATCCTTTTAACAATATATAATTTATAATTCATGTGCAGTCAACAATACAGATTATTTACCTTGTTGCTTTTAGGTTTGTATTAGAATTAGAAAATCATTCCAACTCTAATATTTTTAATATTTTCTTGCATTTTCTTCTCAAAGCTTTGGGATCTGTCTTTCATCTAACTTTTGAACCCGTCTGCAGAAAATTACATTTTAATGAGGTTATGGAGAAAGCTAAATGAAATCCCCAATTGGATAACCAGTTGTCAAAGTATCAGTGTGAAATACTTTATTGTTTACCTCCTACTTCATATGTCAGTTTGTGGATAAGTTGCATCCTCATAAAAACAGACAATTCTGAATGCTATATTCTGTACCATCAATTTTATCATTACTTCCTGCAATAACCAAGCTGTTTAAATTGCTTTAATGCAATACTATGTTTTGATATTTGATAGGACTAGTCTCTAGTTGGTTTTCCTTTCAAATATTATCTTAACATTTTGCTCATGTTTTTTCATAATAAGTTTAAAATCATCACAGATTTACATTTTCAGATTAACCCTAATATGAAGAATAATTGGTAGAGACACTACTTGTTTCAAATACTGAATTCTTCTTAGCCAGGGACATAAGGTAACTTTCCCCTTTCTTCAGGGTGTGCTTTATGACCTTCAATAAATTTCTAGTTTTTTAAAAATAGGTTTTACAAGTTTCTTGCCACACCTAATCATAAGTATTTAATGAGCTTTGTGGCTATTCTAAATGGGACCCATTTTTCTATTACATTTTAAATTAGTCATTACTACTGTATAAGAAAGTTATTGATTTTTTAATATTGATTTTTTTATCTGGCTACTTTCCTGGACTCTTGCTATTTCTGACGTTTTTTTTCCCAATGATGCTTCATGATATTTTTTTTTTTTTTTGGTCGACAATCAGTTTGTTTTAGATAGATGATAGGTAGATATGGATATAGATAGATGATTGCATGTGTGTATATACACACAGAGACATATTCTTTTACTTTCATTTTATTGCATGGTCTATTATCTTTAAAAATATCAATATTAGCATAATAACTGGGATTCTTTTCTTATTTCTGACCTACTGCGGATTCTTTTTCGTATTTGTTTTCTTGGTGCTACTGTAACAAATGACCACAAACTTTGTGACTTAAATATCATATATTAATGCATGTACGTGGAATCTAGAAAAATGGCACAGATGAAACTAGTTGCAGGGCAGGAATAGAGACACAGATGTAAAGAACGGACATGCGAACACAGTGGAGGAGGGGAGGGCAGGACGAATTGGGAGGGTAGGACAGGCCTACGTACACTTCCGTGTGTAAATAGACAGCGTGGGAAGCTGCAGCACGGGGAGCTCAGCTCACTACTTTATGATGACCTGGTGGGTGGGGTGGGGAGGGGAAGGCCCACGAGGGAGGAGGTGTATATATACATAGAGCTGACTCACTTTGTTGTACAGCAGAAACTATCACAACATTGTAAAGCGATTATACTTCAATTTCAAAAACACAAAGAAAAAAGTCAATAGGGATATGAAATGTAATACATTAAAGCCCATATGATCTACTAAAATCATTCATTCATAAAAAATCATAAGTACCTCATTTTCTCATTCTGGAGGTCCTGAATGAACCTTGTGTGCATGTTCAGTTGCTCAGTTGTGTCCAACTCTTTGTGACCTGATGGACTACAGCCCACCAGGATCCTCCGTCTATGGGATTTTCCCAGGCAAAAATACTGGAATCAGTTCTCCAGGGGGTCTTCCCGACCCAGGGATCGAGCCTGTGTCTCCTGCGTGGCAGGTGGACTCTTTCCCGCTGAGCCACCGATGGGGTGGGGCCTACAATTAAGTTATTGGCAGAGCTGCTTCATGCTGGAGGCCCCAGAAGAGAACCTCCACCAGCCTCTGCAGGCTGCCTGCCTCCCCTGGCCCCACTTTCCTTCTTCATATCACTCAAATCTTGCTTCCGTCATCATGTTGGCTTCTTCTCTCTTTAAGTTCCATTACCCACATAACCCAAGCTCATTTTCCCATCTCAAGATCCTTAACTCAATTACGTCCGCAGAGTCACCTTAAGCATGTAAGGTAATGTCTTCACAGGTTGCAGAGATGAGGACCTTTTTCGGAGGAAGGTATGTTATTTAACCTCTCACACTTAAAATACTTTACTATTATTTATGATGTTTTTTAAGGTTTCTAGTAGATTTTTTTTAAATGATGTTTTAAAAGTTTTTTTCTATAACTAACTTACTAAAGTAGGTTTTTTCCAAGTCACTAACAAATATTATAATGAATCAAGTGATTTAATCATCCATATTGAAATGTTTATTCACTTTTCTCCTTTAATTTGTTAATGCACTAATTATATTAATGCACATGTCTCATAATCTAAAATATTTCTGTGTTCTCGGCACACACCTTTCGGGCATAATGTATTAGCAGTCTGCTAATGCATTCTTGAAATTAACTTGGTAATAGTTTATTTATGATTTTCATATCTGTATTCATGAATTTTCTTTTACGTGCTATTTTTATTCAATTTTGACATCAGAATTATATTACCTCTATAGAATGCTTTAAGAAAGAGTCTATTCCTTTTTGTTAATCAAAAAAAAATTACAAGGAAATTATTTCTTTTTCAGAGGTGCAATTAGCCTTACTCTGATTCTGTTATTGCTGTGTCATGATAGATAAGCTTTCAATCTTTTCCCATGTACTAGCAACACTTTTTACCATTCCTTAGATGAATTGGTCGGAGAAGGCAGGGCATCCCACTCCAATACTCTTGCCTGGAAAATCCCATGGGTGGAGGAGCCTGGTAGGCTGCAGTCCATGACGTCGCTAAGAGTCAGACACGACTGAACGACTTCACTTTCACTTTTCACTTTCATGCATTGGAGAAGGAACTGGCAACCCACTCCAGTGTTCTTGCCTGGAGAATCCCAGGGACAGGGGAGCCTGGTGGGCTGCCGTCTATGGGGTTACACAGAGTCGGACATGACTGAAGCGACTTAGCAGCAGCAGCAGCAGCAAACAAATTGGTAACATTTTTCATTAGAAAAATGAATTTTTTTAAGGTGCTTAATTTTTAACATCAGATCAGTCCTCGCGGTGCCATCCACCATCTCTCCTCTGTCGTCCTCTCCTCTCCCTTCCCTCCCCTCGGTCTTCTCCTGGTCACTCTTCCTGGGTGGCTGTCCTTCCGAAATTCCACCTTCTCCCGGCTCTCGGTCTTCTCCACACACAGTTCGCATCACTCCGCCTCACATCCATACATACCACAGGAAAGACCATAACATAATCTATACCAAACAATAAGAAAAGGAGTTCGTCAAGGCTGTATATTGTCACCCTGTTTATTTAACTTTTATGCAGAGTACATCATGAGAAACGCTGCACTGGAAGAAACACAAGCTGGAATCAAGATTGCTGGGAGAAATATCAATAACCTTAGATATGCAGAGGACACCACCCTTATGGCAGAAAGTGAAGAGGAACTCAAAAGCCCCTTGATAAAAGTGAAAGTGGAGAGTGAAAAAGTTGGCTTAAAGCTCAACATTCAGAAAAAGAAGATCATGGCATCCGGTCCCATCACTTCATGGGAAATAGATGGGGAAACAGTGGAAACAGTGTCAGACTTTCTTTTTCTGGGCTCCAAAATGACTGCAGATGGTGACTGCAGCCATGAAACTAAAAGACGCTTACTCCTTGGAAGGAAAGTTATGACCAACCTAGATAGCATATTCAAAAGCAGAGACATGACTTTGCCAACAAAGGTTCATCTAGTCAAGGCTATGGTTTTTCCTGTGGTCATGTATGGATGTGAGAGCTGGACTGTGAAGAAGGCTGAGCGCCGAAGAATTGATGCTTTTGAACTATGTGTTGGAGAAGACTCTTGAGAGTCCCTTGGACTGCAAGGAGATCGAACCAGTCCATTCTGAAGGAGATCAGCCCTGGGATTTCTTTGGAAGGAATGATGCTAAAGCTGAAACTCCAGTACTTTGGCCACCTCATGGGAAGAGTTGACTCATTGGAAAAGAGTCTGATGCTGGGAGGGATTGGGGGCAAGAGGAGAAGGGGACGACAGAGGATGAGATGGCTGGATGGCATCACTGACTCAATGAATGTGAGTCTCAGTGAACTCTGGGAGTTGGTGATGGACAGGAAGGTCTGGCGTGCTGAGACTTGGGGTCGCAAAGAGTCGGACATGACTGAGCAACTGATCTGATCTGATCTGATACCAAACCAGTCAATCACAGGAAATCAATCCTGGATATTCACTCAGGAAGGACTAACACTGAACCTGAAGCTCCAATACTTTGACCACGTGATGCAAAGAACCAACTCACAGGAAAAGACTCTGATGCTGGGAAAGATTGAAGGCAAAAGGAGAAGAGGGTGACAGAGGATGAGATGGTTGGGTGGCATCACTGACTCAGTGAACATGAGCTTGGGCAAAGTCTGGGAGATAGTTGAAGGACAGGGAAGTCTGGAGTGCTGCAGTCCATGGGGTCACAAAGAGTCGGACATGACTTAGCAACTGAACAATAACAAATATTTAGAATGCCATTTATTTTCTCCTTCCTAAAAGACGCTTACTCCTTGGAAGGAAAGTTATGACCAACCTAGATAGCATATTCAAAAGCAGAGACATCATTTTGCCAACAAAGGTTCGCCTAGTCAAGGCTATGGTCTTTTCTGTGGTCATGTATGGATGTGAGAGCTGGACCGTGAAGAAGGCTGAGCACCAAAGAATTGATGCTTTTGAACTGTGGTGTTGGAGAAGACTCTTGAGAGTCCCTTGGACTGCAAGGAGATCCAACTAGTCTATTCTGAAGGAGATCAGCCCTGGGATTTCTTTGGAAGGAATGATGCTAAAGCTGAAACTCCAGTATTTTGGCCACCTCATGCGAAGAGTTGACTCATTGGAGAAGACTCTGATGCTGGGAGGGATTGAGGGCAGGAGGAGAAGGGGACGACAGAGGATGAGATGGCTGGATGGCATCACTGACTCAATGAATGTGAGTCTGAGTGACCTCCGAGAGCTGGTGATGAATAGGGAGGCCTGGCGTGCTGCGGTTCATGGTGTCGCAAAGAGTCGGACACGACTGAGCGACTGATCTGATCTGATCTGACTGTTATTTGTTTGTATTTTTATTCGTGAAAGTTATCAAAGTTTGTCCATTTTATTGATAATTTGACAGAGTTTATTTTCGTTTTATGGATCACTTCCCACTTTCTGTTTTCCATTTATTCATTTCTAGTTTTGTCTATATTAATTCCTTTTATTTTCCCTCACTTTGCTTTGTTCCCTTGCTTCTCCCCTAGCTTCTTACTTTTGTATACATAATTTGTTTTAAATGTTTACTCTATAATATATTCACTTTAATGCTCTGATTTTTCAACTCAGTACAACTTCAGACAGATACTAGAGCTTTTGATTTGTGCTACTCTTAATGTCTTTAGCATCAAAATAGTTGTTCATTTTTGTTTAGACTTTGTCTTTATTTCATAATTTATTTAGAAGGACATTTTTGAGGTTTTATCTGCATATATCTTTCAATCTTCTGACTTTATGGCATTATATCCAGGGACTTTAGGACTGTATTATTTTTGCTTTAGGAATTAATTGGAATTTCTCTTAAGGCATAATTCCTGACCTATTTTTATATGTCCTATTTGTTCTTGAAGAGGCTACATGTTCCCTATTTCTTCAGTGCCAAGTTTCTCTTTCTTTCATCATATCTATTATATCATGCATATTAATTGCATGCATAAATTTCAACATTAAACCTAAAACGTCCATCAAAAGAGAAAGGCTCTCATGCTGAATAAAAATGCATATTGTCTATAAGAAATGTTGAATTAAAAGGAAACAAGAAAGAATGCCAGAAAGAGAGATCAAGAGAGTAGAATATACAGTATTAATATCAAATATGTTATACTTAAGTTTAAAAAACAAATAAATAGGATTTAAAAGACTTTACTGAAAAAATATATTTCATAGTAAAGATACAAACTTTATAAATATCTGTGCACCTAGTAGCATTTAAGCACACATCAAAATGTTGTTAATATGAGGGAATTCAGAGACCTAAACACTTATTTCTTATTTCTTGAAAAAAACAAAAGGTCAATGAACTGTAAAAAGATATGTTGGGCAAACAACACTTCTTCAAAACAAACACACACAATTAGGAAGACAAGAAAATTTCCTCAACATGAAAAGTGCCATGTAAAACAAAAACTACAGCTAACATCGTACTCAATTTTGAAAACAAGTGAATCCTTCAGTTTGGGATTAAGGTAAGGATATTTACACTTACCACTTTTATTCAGTAGTGTATTAAAGGTCTTCCTCAGTTCAGTCAGGCAAGTTAAACAAATAAAAGCAGAGTTTAAAGGAAGATGTAAGTAACTTAAAGAATGGTGAGACTTCCCTATATCATTCAAGCTTAAAGTGATGACTCCGATGGATGTTTATGGTGATGACATTGTTCTGTATCCTGATCATGATGGCAGTTTGAAGAATTTACACATGTAATAAAATGGCATAAAACTATACACAGACATTCCTGGTTTTGCTATTACACTATGTTTACAAAATTCTTAGAAGGAAACTTGGTAATGAGACCCCTCTGTGTTATCTTTTCAATTTCCTGTAAATCGATAATTAGTTCAAAATTTAAAAGATGATAAAAGAAAATCTAAGTCTACTTGTACTTAGTAGAATAGACCTTAACCAGTCTTATGACAACCCACTACCTACCTTCCATAGCCCTGCTGCATCACTAAGATTCAGTTGAGGTGCTGCAGGAAAATCTGCCTTGTTTAACTGCTAATGAAGATACATCCATATTTGTGGCTATGGAAACGTCTATTGCCCATTTTTTCAATGCCTTGCTAAATAAATACAATGGAGAAAGAGAGGGGAAAAACTTAGGAATGAGAAAATAAAATAAAGAAAGCAGAAAATAGAAAAAGCACAACTTAACAACTAGAAGGACAACACAAAGATTAGTCAATACCTTTCGTGTCAATTTTCTTACATTAGTTTTATTTAGTTACAAATTTCATGAATCTTCAGCAGTGTGTTGCACTATAATGGACTGTGAAATGGCCCTTTTGAAATATTATAAATCCTGACACTTTATAGACTTTCATGTCACTGAAAACTGTAACCACATTAAAAAAAACACAGGTAATATATCTATTGATGCAGTTCAGATCTGTTTCTGTTTTATCCCTCTTCATCTATTTTTTTCTTTACTCTCTGCCCCTTTCTCATCAAACAAACCTGGCCTTCAGCTTCTTAGTCCTTTTTGAGTCAACAGGGTCAGAATTGAGAGTAATTAAGAAGGTTTTTAAAAATAGATATTTTTAGACACTATTTGTGAAACCACAGAAATCCCCAGAACACAGGAATCAGAAATTTCTCCATCTCAGGTTGACTCCTCCCAGCTTTGAAATGCCCTGAATTCTCTGACTTCTTTCTTAGACGGTGTTGGTCCCTTGAACATATATGAACAGAAAGACTTATAAAAGAAAATCTAAAATTTTCTCAAAAGTGACTGAGGATATATTTTGATATGCACAGAGACAGTCACTATTTAATTTCTTATTTAAAAGTCTCTCACTTGATTTCTTTTTTCACGTGTAAGAAAGGTGAGACCAGGGTGTAAGTTCAGGTCAGCTGATTCAGAGCTATCTCTTGGAAGTATGATGATAGGAGCTCACTCCGAGACACCGCATCTCAGGAGCTATATTCTAAAAAGATTCTTAAGAAGATTAAGGAGTGACATGAAAGGCATCTAATCCCCTCCCGACCTGTGTGTCCCTCTCAATAATGGCACCACCACCAACCTAGCCGTCCTAACAAAAACCTGGCTTTTCAATCATCAAGTTCTGTTGGTTCTATGTCTGCCATATCCTTCATTACATTTCTTCTCCCAACACCATTTCCACTGGCAGTCCTCTCTTGCTTACAACTCATCCTCACTGTGATCTCCACACTTTCATTTCACTACTTCACACCAATCCTGTTTTTGCTTCAGCTAGAGTAATCCTTCTGAAATGTGGACATTATCCCTCCACTGAAAATTCCCCAAGGTTCCCCTTTGCGAAAATTACAAAAACAAAACTCTTTTGTGTACGCTTTTGCAATGTAGATATTTCCCTAAGGGTGGAAAATAAGTTAAACTTCTCACTGAAAGTTTACAGGAGGAGGAAAAAATAAGGACTGTGTAGTTTCACATCATTTTAACCTCCATGAAAGCCACTGATGTCATGAGGTGGTGTGTGCACACCTACGTGAATAAACCTCCAGGAAGTCCAGAAAACAAATGAACAGATCCCACTGTCCAACATGATTTGAAAATGGGAACTAACTCCTCTTCCAGACATCATTAGAAGTGGGATCCTCCATGTTCTACACACATTTCTTTCATCTGAATGACTACACCACACAAACCTCAGAATAGTAATATCTTTGAGTTGTATGCCAACAGAAACCATTTTCACTCGATGAGAAGAAATCCTCCCAAATTCTCAAGCTTCATCCAATGTTCAGTTTTTGCAAAGAGCATGTTTACTACAGTCAGAAATTACATGTAAGAAGTTATGCAATTGTGAATAAGTGGATACTACACCATTCATATACTGCCTTGCTCCTCTTTAAGTAATTGGAATTCAACAGGTAGAATATTTATTCCTATCTATGCAATCACCAAAGAGTAAAAAAGATAAAACTATGCTTAAATTTCTGCAGTATAAAATTGCTGTTTGTGTGTGCAGCTCTAAACATGCTCCCAGGATTCAAGCATAAAGGATACTGCTTGGTGAGTGGCTACAGAGATGGAAGAATTTGTTTAAGATTCTTGCTACTAATATCTAAGTGGAAACTCCCCACCTAATAATTTAATTTTTCCCATTCAAAGACAGAAGTGTCCACCAAAACGTACCTTACTTCCAAAGCACACGGAATCCCATTTTCCAGGACTAAGATGAGTAAAATCTTTCAAGTATTTGATGAGTAGACAGAAGGAAACCTCTTTTTCTCCCCTTGGTCAGTAAACAAACCCAGAGAGAATAGCTTTCCAGCATGTTGAAGATTCTCTGGCAGATCATTAATCCCAGAAAAATCTCTCCAAACTTACTGATGCGTGGATTCCATTTTCAAATTTCTCATTAGTTCCTCTTTATGGATTAAATGCTGATGTTCACGAATGAATGCACACAGCTTCAGCTGATGGATGTAATTGGGTTGTAATGGATTTTAGCTGCTGTTCCTTCTGATCTAGCCAATTTGAAATGCAGTATCAATGTATTCTCCCCATCTCTCAGTAGGGAATGAGAAATTGAAACCTACAAGATGAAATTTATCAACTTTCATAAAGTCAGCTTCAACCATCATAAAACTGTTAAACTTCTCATTATCATTCTACCACAGTTATTTCTTGAACTCTGGTCTGGCAGTCAAAATATTAAAGTGTATTTGGAATAAGTAGAGTTGATCCTCCAATATTCTGCGTGTCCTCAACATTGATTTAGGTGCTGTAAATATTACCAAGTGAAGATGACATTAACATGGCAGAATTTAACACCAGAAACATAAAATGACAAGAAAAGATTTAAAGGTTGCAAAACCTTCTGCAATTTTATATTTTAAAACATGATTTGCAGCTACAGTAGATTCAATAACAAAGATTACATGTCTCCAAGTCTCAAAATTTGCTACCGAGCTGTTCTGGATTCCTGAGTCTCAGCGCTGGAACATCTAGTGATGAATGAGAGACACACATCAGGGAGAACTTAAGTTGTCAGCTGTCTCAGTCCCTTCGTTTTCCACATTGCTGTGTGTGTGTGTGTGTGTGTGTGTGTGTTTCAAGTCCCAACCAGTATTTTCCTGTAGTTATATATTCATGAGCTCTGTTAACAGTGAGCTCAAAATTCCACTGAGCTCAAACAGACTGAAATTTCCTCTTATCACCAATACTGTAAAATGGAACATAGAATGAAATAGCTGTTCTATCAAGAAATGTCAGTGAAGACTATTATGGGAAAACAATCCTTTATTCCTCTCTTCCTTAAATGTTCCTTTTAAATTAATGCAGAAATTCAAGGTTCTCATACAATTCTAAAGTTTATTTAAATAATGCAAAGCACCCTGTAAAACACGACTAGACATTTACATGCCACCTCTATTTTACTCTACAGAGAAAACTTATCACTGGTAAAACCAGAGGACATAGACTAGATGGAGAGAGGGGAAAAAAATATTACCTAGTTATTATGTGTCTTTAGATTTAAACGACACTTTGTACTGTCCATCTTAGAAAACTACAAAAACGCACTATTCTTTGGGTTCATAAAACTTAGCCAGATAAAGCAACATACCTGGGAGGAAATGGAAACCATTAATGACTTATTTGCTTTTCATAAATAATAATTAGCACATACATTTCACTTAGCATCTTCAAAACACTTGACAAACATTAAGTAATTAATTAATTAAAGAGAAGACCATGATGAGTTTAATTGGAATCTCCCCAAGGACACTCAATACTTCTTGGTTCAAACAGGTTTTGAAATAACAAGAATAACCTTTCTTGTGATATTTGACTGCCAGTTTGAGCCCGGAAAGTACCTGAGTGCATGACAATTAGATGTTTTTAAAAAGGTCAATTGGATTTTGTGTAACCTCTAAAATGAGAGGTTGCGTTTTTTTCTGATTGCTCTCTCTCTCTTCCTTTCCCACCTTAAACACACACACATACACATATACACACAAGTGACTTAATCTGACAAATAAAATCCTCCCTCCCACTCAAAAGACCATCAGATCAGATCAGATCAGTCGCTCAGTCGTGTCCGACTCTTTGCGACCCCATGAACTGCAGCACGCCAGGCCTCCCTGTCCATCACCAGCTCTCGGAGGTCACTCAGACTCACATTCATCGAGTCAGTGATGCCATCCAGCCATCTCATCCTCTGTCGTCCCCTTCTCCTCCTGCCCTCAATCCCTCCCAGCATCAGAGTCTTCTCCAATGAGTCAACTCTTCGCATGAGGTGGCCAAAATACTGGAGTTTCAGCCTGAGCATATCCAAAACCAAATTTATGACTATGATGTTACATTAAAATCCAACCAAAACTACATAGAAAAGGCATCATTTTAAAGAAAAAATGGATTCACTCCTGTAAATTAATATTAAAATCAGCCATTCTCCATGAAGACAATCCCTTCCTTTTCTCTCCATAGGAGAAAGGTAAACTCCGATCAGTAATCTGTTTTTCTGCAAAGGAGAGACCTTCCTATTGACAAAAAGTAGAATTTAATCTCTTAATCATTCATTGTTTTCATTTGTACCTGAGTTTAAGGTTTCAAATGGAATCATCTTTCTTATGGAGCAGAATCTCATTTCAAACATGATAAAATTTCAGAGAAAAGATGATATATGAATTTTCATAGCCATTCCATCAACTTTAAGTTATTGAACTGCCTTAGTGTCATGGAAACTGAAGCAGTGAAACAAGGAAGGTGAATCCAGCAACACCATCTTCTCTTCATCCTAGAATATCTCCTTTTATCAACAAAAACCTTTCAAAGACAGTAAAGTAGGTCTGTGATGCATGTAACAAGTATTCTTTAGTCCAGTTGTAACTAGAACAAGACTTGCAATTGCCTTTGTAGGCAGTATTTGTACTACTAAAAAAATCCAATTCAATGCTAAATATTCACCAATTATATTTTATTAAAAATAATAGAAGCTAGCCTGACCACCTACCCATTATTTACACTTGATGAAATTGGTTTTGACTACTTTTGAAAACCAACTCCCCCACTTGGAAGGTGAAGGTGTGCTATAACTAGATTAAATCTGTTACAAGCTACAGGTCCGCATATATCCCCTTCCTGTGGATCTTCCTCTCTCCCCCATCCCACCCGTCCAGGTCATCACAGAGCACCAAGCTGAGTTCCCTGTGCCAAAGAGCAGCTCCCCACTGTCTATTTACACATCAATTCCAATCTCCCAATTCATCTCACACCCCCTTCCCCACCCCATGATCACACGTCTGTTGTACACATCTGGGTCTCTGTTCCTCTATTTTTTTTTGAATAAATAAATAAAAATACAATGATATGCCTTAAAAATAATTAAAAGGAAAATGTGCCCAGTGCACAGAGAACAATTCCAAAAGAGGATTTCAAAAACAAAACCATTTGTTTGGGGGTAACTTTATTCAAAAGGGATCGAAATCATTCAGGGAGGTTTTGTAATACTTACTGTCATATGCTTTTACTTCTCAAGCTGATAATCTACAGTTTGCACATCTTTTCCATCGTAAGTGGTTCTCAGTTTCACCTCTGAGAGATCAAGGCTTGTCTTACACTCACTTGCTCCACATACAAGCTGCCGCTGCTCAGTTGCTCAGCCATGTCCGAGTCTTTGCGACTCCTTGGACTATAGCCGGCTGGGCTCCCCTGTCTATGGAATTCTCCAGGCAAGAATACTGGCGTGGGTTGCCATTTCCTTCTCCAGGGGATCTTCCTGACCCACGTATCTTGTGTCTCCTACATAGGCAGGCAGATTCTTTACCACTGAGCCACCTGGGAAGCCCATTCCATATACCAGGCTGGGTACCAATGAAGGGATCACTTACCTTAAATCTCATCACCGTGATATCAGCCTGCGCCATTTAGATGAAATGAGGAGAGAGTCAACACCTTTCATCTGGAGCTTTAAAAACAAAGCTAATTTCTAAGTTCATTATGTGGAAAATAAAAAATCAATTGTATTAGAGTTCTCTATATTTAAAAATAGACCTGGGGTGGTTTGTTTGGGGTTCTAGAATACTTTCTGTACCCTTTAATATGTTTTTTTCCCCTGACTTTTTATTGCTCTTCTATTTTCTGAAGGTAGGTTGTTTTTTGCTGGCTGTGTGTGTGTTGTAACCACTCTTCCTCTGTTAATCCAGACTCCATCTTCACACTACAGTGCTTAGCATTTCTTGAGTATCCGTATACACTCATTAATTTGTATAGATTACATTATTAGCTTGTGTTGCTAGGCATCAGGTCCTCATTTTTCTCCTGCTCCTAAATATGTAATTGGAGAAATCCTAAGCTAATTATCTAATTTCAGCCAATACGGAGTCTACATTTCATAGCTTTATTATCTTTATTATAAAGCTCTTCAATTCCGCTTCAAAGGCAGTCAGAAGATTGGTATCATACCTAATTGTACGGCAAGGGCACTGCACTAAACTCTTTTCATGCTCCTCAGCACTGAAGGAGATTTTATCTGTCCAGATTATGCAAAATTAATCAGTTTTGGAGATAGCACTGAGATATTGTTTCCTTCAGTTAAGAAGAATGATTCAAAGGAAGAGAACTGATCTTTTCCTATATTTATAGAGTAAAAATGTAAGAACCCAGAGGGGCAGCAGAATCTCTCATTCTGCTTCTTGTTGCCTCTCTATTTGATTTATGGACAATCTCTAGGTTTTTCTGGTGAGGGAAAAAAAAAAAAAAAAAACCTTTCACAGGAAGAAACAAACAGAATCTTTTTAAGTTTTCAAGAAACTTCTCAGATACAACACCCATAGTGAGAAGACCCTTTTGGTAACTACGTTGGGCAATTCACTTGCTCACATCATGTTCATCACCACTTAAGTGGCTGTGCCCAATAAATATATTACACATTTTATTAGCATTTGACCAAAGCCAGCCTCTCACGTACTTTCCAATGACTGTCACCATTCTCAATCTTTCTCTTTTACACACTCACAAACCCACACTCACACATACACATGTGTTGCATATTCCATTATTCTTCATATTCAGCTGGAAAACTTAGCCTGAACTACTTAGGTAGATAGACAATTAGATAGATAGGGAGTGGAGTAGGAAATAGCAACCCACTCCAGTACTCTTCCCTGGAAAATCCCATGGACAGAGAAGCCTGGCAGGCTACAGTCCATGGGGTCTCAAAGAATGGGGTGCAAGTAAGCAATTGAGAACATAGATAGGTTGATAGACAGGTAGATAGATACATATTGTGATTAGAGAAAAAAAAAGGATAGCTCACAAGCAAAAGTGCTTGGTCGTAATTATTTTCATTGTATCTTATTAATCTAATTGTCTACATAACTCTTGATGACTTAAGATACAACTGCCTTTGGGCATGTGTGAGAATAAAGTTTATCCAGAGGAGATCTTGTTTATGGCTCTGACTTCAGAGCCTCATCCATTTTTTACTAGTGCATTAATGACTCAGATGATCAAAAGGCAACAGATGTCATGAAATGAGCAAGTAGTTCTGTATCAGACAAGCTGTTTTGAATTTGACTCCATCACTTCCCAGATGCAAAAGTGTGTTAGTCACTCAGTCATGTCTGACTGTTTGTGATCTCATGGACTGTAGCCCACCAGGCTCCTCTGTCCATGGGATTCTCCAGGCAAGAATACTGGAGTCAGTTGCCATTTCCTCCTCCAGGGGATTTTCTTGTCCAGGAATTGAACCCAGGTCTCCTGCATTGCAAGCAGATTCTTTACCATCTAAGCCAAAGGTCTTGCAGTACAAGATGCAGAACTACAGATTAATTTCTTAACTTGGTGTCAACCTAATTTAGCAAACAATTGGTTCTTACTAGACAATTTTATTAGTAATATAAAGGGAACCACTCTCTACCCACCCCACCCCAACCCCCCCCCCCCAAAAGGAAATAATTAGAGCTTTAGGCCTCAAGCAAGCAGTTTATAGTCTAAATAAGGAGTTGGCAAACTTTTTCCATAAAGGATCAGATAATAAATATTTTAGACGTGGTTCACCATTTGGTCTCTGTTGGAACTACCCAACTCAGCCCCTGTAGCACAAAAGCAGCCAGAGACGATGGGAAATGAATGGGCAGCGCTGTCTTCCAATAAAATTTAATATATAAAGACAGGCAGTGGCCAGATTCTGCCCACACTCTGTAGTTTTAAACCTGTGATCTATAGCAGCAGTCCCCAACCTTTTTGGCACCAGGGACAGGTTTCATGGAAGACAAATTTTCCATGAACCTGGGGCAGGTTTCGGGATGATTCAAGTGCATTACATTTATTGTGCACTTTATTTCTAATCTAATGCCTCCACTGATCTGACAGGGAGTACCAGTCCACAACCTGAAGGTCGGGGACCTCGATCTAGAGCATCATTATCTGAAACATTCCTGTGATGATGGAGGTGTTCTATATCTGCTTTATCTAATACAGCAGCCAATAGCCTTATGCAGCTCTTTAACTCATGGCATGTGACTAGTTGACAAAAGAACTACATTCTAAAAGTTATTTAATTTCAATTTACATAGCCACGTGGCACTCATATTTATTATATTGAACAGTACTGGTCTCAAGGAAAAGATAGGCATAGGAAAGTGTGAAGACTATTAAAAATGACAGACATCATACAGATACAAGGAAGAAGTAAGTAGAATTAACTGGTAATTTAATTGAAGGCTTCATATACTAAGTGGCATTTGGGTCTTGAGAAATGAGTAGACTTTTGTTGCAGAAGACTCTTGAGAGTCCCTTGGACTGCAAGGAGATCCAACCAGTCCATTCTGAAGGAGATCAGCCCTGGGATTTCTTTGGAAGGAATGATGCTAAAGCTGAAACTCCAGTATTTTGGCCACCTCATGCGAAGAGTTGACTCATTGGAGAAGACTCTGATGCTGGGAGGGATTGGGGGCAGGAGGAGAAGGGGACGACAGAGGATGAGATGCTGGATGGCATCACTGACTCGATGGATGTGAGTCTGGGTGACCTCCGAGAGCTGGTGATGGATAGGGAGGCCTGGCGTGCTGCAGTTCATGGGGTCGCAAAGAGTCGGACACGACTGAGCGACTGATCTGATCTGATCTGATATATATTTTTTATTTTATGTTGAATTGTAGCTGATTAACAATGCTGTGATGCTTTCAGGAGCACAGCAGAGCTACTCAGCCATATATATACATGAGAAAATGTTTGGTAGTCTTTCTAACCTTGCTTGCAAAACCAAAATAGAAATAGCCAAAGCTGCCATAGGGACACTTTATAACATAATTCTGCTTGTAGTGACAGAACTTCGTAATTGACAGTGTTTTCTACTTAGAGACATTTGTTAGACACTCTAGTTTTCCAAGATTACTATGGTACAGGGGGAAAGGTACAGGCTTTAGGAGTAAGAAGAACAAATTTAAAGCTTTGTTCTCAATCTTACTTATCATGTGAGTTTAGGTAAGCCCCTTTATCTCTCTAAGCAGTAGTGTTCTCATCTTTAAGATGAAAAGGTACTGTTGACTCTTAGGTCATTTGTGAATATTAAAAGATGATTTAATTAGGGACTTCCCCAGGTGGTCTAGTGGTTAAAATATCACCTTCCAATTCAGGGGGTGTGGGTTCAATCCCTGGTCAGGGAGTTAAGATCCCATATGCCTCGAGGCTAAAAATCCAAATATAAAACACAAGTAATATTGTAACAAATTCAATAAAGACTTTAAAAATCATCCACATCAAAAAAAAAAAATCATAGAAAAAAAGTGATTCAATTATAGTACTTAAGATAATGCTAAGAACTTGGGGGTATGGTTCCTGAGTTATTATTTAATTACTGCTGCTGCTGCTAAGTCGCTTCAGTCGTGTCCGACTCTGTGCGACCCCATAGATGGAAGCTCACCAGGCTCCCCTGTCCCTGGGATTCTCCAGGCAAGAACACTGGAGTGGGTTGCCATTTCCTTCTCCAATGCATGAAAGTGAAAGGTGAAAGTGAAGTCGCTCAGTCGTGTCCGACTCTTAGCGACCCCACGGACTGGAGCCTACCAGGCTCCTCCGTCCACGGGATTTTCCAGGCAAAAGTACTGGGGTGGGGTGCCATTGCCTTCCCCGTATTTAATTACTATTATGTCACAAATATAATTTCAATCAATTCTCACAGTTCTTTGTGAGTAAAGAAGAGTAAGCATTAGCATCTTCTTCTTTTTTTTTTTTTTTCTGTAGGAGAATTATCTGTGTATGACATGTATCTTGCCTAAGACCTCATATCTTGTAAACAGTAGAATCAAATTCAGAAGGTTCAGAACTCCTCATGTAGATTCCAGACCTGTTATTGACTTCCTTGTTAAGACAAACTAATGAAATATTTGGAATATCAGTTCTAGATTGAATCTTCTATCTGAGGGGTTTTTATTTTTTATATTTTAGATTTTTTCTATGTGGAACATTTTTAAAGTCCTTATTGAATTTGTTACAATATTATTTTTGTTTTTTGTTTGGCTGCAAGGCATGTGGGAATCTTAGCCCCCCAACCAGAGATCTAACTTGCATCCTCTGCATTGGAAGGCAAAGCCTTAACCCCTGGACCACCAGGGAAGTCCCTCTTAATGGGTTTTAGGAGATTTTCAGGCTGATAGGCTTTAATCGAGCTAGTCACTCATGTTTTCTGGTTAGATTTCTTGTTTTGACATGAACTCTGTGCAGACTTCATTTTATTATGTAAATACTTCTTACAAGATATTAATATCTCCATCTTTACAATTGTTCATCCTTTCACTCTCCCTTTGAACTGGATGTGTTTTACATGTTTCCAACTCAACCCAAACCCATAACGAGCTTTCCCACATTCCAAATTACTATAACCTGTACAACCCTACGCTTTTTTCCTAATCAATTCAAAGAAAATTTTAGAAGTATAGAGCAGGAAAGGAGCACTAAAGCAGTTGGGAAAGCTTACTTATGTACATGTTTACTTATTTTATCCAGTTCCTTCTTTATTATAGAAGGCCAAATGGAGGTCCAGAGAGGTGACATCTCTTAGCAAAAGTTTGATATTAGTTAACAGCAGAACTGAGTTTAGCATTCATACCTTAAAATTTTCATTGCAACTTATTCTATTGCATATGATGCTCTTGATATATAGGCATCTCTGTGAATATCACGATCGTGTGAACACCAACCTAGAGCCAGACATCCTGGAATGAGAAGTCAAGTGGGTCTTAGGAATCATCAGTATGAACAAAGGTAGTGGAGGTGATGGAATTTCAGTTGAGCTATTTCAAATCCTACAAGATGATGCTGTTAAAGTGCTGCAGTCAATATGCCAGCAAATTTTTAAAACTCAGCAGTGGCCACAGGACTGGAAAAGGTCAGTTTTCATTCCAATCCCAAAGAAAGGCATTGCCAAAGAATGCTCAAACTACCATACAATTGCATTCATCTCACAGGATAGTAAAGTAATGCTCAAAATTCTCCAAGCCAAGCTTCAACAGTACATGAACCATGAACTTCCAGATGTTCAAGCTGGATCTAGAAAAGGCAGAGGAACCAGAGATCAAATTGCCAACATCCATTGGATCATTGGATGAAATGATCCAAAAAAGAAAAAGCAATAGAGTTCCAGAAAAACATCTATTTCTGCCTTATTGACTACACCAAAGCCTTTGACTGTGTGGACCAAAACAAACCCTGGAAAATTTTTCAAGAGATGGGAATACCAGACCACCTGACCTGCCTCTTGAGAAATCTGTATGCAGGTCAGGAAGCAACAGTTAGAACTGGACATGGAACGACAGCCTTGTTCCAAATCGGGAAAGGAGTACATCAAGGCTATATATTGTCACCCTGCTTATTTAACTTATATGCAGAGTGCATCATGAGAAATGCTGGGCTGGATGAAGCACAAACTTGAATCAAGATTGCTGGGAGAAATTATCAATAACCTCAGATATGCAGATGACACCATTCTTATGGTAGAAAGGGAAGAAGAACTAAAGAGCCTCTGGATGAAAGTGAAAGAGAGTGAAACAATTGGCTTAAAACACAACATTCAGAAAACTAAGATCATGGCATCTGGTCCCATCACTTCATGTCAAATAGATGCGGGAACAGTGGAAACAGTGTCAGACTTTATTTCTCTGGGCTCCAAAATCACTGCAGATGGTGACAGCAGCCATAAAATTAAAAGACGCTTGTTCTTTGGAAGAAAAGCTATGACCAACCTAGACAGCGTATTAAAAAGCAGAGACATTACTTTGCCAACAAAGGTCAGTCTAATCAAAGCTATGGTTTTTCCAGTAGTCATGTATGAACGTGAAAGTTGGACTATAAAGAAAGCTGAGCACTGAAGGATTGATGCTTTTGAACTGTAGTGTTGGAAAAGACTCTTAAGAGTCCCCTGGACTGCAAGGAGATCCAACCAGTCCATCCTTAAGGAAATCAGTTCTGAATATTCATTGGAAGAACTGATGTTGAAGCTGAAACCCCAACACTTTGATGACCTGATGTGAAGAACTGACTCATTTGAAAAGACCCTGATGCTGTGAAAGGGGATGACAGAGGATAAGATGGTTGGATGCCATCACCAACTCAATGGACATGATTTTGAGTAAACTCCAGGAGTTGGTGATGGACGGGGGGCCTGGCATGCTGCAGTCCATGGGGTCACAAAGAGTCAGACATGACTGAGCAACTGAACTGAACTTTGAATATGCCATTGCTTTGCTTGTTTTTTATTTTAACAAGAAACATAATGGTCTAGGGTCTTTCAGTATAAAATTCTCTTCCTATAAGCAAGCTATACATTTTAAGAAGTTAAACACATTGGGACTTCCCTGGCAGTCCAGTGTTTAAAACTTCACCTTCCAATGCAGGGGATGAGGGTTCAATCCCTGGTTGGGGAGCTGATATTCCACATGCCTTGGGGCCAAAAACCAAAATCTAAAAAACAGAATGAAGATTGTAACAAATTCAATAAAGACTTTAAACATGGTCCACATCCAGAAAATAATCTTTAAAAAAAGAAGATAAATACATGGACTTCATAAATTTCACAGTTTTGTGAAATAACAAAATGTTCATTTTTTGCCTTGGTGATTCTCATAAAGCCACTTTCCTACGTACTTTCCTACCTCTTTCACAAATTCAAATTTGTCAACTCTTCCCAGCCTAACTCCATAAAAACTTCCCTGAAGAGTCCAACCTTCACTGATTCCCGCTTGGATTCAATCCTACACATGTCAGCCCTAGACGAAGCCCTCATATTGCATGTGTCAATGCTGTGGCTCCCAGCTAGACTCATTCAACATCCACCTAGGAGGGAGCATAGATTCTTCTGGTGTCATGTTAGGCATAACTCCTTCTCAATTATATACGAATTTGAAAGACTGAATTAGTGCTTTGATGACTTTACAGAGTGGCTATGACTTCCCAAATTACTGTGAAATACTCCTTGTACCTAGGTTATTAACGAGGTGGACAAGTTTCAGAGTCTAGTCTAAGTTTGAGCGTTATTACTGCATTAGTATTCTTACCCCGAAAGACCTCGCTACGTTTAACTGAGCCAACAGCCTTCACAACCATTGATGTTTCATTCATCTCATAGTTTAGGAAGCTTTGTTTTCCTCTTAATGTCTGAGGATAAAACTTTAAAGGAAAACATCTCCACGGGAAGTCTAGCATCACTTAGGAATGGATCATCTGTGGCTGCCAGAAAACACTGTTCGATTATCAGTACGAATTTTCTCTTGCTCCTTAATTTCATCCCGTTAGGTATTTCTTTTATTCCCTTGGACCACCCCAAACTAATGTTCTCCCTCCTGGCTGTCTTTATAGCTTTCAAGTCTTTGGCAAGCTTCAGCTTTTGATTGATCCTCTTTTTTTTTTCTCCTCCTCAAGTGCCAACTTCTATCTTCAATGGACTCCTGTTTGTTGTTCTTTGAGATTAAAAATCAATGAAAATTACAAAAGCTGAAGAATTCTTTAACAAGCTTCTTTGGCCT
Organism: Tragelaphus eurycerus; assembly: GCA_935064755.1. NCBI lineage: Eukaryota > Metazoa > Chordata > Mammalia > Artiodactyla > Bovidae > Tragelaphus > Tragelaphus eurycerus. Next base: position 6,240,002 of record CAKXYN010000034.1, on the reverse strand, counting down.
TCCCTTTCACCTTCTCACAAAGAATTTTTTTCCCCTGTTTTATCACTTCCCTTCCAAAAGTACCATACACCTTAATTAAATTATTACAATTCTTTTGAGGATTATGAATAAATCTTCATTTGTTTTCTTTATTAGCATTCGATCTGCTTTTGTTAATTGTGTAAATGTTCCCCGTAGGCAGAAAAGCAATATAACTCAAATGAAGCAGGGCTTTTTGTTAAGGATAGTCAATTTGATTAACATCACCGTCAATATGATGAATGGAAGCATTTTGGAACAAGTTGCTCAGTAACTTGAAATTGACAATATAATGTGTGTGTCATTAGGACTAAAACAATAAATTCAACAATGTATCATAATATTGATCTGGAATGCTCCTTGGTTTGGGATAAAATAATGATTCTGTACTTTTACATAATATCATTCATTCTTGGATTCAATGCTTATAACAGACTTTATAATCTTGAGGCTTAAATGACTTGGAAACAAGTGAACTTCATCAGTGCTGAAGGAGTAAGATGGTAATTCAGAGGTCTTGATTCAGTACTTGAAGTGATAGAAATTGATTTCCCCTGTATGGCTAACATGATATAGTTAATAAAGAAGGCTTTACAGCAAATATAAGTAAATGTTCATGGGAACCACTGAAAATGCAAACCAAGAAATTGCAAACTTCCCACTATAGACTTTTTCTGTGTCAACCAAATGTTTGCCCATAGTCAACAGTGGATAAATATCTGATTAACAAGTTTTCTTGATGAAAGAGAAGTAGGTGAAAAAGGAGAAGTAGGTAGAAGAAAATGCACCTAAGGATTGTACTAAGGGTGCCATAAGAATAAATTTTCTTCAAGGATTCTGAATCTTAATAATGGATCCCTTATTTCCATAAACTAAGGTTTCCAAGCTTAAGAACGCAGAAAATAAAGAGAATAGTTCTTGGCTTTTTTCAATGTTATTTTGTAATTTTTTTTTTGTTTTATATGCTGTTTTTTTTTAAAGCAAACTTAGGTTAATTTTATTTCCGGAGAAAGAGAAGATAATTTCTAAGGATAAAACCCCATCAAGTGAAACATCAATAAAAGGGAGAGAGACAGAGATAAGGGATTTTTGTGAATCACTTACTACTTGACACAAAAATGAAATCACTATAACCATGAAACATAAGCTGTGACTAAATTTGTCCTATATGAAAGAAAAAACATTAATTTAAATATATATTTATACTTTACATGTGAAACCTATGTCATCGCCAGTTTTTCTACAAATGAGCAAACCAATCCTTAAAATTAACAAGTTCATAGAAATTGGCATCAAGTTATTATGAACCAACAGCTATTCTTCATCCAAGCTCTTTTGGCTTCATCAATAATTGTTAAAATACACAGACTTCTCTATTATCAGTTTAGTCTCACTACATTCTATGTATCACCTCTAAGACACTGTTAGGCTCTTTTAAGAAACAATCATGTGTTTCTATTTTGATAAACTATCATATGCAAACAAAACATAGACAATTTGCTTTTTAAGAAACCTGGAATTAATGTAAGTTCAAAGAAAAGAAGTTCTATTGTAGACTAAGAAATTGGTCCCAGGCTATAAATCCTTAGATGTAAATGCAGCTTTTAGTACAAAGATAAATTATATACAAATGCAGAACAAGCATCTTCTGGGAAAAGAGTTTAAAAGTACTTTAGAGGGGAAAAAAAGGTAAAGCAACCTAAATTAAAATCTCCTAATAGTCTTTTTCTATCACAGTTTTTCTCAACAGTTACTTTATTTTCCCTCTCTTTCTTCAATGGAGTAAAAAAATATATATATATATATATGTATATGCTAAAGGTTTAGTAAAACAAACTTGAATGAATATAATAAACAGAAAGGGACTCAGAGACCCAAAGAACAAACTAGTGGTTACCAGAGTGGGGTGGGAAGGGGCAAAGGAAGGAAAGGGATTAAGAGGTAACAAACCACTAGGTATAAAATAAACAAGATACACAGTTGTAATGAATAAGTATATAATGCACAGGGAATACAACCAATATTTTATAACTTTAAATGGAGAGCAACCTATAAAAGTATTGAACCACGATGGTGCACAACTGAAACTAATATAGTATTTTAATCAACTGTACTTCAGTTAAAAATTTGAGGGACAGTGTTTTTAAAAAGGAAAAAAGAGCTTATCATGAAAGAAAAGTAATACAAGCTGAATAGTAGACAAAAGAAGTGGCCAAACTTGAAATGCATGAACAAAACTCCAGGCTCACCAGTATAAGTCAATAAGGAAACAGTAGGGACTTCCCTGGTGGCCCAGTGACTAACAGTCCACACTCCCAATGCAGTGGGCCTGGGTTCAATCCCTGGTCAGGGAACTAGATCCCACACGTCCCACATGCTGTAATTAAGATGTGGCACAGTCAAAGAGAAGGCAATGGCACCCCACTCCAGTACTCTTGCCTGGAAAATCCCATGGATGGAGGAGCCTGGTGGGCTGCAGTCCACGGGGTCGCTAAGAGTCGGACACGACTGAGCGACTTCACTTTCACTTTTTCGCTTTCATGCATTGGAGAAGGAAATGGCAACCCACTCCAGTTTTCTTGCCTGGAGAATCCCAGGGGCAGGAGAGCCTGGTGGGCTGACGTCTATGGGGTCACGCGGAGTCGGACATGACTGAAGTGACTTAGCAGCAGCAGCAGCAACAGTCAAATAAATTTAAAAAATAAACATTTTTTTTTGAAAAAGGAAACAGTAAAACTGTGGTTAGAAACAGTCCAACATTGAGATGTCAGTAACCATATTTCTTTATATCTTATCTAAATTGCATCAAATAAGGCAACAGATACAGTCAATATATATTATGTTATTTTTTAAAATGCTGTTTTTTTTAAATCTACTTGTTTTACACATTCTTCCAGGGTATGAGATACCTGTGTGATTTTCTTTTTTAATTTAGAAACACATGAAAATACAAAAATACACCCTCTTTTCATTTGCTTAACACTAGACATGGAAAGCATGAATCTTCCAATGATGATAACCAAGACATTGTTTACCTGGCATTACATCTTTATTTTAACCAGAGGAATCGGGGAAAAAAATAAAGGCTGTGATTTAACTGGTTTGAGATTCAAAGAGCATCTTTGCTGAGGTTAGTGCCACAAACTGAATTTAGGACTTTTTATGTACTGTTTCAATATGTTTATGTTTCGTGAATGAACTTAGGGTGCTCTTGCCTATGGCTACACCTCCCTGAACATGCCCCAATCTTGTCTGAACTTACGGTGCTCTCACTTTTTCCCAATGCACGCATTTAACATCATACTTGTACAGAACATTCAGAATTCTTAAGAACAAACAAATAATGAGCTACCCCTAGAAATGGAGGGAGAGGAGATGGTTTATCCTGGCTTCTGTGCTTCTTTCATCACATCCCTCTCCCTTGGCAATAGCCATTATCCTCCATGCTCACGTCAGTGAACAGACCTAGTGCTAAATCCAGATATTTTATTTTATTTTTTTTTTAATCAAGAATCTCTTTTATTGATCATCAGAAACATTACAAACATCTAGTATGAACAAATTGTAACATGATAGTGTTTAGTTTGAACAATTAATACATTTCAGATATAATATTATACATATTTCAATGCTATTCTCCCCAATCATCTCACCCTCTCTCTCCTTGTCCCCTTGCCCCAAACCTCCACCCCGAGGAAGGATTCCAGGCCAATGACCTTTCCTTGCTTTCTTTTTCAGAAGCGTCTTGCTGTCAGCACACTTGCTCATTTCTTTAGTCCAAATGTGCCCCTTACAAAAATATCTACTGACCCTGACCTTTGAAAAGGGCAAAAAGGAGTTTTAGCTAGCGATAACAGGGGAGAGATGAAAGTCTTGACAATCTCCATGGAACTCAAGGATACTACGGTTTCTCAAGGCGCAACTCCTCTCTCACCGTTTGCCAAATCACTCTGCTTTTTGAACAACTGGAGTGAGTAAATCTGAAGCAAAGATAAGGAAGGAAAATAGTTCTCAAAGGGTAAATTATAGCCTATAAAGGGGGAAGGAAAACTTGTCATCTTTCAACCTAACTTTCCTTGACAGAAGTAGCCTTTAAGAATTCCCTTTAAATGAGTTCTCGACTTCTGGCAGGCTTCTGACGATGCAGTTCCCTTTGTTCAGGAATGATTATTTAAACTTCCCAGTTTAGCCTCACAGCACAGATTTCAGGAAAGTTTTTTTTATTTTCCATGTTCTTTCTTTTTATCCCTAAGATAAATATTTCTGTCCAGTACGAAATCAATTTCCAAAGAACTGACTTACCTCTGATAATGTATTTATGACTTCCTTGATGCCTAAACTATTTATCATCACACAGACACAGACACACACAAAGAAAGAAGTCATATACCAATTAAAGAGTGTGTTTCACTGCACATTTCCTTTCAAATTCACGCATGACTTTGGGTGCAATATTTAAGTACCAGCAATACGGCAAAAGATGGCTGACTCTTAGAAACTAGAAACCCACATACAGGCAGAGTCTCCTTCTCCCCTCATTATCTTGTGTGTGTGTGCTTTTAATTAAATATCCCCAGGTTTTGGTGATCCTGCAGATGTTTTACACAATACCCATTCATTAGAAATGCCTTATACTTAACACATCTTAAAGATGGACTTATCAGCTCTTTCTTTCAAATGCATGTCTCAGATTAATATGCATTGTGAGAGGACTTATTTGACAGGTTCAGAAGGGTTGAGCCGCAGGGAGATAACATTACAAATCCCCCTAGTTTAGTAAAAAGAGGTAGAGTGACTGTGCAAAGTCATAGTCAATAGTTCATTTTGAATGAGTACATGTGCTATTATCTTATCAGCCCATAAAAGAAGAGGGAGAACGATAAGAGCTGTATTTTCCACCTGTTGGCACATCGATGGGTTTATTCTAATCCCCATATCTCTCCATGCCCTTCACAAGAGCTTATTCATTTAGCTCCGATGGGCCTAATGTCCACCGAACGTGGACATTATCAATGACTGCTAATGAGACAGCAATTCTCTCATTTCAGGTTCATAACAACCTCAAGCCACAGAATATCAGAGATGTCCCATTTCCTTTTATAAATTAATTTTTATTAGAGTATAGTTGATTTACAATGTTGTGTTAGTTTCTGATGTACAGCAAAGTGAATCAGTTATATATATATATATATATATATATATATATATATATATATATCGAAGTGAAGTGAAGTCGCTCAGTCGTGTCCAACTCTTTGCGACCCCATGGACTGTAGCCTACCAGGGATTCTCCAGGCAAGAGTACTGGAGTGGGTTGCCATTTCCTTCTCCAGGGGCTCTTCCCAATCCAGGGATCGAACCCCGGTCTCCCACATTCCAGGCAGACGCTTTAACCTCTGAGCCATCAGGGAAGTCCCATATTATATATATATATATATATATATATATATATATATATATATATATATCCCCTCTCTTTAAGATTCTTTTCCCATTTAGGCCATTATAGAAAACTGAGTAGAGTTCCCTGTTCTATTGGAGAAGGCAATGGCAACCCACTCCAGTACTCTTGCCTGGAAAATGCTGTCTATGGGGTCACACAGAGTTGGACACGACTGAAGCGACTTAGCAGCAGCAGCAGCCCTGTTCTACACAGTAAGATTTTATTAGTTATCTATTTTGTATGTAATAGTGAGTGCATATCAATCCCCAACTCCCGGTTTATCTCTCCCCTCCCCTTTCTCCCTCTGTAACCATGTGTGTTTTCTACATCTCTGACTCTGTTTTGTAAATAAGTTCATTTGTGCCTTTTTTTTTTTTTTAGATTCCACATATAAGCAATATCACATGGTATTTGTCTTTCTCTGTCTTACCTCACTCAAAATGACAATCTCTAGATTCATCCAAGTGGCTGCAAATGGCAGTATCTGATTCTTTTTTACGGCTGAGTGATATTCCGTTGTATACGTGATGCCCCATTTCATTCTTACTGGACAGGTGGCAAACCATTTTCCCTTAGGGTCTGAGTTGTCTTTCTTCCTTGACACCTCCATCTGCTCCACTATAGACCTGTCTGTGCGATGGCAGCATCACCAAGTAGAGCAAAGAGCTGAAGAGGCTTCCACCCAATCACATCCTGAGTGCTGTCCTCCTCTTCCTCTCCTACCCATGGTCTCCGGGCAGGGGACATCTGCTGAGTCCACCTCCCACCCACACCACCTTCCCACCACTGCTTCTTCGGGTGTCAACACTGTGCCCCACTGTGTTCAGAGACATTAGTGGAAGGGTTGAGGCAATGCTATAAGAATAAAGCAAACAGTGATGACAGCCTTAGTCCTTTATAGCCACTCAGAATCCTTTGCAAAATTTTATTTTGCTCCAAAACATTTTGCCTTTGGTGCCAAAGAGAGATGCTTTTTTTATTTGGGGTCGGGGCAAGGGGGGGAACGGTTGGTTTGTTTTTATGAAAGTGTCAGGGTAGCAGAAATGTTTATAGGAACAGGAATATGGTACATTTGGCCCTAGGGAAGGGAGAACATTGGCCACCTGCTAAATATACTGGATCTACACCTTTATGATGAATTTACTTTGCTTTTAAAGCGTTGATGGGACTGAGAGCAGGTTACTCCAAAATGTCCCATATTAGCATATTAATTATTTAAGTTATTTAAGGAACAGCCAGTGCAAAGAGAACACTCTACCTTCCTTTGTCCCCCCTGAAAACAGGAAATAAACTCCCAGGTGAAAAGTACACTTCTTATACTGGGAAGTAGAAATATATCCTATCACCAGAGACAGAGAATTCAAAGCCTGGAAGGTTGTATAAACAAACCGTGTTACTTCTTTACTAACTTGATAATTCTTTGCAAATTTATTATTTCTTTATCTAAAAGGTATAAAAGCTGATAGCTGTGGTCAATCTTTGGATCTCATATCTTTGTATATATAAAATTAAATTAAATCTTAGGTCCTTCTGTTAATTTCTCTTTCAATACAGGGAGTGTCTCAACCAAAAACCTGGAAGGGTAGAGGGGAAATTATTTTTCTTTCTCTACAGGATCAGTGTTTCATCTTGATATTCACCCAGGTCTGTTTCTAGATTGTGACTTCTACTATTAGTTTCCTTCATGTTTCATTTTTTTTCTCATTAAAAGAAAGCTATTTTTATGTAAATAAAGGAATGCCACCATCTACTTTTTGCCAAGATAATGAACATGAAGAGGTCAGAAAAAGAGAATGAAAAAGTCTCCTATGAAACACTTCAAATGAGAAGTAGTTTTTTTCTCCCTCAAAATTTTTTGAAAACAAATCTGGTTTAAGTTAAGACTTTTTACCAGACATGTGCATTGTCTATCATGATACACTTGCATTGCAAATTCAAAGACTGTCCTTGACTTGTCCTTGACGTTTTGTTGACAAGATATGTTGAGGCCAGGTCCTTAGGACTCCTGCTACGTGGTTTTTATGTTATCCAAAGGATACAAGGAGCTCTTTGGAAGTGAATGAGTTGTGTGTGTCCCGGGAGATCAAGCCATATGCAGGGTTTGTTTGAGCCCTTAATGGAAACAGTTGCATTCCAGTTGAGAGAACACTTCACTTCAATGAATGTCACAGAAACCCACAGGACTGATGAACAAGGTTTTCAGTATCAGAAAACTCCCCACGATGGGGAAAGAGAGGAGTCACAGAAGATGAGCAAGCAGAAAGTATCAAAAGAAGAAGAAGAACAACAAAATGATCCCATTTTGGAGAACAGGTGTGATATGGAAAAATTGCATGGGTACTTCTGACCCACCCTTATACACTGATATTCTCACTCAGCTCACTTTGGGGGCCGATGCCACCCGTTCGCATGGTTCCTCTGTCATGGCCATTACATAGCCATTGTCTGAATTGGAGCAAAGTGCAAGGTTTTGTAGACATCTGGTCCTGTCCAAAACATCCTTAAGACATTTGGTCTACACCAAAGTCTTTGACATTTGGTCCTATCCAAATCCATTTGGCATGGACCAAATATGCTCACGGATGTTTTGTGTAAGACCAGTTTCAAGGACACTTTGGCAGGGGCCAAATGACTTAAGGACAGGAGATGGAAACAGAGTCCCAACTTGAATGGTGGGTAATGCGCAAATCGCCACGCACTTGGAGAAGCAATCAGCAGTGGAGGCCATGGACAGCTTTCCTTAGACGAAAGTGTAAACATTTCAATGGAATCCATTGCTATGTCAGTTATGACTTAAGAGTTAAAAGAGAAATAATGCCTACTTGACCATTTTATTTGTATTTTGAAAGTATGATGGCCCTTGTGACCACAAAATGCCCAGATGGTTTCTCTAGCTCAGTTAAGAGCCTTCCCATCATGGGAAAGAGGAAAGTTGACTGGAGAGTTGAGGAGACTATTACACAAAGGTCCACCTGGGAAGAATTTATCCAGCAATGACAGGTTGTGTGAAGATGGTGTGAGGTTGTCAGACACTTTTATGATCCTTCGCTTCAGTCTGGCTTATGTACCTTTTGAAGGAGCACACGGCATGATAGGGAGGCAGCCTTGAAATCAATTGACAGAGCAGAGAAAACATTAATAGCATCTGCAGCCACAGGACACTCTGCTACAGTGAGATTTGTTGTAGGACAAAAAATGACAGCTCTATAACAACATCTTATTGATATGGGCTTCCAGAGCACAGGCAGAAAAAAAAAAAAGAATGGATTCTCTGGCAGAAGGTGTTTGCAACATGACTTAGGGGCTTTGATGAGACAAACTGGGCTACCATCAAGTAGTACAAGAAGAAAAACAAAGATACTGCAGCAGTGAAGAAAGACCACAGGGCAAATATCATACCTTGGAGTATGCATCGCATCTCTACTTTTAGCAACAGAACACGCCAACAACAGCTTAGACTTCTGGTTTTCCCGTTTGAAGTATCAATAGATATCACATATAGGATGACTTTATAGAGACAATATAATAACAGCTTAATATGAGACAAAAATATAACTGATTGCACAGGTGGAATTCATAGAAAGAAATGTCACCCTTCAATTCACGCTGCTTATAATAAGTTTATAATGATATTAGCTAAAAAATCAATTTCAAAGTTATGGTCACAAATCATTGATTTGTTATTTTTGAGTATACAGATAGATTTTCAGTTGAATTGCTGAATTTATCTTACACCCCAAGTTCACACATCTTGAAATATTGATTTGATTGTTTGAAAATGGGGAAACTTTATATAGCACCATCAGGTCAAACTGCATAAGGCAATGCAGGCTGGTTTTTCTATCATGTTACAATCACTGTTCAGAATAGCTTTGATTTGGTGCGTTCCTGGTTTTTTGTTTTGTTTTGTTTTTTGCCTCTAGGGACAGTTTGGATGCTAATCCCAATTTTTCAAGGCAGGAAATGAGGTGTCTGGTCTGGTAAAGAAAGTCGTTCATCAGAGTTACAGTTCTTCCTCGTTGGGGATGTAAACGGAAACAACTAAATAGTCTAAGAAAGCTGATCTTATGATATCCCTGGAAAAGATGTCATAACACGAGCATAAATCATCATTCACTCTCCACTTCCCAGGACCTAAGTACTTCAAGGTTAGTGATAGCTAAATAGGTTCTAGTTTTATGAAAAGATGTAAAACATTAACATCTCTTCTAGCCTAATTTCTAATAATGCCTTGTCATTACCATCTTTGGAGAGAGGGCAAGAACCCATTAGGAAAAAAGGCAGTGTCTGATTCCACTTCTTTCTTGGTTGTTACTTCTCAAATTTGAAGGGTTTCTTTTCCCCCCTTTCTGAATGAAGTTATATCCCATATAGACAGCTCTGAAGGGTGTTTCATTTTTAAACTAGGTTTCATTTTTGTGACATCACACTTATTGCTAAATCTTGTGCACCTCAGAGAAGATAATTCTAGATACTATGGGATACAAAAAGAATTATAAGATTTCCTTGCCTATATTCAAGAAACTTGCTCTACAGTTCAAGAGAAAATATATATCATTCTTTTCCTCTTATTGTGGGGTTTTGACATAAATAAAAATAAATGTATCTTCAGTTCAATTCAGTTCAGTTTAGTCGCTCAGTCGTGTCCGACTCTTTGCGACCCCATGAATTACAGCACTCCAGGCCTCCCTGTCCATCACCAACTCCCAGAGTTCACCCAAACTCATGTCCATCAAGTCGGTGATGTCATCCAGCCACCTCATCCTCTGTCATCCCCTTCTCCTCCTGCCCCCAACCCCTCCCAGCATCAGGGTCTTTTCCAATGAATCAACTCTTTGCATGAGGTGGCCAAAGTATTGGAGTTTCAACTTCAACATCAGTCCTTCCAGTGAACACCCAGGATCTCCTTTAGGATGGACTGGTTGGATCTCCTTGCAGTCCAAGGGACTCTCAAGAGTCTTCTCCAACACCACAGTTCAAAAGCATCAATTCTTTGGCTTATGCATTCTAAAATAGGACACTCCACTCTGTTATTTAGTATTGGGTGACCTTGGCCTTGTGCCTTAGTTAAATGATGTACAATATGGGCTTCCCAGGTGGTTCAAGTAGTAAAGGATCTGCCTGCCAATATGGGAGATGCAAGAGATGTAGGTTTGATCCCTGAGTTAGGAAGATCCCCTGGAGAAGAAAATGGCAACCCACTCCAGTACTCTTACCTGGAGAATCCCATGAACAGATGAGCCTGGTGGCCCACAGTCCATAGAGCTGCAAAGAGTCAGACGCTACTGAAGCAACTTAGCATGCACACACAGATAGTACAATATCCATCATAAGTTTTGGTAAGTGTTAAATTACCAAATACACATAAAGTGATGAGAATGGCACTTACAGACATATTAAACATATGTTTATGTCCCTTTAAACTTTATGATTCATTTGTTTATTCAGCAAATACATGCACATACCAGTGTGTACTGAGCATGTGAGAGTGACTAAGACAAGTTGCCCTCCCTTATGGAAATTGCAAGCTTGAGGAGACAGATTCAGTAAAAATACATGAACAAGAAAGTGTTGGGGTAGTGAGTGCCATGAAACAAGCAAGATAAAGGGATCAAAAGAGCTTGAGAGAGGACTTGCCTTAGATTCACTGGGGAAGCCTCCCTGAGGAAGCAATATTTGAACTGAAACCCAAATGACAGACAAGCCAGCCATGCAATCCGTATGTAAGGTAGGTACTCGAAAGGGTATCACTGAGGTACTCAGTGGCACCCCACCCCAGTACTTTTGCCTGGAAAATCCCATGGACGGAGGAGCCTGGTAGGCTCTAGTCCATGGGGTCGCTAAGAGTCGGACACGACTGAGCAACTTCACCTTCACTTTTCACTATCATGCATTGGAGAAGGAAATGGCAACCCACTCCAGTATTCTTGCCTGGAGAATCCCAGGGACGGGGGAGCCTGGTGGGCTGCCGTCTATGGGGTTGCACAGAGTCGGACACGACTGAAGTGACTTAGCAGCAGCAGCAGAGGTACTCACAAGGGTATCACTCAAAAGGAAATCACCAAGTCCTGGCTAGACTGGCTGGGATTTCATGGCAGAAGTGGGTTTCCTCCGTGTTTAGAGGGATATTTAAAGTAGCTGAGACACCTTTCCTGCAGACAGAGGAATTGCAACAAGTATGGAAGTTCAGAGGTGGGAGACTCTGGACACAGGCATCCCCAGTGGGCTCACTGCATCTCTCTATCCTGAATGGCTGGTGCCTGCAGAAGAGTAGGAGGTAAGGGGAGGAGATAGGTTGAACCAAGGGTAGGAGACATTTCACCTCATAACCTTCATGTGTTTGGCTGTGCTGGGTCTTCGTTGCTGCACACGGGCTTTTCTCTAGTTGTGGCAAGCAGGGACCACTTTCTAGTTGTGGTGCTTGGTCTTCTCACTTCAGTGGCTTTTCTTGTTTGGGAGCACATTCTCTAGGGCACTCTGGCTGCAGCTGTGGCTCCCAGCTCTAGAACACAGGCTCAGTAGCTGTAGTGCATGGGCTTTGGTGCTGCACAGCATGTGGGGTCTTCCTGGACCAGAGATCAAACCTGTGACTCCTGTGTCTCTGTGTTGACTGGTGGATTCTTTACCACTGAGCTACCAGAAAAGCCCCTCAGCATCTTCTTAAAATATCACTCTGTATAAAAATGGCCTGATGGATGGTTTCTGAGATGGAGAAAGAAGTCATTCTATGACTATGGTTAAGTTGATCCCCACCTCAGTGACTACCTCCTTGGAGTTATGGGGATGGTGCTCTTGATAAATATTCATTAACTGAGTGATTGATGGCATAATTGATTGGTTAGTTCATTTGTTGCACACACCCTGGAAAACTGCTGAGTAAACTTCTAAGAAAAGAAAAAAATGGAGGGATGATGGGTTACAGTAGTGATAATATTGATGTAAAATTTTGGAGGTAAGAAAATAGAGGAAGAATTCAGTCCCCTCTTAGTGTAGAAGTCATCCAAGATGACATGTCAAAGATGAATGAGGTGTCAAGCCCTGAATGACAAGTACACAGTAACAGGAAAACACTAAGGGGCACTTGATTTGAAAGGAAGAAGATAATGACACTCTTCTATATGTGTGAACATCTGAAATGTGTATACACTTTGTGATGTGCAATGTGATGGAAAATTTGTAATGGTGAGTTGTCTCTGAAAAATAGGAGAAACATGGAAATAAGGTTAGAAATAGAATCAAAATATATAGCTTTGTTTAATCAAAGAAGTGGTTATTCATCTCTCTTCATTTTTTTCATCTTCATATCTATTATCCATTATCATGATTTTTTTAAATTATTAAATTTAATACTGGTGGCTCAGTGGTAAAGAATCCACCTGCAATGCAGGAGATGTGGGCTCGATCCCTGGGTTGGAAAGATCCCCTGGAGAAGGAAATGGCAATTCACTCCAGTATTCTTGCCTGGGAAATCCCTTGGACAGAGAAGCTCAGCAGGCTACAGTCCATGGTGTCGCAAAGAATAGGATACAACTTAGCAACTAAACAGCAACAGTATTTGTTGAACCGCCACTAAACACCAGGCTAAGATGAATAGAGCATAGCTTCTGCACTTTCCTAGAGTGGATAAAGAGAATGGGTAACAAACACACACAGACACACAGACACACACACAAATGCATACACGGAAATAGTGAATTGATTAAAGGGGATCCAGAAAAACCTGATACAATGAAAGTAAAAATTTTCAAGAAGAGCTCTTTCAATCATTTAGCAAAATATTTCAGGGAGAACAAAAGCCAAGAAACAGCCTTTAGATTTGTCAACTAGAAGATCATCGTCGCTCTTTGAAAGGGCAAATTCAGTAGAGTATTAGGGGTAGAAGCCAAGGTGCATCATTTATCCCCTCGTGCTTCATCCCCTTGAGTTTTCAAGAAAAGTCTTCAGTTCAGGTCAGCCACTCAGTCGTGTCCGACTCTTTGCAACCCCGTGGACTGCTGCATGCCAGGCTTCCCTGTCCAACACCAACTCCCAGAGCTTGCTTGGTTGTCAAAAAAACATGGTAATGTTTTCTATAGATGCTGACATTGAATGGCTAAACCATATTCATAATTATTAAATTGCCATATTCCAATTAAAAAAAAAATAAGACACTTAAAAGCATTGAGAAGATAATCAGACAGTTATAGGTTCACCTCCCCCACAAATAAAATAATGTCACCAAAATAAAACTTCTAAGATTTTGTAATAATAAGTAATTAAAACTGTAATAAGACAATTGCATTTTCTGACATCTCATGCCAGTGGAGTTGCTATCTTGAAGACTGTCTCCAAATCATAGAATAAGTAAATAAGCATGGGGAGTTTTTAAGGATAATTTTCATTTACTTTGTCTTAAGAGGCAAATTTCAAAATAAATAAGAAAGAAAAGGGCAAAGGTTTTGAAGGTCAAGTTAAGCATTTTTCTTTAACAAGGTTATTTTGACATTACTAAATGGATCAGCCACAGAACTTTGAGCAGCCCTATTAGATTAATGATAGCATCAATGATACCAACAAGTACTATTTGTTAAGCACCTTTCCTCCTCAAGACTTTCATTCTGCTTGGGATAGAGAAAATGGAGATGGAAAGGAAGCTTAATCTAACCCTGGTCACTGTATATTTTCTTTTCCTCCTTTTTGTATTTTTTTAATTGCATGAGAAGGAATCTACAACAAAAAAAAATAGCCTTCTCCAGACAGTACCACGAAAATCAATAATCAATCTTGCCAGAAGAAATTCAACAACATTTTCAGTGCTGTTACAGATTAGACAGACTGTATTGATAATAAAAAGCCATATGCCCAGTCTTTTATAGACTCTGAAAGGAAGTATCTTTATTATTGCATAAAGCTTCTTGACCTACTCACAGCCCTGAGCCAAGAATAATCTCTCCCTCCACTGACTTCTGTAGAATTTTACATTTCTAGTATAAAGTGAGAACCTCTGGTTAAATATGGAGGATTAAATACCTGAGGGCTTTTTCTTTGCTCTTCCCAGAAATCCCATTCGAATGAGAGTGAAGACAAACTCACAACACAGAGAGCAGGGGATTGAGCCATCAGGGGATAAAGAGATGTCAACAAGTGAATCATGCAGCAGGGGCTTCCAAAGGCTTATATATTGAGATATTGTGTGCATGCTTAGTTGCTTCAGTTGTGTCCAACTCTGTGCAACCCCATGGACGGCAGCCCACCAGGCTCCTCTGTCCCTGGGATTCTCCAGGCAAGAATACTGGAGTGAGTTGCCATTTCCTTCTCCAATGCATGCATGCATGCTAAGTCACTTCAGTCGTGTCCAACTCTGTGCGACCCTATGGACAGCAGCCCACCAGGCTCCTCTGTCCACAGGATTCTCTAGGCAAGAATACTGGAGTGGGTTGCCAGTTCCTTCTAGGGCTGGCCAAAAAGTTCATTCAGGTTTTTCTGTAACAGCACATGAGAAATCCTAATTAACTTTTTAGCCAACCCTATAGATTTTAAGGAAGGCTACAGTGAGGCATGAGACTGAAAGTTAAGATCACCTGAATCTCCTTGTGGGGAATATTTAAATACTTGGTCCCTTTCCAGAAACTGGGGGTTTATTTTTGGAGGAATAGAATCAGAGATTTCCCATATTTTAGCATATCTGGCACAGAGGAAAGGTGAGGAAGAGACATTCGGCTTGAAAGTTACTGTTTGATAATACACCTCAAACCTACTTAATTCCGCTTCACTGCAAAAATATTCTGATTTGGCCAAAAATAGGCAGGAGTTTCGAGTAGTCATTCCTGGAAAAATTCAACACACCCAAAAAAGACTTATGAATACTGACCTTTGCTGCTACTGCTGCTAAGTCGCTTTAGTCGTGTCCGACTCTGTGCGACCCCACAGATGGAAGCTCACCAGGCTCCTCTGTCCCTGGGATTCTCCAGGCAAGAACACTGGAGTGGGTTGCCATTTCCTCCTCCAATGCATGAAAGTGAAAAGTGAAAGTGAAGTTGCTCAGTCGTGTCCGACTCTTAGCGACCCCATGGACTGGAGCCTACCAGGATATTCCATCCATGGCGATCCCTAAAAGCACAGCTGGGTCTCTACCCAGTATTACTACAGTGAGGCCCACTGATCCTAAAGACCTATCCACATATATGGAAAAGCAGAGGATCAGCACAAGAGATCCATGTTTCTTGCATGTTAATCACTCTCTCATAGTCTGTTTTCCAAGAAACTAAATCTGGGGTACAATGATTGAAGAAAATTTTCCAGAAGATAATGATATTATTTTCCAGACTAAAATAGTTTAAGTCTGAGTATAATAAATGATAAATTTCCTGAAATACATAAGCATGCAAATTTGGAAAGAGAAGAAAGAAAATCCAAAGAACTTTGAAACAAAAGAAATAAATCAGCATCAAAAAGAATAAAGACATTGGACTTCTCAGCAACAACTCGCATATCTAAAAGATGATAAAGCAACTCCTTCAAAATTCTGAGGGTAGATGGTTTGCAAACTGCAATTATAAATGCTGCCAGATTGTCAATTAAGTATGGGAGCAGAATAAAACACTTTAAGGTATACAAGTTTGAAACAATATCTCCCTTCCTACTTTTTTTGTGAAAATACTGGTGTGCATGTGCTGTCAAAACAAGATAGTAAGTGATGACAAAGGAAGACACTGAACTCAGTAAACGGGATGCAACCAAGGATGGGGGTAAAGTCATAGAAGGACTGTGTGTCAGGCTTTAGCATAAGTCCAACAGGGGCTTCCCCAATGGCTCAGTGGATTAAGAATTCACATGCCGTGCAGGAGATGCAGGAGAGGCGGGTTGGGAAGATCCACTAAAGGAGGAAATGGCAACCCGCTCCAGAATTCTTGCCAGAAAAGCAGGTAGTAAAGCAACCAAATGTGGACTGAAGACACTTTTCTTAATACGTGAAAGAAGGAAGAAAAGAAGATGCAGGGGAGAAAGAAGAAGACAGAACAGAATCTTGGCGATGAAGGAAACATCTAAACATTTGAACAGAGTCAGAGTTAGACCAGCAGCATGGGGATGGGCTGGTAGTGAGAACATTTTACTAAAGAGCAGAAAGGAGCTGGTTCTAGCAGTGGAGCAAGATGGGTGGCAAAACCTGGTACACAGGCAGGATTTATGACCACAAAGTTAAATTGCAAACTTCCCTCTCGGTTTGAGAAGTTACCTTCCAAATTCACTTTTATTTTATTTAGAAGCAAAAATTTTTTGGATATGGACCATTTTTAAAGCTTTAACTGAATTGTTAGAATACTGCTTCTATTTTATATATATATATATATATATATATATATATATATATATATATATATAGCCACAAGGCATATGCAATCTTAACTCCCTGACCAGGGATCGAACCTGCACCCCTTGCATTGGAAGGCAAAGCCTTAATCGCCGGACTGCCAGGGAGTCCCTGAAGGAAAATTTTTAAAAACTCTCTTTTTGTAGAGAAACGTTTAAAACTGGAAAGACCACAGTATCCATCAAGTTGAGGAAAATATTATTAAACAGAATATACTTAAAAACAGTATATTAGAGAAAATGCAAGCTTCTCATATACATAGAACAGGGCATTTTAAAGCTATGGAATTAAAGCCATTCTCTAATAGTTGGTGTCAAATTAGTTTTTACCGTCATGTTATTAGCCTAAGTGTTCCAATTCATCTACAAAATGAAGGAATATCTTTCCCCAAGTAACCTCAAGTCAATCTTCTTTCCATAAGTTGATTATACAACTGGAAGTGATTTAGCCGTGATCTCTCCACAGCTTAAATCTATCCCAATATATGGCATGCATGAACATTAGAAGATTGACATATTCATTAAAATGAGGAGCAGTAATTCCTTAATATGTACTTAAGTGGGAAAAATAAACATAGTGGTACAAATGCAGATTAGTTCAAATAGGAAATTATGTCTAAAAAGGCAATGCATATTCTTTCTGAAGATATCAGACCAAGGATTCCGACTCAAACACCATTTATGTTCTTTGTCAGAAATTACAAAATGTGCATTCTTTAGCAGATACTAATTGTGCCAGTGGGATTTGCCCAGGCTACTCTCATGTGGGATGTGGTTAATTCTTACTACATCAGCACATCTATTCTTTCTCTGAGGCTTAACTAGAAAAGCATATAATAAACTTTATGCCCACCCTTACACAAAGGGAAGCTAAAAATACACAGGATGTTTCGTCTTGTTGGGATCTCTCAAGGACAGACTATGACACTGTGCTATTTAAATGGTGTGGGCAGGTGCCACATGGTTGAGAAAATAATTTAAACACACACGAAACAACTTAAATTTCAAAACAACAGATGATAATAGATGTCATTTGGGGCAGTATATATTGACAATCAGGGAATAAGAATGAACTCAATAAGTTATCAACTGTATGATAAATTCAAAACATTTAAAATGAGTTAGAGAAGGGAGAGACAAAGGCAAGTAAGGTTTCATGTTCTTGGTTTAATGGCCCTGGTTAAGAAAACCCAAGGATGCTCTCTGCTCACCAACCCCTGTCTGTTTCTCTGAACCATATAGCCTTCAACAATATTACTGACTCCATAGATTCACATCCGATTTTACACTTTTCAAAGAACTTTCATCTGTGAACAATAGGTCAGGGCGTGAATTGTTGTCACTACTGTCCAAATACAGGAACAAGACGTAGCAGCATACGGTGACTGTATTAACACAAAAGCAAAGTGTAAGACCTTCTAGAATCCAGCCATGACTTGACACAACTGCATCATGATGGGTGGCCTAATGAAAGGGCATGAGAACAACAGAGAAAGGAGGAAGGCAGCAGAGATGGTTTTACAGCATCCAATTGTCAAATGGGCTCCTGAGACAATGGTTAAAAATCACTCTGAATAGATTATCTGGCATTTGTTTTGCTGAGTTAACAAGGAAGGGACAAGGGGAAAGGGCCATGTGATTGGTTATTATGAGAGAGAGCTTCCCTTCTGGTCCAATAAAAGTGGCCTGTTTTAAATGCCATGCATTTTCCCTAGGCAGGTACCCATCTGTGTGGTGTGGAAAGGGAGCCTTTCACCCCCCCACTGCATGTGTAAAATGAAAGGAAAAGCTGTAAACAAAAACGGTCAGTGGAGGTGTTAACAACTTGCTTGGGTTTATAGCAAAAATATGAAAAGCCAGTTGCCACTTAGGGAATAGTCCAACCGTATGGAGAAAAATATACTGTGGGTGTATTTCACAGAGTAGTCACACACAAGTAGATTGCTCCCTCTAGACCGGACTTTTGTCCTAAGTCAAACTGTCAAATAATTTTCATTCACCTCCTCTGTCAGAGGAAATCAGCCAGACTCATAGAAGGAAGAGTGTCTTTGTCAATGAATAAAATCCCCATTCCAAGAGAGACACACATTTTAGACAATTTACTCCTTGTGGTGGGCCTCTGGGCATCTCTCCTGCCTTAAATTGTGTACCCTTCCTGCTGCATTCCGTTTGCTGCTGAACTGGGTAAATCCATAAAGAATGCAGATCTGCTGGGAAGAATTCATTAGTTCTCTCTCAGGTAGCTTTATTCGATCAATGGACTCCAATGAGAGATGAAATGTATTTTTTTCATTAGTGAAAGTCAACGTCACTCAGTCATGTCCAACTCTTTGTGACCCCATGGCCTATCCAGTCCATGGAACTCTCTAGGCCAGAATACTGGAGTGGGTAGCCTTTCCCTTTTCTAGGGGATCTTCCCAACCCAGGGATTGAACCCAAGTCTCCTGAAGCTCCTGCATTAGCAGGCAGATTCTTTACCACTGATCCACCTGGGAAGCTCCATATATACACTATCATGTGTAAAATACCTAGCTCGTGGGAAGCTTCTGTATAGCACAAGGAACACAGCTCAGTGCTGTATAATGACCTGGTGCGCGGTGGGGAATGGAGGCTGGTGAAGGAGGGAGGCTCAAGAGGGAGGGGATATAGGTATAGTTATGGCTGATGCACTTCATTGTACAGCAGAAACTAACACGATATTGTAAAGCAATTATAGTCCAATTGTTAAAAATTAATTAAAGATAGGAAAAAAATAATGACTTGAAAGTGCACCAGGAACAAATATTCATGGTAAGAGCTAGTGTGTTTATGAGTATTAGGTCACTTTCTGACCACAGCTAACCTCCCTAGGAGAAAGGAAAGCCTGGGAAACTCAAGGAAACAACGGGAGGTGACAGAATCCACTCATTAGAATACACAGCAGGTTATTTCAGCGCTGTTTGCCACACTCCACGGTGGTAATGCTTTTGCTTCCACTGAACAGATCCATCTCCAGAGCCCTCTTGGAACTGTCAATATAGTCATTATCAATTATGTAATGCAGGGGGGAGCAAAGATTAATAATTCAGGGCTAAGACATCACCATGATTTATAATCTTGCATGTAACTGTCTACAGCTAGCATTGGGAACCTGTCATTAAAAGGCATTAACTTGAGAAAATTAGAGTTCCGTATTGATCACCAAACACATATAGTTTACTGTGAAGTGATGCTTTAATTTATATTCCAAGCAAGGCTCGAGGCGAATATCATTTGCATAGGGAAGATCACATCCTGAAGCCATCTGGTCCCACACTGTGACAGTAGCTGCAGGTAAGCATCCTCTCTAAATAAGTGCATTCCAGTTGCAGAAGGCAAAGATCAAACCCAACCCATTCATGCATATGGCATATTGTTAAGGCGCAATTGCTAACCAAAGAGATAAAATGTTGATTTGTCTCCAATATGCAGAACTTGAGCTAGTCAATGACTTGATGGATGATCTAAAGGGAATATTACTTCTCCACGTTTCTGATTTCAGGATAAGTGAACTGCTCCCCTGCTCATTTGCTGCCCCCCACCTCTCTAGAAATTTTCCTCCCTTCATACAATTAGAAGAAAGTTATTAACTTACTTTGCCCAATCTTTGAGTTTCTGCAAGTGAATATTAGAGCATTGTAACTGTGTAGGATTTCAACTCTCTCCCTGGGAGAATTGGATGTGAGACCGCATTAACTCAGATAATCAGACTGTCAGCACCAACCTTTACAGAAAACATCTGAGAGACTTGAACTGAACTTCAGAGAAAGCAAAAGACCCTTTTTTCCCCCAAAGCAAACACTGCCTAATAATAAAGATAAGCAAAAATCTCACAACAAACTATTGGGTTAACAATAGTTTTCAAAACTTAGCTGCATAGTGTAATTATCTGGGGGAATTTTACATAAAATACTGATGTCTGAGCCTCATCTGGAGATTCCAATTTAATTGGTCTGGGACAGAGAACCAGGCAGTGAAAATGTTTTTTTAAGTTCCCTAAGAGACTCCAATGTGCAAGCAATTTTAAGAAGCACTGATTATGGAGTGTTCAAGTATGAATGAGTAAATTCAGGATAGAAAGAATGGAACACATTGAAATGGTTAAGATTTGGTATGAACATCAATGTATGGGGAAAATTGAGCAGCAACTACAAAATTAGTATACAACCCAGAAATATAGATACCAAGTGTTGGCTTGCCCATCTTGGCTGGGCAGAAGAGTCTTAGAGGGGATGTCATGGTATAAGAAAGCAATAGCATGCCTGCTCTACATATATCATTTTTGACACCCGATAACTAAGGTAGGTAAGTGGTAGACATTGGCTGAACTTGATGAATATTAGACATGCCCTTCCTAACTATGAAATATAGGGAGGGGTAGAAGATAAATGTGGGATCAGAAAATTGGATTTTGCCACCTGGAGGTTAGAACTGGAAAATCATGCCTCTAAAATATCTTTGAGAAGTTGTTGAATGTCTCATGTCTCATGTTTCACAGGGGCAGCTGAGGAAATCTTCACTGTGTCCCAGTCATCTTTTATCTGCATGCTCAGATCTGGATGTAAACAAAAAGGAGACAATGATATTAGGAGAGCCTGTAGCCAGATACAGTGCAATTCGATAAAGGGAGATTAAAAGAGGGTTTTTAACGGCTTGAAACCTCAAAGATAAGCATCTGACAAAGAGCATTCAAGGCAAAGAACAATAGATTAGAGAAATAGCTTTGATAAGTTTTCATGCTGAGAAAACAAGAAGAATAAAGACAGAAACCATCTAGAAGGAGCCCAAAGACCTCTCTTCTTATGCATTATTAATAACTAAAGAGGAATAAAAAATAACTAATCTTGACAAATAGAATGATGACAGCTTTGATGTTTCTGTGCTCATCAAGGATGAATGAAGAATGTGTATCTTCTACATATAAAGACATGTTTAAGTTTGGATAAAATTGGAAATGGCAACCCACTCCAGTATATCTTGCCTGGAGAATCCCGTGGGCAGAGGAGCCTGGTGGGCTATGGTCCACGGGGTCGCAAAGAGTCGGACATGACTGAGCGACTTCACTTTCACTTTCACTTTCACATTATTCAAGGCATATTACTGTCTCTAGATCTAAATGGAGTCTAGTTTAAATGTTAGTAAACAATTCTAATTGGAGAAGGAAATGGCAACCCACTCCAGTGTTCTTGCCTGGAGAATCCCAGGGACGGGGGAGCCTGGTGGGCTGCCATCTATGGGGTCGCACAGAGTCGGACACAACAATTCTAGGTAGATTTCAGGATGTCTCTGAGCACTATTTGTGGTTTAGGGGATAGTATTGTACAGATCTGTTCCCAAGTATGGCCAGTCTGATGGAACCTACTAACAGGTTGAAATTTTCACTTCCCAACCCCATGAGGACTTTTAGCATTTGCTGAACCATTGGAAGCAAACAGCAAACTTTTTTTCACCTCCTCCTTTTGTGATAGTAATCTTGTGTTTTTTAATCCAGAAGTCTGTGGAGCCTTATTATCTGGGGGAAAATGTAATGGAAGAAAAGACATGTCAACACGACCCCATCAAATAAGTATTGGCCATCATTTCTCACAATTCGATTAAAGAAATCTCAAGGCACCTCAAAGCAATTTATAGAAAAACACATTCCTATTTACCTGGGGAAAAGCGACTCAGATAACAACTCCCAGATTCTACTTTTACTGCCTTAAATTTGATTAATGGGGCATATTGCTTGGTATTAAGCTACATCAAGCTAGGTGTAATGAGAGGTGGTATTGACAGGGGCTTTGCAATTTTGGCTGGACCATTCAGAGGAGAGCACTTATCTGAAAGGAAATTTACTTGGTCTAAGTTCCCTTCTAATCTCTTTCCTTAGATTCAGATGTTTATATTCTTAAGATCTACTTGCATTTTGTGTGTACCTCCATTGTTGTCTTCCTTGTCAAACACCATCCTAAGTGGTCACCCAGCCATCAATCCAAGGAGAGAAGAACTCCATCTGGATTCTATTACCATTTTGGACCACCAAGGAAGTCGCCCTCTTTTGTTTGTACTTTTCGCAAGGTACAAACACACACAAGTTTCTCAGACCTCAGAATAGACCTCAAATGTGCATCCTTCCACTACCTACTACTATCCTTGAAAATGATGATCTGTAATCTCTTTCTCCCTTTTCATCAGTTCTCATTCATTCTATAAACATTATGAACTCAGTCCACCTCCTTTACTCCATGGACCAAAAGAAGCAGCTGAATGAAGAGCACAGACTTAGCATTCAAACAGGAATCCTTAGACAAGCACGTCCCAATCTTGAGCTGTATGACCTTGGGAAAGACATTTAGCATTTCTAAATTTGAGTGTATACATCTATAAAGTAGCAACAATGATAATAATACTTGCCTTTCACGGTATTAAAAGGGAATAGGAAATATTAAAAGAGACATTACCTACAGAGCGTAGCACAGAACTTAACACAAGATAGGGTAGGAGTATTAAGATGTGACTTATAAAGCACAGCGAGCTCAGCTTGGTGGTCTGTGATGACCTAGACAGGGGACGTTGGAGTGGGGTGGGAGGGAATTCCAAGAGAGAGGGATATACTTATACATCTAGTTGATTCACTTCACTGTACAGCAGAAACTAACACAAAACATTGTAAAACCATTATATTCCAATTTTTCTTTCTTTTCAGAGGTAAGTGTTTATTTTTTTTTAACTTTTTCAGCATTTCTTTTTTTTAATACAAATTTATTTATTTTAATTGGAGGCTAATTACTTTACAATATTGTATTGGTTTTGCCATACATTGATATGAATCCTCCACGGGTGTATATGTGCTCCCCATCTTGAACCCTCCTCTCACCTCTTTCCCCATACCATCCCTCTGGGTCATCCCAGTACACCAGCCCTAAGCATTCTGTATCATGCATCGAACCTGGACCGGCGATTCGTTTCTTATATGATATTACACATGTTTCAATGCCATTCTCCCAAATCATCCCACCCTCTCCCTCTCCTACAGAGTCCAAAAGACTATCCTATACATCTGTGTCTCTTTTGCTGTCTCATGTACAGGGTTATCGATACCATATTTCTAAATTCCATATATATGCATTAGTATACTATATTGGTGTTTTTCTTTCTGGCTTACTTCACTCTGTAAAGTTTCACCCACCTCATTAGAACTGATTCAAATGTATTCTTTTTAATGGCTGAGGCTGGAAGAAGCACAAGCTGGAATTAAGATTGCCAGGAGAAATATCAATCACCTCAGATATGCAGATGACACCACCCTTATGGCAGAAAGTGAAGAGGAACTAAAATGCCTCTTGATGAAGTGAAAGAGGAGAGTGAAAAGTTGGATTAAAGCTCAACATTCAGAAAACGAAGATCATGGCATCTGGTCCCATCACTTCATGGGAAATAGATGGGGAAACAGTGGAAACAATGTCTGACTTTATTTTGGGGGGCTCCAAAATGACTGCAGATGGTGATTGCAGCCACGAAATTAAAAGACGCTTACTCCTTGGAAGGAAAGTTATGACCAACCTATATAGCATGTTCAAAAGCAGAGACATTACTTTGCCAACAAAGGTCTGTCTAGTCAAGGCTATGGTTTTTCCAGTGGTCATGTATGGATGTGAGAATTGGACTGTGAAGAAAGCTGAGCACCAAAGAATTGACGCTTTTGACCTGTGGTGTTGGAGAAGATTCTTGAGAGTCCCTTGGACTGCAAGGAGATCCAACCAGTCCATTCTAAAGGAGATCAGTCCTGAGTGTTCTTTGGAAGGAATGATGTTAAAGCTGAAACTCCAGTACTTTGGCCACCTCATACGAAGAGTTGACTCATTGGAAAAGACTCTGATGCTGGGAGGGATTGGGGGCAGGAGGAGAAGGGGATGACAGAGTATGAGATAGCTGGATGGCATCACTGACTCGATGGACCTGAGTTTGGGTGAACTCCGGGAGTTGGTGATGGACAGGGGAATTGTGCTGCAATTCATGGGGTCACAAAGAGTCGGACACAACTGAGTGACTGAACTGAACTGAATACTCCATTGTGTATATGCACCACAGCTTTCTTATCCATTCATCTGCTGATGGGCATCTAGGTTGCTTCCATGGCATGGCTATTATAAACAGTGCTGCGATGAACATTGGGGTACACATGTCTTTTTCAATTCTGGTTTCCTCAGTGTGTATGTCCAGAAGTGGTATTGCTGGGTTGTATGACAGTTCTATTTCCAGTTTTTTAAGGAATCTCCACACTGTTCTCCATAGTGGCTGTACTAGTTTGCATTCCCACCAACAGTGTAAGAGGGTTCCCTCTTCTCCACACCCTCTCCAGCATTTATTGCTTGCAGACTTTTGGATAGCAGCCATTCTGACTGGCGTGAAATGGTACGTCATTGTGGTTTTGATTTGCATTTCTCTGATAATGAGTGATGTTGAGCATCTTTGTTAGCCACCTGTATGTCTTCTTTGGAGAAATGTCTGTTTAGTTCTTTGGCCCATTTTTTGACTGGGTCGTTTATTTTTTTGGAATTGAGCTACAGGAGTTGCTTGTATATTTTTGAGATTAATTCTTTGTCAGTTGCTTCATTTGCTATTATTTTCTCCCATTCTGAAGGCTCTTTTTTGACCTTGCTTATAGTTTCCTTTGTTGTGCAGAAGTTTTTAATTTTAACTAGGTCCTGTTTGTTTATTTTTGCTTTTATTTCCAATATTCTGGGAGGTGGGTCATAGAGGATCCTGCTGTGATTTATGTCAGAGAGCGTTTTGCCTATGTTCTTCTCTAGGAGTTTTATGATTTCTGGTCTTACATTTAGATCTTTAATCCATTTTGAGTTTATTTTTGTGTATGGTGTTAGAAAGTGTTCTAGTTTCATTCTTTTACAAGTAGTTGACCAGTTTTCTCAGCACCACTTGTTAAAAAAGATTGTCTTTTCTCCATTGTATATTCTTGCCTCCTTTGTCAAAGATAAGGTGTCCATAGGTGCATGGATTTATCTCTGGGCTTTCTATTTTGTTCCGTTGATCTATATTTCTGTCTTTGTGCCAGTACCATACTGTCTTGATGACTGTGGCTTTGTAGTAGAGCCTGAAGTCAGGCAGAATGATTCCTTCAGTTCCAATCTTCTTTTTCAAGATTGCTTTGGCTATTTGAGGTTTTTTGCATTTCCATACAAATTATGAAATTATTTGTTTTAGCTCTGGGAAAAATACCATTGGTAGCTTGATAGGGATTGCATTGAATCTATAGATTGCTTTGGGTAGTATACTCATTTTCACTATATTGATTCTTCTGATCCATGAACATGGTATATGTTCCCATCTATTAGTGTCGTCTTTGATTTTTTTCACCAGTGTTTTATAGTTTTCTATATATAGGTCTTTAGTTTCTTTAGGTAGATATATTCCTAAGTTTTTTATTCTTTTCATTGCAATGGTGAAAGGAATTGTTTCCTCAATTTCTCTTTCTATTTTCTCATTATTAGTGTGTAAGAATGCAAGGGATTTCTGTGTGTTGATTTTATATCCTGCAACTTTACTATATTCATTGATTATCTCTAGTAATTTTCTGGTGGAGTCTTTAGGGTTTTCTATATAGAGGATCATGTCATCAACAAACAGTGAGAGTTTTACTTATTCTTTTCCAATTTGGATTCCTTTTATTTCTTTTTCTGCTCTGATTGCTGTGGCCAAAACTTCCAAAACTATGTTGAATAGTAGTGGTAAGAGTGGGCACCCTTGTCTTGCTCCTAACTTTAGGGGAAATGCTTTCAATTTTTCACCATTGAGGATAATGTTTACTGTGGGTTTGTCATATATAGCTTTTATTATGTTGAGGTATGTTTCTTCTATTCCTGCTTTCTGAAGGGTTTTTATCATAAATAGATGTTGAATTTTGTCAAAGGCCTTCTCTGCATCTATTGAGATAATCATATGGCTTTTATTTTTCAATTTGTTAATGTCGTGTATTACATTGATTGATTTGCAGATATTGACGTGCATCCCTGGGATAAAGCCCACTTGGTCATGATGTGTGATCTTTTTAATGTGTTTTTGGATTCTGACTGCTAGAATTTTGTTAAAGATTTTTTCATCTATATTCATTAGTGATATTGGCCTGTAGTTTTCTTTTTTTGTGGCATCTTTGTCAGCTTTTGGTATTAGGGTGATGGTGGCCTCATAGAATGAGTTTGGAAGTTGACCTTCCTCTGCAATTTTCTGGAAGAGTTTGAGTAGGATAGGTGTTAGTTCTTCTCTAAATTTTTGGTAGAATTCAGCTGTGAAGCCGTCTGGACCTGGGCTTTTGTTTGCTGAAAGATTTCTGATTGCAGTTTCAATTTCCGTGCTTGTGATGGGTCTGATAGGATTTTCTATTTCTTCCTGGTTCAGTTTTGAAAAGTTGTACTTTTCTAAGAATTTGTCCATTTCTTCCACGTTGTCCATTTTATTGCCATATAATTGCTGATAGTCTCTTATGATCCTTTGTATTTCTGTGTTGTCTGTTGTGGTCTCTCCATTTTCCTTTCTAATTTTATTGATTTGATTTTTCTCCCTTTGTTTCTTGATGAGTCTGGCTAATGGTTTGTCAATTTTATTTATCCTCTCAAAGAACCAGCTTTTGGCTTTGTTGATTTTTGCTATGGTCTCTTTTGTTTCTTTTGCATTTATTTCTGCCCTAATTTTTAAGATTTCTTTCCTTCTACTGACCCTGGGGTTCTTCATTTCTTCCTTTTCTAGTTGCTTTAGGTGTAGAGTTAGGTTATTTATTTGACTTTTTTCTTGTTTCTTGAGGTATGCCTGTACTGTTATGAACCTTCCCCTTAGCACTGCTTTTACAGTATCTCACAGGTTTTGGGTTGTTGTATTTTCATTTTCACTCATTTCTATGCATATTTTGATTTCTTTTTTGATTTATTCTGTGATTTGTTGGTTATTCAGCAGCATGTTGTTCAGCCTTCATATGTTGGAATTTTTAATAGTTTTTCTCCTGTAATTGAAATCTAATCTTACTGCATTGTGGTCAGAAAAGATGCTTGGAATGATTTCAATTTTTTTGAATTTACCAAGGCTAGATTTATGGTCCTAGATGTGATCTATCCTGGAATATGTTCCATGTGCACTTGAGAAAAAGGTGAAATTCATTGTTTGGGGGTGAAATGTCCTGTAGATATCAATTAGGTCTAACTGGTCTATTGTATCATTTAAAGTTTGTGTTTTCTTGTTAATTTTCTGTTTAGTTGATCTATCCATAGGTGTGAGTGGGGTATTAGAGTCTCCCACTATTATTTTGTTATTGTTAATTTCCACTTTCATACTTGTTAGCATTTGTCTTACATATTGTGGTGTTCCTATGTTGGGTGCATATATATTTATAATTGTTATATCTCCTTCTTGGATTGATCCTTTGATCATTATGCAGTGTCCTTCTTTGTCTCTTTTCACAGCCTTTGTTTTAAGTCTATTTTATCTGATATGAATATTGCTACTCCTGCTTTCTTTTGGTCTCTATTTGTGTGGAGTATCTTTATCCAGCCCTTCACTTTCAGTCTGTATGCGTCCCTTGTTTCGAGGTGGGTGTCTTGTAGACAACGTATGTAGGGGTCTTGTTTTTGTATCCATTCAGCCGGTCTTTGTCTTTTGGTTGGGGCATTCAACCCATTTACATTTAAGGTAGTTATTGATAAGTATGATCCCATTGCCATTTATTTTATTGTTTTGGGTTTGAGTTTATACACCCTTTCTGTGTTTCCTATCTAGAGAAGATCCTTTAGCATTTGTTGGAGAGCTGGTTTGGTGGTGCTGAATTCGCTCAGCTTTTGCTTGTCTGTAAAGCTTTTGATTTCTCCTTCATATTTGAATGAGATCCTTGCTGGGTACAGTAATCTAGGCTGTAGGTTATTTTCTTTCATCACTTTAAGTATGTCCTGCCATTCCCTCCTGGCTTGAAGAGTTTCTATTGAAAGATCAGCTGTTATCCTTATGGGAATCCCCTTGGGTATTTGTTGTTTTTCCCTTGCTGCTTTTAATATTTGTTCTTTGTGTTTGATCTTTGTTAATTTGATTAATATGTGTCTTGGGGTGTTTCACCTTGGGTTTATCCTGTTTGGGACTCTCTGGGTTTCTTGGACTTGGGTGATTATTTCCTTGCAAATTTTAGGGAAGTTTTCAACTTTTCCTTAAGTATTTTTCTCATGGTCTTTTTGTCTTCCTCTTCTGGGATTCCTATGATTCGAATATTGGGGCGTTTAACATTGTCCCAGAGGTCTCTGAGATTGTCCTCATTTCTTTTAATTCGTTTTTCTTTTTTCCCTCTCTGATTCATTTATTTCTGCCATTCTATCTTCTACCTCATTTATCCTATCTTCTGCCTCCATTATTCTACTGTTGGTTCCCTCCAGAGTGTTTTTAATCTCATTTATTGCATTATTTATTATATATTGACTCTTTTTTATTTCTTCTAGGTCCTTGTTAAATCTTTCTTGCATCTTCTCAATCCTTGTCTCCAGGCTATTTATCTGTAACTCCATTTAGTTTTCAAGATTTTGAATAATTTTCACTATCATTATTTGGAATTCTTTATCAGGTAAATTCCCTATCTCTTCCTCTTTTGTTTGGTTTGGTGGGCATTTATCCTGTTCCTTTAGGATACTGCTGGGTGTTCCTCTGTCTCTTCATCTTGTTTATATTGCTGTGTTTGGGGTGGCCTTTCTGTATTCTGGAAGTTGGTGGTTCCTCTTTATTGTGGAGTTTCCTCACTGTGGGTAGGGTTGGATGGGTAGTTTGTCAAGGTTAGGTTGAATGGTTAGGGAAGCTGTGTCAGTGTTCTGGTGGGTAGACCTGGATTTCTTCTCTCTGGAGTGCAATGAAGTGTCCAGTAATGAGTTATGAGTTATGAGAATGAGTTATGAGATGTCAGTGGGTTTGGAGTGACTTTGGGCAGCCTGTATATTGAAGCTCAGGGCTATTTTCCTGTGTTGCTGGAGAATTTGAGTGGTATGTCTTGCTCTGGAACTTGTTGGTCCTTGGGCGGTGCTCGGTTTCAGTGTAGGTATGGAGGCGTTTGATGAGCTCCTATAAATTAATGTTCCCTGGAGTCACGAATTCTCTGGTGTTCTCAGGATTTGGACTTAAGCCTCCTGCCTCTGGTTTTCAGTCTTATTCTTACAGTAGCCTCAAGAATTCTCCATCCATACAGCACTGATGATAAAACATCTCCTTTTGAAGACAATGGGCTGCTTTTCTGGGTGCCTGACATCCTCTGCCGGCTTTCAAAAGTTGTTTTGTGGAATTTACTCAGCATTCAAATGTTCTTTTGATGAATTTGTGGGGGAGAAAGTGGTCTCCCCATACTATTCCTCTACCATCTTAGGACCGCCTCTCTATTTTCCAATTTTTAAAAGGCCATGATTTAAGTCATTATTTAAGCTACCCCAGCAAAAGGCGCTTGTTCACAGCTGATTTTCAAACCCAATGGAATGTTTTCAAACATGGTCTTTTTATAACTTCCTTTTTATGTTTGATATTATTGAACACTCCTCTCATCTTGAAGTTTTCTACTGCCTTGGCCTCCGTAACACCACTTTATCCTGGTTCTCATTCTCTGTATCTCATTGTCATTCTTATTCACCACTATTCCTCCTTGGTACGCTGTGCTAAATCGTCTTCCTCGGCTTCCTCTTGTTCTCTCAGAACACTTCTTTATTATTCTAGGCTTCCCTCTGGTCATTCACACCACCTTGATTGCCATCTATACATTAAATATTTTCAGAAGTAACTTTATACTGATGCTTGTTCTGTGAGATCAAGATGCATTGAACATGTACTCAATTATTAGCAAAATTTCTTCACCTTCATGTCCTATAGAAACTTCCATGTCAGCACTGATATACTGTTTGTCTTCCTTTGGTTCCTATCTCATTTTCCATTACCAAGATCTGTCTGATTTTTCAAGAAAAAGTATCGGCAATATCTTAGTCTGCTTGCCAGGCAGATCAAGGAAATGTACCAAATCACTTGCCTTCAGTACACTTTGACTCAAGTTACTGAAATTAGCAATTTACAGCATGTTCTTTAGCCAAGTAAGTAATAGCTTAATATTATTACCCTTCAATAATAATCAATTTGTTGTCATTCTTTAATCACTAAGTAGGTCCGACTCTTGCAACCCCTGGACTATAGCCTGCCCGGCTCCTCTGTCCATAGGATTTCCCAGGGAAGAACACTGGAGTGGGTTGCCATTTCCTCCTCCAGGGGATCTTCCTGATCCAGGGATCAAACCCATGTCTTCTGAATTGACAGGAAGATTTTTTATCACTGAGCCACCAGGAAAGTCCATTAATCAATTTAGGGCATAATAAATCAAGTATGAGAAGGAAAAAAATGTCACAGAACTGTGACTTATTAGTTCTTAAGTTTTCCTACCACCTAGATCTCAAGATAGTTATTGAATTTGTTTTCCAATCTGCTATTGCTGCTGCTAAATCGCTTCAGTTGTGTCCGACTCTGTGCGACCCCATAGACGGCAGCCCACCAGGCCCCGCCGTCCCTGGGATTCTCCAGGCAAGAACACTGGAGTGGGTTGCCATTTCCTTCTCTAAAGCATGAAAGTGAAAAGTGAAAGTGAAGTCGCTCAGTCGTGTCTGACTCTTAGAGACCCAATGAACTGCAGCCACCAGGCTCCTCCATCCATGGGATTTTCCAGGGAAGAGTACTAGAGTGGGGTGCCATTGCCTTCTCCGGTTTTCCAATCTAAGAAGCCCCAAATTCTTGGATTACAAACCCTTGCCAACCACTACCTTGAGTGAGATGGTTGACATTTGTTTGTGAGCTGAATGGGACAGTTGTGGCACTAGTGCAGTGGGAGGCTGATGAAGAAAAGGAGTGGAAGAGAAAAAAGAAGAAAAAGGCTTTTCAACTTCATGTGTCAACTTGACTAGATTATGGTAGCCAGTCAAACACCAGTTTAGATGCTGCTGTGAGAGTATTTTTAGATGTGGTTAACATCCCTGGTGAGCTTCTCTGTTGGCTCAGATGGTAAAGAATCCACCTGCAATGGGAGAGACCTGGGTTTGATCCCTGGGTTGGGAAGATCCCCTGGACAAAGGAATGGCAACCCACTCCAGTATTCTTGTCTGGAGAATTCCATGGACAGAGGACCCTGGCAGGCTACAGTCCATGCGGTAGCAGAGTCAGACAAAACTGAATGACTTTCACTTTCAACATTTAAAGTGGGCTTCTCTGGTAGTTCAGTGGTTAAAAAAAAATCCACGTGCCAATACAGGAGATGCAGAAGACACGGATTTGATCCCTGGGTCAGAAAGATACCCTACAGAAGGAAATGGCATCCCTCTCCAGTATTCTTGCCTGGAGATTGCTATGGTTAGAGGAGCCTAGTGGGTTGAAGTCCGTGGGGTTGCAAAATAATCAGAAACAACTTAACAACTAAACAACAACAATTTAAATCAGTAGTTTGCAGTACTCAAGCTACAATAACAACTCTTCCCTGGATCTAGAGCTTGCTGACCTGCCCCAGAGATCTCAGATATGTGAGCCCCTACCATAGCGTGAGCCAACACTTTAAACAAATCAGTTTCTCTCTTTCTCTCATTGGTAATGTTTCCCTGGGGAATCCTGATCGATGCATATCCAATATTTTTGCCTGTATTATTAGAAACATATCTTTAGCACTCTGCCAGCTTAACTTCTCTTTTGCACATTTGTATTATTTACTTTTACATAAATAGATGTCTTGTATGCAATTGATAAACTACTCTATTTTTAGAAATGGTGTCAGTATGTTCTTCAGTCTTAAGAAGAAAAGGCAATTTTCCTCTTTTCTCTCTTTCACTCACTTCTTTTCATCTGCTTCCCACTGGACTAGCCCTGTCACTCTCCTATCCAGCTCATAAACAGATGTCAACCATCTCAGTCAACGTAGTGGTTGGCAAGGATTTGTAATCCAAGAATTTGGGGCTTCTTAGATCAGAAAACAAATTCAATTACTATCTTGAGATCCAGGTGGTGAAAACTTAAAAACTAATAAATCACAGTCCTGTGTCTTTTTTTCTTCTCATACTTCTACCTGATTATTAAGTCCTAAATTGATTAATTTGCCATCTATCATTGTTCTCAAGTTATAAACTGAGGACAGCAAAAGCTTTGCATGTTGCCAGCTCTTCAGCTTCTCAGAAACAAAGGACACAAATCTGATTTGAAGAGAAATCTCTAAGAGATTAATTAACTAAGCAAAGACATTTACAGCACTGGGTAAAATCTGGATGATGGACTGAAGGTTGGGTTCATTCCTTATGTGCCTCTGGCTATAAAAATGCAGTTAATCTAGGATATTAAGCAAGTATTTAGGATGTAAAAAGAAGACAAAAGTGTTTTGCTTGTCCATTTGTTTCACCAACCAAAAGTTCAACTTCTGTTTCTTCTCCTTTCTAAATAAAAAGGCAGTATCTAAGAAAAGCTCTAAAAGAAGCAGGTTAGTGTTCCTGTTAAGTTTGGTGCCTTGAGATGTTATTCATTGATTATACTCACACTTGCTGAGTTGCCAAAACTTTTAATGCACATATGCCTTTGGACTTCTAGTTTCTGGCTTCTCAGGATTACAGCATTTTCCTAGTTCAGCCAGCCTTCTATCTTAGACAAGGCTGTATGACTATTTACT
This sequence comes from Tragelaphus eurycerus, assembly GCA_935064755.1. Lineage (NCBI taxonomy): Eukaryota > Metazoa > Chordata > Mammalia > Artiodactyla > Bovidae > Tragelaphus > Tragelaphus eurycerus. The sequence continues at coordinate 6,206,493 of CAKXYN010000034.1, read as the reverse complement.
CAAGTAACCTATCTCAGGGGTTATAAATATTTCCTCAAATTTCCTGCCATATCCTCTGCATGTCTGGATTGTAGAATTTAATATTCAGAAGGAAGTAGAAGAATTTTTCATATCAAAAAGGTAAATAATATGATACCACCCTTATGTCTAGTGAGAGAAATGAAAATTTGATCTCAAAGAGGCCATCTCTTCTTCTCCTTTTCTCGGTGTGCTATTTTTCAAAGACAGTACCTTTAGTTGGTCATCATTTGATAATATAAACATTTTATTTTACCTCCCCAACTATTTCATTCTTTCAGTAATATTTTTGATAATCAACAAGATATCAATGAAAAAATATAAAAATAAAATAAAACTTTAACATTTCTGAAAAACCCTATGATTGAGGGGAATGCCCATCTCTCTCCTGCATATATTGGTACAGAGTCTTGTTTTAGATGAAAGGTTCATTTATTTTTACTTAGAAACGTAGCTCTCTAACTTAAAATACATAATACGCATGATATCTGTGCAAATAACATGTGTCATTTAAAGGAAACATAAAACAAATAAATCCATGGAGCTCCTTTAAAAATATACTTGGGATGATTTTAGAAGAATGGAGAAAATAACCTTTTAATCTACCCTCCTTATTCTAGAATTGTAAGACAGAAGAAAATATATTCTGACCATAAAAACACATCATTTTCTTGAGTAGAATACTTGCCAAAGGGAAGAAAGACATGTCTTGATGTTGTTGTAGTAAAATACCTTGTTTTTCTCTCACTTTAAAATCCTAAAGCATATTTCATTAAAATTATGCTTTAATTATTCATTAGATATAATACACTTAAGATTTCAATAATTAACTGCTCTAGCAAGAGGAGGGAAGAATTCAGTGTGTTTGTTTATCTCCACCCTTTAAAATATCTAATTGTTATTGCTGTCTTCCACATCTACTTCAGAATGTCCCAGTGACTAGAAATCATCAGGAATTATTTAAGAACTGAGTTTTCAGATGAAGATTTCTTCTTTCCATTAAATTGTCCCTTGAAGGCCATCAAGAATTGCATTTCTATTCAATCTCTGAATCTCTCTGTATCTCTCTCTATATCCCTCTGTCTCCCTCTCTCTTTCCCTCCTTCTGTCCTTCCTTCTCTAGCCCTCTTTCTCTCTCCCCACAGGGTATAAAGAGATTCAGAAAATTCAAAACAGATTAAATAGCATGATGGGATGGGAGGATAAATTGGGAGGTTGGGATTGACATATACATCAGATCAGATCAGATCAGATCAGTCACTCAGTCGTGTCTGACTCTGCGACCCCATGAATCGCAGCACACCAGGCCTCTCTGTCCATCACCAACTCCTGAAGCTCACTCAGACTCACATCCATCAAGTCAGTGATGCCATCCAGCCATCTCATCCTCTGTCGTCCTCTTCTCCTGCCCCCAATCCCTGCCAGCATCAGAGTCTTCTCCAATGAGTCAACTCTTCGCATGACGTGGCCAAAATACTGGAGTTTCAGCTTTAGCATCATTCCTTCCAAAGAAATCCCAGGACTGATCTCCTTCAGAATGGACTGGTTGGATCTCCTTGCAGTCCAAGGGACTCTCAAGAGTCTTCTCCAACACCACAGTTCAAAAGCATCAATTCTTCGGCACTCAGCCTTCTTCACAGTCCAGCTCTCACATCCATACATGACCACAGGAAAGACCATAGCCTTGACTAGATGAACCTTTGTTGGCAAAGTAATGTCTCTGCTTTTCAATATGCTATCTAGGTTGGTCATAACTTTCTTTCCAAGGAGTAAATGTCTTTTAATTTCATGGCTGCAGTCACCATCTGCAGTGATTTTGGAGCCCAGGAAAATAAAGTCTGACACTGTTTCCACTGTTTCCCCATCTATTTCCCGTGGAGTGATGGGACCAGATGCCATGATCTTCGTTTTCTGAATGTTGAGCTTTAAGCCAACCTTTTCACTCTCTACTTTCACTTTCATCAAGAGGCTTTTTAGTTCCTCTTCACTTTCTGCCATAAGGGTGGTGTCATCTGCATATCTGAGGTTATTGATATTTCTCCCAGCAATCTTGATTCCAGCTTGTCTTTCTTCCAGCCCAGCATTTCTCATGATGTACTCTGCATATAAGTTAAATAAACAGGGTGACAATATACAGCCTTGATGTACTCCTTTCCCTATTTGGAACCAGTCTGTTGTTCCATGTCAATATATAAAATAAGCAACTAATAAGAACCTACTATATAGCACAGGAAACTCTACTTAATACCCTGTAATGACCTATATGGGAAAGGAATCTTAAAAACAGGGGATATATGTCTTAGTATAATTGATTCACTTTGCTTTACACCTGAAACTCACACAAGATTGTAAATCAACTATACTCCAAAAAGAAATTAAATTAAAAAACAAATTGTATGATAATACAAAATACTAGTAATAAAACATGGGTATGTTTTCCTTATAAATTGTTTTGTAGTCGATCCTGGTTGGTTATCTATCTTAAATATAGCAGTGGGTACATGACAATCCCCAAATCCCAATCCTAATAGTTTAATATACTTAAAATCTTGGAAAATTCCTATACACATTCGTGTGTGTGCACATGGTTTATGTTAGCAAGTAATAACAGCTGATCAAAGTTGCTAGAGCCAATAGTATAAGAGTTGTTTTTAATAATATAAAAAGTTTCCTGCATATTTCTGTAGCTCACTGGCCTTCATGTGGGGCCCTCCACAGTAAATATGATTCAAGAGCTCAATCATTAATTCTATTTAGGCTTAATGTGTCATAAAGCTAAGGAAAGCAGGGCCATTTTCCTCTCTGCTGGGGCAAGGAAAGTGTATTAACTATTCCAGCCAGTACTGTGAATGATTTATTAATTCAATTTTGGAACGTGAGACTGTCAGATCATATAAGCACATATTATAAACAGACGTTCTCTCTGAAGATTCTTATTTATTTTTGTAGCTAAGTGATTGGCAATGTACTTCACTGATGAGCTCTGGCTCTCCCTTTCCCTCCAAGCTCCCAAACACACACAACTGAAATAATCCAGGGGTGCCCCTATAATATCCTCTCATCCTTGAAACAGTACAACTAGCTCTAAATATAAATTTAAAGCACCTGGAATGGAAATGAAGGAATTGTTCTAAACATAGGCCTGAAAGTTCCTGAGCCAACTGTGATGTGGTGAAAAGAACATTTGAAGGGATTCCAGGGGATTCTAGATCAGGATATTCCAGGAAGCACAAATAATCTTGGGCAAGTCATTTCACCTGCATCCTTATCTACAGAGGGGAGAACTAAGTGATCTCTACCTGCTCTAACTTTCTGTGAACCTTTGTTGTGACACGAGTGGAACACGGTGACATAATGGGAGTCTAGAATCAACCCAGCAGGATGATTCTCTGTGATTTTCCTCCATATGAGTTGAGAGAGTAACTGACAGATCTCAATGATCAACCCATTCGTTTTTGAGTAAATACACTATGGGGAAAATGGGTATCATCCAGGCTTAGAATCCTGGAGAAATAAGTCTCTTACTTAGGAATGAGTTGCATCCTGAAAGTGCATTCATAAGTCGAATTTGTTTATAAGTCCAACAAAATTATCCAGGCTTAGTATCCTGGAGCAGTAAGTCCCCTACATAGGAATGAGTTCCATCCTGAGAGTGTATTCATAAGTCCAATTTGTTTATAAATCCAACAAAATCATCCAGGCTTAGAATCCTGGAGCAGTAAGTCCCCTACTTAGGAATAGTTCCATCCCAAAAATGTGTTCATAAATCCTATTCATTTAGAAGTCCAAAAAAGTTAGCCTAGGTCCCCACTTACCACAATCAGCTATATAGTGTGTGATGCATCCTAAGTTCCTTCAGCCATGTCTGACTCTTTGAGACCCTACAGACTGTGGCCTGCCAGGCTCCTCCGTAATGGGATTCTCCAGGCAAGAATACTGGAGTGGGTTGCCATTTCCTTCTCCAGGGCAGCTATAGAGCACTGTACTGTAGTATATTTATAATACTTTTCACACAAATACATTAAAACACACACAAAGTAACAAAAAATGTGTAATCTTACAGTACAATACCCTGAAAAGTACATTAAGTACCAGCTACATCACTGCTGCTTTAACTGTTACTTCCAGACATCCTGGTCTTGAAATAAAGACATTCTCTACTGCCCTCTATACAGTACAGTAAAGTGCACAAAAGTCAAGCACTAGGAGAGGATGCACTCACGTGACAATGAATACCAGACACATGACCTAACTTACACGATTGGACAGGAGAATGCACCATTCCCATCTTTGAAAGTTTGCAACTTGATGGTTTGTATGTAGGGTACTTACAACATCAGGAAGAGTGTGTGTGTGTGTGTGTGTGTGTGTGTGTGTGTTTTCTTTATGTTAAATCCACTAATCCCCCAGCATCAATTTATCAATTTTTAACCAAGTCTCTCCAGTCATAGAATACTGCTAACATTGTAGGGTTCTAAAAGCATTTTTATTATTCTTTCCGTAAGATTTTGCATCCCTTCTTCAATTCCTTTTTACATACAGAGAAGCTTGATTTTATTCCCATAGGAGCCCTGAGAATTAAAATACAGAGGTTATTTTAATCATGTGATGGTGATTCATTTCCTAAGATATTCAATATGTGATAAATATGGGTGAAATCAAAGGATAATTTTCAAGATCACAGAGCTATTTGTAATTTGGCATCACTCAGGAAGTATACTCACCTGTTTCCTAACCAAATTATGCTCAATAGAAAATGTTTATTCTCTGTTCCTAAAAATTTTTATAGGGAATATGCCCATTTCTGGGCTTTGCTGGTGGCTCAGATGATAAAGATTCAGCCTGCGATGTGGGAGATCTGGGTTTGATCCCCGGGTGAGGAAGATCCCCTGGAGAAGAGAATGGCAACCCACTCCAGTATTCTTGCCTGGAGAATTCTATGGGCAGAGGAGCCTGGTGGGCTACAGTCCATGGGGTCACAAAGTGTCAGACATGGCTGAATGACTAACACACACACACACACACACACACACACACACATGCCCATTTCTGTCTCAGACAAAAACCTCAGGTATAAAGCATATAAGGATTAGGAAGGTGTGGTGAAGGAAGAGGCAGAACCAAATGATTTTATGAAAGTAGAAAAGGAACACAAATGGCTTAATATTAGAAAGTCATCACTTACTCCTAGAAAAAGCTGTGTCATGATGCTTTCTGTGGCAAGAGATATTTCAGTTGTAAAATTATGTCCCACAATATCTATTAACACCTTTCTGCCTGGGGCTCCCTTTATAGGTATTATCCTCAAAACCACTTACATATGTTGTCCCAAATACTGCAAATAAGATAGTTTCTATATGACTATGACCTTCTTTAATTATGACACAGGAGCTACACTAGAATTTAGTTTCTTAAATTGAAATGTAATACCTTTTACTTTATTTTGTTCTTTCCCTTTTTAAATTTGGCTACATTAAAAATCAGTATTATATCCATGCCTATTATGGGTTAAAGTGCATCCCTCAAAAAAATTCATGTGCTGAAATTTTGCCAGTACCAGTGAATGAGACCTTATTTGGAAATACAGTCTTGGCAGCTGATTAAATTAAGATGAGGTCATTAAGGTGAGCCCTCTTCCATTAAGATTGCATTCTTACAAAGGCGGACATTTGGACATAAAGACAGACTTGCACACAAGGAGAAAGACATGCCAAGTTGAAGGAAGAACTAGGGTGACATATCTACAAACCAAGGAATGCCAGCAAACCACCAGAAGTGGGCAGAGAAACCCGGGACAGGTTCTTCATCCCGCCTTCAGGAGGAACCAACCCTGATGACACCTGGATCTTAGACTTCCGGCCTCCAGAATTATGAGATGACAAAGTTCTGTTTAATCCACCCAGTACATACACAAATAATAAATACAGGTGTTGAATTAGTTTCATAAGGCTGTATTACTATTACTTGCATATGTGCTTGTTTTTTATTCCAACATGAGAAAGCTTCATGCTCAAATGAGGAACACAGTTTGCAGACACTGTCTGCTAACTGGCCAAACTTCAGCTGAAATGGGGCTTCCCAGGTGGCTCAGTGGTAAAGAATTCACCAGCAAACGCAGGAGACACAGGTTCGATCCTGGGGTTGGGAAGATTCCCTAGAGAAGGAAACAAACCCACTCCAGTCTTCATGCCTGGGAAGTCCCATAGACAGAGGAGCCCAATGGGCTACAGTCCATGAGGTCACAAAGAGTGGAATGCGACTGAGCATGTGCCCAGATGAAATGAAGGGATGTTCCCTTTGTGGTCCATATCTTCTTGTATTGTCTCTGTTGCTTTCAGTTCAGCCCATTAAATTGGTGCAGTAGCACTGTGCAAAAAAATTCAAATTTAACTCCCATTAGAGAATCAATCAGAGAAGGCAGTGGCACCCCACTCCAGTACTTTGCCTGGAAAATCCCATGGATGGAGGAGCCTGGTAGGCTGCAGTCCATGGGGTCGCTAAGAGTTGGACATGACTGAAGTGACTTAGCAGTAGCAGCAGCAGAGAATCAACAGACCCTCCCATCCCATTTTTTCTTTCCTTTTTCCCCCTCTTCCACTCTGTTCCTTTTACAGTTTACCCTTCAAATTTCTCTCTGTACTAATAAGATTTTGGCAATTTGCTTCAGGAGAAATTAGCCCCAATGTCCCCCAGGCAGCTGGTCAAGTTCTCAGAATCCCTGTGACTTTCTTCCAAGTCTACTGTGTAGAATACAGAATGGGGTGAGTAGGAGGAGCCTGTTAATCTGAGTCCAACTTTTTATCTTTTAAAGATTTTTTTTTTTTTTTTTGCATGCGGACCATTTTTAAAGTCTTTATTGAATTTATAACAGTATTGTTTATGTTTTGCTTTTTTGGCATCAAGGCATGTGGGAACCCACATCTCCTGCATTGGAAGGCGAAGTCTTAACCACCAGACCACCAGGGAAGTAAGTACCTGAGTTCAACTCCTTATTTAAGCCTTTTGAAATATGGAGGATGGGCTTCCTAAATCCCTTGAATCCTCCTCCAGACCTCCTGCTTCAGAGGGCATGAGATAATAGACCCCAGATCACCTGTATTCTGTTCTCTGATATTTGCTCAACCACCTGATGTCTGACTTTGTAATAATACCATTGAAGACACCTCTCTATGTCTCAGTCAGAAAGTAAATAATTAAATGCATGGTTCTATCATCATTCTCTATTTATACAGTGTTGTGAATAGTGAATTAATATCTCCAAAGATACCACTCATAATACAGAAAAACTGGATGAGAATTGATTTATATCTACCACTATTGTGCTTAAATCACTGTTTTTCTACATGTTTTTTAGTCTCAGGCAGGAGTAATCCAGGAAAAGCAAACAAAAAGTTTTGAAAATGAGAAGACTGTTTTTTTCCCAAAAGCCTTTTCTCCCAGAACGTTAACACATCATCATGGACATATTTGGACGAGTTTTTGGAGCCTCTTTCATAACTTGTTTGCTCCCCTGCAAAGAAAGAAAAAGCCCATGAACCAATAATACATTTTGATTCTCATCTAAATTTACTGGGTCAGCAAAGCTGTGCTGTAAATTTCCCTACCACTGCTTCTCCAGAGATTTCCAGTATTTCTGAATGGGCCAGAAATCAGTGAAAATGGCCTCTCTCTTGCCATATTTTGGCATTTAGGCTACAAAAAAAGAAAAGAAGTGTAGATTTATATGAAGCTTTTACCACCATTTTTCACCACACTGCTTGGGCCTCAGCAACTGATTGCATTGGGATTCTGGGGCTTAGAACCCGGGAGCCATTAGTAAGATCCAGGAGCCAGGCTCCATCTCTCAGGATTCTCATAGCAACTGTGGGCATGGACGATGGCATTAACCCTCCACCCTGCTTCCCAGGTGGCAGTAGTGGTAAAGAATCTGCTTGCCAGTGAAGGACACGTAAGAGATGTGGGTTCGATCCCTGGGTCAGGAAGATCCCCTGGAGAAGGAAACGGCAACCCACTCCAGTATTCTTGCCTGGAAAATTCCATGGACAGAGGAGCCTCGTGGGCCATGGTGCATGTTGTCACAAAGAGTCGCATACAACTAAGCGACTGAGCATGCACGCCAGGAAAGTAAGGCCCATTTAACTCCTCTGGAAATAACTGTAAACTTGACTTCCTAAGGAGAATATGGAAATCCAAAGGTTACTGTGCTTCCTCTAAGGTTTTTCCACCCTTAGGAAACTTGCTGGAATCACTTTCCTGTAAAGGATAAGTGACAAAGCTAAAGTGGTCCACTGGGATTTACTCTCAGAGAAACAGACCACAGAGATGGGCTAGGAGAGGGTGTGTTTTCATAACACATCTTTGGGGTGGAGTCCCCTCTAGGATACATGAGCAAATATTTTTTGAGTCGCCCCAAATCACTGTGCCAGCATCTTTTTTTTTTTTTTGGCTGTGCTGAGCAGCTTTCAGGATATTAGTTCTCCAAACAGATACTCAACCCGTACTCCCCACAGTGAAAGCACAGAGTCCTAACCATTGGACTGCCAAGGAATTTCATGTGTCAGTATCTTTCTGAGGATCCAGTTTCCCAAGAATGAAATTAGGTGACTGTAACAAGAATTATGGGCTGCCCAGACCATCTTCCAGAAAGTGGCAAATAAGTGGTTGCATGAGGTCCAGGGCTCCTCCGGGCATCTGGTTGACCCCACAGATGGATGGCAAGTTGAATGTCCCACTTAGAAAGAGTATGGGTTCATGGTACCTTGCCTAGAAGGTAATGCCACCCTGACAGTTGAAGCTTAGAGGCACTTAGAAAATTTCAAGGCAAGATCTCCAAAGAGCTAGAGGGAGAAGGGGTCCCTTAGCACAGACCAGAATCGGGTCCATTTTCCTACATTCAATAGTGGTACTGCTTGGGGTTACCTGTTAAAGTGATGTGATTTAAATGTGTGATGCTCAAAAGATAACTTTACAAACAGTGTTACTATATGAATTGGCATCAAATAATAGGGAAAAGGGGGAAATCGCTTCTATTTGATTAAACTACATTATCTGACTGTTATTCAAATATTTAAACAGCCATGCTTTCTTACGCATCTATGTACTGTTTTATTGTTTGAGAAAATTACTTGCACAAATGACTGTATATGATTAGACTATTTGCAATATGTGCTTCACAAAGTAAAAATGAAATGGCTGAATCATATCAAATATTTGAACAACATATGTTGATGTGTAAAGAGTTGTTGGAAAATGGGTCATTTTTACAGAAGTTCAAAAATGCTGCAATGGTTATTTTTGTTGCCACAATTTCCAAATTGTTTTATAATGTTACATGCTAGGTTTTGGTCTTCACGTAAACTTTTTTTCCTTATCCATTTTTAAGGAGAAAGAGCAAATGTAAAAAAACTTCCATTTTTAACACTATGACCAACTGATATAAAGCAATGCTAAAAGCTGGAAAATATGTGCTATACATCTTTTAAAATAACTATTTGAGGAATAAAGACATAAAGGAAAAAATGTTCAAACTATCACACAATTGCACTCATCTCACATGCTACCAAAGCAATGCTCAAAATTCTCCAACCAAGGCTTCAACAGTATGTGAACCTAGAACTTCCAGATGTTCTAGCTGGATTTAGAAAAGGCAGAGGAACCAGAGATCAAATTGCCAACCTCTGTTGAATCATAGAAAAAGCAAGAGAATTCCAGAAAAACATTGCCCCAGTCACAATTCTTGGTATTTACCAATGATCTTTTAAAATGATCTTTCCAATATAATGCCAGTGCAGCAATATAATGCCTTGGTTTCCTCCTCTTTGATAATGTTTTCCCTATTGCACTATTGTTGCTTTACAACGTTGTGTTGGTCTCCGCTGTGCAGCAAAGTGAATTAACTGTATGTATACATAAATCTCTTTCTTGGATTTCCTTCCAATTTAGGTCACCACACAGAGCATCGGGTAGAGTTCCCTGTGCTATACAGTAGGTTCTCATTAGTTGTCTATTTTATATATAGTATTAATAGTGTGTATATGTCAATCCTACACCCCATTTTCCCCTGCTTGGCGCCCATACATTTGTTCTCTATGTCTGTGTCTCTATTTCTGCTTGGCAAATAAGATCATCTATACCAATTTTCCAGATTCTCGTTTTTCTCTTTCTGACTTACTTTACTCTGTGCAACTGTCTCTAGGTCCATCTACATCTCTACAAATGACCCAGTTTTGTTCCTTTTTATGGCTCAGTAATATTCCATTACATGTATCTACCACATATCCTTTGTCCATTTATCTGTCGATGGACATCTAGGTTACTTCCACATGTCTTGGCTATTGTAAACAGTGCTGTTATGGACACTGGGGTGCATGTGTCTTTCTGAATTATGGTTTTCTGTGGGTGTATGCCCAGGAGTAGAATTGCTGGGTGACATCATACTGAGTGAACACAAAGAATTCTATATGTAACTGCTATAGACTGAATGTTTCTTTCCTCCCCAAACTCATATATTGTAACCTAATCTCCAGTGTGATGGAATTTGGATGGAAGATTTTGGGGAGGTGATTAAGTCATGAGGGTAGAGATCTCATAAGCAGGATTAATGCCCTTCTAAGAGATCCCAAAGAGTTCTTCCCTTTCCTCTTTCACCATGTGAGGATGCAGCATGAAGATAGTGGTCTGTAAAAACCAGTTAGGGGCTCTCACCAGACACCAAATCTGCTGGCTCTTTGATCTTGAACTTCTACACCTCCAGAAGCGTGAGAAAAAAAAATTCTTTTGTTCATAAGTCACCCAGTCTATAGTATTTATATTATAGCAGCCCAAATGGACTAAGACAGAAATTGGTCCTGGGGGTGGGCTACTATTGAAACAAATACCTAAAAAATGAGGGAACAGCCTTGAAACTGGGTAATGCATAGAGGCTGGAGGAATTCTGAGGTTTATGCTAAAAAAAAAAAAATCAGTCTACATTACAAGGAACTGTTAAGAGTGATCCTCATGAGAGCTCAGAAAGAAGAGAGAAACCTTTAGAGAAACTCAGTCTTCTTAGAGACTACCTAAGGGATCTTGGGGTTTCCCTGGTGGCTCAGAGGGTAAAGCATCTGCCTACACTGTGGGAGACCTGGGTTCAAACCCTGGATTGGGAAGATCCCCTGGAGAAGGAAATGGCAACCCACTCCAGTACTCTTGCCTGGAAAATCCCATGGACTGAGAAGCCTGGTAGGCTATAGTCAGTCCATAGGGTTGCAAAGAGTCAGACACGACTGAGTGACTTCACTTAAGGGATCTTGAACAGAATGCTGGTAAGAAAATTGTTGTTAAAGACCATTCTGGTGAGATCTCAGATAGAAATGAGAAACACATTTTGGACAATGGAAGAAAGTCATCCTTGGTACAACATGGCAAAGAACTTGGCTGAATTACTTTTATGTTCTAGTGTTTCTGGAAGGTAGAATTTGCTAGTAATGAAACTTTACATTAAACTGAAACTAATTCTAAGCAGAGCTTCCCAGGTGATGCAGTAGTAACGAATCCACCCGCCAATGCAGTAAGCACAAGAATGGGTTCGATTCCTGGGTGGGGAAGATCCCCTGCAGGAGGAAACAGCAACGTACTCCAGTATTCTTGCCTAGAAAATTCCATGGACAGAGGAGCTGGATGGGCTACAGTCCATGGGGTCAAAGAGCTGGACACGACTGAGTGTGTGCATGCACACATGTTTCTAAGCAAAGTGTTTAAGGTGTGGTTTGGCTACTGGCTGCTTATAGTAAAATGTGAAAAAAAAAGATTTAAAAACAGAATTGTTAATTAAAAGGGAAAGCACAACTTAATGATTTGGAAGATGAGAAAGAATAAGAAAGAAAGCTTGCTCTGGAAAGAATATTAAGAGTGTAGCCAAGATGTGATATGATCTGGTGATTAGTCAGGTGATCAGCCATCTCAACAGAATGCAAGAGCTCTTCTCCAAGACAATGAAAGGATGACCTGTAAGGCAGTTCAGAGACCATCCAGACTGCCCCTCCCATTATAGTCCCAGAGAGCAAGACCTGAGACCAGAGCAGTTTCACAGCAGGGGCCCTGGTGCCCGCAGGACCTTGGAGCCACTGCCCAGCACCATTTCACATCATGGGCTGAGTTGCTCTCCCTGCACTCCATTCCCAGGCTTCCCAGCTGCCCCAGATAGGGCTCTGGCAGAACTTAGTCCTGCACAAGCATTAGTAGTCACTCTGCAGGGAACACAGGCAGCAAACTTTGGTGGCTTCCATGTGCATTGCCTCCACCAGGTGCCTAGGCACTGGGGCCATGGATACCTCCACCTAGATGTCAAACAAGACCAACATCCAGAGGCAGAAAGGGACCCAGAAAGTACCCAGAGTGGTGGGATCAGGGCTGCACAAAGCTGTAGACAGAGAGCCTTGGGGCTCCAATCTGTGCCTGCCCAGCTGCAAAGGCAGGATGACAGCCCCATTGGATCCAGAGGCAAATTCTCGCCCCAGTGTATCAGAAAGCAGGACTTCTGCTCAAGTCCATCCAAAAGGTGAACTCCCCTGTGCCAGGGGGGCTGAAAGGCAGAGCATTAGGCTAAGGGTTATCCTGGAGCCCTAGGATTTAATGGTGTTTGCCCTATTGGGCTTTGGACTTGCTCAGGACCTGTCCTTTCTTCTTTCCTATTTCTCCCTTTTGGAATGGAAATGTTTATCCTATGCCTGTTCCAGTACTGCATTTTGGAAGCAAAAAATTTTGTTCAGTTTAACAGAGCTACAGCTAGAGAGCAATTTGTCTCAGGAGGAATTGTATCTTGATTCTCATTCATATCTGATTTAGATGATATTTAGATGAGACTTTGCGCCTAGACATGACATTAACACTGGAACGGGTTAATACTTTTCAGACTATTGCAATGGAATACATGCATTTTACACAAAAAGGACATAAATATGGGAGGATCAAGAGAAGAATGCTGTCAACTAAATGTCTGTGCTCCAACCCAAATTCATGTGTTGAAACCTAATCCCTGAAGTGACAGTATTAGGAGATGAGGCTTTGAGGACCAGATCAGGCCATGAGGGTGGAGCTCTCATGAATGAGATTAGCACCCTCTTAAAAGACGGTCCCAGATATTCAGGCTGGTTTTAGAAAAGGCAGAGGAACCAGAGATTAAATTGCCAAAATCCGCTGGATCACCAAAAAAGCAAGAGAGTTCCAGAAAAACATCTATTTCTGCTTTATTGACTATGCCAAAGCTTTTGACTGTGGATCACAACAAACTGTGGAAAATTCTGAAAGAGATGGGCATACCAGATCACCTGATCTGCCTCTTGAGAAACCTGTATGCAGGTCAGGAAGCAACAGTTAGAACTGGACATGGAACAACAGACTGGTTCCAAATAGGAAAAGGAGTACATCAAGGCTGTATATTGTCACCCTGCTTATTTAACTTCTATGCAGAGTACATCATGAGAAACGCTGGGCTGGAAGAAGCACAAGCGGGAATCAAGATTGCCGGGAGAAATATCAATAACCTCAGATGTGCAGATGACACCACCCTTATGGCAGAAAGTAAAGAGGAACTAAAAAGCCTCTTGATGAAAGTGAAAGTGGAGAGTGAAAAAGTTGGCTTAAAGCTCAACATTCAGAAAACGAAGATCATGGCATCTGGTCCCATCACTTCATGGGAAATAGATGGGGAAACAGTGGAAACAGTGTCAGACTTCATTTTTCTGGGCTCCAAAATCACTGCAGATGGTGACTGCAGCCATGAAATTAAAAGACATTTACTCCTTGGAAGGAAAGTTATGACCAACCTAGATAGCATATTCAAAAGCAGAGACATTACTTTGCCAACGAAGGTCCGTCTAGTCAAGACTATGGTTTTTCCTGTGGTCATGTATGGATGTGAGAGTTGGACTGTGAAGAAAGCTGAGCACCAAAGAATTGATGCTTTTGAACTGTGGTGTTGGAGAAGACTCTTGAGAGTCCCTTGGACTGCAAGGAGATCCAACCAGTCCATCCTAAAGGAGACCAGTCCTGGGTGTTCATTGGAAGGACTGATGTTGAAGCTGAAACTCCAATAATTTGGCCGCCTCATGTGAAGAATTGACTCATTGGAAAAGACCCTGATGCTGGGAGGAATTGGGGGCAGGAGGAGAAGGGGACGACAGAGGATGAGATGGCTGGATGGCATCACTGACTCAATGCATATGAGTTTGGGTGAACTTCGGGAGTTGGTGATGGACAGGGAGATCTGGCGTGCTGCGATTCATGGGATCGCAAAGAGTTGGACACGACTGAGTGACTGAACTGAACTAAAAGACAGTCCATAGAGTCCCCTCACCCCTTGTGAGAAGAAGGCTTCTCAGCAAGAAGATGGCTTTTTGAAAATCAGAAATCTCTCACCAGATCCCAAATCTCCTGGCTCCTTGATCTTGAACTTCCCAACCACCAGAACTGTGAGAAATAAATTTTTGTTGTTTATGAGCCCACCTAGTCTATGGTACTTTTATTGTAGCAACCCAAATGGACTTAGCTCATAAATGCATTGACTCAATATTATTTAGGTTAGTCTATAAGTTCAATGCCGTTCACAACCACAATAGGGTTTTTCATGGAAGTTGACCAACTATGAGCAAGAATAATCATGACATAATTATCCTGACAATTTTGGGAAAAAGCAAACCAGAACAATTTATCTAATGAGATATTAAATTATGATAAAGCTGTAATTATTAAGACAATGCAGAATCACATAAGGATGTAGAAATAGACCAATGGAAGAAAGAATTCAGAATTGCGATCCAAACAAGAAACAAAGACATGCGTGAATGAAAGGGGTAGCAGCACAGATCAACAAGGAAAAGATACTCTTCAACAACATGTGCTCAGATATTTGGTTAACCACATGAAAAAGCAGGATAATTTTTATAATACCACAAATATATGTAAAAGGAAGTCTTAATTATGAAATGCAAAATATTTAGAAGAAAATATTGGAGTGTCTCTTTATATACTCACGCTATGTAAGGAAACTGTTTCATTTCCCTTTCTTCCAAAATCCTCCTTTAAAAAGTGAAAGTGTTAGTCACTCAGTCATGTCTGATGCTTTGTGACCCCTTGGACTGTAACCCACCAGGCTGCTCCTCCATCCACTGGACTTTCCAAGCAAGAACACTGGAGTGGTTTGCCATTTCCTTCTCCAAGGGATCTTCCCAACCCAGGATCGAACCCAGGTCTCCTGCATTGCAGGCATACCCTTTACCATCTGAACCATGAGGGAAGCCCCAAGTCCTCCTCTATTGCCAGCCAATGGGTTATCTTCTATCTCTACTATTCTTATCAAATAAGGCAATGGCACCCCACTCCAGTACTCTTGCCTGGAAAATCCCATGGATGGAGGAGCCTAGTAGGCTGCAGTCCATGGGGTCGCTAGGAGTTGGATACGACTAAGCGACTTCACTTTCACTTTTCACTTTCATGCATTGGAGGAGGAAATGGCAACCCACTCCAGTGTTCTTGCCTAGAGAATCCCAGGGACGGGGGAGCCTGGCGGGCTGCCATCTATGGGGTCGCACAGAGTCGGATACGACTGAAGCGACTTAGCAGCAAGCTTTCTATATTCTTGGTTCTAGACTCCTCTGCCTTCTCCCCTCATTCCTTTCATAAAAAGAATAGCTTATTCATACCCTTTCTCGTGTTCTATTTCATATCCACAAAATACTTACGGTCTGTTTTCTATCCACACATTTATTAAATAGATTGGGTGACAAATAACCCTCCTTCATTTTCTTGCTATCTATCTAAGCAGCATAAAGTTGTAAATAAAGTTTGCCATCTAAAATTAGAAAAAGGGAAACTTCCTTGGCATTCCAGTGGTTAAGATTTTTCCTCCCAATGCAAGGGGTGTGGGTTCAATCCCTAGTCAGGGAGCTAAGAGTCTGCATGCCTCAGGGCCAAAAAAAAAAAAAAAAAAAAAAACAGAGGCAATATTCAATAAATGCTTTAAAAATAATCCACATTAAAAAAAAATTGAAAGAAAAATTTCCTGATCAAGAAAACAAAGCCAGAACAGCAAACTACTGTAAAGAAACAGATTCATAGTAATAAGAAAAAAATTTTATATAGCATCATATTCTCATTTATAAATCTGTTTCCCAGGGGGACACAGGTTAAGGATTCAGGAATAACTGTGTGTGTTTATTGAAACTGAACAACTAAGTCAGTGGATGGTGGATGCAGGGATGCAGGGTTCTAATTGTTGGAGTTCTAACTGTGGGATCAGCAAGGGGATGAAGCTTGAAGAAACATGATCATGGGTTGGAGTTAGTGATATCAGTATGAACTCATGCTTAGCTTAATATACATAGAGTTAGCTACATATATAAATATTTATAAATCTTGTATATTTATTTATGTGTTATTATACACATATGGGCTTCCCAAGTGGCTCAGTGGGTAAAGAATCTGCCTACAATTCAGGAGACACAGAAGATACAGACTCAATCCCTGGATATGGAAGACCCCTAGAGGAGGGCATGGCAACCCACTCCAGTATCTAAGCACACACATATGTATATTTCTTTGCACTCTCAGCTTGGGGACTAGAAACAACAACACCCCAGCAGCAATAAGCATGCAGATCTTGGTTTCTAATTTAGTTCTCCAGTACAAAGGAACCAGGTCTCCTCAGAGAAAAGGTTCATTTTAAGACTGTACCAGAAAACTTACAAGATGAACCCGAAACTTTTTATAGTGCCAGAAAGTAAGAAAGTGCTCAAAAAAAGAAAACTACAATGATGACAATATATGAAAAAGATACAAAGAACTAACTGCAAGATTTCCTCAACGGCCAAAGCTGAAAAAAAAATTGAGTAACAAAATAAATAAGGTAAAACTGCATTATATGTCACAATATAAATTATGTACCTGTGAGTTAACACCAATATAAACAATTGAATGAATAAGTAAGTGATGTAGAATACACGTTTCCCATGCAGAATTCCAAGTAGTTTGCATACATGCTCCACCCTAGAAACATAAATCCCCATTCCTTAAGTGTGAGTTGCACATAGTGACTTTCTTCCAAATAACACACTAAAAACAGGTACTAAAAGCAGGAGCAGGGGAGAGCAATTCTCCAGTAAGTAAAACTGACAATTACTAACTCAATCAGGTGATCAGTGTTATATCCACAGTGATAATTCACTGATATCTCATGATGCTTGTATATATCCTTGATATGGTGTAATGGGAATGACAGTTTACCGCTGTGGTCTGCTCTTAGACACATCTAAGTCCAATCCAACTGTGAGAAAAATCATCAGACAAATATTAATTTGAGGGCCAAATACATGACCAATACTCCACAAAATTGTCAGGGTTAACAAAAACAAACAAACAAAATCTGAGACACAATCAAGCCTAGGGACCTCTAAGGAGATAGGACAAAAAAATGTAGTGTAGTTTCCTGAATGGAAATAGAAGAGGAATAAAGGACACAAGGTAAAAACTAAGGAATAAAGATTGGCCTTTAGTTAACAACAGTGTGTCAAAATTGGCTCATTAGTTATGACAAATCCACCATGCTACTATAAGATGTTACCCATAGGAGAAACTGGTATGATGCATATGGAAACTCTGTACTATTTTCTCAATTTTTCTATAACTCTGAAACTCTTCTAAAATGCAAAGTCTATTAGAAATAAACAAACAAAAGAATCCCACTGTTTTTACTGAATACCGCAGGCTCTTTGACAAAGGATCTGGAAAGAGGTGTCTAAGATCAGATACAACCCAAATGTCATCATCTCAGACAGTAAGAATTCTCCAACAATTTGGCCTAACAGTCTCCACAGCTACCTGTTGCCATGATTCATTTTACTCAGAACTTCAGATCAGATCAGTCGCTCAGTTATGTCTGACTCTTTGCGACCCCAAGAATCGCAGAACACCAGGTCTCCCTGTCCATCACCAACTCCCGGAGTTCACTCAGACTCACGTCCATCAAGTCAGTGATGCCATCCAGCCATCTCATCCTCTGTCGTCCCCTTTTCCTCCTGCCCTCAATCCCTCCCAGCATCAGAGTCTTCTCCAATGAGTCAACTCTTCGCATGAGGTGGCCAAAGTACTGGAGTCTCAGCTTTAGCATCATTCCTTCCAAAGAAATCCCAGGGCTGTTCTCCTTCAGAATGGACTTGTTGGATCTCCTTGCGGTCCAGGGGACTCTCAAGAGTCTTCTCCAACACCACAGTTCAAAAGCATCAGTTCTTCAGCACTCAGCCTTCTTCACAGTCCAACTCTCACATCCATACATGACCACAGGAAAAACCATAGCCTTGACTAGACAGACCTTTGTTGGCGAAGTAATGTCTCTGCTTTTGAATATGCTATCTAGGTTGATCATAACTTTACTTCCAAGGAGTAAGCGTCTTTTAATTTCATGGCTGCAGTCACCATCTGCAGTGATTTTGGAGCCCAGAAAAAGAAAGTCTGACACTGTTTCCACTGTTTCCCCATCTATTTCCCATGAAATGATGTGACCAGATGCCATGATCTTCATTTCTGAATGTTGAGCTTTAAGCCAACTTTTTCACTCTCCACTTTCACTTTCATCAAGAGGCTTTTTAGTTCCTCTTCACTTTCTGCTATAAGGGTGGTGTCATCTGCACATCTGAGGTTATTAATATTTCTCCCAGAAACCTTGATTCCAGCTTGTGCTTCTTCCAGCCCAACGTTTCTCATGATGTACTCTGCATATAAGTCAAATAAGCAGGGTGACAATATACAGCCTTGATGTACTCCTTTTCCTATTTGGAACCAGTCTGTTGTTCCATGTCCAGTTCTAATTGTTGCTTCCTGACTTGCATACAGATTTCTCAAGAGGCAAATCAGGTGGTCTGGTATTCCCGTCTCTTTCAGAATTTTCCACAGTTGATTGTGATCCACACAGTCAAAGGCTTTGGCATAGTCAATAAAGCAGAAATAGATGTTTTTCTGGAACTCTCTTGCTTTTTTCATGGTCCAGCGGATGTTGGCAATTTGATCTCTGGTTCCTCTGCCTTTTCTAAAACTCAGAATTTAGCATAATCTTAATAGTCTTGTTTATTTATTTATGTCACATATCATCAGTCTCCTACAGTAGAATGCAAGCTCCGTGAGACCAGGCTCCTTGTATGCTTTGTTTAATCCCGTGCTTTGCATAGTGTCTGACCTTTCATGGACCCTCATTAGATACTCGTAGGATAAATGATCTTCAAAATCACTTGCAATCATGAAATCACATAGCCACACAAGATGAAATCAAACCACTTACCATGTCACCTCAGGAGTGCAATATTCCAGCAAGCACATACCCACCCAGGAATACTGAATCCACACGTCTATATTCATGGAATTTCAAATCTGGACATACACTGAATGACTTTGCAGTGTAGGGTCCATATTTTCTAAATGGGATAAAAAATAAGAAATCATGGACTTGAATGCCTTTGAGTAACTTTAGATAAAGAAATGAAAGTCTCAATAATAAGAGCTATGCCATCCAGAGTGTCCTCCTAACCATGAAATCAAGGGAAGGATAATAATTATCTGCTATTTGTATTTTAGAGTCCATGGCAATGTCCAGTGCCATATGAACAAAAAAAGGAGACTCAAGTCTTACAGAATTAAACCATACCAACATTCTAAGCTCAGTTATGAAATTCTTTTCCTCTATTTCCTAAAGTAAGGCTTTTATAGCTAAAATAATTTAACCATTTAAATTGGTAAACTATTTTTGTTATTGGAAATTATGTTTGTTCATTTAGGACATAAAATATGTTTTATAAGAATTAAATTTTTTCACTAAAGCTGTGAAATGAATTCCCTAGCCTTGTATTAATTTACCATCTACTCTATAAATTATGTGGCACCTCTTGCTAAACCAAAATCCATAAGCAGACAAACCAACCAACCACTGGGTCTGGTTTTCTCCTTGCAGAATTGGAAACTACAACCAATTCAAATACAGAAGCAATATAACATCTTGGGGTTTTTTGTTTGTTTGTTTGTTTTTCACAAAGGAGTTTAAAATATCTTCAACAGTACTTAAAGGCTTACTATGAGACAATCCAGGGTCCCCAGTGGCTCAGCGATAGAGAATCTGCCTGCAATGCAGGAGACATGGGTTCAATCCCTGAATGGGGAAAATCCCCTGGAGGAGAGCATGGTAACCCACTCCAGTACTCTTGCCTGGGAAACTGCATGGACAGAGGAGCCTGGTGGGCTAAAGTCCATGGGATCTCACAGTGTCAGACATGACTGAAGCAACTTGGCATGCACACACGCATGAAGCAATCACTGTTCTGAGCATTTTATTCCTATTTTTATTTGATCATCACAGAAACTCTTCCTATCTGGAACCAGTCTGTTGTTCCATGTCCAGTTCTAATTGTTGCTTCCTGACATGCATACAAGTTTCTCAAGAGGCAGGTCAGCTGGTCTGGTATTCCCACCTCTTTCAGAATTTTCCACAGTTTATTGTGATCCACACAGTCAAAGGCTTTGGCATAGTCAATAAAGCAGAAATAGATGCTTTTCTGGAACGCTCTTGCTTTTTTGATGATCCAGCAGATGTTGGCAGTTTGATCTCTGGTACCTCTGCCTTTTCTAAAATCAGCTTGAACATCAGGAAGTTCATGGTTCATGTATTGCTGAAGCCTGGCTTAGAGAATTTTTTTTAAATTTTATTTTATGTAACTTTACAATATTGTATTGGTTTTGCCATATAGCAAAAGGAATCTGCCACAGGTATCCAAGTGTTCCCCATCCTGAATCCTCCTCCCTCCCTATACCATCTCTCTGGGTCGTCCCAGTGCACCAGCCCCAAGCATCCAGTATCGTGCATCAAACCTGGACTGGCAACTCATTTCATATATGATATTATACATATTTCAATGCCATTCTCCAAAATCATCCCACCCTCTCCCTCTCCCAGAGTCCAAAAGACTGTTCTATACATCAGTGTCTTGGAGAATTTTGAGCTTTACTTTACTAGTGTGTGAGATGACGCTGGACTGGAATAAACACAAGCTGGAATCAAGATTGCTGGGAGAAATATCAATAACCTCAGATATGCAGATGACACCACCCTTATGGCAGAAAGTGAAGAGGAACTAAAAAGCCTCTCGATGAAAGTGAAAGTGGAGAGTGAAAAAGTTGGCTTAAAGCTCAACATTCAGAAAACGAAGATCATGGCATCTGGTCCCATCACTTCTTGGGAGATAGATGGGGAAACAGTGGAAACAGTGTCAGACTTTATTTTTCTGGGCTCCAAAATCACTGCAGATGGTGAATGCAGCCATAAAATTAAAAGACATTTACTCCTTGGAAGGAAAGTTATGACCAACCTACACAGCATATTCAAAAGCAGAGACATTACTTTGCCAACAAAGGTCCGTCTAGTCAAGACTATGGTTTTTCCTGTGGTCATGTATGGACGTGAGAGCTGGACTGTGAAGAAAGCTGAGTGACGAAGAATTGATGCTTTTGAACTGTGATGTTGGAGAAGAGTTGGACTCATGAGAGTCCCTTGGACTGCAAGGAGATCCAACCAGTCCATCCTAAAGGAAATCAGTCCTGGTGTTCA
The DNA here is from genome assembly GCA_935064755.1 of Tragelaphus eurycerus. Taxonomy (NCBI): domain Eukaryota; kingdom Metazoa; phylum Chordata; class Mammalia; order Artiodactyla; family Bovidae; genus Tragelaphus; species Tragelaphus eurycerus. Next base: position 6,184,856 of record CAKXYN010000034.1, on the reverse strand, counting down.
TTGGAAGGACTGATGCTAAAGCTGAAACTCCAATACTTTGGCCACCTGATGAGAAGAGTTGACTCACTGGAAAAGACCCTGATGCTGGGAGGGATTGGGGGCAGGAGGAGAAGGGGATGACAGAGGATGAGATAGCTGGATGGCATCACTGACTCGATGGATGTGAGTCTGAGTGAACTCTGGAAGTTGATGATGGACAGGGAGGCCTGGCGTTCTGCGGTTCATGGGGTCGCAAAGATTCAGACATGACTGAGCCACTGAAGTGAACTGAACTGAAACTCTTCGATAATTATTATTGAATAATTCAATAATTATTTCTAAACAATAGTAAGTAAATTGAGGAACAGAAAATACAGGTAAGTTTTCCAAGTCACATATCTGATAAGTGATAGGCTTCAGGACTAAATATTCTGATTCTAGAAAATAAGTGCTCAGCCAGTATAGAAACGCCTTCTTTGGGCTGGAATCATGAGAAATCTACTTGGAACAAAAATAAAGAGTTTTACTGAAATGAGTCCCTTGGACTGCAAGGACATCCAACTAGTCCATTCTGAAGGAGATCAGCCCTGGGATTTCTTTGGAAGGAATGATGCTAAAGCTGAAACTCCAATACTTTGGCCACCTCATGTGAAGAGTTGACTCATTGGAAAAGACTGATGCTGGGAGGGATGGGGGACAGGAGGAGAAGGGGACGACAGAGGATGAGATGGCTGAATGGCATCACTGACTCGATGGACGTGAGTCTGAGTGAACTCTGGAAGTTAGTGATGGACAGGGAGGCCTGGCGTGCTGTAATTCATGGTGTCTCAAAGAGTCGGACACGACTGAGCAACTGAACTGAACTGAACTGAACTGAGATTTAAGTCCGTTATCTTCCTTGCTTTCTCTTCCTCAGGCAAGCACATGTCTCTTATCAGTGCAACTCTAAATAAAAACGAACTTGGTAAAAAAAATATAGTAATGAGCATTATAAACATGGACAGGAATGAATCACTTGCTATTGACAAATTTCTGATGATTAATTGAGACATTTAAAAATAAATGTCTTCTTCCTCCAGTCATCCTATGATGTACTGCCAGATTAATTCTCTTATGGCACACATTAATCATATCAGCACCTTTTCAAATGCTGCAAACTTATCAACTTACTGAAGGCCTATTGAACACAGTGCAGGCTTCTTTGTTTAGAATTCAAATTCTCCATATTCTGATCCAAATCCTCCTCTCCACTGATTACTTACTTACAACTCATTCTATTGGCAATCCAAACTGGGAGTCACCTCCAAACAAGCTTTTCCATCTCCCATTTCTACTCTGCAGCTTGTGACAGACCCAATGGACCTCCTTCGGATTTCCATTTGGAGAAATACCTCAAAGCCTTCAATGACCAGACAGGTTTCATGAAGCCTGATTAGGTGTCTGAAAACAGAAGCAATTCTTCCCTCTTCTGAAGCGTCATAGACTGTGTTCATACATACTTTTACTTGTATTACATATTAGATGATATGTAAATATTACCCACCTGAAGAAAAGCTCTTTGAAATAATGAACTTTATATACCCTATTGCCTCAAGCTCACTACCTTATTCGTTGTCATTGATTCTATAAATATCTGTGAGGAAATGAATGAAATATGTGTAGTTGGAGGTAATATCATTGTCATCTCCATTTATTTGATGAATAATTCTGCAGTAGGGGCTGTGGAGAGAGACTGAAGCATACAGAATAAGAAACTGCGTACTGTCTTCATAAGTCTTATGTATCAGTGATCATCTCTCTTTGGATAAAAACATCAATTTAAAATTAACCATTAATATTACTCACAGTTGTCAATGTCATTAATTCCCAAAGTGAAAATAAGAAAATAGTTGAATATAAATTGAAGATAAGTAAGGTTTCACATAAATAAAAGATAAAATGCAATTCAAGGATAACATATTAGCAAGGGAAAAATAATGCAATTTAAAGTTTCTAGTGGGTCTTACCTTAGGCAGTCTTTCTGCCATGTATTAATATGAAAGATGTTCATTCAGTGTATAATAAGTACACTAGTTTTATTTAGTTAGAGCATATAATACCATCTATTTTTTATTGTCACTTCGATTTAACATTCGGATAGTGTTTGAGTGATAGATCTCCTAGCAGAATTTTTTTTTCGTCTTACCAGTTCCAGTTTATAGTAGAAAAACTAAAAACTGTGAACAATCAAAAATTTCAAGAAAAGAAAGATATTAGAGGGCCTATTACACAAAGAGAATTTCTGGGCACATTTTATCATGTATTTTTACATTATATATGTATTGTATGTATCATGTATATAAAAATTAGAATCATACTACAAATACAGTTTGGTACATTGTTTCTGTCACATAACACATGAACATTTTCCTAAACTGGTAAATATAGATTGATATTTTCATTTCAGTGATTGCATATTTACGTTTTTGTATCATTTTTGTATACTTAAAGAAGGCTCACAGTTCTATCTACTATAAATAACACAGCGAACATCCTTTCGGTACATCTTTCCATATTTTTCCAAATACTTCCTTAAGAAAAATGATGAGGTAGAATTTTTGATTGAATATATATTAACATTATAATGATATACTTGAAACATCCTTACAGCCCCCTGAAAAGACTGCACTAACTTAACACCCAGTAACATATAAACTGGAGAGGGCAATGGCACCCCACTCCAGTACTCTAGCCTGGAAAATCCCATGGACCGAGGAGCCTGGTGGGCTGCAGTCCATGGGGTCACTAGGAGTTGGACACGACTGAGTGACTTCACTTTCACTTTTCACTTTTATGCATTGGAGAAGGCAATGGCAACCCACTCCAGTGTTCTTGCCTGGAGAATCCCAGGGACGGGGGAGCCTGGTGGGCTGCCGTCTCTGGGGTCACACAGAGTCGGACATGACTGAGGTGACTTAACGGCAACAGCAACATATAAACTGGGCTTCCCAGGTGGCTCAGTGGTAAAGAATCTGCCTGTCAATTCAGGAGACACAGGTTCAATCCCTGGGTCAGGAACATTCCCTGGAGGAACAAATGGCAACCCACTCCAATATTCTTGCCTGGAAAATTGCACAGGCAGAGGAGCCTGGTGGCCTGCAGTCCATGGAGTCCCAAAGAGTTGGACACGACTGAGTGATGGAGCAGACACACAACATGCAAAGTAACACTGGATAGCCACTTTAAATGTAATATGTGCTTATTGAAAGAAGAAAATAATCTCTTTCAGATCTTTTAATTTGGGCACAGTTGTGTAGCCAAATTAATATCATGAGTCCCTCTTATTATGAAGGACAAGACCTGAAACAGAAACTTCAGCTCCCAAGTCACAGAACTACTGCCAAATGGCATCTTCATGCTTCAACCCAGACTTTAATTAACCCTACCAGAATAGATGCCCTATTTTTTTTTAATCAAATAACAGCAAAACCGAGCCATGAATTGGAGACTTGCTTCATAGCCAATCTCATTTCAATGAGACCAGCATGAACTCTTTCTCAGTGTTCTTACACCTTTGTGCTTCTGAGACTTCTTGTTTTACATGAGTCTCATCCTTGGAACTTGCTCTGTCAGAGGGAGGGTTATGATTAAAAGAAAACTTGGCCCCTCCGTCTTGTTGGCTGTGTACCATTCCTGGTGATGTCTCTCTACCTCCTTTAATGATCTGCCCTTAGCAGGTGGGAGAGGGCATGGATAAGGCAGGCCACCGTGGAATTCAAGGAACAGGATCTGTCAATATAATTGGCACCCTACGTGTCAGAGGATCTCTCAGGAACTGACAAGTAAGAGACACGTAATTACAGGGCACAATTTTCTCCTTGAAAGTAAAATAGAACTGAATAAACATAACGCCCACAGGGTGTACAGACCAAAGCAGGTCTCCTGGTGTCCTTCTGAGTAGTTCACTGCTGCTCATTGCCCCATGCTTCCTGTAATAACGTGACCTCTCAAACAAAGATGAATGATTTATTACATTTTTCAAGTTGCTATAAGGTGGAGTTGCCAGTTGCATCTACTGCTTAGTGGCTAACTGAAGTCTAAATTGGGAGATGCAAACTGTGCATTCAGATTTTGTTTCTTTTCCGTGGGCTGCAGACTTTTTTTGGACTCAAACTTATCCCTAAACTTCCTCAATTATAAAATGAAATGATTCTGGAAATGCTCTGTGCCAGATAGATGCAATGTCCACTGTGAAAAAAAAAAAAAGAAAAGAAAATCTTTATTGAGAAAAGCAAAGAATTGGTCATTAAAATGCAAGCAGGGCCAAATTAGTGATAGCTAAGTTTCAGTCCTTAGCTGTGTGATTTTGGAAAAAGTACTTATCTCTACAATTCAATTTCCTTATTTGTGAAAAGGAATGATAACAAAGAGATAAAGGTTAAATAAGAAATTAGATGGGGAAAAAAATACCTGAGTAATTTAGGATAGTCTATATTCACTTATCGTGAACTTATCTTTATCTTCTGATGGTGAATTGTTTTACTCTTTAATATTAAGTTTCCATACATTATGCATTTACACGATAGAAAATGAGAAAGAACACATAGTGAAAATTCTGTCTCCAGTCCTCAACTTCAGACAATTAGTCTCTCTCCTTCGGGTCAACAAACTTTATTACTTTCTTTTGTTTCAAAGATATTTCATGTATATATAAGAAATTAATTCTCTGAATATACATGCACACATACATCTAATCTTTTTCCCATATTATGTAAGTATAGAATATAGATGTACCTGCTTGCTCCTTGATTTTTTTCATTGTTACTAAGTTCTATAACAGGACATAAAGAAATTCTTCTTGTTTCTTGATACTGTTGCATGTTATTCCATAGCCCGTCTGCTTTGTAATTTCATAACGCACCATTGATGGATGTTGTTTCTGCTGCTACTGCTGCTAAGTCGCTTCAGTCGTGTCCGACTCTGTGCGACCCCATAGACGGCAGCTCACCAGGCTCCCCCGTCCCTGGGATTCTCCAGGCAAGAACACTGGAGTGGGTTGCCATTTCCTTCTCCAATGCATGAAAGTGAAAAGTGAAAGTGAAGTCGCTCAGTCGTGTCCGACTCTTAGCGACCCCATGGACTGCGGGCCACCAGGGTCCTCCATCCACAGGATTTTCCAGGCAAGAGTACTGGGGTGGGGGTGCCATTGCCTTCCCCGGGATGTGGTGGGCTGCCATCTATGGGATGGCACAGAGTCGGACATGACTGAAGCAACTTTGCAGCAGCAGCAGCAGCAGTAGCAGCAGCAAAATAACTAAGTACCTTTTGAGCCAACAAGTCTACATCTAAGAATGTATATCTGAAGATATACTTTGCATTCATGAAACTATGTATGCCTGACTTTATATAAGACAATATTTTTGAAATAGCAAAATATTAGGATGTTGTTTCTAATATTTTGCTATTTCAAAAATATTGTCTTATATAAAGTCAGGCATACATAGTTTCATGAATGCAAAGTATATCTTCAGATATACATTCTTAGATGTAGACTTGTTGGCTCAAAAGGTACTTAGTTATTTTGCTGCTGCTACTGCTGCTGCTGCTGCTGCAAAGTTGCTTCAGTCATGTCCGACTCTGTGCCATCCCATAGATGGCAGCCCACCAGGCTCCCCCGTCCCTGGGATTCTCTAGGCAAGACCACTGGAGTGGGTTGCCATTTCCTTCTCCAATGCGTGCAAGTGAAAAGTGAAAGTGAAGTCGCTCAGTCGTGTCCTACTCTTAGCGACCCCATGGACTGCAGCCCACCAGGCTCCTCGGTCCATGGGATTTTCCAGGCAAGAGTACTGGAGTGAGGTGCCACTGCCTTCTCCGAGTTATTTTGCATTTGCTATTTTGATAGACTTCATCACACTGCTCCCCTGCTGGAGACTGTAACAATCTACATTCCTCTCCAGAGTGTCTGAAAGGGCCTGCTTCCCCAGTCGCCTGTCAATAGTAACATATATGTCAAACTGGTGGTGAGATTGGTATCACAGTATAGTTTTGATTTGTGTTTTTCATATTATGAGTGAGATTGGACATCTTTTCATATATTTGAGCCATTTATATTTTTTCTGTGAATTGCCTTTTGCTTATTTTTTCTATTGAGTTATTGGAATTTATCATGAGAAAGTCAATATTAGAAAAATTAGTCCTTGCAAATATGTTTTCTTGATTTGTCACACCTTTTGACTTTTGCTTATGGTGGGTTATGCACATAGATGATGGTGATGGTGATGATGATGATCTGAGTTTATCAGTCATTTTTCTTACAGATTGGCGTTTTATTTTTCAAGTATAAATGTTCCCATATATAATTACATATATGTAATTCTACCATGGTATCTTCTAAAAGTTAAGATTCAGGTTTTCACATTAAATCTACGATCCATTTGTAATTTTTTGGTATAAGTTGTGAAAGTGAAAAGTGCAAGTGCTAGTTACTTAGTTGTGTCCAACTCTTTGTGACCCCATGGACTGTAGCCCACCAGGCTCCTCTGTCCATGGGATTTCCCAGGCAAGAATACTGGAGTGGGTAGCCATTTCTTTCTCCAGGGGATCTTCCTGACTAAGGGATCAAATCGGGGTTTCCTGCTTTGCAGGTGGATTCTTCACCATCTGAGGCAGAAGTTGAGATCCAATTGCATTTAATTTTTCCAAATGGCCACTCAACTAACCTAGTACCATTAACTGTATCCTAGTTGTTTCTAAGAGTCATTTCTCATTTAATACCAACACACACAGTTTGAATCTGGCACCCCACTCCAGTGCTCTTGCCTGGAAAATCCCATGGACGGAGGAGCCTGGTAGGCTGAAGTCCATGGGGTTGCTGAGAGTCAGACACAACTGAGTGACTTCACTTTCACTTTTCACTTTCATGCAATGGAGAAGGAAATGGCAACCCACTCCAGTGTTCTTGCCTGCAGAGTCCCAGGGACGGCAGAGCCTGGTGGGCTGCCATCTATGGGGTCACACAGAGTTAGACACGACTGAAGTGACTTAGCAGCAACAGCAGTGTATATCAAATAGGTGAAGAATATACAAAGGTAGAAAACCAACTGACTAAGAATCCTGAGCCCCAGGAACTAGGCTTGGTTTTTCTTTGTTCATTGAATAATCAAGTAGTTTGGTTTCTGCTTTCAGTATATGGATATGTATATATGAATATGCATGTGTGTATTTAAACACTGCTGCCAGATTGATCTTTTTAAAAGACAAATATGACTATTTTCCTACCAGTCAATAGTTCCACAACACACATAGGGTAAAGTCTAGATTTTTAATATGGTATTCTCCTTCTTGTGCAAATAGTCCACCCTCCTGTTAGACTACCTCTCTAATATTGCATTTTCAGTTAAAATTTTAGCAAATTTAATTATGTATCACATCTCTCCAAGAAGAATATACGCTCTCTGAGGGGGAAAGTTCAAGTCCTCATCTACTACATTTGAATATATGGTTGTTGTTTAGTCACTAAGTCGTGTCTGACTTTTTGTGCCCCATGGATGGCAGCATGCCAGGCTTCCCTGTCTTTCACACCCTCCTAGAGTTTGCTCAAACTCATGTCCATTGGGTCGATGATGCCATCCAACCATCTCATCCTCTGTCACCCCCTTTCTCCTCCTGCCCTTAATCTTTCCCAGCATCAGAGCCAATGAGTTGGCACTTCATATTAGGTGGGCAAAGTATTGGAGCTTCAGCATCAGACCTTCCAATGAATACTCAGAGTTGATTTCCTTTAGTATTGACTGGCTTGATCTCCTTGCTGTCCAAGGGACTCTCAAGGGTCTTCTCCAGCACCACAGTTTGAAAACATCAGTTCTTTGGCACTCAGTCTTCTTTATGGTCCAACTCTTACATTCATACATGACTATTGGAAAAACCGTAGCTTTGACTCTATGGACATTTGTTGGCAAAGTGATGTCTCTGCTTCTTAATATGCTGTCTAGGTTAAAGTTGATTTTCCTGTTAATGACTTACTAATTCCTTTCTGCGCAACTCTTTTAGTGAACCTCTAGCTATCAGGTTCTAAACCTGCAGAAAGGGGGTTGGTGATTATGCCTCTCTTCTACCTGTCTTACAAGAAAGAGTACTGGATAAAATATTTATTTATAGCCTTTCAGTAATAAGATAACTACAAGAAATTCCAGAATCATATCTAGAGATTAACCAGGAAAGATCAGTCCTGTAGATTTAGACTTTTAATATCATACACATAGAGAGAAACAGAGTATTTCTCAGTGTCCTAGTTCTACAGAACACTGAAAGGAAGAATCACATTGCAGATCAGATGAATAGTCAAATATCCTCCAATAGACATCATCAGCAGCCTAATGAGTTGCAGAATAACCACGGAGATGTAGCAACTACAAATCAGCCATTCTGAACCTAAAATTTGCGCTAACTTCCCAGATTGCCACTTCCAGGCAATCTCAGAAGGATGATACCTTGTATTCTGTCCACAGATCACCCAGAAATCATTCCTTCTTTAGATGAAGAGGAGGGGAATGCTAAAGATTTCTCCCTTCTGCTTGGTCTGTGAGCACTTTTCACTGAATGACAGGACAGCACAGAAACCCAATACTGTAGGACAGATGGCCACATGGTCCCTGCCAGCATGGCTGAAAGCACATGCTATTGCCAGCCAGCAGAGGCTTCAGGCAAAGTTCATGAGCTATTATTCCAGGGACTGCTGCTTGCAAGGCTGTCACCTTTTCAGTCTGTGTCTGGGGCTCCATTCTAGTCCCAGCTGCCAGTTAGTGAATTACTCCACAATTCATCAAATTCACTTGATGTCCACCACCCCCAGTCAGACAGAAAATGCTCCAGCGATTGAACTAATACAGTGTGTTGATTTCTATCGCCAACTGGCATCAGACTTCATTGACATATGCAGGCAAACCACCAGGCTAGAGAGGCTCTACGCAGCCTTGATTCTTGCCATAACACAAATACTCAGCCAAACCATGGGCTCACCAGAGGGAAATGGGAGAAAAGGCACAAAATTATTGTGCTACCTTCTTCATCATTATCGCTGATCCTCAATTTAAAACAGTGGTAAAATCGGGACTGTAAATCTTTAGCTTTTATGGGGCTTCCCTGGCAGTCCACTGCAGTGGACACGGGTTCAGCCGCTGGTTAGGTAACTAAGATCTCACCTGCTACATGCACAGACAAAAATAAATAAATAGGTAAACAAATAAGCCTTTAGTTCTTAGACTTGAACTTTTCATTTGTATCAGATTAGATCAATCTCCTAGTTAAACTTCCACAGTGAGCTCCCGTTGCAATTATTTCCCTACATGCTCAGAATCATTTTGACCTCCCTCTTCTTCCCATTTTCCATACTTCAGCAACACTGGCCTGAATATTGAAGAAAACTTTTGCTTGTATATTCTAAGAGAATTCCTGCTTCCTCTGCTTCTAGAACCTGTGCCTTGTCCTTCCTGTAACTTTTTCTAACAATGCAGGATTCGGCTCGTATTTGATTTGAGCTTGCTTTGAATACCCTACCTAAAAAAAACAACCCTCTTCTTCATGTCCTCAGTTGTTCTCTCTATTTTCCACATTTCATGTCCCTAATAGCACTTGTCTCACACACACACACACACACACACACACACACACACACACACACCCACAGCAACAGACACAAAGTAGACACTCAATATGAAATCAGTGAAATCAAGAAATCAGTAAGATTTTTTATAATCTTCAACAAACTTGTATGTGCAAGAAATAAGATGAGTAATCAGAGGGTAATGACGTGTTTGAAAGAGTAAGGAAGATCATTTGAAAGAGTGCAGAGTCTAGTGCTTACAGCTGAAGTGTCCACTGCATCTTGGACCAAGCATCTCACTTTGCTTTTCATCTTCTTCAGCGTCTGCTTTTGGAAAGCCCATAACCAAAAGGAGCTGGTGAGAAACAAAATGCAATTAGACTGTTAAACTTATTCTTAAAATACTCAAGTAGTTCACAAAGGTTGTTGCTCAAAAACACTGTATATAAAAACAACCTGTAGTTTAAAAATTGCAAACTCTTGTCTAGTCTCATAATAATTTATATTCTAATAATATCTTCTCATTCCAAAGCATGTCAAACCCTAGCCACTATTTTTAGTTCCAGGGGTGAAAATAGAGTCCTGCTCTTTCTAATAACGTGTTTAATCACCATGATTTCAAAAGAGGATTTGTTTTCCAAATTAAATGTAGCAGGTCAGTGAGCCTATAATGCAGTCCTTCAGATGCCAGAAAGGAAATAGAAATGGACATGTTATTAATGGCTAAAAATTAGGTCATTCTCTCTGTCTAGGGAAACTCCTTTTCCAGTTTAAACATTCAAACCCATATTCATGTCAGGATGATAAATCACAGACTGATCACTGAAAACATGTGGAAGCATCAAATCAACAAGCAGTTCATTGAGGAAGAAGGAACCATGAAATTCTGATTAGGTCCTGATTGTCTTCTCTCTAGAATACTAACATTTTATCATAACATTTCATCTTCTTTCCTCTCATGGTGGTGTATAAGGGAGGACGATGGCCTCTTGGTACACACATAAGCAAGGGCTCTTAAAAAGAAAGCAAAGTAAATAATCAAAATGCTGCCAGATGAGAAATCAGGACACAAGAGTTCGAACCTTGGTTGTACCCACTAGTAGAATAGTGGCCCAGGACAGATGATTTAACTCCAGTCTGTCTACACATATGTATCATGAAAAGTTATTTTATTTATTGGAGTATAGTTGCTTTACAATATCGTGTTAGTTTCTGCTGTGTAACAAAGTGAATCAGCTACATGTACACATATATCCCTTCCCTCTTGAGCCTGCCCCTCACACCCTCCCCCAATCCCAGCCATCTGGATCACCACAGAGCACTGAGCTGAGCTCTCTGTGCTCCACAGCAGCTACTCGCTAGCAATCCATTTTACATGGGGAGTGTATATATGTCAATTCCAGTCTCCCAATTCAGCCCACCCCACCCCCTCCCCACGTCCACATGCCCATCCTCTGCATCTCTATTCTTGCCCTACAAATAGGTTTATCTGTACCATTTTTCTAGATTCCACAAATAAACGCTAATATATGATATTTATTTTTCTCTTCCTCATTTACTTCACCCTGTATGACAGACGCTAGGCCCATCCACATCTCTACAAATGACCCAATTTCACTTTTTATGGCTGAGTAATATTTCAGTAATATATATATATATATATATATATATATATTTGTGTATATACACACATACACACATATATATATGTATATGTGTATACACACACACACACACACACACATATATATATATACACACCACATCTTTATCCATTCATCTGTCAATGGATATTTAGGTTGCTTCTATGTCCTGGCTATTGTAAATAGTGCAACAGGAGAACAGATGAAAGTTCCTTAAAAAACTAAAATTAGAGCTGCCATATGATCCAGCAATCCCCCTACTGGGCATACACCCTGAGAAACCATAACTGAAAAAGATCCATGAAGGGTTCTTAAGAGAATGAAATATGACAATAAAAAATATGTAACCTACAGTCTAACAGATAGTCAGTGAAATATCTCTTTCTGCTTAGCCTCTTCTTTCTATTTATTCTTAAAAAAAAAATAGATCCTCTGCACTTAGTATAAAATTGTAGATGTTTAAAAGGTGGAAAATCAATAGAATTTCATAAATTTGTACTGACTATTTGGAGCTCCCCCTCCTCTAATGGAAAATGACCTGCTTTCATCTAAGTAGAAAGCAAGTGTTGTACTTTAAAATTGTGCCTCTTTTTCCTTATTTTTAGCCACGTTTGTTGTCTCACAGTAGTTTCCAACATGTGGAGATGTAGATTTCTCTAAAACTGTGATAATATTTATTTTTGAATCCAATATTACTTTTACCATCACATTATTTCAGCAAATATTTAGTGAACATGACTATGTGACACAAGCTGATTATAGGCTCTAATGATAAGGTCTCTGTTTTCAAGGAGATCTGGTCTAGTGGCAAAAAGCATATATAAAATCAATGATTCCATTACAATGAGGTAAATATTATAAATAAAGGCATGTTAAAGATGATTGTAAAACACAGAGTGGGGACATGTAACTTCAGCTGGACAAGTACAAAGAGAAAGGATTTAGAAAATTTCTTTAAAAGGAATGACTTTTGGGCTAAGGTTAGCAAATGGAAATATAGGTCTAAAGCTTGAAAGAAAGATAAAGTTTCAAATAGACATTTAGAGTCCTCAGTATTTTAGTTGGTAAGATTCCTCAAGGTCAGTGTATAGAATAAGAAAAACAGCCTAAGATTAGCCTATTGGTTTATTAGGAAGCTTTCTTTCAAATCATAACAAATAGCCCAATACATCAGTAACATACAAAAAGGCTCTTATTTCTTGCTCATTCATTTTGTCATTAGGACTATAGTTGATCTCAGCTCTGCTGGTCATTACCTAGCTGGACTGGGCTTGTCTGCACCCCATGAATTTTCTTATCCCATGATCCAGAGTGAAGGAGAATCCATAACCATGGAAAGGCTTTTCTGTTGGTAGAGGTAGCAGAGAGACAGACATAGTCATATCACACAAACACAAACCTTCTGCTCAGATGTGACACATGTCTCATCATCCCATTGGCCAAGGCATGATCATGCTCAAAGTTACTGAGGCAGAGGCCAATTGGTGGAAAGACTTCCTTGGTGGTCCAGTGGCTAAGATTCTGTGCTCCCAATGCAGGGGGCCTGGGTTCAATCTCTGGTCAGGAAACTAGACCCTACATGTTGCAACTTAAAAAAAAAAAATAGAAAACCAAAAAACAAAGATCCCTCATGCTGCAATGAAGATCCAATTTATTTGATCTTAATTTATTTGTTTGACTGCAATGAAGACCCAGTGCAGCCAAATAAATAAATTAAGAAAAAAAAAAATTTTTTTAACATAATGGGTGAAGCTGTATAACCCTACAGAGAAGAAGAAAGCAATAATCCTTTCTTTAAAATTATAATCTGCCTTTTCTTATGTCTCTCTCTATTTCTGAAACTTTTATTCTGGTTTATCAGCAACTTTGATGATCCCTGTCAGTGAACATAGCACTTCAAACACACTTTTTAGAACCACATTCCTATAAACAGACAACCAATGCTCATCAGATATTGAAATTTAATACATGAAAATACTAACACAAATCAGAAGAAAAAAAGAGTTCAGAGGAAACAGAATATTGGTACAGAATATTGGTAAAAAACTTTTTTTTTTAATGGTATAAGCTTGTAGTTAAACAAATAAGTCATGGGGATATATTATACAGCATGGTGACTGTAGTTAATAATACTGTATTATATACTTGAAAGTGACAAAGAGAGTAGATCTTAAGAAAAACTATCAATCTTCTCATGAATGAAAACACCTATTTACAAAATAGAGGTTATTTTTAAAAGGAACACTCTGAAAAAAGAAAAGCTCTTAAAAATAGATGTTCTTTAAATATTTCTTCAAATAAAGTGATAGTAAAAATACATGTTGTACTTAAAATAAAAGACATTTTGGGGGAAAAAAATCTCCATTTAATACATTGGAAAATCTTAAGAAATCTACAGAAAAAAATTCCATGACTAATGAGCTCAACAAGAATGTATACCACACAATAAAAAATTAACTGAGTTCCAACACATTAGCCATGAACACATGAATACTGACAATCAATACCATTAAATTATGACAGCAGTTATCATTGTTCCCCCCTGAATGAAGGAATTATTTATAAATCTTAGAAAACATTTACAGAATCTGTATGCTTAAAGCCATAAAACTCAGACAAAAGTAATCAAATAATATTGAAATAAAGGGAAAAGTTGCCATATTCAGTGATTGGAAGACTCAACATAGGAAAACTCATTGCCCTGTTCAATGATTGGAAGGCTCAAACCTCCTCAAATTGATGACAGGTTTAATGCAATTCTTACCAAAATCTCGTATGTTTTTTTGTGTGTATGTTCAGTTGCCCAGTCATCTCCAACTCTTTGAGACCCTATGGACTGCAGCACACCAGGCTATCCTGTCCATCACCAACTCCCGGAGCCTACTCAAACTCATGTTCATCAAGTTGGTGATACCATCAAACCATTTCATCCTCTGTCGTCCCCTTCTCCTCCTGCCTTCACTCTTTCCCAGCATCAGGGTCTTTTCCAATGAGTCAGTTCTTCGCATAAGGTGGCCAAAGTATTGGAGTTTCAGCTTCACCATCAGTCTTTCCAATGAATATTCAGGACTGATTTCCTTTACGATTGACCGGTTGGATCTCCTTGCAATCCAAGGGACTCTCAAGAGTCTTCTCCAACACCACAGTTCAAAAGCATCACTTCTTCAGTGCTCAGCTTTCTTTATAGTCCAACTCTCACACCCATACATGACTACTGTAAAAACCACAGCTTTGACTAGTGGGACCTTTGTCGGCAAAGTAATGTCTCTGCTTGTTAATGTGCTGTTTAGGCTGGTCAGAGCTTTTCTTCTAAGGAGCAAGTGTCTCTTAATTTCATGGCTGCACTCAGCATCTACAGTGCTTTGGGAGCCCAGAAAAATAAAATGTCACTGTTTCCATTGTTTCCCCATCTATTTCCCATGAAGTGATGGGACCAGATGCCATGATCTAAGATTTCTGAATGCTGAGTTTCAAGTCAACTTTTTCACTCTCCTCTTTCACCTTCATCAAAAGGCTCTTTAGTTCCTCTTTGCTTTCTGCCATAAGGGTGGTGTCTTCTGCATATCTGAGGTTATTGATATTTCTCCCAGCAATCTTGATTCCAGTTTGTGCTTCTTCCAGCCTGGCATTTTGCATGATGTACTCTACATATAAGTTAAATAAGCAGAGTGACAATAAACAGCTTTGATATACTCCTTTCCCAATTTGGAACCAGTCCATTGTTCCATGTCTGGTTCTAACTGTTGCTTCTTGACCTGCATACAGATTTCTCAGGAGGCAGGTCAGGTGTTCTGGTATTCCCATCTCTTGAGAAATTTTCCACAGTTTGTTGTGATCCACACAGTCAAAAACTTTGGTCAATAAAGCAGAAATAGATGTTTTTCTGGGACTCTCTTGCTTTTTCAGTGATCCAATGAATGTTGGCAATTTGATATCAGGTTCCTCTGCCTTTTCTAAATCCAGCTTGAATATTTGTAAGTTAACGGTTCATGTACTCTTGAAGCCCGGCTTGGAGAATTTTGAGCATTACTTTGGTGGCATGTGAGATGAGTGCAATTGTGCAGTAGTTTGAACATTCTTTGGCATTATCTTTGGCATTGTCTAGCTCCAGGTGAGGGATCGCACCCAAATTGTGGTTATTTGGGTCATGAAGATCTTTTTTGTACAGCTCTTCCATGTATTCTTGCCACCTCTTCTTAATATCTTCTGTTTCTATTAGGTCCATACAATTTCTGTCCTTTATTGTGCCCATCTTTGCATATGAAATGTTCCCTTTGTATCTCTAATTTTCTTGAAGAGATCTCTAGTCTTTCCCATTCTATTGTTTTACTCTATTTCTTTGCATTGATCACTGAGGAAGACCTTCTTATCTCTCCTTGCTCTTCTTTGGAACTCTGCATTTAAATGGGTATATCTTTCCTTTTTTCCTTTGCTTTTAGCTTCTCTTCTTTTCTCAGCTACTTGTAAAGCCTCCTCAGACAACCATTTGCCTTTTGGTATTCTTTTTCTCGGGGATGGGCTTGATCCTTGCCTCCTGTACAACATCAGGAACCTCTGTCTATAGCTCTTCAGGCACTCGGTCTATCAGATCAATCCCCTGAAGCTATTTCTCACTTCTACTGTATAATTGAAGGGATTTGATTTAGGTCAAATAAATGCTCAAAATTCTCCAAGCCAGGCTTCAGCAATATGTGAACCGTGAACTTCCTGATGTTCAAGCTGGTTTTAGAAAAGGCAGAGGAACCAGAGATCAAATTGCCAACATCCGCTGGATCATGGAAAAAGCAAGAGAGTTCCAGAAAAGCATCTATTTCTGCTTTATTGACTATGCCAAAGCCTTTGACTGTGTGGATCACAATAAACTGTGGAAAATTCTGAAAGAGATGGGAATACCAGACCACCTGATCTGCCTCTTAAGAAATCTGTATGCAGGTCAGGAAGCAACAGTTAGAACTGGTCATGGAACAACAGACTGGTTCCAAATAGGAAAAGGAGTACGTCAAGGCTGCATATTGTCACCATGTTTATTTAACTTATATGCAGAGTACATCATGAGAAATGCTGGACTGGAAGAAACACAAGTTGGAATCAAGATTGCCGGGAGAAATATCAATAACCTCAGATATGCAGATGACACCACCCTTATGGCAGAAAGTGAAGAGGGGCTAAAAAGCCTCTTGATGAAAGTGAAAGTGGAGAGTGAAAAGGTTGGCTTAAAGCTCAACATTCAGAAAACGAAGATCATGGCATCTGGTCCCATCACTGCATGGGAAATAGATGGGGAAACAGTGGAAACAGTGTCAGACTTTGTTTTTCTGGGCTCCAAAATCACTGCAGATGGTGACTGCAGCCATGAAATTAAAAGGCGCTTACTCCTTGGAAGGAAAGTTATGACCAACCTAGATAGCATATTCAAAAGCAGAGACATTACTTTACCAACAAAGGTTCGCCTAGTCAAGGCTATGGTCTTTCCTGTGGTCATGTATGGATGTGAGAGCTGGACTGTGAAGAAGGCTGAGCGCCAAAGAATTGATGCTTTTGAACTGTGGTGTTGGAGAAGACTCTTGAGAGTCCCTTGGACTGCAAGAAGATCCAACCAGTCCATTCTGAAGGAGATCAATCCTGGAATTTCTTTAGAAGGAATGATGCTAAAGCTGAAACTCCAGTATTTTGGCCACCTCATGCGAAGAGTTGACTCATTGGAGAAGACTCTGATGCTGGGAGGGATTGAGGGCAGGAGGAGAAGGGGACGACAGAGGATGAGATGGCTGGATGGCATCACTGACTCGATGGATGCGAGTCTGAGTGACCTCCGGGAGCTGGTGATGGACAGGGAGGCCTGGCGTGCTGCGGTTCATGGGGTCGCAAAGAGTTGGACACGACTGAGCGACTGATCTGATCTGATTTAGGTCATACCTGAATGGTCTCATGGTTTTCCCTACTTTCTTCAATTTAAGTCTGAACTTGACAATAAAGAGTTCATGATCTGAACCTCAGTCAGCTCCCAGTCTAGTTTTTGCTGACTGTATAGAGTTTCTCCATCTTGACTGCAAATAATATAATCAATCTGATGTCAGTATTGACCATCTGGTTATGCTCATGTGTTGAGTCTTTTCTTGTGTTGTTGGAAGAGGGTGTTTGCTATGACCAGTGCGATTTAGTAGCAGCAGCAACAAGCACCTTAACATGTTGTCTGGTTTGTTTTGGTATAAATACAGAATTTAATATCTTCCAAATCTAAAGGAGAGGATTCCAACAGATAACTGTAGTGGCAGAAATGAATTGTTTTATTCACATCCTAAATTACCTTGAAGGAAACCATTCTTATGTATTCTTGATCTGATTAAGTATGTAAACTAGCAGTGTGCCTTTGCAAATAGTGTAGGTCTATAGATTATCTACGGGGAAGGCAATGGCACCCCACCCCAGTACTTTTGCCTGGAAAATCCCATGGATGGAGGAGCCTGGTAGGCTCCAGTCCATGGGGTCGCTAAGAGTCGGACACGACTGAGCGACTTCACTTTCACTTTTCACTTTCATGCATTGGGGAAGGAAATGGCAACCCACTCCAGTATTCTTGCCTGGAGAATCCCAGGGACGAGGGAGTCTGGTGGGCTTCCGTCTATGGGGTCGCACAGAGTCGGACACGACTGAAGCGACTTAGCAGTGCGTTCTCTTGGCAAAATTCTGTTAGCCTTTGCCCTGCTTCATTTTGTATTCCAAGGCCAAATTTGCCTGTTACTCCAGGTATCTCTTGACTTCCTACTTCTGCATTCCAGTCCCCTATGGTGAAAAGAACATCTTTTTTGGGGTGTTAGTTCTAAAAGGTCTTGTAGGTCTTTATAGAACCATTTAACTTCAGCTCCTTCAGCATTACTGGTTGCAGCATAGACTTGAATTACTCTGGTATTGAATGGTTTGCCTTGGAAATGAACAGAGGTCATTCTGTCATTTTTGAGATTGCACCCAAGTACTGCATTTTGGACTCTTCTTGACTATAAGGGCTACTTCATTTCTTCTAAGGGATTCTTGCCACAGTAGTAGACATAATGATCATCTGAATTAAACTCACCCATTCCAGTCCATTTTAGTTCGCTGATTCCTAAAATGTCATTATTGACTCTTGCTGTCTCCTGTTTGACCACTTCCAATTTACCTTGATTCATGGACCTAACATTTAAGGTTCCTATGAAACCTTGTTCTTTACAGCATCAGATTTTACTTACATCACCTTGTGTGTATTTACACATTTGTGTGTATTTACACATCACCCCGTGTGTATTTACACCTTGTGTGTATTTACATATTGGGTGTATGTAGACAAGATAATTATAAAATATATATACATAAAAAGGAAAAGGAACTAGAAAAGTTACAATAATTTAGAAAAATTATTGAGAACAGGGTTTTTTTCAAGTTATTTTTCAGTTCTAAAATTTTTTTTTCAAGGTATTTTTCAGTTCTAAAATTTTCTTTTTTCACATATTTTCTATTTCTTTGCTGAAATTTTCTGGTGTTTGTTTTTTTTTTTTTTTCTGAGACTTTTTTTCACTTATCTCAATTATTTGTTATTGTTCACTGATGCATTTTTCATACTGATGATTTTCAAATCTTTAGACATTAGAGAACCCTAATGTGTCTATTATCTTAGTGCTGGCAACTTTCGTTGGTGACAGTATTGGAGTTTTCATTTGGTTTCACCTTTTTCTGTTTCTTGGTAGGACAGTGATTTTTTATTGAAACTGTGGGTTGGGATGTTATGTTATGAGACTCTGGGTCTTATTTAACCCTTCTGTTCCTTCTGGCTTCCTCTGACACAGTTCCAGCAAGGCAACTGGCAAGCATTGTTTCATTACTGCCAGTGGTCCTAGAAGTCAGAGTTCCCTACTCAGCTCTCACTGACAGCTGCACCGGCACTTGTCATACTTGCTTGATAGGGTAGGAGTTCTGGCTCCTGCGGTGGCCTCCACTGACCACGTGGTCAGGGTAAGAGTGGTCCTACTACCTCTAATAAAGGTAAAAGGCCTGAGTCTCCACTAGGCACCCACTGGGCAGACACCCAACATGTAGACAAAGAGACGCCTCATCAGTGCTGGGAATAAGTTTCCCCATGTGGTCTTTGCAGACATCAGTGATGAGGGGAGCAGGACAGGATCATTACTACCTTGTGGAGATGAAAGTTCCAATTCAACTTTGACACTACCACAGTGAGTCCTTGAGGTTCCTTGTTACAGCCTAATAAGGGTAAAAGTCTAGGGTCCTCACTCAACCTTTGCAAAAGGGTGAGGGTGTGAACACTCTTTTAGTGTGGTGTTTGGCTGGGATAGAGTTGTTATTATCTTACAGTTTTCTGTCTTGCTAGACTGCCCCTTCCTTGGTCCTTTGGCTTGAGCGAGCAAGCTTTGGATGAAGTTCTGTGTGTATAATCATTGACAACAAGTTTCCAGGTTATTAATTTCTTCAGCCCTGAGTCTGAATACAGAAGGCAAAAAGAAATCCTAGAGAATTCGCCAATATGTCATTCCTTGGAGCCCTAGGGCTCTAACCCACCTGCCTCACTCTTTCCATCTTTCAGAGTTGTTTTTTGGTATAATATTTTGTGTGTCAGATAATCACATATAATAATATGCCTACAATGTATAATATACTATAATATATAATGTGCATACCTGCTCAGTCACTTTAGCTATGTGCAACTCTTTGCAACCCTATGGACTGTAGCCCACCAGGCTCCTCTGTCCATGGGTTTCTCCAAGCAAGAATACTGGAGTGCATTGCTATGCCCTCCTCCAGGGGATCTTTCTTACCCAGGGATCAAAGCTGCATCTGCCTGCATCTCCTGCATTTCAGGCAGATTCTTTACCCACTGAGCCACCTGGGAAGCCCCCATAATATATAATATCACAGGATATATAATAATATCACAGTATATAATATTATGACATATATCATCTAATGATGTTAAAATAAAATTATATTACATTGTACATATTATATGTATTTCTTTAGTTTTCAGTTGTGCTTAAAAGAATAAGGAAAGTACATCTGCTCCCTCTTTCCAGAAATGGAAGTCTCCATTGAGCTTTTAATTTTAGTTATTACATGCTTTTCCAACATTTTATTTTCTCTAATTGTTAATGACCATTCTTTTCTTGTATTTTTGTCTATTTTAGAATTATTATTATTTTTTAATTTTTATATTTTCAGATTATTTTACTCTCTCAGTTCTTAGAATACTAATCCTGCAGTTCATTGTATCTGTTGAATCCCTTCATTATAGTTCATTTCCTCTTGGAGTGTGTAATTTTTGAATGAGTGTTTATCTTCAGCTCAAATGTTTCTTTTCTGAGTGAATCCTTTTCCTCCTATAAGACAAAAGCTCTAAAGGGAAATTTTGTTTTGCTTCTACTGGGCACCTCTGAGAATTCTCCTGTCCAGGGTCAGTATTCACATGTTTAATTTATCAGCTTAGAATTCATGTCTGTCCGTGGAGTGTAAATTGATATTCCATACCTGGGCAAGGGCTGAGATTTGAACTTCAGTTCTTAATTGGAGATTTGTTCATTGCTCTCACCCAGAACATAAAGGGGATATTTCCATGCCATTTCTTGGGACTTAACGATGTTTCCTCATTTTGCTAACAACCTGGGCAGCTCTTAGGGACCCCAGCTCTTTGCTGATGTCTGTTCCAGCAATTGGTCTCATCTGGACCCACAGCTATATCTTTTACTCTGTATGGACATTAAAATCCTATTCCCTAATCACTAAGTCCTGTATCCATACACCTTTGGACCAACTTGACATTTCTGATTTGTCTAGGTATGAATATTTCTGTCATCTTGGGATTGTGTTGGTGTGTGCTGATGCCAGCTCATATAGGCTGGCAAATTTTCTGAAATTTGTAAACAGATCATTATAAACATGCTGGTTGAGACATGCTTTCCTACGTGTTTCCAGGAGAAGGAAATGGCAACCCACTCCAAGATTCTTGCCTGGAAAATTCCATGGACAGAAGAGCCTGGCGGGCTACAGTTCATGGGGTCACAAAGATTCGTTCACAACTGAACAACGAACAATTTTCTACGTGTTTATAACATTAGCGGTTCTGCATTAGTTTAGAATGTCATAATGAGGAAATCAGAATTTTGTCATCAATTTAATAGTCAGAACATCTGTAGAAAATGATTTTATTTTTCATCCAGGGCAGTATCTTTCCAATCACCCATCCACCCACCCCAATCTGACACCTACTTCCCACTTATGAGAAAATGAAGGCTCAGTGAGATTAAATGGCAAGTGTCTATACAAGCATTTTCCTCACTCTCTATGACACCACTGCTCTTTCTACACCTTCACCCTGTGGTCTTGCCTGTATTTGTGTAGATAAAAGATCATTTCTGCACCTTTCTTTCAAAACAAGTACCTATAAAATGATGGAAATGCTGAGCCTCTTGTTTCCAGGTGACAAGGGTAATGGAAAGCATCATCTGATGCCCTCCAGGCTCTGCAGTCTCCCTTAAGGTACCTCCAGCTTGACCAGTCAGAAAAACCTACCTCTGAAGGACAGATATCTTTCCACATTTCTGCAGACTGCACGCGTGCTCAGTGGCTAAGTCATGTTCGACTCTATGAGACCCCATGAACTGTAGCCCGACAGGCTCCCCAGTCCATGGGATTCTCCAGGCAAGAATACTGTAGTGGATTTTGCCATTTCCTCCTGCAAGGGATCTTCCCAATCCAGGGACTGAACTCACATCTCGTGCACTGGCAGGCAGATTCTTTCCCACTGAGCCACCTGGGAAGTCCCCAGAGGATACTAGCACTTGGCAAACAACCCCCGTGTCAATGACCGTTTCTGAAGTCAGCTCCACCAAAACCTTTATATGAGCCAAAAGATGTCATTTTGAGCTCCTTCCATATTTTCTCATTTTTATCTCATATGCTTTTCTCTCTTTTCATGTCTTCTTCCTTTGCACCACTCTTCTTTTTTTAAATATCTATTTATTGATTTGGTCATGCTGGGTCTTAATTGTGGTACGTGGGATCTTTGATCTTCTTTGTAGGTGTGTGGGATCTAGTTTCCTGGCTATGGGATCGAACCCAGGCCCATTATTTTGGGAGTGCAGCCTTTGGACCAGTAGGGAAGTCCCTGTACCTCTCTTCTTAATTACACTGTCCCATTAGTATCATTATTGTTATCATCATTATTATTTTGCTAAAGCAGTAATCATTGTAATGCCTATCCAAACATCCATTAACACATCATCCAAATACACTGTTTCTCAAGGGCTATGTTTTGTAAAGAAATCATTGATTTCTAATTATCAGCAGGACATGTGTTTCTAGGAACTAGAAAAGGAGATGGTTTAAGACATTTTTGAAGAATATACAGGAGTCCCTGCCCTTATCCATTTGGGATCCATTCTAAGACGCCCAGTGGATTACCTGAAACCCAGATAGTACCGAGCCCTATTATATACTTTTTTCCTTTATATATAGACCCATGATATAGTTTAATTTGTAAATTAGGCACAATAAGAGATTAACAATAATAACTAATAAATAGTAAGGTAGTAAAATTATAATAATGTACTGTAATAAAAGTTAAGTGAATGTGGTATCTCTCAAAATGTCTTGAATTTTCCATCTTAACTAAGCCCTTACCACTCACTGTGGCCATCACTTGCAGTTTGAGGTGCTACCTCAATAACGGCACAAATTTCTTTTTCCTTTTTCACAACTTCATGGATGGAAGATTAGTTCTTCACATAGATTTTAGCAACCTCAAGATGCAATTTTTAAGCATTTTTCTAGGTAAGTAAAGAATTTTCATCTTTTCACTTACAGGAAGACCTTTACAGCCTCTCTTTGTCACAACCAGATTTCCAGTGTCACTCTTCTTGTCTTTGGGGCCTTTATTCTTTAAAATTAGGGTCACCTGAACACCAACACCGCAATACTGACAGTGGGTCTGATCAATGATCCAGGCTACTAAATGACTAATAGGGTCGAATACACTGGACAAAGGGATGATTCACATCTGGGTGGAACCTAATAGGATCCCATGAGATTTCATCACACAACTCAGAATGGCTCGCATTTTAAAACTTAGAAAATGTTTATTTCTGGAGTTTCCATTTAGTATTTTCAGATCATGGTTGATCATGGGTAACTGAAACCATGAATAAGAGGGGACTCCTGTACAGAAAATCAAAAACTGGAAATACCATCCTGCTGTTCATAGTACATTCATTATCCTTATTATAGATAATCCTTAAAGAGCTTTAGATCAACCTCACAACTATGATGCTAGTGGGACTTAGATTTTAGAATGTCATGAAACCAGATCACTTAGTTTAACTCCCTCACTTGATAAATGAGGAAATAAGACTAAGTAAACACCAAGTTCTACCCACCACCTCAGGGACTGTAAACTTCCTCTGTTAGCTTTTTCAAGCCTCTAATAAAATCTCCTTGTAGCTTTAATGATACAAGCTGAATTCACTTGAATGTCACTT
Organism: Tragelaphus eurycerus; assembly: GCA_935064755.1. NCBI lineage: Eukaryota > Metazoa > Chordata > Mammalia > Artiodactyla > Bovidae > Tragelaphus > Tragelaphus eurycerus. The sequence goes on along the minus strand of CAKXYN010000034.1, from coordinate 6,161,136 downwards.
ATAAGACAAAATAGGTTAAAAGGACATGGAGCATGGTCAAAAGAAGCAGCACTGACCAAAATGTCATGTGTTGGTAGTATCTGACCCTCTTGTCGGCATAAGAAATAACCCTCCCCAATTAGCTGTCACAGTGTCACCCTATAAACAGAAACTTTGTTACCAGTGTAGGAGTTACAACCATGGCCTCTAGAACCACACTGCCTGGGCATGAATATTATTTTAATTCTTTCCCAGCTCTGTGACCTTGATACATCACTTATTAATATGTTCTTTGTGTTTCAGTTTTCTCATCCATAAAATACAGATCATGTCATAAAAAAAACCACATTTAGGGTTGTTTTGAAGATCAAATGACCCATTCATCTAGAACACTTACAACACATTTTTGATGCAAAGTAAACACTACATGAGGATGAGTTGCTGTAATTAGTTTTTAAATGGCTGCAATTATCCCCCTCCTTATCCAGATGATCCTTTTGAAATGACTGTACAACTCCCATTAAAGGACGGATTCTGTCTCCCCATGGGCTTCCCTTGTGGCTCAGCTGGTAAAGAATCTGCCTGCAATGCGGGAGACCTGGGTTGGGAAGATCCCCTGAAGAAGGGAAAGGCTACCCACTCCAGTATTCTGGCATGGAGAATTCCATGGACTGTATAGTCCATTGGATCGCAAAGAGTAGGACATGACTGAGCAACTTTCACTTTATCTCCCCACACCCTGGAATTGAGCTTGCAGAGGTGATGACAGGGCACTTTTGCAAGGAGGTCTCAAGAGTACTCAGACCTTCTTTCCACCATGGGAAGAGGCTAAGGGTAGCCAACCAGAAGGCCTGAGTCCACACAGACCAGAGTCAACTCCGTCCAAACAGAGTCCTCAGAGAGATCAGTCAGCCAGCATACTGACCACAGATGCATGAGCAAACCCAGCAAAGAGCTCAAGAATCTCCCAGCCGAGTCCAGTCTAAATTACTAGTTGCAGAATAGTAAGCTAAATAGTTGACTCATTGTTTTTAAATTTTGTGGTGGTTTTTGCTGTTGCTATATAATCAGCAAATTCATACAGTTACTATTCCTATAACTGCATTTTGATTGTATTCCAAATCCTTTGACATTACTCTGTTGAAGAATGGAGGCTCTATGCTCCTTTCCCTTGAATCTGGGTTGGCCTAAGACTGCTTTGACCAATAGAATTCAGAAAGGATATCACTGACTTTTTTTTATTGAGGTACAGTTGCTTACAATGTTGTGTTGGTTTCTGCTGTACAATGACGTGAATCAGCTACATTTGTACATACATCCCCTCCCTCTTAGACTTCCATCCTAACACCCCTATCCCACCCATCTAGGTCATCACAGAGCACCAAGCTGAGCTTCCTGAGCTATATAGCAGGTTCCCACTAGCTGTATTTTTTACACATGGTAGGATGCCATATGATTTCTGAGACCAGGCGACAGGAGGCCACACGACAACCACTTGATTCTCCTGGAATATGGACTCTGGAAGAAGCCAAGGATCAAGTGAGATGCTTGATAATTCTGAGACTGTTATGCTGTAGACACTACATATAAGAGCTCTGGTTGTCAACCTCAGATGAGTCAACAGCCAGCGTCCACAGCTACCTGCACACTGAACCATGTTATAGGTCTAACCCAGCCAAGACTTTAGAGGACACTGGCCCCAACTATCATTTGGCTGCAATTGTGTGGGAGATCCCCAAGTGAAAATTGCCCAATCAAGCCTAATCAAACTTCTGACCCACAAAACCGTGAGCAAAATTAAGTGATTGATTCAAGCCTCTAGGTTTGGAGTATAGTTACACAGCAACGATACCCACACTCCATTGTATGCAACTGATTCATAGCAGAAAAATAAAGTGGTATTTGTAAGGGGATCTGTTATCCCATTAGGAGATTCTGAAATCAAAATGACCCCTTAACATTCATAGGAACAGATCCTAGGCTATCAATGGTACATGAAAATGGAAAATTGCCTGACCCCTTACCCACAAACCCACCATGCCCCAGTGGCACTAAGAAAGATGCTTTGAGTCATGTATTCTTTTTTTGGACCAAGGCTGAGATTTAGAGTTCTGCAGACTCTTCTCCAAAGTAGCTTGTAACTGAAGACCTAACATTAATGTAGAATCTGGTCTCCTCTGGTTTGTGCTTGTCTTTAAAGTTCTACCTGCTGCAACAACTGAAACAGTTGGGTCCCATGAGCTAAAGTGAAAGTGTGTTGTTGTTGTTGTTGTTTTATTTACACTCTCAAAGTATTTGGCTTGTATGTCCATAAAAAACCTGCCTGAAGAGTTCTCCTGGGACTCAAAGACCTGAGGAGTAAAAAAGGAAACACTAAATGTCATGCAGAGATGCAGTAGTATTTGCATTTGAAACTTTACCCAACTGAATGAAATTCTGAGTCTTTATATTTTTAGGTCACTTTCCAATGACCCAGAATTATTGGGTCAAAGCTTGAGGACAAAGAACTGGAGTGATTTGACGTTTCCCCTGCCGATTTTTCTTATAGGGCTAAATTTCCCAATCCTTCCTTCACTGGCGAACCAATTTCTAAAAGCACTTCACTAGAATGACACATACATGCTAAAGATTCTATGTGACTGGCCCACATTTTTGCACATTTTTCTCTCTAATGGAAGTAACCTTTGAAGAGGACATGTCATCAAGATTTGGACCTATTAATTTTGAAGTAGATGGTGTAGGTCATCTATTCTGAGGCCAGGGAGAGATGGACTCTAAGATGAACTCGATAAAAAGATTTTGGACACGTGGGCTCAAGAGCTGTGGCACAGGGACTTAGTTGCCCTGTGGCGTATAGAATCTTCCAGACTAGAGATCGAAACTGTGTTCTATGGAGAATTCCATGCACTGCAATTATAGGATAGCCCCCACTCACCCCAACTAGAGAAAGCCCATGAGCAGCAACAGAGACTCAGTGCAGCCAAAAATAAACAAATAAAAAAAATTTTTAAGTTTTGGACAAATCATCGAATTATTTTGTGCCCCAGTTTTCTCATCTATAAGAGCAATAACATTTATCTTCATCTCAGGACCATGTATATAAGCACATCTTGTATGCTGTGTTTGGCATAGAGCAATTGTTCTCTAAATACCAGTATCAGAGTTGACATGTAAAACCAATGCAAAGTTTCACATTGTTGACTTAAAAAATAGTCACAACCTAGAAATGGAGAGTTATGTTTATTTGGTGGGAATTTTTCGGACTTCAAGCCTGGGAGAGAGCCTCTCAGCGTCACTTGAGAGGAGGTGGGTGGGGGGAGGTAGGGGTGAGTGGAGGACTGAGGTTGTAGAGAAGTTTGCAGCAAGAGGCAGGTAGTCTGAGTATCAAAAGATTATTGCTAATTAAGGAAAACCAGATATCTCGAGGTAAGGAATTTAGTGCTTTTCTATGTATGGGAAGATGCACGCTCCTGGGCTCACTGAAATCATTTCTTCCATATGCATCTCAGCTCTCTAGGGCCAGCTTCCTGCTTCTTGGTTTTCCACATCCTTAGTTCCTACCTTATGGAGTAGCAGCAGCCAACAGCTGCAGGATCACAGGCTTTGCTCTCCCTTTTGGCCACCCTCCAGAGTCAGAAATTCTTATTTGGAGGCCTGAAATCACTAGAGGCTATGACATCCTTGTTTACTGAAATGGCAGGAAATGCTCCATTTTACAACATTGATCTAGTTAGTTACCTCTGCAATCCTGGATAAATTACCCCTCCACACATACCATGTCTTAGTGTATTCATTGACTATTTAATCTCTGAGCCTCTGCTTTCGTATCTCTAGAATAGAAATAATCACATACAGCAGCGTGATGATAAATGCTAAAAAAGCGACTGTCTCAGGAAAAAGTCCTAATTTGTAACATTTATCAATTTTGGCCATGTCCATAGGTTCACAATGACCCATTTCAAGCAACCAATGTAAAACTTTACACAGTGCAAAACTGGGAAGAGATGTGTCATTAATAATGTTATACAGTATTTTCCTGGTGGCTCAGATGATAAAGAATCTGCCTGTCCAACAAGAGATAAGAGTTTGATCCCTGGACCAGGAGGATCCCTTGGAGAAGGGAATGGCAACCCACTCCAATATTTCTAGAGAACTCCATGGACAGAGGAGCCTGGTGGGCTACAGTCCATGGAGTTACAAAGAGTTGGACATGACTGAGCAATTAACACTTGCACTTTTCATTTTCACTATATGTGAAAAATAGACCTTAAAAACTGGAAAGCATGAATGATAGTAAAATGTAGTAAAACAATTAGGAAGGAGTTTAAGTTTTCATTGCAATTGTTTTTGATATAATTTCTTTCTAATTCCTATCTAATTTTTAGTAATGTCAGTATTTTACAACTTGCTCCCAAAATTCCTGAAAATTTAATTATCTGCTCTTGCTCTCTAGTATGAGTCTGCTCCAACATACCACTGATTACAATTGCTTAAAGGGCTTTTTTTTTTTTTGGAGAATTATCAAGGTACATTTTAATTTAAATCTTCAAGAAATCACACTTTAATTTATAACTATATTTTTCAAATTTGGCAAGCCCAAATAACTTTTTTAGTAACTCTGGATGTTAAAGAAATTGATGCTACTCAGGTGTTTATTGTACTGTTGGTGAAGTTAAGTCTAGAGACCTACCATATTCTCAGAGAAAATGCCAGGAACTTTAGCAGCTGCAGAGGTGACTAGAAAGTATGACAGTGATGAAATCAACAGCAACAAAAGAGTCCAGAGGAGGAATAAATCATGGTAGTCACATCTAATTCCTTTTGCTGACATATCACATGCCTAAGAGAGAAGGACCCCTAGAGGCCTTGGGAGAGGGGTGGGGAGAGGTCTTCCTGCATATCGACTGCTTTATCCCCTCTCTGGAGTACCTATTGAATAGATAACAGTGTTTGGTGTACTTTTCCTGAGTTGTTTTGCAGATGTGACAATCCCCCCACCAAATGAAGATGTTAACTATTTGATGACCTTGAGGAGATGGCGCCAGGCATCCTGGAGCCTAAGGACTGATAATGTTAACCCCTGTGACACTACCTGCTACGTCTCATCATTAGCTAATCAGAGAAAAGTGCACAAGCTGATCACAGAACCTAAGACCCCACCTTCCTCATCTGGCTTCTAAAAATGCTCTGCTGAAACACTTCCAGGAGCTCAGGGGTTTTTAGGACAAGAGCAACCTGTCTCCTTGCATGTCCTTTGCAGTAAACCTTTCTCTGCTCCACACTCTAACTTTGCAATTTGGCCAGCCTCACTGGGCTTCCCTGGTATTTCAACTGATAAAGAATCCACCTGCAATTCAGGAGACCCCAGTTTGATCCCTGGGTCAGGAAGATCCCCTAGGGGAGGGCATGGCAACTTACTACAGTATTCTTGCCTAGAGAATCCCCATGGACAGAGGAGCCTGGTGGGCTACAGTTCATGAGGTCGCAAAGAGTCGTTCACAATTAAGCGACTAAGCACAGCACACAGTTTGGTGAGCACAGGAACTGTTCTAACACCTTTGGTCCTCCTGGGGATCTAGGAAGGGAGACAAAGAGCTGACAATACTGGTGATCCAACTGGCGAAAGAGCCATGAGATCACTGTCTCTGAATTTTTTTCTATTGTGTCTAGGAAGGCTTCTGGAATTCCCTTGCTTGGGCAGGTGGGTTGAAGATGCTTGTCGTCCAATGAAAAGGAGTAAGGAAAGACATGAATCACAGAAATAATTTGATAATAAGAAAGATTATGCAAGAGGGGGAGAGAGGAGAGACAGAAGATTGGAGAAAGAGAAAGACAGACAGATTGATCCAGCGCCCTATCCTGAGGCTAAAATCTGATCAAGTTTATTAAGCGGAAGAAATCTTTTATAGGAGGCAGGCTTCCAGAAAAATTCTTCAGAGTTAAATTATGCCTTCCACAAGCAACGCCCTTCTGTCTGAATGGAAAACAAAAACGTAATAAAGATCCAAAAGATAGAAAACACCGAAAGACCTTTAGTAAATTTAACAGATTCCATTCATCCATTTATGACTAATGCTAACAGAGACAGTCTTTCTTTGAACAGGCAGAGATAATGTTTCCATTTTTAATATTTTTAAGAATGGACTAAGCATTTTAAGACAAAAGGCAATAGCTATGACAAGTGTTGTAAGCAAGTGTTTGACAAAAAGCATGTGTCGAGTGTTAATGCCAATCTATTCTTTTTTTTCTTACCAATCAGACACTTTGCCAAGTCTTGAAGAAGTGTAACCTGTAACTTGACAGGGTAGAAACATCTGAAACTAAACTAGAATGGCAGAGCTGCGTTACCTAGGCAGCTGGAAGGTAGATGGAGAAGATTCTGAAGCTCAATCAGCCCCCACTTTTATTCCTAGCAGAAAATGTGTAGAATCCAGTGTAAAGGTTTAGAAACATCTGGAAGACAGGTAAGGCTAAGAAAGAGCAGAAAATAGGAAAACTTAAACACAGAGGGGAAAATTATGTTTTAGAAAGAGGTCAAGGTGACTGCTCTTAATGCAGTGCGTGTGTATATCCACATGCTCGCTTGTCCACACACTCTCAAGATGTAGCGGTTCAAGTCATCAGCTGAAAGAAGAGAAATGGCATTATTTTCTTTTAGATAATAAGAAGAGAAGACTTTTCCATTTCTTTAAATAACAAGAAGCAAAAAAATCCCCAGTTGCTCATGTGTCATTAGGATTGAAGTAGAAGAAACTCAACACAAGTAAAAAAAATCAGGAAAATGTGGCAGAAGCCCAGTTGGCTGGTATTATTAGTTATTCTGAAATGTAGCTTCCAGAACATCCTTCTACCTTTTAAAATTCAGTTTTCTTTTGAAATACTAAGAAAATAATTCCCTCAATAACTATCTCCATATACATGCTGAGTATGATGGCAAAATCTATAATTACAGAAAGAAATATGCTGTGAGGGAGGAAGGCATAAGATAATAAAAATATGAAGAAATTATGTGTCAACTATGTTAAAGGTACCGTGTCTCCACCTACTGTAAAGTAGAAGGATTCAAAACTCCAGTCTCTTACTTTTTGTCCTTTTACGCTGATCTTTGTTTTCCCTCTTCTCAGCACAATTATCCTTCAGAGGACAGTGTACCTACAGATGGTGCTAAGGAGGCTACATGCTTTTCCTGTTTGTAAAAAGACATCATCAATGAATGAAGAATGAAGTCGTTGTTTCTACCCTCCACCCCACCCCCACTCCCCCTACCCCCGCACCACCAGCCGCTAACTTTTTAAAAAACTTTTTCTTTTTAAATTTTATTTATTTTTGGTTGTGTTGGGTCTTTGTTGCTGCACACAGGCTACCCTCTAGTTGTGATGTGCGGGCTTCTCATTGAGGTGGCTTTTCTTGTGACGGACCCGGGCTCCAGAGATCCAGCTCAGTAGTTGTGGCACACTGGCTCAGTTGCCCCAGGGCTTGGGGGATCTTCCCACACTAGGGATCGAACATGTGTCCCCTGCATTGGCAGGCTGATTCTTAACCACTGGACCACCAGAGAAGCCCACCACCAGCTAGTTTATTTTTAAGCAAGAATACCTTCTGTTTTCTTCTACGTTTTTTCCCTGTTCTCTCTTTGTAGAAACTTGCAATCTGGTCCCAGTTTTACTACTCTGGCAAGCATCAGAATGCAGAAAGTAAAAGGAATCTTTGCTTTGGTGCCAGATTCTGGGTTTGACATATTATTTCTTCAAAGAAGGGATTGCAGAAGAAATGTGTTTCTGTGAGATCACAAGAAAACCAAACCTAGCAAATAATGTCTCCAAGAAAGAAAATATCGGGTCATCTCTGAGTTGGAGTCACTTATTACAGTTGTGTATTCCCATAATGATCTAGCTTGTTAACACTCACAGATAGATAAATACTGCAAGCAAGTCATGTCTCCCCAAATATGAGCTAATTGATCTATTAACCAAAGTCTCGAAGGCATTTCCCCTTAGCTCTGTCTTTTGCTGAGTACACATGACGCATCTGCTGCTGCCCAGGTAAGAAGATAGTGTGATTCCAGCTTTGTGGGAATTTCCAAGGCTCCTAAGGGTCAGCCTCAGCAGACTTGGAAGCTGAATATAGAAAAGTACCTCAAAAGCAGCTTCCCTGTTGGCTCAGATGGTAAAGAATCCACCTACAGTGCAGGAGACCCAGGTTCCATCTCTGGGTCGAGAAGATCCTCTGGAGAAAGAGATGCCAACCCACTCTAGTATTCTAACCTGGGAAATCCCATGGACAGAGGAGCCTGGCGGGCTACAGTCTGTGGGGTCACAAGAGTCAGACAGGACTGATTGACTAACATACACACACATACCCCTCAAGAGCAGAGTCTCAATAGACTCATTCTCTGGAATCTGATATGCCATCTTCCCGCCATTGCCTTCCCCGTTCAGGACTGCCAGAGGAAAGAAATCTATGCAAATATTCCAACATGGTCAATAAAGCTTAAGTCTCCATGAGGAAACTCCACTTGCCACATGGTATTCTTGGACCATTCCTGTCTCAATGGGCAACACTTTAAAGAGTTGTATCTAAGAGCTTTCTAGCTTGAGCTGGGTCATTGTGGGCATAAGCGCTGTCAGAATGTGGTTTTGAAGAAGTCTCAGTCTTAAAGAGTCGGGAATGTGTAGCTGGCTGAATTTAGTTTGAGTCTCAATTCTACCACTTGGAGATTCACTGTATGACTGAGCAAATAACTTCTGCACCTTGGGTTTCTCATCAATAGAACAGGAATGACGTTTCTTATCTCACAGAGTTATTTCACAGGCTGGATGAACCTGTGAGATAATTCATCATTTGCAAAATACTTGCCTTTCTAGATTGCACATTTATGGGTTAGTGCACAATATTTGTTTTTCTCTTTCTGACTTAATTCACTCTGTGTTACAGATTATAAGTCCATCCATGTCTCTATAAATGACCCCATTTTGTTCCTTTTAGTGGCTGAGTAATAGTCTGTCATGTATATATACCACATCTTCATTATCCGTTCACCTGTTGTTGGACATTTAGATTGTTTCCATGTCCTGGCTATTGGAAATGGAGGGTGGCATGAATTGGGAGATTGATACAGATCAGATCAGATCAGATCAGTCGCTTAGATACAGATCAGATCAGATCAGTGCTCAGTCGTGTCCGACTCTTTGCGACCCCATGAACCGCAGCACGCCAGACCTCCCTGTCCATCACCAACTCCCGGAGGTCACTCAGACTCAACTCCATCAAGTCAGTGATGCCATCCAGCCATCTCATCCTCCGCTGTCCCCTTCTCCTCCTGCCCCCAATCCCTCCCAGCATCAGAGTCTTCTCCAATGAGTCAACTCTTCACATGAGGTGGCCAAAATACTGGAGTTTCAGCTTTAGCATCATTCCTTCCAAAGAAATCCCAGGGCTGATCTCCTTCAGCCTGGCTGAATCTCCTTGTAGATTCAGGACTGGCTGATCCAGACTGGCTGGATCTCCTTGCCAGTCCAAGGGACTCTCAAGAGTCTTCTCCAACACCACAGTTCAAAAGCATCAATTCTTCGGTGCTCAGCCTTCTTCACAGTCCAGCTCTCACATCCATACATGACCACAGGAAAGACCACAGCCTTGACCAGGCGAACCTTTGTTGGCAAAGTAATGTCTCTGCTTTTGAATATGCTATCTAGGTTGGTCATAATACATATACACCACCATGTAAAAAATAGATAGCCAGTGGGAAGTTGCTGTAGAACACAGGGAGCTCAGCTTGGGGTTCTGTGATGACCTAGAGGGGTGGGATGGGGGTGGGAAGGAGATCCAAGAGGGAGGAGGGATAAATGTATATATATATAGTTGATTCACATTGTTATACAGCAAAAAGTATCACAACATTGTAAAGCAATTATATTCCAATAGAAAAATAAATAAATAAAAAACACACTTGCTTTATTGTTATCAACAACAATCAGTGCAGTTCAGTTCAATTGTTCAGTCATGTCCAACTCTGTGACCCCATGGACAGCAGCAGGCCAGGCCTCCCTGTCCATCACCAACTCCTGGAGTCCACTCAAACTCATGTCCATTGTGTCAGCAATGCCATCCAACCATCTCATCCTCTGTCGACCCCTTCTCCTCCTGCCCTCAATCTTTCCCAGCATCAGAGTATTTTCCAATGAGTCAGTTCACATCAGCTGGCCACAGTATTGGAGTCTGGCCACCTGATGTGAGGCACTGACTCATTAGAAAAGACACTGATGCTGGGAAAGTCTGAAGGCAGGAGGAGAAGGGGATGACAGAAGATGAGATGGTTGGATGGCATCACTGACTCTATGGACATGAGTTTGAGTAAACTCCGGGAGTTGATGATGGACAGGGAAGCCTGACGTGCTGCAGTCCTTGAGGTCACAAAGAGCCAGGCACGACTAAGCAACTGAACTGAACTGAACGGAACTGAGTCCCTGTCAAAGGTTTTATTTTGGAAAACATTGAGGATAGCTGACCAAGTCCCAGATGGCATGGGAGCCTGCATCTTTTTTAAAAAATGTCAACTAATCAGAATATATGCAATCTCAAAAATGACAAAATGATCTCTGTTCATTTCCAAGGCAAGCCATTCAATATCACAGTAATCCAAGTCTATGCCCCAACCAGTAATGCTGAAGAAGCTGAAGTTAAACAGTTCTATAGGTCTCTATAAGACCTTCTAGAACTAACACCCAAAAGAGATGTCCTTTTCATTATAGGGGACTGGAATACAAAAGTAGGAAATCAAGAGATACCTGGAATAATGGGCAAATTTGGCCTTGGAGTACAAAATGAAGCAGGACAAAGGCTAACAGAGTTTTGCCAAGCGAGCACAGTGGCCATAGCAAACACCCTCTTCCAACAACACAAGAGACAACTCTACACATGGACTTCACCAGATGATCAATACCAAAATCAGATTGGTTATATTCTTTGCAGCCCAAAATGGAGAATCTCTATACAGTAAGCAAAAACAAGACCAGGAGCTGACTGTGGCTCAGATCATGAACTACTTATTGCCAAATTCAGACTTAAATTGAAGAAAGTAAAGAAAAACACTAGGTCATTCAGGTATAACCTAAACCAAATCCCTTACAATTATACATTGGAATTGACAAATAGATTCAAGGGGTTAGATCTGAGACAGAGAGTGCCTGAAGAATTGTGGATGGAGGTTCATGACATTGTACAGGAGGCAGTGATCAAGACCATCCTCAAGAAAAAGAAATGCAAAAAGGCAAAATGGTTGTCTGACTGAGGCCTTACAAATAGCTGAGAAAAGAAGAAAAGCTAAAGGCAAAGGAGAAAAGGAGAGAAATACCCGTTTGGATGCATTGTTCCAAAGAAGAGCAAGGAGAGATAAGAAAGCCTTCCTCAGTGATCAATGCAAAGAAATAGAGGAAAACAACAGAATGGGAAAGACTAGAGATCTCTTCAAGAAAATTAGAGATACCAAGGGAACATTTCATGCAAAGATGGGCACAACAAGAGCAGAAGATATTAAGAAGAGGTGACAAGAATACACAGAGGAGCTATACAACAAAGATCTTCATGACCCAGATAATCAACGATGGTGTGATCACTGACCTAGAGCCAGACATCCTGGAATGTGAAGTCAAATGGGCCTTAGGAAGCATCACTATGAACAAAGCTAGTGGAGGTGATAGAATTCCAGTTGAGCTATTTCAAATCCTGAATGACGATGCTGTGAAAGTGCTGCACTGAATATGCTAGCAAATTTGGAAAACTCAGCAGTGGCCACAGGACTGGAAAGGTCAGTTTTCATCCCAATCCCAAAGAAAGGCAATGCCAAAGAATGCTCAAACTACCACACAATTGCACTCATCTCATTCACTCGTAGAGTAATGCTCAAAATTCTCCAAGCCAGGCTTCAGCAATACATGAGCCATGAACTTCCAGATGTTCAAGCTGGTTTTAGAAAAGGCAGAGGAACCAGAGATCAAATTGCCAACATCTGTTGGATCATCATAAAAACCAAGAGAATTCCAAAAAACATCTACTTCTGTTTTATTGGCTACTCCAAAGCCTTTGACTCTGTGGATCACAACAAACTGTGGAAAATTCTTGAAGAGACAGGAATACCAGATCACCTGATCTGCCTCCTGAGAAATCTGTATGCAGGTCAAGAAGTAACAGTTAAAACTGGACGCAGAACAACAGACGGGTTCCGAATCAGGAAAGGAGTACCTCAAAGTGTTTATTGTCACCCTGTTTATTTAACTTATATGCAGAGTACATCAGGCAAAATGCCAGGCTGGAAGAAGCACAAACTGGAATCAAGATTGCCAGGAGAAATATCAATAATCTCAGATATGCAGATGACACTACCCTTATGGCAGAAAGAGAAGAAGAACTAAAGAGCCTCTTGATGAAAGTGAAAGAGGAGAGTAAAAATGTTGGCTTAAAGCTCAACATTCAGAAAACTAATATCATGGCATCCAGTCCCATCACTTCATAGCAAACAGATGGGAAAATAATGGAAACAGCGAGAGACTTTATTTTCTTCAGCTGCAAAATCGCAGCAGATGGTGACTGCAGCCATGAAATTAAAAGACACTTGCTCCTTGTAAGAAAAGTTATGACCAAACTAGACAGCATATTAAAAAGCAGAGACATTACTTTGCCAACAAAGGTACATCCAGTCAAAGCTATGGTTTTTGCAGGAGTCATGTATGGATGGGAGAGTTGGACTATAAGGAAAGCTAAGTGCTGAAGAATTGATGCTTTTGAACTGTGGTGTTGGAGAAGACTCTTGAGATTCCCTTGGACTACAAGGAGATCCAACCAGTCCATCCTAAAGGAAAGCAGTCCTGAATACTTGCTGGGGTCCAGCCCCAGTGGATCCAGGGAATTCAAAGGGGAGACGGCTTCGGCGATCAGGATACGACAGAATTAAAGATATAAAGAGTGGTTAAATGAGGATAGCTCAGTGAAGAAATTCAGTGAAGAAAAGAGGCTGAATAACTTGGTTTACATGGAAAGCCAATACAATTCCAAGACAAGGAATTTGCGTCACCTACCTAGGCCGCAGGCGTCCTCCCGTTCTCCTGAAGGAGAGGAAACACTAAGGCCTCCCCGGTCAGATCTTAGAAGCCCAGGCAAAATTAGTAGGCTTGACGAGCCTCCACGATCCAGATGGGAATTAAGCCAGAATGTGAGAGAAAGAACGACATGGGGAGACCAAGCTTCATGCGGAGACCCGCACTTTATTTTCCAAAGTAGTTTTTTATACCTTAAGTTGTACATAGAGGATAATGGGGGAAGGGGTAGAGTCAGCAGTAAGCCAGGCTTTCTTCCTGCAAACTTATCATATGCAAAAGTTTAGGTGATTTACATCATCTTCTGGCCAGGAGGCCTGTTAACATTTTATGATCCTTTCTTCAGAAAACTTATTTTTCTTTAAAGGTGATTATTCTAAAGTCAGGCGCCACCCTCCAAAAGCATTAGATAAAGTTGCATTCCTATAGGGCAAAGGTGTGGTAGGCTATAACAAGAAAAGAATTAACTCAAGGGTCCAAGGTTACAAACATTAAAGCTACTACTTACATTCCTATACACCAACTATATTAATCAGTACACTCCCAGGGACACAGTAGGTAAGGGATATGGAAACTTAGCAGCAAACATTGGCCCAACAAGTGAAAAACCCTTCACCAATACATCTTTTAACTGCTCAAAGGAATCTGTATTTAGACAGTTTAGAACATCTTATGCCTCTCACAGTTGGGAGGCTCTGAACAATCACACGTGGCCGGAAGAACCTGTTCAGGCAGGCTAGAGAACTTCCAAAGGAGTTTGTGAGTTGAAACACTTTTGTCACGCCCAGGAATTTTTCTTCACTGGAGCTGTAAGTTAACTCTTTTTCAGAGAGAGAGATGGTGGGGGGGCGGGGACAGCCCCCTGTAAAGTCAGAGGTGTAGGTGAGAGCACAAAGCAGTAAAGTAGGCAGACTGGTTTTGGGGGTAGATGCTCGAGAATTTCCAGGGGGACTCCTGAGTCTCAATTCCATTTGCATATGCCAAGCCTCCTTCCTCATGACCTTTGCCACAGGCGAAGTTCCTCACACTGGATCCCAGCAAATACTCATTGGAAAGACTGATGCTGAAGCTGAACCTCCAATACTTTGGCCACCTGATGCAAAGAACTGACTCATTGGGAAAGATACTGATGCTGGGAAAGACTAAAGGTGGGAAGAGAAGGGGATGACAGAGGATGAGATGGTTGGATGGCACCACCAACTCGATGGACATGAGTTTGAGCAAGCTCTGGGAGTTGGTGAAGGACAGGGAAGCCTGGCTTGCTGCAGTCCATGGGGTTGCAAAGAGTTGGACACAACTGAGTGACTGAACTGAATTGAATCAGAATATTATGGCTGGCTTTCACACCGGCAGAAAACACTGCTATTTTTGCCTCTCTTCCATCTTGCCTGGTACCTATTGTTGCACTATTTCTTTTAGTAAAGATCAAAGACTCTAACTAGTTCTGTCACCCAGCAGTACTTGCAGATTTTTAATCATTTACACTTTGACTCAAGAGGGTTTAAAATCATGTACCAGAAGGAAGTCTGACTGACAGAAGTGCAATTAGGTGTTAAGGCCCAGAGCCTCACGTAGGATGCTAAAAGGACAAAGTATCCACCAGGCTCCATAAAATGCTGTCCTCAGACCCCCAACCCTTGTCCCAGAGAACAGACCTGCATGGAGTCCTATTCGTGGCCGTCCTACAAAGGAAGCAGTCCTGACTCCAAAACAGCTGAGAAGGCTTCTCAAATGATGACCTTAGTTAGGGCTTCCCTGGTGGCTCAGTGGTAAAGAATCCACCTGCCGATTCAGGAGACACGGGTTTGATCCCTGATTCAGGAAGATCCCATGTGCCGCGGAGCGACTAAGCCCATGCACCCAACTGCTCAGTCCACGCCCTAGAACCTGTGCTCTGCACTAGAGAAGCCACTGCGATGAGAAGCCGGGGCACGTCACTGAACGGTAGCCCCACTCACTGCAACTGAAAACTGAAAAAATGAAAATGTCCGTCGCTTGGTCATGTCCGACCCTTTGTGACCCCATGGACTCTAGCCAGCAAAAACCTGCACAAAGCAATAAGACCCCAGAGCAGCCACACATAAATAAATAAATAAAATTATATTTAAAAAAATGATGACCCTTGGCACATTTGTCCAGGTATGATGAGAACATTCCAGATTGGCTAGTTCCTTTTACAATGAGCTAGGGGGAGAAGGGAATGGCAACCCACTCCAGTACTCTTGCCTGGAGAATCCCATGGACAGATGAGCCTGGTGGGCTACAGTCCGTGGGGTCACAAGAGTCAGACATGACTTAGGGACTAAACTACTACTTCTACTAGGACCCCAGCAGGTGAGCAGCATATTAAACTGAAGTCTCAGCAACAGGCTTGGAGGCAGAATTTACCACTCTGGCCTGGGCCCAGCTGCTACATTATGGTCTCTTCTTCTTCCCTTGGCAAGGAACCAGCGTCAGGGAGAAAGGTCTCTGTCTGCAGAATGGCGTTGGCTGCATCAGTGCCCAGCTGAGCTGCATTGAAGCCAGAAGCAAAAGAAAAATCGGTAACACTGAGCCTGTTTTTATTAAAAATTTTGATAGTTGATTCACCGTAGGGATTTATTTTTTTTTTTTGCATTAATTTTGACTTCAGACCAGAATTATGCCTCCAGCTTTCCTGGGTCTCCAGCTTACAGAGAGCAGACCATGGGACTTCTCAGTCTGTATGATGTATGAGCCAATTGCTTGTAATAAATCTCCTTTTATATATGTATATATAATTTTATATTATCTCATATTTTATATGTATATCATATAAGTATTTACACATACATTATATATTACATACAAAGTAGTGTGTGTATGCATATATATGTATTCTGTTGATTCTTTTTCTCTGGAGAAGCCTGACAAATACAATCATTTTCCACATTTGAGGTGACAGGAGCACCTCTTCAAATAGCCAAGCCAGGTTGGAAGGGAAGTCACTCCTTGACAAGGATGGTACCGAGTCTTGGGTGGTGGGTGGTGAGCAGTGTTCCAGCCAGACACGTGGTCAAGCAAGAAGCCTCAGCTCCTCTCATTCCTGCTGGTCCCCGGTCCCAGCCATGCCTGGGGGTAGGGGGCCCAGTCCTGTGTGACAGGAATTAATGCCCCATATGACTGTTCCCCTCTCCTAACCACACATCGGCAGCAAAGTGCAAATTAAAAGTATCCCTTGAAAGATACACCTCATTTCAAAAAGCCGCACATGTTAACAAACTCTAATCTCTTCTAACCCCTGCCAGGAGAAGGGGCTCTGAT
The DNA here is from genome assembly GCA_935064755.1 of Tragelaphus eurycerus. Classification (NCBI taxonomy): domain Eukaryota; kingdom Metazoa; phylum Chordata; class Mammalia; order Artiodactyla; family Bovidae; genus Tragelaphus; species Tragelaphus eurycerus. Next base: position 6,144,784 of record CAKXYN010000034.1, on the reverse strand, counting down.
AATATATGCACAGCCGCATCTCTTACTGTGTTCATTTTCTCATCTCAGAAGCAAAGAGGCAGACTCAAACGACTCTGCTTTCCTCTAACGGAGACTCCAAACCAAGTTCAGCTGTTGAGACAATGTTGTTAATGTGTCTGAACTACTTAACTATTTGTACAGATATTCAAAGATTGGGGGTGGACATGGGGAGGGGGAAACTTCGATTCTGTCTGGCCCCTTGCCCCAGAATTCTCCCCCTTGCCTTTCTCTGCTGCTGCTTTTTCCTCTCTTCTTTCTTTTCTTCCTCTCGCCGTGTCTCCAAGAGTCTAATTTGTGGAAAGGCAGAAAGTACACGTTGTACTGGTCTCGGGCACTTGAGCTGCCAGATCTGATTTCCCTGGTAGATGTGGTAGATTGAGGAAAGAACAACTGTGTCTGAAGATTAGATTTATTTTTCCTCTGTGTGTTCTAACCCCTGACGTGGTATGCAGCAGTCTGAAACTAACCTACTGTCTCCAGCAGGACGGGGGCAATTTTATCAGCTCCCAGACAGAATTTTTCAGTCAGGTCAGAGCCTCCCTGCTTGCTTGCCAGCCCTTCCAGCATCTCTCAAAACAAGTCCTCTATGTCCTTGCAGAAAATACTGAGAAGAAGGCAGTGGGGTATCTCTGGAAGGCAGAACGTGCTGGACTGAGCTGGGGTGAAATGCTACATTGCTTTCCTATAATCCCTGACTCCACCATCCTGAAGTCCATGGCCAAATAGTTTTACTAGTAGGTACAACATCATTCCAAAAGTACCCGCCTGATCTCCATTTCCATCACTTTGCTCTTTAAGAATAGTTATGTTTTGGGGAGTCATTAAGCCCTTAGTGTGCCATGCCATAGAAACATCTTTGGAGTTGGAAGGAAAGCAGAATGTAAAATGCCAAGAAACAAGGGTGCATTTTGTGCCAGGTCAGATGGAAAAGTGGAGAGAGAACCAGCTCTGTTATACAGCTCACTCTGACTAGGTACTGCAATGGGAGAAAGTGTTAAAGAGTGGCATGTGACAAATTTTAGACAAATCTAAAATTTGAAAAACCAGGGTCCCTCCTCCGGGAGAGACTGAACATCAGAGTTTTTATTTTATTAATTAAATTTTTATTCAATATAGTTGCTTTACAATGGGAATTATTTTTAAAGAAAAGAAATAAAATGAGCAAAAAAAAAAGAAAAAAGAAGAAAGCAAAAATCGCAAGAGGGGAAATAAACCTGAGATGGTGTTTTCTCTATGGATATACTGTAAAATCCCCTTTTATTGGCTTCTGCTCCTAAATACAAGTTTTCTTGCTAAAGTCATCTCCGCTTTTGGCTTGTTTATTCTCAAATCTTAAAGCATCTTAGCCTTCTAGAAAATCTGAACTGTGCCCAGGAACCACGAATCTGTTTTTCCCTTCCTGCATCTCCCTGATTCTTCCAGCCTGGACCAGGAGGTATAGCCCAGCTCACAAAGCTTCAGTGCCCACACTTGCCTCTGAGTTTTGAGTGGCTTCGCCTCCTGCCAAGGTTAAACAGATTTTGGATCCTGAGACTGTATTTAAGAATTACACCTGAACACCAGCTCCATGGCCCACATTTATCTGATTTGATACACATCCAAACACTGAGGACTCTGACGAAAAAGACACAGTCCAAAGTCTTAAATACCAAATGCTGCAGCTTGTAAATGGACCAAATTAAATTGGTTTCAGGATCCTCTTTTATAAGGAGAGCACACTTTCCCAGAAGACACGAGTCTTTTTATATACTTTTCCACTATTATTTTAGGCATCAGATTCAAACCCAATTTGAGATGCCCAGATTCCCATTTACTTTCCGTCTTTAAAAATCAAATACACATTAGAGGATTCTGCTATTGCTCCCAAGAGACTGAAATGGAAACAAATAAATGAACTTTTAAAGATAATTGATTTCCAAAATGCCTTCCCATCACTCCTTCTCTATTTGTTGACAACTCCTTGGGGGACTGCACGGTAAAATACCTTGGGATTCTTGGGGTACATGACATGTGTTAGAAAGTCAGTCCATGGAAACTAATTGGAACCATGGAACTGAGGTGGCCTGCCACATGGCTGCTGCGTCTTGGAAGAGATTTACTAACTCTGCTCAAATGTCTGCTTCTGACCTTATTCTGCTAGATTCCCCTCACGCACGTTGTGCTGCACCCCACTGTAGCTGCTCCTTGAACAGTTCAAAATGGCTATTTGAGTCCTCATATCAAAAGGCTTCCCCCATAAGGGACGGGGGGAGGAGATAGGGATTTGGGGATGGCCATGTATACACTTTTTTTGAACTGTGGTGTTGGACAAGACTCTTGAGAGTCCCTTGGACTGCAAGAAGATCCAACCAGTCCATTCTGAAGGAGATCAATCCTGGAATTTCTTTAGAAGGTATGATGCTAAAGCTGAAACTCCAGTATTTTGGCCACCTCATGCGAAGAGTTGACTCATTGGAAGAGACTCTGATGCTGGGAGGGATTGAGGGCAGGAGGAGAAGGGGACGAAAGAGGATGAGATGGCTGGATGGCATCACTGACTCGATGGATGTGAGTCTGAGTGACCTCCGGGAGCTGGTGATGGACAGGGAGGCCTGGCGTGCTGCGGTTCATGGGGTCGCAAAGAGTCGGACACGACTGAGCGACTGATCTGATCTGATGTATACACTGCTATATTTAAAATAGATAGGCAACAAGGACGTACTGTATAGCATGCAGAACTCTGCTCAATGTCATTTGGCAGCCTGGATGGGAGGGCACTTTGGGGGAGAATGGTTACATGTATATGTATGGCGGAGTCCCTTTGCTGTTCTCCTGAGACTGTCGCAACACTGTTAATCAGTTATATCCCAAAACAAAATTAAAAGTTTAAAAATAAATGAATAAAGATTTTCCCATAAGAATGGATGCACACATGTGTATATACATGGCTGAGCCCCTTTGCTGTGCACCTGAAACTATCACAGTATATTTATCAGCTATGCTCCAATATAAAATTGAAAATTTTAAAAAAGTTGATATACAGAAAATGTTCACGATAAAATGACAAAAATGAGAATATATAATTTAATATTGTATCAATATAGTAGCTACAATTTATGTAGAATGAGTTGTCTGTTTCAAGAAGAAACTATGCAAAAGTATGAAAATATTTGTATTAGGGTATTGAAATTGTGACATTATTATTACTATTATTAATTTACTTGGGATTTTACTTCTCCAACCAGGGGTTGAACCCATCCTCCCTGGAATGGAAGTGTAGAGTCTTCACCACTGGACAGCCAGGGAGGTCCCAAGATTGTGACTTCCTTAAATAAAAAGCACTTTCTTTTTTTTTTTTTTAAATGGTCTCCCATAGTTTATTTACCCTTGGTTACATTTTCCCATGTGTTCCTGTTGAAGGTGATGAAGTGAATTGTTCACAACCTGTTTTCAGGAACTCCTCAGAATACCTAATGCACTCACTTAACAAATACTGGTTGATCACTAGTAATCGAGGTGTTCGTCTTGTTGCTGAGGGTACAGCAGAGTAAAAAGAAAATAATACCTCTGCCATTAAAGAGTTTGTAGTCCTGAAGAGGGAAGCAAAAAATAATCAGGCAAGTGAGGAAATACATAATCATTTCAGATTCTTCAAAGTGCAGGACCTGCAATGAACAGTGTTTATGCTAGAGAGCGGTGAAGAAAAGTGTTTGCTCTAAGAAAGAATAACAGATGGGTCCCGTTTTTAGATCTTTAAGTGGGAGAAGCCCCCCTCTAGAAAGGCACGCTTGTACCTGAGATATAAAAAAGTATAAATCAATGGATCAGGCAAAAACCAAGGGAAGAAGACTTAATGTAAATGGTACAAGTGTAAAGGACAAGTGGATTCGGCTAAAATTGAGAGTGTCAGGGCAGAGGTTGGCAGAGGTCTGGAACACTAAGGATGGACAGGTAGAAAGGGGCTGGATCCCTTAGGACTTCTCCATAACAAAAGCTCTAATGAGAAAATATTTTCAGCAGGTAGATAACCACCAGCATGTTCCCATGATTTGCTGAAAACAATACCTCAAATCTATGTTCCTACAGCCAGATTCAGCTGACCCCCTCTTCATATGGTTCTGGCTTCAATTCTACTGCAAAGTTCTCAGCAAAATCAAAAGAGGCATAAAAAGGAGAGAAACTGTCAGATATCTGCATTCTTTTCCACTTAAGTTGCTTAAATCAGTGTGTCCAAAGTGGCCAAACATCTCTAAAACAGCATTATTTTTCAGTGCTGAATATCATAGAGCATCTCCCTAACCTTGACCAACTTGGACCGCTTTAGGCTATCTGTTATTGGAGAATCTTGTCAATGATAAAAAAAAAAAAGTGGCTGTTTAATTAGGAGGGAAGAAGCCAGCATTTGTAGTGAGATGATAAAGAAATCCAATAAAAACTCATGATGACCATAATAGGAGATGGCTGTCCCCAAGTGCTACCCAGGCTAAGTATTGCTATTGCAAGCTGCATAGGAACCACTGAGCAAGTGAAACACACCTCTGCTGGACCCCTGGAGGAAGAACCAGCTACAAAGGGAGAGGAGTAGAGTAAGCTTGCAAGAATATTTTGAAATTTTATTGTAATTCCTATCCGCAGATACTTCCCAGATGATGAAAGTGAAAATACAGCAATGGAGTTAACACAGAAAGTGAGTTTGGACTTTGCAGTCAGGGAGAACCAGACTTACATCTTTGTGCCTCCCTCACTTATAGCAATGTGATCTTCTTACCTTATACTGTTCCTCATCTCATGAACCAGTGAGTTAAGTTGCTCAGTCGTGTTCAACTCTTTGCAACCCCATGGACTGTAGCCTACCAGGCTCCTCCATCCATGGAATTTTCCAGGCAGGAGTACTGGAGTGGGGTGCCATTGCCTTCTCCAAAAAGAAGGTCAGGGAGGTGTAAATTAATTCACCCACTGCTTTGAGTATGGGCTGGACTTACTGACTCAATTTCAAAAAATAGAGTAGGGAAATAGACACACTATAACTTTACAGTTTAAGGTGGAAGACACCACCTTAAACAAGGATCAAAGTTCATGTCACCAAGTCAGAAGTCATGTAGATGTCACCTACCCACTGATATGTCATGATGTGAAGGGTGCTTTGCCTCTATGACATTCTTCCCCCAAAGTCACAATTCCAGAGAAAAACTGGACAATCCCGAGATGAAGGATGTTCTACAAAAAATATGACCAATACTCTTCAACACTCTCAAGGTCAGGAGAGACAAGATAAGTCTGAGAAACTGTCACAGGTTACGGAAGACTAAGGGGACTTGATGATGAAATACAACATGAATCCTGGAATGAATCCTGGAACAGAAAAACATTCATGGGAGAACCTAGTTCAAGTCTGTCATTTATGGAGTGATAGGGTACCAATGTTAACATCTTGGTCTTGACAAATGTACCGTTGTTCGGTAAGATGTTAACATCAGAGGAACTAGGAGAATGGTATATGGGAACGCTGTTTGCTAGCTTTGCAACTTTTCTATAAATTTTTAATTATTTTTGGTGCATTTTGTAGAAACATGGATGGACTAGAGTCTGTCATCCAGAGTGAAGTAAGTCAGAAAGAGAAAAACAAATATTGCATATTAACGCATATATGTGGACTCTAGAAAAATGGTACAGATGAACCTATTTGCAGGGCAGGGGTAGAAACACAGGTGCAGAGAATGGACATGTGAGCACGGAGGGTGAGGATAAAGAAAAGGGTGGGATGAACTGAGAGTTAGAATTGACATGTATACACTACCACATGTAAAACAGATAGCTAGTGGAGATCTGCTGTGTAGTACAAGGCGCTCAGCTCAGCTCGGTGCTCTGTGATGACCCAGAGGGCTGGGATGGGGGGTGGGGCATTGGAGGAAGGTCCAAGAGGGAGGGGACATATGTACACATACAGCTGACTCACTTTGTTGTACAGCAGAAACTAACGCAACATTGTAAAGCAACTGTAAGTGAAGTGAAGTCACTTAGTCGTGTCTGACTCTGCAACCGCATGGACTGTAGCCTACCAGGCTCCTCCGGCCACGGGATTTTCCAGGCAAGGGTACTGGAGTGGGTTGCCATTTCCTTCTCCAGGGGATCTTCCCGACCCAGGGGTCGAACCCAGGTCTCCCGTATTGTAGGCAGACGCTTTACCCTCTGAGCCACCAGGAAAGCCACTATACCCCAATAAAGAAATTAATATTAAAAAAGGAAAGGAAGCCAAATCGTATTTCTCCACTCAACCCTTCAAAAGACTTCCTACCTTACTTACTGATTTATCTGACCCTCTTTCTGATCTCATGAGTTCATTCTCATCACACTGGCCCCTGGATGCTCTTCAAACACTCTTGACATACTTCCAACTTTGGGGCATTTTCCACTTCCTGAACTGTTCTTCCTCCAGCTATTTGTGCAGCTGGTTGCCTGAGTTTCTTTAGATTTCTAGTCAAATATCATCTTCTTAGTCAGACCTTTCCTGACCACTCACCTAACATAACAATATCCCTGACACTTTCTAACCTGCATTTCTGCATTATCTTTCTCCTTATTACGTTTATCATACTGTATGATTTATTTTGTCTGTCCTTTGCCTCTCTTGCTAAAATGAAAGCTCCAAGAGGGAGATTTCTGACTGTTGTATTAAAGTCTATACACCCAATTTCAGCCCAGGACCTTCCTATGAATCATATTATGATACTCCATAAAAATTTCTCTAAGAATTAAAATGACCTTGGGTATTTACTTAACTCTGAATCTGTTTTCACATATCTAAAATTAGGATAATAGAATGATAACTCCTGTATAGTAGGTTTCTTGCAAAGTTTAATTGTGATAGAGAAAGTAGTGTTTTGTAAAATGTTTAACACAGAAAATGGGCTTCCCAGGTGGCTCAGTGGGTAAAGAGTCTGCCTGAGATGCAGGAGACTTGGGTTCAATCCCTGGGTTGGGAAGATCCCCTGGAGGAGGGCCTAGCAACCCATTCCCAGTATTCTTGCCTGGAGGATCCCATGGTCAGAGGACGCTGGTGGGCTGCAGTCCATGGGGTTGCGAAGAGTAGGACATGACTGATGTGACCGAGCGCACAGCACAGAAAATATCTAGGAAATTATTATCACTGCTACATTTCCATTATTACTATTACTTCTACCATTAATTACTATTTTCATTTCGATTGTTCCCAAGTACACTAAATTAGAATTGTTCTGGATGACTGTAACAACCTGTGTTTAACCCCTAATGCATGGGATTCCCAGGTGCCTCAGGGGTAAAGAATCCATCTGCCAATGCAGGAAGTGCAAGACACACTGGTCTGATCCTTGGGTCGGGAAGATACCATGGAGAAGAAATGGCAATCCACTCCACTATCCTTGCCTGGGAAATTCCACGGAGAGAGGAGCCTGGCGGGCTACAGTCCATGGGGTCACAAAAGAATCAGGACATGACTGAGCAACTAAACAACAACAACCCCCTAAGGCACGCAGGTCCCCTCCTTTGGGAAGAACCCATAGGTCCTTCCCTCCTTAACATAAATGGTTTTCTGCCTATTTCTCTGAAAAAAGTCTAGTTTTTTTGTTTCCTCGTTTACCTGTTTTATTTATTTATTTTTTTAACGTAGATGAAAAGACAGAAACACATCTAAGTCCAAGTCTTAGGTTTTACTTCTGGGTCTGAAAAGAACTGGAGTCATTCTTCACAGGGTCTCCTCACCTAGGAAATCTCTGAGCTCCTTTGCAAAGTGGCATACAAGGATACACACTCTGATTTCTGAAAATGAGCTCAAATTATTTTGTGTCTTTCCATACCTATTTCATATGTGACTGTATATTATGTGCTCTCTAGGATAATGTGTGGAGAAGGCAATGGCAACCCACTCCAGTACTCTTGCCTGGAAAATCCCGTGGACAGAGGAGCCTGGTAGGCTGCAGTCCATGGGGTTGCTAAGAGCCAGGCACAACTGAGCGATTTCACTTTCACTTTTCACTTTCATGCATTGGAGAAGGAAATGGCAACCCACTCCAGTGTTCTTGCCTGGAGATTCCCAGGGATGGGGAAGCCTGGTGGGCTTCCGTCTATGGGGTTGCACAGAGTCGAACACGGCTGAAGTAACTTAGCAGCAGCAGCAGCAGCAGCATGATGTGGCTTAATTCCAGTTTAGGGTTATATACAGGTTAAAAAGAAAATAACTTCCATGCTATCATACAAATAAGATATGACACAGACTGTATGCCTTTGTCCCGAGAAAACACAAAAGAGGAAAAATATCAGCATAAGAGTCAGAAAGCCTTTGTGTCTGTGAACTGCTTTTAGGTCTTTGGAAGAGTCATGTGTGTAACGATGTGTTTGATCTCTTCTTTTAGTCCTTGATAATGAGGATAATGGTAAAAAAGGCTTATTAGTAGTATTCTTTTTATTAAAGGCCAAGGGGGTAGATAAAATGCATCATTATAGGATATTCATTATTAGTTGCAAATGACTATAGCATTCTTTTATTATTTTTATTATTATTAATAGTAGTTATTACTATTTTCTCCTTAAAAACTCTAGACCCTGGATGAAGCACATTGCATGCCCTGCTCTCATTTAGTATTTACAACTAGGTTATAGGACAGGGAATATTGCTATTCTCATTTTTAAGATTAAGAAAGTAAAGTTTAGCTAGGTGAAAGAAGGTACCCAAGGGAGCTTCTAAGAGATGGGAGAAATGAAACTAAGACCCTGGATCTATTAGGCTCCAAAGCCTGCACTCCATCCCTTCCCCTGTGTGGGAAGGTCCAAAGTGGAGACCAAGTGCTTGGAGCACAACTATTTATACATGCTAATTGGAATTAGGTTTATATTTATTCTGCTGAGGTCACAAATCTTATTGTTCAGGCACACACGTCAAGTCCGATCAGGAACAACCGGAGCCTGGAATTGAATTTCCTCTGCTCTTTTGCCCTCAACAGCTTGCAGGTTAAAGCTAAACGTATGTGTTATCCATCTCTGCAGCTGGGCTCCAGGAACGTTTATTGGCCGTAAAGTTAAACAGCACAGGAGACATTCTTGTCCCAACCAGACTCTTTTGTCTTCTGTTGTCAGACTCATGGTGACATTCAGGGGAAGCTCGCACCAAGCAAGTTGGAGGTCTCTTTCCAGGATCTCTGCAAAGGAACACAGAGTTCTAGAGAGAAGCATGGTCTTGTAACTTTGATAGTCGTTTTCTTTTCTGGAAGAAGAAATTGAGAAACATGGTGAAATTAATCTGTTGATAGACAACAGACAGGATCAGATTTGTATTGTATTAAATGAATGTGGATCCAGAGTTTCCAGCTCTCCCCTGCAGGATGCAAATGTTGGTTCATGGCTCAAAGTGCTAGGTGATTGATAGCATGGGCCCAAAGAGGCCTCCTCGGTCAGGGTCAAGAGTGAATTAAGGCAGTAGAGCTCAAGGTCAATGACAGTCAGTCCATAGATCCAGACCCTCCAGCCCATGCTGGGCCCCACATATTGTGAATATTGATTTCACATTGGTGGATTGTATCCTTGCAAGCCTAAAGAGAGGACAAGAATGAAGAAAAAACCATAATAACAGGAACAAAAGAAATTATCAGTTCAGTTCAGTTTCTCAGTTATGTCCGACTTTTTGTGACCCCATGGACTGCAGCATGCCAGGCCTCACTGTCCGTCACCAACTCCCAGAGTTTACTCAAACTCACATCCATTGAGTCGGTGATGCCATCCAACCAGCTCATCCTCTGTCTTCCCCTTCTACTTCTGCCTTCAATCTTTCCCAGCATCAGGGTCTTTTCCAATGAGTCACTTCTTCTCATCAGGTGCCCAAAGTATTGGAGTTTCAGCTCCAACATCAGTCCTTCCGATGAATATTCAGGACTGATTTCCTTTAGGATGGATTGGTTGGATCTCCTTGCCAAGGTACTCTCAAGAGCCTTCTGCAACACCAAGGTTCAAAAGCATCAATTCTTTGGCGCTCAGCTTTCTTTATACTCCAACTCTCATATCCACACATGACTACTGGAAAAACCATAGCCTTGACCAGACACACCTTTGTTGGCAAAGTAATGTCTCTGCTTTTTAATATACTGTTTAGGTTGGTCATAGCTTTTCTTCCAAGGAGCAAGCATCTTTTAATTTCATGGCTGCAGTCACCATCTGCAGTGATTTTGGAGCCCCCAAAAATAAAATTTTTCACTGTTTCCACTGGGCATTCAACATACCATTACATATAATAAGGATGACAAAGAGAACTGCTCTTAATTAGTTTCTATCTTTTTGATCAAGGTTAATTATTTAAAAACTATAGAGGTTACGTATAAAATAGATAACTAATAAGAACCTACTGTATAAACAGGGAACTCTACTCAATGCTCTCTGGTGACCTAAATGAGAAGGAAATCTAAAAAAGAGGAGATATATGTTTATGTGTGTGCATGCTAAGTTGATTCAGTCATGTCTGACTCTGCAACCCTGTGGACTATAGCCTGTGAGGCCCTTCTGTCCATGGGATTCTCCAGGCAAGAATACTAGAGTGGGTTGCCATGCCCTCCTGCTGAACCAGCGATGGAACCTGGGTCTCTTACATCTTCTGTACTGACAGGCAGGCCCTTGACCACCAACACCACCTGGGAAGCCCATTTTTGTGTATACATATAGCTGATTCACTTTGTTGTATAGCAGAAACTAACTCAATATTGTAAGGCAGCTAAACTCCAATAAAAATTAAAAAAAAAAAAAAACTATAGAGCGTATGGAAAGTAAACAACATCACTGAGAAGGAATCATACCCCAAGCTAGAATAATGCCTCCTAACGGGATGTCAGTTTCCCCCTGTCCCAGAGGAAACTACTAGGGGTGGATGAGGGCAGAGATGCTGTTGGACCTCTGCTCACAGAGAACTCAGGCAACAGCCTCGTGTTGCATGATTATTCCCTTAAGGCTTGTGCCAATTCTCAGTATGAAAAATAAAGACCTGGAATTGTTGCTTAATTTATCCATTTCAAGAAATAATATGGCATTGGAGAATGAGCAAGTAGAAGTGAGAGCAGAGAGTACCTTTGCTATTTCGCAGGAATCATCACCCTTTTGCATAAGCACAACCTGTCCCAGTCCAGCCATTGTTTTCTTCATGGCTGTGGTGGATTATTATAAAATGGGGATAAAACCACTCTATAGATACAGTCAAACATCTTGCCCCGATGAAGAGATACTACCTCATTCTGACCTTTGTCTGATCAGACTCATGTGAGGTGCTTTTTTTTTTTTTAGTGCTCCATTTTTGCTTTTGTTTTTTTTTAATGAATGGTTTTGCAAAAGGTATCTTTTGTCTAATTTGAACTTGAGACAAAGTTGAAAGCCAAACAAATATAAAGTACTGAGAAAAAATTTCAGGAAGATATGACATGTTTGTAAAATAAAATCATGAATTAAAAAGCAACCATCAAGCTAAGAAAAATATTTACAAGAAATACAACAGGAAAAGGGTTGATATTACTAATATGTAAAATCTTCTTACAAGTTGATAAAAATACAAAACTCCAATAAATACAAAGTATACAATTCACAAATGAAAAAAGGTAACAAAATGTTTAAATATGTTCAACCAGTGCCAACAAATTAGTGAAAATAGCAACAACTCTATGTACCTGTTAAAATAGCAAATTTCAGCAAATTAGTGGTTAGCAGAGAGGAAAGGGTGGGAGGAGGAGCAAAATAGTTGCAGGAGATTCAGAGATACAAACTGTTATGTATAAAGTAAGAAAATTACAAAGTTTGAATGGGAATATGGTCAATATTTTATAATAATTCTGCATGGAGTGTACTCTACATAAATATAGAATCACTATGTTGTACACTTGAAACTAATGTAATATTGTGGGTTAACTACACTTAAATTTTTAAAAATAGATAAAACAGCAAACCTCAAAGGAATGCTGATGTTTAATTTTAGGGTTAAACTTATTTTTTAATTAATTTGTTTATTTTAATTGGAGGATAATTACTTTATAATATTGTGATGGTTTTTGCCATACATCAGTGTGGATCAACCACAGGTGTACACATGTCCCCCCCCATCCTGAACGCCCCTCCCTTTAGCAATCCCTATCAGTAGCCTTAAAACATTTTCCTCATACCCTTTGACACAGTTCCAATCTCTAGAAATCTTTCTTAAAGATGTTAAAAAAAAAATCAGACCAAAATTTGCATGCCAAGATGTTCTTCTCAGCATTAAATGTGTCAGCAAAGAAGAGGAGAAAGAGAAAGATAGGGAAGAGAGGGAAGAAGAGGATAAGGAGACAGAGGGAGTTGGAGATGGAAAATCAGGAGGAGACTGTGAAACAGGAAGAAGACAGAGAAACGGGAGAGAAGGTGAAGGAAAACAAGAAACCAACAACTCAGATTCAGGAGGACAGTCAATTCGTTATCAAACATTCACTAAATGGAACTTTATATATGACTACAAACCCAAAGCCTTAAAATATGTTAAATGACATGAAAAAATGCTGTGATAAAGAGCTATTTAAATCCTAGTGCCAAACTTCACGTTTATCTATATTATGCTATGCTATGCTATGCTAAGTCACTTCAGTCGTGTCCGACTCTGTGTGACCCCATAGACGGCAGCCCACCAGGCTTCCCCATCCCTGGGATTCCTCAGGCAAGAACACTGGAGTGGGTTGCCATTTCCTTCTCCAATGCATGAAAGTGAAAAGAGAAAGCGAAGTCGCTCAGTCATGTCCGACTCTTAGCGACCCCATGGACTGCAGCCTACCAGGCTCCTCCGTCCGTGGGATTTTCCATGCAAGAGTACTGGAGTGGGGTGACATTGCCTTCTCCGCTATATTATACATCAACTGTATTAATATCAGTTAGAAAAGTTGGGATTTAACAATGATTCATAAGAAACACGCAAAAAAATATATTCCCTCTACTAGGTTGTGGGCAACTTTCCAAGTAAGTGCCACAACTTTTCAGCACATTTCTGGAGTACCTGGGAAGCATTAGTAAATGTGTATAGAACAAATGAATTAGAATGCGGCTTAGCCCAAGTGCCCTAGATGACAGAACCCAAGACAAAGTTTATGTACGGTTGTTTTTATGGCAACTTTGACCAGCAAGATTGAGGAAAGTGGGACTTTGAGGCAGGAAAAGAGGAAAAGCACCTAAATGTTGTGTATATCATGCTGCTCATAGCTTTGTAAGAAAACTGAGTTGATTTTTCATTCACAGAGAATACCTCTGAATTTTAGACTGAATTCATCTCAGAACAGTCCATCAGGAGAAAGGGAAAAATTCTACTGCTTCCATCTATCTCCTCTCTCCATAAAGTCATTGGTCAAACTTTATCCCATGGGTAGTTAACAACCTCAGGTATCTGTCTGGGACTGCTGGCTGTTCAAGCAGCCACTGGAGCAGCCAGAACTTATGCCCAAGTCCAAAGAACTAGAGACTCTGTTGCTCCAGTTGGGTTGAGTCTGGATACTGGAGGGGCTGAGTTTTCTGCCATAGTGGGAAGAATGGGGACAGTGCTGGAGACCAGCCTAAAATGGGAGAGGCAGAGACAGCTAGAAATGTCAGGGGATGGGTCAATAATATCACAGCTTGATAGAAAAAATGGCAGAGGGACCAGGAGCAAAACTGGAAAAGTATATAACTTGAGTATAATTTGTGTCATTATTTTGATGTTCCAAATCTAATGTATTTAACTGCACTAGTAGAAATTCTGTGTCCTGGACAAATCAGGTAATCACTCCTCTGTGACTCACTAAACTTACACCATAGATGGAGCTCTGTGTTCAGTTCCATTGTCCTAATACAAGGGGGACAATGAGCAAAGGACAAAATGTGACAAGATAAAAGATAGCCATAATGAGAAAGAGTCTGGAAAACATGCTATCTGAGGAATTGCTGAAAACTCTGATTATAAGTGAAGGAGGAGGAAGAAGAAGGGGGGGGAAGGGGAGAAGGAGGGAGGACAAGAAGAATTAAAGATCTCTAAATTCTTATTAGGACTTCCCAGGTAGTGCAGTGGTAAAGAAGCTTCCATGGTGCAGGAGACACAAGAGATGTGAGTTTGATCCCAGAGTCGGGAAGATCCCCTGGAGTAGGAAATGGCAACCCACTCCAATATTCGTGCCTGGAAAATTCCATGGACAGAGGAGCCTGGTGGGCTTCAAAGAGTCCGTGTGGTCAAAGGGAGTTGGGTACAACTGAGTGACTAAGCACACACCCAAGTTCTTATTCACTGTTCTATTACCGGGTCCTTCAGATATTCAGCTGAAAAGTCTGGTGCTATGAATCTAAAGACTCGCTAATTAAATACAACGGAAACTACGCACCCTTTGACAAACATCTTCCCTTTTCCCTCCACTTCCCAGACCCTGGAAACCACCATTCTGCTCTTTGTTTTTATGAGTTCAGTTTTGAGGGACTTCCCTGGTGTTCCAGTGGTTAGGACTCCATGCTTCCCCTGCAGGGAGTGCAGAATGGATCCCTGGTCAGAAAACTAAGATCCGTCATCCTATCATGTGGCCAAAAAAATAGAGCGCGGGAGAGAGATTGGTGTATGAGTTTAGCTTTTGAGATGATGGTTAATCAGTGTGATTGCAGCAATCATTTCACAATATATACAAACAGTAAAATACCACATTGTACACTTTAATCTTTTTTTGTAAATAATACCTCACCAAAGCTGGAAAAAATACAAATAGTATCATCAAAATATGTCTCTTATTCAAAGATGCTAATTACAGGTTTTTTTTTATTATTCTTGTTGTCCATTATTTAGCAAGTTACCTCTGGCAACATATACTGATATTTGCAGAAAGAAAATACCAATAGTAAAGTAATGAAAATAAAAACAATGACAATATGATTGTTTTGCACCCTTATAGGGTACTAAAGGTACAGAGGATATTTATATCCTATATTTTTTGGTTTTCACAATAGTCCTATCTTAAGAAGAAAAACTGAATCTTGGGATGACATGAAAAGAAGAATGATTCTGAATTATGAGGATAGCAAAAAGACCACAGCCTCAAGAATGAGAAAAGTAGAGTAATTACTTGCTTTGCGCTGAGCTTAGAGGCAGTGATTTCTTTATTCTTGGGTTAAGGGTGAGAACCTTGAATCATCCATTTCCTATCCTGCCCTCACAGGCTGTCAAGTGCAGTGCCCTTGGTGAACTCCAACTAGTCATTCCATATGCTTCTAGGGGCCATCAGTCACCTTTGATAGGACAATTTCTACAATTTCATTCAGGTACTGGTCATTCCTCCATCTCAGCCATTTTTCTGGCCCCATCAACACTGGACGTTTCCTCTCTCCATGACTGATCTTCAGAGTTTAGCATCTTACTCACCTTTTGTCTAATGCTTTGGGGTAGGTTTTTCGAAATCTGCTTTACCCCAAATTCATGAGGTGTGATGTTGCCAGCCTGGCCTTAAACTTGAATTTCCTCAAACTGAGTCAATTACCTTTGCTTTTTTTTTTTTTTAATGTGATGCTAAAGCTGAAACTCCAGTATTTTGGCCACCTCATGCGAAGAGTTGACTCATTGGAGAAGGCTCTGATGATGGGAGGGATTGAGGGCAGGAGGAGAAGGGGACGACAGAGGATGAGATGGCTGGATGGCATCACTGACTTGATGGGTGTGAGTCTGGGTGACCTCCGGGAGCTGGTGATGGACAGGGAGGCCTGGCATGCTGCGATTCATGGGGTCGCAAAGACTCGGACACGACTGAGCGACTGATCTGATCTGATCTGCTCTGATGTGGTTACAAATGTGGTTCAGATCAGATCAGATCAGTCGCTCAGTCGTGTCCGACTCTTTGTGACCCCATGAACCGCAGCACGCCAGGCCTCCCTGTCCATCACCAGCTCTCGGAGGTCACTCAGACTCACATTCATCGAGTCAGTGATGCCATCCAGCCATCTCATCCTCTGTCGTCCCCTTCTCCTCCTGCCCTCAATCCCTCCCAGCATCAGAGTCTTCTCCAATGAGTCAACTCTTCGCATGAGGTAGCCAAAATACTGAAGTTTCAGCTTGAGCATCATTCCCTCCAAAGAAATCCCAGGTCTGATCTCCTTCAGAATGGACCGGTTGGATCTCCTTGCAGTCCAAGGGACTCTCAAGAGTCTTCTCCAACACCACAGTTCAAAAGCATCTATTCTTCGGCGCTCAGCCTTCTTCACAGTCCAGCTCTCACATCCATACATGACCACAGGAAAGACCATAGCCTTGACTAGGCGAACCTTTGTTGGCAAAGTGATGTCTCTGCTTTTGAATATGCTATCTAGGTTGGTCATAACCTTCCTTTCAAGGAGTAAGCGTCTTTTAATTTCATGGCTGCAGTCACCATCTGCAGTGATTTTGGAGCCCAGAAAAAGAAAGTCTGACACTGTTTCCACTGTTTCTCCATCTATTTCCCATGTAGTGATGGGACCAGATGCCATGATCTTCGTTTTCTGAATGTTGAGCTTTAAGCCAACCTTTTCACTCTCCACTTTCACTTTCATCAAGAGGCTTTTGAGTTCCTCTTCACTTTCTGCCATAAGGGTGGTATCATCTGCATATCTGAGGTTATTGATATTTCTCCCGACAATCTTGATTCCAGCTTGTGCTTCCTCCAGTCCAGCATTTCTCATGATGTACTCTGCATATAAGTTAAATAAACATGGTGACAATATACAGCCTTGACGTACTCCTTTTCCTATTTGGAACCAGTCTGTTGTTCCATAACCAGTTCTAACTGTTGCTTCCTGACCTGCATACAGATTTCTCAAGAGGCAGATCAGGTGGTCTGGTATTCCCATCTCTCTCAGAATTTTCCACAGTTTATTGTGATCCACACAGTCAAAGGCTTTGGCATAGTCAATAAAGCAGAAATAGATGTTTTTCTGGAACTCTCTTGCTTTTTCGATAATCCAGCGGATGTTGGCAATTTGATCTCTCGTTCCTCTGCCTTTTCTAAATCCAGCTTGAACATCAGGAAGTTCACGGTTCACATATTGCTGAAGCCTGGCTTGGAGAATTTTGAGCATTACTTTACTAGCGTGTGAGATGAGTGCAATTGTGCGGTAGTTTGAGCACTCTTTGGCATTGCCTTTCTTTGGGATCGGGATGAAAACTGACCTTTTCCAATCTTGTGGCCACTGCTGAGTTTTCCAAATTTGCTGGCATATTGAGTGAAGCACTTTCACAGCATCATCTTTCAGGACTTGGAATAGCTCCACTGGAATTCCATCACCTCCACTAGCTTTGTTCCTAGTGATGCTTTCTAAGGCCCACTTGACTTCACATTCCAGGATGTCTGGTTCTGGGTCAGTGATCACACCATCATGATCATCTGGGTCGTGAAGCTCTTTTTTGTACAGTTCTTCTGTGTATTCTTGCCACCTCTTCTTAATATCTTCTGCTTCCGTTAGGTCCACACCATTTCTGTCCTTTATCGAGCCCATTTTTGCATGAAATGTTCCTTTGGTATCTCTGATTTTCTTGAATAGATCCTTAGTCTTTCCCATTCTGTTGTTTTCCTCTATTTCTTTGCATTGATCGCTGAAGAAGTCTTTCTTATCTCTTCTTGCTATTCTTTGGAACTCTGCATTCAGATGTTTATATCTTTCCTTTTCTCCTTTGCTTTTCGCTTCTCTTCTTTTCGCAGCTATTTGCAAGGCCTCCCCAGACAGCCATTTTGCTTTTTTGCATTTCTTTTTCTTGGGGATGGTCTCGATCCCTGTCTCCTGTACAAATGTGGTTACAATGTGGTTACAAAGACTGAAGATCATTCAGCCCACCATGATTAAACTTTCACAAGACATATGGTCTCCAACATACTATGTGCTCCGCTCAACTGAAAATTAATTATTTTAAAACTCTATTCTCTCGGACTTCCCTGACAGTCCAATAGTTGGGACTTTGCCTTGCAGTTCAGGAGATGCAGGTTTGTTCCCTGGTTGGAAAGCTAAGATCTCACATACCTCTGGGCCAAAAAAGCAAAACATAAAACAGAAGCAATATTGTAACAAATTCGGTAAAGACTTTTATAATGGTCCACATAGAAAAAAAAATAAAACTCTATTATGCCACTCCTCAGACAAAACCTCTTATAGGACCTCATCCCTGCAAAATTACCATCCCAAATCCTGGATCTAGCAGTCCAAGCCTTCCACAAATTTGATCCCAGGCTTCCTTACTCTTGCTTCTTTATCTGTGGCTTCCATATCACCCAAACTCATTACGAAATCATTAGATTAGGCCTTCCACCTCTGTGCCTTTACTTGTGCCCTCTCTCTTTCCTAAGATGCTACCTTCTTCCCAGCCTTCTAAATTCTACTGATCTTTCAAATATCAATGAGTCAAACCTCGTCCAGGCAGCCCTCTTTGATTTCTTCACCCCACAGTGGCATCTCCCTCTTCAGAGATGTTACAGTATTTATTGGGACAGGGAGATATGAAAATAAAATTATCAAGTTCTGCTTTGATTTGTAAAATAACTTTTTTAGACCAGATCAGATCAGTCACTCAGTCGTGTCTGACTCTTTGCAACACCATGAATCGCAGCACTCCAGGCCTCCCTGTCCATCACCAACTCCCAGAGGTCACCCAGACTCACATCCATTAAGTCAGTGATGCCATCCAGCCATCTGATCCTCTGTCTTCCCCTTCTCCTCTTGTCCCCAAGCCCTCCCAGCATCGGAATCTTTTCCAATGAGTCAACTCTTCACATGAGGTGGCCAAAATACTGGAGTTTCAGCTTTAGCATCATTCCTTCCAAAGAAATCCCAGGGCTGATCTCCTTCAGAATGGACTGGTTGGATCTCCTTGTAGTCCAAGGCACTCTCAAGAGTCTTCTCCAACACCACAGTTCAAAAGCATCAATTCTTCGGCGCTCAGCCTTCTTCACAGTCCAGCTCTCACATCCATACATGACCACTGGAAAAACCATAGCCTTGACTAGATGACCATTGTTGGCAAAGTAATGTCTCTGCTTTTCAATATGCTATCTAGGTTCGTCATAACTTTCCTTCCAAGGAGTAAGCATCTTTTAATTTCCTGGCTGCAGTCACCATCTGCAGTGATTTTGGAGCCCAGAAAAATAAAGTCTGACACCATTTCCACTGTTTCCCCATCTATTTCCCATGAAGTGATGGGACTGGATGCCATGATCTTAGTTTTCTGAATGTTGAGCCAACTTTTTCCTCTCCACTTTCACTTTCATCAGAGGCTTTTTAGTTCTTCACTTTCTGCCATAAGGGTGGTGTCATCTGCATATCTGAGGTTATTGATATTTCTCCTGGCAGTCTTGATTCCAGCTTGTGTTTCCTCCAGTCCAGTGTTTCTCATGATGTACTCTCAGATCAGATCAGTCGCTCAGTCATGTCCAACTCTTTGCGACCCCATGAATCGCAGCACACCAGGCCTCCCTGTCCATCACCAACTCCCGGAGGTCACTCAGACTCACATCCATTGAGTCAGTGATGCCATCCAGCCATCTCATCCTCTGTCGTCCCCTTCTCCTCCTGCCCTCAATCCCTCCCAGCATCAGAGTCTTCTCCAATGAGTCAACTCTTCGCATGAGGTGGCCAAAGTACTGGAGTTTCAGCTTTAGCATCATTCCTTCCAAAGAAATCCCAGGGCTGATCTCCTTCAGAATGGACTGGTTGGATCTCCTTGCAGTCCAAGGCACTCTCAAGAGTCTTCTCCAACACCACAGTTCAAAAGCATCAATTCTTCGGCGCTCAGCCTTCTTCACAGTCCAGCTCTCACATCCATACATGACCACAGGAAAGACCATAGCCTTGACTAGGCGAACCTTTGTTGGCAAAGTGATGTCTCTGCTTTTGAATATGCTATCTAGGTTGGTCATAACTTTCCTTCCAAGGAGTAAGCGTCTTTTAATTTCATGGCTGCAGTCACCATCTGCAGTGATTTTGGAGCCCAGGAAAATAGAGTCTGACACTGTTTCCACTGTTTCCCCATCTATTTCCCATCAAGTGATGGGACCAGATGCCATGATCTTCGTTTTCTGAATGTTGAGCTTTAAGCCAACTTTTTCACTCTCCACTTTCACTTTCATCAAGAGGCTTTTAGTTCCTCTTCACTTTCTGCCATAAGGGTGGTGTCATCTGCATATCTGAGGTTATTGATATTTCTCCTGGCAGTCTTGATTCCAGCTTGTGTTTCTTCCAGTCCAGCGTTTCTCATGATGTACTCTGAATATAAGTTAAATAAGCAGGGTGATAATATACAGACTTGACGTACTCCTTTTCCTATTTGGAACCAGTCTGTTGTTCCATAACCAGTTCTAACTGTTGCTTCCTGACCTGCATATAGATTTCTCAAGAGGCAGGTCAGGTGGTCTGATATGCCCATCTCTTTCAGAATTTTCCACAGTTGATTGTGATCTACACAGTCAAAGGCTTTGGCATAGTCAATAAAGCAGAAATAGATGTTTTTCTGGAACTCTCTTGCTTTTTCCATGATCCAGCAGATGTTGGCAATTTGATCTCTGGTTCCTCTGCCTTTTCTAAAACCAGCTTGAACATCAGGAAGTTTATGGTTCACGTATTGCTGAAGCCTGGCTTGGAGAATTTTGAGCATTACTTTACTAGCGTGCGAGATGAGTGCAATTGTGAGGTAGTTTGAACATTCTTTGGCATTGCCTTTCTTTAGGATTGAAATGAAAACTGACCTTTTCCAGTCCTGTGGCCACTGCTGAGTTTTCCAAATGTGCTGGCATATTGAGTGCAGCACTTTCACAGCATCATCTTTCAGGATTTGAAATAGCTCAACTGGAATTCCATCACCTCCACTAGCTTTGTTCATAGTGATGCTTTCTAAGGCCCACTTGACTTCACATTCCAGGATGTCTGGCTCTAGATGAGTGATCACACCATCATGATTATCTGGGTCATGAAGATCTTTTTTGTACAGTTCTTCTGTGTATTCTTGCCACCTCTTCTTAATATCTTCTGCTTCTGTTAGGTCCGTATCACTTCTGTCCTTTAAAATGAGCCCATCTTTGCATGAAATGTTCCCTTGGTATCTCTAATTTTCTTGAAGACATCTCTAGTCTTTCCCATTCTGTTGTTTTCTTCTATTTCTTTGCATTGATCGCTAAAGAAGGCTTTCTTATCTCTTCTTGCTATTCTTTGGAACTCTGCATTCAGATGTTTATATCTTTCCTTTTCTCCTTTGCTTTTCGCTTCTCTTCTTTTCACAGCTATTTGCAAGGCCTCCCCAGACAGCCATTTTGCTTTTTTGCATTTCTTTTCCATGGGGATGGTCTTGATCCCTGTCTCCTGTACAATGTCACGAATCTCATTCCATAGTTCATCAGGCACTCTATCTATCAAATCTAGGCCCTTAAATCTATTTCTCACTTCCACTGTATAATCATAAATGATTTGATTTAGGTCATACCTGGAGCTATATATACCTACATATATACAAATACATATTTATATGTATACAATAAAAATATTTTTATTAACATTTGTTCTATGAATAAAATTTATTTTCTATTTTATTCTTTTTATCTCTATTCTGTTTCCCTTTTTAAAATGCTTGTCTACAACCCACTAAACTGTTTTCTTAAGCAGATCAGAACCCAATCCTAAAATAGAAGACTCTGACAGCCCTTTTTGCTGTATAGTCTAGACTCTGACTTGCAGCTGAGTGAGAGCTTCAGGGTAGAAGCCAAGTCCAAGGACTCAACCTGTCATCACCTACCTATAAAAGCACAGGTCAGCAAACTGACAGAGTCTCGGGCCATGAGCTTTTATGGAAGTTCAACTATCAACATATCCTGTGAACTAGGGCATACTTCCTGCATCTAAACCTTTACCCATAAATTGAAAAGAGGGAAACCTCTCACTGACCTCACAGAATTGCCACCAGGAAAACTCAGAATGTCTGCAGTGCCCTTTGGAAATGCCAGGTGACCCCTTTGGAAGTACCTCTTTTAGTGCAGCAGGAACTGTTCTATAGCAGAGACCATCATAAAAGCCATATAGAAAAAAAACACCATCTGGATTGCATCAATTTCTGACCCCTGGGTTTTTGACAAAATCTGGGTAGATGTTTTTGTAGTACACTGGTTCTCAAAAATACACGAATCCTTTATTCTAATTTGACAGGGTATTGGGGGGTGGGGAGAGAGACAGAGAAGGAAGGAGAGATGATCCCTATTTCAGAAACCATGCACGGCATCTTATTAAAAATATACTCTTAAATCTATTATGAATTTTGAAGATCATTCTAATATTTCACAGAAAAACAGATGAGTAATTTCTTCAGTTTAGTGTAGTTCACTGGTTCCAGAAGTGGGCTATAATTGAAGGTAAAATTTCCTATTATGGATGGTGCTCAAGCAAAAGCTGGGTGACAATTTGGATAAGATGTAGTAAAGAGCATTGAAGCTTACAGTGGTGAGGGATTAGGTGTCCTTTAAGGCCACTGATTCATTTGGCTGAAATGTATTTAGCATCATCAATCATGCCAATTACAAAGATGGCTCCAATTATTCCCCTTTCTACATTGGTATCCCTGGCCATGGGTGCTGTGCCATGTGCCTCTGCATCTATTCCCATCAAAGAGTTAAGGCTTTCCCCTTCCCACCTCCTTGAATCTGGGTTTATTTGTGAGACTGACTTTGGCCAACAGCATATGGTAGATGCAACCCAACTTCTGAACCCAGATTCAAGAAGTCTTGTTCTTTTGCAACCCTGACCAGCTACTACGCAAAAAAGCTTGGACCAGCTTGAATGATGAATGATAATCACCCCCATCACACCAACCAATCATCAACCAACCACAGGACATGAAAGTGAGACCACTCTAGACCAGCCAGCCTATCCCCTTCTGACAACTAACTGACCACAAACACATGAACACAACTCACTGAGATCAGTAGGACTTAATCTAACAGAACCAACAGACCCCATAGACTTATGTACAACTTTTTACATAAGTTCACCTGATCACCTTTAATATAACTGTACTGAGGCAACAAGACTGTTTCTAGTGTATATTAAAGTGCATTTTCCAGGTGTCATGGATTTATATCCTCCACCACCCAACCCCCAACCGAAATCATGACATTCTATGGAGCAAGAGAGAGAAAAATTTCCAATAATGGGTGGGGGATTTCAGTGTAATACAGGAGGATATCTGCTAACAATGAGGATGTTAAGGTCTTCATTCTCTGAGGACATTCACATGCAGGCCACATGGCCCCTGAGAGGGGGTAGGGTTTGGAGCCCTGTGGTTTTGAGCCTCTCAACAACAAGTTATAAAGGTGTTCTTCATGCCAGAGGAGCCTCCTGCTGGTTGGAGAGTTGAATTTAATAACTGTAGCATCCCTCTTGATCTCAGGGCATGAATTTCAGTCATTTTCCTTTGACCTTATAAAAGCTGGGAAAGGACAGGAGGCAAAGAAGGTTGGTGGTAGTTTTTTGTTGTTGTTGTTGTTCTTCGCCAAGATCCAGAATCTCTAAAAGCCAACTGTATTAAAGACTAAGATCAGCTAGGTAGTATTAAGGCTGGGAAACCATCCCCAAGCCCACCACCCACCCTCTGCCATACACATCCACAACATTTCACCCTGAATCTTATCCCACAAGCAATCAAGAAAAGAGCCTTGAATGAATTGAGCTAGAGAAGGCAGAAATTATAAATACAATTGACCTCGAACAATATGAGTTTGAACTGCATGGATCCACTCATGCAAGGAATTTTTTCAATAAATACATTGGATTTTTTTTTGAGATTTGCAATAATTTGAAAAAACTTTCAGATAAACTGCTAAGAAAAAATTTGGTATGTCAATATGACCATATAGATATTCATATAACATACAAACTGTGTTAATTGACTGTTTATGTTATAAGTGGGGCTTCTGGTCAACAGTAGGCTATTAGTAGTAAGTTTAGGGGGAAGTCAAAAGTTATACATAAATTTTCAACTGCATGAATGATCAGATTCCCTAACCTCCATATCATTCAAGGGTTAATTCTACTTTAAACTTTTGAGTTCTGGGGATTTGGAGAGACAGCAATAGCTATCCAGTCAGACTCTGGAATAGATAACATGGAACAAGATGGGTGACCTTAAAAGTTCTTGCCTACCCTAAGAGTAAGTGATTGTTTTTTAATTAATTTATTTATTTTAACTGGAGGCTAATAACTTTACAATATCGTGGTGGTTTTGCCATACATCAACATGAATCAGCCATGGGTGCACATGTGTCCCCATGATCCTGAACCCCTCTCCCACTTCCCTCCCCACCCCATCCCTCTGGGTTGTCCCAGAGCACCAGTTTTGAGTGCCCTGCTTCGTGCATTGAACTTGCACTGGTCATCTATTTTACATATGGTAATACACACACTTCAATGCTATTCTCTCAAATCATCCCACCCTTGCTTTCTTCCACATAGTCCAAAAGTCTATTCTTTACATCTGTGTCTCTTTCGCTGTCTTGCATATAGGGTCGTCATTACCATCTTTGTAAATTCCATATGTATGCCTTAGTATACTGTTTTGGTGTTTCTCTTCCTGACTTACTTCATTCTGTAGAATAAGCTTCAGTTTCATCCACCTCATTAGAATGGACTCAAATGCATTTTTT
The DNA here is from genome assembly GCA_935064755.1 of Tragelaphus eurycerus. Taxonomy (NCBI): domain Eukaryota; kingdom Metazoa; phylum Chordata; class Mammalia; order Artiodactyla; family Bovidae; genus Tragelaphus; species Tragelaphus eurycerus. The sequence goes on along the minus strand of CAKXYN010000034.1, from coordinate 6,120,128 downwards.
TTAGCTGAGTAATATTCCATTTTGTATATGTACCACAACTTACTTGTCCATTCATCAGCCAATGGACATCTAGGTTGTGTTCATGTCCTAGCTATTTTAAACAGTGCTGCAATGAAAATTGGGCTACATGTGTCTCTTTCAATTCTGCTTTCCTCATTGTATATGCCCAGCAGTGGAATTGCTGGGTCATATGACAGTTTTATTTCCAGTTTTTTAAGGAATTTTCACATTGTTCTCCATAGTGGTTGTACTAGTTTGCATTCCCACCAACAGTGTAAGAGGGTTCTCTTTTCTTCACACCCTCTCCAACATTTATTGTTTGTAAATGCTGTATTGTTTGCAAATGTATTGTTTGATGGCAGCCCTCAGTTGATCAGCCTCAGATGGTACCTCATTTTGGTTTTGATTTGCATTTCTCTGATAATGAATGATGTTGAGCATCTTTTCACGTGTTTGTTAGCCATCTGTATGTCTTCTTTGGTGAAATGTTTGTTTAGTTCTTTGGCCCACTTTATGGTTGGGTCATTTATTTTTGTGGTATTGAGCTGCATGAGCTGCTTGTATATTTTAGAGATTAATTCTTTGTTGATTGTTTCATTGGCCATTATTTTCTCCCATTCTGAAGGCTGCCTTTTAACCTAGCTTATAGTTTCTTTCATTGTGCAAAAGTTTTTCAGTTTAATTAGGTCCCAATTATTTATTTTTGTTTTTATTTCCATTAGAGTTAGTGATTCTTACAAAATCCCAGAACGTATCAACTTTTTTGAGTAAGTACCACCAATATCTCTGTATTTATATCTTTGTAATTTTTGAATGAATTAAACATCAGCTATGGCCTCAAGTCAAGAGACGTGTATTTGATCCCTAGATCAGGAAGTTCCCCTAGAGAAGGAAATGGCAACCCATTCTAGTATTCTTGCCTGGGAAATGCCATGGACAGAGGAGCCTTGTGGGTTCATGGGGTTGCAAAGAGCCAGGCACAACTGAGTGATGAAACAGCAACAATAGATAGACTAGTCATGAATTCTTCCTGCATAGCAATGAACATGAACCCATGTTGTAGGGACCACTGCTCTGGATTGCTTCAGACCTTCTATGTTTTTTGGTTCCAGCACCCAGGAAAGGCACGCTGCTATTCCCTCTCCTTCCTCCCCACAGACCAGCAGCCTAGGAAGCACACAGCTCCTCAGAGCAGCCTTCCCATCCTGCATGGTCCTCACACTTCCAGTGGTACTTTCCAACACTGACTTTTCATGAAATGATGAGGAATCAAATCAATTCTCACTCCAATATAAAAACAGTATCCATCAGTGAATCTCCTTGCTGTATCTAAATATGAAGATGCACTTATTTTCAGGCAGGGAGAAAAGAAGAAGAAATGGACATGATGAACAAATAAACTTTACAGTTTAAGGAATTCAAGTCCACTTGACATTTCTCATATGTTCTGCAAAGGACAGAGCTTGTATAATAAACTTATTACTACCCACCTTCCTGTCACTGCTTTTCATGAGTTTAGAAATCAGTCCACAGTGACATTCTAAGTGTTGAAAGTGCAGTTTCAAGCAATATTTTACAATCAAAAGAACCCTAAGCTCTTGAATAAAAGGATGAGAAATCAAGAGCTATGGGAAAGACTAGCTGTTCATTCATTCAACAAATGATCGTTAAGCATCAATGATTCAAATACACTATAAGAGCCATTCACTACAGAGAACAAAGCTCTAGAAAGTGGAAAAAAGGACCTACCTAACTTTCTATTCCCTATTCTAGGATAAGAGCTCTTAAGCAAGGAACATTTATATTACAGATCAGGAAGGGAGACGGAAATATTTCCTTGGCTTAATAGAACCAGTCTTCATTTACAAATAAAAATATTAATAATAACCATAGTAAATATCTGTACTGTATAATTATATGGCAAACACTGCTCTGAGAAGCTATGTTATTTTTATTAACTAGACATGAGACCTTGTTCTAAATGCTACTGGTGAATCACTCATGTGATCACGGCAATGAATGAATGAGGTGTGAGGCAGATCTTCATATCACACTTAAATCATAGATAGGAAACTAAGATGAGAAAAGATTAGTAAATTTCCCTTGCTCACTTTCTTGGTGAACTTATGAATGGAGCAAGGCCGCTTGACCCCAGAGCTTCTACTCTATACTCTAATGGCTACAACACACTGCCCTCATTCTAGGTGCACTTGACCTAAAGAGAGTTAAAGATATGGTAAAAGGAGAAATATATCTTTTCTATAGATCATAAAGAAGACATTTAAGAAGGAAAGTAACCCTCTTAGTCCTACCAGTAGAGATGTGATTGATTTTAAAGGGACATACAGAGTGAAGTAAGGCAGAAAAAGAAAAACAAATATGATATATTAATACATATATGTGGAATCTAGAAAAATGGCACAGATGAACCTGTTCACAAAGCAAAAATAGAGGCAAAGGCATAAGAACAAATATATGGATGCGAAGGGTGGTGGAATAGATTGGGAGGATGGGATTGACATATGTACACTACCGTGTGTGAAGTAGATGACTTCTTCAGTAGTGAAGTGAAGTAGGTGAGGGTCTACGGTATAGCACAGGGGGGGAAAAAGGAGGTACAACCTGTTTGTAGGACATATATTAAGTTAACCTTAAAATTGCATTACAATGTACATTGAGCTCAGTCAGTCAATCATGTCCAACTCTTTGCAAACGTATGGACTGTAGCCCCACCCCCCCAGACTCCTCTGTCCTTGGATTTCCCAGGCAAGGATACTGGAATGGGTTGCCATTTCCTTCTCCAGAGCCAATATATATTAGGTGCAGATAAATACTGTTTGATTCCACCTGTATAAGGCACCTAGAATAGTCAAATTCATCGAGTCAGAAAGTACATTGGTGGATGTCAGGGGCTGGAGGGTGGGGATGGCAAATGGGGAATCAGTGTTTAATGGGGGCAGGGTTTCAGTGCAGGAGGATGAAAACTTTGGGAGATGAGCATTGTGCAACAATGTGAATGTACTTAGTGCCAACGAACTTTGAAGTTAAATACTATTAAAATAGTGTGCTTTATATTTTGAGTTTTACCACGATATTTAAAAAAAATTTTTTTAATCTACTGAAAAACCAGCAACAGCTTAGAGAAACAGATGCTTTTGATTCTTTACCCACAACCATATTCACAAAACCAGAGCTAATTCCCCATTTTTCACCTTCCCCCTTGCTTGCCTTAGGAAGTGGTTGACAAGAGGCACGTGTCGCAACAGTCACCATGAGATATCTTTTTCTGTCCAAGATCTGGTTACTATGTGGCAGAGCTAGAAATTCTCAGGAGCTCATAACACTGCCCTAGTCTGCTTCTCTAAAGTGAAAATTAAATAAGCACATTTCTCAGCCCAAGAGTTGAAGAGGAGCAAGACGCAAGTAGAGAGAAGTGTCTTCACTTTCCTTCCTGTGACCTGGAACAGGAAGAGGACAGTAAATAAGGAAGGAGCGTGCCACCACAGAGGAGGAAAGGTGTTTCCTCCTATCTGTTGAAGTTTCTTGTTTATCCTCACCTCAAAGTCTCCACATAACACAACACCCTATGAGTGTATTCATCAAGACACAAGATACCATGCACAATAGAGCTGAGAAAAGAAAAAGGACCTGAAGCTAACTCTGCAGAGTCACCTTCAGCCCACGTTTGGCATCAATGAAATTCAGAAATCCCTGTGGATCCTCCTGAATGCTTTCGAAGGTAATGAGTAAGTGAAAACACAGCTGCTAATGTTTCTAGAACTGATCTAGCATTCACTATCAGATCTCAGTATTATTACAAGCTGGTCTGATGCTCATCATCAAGCCAGTTCTCCTTTTGATGCTGATGATCTCCCAGAATATTGTGTGAAGAGAATGGCTCTGAGACCATGATAAAGCAACACAGAACAAAGGTCACTGTGCAACACAAAACACCCATCATCTCCCCTCCCTAAGTGAGAGGTCGTGTCCGACTCTGTGTGATCCCATAGACAGTAGCCCACCAGGGTCCCCCGTCCCTGGGATTCTCCAGGCAAGAATCCTGGAGTGGGTCGCCATTTCCTTCTCCAATGCATTAAAGTGAAAAGCTACTTCTTTACAATTACAATGAATTCTCACTTATAAACTGGTCCCTATAGATAAGATTTCCTGAAACATCCAATCATAGAACTGCCTTCACTTTCTGACAACACCCACTCAAGAAGACTCTGCTTTCTTAGACCCTCCTCCAAATTGCCCAACAAAAGCCCAAATTCTCTAATAGGTTCTTTCAAGCATACTTTTACTGAGGCAGTCTGTGGTTTTCTCACTATGATGAGAAATTAAATCCAACTTGTTTCATCTACAAGCTTTCTTTCCAGCTGGGGTCTAGTCGAAGGACATTGACTGTAGGCAAAAAAGGTTGGCAAGATTTCCAGACGGTGGCCATATTTAAGGGTGAAGTTAGCATTTGCTGTAAACAACAGCAACAATAAACCTCAATGGCACAATACAGTAAGTAGTTGTTGTTCATGACTGTGGCAATCAGTTGGTTTGGGGCTGCACTAGCTCAGATTTCTGGGGTAGCCTGACTTCTGGCTGATCTAGACTGAGCTGGACTGGGATTACTAGTTGCTTCTGCTCTGTTGCGAGCATGTCTCATCTTCCAGCAGGGTAGCTTTTCCATCATCTCATGGATGGTGGAGGCACCTGAGAGCAAGGAGAAACGTGCAAGCCTCTTGACTGTCAAGGCTCAGAACCGTCACACCATCACTTTGCCTCATTTTGAAATGAAAAAAAGAACCTGCTGTTCCAACAAGCATTAAATGCAAGTCACACAAATAGATCTGATTTATGGCAGAGATGGGGAAGCATGGGGAGTAGACTCCATGTCCTTAGTGAGAGCCACCGAAAAGTGGATTGCAAAATACTTGGACAAAAGAAGCATTGAGGAACTGGAATTATCATTGCAATCTACTATAGGCAGAACTGAATAATAACTGTAACCAGACCTCAAGGGACCTGTACTATCAGGGTAGATGCCAAGGTGGTGCCTGGACAGCCAAGTCTCCTTCCCCACATGCCCTGAACTAATCAAGCCAAGAGTGAACAACCCGGTCCAGTGGTTAAGACTCCTCACTCCCAAGCCAGGAGACCTGGGTTCGACCCCTGGTCAAGGAACTAGATCCCACATGCCACAACTAAGAGTTCACTTGCTGCAATGAAGATGGAAGACCCATGTGCCATAACTAAGGCCCAGGGCAATCAAATGAATAAATATTTTTAAAATAAAAGTGAAATAAAATTATTTTAAAAAAAGAGTGACCAGCCAGACTGTGATTTACACTAGTTACAGGCTTCAATCACAAATCATGAATCCCAGCAGACCCAAAAGCAACCAGCAAACAAGGAACATGACTCCACAATTTGCTAAAGACAGAAGATGCTTCTTCAAAGACTCATGTCTTCTCTTCTATCCCAAGTTTGTCCAAGTTTTTGCTTCAGTCTTCATATTCATATTCTTAGCTACTCTCTCACTGTGAGAGGTAGAGATAGCTGAGAGCCGAAATATTATTTTCTAGATAGAATTGGCATTTACCTTGGGGGAAGATTTAAATGATTAGTATGGACCAAGTATTATATAGGATTGAACCAAACCAAAATTGTGTCCACCTAAACAGCCAGTGTGGTATCAAGATAAGGCGTGAATAGCAACATTAAGAAAGTACATTTTCTCTGCACATCAGAGTTGGGCTATGTGTAAATTTGTGACCCTTGATATAGTCAACACTAAAAACTGTGACTTTTTCATGTCTTTTTCAAGTCTAAAATGTTCGAAGATGTCATCCACAAAGCTATTTCCCCCATCTCTGGTCTAGAAGAGACTACGAGAGAAAGATGAACAACGTTTTCTCCATCAGTCTGATTGGACACATCCTTTTTAAACGCTGAGACCTGCCCTAATTGGTGGGGTTGTCTCTTTTTTAGTTTTCAAATGAAATTACTTTATAAATACTTCACAGGCTATTGTGTGAATCAAATTCAACAGCAGATGCAAAAGTATTTTGAAAGTTCAAAATGTCAAATATATATATATAAAGTTATTTGATGTGCAGTTCCAATACTAAGCATGCTAACAGACACAGTTTTCTCATTATCGAGGTGACTGGTAAAGTGGAAATAACACTAGATTGACTTAGGAGCCTCCTGTTCAAATTCCAGCTCTGACACTACCCAATGGGCATGATCCTAAGCAAGACCTTCACCTGCTCCAGACCTCAGCACTCTCAATAAAGTGAGGCGGTAAAATTAGACAGTTTCTAAGGATTTTTTGAGCTCTAAATAACTTTTCTGGTTAACATATTTTCAAACATAATTTTTATTTGAAGAAGAAAAAAGACTACCTTTATATATACGAAAGCCTCTTTAGAAGCCTGCCTTTCAAACAATAATAAAACAATCCTTATCTTGGAGTCAATTTCATTCCATCCACTTTGAACCTACTGGAATCATCTAGAAGAAAAACCAGTGCTATGAGTCTTATAAATGCCCAAGTTCATTGCCTTAAAGACATTTCCAGGCTATGATGCAGGGAGGGGGAACCCAGACAATGCTTGGCATAGCCCTTGAGTTGAGGAGCCAGAATTGAGAGTCCTAAGATATCAAAGCAGCTAGTATAGAAGACCTACACCGAGAGAATGTCAGAGATCTGCAGAGGTGAATCCTGACCAGCGCATGTGTACGAGTAAACTCCTTAGGAACAAAGAAGAACAATCGAGAAGGATTCAAGAAAATAATGCTGGGGCTCAAACTGGTTCCAGAAACAGTGTCCATTTCCACCACCCAGACTGAAAAATACTGCATTAGTTTTTCTTCTACATAATTCCAGTAGGTTCAATACCATGACTGATAGGGCATGGAGTAGAATACTCAGAAAGATCTTACCTAGATAGTAGGGAATAGTCATCCCTGAACCAGGAACTACTCAGATCTCACCTAACAAATCTTAGGAGAATGAAAGAATCAAACTATTTCCAAGTAATTTAACAGCATCCCATGGCAAAGCTCAAAAATACATGTAAGAATAAAAAAAATATATAGCCAGCACCCAAAAAAGTAAAATTCACAGTTTTGCAAAAAACAGCAACATATGATCCAGAGTGAGGAGAAAAATTAATCAATCAAAACCAACCCAGAATGGACACAGATGTTAGAATTAGCAGGCAAGGATTTTAAAAGAGCCATCGTAACAGTGATCCATATGTTCAAATGTTAATTAAAGACATGGAAGATATCACAACCACTCAAATAGAACCTGTGAGATGAAGACTAATCAGTGCAAAGTGTGAGATGAAAGCCACACTGGATGGGACTAATAGTAGGTTAGATACTACAGGGAAAAGATAGTGAGTTTAAAGATATGATAACAGAAAATAACCAAAATGAGACACCAAGAGAAAAAATTATTTTTAAAAATGTGAAAAAAAAAAATCTGTGAGCACTTCAAGTGGCTTAATATGTGGATAACTAGAAATAATGTAAAGGGAGAAAGAAAATATTTGAAGAAATAACAGTTAAAAGTTTTCCACTTTTGATAAAAATTATAAACACACAGTTTTAAGAAGTTGGATGAAACTCAAGAACAATAAACATGTACAAAACTATGCAAAAGCACGTTATAATCAAATTGCTTAAAACTGGTAATAAAGCATCATAGTTTTAGCAAGATTTTAATAGCTATAGACAAGCTACTTTATAGTTTCTATGGAGATAAAGGAAATAGAATAGCTAACACTAATTTTTTAAAGAAGAATATAGTAGAATGAATTACTCCACCCAATGCTAAGACCTTGTACATGGTTACTATAATCAAGAACAGCACAAATATGCCCAACTGATTTTTGACAAATGCTTCAGAAGTAATTTAATGAAGAATGAAGAGACCTTTCAACAAATGGTTCTCGAACAACTGACAACCACAGACAAACAAGTGAACCTCAATCTAGACTTCACACCACACACAAAAGCTAACTCAAAATGGATCATGGATTTGAATGTATAACATAAAGCTGCAAACCTTTAGAAGAAAACATAGAAGGAAATCTTTGGGACCTAGGACAGGAAAATAATTTTCAGAAGACACCAAAAGCACAATCCATATAAGAAAAAAAAATTGATGTTGGACTTTTTCAAAATTTAAAAACTTTAATACCATGATAGGCCCTGTTAAGGGGATGGAAAGGCAAGTCATTTGATGAAAATATTCAAAGGCCACATATCTGACAAAGATCTTATAGCTAGGATATACAGTAAAAAAATTCAATTAGAAAATAGACATAAGACTTGTATATAAATCTTCATAGCAGCTCTATTTGTAACACTCTGAGACTGCAAACAACCCAAATAACCATCAAAAGGTGAATTGATAAACCCTGTTACATCCATGCAATGGAATACTTTCCACAAAAAAAAAAAAAGGAATGAATACTGATACATGAGACAACAAGGATAAGTGGATAAATCTCCAAATAATTATGTTGAGTAAAAGAGGCCAGACCAAAAAAGAGAACACACTCATCATTCCATTTGTGTATCTATAATGACAGAAAGCAAATCAGGGATCACATGGAAATAAAAGTAGGGCGGATGAAACAAATACAAAAGGCAGTGAAGAAACTTTGTGTTGATGGAAACGTGCATTATATTGACTGTGACGATGGTTTTATGAAGGTATACACATGTCAAAACTTACTAAGTTATATACAAAAATGTATGGCTTATTTTATATCAGTTTTGCCCCACAAAAGCTGTCAATAAAAAAATGTTACTTTGGGAATTTGCTGGCTGTCCAGTAGTTAGGATATCAGGCTTCCAATGCAGGGGCTGCGAGTTCAATTCCTGGTTGGAGAGCTAAGATCCCACATGCTGCATGAAGCAGCAAAAACAAACAACAACAACAAAAATTGTTACTTTAATTGGAGGCTAATTGCTTTACAATATTGTATTGGTTTTGCCATAATTAGCCTCCAATTAAAATAAATAAATTTATATTAAAAAATTACTGTGAAAAAAAGTGTTACTTTATCTCTACATAATATTGTTATGATGTCATGTCTGCATCAGATCAGATCAGATCAGTCGCTCAGTCATGTCCGACTCTTCGCGACCCCATGAACCGCAGCACGCCAGGCCTCCCTGTCTACCACCAGCTCCTGGAGGTCACTCAGACTCACATCCATCAAGTCAGTGATGCCATCCAGCCATCTCATCCTCTGTCGTCCCCTTCTCCTCCTGCCCTCAATCCCTCCCAGCATCAGAGTCTTCTCCAATGAGTCAAGTCTTCGCATGAGGTGGCCAAAGTACTGGAGTTTCAGCTTTAGCATCATTCCTTCCAAAGAAATCCCAGGGCTGATCTCCTTCAAAATGGACAGGTTGGATCTCCTTGCAGTCCAAGGGACTCTCAAGAGTCTTCTCCAACACCACAGTTCAAAAGCATCAATTCTTTGGTGCTCAGCCTTCTTCACAGTCCAGCTCTCACATCCATACATGACCACTGCATATGGATGTCTAACTGATGACTTCAACCGTTAGATCTGAACTGCTAATATCCCTACTCCTCAAGTATGCCCCAATCGGAGTTATCCTATTTTAATGACTAGCAACCCGAATCTTCAAACTGTTGACCAAATCATCATTTTCTCTTGTCGTTCCCTTATAGAAAATCCATATCGAGTCCATCAGCAAATCTGTTCATTCCTTCAAAAATACCCCAATTCTGCCCACTTATACCACACCAAGTGGTGTCTCCCTGGTCAATGCCAACATCCTTGTAGCCGTCACTACCTACCTGGTGTCCTTGCCTCTGCCCTTGCCCTCCTATGCTTTGCTCTGATTGCTGAAATGAACTTAAAAAAGAAAACTGAAGAAAACTAAAAAAAATTTTTTTTTCACTACACTGGATCTTCATTCCTGCATGTGGGCCTTCTCTCGTTGTAGTGAGCAGGGGCTACTCTCTAGCTGCGACACGTGTGCTTCCCATTGCCGTGGCTTCTTGTCACAGAGCGTGGGCTCCGTAGTTGTGGTGCATGGGCTGAGTTGCCCTGTGGCGTGTGTGATCTTCCCAGACCAGGAATCGAATCTGTGTCCCCTGCACTGGCAGACAGCTTCTTAATCACTGTGCCACCAGGGAAGTCCCTGAACTTCTGGTAATATGTCATATTTTTACATTCCTCCTCTCAAAATATCTTCACTAGATTTCTATCTTACTGAGATTGGAAAACCAGTCTTTAAAATGTCCTACAAGTTTCTACATAATCAGCACCCCGGACTCCCGGCTGTGCATTCCTCTCTGGACTCATCTCTTTTTACTTTTTCCCCGACTCGTTCTACTCCGTCACATTGGTCTTCTTGCTGTTTATGAAGTAAACCGGGCATGTTTACACTTCAAGATTTTTGCACTGGCTATTTCCTCTGCCTGGAATTTCCTCTCCCTTAACTACCCATGTGGTCCCAAGTAGTCAAGCAATAGCTAAACTGTGAGAGGATCAGTAAGGAGGCAAGCTCAAATGGGTTTAGACAGTCTGTTACTCATGGAGCACCAGGCAGCACACAACGTGATGCTGACATTGGTTCTGTTGCCCATCCAAGTCGCAGGAAGACAGGAACAGCCTCTGGTGGAAGTAGCTCATGCATGTTTGTGTCACAGTTGAGAAACATTCAGTTTAGGAGATGCCTACTGAACGACTTCCCTTTCACTTTTCACTTTCATGCATTGGAGAAGGAAATGGCAACTCACTCCAGTGTTCTTGCCTGGAGAATCCCAGGGACAGGGGAGCCTGGTGGGCTGCCGTCTACGGGGTCGCACAGAGTCGGACACAACTGAGCGACTTCACTTTCACTTTTCATGTTCATGCACTAGAGAAGGAAATGGCAACCCACTCCAGTGTTCTTGCCTGGAGAATCCCAGGGACGGGGGAGCCTGGTGGGTTGCCGTCTATGGGGTCGCACAGAGTCGGACACGACTGACGTGACTTAGCAGCAGCAGCAGCAGTCTTACATGGGGACGGCTATGAAGTCTGTTCGCCCTCCCCTCCAGAAAGAGCTGTTATCTAAGTACCCTGGAATGGAAGCAAATCTTCTCTGGGGGAAGGAGGGAGACTTTATTTATCCTTTCTTTATCCTAGAAATTCTCCAGGGAGGGGGATAGAGTCCATATTTATTATATGCATCAAGAAATGAATCTACCCAACTTAAAGGGACAGGCTCTCCCGAGCTCCCAAGCCTGTTTACTACTCAAATATCCTTGAAAACCTAGTCTAAGATGTGTGGGAACATCATTTCCAACATGACTCCCCATTTTTCCCCCTTTGAGCTTTTATCCAAATACCATCTTCTCTGAGAGACCTCTCTCATGTATTTACTCGTGTAATACCCCTTGTCTTGCTCCATCCCCCTGAGTTATTTCACTTCAGACAACTTAACCAATTCAAAACAAAAAGTTGACCCTTCAGCAACACAGGTTTGAAATACAGGAGTCCACTGATAATGTGGAGTTTTGCCATAAATACATTGAGAAAAAATTTGGAGATTTGCAACAATTGGAAAAACTCACATATGAACCACATAGCCTAGAAATATCAAGAGAATTATGAGCAAGTTAGGTATGTCATGAATGCATAAAACATATGTAGACATACAGATAACATACAAAATAAGGGTTAATCAACTGTATGTTATCAATAAGGCTTCTGGTTAACAGCAGGCTATCAGGAGTTAAGTTCTCAAGGATACAAAAGTTATACATGGATTTTCAACTGCACAGGGGATCAGTGCCCCTAACCACTGTGTTCTTCAAGGGTCAGCTATATTCAGATTTATGGCTTGCCTTCTTCCACTTGGAGAATGTGTGGTCTGTGAGGGCAAGCAAACTTTTTTGTTTGATTCACTGCTATATCCAGCATCTACAATTGTTGACTACTTATAAGCACCTAACAAATTATTTTCAACTCTGACTCAGTGTTAAGTGCATTATGTTACTTTTCCCTGCAATGCTTTGCAGGGAATTCCAGCCTTCTGAAGAACTGCTGCTGCTATGGCTAAGTCGCTTCAGTCGTGTTCGACTCTGTGCGAACCCATAGACGGAAGCCCACCAGGCTCCCCCGTCCCTGGGATTCTCCAGGCAAGAACACTGGAGTGGGTTGCCATTTCCCTCTCCAATGCATGAAAGTGAAAAGTGAAAGGGAAGTTGCTCAGTCATGTCTGACTCTTCACGACCCCATGGACTGCAGCCTACCAGGCTCTTCCAACCATGGGATTTTCCAGGCAAGAGTACTGGAGTGGGGTGCCATTGCCTTCTCCCTTCTGAAGAAAGAGATACCCAAATAAAACAACAGGTTTTAAGAGAAAAGGTCATGAGGTTACCAATATCTGGAGGCCCAATATTCCTTCCAAAGGGCCAACTGCAGGGAAAATAATTGATTGGAAAATAATCGATTAACAGTAGCCAGCCATTACATCTTTAACTTTACTGTCATAGTGGTCCACCCTTCCCTTGGAATGTTCCTCGCCAATCACTAAGGATAATAATAGACTCAGATCAGATCAGATCAGTCGCTCAGTCATGTCCGACTCTTTGCGACCCCATGAACCGCATCACACCAGGCCTCCCTGTCCATCACCAGCTCCCGGAGGTCACTCAGACTCACATCCATCAAGTCAGTGATGCCATCCAGTCATCTCATCCTCTGTCGTCCCCTTCTCTTCCTGCCCTCAATCCCTCCCAGCATCAGAGTCTTCTCCAATGAGTCAACTCTTCACATGAGGTGGCCAAAATACTGGAGTTTCAGCTTTAGCATCATTCCTTCTAAAGAAATTCCAGGATTGATCTCCTTCAGAATGGACTGGTTGGATCTCCTTGCAGTCCAAGGGACTCTCAAGAGTCTTCTCCAACACCACAGTTCAAAAGCATCAATTCTTCGGTGCTCAGCCTTCTTCACAATAATAGACTACAAGTGAACAATCCCTGCCCAGTGTGGGGTTCATCTGATGGGTAAATTTGGTTCAGAGACTCCCCACTAGCCTGGGCAAGATGTTCACAGATCTCCACTCTAGTATGAGACTTTCTGCCCACCCCCGCTCCCCTCCCCATTTTCACAGATGTCACACCTGTATTGTGGTTGGGGGCGACGCTTAACTCCTCCTCATCCTTTATCCATCATAGACTTTTCCCAGAAGAAAGCACACGTACATCTAATCCTGTTTTCGTGTCTGCTTCTTGGAAGACTTGAACTAACCCACAAAGACACAATAGTGTCTTTTTCCTTGGTGGGAAAGCATCAGTTTCCTCACACGATTGTTCTAAATGCAAGCTCATCACATGAGGACAGAAGTCAAAATTGCAAAAGTCCAGGACAGAATTGTTTTCATTAGAAAGGTAGCAACTAACTAGAGCTCAAGTCTTCTTTTATTGGGGGGACTAGTTCCAAATAGAGTATTCTTACTTACTGAGATCATCTAAGGAGGCAATGTGTTTTGCTTTGTTCTGTTTTGTTTCTGTCAGTGGGATGTGATGTGATTATCCCTCATCCAACAAGGCAAGGCATCAGTTTCACTTCCTCAGAAGCAATGGGTATGGATAAAAAGTTCATTGCTCTGGAAATCTGCACATTGCTGCCAACTTGCTGGTTTGCTGCATACTACAGTCTCAGGTAAACTGACTGAACACATCTAGCCCACAAATATCATCTGCAAAATGCAGGATGTTAGAGATGGCAGATCAAAGAAATCTTCCCGGTCTCTGCTTCTGCAACTTACTAGAGGCAAAGGTAAATTAATCATCTAACACGATCATGGCCTGACCATTTTGTTCAGCATCCCAAAGGGTAAAACTAGGAAACATTTTTAAGGTAAATTGTGACAGTGTTAATTTCTATATTGTATTCTCCTAAAATGTGTACATATAGGAATGGGGTGTTGGGGGAAGGGGAGTCAGGGATGGAAGGAGGGAGGAGGGAGATCCAAGAGGGAGGGGATATATGCATACACAGAGCTGATTCACTTCACTGAACAGCAGAAACCAACGAACCAAAGAAACTATGTGTGTTCATGCTAAAGTCGCTTTAGTTGTATTTGACTCTTTGCCACCCTATGGACTGTAGCCCGCCAGGGATTTTCCAGGTAAGAATACTGGAATGGGTTACCATGCCCTCCTCCAGGGGATCTTCCCAACCCAGGAATTGAACCCGCATCTCTTGTGTCTCTTTCATTGGCAGACGGATTCTTTACCACTAGCACCACCTGGAAAGCCCATAAAGCAACTATATTCCAATTTTTTTAAAACCCATGTATTTCTCAGTACAGTTTCCTCTCTGATTCCTAGGGATGCTCACGTCTACAGAAAACCAAGCAGAAAAGCCCTGAATTCAGTCATCAAATGCCCTGACCCTTCACCAGTAGACACTAATATTGCATTAGGCACAAACTAGCACTCAAGCTGCATTTTCTCATGAACATCCTCCCAGGACTCAGCACGAAGCCTTCACTACCACTGTACTCAAGCCTTTGTTTAAATGAAGCTCTCGTTTTCCCTCATTCAGTCCGCAAAACACTGTCGGAGTGAATCCTGCTGTGAGCAAGACAGGGGTCCCAAGAGAGGCCATGCTGGGTTCTGTATGTTTAACGTTTTATCCTTTGTGTCAACCCGAGATGTTTCTAAAACATTTCCAATCCCCTGGCTTCGCAGAAAACAAATAACTCTGCACAGTTCCCCTCTTCCTTCATCCCTCATATGCAATAGCCACGGAGGAGGATATGGCCATAGTGCTGAAGAGGGAGATTTGGCCAACTTCAGCTCCACCTCAGAGAATCATCTTCCCAGTGGGATGGGAATAGTATCACTGCAAGTCGAGATCCTGACTCTGTCATCAGAAATGCTCAGGGCTTAGTGGGCTTCCAGGGTGGCTCAGTGGTAAAGAATCGGCCTGCCAATGCAAGAGGCACTGACTTAATCCTTGGGGTCAGGAAGATCCCCCATAGAAGGGAATGGCAACCCCTTCCAGTATTCTTGCCTGGGAAATCTCATCAACAGAAGACCCTGGCGGGCTACAGTCCCTGAGGTCACAAAAGAGTCAGACACGACTTGGAGACTAAAACAACAGAAGCAGGCCTTAGTGTCCTGGCCCAAACTCAGTGAAACGTTTCCTGGATGATTTAGAAGAGCTGAAATAATTATCTCTCCAGACCTTAATGTCTTTATCTATTACGAAACATGCTGAGGGAGTAATTAAATAAGGGGCTTTACAAACCAAACTGATCACTTTTAAATTTGAGTTTTGCCACTTAGTAACCATGTAACCTTGAACAAATCACCTCTTTTTTTGTATTAGAGAGCGTATACTTGTTTATGCTGCACAACAAACACCCCCCCAAAAAAAAAATCTCAGGGGCTTGCCACAGTGAAGATCTGTTTCTCACCCAAGTCATGTCGTGAATGTGGATCAGCTGTGGTCCTGAGGCTCTGTGGCTCTGTTCTATGCATCGTCCTTATTGACGGATATAGGCTTTATAACAGATTATAAGAAAGCAATGAGATTGGACACATTTAGGGCCCATAGTCTATTGGACACATTTAGGGTGTCCAATAGACTATGGGTGTCCTCCATAGACTATGGAGGACAATATGGAGATTCCTTAAAAATTTAAAAATAGAATGACCATATGATCCAGCAATCCCACTCCTGGGCATATATCTAGAGAAAATCATAATCTGAAACAATACATACACCCCAATGTTCACTGTAGCACCTAAATGTCCATTAACAGAGGAATGGATAAAGAAGTTGTGGTACATCTATATAACAGAATATTACTCAGCCATTAAAAAGATGAAATGATGTCATTTGCAGCGACATGGGTGAACCTAAAAACGATCATGCTGAGTAGTTAAGTCAGAGAAAGACTAATATCTATGATGTCACTCATATGTGAAATCTAATTTAAAAACGATACAAATGAGCAGAAACATACTTTTAGATATTGAAAACAAACTTAAGGATGCCAAAGGGGACATGTAGCAGGGAGAGGGAAAAATCAGGAGTTTGGGATGAACACACACACACACACACACACACACACACACACACACACACACACTATATAAGATAGATAACCAACAAGGACCTACTGTATGGAACAAGGACCTCTACTCAATGCTCTGTGATAACTTATATGAGAAAAGAATCTGAAAAAGAATGAATACATGTATATACATATAACTGAATCACTTGGCTGTACACGTGAAACTAATGGAACACTGCAAATCAACTATGCTCCAACAAATCAAAATAAAGCAATGACCAGCCATGAGATGGCTTCTAGAGCAAATGATTGAAATAAGTCTACTGTCTCTTCCACTGACATTTCATTGGCCTAAGTGACGATATCATCTCAATGTGCAAAGAAGTCTATCTCAGCTGTAGGAGCCATGAGCAAGTCTAGCAGCAAAGAGCAGGGATCCACAATCCTCTTACATGGAAGGGGGTAAATAATTGTACAAAATATAATCTACCTTCTGCATTGCACTTCATTCGTATGTGGTATAAAACTGATAGTAATTAAGCTTACCTTATAAAACTGTTAGAAAGATTAGATAAGCTTTCATACAAAAGAAAGACATTTAAAATGGTACCTGGAATAGAGGAAACTCCCATTAAATGTTAGCTATTATGATCCATCCAATAGGAATAATATAACTCTTTTTACCTCATGGAGATGTTTGAAGATCCTGTTATTAGTGTTTTTTTATAGATACTATGCAAGAGGAGATGAGTCGTATTAAATACCATACAAAAATCAGAAGTTGTATTACATCAATTGGAGGCAATAACATTGACTTGTACCCTCCACTCATCTCCATGTAGATATTCAGTTAGGAGACTTCGAAAAGTATTATTAACAGCACAATATCTCTTGGCAACATCATCATCACCAATAGCAGAATATCATTTACAGAGCCTCTATTATGCATGAAGGATTATACTCAGCACAGAAAAAAAAAAAAACAATGAACGATGAAGAGGCTCTAGCTCTCTGTATGCCTACAGCCCAGTCAGAAAGACTTTCCTTATTTATGTGCCTTAACTAAACACTGCAGATGAGAGCTACCTGGATGGTGATACAGGCCATAGATGCTTCAGAAGGTCTGAGGGGAAATGACCTCGAGGACTGCATGTTGGGGCAGACTTTTCAGAAAGCCAGACACCTGAACTAGCCCTTTAAGAAAAGTAGGATTTGGATAACCAGAAAAGGAAAGGAAAGGGAGAAAAACAAAATAAGAGGTAAAGACAGCTTCCCTTTTTCAAGAAAAATTTCATGTGAAGGATGTTGCCAGTTGGGACTTCCCTGGCAGTTCACTGGTTAAAACTCCACTCTTCCAGTGCAAAGGGTGAGAGTTCAATCCCTGGTTGGGGAACAAGATCCGACATGCCACACAGCCGAAAAAAAAAGATGTTATCAGTTGAGATAGTGGGGAAAAAAGAGAGAAACCTAGCAAAATAAGATGCCCGGACTCCCAGTACTGGATGAGACTTTCCTCTGGACCTGTGATCCCTCTGGATATTTCATTCAAAATATTTCATCTTCTGCTCATGTACTTGATTTCTTTCTCTCAAAACCCATCTTTCTTCCTCCATCTGTCTTTTTATAAGGTTAGGTAACATGTGAAATACATTTTAATATAGTTGCTTTAATAATATTATCACTTATCAGCATCTATTATGTCTTTTATAGACACATAATAATCTTCATAACACTCAATGAATTGTTTAATATAATCCCCAAAGTCACCCACTAAGGGGCCAAGCCTGTACTCAGACACAAAATTTTTTTTTAATATTTATTTATGTATTGCTTTATTTGGCTGTACTGGGTCTTAGTTGTGGCGTGTATGATCTTTTCCTTTGGGCATCTGAACTCTTAGTTGTGGCCTGTGGAATCTTAGTTCCTGGGCCGGACACTGAACCCAGGCCTCTTGTCTTGAGAGCACAGTCTCAGCCACAGGATCACCAGCGGTGTCCCAGAACCGGTCATTTTGCCCTAGAATTAGTGCTCTTCTCCTTAACAGTATACTCTTTTCCTTTAAAAGTACATGTGTGTGCACACATATGACCACACATGTGTGTAGACACATAAGCATGTGCCAGACATGTGTACATGGCTCTGCGTATTCGCCTGCTTTGCTGTGGGCACAAGGCCACAGGGAAATGCCTTTCAATCAAATCAGTTGGTCACATGATTCTCGCCACTTGGCAAATGTAGGTGCCCTGAACCCTACTTCTTAACTGCATTGGTTAATTACAAGGGGTTTGCTGGCTCTGAAGAACATGGGCAATGGTGAATGCAATTTCCTTGTTGGTTTATTTGAATGCCAGTGGTGATTGTGCATCACAGTCACATTTTGGAGGATCATGAACCTTCATGATCTCCACCAGGGCAGTGGTTGGCAGGCAGCCTGCATGGAAGGTGGGAGGAATCGTTAAGCCTCCTATGTCTCAACAGAGACAACAGTGAATCCCTCAATCATACCTGTGTCAGCAGTTCAGTCTCTAGTGAGAGCAACTTAGCGACAGCCTGGTGATTTCTTGCTGTCACACGGCTGCCCCAAGCTCATACCTGGCCCTTCAATATGAACCCAAGATCAGGTGGGAAAAGACCTGAAAGTCATTTTTAATATGATTCTTTTATTCCCTGTCTCCCCGACCAAGTTCTCAGTGCACATGGGTGTATACACACACACACACACACACACACACACACACACACACACACGTCTTCTGTAGATTTCTTCACTGTACCAAGACCTCATAAGGTCATTAAGAGCATGACTCTGTATTCTCCACATCTTGTCATACACAGCCTGACTTCTAACTGGAACCTAATGAAAATCTGTGAAGGGAAAAGGCAAAGAGATTAAAAAAGAAAGAAAGAAACTACCCGGGCTAGAGAATTTGAGAAAACATTTTAGAACCCAGTACATGATGAACTAGAGAGAGAATTTTTATGTCATTTCAGATTCCTCTGCTCATGCAATTTTCTCTCCCTTTCCCTTAGACCACTGCAAACCTACCCACTTATTTTCACTTGGATTATCATAAAAGCAGAGCCTGATGCAAGGATGTTTGAATAGGTAGTTTATCTGGTAGGTAAACCAAGAGAGGTAGAGTGAGAATCTGAAGAGAGTTGAAAACAGAACAGGAGGTAAAGCTATCGTCAGCATGATGTATCAAGGTCACACCTGTGGGCAACAGGAACTTGATTTTGCTGGGTTTTCTGAGAAACATACAACTGTCAGAAGTGTCAACTAGAAACACAATGGAGCTCCATGCCCATTGGTTAATGATTGTCCCAAAGGATGTTAATTCAGAAGGCAAGTCCAGGTTTTCAGATATATCAGAAAAGGAATGGGTTCATTCTACCATTTGTATGATGGTAGCAGAAAAGTCCTAGGGCAGAAAGTAAGAAATCCATAGTGCCATCGATGCTTAATTAGGCCACGAAGTGAAGTCACTCAGTCATGTCCGACTCTTTGCGACCCCATGGACTGTAGCCCACCAGGTTTCTCCATCCATGGGATTCTCCAGGCAAGAATACTGGAGTGGGTTACCATTTCCTTCTCCAGGGGATCTCCCTGACCCAGGGATCAAACCTGAGTCTCCCGCATGGGAGGCAGACGCTTTAACCTCTGAGCCACCAGGGAAACTAATTAGGTCATATGAGACATAAATTTAACAAAGATGTCTATCAAAGAAGTCAAGCACAGTTTAGCCTTGAACGACTTGGCTCCACTTACACCCTATGTAAATTCTTTCCATCATACAGCCTTCATGATGGTAGTAAGCTCCATCTTTACGAAAGACTCGGTATGAAATGGTTAGTGTAACAAACTCCAGTCTTTGCTGCTGCAACTGGTCCCAACTCCATAACTTCTATTCATCATCTCCTATCTCCACCATCCATTCCAAATATTCCTTATACTCAGCCATAACATTAATGGGTTTAAGTGCGCTCCTTGTTAGGGTATTCCAAACCTTTATCCCTGAGAAATTTCAGCCCCTGATAGCCTTAAACTTTCCAGGTTATAATTGCTCCAACTGCTCATTCATCATTCTCACCAAGAGTGAAAACACCAAAACACACCCCAGTAACCACTGAGTTTCATACAATATCCTTTATGCCACCCTATATAGTGATGAAGCTAGGTTTTCTTAATGTTCAGGGTCAATTACAACCCAATGGAAACCTTGCTCATCCTCTTGTGTACATGTGTTCTTTTATGGGAACCAGAATCTCTAAACCAATAATGTCTAAGTATGCACGGATGCTTGTGAGAGGGACCGATTCAGCTTTCACCCTTTGGTTTCCTGACTCATGTTTGTGACTGTGGGATGCATGATATCACATGTCAGTTCTTGGTTCGGGGCATAAACTGAATCTTGGATGAAGCACTGTAGTCCCACATGGTGTGGCCTCAAGTTGTCACCTTAACTGGCCTCTTAATAGGTCACTTCTTCATCCCATGAGCCAATTAGTTCTGTTGGGTATGGAGTAGGGCAAGGCCAGTGATTTCCATGGTCACGCTCACCTGTCACATTCCTGGAACTGTGTAAATGGTTAAACATGCACACTGACTCCTAGGAAAATCAAATGTGGTTCGACTGAGTGTAAGAGAAGGTATGAGCTCTCCTACGAGTAAATAATAATCAGATGAAACAGATACTATGTCCCGAAAAGTAGACATTATATGATAGACTCAGTTAAGACAAACAACAAAGATATTTCTGTTTAAAGAATGAAATAAGAGAATAAAAGAGAAAAAAAAATTTAAAAGGTTTTTCAGAGCACCTAACACCCACCTTTTGGTTTCCAGCTTTCCCTCCCAATAAAAAGAACCAGGGCACTTTGGAGCAATGGTGAATTTTAAGACTACAACAGAAAATTTATAAGATGATCCTGGAGCATCTTGCCATGTAATACGCAATGTAATATAACACACAATGACGGAGTTATATCAAAGGAATCCAGAAAGCAACCGAAAGAGCTCCCAGCGGCCAACGTGGAAACTGTACAAGAAAACAAAGTAATACTGGATTATAACTCAAAGCAGAACAAACATCCCTGAGTCCTTGGTGACATATATGAATGATTGAACAAAGAAATAAATGGGACAGAATAGACAAATCTCCTATGCAGGAGAATTCCAAATAATTCATCTAGATACTCTGCCCTCAAGAAACAAGAATGAGGGAGGTTCAAGAGGGAGGGGACATATGTCTACTCACCGCTGATTCACACTGTTTTGTGGCAGAAACCAACACAACATTGTAGAGCAATTATGCTCCAATTTAAAATTTAAAAAAATGTTTAAAGAAACAAGAACATAATTCCTCCTTTCTTCAGTGTGAGCTGTACCTAAAAACTTCCTTCCAAAGAGCGAAGTAGGGAAAGGTATGGGAAAAAGTAACTTTACAGTGGAGAAATCTGATGAAGAAGCCTAAGGTATCACTGACTACTACACATAAGTGGTGTCCTGAATGGGATCCTGAAACACAAAAAGGACATTAGGTAAAAACGAAGGACATCTGAATAAAGTGTGTGGGCATTCTAAGTTGCTTCAGTCGTGTCTGACTCTTTGCAACCCCATGGACTGTGGCTCTCCAGACTCCTCCGTCCACGGGGATTCTCCAGGCAAGAATACTGGAGAGGGTTGCCATTTCCTACTCTAGGGGATCTTCCTGACCCAGGGATTGAACCCATGTCTCTTGCATCTCCTGCATTGGGCAGGTGGATTCTTTACCACTAACGCCACATGGGAAGCTTCAAATGAAATATGGACTTTAGTTAACAATAATTGTTAATTAACGGTAACCAATGTACCATATGCATGTAAGGTGTTAATAATGGGATATATGAGAACTCTATACTGTCCTCACAACTTCTCTGAAAATCCAAAATTGTTATACTATAGTTTATTTGGGGATGTTCCTGTCAGTCCAGTAGTTAAGACTCTGTGCTTTCACTGTAGGGGTGGGTTTGATCCCTGGTTGGGGAACTGAGATCCCGCCTGCCTTGCAGCATGGCCAAAAATGTTAAAAATAAATAAAATAATTTATTTGAAAAAAGAATTATTTTTTAAAGGTTTTTCACCAGAGAGGATAGAAGGGGGAAGAAGAAAAGCGCCTTCATTTGACAAAAGAAAATGGACGAGGACAAAAACACCTTAGCTAGATTTCCCGATAAAAGCAGAGTGAGAGGCTGACTTAAATGAAGGCAGTTTTTATTAATATTTGGGAGGTGATTCTGAGCTGTAGGAGCTAGAGACTGGAGAGGGTAAGGCAGGTGCATAGAAAAAGAAATCTCACAGTGATTACTGAAAGAACCGCTTTGGGCAATGGAGACTTGATTCTAACAAGGACTTAAACACATCAGCTCTCCCCACAGTATCCACATGAGACAGAAAAAGAGAGTGTTTTCCCTCTGGTTCCCATCTTCTCTTTGTCAAATGCTACTTAACAAGGAGTTGATGGTCTTATACTTACAGGTGTGCGCATGCGTTGAAATCACCCAGTGGAGCCCCGTCCCCCCCCCAACCCCCGCCACCCCCGAGGTTTTAAACACGGTGGCGGCAACAGATTCCCCGGGGTGAAAAAGGACAAAGGCAGGCAATGCAACTGAAACAACATCCCGGAAGTCTAGATGTGCAGCGACTGGTTCCTGCAGCAATTAGCAAAGCAAAGATGTGGGCCACAAAGTCGCAGACAGAGGATAAAGAATGCCCCCACAAACCTGCATCCAAGTTCCAGCTAAAACATCTCTCTGCTGCTGCTAAGTCGCTTCAGTCGTGTTGGACTCTGTGCGACCCGATAGACGGCAGCCCACCAGGCTCCTCCCTTCCTGGGATTCTCCAGGCAAGAACACTGGAGTGGGTTGCCATTTCCTTCTCCAGTGCGTGAAAGTGAAAAGTGAAAGTGAAGTCACTCGGTCGTGTCCTACTCTGTGCGACCCCATGGACTGCAGCCCACCAGGTTCCTCCGTCCATGGGATTTTCCAGGCAAGAGTACTGGAGTGGGGTGCCATCACCTTCTCTGAAACATCTCTCTAGGGTTGTTCAAAGCGTGCCAGGAACCAGAGCATTTGACCAAGCAGTTCATGGCAACTGGGAACACAGACGGAACATTTACTTGGCCACAACAAATCTCCAAGAGAAACATGAGAAACCAGCAATCCTAACTGGGCCAGTGGGACCCGGACCTTATCTTGTGTTCCTGTGTGTGGATTAAGCAGGCGTGTATGGGGAACAGCCCAAGACTGTTGCTACACTCCCTGTATCTGGCTAACTTAAGTGTAAACCCAGGGCAGGATTTTAATCCATGCTGCTACTGCTACTGCTGCTAAGTCGCTTCAGTTGTGTCCAACTCTGTGCAACCCCATAGACGGCAGCCCACCAGGCTCCCCTGTCCCTAGGATTCTCCAGGCAAGAACACCTGAGTGGGTTGCCATTTCCTTCTCCAATGCATGAAAGTGAAAAGTGAAAGTGAAGTCGCTCAGTCGGGTCCGACTCTCAGCGACCCCATGGACTGCAGCCTACCAGGCTCCTCCATTCATGGGATTTTCCAGGCAAGAATACTGAAGTGGGGCGCCATTGCTTTCTCCATTAGTGAGTATATCTCTTCCCAATAAGGAGGTAGGACACTCAGGGACCACCCGAAACTGATGGGAAAATATTTGTCCATCTCAGCAACAAAGAAGTGCTCGGGTGAATCTTTTGGTAGTTGCTTTTCCTGTAGCACCCAAAATGGTACAGGTTTGGGAGGAGAAGGCTCCAGAGTAGGAGATCAAGACAGAGTAGGTAGCCCCTGTGTCAACTAAGAAATTAATTTTAATCCATAAATATGGACAAATCTTCCCTGGGTTGGAAAGATCCCTTGGAGGAGAGCATGGCAGTCTACTCCAGTATTCTTGCCTGGAGAACCCCATGGACAGAGGAGCTGGCGGGGGGTGATGTTACCATCCATAGGGTCTCAAAAAGTCAGACACTCTTTCAATTTTCTTTTCATGGACAAACTATAGACCCATCCACAAAAAACTGGCGCGAAGTCAAAAAATAAGGTAGTAGCTAACATTTTTCTTTAGCTGATCTCAGACACCTGTCTGTTCTTGAGACTTATTCTACTGGGGAACTTCCCTGGCCGTTCAGTGGTTAAACCTCCAAATTTCCAACGTAGGGGATGCAGGTTTGAAACCCGCTCAGGAACTTAAGATCCCACATGTTTCATGGGACAGCCAAAAAATAATACTTTTTTTTTTAAAGACATGTTCTGTTGAAAGTTTGCCTTGTCCACTTTTGATTCCAATTTTTCATCCAGAGCAAATCTCACCATTGCCTATGCAGATTTGTCACAGGACAATATTTTTCATTCCATTGTTCTCTTCCTCAAGCTAACACCTTCCAAAGACCAGAGGAAAACTCCCTCTCCTTGTTTCAAAGCATTCCATCTTCTTTGCCCACTCCCTGAGTTCCTATTCCCCAGTGGAGATGCCCTTCATGGAACAGAGGTAACTGATAAGCCATGATCCCAGAGAAAAATCCAAGATTTCACCCCAGCTCTGTTTACCACCAGCGTCCCAAGCTCTTTGTGAAAACTCATCACTCACAAGCATCTCTCTCCTTCCTTCCGACAGAAAGATTCCTCACTTTTACAACATCAGAATTACATTTGCAAGACTAAAGGCTATTTGCAACAAAGAGAATAGAAGGTCTTTCTCTCCCAGGATCAAGAGAAGGAATTGTGGGTGGGGAATCCCCACAGGACCTTGGCCTTGAATTCATCCTTCAAGAATCCCTTTGGTTTTCCTGTTGCATGATTAATGACCTCTTCAGTATAAGTCTTGGGACTTCCTTGGTAGTCCAGTGGTTAAGACTTCACCTTTCAGTGCAGGGGGTGAGGGTTCAATCGCTGTTAGGGGAACCAAGAACCCACGTATCTCGCAGCCAAAACACCAAAACATAAAACAGAAGCAATAGTGTCACAAATTCAAAAACTCTTTAAAAATGGTCTACATAAAAAACAAAAAATCTTCCAAATAAGCCTTAGTCCAGGAATCACAAACACAATTGGTTTATATTAATGACTCAATTTTTCCAAACTTTCTGAGTCTAAGAACCTCCATATTCATTTAAATCACAGACCCTCAGCTTACCCTTCCAGGTCATATGACCTCTTCCAGTGCTGGGCCCTCAGCCAGGCAGAGTAACTGCCTTTTGATAGCAGCAAGGATCCCTTTTAGAGGCTCTCACAAGCTTAACTTTGAAAGTTCATTCTTCTTGTAGTTTCTGTAATCATTACAACCAAAAAGACAAGCTGCTCTTTCAGTTTCGACACGGTGGACGCCAAAGACTTCCCCAAGTTGGAGGTATGTCAGTCAGGGGTCACTTAGAAACCCAACTTAACAAGATTGCTTCTCTCACCGCGTGAGCTATTTAATTATTTTTAGCTCTGTTCTGCTGCTGGCTGATTGGCAGATGGAATTGTTTCAAGGTTACCTCTGAGGGACTGTAGATACCCATGTGCAGCATGCTTGCTGGAAATCACATGTGGTAGAATTATGGTTTAGTTCTTCTTTTTTTATTTTTTGCATTTGCTAGACATGAATGTCTATTTATTTATTTTTAATTTTTTATTTTATATTGGAGTACGGTTGATTTACAAAGATGTGTTAGTTTCAGATGTACAGCAAAGGGATTTAGTTACACATATTCATACATCTATTCTTTTCATTTTTACCCAAGCAGATATGAAAAATTCAGTGTCGATGTTCTTTTTTAATTTGGCATCATATGCTTTGTATTTTCCATATTGCTATTAATTATGTACCTTCATGTTTTTCTGCTATTCTCTCTAGCTGTTTGCACCATAAATGTTGGAATTTTGCAAAGTCTCACTTCTGTTCTGTTTTCTTTCTCCTTTGACATACTTTCTTCCTCCCTGTAAGTTTTCAGACACCCTGAGGACTTTAAGTAGCACAGTATCTGATGACTCGAAATCATGATCTCCCTATAGATCTCTCACCTGAACTCTATTTCAGTACCTACCTTCTTACCTGGATGCTGTATACTTACTGTGTCTTTATTTAAGATCCCTTTGAACAGAGTCATCTATTTTAAGGACCAACTCTTAGAGAATATCAGCTTTATTTATGAACAGACACGGAGATCTTAGACATCAGAGCATCTAAAGGCACATCCAAAAGACAAGAAACATTATTAGAGAAAAGCAACTTTCCCCAGACCCAGACGGATACTCTGTGATGTAGAACTGCCCACCCCTGGGATGCCTTCCATCAGGAGAGCTGGGGTGGAGAGGACAAGCAAAGGGGGACAACAAAATGACAGAACAGAAAGCTTCACCCGTCCCCAGCCCTTTCAGCATCTAGAATTTAGGACAACCTTATTTTTCAGAGTAAGTCTGAAAACCAACCCCTAGACCCCGCCTCAGAGCTCACTCTCTTGCACTCAGTGTTCCTTCATCTCTACAGTTAACCACTCACTGTGAAAGCAACAAAGCAAGGCTATTATCCTTGATTTTTTTAATGCTTTTTTTTTCTTAACGAGACAAAGAATGACCATTTAACTAGACCAATTCTGCACATTTGTAACCCAGCAAGATCACTTCCTGGGGATTCTGGTTTGCAGCTAATTTCTCCTTCCACGAGGATGGACTCGCTGTTTGCCATTCATTTCTGGTGTGGCCCTCTGAGTTTAGGAAAAAGTACAGCCAAAAAATAATATGGCTAGGCATTATTTTTATTAGTTTTCCTTTTATTCCTAGGAGAGTTTCTCTAGGGAAGCCCATGTTATATTCAGAAGACAGTAATGTGGAATATGCAAAAAAAGAATGCAAGTTGTGGTTGTACATCCTCTCAGCTGCAGAGCCCCCAGGGGTCTCACCTGGAGCTGTATTTAAACTCACATATTTAAATCTAGAGGGTAATTCCTGACATTGGATGCCCTGTGGGATCTACTGACTATTATTCTCACTTTAGATAAAAATAACCAAGCAACAGGCAAAAGAAAGGAAATTAGTGCTGATACAGACTTTACAAAAGCTAGAAATTGCTGAGATTATATTTTCCTAGGGAAAAATTTGACTAATATAAAGTAATATTAATAATTAACTTGTGAAAATTTTAAGGCAAATTCTCCCAAGATCAAAAGGCACTTAGGCACCTGAGGATCGCTTTTTCATCCCTTTAATTGGTGAGTAACAATTTCCCAAAATTGGTAGCCGTTGGGATGATATAAATACATTTTTTTTCCCAAGAGAATACGTTTAAGGGCACAAATGTAAAACACAGAAGTCCCCACCAAAAAATTCCTTAAGGGAAAAGGTTTTTTCCTCCCTAACTCCCCTTCCTCTATGCCTCTTCACCTTCCCAATCTGCTGCCCACAGAGCCCCTATATCTCAGAATGGGAGTGATGATTGGGAAGATACTGAGGGGAGAGAGAGAATTTAAAAGATTAAGGGCAAGTCACCTAGGAAACGAGACCTCTGGGAAGTGCTCCTCAGGTGCACCTGTCTCCTCTGGGATACTCGGAGCTAATAAGGTCACCAAGAAAGCTGCTGTCAAAACCCTAAGGATGCTCCCCCAGAGTCACAGAGTCAGATGCGCGGAACCAAAGGGTTCTGGCCAGGGAAGCGTAACCTGAAGTACCACCAGTGACACCCTGTGCTTCAGAATCCTTTGTCATTTGCTTGTATGACAGTCCACTGTCTGAGTGATGAATGGGGAACAAGCTGATATGACTGTTAGGAGAAGGAAAATAAAACCCACGTTCCCGTAATATGTCTTCCTCTAGTCCGTTTTGCCTTTGAGCCCTGAGTCAGCTGCACTGAGGCTGACTTCTCTGTGTTACAGGGGACACTGCCCTCTTGTCCTATGCATGGGGTCGCCAAGCTCCCACGAAGAGCTCCTTTCTGAACATCAAGTGCACTGATGCACAGCGTTGGCTCTAGTTACTGGCTCCGGTGGCTACTTTGGTATCATTCTTTTTTTCTTTCTATCATAGTGTTTTTTCAGTCATCGTTGTTCTCTGGTATATAAGTTTGAAATTATATTGAATGAAATATAACTGAATCATATTTGAATGAAATTATACATTGAACTATAATTGAATGAAATATAGTGAATAAAGTGAAATACGAAGGAGGAACAGGGCAACTGGAGGCCAACAGAAGATGGAGCTATTTGAAAAAAAGATGGAGCTATTTGAAAAATCTGGGCATAAGGAATTCAGAAATAATTATAAAGAAGACAGAGCAGGGGTGAGAGATGAGTTGGTGAGAAGAGTGTATATAAGGAACTTGGGGATCCATACAAGATAAAACCCGAGGCTGAATGTAACACGACCAACCCCAGCCTCTCCTCTGTGCATCCCTCATCCTCTTGGTACCTGGACTGGACCACCTTGGTTTTCTCTCTCTCTTTTTTTTTTTCCAAAATATACCAAGTCAGCCTCATCTTAGTGTCTTTGCACCTACTGTCCTCTATGCTTAAAGTGCCCTTGTCCCCACACCTATATTATCTTATTTCTGTCCATCTTTCAGGTTTCACATTGAAGCCACTTCATCCCAGAGGCCTTCCCTGAACCCCCAATAGAAACAAGACTTCCTGCTTATTTCCTCTTGTGAGCCCTATACCTGTTTGTTTGTTTTTTAATTGGGGTGCAGTTGTTTTACAATGTTGTGTTGGTTTCTGTTGTACAATGAAGTAAATCAGCTTTGTTGTTGTTGCTTAGTTGCTAAGTCATGTCCAACTCATTGAGAGCCTGTAGACTTGTATGTGAGCCCATGGACTTGTACACGAGTGCATGGACTTGTATGTGAGCCTTGGACTTGTAAACATATATCCCCTCCCTCTTGGCCCTTCCCTCCCACCTCCCCCGTCCCACCCCTCTAAGTCATCACAGAGCACAGAGCTGAGCTCTCTGTGCTATACAGCCAGTTCCCACTGGCTATTTTACCCAAGGTAGTGTGTATATGTCAATCCCCATCACCCACCTCTTCCCTGCTTCCCCCCCGCCACTGTGTTCATCCTTCCATTTTCATTTTCTGCAGTCTCTATTCCTGCCTTACAAGTAGGCTCATCTGTACCGTTTTCTAGATTCCCCATATATGCCCTAATGTGGCTTCCCGGAGGTCTCAGCAGTAACGAATCTGCCTGCCAACGCAGGAGATGCAGGAGATGTGGGTTCAATCCCTGGGCAGAAATTCCCTGGAGGAGGAAATGGCAACCCCCTCCAGTATTCTTACCTGGAGAATTCCATGGGCGGAGGAGCCTGGAGGGCTACAGTCTATGGGGTCGCAAAGAGTCAGATCAGATCAGATCAGATCAGTCGCTCAGTCGTGTCCGACTCTTTGTGACCCCATGAACTGCAGCCCGTCAGGCCTCCCTATCCATCACCAGCTCTCGGAGGTCACTCAGACTCACATCCATCGAGTCAGTGATGCCATCCAGCCATCTCATCCTCTGTCGTCCCCTTCTCCTCCTGCCCGTAATCCCTCCCAGCATCAGAGTCTTCTCCAATGAGTCAACTCTTTGCATGAGGTGGCCAAAATGCTGGAGTTTCAGCTTTAGCATCATTCCTTCCAAAGAAATCCCGGGTTGATCTCCTTCAGAATGGACAGGTTGGATCTCCTTGCAGTCCAAGGGACTCTCAAGAGTCTTCTCCAACACCACAGTTCAAAAGCATCAATTCTTCGGCGCTCAGCCTTCTTCACAGTCCAGCTTTCACATCCATACATGACCACAGGAAAGATCATAGCCTTGACTAGGCGAACCTTTGTTGGCAAAGTGATGTCTCTGCTTTTGAATATGCTATCTAGGTTGGTCAGAGTCAGATACAACTGAGCAACTGGGCATACATGTGGAATCTAGAAAAACGGTACAGATGAGCCCTGCAAATTTCTACACTCATCACAGCTTGTAATGATGTGTGTATCCTTCACCCCATAGCTGTACCATTAGGCAAGTGATTTCTACCTCCTCGTTAGGCTGTCAGCTTCATGGTGTAGAGATTTGTCTGCTTTACTGAAGACCAGAGCACTGCCAAAGCACAGTGCTGGCACATGTTAGGATGAGTCCTGGTGGTGGTTGAAGGAAGAAGGGTGAACACTGAAATGAGGAACTAACAACCTATTAAAGCATCAAAGGAGACGATATTAACAAGAAAGAGCAAACATAGATTATTTTGAATGATAGCTATAATAATAACCTGAGTAATGTGTTTACACCTTTATACTTCTCAACTACTTTATTTTTTAATATTTACTTATTTATTTGGCTGTGGTGGGTCTTAGTTGCAGCATGCAAGATCTTCATTGCATCATGTGGGATCTTCCGTCTCCGCACACAGACTCTCCAGCTGTGGCACGTGGGCTCTAGAGCTTGGGCTCAGTAGTTACAGCGCCTGGGCTTAGCTGCTCCACGGCATGTGGAATCTGAGTTCCCCAACTAGGGAGTCAAACCTGCGACCCCTGCAACGCAAGGCGGATTCTTAACCACCGGACCACCAGGCAAGTCCCAGATTCTCAACCACTTCAGCATCCTTTATATCATGAGGATCCCAGTAATAGAAGAAGTACAGCACATGGGTGCAGGGAGGGAGTAGGCAGCTTACTGACCCAGCTCTAGAGGTGCTTTCTGTGTGTGTGGTAAACAGTTATTTTTAGGGACAAAATCTTGCATTTCTGTCACATCTTCAACTTTTCCGACATGCCTTTCTTTGACCTTTTCTGGCATGTTCACACCTGAGACAGTTCCTATTCTGGATGCACCTGGATTTTCAAAATCTCAGCAATAGGTTTTTCAGACTCTTCCAAGATACCCATTTGGCACCCAAAATATTGTCTGCATTTTACTTGAATTGACTCAAATTTGGTCATTTCTGTTCTATTAACTCAATATTTTTTTTTATTTTGCTTAACTTTACAATATTGTATTGCTTTTACTATACATCAAGATGGATCCGCCACCAGTATACATGTGTTCCCCATCCTGAACCCTCCTCCCTCCCCCCTCCCCACACCATCCCTCCAGGTCGTCCCAGTGCTCCAGCCCCAGGCATCTGTTATCGGGCATCATACCTGGACTGACGACTCGTTTCAGATATGATATTATACATATTTCAATGCTATTCTCCCCAATCATCCCACCCTCTCCCAGTCCCAGAGTCCAAAATTCTGTTCTATACATCAGTGTCTCTTTTGCTGTCTCGTAAATAGGGTTATTTTTACCATCTTTCTAAATTCCATATATATGTGTTAGTATACTGTATTTGTGTTTTTGTTTCTGGCTTACTTCACTCTGTATAATAGGCTCCAGTTCCATCCACCTCCTTAGAACTGATTCAAATGTATTCTTTTTAATGGCTGAGTAATACTCCATTGTGTATATGTACCACAGCTTGCTTATCCATTCATCTGTAGATGGACATCTAGGTTGCTTCCATGTCCTGGCTATTGTAAACAGTGCTGCTATGAACATTGGGGTACACGTGTCTCTTTCAATTCTGGTTTTCTCCGTGTGTATGCCCAGCAGTGGGATTGCTGGATCATAAGGCAGTTCTATTCCCAGTTTTTTGAGGAATCTCCATACTGTTCTCCAAAGTGGCTGTACTAGTTTGCATTCCCACCAACAGTGTAAGAGGTTTCCTTCTCTCCGCACCCTCTCCAGCATTTATTGCTTGTGGACTTTTGGATAGCAGCCATTCTGACTGGCATGAA
Source organism: Tragelaphus eurycerus (assembly GCA_935064755.1). Lineage (NCBI taxonomy): Eukaryota > Metazoa > Chordata > Mammalia > Artiodactyla > Bovidae > Tragelaphus > Tragelaphus eurycerus. The sequence continues at coordinate 6,088,298 of CAKXYN010000034.1, read as the reverse complement.
ATGGTACCTCATAGTGGTTTTGATTTGCATTTCTCTGATAATGAGTGATGTTGAGCATCTTTTCATGTGTTTGTTAGCCATCTGTATGTCTTCTTTGGAGAAATGTCTATTTAGTTCTTTGGCCCATTTTTTGATTGGGTCATCTATTTTTCTGGAATTGAGCTGTAGAAGTTGCTTGTATATTTTTGAGATTAGTTGTTTGTCAGTTGCTTCATTTGCTATTATTTTCTCCCATTCTGAAGGCTGTCTTTTCACCTTGCTTATAGTTTCCTTTGTTGTGCAGAAGCTTTTTAAGTTTGATTAGGTCCCATTTGTTCATTTTTTATTTTATTTCCGATATTCTGAGAGGTGGGTCATAGAGGATCCTGCTGTGATGTAAGTCAGAGAGTGTTTTGCCTATGTTTTCCTCTAGGAGTTTTATGGTTTCTGGTCTTACATTTAGCTCTTTAATCCATTTTGAGTTTATTTTTGTGTATGGTGTTAGAAAGTGTTCTAGTTTCATTCTTTTACAAGTGTTCAACCAGTTTTCCCAGCACCACTTGTTAAAAAGATTGTCTTTAATCCATTGTATATTCTTGCCTCCTTTGTCAAAGATAAGGTGACCATATGTGCGTGGATTTATCTCTGGGCTTTCTATTTTGTTCCATTGATCTATATTTCTGTCTTTGTGCCAGTACCATACTGTCTTGATGACTGTGGCTTTGTAGTAGAGCCTGAAGTCAGGCAGGTTGATTCCTCCAGTTCCGTTCTTCTTTCTCAAGATAGCTTTGGCTATTCGAGGTTTTTTGTATTTCCATACAAATTGAGAAATTATTTGTTCTAGCTCTGTGAAGAATACCGTTGGTAGCTTGATGGGGATTGCATTGAATCTATAAATTGCTTTGTGTAGTATACTCATTTTATTTTTTTAACTTAGAAAAAATAGAAACAAATTGTTTAATTTTAAAAAAGTAAAAGATAAGCATGTGTGTACCTTATTCAGTTCAGTTCAATCCAACTCTTTGTGATCCTATGGACTGTAGCTTGCAAGGCTTCCCTGTCCATCACCAACTCCGGGAGTTTACTCAAACTCATGTCCATCGAGTCAGTGATGCCATCCAACCATCTCATCCTCTGTTGTCCGCTTCTCCTCCCACTTTCAATCTTTCCCAGCATCAGGGTCTTTTCAAATGAGTCAGTTCTTTGCATCAGGTGGCCAAAGTATTGGAGTTTCAGCTTCAACATCAGTCCTTCCAATGAATAGTCAGGACTGATTTCCTTTAGGATGGACTGGTTGGATCTCCTTGCAGTCCAAGGGACTCTGAAGAGCCTTCTCCAACACCACAGTTCAAAAGCATCAATTCTTCGGCACTCAGCTTTATTTAGTCCAGTTCTCACATCCATACATGACTACTGGAAAAACCATAGCTTTGACTAGGTGGACCTTTAATGTCTCTGCTTTTTAATATGCTGTCTAGGTTGGTCATAGCTTTTCTTCCAAGGAGCAAGCGTCTTTCAATTTCATGGCTGCAGTCACCATCTGCAGTGATTTTGGAGCCCAAGACTGTTTCCATTGTTTCCCCATCTATTTGCCACAAAGTGATGGGACCATAAGCCATGTTCTTAGTTTTCTGAATGTTGAGTTTTAAGCTAACTTTTTCACTCTCCTCTTTCACTTTTATCAAGAGGCTCTTTAGTTCTTCTTCGCTTTCTGCCATAAGGATGATGTCATCTGCATAGGTTATTGATGTTTCTCCCAGCAATCTTGATTCCAGCTTGTGCTTCTTCCAGCCCAGCATTTCTCATGATGTACTCTGCATAGAAGTTAAATAAGCAGGGTGACAATATATAGCCTTGACGTACTCCTTTTCCTATTTGGAACCAGTCTGTTGTTCCATGTCCAGTTCTAACTGTTGCTTCTTGACCTGCATACAGATTTCTCAGGAGGCAAGTCAGGTGGTCTAGTATTCCCATCTCTTGAAGAATTTTCCACAGTTTCTTGTGATCCACACAGTCAAAGGCTTTGGCATAGTCAATAAAGCAGAAATAGATGTTTTTCTGGAACTCTCTTCCTTTTTCCATGATCCAGCGGATGTTGGCAATTTGATCTCTGGTTCCTCTGCCTTTTCTAAATCCAGTTTGAACATCTGGAAGTTCACGGTTCACATACTGTTGAAGCCTGGTTTGGAGAATTTTGAACATTACTTTGCTAGCGTGTGAGATGAGTGCAATTGTGCAGTAGTGTGTACATTCTTTGGCATTGCCTTCTTTGGAATTGGAATGAAAACTGACCTTTTCCTGTTCTCTGGCCACTGCTGAGTGTTCCAAATTTGCTAGAATATTGAGTGTAGCACTTTCACAGGATCATCTTTTAGGATTTGAAATAGCTCAACTGGAATTCCATCACCTCCACTAGCTTTGTTCATAATGATGTTTCCTAAAGCCCATTTGACTTCACATTCCAGGGTGTCTGGCTCTAGGTGAGTGATCACACCATCGTGGTTATCTGAGTCATGAAGATCTTTTTTGTATAGTCTTTCTGTGTATTCTTGCCACTGCTTCTTAATATCTTCTGCTTCTGTTAGGTCCATACCACTTCTGTCCTTTATTGTGCCCATCTTTGCATAAAATGGTATCTCTAATTTTCTTGAAGATATCTCTAGTCATTCCCATTCTATTATTTTCCTCTATTTCTTTGCATTGATCACTGAGGAAGGCTTTTTTTATCTCTCCTTGCAATTCTTTGGAACTCTGCATTCAAATGGGTATATGTTTCCTTTTCTCCTTATTACGTTGACATAAAACATAGGTTTGGTTCCTCTATAATTCCTACTCTGCTAATTCTTAGTCTTGGTTGAGGTCCTACTGCTGCTGCTGCTGCTAAGTAGCTTCAGTCGTGTCCAACTCTGTGCGACCCCATAGACGGCAGCCCACCAGGCTCCCCTGTCCCTGGGACTGCAGCCCACCAGGCTCCTCCATCCATGGGATTTTCTAGGCAAGAGTACTGGAGTGGCTTGCCATTGCCTTCTCCTGAGGTCCTACTAAGATCCTCTAATTATCCACACTTAATTTCCTCCTAGAGGGTTTCTCTAGAACCTTCCCCCAGATGTCAGTGGGCACCACCTCTACATTTAAGCTCACTTGGTAATATTTAAAGTCTTTACTGAATTTGTTACAATACTGCTTCTGTTTTATGTTTTGGCTTTTTGGCCAAGAGGCATGTGGGATGACAGCTCCCTGTCCAGAGATTGAACCTGCATCCCTTACATTGTGTGAAGTTTTAACCACTGGACCGCCAGGAAAGTCCTCCCCCTTGGTAATATTTAAGAGTCTCTCTTTTAGCTTCTGTTACTATTGCCCTTACCATTATTCTTTTTTTCCCCCACTTTTTTTTTAAACTTTATTTTATTTTGAGGCTAGCCAATTAACGATGTTGTGGTAGCTTCGAGTGCACAGCAAAGCAACCCAGCCATATATATGCATGTATCCATCCTCCCCCAAACTTCCGTCCCACCCAGGTTGCCACATAACACTGAGGAGAGTTCCCTGTGCTATCCAGTAGGTCCTTGCTGGTTATCCACTTTAAATATAGCAGTGTGTATGTGTCTATCCCAAGCTCCCTAACTATCCCTTCCCCCAATCCTTCCCCATGTGTTACTGTGACTTTTTCTTCCAAGCATCTCTGTCTCTTTGGCTTTTACCTCTTACATTGTATTACCTTGTTTCAGGGAAGCGTTTCCTTTGCCTCTAAACTGGAAAAATACTGCACTACTTTGTATCTGATGCACCACGTGCACTGGGCACCTCGCATTGTTCTGTGCTGGGCTCAGTTTTCTGGCCAGAGGTCCCAATCTGTGTTTCCTTCAGAGTATTCATCACAACCTCGAAAAGCAAGTGATTCTTTTCAGTCTTGCTGGCCTGGCTGGCCAGGGGCTATTGTTGTACTGTCTGTCCAGGCTTTGTACTGTCGCTCTTTCTGGTCTGTAGAGACTCTTGAATTTCAATGATTACTCCACTTTGGTTGATTCTTGGGCCCCAGAGATTTTTATGATCTGATTTGGGATAAGAAAGAACTACTCATGGGAAAACCACACTGGGAAGACTACTATTTTCTCAGAAAAAAAGCCAAAAACAAATGCCTGACTTTGTTTGTCTCTGGGTGACTTATATACCTTTTATCAATATGTAAAATTCTGGAGTATGCTCAAATTGCTGCTTTTATAAGAGAAAATATCCTTCATTGTTTTTTCTTTTTATTTTAACTCCTTCCAGAAATAACATATGGTTACATTTCCAACTAGATTAACATATTTGATATTTATATCCATCCTATGTATTAAGTAAGGCTGTTACTACAATTTCTTTTTCAGATAAATATACTGAACTTGGGTTATTTAAAATGTCAATGGTCACACAACTAGCTAACAGAACTGAGACAATAATACTTAGTCCTTCTGATTCTGAACTCAATGTATTTTTGACAACATTATGTAATCACCAATGCTAGAAATAAAGCAATTTCCTTTATCAATGCATTTCTTCTTGTACATCTTGGACTTTGGAAATATGCTTGGGTACACGAGAGTGGGGGAAAAAATGGTGAGGAGCAAAGAAGGAATTAGTAATAAAAAGGTAGAAATACTAGTGGTGATCATTTTGTGATGCATAGAAATATGGAATCACCACATTATGCACTTGTAACTAATATCGTGCTGTAGGTCAGTTACACTTCAATTAGAATAGACAAATAAATAATAACTAATTTTTTAAATTTAAACAAAGGTAATGGACTTCCCCGGTGGCCCAGCGGTTAAGACTCCATGCTTCCAATGCAGAGGGCACGGGTTTGATCCCTGATCAGGGAGCTAAGCTCCCACATGCTATACAGTGTGGCCAAAATCTAAAATTACAAAAAGAATTTACAAAGAGGAAAAAAAATTAATAATAACAAAAAAGTTTTTTTTAAAAGGTAAAAGAAGTAAGTGGAAGGATGATGATTCATAAATGTTGGCAGAGACTCAGAATTGGAGAAGAGGATTTAAAGCTTCCAAGAGAAAAAGATTGCCGTTCACTCTCAAGGACACACAGCACACACTCTTATTCCAGCAGTATACGCATTTTACAGGTAGTGGCTTCTTGACATCTTAAGAACGGATGAAGTTAGAATGTTCTAATGAGCTAAAAATAGCTTATGGTATTTCTAGACTCCGGTTCTGTCACTAGACGCATGTCTTACCCTTCTAAGATTTTCTACTTCAGACAAAAAGAAAGGAAAGATATTTTTCTTCAAGAAATGTTTTCTTCAAAACCATTAACAAGATGTTTTGAGCCAAGCTAGCAAGTCTTTAGCATCACTGTTAAATCAATGACTTACTACTATGCCCAACAGCCTTGAAATTATAAACAGCCATCAAGTTATTCAAACTACCTTGTATTCATCTCAGAAGAACTTGCTACATTACAAAGCCTGGGCCCTTGAAGAGCTTTCCCATTGAAGCGGGTTGTACCAATTCTCTTCTTTTCCCTTTCAAGGCAATTTCTTATGAAGAGAAAGAGAATGGTTATGGGAAAAGGTTTAATTTGTTTGTTTCACTGTTTTTGACTTATTAGAATGCGCTGTCACTAAAAAGGTGTGAGAGGGGTGAATTGGGGGGAAATAAAATGAATAAAAAACTAACACAAGACTGTTTGAAACTGCCGTCATCTTCATGTTTCTCGAGAACATCCAATAGGGGACCCATCAAACATTAACTAAGATCAAGGATCACCATCATGTTTCCTTGGGAAACACTTTAAAACTAACCTTCAAGTTGTGTCACAAAGGTCAGCAAACATGGATTTACAGATAGGAGTGAAGCATCAGAGTTTCTGATTCGTCAGATTTGAGGTGAAGGACAAGACAACAGGTGTCTCTGGTAGGTGATCAGAGACGTCACTGGAAGGAACAGCTCTGGCCACACAGCCTCTTTCACTGAGTTTTACCTTAAAGGATCTCCTGTTCTGTATTGGCCACAGATTTGGTGCTGCTATAAGAAGCTTGTCAATTTGGTATGCGACTCTAAACAAAATAAGGACCATCTGAGGTTTATTAATGCTGATTTCCTGTTGGGCGAGTGAGCCAACAGGACGTGTCAACCCACGTTTGTGTCTGTTCTGTGACAGGATAAATATGTGTTACTTTCTATTTACAGAAGAAGGCAGTTGGCCCTCTCGTGTGGTGCGGAAATGGATAAGGGTGAATGGTGCAGACAGTTCTGTCAACTGCACTTGGAGCTGTCGAAATGGTTTCTACAAATTCCCACCTACAATGGACAAGGTCAAAAGCATCACGGAGGTGCCACCTCATTAAGACAGAAATGCACCTAGCTCCACGTCCCACACAATGGTCCCCGGTGCTCAGATTAGTCCTATAGACACCTGAGTATTTCTTTCCATCTCACATTTGGTCCCATTAAGCACAGGGGACAGTTAATAAAGGAAGAAAAATTAGTCCAACTGAATTAATTGAGCTCGGGTAAAAGGGAGGGGAGTATTGCCATTCAGTCTATTTCTGAAAGAACAACGGTGCTTTTGTTGCCCATGATGCTGAGTGCCTGGATTCTGATTTAATTCTTTCTTAGGCTTCAGGGGCAGCGTCCCCCCAGGAAGAAGTTTAAAAGTGTATCTCTGCTTCAGTTTAAGAGAAAAGAGTGCTGCTGCTGCTGCTGCTGCTAAGTCGCTTCAGTCATGTCCGACTCTGTGCAACCCCATAGACGGAAGCTCACCAGGCTCCCCTGTCCCTGGGATTCTCCAGGCAAGAACACTGGAGTGGGTTGCCATTTCCTTCTCCAATGCATGAAAGTGAAAAGTCAAAGTGAAGTCGCTCAGTCGTGTCCGACTCTTAGCGACCCCACGGACTGGAGCCTACCAGGCTCCTCCGTCCATGGGATTTTCCAGGCAAAAGTACTGGGGTGGGGGTGCCATTGCCTTCCCCGAAAAGAGTGCTACATATACCAAATTAATGAAAACACACACACAAGTCAACCACATGAATAGAATAAGGATGACTAATTGTTCATGAAGTGATATCAGAGAACTTTGCACAGTGATAGTCTCTGTAGGGATCTGTTATCAGGCAGTTGAATGAATGTCTATGAGCCCCACCCACCCAAATAGACAGTACTGTCTGAACATATTGTTTGAGAAGGACAAGATTTATCCTCATGCTGAGTTAGCACAAGAATAAATCAAACTTTAGGACTGAAAGAGTCGTAGAGAGATTTAGGTTCAAATCCTTTCCTAAAAAACCCAGGACCGATGAGGTTTATACAATTATTCAGGTGACCTGACAATTTTTGACAGAAGACTGGTCAGATTTAGGTCTTTGAAAGCTATGATGTTGTTCTTTATACTGGATTTCACTAGCCATTTTAGTAGAAGTTCCCCATTATTCCTCTGGAATATAAAAATATTTTCTACAACCCTAGTGTCCAAACTTCAGTAGACTTAAGAGTCATCCAAGACCTTTCATAAAAATTCAGGTTCTATAGCCTCAGCTACCAATATTCTGATGCAGTAGGTAATGCCCACCACTCAAAAAATTCTATTTTAAAAATCTATTTTTAATAAACCCATGAATGATTCTAATGCAATTAGACCATGGAACCCACTCTGAGAAACACAGTTATACACAACATTATAATCCTGACTAACAGCTTGAAAAATGTAAGATCTTTTTCCATTTTATGAAAGGCAGTTAAATAACTTCTCCTTGCTTTTACCTCATTACTTGAAAGAAGTATTTTTTTATCTTCTCAATGAAACTATAATTAGAAAGATTTCAAAGAACTTCTACTCCTATCTTGTCTGTTTCCTTCCAAATTCTATGCCATCTACTCCTGCCTAGTTTTCTTCAAGACCACTTTCTGGTGCTAAAACGAGATTTAAATCAAAATACCGGCAAACGTAGCTTCATAATACTCAACTTTGTGATGGAGCGGCTACAGTACAAACATGTGGGCATTGTGAGGGAAGGGTCCTTCCAGCTCTTCCAGCTCATGGAGAGGTTGCAAAACATGTGACAGACACACTGGGCCTAGAACAAGTCAGGAAGGACAAGGGGAAGTGGCCTTTACTGAGTGTGTTGAATGTATCAGGTGTTTGTTTCAGATCTGATCAGATCAGTCGCTCAGTGGTGTCCGACTCTTTGCGACCCCATGAACTGCAGCACGCCAGGCCTCCCTGTCCATCACCAACTCCCAGAGGTCACTCAGACTCACGTCCATCCAGTCAGTGATGCCATCCAGCCATCTCATCCTCTGTCGTCCCCTTCTCCTCTTGCCCCCAATCCCTCCCAGCATCAGAGTCTTCTCCAATGAGTCAACTCTTCGCATGAGGTGGCCAAAGTACTGGAGTTTCAGCTTGAGCATCATTCCTTCCAAAGAAATCCCAGGGCTGATCTCCTTCAGAATGGACTGGTTGGTTACATAGTAGCAAAAGGGAAACAAAGATGGCGGCCACATTCCTCTGGGAAGAAAGAATAGATCTTTGTTTAGCTATCTTGCATAACTGATGGACGATTTAGATACTGTGAAAACAGTCCATTTTGTGCATGGTCAAGATCAGCCAGGACTGAGCTGTCAAAAAAAACTGTGCACTGACTTTGAAATAGAAAACAGAAAAAAAAAAATAAAACAGGGAAGGGAGTCCTTTCTGGCATACTCATCCAGGTTATCTCCTTCTTTTATTTTTCTTTGAGTTCTTTTTAAAAACTCTGTGAGTTGCAGAATATTGATAGTAATGCAAGTGATTCTTGTGCATAGACGTGAAAATTGTGTCCATAGAAGAGACAGTTTCTTACTGCCCTATGAATATTGATCAATTTTGCCATTATATACCTGTGATTCTTCGAGCTTTCCTTTGAATCCAACCAGAATATCTTGCTTGACCTCTCATTAAATAATAAGTAAAATATTTTTCATATGTTAATTTCTAAATTTATTTATAAAGCTGTGATTTCACCCTTTAAAACATAATAATCCTTAACAAACCAAAGAAAGAAAATTGACCTGCGTTAAGAAAATAAGCTTTTTTTTTTGTTTTTTAGTTTCTCCAGGTAGACTGAAGAGAGAAAAATAAGAGGAGAACAGAACTGCAGGTACAAGGGTTGATAAATTGCGATAAGAGGGTAAAGCTTTATGTGATGGTACCAGTGAACTGTCCTGATGGCCGGTAGAACCTAGAGACGTTTCGAATGGGAATGTTAACACTTTGGATTGGCTGTGCTTTTTGTTCCCTCCCCACTCATTCTCCCAAACATTCTCCCATACATTCTTCTGCTCACACTGCATGGTACTGATCAGTGCCATTCAGTAAGGAACAAGGGACAGGGCAGGCAGATGGAGAAGGCAGAGCTGAGGTTGGCAATGCAGTAGAACCAGAGATCAAGGCCTCAAGAACCTGAGCAAGACAAGGGAATTCTCAAAAACCAGCAAGATATCCGGACGGATGCTGGACTAGCCAATGTATGATGGATGGGTGATCCAACTAATACTTATTCATGTTATTTTTCAAATTAATAAGCTTTATTTTTAAAGCAGTCTTAGGCTCCCAGGTGGCACTAGTGGGTAAAAGATCTGCCTGCCAATGCAGGAGATGCAAAGTAACGGGTTGAATCCCTGGTTTGGGAAGATCCCCTGGAGAAGCAAATTGCAGTGACTCCAGTATTTCTGTCTGAGAAATCCCATGGGCAGAGTAACCTGGTGGGCTACAGTCCATGGGGCTGCAAAGAGTCAGACACGACAGAGAAACTGAGCTGCTGCCTAGGCTGCGAGCAAAACACAGCAGTGAATCAGAGCATCTCCCATACCCACTGCACATACCCCCCGACGCACACACACAGCCTCCCCACTATGACACCTTACCCCACACTGGTACACTTCATTACAATTCATGAACCTTCATTTCACCTCAAAATCACCCAAAGTCCAAGGTCTACACTGGGGTTCATTCTTGGTGTCGTACACTCTGTAGGCATAAAGACACATATCCACCACTGCAGTATTTAGTGTCAGTTTTTAAAGCACAAGTTAATATCAGTTGAGTGCCCATTGTCTGACATCCAGGTACCACATTCCACATCTTCCTTTAAGGAAGCAGACAAGATAAGCCTTATTAGTTCTATTTCATATAAGAGGAAGCTGAAGCTCAGGGAAGTAAATTGTTCAAGAGGAGACACTAAGCAAGTAATGGAAGACGGCCCTAGTGGTGCAGTGGTTGGGAATCCACCTGCAATTGCAGAGGAGGTGGGTTCAGTCCTTGCTCTGGGAAGATCCAACATGCCACAGGGCCACAAATACTCAGCCCGAGCACCCTAGAGCTTAAGAGCCACAAGAGAAACCACCACAGTGAGAGGCCTAAGCACAACTAGAGAGAGCCCAAACACAGCAACAAAGACCCAGCGCAGCCAAAAATAAAATTTAAAAAAAAAATTTTTTTAAGTGATGGAGGTGTATACATTGCTTGACTCTAACATCCTCACTCATGACATTATTTTGTACCACTTCTTAGAGTATTTGTAATTGTGGAAATAGTACCAGCTGTAATATTTTGTTTTGTTTTGTTTATTGGGGTATGAAGCAAATGAAGCTCCAACCAAAATATTAGCAGCAAGAGGACCAGAGAAAACATATCCCAAGTAGATAAATCGTTAGTCAACAGAGCTAAACCAATAGTGACACCGAGGGAAAGTACATTGGCACACTTTAAGCACTTTTTAGAGCCTTTCAAGAAAAAGAAATGGGTTTATAATTGCAGCACTCAGGCTGTGAGCTCCTTAAATGCAATGGATTAAGTCCTCACACCTTTCAGGATGAATAATAATTTACCAGTAAAGAGAAACATATTAGACTTGTCATAGGCAGATTTTGTAATAATCAGGACTGCATTTGTAACAGAATCAAGGTTCCACATTGTCAGTTTCAGCTTTTCTTGTTAAATTAACTTCTTCTCCGACAATACATCCTTCTGGGAGGAAATGAAGGCATGGTAGGGGGAAGGATTTATTCAGATGAAGGAAATATGCTACTAAATTTATCTGGCTTTATTTGTTATGAGTTAGAAAAAAAACTGAGATCAAAACACATCTGCACATATTTAAGAATCCAAGCTCTTCTCTGAGCTTTTTATAAACTGCTATCACTTCTCTCTGCCTCTCTAATGTCACCCTCTTCTGTTCCAGAAGTGTTCTCACTGTGCCCCTTCTTCCTTCCCCCTTGGAGTATTTGTTCAAATATCAGGTGCTACCTCCTCAAAGAAATCTTCCCTAACCACCTACCTTAACCCTGAGCCTCACATTTTTCCCTCAGACACCTCTCCTGAGTTCTTCTCTGATTCCTTCCTTATTCATTATTCAGTCAGTTCAGTTCAGTCACTCAGTTGTGTCCAACTCTTTGTGACCCCACAGACTGCAGCACCCCAGGCTTCCCTGTCCATCACCAACTCCTGGAACCTGCCCAAACTCACGTCCATGAGTTGGTGATGCCATCCAATCATCTCATCCTCTGTCGTCCCCTTCTTATCCTGCCTTCAATCTTTCCCATCATCAGGGTCTTTTCCAGTGAGTCAATTCTTCGCATCAGGTGGCCAAAGGATTGAAGTTTTAGCTACAGTATCAGTCCTTCCAATGAATCCTTCAGGGCTGAACTCCTTTAGGATGGACTGGTGGGATCTCCTTGCAGTCCAAGGGACTCTCAAGAGTCTTCCCCAACACCACAGTTCAAAATCATCAATTCTTTGGTGCTCAGCTTTCTTTATGGTCCAACTCTCACATTCATACATGACTACTGGAAAAACCATAGCTTTGATTATATGGACCTTTGTTGGCAAAGTAATGTCTCTGCTTTTTACTGCGCCATAAGATTGGTCATAGCTTTTCTTCCAAGGAGCAAGCATCTTTTAAATTCATGACTGCAGTAATTTTGGATTTTTGATTCATCTGCAGTGATTTTGGAGCCCAGGAAAATAAAGTCTGTCACTGTTTCCCTATCTATTTCCCATGAAGTGATTTACCACTAACTGAAATTATTTTCCATCTTGATACATCTGTGTAATGTCTATCCTCTGCTCACCCAGCACAGAAATGTAAGTACTACAAGGGACATTTTCTGAATTGTTTACTGATATTTTTCCACCATCCAGCATAGTTTCTGGGTCACTGGTAATGCTCCATCAATATTTGTTGAGTCGACAAATGAGTAATATATGTAAGGAGATGGCTAGAAAAAGAAGGAGCCACATGCAGAATTCTCTCTGATCCTTCTATTTCCTCAAATCTGGACTTGGAAGCCAATCTCAGGCCTCCATCACCACGCCGGTCCCTAAAGGGACGTATCAAGTCATGTATCTGTCATGTCCTATTATACTGACTGAGGTTTGCCAGGACTATTTTTTTTTTACCCTTGAACAAACCCACAAGCTATTTTTACATATGACCGGGCAAGTTTGCTTAGAAACCCCTAGCCGACAAAGAAAACACAACAATGCCCTCTCAGGGTTTGTGAAACGGATGGGTTTACAAGCAAGGGAAATCTTTCGTAGTTACAAGTTTTGTAGTCTAGAATTCAGAATTACAAAATTGAATTCAGACCATTCAGACTTGTTCCAGCCATAGTCTATTGTATCTAAGCTATGTTTACGTTTCCCACACTTTGAGATTCAGAGAATTTTCTCTCTGTCCCAAAACCTGTTTCCAGCCTTGCATGTGGTTCCCGAATTGGTCCTGTTCCAGCCCTGGGTGGTGGTGGTGTAGTTTCATGGGATATTGTTGTGTGACCTTCGCAAATGCCTCTTAAAAAGGGAAGGCTAGGATGAGACCCACCTTGACTCTTTCAATAGGTTTCTCTCAGCCAATGTATCCATCATATTATCTTCCTTGACCATTTCTTTCAGTCCCATGTCCAATATGTACAAACAGGTGAGGGAGACAGTGTTACCATGGAAAGCTCATGAACTTTACCATTACAATCCAGAAATTAAACCATGACTTCAGAACTTTCTCGATATGTAGTCTTCGGACAATTAAATTTTCCAAGTTTAAGGAAATCAATCTCCAACATTGACATAATAACCATTATATTACAAGATTATGAAAATGCAATGATGTATATATTAATAACATAACAAATTGCACATAGTAGTAACTGAATAATTTTTTTATAACTTCTTTCCCCAGGTGCCTGAAGTTGTAAGTGCCCCTTTATGAAACCCACTCCTACCCTCAATATTGTTTCTAAGTGAGCATCTTGGTTTCTTCCCACGTGGTCTTGAAAGATTGTTGTTCAATCACACAAAGACACCAGGATTTTGGCCCCTGGAGAAGAATTTAATCGGGGGCCAGAGACGAGTCTTGATCACTCAGAGCTTTTGTGTAATAAAGTTTTATTAAAGTATAAAGGAGATAGAGAAAGCTTTTGACACAGGCATCAGAAGGGGACAGAAAGAGTATCTCCCTGCTAGTCTTCAGCTGGATGTTATATAGTCACTAGCAGTCTGTTCCAGAGCAGCAGCAGTCTGAATAAAAGAAAGGAACGTCTTAAAACTCAAAATGGCACCAGGCCCCTCACCCATAAGATGCATTTCGGGATAATCTTGGCACCAAATGGTTCATCCTGGGCTATAAAATGATTAACTTGAATCTTGAAGAAGGGCAGATCACCATATAAATAGTTTTATTTGCATAGATTAGGGGAACAATATCTGAGTATAACATACTGGTTCATCAAGTAGGTTCTGAGCCAAGAGGCGGAACCGACTTGAAGACAGAGTTTGGGGTAAATGCATAGTACATTCGCATAGCTTAAGATAAACATTTCCATAAGAGAAATGCATTGGTTATCTCTGCTGCTGCTGCTGCTAAGTCACTTCAGTCGTGTCCAACTCTGTGTGACCCCATAGACAGCAGCCCACCAGGCCCCCCCTCCCCCTGGGATTCTCCAGGCAGATGAATGCTGGAGTGGGTTGCCTCCTTCTCCAGTGCTGAAAGTGAAAGTGAAATGGAAGTCGCTAAGTCATGTCCAACTTCTAGCGACCCCTGGACTGCAGCCCACCAGGCTCCTCCGTCCATGGGATTTTCCAGGCAAGAGTACAGGAGTGGGGTGCCATTGCCTTCTCAGTTTTGAGAATAGTTAACTTCAGGTGAAACCGGGTGTCATTATGGCAACACAGTATTTTAAGAGAAACCTCCTTTTAAATCTGTATAGAGGAGGAAAAAATATCACTAGTTTGTTTCCTCTTGTCGCTTAAGAGAGATAAAAATGTCTGACACTTGCAGGCTATTTCCTCTGTTTGGAGACCTCTGGCCTTCCTGCCTGTTACCCTCTCAGTCTCTCTTTGGGAGGTACCATTTTACCTGAAGGTTTCCCAAGGGGCTCAGTGTTAAAGAATCCATTTGCCAATGCAGGAGCTGCTGGAGATGTAGGTTTGATCCCTGGGTGGGGAAGATCCCCTGCAGGAGGAAATGGCAGCCCACTCCAGTATTCTTGCTGGGAGAATCCCATGGACAGAGAAGCCTTGTGGGCTACAGTCCACGGGATCCCAGAGTCGGACACGACTGAAGTGACCAAGCACACACGCACTCATCTTGCCTGAAGACGGTGGGTGTATATGGAGTTTCCTTACCCTACCCCACCATTCTGTTTACCTCCAATCCCAGTTTATCTACCATATTGTGCACAAATCATGCATAAATATTGCTGCCTCTCAGTGACTTTCCTGAATAGAGATCATTAAAATTTGCTGTAGCTAATGAATGGTCAAGATACATAAATCCCAAATCACCTCATTTTCTTTTCTCCTCAACACTTTATATTCATTCTGTCATTTAACTCTCACAACTCTGATATATAATTATGCTATTATAGGAATTGAGAATTTCCATAGTTCAAATCATTTGACCAACTTGATCCATTAATAAATGGCCAAGCTCATCTCAAAGCAGGCTTATTTGACACAAAAGCCTGAATTTGAAGCTCCACTATATTGATTCCTTTGATAACTTATCATTTAATTATTTCCATGAAAGAATAATCTATATTCTCAGGATACCTTAATAACACCAGGGGGAAAAGTGGGAGGATAAATTGGGAGATTGGTCTTGACATATGCACACTACTATAGGGGGGGGAAGGCACACATGTGAAATAGTTAACTAAGGACTTACTGTACAGAATGGGGAACTCTAGCAGTACTCTGTAATGACCTATTTGGGAAAGGAATCTAAAAAAAAAAAAGGACATAGGTATCTATATAACTGATTCACTTTGCTGTACACCTGAAAATAACACATTATAAATCAACTATACTCCAATAAATATTTCAAAAACTAACATTCATTCAGAGCACAATATTTTTAAGCTTGGGTGTTATTTGGTAAGCAGATTCGATCCCTGGGTCAGGAAGATCTCCCAGAGAAGGAAATGAAACCATTCCAGTGTTCTTGCCTGAAAAATCCCATGGACAGAGGAGCCTGGTGAGCTACAGACCATGGGGTCCCAAAGAGTCCGACATGTCACATGGCATGAATTTTTTTGGATATTCTCTTGCCTGATCTCAATTTCAGAAGCTAGGTTCTGGGAAAGCTATATTTCTGGTATTTTTATAAACCAACAGAAAGATTTTCCTATTCCTAAACTTTGGAAACTAAAATCTACAAGTCAGATTTTCCAAGAATGGCGACTTTCACTACAAAATCATTCAGGTCCCTTTAAATTCCATCAGAAAATAATTATAATCATTATGCTCTTAGCATTATAGCACACTAGCTAAAATAATACTCTCCGTGTTTCTAAAATAATGTGATAATATGCCATACATGTGACATAAAAGATAATTAATTTTCAAAATGACAGCTGCAAAAATCTCGTCCTTTTAATTTTGGAGAGTAGAAACATATTTCTCAATTGTGATACATACAGTTTCTACTTATAAATTTCTTGAGAGGTTGTAGAAAGAATGGCATCAAGATTTTAGAAAAAGCTTTCAAGACACAGCATGAAACAATGTATTTAGCAAAGCTGCTCTTCAACTAAGGAGGAAGGATAAAAGTCAGCAAAAAAGTTTACGGTATGAATACTGAACTATGGAAATATCTATTTCATCACATTCCAATGTTTGATTCTAGTCTGAATACTGACTAAAATTTGCAGAATGTTTGTAGAATATGAATTATTGATTTTCTCCTCCTTGGTCTGAAGGCTTATAATAGTCAAAGACTGTCCATTTTCCTCATCAAAGTTGGTGGGAATCAACTTTTTTAAGTTAGATGTTTGTATAACCTCATAGGGAAGTGAATGTCTCTGTTCATGCCTCACATTTCCTGTAGATAAAATGGAGATAATCTTACAAATCACTCAAAAGCATAAATGCTCCCACTCATGTCACAAGACTGTATCTCTCTCTTGAGTTCCTGAACAAGTTTTCTGTTTTCCATTTGTTTCTAAAACTCTATTGTCTAAAGCTAAACTATTCATTAAAATCACTTCTTGGCTGAATTTTCTGCCTGTTTAATAACACCTTTATATCCTAATCACATGTGAAAATTTGGGAGTCATCCTCAACAGCTCTCTCTCTTCTTCACCCCTTGCATATAGGTTCTCAACAAATCTGGATAACTCTGTTCTCTGTAACATCTCTTCTCTTGACTGTATTCTTGGGGTTTTTTGTTGTTTGTTTGTTTGTTCTGTGTCAGCTTTCAGTTCAGTTAAGTTTCGCTCAGTCGTGTCCAACTCTTTGCTACCCCATAAATCGCAGCACGCCAGGCCTCCCTGTCCATCACCAACTCCCGGAGGTCACTCAAACTCACGTCCATCAAGTCAGTGATGCCATCCAGCCATCTCATCCTCTGTCGTCCCCTTCTCCTCCTGCCCCCAATCCCTCCCAGCATCAGGGTCTTTTCCAATGAGTCAACTCTTCGCATAAGGTGGCAAGTACTGGACTTTCAGCTTTAGCATCAGTCCTTCCAAAGAACACCCAGGGCTGATCTCCTTTAGAATGGACTGGTTGGATCTCCTTGCAGTCCAAGGGACTTTCAAGAGTCCTCTCCAACACCACAGTTCAAAAGCATCAATTCTTCGGCACTCAGCTTTCTTCACAGTCCAACTCTCTCATCCATACATGACCATTGGAAAGACCATAGCCTTGACTTATACTAATTCAATAGCTTCTTCAGTAGGTTCACAGACTGTACATGTTGTCTGTGACAACATTTGTTGTCTGATCCTCTGTTGCCTCTCTTGTTCATCATATTGTAATTGAGCAGGACACGATGAGGCCCTCCAGAGACAGACCCTGCCCCTGCCTCCACCCCCGCCGGCCATGTCTTCTGTCTCCTCTTGTTTATAGAAAAGCTGTAGTCTCCCAGGACTTCCCTGAGTCACAAGAATAAATGATTGAAAGCATGAGAACATGTAATGACAAAAATAGCAGCTGGGCCAGGAGAACTAGTAAGAATTTAGACATGATATCAGTTATATGGCAGTCACAGAATCTTTAGTTCCTTCCTGAAGTACCTATGTAATAGGATCTGATAGACATTTCCCCAGTTGTTTCACAGATGCTTGCTGCTGCTGCCAAGTCACTTCAGTCATGTCCGACTCTGTGTGACCCCATAGATGGCAGCCCACCAGGCTCCCCCGTCCCTGGGATCCTCCAGGCAAGAACACTGGAGTGGGTTGCCATTTCCTTCTCCAATGCATGAAAGTGAAAAGTGAAAGTGAAGTCGCTCAGTCCTGTTCAACCCTTGGCGACCCCATGGACTGCAGCCTACCAGGCTCCTCCGTCCATGGGACTTTCCAGGCAAGAATACTGGAGTGGGGTGCCATTGCCTTCTCCATCACAGATGCTTAAGCTCCCACCAAGTGGAAGAAGGTAACTACTTTATGGCTACGAGTAATTATATTGCCACCAGCCCTACTGGAGCTTAAAGATTGATAATGGTAACCCCTGTGACACTGCCCTGTAACCTCACCATCGGCCAACCAGAGAATTGTGTATGAGCTGATCATACACCCTGCAACCCCACTCCCTCACCTTGCCCTTAAAAATGCTTCCCTCAAAGACATGGAGGAGTTTGGGTCTTCTTAGCATACCCCACTCTTTCTCTTTGCATGGCCCTTGCAGTAAGCCTTGCTCTGCCCCAAACGCTGACATTCATTTCCCTCTTTTAAAATTGCAAAGCCTTCATGACTGTTTCTAGAATAAAATGCCAAATTCCTATTGTGAATTTTAAAATATCTAATTGCAAATTATCATTCTAGTCTTGTTCCGCTCTCCATAATGCTGTGTGCCCTATACTGTGATCAGCTTCAAAATGGCACCCTTAACTTGTGTGTCTTGATATTTTTGGTCCTGCCGCTTCCTCAATTCTCGAGTCTTTATTAAAATCCTTTCTGTCCTTTAAGACTCAATTCAGTTGCCACTATGCCTTTAGAATATCTAACCCCATGTCAGAAAAAATTGCCTCTTCATTTGGATGCCTTTAGTTTATCTGTACATTTACTTAGAGTTTATTTCATCTCCTTCCATTCTATCTCAAAAGGCAACATAAGGGCTTTTAAGAGACAGCATGCTAACAACATTAGAAAGACCTGGGTTGCAACTGCAGCTTCACCCCTTGCTAGCTGTGTGACCTTGGGCAACATACTTAGTTTAAGTTGTCTCAGTCTCTTCTCATCATCTCTAAACTGTAGCTAATAGTAGATATTCCACATAATTATTATGAGGAAGAGAGAAATCTATATACCTATACATATCAGCTATAAATGTCTGCTGTAATTCTCAGGCAGCCCTAGTGGTAA
Organism: Tragelaphus eurycerus; assembly: GCA_935064755.1. Classification (NCBI taxonomy): domain Eukaryota; kingdom Metazoa; phylum Chordata; class Mammalia; order Artiodactyla; family Bovidae; genus Tragelaphus; species Tragelaphus eurycerus. The sequence continues at coordinate 6,069,489 of CAKXYN010000034.1, read as the reverse complement.
AGAGTCCACCTGCCAATCCAGGGGAGGCAAGAGACACAGGTTTGATCCCTGGAAGGATAAGATCCCCTGAAATAGAAAATGACAATCTGCTCCAGTATTCTTGCCTGGAGAATCCATGGACAGAGGAGCCCTGTGGGCTACAGTCCATGGGGCCGCAGAGAGTCAGACACAACTGAGTGATTAAGCAGCAGCAGCATAATTTAAAGAAGAGGTGTCAGAAAGAAATATTTTCTCTAATAACTTTTACTAAATCAACTCATCTGATATTGCTCTTCTGGAGAAATAAAAATAGCAGTTTTAAAAATCTGAGACAATAACCCACCAAAAACAAAATTATATGAATTTTGTAAATGAGTTTTATCCTTCCTCCACCCAGAAGGACACAGGAAATACACCCTCTAGGATACGGAGGAGAGCATGCAGAATTCCTTCTAGTAGAGACTGGTACAGTCGTCACACTAGTTGTTTATATTTCTGCTTACTCTTCCCTACTCCTGCTCTCTCAATTCTAAACTCCTGGAAGATGAGAACCTCACCCTACTCAATCCTGGATAAGTTCAGTGCCTAAATGAAGCATTGAAGTTCATAACACTGAACAGAGTTGAATTCAGTTTAATTGAATTGAAGCTAATCAAATCTATGCTAACTAAATGCACCCATCAAAAAGAGAAAAGTATACTATCTGGAATTCATTTGCGACCCCCTCTGTTCTGTCTCCTTGACTCTCTCAGTTCAGTTCAGTTGCTCAGTCATGTCTGACTCTTTACAAACCCATGGACTGCAGCTCGCCAGGCTTCCCTGTCCATCACAAACTCCTGGAGCTTACTCAAATTCATGTCCACCAAGTCGGTGATGCCATCCAACTATCTCATCCTCCTTCGTCCCCTTCTCCTTGACTCCCTGCTCTTTGTTTATAGCTAAACAAGGAGTGTCTCCCAGCCTTCCTTTTCCTTTGCTTCCATTGCTTTCCTTTGCTTCTGCTGTATCACATCCTTCCTGGGAAGAGTTGCTTTCCCTAAGGATTTCACTTGGGTGTACGCTCCCCTTTCATGATGGGTACGTTATTTGTACAATCTGTAGGGTTTTTCGTTAGCAGAGATGTGTATGCTAGGAAGTGGGCATGTTTATTATTCATATTTGTCATCGTGCTGTAACTGCAATCGTTTTGAATTGCAATCGTTTTTCTCATTTGGGCTCTTCTGTGCCTCCTCAATTTGTCTTCTGTTTGTTTGCTCATCTCCCTTCAGAAACAGCCTGACTGCAGTTATAATTGTTTGCATTTGTAACAGATTATTTGGGCCTTCAGATGTCTGTCTAACTTCATAAGAAAGGGAAAATATGCACCGATGCCTCCCAGCCAGTGGACTTTGAGTGATTTTCCGCGGCTCCCATCACTAGAAAACACCAGGCACTTCCCCAAATGAGTGCACAGCATGTTTGCTGACCTATGAAAGCATCTCCTGAAAGCAATCGTTGAACTCATCCGTCTGTTCTGTCAGTGTTCATGCCTCTGCTTCCCCCAGTGAAATTAAGAAGATTGAAACCAAGGGTAATTGTAATCCTATTATCAATAACAGCTCTTTCATAACCTATAATAGTCAAGTATTTTTTCTATCAGCTTGAAAGTTGGTGGTGAATAGCAGGATTTTAAAAATCATTTCTCTTAAAGCCATGTCTAAGACTCACCTGAGAAGCCTAAAAAGCACACAAAATGCTGATCCCCAACCCCTGGAAATTCTGATTCCTGGCCCCTTCTAGAATGGAGCCAGAAACCTGCATTTTAATAGATTCTCCAGCTGATCCTGGGGTGGGTAGTCTGCATACACTATACTGAGTAACACTGGTTAGAAGTGTGATAATTATCCATCAGATGTCAAAACAACTGTAACATTTAGGAAAAAAAATTATCTGAATGGGGGTAAGACAATGGGTAAAATGACTGGGTTTTCAGCCAGTTGTTCATTAGATTATGAAAACTAGAGTCAGACTCTGAAGGGAAGATTGTGTACATGCGTGTCGGAGACAAATCATTTCTGCATTTTGATGCTTCAGCCACAACCAGTATTAAACAACTGCTCCAGTGTGAGTATCTATTTCTGTGTAACAAATCCAAAAATTAGTATTAACGTAGCAGTGATTATTTCACAGTTTCTATGGGTCCGGGATTCAGGAAAATTGGGGTGACGAACATTTCTAGTTTGCCTAGGACTCAGGGAATTCCTAGGCCATGGGGTTTTCAGTACTAAAACCAGAAAAGTTCTTGCTAACCAGGATGAGTTGACCGCCTTGGGCTTGCTGGGTGGATGTAGACAGATGTCAGTAGAGTCTACTGCATCTGATGGCTTCACCATGGCTAAAGGATCTATTAATTCTGCCAAAAGGGTGTACTAACATGACTATGGGCCAGATATCTTCGTTCCTTGCTATTTTTTGGCAGGAGCCTTCAATTCCTCACTTACACGGCCCTCTCCCCAACATGGAGCTAACGTCACCCAGACTCAACAGTGCAAGAAAGTGATCAGGGAGGAAGCTGTCTGCCTTTTTACAACCTTGCCTCCAAAGTTGCACATCATTACTTCTGCTTTATTCTGTTAGAGGACAGTCACTCAGTCCAGCCTACAAAAGAGGAAAATTAGGCTACACCTCTTGAAGGGAGGCCTGTCAAAAGATCTGTGGATATATTTTAAGCGACCATCACTCCCAATGTTTTCTTCAGAAGATTCAAAACCTTCCTAGGAGATGACTTAGTAGCTACTCCTGCCTTCTGAATCTGAAAGAACTTCATGTTAGAATAAAACAATCTCCTCACTTTGCTTTTGGTAGCTGAACTATAGCTGACCTTTCTGGCATTAGGAATTATGTTCTTGTTGCTTTAATAAAAAAGAATAAACTTTAATGCCATTTTATTCAATGAAAGCTCATATTTCTAAGGTAAATGCCAGTAGGTTTCCTTCATAACGGAGGTTTGGAGGAAACTTGGCAAGCTCATAATTAACAAGATCAATGCATTCAATCAAACCAGAAAATGGTTGTCTCAAAACTACGGCAACTTGTTCTATTTTTATTTTATTTTTTATCAAATTAGTAGCTAGGTAGAGACCAGAAACCAGACTTTAACAAATTAGCTATGTGGGGACATCCCTGCAGTCTACTGCAGGGGACACGGGTTTAATCCCTGGTCAGGGAACTAAGATCCTGTGTGCCATGTGACATAACCACAGAAAGAGAAAAGGAAAAACAATAGCTACATCACTGTAGGCAAGCACTCTTTCAGCCACTTTATATACCTATAAGATAAAGAAATTTATCAAAAAGTTTTTTAAGATCATTTCTATTTGTATTATCAGATTATCTGAATCACTAGGAAATTTGCTGGACTTTAGGATGGGATGGCCTGAGCTTTTTTCCCTTTCTCTTGAACTTGGAAGAGTGGAGTATTTATTGGTATACTGGTCTATTCCATTGGGAAGCTGGTATAACACTCCAGTCATTCTTTTGGGAGATGCATCGTCATAACATGTGCCTCTAGAGACACAACCAATATTCAAATAACCAGACCATTTTTTAAAACAAAAAGTGCCTAAGAAGTGTGACACAGCCACACATGCTGGAAACCTTCCTGGCTATCCAAATCCTGAAGTTTGCAGAAAAGCATGCGGTGTGCCGTCTCTTTCGTCTATTACTCATTTTCCATTGCACACATTACTACCTGATATGTCACACATATCGGCTCAACTCCATAATCAACTTCCCTCTGCGTGTTCTTGGGAAGGCAATGGCACCCCACCCCAGTACTTTTGCCTGGAAAATCCCATGGACGGAGGATCCTGGTAGGCTCCAGTCCATGGGGTCGCTAAGAATCGGACACGACTGAGGGACTTCACTTTCACTTTTCACTTTCATGCATTGGAGAAGGAAATGGCAACCCACTCCAGTGTTCAGTGTTTTGCCTGGAGAATCCCAGGGACTGGGGAGCCTGGTGAGCTTCCGTCTATGGGGTCGCACAGAGTCAGACATGACTGTAGCAACTTAGCAGCAGCAGAAGCTGCGTGTTCTAAGAGAATCATAATCTTTACCTAACTGAATCTTAACAGCCTCAAACATTACATACATTTCTTCTTCCATTTCTATTTTCCTTCTCTTTCGTGTTTATAAAATGTAACTGATTTAACACAGTTAATACTAATAGTATTAACTATCAGTTGGGTTTCTTTTTCCTTTAAACGATGCCTCTAAAAATGCAATGACTTGTTTTCTCTGATATAAAAGTGATTTTAATACATAGAGATATCAATAAATAGTTCAAAAGAGCATCCTAAAATTATAAAATAAAAATTCTGATATGTTTAATAGGAAATCATTACATTTTAACAACTCCATTTCAAAAGTGTTTTCTCACATCTTGCTTTATTTAAATCCTTATGACAAATCTGAAACTGATGAGTCAAGTATACTTATCCCCATTTTACAAATGAAGAAATGGAGGCTCAGAGAACTTCTGATGTCACAATAATTTAGAGTTAAGAAAACAGGGGCACATGTTTTAGACATACACTTGAGTATGCAACCCTTCTCTATCTTCAGTTCCTTTCCAAAATGCTATGCACAACTATAGCATTTATATCTGATGCACAGTCTTTCATAAAAACATAAATTCTTTCATCATGAATAAAGAACAACCAACTTTGAGGAGCTGTTACTAGGCAGAGTAACATGAGTCAACAGTTCATGCTAGAACATGACATATTCTTTTATGTAATATATAAAAAGGAAGTTCAGAGCAGTCTACTCTAAGAACCGTTTCAGTTGTGAAATATCCTTGGACTCTAATTCCTCCTTACTGTGTGGCATCCTTAGGCCTGAACAGTGGTCTAATTGTTCTGCCTTAATCCAGAATCACTCAGCATGTTAATATCAGTTATCTTCAACATACAGCACACGTACAGATGCCTTATGACCCAGGTCCATCGTAATGACATTTACTTACACAAATTGAAATAAGCAAGATCAGATGAAAATAACCTTTTTAGAAATAAACATGTTTAGAACATATGGTTCTGAACACAAACCAACCATTTCATCTAATACAAAAAAAGTCAAAGAAACAAATAATTCTTTCAATGCTAGAGGGCAAAACTGGCTGTGAACTGGATTTACTAGGACAATACAATCTGCATAAGCTCAGAGAATGCGTTCTTCATGGGGAGCCAGCGGGATTCTTCTAGAGTAATTGTGACTACATGCAGACATAAACCATGACTTTGGAGCCTACCTACAGAGGAGAGAACAGTTGATGGGCGAAGGAGATGGGCAGAAAGTAATCAAGGACAGAGTCTGTCTTCCTAATGACGAAGCTTGACTCAAAGAAACAAATCTAACTTGGCCTTGTAAACAGCATAGAAGGAACCTAGGTATCCCAAATGGATAATGCACCTATCATCCCAGTTGGATAGATTCTCATAAAGATTTGACCCTGGGTGATCAACACACACACATTTGAATTTGTCTTTTGACATCAAAGCAAATACAGAACTACAGTGAGCTAGCTGTCTCTTTGTTGACTCTGTGTGTGTGTGTGTGTGTGTGTGTGTGTGTGTGTGTGTGTTCAGTAGCTCAGTCATGTCTGACTCTTTTATAACCCCATGGATTGTAGCCCACCAGGCTCCTCTGTCCATGGGATTTTCCAGGCAAGAATCTTGGAGTGGCTTGCCATTTCCTCCCCAAGGGGATCTTCCCAACACTGTGATCAAACCCAGTTTCTTGCTGTCTCTAGCACTGAGATGCCTGGGAAGCCCCTTTATTGGCTACAGTATAAGAAAGAAGTATATATTTAGTTACACAGGAGGGCTCCGAAAAAACTGCAAAGATCAAAGAGTTGTGTTTCCAAAGAGTTTCCCATAAGATATCTTGCAAGCTCTCCTCATCCCTGCCCCTCCCCAACCTATTCCCTTTTGCTTGCTTGAAAAGATAATCATTGCGTTAAGTGATTAAGTGTTTCTTTTCTTCTGACTTATAGTTCATAAGACCGTGGCATGAATTTCAATTAGCTTTTCTTCCTGTGCTAAAGGGAAAAAGGAAAACTCAGACCTTAGAGAACAGGATTGTTGGGAAGACTTTTCTGTGTCTACATGCAATTTTTTTTCCCTTGGGAGCAAAACTTCAGTAAGACGATGAAAGGGCCAAAGATTCAAATGTTCCTAAAGGAGCCGTTTCTGTATGAATACCCTGTTTGACATCGTCTGTCAATCTGGATAAACATGCTACCTGGAAAGATTACTTGTAGTTAGAAATCTTAGTTCCAAGATCCAGCAACAAGCTGTGAAACTTTAGGCAAATTGCAAAGACTTTCTAAAGCCCTGTGCCCTCATCTATAAAATGGGGAAACATTAATACCTGCCTTATACCAGAGCTTCCGTCTGTGGGGTCGCACAGAGTCGGACACGACTGAAGCGACTTAGCAGCAGCAGTAGCAGTATACCAGCTAGCAGAATTAAATGAATTGTATATATGAAACTGCTTTATAAACTCTAAAATACTATGTATGAAAGATAATACTCCACAGTGGTAAAGATTGGGAATTCCAGAGCTGGGTTGCCTGGGTGAGAAATGTCACTCCCCGGCTTCTTAGCTGGGTGATCTAGGAATCCTTAACCTCTTGGTGCCTCAATTTCCCTTCTATAAAATGCAGATGTCATGACCCTGTGACATTTCACTCAATATTTAGACTAGTGCCTGATACCCGGCAAGCACTGCTTAAATGACATGTAACTCTTACAAAATCCAGATCCAAAATGAACATTTAAGGAAGAGAAGACACAGCACAAGGGAAGCTAAGGCCCTGCTTGCTGCAGGCAGGAGTGATCCCAAATGGGTGGCTAGATCCCAGGGGTACCAACATAAGGCATGGGTCCCTTCAGCAGCAGCCAAGGTACAAGCTGTGTGGAGGGGCTGTGTGCTGTTGCTTCCTCAACAATTGACCCTAATGCAGAAGGAGAGTGTCATTAATAATCATTAGCGTGAGGCTTACAGGTGCTACAGCAGATGTTGCCTGGCAGGAAAATTGGCAGCATCTGAGAACACAAACCGGGAGGTAATTTGCATTGTGGGACATACTTGGAAGATGTCCAGCCTAATTCAAAATGTGTTCACTCTCCCAGCCTTCGCCGTGATGGTAACTTCACTTTCTCTGACTCCCCCAGGAGTTAGATGCCCCTCCAATGTGCTCAAAATGTCCCACCAACTTACCTCCATCAAAACTTCTGTCCCACTGTATCATGTTTGTTTATTTACATGTATTCCTTTCTTAGTAGACTTGTCACTTTTTTAAGTACAGAATGCATGTTTCGTTCTTCTCTGTATCTCTAGCACCCAGCACATGATGGCTGCTCAGTTATTGTTGAATGAATGAGTGAGTACAAATGAATGGACCAAGAGATGGATGGATGGATGGATGGATGGATGGATGGATGAGTGGATGGATGGATGGGTGGATGGATGGATGGGTAGATAGATGGATGAGTAGGTAAAAAGAGTAGTCTACAAGTTTAGTATTTTAGTCAACTTTCACCTCAGGACCAACACTCTCAAAAATAACCTTACTTTCTCAAGAATATCAAATTGTCTTTGAAAAACATTTTATTATTTTGCAGTATGTTTGCACACCCATAACCCAACTTAAACCTCAAAATGGTATTTTATGACATAGAGAGACAACGTGATCTAGCCAGTCCCAAAAATGAGATAAACGAAGGATAAATGACTTTCCAAATACCAAGCAGTAAGTATGTGGCAGAGCTGAATTGTGACCCAAGTTTCCTGATGACCACCATGTGGACTCTTTCCCGCCACTGCAACACATCCCTCCCCAGGAATTCCTTCCCTGCTACAGAGAAGCAGCTCTCACTCAGGATGGGGTTCTATTTTCTGTGACTACCACCCAGGAAGTCAAGCTGAACAGACTTCTGTATATCTACAGCATAAAACAGATACTTTAAGCTCTCCTGCCTGCTCATTCTCTGTTACTGCTAGTGGCATTTCAGTTCCCCTAGGGGGCTAGAGACCAAAGCAGGGTCCCACATTGCACTGAGATTCCTCTATGGTTCCATGGAGGGGAGGGTAAAGAGGCGTTCCATACTCTCTGGAGCCCAGGCCCTAGTAAAGATCAGAGGTGATTGTAAGAAGAAAGTGGCATGTGATACCCATCTGCTCATCTAATATAGACAGAGAATTTGCTCTTGTGCTCAACAGCAAGTCAAGCATGGCACACTTCATGGAGGGAGATATCAGGACACAGAGCAGGAACAGATGCACATCAGTTGTATCCCAAATTTGGCACAGCATGAATGAGAGGATTTCCTGAGGGTCAAATGGAAAACTAAAAGGACAGCCTGGTTTAAGTCATGTAGCTGGTACATTTTCCAGGGGTAAAAGGACCAGACAACCAGTATTCATTTGGCAGCTTGTCAAAAAGTTAAATGTAGATTTACCATCAGATCAGATCAGTCACTCAGTCGTGTCCGACTCTTTGTGACCCCATGAATTGCAGCACGCCAGGCCTCCCTGTCCATCACCAACTCCCGGAGTGCACCCAGACTCACATCCATCAAGTCAGTGATGCCATCCAGCCATCTCATCCTCTGTCGTCCCCTTCTCCTCCTGCCCCCAATCCCTCCCAGCATCAGAGTCTTCTCCAATGAGTCAACTCTTCGCATGAGGTGGCCAAAATACTGGAGTTTCAGCTTTAGCATCATTCCTTCCAAAGAAATCCCAGGGCTGATCTCCGTCAGAATGGACTGATTGGATCTCCTTGCAGTCCAAGGGACTCTCGAGAGTCTTCTCCAACACCACAGTTCAAAAGCTTCAATTCTTCGGCGCTCAGCCTTCTTCACAGTCCAGCTCTCACATCCATACATGACCACAGGAAAGACCATAGCCTTGACTAGGCGAACCTTTGTTGGTAAAGTGATGTCTCTGCTTTTGAATATGCTATCTAGGTTGGTCATAACTTTCCTTCCAAGGAGTAAGCGTCTTTTAATTTCATGGCTGTAGTCACCATCTGCAGTGATTTGGGAGCTCAGAAAAATAAAGTCTGACACTGTTTCCACTGTTTCTCCATCTATTTCCCATGAAGTGATGGGACCAGACGCCATGATCTTCGTTTTCTGAATGTTGAGCTTTAAGCCAATTTTTTCACTCTCTGCTTTCACCTTCATCAAGAGACTTATTAGTTCCTCTTCACTTTCTGCCATAAGGGTGCTGTCATCTGCATATCTGAGATTATTGATATTTCTCCCAGCAATCTTGATTCCAACTTGCGTTTCTTCCAGTCCAGCGTTTCTCATGATGTACTGTGCATAGAAGTTAAATAAACAGGGTGACAATATACAGCCTTGACGTACTCCTTTTCCTATTTGGATCCATCAATTCCATTCCACAGTATATACCCCCCAAAAGTGAAAACAGAGACTCAGGCAGATCCTTGTATACAAATGTTCATTATAGAATTATTCCCAGAAATCAAAGGTAAAGGCAACTCAAGTATCCATCAAGAGATGAATGGATTAAGAAAATATGGTATCAGATCAGATCAGATCAGTTGCTCAGTCGTGTCCGACTCTTTGCAACCCCATGAACTGCAGCACACCAGGCCTCCCTATCCATCACCAGCTCCCGGAGGTCACTCAAACTCGTATCCATCGAGTCAGTGATGCCATCCAGCCATCTCAAACTCTGTCGTCCCCTTCTCCTCCTGCCTTCAATCCCTCCCAGCATCAGAGTCTTCTCCAATGAGTATTCATCCATAAAAAGGAATGGCATTTTGATACATGCTATAGCATGAATGAATCTTTTAAACATTGTGCTAAGTGAAATCAGCTGGTCACAAAGGGACAAATATTTTATGATTCCACTTACATGACATACCCAGAATAAGCAAATTAATAGAAACATAAAATACAGTAGAAATGCCGAGGAGAGTTATTGTTGAAGGAATATAGAATTTATATATGGAATGTTTTGAAAATAGTGATAATGGTTGTGAATATAATTAATGCCATTGAAAGAAAGTGAAGTCACTCAGTCGTGTCTGACTCTTTGTGACCCTATGGACTGTAGCCCGCCAGGCTCCTCCATCCATGGGATTCTCCAGGCCAGAATACTGGTGTGGGTTGCCATTTCCTTCTCCAGGGGATCTTCCAGACCCAGGGATCGAACCCAGGTCTCCCTCTCTGTGGATGGATTCTTTACCATCTGACCCACCAGGGGAACTGTACACTTACAAATTGTTAAAATGGTGTATTTGGAGTTATTTTATTGTTATATTATATATATAAAACCCAAAATTAAAGAACTACCAGACTCATTGGTATATATAGAATGGATAAACAAGTTTGTACTATTAATTTATATAGCATAGGGAGCCATATTTAATATCCTGTGATAAAGCATAAGGGAAGAGAATATGAAAATGAGTGTATAGACATGTGTAACTGAGTCACTGCTGTACAGCACTAAATAACACAACACTGTAAATCAACTATCAGATCAGATCAGATCAGATCAGTCGCTCAGTCGTGTCCGACTCTTTGTGACCCCATGAACCGCAGCACGCCAGGCCTCCCTGTCCATCACCAGCTCCAGGAGGTCACCCAGACTCACACCCATCGAGTCAGTGATGCCATCCAGCCATCTCATCCTCTGTCGTCCCCTTCTCCTCCTGCCCTCAATCCCTCCCAGCATCAGAGTCTTCTCCAATGAGTCAACTCTTTGCATGAGGTGGCCAAAATACTGGAGCTTCAGCTTTAGCATCATTCCTTCCAAAGAAATCCCAGGGCTGATCTCCTTCAGAATGGACCGGTTGGATCTCCTTGCAGTCCAAGGGACTCTCAAGAGTCTTCTCCAACACCACAGTTCAAAAGCATCAATTCTTCGGCGCTCAGCCTTCTTCACAGTCCAGCTCTCACATCCATACATGACCACAGGAAAGACCATAGCCTTGACTAGGCGAACCTTTGTTGGCAAAGTAATGTCTCTGATCTTGAATATGCTATCTAGGTTGGTCATAACTTTCCTTCCAAGGAGTAAGCGTCTTTTAATTTCATGGCTGCAGTCACCATCTGCCACAACTAGGATGAAACCTCAGCATAATCCAGCCAGAATTATATCATCCAGCTAAGAAAAAGACTATAGTGCAAAGGAGTTACAGAATTAGCCAGCGTGGATCAACAAGAATCACTGGAATACCCATAGGACTGGATTTGGAGGCTGCCTGATCAGAAAAGCTGAAATATATGACTGAATAATGAAAGTTGATCGACCTCCGGGCATCTTCTTGGGATAAGGGATTTCACACCCTATCAAGGATGCCTGGAGAAAGCAATGTGTGCTGAGAAAAACTGAAACCACTGAGTTGCTATGATAGAGACTAGAGAAAGAAATTAAAAGATTCGGGGAAGTGGGCATGCTGGAGAGGACATGCCTTATATGGTGAAAAACGATGATTTTGTTTCCTAGAAAAGCCAGAGGTCACGTCATCACCAAACCCATCAGGAGCAAGTTGGTGAGAAGGTATGAGCATCACCACGTTCAGTACGACTCTCCTCTGTGGACCAGAGACAGAGGTGGAAAATGTTGTCATGGAATATTTCTCTGGAAACAATAGAAACCAGGTGGCAGCATTTAACTGCCAGGAGACAAGGGGTTGCAATTATTGCAACAGGCTGCCAGGTCAGAGAAGCAGCTAAAGGTCTGGATCTTAGAGAGCTGTGAAGATGTTTAATAAGTCATCCTATGGCCAAAAGGAGGGGTGGGGGAACCAACAAGGATACGGCTTGGTACAAATAATCACAAGTAAGTAAAAATGGATGAGTAGATAAATAAATAAAAGTCACCATCTTTGCTCAGATCAAATGCTTAAGCCAGTTTTCAAAACTAAAACATATTTCCCAATATACTGGCAACACCATAGCAGTGTATACTCTAATGATTCTCCCAATCTGTTCTCAGGGCTTCCCTGGTGGCTCAGATAGTAAAGAGTCTGCCTGCAATGCCGGAGACCTGGGTTCAGTCCCACAGTCGGGAAGATCCCCTGGAGAAGGGAAAGACTACTCACTCCAGTATTCTTGCCTGGAGAATCCCATAGATGGAGGAGCCTGGCAAGCTGGGCTAGAGTCCATGGGGACACAAAGAATCAGACATTACTGAGTGACTAAAAAAGAAAGAAAGAATGAAAGAAAGAAATCCTTTCTCAAAGAGACCTATTGCTATTTAATTGGATTGGGGTCAATCTCACTTAGGGTGCTTGACCTTTGAGGTAAGAGCCATTGACAGTGGAAGGCCAAGTATGAATCTCTGAAACTGACTGTACCTTTTCCGCCTTAGATAGCAAATTATAAACAGTATTGCATTCTGGGTGAAATTCAGAGATTAGTTACACCCTTATGAGCTTCCCTGATGGCTCAGACAGTAAAAAAGTCTGCTTGCAATGCGGGAGACCCGGGTTCAATCCCTGGGTCGGGGAGATTCCCCTGGAGAAGGAAATGGCAACCCACTCCAGTATTCTTGCCTGGAAAATCCCATGGACAGAGGAACCTTGTAGGCTACAGTCCATGGGGTCGCAAAGAGTGGGACACGACTGAGCAACTTCACTTTCACAGAAAATGGAAACAGTGACAGACTTTTTATATATCTGAAAGATGCAGAAGTGCCAGTCAGCCCACGTGGCAACCGGATGCTTGCTAGGGAATGCTGCACACAGGAGGTTATGTCTTTAATAGAGCAGACTTACAAGGAGTCAAATAAATGCGTGCAGCCATTGATTCGGTGAAGGTATTCTTTCTATCCTTATCAGGAAAGAGGAGTAAAATCAGTTCACATAGAATTCACATGGAACTGAGAAGATTATATGTTTATAGTTTTGTTCATAGCTCTGCAACTCTTCTTCTGGCCTCAAAATCTGTTATTCTGTCCAAATATCCCATATATTGTCACATTGAGCCATTACATTGATGGTGTGATACTAATCCAGAAAACCGATCAAGAGCAACTGGGATAGAGGAGGGTTTAAGACAAATAATCCACAAGTCCCACAGACCTGTCACTTCCATTAAGTTTTTAAGGGTCTGGTGTCAGGAGCATGGTGAGATAGCTGTCTAAGGGGGAAAAAATTGCCACAGCTTGTATCCCCTACCATGTAGAACAATGCACACCACCTAGTAAGCCTCTTCTGAGTTTGAGAGGCAACATATCCCACACCTGGGCTTCTCCAAGTGTCTCAGTGATAAAGAATCTGCCTGTGATGCAGGAGAGTTGGGTTTGATCTGGCAACCCACCCCAGTGTTCTTGCCTGGAAAGTCCCATAGACAGAGGAGCCTGGTGAATTACAGTCCATGGGGTCGCAAGGAGCGACCAAAACAACAACAATTGTTCCACACCTACGAATCCAGCCCACACGCCTGGTGATGGGGAAGAATAACTGGGAGTGGAGCCAGAAGTAGAAAGTGCCCCGCACCGGGTCCAGCCAGCAGTGCAATTAGCCCCGTCCCTTGGGGAACACGTGCTGGTAACACTATGGTGTCTGAGGTGTCAGTGATGGCAAAAGATGAGTGTTAACCACAAGATCAGAAGGAGAATCAAAACGCAGAATCTGTGGTCCTGGTATTCTTTGAGTCCTCCAGTGGAGAATTATAAGCCTTTGGGGAAACAAACAACAACAACAAAATGCTAAAAAGCAACAAGAGGAAAAGAAAAGAAAACAGCTCTAACATGCTTCTGGACCCTGATGGAGAGAAAATAGTTAACCAAGAAATACCGAGTAAACGTGCAACCAGAACTGCCCGTCATAAGCTGGGTCTCTGACCTCCAAAGCAATAATGTCAAGCTAATCCAAAGGCCATGCAAAGGGACTGAGCACTGGTGGGAACAGAGAGCACAGTCAAGCTGGCATCCGCTCACATGATATTCATCACAGTTAAGCCATCACGACTCTCAGCTCACAAGGAAACTGTGTTTGGGAAGACCCATAAGACAAGCTGAAGAAGAAAGGAAAAACTCAAGCCTGGTTTATGGATGGATGTACATGGTTAGAGAGTGCAGGCCAAAAACGCACAAGAGCTGCTTCACAATCTCACTCAAAGATAGCCTTGAAGGACAGTGGAGGACTTCCCTGGCTCTCCAGTGGTTAAGACTCCACCCTTTCAAGGCAAGGGGCTCAGGTTAAACCCCTGGTCAGGGAACTAAGACCCCACATGCCACGCATCTTGGCCAAAATAAAATAAACAAATGTGTGTTCAGTCCTGTCTGACTCTTTGTGACCCCAAGGACTGTAGCCTGCCAGACTCCTCTGTCCATGGGATTGTCCAGGGAAGAATACTGGAGGGGGTTGCCATTTCCTCCTGCAGGAGATCCTCCTGACCCAGGGATCAAACCCATGTCTCCTGCATTGGCAGACGGATTCTTTAACCACTCCACCACCTAGGAATCCAAATAAATAAATAGTTAAAAACAGGCAGTAGAGAGAAAATATCTTCCCAATGGATGGTTTGAGTAGTACACTAATCATCTACTTTGAATGAAAGGAAAAGAAGCCTGAGGTTAATTCATCTGTCTCTCATCTATCTCTCTCTCTATATCTATTTTGGTCAGATTGCATTATTTCCCAGATAACTTCAGTTATTAAAAGACTATCCATTTTGAACGTGACTCTCATATCACATTCAAAGATTTCCTTGCTCTCATTATATGTCAGGCTTATACGCAGGGAGACAGGAAGTGGGAAGCAGAACAGAGCATTACTATGTCAAGACGGCTGGCTGTTTCTGGATGGTTCAATACACGATAAAACCAAGGAATCCCCTGGTCATGGGCTCACCCCAGAACTTCCTTCATAGTAAAATGTTTCCTTTGGTTAAGTGCTACCTTGTGTGTGATCCATGATTCTGTGATTCCACTGGCCTCTGGATGGTGGTGATATATATATATATATATATATATATATATATATATATATATATATATATATTATGACAAGTGAGCGTTGTTTAGTCATGTCCAACTCTTTGCACCCCAATGGACTATACAGTCCATGGAATTCTCCAGGTCAGAATACTAGTGTGGGTAGCCATTCCCTTCTCCAGGGGATCTTCCCAACCCGGGAATAGAACCCAGGTCTCCTACATTATGGGTGGATTCTTTACCAGTTGAGCCACCAAGGAAACCTCAATATGGGCAACAACAAATGTCTCGGGTGCTGCTCAGGGCCAAAAAAGTCAACATTCAGTGAGATAAGGAGCTCTGAGTAAAAGTACATGGATGGCAACACAGGCATAAGTATAACATTACCCTTTAACGTCCATCAGAAAGCATCCTCCACATTAGAGGCAGCAAATTACTGATGAGATACAATGAATCAGTCAGTTGATATGAGCCAGTCTTTGTCAGCTGCCATCCCAAGTGATGGAAAACAGACTCCTGAACAAAGTGGCAGAGGCAGAGCCATGCATGGGACCAACAGTAGGGATTCTCACTTACCAAGGCTGATCTAGCTACCACCACCTCTGAATGTCTAACTTGTAAGCAACAGAGACCCAAAGTGGGATTGCTACTATTCCTTGAGATCAATTGACCACACGATGGCAAGCTGGCTATAGTGAGTCCCTTTGAATGTTGAAGAATCCACAATACATTCTCACAAAAATAGATATCTATTCTGGATATGGGTTTGCCTTTCCTGCTGACAGAAGCTCAGCCAGCACCACTACTAGAATCACAGTCATAGAATCACATACAAGGTAGCACTTAACCAAAGGACCTACTTCAGTATGAAGGAGGTTCTGGGTTGTGCCCTTGACAGGATTCCTTGGTTGAGTGTCCCCTGGACAGCAAGGAAATCAAACCAGTCAATCATTAAGGAAATCAACCCTGAATATTCATTGGAAGGACTGATGATGAAGTTGAAGCTCCAATACTTTGGCCACCTGCTGCTGCTGCTAAGTCGCTTCAGTCGTGTCCGACTCTGTGAGACCCCATAGGCGGCAGCCCACCATGCTCCACCATGTCCCTAGGATTCTCCAGGCAAGAACACTGGAGTGGGTTGCCATTTCCTTCTCCAATGCATGAAAGTGAAAAGTGAAAGTGAAGTCGCTCAGTCATGTCCAACTCTTCACGACCCCATGGACTGCAGCCTACCAGGCTCCTCTGTCCATGGGATTTTCCAGGCAAGAGTACTGGAGTGGGTTGCCATTGCCTTCTCCGAACTGACTCATTGGAAAAGACCCTGATGCTGGGAAAGATTGAAGGAAGGAGAAGGGGACAACAGAGGATGAGATGGTTGGATGGCATCACCGACTCAACAGACTTGAGTGTGAGCAAATTCCAAGAGATATGAAGGACGGGGAAGCATGGCATGCTGCAGTCCATGAGGTCGCAAAGTCAGACATGACTTACTGACTGAACAACAACATCACACACTGAACCATCCAGAAGCAGCCTGCTTGACACAGTGTCGAAAAGTTCTTCCTCCCCATTTCCCATCTCCCTAGTTGTAAGCCTGACATATAATGATAGCAAGAAAATCTTTGAATGTGGCATGAGTCAAGTGCAAAACAGTCTTTTAAAAGCTGAAACTATCTGGGAAATGGTGGAATCTGACCAAAATGGATTAAGGGATCTACTCTCCAAAGGGAAGAAAGATTTGACATCAAAGAGTTGGGCCCAGTAATCCTAGAAATATAAAAATCATTTTCATGTTTGTCCCTTAATTAATTGAGAGGGCATAACAGATTGCATTTCTTGTTTTCCACCCAGCACCAGAGAGGATATTTGGGATGGACACAGATGTTGCCCTCATACTCTTCACTTCTTATCCAGGGGCTGACATTCTCCAAAGTTTTCTTTTCTCTAATGGCTGCTGAATTATTCACATTGCCAAGTGCTTTCTGAGCATAGATTGTAATTATTAAGAGTCCTTTCTGCACCACCCATCCTGTCTCCCCCATAAAAGAACCTTCTTCCCTATTGTCTTCCTCATTTGCAATTCATTCTACTAATCATCACAGCTTTGTCTGGACGAGAGAGCGCCCTGGACTCCTTCTCTGTAATTCTCTCTCGCTTCAATTATGGGAGAGAAGCAGCAGCTGACTCACTTCAAAGATTCACTCTTAAAAAAAAAAAAAATCATTGTTTCCTGATTGAAAAACACTTTAAATAAAGTGTCCTAAATATATTTAACTGCTCTTTCATTTTGATTTAATCCTGGGAGGTCCGGGGGGGAGGGGGGAACTAATTGAGCTTTAACAGTATGCCTTTGAAAGGTTGGAAATTTTTAAGTAGCTTTATATTGTTAAAGAGTTGGGAAAACTCACTGAAGGAAAAATTATTCATTACTGTTTTCCACCTCATAGAGAATATCACAACATACACATGCAATTTGGAATATATATGCATATACATACATACATATAAACATATGCATATACACACATACATATATACATATGCATGTGTGTGCATATGTATGTATATTTTTTCCGAATGGACAATCTTTGCATTGTATTATAAATGCTTGCATGCATGTGTGCTAAGTCACTTCAGTCATGTCCGACTCTTTGCGATCCCATGGACTGTAGCCCACCAGGCTCCTCTGTCCATGGGATTCTCCAGGCAAGAATAGGGGCGTGGGTTGCCATGCTCTCCTTTAGGGGATCTTTCTGACTCAGGAATCAAACCTGTATGTCTTACGTCTCCTTGCATTAGCAGGTGGGTTTTTACCACTAGAGCCACATGGGAAGCCCATTATATACGCACATACCTGCATATTTGTAATACACACACACTGCACAACAGTAAATGCTGAATGACACAAATAAACCGTCTTTGAGCAATCTTTGACCGAGGAAGCCTAGACGAATCAGCACATGTCCATTCTGTCTTCCCTCTTGTTACTATGAATGAGGTAGAAGGTAGACTGCTTCTACTCTTGCACATCTGCACAGGACGCCAGCTCCCATTCCGACAAGGACCTACAACCTGTCTCTTACACTGCCCATTCTCACCTCTGTTGTATTGGGTTGGCCAAAAAGTTTGCTGGGATTTTCCATTACATGTTGTGGAAAAACCTGAACAAATTTTTGGCCAACCCAATATTTTTCTATAAGCACAAAGCAACTTATTCTTCTCCAACTTAAGAGATAATGATAATAATAAGTATTTTCTCAGTCCCACTTTCCTCTCTTGCTGTTGCTTTATTTCTCAGTTCCCCTTTACATTAAAACTCCTTGAGTTACTTCTGTCTTCAGTTTACCTCATTCCACTCTTTCCTAAACTCATTCCATTTAGGCTTTGGCACGAAAACTCCACTGAGACTGCTTTTGTTATGGTCACCGGTGAACTCCATATTGTTAGATCCTGGGTCCATGATTAGTTCTCATCTTAGTGGACTTACCAGTAACATTTAACACAGTTGTTTATGGCTTCCCCTTAGATATACTTTTTAATTTTCTTCCAGTACACCATGTAATTCTGATTTTTCTCCAGACTCTGACCACATTTTCTTAATATTCCTTGTGAATTTCCATTTTCTTCCCTGACTTTGGGCCCGAAGGGTTGAATCCTTGAACTCCTTCTCTTCTTGTTTTCCTCCAAACTGCTTTAAGTTCCATCCAGATGCTTGTCACTCCCAGTTATTTTTAAAAATCTCCGAGGCAGTCATCTCCTCTAAACTTCATATTCCTTATCCAGCCGTCAAATAGACAAATGCCTACTAGACACCACAAATTTAACCTGTGTAGAATTGCAATCTTGATCTTCTCCCCAAAACCTGCCCCATTAGCAGTCTTCCCCAGCTCAGGATATGGCAATCCCAGCCTGCCCTTGCTTGAAATCATCTTTGACTCCTGTCTTTCAAATTCTTACTATTTCCACTTCTTTGGCCCCAGCCACCATTGTTTACTTGCCAAGATCATTACTATGGCTCCTTGATTAGTCTTCCTGCTCCCAACCTTTGCTTCTTCAGTATTTGCACTCAACACAATAGCTACAGTGATCCTTTTAGGATCTAAGTCGGGTCACTGATGCTCAGCTCCCAGCCCTCCAGTGGCTTTCATTGCATCATTGTAAGACTCAATGTCTTTACAAAACCCTCCAAGAGACACAACTCACAACTCTGATCTATCTCTTCCTACCCTCCCCTCTTGCTCATTCTGCTCCAGCAATAGTTGTCTCCTTTCCCTGTATGACCACATGGCTCACTCCTTTACCCTTTCAAGTTTCTACCCAAATACCAGAATTTTATTGAACCCCTCCCTCTCTAATTTTGTGAAAGTCACTCAGTTGTGTCTGACTCTTTGCCACCCCATGGACTATACAGTCCATGGAATTCTCCAGGCAGAATACTGGGGTGGGTAGCCGTTCCCTTCTCCAGGGGATCTTCCCAACTCAGGGATCAAACCCAGGTCTTCCACATTCTACCTTATTTTCTTGTACCAATTATCATCTTCTAATATGCTGAATCTCCAATACTTTGGCCACTTGATGCGAAGAGCCAGGTCATTGGAAAAGACCCTGATGCTGGGAAAGGCTAAGCATAGGCAGAGAAGTGGGTGATAGAGGATGAGATGGTTGGATGGCATCATCAACTTAATGGACATGACTTTGAGTAAACTCCAAGAAATGGTGAAGGACAAGGAAGCCTGGCATTCTGTAGTTCATGGGTCACAAAGACTTAGACATGACTTAGTGACTGAACGACAAATACAAAAAATAATTTACTTATCTATTATATATGCTTTGTTTCTTTCTAATAGAATATGAAGTCTCTGAGAACAAGAATTTTTTTCTGCATTTTTGTTTTTCTACTATTCTATTTTCAGTGCCTAGAAAAGAATCTATCACTTAATAAATGTATACTGTAGAGTAAATTAAAGATTTGGTTCAACAATCCTTTATTGAGCACTTTGTGCAAAGCACATTCCAGGCACTGATGAGAAGATATTGAGATGAATAGAACAAGATCTCTGCCCTCAAAGAGCTTCTTACAGTCAAGTATCAATAGAATTAACCATGCAAAGACTGCCCATGAGGCATGACTGTTAGACCTTTAAAGAGATTTCTTTTTCCCCAACTTACCCCATGTAGAAATTCACTGATGCTTGAAATTTAATAACTAAAGATCAATCACTCTGCAGCTTTAACCTTGAGCAAATTACTTAAGATTTTTAAGTCTCAGATTTTTCATTTGTAAAATTGGATAATAGAGCCCATCTCATAGGGTCATTGTGAGGACTAAAATGAGATTGTTCTTGTAAAAAGGTTCAGCACTGTCCCTAGAATGCAGAAAGCATGAATGCATGTTAGCTGTGACATCTATTCTCTTCATTCAAAATCCTTACCCATGCTAAAAAGCAAAGTCGTCTCATAGAAGTACTGAAAAGTTCTGAAATCCAAATTGAGCTATTGCTAAAAAACAATATACAAGCACTCATCTCACACGCTAGTAAAGTAACACTCAAAATTCTCCAAGCCAGGCTTCAGCAATACATGAACCGTGAACTTCCAGATGTTCAAGCTGGTTTTAGAAAAGGCAGAGGAACCAGAGATCAAATTGCCAAAATCTGCTGGATCATCAAAAAAGGAAGAGAGTTCCAGAAAAACATCCATTTCTGCTTTATTGACTATGCCAAAGCCTTTGACTGTGTGGATCACAGTAAACTGTGGAAAATTCTGAAAGAGATGGGAATACCAGACCACCTGACCTGCCTCTTGAGAAACCTATATGCAGGTCAGGAAGCAACAGTTAGGACTGGTCATGGAACAACAGACTGGTTCCAAATAGGAAAAGGAGTACGTCAAGGCTGCATATTGTCACCCTGCTTATTTAACTTATATGCAGAGTACATCATGAGAAACGCTGGGCTGGAAGAAGCACAAGCTAGAATCAAGGGTGCCGGGAGAAATATCAATAACCTTAGATATGCAGATGACAGCACCCTTATGGCAGAAAGTGAAGAGGAACTAAAAAGCCTCTTGATGAAAGTGAAAGTGGAGAGTGAAAAAGTTGGCTTAAAGCTCAACATTCAGAAAACGAAGATCATGGCATCTGGTCCCATCACTACATGGGAAATAGATGGAGAAACAGTGGAAACAGTGTCAGACTTTATTTTCTGGGGCTCCAAAATCACTGCAGATGGTGATTGCAGCCATGAAATTAAAAGATGCTTACTCCTTGGAAGGAAAGTTATGACCAACCTAGATAGCATATTGAAAAGTAGAGACATTACTTTGCCAACAAAGGTCCATCTAGTCAAGGCTATGGTTTTTCCAGTAGTCATGTATGGAAGTGAGAGTTGGACTGTGAAGAAAGCTGAGCGCTGAAGAATCGATGCTTTTGAACTGTGGTGTTGGAGAAGACTCTTGAGAGTCCCTTGAACTGCAAGGAGATTGAACCAGTCCATTCTAAAGGAGATCAGTCCTGGGTATTCATTGGAAGGACTGATGCTGAAGCTGAAACTCCAGTACTTTGGCCATCTGATTGGAAGAGTTGACTCACTGGAAAAGACTCTGATGCTGGGAGGGATTGAGGGGGCAGGAGGAAAAGGGGACGACAGAGGATGAGATGGCTGGATGGTATCACCGACTCGATGGACGTGAGTCTGAGTGAACTCCAGGAGTTGGTGATGGACAGGGAGGCCTGGTGTGCTGCAATTCATGGGGTAGCAAAGAGTCAGACACGACTGAGCAACTGAACTGAACTGAATATGCAAGCTGTGTCTCAGGCAAGAAGGAGCATAGGAATCAGACATATGTATCACCATCCAAAAATGGGAAGATGTTGGGACTTCCCTGGTGGTCCAGTGGTTGAGATTCTGCCTTGCAGAGCAGGAGGCATGGGTTCAATCCCTGGTTGAGGAACTAAGGTCCTATATGCCATGGCAAGCATGAGTGCTCCGTCTCCTCAGTCGTGTCCATTTCTTTGTGATCCCATGAACTGTAGCCCTCTGTCCATGGGGATTTCCCAGGCAAGAATACTGAAGTGGGGTACATTTCCTCCTCTAGGGAATCTTCCAAAACCAAGGATTGAAACCACGTCTCCTGCAGCTCCTCCATTGCAGGCGGATTCTTTACTATGGAGCCACCAGGGAAGCCCATATACCATGGACTGTGGCCAAAAATTACCAAAAAAAAAAAAAAGTGAGAGGATGTTTGTTCATGACTGAGTTCTACAGCAAAGGATTCACCAAGCACTAGAATAGGAGCCAGAAAAGGAAAATCAGAGAAAGGATCCAGCCTCCTTATGTGGAAGCAGTGGCCAGTCTCATATATGTCCTCAGTGATTACTGTTTTCACTTCTTTCACTAAAATAAGATTAAACAGAAGTAAATAAATATAGACATCAGACTTCTTTCCAGAAAAGCAGATTTGAAAACCATTTTTTTGAGCCACTAACATGTGCTAGCTTCTTTCACATCTTTTATGTGATTTCATTCTCAGAACACCTCTGAGAGATATATATTATCTTTATTTTTATAGTCAAGGAAATAAAGGCTCAGTGATGTTAAATTGTCCAAAACCATAAAGTTTGTAAGTAATGGAGAGATCCAGGATTCAAAGCGAAGTTTCTCAGTCTAACCCTTAATACTACTCTATCTTACTTCCAGCAAAATCAGAAAGCTATAAAGAAAAATGCAAAATCCTCACTGGGCAAATCCCTTAAAAAAGGGCCAGGAAAAGAGTTAGAGTGGCTCACAGGAGCTGATTATATGAATCTCTTTCCGGCTCCAAATTCAGTGCCTTGATGTTGGTAGCTTGAACTCAGCCATTATGGGAACAGCTATCCTAGTGAACTCAGCAAAAGTTACAAATCTGGGCTTTATTTTCTCAGTGCCCCAGTTTATCAGCACACACGACGGAGCCCTTGGGCGCTCATCCTTGCATTCCAAGAATGCCTGATGGCACTATCTGAGAGCATTCAGATTTTCAATGCCCAGATTGATCCACACAATCCACATTTAAGGTGTTCCAGTCTCCTACTGCCATTAATATTCCACCAAGAGCAAATCCATCAAATCCCTTCCTGAGATTTGGTCCCAACAAGGAGAGAGGACAGAGCTGAGGACCCTAGTTCACTGAAAGATGAATGGAGGGGAACTCACCTGGGTGGCAAATAGCCTCTAATTGGACCCTGGAGCCACTGAACATCAGCTAAGCCTGATTCAGTGCTGCCTGAGGCTGGTTCTGGCCACACCAGTGTTAGTGTAGGTCGTCACAGCCTGTGTGACTTGAGAGGAAGGACCAGGACTCATGCCTTATACCCTACTCCTTCATCCAATGATGCTTTTCATCACACCTTTGTTCCCTTCTATTTCATCAGTAGAAAACCTGAAGGATGAGTAGGCATATTCACTGAGGGTAATTGAAACATGTACAGATTGAAAATACATAATCAACAAGGAATATACTATATAGCATGGGGAAACTTGTAATAGCCAATAATGGAGAAGAATCTGAAAAAGATTCTCATATATATGGGCTTCCCTGGTGGCTCAGACAGCAAAGAATCTGCCTGCAACGCAGGAGACCTAGGTTCAATCCCTGGATTGGGAAGATCCCCTGGAGAAGGGAATGGCTACAGTCCTCAGTATTCTTGCCTGGAGAACTCCATGGACAGAGGAGCCTGGTGGGGAATGGTCCATGGGGTCATAAAGAGTCCATTTATACTTTCCATACATATATATACGTATAACTGAATCACTTTGCTGTACACGTGAAACTAACACAACATTGTAAATCAACTACATTTCACTAAGAATTAAGAAGCACATATATACACACACACAAACAGAATGAGATTTAGTCAAAAAATGTTGATGTGGTTTTCCTAAAGCTTGGAAGTTTCTGGCAAAATGGACACACTTTCTTTCCTGGTAAGTAGAGAAAAGGCCCCTCCCCAAACTAGGAGAAACTTCTGGATTTTGCTAGATAAATGAAAAAAGGACCTTTCCAGAGAGAATGTTCAACCCAGCCTGAGAACTTATAAACAGAACTTGCTTTTCTGCTGGGGCAGGGGAGGGAGAAGGAGGGGATTTCAGGTTTCCAGGTCACTGCTTCTTCCTACACTAAGGGGAAGGAGGGTATCAATGCAGGTTGGTTGGTTAAAACTGGCTGGGGATGTATTTCTTCCTGACACCTAGTATTATTCAAATGACAGCAGATATGACTGAAAGCATTTATCATTACTCCCTGACTCGCTTTAATCTCCTGCAAAGGGAAGCCAACCTCAGCTCACGGGGGCAGGGGACATAATGAGGCAACAGACCAGGCTGCTGGAGGGGGGCATTGATTTTAGGTGCTGAAAATAGAACCTGCTACAGTTTCCAGCCTGCTGTCCCACGTCTAGAAGTGGATTATCGGCTGAACAGCAAGAGGACGGAGGGATGTTTCCAGGCAATCAGATTGGCCTATACACAGGGCATCGTTCTCCAGAAATATGCCGTGTTGACGAATCAAAATGACTCCATCTTTAAATAAAGCCTGTGGTTTCTAAGGCAGCATTCACACTTTCAAAAAGCAATAATAACCTCTGTTTGCAGGGCATGTTCGAGAAATTAGCACCTGGCTCGGGTTAATGGTATAAAACACAGCTTCTCCTAACTGGTCATTAATCCCAAGTAAATACCCAGCAACTCGATTTCTGTGGCTTAAGGATAAACCTGAAATCAAATGGACTACTCAGACCCAGCAGATTTAATGCCGGAAAAGCTAATGACCACAATAGCCTCTCTCTCTGGGTCCAGTGGGGGAGAAGCTAATCTAAAAAGCATTTTTCCTTTCATGATGTTCAAAATGCTGATGTACAAGTAAGAACTTTCCTCCCTTACTAAATGGGGCTAAGTCACCCACCCACAATCAGTGAGGAATGAGCTGTGAGTGGTTTTTCTCGTTAGTGATGATGGATTTTGAACTGATTCATTCACATTCTCGAATGACATGTGTCTAGAGGCTGGTGAGTTCTGCTTAGGCTGCTGTCTGTGGCTAAATGGTCAATGATACAGGGATGGGGGTCTGGCTAGGTTTTCACTGTGTTAATAAGGCTAGCACAGTGACCCACTGAAGCTCAGACAAGTTGATCTTTGAGGAATGAATTGCTTTTAGCTTTATACCTCTGCAGTCATCATGCCTGATAATTTTCAAATTCTGTTCTATGACCTTTAGGGCTTCAGAGAGGTGCCTTTTGGACTTTGGAAGGTATGAGGACATGGTATCCAGTGATCTGACTCTGGGTTTATGCTTCACAGAATCTCGTCTAGTTTATAGATTGAAGGTCTTTGTAAATGTCCATTAATAAAATAGTTCTGCTATTAAAACTACAGTTCCAAAACATCTGATGCTAGTCAGCATTCTCATCTGACACCTGAGGAAATGGCTCCCCTGCACTCCATGGTTTGGGCAGCCCTCCAAGCATGTAAAGTTCAGCCAGGCTCTTTCCCCTCAGTTCCAATAACGTTTATTACCTGTTCCACTCTCTCAGAAATTTATAGCACTACCTCATTTTGCTAATTACCATTTTCCCCAAAAAGCCATATCCTCCTCAAGGGCAGGATAATAATTAACATTTCTTATCCTTCTGAACACCTAGCACAATATTTTATATAGAATAAACATCAATTTCTCAGGGAAATGATCAATGGGAAGAGTACCGAAGGTGTCGGTCAAAGAAATACAAGATCTAGCTAACAGTAGCTGATTTGGTCTTGGTTTCTATTGACTTGAGAATTTATTTTCATTCACTTCATTTTCTTTTCTTTTAATGTGATCACAAAGTATTGAGAAGCTGCTGGCATTTGTTAAATGACTCAGTGATATCAGAATCCATCTCTACCTAATGATCTCAAGGTAGGTACCACTGCTCCAGACTTCACATCCAGGCTTGGAATAGGCAGGCGGCAGGAGGTAGAAAAATGAGAAGTTGTGCCGAAATCTGTTCCTTTCTTTTTAAGTTAAATGCCACCACCCCCCCCCCCCCCCCCCCCCCCCCCCCGCCAAAAAAAAAAAAAAAACCCTCCTAGCATAACTTCTTGTAAATCTCTGTCAAGAACTGGAAAGCTAACTTATGAGTTAACACGTTAACTTGTCAGGGTTCATGGATGTTGGCAGAAGACATGAGACTCTTCAAGTCAGAGATAAATGATTTCATTAACCAAGGCAAATCAAACAAGATGAGCATCCACATATTTGGGTCAGACCCTTTTGTGCCCAGGTCCCTCAGGGGTGACATCCAGATGCCTGCACAAGGAGTTGGACATATTAAAAGAGAAGAACCCAGAGCTTAGGGAATGCCAGTCTTTTATAGTGGGCAGTAGACATGCCTGCCATTTGATCCAGAAGGAGACGACATCTCTACCTTCCAAGGTGAATCACTATACATGTTTGAAAAAATAATAGACTGTCTTTTCACCTTGCTTATAGTTTCCTTTGTTGTGCCGAAGCTTTTAAGTTTGATTAGGTCCCATTTGTTTATTTTTGATTTTATTTCCAATATTCTGGGAGGTGGGTCATAGAGGATCCTGCTGTGATGTATGTCAGAGAGTGTTTTGTCTATGTTTTCCTCTAAGAGTTTTATGGTTTCTGGTCTTACATTTAGCTCTTTAATCCATTTTGAGTTTATTTTTGTGTACGGTGTTAGAAAGTGTTCTAGTTTCATTCTTTTACAAGTGTTTGACCAGTTTTCCCAGCACCACTTGTTAATGAGATTGTCTTTAATCCATTGTATATTCTTGCCTCCTTTGTCAAAGATAAGGTGTCCATATGTGCGTGGATTTATCTCTGGGCTTTCTATTTTGTTCCACTGATCTATATTTCTGTCTTTGTGCCAGTACCATACTGTCTTGATGACTGTGGCTTTGTAGTAGAGCCTGAAGTCAGGCAGGTTGATTCCTCCAGTTCCATTCTTCTTTCTCAAGATAGCTTTAATGAAGCAACAGACAAACAACTAATCTCAAAAATATACAAGCAACTCCTACAGCTCAATTCCAGAAAAATAAATGACCCAATCAAAAAATGAGCCAAAGAACTAAATAGACATTTCTCCAAAGAAGACATACAGATGGCTAACAAACACATGAAAAGATGCTCAACATCACTCATTATCAGAGAAATGCAAATCAAAACCACTATGAGGTACCATTTCACGCCAGTCAGAATGGCTGCGATCCAAAAGTCCACAAGTAATAAGTGCTGGAGAGGGTGTGGAGAAAAGGGAACCCTCTTACACTGTTGGTGGGAATGCAAACTAGTACAGCCACTATGGAGAACAGTATGGAGATTCCTCAAAAAACTGGGAATAGAACTGCCTTATGATCCAGCAATCCCACTGCTGGGCATACACACTGAGAAAACCAGAACTGAAAGAGACAAGTGTACCCCAATGTTCATCGCAGCACTGTTTACAATAGCCAGGACGTGGAAGCAACCTACATGTCCATCCACAGATGAATGGATAAGAAAGCAGTGGTACATATACACAATGGAGTATTACTCAGCCATTAAAAAGAATACATTTGAACCAGTTCTAATGAGGTGGATGAAACTGGAGTCTATTATACAGAGTGAAGTAAGCCAGAAAGAAAAACACAAATACAGTATCCTAACGCATATAAATGGAATTTAGAAAGATGGTAACAATAACCCTATTTTCAAGACAGCAAAAGAGACACTGATGTATAGAACAGACTTTTGGACTCTGGGAACGGGAGAGGGCAGGATGATTTGGGAGTATAGCATTGAAATGTGTATAATATCATATCTGAAACGAGTCACCAGACCAGGTACGATGCCTGATAATGGATGCTTGGGGCTGGTGCACTGGGACAGCCAAGAGGGATGGTATGGGGAGGGAGGGGAGAGGAGGGTTCAGGATGGGGAGCACGTGTATACTTGGGGTGGATCCATCTCGATGTATGGCAATAGCAATACAATATTGTAAAGTTAAGCAAAATAAAATTTAATAAAAAAAAAGAAAAAATAATAGAGATGAAAAGGACAAGCAGTATCTCTTAAGACCTTCAGAACCATGAGAAACCCATGAAGAATCATCTCTAACAAAGATTCAAAGGCCAAGACCAGGATGTAAGGCTATATTTGTCTGTATTCAAGCTTAATAATAGAATAATTATCCTCTGATAAAATAGGGTCAATGATCTTACATCCAAAAAGAAATAAATACTGACTTCACCAGATAGTTTTTAAGTAAATATGAAATTGCACAGTTATAATAATGTAAATTATTGTAAATCTGTTACATTTACATTATTAATGCAAACAACGTAAGTCTGTTCATTTGTTTTCCAATTTATGATTAACCCATTGCAAAATCATGGAAGACTTCACTGTGGTTACTGAAAAAATAGTAAATATCATCAACCAGGATACTTCTGGAATGATGGAGAGATGTACATAACCCACTGGTTCAAACAACTTGAGAAAGTTGAATAAAACACAATTAAAATTCTTGGAAACATAACCAAACTCAACACCAAGAAAGGAAGACCCTCAGGTGCTAGAAAAAGAGGGGAGTCCAGGCTGCAACTTTAAGAGCTGCACTTCAGAGCTACCTTATTTTCGTGAGCTGAAAGTCACACAGACTTAGCCTATCTGTAGAAAGAGCTACAAGAACTTGATACTGAAGGATGTGTGACAGGGAAATCTTCCATCCATTCAGGCCCATGTTCAGAAAAAGAGTCTGAATCCCGACCAATGCCATTTTCAGGACTACTCTTTGAATTTACATGAATTCCAAGACAACAAATTCACATCAAAAACTGATCCAGATTTTATCAGAGACCCATACAAGACCATACTATAAAGCTATTTCTATAGACAAGATTTACAGTTGTCACTTCCATGGAAATGGCCATTGCTGAATCTGGGTTCATAACCAAATATTTCAAGTAGCATGAGGAAATGAAGTATAACTGGAAAAAATTAAAGATGAAATAATGTGCAGCCTAAAAATTAAAAATAGTAAGCAATAAGAAAGAAGCTTTGAAAGTATTATGTTTAAAATGCTTAAAGAAAGAACAGAAACCAAAGGCAAGCATAGGACAGTATGAAAAAAAATAATAACAATTTTAAGAATCTAAGGGAATTCCATAAACAAACAATAATATCTCGGTAAAATTAAAATATCATGGAAGGATTTAACAGTACAGACAAAGATAAAATTAATAAATTGAAATAAAAACCTGAGACAATCATCCATAATCCGATACATAGAAAAAGAGATAGAAAATAATAACTAATATACTTGTAGTCTAGAGAATTTAAAGGTATAATACATCAAATAAACATTCTGAATAGGAAAAATAGAGATAAAGGAAGAATTTTTATTCAAAGACTTAATTGAAAAGAATTTTCCAGAATTTCAGAGACACATTAGAAGAAGCCCACCAAATCCTCTGCAGAATAAATAAAAATAAATCTACACCTAGCCAAATTATAGTGAAAACTTTGAAGAACATCAAACACAAAGAAAAAAATGTAAAAACACTGCACTTATTTTAAAATATGATTAGCTTCAAACAAACAAAGAAAAATGTAATGGCTATAAAAAGATTGGAATTCATTTTCTTTTCTCATGTAATGGTCTAAAGCATCTCTGTCCAAAAGAAACAAAATGCAAGCTACATATATAATTTTAAAGAATATAATAATCACATTTTGAAAGTAATAAAAGTTTAATATTTTAACTTTATTTGGTACAATATTTTAATTAACTTTAATATTTTACTTTATTTGGTACAATACAGCTAAACCTTATTACAATATGTAATCAACATAAAATTAAAGGCAAGCTCAGCTTCCAGAAATTGTTCTAAACAAGTTACATGCTCTCCCAGGTATTCAGTTCAGTTCAGTTCAGTCACTCAGTCGTGTCTGACTCTTTGCAACCCCATGAATCGCAGCACGTCAGGCTTCCCTGTCCATCACCAACTCCCAGACTTCACCCAGACTCACGTCCATCAAGTCAGTGATTAATCCCAGGTATTAATACATATATAATCTTGCCCATCTATCTATCTAAACTTCTCTTCTTTTCTTTCTTAGTTGGACAAAATTCTATCTTTTTCCTTTAGTAGTCAGCCCAAATATTTTCTCTTTCTTAAAATCTTATTGTGGTTTATCAAATCCAAAGTAATTGCTATCTAATCTATGCTACATGATACTACTTTATGCATTTCTACTGAGGCATAGTTGACATGTAACATTATGTTAGTTTCATGTGTATAATAAGTCAGTGTTTGTATATATTCCAAAATGATCACAATAAGTCTAGTTAACATACATCACCATGCATGCATGTGTGCTAAGTCTCTTCAGTCATGTCCAACTCTTTGCAACCCTATGAATGTAGCCTGCCAGGCTCCTCTGTCCATGGGATTCTCCATGCAAGAATACTGGAATGAGTTGTCATGCCCTCCTCCAGGGGATCTCCTGGACCCAGGAATCAAACCCACATCTCTTATGCTTCCAACACCAGCAGGTGGGGTCTTTACCGCTAGCACCACCTGGGAAGCCCAATCCATCACTATACATAGTTACAAAAAATTTTTACTTACAATGACAATTTTTAAGATCTACTCTCTCAGCAGCTTTCAAATATACATTTTTTTAAATTTGTCTTTTTCTCATAATTTATCATTTGTATGTCAGACTACATCTAGATCATAAATTTTAGTAGCAAAAGTAGTGTATCTTTAACAATATCTAGGCTTGTAAAGAGCAGGTAATAATGACCATAATATGTATCTTTTTATTTTGTGTAGTCACTAAGTGGTGTCTGACTCTTTTGACCCCATGGACTGCAGCCCATCAGGCTCCTCTGTCCATGGGATTTCCCAGGCAAGAGTTCTGGAGTGGGTCGCCATTTCCTTCTCCAGGGGATCTTCCCAACCCAGGGATCAAACCCGCATCTCCTTCATCGGCAGGTGGATTCTTTACCACTAAGCCACCAGGGAAGAATAGCAAGAGGCCATGCAGATTTTAATGCATTTTGTAAACTGCA
Organism: Tragelaphus eurycerus; assembly: GCA_935064755.1. Lineage (NCBI taxonomy): Eukaryota > Metazoa > Chordata > Mammalia > Artiodactyla > Bovidae > Tragelaphus > Tragelaphus eurycerus. Next base: position 6,038,441 of record CAKXYN010000034.1, on the reverse strand, counting down.
AAGTATTCTAAAAGCGTGTTATGATTAATACAAAAATATTAATATTGTGTGCAAAGTGTTACTCCAAGAGGGTCTTTAGCTAGATCTAAAAATTCTGGGGAGGGAAAATTGCTAATTATTCTGTAGAAGGGAGGAGGAAGAAAGGAAGGAGTGGTTTTGCGTGGTGTCAGAAAGCTGCTTGTTTCTTGTTTTTTTTTTCACCTGTCAATTCTTATTTTCTTTTACTTAAAAAAAAAATCAACTCACATAAGTGTCAATCAATCAACCCCGCTCCGGGTCCCCTCTCCTCGTCGTCTCCCCTCTCTCCTCGTCCCTCTCCTCCCCCCCCCCCTCTTCTCTGTCCTCTTCCTGTGGCCTGGTGCGCCCCCCGTTGTCTTGCTTGTTGCTATCTAGGTTGATACTTTCCCTCCAAGGAGTAAGCGTCTTTTAATTTCATGGCTTTGTTTATAATGAAAAAAGAGAAAAAAAAAAAAAAAAACATTGAATTCATTGGTGAATACTGAACAGATGGAGCCAGAGCATCAAGTGGAGAGAAAATAGAGACAAATACAGTTGTCATGGTTTCTTTGAAATACAGTAAACAAAGGGACCCCAATGGACAATGAAAGCCCTGTTGGGAAAAACCACACGTTGCCCCTTGCTTGTTTCTTCATGAGATCTCTCCTTGTGACCCTCTCTCCCTGTCCTCAGCTCTCATACTGTCAATAAAATTACTAAACAAATAAAACAGGAAGTGAGATGCTGAGAACAAGCATTGTGGAGTCCAAGGTGAACAAGTTTTTTGTCAAGATCTGAAAAGCCAGAGATTCCTACAGGACCCTTTGGTTGCCTTAATGCTAGTTTCAACAACAGCCATGGTGGTAGCTGTACCTGCCAGGAAGCTGTTTCAGTTTACATAACAGGCTTGCTGCTGCTGCTGCTGCTAAGTCACTTCAGTTGTGTCCGATTCTGTGTGACCCCATAGACGGAAACCCACCAGGCTCCCCCATCCCTGGGACTCTCCAGGCAAGAACACCGGAGTAGGTTGCCATTTCCTTCTCCAATGCATGTGAAAGTGAAAAGTGAAAGTGAAGTCGCTCAGTCATTTCCGACTCTTAGCGACCCCATGGACTGCAGCCCATCAGGCTCCTCTGTCCATGGGATTTTCCAGGCAAGAGTACTGGAGTGGGGTGCCATTGCCTTCTCCCCATAACAGGCTTATATTTTATTAAATCAGAAATAGTCATTCAATTAGAAATATGGAGAAATTCCTGATCAAAGTGGTTTCACTAATGCAGTCCTTTACCAATCTTCTTAACAGTGAAGCTCTTTACAAATAAAAATCTCTGCTGATCCCCATTATATAAAAAGTTACAAATAATGGACAGCTCCCTCTGTGGGATTAAATTTTTATGGTCTGATAGATATCAACTTATTGTTTGTGGAACGGAATGTAAATACTGAAGTTTCCATGAAAGTACTACTATGAGCATCACTCATATTTTTAAAGGATGACTGAAACAAATCGTAAATCGTGGATCCCTCCAAGGGATCAAGAATATAAGCAGAATCAGACAGTAGAGAAAGAAAAAGGATTTGTGACATTTCCTTTAGAAAGAGTTGTTGAACTGCTGAGTTCTCCCCTACAAAGCAGGATGGGGAGCTGGTATGAGACAGATGATAACATTTAACTGAAGTACCTAAGATGGAGCTCTAAGACAGTTTTCTGTATGTTCCATGCAATTGTGAAAAAGCTAAAGCTCCCCAGTGGCTCAGTGGTAAAGAATCTGCCAGCAATGTAGGAGATGCAGTTTTGATCCCTGGACCAGGAAGATCCCCTGGAGAAGGAAATGGCAACCTGCTCCAGTATCTGGAGAATCCCATGGACAGAGGAGCCTGGTGGGCTACAGTCCATGGAGTGGCAAAGAGTCAGACACTACTGAAGTGACTTAGCACACAAGCTCTGAAGAATCCACTGAAGATCCCAGAGACAGGTAACTCAACATTGACCAGATGCAGAGAGCTTGGTGGAGCATAGCCATGAAAGGCTTGCCTTATCCCTTCATCTCTTAGTTCCCTAGTCCCCAACTAAGGGAACAAAATGATGTAAATTGCTATCTTGGGAAGGAGATGAGTGAGAGATAAAAGAAACCAACCTCGAAGGAGGACTGCAATCAACTACACACCCAAGGAAAGAAAAGGAATGCTTTGAATGGAAGATTGAAGAAGGTTGGTTAATATCTTGGATCAAATGCATTCCAATTACCAAGAAAAAGCAGTGTTTGTGTTGTTAGACTCATGATCACATGACTTTCAGTTACCTAAGAATAAGCAGAAAAACTATGGGATGTGCCAAACTTTTCATCTAGGGACATAGAAAAGTAACTCACCCATGGGGGGAAAAATGATATTGGGGCAGGGTTGGTAAAAAAAAAATATATAGAATTGCATTTTGAATACATCCTGGGAGTTCTACATTCACCAAACCAAGGACATTTGCAAAAGCCTTAGATCATCTCTTTAAAGCCTCTAGAAGTTTAGAATCCAGAATATCAGCATTTCAATTGAGGTCATTCAATAGTCATCATTTATTCAGTAATGGCTTCCTACTTTGGGCTGAGCACTGTGTTAGAAGCTTTCACCTACATTGTGTCTCTTATCCTTGTCAACTTATAAAAGATGTATAATGTGACAGTTGTGAGTTAAATTTTATTTGGGGTAAAATGAGGACTGTAGCCTGGGAGACAGGGCCTCAGAGAGCTCTGAGAAACTGCTCCAAAGAGGTAGAGGGGGACGATCAATATATGTGATACTGGTGAAGGAGGAGTTCATACAATCAAGCATATATCTTACAGAAGGATTTCTGCTATCACAAGGAGCAGAAGTCATCATGAAGGCATTTAGTGCTTTTCTAGATACAAGCAGATGCAAGGATTGGACTCGTAACATCAGTTCCTAAAAAGAATCTAACCATCTAAAGACCTGTTTCACCAAGTTTCCTGGGGCGCAAAGTGCCTCATTCTCCACCCCGAACTTTCTTCAGGGCTTGTTGAGGGTCAACAGCTGCAGCAGAACAGGATTCAATCCCTGCAGAGGCAGATGGCAAATGCCCCTGCTGCTATTGTTCTTTAGTTGCTGAGTCCAAATCTTTGTGACCCCACAGACTGTAGCCTGCCAGACTCCTCCATCTATGGGATTTCCTAGGCAAAAATACTGGAGTAGGTTGCCATCTCCTCCTCCAGGGGATCTTCCTGACCCCACGATCAAACCTGAGTCTCTTCCATCCCCCGCATTGGCAGGCAGGTTCTTTACCACTAATGTCACCTGGGAAAGTCCTGAGACCCTGCATATACCCTAATCTTGTTAGCAACCTCACCCTTGAACTGTTGCTATAAAACGGCCCATCATATCCTCCCTGGTTGGGACACATGGTGTTTTTTGAGGCAGCAGTCTGCTGTGTCCCCTTATGTCTGGTAAAGCAATAAAGCTATTCTTTTCTACTCCACCCAAAACTCTGTCTCTGACATTCAATTCGGTGCTGGTGTACAGAAAGGCTGAGCTTTTGACATCACCTTCACATGCTTTCTGCAAGCAGTCTATATAATACATATTTATAACTGACAGCATTTCCTTTATTCTACCTTAATGAATCTTCATTTATCAACTTGACTCTTCCTTCTCTTTGTGGCCTATTTGATTAGCATTAGTGCAAAAGTTTGGGCCCTCATCGGAAAAGTAATTGTGATGAAAAGAAAAGTTTGTGGAAACTATATTTTCTCTTCATTTGGTTATAGAAGTGTTTCCTTTTTTTTTCTTAACCCATATTTGGTTATTAATTATTTCAAAGGACTCCTTTAAATGAAGGCAGGCAGCTAACACAATGCAAATTCTTGGTAATCATTTCAATTCTAGGATATGTCAGTCACCTTTGAGCTAGTAAACCCTTCATTCCTGCATTTTTCAGTAGATTATCAGAAATAGGAGATGCACTCATCCGCTTGGAGCGCCTAACAGAGTATCATAGACAGTGGCTTAAACAGTAGCAGCACATTTCCTCATAGTTCTCAAGGCCAGGGTAAAGGTGTTGCTCTCAGAGATAGTTTTTGGTGGCCTCTCATCCTAGCATATTAAGGTGACCCCTTAATGCTATGTCCTCACATGGCTTTTCTTCTGTGCACCTGCAGAGAAAGAGAAAGAAAGAGAGCTCTTTCACGCCTCTTCCTCTTCTAATAAGGTCAACCGTCCTGTCTGACTAAGGTCCCATCCCATGACCGCAGTTCAGTCCAGTTCAGTCGCTCAGTTGTGTCCAACTCTTTGTGACCCCATGGACTGCAGCACGCCAGTCTTCCCTGTCCATCACCAACTCCTGGAGTTTATTCAGACTCATATCCATAGAGTTGGTGATGCCATCCAACCATCTCATCCTCTGTTGTCCGCTTCTCCTCCCACTTTTAATCTTTCCCAGCATCAGGGTCTTTTCCAATGAGTCAGCTCTTCACATCAAGTGGCTAAAATATTGGAGTTTCAGCTTCAACATCAGTCCTTCCAATGAACACCCAGGACTGATCTCCTTTAGGACAGACTGGTTGGATCTCCTTGCAGTCCAAGAGACTGTCAAGAGTCTTCTCCAACACCATAGTTAAAAAGCATCCATTGTTCAGCACTCAGCTTTCTTTATAGTCCAACTCTCACATCGATACAGGATGTGAGAAGAACCATACTGGAAAAACCATAGCATTGATGAGATGGACCTTTGTTGGCAAAGTAATGTCTCTGCTTTTGAATATGCTATCTAGGTTGGTCATAATTTCCCTTCCAAGGAGTAAGCATCTTTTAATTTCATGTTTGAAGTCACCATCTGCAGTGATTTTGGAGCCTCCCAAAATAAAGTCTCTCACTGTTTCCATTGTTTCCCCATCTATTTCCCATGAAGTGATGGGACCAGATGCCATGATCTTAGTTTTCTGAATGTTGAGCTTTAAGCCAACTTTGTCACTCTCCTCTTTCACTTTCAATCAAGAAGCTCTTTAGTTCTTCTTCACTTTCTGCCGTAAAGGTGGTGTCAATCTGCATGTCTGAGGTTATTGATATTTCTCTTGGCAATCTTGATTCCAGCTTGTGCTTCACCCAGCTCAGCGTTTCTCATGATGTATTCTGCGTATCAGTTAAATAAGCAGGGTGACAATATACAGCCTTGACATACTCCTTTCCCTATTTGGAACCAGTCTGTTGTTCCATGTCCAGTTCTGACTGTTGCTTCCTGACCTGCATATAGGTTTCTCAGGAGGCAGATCAGGTGGTCTGGTATTCACATCTCTTTCAGAATTTTCCAGTTTGTTGTGATCCACACAGTCAAAGGCTTTGGCATAGTCAATAAAACAGAAATAGATGTTTTTCTGGAACTCTCTTGATTTTTCTATGATCCAATGGATGATGGCAATTTGATTTCTGGTTCCTCTGCCTTTTCGAAAACCAGCTTGAACATCTGGAATTTCACAGTTCACATACTGTTGAAGCCTGGCTTGGAGAATTTTGAGCATGTCTTTACTAGTGTGTATAATCTTTAATACTTCCTTATGGCCTTCTCTGATAGCTCAGATGGTAAAGAAACTGCCTGCAATGTGGGAGACCTGGGTTTGACCATGGTTGAGAAAGATCCCATAGAGAAAGGAATGGCAGCCTACTCCAGTATTCTTGCCTGTAGAATCCTATGGACAAGAGGAACCTGACATGCTACAGTCGATGGGGTCACAAGAGTCAGACACGAGTGAGCAACTAACACTTTCACGTTCGTTTTATGGGGATTTACAGTAAAAGGGTGGCTCTAATGGTAAAGAACTGGCCTGCCAATGCAGGAGAAGAGGAGAGGTGAGCTAAATCCCTGGTTTGGAAGATTCCTTGGAGGAAGGCATTCCTTGGAGGAATCCCATGGACAGAGGAGCCAGGTGGGCTACAGTCTACAAGGTCTCAAAGAGTCAGACACAACTGAAGCAACTTAGCACTCATGGGCTTTGTGTCCAAATATAGTCATGTTGGGACTTGCAACTTGAACATGTGAATTTGACGGGGAAAAAAATTCAGTCCATAGCAGGTAGTACGTGATCCCCGGTGCTGTTCCTATAAGTAGAAAGCCAAACAAATGTCCCAAACCCCCAAGCCTATACTCAGGAAAGGAAAAAAGAGAGATATCTTATGATTTCTGTTTTCAGATATGAGAACAGAGAGAGGAAGAAAAGACCTAAGTTCTTTGGGTACAATCTCCCCATAACTCTCTAACACTTCCAACCTCCTCTACCATTTTCACTAAAGCAGAACATCTGGTGAGAGCCTTGCTTCCCTCTGAACCTCTCCAACCGGAAGAGCCCCTATTAAAAGAGAGTATGGGGACTTCCCTGGTGATCCAGGGGCTAAGACTCTGGGCTTCCAATGCAGGGGACCCAGGTTTGATACCTAGCTTGGAAACTAGATCCCACATGCCTCAACTAAGAATTCACATGCTGCAATTAATACCTGCTACAGCCAATAAATAATTTTTGTAATTTATAAAAATAAAAGACAATATGACCTCATAGATAAATAGGTAAGCTCTGGACACAGACTTATTATCTTCAAGTTGTCCTGTACCAAGTACTAACTACATAATTGAGACAAATCACATAATGTTGCTCAGCTCAGTTGTTGTTTCAAATCAAGTATGAATCCTGGTTTTGTGGGGCCTGAAGCTTTAACAACTTTGAAGTCTCCCTTTAAGAAAAAGAGCAAAAAAATTAGGGTACACAAATATATGGGAGGAGAAATCATAACAGATCACAAATTTTTTAAAGTTGGGAAATGCCACAAGCATCACAAAAATCCAGAAAATAATATTTTTATTAATTAACCCTGTGACACACATCTATAATATTTTGCCACAATTTTGACTTCTATTTGATTACCTATTCATATAATACTAATGTGATAAAAAATAATTTTCTACCAAGAGAATAGAAAAAATAATTAAATCTTTAATTTAACCTGTGCTAAGTTGCTTCAGTCATGTCTGACTCTTTGTGACTCTACGGACTGCAACCCACCAGGCTCCTCTGTTCATAGGATTCTCTAGGCAAGGATACTAGAGTGGGTTTCCATTTCTTCCTCCAGGGGATCTTCCTGACCCAGGGGTCGAATCCTTGTCTCTTGCATCTCCTGCATTGGCAGGTGGGTTCTTCACCACTAATGCCACCTGGAAACCCCAAAGTTTTTATCCCAGCATGCAGTATCTTTGGTTGCAGCATGTTGGACCTTGTCTCCCCAGTCAGAGATTGAACCTGGGCCCTCTTCAGTGGGAGTACAGAGTCTTCACCATTAGACCAACCAGGGAAGCCCCTAATTTAGCTATGGTAAATCAAAATTTCCTGTATCAATCGTTTGGAGAGATTTCAGCCTCATAACTCAACATTAGTGATGTCATACTGATTTGTAAGATTGCCAAGTATGGGGAAAACTCTTTAGAGCTTCTTTCATACTGAATTTGCAGGATTTCGGGACATTTAAAATTTTCTTGTGTAGCAGCTAACTTAAATTCCCTGTTAAGTGACAACTTTCTAATTAACCAGTTTGCCCTGAAGACAGCTCAGTAGGTGGGAGTGTTCCTGAAAACCAGGCTGGCAGTAACTTAACTCTGTGTGGAAGGGACAGATAGTCACATAAATGTAGCTCATTAAACCCAAACTAAATATGCCCTCAACTAGAATTCCCTTAGGGAGATCCTTAAAACACTCCAATGTCATTGGAGGCAGTGGGTCATTGGGAAAGTTGGAATGGAAAAAAAGCCAATTGTGGTTTAAAATATCTTACTTTGGCAAGTTTTACAGAGCATGTAACCATGTGAATATATTGCTGGGACCTCACTCAGGGCTTTAGCTTTATTAGCTCCATGGCATATCCTCCTTAAGGTCAGAATTCAGAGAACTGTGTTTATGAAGACAGAATAATGGGGATGTGTGTTTCTGTGTCAAGGGTTCTGTGTGGTCAAGGGGCTAAAGGTGAAGACAGAATCTGCTTGCAAGGAAATATCTTTATAGTCTTTAAAATATTCAGGTCTACATTTTTTTCTCCTTATTCATAATCCCTCCCACACTCTTCCCAGTGGAGTCTTTTAAAATCCTTCCTTACCTGGTTTCACCTTTATGAGAGGAGAGCAAGGAGTTTTGTTTCAAAATGCAAACTGTCGATTCCTCAGTGAGGGAGGCAAAAAGTGAAAACAATGGAAAGGAAAGGTCAAAGACTCCCTCAGGTGAGTCACTAAGCTGTTTATGTATTTTTTCAACTCCGTGTCTAAGAATTGGCAGAAAAGTGACAATTCAGAATGGCTGAGTGGGAGGGAAAGAAAAAAATCACAGTCCTGTGACGTGACTCGGGCTTCACACCCTGCCTATTATTGATTTACAGAATTAGAGAGGATAGTGAGAAATTTGCAAACCCTGGCACTGAAAAAGGAAGACTGCAGTCGTGATGGGAAGCGATGAGCAGGTGAAAGGGGTCGCAGGACAGTTATAGATCACGACTCCACAAGTGTGGTCACTGGATAAACTGCAGCAGGAAGGGGAACAGAGAAAGGTCAGGTTGGAACCTTCCATGGCAGGAGCCAACCGCAAGAACGGTCCTGGCATCAAAGCAAACAAAGATGGGGCCCACAGTTCCATGAGTCAGTGATGCTTTAGTGCAGAAAAGAGAAGCAAGAAACAATCTCTTTCCAAGAGTGACTACATTAGTATCCTGGCACAGAATGAGGACGCTTGTCACTAAAACTAAAACTGAAATCAAACCCCCAACACGTCTATCCTTTCACTGTTACCTTCTTCTCAGGTTTGGTAAATAAACTCACTTTGCCCAACCTCTGTTTTAATAAATGCTGAATAACCTTAAGGAGTTCTGAACAGTCAGACCTTGGAGGTATTGTGGGTTTTGTTCAACAGATAAGCAAACGTTGCAATAAAGTGAGACACGTGAATGTTTTGGTCTGCCAGGGCATGTGAAAGTTGTGTTTTCATTGTATTGTATATTCAGTGTGCAACAGTGTTACATATAAAAAAAACCTTAATTTTTAAATATTTTATTGTTAAAAAATGCTAAGCATCACCTGAGCCTTTAGGAATTCGTAATCTTATTGCTGGTGGAGGGTTTAAAATAGTGCAAGAATGACCGACCAGAACATGACGCTGAGACACAAAGTAAGCAAATGCTGTTGAAAATGGCGCTGATAGACTTGCTCTAAGCAGGATTATCACACACCTCCTCATGGTAAACAAGGCAGTAGCAGCAGCAGCCATGAAACGAGATCTGCCTGTGCCCAGAGGCTCCCCCAAAGATAGCTAATCTATAACTTGGAAAAGATATTTTAATAGTTACAAAGGTAAGATTGAGGTGTGGTGGCGAAGTGTCTTCTTTTTTCCCCTTCTTCCAAGCTTTGCTGGAAGTATGGAGAGTCACATTCCAAAGAGAGAATTGTTTCAGGGGATACTTTCCAGGGTTCTAACCTGAAAGATAACTTTACCTGAGGAGCCCAATTTCAGCAGGTCAAATTTGCTAGGGAAGGCGGGGCAGGCGCCCCAGTCCCCAAATGCCATGCTGACCCAGATTTGGAGTGGAGAAAGCACCCAAGTGTCACCTGGCAGTTTGAATGCTGATTGAGCAGGGATTCTATTTTCATTTTTTAAAACTGCCATTTCTTAAAAAAAAAAAAAAAAGCCCCAGGGCATGCTAAGAGTAAAATATACCAATCATTAAAATATTTAAATTCACTGGCAGCAGTGATTAATAAAACATCCAAATGATACAGTTTACAAAAAGTGTGGTCTCAACCTCTCTAACCTAAAATAACATGCTCCATCCAGCCAGCTCATTTTCTCCAGTCCTTACCCTCTGAAGGCTGCCTGCAATTCAACAAAAACTTACTCAACACCTATTCCAGAAAAGGCACTCTATGGTTGGAAAGATGATTTCACGTTGTTCTCACTTTCAATGTATTTGTAATTAATAATTGAGATAGTATATTCTGATCTGCACCATTTATTCATCCCCAAAGTTTCTGGGTAAGACTCTTTCTGACCCCATGGACTATAGCCTACCAGGCAACTCCGTCCATAGGATTTTCCAGGCAAGAGTACTGGAGTGGGTTGCCATTTCCTTCTCCAGGGGGTCTTCCTGACCCAGGGATCGAACCTGGGTCTTCCGCGTGGCAGGCAGACCCTTTACCATCTGAGCCACCAGGGAAGCCCACTTAGGATCACCCAGTATCATCCAAATATAGCCTTCAGACAGATTTTTGTTTAACCCACTGAGATTTTCAAAAATATTTGAATTATTTATTTTCCAATATTTTTTTCTTTTAAAAAAATGTATTTATTTTAATTTGAGGATACCCTTGTGGCTCAGCTGCAATGAATCTGCCTGCAATGCAGGAGACCTTGGTTTGATCTCTGGGTTGGGAAGATCCCCTGGAGAAAAGAAAGGCTACCCACTCCAGTATTCTGGGCTGGAGACTTCCATGAACTGTATAGTTCATGGGGTTGCGAAGAGTCAGACACAACTGAGCAACTTTCACTTTCACTTCTTTACAATATTGTGATGGTATTTGCCATACATCAACATGAACTGACCATAGGTGTACATGCGTCCCCCTCCATCCTGAACCCCCCTCCCATTTGCCAATATTTTTAAAACCAAGGAATTTCATACACATACACACACACATATACACACGACTGGGCTCATTTTATGCCCAGAACTGAGCAGTGGCTTCCTGTGAGGTGAAGAGCTCGGGGACTTGCCACAGTCATCATTGTTCATGTATTTCACACTCAGTAACCTCCTTTGTTCATCTGGCTGGTTCATGCACATATTTAAGTTTGCAACCCATGCTATAAAAATGCAAACAAGGGCCTTCTCTGGAGCTCCCAGTGCTGAAGGCCCAGATTTGATCCCTGGTTGGGTAACTAGATCCCACATGCCGCAACTAAGACCCAGAGCAGCCAAATACATGAATCAATAAAAATAATTAAAAAAAAAAAAAAAAAGATGCAAACAAAATGCAGTGGGAATACACAGTATGGACAGGCAGCTGGTGGGCAGGAGGAAATGGAGGCCGTATGCGAAAAGACTTCGTATGAGTTAGATACTGACTGACAGGTAGAATCGTACAGGTGGAAACAGAAGAAAAGAGCATTGCAACACGATGGAAATTAGAAAGGGCTAACTAAGCCCGCCTGGTCATCTGGTGCAGTTGTGTGACCCACATATACGATGGGAAATAAAGAAGCTGGAGTGGCAAGTATCAGCCAGAGAGAGGAAAGCTTCAGCCACAGATTGGTAATCTAAGTTTCAAAGCAGAGAAACTATGACATCAGAATTGTGCTTCAGGATAACTTTCCTATTGAACTCTTATAACCTATAAGAATCCCTTGAGTTACTGTGACAACTATCCCCAAACAGCAGAATCCTTGTCCTTAATTGTATTCTATGTTCCTTCTGCGATATGAGCTCATCAATAACATCGCATTGAACTGACAGCTTAGAATGCAAGAAATCACTTCCCTCCAGGGTACGGATGGAATATGGAGGTAGAGGGGAGAATATTGAACCTCCTGTCAAAAGACCAGGGCTCTCTTCTCAAAGCTCCACCACTTACTATGCGCAGGTGTACAATGTCGATAGTAATAACTTTCTTCCTAAGACTGTGGTTAAGATTAAATGAAACAAAGAGGAGAGTATTTGCAAGTACTTTGCAAATGGCACAACATAATGCAAATAAAAGTTTTATTATTGTAAACATAGGGTTGCTCAGATTCTTTTCCTTGCCTTTAGCGCTCCCCAAGAAGACTATCTCTTAGGCTTTCTGTCCAAGCCTTAACCCCTTTATTTTATCAATACAGCCTTTGATGGGTCCTACTGAGTTGGTTCACTTGCTGACCTCCCAGGATTTGGACCAACCTCTGGACTCAGTTGATTTCCGATAACTTAAGCCCCTTGGTCTTCCTCCCAGTGACCTCCAATATATTCCAGTTCATTCTTTATAAGCTCCTAGTATAATTTAAAATGCAAGGCTCTCTTTTTCTTGATTCTGGCTTTATCAACATAATTCTTATCACTGTCAATAATACTCCAATTTCTCTAACCTATTTTCAGATACCCAAGATAAAGTGCTGAATAAACATTATTCCAATAAATAAATGTACAAAAAAACACCAAAGATTTGAAAAACAGTTTTTGGAAGAGAGAGGATTAGCAGAGAGATAAGATAACAACCAGGATGCCAGAACTGCCTTTGCTCAGAGGGAAGTTCCTAATGCCATAAACTTTGTGCTTAAGTGGGTAATGTTAGTGATGGGAGGCTAAAGATGCAGAGCCCAATGCGGCTTTGGGGAGATGCTCTAAGAGGGAACGGATATTTGTATACTTATGGCTGATTCATGTTGTTGTACGACAGAAAGCAATACAACATTGTAAAGCAATTATCCTCCCATTAAAAATAAATTTTAAAAAATTTTTATAAAGTAGTTAAAAATTGTTAAAAAAAAGAGAGACAGGGAGAGAGAAAGGCACATATATTAGTGCTTAGTTACATAGGATGCTATTCTTAGAAGTGGGGTGAAATATATCTTCTCACACCAACTATAAAATCCTACCCCATTCCTGGAACCCAAGAAAAGGACAAAGTCAAGATGGCAACCAAGTTATGCAGGAGACACCAAAGAACACACATTCAAATCTCAGAAATTATGAACAAATCAATGTCCTGCTGGCTAGATTTCTATCCAAAGGAAATGCTTCTGGTAAGACAAATCAGCAGCAATTTCATAAAGACCAAAGTCTCTTGTAATTCTAAGTAGCCAGGAAACTTCCAGAGTACCTCAGATCAGATCAGATCAGATCAGTCGCTCAGTCGTGTCCGACTGTTTGCGACCCCATGAACCACAGCACGCCAGGCCTCCCTGTCCATCATCAGCTCCCGGAGGTCACCCAGACTCACACCCATCAAGTCAGTGATGCCATCCAGCCATCTCATCCTCTGTCGTCCCCTTCTCCTCCTGCCCTCAATCCCTCCCAGCATCAGAGTCTTCTCCAATGAGTCAACTCTTCGCATGAGGTGGCCAAAATACTGGAGTTTCAGCTTTAGCATCATTCCTTCTAAAGAAATTCCAGGATTGATCTCCTTCAGAATGGACTGGTTGGATCTTCTTGCAGTCCAAGGGTACCTAGAGAAGGGTAATACAAACTGATCAGCCCAGAGGCCTCTGTTTCCCTGAAGGCTGGAGACCGAGCCTTCATCCCAACCCTAGTAACCAATCAAAGGAGGGCAGAACCAGGTGATTGCAGGGCCTCCTCCACCTGTGACCTCCATCATGGTCTACAGGCGAAGAGTCAGCAGCCATCAAGATAACGCAGCCTGAGTTATGTCTAGTGGGTGCCCTTATAAATATGCTTCAGTTGTCTGGAATAATTGCTTCCAATAAAGGCCAAGCACACAATTCTGACAGGGATGTCCTTATGAGTTTGTGCTGCTTGTAAACCTGTCAGAATGGATGCCTTCTTATATTTCCATCTTTAAGCCAAGCTAACACATCAGGTTATGTTTCAGGAAATCATTCCATGTGTTCCATGCAAAGGCAAGTTTGAAAGCTCAACAAGGCCCCAAGGACCAATGGTTTTAATGAAGCTGGCTTCATGTTTGCCACCAACAAGGTAGGAATTCCATGTCCTCCACCACCCTCTCTCATCCACATGCACCCCTTCTTTTATGTTTCCTATCTTGGTAAAAAGCCATGACTGTTTATCTAGTAGAGATAGAACCTGAGAGTCGTCCTCTAGTGTTCTCTGTTCTGACTGGCAACCTCTTGTGACAACACTATAGTCTCAAGGTTTTGAACCTGTGATTGTATCTTCATGTGCATGGTCACTGCCTATTTGGGTCTTCAGCACATCCCATCTGGGCTAAATACAAACGACTTATCACTGCCTCCCTCTCTCATTCCTTTAGAACCACCTTTCCCAGAAGACCGATTATTAGAAAACAGTGATTTTGGACTTCCCTAGTGGTCCTGTGGTTAAGACTCAGCACTTCCAATGCAGGAGTTGCAGGTTTGACCCCTGGCCAGAGAACTAAGATCCCACATGCCGCTGGGCGGGGCCAAAAATAAAAAACCACAGAGATTTGACCAAGTTACTGTCTTACTTAAAATCATTCATTGCATCTCACCATCACTTTCAAGAAAAAACAAGATTTTTAGCAATTTAGCCAGGACCTCTCACTATGCCACCTCTGCCCACATGGATCCCACAGGGGCTCTGCACTGTGTAGAAAGACCTGTCATTCAGTCACGATCCCAGGATCCCTCACCCTCCAATTCTACATGGGTCTTCTCCCTGGAAAACTCTTCTTCTCTCCCGTTCTTCATTAGTTCAGCTGGTTCACGTCTACTCATACTTCACGACTCAACTGAAACTTTAAATCATCCCCAAGTCTCTTGCCACTTTTCCTAGACACTCCTGTAGAATTCATTTGAAAGCTGGATAAGCCTCCAGGGGCCTCTGGTTTTACTTAGACTGACTTCATGTTTTTGCGGTTCCTCAACCTCAGCCGTACTGACATTTGGGGCCGGATAAGTCTTGGCTGTGGGGGCATCCAGAATGTGGTAGAATATTCAGCAGCACCCCTCACCTCCGCCCACTAGGTACCACACCCTCCTCTCAAGATGTAACAACCAAATATGTCTCCAGACATTGCCAAATATCCGCTGCGAGCAAAATCATTTCCACTGAGAACCACAGTTATAGTGTCATATGGACCTCATTTCTCGGCTTGGTTGGGCTTGAAGCTGATTTGACCATTCTTCCCACTGAAAAACTCTTTATTTGACAGGAACTGGAGACACAGAAAAAGCAGGTTCAATCTTCCTGCGTCAGGAAGATCCCCTGGAGAAGGACATGGCAACTCACTCCAGTATTCTTGCCTGGAGAATCCCATGGACGGAGGAGTCTGGCAGACTACAGTCCAAAGGGTCATAAAGAGTCAGACAAGATCACACACATGCATACACATACATATCTTTTCCTTATCAAGTATAACCCCTGTGCCTTGATAGTGTCCATCCTATAATAGGTGCTTGAATATCTAATAGGTGCAATGAATGAAAATAAATGAATAAGCAAATGTTAAACAGTCCTTAGATGTACTTCTCTCTGTTCTCAGATACACTTCCAAGAAATCCCAAGATAGAAACCATGCAGTCATGGGCCAAGAAAGCAGTTCTGAAATTGAGAATCCTGAGCTCTTCAACACATAGACAGAATGAGAACAGATTTTAGGGGTCAATTAACTACTTCACCAACTTCTTTGATTTGAGAAAACAGAGGTACAGACAGATAAAGAGGTTCTATGTCTGCCACAGAGAATATATGCAACCCAAGCTCATCTTGAGTCTCCCACTGATCTTGGTAAAGCTTTTTGCTTCTCTGTTCATACAGACAGGATAACTCACCATACAAATTCCATCTTGCCAATGTATACAAACAATCCTTCAGCAGGTCTCTTTCAATCCATCCTAATAGTGTAGCTAAAATTTCTTTCTGAGATATATTTGAAACCTTGGGTAGAACTTGAGCTGCACTGGAGCTGATTTGCTTTGCTCCGGTAACCCTCTGAACTCTGGTATTCCCATTTCAAACCTTCTTGCTTGAAAGGTATATCCCAATAGCACATCATAGTTTAAACACGAAACTATAGGATATTGAAGATGAGAGGCAAGCATTGAATATGACACTTCTCCAGGCACTAGTGCTCAGGGAGAAGAAAATAAACCAAGCTAAACAAAGCTGTAAAATGCCCATTACATTGGAGATTAGACCGCACACCCATGGCAATGATAGTCTGCCTGGAGCAGTTCACTTATCACCACAAGCTGTGAGAACAGCTCAGTTTCTGCCCTTCCAGTACCTAAAGCCAACTGTACAAATGATATATTTTTAAACTTAAAATGGACAGGTAGCACCATTAGGCATTTTCAAGGCCATACAATTCATATTCTGGTAGCCATAGCGATGTAGTAACTTTAGCATTCACAAAGTGCTGAAAACAGAACCGCCTAACCCGGAGATGGGTCCACGAACAGTGACCTCTTTTATTCATCTCTTCTGGTATAAAAAGCTTCCTCTCCTATATGCTACCAAAAAAAAGACAGCAATTGTCTTTCGTTTTTGCTTGCACAAGCTCCTTGAAATGGGAGAAGAGGGTTTTTGTTACCTAGAGGAGGGCTTGAGTGAGACACGATAAAATATTTCCTCTTGTTCTTTTGTGGGAGAAAGAGAAAAAAAAAGGTAGACAGTGATGGCTATAGAAACCCAAGTGCTGAAGCACCCCAAGCAACGTGAATGAACCTCAAAATAAAGCTGAGTGAAAGAAGTCAAAGAGTGCACAGACTATGATTCCATATATATGAAAATCTAGAAAATGCAAGCCAACTTATAGTGACAGAAAACATATGAGAGTAGAGAAAGGGCATGGAGGGGTGAGAGAGAGGGATTACAAACGGTCAAAGAAAACTTTTGAGATGGATGGATAAGTTCGTTTTCTTGATTGTGGCTATGGTTTTATGAATGTATGTATATGTAAAACTTCTCCAGTTGTACACTTTAAATATATGCAGTTATATGTCAACTGTACCCCAACAAAGCAGTTTAAATACTCTAATTGTTTGTGGTTAGTATATGCTGTGTTGTGCTTAGTCAGTGAATCATTTCTGACTCTTTGCGACTCCATGGACTGTAGCCCACCAGGATCCTCTGTCCCTGGGATTTTTCAGGCAAGAATACTGGCGTGGGTTGCCATTTCCTCCCCCAGGGGATCTTCCTGACCCAGGAATCAAACCTGCATCTCACATCTCCTGCATTGCAGGAAGATTCTTTACCCTCTGAGCTACTAGGGAAGCCCCAATAATATAGAAGTTATAACAGATTTTATATACAGACACTGCAACTTCACTAAAGTCACTCATTCTAATAATACTTGTTGTTGTTACTATTATTGTTGCTGCTGTGATTAAAATCATAAACATTAAAAAAAAAAAAAAGAAATCCAAGCGCTTTCTGGAAGAAGATAACATTAAGAACTATGGAACTAAAGGAGACTTCTTGGTATGGTTTCGTGATGATGAACATGAAGGCAGGATGCACAATACTTCCAATCGCTTGGGTTTTGTCCAAGTCCTGAAATGAGATTTATGGTCCAGCTGAGGCAAAGCCATGTATGTCAGCACTCTAGAAAATGTATGAGAAGAATTCACTAATTGCTATTGCAATTACTAATAAAGAGTAAAATCAATCTCGAAAATGTCCATGGTGTCAGTATTCCTGAAACTCCTTATTCAAACATTTGCTATCCTTCTAATATTAATCCATGTGATTTTAAATCTGCCTCTAGTGTAGTCATCCCCAAACTTTTTGGCACCAGAGACTGGTTTCGTGGAAGACAATTTTTCCATGGACAAGGTGGGAGGGGAGCGATGGTTCTGGGATAATTCAAGTGCATTACATTTACTGTGCACCTTATTTCTATTATTATTACATCAGCTTGGATTCAGATCATAAGGCATTAGATCCTGGAGGTTGGGAACCCTTGCTTTAATGGAAAGGAGAGCGCTACCTATTAAGATTTAGTACAGGATGCCTTCTTATATTCTTGAATTTGAAAATCCTTGGAACCACCTAGCATTAGAGCCAATCTTACTGAGGCAGGAAATTAACACCTGAATTAACACCTTCCTAAAATATAACGTGAAACATGCCCTATCTGCGGGATGACAGATACAGAGTCCTGTCAGAAGTTAGTTTACCTTGTTTGGATTCATCACGCATGTATCATTATATCTTCAGCGCTTTTTCTGGTTTCTTGATTGACTTTCCCTGATGCTCAGTTATTCTTCCTCAAATGAAGACAAATAAATTGAGATGTGTGCTTGGTGTGTGATAGATTATAAAAGAGCCTTCGGTAGCATGGCTGATTTAAGCTCAGACTTTAGGTAATTACAAAGCTCAAGTAATTACATTTTATAATACCTGGGAGAAAGGAGTTACTAACCTAGTTCTAGGGTTTGAGATCTGAAGAGTAGTGGCTATTTATTTGCATGTTTTTATTATTATTTATGCCTTCATATTATATATATAGTTGTAATTACAGTTTTCTTGTTAGCTTCAGCAAGGTTATTTCATTTTTTCCAATGTGATCCTAAGCATTATTTCAGTAGATTGGAGTTCATATGATCAACATCCCTAAATGATATTTATGATATTATCTCTTCACGGATACTCAACACCTGAACAATTTAATTGTATCCGAGGTAATGAACTCCTCATTCTTTAGAAATCTCTATTTTAGGACATGGCTATCTTACTTTAATATAGAATTTTAAATCTTAGCAATGGATGTAGGCAGAAAGGTAAGATCAAGAGCTCAGTGTAACATGTTAAGTGCCTCTTTCTCTTGCTTTTCTTTTTTTCAATGATTTTATTCATTTATTTTCAGCTGTGGTAGATCTTTGTTGCTGTGCACCGACTTTCTCTAGTTGTGGCAAGCAGGGGCTGCTCTCTAGTGGTGGGGTGTGGGTTTCTCATTGTGCTGGCTTTTTCTTTTGTGGAGCACAGGCTCCACAGTACAAACTTCAGTAGTTGCAACTCCTGGGCTCCAGAGCACAGGCTCTGTAGCGGTGGTGTGTGAGCTTAGTTGCTTCACAGCTCAAGGATCTGCCCAGACTAGGGATCAAACCTGTGTCCCTTGCATTGGCAAGGGATTCTTAACCCTGCACCACCAGGGAAGTCGTCTCATTTTGCTCTCTTATTCAGCCTTCTTCTCTTTCAACCCCATATATTCTCCAAGACCTCAAGTATTATCTGTATATTGATAAATGTCAAATGTATATTCAAGTTCAGATCTCTTGTTTTTAATGTACACCCTTCTCCATCACCTGGATAACTAACGGGCTCTTCAGAGTCAACATACGAAAAGCTAAATTCATCCCCTCTTTGGCTTTGAAACTGGCTGCTCTCTGTAACTCATTTGAATTTCATATTAATCCACTCAGTTATCCAATGAATAAAACTATGAGTCACTGTTGAGTCATCTTTTCCTTCCCCTACACCATAGAACTGGAAAAGGTCAGTTTCATTCCAATCCCAAAGAAAGGCAATGCCAAAGAATACTCAAACTACCGCACAATTGCACTCACCTCACACGCTAGTAAAGTAATGCTCAAAATTCTCCAAGCCAGGCTTCAGCAGTACATGAACTGTGAATTTTCAGATGTTCAAGTTGGTTTTAGAAAAGGCAGAGGAACCAGAGATCAAATTGCCAACATCTGCTGGATCATCGAAAAAGCAAGAGAATTCCAGAAAAACATCTATTTCTGCTTTATTGACTATGCCAAAGCCTTTGACTGTGTGGATCACAACAAACTGTGGGAAATTCTGAGAGAGATGGGAATACCAGACCACCTGACCTGCCTCTTGAGAAATCTATATGCAGGTCAGGAAGCAACAATTAGAACTGGACATGGAACAACAGACTGGTTCCAAATAGGAAAAGGAATATGTCAAGGCTGTATATTGTCACCCTGCTTATTTAACTTCTATGCAGAGTACATCATGAGAAATGCTGGGCTGGAAGAAGCACAAGCTAGAATCAACATTGCCGGGAGAAATATCAATAAGCTCAGATATGCAGATGACACCACCCTTATGGTAGAAAGTGAAGAGGAACTAAAAAGCCTCTTGATGAAAGTGAAAGAGGAGAGTGAAAAAGTTGGCTTAAAACTCAACATTCAGAAAACGAAGATCATGGCATCCGGTCCCATCACTTCATGGCAAATAGATGGGGAAACAGTGGAAACAGTAGCAGACTTTATTTTGGGGGGATCCAAAATCACTGCAGATGGTGATTGTGGCCATGAAATTAAAAGATGCTTACTCCTTGGAAGGAAAGTTATGACCAACCTAGCTAGCATATTGAAAAGCGGAGATATTACCTTGCCAACAAAGGTCCATGTAGTCAAGGCTATGGTCTTTCCTGTGGTCATGTATGGATGTGAGAGTTGGGCTGTGAAGAAAGCTTAGCACTGAAGCATTGATGCTTTTGAACTGTGGTGTTGGAGAAGACTCTTGAGAGTCCCTTGGAGTGCAAGGAGATCCAACCAGTCCATTTTGAAGGAGATCAGTCCTGGGATTTCTTTGGAAGGAATGATGCTAAAACTGAAACTCCAGTACTTTGGCCACCTCATGCAAAGAGCTGACTCATTGGAAAATACCCTGATGCTGGGAGGGATTGGGGGCAGGAGAAGGCGACGACAGAGGATGAGATGGCTGGATAGCATCACCAACTCGATGGATGTGAGTTTGAGTGAACTCCAGGAGTTGGTGATGGACAGGGAGGCCTGGCATGCTGTGATTCATGGGGTCACAAAGAGTTGGACACGACTGAGCAACTGAACTGAACACCCCAGTAATCACTGGTCTTGTCAATTCTCCCTCTGATATTTCTCAATTGATCCTATTTCTATTGTCATTAAGTTCAAACCATCATCATTTCTTACACTGTCTGCAAACTGGTTTCCCTTTTTTCACTCTAATTCAGCCTTCACAGTATAGCCAGAGCATGCATGCGTGCATGCTAAGTCGTTTCAGTCATGTCCAACTCTTTACAACCCCATGGACTGTAGCCCGCCAGGCTCCTCTGTCCGTGGGATTTTCCAGGCAAGAATGCTGGAGTAGGTTGCCCCTTCCTTCCCCAGGGGATCTTTCTGACCAAGAGATTGAACCTGTGTCTCCTGCAGCTCTTATGTTGCAGGTGGATTCTTTACCATTGAGACACCAGGGAAGCCCATTGCCAGGGCAACCTCCCTAAAAAACAAGTCTAATCTGTCCTCTAGGCTTCAAATTCATCTATTCCTTCTCTTCCTCTCTGGATAAAGTCCCTTAACAATACGGACCCTGCTTTCCCTCCCTGCCCCAAGCACCACCACTATTCACACTTAACTCTGTGCCCTAAGCAGATTATACCACTTTCATGCTTTCTCTTTCCTTGGGGTTAATGACAGCTGTTCCCTTTACTTAGCAAATGTTCTCTTGCTACATTTTCCCTTATCATGTAATTACAAATCATCCCTTAGGTACAGCCCATTGAGTCGCAAAGAGTCGGACGGGACTGAACGACTGAGCATACCTCCACACCCTTAGGTATCAGCTCAAGCACTCTCTCTTAACAAGCAGCCCAGGACCACCAACTGGTTGAGCCTCTGATGAGCCTCTAATCTAGAGTCTGACTGTGATCCTCTCTAAAGCCCAAAAGAGTCTGTGGGCACTTCCCTCACACATTCTTTCCTCAGCTCACTCCAAGAGCAAACTGAGTCATCACCCAAGAAGAGACCTGTCCACACAGCTGGTGCCCCAGCTTATATAGCTGCCACTTGAGTAAGGGCCATTCAGCCATCTATCTTTGATAGGCCACAGGGTTTGGCATTCATGAGTCCCCAAGGCCGTATTAAACAAATAAAAAGCAATTTTCCAGTAGGGGTATAAGTACTCCCTGCAGCTGTCTTCCCCAGGTTCAACACAGAGCAAGCAAAAACATCCACCTCCCAGGTTCTTCCTGGAAGGGATTTGACGGGATGCTTTCCCAGCTGCAGCCTGAGGTTTCATCTCCTAATAAGCCTACATGTGGAAGTTGACTAGGATCCTCCTGGGAGCCTGATAAAGTTGGTAGTCACATCTCCTGCTGTCTCTCCTCAGAACTAAGCCTCTAGCTTCTTCCTGGAAGGAACTTGTCAACACACCTAGCACCCTAACCGTTACTGCTGCCACCCAAGAGACAAGTTCCCAAGTCACCTAGCTCTGGGAGCTGACAGAGCTTAGCAATCATGAGTCTCCCAGGACCACACAAAACAAAGAAACTATTCTATCTGGGTGCCACAAGCACTTCCAATGACTATTCAATCTGGCTCAGCACAGAGTGAGTAACAAAGGAAAAATAAAAATAAAAACCCACCAGCTCCTGATTTCTTCCAAATAAGAGCTAGACTGAAAATCTAACATTCTGACTTTCCCAGATGCAGCATAAATCCTGGGCCTCCAATTAGGGAGGTGAAGGGGCAGGCAATTAGTTCCTCCAGGAGCCTAAAGAGACATCTGGGCATTTCGCATGCCTTTGGGGGCACTGGTGGGTGTTGGCACACCCTTAACTCCCAGCAGCCACTAAGAACAAAGACAGGAGTTTGGACGGTCACAAAGGTGCTTGAATGGGACTACGGAGGCATACCTCCCACACGAGACTAGTCTCTCAGTACTGGGATAGGTGACTCCTTTATCAAATGTGGAGGGAAGTATGCTCCAAATCATAGAACAAGATAAATCTCTAAAACCAATCTTAAAGAAATGGAGAGAAGTTATTTATTCACTAGAATTCAAAATAACAGTCAGAAAAAAATGCTCATTGAGATCAGGCAAGCAAGACATCAACAAAATGAGACTTTCAACAAAGAAATAGAAAACAGTAAAACAACAACAACAACAAAAGGTTAAAGTTGAAGAATATAACAATTGAGCTAAAAAAAAAAAAAAAGACTTCTATAGAGGGCTTCCAGAATTAACTATATTAAATAGAAGAAAGGATCGGCAAACTTGAAAATGGAAAAGTGGAATTCATCCAATCAGACAAAAAGACAAAAGAATGAAAAAGAAGGAAGATAGTTTAAGGGACTTATGAGACATCACCAGAGGGACTAATACATGCAAACTCAGGATCACAGAAATAAAGGCAGAAAATGTCTCTAACCTGAAAAAAGAAGCAGATATCTAGACCCAGGAGCCCAAAGAAGATCAAATAAGATAAATCTATAAGGGCTCACACTGAGACTCATCAAATAGTCAAAAGTTAAAGACGATGAGAGAATATTAAAAACAGCAAAAGAAAAATAACGTGTTGGGACTTCCCTGGTAGATCAGTGGTTAGGACTCCATGTTTGTACTGCAGGAGGCAAGGGTTTCATCCCTAGTCAGGGAAATAAGATCCTGCATGCCTCAAGGCATGGCCATAAAAAAAAAAAAAAAAGGAAAGAAAAAATAACTTGTTAAGTATGAGGGAATGCCCATAAGACTAGCAGCAGAATTTTCAGTATAAACTTTGCAGTCCAGAAGTGAGTGTGATGTTGTATTCATGGTGCTGAATGGAAAAAAAAAAAAAAAGTTGCCAAACAAAATTAGTCTACCAGCAACCAGCAAAGTTGTCTTTCATAAATGAAGGAGAAATAAAGAATTTCCCAGATAAACAAAAGTAGAAAGATTCATCACCACTAGCCTGGCACTAGAAATGTTGAAAGGAGTTCTTCAGGCTCTAAAAAATGAAAGGCTGCTAATTAGTCACACGAAAACATATGAAAGAATAAAACTCCCTGGCAAAGGAATATATAGTTAAATAGTTCATATGTTATTAACTATAGTTAAATATTTAACTGTAGTTAAATAGTTCATATATTATTAAATAGTTAATATATAGTTGAATTCAGACTTCTCTAATACTATCACTGGGCTTCCCCAGTGACTCAGTGGCAAAGAATCTTTATGCAGGGCAGCAGGTACAGGCTCAACCCCTGGGCAGGGAAGAGCCCCTGGCAAAGGGAATGGCAACTCATTCCAGTATCCTTGCCTGGGAAATCACACAGAAGAGCCTGGTGGGCAATAGTCCATGGGGCCACAAAAGAGTCAGACACAGTGTGAGTGACTAAACAACAATAATATCGTGGTGGATGGTAAATCATTTATAACTAAGGTATAAAGGTTAAAACATAAAGGATTAAAAATAATTATAACTACAATAATCAGCTAATGGAAAAACATAAAAATGTAAATTGTGACATCAAAAACATAAAACGGGGGTGTAAAATGTAGAGTTTGTGTATTGTTCAAAATAAAGCTGCTATCAGCTTAAAATAGACTGTTATAACTCTAAGATGTTAGCCTCGTGGTAACTGTGAAACAAAAATGTATATGAGATATATAAAAGAGAAAGAATCAAACATACCATCAGAGAAATTCATGAAATGACAAATGAGGAGGGCAAGAAAGGAACAAAGGAATTATAAAACAGCCAATTAACAAATTAACAAATTTGCAATAGAAAGTTTATACCTATGAATAATTACTTTAAATGTAAATGGGCTCGTTTCTCTAATCTCATACATAGAATGGCTGGATGGATTAAAAAGGAATACCCAAACATATGGTACATATAAGAGATGCACTTCAGAAGTAAGGGCACACACAGACTGAAAGGGAAAGAACAGAAAAAGATATTCTTCACAAAAGAAAACCAAAAGAAAGCAGGGGTAGTTATAGCAGACAAAATAGAATCTCAGCCAAAAACAGTAACAAGAGGCACAGAAGATCATTATATAATGATAAAGAGGTCAGTTCAATTATAGTAATTGTCAGTATTTAAGAATCATAAATATTAACAACTTTAAAAGATTTTACAATTATAAATATTTATGAACCCAACATCATAGTACCTAACTGTGTAAAGAAAATATTAACAGATCTGAAGGAAGGAAGAGACATGAATAGAATATTTGTAGGGGACTTCAATATCACACTTTGAACAATGGATAGATCATTCAGGCAGGAAATCAATAAAGAAACATTGGACTTAAACTATGTATTAGACCAGACAGAACTAGTACACACACACACACACACACACACACACACACACATATATATAACATACCATCCAACGGCAGCAGAGTACACATTCTTCTCAAACACACATGGATTATTCTCTAGGAGAACACGTATGTTAGAACCCTATATGATCCAGCAATCCCACTTCTGGAAATACATCTGAAGGCAACTAAGCCATTATCTCAAAGAACCACATGTACTGCCATGTTCATATTATTGACCATTATCAGCAATAATTATTGCTATTCACAATAGCTAAGACGTGGAAACAATTAAAGTGTCCATCAAAGGAAGAATGGATGAAGACTGTGTGGTATACAGTGGAATATTAGTCTCTAAAAAATGAAGGAAATTCTACCACTTGAGATAAGATACATGAGCCCTCAGGTCACTATGCTAAGGGAAATAAGCTAGACAGGAAAGATAAGTATTGCATAGTATCACTTACATGTGGAATATATTTTTCAGAAAGTCAAACTCATAGTAATACATGTTAGTAACACCTAGTAATATAGCTTAGTATGATGGTTGCCAGGGACTGAGGAGTGGGGGAAATAAAGGTCGGAAAAAGAAAGCAAGCTTTCAGTTATAAGACGAACAAGTTCTGAGAATCTCAAGTATAACAAGGTGACTAGTTTATAATCACATCATGCTCAGTCACTCAGTCTGTCTGAATTTTGTGACCCCATGGACTGTAGCCCGATAGGCTCCTCTGTCCATGGGATTTCCCAGACAAGAATACTGGAGTGGGTTGCCATTTCCTTCTCCAGGAGAGTGTCCCAACCCAGGGAGTGAAACCACGTCTCTCGTGTCTTATGCACTGGCAGGTGGACTCTTTACCACTGTACCACCTGGGAAGCCCCTATAGTTCATAACACTTAGCTTTAATTTAAATTTTCTGAGAGAGTAGAACTTGTGTTTTAGCCAAAAACAGAGAAACAAAAACACTCACTGGTAAATATGTGAAGTATTAGATGTGTTAATTAACTCAATGTTGTGAATCCTTTCACAAAGTATACATATATCAAATCATCAACTGTACAGTTTAAACACATCACAATTTTATTTGTCAATTATACTTTTATAAAAGTGAATATTAAAAAGAAAAAAGCAGATACATTCTCTTTCCAATATCCTCACTAGGAAATTTTATTCCTTTATGATTTTTTCATATGAATTGTTAAATAATAGTATTTTGATATCAATTTTCTCCTCTCTGGGATACTTCTAAGCAGAGTATCAATTCTCTTTCACATAAAAGTATTTACCTTTTGTCCATGTGATTATTTTTTACCTATGTATCAGGAAAGGAAAAACAAAAGGCTATGTCCAAAAGTTAGTCTCTCAGTTGTGTCCAACTCTGAGACCCCGTGGTGGGTCTCTTCTGTCCCTGGTTCTCCAGGCAGACGCTATGGTCTTTCCTGTGGTCATGTATGGATGTGAGAGCTGGACTGTGAGAGGCGAGCACCGAAGATGTGCTTGAACTGTGGTGTTGGAGGACTCTGAGGTCCCTTGGACTGCAGGAGTCACCAGTCCATTCTGAGGAGATCATCCTGGATCTTTAGAAGGATGATGCTAAAGCTGAAACTCCAGTGGCCACCTCATGCGAGAGGACTCTTGGGAAGACTCTGATGCTGGGAGGGATTGAGGGCAGGAGGAGAAGGGGACGACAGAGGATGAGATGGCTGGATGGCATCACTGACTCGATGGATGCGAGTCTGGTGACCTCCGGGAGCTGGTGATGGACAGGGAGGCCTGGCGTGCTGCAGTTCATGGGGTCGCAGAGTCGGACACGACTGAGCGACTGATCTGATCTGATCTGATCTGATGTCCAAAAGTCCTAAGAATTTCCATTCATTAACTGTGCCTAATCCCTAATCATAGTTACAAATCCTGGTTTTTCCTACCAGACTAGTACTGTCTGTTCTGTGCTTACTCACTCAGTCATGTCCAACTCTTTGCAACCCTGTGTACTGTAGCCCACCAGGCTCCTCTGTCCATGGGATTCTCCAGGCAAGATTACTGGAGTGGGTTGCCATGCCCTCCTCCAGGGGATCCTCCCAACCCAGGGATGGAACCCAGGTCTCCCACACTGCAGGCAGATTCTTTACCATCTGAGTCACCAGGGAAGCCTGTCTACTTGAGACTAAGTTTTCAAACTCTGAGCTGTGACTTCAGCTGACAATCAGCTTCTTACCTGGGTCATGTGTTCAATTGGTTAGAATGTGCTGATGATAAAGCCAAAGGCCCATTCCTGCAGGAGCCAGTTTCACCCAGAGAAATCCCTTTGCACATTCATGATGGTGTCCTCTCCTCAGTCACTGCTCTGAGACACAGGACCCTGGTATCAAGATCAGTGTCAGAGTGAAACATAGCTCACAATAAAATCAGGAAGCACTGGACATGTCTTCTTGGTCAATAGTGCTTATCATAGCTACTAGACACTGCAAGCTCACTTTTTGCTAGACACTGTCTTAAATGCTTTTCATATATTATTTTATTGTATCTATACACCCCGACGAGGTAGTATCCCAACTTAACCTTAAAAAAACCAAGAGGAGTAATTTGCCAAGGTCAAGACCTGAAAGCTGATCCCATGTCTGACTTGAGCGTCCAGAGTCCAAGTGATTTACCCAGAGCACACCCCTTACAGAAAGAGGGCCACAGGGTAGCAGGAAAAATGGGAACATAGGACTTTATGTTGGTTCTGCTCAGACTTTCTGTGTGACCCCTTGAATGAAGACTTGTCCATTCAGCTCTGGGTGCTACAAATGTCTCTACAGGGACACAAGAGAATATCACTGCTTTGGGGATTCACATGAATCGCTGTTTCAGTCTTAATTTATTTAATTGTTTTGGACTTCCCTGGTGACCCAGTGGTAAAGAATCCGTCTACCAATGCAGGAGACTCAGGTTCGATTCCTGGATTGAGAGGATCCCCTAGAGAAGGAAATGGCAACCCAGTCCAGTATTCTTGCCTGGGAAATCCTACGGACAGAGGAACCTGGTGGGCTACAGTCTCCATGGGATCACAAAAGAGTCAGATACAACTTAGCAACTAAACAACAGCAACAACAATGTATTTATTTATTTTCATCTCTGCTGGGTTTTCACTGCTGTGCTCAGGCTTGCTCTAGTTGCAGTGCACAGGCTTCTCATGCCGTGACTTCTCTGGTTGGGGCTTACAGGCTCTAGTGGACGGGTTCAGCAGTAGTGACACCAGGCTCAGTTATCCCATAGCATGTGAAATCTTCCAGACCAGGGATCGAACCCATATCCCTTGAATTGACAGGCAGATTCATAACCACCAGGGAAGTCCCGCTGTTCCAGTTTTGTTTCTCTGATCTCATATTCTCTAGTAACACATTTAGATACTAAACATTCTCTTAGCTTTCCTCTGCTTGAAGAACCCATCGGACACGTTTCTCTTCCAGCCCGATACTTACCCTTTATCTCCACTGCCGCCCTGCCCTGGTTCCCCACGTATCTCATCCTGAGAAGAGATTGGGCAAGTCCATTTTTCTAAGTATCAGTTAACTCACCTACTGAATAAGGGATTTGGACTAGATTACACCTAATGCACTTTTGATCACCTATGCATTATCATTAATAAAATGATAACCAGGATTCTTACTGAGGAAATCTTCCCTTCACTGCAGAGAAGTATTATCTACTTCAGCTCCAACTCACAGGTCTTACTTGATGATAGCAGTTGTATATTTGTCTACCCACCTTTGAAGTGCATAGTGAAAATGAAACTCCAAAAAGGACTTATATTTAAACCCAACCAAATCATCTTTTCTTTTTCATCCAAATTTTAAGAACAACCCCTAGTGTTATATTTTAAGAGGATGCCTTTTGCTCTCAATGAATGTGCCCCAGGAATATAAAACGGAATAAAAAATAATGAGAAGGGAATCAATTTGGAGCAATTGTGGTTTTATATGATCGTATTTAATCAATTTTTTTCTACTCACTATTACACCTTCAATTCAAAGTTTTGGCCAAAGCGGGGAGGAATGCTAGAAGGGATTAATTTCCCCTTGTTCTGCTAATAGAACAGTTTTCCCCTTGTCATTCTTACCGTCTCAAATGAAGTAGCATTTTCCAACCATGATCAAGTAGAAGTAGAAATGATTAGGGTACAGAAGACATAACAAGGTATACGACACCCACTGTCTCTACAGAGCTCCACCTTTCACATTACTTTAAACTTCAAGTGTATTCTGGAGTTTCATATCCGTGAAGAATATCCCAAGGGATAGCATCCCCTTGGGAACTTCCTCCTTGTTGACTGGAGATAAGATCTGTACCTTCTTCAAAACCTCTCTCAACATGAGAAGCAGAAAAGCAGTGACTTTAAAGACACTGACTCACCTCCCACAGGTCAGAATGGCCATCATCAAGAAAGTCTACCAACAGTAAATGCTGGAGAGGGTGTGGAGAAAAGGGAACCCTCCTACACTGTAGGTGGGAATGCAAGCTGGTATAATCACTGTAGAGAACAGTATAGAGGCTCCTATAAAAAACTAAAATTAGAGCTACCATATGATCCAGCAATCCCTCTCCTGAGCATATGAACACCAGTGTTCACTGTGCAGCACTATTTACAATAACCAGGACGTGAAAGCAACCTAAATGTCCACTGACAGAGAAACGGATAAAGAAGGTGTGGTACATACATGCAATGGAATATTACTCAGCCATAAAAAATAATGAAATAATGCCATTTGCAGCATCATGAATGGAGATTATTATATTAAGTGCAGTTAGTCAAAGACAAATCACTTATATGTGGAATCTAGAAAAAAATGATATAAATGAACTTATTTACAAAACAGAAACAGACTCACAGACTTAGAACACAAATTTATGGTTACTAGGGGGAAGGAATAGACTGGGAGTTTGGGACTGACATGTACACACAGCTATATTTAAAATAGATAACCAAGAAGGATCTATTGTATAGCACAGAGAACTCTGCTTAATAGCCCATAATAACCTAAATGGGAAAAGAATTTGAAAAAAAATACTTACATATGTATAACTCAATCACTTTGCTATACACTTGAAGCTAAAACACATTATTAACCAATTATACAACAATATAAAACAAAAATTTAAATGGGCTGGTCCAAACGATGTAATACCTCTGAACCTATATGTGTGTCTTTAGAACTGGAGTGATGAGAGCAACTATCTCAGGGCTGATGTGGGGATCAAACAAGGTAATGGTTATGGCCATGCTTTGCAGGCAGTAAGGCAGAAAGGTCTAGAATTTGGCCAATGGACTAGCTTCCTGAATTTGACTTCCAACTTATCCTTTATAAACTATGCACATAACCTTAGGTGATTTGCTTGAACACCCTGATCCACAGATTCCTACTCATCTGTTGGATGGGAATTATAGTTGCACATGTCACATCAGTACTGGTGAAGATGAGGCAATGTCATCAGGGCTCAGCATACAGTAAAAGGTTCATGAGTGTTAGCTGATGCTAGCACAAAATCAGGAAACGAGCTCTTTAGTGCTAGAGAGGTCAGCAGGATTTCTGCAGGTATTTGAGCATCCTCAGTACATGTGTTAAGTGAAAGGGGGAAAGAAAAGAGGGGGAAAAAAGGAAAAAATTAAAATATCATTGATAGAGCAAAGAGAGAAAAATCCAAAAGTAACACTTAATTGACGTCTTTGGCCAAGGATCAACAAAAATAAAATACTTCCTGTATCTAATGAGGCTCCAAGCACCAACTTTAACCATTCTCCACTCCCTGGCCTCGACCCTCTCTCTCTGAGCTCCATGGGTTTTATTCTCATTTCATTCTTGAAAACAATCAACTGAGGAAACTTAGATGGAGTCTCTCAGTGAGTTTTTAAGAGTGCATCAGGGTCATAAAAATGGAGTGGTTCTATCTATATGGAAATGTAGGTTTCAAATATATCCATTCTAATAATCAAATTATAAGGGAAATGGTCCCCTAATAGGGAGCTAATAAAAGTTGATTCTTAAGGCTGCCTAGAGCTGTAAGCAATAAGGAACAGATTTATAATGTGAAGCTTTGCTGTTTACTTCTTCCTCTCCACAGCTCCTCCCTCCCACCCCCATATTATATGATCTATGTCGATAACTAGATGGCCCAAGCTTGGATTAGAAGGAAATAGATTAAGTAGTCAAAGTTCTGACTTGACCAAATCTTTCTCGCCACACACACACACACACACACACACACTCCCACATACTCACACATTTTTTTTAGTCATGTAAGGATTTGCCTAAAGATGCTAAATTTACTTTCCTGTTGGAGTGGAATTTTTCCCTTCTGTACATTGCATAAATGTTCCCTGGGGCACTATTGATTAGCCATTGAGACCATGCTTTGGATAACCAGAAGACTGTTAACAGGGCACAGGACAGCCAATTTGGCATAACCAATATTTATTTCATACATGGGAAGGGAAAGGCAGGTTTTTTTAACCTCTTAATTGTTTAGATGCCTTCCTTGAAATGTAACATTTTAGACCTCAACTGGCTTAAGGAGCTGTGCATCTGTAACTGCAGAAAAAGCAAGCAGGAGAGGAGAGAGGATAGACCCCTGTCTCCAGGGTTGTATTGAATTGTCTCCCAGATGAGGAAGTATAATAACCAGTCGCACACCTCTGTGTGACCAGACATAGATTTTTCTCATTACCTAGTGGTCACACTGATAGTAAGTCAAAACAACCTGAGTGGCAATGCATACCTGAGGCAGGCAGATATGGACACCAGTATAGCCGTGGCGGTCCAGAGGTTGGGAGTCTGCCTGCCAATGCAGGGGATGTGAGCTCAATCCCTGATCAGGGGAGGTCCCACATACCAAGGGGCAACCAAACCCATGTGCCATGACCATTGAGTCTGTGCCCTGGAGCCTGGAGCCGCAGTTACTGAAACCCAGGCACTAGAGCCTGTGCCCTGCAACAAGAGAAGCCACCACAACGAGAAGCCCTTGCACACCACAGCTAGAGAGGAGTTCCCGCTCACTGCAACTAGAGAAAGTCCACGCACAGCAACAAAGACCCAGCACAGCATAAAAATAAATAAAATTGTTAAAATATGTATGGACACCAGTGAAGCCCTTCCACCCAGGGAATTCTAACTGACTAAGAAAGGACTCTTCCACAAGGCCTTGTGGATAAAGTCTCCTAAGCCAATTAAAAAGGCCTTTCCCACATTCACTTATCACCATGCTAAAACCCCTTGTCATAACCAAAAAAGAGAATATCATAGGGGAAAATGCCCACAGGATCGTCTCCAGACTTTGTGTTATTTACACATGGTATGAGTAATATTTTAATCATAAATTCAAGCAATAATGCTCCAAGCTATTGTTACCAGAAGGTAGGAATGGAATAATGGCAATAGTGGATGAACATTAAGACAATATTTCAGTGTATTTTGGTGCCAAAGAGAACACAGGCATATTTCTTGGGTTATAGTGAGGATAATACTGTCCCCCAGAAAATTTTAGACTAGCACAGAGTGTTGTTTCTTTGGGGGCTTTAATTTTGCATTTAGGCTGGACCCATATTTTCCAAAACCCCTGTAGATTCAACCACTTCTTTTTTTCTCACACCTGGCTTGATCCACACATATCTATGACCTATCTCATCTTTTTAGAATTGAAGTTTAATGTTGATGTTGAGATTGTTGTACTGAGTGAAGTAAGTCAGACAGAGAAAGAGAAATATCTTATGATATCTCTTATATGCACAATCTGAAAAGAAATTAAGCAAATGAGCTTATTTACGAAACAGACTCACAGACTTAGAGAATGAACTTTCCTGGGGGGAAGGGATGGGGGCAGGAATAGTCAGAGGGTTTGAGATCTGCATGTACACACTGCTATATTTAAAATGGACAACCAACAAGGACCTGCTGTACAGCACAGAAAACTCTGTTCAATGCTCCCTGGTGACCTATATGAGAAGGAAATCAAAAAAGACGGGATATATGTGCACATACAGCTGACTCACTTTGCTGTAGAGAAGAAACAATGCAACATTGTAAAGCGATGTCAAACAGCTGGACACGACTTAGCAACTAAACCACCACCGTCACATGTCTGTGGACAGCCCTGGTCTAGAGGAAACCAGGACTACTTTGTTAGGTGCACAGACTTGTTAGCACATTTTGGAATTTCTTTAGTGGAAAAAAAAAGAGAGAGAGACATATCAGTGAAGAGCACGGCACTTCTAATATGTGTGGTCCAACTCTTTTGCGGCCCCATGGACGGTTGCGTGCCAGGCTCCTCTGTCCACGGGATTTCCCAGGCAAGAATACTGGAGTGAGTTGCCATTTCCTTCTCCAGGGGATCTTCCTGATGCAGGGATTGAACCTGGGTCTCCTGCAGTAGCAGGAGGATTCTCTACCACTGAGCCACCAGGAAGGCCCATGTGTGTATAGAAGTTATATATATTAATCATTGTACAGAATAGATTCAAGCATTCTTAAAGAGTTTAAAAAAAAACACTCTTCAATTAGTATTTGTAGATTCTTCCATTGAATGGACTCCACTGGACTAATTAATTAAAAATAATTATAGAATCCTAGCTAACAGAAGCTCATTTAATCATCACAGAGTATGTGCCGTCCTTATTTCTGGGTTTTCTGGACACTGACCTGGGAACAGACCTCAGCTCTAGAAATAACCCTATGACCACTCTGCAAAAGCAAATGATGATAAGGAAGACGCACTTAGCTTCCAGTCTGATGGTGGAGACGGGTATCCTAGCTTTACCGCACAACCCAAGACACTTCAGCTGACTACTCTGAGACTCAGTCCTTCAAATCTAATAAATTGGGTGATAAGGTCTGTTCCATCAGGATTCTATGACACCCAAGAGATAAAGTATGTGAAGGCACTTTGTAGACTGTACTGCTGCTGCTAAGTCGCTTCAGTCGTGTCCAACTCTGTGCAACCCCACAGATGGCAGCCCACCAGGCTCCGCCATCCCTGGGATTCTCCAGGCAAGAACACTGGGGTGGGTTGCCATTTCCTTCTCCAATGCATGAAAGTGAAAAGTGAAAGTGAAGTCACTCAGTAAGTGTCCGACTCTTCAGTTTTACCTAAAAGCTTAGCGCTATTAACATGACTGGAAGGTTTTCACACCTTCCTCTAGAAGCAGAGCCTAGAGGGTGCCTGGGATCAGAGTGCCCCAGGTTGATGGCACTTCCTTTGCAAGCTGTGTTCCCTCTGGCAGCCAGTCTGCAAGACAGTGTGCATGCACGCATGCTACATCACTTCTGTTGTGTCTAACTCTCTGTGGCCCCATGGACTGTAGCCTGCCAGGCTCCTCTGTCCATGGAATTCTCCAGGCAAGAATACTGGAGTGGGTTGCCATGCCCTCCTCCAGGGGATCTTCCCAACCCAGGGATCCAACCCACATCTCCTATGGCTCCTGCATTAGAGGAGGATTCTTTACTGCTGAGCCGCAAGGAAGGCCCAAGACAGTGTGCACCATCCAAAAAAAGCTGCTAAAAAGTTTGAAGACCCTGTAAGGTAACCAGTTGTTCAGTCTTCAGTGTCAGACAACTGATGAGATTAAATTTGTATTGAGTTGGATGATTTTTGAGGAGCTCTCCAGGTTCTGTTGTTGGCTTGTGTTGACATCATTCAGCTAAGCCGGTTTGTTCCCTTTCAGTGGACCAGTGAGTTTGGCTCAAAGTAAGACACACCAGGGCAGAGAAAGCAATGGCACCCCACCCTAGTACTCTTGCCTTGAAAATCCCATGGATGGAGGAGCCTGGAAGGCTGCAGTCCATGGGGTCGCTACAAGTCGGACACGACTGAGCGACTTCACTTTCACTTTTCACTTTCATGCGTTGGAGAAGGAAATGGCAACCCACTCCAGTGTTCTTGCCTGGAGAATCCCAGGGACGGGGGAGCCTGGTGGGCTGCCATCTATGGGGTCGCACAGAGTCGGACACGACTGAAGCGACTTAGCAGCAACAGCAGGAAGACACCAGGAAAGCCCTGGTGGCTTCACAGTAAAGAATCTGCCTGCAATGTAAGAGACCTGGATTCCATCCCATGGTCAGGATGATCCCGTGGAGGAGGGCATGACAACTCACTCCAGTATTCTTGTCTGGAGAATCCCATGGACAGAGGAGCCTGGCAGGTTGCAGTCTGCACAGAGTCAGACATGACTGATGCAGCTTGGCGGTGGCAGCAGCAGCAGCAAGACACCGTAGAGCCAGCACCGAGTGCTTTCTCCCCTGACTGCTTTCAACCTGTTACCTTTTGGGTCTTCTACTCCTTTCTCCCTGTTTTCCAGGTGCCTTCTATTATTTAAAAAGAAAAAATCAACAGATAATTCATTGTTGGTCCTTCCAGCTTCTTTACTGAAAACAATTTTCCCCCAAGACAGTAAACCTCTCCCCACAGAGCGACTAGTGATTTTAATCATTCAAGTTTTTTTAAAAGCATAATACTTATATGGATGTTTCTTCTTGCTCTTTCCTCTGAATATACTGGTTGTGACAAACCATATTTTACTGATTATTTTTCTAAATTAATTAATTTAGTGTTAACTACTGTATATAAAGCACTCTGAGAGCCCCTAGAAATCACAGGAAAGAAGCATGAAACCGGTCACTGCTTTCTCCCCTTTAGACCTGGTAGAGATTTCTTCCTCTCTTCTCCATCACCACGACTCTCAACTCCTCAAGCACATCACCTCGACCCCTGTACAGGAGATCCTTTGCCTCCTATCCTCAAACGTATCCAGTTACTAACTTTCATATGTATGGGGATCTGCTGATATGGCCATAGGTGTCCCTTTTTTAAAAAAATATTCATTTACTTAGTTGGTGTGTCGAGGTTAGTTGTGGCAGGTGGGCTCTTTCATTGTGGTGCACGGACTCTCCAGGTGTGGCACGCAGGCACCGGCGTGTGTGGGCTCAGTAGTTGTGGCACACGGCCTTAGCTGCTCCGCGGCATGCAGGATCTTAGTTCCCCAGGCAGAGATTAAACCCGAGTCCTCTACATCACAAGGTGAATTCTTAACCACTGGACCACCAGAGAACTCCTATAGGCGTTTCTCTTTTTGGAAGTCTTTCCTGAGCCTTGCAAGAAGCTGAGTGTCCTTACACAAGTTACTTAACCTCGCTGTGCTTCAGATTCTGTGAAACAGAGCTGAGCAATTGCATCTAACCTCAAAAACTTGTGGTGAGAATTGAACATTTCCTAGGAGAAGGCAATGGCACCCCACTCCAGTACTCTTGCCTGGAAAATCCCATGGATGGAGGAGCCTGGTGGGCCACAGTCCATGGGGTCGCTAAGAGTGGGACAAGACTCAGGGACTTCACTTTCACTTTCATGCATTGGAGAAGGCAATGACAACCCATTCCAGTGTTCTTGCCTGGAGAATCCCAGGGACGGGGGAGCCTCGTGGGCTGCCATCTATGGGGTTGCACAGAGTCGGACATGACTGAAGCAACTTAGCAGCAGCAGCAGCACATTATAAGCACTCAATAAATGTTAGACATTCCTACAATATCAGTGAAATCTACCCCTAAACTCTGTTAGATACACTTTCTCTATAGCTACTTTGTTTATGTCTAGCATAGCAATATTTACTCTATCATAGTCTGTATACTTGTCTACCAAATTAAAACTACTACTACTTATTAAGAGTTTGCTATATATATATATATATATATATATATTAATTTATATATATATTTATATATATATAAGATATTTTGCTTATACTAGCTCATTTTATCCACCCTGGACCCTATGTGATATAGACAGTCATTTTCATGTTTTTGAACTGAAGACTTCAGCAATCGTAGATCTAAGAGCATTCACTTAGTAAACAAGAGAAGAAGGGCTTGAGTCCAAAATCCATGCCCTCAACCACCCACCACTCTCAACCACCTCCCTCGAGGGCCCAGTCTGCCATGTCCGTGGGTCCCTGTGGTGAGTACAGTGACACATAAATCTGCATTCACTCTTAATTCATTAATGTAACACCTTTTCAAGCTAAAGGCAAAAATATTTTTGTGTTTCAACCAAACATGTAAGACACACACAAAAAAATGATGTGACTGTCCCTTGGATCCGTGGTAACTTTTTAAAGGGTTCAGTTGACCTAGCTTTCTCATTTTAGAAGTGTTGGCATTTCCTTTTCAGGAAGGAAAAGACATAACAAGAATAAATTGTAGGCAGATGTCTCATTTCTCCAATTTATTATTCTGGGGTGAAAATATTGAGTGACATAATGCATCACAGGACTGTCATGACCAAGTAGGGAGCAATGCATCAAACAGGCTTGGCTCTTGGAAAAACGACCAAACAGACCTTAGCTAATGATGGATTAAGTTATTGGGATGTTTTTAAGTTATTAACATTAAGGGGGATGGGAGACATGTTTTAGGGAAGCGTATATATTCTGAAGCAGAAAGTAATAAGAGTTTCAAACCCAGTTATTGTAGGATCTAAGACAAATCACAGAATCAATTATCCTTTAGCAATGAATGTAATCTATGGAGGTCTTTCCCAACAAAGAGCTTCTGAAGTGAGGGTCTCGGGGTTTGCAGGATGAAGGGAGGAGAAGGAAAAATAGGTCTGTGGGGTAGGTACAGAAAAGTGTATACAGGACCTTGAAGAGTATGTCAAGGAGTCTGACCTTCATTCAACCTACAGTAGAGAGTCACGTCAGCTTTGGGGGTTGGTAGGGGGAAGAAAGGCATCAAGGTGACACATAATTCTAGATCAAGCAAAGTGAATTGGGAAAAGAGAAATTTATAGACACTAGGAATTAAAAAGTGGAAAAGGCAGTGGCACCGCACTCCAGTACTCCTGCCTGGAGAATCCCATGGAAGGAGGAGCCTGGTGGGCTGCAGTCCATGGAGTCGCTAAGAGTCGGACATGACTGGGCGACTTCACTTTTACTTTTCACTTTCACGCATTGGAGAAGGAAATGGCAACCCACTCCAGTGTTCTTGCCTGGACAATCCCAGGGACGGGGGAGCCTGGTGGGCTGCCATCTATGGAGTCGCACAGAGTCGGACACGACTGAAGTGACTTAGCAGCAGCAGCAGCAGGAATTAAAAAGAGGGACAGATTTAAAGAGATATATAGGAGGGAGAACATATAGGAGGACTTAGCCCTTTGAATGAGAGAAGAAAGGAGAATAAGACAGCAGATGGAAGACAGGAAGAGAAAGAGAAACAGATTTGAGAAAGAATGGAGAATGGTGATGTGGGAGAGGGTGGGGGATGGGAACCCCTAGGTGAATAGGAGGTGGGGGAGGTGGGGTGGGCATTACTGGTCACTAAGTAGAGTAGATTCTACATTCTTAGACTGAGGAAGTAAGATAGCCTCCTCAGTCCTTGACATGGTAAGTTAATGTTGTATTCATAGCCAGATTAGTAAATACAATAATTGGTTGCGGGTGCTGGAGCCAACGAGGATTTGGAAACTAATCCCCTACTACCGGTTGCTATCGTGTGTACATTTGTGTTCTGTGTTATTTACTTTTCAGTTGTCTGAGACTTGATTCCCACTAGAGGCATCCTTGCCTTTTTGTATGCCCTGGAGAGAGGCGGCATGGCTCCTGGTTTCCACCAAGTGCTCTGAAAGCAACCACGATTTTGCTGACCACTTGGTTGACTGATCTTCCCTATGAGATTCCCCTTCCTCCCACTTCTATGAATTCTCTATCCCTTCAGCCTCTCCCTGGTCCCTGGATGCCTTTTCTTGAGCCAAGCAGAATTAGTGGTGGGGCGGTTCAGTTGCTCAGTCATGTCTGATTCTTTCGCGACCCCATGGACTATATAGCCCACTAGGCTCCTCTGTCCATGGGATTTTCCAGAGAAGAATGCAAAGAAGTCAAGGAAATACTTGACTTGCTTATACTAAATTGTGTGATGGTTTCATAGGTGTATGCATATGTCAAAACAGATCAAATTGTGCTCATGAAATATATAAAGCTTAGTGTTAAAGTCCTTAAAAGAATAAAGTAGATAAGGGACTCCACATATATCACCTGTAATTATTACAGCGCTCTATAACTAAATTATTACTGTCTACCTCTTGTTTATGAGGATTCAGAGCCTTTCAAAGGGCTAGTAACACAGGTCCAGGGAGTCAGTCAGGCAGTAGGGAGTGGAGACGTCAGTTCTGTCCAGTGGCAGGGAGCCCGTTCTTCCCACTTACAGGACTGGCGCACGGGCAGCCCACAGATGTGTTTGGTTTAGCCTGTACAATCTTGGCCTTATGGTGTTTTTCAAAAAATGTGAATTCATTGCCAAGATTTTTTTAAAGGAAGATTTGTTTCAAAAATCCAATTTTTTTCTTTTTTTTACTTTTTCTTTTGAAAAAACATCAGAACTGGCAGCACTGGGCTTGTTTTCCTCTGGGTGACTAGGTATCTACTAGCCCTGAGGAGCAACCTCTCCCTTCAGACAGACAGGATGGGCAGCGTCTGACTGGCCACAGTCCCCACCACTCCTTTATGCCTTCCTACACCACGCTCTCCTCACTCTTTGGGTACCTGCCTGGTCCTGCAGGTGGCTGACTTTGTCGCCTATGCTGTTAAGTCCTGTTCCCAGGAGAGAGCATGTTCTCCTCTCTGTTGCGGGTCTCAGGAAGGAGGCAGTTTCCATTTCTACACCTGAACTGAGCGCCTCCCCATCCTTCTTCCTTGTGCTGTGATGGCTTCCTGGTTTTGATTTTTATCTGACTACTGACCCCTGGCGGCTCAGACGGTAAAGCATCTGCCTGCAAAGCGGGAGACCTGGGTGCGATCCCTGGGTCGGGAAGATCCCCTGGAGAAGGAAATGGCAACCCACTCCAGTATTCTTGCCTGGAAAATTCCATGGATGGAGGAGCCTGGTAGGCTAAAGTGGGATCACAAAGAGCTGGACACGACTGAGCAACTTCACTGGTTCACTGACCCACGCCTGACCCTGACTCACCATCACAGAGCTTAAGCTAAGCCTCTGGTTCGCCTGCAGTCAGGTTCTGATTCTCTAACTTGCACTGATCATCCAGGCTAGACTGAGGTCTGATCTGAATTACTCAGCAGGTCTACTCTGTTGTTCAGCTTGGACTGCTCCCATCCCACCAAGCCAGTCCAAGACTTCTCAGCAATTTCATTCTGCTCCCTTGTATCCGCCCCGCTCTGAGCATGAGCTAGTGGCTGGCCCAACACAGAATTACTTTCCCTCTATTTGCCATTTCTCTTCTTCCCTTCCTCCATCACTCTGGCTGTCCCAGCCCTGTCCTCACAGCAGAGCCAAGAAGGGAGATGTAGAGACAAGAAAGGACTGATCAGTGTTCCCTGAATAATACAAGATGAGGGAATTTTTTAAAGGCCCTCTGGACTTCGTGCATCAAGGATATTTCATAGGACTTGACAGAGACTTGTAAAATACGTTTCATATAAGAAAGAAGTTGAAAAGGGCAGAAAAAAATGCTACAAGTCTGACAAGGAGACAAAGAAAGGTGTAGACCAGAATATTGGGACTGAAAACCCTACTGAGAGCAAAGCTGGCTTTGACCTTTGTACTTCCCTAAATGAAAAGCAAACGTCTCCCCTCCTCCCGCATTCCCGACTTTGTCAAGTGTGATTGATGACAGGGCTTTTGCTGAGGACATTGCTGAAACATTCCCACATATAAAACGAGAGCTCACCTGGCACTTATCTGCAGAAGAAAAGGCACTCTATTGTAAAAGATAGACGCCTGGCAATTAAAGAGAAAGGAGTGGAAAGGAATCCAGTTGCTGGCAGCATGACATGCCACCTAACTGATGTTCCCCACCGAGGTGTACCCTGATGGTCCCTGTCTTTAAAGTTTCTAGGGCAAAGTCAAAGAGAGAAGGACACATCCCCTACTACTCTCCAAACCAATTCCTGTCTTAAAAAAAGAAACCAGTTAAAAAGGACGAAAGTTACAAAGTGTGTGCGTGCTCAGTCCTGTCAGACTCTTTTTGACCCCGTGGACTGTAGCCTGCCAAGCTCCTCTGTCCATGGAATTTTTCAGGCAAGAATACTGGAACGGATTGCCATTTCCCCCTCCAGGAGATCTTCCTAACTCAGGAACTGAAACCATGTCTCTTGCATCTCTTGCATTGGCAGGCAGATTCTTTAACACTAAGCCACATCAGAAGCCCAAAAGACGAAAACCCTAATTCAAAAACACCCATGCACTCCAATGTTCATAGCAGCAGCATTTACAATAGCCAAGACATGGACACAACGTGTCATTCATTCATTGACAGATGAATGAATAAAGATGTATACATGTGTG
Organism: Tragelaphus eurycerus; assembly: GCA_935064755.1. Taxonomy (NCBI): domain Eukaryota; kingdom Metazoa; phylum Chordata; class Mammalia; order Artiodactyla; family Bovidae; genus Tragelaphus; species Tragelaphus eurycerus. The sequence goes on along the minus strand of CAKXYN010000034.1, from coordinate 5,997,411 downwards.
AGTTCACTCACCCAGTCATGTCTGACTCTTTGCAACTCCGTGGACCGTAGCCCACCAGACCTCTCTGTCCATGGGATTTCCCAGGCAAGAACACTGGAGTGGGTTGCTATTTCCTCTCCTGTTGTATACATATGCAATGGAAAATTATGCAGCTATAAAAAGAATGAAATAATGCTACTTGTAGCGATGCTGACAAACCTAGAGATTATCATACCAAATGAAGACAGACAAAAGCAAATGTACTATGACATCACTTACAGGTGGAGTCTAAAATATGATACAAATGAACTTATTTACAAAACAGAAATAAACTCACAGGCATAGAAATCTAACTTATGGTTAATAAAAGGGAAGGGGCAAGGAAAGGATAAATTAGAAATTTGGAATTAACAGCTACACCCTGCTGTATATAAAATAGGAATCCAATGAGGACATACTGTATAGCACAGGGGAATATATTCGATATTTTGTAATAACCTACAATGGAAAAGAATCTGAAACTATATATATATTTATGTCTAATAGATGTATAACTGAATCACTTTGCTGTACATCTGTTATATTGCAAATTAACTGCACTTCAATAAAATAATTAATATTTTTCTAAAAGAAATAAGCCAGTCAGCTCCTTTTCTAACCCATTCTATCATGTATATTCCAGCTTCCAGCCCTATATTCCTCTTCTTCGATTACAGCTGACTCCTCATCTTCAACCACCGAAGTCTTACCCATCATTTAAGAGTTAGCTGAAATTCTGTCATTTCTCAATTATCCCAACCTACTATGTCTTCCCCCTTCTCAGATTCTCTAACAAATACAACCTATGCCCACAAGACTTACCAATCAGATAGTAAGCACCTCTGAATCAAAGCAAAGTCCAATCATTTTACCCCTACTACCATGGCTAACATTTAATAGGTGTTCGTGAATATCAATATGAATATAACACTCGATCATATTCTTCACTACTTATCTCATTTCATATGTATTTCCTTTAACTCTGTAAGTATATAATTTCCCTGAGGTCAAGGACCATAACTTTTTTAGTGTTTCTTTGGCAGTCTTCCCTGGTGACTTAGATGGTAAAGAATCTGCCTGCAGTGTGAGAGCACGGGGTTCAATCACTGGTTCGGGAAGATCCCCTGGAGAAGGAAATGGCAGCCTAGTCCAGTATTCTTGCCTGGAGAATTCCATGGACAGAGGAGCCTGGTGGGCTACAGTCCATGGGTTGCAAAGAGTACACAATTGAGCGACTAACACTTTCACTTTATTTTCACTTTGGCAGCCTAGATGCTACCCAGCCCACAGATCAGATCAGTCGCTCAGTCGTGTCCAACTCTTTGCGACCCCATGAACCGCAGCACGCCAGGCCTCCCTGTCCATCACCAGCTCCCGGAGGTCACCCAGACTCGCATCCATCGAGTCAGTGATGCCATCCAGCCATCTCATCCTCTGTCGTCCCCTTCTCCTCCTGCCCTCAATTCCTCCCAGCATCAGAGTCTTCTCCAATGAGTCAACTCTTCGCATGAGGTGGCCAAAATACTGGAGTTTCAGCTTTAGCATCATTCCTTCTAAAGAAATTCCAGGATTGATCTCCTTCAGAATGGACTGGTTGGATCTCCTTGCAGTCCAAGGGACTCTCAAGAGTCTTCTCCAACACCACAGTTCAAAAGCATCAATTCTTCGGCGCTCAGCCTTCTTCACAGTCCAGCTCTCACATCCATACATGACCACAGGAAAGACCATAGCCTTGACTAGGCGAACCTTTGTTGGTAAAGTAATGTCTCTGCTTTTGAATATGCTATCTAGGTTGGTCATAACTTTCCTTCCAAGGAGCAAGCGTCTTTTAATTTCATGGCTGCAGTCACCATCTGCAGTGATTTTGGAGCCCAGAAAAACAAAGTCTGACACTGTTTCCACTGTTTCCCCATCTATTTCCCATGCAGTGATGGGACCAGATGCCATGATCTTCGTTTTCTGAATGTTGAGCTTTAAGCCAACCTTTTCACTCTCCACTTTCACTTTCATCAAAGGATTTTTTTTTCTTCTTTCTTTTTTCTCCCACAAAAGGGGGGTTTTTATAAAAAATGGGGTTTTTATTATTTTTCCCCCAGCTATTTTTAAAACTATTTTTTTTTTCTTCCCACCATTTTTTATAATGTATTCTCCAAAAAAAAAAAAAAAAAAAGGTGAAAAAAAGAAGCCTTGATGTACTCCTTTTTCTATTTGGAACCAGTCTGTTGTTCCATGACCAGTTCTAACTGTTGCTTCCTGACCTGCATACAGATTTTTTAAGAGGCAGATCAGGTGGTCTGGTATTCCCATCTCTTTCAGAATTTTCCACAGTTTATTGTGATCCACACAGTCAAAGGCTTTGGCATAGTCAATAAAGCAGAAATAGATGTTTTTCTGGAACTCTCTTGCTTTTTCCATGATCCAGCGGATGTTGGCAATTTGATCTCTGGTTCCTCTGCCTTTTCTAAAACCAGCTTGAACATCAGGAAGTTCACGGTTCACATATTGCTGAAGCCTGGCTTGGAGAATTTTGAGCATTACTTTACTAGCGTGTGAGATGAGTGCAATTGTGCGGTAGTTTGAGCACTCCTTGGCATTGCCTTTCTTTGGGATTGGGATGAAAACTGACCTTTTCCAATCTTGTGGCCACTGCTGAGTTTTCCAAATTTGCTGGCATATTGAGTGTAGCACTTTCACAGCATCATCTTTCAGGACTTGGAATAGCTCCACTGGAATTCCATCACCTCCACTAGCTTTGTTCGTAGTGATGCTTTCTAAGGCCCATTTGACTTCACATTCCAAGATGTCTGGCTCTAGGTCAGTGATCACATCATCATGATTATCTGGGTCTTGAAGCTCTTTTTTGTACAGTTCTTCTGTGTATTCTTGCCACCTCTTCTTAATATCTTCTGCTTCTGTTAGGTCCACACCATCTCTGTCCTTTATTGTGCCCATCTTAGCATGAAATGTTCCTTTGGTATCTCTGATTTTCTTGAAGAGATCCCTAGTCTTTCCCATTCTGTTGTTTTCCTCTATTTCTTTGCATTGATCACTGAAGAAGGCTTTCTTATCTCTTCTTGCTATTCTTTGGAACTCTGCATTTAAATGTTTATATCTTTCCTTTTCTCCTTTGCTTTTCGCTTCTCTTCTTTTCACAGCTATTTGTAAGGCCTCCCCAGACAGCCATTTTGCTTTTTTGCATTTCTTTTCCATGGGGATGGTCTTGATCCCTGTCTCCTGTACAATGTCACGAACCTCATTCCATAGTTCATCAGGCACTCTATCTATCAGATCTAGGCCCTTAAATCTATTTCTCACTTCCACTGTATAATCATAAGGGATTTGATTTAGGTCATACCTGAATGGTCTAGTAGTTTTCTCTACTTTCTTCAATTTCAGTCTGAATTTGGCAATAAGGAGCTCATGGTCCGAGCCACAGTCAGCTCCTGGTCTTGTTTTTGCTGATTGTATAGAGCTTCTCCATCTTTGGCTGCAAAGAATATAATCGATCTGATTTCGGTGTTGACCATCTGGTGATGTCCATGTATAGAGTCTTCTCTTGTGTTGTTGGAAGAGGGTATTTGCTATGACCAGTGCATTTTCTTGGCAAAACTCTATTAGTCTTTGCCCTGCTTCATTCCGTATTCCAAGGCCAAATTTGCCTGTTACTCCAGGTGTTTCTTGACTTCCTACTTTTGCATTCCAGTCCCCTATAATGAAAAGGACATCTTTTTTGGGTGTTAGTTCTAAAAGGTCTTGTAGGTCTTCATAGAACCTTTCAACTTCAGCTCCTTCAGCGTTACTGGTTGGGGCATAGACTTGGATTACTGTGACATTGAATGGTTTGCCTTGGAAACGAACAGAGATCATTCTATCGTTTTTGAGATTGCATCCAAGTACTGCATTTCGGACTCTTTTGTTGACCATGATGGCCACTCCATTTCTTCTGAGGGATTCCTGCCCACAGTAGTAGATATAATGGTCATCCGAGTTAAATTCACCCATTCCAGTCCATTTTAGTTCGCTAATTCCTAGAATGTCAACATTCACTCTTGCCATCTCTTGTTTGACCACTTCCAATTTGCCTTGATTCATGGACCTGACATTCCAGGTTCCTATGCAATACTGCTCTTTACAGCATCGGACTTTGCTTCTATCACCAGACACATCCACAGCTGGGTATTCTTTTTGTTTTGGCTCCATCCTTTCATTCTTTCTGGAGTTATTTCTCCACTGATCTCCAGTAGCATATTGGGCCCCTACTGACCTGGGGAGTTTCTCTTTCAGTATCCTATCATTTTGTCTTTTCATACTGTTCATGGGGTTCTCAAGGCAAGAATACTGAAGTGGTTTGCCATTCCCTTCTCCAGCGGACCACACCCTGTCATATCTCTCCACCATGACCCGCCCATCCCAGGTTGCCCCTCGGGCATGGCTTAATCTCATTGAGTTAGGCAAGGGTGTGGTCCTTGTGTGATTAGATTGACTAGTTATCTGTGAGAATGGTTTTAGTGTATTTGCCCTCTGATGCCCTCTTTCAAGACCTACTGTCTTACTTGGGTTTCTCTTACCTTGGGCGTGGGGTATCTCATCCCGGCTGTTCCTGGCTGCTCCCGGCCAGCGAAGCACAGCCATCGCACCTTACCTTGGACGAGGGGTCTCTCCTCACCGCCGCCCTTCCTGACCTCGGTGGTGGGGTAGCTCCTCTCGGCCGCGCTCTTAGTGCGCGACGCAGCCGGCGGGGCGCTCTTAGTGCGCGACGCAGCCGGCGGGGCGCTCTTAGTGCGCGACGCAGCCGGCGGGGGCGCTCTTAGTGCGCGACGCAGCCGGCGGGGGCGCTCTTGGTGCGCGGCGCGCTCGGCCGGCGGGGGCGCTCTTGGTGCGCGGCGCGGCCGGCGGGGCGCTCTTGGTGCGCGGCCGCGGCCGGCGGGGCGCTCTTAGTGCGCGCGCGCCGGCGGGGCCGGGCGCTCTTGGTGCGCGGCGCGGGCCGGCGGGGGCGCTCTTGTGCGCCGGTCGCGGGCGGCGGGTCGCTCTTAGCGGCCGGTCGCGGGCGGCGGGTCGCTCTTAAATGGCGCGCCGGTCGCGGGCAGGCGAGGTCGCTCTTAAATGGCGCGCCGGTCGCGGGCAGGCGGGTCGCTCTTAAATGGCGCGCCGGTCGCGGGCAGGCGAGGTCGCTCTAAATGGCGCGCCGGTCGCGGGCAGGCGAGGTCGCTCTTAAATGGCGCGCCCACAGTAGGAAATAAATATTTATTTGACAGAGTTGGTGATTGACTTACACGAATTGTAAGCTTTTCAAACTACTTAACAGTTTCAATACCAAACATTCTTTATTTGAATAGGAAATATCACTTCATGGCTAAAACAAAATCATGTGGGCTACGGACAGTCCAAAGGCCTTCCCAGGTGGCTCCGTGATAAAGACACCACCTGGTAATGCAGGAGACAAGGGTTCAATCCCTGGATCAGGAAGATCCCCTGGAAAAGGAAATGGCAACCCACTCCAGTATTCTTGCCTGGGAAAATTCCATGGACAGAGGGTAGGCTACAGTCCATGGGGTCGGAAAAGAATTGGACACAACTTAGTTACACGACAACAACAACACGGACAGCCCAAAGGTTTTCAGTGCCATAATTTTACTTTGCTCCAGAGTAAAGCCCCAAGTGTGCTCTGGGATATTAACATACTACCTTGGAATGAGTGACTAATGTCTGACCAGCCATCCTGTGGGTCTTCAGAGTTCTCAAAGTTTATCCTCAAAGGGAAGGGCATATCACACTTAATCAGTTCACATGTCGAAAGGCAATTTTGTTTTTAAAATGCTTTTGCGATGAGTTTCACCTGGGACTTACAAACCCTTGTGTGATCTTGATTTGCACATCAATGTTGGTTGTAAGGCACTGTGATGAGAGCTCAACTGTCAGTGGGAAGTGAAGCAGGACGTCAGCCTCTGTTTCTTTCCCCCCTCCCCACCACCCCCCACCCCAACTCCTTGAATCTCCTGGGCAGATTCAGAAAGAGAGCAGTTAAAGACAGATAGGATGTGAAGGCCTGGGATAAAACCACATGTGGGAAAAGAAAGACTGTCATCAGGTTGCTTTCCCATCTTGTGATAAATGCTCTAAGACCATGAGCTTTAAGTAATAAGTTTTTGAGAACCCAAAATGTTAGATACAATTTTGTATAAGCAAATCATTTGTGTGCGCAAAACTCTGTATTTTCTCGTGCAAACAGCATTTTTCACATGCAAATGGGGCTGTTAGAGCTTTAGCTACTTAAGCAGTGCGTGCAATTCAATGCTTTTTGCAAGCGCACAGGGGAAGTGATCCTGGTGTAACTACAGAAAACGTTGACAAGCCTGGCTGGCAGTCACTGTTTGCCTACAATTGGGTGGCTTGGTCTCCTTGCATGCTGGAACTCTCTTAAGAGGTGGAGTCCACAGTATTTTCCAGCAAATGATTGGTTATAACCACTGTCATCACATCAACTAGGTTTACTCCACGCTCCAACTCACGCACGCTGAAAGTTCCCTGATGATCCAGTGGCTAAGACTCTGCTCTCCCAATGTAGGAGACCTGGGTTCAATCCCTGGCCAGGGAACTAGATCCCACATGCTACAACTTAGAGCCCACATGCCACAACTAAAGACCCCACGTGGCACAATGAAGATTGAAGATCCCACAGCCAAATAAATAAATATTTGCTTTTTCCTCTTTTTTTTTTTTTTTAAATTGGAGGATAATTGCTTTACAACGTTTTGTTTGTTTCATAAATGTTTAAAAAAGAAAAACTCACATATGCCATCCAAGTTAGCATCTCAGCGTGGCTTGGAAGAAATGGTCTGATGGGTAGATGTAACCACTCGAAGCTCCTCAGCCGTCCCAGAATCTACACTAAACTGGAAATCAGCAGCATGCTGCAGTTGGGTACTTGAATGTAATAACAACTCTATTTACCAAGCAATAGACATAGGCAGGAGGTAGATGCCTTCCACCCCCACCCACCCCCTACCCTCGCACCCATGGTAAAGAGATTGGAGATTCATTCATTCCATGTGGACTGAAACTCCAAGACGGGAATAGTAGGGCAATTAAGGGAGGAAGCTGGGCCCTGCCCAGACCATGTATTTCTTGTTCTTGAAGTCTGGAGACTTCCCAGACCACACATGCACAGAAAGTTTCCTTGGAGGTCAAAGATGAGTGCTGTCAAGGGAGGTTCTCCCCACAGGCCTTTGCAGCAGAATCCATCATGGCAAAGAGATGTGTGTGCACACAGGGGAGGATCCTGAGATAGGCCAAATATGGGCTGTGAACCAGGCAAATCAATGTTTGGCCAAGGGAAACCCGGAAGAAATGCCCCATAAAGGTAATTCAAGCTGCCACAAGGGTGCCCCTCTGACTCTCTCTGAGCCCACCCAGTTGTCTGTCCACACCCACGGCACTCTTTTTCTCCTAAGAAGTACTTTACTTGCTTCACTACTTCCTGTCTTTGTAGGAATTCTTTTCTGCAAAGCTGAAAAGACCAGGGCCCTTGTCACCGACCACTGGTCTAGTGGTTAGGATCTGGTGCTCTCGCCGCTGGGACCCAGCCTCGATCTCCAGCTGGGAACCCAAGCCCCACTTCAAGCTGTTGCAGGCTGAGGCTACCCAAGTTCAGGCAGGGGTCAGGAAGTCAACAAGGATTTGTACAGTACCTTAGGACTAGTAGGTGGTTCATCTCTAGACCTAAAAGGGCAAGGATCACTTAATAGAATCAGGAGCGACAGCTACACAAAAAGGCCTCCCAACAGGAGTTGTGACCTTTCAGTTAATAAAGGCAGCCAACCCATCATGATTCCAAAGTAGAAAGCCAGAGGAATCAATACTCTGACTCCGTTCGCCTCTCTCTCTCTGGTGTCTTGCCAGCCTAATCCATTGACCAAGCCCAGCTGGAAAGCAGAAGGCCAAGGCATCTCTTGATTTCATCTACACTGGTCAACCTCCAGGCACAGGGCAGGACTTAGAATAGTTGTAAAGGCCAGATCAAAGGTACCCTATGTAGATTCCTTGGAGCCAAAGACTCTGCAGCTATCGGGCATTTTCTTTTGTCTCCTATTTCAGTACTTCTAATCTTCAGAACTTCTCTGAGAGCTACAACACAATCACCCCCTGTGTAGCACTGTTCCCCAGCCTCAGTGGAAATTTTCATGATTAACAATAGTTGTCTTAAACTATAAGGATCATTAAGACCTCAATAAATTTAGTGTACAATGCTAATATGGAAATGGTTACAGGTTCATCAATGGTCATGGATTTAAGTGGCTTAGTTTATCTACTAATCATAGACCAAAAGCTATTGCCTGCATAAAAGAAGCCAAAAAGGAACAGAAATCTCCTCTTCTCTACCTCTTTTCTCATTAGTTTCTCTCCTTTCTTAAATTTTTTTCTGCCATGCAGCACAGCTCATGGGATCTTAGTTCCCAGATCAGATCAGATCAGATCAGTCGCTCAGTCGTATCCGACTCTTTGCGACCCCATGAACCGCAGAACGCCAGGCCTCCCTGTCCATCACCAACTCCTGGAGGTCACTCAGACTCACATCCATCGAGTCAGTGATGCCATCCAGCCATCTCATCCTGTGTCGTCCCCTTCTCCTCCTGCCCCCAATCCCTCCCAGCATCAGAGTCTTCTCCAATGAGTCAACTCTTCGCATGAGGTGGCCAAAATACTGGAGTTTCAGCTTTAGCATCATTTCTTCCAAAAAAATCCCAGGGCTGATCTCCTTCAGAATGGACTGGTTGGATCTCCTTGCAGTCCAAGGGACTCTCAAGAGTCTTCTCCAACACCACAGTTCAAAAGCATCAATTCTTCGGCGCTCAGCCTTCTTCACAGTCCAGCTCTCACATCCATACATGACCACAGGAAAGACCATAGCCTTGACTAGGCGAACCTTTGTTGGCAAAGTGATGTCTCTGCTTTTGAATATGCTATCTAGGTTGGTCATAACTTTCCTTACAAGGAGTAAGCGTCTTTTAATTTCATGGCTGCAGTCACCATCTGCAGTGATTTTGGAGCCCAGAAAAACAAAGTCTGACACTGTTTCCACTGTTTCTCCATCTATTTCCCATGTAGTGATGGGACCAGATGCCATGATCTTCGTTTTCTGAATGTTGAGCTTTAAGCCAACTTTTTCACTCTCCACTTTCACTTTCATCAAGAGGCTTTTGAGTTCCTCTTCACTTTCTGCCATAAGGGTGGTGTCATCTGCATATCTGAGGTTATTGATATTTCTCCCAGCAATCTTGATTCCAACTTGTGTTTCTTCCAGTCCAGCGTTTCTCATGATGTACTCTGCATATAAGTTAAATAAACATGGTGACAATACACAGCCTTGACGTACTCCTTTTCCTATTTAGAACCAGTCTGTTGTCCCATGATCAGTTCTAACTAATGCTTCCTGACCTGCATACAGATTTCTCAAGAGGCAGATCAGGTGGTCTGGTATTCCCATCTCTTTCAGAATTTTCCACATCAATTCCAGGCCCTCAGTGGTGAAAATATAAAATCTTAACCTCTGGGCCACCAGGGAATTCCCTAGTTTTTCTCCTTTAAAATGCCTATTTATATTTAAAATAATCACCATCTCACAGTTTAAACTTAATTGTTCAATATTTATTTAATGTGTGCTGCCTTTTCCCCTCCCTGCCTAAACTGCCAGCTCCCCAAAGGCAGAGGATATGTACAATGCTTGGTCGGTAAAGAATCCACCTGCAATTAAGAGACCTGGTTTTGATCCCTAGGCTACCCACTCCAGTATTCTTGCCTGGAGAATTCCATGGACAGAAGAGCCTGGTGCGCTACAGTCCATGGGGTTGCAAAGAGTCGAACACAACTGAGCAACTTTCACTTTTTTCAGGGTCTCGATAAGCATTCCTCCCATGCATTAATTCCCCAATAATTTGCAAGTTCTGGTAACCAGCATTTATAGAACAATCTCTACGCACTTAGAACTCTGACAAATTCTCGGCTGCTAAGCTGCTAAGTCACTTCAGTCGTGTCCGACTCTGTGCAACCCAACAGACGGCAGCCCACCAGGCTCCCCCTTCTCTGGGATTATCCAGGCAAGAACACTGGAGTGGGTTGCCATTTCCTTCTCCAATGCATGAAAGTGAAAAGTGAAAGTGAACTCGCTCAGTCATGTCCAACCCTCAGCGATCCCATGGACTGCAGCCTTCCAAGCTCCTCCATCCATGGGATTTTCCAGGCAAGAGTACTGGAGTGGGGTGCCATTGCCTTCTCCGAAATTCTAGGCTATTTGAGAGCAAAAACCAACTCTGCTTTATCTCAGGCCCTTCCACAGTGCAGAGCACAGAACCTTTCCAAAATACATAGTAGTAATTACTTTGGAAGGTTACAGGAAGGAAGAGAGTAGAAGGGAAGCAGAGAGGAGAGAGAGTTAATTGTGCTCCTTGTTGGTAAAGACACTCATTGCATTAGGTATGTGGGCAGTTGTTAGATACAAAGCAAGCAGAACAACTAGAAAATAACTCGATCCATAACCTAACCCATATAGTGTCACCTAGATGCTGTGAAGATAATTGGCCTCTGGGTATTTCAAACGTGGTCTTTGTCCTTCCTTTTATAGATGGTCCTGTTCATTTTTGTGTATAATAAGCCAACTGGATGAGGGTGATGCTATGATTCAGATATGTGTATCCTAGGAGCCATAAAGGGAACTCAAATACATCTATAAACACCTTTGAGAGCTTGTGCAATAAAGAAAACTTCCTGACAAATTAGTCATGGCCTCAGAATACAAAGCTAATGATACATCAGCTCACTGCTCTAACCAGCAAACGTAGTGAGAGAATGGTGTTAGACTGAAATTAATCAACTTAACACAATCTGGAATTCAGGGGAAATTTTTCTGAAGGAAGATATTTTTTAAAAGATATTAAGACATAGCTTCATCTCTCCATTTCATCTGGTCTTGCAAAAACAGTCTCTGAAGTCAACAGCAGTTCTGAGATTGATACCAAGCAGGACTCTGTGGGGCTCCTGGGCACAATAGCTTTTCTTTGTCCTCCATTTCTTGATTATAGGAAATGGGCTTTATTCAGCCTCTAAACCCTTCACTTCAGTTCAGTTTAGTCACTCAGCTGTGTCCAACTCTTTGCGACCCCATGAACTGCAGCACACCAGGCTTCCCCGTCCATCACCAATTCCTGGAGTTTCCTCAAACTCATGTCCATTGAGTCAGTGATGCCATCCAACCATCTCATCCTCTGTCATCCCCTTCACCTCCTGCCTTCAATCTTTCCCAGCATCAGGGGCTTTTCCAATGAGTCAGTTCTTCACATTAGGTGGCCAAAGTATTGGAATTTCAGCTTCAGCATTGGTCCTTCCAATGAATATTCAGGACTGATCTTTAGGATGGACTGGTTGGATCTCCTTACAGTCCAAGGGACTCTCAAGAGTCTTCTCCAACACCACAGTTCAAAAGCATCAATTCTTTGGCGCTCCTTATAGTCCAACTCTCACATCCATATAGGACTATTGGAAAAACCATAGCTTTGACTAGATGGACATTTGTTGGCAAAGACCTTCACTGAGTTCCAAAGGGCACGCCCAAACAGACGCTGATTAGGGAAGGGAGGGGCTGTAGAGACAGGGAGGAACAGTCCAGAAATAATGGTGGAGCCTTGGGATAGAGTCCTGGTTCCCCCTCAAGGGATACACATAGCAGTATCTTCAAGCTGTTTTGCAGAAACTGAAATTCAGGCCAGGTGGGAGAAATTAATGGTATGACGCCCACAAGCATCTACTCCCAAACCAGTTGGAACGTTGATGATGCTGACTCCCATTTACCTTACCACAAACCATCAGAAGAATGCCCATGAGCTGATCACATCTTTAAACCATAACTATAAAACTCCTCACTACCCCCTCCAGGTCAGAACATGCACTTTTTTATTACTAGGCCACGCAGAGGGGGCAATAGCCTGCTGTGGCCCCCTCTGCCTGGCCTAGCAATAAAGCTCTTCTTTTCTACTTCACCCAAAACTCTTGTCTCAGAGATTTAATTCCGTTCAGGGGTATAGAGGCTAGATTTGACTTCAAGATCTTACTTTTCCTTAAGCACGAGACTTGTCAACACAGCCAAGCAAACTACATTTAAAAACAGAGAGGTTTTCAAGGAAGACTGTTGGTGCCATTCTTCAGTTGCTCAATCTTGTCCAACTCTTTTGCAACCCTATGTACTGTAGCCTACCAGGCTCCTCCATGGGACTTCCTAGGCAAGAATACTGGAGTGGGTCACCATTTCCTTCTCCAGCGGATTTTTCCAACCCAGGAATCAAACCCATGTCTCCCACATGGGCAGGCAGATTCTTTACCACTGAGCCACACAGGAAAACCCAATGTCGGGGATGGCAGAGGGAGGGGCAGGGTAGTAGGAGTGGTGGTTGCAGAGGAGGCGACGGTGGCAAAGAGCTATTAATATGGCAATCATTCACCTAAACATGATCAGTATTTCATCTGAGCGACTGATCTGATCTGATCATGTCATTATAATTGCACTGTCCAATATGGTAGCCTGAGGCACATGCAACAATTTAAACTTAAAATTAATAATATTTAAAATTTAGTTCTTCAGTTGCATTAGCCACACTTCCATCCTCAACAGCCACATGTGGCTACTGGCTGTCCTATTGAACAGATAGACATAGAGCATTTCTACCATCATAGAAAGTTATTTTAAATGGTGCTACACTTGAGTATGTTACCAAGCCTTCTGGCAACGTATCCTCTTGGCTCAAATTGTATTACACATTTATGTAGATAACAGTTTATATTCTGCCTGGCATCTTTTTCTTTTATGGTGTCTCAAAAGACCATCATGTTTATGAGCAGCTAATGCTTTTACACATTCTTCTATATGAAGTTTGTACTAAATATTACCTTGGATACTAATTAAGTGGGATTTGACAGTAAAAACGCATTGGCACAGTTAAGGTTAATGGCTTAATCCTTTAGCACAAGAGACAACTTCAAGAGCTTGTTTGAAAGACTTTTATTGAAGCACAGGGATGCCCTGCTTCATTATCCATGAGCATAGTCTATTCTGCTCCCTCTGGAAACTGTGCCATCAATGTGTCCTTCAAGTTCCTGATACTTAGAAAACGTCTCCAGGTCTTTGCATTTCTTGCTATGAGAGTAAACTGCTAATAAAAGGGAGATGGTTATTTTTCCTGATAATTCTAGAATCACCAAAATCTGTACTTGATTTTTAATCTCTTTCTTATAAATTAACTTAAACAATTAATTATCTTTCATTTAGGAAGATTGTCAGTAAAAAATAAAAATGGTTGATGGAGTACAAAAAAAAAATAATAACTTCACTGGTTACCAGCGGGTAGATGAGAGAAAATTAGAATCAGTTTGTAAACAGGCACAAACTTTCAGTTACAAGAAGAATAAGTTCTGAGGATCTAATGCGTGAGATGGTGACTATAGTCGATAACACTGTATTACACAATTGAAATTTGCTGACAATAGAACTTCAGTATTCACACAAGCAGACACAAAGACTGTCAACCCTCTCAGCAATGTATTTGGATTGCATGGTGAAGAGATTGTTTTTGCAACATGATTAAATGAAATGCTATGAAAATTGTTTTAAAAATAGCTTCACCAGTGATTGTTACAGTAATTCTAATTCTTGTATTTACAAGATTCTCACATTTCCAAATAAAGATTTAAGGGCACAAGGCAGGTGGGGAGTGTTGGAACAGTAGATTGGAATAAAAAGAGCTATTTTTGGTTGTCTTAGTATGCCTTTCCTTATTTTCTTTTCAAAACTTTGCTTACATATGGATGCATGAAATGCATGTGATATGGTTTTGCTGTTGTTGTTTATTTGTTTTGGGGGGGAGTGGCAGGGGCATGTTTTCTGTTGGCCTCCTGCCTGCAGGATCTTAGTTCCCTGCTGCTGCTGCTGCTAAGTCACTTCAGTTGTGTCCGACTCTGTGAGACCCCACAGACGGCAGCCCACCAGGCTTCCCCGTCCCTGGGATTCTCCTGGCAAGAACACTGGAGTGGGTTGCCATTTCCTTCTCCAATGCATGAAAGTGAAAAGTGAAAGTGAAGTCCCTCAGTCGTGTCTGACTCCTACGACCCCATGGACTACAGCCTACCAGGCTCCTTTGTTCATGGGATTTTCCAGGCAAGAGTACTGGAGTGGGGTGCTATTGCCTTCTCCAGAAGCCTTTAGCTTCCTATAATTATAACAACTCACTCCCTCAGCAATAATTTAAAGCTGCACTTTTTGTACTAAGGGTTTGTGGACCATTCCTACATGATAAATAAGGGGGCCCAAATGTCTTTAATCATTTAGAGCAACGAGAACAAAAATCAAGCGGCATTAAATAAAAGCAAGATCTATGAGCTGCAACTCAGAAACATTTTGTATCAGCGACTTCAGAACTGAAGATGTAACAAAAAACTGAGGTTGGTCCCAAAGCAAAGGAAAAAATTGTTTTCAGGCAGTTGAGAAAATAATTGAGTAACATGAGCAATCAGCGCTGAGGACATCTCCTTTGCTCAATCTATACCAAAGATGAGAGAGGAAGAATGAGAGAGAAAAGAATAGAAATCATTCAATCAAAGAAGACAGAATCAAAATAGTAGAGGAGAGAACATCATAAAGGGACCTTAGTCCAGCTTTTTGCAAACCAAATCAGCAGTGGATTTTTCTAATAAAATTTTCAAGCAAAATGAATCATGCTTTTAACATCGTTTGTATGGGTTCCAGATTGTTTGGAAGAAAACTACTATGCAAATCCAAGACAGAAATAAATATCATCAATAATGCCTTCTATAAATTTTAAGATTAGAAAAAATGCTATTATCCCTTGGATGAGCTAATCTCCCTCTCTAGAAGACAAGGGTGTGATTCAGAAATGTAATATCTTTTCCTCCTTTCTTCCTTTTAAAAAGAATTTTATTGAAGTATAGTTGACTCTTGCTTTTTTTTTTTTTTTTTTTCCACCATACCATGAGGCATGTGGACCTTAGTTCCCCAACCAAGAATCAAACCTGCACCTCCTGCATTGAAAGAACGGAGTCTTCATTACTGGACCACCAGGGAAGTCTCATTCCTCCTTTCCTTCTATACCTTAGCCTCAATTCAGGGCTGGAAGTTGGCTATACACACAAATGTGCAGAGATTTTAGTAACTGGAAATCTATTGTTACTGGGCACAAAATGGATGGTATGGTTTATATTCCTGTGTCTGGTTTCATTTTTATGGTTCCTACTCACTGAATCAGGTATTCTCTTATTTTCACTAATATTTCCCCATAGTCCTCAATTTCTCATTATGTTTTTGCAGAGCTTCAGTGGAATTTAGGGGGAAGGCAGCACCCCACCCCAGTACTTTTCCTGGAGATCCCATGGACGGAGGATCCTGGTGGCTCCAGTCCATGGGATCGCTGGGTCGGACGACTGGGACTTCACTTTCACTTTTCACTTTCATGCATTGGAGAGGAAATGGCAACCCACTCCAGTGTTCTTGCCTGGGGAATCCCAGGGACGGGGGAGCCTGGTGGGCTGCTGTCTCTGGGGTCACACAGAGTCGGACACGACTGAGGCGACTTAGTAGTAGTAGTAGTAGTGGAATTTAGCAGTAATCAGTCAATTCCATTGTCCTTGTATGCATCATTCTTCCATGTCAGCTGCAATGATTTTCCCTTCCATCAGGACATTTTCTACCTGCCCACCGGTGAAATCATTTGCAACCAGGCAACCACTTTGCTCCATGGGCAGCAATAGCCAACCCAACACTCAAGACATGGTTCCCTTTGTTCACCAGAAAGGGAGCTAGCCAGTCCCAAGGCTTCATCTTTTTTCTGTTTTCTCGGAGCATTCTCAGGCCCACTTACTTTAGTGTGCACCTACTGAGAAGCAGATGTCAAGACAGGATCTGAAGTGCAAGAGGAACAACGTAAGGTGGGAGAATCTTCAGATGAGAATGCAGAAATGATGTTGCGAAGGGAAAAAGAGAAGGAGTGGCCAGGAAGAGATCTCAATGGCAGCACAATTCTAAGAAGGTTCAGGCAGCCTGCTGGGATGTCTCCAAACAAACATCCTCTGCTGGAAGAATCCTGTGATGCTGCCAGAACACACTATCCTTCAAAACAAGCAATCCACACTCAGTAGCTGGGGAGCAGCCCAAAGAAATGGGGGTTTGATGGACTTTCCTTGGTGGTACAGTGGATAGGAGTCCTCCTGCCAGTGAAGGGGACATGGGTTCGATCTCTGGTCTGGGAAGATTCCACATGCCTCGGAGCAACTAAGCCCACCCGTTGTACACCACAGTTACTGAGCCGTGCTGAGCCTGTGAGCCACAGCGACTGAGCCCACGTGCCGCAACTACTGAAGCCTACTTGCCAAGAGCCTATGCTTTGCACAAAGAGAAGGCACAGCGATGAGATACCTGTGCGTTGCAACAAAGTGTGGGCCCTGCTCACTGCAACTAAAGAAAGTCTACATGCAGCAACGAAGACATGACCAAAAATAAATAATTATTAGTGATAATAATAAAAGAAATGTGGGTTTGACATGATTGTGACAGTGGATCCAGAGAGGCCGCATCTGGGATCATCATTATACTGCCCACAACAAAAGATCTCAGTGGCCCATTTTCAACTTTTTCCCCTGGCTTTCCCCCCACAACACCACCAGCACCACCAAAACACGCAGTAAAATCTAGATAAAGAAAATTAAGCTAGATAAAGGAAGGATCAGGAAGGTGAGGTTTTAGAGATACCAAAAGACCCTCTTGTACTCATCCAAAAGTCTCTCATCATCTATTTGCCTGATGGAATTCCATTAACCCAAGGTGAAAATAGACCTAATTCCCCATGAATAATGTGAACGTGTGGCTCTTCTCTTAAGGCTGTTTTGTTTTATGGCTGATCTCTCAGTGAACTAAGGAATAGTTAATGGAGAAGAAAGGTTCTTTTTTTTAAAAAGAGTCATGACTATAAAACTAGGCTAAGTTTTGCATTGCCACGAACATGCTGTCCAACCTTGGGGATGTTAAGTAACATCTGTGGGATTCATCGGGGGGCAGAACACTGAGTTACAAAAGTCAGTTCTCAGCATTATGTTCATTGGGGGGATACAGTCATCACCCTATAGGAGCTCAGTCATGACAGAGCTTTGAACTGAAAGTTCTCTATGCTACTCTCAGCTTTAAAATTATATGATTTCACAGCTTTTCTTAAAAATGAATTTTAACTCTGTTAATTTAGTTGCTGGAATAACTGTATATAGCATGTCACATAAAATCATCTAGGGAGTGGATAATTATGTAGGTTTGGGGTGAATAAGATTTGTTATCATTAAAGCAAGTGTGTCTGTGCTAAATCGCTTCAGTCATGTCCAACTATTTGTGACCCGATGAACTGTGGCCCACCAGGCTCCTCTGTTTGTAGGATTCTCCAGGGAAGAATACTGGGGTGGGTTGCCATGCCCTCCTCCAGGGGATCTTCCGGAAACCAGAATTGAAAGAGATACGTGTACCCCAATGTTCATCACAGCACTGTTTATAATAGCCAGGACATGGAAGTAACCTAGATGTCCATCAGCAGATGAATGGATAAGAAAGCTGTGGTACGAACCCAAGTCTTGGTTCTCCAGAAATTAGTCATAAATTTTTAAAGAATAATTCGGTCCTAATTCATTTCTTACTACTATATACCTAACTGATTGGAATTTCTATAACAAGGCTTCTATCACCAAGGCTTGAGGGGTCTACCCTCAAGCTAGGACTGAATTCATGATCTTTCATTTCTCTTTCTCCCTTGATTAGCAGTAGGGTGTTGAGAAAATAACTTGAAAGCTTTTAAAATCCTGTATGATGAGGCACTTCCATATAGATTAAACTCTTCCTTATCCAATCTTATATTTCACCTTGATCCAGCATCTCAAGACTCAGTCCCATATGAACCCAGACCAGGCAAGTACACGTTAGGTAAGTCTTGACATTCCTTCTTTTTCTCTTAGCTGGTTCCAGAACTTCCCTGACCAAGTTATGCTGTAACTTCACCCTAGTTATTAGTCTGATGACCAGGATGGGAGGTCCTAAGGGAGATGCTCATGTCTTGCAAGGCAGAGACCTCTACACTATCTGCACTATCTTTAAGCAACAGAAGAACATTGGTCTACAAGGGGACCCTTTAAGGGTTTTTCAGTACCCGTTAATGGGTCATGTCTGTGGGCCCAGAGAACCTTTAACCAGGGAAGTTTCTTTTAAAGACTCACGGGTTCACAAGGATAATCCAAGAAAATCTTTCCATCTCAGGATTCTTAACCTTAATCTCATGTGTAGACGGTACATTTTGCCCTAGGTAAGGTCAGGGTCAGACAGACTAAATTTGAACCTTTGCTATAAAAAATTCCCCAGATTTGAGACACACCATTTCGAAGGGCTCAAGCCCTCTGTGTCTCCCTTTGCCTGGCAAAGCAATCGAGCTCTTCATTGCTGCTGCTGCTAAGTCATTTCAGTCGTGTCTGACTCTGTGCGACCCTATGGACTGCAGCCTGCCAGGCTCCTCTGTTCATTTCTACTTCATCCAAAACTCTTGTCTCCAAGATTCGATTTAGCACCGCTGCACAGAGGCCACATTTTCTGCATCAGTACCCGTGTTGAGCATCTAAACTATAGAATTTTAAGATAATAAATTTTTGCTGTTGTAGACCACTTAAGTTTGACTCCGAAGGGTACTTGATTATCAGTTTTTGCATAAATAGCTCAAGTATAGCTGTACCTGCTTTATCAGCAGCTTGAAGAAGTAGTTTTTATTTTAACCTTTATCTCTGTCACCTAATGCCTGTAACAAGGACAAACAGCCCCATATACAGGATGATTGAAAGTACTTTTTATCTATGGGCCTCCCTGGTGGCTCAGTGATAAAGAATCCACCTGCCAATGCAAGAGACTTGGGTTCGATCCCTTATCTGGGAAGATTCCACATGCTGCAGAGCAACTAAGCCCAGGAGCCACAACTACTGAGCCTGTGCTCTAGAGCACAGGGGGCTGCAACCACTGAAGCCTTCACCCCCTGGAGCCTGTGCTCTGCACAAGAGAGGCCACCTCAGTGGAAGCCCTTGAACTGCAACTAGAGATTAGTCTCTGCTTGCCGCAACTGGAGAAACCTGTGTGCACACCAACAAAGACCCAATGCAACCAAAAATAAGCATCACCATCATCAATTAAATTACTTTTAAGTACCTTTAACTAATCCAACCTTAAGCTGTTTGGGCCTTAGGCACAGCCCCTTCCCTAGAATTGCATCATGCTTCCATCATAAGGGAATGCCTCCCTGTCCCCAGCCCACCAACTATTTTTGGACCTAATGTTAGCCTCTGAAAATCATCATATTTATAATGTTGGGTGGTAATCATCAAGAAATTGTATAATTTTTAATTTCCCAAGGGATTTTAGTAGTGAAATCAAGCATGTAAGTTCACTGTTCACTTCTAGAGCAGAGTTACTCTATGGCACTACTGAAATTTTGGGCCAGACAACTATTTGTTAGTAGGGGAACAGGGGGCATCGCATGTATTGTATGGTGTCTAACAGCATCCTTCACCTCTGCTCATGAGATGCCAGTACCAGCCCCACAGTCTATCTCCCCTTCCCCGGAGTCACCACAATCAAAGTTGTCTCAAGGCACTGTCAAATTTCCCCAGGGAACAAATTACTCCCCACCTCTCCCTGTGAACCATTGTCCTACAGACAGATTTATGCAACGCAGACTTGACAAGGTGCTTAGGCACTCTTCAGTCTGGCAATCTAATTTTGAAAAACAGGACTTCTCAAAGAGATTATATGACTTGCCCAAGTTAGTGGCAATGCCTACTTATACATCTATCATCTCCCTGGAGTGCTAGAATAGACCATTTGAAAACTAAACATTTTTATGAGTATTAATTAGTTTCCAGAGCTTCAGCCACCTCTGCAGACAACTCAAATAAAGCCCTGCAGGTTGACCCAGTTTTCTTATCCTTCCATGGATTTTTTTCTTTAAGGTTTCATCCTTCAGAACTTTTGTGGCTAAAATTGCCTCTAATAACGGATGTCAAGAAAGTGCTTCTGCTAATTAGCAGTGGTGACATGACAGGGCTCTATGGAGCCACAGAGGTAACTCCACCACAGACATCTCTCTCCTTTCCTTTGGCGGAAACACCTTCTTCCTCCTTGTTCTTAGGAGGATGGAGGGCAGAGACTGAGAAGTCCTTCCCTTCTGGGACAAGGAGGTCATTCTTCCCACTTCCTCAGAGATTTGACCATTAATCAACCGTCACCTGCCAGGGGTTGGTTGGTTTTGTTCATTTGTAGTTCCATTTTTGGGGAAGGCAATGGCACCCCACCCCAGTACTTTTGCCTGGAGAATCCCATGGACAGAGAAGCCTGGTGGGCTCCAGTCCATGGGGTCGCTAAGAGTCGGACACGACTGAGCGAATTCACTTTTCACTTTTCACTTTCATGCATTGGAGAAGGAAATGGCAACCCACTCCAGTGTTCTTGCCTGGAGAATCCCAGGGATGGGGGAGCCTGGTGAGCTTCCGTCTATGGGGTCGCACAGAGTCGGACACGACTGAAGCGACTTAGCAGCAGCAGCAGCAGCAGTTCCATTTTTACTGGGTAGAAAAAAACATCAGTAGCGGTCATGGAGGCGTCTAGGTGGCTCCAGTCGTCACTCTTCCTCGGATTTTGAGGCATAACAATGTCAGTAGAATTAATTCAATTGCTTTCACTGTTTTTCATACATCACTCACTCACACGCTCCTGTGTTAACACACACTGAGAGCACAGAATACACATTTACATAGGCATCCACCTACACAGGAAGAAAAATATGCTAATTTTTTTTTCATTCGTATCTTTTATCTGTGGTTTTTGAATCACTCTGAAAGCATATTTAAAGAATACCAGGAGGGTGAGACAACCAGCCTTTTTCAAAATGCTAAACATTAAGCACCCTGAGGCATCTGCTTCAGTCCTCGGAAAACATGGGAATTTGCTAAATGATTAACCAACAACCTAATGAAATTTTGATTTTTCTATTTCATGGTGGTGGGGAAAACTATACACATTCAGTAGAAACTGTACTTTGGAGCTTGTTTGGAGGTTCTAGCGGGGGCGAGCGGCTACTTGTACACCCTTGACTGAAGACTGGTCCTCCTCTCTCGGGGATGGTGGTCCTCTTCCGCCAAGCATGCAGCTTCAGGAGGGCTGTACACAGACGCGAGGGAGGAAGGGGACAGCCGCCCAGCCAACCAGATCAGCTGAATCAACCCTGGCGATCAACAGGGTGACAAATGCTGTAATCAGATCACCGGCACATCCAAAACTGTACTTGGACTTTTGATCTGTCCCCAGGCTAGCGATCTGCTCCCTCGAGATGCTGAGCAGAGGAAGCTGAAGTTCCCAGCAGCCCCATCATCACGAGGGTGAACAACCGATACACTTACAACCATTCTGCACCCAGACAACCATGCCCTTTTCCACTTTCAGTACAGTATTTTAAAAATGATGTGAGATATTCAACACTTTATTATAACATAGATCTTGTATTAGGTAATTTTGCCCAACTATAGGCTAATGGAAATGATCTGAGCACAATTAAGGTAGGCTGCTCTAAGCTTTGATATTCTGTAAGTTAGGGGTATTAAATGCATTTGGAGTGGGGGGCTGCATCAAGCTGCTTGTGGGATCTTTGGGATCTTCATTCCCTAAGCAGGAATTGAACCTGCACCTTGGCAGCAAGAGTATCAGTCCTAACAACTGGATCACCAGGGAATTCCCTCAAATGCATTTTCAACCTAACAATGGCTTATGGAGATATAACCTTATCATAAGGATGACCTTAACAGAGGCTGCTGCTGCTGCTAAGTCACTTCAGTCGTGTCCGACTCTGTGCGACCCCATAGAGCCGACCAGGCTCCCCCGTCCCTGAGATTCTCCAAGCAAGAGCACTGGAGTGGGTTGTCATTTCCTTCTCCAGTGCATGAAAGTGAAAAGTGAAAGTGAACTCGCTCAGTCGTGTCCGACTCTTAGCGACCCCATGGACTGCAGCCTACCAGGCTCCTCCATCCATGGGATTTTTCAGGCAAGAGTACTGGAGTGGGTTGCCATTGCCTTCTCCGTAACAGAGGCTAAATAACCTATATCACTCTAGCCACATTTTACAGGGCAGTAGATGAAATCCAATTTGTGGGAATGCTTTCTCCATGGCCAGGGGGCTGGAAAGATGTCAGGCAGGCCCTATTCCAGTTCCCAATCACAAACTGACCCAGTGCAGTTTCCACTACACCATGCTGTTGATCTACAGCAGACACTGGCCCATCCTTCCATCTTTAGCTCCCATTCCCATTCCCACACGGATGACTGTTTTTCCCAGAATCATTGGAATGATGTGCATGTCTAGGGTGATGGTGGTGCAGGCTGATGATTTGTCTGATGGTTGACTAAAAAAAAAAAAAAAGAATAAGGAGATTTGAGTTCCTTTTACAAAAGGAGCTTTGAAAAAATAAAAGTTCTCTACCAAGGATGTTATTTCCCATCCCTGGGGACTTCAGGTGTCCAAGAGAACTTTCCAGAACACAAAGCCTTGCAGATTCATATTTGGAATGTTCCCACATAGATTAAGCGACCGTAACTGGTCCCTGGGTTCTCTTTCAATCTGAGGACCAAGGATCAGTACAAGAAAAACTCTTCCTCCCCACGTCCTTTCCTGTCTTTCATGGTTGGGCAACTGGGCTTTCATCTCTAGCAAATTGGGGAGAGACCCAAACACTCCCTTGGTGGGAACAAAAGCGGGTTAAAGGACAAACAATGAAACTGCCTTTCATACTGACAAGCTTCACATTTCACTCCTCTTTCCCCTTTCTCCACGCTTTACTTCATCTGGGAAGAAAACTTATTTTTAAAAGCACCAAACCCCCTTTCTGTCAGGGAGCCTAGCCGGATTGATAAATCAGGGAGGTCATCTTAATGGGGGTGCTGTCAGCAAACGCCTGCCTTGAAACAAATCAATGTGACAAAGGAGAACGTTCAAGAGGCCCCTGTGTCCTGTAAGAGAAAAGGAACAGGAGATTCGTTTCCACAGCAATATTGGACTGGACTGGGCCCCAAGGAACCTGCCTCAGAATTGGAAAGGGTTGTTAATAAGAACATCAGACTATCTGGTCACTTCCTCTCTAAAGGCTGGGGGAATGGTTTGCACAAGCCTCTGGGCATCCCTGGCTTCCCCCATTCCCAGTCTTCCCCATTTCCTGTCTGTGTTCTGCCGGGCTCCAGGTGCTGCTGTCTGCTCCAACACATGTCTGGTTGTCGCAGATGTGCTGCGTTTAAATAAGAATCAGATCGCTCTCATTCTGTCTCCAGGCAGACAGTGCCATTTGTCAAACTCAAAAGTGCCCATTGGTGTAAAGGATTTGGGGAGAGCCGGGGGATTGAGTGAGGAACAAGAGACTGGTGTGGCGCATGAGCCTCGGAAGGAAACCGGTTTGATCCATCAACTGCGAGGCAGACCGGGTGCCCTCCTCCACTTCCAGTAAATCCCGTGGAGTCTGCCTGGAGCAGCTGTCTTGCACACAGATGGGGCAGGCCACTGAGGTCCATCCAGATAAATGCAGAAGCCTGGTCGGTTCCATTTCAAGGAGGAGCATCTCCATTCATTTCCAAACTGAATGCCCTCTGCTCTGGGAGTGAAAAGTGAAAGTTGCTCAGTCGTGTCCGACTCTTTGCAACCTCGTGGACTATACATAGTCCATGGAATTCTGGAGTGGGTAGAATCCTCCAGGTCAGAATCCTGGAGTGGGTAGTCTTTCCCTTCTCCAGGGAATATTCCCAATCCAAGGATTGAACCCAGGTCTCCGGCATTGCAGGCAGATTCTTAACCAGCTGAACCACCAGAGAAGCCCAAGAATACTGGAGGGGGTAGCCTATCCTTTCTCCAGCGGATCTTCCCAACCCAGGAATCAAACTGGGGTCTGCCTCATTGCAGGCAGATTCTTTACCAGCTGAGCTACAAGGGAAGCCCCTGCTCTGGGAGCCTCACTATAAAAACCAGATCCCAGTATCATATATTAATGCATAGGTGTGGAATCTAGGGGGAAAAAAAAAAAAAAGGTACAGAGGAACCTATTACCAGAGCAGGAATAGAGATGTAGATGTGTGTTGGGGCTGGGGGGGGGGGGGGGGGCGGGGGGCGGGGCATGGACTCAGAGGAAGGGGAGGGTGGGATTAATTGGGAGATTAAGGTTGCTGTACCTACGTGACCATGTGTACAACAGATAACTAGTGGGAAGCTGCTGTATAGGGCAGGAAGCTCAGCTCGGTGCTCTGTGATGACCAGAGGGGTGATTGGCGGGTGGTGGGAGGGAGGTCAAAGAGAGAGGGGATGTGTATACATATAGCTGATTTGCTTCATTGTACAACAGAGATTGAGCCTGCACCCCACCCCAGACCAATAAGGAACAATTATATCTTCAGGTAAAAATCAGACTTAAATTGAAGAAAGTGGGGAAAACCACTAGACCATTCAGGTATGACCTAAACCAAATCCCTTATGACTATACAGTGGAAGTGAGAAATAGATTTAAGGGACTAGATCTGATAGACACAGTGCCTGATGAACTATGGACAGAGGTTCATGACACTGTATAGGAGACAGTGAGCAAGACCATCCCCAAGAAAAAGAAATGCAAAAAAGCAAAATGACTGTCTGAGGAGGCCTTACAAATACCTGTGAAAAAAAAAAGAAGTGAAAAGCAAAGGAGAAAAGGAAAGATATACCCATTTGAATGCAGAATTCCAAAGAATAGCAAGGAGAGATAAGAAAGCCTTCCTCAGCAATCAAATGCAAAGAAATAGAGAAAAACAATAGAATGGGAAAGACTAGAGATCTCTTCAAGAAAATTAGAGATACCAAGGGAATATTTCATGCAAAGATGGGCTCAATAAAGGACAGAAATGGTATGGACCTAACAGAAGCAGAAGATATTAAGAAGAGATGGCAAGAATACACAGAAGAACTGTATAAAAAAGATCTTCATGACCTAGATAATCATGAAGGTGTGATCACTCCTACTCACCTAGAACCAGACATCCTGGAATGTGAAGTCAGGTGGGCCTTAGGAAGCATCATTACAAACAAAGCTAGTGGAGGTGATAGGATTCCAGTTGAGCTTTTCAAATTCTAAAAGATGATGCTGTGTAAGTGCTGCATTCAGTATGCCAGCAAATTTGGAAAATTCAGCAGTGGCCACAGGACTGGAAAAGGTCAGTTTTCATTCCAATCCCAAAGAAAGGTAATGCCAAAGAATGCTCAAACTACCACACAATTGCACTCATTTCACACGCTAGTAAACTAATGCTCAAAATTCTCCAAGTGGATGTTCAAGCTGGTTTTAAAAAAGGCAGAGGAACCAGAGATCAAATTGCCAACATCTGCTGGATCATCGAAAAAGCAACAGAGTTCTGAAAAATATCTATTTCTGCTTTACTGACTATGCCAAAGCCTTTGACTGTGTGGATCACAAGAAACTGTGGAAAATTCTTCAAGAGATGGGAATACCAGACCACCTGACCTGCCTCTTGAGAAACCTGTATACAGGTCAGGAAGCAACAGTTAAGACTGGACATGAAACAACAGACTGGTTCCAAATAGGAAAAGAAGTATGTCAAGGCTGTATATTGTCACCCTGCTTATTTAACTTATATGCAGAGTACATCATGAGAAATGCTGGGCTAGATGAAGCACAAGCTGGAATCAATACTGCCGGGAGAAATTCAATAACCTCGGATATGCAGATAACACCACCCTTATGGGAGAAAGTGAAGAAGAACTAAAGAGCCTCTTGGTGAAAGTGAAAGAAGAGAGTGAAAAAGTTGGCTTACAGCTCAACATTCAGAAAACTAAAATCATCGCATCTGGTCCCATCACTTCATGGGAAATAGATGGGGAAACAGTGGAAACAGTGTCAGACTTTATTTTTCTGGGCTCCAAAATCACTGACAATGGTGACTGCACCCATGAAATTAAAAGACACTTTTGCTCCTTGGAAGGAAAGTTATGACCAATCTAGACAACACATTAAAAAGCAGAGACTTGACTTTGCCAACAAAGGTCCGTCCGGCTATGGTTTTTCCAGTGGTCATGTATGGATGTGAGAGTTGGACTGTGAAGAAAGCTGAGCACCGAAGAATTGTTGCTTTTGAACTGTGGTGTTGGAGAAGACTCTTGAGAGTCCTTTGAACTCCAAGGAGATCTAACTAGCCCATCCTAAAGGAAACCAGTCTTGGGTGTTCATTGGAACTGAAACTCCAATGATGTTGAAGCTAAAACTCCAATACTTTCGCCACCTGATGCGGACAGCTGACTCATTTGAAAAGACCCTGATGCTGGGAAAGATTGAGGGTAGGAGGAGAAAGGGATGACAGAGGATGAGATGGCTGGATGGCATCACTGACACAATGGACATGGGTTTGGGTGGACTCCAGGAGTTGGTGATGGACAGGGAGGCCTGGCATACTGCAGTTCATGGGGTTGCAAAGAGTTGGACACAAATGAGCGACTGAACTGAACTGATATACTCCAATAAATAAAATAAAATAAATTGCAAGTCTGGACCAGTAAGCAAACAAAACACCCTAACTCCGATCTGGCTCTAACCTAGTAAGAGGGGGCTTCCCTCAACAGGGATGCCATCAGGGTAACCCACACACAGTTTATACCAAATATTGTTGGCCAGTCTCCTACATATACGATGCTCTCTGGCCACTCAGCAACTTCACTTATATTGTTTCCAAGAAAGTCTCTCCCCCCGAACTATGTACTATGACACAGCTCTTAAGGAGATTTCAAGTTGCTTTTAGTCTGTGTGAAGGAATTTAATTAAATGCTCATCAAACTTGCTTTTTTGTTTTTTTCTGGGCTCACAGTTAAGGTTCATTTCCAAGTCTCTCACATAATCAGGAAAAGCCATGAGACCAAACTCTGGAAAGAGGAATACAGGCAGAAGTGCTTTTTGCCACATCCAAGCCTGACCCATGAAAGACCCATTCAACCCTCCTCATTCCTTTCTTCCCTTGCCTACTGGCCTGAGGCAAAAAAAAAAAAAAAAAGAAATCTCAAGAAGGATTTCAGGGAGCCCCCTACTTGAGGCCCTAGAAAAAATCCTGGGTCTGGGGATGTGACTGTGGGGAGCAGAGATTCTCCATCAACCTGGCCTGGACCAGGACAGGCGCAGAAACACAAACCTCTGTTAAGTTAATCCATTGAGATTTAGGAGTTGCTTGTTAAAACAAGGGCTTCCAAAGAGGCTACCCTGGAGAACAAGGGCTTCCCAGGTGGCGCCAGTGGTAAAGAAGTGAAAGTGAAGTCGCTCAGTCATGTCCGACTCTTTGCGACCCCATGGACTGTAGCCCACCAGGCTTCTCCGTCCATGGGATTTTCCAGGCAAGAGTGCTAGAGTGGGTTGCCATTGCCTTCTCCAGGGGATCCTCCCGACCCAAGGGTTAAACCTGGATCTCCCGTATTGTAGGCAAATGCTTTACAATCTGAGCCACCAGGGGAGTTTGGTAAAGAATCTGCCTACAAATGTATGAGACTTAAAGAGGCACAGAGTTGGACACGACTGAAGCAACTTAGCACGACACACCTTGGTGAATATAGACGGGCAAGAGAAAGATTTATGTATGCTGCCTTCCACTTCGATCAGCCTGAAGGAAACCAAACCTTAAGTCACTTTTATACCCCCAGCCTCAGAGGATGGAGAGAATGAACCAGGGACAGACGAATAAGGAGACATCTGAAAACATGGTAATATATGCTGCTGTATGTCATATGGCAAAACTAAATTAGATCTATGGAAGTGAAAGTTAGGAAAGTCATGTCCAAATCTTTGCAACCCCATGGTCTGTAGCCTACCAAGCTCTTCTGTCCATGGAATTCTCCAGGCAAGAATACTGGGGTGGGTTGCCATTCCCTTCTCCAGGGGATCTGTCCCACCCAGGGATCAAATCCGGGTCTCCCAGGTTGCAGGCAGTGTCTTTACCATCTGAGCCATATAGTGGAGGTCAAGTGTGCAGTGAAGAGAGCACAAAACAATTGTTAGGACCAGGAGAGTCTGGAAAGTCTTCATGGAAGAATTACAAAAGATAAGTAGAATTGCCACAATCAGAGTAGAGAAAAGGGCATTCGAGAAAGAGAAAAATCTGCTGGTTAAGCAAAGCTGCCTTGAATTCCGTGGCTGTTCTGAGTGGCAACTGGTAACCCAGAGGAACAATTTTTTTTAATGGTTAAAGCGGTAAATGCCATGTTATATATTTTTACCACAATTTAAAAATCCTTACCATCATGGAGTTTATAATCTAGGAGAGAGAAAGATAATCAAATAAAAAAGTATATTCTAGATCAGCTTTGAGTCCATCTCTGTTTTACAGCTAAGAAGCCAGAGGATAAGAGACAAAAGATAACAAGCATTTACTAACTAGGACCCTCATGACTCACTCCTGGGTCAATGATTTTACCACTGAGCCAAGTGCTAGTGTTAATCACTCGGTCGTGTCTGGCTATTTGTGACCCCATGAACTGTAGCCTGCCAGGCTCCTCTGTCCATAGACTTTTCCAGGCAAGAATATTGGAGTGGGTAGCCATGCCCTTCTCCAGGGGATCTTCCCAACCCAAGGATCAAATCTGGGTCTCCTGCATTGCAATAAGATTCTTGACCATCTAGGTGACCCCCACTTCCTTTTATTATTACTATTATTATTTATTTGGATACATCAGGTCTTAGTTGCAACAAGCCAGTTTAGTTGCTCCAAGGCAAGCAGGATCTTCCTGGACCAGGGATCAAACCTGTGGCCCTTGCTTTGGCAGGCGGATTCTTAACCACTGGACCACCAAGTAAGTCCTGAACCAAACTTTCTTTTTGAAGTAGTTCTGCTACCTCTGTTTTAACTGAACCATTTGATAACATACTAGAAAGAGAACAAGTTCTGGAACCTGAGTTTAGATTTCAGCTCAGTTGCTTCCCAGAAGATTTCCTTCTCAAATGGAAATAACAAGACCTGCTTCACAAAGATTAGCTGTAATTTGCTACATTTACCTCCAGG
Organism: Tragelaphus eurycerus; assembly: GCA_935064755.1. Lineage (NCBI taxonomy): Eukaryota > Metazoa > Chordata > Mammalia > Artiodactyla > Bovidae > Tragelaphus > Tragelaphus eurycerus. The sequence goes on along the minus strand of CAKXYN010000034.1, from coordinate 5,968,226 downwards.
TACAAAGTAGGAAGATGATGTAAATTAGCTCCCTTTCTAAAAATAAAGGTGTTTTGGTTTTGTTTTGTATTTAAGAAGTTAAGTGATCTATACCGGAGTTTTAAAAAAAATCAACTCTGACAGTCATATGAAAAATAGATTTGAGAAGCCGAAGATTGGTGTTAGAAACTAGATAAGAAATTATTGCACTAAGGAACGGTGAAGGGTCCTCCCAGAGACCCTGGGAACTCTGAGTGGCTTTAGTGGTAGAAAATTAGTTTGACAAAAACATTTGGATTAGCCAATGAATCACCAGAGTACAGGGCAGAATCGTGCCATGCAAATGTAGGTAAAACTTAATTGTGGTTGGGGAAGTTTTAAAATTGAATCACAACTATATATTTCAATTCAGCATGAAAGATTTTCATGGTAGCCACAGAATATTGCAGTACCAGAGAATCTTATTTCCTGTTATTAATATCAGTCTCTGAACTTCCCTGGTGGTCCAGTTGTTAAGAATCTGCCTTGCAATGCAAGGGGGCGAGGGTTCAGTCCCTGGTCAGGGAACTAAGACCCCTCATGACACATACCATCTAAGCCCAACTGCTACAACTAGTGAGCCCACATGATCTGGAGCCCACATGCCACAACTAGAGAGCCCGTGTGCTGCAACAAAAGATTCCACATGATGCTGTGGAGGTCCTGAGTACCACAACTAAGACCCAACACAGCCAAGTAAATAAATACAAAAAAAATTAATATCAGTCTCCTGTGGGTACCCTCTGACAGTAACTGATGAGGAAGTATACAAGAGCAGGTCATATACCATAGCATCAGGAAAGCTGAAACGCAGCAAATAATTGGAAAAATTCAGCTAGAACAGAAGAGTGCAATCCTATAAGACACTCTTGAGCTTTAAACGTTCCCAGAGCTTCTTGTTACCTACAGAAAAGCTTCTGGGATGGTGATTCTTAGACCTCGTGCCGCTAAATCACCTGAACCATTAAAAAGGCATATTCTTACTCTGGCCTCACTCATGACCTATTGAATAGTCATCCCAGTAGATAAGACAGGAATTTGCACCATAAACACTGTTTCCTTCTCCCCTACCCTGTGATTTGTGATTAACACAAAAGTTTCAGAACCACTAGCCTGAAAAATAAACTCATGGTTCTCAACATGATGCTTACAAATCCTTCATAAACTTACCCCAACTATTAACATTTTTTAAAGATTTTCATTAGAGTGTAGTTGCTTTACAGTGTCATGTTAGTTTCTGCCATGCAGCAAAGTGAATCAGCTATGTATATACACATAACCCTCTTTTTGGATTCCCTTCCCATTTAGGTCACCACAGAGCATGGAGTAGTGTTCTCTGTGCTATACAGTAGGTTCTCATTAAAGTACTAGTCACTCAATTGTGTCCGACTATTTGTGACCCTGGATTTCCCGCATTGCTGGCAGATTCTTTACTGTCTGAGTCACCAGGGAGGTGGCTCAGACAATAAAGAATTCGCCTACAATATGGGAGACTCAGTTTCAATCCCTGGGTCAGGAAGATGCCCTAGAGAAGGGGATGGCTAACCACTCCAGTCTTCTCACCTGGAGAATTCTACAGACACCCTGGCGGGCTACAGTCCATGGGGTTGCACAGAGCGGGACACGACCGAGTGACTAACACTTTCAGGCTCTCATTAGCTGTCTATTTGGTATATAGTAGTGTGGGCGTGTCAACCCCAATCTCTCGATTCATCCCACTGCGCCTCCCCAGCCTTTGGTGTCCATGCATTTGTTCTCTACATCTGTGTCTCTATTTCTCTTTGCAAATAGGTTTGTTTGTACCATTTTTCTAGATTCCACATATATGCACTAATATATGACATCTGCTTTTCTCTTTCTGATTTACTTTACTCTGTATGACCATCTCTAGGTCCATCTGCTGCTGCTGCTGCTAAGTCGCTTCAGTCGTGTCCGACTCTCTGCAACCCCATAGACATCAGCCTACCAGACTTCCCCATCCCTGGGATTCTCCAGGCAAGAACACTGGAGTGGGTTGCCATTTCCTTCTCCAATGCATGAAAGTGAAAAGTGAAAGTAAAGTCACTCAGTCGTGTCCAACTCTAGCGACCCCATGGACTGCAGCCTACCAGGCTCCTCCATCCATGGGATTTTCCAGGCAAGAGTGGGGTGCCATTGCCTTCTCCGCTAGGTCCATCTACATCTCTGCAAATGGCACGGTTTTGTTCCATTTTACAGCTGAGTGATATTCCATTGTATTTATGCACCAGATCTTCTTTATCCATTCCTCTCTTTATGGACATTTAGGTTGCTTCCATGTCTTCGCTATTGTAAACAGTGCTGCAATGAACATCGTGATGCATGGATCTTTTGCAATTATGGTTTTCTCTACGTATATGCCCCAATTACCTTTTTTCCCTCATTATTCTCTCCCACCTGTGTTCTAGCATACAAATGAATAACCATTTGTGAGCATACTGAACTTTTCTCCAGCATCACCACCCCAAAATATATTGTTTCCTTTGTCTAGACAGCTTCTTCCCTAACCATCTCGTAACATCCCATTCATCTTAGTAAGTGGTAGATACTATATTACCCCTTGAAAAACATTGAGAAATTAGTCCCCAAAGCTCTAACTGGATCTCTGCTGTGAGCTTCTGGCAATACCTCAGTAAATTCTACATCCGGAGTATGAACAGGGAAAGTGATCGAGTCTGGTCTGAGTTTCTCATTGCCAAGCAGGCTCTACTGTGTAATAGCAGCCCTGACTCTGAAAATCCCCTCCCCCAGGTAGAATAAGATGGATTCAGTAACACATGATTGTTTTTCATTCAATGTTTGAGTGATTGGTTAGACTAGATGAATTGTCTTAATCACCTCCCCCCTTTTCATTTTGGTTAATTTGAACAGTCTTTTATGCCCATTCAAATTATGGCCAATTCAGTTAAAAGCGCAAACTGTCTAAATGTTTTGAGTACTAAACAATGGGTTAATTGAATAGATTTTTCACTCTTCAGCTGAGTAGTATTGTGGGATAGAGCCATGGCCTAACATAGAACACAAGACTGACCTCCTGCCTTTGCTGAACAGCCAAAGCAGGTGCAGTTCAGATCGATGGGCCATTCCAAAACAGGCCTGGATTATTTATACAGGTGGACTAGCCCATCATGCCCATAGCCCAGGCAAGCAGGTGGGACCACAAGGAAAAACATTGGGTGCACCTGTCTCCATGGTTATGCCACACCACAGAGCCAGATGAGAAGAGGCCAGGAGTTAAGGAATTCTGCCCTTTCTCAGAGAATACTGTCCTAGGGCAAGCTTTTTCTAGCACATAGGCTGCCGGGGGCATCACAGGCTTTCACACATAATTGCAAAATCGACAAATGGGCCTTTGTCACACTTCCTTTGTGTTTCCCTCCAGCCATGGCTCTCACAATGACCACAGACTGCCTACCAAGCCCAACTTTCCCCTGACACCATCTTAGATCCAAAATTACTTTTGGCCTCTACCCATCAGTGAGAACATATCCCTTCAAACATGCAGCTCTTAGGAGACCCTCTGATGAGGGTGCTGGTAGTTTAAGGCTTTCCCACATGCGGTCCTCTCTACCCACATGGCTCCCTCTGTCTTGCATCAGCTAAATGTCATCTTCTCATTGAACCTTCCCTGACCACCCACCAAGGATGCTACATCCTTCCCCCATCCTCTGTCCTCTATCACATCACCCTGCTTCTTTTGTTGCACTTCTATCATTGCTCAATTGCTTATTTACTTCTTTATTGCTTATCTCTTTCAGCGTATTATAGGCTCCATGAGGAGAGGAACTATACAGTATTTACTGCTCCGTTCATAGCTGCTAATACAAATGCTGGGCGCAGAGAAGGCCCTTAGTAAATATTTGTTGAGTGAATAGATGACTGGCATAACTGCCTCAGGAAGGACTTATATTTTTGGAAGAGCAGCTTCTTAACAACCGAGACCAAGTAACAGTTAATGAGCAAAAAAAGCGATTCCCTTTACATCTTTTTCTTTTGCTGTCAAACCTATGCTACCTGTTTGTATAATCTTTTTTAATGTTTAAAATTTTTTTATTTAATATTTTTGGCTGTGCTGGGTCTCAAGAGCTGCACAGGCTTTTCCTCTAGTTACAGCAAGTAGGGGCTGCTCCCTAGTTGCAGTGCTCAGGTTTCTCAACGAGATGGCTTCTCTCGTGGCAGAGCGCAGGCTCTAGGTGCGCTAGGCTTCGGCAGTCGCAGCTCAAGGGCTTTTGAGTCCTGGCTCAGTAGTCGTGGCATGTGAAACCTTCCCAGACCAGGGACTGAACCTGTGTCCACTACATTGGCAGGCAGATTCCTAACCAGTGAACCACCAGGGAAATCTTGAATAATCTCTTTTAAGGACAACTCTTTTAAGATTATATAGTATAGTATAGTATAGTATAGTATACTTATGTACTGGTGTTGGAGTTCCAAAGAATAGCAAGAAGAGATAAGAAAGCCTTCTTCAGTGATCAATGCAAAGAAATAGAGGAAAACAACAGAATGGGAAAGACCAGGGATCTCTTCAAGAAAATCAGAGATGCCAAAGGAACATTTCATGCAAAGATGGGCACGATAAAGGACAGAGATGGTGTGGACCTAACAGAAGCAGAAGATATTAAGAAGAGGTGGCAAGAATACACAGAAGAACTGTACAAAAAAGAGCTTCAAGACCCAGATAATCATGATGATGTGATCACTGACCTAGAGCCAGACATCTTGGAATGTGAAGTCAAATGGGCCTTAGAAAGCATCACTACGAACAAAGCTAGTGGAGGTGATGGAATTCCAGTGGAGCTATTCCAAGTCCTGAATGATGATGCTGTGAAAGTGCTACACTCAATATGCCAGCAAATTTGGAAAACTCAGCAGTGGCCACAAGATTGGAAAAGGTCAGTTTTCATCCCAATCCCAAAGAAAGGCAATGCCAAGGAGTGCTCAAACTACCGCACAATTGCACTCATCTCACACGCTAGTAAAGTAATGCTCAAAATTCTCCAAGCCAGGCTTCAGCAATATGTGAACCGTGAACTTCCTGATGTTCAAGCTGGTTTTAGAAAAGGCAGAGGAACCAGAGATCAAATTGCCAACATCCGCTGGATCATGGAAAAAGCAAGAGAGTTCCAGAAAAACATCTATTTCTGCTTTATTGACTATGCCAAAGCCTTTGACTGTGTGGATCACAATAAACTATGGAAAATTCTGAAAGAGATGGGAATACCAGACCACCTGATCTGCCTCTTAAGAAATCTGTATGCAGGTCAGGAAGCAACAGTTAGAACTGGTCATGGAACAAGAGACTGGTTCCAAATAGGAAAAGGAGTATGTCAAGGCTGCATATTGTCACCATGTTTATTTAACTTATATGCAGAGTACATCATGAGAAATGCTGGACTGGAAGAAACACAAGTTGGAATCAAGATTGCCGGGAGAAATATCAATAACCTCAGATATGCAGATGACACCACTCTTATGGCAGAAAGTGAAGAGGGGCTAAAAAGCCTCTTGATGAAAGTGAAAGTGGAGAGTGAAAAGGTTGGCTTAAAGCTCAACATTCAGAAAACGAAGATCATGGCATCTGGTCCCATCACTGCATGGGAAATAGATGGGGAAACAGTGGAAACAGTGTCAGACTTTGTTTTTCTGGGCTCCAAAATCACTGCAGATGGTGACTGCAGCCATGAAATTAAAAGACGCTTGCTCCTTGGAAGGAAACTTATGACCAACCTAGATAGCATATTCAAAAGCGGAGACATTACTTTACCAACAAAGGTTCGCCTAGTCAAGGCTATGGTCTTTCCTGTGGTCATGTATGGATGTGAGAGCTGGACTGTGAAGAAGGCTGAGCGCCGAAGAATTGATGCTTTTGAACTGTGGTGTTGGAGAAGACTCTTGAGAGTCCCTTGGACTGCAAGAAGATCCAACCAGTCCATTCTGAAGGAGATCAATCCTGGAATTTCTTTGGAAGGAATGATGCTAAAGCTGAAACTCCAGTATTTTGGCCACCTCATGCGAAGAGTTGACTCATTGGAGAAGACTCTGATGCTGGGAGGGATTGAGGGCAGGAGGAGAAGGGGACGACAGAGGATGAGATGGCTGGATGGCATCACTGACTCGATGGATGCGAGTCTGAGTGACCTCCGGGAGCTTGTGATGGACAGGGAGGCCTGGCGTGCTGCGGTTCATGGGGTCGCAAAGAGTCGGACACGACTGAGCGACTGATCTGATCTGATACGATACTTATGTACACACACACACACACACAGAATGTTAGCTGAGTCACATAACTCTCTAGAACAGAGTTCTGACTCTATGTCTACCCAGTGGGCAGTTGGACTGGGCCACAGTGATCTTATATTTCCTTTGTCTTCCTCCCTGCTACTGATGGTCTGGGCCAGATTAATCACGGAGTGGTCCAAATGGATTACAGAGCTGGCTGGAATAACTGGTTTGGAGTGTGTGCACATCATATAAGTGGACAAACAGGCAAAAGAGTAATGGGGGGGCGGGAAACTTTCAGTTCTTTGTACTCTGCCTGCTAGTGTTTGCTATCATTCAACCCTGATAATACAGAAGTAAAATATTAATGCACCCACTTAACACTAATGTCCATAATGATAATGTACGCCATTGTAACCAATTTAAGGCCTGCAAAACCAAACGTTATAAACATAATTTCTTAGTTTTGTTTTATGATAATTGGTAGTAGTTAGCATTAAATTGTAATACCCAGCTTCAAGACAGCATCGAAAAGCATCAGCCCTCAACCAGAGTTCTCCTAAGGGGAAAAAAATACGCTGGAGTTATGTGATGAAAAACTCACTAAATAAGACAAACCTGCTTTTTTTACGTCTCTCCATGTACACTCGCACACACAGTTCAGGAAACACACAACTAAGCGTGTGAAGGAAATAGAAGACCGTGGCTAACAATGACAAATCCCAGAGTCACCGTCTTCTGCGTGGCTGGAAATCACCACACCGAATGGAGGGTAAACAGCGCCATCTCACAGACAGATGGAGCGCCTATTTGAAGCAAACAGCTCAGAAAAATAGAGAGGAAAGGGGGAAAAACTGGGAACAGTGGCAATCCTTATCTCCAGTGAGCAAAATGAGCTTCTTAAAGATGGCAGTCGGAAGAAAAAAAAAAAAAAAAAAAAAACAGCTTCTACCACCATCAACCGGAAAAGAGAAAACCCGCAGCCTGTCTCAAGGCCGCTGACTGCCAAGCCCCTGCAGTCTTGCTCAGCGCCCTCTAGAGGTCATGAGGGGTATTGGCGCTGGGTTGGGGGCTGAACCCTGAGCTTGTGACCCTGGAAATGTCATAGACCAGCAGCCCGCAGCATCACCAGGGAACTTCTTTGAAACGCAGTTTCTCAGACTCCACCCTTCTGCTACTGCTGCTGCTAAGTCTCTTCAGTCGTGTCCAATTCTGTGCGACCCCATAGACGGCAGCCCACCAGGCTCCCCCGTCCCTGGGATTCTCCAGGCAAGAACACTGCAGTGGGTTGCCATTTCCTTCTCCAATGCATGAAAGTGAAAAGTGAAAGTTAAGTCGTGTCCGACTCTTTGTGACCCCATGGACTGTAGCCTACCAGGCTCCTCTGCCCATGGGACTTTCCAGGCAAGAGTACTGGAGTGGGGTGCCATTGCCTTCTGTGCAGACTCCACCCAGGACTTACCAAATCAGAAACTCTAACCAACAATCCGTTTCCACAAGGCCTCCAAGTGATTTTATCTACGAGGCTGAAAGGAAAGAACCATTGCACTGAGCGTGCAATTTTGCTGTTGGGAAGACACTGCTTTGGGAAAGATCCCCAATGTTTACCCAACTTGCTTCAAGTAATAAATCCTTCCTCCAGTGAATCTTTGACTTGAATGTGTCTTTTGGCTTGACAACCACCGAGAGGCAAATCCAGTTTTCAGGTAACAAAATTTATAGAGGTTCAGTCTTTGATATTGAAAGGTCAGTGCAATCTTTGCCTACGTTTGATCATATTAAAGAAAAAAAAACTTAAAAGAAACTCAGCTGACTTAAGTTTAAATCTTCGCTTTGCTATTGATTAGTCATATGACATAGGACACGGTTCTAAAACACTTTTACCCATAGTTTCCTCTTAGGTAAAGTGGGGACTAAACAGCTATTCCTCAGGTGAACATACAGAGGATTAAGCAAGATAATTTTGCCACTGATTTAGTGCTGTTACCTACACATAACTAACATTTACTGAGTTCTTATTATTAATGAAAAAAATGCCTTCTAGAAGAAAATAATTTACCTAAAACCCAAGGTATCTTACATGATTTCTTGTCTGAAAGTATATGGTCAGAACCACCCAAAATGCTATTCTCTTCCTCTCTGCTCATCCTCTACTCATCAGCCCCTGATTTATTTACACTCTACTCACATGATTGACTTCCCTCTTAATCATAGAGCCTAATCAATACATGCCTACTTGCCCCAACCCCAGCTAGGGATAGTTCTAATCTTTATAACAGAATATCTCTTCTATAATAATTTATCAAAGGGGTAGCGAAGGGGGCATGTTTCACTGTTGGTTTCCCTGGTAACCAATGAGCCAACATGAAATCAAATTTGCTTGGTAACTGGTAACCTGGTAACCTCTTTCCCTCTAATTCCACCATGCTGCCATGTCCAGCCCCTCATTGGCCACCCACTGTGGAGTATTGCTCTAGGACCTTTTTGCTTCATACATGCATGATCCCCTATCCAGTAAACCACTGATGTTACTATCTCCAGGCTTTTTCTTTGTTCTTAAGGCTTGCAGGTTTGTGATGAGCAGCTCATCAGAAAGGCTGATTGTCACAGGGTCACTAATTTCTCTACTTCTATCATCTCATTTCATTCCTGCTCTTCTCAATTTGCATCACTTCTATGTTTCTTATTCCTGTTCTCTTTTTCCAATACTATTGTGTATTGGTCTGCCAATTTCCCATATTTTTCCCTTCTAATCTGTATAAGAAACATAACTAGTGATTTACTTAAATTTTGAATGAGGTATTTTAACCATAAGGAAAGCTGAACACCAAAGCATTGATGCTTTCAAATTGTGGTGCTGGAGAAGACTCATGCTAGTTGCTTGGACTACAAGGAGTTCAAACCTGCTGCTGCTGCTAAGTTGCTTCAGTTGTGTCTGACTCTGTGCAACCCCATAGACGGTAGCCCACCAGGCTTCTCTGTCACTGGGATTCTCCAGGCAAGAACACTGGAGTGGGGAGTTCAAACCAGTCAATCCCAAAGGAAATCAACCCTGAATATTCGTTGGAAGGACTGGTGCTGAAGTTCCAATACTTTGGCCACCTGCTGTGAAGAGCTGACTCATTGGAAAAGATCCTGATACTGGGAGACTAAAGGCAAAAGGAGATGGGGGCGACAGAGGATGAGATAGTTGGACGGCATCACCAATTCAGTGAACATGAGTGTGAGCAAACTCTGGGAGACAGTGAAGGACTAGGGAGCCTGGCATGCTCTAGTCCATGGGGTCACAAAAGGTCAGACATAACTGAGTGTCTGAACAACAAAAAAAAGATAGGCAACGTTGTTACTCAACTGTGTGAGATTGATTTAGCTCTCATTACCAGTGAGAATGGAATAGCTAGTAGCACCATTGAAATAATTAAGATATCGTACTAGAAAAAAAAACCTCAAGCTAAGAGTTAAGAGCCTGGCTCTTTCACTAACTGATTCTCTAACTGAACAAATTGTGTTACCTCTTTGGGCCTCAATTTCCCTACTTGTAAATCACATGATGGACTTTTTCTTGAAAAAGAGCATTAAAAAATATATATATACATTCTTAATATCTTGCAATCAAGTTAAGATCCTGGAGAGCTAGTGGGTAGGGGGAAAAGGATGGGGAAAAAAAGATGAGACTGTGAGCAATGAGGTGCTGGTCCTGAGGACAGGGCCAAGAAAAGAGTAGGTGATAGAAATCACTCAGGAGACACAGTGATGACTTTTAAAATATTTATCTTCTTTCTTGCTTGCTTGCCTTCACGGTGCCAGGTCTTAGTTATGGCCCATGAGTTCTTTCATTCACTGCATGTGTGATCTAGTTCCCTAACCAGGGACTGAGCACAGGCCCTCGCATTGAGAGTGTGGAGTCTTAGCCATCGGACCACCAGGGAAGTCCCAACGTGGTGTTACTCTGTAAGACTTGTAGAGTTACTATATGACACTCCATGATCTGCTCATATATCCTAATCTATAGCTAGAGCACTAGGCTTCCCTGCTGGCTCAGTGGTAAAGAATCCACCCACCAATGCAGCAGACTCAGGTTCGATCCCTGGGTGGGGAAGAAGGAAAATGAAGGAAATGACAACCCACTCCAGTATTCTTGCCTGGAGAATCCCATGGACAGAGGAGCCTGGAGGGCTACAGTCTGTGGGGTCGCAAGAGTCGGACACGACTGAGTGACTCAAGAGTGGCAACAATAGCTAGTGCTCACCCATACAGGTTAAGATCACAGGACTGGGACATACATTCAAGGCGGGCAGTTCACTGCAATTTGGGTTTCCGGGAAAAAAAATAATAATAAATTGGAAGGAAATTCAACTGAATTGAGATGTTCCATTTTCTCTACACTATCAGATGCATTTATTCTAAGAATAACTGTACAATCATCAACTTCCCATTTTTAGGCTTTTACAATCATTGGGTCTTATTCATAATGATTACCATCTTTGTACTTTCCTCTAGTAAGTGAAATTAGCATTCTCTCATGAACTGTAAATGCTAAATTGCTAATAACCTCCCTGGGGTTTTCTTCACATGATGATGCCTTCAATGATTTCATCATAGTTTAGCATATTAACATATCACAATTTACACACTTAAGCATAATAAGTTCCCTAAGGCTTGATCTAAAAGTGGTAGGTGTATTTTTAAATAACTCAGTAAAATCTTGGATAAACATTAACCAAGTGACCCATTCTAAAGAAACAGCCTCTTTTTTTTTTTTTTTTTTTTAAGGAATTATTACTAGGAACAGAATGGTTTGCCTTGGAAACGAACAGAGATCATTCTGTCGTTTTTGAGACTGCATCCAAGTACTGCATTTCGGACTCTTTTGTTGACCATGATGGCCACTCCATTTCTTCTGAGGGATTCCTACCCACAGTAGTAGATATAATGGTCATCTGAGTTAAATTCACCCATTCCAGTCCATTTGAGTTCGCTGATTCCTAGAATGTCAACATTCACTCTTGCCATCTCCTGTTTGACCACTTCCAATTTGCCTTGATTCATGGACCTGACATTCCAGGTTCCTATGCAATATTGCTCTTTACAGCACTGGACCTTGCTTCTATCACCAGTCACATTCACAGCTAGATATTGTTTTTGCTTTGGCTCCATCCCTTCATTCTATCTGGAGTTATTTCTCCACTGATCTCCAGTAGCATATTGGGCACCTACTGACCTGGGGAGTTCCTCTTTCAGTATCCTATCACTTTGCCTTTTCATACTGTTCATGGGGTTCTCAAGGCAAGAATACTGAAGTGGTTTGCCATTCCCTTCTCCAGTGGACCACATTGTGTCAGACCTCTCCACCATGCCCGCCCGTCTTGGGCGGCCCCACGGGCATGGCTTAGTTTCACTGAGTTAGACAAGGCTGTGGTCCTAGTGTGATTAGATTGACTAGTTTTCTGTGAGTATGGTTTCTGTGTGTCTGCCCTCTGATGCCCTCTTGCAACACCTACTATCTTACTTGGGTTTCTCTTGCCTTGGATGTGGGGTATCTTTTCACAGCTGCTCCAGCAAAGCGCAGCCTCTGTTCCTTACCTTGGACAAGGGGTATCTCCTCACCACCACCCTTCCTGACCTTGAACGTGGAATAGCTCCTCTAGCCCCTCTGGCACTCACACAGCCACGGCTCCTTGGACATGGGCTTGCCCCTCCCTGCCACCACCCCTGGCCTCGGGCTTTGCCAACAAAGATCCATCCAGTCAAGCCTATGGTTTTTCCAGTGGTCATGTATGGATGTGAGGGTTGGACTGTGAAGAAAGCTGAGCACTGAAGAATTGATGCTTTTGAACTGTGGTGTTGGAGAAGACTCTTGAGAGTCCCTTGGACTGCAAGGAGATCCAACCAGTCCAATCTGAAGGAGATCAGCCCTGGGATTTCTTTGGAGGGAATGATGCTGAAGCTGAAACTCCAGTACTTTGGCCACCTCATGTGAAGAGCTGACTCATTGGAAAAGACTCTGATGCTGGGAGGGATTGGGGGCAGGAGGAGAAGGGGACGACAGAGGGTGAGATGGCTGGATGGCATCACTGACTCGATGGATGTGAGTCTGAGTGAACTCCGGGAGTTGGTGATGGACAGGGAGGCCTGGCGTGCTGCAATTCATGGGATCACAAAGAGTCAGACATGACTGAGTGACTGAACTGAACTGAACGACTAGGAACAGAAACTAATATTTCTTAGAGAATTCAAAATTTTGTAACAAAAAACTGAATGTCTGAAATCTCAAAAAAATGCAATTACAAAAATCATTTTGAAAGAACTTGTATATGTTAATTACTACCAGCAAGGGCAATAAAACATGAATTTCACACTTTGATTAGTTCCAGGTAGAAAGCACCATAGAATCTAATATTTATTCCATTGGAAAAGTAAGAAAACAACTTTCAGTAAACCAAAGGAAGTACCTTCTCTGTTTCTCAACCATTTTATGGACTCTGGGGAACTAAGATACGCTGAAAGAGGTAGCGGTGAACAAAATAACAAATTATATTACATGATCAGGGAACATAAGGACGCTTATTTGCCTACTGCTTCAAAACCACAACTCTGCTATATTTAAAATCTCTGTGAGACCAAACTTCTATATATATTCTAGTTTAGGGAGGAAAAAAATTCTGAAAAATCAAAATAAAACACTGTCAAGAGATTTCATGTAAAACTCAGATACCAAAAAAGGCCATTTAGAAAATTCTGTCCTTTCTATATTTCCAGCTAAAGGGAGAAATGTAAATATCTTTTTTAAAGAAAAGAAGAAATAAGAGAATAGTATAAGAATAAATTTTAGCATTTCACTCACTCATTCATCCATTCATTTACTCAGTGTGAAGCATGAGGCATGTAGGATCTTAGTTCCTCAACCAGGGATCCCACCCCCACCACTTGCGTTGGAAGCTTTGGAGTCTTAAACACCCCACCACCAGGGAAGTCCCTATTCAGTATATTTTAATTTACTGTTCTGTGCTAGGCACTGTGCTAGGTGTCAAAGATTCAATGGTGGGCAAAATAGAAGCAAACCCTGCCCTGAGGACACCTAATGTCTAAATGCACAATTAAAGGGTTGTTATTTATTATACTTTCAGATAAGGAGGTGCTGTGGGTGCTCTGAGAACATAGAGGTAATGTGACCGGGAGGACAGGGACAGTGTTGCTAAGGAAAATGCACAGAAGTTGCCATCTCAGAGGATGGAGATGAAGATGGAGTGAACCATTCTCTAAGGACCAACACTCTCCATTACATGAGACCAGACAATGACTTTTAGGACCCAGCAAGTTCGATGGTTCACAGGTGAAGATCATGTTTTTTCTTGCATTTGATCTTCTCACTAACTGCTAGATAAGAGATAATCATAAGTTAAAGCATATTAATAGTGAATACTGACCCATCAATGACTTTGCAATATGTATGCATGAGAGGAGCCTGATGGTCTACGGTCCATGGATTCACAAAGAGTCAGACATGACTTTGCAGGCACCCACACTAGCACACAAAACTTATATACAAAATGTAATTATAGCTTTTTTTTTTTTAAGAAACATCTCAAAACATCAGCATCTGATGAGTGTTTTTCATTATAAAGTGAGGATTAGGAGAGTACTTATTCTAGTAATGCTATCATTGCTCAAAACACTTTTGAAGTCTTGCTTTAAATTTGGCTTTAGAGCATTAGACCCATTCTTTCAAAAATCTCCCATGGTTGAAAACGCCAGGCAGTAGTGATTGTTTTTTTGAAAGCAATCATAAGGCTTGAAGATAAATAACTTTTACTTAGGAATAATCAGAATTAAGGTGAAGCTATAATAGAAGAAGATTAACTTTTGTTCATTCATGATGTGATGACAAGTGATGGGGGAAAAGTAGCGACTAAATAAGATGAGAAACATTAGACACAGAACTCTCCAGAAAGGAAAATAAGCCACTGTGGGCACTCCTAGAATTTAGCAGGATATTGAGTTTTCCAGAGAAGAAAGCAAAATCTTTCATTTTTGAATGCTTAGTGCCCAGTACAGAGAATAGCATATAGTAATCACCCAATAAATGTTTGAAGGATGAAACTGAAGCAAATTGCTTCCATTATCTTGCTGGAAGGCAATAATCATGCCTCCCAATATATGAGCCTCAAAAAAAGAAGAAGGAGTACATCAGAGGCTGAGACAATTGGATAACATCCCCGACTCAATGGACATGAATTTGAGCAAACTCTGGGAGATGGTGAACAGCAGAGAAGCCTGGCGTGCTACAGTCCACGGCATCACAAAGAGTCAGACACAACTTAGCAATTGAACAACAACGTACATACATATATATATAAGCAATGCAGATAGCATTTAGAATATTCCTACATGATGATCTCATTTATTTACCATTCCTGGAGTCTCTTTAATAAACTCAAATTCCCAAGTCCATCTTTTAATTTAGAAATTATCATAATCGGGCGAGGGGAGTCCCTAGTGGCTCAGTGATAAAGAATCCACCTGCCAGTGCAGGAGATACAGGTTCGATCTTTGGTCCTGGAAGATCTCAATGCCGCAGAGCACTAGGCCAGAGTGTCACAGCTACTGAGCCTGTGCTCTAGACCTGGGGAACCGCAGCTACTCAGCCCTCGCACTGCAACTCCTGCAGCCCAGGTGCCTTAAAGCCTGTGCTCTGCAACAAAAGAAGCCGCTGCAGTGAGAAGCCCCCTCTCACCACAATTAGAGGAAAGCCCGCACAGCAGCAAAGGCCCAGCACAGCCAAAAAATAAACAAATAAATGAAATTATTATTTTTTAAAACAAAGTATCATATTTTTTTCAAAAAAATACAAGGGATAATATAACAATCACCAACTTTTTTAAGGACTCTCAAACACACCAATAAAAGTATAGATAATATTCCTTAATGTAGTAAGCAGGACAAGAAAACGTACCCAAAGTGTACTTGGAAAAATAGTGTCCTTTCCTATCTGGCTGCATGTAACTTTCCAATTTTTCTTTTACTTTCTATTTGTATATTTTCCTGACTCTTCAAATTATACCTTGAAAACTTTGCTTTTACTTTGTGCCTCTGTCTGGCTCTTGGAAAGACTTTTGTAATTTGGTGTTAATGGCGTATTTTGAACTGTAATCTCCATCTCTCTTATTTGGAGTACGTTTTTCTCCCCAAATTTCTCTTCCTTTCCATTCGACCCAAGCTGCAAATAATAATAATTTCTTCCAAACTCCCACCTTGGTGGCTCTTTTATACACTCCATCTTACTCCCAGTTCTGTCCTCCAAACAGATCCTTTAGAATTAAAAAAAACAGCAAAAAAGCCTCTCATTTTAAGAGAGAATCAAGCCATTTGTGCTATGTCATTTTACTGTGTTTAGGTACTATGGTTATCATGTTCTAATGTTCTATGCTTCTTGGCATCAAAGAACATTGCTTTATTGTGACATTTTCAAATGAAAACTATATGACAGTAACAGTTTCCAAAGACCTCTCATTTACCTTGGCAACATTTACGAGTAGTGGAGGAAAAATACATAAAACCACCGCTTTGAGCAAAACGCCACAATGATTATTTAGCAAACAAGCTCACATATTAGAATGGCGGCGGGGAGATTGCTTCTACCGACTAAATTACACTTTACACACAGGCGCTACTGAATGGCTTTCCGCAGAGGTTACGTTTAAATTATAGCTCTTGCTAAGCAAACATCTCATGGTTTGTGCGTCAATTTGAATTATGCATCTATCAGGCAGCATGTTTATGGGAAAAAAAGTCAAGTCGATAGATTGCTAAATTGCTGCAATATTTGTAAGGGACAAAAATGGCTGGAATGTTGGACAACGAAGATGGTTTGAGAGCAGTCCCACTTACTGTCCAGTAAGAAAATGCTTTGGCAATTCTGGACTGCAGTGGATGATCCACCTTTGGCTTCATTCAGAAGCATCCAAAACTTGCTTTCATGCTTTCTCTTTAGAAATATAATTTGATACCTTATGCTTGGAGATTCTGAAAGTGGAAAAGCACATTGTATGACTTCTAATTTTATTCTAATTCCCAGAAATAAGGCAAATGGACATGAGCTAATTCGGGGAAACAGACTATTAGACAGTAAAAATAGATAGATCAGATAAGAAGAGCGTAAAATGACCCAACAAAAGGGCATTCAATCTGTTCAGAACCTACCAAGCTCCCAAAAACATCCTAAAGAACAATTACGTATCTGTAGCAGAATGTGTCTTATCTGTATTAGTGTGAGTACATCCTTGATAAGGGCTTCCCGGGTGGTTCAGGGGCAAAGAATGCTCCTGCCAGTGCAGGAGACTCAAGAGACATGAGTTCATTCCCTGGGTTGGGAAGATCTCCTGGAGAAGGAAATGGCAACCTGCTCCAGTATTCTTGCCTGGAAAATCCCAGGGACAGAGGAGCCTGGTGGGCTACAGTCCGTGGGGTTGCAAAGATTTGAGCGCAACTGAGGGACCAAACAACAGCAGCAATCCTTTATAAAGGCGAGAGAAGGAACAAAGTGGCTTCCCAGTTCCTCATAACTCTAAGACTGTGACTCTATTGCCGATATGTTAATGTGTTTTGCCATCAGTAGCCCCTGGGAGGGTCACGATCTTTCATTTCTTAAGACTGACAATTCTTCTGCATGTTGGAAATCCAAGTCAGGGGTCTGCTGCAGTAAGAACAGGTTTACCACAGAGGAGTGTGGTGGTGAGATGTTTCAATCTGTTCATCATGAGACATGGTTCAAACATGTCTCATGGTCCCCAGTCCTCCCTGGACAAAGAAGATGGGGAAGAAGGAACTGCTGACTAATGCTCTGTACAGGCCAGCAAAGAGCCCAAAAGAAAAGAACTGGGGAAAACCAAGAATGAAACTATTGCCATTTGATGGTCTAGAAAATTCATAGGTGCATTCAAGTCCCCTTTAATACCTTTGTGTGTGAGTTTTACATTTTAGAAGTGGTCTGTATAATTGAAATTTCTGTAACATTCTTCAAATGACAAAATTACAGAGGTGAAGAGATGAGAGATACTCAAAGAGCATGTTAGGGGAGAAGAAAGGAGAGGGAAGAAGGGGTCTATGGCTATAAAAAAAATCCTTGCGGTGATGAAACAGTTTTTATCTTGAGTGCAGTGCATGTCACACAAATTTATACATGTCATAACATTGCACAGAACTCCTTATGGGTTGAATTGTGTCTCCCCCTGCCCTACAAAAAGATATCCTAATATTTTAATCCTAGATATCCTAATCCCCAGTACCTCAGACTACGAGGTTATTTGAAACAGAGTCACTACAGATGTAATGAGTTAAGAAGCAGTCATACCTGGGACTTCCCTGGTGATGCATGGTTAACGTTTCATCTTCCAATCGGTGTGGTCAATCACTTGTCTGGGAGAGAAGATTCCACATGACTCTCTGCCAAAACACCAAAACATAAAACAGAAGCAATATTGTAACAAATTCAATAAAAATTTTAAATGGTCCACATAAAAAAAAAGTGTTTTTTTACTTTTTAAAATAAATAAGTAAAACAGGGAAATCAGATGAGGTCAGTGCGTTGCGTCAATGCCATGTTTTCTGGTTGTGTTATTGTACTATAGTTGTGCAAGAGTTACTGTAAGGGGAAATGAAGGTTTTCTTTATGTTATTTCTTATAACTGCTTATGAATCTACAATTGTCTCATAACAAAAGCATAAAAATGTGCTCTGAGTTCAAGTACGTAGGCTCCTCAATATATCCTCAAGAAATATTTAGGTCAAGGAGCTAAATTAATCCCAGTTTTAAAAAATGAAAAAATGTGGGCTCAAAGAAATTAAAATTTCCCAAAGTCCTAAGGATCCTGAGAAACTCAGCATTTACATCATTAGCAGTCCATCTTGTTTTGCTATGCTATATTTTCATGTGCATAATTCAATTGTTTAAATTGATTCAGGCTGACAAAGATTTCAAATCAAGAAGGGGAACGATCACCAGGTTACAGGACCAAGAGTGACTGTAGAGAAAAAAAGGAGAAAAACCCTGAAAGAAGAGATATGGTGCACCTTGCCTTTTTTCTTTTCCCCAAGGAGAGAAGACCCAACACTCTCTATGTATTATAAAGTGGAAATGCAGAGGCGAAAGGTGCTCAGAGGCTGGTCATTGAGAAAAAGCAAAAGAAAGGAAAAAAATGTCCTGCCATTTAGGTCACATGGAGATCCCTCAGAAAACCCCAGCAAGATTAAGGCAGGACACTGTTCAAAAGAGAGAGAGAGAGAGAGATGAATCAAGCATCTAGAGTTTATTCACCCCCAAACCCCACAACACTAGCAGTGCCCACACAACTGTCACTTCTTAATTGCATTCAGAAGTGTCAGAAACGGGGAGCGATTTGCCAGCCTTATTACCTGTGCTAGGCAGCTGTCCTGCAAGACTCTCAGAATGAAGACATAGAAAACATCAGCAGCTGGACGGCAATTCTGGAAATAAATGCCTTGAGGGATGAAAATTCTCCTACTTCTTGTCCAGGCTTAGCAGGAAAATGGGGAGACACATGCAGATCAGAAGAAGTAGGAAAAAAAAGACTACAACAGTGCTGGTTGCCTTGAATGATCACCGATCTTTTTATTCCTGAAACGTTGATGGAAAGCCCAGATTAAATGTTTTAATAGATCAAAAAGAAGAAAATGGTAAAACATTTGTCCTAAGGTGGGGGAAAGGATTACAAGTCTTTATAAACTAAGGTTTGAGAAAAGCTTTTTGTTCCTTTGGCTTTCTGGAGCCATCATCTAGCTACTCTTTCTTTTAAAAAAATTTTATTTATTTGGTTGCATCTGGTCTCAGTTCCGGCACACAGGATCTTCATCACACCATGTGGGCTCTTGTGTTTTGACCCAAGGATGCTCTAGTTGCGGTGCATGGCCTCAGTTGCTCCATGGCATGTAGGATCTTTGTTCCCTGACAAGCAATCAAACCCTGCATTGCAAAGTAGAGTTTTAACCCCTAGACCATCAGGGAAGTCCCCATCCAACTACTTTTTTGAAGTAGAGGTTTCATGGGATGACCATTCAGTTCTGCTGATCAGCTCTCCTTCGGGCAGAGCAGAGGAACTGTTCAAATGCAATCTGCGAACACTGTGTTGGCTCAGGAAATCCAGAGCAGACTCCTGTGGATGTTTGCTTTCTCCCTTTGAGGAAGCCCATTTATTTTCTTGAAATTGTATCTGATGAGAGGAAATGCAGAAGTAAATGGAGCAGAAGCCAACCAGAATCTTCACTTGTGGGCTTATTCTTTATTGACTCATAGGCTACCTGCCCTGAGACAAATATAATTAGGAGGAAATTATCCTCTGTCCCTCAGGGGGAAAAGATCCAGGGACATATGATGTCCTGCTGTTCAAGTTTACAAAGACTGTGTACATTCAGACAGTTACAGTTGCAGCATTAAGAAAGGAGTCAGACAATTATAGTCATTTTGTTTTATACACAAGTATTTCTCAAAATTTAATGAGCAAGTGAATCACCTGGAGAATCTGATTCAGAAGGTACGGGACAGGGCTGAAAATTCTGTGTTTCTTCTTTTTCTATCTTTTAAGTTTTTTTTTAATAGCTTGATGAGATTTAAGAATTTTCCACAGTCTGTTACACAGTCAAAGGCTTTGGCGTAGTCAATGAAGCAGAAGTAGATGTTTTTCTGGAATACTCTTACTTTTTCTATGATCCAGCAGATGTTGGCAATTTGATCTCTGATTCTGCTGCCTTTTCTAAACTCAGCTTGAACATCTGGAAGTTCTCAGTTCCACATACTACTGAAGCCTACTTTGGAGAATTTGGAGCATTACTTCGCTAGCATGTGAGATGAGTGCAGTTGTGTGGTAGTTTGAGCATTCTTTGGCATTGCCCTTCTTTTGGATTGGAATGAAAACTGACCTTCCAGTCCTGTGGCCACTGCTGAGTTTTCCAAATTTGCTGGCATATTGAGTGCAGCACTTTCACAATATCATCTTTTAGGATTTGAAATACTTCAACTGGAATTCCATCACCTCCACCAGCTTTATTCATAGTGATGCTTCCTAAGGCCCATTTGACTTCACATTCCAGGATATCTCGTTCTAGGCGAGTGATCACACCATCGTGGTTGTCTGGGTCATTAAGATCTTTTTTGTACAGTTCTGTGTATTCTTGCCACCTCTTCTTAATATCTTCGGCTTCTGTTAGGTCCATACAGTTTCTGTCCTTTATTGTGCCCGTCTTTGTATGAAATATTCCTTTGATATTTTTAATTTTCTTGAAGAGATCTCTAGTCTTTCCCATTCTATTGTTTTTCTCTAGTTTTTTGCATTGTTTACTTAGGAAGGCTTTCTTATCTCTTGTTGCTATTCTTTAGAACTCTGCATTCAGATGGGTATATCTTTCCTTTTCTCCTTTGCCTTTGGCTTCTCTTCTTTTCTCAGTTACTTGTAAGGCCTCCTCAGACAACCATTTTGCCTTTCTTTTTCTTGGGGATGGTTTTGATCACCACCTCCTGCAGAATGTTACAAACCTCTATCTATAGTTCTCCAGGTACTCTGTCTATCAGATCTAACCCCTTGAATCTATTTGTCACTTCCACTGTATAATTGTAAGGGATGCGATTTAAGTCATACCTGAATGGCCTTGTGGTTTTCTCTACTTTCTTCAAATATCTTAAATGGGAAGAAAGTTCCAAATAATTATATACATGATTCTCGTCTCATAAAGCATAAAACAACTAAAATAAAGATACATAATTTTAGTTATAGGTAAGCCGGGGAAGGCAGTGGCACCCCACCCCAGTACTTTTGCCTGGAAAATTCCATGGACAGGGGAGCCTGGTAGGCTGCAGTCCATGGGGTCGCTAAGAGTCGGACACGACTGAGCGACTTCACTTTCACTTTTCACTTTCATGCATTGGAGAAGGAAATGGCAACCCACTCCAGTGTTCTTGCCTGGAGAATCCCAGGGACGGGGGAGCCTGATGGGCTGCCGTCTATGGGGTCGCACAGAGTCAGACACGACTGAAGCGACTTAGCAGCAGCAGCAGCAGTGCTAGTGGTAAAGAACCTACCTACCAATGTGGGAGACGTAAGAGATGTAGGTTTGATCCCTGGGTTGGGAAGATCCCCTGGAAGAGGGCATAGCAACCCACTCCAGTATTCTTTGGAGAAAGAAATGGCAACCCACTCCAGTATTCTTGCTGGGAGAACCCCATGGACAGAGGAGCCTGGTGGGGGGCAGTCCACGGGATCTCAAAGAGTCGGACATGACCTAGCAACTCAACAACAATATAAAATAAAAAGCGTAAACAAAAAATGAAGATGGTGACCTCAAGTACAGGGAGGAAAGGAGAGAGAATAGAGAGGTCATATGGTTAGATGAAGACTGGCAAGGTCCCAGCTTTCATGTAGGATAGTAGCTTTACAAGCTTATTTTATGTTAAATAAGTAATCTAACACAGAAAGTGAGTGGATGGTATGTCATGAGCCAAAGACTATGATTAATCTACTTTTATGCATTTGAGATCTAAGGCAAATGAACAGAAAATAAATAGAGAAACTTCCAACCCATGAAAGCTAAAAAGAAAAATATCCAAATAAAGGAGAAGAAGAGAGATAAATAAAGATAAAAATAGACATTAATGAAATAAAATAATAACACAATGAAAACATTAGAATTGATCAATGGGGAAGAAAAGCTTGTTCTTTGAAAAGATCAATAACAGAGACAATCCTTTGGAGAATATGATCAAGAAAACAAGAAAGACCAGAAGTGTGCCAGGAGCTGTACTAAATATGCAATCAATCAGAATTTGTCTTACAAAAATGTTATTCAAATGTTCTGGTCTACAGAGCACTAGGGTAGAGAAAGGGAAAGAATAAAAGTGGATTTTTTTCTGGAGTTGATAACCATAATTCTAGCTCCATTGTTTGACAGTTATTTT
The DNA here is from genome assembly GCA_935064755.1 of Tragelaphus eurycerus. Taxonomy (NCBI): domain Eukaryota; kingdom Metazoa; phylum Chordata; class Mammalia; order Artiodactyla; family Bovidae; genus Tragelaphus; species Tragelaphus eurycerus. The sequence continues at coordinate 5,946,010 of CAKXYN010000034.1, read as the reverse complement.
TCAAGTGATTTCCAAGCACTTTGCATATCTTTATATGCATATCATTCCTACACCTTGGACTTTAAATCAGCCTTTATAGCACCATGATCATCTGAGAGACCACATGTGCCAACTCTGTGTCCCCAAGCATCTGGTTTACATCCAGCAGGAGCAAGAGGAAGAAGTTTGGGCATTTATTGGAGGAGTTCCAAGTACTCTTTGTTATTACATTTCCTTTTTCCTGTTTGTAATGCAAACAGGAAGTTCAGATCATAATTGTTTTACCTCTGCCCATTTAAATGTGCTATTAAAAATCATCTTAATGAATAGATATTACTATCTGGTGATGACTGCTCTGACCCTCCTGTCTAACAGCTCCGTTTATGTCTTGTTTGATGAAAGTTCTCCGCATCCACAAAGCAAAAGGGCAAGCTGATTTATGAACAAGACTTATTGTTACAGCAGCAGATTTGTATAATGAGAAATATATTAAATCTAATGAAGGGAGAGCGTGCCTACCAAGGCAGCAATGCGTTGTGATTAAGTGATTCAATATCCCTCAATGGATTAATTTAGACAATGCACCAGGGTATGTAGCCACTGCCAGACCCCTTTGCTCTAATGACAAATGCTAAGCAAGGCTGAACAGTTGTGCATATGTATTGGGTCTTTAAGGTGTGATGATAAAGTAAGGTGTCACCCTCAGGCCTCTACATTAACATGATGAATCCCAAAGATGCAAATGTCCTACCGACAGAGAACCTGGAAGATCTATCAACAGTGTCATCTTTTAATATCTGCTTACAGTAAAGCATTTACTATAAAAGAGACACTTCCTTTTACCTTTTCAACGAAGACCAGCTTCCAATATCTGACAAACACTAGATGCAACCCACGTTAATTCCCTCTCTGGTCCTCAGCAAAGCTCAGTCACAGGATGATCCATCACAGGCTCTGGTTTTCAAACAGAAGAATGCTAGCTATTATTTCACTGTCTACATTTACACACCCAGTACAGTAAGTGATGTCATTGGTGAGATTCGAAAACCACAGGGATCCTACCAGGGCTCAGCAGTCATTCCTACGGGCTGGAACAAGTCCACTTTCCAATTGTTTCTCACCAGTGTGACTGCATAAAGCAAAACCCTGTAACCTTCAGTTAGAGAGAGTTGAATTCTGCATTAAAAATAGCACGCTTGCAACACAACGCTCTTGGGGTATCCAACTGCATCACACACTGTAGAGCAACATAAGCTGTCCTAGCCTGTCCGTGCCACATGGAAAAATAAACATTCATCAGTCTGAGAGTTTGCAAGTAATGGATTCAAAAATTCTAATGTTTTTTCCCATTCCTTTATTTTCCTCAAGGAGAAAAAATATCTCAGGAGTACCAGCACCAGAATTAAGAAGCTAGAAGAAAACAACCACTTACTTGGCGTCCAGCAGGCTTAATAGGAAGAGTGAAATTTGCATTACCTTGGAGTTTCCATTCTGATGACTCAAGAACAGAGAGACATATAACATAATATTATATGTATTTACCAAAACTGGAAGAAAGAGAGGAAGTGTGACTTGTACATGAAGCAGGGGATTTTTTAAAAAAAGCTCTCACACACACCAATAAAAGACTAAATGTAGGTTTCAGCTTCCATTTTTTGTGTCCCCTAGACTGTTGGGTTCCCCTGGGCTTAATGAAACCATCTGAACTGTTTGATGTGAGGAATATAAACACCTTAGATGTGGGGACAGGCAAGCTGAAATTGGGGTCATACTCTGCAACATACTATGTGTTCCTGATGTGTTCTCTACTCCTTAAAGCATTATTATCCCTAATAATTGCGTCATTTCTGAGATACTTCTGCTAATGCCATCAACCAAAAGGACGCATTTGTTTATCAAAAGTTCCTTACTGAGTTCTAAGGAAGGTGGGCCCCGGTACTAAAGAAGCCTTTTTGGATGAAGAATGTGCTAGGTAGGGAAGGACATGCAAATCAGGAAATAGAAGCAGGAAAAGAGATCAATAGCTCTGCACAAGCCAGTTGTAATAGATTGTGAGGCCTTGGGCAAGGCTGTGTAAGGCACACACAGAAGCTGCAGTGGCTGAGTGGCTGAGTCTGATGTGGAAAGAGGAAGAGGCTTTTCGAAGAGGCTTCTTCTGGGGCTTCACTGCAGGCTTCCCTGGTGGCTCAGTGGTGAAGAATCTGCCTGCCAATGTAGGAGACGTGAGTCCGATCCCTGATCTAGGAAGAGCCCACATGCCTGGCAGCAACTAAGCCCGAGCACCAAAACTACTGAGTCTGTGCTCTAGAGACCAAGAGTTTCAACTACATGTGCCAGAGCCCACAAGAGGAGAAGCCACCGCAAGGAGAAGCCTGTGTGCAACGGCTAGAGAATAAAGCTAGAGAAGAGCCCGCCCGGCGGTGAAGACCCAGCACAGCCACGAAATAAATAGCTACAATTACAGGAAAAAAAGAGGCAACTGATAGCTGGGTTACACCGTGAGCACCGCCATGTAGGGTTATAAGTAAAAGGGCTTGAGAAACATAATGTTCAACAGAATCACTGCCAGGCATTAGGTAACCCCCGCTGGCATGAGTCTTTGTTGAGACCAGACTGCTTCCCTAGAACATCCACTGCTCCTGAGAAGATACAGCCTAATGCAAAGAGACCTTTCTTTTTTTCAAAGTCACATCATTTCCATTCTCCCAGGAAATAGCAAATTCACTTCTAAATGTTTCAGAAAGCAAATCAAGGAGCTGGAGGTCCGAGCACAGCAATGCAAGTAATTTAGTCCCAGGATTCAGTAAGACTTCCCTCAGTACTCAAATATAACTTTGAGCTCTGACAATTTAAACAGTACTATGCACCAAACACTCCTCCAAGTACTTTACGTATACTAACTCATTTCCTCTTCACTACAAACTCATGAAATAGACATTTCTAAATGGGATAAGTTGTTATCCCATTTAATAGGTGAAGAAAGTCAGGTCTGTAAAGATCAGATAACATTCCCAAAGATGCATAATAATTGGTGGAATGGAATTCAAACCCCAGGAGCCTGACTCTCAAATCCTAGACTATACTGCCTTTCTTTATCTGTATTAAATAGATAGAAACAGAGATAGGTAAAAAATGCAGGTTCAAACAAACATATAAAATTAAAATTTATATATAGAAATACAAATATATTTGTATTTCTAATACAAATACAGAAACAAATATAGATACAAATGTAGATATGGCTACCAGAAATATGGACATAGATCTGAAAGAGGAAAAGTATATACTAGTTTGTAAATAGAAAGAACTAGGGGGGAAAGCAGCTGAGAAAGGATTTGAGTGGTGGTTATGTTCAGTTCAGTCGCCTGGTTGTGTCCGACTCTTTGCAACTCCATGAACCGCAGCACACCAGGCCTCCCTGTCCATCACCAATTCCCCGAGTCCACCCAAACCATGTCCATTGAGTCAGTGATGCCAACCATCTCATCCTCTGTCGTCCCCTTCTCCTCCCACCTTCCATCGTTCCCAGCATCAGGATCTTTTTCAATGAGTCAGCTCTTCGCATCAGGTGGCCAAAGTACTGGAGTTTCAGCTTCAACATCAGTCCTTCCAATGAACACCCAGGACTGATCTTTAGGATGGACTGGTTGGATCTCCTTGCAGTCCAAGGGACTCTCAAGCGTCTTCTCCAACACCACAGTTCAAAAGCATCACTTCTTCTTGATGCTTGCACTTGTTGAAATTCATTGAACTGTATACTTAAAATGGGTTCATGTTGTTATATGTAAATAAGTCAGTAAATTTGACTGTTTTAAGTTCCTAGGAGATCTATTCCCCCTCCCACTTCTATTTTTCAACAGGAGAAACTGAAGACTAGAGAGATTAACGTCATCACCAATGTCTCATTGCCCTGGAAAATGTCACTGAGATGGTCCCTAAAACCTTAACCTAGAGCACATTGCTTTTTTACAACCAAGAACAAGAGAAAAAAGGATGAAATGGATCAGTTATTCTGTCAAACGAAACTTATTAACCAAAGAGGACAAAATGTTGAAAAAACTTTGCCACTTGCTGGGGTGGCAAGAAAGACCTTTTCCATTTTCTTTTTTTCTTGGTACAGAGATGGAGAGAATCATGACACCCATTTGGTACAAATTGTCTTCAACAATTAAATTCCCATGTTGCCTCTTCGTCCCTGAGTACTCAAACGACCCCATTTAAGGCATTCTTCCAGTAGAGAGAAGATCCTTATACTTCACATTCAGAGTCATTCATTCCCTGTTTTAAAATTCCTTTCAAAACAAGCCTTCTTACATGCTGAGATATTGAAGTTTAGCATATTGATTTTTTTACTTACTTTAAGTAATATAGGTATATATGTAGCCAATTCACTTTTTGTACAGCAGAAACTAAAACATTGTAAAGCAATTATACTCCAACAAAAAAAGTTAAAAATAAATAAAATCAACAGAATTACCCATTTAGGATACACATAGCAGTCTCAATACCAAAAATAATAATACTACTACCAAGTATATATTTATTGAAAATAGCTTTTTTTAATTCTCTTTGTCCTTACAGTCCATTCACTAGTGATCTATAGCCAAATTAAGGTATTTTGGAGCCATTTGAAGTAATTTCTGTTTTATGTGGTTTGCCAACTTGAAATACTATTTTGTTCCTTTGTTTCATTTTGTTTTGATTTTGGTTTGTAGAGATGGCTTTTAAAATTTTTATTCTCTTATAATTATGTAACATACATGATTTCAAGGTTGAATATATAAAACGCGGTATACATAAAATTTTTCAATTTTTTAAAAATGATTCGGCTAAAACAAACAATGCGTGTATATTTACAAGCAGATCTATACCCACGTGGAGAGAGGTGGGAGGATAAAAGTGGCAAGACAGTAACTATCTATAGATTCAAAAACTGTGTTAAATAAAATGGTGGAAGTGGCCAGCAAGAGAAGCAGGAGCAGAAGGGAATGTATTCACTAGAGATATCAGCTCATTGCAAAAGAAAAGGAGGAGCAGGGAGAGTAAAGTGTGAGAGCTGAAGGTCAGGGGATAGGAAGTGAGGGGCGAGAGGTGGAGGAGTGGAAGAGGAAGGAAAACAGAGAGGGAGCCAGGGCTCCTCCTGGCAGAAATGAGAAGCTCTGAGCTCTTCTTGGAAGTGGCTAAAGAAACACTTCCGTGCTTCCCCAAGTTGACTTAGAAAATGCCCAGTTCACTGACTTGGATAAGTGCATCTGTTTTATTTCATTTTATCTTATCTTATTTATTTTACTTTACTTTACTTTATTTTATTTTAAGGAATACAATATTACTATTCCGTTGTTGCTCAGCCGGTAAAGAATCCGCTTGCAATGCAAGAGACCTGAATTTGATTCCTGGGTCAAGAAGATCCCCTAGAGAGGAAAATGGCAACCCACTCCAGTATTCTTGCCTGAAGAATCCCATGGACAGAGAAGCCTGGTGGGCTACAGTTCATGGGGTCAGACATGATTTAGCAACTAAACCACCATATACAGTTAGACACGACTTATGACTAAAGCAATATATAGTAATATATATATTTTCAAGAAATGTTCAGAATTAGGGAATGTGGTTATAACTAAATTTTTTATGAAGAAAAATTTATAAAGAATTCAGAAAAAAAAATGTGTTTTTTTTTTTTTTTTTTTTTTGCCTCACTGCATGATGTGTGGGACGTGAGACCTTAGTTTCTTAACCCCACTGGGTCCCCTGAAGTGGAAGGGAAACTCGGAGTCTTAACCACTGGACCACCAGGGAAGTCCCTATTTTCTTCTGTTTTAATTTGGCGGTGGTGGTGGTTTTTATGGAGGTACATTTGATTTACAGTGCTGGGTGATGTGCATCCCTGTTAGATTGTCAGCCAGTCTAGGGGTGGGAGAAGCCAGGCTCCAAGGGAAGGGGCAGTCTCCCAGACCTGTGTTGTTCCTGGGAAACAAAATGAAAGAAAACTCCTCTTAAACAATAGTGCTGTCCAGGGAGAGTCTGGAATATGAAGGCTGGAGAAGCCAAACATTGATAAACTTAATTAAATTTCTAATGAAAATAGAGGCAGCCTGTAGCAATTACTCTCTGTAACTGAGACTAATATTCCAATTAGGCTAATTCATCCCCTGATGCTCTAAACAGAGTTATAGGTTTAATCCATATTTCTTCCCTCCTGTCAACAACGGATTTCCATCATTTTGGAAGCTCTGCTTTCAGGATGAAAGCGAGGGCTCTTGGCTCCTCTGAGCCATGATTGCAGTCAGCCTTGTGCTCTCAATACCACTTGGTTGGTTTTCTCTTCCCTCCCTTCTCTAAGACACCAGAATCTTCCTGCTCCTCTCAAAAGCCCCATTTCAGATATCCTTAAACTTGTTTTTCTTCTCACTGCCGTTAGTCCTCCTCCAAATGAAAAAAAAAAAAAGTGACAGAGAAAAGATTTTGTTCTTTCTCTGCCCTGAAGAGAAGACAAACAAGCTGTCCACCACGGCTGATGATTAATGCAGTAGAACATGTGGACTCAGCAGAATGCACCCATGTCTTTGTGGGGTGTCTGAGTGCAGGTTACCCCGCTGGCAGCCACCCAAACAGAACCCCTTGCTTAGTCAAGCTGAGCAGGGTATTCGAGGAACCAGGCAATCTGAGTCTGTGTCTGTGCCGCTCCATTTAGTACCAGGAGAAGTTATTCTGAGCCTGTGTTTCCTCATATGCAAAATGAGCATAGTTAGAATTTTCTTAGGTTCTCGGATATGAGTGAAACGAGACAACATAGCTACTTTTGTTGCTTTATCATTATATGTCTAGAACAGCGAAAAACACTTTACATATATTATTTCATTTACTCTTCTCAAAACTCCTCTGAGAAAAGGAAATCGCAGCTTATAGAAAAGAAATACCTGGGACTTCCCAGGTGGCACTAGTGGTGAAGAACGTGCTTATCACTGCAGGAGACGTGACAGACGCAGGTTCGATCCCTGGGTGGGGAAGACCCGCTGGAGAAGGAAATGGCAGCCCACTCCAGTATTCTTGCCTGGAAAACCCCATGGAGAGAGGAGCCTTTTAGGCTATAGTCCTTACGGTCGCGAAGAGTCAGACACGACTGAAGTGAGAGCACCGAAGCACCCCCTTGGCGGTCCAGTGATTAAGACTCGGAGCTCCCAGTGCAGGGAGGGAGGGTTTGATCCCCGGCTGGGGAACTAAGATCCCACATGCAACTTGGTGTGGCCAAAAAGAAAAAGGACATACCTTGCCCACATGGATGATTTTGTCCCTGCCATATAAGTACACAAAGGATGCTGTGGCCTTCAAGCCATCATCCACTGCAGGGGCCCAACTGTGCACCCTGGGTGGGGGGAGATTCAGGATGCAGAAAAGCAGGATACTAGCCTCAAATAGCTAAGCGTGTGCTGTGCTAAGTTGCTTCAGTCATTCCCGACTCTCTATGACCCTATGGACTGTAGCCCACCAGGCTCCTCTGTCCACGGCATTCTCCAGACGAGAACATTGCAGTGGGTAGCCATTCCCTTCTCCAGGGCATCTTCCTGACACAGGAATCGAACTAAGGGGCATATCAAAGGAATGATTTTGATGAGCCCAGACTGTTTCATCTTCCCATACATAGCAAAACACTAAATTCATTAGCTTGAGATGTTTGGTTTCCTTTAATTAACAGTTATCATTGGAAGTTTTTGTTGCAAAAACTCCTATATATCCTGAATCCTTCCTCATCTCCTAGGAGCAGTCCCTCAGAGGCACCTGAGAGGCTGACTTCCAGGTTTAAGGGCTCAGCAAGTCCGCCGAATAGAACATAGATTCTATCTCAATTTTTAGGTTGTGCTTTTATTTTTTTTTTTTTTCCAGTTGACACCCAAGTTCACAGGCAAGGCCAAGATGAAAAGTCAAGTCTGTCTGATTCCCAGGTCTGCTCTCCCCTCAACCAACACCTTACTTTATGTTTCATGACAGGAGAGGGCAAAACTGCAGAGTATTTTTAAAAGCAGTTTCATTACTTTCCATTAAATACATTTACTTGCACTATTCATTTTTAAGTTGTCAAACAGGAATCTCCCTCAATATGCTTTAATGAACACATAAAAGTCATTTGTAATGAGCACATTGTTTATATGTCAATGGTATTACGAAGGGCTTGAAAATAGTTTGTTTTCTTAATTAGATTAAACAGGCTTCCTGCAATCTTCTTTACTTTATTGATTTACTTAATGAACCTTTTTTTCATAGATAGTACAAATGTAAATTTCAGCTTGGCCTGTGAACAAATTATCTTAAATTCTGAATCAGTTGGGCTTTAATTAATGAGGCTTTATATCACTAGTGAGGCACAGAGATTTATTACATGAAAGTAGTCATCAGGAGAACAACTCTCCACGTGTGGCCAAGGAAGATGGTCTGGATCAGGTCACAGGAAAAGTAAGAGCTTTCTTCCCACTTTCAATCAGGTGACCTGAGGTGGCTGCAGCATGGCTACCAAAGGGTTCAGTTAGAAGCAACAGTTGGGAGTGCGTTGCCATTTCCTCCTGCAGGGGATCTTCCTGACCCAGGGACTGAACTTGGGTCTCCCGAATTGCAGGCAGATTCTTTACCATCTGAGTCACCAGGGAAGCATTATTATAAGCATTCTTTAATTTTCACCATCACTCAAACTACTAAATTATTTTGGATATGAGGAAGCTAAAGCTTGGAAATTTCAAGTAATGCCTGGTGGCTCACCCGGTAAAGAGTCTGCCTGCAGTGCAAGAGACCCGGGTTCAATCCCTGGGTCGGGAAAGATTCCCCTGGAGAAGGAAATGACAACTAACTCTAGTTTCTTGCTTGGAGAATTCCATGGACAGAGGAGCCTGGCGGGCTAGAGTCCATGGGGATGCAAAGAGTTGGCACAACTGAGCAACTGGCACTTTCACTTTTCTTCCCCAAGGCCATGCTACCAGTAAGCAGCAAAGCTAGAGTGGGTCTGATCTGGAAACTGACCCCAGAACCCACAGCGAAACACACAGTGATGTGATATTGAAGAGAAAGAAGGAATCTGGAAGGCAAAGACCCTCAACCACAATTACAGGCGCAGCGGAAAACTATGAGCAGACACGGCCAACTTGAAGATGCCAGAGCATCAAAGGAAGGCTTATGTTGTCCTCAGACAGCTGTAATGAGAGAATCACAAATGGCCAGCAACTGGCATGAGCCCAAGTGAAAGGTGTGATCTGACTTGACAAAGGGTTGTTTGTCTCAAGGCAGGACCCTGGGTCTGAATGAGGACCCGCCCAGATTCTGTGGGTAAAGCAGGAAGTGATACCCATGTCCATGAGGACAAAATGGGATTACAGGAGAGCCCAACAGGGGGCGCCAGAGAGCCCCCCTCTGTACCCTTGGAAAATAACTGCCACCACCATTATTTGTAAAACCATTGGAGAAATAAAATATTTTAGCAGAGATTATTTAAAGGGCTTACTTGGTGGCTCAGACAGTAAAGAATCTGCCTGCGATGTAGGAGACCCGGGTTCAATTGCTGGGTCAGGAAGACCTCCTGGAGAAGGGAATGGCAATCCACTCCAATATTCTTGCCCAGAGAATTCCATGAACTGTAGCCCTGCTGGGGTTGCAAGGAGTCAGACACCACTGAGCAACTAACACTTTTGGAGAACTTAAGTACCAATGTTACCCTGACCTAGGCTAGAATCCTTGTTCTGCCAGTTGTCATTACTTCTGTGATGTTGAACAAGCAACTTCACCACTTAAAGCTCCGTACTCCCATCTATAAAATAGTGGTTCCAAAAATAGTAGTTGACTTCATAAAGTTGTCATAAGGATTAAAATAAATCACATATATATGGGCTGTATTAAAATAAATCAGGTATACAAAATGCTTAGCAAGTGCCTGGGTCACAGTGCTCATAAATGCTGGCGATTACTATTATTTATGCTTTTAAATACTCTTTCACAGTCACAGTTTCATCTGAATTGAGAAAATCTGGTACCAGGCTCAGCATACAAATGTGAGAGCACGTACAAGACAGCAAAATTTTCTTGGCTCTGTGTCTGTTCCAGTCCTCCAGTAAGTGATATTTCCAAACAGAACTGGCAGGCCAGGAAATAGCTTGCCAATGACCATTTACTGTTTCTTCCAGGGACAGAGGAGCCTGGCAGGCTACAGTCCATGGGGTCACAAAGAGTAGGACACGACTGAGTGACTTTCACACACATACCCACGCCCAGGTAGAAAAGGACAACAGTGGAGACATCATTTGTTGAATTTGGAAATTTCTCAACAGCTAAGCACAATGACCTGCTCTCCTGTGCTCTCTCTTAGCAGAGTTGCTGAGGAGACACGAGGGAACGACCCCAAGTTAGCCTTCAGGAATTCTGAGTCCCTACCTTCTCTGTACTTACAATGCAGCAGAATTTAGAACAAGTCCCTAAGGCATGTCAGTTGACACTTACAAATAACTGACTTATGTGTAGCTATTTTAAGGTTGAACATGCACTGTCTCTCTAACACATTGTAAACTCCTTGAGGACTCAAACTTTTGACTGATACTCTTGTCACTTTCCCTGGAGCATCTAGGATTGTGATGTATGCATAAGAAGTAACCAATAAATATGTAGTGATTCATTAATAGCAGAGACAGGATTCAGAATGCAAATGCAATTGCATCCAGGTGGAGGGGACCTAAGAATCCTTCGTTGCTTCATCCTAAACAGCTCTGGGTAATGTGTGTGTGTTGGAGAAAGCAGTGACGCCCCACTCCAGTACTCTTGCCTGGAAAATCCCATGGACAGAGGAGCCTGGTAGGCTGCAGTCCATGGGGTCGCTAGGAGTCGGATACTACTGAGCGACTTCCCTTTCACTTTTCACTTTCATGCACTGGAGAAGGAAATGGCAACCCACTCCAGTGTTCTTGCCTGGAGAATCCCAGGGACGGGGGAGCCTGGTGGGCTGCTGTCTATGGGGTCGCACAGAGTTGGACACGACTGAAGCAACTTAGCAGCAGCAGCAATACATGTGTGTGTGTAATGAAGAACTTTATGGGAGTAAGCAGGAGTGATCAGGGTGCTTTTCCAATGCAGGGATTGGAATTCCAATGTTGTTCCAATGCAGCCCAATTGCACTAGGGAGTAATGGACTGCCAAAGAATGCCCAGCCTGCGTGATGCTAGGGCCCTCCAGTCCTGGAGGACGTGGCTGCTGATTCAGGGACAGTGATTTCTCTGCATCACAGAGCAACCACCACTGTGGCTCAGAAGAGACAGAATGGTAGGCCTTGGTGCTGACCAAAAACCCTCTCCAGGGATCTCTGAGTATGAGATGTGACCATCACAATCAGCAACTCAAGACACTAAGAATCTCTTTGCCTGGCTGTGGGTTTAGAACTGCTGGCTGCAATGTGGATGAATAAATAGATGGGCATTGGGGACTCCTTTCAACACAATGATTTTATTATTCTCCCACTGACCATAGCCTCCAGCAGACAGTCTGGCATCAGGAGCAAAATATCAAATAAAATGAAACACCTGAGAGCTGAAATTTTTGAAAGAGCCATTTGGCAACTTCTATTCCTTCCTGGTTGACTGTGTAAACTTTGCTTGGCAAGTTGAAAAGCTGTACCAAGCAAACCCTATCTCTGGCCATTAGAAGTACTTTCAAAAGCTAATATAATCAATTATGCCTTTTAATTTGCCAGGCAGCATTTACAGGGTTTAATTTTCTGCTGCTACACCTTCCAAATTATCTTCAGGTGGTGTTCAGGATCTAATAGGAACATGCATTGATATTATCTATGTCGATTCCCCACATGCACTGGCCCTCAGACCAATTCCCATTCCTAGAGGTGAAAGGTTTGTACAGTGAGGAAGAAAAGTCATAAGATGTTTACTCAATTATTTTACAACATTCATATCATCCTCCTTCCATATTCCCTACAAAGTAGTATAAAAATCAGCTCTCAGCTCCAATAATAATGGACCAAATGCAGAAAAATACTCTTTAAAGGGAACACATCAAGCAAAAATTGAGATGTAAATAAATAAGAGAGATAAAAGCCTAAATCTCTTATCATGTCCCAATATCATATGAAAAGAAAATTCCCTTGTAGGAAAAGAAATTAGATGTAGGATTTTGGTCAGCATAAAACACATATACTGACCTATTGGATGTCTTTGAGCAAAACCTCAAAATACAAATACCAACTAGATTGTGATATTTTAAATATCATCGTGGTTTAGGAGATAATGTAGGGTGTGTCCTGCACAATAGAGGAATTACTTCTCAACAGAAGGATGAAGTTCACAAATAATTCTTCCCTATATCTGGAGAGCATGAGAGTCACATGTAATGACAGTCGTACTTTCCTCTGTGTCATCAGGAAGGAATCATATAGATGCAAAGAGCCACCATCCTCTTAGAAAACTGCAACCAGACAGTGTCAGAATGACAGAAGTACATGGTAACATTGAAAATCTGGAATAAAGGAAAAAGAACTCATTGGTTTTTCCTGTTCTCTCCAGGGACTGGAAAGGACCCTTACATTTGGCATATATAAGCACTGGCTTTCAGTTCTCCCAACAGACATTTCATTAAAAAGAGTAACCTTGGAGATTTAGTCCAACCATCCTGGAGTTTGTCATTATTAGAGCTGTTCCCCCTCATATTTTCAATGAGTCAATAAAATTCTGTTCACTTACAGTTCATTTTCCAAATTAATTAATTGCTGTTTTTATTTTTATTGGAATCAGTCTTTTTTTTTCAGTTTGCTTAGTGATAGCCCATCTCCCAGAGTCACGTCACCTTCTGCATATATTGATGAAATAGTTTCTTTGAACTTAATGCTGAACCACAAAGTCAGAATGGAGTTCATGGGGAATCCCAGCAGGAAAAAAGATTGAGAACAACCAAAAGGTTAGGAATCTCCTGAATTAGGCAGGGAAATTTTGGAAATGTTTACCACAAGTTAATAGATGATATGGCATATATATTTTGGGGATTAATATATGTACACTAAGGAAATGGCAACCCACTCCAGCATTCTTGCCTGGAGAATCCCAGGGACGGGGGAGCCTGGTGGGCTGCCGTCTATGGGGTCGCACAGTCCGACATGACTGAAGCGACTTAGCAACAGCAATACTATATAGAAAACAGATAACCAACAAGGACCTACTATATCACACATGGAACTCTACTCAGTATTCTGTAATAACCTATGTGGGAAAAGAATCTGAAAAAGAATGAATATACCTATATGTATGACTGAATCCCTTTACTGTACACCTGAAACTAACACATTATAAATCAGCTCTACTCCAATATTTAAGAAAGAGACTCACAGACATAGAGAATGAGCTTACAGTTGCCAGGGGGAAGAATAGGGGAAAGAGATAGTTAAGGAGTTTGGGATGGACGTGCACACACTGCTATACAGAACCTACTGTAGCACAAGGACCTCATCTCAATGTGATGGAGTGGAGGGGAGTCTGGGGGAGAGTGGATACATGTATACATATGGCTGAGTCTCTTCGCCATTCCCCTGAAACTATCACAACATTGTTAGCTAAACCCCAATACAAAATAAAAAGTTTCCAAAAAAAAAATTGTTTATATCTTCCCAAAAAATAAAATTTAAGTTAAAAAAGAATTGATAAATGTATAACTGAACCATTTTGCTGTACACCTGAAACGAAAACAACATTATAAATCAACTATATCCCAGTATAAAATAAAAATTAAAGTAAAAAATATTTGTATACAAGCAAACCTCAAAAAGGGCTTCCCCAGTAGCTTAGCGGTAAAGAATCTGCCTGCAATGCAGGAGACTTGGGTTCTATCCCTGGGTCGGAAGATCCCCTAGAGAAGGGACAGGTTACCCACTCCACTATTCTTGCCTGGAGAATCCCATGGACAGAGGAGCCTGGCGGGCTACAGTCCATGGGGTCACAAAGAATCGGACACGACTGAATTTTGGCCACCTCATGCGAAGAATTGACTCATTGGAGAAGACTCTGATGCTGGGAGGGATTGAGGGCAGGAGGAGAAGGGGACGACAGAGGATGAGATGGCTGGATGGCATCACTGACTCGATGGGTGTGAGTCTGAGTGACCTCCGGGAGCTGGTGATGGACAGGGAGGCCTGGCGTGCTGCAGTTCATGGGGTCGCAAAGAGTCGGACACGACTGAGCGACTGATCTGATCTGAAGTGACTGTGAATGGACATATACCTCAGAAATACTGCAGGTTCAATTCCAGATCATCACAATAGAGACAATATAGCACTACAGGGAATCACATGAATTTTTTTTTCCCCCAGGTCATAGAAAATTTATGTTTGCACCATGTTGCAATAAATCAAAGTACAGTAAAACGAAGCCTGCCTGTAATGTTATGGTCCAAATGTTTGTGCTGCCTCCACATTCATCCTAACCCCCCAAAATGACAGGATCAGGAGGTCAGCTTTGGAGAGATGCTTAGGTCATGAGGGTGGAGCCCTCATGAATGGATTTAGTGCCTTTTAAAAGAGGTTCCAGAGAGCTCCTTAGCCCCTTTCTTTGCTTCAGATGAGCCGACTTCCAACCAATGGTACTTTCTCTTTGGGCCCCTCTGTGGTCCTAAGACTGGCCTATATCCAGCTATGAACCAGGAAGAGGGTTGTCAGTACAACACAACTATTCTGGAACCAAGATCTTGGATTTCCCAGCCTCCAGAACTGATAGGAATAAACTTCTGTTGTTTATAACTTATCTAGTCTATGGTATTTTGTTATAGAAGTCTAAAAAGACTAGCAAACATAATACATAACCTTTTCTGAAGATAATAATAAATATATATGAAATCTCAGTCAGTCAGTTTAGTCACTCAGTAGTGTCCGACTCTTTGCAACCCCATGGACTACAGCACGCCAGGCTTCCCCATCTATCACCAACTCCGAGAGTTTACACAAACTCATGTCCATTGAGTCAGTGATGCCATCCAACCATCTCATCCGCTGTCATCCCCTTCTCCTCCTGCCTTCAATCTTTCCCAGCATCAGGGTCTTTTCCAATGAGTCAGTTCTTCACATCAGGTGGCCAAAGTATTGGAGTTTCAGCATCAGTCCTTCCAGTGAATATTAAGGACTGATTTCCTTTAGGATAGACTGGTTAGATGTCCTTGCTGTCCAAGGGACTCTCAAGAATCTTCTCCAACACCACAGTTCAAAAGCAACAATTCTTCAGTGCTCAGCTTCCTTTATACCCCAACTCTCACATCCATACATGAGTACTGGAAAAACCATAGCTTTGACTAGGTGGACCTTTGTTACCAAAATAATGTCTCTGCCTTTTAATATGCTATCTGTGTTGGTCATAGCTTTTCTTCCAAGGAGCAAGTGCTTTTTAATTTCATGGCTGCAGTGTCCATCTGAAGTGATTTTGGAGCCCAAAAGATAAAGTCTGTCACTGTTTCCACTGTTTCCCCGTCCATTTGCATGAAGTGATGGGACCAGATGCCATGATCTTCATTTTCTGAATGTTGAGCTTTAAGCCAACTTTTTCACTCTCCTCTTTCACTTTCATCAAGAGGCTCTTTAGTTCTTCTTTGCTCTCTGCCATAAAGGTGGTGTCATTTGCCTATCTGAGGTTATTGGTATTTCTCCCAGCAATCTTGATTCCCGCTTGTGCTTCATCCAGCCCAGCATTTCTCATGATGTACTCTGCATATAAGTTAAATAAGCAGGGTGACAATATACAGCCTTGATGTACTCCTTTTCCTATTTGGAACAAGTCTCTTGTTCCATGTCCAGCTCTAACTGTTGCTTCCTGACCTGTCTACACATATCTGAAGAGGGAGGTCAGGTGGTCTGGTATTCCCATCTCTTGAAGAATTTTCCACAGTTTGTTGTGATCCATACAGTCAAAGACTTTGGCATAGTCAATAAAGCAGAAATAGATGTTTTTCTGGAACTCTCTTGCTTATCGATGACCCAGCAGATGTTAGCAATTTGATTTCTGGTTTCTCTGCCTTTTCTAAAATCAACTTGGAAGTTTATGGTTCCATCTGGAAGTTCATGGTTCATGTACTGCTGATGCCTGGCTTGGAGAATTTTGAGCATTACTTTACTAGCGTGTGAGATGAGTGCAATTGTGCAGTAGTTTGAGTATTTTCTGGCATTGCCTTTCTTTGGGGTTGGAATGAAAACTGACCTTTTCCAGTCCTGTGGCCACTGTTGACTTTTCCAAATTTGCTGGCATATTGAGTGCGGCACTTTCACAGCATCATCTTTCAGGATCTGGAATAGCTCAACTGGAATTCCATCACCTCCACTAGCTTTGTCCATAGTCATGCTTTCTAAGGCCCACTTGATTTCACATTCCAGGATGTCTGACTCTAGATCAGTGATCACACCTTTGTGGTTATCTAGGTCATGAAGATCTTTTTTGTATAGTTCTTCTGTGTATTCTTGCCACCTCTCCTTAATATTTTCTGCTTCTGTTAGGTCCATACCATTTCTGTCCTTTATTGTGCCCATTTTGCACAAAATGTTCCCTTGGTATCTCTCATTTTCTTGAAGACATCTCTAGTCTTTCCCATTCTATTTTTTGTTTTCCTCTATTTCTTTGCATTGATCGCTGAAGAAGGCTTTCTTATCTCTCCTTGCTATTCTTTGGAACTCTGCATTAAAATGGGTATATCTTTCCTTTTCTCCTTTGTCATTCACTTCTCTTCTTTTCTCAGCTATTTGTAAGACCTCCCCAGACAGCCATTTTGCCTTTTTGCATTTCTTTTTCTTGGGAATGATCTTGATCCCTGCCTTCTGTACAGTGTCACGAACCTCCATGCATACTTCTTCAGGCACACTGTCTAGCAGATCTAATCCCTTGAATCTATTTCTCACTTTCATTGTGTAATCATAAGGGATTTGATTTAGGTCATACCTAAATTTAGGTCTAGTGGTTTTCCCTACTTTCTTCAATTTAAGTCTGAATTTGGCAATAAGGAGTCCATGATCTGAGCCACAATCAGCTCCCAGTCTTGTTTTTGCTGACTCTATAGAGCTTCTCCATCTTTGGCTGCAAAGAATATAATCAGTCTGATTTCCATATTGACTATCTGGTGATGTCCATGTGTAGAGTCGTCTCTTGTGTTGTTGGAAGAGGGTGTTTGCTATGACCAGTGCGTTCTTTTGGAAAAACTCTGTTAACCTTTGCCCTGCTTCATTCTGTACTCCAAGTCCAAATTTGCCAGTTACTCCAGGTATCTCTTGACTCCCTACTTTTGCATTCCAGTCCCCTAAATGAAAAGGACATCTTTTTTGGGTGTTAGTTCTAGAAGTTCTTGTAGGTCTTCATAGAACTGTTCAACTTCAGCTTCTTCAGCATTACTGGTTGGGGCATAGACTTGGATTACTGTGATACTGAATGGTTTGCCTTGGAAAGGGACAGAGATCATTCTGTCATTTTTGAGACTGCATCCAAATACTGCATTTCAGACTCGTGTTGACTATGATGGCTACAACATTTCTTCCAAGGGATTCTTGCCACAGTAGTAGATATAGTTAAATTCACCCATTCCAGTCCATTTTAGCTCACTGATTCCTAAAATGTTGATGTTCACTCTTGTCATCTCCTGTTTGACCACTTCCAATTTGCCTTGATTAAGGACCTAACATTCCAGGTTCCTATGCAATATTGCTCTTTATAGCACCAGACTTTACTTCCATCACCAGTCACATCCACAACTGGCTGTTGTTTTGCTTTGGCTCCATCTCTTCATTTTTTCTGGAGTTATTTCTCCACTGATCTCCAGCAGCATATTAGGCACCTACTGATCTGGGGAGTTCATCTTTCAGTATCCTATATTTTTGCCTTTTCATACTGTTTATGGGATTCTCAAGGCAAGAATACTGAAGTTGTTTGCCATTCCCTTGTCCAGTGGACCACATATTGTCAGAACTCTCCACCTAAAGGTTGAGAAAAAAAGTTGTTCATCACTGACTCGATGGACATGAGTTTGAGTAAGCTCCAGGAGTTGGTGATGGACAGGGAAGCCTGGTCTGCTGCAGTCCATGGGGTTGCAGAGTCAGACACAACTGAGTGACTGAACTGAAAAATTGAGAAAAAGTATAAGGAAGGAAAAAACTGTCCTTTTTTTCATCCATAGATAATCACTATGAACATTTTTCTGTACATCCATAATCTTTTTGCATGTAGAGATATATCTACTTTTAAAAAAAATGGTGTCGTCTCATCAATTCTTCTTTTTCACTTAATAAAATATCATGAGCATTTTCTTAAAAAGTTCTTTGAGATCATCGTTTTTAATGATCACACAGTATTCTGGCTATAGATGTATTGTAATTTATTTTAACACCCCCCTCCCCACTGTTCGACATTTAGGTCGTTTCCATTCTGCTGTTGTTTGTTTGTTTGTTTGTTTGTTTTAAAAAAAGAGGTTGTGATAAATATCATCACGCATAAATCTTTGAGCACATCTCTGATTACTGCCTTAAGATAAATTCTCAGGCATGCCAAATTGCTCTCCAAGAAGTTGTTCAAGTTTACAGGCCCATCAACCATGTAGAAAAGTGACCCCAAGTTTTAATAAATGCTCACTTAGAATGGCTAGAGAACCCTACAAACTTATTAGAGAGCGAAAGCAATATTTTAAAGGGCATATAAACTATATCATCTATCTTATTCTCATGTGGCATTAATTCCAGGGGAACTTAGTTTCAAGGGTATTATTTTACTGGGTGGCTTATTTTAAACATTGGTGCTTGGACTTCCCTGGCCATCCAGTGGTTAAGACTCCACCTTCCAACGCAGAGAGGGACCGGTTTGATCCCTGGTCAGAGAGGTAAGATCCTAGATGACTTCATGGCCAAAAGCCCAAAACATAAACAGAAACAGTTTTGTAACAAATTCAATAAAGGCTTTAAAAATGGTCCATATTTTTAAAAAATCTTTAACATTGGTACTAGTGGGTTGTTTAAAAAGATGACCTAAGATATGTGAGATTTTGAAAATGCATTAACCATTACTTATGATTTTGTGCCTTGAACTTCTCCCTCCCTGAATATATTCCGCTTTTATAAAGAAAATTGATAGAAAATCATATTTTTTTTAATCTGCAGAAACAATTCCATAGCTCAATGTATAGAATTAAACCCTGTCCAAAGGATGAGACACATTTGTTTTCATGGATGAATCCAAGGTCAAAGAGGTACCTCGGACCTCATTTACGCTCTCAACTGCTATGAATGGCAGAAACAAATCCAATGGGAATATTTCCATCTTCCAAATGAACTAACTGAAATGCAGATGTGTAAACTGACTTTGCTATCATTACAGAAATTAGTGATACTGCTGCAAAACCCTAATTTCTTTATCATATCATATAGTAGAATATTCTACCATGCTTTTAAAAAAATCAGAACCCAACACATAGCAATACCTGTGTTCTTCATGTCTCAACAAAGGAAGGTCTTTTCCAAGGTGATGGATAGCAGGCAGGAGCAGATGGCCAGGAGGAGAATGTTCCAGCCGGGGGCTCTGAAGGACAGATGGGTTGCAATGCCCTGAGTCTCTTGACCACATGCTCAGTAATCCACAGGCTTTAAGAGCCTTGAAGAGGTGGCTACTGTCATCTAGCCAGGGGTTTGCAATTGTAGAGCCATACACACCCCAAACACAGAGATCAGAGTTTTTATTGGTCAGAAATTTGGTGTCTAATTGAAAATGGATCTGATTCTCTGGCAAGATCCTAAGAAAAATAGCTGAATTAAAAGTTGATAGAACTTTGATCACAATGCTGCCTCTGTTTAAATGTGTTTGTGTGTGTGTATGTGTGTGTGTGTTACTCACTCAGTCATGTTTGACTCTTTGCAACCCCATGGGCTGTGGCCCATCAGGCTCCTCTGTCCATGGGATTCTTCTGGCAAGAATACTGGAGTGGGTTGCTATTTCCTTCTCCAGAGGATCTTTCTGATCCAGGGATCAAACCTAGGACTCCAGCATTGCAGGCAGATGCTTTACTGTCTGAGCCACCAAGGAAGTATAATGTTGCCTAATTCAGCATATCAAGATCCTAGCTATTTCTCCTTTTTCATCTCAAAATTGTCTTCTCTTAGATTCCCCAGCCAGAAACTATCTTAGCCACACATGGTCTCTCCAAGTCCTTCACGTCCATATCTCATCATACTTAATATTTCCTGTTTTGTATTAAAACAACATATATGCACACCTATACTGGCCTCAGTGAGCTAGTAGTCTAGCTGAGGACATGCCTGCTTTATTTTTCCCACCCATCATATAGAGTTTTACACAGTATATTGGAGCAGAAGTACTTTAACAAATGTTTATGGAATAACTGAATAAATGAAAATGCACTAGTTGTTTCCTGCCAGTTCTATTAAGTAGCTCAGATACTAATCAACAACTCTCTTGAACTTTTGCAAGCCTGCCTCATGGACCAGAAATAAATTATTATCTCAGCATAGATTTCACCTTCCAGTGCAGGAGGCCTAGTGTCAGGGATCTAAGATCCCACATGCTGTAAGGTATGGCTAAAAAAAAAAAAAAAAAAAAAAACCATATATTTCCCCTAAGACACAAAGCTTACTTATTCCAGCTTTAAATTTTTTTGTTTTTATAAATGTGTAAATGGACACCAATGGGAAAGATGAGAAATAGCATGCTGACAGTACATTGTATTAACAAAATCACCATTCTGGGAAGTTTTCTTCATCAGGTTTTAAAGCAGCCAGATTTCCAGCTTTATAGATATTAAGTTTCCCATACTTGTCCAGGGGGGCCCAAGTGTAATAGCTAAGAGACAGTGTTGATGGTAAAAATAAAGATACTGTCCATGTTAATATTGCATTTCTTCAAAAATATGGATCGAAAGGATACATGCATCCCAATGTTCTTTGCAGCACTGTTTTCAATAGCTAAGACTTGGAAGCAATCTAAATATCCACCAACAGAGGAATGGATAAACAAAATGTGGTACATATATACAATGGAATATTTAATTCAGTTCAGTTCAGTCACTCAGTCATGTCCGACTCTTTGAGACCCCATGAATCACAGCACGCCAGGCCTCCCTGTCCATCACCAACTCCTGGAGTTCACTCAAACTCACGTCCATCAAGTCGGTGATGCCATCCAGCCCTCTATTACTCAGCTGTTAAAAAGAATGAAATAATGCCATTTGCAGCAACATGGATGGACCCAAGGATTATCATACTAAGTGAAATAACTTGATAAAGACAAACATCAGATGATATCCTTTA
The DNA here is from genome assembly GCA_935064755.1 of Tragelaphus eurycerus. NCBI lineage: Eukaryota > Metazoa > Chordata > Mammalia > Artiodactyla > Bovidae > Tragelaphus > Tragelaphus eurycerus. The sequence goes on along the minus strand of CAKXYN010000034.1, from coordinate 5,924,742 downwards.
TATGTGGAATCTAAAAAAAGTTATTTAAACTAGCTTATTTACAAAATGGAAACAGACTCACAGACTTAGAGAATGAACTTACAGTTACCATAGGGGAAGAATGAGGGGGCATGGATAGTTAGGGAGTTAGGATTGACATGTGAACACTGCGATATACAAAACACATAACTGACAAAGACCTACTGTATATTACAGGGAATTCTATTCTAAACTCTGTAATAACCTAACTGGGAAAAGAATTTGAAGAACAGATAAACATATGAAGAACTGAATCACTCTCTTGTACACCTGAAACAAATGCATTGTAAATCAACTCTACTCCAATATAAAATTTAAAACAAAAAAATTAACATGTACTTCTAGAAACAACTACTATAACCAGCCCATGTCTTTTGTTAGCATGGGAGCTTCCCAGTGGCTTATGAGAGATTCATCCCTCAACAGTAGCCAAAAAGCTCAGAGTAGATATCTAGAAAAACAGTAAACAAATCAATACTTTATTTTTAAGCCATACAACGTTTTTGAATAATCTTAAATAAGAGCTTTTTCAATTTTTGTTATAAATGAAGTATGTTTGTAAAGGGAAACACCCAGAATCTACTAAACACCTGACCAGGCACTCAACCGATAGGAGTACGCAGACAGAGGTCTGGCCAGAAAGGAAAACAAAAGCAAAACAGTCTTCATAAAGCATGCAACCACATGCAGTGTGTTAGAAGAAATATATATGTATATAATGCAGTGCCATGGTCATGAGACCAGAGCTACTAGATTAGTATCCAGGATATGTTAACACAGAGCTGGGACAGATTAGTTTAGTATGGGCAGAAGGCTGAGTAGAGATTTTTGTAGGGGAAATGTTGTATTTGCAGCTCTCCTCTGGTAACAACAATCGGGTGTGTGCAAGATATACTATATAGAATAAACCACTAGAACACATTTTACACCAAAGACATTCAGGCTGAGAATGAAGATTCGGGAAAGCTGCTAAAACCACAGGAGCCCTGGTCAGAAAACCAGTTAAGTCCAACATCTCTTGTAACATCATTAAGTCAAAGGAAGACTCCTTTTATATCCTCAGTACTTGTATGTGCGAAGGCAAAGCAATATGTGCTTAAAGAAATGAAGGACAGGGATTCAGAAGATATGAGTTCAGTTCCCAGTTCTGTTACAAACAGGAATACATCCTCATCTATTAAAGTGACTCTTTGTGAGTTACGAGTGTGTTACAGGGGAAAGATCAAAGAACCTTGATGAGTACAGCAGCTGGTCCCTGATGAACTCAAGATCACTGCAATGTAAAACATTATTACTGAAATCATCTTTGAGAGATGATTTATGATTTTAGGTTTTCTTTAGTCCCTTTGCTAGAATATAGTGGAATTGGTTATAACTAATAGCTGCCCAGTCAACTGTCATCAGAACCATGTTTTCTCTGAAATAATATATATATCCCATATTCCTTGATATGAAAAGGAAACTTATCATGCTGCCATGTAATAATAGAGGTCTAGCTTCTAATCCAGAGGTCTTCAAACTCCAAGTTTATGAAACTCTGATTTCAGGAAAACTTGCCAAAATTCTGGGATAGAAACTTCTAGAAATTGCTGATTTTTTTCATTGAATAGATCTAACTGAAGATATATGATTAATTTTTTAAAAAATAGTACATGAACTTGACTAGATATGTGTTTGTATAAGTGTGTATGTGAACACTCATTGTTTATACTGTAAAAACTCCATGTAATTTTACTTTTTATTTATGTTACCTGTCGCTGCCTAAGAGCAGTTGCATTTGAATATCTGTCAATTTCTTGTTTATTTACTGCAATTTTAGCCTTAAATATTTGGATGCTGTGTTAGTTGGTACAAAATTTCCAGTGTAATGGCAGCGTACACCATGACTAATATAAGCTGTTTATTTTGGATTTATGTAATGCTTTTTGTTTTGAACCCTTGTTTTCAAATATTAATGGTTACGATCCCTGACTTTTATCGCGGTTATTATTAGTCTGGAGGTTTGTTTGCCATTGTGTTGTCTGTTACTTACACGCATATATTCATCTGCCAAAGATGGCTTTGTCAATTGATTTGTATTTGATCTTTTTGAAATTATTTTATTTAAATCTGCCCCTCATATAATCTGAGACATTTTGTTTTACTTTGTGAATTTACTCCATTTATACTCATTTTCATAAGAAACATAAGTTTATTTTTTATTAATATTTTATGCTTTGTTACTGGTTCTGTTTTTGTACTTTGATTAGTTGTTATTTTTTCCTTGTAGTCTTAGCAGTGTAGTATTTTCTTAGTGCCAGGTTTTTTTCCATTCTGATCATCTAAAAGATGTGTTGTCAGTCTCTTCTTCCAAGTTCTCTATAACTTTAAATTGTATGATTCACAGAGGGGCTCCCTGGTGCTCCAATGGTTAGGATTCTATGCTTTCGCTCCTGAGGGTGCAGGTTCAATTTCTGATCAGGAAACTAAGATCCCACAAATTGTGAGGCCACAAAAAATTTTAAAAATAATTTTTTAAATTACAATGCTTCAACCTCTATTTATTGACTTATCAACTCTGTACTTTTGTCTTTTGACTTTCAGTTATGAAAGATGAACAAATTAGTCCCCTCTCTTGTACTTCTAACTCCGTGCTTCCCTGTCTCCCTGCAGATTTTCTAGTTACTATCATTTTATATTGTCAAGGCTTATATCAGTTACATCCTCTTCCGTAACCAAAACCCCTATAGTTTATTTTTTCCTTAACTTTCTTATGTTTTTAAATAGATTCACTGGTTACCTCCAGATCTTTCATACTGTTGCTTCCCCAGCCCTGATTCCCTTACTTAATTTCCTGTATTTGGCTGTTAGATTCCATCATAAACGAATTGTTTCAAGAGGATTTATGAGCATTACATTCTTCAATTACTTGCATGTTTAAGAATGCCTTTCTCTTCACTTGAAAGTCAAGTTGGTAGAGAACACAATTTTTATGTCTTTTTTTCATCTCTACAGAAATGTGTAGACATTTAGCCAGTCTATTTTAAAATAACATACTATTAATAGAGCGTAGTAAGCTTCACATCTACCCCCACGCTTTTTCTACCTGGATTTCTACAAGAGTTTTCTTTCCCTCCAAGTTTACTAATTAGGCTACAACTCATTACCTTTTACTTTGAACTTTTTTCTTTACTTGAAACATGTGCTTTTAGGACAATGAATTCTTGAAAGCTTTATTGCATGTGAAAGTCACTCAGTCGTGTCTGACTCTTGCAACCCCATGGACTATAGCCTGCCAGGCTCCTCTGTCCATGGGATTCTCCAGGCAAGAACACTGGAGTGGGTTGCCATTTCCTTCTCCAGGGGATCTTCCTAATCAGGGATCCAACCCCGGTCTCCAGCATTGCAGATAGATGCTTTACTGTCTGAGCCACCAAGAAAAGTTTATTAGATTTTGTTAGTCTATTAGTTTTATTAGCATATTTATCTATCATTAAAAAAAATTATTAACATACTGAATTCTGCTTTGTTTTACATATCTGTTTCCTCTTTGGAATTGAAACTGAGTGACCCCCTGTGGGGTTCCCAGGCCTGGAGACCCCTTAGTCCCCTTGTTTCTTGTAGGCAAGGCTTCAGCCTCCATAACTTTCCCTTAGTTCCAAAAGGCAGATTCAAATAGGTGCTAATCAAGAGAAGAACAGCCAAAAAGCACCTGAGGAAATATGAAAGGGACCAGAGAATCTCATCAAGATTAGGTCTAATCACCTGAGACAAGATTAAGGGAGTTCGAATCCTAATCATACCCTAATCTTGTCAGCGATCCCACCTTCCAACTTTTGCTATAAAGTTCAGTTCAGTTCAGTCCAGTCACTCAGTCATGTCCGACTCTTTGCGACCCCATGAATCACAGCACGCCAGGCCTCCCTGTCCATCACCAACTCCCGGAGGTCACTCAGACTCACATCCATCGAGTCAGTGATGCCATCCAGCCATCTCATCCTCTGTCGTCCCCTTCTCCTCTTGCCCTCAATCCCTCCCAGCATCAGAGTCTTCTCCAATGAGTCAACTCTTCGCATGAGGTGGCCAAAGTACTGGAGTTTCAGCTTTAGCATGAGCCCTTCCAATGAATACCCAGGACTGATTTCCTTTAGAATGGACTGGTTGGATCTCCTTGCAGTCCAAGGGACTCACAGAGTCTTCTTCAACACCACAGTTCAAAAGCATCAATTCTTTGGTGCTCAGCTTTCTTCACAGTCCAACTCTCACATCCATACATGACCACTGGAAAAACCATAGCCTTGACTAGACCGACTTTTGTTGGTAAAGTAATGTCTCTGCTCTTTAATATGCTATCTAGGTTGGTCATAAGTTTCCTTCCAAGGAGTAAGCATCTTTTAATTTCATGGCTGCAGTCACCATCTGCAGTGATTTTGGAGCCCCCAAAAATAAAGTCTGACACTGTTTCCACTGTTTCCCCATCTATTTCCCATGAATTGATGGGACCGCATGCCATGATCTTCGTTTTCTGAATGTTGAGCTTTAAGCCAACTTTTTCACTCTCCTCTTTCACTTTCATCAAGAGGCTTTTTAGTTCCTCTTCACTTTCTGCCATAAGGGTAGTGTCATCTGCATATCTGAGGTTATTGATATTTCTCCCGGCAATCTTGATTCCAGCTTGTGCTTCTTCCAGCCCAGCGTTTCTCATGATGTACTCTGCATATAAGTTAAATAAGCAGGGTGACAATATACAGCCTTGACGTACTCCTTTTCCTATTTGGAACCAGTCTGTTCTTCCATGTCCAGTTCTAACTGTTGCTTCCTGACCTGCATACAGGTTTCTCAAGAGGCCGGTCAGGTGGTCTGGTATTCCCATCTCTTTCAGAATTTTCCACAGTTTGTTGTGATCCACACAGTCAAAGGCTTTGGCATAGTCGATAAAGCAGAAATAGATGTTTTTCTGGAACTCTCTTCCTTTCTCCATGATCCAGTTGATGTTGGCAATTTGATCTCTGGTTCCTCTGCCTCTTCTAAAACCAGCTTGAACATCTGGGAAATTCATTGTTCACGTATTGCTGAAGCCTGGCTTAGAGAATTTCAAGCATTACTTTACTAGCGTGTGAGATGAGTGCAATTGTGCGGTAGTTTGAGCATTCTTTGGCATTGCCTTTCTTTGGGATTGGAATGAAAACTGACCTTTTCCAGTCCTGTGGCCACTGCTGAGTTTTCCAAATTTGCTGGCATATTGAGTGCAGCACTTTCACAGCATCATCTTTCAGGATTTGGAATAGCTCTCTGGGATTCTATCACCTCCACTAGCTTTGTTCATAGCGATGCTTTCTAAGGCCCACTTGACTTCACATTCCAGGATGTCTGGCTCTAGGTCAGTGATCACACAAATCGTGATTATCTTGGTCATGAAGATCTTTTTGTACAGTTCTTCTGTGTATTCTTGCCACCTCTTCTTAATATATTCTGCTTCTGTTATGTCCATACCATTTCTGTCCTTTATCGAGCCCATCTTTGCATGAAATGTTCCCTTGGTGTCTCTAATTTTCTTGAAGAGATAAACTTCTCATCAAATCCTCCCAGGTTGGGCCACACACTTGTCAAGGCAGGAGCCTACTATGCCCCCCTTTGTCTGGCAAAGTAATAAAGCTCTGCTTTTCTGCTTCATCCCAAACTTTGATTCCAAGACTCGGCAACATTTCAGTAACAATTCTGGTGACCACAAGGGAACTGACTTGGAGGCGGTCCTGGGGCAGGGGTTCCTAAAGTTCAGATTACCTGGGACTCTTGCCTGGAAAGGACAAATCCCAGGTCAAACCCTTGTTCACCATCCCAGCAGCTGAAACACTGAGGCGGGATTAGACAGCGGAAGAGGGATGGTCCAGCAACTGCCAGGCCCTTTCTGCTTCATGGACAGTTGTCTCCTCCTCCTTACTGGACCATGCTGGACTTCCTACTCTGAAAAATCATTTTCAATGATTTTGGAGAAGGATAAAAGACAGCATCCGACATCGCTACACCTCTGCTGGAATCTGGGTAAGTCCCTGGGAGTGCATTCCCAGGCTCCTTTGATTTTGTCCCACTGAGGAACTTTGGTTCTGTCTGGGAAACGTCCAGTTCCTGTCTGGGGATTTTTCTGCTTCGGAAATCCAGAATATAAGGCACAGCTGGACTAAGATTGTGGACCAAGTGGGACATGGAAGCGGCCACTCTGTGCTTTCCGCTACCTGCTTTTTCTGGCCTAAAGCTTCTATCTGCTGACAAGGATTCTCTTTTGTTTTCAGTGTGTGAGTGATCAAACATGGGAAGGACTTTTCCTCCTTTTTCTTCTCTTCCTTCATCTTCTCCTGCTGCTTCTTTCTTTCTCTTTCTTCTTATTTTTCTTATTCACCTTCTCCTTTTTCTTTGTTTTTCTTCACCTCCCCCTCCTTATTCTCCTTCACCTCCTTATTCCACTCCACCTCCTTCTCCTTTTTCTTTTACTTCTCCTTCTTATCCTCCCTCCAACTGATAGCTCTCACCCCCCAACCCCAGGGAAAATCTGGGCAGAGTGGTCAACCTATAGTTCTAAACCTATGACTATTAAAAAAAATAGAAATTCTATTGTAATTCTGTTTGCCCCACATACATGGCTGAAAATGAGGAAAGATGGACTTTGAATGGTAGCCTAAATTACTGGACTATTCTCCAGCTAGAGCTGTTTTGTCACAGGAATAGAAAGACAGGAGAAGTTTCATAGGTTCAGGCATTCATGCAGTTTGTAATAAAGTGAGCAGCTAGGTAGCAGGCTGATGATACCAAGAGGAAGGAAAGACATTTTGTCTAGAACTGGTTGTTTCTGAAAGGAAAGGAAAATCGGGAACACAGAGAAAAGAGTTGTACACGTGGTGTTTGTGGGACCATGTCTGCTGTTTGTGTGCCTGTGTGTCAGTGTTTACATTGACCCATTTTTGAAAAAAGGGCTCATGTGCGAAAACACCAGAGTGTCCTTCCCTACTGTGTCTGGTTTTGCCTGTGAAAGAATGTTAGTTGGGATTTTGCCTTTTGGACTAGCCTTGTTAGGGGTGATCAGAGCTCTCTTCCATCTTATAATCCCCCTCCCCCAGAGTATTTTTACAGAACTGAGAGATCTTCAGCTATGTCCCCATTAAAAGAAATCGTTCCACACCACTGTGTCCAGGCCCTCTGGAACACTTCATCTAAACCAGTCTCTAATTTTTGAGACTGAAGAAATAGGTGAGGAAAGAAGACTCCTTAAAAGTCAAGCAGAAGACTGTGAGATTGCTGGTTCTGTTTTTCAATTCAGTTCAGTCGCTCAGTCGTGTCCAACTCTTTGGACCCCATGGACTGCAGCATGCCAGGCCTCCCTGTCCATCACCAACTCCTGGAGCTTGCTCAAACTCATGTCCATTGAGTCGGTGATGTCATCCAACCAGCTCATCCTCTGTCATCCTCTTCTCCTGCCTTCAATCTTTCAATCTTTCCCAGCATCAGGGTCTTTTCCAATGAGTCAGTTCTTCACATCAGGTGGCCAAGTATTGGAGTTTCAACTTCAGCATCAGTCGTTCCAATGAATATTCAGGACTGATTTCCTTTAGCATGGACTAGTTGGATCTCCTTGGGGTCCAAGGGACTCTCAAGAGTCTTTCTTCAACACCACAGTTCAAAAATATCAATTCTTCAGTGCTCAGCTTTCTTTATAGTCCAACTCTTACATCCATACATGACTAATGGAAAAACTATAGCTTCGACTAGACAGACCTTTATTGGCAAAGTAATGTCTCTGCTTTTTAATATGCTGTCTAGGTTGGTCATAGCTTTTCTTCCAAGGAGCAAGCATCTTTTAATTTCATGGCTGCAATCATCATCTGCAGTGATTTTGGAGCCCAGAAAGACAAAGTCAGCCATTGTTTCCCCATCTATTTGCCATGCAGTGATGGAACCAAGAGGCTCTTTAGCGCCTCTTCACTTTCTGCCATAAGTGTGATGTCATCTGCATATCTGAGGTTATTGCTATTTCTTCTGGCACTGTTGATTCCAGCTTGTGCTTCATCCAGCCTGGCATTTCGCATGATACACTCTGCCTATAAGCTAAATAAGCAGGGTGACCATATACAGCCTCAATGTACTCCTTTTCCTATTTGGAACCAGTCTGTTGTTCCATGACCAGTTCTAACTGTTGCTTCCTGACCTGCATACAGGTTTCTCATGAGGCAGATCAGGTGGTCTGGTATTCCCATCTCTTTCAGAATTTTCCACAGTTTGTTGTGATCCACACAGTCAAAGGCTTTGGTATAGTCAATAAAGCAGAAATAGATGTTTTTCTGGAACTCTCTTGCTTTTTCGATGATCCAATGGATGTTGGCAATTTGATCTCTGGTTCCTCTGCCTTTTCTAAATCCAGGCTGAACATCTGGAATTTCACAGTTCACATACTGTTGAAGACTGGCTTGGAGAATTTTGAGCATTACTTTGCTAGAGTGTGAGATGCGTGCAACAGTGTGGTAGTTTGAGCATTCTTTGGCATTGCCTTTCTTTGGGATTGGAATGAAAATAGACCTTCCAGTCCTGTGGCCACTGCTGACTTTTCCAAATTTGCTGGCATATTAAATGCAGCACTTTCATAGCATCATCTTTTAGGATCTGAAATAGATCGACTGGAATTCCATCACCTTCACTAGCTTTGTTCAGTGATGCTTCCTAAGGCCCACCTCACTTCACATACCAGGTTGTCTGGCTCTAAATGAGTGATCACACCTTTGTGGTTATCTGGGTCATGAAGATTTTTTTTTGTATAGTTCTGTGTATTCTTGCCACCTCTTTCTAATATTTTCTGCTTCTGTTAGGTCCATACCGTTTCTGTCCTTTATCAAGCCCATCTTTGCATGAAATGTTCCCTTGGTATCTCTAATTTTCTTGAAGAGATCTCTAGTCTTTCCCATTCTATTGTTTTCCTCTATTTCTTTGCATTGATTGCTGAGGAAGGCTTTCTTATTTCTCCTTGCTATTCTTTGGAACTTTGCATTCAAATGGGTATATCTTTCCTTTTCTCTTTTGCTTTTCACTTCTCTTCTTTTCACAGCTATTTGTAAGGCCTCCTCAGACAGCCATTTTGCTTTTTTGCATTTCTTTTTCTTGGGGATGGTATTGATCCCTGCCTCCTTTACAATGCCACGAACCTCCATGCATAGTTCTTCAGGCACTCTATCAGATCTAATCCCTTGAATCTATTTCTCACTTCCACTGTATAGTCATAAGGGATTTGATTTATGTCATATCTGGATGGTCTAGTGGTTTTCCCTACTTTCTTCAATTTATGTCTGAATTTGGCAATAAGGAGTTCATAATCTGAGCCACAGTCAGCTCCTAGTCTTGTTTTTGCTGACTATATAGAGCTTCTCCATCTTTGTCTGCAAAGAATATTATCAATCCGATTTTGGTATTGACCATCTGGTGAAATTCATGTGTAGAGTCTTCTCTTGTGTTGTTGGAAAAGGGTATTTGCTATGACCAGTGCATTCTCTTGGCAAAACTCTGTTAGGCTTGGCCCTGCTTCATTTTGTACTCCAAGGCCAAATTTGCATGTTATTCCAAGTATCTCTTCACTTCCTATTATTCCATTCCAGTTTCCTATAATGAAAAAGACATCTTTATGTAAAAGCTAATTTGTAAATGAGCTCTATTTAATTGACTTAAAAGTAAATGGTTAAAAAATAAGCCTAAATGTCTAGAAAATTGATCAAGATAAATTTTAGGACCACATGACCTGGGATATATTCAGTACTGAACTGATATCTGCTATGGAAGGTGGTTTAAGCTTATTAGTTTGATTAATATAGACAACTCTTTGGAGTCACCAGTGGTGAAGCAATGCAAGTGACATAAGAGCTTTGGGGTAAGTGAAGTGAAATGTTAGTCACTCGGTCATGATGGAGTCTTCGCAACCCCATGGACTGTAGCCTGCCAGGCTTCTCAGTCCATGAGATTCTCCAGGAAAAAATACTGGAGTGGGTTGCCATTTCTTCCTCCAGGGGATCTTCCCCACCCAACCTGGGTCTCCTGCATTGCAGGCAGATTTTTTATGTCTGAGCTACCAGAGAAGTGTATAGGAATAAAAAGTCTTTAGGAATAATTGTTTTAGGAATGTGTACTTAAGAGTATTCTCCTCAGCTACGTGGTAACTTAAAATTTTAAAGTTAAGTTAAATCTTAGAAGTTTAATTAAATAGGTAGGTCATATTCAAATAAAATATGAAACATTAATTAGTGAATATTGGCTTCCCCTTGGCAGAGAGGAAAACTAAAGATGCCTTTTTGAGATATTCTCCATAAGAAAACATATGTTTTTAGAGTTGTGCATGATCAGGATTTTTTAAGATTGGATTAAATCTACTTGTGTAAATGGATTTTGTTGGGAGTGGGCTAAGTACAGTTTTCTTGGAATACTGCTTTTGATAACAGCTTGTAAGTCCCTTTGCCTTTAAGTGATCTATATTTAACTAAGATTATTTGGCATATTAAATGTAATTCTAGTTACTGTTACCAAGTTCATTTACCAAGTTACACTGAAATCAGGTGCTTAATTGTACCCTTTTAACTCTTTATGTCATTTATAATTATTGTACTCTGATGCCTTTGCAAAAATGCTTCATCTTCAAGAAGACTTATGTGAAGGATGCCTTTTGACAAATAAGTTCTCTGATAAATTTCACATCATACTGCTGAGCTGCGTGTGGGAAAAAAATACTTAATGAAGAATCTGATGCCTTCATAAAAAGCTAACAAAGGATTGGTTACTAAGTGAACTGGTGAATATAATTATAATGTTTATGGGTTTGGGAGTTTTGTATTTTTTCTTTTTTTAAATCTGAATTATTACTGGTTTTGACTCATGTTTTCCAGATATAGGAAAGCCTTCTTCCCAACCCCCTGCTCAGGCTAATTATTACTTAGAGCAGTTGGGTAAATTACACTTCTCCAGGTAAAATTGAAATAGTTTTTTCTCTCTGCCTAGTCCCTCCAGAAATTGGAGTCTCTTGGGTTCTGAGCAACCTTATCAGGTGAATGGGAAAGACTGTCTCCTGGCATGTGCAGGAATTTGATATTTGGGGAACTTCTATAAAAGAGAGAAGGCAATGGCAACACACTCCAATACTCTTGCCTGGAAAATCCCATGGACAGAGGAGCCTGATAGGCTGCAGTCCATGGGGTTGCAAAGAGTCGGACATGACTGAGCGACTTCACTTTCACTTTTCACTTTCATATATTGGAGAAGGAAAGGGCAATCCACTCCAGTGTTCTTGCCTGGAGAATCCCAGGGACGGAGGAGCTTGGTGGGCTGCCGTCTATGAGGTCGCACAGAGTCGGACACGACTGAAGCAACTTTGCAGCAGCAGCAGAAAAGAGAAATCCACCAAAACAGAATCTGATATAGGCCTTTGGCATAACTGTCCAGGACCCAAGAGGTCTTTTGGATATGTAGTCTGGGTCATAATTCCTGAGGAATTATGCCAGAGTCATTGTGGAGGGGCCTATCTGGTCAATGGACTAGATTTCCTTCAAAAACAAAAGTCTTGGCTTGACTATGTTCAATGGAGATGAGGGTAATTTTAGGGGAAAAGATTATGTTTCAAAAGATGTAAAATTCTTGATCCATTAATTAAAGTCTGTATGTTTAGGAGAAGAGGAAAATTATCTAGTGAAGTTATCAAAGTGTAATTACTCTTGATGCATCGCTGCTTGCTTTAGATATACTGCTAAAAGCACATGCACCATGCCTGTGTGACAGTTGGGCATAAATCATACAGTGTATGGCCTACTTCGCATGAGGTGGCCAAAGTACTGGAGTTTCAGCTTTAGCATCATTCCTTCCAAAGAACACCCAGGACTGATCTCCTTCAGAATGGACAGTCCATGGGGCTCTCAAAAGTCTTCTCCAACACTACAGTTCAAAAGCATCAATTCTTCAGCACTCAGCTTTCTTCACAGTCCAACTCTCACATCCATACATAACTACTGGAAAAACCATTGCGTTGACCAGATGGACCTTTGTAGGCAATGTCTCTGCTTTTTAATATGCTATCTAGGTTGATCATAACTTTCCTTCCAAGGAGTAAGCGTCTTTTAATTGCATGCCTGCAATCACCATCTGCAGTGATTTTGGAGCCCCCAAAATAAAGTCTGACACTGTTTCCACTGTTTCCCCATCTATTTCCCATGAAGTGATGGGACCGGATGCCATGATCTTCATTTTCTGAATGTTGAGCTTTAAGCCAACTTTTCACTGTCCACTTTCACTTTCATCAAGAGGCTTTTTAGTTCCTCTTCACTTTCTGCCATCATTGGAAAAGACTCTGATGCTGGGAGGGATTGGAGGCAGGAGGAGAAGGGGATGACAGAGGATGAGATGGCTGGATGGCATCACCGACTCAATGGACATGAGTTTGAGTGAACTCCAGGAGATGGTGATGGACAGGGAGGCCTGGCGTGCTGCAATTCATGGGGTCACAAAGAGTCGGACACGACTGAGCGACTGAACTGAATTGAACTGATAGCCTACAAAGGATTTCCTCATTCACTTACCTCTAAGCTTGTTCAACATATCTGATCAGTTTTCACACAGCATGAATTAACCAGACAAATATAAAGGAGGTCTAGCACCAAGGGGCACAATCTACACCTGGGACAGAGAGCTAAATCAACCCAGCACCGAGGGATAGACATTTTGATCATCAATGTCTTCTATTGAAAGACTTGGAAGCAAAAAGGGAAATGACAGAGGAAAGAAATCTGCATGTATTGAGGTATGAGGAAGTCACTACAGCCTACACATGGTTTAACTTCTAAAAGCAGCCTATTTTGTGGCCTTTCACACATGCCTTGTGCATCTGCTTTTACAGTGGGGAAGGGAAGGTATTTGAAAGCCAAAATGGAGTTACTAGGGTAAAACTAGTGGCCACTGTGGATGTGATTTCAGACCTGTATTGTTGTGAACTTGAATTTTCTGAGCTTTGTCAGACTCAAGGATGCCACTAGGATTTAAAAATTCCCTCTGCCCTCTTCAAAGAGATTTTGGCTAAAGATTTAAGAGGATTACACCTGAATCAAGGTTGAGTAGAGGTCTTTCCAGCCAGAAGGAAAAAAGCAGTGGAAGTGACGAAAACTCTTAAGGACATTCCTATGTACAGACCTTCCTTCTACTGTTCAAAGCCAACAATGAATCTGCTTTCATTGAAGAAATAACACAAACAGCAAATAAAGCTTTTGTATTAAAAGGGAAACTTCAGTTGTCACAGGGACCCCAAACTGCAGAAAAGGCTAAGAAGATGAATCACACCCTGAAGAAAATTCTCTCCAAGCTATGCCTGGAAACTCATCTAAAATGGGACAAGGTCTTGACAATACACTAGTGGCCCCTAGAAGTGGGCTAGGATTGAGTCCTTATGAAATTATGTACAGGAGACCAACATTGCTAATGCAGGAAGAAAATAAACAGGTGTCCAAAGCACTGGTCAATCGCTAACTGCTATGAATGGGTTTGTGTTCCACAGGTCTCCTCCTCATCTGGAAGCTCTCTTGCATTCCTTCAAAGCAGGAGATCAGGTGCTGTTGAAAGTATGAAAAGAGCAAGCACCTAAGCGGCAGCTTAAAAAGAAATTGAAGGGATTCTATGACATTCTTCTTACTACTCACACCACCCTAAAACTGGATGGAGTGAAATCATGGGTGCATCGCACCAGAGTCACAAGATTACCATAGCCTGACCAGCCAAGCGTGCCTTCGACCAGAGAGCAGGATCCTGAGAAGTAGACATCATTTCTAACTGCTAGATATGTGGTTAGCTTCCTACTTTCAGGTCTTCATAGGATTGCCTTGAATGGGTTTTTCCCATACAAGGAAAGGTCTGAGAGCCTAATCTCTCAACTGTAAGTTCCAGTAGTCATTCACCAGAGAAACTCATCAAGATTGGGGACCAACTACCTGAGATGAGAGTAAGGGAATGTAAGCCCTGATCACACCCTAATCTAGTTAGTTCAGTCGCTCAGTAGTGACTTTGTGACCCCATGGACTGCAGCATGCCAGTTTAGACCATTGTTATAAAACCTTCATCAGATACTCCCAGGTTAGGACACATAGTTTTTCAGGGCAGAAGCCCACTGTGTCTCTCTTTGTCTGACAAAGCAATAAAGCTATTCTTTTCTACTTCACCCAAAACTCTGTCTCTGAGATTTCATTTGGCATCAGTGTACAGAGAAACTGAGCTTTCAGCAACAGAATCATTTTTATATCTTGGTTATTCCCCCATTTGATTTTATGTGATTTTTTTCAAGTATCTTCTCCATACCTCAGACTCCATCTATTCTACTTACTGCTTCTAACATGGCCCTTCATTCTGATAAAATGTTATTGGTTGTTTTCAGTTCCCTTCCTGAACTCTACCATCCATTTTTCATTTTTGTTTTTTGTCGTTGAATTCCTACATCTTTTTATTTCAGTTGTTTTTCATCAAAATTCAGAGTATTATTTTTATTTTCTCTCTAGCATAAACACTAACTATATAATCTTAAGCAAGTCAATTGCATAAGAAAACAAACTCTCATCTCTGCAACAAAAGGCAGTAATACCTCTCTGACAGATCTGTTGTGAATATTAAAAAATGATGTTCAATGCACCTCTTAACCTATAAGTACTTTGCAAAGTATTAACAACAAATGGCACATGATAACCGCATAGCAGTACATTTTTTCCTAACCACTACAAAGGTTATAATATTAATACAACAAAACCACTACTACCACCATTTACTAAAAACTTATAAAGTCCAACACACTGCATTTCTCACATACGTAGGTCATTTAATCTTGTCAATAATGCCATGAAATCAGTATTGGGGTGGATACAGCATACATTTTATATTGGGGATTAATGAGACTTAGATTAATTGGCCCAAAGCCATAGAATTTCTAAATAACATAGAGTTAGGATTCAGATGATTGTATCCAATGCCAAGGACATGCTTTTCATATCACTCTAAGCCCTAATAAGAAACAGACTAAAAAAAATTTGTTTTTCGTTTCAAATTCCATATTCATTACAATCTCCTCTGGCAACCTCAAATTAATTAATTGGTGCTTATCCATGTATCTTAGGTGTTTTTCTTTAATAGACTTTACTTTTTAGAAGTCATTTTACTTATTTTTGGCTGTGCTAGTTTTCACTGTTGTGTGGCCTTTTCTCTAGTTGAGGTGAGCAGGGGCTACTCTAGTTATGAGGCATTGGCGGGCGGGTTCTGAAGCGCCGGACCACCAGGGAGGTCCTTAGACTTTGCTTCTTACAGCAGTTTTAGGACCATGGGAGACTGAGTGGAAGGTACAGAGGTTTCCTGTATTTCCTCTGTTCCCTGCATATGCACAGGCTCCTCCACCATCACCAGGCCCCATCAGAGTCGTCCAACTGTTACAAATGATGAACCACTACTGATGTCCTTACCACTCAAAGCCCATAGTTTAATTAAATTTTCTAATTTACTTCTCTGCTCTTCCATCTCCTGATTCAATCTTATTCCTTTGGAATACCAGAATTGGGAGACAGAGGCCATAAAGGATTGGTGAATAAAAATTTCTCTGTTCTCCTTGTCCCTCTGCTAACACTGAACTGTTATTCTGGAGTTTGTCATTTTTTTCTCTTTTGGCCCATACCACATGGCTTATGGGATCTTTGTTCCCTGAACAGGGGTTGAATTCAGGCCCTCAGCAGTGAGATCACAGAGTCCTAATCACTGGACCGCCAGGGAATTCTCATCGAGTTTGTTATTTCTTTTGAAGTGATATTTTGTCTTTACATGAGGTTGCCATTTTCAAAGGCTCTCACAACCATTAATGTCATGGAGGTCTCATTACGTTTCATTGGCAAGCTCAAGGAAGCCTGCATCTTCACATCTAGTGCTCAGTTGGGAAGGAGATGGGTTTTGGACACTATCTTCTGTAGACCAGCCATACCATTCCCGTTCTTACAGAGTTAATAATTCACCCCTCAGCTTTAATTTAAAAGTTTCTAATTCATTAACAATGCAATTTTCAAAATGAGATTTGGTATGAGATGCTTAATAACTAAAATGCTCTATCAATCCTTTCCCCCCTTAGAACCTAGCTTCTAGGCTGGGATTTCAGACAGCCAAGCTCACGCGCCACAGGGCAGTCATCCAAACGTAGATGTCAGAACAATACTGACACCACAGTCTTCAGCAGCACTTTACAGTTTACGAAACACATCCATATGCATCGTTTCACTTCAGCTGGGCAACATCTTTGGAGAGGACCTGGGTCTGCCTGTAATTAATAAGAACCATGAGTTACTGTTCTCTGGTCTCACCTCGGAGTCGGCAGTATTCGTCTAACCCAGACCGAGGCCTCTGGCCATAGACTACATTATGCAGCACTAACGATGCAATTAATTCCTACATTAGCTGACACATCATTCCTTAAAGTAAAAATTCCCAAGTTGAAATCAAAAAGAAGTTGAAAAGCCAAAGCGGAGGGCCAGCTAAAAAGACTGTATAAGGAGTCTCAATTCATTCCCAGCTTCTGTCTATTGTATTGACAAATACACTACTTTAATCTCTCCCTACCAGACCTCGTACACAGTGGTCAAGAGACCACTTTATTAGAGTTCCTTTTTTCATCCTTTGGTTGTGAGAAAGGTTATAGGTACAAATACCTCACCACCAGTATTAAAAGGACATACTGGCAGGAAAAAAAATGATATAGTCAGTCTTGCTAAATTAGTTTACCTAAAATTGTATGTGTGAGTGATTTTAATCAAAATCTAATTTCCCCTCTTTTTAGAGTAACTGAAATGAGATTTTTCTAATTTACTTTTTGCGGTTCAAGTTTCTCATAATTCTTCGATGGTCGTGACAGCACCGTGAACGCGTCTGCCGCTACAAAGCATTAAAAAAAAATTAGATTTTCAAATTGATGTACTAAATTAAAAATGTTTAATGTTTCTCATCAAAAGGCACAGGAGTATACATGGGGCCTCCAGTACAGTTAAAGGCGTGATATTTTTTTCATCTGTTTCTTTAATTCACAACCCAGGGCAACCGTACTGTGAAAATTAACAAGCTCTAAGTAAAGAATCCTTGTAAGCAGTATCCTCTCAGATGCTTCCTTTTAATCTCCGTTCATGCCTTGACATGGTGACCCTAAGGATGTCATAATAAAAATAGATGATGGTGCCTTGGGTTTGTTTTTTGTTTATTTGCTTGTTATGTATGGTTTGGGTTTTTTGTTTTTATTTTTTATTTTTTTTGCTTTGTTTCCTTCTCCCCCAGCTGGAGTTTGCTAGATGTTATTAGGGCTTCTGAGTCTCTGAATAATTGTAACTCTCAGACTTGACTAGCTAATTCCAATGATTTAGAAAATCATATTACTCCTGTAAATTGGCTGTGTTGTTATATTAAAAATCCAAGCCTCTCCCCTTAGTAGGTGTTTGCTGCCTAGCTCAGAGTAAGGCTGGACATATTCCAGGGGCCACATATGCAGACTTGGGAAGATGACTCCGAAGGTGAAGAAGGTTTGGGAAGGCTTTTGGGTGGGGAGCCTGGATCTCAACCCTAGTATACAATAAATTCTCCCCAAGTATAGTAACAGGATTAGAACTTAACAATTTTTCCAGTAGTCATGTATGGATGTGAGATTTGGACTATAAAGAAAGCTGAGTGCTGAAGAATTGATGCTTTTGAACTGTGGTGTTGGAGAAGACTCTTGAAAGTCCCTTGGACTGCAAGGAGATCCAACCAGTCCATCCTAAAGGAAATCAGTCCTGAGGATTCATTGGAAGGACTGATGTTGAAGCTGAAACTCCAATACTTTGGCCACCTGATGCGAAGAGCTGACTCACTTGAAAAGATCCTGATGCTGGGAAAGATTGAGGGCAGGAGAAGAAGAGGGTGACAGAGGATGAGATGGCTGGATGGCATCACTGAGTCAATGGACATGGGTTTGCGTAAACTCCGGGAGTTGGTAATGGAGAGAGAGGCCTGGCATGCTGCAGTCGATGGGGTTGCACAGAGTTGGACATGACTGAGCGACTGAACTGAACTGAACTCCCCAAGCTGCACTGCAATGGAATTGGTCCCCATGGCTCTTTCCACTCTCCTCCCCCCACCCACCCCCAGCATATCCTCCACCTGCCTTTATTTTTTCTTGTGGAAAAACTTTAGCCAAAAAATAAGTTTAGTCAGAAAAGTAAGAACACACAGAAATGAAGGAAAACAGTCATAGGAGACCAAATAATTGTAATGTAGTCATTAAGCATAGTCCAGGGCTTCCCTGGTGACTCAGTGGTAAAGAATCTGCCTGCCAAGCAGGAGACTGAGGTTCGGTCCCTTGGGCAGGAATAAAGATCCCCTGGAGAAGGAAAAGGCAACCCCCTCCAGTATTCTTGCCTGGGCAATTCTGTGGACAAAGGAACATGGCAGACTACAGTCCATGGGGTCGCAAAAGAGTCAGACACAACTTCACAGCTAAACAACAATAACAACTAAGCATAGTCAAGGGTCTCTAGTTCCTTCTCAAGGGCTATAGATAATATTCTGAGCCATATCCTGTGAGCTGTCTTGTAGATACTGAAACCCCCACCAGGTGGAAGAAGTTACTATATGGTGACTAGACTATAGTCATGACAGAAACTGCCACGACTCCAAGAACTGGCCTCAAGGAAATGAAAAAAAAAAAAACAAGCCAGGAACAGAAGATTAACTGTATCTGAAACAACCAAAATGACGCGGGTCAGACCACTGATGACCAATTGCAAAGTGACCACCAGAACAGACGGTGCTGTTTCTGCATGCAGCCCCTCCCTCTGTCTATAAAAGCTCTTGCCCCCTGATTGCCAAGGAGGGGAGTCAGCTTTTGGGCAAGAGTCTGCCCTCTGCCCCCTAGTTGCCGGCCTTCAGAATAAAGCAAACTTTCCTTTTCCCCAGCCTTGCCCCTCTATTGCCTCTTAAGCAGCGAGCAGCCAGACACCACTGCCCCCTCCTTTTAGTTACAGCATGTGAGAGTTGAGAACCACATCTTCCAGTGAAATTGAAGTTTAAATATTTCTGAGCCCATTCTGGGTAAGATCCAGTTCTCAAATACTACAGATTTCTCTGCTTTTATAAAACATGACATGATGTCCAACTAGAGCCAAGACAGCTACTCCTATACTTCCCCTCCCTCCAACACCCCTGGCATGGATACTTAGTGAAACTGGGTCTCCAGGAAAAGGAACAGCTTGACCTAAGGCCACCCAGTAAATCCTGGCAGAGCCAAGCTGGCTCACTAGGAAACCTGGCATCCAGTCCAGTGCTACCTCCAGCCCCATGGAAATACTCTCCTACCCAAGACAGGAATCTCCTGGTGTCTGGTTTGGTTTATAGCGAAACCATCACTCCTGACCTTACAAGTAAGCTCACACATGTTACCATTTGACACTGAGTGACCTCAGCCATCCCTCTGGATCAGGAAAAGATAAAGAAGAGATAAGGCAGGACTATAGTTCCTCTAGCCCCTGGAAGATCAAAACCTTCAACACATTTTTCTAAAGCCAATTAGCAACTCTAAATTGTTTTCTCTCTCCTCTCTCTCCTACCCACCCTTCATCAAACTTGATCAATCCCTCATTCTTCTCCCCCAGCTCACTTCACTGCCTTGTTTTTGTTTAGTCACTAAGTCATATCCGACTCTGCAGCCCCATGGACTGTAAGCTCTTCTGTCCATAGGGTTCTCCAGGCAAGAATACTGAAATGGTTACCATTTCCTCCTCCAGAAGATCTTCCTGACACAGGGATCGAACCCACGTCTCCTGCGTTGGCAGGCGGATTCTTTATCCCTGCTCCACCTTTTTTGTTGTTGTTGTTCAGTCGCTAAATCATGTCTGACTCTTTGGGACCCCACAGACTGCAACAGGCCAGGCTTCTCTGTCCTCCACTGTCTCCCAGAGGTTGCTCAAATCCATGTCCATTGTCAGTGATGCTTTCCAACCATCTTGCCACCCTTGCTGCTAAGTCACATCAGTTGTGTCCGACTCTGTGCGACCCTATAGACGGCAGCCCACCAGGCTCCCCCGTCCCTGGGATTCTCCAGGCAAGAACACTGGAGTGGGTTGCCATTTCCTTCTCCAATGCATGAAAGTGAAAAGTGAAAGTGAAGTCGCTCAGTTGTGTCTGACTCTTAGCGACCCCATGGACTGCAGCCTATCAGGCTCCTCCGTCCATGGGACTTTCCAGGCAAGAGTACTGGAGTGGGTCGCCAGTGCCTTCTCCGCTTGCCACCCTTAGGGGAAACTTGATTTTATGGGCTCTTAGGGCTTCCTAGGTGGCTCAGTGGTAAAGAATCCGCCTGCCAAGCAGGAGACAACAGGTTCAATCCCTGGATCTGGAAGATCCCCTGGAAAAGGAAATGTCAACCTACTCCATTATTCTCACCTGGGAAATCCCCATGGACAGAGGAGCCTGGCAGGTTACAGTCTATGGGGTCGTAAAGAGTGAGACACGACTTAGCAACTGACCAAGCACTAGATAAGTAAAGCTGTGCTATATATAAGCTATCTAAGACATTAGCCTTCTAGGTAACAAAGTCTTAATCCATCTGTGGAGTAAATATTTCCAGAAAGCACCTACCTGCAAACACTAATGGTGGGAGTTTTGGTTGTTGCCAGCCAGGAGAAGAACCATGGAAAGTCATCTTGGCCTGGAGGTCACACTGCGCAGATGGCGTACCAGATGGCATACCTGGCTTTGCTTCTCTGTCAACAGGTAAAGGTAGTCAAGACCCTAGCTCATTTTTTTTCTTCCTTCATGTGAGCTATCACTTGATGCCACTCTGAGCCAAAATTCTCCTTATCCCTTCCCTCCAACCCACTACCAACAACTGAGTTTAATTTCTTGCTTCAAAACAAAAATGAAAAAAATCCCATTATTCTTTATCCCTATTCACTTGTTCTGGGATTTTCAATATATCAGTAGGCTATTTTGTAGTTTCCAATAATTTAGTAAATTGTTTGCTTTATGGAAGCTGCAATTAAGCCAAGTAATTTTTGTCTTGAGGTCATTTCTCTCTTGGCATAGTTTAAGCCTCATCAAAGGTGTGCCTTTTGTTGTCACCACTGCAGAAAAGGTGACAGCTTCTTTCTGCAGAATGTGGTAGATACTGAAGCCTGAGGACAAAGGAAAAACCAGTTCTCCTAGAAAATAGAAATATAATTATAAAGGAATTAGCCTCCTCTACGAGGTTGTGAACAAGCTCCTAAAAGCAGAGCTGTGTCTTATTCATCTTTGTTCAGTCCTCTACAATTTACTCATGGTAGGTATTCAACAAATGGGCTTCCCGGGAAGCACTAGTGATAAAAAAAAAAAAAAAAGAAAAAGCCACCTGCCAATGCAGGAGACAGCAAGAGACACAGCTTCGTTCCCTGGGTCTGGAAGATCCTCTGGAGTAGGAAATGGTGACTTACTCCAGTATTCTTGCTTGGAAAATCCCATGGACAGAGAAGCCAAGCAGGCTTCAGACCATTGGGTCACAAAAGAGTCAGACATGACTGAGCAGCTGAGCACGCAGCCCGAGGATAAGAAAATAGGAACGAAGGTTCCAGTCGTTACAAAGATAGAATCTGGAGAGCAGAGGGTGCTCAGTGACTCACTGAGTAAAAGAGATTCAACTCCAAAGAACCTCTTGGAGTTTTCAAGTTAAGCTAAAACTTCAAGCTGAACCAAACAAGGAAGCAAAACGTCTCAATCAATGGCACAGATATGAAGAGAAATCTTGCAAAGATTCCAGGGTTCTAGAGCTTCATAATGATTGATAAATACGCATCCAGGAATTCTCTGGTGGTCCAGTGGATAAGAATCTGCCAGCCAGTGCAGGGAACACGGGTTCAATCCCCAGTCCAGGAAGCCTAGAGCCTGTGCTCTGCAGCAAGAGAAGCCACTGCGATGAGAAGCCCACCCACAGCAATGACGAGTAGCCCCCTGCTTGCCACAACTAGTGAAAGCCTGCATGCAACAACGAAGATTCAGCAAACCAAATAAGCAAATGAAAGCTGGAAAAGCTTAAGAAAAATGCATCCAGCAAAATCTTGAAAATACCAACTCTTCATCATTCCGAACATCATGAACACGGGTCTGGTAGTAGAGAAAAATACTATTTCAGTTCTATCTTTGCACCGAATTTTACACAGGATATCATGTAAATAAGAGTCTAGAAACAAAGGTACTTGTGAAACCACTTAAGGGAATATACAGTTTTTAAACATTTTCAGAGCTCACACTGATGTATCAACAATAAAAGTTAATTACCCATCAGTCTGATACATTCACACAAAGATCTATATTTGGCAAAACACCCTGGCAACATTTTGTTAGCCTAGCATATTTACTGTGCCCGTTTGAAAGTGATAAAAATGGCATTTCTGAAAATCTATCCCATAATTCAAATTCTTCACTGCCCCCCTGAGCACAGGAGATTTCCCTGTAAATCTCAAGAAAAATTTCTCCCTTGTAAAAGTGATGCTGATTGGCACTTTAAGTAATGTTAAGTGTAGGAGTTGAGACACATTAATCATAGTTTTAAACTATTAGAATTAGTTAGACAGGGACTTCCCTGGTGATCTAGTGGTTAAGAATCCACCTTCCAATGCAGGGGATGTGGATTCGATCCCTGATCAGAGAACTGAGATCCCACCTGCTGTAGGAAAATTAAACTCGTGAGCCACAACTCAACTAGAAAGAACTTGGCATGTGTCAACAAAGATCTGTGTGCCACAACTAAGACACAACACAGTCAAAATAAAATAAATATTAAAAAATAAATTGTATTTGTTAAAGGAAAAAGAAGAACTAGTTTAGGCAAACTTTAACCCCCACACATATTAAAAAGCAGAGACATTACTTTGCTGATACAGGTCCTTATAGTCAAAGCTATGGTTTTTCCAGTAGTCATGTATGAATGTGAGAGCTGGACTATAAAGAAAGCTGAGCACTGAAGAATTGATGCTTTTGAACTGTGGTGTTGAAGAAGATTCTTGACAGTCCCTTGGACTGTAAGGAGATCCAACCAGTCCATCCTAAAGGAAATCAGTCCTGAATATTCATTGGAAGGACTGATGCTGAAGCTGTAACTCCAATACTTTGGCCACCTGATGTGAAGAACTGACTCACTGAAAAAGACCCTGATGCTGGTAAAGACTGAAGGTGGGAGGAGAAGGGGACGACAGAGGATGAGATGGTTGGATGGCATCACCAACTCAATGGACCTGAGTTTAGCAAGCTCCAGGAGTTGGTGAAGGACAGGGAAGTCTGGCGTGCTGCAGTCCATGGGGTCACAAAGAGTTGGACATGACTGAGCCACTGAACGAAAACAACCCCCACACAATACTGATGAAGAAGTAGTTTCAAAGAAATTAAACATTTTGTCCAAAGTCAAACAATAAGTTGTAGAGTTGGGACTTGAACACTTTTGCCTCCTTCCTCCCAAACTATATTAAATTCAGAAGATGCCAGATCCAGGGCTTTATGCTGCCATCATTCGACAAACAATTCCGGAATGACAGAGAAAGTTGCTATGGAACTGAGACCCACACTGACTCCAGGACTCTACCTGCACAATGATACTGTCCTCCCCTGTTCTACTCTTCCATATAACAGCCCCTTTTCTAAAATATAGCTTGTGCTTCTGTACCATCCATAAGCCTGTTTTGTGGCGGCATCCAATCATACACAGGAAACTTCCCCCCTTACTTGGTAGTTTCATGGGGAGATAATGTAATTTTTTCCCAACTTAGCCCCAGAGCCATCAGTTGACAAGTCCACCATAGACTCCTGTGGTAAAGTGAAACATAAAGACTCTCTGGTAGCAGGTGTTTCCTTTTCAATGACAGCTTAACTGGGGAAGAGTTGAGCAGGGCATGGTCGTTTCTCTCTGCTGTTTGCATCAGACTGAGAGCCAGCACAAACCTGCCTCCGTGGCATCGCAGGTCAGACCATTAGGTCAGGAATTTCCCTTGCAGCCATTGGAGGGAGGAAGGGCTGGCTGCAGCCTGCACACCTGTAATTAGATTCAGAAAGGGAGGAGCCAGAGGAAAGAAGGGCTTTCCTGGGGCCATGGTCCATGATGAGGGCTTTAAGGTGGCAGAAGGGAACAAAATGTGGACCTTGCCTGAAAACAGTGGCCCATCTACATGTATGGAGCTAAAGAAAAAAGTCGTGTGATGGGATGAATGGAAAACAATAGGACTCATATATAGGACTGGGGTGACTATTTGCCCCATCCTTTTTTCTTTTTCTTTTCTTTTTTTGATATTTATTTGGCTACACCAAGTCTTAGTTGCGGCACACAGGATCTTTAGTCGCAGTATATGGGATCTAGTTCCCTAACTAAGGATTGAACCCAGGCCCCCTGCATTGGGAGCACAGAGTATTAACCACTGGATCACCAGGAAAGTCCTCCCATCCTTTTTTCATTCTGTAGATTTATGTCATTAAGCTCCTTCAAGTGGCTAAGAACCTGCTAGAGAGTGGGAAACTAAAAGCTAACGTGCTTTAGTTTCTGTCTTCAATAAATTTATCATCTGGAAAACTAGGGAATATATATACAAATAACTTTGAAGCACAGTAAAACATGACCTAAAAAGAAAGCACTTTCCTAATTCAAAAGCAGCAGAGGATACTTTTCTGATTGGGGGTAATAAGAAAGGATTAAGGGAAAAATGAATTTGCTAAAAGAGTGGAGTTTCTATAGATTGGGGAAATAAAAGAATTGTTTATGTTTAACAACCAAGATAAATCAAAGATTCGCACGTCATGGACATAGATCTATTTTATGTCAATATATAACCTTAGGGGAGCCTTATTTATCATGTAAGAGATAACTCAAAATCTTAAAAGGATTGAATGATTCCTAGAATAATCTATATCCCCTGCTTCTAAAATGTCTATGCACATAATAGATCATCAACAAATATTAGATGGTTGAAGATGAATAAGAATTGATTTTAATTAGGCCAAAGATCCATGTCTAAGGAAACGTGATAGCAGTGAGGAATTGGGCTGATGAGAGGTGAAACGATGAAAAGGCAGATGTTGGGCATTTTCATTCCAAGCATTTGATCTTTCTCGGTGGTCCCTGGGCATACTGATGCAGACCATGGAAATGAAAAATAAGAGTATTTCAGGTACAAACTACCAAGACTTAGTTTTGTGAATAAGTGTTTAAAGCCTTCAGGCTATTAAAAACAATGAACTCTCCTACTTAAGTTTCTAGGCACATTTGGAAAACTTCACATGATCATTTGGCTCCAACAAAGCTTTTCTACAGGGAGAAGGAGTGTCATCAAATAGAAATAAATTTTTGTTCTCTTTGATCATCATATGTCTCACTGTAAATTAATAAATTACCATTGTGTTTAATGGATCAGTGTTTGACGAACTTTGTATCCTGATTTCTCCAGCATGGCTGAGTTTACTCATTTCTGGAACACCAAAAGGATCAGGCTTCTGGTTTTCAGGGCTGAGAGCAAGTTTCTGGGCCATGGGGAACCCAGCAAGTTCATGACATTCTGAAAGATCTCTCAGGAGTCAGCCTACTGACATCCTTTAATTAGCTGATGGGAATGTGCTATGCTGAACCACACTGCACAATTTTTGGAAAAATTAAATTGAAATTCAATAAATTTTGCACCACCTTCCAAGATGAGAAATAGATGAACTTTCAAACTGGCAGAGGAAATATTAAAAGCCTTTCTCTCCTATACTGATTGAAAGACCATCAAAGCAGAGTAAGGGCATGTGTTCTGAGGTTAAATTGCCTGGGTTTCAGTGCCGTTCTGCCACCTACTGGCTGTGTAATCCTAAGACAGTAATTTGATGTCTCTTCTAGTTTCTTCATCAGTAAAACTGATGAGGTATCTATTTATTATTAAATAAGTGTTACATTTTTATTACTATTATTTAATGCGAGTTACAGAGGAATAATAATATTCATCTAATAGGATTGAGTAAGTTAGTATTTATAAATATTTCAGATATCAGCTACTATTAAAAAAAAACTGACAATACCAAGTGTTTGACAAGGAGGCAGAGGAACTGGAACTCACATACCTTACCAGTGGGAGTACAAAATGGTACAGCAACTTCGGAAAACACTTAGAATCTGAAGAAGAATGAATATGTGTATATGTATAACTGAATCACTTTGCTATACACCTGAAACTAACACAAAATTGTAAATCAACTATACTCCAAAAATAAGAAAACAAATGAACAAAAAAAAGAAATAAAGACACAGTTGAAAACGAATTCATAGCCCGCCAGACTTCTTCCTATACCTGAAAAAGTAATTTTTAATTATAAAATGGCTTCATACCCTACATTTTATTTTGTTTTTTACTTAACACTCTATTCCAAAAAAATATAGACCTGCACCCTCCATGTTCATGATTGCTAATTCATGCTACCAAGTCTCTGCTCCTGAATATTTACTTTGGCTCCAATTTTTGGCACTATAAGCCACACTGTGTGGAATATTTCTGATACATGCAGCATATCTTTATACACACATTATTTCTTCATGGTAAACTCCTAGAATAGGAATTGCTATATTTCCTTAAATGTATATTATACAATTTTTCATTCAAATTGCCAAATGATTATATAATCTCCAGAAGATTATATAACTTATTCACAGCAGCTGTGAATGAAGTTTGGGGCTGTGATTCTGTGGTCCTTTTCCTTTAAGATCTGACAGATCTGTTTTCCTAACTACTTTATAGATTATAAAATGCTCACATTTTTGAAAGGTTAATTCAACTTTAAACAATACGAAAATATGCTGAGTTTTTATTGGGTGTCAAGTGATGTGAAACATAATTAGAAAGGTAAATAACTGGAGCATCTAAAGTTACTTTTGAATTATTTGGGGGTACACTTCTGCTGGCCACTTTTATTGGGTAGTTCGGGGAGAAGTGACTTCATTTTGTAAGGGATGCATGTTCCCTAGAAAAATGGTAGTATTTTTTTATGAGTGTCTCCAGGACAATTAATCATGACATTTTCCAGACTTGTTTTACTCTTCAGCATATTTATAAATGGCCTTGAGTTAAATTCATCCCAGTGGCCTTTCCCTTTGGGGTAGGAACCTAAGTCTTTGATTAACTACTTTCTTCTATAGTAGACAAATGGATAGCCTCTGCATTTCCTCTGTCTGTTTAAGTCAAATATTTTGGGAGCCAATGAAGAAACACCACCCATTACAATCAGGCTGAAGCTACAAACAAATAAACAAAACCCTCACAAAGGATCTGTTCTTTATTTTGTAAATCATGTTTCATCACCATATTCCAATCTCTCACTAAAGTCTAATACAATTCTGCAAGATACCTCTAGGCTCATTTCAAATAAGTCTTGGTCAAGAGAAATGAAAGCCAATTGAATGTTCAACAACTCAGAAGACAAGAAATAGTAAAAATGAATGTATACTTTGCTCAGTCAGAAAAACTGGGTCACTTCAGGGAAATGAACCTATACAGCTGCTAGCCTGTAATTTTCCAAGAAAATATTGCTTATAAGACTTTGAGTTACTTTCTTTAAAATCTGAACTTTTCAGATAATTAGATTCTAATTCATCCTACATTAATGTAATTCAGAAGATTTGTCAATTACACCACGGAGATAGAAATAGCAACCTGGTAAGAGTGTTTGTATAATACACTGATTAATTACATAACGCAATTAGGATTGTTTTTCAGTTAATGTACATTAACATCCAACTCTGTGCCAGGCTTTGTTTTAGGTGGTGGGGACACACACAGGCCCTTGTGATAAATCGCCACTGTCATGGAAAGCTGAGGAGCAGTCCCTTCGTGACGGTGGGAACCTCATGCTTGTTTGTGATGTAGTGATGACTGAGAAGAAAGCAAATTTAGTATCTCTCTTGCCTGGCTGATCCCTCAGCCCTGTAGTGCCCTGATAATTGAAACATTTTAACTCCACATGTTCTGGGAAAATGATTTCAGTTAAAATAGTTTCAACTGTTTTGAAGGTGATGGTGGCAGTATAATGGAAATTATAATAGTAGACGCTTACTCCTTGGAAGGAAAGTTATGACCAACCTAGATAGCATATTCAAAAGCAGAGACATTACTTTGGCAACAAAGGTTCGCCTAGTCAAGGCTATGGTCTTTCCTGTGGTCATGTATGGATGTGAGAGCTGGACTGTGAAGAAGGCTGAGCGCCGAAGAATTGATGCTTTTGAACTGTGGTGTTGGAGAAGACTCTTGAGAGTCCCTTGGACTGCAAGGAGAGCCAACCAGTTCATTCTGAAGGAGATCAGCCCTGGGATTTCTTTGGAAGGAATGATGCTAAAGCTGAAACTCCAGTATTTTGGCCACCTCATGCAAAGAGTTGACTCATTGGAGAAGACTCTGATGCTGGGAGGGATTGAGGGCAGGAGGAGAAGGGGACGACAGAGGATGAGATGGCTGGATGGCATCACTGACTCGATGGATGTGAGTCTGAGTGACCTCCGGGAGTTGGTGATGGACAGGAGGCCTGGCGTGCTGCAGTTCATGGGGTCGCAAAGAGTCGGACACGACTGAGAGACTGATCTGATCTGATCTGATCTCTGATAATAGTAGACATTTCTCAAATAATCAGAACCAGTGGTTTATCCTAATTGCTCAACTCTTTCCTGAGATGAGGGTGGATGGGATGACAGTTAAGGGGCCTGTCCCATGTGAGGGTACTAAAAACCTGCTTCTTGGGGCCCTGGAAACTTGCCAGGCCTCTTGTGTCTCCCATTCTGCAAGAGAAGCAATACCTTAACATGCCTTCTGCTCCACTTTCATTGAGATCCATTGTGAAATATGAGAACAATGCCCTTGGAATTGTGACAAGGATAAATGACTGGGGAAATAAGGAAAGGGAGAGGGGGATGTCTAGCCACGATTTTCCTGGGACCACATCTGGAGGAAAAATGATCTGTGCTTCATCCTTACCATTTCCAATACAGTAGTTCAAGGTTTCATCACCGCCTTTTATTTCCTTTTCATTGGAGCATTTCTCTCCAAGGTGTTTATTCACAGCACGTTGGTCTTAAGACCCACGAAGTCTTAGAGCTCAGAGATGCCTTGGCGATCACCTAAGCTAAATCCCTGGTTTTGCAGAGGTGTTCCCCGGCCTGCCCCATAGTTACTGAGGGAAACAACAAGGCTAGTTATGGAGGGAAACGGGCAGCCCTGATCTCCTGAACCCCTCATCCAGGCTCCTCCAACAGCACACATGACCTCTTTTTCAAGACTCCCACTTTTAAATCTGACGGTACCTGCAAAGCTATAAGGGAACCATACCTTAACGCCTGCAAAATTGCCACTATGTCTAATAATGTAGTCTTAGCTTTCCTATTAACATTATTCAAAGACATCACCTTTGAACCTTCAGTGTCAAAATGGTATAGATGAACCTATTTCCAGAGTAGGGATAGAGACACCGAGGCAGAGAACTGACATGTGGACAGTGGGGAAGTGGAGCGTGGGACGAACTGGGAGAGCAGGACTGCCATATATACACCACCATGTGTAAAAGAGTTAGCTAATGGGAACCTGCTGTATAGCAGAGGGAGCTCAGCTCGGTGCTCTGTGACGACCCCGAGCGGTGGGATGGAGTGGGGAGAAGAGGCCCAAGAGGGAGAAGATGTATGAATATGTGTAGCTGATTCACTTCACTGTACAGCAGAAACTAGCACAACATTGTAAAGCAATCGTATTCCAACAAAAAAAAAAAAAAAAAGGAAAAAAGGAAATTACATGGGAATAAAGCAAGTTGTTAACATCAGAAGGATAACAAGAAAATACTTCTCGGATAAAATGTACCTTTTTTTGGTCAAAAATCCCACACTGAAAATCTTTATTCCGTGGATCAGCACTCCGGGAGTTCAGTCACTTGTATAGCCTAAAAATGCTTAGACTTTAAAAAAAGAAATACCAATAGTACATTCACTTCAGCTTCAACTGTATTGTGAAAGTTAATACATATCTTGCAATAATCTGAAGATGTGTAAATCATGGTACCTGCTCCCAGGAACGAAAGAGCCAATAGAGAAGATGTGTATAAAAATAAAGAGAGACTATGTCTAGAATTTCCAAGAAAGGAGTCTCTTTACAGAGGTGATAAGAATTGGCTTCCTGGCAGAGGTAACATTTATGCTGGACCTTAAAGAATAAGATTTGGGCAGGAGACATACTGATGGATGGGTTGTTGCAGATAAAGGGAAGAGTCTGGTAACAAGAAACTGCCAGCTTTGCCTAGCAAAAGATGAGATTCCAGGTGACTGAGTTACTGGATACATCCCTAGTGCACAGTGGGAGAAAAGACTTCAGCTAACAGGAAGACACTTAGTGGAAGGCATTAAAGACCTCACCTGGAGTTCTTTCCCTCCCCCTAATTTGGTGGGCAGTTCAGACTTCAGGATAACAAGGGTCTACTTACAGAAGCATTTGTTCCGCTTGCGAAGTCTTGCCCCAGTGCAGTTTGCATCCTGTCTGTAGTTTCACTGCTTCATCGATCCAGCAGCAATGACCTCATTATGTTTGGGTGGACAAGAATCAGGGAGTCTGCAGCCTATTCTGCTGTAGTTCAAAAATGCTCCAAACACCTCTGTGGTTCCTAATTATAAACCTTCCCGTGGTTCCAGGAGCTGAGTTTTGGGCATCCTTAACCCAGCAAGAAAGCTTTGAGAGTTAACAGACTGGGTGTTATCATTTAATTCAACTTCATGTGTTTAACTTTTTATTTTATATCAGAATGCTGCCAATTAACATTGTTGTATTAGTTTCAAGGGCACAGCAGAGCAACTCAGCCATATATATACATCCATCCATTCTCCCCCAAACTCCCCTCCCATCCAGGATGCCACATAACACTGAGCAGAGTTCTCTGTGCACTACAGTAGGTTCTTGTTAGTTATCCATTTTAAATACAGCTGTGTGACCTGTTGATCACAAACTCTCCAAGTATCCTTTCCCCCAGCCCTGCCCCCCAGTAACCGTACTGTGAGTCTGTTTCTATTTTGGAAAAAAAAAGTTCATTTGTGTCATTTAAAAAATTAGATTCCACAAATGAGTGATATCATACAACATTTGTCTTTCTCTGACTTACTTCACTTAGTGTGACCCTCTCTAGGGCCATCTGTGTTGCTGCAAATGGCATTATTTCACTCTTTTTAATGGCTGGGTAATAGTCCATTGGATATACATTCCTTTAAAAACTACAAATACAGCTACCATATGACCCTGCAATCCCACTCCTGGGCATATAGTTGGAGAAAAAAATGGTCTAAAAGGAAACATGCACCCCAGTGTTGGTTGAAGCACTGTTTACAACACCCAGGACATAGAAGCAACCTAAATATTCGTTGACAGATGAATGGATAAAGAAGGCATGGTATATATATATATATATATATATATATATATATATATATATATATGAACTTCATTTTTATAACCTTTCCAAGATTGTTGTGGTTCTTACTGTAAACAATTAGAATAAAATGTTCCAAATCCAGAGTTATCCAGTACCTCAGCCTACACTCTCTGAAGGACCATCTTCTCAACTCTATACCTGAGGACTTCCATGACCTTAATGAAAAAGAGAATTTTCTACACATTTTCCTGAACCCCACCCTGTGTGGAATTTATCTGTTCCCCCAGGATGCTGCCTGTCAAGGATTACTCATTTGTGTGGGTGGTAGAAATATGACATATACATCTAAGTCTTAACACTGTTTTTCCATCACTCCAGCAAAATCCCAGAAACGACTCACCTGTCGTTGGCACAGGTGTTATCTTTATGCTGAACCACAGGAAGAGAATCCACATACTCAGCTCTACTTGCACATGGGCAGAAATGTGTTTGTCCTTTTTAAAAAATATGTATATATTTATTCAGCTGCTTTAGGTCTTGCTTGCAGCACACGGGATCTTCACTGCATCATGCAGGATCTCCTACTGTGGTGTGCTGACGGTCTAGTTGTGGGCCGGCTCAGGTGCTCCGCGGCATGGGGATCTTAGTTGCCCCACCAGGGATCGAACCTGTGTCCCGTGCATCGCACGGCAGATTCTTAACCACTGGACCACCGGGAAAGGCCCTGTCCTTCTTTAGATTTGGTCTTAGACTGTAAGCCCCTTAGCTGGGCAGAAGACGGTATTAGGTTTTTCCCTCGTTTCACAGCAGTTCTATTGCTTCCTCCTTCTCTTGGATGTCTCTTCCTTAGTTCCTATCACAGTGTGCTGCCAGAGGAGCTGAAACATCTGGGAAAAAGAAAAACCTCCCTGCAAAGAGCCAAGCAAGTCATACTCTACCCGCTTGCTAAGGAAGACTTTGACCAACTCCATTTCAGGGAGAATAAAACTCTCCCAGCTGTATCTTCAAAGAAAGAGCAGCACTTTCTACCATGTTGTAATTGTTCTTAATCAAGTGCATTCCTCCACATCCACTTTCAACTGCTTCATTAGCTATGACTTTAATTTAAATATTAGATGTTACAGAATAATAGAATGCTTAAATCCTTCCATCCTAATTGCATTAACATGTTAAATATCTCTGGTATCAGTGACTACAGTGCCAAGTTCTGAGCAGGTTACAAACTAAATCTGAGATGATGTCTACATCCTAAACTAAAGATCATATATTATTTCCCCTCTAAAGCAATGCTAAAATAATCTGGCCAGTTATTTTCAACTCCAGGGTGCAAAGTAATAGCAGTTCTCTTTATGGATATGTGATGTGAACTATTGACAAAATTATCCCGTAATTACTATGTGGAGTCAAGGTAATTACATAGCAATTGTCCTATAATTATTGGATTTTGTATCTGATTTATAAACTGCAGTATGAATTACATGGTAATTAATACTAGGTCTTCCCAGTGTAATTTAGTTATTATTCATTAGTTCATTAGTAAATCTTGTATTCACACAAATCAGTGTGTTTCAACAATAGAAATCACTATATAAACCTCTAAGACTTGGGAATCTGACTCATGCATTAAATAACTCAAAAAAAAAAAAAAAAGTGTAAAGATACGGTTTGACAAAATTAACCAAAGAAGTGTTCAAATGTGATCTTAATCCAAATTACAGTATGTAGGAAACAGACACCCATAACCACCCACACATACATATATTTATCCTTATATTTATCTATTTATGTAAGCTATCACCAGTTTTCACATCTGTTCCTAGCAAGCTAATGAATGTGGGCTTTGCTTACTATAAAGTCTATGAGTGAAAAAAAATGTATCAAACATCACTCAGAATATTTTCATACAGTTGTCTGCATCTTTGGTCTCAAATAATAATCACCTGGGGAGTTTTAAAATACTGATTTTTGGATCCACCCCCAGAGAGTCTGACTTAATCGATCTGAGTCATTAGAAGTTTTAAAAGTTCCCTTGGTGACTACAATGTGTAACCCGAATGATTTTTATTTGCAGCCGTGTTGAGCACTACTGGCTTTGAAATATTGCTAGAGACAAGACTTAAAGATTGCTTAATATTTGCAATTTCCAAATCTCTGAAGTTAATTTTTGAACAAAAAAAATCAAAGAATTTTAAATATATCACTGTTGATAATAAAGCTTATGTGGCTTGCCTACCTTGTTAAAGGTGCTCTATAGCTTATGTTAATTTAATTATTTATTTTTAAAAATTTTTATCAACATACCCACATACATATTTTTAAAAATTGAACAGTGCCATGGAGCAAAAGTAAAAAATAAAGATAAAGAAAAACAGTGTCATGGGGCTCATAATAGAAATCAATATTTCCTGCATTCTAATACCCAATTCTAGAGACAATCAACATTAACTCTTTTGCCTGTATAAATAATATGCTTATACTGCTATACTTGATTTTACAATTTGGTAGTTTATCATTTGATGTCCACTCACCTAACTTATAGGGGAAGGCAATGGCACCCCACCCCAGTACTTTTGCCTGGAAAATCCCATGGACGGAGGAGCCTGGTAGGCTCCAGTCCATGGGGTTGCTGAGCGGCTTCACTTTCACTTTTCACTTTCATGCATTGGAGAAGGAAATGGCAACCCACTCCAGTGTTCTTGCCTGGAGAATCCCAGGGATGGGGAGCCTGGTGAGCTTCCGTCTATGGGGTCGCACAGAGTCGGACACGACTGAAGCGACTTAGCAGCAGCAGCAGCAGCAGCACCTAACTTATTTCCCCCACCACACACACCACACCCTCCACCAACCCCCCAAAGCACTTAAACCACAGTGTTGGTAAAATCAATAGTAAATGCTCACATAATTTTAATGGTAAATAGCCTTGACATCTGTAACTTGCACTACTTCAATATTTATAATTGAGTCATGGAAAGAGGTGTATTTGTTCAATATTCCACACGCCTATCAGTAATTCGTCTCCCAAAATATCCAACAGAACTCTGAAACATTTTTAATAATAAAAAGCCAAGAGCAATTGAGCACACATGTACCAGAAACTATTTTAAGCCCTCCACATGTATGAATTTAATCCTCACCTCAACCCTATGTGGTAGGACTATTATTATTCCATTTTGCAAAAAAGAGAATTGAATTTATTAATTTGGCTATGTGGAACGTGAATGTGAAGTCGCTCAGTCGTGTCCGACTCTTTGTGACCCCATGGACTGTAGCCTACCAGGCTCCTCTGTCCATGGGATTTTCCAGGCAATAGTACTGGAGTGGATTGCCATTTCCTTCTCCAAAATACTATGTGGATAGTAAGTGATAAATTGAGTTGAAAACCAGGCATTCTAACTTCTGACAGCTGGGCTCTTCACCCTCACAAAATGCAGGCAGATGAAGAACCTCGTCCACCCCTGCCTGGCGATGCTCCAGTAGTATGGAACAGCTGCTTTTGAAAATTCTGTCCTGTCCTATTGCAAATGTTTTTGTTATAAGGGTAACAAAATACCCTTCTACCCTTATCGTGGGAATGCCCCTCACCCCTCTCCCATGGGCATCTTGTTTCCTGGACCTCATGTCATATTCCTTCTAGTGCTGGACTCATTTTTATATTTCTTTTTTTGGCCATACCACATGGCATAAGGGATCTTAGCTCCCCAATCAGGGATCAAACCCATGCCCCCTGCAGTGGAAGCTTGGAGTCTTAACCACTGGACCCTTAGCGAAGTCAATGCGAATTTTTTTTATTAATTACAGTGAATACTTAGTTAATCCTTCATACATGAAAACTCATGCTTTTTACTTTGCAGAAATTTTATTAAATTATTTCTTTGGTATGCCCTCTACAATTTCTCTTTTCTTTTATTCTAAAATTCCTATAATTGACACCAGGGCTCTTAAAATTGAGCCTCCAATTTTTATCATTTTTTTCATTTCATACATTCTGGGAATTTTCTTCAACTTTATCTTCTAACTCTTCAACTGAGCAGCACTGTTTACAATAGTGAAGGCATGGAAGCAACCTAGATGTCCATAACAGGTGAATGGATGGAGAAGTTGTGGTACATATACACAGTGGAATATTACTCAGCTATAAAAAAGAATGCATTGAGTCAGTTCTAAAGAGGTGGATGAACCTAGAGCCTATTATGCAGAGTGAAGTAAGTCCAAAGGAGAAAGACAAGTAATGTATACTAATACATATGTATGGAATCTAGAAAGAGTACTGATGATCCCTCGTGCAGGACAGCAAAGGAGACACAGACATTAAGAACAGACTTTTGGACTCAGTGGGGAAAGAGAGTGGGATGATTCGAAAGAGCAGCACTGAAACTTATACATTACCATATGCAAAACAGATAACCAGTGGGAATTTCCTGTATGATGCAGGGAGCTCAAAGCAGGTGCTCTGTGACAACCTAGAGGGGTGGGAGGAGGAGGGAGGTGGGAGGGAGACTGACAAGGGGGTGGACATGGGTATGCCTGTGGCTGATTCACGTTGATGAGTGGCAGAAAATCATCACAATATTGTAAAGTGATTATCCTCCAATTAAAAATAACATAAACTTTTTAAGAAAAAATATTCTGCTGTTATATTTTTACATTCCAAGAGTTAGGCCTGGTTCCTTTATGTTGCCTTTGAGTAGGGGGCAGGGGTTGTTGTTGTTGCTTTGGGTCAGTCTATCCTATTTTAGTGTTATGGATATATCCACTTTTATGGATCTGAGAATATGGATCATAGCTTTGCTGGTTGTTTTGTGTGTTTTATTTTTAAATTTGCCTTTGCTCTCTGCATTGTTTCTGTGGTCTCAAGTTTATTCTTACTCACTTTGGTTGATTTTTGACACTGTCATGTTTGACGCTTTTCTTGATTATGCAGTGGTCCTTGTCTTAATGCAATATTGAGGACTGAGGCATTGAGCAGCTAAATGGAACTTCTGGGTATAAGGTAGATAGTCAATAAGTGAGCTCCACTATCATCTGTCAGGGCCTGACCTTTTCACTGGGGGACATCCAAATGTCAGTATCTATAGATCTTTTTTTCTAGGAACAGCCAACTTCAGCAGAGAGGAAGGCCCCAGTTTTCTGCCATGCCAACATAAAAGCAGTACCTGGCTACAAGCATTCTTGGAATGGTGAGGGCTGAGAGATGGCCAGGGAGCCGTGGGTTCTGACATTTTAGTGTATGCATTCTCATTTCACGTCTCCTGTTCTCATTAAGGCAAATTGCTCCTGCTCATCACTATGCCCGTTATCCACAAATCCGGATTCTCAAGGATTCAATTTCTCTAGAAAACCCAGCTGTCTTTGCAAGGGTTTAGAAGGTGTCCTAAGGGCTCTAGACATGCTTCCTGCAGACCTTATTCAATCCTCCTGTTTTCTCGTCCTCTTTTTTGAAGATTTTTTTTTTTTATATGGACCATTTTTAAAGACTTTATTGAATTTGTTACAAGATTGCTTCCATTTGATGTTCTGGTTTTTTGGCCACAAGACACGTGGGATCTTAGCTTTTTGGCCAGAGATCGAACCCACACTCCCTACATTGGAAGGCAAAGTCTTAACCACTGGACCCCCAGGGAAGTCCCTCTTCTCACCCTTTATCTCAGCTTTCAGGTATCTCAGTTTTCTCAGATTTTCTGTGTAGTCATGCAGCAAGACTTGTTCCTTGCTGGCTTTTTCTTCTTCAAATTCTTCATTTCTGATTTCCTGCTTTATTTAAATTTCTATGTTTCCACCTAAAAAGATGGAAAATGCTCTATATTTCAAAAAGATTGTTCAATTTTTGTTAGCTCTCACATTTTCTTCATGAGTATAAAGTTTTTGTTTTTTTCCCTCAAAGAGGGATTTCCAGAGGTAAAAACAGATATTTCGTTTGCCAGGTTTCATAGAAAAACTCCAATAGTTCAGGCTAGATCTTGGTGGGGAACAGAAGACAAACTCAAGCTGAATAACAGGAAAGTTTAGTGAAGGTGTGTCTTTAGGAAGGTATGAACAAGGACAGCTTAGCAATCTGCTAATGACAGCATGAGTCGTTAGCACCCCTAAGGATAATGAACAAAAACAGAGAAAACTTACACGAACTCAGAGAAAAAAACTGGATGAAGAGAGATTTGGATGGAGGATGTGACTTATTAGATTATCAAAAGGGCCCCAGTTCTTTTCTTGTGCAAGGGTATAGCATCCCTTTGCAATGCAGCTTTGTATTTTTTTTACTAAAAACCAGAGTGTCTTCCCCTGCCCCAACCTTTGAATATGAGCTGATCTTGTGTTTTATCAGTCAACAGAATGTAGCAGATGAGGCCCCAAGACCTCTGGTGTGTTTCACTTGCTCCTTTAAAATCCCACCCAGGGACTTCCCTGGTGGTCCAGTGGTTAAGAACTTGCCTGCCAATTCAGGGGACATGGGTTCGATCCCTGGTCCGGGAAGATCCCACATGTGGTGCAATTAAACCCACGTAGGACTACTGAGCCCTAGAGCCTGTGCTCCACAACAAGAGAAGCCACCACAATGAGAATCTTGCCCACCACAAGTAGAGAAAACACCCACATCAGAGAAGGCAATGGCACCCCACTCCAGTACTCTTGCCTGGAAAATCCCATGGATGGAGGAGCCTGGTGGGCTGCAGTCCATGGGGTCGCTAGGAGTCGGACGCGACTGAGCGACTTCACTTTCACTTTTCACTTTCATGCACTGGAGAAGGAAATGGCAACCCACTCCAGTGTTCTTGCCTGGAGAATCCCAGGGACGGGGGAGCCTGGTGGGCTGCCATCTATGGGGTCGCACAGACTCAGACATGACTGAAGCAACTTAGCAGCAGTAGCAGCAGCAATGAAGACCCAGCAAAGCCAAAAATAAATAAATAAACCCACCCAGCTTCCTTGAGAATGACCTAGAGGCTTCCTGGATGACAGGACACAAAAGCCCTTATTTTCTTTGTCCCAACTGATAGTCAGCCAACCGCCAAATTTCTAAAGGATGCCATCCTGGGCCAGTCAATAGCCAGACCACCTAAAAACTGACCGCAGATTCGAAAATGACCCAGCCAAGCCAGGCTCAGACCAGAACTAGCCAACTGAACGAAACATAATTTTCCACCCCACAGAAGCATGATCTAAAGAAAGGTTTGTTTTTTTTAACAGTCATTAAGTTGGGAAAAACTTTTTTAAATGTAGCAGTTGCTGATTGATATAAACTTTTACTCAAGAGAAGCAGCCAAGGTAGAAAGCCATCAGAATAAATGTCCTGACTTATTCTTCCTGCCTTTCCTGTCACCTGTGAGTGCCTGCTGCTGCTGCTAAGTCGTTTCAGTCGTGTCCGACTCTGTGCGACCCCATAGACAGCAGCCCACCAGACTCCACCGTCCCTGGGATTCTCCAGGCAAGAACACTGGAGAGGATTGCCATTTCCTTCTCCAATGCATGAAAGTGAAGAGTGAAAGTGAAGTGGCTCAGTCATGTCTGACTCTTCGTGACCCCATGGACTGCAGCCTACCAGGCTCCTGCGTCCATGGGATTTTCCAGGCAAGAGTACTGGAGTGGGGTGTCATTGCCTTCTCCGTGTGAGTGCCTGCTATTCATCTAACTGCAAAGTGAAAGAACTCGTTGATAGGTTTCATATTGGTCAGTCTCCCAATGCACAGAGTGGGATAAAGAAAGTCAGAGGGTGGGCTTGAAAGAAGAAACGAGGAGAGACTCACCATACTCACTCATCTGTTTTCTAATTCAATGACTATCTAGAGTTTTTAACTGTAGACTTAAAAATATTAACAACCTAAAAGTTGAGAGTTATGTTTTATTCAGCAGAAATTTTTAGGACTTAAGCCCAGGAGACAACATCTCAGTTAACCCTGAAAGAACTGCTCTGAAGAGATGAAGGGAGGATCCAGGTTATATAGAAGTTTTGCA
The DNA here is from genome assembly GCA_935064755.1 of Tragelaphus eurycerus. Classification (NCBI taxonomy): domain Eukaryota; kingdom Metazoa; phylum Chordata; class Mammalia; order Artiodactyla; family Bovidae; genus Tragelaphus; species Tragelaphus eurycerus. Next base: position 5,885,337 of record CAKXYN010000034.1, on the reverse strand, counting down.
ACAAAGGGCAGGTAGTCTGAATGTCAAAAGATTATTGCAAATTAAAGAAAACCAGATGTCCCAAGTTAAAGAACTTTGTGCTTTTCTATGTATAGGAAGACACAAGAGTCTGGGCTCACTGAAGTCTTTCCTTTGATATGCCCTTCAGCTATCTGGGGTTAGTATCCTATGTTTTCACATCTTATGTTTCCTCCGGGCTCACTGTGGGGAGTGGCTGCAGTCTAATGGCTGCTAGACGGCAGGTATTCTTTCCTCCCTGAGTTCCCTCAGGGCTCACCATCTGTGGTGGCGACACTTGCTAATGACTGTGACATCATTTGTTTACTGATACAGCAGGGAATATTCCACTTCCCATGACCAAGTGTCTATAGTTACATTGGAGACTCCAAAAAGAATATCAAAACAAGATTTGGGAACGAGGAATTTTTAGGTAATGGCTATAAGAAAAAGATGGGAAGGAGTGTGTTTATACCAAGTCTACTTTCTTGTATAGACTCAGGACAAGGATTAATATCTTGTACTGCCTTCTCAACACATATTTGCAATTATACATTATAAATCATAGGAAATTCCCTGGCAGTCCAGGAGTTGGGACTTAGCACTTTCGCTGCAGTGGCCGGAGTTCAATCCCCTGTCGAGAAGCTAAGATCCCACAAGCCGTGTTGCTGCGGCTACTGTCACTTCAGCTGTGTCCGACCCTGTGCGACCCCATAGATGGCAGCCCACCAGGCTCCCCCATCCCTGGGATTCTCCAGGAAAGAACACTGGAGTGGGTTGCCATTTCCTTCTCCAATGCTTGAAAGTGAAAAGTGAAAGTGAAGCTGCTCAGTCATGTCTGACTCTTCGTGACCCCATGGACTGCAGCCTACCAGGCTCCTCCTTCCATGGGATTTTCCAGGCAAGAGTACTGGAGTGGGGTGCCATTGCCTTCTCTGCCACAAGCCATGCTGCTGCTGCTGCTACTGCTGCTAAGTCACTTCAGTCGTGTCCGACTCTGTGTGACCCCATAGACGGCAGCCCACTAGGCTTCCCGTCCCTGGGATTCTCCAGGCAAGAACACTGGAGTGGGTTGCCATTTCCTTCTCCAATGCATGAAAGTGAAAAGTGAAAGTGAAGTCGCTTAGTCGTGTCCGACTCTAGCGACCCCATGGACTGCAGCCTACCAGGCTCCTCCATCCATGGGATTTTCTAGGCAAAAGTACTGGAGTGGGATGCCATTGCCTTCTCCGACCACAAGCCATGAAGTACGGCAAAAAAAAAAAAAAAATTATAAATCATGCACTCAAGGTATGATCTGTTTAAAATATTATGGTAAGCCTTGATTATATAAAAAATCCAGCTAACCTAAACAAAATTCAAATTTCAGTCACACTTTAGGGTTTTTCCTTTTAAGTGTGAGAATATTAATCAGAGTGGATTAGGTGTGGATGCAAGCAATAGAAAACCTGAAATAACATGACTTAAATAAAATAGAATTGTATTCCTTTCTCACAGAAATGATGTTTAGAGGTAAGCAGTTTGGGGCTGGGCTCATTCTAACTCCAGACTCTCAACACGAGGCTTCTACCTCATGGTCCCAAAAGCCTGCATGCTCCCATCATCACATCTGCATCCCAGGCAGTAAGAAGGGGAGAATGGAGTAACAGAAGAGCTTGTCCATCACCTGTAGATACTTCCCTCAAGCCTAACATCTCTCCAACTTGCATTCCACTGTTCAGAGCTTAGTAACCTGATGGCCCCTGAATACAAATAAAGCTAGGAAATGTACACTGTAGGGCCAGGTGCTCAGCTGAACACTTGGGGCCTAGTGTAAAGGTGAGGGGGCAAGCTGATAATAGAGAACAAATCATAATTAGTCTCTACCTCAACTTCTGTTAACTAACTTTAATTATTCAACTACTAAAGTCATGTTATAATCAACACATCTCCAACTTGGTGGCCCATATATACCAAGTCTACAGTAAAGACGTCACTGATGAGCAGATTGATCATTTGAAGTCTGTGAACATCTTTAATTATCAATTTCATTTTTGTGTGTGACATTGAATTTCTAAGGCAGGAATGTGGACAAGAATGTTTTGGTACTGTTTTGTTTTGGTAAGAAAGATTCAATGGTGTCTTCTACTTGACCCACAGTAAACATTAGAGATAATTTTGGCTGCAAGTTATAGAACAGTGGCTTAAACTTTGCAGAAACATATTTCTCTCAGACACAAAAGTCTAGTGGTGTGTAGTCTAGGATGTAAGGATGAATTCAAAAACATATTAGAAATCCAGGGTCCTTCTTTCTTTTTTTCTCTGCCATCTTCAATTTGTAGCTTTCACCTGTGATGGGAGATATTTACTCAGGTTTCACCTGTCACATATGTGTTCCAGCTGGCAGGAAGTTACAAGAGGTGAGGGCAATGTATATCTCACCTCTCAGAGGTATTTCATGGCCAGAAAAGTGTAACGGGCATTGCAAGTGGGTAGAGGATAGGGAAGAAATAGAATAAGATTCACAGAGTGTTGATAACTGTTAAAGCTGGGTAACAGCTACCTAGCAATTTATTATGTTATTCTTTCTACTTTCCTAAAATTTTGGCATTTTCTGCAAGATAAAAGTTAATCAAATAAAATGAAAAATATCAAAAGGATAGCTCTGGAAGCTTCGCATGGCTTCTCTTTATATACCAAGAGCTAGACTTTATCACATGCCTACGTCCAGCTGCAAAGAAGGCTGGAGAATGCAATCATTAGTCCTTAGGTCCATGTGCCCAGTTGCAAAGAGCTTTAGTTTATCACATAGAATGAAAGGGACCATCAACACAGGGGGACACTGACAGCCTCTGCTATGCTCACATATGATAATTATGAGCACAAAGTGAATCATTAATATCTGCCCTCCAATCCCTTCCATAACATAAAGGTGGCATTACTGTTCAGCACGTATATAAAATAATGTAACAACAGCGAAGGGCTTCCCAGGTGGCACAGTGGTAAAGAATCCACTTGCCAGTGCAGGAAACTTGAGAGACTCCGGTTCAATTCCTGGGTGAGGAAGATCTCTTGGAGGAGGAAGTGGCAACCCACTTCAGTATCTTGCCAGTAAATCTCATGGACAGAGGAGACTAGTGGGCTACAGTCGATGGGGTCACAAAGAGTCAGAAACGACTAGCCACTGAGCACAACAGGATGGAGCCAGAGTACCTGACTGGTGGTAGACACTCGATACATGTTAACATCCCTTTCCTACTGATTCCGAAGACCAAATGCCTCAGATTGATAGATAGATGTGTATATATGTACACATACACACACACACAAATAGGACTTTGATGATACAAATAACTTCAGGAGAGTAAAATAGCACCATCCTCAGTGAATTGCAAACCTCATTCTAAAAGCAGTCCTGTGTGTCAGGGTGAGAATCCTCATGCTACCTAAGCTTGCGCTCATCTTTTTTTTTCCCCCCTTGGCCATGGGATCTTAGTTCCCCGACCAGAAACTGAACACTCGCCCCCTGCAAAGGAAGCTCAAACTCCTCACTACTGGCAAGTCAGGGAAGTCCCTCCCACTCATCTTGAACAGAAGTTCTCAAGCACTGGTGAGCATAAGGATTTTCCAGGTACTTGTACAACACAGACTCCTGGCTCCCACGCTAGGCTTCCTATTCCCACAGATCCCAAGGATCTTGTTTTCACAAGAAACTTAAACAAGGAACCCAGGCAGTTGGTCTCTAGCAGAGGGGGACTGAGAAATGACTGGTACACTTTATGAGGCACTTCAAAGACGCCCGTAGAAGAATTCAATCCATTGGTCTTCAGATTGGTTTTCCTAGGAATGCAGAAACTTTTTTTTTTTTTTGCTGTGTATTTCCCAGGAAAATTCTAGCACAGCCATGGGAGAGCAAGTGCAAACACCTTACACTGTCCCTGGAGTCCCATTTGCCCTTTGCAGAAGCACTGGGTCTCCAGACCGCACCTTCAGCCACACTGCTGTTAAACAAAAGTCTGGTCGTTTAACTCGAAGCCATTGCAAACTCGCTGTGAACAACGTCACCATGGACACTGGCATTGTTGTTGTTCAATCAATAAGTCGTGTCCGACTCTTTGCAACCCCCGTGGACTGCAGCACGCCAGGCTCCTCTGTCCTCCACTATCTCCCAGAGTGTGCTCAAATTCATGGACACTGGCTTAGAGATTCTTCAATTTTCAAAGACAATGTGAGTGGTGGAGCCCTGTAATGCAGGTGGAGGGTATAAAGCAAGAAGAAGGAAGAAGTAAGATTGTAATTTAAAAATGATTTATGAGTGCAGAGAAGAGTGCTTCAGCTAAGCATTTAGAAAGAAGCTGGCTGAAATTCTCCTTCATACCCCTCAGCAGGGCAAGGTATCATTAGACCCCAAGCAACTCTGGACACACCACAACCCAAGGCCACACCTGCTTTCTTTACATGTGAGCTCTCACCACCTTCTAGGGAGAAAGAAAGCCATCTAACCTGGTGACTCTGGATGGAGTGTTAGGCAAACAGTGTTCCGCTTCACATCAGGTGATTTCTTCCCAAGAAATCATCGCTGTTATAATAGCAAGACAATTAGGGAAGCAGTGAGAAGGATTTGATTAATACCACTTCCAGTTTTTCTCATCTAACAGGAAAGTGGGTTTCTATGCCAGAACAGTCAAGAGGCTTAGATCCCAAATGGGAACAGGAGTGGCGGTGTCTTTTCATATATGCAGTAATGTATCTATGCGAGCGTGGATGTGGGTGGATGGGTGGGTGTGTACATTTTAATTGCTTATTATAAACCGAAAGTAATTAGGTGCATATTTATTCATAGTTTCCTCACTACTTTGCAGATCTGTGGGAAGTGTTTATTGCAAGACAATTCATTTCATTTCACTGCAAAATACCATTGTAGGTATACAGGGAGTGAAGCTGTTCAGACAAGAAGGGGGTAACCCGTAGACTGTCCAACTCCTAAAGCCTCAGTGCCCTCAATGATGCTACAAGAGCTGTGAAACCTCGACTTTGAGAACATCCTAGCTACTGAAAATGTGTTTTGCAAAACTCACATGTGCATGCATGTACACATAAGAACATTTTCAATAAGGCTTAGCATTGCTTCACAAACACAATTCTAATGTGAATATCATTTAATATATTCTTTTCCTATTCATTGGAAAAAGTCTATTTTTTCTGCATCCTGTGTAGTAAAAAAAAAAAAAAAAAAATTGAAACACTCCAGTGTTCCTGCCTGGAGAATCCCAGGGATGGGGGAGCCTGGTGGGCTGCCGTCTATGGGGTCGCATAGAGCCGGACACGACTGAAACGACTTAGCAGCAGCAGCAGCAGCAGTACAGTCCTATTGGAGAAGGCAATGGCACCCGACTCCAGCCTGGAAAACCCCATGGATGGAGGAGCCTGGTAGGCTCCATGCAGTCCATGGGGTCACTAAGAGTCGGGGACAACTGAAGTGACATAGCAGCAGCAGCACAGTCCTATAGACAGTTTGGTATAAAGACTATTTGCTTTTAAAAATTTTTTTATTTGTGTTTAGTTGCTTTACAGTGTTGTTAGGTTCTGCTGTCCAGCAAAGTGAATCAGCTCTACATATACATATATCCCCTCTGTTGTAGATTTCCTTCCCACTTAGGTCATTACAGAGCCCTGAGTAGCGTTCCCTGCGCCACACAGTACACTCTCATTACTTATATATTTTATACATGGTCGGAGAAGGCAATGGCACCCCACTCCAGTACTCTTGCCTGGAAAATCCCACGGACAGAGGAGCCTGGTAGGCTGCAGTCCATGGGGTCGCTAAGAGTCAGACATGACTGAGCGACTTCACTTTCTCTTTTCACTTTCATGCATTGGAGAAGGAAATGGCAATCCACTCCAATGTTCTTGCCTGGAGAATCCCAGGGATGGCAGAGCCTGGTGGGCTGCCGTCTATGGGGTCACACAGAGTTGGACACGACTGAAGTAACTTAGCATAGCATAGCATAGCATAGCATACATGGTAGTGTATATCTATCAGTGCCCCATTTTTCTTTGTGGTTCCAACACTAAATACTTAATTTGCAAAGAATTTCAAACCAATAGAAAGAAAATGTAAAAAAGAATCATAGGAATGAATCCCCTGGAACACCAATGATTTTATTCACCTGACTTTTAATTATGAGCTGGGGCTTCAACATCACATGGAGACTGTTTTAATCATTAAGTCCTGAACTCGCAAGTTAGCATGTTTCTCCCACCTGCGTTTTTGGGACATCATCACCCACTGAGAACCGTTATCTATCTAACCAGCTTCCTTCCAATCATTTCCCTGATTGCTCTCTCTCTTTCTCTCATTTTCTCTGAATCCACATGCACATAACAAATACACACATCCATATGTCTTCTCTAGTCATCCAATTACATGTACCCTTGGGCCCAACCTTCCTTAATCACAGAGTATATAGACATACTCTGAACAATCGAATACATTCTGGGCTTGCCTTATGGAAAGTTGTCCCGTTTCTATTTAGTCTTTTTAAAAAATTCTTTTCCAGCTTAAGATATAATTAACATATAACATTATGTAAGTTTAAGGTGTACAAACTGATAACTTGATATATGTATAGATTATGAAGTGGTGGCCACAATAAAATTAGTTAACACCTAATTTTTAATTAGTTACGTGTGTGTGTGGTGAGAACATTTAAGGTCTACTCGCTAAACATTTTTCAAGTACATATAACAATATTGTTGAGTTAGAGTAACCACGCTGTACACTAGATTCCCAGAACTTATTCATCTTATAACTTCTTAAAACTGGAAGTTTGAACCATTTGACCAGCATCTCCCCATTCTACCTTCTCTCCGAGTCCCTGACAACCACCAATCTGGTCCTTAATGTATATGTCCAAGGATATGTATAGGTCTATACTTAGTGATTTACTGTGAAATATCATAAATATAATTACCCTCAAAAATGTAATAGGAGAAGGCGAGGGTGGGATGATTTGAGAGAACAGCACTGAAACATGTATATAACCATATGTGAAATGGATTGCCAGTCCAGGTTCGATGCATGAGACAGGGCACTCAGGGCTGGTGCACTGGGATGACCCTGAGGAATGGGATGGGAGTGAGGCAGGAGGGGGTTCATGATGGGGGACACATGTACACCCATGGCTGATTCATGTCAATGTGTGGCAAAAACCACTACAATATTGTAAATAATTAGCCTCCAATTAAAATAAATAAAATTTTTAATGTAATAGGATAATTTAAGATGCTGGCCTATTTTAGTTATTGTTGTGCAATAAAACACCCCCAAACTTACTGCTTTTCTTAAGAGGGGACATTATTTTGGGGGAGCCTATCAATTGGTTGGGTGCTCCTTGCTGAACTCTCTCTGTGCACCATGTGGCTCATCCAGCTGGAGGGGCTGCTAGCAGTGAGGCTCAGCAAAGACTCTGGGACGGCTCAGCCCCTCACTCTCTGTGACCTTTCATCCTGGCTTTTGACATGGCAACCGCCCAGGGCCACATTCCAAGAATAAAGCCCCAATTTGCAAGCATCTGACTATGTCTTACTTGGGTCACTGGAGGAATACATAAGTTCTTGAATATTATAAGGTAAGACTCAATGGAAGTTAACAATCTACCACGTGGCCCAGTATCATATAGCTGCCCAAAGATACAGGATACTGTCCCTTCCTATAAAGAATCAGGTGTATGAATTCAGTCTAAAAATCTTTACACTGTGTAATCCGTAGGACACATTTTACCTTGAAGACAAATGATGAACACTCCCGGTTATAAAAAATGATTGATCGTTTCTTTAATATAAGATACACATTCCTCCTGCCATGAGCAAAAATGAGAAATGGAGAATGAACAAGAGTAACGTGAAGAAGACATTTCAGGATGGAGTCCTTTTTCTTATCAGCTAACATCTCCTGTTCATACACTCTCCCTAAGATCCTGACCAACTACTGTGACTCTGTCTAGATTGGTCTGAGATTTGCAGGTGTCCTCTTCCAACTTTTCCTCTTTATCCAGTGACCTTACTTTGAAGTGTAGGAATAGGTTGTTATTGGGGGAAAAAACTCTAAGGGTAAGGAAAACAAGCTGATGAAGCTCCAGTTTCCTGGGAAAGAAGAAACAAAGAAATACTTTTTCTAATTAATTTGTATTGGACTATACTTGCTTTACAATGCTGTGTTATTTCTACTGTACAGCAAAATGAATCAGCCACGCATAGACATAGAACCCCTCCTTTTTGGACTTCCTTCCCATTCAGGTCACCACAGTGCATTAAGTAGAGTTCCCTGTGCTCTACGGTGCATTCTCATTTCTTGTTGTCCGGTTGCTGAGTCATCTCCGACTCTTTTTGTGACCCCCTGGATCGCAGCACTCGAGGCTTCTCTGTCCTTCACTATCACAGTTATCTATTTTATCAACAGTGTATATGTGTCAATCCCAATCTCCCAATTCTTCCCACTCCTTACTTTTTCCCTGGATATCCATACATTTGTTCTCTACATCTATGTCTCTATTTCTTCTTTGCAAATAGCATCATCTATACTGCTTTTCTAGATTTCACATATATGTGCTAATAAATGATATTTGTTGTTCTATTTCTGACTTAATTCACTAAGTATTATACTCCCTAGGTCCATCTCTACAAATGACCAAATTTCGTTCCTTTTTATGGCTGAGTAATATTCCACTTTTGGTAGCTCAAACGGTAAAGCATCTGCCTACAATGCAGGCGATCTGGGTTCGATCCCTGGGTTGGGAAGATCCCCTGGAGAAGGAAACGGCAACCCACTCCAGTACTCCTGCCTGGAAAATCCCATGGACTGAGGAGCCTGGTAGGCTACAGTCCATGGGGTCAAAAAGAGTTGCACATGACTGAGCGACTTTACTTCTTCTTCTTCAATATTCCATTTTTTAAAAAATGAAAGAAAAGAAAGAAAACAACTTCCCTAAGGTCATACAGCTAATACATTGCAGGATTTGGACCTAGATGGTCTGGAATCTAGAGCTGACATACTCCTCAGATCAGGAGGAAACATATCAGACAATTAACAGAAGTTTCCTGGATGATGAACTGAAGATAATTTACATTTTCTTTTTACCCTAAAATTCCCAATTTTTCCTAATAATGATAATAAATACATGCAATTAAAAAAAAATAATAATCAAGTGGGATGAAACACCCAAAAAAAGAAACCCTGAGAGAATCAAGCAAGCAAGTGGTACCCAAGGGGAACTTGTGGAGAAGCACAGTAGCTCTTATTGGCTGGCTTTCTGCCTGAGTTATTCCTCAGGGGAATAACATGAATAGTTTTGTGCCTCTTGCCCTTCTTTGTTGATCCCTAAGGACCAAGGGAAATTCTAAGCCTAATTACTTGAATTTTATCCAGAAAGTTCAGTTCATAAACTGAACCAAACACTTTCATTTTAAGCACATGTGGACATTATTTATAAAAATTTTAGTACTAACCCCAGGGAAGGAGGTTTTTCCTAGGCTGAATTTTTGAGGTTGTCTCATTAACAGACTCCCTGCCATGACCTTACTTACAATCTCATCTGAAACAATGCTGCAGCTGTTCTGTAAAACCAAGATCTTCTAACACAAGAGATGTGACGCCAAGGAGAAGTACCATCAATGTAGTTCAGATGAAAGTCACTTCCTGGAAATGGGCTGCAGGAGCAAAACTCCACTTCCTGTCAAATCTCCAACCCCAAATGCAAGTAACTAGAGGCAGGAGCTTGGGCTCAAAGCCTGTTTTAATGCACTAGGCTATCTAATCCTATAACTGGATCCTGTTCACTATTAATTAAGTAGTAAAGTTAGACTCCCTTTGAGGCTTAAACATCTGCTATGGAGAAGACTAAATCTCTCTGTTGAAAGAAAACCAGAATCACGAGGGAAATTCTCAGATGGTCTGGATCAACAAGAATAATTTTATTGTAGGCTTGACATTAAAGGAACTAGGATGAGTCAATCAAGCCAAATATTTTAGCTCTGCAATACCAATGTATGGTTTATGGAGCCAGCTCTAGATAAAGCCATGAATTGATATCTAATCCACACTTAAGCCTCCTAATATTGAGAGCTCAGGATCCATGCTGTCAGCCCATGCTTGTTCTAGCCATGCCAAAATATAGCTGCTAAAGGCCTGAAACCTATTGTTGCAGTACCATCTGGGCCCAAAAGCAGTGAGCACCAGCCCACGCTGTAGGTCTCCATGGTTACTGTCTACTCTCCTGTAAACCTCTTCTAACCTGGCTTCTGCCCCATCATTACTCCTCAACAGCTCTCCCTAAATGTACAATGGCTACATCACAACATTTACAGATTATATTTAGTCTTCACCCTTATTTGACTTTGCTTTTGACCAAAATATTATCTATTTTATTCACTTTTAAGATATTTGCTCAAATAAAATTATTTATGATAGCTTCATTTTTTAAAAATGTCTGTCAAGTATGTAGCAATGCCCTTTTTTTAATTCTTGATATTGATTTCTTTATTCTTTCCTTCTTTTTAATCCAACTGAATTACTCTTCAATTTTACTTTCCAGTTCACTAGTTCTCCCTTTAGCTGCATATACTGTTGTTTGGCTCATATCGTCTGCTTCTTTTTAACTGACAAAATTGCATTTTACTTTAACATTTTTATTTGGTTGTTTTCAAATCTATATGGTTACTCATCTATTGCCATGGTCCTTGTCATTTTTGTCATTCCATTCTTTAAAAAAAAATCTTTAAATATTCATGCATAGTATGGTACACAGAATTACGTACTTTGCCCCCACCCCCCACCAATGATATTCTCATTCTAATAGCCTAAAGCTGTGAATATTAACTTATATAGCAAAAGGTCCTTAATCAGACGTGATTAAGGACCTTGCGAGAGAAGGCAATGGCACCCACTCCAATACTCTTGCCTAGAAAATCCCATGGATGGAGGAGCCTAGTAGGCTGCAGTCCATGGGGTCGCACAGAGTCGGACAGGACTGAGGCGACTTAGAGCAGCAGCAGTAAGGACCTTGAGATGGGGAGATTATCCTGGATTATCTGGGTTGTCCCAGGGTAATGTAATCACAAGAGTTCTTTTATAAGAGAAAAGCAAGAAAATGAAGTCAGAAAAAGGAAATAGGACAATGGAACCAGAAGTTAGAGTGAGGCACTTTGAAGATGCAGGCAAGGGCTATGAGCCAATGAACGCAGGCAGCCTCTAGAAGCTGGAAAAGTAACAGAAATGTTTTTCTCCTTTGATGCCTCCAAAATGAACACGTTCCAGCCAACACCTTGATTTTATATGTCTAAAGTCCAGAGCTGTACAGGAATAAATCTGTGTTGTTTTAACCCACTAGATTTGTGTTAACAAGATACAGTAACAATGGAAAATCAATACACAAAGTTATATCCATATATAATAGCTCCATCGTCTGAAATCTTTTTTTTTAAATAATTAAGCTTTTTATTTTTTAATATAAATTTATTTTAATTGGAGGCTAATTACTTTTCAATATTGTATTGGTTCTGCCATACATCAACATGAATCCACCACAAGTGTACACGTGTTCCCTATCCTGAACCCCCCTCCCACCTCCCTCCCTGTACCATCCCTCTGGGTCATTCCAGTGCACCAGCCCCAAGCATCCTGTATCCTGCATCGAACCAGGACTGGCGATTCATTTCTTATATGATATTATACACGTTTCAATGCCATTCTCCCAAATCATCCCACCCTCTCCCTCTCCCACAGAGTCCAAAAGACTGTTCTATACATCTGTGTCTCTTTTGCTGTCACGCATACAGGGTTATCATTATCATCTTTCTAAATTCCATATATATGCATTAGTATACTGTATTGGGTTTTTTTTTTTTCTGGCTTACTTCACTCTGTATTATAGGCTCCAGTTTCATCCACCTCATTAGAACTGATTCAAATGTATTCTTTTTAATGGCTGAGTAATACACCATTGTGTATATGTACCACAACTTTCTTATCCATTCATCTGCTGATGGATATCTAGGTTGCTTCCATGTCCTGGCTATTATAAACAGAGCTGCAATGAACATTGGGGTACACGTGTCTCTTTCAATTCTGGTTTCCTTGGTGTGTATTCCCAGTAGTGGGATTGCTGGGTCATAAGGCAGTTCTATTTTCAGTTTTTTCAGGAATCTCCACACTGTTCTCCATAGTGGCTATACTAGTTTGCATTCCCACCAACAGTGTAAGAGGGTTCCCTTTTCTCCACACTCTCTCCAGCATTTATTGCTTGTAGACTTTTCAATAGTAGCCATTTTGGACTCTCCCACAGAGTCCAAAAGAACTAAGTATTATCTCTCTCCTTCAAGATGACTTGTGTGCCCATAATGTTGATTTTGACCTGTGGAAAACCTCAGAATTTAAATTGAGAAGACATTCCTCTTTACATTCAGTTCAGTTCAGTCGTGTCTGACTCTTTGTGACCCTATGGGCTGCAGCACACCAGGCCTCCCTGTCTATCACCAACTCCCAGAGTTTACTCAAACTCAAGTCCATTGAATCAGTGATGCCATCCAACCATCTCATCCTCTGTCATCCCCTTCTTCGCCCACCTTCAATCTTTCCCAGCATCAGGGTATTTTCCAATGAATCGGTTCTTTGCATGAGGTGGCCAAAGTATTGGAGTTTCAGCTTCAGCATCTGTCCTTCCAATGAATTTTCAGGATTGATTTCCTTTAGGATGGACTGGTTGCATCTCCTTGCAGTCCAAGGGACTCTCAAGAGTCTTCTCCAGCACCATAGTTCAAAAGCATCAATTCTTTGGTGCTCAGCTTTCTTTATAGTCCAAGTCTCACATCCATACATGACTATTGGAAAAACCATAGCTTTGACCAGACAGACCTTTGTTAGTAAAGTAATGTCTCTGCTTTTTAATATGCTGTCTAGGTTGGTCATAGCTTTTTTTCCAAGGAGCAAGCATCTTTTAATTTCATGGCTTCAGTCACCATCTGAAGTGATTCTGGAGCCCAAAAATATAAAGTCTGTCACTGTTTCCACTGTTTCCCCATCTATTTGCCATGAAGTGATGGGACTAGATGCCATGATCTTCGTTTTCTGAATGTTGAGTTTTAAGCCAACTTTTTCACTCTCCTCTTCCACTTTTATCAAGAGACTCTTTAGTTCTTCACTTTCAGCCATAAGGGTGGTGTTATCTGCATATCTGAGGTTATTGATATTTCTCCAGGCAATCTTGATTCCAGCTTATGCTTCATCCAGCCCGGCATTTCTCATGATGTACTCCGCATGTGAAAGTGAAGTCGCTGTTGTGTCTAACTCTTTGCAACCCCATGGACTGTAGCCTATCAGGCTCCTCCATCAATGGGATTTTCCAGGCAAGAGTGCTGGAGTGGATTGCCATTTCCTTCTCCAGGGGATCTTCCCTACCCAGGAACTGAACATGGGTCTCCCGCATTGCAGGCAGACACTTAACCGTCTGAGCCACCAGGGAAGCCCCATACTCTGCATATAAGTTAAATAAGCAACACTATTTGTATATTGTTATTTAGTTTTGCTCTATTATTTAGTTTTGCTCAGAGGCCTTACTTCTCTGGGATCTCCACAATTCATTCCCAGTCTCACATGGTGTATCTGGGAGTCCTGGGTTTAACTCCTTCATTTTCTCAACTACCCAAAGCACTCTGTTTCTATGGTGCATGCATGCATGTGTGCTCAGTCACCAGGCTTCTCTGTCCACGGGATTTCTCAGGCAAGAATACTGAAGTGGGTTGCCATTTCTTTCTCCAGGGGATCTTCCCAACCCAGAGATCGAACTCACGTCTCCTGCAATGGAAAGCAGATTCTTTACCGCTGCACCCCTGGGAAGCCTTATTCAGCTATCCTCAAAAAACACACTTAACAGAGGAAAGTTATGCAGGTGCAAGTGGTATAAAATCCCTGCAGACAACCTTTTCAAATGCGCTCATTGTTTACAATTTTAGTTTCAGTTTATATTATTTCCTTCTTTTTTTTAACTTGCCCCTTGAAGATCTTTCTTCTTCAGAGCCCAACTATGCAAAAAAAAAAAAAAAAGCGAGAATCCTATATATATATATATATATATATATATATTTTTTTTTTTTTTTTTTTTTCAGTAGAAAGCCTTTTTATTTTGGGAGGGCCCATGTTTGCTCATTCTCCATCTGGTAACTACAGTAAAAAGCACAAAAAAAATAAAGCAGGTAGAAGCAGAAATTAGCTTCTGATCTGGAAAATTAGCCTTGATCTGAAAAATTAGCCTTAATCTGGAAAATGCTTTGTTTTCTAAAGCATGGAACAGAAATCACCAGAAGTGGATTACTTTGCATTTTCGGTCAGGAGTATAACTTCACTCTCTTACTCCAGGGCTACATCAACTATCCAAATTTTGGGGACCTCCCTGGTGGTCCAGGGGTTAGGACTCTGCACTTCCATTGCAGGGGGCACAGGTTTGAGCCCTGGTTGGAGAACTAAGATCTCCCATGCTGCACAGCACAGCCAGAATATTTTTTTTAATCTTTAAAATTAAAAAAAAAAAAAAACTATCCGAACCTTTTGTTCATAGGGATTCTGAGGATCTCACCATGGCCTAGACTATCATTCTGGTCCATGTTACTGATGACATCACATGAGTAGAACCTGGTGAATGAGAAGATCCAGGTACCTTAAATGTCTTGGTAAAACACAGGCGTGACAGCAGATGGGCAATAAACGCCAAGATGATTCAACTCAAGGAACTGTCTGGAAGTCCAGTCGTCTAGGCTGGACATCCTCCAAAGTGAAAGACAAGTTGTTCTACTTTATATCCCCAAATACTACCAAAAAATAAAATGAAAGAGCTGAGCACTTGGGGTCAGTTCAGTTCAGTCACTCAGTCGTGTCTGACTCTTTGCAGCCCCATGAGATGCAGCACACCAGGCCTCCCTGTCAAACACCAACTCCTGGAGCCCACCCAAACTCATGTCCATTGAGTCTGTGATGCCATCCAACCATCTCATTCTCTGCCATCGCCTTCTCCTCCTGCCCTCAATCTTTCCCAGCATCTGGGTCTTTTCAAATGAGTCAGATCTTCGCATCAAGTGGCCAAAGTATTGGAGTTTCAGCTTCACCTTTTGAAATCAAAACATGTCATTTTTGATGTGTTGCTCTGACTCATGTACCAAGGATGAAACTTCTTCTATAGTTTATTTATTTATTTTGATTTTGGGTTGTGCTGACTCTTTGTTGCGGTGTTCAGGCTTTCTCTAGTTGCAGCAAGCCAGGGCTATTCTCTAGTTGCGGTGCTCGGACTTATTGCAGTGGCTTCTCTTGTTGCAGAACACAGGTTCTAGGGCTCGTGGCTTCAGTAGTTGTGGCTCAGTGGTCGCAGTTCACGGCTCAATCACCCCACTGCATGTGGGACCTTCCCTGACCAGGGATCGAATCTGTGTTCCCCACATTGGCAGGCGGATTCTTAACCTCTGGACCACCAGTGAAGCCCAAGGATGGAGCTTTTAACTGAAGTCCAGAACTAGAGGAAATCTCCACTGATCCAGGTTACAGTGAGCCCTGGCACTGATTTGGTTGCTTTTTGTTTGTTTATTTGTTTTGTTTTGGGCCGAGAAGATTCAATGATTCTTGCAATACCTATGACAAATTGGAATTCTGTGAGTGATGCTCTGGTATGAAAAGTTCTGCAGTGATTTTTTGAGCAGCAATGATATTAATACCTGTTCGGGAGTTAAAGATATTTCATTATAATGATAGAATTGGAGTCGATTTCATTCACATCAGCAGGTCCATCTTGTAAATACAATCACGTGATGTAGTTTAATCATTTTAAATTATTTCTGAACCCTCCATGACAAAACTCAATCATGCAGAGGGGCTAGTAGTTGAGAAGTCAGTCCAGATCAGTTTCTAGAAATGTGTAATATACAGACTGCATAGTAGATCTCGTTAAGACACAAAACTAAGTGACAGAAGTGCAGTAAAAAAAAAAAAAAAAAGTAATTCATGAACTATCGAAAAACATATTGGTCTTCCTCTTCTCCCATTTAAACAATATTCTCTAATTTTCATTCTGTGATTCTAGAGTTTCTTTCTCTCAAACATCCGGGAATTCAAAGACTTGGTAGTGACAGCAAGATGATTTCTTTCTGAACACTGGTTAATCTTAAGTTCGTTTCTTTCAGCTCCTTAATTCAAATGTAGCTCACAATCAAGGTTCAACTGACATCCCTAAATACAATCTTTTATTCAAACAACCAGAAGAGAGAATTTTCTACCATCTTAAAAAGATGATTTCCATGATAATAACAGCAAATTACAAGAATAAGAGAAAAATTAATTTTAATACCGGTAGTGTCTTCAGTGAAATTTCTCTCCTTCTGCTAATGCATAATGACCACAAAGGAACTGAATGGGCCCCCGATGGGAAGTGTAAGAGCACATCAGATGGGCCTGATGATAATGGATAGGGCCTTAAATTAAGGAATAATAGGGACATGAAGCACTTAAAACTGGAATAACTGAGATCTTACTGTGGCCATTACTTTTGGCCTTAACAATGATCTCATTTTAGGGTTTAAAGCCACATTTTGAAGGAAAAGAGCGGAGAAACAGCTAGTTTCTTTTAACTAGTGAACAAGGTTTTGCCTCTCGATTTATGAAAATACCAGAACTGTTCCCTTTTTAAAGTCTATGCTTTATCTCTGTGATGATGGAATATAAAAAAATCACGGTTTATACACTATTGTACTATTCATAAAATAGATAACTAATGAGAACCTGCTGTATAGATAGCATAGGAACCCTGAGTGAACTGTGACCTGAAAGAAAAGGAAATCCAAAAGGGAGGGGCTATGGGTATATGCATGGCTTAAGAGTCGGACACGACTGAGCAACTGAACTGGACTGAACTGATGGCTTAAGCGTCAGACACGATTGAGCAACTGAACTGGACTGATGGCTGATTCATCTTGCAACTTTCATAAAAACTGATTTTAAAAAAATAAAAAGCATTGACAGATTTGAGTCATAGCCAGTCTCCTGGTTAAGTGACCTTGGCTGACACTTAACTTTTCTAATCCTCGGTTTCTTCATCTGAAATATGGTTATAACAATGACATTAATGCTCAAAGCTATTTTGAGGATGAAAGAGCATATCCTCCTTCCTTCTTCTCTCATTAAGGTTGTAGCGTTTCACCAGGCGACTTTCAACTGGTCTTATATTCAGGAAACACTCGAAGTATAAAGGCAGAATGGGAGGACGTACAACACTATTCCCACAGCTTTCAGTAAATTCTCCTATTTCACAAGTATTTCTGGCAATATTGCAAAGATCATAATGTGCCCTTCGTACGTAGGCCTTTTTTTTCCTTTGTCATTTAGACTTCAGTGACGTGGATGATGATGGAGTGTGAGGGAGGAAAAAGAGCCGTGAACACGGCAGCCAGGAAACCTGGATTTGAGTGCCAGCCCTGCCAGTGGTTCAGCAGGTAAGCTGTCGATGCAGGAGATGCAACAGACATGGGTTCAATCCCTGGGTTGGGAAGATCCCCTGGAGGAGGAAATCGCTACCCACTCCAGTATTCCTGCCTGGAGAATTCCATGGGCAGAGGAGTCTGGTGGGCTACAGTTCATGAAATCTCAAAAGGGTTGGACACACCTTAGCAACAAAACAGTAACAAAAGTCCTATGTGGGAGGCCATGTTTACTATCTTTATTACATAGATGGGGAAACTAAGGTTTACAGAGAATAAACTTATTTTTAAGAAAATACTTTTGAGCATCAAGAACAAAGCTAATGCTTTTGATTGGCTCTTCCAGTTTGCTTGTTTGGATCAAGCTCCAGATAAAGCGCAGCCTTTCCAACTGATGCACATTTTGACTTGTCAGGCTTGTTTAATTTATAAACACCTGCTTTCTTTCTGTCTTTCTTCTTTCTTTCCTTGCTTCCTTCTTTCTTTTTAAAAAAATATTTATTTATTTATTTGACTGCTCTGGGTCTTAGTTGCAGCATGTGGGATCTGGTTCCCTGACCAGGAATCGAGTCCAGGTCCTCAGCATGGGAAGCAGGAATCTCGGCCACTGGACCACCAAGGAAGTTCTTCCTTCCTTCTTTTTCTTTTTATCTTGCAAATTACTTGTTAAGGAAACCGAATCATTTGTCTTGTACAAATTCCAACATTCTGACTTCCGCTAATTACACCTCCATGTTGTCGTCAAAGGTATTGCTTTGTTCTTCAAACTTCCTGTACTGCTGGCTTGACCTAGAGGAGTGACCAGATTCAAGTTTGATTTCTTAGCAAACTGTTTCATGAGAAGTGTGTGCTTTTCCATGATGAGGTCCATAACACCTGATTCTTTCTCTTTTTATAGTGTTAGCAGCCACAGATGTTCAACGTCTAGATCCAGTAGTTTTCACTACTGCTGCTGCTGCTGCTGCTCAAGTTACTTCAGTCGTGTCTGACTCTGTGCGACCCCAGACACGGCAGCCCACCAGGCTCCCCCGTCCCTGGGATTCTCCAGGCAAGAACACTGGAGTGGGTTGCCATTTCCTTCTCCAATGCACGAAAGTGAAAGTGAAGTCACTCAGTCGTGTCTGACTCTTCGCAACCCCATGGACTTAAGCCTACCAGGCTCCTCCGTCCACGGGATTTTCCAGGCAAGAGTACTGGAGTGGGGTGCCATTGCTAGGGGATGACACATGGTGATATTCTAATTTCATCTTCCTTCTTCACTAACTAGCAGGAATACTTCTATAATGATTAATTTTCCTATATCTACCATTCAGTTATCCAATCATATAGTTCATGGGAATAATAGCATAAATGCTTGATTCTTTCCCTTTTTCTAATTTCTAAATTCTTTCTCTTTTTCTAAAACTAGTATTTAGAATACCAGTTTTCTAAATAAGTGGATTCACTGGCAACCTTCCATGATGAACAGTTAGGTTTGTTTTCTCAGGGTTATTATTAACTGATGGTAAACTCATGGATTTAATTCTATGTGTATTTAAATTTGGGCTTCCCTAGTGGCTCAGATGGTAGAGAATCTGCCTGCAATTAGGGAGACCTGGGTTTGATCCCTGTGTTGGGAAGATCCCCGAAGAAGGGAATGGCTACCCACTCCAGTATTCTTGCCTGGAGAACTCCATGGACAGAGCAGCCTAGTTATGTTTACTGATATTCATTTAATCCATATTTGGCCAAACTCAAGTTGCTTCCTGAAACTTTTTGGCAAAACCCTAGTGGTTCTTGATAGCTGCATTGTTATTTGCCCAGACAACATTTTCCAAATTAATTTCATGTTATTTCCTTTCCCAGACATCTTTCCAAGGATTGCTGGTTCCTTTTAGTAGAAGTGGTATTTAAAGACAACAATCTGCACGTTGCCACTGAGTTGAGCAGGGCTTCTCAAGTGGCTCTGTGGGAAAGAATCCACCTGCCAATTCAGGAGATGCGGGTTTGATCCCTGGTGGGGAAGATCGCCTGGAGAAGGAAATGGCAACCCACTCCAGTACTCTTTCTGGGAAATCCCATGGACAGAGGAGCCTGGCAGGCTATAGTTCACGCAGTCAAAAAAACTTGGACATGACTTAGCGACTGAACAACAGCAACAGCTGAATTGAGCATTCCTTCTAGACCTCTTTCATGGACAGAACTAATAAAACAATTAAGACAAAATACATGATGAGTTTATACTCATTTCAATACCACTTCAAATTCAGACCTCAAAGTTCATACTTAATATTTTCCAATTTACATCTCTATTTTCTTTCTCCCACATAAAGAAATACAGTTCTCAATGATGCCAGGAGTGATAGAATTAGATTATCCACAGACAGTTTTTAAATTCATTCTACAATATACACAATACTTACAAGAGCAACTACAACTATTGCCGACCATATTAAAAGCATAATCAGTTTAAGGTGTTTTTTTAACAGTTCTTCTTGTTCCTACAGTACATGCTACTAGAAATGTACAGTCAACTCACTGTGTTTTAAAGTCCTTTGAGTATATGC
This sequence comes from Tragelaphus eurycerus, assembly GCA_935064755.1. NCBI lineage: Eukaryota > Metazoa > Chordata > Mammalia > Artiodactyla > Bovidae > Tragelaphus > Tragelaphus eurycerus. The sequence goes on along the minus strand of CAKXYN010000034.1, from coordinate 5,865,307 downwards.
ATGGCTGAATCCCTTTGCTGTCCATCTGAAAATTCCATAGCATTGTTAATCAGCTATATGCCAATATAAAATAAAATGTTAAAAATAAATAAATAAAGTCCCTCGGAAGAGCTAGAATTCTAACTCAGGGATTATGACTCACCTAACTTACTCCCCAGTCTATATACCATTAGTCAGGATCCGAAATTTCCAACCTACTTGAAACAGATGATAAGAACTTTTAGACAGGACAACCTTTGAGATCCCCCACCATTTCTAGGGCTCCCGGGGTAGCTCAGCTGGTAAAGAATCTGCCTGCAATGCAGGAGGCTCCAATTCTATTCCTGGGTTGGGAAGATCCTCTGGAGAAGGGATAGGCTACCCACTCCAGTACTCTTAGGTTTCCCTGTTGGCTCAGACAGTAAAGAATCTGACTGCAATGAGGGAGACCTGGGTTCGATCTCTGAGACCCCGGTTCGATCCCTGGGTTGGGAAGATCCCTTGGAGGAGGGCATGGCAGCCTACTCCAGTACTTTTGCCTGGAGAATCCCATGGACAGAAGAGCCCAGCGGGCTACAGTCGATGGGGTCACAAAAAGTAGGACACAACTGGACGACGAAGCACAGCACAGCACCATTTCTAACTTAATACACTCTTAACACCACAAGTACAGGTCCCACCAAAGCTGTGTGCACGGCAGATCTATACTGTGATTACTTTAGTTATATAAACCAGTTCTTAGTGCCAAAGATTTATGAAATTGATGAAACTTCATGTGTTTTCCTAAGAAACAAATTAACCCGTGCAGAAATACCAAGCTTCGCAAAAGCCATTGAGAGTTTTCTCAACCAGTACTGTATACCCCAACCTGCCTCCGAACAGTTTGACTTCTAAGAGCATCTAGTGATAATTCCAAAGACCTCCACCTTCCCTGTCATCACTTTTTTCTATTACTAAGACAGCACAATACAGTGCTTTTCAATTTATTAAGTAATGTCACACTGTTTTGAACCAGTTTACATTCCACCAGAAGTGGATAAGAGATCCCGTTGTATTTCTCCACATTTTCACAAAGGGTAGAGAGAGACCTTTTATTAACTTTTGCCCATCTGGTAGATAGGCAATAAAGTTTCATTGTGATTTCAATTTGCATTTCACTGAATACTAATGACATTGAGCATCTTTTTAATATGTTTATTGGTTATAGGTTACCTCTTCTCTGAAATTTATATTCCTGTCTTTTGCCCATTTTAGAATTTAGTTGTTTTCCTATTGCTTAATGATTCATAAGAGGTTTTTATATGTTCAGGATACTAAATCTTTGTCAGTTACATTTGTTGAAAATATCTTCTCTCAGTTTATGTTTTGTCTCTTTATGGTGTCTTTTGATGAACAGAAGTTCTTATTTTTAATGTAGTTGAATTTATCAAACTTTTCCTTTATGTTTGTGCTTTTTTTTAACAATCATCTTGTGAAAGAAGTCATTCGTAGCCAGAAGTGGTAGATACTCTCCTACACTTCTTCACAAGTGTTTATAGTTTTGACTCTCTTAACTTTCACATGTGCGTGCATTCGTGCTAAGTTGTTTCAGTCGTGTCTGACTCTGCCGACAGACTGTAGCCCACCAGGCTCCTCTGTCCCTGGGATTCCCTAGGCAAGAATACTGGAGTGGACTGCCGTGCCCTCTTCCACGGGATACTCCCAACCCAGGGATCAAACCCATGTCTCTTACATCTCCTGCACTGGCAGGTGGGTTCTTTACCACTAGCACCACCTGGGAAGCCCTCTTAACTTTCATATTCATCTTTAATTCGGTAGGCCTGTATTATTGTGTATGGTTTGAAGTAAGAGATCCAATTTTATTTTGTTCATATGGATTGTGGTTTGCTAGACAGACAGTTCATTTTTCTATCTAATGGTCTGCAGTGCTTCTTCTGCTATATTTGAAGTTCCCATATAATCACAAACCTGCTTCTGATCTAACTACCCTGCTCTAGGGGGCTATTTGTCAGTCTCTGCACCAATGCCACACCATCTTAATTGCTCTAGCTTTAAGATGAACCTATTTGGAGCTTCTCGGGTGGCACTAGAAGTAAAGAACTCACTTTCCAATGCAGGATACACAAGATGCAGGTTCAATCCCTGGGTCAGGAAGATCCCCTGGAGAAGAAGATGGCAACCCATCCGAGTATTCTTGCCTGGAGAATCCTATGGACAGAGGAAGCTGGTAGTCTACAGTTCATAGGGTTGCAAAGAGCTGGACAAGACCGAAGTGTCCTAGCACACATGTACAGTGAACCCATTTACAGGGCAGGAATAGAGATACAAACAGAGAAAGGACTTGTGGACATGGTGGGGAAGGAGAGGGTGGGAGGAACTGAGAGAGTGGCATTGACATATAGACCGTATCGTGTGTAAAACAGAGAGCCAGTGAGACACTGCTGAACAGCACAGGGAGTTCAGCTCGGTGCTGTGATGACCTAGAGGGGTGGACAGAGGTGGTGGTGGAGCGAGTCTAGGGAAGGAGGGAATGTATGTGTACATGGAGCTGATCCATGCTGTTGTACAGCAGAAACTAACACAACGTTGTAAAGCAATTGCACTCCAATTACATAGAATAATTTTTTAAAAAGAAAAATCTTGATATCCATTAGGTAAGGGCCCCATTCTACACAACATATTTTTTGCCATTTTTTGAGGAGTGTCTTGTCTACTTTTGACCCTTCCCCACTCTACATAAACTTTAGAATTATATTTCCAAGCTTCCCATAAACACTGAGATTTTTGTTGAAATTTACTAAATATATATAAATTTTGTTCAATCTGGGAATTAAATTTAATGCAATCTTGGAATAACTGACATCGTCATGATATTAAATCTTTCCATCCAAGAACATTATTATATATAATTTAGAAAACATTAAGCAAGACCTTGTTGACTACCTATTCATAGGTATGCATTCATTAAAAGTATAAAGAAAAGAAATTGAAAGTATAAAAACAGGAAATGATTCATTCAACATCCAGTGGTTGCCTGTGAGTACAAGAGAAGAATGTGTGATAAGGCTTTCTCAGAGAAAACACAAAGGCGTTTCTAAGGTAATAGTTTATTTCTTAACCTGAGTGGTGGTTATGTGAATGTTTATTCTAATACCATTCTTTAAACTGGATATATACATTTTATAAACCTTTTTGTATACATGCCATGTTTCACAAGATAAAATTTAAGACATGCAATAAAGGAGGTATTCTCCAAACCAATTGATTTAGGACAAAAGTGTTACAATTTTGAAATTTTTTTCTTCACATTATACAAACCTGCAGAAACTGTCTATCAACATTTTCAAAAATTGCTATGCCTCTCTATGTACCATGGGGAAAGGCTTTCTTTGTTTAAAAAAAAAAAAAAAGTGATTTTGACATTCAAATTCAACTCCCAGCATTTTAGAGTGTACTATCTCTTGGTGAATTTGAATCATGCCTCTTGTTCTACAAGTAAAGTTCAAGTCAAGATGAGTATACCATCATTCATTCACTTATTTGCAAAGTATATGCATAATTCACTGTGTTGGGAGTCTGGAAAATATAAGATACATATGGGCATTTCTGAATTGCAAGAAGGATTTATTAGGTAAAATGAATAAATGCTCAAATTTAAGATAAATGCTCAAAAAACTGTAGTACCTGATTGAAGTGGAAGGAGGAGGAGGAAGAGGAAACAGCACAAAATTTTGCAAGGGGGTTCAAAGAGGGTGAACTGACATCTGATTGAAAGACATAGGATTGGGGAAATAGTCATAAACTTTTTGTCTCTAATAAGACTATTTTAGGGGTGTTGTTTAGTCACTAAGTCATATTTGATTCTTTTGCAACCCCATGGACTATATAGCCTACCAGGCTCATCTGTCCATGGGATTTCCCAGGCAAGAATACTAGAGTGGGTTACCATTTCCTTCTCTGGGGGATCTTCCTGACCCAGGGATCGAACCTGCATCCCCTGCATTGGCAGGAGGGTTCTTTACCACTGAGCCACAAGGGAAGCTGTATTTCTTTAGTTTAATAACATGTAAGAAAATATGTATAGATTTCAACCTTTTTACTCATCTTCCAAGTTTCTGTCTGGTTGAAAGAAGACAACTGTTAGATTTGTAATTAACAGGCCTCTTCTTTTCTGGCTCCACACTGTCTTGGTTTCAGGTTTTCAAACTGCAAAGAATGCCATCTCTAGTCCAACCCTACCATGATAGAAAACCACACAGCCTTAGGAATTGCAAATGGAGCACATTTTGAGAGGGCAAAGAGGTTGCTTTCTCACAAAGGTTTTACCTGCATGAAAGCCTGGAGCCAACCCTGCATAATTTATACACACCTCTGAGAACAAGTCTGAAAAGAAGCCAGTGCTAATTGACTGAATTGACCGTTCAGCTGGCTGCTCTGGTTTCATGGAAACCTGCTCACACATTCAATAAATTCACTGGGGGTAATGTATTTTAAAAAATGATTATCTGATATCATATTGCCTATTGCCTGCTATCTACTTCCTCTCCAACTCCGTCCCTTGGACCCTAAATGGCTGTTTGACTAAATTTTTCTCTTTTCAATTAGTTTCACTGGTTCTTTGTTTACATGACCCATTAATATCCCACAGTCAATGGAAAGGGTGTTCAGTTGCCAAAGGGGCTTTAAAAATTCCTAAGAGATACGAAGATGATGGCAGAAAGAGGCTGCCTGTTCTACAAGGGGTCCTACAAAGCTAATGTCATTTTTCTCACTTCATATCCCAGAGCCAAAGTCCTCCATGGGACAAACCCAGCAATCATTGACATTTCCAAAATGGCAGCACTAGCAATATGAAGAGCACTTCTCCTCTGAAGGCGCTGGTGATTTTTAAGCCTGGGAACAGATTGGAGGCTGTATTCTTGGCCCAGTAGTGCTGCATTTGCACTTATTAATGCAAAAGTATGTAATAATTAAATTCGGGACCAGCAGCAACTGCTGCCATGAGAAACTTAGCTCCCAACTGTATACTCAAGGAAAGTCCAATTGCCCACTGAAAGGATTAGTAGATCCATATACCATTCTGAATCCTGGGCACTGTTTCAACCTTCTCCAAACTATGTAAGTTGATAATAAGGAGCAGCCTGAAACATTGGCAGAGTAAGTATGAGCTGGGAAAGCCAGAGCAGATGAAAATGTATTCTGTCTCTTTGAAACAGCTCTTTCCTTAGGATGTCTTTAAGATTGCAATTGATGGGATCACATCATGCTATGCTGGGTAGGCTTTACGAAGTCATTTTCCTAGGTTTTTAGTTTACACTGCAGAGCTGACTCAGGAAGCTGAGCCTCTATAGTAGCTTCATAATGGTTCATTAACTGCGTCACCTTGACTGGACCACAGGCAATCCAGATATTTGATCAAACATTACTCTGGGTGTCTGTGAGGGTGTTTCTGGATGAGATTAACATTGGAATCCATAAACTATGTAAAGCAGATTGCCCTCCCTATATATGTGAGCTCCATCCAATCTGTCAAAGGACTGAGCAGAACAAAAAGGCAGAATAAGGGAGAATTCACTCCCCTTGTCTTAATGTCTTCTAGCTGGGATAATGGGTTTCTCCTGTCTGAGGACTCAGGGTCAGTTCTCCTGGTTCTCAGGCCTGTGAGAAAAGGCCTGCGAAACTCAGACTGGGATTGTACCATAAGCTCTCTTGATGTCTCCAGCTTGCCAACTGCAAATCTTGAAACCTCAGCCTCCATAATCCCATTCACCATTTCTTTATAATAAATCTCACTTTTTCCTCTTTCTCTCTCCCCCCTACACCCCCCCCCAACCCCGCCTCCCTCTTCTATTGATTCGGTTTTTCTGAAATGGACTAATACTGACCACTATCATACAATCTTTGAATGAGGACTCCATTTGTAATAATACAGACTTCCACATGTCCATTCAGCAACTGTAGATCCTAACCATCAAACACTAAACAAGCACTGATTTCTTTTTCATTCAGAAGAAATAATATTTTTGTTTTAAAAAATGATTACTGAACAGCCTATATGTCACTCAAGTACAAGGGATTCCCAGGTGGCTCAGTGGTAAAGAATTCACCTGCCAATGCAGGAGATTTGGGTTTGACCCCTGGGTCAGGAAGATCCCCTGGGGAAGGAAATGGCAACCAACTCCAGTATTCTTGCCTGAGAAATCTCACGGACAGAGTAGCCTGGCAGACTACAGTCCTTGGGGTCGAAAAGAATTGGATACGATTAAATGTGTGTGTCTTTTTGTTCTGCTTTTTGTTCTTTTTGTTCTGCCTCTTTGTCCTACTCAGCCCTTCAACAGATTGGGTGGAGCCCACCCATATAGGGAGGGCAATCTGCTTTACATAGTCTATGGATTCCAATGTTAATCTCATCTAGAAACACTCTCACAGACATCCAGGGTAATGTTTGATCAAATATCTGGATTCCCTGTGGTCCAGTCAAGTTGCTAAAACAAGCCACTAAAACAATGTCTGCTGCTTCCAATCCTTTATTGCTAGGACTCCACAAAGCATCTAGGATCAGATAATGGGCCTGCATTTGTGGCTGAGTTACTCCAATTGGTTTGCAAAGCAGTAATTAAATGGAAATTGCATAGAGTGAATAGGCCGCAAAGCTCAGAAATGGTTGACAGAATGAACCAGACTATCAAGGTGACTTTGGCAAAATGGGTGCAAGAAACTGGCACCACCTGGATGGACATGCTGCCATTAGTGTTACTGAGGATCAGAATGACCCTCTGGGCCTCATGGGTATTCCCCTTATGAGATACTGTTCAGGGAGGCCTCCCCCACTTATTCAGGAAGTAAAGAGAAATTTATTACAAAGAGGAAGGAGGGAGGTGTCGTGAACATTCACGACATGTACTCAAGTACAAAGGACCTAAAATAACCCCACTCAAGGACCCTGCCTCACAGCATCATGCTGCTGCTGCTAAGTCACTTCAGTCGTGTCCGACTCTGTGCGACCCCATAGATGGAAGCACACCAGGCTCCCCTGTCCCCGGGATTCTCCAGGCAAGAGTACTGGAGTGGATTGCCATTTCCTTCTCCATCACAGCATTATAGATACAAACAAAACAAGTAGCCTTCAAACTTATGAAAACAAATTCCCTCGAGTGCTTGATTCTTTTTTTAATTTGTATTCTCCTATTTAATTTACACTAGGCTTTCCCTTGGTGGGTCAACCCACTTCAACAAATGATAAACCAGTGGAGACTTTACAGTAATCAAGAAACAGGAGCTAAGCCTTACCGCTGAGCTTACACCAAGGATAATTTGAAACATTCTAGAATTGTCAACATTTTCATGGATAAGAATATTATGGAACAGGAACTTCCCTGGCAGTCCAGTAGTTAAGACCACCTTCCGAAGCAGGGGTGGTGCAGGTTCGATCTTTGGTTGGGGAGCTAAGACCCCACAGGCTTCTTGGTCAAAAAAAAAAAAAAAACAAACATAAAACAGAAGCAATATTGTAACAACTTCAACAAAGACTTTGTAAAAAAGAATATTATGAAACAAAAAACAGAGAACTTGAAATTCTATACACAGAAGTCTTATTGAAATCAAGGTTGATTTGATGGAGTATAACTAAATATATGAAGTAGTAGATCTTTGTGCTATACGACTCTGAGTTCTCTTGAGTGCCTTCTCAAATTCAACCACAGCTTGGAAGCAATTCCAGTCACCCCAACCTTCCATGACCTTGACAGACTCTCCTTGAACGATGTCCCTGCTGGTGTCTGACATTCAACTGTGGATACCCCCTTGTCCTAAAACCAGAAATATTCACTGGCTACATCTCCAAGAAAATATCATTAAAAGAAAGCATTTTCCACCGACTTACTAGTTCCAATTCTCACCCAAAAGTCAGAATTAAAATGTGTCACATTACCTGAAGCCACCCTAAGGAGTAAGGTGAATGTTTAAGGAGGCATATTAACCCTAGTGACCTTTGAATGTCAAGGCACTTGCCCTGGGAGTCACGATTTCCAAGATCTTTAGCCACTGCCCCCAAAGAGTCAATTTAATTTTCAGTAGGCAATGCCCCACCTCCCTTGTACCTTACAAGGTTTCCTACTGAGAGAATAAATTGAATTATCATTTTCATTTAGCATATTGAACACTTTTGCAAAACCAGTGAAAGTATAGCAAGACTAGGTCCTGTTAAAAATGTTCAAAAGGGGGAAAAGGATTTCACGTTCCTGTCTAGACAGCATCGTCCGATATGACCTATCAGGAAATATTTTCATAGTTCTCTATCTGCTAAAATAGTCACATATAAGATAGGTGACAGGTACGTAAGTTTTTCCTCTCCACTACACCGCCCCCCAAAATCTGGGTCATGGTTGAAGTAACTGTCCCAGAAAGACTGCCATCTGAAGTGTGGCTGTTCCCATCACCCCATGGGCCAGAGCAGGAGGGCACGGAGGCCTCTTCAGAAATAGGCCTTGGATAAATGCAGCTTTCAGAAAGGAGGAGGGGCAAGCAAAGGAAACCAAGCACCAAGGGTCCTGCGGATGAGTCCTGGCAAGGCAGAACCGTCCCTGGCAACAAAAGGCTCAAAATAATAAAATGCAACATTTACATTGCCCATTTGCATTTAGTGCACGTTAAACTTCCTCGCATACGAAAGATAATGACAGATGCAAAATGAGTGCTGAATGCTGCAGGTCTGTCAGTGGGGACTGGGCGAGGTGCCAGCTCCCCAGATTGAGCCAAACAAGGCCACTCCACGCAGTGCTGGTGGAACTGGGAAAGAAGTGGATCCAGGACCTCTGGACCTGCAGTGGAATTGACAGAAACCAGGAAGTTGAACCTGCGATAGTGAATCGATAGTGACAGTGGTGAGTGAGGAATGGAATTCAGGTTCTTTAGTCTTCAAGTAGTTTTGAGATGGTCCATGTAGCTTGATCTGGCATTTTATGGCCGTCTTCTGCACAGTTTTCGATCTGAGCAATGTTGTCTACTGGAACCAAAGTTTCTTAAAACCCAAAATTGGTCAATACCAGCAGGGGTGGTATCGAGGGGTAAGAGCAGGTGTGAGTCACGCAAGGGGATTACATTCCAAAGCAGTGCAGCCTGCCCCTTGGAGACTCCACTGTTTCGAGCTTTTTCCTATGGATGTGTTCTGACACCTCTCAGGTCCCACCTAAAATGTGCTATTGACGGACTGACCGACTTTTTGACAGCCCAGAAGCCCTTTCTTAGGCAAACCTCCTCAGGCTCTCTCTCACCAGCGTCCCCACGCCATGTATTCGGAAGAAACATTGATTTTTCGCAAGCGAATAAATTCATTCCAGCTGCATTAGTGAGACTGGGTGGACGGAAGAGTGGAGACTAGTGACCTACTTTCAGATCTTCCCTCTCTCTCCGACTCTAAGTCCCAAGACACGATGCCACAGACGTGGTGGGACCAGGACAAGGGAGGCGGGGGTGGGACCAGGACAAGGGGAGGCGGGGGTGGGGGTGGGGGATATTGTTGAAGCCCTCAGGCCAACCTCTTAGCGCTCGCGCTCTCTCTCTCCCTCTCTCTCTAGCTGCCCTGGAAAAGGGCAGGCCCCTTTGCTTTCCAGCAAAGCCTGCTGCAAACACATCACCCTTTTTTAGGTCGCTGGCAAGCTCTCGCATAGCTGGGACCGAAGCCCCAGCCTCCTTACCCCAGCAGAAAGAGAAAAAAAGCTTCCAGGAGCTAGAAACAATGAGCTCCCCATCCTTCCCCGTCTCCCAGCAGCCTCCCACCCCATCCCCACTGGTCCCACCCCCTTTTTCCTCCTCCAGGTGGAAAATCACCCAGAGAGCTTCTCTCTCATCACCAGGGCTTTATTTATTTATTTCCTTACGGGGGTGATGGCGTTTACCTGCCTTGTTTTTCAGAAGCTAAAACGCTTTGGCAGCCAAGAATGAAAGTGTTTGTCTTAATTCTGCCCTCTCGGCAGGAGCTGAGGCAGAAAACGGCTCGCCGCTTCCTCAGCTGCTGAGGCTGCCGCTGTTGTGGTGGCGAAGATAAACAGCCCATCAGCGCGGAGCTGAAAAGAAACAGAGAAAAGGGGATGGGAGTCGTTTAATTACTTTGAATGGCTTTTTGTGTTCTGTGTGATTGCTTCCTGTGATACAGTAGTTTCTCATTCTCCATGCAAGCTCCGTGTTTCTATTCAGAAGAATAAGATTGGAGCAGGAAATTGGCTTTCAAGAGTGAGAGAGAGAAACGGCTGAGAGGTCGCGACTATTTCCATCAGAGGAAAAAGCCAGGGACGGTGCATTTCCAACTGCGGCTGAGCTGAGCCCAGTGGTGGGCCAGCTGGGAAACCTTGTACTTCGCTTCTTTACTCTGCCCTGGGGCAGGGGGATGACCTCACTTCGGTTCAGTTCAGTCACTCAGTTGTGTCCGACTCTTTGCAACCCCATGACTCGCAGCACGCCAGGCCTCCCTGTCCATCACCAACTCCTGGAGTTTACTGAAACTCATGTCCATCCAGTCGGTGATGCCATCCAACCATCTCATCTCTGTCGTCCTCTTCTCCTCCCGCCCTCAATCTTTCCCAGCATCAGGGTCTTTTCCAATGAGTCAGTTCTTCACATCAGGAGGCCAAAGTATTGGAGTTAGCTTCAGCATCGGTCCTTCCAATGAATATTCAGGACTGATTTCCTTTAAGATGGACTGGTTGCATCTCCTCGCAGTCCAAGGGACTCAAAAGAGTCTTCTCCAACACTACAGTTCAAAAGCATCACTTCTTCTGGCGCTCAGCTTTCTTTATAGTCCAACTCTCACATCCGTACATGACTACTGGAAAAACCATAGTCACTGGGAAAGCTGTCCACCGGGTTGGGCAAAGATAGAGCATCACGGTGTTTAGGACAGGTTGGAGCGGCATCAGGGAAGATACACAAGCAAAGCCAGGGCTATTCTGGGTTGCAGGCCAGTGCCCTGTACTCTTCCTACTTAGGAAAGAGAGGATGTGTGTGTGTGTGTGTGTGTGTGTGTGTGTGTGCAATTCCCTTTCAAGTTACCTATGATAGGATAGATCTTAGTATCTAGGCTGAAACCCAGGAGATGGCTGCTCTTTAGTTCTATATTTCTTAACCTTACTGTACTGTTTCCATAAATTGAGAACATGTGGTTCATAATAATAACAGTTACCTCTGTATATGACAAAATTATAGGATCAAAAGAGATACCTAGCCCTGAGTCTCAAAGAAGCAAAGGTTCCTGTTTTATGTAATCACTATGACCCTTAGCCAAATTCATCTATTTTTTCCATTTACATTAAATTGCCTTCTAATAAAAAAAAATACTTGAATCCACTAAAGGAGTTTGTTATTAGAGGAAGCTGTATGATAAATCCTTTTGTAATACAAATAATATGTTTCTGTAAATTCTAGTTTTTATATATTGGGTTTTCTTAAATTACAGTAAAGCTGTGCTGGGGCATTTAAGTTAAGAACTGAGATTTACAAGCCCATCTAGAAAACGGAGAGCCCACTGTGTGCATAGCATTCTTCAAAAGGTGGGGGTGGGGCAAAGTTTGGAAAAGAGAAATTATGTCACCTTTACTCATGAGTTTACAGTGACAAGAAAGGTAGAGCCCTGAGGTACCTGGAACCTTTACACAGGCAGGCAGGTTGGGCAGTTACGCGAAGCAAGCCCTGTAGATACACTTTGCAGTCTTCAAGATAACAGACTCATAATAACATCCACCGTTGTTATTACAAAATGCCCTTAAATGTGCAGCATTAAAGTCTGGGCAATTCTTTTAGCCAAGGAAGCCACTGAGCTCTGAAATATCATCCTTCTAGACTCAGAAGTCAAAAGACTCAATGTTTGCTTCAAATCCAGAAACCCACACAGCACCGGTAAATGTGAAGAACATCTAACACCAATAAGCAGAGAACTGGAGAGAGTTCACAAAGGGAAACTTCTCCAAGACAATGCAACACAGAAAAATTGCTCAGCCACTCAAGAAAAAAAAGTGCCTACGAGAACATTCCAAGCAGTAGAACAGGAAAAAGTCAGGAAAGAAATTAATAGCTATAAAACACAACAAAGTGAGGACGAAGTGAACCACAACTGCTGGAGGAGAGCTGTCATACAACAATGAAACGGTGGGAATAGGAAAACCTATCTTTACTCCTCCATCATCTCCATATGCCTCTCCCTTGAGTTCTTGCCTTCAAGTGCCCTGTCCCAGGTGCCCTTATGCTGCTCTTGGCTGAGTTCAATGTCCAGTCACATCAACCCCCATGCCTACCTCTGGGAGGAAAAGACCTGAAGATGGAGGAGGATCAAAAGAGCAGAGCTGCAGCCTTAATGCAAAAGGTAGGTTCAGAATCATACATGAAGGACCACCTGCAGCCTCAAGACAACTCCTGAAAGCCATAAGGCAGTGGAAAAGGCTCTTCCATGCAAAATCATCCCATGGGGTGGTCACAATATCTGGGGCTCCGCAATATTCTCGCTTTGTGTCATTGTAGTAAGAGTGAAATGGAGCAGGACGCTTATGGTCCTCGCCCCCCACCCCCACCCCATGTCCTCAGTCTGTCTTTTGTCTGTGGAAACACTTTGCCAGAAAATCAGAGAAATGAGAAAATGTAGAAACAAGGGAAACAGTCAAAGGAGACCAAACAATGATAGTTTAGCCATGAAGCAAAGTCAAGGACTTTTCATTCCTTCTCAAGGGCTATAGGTAATATTCTGACCCATATCCGGTGAGCTGTCTTACAGATACTGAAACCCCCACCAGGTGGAAGAGGTTAACTACATGATGACCACACTGTAGCCATGACATCAGCTCCCACTATTCCAAGAACTGGCCTCAAGGAACTGGGAACAAACTGACCCTGGAACTGAAGACTGACTGTATTTAAATCAAGATGACGCTGGTTGTATCACTGCTGACCAATTTCAAGATGACTGTCAGAACTGTTTCTATATGTAGCCCTCTCCCTCTGTGTATAAAAGCCCTTGTCCACTGGTTGTCAGTGGGGGTGGCGGGGGCAAGGGAGAGAGTCCACCTTTGGACAGGAGTCTGCCCTCCCCCGCTCTAGTTGCTGGCATCTAAAATAAAGCAAACTTTCCACCAAACTTGCCTCTTTACTGGCTTTTGATCAACGAGCAGCCAGACCCCACTTCTGGCTACAAGAAGAAGAAAGTGGTCAAAAAAACCCACAAATTTGGGGCCCTGAGTATCTCAGCTAGAAATGGTGTATATCCTGTAAGAGTGTTATCCTTCAGAGTCCCCAGGCCACCCTATGGTACCAGATCAGGAAATCTCCAGGCAGGGGCCACATGGCACATTGATGGAGGGCAGCAGAAAAGGTCAGAGGGGGACAGCAAGGAACACACCCCATACATCACATTGATGGGTAGAGGAGACAGGAAGTGGTACCAGGCATTTGGTAAGCACGGCCAGGAACACATTCATCAGAACGGGAGGTATGTAGGGGATGGAGGAGCACTGACTGGGATAGCCGACTTATAATTTCACCCTTGATACTTTTTATTTATGATTTTTTTTCATGTAGACTATTTCTAAAGTCTTACTTGCATTTGTTACTATATTGCTTCTATTTTTTCATGTTTGGGGTTTTTTGGCTCTGCAGCATGTGGGATCTGGGCTCCCCAACCATGGATCAAACCCACACTCTCTGCAAGTGTAGAAAGTAGAGCATTAGTCACTTGGTTACGTCCAACACTTTGTGACCCCGTGGACTGCAGCCCGCCAGGCTCCTCTGTCCATGTAATTCTCCAGGCAAGAATACTGGAATGTGTAGCCATTCCCTTTTCCAGGGGAATCTTCCCAACCCAGGGCTCGAACCCAGGTCTCCTGAATTGCAGGCAGATTCTTTACTGATTGAGCCACCAGGAAAGCTGCACACTCTCAGCGCTGGAAGGCAAAGTCTTAACCACTGAACTGCCAGGAAAGTGCCAGTCTTGATACTTTTTGACCGTGAACTTGTGGTCACATTTGCACAACAACAACAATAATAAAAACAAAACAAACAAAACAAAGCAGGTCCATTTGACCTTAAGACCTTGTTTGAAAGAATATCAGCCTGAGAGTCCAGTTCTAATCCAGGTCGCTCTTCAACTAATAGTGTGATCTTGGGCAAGTCATCTTCTTTCTTTAAGCTTGACTTTCTTCACCCTACAGTAAGAATGGCCTCTAACATTCTGATTCCATGATTGCTTTTATCTTTTACTTTTGTTTATTCTAGATGAGTGTAGTATAGTCCAGGTGAAGGAAACAAATTTTTTTCAGAGCAAAGGGCTGAATGTTGCGAAGTCACTTCAGTCGTGTCCGACTCTGTGCGACCCCATAGACTGCAGCCCACCAGGCTCCCCCATTCCTGGGATTCTCCAGGCAAGAACACTGGAGTGGGGAACCATTTCTGAATAAGTTAACAAATAACCCAAATGTTGCTCCCCTAATGGACTAGCCTAAAGAGAACTGTTTTACAAACCAAGTGGTGGTCCAAGGTCTTAGGGTATGCATTGCCTAGAAATGTGAAGACTAGAAAGAGAACATTGTATTAAACTGTAAAATCTTCAATAATGTGAAGGAGGTAAAAACAGATTTATTTGCCAAGTCTCCCAATACTAGTATAAGGGGACACCTTTTGAAACTTTACAGAGGAAGTTGTTCACCCAAAGGGTAATAAACCTAGCCAATGCATTACACCAATAGGTTGTACAGGAGGAAACAAATGTATGAAGCGCTTCAAACAGTTCTAGAAAGTTTTATGAATGGCCAAATCATGACAGGCTAGAACGTTATACAGGACTGGAAACACTGAAGGTTTACATCTGGGAAAACAATAAAGTTGGCCCTCATCCCTGAGGGCCTTCGAAGTCAGGTTAGGAAAAAATCGTCTCAATGTTCTGCTGAGAGTATGGCGAGTCTTCATTTTAGTAAAATGAAAGGAACCTCATAACAAGGAGAAAAAAAGATGCTCTGGATGAAAGCCAACTAAAGATTGTGCGGAACTGTGCTACACCAGAGATGGTAGTGGGTGCTTGGTTCTGCCCTGTCATGATGTTCTTTGCTTCTGTCTTTGTGGGGGGATTGGATTGACATGTGATGAATTCTAACTTGGGTCATATCGACCCAAGTTGTATAAGATGTTGGCTCTAATAAAGAGATTCTAGGAGGAAAATAGCCATGTTAGTCCAAATTACTGTTTATTTCTGTTGCTGTTGAGTTTAAGCCCTGTGGACTACGCCCTGTGGTTTCTCTTGGTGACTTAGGGGTCACCCAAACTTTGGTGCCACAGGAGTCACCATTCTGCACAATCACCTGTGCATCTATTGTAATCCAGTCCCACACTGTGGGAAAACAAAGAGCTCAACATACATCATCTGAGACACGTGTCACAGTCTCACTGCAAGTCTCAACATGAGAAGACGTTCTCAGGTTGAAAACACGTTCATGGGTGTTCTGCCTAGGTAAGGATTTTTCGAAAGGGGCCCCAGTACATTTCCTTTTCTCTTTGCATTTTAATCAGCTTGTCATTTCATTATCTGCATTCTGTGTCCGCTGTTTGGGATCATTAGGCAAAACCTAGCGATCGCTGCCTATTACTCAGTACGTTTGCTCTAATAAGCTTTCGTAAATAAAACCCAAAGAGATGAAAAAGGCCAGTGGCTGATTACATGCAACCAATTTGCTCTCATTAGGTTCTTATAAGGAGAAAAGGTAAATATAATCTTTATAAATCATACAGCTATAGCAGAGATGCCTGGCAAAATTCATTAGTTAAGATAATAAGAGTGAAGACCATTTAAACGTGCGTAACAGTTTGGTTTTTGAAGCTGTTAAGTACTGTTTCATCCATTATAAAATTTTACAAAACTCAAAGATGTAATCAGGCAGGGGAAATCATATAATCTTCCGTGATTCCCTAAGGTTTGGGCTTAATAAATTGCTATTAAAATAATTATAAAAATAACTAATGCTTGTCTTGAATCTTTCATTCAAAGACCCTTGAGTGACTCGTAAAACATTAATTTATTTTCCCTTGATTCCCAAGGCCTAGATAAAGTTTATTCAACCTCTTTTACAGAGGGTACCATTAAGGCTCAAACAGATAAAATGATAAACTAAAATTCAAAACAAACAAAAAACTATAGCAAAATTGAAAGCCAACAAAGTATATACCCTAAGGTTATTGCTTCTCAAGTCAAAGTGAAGTCAGAATTTTCATTAAAAAAAAAAAAAAAGACTGTTGCCTCTTTTATTACTTTGCCCTAAGCATTTCTCGATTTGATTCTTGGGTGGCAAGTAAGGCAAATGTTCATGGCTAGACTTGATTATTGCTTCCCAACTGAAGAATCTGTTCCGGATAAAAATAAAACAGCTATGGAGAGAATGTAGAACTTGGAGGCAGGCTGCCTGGTTTTAAGAAGTGGCTCTGTTCCCTCACTCTGTGAACTTGAGCAAGTCACTGAATGGACCCAAGACCCTCCCAGGTGAGGCAGGGATAACACTGCTATTTGGAGGGAAGGAGATGATTAATATCAGAGAGAAAACGTCTTTGCAAACTTTATAGTGCTGCCAAATATTATCTCTTTTTTTCCCCCAGATCTTTGCCTCTTGTTCGTTGCAGTCAGCCCTCCCCTCCATAGGAGCAAGGGCTTGACTCCAGAAGTCCTAGCTCACACCAAAATCCTCGGGTGCTCAAGTCCTTTACACAAAACAGTGACCTACAGTGGATGTGGTTGGCCCTCCTTACTCATGGATGCAAAATCTGCAGATGTATTAATAAAATCTGCAGATGCAAAGTCCACAGATACAGAGGGCAGACTGTATATGCTATGATGTAGTGAGAATTAGTCCCATCTCCCAAAATTCCCACCTTATTTTTTGCAAACACCTTTGGACTGTTCTCAAGCCTTTGCCTAACGGGTCAGTAGGATGCCCAGTCTCAGCACCAGGAAAACAGAGGCTATGTTAATGAATGAGCACGTCCCCCTCCATCTCCACATTACTACCTCTAGTTAGACATCAGAATGTGATCCACACACTTGGCCTAAACCTGTCAGCCCAGGAGGAGACAGGTTTTCTAGACAGCCAGGAAGAATTGACAGGGAGAAGCAGTAATGGGTTCTCTTCCCTCTGTCCCTTCCCCATTTGGGTCAGGTTGCCATCTCCCCTGTGACATCACTGCCCACCTGCTCCCTTCAGCCCTGATTTCCATTATTAAGCGCTGCCTTCCGGTTCCAAGGAAAGGTCTCTACCGCAGCCCAGGTTCCCACCGCAGTGAACATCCCAGCAACAAAGAGAACTGAGAGGGTGGGGGCGGGAGAAGTAAAACGAAGAGAGATGAGTATATTTTGGGGACTTTAGCTCTCCGGTGAATTATCCCTGAGCTTGCTATGTGCACACAAAGCAAAGGAACTAAAAGAACCACTGGCTTTAAACAAAGCATACGAGGTTAAGCAACATATCGTGTCCTTTGGGCTGCATGGAGCGGCTGTGCCTAGGTGGAGAGGGTTGTGATGTTAGAAAGTGGGTAACAGGAGAGCAGCAGGAAGAGGCAGCTGTATTTTATTCTATATTCTTTTTCTCCCCTCCCTCCATCTTAATACATCGGGGATGTAGCTACAAAGTGCTTCTTACAATAGGTGCAACAGCGCCACCTAGAGGCCAAGAAGTAGTAACTGTCCCTCCAGCCAGGGAGAGGTCAGTACCGAAACGGATTACCCCCGTCCCCTGGCACCGTCTTTTTAAGGAAGCTTCCTCCCACTGGGCTCGACGCCAGCTTCCCCGGAAGGCAGTCCTCAGACAAGACTTGGAGGAGCTGCCTGCAAAGCGAAGGATGCCAGGGGCCGTCTTTGCTGACAACATGCAGTCCAGGGCAGCTCCTCCTGAGTGTAGCTCCTAAACATAAAAGCAGAAAAAACCTTCTGGAGTATAGTCTCCAGGCCTCCCCTACTCCCATCAAAATGCAAATTTCCTGTAGTTTTTCCTTCCTCTGTCCTATGCTTCGCCTGTTAGGATAATTCATGCAAATTTTATGCATTTTGCTCAGAGGCATCTAATTAGACAGATTAGCTCGAAGACTCAGTAACCTTCTATTTTATTCTTCTGAAAAGGAGGTTTTGTCAGTTAGGAACCTCTCACTCTGGGCAGCAGGCTCAGCCTGTTGGCCTGCGAACTAGAGCTCACAGGTCTGCCCGCGTGCGAAGTCCACAAACACCTGCATTTTGTGTGTGTACCATCGTATGCTTGCTTTTAGGGGCTCTCCTATGCCCTCACATCCAAAGTCTAGCACAAATGCATGGGCGTCAGTCAATGCACCCAAAGTGCCCTTTTCCACGAGCCAAAGGGAAGTGAAAAGTTAGCTCACAAAGGTCCAAGGAGTAGGAACACCTGATTGGCGTAAGTGCCAAACAAAGGAAATGAAAGAGAAAAACATGCCTGCGTGCCCTCCTTTGTTCAAAAAACGAATTCCAATTCTTGTTGGCACGCTGCCGGCCTGCATTCCAGAAGAAAAAAAAAAAATTCACTTATCAGGGAAAGATAAACCAAAGATAAACCAAGGCTAACAAGCTCTCAGATTGACAAAAGCATCGTGGGTTGCCATGGAAAGAGATCTTTTTAAACTGTGAGGGTCATTATCCCCTTCCTTTCAAAATCCACCAGGTGTATCAACTGAGGATCTCATTAGACAAACAAGATTCCTCAGAGCAGCATCTGGAATGACCTCCCAACACGTTTCCTTCCTTGAAGAGTCTGCCAACCCCAAGAGCCATCCATGTGTGCATCTAAGTCCCCTACTTGGATCAAACTCCCTGAAACAGACACCCACTCTCCCAACACACAGCAGTCAGTAAAGCTTTCGGGTCAAAGAGTACAAACTCAACTGCCTGTCTGTGCCATTTGATGGCGGCCAGTTAGCCAATGGCACCCCACCCCAGTACTCTTGCCTAGAAAATCCCATGGACGGAGGAGAGTGGTAAGCTCCAGTCCATGGGGTCGCTAAGAGTCGGACACGACTGAGCGACTTCACTTTCACTTTTCACTTTCATGCATTGGAGAAGGAAATGGCAACCCACTCCAGTATTCTTGCCTGGAGAATCCCAGGGACAGCTGTCTATGGAATCGCACAGAGTCGGACACGACTGAAGCGACTTAGCAGTAGCAGCAGCAGTTAGCCAGAGATGGTGACAAGTTGCAGAACTCCACTTGCCTATCTGTAAGGAACAGCCATTACTCAATTTCAGCCACTTGTCACCCAGAGGTACGGTATTGCTGGATTATTTTTTTAACAGAAGTTTCCCTCATAACTTAGTCGGTAAAGAATCTGCCTGCAATGCAGAAGGCCCAGATTCAATCCCTGGGTCAGGAAGATCCCCTGGAGAAGGGATCGGCAACCCACTCCAGTATTCTTGGAATCCCATGGACAGAGGAGACTGGCGGGCTACAGTCCATGGGATCCCAAGAGTCGGACACGACTTAGCGACTAAACCACCACCAAAATCTGTACGTGTATGTGAAATTTCCTGATTTTTAAATGCTGGTAGCAACTGAAAAAAAAAAAAATGTAAAACCTAGTGCTGAACCAAATAAAATTTGACCAGAAGCCTAATTTGACCTTGAAAATGCCAGGGCAACCCCTGCGTCTGGTCATTCACAGCCTCTGAAAAATGTCTTCCAACCCCAGCCAGCTCTTATACCTTCCTTGCCTACTGAAGGCAGAACCTTTCAGATTTCTATACTTTTGTTTATCCTGCTTCACCTGTCTGAGTTGGTCTTTCCTGCAGTCTCTGCTTGTCAAAATCCAATATCAAGGTCCAACTCAAATGTCAGTCTGTTTGTGAAGTCTGCCAGGATCACTGCAGTCAAAATTAATCATTCCTGTAACACTTGGTTTTTACCTTTTTTTCTTGCACTTAGCAGATCGGCCTCACAGGAGGGGTAAGCAGTGCTGGTTTGAGTCCCAGTCGTGAGTCCAGGAGACTCTGTATTTTATCCAATACATCCTCTCTCTCTGCCCAGTGCCCAGCACGGAGCCTGTGTGGATGGTTGGTTCGAATTTTCTTTGGGCAAGTTATTACATGAGAAGCAATACATGCAGTTCACTGACTAAAAAAACTAAAAAACTCAGAACACTTCAAAGATATTTAATTCAATCCCTGCCTTGCATTAAGCATGTCAGGTGATCAGACGATAAATCCTGAGTACTTCTGAAATTGGGTTTATTGTCGTTCAGTCACTAAGTCAAGTAACCCATGGACTGCAGCACTCCAGGCTTCCCTATTCCTCACCATCTCCTGAAGTTTGCCCAAGTTTATGTCCATTGCATCGGTGATACCATTCAATCATCTAATGAAATCAGGTCTACACAGTGGTGATTAAATCAACAGCTATTCAAACAAGGTACATCACTTTGCCAGATCCCAGAGATTTGTTATTATTATCATGTATATTATTACTTCCAAAGTTCTTTTTCTTTTTTTTTTTCATGCTTTCATCCTACGTACCCACTACACTTTCTGGCACAGAGAAAGTGAAGTGAAAGTTAAATTGCTCAGTCGTGTCCTACTCTTTGTGACCTCATGGACTATACAGTCCATGGAATTCTCCAGGCCAGAATCCTGGAGTGGGTTACCATGCCCTCCTCCAAGGGATCTTCCCAACCCAGGGATCAAACCCAGGTCTCCAGCATTGCAGATGGATTCTTTACCAGCTGAGCCACAAGGGAAGCCCGGCACAGGGAAAGGATTCAGTAAATATTTGTGGAGTTTAATCATCATCATTGAAACAAGTCTCTAATGAGCACCTACTTTAAAAAAACAGCACACTCTGAGGTGCTGATGCAGGCAACGCCCTCTAACATCTACAATCCCATTGGAAAGCAAAATATATTTCAGTGAAAAAAAAATTTTTTTAACACCATCCATAGGTGGTAAATGCCGGAAGGTATTTCTTGAGCTCATTCCCATGGCATGCCTTTTGCTAAATGCTGGGAATTCAAAGAGAGCAAAAGGCAATGCCCACCCTCATGGAGATTTGAGTATTACATAGAGGAGTTCGAAATGGAAAGGTCATTGGGGACTGAGCCATCGAAAAAGGTGCAATCTGAAATCACAGGAAGCAAGAAGCTAGTAAATTCTAGATGGAAATTGATGCCCTATTGTTTTAATGTTGAAGATGTTAATGGAGGGAGAACGTCAATAAACTGAAATGTTGCAGAAGGGAAAATATTCTAAAATAATGTTACTCGACATCCCAGTGGCCTTTCTGGGACACAGGAAAGTAAAAATTCCTACTGCTGAACCTTGGGATCACGCCTAGCTACGACCAACAGTGATGATCCAAGGGAGGGATGAGTCAGGGGGTGTGAGGTCCAACAGAAAGACCAGCTCTGCCTGGTGCCTGCGGTTGCCCTTGACACTCTCCATTCCGGGGACACGGATGCCGAAGGAAGGAATGGGTGAGACAGACCCCCTGTTCTACCCTAGCATCATCTGGCTTCTGCCTTTCATGTCTCGAAAACACCGCTCTCTATCTGTCTCAGTCCATTCAGGCTGCTGTAACAAAAATACCATTACCTGGGTGGCTTATAAACAGCAAAAATTTATTTCCCACAGTCTGGAGGCTGGAGAGTCCAAAGTCAAGATGCAAACAGATTGATTCTGATGAGGACGTTCTTCATGGACAGCTAAGCTACCTTCTCCCTAAGCCCTCACATGGCCAAAGGGACAACTTAGCTCCCTGGGTGAGCCCTCTTCTTACAATGGCACTAACCCCAATTATGAAGGCTCCACCCTCATGACCTAATCATTCCCCAAAGGCCCTGCCTCCTAATGCCATCACTTGGAGATGAATTGGGGGGAACACAGATGTTCAAACCATAGAAGTATAGAAACTCCCATCTCTCTCATGGATCACCTCTGTCTATTCACAAACTTTCCAATCCCTGGGTACAGTTTCCCTTTTGGGGATAGGGAGAGGATTATAATCATGACCATGACCGTTGTTTACCCCTTCTGTTGCCCAGCTTGCATTTGGTCAGTTGGTCAGGAAAAGCAGTGACAAAGGAGTAAGAATAGTCTTGGTTTCAGTGTAAGTCTTTCTCTCTCTCCCTCTCTTTTTTTTTTCAGCCAAGCCACATGGCATGTGGCATCTTAGTTCCCTGACCAGGGATTGAACCAACCATGGATGGAACTTGTACTCCCTGCAGTGAAAGCTCAGAATCTTAACCACTGGATCTCCAGGGAAGTCCCAGACTTTCTCTTCCAAGAGAGTAAGTTGATATCATGACATGTATTTGCCTTAGCCCACACAACGGAACAATCCATCCACAAGACCTGAATATGTATAGCTTATTAAAACAGAAAAAATGCAGTTAAGGAAATAAGAAAGAATGAGAAAGGCAGAGGGGTGGGAAGTGGAAGAAGGGAGGAGATCAGTATAAGAGGTAAAAAAAAAATAAAATAAGGATTTATTGAGAGAATCTGAGGTGCATCTGGAATTGCTGGAAATAAAAAGATGGGGAAAACAATTAGAATCAAATCCCTGCTTTGCAAGCCCATGTTCTAACAATAATTTATTTAAAAAAAAAAAAAAGAGAGAGAGAGGCAGAAGGAGATCAGAAGATGGGAAAGAAATAATCAACACAGAAGTGAAGGTGTCAACCTGAACAGATTTCAAGCTGAAACAAAGAGTTTATATGATTAGCTGTAATTACGTGGAGATGTATAAACATCTTGGACAAGTGGTACCCCGTAGAACTCCAGCTCTTCCTAGTGCCTTATTAGTTTAGTCTTTTGATATTTATTTTACTTTCTGCCAGCAAAATTTTTTGTCCTAGCTGATGTGTTTGGCAAATCCTTTATTTGAGACGCTTCCTGATTTCAATATTTTTAGCTGCAGTGGTTTTTTAATCATGAGGGTATTGTTTCTAAAGCAATTATTTTATGTGCAACCGAAAGCAAAACTGAAGCCCAGTCCAGATTCATCTGTCATCTTCTAAGCAAGGAGCACAGCAGGAAGAGGCAGAAAACTGCCCTTGAGGATCAGAATATGAAGGGATCTCAGATTTTTCTTATAATACATGGTAAGGGGTGACCTTTGCTGCTCTCACCCAATGTCACTGATTGAAAGCGGCAAACTGCAGCTTCATCTGTGTTCATCAGAAATGGAGTCTCATTTACTCCTCCCACCTTGAAATCGAGCCTCTTTGCAATCAGCCAGCTTTCTGAGTGGCCTACGGTTTGGATAAGAGGCACAAGAATTAACGTTTTTCTACAACGAAATGTAATGTCTTACCGTTCGGTTGTTTTTCTGAGAAAGCAGTAGCACCCCTGGTTTGGGGTATGCTGCTGCTGCTACTGCCGCTAAGTCGCTTCAGTCGTGTCCGATTCTGTGCGACCCCATAGACTGCAGCCCAACAGGCTCCCCTGTCCCTGGGATTCTCCAGGCAAGAACACTGGAGTGGGTTGCCATTTCTTTCTCCAATGCATGATAGTGAAAAGTGAAAGTGATGTCACTTGGTCGTGTCTGACTCCTAGCAACCCCACGGACTGCAGCCTACCAGGCTCCTCCATACATGGGATTTTCCAGGCAAGAGTACTGGAGTGAGGTGCCATTGCCTTCTTCAGGCTTGGGGTATCAGATCAGATCAGATCAGTCGCTCAGTCATGTCCGACTCTTTGCGACCCCATGAACCGCAGCACGCCAGGCCTCCCTGTCCATCACCAGCTCCCGGAGGTCACTCAGACTCGCATCCATCGAGTCAGTGATGCCATCCAGCCATCTCATCCTCTGTCGTCCCCTTCTCCTCCTGCCCTCAATCCCTCCCAGCATCAGAGTCTTCTCCAATGAGTCAACTCTTCGCATGAGGTGGCCAAAATACTGGAGTTTCAGCTTTAGCATCATTCCTTCTAAAGAAATTCCAGGATTGATCTCCTTCAGAATGGACTGGTTGGATCTTCTTGCAGTCCAAGGGACTCTCAAGAGTCTTCTCCAACACCACAGTTCAAAAGCATCAATTCTTCGGCGCTCAGCCTCCTTCACAGTCCAGCTCTCACATCCATACATGACCACAGGAAAGACCATAGCCTTGACTAGGCGAACCTTTGTTGGTAAAGTAATGTCTCTGCTTTTGAATATGCTATCTAGGTTGGTCATAACTTTCCTTCCAAGGAGC
The DNA here is from genome assembly GCA_935064755.1 of Tragelaphus eurycerus. NCBI lineage: Eukaryota > Metazoa > Chordata > Mammalia > Artiodactyla > Bovidae > Tragelaphus > Tragelaphus eurycerus. The sequence continues at coordinate 5,841,139 of CAKXYN010000034.1, read as the reverse complement.
AAGCGTCTTTTAATTTCATGGCTGCAGTCACCATCTGCAGTGATTTTGGAGCCCAGAAAAACAAAGTCTGACACTGTTTCCACTGTTTCCCCATCTATTTCCCATGTAGTGATGGGACCAGATGCCATGATCTTCGTTTTCTGAATGTTGAGCTTTAAGCCAACCTTTTCACTCTCCACTTTCACTTTCATCAAGAGGCTTTTTAGCCCCTCTTCACTTTCTGCCATAAGAGTGGTGTCATCTGCATATCTGAGGTTATTGATATTTCTCCCGGCAATCTTGATTCCAACTTGTGTTTCTTCCAGTCCAGCATTTCTCATGATGTACTCTGCATATAAGTTAAATAAACATGGTGACAATATGCAGCCTTGACGTACTCCTTTTCCTATTTGGAACCAGTCTGTTGTTCCATGACCAGTTCTAACTGTTGCTTCCTGACCTGCATACAGATTTCTTAAGAGGCAGATCAGGTGGTCTGGTATTCCCATCTCTTTCAGAATTTTCCATAGAGGCTTGGAATTAGCACCTGGAAGGAAGAAGAACTGAAACTTCCCAACTGATTTCATCTTAAGCCATCCCTAGACTGACATCTTCAAAGCCCCCCTCACAAAGGGACAGGAGCAAATCCATCCATTCCCTGAGGTCCCTGTTGCTGGTTTCCATTGCCACTTCTCCCAAAAAATGATGGGGAAAAGACAGGGTCAAGTCCTTTGTGGCAAGGCAGATGTACACACAGCCATCGGTGGGTGGAGAAACAGCCCTAAAGACTGGGCTCCAGGATCAACTCCATGTTTCAAGCCCACATCCAGCCATCAGGTTGCTTCTGTCACAAAGCGCTTCCTTCCAAGAATATTTAAATTGATTCAATAAAGGCATTGTTCAGAGAGGAAATGTGCAGTACAACCAACACAGTCATTTCTACAGCAAACGAATTACGGGCTGAAGAACAATGTGAAGTCTCTTTGCCAATTGTCCGTGGGAAGGTGCTCATTTGGGGTCATTACCTCATGTGTCTGTCAGAGGGGATCTGTGCCAGGCCGTCAATAGGCACGTTCCCTTTCCTTTTGAAACGGTGTTTGGTGACTTGGCTCTATCACAATTGTGAGACTGTGGTTCAGGGAGCTGCTTCAGATCCAGCTTTCTGTCTTTCTAGAAAGTTCAAAGCCAACCAGGCTACAGTTATCAGGGCAGATTTTAAAACCCGCAAGAAGATTTTAAAACAAGTAAGAAAGGAGAGAGAGGGGCAATCCCAGAAAAAGAGTTTTCTTGGGGAATCCCGCTACAAAGTGAAGGCAGGAGTTGCTGCCCTTATGGGTGAGAGGGAAGGTCCTGACAGCTACTGTGGTTGCCTCAAGGAAAGTGTATAACACTGGAAAGGCAGGGAGCCTGAAAATAGCCCAGGCGATCTCCATCCCAGCATTGATTTTATTCTGTCACTGTGTCCCTTCTGCTCAAAAACTCTCCACGGTCCCACTGCCTTCAGAATCATATCCCAGCACACAGTTCTCCAGAGTTGACAAGATGGCACCAGCCAACCTTACCTGCCTTCGGTGTTCCCCCTCTGTGACAGGTCTCTTCTGTCCTGCCCTCCACACCCTCGATCTGCCTGTCTGCACTGACTCGCATCCTGGGAGCCTGACTTGTGGGCTCCCATCCAGTTCCCGCGGGAGGTGGCTTCCTGGTTGGGCTCAACCAATAGGGAAAGAGGGGCGGAGCCAGGCAGGCGGGACTGAGGGACGCGGCTGAGGCGTCCATTGTCCTAGTCTCTTCCGTTTCCGTCACCTTTAATCCAGCTGCGCCGCTCTTATAAATGGCAGTGCTCTCTGAGAGGCAGCTCCCTCTACACTGCTCTCGCTGGTTCTAATGACCATTCTTTCCCTCAGTTCTAGAGGATGAGGTTAATAATCCTCCCTCTTCCTCCCCCACTGCTTCAGGTTGCTCATAAACAAATCATGCTCCTCTTATCTATTTGTAACCCTTCATCTGTTGGGACTCTCTCTTTCCCTCAGTCTGCCTCCTTCTGGATGAGAAAACTGAGTCTCAAAGAGGTCAAAATGGGAAGTTCCTCAGGACTTGAAGCTAATAAGTCATTGAACCAGGGGTTGAACCCCACCAGTCTAGCTCCAGGAACTTTTGGGTAGCCCCTGACAGTAACACACTAGGCTGGAATTGTATTGTCACCTCCACTCCCATCAAAGTCCTATCCACCCCACAAGGCTGGGGTCAAGTTGCCCCCTCCCCACGACATCTCCCTGACTTTGTATCTCCATTACAAGTTCAATTTCTACAAAGCAGAGTGTGTCCACCCCTTGGACATAAAACACATTGTTTCACCACGTCCTTTCAGGATTCAGTTGTTTGCTTTCGTTTCTCTGATGGACAGAAAAGCTCTTGGAGGACAAAAATTGTGGCTTCCAAATAATTCCCATTGTCCTTCAGTTCATTTCAGTCACTCAGTTGTGTCCGACTCTTTGCAACCCCATGAATCCTAGCACGCCAGGCCTCCCTGTCCATCACCAACTCCCGGAGGTCACTCAGACTCACATCCATCGAGTCAGTGATGCCATCCAGCCATCTCATCCTCTGTCGTCCCCTTCTCCTGCCCCCAATCCCTCCCAGCATCAGAGTCTTCTCCAATGAGTCAACTCTTCGCATGAGGTGGCCAAAGTACTGAAGTTTCAGCTTCAACATCAGTCCTTCCAAAGAAATCCCAGGGCTGATCTCCTTTAGAATGGACTGGTTGGATCTCCTTGCAGTCCAAGGGACTCTCAAGAGTCTTCTCCAACACCACAGTTCAAAAGCATCACTTCTTCGGCGCTCAGCCTTCTTCACAGTCCAACTCTCACACCCATACGTGACCACAGGAAAAACCATAGCCTTGACTAGATGGACCTTTGTTGGCAAAGTAATGTCTCTGCTTTTGAATATGCTATCTAGATTGGACATAACTTTCCTTCTAAGGAGTAAGTGTCTTTTAATTTCATGGCTGCAGTCACCATCTGCAGTGATTTTGGAGCCCAAAAAAATAAAGTCTGACACTGTTTCCACTGTTTCTCCATCTATTTCCCATGAAGTGATGGGACCAGATGCCATCCTTAGCCCATTGTAAATACAGTGGCCTGTATTAGCTGAATAAACGAACAGGAAGGAATTTCTAAGGCTATTTATATTGCCTGTCAAAACGAATAATTGCCCCAGCAATTCTTCTTAAATTTAAACTTGGGGGAAAAAAATTGAGCAGTGAAGAGAAAGGTGACAAACTCTAAATAAATAGCAGTCACCTGGGAGCCAGTATATTTCCTTTACAGCAAAGCTTGCCTAAGATTCCAGTGAAAGTCTTTTCTGAAGAGCCGTTCTAGCTTGGTAGCTACAAGACAAATTTCTGGGGCTAGATGGCCAAGTTCAAGTCTTGGTTCTGCTACTTGTTAACTGTTAATATTAGGAAACGTAGCTAGTCAAGCTCTGTGAGCTTAGTTTTCCCCTCTATAATATAGGGAGAATAGTTGTTCCCACCCCTATCTTGTGAGGATTTAAAAATTAACACAGAGAAGCACAGAATCTGATATACTGTGTTCAACATATGTCCTTTATTTGCAATGGTAACATGATTATCCTGTCCTGTCAGAACTCTTCCCAGGACTTCCTAAGACCTGGAAGTTTCCAGGAAAGGCAAGGTAATACTCTCTAGTGTTTATTTACAAAGACCCTTACTTTCCCTGGTGGCTCAGATGGTAAAGCATCTGTCTGCAGTGCAGGAGACCTGGATTCGATACCTGGGTTGGGAAGATGCCCTGGAGAAGGAAATGGCAGCCCACTCCAGTATTCTTGCCTGGAAAATCCCATGGACAGAGGAGCCTGGTGGGCTACAGTGCATGGGGTCACAAAGAGTCGGACACGACTGAGTGACTTCCTTTGACTTCCCTTTACCTTAAGGAGCTAATAAGCTCTGCAGACTTAATCTCAGTCTAGTGAATATGTGACAATGAAGTATTTTCATGTACAGTTGGAAAAAATGGAGAGGGCACTTTTGGTGTATTAGATACTATTTTACAGTTGAGGAAACTGAGGCACCAAAAGCATGCTGCTGCTGCTGAAGTCACTTCAGTCATGTCCGACTCCGCGTGACCCCATAGACGTCAGCCCACCAGGCTCTCCTGCCCCTGGGATTCTCCAGGCAAGAAAACTGGAGTGGGTTGCCATTTCCTTCTCCAATGCATGAAAGCGAAAAAGTGAAAGTGAAGTCGCTCAGTCGTGTCCGACTCTTAGCGACCCCATGGACTGCAGCCCACCAGGCTCCTCCATCCATGGGATTTTCCAGGCAAGAGTACTGGAGTGGGGTGCCATTGCCTTCTCCGACCAAAAGCATAGAAGAGCCTAATTATATGAATGTTGATTCGGCGCCTGCAGTTCGCCCAACTTTGTACTCAGACTGGTGGAGGATGCAAATAAGCAGTACACCACCTAAGACGACCCAGTATGGCAGAGTCTGAGTTCTGACCCAGTTTTTGACACATCACTTAGTACTCAAAGATCAAGAAGCAGCTCCAGGAACTTCCCTGGCAGTCCAGTGGTTAGGACTCAGCACTCAAAATATAGGGGCCATAGGTTCAATTCCTGTTCAGGGATCTAAAATCTTGCATGCTGCACCGCACATGTTTTGCCAAAAATAAAAATGGAAACTGCTGTACTTTTTGAGAACAAGCTATCAGTCTCTTGAGAGGTGGATGGGTAGATATCCATCAAAAAAAAAAAAAAAACTATGATAAAGCTGGGGCCACCACAAATCCATTGAATAATGCATCTCACCCTAATTTGCTCTTCTCTTCTACGCCTGCCATTCAGCCAGTCACCTCTTCTGTGTTGAAAGGCCTGTGGGTTGAGAAGAATTCCTTGACAGGAGAGCAAATAAAGCAACTTCCATCCTTGATGAGTCTCTTTCTTCTTTATAATCTTACCTTTTTATTATCTTCATTAAGCATGGCATGCACAGAGGACCTGAAAAAAAAGGAGAAAGAAACAATCTGAGTGTGGGTTTGGCAGCCGCTCTCCTTCCCCAGAGAATTGAGCTTATACACATAGTTTATTACCTTCTCATGCTCCTGAACACTGCTTACAGCCATATAATATCTTCTGGTGGGTAAATGAGGAACAGCTCTCTCTAGTCTGTCAATCAATTCTATTTTCCCCTTGAATCAAGGAATTTAACAGCTTACCCCTCTGACAGCTGAGGCAGGGTTTTCTTCCTGCTTTCCTGCCAGGGTTCTCATAGCAGGAAGAAGAAGAAGAAGAAAAGCTGTGTCCTGGAATTGCCTTGGCCCTGTGGCCACCAGAAAGGGGAAGGTCAGTACACATTCCTGCAGCATCACTAGCTAAAATGTGGCTGCTGAAAAGAAAAAGTACTCACCTTTAACTAGAGCTTGGCTGAGGCAAAAACAGTGTCCTTTCATTAGCGTGATCCAGACAGACTCCAGATTGCAAAAGGCAAGAGGACAGTGAAAGAACAAAGACAGAAAATAGAGAGACTTCCCTGGTGGCTAAGTCCAGTGACAAAGATTCAGCACTCCCAGTGCAGGGGGGCCTGAGTTCAATCCCTGGTCATGGAACTAGATCCCACGTGCAACTAAATACCCAGTGCAACCAAATAAACATAAATAAATAAAAATGTTTAAATAGACAAAGGATATGAATAGACATTTTAAAAAGAAAAGAAAATAGAGACACATCAAGGATAAAACTATCCATCTCCCTTTCTGAGAAAAGGCACCCCAGCCCATGCTGAAGAAATGTCTGGTCATCTTTAATTTTGTTGTAGTTATTATTTAATATTGGTTATATTCTCTGTGCTGTACAATATATCCTTGCAGTTTGATTATTTTATACATAGTAGCAGAGAAGGAAATGGCAACCCACTCCAGTGTTCTTGCCTGGAGAATCCCAGGGACAAGGGAGCCTGGTGGGCTGCCGTCTATGGGGTCGCACAGAGTCGGACACGACTGAGGTGACTTAGCAGCAACAGCAGCAGCTTGTACCTCTTAATTCCCTTTCCCTAACATTCCCTCCCCTTCCCTCTACCTGCTGGTAACCACTAGTTTTTTCTCTATATCTGTGAGCTTTTTTCAGTATTGTTCACTAGTTTGTTTTACTATTTACATAAGTGATATCATACAGTATTTGCCTTTCTCTGTCTGACTTGTGTATCTAAGCATAATACTCTCCAAATCCATCCATGTTGCTGCATATGGCAAAATTTCATACTTGTTTATGGCTAAGTGGTATTCCATTCCATTTCTTCTCTCTATCTGCCTATCTTTCGATCTATCTGTACAACACATCTTCTTTATCCATTCATCTGTTGAAAAGCCACCCATTTCCTACTGAAGAAATGTCTGGTCATCTTTAATTTATGTCGAGTTTTACTAAGCCACTACTGCCCATAAAGTATTTGACTAGATTCTTGGGAGAAGAGATGCAGAGATAAACAGGAGGGCTTGTCATCTCTCCATGGTGACATGTGGGCCTTACCTCCTTCAGATCTTTGCCCAGATCTCCCCTTCTCAATGAGGTCCACCCTATCTACTATTTTTATTTTTTAAATATTCATGTATTTATTTATTTGGCTGGGCCAGGTCTTAGTGGCAGCATGCAGGATCTTTTAGTTAATGGCGTTCTGGATCAAGTTCCCTGCCCAGGAATTGAACTCCAGCTGCTTGACTGACAGCATGGAGTCTTAGCCACTAGACAATCAGGGAAGTCCCCTGACTGCTTTTTAAATGCTGCCACTGTCCCCCCCAGCACTCCTGATACCTCTTATCTTAGCATTTTTCTTCCCTTAGCACCTATCTCCTTCTGACAAACTTTATATTTACTTACTTTATTATGTTTATTACTTATTGTCAGTTTCCACACACACACACCATCCCCAGGACAGAGAATCTTTGTGAGTTTTATCCCCTGATGTACTTTAAGAAACATATGACAGTGCCTGGCCCATGGTCAACATTCAATGAATAGTCATTGAATGAAAAAATTGTTTCTCTCAGAGCCCAAATACATTCCTTTCCACATCCTGAAGAATCTGCTGGAATTATTAAGGAAAAACTGGACTTTTCTGCACTGAATGCTTCCAGGAATGTAGACAATAAAACACCCAAACCCTTGAACAGGTTTTGGTTAATGAGTGAATGCATCCTCACGGCTCACACATCTCACTGTGTGATTGACTTGTCACAAAACAGTGTCCTATGGTTTCCCTTCACAGATCATCCCTCAGTCAATAAGCAGCTAGGTCACATGAGCAGCTTGATTCAGATGTTTTATTTCTGAGCCTAATGTAGTATCTTTTTTTTTTTTTTTTAGCAGAAGTACATTCATAGTGTGATGCAGAGGACATGTGCCTTTAGGAAACACATTCTCAAAGTTCCTTCAATTCTCTTACATGCCAACAAGCATGAATTCCAAAGGTCTCTAATAACTTTCAATGGATTGCACAGTTTAATCATTAGCAGATTCCTGGAGGCTGATCCCTGAATGAAGTTGTAAATATCCACCACTGCCCCAGACTCAGCAACTGGGTTCTGAACAAGGGAAAACTCCCAGCCCATCCCAAACACACTCATGGACCAGCACAGACTCAACACTGCTCCTACCCAATACTCCTTCCTCAGGCTGCCCTCAACTGGCATATCCCAGTTTAAGGACCACTTCTAGAGCATCCATCCAGGAACTGTGGCAGGGAGCCAGATATTTGTGTCTTAGGATAAATGATCTGAATTTCCTAGGTATGAAAAAGTTCTCACAAAGCCACAAAAATTGGTTAATGGCAGTGAGATAAGGTCACGTTGCCTCCCTTGCTGGACCTCACAAGTGACCCCCACAACTTGATGCTGCGCCTGCCTTTGATTTTTCAACCATTCTTCTCCTAGGGCTCCCCTTTCATTTATGACGGGATTACTCAAAGACTGATGTTGAAGCTGAAACTCCAATACTTTGGCCGCCTGATGCAAAGAACCCACTCATTAGAAAAGACCCTGATGCTGGGAAAGGTTGAAGGCGGTAGGAGAAGGGGACAACAGAGGAGATGGCTGGATGGCATCACCGACTCAGTGGACATGAGTTTGAGTAAACTCCAGGAGTTGGTGATGGACAGGGAGGCCTGGCGTGCTGCAGTCCATGGGGTCACAAAGAGTCGGACATGAATGAGCAACTGAACTAACTTACTGAGATAACTAACTCCTGAGATAACCAGTTCCAGGGAAAATAGTGGCTCTGCTAGCTGATTCCCTGGATTCCCTATTTTAACTTCTCAAAAATTAGACCTTCATGATCTTTCAGTTCAAAAATTATCCAAATCTCTTGCTAATATGATCCACCACGCTAAGGTCTTGAAGCTGTAAAGACACACCGGCTTTGCAGACCTGCCTTTCTACCTCTGAAAGAGAAAAGGTACCAGGAGAATAAGAAAGCACTAATTCTCTGCATTAAAAAAAAAAAAAAAAACCTCTCATTAAAGGCCAGGTATATCCACCCTGTGGCCCAGCAGTAATAATGTTACCCCTTGGGCTTGACCTAGTTATTGGAACTATGAAATCTTACACCAGCATCTGTCAAAGCCAACTAAAATCCCATTCCCTCACTATTTAACTCTTACCTTCACACACATGTATCAGTTACTTTTTGCCTGGAAACAAACCCTTCCGAAGGTGGTGGCTTACCTGCATTGCCATTTAGACCATGATTCTGCAAGTCAGCTGTCTGGGCTGACTCAGCAGGGCCGTTCTGATGTGAGCTCAGACCACTCTCAGCTGGGATCATTTGTGTGTCTGAAGTCAAAGACTGAGCTTCTGAGTGTTGGCTCAGTGCCAGCTGAGGCAGGAAGGGAAACTGGGCCACGTGTCTCATTCTACAGTGGGAGGCCATGTCTTGGTCGCATGAAGGTTCAAGGTCTCATCGTACAAAGTGAAATCACTCAGTCATGTCTGACTCTTTGCGACCCCATGGACTGTAGCCTACCAGGCTCCTCCATCCATGGGATTTTCCAAGCAAGAATACTAGAGGGGTTGCCATTTCCTTCTCCAGGGGATCTTCCCGACCCAGGGATCGAACCCTGGTCTCCCGCATTGCAGGCGGACGCTTTACCGTCTGAACCCCCAGGGAAGCCCCTCATCGTACAAGCACCTTGCAAATCTGTGAGTGCTTTATGTCTGTTCATGTTCAGAGCAAGGCACAAACCTAGCCGAAGAATTGAGAAAGACTACCTCTTTGAAAAAAGCCACAAAATCACATTGCCAGGGCATGACTCCAGGGAGGGTAAGAAATTGTGGTCATTGCTTGCAATGTCCCATGGAGATATGCATGGAAGTGGTTGTGAGAAGCGTGAAGTGCTGACATAGGGAAAAGATTGGGGATTTCATAATCACTAAGTCATCTAGTCGTCTCTGATCGCCTCAAGACTGTTGGTTGAAGACACCTGAGTCACACCTACTATGTGCCAAGCAGCCTTCTAAGCAATGATGACAAAAAACAGATAATGTCCCAGCTTACCGTCTACTGGGAGACAGACAATAGTACATAAATGTCTGAGAGATCTGGCTGTACATGCTATAAAGAAACGAATAATAGCTAAAGGTATGAAGAGTTCTTGCCTGGAGAATCCCAGGGACAGGGGAGCCTGGTGGGCTGCCGTCTGTGGGGTCGCACAGAGTCGGACACGACTGCAGTGACTTAGCAACAGCAGCAGCAGCATGAAGAGTAACAAGAGTGGGTGTTGTTATATTTTGAGTAATTATAGGTGGTCTTATGGATAATATATTGAATAAATACTTGAATGTTGATGGGACAATCCATATGGATGTCTGGAGATGAACATTCCAGGCTGAGGAAAGGGTAAATGTGAAGTTTCGAGGCAAGATTATCTCTGCCTCACTGAGTCACAGCAAAGACACTAATGTGGCTAGCGTGGAGCCTGTGAGGGGAGGGAGAGAGAGGATATTCGACACATGTGCATGGCCAAACTGCCCTGGGAAGTTTAGACTTTATTCTGATTATGAAGACTTTATTCTGGCCCTTGGCCAGTTTAGACCAGAGATGGGGGTGACCTGATCAAAGTTCTTTTAAAGGATTGCTCTGTTTGCTTTGAGCAAAACACACCACGGAAGGCAAGAGCAGAGGAAGGAAACCAGCTGCCAGGCCATGGTTCTGGTCCCACTGGGTTCCCAGGCTTCATGGATCACAGCAAGTAAATACACCCCTCAGTTCTGTTTCTGATCACCCATGTTGGATTCTAGTTTAATTCAGCAAGAGGATGGGGTGGGCAGGCGTGGGCATTAAGTCTTTACTGAATTTGTTACAATATTGCTTCTGTTTGCAGCAGAAGTTGGGGGTTTTCCCTGGTGGCTCAGTTGTAAAGAATCCACCTGCAACACAGGAGAGGAAGAGTTCAATCCCTGGGTTGGGAAGATCCCCTGGAGAAGGAAATGACAACCCAGTACTCTTGCCTGGGAAATCCCATGGACACAGGAGCCTGGCAAGGGCGGACTATAGTCCACAGGGTCGCAAAGAGTCAGACATGACTTAGCGACTGAACAACAACAACAAATATTATCATCCACCTTATTTTATTAGAGAGAGAAGCTGGTATCCAACCATCTCTGCACAGAACGCCCATAATGACTGATTGCACAGCCTGGGAGTATTGACTGGCAGAGGCAAGCAGGGTGCAGAGTGGGTCTGCTGGCAGGGGGTTAGGAAGTGAAATTTACCTTCTCACTGTGAAGTTCACTTAAAAATAATATAAAAGCACATTTACCGATGTTGTAGTAAAGAGGATCCCAGTAACTGGAATTTTTCACAGATTTCCCTGCCACATACTCATAAATGGGAGTGGGGGGACAGGTGGCCAAGGGAGGGGGTCAAAGCTCCCACAGTGGCCCCATGCAGGGACCAAGGCCTTCCCATCCCCTCTCCATCCATCTCTGACTCTCTCCAGGTGGGCAGAAATGCCACTGTTCATTAGAGCAAATGTCTCAAACTCCTTTTAAGAGATGGCTCACAAAATGATCCTCTAGGATTTACTTCTGATGGCCAAATTAGAGAGCTGGAAGTTTAAATGAAAAGACTGAAAGGCCCTAAGGGCAGACAGCAAGAGAAATAAAGAAGTTCTGACACTGAGTCTGGGATGTCTGTCCTCCTGAGATCTCCTTTATGTAATCCATAATCGTTACCAGGCTGCCTCGCTCCAGAGCCCCACGCTACCACCATGATGCTAGGTAGCTCTGAGCCTCATATTCTCTCATCTTTAAAAAAAATGAAAACATTTTCTGGGTCAGTGTTTGTTAAGTTGGGTGCCAACTTCAGAATCACCTGGGGAGTTTGTTTAAAAATGCAGAATGGGACTTCCCTGGTGGTCCACTGGTTAAGAATCCACCTCCCAAAGCAGGGGACATGGGTTCAATCCCTGGTCCTGGTAATAAGATCCCACACACACAGGGCAACTAAGCCCCAGGCAACACGTAGAGAGAAGCCTGCCCCTAACTGCAATGAAGAGTCTGCGTGCTGCAGCTAAGACCCAACACAGTCAAAAATAAATGCATAAATATTTTTTAAAAAAGAAAAGAAAATGCAGAACATTGGGTCCACTTGAAACCATTGGAAACAAAGATGCAGAACATTGAAACCCACTTGAAACCAAGAAAACTGGATACCCAGAATCTGTTTTTGTAATAGTACCTTCACAGTCAAGTTGGAGAGAGAAATTTCTGTGACACACGACTCACCCACGCAGAAGAGGAAGCCACAGTCCATGGGATCACAAGAGTCGGACACGACTTAATGACTGTACTACCACCAACAACCTGAAAAGTCAGTTAGGGACTTCCAGTCCAGTGGGTAAGACTCCACTCTTCCAAAGCAAGGGGTCCCAGTTCCATTCCTGCTCAGGAACTAGGTCCCATAACCAAAAAGCTCACGTGCCATAAGGAAGATACTGCAAGCCAGAACTCAGACCCAGTGTGGCCAACACAAATAAATACATGTTTTTTCAATACCACCATTAAAAAAAAAAAAGAGTCAATTAAATTGCACAAAGTCTAGTGATCACCACCTCCCCGCAACCCCCCACTCATCACCCAGGTCAATGTTGCTCTATGCCAGGAGAAATGTGCAGGAACATTTTAGGTTGTCACAGAGGCTGGGGACTATGGGCAGGTAGAACCTGTAATTGCTAAATGGTCCATAGCTCTCCAAACAGGTCCAATACAGGAGAGTTGTCCTCCAGGTACAAGAATGGTAGCCATGGAGAAACACAACCCCTTACCCATAGGGGAGGTAGATCAGTATCTAGGTCAAGAGTTCTAATGGTTCTGCGTTCCCCTCCCCCAAAACAGGAAGGAATACTGAGTAATCAGGGTCTCACCCAGCTCTCTCTAACTCAGTTTCAACTGCCTGACCTTTTTTTTTTTTTTTTTTGGCCAAGGAGAAGGAAATGGCAACCCACTCTAGTATCCTTGTCTGAAAAATCCCTTGGACAGAGGAGCCGTCGGGCTACACAGTCCATGGGTCGTAAAGTCAGACACAACTTAGCAACTAAGCGACAACAGCCTAGCATGCAGGATCTTAGTTTCCCGACCAGGGATGGGACCCCAGCCCCTCGCCGTGGAAGCACAGAGGGTTAACCACTGGACCACCAGGGGATTCCTTGGCCTGAGCATTCTTACTGAGATTCAGTTTATAAGAACTATGGCAAATCCAGATGTTTATCTCCAGTGGGGGAGAGGAAACATACTGGTATTTGGGCTGTCCTTCCATCATCTATGTGAATTATATTGAGTGTGTTTTTGTCAATTACAGAGAGAATTCAGACCAGCACAGTTTATCTCCAGCTGTGCATGATCCTCTTCCCTAACTGGAGCATGAAAGATCGCAACAGTGTAAACAAAGCCAGGACTAAAATATGTTCCTTCTATGAGTCTGTACCCTAGTAATGATTATATTAATCACCATTATCACTGTAGTTACCCTCCTCTGCATCATCAGAATCAATTCAGCAACTGTTTCTCTTGGTGATGTCTCCTTATTACAACATGGTATTAATTGTATCCGAGTTGATTTTCTGCTCCTACTGCTGAACAGCTGTGTGGGAGTAAATATCCCTCAATGAAACATCAGCTCAGGCTGCCAGGACTCAGGAAATTTATCCAGATGTGAGCAGCAAATCCAGGGGCAGCTGTGGAATAGAATACACCAGCATTGATGCTAAATTCTGTGATCAGTGTGCAGTCTGAGGAATTCTGAGAATTGCTTTCCAATACAGTGAGCCATCAAAGAGTTAACAGCTTGAGTTTTACTTTCTGTTTAATATAGGTCAGAGACATTATCTCCGAAGGAACTTTTGTCTGGCTCCCTTTTAAAAATTAAAAAATAAAAATGCAACCTCCATCAAGAGAAAAACCACATGGATTCCCTAAACATCTGATTAAAAACTATAACTATCTCAAATTTCTACTGTGGTTCTTGAAAAACAAAGCCGTCTCAGCACTTTGATTTTTTTTTTTTTTCTTAAGTACATTTCAAAACACTTTAGTTTGTCACTTCCCCAAATTAGAGCTCTCACACTTTTTTCCCTAGACAGACCAAGGCAATTACATTTCAAAGCAACAGCTATTTCTGTCTCTCCCTTTAGAGTCACCAACTGGCTGGTGAAATGCCAGAAGACCTGTTGATCTGTATCTCTTTTGCTGCTTTGCATCCGTTCTGTTGCCTCTGGGCTTCACAAACGGTTTACTTTGCTTTATTTTGTTTCAAGGATCTAGCATGAAGTTAAGATTCAGGTCACTTAGCCACTCCTCTTAACTGTTGTTTGATCTTGTGACTCTGGTGAGGTTACCTGAGCTGCCATTTCTTCATCTAAAAGTGGAAAGAAGCGCTAGTCTTTCGGCTGCTCCCTGGATGAGCAGCAGCGAGGTGCAGAGGGCTACCGTGGGGCTGAATGCAACAAGCCCTCTCAAGTCCTCTAGGACGGGTCCCCAACCCTGGGTGCTGGCCCATGGCTTGTTGGAAACTGGCCACGCAGCAGGAGGTGAGCAGTAGACAAGCGAGTGAAGCTTCATCTGTACTTACAGCTGCTCCCCACACTTCAGAAGTCACTGTCTCCCGGCGCTGCCAGGTGGAACAGTCTAGTTGCAGGAAAACAAGCTCAGGGTTCCCACTGATTCTGCATTATGGTGAGCTGTATAACTATTTCATTATATATCACAATGTAATAATAATAGAAATAAAGTGCACAATAAATGTGATGTGCTTGAATTATCCTGAAACCATACCTCCACCACCCTGGTCCATGAAAAAAAACTGTCTTCCACGAACCATTCCCTGGTGCCAAAACAATGGGGATGGCTGCTGTAGGAGGGCACGTCCAGGGGAAAGCCTCTGGAAAGTCTATGTGGTATCCGACAAAGCCTCACAATATCTCCTTTGACCCTACTTTATCCTTTCTAAGAAACTGTCCTAGGAAAGGCCCTCATGTCTGGGTCACATATGATAAGTTTTTACATATGAATGCAGTTTGCATCGTTATTTACAAGAGTGAAAATTTGCAACCAATGTAAATATCAACAATATAAAATAATGGTTGATAAATAGTGAATGATGATACCTCCATTCGATGAAATATGATGGTGCTATTAGATTAAGGTTGTCAAAGATTTTGTAATGCCATTGGAAAAATTTCAAACTCATTTTTTTTTTTAATTGGGAGAAAATTGCTTTACAGTGTTGTTTGGTTTCTGCCATACAACAACACAAATCAACCATAATTATACATATATCACTTCCCTCTTGAGCCTCCCTCCTCATCCCTTCCTGCTAGGTCATCACAGAGCAGGCTGGGCCCCCTGTAAACTAGTTTTAAATAAAAGAGTAAAAATCACTCGATTTGACTTTTTTCGACATTTAACATCCACACAAATGCATCTGGGTGTGTGTGTTTGTGTTTACTATGCACATGGATAAGGGGCAGAGTGGGAGAGACTGAGAGAGAAAAAATACACTAAAAATATTTATCATTTGATATGCTCTTCTGTGATTTTATTTCTTCATGTTTCTAATTTTCTATATTTTCTAATAATATTTGTTACTTTTGTAATCAAGAAAAATTCATATTATTTTAAAAGCTTAATTGATGAGTGAAACCATTAAAATTATACTTTAAAACAGTTAGAAAATGTGGGGAAATGCCTATTAAAAATGTCAGGGTAGGGAATTCCCTGCTGGCCCACTAGCTAACCCTCAGAGCTTCCACTGCCTGAGGCACTGGTTCAGTTCCTGATGGGGGGACAGAGGTCCCACAAGTCTCAAGGTGCAGCCTAAAGTAAAAAGGAAACACATTAAAATATTAGCTTTCGTATTTCCAAATGGCAGGATTAGAGTGACCTCAATGTTTTCCTTAAATTTTTCTGAATTAGCACACAGCAAACAAAAAGATGCTTTTTAAAGAATGAAAAATACAAAGGTGCTGAGATTGGCAAAACTGGGCACTTTAAAAATAAAACTCTTTTAAAATATTTTTTGCACACAGTTAAAATGAATTCCCTCCTTGTAGATATAATACATATATGCTTAATTAAGATTTTTTTGTTTATAGTTTAGTTACAATATTATGTTAGTTTCAGATATATAGCAAAGTGATTCGGATATGTATATATATGTATATGTATGCTGCTGCTGCTGCTAAGTTGCTTCAGTCATGTCTGACTCTGTGCGACCCCATAGATGGCAGCCCACCAGGTTCCCCCATCCCTGGTATTCTCCAGGCAAGAACACTGGAGTGGGTTGCCATTTCCTTTTTTTCAATTATTTTCCATTATTAGGTTATTTCAAGATATTGGACATAGTTCCCCGTGCTATACAATAAATCCTAGTCATTTATCTATTTTATATATGGTAGTGTCTATCTGCTAATCCTATACTCCAAATTTATTCCTCCCCCATATAGCACATATATTTTAATACATGGAGTGGGAAGAGACTTGCCTTATTCTGAAGCAAGTGAAACATGGCCAAGCAAAATATCTCCATAACACAGGAGAATAATTAGAGCCAGCTGTTGCACAAACAGCCAAACCTTCTATCCAGCCCAGACGTGGAGCCACCATAACCAGCCAGCCAGGGAGGCTGCGGGCATTCCCCTCACTGTGTCGGGACTTGGAGAGCCTGGTGAGGCTTTTGAGCAAGCAGTGGCGTGTCCAGAAGTCTCATCTCAACACCTAGCAGCACCAATTCCCCAGCCTGCTTAGAACAGCCTCTCATATTTGCTCATGCTAACGGTGTGGAAAATCAAGCTGTGATTCATTAGACATATGATTGTGAAGGAGAAAAGCATCACTCCTTGGCTTTGAGAAAGGTTGCAGAACCCTCATTCTGAGAAACACATTTTTTCAAAAAATAATTACATCCTGAGGACATGGGATTCACGCTGTAAAATGGACCCGTTCCATAATCCATGACATATATACATGCATTTGTACCTAAATTGAAAATTTTAGATAAATAGGTATAACCTATTCATCTTTGTCATATATACATATATATAGAAAGGAGGGGAAATGCAAATTCTGTTAAAGTTATTAAAATTGAATTTTAACTTTAATAAGTATTTTTGAGCTTTTTTTTTTTCCTGTGCAGAGATGTGGGGAATTTTTTTTAAAGTCGGGTTTTTCCCCTGTCTGGCCTGTAAAGAGACTTGGACCCCCTCATTTATACTCCCCTAAGCCAGCTCAGCCTGTGCCCGGCTCTTGTGGTCTCGGTGTCTCCTTCGGAGCACACAGAAAACTGACGGCTCCATATGTGATGGCAGGCGCTGTCTATCCGAAGCATATGTGTTCAATCAACTTTAATACCCCTACAGTCCGGAGGAAGGGAAATGCTAGGCCCTGGGAATAATCATCGTTTCCATTACATTAGCGAGGTTTGCTGGTGTGCCAGAGGGGCAGGGCTCTCTCCATCACTCTGCTAACACTGGCTGGCAGCTCAGAGAAGAGCATGGGTGCCCATCCAGGCAGGAACTGAAATACACGACTTCTCCTCTCGTTCTTCCCAATCATCTTCCCTCTATTTTCCCCCTCACCTTGGGGTCACAGAGTCTACTGCGGTCCATGAAGAACGTGGCTGAGCTGTTTTCATCAACGCTGCCTTAGTAAGACTTTCCATTAAGAGAATAAAATCAAAATGGGTGTCTCATGTACACACTGCTATATTAAAAAAATAAATAAATAACCACCCATAAGGACCTACTGTATAGCACAGGGAACTCTGCTCAGTGATGTGTGGCAGCCTGGATGGGAGGGGAGGTTGGGGGCGAGTGGATACATGTACAGGCAGGACCGAGTCCCTCGACTGTTCATCTGAAACTGCAACAACGTTGTTAATTGGCCAAACCCCAATACAAAATAAAAAGGTTAAAAACAGAAAAAAATCAGTGGTCTTTACAATCCAGGGATGTATTGGTGAGTTCACAGGAAGTCCAAGCAAGGAAGATCCTGAGAGTATTGGGGACCCGTCAGATAGGCCAGCAGCTGCCTGGCCGGGCTGGGATCTCCAGGTTTGCACCACGGCTCAGAAGAGGAGTGTAGGGGTGCCCCCAGCTCCCACGTGGTTCTTTCCGAAGGACACCTTTGGAGGGGGTGCCTGAGAGCCCCGGAGATGACACAGAAGCCTGAGTTCTTTTCTGGGCTCTCTTGCTCCCCAAGCAAACCATGTGAGCTATTTGATTTCTCCAAGTGTTGATCTCTTTTGCTAAGTGGGAAGAAATATATCCGCACTTTCTACTCATGGCACTGTTGTGACAGTAACAGGGATAATATTTGTGAAGGCTCTTTGTACGCATCACGTGCTAGGATAGTAACTAAGAAGTGGCGTAAAAGAGAATTGAAGTTTTCTATATAGTTGACCCTTGAACTGCGTGGATCCACTTATACATGAATATTTTTCAATAGTAAATACTAAATTACTATACAATCTGCACTTGGTTGAATCTGCAAATAAGGAAAGCTAACAACAAAATTATACCTGGATTTTCCACTGAGCAGAGGATCAGGACCCCCTAGCCCTAAGTCTTCAAGGATGAATCATATATAGATTATCTCCAGGCTGAGCAGGGTTGGGAAAAATGCACCTTCCATTACACTGTAGGAACAAGGACAAACAGGCTTAAATTTTGGTAAATTTTGCAATTTACCAGTCTATATCAAAAGGCACTCAATATGCACATTCCCTTCAGCAATATGTGAACCGTGAACTTCCTGGTGTTCAAGCTGGTTTTAGAAAAGGCAGAGGAACCAGAGATCAAATTGCCAACATCTGCTGGATCATGGAAATAGCAAGAGAGTTCCAGAAAAACATCTATTTCTGCTTTATTGACTATGCCAAAGCCTTTGACTGTGTAGATCACAATAAACTGTGGAAAATTCTGAAAGAGATGGGAATACCAGACCACCTGATCTGCCTCTTGAGAAATCTGTATGCAGGTCAGGAAGCAACAGTTAGAACTGGTCATGGAACAACAGACTGGTTCCAAATAGGAAAAGGAGTACGTCAAGGCTGTATATTGTCACCATGTTTATTTAACTTATATGCAGAGTACATCGTGAGAAATGCTGGACTGGAAGAAACACAAGTTGGAATCAAGATTGCTGGGAGAAATATCAATAACCTCAGATATGAAGATGACACCACCCTTATGGCAGAAAGTGAAGAGGAACTCAAAAGCCTCTTGATGAAAGTGAAAGTGGAGAGTGAAAAGGTTGGCTTAAAGCTCAACATTCAGAAAACGAAGATCATGGCATCTGGTCCCATCACTGCATGGGAAATAGATGGAGAAACAGTGGAAACAGTGTCAGACTTTCTTTTTCTGGGCTCCAAAATCACTGCAGATGGTGACTGCAGCCATGAAATTAAAAGGTGCTTACTCCTTGGAAGGAAAGTTATGACCAACCTAGATAGCATATTCAAAAGCAGAGACATCACTTAGCCAACAAAGGTTCGCCTAGTCAAGGCTATGGTCTTTCCTGTGGTCATGTATGGATGTGAGAGCTGGACTATGAAGAAGGCTGAGCGCCGAAGAATTGATGCTTTTGAACTGTGGTGTTGAAGAAGACTCTTGTGAGTCCCTTGGACTGCAAGCAGATCCAACCAGTCCATTCTGAAGGAGATCAGCCCTGGGATTTCTTTGGAAGGAATGATGCTAAAGCTGAAACTCCAGTACTTTGGCCACCTCATGCGAAGAGTTGACTCATTGGAGAAGACTCTGATGCTGGGAGGGATTGAGGGCAGGAGGAGAAGGGGACGACAGAGGATGAGATGGCTGGATGGCATCACTGACTCGATGGATGCGGGTCTGAGTGACCTCCGAGAGCCGATGATGGATAGGGAGGCCTGGCGTGCTGCAGTTCATGGGGTTGCAAAAAGTCGGACACGACTGAGCGACTGATCTGATCTGATCTGATCTGAGACACCCACTGCATTGCTCTTATTTAATTTTCACTTGTAGCATGCCAAAGTGACATGCGGATTGAACCCAAGACTCTTATGTCTCCTGCATTGGCAGGTGGGTTCTTTATCACTAGCACCACCTGGGAAGCCCTCAACTCAATACTTATCAGAGTAATTCTAGTGTTGAGAATGTTGCCAATGACATTTGTATTCCAGTAACTTCATATAAAAATAAAATAAATTATATAATTTTAAGTTGCTTATTGAATATTTTATATATAGTAGTGTGTATATGTTGATCCCGATCTGCCAATGTATCCCTCCCTGCTTTCCCCGTTGGCAGAGGTTGCCTATTTTAAAGACACCGTGACACAGGTTAATCTAGTGCCCACTCACCGCCAGCAGTCCTCAAGCTTCAATTTCTTCTTTAAGAGTGAGTTTGCTCCATCTATAGAAAATATGTTTTACTTGTGTCTCAGTTCTAACTTTTTGCCATTTGTTCCATGGCAATATAGAGTGTGTGTGGGTGTAGGCTAAGTCACTTCAGTCGTGTCTGATTCTTTGCGACCCCATGGACTGTAGCCCGCCAGGCTCCTCTGTCCATGGGGTTCTCCAGGCCAAAACATTGGAGTGGGTTGCCATGCCCTCCTCCAGGAGATCTTCTTGACCCAGGGATCAAACCCGCGTCTCTTATGTCTACCTGTATTTTCAAATGGGTTCTTTACCACTAGCACCACCTGTGGAATTATCCAGGCCAGAATATTGGAGTGGGTAGCCTATCCCTTCTGCAGAGGATCTTTCTGACCCAGAAATCGAACCGGAGTCTCCTGCATTGCAGGCAGATTCTTTACCAACTGAGCTATCAGGAAAGCCCGATATAGAGCATATACAGTCTAATCATAGAGACAAGAAGTAGAATGGTTGTTACCAGGGGTTGAGAATAGGAGGAAATGGGGACTTCTTTTCAGAACAATGTGAGTCTATTTAACATTATTGAGCTATAAGTTTAAAAATGGTTAAGATGATCAATTGTATGAGTATTTTATCATAGTTAAAATTTTTTAATTATAAAAATATTTATAGCATACATTTTTGTCATGCCAAGAAGAAATCACAGTCTGAGTTAAAGATCACAAACTGATCTCTTGAAAGCTACTTGTAATCCCTAGACGTGCCTTGTTTGGTCATAATAAGCTTTTTTAAATTATGCTAATATCTTAAAATTCCACAGAAGATCCAGATTTCAAGTGCCTTCTGAGAAGGCGGGAGACATGGTGTCTCTGACTCACTCCCAAAGGCCACCGTCATCTGCATGGAATAGAATTTCCTCTGTTAGATGTGACAAATACGCTCCAATCCACCACATCCCTCACCCCTCGCTATGGTTTTGTAATGAGGTTTGTTAATTTCTTGGTCCCTGAGGTATCTGGGCTTGCCTCCCTTGTTAAGCAATGGGACCATGGCAGAAACTAACACCCAAGATGACTGAGAATGTGTGCTAAGAGAATCAAATAATACAAGAATGTCATGATCAAGGGAAGTTTTGGAAGACAAAGAAACTAAAATCAGCAAAAGGTAGGAATGATCTCGAGACCAGTAGTCAAAAGATCTGGGTTCTAATCCCAGCTCTGCCACTCAGCAAAGAGGGGCTCCAGCCACAGCTCGCCATATCTTTGGGCTTCTGAGTCCTCATCTGTGACCCAAAAGAGGAAAGCTAACTGATGTCTTAGCATCTTGTAGATCGAATACATGGGTCAGCAAAACACAACTCAGGTCAAATCTAGCCAGCTGCCTGTTTTTGTACAACCCACTAGCCAGGAATGACTTTTTACATTTTTTTTTAAATGTTTGGAGGGGGAATAAAAGCCAAATGAAAAATAATGTTTCATAGTACAGGAAAAGTATATGAAATCCTAATTTCAACAGCTATAAATAATAAAGTTGTATTGGAACACTGCCACCTTTATCCATTTACATACTGTCTGTAGCTGCTTTTACACTCCAGCAGCAGAGGTGAATAGGTACAGCAGAGACTGCAGTCCACAAAGCCTCAAATATTTACTAGCTGATTCTTAATCAGAAAAGTTTGCTGAGCCTAGCCTAAAGCATCCTTCCAAGCTCCTCCACGAATATATCAAATGCTACCAGAGAATTCCTCACTCATGTTCAGATAAAGCATTCTTTCTAAAAGAAGTTGAAGGTTCCAGGATTATTTCAGTAGCAAGCTGTTTTAAATATGACCAAAGTATTTACATAGGCTCTTTTTCCGATGGAAATAATAACAACTCACTAAAACACACTGTCTGTTGCAGGCACTTTACAGGTATTATGTCATTCAAATTCTCTGTAATCCCTTGAAGCAGGTTTCATAATCCCCCTTTTTAAGGTGAGCAAACCAAAGTTTAGGACATTTAAATATTATTCCCAAGGTCAAGCAGTCAATAAGTGGTCAAGTGAAAATCCAAGTCTTATCTGACTCCAAAGCCTAGTTCATTATAAACGCCCTCATGCAGAAATCGAATACCCATCCCCAGAGAAGCCAGACTGAAAAATAAATTGAGATTAACACCCCACCTATGCACCCACATTTTCTTTTCTCATCAAACTCATCCCATCCCTAATTCTAAAATCCATGCAAGTGTCAGATTTCAATAACTGATTCTCCCCTTAAATTTCATCTTTCTCCTTTAGAAACATGGCCATGGAAGCTGAGAACACCCAGTATTCCTTCATTTGATGATGGGATGATAAGTCCTTATGAAAATAAAATCCCACCAGCCACCGATGTGCTCAGTCAGTAGCGGGTAAACTCATGCTACCTTAAAATGGCCTTATTACGTTCTTGCCACTCTAGATAGCTGTTTATTCCCAGCCTTAAAGCTTCCACTTTCGAAGAGGCAGTATTTTTTTTCACTTCTGTAGTTAAAACAGATTTTCTGGAAATAAGGGAAACTCCTCAAGCAGTATACATGTGCCTTTAAGCAAAAATAAATCACAAATGAAGGGACAAAGGAAAAGAGTGGAGATAGAACAACAGTAACAGAAGTGAAAGAGACAGACAGATAGATGGAGGGAAGAAAGAAAAGAGGAAAAGTCGGTCCATAGAAGAGACAGGAGAGGATGAGAGGACAGAGGGAAGAAAGGAGAGAATCATTTTGTCCCAGAGGAGAAAGAAAATGCCCGACCACCCCATTTCCCTAGTCCATTTCCCACCTGGATTTTTCGGCAACAGTTTCAATTTGAATCCAAATAATGTCTGAGATTTGGGATTCTCTAGTAAACTAGCTCTGACTCCCTAATCCCAGCACCGGATGTTCGGGGGTGTTGGGAGTTGGAGTTAATTAATTCAGCCACCTGTAACACTCATTCAGATGTTGTTACCATCTCATCTCAGTGCAAAGTTATCAGCAGATGTTCAAAGGGCTTTCCCTGCCTCGAACTTCCCCAGCTCTGAAAAGCTGTGTCTTTGCCTTCATCAGCAACCTCTTTCACCCCTGGCTCCTTCGTTTCCAAATGCAGATCTTGGACCTCAGGTAGGGGATCCTGGAGAAGGACTACGTCTCTACACTCTCTAAACTTGTTTATTTATGACCTCTTTACTGTGCAGGTTGCATGCCCATCTTGCTATGGAAAACAGAAAGAAAAACCTGTATTAGGTGAAGAGGGTGTGATTTCAGTTTCTCAAACACAAGTGCTTGTTACTTTGTGAGAGAGGGCAGATTCAAAATAATTTTGCAAAGGAAATGTGGGGCTGACCTGATGGCACTCCCTTGATTTGCCTTCACACGGATGAAGAAACCTGCTTTTTAAGAAAGTGACCTTGGGATTTCTCTGGTAATCCAGTGATTAAGACTCCATGCTGCCAAGGCAGAGGCGTAGGTTTGATTCCGAGTCAGGGAACTAAGATACCACATGCGTTGTAGCATAGGCAAAAAAAAAAAAAAATATTATTTTTTTAAAATAAATGAAGAAAGAAAGAAAGTCACCTTGCTGGTGTCTGCTTAGATTTTTGCTGTCATGTCCAAGCACAGTGTTTATAGGCACTCACCCTGAAAACATCGAGGATAGTCATTAGAGAGCTTAAAAATATTAATACCAAACTCCTGAAACTTCCCTGGCAGTCCTGCAGTTAGAAATCCACGCTTCCACTGCAGGGGGCATGAGTTCCATCCCTGGTCAGAGATCTAGGATCCCCCATGCCACTCAGCCAAAAAACAAACACGCAAACATGTGTGTGTGTGTGTGTGTGTGTGTGTGTGTATTAACTCCCAGTATTAACTGCAAGTTTTAAGAGGTATAATATACAAGGTGGCTTGTTTGAAGGACACCAATTAAAATCACTCCTCGAACAATTTGCTTAGAATATTCTAGGACCTTCTCCAGCCAGGATAACATGTGAGGGTCTTTCTGAGACAGAGAAGACATCTAAGTAATCTGCCATTTTGATCCTATTTAGTAGCCACTCCCAAAGAATATCTTATGATATACATATTTCTACCTATATTATAGTTAAGAGAATTGAGACTAGATTTAAATTTGGGGAAGAATTGAAATTAAAACTCATGTCCATGACTTTAAGCCTATAATTCTTCCCACTCTACCCCATTTCTCCAACTTTTAGAAATAAAATAATTTATTCCAGGAACACAGATCCCCTCTAGTTTGTACAGTAAGTGTCTGACCAGTGCGCAGTTTAAGAATCTCCATACGTCTCCTCCCACCTTTAAAAAACAAGGCCATTGTGTAAGCAATCTGATTAAACAGAATTCGTAATATCCCGGTAGACATTGAAGGACATTAAAAATGGTGGTCACTAATAAGCATGCTGGCATTGCTATCTGCATTTTAAAGGATCTCTTGAGAGAAGGAGAAAGGTTGGTCAAGCACAATTATCTTGTACAGCAGTTAAAATTTTAACTACTCCAATATGTTGGTGGTGAGATTTAATCTTGGGGTAAGGATACCTTTAGCAACCACTGGGATTTATCATGCACACAAAGCAATTTAGACACACATGGTTCTTGCCTTTTAGAATCTTTCTCAAATGGGATTCCTCTCCATGGATCCTCATTTGTATGGGTGGAAATTCTTGCTAAGAAAACAAAATGTCTTTCAAAATCCCAGGTTGTTACCAACTTGTCATATTGAAAAGATAATACAATTTCAGCTGCATATTCCCTCTCCAGTCACAAGTTAATGAGATAATGAGCTCAGTTTAATTTCCTGGTAAGGACACCATTTTCAAATCACAAGGGCCCCTGACAATTCCGGCATTTCTTGCTGCCTTTTTAGTGTCTTCTTTTTTTGGCACCCTTCATTTGCAAAGAAAAAATAGAAGATGCTAGTTCCAATTTTAGCATAATCTTTCCCCAATTTAAATTTCATCTTAGCCTATATTTTATTCATGTATCTGGTCCCACTGTCCACTTTTTCATTCATACATTATAGAAAGAGAGAGAAACTGACAGGCAGAGACAGAGAACCTGCAATGAACAAGATACCCTGCTAGGAACTAGAAATACAGAGCCCAGTAAGAGCCTGTTCTTAGGCATTTAGCCTCGTGTAGAAAACTGACCGAACCCCCATACGCAATCTGTCTGGTGGATGAGGTGTAGCCATGGTGGGTGAATATGATCCTGCTTGGAGGAATCAGCAAAAGGCTTCTTAGAGAAGGTATATCTGAGCTGAGCCTTTAAGGATGAATAAGAATATCCAGCATAAGTGACGGAAGATACAGATGCTCCCTAAACTCTTTAAATGTATCAGGGACTTAGGACATATGGCTGAAAAGCCAAAGTGGATGAATATATCCTGATCCGACGAGGAACTTGAATCCTAGGTAAAGACTCTGAACTTTATTCTATGTTCCAAAATAGTTATCAGGGCTTTTTTCAGCAGGGGAGTCACAGCATCCAATGTGTATTTGAGAAAAAAAAAAAAATTTTTTTTTGCAGGAGTGGTTCAAGTAGAGTAACAAAAATTGAAGTCAGAGAAACTTGGCAAAACATTTCAAAGACAGAATAGGATGTTGGGATAGGAAGAAAGTAAAAAGAGGTGTGTGTAGGACATCTTGCCTCCTCTTCGGATCACAAACAGATTGCCCGTAAACAATCTGTTCATGGGCAATCTACTGCCGTTCTCTGTTCTTCTACCCTTTAAACTCTATAAACAGTTGCCCAAACCTTGTGCACACTTTGACTGAAAGCTAACAAGGGTGCCCCGCATCCATTTGAATCTCTTTTAATTTTTGAAAATGAAGACTGGCAGATAATAATATCTCATCGGCTCAATCCCCCAAACACCAGCTGGTGGCCTCTTCAGGATGACCCAGAACAAGGAAGAGGGAGCGTGGATGACCGTGTTTGCCGCTGATTAAGTCTGACTGCGGGTACCATAAGCTGCCCCCAGCCAGCTGGCATGCTGTCACCTTCCGGCAGACACCTCACGTCCATCTTCATCTGCACCGAAAGGCGGAGGCTCACACCTTTCATCAGAATAATGAGCAAAGATGCCCGCAATAACGAGATTGGAATCTTTGGGGACATGGCATCTCTTCCTAATCATCCCATCTGATCAATTCTTCATTCTGTCTCTAGCAAGTTAGAAGGGGCTCGGTGACAGACATACCTAGCCTCCTGACAATCTCTCCCAATTCCGGTTTTGAATTAATTCTCTGAATTGGTACGGCGAAGTCTTCAGGATAATTTAGGGCAGAGGTCTCCAGGCAACACGGTGGAATTTAGTGACACGGCTCAGTGTTTCCAAGTTACCCCTCTTGATGAGATTTCTCTGGAGAAGGTGAGCACAGCCTGATAAAGGAACTATTCCTGCCCTCTGACACTTTAAGATCTTTAATTTTAATTGGAGAAAAATTTCTTAACAGCGTTGTGTTGGTTTCTGCTATACAACGACACGAATCAGTCATACACACACACACACACATATATATATATCCCCTCCCTCTTGGGCTTCCCTCCCCTTCCCCTATTCCATCCCTCTAGGTCATCACAAGGACTTCCCTGATAGCTCAGCTCGACAAGAATCTGCCTGCAATGCCAGAGACCTGGGTTCAATCCCTGGGTTGGGAAGATCCCCTGGAGGAGGAAATGGCAACCCACTCAGATATTCTCGCCTGGAGAATCCCAGACTGAGGAGCCTGGAGGGCTACAGTCCACAGGGTCGCAAGAGTAAGACATGACTTAGGGACTAAATCACCAGGTCATCAGAGAGCACCAGGCTGGCACCCTAATATCTTAACTATGTTTTTGGTCACAGTTTTTAGTTCAGTTCAGTTGCTCAGTCGTGTCCGACTCTTTGCAACCCCATGAATCACAGCACACCAGGCCTCCCTGTCTATCACCAACTCCCGGAGGTCACACAGACTCATGTCCATCGAGTCAGTGATGCCATCCAGCCATCTCATCCTCTGTCGTCCCCTTCTCCTCCTGACCCCAATCCCTCCCAGCATCAGAGTCTTCTCCAATGAGTCAACTCTTTGCATGAGGTGGCCAAAGTACTGGAGTTTCAGCTTTAGAATCATTCCTTCCAAAGAAATCCCAGGGCTGATCTTCAAAATGGACTGGTTGGATCTCCTTGCAGTCCAAGGGACTCTCAAGAGTCTTTTCCAACACCACAGTTCAAAAGCATCAGTTCTTTGATGCTCAGCCTTCTTCACAGTCCAACTCTCACATCCATACATGACCACAGGAAAACCACAGGAAAAACCTTAGCCTTGACTAGACGAACCTTTGTTGGCAAAGTAATGTCTCTGCTTTTGAATATGCTATCTAGGTTGGTCATAACTTTCCTTCCAAGGAGTAAGCGTCTTTTAATCTCATGGCTGCAGTCACCATCTGCAGTGATTTTGGAGCCCAGAAAAATAAAATCTGACACTGTTTCCCCATCTATTTCCCATGAAGTGATGAGACTGGATGCCATGATCTTCGTTTTCTGAATGTTGAGCTTTAAGCCAACCTTTTCACTCTCCACTTTCACTTTCATCAAGAGGCTTTTGAGTTCCTCTTCACTTTCTGCCATAAGGGTGGTGTCATCTGCATATCTGAGGTTGTTGATATTTATCCTGGCAATCTTGATTCCAGCTTGTGCTTCTTCCAGTCCAGCTTTTCTCATGATGTACTCTGCATATAAGTTAAATAAGCAGGGTGACAATATACAGCCTTGACGTACTCCTTTTCCTATTTGGAACCAGTCTGTTGTTCCATGACCAGTTCTAACTGTTGCTTCCTGACCTGCATACAGATTTCTCAAGAGGCAGATCAGGTGGTCTGGTATTCCCATCTCTTTCAGAATTTTCCACAGTTTATTGTGATCCACACAGTCAAAGGCTTTGGCATAGTCAATAAAGCAGAAATAGATGTTTTTCTGGAACTCTCTTGCTTTTTCCATGATCCAGCGGATGTTGCAGTTTGATCTCTGGTTCCTCTGCCTTTTCTAAAACCAGCTTGAACATCAGCAAGTTCACAGTTCACATATTGCTGAAGCCTGGCTTGGAGAATTTTGAGCATTACTTTACTAGCGTGTGAGATGAGTGCAATTGTGCGGTAGTTTGAGCATTCTTTGATCTATAATTCACATACCATAAAATTCACCTTGTAAAAGTATACAATTCAGTAGGCTTCAGTATATTCACAAAGTCAGGCCACCATCATCACTATGTAATCTTAGAACATTTTCATCACCCACAAAAGAAAGCCCACATTCATAGCAGTTACTCTTCTTTGCTCCCTCCCTCCAGTCCTGGCAACCACTGAACTACTGTCCATCTCTCTGAAATTACCTATTCTGAACAGTTCATTTAAATGGAATCAGACAACATGTGGCCTTCTGTGTCAGACTGCTTTCATTTAATAGGGCATCTTCAAAGTTTGTCCATTTATCCTTCGACCTAGCGACCTCATTTCTGGGAACAGGTCTTAGATACATTTGCATACGTACTAACTGGTGTGTGTAAACATTTTTTTCCAGCATTGTCTATAGTAACAATGTGTTTGAACAGTGCAAGTTTTCCCTCAGTGGGGAACCATTTAAGTTACTTACGGTACATGCATATAATAGAATCTTACACAGTGTGACATAGAATGAAGAAGCTAATCTATACATAGCTGTTATGGAAAGACTTCCAAAATGCGTTGTTGAATGAAAAAAAAAAGATTCAGAGGACTGTATAGGGTGTATCTCCTTTTGTGTAAAATGTTGAGTGTTGGGGAAATAAAAATACATGTTCCTGTTTGCAGAGGATGGAAACAGGCAATGGAGACATGAAGAGAATCGAGATTGTTAGCGTATGCATTTTATGTTGTTTTGATGTATGCTCCATCTGCATGTATTACTGTTAAAATTGTTTTAAGTAGGCAACTGTGAAGATCATAAACCTTCTCCAGGTAAGAAAAAGCCTATATCTCCCTTCCTTTCAAAAGCACCTTCCGTGAGATGAATCATCCTACACTGTTGGTGGGAATGTAAATTGGTACAACCACGTTGGAGAACAGTTTGGAGGTTTCTTAAAAAGCTAAAAATAGAGCTACCATACGATCCTGCAAAACCACTCCTGAGCATATATCTGGAGAAAACCATAATTCAAAAAGGTTTATGTACCCCAATGTTCATAGCAGCGCTACTTACAATAGGAAAGACATGGAAGCAGTCTAAATGTCCTGCAACAGAGGAGTAAATAAAGATGTGGTACATATATACAGTGGAATATTACTCAGCCATCAAAAAGAATGGAATAATATCATTTGCCGCAACATGAATAGACCTAGAGATGATTATACTAAGTGAAGTAAGTCAAATAAAGACAAATACCATATGATATCATTCACATATGGAATCTAATTTTTTTAAATGATGCAAATGAATGAACTTATTTACAAAACAGAAACAGACTCAGAGGTATGGAAAACGAACTTACAATTACCAAAAGGGAAATGTGGGGTGGGGAGGATAAATGAAGAGCTTGGAATGAACATATATACACTGGACTATATGTAAGATAGATAACCAACAAGGACCTACTGTACAGCAGAGGGAACCCTGCTTAATATTCTGTGATAATCTAGGTGAGAAAAGATCTGAAAAGAATAAATGTATGTGTAACTGAATCACTTTGCTGTACACCTGAAACTAGCAAAACATAATCAACTATAATCCAATAAAGTGTTTTAAATAAATAAATAAAATCACCCTCTCTTCATAAGATTCTCTTTTTGCCTGTATAGATTACCATGTGTATATATGCTCACACATGGAGAGAAAGACTTGAAGGAAACCGAAGACTTTCTATTAAATCTACTGAAGGGATAAAAAGTCTCAAAGCCATACAGAAGTCCCTAAGCACTTGAAAAAGCTGGCAAGAATGTTTCTAAGCCATTCCCAGGGATCAGTGGTTTCTTATTCTGTTGTGAGTGTGTGTTAGTTGCTCAGTGGTATCTGATTCTCTGTGACCCCCATGGACTGTAGCCCGCCAAGCTCCTCTGTCCTTGGAATTCTCCAGGCAAGGATATTGGAGTGGATTGCCATGTCCTCCCTGCTCCAAGGGATCTTCCTGACCCAGGGATCGAACCCAGGCCTCTGGTATTTCTTGCATTCACAGGCAGACTCTAGCACTAGCTCTACCTGGGAAGCCTTTATTATTCTCTGGCTTCCCCACCACTCTCCTAGGTGGATGTGGCCTGAGGAAATGCCTGTGTGTGCTCACCCCAGGCTCCTGTTGTTTTTAGCCACGTTACTTGCTGTTCTTGGTCTTGGCAGCCCTAGGAAAAGAATACAGCCATTCTCTCATTTCCTTCTCAATGCTTCCTTTGACCCGCGTAGTTGACCCTAAGTGGAGAAAGACGCCTAGACTCTTCCTGTGGCTTCAGCCATCTCAGCTGAGGCCCCTGTACCTTTGGACCTAAGAGTTACTCCAAGGGGTCTACTACCAACAGTAGAGCAACTAAAGAAAAATAGTAACTGTTATTATGGGGGTTTGAATGGTCGGTGAAATGACTTTACGTGAAAACATGACCTCATACCACTGATTGAGACTTTCACTAGACAATGGTGAAATTCAGGCAGATGGAATATAAAAAGCTTTTCCTAGTTATCACTGTACTTTGAGATATGTAGCTTTTAGGAAAGAGAAGAAAATATCTTTCCTGCAGAGAAGTCTCCCTGGCTAGTCTTTTTGTTCTATTCGGGGCTTTAATGGAGTGAATGATATCCTCCCATATCAGGGAAGGTCATCCCATCTACTGATTCAAACTCTAATCTTATCTGAAACACCCTCACAGACACACTCAGAAATAATGTTTAATATGTGCTCCCTACATCCTCGTCAAGTTGACATAAAATATTGACCATCACAATC
Source organism: Tragelaphus eurycerus (assembly GCA_935064755.1). Taxonomy (NCBI): domain Eukaryota; kingdom Metazoa; phylum Chordata; class Mammalia; order Artiodactyla; family Bovidae; genus Tragelaphus; species Tragelaphus eurycerus. The sequence continues at coordinate 5,810,292 of CAKXYN010000034.1, read as the reverse complement.
ACCATCTCTAAACAAATCATTATCTGTACCAATTCTTTTGTTCAGAAGAAAAAAAAAAATTGAGGGACTTCCTGGTTAGGACTGAGTCTCCACTGGAGGGGCCAGAGTTTCAATTCACGACACGAAACATGACCAAAAAAGAGGAAAAGAAAAAATTTGAACAACTTACAAATGTCTCCTCCAAATTTCATGCTTTTGAATGTGTGTGTGTTTAATAAGCATAATTATATAGGCAAAATCTTTAAACCTATTTAAAATAAAAGTATTACTTAATGGTAATGTTATTTCAGTCCATTCTGCTTCTGACATTCTCTGAATCGGTTTTAAAAGGCTACACTTATTTAAAACAATAAATGAAAATGCAATTAAGATATTTCCCAATAACACTGAGTTTTTAAAAATCAGGCTACAAACAATATTACAGTGTAAATCATATCTCTATTTTTAAAGATAAATAGATGTTTTCCTGTGAATACAGAATGAGGTTGTAAGAATACAAAATAACCTAATTACCAAGATTTTTAAAAATTCTTATCTCTGGGTGGTCGAACTGTGGGAGAGATGCATTGTTTGCTTCTTGTCTGTCTGCATTTCCTAAACTATAAAGACCATGCTTTATTTTAAAGAAAATAAAAGATTTTTTAAGCAGAAGAATGTCTCATCTCCTCAAACAATCATGCCAGGGATTTTAAAATCTGAACCTGTGCTTGTTGTCAACCTTTAGATTTTGCCAAATGCAGCAACCCACAAGAATTTTTAAGGAATCTCAGATGAGATCAGATCATTAGCTCAGTTGTGTCTGACTCTTTGCGACCCCATGAATCACAGCACGCCAGGCCTCCCTGTCCATCACCAACTCCTGGAGGTCACTGAGACTCACATCCATCGAGTCAGTGATGCCATCCAGCCATCTCATCCTCTGTCGTCCCCTTCTCATAAAATAAGGTATCCTCACAAAGTTAGTTGACTAATGTTCTCTCAAATACATGGAATGAACCAAGAAAGATGTCTTTTGGTCCACGCAACCTTGAATCCCACCCAAGAGAGAAATGAAAAGCCACAAAAAGACTAGAAGGATTTGAAAAGAAAAGAAAAAGACTGGATGGATCTGGACAGGGTTTGGCTCCAGGAGAGGGGAGTCTGATGAGGGATGGAAGAAGGAATGTCAGGGAGATATATGTTCCTCTTTGGAACTTGAAAACTCTTCAAAACAGAACTTAAACTCAATAAGTGTGAAAATCATGGTTAAAGAATGGAATTAAATGTTATAAACACCGACACAGTAAAAATAGTAGTTGGGAGGTTGGGAGGAGAGGGGAGGTGCAGAAAGCTGTTCAGAGTGCTAATTTCTTCATCTTCATAGTAAAGAGCCGTTCAGCACCATCAAAAATGGAAGTATCAAATTATAAAACACACACAAGGGTTTCCATTTTCTAATTTGTTTTCCCTTGTCTTTGCTCATAACCTTAACAAGATCTTTTCAAAACCTAAAAACTCTTGAGGTGAGGGAACATTTATGTAAGTCCAGCTACACCTAAAAATTCACTTGTTTCTTCTGCTTCCGTTGACTTCATATAAAGCTAAAGTTAATATGTTGCACAAAAAGCAGCAATATTGGCTGGATTCTATATTTATGGAATTATTCCTTTCTCTCTATCAAAATGTACAGTGCCTATGAATAGAAGGATGAACATTTCATGCGACTGTGGAAAAAACCTGGGAGGTACAACTGGGGTATGAGAACTTTTGTTCTTTTTCCTATGCTCTTCTAATTTTATTTTTAAAATTATCCAAAATAAGAAGTAAACATATATTTCTATAAGAAGTATACAGATTCCTATATGAAGAAAGCAGTCACCTCAGAGACAGAAGATTATTCTTTATTTATTCATCTGAAAAGGATTCTGGCATCTTCAGAATAAGAATCTTTTTAGAGCTGTAATCTCACCCTTCCCCACAATGCCCTCTGTTAGACATGAGGGGAGAAACATGGTCTGAGTCCAAGTTTCAGAGAAATCTAGGACTACTAGTGATTTTTGTAATTGTCCTTGTTTGGTTGAAAAGAATGAAATAATTAACTTGGCATATTTATACAAAAATCTATCCAGAGTCCAATCAGGAGAAAAAATAGAGAGGAAAACAAAAAGAATGAAATCATTTATTGACAAAAGCATTTTGCCACTCTGTATCCATCATACCCATAAACTCGTCATCTCAATCCACCACACTCACAGACACACAGACCTCTCTTGTATCTCTTAAAGATGCTTATTTACTTTTTCAAAGACTTGTGCATCAGATTCCATCATATGCTATGCTATGCTAAGTCACTTCAGTCGTGTCCAACTCTGTGTGACCCCATAGACGGCAGCCCACCAGGCTCCACCGTCCCTGGGATTCTCCAGGCTACAATAGTGAAGTGGGTTGCCATTTCCTTCTCCAATGCATGAAAGTGAAAAGTGAAAGTGAAGTCGCTCAGTCGTGTCCGACTCTTAGCGACCCCATGGACTGCAGCCTACCAGGCTCCTCCATCCGTGGGATTTTCCAGGCAAGAGTACTGGAGTGGGGTGCCATTGCCTTCTCCAAGATTCCATCATAGACCCCTGAAAAAAATTCATTTAACTTTCAGACAACCACTGCTCCCTCATCTGCTATTGTCAATGGGTCAACTTTAAGAATAAGGACTGGATATGGAAATATTAGAATAAGATGACCCACCCTAGCCAGGTAACTGTGATTACTCAGCTCACCAGAATCTTCAACAGGGTGATGAGGGTCGAAACAAAGCAAGTTGACACATACCAGTTATCACATACCAGAAGACAGCTGGCACTCAATTCCCAAAGGCACATCCTGAATAGGTAGAGAAGGACATAACTAGTGGAAACTTTTCAGAAAGAAACCAGCAGTTCTGTGCCTATCTTACAACTTGCAGAGTTCAAAGTATGCATGGTTTGTATTAGATTTGTTTTCAAGACTCAAAAGATAAAATAGCTCATGGTCTAAGAAACAGGGCTGATTATATTAAATTTCACATCAGCCAGGGGCACTCTTTCTTCCTTTATTGGTTTGTTATTTATTTATACATGGCCTCATTCTGAAAAAGAATTTGCTATTGACTGGAAAAATGTTCACAGGACCAACCGTGGTCTTGAGGAAACAGTCTCCCAGCCTCTGGTTCTTCAAGCTCATCTTCCCCATCACTGCCGACCCCACGGCAGGCAGGGAGCCACACAAACCCAGGAGTCTCCTGGAGCTTTGCCCCCATCTGCTCTTCAGATTCTTGGATCTACAAGATCCAACAGACTCCCTCCAATCCCAGGATGAGGTATTTGTTCCTGATCCCCACAGGATTTGGATCTTAACTTTTCTTCTTCCTTCCAGTTTTCAGCATCTTATGAGCCGTCAGCCAGAAAGCCCCCCGAACTCTGACTCCACAGAACCCAACACCTAACATGGCCCTTTGACTTCAGTCCCTTTTGAGTCAACTCTGCTCACCCAGAGAACAGTACTGAGCCCAAAATGGGATGTGCTGGCATTGAAGAGAAATATTTCCTTCTAGGCTCAGGTGGACCCACCTCCAATTCAGTCTGTCTGTCTGTCTGTCTCTCTTGTACTTTCTCCCTAGCTGCAAGGTCCTTATCTGCAAATGAAGATTGTAATGTCTGCCCTGGCAACACACAAGTTCATGTGCTGAGCAAAGTTAACAAACTGCTGAATGTGAATGCAGTTTAAAACCTTGTAAGAGGAGCTTCCCTGGCAGCCCAGTGGTTAAGACAGTTCTTCCAGTGCAGGAGATGCAGGTTCGATCCCTGGTCAGGGAAACTAAGATCTCACATGCCTCTCGGTGTGGCCAAAAAAGAATTTTTTAGTAAACAAAATAAAAACAGCAGGGAAAAAAAAAAAAAAACTCTTAAAAGATAAAACAAATGTTAATGAATATAATAAGCCAAAACCTTGAATTCCATTTTGGTCTGTTTTAAATGTGTTACACTGTATAATATTCTTTAAAAAAGAAAAATAAAAACTTCTCTGTTGGAAAAAAAGAAAAAGCTGAATTACTATTCTGTCAGTAATTTGCCATGATTTGGGGTAAGTTCCTTGACCTTTCTGAACTTAAATTTCATCGTCTGTGGTCTTAATCAATGCTCTTTTTAAATTGTTTTTGCACAAAACAGAAGCCTCCTTTGACTTGAGGAAAAGGAAATGAGAAATAAGAGAACACCAGTCTTTTATACAGAACCCAAGGACAGGAAGTCCACTCAGGCTTCATGGGCAAAGAAGGCCAAGAGACACAAAGTCCTCAGGAATCCAGTCTGTCCCTTCACCTCCTTTTGACCTCATGAGTCATCACATCTATGTCTCTTTACAGATTGATTTTCTCAGAATCTCCAGGAATAAGGCATAAAACGATGGTCACCACTTCAGTCAACTGGTATCCATCCCTGGGGCAGAACAGTTGATGATTGACCTAACTTGATCCAGGATCCACACCTGGTCCACTCATCAAAGGTCAGGAGAACCGTGTCAAAAGAAAACATGGCCACTGGGACCTGTTGAGAGAGAAGCATTTCCAGAGACGAAGGGCCTGGTCTCTACGGAGATCAGAAACACGTAGTGGGTGCCATGCTGTGCCGCGAAATTCCCCCTTCAGAACTAAATGGATGGCTCCCTCAGTGTCTGGAGGTGCTGCCCACAGCTATCAGCACTCTTTGGGAGTTGTTCTTGAGCGAAGGGAGTCATCATGCTTTGCCCCAATTGCACCCCTTCCCAGAGACACCACACATTTAGGGGTCTGAGCCCCTCTCCCAGTGTGGGACTCAGAAAGGCTATCCCAGCTCCAGACTCCCCGTGGGCTTGCTAGGGCCTCTGTAGTGACTACACTGTGTCCCTGCTTTTCCCTCAACCCAGTGCCTGCTTCCTTCCTCCCATCCCCACCCCCACTCAGGCGTCAAACCCTAGTAAATTTCCCGCATGCCAGTCTCCACCTGAGAGCCTGCTTCTTGCAGAATCCAACCTGCCATGTGTATGCACTATGTTTGTAACACAGAGATGCCACTTTTAGGTAATGACTGTCACATGATTCCCATAGAGAGCACTCAATATTAGTTTCTTCTTTAGCTTTCCCAAAGGTCAGTTTCACAGCAAACCTGCTACTAAATTCTCCAGGATCAGGGTTCTTTTCTGTGTGACTCTGATTTGAGGCTGGAAATGGTGACAACCTCCAGACTTAGCTTCCCTCTATCAGATGGCAAGAGCCATGCAGAGCATCAGCAGCAGGACCAAAAATAAGAACCAGGAGATTTTGCCTGTCCACAGCCTGGAGCCCTAGTCCTTCTCCAGGACCATCTGCATGATCTCACCTGGGCTTTGGAAGGCAGAGATCATCACACACACTGTTTCTGGAAGGTTAAGCAGCAACCGTGCATTCAGCACCCACTCTGTACCTGACATATCTTAGATGGACAGACAAGGTTTGCATTTATAAAAGTATAATCAGCAACACAAGACACTGCAATGATGGATATGCCCAGGACTGGAGCAGACCTTGAATAGAGGCATTTAGAAAACAACAATATCATATCTTAGGAGATAAGGGAAATTTTCATGGGAAGATACCATCAAGGACTTGAAGGATAGAATGGATTAATGGATTTAGAGCTTTGGATAGCCAAGGAAGGTAGTGAGGCTGATCCCTGAAGCAAGCAGTTCAGTTCAGTTCAGTCACTCAGTTGTGTCCAACTCTCTGCGATCCCATCAACCACAGCACACCAGGCCTCCCTGTCCATTACCAACTCCCAGAGTCCACCCAAACTCATGTCCATTGAGTCAGTGATGCCATCCAACCATCTCATCCTCTATTGTCCCCTTCTCCTCCTGCCTTCAATCTTTCCCAGCATCAGGGCCTTTTCAAATGAGTCAATTCTTCGCATCAGGTGGCCAAAGTACTGGAGTTTCAGCTTCAACATCAGTCCTTCCAATGAACACCCAGGACTGATCTCCTTTAGGATGGAGTGCTTGGATCTCCTTGCAGTCCAAGGGACTCTCAAGAATCTTCTCTAACACCATAGTTCAAAAGCATCAATTCTTAGACGCTCAGCTTTTTTTATAGTCCAACTCTCACATCCATACATGACTACTGGAAAAACCATAGCCTTGACTAGACGGACCTTTGTTGGCAAAGTAATGTCTCTGCTTTTTAATATGCTGTCTGCTGCTGCTAAGTCGCTTCAGTCATGTCAGACTCTGTGTGACCCCAGAGGCTGCAGCCCACCAGGCTCCCGATCCCTGGGATTCTCCAGGCAAGAACACTGGAATGGCTTGCCATTTCCTTCTGCAATATGCTGTCTAGGTTGGTCATAACTTTTCTTCTAAGGAGTAAGCGTCTTTTAATTTCATCGCTGCAGTCACTATCTGCAGTGATTTTGGAGCCCAGAAAAATAAAGTCTGACACTGTTTCCACTGTTTCCCCATCTATTTCCCATGAAGTTATGGGACCAGATGCCATGATCTTAGTTTTCTGAATGCTGAGCTTTAAGCCAACTTTTTCACTCTCCTCTTTCACTTTCATCAACAGACTCTTTAGTTCTTCTTCACTTTCTGCCATAAGGGTGGTGTTATCTGCATATCTGAGGTTATTGATATTTCTCCCAGCAATCTAGCTTGTGCTTCATCCAGCCCAGTGTTTCCTGCAAAACAGGGCAATATTCAGGCCCCCTGGTGGTCCATCATCTCCATGTATCTTGAAGCTCTTGAAAAGCAAGAAAGGACTGAGGCCCCCACAGTTGTTCAGGCTGCAGCCCAGGACAAAGCATATCCAAGGAATCATGAATGTCATGTGATGCTTACGATTTAAATAATCGGATGGCCCCAGAGGGGAGGATGGTTAGAAAGAGAGATGCCTGAGGTCCGTAGACCACCCGTGGTTCTTCACAGGGACTTTGCAGCCTAGCACTGGACTTTGAGTCTGCGACCTTAGAACTCTATTAGTTGCATCATTTTCTTTAAGCATCTTAGAAGGAAAAGAAATAAAGTGTCATAGATTCTAGAGAATTCACTCAAAGATCAAAACCCAAGACGTCTTCTAATGAAGACCAGATTCATGTCTGGAGCAATACAGTAGGGTAGGCATGCAGCTAAACACCTTACAGACAAGACGGAACAGGCATAATATTTGCAACAACCTGAGGAAGTATAGACAGAATTATCCCCATTTGCAAGTGGGGAAATTAAGACCCAGGAATGTTAAGGAACTTTCCCATCATCCAAGAGCTAAGTACTGAAGCTCAAACTTGCACATCCACCACAGGGCCTGGGCTTATTCCCTCTCCTTCTACAGCTGCCCTGTTGCCACCTACAGGTGGGAGTGCTGTGGTCTAAGGCCTGAAATAAGGTCGATATCACATGCTTTCCCACCTGGTGCCACGTGTTTGGCCATCCTGGAAATTCTAGGGCAAGAATTCCTCTCTCACTTATAGGGTCAACAGAATGCATTTAAATCTAGCCAAGCCAGAAATGAGAGGCAACACCACCTGGGCAGTGGCCAGTGGAATACTGTAACAAAATTTGGTACAAGAACAAAGATGAGAACAAACGGAGAAGACCAAATGATGACCCTGCCTCTGTGTGTGTGTGTGTGTGTTCTGTGTGTGTGTGTGTGTGTCTGTGTGTGTGTCTGTGTGTGTGTGTGTGTGTCTGTGTCTGTGTCTGTGTAGGCAGGCACATTACCTCCATCAACTCTGTGAAGCTGGGATAAAGAAAAACACTCAAATGAGGCAGGAATGAGTAATTGACGATCATAACTGTGATTATAAGGCATAATTACAATTAGCTGCACAAGAGTGCTAATCATGGAAATAATTACATGTCAGCTTTCCTCCTAAAGAAGAGAGAATATAATTAAGTGGCCCAAAGGAGGCGACGAAAACACGTCTCTGGGTGATAGAGGTGTGGGGTGTAGGGCTGATGTTTGAAGGGGCAAAGCTTTCTCAGTGTCTGAAATGTATCAACCAATTTCTTCCACCAAAATATAGGAAAGTAGGTAAGAATAAAACATGGCTTGAGGTTGTTTTCTTTTTTTCCAAACAAAACAAACCCAAACTTAAGATATGAAGCAGAACAATATAGTAATTGAAAGTCAGACAGACTTGAGCTCAACTTTTAAAATTTTTACTCATGACCAGCTCTCTGAGATTCAACAAGTTCAGCAACTTCTCTTCAAGCCTCAGTTTCCTCTATAATAAAATATTCATCATGCATGCCTCTCCAAGTCGTTGTAAGGAAATAAAGCTTGTAAAACTCACATCCAGTACCTTATCCATAGTAAGCTCTCAATAAATGTCTGCAATTGTTACATAACAGAGAAAGCAGAAGAAAAGACAGGTGTGAGAAAAGTCCAACGAAGTCTCGGTGAGTTTTTCTGCTTTGGTGCCTGTCTGAATTCAAAAGAATCCTAACATTTCTTTCCTCTACTTCCAGAGTTTCTTGTTTTTTTCCTGAAAAGCTTCTATTTTTGATTTCCCTGAAGTCAATTGATTTTAAGGTGTGAGATGGGAGGTGGGTTTATAAGCTGTGTTGCCTGGGAACATAGTGACAAGTGGCTGAGAGAGGCCAGGTCAGATAGAGTTACTGGTTTTTGCTTCCTCAGATGCTGGCTGGTAAGCTGCCCCCATCTCATTCATCTACTCACCCATTCATCCATATATTTTCTTTGTTTTTTTTCAATAAAGGCAATGGCATCAGGTCCCTGTCAACTATGCGTGCAGCAATGTGTAAGATAAACATACATACATGCTTATTGTGTTAACATGAGAATCTTCCTGTGTATGTTTCAGCTGAGTCTTGAAACTAAGAGATGCCACATTCTTAAGTGAATATATTGTAGACATTTGAAAGGAAGAGGAATGTTGTTGCTGTTGCTCAGTGGCTCAGTCATGCCCAACTCTTTGCGACCCCATGGACTGCAGCACGCCAGGACTCCAAGAGGGATCCATTTCTTGAATCAATGACTTTCTTTCACCACGTCTTGTATCCATCCGCTTGGCTTCCAGTGCTCTGCCACGCTGACTCAGGACTTCTTGATCTGGCTATGTGACTAACTTTGGTGATTGGTGTATCAGCAAATATGATACAAGCAGAGGCTTCAAAAGCGCTGTATAATTGAACTTGCTCACACTCCTGCTCTTCTATCATTGCCATAAATATGTGACCAGGCACGCCTTCTGGTGGATGAAAGACACGTGGCACCATCACCGCGGCCGAGCCCAGCCCAGATCCAGAAATGGCCAGTTGACCTCCAGATATGTGAGCAAGGTCAGATGAACAGCACCCTAGCCGACCACATGAAGGACACCGACAATAAATATGCACATCATTATATACCATGAAGGTCTTGCGACAGAATTCTTGTGACAATAAATAGCTGATAAATTTTATAATACTCAATTAGAATGAACTTGTGGTTACCTGGGGGAAGAATAGGGGGAAGGCATAGTTAGGGGGTTTAGGATCAACATGTATACACTGCTGTAATTAAAATGGATAACCAACAAGGTCCTACTGTATAATACAGTGAACTCTGCTCAATGTTATGTGGCAGCCTGGATGGGAGGGGAGTTTGGGGGAGAATGGATGCATGTATATGCATGGCTGAGTCTCTTCGCTATTCACCTGAAACTATGATTTCTGTTCAGTTCAGTCACTTAGTCACGTGCCCTTCTTTGCAGCCCCATGGACTGCAGCACGCCAGGCCTCCCTGTCCATCACCAACTCCCGGAGCTTACTCAAACTCATGTCCATTGAATCAGTAATGTCATCCAACCATCTCATCCTCTGTCATCCCCTTCTCCTCCTGCCCTCAGTCTTTCCCAGCATCAGGGTCTTTTCAAATGAGTCAGTTCTTCACATCAGCTGTTCAAAGTATTGGAGTTTCAGCTTCAGCATCAGTCCTTCCAATGAATATTCAGGACTTATTTCCTTTAGGATTGACTGATTGGATCTCCTTGCAGTCCAAGGGACTCTCAAAAGTGGTTAGTTATGGTTAATTGACTGTACTCTCATATTAGATTTAAATTTTTTTATATTTTATTATGCTCAGATAACTCCTATGACCTTCACCCACACCAAAGGCATAGAAGTGGAAGAAGAGGAAAGATTTAGAAGGAAAATTTCTCTTTAAAAAGTTGTACCATATGCCCCATTTCCAAATGAAGGAAGCAGGATTTCAGCGGGACCACTCAGAGAACTGCAATCTGATGGATCTGGGCAGGGGATGTGCTGGCTGACTGTTGACAAGTTAGCTGAAGGAGACAGACTCCAAAGATAGCCACCTGCAAGCCTGGAATTTGTTAACATAAAGGATGTATGAGAGTTTCAACTTGGGTACTACTGACATTCAGGGGTAGATCATTCTTTGTTGTGTGAGGCTGTCCTTTGCCCTTTAGAAGGTGTGAACCCAGGTCTCCCACATTGCAGGCAGATTCTTTACCAGCTGAGCCACCAGGGAAGCACAAGAATACTGGAGTGGGTATCCTATCCCTTCTTCAGTGGATCTTCCCAACCTAGGAATCAAACTGGGGTCCCCTGCATTGCAAGCAGATTCTTTACCAACTGAGCTATGAAGGAAGCCAGGAAGCCTGAAGGTATTGCCAAATTCCCAAGTGCTGAGGAAGGAGTAAGTGACCAGGCAGAAGGCAGGTGTCTTCAGCTGCTGGGGAGAGATCTCCAGCAACTAAGAGGTAAAGCATGTCCAAAGAGCCAACCAGAGTAGCGTAAGATAGAAAGATTCTATTTTAAGTATCTCCCAAGCTTAGCTGGAAGCCAGCTCCCAACAAGGTCCATTAAGTAATATTTTACCCCTCTGGTCCCTCCTTCTGCCCACTCGTCTCTAACCTGGAAGGGTCAGAAATAACAGGGAGACAGAAGGAAGCAGAAGATGTAGGAGAAGCTGACCACCCCCTCTTCATCTGCTGGAGGCTTCCCTCGTGGACTTGGCTAGGACTGGAGCAGGGGGAGAAGTCTTAGCTGGGAGTGAGAATTGACTCACTGGTGACTATCAGGCAGTAGGCGTTCTGCTTTCTGAAACTATTCATAGGCTGTTTGTTACTGAAAAGAATTGTTGGATTTTATAAGACCTATGAGTGACCAGAAAAGTCAGCAGATGCTTGAGGTGTTATCCAATGGCATCGAAACCAGCTGCTGTGAAGAGGTTTAAAGGGGCAATGGTGGGGCGGGGGTTGGGGAACAGTGTTAGCTCTCTGGTTAATTTCCATTTCATCTCCATTGTTCAGAGGACCACATACCCATGCCACTTGGTAAGAATCCCTTGTTACCACAAGATCAAGATCCATTCCATTTCTGCCCACCCCATTGGTTCTAGCATGCACACAGCATTCTCTGCTCCCTTGCAGAACACCCCCACAGGCTTGATGCACATGCAACAGCACCAACCAACACAACCACCCACAAGTGTGGAGCACCACAAAGCTAGACGCTGATTGTTGGGGACTTTTGCATGAGTCATCTCAGGCCCCTCAGAACACTAGTGACAGTGGGTTTAACTGACAGTGGTCCTAAAGACTGTCCCTCTTGGGTGCCCGGCTCCCAGTCTGCTGCCATGAGTGGCTTCATTTGAAATCCTCCCCTCCACGTGTTCCCCACCCCCGACCTCTGCTGCTTCAGCAGCAGCCTTGTGGCGAGGTCACAGGGCCACAAGCCATCATTCAGCAAGGCAGGTCCTCGCCTGCCTCAGGCTCCCAGGGGGCGAGTGTCATGAATCACAGAAGTGTCCTCCCCTGGGAGCCAGGGTGACAAGGTCCTTTAATTTATCGCACATGAAATGAGCTGGATTATTTGACTAGGCTGAAGGAACACAGTCCATTAATTCTCAGAGATAGCTCTTGGCACCTGAGGATTTTATTCTGAGCCCACATTGCCAACAGCCCGCCTCTGTCTCCTTTCCTGAACCCTAATAGCATGCCAAGGGCTTGACTTGCACTCCCCTGATGGCTTGATGCTACAACGAAGCATAAGACCACCCTTCATGCAGGAAGAATACAAATATCACTTAGCCTTTTAATGCTCTTTTATTAACCCCCCGTTCTTGCCATCTCACTACTCCCAGCCAACTCCCACCTTCATTTCATGTAACATCAAAAGTGCAAACCATAAAAGAAAAAAACTGATAAATCGAACCTCAAGAAAATAAAAAACTGAAAAAGAAAAAAACGCCTGTGAAGAAAATGACAAAACAAGCCACAGAGTTAGAGAAAATAAACATTACACTACATATTCAACAACGGACTCAGATCTAAAATACATACAGGACTCTCAAAAATCAGCAATAAAAAATAAACAATTCAATTAGAAAATTGGCATTGCACATGAATAAACACTTCTCTGATAAGAATATACATATGGCAAGAAGGCGCATGAAAACATACTCAACATTATTAACCAGTAGGGAAATGCAAATTAAAAGCATAATAATATATCATGACACACCTATTAAAATGGTTAAAGTGAAAAATAGTGGTAATATCTTATGCTGGTGAAGATGCAGAGAAACAGGACCTCTTACACTGCTGGTAGGGCTAGAAATGGTTGAGCTACTCTGGAAAGCAGCTTGGCAGTTTCTTAGAAACTAGTAAGTCTTTACTGTATGACCTGACATTGTACTCTTGTGCATCTATGCCAGAGAAATAAAAAATTATGTCCAAAAAAATCCTGTACATGAACGTCCACAGGAGCTTTATTTATAACAGTCGATAAATGGAAACAATTAAAACGTCCTTCAACAGGTGACTGGTTAAACAGTGGTACATCCTCACTGTGGAATATTACACAGCAATAAACAAGGAATGGACTGGGACTTCCCTGGTCATTCGGTGGCTAAGAATCCACCCTGCGATGCAGGGGACGTGAGTTCGATTCCTGGTGAGGGAACTAAGATCCTTCATGCTGCATAGCAACTAGGCCTGCATGCCTAAGCAACTCATGAGCACTTGTGCCACAGCTAGAGAGTCCATGTGCCCCAAGAAGGAGCCGCATGCCACGGCTAGGACCCAAGGCAGCCAAATTAATAAATAAAAGGAGCAAGCCATTGATACAAGTAACAGAAGGATCTCAAGGGCATTCTGCTAAGTCTAAAAATTAAAAAATCAGTCTCCAAAGGCTAAATACTGCTTGACTGCACTTACATGACAGTCTTGAAATGACAGTATTACCAAGAGAGATGTAACAGAGGCGTGATTGCCAGGGGTTAGGGCTGAGAGCGGCCGTGGGTGTGGCTATAGAGCAAGAGCACAAGGGAATTGTTAGGGGTGATGACAGAATTCATATCTTGATTGCAACCATGGTTACATAAATGTACACATGTGATAAAGTTGCAAAGAACTGCACATACATGTTCTTATGGTTTAGTTGCCAAGTTGTATCTGACTCTTTTGCGACTCCATGGACCATAGCCCACCAGGCTCCTCTGTCCATGGAGTTTCCCAGGCAAGAATACGGGAGTAAGTTGCCATTTCCTTTCCCAGAGCATCTTCTGGACCCAGGGATCAAACCTGTGTCTCCTGCACTGGCAAGCAGATTTTTTACCACTGAGCCACCTGGGAAGCGTTCTATATACATATACACACACAAACGAGTGTATCTAAAACTACTGAAATCTGAATAAATTTTGTGGGTTGACATTTGTACCAATGTCAATTTCGTGGTCTTGATATTAAACTCTAGCTATGCAAGATGTTACCGTTGCAAAAAAGATTTTTAAAAAAAGGGCCTTTCCTATATATTTTTTTTTTTGTAACTTTCTATGAATTTCCAGTGATCTACCAAAAGAAATTTCTTTAAGAAATGTTGTTTTAAACAACATATTTTTCTAAAGATAATTTTCTTTCTAATCACACTAAAGACAGCTTCAGAGATAATTCCATTTGGATTTATTATTTTTAAATTATAATCTAGGTTCAGTTACAGAATTTCCTTCCCTAGAAACTAATCTTATTCTTTCTCTGTCTTAGAGCATCCAAGTCTCTTGAGATAAGTTATATGGAAAAGGGTCTTGTAAAACCAGGAGGTAATCATTAGTAATATTATTATATTAGTTATTTCTTCTGTTTGCTTATGAAGGATGAGCAGTTTCATCCTGGAAGAAAACAAACCCTGGAAGAAAGATTCTCTGTGCTGAGTTACAGAGAAGGAAATTAGAGTTAATATAAATGTAAATTCTGCTTTCATTTTAAGAGAAGAATATGTGCTTCTCCCCTTCATGACAAGGCCAATATCAGAAAAGAAGCAAGAATACTGCATTAAAGGGGCTCTGAAGATGAGGCTGGGACTCACCTGGTCGTCCAGTGGTTAAGACTCCACAGTTCTGATGCAGAGGGCACGGGTTCAACCCCTGGTCTGAGAACTGTAAGATCCCACATGCTGTGTTGTATGACCAAAAATAAATTAAAGTAAAAAAGGATGAGGCTGACCCCAGAGTTTATCTTCACAGGTCCAAACCCCGCCCTACCACATTCCAGCTTTGCGATAATGGCCATGTGACTACATCGCTGTGCTTCTGTCTCATCCTCTTTGAAATAGGAATAAAAATACCCCCTACCCCATATGTTTGTCATAAGAATCGATAACATCCTCATAAAAACAATGTCAGGGCTTGGCACACAGTAAATGCCCCATAAATGCTGGAGTTTAAGCCTCCTACAAAACAAAAACAAACTGAACACTTCAAGTTGAAGAAATTGGCCACACCTATGAATTTCCTCTTAGTGTGGACCCTGCCCCAAATCTCCCACTACAGCCTCCCTGGACTCCAACGTTGAGTCACTGTGTTCCAGACCTTTCCCTCTCTTTCCCTTTTCAAAAATTTACTCTTTGTAGGATCCATTTCCTCCTGATGTAAATGGTGGCAATTGGAGAAGCAGAACCTTGAGCAGCTGTGGGTGATACCCTGGATGTAGGACCCGAAGCACAAACAGAGGAACAGGAAAGATACTCTCCATTCAGACTCTTCCTGGTGCAGCCATAGGACCCAGGGCAGGTCACTCTACCTCCCAGGCTCGTGTTCCCACAGGAAATGAGGGATGAGAGGACAGACCAGGCCATACATCTGCAAGCTTTTTTTGTAACAGGCCAGAAGGTAAACATTTTAGGCTTTGGGAGCTAGGTGGTCTCTGCTGTAACTTCTCATCTCTGCTGCCATTAGGAAAACAGACACAACACAATTGGCATGTCTGGGTTCTAATCAATTTTTACTTTAAAAAACCAGTTTGGCCTAACAGCTACAGTGTGTTGACCCTGGTCTAGATCAACAGGTCCAAATTATCTTCCCACTGGGAATCCCTTTTATTAGCTGTCACCTTGTGGGTGCCGTACTTAGAATTATTGTATCTATCAAATCCACTGCATTGAGTATAGATAGAATTAGTTCTCCAACTTAACTATAAGTATACTATATGATGGGCTTCCCTGGTAGCTCAGAGGGTAAAGAATCTGCATGCAATGCAAGAGACCCGGGTTCAACCCCTGGGTTGGGAAGATCCCCAGAGAAGGGAATGGCAACCCACTCCAGCATTCTTACCTGGAGAACTCCATGAACTAGGGAGCCTGGCCAGCTACAGTCCGTGGGGTTGCAAAGAGTCAGACACTACTGAGCGAACAGTACTTTCACTTTCATATTGTATGATAACTATTTTATATTTGTACAAAAATAAGCTCTGATTTCTCTCTCTATATATGTGAGTATATGTGTGTGTATATATATATATATATATAAAAACATATTATAATCCCAACCAGAGTTTTCTAGTTGCAGGCAAGAACCAGTGTTAACACACTAGGTTAATACATTTCTGACCAAAATAATAAAACCCAACATTCAAGTTAACCTATTTGACCTAAACATGGATAAATATAGGTACAGAAAACCACTCACAAATCTAATAAAAACTTCAAAACAGCTTAGAGGTCTAGGAGTCCCACTCCTAGACTCTTAGATGTGAGTCAGACCCTTCACATCACTTTCTTTTTTTAAAAAATATTTATTTGGCTGCATTAGGTCTTAGTTGCAGCACGTGAGATGTTTCACTGCAGTGCAGACTCTTTCTCTGGTCATGGTGCTCAGGCTTAGCTGCTCTGAGGCATGTGAGGGTCTTAATTCCCTGACCAGGGATTGAGCCTGGGTCCCTTGCATTGCAAGGTAGAGTCTTAACCACTGGACCATCAGGGAAGGCCCTCATGTCACCTTTTTTAATTTCATAATGTCCAAGCACTGGTGTGTGACTGATGGTATGGCCTTGGATTGGTCTTGTCTCATTTCTAGGGCTTTTTTGCTGCCTCATGAAGAGAACGCAGTTGGATGGTCTCCACAATCCTGTCATTTTGTGATTCTAAGACCCTAATCCTTCAAATGCATTGGCTAGTCTAGGAGACAGCTCCCCCAGGTAACTGCTATTATAAATACTATCAAAATGCATGTCTCCTTCCTAAGGACCCTTCAGGATGATTCCTGAAGCCTGGTAGGTATCAACCCTCAGGCTTCAGCCCCCAAGAGGACATAGGGATGTTTGAGTTAAAGCTGGGTTATGTGAATTCTTCCAATTATACCACAAAGCCTGGTCCTGCCCCCTGAGGCTTCAGATTCAAAGTCTTTTCTGAACATTCCCATGCGTGAGCCCAAATTTCTGATTACTCGGAAAGGACCCTGATTTTTTAATGAGACAGCAGACTGCCTTCTGCCTGAAAGGAGTTTGGGGAAACACGTTAGGTCAAACACAATAAACAAAAATGCAGGGTTCGGGATGGGGAACACATGTATACCTGTGGTGGATTCATTTTGATATATGGCAAAACCAATACAATATTGTAAAGTTAAAAAATAAATAAATAAAAATACTCTATAGGGCCATCCAAAAAAAAAAAAAAAAATGCAGCTCCAAGTCTCCCGCTCTGGCAATCTCCTTCCTACCATCCTGGTTGGGAAGATCGCGGCACACAACTGTGTTCCACACTCACAGGGAAGGACCAGTAGAAAGGCCGAAGGTCAGAAGAGAAGCCAGTCAGGAGCAGTCAACAAGCACACCTGCCTGGCACGGTACACAGCCTTGTGTGCTGGCAAGCCAGTCAGCATAACTGTGCATGTGACGCAGTTGAAAATCCCACAGGGCTGCATTCTAAATACGACTGACGCATGTGAATTTTGGAAAAATGAAGGTCATGAGTCAGACCCCACCTCCACCTGTGTAAACCGCCCCCAGTCTTCTCAGCTGCCAATCCTAAAACGCTTTGCAAATTCTCTTTCATGTTTGTTGAGTGGCCTTGCTCCTCCCAATTTTTATACCTTTGTAACAGAGGCCAGGAAACTTTTTCTATAAAGGGCCAAAGAATGTTAGGCTTTGCAGGCTATATGCTGTGTGTCACAGCTACTTAGCTCTGCCACTGCCGCCTGAAAGCAACCACTGCTGCTGCTGCTAAGTCGCTTCAGTCGTGTCCGACTCTGTGCGACCCCATAGACGGAAGCCCACCATGCTCCCCCGTCCCTGGGATTCTCCAAGCAAGAACACTGGAGTAGGTTGCCATTTCCTTCTCCAGTGCATGA
Source organism: Tragelaphus eurycerus (assembly GCA_935064755.1). Taxonomy (NCBI): domain Eukaryota; kingdom Metazoa; phylum Chordata; class Mammalia; order Artiodactyla; family Bovidae; genus Tragelaphus; species Tragelaphus eurycerus. Next base: position 5,792,690 of record CAKXYN010000034.1, on the reverse strand, counting down.
AAGTGAAAAGTGAAAGCCAAGTCACTCAGTCGTGTCTGACTCTTAGCGACCCCATGGACTGCAGCCTACCAGGCTCCTCCATCCATGGGATTTTTCCAGGCAAGAGTACTGGAGTGGGGTGCCATTGCTTTCTCCAGAAAGCAGCCACAGACATCAGGAAATGAGTGAAAGTGGCTGAGTTCCAATTAAGCTTCATTTACAAAACCAGGTGGCCCTTGGATTTAGCCCTCTGGCTATAGCTTGTGGATACCTGCTCCATAATAATATTTAATGGTTCCCCCCATCCCCAGAAAAAAAGCCTATGCAGGAGGCACCTTTATTATGCCCACTAGACAGGTAAGGAATCCGAGGCACAAAAATGTGAAATACTAACCCAGGTCCCTGAAGGTAGTGAGTGCCTGTGCTGGGTGCACAGGGAGGGATCCACCACCCAGACCATAGCCACAGTCTCGTGACCATCTCCCTGGGCACTGCCTCACAGCTGTGTGTTCATCCACCCTGAGGGCTCCATCCCTTTGGAGTCACAAGGGGGTCTGGCCATTCTGCTCTCTCTGTGCTGAACAGTCTCTAACCTAGCCCCCACCAGACAAGGAAGAGCTATGCATATGCCCTCTAGGTCCTCCCTATGGGTGGGTCCACTGACAAGAGGAGTAAATTGATGGTTTTTACCTGTGTAGTAGGAACTTCATGGCCAACACCGTCCCCTTCAGTGACCCAGGTTAGCAAATAACCCAGAAACCAAGAAATCATCGCCTGGCCTGGCTTGTGGGCCTGGTGCCTGTTCATCCCAGACCAAGGTCCTCTCTCTTCCATCTCCAGAATCAATCTAAATTCATTGATCCTAATCATTTTTCTCATCATCGGTATGACCACTTGCACAAAAAATTTTTAGACTAATGTATCTTAAGAGGATTAGAAACTTGCTCATATAGGCACCATTCTGTATAATACTCTTCGTGTGTGTGTGCATGATAAGTTGCTTCAGTCATGTCCAACTCTCTGCAACCCTTGGGACTGTAGCCCACCAGGCTACTCTGTCCATGGGATTCTCCAGGCCAGAATACTGGAATGGGTTGCCATGACCTTCTTCAGGGGATCTTCCCAACCCAGGGATCCAAACCACATCTCTTATGTCTCCTGCATTGGCAGGCAGGTTCTTTACCATTAGTGCCAGCTGAGAAGCCCATAATACTCTTCTCTGTGGCCAATTATACCTGGTACCATGGCTTCCTTTAGAAATCAGTAACCATCAGTCAGCCAATGGACAGCTGCTAGAAAATCTCCCTCCCAAGCTATCAGTTGAAGATGCTTGACTCGGGGCTGGCTCACAAGGGTTCCTTTTTTTTTTAACTGCTGGGCCACCTTTGTGCATCTTTTAAGGGCACCAACTTTCTCCCAGAATCACTCTGATGCATGTCCCTGAGGCCCCAACTTTCTCTTCACAGCGCTCCATCCATGCATTAGCACTATGATTTTTTTAATCAGCTCTGTGAGACATAGATGTAAAATCAAAGCCCCAAAGAAACCAGGACTCATGGAGTAAAGTAATTCAGATCTCTACCTGGACATATGGATTGAATCCTGATTTCCAGAATGACCACAGTCAAGTAGCCAAGAAGACCATTTACCACCAGCATCTGCCTGTGTTTCCCAGGTTCTGTATGGAAACTGGCTTTCCCATTCCCAGTTTATTGATCTCCTCTTGAGTTTAGATGAACAAGAAGGAGGCTACCTGACCAAGCCCTGAGTCTAGAGGATCAGACCTTCGGAAATAAATGCACCAGTCATGGTAGCTCCAGCAAGCCCGTTAGGGATTTCCAAGGATCTCTCCAGATTCAGAAGCGACATCTCCTGCAATTCTGAGGGCCTCCACCAGGACTAAATATATCTATATAGCCCAAGTTCAGCCCAAGACCACAGAGAGTCTTTGCAGCTACCTAGTCTTCAAGGAAGAAGTGCTTTAAGCTCGGATTCTGTTCACCACTTCAAAGAGAGTCCTCCTCTTAGGAAAACTCCACAGAAGTCATCCTTGATAAAGATTCAGGACAATCTTCCTGCCCACACTCTGGAAGCTGCAAAATAATGCAAAAATCTCAGAAAAATACCAACAGAAGTCTTTCAAGGTCAATCTTTTTCCCACAGATACTACCAGAATTGTGGAAAGCTATTTAATGTGGGACAGACATCTGTATTATTAGACTCACTGAAAAATAGATTATAGGTACATACTACATGCATACATGTGTATACAGAGATGATACATAATAGACAGACACATACATACTTACATATCTATATACATATATATTTAATTCATAGATAATAGATACATTATATACTTTATAGATGATATATATATACATACATACTTACATACACAGATGATAGAAAGAGAGATAGATAAATAGATAATAAATAGATCCATCAGATCAGATCAGATCAGTCGCTCAGTCGTGTCTGACTCTTTGCGACCCCATGAACTGCAGCACGCCAGGCCTCCCTATCCATCACCAGCTCTCGGAGGTCACTCAGACTCACATCCATCGAGTCAGTGATGCCATCCAGCCATCTCATCCTCTGTCATCCCCTTCTCCTCCTGCCCTCAATCTCTCCCAGCATCAGAGTCTTCTCCAATGAGTCAACTCTTATATAATGGTCCTCTGAGTTAAATTCACCCATTCCAGCCCATTTTAGTTCGCTAATTCCTAGAATAGATCCATACATATATGCATAATAAATACATACATACAGAGATGATGAATGTGTGTGCTAAGTTGCTTAAGTCGTGTCCACCTCTTTGTGACCCCATAGACTGTAGCCGGCCAGGCTCCTCTGTCCATGATTGTCCAGGCAAGAATACTGGAACGGGTTGCCATTCCCTTCTCCAGGGGATCTTCCCAACCCAGGAATCAAACCTGCATCTCTTATGTCTCCTGCATTGGCAGGCAGGTTCTTTACCACTAGCACCACCTGGAAAGCCCTAAATAATGAATAGATAAATAGAAAATGGACTGATACATATATACATACATACTTCCATACATAACTGATAGACCAACACAAAGATATATACAAGTTCTATGAATTATCTGAAGGCAATGTACAAATGTTTTCAGCTCAACAGAAAGATGAAAAACCATGGCATGACCTCCTCGTTTCTATAGGAACTAACAAAAAGCTAAACTGTCCTTTCTCTGGGTCTTAATGCACAATTATAATAAATTCAATGTAACCTGCATCAATTAAGCTCTTTCCATGTACCTGGCTCCATGCTAAGAGATGAATGCCTTAAAAATTTCCCAGTCTAGCAGAGAAGACTCACCAATGAATAACCATCATATCAGGCAGCTATAATAAGTACTATAATATAGATACAAAAGTGCAGAAAAATAATAGGGTTGTTTGCTTCGTTTTCTCAAGGACCATGAATTTTAAAAATTTACCGAGGCATCCAGTGAGGGCAAGGGCTAATTGGCAATCTTCAGAGCTTAGAAACAACAAATGAAATGAAAGCAGGATTTCTCATTCCCCAAAATAAAACATACTGAATTATGACCACAGTTACCTTCGCAGCACTCCTAGAAATGATCTAAACATCTCTTCTTCATTTATGACCTGAAAAACTCTGTAATCATAGGTCAAAGTCTAGAGGAGAGACTGAAACAAAAGCTCACCATCTCTTCACTCACCGTTCTTTTATCTCTGTACCTCAGCCTCCCAGGTCATTAAAGCCCTTCATTTCTAGATTTCTGCAACAAGAAAGGCTTTTGCTTATGGACCAACCCAAGATGAATCAGGATAATAGCCTTCCACAAACACTTGAAGGGGTTTACTTCTCACATCCATAAACTTGTTTTTAAGCCCTTGCCATATGCCTTACACTGTGTCAGATTCTGAAATCAAGAGAAAAACAGGACAGGACCCGCAGTTTCAGTGAGCCCAGAGTCTAGTGGTGGGGGGAAGGGAGGAAGGAACAAGCAATATTTGAAAGTGATGAATGCCCTAATATTTTCAGGCCAAGGGGATTATCTCTGCATGCATGCCGAGTCACTTCAGTTGTGTCCAACTCTTTGCAACCCTATGGACCATAGCCCACCAGGCTCCTCCGTCCATGGGGATTCTCTAGGCAAGAATACTGGAACGAGTTACCATGCCCTCCTCCAGGGATTGAACCCACATCTCTGTGTCTCCTGTATTGGCAGGTGGGTTCTTTATCACTAGCATCACCTGGGAAGCCCCAGGGGGTTATAATTCAGTCAGTTCAGTCGCTCAGTCGTGTCCTACTCTTTGAGACCCCAGGGACTGCAGCACTACAGACCTCCCTGTCCATCACCCAACTCCCAGAGTCTACCCAAACTCATGTCCATTGAGTCGGTGTTGCCATCCAACCATCTCATCCTCTGTCATCCCCTTCTCCTGCCTTCAATCTTTCCCAGCATCAGGGTCTTTTCCTATGAGTCAGTTCTTCACATCAGGTGGCCAAAGTGTTGGAACTTCAGCTTCACCATCAGTCCTTCTAATGAATATTCAGGACTGATTTTAAATCAGGGGATTATATGAGCATCCAAATACTACTTCTTACATACAAGGATAAAGGGAGAGGCCAGAAAACCAACAATATTTTAGAAACAGTCAGTTACTCTAGTGCTTGGGGTTTGGTTCCTACATAACCTCTAGTCTCCTTTCTAATTCATCTCTCCTCCTACCACTATCTAGTTCTCCTGACGTTTAATTTTAATTGTGTTAATCCCCTGCTCAAAGATTCACAATTCTTCTCTTGATTATCAAGCAGAGTCCAGATTCCTTAGCACGGCACCTGAGCACTCCCAAACCCAACCTCCAGCTGCTATTGCAGCCATGCTTATCTATTCAGTAAATATCTGGTAAGTGTCAGGCACTGTTCTGGACATGAGAGATACTGGAGAATGCAAGACCATCAAGATTCCTAGCTGCATGAGATGTAAATAAGCTACAAGGATATGTTGGAACTTCCTTGGTGGTTCAGTGGTTAAGACTCCAATCTTCCACTGCAGGGGGCACAGATTAGATCCCTGTTTGAGGAACTAAGATCCCACAAGCCCCATGACACAGCCAAAAAACAAATAAATAGGCTACAAAGGTACATTGTATAACATGAGGAATACAGTAAATGTTTTATAATAACTACACATGAAGAATAATCTTTAAAAATTGAGTCACTATATTGCAGACCTGTAACTTATATAATGCAATATAGTGACTCAATTTTTAAAGATTTTTCTTCATGTGTAGTTATTATAAAACATTTGCTGTGTTCTTCATCAACTATATTTCAATTTTTTTAATGTCAATTAGAAATTTTCTAAAAAGATTCCTAGTAGAATAGATAAGCAAGCAAGCAAAAATTTTAAATGGTGATGAATGCTGTGCAGGAAAAAGAAATTGAGTGACAAGATGGCAGAGGAGCTGGTTAGAAGGGGTGATTAGGGACAGCATCAGAGCAGGTGACATTTAGGCTGAGATGTGAATAACAAAGGGCAAGTCACGTGACTCTCTAGGGGGTAAGGGTGTCAAATAAAGAACCAGCCCAGATAACGACCTGACAGAACCAAAAAGAAGACCACAGAGGGCAGATTAACTCATCCATGAGGAGCAGTGTGAGAGGACTATGGGGAGGGGCCACACCTGGACCACTTAGGCTTTGCAGGAAAGGTGAGAAATTTAGATTTTTTTCTTCCATGTCTGATGAGAAGACATTAGCAGATTTTAAGCAAGGAAGCAAACCACTGTGATAGTCAACTTAACAGGGGTAGTTTGGCTACTCTGAAGACAAGAGATGGAACCTTTGGCAAGGGAGGAAGCCAAGAGCCCAGTTGGAAGCTGAAGTCAAGTTCAAGTGAGAGATGATGGTGAGTTGGACCAGAATGGGAGAAAGAAAGGCAGAGAGATGAACTGTTTCTTGGTATGTGGGAGATGTAGAGTGCCAAAATGTACTCTTGGATCACACATGGGAGGCAGAGGAAAAAGAGGAGTGAAAGACATCAGAGACGACTTCCAAGTGCTTGGCGAGAGCAAGCAGGCTGACATGGTGCCATTTGCAGAGTTCTGTCCTGCCCTTTGTGTGCCCTCAAGCCCCCAGGCACTCTAGAGTCAGCCTAGACCACACGTCACCTTTTGCACACAACCTACTCTTTTCTAGTATGTTTCATTATCCATTTCCTTCATTTCTGCATTTTCAAACCCTAGACACAGTTCACGGAGAAGGCAATGGCACCCCACTCCAGTACTCTTGCCTGGAGAATCCCAGGGGCAGGAGAGCCTGGTGGGCTGACGTCTATGGGGTCACGCAGAGTCAGACACAACTGAAGTGACTTAACAGCAGCAGCAGACACAGTTCAAGACTCAAAGCCACTGTTCTCTCTCCTGAATTCATTTGCTGAAATTCTCTTATATTCATAATGCTTTTTCAAAAATATCTATTTAGAAAATTTATTTATTAAATATTTATTTGGTTGTGCCAGGTCTTATGGAGAAGGCAATGGCACCCCACTCTAGTACTCTTGCCTGGAAAATCCCATGGATGGAGGAGCCTGGAAGGCTGTAGTCCATGGGGTTGCTGAGGGTCGGACACGACTGAACGACTTCGCTTTCACTTTCACTTTCCTGCACTGGAGAAGGAAATGGCAACCCACTCCAGTGTTCTTGCCTGGAGAATCCCAGGGACAGGGGAGCCTGGTGGCTGCCATCTCTGGGGTCGCACAGAGTTGGACACGACGGAAGCGACTTAGCAGCAGCCAGATCTTAATTGCAGCATGTGGGATCTAGTTCCCTGACTAGAGATGAAACCTGGGTCCACTACACTGAAGTGTATAGTCTTAGCCACTGGACCATCAGGGAAGTCCTCCCACAATGCTTTCTGTACTTCAGTTACCACATGTATTCTAGCCCACCTGTACTAGTGTTATTAATATTGTTGCTCAGCCGTGTCCGACTCTTTGAGACCCCATGGGCTGCAGCACACCAGGCTTCCCTGTCCTTCATCATCTCCCAGAGCTTGCTCAAACTCATGTCCATTGAGCCGTTGATGCCATCCAACCATCTCATCCTCTAGTGTATTAATGTTACACATTATATTGATACTATTGTGTCCATGTATGCCATCTCTACCCATAAAATATAAGCCCCACCCGCAACTAGCTTCTCTTTATCTTTGTACCCACCATGAATCTTTTCATCCACAAACATTTGTTGAAGGTATGGATAATATTGCCACCTAATCCTTGTTTCGTTTCTCAGTCCTAGACTGCCTTATGACAACTCTTAGGGAGAGCTGGGGGATTATTCTATTTTCCCCGTGAGAGAAGTGAAGTTTGAATAACTTGTCTAAGAGACACCAAGGTGCCAGAATTAGCATTCATATCCTTGGAGTCTTACAATATTACAGTCACGTGGATTGTATCCATTTCCACTTTGGATCCTACAACGAGCCTACACAGTACCTTGTTTCATCAAACCTAAAATGCCAATTTTGAGATCCAATATTATTTTATGGAACACTAAAAAAGAAAAAGTGAGGTCCTTGAAACTTTGACACCTGCCCAAACACCATCTGTTACAAGGGCATCCTGATTTCAGAGATGGTAAAATGTGAGCGAGAAAAAAAAAAAGTGCATCGTCAAACTCCATTTTATAAGCAAGGAAACCAAAGCTTAGAGATCGTGAGCACTGGCCCAACAGCAGACACCAGGCAGGAAGTGGCGTTCAGAGGCCAACTCGGGTTTCTCAGCTTCAAGATACGTAGTCTTGGCATATTAGGAGGGCGTCCTGGTTGGTGTCTCTTAGGTATTTCTTTTTCATTTTTATTTATTTATTATATTTTTGGTTGTGCTGGGTCTTCCTTGCTGCAAGAGGGCTTCCTCTAGTTGTGGTGAGCAGGGGCTACTCTGTAGTTGCAGAGCATGGTCTTCTCCTTGCAGTGACTTCTCTTGTTGCAGAGTCGGGCTCTAGGCACCCGGGCTTCAGGAGTTGCGGCTCACTGGCTCAGTTGCTCAGAGGCATAAGGCATTTTCCCCGACCAGGAATCAAACCCGCGTCTCCGGCATTGGCAGGCAGAGTCTTAACCACTGTACCAGCAGGGAAGTCCTTCCTGGGCTTTTCTAAGGAAGCGCAGTCACAACAGGTGAACGTAAAGAAATAAAGATCACACGTGGAGCCCAGGCTGAGTCTGTGTTGGACACTAATGCACTGGCCCGAAGTCCACAACTTCCTGGGCTTTATTGAAATTAGGAGGGGGACACCGTCTGGCTGAGCGCCTTCTCTGTGGGGGGCCCTGCCCAGAATTGTCACGGATAATGGTAATTTATGTTTTCTTCCACACCTGCTCTCTTTCCTGCTTTAGTCAGCTGCGAACTCAGCTTCTCCCCAGGGCGGAGTGAGGGAGGGGCCGAAGCAAGGGGAAGGAAACAGCTCTTGTTCACAGCAGCTCAGCTAAATTGCCTTTGCCCTCTTTTGCATAGAGCAATAAAGTGTTCTAGAAAATGCAGCATGGATTTTTAATTTTCTCCTTGTCACTGTGTGCTGTAATCACATAATTAACCAAGTGCTAGAGATAGTCATTTATAGCAAATGGGCAAAACAACCACCGAGGTGAGCTACCCGGGACCTGAAAGGTTCCATCTGCCTCTCGAAAAGCCGCGTGTGGACAGAGCTTCATCAGTCCTGGGCTGGTTGGGACTCGATGCTCGAAGAACACAGCGTGAGGATACAGGAAGGTCATGGAGTCTGTCCTTCCAGATGAATTGCTGTCAGCTCAGTGGTTTAGCAGGTCCTGAGGTAACAGGGATGGGACCGGACGCCAGGGCAAGGGGCCACAGGCTACCTGTGCTCATCAATCCCTTTACGCGGGACACACACCGTCAGGATGAGGAGCCTCTATCTGCCTGGCCCCTGTCCCACCCCGAGACGCTGTTCCTGTTGGACCCCTCTCCCTTCAGGTACATTCTTTCCTTCCTCCCGTTGTCGACCCCCTCACCTATGGCCCCTTACTACTACCACTAGCAGAGCATCTGACATCGTGTATCTTGGAAACAAATAGCAAGAAGTTGTATATATATATATGGGGCTCCTGGTGGTTCAGACAGTACAGAATTGGCCTGCAATGCGGGAGACCCAAGTTTGATCCCTAGGTTAGGAAGATCCCCTGAAGAAGGGAATGGCTACCCACTCCAGTACACTTGCAGGAGACATAAGAGATGTGGTTTCAATCCCAGGGTTGGGAAGATCCCCTGAAGGAGGAAATGACAACCCGCTCGAATATTCTTGCCTGGAGAATCCCCATGGACAGAGGAATGATCTATCTATTTATATTTATTCATTGTTATATGTTTATATATAGCTACCATATATACATACATATGTAATATATACAAATAAATAGATCTAGATAGATATTGGAGAAGGCAATGGCACCCCACTTCAGTATTCTTTCCTGGAAAATCCCATGGACAGAGGAGCCTGGTGGGCTGCAGTCTATGGGGTCGCTAAGAGTCGGACACGACTGAGCGACTTCACTTTCACTTTTAACTTTTATGCATTGGAGGAGGAAATGGCAACCCACTCCAGTGTTCTTGCCTGGAGAATCCCAGGGACGGTGGAGCCTGGTGGGCCGCCATCTATGGGGTCGCACAGAGTCGGACACAACTGAAGCGACTTAGCAGCAGATAGATATTACAGAAAATACAGTTGTCTGTATTTTTAAAAGTCTCTGGTGTCCACCAGACTTTGAGGACCACTGCAGTGGACTGAAGAAAGGAGAGAGACGGATGGTAACTGCAGTCATTCTTGAACAGCAGTTGCCTCTGATGGAGGCTCCAGCACTAATTCAGGCAAGGACAGTCATGCACATTGGGAGCATCTGCTGACTAAGGTTAACTTGCACTCATTTATGGCTCCCTTTCCCATGAGGGGCCCTAGCCCAGAGGCTTGGGTGACAAGTTGTGAGTTGTGTTTTTTTTTTTTCTTGTTTGTGGGGGTTTTATGGCCACAAGTATGTAGCATTTAGTTCCCTGACCAGAAATTAAACCCCTACCCCTTGCATCAGGAGCTCAGAGTCTTAACCACTGGACCAAGCAGGGAAGTCCCAGAGGCCGGAGTGAAATGGAACACAGTAAATTCAAAGAATGCCTATTACCCTGGATTTTCATTTCCTGGACATGTCCTTCAGGCCAGCTTCACCTGGTAAATCTCAGAGTCTCCCTAAAATTAGAGAAAATGAAGTGATTGCTGGCTCCCTACCCCACCTCCTCGCCTTGAAATTGTTTTTTTCCATCCTAACCCTCTGCCTTTAATTAGGAGTGAAGGCTGCATGCGGACTGGGGACAGCAGGCGGTCTTAGCACAAAAATGTGTTCAATAAACAACTTTGGATGATCAGAGGTCACCGTGTCTGTGTCTGCGTCCTTGTCCCCCGGCTCCTTATTTCTCTCTGCCCATTTTGTCTTACCATTTATACCTCATTAGTTATACAGAAGCCACCAGTTCAGAGTCCTGTGGCTGTCGGTGTGGGGCGGGCAGGCGGCGTGGCGGGGATGGGGAGAGTGTGGAGGGGCGACCTGTCTTCAGAAGAGGTTGAGGATCAGGAGGTGGGAAGTCAGAATAAATGAAATCATACTGCATGTTCACAATTAGCTGTTAATAAGGCATCTTATAAATATCTTTTATACAAATACATTACAATGACAAAATCTGGCAGGCTTGAGTGCCTTTATGCTCTGGCCAACAGTGGGTAATTTTTTGGACCCAAGAAGCATCAGCTACATTGAAAAGAGCATGAAGTGCATTATTGCTGTTCAGTCGCCCACTCATGTCCAGCTCTTTGCGATCCCATGAATTGCAGCACGCCGGGCTTCTCTGTCCTTCACTATCTCCCGGAGTTTGCTCAAACTCATGTCCATTGAGTCAGTGATGCCATCCAACCATCTCATCCTCTGTCAGCCCCTTTTCTTCCTGCCTTCAATCTTCTCAGCATCAGGGTCTTTTCCAATGAGTCAGTTCTTCACACCACGTGGCCAAAGTATTGGAGCTTCAGCTTCAGCATCAGTCCTTCCAATGAATATTCAGGATTAATTTCCTTTAGGATTGATTAAGTGCATATTGATAAGTAAAAGAAGCCATCTGAAAAGCCTTCATGCCTGATGATTCCAACTCTACAACATTCTGGAAAAGGTAAAACTATGGAGACAGTAAAAAGGTCTGTGGTTTGAAGAGGGAGAAGGCAGAAAGGGATGAACAGATAGAGCACCGAGGATTTTTAAGAAATTCTGTATATTATTATAGTGATGATATATGTCATTCATACATTTGTCCAAATCCATGAAATGGGCAACACCAGACCAAACCCTAGTGTCTGTCAACAAAGACTTTGAGTGATGATGAGGTACATTGCTTGATGGTACCAAGTGTACCATTGTGGTCAGGGGCTACTGTACATGTGTGAGGATGGGAACATGTGTATGGGAACTTCTGTATTTTCTGCTTCATTTTGCTGTGAATCTAAAACTGCTCTTAAAAGAAAATAAAGTTTAGGGACTTCCCTGGCAGTCCAGTGGTTAAGACTCTACACTCCCAATGAAGAGGACACAGGTTTGATCCCTGGTCAGAGAACTAAGCCACACAGCATGATCTAAAAGAATTTTTCTTTCATTTTTTAAAACAAATAAAATCTATTCATAAAACAAAGAAGTATTAAACTTGGACTGTAATGCTGAAGAAGCTGAAGTTGAACGGTTCTATGAAGACCTACAAGACCTTTTAGAACTAACACCCAAAAAAGATGTCCTTTTCATTATAGGGGACTGAAATGCAAAAGTAGGAAGTCAAGAAACACCCGGAGTAACAGGCAAATTTGGCCTTGGAATATGGAATGAAGCAGGGCAAAGACTAATAGAGTTTTGCCAAGAAAATGCACTAGTCATAACAAACACCCTCTTCCAACAACACAAGAGAAGACTCTATACATGGACATCACCAGATGGTCAACACCGAAATCAGATCGATTATATTCTTTGCAGCCAAAGATGGAGAAGATCTATACAGTCAGCAAAAATAAGACCAGGAGCTGACAGTGGCTCAGACCATGAACTCCTTATTGCCAAATTCAGACTGAAATTGAAGAAAGTAGGGAAAACCACTAGACCATTCAGGTATGACCTAAATCAAATCCCTTATGATTATACAGTGGAAGTGAGAAATAGATTTAAGGGCCTAGATCTGATAGATAGAGTGCCTGATGAACTATGGAATGAGGTTCGTGACATTGTACAGGAGACAGGGATCAAGACCATCCCCATGGAAAAGAAATGCAAAAAAGCAAAATGGCTGTCTGGGGAAGCCTTACAAATAGCTGTGAAAAGAAGAGAAGTGAAAAGCAAAGGAGAAAAGGAAAGATGTAAACATCTGAATGCAGAGTTCCAAAGAACACAAGAAGAGATAAGAAAGCCTTCTTCAGTGATCAATGCAAAGAAATAGAGGAAAACAACAGAATAGGAAAGACTAGGGATCTCTTCAAGAAAATCAGAGATGCCAACGGAACATTTCATGCAAAGATGGACTCGATAAAGGACAGAAATGGCATGGACCTAACAGAAGTAGAAGATATTAAGAAGAGGTGGCAAGAATACATAGAAGAACTGTACAAAAAAGGTCTTCATGACCCAGATAATCACGATGGTGTGATCACTGACCTAGAGCCAGACATCCTGGAATATGAAGTCAAGTGGGCCTTAGAAAGCATCACTACGAACAAAGCTAGTGGAGGTGATGGAATTCCAGTTGAGCTATTCCAGATCCTGAAAGATGATGCTGTGAAAGTGCTGCACTCAATATGCCAACAAATTTGGAAAACTCAGCAGTGGCCACAGGATTGGAAAAGGTCAGTTTTCATTCCAATCCCAAAGAAAGGCAATGCCAAAGAATGCTCAAACTACCGCACAATTGCACTCATCTCACATGCTAGTAAAGTAATGCTCAAAATTCTCCAAGCCAGGCTTAAGCAATATGTGAACCGTGAACTTCCTGATGTTCAAGCTGGTTTTAGAAAAGGCAGAGGAACCAGAGATCAAATTGCCAACATCTGCTGGATCATGGAAAAAGCAAGAGAGTTCCAGAAAAACATCTATTTCTGCTTTATTGACTATGCCAAAGCCTTTGTGTAGATCACAATAAACTGTGGAAAATTCTGAAAGAGATGGGAATACCAGACCACCTGATTTGCCTCTTGAGAAATTTGTATGCAGGTCAGGAAGCAACAGTTAGAACTGGACATGGAACAACAGGCTGGTTCCAAATAGGAGAAGGAGTACGTCCAGGCTGTATATTGTCACCCTGTTTATTTAACTTATATGCAGAGTACATCATGAGTCCCCGTCCCCCCGAATGCTCAGCCTGCACACAGGGACTCCTCTGTGACTGTTCCAATCAATAGCTAGCTAATGCCGATCTCTTTCTGTTTGCCCCTTGGCTGTGAGATTGCAGAAGGTACAATGTGTGTGCACCCGCACGCATGCGAGTGTTGTCTGCACAAGGATCTTTGGTGTTCTTCAACTCTCTGGATGCCCAGGGATCAGTGAACCAAGAAGGAAGGGAGTTTCTGGCTCTGGGCTAACAGGACCCCCACACCCTCCCCAGACTCTCTCGGGCCCCACTTACTAGGCTGACAGCCACCACCAACCGCAGCCACACCTCCCCATGTTTTTCCCGGGCTGAAATGATCAATCCATCGGGCGTGCCACCCACAGAAGCTGGGGCTTCCCTCACTGGGTTTGAGGGAAGCAGTCACCACCACAGCTCCTTCTCCGGGCAGTTTCATTTGAGCCCAGCCCACTGCATGGAGCCCATTACACATCAATCCTTCTGAGGTCTTTCCTCCCTCGATGGCTTTGCGATGCACTTGGCTAATCCGTAACTCCCAGACAAGTCACATATATTCAGAAACGCACCCACACAGAACCAGGCTGCCTGGGGTGGGGGGAGCATCCTCCTGAAGACACTCAAGAAGATGCACAACTTTCCCCCTGGGTCCAGGACCACTGAGGGAACTGCAGCCTCGCTGACCACGTCAGATGGTACAGACCCCGCCCTGAGGAAATGACATGTCAGAAGAAAAGAGACATCGATTTGCAGTGTCCCCTCTTGCAAGCAGGCAGGCCACGGTAGTTGAAAGGACAATGGTTTAGTTTATTTGCATTTTGTTTTTAATAAATAGGGGCTTCCCTGGTAGCTCAGACTGTAAAGCCTGCAATGCTGAAGACCCGGGTTCGATCCCTGGGTCAGGAAGACCTCCTGGAGAAGGCAATGGCACCCTACCCCAGTACTCTTGCCTGGAAAATCCCATGGATGGAGGATGTTGGTAGGCTACAGTCCATGGGGTTGCAAAGAGCTGGACATGAGTGAGCAAATTCACTTTCTTTTCTTTCTTTAATAAAATAAGCCACAATAGTCCAGTGTCCTGGACTTTTTCAGGCTGCACTGCTATCCATATGGGGTGACTTTCTTTGAGCCTCACCTTTTTCTTTTTTTTTTTTTAGTAGTTTTTTTAATTGGAGAATAATTGCTTTACAGTGTTGAGTTGGTTTCTGCCTGATAACAGCATGCATCGGCCATCAGTATGCACGTATCCCCTCCCTCTTAGGGCTCCCTCCCACCGCCTCCTCATCCCACCCCTCCAGGTCTTCACAGAGCACGCAGCTGAGCCGCCAGGCCGCATAGAGCTTCCCACTAGCCATCTATTTTACACGTGGTAGTGTATACACGTCGGTGCGGTTCTCTCAGTTCATTGCACGCTCTCCTTCCCCACTGTGTCCATACGTCCCTTCTCTACGTCTGTGTCTCTATTCCTGTCCTGCAAACAGGTTCATCTGTGCCATTTTTCTACATTCCATATATATGACATAATGTCTTTTTTTTACGTCTTTTTAAAGGTAACTGATCTTGAATCTTATGCTTTCTCCTCCCAAGCCCACTTTAATTTCTTATTCACACTCACCTGTCTGTCCACTCCAACCTGCCCAAAACATACGCATTTAAAACAAGTTCAACATCCTTCTAGAAGAGACCAGAGAGGCCAAATCTTGTAAAAAAAAAAAAACAAAAAAAAAAAACAACAAAGTTCTCTTGAGTAAGTCTGCTGAGGCACTGGGGGTGTTAAAACCACGATAAATAAAAAGAGGAAAATTCAGGACTTCCCTGGAGGTCACTGGTTGAGACTCCATGCTCCCAGGGCAGGTGGCACTGGTTTGATCCCTGGTTGGGGAAGATCCTGAAGGCCATGGCCAAAACGTAAATAAATAAAAGTTACTTCCCTGATAGCCCAGTTGTTAATGCTCTGTGCGTCCACTGCCGGGGGTGCTGGTTTGACCCCCGGTTGGGGAACTAAGATCCCAAATGCCACTTGGCCAAAACTTAGGGGAAAAAAAAGAGGGAACTGAGGGGGAGGGGCAGAGCATACAGAGACAGAGGTCAGATACAAAGACAAGCGTATGGAAACTCCACCCAAATAGGTTATATAGGCATCCTTATGACTCAAAATTTTAAAAACCCAGGGCCTCAACCCACGCAGTGAACTCCATCCCCTGTGCAAAAACAGGGAAATGACTCACTAAGGATTCCAGCATCCCTATTTAATTTGTTAACACGCGAGACATGAGAGGCATCACTGTGAACTGGAGGCATCAGTATGATTTAAACGGCTGCCACTTAATGCGGTGAAGAGGAATCAATTGTGCCCTGAAAACAGAAGACAAGGAGGAGCGTCATCCTGTCGGTTTCCCGGGAAATAATGAGCCCTATTAATAGTTGTTAACATGAATCAACGGATCACTCCTCTGTCAGCGGCTGTCGGGCAGGCCCCAGAGTCAATCAGTAAAGAGAAAGAAGCTGATGATTCAGGGAAAGTCTCAGCTACAGAAAGAGGGCAGTGCCTTGGCCCCTGTTCCAAACAGAGCCAGCTAGCGCCTCCGAGGGAGGAGAGCGCATTCAGCTGAGCAACAAGGCCGAGGGAAACGTGTACCAGTCAGAGATAGAAAGGTCAACCAGAAAACTCCGTGCAGGGCTCATAGCCAAGAAGTGAGAAAATGAAGTCGCTCAGTCTTTGCAACTGAGGCTCCAACTTTCCAACAAAGGCTCCAATTCTTTGCGAGCCGGTGGACTGCAGCCCACCAGGCTCCTCCATCCATGGGATTCTCCAGGCAAGAATACTGGAGCGGGTTGCTGTATCCTTCTCCAGGGGATCTTCCAGACCCAGGGATCGAACCCAGGCCTCCTGCATTGCAGGCAGACGCTTTAACCTCTGAGTCACCAGGTTAGACCCTGAGAAGCTGTAAAGGGTAGGGCTCCCAGCTCCCTAAAGACGGAGAGTTTTGGTCGGCTAATACCATGCTAATGAAAGGGTTTATGAAGCCAGATCTAACCAGTTAGGAAGACTGCCAGGTTTTGTTTAGGGTACAGCTCAAGTTTTGATGGTGTGGTCCCCTACCAGGTATGTGACTGTACAGGTGTGTTTTTCCTCTCCATTTCTACAGGTTTAAAATATACTCACACAAACTATTTTGCAACGTCCACCTCAAAGGATGCTGCTGTTGTTTCGTCGCTAAGCCCTGTCCAACTCTTTGCAACCCCAGGTACTAGAGTCCTCTGTCCATGGGATTTCCCAGGCAAGAATTTTGGAGTGGGTTGCTGTTTTCCTCTCCAGGGGATCTTCCCAACCCAGGGATTGAACCTGAGTTTCCTGCATTGCAGGCGGATTCTTTACCACTAGCGCCACCTGGGAAGACATGTCAAAGGATAAAGAGCTTCTCAGTTCAGTTCAGTCACTCAGTCATGTCCGATTCTTTGCAACCCCATGAATTACAGCACGCCAGGCCTCCCTGTCCATCACCAACTCCCAGAGTTCACTCAAACTCACGTCCATTGAGTCAGTGATGTCATCCAGCCATCTCATCCTCTGTCATCCCCTTCTCCTCTTGTGCCCAATCCCTCCCAGCATCAGAGTCTTTTCCAATGAGTCAACTCTTTGCATGAGGTGGCCAAAGTACTGGAGTTTCAGCTTTAGCATCATTCCTTCCAAAGAACACCCAGGACTGATCTCCTTTAGAATGGACTGGTTGGATCTCCTTGCAGTCCAAGGGACTCTCAAGAGTCTTCTCCAACACCACAGTTCAAAAGCATCAATTCTTCAGTGCTCAGCTTTCTTCACAGTCCAACTCTTACATCCGTACATGACTACTGGAAAAACCATAGCCTTGACTAGAGGAACCTTTGTTGGCAAAGTAATGTCTCTGCTTTTGAATATGCTATCTAGGTTGGTCATAACTTTCCTGCCAAGGAGTAAGCATCTCCTTATGGCTGCAATCACCATCTGCAGTGATTTTGGAGCCAAAAAAATATAAAGTCTGACACTGTTTCCCCATCTATTTCCCATGAAGTGGTAGGACCAGATGCCATGATCTTAGTTTTCTGAATGTTGAGCTTTAAGCCAACTTTTTCACTCTCCTCTTTCACTTTCATCAAGAGGCTTTGTTCCTCTTCACTTTCTGCCATAAGAGTGGTGTCATCTGCATATCTGAGGTTATTGATATTTCTCTTGGCAATCTTGATTCCAGCTTGTGCTTCATCCAGTCCAGCATTTCTCATGATGTTGTCTGCATATAAGTTAAATAAGCAAGGTGACAATATACAGCCTTGATGCATTCCTTTTCCTGTTTGGAACCAGTCTGTTGTTCCATGTCTAGTTCTAACTGTTGCTTCCTGACCTGCATATAGGTTTCTCAAGAGGCAGGTCAGGTGGTCTGGTATTCCCATTTCTTTCAGAATTTTCCACAGTTTATTTTGATCCACACAGTCAAAGGCTTTGGCATAGTCAATAAAACAGAAATAGATATTTTTCTGGAACTCTCTTGCTTTTTCCATGATCCAGTGGATGTTGGCAATTTGATCTCTGGTTCCTCTGCCTTTTCTAAAACCAGCTTGAACATCTGAAAGTTCACAGTTCACATATTGCTGAAGCCTGGCTTGGAGAATTTTGAGCATTACTTTACTAGCATGTGAGATGAGTGCAATTGTGCGGTAGTTTGAGCATTCTTTGGCATTACCTTTCTTTGGGATTGGAGCTCCTGTAAATCACAAAGAATAAACAGAAGACCTTATTAATAATAATTACTGATATTTATGAAAACCTTACTGGATGCCAGGCATAGCCTAAGAGCTTTCAATTGTTGTTATTGGTGTTCAAGTCGCTAAGTCATGTCCTACTCTTTGCGACCCCGTGGACTGCAGCATGCCAGGCTTCCTTGTCCTCCACTAGGTCCTGAGTTTGCTCAAAGTCATGTCCACTGAGTAGGTGATGCCATCTAACCAACTCATCCTCTGCAGCCCCCTTCTTCTTTTGCCTTCAATCTTTGCCAGCATCAGGGTCTGTTCAAATGATTCGGTTCTTCACATCAGGTGGCCAAAGTATTGGAGCTTCAGTATCAGTCCTTCCAATGAATATTCAGGGTTGATTTCCTTTAGAATCAACTGATTTGATCTCCTGGCAGTCCAAGGGACTCTCAAGAGTCTACTAGCACCACAATTCAAAAGCATCAGTTCTTCGACACTCAACCTTCTTTATGGTCTGAATCTCACATCCATAGATGACTTCTGGAAAAACCATAGCTTTGTCTATATGGACCTTTGTTGGGAAGGTGATGTCTCTACTTTTTAATATGCTGTCTAGGTTTGTGATAGCTTTTCTTCCAAGGAGCAATCTTCTTTTAATTTCGTGGCTGCAGTCACTGTCTACAGTGATTTTGGAACCCAAGAAAAGAAAATCTGTCATTGCTTCCACTTTTTCCCTTTTATTTGCCATGAAGTGGTGGGACCTGATGCCATGTTCCTCATTTTTTTGAATGCTGAATTTCAAGCCAACTTTTCCACTCTTCTTTCAACCTCGTCATGAGGCTCTTTAGTTCCTCTTCACTTTTTGCCATTAGAATGGTATCATCCACATATCTGAGGTTGTTGATATTTCTCCCAGTATTCAGTTACCTCCCTTAAATCTCTCAGATACCTTAGGAGGTAAATAATGTTACACTCATTTGACAGGTGGAAAAATTGAGGCTTAGACGATTTGAGAAAGTTGCTCAAGCTCTCACAACTAACAGATGATGAAGCAGTGATTCAGACCAGGTTTGTCTGTTGAAAGTCTATACTTCAATACTATGTCAAATCAATTTTTCACAGGAAGCCCATGAAGAAAGAAATACGAGTGACCAAAAAGCATTTGTTTAAAATTTCATTGTGATAGTAACCAAAAAGTCAAAGCCAAAAGAATAATGATGCATATATCTATTTTTTTTTTACTTATCAGGTAGACAAAGACTAAGATTAACAAAGCCTAGTGATAATGACTTTACAGAAACACTGACTCATTTATGCAGTATTGTTGATAATGTAAGTTATAAAACCATCCTGGAAGGTATTTTTTTCAAAATATATAAAAATGTAATTTATGCATACTCCTTGAACATCTCCACTCCCAGGAATTACCTTTACAGGATATTTAAATGAGTAAGATAAGATAAAAAGGCATTAATCACAGCATTGTTTTTAAGAGCTAAATAGTGTAAACAACATAAATGTCCATTTATAAGAATTGCTTCAGTAAATTATGAAATATCCATACAATTGAATAGTACTCAGTCACCTAAAGTCATGGGTTTGGTCTATATTTACTGACACAAAGATATCTATGAAAAATTGTCCTGTCAAGAAAGCAATTACAGAAATGTATATAAAATATAAATATTTATCATACACACATGCAAAACAGATTTTCTAGAAAGACGTTTGTGAAAATGGTGTTAGTGCTTGCTGATTTTTAGGTTATGCAGTCTCTGGGAGCTTTTACTGTATTTTGTGCATTTTTATGTATTGTTTGACTCTCTTTGAAGAAGCTCTATTGTTTTTTTTTTTTCAACAATAAGGTTATTTCCAAAGGGGAAAAAAAACCCCACATCTTCTATCTTCTAATTTAACATAGTGTAGGATAGTCCTGGACCTGGAACATTTTAAAATATGAAACATTATATATGGCGAGAATATGGCCTTTGCAATATGACCTCAGGTGCAACCTTGCCTTTTTGTGACTGTATTAACTTTCCTGTTGCCATAATAAATTATCACAAACTTAGCAGTTTGAACAACACAAATTTAGGGACTTCCCTCACGGTCCAGTAGTTAAGACTGACACTTCCACTGGTGGGGACATGGGTTTTGATCCCTGGTTGAGGAACTAAGATACCCCATGCCTTGCAGCCAAATACACACACATATACACACAAATGCATTATCTTACAGTTCTGGAAGTCATATCTACGACTCACTGAGTTAAAATCAAGGTGTTAGCAAGGATGTCTTTCTTCCCAGAAGTTCTAGGGGAGGCTACATTTCCTTGTTCATCCAGTTATTGGCAGAGCTCAGTTCCATATGACCATAGAACTGGCTTCCTTGTCGTCTGTAGCTAAGAACAGTTCACAGCTTCTAGAGGCTTCTAGAGGCTGCCATATTTCTTGAAAGCCAGCAATATGGAGTCAAGTCCTCACTCACATCTGACCCACCTTCTGCTTCCCTCTTCCACTTTGAAGGATTCATGCAGTTTGACTGGACCACTCAAATAATAATCCAGAATTATTAACCCATTTTATCCAGAGTCACTCTCCCTTTAAGTCCTTCTGCATATTCCCTCGTGCTGTATATAGTAACACACTCAACACTGCCAGGGAGAAGGGCATCTTTGTGGAGCCACTGCTATTCTATTGTAGATTATACAGGATTCAGGCATATAAACCATGCAAGATGGTGCAAGGCATAGAGTGATCAACAGAGACACGTTTAATAGATGTTTAAAAGGCAATGAAGCTCCAGTTCACACCCATTAAAATGGTTATTATCAAAAATAACTTCTAGTAAGGGAAAACTGGAACTCTTGGGCATAGCGAATGGGAACATAAAATGGCACAGCCAATGTGGAAAACTGGTCAGTGAGTGGCTCCTCAAAGAGGTAAGCATAGATTTTAACAATTCCACTCTCAAAAAATTAAAAGCTGGGACTCAAACAAACAAACAAAAAGTTGGGACTAAAACACTTAGACACCCACGTTCACAGCAGCATTATATAGAATAAGCAAAAGAGAAACAACCCAATTCTCCATCAACAGATATAAACAAAATGTGATACACACATACACACATGAATATATTATAGCCTTCAAAAGAAAGGAAATTCTGATACATAAGATAACACAAAAGACCCTTGAGGATATAATGCTAAGTAAAATAAATCAGGCACGGAAGAACAAATGTTATGTGTTTCCACTTACATGTTGTACCTACTCAAGGCAAATTCATAAAAACAGAAGAAATAAGTGAGGTTATGCTATGCTATGCTAAGTCACTTCAGTCGTGTCCAACTCTGTGTGACCCCACAGACGGCAGCCCACCAGGCTTCCCCGTCCCTGGGAATCTCCAGGCAAGAACACTGGAGTGGGTTGCCATTTCCTTCTCCAATGCATGAAAGTGAAAAGAGAAAGTGAAGTCGCTCAGTCATGTCGGACTGAGCGACCCCATAGACTGCAGCCTACCAGGCTCCTCCGTCTGTGGTATTTTCCAGGCAAAAGTACTGGAGTGGGGTGCCATTGCCTTCTCCAAGGTTAAAGGGAATAAGTAGTTTAGTATTTAATGGATACAGAGTTTCTGTTTGGATAATGAAAACATTCTGGAGATGGATGGTTGCACAACAGTGTGTAAGTACTTAATGCCACTGAACTTAATAATGATTAACACTAGCGATTGTATGTTGTGTACACTTTACCACAATTTTTTAAAGCAAGAAAGGGAAATTTTCATTCTAGGAGAATGAAATTTAAGAGAGCATTGGTAACAAAAGTTACTGAGAAATCATTATGTGTGATTTGGGCTTTGAAGGGTGAATAGGAGTTCATTGGACAGTGAATCAGAAGTCTGACTTTATGTCCTTCAGCCACAGCTTCCTTTGATGTGGCTCTTTTTCTTCATCTGTAAAAGTAAGAAAAGTTCTACCATACACTTGTGGTGAGGATCTCATAACATGCCTGAAATAGTTTTACAAACTACAGGCTGATTTTCAATATGAATTTACTGATGACAAGTGACATAACGTATAATGATAGAAGGCAAGATCTTCGTGTTTCCATTTTCTCAGTTTTGGCCAGCCCAGGATATTTTCTAAAGTTTAAACATGATATGTACTTCTTCCTGTCCATGTGGGATGAAGTCAAGAAAGATATTAAGGCAGAGAAGAAATAATAGTTAAAGAGCAAGGTTTTGAAAGTATGTTCTTACTTTAACAGATGAATAGTATCTAGCCATTAAAACTGAGAAACAGGAAGATAGGAAGAAGAAATAGGAGAAGGGATTTAGTATTCGGCTGCGGCTGCTACTGCTGCTAAGTCGCTTCAGTCGTGTCCGACTCTGTGTGACCCCATAGACAGAAGCCCACCAGGCTCCCCTGTCCCTGGGATTCTCCAGGTAAGAACACTGGAATGGGTTGCCATTTCCTTCTCCAGTGCATGAAAGTGAAAAAGTGAAAGTGAAGTAGCTCAGTCCTGTCTGACTCTTAGCAACCCCATGGACTACAGCCTATCAGGCTCCTCCATCCATGGGATTTTCCAGGCAAGAGTACTGAGTGGGGTGCCATTGCCTTCTCCAGTATTCAGCTACCGACACATAATATAATACAAATTACATCACTGATGTAGGACTGTGTAACTATACACAAGCACCAGAGTCAGTGTGCAAAAGTGAAAACAGTTGTATAGAGATGTAGGGCTAGGGGTCATGTTTTTCTATTTTTTTATTTCATTTTACATTGTTGGATTGCTTTTGCTGTAACGAATGAATTCAAGAGAAAAGGTCATACATTCTTTCATAAACATTTATCAGCTAGTTTCTCTGCTACTTACCCACCATCCCTGCCTCACCAGCTTCCAAGATGCTCAGAGGCCCTGTACCATTAAGCCCTGGGGGCCCCGAGGGTAGCATTTGCTTCTAGCAATGACAGAAACTTCCACAGAACTGGAGGATGCTCCAAGGCCCCTTCAGGGTAAAGAGCTGCCGCCTTCTACAGATCTGTGAGTCAGGGCTCCGGGGGATGCTGAGGGCACAGGCAAGGCCATCATATTGTGTTTGGCTCTGGGCTCTGATTCAAAGGCTGCAGTTTCCAAGGCCCTCGCCCTTCCCGTTCTGAAAGAAAAGGTACTGACTCTGGATGCTTATGACCCTCTTTTTTGATTTGCTCAGATGCTGGCTGAGTTAGTGCAAGGACATTATTTCTCAGAGCGGGGTTCCCCCAACAACCTCTCCAGACAGGAGCGGGCCATAAACCACTTTGGCCCCTAAGCTCACGATGAGATCCAGAGGAGAGACGAGGACTAGCTGGTTGTTTTGATGCCCTCGTGCCATCTCCCTACTCTGTCAACCTGGAGAACCAAAGAGTATTAGCACCCCCAACATACATCAGAAGCCACAGCCTATAACAGGAGGATCAGAATCAGGGAGACGACTCAATTTCACTCTGCAGGCAGAAGGCCATCTGCATAGATAGAGGACCCTTAAACCTGTAGCAACACGGGTTAAGCCTTTGATTCTTCCAACATTGGGACCCCTGTTCACAAGGTGGCAGCGTTGCGGGTGGGCATGCAGGTTGAATATAAACATGAGGGTGTCCGACTAAGCAGGAAACGGGGGACCAGACCCACACAGCCGGTCTTGTCCTTATCATGTGGACCACTGCCGGTGGGAAGGATCACCTCCCTCTCAAACACACAATCTGCTCCCAAGCCACATTCCTAAGGAGCTGTGCCTGTCCCTGGGGGCCCTTTCCCAAATGCACAAACTTCTACAATGCTCCCCAAATGCAACAACATTGGTCCTACCTGTGCAAAATGAGAGAGCCATCCAGCATGTATCTGTGCCCTGTATCACAACAGCACAGAAATCTGCCTAAAAACTGAGCATCCACTGTCCAGGCAGAGAAGCCTAGCATTTTATTTTATTTGACTCTATTATATTCTTTTACTTTATTCTATTCCAAAAACTCTTTAGACACCAACAGACTGCCCTAGATGTCATTTAACTTTCAGATCAGATTTTAGGTCCCGCCATCCACAGTTCTCACGTTCAGTCATTTTCCCTTCCAAGTTTCACAGTGTCTGACCCCTGACGAATACCAGTCTTTCTCCTTGACTCTCCCCATCAGAGCCGAGTCTCAACTTCCTTGCCTCACACCTTCTTTCCTCCAACCCTGGCGACTCTCAGAATAATGTCATGATGTTCCTAACCAGGCCCTCTGTCTGAAATTCACAATTTTAGAACTATGCTGTGGAGCCCCTGAAACTGTATGAGAATTTAGGAAGGTGTCTAAAATGATTCATTCCATAGAATTAAAAATCCAGCTTCTGGAAGGAGTCTTCATCTCATGCAATTCATCTCATGCAATTTTATCTTCAAAAAAGAAAATGAAGCATGACTCAGCAATTCCACTCCTGGGTTTATAGCCAAAAAACCCAAAAACACTAATTTAAAAAGATGTGCTGTGCTGTGCTATGCTAAGTCGTTTCAGTCATGTCCGACTCTTTGCAATCAAGGACTATAGCCTGCCAGGCTCCTCTGTCCACAGGATTCTCCAGGCAAGAAGACTGGAGTGGGTTGTTGGTGCCTTCCTACAGGGGATCTTCCATACCCAGGGGTCAAACCCACATCTTCTGCATATCTCCTGCACTGGCAGGCAGGTTCTTTACCACCTGGGACACCCTTTAAAAAGATACATGCATCCTAATACTCATAGCAGCATTTTTATAATAGTCAGATATGGAAGTAACATAAGTGTCCATCAACAGATGAATGGATAAAGATGTGGTGTATATATATATATATATATATATATATATATAATATATACAATAATATATATAATATATTATATTATAATATAATATATAATATATATATATACTGCAATATTACTCAGCAGCCATAAGAATGAAATTTTGCCATTTGCAGCAACATGGATTGTCAGGAAACATTTAACAGGAGGCTTCCTGTGTGCTGTTTTGGATCTGTCAGGAATTCTCTGTTCCTTATTAATTCCTGAATATTCAGTAATTAAGAAGAGAGGCAAGCCTCTCCTGGCAACTGAGGAATCCAGGCATTTCCTTCGTTAGTTTTTCTATACGGTGATAAGTACCCTCTTCCTTTTTATGAACCATATGGTAAAAGTGATTATTTACAACCCTCTCTCTTTCATATGGATGACCTCATGTTTCCTTGATAACTTGTAAGTTTTGATTTTATCTCTACTGAAAATAGCTGCCTTGTAAGACTGTATAAATATCTACACAATGTTGACTAAAACACCTTTGCTCCATCAGAGCTTTGATCCCCGTGTCTTGCTTTCTCTCCCTCTCTCTTTTTCAGGCTGATCCTCTGGAGTGCAGAGGTTCTCTGAGTTCACTCTCCTGCCTGGGCTTTTAAGACCCTCTTGAGAAGGCGCTCTGCACCTTCACCCCATCGAGAGGGTGCCTGAGGCCTCCGTGAACAGAGCAAGTCCCATGTCAGGGACTTTATTGGCTTTCTGCGTAAACCGAGGAAAGCAGCCTCTTTCTCTCTTCTTTACTTTCTTATCTGTCGACTCCGGAACACCAGGTTCCAGTCCATTAAAGGACCTCAACAATGGATGGACTTGGAACTCGTGAATATAACAAAAAAAGAAGCAGACTCACAGATACAGAGAACAAACTAGTGGTTACCAGTGGGGAGAGATAGCAGGGAGGGTCAACATAGGGTTGGGGGAGTGGGAGAGACAAACGATTGAATGTAAGACAGACTCAAGGATGCATTAAACAACACGGGGAACAGAGCCAATATTCTGTAGTAACTGCAAATGAAAAGTAAGCTTTTAAATTGTCTATTTTAAAAAAGGAAATGAAGCAACTGAGGCTAGAAATATTAAGTGACTTACCCCAAATCCGACAAATATTTGTGCAAAACTAGGACGAGAGAGCAGTCCTTGCAATCTGTCCCTCCCCAGAGCCTACCAGAGAGAGACCAAGCTTCTATACAGAGAAAGTGCCTCTGATATCTCAAGAAAGGCCAATACCCAAAAGACTGAGATGATGAAGGTATTGTGCTTTCATGAATGACTGTTAGCACATGGCCCCTAGGGGCCTTTGCTAGAGAACACAGGAAGCAAAGAGCCATTGAATGGACTTCAGAGTCCACTAGCTGAGCTCAATCCCCTCCTCTGCCATTCCCCAGCTTTGTGAGCTTGGGCAAGTGCTTTAGTTTCCTGATCTGTAAAAATGGGAGCAGTAATAATCTGATCCCAGAGTGCTGAGGTGAGGATTAAATGAGACAACTCAAGGACGAAGTGTTTGACATGATACTGACACGTAACTTAAAAGAAGTCTTTCTGCCTTCTGCTAATAACCTCCCAATCGCAAAGTGTATTATAGCATATTTATTTTATGCACATGCCAAGCCAAGGCTAGTCATGCTAATGTGAAAGTCTAAGATTCTATGTGATTTTCATGACCACCGGCATCACTCCGTATATTCACAAATGTTCCAGGAAGAAAACATGCACTGGGCACAGCCAATAAGTATAAAAATTGCTAAGTCAAGTTCATTTAAAAATCACATGGTAATTCCCTAGTAATTCTGGGTTAATTGCATATTAATTACCATCTTGTTATAGCATCAATGAGCCATACATTTGATGTGGGAACCTGCAGCAGAGATTAAACACTAAAACGAACCTTCTCCGACTGATGCAGGAAATGATCCCTGATAACTCCATATAGTCAATGTTTTTCAGAAAAACTTTCTATGTTACTGCTTTTTTTGTTTTGTTTTCTTTTTTTTTTTTTTTTTTTGGCTGCATTGGGTCTTAGTTGCAGCACACAAGATCTTCAGTGCATCACACAGGATCTTTAGTTGTGGTGCGTGGGCTCCATAACCATTGGGCAACCAGGGAAATCCCTACGTTACTATTTTCTTTTTCTTTTTTAAGAGGTTAGTCATTACCCTAAGTGGTAAAGAAACCACCAATGCATGGATTGGCAGACCTAAGAGATACAGTTTGGTCCTTGGCCCAGAAAGATCCCTTGGAGTAGGAAATGGCTATCCACTCCAATATTCTTCCCTAGAAAATTCCATGGACAGAGAAGCCTGGTGGGGTTCATGGGATTGCAAAAAGCTGGACATGACTGAGCTACTGAGTGCACACACATACACCTTTCAACTAGAGTTTCTTCTAGTGTAAGTATGTAAAGAGTAGCCAATAATATCCACCACCTGTAACCAACTGTTCTTCCCCAAATCCACTGGATTAAAGTCCTTTATGATGAATACTCTACCCTACTGACTTCTATAGGGGTGATGGTTTAGTAGCTGCAAGTATCTTGGTCCATGCCCCCACCTCCTTCCTGGGCTTTTAGAACTTGACTTCTCCATATTTTCTGCATTGAAATACGAATCCAAAAAGTAAGTCACATGAGCCCAGCTGGATTTCTTGGGAGAGGAATTACGTATAACAAGACAGTTGGCAAGGTTATATCACTCCATGAAAGCTGTGATTTCCCTGCAATTGATTTCCTAAAGATAACTCACTGTTTGCGTGCAGTGAAAGCTAATTTAACCAGAAAGATGAGTCTCTTCAGAACACCTTGATTGGCAATTGTGATAAATTTCTATAATTACTATTGACTCAGAGGAGGATTTTCATTTGTTAAGATGTTGCTGAAATGACAGCCTGGTGATGGTTTAAGAAGAGGAAATGGGAACACCACGTGCTGTTCCCATCATCACAAAAGAAAACACTGGGGGCCCAACACAAGTACAGATTTTAGAGAGTCCTTGAAGACCCCACTGAATCTCAGAGAGACTTCCATATCCTCCGCAATGGGAAATTCTCATAGAAACCATAGTTCTTAGACCCAGAGAATCTGGCTCGTCCTCTTAAGAAAGAAACAAAGCCGGGGCTGCATCACTACTTCCATAATGGGAATAACAAAGTGTTAGCATTTAGTCGTGTCCGACTCTTTGCAGCCCCATAGATTACAGCCCACCAGGCTCTTCTGTCCATGCAATTCTCTAGACAAGAATACTGGAGTGGGTTGCCATTTCCTTCTCCAGGGGATCTTTCTGACCCAGGGATCAAACCTGGGTCTCTTGCATCGCAGGCAGATTCTTTTGTTTAAAATTGAATAATATTAACAATCCAATGTTAAACACTTGGTTTAATGAATTAGTATAAATCCAAGTGACGTCATATTATGCAGCCATTGATATGATTTTATGGAGAGTTAAATATGCAGGAAAATGACTGAAGTAGGTTTTTCACTTGGCCACACCACGCAGCATGTGGGATCTTAGTTTCCTGACCAGGGATTGAACCTGAGCTCTCCACACTGAAAGCACAGAGCCCTAACCAAGGAACCACCAGCCAGGGTAATCCCTACAATCTGTTTTTCAATACGAAAAGTAGAATGCAAAATTACACCTACAGTGTGAGCTCAGCCATGTAAAAAATCTGCATAAAAAAGAACAGGAAGTAAGTTTGCCCCAGAATGTTAACAGTGATGGGGTGGTGAGAGGAGCAAAACAATAAGGAGAAAAAGAAATTCTACTTTTTAAAAAGTCCACACTTATAATAAGGGGTTATCTTAAGTAAGTGGGCTTACTAAAAAGAGTCAAATTACAGATTTATCTCCTTCCTAAGTAAAACTGTCTCTTGCTGTTGGGACTATCATCCAAGACCATCTTAACCAGCATTGTCAGCACCACCAAAGAGCTCGCTCATAAATTTGCTGTATTTCTACATGACGCATACCAAAACCAAACAGGCACTACTCTTCACCTTCTATCATTTCACAAGCTAAGCTAATCTGCATGTGTGCTAAATTGCTTCAGTCAGATCCAAATTCTTGCGACTCTACTGACTATAGCCCACCAGGCTCCTCTGTCCATGGGATTCTCCAGGCAAGAACACTGGAGTGCGTTGCCATGCCCTCCTCCAGGGGATCTTCCCGACCCTGGGATCAAACCCCCATCTCTTAACTCTCTTGCACTGGCAGGCAGGTTCTTTACCACTAGCACCACCTGGGTCTACTCTGACATAAGCATAGACTTCTATATAATTTGACATATAAATATAAGGCATTACCAGTATGATCATAATTTCATAATTATAATCATTAATATTCCTAAGTGCTCTTTTGTCATTAACTCATCCAATCCACTCAATAATTCTGGGAGACACAAAGGATTATTATCCTCATTAAAGATGAAAAAACTATGGCTCAGAGAGGTCACAGAGCAAAGTAATTATTTAAATCCAAATCTCCCATTTCAAAGACTAGGATTCTTCCTACTTTACCGTATTCATGGTAAGCTTTACTAACGAGGAGTACTTAGTAAATTAACACATTGTACTCGGATCGACACTTTCCGTCTCTATTTAAAAACTGTTTACCAAGGACTTTCTGGGTGGGCTAGTGGTTACAAATCTTTTGATCCCTTGTCCAGGAAGATTCCTCATGCCCACAGAGCAACTAAGCCCATGCCCTACAACTACTGAGCCCATGCTCCAGAGGCCATGCCGTGGAACAAGAGAAGCCCACACAATGCAACTAGAGAAAGTCCAAGTGCAACAACAAAGGCCCAGTGCAGCCAAAGATAAAAACAAATAAATTTTTAAAACCGTTTGCCCAATACCCATACTACCCAGAGCAGTCGATGGATTCAATGCAATTGCTGTCAAAATCCCAAGGGCACTTTTTCAGAAGTAGAACCATCTCAAAACTCATAAGGCATCTCAAGAAACCCTGAATAACTGAAACAGTTTTGAAAAAGGAGGACAAAGTTGGAGGGGTCACAAAACCTACCACAAATGACAATAATTAAGAGAGACCAATGGAATAGAAGCGAGAGCCAGAAATGAATTCTTACATATATAGCAAATGATTTTCAACAAAGGTGCCAAGACTGCACAAGGGGGAAAGGACAGTCCCTTCAACAAATGGTGCTCAGAAAACTGGATATCCACATGCAAATGAATGAAGGTGGACCATTACCTTATACTTTGATTTTTGTATAAAATTTTTGTAAATTAATTTTTGTATAAATTAATTCAAAATGAACTAAAGGCTTAAATGGAAGACCCAAAACTATAAAAGTAGAATAAAACATTGTGGAGAAATGTTGGGACACTGGATGTGTGATGGTTTCTTGGATATGATATCAAAAGCACGTAGTAAAAGCTAAAAAAGACAAATTAAACAAAAATTTCTGCCCATGAAAGGAAAAAATCAACAAAGAAAAAAGGCAACCTAAGGAATGAAAGAAAATGTTTGCAAATCATGTATCTCATGGAGTTAGCATCCCAAAGATATAAGGAATTTCAACAATTCAACACTTAAAAAAAAACAAAACAATTTTTAAATGGGCAAAGGATTTGAGTAGGCAGCTTTTCAAAGTAGATATATGAATGGCCATATAAAAGACATTCAGCATCTCTAATCATAAGAGAAATACAAATCAAAACCACAGAGACTTCCCCAATGGTTCAGTGGCTAAGACTCCACTTTCCCAATGCAGGGGGCCCAGGTTCGATCCCTGGTCAGGGAACTAGATCCCACATGCTGCAACTAAGACCTGGCACAGTAAATAAATGAAATGCCTCTAAAATGAAAATAAAACCCGCAATGAGCTATCACCTCATACCCATCAGGATGGTCACTACCGAAAGAAAAAAATTACAAATGTTGGCCAAGATGTGGAAAAAATGGAATTCTCGTTGATGGGAATGTAAAACGGTGCAACCATTACGGAAAACAGGACGGAGGTTCCTCAAAAATTTAAAATTACCACATGATCCAACATTCCCATTTGGGGGCTATACATCCAAAAGAATTCAAAGCAGGATCTTGAACAGATATCTACACACACATGGTTATCTCAGCATCATTCACAATAGCCAGGAAGTGGAAGTAACACAAATAGCCAAGAGGTCAATCAACAGATGAATAAAGCAAATGTGATATGTGCATACAATGG
Organism: Tragelaphus eurycerus; assembly: GCA_935064755.1. Classification (NCBI taxonomy): domain Eukaryota; kingdom Metazoa; phylum Chordata; class Mammalia; order Artiodactyla; family Bovidae; genus Tragelaphus; species Tragelaphus eurycerus. The sequence continues at coordinate 5,761,530 of CAKXYN010000034.1, read as the reverse complement.
AATGGGGAGGGGCGCAGTAAATTAGTGTTCAGTGGGTATAGAGTTTCAGTGTTGCAAGACGAAAAAGTTGTAGAAATCTGTTGCACTACAATATAAATACACTTAACAGAATATTCACTTAAAAATGGTTTAAATGGTAAATTTAGGCTGTGTTTTGTACCACACACACAAAAACGTTTGCTTACCATTAATGCTCCTTATCAAGGGCTTTTGGTATTTCAGTGGGTTTTCTTTAAGTGTTCCTTGTTAGAAACATTAAAAGAACAGAAGCAAACAAGCTATTTTGCTTCCTGGTCCAACAAATATGATTTTAATGTGTTAAGAGTTGCAATTGAAACTTTAATTAACTACAAGCTGAATCTACTACATAATGACAAAATACGATGTTTTATTTGTCCCTCTTGGACAAGTTACTTTTTTTTAAATTCTTAACTGTGCTAAAAATATAACACAAAATTTACCATCTTAACAATTTTTGAGTGTACAGTTCAGTAGCATTAAGTATATTCCCACTGATTTGCTGACAGATCTCCAGAAATTTTTTTTTTTTGTCTTGCAAAGCTACGATTCTATATCCATTTTAGAATTTCCCATTTCTCCTTTGCTCCAGACACTGGCAATCACCATTCTGCCTCTTCTGTCTATGAATTTGACTACTCTAGGTACCGCCTACAAGTGGAATCACACAATATTTGCATAAATGGCAAAATACAATTTTTAAAATATGTGAAATGTTGCCTTGCATCAACTTTTAAGGAACTCACACATTTAGCATGCTGAGGGAAACCAAATGAAAAAAAAATTTTTTTTTTTTTTTTTTTCAGAAACCAGAAAATATCCAAGGTTATCATATTCTCGAAACTTTTCTAGAGGTTTAACCTCTCTCTGCCTGTATTTCCTCATTTATAAAATAGAGACAATAATATTGGATATTATTGGGGATACCTCTGAGGGATATCTCAGAGCACTGTACTGAGAATTAAATGTATTAATACACATAAAACATCTGGAACAGAGGCTAGCACAGAGTGTAAGGTATAGTTCTGGCGGAGGCAGAAAGAGGAAAGGACGACCTCAACGGAAGTAGGTTACCTTTATTCAGGCAAGGAGGGGTGACAGTCGGGCTTAGGACCAGGCTGAGTGCGGATCAGGAAGGCTCCATATTTATAGGGAGGTTTGTATAAGCGATAAGGGACACGTTAATCACGTGGGATGTTTTTGGCATACTTTAGTTGAGATGACATTTGTAGTTGGGCAGGAGGTAAGTCTTCTGGGCAGGTGTAGGGGGTAGAAGGTTTCTGGACAGAGGGTGATAAGTCCCAGATAGATGTAACCGGCCTGGAGCATCAGGGCGGGATCTAAAGTTCTGTTTCGTTTTCTCGGAAGTTAGATGATTCAGCAAGGGCCTTTGAAACTGTTGTTTTCTTTCCTAGGCCCCAAAGACTCCTTCACAGAGTAGGCACTCAACTTATATGAAATATCATGATTTTTACAAATATTCTACCAGTATTGATAAATACCATAATTAAGACACAATGTCTACTCTCAAGAAGCTGATAACCTAAGAATTTAAATGTTCTGCATAAAAGTCAGAAAATGGGAGGAATTTACCAATTACTATTGTTTAAGAAGGCATTCTTCAAAATATGAACAGAATCAGGAAAATATGTAAAAGAATAATTTCTTCAGCTGACAACTGAGTTGGTCTTTAGTAACACAATGATTATTTTCAGATTGCAGCCTGGCCAAGAGGTAGGCACTAATATTATTTTCTGGATACAACTAAAAGCAGATCTATTTTCACTGAGGGCAAGAAGTGAACAAATTCTTATCTCTGATTTTGAAATAGCCACACAGGAGCTTGTAACACAACTACGTTATTTGCCTGCTCTAGAGACATACTGAAAATGTTAAATGATTGTAAAGCAATAAGAGTAGTCTTTCTCTTCCTAATGAAATTCTAAAAAGCTACAGTCAGTTGTAATGCAAACAAGCATTTCTGCTGTGGCAGATTCATCACACACAGTCAGCCAACCGTGGCTGAGAAGCGCTTGCAGCCAGCAAAGCTGCCACCTGCTGTACGGAAGTGAAATCGCTTTCCGTGGACGGAAAGAAGAAGATTGCGGATGCCCTGGCAACCTGGAGAAAGCAACGGCAACCCACTCCAGTGTTCTTGCCTAGAGAATCCTGTGGACGGAGGAGCCTGGTGGGCTGCCGTCTACGGGGTCGCACAGAGTCAGACACGACTGAAGCGACTTAGCAGCAGCAGCAGCAGCATCCTTCTACCTACCTGAGCTCACCTGCTGGTTTTGCAAACTTACTCCAACTTTCATGTTTTGCTAACTTTGCCTCTTATACAACTCGACTTTCAGTTTTTCTTTCATTTCATTGACTCAAGATGGGTTATTTAATGTTGAAACACTGTAGTGTCAGAATTTACAATGATGAACCACATCTCCTCATGTCTCAGGTACAGCCTGTGTACCACTCAGTTCAGCTCAGTTGTGTCCGACTCTTTGCAACCCCATGGACTGCAGCACGCCAGACCTCCCTGTCCATCACCAACTCCCGGAGTTCACTCAAACTCATGTCCACTGAGCTGGTGATGCCATCCAACCATCTCATCCTCTGTCGTCCCCTTCTCCTCCCGCTACTATATATAAAATAGATAACCAGGAAGGACTTACTATATATAGAACAGGGACACTGCTCCTTATTCTATAATAACCTAAATAGGAAAAGAATTTGAAAAGATTAGATATACAAACATATATGTATAGCTGAGTCACCTTTCTGTACACCTGAAACAAACAAAACATTTGTAAATCAACTATATGCTGTGCTTAGCCGCTCAGCCATGTTCGACTCTTTGCCACCCCATGGACTGTAGCCCACCAGGCTCTTCTGTCCATGGAGATTCTCCAGGCAAGAATACTGGAGTGGGTTGCCATGCCCTCCTCAAAATCAACTGCTGCTGCTGCTGAGTTACTTCAGTCGTGTCCGACTCTGTGCAACCCCATAGACAGCAGCCCACCAGGCTCTCTCGTCCCTGGGATTGTCCCGGCAAGAACACTGGAGTGGGCTGCCATTTCCTTCTCCAATGCATGAAAGTGAAAAGTCAAAGTGAAGTATACTTCAATTAAAAAAAAAAAAAAAAGGCAGAGACTTCCCTGGTGATCCAGATCTGGGCTTCCAATGTAAAGGGCACCAGTTTGATCTCTGGTCAGGGAACTAAAAGCCCACATGCCATGCGATGCAACCAAAAGATTAAAAAAAAAAAAAAAAATAGCCTGTGTACATGGGAGTGAGATAATAAGTGCATAGCAAACTTCTTTCTCTGAGAATACAAATACGCACTTATCACATATCTCTTTTTAAGTTGTATATCTGTATACACCTAGGCATATTGAGTGAGAGACTGTTTAATATGTAGGCAGCAAAAAATAGTTAGGGGACTTCCCTAGCGGTCCAGTGGTTAAGAACTTGCCTTGCAATGCAGAGGATAAGGATTCGATCCTAGGCCGGGGAACTAAGACCCTACATGCCAGGGAGCAACTAAGCCTGCAAACCACACCCTCACGTGCTGCCACTAAGACCTGAAGCAGCCAAACAAGTAAATAAATATTTTTAATAATTTGTTAAATACAGAATGGTCAGATCCTCTTTTTGCATCCGAAATGTACACACACTGATCCTTAACTACAATGAAGCAAAGCAGGGACAGAGCCAAATTTCAGAAAACTTATGACATAAGCCAAGTTGATCTCCAGCATTATGATCACCTTTTGGAGATGTATTGTCCCTTCTCTCCTGCTTTCCATGCCCATGACCTTCTGATGAGCCTTAGTCGTCCAAGTTGTCTTTCTGAGACACTCAACAAAGCATATTATAAAATCTGGGACCTCGCAAACTCAGTCAGACCTTTCCAGATTCCTCCTCAAGCACCACCCACTACCACCTCATCAAAACTTACTACTCTGGGAACTTCCCTGGTGGACATGTGCTGTGCTGTGCTAAGTCACTTCAGTCATGTCTGACTCTTTGCGATCCCATGGACTGCAGCACCCTAGACCTCCCTGTTCATCACCAGCTCCCAGAGTTTACCCAAACTCTTGTCCACTGAATCGGTGATGCCATCCAACCACCTCATCCTCTGTCATCCCCTTCTCCCGCCTTCAATCTTTCCCAGCATCAGGGTCTTTTCAAATGAGTCAGCTCTTCGCATCAGGTGGCCAAAGTATTGGAGTTTCAGCTTCAGCATCATTCCTTCCAATGAACATCCAGGACTGATCTCCTTTAGGATGGACTGGTTGGATCTTCTTGCAGTCCAAGGGACTCTCAAGAGTCTTCTCCAACACCACAGTTCAAAAGCATCAGTTCTTCCGTGCTCAGCTCTCTTTATAGTCCAACTCTCACATCCATACATGACTACTTCAAAAACCATTGCCTTGACTAGATGGATCTTTGTTGGCAAAGTAATATCTCTGCTTTTTAATTTGCTGTCTAGATTGGTCATAACTTTTCTTCCAAGGAGTAAGTGTCTTTTAATTTCATGGCTGCACTCACCATCTGCAGTGAGTTTGGAGCCCCCCAAAATAAAGTCTGACACTGTTTCCACTGTTTCCCCATCTATTGGGACCAGATAAAGTGATGGGACCAGATGCCAAGATCTTAGTTTTCTGAATGCTGAGTTTTAAGACAACTTTTTTACTCTCCTCTTTCACTTTCATCAAGAGGCTCTTTAGTTCTTCTTCACTTTCTGCCATAAGGGTGGTGTCATCTGCATATCTGAGGTTATTGATATTTCTCCTGGCAATCTTGATTCCAGCTTGTGCTTCCTCCAGTCCAGTGTTTCTCATGATGCACTCTGCATATAAGTTAAATAAGCAGGGTGACAGTATACAGCCTTGACGTACTCCTTTTCCTATTTGGAACCAGTCTGTTGTTCCATGTCCAGTTCTAACTGTTGCTTCCTGACCTTCAAACAGGTTTCTCAGGAGGCAGGTCAGGTGGTCTGGTATTCCCATCTCTTTCAGAATTTCCCACAGTCTATTGTGATCCACACAAAGGCTTTGGCTTAGTCAATAAAGCAGAAATAGATGTTTTTCTGGAACTCTCTTGCTTTTTCCATGATCCAGCAGATGTTGGCAATTTGATCTCTGGTTCCTCTGCCTTTTCTAAATCCAGCTTGAACATCTGGAAATTCATGGTCAGGTACTGTTGAAGCCTGGCTTGGAGAATTTTGAGCATTACTTTACTAGCGTGTGAGATGAATGCAATTGTGCAGTAGTTTGAGCATGCTTTGGCATTGCCTTTCTTTGGGATTGGAATGAAAACTGACCTTTTCCAGTCCCATGGCCACTGCTGAGTTTTCCAAATTTGCTGGCATATTGAGGGCAGCACTTTCACAGCATCATCTTTTAGGATTTGATACAGCTCCATTTTTTAGGGTTTGATATGGACCTCCGGGAGCTGGTGATGGACAGGGAGGCCTGGCGTGATGCGGTTCATGGGGTCGCAAAGAGTCGGACACGACTGAGCGACTGATTTGATCTGATGGCTCCATATAGTTCCATCCCTGGTCAGGGAATTAGATCCCACGTGTTTCAACTAAGAGTTTGCATGCCACAACTAAAACCTGCCTGCATGCATGCTAAGTCAATTCAGTTGTAACTCTGTGCCACCCTATGGACCCCGGGGGATCTTTCCAACCCAGGGATTGAACCTACAGCTCTTATAGCTCCTGCATTGTCAGGCGGGTTCTTTACCACTAGCACAACCTGGGAAGCCCAACTAAGACCTGCCTGAGCAACCAAATAAATAAATGTTTAAAAAAAGAAAGAAAGAAAACCACACACACACACACACACACACACACACACACACACACACATCCTTTTATTAAAAAAAAAAAAAACCAGTTTTTAATTGCTGAATGATCTGTTTAATTGTTTCTGGCAAATCACATAAACCAAAAGCCAAGTTACTGTAGCTAATTACTTGATACATTAGCTACCCTCAAATATTTGTATGTTGACAAAGGCCTCTGTCAGTCCCATCACTTAATTAAAGGCATGAATAACCGGCAGGATTTTAGGCGCCATGAATACTGACAAAGCCAGTAGGGAAAATACGTAGATGGATCAGATGAGGAAAAGGTTTCAGTGACAGCATTTAAGTCGTAAAATATAGACAATGGCCAACTGTTTTACCTATGTCTAGGGGGTTTTTAACACATACACCTGTTTATGCTGTATACCTATATACACATACACACCCACACCTCTAAACACAAGAAGACTCCCCAAAGGAAAGAACATGCCACCCGCCTGTAAACACAAACATCCGTAAGTGTCTCTAGACACTGATCATGCAAGAGATGAGAAGCAGTACCTGGTTGAGTTCACTGCCCTTCACCCACAGCAGAGTTGCCCTGGTAGCAAAGTGAAACATGCATCATTTTTGGCATGAACCGTCAGGCAAGTGCCTTCATCATGTTGGGTTAATGTTCCATAACTTTTGCTCTGAGCTTCCACACTGAAAGCAGGAGGCTGTCCCTATACGTCAACATGGTTCTTTGAAAAGACTTAGATGAAGCAACCCCTCTAAAAAAGAAACCCAGGGACTTCCCCAGTGGTCTAGTGGCTAAGACTCCATGCTCCCACTGCGGAGGACCTGGGTTCAATCCCTGGTTGGGGAACTAGATCCCTGGGTAATGCCCCAATGAAGATCGGAGATCCCGCATGCCACAACTAAGATCCAGCACCATGACATAAATAAAAATAAAATTTTAAAAAAATTTAATGGATAACTATGTAGAAGGACCCTTTGCCAGATGAGTTTTCCTTACAGCTCCAGCAAAGCCCAGATTAAATGACATCTCTTATCAGATTCATGTGATGCTGAGTAATTTCTGAATTTGTTTTCCTAAGCTCAGAGATGGATATTATTCGCATATTAACACTCACTATTTGGCCCTGGTAAATAACCATTTGCTCACTAACTTGGAATATATGAGAGAGAAATCCTATAATGTCGGTTATGCACTTAAAATAAAATTGTGTCCTCTGAGCTTTAAACAAGGTATCTCTGGGGCCCCACAAGAAAATATCACTCTGCACACAGAAATATTTCAGACGACAGCAGCATGAACCCCAAAAGCATAAACTCCAAGGTGGGGATCTGGACCATCATCTGTAACATTATTTACCTGCTATTTACATTTTCTTTGGTTTGGCTGCTGAATTCAAAAGAGCAGGAGAATCTATTTTGGTACATCAGATCAGATCAGATCAGATCAGTCGCTCAGTCGTGTCCGAGTCTTTGCGACCCCATGAATCGCAGCACGCCAGGCCTCCCTGTCCATCACCAACTCCTGGAGGCCACTCAGACTCACATCCATCGAGTCAGTGATGCCATCCAGCCATCTCATCCTCTGTCGTCCCCTTCTCCTCCTGCCCCCAATCCCTCCCAGCATCAGAGTCTTCTCCAATGAGTCAACTCTTCGCATGAGGTGGCCAAAATACTGGAGTTTGAGCTCTAGCATCATTCCTTCCAAAGAAATCCCAGGGCTGATCTCCTTCAGAATGGACTGGTTGGATCTTCTTGCAGTCCAAGGGACTCTCAAGAGTCTTCTCCAACACCACAGTTCAAAAGCATCAATTCTTCGGCGCTCAGCCTTCTTCACAGTCCAGCTCTCACATCCATACATGACCACAGGAAAGACCATAGCCTACATGGCATTTATCATACATCTGCATTTCATTCGGGGAACACAAAGGAAAAGGAACAGAATGCTTGACTTTAAAAACACTTAGCCTTGGTATGATAACTTATTTCTCCAGTCCCCATCAGGCTAAAATGTAAAAGTCCAGATTCATACCTTACAGTCACAGTAAATGTGGGCTCCTAACACCCACCAGAGACACCACAACCTGCTGATAGCATTTCTCCTTCAGGGGTGCCCCAGATTTTAAAATTCAGCCTTGACTAAAAAATGTAACTGAAGCCAAAGGCTACAAAACCTAATTAGCAGGATAATGAGCATCCTTGAAAAGAACTGGAAGACAGTTGAATGGGAACTTTGAAAAGACAAAGTATTCTATTGGATACTCCATCTTGTTTAGGCTCCAGGAAAAGCTTGGTGAATATTTACAGGCAACCCATGATAAAACTCTAAGTTAAATGTAGACTTTTGCTGTGACCTGTCAGCATAAAGTTGAGTTTCTGTCTAAGAAGGTTTCCTAAGAATATCAAAGAACATTCCTGTGATATTGAGAGATTTGTTTTAATAGTCACAGGAAATAAATATTTGTTACAGTATTTCCTACAGAAAACTATTAGAACACTAGATTGCAACTATTTTTCTCACAGAAGGTTTATTTTAACCATCTACTTTGTGACAATCTACTTTCTATGACTTCACTGTTTTCTTACTTCATTTATATATAATTGAATCAGCAAGTCTTGTGACTCCAAGAAAATCATCTCTTTTCAGACTTTTTCCCTTTTTAAATACATCTTCTGTATTCTAAAAGTTTTATCTCTCTAAAATAGATTTTAAATTATTTATATTTTAAATTTCCTATTTTTTTTTGTTTGTTTGTTTTCTTCTTATCACAGCTTTGGTAATATTTCCCTTAGTCTTCAAACTAATGAAGAGATATACCTCACCCCAAAAGACTAAGTAACTCAAGTATTTGTTGGACACTAAATATATTGTCAAATATGAATCAAATCCCTTATGACTATATAGTAGAGTGAGAAATAGATTCAAAGCATTAGATCTCATTGCCAGAGTGCCTGAAGAGCTATGGATGGAGATTCGTGCCATTGTATAGGAAACAGGGATCAAGACCATCCCCATGAAAATGAAATGCAAAAAAGCAAAATGGCTGTCTGAGGAAGCCTTACAAATAGCTGTGAAAAGAAGAGAAGCAAAAAGCAAAGGAGAAAAGGAAAGATATAACCATTTGAATGCAGTTCCAAAGAATAGCAAGGAGAGAAGAAAGCCTTTCTTAGTGATCAATGCAAAGAAATAGTGGAAAACAATAGAATGGGAAAGACTAGAGATCTCTTCAAGAAAATGAGAGATACCAAGGGAAAATTTCATGCACAGATGGACACAATAAAGGATAGAAACAGTATGGACCTAACAGAAGCAGAAACTATTAAGAAGAGGTGGCAAGAATACACAGAAGAACTATACAAAAAAGATCTCCATGACCCAGATAATCATGATGGTATGGTCACACTCACCTAGAGCCAGACATCCTGGAATGTGAAGTCAAGTGGGCCTTAGGAAGCATCACTACGAACAAAGCTAGTGGAGGTGATGGAATTCCAGTTGAGCTCTTTCAAATCCTAAAAGATGATGCTGTGAAAGAGCTGCCCTCAATATGCCAGCAAATTTGGAAAACTCAGCAATGGCCACAGGACTGGAAAAGGTCAGTTTTCATTCCAATTTCATTTCAATCTCAAAGAAAGGCAATGCCAAAGAATGCTCAAACTACTACACAATTGCACTCATCTCACACACTAGTAAAGTAACGCTCAAAATTCTCCAAGCCAGGCTTCAACAGTACATGAACCATGAACTTCCAGATGTTCAAGCTGCATTAGAAAAGGCAGAAGAATCAGAGATCAAATTGCCAACATCCATTGGATCATTCAAAAAGCAGGAAAGTTCAAAAACAAAACATTTCTGCTTTATTGACTAAGCCAAAGCCTTTGACTATGTGGATCACAATAAACTGTGGAAAATTCTGAAAGAGATGGAAATACCAGACCACCTGACCTGCCTCCTGAGAAACTTGTTTGAAAGTCAGGAAGCAACAGTTAGAACTGGATGTGGAACAACAGACTGGTTCCAAATAGGAAAAGGAGTACGTCAAGGCTGTATACTGTCACCCTGCTTATTTAACTTATATGCAGAGTGCATCATGAGAAACGCTGGGCTGGAGGAAGCACAAGCTGGAATCAAGATTGCCAGGAGAAATATCAATAACCTCAGATATGCAGATGACACCACCCTTATGGCAGAAAGTGAAGAAGAACTAAAGAGCCTCTTGATGAAAGTGAAAGAGGAGAGTGAAAAAGTTGGCTTAAAACTCAGCATTCATGGAGAGGGTGCGGAGAGAAGGGAACCCTCTTACACTGTTGGTGGGAATGCAAACTAGTACAGCCACTATGGAAAACAGTATGGAGATTCCTCAAAAAACTGGGAATAGAACTGCCTTATGATCCAGCAATCCCACTGCTGGGCATACACACTGAGAAAACCAGAATTGAAAGAGACACGTGTACCCCAATGTTCATAGCAGCACTGTATACAATAGCCAGGACGTGGAAGCAACCTAGATGTCCATCCACAGATGAATGGATAAAGAAAGCTGTGGTACATATACACAATGGAGTATTACTCAGCCATTAAAAAGAATACATTTGAACCAGTTCTAAGGAGGTGGATGGAACTGGAGCCTATTATACAGAGTGAAGTAAGCCAGAAAGAAAAACACAAATACAGTATACTAACGCATATATATGGAATTTAGAAAGATGGTAAAAATAACCCTATTTACGAGACAGCAAAAGAGACACTGATGTATAGAACAGACTTTTGGACTCTGGGACTGGGAGAGGGTGGGATGATTGGGGAGAATAGCATTGAAATATGTATAATATCATATCTGAAACGAGTCGTCAGTCCAGGTACGATGCCCGATAACAGATGCCTGGGGCTGGAGCACTCGGACGACCTGGAGGGATGGTGTGGGGAGGAGGGAGGGAGGAGGGTTCAGGATGGGGAACACGTGTATACTGGTGGCGGATCTATCTCGATGTATGGTAAAAGCAATGCAATATTGTAAAGTTAAGCAAAATTTTTAAAAATAAATAAATAAATAAAGGCCATAAAGCCAAAAAAAAAAAAAAAACAAAACTCAGCATTCAGAAAACTAAGATCTTGGCATATGGTCCCATCACTTCATGGCAAATAGATGGGGAAACAGTGTCAGACTTTATTTTGGGGGGCTCCAAACTCACTGCAGATGGTGATTGCAGCCATGAAATTAAAAGATGCTTACTCCTTGGAAGAAAAGTTATGACCAACCTAGACAGCAAATTAAAAAGTAGAGACATTACTTTGTCAACAAAGGTCCCTCTAGTCAAGGCAATGGTTTTTCAAGTAGTCATGTATGGATATGAGAGTTGGACTACAAAGAAAGCTGAGTGCTGAAGAACTGATGCTTTTGAACTGTGGTGTTGGAGAAGACTCTTTCGAGTCCCTTGAACTGAAAGGAGATCCAACCAGTCCATCCTAAAGGAAATCAGTCCTGACTGATGTTGAAGCTGAAATTCCAATATTTTGGCCACCTGATGCGAAGAGCTGACTCATTTGAAAAGACTCTGATGCTGGGAAAGATTGAAGGCAGGAGGAGAAGGGGATGACAGAGGATGAGGTGGTTGGATGGCATCACCGACACAATGGACGTGAGTTTGGGTAAACTCCAGGAGTTGGTGATGGACAGGGAGGCCTGGTATGCTGCAGTCCATGGGGTTGCAAAGAGTCGGACACGACTGAGCAACTGAACTGAACTAAAATATATTGTATGAATATTTGTTATGGTAAAAGCAAAATTTTTAAAAATTTTAGACTCACATGCCAAGAGTTAGTTTAACCGTATTCTTCATGGTACACTGTCATAATTATCTGTAAAAAGCTTCCTTATTTAGTTTATATTTACTTTTATTTCCATCCTCCACATAGCAAACAAATTAGTCCCTTTCCACCTCTTGGCTTTATGGTGGTGGTTTAGTCATTCATTCGTGTCTGACTTTTGCAACTCATGGGCTATAGCCCACCAAAATCCATGGGATTTTCTAGGCAAGAATACTGGAGTGATTTGCCATTTCCCTATCCAGGGGCTCTTCCCAACCCAGGCTGAGATTCCAGCGAAGCCCTTGGCTTTATAGTGGTGGTTTTTAATCTGCTTCCCTGGAGAGACTCAGATTGCCTTCAACTCCTGATCCGTGCCTGTTACCAATGGATTGCCTGCTCAGCAAAAGGGAATATGGGCCTTTTTTAATGTGTTTTTTTTTTTTTTTCCTGTCAGCTGACACAATATTAAGCCTCATCAGTAAAGGGGGGAAAATGGAGAAGCCGTTCAGGAGGAAGAGGTTTCTTTCCCAGCTCTGCTCTTTCATCACGGGTCTGAGCACAGGCGGATCCCACGTGCGGGGCTCCTGCAGTGCGCAGCAGTCAACAACACCCTGAGACCAACAGGTTTCCCCAGAACTGTCCCTGGGGACAGTCAGGCAGTTCTGCAGCAGCAGGCCTCCAGCATTCAGCAGACTTCAGGAGGACTGAAGACTTCGCTAGTACCCTCCTCCATGCAGTTGTGTTTTTAAGTGCTTTTTTAATTTTATTTTTTAATTGGTGTAAAATTGCTTTACAATGCTGTGTTGGTTTCCTGCTATACATCATGCGAATCAGTCATAATTATATAAATACATATAAATATATATTATATATAAATACATATATAATAAATATATAAAAATATATATTTCCCCTCCCTCTTGAGCCTCCCTCCCCTCCTGCCTTCCCACCCCTGTAGGTCACCACAGAGCACTGGGCTGGGACCCCTGCGTTATACAGCAGCTTCCCACTAACTGTGCATCTTATACACAGCAGTATATATATATGTCAATGCTACTTTGACAATCTGTCCCACACTCACCTTCCCCCACTGCGTCTACAAGTCTGTTCTCTACTAGGTTCATCAGTATTATTTTTCTAGATTCCATATGTGTATATACACACGATACTTGTTAATATGCGATACTTGTTTTTCTCTTTCTGACTTACTTCCCTCTGTATAAGAGGCTCTGGGTTCATCCACCTCATGAGAACTGACTCAAATTCATTCCTTTGTTTGGCTGAGTAATATTCCCTTGTGATATATGTATATATATTTATACCACATCATCTTTACCCATTCATCTGTCGATGGGGATCTAGGTTGCTTCCATTCCTGGCTATTGTAAACATTGCTGCAATCAACACTGGGATACATGAGTCTTTGTGAAAATTGAGGTTTTCTCAGGGTATACGCCCAGTAGTGGGATTGCTGGGCTTTATTCCAAGTAGTTTCACAGTGGAGAGTTGGCAGTAAGACACCTCCCCCCAACAGCTTTGCCCAGTACCCTAGAGGGTGGATTTCTGGAAAACTCTAGAGGACAGATTTCCAACAAGTTACACTGTCCAGGCCCCAGAGTGACTTCTCTGCCATCCGTGAGCCACAGGCATGCCCTCTCCAATGAGGTCTAGACCCTAGTCCTGGAAGAGGGCAGGCCCCTCCACTGGACTCCTGATCTCAGAGAGCAGACGTGGCTACTCCTGACATCTGCTGCTCCTATGCTCTTTAGTACTCTCTTTACTTCCCACTAACGAACATCACATTACTCCAATACCCTAGCAAAATCAATCCTTTATATTCAATATTCCTGCTCAAATTATTATGTGATTTCTCTTCATTCCCTTGCCACAGCAATTGGTTCAGTCACCTCAAAGTGGTCCAATCACAGTTCATCCCAGGGATAAGTAGGAACCGCAGGAAAGGGATCCATTCTCTCTTTCTCTTCCTTTTCCACCTTCTCCTCCCTCTCTCTTTCTTTCTTTTCTTCTGTTAAACTTAACCTTGAAGTGAAAGTGAAAGTCACTCAGTCGTGTCCAACTCTTTGAGACCCCATACAGTCCATGGAATTCTCCAGGCCAGAGTACTGGAGTGGGTAGCCTTTCCCTCCTCCAGGGGATCTTCCCAACACAGGGATCAAATCCAGGTCTCCCGCATTGAGGGTAGATTCTGTACCAGCTGAGCCACAAGGAAAGCCCAGTTTAACCTTGGGTAGATATTATCCTGCAGTTGCTAAAGACTACCGTAGGAAGCCTGCCAGTAAATCTGACCATAAGGCCAGGAGATGGAGAGAAACCAATTTCTGATGACATTACCTAAAGCTAGCTTTACTCTGGGAGTTTTCAGCAAGATGAGCTAGAAGTCTCCCTTTGGCTTCAGTCAGTTGAAGATGGATATCGTGTTATCCACAACATAACTTACCATTTAGAAGTCAGATAGGGGCGTAATTTACCGATCTTGCCAGCTGAGAAACAGCACAGTGAGCAGTGATTCAGCAGAGAGAAAGGGACTCAGCTCTCCTTTGGAGTGAATTCTAACCCACCACATAACCAGACCCTACCTTTGCATCACCACTTGTCCCTCACCACCCAGGGCAGAGTGTCCCCAGACTTGGACTGGGCAGGATCTAAGTGCATCAGAGTTGGAAAAAGTGTAAACATTCACTTCAAAGTCTTCCTTAGCTTTTAAACTTCTCTCTCTCTTCTCCATCCCCCTTCCCTTGCTTGAAAATAAAGTGAAAGAGCCGCTGCCAAGAAGGACATTAAATCAAGCGAAACAGAAAAAGGCAAAGAGAGGAAATCAAAGGGAGAAATTCTGAGTACCCACAAAGGCTTCATTAGGCTCACCACAAAGACAAGCTCAATTTCTTGCTTATTGACATTAATGAGTTTGATGCGAGTCCAACAGCAAAGCCAGGCGAAGCTGTTTGCTCTTACTGGGGGCATGGGCTGGGGGAGTGGTCCCAGGATATCTGCAGCTGCTTGCAAACTCCTGAACTCCACGAAAGGTCATCTTTCTTGATTGGTGTTCATTTCTTTCTATGTGCCACCAATCAAGTGCTAGCCAAGCGGATGGCTGCCGGCGGGTCCTGACCCGCCAGGTCCGCAGCTGCCTCCTCATCCCAGAACTGGTCCACCCTCCCCTGCCTTGAAAGTCCTCCATTCAGGAGCAGTTCTTTAACTAGAAGTCATAGGGGCCCAATGGGTATTTCATGAATAAATCTACGTGACTGATGAACTGCACATAGAGCTATGGGAAGGGCTGGGCGAGAAACAAAGAAATGTAACTTAAGGAATAAAATAAATAGAGCTTCAGATCAGATCAGTCGCTCAGTCGTGTCCAACTCTTTGCGACCCCATGAAGCGCAGCACCCCAGGCCTCCCTGTCCATCACCAACTCCTGGAGGTCACTCAGACTCACATCCATCGAGTCAGTGATGCCATCCAGCCATCTCATCCTCTGTCGTCCCCTTCTCCTCCTGCCCTCAATCCCTCCCAGCATCAGAGTCTTCTCCAATGAGTCAACTCTTCACATGAGGTGGCCAAAGTACTGGAGTTTCAGCTTTAGCATCATTCCTTCCAAAGAAATCCCAGGGCTGATCTCCTTCAGAATGGACTGGTTGGGTCTCCTTGCAGTCCAAGGGACTCTCAAGAGTCTTCTCCAACACCACAGTTCAAAAGCATCAATTCTTCGGCGCTCAGCCTTCTTCACAGTCCAGCTCTCACATCCATACGTGACCACAGGAAAGACCATAGCCTTGACTAGGTGAACCTTTGTTGGCAAAGTAATGTCTCTGCTTTTGAATATGTGATCTAGGTTGGTCATAACTTTCCTTCCAAGGAGTAAGCATCTTTTAATTTCATGGCTGCAGTCACCATCTGTAGTGATTTTGGAGCCCAGAAAAATAAAATCTGACACTGTTCCACTGTTTCCCCATCTATTTCCCATGAAGTGATGGGACCGGATGCCATGATCTTCGTTTTCTGAATGCTGAGTTTTAAGCCAACTTTTTCACTCTCCACTTTCACTTTCATCAAGAGGCTTTTGAGTTCCTCTTCACTTTCTGCCATAAGGGTGGTATCATCTGCATATCTGAGGTTATTGATATTTCTCCCGGCAATATTGATTCCAACTTGTGTTTCTTCCAGTCCAGCATTTCTCATGATGTACTCTGAATAAAAGTTAAATAAACAGGGTGACAATATACAGCCTTGACATACTCCTTTTCCTATTTGAAACCAGTCTGTTGTTCCATGTTCAGTTCTAACTGTTGCTTCCTGACCTGCATACAGATCTCTCAAGAGGCAGATCAGGTGGTCTGGTATTCCCATCTCTTTCAGAATTTGCCACAGTTTATTGTGATCCACACAGTCAAAGGCTTTTGCATAGTCAATAAAGCAGAAATAGATGTTTTTCTGGAACTCTCTTGCTTTTTCCATGATCCAGTGGATGTTGGCAATTTGATCTCTGGTTCCTCTGCCTTTTCTAAAACCAGCTTGAACATCAGGAAGTTCACGGTTCACATATTGCTGAAGCCTGGCTTGGAGAATTTTGAGCATTACTTTACTAGCGTGTGAGATGAGTGCAATTGTGCAGTAGTTTGAGCATTCTTTAGCATTGCCTTTCTTTGGAATTGGAATAAAAACTCACCTTTTCCAGTCCTGTGGCCACTGCTGAATTTTCCAAATTTGTTGGCATATTGAGTGCAGCACTTTCACAGCATCATCTTTCAGGATTTGGAATAGCTCCACTGGAATTCCATCACCTCCACTAGCTTTGTTCGTAGTGATGCTTTCTAAGGCCCACTTGACTTCATATTCCAGGATGTCTGGCTCTAGGTCAGTGATCACACCATCGTGATTATCTGGATCATGAAGATCTTTTTGGTACAGTTCTTCTGTGTATTCTTGCCACCTCTTCTTAATAGCTTCTGCTTCTGTTAGGTCCATGCCATTTCTGTCCTTTATCAAGCCCATCTTTGCATGAAATGTTCCTTTGGCATCTCTGATTTTCTTTAAGAGATCCCTAGTCTTTCCCATTCTGTTGTTTTCCTCTATTTCTTTGCATTGATCATTGAAGAAGGCTTTCTTATCACTTCTTGCTATTCTTTGGAACTCTGCATTCAGATGCTTATATCTTTCCTTTTCTCCTTTGCTTTTCGCTTCTCTTCTTTTCACAGCTATTTGTAAGGCCTCCCCAGACAGCCATTTTGCTTTTTTGCATTTCTTTTCCATGGGGATGGTCTTGATCCCTGTCTCCTGTACAATGTCATGAACCTCATTCCATAGTTCATCAGGCACTCTATCAGATGTAGGCCCTTAAATCTATTTCTCACTTCCACTGTATAAGCATAAGGGATTTGATTTAGGTCATACCTGAATGGCCTAGTGGTTTTCCCTACTTTCTTCAATTTAAGTCTGAATTTGGCAATAAGGAGTTCATGGTCTGAGCCACAGTCAGCTCCTGGTCTTGTTTTTGCTGACTGTACAGAGCTTCTCCATCTTTGGCTGCAAAGAATATAATCGATATGATTTTGGTGTTGACCATCTGGTGATGTCCATGTACAGAGTCTTCTCTTGTGTTGTTGGAAGAGGGTGTTTGTTATGACTAGTGCATCTTCTTGGCAAAACTCTTACATGGTACAAAAACATAGCAAATACAGACAGTGGCAGAGCTGAGATTCAAACTCCCATCTTTATATCCAGAGTTATGTATTCCATCAACATGCTGTCTCTCTGGGGACTTCCCGGGTCCAGTGGTTAAGACTCCAAGTTTCCAGTGCAAAGGGCATGGTTTCCATCCCTGGTCCTAGAAGATCTCGCATCCTGGTGTGGCGCGACCAAATAAATTAATTAATTTTTTAAAACCTTGATATCTGTCTGGGAAGAATGGGGGCCAAGAAGGGAGGAATCAAGCAAAGAGACTGAGAGTTTGGGGAGAAAGAATTAACCATAGCATAGTTTGTTGGTTTTCTCACACATGGCAAGTACTCAACAAGACTTCTCATGTTATATTTCACCTTACTCCTCACAACAATCTGAGTGAGTGAGTGAAAGTTACTCAGTCATGTCCAATTCTTTGCAACCCCATGGACTATGCAGTCCACGGAATTCTCCAGGCCACAATACTGGAGTGGGCAGCCTTTCCCTTCTCCAGGGGATCTTCCCAACCCAGGGATTGAACCCAGTCTAAGAGTAGTCATTTCTACTGACAAGGATTCCAAAGTTCAAAGAGGTGAAACAATTTCACTGAGGTTGTAAGACTTACAAATGTCAGTGAAAGTGGAAGTGTTAGTCGTTCAGTTGCGTCTGACTCTTTGTGACCCGTGGACTGTAACCGACAAGGTTCCCCTGTCCATGACATTCTCCAGACAAGAATACTGGGCTGGGTAGCCATTCCCTTCTCCAGAGGATCTTCCCAACCCAGGGTTCAAACCTGGGTCTTCTGCATTGCAGGCAGATTCTTTACCATCTGAGCCACCAGGGAAGCCCTATAAATGTCAGAATCAGAATTAAAACACATTTCTATCCAAAGTCCATACCCCTCGAATGCCAAGTAAGATCATCTCTTCCCATTCAAGTGCACCAGAGACTTGTTTTCTGAAAAAATCCTGACATTGTGCCCATTTTCTACTACATTTTTTAAAATTTTAGAAATCTTGATGTAAATATGATATAATCCTAGAGAAATAGATATGTCTTTAGAACCTGTTTTATTCTGGATGCATGTTCGGTAATTCAACAAACATTTACTGAGAGCCAGGCACTCTGGTAGGTCCTAGAAATGCAAAGACAATTAAGACATAGTTCATTTCTTCAAAGAGTCTGAGACTCTGGGAGAAAATGGACAGAAGTAAAGTGAAGGTCACTCAGTCGTGTCCGACTCTTTGGGACCCCATGGACTATACAGTCCATGGAATTCTCCAGGCCAGAATATTGGAGTGGGTAGCCTTTCCCTTCTCCAGGGAATTTTCCCAATCCAAGGATCGAACCCAGGTCTCCCGCAATGCAGGCAGATTCTTTACCAGCTGAGCCACAAAATGGACAGAGAAATAGACAATTACAAAATAGTGTGCCTACTTCCCTTTAGTTTACGAGTCTATACAGGCCGTAAGGGCAGCCCAGAGGGAGGGAAATTAGCCTGAACCGGGTGATGAGGAAAGTCAGGAAGTATTTCTGGCAAGAAGTGATGTATGAATGGAGGCAATTTGTATTAATCCAGGGTAGCACTACGTTTCATAATCAGACTCCCCTGTAGCCTTAGCTGACCTTCATTTCCTCCTTTCTGATGCCTGGAATCTCACACAATGGCAGGATCTCGCCATTGGAGATCCTGCCAATTGTGACCCTGATGACAGAAACCATGTTCTATAACATTAGGTCAGAAAGATAGATGTAATCCAGGTGTGTGGAAATAAGAAGCCATCATACTAGCCTGAATTAGCCTGGTTATGAATTTTCTCTTGTGGGAAAGCCCAACATCTTTTTTTTTAATGCACTGTTATTGGGGTTTATTCAATCCTAATCCTAGCTAATTCAGAGTAATGCTGCTGCTATTCTCAATTAGACACTCTAAGAGGAGACTTCAGCCTAGTAAAGGAGAGAAAAAAGATGGCTTCAATGTAAGACAAGATCTTCTTAAAGTGTCTGTGAGACCAAGGAGAAGATAAATGCTCAGTAAGTAATAATGGCCATGGAGCTATAGATAAAGATTTTGAAGGGGATCAGGATTGGTCACCCCAAAATAGGTCACATTGGCATAAGGATTATTTTGACTGGAGGAAGTTGATAATCAACAGATGAAAGAGAAATTCTCTGTCCTCCCTTTATCTGCCTAAAAGCAGGGCATGAATTTCCCTTGTGAAGGTGGACGCTCTCCCAGACAAGGGAGAGGACAGCAGCTCTCATCACTGAAGTTGGCAGTGGAGATGAGTCTGCAGCCACAGACCTCTAAAATAATCTTTGTCTTCCATTAGTTTCTAAAGCAGGGTGTGCTAAGCTACTTCTGCTGCTGCTGCTGCTGCTGCTAAGTCCCTTCAGTCATGTCCAACTCTGTGCGACCCCATAGACAGCACCCACCAGGCTCCCCGTCCCTGGGATTCTCCAAGCAAGAACACTGGAGTGGGTTGCCATTTCCTTCTCCAATGCATGAAAGTGAAAAGTGAAAGTGAAGTTGCTCAGTCGTGTCCAACTGTTCACGACCCCATGGACTGCAGCCTACCAGGCTCCTCCGTCCATGTGATTTTCCAGGCAAGAGTACTGGAGTGGGGTGCCTGCCTTCTCCATAAGCTACTTCAGTCATGTCCAACTCTTTATGATCCTATGGACTGTATCCCTCCAGGCTTCTCTGTCCATGGGATTCTCCAGGCAAAAATACTGGAATGAGTTGTCATTTCCTCCTCCAGGGGATCTTCCCAGCCCAGGGATCAAACCCACATCTGTTTTGTCTATCTGCATTGGCAGGCAGGTGCTTTACCACTAGCGCCACCTAAGAAGCCCACCAAAGAACTTACTGGAAAAGTCCACTCTAACATGCTACCCCAGAAGATTTACTTCATCAGAAATTCTGGGGACAGGGCCTGATCTGTTTAATAAATTCCACAGACAATCCTGATACATGCACAAGTCTGAGAATTAAAGAGACAAGCTCATTTGCTAAGACTGAGAAGGAAGTGGTGAGGTTAAAGACTTCAAGAGGATGGGAAATTTTGAAAGAACTACTGGGAAGAAAAAGAGAGATTGATTGAGAACTTCTGAAAGGATAGCCTGAGATACATTCTGCCAAACTCCTGGTGCTGAATACTAGTACTGGGTGTAAAGATGGAGTGGGAGGTCCAATAGCATTTTGATTTTTTTGAAAAGTGTAACATAAGCAATTGCAATAGGAATTCTTTGACAGCATGTATAGGGCCATAGGAATAACTGGTGACAAGAGGGCATCCCTGAAGGGAGAGAGAACACTGCTTTTATTTATTTTTCTAAGCCCTTTATTTCTTTAGTTTTTGGCTGTGCTGGGTCTTCGTTGCTGTGTTCGGGCTTTCTCTAGTTGCGTCCAGCCAGGGCCACTCTCTGATTGTGGTGTCTCCTCTTATTGCAAAGCACCGCCTCTAGCACGCGAGCTTCAGTATCTACAGCACACGAGCTCAGTAGCTGGGGCGCAAGGGCTTAGTTGCTCTGCAGCATGTGGGATCTTTCCGACAAGAGATCCAACCTGTGTCCTCTGCATTGGCAGGGAGATTCTTATCCACTGTACCACCAGGGAAGCCCAGAACACTGCTTTCAGAGTCCACATAACCTGGATTCACTTCCTAGCTCTGCCACAACCAGCCATGGGAGTTCAAGAAATTTACTTAATCCCTCTGAGCCTATTTCCTCAACATGGGACTGGAAATACAACAGCTATATGGAGGCTCCACCTACATTAAACATGGCACATGGAAATTCCTAGCTCAAAGCCCGACATGACAGAGCTAATGTTATGTATTTGTGTATGTGTCAGATTGTGTCATATTAATGTGTGAACCCTGTAACGTTTGTTCCTTGATCTTGTCACTTTCTTGGTTCTCCTGGGCTAAGCTGGACTCTAGTTAGGTTCTCATTTCGGGACCCAGGATACCCCATAGGCTCCTGGCAGAGAGTGGAACATAAAGAGTAACCCCATTGAAAGCTTCTGTTTGGGGACTTCCCTAGCAGTCCAGTAGTTAAGAATCCACCTGCCTATGGAGGAGACACAGGTTCAGTCCTTGGTCTGGGAAGATCATACCCTGAAGCAGCTAAGCCCCGTGCACCACATCTGCTGAGCCTGCATGTCCAGAACCTATGCTCTGCAACAAAAGAAGCCACTGCAACGAGAAGCCTGCACCGTGACAAAGAGCAGCCCCCGCTCGCTGCAACTAGAGAAAGCCTGTGAGCAGCAATGTAGACTCAGTGCATCCATTAAAAAAAAAAAAAAAGCAAGTTTCTGTTTGGCAAAGAGTGGAAGCTGTTACATCCATCCATGATCCACTGGGCAACTCAAGTTATAAGGCCCAAACCAAAGCCAGTCAAATGGACATGAGACTTCTCAGGAAGATGCGGCTTGGGTGGAGAAAGAATAAACAATCCAAACAAAGAATGCACTCTATTAAAATGGCTCTGAGGAATTTCAAATGGGATCTGCGGGGCTCTAGTTGAAAGCAAAAGTCAGAGAGCAGCTGGAAGGCAACGTGGGCTCCCCCAAGACGGTAAAGGTTTGCCACCGTCTGGAAACTTACTTCCTTTTGCTATGTCTACACATTGGTTTTTTCTGATTAGTGACCACCGATGGTTAGTGCATTCATTTGCTAGGGCTGCCATAGCATCTCACCATTCTGGAGGCTGGAAGTCCAAAGTCAACGTCCAAGGTCAAGAAGTCAGGCGGTTGGTTTCTACCGAGGACCGAGAGAAGTCTGTTCCAGGTCTCACTCCTCGGTTTATAGGTGGGCAAATTCATGTTCACATGACATTCTCCCTGTTTTCCTTCTTATTAAGGACTTAATAAAAGATCTCCTTTTATTAAAGGACCACCCTACTCCAGCAGGGCTAAGTCATAATCAATTATATGTGCAAAGACACTGCCTCCAAAAAAGGTCCTATTCACAAACCTTTATACGTGAAATCTAAAAAAAAAAAAAAAATGGTATAAATGAACTGATCTACAAAACACAAGTGGAGTTAAAGAAGCTGAAAACAATCTTATAGTTACCAAGAGGGGAAGGCAAGAAGGGATAAATGAGAGATTGAGATTGACGTATACACACTACTATATATAAAACAGATAACTAATTTAAGACCTACTATACAACACAGGGAACTCTACTCAGTACTTTGTAATGGCCTATATGGAAAAGAATCTAAAAAAGAAGGGATATATGTATATGTGTAACTGACTCACTTTGTTGTACAGCAGAGAGTAATATAACATTATAAATCAGCTATACTCCAATAAAAAAAAATTTAAGTCCTATCCTAGGCTATTGGGGGTTAGATTTTAATGTATGAGTTTGGAGAAACATAATTCAACCCATAAGAGGCAACAATAAAACCCTCACAAGACCTGGCTTGTTTTCCAGAAACAACAAGAAATTGGACAGCAGTTCTTTCACTCGACAGACTTTCTGGCTGAGAAACGAACTCCAAATAGTGAATTTTAGCAGCTCACAAAGGGGAATCATGAATTGAGTCCCCTTAGCACCCTAAACTGGGAACTGCCACCCCCGGTTCACTGGTGCAAACAGGGCACAGAACACCTTTTGAATGAACCGGTTCTGCAGAGACACGCAGTATCAGTGAGGATTGTCAGCCCAGCGGAATTCACTGTCTGAGATGCATACATGTAATTACCTAAGCTCCTTCTCCCAGAGACCAGAGAGAATTCCAGGCTGCCTATTTCAGACCAAATGTGTGCTCCGCTGGTTATCCATCCCAGAGAGACGGAGTGGGAAAGGGAGGCGGGTTCCCCACCGTCCTCACGTGTGGTGGTGGCCGCAGGAGTCACAGCCGACAGGTGAGACCTCTGCTTGGGGCACCTGAACGTCTCTGCTAGAACTCTGCCCGCTCTCAACACCTGTCTTCCCCCAACCTTTCTTCTTTTAATAAAAGCCACAGTCCCTTTCGGCACCGCCAAGAACAACGCCTGCCCATTCCCTTCCCCAGGCGCATCTCTCCGTCTCTAGAAAGGTTACTCCTTTCACCAGCAGACAATGGGAGCTCTCAGATGACGCCTTCTGCCCTTTCACAGAGTAAATTACCATTTTTCGTTCAGGTGGGATTCACGGCTTCCCCATTTCTGCCTCTCTCCCATCCTGGTGATTCTTCCTGCTTTCTTTATGAATTCGTGCCCTTCTCCTGTGCCCATCCGCCTCCTTTCTACACACACACACACACGTTTGCGTATTATGACCTGTATATAAAGCCTCAACCAGGCCGCTCAGAAAGGAGAGACCGCAGCTGCCATGTGCCCCGTGAAAGTCATACACTGACTGTAATAGACACGGGGGTCACATTCCAAGCCCTGCCTGGACGCTGAACACACAGACCTTCTCCTGTTACAGTTTTTCTCAGCATCACAGTCCCATGACCCAGCCATAGTCACAGGCAGGGGCTCAGGCTGGTCTGCAGGGAAGGAACCGGGGCTGGGACAGGGTTGGGGGGGGGGGGCGGGGCGGGGGGAGGGGTGGTTGGGTGAGGGCGGTGGGGAGGGGTGGTTGGGTGAGGGCAGGGGGTTAGATTCAGGCTCCAGGCAGGAGAGGGAAGCTCCTGGCCCACAGATGTGCACTCATCAGTACTCATGATCTAGAGCCACATTGGGCTGTACAGACGGCAGCATCTGCACAGTGCCTCACACAGTCAGGGCTGAGGGCCTGACCTAGAATCCCCCATTGCAAAGACAGCATGATAACACAGTCAAGTAATTCTCATTAGAGAACAAGCTTGGGGTTACCAGAGGGGATGGGTGCCCTTTAATAAGAGGGAACCTTAAGCTTTCTTAAGATTTTCTAACATTATTTCACCTTCTTACTTAATCTATGATATCTAAGATATTTTATATAGAAAAAAATACTATTTTAGATCTATATGCTTTGAAAGATTGTTATTATAAAATTTATTTAATATACCCTTAACAATACATTCATTTATTCAGTAAATATAGATTGAGGTTCTGATGTGAGCCACAGCCTGTGCTAACTCATAAAGATGCATTTTAACTGATCCTCATTTAGTAAATCTGTCATGTAATATCCCTTAAATTTTTTATACAGAAAAAATATTTGGGGAATGGACATACACACACTGCTATATATAAGATAGATTACCAGCAAGGACCTACTTATAGTCAATATTCTGTGATAACCTATATGAGAAAAGAATCCAACAAAGAATAAATTCATGTGGATGGATAACTGAATCACTGTGCTGTACAGCTGAAACTGACTCAGCATTGTAAATCAACTGTACTCCAATAAAATTAAAAGAAAAAATAAAAGTATGTCCTGAATAAACAACAAGTTCCCACTGCATAGCACAGGGAACTACACTCAAAATCCTGTGATAAACCATTATGGAAAAGCATATAAAAAAAGTATGTGTATATACATATATACATTTGAATCACTTTGTTGTATCAGATCAGATCAGATCAGATCAGTCGCTCAGTCGTGTCCGACTCCTTGCGACCCCTGCAGCAGAAATTAATACTGTGAAGAAAGCTGAGCACTGAAGAATTGATGCTTTTGAACTGTGGTGTTGGAGAAGACTCTTGAGAGTCCCTTGGACTGCAAGGAGATCCAACCAGTCCATTCTGAAGGAGATCAGCCCTGGGATTTCTTTGGAAGGAATGATGCTAAAGCTGAAACTCCAGTACTTTGGCCACCTCATTCGAAGAGTTGACTCATTGGAAAAGACCCTGATGCTGGGAGGGATTGGGGGTGGGAGGAGAAGGGGATGACAGAGGATGAGATGGCTGGATGGCATCACGGACTCAATGGACATGAGTCTGAGTGAACTCCGGGAGTTGTTGATGGACAGGGAGGCCTGGCGTGCTGCCTTTCATGGGGTTGCAAAGAGTCGGACACGACTGAGTGACTGGACTGAACTGAACTGAACTGAAATCAATGATACTCCAATAAAATTAAAGAATAAAAGTATGTCCTGGATAAACAACAAGGTCCCAGTGCATAGCACGGGGAACTATATTCAGTATCCTGCGATAGACAATTATGAAAAGAATATAAGAAAGTATGTGTGTATATAAATATATATACATATAAATGTATAAATCACTTTGTTGTATAGCAGAAATTAATACAACATTGTAAATCAACTATACTTCAATCAAACAAATAAATAATTTTTTAAGTTAAAAAAAGATATTTTTGTTGTCAAAAATGCTAAACTGGCAACATATCACACTGAAAACTGAATTCATATCAAAATATGTATTCAGATCAGCCCTATGTTAAGCTATTAAATACAGGCAGAATCTGCCTACACTCCCTAAACGTCTGAATTCATTATTTTGCATTAAAATTTGGAGGAGCTTAATATTTGTATGTTTTATCTCTAACTGTCAAGATGAGAGAACATGATATTTGCAAGTACTGTTGGCCCTTGAACAGCTCATGGGTCAGAAGCACCAACCCTACTCAAGTCAAAAATCTGTGTACAATTTAGTCATCCCTCTGCGTCTGTGTTTCCTCCATACTATCTGACATTCTGCATCCTCAGATTTAAACAATCCAGGATCTTGCAGTACTGTTGTATTTCTATTTTAAAAAGTCCTAGTACACATGGGCCCACACAGTTCAAACCCACGCTGCTCAAGTGTTAACTGTACTTTTCTGCAAATAACACTTTGAGTATGAATAGCATTTATTCCCACTGAATGAAAAGGAAAATTGGTATATACCCACCACTCTATTTTCTCTGTTTAATCCTACGTTTTAAGCCAGAGACATTTAATGTATCTCTAAAATATTTGATCGGTAATGGAAGATAACTCAAACGGATGATAAAGATCTACTGGAAGGGAATTTGCAGAAATATTTTCAATTTCTACTCCTAACTTGCAATGTTTTAAAATCTGTGTTCCTTAAACTTCCTTTCTTCAACCAATGGCACATTCTTGGAATAGAGTGAATGATAATTGAGACTGAAATAGCCAAGGGCATTCAACTAAGGAGTGACCCATTGGCCAAGTGGGTAAAAACATAAGGAATTCATTTAACACACACTCGAAAGACCTCATATTGTCCCCCATTTAAAGGGCAAAGACTGTCCAAATACTATTATGTGTATTTGCTCATAGAAATTGAAATCTGCTACTGCTGCTTTTAGTGAGGTCACTGGAGAATACCTTTGGAAACCAAGCACCTGGAACACTCGGGACATGGTAGAACTCACTGGTTCTTTTCAGTCCTTCTATAAATGTTTTGAGCACATTCCATTACCCAAGAGGTCATCCATTCCATCCATTATAAGATCTAAATGTGATACTATGGGTCTTGCTTGAAACCTTTTGTTATCTTTCCAGAGATTTGGATATGAAATTCAAATCCTTTTGCAAGAAATTCACAACACCCCACACAACGCGAGTGCAGTCATTCCACCCGGACTTTTTGTGGACAGCATTCTTACATGTAATTCTCTTTTGCTGGGATGTGTCCCCCAACTCTCTGTTGGGGTGTTTCCCCTTATTTTTTCATTGTGTTAACACCTTCATATCCTTCTGAAAGTTCAAAGTTTCCTCTTATTAGGAACCTCCCTGATCACAGTAGCTCCTTCCTCCACCCATACATGCTTCCTTTTCTGAAAATGCATTCACAACACCACTGTAATTCTTGCCTTCCCACTTACAGTAACGACGATGTGATAAGGGATGGCTCCATTCTCATCTTCCCCTCATTTCCACTTAGTTACGGATTTCTGTGGGAAAACCAACCCCAGAATCTCAAAGGCTGAGAACCACAGAGATTGTTCTTACTACTTGTTAGAAGGAGGGCCGGCTGTTGCTTCCCTCCTTGTCTCTGGTCAGGGGTGGGGGTGAGGGATGGCAGATCAAAGGAACAGTCCCCATGGGGAACCTACTTATTCCTTGTTAGAACAAGAGAAGTGGGAAAGCAGGAGAAACATTCTGATAGTTCCCAAAACTTCTCCAGGGAACTGGCACACTGCCCTTTCCAGTCATATTGGCAGAATCAAATCATACGCTAAGCCTGACACAGGTGAGGTGAAAAAGCACCCTCCTCCCAAAGTCCTGCATGGTAAACTCCATGACAACAAGCAGAGATGGAGACTCTTCTTACAGGAATGGGGAGAGAAAATAATTGGGAACAATAATGCTACAGACCAATAGCTTCCTTCTTCCATCTTCACCAGTAGGAATTAAGTCTGTTTGTGGTTGGCTGGTGTGTTTTTTTTTTTTTAATTTTGTTGAGGCGGAAGTGATTTATAATGTTGTGTTAATTTTTTCTGTACAGCAAAGTGACTCAATTATATGCATAGATGTATACATAAATATAGACTTTTGTCTATATTCTATATAGACATATATATTCTTCTTCATATTCTTTTCCATTATGGTTTGTCATGGGCTAGCGAATATAGTTCCCTGTGCCATACAGTAGGACCTTGTTGTTTTTTGTTCAGTCGCTCAGTCGTGTCCAGCTCCTTGCAATCCCACAGACTATAGCCCGCCAGGCTTCTCTGTCCTCCAGTGTCCCCTGGAGTTTGCTCAAACTCAGGTCCATTAAGTTGGAGATGCTACTGTCGCTAATCCACCCTATATATAATACATATAGTTTGCTAATCCCACGCTCCCAGTCCCAGATTTCCCGTTTTCTTGTGTTGAGCCCCCTGAGACTTATGTTCTTTCTCCAGTCCCTTTTCAAAACGGCCACTTTGATTTTATTTCATAGGATCGTATTCCAACTTCTCCCGAGACTGGCCGTATGAAAGAATTCAGCGTTCCAGCACCTCCTTTACAGTCTCTACAGCCCCTCTCTTCCTGCAAAGATAAAAGTGAGCAGGACAGTTAAAGAAATGGCCAACCGTGGGGAACTGAGCAATCTCAAAGAGCCCCCCCCCCACCCAGAGTCAACACAGTCATAACCTGACTGCCTTTCTTAGCAGATATGTGGAATCTTCAAAATACCTTTCTGAAGATGAAGTCCCGGCCCCCCCGCAGCCTTTTGTCCCAAACCCTAAACTATCAGAACAGTTGGGTTTGGTGTGAAGCTAATAAAACTGAAGCTTCAGGGTTGTATTATTTTCCTATGTGGCTGGAACAAACAACCACAAACTTGGAAGCTTAAATCAATGCAGATTTACTCTCTCTCCATTCTGGAGGCCACAAGTCTCAGGTTGGAATCACTAGGCTCACATCACAGTGTCTGCAGGACCACACTTCCTCTGGAAGACAAGAGGATATCTGTTCTTGCCCTTCCTAGTTTCTGGTGGCTTCCAGCACTCCTTGACTTGTGGCCACTTCCCTCCAGTCTCTGCCTCCATGGTCACATTGCCGCATCTTGTGTCAAATTTTCCTTTGCCTCCCTCTTCTTTTGAAAAATAATTTTTACTGCCTCATCAATAAGATTTCTTTTTCATTGACTGTGCTGGGTCTTAGTTGTGACATGTGGGATCAAGTTCCCTGACCAGGGATCGAACCTGGGTTCCCTGCATTGGGAGCTCGGAATCTTAACCACTGGACCATCAGACAAGTCCCTGCCTCCCTCTTATGAAAATATATGGGACTGCATTTAAGGCCCACTCAGATAATCTAGAATAATCTCCCCACCTCACAATCCTTTTTCCATACAAGAGAACAGTTTCTGTGGAATCGATCTTTGGAAGGACCACTTTTAGCCTATTCAAGGGCCCACACAGGCTGTTCTCCATAACTGGAAGAGAGGATTCCCAGAGGCTTCCCCGGCACCTTGGGTACCTGCTGGAACCCAAGAAGCGGCCCAGTCAAGAAGGACTTGAGAACCTGAAAGGAACTTTTCTAAATGATAAGCCAAAGACAACTCACTGGGACCACCTGTGCTGGAGGAAATGCTGAAATAATTTTCTATCCATTCTATAGAACATATAGCATCATTCTTGCCATATAAAAAGGCAACTGAACCAGCAAGAGCCAAGCCTGTGAAAATATTTCCAGTCTGTCGTTTAGTTAAATTCATAAACATATCATTTATACTCTGGATTTGTGAATTGTTTCAACAGCAGCTTTGTGATGATCTGGGCTAGATTGTGATTATTATTCTCTGGATGGTCCATAGCATCCTGTCTCCCGGTTAGCCAGCCAATTCTTACTTGAGATGCAGCTGTGAAGGGATTGGCAGATATAAACAAAGGATCCCAAATCTTCAGGTTAATCACAAGGGGTAAGGTGCAAGTTGGGCACGACTGAATCAAGTGGGAACCCTTCAAACAGCCCATGATGGTTCACTGAGGCTCAGAACTGCCGGGAATAGAAGGAAAAGAACTGGGGAAAGCAGTCCTACATGTCCTGATGCTCGGCTCAGTTCACTCTAGGGACTTGCCTGGCGGTGCAGTGGTTAGGATTTGGCTCCTCCAAAGCAGGGGGCTGTGGGATTTGATCCCTAGTTAGGGAACTAAGATCCCACATGCTGCACAGCCCAGCCAAAAAATGCAAAAAACAAACAGGCAGCCTACACGTGGGAAATGAAAAGAAGCGAAATAGTCCTCTGACGGCTGGAAGCTGACTGAGCCAAGACTGGTGAGTTGGACCAGAAGAGAAAGGAAGCTAAGAGAGAACCTCACTAAGGAAAGAGGCCAGGAGAATCTCTCTTGGCCCATTTGTTCTCATCAGAAACCCTGCTCCATTCTCAAACTGTTTCAACAGCCCAAAGCCATCCGCCGAGGACTGGATGAATGCAGTCTGAAAGAGGGTCCTGCAGATCCAAGCCTCACTGCCAAGTGGAAACCACCCAGTCCCAAGAAGGCCTGTGTCCTAATGTGTCCGGAGGCTGGGAGGCAGTCGCATCTGCATCCCAGATGCAGTCTGGATCTGGATCAGTCTGGATCTGGATCTGGAAGCAGTCACATCTCCCCAGTTCTCCGAAGCCCTCAGGAAGCGGGCGGGATGGCGGAGGGTGTGCTCTGTGGCTGCAGCACCTATTCCGACAGATGTCGTTGTGGTTGGATTCTCGCGTCACCCTGGTCTCTGAAGTCTGGGAAAGAACGGCGCTGCACAATGACTCTGCTCTCCTGAAGGGTATCTACTCTGAGGACATCAGGGATCGGCCGCGGGTGCTCTGAATCCGGAGCCCTCCGTGGTCCAGTCCACGCCCATTTCCTGCACTTCTCCCAACACCCAGCCCCATCCCGCCTCCTCCAGCAGTAGAGGTGGATGCCTCGGAAACAAATCTAGAACTTCAGGACAATTGGAACCTGGATCTCATTTGAAAGACAAAAAGATATCACAATTCCACATGCTTATGACTCCTTCCTTTCCCCAGATCCAACATCATGAACACAAAATTTAAGGAAAAAAAAAATAATAATAATACACAGTCGCCAGAAAGAAAACACTGATTCTTGCCACCTTGTGGTACTTCAAGTGCAGAAAGACAGCAAGGGAAGGGACTTGGAGCAAAAGTTATCTTTCAGTTCAGTTCAGTTCAGTTCATTTGCTCAGTCGTGTCCGACTCTTTGCTACCCCATGGACTGCAGCACACCAGGCTTCCCTGTCCATCCCCAACTCCCAGAGTTTACCTAACTCATGTGCATTGAGTCGGTGATGCCATCCAACCATCTCATCCTCTATCCTCCCCATCTCCTCCTGCCTTCAATCTTTCCCAGCCTCAGAGTCTTTTCAAATGAGTAAATTCTTCGCATTAGGTGGCCAAAGTATTGGAGTTTCAGCTTCACCATCAGGCCTTCCAATGAATATTCAGGACTGATTTCCTTTAGGATGGACGGGTTGAATCTCCTTACAGTCCAAGAGACTCTCAAAAGTCTTCTCCAACACCACAGTTAAAAGCATCATCAGTCATCTTAAAGGAAGAAAAAACGCAGTCTTGCGTTTTCAGAATCTCGCCACCAGGTGGCGTGTGCCGAGTTTTTTAAAAAAGAAAAATCAACGATTTTGCATAAGCGGCATGTATTTTCTTCCAAGTGCAAATAGGAACTTTGCTTTCTAGGAATGTGAGACTAAGCCCAGAAGAAAGGAATTTGAATTCAGGTCCAAGATTATGGAAGCTTTTTTTTTTTTTGGCCAGACTTCTGCCTTTTGTTTGCTCTCTGGAACTGTCAGCGCTGAATGGGAATCAGTGGTTATACCTGATCCTTCCTGATCAATAAATGGTTACATTTTTCAGTGACAAGTCATCTGTATTCTCCATGACCTTGAGTGTGGGTAGTGTAAACTACTGTCCATTCTGATGAAAGGGTACTGCTTTTCATGTGCCCAAAATATTCATGCTCCAAACAGAAAGCTTTGGCCAGAACTGTGACTTGTATCTTGCCATTTTATTAAAAAAGCATTAAGGTTGCCTTGCATTGTAAGATGCTTAAAAATTTACAGAACAAGAAGGGACACTGGAGTCAAAAGTCCTGAGTATCCTTTCAGGTTCTCTTAAAACTGTGCAACTTTGGTCAAGTCACAAGATATAAAAGCCTCAGTTTCAATAGGAATTTGCTTATTCTAGGCACCTCATATAATGGAATGATGATACTCATTTTTGTTTGGGAAACCAGGTGAGAAAATGTTTGTGAATCCCCAAGATCTAAGATGTTCAACCTCACTAGGCATTAGGGAATGCCAATCAGAATCCCAGTAGGATACTGCTTTACACCCATTGAAAGTGAAAGTTAAAGTCGCTCAGTCATGTCCGACTCTTTGCGACCCCATGGACTATACAGCCCATGGAATTCTCCAAGCCAGAATACTGGAGTGTATAGTCGTTCCCTTCTCCAGGGGATCTTCCCAGGCCAGGGACAGAACCCAGGCCTCCTGCATTGCAGGCAGATTCTTTACCAGCTGAACCACAAAGGAAGCCAATCAAAATTACAGTAAGATACTGCTTAACACCTATTGACACCTATTAGGATGGCAATTATATATATATATATATATATATATATATATATAACAGAAAAATAACAAACGTTGGTGAGGATGGAGAGAAATTTTAACTTTGGGCATTGCTGGTGGGAGTATAGAATTGAGTGACTGTTGTGGAAAACACTCTGGCAGTTCCTCAGAAAGAAAGACACAGAATTATCATTTAATCTAGTCATTTCTACTCCTCAAAGAAATTGAAAGCAGAAATTCAAAGAGACACTTGCTTATGAACGTTCACCAGCATTATTCACAACCAGCAAAAGATGAAGGCAACCCAAGTGTCTACCGACATGTGAATGGATAAACAGAATGTGGTGAATTCATACAATGGAGTATTATTCAGCCATTAAGAAGGAATGGAGTTGGGTTGTGTCATAGCAGAAGTGAACTTTGAAAACATTATGTTTAGTGAAACAAGCCAGTCCGGCACAAAAGGACAGATACTGTATGGTTCCATTATATGAGGTGCCTAGAATAAGCAAATTCCTAGAGACAGAGGGTAGATTAGAGGTTACCAGAGGCTGAGGAAGGAGAAATGGGAAATCATTGCTTGATTATTACAGAGTTTCTATTTGAGGGTAACAAAAAAGTTTTGGAAATAGATACTGGTGATGGCTGCATAACATTGAATGTAATTAATGCCACTCAATTTTACACATAAAATGGTTAAAATTTTACACGTAAAATTGTTTATATATATATTTACCACAATAAAGAAAGTTTTAAAATAATAATTGCGTGAACTTGGGCCAATTTCGGAGAAGGCAATGGCAACCTACTCCAATACTCTTGCCTGGAAAAATCCCATGGAAGGAGGAGCCTGGAAGGCTGCAGTCCACGGGGTCGCTAAGAGTTGGGCATGACTGAGCGACTTCACTTTCACTTTTCACTTTCATGCTTTGGAGAAGGAAATGGCAATCCACTCCAGTGTTCTTACCTGGAGAATCCCAGGGACAGAGAAGCCTAGTGGGCTGCTGTCTATGGGGTCGCACAGAGTCGGACACGACTGAAGCGACTTAGCATCAGCAGCAGGGCCAATTTAGCATTCAAAATCAAGAAAAGAGTTGGGGATGGCAACTGGTTTCCCTAAAGCAAGTTTTCTGAGAGAGAATAAGGCAGAAGCTGCCATTCCCTTTATGACCCCCCTAGCCTCAGAAGTCATGCACCGTCACTTTTACCGCATTCTTTTCTGAAAAACTGGTAAATACAGACCACATCCAAGGAGAGGATAAATATCAAAAAATAAACAAAAAACAAAAGGAAAAAATCAAACAATTTTATGAATAGCTAAAAACAATTCGCTATATTTTAGTACCACCGCACCTATCAACTCAAGAAAGAATTAATTTAAAAACACAAACCGCTTCCTTCCACTCGGTGAGGATCTTTCCTTTCTCAGTGAAGTGCTCCAAGCAGTTCTAGGTCCTGAGACATTCCCAACATCAGTTATGCTTGACTTTAACAACGTTTATGATCGGCATGAGCCCTTTCTCAGCTAGAGGGAAGTGCAAACAGCATCCCTGGCCCAGGTGGCCCCGAGTTGAATGTAAGTGGGAAATAAGTAACCGGGTATTACAATGCAGTGTGATGGGTACCATGATAGAACTGTGCTTCTGGGGGCTACAAAAGCACATAAAAGAGATAACTACACCAGATTGGATAGTAAGAAGACAGAGAAAAATACTTACTGAGTGAGCTCACCTTGGAGTCAGGTTTTAAATGATGAGTAGCTACTGCCAAGTAAAAAAGCAGGGAAAATAGGCTAAGAGATCCCAGACTCTTTCAATGGTATGAAGATGGGGGGGTGGCGGGGAACAGATATTTTGGAACTTGTGCAGGATTCCTTGCAACTGGTATACAATAGGATTCAGAGTGTAAAACAGGAAATAAGGATAGACAGGGGCTGGTTTTTTATTTGTTTTTAGATTTTTCACTAAAGCTGGTGGGAAATGAGAAACCACTTTAAGCAAGAGAGACAAATTAAATGTGCACTTAAAGTCCCTCCCGGGCAGTCCAGCAGTTAAGCGTCCACACTTCCACTGCAGGGGGCACAGGTTGGATCCCTGGTTAGGGAACTAAGATCTTTTATATGGCATGGTATAGCCTAAAAAGACGGGGGCGGGGCAGTACTCAGTTAGCAATGTAAAAATATATTTGAAGTTACAGGGAAGGAAAATTTGCCACTCAACTTACCTCTTCAGCATGTAGATTAATTCAAGCTGAAAACAATCAAGGCCCTCAACAACAACAACAACAAAAAATAATCAATGCTGATCTAAGAAAGAAATGGGAAATTTTAATCAAAGCCACCTGAGGATTATAGCCAGGGAGACAGTCTTTCAGAAAGCTCTGAGGACTGTTTCCTCCATCGGAGGTCAAAGCACAGTTTTGGAGACAAAGGGCTCTGCATCAAAAGGCACAGTGACAGTTTACACAATCCATAGCTGCAGGTGCAAGGCAAGAGTGCGTCATCACAACCTCTGACGAGACTCAGGAAGGGTGTTATCTCCTAAGGAGGTCTGATCAATACAGGGAGGAGGCCCCAACAAGCAGAGAAAATGTTTATGTTTAAATTTTTCTTACCTTGCCATAAAATATGAACTTTATTTCATCAGCCCAAATGACTCAGGAATAAACTTTGACCTTCCCTCTTAGCTGCTTAAAGAATTTAAATAGAGGGTCTGTTCCTGGACTAAAGTGATCACCAGAGACATCAGCAAAGAATATGGACCAAGTGTGGTGGGGTAAACCCCTAGAGATCAGAGTCCACTCTGGGTCCCACCATCACTACAAGCCCAGCAAACATTTATTTACCAAACATCAGCTTTCCCATCTCCATGTGAATCACCTTCCTCCCTTTTGAAGTCCCAAACCATTACCCCCAACAGCCTCTTTTGTCTTTGGTTGCACATGGTATTTAAGGTGAGAGCTTGGGCCATTTTAGTGAGTTACTCAGTTTCCCTGGATCTCTCACATACATACATGTTATTCAGCTTTTGTGTGACTTTCTCCTGTTTGCCTCATGTCCATTTAATTCTTGGACCTGTCAGAGCATCTGAAAGGGTAGAGAAAAGTTTCTTCCTCCCCAACAGGATAAAGTAGAGGGCATTAGAGCTGTGTGGAGGCTGTTAGGGCCCAAG
The DNA here is from genome assembly GCA_935064755.1 of Tragelaphus eurycerus. NCBI lineage: Eukaryota > Metazoa > Chordata > Mammalia > Artiodactyla > Bovidae > Tragelaphus > Tragelaphus eurycerus. The sequence continues at coordinate 5,726,090 of CAKXYN010000034.1, read as the reverse complement.
TAAGAAATAAGGGGGACCCACCTCCAGAGTGACTGTGATGGCAGAGAGCAGAGGCGATTTGAAAGATTAACAATACAGAAGTGATGTAATTTGGTGACCCATTGAGTCAGGTGGGGATGGGAAAAGAACCAAGACGGCCTGGGGAGTGTACATTTCAGGATTAGGGACCAAAAGGGAGCCTCATACTCAGAAGACAGGAAATAGAGCAGGAAGAGAGGAAAAAAGGAAGAAATTGGTTTGGTTTGGAGTATATCGGGTTTGATTGCTTCTAAGATAAACACTAATTTGAAAAAGTCCCTCATTAGTTTGGGCTCACTGGGCAGAGACTAATTTGGTTTAATAGAAAACTAAATTATGGACTTTATGTGAAAAGTTATGATTGTGTTTTCATCGGTTTTGCTTTATTTTCTTATGATGATGATTTTTTAATTTTGCTTTATTTTGTTTTTATTTCAACTATCTCCAATTTGACCTGCCCTGTGGAATCTTCTTTTGTAAACACGTAAGAATTTTAGAATTGTTTGGATTGAAATGGTTATTTCCAAAATGCTTGAAGGTAGTAGAAAACTTCTTTTCCTGCATATTTCTTAAAATGTCTCTCTAATTGGTTACACAATGATGCATCCACATAGTAAAGTACTATGCAGCCATTTTAAATGATTTGTATTTTTTAAAAATATTTAATGAATGAAGAAATAATCATGAAAACACCCTCAAGAAAAAAAAAGAGCCATTTACAAAATAATAGATGCAATATGATTCTACTTTTCATAAAAATATCTGTGTACCTATACACGAGGAGAACGTGGAATGCAAACCAGTAAAATATTATTCAGCCTGTCTCTGAGAGTTGGGATTTTGGACTGATTTTTTATTTTATTATTGTGCCTTTATGCATTTGCCAAATTCAAGGTGATAAATATTTAATATACTAGAATTTAAAAATTAATATCATTTCCCAAATGTTTGGTCTTATAAATTTATTCTATCCTTACAGTGGCAAACCTTAGAACAAAATAAATTCACTTAATCAGCAGAAGTTACCTTTGGATGACGGGAATAAGAATAATACATTTTCTTTATAGTCTTTTGCACTTATTTCCCCATAATGAAAAAGTTAATAATTGCAAACAAGTTTTTTAGAGGAAATAGTTCTATTTCCTTTCTGTCTCACAAAAGCTTCTTGTCAGGAAAGAGTCTGATGTTGTTCAGTGTGAATTTGACACTTCTGCCCCAGAGATATTTGCGTTCCCATTATGTTCTCTAATCAAGAAGAAATCCAGAGTTCTATAAAGTTTAGATGTCATGTTGCTTTGCTAACCTACCTCCCCACCAGATTTTTAAAAAACCGTTTTATCCTCAAAGGAGACTTACTCTTCATGAAGTGGCCCTCTGCTTTGAGGGACTAATAGTTCTGTGTCCGTGGGTTTTCCCTTTTGTTCACAGTTCCTTTCTGTGTGACTCATTTTGTCCAGTGTGAGATTCCTTGGCTGATAAAGGCTGTTGGCTGCATGGAGCTACTTATAAGAAAAACCAGAGCAGCCTCCAGTGGTTGAAGAGGTGAATTCCTCCCAGGTCTTTTTTTCTTTCTCCCAACCCCAAACCCTGCTTTTTGCTTTTTTTTTGAGTCCCAGTTTCTTTCCCCTCTCCCAGATTTTCTGAGGCAACCCAACTACAAGTCTCCTGATCTGTGATGCCCTAGATCACTCATGCTTTGTCAGATCATACATTCTGATTCTTGATTCAGAAAATGTGGTCCCCATGGAAGACCTCCTACAGTGATTCCTAAATCTGTTTGTGCTTCTTTGTGCCCACTTAAATGAAAGACACACACACACACACACACATGAAACATAAATAAAAGAATAAATGAACTGATCAATTCTCTACAGGTTCAATGCCTGGATGGGAGGGGAGTTTGGGGGAGAATAGATACATGTATAAGTCTGGCTCAGTTCCTTTGCTATCCACCTGAAACTGTCCCAACATTGTTTATTGGCTATACTTCAATATAAAATAAAAAGTTAATTTTAAAATAAATTAGCTCTCTATGAGGGACGGATAAGTACGTGCTTGACTCGGAGTGGAATAATAATGATGTCTATTTGCTGAGTGCTTACTGTCATTCAATCCTTACAACCAACAAGTGAAAGTGAAAGTGAAGTCGCTCAGTCCTGTCCGACTCTTTGCGACCCCGTGGACCGTAGCCCACCAGGCTCCTCCGCCCACGGGATTCTCCAGGCAAGATATACTGGAGTGGGTTGCCATTTCCTTCTCCAGAGGATCTTCCCGACCCAGGGATCGAACCCAGGTCTCCCGCATTGCGGGCAGACGCTTTAACCTCTGAGCCACCAACCAACAAGTCGCAGTATAAATAAGCAAACTGAGACTTAAGAACTTTGAAGTAACTTGTCCACATCCCTGAGGCAGAAAGCCAGGCTGCACCACAGGTGTCTGAGGTCAACAGAAGCCCCTGGTCTCCCTTTGTAAATATGCTTTTGGCCCTGGTGGGATGATTGTGGGGTAGTCTGGAAAAGCCTTCTTGTGCCTCACGATTCAACTTGAAGATAACCCCTTCAAAACCTGTGAGCAGAGACCAACTTTGGTCCAGGGAGCATATACAGGGTTAAGGGGACTCTGACAGTTTTAGTCAAAAACATTGCTTTAAAACATTAAGATTAAAAAAAAAAAACTTTTAAAACGCCTGTTAAGTCTTTGGTTCTTTGTTAATCTATTACATTCAGAGGGGGTGAATTGTTATTTCATATATATGTTTGAAATAATGCTGAGTGGCATCTTTAAAAAAAGAACCCCTTCGATTTGCATCTCACTGTGTGTGTATGTGTTTGTGCGTGGGTGGTATCTGTGTGGTATCTGTGAGCCTCACAATAGCTCTATGAGGTCAACAGAGATTGAAGGCGATATTCACCCACACCTACAGGTCAGGAACTAAGGCTCCATAGGATTAAGTGATTTGCACAGGCAGCAGGAAAAGCCCTTCAAATTGGAACCAGTATTCAAACCCTGCATCCCTTTATTTACTCCTGCTCGACTATGCCCTGAAAGTCCCCACTGGACACAGAACCTTTCCTTCCGTCATCAGGAACAAGTCCTTGATGCTAGCTGAACTGGAAGGAAGTGACTCAGTGTGAACCGCTGAACTTTCTAGAGGGCCAAAGGCCAGTCTGCTTCCCTCTCACCGATTTTCACACCTTCCTCTTTTTGCTAACCCCCTTTTCCTCCTCTGTTCCCCTCAATTGCTTTTAAACCATTTGGGAGAGTCCATATATGGCTGCCTTCCAAGGTCCACACAGAAGCTGTAGCCACCTGGGCACGTTCCCAAGCAGAACATTCTATATACATAATTTATACCAATGTAGGTGCGGGGAGAAGAGAAAAACCGGGTTCATTTTTCTCAACCGCACAAGGGAAGCGCTGAGGTTTCATGACCTCCTTCAGCTGTTCATCCAACACAGTCTATTGCAAAATGTCTTGTCTTCCTAGAAATAACAGATGAATTTTCCCTTTGAGTGACAACACAAGAATACCATGATCCATCAAACAATAGCTAACATTTATTCAAAGCTTGCCACATACCAGATACTGTTTTAATTGCTTTACAGACATGAATTCGTTCATCATTATCAACTCATTTCCTCAATTATTTCACAATGCTGTGAAATAGCCATGCCCAAGAGGCTGTTGAAGTATGGGGGACACTTTGCCTCTGCCTTTTAATTCTTGGATTTGTCCCTTTTCCTGTATCTCCATTTAAGTTATTAAGTAGCACCACTCTAGATTTCTGATTTGCTTTTTTTTAATTCCCTGTGGATTTAGAAGTATATGCCAATCATACTGGAATTATATCCAAAGAAAGGTAAACTTGCTTGATAAAGGCATAAAAGTAAATGTATTAACAATAATGCAGGTTCAGTTCAGTTCAGTTCAGTTCAGTAGCTCAGTTGTGTCCGACTCTTTGCGACCCCATGAATCGCAGCACACCAGGCCTCCTGTCCATCACCAACTCCCAGAGTTCACTCAGACTCACGTCCATTGAGTCAGTGATGCCATCCAGCCATCTCATCCTCTGTCGTCCCCTTCTCCTCTTGCCCCCAATCCCTCCCAGCATCAGAGTCTTTTCCAATGAGTCAACTCTTCGCATGAGGTGGCCAAAGTACTGGAGTTTCAGCTTTAGCATCAGTCCTTCCAATGAACCCCCAGGACTGATCTCCTTTAGAATGGACTGGTTGATCTCCTTGCAGTCCAAGGGACTCTCAAGAGTCTTCTCCAACACCACAGTTCAAAAGCATCAAGTCTTTGGCACTCAGTCTTCTTCACAGTCCAACTCTCACATCTGTACATGACTATTGGAAAAACCATAGCCTTGACTAGATGGACCTTTGTTGGCAAAGTAATGTCTCTGCTTTTGAATAAGCTATCTAGGTTGGTCATAACTTTCCTTCCAAGGAGTAAGCATCTTTTCATTTCATGGCTGCAATCACCACCTGCAGTGATCTTGGAGCCAAAAAATTAAGTCTGACAATGTTTCCACTGCTTCCCCATCTATTTACCATGAAGTGATGGGACCAGACACAAGGCTATGGTCTTTCCTGTGGTCATGTATGGATGTGAGAGCTGGACCGTGAAGAAGGCTGAGCACCGAAGAATTGATGCTTTTGAACTGTGGTGCTGGAGAAGACTCTTGAGAGTCCCTTGGACTGCAAGGAGATCCAACCGGTCCATTCTGAAGGAGATCAGCCCTGGGATTTCTTTGGAAGGAATGATGCTAAAGCTGAAACTCCAGTATTTTGGCCACCTCATGCGAAGAGTTGACTCATTGGAGAAGACTCTGATGCTGGGAGGGATTGAGGGCAGGAGGAGAAGGGGACGACAGAGGATGAGATGGCTGGATGGCATCACTGACTCGATGAATGTGAGTCTGAGTGACCTCCGAGAGCTGGTGATGGATAGGGAGGCCTGGTGTGCTGCAGTTCATGGGGTCGCAAAGAGTCAGACACGGCTGAGCGACTGATCTGATCTGATGGGACCAGATGCCATGATCTTAGTTTTCTGAATGTTGAGCTTTAAGCCAACTTTTTCACTCTCCTCTTTACTTTCATCAAGAGGTACCTAGACAAAAATATACTCAGTATAACTATTTCATTCATTTTAGGCACCAGAGCCCTTATTTTTAAATTTTTTTTGTGGAAATAATTTCACATTTATAGAAAACTCACAAGAATAGTATATAAAAAATTTATACATGCTTCATCAAGCTTTCACTCATTCTAGCTGGAATTCCCAGTGAATTCACTGAATATAATTTCTCAGGCTCACTGGTAAAGACTGTGGCATTATAAGCGTATAGTCTGTCATACAGTAAACCTCCCAACTTTCCTCCCCTCATGGATTATTAGGATTCAGCTAAATTATTTTCTATTATCTTTCCTGAACCTGCCATCAGAAGTACAGAAATCATTTAAAATGTCACTGAGATGATCAACGTGATGTACTATAGAAGTTAACTTTTAGGCCATTTTAGGTGGAAGAAAATTAATCCCGGCTTAAAACTAAACTATTCATTTATTCATTACAAGTATTTATTGCTGGCAACATTTGGTAACAGACACAAATGATTAGAAGTCCCTTTTTAACTACTTGTATGCTGTAATATGAAGCACATATTAAGCACATCCTTGATCTCATCAAGGATGGAGGATTCTTCAATAAACTGAAAGGAAAAAAAAAAACCTCTGAATTTCCCTCCAATCTTCCCTCCTGCAGCCAAATTACAGATCATTTAAGATTTTTTTTTCCATGATCATACTTCATCTCTGGAATCTGTGTTGCTAAAATGAGTAAAGAAGATTGACAGGTAAGCTTTGTACCCTGCACACAACAGACTTTCAGCGTTCGAGCTAATACTGAATTAAACACCAGGCTGATCTAAATTAAATGCTGACTTAAACACCAAGAGGGTTTGACCACTGGTGAGAAAAATGTCAAGATGATCCTCCTCATTGTGTCTCTCAACCACATTCCCCTTCATTCAGCCCAGCACTGGGCATAGCTTTTAAATTTGTATTTATTCATTTATTCATTCAATATTTAGATTGCCAGTCTATTTTCAGAGTGTGGGACTAACAAACTACTCTACATAAAATAGATAAGCAATAAGGATTTACTATGTAGCACAGGAAATTATACCCAATATCTTATAATAACCTATAATGGAATATAATCTGTAAAAAGCATTTTTTAAATTTTAAATTGAAACAGAAAAAAAAAACCACTGTGTTGTGACAATAAATGATGATTTGAGTACATACTAAAATCATACCATCCTATCCAGCTGGAAATACATTAAAATGTTTATTAAGATTATACTTGAAAAGTATAGTGTCATTCCTAATGTGTTACAATTTACACAGTGCCATGTATGAATATTCTTGTCAAAATGTTTAAAGACTATCTGCAGCTTCTGACAGAATTCTAAGTTTATAGAAAATACAGGAATAAAGGAAAAATTCAAATGATACTATGATAAAAGCAAGTCTAGTATGTGGGACATCCTTTAAGACAATTGTGACCCTATGGACCGTAGCCCACCAGGCTCCTCTGTCCATGGCATTTCCCAGGCAAGAATACTGGAATGGGTTGCCATGCACTCCTCCAGGGGATCTTCCTGTCCCAGGGATCAAACCCTCCTCTCCTGCATTGCAGGCAGATTCTTTACTGCTGAGCCAAAAGGAAGCCCAAAGAGCATAATAAACAAAAGGAATCCATGAACCTTAGTTGGGCCACTGGTTAAACAAATAAGCTGTTAAAATTTCTCCTCAGTTGGAGAAAATTGAATATAGACTATGTATTAAAAGATATTAAAATAGCATCAAACTCACCAGGTCTCATAATAGCACTGTGATTATATATGAGAGTATCCTTACTTTTGGAGAAGGCAATGGCACCCCACTCCAGTACTTTTGCCTAGAAAATCCCATGGACAGAGGAGCCTGGTAGGCTGCAGTCCATGGGGTCGCTAGAGTCGGACACGACTGAGCGACTTCACTTTCACTGTTCACTTTGATGCACTGGAGAAGGAAATGGCAGCCCACTCCAGTGTTCTTGCCTGGAGAATCCCAGGGACGGGGAAGCCTGGTGGGCTGCCGTCTATGGGGTCACACAGAGTCGGACATGACTGAAGTGACTTAGCAGCAGCAGCAGCATCCTTACTTTTAAGGGATATATGCTAAAGTATCTGAGTTGAAAGTATTTTGCAGGTCAGTAAATTAGTGATATAAATGTAAACATATGATTATCCATAAATACTTTATATATTATCTACATAACTATATATAATAGGAACAGGAAATAAAACACATACGTATTTATATAAATATATGTTTATAATATATACATACAAAAACAAGTAGAAAAAGTAGAAATGGCAAAATGTTCACAATTGTTCAATTTTAATGGTGGATGAATAGTATTATTTCATTGTAGTTCTCTTTCTTTCTTTCTTTTTTTTAATGAGTAAGTTGCCTGAGATCACCACTGATAACAGACAGACTGCTGCTGCTGCTGCTGCTAAGTCACTGGGATTGAAATTAGGACAACACGCTTCCTTTTTCTTTTTTTTAACAATACTATTTTATTTATTTTTTGGCCATGCCATGTGGCATGTGGGATCTTAGTTCCCCCACCAGGGATCAAACCCATGTCCCCTGAAGTGGAAGTGTGGAGTCTTAACCACTGGACTGCCAGGGAAGTCCCTCATTTTCAAATTTTCAGTAAGTCTGCAGTTTTTTCAGCATAAAATGTTGATGAGAAAAATAGAAAGGGAAACCTCGACCTATCAGAAACTAGAAGGGTGGCACAAAGTAGCTGAAACAGACGCTCCCACGGGGGGACCGAGACGAGATTTGGACCCCAAGAGCTGAGCTTTCAGCATCTGAGCAGAGACAAGAGCTGAGAGAGAGGCATGGTAGAGAGCCAGGAGCGGGGAGTAAACTTCCTACCAATAAACAGAACCTGCCACCTCTCGTCTGAAGCCAGAGTGATCCCCTGACCCTGGCTGTTGCCATCAACAGGAGGATCCACACAAGACAAGAGCCCTGAGTTTTCATAACACAATGGTCCTGGACTCAGATGCAAACTGTCTTCTGAAAACAAAACCCTGAGACAGGATTTTGGCTCAACTGAACTAAGCTACCATTCCACAGTTCGATGAGCTAAAACCCACTGTCCAGGATTTGTAATAATGTCAGAAGAATATTCATTGCAGCACTATTTATGGTAAAAAAGAGACTGAAAACCAACCATATGTCCATCAACAGACTGTTGGTTGAATATCCTGTGGTATCACCACACAGTAAAATGAGGAGGTTATATTTTTAAAGGGAGCCATAATATAACCTAATATTAGAAGAGATATTCCATCACTTCTGCTGTATTCTATTTACTTTGGAGAGAGTCACTAAGTCCAATCTACACTGAATGGCACAGGAAGATCTCCTGGAAAAGGGAATGTCAACCCACTCCAGTATTCTTGCCTGGAGAATCCCATGGACAGAAGGGCCTGAAGGGCTACAGCCCATGCGGTCGCAAAGCGTCAGACACGACTTAACAACTAACAGTTACTCTAATAAGCAATAAACTCAGTTTTGGGAAACCGAAAAGTTATTCGGACACTAATTTGGAAGCCAGAATTCTATAAGGACAAAGAGAAAAAGTTAAAGCCAACAAAGAGAAAGGGCAGATTACAATAAAGGAATGGCAAGAACACTGGAGAAAAAAGACTTTTCATCAGCAAAAATAAATCCTGAAAGACAATAAAGTAATATCTTTAATGTGCTGAAGAAACATAATTGGAAACCTAAATTTCTAAAGTCAAGCAAAATATCATTTACAAATCAAGGCAAATTAGAAATTTTTTGACATTCAAGCACTTAGAAATTTACCACTAACTGTCTCTTACAAAAGAACTACTAAACGAGAAATAACAACAAAAAAAGAATCTAGAAAAGATGAACAGGATAAAGAAGCAAGAGTTGGCAAAAGAATTAAATATGCTGGTAAATCTAGATAAATATTGCATGTGAAAAAAACTAGAATATCAATCATTTTTTGTGTTTTCAAAAGCCAGCTGGCATTCCCAGTTAAAGATAGCATATTAAAAACAAGCATTTAATTCTGCTTCTTCCTGAAACCCCACAAAATTGATAGTTGAACAATTTCTTTAAAACAAACAAACAAACATAAAACCCACCAAAATGAAAAGAACAGGAACTATTTCAGCAGTGACAAAATATTGGATGCTGAAGAGCAGAAGGCAAGTTGGTTGGGGAATATTGGTGATCAATCTGATTTACACATCAGAGCAACCAAAAGGCCAAGGAACAGCAACTCCATATATCTCTGGAAGATGAATTAAAAGCATAGAATGGATTGGAAGTCTTTTTAAGTTAAACTCCACAGACCTCGTATCACTGAAGTCCAGGCAACTGTGTCTTCCCAGAAGAAGTCAAGCTTATTCTTTAAATATAACAGAGGGTCTCTTGACTGCGCAGGTATCAGGCACATTTGAGCATGGTGGTAGCATACTAAGAACGGATGATGCCCAGGAAACAGGGCATCCAATTCCCAGCATGAGAGTAAAAGGAGATCAGTCCCAGAAGAACAGCCCTTCCCTAGTGTTGAGAGCAGCCTAACCAGATGGGGATCCACCAGAAGTCTCCAGAAGACACTTATGGGACTTCCCTGGGGGCACAGTGGTTAAGGATCCACCTGCCAATGCAGTGGGGACAGGGGTTTGATCCCTGGTCCAGGAGGATCCCACCTGCTGCAGAGCAGCTAAGCTCCTGAGCCACAGTTACTGAAGCCCAAGTGCCTAGAGCCTGTGTTCTCCAACAAGAGAAGCCTCCGCAGTGAGAAGCCCTCACACCACACTGCTCAGCCACATCTAGAGGAAGCCTGCAGGCAGCAACAAAGACCCAGCATGGTCAAGAATAAAATTAAATAAATACATGATTTTAAAAAGAAGAAAAGACTTATGGAAAAAAATAATACTGAGAAAATAACTGATATGCTTACTGACAAGAAATGTAGACACTCAGAGAAGTGTATGGGGCCAAACTAGTGAGATACCCATTGAAAATTAAGCAACAAAACAAAAAAATAATTATTAACTGAAGGGAAAACAAAGTGATGCAAGGGAAAAAAAGCAATCATAGCAGACAACTTGGTTCAACTGTGAATAATGATGATTTAGTTCTAATATCTTAAATATTGATTATTTATATAACAAAATTATGCTATAGCTGTATATATAAAAGTGCATAAAGAGGGAATGTATATATATATCTTGGGAGAATGAAATAGAAGAGAAATAAACCTTCAACATGCATAGTGAGAAATTAATAGATAATGCCTAAAACTGGAAAATCAAGAAACAGCAATATAAACATAATGAGAGATGCAAAAAATGTAATACTTGAAATCATTTAGTGTGTTTCCTTAGGATATGGATGGTGGACAATAAGCAGGAGGTTGCTATTTTTGTATAAGTATTGCAGAGTGTGTTGATTCTTTAAATTATGTGCCTTATGTGATTGATGACTAAAACAAAGAAATGCTTTAAAGCTGTATTCAAAGTAGTGGATAATAGTAATAAAGAAGATAGGAGATAAAATGTTTCTAAGGGAAATTAAAATAAAAATCCTTGTGTTATTCAGGGAGGGCATAAAAGTACCGATTAAATTTAGACATTAATTTTCAAATCCACTGAGCTCAATAATGTGGATAATGAACACTAGATAAATTTGCCCAAAGAAAGAAAAGGGATAAAGAAGAAAGGGAAAGCACAAGAGTTAAAAAAAAAACACAAAATAAGATGGTGGAAATCATTTTTTAAATACTATAAATATATAAACAAACAAAAAATTAAAAATAATACAAAACACAATAAATATAAAAAGAGCCATTGATTAAAATAGTTTAACTTTTAATCTAGCTAAAGACAGTTCATGAGTTAAACTCAAACAGAAGAATTATATGTAAAGATATATTATTCCAAAAAAGATAGATTTTTTTTAACTCTTAGAGAAACTGCTTATTGACGAAAACATTTTAAAAATAATAACAATGAATTTTTAAAACCCTGTGAACTTTGTGTACCTAATAATACAGACTGATACTACACCCCCATAAACCTGACAGAATTAGAAAAAGAAATTAAGAAACCCACAAACACGTGGTGGAAAATCATAGTAAACTATTTTTTTTACTAAAAATTCCCTCCCTCAAAAGCTGGTAAAGGTGCTTCCCTGATGGTCCAGTGGTTAAGACTCTTGCTTTCCAATACAGGGGCCATGGGTTCAATCCCTAGTGGGGGAAGTAAGGTCCCACATGCCTTGGGGTGGGGCCAAAAATTAAAAAAACAAAGCAGCTGGTAAAAACAAGAGAGGAAATTAAGAATTTAGAATATTTAAAACCTTATATAGAAAGGAAATAAAGAAACCTGTGACCCAAAGCAGAGATTGAATATTCTCTTCAAGAACTAGTGGGACATTCATTTCCAGTAAGGAAGTCTGGACTGATTTCATAGAACTGACATTTTAAATTAATTCACACTGATAGTAGAAAAGGCAGGAAATGTAGACAGTTTAAAGTGCAAGACAAAAGTTATCTATAGTCTCACTCTGAGTTCAACTCTTTTACTATTTGGCATATTTCCTTTCAGTCTTTTTTGAAATGTGCTTTCATCCATGCTTTACTTTTTCCTTCTTTTTTTGGTAATAGTGATGTTTATTCATTTTATATCGTTTTGTTCGCAACTAATGATGCCGTAATTTACCGCTCTAGGACCTACCAGTCTCCCCAGAGTTTCTTTTCATCACAAAATCAGGCTAATGAAAAGCACATCCACTCTTCGGGATAAACGTGTAGTTCTTAGAAAAAGGGACTATTTGTACTGATAAGATGTGTCCACCTCTAGGTAAGTCAGCGAACCGGGCTACAGAACACTTTGGTGGACCGACGGAGAAGGAAGGTTTTAGAGATGAAGCAAAAACCAGATTCTCACGACCCTGAAAGGACCTACTTACTAGCCCTCCTCCCCAGTTCAGAGCCAGCAGCAGCCCCGGGGCGGGGGAAACCAGCCGGTTCATCCCTGGTTGACGCCTGGGAAAACCGACACGCAGATCACAAGCAGGGACCTGAGGAAGACCGGGTGCCAGATGGGGGCGGAGGAAGATGCCGAAGCGGGAAGGGGGATGGGAGGATGGAGATCTGGAAGAATAAGCCAGCATCCATACGGGGCATCTTTCCTCCATTCCGTTCTCTGCCCCGCCTCCCCTCACCACACCCCCATCGCTAAATGCAGTCATACCTGTCGGTGCTCTGTGGCCTGAACCTGTCCACGAAAGGGGCCGTTTAAACCTGCAGCCGAGCTCGGGGTGGACCAGCCCGGGACCAACAGGCGCGGCAGTGCGGAGGGCGTGGTTGGGGGAAGCCAGGTCCGTCTCGACCTGCATTTCTCTACTTAGGGCAAAGGATTACAGGGAGTCGAGTGGCCCCCCGGGGGACTAAAGGCCGCCTCCCACCACCACCCTCCAATACCTGCAGAGCCTGCCACCCGGGAGCCACGCTCTCTGAGGGACCAGTGGGGGCGGGGTGCTTGAGAATGCCTTGCTCTGGCTTCCAGCGGGTAATTCCTGTAAGTGCTGCTACATTCTTGGCACAAAATAGGGCTTGATACACTAACTACTGGGCTTCCCAGATGGCCCTAGTGGTAAGGAACCTGCCCGCAAAGCGGGAGACTTGCGGTCTGTCGCTAAGTAGGGAACCCGATCCCCTGGAGGAAGGCATGGCAACCCACTCCAGTCGTCTTGCCTGGAAAATCCCATGGACAGAGGAGCCTGCTGGGCTACACAGTCCACGGGGTCGCGGAGTCAGACACGACTTAAGTGACAGCACGCACGCACGCTATTACCATGATTTTTCCTTATGCTACAGCGCTTTGAGGCCCAGGTTTCGGTTTTAAACAGTTCTAGGTTTAAAACCATGCCCAGATCCCAATGATTAGCTATTTGGCTGCTTCGAAATGGGTTTACCACCACAAAACCTATTTCCTCAACTAGGAAATAGAATTAATAATATCTACGTTATGGGATTAAATTAGCTAACAGATGCAAAGCGTTTAACCCAGTAGCACAGAGTCCATAGTTAAACCATAGCAGTTAGAACTACCGTTTAACATGTATTTCCTAGTCTTGCCTGTTTTTCCTCCTCTTTGCTCATACTGAACTCTTTCTCCCTCTTTCTCTCTATGTAACTATTTTTTTAGAAGAAGTATTTCTTTAGAAACCACTTGGAAATCTATTCCTATCTGCCTTTTTTAAAAATCATCTCTGTTCTTTTCATCCCAGTGTGGTGAATCCATTCATAACTCCTAATAATGGGAACAGACATATAAATAAATGTAGCACCTCACTCCAGCACTCTTGCCTGGAAAATCCCATGGACGGAAGAGCCTGGTGGGCCGCAGTCCATGGGGTCGCTAAGAGTCGGACAAGACTCAGCGACTTCACTTTCACTTTTCACTTTCATGCTTTGGAGAAGGAAATGGCAACCCACTCCAGTGTTCTTGCCTGGAGAATCCCAGGGACGGGGGAGCCTGGTGGACTGCCGTCTATGGGGTCGCACAGAGTCGACACGACTGAAGTGACTTAGCAGCAGCAGTAGCAGCAACAGCAAATCATGAAGTTACTAGCCCATATGTCCTTTGCTAGAAGTCATTATGAGCGCAAAGAAGGAATAGAACAAATCAAAGTAGATGAAGAAAGGCTTTGTAGAAGAAGCAACACTTCAATCTCATCTTGAAATATAAAATTTTGGAATCAGATAGTCCTGAGATTGAACCCCTGTTCTGGCACTAATTAGCTGTGGGTGAGCTAACTAATTTGGCCAAGTATCAGTCTCCTCATGTATTCTATGAAGATAATAACACCCACCTCAAAGGGAAGTGGGGTTAAATGAGTTCATAAATGTGGGAATCCAAGGAATTGATGATAATAAGTTGATACATGCTTATTCTCTTTCCTTCTGCTCATTACCTGTCGAATCCTCTCCATTACCTTCTTACTAACTCTTCTTCCATTCTCCCTCCCTCTTCAACTTTAGTTCAGCTGGGTGTCACCTGGAAACATAAGCCTTCTAAGAAGTTACGAAGAAAAGTATGAAGCCACTTGAGTTGTAGGTTGACCCCGTCCTCATGAAGATCTTGATCCATGGACAATTTCTATGGTTACATCTGGCCAATTGTCTATAATATGTTTAAAGCATATTTCCCCAGCTTTTTGAGAAAAGTGAAATGCAGGGTTGAAAGATTTAGATCTCAACTAAAGACTGAGATGAAGTTTATCATCTACAACATCTTCTCAGCCTACCAACCCTAAACTCTCTGTCACTTCTAATGAGGTTAGTGTATGGCATACGCTCTTTAACAGTATGATTGAGAACCATTTCTTCTTTTTAATGTTTACTTTTTGTCAGCACCATGTGGCATAAGGGATCTTAGTTCCCCAAGTGAGTGACTGAACCCATACCCCCTGCATTGGGCATGAGGAGTCTTAACAACTGGACCACCAGGGAAGTCCCCTGTGACCATTCTTTACCAAAGTTTTCCTGAATTGACAAACCCCAGTTTCCCAGGAGAGTTTTTGTTTTCAGTGATGAAGATTTCATTTCTTCATGTAAACTTCCATACAAAGAAGGCAGAAGGAAGAGGAAGAGGAATTGCATATGCTTCTCTAGAGCAGGAAAGACTGCATAGAAGGGGAATTACCGGCATCCCGTGATGGAGCTGACCTGGGGACTGTGTCACTTTCTCTGACTCAGATTTCAAAGCCTGATCTACTCTCCCTCTAGGAATGAAGTCCGTCCTGGTTTCAGCTACAGTAGGTATAGCATCTACTCATCTCCAGCCCATCCCCAGCCAAGTCCAGCCTGACCTTGTCTTCTTCCTGCCTTCCTCCTGCCAGGCAGCTCGCCTGGAGGCTGAGTCTTTTAAAGCATCACCTGATAACATTCATTACTGCCCCCACCCCACCCCCATCACAGTGAGCCAGGCGCTGGGGACCACAACACAGTCCTTGCCTTCCAAGTGTTTACAATACGGAGTCAACAAGGTACTTAGGGTAGAAAAGCAAGTGAAGCTGAATATCACCAAAAAGCAACATGTGAATTTCTTCAGAAGCAGAGGAAAAGGAAATTCACAAGGAGCTGGGCTGGTGAAAATGGCTTCCTGATAAAAAGCCGAGGTGCTGAACTGGTGATTCAGTAGTTAAGACTCCACATTCCCAATGCAGAGGGACTGGGTTCCATCCTGGTCGGGGAACTAGATCCCACATGCCGCAACTAAGACCCAGAGCAGCCAGATAAATACCTTTTCAAAAAAAGAAGAAGAAATCCACTGTGCCTTCTCCATCGTGTGTGTATGTTGGGGGGTGGGGAAAGCAGGTGGATGAAGGGGCTGACACTTGTTCAGAAAGCCCTTAAGGACTTGAACTTCCCAGGCAGGCTCCCAGGCTGGGACCTTCAGCTCTGGCAATGCCTACGAAGTGCCCTGGGCAAATTACTTAGCCTCTGGATGCCTCCATCTCCTCCTCCCTAAAATGGGTACAATAACAATATCCTCTCCTCCCTCAGAGACTGTGATGAAGATAAAATGAGTTAAGATCTGTGAAACACAAGGGTACACCGTGCTTAGTAAATACGAATCAGGGTTAAGGACAAGAGTTATTTGTGCCATAGTGTTCTGGCGCAGGAGACATGTACAAGTGAGTGGGCATCGTCCTGGAGTCTGTGTAATTAATGCTGCCAGGGGAGGAGCGTGTGTGCTCAAGACACCGTCTGGGACGCCTTACATAATGTCAGCTTTAAGCAGAGTGCCTGTCATTGGCGCAGCTCCGAAAATACACATACACACGAGCATGCCCGCGAGGCGGGGCCGCAGGGGGTGCGGGCTGCGTGGCCCACGCCGCCTGTCCGCTCGGGCCCCCGGGTGCGAGACCGGGTCTCTGCGTGTCGCCGACACACGCGCACACCCTCACCAGCCCCGCTTCGACGTGCGTGTCATGGCTTAAAAATAGATGCTAATCCGTCAACCGGTCTGCCAAGCCAGACCGAGGCGGCGGCGGAGTCATGGCCGTGGGGCTGCCTGCGCCTGCGATCCGCCTCCGGGACTGAGACCCGCGCCGCCTCCCGAGGTAGCGGGGCCGCGGCGGGTGGGCGAGGCGCCGGGGATCGGGGCTGGGGGGCGCCAGGCGGGGGACGAGGGGGCGCTTAAAAGGGGCTTGGGAGCCCGCCGATGGGGCCCTGCCGGGGCTCCCTCCCTCCGCGCCTGGCTGTCTGGGTTGGCCAGGGCTGGGCGACAGCCATGAACCTGTTACAACCACAGCAGAGGGAGAGGGGGAGGGCCGCGGACCGGGGCCCCCAAAAGCTGGCGGATGGGGTTGGAGCATGTCCAGGGACGGAATGGGGAGAAAGCGAGTGCCACGGAGCTCCCGCTACACCTGGGCTGCTTCCCGCTTTCTTTCCACCATTCAGCATCACACAGGCAGCAGCATTCTGTTCCCAGAAAAGGTTGTTTGGGAGCCAAGTGGTGAGGTCTTTAGGCCTGCGGAGCGAGAGTAGATGATGATAATGGTGATGCTGCTGCTGAACATGTCGATCCTGATGGTGATGACAGTGATGGTGGTGGCGATGGTCCTGATGGTGATAGCGCTGATGGAGGTGGCCGTGATTGCTATAGTGTTCTCTTTCTACACTCCTTCTGATCAGCCATTGGGGAAAAAAAAAAACTCTCTTCCTAAACAACCCCTCAACACCCTAAGATCCAGCCTCCCCTCGCCAGTCCTGATCCTAAGACCCCGGGTTCTTATGCCTTGTGAGTGCTGGAGCTCTCCTGGCCCTGGGGGGGACAGGGGGATTGGGGAAAACTGGCCCCTATTGAGACTGTGGGGGAGGGGTTGGGGGTGGGGGTGGGGCAGGGCGAAGATGGCCTCTCACTGAGGACCTTGCCTTGAGTCCCTAGGGCAGAAGACAGGAAAAGGAGTGGGAGGGGAATTCTTCAGAGTGGCCCACCTTTGCTGAGGGCCAGGATCACCATGCAGAGGAGGAGGAGGGGTAGAACAGGAGATAAGAGGCCCTGAAGTAGGGGGCTGTCGCTACAATCCCCCCTGCCTGCAGCTCCCAGGGCGAGTCTCAAAGCATAGCCCTTCCCAGCTCCACAGCTCAATGCGTGGTCCCCACTGTTCACAGAGTCAGGCACGTCTTCTCAGGCCCCTCACTGAGGACCCCCGTGTGCTAATAAATAGGGTCACTTGATTTCACCAGCAACACAGGCGCTAATCCACACTCTGAGCCCCTGGGCCAGGCAGGAGCCCCCATTTCTTCCCTTTCCTCCCTCCTCCAGCGCCTCACCCTCTGCCTCTCCCCATCCACACACCCACACCCACACACGCGCACACACACAAACACACACAGTACTCCAGCCCTTCCTGGGCCCAGAGAGATGAGGTTTAATCAGTGATACCTGTCATGCTAACGGAGGGAGGCTGCTTCGCCTGTGGCGCACAGATAACTGGCGCTTCCTTCCATGAACCTGGGTCTTCAGCGAGTGTTTTTTCAAAAACTTCAGCTTCCTCTTTACTACTCTTCCCCACGCGCCCCATCCCCCCAGCTGGACTTCTCAGAGCCGCTGAGGGCTGAGGCGGCGGGAGGGCAAGAAGGGGTTAAAGCAGCCCATCTCCACTCCACCCCCACCCTACCCCTGAGGCCGGAGGGGCTGTGTTACGGCCCCAGCTGCTGCTGCCTTCAGGCCAACTCCTGGATGGATCCAGAATCTCCCCCCAAGCCCCTCTCCCAGCTCCCCAGCCTGTCTGCCTGCAGCCCCAGACAGATGAGACCCAGACTACCAGCACTGGGCCCTGCCACCCAGATGCCAAATGTTTGTGTGTGTGTGTGTGTGTGTGTGTGTGTATTGACTGTGTGTGCGGAGTGGGGGCGGGGTGGTGGAGCAGACGCCCAGCAGCTGGGCCGCTGCCTCGGCCCGTAAACAAGAACATGTGACGCTCCCACCTCCTTGCCTGGAGCCAAAGAGCAGGGCGACAGGAGCTGCTGCCGCTCAAAGGAGACGACCGTCCAGAGCGCCTGCCCCACCCAGGGCCAGACTTCACCGTCCTCCTCAGAACCTTCTCCCCGCGGGCGGGAAGGGACCCCGCCGCCCCGGACGCGCTCAGGCATCACTCACACCCCCACCTCTGCCGGCAGTTGCCACCTGGACACCCGCCCCGCCTCACCTCGCGCATCCCGGGGGCTGCCAGGCCTCCTGCCGCCTCTAAGATGTGTCCCGGCAACTGGCTCTGGGCTTCGGTGACATTCATGGCCCGCTTCTCCCGGAGCGGCTCGAGGTCTCCCGTCCGCGTGAGAGGCGCCCTGGAGGAGCCGCCCGCCGTCCAGCACCCCTTCCTCAACGTCTTCGAGTTGGAGAGGCTGCTCTACACGGGCAAGACCGCCTGTAACCACGCCGACGAGGTCTGGCCAGGCCTCTACCTCGGAGACCAGTAGGTACCGGGCAGACTGGGGCCACGGCTGTGTGTATGTGCGTGTGTGTGTGTGTGTGCAAGAAGAAAGGAGAAGGGTGGCAGAGAGGCGTGGAGTTGGGCTGTTGATTCCACATTGAGTATGGAAGGGAGGGGGTACATGGGTAGAGTGGAGGCTGGAGGGTTCAGGAGGGTGGACAGGATTACCTACATGCTAAGTCATTTCAGTCAAGTTGGACTCTGCGACTCCATCAACTGTAGCCCTCAAGGCTCCTCTGTCCATGGGATTCTCCAGGCAAGAATGCTGGAGTGGGTTGCCACGCCCTCCTCCAGGGGATCTTCCTGGCCCAGGAATCGAACCCATGTCTCTTAGGTTGGACAGGATTACTGACAGACCCAATTCTGGACAAACAGGCTCTGTTCCAGTAATCATGTCATTCATTTAGCACAATGCATTAGCATTTTCTTATGCCATTGCTGTGGGCTGGACATCATAGATGACTTATCTGACCTTCCATCTTTGTGCCCTGAGAAAAAGCTATCACTGGGGCCAGGAACAGTGGGTCGTAAGGCAAGGGGTGACATTAATGGTAAAGATGACATTAATGGTAAAGAACCTGCCTGGCAATGCAGAAGATGTAAGAGACATGGGTTCGATCCCTGGGTGGGGAAGATCCCCTGGAGGAGGGCATGGCAGCCCACTTCAGTATTCTTGCCTGAAGAACCCCATGGACAGAGGAGCCCGGTGGGTTACAGTCCACAGGGTCACAAAGAGTCGACTGAAGCGATTTAGCACTTATAACAAAAAGGGGAGGGGTAGACCAAGTCAAGCCACAGAGTATGCAGAGGCTCTGCCAGATGGGGGCGACAGAGAGAAGGGAGTCAAAGAGAAAGGAGGCCCTACAGGTCTTTTCCAAGAGCTTTAGAGCCTATAAGGAGTTTTTCACAGGCTTTTTCTCTGTTAGTCTTCACGATAGCCTAATGAGGTAGGTACCACTATCCCCAGGTTACACAGGAGGAATTGGAAGCTCGGAGAAGCTGGGACTGGCCCAAGGTCCCATGGGGAGTAAGTAGCAGAGCCCAGGACTTAGAGGGTTCTTTCTGCTCAAGTTCTGCTCAAGTTCAGGGTGCTTTCTGCCCCAGGAGTTGGCACTAGACAGGGCATTCGATAAGACCCTGTTGGCATGAGCTGAGGCCTGTGAACCACGGAAACCCCTGCAGGTGACATCCACAGGGTAACCATGGGCTTGGAGTAACTGGCAAAACACA
The DNA here is from genome assembly GCA_935064755.1 of Tragelaphus eurycerus. Classification (NCBI taxonomy): domain Eukaryota; kingdom Metazoa; phylum Chordata; class Mammalia; order Artiodactyla; family Bovidae; genus Tragelaphus; species Tragelaphus eurycerus. Next base: position 5,706,216 of record CAKXYN010000034.1, on the reverse strand, counting down.
AGATTCTGGGCGTCAGAGAGAGTCTAAACAGGAAAGGGACTTCCCTGGCTGTGCAGTGTTTAGGACTCCCTGCTTCCACTTTAGTGTGCACAGGTTCGATCCCTAGTCGAGGAACTAAGATCCTGCACACCGCATGGAACAGCCAGAAAAAAAAAGTTTTACAAAAATAAAGTAATGGGGGAATGGTGAGAACCATAGCAATTCAAGGTTACTAGGTTAAGCGTGAGCTGCTCCAACAAGACATACAGTGTCCAGATCCTCCCTGCCATGTCCAGACCCATCCACTGACCTCCTCTCTCTACCTGAAAGCCCTGGTGTGAAGAAAGCCCCTCTCTCCCGAGACGCCCCAATCTTTCTCCAGCTAGATTCCGCCATTGGCAGGTACTTCCTTCCACGAAGTACAAACCCTATTGATCTTTCTCACGGATCAAGTATTAATAAAATCCTGTGGCCTCTGAGCATCTTTCAATATGTTATCAGGGCTGCAGTTTGCCCATCTCTCCATCTTCTCTCGCTGAGGCCAAAAATCTCTCCAGGACTCCCCAGCTTTGCTCCAGGACAAGACTCAGAGTCACTGCGCATCTCGGGTTCTCAGGAAGTGAAGGGAAGGCCTGGAGCCAGTGATGTTGGCCGGGTGGTGATCAGAGTACCGACCGGGGTGTCTGGTCCCACCGCCCAGCCTCACCCCCTCTACCCTCCGCTCCTCAATGCAGGGAAATCGCCAACAACCACCGGGAGCTGCGTCGCCTGGGTATCACGCACGTCCTCAACGCCTCTCACAGCCGGTGGCGAGGGACGCCCGAAGCCTACGAGGGGCTGGGCATCCGCTACCTGGGTGTCGAGGCCCATGACTCGCCGGCCTTCGACATGAGTGTCCACTTCCAGGCGGCCGCTGACTTCATTCACCGGGCTCTGAGTCAGCCAGGAGGTAGGAAGGGAGGGGAGCGAGGCGGAGGGGTGGACCCATGGACACTGATTTAGAGCAAAGCCCAGGACTCTGGGTGTGGAGAGAGAAAGAGACTTGAATGGTGTGATAAGATGCTCAGGAAAGAAAACTCTTCTCTCACCCATCTTTTCAATGCAGTCCGTAAAAAGAAGGAAATAATCCCAAATGTCGGGAGAGTGGCAAATTGCCCCTGGGCGGGAAGATTATGGGAGATATATAGTTTTAATTGTTGCCTTCTTTATACATTTCTAGACTTTCTAATAATTCTTGCTTTGCCTGTCTTGCTTTAGTGATCAGAAAAAATATATATATATGTATTTAAGATATAAAAATATTTTATTTTTTAAAGTAAAAAGTATTTTATTTAAAAAATATAAGATGTATTGGGACTTCCCCAGTGGCTAAGACTGCTGTTCATTGCAGCGAAAAAATAAGAAAATATTTTTAAAAATAGGAAAAAATGTATATTGATGACCCACACCCGCCCTCCCCGCAAAATGGATGGGAGCCTGAGGAAGGGCCAGGTTAGACACAAAGGATTTTCCATGGATGCACTCAGCGAGTATCAAGCTAAAACTCTACTTGGCACAAAGCTCAGTTTTGCATTAATCTTGAGTCTCTCCCTTCAAGCTCTTTTTTTTAAGCTCTATGTTATTTATCTTTTAAATATTTATTTGTTTATTTATTTGGCTGTTCTGGGTCTTAACTGTGGCATGCGGGATCTAGTTCCCTGATCAGGTCTTGAACCGGGGCCCCTGCATTGGGAACTTGGAGTCTTAGCCACTGGACCACCAGGGAAGTCCCTCTTCAAGCCCATTTTGGGTTTATGGATGCTGAACTGCTACGGGTTTTCCGTGTCTTCCCGTCTGTGTGCCCCCGTTTGCCGGGATTCAGATTCTTACCATCTCCCCATCTGTGCCTCCGAGCATCTCTGCTTACCTGTCTTCCTCCTCACCTGCCCCCAGCCTCCTCCAGCCCAGCGCACGGTCCCCCAGCTGCCTCTCTCCGTCTGTCTGTGTTCACAGGGAGGATCCTGGTGCACTGCGCCGTGGGAGTGAGCCGCTCGGCCACCCTGGTGCTGGCTTACCTCATGCTGTACCACCGCCTCACCCTCGTGGAGGCCATCAAGAAAGTCAAGGACCACCGAGGCATCATCCCCAACCGGGGCTTCCTGAGGCAGCTCCTGGCCTTGGACCGCAGGCTGCGGCAGGGGCTGGAGGCATGAGGGGTGGGGGAGGGAGGTCAGGCCGGGCCTGTGGGTCCCTGGATCCCAGCTGGACAGCAGAGGCCCAGTGGGCAGGTGGGGGGTGCCGAGTGAACCCATTCTCTCCTTAGAGGGCTGGGACATGGCCCCAGACCACAGCTGCTATCTGTTGCAAGGGGATAGGGAGGGGTGAGCTGGGCAAGATGATAGTCACCTAGCAGGGAGCAGGCCAGGGAGGGAGGCAGCTAGGGTCCTGGATTCCAGGCAGGGTGGTCCCAGAGATTCAAGGCCCCTTCCCCTCTTTGTGCTCAAGTGTTCCCCTCCCTCTCTGATACGGACCCGCTCTGCCCTGTGGCCCTGCATGGACAGCAGGGAGGCGGCAGGCACGGCTGTGATGATGTCGAGTTGTGTGGGGCCAGGAGCAGAGAGACAGACGGTGATGAGATGGTGAGAAAAGCTAAGAGAGAAGCCTGCAGACTTGTTACTCCAAACACGGCAGGAAGAGGTGTGGGAGGCTTGGCGCCATGCCCGTGGGTGCTGGTCGTGGCCCAAAAACGGCAGAGGTGCATGACTGTGAGTCTATCACTGATCACTCGCTTACCGGATCCAAGTGTCTCCAGGAAAAATAAAAACGGTGAAAACAACGGGAGCCTCTTGAATCACTTACGGCTTGTCTGAGTCTGCAGCTGTCTTCCTGAGGGCAGTCTCTGGCTCCCTCCTAAGGGTCATGGGCCCCCACCAGCCCTAATGCCTCCAGCGGTTCTTAAGGGGGATCATCCCTGGTGGCTTGGACAGTAAAAAAAATCCTCCTGCAATGCAGGAGACCAGGGTTCGATCCCTGGGTCTGGAAGATCCCCTGGAGAAGGACATGGCAACCCACTCCAGTCTTCTTGCCTGGAGGATTCTATGGACAGAGAAGCCTGACGGGCTACAGTCCATGGGATCGCAAAGACTCAGACACGACTGAGCAACTAATGTTTGCAGTTTTTAAGGGAATTTTCTCCCAAGTCCGATTCCACATGCCAGCTGTAAGGGATATCTTGTGATTTCCATTTACGTCCACACGGGGACAGCAGAGGACCAAAAAGTCAGAGTTGCAACCTGGATTAGGACTCGGCACACTGGTATCTTCAAAGCTTAAAATAGGTCTCTGTTCACAAACTCCAGTGTAAGAAATACTGGAGTGGTCCAAAAATCTCGAACGAGCTTTTTGGCAAACGCAATATAACTTATTTTCAAAAAGGCAGCTTGTTTTCTATATCAAGCCCCCCATTCTTGTGGAAGAGCAGACTATTAATCTTAAATCAATCCCAGTCCTAAATCGTGGGTTGGGTTTTTGCCTTGTGCCAAGAAATTGGAGACGAGGGGAGGGGAGGTGATGTTATTGCTTCCTCTTCTAATCTTTCCAGGTTTTCCTCCGAAGAGGGTAATATAATCCCCCTAGTAAATCTAGTCCAAAAATAGAGTCAACCACCAGAGCGAATAGTATGGTCTTTTTTAATATTCCAACTGCCAAAGTGCCAGCCACCACAGCCTTCTCTCTTTTTTTTTTTTTTTTTTCCACATCCTTCTTTTTAAAAGGGTGTGTTTCCCAGAAATTCCATGGCAGTCCAGTGCTCAGGACTCTGTGCTTTCACTGACAGAAGGCACAGGTTCAATCCCTGGTCAGAAAACTAAGATTCCCGTGGCCAAAACAAACAAACAAAAACGGGCGTTGTGTTCCCAGAACATCTGCATGAGTGGAAGAAGACAATGGGATGTAAAAGGAAGTGAAAAATACAGGAGAAAAATTACTTAATATGACTAAAGCGTAGACTCTACCCCAAAGTACAGAAACTCAGAATCTCAAAGCTCAAAGACGCCTTCACAGATGAACAATTTCCACTCTCTACAGGCATAAATAAACTGCCTTTTCAATAAGTCACTTGATGATAGTTATCAAGCATTTGCTTGCCATTTTTTGTCTTTTTAACTGAAGCAAGGAGAGATTATTTTGATTTATTTATTGACCACACTGCAAGGCAGATGGGATTTTAATTCCCTGACCAGGGATTGAACCTATGCCCCCTGCATGGAGTCTTAACCATGGGCCCACCCAGGAAGTCCCTTGATTGGCCATTTCTGATGGTCGGGAATCATTACCTGTTACTAGCTCTTAGTGTTGGGGAAGGCAATGGCACCCCACCCCAGTACTCTTGCCTGGAAAATCCCATGGACGGAGGAGCCTGGTGGGCCGCAGTCCATGGGGTCGCTAAGAGTCGGACACGACTGAGCGACTTCACTTTCACTTTTCACTTTTATGCATTGGAGAAGGAAATGGCAACCCACTCCAGTGTTCTTGCCTGGAGAATCCCAGGGACGGGGGAGCCTGGTGGGCTGCCGTCTATGGGGTCACACAGAGTCGGACACGACTGAAGTGACTTAGCAGCAGCAGCAGCAGCAGCAGCAGCCGCTCTTAGTGTTAGAAACGTCTCATTTGACACTTGCATCCCATAATCACATTACAATAGTGGGAAGATGGGGCCAAAAGATCTGACAACTAGGACCCTTGGCCCCAGCACACAGTCATGAGAGTGTTGTGACATTAATTTACCTCTCTCCCCCGGCTCCTCTATCCATGGGATTTCCCAGGCGAGAATAATGGAGTGGGTTGCCATTTCCAGGGGATCTTCCTGACAGATGGATCCAACCCAGGTTTCTTATGCCTCCTGAATTGGCAGGCAGATTCTTTACCACTAACACCACCTAGGAAGCCATATATATATATATATATATATACACATATCTCCCATATATATATATATATGCATATATATATCCTATATATATGTAAATATGTATGTATATGTATGTGTATAGGTATGCTGCTGCTACTGCTGCTAAGTCGCTTCAGTCGTGTCCGACTCTGTGCGACCCCATAGATGGAAGCTCACCAGGCTCCCCTGTCCCTGGGATTCTCCAGGCAAGAACACTGGAGTGGGTTGCCATTTCCTTCTCCAATGCATGAAAGCGAAAAGTGAAAGTGAAGCCACTCAGTTGTGTCCGACTCTTAGCGACCCCATGGACTGGAGCCTACCAGGCTCCTCCGTCCATGGGATTTTCCAGGCAAAAGTACTGGGGTGGGGTATATATGTATATATATGCACATATATGCATATGTATATATATCTCCGATATATATGTGTATATATTATTATTATTTAACAAAAGCCATATTGTGGCTCTGGCCCAGGCACTCTTCTGTCTTTGTAGATATTAGGTCATTAAATCCTCATTAAAAATCATGTGAAGTGATTTCCTTGTCAATGTATAGAAACAAGGAAATTGAGGTTAAGTAATTTTCCTAAGGATAAAGAATTTGCCTGCCAGTGCAGGAGATGTGAGAGACATGGGTTTGATCCTTGGGCCAGGAAAATCCCCTGGAGTAGGGAGTGGCAACCCACTCCAGAATTCTTGCCTGGAAAATCCCATGAACAGTGGAGCCTCAAGGGCTCCAGGCCATGGAGGCCACGGAGACTCAGAGAGGACTGAGCACACGATGCACACAGAGAGTAAGCGGAAGAGCCCAGACTCCAGCCCGGGAGCTCTGGCCATCACACTGGTGTACGGCCCTCCACCTCCACCATTTAAGGGTACATGTTTGTTTTGGAGACCTACAGGGGTCAAGAGACAGAACGGAAGGGCACAGCCTGGTGACCACACAGAATCCGTTCTCCCCTCCTGGGGGGCTGAGGGGGACACCTGTCACAGATGGGTCTCACTCACACCTGCCCAAAGTGAAGTCACTCAGTCGTGTCCAACTCTTTGTGACTGCATGGACTGTGTAGCCTACCAGGCTTCTGCATAAATGGGATTTTCCAGGCAAGAGTACTGGAGTGGGTTGCTATGTCCTTCTCCAGGGGATCTTCCCGACCCAGGGATCGAACCCGGGTCTCCCACATTGCAGGCAGACGCTTTACCCTCTGAGCCCCTAGGGAAGCCACCACCTGCCCAAATGGGCATTAAAAGTCCAGGCTCCTGGGACTTCCCTGGTGGTCCCGTGGCTAAGACTCCACTGTCCCAAAGCAGGGGGCTTGGGTTCAATCACTGGTCAGGGAACCAGATCCCACGTGCTGCAGCTAAGGATGCCACATGCTTAAACTTAGACCCAGCGCAGCCAAAGGGAAAAAAAAAAAAAATCCAGCCTCCTGCATCCAGTTCTCACACAATGGGCCCGTTGGACCCAAGCATAGAGCTTGAAAATGAACAGGAATAAACCGCGCTCTTGTTAGACGCAGCCTGTCCCTCTAACCGGCAGAGCCTCCTGCCCCCCGGGGAACGGTGACTCAAGCCTAAGTCATCGACCTCCCAGCCTGCCCCATCCAGTGTCGACTAAAGCCCTTGGGGCTGGCCCCAGGGCCCTTGGCGACTCTCGGGAGAAGGAGGAATGTTTGCCTGGTCCTTCACCCTGTGACTAATCCCAGCTGAGAAGCTGCTCAGGGAGCGGCAGTGAAGAGAGAGCTCCTGTTTCTGCGCGTCACTGCAGCAGATGGAGCCAGAAAGCAGACTGGCAGCTGAAAATATCACTGCTGGAGAGGATGCAGCCACACCTCACTGAAGGGCCCCCCACAAACAGATCCCTTAGAAAAAGGAAGCTTCATGCACTGTTGGTGGGAATGTAAATTGGTGCTGCATTGGAAACCAGTATGGGAGATTTCTTCAAAAAATAGAACTACTGTATGATCCAGCAATCCTACTCCTCAGCATTTACTGGGGGAAAAAATGAAAGCATTAATTCCAGAAGACACCTGCACCCCAATGTTCACAGCAGCATTGTTTACAATAGCCAAGATATGGAGACAATCTAAGTGCCCATCAACAGATAGATAGATAAAGACAATGTGGTGTATATACCCAATGGAATGTTGTTGTTTACTCACTAAGTCCTGTTGGACTCTCTTGTGAACCCATGGACTGTAGCCTGCCAGGCTATCCATGGGGTTTCCCAAGCAAGACCACTGGAGTGGCTTGCCATCTTCTCTAGAGCATTTTCCTGACCCAGGGATCGAACCCGAGTCTCCTACATTGCAGGCAGATTCTTCACTGCTGAGCCACCAGGAAAGCCCAGTTAAAAACTCAGCCATTCAAAACTAATAAAATTTTTCCATTCACAACAACATAGATGGACTTGGAAGGTATTCTGCTAAGTGAAATAAGTCGGACAGAGACAAACACTGTATGATATCACTTACATGTGAAATCTAAAAAATAAAGCAAAATAGGGAATATAACAAAGCAGAAATGGACTCACAGATCTAGAGAGCAAATCAGTGATTACCAGTGGGGAGAGGAAAGTGGGAAGGAGCACAGTAGGGCAGGGACTAAGAGGCACAAACTGCTATATATAAAATAATTAAGTTACAAGGATATATTGTATACCACAGGGAATATAGCCAATGTTTTATTATAACTATAAATGGAATACAACCTTTAGAAATCGTGAACCCCTATGTTGTACACCTGAAACTTATATGATATTGTAAGTCAACTATACCTCAACTAGAAAGAAAATAGAAAGAAAAAAAGAAACATATTTTAAGGAAAAGGAAGCCTGAACAGAAAAAGAGTGGGCTAGATTATGTAGAAAGATAAACCCTATTTATCATAAGTTTCTGTCCTCAGAACTTTTTTTTTTTTTTGCAGAAGAAGAAATGAGCAAACAATGGAAAAGTTTAGTGAAGAGCCCTGTTGATTCTCTGAACCCCAGAATCTCTGAATATATTACCTCTGTGGCAAAGGGTATTTTGCACGTGAAATTAAAACCAAAACCTTGGGATCTCCCTGGTGGTCCAGGGGTTAAGAATCTGCCTGCCAGTGCAGTGGATATGGGTTCAATCCGCGGTCTGGGAAGATCCCACATGCCATGAAGCAACTAAGCTCTTGTGCCACAACTCCTGAGCCTGTGCTCTAGAAGCCTCTGACTGCAGCAAGAGAAGTCAGAGCAAGGAGAAGCCTGAGCACCAAAACTAGAGAGTAGCTTTGCTCTCCCTGCTCACCGCAACTAGAGAAAGCCTGTGCGCAGCAATGAAGACCCAGCACAGTCTTTCAGAGAAAAAAGATCAGATCAGATCAGTCGCTCAGTCGTGTCTGACTCTTTGCGATCCCATGAATCGCAGCATGCCAGGCCTCCCTGTCCATCATCAACTCCTGGAGGTCACTCAGACTCACATCCATCGAGTCAGTGATGCCATCCAGCCATCTCATCCTCTGTCGTCCCCTTCTCCTCCTGCCCCCAATCCCTCCCAGCATCAGAGTCAAAACCGCGCAGACTCATGGTGGGAAGATTCAACTGAAGTATCCAGTGAGGCCTGATCACATGGGTCCTTAAAAAACACAGAATGTTTTGAAACTGAGCTGAGAAATTTGATCTGAGGACCCATTGCTGTCTTTGAAGACAAGGATGGGAGCTGTGGTGTAAGGAATGTGGGCACTTCTAGAAGCTGGAATAGGCAAGAAAATGGATTCTCTCCTAGATCCTCCAGAACAGAAGGTAGCCAGCTGACAGAGCTTGATTTTAGCCCGGTGAGTCCCATGCCAGTTTTCTGACCCACCACACTGTAAGATAATAAATGTGCATTGTTCAAGCCATGAAGTTAGCGGCAATTTATTACAGCAGCAATGGGAAACTGATCAAAGCCCCTTGACATGCCGTGCACTCCACTTGCAAATGCCAGCACTCATCTCTGACTTGGCTTAAAAATTGAGAACTAGTAGGATTTCCGTGGTGGTCCAGTAGTTGGGACTTTGCCTTCCACTGCAGGGGGCGGGGGTGCAGGTTTGATCCTTGGTCAAGGAGCTAAGACCTCTCATGCCTAGGGGCCAAAAAAACAAAACAGAAAACAGAAGCAGTGTTGTAACAAATTCAATAAAGGGCTCACATTCAAAAAAAAAAATCTTTAAGAGAAAAACTAAGAATTGGTGACACCCAGTCAGAGGGAGGAAGATGTGTTGGGCAAGGGCACTGCATCACTGAGCAAAACCCACCAGCAGAGGGTATTTTGTTTTCCATGCAGTTTCTCGATAACCAGGAAATGTTGCACAACATTCGGATTTCCAGTTTCTCTTACAATGTGGAGGGCACCGTGGGCCCATGTCTGCACATGGCAAGTCTGAGCAGGGGCGGTCCCAGTGGGACAAGGACAAGCCTGCCCGCCAGTCATCGCTGCCCATAGCCTTTTTCTCACGCTGGATCTGCCACCCCCCTGGAGATTGTTTGCCTCCAACCCTGGGGGTAAATCGACCTTCCATCACTGTGTCGTAACGTCTTACCCAGAAATGTAAGAAGCCTAAGAAGCCTGGGAAAGTCCACTGGCCCTCATCTTCTCCCAATCTCCGCCCCGCCCCGGCCATTCCTTTAGGTTTATTTCTTAAGTAGATGTCTATTTTTTCCATTTTAATTTTATTGGAGTGTAGTTGATATACAGTGTTGTATTAGCTTCAGGCTGGATGGCATCACTGACTCGATGGATGTGAGTCTGAGTGACCTCCGGGAGTTGGTGATGGACAGGGAGGCCTGGCGTGGTGCAGTTCATGGGGTCGCAAAGAGTCGGACACGACTGAGCGACGGATCTGATCTGATTAGCTTCAGGTGTACAGCAAAGTGATTCAGGTATACACATACATGTATTCATTCTTTTTTAGCTTCTTTCCTCACATAGAGTATGAGTGTACTCTTTCCAGGGTGCTGAGTCGAGTTCCCCGTGCTGCCCAATAGGTCCTTATTGGGGATCTATTTCCTGTCTAGTGGTATGTGTGTGTTTATGGTGAGCTCCTGATTTATTCCTCCCTGCCACACCTTTGGTAACCATACATTTGTTTTTGATATCTGGGAGTCTGTTTCTGCTTTGTAAGTAAGTTCATTTGTATATATCTTTTAGATTTCACATATATGCAACGTCATATATTACTTTTCTTTGTCTGACTCATTTCACTCCATATGATAGTCTCAAGGTCCATCCATGCTGCAAATGGAACGGTTACACTCTTATTTATTTTTTTGGCTGTGCTGGGGCTTAGTTGCACAGCAAGCAGGATCTTTAATTTTGGTGTGAGAACTCTCAATTGCGGTATGTGGGATCTAGTTGCCTCATCAGGGATCACACCCGGGCCCCCTGCACTGGGAGCGTGTAGTCTTGGGAGCCACTGGACCACCAGGGAAGTCCTTCATTCTTTTTTATGACTGAGTAACATTCCAGAGGTCTGTCTAGTCAAGACTATAGTTTTTTCAGTAGTCATGTATGAATTTGAGAGTTGGACTATAAAGAAAGCTGAGCACTGAAGAATTGATGTTTTTGAACTGTGGTGTTGGAGAAGACTCTTGAGAGTCCCTTGGACAGCAAGGAGATCCAACCAGTCCATCCTAAAGGAAATCAGTCCTGAACATTCACTGGAAGGACTGATACTGAAGCTGAAACTCCAATACTTTGGCCACCTGATTCAAAGAACTGACTCATTGGGAAAGACCCTGATGCTGGGAAAGATTGAAGGCAGAAGAAGGAGACGACAGAGGATGAGATGATTGGATAGCATCACCAACTCGATGGACATGAGTTTGAGTAAACTCCAGGAGATGGTGATGGACAGGGAGGCCTAGTGTGCTGCAGTCCAGGGGGTTGTAAAGAGTTGGACACGACTGACCGACTGAACTGAACTGAACATTCCACTGTATGTTTGTACCACATCTTCTTTATCCACTCATCCATCAATGGACATTTAGGTTGCTTCCATGTCTTGGCTATCGTAAGCAGTGCTGCAGTGAACACAGGGCTGTGTGGATCTTTGGATTATGGTTTTCTTCAGATATATGCCCACGAGTGGGACTGCCCCAGCCATTCTTAGAATGCTGTTTGTGGGCAGTGGTTACCAGCCTTCTGAATGGACTGGGATTGTTCCTTAAGGTCTCTGCCAAATTCCACTTCTTCTTCTGGAGCCAGCCTGGGAGAAGGTGGCTGATACCCGCAAATCTCTCTGGAAAGAACCTAGGAATCAAGGAGGGGAATATTTACCCATGCAGGAGCCAGCTTTCGATGGTCATGGACTAAAAGAAAAGACCTCTCTTCTCCCTAGGTGACTTTCCCTATGGCAGTCTGTATTCTTGAGAATTCTGAGAATTGGGGTAGGGAAAAATCAGAGTGGAGGGGCTTGTCCCCTTTCAATCACTGAGGGTCACTCACAAACCAGACCAAAGCTGAGCAACTCAGAGCCTGGGCTCCTAATCCAGTTGAAGCCAGTGACAGCCCAAAGAGGACAAGAGGGTCAGAAAAAGCATCAGCCTGGGAGGGGAGGCTGCTTGCTCTGAGAATTTCCACGTCTCCATCCGAGGTGGACCTCAAGGCCATCTGTGGAGTGCTGGCCTTCTGGATCATGCCTTCAGAGTTCCTCACTTAAACCCCTGGTCCAAGGGTGGGGCGGGGTGGGGGGACCCTCACTTGCCTTAGGAGAAAGGAGAGATACATCACAAGATCAGAAAAGGGATGAAGTGAGGTGAGGCTGGAGACTCAGGGCAAAGGGCCCATTTCATCTTCCTCCACCAATACCTGCCAGATACAAGCCCCCCGCTGCCCAGAAAGATGGAGCTGTGATCCAGCCCAGGGCAAGGAACACAGGTGAGTGATCCGAGCCTCAGAAAACCACTGGAAGGAGACCAGGAGAACATCTCACTTGGGGGCTTTCTGATCATGCCTTACAGACCTCTAGTGCTTGAAACAGTTTTCTGTGGGCCCACTGATGGGATGGGGGAAAATCAGAGAGAAACTCCACATGATTCAAACAGATCAGTTCTGTTTTTATATCTATATTGCATGCAGTGTCTGTTTTTAAATATTACTTAACAAACATTCTGGCATACACACACACACAAAAATTGAAAACCACCAAGCTTATCCAAGCCTTCATTTTATTTTTAATTTTTAAAAAATAGGTTAGCTAATTGGGAAAATAATTTGAAAAAGAATAGAGACAGGTATCTGTATAATTGAATCACTTTATTGTATACCTGAAACTAAAGCAACACTGTTAATCAACTACTGATGCTGTTTGGAAGCTAAGTGGTATCCCATTCTTTGAGACCCTGTGGACTATAACCCACCAGGCTCCTCTGTCCATGGTTTTTCCAGGCAAGAATACTGGAGTGGGTTGCCATTTCCTCCTTCAGGGAATCTTCCCAACCCAGGGATTGAACTCGAGTCTTCTGCACTAAGCAGGCAGGGTCTTTACTGATGAGCCACCATGCTACAATATAAAAGAAAAAGTTAAAAATAAAAAGTCAGTTAGCAAACATCATGTGCAATCATCTTCATTTTTGTTTTTAGTTTATTTATTTTGGCCCAGCCATGTGGCATGCAGGATCTTAGTTCCCCAACCAGGGACCGAACCCCTGCCCTTGGCAGTGGAAGCACAGAGTCTTAACCACCGGCCTTGGAGAAGTGTCACTACAAGTCACAGAGAAGCTGCCAACACTGGGTCGGGCACAGGCAGGGTAGGTTGCTGGGCCTCCATCCACCCAATTCCATCCTTCATGTCCTCCTGTTACTAGAGATCTGCCCAGAGCTTCAAGGCAATTGTCTAGCCTGAGACTCCATTCTTCAGGCTTCTTTGCAAATAGGTGTGACCCGGTGACTAAGCTCTCACCAGTGGAATGGGAACAAAAGTAAAACTTGAATTCCTACAAGGAAAATGCCGTCTTTCCGCTCTTTCGTCCCCTCCCACAGGTTAGAACATAGGCTACGTGACTGGTCAGTTGGCTTCTCACAGACAAACAAGGAACATATCCTAGCACGGGGCGGAACAATGAGAGTGTGGAACCCGGGTATCTGCATGGTTTTGTGAAGCAGAATTCACCTCTTCTCTTTGGAATATTCCTGAGACAGAAATAAACTGGAGGGTCAGAGCCCCTACACTCTCACATCTCTCCGTGACAGTGGCAGTCGTATTTGTCTCTGGCTCAATTACAAATTACCCCTCAAACTCAGTGGCTTAGAACAGCAAACACTGGGTGTCTCCCAATTCCGGTGGGTCAGGAATTCAGGAGCAGCTGGACTGTGTGGTTTTGCCTCAGGGTCTCCCAAGAGTCTGCAGCCAGGACCTGCGCAAAGGCAGAATGTCCACTCACACAGCTGCTAGAGAGACCTCTGTTTCCTGCCGTGGGACGTCTCCATAGATGAGTGTTCGTGGGACATGAGTTCTGGCCTCCCCAGAGCAAGTGACCAGAGGGAGACAGACAGACAAAGGCAGGAAGAGAAGAAGCAAGAGAGAAAGAAATCACAGTGAAGTTTTAGGACCCAGTCTCCGGAATCAACGACTGTCATCTCTACCTCACTCAGCTCGTTTCTAACAAGTACGAGTAAGTCCAGCACGATCTCAAGACAATGGGAAGCAGGCTCTCTGTTCTGCTGTTGCTTTGTTTTGCCATTTTATTTTGTTTATTGGGCTGCGCTGGATCTCAGCTGTGGCATGCAGGATCTTCCGAGTTGCCACAGGTGGGATGTAGTTCCCTGACCCGGGATTGAACCCAGGCCCCCTGCACTGGGAGCATGTAGTCTTCACCACTGCACGACCAGGAAAGCCTCATGGTTCCCCATTTTTAAGGGAGGAGGATTTTTAAATGAATGGATGGGGACCTCCCTGGTGGTCCAGTGGTTGAGACCTCACTTTCTAATGCAGGGGGTGAGGGTTTGATCCCTGATCGGGGAACTAGATTCCAAATGTCTCACGGTGTGGCCAGAAAAAAAAAAAAAAAAAACAGAAAAAGTAAAAAATAACCTTACCCTGAGGGTTCTGGTGAGGAATCCATGAAAAACGTGAAATGCTGAACCCCGGGCTTGGCAAGCAGCAGGTGCTCTGCCAACGGCGTTTTTCTCTCAGCCTCTGTTTCATTCTCACTCGTTGGATGATGGTTCTGCTCTGGCCTAGAAGATTCCTTCGTTCCAGAAACTCTAATTCATAACAGGGCTGTGAAGGATCCCTGGGAAACCATGCTAGCCTGTTTCCTCCCAGCCTCCGCTGGCACCTAAAAACTTCATCAGGAATGCTTAGGAGATACCTGGGGAGACCGTGGGCATCACCCCAGAACTGACGATCCTCTAGAAGAGAGAAAGGAAGCTTTGCTTCCAGGGTCACACCAAAGTCTTATTCTCTCTCTCTCTCTTTTTTTCTGTTTGGCTGTGCTGCAAAGCATGTGGATCTCAGTTCCCTCACCAGGAATCGAACCTGAGTCCCCTGTACTGGAAGCTTGAACTCGTAACCACTGGACCACCAAGGAAGTTTCCTTATTCTCTTTATTGGATTTCCCAGGTGAGTTGGGAGCTAGGGGCAGCACGTGGGTGTGTGCAAAGTCACTTCAATTATGTCTGACTCTTTGCAACCCCATGGACTGTAGCCCACCAAGCACCTCTGTCCATGGGATTCTCCAGGAAGAATACTGGAATGGGTTACCATTCCCTTCTCCAGGGAGTTTTCCTGAACCAGGGATCAGACCCAAATCTCTTATGTCTCCTGCAGTGGCAGCTTCTTTACCTCTAGCGTCACCTGGAGTGAGTGAAAGTTGCTCAGTTCTGTCTGACTCTTGGCGACCCCATGGACTATAGAATCCATGGAATTCTCCAGGCAAGAATACTGGAGTGTGTAGCTGTTCTCTTCTCCAGGGGATCTTCCCAACCCAGGGATCAAACCCAGGGGCAGGGATAAATTGCTGCTCCTATAGTACAGCTAGAGAGTAGACCCCACTTGTCGCAACGAGATAAAAGCCTGTGCAGCAATGAAAACCTAACTCAGCCAAAAGTAAATACAGGGAAAAAAAGTTGCATCAATCATCCTAAAAACATTCTGGTATGGAGACTTCCAGAGGAAGGCTGGATCTTCTAATAATTAAATGAGGGAAAGGCCTCGTTAGCCTGAATATATAATAAATAACTCTAAACTGCTTCAAAGAATTGAATATTCTTATGAAAATTGTTCTCTTAAAAATGAAAAGACTTGGGGAAATATGACAATGTGTCTAATTGTGAAGTATGACATGTTTATTCGGGGCCAATTATCACTTTTTACTGGGCTTCCCCAGTTTAAAAAAAATAATCTGCCTGCAATGCAGGAGACATGAGAGAATCGGGCTTAATCCCTGGGTTGGAAAGAGTCCCTGCAGAAGGACATGGCAACCCACTGCAGTATTCTTGCCTGGAGAATTCCTCAGACAGAGGAGCCTGGCGGGCTACAGCCCATGGAGTCACAAAGAATCGGACACAACTGAAGTGACTTAGCCTGAGTACGAATCTTTTTATAACCAACCGCTGTTAGCATTCTCTTCCACATTTTAGGGCTGGATATGGAGGCGGGTCGGAGAAGGCAATGTCACCCCACTCCAGTACTCTTGCCTGGAAAATCCCATGGACGGAGGAGCCTGGTAGGCTCCAGTCCATGGGGTTGCTGAGTTGGACACAACAGAGTGACTTCACTTTCACTTTTCACTTTCATGCATTGGAGAAGGAAATGGCAACCCACTCCAGTGTTCTTGCCTGGAGAATCCCAGGGACGGGGGAGCCTGGCAGGCTGCAGTCTATGGGGTCGCATAGAGTTGGACACGACTGACGTGACTTAGCAAAAAAAAAAAAAAAAAATGGAGGCGGGTGGAAGAGTCTTAGTAAAAGGTGAAATGATGGAATCAAGGTTTCTGGTCTCATGTTCCTCCAGAGAATTAGTACCCTCCCCAAAATGCATTTCTCTAGTGCTAACAAGGCCATAAAGTGAATGGGCTTCTAGGGTTTGTAAGAGAAGGCTGAAGTGGGACCTTGGAAATGAAGAGTCCCTGACTCCTCAGAAGATTTTCTGGAAGTTCAGTCTTCAGTATTACCTTTCTTTCTTGCCGTGGAAGATTTAGAAACATAATTCTCCTTCAGACTTCTTCAGACTTGGATGTATAAGCCATCATCTTCTTTACTGTCTCCATTTCATCATCATGAAGTACCCAGACTTCTCTCCTGATTCACAAGAAGCTGGGCATAGAGGTTGGGGGGAAGGTGAGTTATCTGAACTACACTGATACAATGTGAGAAATCAACTTTTTGTGCTTTTTAAAAAATTAATTTATTAACTTTAATTGGAGGCTAATTAGTTTTCAATATTGTGGTGGTCTTTGCCATACATTGACATGAATCAGCCACGGGGTACATGTGTCCCCCATCCTGAATCCCCACGCACCTCCCTCCCAACCCCATCCCTCTGGGTTGTCCCAGGGCACTGGCTTTAAATGCCCTGCTTCATGCATTGAACTTGCGCTGGTCATCTATTTTACATATGGTAATATACATGTTTCAATGCTATCCTCTCAAATCATCCCACCCTCGCCTTCTCCCACAGAGTCCGAAAGTCTGTTCATATCTGTGTTTCTTTTGCTGTCTTGTATATAGGCTCATCCTTACCATCTTTCTAAATTCCATTATATGCTGTATTGGTGTTTCTCTTTATGACTTACTTCACTCTGTATAATAGGCTCCAGTTTCATTCACCTCATTAGAACTGACTCCAATGCATTTTTTGTAGCTAAGTAATACTCCATTGTGTATATGTACCACAACTTCCTTATCCATTCATCTACCAATGGACATCTAGTTTGCTTCCATGTCCTGGCTATTATAAACAGTGCTGCAATGAACATTGGGGCACATGTGTCTCTTTCAGTTCTGGTTTCCTTGGTGTATATGCCCTGCAGTGGGATTGCTGGGTCATATGGCAGTTCTACTTACAGTTTTTTAAGAAAATCACACTTTTTTCTCCATGGTGGCTGTGCTAGTTTGCATTGCCACCAACAGTGTAAGAGGGTTCCCTTTTCTCCACACCCTCTCCAGCATTTATTGCTTGTAGACTTTTTGATGGCAGCCATCCTGACCAGCTTGAGATGGTACCTCATTGTGGTTTTGACTCGCAGAAATCAAATGTATAAAAAATTTATTAATTTATTTATTTTTGGCTACACCAGGCCTTAGTTGTGGGAATCTTTCCTTGTGACTTGTCAGCTTAGTTGCCCAGTGGTGTGTGGGATCTTAGTTCCCCAACCAGAGACTGAACCCACATCCCCTGCATTGGAAGGTGGATTTTTTTTTATTTTAAACAACAGATGTATTATATTACCAGTTTCCCTTATGGCTCAGCTGGTAAAGAATCCACCTGCAGTGCAGGAGACCTGGGTTTTATCCCTGGGTTGGGAAGATCCCCCTGAAGAAAGGAAAGGCTACCCACTTCAGTATTCTGGCCTGGAGAATTCCATGGACTATATATAGTCCATGGGGTCACAAAGATTCAGACACGACTGAGCAAATTTCACTTTCACTTTATTATATTACAACTCTGTAGGTCAGAAGACTAACACAGGTCTCCCTGGGCTAACATAAGGGTGTCAGATGGGCTGTCTTCCTTTCTGGAGGATCTAGCGAGAATCTTGTTTTCCCACCTGGGTTCCTTAGCCAAAGGAAAGGAAGAGATATTCCTTACTTCCAGTCAGTTTCCAGTTCATAGGCTTGCCCTTCACAGATGTGCCCTAGAGGCACCTAGCAGAATTCCTCAATCTATCAGCTCACCTATCAACACCTTTCCCCTGAACCATTAAATAGAACTATTGGTTAAGTAACAACACAACTGTTTTGTCTTTTCAAATCCTCTGCACTCTGCCAAGATGGAGAAAGAAATGGCAACCCCCTCCAGTATTCTTGCCTGGGAAATCCCATAGACAGAGGACTATAGTTGGCGGGCTACAGTCCATGGGGCCACAAAGGGTCGGACACAACAGAAAATATGCACTTTCATGTTTGGAGACCGAGACCAATTAGGAAGTTTTTGTAGATGTCCAATTAGGAGATGAAATCAGTTGGATCTGTACATGATGCCCTTCCAGAGTAGCTCAGAAAGAAAAAAAAGATTGTTTTCAGACAATTGCATAAGTAAGTGCTAACCTATTTTTGCAGACTGCTAAGTGATCTTGGCCTGATCCTTTGCTACCGTAACCATCATGCTATTAAATGCCAGAGGACTCATCTGCATAGTCTTATTTAAGTGTTACAAACTTTTAAGAGTCAGGGAAAGTAATTTTCACCTTCCAAAAGGACATTAAGTTGAATAGGATGATAAGATTGAGTCATTCTTCTTTGTTTCCTTGCTTGCTCACTGTTTATCATTCTTATGCAATGTAAATCCCAGGAGAACAGGCTTGAGAACATTGATTGGTGGCTCTTCAGTGAAACAGTGCTTGTTGTGGTGAATATATTCTGAGTAAACGAAAGATAGAAAGACAGACAAAGTAAGGAAAAAGGAGGAAGAGAGAAATGCGGGGAGAGAGGGGGAAGGAAAGAAAGAAAAAAAGGAAGGAAGGAAAAAGGGAGGAGGGGGAGGAAAAGAAAGGCAGGCAGGAAGGGAAAGAATGAGAGAAACAGAAAAAGATAATGGAATGTCTGGTAAAAAAATCATCACATTGGACAGGGAATTAAGAGATTCAGTCTTTCTTCTAATTACTGTTTATTCAACACCTCAAATGCTGAAGATGCTGCCCTTATGATATTGCCAATGTGGATGTCTGGGTTTGATTCTGCTATTCAGGAGCCTAGAGCCCTGACACGGAGAAGGCAGTGGCACCCCACTCCAGTACTCTTACCTGGAAAATCCCATGGATGGAGGGCCTGGTAGGCTGCAGTCCATGGGGTCGCTAAGAGTCGGACTTCACTTTCACTTTCACTTTTCACTTTCATGCATTGGAGAAGGAAATGGCAACCCACTCCAGTGTTCTTGCCTGGAGAATCCCAGGGACGGGGGAGCCTGGTAGGCTACCGTCTATGGGGTCACACAGAGTCGGACATGACTGAAGTGACTTAGCATAGCATAGCATAGCATAGCATAGCATAGCATAGAGCTCTGACAAGTCTACCTTAAGCTTAAACGGATTGGGGGGGGCGGGGCGGGGAGGGCAGGCGGAGAGGATAAGATGACAACTAAAGCACTTTTCAGATTCACCTGCTTTAAATCTTGGCTTCAGTTCCTCTTTTGCTTTTTATTTTGTTCTTAAAACCTTTATTTTAGTCCCAACCTGGAAATAACTCAAAACATCCAACAACAGAGGAAGGAAGAAGTTGTGATGCATTCACATAGTGGAATTCTATTCAGCAACTTTATTACTAACTTACTTAATGATTTTATTGGAGTGCAATTGATTTACAATGTTGTAACTTTCAGATTTACAGCAAAATGATTCAAATATATATGTGTGTATATATTCTTTTTCAGATTTTTTTTCCATCATAGGTTATTACAAGATAGTGAATATAGTTCCTCGCGCTATACAGGTCCTTCTTGTCTACCTAGTTCATGTATAGCAGCATGTTTCTGTTCATCCCAAAATTATAATTTATCCCTCCCTTCCTGCAATGGCACCCCACTCCAGTACTCTTGCCTGGAAAATCCCATGGATGGAGGAGCCTGGAAGACTGCAGTCCATGGGGTCGCTGAGGGTCGGACACGACTGAGCGACTTCACTTTCACTTTTCACTTTCATGCGTTGGAGAAGGAAATGGCAACCCACTCCAGTGTTCTTGCCTGGAGAATCCCAGGGACGGGGGAGCCTGGTAGGCTGCCATCTATGGGGTCACACAGAGTCGGACACGACTGAAGTGACTTAACCTAACCTAACCCTTTTCCTTTTGGTAACCATAACTGTTTCTGTGAGTCTGTTTTATAAATAAGTTCATTTGTATCAATTTTCTTTTACAATCTGCATATAAGTGATATGGTATGATATTTGTCTTTCCCACTTCACTTGGTAGGACAATCTCGAGCTGCAATGCTCCCTCTTTTAGAGCGAGAAACGTGAGCCCGCCACCTAAGACCACGTCCTTGCCCTCTGGACAGAAATGGGACCACTCCCTCGAACTGGCTTTCTCAAAGAGCCAGAGAAATGCTAAACAGTAGCCGATTTGGAGGACGAAAACAAGGTGGCACTAATTGTTCACTTTCCTCCAGGTCCTGAGCGGAGGAGGCTGGCTCGGGGCTGCTCGGGCCAACGCGCCGCCCGATCGTCTCTGGACTGAAGGTGAAGGGGAGGCGCCCAAGCCTCAGAGATGCTCCCCACACTCGGATGGGGCGGGTCTGCAAGTAATGCCAGGGGCCGAAGGAAGGCTCCCATTGGCTGAGGGCCGGTGACGGGAGGGGCACGGGGGCAGTATAAGGGAGGGGGGTGTGCGTGCACCGTGTCAGTTTCGGAGTCCTTGGCTTCTCACCTCCGTGCGGCGGCGTCCAGGGCACGCCTCTGCCTAGGGCTATTTCCTCTCTTTTGCCCACCCGGCCCCCGCAGCACCCCCCAGCCCCCGGGCCATTCCTGCCTTCCCTCCGCGGTCCTTAGGGCCAGGAGACTTTTCTGTCTCTTTTCTCTTCTTTCCCCTTTGTGGCTCCAAAAACCCATCGCGGCGAAGCTCCCGGCTCCGGAGGGAGTTCCACTTGTAGGGGAAGGGCGGCCGCCCGCGCAGCGCACCGGCCCCTCCTGCGACCCCACCGGCCGGCGCGCCCACCCCGCCTTCCCGCCCCACACCTGCCTTCGTTCGCCTGAGGAAGCCAGCCGAGAGTTCATTGATGCACCCATTCCAGTGGTGTAACGGTGAGTCCGGGGTTTTGGAGGAGTGGGGGGAGCGGGGGCGCAAGGGACGTGGGGCTGGCTGGAGACGGGGATGGGGGGGGGGGGCGCCAAGTTTCAGATCGGAGGGCTCCTTCTCCCTCTCGAGCCAAGTTTTTACTGCAATGGGACCGACGAGGAGGCGTCCTGGCGCTCAACTCTGCTCTGCACAGCGCGGAATTTGAAAGGGGCGGGGAGGGGGGGGGGATCCAGGTTTCACTCCAGGGCCTAGAAGGATCTCTCGGGCGGGCGGGGGTCGTGGGAGCCGAGGGGTTCCTGGCCTCTGTGCGGCGGCTTCGCACTCGTACCCGCCTCCCTCCTCGCCTTTGTGCGCTCAAACTCCTGTTCTTTGTTGTGGTCGTCGGCGGAGAATTAAATCCGCGCTCGGGCTCGAATCTCCTAGAGGGAGCTCAAGTTCCTGGTCTGAAACTTTGCAGGCTATTTTAAATATGTATACAGTGCAGCGTGCAGGACGGGGCGCGGGGGCGGCTTCCCCTGCGCCTTTGTTGGCTGCTCACCGGCTGCTCCGGGGCTTTGTGCCCGGGGATGACGCCGGATTAATGAGCGTGCCTTTATTGGATTGATAAAGCCGTGTAGCTCTCCTGGCGCCCGGCTACCCTTGAATGCAGGGCTTGCCTGGGCATCTGTGCTCACTGGCCCCAAGGCCAGACCACGGTATCAGCTCCTGTGCCTCGGTGGTGTCCGCGCCTCCAGACTCAGTCTCCCCTCCCTTCCCAGCCTGGCTGATGCTAAATGCATCTCACATTTAGGCTTTTTAGCAGTTTCCGTGACTACAGGTTGGGCTTGGGGCTGACTTCTTGTCCAGGCTACCTGAAGAGACGCCCTTCTAAGCGGGTTAGTTCAAAACTTTGGCTGTTAATACCCTCCAGTGACCCTGGGATCTTGACTGCCTTGTTCTAAAGCTTGGAGAGTTTCTGGAGAAAGGGGGGAAGGGCGGGCAAGGGCCGGGGGCAGGGAGAAAGAAGCAGCTGGCCTTATCTCTGAGTAGGGTAGGCTGGCTAGTTAGTGGGGGGGCATGGGGGGTGGAATCCATTCTTGAGAGCAGACTCTTGCCAGATCTCGCATTAATTATTTCAAGAGGCTTTTGTTTTAAGGCAGGGTTTGGGCAGCCTGTGTATGAGGGGCTCCCATCCCCCTCTTCCTCTAGCTGGTAGGATCTAATTTCCTGAAAATGAACCAAGCTGTGTGTGTGATCGGAGGCATAGCTGGAGTGGGGGCGGGGGTGGAGGTGGGGGTGGGGGAGGACAGTGAACCCCCGCATCTGGGAAAGATTCCCGTTGGCTCGGAAAGAGAAGCATTTCCCAGATCCCCTGGTCGTTCTTGGCCAGCCCTTCTCTTGACGTCACTCCAGCTCCCAGCCTGCGAGCTGGGGGATGAGACATTCTGATGTCAAGGCTTTCATAGGTCGGGGGAAACAATGGAACAGACTTCAGGAGAAGAACCGAGGTAGCTTGCTGTCAGTGAACACTAGCCCTGCTTCTGGGCCACCCCCTTTCATAGGTTTTTAGTCCAGCAGAGCACTTGCTGCTTCATCTTTCCACTTTTTAAAACATGTTTTTATTTTTTGTTGATTTATAGTTGACTTGGGCTTCCCAGGTGACTCAATTGTAAAGAATCACCCCGTCAATGCAGGAGACATGTGTTTGATCCCTGGATTAGGAATATCCCCCTGGAGGAGGGCATGGCAACCCACTCCAGTATTCTTGCCTGGAGAGTTCCATGGACAAAGGAGCCTGGCGGGCTGCAGTCCATGGGGTCGCAAAAGAGTTGGACGGCTCAGCGACTAAAGAACAACACAGTTGACTTCCTATGTGGTGTTTCTTTTTACTTCTTAAAGTGATGGAGAAAGGACTGTTCTCCAACTCCAGGGAAGAAGCAATCCCTCCCCAAACACCTTTATGATAAATATCTGGAGCCTGTCATTCCTGTGGTTAAAAATTCTTTCCTTATAAGTTTAGAGAAAAAGTTACACCACTGTCAGCTTTTAGTCCAGTGTATTGTCTACTTCTTTGATTAGAATGCAAGCAAATGGATCATCTCCTCTTAGCCATGAAGCTCTTCTCACCCACACCTCTTTATCATAGAAAGTCCCACCTCGCTGACTCAATCCTGGAGCCCCAGGGAAAGCCTCTCGGCAAGATCAGATGATCAAAATAAACTGATACACTGCTGAGGCCAGAGTGCCTTCAGAGTGCATATGTGCAAACCCTCTGCGTTATCTATGCTCATTGCCATGCAAGGGACCCAAATGAGGTTCTTTGGGACCCTATGGATGCTAGGATACAGCAGAGGAAAGGTACATGGTGGAATTTCCCTGGTGATCCAGTGGTCAACAGTTTGACTTCCAATGCAGGGGATATGAGTTCAGTCCCTGGTCAAGGAACTGAGATCCTACTTGCCTCCCAGCCAAAAAACCAAAACATAAAAGCAATACTGCAACAAATTCAGTAAAGACTTAAAAAAAAAAAGGTACATGGAGAGTCAAGGCAGATGGAGGATTAGACTCTTAAAGCATCAGCTGTTGATGAGACAGGGCTGGGGGAGTCGTGCCTAGTGGGGAAGAAGCCTCTCCCCCTTTGGCATGGAGGACAGAGTTACCTGGAAGACAATCCCAAACACCATTTTCCAGAGTAGACAAAAAGTTGTTCCTGCCTAGCCAGTCCACCATGGTGTCTTCATGCAAAAATCAATCTCCTTTGGCCCACAGAGATCAAATATTTGAGCGGAGGGTGAAGAGGTGGTGAAAACTTTCTAATCCATGCCGGAGGCTAAGAAGCAGGGGTTTAGCAAAGTTTAGTAGCTAATTAATTTTTTTCCCAGCTTTAACCCAAAAGTCTCTCTGGACAAGAAGTACTTTTGCTTTTTGTTTCCCCACAATGTCTAGATCAGTGTACAAGTCAAGCCAGCAAACAGTACTTGTTGGTTGACTGGTCACCCGTCAGCTGAGGGCAGTTTCTGGGCAATTTTCCCAAACTTCAGTCTCCTTACTTTGAAGCAGGAGTTTTTGCCAAGAGGACTAGGTCGCCTTGAGAAAAATCAGGAATTACTTATCTGTTAACCAGTTACTGAAAAAAAGCCAAACGTGAGGGTAAGTGAAGTTGCTCAGTCTTGTCCTACCCTTTGCAACCCAATGGACTGTAGCCTATCAGGCTCCTCTGTCCATGGGATTCTCCAGACAAGAATACTGGAGTGGGTTGCCATTTCAATCAAAGTATAAAAGTTTGCTATCCTCAGACCTAGGAGTGCTCAGGCTTGTTAGAACTCTCTGTCTCCGATCTCAGAATTGTATGTTATTGTTCATTCGCTCAGTCGTGTCCGACTCTTTGCAACCCCATGGACTGCAACATGCCAGGCTTCCCTGTCCATCACTATCTCCCTGAGTTTGCTCAGATTCTTGTCTGTTAAGTCGATGATGCCATCCAACCATCTCATCAGTCACACATCTACTATGTACCACACTTTCCACGATGGAAATCTTTGTGTCTGTCTTCTTCCCTAGACTGAAATATCATGTAGTTTTTCCTTCCTTTTTTTTCAGTGTCTGTCATGGTACTTGTCGTGTAATCAGTGTTTAATGCATGTTTGAGTTAAATGAAGCTGATTCTAGGAACTGTAGAGCAACCTAAGACAGTCAACTGAGAGTGCTGGAGCCAGAAAATGTGATACAGGCTGTGAGCGCTGTAGAATTCGAGCCGGGGTCTGGACGGGGGCGGTGAATATTCACAAAGACCAGCCTTGGGGGACTTTGGGAAGAGAGAGAGAGTTTCAGGCAGAGAAAGCTGCATGAGCACAAGTTTGGAGGCAGATGAAGACAGGGTTGGGCAAGAAATTGAGAGGAGACTCATTCACCTTGGGTGATGCTGGGAGATACTGAGTTGGGGAGGGAGAGAGGGGACCCAGCACATTCTTGTTTGGGAGCACTAGAAGCCTGAGTTTGGTAGATCACAGTAGAAAAACGGAGTGGGAGGATATGCCAGACATGTGGGCTAAATTAGAGGAGGGACTAGACATCAATTAATAGGGACTTGGAGTAGAACTGGGCTCCAAGTGTGTTTGGAATAGAGACTTGGCAGGAGAGTTGGCATACAGTCTGAAAGAGGTTTGGAGGGAGCTTGTTATATTGGTCACTAGATTGGTCTCAGGGATGAAGAGGGTGGAGATGTGTGAGGGCAGAGATGACTCCGGTCTTTCAAGTCAAGTCTTCTGCGGAGTTGGGGTCGCAGCCTTAATTATGGTATAGCGTTTCAAAGTATATTAGTGGCTCCTAACCACAATGTCAGGAAAGCACAGGAACCCATATTGAAGGCCTGAGTCCTCCTCCGCGCTCTCCCCACCTGCCCACCCCTCCACGGCTTGTGAGATCTTAGTCCCCACCTCCCCACTCCCCTTACCCCCACCAGGGACTGAACCTGTGCCCTCAGCAGTGAAAGTGCAGAGTGCTAACCACTCAACTGCCAGGAAAGTCCCCGTAGGTCTTTGAAGCCAGGCCTTCTTAGCTGTTTGACTATAGGCGTTATTTAATGATTGAGTTTTTTTTTTTTTTTTTCAAACTCTGTGGAGAGGGCGGGGAGAGTACATTTCATGGTGATGTTATTACAGAGGTTCAGTTGGTAGCATGAGATGTGTTTGGCTGGTAGCGTGTGTAAGGGCTTCCCAGGTGGCTCATGGGTAAAGAATCCGCCTGCCAGTGCAGGAAACTCGAGACATTCGATCCCTGAGTTGGGAAGATCCCTGGAGAAGGAAATGGCAACCCAGCATTCTTGCCTGGAGAATCCCATGGACAGAGGATCCTGGCATGCTACAGTCTGTAGAGTTGCACAGAGTTGGAAACAACTGAGTGAATGAGTGCACACACACACACAAACGTATGGTGAAGTCTAGCCTTCCTGTCCCAACACTTTCTGAAACCAAGACTCTGAGGCTTACCTTTCAGATCACTGATATTTTTGCCTGCTAGCAAGAAAAACCACTCACCTGATTTATGGTTAATTCCTTTTTCTTTTTCTCCCCTTATAACCATAATAGACAATTTTCTAACCCTCAGGACCACTGGTCCCGTGAAGTAGCTCCAGGATTGATTTTTCCAGCCACTTGACAGACAACATCTTTCATTCCTCCTCTTTCCTTGTCTTCTCTGCCACCAGCTTTATATTAAATTTCCCTCTTACCAGCTGTAACTTGGCTTCCACCATTCCAAATGCTTTGGAGAGATGTAACCCAAGAAAGGAAAATCTTGTCTTTATAGCAGATGTTCTTCTCTTTGTTTTTCTTCAGCCAGAACCTAATCACGTACCTTTGTTGGTGGTGTTGTCATTTAGTCTCTGTGACCCCATGGACTGTAGCCCACCAGGTGCCTCTATCCATGGGATTTCCCAGGCAAGGATACTGGAGTGGGTTGCCGTTTCCCTCTCTTCTCCAGGGGATCTTCCCCACCCAAGAATCGAACCCCCATCTCCTTCTTTGACAAGCGGATTCTTTACCTCGGAGCCCACCAGGGAAGCCCAATGACATACCTACCCCAACACCAAACCCTAGGATTTATTCCTGAGTCACGTGAGTGAAGCTTCTAGTGGCCACCTGTGCGTCCCACACTGAAGGGACCTTGTTAAAATGTAGATTGTGATTCACTTTGATGGAGACTGGCTTGAGATTCTGTGTTCTGCAAGCTCTGGGGACACCACTGCCATTAGCAGACTGCATGATGAGGCTTTGAGTAGAAAAGGGGAGGGTGGCCAGGAAAAATGAGCAGCGGTTCCCCCTCCCCCACCACATTCTGGAACGCGGGCCCAGACTCAGAGTGAACAATTTCTATTCTGGTCTGGGTGCAGCCTGGCTTCTGGAGCAGGTGGCTTAATAATGACAAATGACCTTTGCAACTTCGCTTTGCAATTTAGAAAGCATATTTCTTACACCATAGTCTTCGGTCGCCTCTGCACTTTGCTTGTTTTCCTGTGGCAAAGGGGAGCTTTTCAGCAAGGTAATTTCTCAAAGGTTGCATAGCTAGGGAGAGGTGGGATTGGAGCACAGATGGGTGTTTCCTCACCTGAGGCTCTTCATCTTGCTAGTGCACCCTAGGGGCTTCTACCAGACCGAAGTGAGTTTTCCATTTCCACCCACTGCCCAATTCCTTGATCCCCTAGAAGGAGGTGCAGGTTGAAGTACCATGTGTAGGATCCCGTTTCCTAGATTGATTAAATCATTTACCCAAGATCATGTCACTAGTGTTAGGACGAGGGTGTAAATGTAAGTCCCTGGAATGTAAATTGGTGCACCCAGTACGGAAAACAGTGTAGAGATTCCTTAAAAAACTCAAAGTAGAACTGCCACATAATCTAGCAGTCCCACTTCTGGGTATTTACCCCCCAAAAAAAACACACATTCAAAAAGATAGTTGTACCCCAGTGGTCATAGCAGCACTATTGACAGTAGCCAGGACATGGAAGCAGCCTGAATGTTCATCAGCACATGAGTGGATAAAGATGTGGTTCACACACACACACACATACACACACACAGAGAGACATACATACACACACATACACATGCACACAGACATACACACACATACACACAGACATGCACACACACACATACACACACATATACACACGTGTACACACATACACACATATACACACAGAGAGACATACACACACACATACACACACACATACACAGAGACATACACACATATATGCACACACATACAGAGACATACATACACACACACATACACAGAGACAAACACACACACATATACACACAGACATACACTCACAGAGACATGCACATGCACATACACATACACAGAGACATGCACACATACACACATACACACACACACAGAAACATGCACACACACACATACACACAGACATACCAGACATACACACACAGACATGCACATACACATACACAGAGACATATACACATATACGCACAGACACATACAGAGACATACATACACACAGACATACACACAGAGACACACACACACACATATACATACACAGAGACATGCACACATACACACAGACATGCACATACACAAAGACATACACACATACGCACACAGACACACAGACAGAGACATACACACACATATGCACAGACATACACACAGAGACATATACACACATACACACACATATACACACAGACATACACACACAGAGACATGTACACACACATACACACACACACACACAATATTGAGTTGGTCCAAAAGTTCATTTGGGTTTTTCCATACAGTGTTTCAGGAAATACCCAAACGAACTCTTTGGCCAATCCAGTATAATAATGGAAAACTACTCAGCCATAAAAAGAGAAGAATGAAATAATGCTCTTTGCAGCAACCTGGATGGACCTAGAGATTATCATACTAAGTGAAGTGAGAAAGACAGAGAGAGACAGATACCATCCAATATCACTTGTATGTGGAATCTAAAATGTGGCACAGATGAACTTGTTTACAAAACAGAAACAGACTCACAGACGCAGAAACATAGGAAACAAGCTTACAGTTCCCAAAGGAGAAAAGGAATGAGGGAGGGGTAAATTAGGAGTTTGGGATTAACAGATACCAACTACTGTGTATAAAATAAATAGCAAGGACCTACTGCAAAGCACAGAGAACTGTATTCACTATTCTATAATAAGCCATCATGGAAAAGAGTATGAACAAGAATACATATATGTATATGGATATTTGAATCACTTTGCTGAACATCTGCAGTGAACACAGCATTGTAAATCAATTATGCTTCAATTAGAAAAAAGTAAGTCCCTTAGTCAGAGGCTTGCCGTTTCTCGCTGCATCCTTGCTCACGCAGAGTGGCATCAGCCTCGGTAGTAAATTTCCCACTATCGTAACCCTTGCCCTGTCCTGTTCTCTGCAGGGTGTTTCTGTGGCCTGGGACTGGTGAGCACCAACAAGTCCTGCTCAATGCCCCCCATCAGTTTCCAAGACCTTCCCCTCAACATCTACATGGTCATCTTCGGCACTGGCATCTTCGTCTTCATGCTGAGCCTCATCTTCTGCTGCTATTTTATCAGGTAGGTGGCTCGCTGTCTGACCTGGGGGCCCGGGGAGGGGGAAGTCCAGGAGGTGGCGGCCATAGGTAGCGTGAACCGAGCAAGCCTCCTGTTGCAGAGTCACCAGCCTCCAGCCCGGGCCCCTTGCTTTGAGGACAAGACTTAGCCTGCCGTTTTCTGGGCCCCTGAGGCCTGCTGTTTCTATTTGCATCAGCCTATCAAGTTGTCCAGCACATACAAGGTTAGCATGGATCAGCCTGCATCCCGCCCGCTGGCCAGTTCCTCTCAGGTTGCCTAGAATGACCAAGTAATATCATCAGTGGTCCCTTGCCATCTCTCTCCACCCACTCACACCCTCTGGGTGGCCAGGGCTAAGGGGGCATCATTCTACCAGTGGCATGACCCTCTGCCCTCCTGGGAAATTCTGTTACCATCCTTCCAGATGCTAATATTAGCAAGCTGGTGTCTGCAGAGCTGCCTGTTTGTACTGCCTCTTACGTTTGAGGGAATAAAAACTGAAAACCATCACTTCTTGTCGCGTAGGGGTCCAGGGAAGGATTGGAGCTTAGCAGGGCGAGCCAAGCTCCAGGAACTGTTTTCTTTGCTTCTAGACAAGAGAATTGGTGGCTATCTTCTATCAAAAATGTAGGGCATGCCTGGTATTCAGGGTGGAAAATACAGTAGTGTTTCTGAACTAGGGCACCCTATGGGTATTAACAATTCCTCATTGTATGGGTCTGTCCTGTGCACTGGGGAACATTGCACACCCCTGACCAGTAGAATGTCATGGAGCCATTGTGATAAAACCAAGCCACACGCCCACACACAGACACACACACAAGCATATGATTACCCAACGCCTGGGTAGACGGACATCAGCTGGGGTGTCTACTATCTGATCAGATCATCTAAACAGATTAAATTAAGATGGAGGCCAAAGGAGTTCCCATTCCCCACAGAGACATCCTGGTGGGTTTGAATGGCTCGCCTGGTGGGAGGCTGGAGGGTTAGCAGATGCTTGTTCGGATTCCTCAGGCCTAGGAGCCCCTGCTTAAGAAGGGGAAGTGCCCTGGGGCCCTGCTCTCCTTTGCTTCTCATCCACTGCCTCAGCCCTCCTTCTTTTCTCCAGACTTTAAAAAGTCCCCAGGACTGGAATTTTCCACTTACAAGGCTTTTTTGCAGACAAGGTAGTGGTTTATTTTCCCCTCTTGTACCACTGAGTCTGAAATTTGCATCTCATTAGTAAAGTGAGGGTGTGGGTAGATTTCCGGTATCTCAACACCCCCTTCCACACCCGCCCGCCCCTTTCCCCCAGCTGAAGTTTTCTTCCTCAAACTTTTCGTCTTCCTGACCAACAACCACGTCGCTCTCTGCATATGAAGCAATGTATGCAACTCCCCGGAGACAGAAGATGGAGGCATACCCAAGATTTATGTGCGATGCTGGCAGGAGGCTGTAAAAGCGGGCTGTGTCTGGCCCCTACACACACACACACACACGCAGGCATGCACATCCCTGCCAGGCTGCAGAGGTGGTCAAGAGAGGAAATTCTACAAGATCACTCTGAGCCAGTAGGTGGGAGACCCAGCTTCATTTCCCAGTTCTGCCACTAACAGGTGTGATCTTGGGGTTTAAGCTCCTCTTTGCCCAGGACTTCCTGGTGCGCCAGGCACTGTGCGGACCACCCTGTGAAATGTTCATCTTCCTTAGTCCTCAGAACTGCCCTCAAGTTTCAGTATTAGTCTGCTTCGTAAATGAGGAAACTCATGCTCAGGCGGTTAAAGATGAAGTCCTGTATCTGGAAAAATGGTGAGATGGGCTTGTCCAATGACAGTTAGCAAGGGTCTTTTGGATTCCGGATGTTGGCCTTCCCAGATTCTCATTCCTTGAACAGGATCATCTTGCGGGCTCCCGTGGCCACCCGCAAGCAGCCAGGCACCGTGGTGCTGCAGAAGAACGGGCTGGGAGCTCTGGGCACGGCGGGGTTATTTTTTTTTTTTTTGCTTGGCTGGAGTTGGTGACCACATGATACCAGCAGCTTTCCCCCCGCCGCGGGGCTGCTTGGCGCCACCTGTTTTCCTTCTGCAGTCATCTGCCCCTTCGCCACCCCGCCCTCTGTCCTGCAGCCCAAAGCCGGTGTGACCCTTGCGTCTCATGGTTCCCCAGCCTTGCTGGTATGTGGCGGCCTGGGAGCGCCTATATATAGAAAGACACACAAGCACAGAAGCCACTTCCTCTGCCCGCGTCTCAGTTTCCTCCTCAGCCAAAATAGGCCTGTGACCCCCCGCTCCCGACCTGCTGAGCTCATCGGCCCAACTCCCCCTCGCTCCGTCTTCCCTGACCCCCCACCACACACCCCCCCCACCCCCTCCAGGAGCTGATCTCTGCCCTACACAGGATGGAAGGGGCCCCGTGAAGTACAAATCAGGCAGGAAAGAAATGACTCTTTGCAGGACTTGCCCGCATTGTTTATTGCAAAAGGGGAAAAGCCAGGAAGCGCCCACTGGCAGTGGCTTGAAATGGGCTCATTGAATTCAGGGTATTTTTAGCTGCTTTGCTCACCCCAGCAGCTGAGAAGGCCACCTGTCCTGAGTTGTTGGCACTCCATCCCCGCTGGGATGGCCCAGGATCTTGGCTTTTTTGCTCTCGTTTTTCTTGCAACCCTTTTGGCCCCGTTTCATCCCAACCTCTACCTTCCTGATATGGAAATCTACAGGCAGAGTGAATCTAGAGCGTGACTCTGAAGCCTTCACTGTTCCAATTGATGGTCCTGGACTCTCAGAGTCAGCTTCTGCAGAATCCTTGGGTAAGACCATTAAATGGAGCCAGCCAGACAGAAGGGCCCCCAGGCGTCCTACAACAGAGCAAGCAGAAAGGCACTGCGCGTACTGCGTAAGTGTAGCCATGCTGCAGGTGAAAGTAGGCGAGGCTCTGGAGATGTGACATCCCCTCTTTCTGAGCCAGGAAGCCAGCAGGCTCCTCGCCACTTCCTTATTTACTCTGTACATACCTGCTAAAAGAGCAGGAGTCTCTCCCTCAGAAGGCAGCTCTGGGCAGCCTGGCAACGAGGGCACGTTTCTTCTTCCCCAGATGAACTCAGTGTCAGGCAGGTGGCCCTTGATCATTTAAGTGCATCCTTCATTTTGAGTGCCTCCTTCCCTGCCCCTCTCATTTAGAAGTGGGGACACAGATGCAGATGTGTACAGGAACGTGTGCAGTGGGAGCGCTGATTAGACCCTCAGCCCATCCCTCCAAGGACCAGAAACCCCCCAACAATGAGGGAGGCGGCGAGGGTCGGAGGGCAGGCAGCGGCGGTGCTGCCTGGTCCCCAGCCCCGAGGCAGAGGAACACTGGCCCCACCCGTCCCCTGACCTCCTGTTAGGAGCCGTGGAGGTGGAGGCCGCCGGATCTTATCTGCCCCCAGGCTGTGCACCAGGCTTTCTGCATCCTCCTTTGCTCTGGTTCCAGCATCTCTGTGTTGCTCTTGGAGCATCTTGTGCCTGCCCTTCAAATAAGGCTAGTGATCGAAGATTCTCTTCCTCTAACTCAGACCAGCTTTTTCTTTTTTTTTTTTTTTCATAAAATGCCAGCTATTACAGGCTTTGCGGGTCATATGATATCTGTCTGAACCACCCAGCCCTTCTGTACAGAAGCAGTCATAAAGTATAAGTGTGGCTGTGCTCCAGTAAAATTTTATGGCAAGCACTGAAAGTTGATTTTCATATAATTTCCACATGGCATGAAATATTCTTTCAATTCCTGCTTTCAACCATTTATGAGTAAGCACAGTTCTGTGACCAACAAGGACCTACTGTATAGCACACAGAACTCTGCTCAGTGTAACGTGGCAGCCTGGATGGGAGGGGAGTTTGGGGGGAGAAAGGGTCCGTGGATATGTATGGCTGAGTCCCTTCGCAGTCCACCTGAAACTATCACAACATTTGTTTGTTAATCTGCTATACCCCACGACAAACTAAAAAGTTCAGTTAAAAAAAAAAAAAAAGAATGAGTACAGAGCTTCCCTGGTGGCTCAGTGGTAAAAACCCCCTGCCAGCGCAGAAGACACGGGTTTGGTCCCTGAACCGGGAAGTTCCCACATGCCGTGGAGCTAAGCCCGTGCACTGCAATGACTGAGCCTGTGCTCGAGAGCCTGAGAGCCGCAACTGCTGAGTCCACGTGCTACAGTTGCTGAAGCCCACGCACCCCAGAGCCCATGCTCCACAACAGGAGAAGCCTGAGCATCAAAGCGAAGAGTAGCCCCCGCTTTCCCGCAACTAGATAAAAGCCCTCGAGCAGCAACAGGGCACAGCCAGAAATTAAATAAATAAAATTATATATATAGGAAAATACAGTTCTTCACTTCTGGGCCTTATGAAACAAACGGTTAGCTGACTTTGACCCTCAGGAAACCATGATTGGCTACCCCGGTCATAACCTGATGGTTCTCTGATGTCTTCTTCCAATAACACAAATCTTTGGTAGAAATGATTCCTGGGAGAGAAAACTCTATCTGGTCCCCAGGTATAGGAGACCATAGAGCTCCCTGCACAGTTCAGAAGGTTTCTCTCACTGAAAATAAAACAGAAAAAAAAAAAAAAAAAAGGCTATCAGTGCATCATCTCAGTCTCAGCCACTGGCACAGTAAGCCATTCAGAAAGTTGGTGGCTTGTTGATTGAAAGGGTGTTTCCCAAAACCCCATCCTATGCCCAGGAGCATGGTGTGTGCCATCTGATTGTGAGGCTGGCCACAGTTTGTGTTAAAGAGCTCAGGCTCTGTCATCAGGTCGAATTTGGTTAGAATCCAGGCTCTGCTGCCAGGCAGCTCTAAAGTTTGGGCAAGTTACTTAGCTTCTTTGGACTCCGTGTTCCTTGTCTGCCAAGAAGCATGTCTCTCCTTCTGGAAGGTGATTGAAATCGGTGAGCGCGGATATGGATCTATATTGGTAGATATCAGATATGGACCTATATCGGTAGAGATCGACGCCTAGCAAATCCCCCATCACAGTTATGCTCCTGCCATTAGTAACAGCATGTTCTGGCCATTGTGTTCTGGCCATTGAAAGTCCGGCTGTATGCAGGCCACCAGCTTGAAACAAAAAGAGGAAAACAAAGAAGGGATTGCCTGTGTTGCCCTGGTGCTGAGAAGGGGGAAGCGTGTGCTCTGCCTCCAGAATACTTGTGTTCTCTGGGTGGAAAATTCCCCAGGCTCAACAGACGTTCTCCTGCTGCCCGGGCTTGGTGGAAATAGCCCTCTTAAGGGTATCTACCTTCTGGGACTTCCCTGGAAGTTAAGTGGTTAGGGCTCCTCGCTTTCCCTGCTGAAGGGGGCAGGTTCGTCCCTGGTCAGGAAATAAGATCCCACAAACCACGTGGTATGACCAAAAAACAAAAACAAAACTAACTTTTGCACACTCAGCAAGCAGATGGTTGATCTGTCTAGTTGGGGAGCCCAAAGGAAGTGACCTGCTAGGAAGGAAGGTGAATGAACTTTTAGGGTGCTCTGCCAGAACCCCCACCCCCAGTTGAGGGTAGGTGACAGTGAGTTTTGAGGCAGGTGAACCTGAGTCTGAGTCCTTACCCCACGCTGGTGACCTGCAGAGACTTCTATGCATATTCTGTGTCCACGGGCGCACCTCCCCACCCCCCAGAAGGAAGTCCCAAGCCACCGGCCTGTCTCTCCTGCTCTGAATGGCTGTTTGTGCAAAGACATAATGACTTCTTCTCTCCCCTCTTTCTTGCTCCCCGCAGCAAACTCCGGAACCAGGCACAGAGCGAACGATATGGATATAAAGAGGTAAATAAAGTCCTCATTTTGTCCTGAGACCTCTCCCCACTCCACCACTACTAGCCCAGCTGGAGATGGCCGGGGGAGGTGGAGGGAACAGGGAGGAGGCAAGATGAAGCTGGCCTGTTCTCCCCTCATGCTTAGGGAGAGCAAGGGTCTCCCTGGGTGGAGCTGGGGGCTCCCTTCCTCGGCTGATACCACCTGGCTCCGTGTTTGGTTTCTTCTGACCCCAGGTCTCCCCTCTCTTCCCAGGTGGTGCTTAAAGGAGATGCCAAGAAGTTGCAGTTATACGGGGTGAGTGCCCTGGGGCAGCGCGGGGTGCCCAGTGGGTAAGGCAGACCTTCTCCAGGTCTGAAGACCTTTTAGGAACCTTCTTAGTCCCTGCCTCCGGTCTCCTTGGGCCAAATAAAAGACACATCCCAGGAGGTGATCAATATGCAGAATCTGTTACATCTGGGACTGGCGCTGGCAGAAAACAAAGGAGGTCACCAAAGGGTTTGAGTACATGGTGACCTGTGACCCCGGGAAGCCTGCTAGATGTAATCTTAACAGGGAGGACAGTCTGACCACCCCGGGCCAGACTTCACTAACTTTCCCTGCTCAGTCTCCCATCTGGGTCCTAAACGGGTCCCCTCTGTGTGTGCTCTGTCCTGGCGACTGTGGGTCTGACATGCGGGTCCAACCCTCTAGTTCTCCCCTGTTCCCCTCCATTCTCCCCGCCACCCACCCATCACACCCACTTTTGGGGGCCCCTCAACTCCCAACTCTTTTAGGACTAGACCATTTCTTCTTCCTTTCCCACCTGTGCCTTTGGGGTCACCTAACTCATGTCCCAAGACTTCTGTCCATAACCACAGGCACTCATGCAGAGAGCGTGTGTGTGGTTGTCCGGGTGTGGAAAGAATCACAGATCCCATCATGCACAAGACTAGCCTGGACATGGCCTCATGTCATCTGTCTCTTTGGGGTCCATAGTCACGATGTCCCCAAGGTCTGATGTTTCTTAAGCTGTCCTCCAGAAGAGGAAATTCAGCTGGGATTGAGGGCTAAATATACTAGGATGCAAGGCTGGCTTTAAAGAATGGGAACCATACACCAGACCCCCATCCTTACCTCTA
Organism: Tragelaphus eurycerus; assembly: GCA_935064755.1. Taxonomy (NCBI): domain Eukaryota; kingdom Metazoa; phylum Chordata; class Mammalia; order Artiodactyla; family Bovidae; genus Tragelaphus; species Tragelaphus eurycerus. Next base: position 5,670,432 of record CAKXYN010000034.1, on the reverse strand, counting down.
GTTATGGCTAAGTGCCCCCTGGTCGAAAGTCCTAGGCTAGAAAGACTATTAAACGAAAGGATGAAATAATGCTATTTACAGTAACATGGGTGGACCCAGAGATTATCACGCTAAGTGAAGTCAGACAGAGAGAGATAAATACCATATGATAATACTTACATGTGGAATGTAAAATATGACAGAAATGAACTCATCTACGAAAGAAAAACAGACTCACAGACACAGAGGGCAGATTTGTTGTTGCCAAGGCAAAGGGGGTAGAGAGGGGCGGATTGAGAGTTTGGGATTAGCAGATGCAAACTATTATATGTAGGATGGATAAACAACGAAGTCGTATTTTATAGCACCGGGAACATATATAGCATATATATATATTATATACTGAATATATATAGCATATATTCAGTATGCTAAAATAAACCATAATGGAAAACAATATGAAAAAATAACGTGTAACTGAGTCACTCTGCTGCACCACAGAAATTAACACATTAATAACAATTAAATGCTTTTTATCTGTATTATCTGGTGTGGGAGCCACCAGCCACACTGTGGTTGTTGAGCACTTAACATGTGGCTGCCTTGACCGAGGAACTAACCACTTAATTTCATCTACTTGGATCAGTCCGCCGTGGATCGTGGCTGCCACGTGTCAGGGTTAGTCCTCTCCTGGGTGGAGATGGGGTGATGTGACTGAGGATTCGGGGGAGGCTCCTCCCCCTCTCCTCTCACACGGCTCTCTCTTCCCACAGCAGACCTGTGCCGTCTGTCTGGAAGACTTCAGGGGCAAGGACGAGCTAGGTGTCCTCCCATGCCAACACGCCTTTCACCGCAAGTAAGTGTCCATCGTGGGGCTCTGTGTCCAGGTGCCTTGGAGTGAGGAAAGCAGGGAGCATCTTGTAGAGGGGGAGGCTTCCCAGGCGATACAGTGGTAAAGAACCTGCCTGCTGAGAAGGAGACCCGGGTTCGATCCCTGGGTCGGGAAGATCCCCTGGAGAAGGACATGGCAACCCACTCCAGTTTTCTTGCTTGGAGAATCCCATGGTTGGAGGACCCTGGCGGGTTACAGTCCGTGGGGTTGCAGAGTCGGACATGACTTGGAGACGGAACAATAACAACAGTCTTCTAGAGGCTCCAGTCCCTGCCCTTCCCGCACACCACTTGCTGATGCCCTGCATCCTGTCTGCACACCAGGCAAGCCTGAAGGGTTAGACCAGGGCAGGGATGGAGAGGTTCTTGTCTTGAGAAGCAGCGGGGCTCTATGAAGGGGCAGCCAGAGCACGCTGATATCTTCTTAAGGAGTAACAGGTCGGCTTTTGCCCGCAGGTGTCTGGTGAAGTGGCTGGAGGTGCGCTGTGTCTGCCCCATGTGTAACAAGCCCATCGCTGGCCCCTCCGAGGCCTCCCAGAGCATCGGGATCCTATTGGATGAGCTGGTGTGAGCACTGCCTCCGTACCAGGCTTGAAGGAGACCTCTAGCTTCGTGGGTGCCTGGTCCTTCCTTGCATCCACGGTGAACAAGACTGGCGGGTGGTGAGGGTCCGGGTCACCTGGAGGGGAGGGGATGCCGGGCTGGTCTTCCGCCGTCAGGGTGAGACCAGACTCGCCCACTTCTGCCTCCCGAAGCCTTCCTCCCTGTTACCCCGTGCTGATGGCCTTGCCTTGCCGGGACTGGACTCTGCCTGCGTTGTCCCTGCTCTGGGAACAGAAAGCCACTCCTGTTTGGCCAAGAACTTGGAGCTCACCCTGCCTTGAGGATTTCCCCGAGGAGGATGAGCTGCCCTGATCTTGAAGAAGGGGTGTGATGAGCTGCGCCCCGCCTGTGATTCCCCCCATCTCCTTGCCACCACTTCCCGAGGAAGGTTAGAAGGCAAGAGGGGAAAGACGGAGGAACCAGGTGCCTCCAGTGGAAGCTGAGGAGGCTCTGTAGGAAATCGGGAAGTGCGTGGACGTGCAGAAGAAGAGTCGATGTTTACACGGGACCTGCAGAAACAAAGGCTGGCCGGCCGGCCTGCTGACTACAGGGGGTGGGGGTGGGGGCGGCTGGGGGGCAGCCCCAGCCCTCTCCTAGCATCTGAGGTGCTTAACCCGTTCACTGTTCCTCGGTTGATCTCAGAGCTTCCTATTCCATGTTGGGGTTTGAGCGCCCCTCCCCACCCCTCCCAGAGGAAGGGCTTTTTCTATACCCAGGTGGATTCCCCAGGGTTTTTGTTTTTGTTTTTTTTTCTTTTCTAAAGGAGCAAAAAAGGGCCTGGGGATGAGGGGCTGTCTGAAGGTTAAGGTCGTAACGGACACCCTCTTTTCCTTTGTAAATAGTATTTTTATACTTCATCCTCACCATCTCAGGCTTTATACATGGAATCCCCCAAATGGAAGGACTGGGGGCTTTCTCTGTTCCCTCCCCCCAAGTGGGTGAGGGTGGGAAAAAGGTATGTATTTAAAGAAAATTAAATTTAATAACAAGTTTCTCTAACCTCCTGCTTCCGGTTGTGGCTTGTGTCTGTTGGCCCTTTGGTGCCAGCAAAGGGAACAGAATCCTCCAGCAGTGTCTTCCCGCTTCCCCTGTGCTCAGAGCAGACACACACACAGAGGTTCCTAATCCTTGCCAAGGAGAACTGGTATCAGGTTAGTATCTGTCTGGGCTTCCCAGGTGGCTCTGTGGTAAAGAATCTGCCTGCCAATGCAGGAGAGACAGGTTTGATCCCTGGGGCAGGAAGATCCCCTGGAGGAGGAAATGGCAACCCTCTCCAGTATTCTTGCCTGGGAAACCCCATGGACAGAGGAGCCTGGTTACAGGCCATGGGGTCCCAAAGAGTTGAAAATGATCAAGCAACTGAACAAGCATGTAGTATCTATCTTTTAGCATAGGTTAGGACTGACATCAGTGTGCTTGAAAACCTGACTAAGCCAGGCTCACTCAAGTGATCTCTAGAATTTTTTTTTTTTAAAGCCGGTATATGGCACCAGAGCATTCCAGCTACCAAGACTTGTCATTCATAGACTTGTCCTTATAACTCACTGAACTCTTTTTTAAAAAAAAGCCTCTATGCTACCATAAAGGCTTGATATCTTTTGCTGCTAAGACTGGCTCAGACAGTAAAGCATTTGCCTACAATGCGGGAGATCTGGGTTCGATCCCTGGGTCGAGAAGATCCTCTGGAGAAGTAAATGGCAACCCACTCCAGTACTCTTGCCTGGAAAATCCCCTGGATGGAAGAGCCTGGTCGGCTACAGTCCGTGGGGTCCCAAAGAGTCGGACACGGCTGAGTAACCTCACCTTCGCCTTAGCTGAGAATCACTGACCCATCCCACATCTAGAAATACTAGACCCACTGCACCACATCTAGAAATACTACGTTAACTTTTTAACACATTGTATTTATTTTTGGCTATGCTGGGTCTTTGTTGCTGTATGGGGCTTTCTCCAGCTGGAAGCCGAGGAGGCCTGCTCTTTCTCCAGCAAAGGGGGCCTGCTCTTCATTGTAGTGCGTGACCTTCATTATTTGCAGGCTTAGTAGTTGGGACACGCAGGCTTAGTTGCCTGAACCATGTGGGATCTTGGTTCTCCAACCAGAGATGGAATCCGAGGCCCCTGCATTGGAAGGGTGGAGTTTTAACCACTGGACTGCTCCCTTGCCACTTCTTCCTTCACACTCAGGGTAACCACCACTCCTTAGAGCCTCTACCCGCTGTTCATTGCTACCATGCTCTACAGGGTTGGATCTTTTCTTCATTAAGAGCATCACTTCCTCTAGTTCTGCCCACGTGTGTAGTAGCGTGAGTACAATGTATTTCCTGAGCAAAACAAGAGTCCTCCCCCTCACTCTTGCCTCAGCCTCCCAGTGGATGCATCAAGAGAAGGAAGTGGGAAACAGGTGGTCTCTAGGTGGGGGGAGGAGGGGCGGTCTTGACCTCCCCCGCTCCTCTCTCCCCACCCCCGCTTCATCTCAAGGAAAGCTCCTCAGGGTTGAAGTAAAACTGGAGTGCCAACATGGGAGTGTCTGTGTTGCCGATTTGCATAGCATTGTCCTGAAGTCAAAACAATGCTAGGAATGGTAAAGTATGACCTTCATGGGTTCCATGCAGCTTGGTAGGATGGTGCTGCAGCAGACAGAGATGGGAACGCTGGCTAGTTTTTAGCTGATCAGATGGGATGTGGTCAGTAGCTGATCACCAGCTAAAATAGTCACAGGTCCCAACTCCATAGTCATAAGTGTGGTCTTGTTAGTTCAGCATTTCTAGAGATCTACTGCCTGGGCCAGGCACCATGTCAGGTGTTGCCGGACGACAGGTCAGCCCTGGCCTTGGGGAAAGGCATAAGTGCACTGTAATTTGGATCAGGAGCTCATCTGATAGACCCTTAGCTTAGACCCTGGTGTGGAAGTCACTGCAGAGGTGCCTGCAAGGAAACGGTTCTCAAGATGTGGCTTGCCAGTAACGTGGAGAAAAGAATACAAGGGTTAACCACCTGTGGGTGCCAGAGACCACACAACCTATGTGAAGTTGGGGTGAGGGAAGGCTGGGAGTGAGAAAGGTCTCTATGGTGCTAGAAATCTGGGATTCGATAGCCTAAGAATCCTGAAGTTTCTTAAAAAATCTGGGCATGGGGGCTTCCCTGGCAGTCCAGTGGTTAAGACTCCTCTCTTCCAACCTGGGATGCATGGGTTCAATCCCTGGTCGAGAAACTAAGATCTCACATGCCATGTGGCATAGCCAAAAAAAAGAACCTGGACATCAGTTGGCAGCAAAGTCAATGGTTTTCTAATCTGAGCACAAAATATTCATGGGCAGTTACTGTGCTGAGTAGTTCCCATTACTGAAAATTTGCACCCTAAATGTGTTTCAAGGAGTTAAAATAAAGGAAGGAAGCTGAGTGATAATCATACATACCAGGATTATGACTTCAGTGAGGGTATCTATGGTGAGCAAATACCATCCATCAGTCAAAAGATAAGGAGCACTTACCTACCAAATTCTTTCACAAAATACATTTTGCTTTTCTTCAATGTATATCCCTCTGAGTTTGGGATCAGGAAAGGAATGTTGAAAGCTCATAATTTCGTACTCATAATTACATAGATACAAGCATCAAAACCAAGGCACAGACTTGAATCCTGCATATCTAAGCATCGTTGATTTTCATGCTGCGCATGGCTTTGGTAGCAGATTGCTTGCTATGAAGATACTCAAAAGGAGCAGGTGCTTGTAGCTCCTGGGCTAATGCAGTCATGGAGGACAGGAACTCCAGGTCACTGTCAAATGGTTTGTGATGTTTTGAAACTCTACAATGGATTGCTTCTTTTAAAGAAATGTTATGGATCCACCATTGACAAAATGCATAATTAAACTTGGAGCAGAATTGGAAAAGCACTGACTTGGATGGGATGTCCTTGCATGGGATGACTGATGTTGATGAATTGTGCCCTCCCATCCCCCTCTCTCCCATCAGTTCTTCCATCCGCACTGGCCCTTTCCCCCTTCTCACTGGGTCCTTTGATGCCTGCTCAATAGCGCCGTGTTTCCTCTATAAACCTAACGCAACCCTTGCCTTTCACTCTGCCACTCTATTCTGTCTCTCTGGGCATCAGAATAACACCTGGAGTGCCCTTGACCATATCCCTCACAGGTGAAGCTTCTTTTAAAGCCATATACATAGTTTCAGAGGGACAGATGTGACCAAACTAAGGGTGAAAAGGACAAATGGATGACTAGTCATGCAAGCCTGCACAACAAAGCCATTCATGGGAAAAGAGGCAAGCTGTGTACCATGCCCCAGGCCAACAATGGCATTCGATTCCCACTGATCCGATTTTATAAAGCATCATAGGCTTCCTCCTTGATAAACTGGCAGACTCTAGACAGGGAGGATGCCACCGATGTCACCTTCGTGCTTTGTCATAGCCCTCGATCCTGTCTCCATATGACAGTCTCAGCTGCAAACCAGAGCCTGCGCTCGGCAGACAAAGGGGAAACGAACAGCACCCGGAGGCCCAGGATGACGGCTGCTGACTGTTCATCACCACCTATCAGCTCCCCACTGGTGCGGCAGCCCAGCACATTTTCCTTTTTTCTTTTTGTCCAAGCCTCTCAGCTTGTGGGATCCTAGTTCCCAGACCAGGGATCCAACCCAAGCCCTTGGCTGTGGAAGTGCAGAATCCTAACCACTGGACCGCAAGAGAATCCCCAGCACATTTTTTTTATCCATCCTCTCTTCTCTCTCTTTCCTTTCTTTCTCCCTCTTCCTCTGTTTGAGGCTTCCCTGGTGGCTCTGACAGTAAAGAATCTGCCTGCAATGTGGGAGGCAGATTCAATTCTTGGATCAGGAAGATCCCTTGGAGAAGGGAATGGCAACCCACTCCAGTATTCTTGCCTGGGAAATCCCATGGACAGAGGAGCCTGGCGGGCTGCCATCCATGAGGTCACAAAGAGTCGGACACAATTGAGCGACTCACACTTTCCTCCCTTTACCCTCTTTTTCTCCATCCCAGCCTGTTCTCTGTTATGACACAGAGCCCCAAAGCCATTGCAGAACCCTCATGATGGGCCATCATTGTCATCGGTGGTTCAAAAGATACACCAGTTCTGAGGGGTTGATAGCCAAATGGTTGTGTGAGCAACCCCAGAGACCAGCTCTGAGTTTCTATGTATTTAATATTACATGTGTTCATTAAGTCTCAAGAAGGCGGCTGATAGCCTCAAAGATCCATGGTGACGCTGATAAATTAAGGACATGATGCAATGTGAGAGAAGCCAAGAAATCCAAACCCCAAAGAAGGAAAAACCAGACTTGCTTCAGTGGAAGACCTGGATCTGGAAACAGTGGCTGTCAAGTTGGGCATGTCAGAAAAAAAAAGTCCATACAAATCCAAAATGCAGTAGTGAAGCTGTACACAGTCCGGGACTCATCCTCCCAGCCTTCTTCAGTATTGAGCAAATCTCTCTGGGATTACTTTGCTCGTATTTTATGTCTGCGCAAAACCAAAAAAGCTATAAAAAGGACCATGAGAAAAAAGCTGGAGTATTTTAAGTGTGGATGGATAAAGATCAAGGGGCAAGGACTTAGTGGTGACATTCACTATTATGTTGCAAGTATGCATCTCGATCACGGAATCTGACGTTCCAGAAATGTATTGTTTTCTTAAAGTTATCTTTGACCCCGAGCCACCAATTTTTCCCCCATCAGCAGAGCTTGCCTTCCTCCCCAAATTATTCATGAATCAGTCTCACACAGATCAACCCCCTCCCTCCATCCTTCTGAAAAGATGATTCAACCACAGAGATGTCCATTCTCCGGTCCCCAGAGACCCTGCCTCCATCACTTCAGTGTCCAGTTTGTTGTGTGTGAAGCTTGTTGGGATGCTGAGAGCGTCATTTGTCCAAGTCCCACATAGCGGCCTTCACAGGCACCATCTCTGGAAGCTACCTGGGAACGAAGAGGCAGGTTCCCAGTAACCTTGGATCCAGCCACTTTGATCCTCTCCAGGCTGAAGAGTCAGTTGTAGAGTGCATTCCACAACAAACATTTTGCTATTTCTGTTTTATCCCATATCTATCCGTCTAGCCTTTGTTCATGGGCTGTTCAATTGCATTTCAAAGCAAGCTTCAAATACCAGTACACTTTAACAACAACAAAAAAATTTTGACCACACCCTGTGACATGTGGGATCTTAGTTCCCCAACTGGGGATCGAACTCTTGTACCCTGCATTGAAAACACAGAGTCTTAACCACCAGACCACCAGGAAGTCCTCAGATACCAGTTTACTTATATTAAGTTGTACAGCCAACTTTTTTTGTAAAACAAGTGAACTGAGTACAATCAGAAATCTGCCTGGCATATGAAGAAGATAAGCATTTTCTGAAAACTGGTGGACACATGGTGATATATCTCAGGCTGGTTTGAGAAATAACTTAGATATGAAATCATTTTATACTGAAAATGTGATCGTGGCCATAAAGCACCTTTCACTGCCTCAGGTAACATCTCACGTTGCTAAATTATACACTGGGGGTCCAGGCAAAAAGAGGATGTGAGAGATAGAACTATGTATCCAAAGTGTGAGATACCCTCCTCTTCCTGCACGTATTAACCTTACTTGCACAGTTACCCATGGAATAGTCTCATTTTGGACTTTTTCCACACCCTAAATTTAGCAAGCTAGAATTATCTTTAAGGCGCCACTTGAAGCAACTCTTTTGAAAGGAAGAAGCTAGGGGGTTGGGGGGTGCGGAATTCTGCATTTCCTTGTGGTTAAGATGCCGTGGTCTCAATTTAATTCTTCGGCCAAGACTCAGACTCCTCCTTTATTGTATGCTGAGGGTAGAGCAAAAACAGTCTCGCAGCAAATTCATTACAGGTTTGTAAGATTAAAAACGTATACATTCAGATTAAGAAACAGGCCATGCATTCCAGGCTTTGTGTGTTCTGGCCACGGTGCACACTGAATTGAATAATTGCCTTAAGTGTGCCAGGCGGATTTCATTATTTAAAAGGAATTCTCTGTCTGAGTTTTTAATGCCTAACAAAGTCTTTAAAAGGAGATCTAAGGACTTTTTCATTCATATACTTTGAAACACAAAAATCTTCATATAAAATCTGTTTTTTTTTTTTTTTAAGTGTGACATGCCTATAGAATAAAATAGAAGAAATTTCTTTAAAGCCTGGCTGACAATGCAGAAAGCTAGCACAGATCAAGAAAGCCGTTTTGAATGAACGAGTTTTGCTCATAGTGATTTGTTTTAAAAGGGGTAAGGGCTCAGGGGTTAAGAAACAAATGGTTGCCTGGCAAGAGTCAGCAATGAACTGGGGCTGTGTTTTAGGAAACCAGGGGTCCTCTCCCTTCTGCTCCTCATTATGAGGTTAATTTGTTGAGTGGAATAAACAGAGCCAGCACCGGAATCCAAAGAATGGGTTTTAAACCCAACTCTGCCTCTAATTAGCTGGGAGGCCCTGGCCTTATTTCTTACTCTCTTTAAGCCTCGCTTTTCTCCTCTGTAAAATGGAGATCGTGGGAAATGCCTGGGAGTGTGGTTAGGAAGAGTACATAAAAGAACGCATAATAAGGCTCAAAGTCACTTTCAAATATAAGCTCTTTTATGTGTCTAAAGCCAAGTCTCCAGATAAGGGGACTAAGAGACAGAGCTCTCAGCAATAAGAAAGTCTTGTGGATTTCTCCGAGTTGTCCTAATGAATACAGCATCCTTTACGGAGCAGAGACTGTTGCAGGTGTTGCATTAATTTTTTAAAAAAAATCTGGGTATATTGCTTTACAATGTCATGTTAGTTTCTGCTGTACAGTGAAGTGGATCATCTCTTTGTATGCATATATCTCCTCCCTCTTGGACCTCCCCGCCACTGCCTGCCCCATGCCGCCCCTCTAGGTCATCACAGAGCTGATGACCAGTACTATACAACAGGTTCCCACTAGCTAGCTATTTACTCATGGTAGTGTGTATATGTCAACCCTAATCCCCCAGTTCATCCCACCCTCCCCTTCCTCACTGTGTCCATATGTCCATTGTCTACATCTGTGTTTCTATTCTTGCCCTGCAAAAAAGTTCATATGTACCATTTTTCTAGATTCCACATATATGTGTTGATATACGATATTTGTTTTTCTTTTTCTGCACTCATTTTGTGTAAAGAAGATTTGCTTTACTTCACTGGGCATAGCTGAGACCTATTGAATGTGCCACTTATAGAGAAGTCATATGGATCATTGTACTTAGAGTCACATGTTGAAAAGTACATATTTCAAAATTTTCCTCTTTATTCAACTGCCAGTGCATATTGAGTGCCTCCCATGTGCCAGCCACTGTACCCGGCGCCAACCCACAAAACCAGTGTGGCCCCTACTCCTAAGACACTTACAGTCTAACGGGAAAGAGAGACAAAGCAAACTGGACAGACACACGCGGCAACCACGACTGTGTGCAGTGCCTCCTAAATTAATGGGCCCGGGTGTGGAGGTGAGTCCAGGAAAGGCCCTTCTGAGACCAGAAGAATGACAAGAGGTAGAGAAAGACCAGACAGAAGAGGATCCGTAAGGACTTTGAGGCTAAACAGGGCTTGAGTTATTGGAGAGCAAATCCAGTGTGGTTGGAGCTTCGTGAGAAGTCGGGGAAGACAGTGTAAAATGAGGCTGAAGGGACTCGGGTCAGATCACATCAGGCTGGGGTGAGGAGTTTTAATCTATGATCCTGGGATTTAAGTGCAGAAGTGACTGACTTGAGGTAGTGGTTCAGTGGAGATGCGGTCCTGGATGAGGACGAACGCCAGCGGCCAGATGGGAGGGAGGGAACAGCCAGGATGACCGTCAGGTTTCGGCCTAAAGGACTTGGTGGGTGGAGGGTTATTCAAAAGGAGCGAGATGATGAAAAGAAAAGCTTTGGAGAGGAGGATTCAAATTTTAATTTAGAAATGTTAAGTTTAGGAAATTCCTTGGTGGTTCAGTGGTTAGGACTCTGCACTGTAGAGGTCACAGGTTCTAGCCCTGGTGGGGAATTAAGGTCTCCCAGGCCTCCCAGCCGAAAAAACCAAAACATAAAAAACAGGAGCAGTGCTGTAACAAACTCAATAAGGACTTTAAAAGTGGTTCACATTTGAAAAAACAAAGATTCCGTGCTTCTACTCTAAGGGGCATGGGCTGGCTCTCTGGTCAGGAAACTAAGATTCTGCAGGCTTTGCAGCACAGACAAGAAAGAAATATGTTTTTAAAAAAAATATTAAATTTACCCATGAGACCTACAAAAGGAGATAGAAGGAGGTAGAGATTTGAGTGTGTGATTCCGAAGGTCAGCTGTGGGTATGGACATCCACAGTGGGGTTTGGACACCCTAACCCTAAACCACAGTGTTGAAGGTTGTGGTCAGTGCGAGATCACTTTGGGAGAAAGGGTCGGCGATGAAAAAAAAAAAAAAGATACCTGATGACTTCTGAGAAACTAGAGACTGTCAAGACCAGGAAAAAGCAGATGATCCCGGAAAGGAGTGACAGAGAGATGGGAGGAAGACCAGGAGGGGTGGGCTCCCCATAAGCAAGAGAAGATGGTGCTAAGAAGAGGAAGGTCAAGAGCCAGGTGTTTCTCAGGAATCAGGTAAGAGGGATGTGAAAGTGTCCACTGAATCTGGCTGTGAAGGGGACGCTGATGGCCTGAACAAGAGCAGTTTTGCTGGATTTAGGGGAGTGCAGGCTTGGTTGAGCATCTTGAAAAGTGAATGAGAAGCAAGAAAAAAGCTATTGTTAAAAAAACGGAAAAGAAATAAGTGGATCTAAATGTCCATCAAGTTGGTCACATAGCCATAAAAAAAAGGAAATTTATTTCAAGTGATTGGCATCTTGATGGCAGCTGATTGATCAGGGTGGTGGTGGCTGAAAGTTGTGGTGGCTCTGGCAATTTCTTAAAATAAGACATTAGTGAAATGGGCCACATCGATTGACTTCCTTTCATGAATCACTTCTCTCTAGCAGGCACAGCTGTTTGATAGCAATCTATCCACAGTAGCACCTCTTTCAACTCTGGAATGCCCTCTCAAACTCTGTCCAACCGAGTTTATGTTGTGTTCTAAATCCTTCATTGTCATTTCAACAGTCTTCACGGCATCTTCACCAGGAGTAGCTTCTATCTCGAGAAACCCTTTTCTTTGCTCATCCGTAAGGAAGCAACTCCTCAACCATTAAAGTATTTTTTTCATGAGGTTGCGGCAATTCAGTCCCATCTTCAGGCTTCACGTCTAATTCTTTGAGAATCACCAAAAGGGGATGCGGAGACACAAAGTGAACGAACGCTGTTAGAAAAACGGGACCAATGGGCTTGCTTGACGCAAGGTTGCCACAAATCTTCAATTTGTTCAAAAAGGTACTATCTTCAAAGTGAAATTAGAAATTATAAATAAAATTAGAAAATTACCATTTTGCAACCCCTAATAAAGCAGAGATCATCTATGGCTGCTAATGCCACCAAGGGAGAGGCTGATAAGGAACTTTATGTCAGATATCTTATCAATAATAGTGGGAAGTGACATGCTTCCTGCGATACAGTCTGGACACAGCCCTGCCCCCCAAGACTGATCCTGGCTGTGGTCCTGCCTCTAGATCTAACTTGCTCTTCACAGGAAATGGGGGCGATAGAGGAACAATTTAAATGACGCCAAACAGAAGCAATCTGCCAAATTCAGAGCTCTGGTCCCTTTACAGGAAGAAATGGTCCTTTCTTCTTCAATGGCCCTTTTTTTGGGTTTGTTTTTGTAAAGAGAGAAGTATTATAAAGTATTAAAAACTTAAGGGATATAACCAGATATGAACTTTTCATAATTAAAAAAAAAATCTGAGTGAATATTAAGTGGGGAGCTGGAGACAACACGAATAGGTTTGTTGTTTTCTTTGTAAGATATTTTGCTGAGGGACTTCCCTGGTGGTTCAGTGGTTAAGACTCCACCTTAACCACTAAAGGGGATGCAGGTTTGACCCCTGGTAGGGGGACTAAGATCCCACATGCCATGGAGCAACGAAGCTCATGCGCTGCAACTACTGAGGTGGTGAGCCACAACTAGAGTCTGTGTGCAGCAACAAATGACCCCACAGATGCAACAAGGATCCTGAGTGCCCCAACTAAGACCTGGTGCAGACAAACAGACAGACATTGTGCTAAGCAGAGAAAGAGGATAGCTCCAGAGGAATATGGCATCAGGAAGGACGTTTTAGCAGTGGAATAGAGTGAGCCTTTTGGAAACTAATGGTAATGATGCAGTAGGAAGGTCATGCCATTGGAACGAGGTCCTCGAGGAAGCACATGTGAGCGGGATCCACACCCTTGTGGAAGGAACAGCACGTGGGGAAGATGTTCTTTGATCATATACCACCTTAACAAAAGAAATGACTGTAGACATATTACACTGAGAGCATAGGCACAAAAAGGAGGCCAAGTGAACCTAAACTTTTAGGAGGGAGAAAGGTATATAATTGGAGATGCCGTGGGCTCATATCATAGTGAAAGTCACAGTCTACTACAACTGTTACTTTGATGGATGTTCCGTGTTTATGGGCTTCCCTGGTGGCTCAGACAGTAAAGAATCTGCCTGCAAAGCAGGAGACCTGGGTTCAATCCATATTTACAAGACTCTTTTGCTTTATAGTTCTCTGTAATGTTACGTTTTTTTCAGTAGTCATGTATGGATATCAGTTGGACTATAAAGAAAGCTGAGTGCCCAAGAATTGATGCTTTTGAACTGTAGTGTTGGAGAAGACTCTTGAGACTCCCTTGGACTGCAAGAAGATCCAACCAGTCCATCCTAAAGGAAATCAGTCCTGAATATTCATTGGAAGGATTGATGCTAAAGTTGAAACTTCAATACTTTGGCCACCTGATGTGAAGAGCTGACTCATTGGAAAAGACTCTGATGCTGGAAGGACTGAAGGCAGGAGGAGAAGGAGACGACAGGGGATGAGATGGTTGGATGGCATCACCAACTCAATTGTCATGAGTTTGAGCAAGCCCCGAGAGTTGATGATGGACAGAGAAACCTGGCATGCTGCAGTCCATGGGGTCAAAAAGAGTCGGACACAACTGAGCGACTGAACTGAACTGATACTGTTTCAAAAGAATGTTGGTTCATTAAGAGCCATTTGGTGCTTGTTTTACAGGTTTTATGAACGTATATACTTTCAACTACTATATTCTTAGTCCAAGAGTTATAGTCATTATCAATGTTAAAATTTTTATAGCCTTATATGCAAAAGGATATAGTGGTTGCCTCACTCTCTGTGGGTATTCAAGGGTTTAAATATTATATTATCATTTTCTATTTGGCCTATAAGCAGAAAAGTCTCTCTGCGCAAGCAGTAATTATTTTACAGTGTGTTTCAGAGTCCTGTTATTAACCATGTTTAGACCATCCGAGCCTTGAAAGACATAGTTGGAATACAGTCAAACTGTAATCACATCAGCTTTTCAGTTCAGTTCAGTTCAATTCAGTCGTTCAGTCGTGTCCAACTCTTTGCGACCCCCATGAACCACAGCATGCCAGGCCTCCCTGTCCATCACCAACTCCTGGAGCCCACCCAAACTCATGTCCATCAAGTCGGTAATGCCATCCAGCCATCTCATCCTCTGTCATCCCCTTCTCCTCCTGTCCCCAATCCCTCCCAACATCAGGGTCTTTTCCAATGAGTCAACTCTTCGCATGAGGTGGCCAAAGTATTGGAGTTTCAGCTTCAGCATCAGTCCTTCAAATGAACACCCAGGGCTGATCTCCTTCAGAATTGACTGGTTGGATCTTCTTGCAGTCCAAGGGACTCTCAACAGTCTTCTCCAACACCACAGTGCAAAAGCATCAATTCTTTGGCGCTCAGCTTTCTTCACAGTCCAGCTCACATCCATACGTGACCACTGGAAAAACCATAGCCTTGACTAGACGGACCTTTGTTGGCTTTTGAATATGCTATCTAGGTTGGTCATAACTTTCCTTCCAAGGAGTAGGCATCTTTTAATTTCATGACTGCAATCACCATCTGCAGTGATGGAGCCCAAAAATATAAAATCTGACACTGTTTCCACTGTTTCCCCAACTATTTCCCATGAAGTGATGGGACCAGATGCCATGATCTTAGTTTTCTGAATGTTGAGCTTTAAGCCAACTTTTTCACTCTCTTCCTTCACTTTCATCAAGAGGCTTTTTAGTTCCTCTTCACTTTCTGACATCAGCTTTTACACTTAGTTTAATAAATGGGAGCAAAACCTTCATTTTGACTTTAAGTCGTCAGACCTATGGTCTTGGAAAACCTGAGAGGCACTACTAAATGTTTAGCCACAACATCCCTGGAATTTACTGCATTCTTCCATTTCTCCTTAAAAGAAAGGTTTAAAACTCTAATCTCTTTATACATAACCACATTCATACATAATTTTACTTAAGTATATAAATATCATCACAGATAAGCTTTGTAAAAAGATGTGGTCATTTTCCCCCTTTCTGTTTGGTTTTCTTAAGCTCATGCATCTTTCTCTGTTCCTTCTTTACCCCATGTCAGCATCCATGGTCATCTGTGCAGAGACTCTGGGATATAGACTGGCATATGTCTTCCTTATGCAAGTATTCTTAGACCTGAAGGCATTAACTTTAAAGCACTGTCTGATAACTGGGAGATCATACCATCTCTTGCATCTTACACTCACCACTGCACAACACTTTGTGGAAAGCCCTCCTGCCTGGTCCTCTGGTTTAGCTCTATTTCACGCTGTTAATAAATGGCTGGGGAATTCCCCAGTGGGGATGCATCTTGAGCTTTCATTTTGTTTTCAGGGTTTTGCCTTAAGAACAGTCACACAAAGAACCTACTTGTTCCTTTGTGGTCTTAAACCCATATCCTTATATAGAGTTATTTGTATTTGATGGAGTCTCAAGACTACAGTTGCCACTGAATTCAGTTATTTTTTCAAGGGGTGTTGCCAGATTGCTTTCCAAAAGCTGGGGGAGGAGAAAGAGTTGAGGAGAGGGAGGAAACGTGGATAGCATGCCTACTCTAAGGAGTTAAGTTGTATAGATTGAATGAGGGGACAGGTGGAGAGTAAAGACCAGTCCAGTTGACATTATTATTAGTTCTTTTCCTAGAGACTGGGGGCTCCCCACGTCACCACCGGGCCTTCTGTCGAAGGGACCCATTCATGAGGTACACAGTAGTTGTGACATTCCAGGATTGGGTACCTGGGGGGTCTACAGAGAAAAGGAAGAGCCAGGAAGAGCAAAGACTTGGGGATTTATAAGACCCAGTTTTAATCACATTTTACCACTTTCCACTGTGAGATCTTGGGTAAGTTTCTAAACTTTGAAGTTTCAAAGCTTCAGTTTCCTCATCTGCAGGACAGAGATAATGATGCCAGCCTCGTAGGGTGACTGTGAGGAGGAAACATCAGGCTTGAGGCCCCGAGCAGAATGCCTGGTGTCCCCTCAAGGTGCCACTTTTTCTCAAATGCCTTCCTGATAGCTCTTCCCCCAGCAGATGAAAAGCTGTTGAAGGCAGGAACTTCATCAAATTCATCTGTACATCCTTTTTAAAAAAGTATCTATTTCTATTTTTTGGCCGAATGGCATGTGGGACCTTAGTTCCCTGACCAGGGGTCAAATCTTCATCCCCTGCATTGGAAGCACAGAGTCTTAACCACTGGACCACCAGGGAAGTCCCAAGATTTGTTAGTTTTCAAATGTGCACCACTTTTTAAAGTCTTTATTGAATTTGTTACAATACTGTTCTTGTTTTGTGTTTTGGTTTTTTGGCCGAGAGGTATACAAGGTCTTAGGTCCCTGTGCGTGTGTGCTCAGTCGTGTCGACTCTTTTCGACCTAATGGGCTGTAGCCCGCCAGGCTCCTCTATCCATGTAATTCTCCAGGCAAGGATACTGGAGTGCGTTGCCATTTCCTATTCCAGGGGATCTTCCCGACGCAGGGATCAAACCCATGTCTCTTGCGTTTCCTGCGTTGGCAGGTGGCTTCTTTACCACTGAGCTATCTGGGAAGCCCTTGACCAGGGATCAAACCCACACCCTCTGCTTTGGAAGGCAAAGTCTTAACCACTGGACTGCCAGGCAAGTCCCACATCTTTATCTATCCAGTCCCTCACTTGGTTTTCTCTCCTACCAACTGCTTTAAGGTCTTTTGCTCAGTAGTGTGTATGTGTGTGTGTGTGCGCACACACTCACGCTCAGTTGTGCCTCACTCTTTGTGACCCCATGAATTGTAGCCCATCAGTCTCCTCAGTCTGTGGGATTTCCCAGGCAATAATACTGGAGTGGGTTGCCATTTCCTACTCCAAGGACTCTTAATGACCCAGGGATCAAACCCAAGGCCACCTGGGAAGCCCTTAAAGCAACACTGATTAAAACAGGAGCAACAGCACATCTCTTATGGAAAATTTCAGACTTACATTAGAGAGGCTGATAAGAAGAACACCCAGGATCCACTACCCAGATTCAACATGTTGATAATCTTATTTCATCTCTCTCTCAATCACTTCTTCCCACCACCCCTCTTTCTGAAATATTTCAATGTGAATCTTATATATCAACTGATATCAATTGTTCATGCATGTGTGCTCAATCGCCTCAGTCGTGTCCGACTCTTGTGTGAATTTCCAGGTGCTGTTCTCAGAGTATGATCTGGAGCCCCCTCAGGGTTCCCAAGACTCTATTAGGTCTGCCAGGTCAAAACTATTTTTATAATAATATTAATAAATTGTCTTATCTTTTTCATTCTCATTCTTTCATGAAAGTATTTTGGAGTTTTTCAACAGACTGAATGCAGCAGCAGATCTGAGAATCCAGCTTTCTCCTATTAAACCAGATATGACAGCTGAAAATATTACAGAAATGTTTACCAAAAAATATGGGCTTCCCTGGTGGCTCAGACAGTAAAGCATCTGCCTGCCACGCAGGAGACGTGGGTTTGATCCCTGGGCTGGGAAGATCCCCTGGAGAAGGAACTGGCAACCCACTTCAGGATTCTTGTCTGGAGAAGCCCATGGACAGAGGAGCCTGGCAGGCTGCAGTTCATGGGGTGCAAAGAGTCAGACATGACTCATCAACTGGCACTTTCACACTTTTTCACTTTTTACAAAAAGGTAAAGATTTCTACTCTTCTTGATTCTTGTTTTATCTTGACAAATAGAACTGAATAAAAATAAATTTTGGCTAACATATAATGAATGGGGTTATTATTGTCATATTTTATGCAATTCAATGAAAATTCTGTCAGTTTTCATTTCTTGCATAGAAAAAATATATCTATCAAAATACTATCTAACATAAAAGCTATTTGGAATCCTCAATACTTTTTAAAATTAGTTTTTAAATTGATATTTAATTCACATACCATGGTGCTCAATTGCTTCAGTCGTGTCTGACTCTTTGCAACCCTGTGGACTATAGCTTGCCAGGCTCCCCCTGCAGGGGATTCTCCAGGCAAGAATACTGGAGTGGGTTGCCATCTCCTCCTCCATCATATATCATAGAACTGGTCATTTAGAGTATATAATTCAGTAGATTTTAGTATATTTACAAGTTGAGCAACCATTACCACTAGTTAATTTTCAAACATTATTATGAGTCTAAAAAGAAACCCCAAAGCTGTTAACAGCCACTGACAATTCTCTGTTCTCAACCAGGTTTTTTTTTTTTTTTTGGCTGCACTTAAGAGACTGCAGCCATGAAATTAAAAGACGCTTACTCCTTGGAAGGAAAGTTATGACCAACCTAGATAGCATATTCAAAAGCAGAGACATCACTTTGCCAACAAAGGTTCGCCTAGTCAAGGCTATGGTCTTTCCTGTGGTCATGTATGGATGTGAGAGCTGGACTGTGAAGAAGGCTGAGCACCGAAGAATTGATGCTTTTGAACTGTGGTGTTGGAGAAGACGCTTGAGAGTCCCTTGGACTGCAAGGAGATACAACTGGTCCATTCTGAAGGAGATCAGCCCTGGGATTTCTTTGGAAGGAATGATGCTAAAGCTGAAACTCCAGTACTTTGGCCACCTCATGCGAAGAGTTGACTCATTGTAGAAGACTCTGATGCTGGGAGGGATTGAGGGCAAGAGGAGAAGGGGAAGACAGAGGATGAGATGGCTGGATGGCATCACTGACTCGATGGACGTGAGTCTGAGTGAACTCCAGGAGTTGGTGATGGATAGGGAGGCCTGGTGTGCTGCAGTTCATGGGGTCGCAAAGAGTCGGACACGACTGAGCGACTGATCTGATCTGAAGAGGCATGTGAGATCTTAGTTCCCCCATCAGGGATCAAATCTGTGCACTCTGCATTAGAAGCACATAGTCTTAACCCCTGGACCACCAGGGAAGTTCCTCCTCAATCCCTTTCTGACTTCACTGATGTGTCTACCCTGAATATTTCATATAAATGAAATCCTTCAGTTCAGTTCAGTTCAGTCGCTCAGTCGTGTCCAACTCTTTGCGACCCCATGAATCACAGCACGCCAGGCCTCCCTGTCCATCACCAACTCCTGGAGTTCACTCAGACTCACGTCCATCGAGTCAGTGATGCCATCCAGCCATCTCATCCTCTGTCGTCCCCTTCTCCTCTTGCCCCCAATCCCTCCCAGCATCAGAGTCTTTTCCAATGAGTCAACTCTTCGCATGAGGTGGTCAAAGTATTGGAGTTTCAGCTTCAGCATCAGTCCTTCCAATGAACACCCAGGACTGATCTCCTTTAGGGTAGACTGGTTGTATCTCCTTGCAGTCCAAGGGACTCTCAAGAGTCTTCTCCAACACCACAGTTCAAAAGCATCAATTCTTCAGTGTCTGGCTAATTTCATTTAACATAATGTCTTCAAAGTTCACTCATATTGCAGCAGATATCAAAACCTCATTCCTTTTTATGGTTGAATCGTGTTCCATTGAATGTACATACCACCTTTTGCTCAGCAGTGGATGGGCTTTTAAGTTGTTTTCATTTTTGGCTGTTATGAATAATGTTGCTAGGAACATTTGCATCTAAGTTTTTGTATGAATACATGTTTCTAGTTCTCTCAGCTACACACCTAGGAATAGTTTCTGGGTCTCATATGATTAATTCTTTGTTATTCTATATTTAGGGGGCTTCCCAGGTAGTGCTAGTAGTAAAGAACCTGCCTGCCAATGCAGGAGATGTTAAGAGATGTGGGTTCGATCCCTGGGTCAGGATGATCCCCTGGAGGAGGACATGGCAATCCACTCCAGTATTCTTGCCTAGAGAATCTCATGGACAAAGGAGCGTGGCAGTCCATAGTGTCATGAAAAGTCAGACACAACTGAAGCGACTTGGCATGCATGCATGCATGCAGTCTATATTTAACTGTTTGAGAAACCATCAAACTGCTTTCCACAACAGCTGCACCATTTTACATTTCAGCCACCACTATGTGAGTGTTTCACCATCTCCACATCCTTACCAAAATTTATTTTCAGTCTTTTAGATTCGTTATCTTTGTGAGTATGACTCAATAATTTTTAAAGCGTGTAAAGGCTTCTGAGGCTAAAAAATTTGAGGACTGCTTTTCTAACAAATAATTTTAAAAAAACATAAAAAAGCATTTTTATAAATAAAAGTTCATAGAAACAAGACAGATTGGTGATTGCCAGAGGCAGGGAAGGGCGCAGACGAAATGGGTGAAGGTGGTCAAACGGCATAAACTTCTAAGTTTGAAATAAATATGTCCTGGGCATGTAATGTACAGCATGGTGACCATAATTAATAAACACTGTATTACTTATTTGAAAGTTGCTAAGAGAGTACATCTTAAAAGTTCTTATCACAAGAAAAAACATTTAACTGTGTGGTGATGAACATTAACCAGACTTCTTGCGGTGATCATGTTGCAATACTTATATTGAATCATTATGTTGTACAGCTGAAACTAATATGTTAAAAAATAAACATAATAACACTCTCAAATTAACAATAATTCCACAAAGTTGTATGATACTAGGGTAATCAAATTTGCCTGGGACAGACCCAATTTACACCTTTGTACCAGCATAACTATTAACTTCAACATACCCCATTTAGATGACAAATTATATGAACATGCTCTATATAATAGAACTATGCTCAAATTTCCCCAATTGTCTTCAACATATTTTTTATAATATGTTTATTGAAAAGAAGATACAACATTGCATTTGATTGAGGTGTCTCTAAAAACTGTATCAATTCTCTCTTCCATCCCATTTCCTTTGTGCTAGTTATTTATTGAGGAAACTAGATAATTTGTGAAATTTCCCGAGTATCCTTAGTTCTGCTGCTCATATTGACTTGGTGTTTTGATCTGTTTCTGTGTCCTCCATGTTTCTTGCCATTTCACGAAGTTAGATCTAGAGGTTTGATTACATTTAGGGTCAGTTTTTGTGCAAGAATATTTCATAGACCATGTGTATTTCCTGTTGCATTGCATCGAGGCACATGGCATCTGGTTGTCTCCATCTGGTTGTCTCCCTTTCAGTGATGTTAAGATAATCAGTGGGTTCAGGTTTTGTTAGCTTGATCCAGCCATTATAAGTTTCCCATCAATGTTCCACTTCACAATTCCAATAGCCACGAATGACTGTTGCCTAGTCCCAGAGTTTCATTAGGAGCTGTGAACAGTAACTTCCTAATTCTACTAGTTCTGTGACATTTGCTGCCCTTACAAACTATCTGCGTACCCTGAAATCCACAGTAGAATAAACGCTTGGGTTTTTTCCCCTTTTACCAATTTTAAAATAAAGATTTGGCTCCTTAGGTCATACAAGCATGAATGATGCGAGATTTTTTATTTTTTAGTATTACTATAAGTGAATTCACGGACTTGTGGATATTAGATGTGTTTCAACCCATTAGTTACTATTCTTTCTTAAGTCCAAGTTGTTCCATCTTTGGCTAAAGGGTCCCCCTTCATCCTTGCTCTTGGGTTCTTTTCACATAACTTCAGTAGTATTTGATGGTTACCTTACTTTCTGTCATTATAAAACACCTCAAGCTCATCTTATACAATCCTTGCCCCAGTTCTAACTTCAGTCATTTCCTCAAGGAATCCTGGCTACTCAGTGGACAATGGCATTTAAATTGTGAATGTGGACACAAGAGCTGCTCCTAACTGTTGGATTATCATTACTTCTTGACCTTTTCAGTGAACACAGTTAGGATATATTTATTTTATAGACTAAGAAAAATTAATCCCTAATCACATTACCATTGCCGATTCAAATATTCGCTTATGAAATTTTCACCTAACTTCATTGACTTCATACTTGTATATCTTTATCTTTCACTGAAGATCTTGTTTCTAACAACATTAAGACTTCTTTGCTATTTTATATACACAAAATATGTAAAATATACATGCTGCTGCTGCTGCTAAGTCGCTTTAGTCGTGTCCAACTCTGTGTGACCCCACAGACAGCAGCCCATTAGGCTCCACCATCCCTGGGATTCTCCAGGCAAGAACACTGGAGTGGGTTGCCATTTCCTTCTCCAATGCGTGAAAGTGAAAAGTGAAAGTGAAGTCGCTCAGTCGTATCTGACTCTTAGCGACCCCATGGACTGCAGCCCACCAGGCTCCTCTGTCCATGGGATTTTCCAGGCAAGAGTACTGGAGTGAGGTGCCATTGCCTTCTCCAAAAATATACATGCAACAGCATCTAAATAACAATACCAGTATTATTACTAACAACTACTGTTACTGAATGCAGCTTGTTTTTTTTGGCCATTCTTTTCTGTTCTTAGGCTATATCACACTAAGGATATACAGCCAAAATCATCAGTTTTAAAGTCAGTTTCTTATTTTTCCATGTGATTATGCCAGTAACTTAAAATATACTTTGATTCATGGCATGTTTTCCTTTGTGGGAAGTGCTTTGTTATTTTCTTTTAAAAGTAATTAAGTATTTACAAGATCCCAGAGTCAAAACTGAGTATAAGACCAAGTAGATGAAAAGAAGTCTAGCTTCCACACCCATGGTTTTCACCTTGTTCTTTTCTTATAAGTAGCCCTTTTTAAAATGTGTGCAATTTCTTCTTCCATTGCTGCTTTTAAAAAATGTGAGCAAATGCACCACATCTTTCTTAGGAAATAGGCAACATATATATCATGTATGCTTTTTTTTTTTTTTTGACGGCACTGCACAGCATGTGGAATTTTAGTTCCCCCACCCAGGATGGAACCCACTTCCCCTGCGTTGGACATGCAGTCTTAACCAATGGACCCCAGGGAAGTCCCTCAGCCTTGCTTTTTTTCACTTAACAATATATCCTAGGGTTCCATGGCCTCCACAGAGATGGTCTTCATTCCTTTGTACAGCTGAACAGAACTGCACTGTGTGGATTTACGGTGCTCTATTCAGCCAGTCCTCTGCGGATGGACTTGTGGGTTCAACAAACATTTATTGCATGACTAAATTGTGCCAGGCACTGGAGATAAAGTCATGGTCTCTGGCCTCCGGAAACTCAGTGTGCAGAAAGGGTGAGCTCTTGCAATACAAGTACTTTCCTCATAAGGAATTAACTTGGATCCACTTAGCACAAGGGGAATGTGGAACAGAGCAGACAGGGTCTAGCAGATGAGGGGTACAATAATGGTCTGTGGATTGCCATCTTGCTCCCATAGGGGCCAATATCTGATATGGGAGAATCCCCTTGGGAGGACTTTTTAATCAATGTTGGATATTGCTAAGAAAACCATCAGTGCCACCAATTGGTCAGAGAAAAGAAGGTCAAGTGAAAGGGAGAGTGGAAGGGTCCTAACCATAAAATTCCCCTGCTGCTACTACTGCTAAGTCACTTCAGTGTCAGACTCTGTGTGACCCCATAGACGGCAGCCCACCAGCACCGCCCCCCACCCCCCGCCCGCCCGGCCCGTCCCTGGGATTCTCCAGGCAAAGGAGATAATAAAATTTAATACAGAAGCTGTGGTTTAACAATAAGAACTAACACCTGTATTAAATTTACAAGAGATTAGGGATTGCTCTGAGCCTCGTATATTTAACTTCTTTATTTCTCATAACATTCCTAAGTAGGCAGGATTACAACCCACAGAGAAGTTACTGAAATTTTGGCCAAGGTCGGGGGTGGGGGTCGGGGGAGGAAGGGGTTGGAAGCAGGAAAGAATTGCAGACAAGATCTACAGATAGGGTGTTTGATGCTTTTGAACTGTGGTGTTGGAGAAGACTCTTGAGAGTCCCTTAAACTGCAAAAAGATCAAACCAGTCCATCCTAAAGGAAATCAATCCTGAGTATTCATTGAAAGAACTGATGCTTAAGCTCCAATACTTCGGCCACCTGATGCGAAGAACGGACTCACTGGAAAAGACCCTGATGCTGGGAAAGACTGAAGGCCGGAAGAGAAGGAGAGAACAGGGTTGACATGGTTGCATGTCCTCACCTATTGGATGCACGTGAGTTTGAGCAAGCTCTGGGAGTTGGTGATGGACAGACACCTGCCGTGCTTCAGTCTATGCGGTCGCAGAGTCGGAAAACTGAGCGATGGCACAACAGTCCTGTCCACGGCGGAAGGAAAGTTCAAGTTTCCCCTCACCTTAATCACGTTCTGGGGATCGGAACCTGTTCTTGACACCGTCCCACGCCCCCGAGATCTGCCTCAGGACGGCCTAGGGGGTCAGAACCCAGAGGAATTCCGAGAGACCGGAGGCACACCGCGGAGACTAAGCCGGCCCTCGGGGCCGCGTGGGTTTGCGCAGCGACCCCAGGCCTCCCTCTAGAGGCGGCCAAGGAGGCTCACCGACGTCCCCCCGGGTGTCCGCCGCGCGTTTCTCCGCGCGCGCTCCCGCCCACGCCTGGGCACAAACGGAGTGTGCTTCCCCGGATTCCTACTGCACGATGGAAGTTACGGGAAATCACCCGGCAAATTCCCAGACCAGACCCTGAAAAACGCGGGAACCAACCTTCACGCCGGGAACCCACTGCGTTAGTGGCCAGCGCTTTTCCGGCAACTTCGGGTGGCGGCCCCGCCCCACAGTCGCGGGGACACCGGCCAGGAAGCACGCCCTACCCTCGCCACCCTTCAACGTCCCCTGCGGGTGAGTTTCCCCACAGAACCGCGACTACACGCGCCAAATAGCTCTCAAAAGTTGACGTCAAACCAGAATAAAAACAACAGTGCGCGTACTCAATATGTAAAAAATATCAACCACAAAGGTACAACTAGTTCATAACGTTTCCTTGTAATTATAAATGATCCTTTTAGTTCACGTCAGACGGGTAATGTGCCGGTGTCGTAACAAGGTTTGCGGGGAGGCACATGTCACGCAGCAGCGTGAACACCCAATCATCACGCTTATGAACTACAAAAGGATCAGATTGACTAGCTCTTTAAGGAGCTCCAGGGACGGGCCCACTAACTTTACACGAAGGATGACAGGTGTAGGGCTTATTTATTTACACTTGCATATAAAATCCTGTACATTTTATCACCGTCACCGACACTCCGTGATATTTCTTTTGTTTCTACGTTAGTAGGCGGAAACAGAAAGAAAATATCTAGGGGGGTTATTCCCCATGCAAAAATCCTCCTCACGGCTCCACCCTTTTTGACCCTGGGACGCCATTGCTTTACGATCGTCCGTCGTGAAATGACGGAGCGTTGCTGGGGTAATGGCGGAAGCTAAGCTTCTGCTTTACGGCAACGACGTTGGCTGAGTCGGATCCTCACACGCCCAGGCGCGTCGGATGGGCTTCAGGTAACGGTGGCCGTTCAAATGTCGTGCATATAGGGTTTATTTCTTAAACTCTTTTTTTTTTTTTTTTTTTTAAGTCTTCAGAAAGGCAAGAATAACTCTCTCCCCCCCCCCCCCCCCCATTTTGGGAATCAGACTCTGTTACTTCCAGAGAGACCTCTTCCCCGCATCTTTTCTTTATATCTTTATGCTTCTGCCGGGTAGACCGTCTCTCCCCGCGGTCCTCCTAGATGTCTCACCGTTTTATATGATTTTTTTTTTTCTCCTGTGCTTTTCGAGAATCCCAGGCCCCGAGGTGATCTTTCCTCCCTCTCTGTAGCGGATCCCCGGCCGCCTCCGTCCGCGTTCTTGGTCTGAGGGATGGAGCCTCACGGCCCTCGGGAATCCCCACCTTGGGAGGGTTCTTCCTTGCCCGGAGCATGGTCTTCCTCCGCCCTCGGGCAGGCCTTCTCCCAGATCTTGCACCAGTTTGCCGGCCAGGAATCCCGACGGGGCAAGGCCAGAAGTGCAGCTCTTGAGGACCTCGCTGCTCTGCTCGAAGCTAAAGAATGTGATCGTTTATTTGAGGGGAGTGACGCCTCGCTCCGTGGAATGCCCGAGATGCTGGGGCAGGTGGCAAAAGCCCTAGGGAAGCATGCAGCCCCTGCCGAGGAGCCGGAAGGGAGAGGTGACCGCCACCCCGACGTGGCGGAGAAAGCTGTGGCAGTTGCGTTACTGTTTCTTAAGCTCTTGAGGAAGGTCGAGGCCGCCAAGAATTCCTTGGTTTGCCCTGCATGGAAGACAAGCCTCCGTCCCTTGGCAGGACCCATCTACGTTTTTGCGGTCACACACAGCTTGGAGCAACCGTGGACCAGCCCGAGATCTCAAGAGGTCGCTGGACAGGTGCTCGCCTTATTGCTTCAGGTCACTGAGTGTGGTTCTGTGGCTGGATTCCTCCACGGAGAAAATGAAGACGAGAAAGGGAGATTTACTGCGATCATGGGGCTTCTCAAACCCGATTTGAATAAGTGAGTACTCTTGACAATAAAGGCCATCAGCTTGAGCTTCAGCCTAATATTTTAGAAGGCTAGAGCTCAAAGGAGTCTTGTTTTTTCATCACTAAGATGAGGGCGTTTAGTAGCAGGTCTCTTAAGGCCCAGAAAGGTTGTGCTTTGCTATAAATGACATTAAGTAGGTAGTGGCAAATTCGACATTAGAACCCAGGTCTTCAGACTCGATTTTCCAGTCCTCCTGACAACTGCCCTGCAATTGGAAGTTCTGTCCCATTTATTTAGACTTAACTTTCTTTAGTTAGGTGGGGTTAGGGAGTTGGAGATTTAAAGGTAAGGTTTAAATTTAAACTGTTGAAACTCATCGCTGTTTATTAGATGTGGTAGTGATGTTTGGTGGCTGAGTGGTAAAGAATCCACCTGCCAGTGCAGGAGACGCAGAAGACACAGGTTCGATCCCTGGGTGGGAAAGATCTGGAGAAGGAAATATCAGCCAACTCCAGTATTCTTGCCTAGGAAGTCCCATGGACAGAGGAGCCTTGCGGGCTACGGTCCATGGGGTTGCAGAATCGGACACAACAACTAAACAACCACAACAACAATGGAGTTAAAAGATAGTTTTGAGGCAGTGTAGTGCTGGTTTTCATTGCTTTGGAATAGGACCAGTTTCATTGTTTGTAATATAAAGATAACATTACCTGTTAGACTGTATTTGAAGATTGGTTGAGTAATGTATATAAACTCACTTTATAAGTTATAAATTGCTGTTTGAATGTTGAATTATAACATTTGCTCCTACTTGCCTAATATAGTAGTAATAATAATGTTACTGAAGGCATTTTCCTTCCACCTCTCTCCCTTCTCAAGACTTTCTCACTGTAACCACCACCATCACCGCAGATTCTTTACATACCTGTGGCTGTAACTGGCTACTTCTCCTTGGATATGCTTTAGGCCCAGAGCCCTGGGTAATAAATGTATTTAGTGTAAGTTCTGTAAGTTACTTTGATCTAAATCTTAAAAATGTATGTTATAACATCAAGAGTTATCTTATGCGGGACATTTTTTTTTCAAGTCCAAGAAAATGCATTTGAGCTTCACCAGGACACCATGTCACTTAATGTGGTTTCACATTTCCATTTAGGGACTCCTGGAAGAATAACCCAGCCACCAAATATGTTTTCTCATGGACTCTGAAAAAGGTCACTCGACCCTGGCTGAGCCAACATCTGGAAAGAATACTTCCTCCATCACTGCTCATCTCAGATGACTATCAGACTGAAAACAAAATCCTGGGTGTCCACTGCCTCCATCACATTGTGCTTAATGTGGTGAGTGACCTCTGCTCCCTGGCATGTGTATTGATGGCACAGACTGAGTCTTGGCCATTCCTCATTCATGATATCACCAATTTATATCTTTTATTAACTATTAATGCTGTTATGTGACTCAATTCAATAATCTATATTCTTGCCTACATTTTCCTCTACCAACCTAGTAGCTTGTGAGGTGAAGTGAAAGTCTCTCAGTTGTGTCCAACTCTTTGTGATCCCATATACCATAGCCTGCCAGGCTCCTCTGTCCATGGGATCTCCCAGGCAAGAATACAAGGAGCTTGTATCTCAGAGGTGATATATATAAGAAACACAGACCATTGTCAGACTAAAGAACCAGACTTTGACTAATTAACCACTGACTTTCAAGGAACAAAAAATTCAGAAGCTGAAAGGGATTATACCCAAATGTGTAAGCTATTACTCAAGGAAACTTTTTTGCTTCTGTGTATTATGGAGCTTTTGAAATATACACAGAGTAGTGTAACCCACGCTACCATGTTCAGTCTCAAAATATATCAACATTGTGTCAACCTTGGGAAGCTTTAATTGGGTAATCTGTCTGATTGCAGCCAGCTGCTGATTTGCTGCAGTACAACAGGGCTCACGTCCTCCACCATGCCCTTTTCAACCACCTGTACGCACGGGAACACCGCCTCATTCAGGTAATTGTAAGATTTGCTCATAACAGTAAGTCTGAGCTTTCAAATTTGAGTAGAAGGTGGCATTATGCGAATAAGAATAGTTGGTAGCATTTTTCTCTTCTTGGAAGGTGGGGATGATAACTGAGAGCCACTAACAAGTTGAAAATACGGGGATAGCTGGACTTCCCTGGTGGTGCAGTGGTCAGGAGTCTGCCTGCCAATGCAGGGGACACAGGTTCAATCCCTGGCCCAGGAAGACCCCACGTGCTGCAGAGCACCTAAGCCCTGTGCCACAGTCTCTGAGCCTGCGCTCTAGAGCCCTTGGGCTGCAGGAGAACTCCACCTCATTAGAAAGTGAGTTTACTGCAGTGAAGAGTAGTCTTGCAGTCTGCAGCTACAGAAAGCCCTGGAGCAGCAGCAGAGGTCCAGCACAGGCAAAAATAAAGACATTTAAAAAAAGAAAATGGGGATAGCAAATGGCTAGTGAAAATGGCTTCATCTCGGTCAATTATATATCACTTGGGGGCAGTTTTATGTCTGAAAAGCTTCTAGTTAAAAAAAAATTTTTTTTGTAGTCTCTCACCTATTTATGAACAAGAGAGAAAGATGGGGTCTTTCCTTCCTGTGTCTCCATTTTTTTTCTTTTTAGCTACATGGCTTTTAGGATCTTAGTTCCCCCCACCAGGGCTTAAACCCTAGCCCCAGCAGTGGAAGTGCAGAATCCTAACCACTGGACCACCAGGGAACTCCCAAGTAAGTTCTGTTTTTATTAAGTGTCCTTCCTTCTGGGCTGCTTTTATATCAGTACAGACACGGGGAACTCTTCGTATGTTGGGTAAGTGTCATTTGCTGTTTCATCCAGTAGATACTGAGTACCTATTGTGTGTAACCTATTATGTGTAAGCACTGAGTAACCATTGAAGGTTCCAAGATTGAATGAATCAGGCAAGGTTTCTGGCTTTAAGAAATCCTTTGCAGACACATTTATGTAAATATATACACTGTAAATATAAATACAGTACAGAGTAATCTATTAAAAGAGGTTTGTATAAAATGCAATAGGTGTTTAGCAATGGGCAGCTAACGAGGTTTGGTGGTATTGGGGTGTTTTAAGAGGATTGGTAAGGAGGTGATATTTGCTTATAAAGAATGAATTAGAATTTCTGGGGGATAGTGTGTGTGGAGGGGTGCCGAGACCATTCTGAAGTCCAGAAAGTTACATAAAATTAAAGTTAGAAATAACCTTGTTTCTTATTTTAGGCCAGATATTCTCCCTCCTCCTACCTCAGCCTGCCCCTTTCTTTTTAAAATATTTTAGATTTTGAGAATCTAGGCTATCCTAAAAGACAGGAAGGTTAGGGCTCTTGGAATGGTGGTTAAAAAGTAAGAGAAACAAAGATCCTGGGAGAGCTAAAAGGGATTGCATGGACACTGAAACTTCAGATAGGGAGGTCAAAAGTGGATACAAATAGAGTCATCTTAGATTCTGTTTGGGAGAGGTCTTATAGTAGATATTATACATGTAAATATCAACTTAGGTATTTAATGACAATAGACTGAGACTCCTAAATTCTGGATTAAAGTCTCAGACCTGCTCCATTCTATAGATTAGCAAAGAACAGTCCTAGGAGATTTTAACTTGAGACTGTCTGATGGAAATAAAGAATGTTTAAAAAGTTTGAAAATATAAAGTAATACATTACACTTAATGTATTATTATTACTAGCATCTTTTAGGATTCTATGACATGGACACTGAGGATGGTAGATGAGTGGAAGTTGCAGGAGAAATCATTGAGTGTTATGACTACCAACTAGTGAACTACAGCTCCTTTCTCTTACTTCCTCCTAGGCTGTGCTCCTGTGTCTGCTGGATTTATTCCCCATCCTGGAGAAAGCCCAGCACTGGAGGGGAGATGGGGCCCGACCCACCACACACTGTGACGAGGTCCTGCAGTTGATCCTGACGCACATGGAGCCCGAGCACCGCCTTCTCTTACGCAGGACTTACGCAAGAAACCTACCAGCTTTTGTGAAAAGGTGAGTCCCTGGGCAGCTGGGTCTGGCCATACTCCTCAACTTCACTCTTCATCGCATCTTCTCTGTTGTCGTTAGGTTGGGGATCTTAACTGTCCGGCACTTGAAGAGGCTGGAGCGAGTCATCATTGGTTACTTGGAGGTATATGATGGACCCGAGGAGGAGGCCAGATTGAAGATACTGGAAACCCTAAAACTTCTCCTGCAGTATACTTGGCCCAGGTATGACAGCCGGCAGTCAGATGTGCTAAGGGGCAAAACTCCACCCATACTCCCTGCAGTACTTGCCCAGATGTATGTTCAGTACCAAGTATTAAGGACATGCTGTACAGATGAATACCTCCCATTTTCCCATACCAGTTGGACTTTAAACTGTGAGAGTGGCATTGACAAGATACACACTCAGCTCCTTCAGGTGGACATCTCTATCTATAAGGCCTGGTAGAATCTTAAGGCTGTTGAGCAGTGCTACAGTAGACATACTTGACTTTGTTCACCCTTAGGTTTCTTAGGTCTCATTGAGAACAGAGCACTTCCAGCACATCATTGAACATGTGTGATTAGGGGAATGCTGATTTGGGATACGTTTGCTTAGAATTCCAACTCTAGCTCGAGGGAGGTGTCATGAACAGCAAGCTGGAAGGAACCCAAACACATTGAGTCTGCAAAAGGCTCTCTTGCAGGAAACATTCAGTTCCTTAGTCGTGTCCGACTATTTATGACCCCATGGACTGAAGCATCCCAGGCTTCCCTGTCGTTACTATCTCCCATAGTTTGCTCAAACTCTTGTCTGTTGAATCAGTGATGCTATCTAACCATCTCATTCTCTGCCACCCCATGCTCCTTTTGCCTTCAGTCTTTCCCAGTATCAGGGCTTTTTCTAGTGAGTCTGAATGAAATAACAAGACTTAATTGGGCACAAGTCCCAGTATCTTAGCAACACGTATGTGTCTGTTCTGAACTGTATTCTCTCATCTCCTTATAATGTACCCGAGAATCACATTTGTACCCAGGTTGCATTTATTTACTTACTGTGTCTCTCCTCTGCTGAATTCTAAGCTCCAGGAAGATGGAAGATCACTTTAGGATACCAAGAACTCCAAAATTTACTCAGAACCTGTTTAGTCACTAAGTCGTGTCTGACTCTTGCAACCCCATGGACTGTAGCCTGCTAGGCTCCTCTGTCCATGGGATTTTCCAGGCAGGAATACTGGAGTGGGTTGACATTTCCTCCTCCAGAGGATCTTCCTGACCCAGGGAATCCTCCTGAGCCAGGGATTGAACCCAAGGCTCCTGCATTGACAGGCGGATTCTTTACTACTGAGCCACCAGGGAAAGCCCAGTACCAAGTACATGGATATTTCAGAAGTGACTGGAATAGATGGATGAATGACATTGAATCAATACTGATACTAAGTAGAAGTCAAGAAAATGTGGAGAGGTCAGAAAACAAGTGTGAATATGGAGGGGGCGAGGTCTGGGGACTGGAACGCAGAGCAGACTGTGCTGAAAGAAGACAGGTGAAGTGCTGAATAGCACCCACATTATTGGAAACCTCTTAATGGTTTTCAGATCAAGATGAAAGATGTAAACTTTTCTTCTTCTAGTCACATTTCTGCCCAGAAATGTGGTTTACTTTTATTTTCAGACTACAAGTTAAATTTTTCAACTTCCTTAGGGCTTTTTAGTTTTTATTGTGGTTAAAAAATACATAAAATTTACCATTTTTAAGTGTATGATTCAGTGGCATTAAGCACATTTATAATTTTATGTAATCATCATCATAAAAATGTTCAGAAAGGCAAAGCAGAAGTAAATAGAGACAGGGCCTAACTGATGGTAATCTAGGATCTAGCATTAAAGTGACAGAAAAGTTAAATCAACACTGAATTCTCAGAAGCCAAGCTTATTTCCCTCACTGTATCTTTAACCTCCAGGCCTAAGACCGCATCCAAGCTAAAGAACTGTGGGCCGTTTCCTGTTCTCTGGCCAAAAGTATAGGCCCCTGGTAGGGAGGGCCCAGTTCTCCCTTTTCAGGAGGGCTGTTTCCTAACAGTAAAACCACCAACTTCTGGAGGGCAACCAGGTGTTCTTGGGCATGGCAGCATGTCAGGGGGTGTGGGCAGTGTGCTGTAGAGAAAACCAGCAGTCTTGGAGTTCAGAAATCTGGAGTCTGGTCTCATTCTGCTTCCAGCTCTATGATCTTAAACTTGGACTTCAGTTCCTTTATGAAATGAGGGCTTTCATATCCCAGGTGCCTTTTTCGGTTTTAATATCCTGATTCAGAGTATGAATACCATGTTTCTTCTTGATTCCAGAGTCTCCTGTAGACTTGTGGTCTTCCTGAAGGCGCTCTTGAAACTGATATGTGATGTAGCAAGGGATTCAAGCCTCACACCCGAGTGTGTTAAGAGCGCCTTGTTAGAAGAGGCAGCGGACTGCCTGATTCTCCTGGACCACTGTGCTTCGGGACGGGTGAAGGTAAGGGACAGTCCACCACTCGGTTTCGGTTAGGCCTCGACACCCTCAGGCTGTTTCTGTGATAGTTTTGTGCCTGACCAAGTCTGTAATTGGACATGGAAGGTTCAAGTCTCTAGCTCTGAGTCTTTTAGCCTTCAGCAGAGTTTGATCAGTACCTTATTCTCCCTTTAAAGCTATTCAGAACTTTTTAGATGAAAAGGCAAGAGGATCAGTGGATGCTTCTGGAGCTAGGACAGAGAATGGGCAAAAGGATCAAGATCAAGAGTGCAAAATGGAAATTCTCTCCTAGTGGTCCGAATGAAGAGAGAAAGTTAAAATAATGGTCTGTCATCCACCAAGGAATAATTTAGGTAGAGTAAGTAATTCAGGTAACAGAGATGTTTCCAGTTTTCAGAGGCAACAATGTTTTCCACATACTTTATTTATCCATTTGGGAATTCTTCCTTTGGTCTCATATTCCACAGAAGTTTACTTTTCCAAGCCATCGCATATAACAGCTGTGTGTCCATGTATACATAATTTATAAATCATTGTCTCAAAATCTTCAATTTACAGTTATAGGCAGCACAAAAAGAAATTAACATCCTAAAAATATTGAGGGATACTATATTCATCTTGGCTTTTTAACCTCAAGCAGTTTTCAAGCCCTAGATCTAATCTGCTTCATCCTGGCTGGTAGAAGGCTGCTGCTTCGTGAGCCAGGAGGACATTTCCAGTTCCCAGTGTTACACCAGCTCGGTGAACTGCCCTAGTGTCATCAGTCCTTTCCTTCTTTGAGTCTGATACCAAGGAAGAACCACCAAGGGGAAGTTACAGTCAAAACAACAAGCCTGTTTGGTTTCACGTTTCAGGGTCTCCTGGCTAAAATCTCCCGCAGCTGTGAAGACAGTCAGGTGGGGAACTGCATCCGAAGAGTGCAACAGCTTTCTGACGGCGCTCCCTGCCACGCAACTTAAGACTTGTATTACTTTCCTGAAGTGGAAAGGATTTTCTTTCTCTTCAGTTGTTTTAAATGGAATTATTTCAGGCAAAAGGTACTTTTATACTAAACATCATAACTTAGACCTTCTCTTGCCTTCTTTCTTTTTAACTCCCACAGAAGTAGGGAAAGGAGAATGTGAACAAATGGAATCTGGACATTTCTAAATAAAGGGGTGGGGGAGGCCTGCAAGGGGGAGGATGCCAAGGAAACAGGGGTGAGTGGGTAACATTTAAATTTAGAAATATTTATACCCACAGACTCATCCCTTATGCTTCTTGGGCTCAAGCTGTTACATCAGCACATGTCATGTAACAATGCTATAAAAATATTCACAATTTAGGCCTTTCTCCACTCCCTCCCAGATTTTTTGCCCCACAGAACTAGCATAAATATTAAAAACACAAATATTGTGTTAACAAATGAGAGCAAAACTCAGAAGTGTTATGTGTTTAAGATGTAAAAAAAGGAAGATGTTCAGTCCTATTTACAAATGTCTGAAGGGAGATCACGTGGTTTTGGCCTTGGCCATGGGCTCTGTCTCTTGCTCATACTCTATCTCTACATAGGCTCTTTTCCTCCTCAAAGGCCCTTTCAGAGGTGTTTTGCCTTTGTGTTTGGCATCAAGGGCTTTTTCTTCTTCTTCACTGGAGGATTTATCATCCTGATCTTCATCGCTGCTGGCGTCCAGTTTATCCATATCCTAACACGTGAAGGGGAAAGAAAAGAAGACACTAGATTCATTCCCCAAACTCCTGTCTCTGTTCTATTTAGAACTAAAATTAGATAACTTACTTGTTCTGTGTGATCCGAACTTCCACCCCCCATTTTTGGTTGAAGCCAAAGGACAGTTTTTTACCCATGAACCTCACCTCAAAATCACTTATGTCACTCTCATCCACTTCATCATCTTCCACAAACTCTCTTTTTCCCACATCCTAAAATAAAACTAACCATTAGGTTCAAGATACATAATGAGAATTCAGCTTAGACATCTAGTTTTATCTTTGATAAGTACATCAGTAACAAAAACACAATGAGAGAATGGTTACTAGGCAACCAAATCAACTTATTTATTTAGGGATATCAATTCTCATGCCTGATTTAAATCATCAGAGATAAAACAGCCTCATTTTAATCGGTTAAAATCAGTATATAGGAACAAACAATTCTTTATACATTCAAAAAACTATTCATTTCAAATATTAAAAACTAAATTACTAATAGGAAAATTATACCTATGTCCCTATGCGAGTCTCCTGCGAATCAATTTGTTAAATCTGCCCCTTTCCCAAAAATACTATCACTTAAGTACCTCCTGTATATAACAGTAAAATTAAACCCTTGGTAAATTTCAGAAGGTTCCTTAATGTTCCCTTAGGCAATAAGGACTCTTTGTCACCTTGCAGGAAAAATTTTAGAAGGCTACTAAGTAAGATTAAATTGTCAACATGTGGTTTATTAGCTGAACCTGGAGAACAAAGAAGCCACTACTGAACCAAATTAATAAAAAATGACAGGAAATGAGTGACCAGATAACTATTTTTTGGTTAGGGAACTGAAAATGATATTCTCTATTACATAAAAATAGATCTAATCCTACAGATTACTGCTTAACAGAGCAAAAACACAAAGCTTACTTCTTCATCTTCTTCATCTTTTTCCTCAGCATCTGAAGAGTCACTCTCTGCCTCTTGCTGTTCCAGGGCCTTGTCGAAGGCGTGGATGGGGAAGTTGTAGATGTCACCATACTGAAGAAAAGAAACATGGGTCAGCTTTCGCCACGTTTGACCTTGTGCTTCAAGACCACTGTCCAATTAGCATATTATTTTTCTCAGTGATTAAATAAGAACATTTAGTTTGATATGTAATAATACTATTATGTTCAAGCCTAGAGCCAGTAGTGTCTTTAAAAAACCCATATTTGACATTTAAATAATCAGCAGTTAATACCAAACCAGTAACTTCTATCAAGGACATATGCCAGATCAGTTAAAATTTAGTAGTATATAAAACCCACGGATTGAAACAAATGTAGTTTTAACCAACAAAGGGGAAATAAGATTTAAAAAGTATATTTTATTCATGTTGTCTCTTTAAGTGACATTCATTTTCCAAAAGAGAATAAAAATTCATTTTAAAGAACCTTAAAAGACTAGGATGAATAAGCAGGAGGATCAAAGCTGTGTGGCTTTTGTAGAGACCTGGAATTGCGCTGTGTTTGGAGGAGGAATTGGGAATAATGGCAAAAAAGGAAAGGCCTCCAAACTCTAGTGTCAAGGGTTAACTGCCGTAGTTTACATGCTTGCATTACAAGCCAGAGCTTGTACTTATTTTATAAAATGATACTTATTTTATTCCAGGAATAAAATCGAGGTAAGACTCTTTCTAGCATCTTTAAAAATAAATCCCATTTCCAACTAGTCCCGTATCTCCTACCATATTACCACCTAAAAAATAAAATCTGTACCCTGAAGTTTCTAGCTTTCTCACCGTATCCTGTTTCAGTCTCTCCAGCAACTCTTTTTCGATGGCATTGTCCAGCTGAGCAGCTATTAATGCCTTTTCCTGTAAGAGAAAAAGAACAAACCCATTTACTTCATTAGTACTCATTGTTCAGCCTGTAGAAGGGAAGAAACCAAGTTTTTATGTGAAAGACGTAATCACCTTTTCCCTCTTGCTGTAACAGGAACTTCTGCCTGTCTAACCAGATAGATATTTTTTCCTTGTCAAACCTTGGAAATCTTTCAACTTAAAAAATTCCTATGGTTTTATGAGTAGATTTCTAAATTAAATTCTAACAGAGTCTTTGATAAAGCAAAGTGGTATACAAACACTTAAATATTTCAGAAAATTAGCAATCCTGAAGCAAGGCTATAAAAGCTGCAAAAAAGGAACAGAGACTGTCACTCATTTACATTTTCTAAAGCCATAGACACAACATGTTAGAAAAGAAGATAAAAAAATCTCTTCCTTCTCCTACTGTATAAATCAGGGAACTATATTAAACATCCTGTGATAAACCATAAAGAAAAAGAATATATGTGTAATGAAGCACTGCTGTACAGCAGAAATTAACACATACTGTAAATCACACGTACTTGAACAAAATAAATCTCTTCCTTTAGTGATTTCTTACAGGTGATGATACATGGTATCTCTACCTTTACAAAACTGAAACATAAAACCCAAAATGTAGCCTCAATCTACCTTTTTCCCCAAAGACTGCATCAAGATGATAGTGGAAATCTCAGAGGATGTTAGCCTTACACTCTGAAGCTGTGTTAGAATGAATAGTGCACAGGATCAGTTACAGAGGGGATGGGGGCTCACAGAGCACTGAAGAGGTTATTGTGATATTCTACATTTTTCTCTAAAGTGGGTGCTTACACCTCAGGGGTGATCTACTGAGATGTATGAACCAAATGCTCAAAACTTCTGTAAATATTTTTTCTTTAAAATACTACACAAAGAGTATGAAAGTGGTGATCTCATTCAGATTCTGGCAGCATACAGCTATTTGGTTAAGTTTGCTTGGTTACGTGGCTCTAAAGATGATAGTGAATAGTTTGCAATAAGATAGGCAATAGTTACATATGCTGCTTATTTAATGGTTTAGCACTTGAGTCTCAGAACTTAAAGAACCATGCATTTTTCTCACACACACACACACACACACATCATTCAGATTTGTCAACATTTTCTAAGATAACAAATGGCTGTCAGTGGTATGTAATATAAAGAAGTTTTTCAAGTTTTGACAAGGAATATGAAAACTTGCTAGCCACATTTAAACAAAGGTGTCTGCATAATTGGTGGTGGAGAATGAAAAGTGAACACCAAATACAAAATGCAGGCACTCAACAATACCCTCCTTTCTCTGTCTCTGAGCTCCATCACCTATGACAGCCCTTGGAGGCAAATTTTACTTTGCTGAGAACCAGACCTTCACTACATCACAAACTATTATTTAAATATATCTACAGCACAAGTGTCGGAGAAGGCAGTGGCACCCCACTCCAGTACTCTTGCCTGGAAAATCCCATGGACAGAGGAGCCTGGTAGGCTGCAGTCCATGGGGTCGCTAAGGTCAGGCATGACTGGCGACTTCACTTTCACTCTTCACTTTCATGCATTGGAGAAGGAAATTGCAACCCACTCTAGTGTTCTTGCCTGGAGAATCCCAGGGACGGGGGAGCCTGGTAGGCGACCGTCTGTGGGGTCACACAGAGTCGGACACGACTGAAGTGACTTAGCATAGCATAGCATAGCATACAGCACAAGTGTACATGTATAATAACATTTGCAAATAATATACTGGGGAGCAAATGTTCAAAAATTTTATTGATGGAGTGATCAAAAAAGTTTGGAGACCAATGACTGAGGCTTGAAATGCAGAACTCTGTGATTAATGGGAACAAAAGCATCAAGATTACTAAAGCTGTTTCTTGACAGGGTATGACAAATGATGAGGTACATGTTTGTGGATGTGGGGTAAGCAAAGCAAATACTTAAACTGACTGAAAATGTGAACTTGTCAGGAAGACCTAATTCTGGGCCTTAAAAGCGTAAGAATGTTCAGCCTGAGTGAGGTCCCATGAGGTTGACAGGGAGACTGCTCTCTTCCACAAAGGCTGGAATTTCCTGACTAAATTTTCCACGGTTGGCACAATATTATCATCACTGTTGACTACTTCAGTAACAAAGCTGACTAGTTCAGAGAAACAAACAATCTCAATCCCTTACCAGCAATATCAGAACCCCCAAAGCTCAATTTGGGCTTCTCTGGTAGCTCAGGTGGTAAAGAATCCGCTGACAATGTGGGAGACCCTGGTTTGATTCCTGGATTGAGAAGTCCTCCTGGAGAAAGGATAGGCTACCCACTCCAGTATTCTTGGGCTTCCCAGGTGGTTCAGATGGTAAAGAATCTGCCTGCAATGCAGGAGACCTAGGTTCGATCCCTGGGTTGGGAAGATCCCCTGGAGGAGGAGACAGCAACCCACTCTAGTATTCTTGCCTAGAGAATCCCTATGGACAGAGGAGCCTGGTGGGCTACAGTCCACAGGGCCACAGAGAGTCAGACACGACTGAATGACTAAGCACAGCACAGTGCTCAATTTAAAGGCCTAATATTACCTGGACTGGCATGAGGCTACTTAAAAGTTTTTTTCAAAAAATTCCACCTACTGTAAATTCATCTAGTGAAACACTGTTATATATCACTGTACAACTGCTAGTGTGTGTGACTAGAATACTCAAAATTAGCTGAGAGTAAAATGTAAAATATAAGATGGGCAAAACAGGATTCTAAATCTGAAATCCCTGACTCAAAAATTTCAGACAAGGAGCTATGGATCTCTGTTGAGATCCATACCTCTGTTGAAGGTATTCTTCCTATTTCGTATTACAAATGTCCCTAAAGCACCCACATTTTATGCGGCCCTGAGAGTCATAATGTTCAGATACAGAATACCAGATACCGTATGCAACTAACACTGTTTGTTACCAGGGTGTGAACAGTTCCCAGACAGTGGTGACTGAATCGTTCTCATGAGCCCTGCTTATACATCCCTGCTCTTCAGTGAACGTGTACACGTTGTGACTATCAGAACAATAAGTTACCTCTCTTCGTTTTTCCCTCCGCTCCACCTTCTTACTCAAAGGAACAAGTTTCCTCCTATGGGAAATAAAATACATGATCAGAAAACACGTTCCTTTATTTAAAAAATGAGAAGAAAAAAAGGACTGGAATTGATTTTGTAGGGCTCACCTCAATGTAGCAAGATTATATTCTAAAATATCCTTGATAATGCTATAAAGTCCAGCAATTTTACATATATTTGACAGACATGTTTCACATACATGGCTGTTTTTGTTTCTTTAGGCATTCTGAGATCTCAGGGCATTTACAATGCTGAAGATTAACGCTTCTGTGAACTACAAGAAAAGAACTTTCTAAAGAAGTGACATCTCTAGCTTTCTCTGCAGGTCACAATGAGAAAGCATTAAGGCCATCATTCCTTAAAGAAGGCATGCAATTAATTGTGTAGATTTCATATCACTTTTAAAAATTAGTTTTCAGTGAACCCAGAGTGAAGTTCTTACACTCATTTTAAATTCTCTAATTTTAGGATTCCCTCAGGGTTATAAAGACAATTTTCTGAAGCTGATTTTCAGACAGGAAGGGGATAATCAAGTTGTACTATACGCTTTTAAAATCCTGCAAAATTAAAGGGCACAATTTTAACTTGTGGTAAAACTGCTGCTGCTTAGCATGTCATTAAAAATTACCCAAAGCTGAACTTAAAGCATTTCTAGAGGTTTCACCATCTCTCAGCTTTCATAATACGATGCACGCAAAGACACTTAAAAATGAATGATCAATACTTACTGTCGCTTAAGTGTAAGTTTTCGAATTCGAATTAGGTACTGGGTGATCTTGGTGAATCTCTGCTTACATTTGTGTCGAATGAAACGGGGCCAGTAAATTAGGTTTTCATCTATTTGCTCCAATGCTTTCTCATAGTTTTTATGAAGCCGGACCTGTCGAACAGATTAATGGAAGCATGATGAACAAGGAAAAATGATCAGGTCTTTCACTGTTAATGACAGCCATGTGGCCTCTTAGAGGCCTTAAACTCCAGGAGTTTAAGGTAGATGTGGTCAAGGAAGGAAGAAAAAGCATGTGGCCTTTTTGCTGTTGATCAATGGTTATGGTAATTTAATATCCCAAGTCTTACCCGTTCCCAGAGACGCCTGGGGAAAGCTGCTCGTTCTATAACCTTCATATACAAGTAGCACTGTCCTGCAGGATACAGTAAGTACTTCTATTATTATTTGCAGAGACACTAAAGAACATCCTTTTAAAAGCTGCTGAGTACTTCTCATGAAGTTAAACCTGAGGAGTTACCTTTCTCTTCTTTGATCGTGGCATACTGACTGTTTGCCAGGGGACAGGATGACCGATTACACAGTCCAGTCAGGCTATATTCATTTCTGCAGAAACTCTGAGTCTTGGTTCTAGAATAAGAGGGAAAGAACCAAAATTATAAGATGGGTTACCAAGAGGGCAACT
This sequence comes from Tragelaphus eurycerus, assembly GCA_935064755.1. Taxonomy (NCBI): domain Eukaryota; kingdom Metazoa; phylum Chordata; class Mammalia; order Artiodactyla; family Bovidae; genus Tragelaphus; species Tragelaphus eurycerus. The sequence continues at coordinate 5,629,688 of CAKXYN010000034.1, read as the reverse complement.
GAAAGAATATCTGTTCAAGCTGAAAATCTAGACTCACCTTATTTTGAAGGAACAAAATTGCTTGTTTCCTAGTGTATCCCAGATAACCTGTAAGACAAAAGTAAAATCCATTTCAATTGCTCTCACCTAACAGACGCCAAATTAATCCAAGAAAACGATGCCCTAGGGCAGTGCCCTGCTTTACTGAGAAAGTCTCTGAGGAATGAGGACAAAGTGCTTTGTAAAATAGTCTGATTTGTTATTTTACACAAATAACATTCTTACAGGAAAAGTAAATACAAATTAACAATAACCAGAACCTTACTGCCCAGAGATATAATTTCATTAGTATTTTATAAATAGTTGTATGTTATACCAACTAATATGCCTACATAGATATTTTGAACAATATGAGTTCGTAGTATGTATATATAAAATGTATTATATATATATAATGGTAACTTTCCCTTTTTACTTAATATGTTCATTATCCATTGTGAAAGGCTGCACAGTACTACGTTTTTAGATATACATTCCATGATTTTATCTCATTGAGGACAAGGAAGATCATCTACTATCTTCCACTAACTCTTGTGCTCTATATTCATTCGGCATTTAATGTTCACTTAGTTACATACTGCTAAGACGCTTCAGTCATGTCCGACTCTGTGCGACCCCAGAGACGGCAGCCCACCAGGCTCCCCCATCCCTGGGATTCTCCAGGCAAAAACACTGGAGTGGGTTGCCATTGCCTTCTCCAATGCAGGAAAGTGAAAGGTCACAGTGAAGTCGCTCAGTCGTGTCCGACTCTTAGCGACCTCATGGACTGCAGCGTACCAGGCTCCTCTGTCCATGGGGTTTTCCAGGCAAGAGTACTGGAGTGGGGTGCCATTGCCTTCTCCAAGTAGTTACATAAGACACTGATATTTCAAAGTCCTGACACACAGGAGGTACCCAAGCACATGCTGAATGAAGGAAGGTACAGTCCTTAAAAAGTGTTCTCTATCTAGTTAGAAAGATACAAAACATCAAGAAGCAGCAGTTGCTAAATACCACAATAGAGGTGATAAGCGCCTGAGAACCTTTGAGTGAGCTGCTTCAGGAGCTGGGAAAGGGCTCTAGAGAAGTTAAAGGGAAAAACACAAAGAAGTGTTAAAGAATGAAACATTTTTGAAATCTTATGGGCCCTGTTTGGTGAGGGACGGTAGGAAACAGGTACGAGGAAATGAAACTGGAAAAGCAGGAGCTAATTCTGGCTTGTGGCTTTAAATATCATCTCAAAGTTGATGACTCCCAAACTGTCATCTCCTAGTCAGACTTCTAAGCACCAGATTCGTATATACATCCAGCTGCCTACTTGACACGGAGAAGGCAATGGCACCCCACTCCAATACTCTTGCCTGGAAAATCCCATGGACAGAGGAGCCTGGTAGGCTGCTGTCTATGGGGTCGCGTAGAGTCGGACACGACTGAGCGACTTCCCTTTCACTTTTCACTTTCATGCACTGGAGAAGGGAATGGCAACCCGCTCCAGTGTTCTTGCCTGGAGAATCCCAGGGACGGGGGAGCCTGATGGGCTGCCGTCTATGGGGTCGCACAGAGTCAGACACGACTGAAGCGCCTTAGCAGCAGCAGCCTACTTGACATCTCTACCTGAATGTATGAAAGGCCTCAAACACATTAGCAGGTCCAAATGGAGGTTCCAATTCCACACCTCTCAAAAGAATACCTTCCCTAGTCTTCCCCACATCCATAAACAGAATCACCACTGAACCGCCTGTTCAAATCCAAAAGCCCCTTGATTTCTTCCCTCTCCTCATCACACCATAACCAAGTCTTGCCAGTTACACTGATAAAATAGATCTCAAATCCATCCACTTCTTTTCATGACCAGTACTACCTTAGTGGAACCTACTGTATGCAGTCTCCTTGCTTTCATTCTTTCTCTCCTTTCAAAGGACAGAAATGTTCACAAATGCAAGTCAGATGTCATCTCACATTAAAACCTTTAAAACACCTCCTTCAAGACTCTACATAATCTTGTCCTGCAAAGACATCCAGCTTCACTACCTTCCTTCCCTTGACCCCTGTAACACAGTGACACGAATGTCCTTTACCACATTCCTCCTTTCATACCTCCAGATCTTTGTACTATATTGTTCCTATGGCCTGGATTGATTACTTTTCCCTCAGCCCCCAGTGGCGGTTCCTTCTTATCTTTCAGATCTCGGCTGAGATATGTTCTATTCAGAGAAATCTTCTCTGATCCGAAGTGGTCTCTCATCACTATCTATCACCCCGGTGTTTCTTTCATAGCAGTACTACACATTTCAATTGTATTTAATTCGTTCACGTGTTTACTGTCTCCCCTACCAGAGCTCCAGGAAAGCAAGAGGTCTTTTGCCTGGCTTAATAACAACCAAATTGCCAGTAATTACTACAACGCCTGGCACGCTGTAGGCGCTTGAGTATATTTCATACAAATAATGAATGAACCTAGGATGCTTCCAAAATTATGACGTGGGCAGAAAGTGGAGCAAAGGTAAAGGAAAAACCTAACACAGGGAAAGCAGGCTGAAAAGTAACGCGCACGTGGATGAAAAGCACGCTTAACTTTGGTGTCTAAGGCTCACCATACCGCCCCCCACGCCGGCACCCACCCCTCGCCGCGCCGCCTCCCAAATTCCGAGGGATCACATGCAAAAGCCTCCCTTACGAGGCATCAAGGGCCGTTTACACCGAACCCGGGGACTGAGGTGGCGGTGAGCGGTCCCCTTAACCCCGAAGGACGCAGGTAGACACGTGAGAGCCCCACGCTCGGAAATCAGGGCTCTGGAGGCCTCGCTTCCGGAGCCCCACGAGGCTAACGGGTGCCTCTTGAGTCTCCAAAAGCAGGCGAGACACCCTGTGCAAAACCTGGGTGGCAGAGCATCAGAACTCACATCGTCCGACTGCATCTCGTCAGCAGTTCGCCAGGTAGAGCCGGATCAATTGAGGGGGGCCGCCATGCTGCTTCCGGAGAATCACTTCCGCGAAGCCCAGTCTCGCCTATCGCGAGAGTTCTGATTTCACGGCCTTGCAACAGCGGCTCCTGGCGGTCTGACCCTCAAGCTCGTCGCCGAGTCCCCTAACTGTCTCCACACGCTCGTTCCGCCGGGTTCTCGTCCCCGGCTGGCGTTGGGACTGTCAACCCCGCTGAGGGTCCGTGCGAGGCCGCTCCTGAGCCGGCCGATTCCGATGCGAGAAGACCGGGGACGCCAGGCGCGCCCCCTATCGAGCCCGCGGTTTGTCGGTTCTCTGGAGAGTCGGCCGCCGGGACTTGGACGCGGCCTCGGGCTGCGCGCGGGGCGGTAAGCTAGGCTGTCGCTTCCTCGCCCCGTCTGTGGACCTCAGACGCGGTCTTTTAAGACTTAAGACCCTCTCTTCCGCACTTAACACGCATTTTCTGGGTGTGGAATTGGGTCCTCTCTTGAAATTCATGCATCAGAGGATAGTTCAAGAGCAACAGGTTTTTTCCACGCTCTTTCTTTTGACAAGGAAAGAAGAAACTCTTCACTAGTTCATACCGTTTTCCAAAAGGCCACGAAAAGAGTAAGAAAGGCACACACTCGGAATAAAGATGGTTCTTGATTTGCATACCACGTTATAAAATAATTCAGTGTGTCATAAATAGTCATGCAACTTCGTTGCATGCAGATGAAAACCAGAAATTGGAACCACCCTGTTAGAATGCAGTACTTTGAGCATTCTTTGGCATTGCCTGTCTTTGGGAGTGGAATGAAAACTGACCTTTTCCAGTCCTGTGGCCACTGCTGAGTTTTCCAAATTTGCTGGCATATTGAGTGCAGCACTTTCACAGCATCATCTTTCAGGATTCGGAATAGCTCAACTGGAATTCTATCACCTCCACTAGCTTTGTTCGTGGAGAAGGCAATGGCAAGCCACTCCAGTACTCTTGCCTAAAAAATCCCATGGATGGAGGAGCCTGGTGGGCTGCAGTCCACGGGTGGCTACCAGTTGGCCACGACTGAACAACTTCACATTCACTTTCATGCAGTGGAGAAGGAAATGGCAACCTGCTAGTGTTCTTGCCTGGAGAATCCCAGGGACGGCAGAGCCTGGTGGGCTGCTGTCTTTGGGGTCACACAGAGTCAGACAAGACTGAAGTGACTTAGCAGCAGCAGCAGCTTTGCTCGTAGTGATGCTTTCTAAGGCCCACTTGACTTCACATTCCAGGATGTCTGGCTCTAGGTCAGTGATCACACCATCGTGATTATCTGGGTCGTGAAGATCTTTTTTGTACAGTTCTGTGTATTCTTGCCATCTCTTCTTAGTATCTTCTGCTTCTGTTAGGTCCATACCATTTCTGTCATTTATCGAGCCCATCGTTGCATGAAATGTTCTTTTGGTATCTCTGATTTTCTTGAAGAGATCTCCAGTCTTTCCCATTCTGTTGTTTTCCTCTATTTCTTTGCTTTGATGGCTGAATAAGGCTTTCTTATCTCTTCTTGCTATTCTTTGGAACTCTGCATTCAGATGTTTACATCTTTCCTTTTCGCCTTTGCTTTTCACTTCTCTTCTTTTCACAGCTATTTGTAAGGCCTCCCCAGACAGCCATTTTGCTTTTTTGCATTTCTTTTCCATGGGGATGATCTTGATCCCTGTCTCCTGTACAATGTCACGAACCTCATTCCATAGCTCATCAAGCACTCTATCTATCAGATCTAGTCCCTTAAATCTATTTCTCACTTCCACTGTATAATCATCAGGGATTTGATTTAGGTCATACCTGAATGGTCTAGTGGTTTTTCCTGCTTTCTTCAATTTAAGTCTGAATTTGGCAATAAGGAGTTCATGGTCTGAGCCACAGTCAGCTCCTGGTCTTGTTTTTGCAGACTGTATAGAGCTTCTCCAGCTTTGGCTGCAAAGAATATAATCAATCTGTATTCAGTGTTGACCATCTGGTGATGTCCATATATAGAGTCTTCTCTTGTGTTGTTGGAAGAGGGTGTTTGTTATGACCAGTGCATTTTCTTGGCAAAACTCTATTACTCTTTGCCCTGCTTCATTCCGTATTCCAAGGCCAAATTTGCCTGTTACTCCGGGTGTTTCTTGACTTCCTACTTTTGCATTCCAGTCCCCTATAATGAAAAGGACATCTTTTTTGGGTGTTAGTTCTAAAAGGTCTTGTAGGTCTTCATAGAACCGTTCAACTTGAGCTTCTTCAGTGCTACTGGTTGGGGCATAGACTTGGATTACTGTAATATTGAATGGTTTGCCTTGGAAATGAACAGAGATCATTCTGTCATTTTTGAGATTGCATCCAAGTACTGCATTTCGGACTCTTTTGTTGACCATGATGGCTACTCCATTTCTTCTGAGGGATTCCTGCCTGCAGTAGTAGATATAATGGTCATCTAAGTTAAATTCACCCATTCCAGTCCATTTGAGTTTGCTGATTCCTAGAATGTCGACATTCACTCTTGCCATCTCTTGTTTGACCACTTCCAATTTGCCTTGATTCATGGACCTGACATTCCAGGTTCCTATGCAATATTGCTCTTTATAGCATCGGACCTTGCTTCTATCACCAGTCACATCCACAGCTGGGTATTGTTTTGCTTTGGCTCCATCCCTTCATTCTTTCTGGAGTTATTTCTCCACTGAGCTCCAGTAGCATATTGGGCACCTACTGACCTGGGGAGTTTCTCTTTCAATATCCTATCATTTTGCCTTTTCATACTGTTCATGGGTTCTCAAGGCAAGAATATTGAAGTGGTTTGCCATTCCCCATCTCAAACGCTAGTAAAGTAATGCTCAAAATTCTCCAAGCCAGGCTTCAGCAATATGTGAACCGTGAACTTCCTGATGTTCAAGCTGGATTTAGAAAAGGCAGAGGAACCAGAGATCAAATTGCCAACATCCGCTGGATCATGGAAAAAGCAAGAGAGTTCCAGAAATACATCTATTTCTGCTTTATTGACTATGCCAAAGCCTTTGACTGTGTGGATCACAATAAACTGTGAAAAATTCTGAAAGAGATGGGAATACCAGACCACCTGATCTGCCTCTTGAGAAATTTGTATGCAGGTCAGGAAGCAACAGTTAGAACTGGACATGGAACAACAGACTGGTTCCATATAGGAAAAGGAGTATGTCAAGGCTGTATATTGTCACCCTGCTTATTTAACTTCTATGCAGAGTACATCATGAGAAGCGCTGGACTGGAAGAAACACAAACTGGAATCAAGATTTCTGGGAGAAATATCAATAACCTCAGATATGCAGATGACACCACCCTTATGGCAGAAAGTGAAGAGGAACTAAAAAGCCTCTTGATGAAAGTGAAAGAGGAGAGTGAAAAAGTTGGCTTAAAGCTCAACATTCAGAAAAGGAAGATCATGGCATCCAGTCCCATCACTTCATGGGAAATAGATGGGGAAACAGTGGAAATAGTGTCAGACTTTATATTTCTGGGCTCCAAAATCACTGCAGATGGTGACTGCAGCCATGAAATTAAAAGACGCTTACTCCTTGGAAGGAAAGTTATGACCAACCTAGATAGCATATTCAAAAGCAGAGACATTACTTTGCCAACAAAGGTTCGCCTAGTCAAGGCTATGGTTTTCCCTGTGGTCATGTATGGATGTGAGAGTTGGACTGTGAAGAAGGCTGAGCGCCGAAGACTTGATGCTTTTGAACTGTGGTGTTGGAGAAGACTCTTGAGAGTCCCTTGGACTGCAGGAGATCCAACCAGTCTATTCTGAAGATCAGCCCTGGGATTTCTTTGGAAGGAATGATGCTAAAGCTGAAACTCCAGTACTTTGGCCACCTCATGGGAAGAGTTGACTCATTGGAAAAGACTCTGATGCTGGGAGGGATTGGGGGCAAGAGGAGAAGGGGACGACAGAGGATGAGATGCCTGGAAGGCATCACTGACTCGATGGATGTGAGTCTGAGTGACCTCCGGGAGTTGGTGATGGACAGGGAGGCCTGGCGTGCTGCAGTTCATGGGGTCACAAAGAGTCGGACACGACTGAGCGACTGATCTGATCTGATCTGTTAGAACGCTTTGATATAGCACTGGGTTTTGAAGCCAAACTTAAAAGAGTATAAAAACCGACTTCAGTTTACTAGATATTTGGGTGAGGATCACTTAACCTTTAGCAAACTTAGGAGTATGCAAGGTCTAGAGGTATTACAATAGGGAAGAACAAGTCTGACTTCATATTGGATTATTCCGCCCCCCCCCCCGCCACGTCTGTATTCCATTTCTCTTTTTACTCCTTAATAACTAAAAGGATGTTGCCTATAGCCTGAAATATACAGGCTGGCCCATTCTCAAGGATCAGACCATTAAAGGTGTAGCACTTTCCCATTCATACAGAGAGAAAAAGTTGCAGAACAGAAAATAACACTTCTCTTGTTGGAGACTCATGGGAACAATCGTGACCTGACCCACTTTGACAGCTGTAAGACCAAAGGATTCTGGCACCAAGAAGTTTGCAACAACCAACCTAACCTTTCCTTTTAATAAAGGCCTGAGTCCTCTATCTTCTCCACTGTCTGGCTTTCCAAATCAAATTGCTATTCCTTGCTTCAACAATTAAACAAAAATTCATTGGCCTGTCTTGCAGCCAGCAGTAGGAGCTTGGACTCAGTAACAGTATGTTAAAAGTATGGTTTACATTGCTTCCTAAAAAAAACAATGTTTTTTCTCACTACCCTACTGCCTTATACAAGACTGGTTTAGAGACCAGGGGATATCCTTATAAAAACACATATCCTTTTATGTTAGTAAAATCAAGTATAAAACAATGTGGAAGAACTGAAAAGCTGGGTATTACATAGACTACACTTACCACGGGAGAAGACATTGGCACCCCACTCCAGTATTCTTGCCTGAAAAATCCCATGGATGGAGGAGCCTGGTGGGCTACAGTCCCTGGGATTGCGAAGAGTCAGACACAACTGAGTGACTTCACTTTCACTTTTCATTTTCATGCATTGGAGAAGGAAATGGCAACCCACTCCAGTGTTCTTGCCTGGAGAATTCCAGGGACGGCAGAGCCTGGTGGGCTGCCGTCTACAGGGTCACACAGAGTTGGACACGACTGACGCGACAGCAGCAGCAGCAGCAGCACACTTACCACCTGGACTACAGCACCCTCTCTGAATTAAGTAGGGGAAATCGTGTGGGTTTTTTTTTTTTTTTTTTTCAAACTTTTTATTTTGTATTGCAAGAGACCCTGTTTAATTCCTGGGTCGGGAAGATCTGCTGGAGAAGGGATAGGCTACCCGCTCCAGTATTCTGGCCTGGAGAATTCCATGGAGTGTTTAGTCCATGGGGTCACAAAAAGTCGGACAGGACTGAGCGACTTTCACTTTCACTTTAATTCTTCCCCAAACCCCCTCCCCATCCAGGCGGGCACATAACATTGTGTAGAGTTCCATGTGCTGTATAATAGGTCTTTGGCTATCAGAAATGGTGTGTTTTTTTTCAATTTTGGTTTCATATAATACTCTGTCCCTGCTCACCACCATCAGGTGAGTTCTGTGAATATATTTTTAGCTGAGGTATAATTAACATATATTAATTTCAGGACTATAACATGATGATTTGATGTTTATGTTGCGAAAGGATCACCACCTTAAGTCTAGTTAACATTTATCACTATACATAGTTACGAATTTTCTTCTTGTGATGAAAAGTTTTTACTCCTTTAGCAACTTTCAAATTTGCAACAGTGTGATAAATTATCAATACCATACTATTTATTATATATACATACCATGCTGAATATATATGTATATATACATATATGTGTGTATATATGTATCCCCTCCAAGCATTTTGTCCCCACCCTACCACCCAAGCCCTCCCTTCTGGCCACCACCAATCTGTTGTCTATAGCTCTGAGCTCTGTTGTTTTGTTTTTAGATTCCGTATGTAAGTAAGATCATAGGGTATTTGTCTTTCTCTGGATTAATTCACTTAACGTTATGCTCTCAAGGTCTATCCATGTTCTTGCAAATGGCAGGGTTTCATTTTTTTTATGGCTGATTAATACTCCATTGTACATATATATGTATGTACATATATGCTGCATTTTCTTTTTAAATTCATCCATCAGTAGACATGGTTGTTTCCATATCTTGGCCTTTGTAAATAATGTTGCAATGAATATGGGAGTGAGTCTATCTTTTTGAGTTAATGTTTTCATTTTCTTTGGATAAATACCCAGAAGTGGAATTACTGGATCATATAAGTGGTTCTATTTTAAAATTTTAGAGGAACCTCCATACTGTTCATGGTGGCTGCACCAGTTTACATTTCTATCAAGGGTTCTTGAACATTTCTCCACATTGAGCATTTCTCTACATTTTCACCAACACTTGTTATTTCTTGTCTTTTTGATAACAGCCATTCTAACAGGTGTGAAAAGATACCTCATTGTGGTTCTGATTTGTATTTCCCTGATGATTGGTGATATTGAGCATCTTTTCATTTATCTGTGGCCATCTTGTATGTCTTTGAAAAAAATTATCTGTTCAGATCTGTCCATTGTTTAATCAGATTGTTTGTGGGTTTTATTTGCTACTGAGTCATATGAGCTTTTTAAAAATACGTTTTGGATCTTAACCCCCTATCAGACATAAGATCTGCAGCTATGTTCTCCCATTTAGTAACTTGCCTATTTGCTTTGTTGGTGGTTTCCTTTGCTATGCAGAAGCCTTTTTAGTTTAATGTGGACTCCTTTATTTTTGTTCCTGTTGCCTTGGCTTTTGGTGTCAGATCCAAAAAATCAGCACCAAGACTGATGACAAGGAGCTTACTACCTATGTTTTCTTCTAGGAATTTTATGATTTCAGGTGTTACATTCAAGTCTGTAGTCTATTTTGGGTTGATTTTTGTGCATGGTGTTAGACAGTGATCCAGTTTTGTTCTTTTGAATGTGGCTGCCAGTTTTCCCAGCACGGTTTATTGAAGAGACAGTCCTTTATTCATTCAATGTTCTTTGCTCTTTGTTGTAAATTAATTGACTGTATAAGCATGGGTTATTTCTGGGCTTTCTACTCTGTCCCATTGATCTGTGTGTTTGTTTTCAAGCCAATAACATACTGTCTTTTATTACTATAACTTGGGTCATATAGTTTGAAATTGGGAAGCATGATGCCTCAAGCTCTTTTCTTTCTCAAGATTATTTTGGCTATTCTGAGTCTTTGTGATTCCATACAAATTTTAGGATTGTTCCATTTCTGCGAAAAATCCCATTGGAATTTTGATAGAGATTGCATTGAATCTATAGATTTCTTTTGGTTGTATGGACATTTTACCAATATTAATTCTCCCAAAACACAAGCACAGAATATCTTTCCATTTATTTGCATTTTCTTCAGTTTCTTTCATCAGTGTCTTACAGTTTCAGTGTACAAATCTCTCACTTTCTTGGTTAAACTTATTCCTGAGTATTTATTCTTTTTGGTGCTTTATCCTAGCATATCCCCTACCATAAATATTATTATACATTTAAATAGTTTTTTTTAATGTCCTATAATCTTAAAGCTCTATATGTAAAGAAAAAGTTATGGAATAAATTATCATTGCAATTAGTATTAATAGAAATTTGACACTGCTGTTAGAACTTTTCAACATGTCTCATCTGTCCCTTAAATTTTCTCATAGTCAGTTAAGAGATTGCCCTTCTTTTTAAAAATTCCTTATTTCTTTATTTTTGGCTGCTCCGGGTCTTTGTTGCTGGGCGAGGACTTTCTCCAGTTATGTCGAGTGGGGGCTACTCTCTAGTGACAGTGCATGGTCTTCTCATTGCCGTGGCTTCTCTTGTTGCGGAGCATGAGGGGTCTAGAGCACACAGAGTAACTGCAGCTCGTGGGCTCAGGATGAGGCTTGTGGGCGTTAGAGCTCCAGGTCAGTAGTCGTGGTGCACAGGCTTGGTTGTCCCTCAGCATGTGGAGTCTTCCCGGACCATATTTTTTGAGCAGAATATGGGCCTGATCTGATTTGTGACTTGAAAAGATCCCCCTGGCTTCATATGGAGGCAGGTGTGGAAACAGGGAACTGTTGGGAAGGTATTACAGTAGTGACGACGGTATGATGTCGAGCATCTTTTCAGATACTGATCTGCCATCTCTGTATCTTCCTTGATGTGTCCTGGTCTTTCACCCAGTTTAAAAATTGGGTTGTTTGCTTCCTTATTGTTGAATTTTAAGAGTTCTTTGTATATTTTGGGTAATCAGACTCTATCACATATAACTTTTGCAAATATTTTCTCCTGGTCTGGACTTGTCTCATTCTTTTCACCTTTATTATCTTTTAACGTTCACAGGGTTAGTAGGCATGACCCTTCTTTTACTTCTGATGTGTCTTCTCCCCTTTTTACTGGTTATCCTAGAAAAGCATTTGTCAATCTTATTGATCTTTTCAAAGAACCAACTTTTGATTCCCTTGATTTTCTGTTAATTCTCTGCTTTCAATTTCATTGATTTCTGCTCTAATTATTATTATTTCTTCTCTTCTGCTTACTTTGAATTTAATTTGCTACTCTTTCTTTAGTTTCCCTACAGTGGAAGCTTAACATATTGATTTTAGATGTCTTCTTTTCTACCATTCAATGATATAATTCAGTGTTACAATTTCCCTCTAAGCATTGCTTCTACTGTATCTCATAAATTTTGATAGGTTATATTTTCATTTTCATTTGATCCTAAATATTTTTATTTCTCTAGATAATTTTTCTTTGACCCATGTGTTATATAGAAGTGTGTTCTTTAATTTTCAAACATTTGGAGATATTCCAAAATACCCCCAAATATTTTAGAATATTTCTGTTATTGATTTAATTGGTTTCTACTGTGATCAAAAGCCATATTTTGTATGATGTCTGTTCTTTTAAATATGTTATTGTGTGTTTCATGTCTTTTGATATATATACCTATCTTTTGATGTACATACATATGCATGTTTCCTAGACGTATACCTTCGAGTAAAATTGTGGATCACAAAATAAGTGCATATTTGGCTGTAGTGAATACTGATAGACAAATTTTCCAAAGTGGCTGTAACACTTACACCCCCACCAAGCATGCACTAGAGTTCCATGTGTTCCACAGCTTGGCCTTTGCTCTGTGTTATATTTTAAATTCTGTAGCCATTGTGGTGGGTGTGTAGTAGTGTCTCATTATAGTGTTAATTTGCATTTCCCTGATGACTAAAGCAGTTAAGCATGTTTAACTTCGTGCTCAGATGCTCAGTTGTGTTTGACTCTTTTGTGACCCCATGGACTGTAACCCACCAGGCTCCTCTTGTCCATGGATTTCCCAGAGTAGGTTGCCATTTCCTTCTCCAGGGGATCTTTGCTGACTCAGAAGGCAATGGCACCCCACTCCAGTACCCTTGCCTGGAAAATCCCATGGATGGAGGAGCCTGGTAGGCTGCAGTCCATGGGGTTGCTAAGAGTCGGACACGACTGAGCGACTTCACTTTCACTTTCACTTTCATGCATTGGAGAAGGAAATGGCAACCCACTCCAGTGTTCTTGCCTGGAGAATCCCAGGGACGGGGGAGCCTGGTGGGCTGCCGTCTCTGGGGTCGCACAAGAGTTGGACACGACTGAAGCGATTTAGCAGCTTAGCAGCAGGGATCGAACCAAAGTCTCCTGCACTGGCAGGAGATTCTTTTCTACTGAGCCACCTGGGAAGCACTATTTTTTCTTGTCAGTTCACTTCAGTTCAGCTCAGTCACTTCAACCCCATGGACTGCAGCACACCAGGCTTCCCTGTCCATCACCAACTCCCGGAAATTACTCAAACACATATCCACTGAGTCGGTGATGCCATTCAACCATCTCGTCCTTTGTCGTCCCCTTCTCCTCCTGCCTTCAATCTCTCCCAGCATCAGGGTCTTTTGCAATGAGTCAGCTCATTGCATCAGCTGGCCAAAGTATTGGAGTTTCAGCTTCAGCATCAGTCCTTCCAAAGAATATTCAGGACTGATTTCCTTTAGGATGGACTGGTTGGATCTCCTTGTAGTCCAAGGGACTCTCAAGAGTTTTCTCCCACACCACAGTTCAAAAGCACCAGTTCTTTGCTGTTCAGTTTTCTTTATGGTCCAACTCTCACATCCATACATGACTACTGGAAAAACCATAGCTTTGACCATATAGACTTTTGTTGGCAAAGTAATATCTCTGCTTTTTAATATGCTATCTAGATTTGTCATTGCTTTTCTTCCAAGGAGCAAGGGTTTTTTTAAATTTCATGGCTGTAGTCAACACCTGCAGGTTTTTTTTGAGCCCAAGAAAATAAAGTCTGTCACTGTTTCCATTGTTTCCCCATCTATTTGCCATGAAGTGATGGGACCAGGTGCCATGATCTTAGTTTTCTGAATATTGAGTTTTAAGCCAGCTTTTTCACTCTCCTCTTTCACTTTCATCAAGAGGCTCTCTAGTTCCTCTTTGCTTTCTGCCACAAGGGTGGTGTGGGTTCTTTACCACTGAGCCACCTGGGAAGCCCTATCTTTTCCTGTACTCATTGGTTTTTGGATCCCACTTTGGTCAAATGCTGTGTCTTTGGTCCCCTCCCTCCCGCTTCTACTGGATTGTGTTTCCTTATTGCACTGTAGCTGTTGTTGCTATATTCTGAATATGAATTCTTTGTTTGATATATCTATTGCAAATATCTTCACCTACTCCCTGGGTTGTTTTTAATTCTCTTCATAATGTCATCTGATGAACAGAATTTACTTTTAATGACATCCAGTTTATCAGTCTTTCCCTTTGTGTTTGGTGTTTTCTAAAAGTTGATGTCATTATCATCAACCTGATTTTACAGAGAAGCTAACAGAGGTGCTGGGCACTGGTGCTCTTGGGGCCTGGAGGAGAGCCAGGCAGGCCCTGGGCAGCAAACAGCAGTCACTGCCTGCAAATGTGCCAGGAGGTGCATGACTCTTAATCCCTCCTCAAATTTTTATCCCTACACACTCACCTAGTCCTGGCCCTCCCAATGTCTGAAAAGACCCCTCTAGGTTTATCCCTCGGTCTAGACTAGGCCAAAAGAATTTTAATTGGATTCTCTGAATTTAGAAGTCAAGTAACTAAAATCCCTTTTTCTTCTCCAGTAAAATAGAGCTAAGTGATCATCCTGCTCAGTCTACCTAACACTGACAGCTGATGAAAGGTACCGAGGCCTCTGCTTTTCTTAAAATGTTCTCAATTTTCCTGGATAGGTGACTTTGAATGAGCTGCGCTCAGAGTTTGAGAAGTAAAAATCCTGGTGGCTCAGTGGTGAAGAACCCTTCCGCCAATGCAGGAGACCCGGATTTGATCCCTCGGTCAGGAAGATTCCCTGTAGAAGGAAGTGGCGATCCACTCCAATATTCTTTCCTGGGAAATCCCACGGCCATGGCGGGCTACAATCCATGGAGTCACAAAAGAGTCGGATACGATTTAGCGACTAAAACAACAACTTGCTTTAGAAGAGGATCTTGGGAGCCTCCCAGGAGCTTTCCAGAGGGTGGAGCGCCTGGGACAGGCAAAGGAGGGGCCGGGAGGTGTTTCCCGGGCAAGGAGGTCCCACAGACTTTTAAACGCGGCATCCGCGCGAAAACCCGGATCCAGGATCGCCAGGCCTGGACGCGCTCGGGGTTATTATCCCTTCTCTCAAATCTCCTCTCCGAGTCTTCGCTCGAGCTGTGGCTGGGAAGCGAACCGAAAGTGAAAAACCGCGGGGCTGCACCCGGCAGAGCGCGCCTCCTTCTCCGCGCTGCGGTGAGTAGCATCTTCAGGGTCTTTCCTGAGCGATGGCTTGGTGGGAGCAGGGGCTCGGTGCGGAGAACCGAAAAGAGACTTTAAAGAGGCGCGCTGAAGCTGAGACTCTGCTCGCCGAAGTCACAGCCCTAGGGAAACCTCTGTGCCCAGAAGGGAGTGTGTGTGAGAGGAAGACGGAGTTATATGCTGAGAAAGTGTCTGCGTCCGCTTTGGGAAGCCTTGGGCAGCGCTTTCCAGGGATCCTCCCTGAGATGCAAACCCATCTGGCTGCTGAAAAGCACAGGTGGGAGGGAGGTGATGTGCCGGGGCCTCGGCGAGAGCGGGTTCCTGCCCCCTCCCCCGTCCCCGCATCCCGCCAAGAAAGGTTTCACATTCCTCCCCGTCTGCCATCTTCCCAGCCCCACTAACTCCAAAATCTAACTCCACCTCTGTGCTCTGTGAACAGCTTCCTTCTCCCTGTCTTGAGTCGAGCATCACTTGTTGATAGAATTGTGTGCTGAAGTAGGAGCGAGGCTGGCTGTCCAGTTGGGGGAGCGTTGCCTATTTAAGGCAGAAGATGCTCTGGGAAAACCCCGGAACTGCAGGCTTTGCCTACGATACGCAAGCCATTTCTTATGTATTTTGGTACCCGATTAGCATCCTCAGAATAGAACACATTTTATGTAAGCTATGGAAAGAACATTGGCGTCATTTTAAGACGTTTCCTGGGACTCTTAATGATTCTATAATATGTAGCAAATGCCACGCAAAATGACTTTTTCTTAACATCATGGCTCCAGCAGGCTGCCCCCTCCAGACCCCCAACACCACCAACAGAGTCCCCCCTCACCCCTCTCCGCACAGCGGTCAGAGATAATCAGGGAGAGTAGTGTTCATGTCCGGACTTGGATTGTTTATTTCAGTCGAGGGCTACGTGCAGTTTTGAATTTGGCAAGTTGGTCTTCAGGACCTCGTTCTCCTTTTACGTCCTCCATTCACTGAAGATGAGACCCCCCCACCCCCACCCCACCCCGGACGCGCAGGGCCACTCGTGGGCGTGCTAGTGACGTCACTTTGCAACTGGGGCATTGTTTCTCCTGCCCGGCCCACGTGGTCTCTAGAGGAGGACCTGGATCCTGCCTCTCTGTCTTGAATAAGCAGCCCCGGGTATTTGCACAACAAAGTGGCAGAGAAACCAGTCTAGCCTCAGTGTTAGAACTTTCTCCCTCTCCTGCCTGAAGCTGGAGGCAATGTCCTAGTACGGCTGCATCTTTTAAGTCAGCCCCTTTTTTGAAATTGCTGCCTTTCATTTGCTGCCTTCCTGCTAGATGGCAGTGTGTAACAGTGAATTTAACTACACACTCTCAACTGTTACTTTTCTTATGGCTCATCTTTTACTCTTCAGTTAAAACAAATATTTTTTTCAAGTTTTATCTTACCACAAACAACATATTTGAAAAAAATTTCAAGCCAGAATTAAAGTTAGGAAATAAAATGAACATATTGTTTGGACAAACAATGATGTTATTCATGTAAGTGTAAGCGTTGCTCAGTTTGCAGGCATTTCCAACCCGTATTTAAATACTTTCTAAATTTGGAATGTAAAAAGTTGATTTCAGGTGCTCTGTGATGACCTAGCTGGGTAAGAGGGGTTGGGGGTGGGAGAGAGATCTCAGAGGGTGGGATACATGTAGCTGATTGACTTCATTGTGCAGCAGAAACGAACACAACATTGTAAAGCAATTATATTTTTTAGAATAGAATTGATTTCAGTATGAAATCCAGTACCTATTTCACATACTAGCATTCTATTAATACAATAAACATTTGTAGTAGAGTTCTTGACTATGAATTTTTTAAAATTAAAAACAAGTTCATCTTTATTGACAGTATTTTTCAGATATTTATTTACTTGAAAATAAGATCTCAGTTTTTAAAAGTTAATGCTGAATTAGTCAAAAGGAGAATGAAGATCAAGTAACCCTAGATTGTTATATAGAAATATTTCTTGTTTTATATTTCCAGAAATCTTTAGTTTGTGATGACTCAGCTTGTCCCAACTACTGTCTCTTTACTTGATTGACTTTTCTTCTATGGAGTGTTCCTGGGCACTGTTCATGAGATCAGAGAACTTAATTTTGGGATGAAGATCCCCAGAAGATCATTTGTTCCAGCTCTTTGTTTTTAGGCACGTGAAGTATTAGCCAGATTTTTATCATGTTATTTGATTGTTTCCTCACTCATGATTACAGGAATGATCAAAGCAGCTGAGGGATTTTAGTTCCTATCTTTGCCAGGAAGGAAAATTGTTGCAGAATAACCAGGAAGACCTTCTTGGAGAAAGAACAGTTATAAAGAACACCTTCCAAGGAAAAAGAAGCTCAGCTCTTTAAGTGTCGTACAGAATCTTCCCAATAGTGGACCCCCCCTTCCATTTAAAAAACCTGTTGTTTTTGAATGCTTCTGTTTGGGTCTTCATGTCAGTCTTTTTATTTAGTTCTTTAGTGGGTTTGTTTTTATCTAGAAACTAGACCCACTAAGTGAGATTGTATTAATACTGTATACTTTGAGTGCTTCAGTTTGTGTCTGGAATTTAAGAATGGCATCACTTTCAGGAGTAGAAGAATGAAGGTGCTCGTGCTGCCACTTCCATCCTCGCATTAATCTTTTTTATTAATACAGTCTTTTTTTTAATAAAAAAAAAGGTATTTATTTATTTAGTTGCTCTGGCTCTTAGTTGCAGCATGCGGGATCATGGGAGTTCTTTAGTTGCCGCATGCAAGATCTAGTTCCCCAGCTGGGAATTGAACCTGGCGCCCCTGCATCGAGGGTATGGAGCCTTAGCCACTGGACCACCAGGGAAGCCCCTCATCACCAGTCTTGGTTCCAGCAGCTGCCAGTATCCCTTTCTCTCTCATGAGTCTCTGTTTGTCTCTCCTGCAATGTGTGCTTGGTCCAAGGGGATGACCCTCCCAGACAGAAATCTGTAAGGCAGAGCACCACTCAAAAAAAAAAAAAAAAAGAAAGAAAAAAAAAAAGCTCAACAAAGTATGCAGTCCATTAAAAAAGAGTGAGGAACACGTTTAACACAAATAAGTGTTAATAAAGAAAATGGGACGAAAAGGGAAACTGTGGAACCACCACACCATGCTCCTCAGGTACTCAAGGGACAGTCTTTCTGCAAATTAACAACACTGGTCAACTTTTTTGTTCGTTTGGTCAACTTTTTAATGTTCAACGGTTATTTTATATTCACCCAATAAAGCAGCTTTAAAGAGTTGCCTAACCTCCCCCAGCATTCTGTCCACTGATGTAGTAGAAATAAGCACAAGGAATGGCCATATATCGTCTGACCTGGCACTAGGGTGGAGTAAGGCTTCTCAAAGCAGGTAGCCTTGAATGCCCAGAATGGCTCTGGTCGTGAAAGAGGTATGGGTCTTTCAGGTAGGGACCAGAGCACAGAACAAGAAACTATATTCCAGGAACAGCTAGAACAAAGGGTTTGTCAGGTAGAAGGTGGAGAAGTAGGGCGGAATCCAGAGACTCTTGTTTTCTAAGCTAATGAGTTTGGTCTTTATCTTGAACTCTTTGGCATTGAAATCCATTGATGAATTTTAATCAGAGGAGAGATACCCAGTCTACATTCCAACAACATCTCTGGGCTGAGTGGGGGGATGCTAGCCTAGTTATCAGACTTTTGATTTTTTTTTTTTTTCCCCCACCCCCCCACCCCCCGAGAAGCGTGTGGCATCTTAGTTCCCCGACCAGGGATTGAACCTGACCTAGAAACACAATCTTAACACTGGACTGCTGGGGAAGTTCTTATCAGGCTTTTGGAGTCACCAAGTAGGAATAGATGGTGGAGTGTTGGTGAAGTCAAGTAGAGTCGAAGGCAATTAGTTAAAAATTGCCTGGAGATTTGTCCGGAGGCCTTTCAGATCAGATCAGATCAGATCAGTCGCTCAGTCGTGTCCGACTCTTTGCGACCCCATGAACCGCAGCACGCCAGGCCTCCCTGTCCATCACCAGCTCCCGGAGGTCACTCAGACTCGCATCCATCGAGTCAGTGATGCCATCCAGCCATCTCATCCTCTGTCGTCCCCTTCTCCTCCTGCCCTCAATCCCTCCCAGCCGGAGGCCTTTAGACTTTCCTAACTGCCTGCCATGTCATCTGTCTTTCCCAGGACAGCAGCCCCTACTCAAGGGATGCTCCGAGAATTTTATACATTATGAAATGAAAACATCTTGGAGTGTTTTCATTTGAGAAATGACACTTTGGTGTGAATAACGTGTCTGGTAATTAGACATATTCCTTCAAAAGACTCTCCCTGGCATAACCTCAAACTCAGTTAAGAGTCGATTATTAATCCAATGACTTCCCTGGTGGCTCAGACGGTAAAGCATTTGCCTACAATGTGCGAGACCTGGGTTTGATCCCTGGATCGGGAAGATCCCCTGGAGAAGGAAATAGCAACCCACTCCAGTATTCTTGCCTGGAAAATCCCATGGACAGAGGAGCCTGGTGGGCTACAGTCCATGGGGCCGCAAAGAGTCGGACACGACTGAGCGACTTCATTTTACTATTAACCCAAATGACTCACCAGTTACTAGAGGAGAGAGGATCTGAGACTTCCCAGAGCTCCCTGGTGGGTGTCACCCAGGGTTGGCTTCTCATTTTCCACGCAGGACCACAGGGCAGAAATCACCTGAGTCCCATGGCTGAGACCCTAGACCCACAATGGGGACTGGCCCTGCATGGCTGGGGCTGTGTGGGAAGCTGGCATCCTCAGGCTGCTAATTCAGTAAGACATCCAGTCTCCTTCCTGTCCGTTTTAATTCAACATAAAGCAGAGAATGTGGAAATGATTTTGGGCTGAAAGTGTTGCTGCTTTTGACGGGACAGCCCTTGCAGGACTATGGGATGGTGACTCCAGACCCCTCTCTGGGCGGCAGATGGCCGGCCCCAGGCCATGCGCATGGCCGGACAATGTGTCTCAGAGCTCAGCACCGGTCGGTTAGTGAGTCCACTTCAGCTGTTATCAACCTGGTTGAGCAAACACACACTGCTCCAGCCTGAGAAGGGGCATTCTGGGGGTGCTCTTTTAGAAGTGAGGGTCTGAGATTCACCCTGAGGGCAATGAGGAAACAGAAGGGAGCTTTCTTCTGGGGGCCACTTTGTCCTGGAGCTTGTCGGCCTTCAGGGTGCTCTCTGCAGGTCCATCTGCCCCCCCCCCCCCCCCGCCCCGTCAGGGAACCGCTGATTTGATGACAAACTCCCAGGTAACTCATGCTGTATGTGTGATTGATGTGCCCCAAGGCCTGGTTGGCTGCTGCCTGCTCTAAATCATCAGACCATCTACCCTAGCTGATTCTGTTCTTTAGTGCTGGGTGTTTACCCACAGCTCAGTCCTCGAGACCGTACTGTGTACATCTCGTTTGGTAACTATGACCTCTTTGAGATTCTTTGGAGGAAAGGGATTTTTGTAACCTTAAATTCTTCTGGCATGATTTGTGAAAAAGTGAAAGTGTTAGTTGCTCATTTGTCTCTAAATCTTTTGTTCCCCAGTGGACTGTAGCCCTGTATCCCATGGCTTCTCTGTCCCATGGAATTATCCAGGCAAGAATACTGGAGTGGGTTGCCATTTCCTTCTCCAGAGGATCTTTCCGACCCAGGGATGGAATCCGTGTCTCCTGCATTGCAGGTGGATGGTTTACCTGCTGAGCTGCCAGGGAAGCCCAGGATGAGAATGAGAAGAGCAAACGATTATTGGATATTTCTTTTGTTTCAGGCTCTGAAATAAGTGTTTTACCAATTTTATCTCATAGCATTCTCACAGTAACTCTCTAATTGGACACCTCTATGACCTGTATTTTGGGAATTGAATCGTGGAATCACCAACAGTCTGAGGAGTTGAGATTTGAATCCTGGCAGGCTGACTAGAGCCCATTTTCTTAGACCCTGTGGATTGTAAGACTTCCACAGATGAAAAAAAAAAAAAAGAGCTTTTGGCTGTCCCTGAGACCAAGAGTCATTTTGTTGCTGAGGGGAAGAAATAGCCTGGACTTAAAACTTGATCAAGGTAGATGCGTGAGAGGGGAGCATACATTTAAAACCAAGGTTTTAAAGCAGAATTCTGCATCACTTATGTATTTCTCATTGGATCTTCAGTTCCATATCAGAGGTGTACAGTCAGATCTTAGGACCAGGCCCTTGGAGCACCCCCTTCCTCTGAAATGTGGATCCTTGCTCTCCTCTGAACTCCACAGTGTGGTTTGCTCAGCATGTTTGACTTCAGGGAACCCCAGGAATAAGAGGCATTCTGTGGGACTATTTAGTTCATTTGAAAAGTTTTTGGAAAAGACTATCCATTTCAGATAGATGGACACTTTATTTCAAGACATCCAGAAAACCATACTGCCCACACAATCCACTGCTTTAGTGCACTTGCTGTAAAAGACTAAGCAAATAAAGCAGTAATCTAAATTCCTTATGATGTGGCTGAAGTGGTTTTCTCTGGCGGGAACTGAGGTCAGTCAATCATTTGCCATTTCTGAGCAAAGCCTGAAACTTTTGTTCTTTCCCTAATTTTTACAGGACTGCGTGGACAGTCATGGCTATTTCTGCTCCACTTCTCTGTTCTTTTGAAACTTAGATAAAAGGAAATGATCACATGTCAGTGACTTTTGGAATTCAAGTCTGATGGCAAAGAAAATTAAGTGGAAGCATCATTTTAGTCTCGGGACCTGATTGTTGATCTCTCACTCTCCTCTAATGAACTGTATGACCTTGAGCAAGTCTCTTCACCTCTCTGGTCTTGGTGTCCTTATCTATGCGTGAAGTGTTAGGTCTAAATGATCCCAAAGATTCCTTTTAGTTTTAAAGCTTTTCGTTTCTACACTGCAGCCCTGCAAGACTGCGTTAATAAAATCTCCTGTGCTAAGGCCAAACTATTGTTCATTTGTTACAGATATTTTTTGGATGTCTTCTGGTTTAAAGAATCCCCAGCTGCTCTGATGATAGCTTAAGAAGTCTGCATGCTGTTCCCTTTCAATGCCAAGCCAAGCACCCTCAGAACCTCACTTCTCAGTCCTTCATGGAGCCCGGGTCCCAGCAGGATGGCAGAGGAGGAAATTGGCATGCAGATGGTTCCTCCACATGAAGTTGTCTTGGTCTGCGGGCCGATTCGAGAACACCTGGTAACCAGGCTCGCCCTCTGTCAGTCACCCAGGGCAGGGCAGCATGGTTCGGATTCAGAGGGGGAAGCTTCTGGCATTTTGCCTGTGCATCATGGCTACCGTCTTTCTGCTCATCACGCTCCAGGTACCAAGAGCTTGGGTTGTATAGTGTTGATTCCTGGGCCTCTTCCCCTACCCCCACCCCCATCCCATGCTTGCCAAGGACTTTACTTTTTTTCATCTCTCAGGGTCAGGATGTTCTCTCTAAGGCAAGAAAAATACTTTCTTTTTATAACATACAGAATGGAGGTTTAGTGAGTGGATGTGGTAGGTAGAAACAAGATCAGTGAGTTGGGAAATCAGTTTGTGACTCGCAGGATCCTAGTTTTAAGATTTTTTTGGATGTGGACCATTTTTAAAGTCTTTATTGAATTTGTTGCAATATTGTTTCCTGGATTGGACCAAGGATTGAACCCACAAGCCCTGCACAGGAAGGTGAAATCTTAGCTACTGGACCACTGGGGAAATCCTGGAGTCCTGATTCTAGTAGAGCCCTGTCTGTCTTGTTGGCTCAAGACAACTCTGAACAAAGAAGCCCTCAATGTATCCATGAGGACTGCGTAACAGCCCAAATTGTACTACTGATGGCAAAATGCAATTAAGATCCAGATGAAGGTTTAGCTTGGATGACTTCCTCCCAAGTCATGACCCCTTCTGAAAGATGCCATTCTTAAAGAAGCGGCGACTATTCCAAGGACAACCTAGTTTGTTCTGCAGAACACGAACATCAGCATTAATAAATTTGTTGGTAGTAGGTTGAATGAACTGAAGCATTTCTTCGGTCCTCCCATTTGTCTCATATGGTTGGTTCTTCTGAACTTCATTTGCTGATTTCAAAGTAAAATAAAAATTTCACAGTGAAGGTAAAAGTATAAATATGAGTTCAGATTTTTTAGCCCCCACTTGGGTCCCTGCTGTCCGTTTCAAAATCCAAAAGGACTTTTAAAGATTACTTGTGGACGTGAGTAGTTCACATGCAGGCCTGATGGAGACGAAGGTGTCCTCTGTGCATTTTATTCTGGAGGATTGCCCTTCTCCTTGCTTAGGACTGAATGAACGAATGCTTATACCAACACTTCGGCAGGTAGTCTGTGCTGTTTCCACCACCTTCCACTGCCAGGTTGAGATTCTGGTCAGAGCAGACCCCGGGCTCTCATTGTGTCTCTCTTGGAGGTAAGGATCTAGGACCTGCTTGAGCTGGAAAGGCTGCAGTTTTCTGCTTCATTCTGTGGGAAATTATGAGAAAGCTTTGATCTTACTAGACATTTGACCTCTTTTCCAGGCTTGAGGAATGCCTGTGTACAAGTTAAGAATTTGCTTTGGATGTCAGAATAAATTACCATGCTTTTGGTAGGCATGTCATCTCTAAGTTTCCAGAATAGAAGAGGCAGTGTGTTTACTGGAGCTGAACCTTTGCCTGGATCTTGATTGCAGTTTGCCATCCGTGGTCTGATTTGGGATGTTACCCGGTCCTCGTGGATACACTGAGTGCTTCACTGTTCAGCGTTGCTGTATACTATTTTTATTTGAACACTATAAAATGAACAAATATAATGCCTGTGTATTGAGTGTCATAGTCTGTGCACAGGTTGGAAAAGAATTTCCAGACATGAGGCAGAATGAGAGGAGAACAGAGTGGGGGATGCTGTTAGAACAGTGGCCAGGTTCAAGGGAGAGCCGACCCCTTTTGTGGTCTCCACAGTGCAGGAGACCTGGGCTCGATCCCTGGGGTGGGAAGATCCCCTGGAGGAGGGCATGGCAACCCACTGTGGTATTCTTCCCTGGAGAATCTCCATGGGCAGAGGAGCCCGGCAGGCATGGGGTTGCAAAGAGTCGGACATGAGTGAGCGACTAAGCATAGCACAGCACAGCCAATTTTTATAGCCTCAAGACAGAGAAAATTCCTGCTGGAAGGGTAACATGAGATGATTGGTTAGGATGCTAGAGGGTAGATATTTTTATCTAATATAAGGTCAGAGGGCTCCTGGCAATGGTTGCTATGGTGCTTAATCAGTTCCAGAGATGACCTTGGTGCAGGGGTCCACATCTGTGCCCTTGGTACAAGACTTTACACCTGTGACCTTGGTAGAGAGCGCCACATTTAGGACCGTTCCTGTTTTTACTGGCTTGTAGGCTGCTGCTGCTGCTGCTAAGTCGCTTCAGTCGTGTCCGACTCTGTGCGACCCTATAGACAGAAGCCCACCCAGGCTCCCCTGTCCCTGGGACTCTCCAGGCAAGAACACTGGAGTGGGTTGCCATTTCCTTCTCCAATGCATGAAAGTGAAAAGTGAAAGTGAAGCCGCTCAGTCGTGTCCGACTCCTAGCGACCCCATGGACTGGAGCCTACCAGGATCCTCCGTCCATGGGATTTTCCAGGCAAAAGTACTGGGGTGGGGTGCCATTGCGAAATAATTTGCCATGTAGGTAGGGAAAAGGAAGGCTAAATTTAAAAAAAAAATCATGTCACGAATCCTGTATTAGTTTGCTAGGGCTGCCATATATAAAGTACCAAAGACTGGGTTGGGTGGCTTACACAACAGGAATCTGTTTTCTCAAGTTGTTGGAGGCTAGAAGCCAAGGTCAAGGTGTCAGCAAGCAGGGTGTTTCTCTGAGGCTCCTCCTTGGCCTGTGGATGCTGTCTTCTCCCCTTGTCTTCACACGCTCCTCTTCTTATAGTTCTCTGCATCCCTGTCTCCTCTTTTTCTACGGACACCAGTCATATTGGATTAGGGCCCACTCTGATGACCTCTTTTTAACTTAACTGCCTCCTTAAAGACCCTGTCTCCTAGTTCAGTCACATTCTGAGGTGGGAGGGGTTAGGGCTTCAACATATGAATTTGGCCCGGGGTCGGGGAGGGGGGGGTGGTGCAGTGGGAGGGGGAGAGGGCACAGTTCAACCCAGGACAGATCTTATAATATGATTAATAATCTAAACTTGAAATAAGCTGAACTTTCATTGACCTACAGTTAAACTAAAGCATTGTGGTTCTCTGGAGGAAGTCATTCATCTGAGACACTGTTTTTGATTCATATTTAACTATATTTTGTATATAGTATCTGTAGATTCTTTGGGTGTATGGTATCTTTATTTTATTTTTTTTGAATTTTATCTACCTTTCAGTTGCACAAATAACTGATGAAATAATTTTACAGCAAATCTAAGACAAATTATTTCACTTGGACTTTCTTTAATGTGATTCTCTAACACAGGGGCCCCCAGTGTCCAAGATCTAATGCCTGATGATCTGGGGTGGAGCTGATGAAATAATAATAGATATAAAGTGCACGATAAGTGTTATGTGCTTGAATCATCTCGAAACCATCCTCCCCCCAGTTTCCTTCCCCCAGTCCGTGGAAAAATTGTCTTCCATGAAATCGTTCCCAGGTGCCAGAAAGATTGGGGAACCACTGCTCTCACAGATGGGAACTTTAAATTTAGTATAACCATATGACTGTTGTCGTACTCAGCAAAATTAATATTACTCAGGACCATCTATGTCTCAGGCCATATTAAATTTTCCCCAATTATCTAAAAAAAACTTTTAACAGGTTGATTTGAATCTGGAGTGAACAAATCCACATTTTGAATTTATCTCAAGTTCTGTGGATTTTTTTCTATAAAAGTTTCTTCTACCCCACATTTTATTCCATGTCATGGGTTTGTGGAAGAAACTAGGTCATTTGTCATTTTGAATTTCCCAGATTTTGGATTTGGCTGATTTTCTCCTCATGGTTTTATTTAATATGTTCCTCTGTGCCCTGTATTTCTTACCACCTGGTACTGATGTCTGAGGCTAGACATTTTTTAAAAAGCTGTTTTGGTAGGACAGGCTCTCCTTAAAGCAATCCCTGTTAGTTGGATATGACCTTATGTCTCGCACAGTAGATGCTGATCAGAAATGTGGAGCAAAATTTGTCTTCGAAGTTATACCCATGGCTTTCTCAACATGATTTTTCAAAGTCTCTGGTTGTACATTTGCAGGGAAAGGGTGGGTGAAAATATAGAGCATTTGTGGCTAAAGTCAACACCATTCCATCAAGCTCTGGGGAGTAGCCATCTTATTGCTGTGCTGTGCTTAGTCACTCGGTCGTGTCCGACTCTTTGTGACCCCATGGACTGTAGCCCTCCAGGCTCCTCTGCCCATGGAATTCTCCAGGCAGGAACACTGGAGTGGGTTGTCATGCCTTCCTCCAGGGGATTGTCCCACCCCAGGGATCGAACCCAGGGCTCCCGCATTGCAGGCAGAGTCATAAAAGTGCCAGGGATACTGTTGGCAAGGGTTTTTAGTTTTCAGTGACAGTTTTACTGTTCTAATGATGACTTTAGTGTCACAAATGATCCATGCTTTTTTCAAGGCTAATAGAATTCTTTCCTCCTTTTGGAATACTGTGTGGCTTTTTGCCAAGTGGCTCTTATTAGTTTTTTTGGCCTTGGATCCCTCAGAGAATCCAGTGAACATTACAGACCCTCCCCTGGGAGTTACAGACCCTCCGTCACATCAGTGGGCAGGGGCCCTTTCTGACACCAAAGGGAGCAAATGCATAAAGAAGACGCTACCCTTGGCTGCTGAGAGTGGGGCCTGAGGGCCAACAGTCTCCTCTGTTGACTGGTGAAACAGTTAATACATGAAAATATATCTTCTTTTAACTGCTTTATTCTTTGCACAGTCTGACTATTAATGTTTTGTTATATATGATGCAGACCATCCTCTGCTTTTATACTGCTCTAACATATTTTGTAATTGTTAAAAATATATTACTTTTTTGGGTAATGTATTATATTTGTTTGTATTACATTTGTTTGCCATCTGACTATCAAACCTTAATGTTTGATGAAATGGCAGCAGTTTTGCCTCTGATTTTACTCTGCCCACCCTGCCTTCCAGATTACTTTGATTGGTGGCCTTGCTCTCCAGAACCCAGACTCTCTGTCTCTGTTTTAAATTTACTTATTTGGCTTTGAATGTGAATGTATGTCCTCAGCAGTGTCTGACTCTTCGCAACCCCATGGACTGTAGCCCCCAAGCTCCTCTGTCCATGGGATGTCCCAGGCGAGAATCCTGGAGTGGGTTGCTCTCTCCTTCTCCAGGGGATCTTCCTGACCCAGGGACCGAACCTGCATCTCCTATGTCTCCTGCATTGGCAGGCGGATTCTTCACCCATGAGCCACCAGGGAGGCTGTACCAGGTCCTGTTAATAGTTGTGGCACGTGAGATCTTCAATCTTTGTTTTGGCAAGCGGGATCTTTAGTTGTGGTCTGTGGGATCTAGTTCCCTGACCAGGGATGGAACCTGGGGCCCTTGCCTTGGGAGCATGGAGTCTTAGCCACTGGACCACCAGGGAAGTCCCCAGACTGTCTTGAAATACATAAAAAACATGGTTTTAAGTGAGAAGGAGCCCAGTACTATGCCGTCTCCATGCCATGGTGGATATTATTGGACTTCCAAGGTGGCACTAGTGGTAAAGAATCTGTCTGCCAATGCACGAGATATAAGTGACATGGGTTCCATCCATGGGTCAGGAAGATTCTCTGGAGCAGGAAATGATGACCCACTCCAGTATTCTTGCCTGGAAAATTCCATGGACAGCGTTTTAAGTGAGAAGGAGCCCAGTACTTAGGCCATCTCCATGCCATGGTGGATATTATTACAAACATAAGACCCATGTTATGACACCTTTGAAAAGTGAAAGTGAAAGTCTCTCAGTTACGTCCAACTCTTTGGAACCCCATGGACTATAACGTGCATGGAATTCTCCAGGCTGGAATTCTGGAGTGGGTAGCCCTGCCCGTCTCCAGGGGATCTTCCCAACCCAGGAATCGAACCAGGGTCTCCTGCATTGCAGGCCGATTCTTTACCAGCTGAGCCACAAGGGACGCCCTGTGACACCTTTAATTGTACTAAAAGGAAATCAATAGGATTTTTGTAATTCACTTTCCCCATAATGTAATCTCCAGCGTTAGCCAGATAATAGCCCTGACTCTTGCAGGCTTCATTAAGAGACACAACCAATTCTGGATTCTATATATGCCTACAAAATGGAGGAGAGATGTATCTGTTAAGTGTTTAGCAGAGAGACATGTCCTTGTTGGTAGATATTTTAGAGGTTATGTCTCTACCCTAACTCCCAGAAACTGTGATGTGTTATTTTACTTGTCTAAAAGAAAGAAAGTGAAAGTGAAAGTCGCTCAGTCATGTCCGACTCTTTGCAACCCCATGGACTATACAGTCCATGAAATTCTCTAGGCTAGAATACTGGAGTGGGTAGCCTTTCCCTTTTTCAGGGAAAGGTTGGATCTTTCCAACCCAGGTCTCCCACACTGCAGGCAGATTCTTTACCAGCTGAGCCACAAGGGAAGCCCAGGAATACTGGAGTGGGTAGCCTATCCCTTCTCCAGGGGATCTTCCCGACCCAGGGATCGAACTGGGGTCTCCTGCACTGCAAGCGGATTCTTTACCAACTGAGCTATCAGGGAAGCCCACTTGTCAAAAGGGACCTTGTGTATAAGATCACAGTGACATACCTGGGGGTGAGGAGATAACCCTGAATTATGTGTGCAGGCCTGGAGGAGCCACAGGAAGCCTTAACAGAGGAGGCTCTTTCCTGGCTGTGGTCAGAGAGTGATATGCCAGAAGAAGGGTCAGAGAGATGCAGCATTTCTTTTTTTTTTTTTAATTAAAAAAAATGTATTATTTATTTTGGCTGTGCCGTGAAGCATGTGGGGTCCTTCTTCCCCTACCAGAGATCAAACCCATACTCCCTGCAGTGGAAGCACAGAGTCCCAACCACCGTACTGCCAGGGAAGTCCCAAGAGGCAGCATTTCTGATTCTGAAGGTGGAGGAAGGGGGCCACGAGCCAACAACTGTGGGTGCCTCTGAAAGAAAACCAAGAAATGAATTCCCTGTCCAAGTTTCCTGAAAGGATAGTAGCCCTTCCAACACCTTAATTTTCTTCTTTATTTTTTGAGGGGACTCTACACACTGAATAGAAGACTATAGGGTGCAGGGAAGGAAGCTGCTGGGGTATAGAGACACGGGTAAGAAGTCCCTCCAAATGGGAGTGGAGTGCCCGCCACCCTGCCTTGCTCTGAACATCTGCCTCCAGGGCCATGGCAAGAGTCCAGTCCATTAAGTACAGCGTGCAGTCCTAGCACTTGGAGTCTTCTGTCCTCGTCGGTGAAGTGCCCAACACCTTTTAGCCCAGCGAGATCATTTCAGACTTGTAGCCTCCAGCACCAGTTTACTATTTTGAGAGTAAAGCTGTATCATTCTAAGTTGCTCAACTTGTAATAATCTGTTAGAGTAGCAATAGGAAGCTAATAAAACACTAAGTCAGGTTTGATCCCTGGGTTGGGAAGATCCCCTGAAGGAGGAAAGGGCAACCCACTCTGGTATTTTTAGCCTGGAGAATCCCGTGGACAGAGGAGCCTCTTAGGCTATAGTCTATGGGGTCCCAGAGAGTCAGACATGAGTGAAGTGACTTAGCATGCATGCACGCAAGAAGCTAAATCCTCACGATGCATAGGAAATATGCAGAAGGAAATTATAAACAGTCTGACATTGGTAATAGGTTGTCATCTTTTTTAGGTCGTGGTTGAGCTGGGAAAATTTGAAGGCAAGAAGTTTAAAAATTCTCATTTGAAAGATGGACATGCACAAATGGAAGCAGAGCCTCTCCACCTCCATCCGTCCTTTAAGAGAGGAGGACTGACCCTGAACAGGAAGAAGACATTGGCAGCTGACAGCTTTCCCATCATGCTCTGGTGGTCCCCACTGACCGGGGAAACCGGAAGGCTTGGCCAGTGTGGGGCGGATGCTTGCTTCTTCACCATCAACCGGACCTACCTCCATCATCACAGGACCAAAGCCTTCCTCTTCTATGGTAGGTAGGGCTTCTGCCTTTCTCCGTGTTTGCTGACATCCCCCTTCGAAGCTGAGTTACTACTTTTCTCCCAAAGAGGACATGGGGGCTCCCCTTGAAAGCACGTTGCCTGCCTGAACCCCTACACTTACCCCAGAGAAGGCCTGAGCATTGAGCCAATACAATAAATATGTGAGCTGCACTAGCAGAGGGGTGGTTGGCCAGGCCACCTGGCATTTATTATGGGGGAGAACAACTGTTTCTTCTCACCTTTTCACAGTTGGGTACCACGCTCACTGGATTTGGTATTTAGGAACTGGATATTGGTTACACCGCTGATACCAGTTCAGAATATCATCTGTGATAATGGCCGGGAGATTTTGATTACCATAACAGATGTGTCATTGGACACACGCTCAGCACAGTATTTTTTATTTCATTAGTCAGAAATAAAAAGAGTGTTCCACATCAGCTTTCTAGAGCAAGTTGGTATTCATCCCTCCCCCAGGCTGATTATATGTCATGCTGGGATTGAAGGGCTGCCAGACCCAGCCAGGTGGGGGTGGCGAGATGCCAGCAGCTGTTAGAAATATGGAACTCTTAGACGCTAAGCGATGGTGGGTGTCGGGGAATACAGATTAGCAAGTTCAACGGAATATAGGCAAGATTAGTCACTTACATTAGGAAGTCAGTGCAAGGACAGCTGCTTTAGAGTCGTGTGAATGTGTGTGTGTGTGTGTGTGTGTGTGTAGTGGTGCTGGCTTTGGAGTGGCAGGACTGAGACTGGGGTGTAGGGCTGAGTCATCTTCAGTGTTCTGCCTGACAACAACTTCAATAAAGCAGAAAGTGGCCTCAGCAGGAATCAGGTGGTGTGTGGGCCCTACAGTTGGTCAGGGCTCCAGAGCAGGGGGCGCTTCCATGGTGGCTCAGCGGTAAAGAACCGGCCTGCCAATGAAGGAGATGGAGGAGATGCTGGTTCGATCCCTGGGTTGGGAAGATCCCCTGGAGGAGGAAAGGGCAACCCACTCCGGTATTCTTGCCTGGGAAATCCCATGGAGAGGGGAGCCTGGTGGGCTACAGTCTGTGTGGTCACCAAAGAGTCGGACACAGCTTAGTGACTAAACAACAAATAATCCTCTAATGGTGTTTTGAGATAAGGCAACATTAAATGTATGAGTTTAATTTCCCCAATTTTAACAGAAGCCCCTAGACATATTTCAGTTAGACACAAAAATGTATAGGTAATGTATATAGAAAACTTACTACATAGCTTAAAAAATAAAATATCACAAGTAAATTGAAAGCTTCTATAAGCCCTTCCCTGACCCCATCACATTCCCTTCCCTCTTACCCCAGAGGGGATCATAATTCTGAAATTCATATGTGTGTGTGTGTGTGTGCTTAAATAGCATAAAGTATTATTTTGTATGTTTTAAAAATTAACTACATAGCATGATAAGCTAACTTTCTATAACTTACTTTTTCTCCTACATGATTTTTGAAGACTTATTAATGTGCTCTTCTTCACCCATTTTACTGTTGCATAGAATTCCATTGTATTTATCACACTTCATTTAACCATTTTCCTGTTAGACATTTAAGTTGTTTTGAAAGAAAACTTGCTTATGGAAATAGAGACAGAAGGAGAGAACAAATTTATGGATACCAAGGGGGAAAAGATGGTGGGATAAACTGGGAGACTGGGATTGACATATATACACTATCAATACTATGTATTAAAGAGATAGGTCTTCCGTTGTGGCTCAGATAGTAAACACTCTGCCTGCAGTACAGAAGACCTGGGTTCGATCCCTGGGTTGGGAAGATGCCCTGGAGGAGGGCACGGCAACCCACTCTAGTATTCTTGTCTGGAAAATCCTCATGGACAGAGGAGCCTGGTGGGCTACAGTTCATGGGGTCACAAAGAGTCAGACACAACTGAGTGACTTTCACTTTGGCACACTTTCACTTTCACATAACCAAGGTAACTAATGAGAATGTATTGTATAGCACAGGGAACTCTTCTCAAAGCTCTGTGGTGACCCAAATGGGAAGGAAAGCCCCCAAAAGGAGATATAGGTATACGTATAGCTGACTCACTTTGCTTTACAGTGGAAATTAATGCAGCGTTGTAAAGCAACTATATGCCAGTAAAAATGAATAAAAAAAGTAAAGCAAAACCTTGCTTATGACAAAAAATACTACAATAAACCATCCATGTACATGGGTGAGATTCCATGAGGACTCATACCCAGCAGTGGAATTATTTGGTATGAATTTACATTTACTGGATATTTCCAAACCAATATCCAGAGCAATTGCATCACAGTCACTATCTTAAACATTTAAAACTTTTAACACGTTATGCTAAGTCGCTTCAGTCGTGTCCGACTCTGTGCGACCCCATAGACAGCAGCCCACCAGGCTCCCCCGTCCCTGGGATTCTCCAGGCAAGAACACTGGAGTGGGTTGCCATTTCCTTCTCCAATGCATGAAAGTGAAAAGTGAAAGTGAAGTCGCTCAGTCGGGTCCGACTCTTAGCGACCCCATGGACAGTGGCCCACCAGGGACCTCTGTCCATGGGATTTTCCAGGCAAGAGTACTGGGGTGGGGTGCCTTATACGTGCACATATAGCTCCAGGATTTCCAAGTAACGCACTAAGGTTATGACTTGGTGGTTTTTCAGTTTTGGGGCATTATATGTTGATTCTCACTATGCAGGATGAGTATTTAACTATCCTTCTTCACCCTGCTCCTCCCACTCATTTCCTAGCCCCACATTCTTCCTCAAAAGTTATATCATCCTTTTAGACAAACATCTAGTTTCTATATCTTCATGTAGTCACCGTGAGCCATGATTTAAGATACTAAGATTTCTTTTGCTGCACAAATTGTTTTCCCTGGAGAAGCACCAGATATTCTTTTTTTTTTTCTTGATGTGGACCATTATTAAAGTCTTTATTACAATATTGCTTCTGTTTTATGTTTTTTTTTGGCCTGGAGGCATGTGGTATCTTAGCTTTCTGACCAGGGATCAAACCTGCACCCACTGCACTGGAAGGCAAAGTCCCAACCACTGCACCACCAGCGAAGTCCCCAGATATTCTTCAAAAATGTCTCCCAGAGATTCGTGACCTGTCCACTTGAGCCATCATCCTTTCTGTCTGGTGCCCAGGTACCGACCTGGCTGCCCATCACTGTGGGGATTTCCTCTATTTCACTCTTGTGTGGGATTTTCTGTTTCTATTATGTCTTATCTTCCTCTTTCTTGGTTTGTGTCTTTATTTATTTATTTGGTGACACCATAACGTGCGGTGGGCTTCCCAGGTGGCACTAGTGGTAAAGAACCAGCGTGCTGTCTCAGAAGACATAAGAGATGCGGGTTCGATTCCTGGGTTGGGAAGATCCCCTGGAGGACATGACAGCCCACTCCAGTACTCTTGCTTGGAGAATCCCACGGACAGAGGAGCCTGGCGGGCTGCAGTCTGTGGGGTCACAGAGAGTCAGACACGGCTGAAGTGACTTAGCACTTATGTGGGATCTTAATTCCCAGAGCAGGGATTGAACCTACTTCCCCTGCAGTGAAAAGCGCAGAGTCACAACCGCTGGACCCCCAGAAGTCCCAGTCTTGTGTCTTTATTTCAGTGTGTTCTGAGAAGGGTTCGTGGAAGGTAAGTTTTTCAGGGACTTTGTATGTGCGAATGTGTGCTTATTTTACTTTTCCTTTTCCTTTTCCTGATGCTTTCGCTCAGGACAAAATTCTAGTCTGGAAATTCTTTTCTTTCTGAATTTTTGGGACACTGTCCCCCTGTCTTCTGACTTCTAGTGTTTTGAGGACTCCAGAGCTATTTTGATTTCCCATCCTTTGTGGTGTGCTTTTTTGTTCCCTTCTCCTTTCTCTGGAAAAATAGAACCTTCACTTTTTCACCAGTTTGGAAATTCAGTAATGATTTTTCCACTGATTATTATTATTATTTTTTTACACTAACCTTTAAAGTGTCACTTGAGAAGATGAAAAATTAACAAAAATAAGCTTATTATTTAAAATAAAGTAAAATATGAATATAAAACAGTGTCAAGTGTGTATGTGTGTGGGAATCAGAAGAGGTCTGCCTACCTGGAATTAAGACTTTGGTATTCTTGACTCTGCTGACAGATTACATAAAAAGAATATTCTGGAATGTAGGATAAAGTGCAGATGAAGAAGGGAAAACCACTACAGGGGGATACATTCAGGCTTGAAATGTAAGGTAAATCAGACAAAACTTTTCTAAAAGGTCAATAATCGATGATCTTGAATTATTAGGAAAAATATCTGACAGTTTACAAATTATGGGGGAGTTCTGCCTGAAGTGCAGGAGACCCAAGTTCGATCCCTGGGTCGGGGAGATCCTCTGGAGAAGGAAGTGGCACCCCACTCCAGTATTCTTGCCTGGAGATTCCCATGGACGGAGGAGCCTGGTGGGCTACAGTCCACGGGGTCGCAAAAAGTCAGACACGACTGAGCGACTTCACTTTCACTTTTCCTCTGTTGAAATCATAAACATCACAAAACATAGTATTTTACCAAATTACTGAGTAACTGGCATTCTATCTGAGACATTCATGTAAAACAGTAAGGCATTCTATCTGAGACATTCATGTTAAAAAATTCAGTAATGATTGCCGGGCTTTGTAAGATCTCCTTCCTAAAATAGGGGTTGAGGTGGGACTTAAGGAGATGGAATGGTTACTGGGTGGAGGACATTTCAGAAAAATAGCAGAATGGGGGCGTGAAATGGGTAAACGAGGTATAATCTGGTTGCCAGGAAGAGAGAGATAAGATGAAGGATATTCTGAAACCAGAGCCTGGGACTGCCTGGCTCAGATTGTGTCTGACTCTTTGAGACTCCCCATGGAAGAATCTGTCTTCACTATAGGGAGTGTGGGTTCAATCCCTGGTTGGGGAACAAAAATCCTGGATGCTATAATATGCCCCCCAAATAATAACATAATTATAAATTATAAATATATATATAAAATTATTTTTTATAAAAAACCCAACTCAAATGTAGCACCTGTATTTAGCAGATCAGATCAGATCAGATCAGTCGCTCAGTCGTGTCCGACTCTTTGCAACCCCATGAATCACAGCACGCCAGGCCTCCCTGTCCATCACCAACTCCCGGAGGTCACTCAGACTCACATCCATCGAGTCAGTGATGCCATCCAGCCACCTCATCCTCTATCGTCCCCTTCTCCTCCTGCCCCCAATCCCTCTCAGCATCAGAGTCTTCTCCAATGAGTCAACTCTTCGCATGAGGTGGCCAAAGTACTGGAGTTTCAGCTTTAGCATCATTCCTTCCAAAGAAATCCCAGGGCTGATCTTCAGAATGGACTGGTTGGATCTCCTTGCAGTCCAAGGGACTCTCAAGATGTAGCTTCTCTTCTCTAAATGTTTGTAGGCATTTTGTATCTTTTTTTTTATGTTGTTTCATTGAGCCTCTACAACATGTCAGGCACAGCACCAGTAATGGGGAATAAAGAAGATAAATAAGGTAATGGTGATATTTGCTTATGTCCTATATTATTTCTTGCATGTTAGAGTGTGAAGTTCTTTCTTTCTTTTTTTTTATGATGATAGGGCAGCACCGCCACGTGTCTCCCCTTCCCTCTGTACAAGCACAGTGCCTTGGGCACATTTGACACCCAGGAAACAGTCACAGAGACTTAGAGCCCGAAAGGACCTAGGAGTATAACCTCCTCTTTGTACAGTCCGGGAGACTGAGGCTTGGGAGGGGTAGGGATGTGTCAGGAAGACAGAGGTTAGCAGCCAGGAGTTGGGCGGAGAACCAAGGTGCCCTGACCCGATCCAGGGCTCCCTCCCCCAAACCATATGTGAATGTGCACTCGTGACTATAATAAAACCTGGATATTTGGACTTGGGGATTGCTTACAGTATATGGTTTTAACAGGTTGAATTAGAGATTCAGTTCTTTAATAGGGTCTGTTGAGCAAAATGGAATGAATACAGCACGCTTTTTCTGTCTGAGGCTCCCGAATTCTAATTAAGTAGGTCACCGAAAACTGCAGATGGGACTCTGGCTCAGCAGGATTGAAGAAGAAAAGGCAGGAAAATGATTCACATATCAAAGGGTGACCTAATTAATGGAGATGGAAACTCGAAGGATTTTGTGACCTCGAAGATTTTGTGAACCAGAATTTTCTTTTTTTTTGAAAGATTTTATTTCTATTGCCTTGGGAGACTGACCTAAGAAAACGTTCCTAGGATTTATGTCAGGGAATGTTTTGTCTGTGCTCTCTTCTAGGAGTTTTATGGTGCTGTGTCTTATGTGTAAGTCTTGAAGCCATTTTAAGTTTATGTTTGGGAGCGCACATTCTTTATGTTTCTTGCTGATCCTGTAAGACCTCATTCAGGGGTTTTCACCATCCCCTAACTGGAAACTGGCAGAACTCTGACTTCTGTACTTACTCTCAGGGAATGGATAATTGTGTGGTCACTTTCAGTTGCAAACACAGTTTCAAACTTAGTAAATGGAGCGTTCAGCCCCATGGCCATGCCTAGAGTTACATATTTTTGTGTCCCCAGCTTGGACCTCTCTTAGTTCAGTTCAGTTTAGTTGCTCAGTCGTGTCCAACTCTTTGTGACCCCATGGACTGCAGCCCGCCAGGCTTCCCTGGCCATCACCAACTCCCAGAGCTTGCTCAAACTCATGTCCATCGAGTCGGTGATGCCACCCAACCATCTCATTCTCTGTTGTCCGCTTCTCCTCCTGCCTTCAGTCTTTCCCAGTATCAGAGTCTTTTCCAGTGAGTTAGTTCTTTGCATCAGGTGACCAAAATATTGGAGTTTCAGCTTCAGCATCAGTTCTTTCAGTGAATATTCAGGACTGATTTCCTTTAGGATGGACTGGCTTGATCTCCTTGCTGTTCAAGGGACCTCTCTCACGCTGCCACAACCCTGAGATGCTTCTCCTTCTGCAGGGCAGGTCTTTCCTCCCTCTAACCTCTCCTCACCTCCTCTGTTCTGCACCACCTGCTTTGTGGAGCCTGGCAGAGATGCCATGAAGACAGCGAGGAGAATTAAGCAGACAGGATATTTCTTACTTGGCCGTGTGGCTTTATATCCTGTGAACTCAACAGGTCGTTAGAGAGGATGGCCTTGACTGGGTGTGACAGATAATTAAAGTGTACTTTTTCTATTCTGGGGCCTTTTTGTGGCATTTGGAGTTTTTCTACTGCAATCCTGGCATTTTCAGTGTCCTTTTCCAGGAAGTTGCATCTCTGCTTAGGGTACTCACGTGGGATGGCTTCCTAGCTCCTGGATCCTGCAGCGCATCCAGCTTCTTTCTGCTGAGCTGTGTCTGTCTAGGGCTCTTTGAGGACCCAAGACTCCCCACGTGCTCACATGTATCGGTGGGAGGAGCTTTGGGGGTGTAGGCAGACCACAACACAGCCGTACCCTTTCCTCTGTCATGCTGGCAGATCACCATTCCCGGGTGAGACGTATCGGGGAGGGTGGTCAGACCTGATCCTCACCCTCCTGAGTTCATCAGGTAGGCACTCATCCTCTGTGTCTCTAAATTTCAAGGACATATTTCAGATTTCTCTAGGTAGCTCTGTTGGAGCAGGATTTTCAGAGCAGGGCAACAGCCCTCTTCATGGAAGCACTTTATTCATCTCCTCACAGGCTCTTCTCTCACCCCTTTTTGTATTCTTGACCCTGAGGAATCCATGAGTTGTAGAACAAGCTCTTCTTCATTCCCTCTGTGAATTCTGCCAGTGGAGATGTCTGCACTGTACAGTGTCCCTGAGACTTCATGAGTAATGCATCTGTGAACTGTTCTCAGGGGTAATTTCTGCTGCTATCAGCCATTATGAGTCAATCCTTATTAGTGGTTTTTCTTTGGAGGTTGATTTTCCTGTGTGTGTGTGTGTGTGTGTGTGTGTGTGTGGTGCGCACGCGCATGCTCACGTGCTCGCGCATGCTGTCATTTTGGACTCTTTGCGACCCCATGGGCTGTAGCCCACCAGGCTCCTCTGTCCATGGGAATTCTCCAGACAAGTATACTGGAGTGGGTTGCCATTTCCTCCGCCAGGGGATCTTCCCCACCCAGGGGTTAAACCCAGGTCTCTTGCATTTTTGCCTCTGCGCCACCTGACTTTTCTGGGCCCTGCCTATTGAATGCAGGTAATGGTAACTGCTTTTGTCAGATTAATATATACTTAGGAGGTGGAGGAAGAAATGGACTTATTTTGGACTGTGTGGACAGCAGCAACATCGAACATGGAAAAGAAGCTCGTAACTGAGTGATGGATCATATGTGATGTATGATGTATGTATAGATATGTATAGGTGTATCTACCTGCATATGCACATCTTTGCAGTAATCAAGCCCCATGTCCAAACTGCTATGTATAAAAAAAATAAGCTACAAGGATATACTGTCCAGCACAGGGAATAAAGCCAATATTTCATAATAACTATAAATGAAGTATAATGTATGAAACTTGTGAATCACTCTGTTGTATACCTGAAACTAACATGATATTGTAAGTCAACTATGTCTCAATTAAAATAATTGACTTTTCATTTTTGCTTGAGCAAATAATTATCGCATAATCTTTCCAGAAGGTAAACCCATTCTCAGAGCTCTGCTCAGACACCTGCAATGACCTCCCATCTCGTCAAAATTCCAGATCCTCGCCATGGCCCTGCTGACAGCTCTCTTGTAACTTTGTCACATCAGTGGGAGATGATGGGTTATCAATCTTACTATAAAATCGTCAGTGTTGTGGTGTCAGTGTCCATGGTTGGAAAGCAAGGAAACCAAAATCTTGGCCAAAACTTCAGCCCTTTGGGTAGGAGTTGTGAAAGTTTTATTGATCATTCATGTAATAGAAGGTGTGGGTAGTTCTTTCACATTCATTACTATCTCTAGGAAGTTGCTGCAAGTGATATGAGAATGGGGGAGAACTGAACCAAAACTAAATTCTCTGCCACTTAAATTTCTAAAGCTTGACAGTTTTTGATCTCACTTGTTTTGCTGTGGGTGAGTGGTTCCCAAACCTAGCTCATCCTAAGATCATAGGTGAACAGAGTAACAAACAAACCCCTAAGTCTCTGGGCCCCACTGCAAACTTACTCAGAATCTCCAGTGTTGAAGATTCATGATCTGTCAGCTATATATCAATTTGTCCACAAGGGAGAATGGCTTGAGAAGGATTTTGCAGGTTGTGGGGAGGTGTTGGAAGGTGTGGGGAGGGTTGACCCAGAGATTTTGAAACCAAACCAAATGAAAACAAAACAGAGTTTCACGGAAGAAAACTTAGCAGTATTGCACAGATTTGGCACAGCCGTAAACAATGTTTATACGTGTAATAATGAAAGCACTTGATAGACACTTAATCAGAAATGGATGAAGAGGGAAGACAAGTGTGTGTGTGAGGGGATGGGAGAATTAAATCTATACCTTCCATAGTAACAAGACAATAGGTATTATCTAAAACTGAAAAATCAAGAAGTAGCCCAGTGAATGTGTTATTTAGATATTTTTGAGATGCAAATATAGAAGAAACACCTGGAAAAAACGAGGTGGTGACTTTTGGCACGTGGAAATAGAGAATGCAGTGGTAGCACCCTGTTCTCCTGTGTTACTATCTTGTTAAAACTGTTTCACTAAAGACCTATAAATAGAAAACTATAAAACACTGGTGAAAGACATCAAAGAGGACACTAATAGATGGAGAAATATACCATGTTCATGGATTGGTAGAATCAATATAGTGAAAATGAGTATACTACCCAAAGCAATTTATAGATTCAATGCAATCCCCATCAAGCTACCAATGCTATTCTTCACAGAGCTAGAACAAATAATTTCTCAATTTGTATGGAAATACAAAAAACCTCGAATAGCCAAAGCTATCTTGAGAAAGAAGAATGGAACTGGAGGAATCAACCTGCCTGACCTCAGGCTCTACTACAAAGCCACAGTCATCAAGACAGTATGGTACTGGCACAAAGACAGAAATATAGATCAATGGAACAAAATTGAAAGCCCAGAGATAAATCCACGCAAATATAGACACCTTATCTTTGACAAAGGAGGCAAGAATATACAATGGATTAAAGACAATCTCTTTAACAAGTGGTGCTGGGAAAACTGGTCAAACACTTGTAAAAGAATGAAACTAGAACACTTTCTAACACCACACACAAAAATAAACTCAAAGTGGATTAAAGATCTAAATGTAAGACCAGAAACCATAAAACTCCTAGAGGAAAACATAGGCAAAACACTCTCTGACATACATCACAGCAGGATCCTCTATGACCCACCTCCCAGAATATTGGAAATAAAATAAAAAATAAACAAATAGGACCTAATTAAACTTAAAAGCTTCTGCACAACAAAGGAAACTATAAGCAAGGTGAAAAGACAGCCTTCAGAATGGGAGAAAATAATAGCAAATGAAGCAACAGACAAACAACTAATCTCAAAAATATACAAGCAACTCCTACAGCTCAATTCCAGAAAAATAAATGACCCAATCAAAAAATGGGCCAAAGAACTAAATAGACATTTCTCCAAAGAAGACATACAGATGGCTAACAAACACATGAAAAGATGCTCAACATCACTCATTATCAGAGAAATGCAAATCTAAACCACTATGAGGTACCACTTCACACCAGTCAGAATGGCTCCGATCCAAAAGTCCACAAGCAATAAATGCTGGAGAGGGTGTGGAGAAAAGGGAACCCTCTTACACTGTTGGTGGGAATGCAAACTAGTACAGCCACTCTGGAGAACAGTCTGGAGATTCCTCAAAAAACTGGGAATAGAACTGCCTTATGATCCAGCAATCCCACTGCTGGGCATACACACTGAGAAAACCAGAATTGAAAGAGACACGTGTACCCCAGTGTTCATAGCAGCACTGTTTACAATAGCCAGGACTTGGAAGCAACCTAGATGTCCATCCACAGATGAATGGATAAGAAAGCTGTGGTACATATACACAATGGAGTATTACTCAGCCATTAAAAAGAATACATTTGAATCAGTTCTAAGGAGGTGGATGGAACTGGAGCCTATTATACAGAGTGAAGTAAGCCAGAAAGAAAAGCACAAATACAGTATACTAACGCATATATATGGAATTTAGAAAGATGATAACAATAACCCTATTTACGAGACAGCAAAAGTGACACTGATGTATAGAACAGTCTTTTGGACTCTGGGAGAGGGAGAGGGTGGGATGATTGGGGAGAATAGCATTGAAATATGTATAATATCATATCTGAAACGAGTTGCCAGTCCAGGTACGATGCCTGATAACGGATGCCTGGGGCTGGTGCACTGGGACGACCCAGAGGGATGGTATGGGGAGGGAGGAGGGAGGAGGGTTCAGGATGGGGAACACATGTATACTTGTGGCGGATTCATTTTGATGTATGGCAAAAGCGATACAATATTGTCAAGTTAAGCAAAATAAAATTTAAAAAAAAAAAGAAAAACTTACACACTGAAAGCTATATGCAGGTATTAATTTGATATCAATAAAAACTGAATTAACAAAGACATTTTGTCCTAGGAGATAGTGAAGCACAAAGATAGTAAGAACAGCTATTAATAAATTATCCAAGTCCTAGACTTTTTTTGCTTTATTAAGATACCTTTCAGGAAGAGTGTTCATTATGCAAAGGCATTAATATTTTACGGCTCAGGTACTCATTTCCTTCCATCAAGAAATTGCCTTTTTGTATTATCTGATTTTCAGTCTTTCCAGCTAAATAAATCAGCTGAGTTTTGCTGGAGTTAGTCTGGTCTAAGGACAAAGGCTGTTGTGAGTGTGATAATGTTTAGTTCTAAGAGTTGTCTGGTCAGGACTGGGAGCTCTCTCCCCCTTGTTTCTGACTTAGCCTTTTTGACCCTGTCTGGTCTTTCAGAGTGTGTGATGGTATAAAGATGAAAGGAAGAACAGAAGTGTCTGAAAATCGAAAAGTGCTTTTCAGGTTAGATTTACAAATCTGAAAGGAAGCATGTGAGAGACAAGTGCCAAGAGTCAGGCTTTGTCCTGCTGGAGGCAGCAGACAGATTGCATTACTGCAGTTTCAGCAATTTGGGCCACTGGATGTGCTGGTGCCCATCCAGTTCTGGGCTGATTCTCTGACACCCAGAAATCCTGCGAGACCAATCTGGCAGCTTGTTCTTCAGAGCAGGCAGCCCCACCTCTCATGGGCCCCCGAAACAAAACCAGGCAGCTTTTATGGATAAGTTTTCTTGCTGTTAAAAATTAAAAGACAAAACAAACCCAAAACAGCTTCAGCTGGAGAGGAAGAGCAGCAGAGAATTTCTTTTCACAGAGTTTGCATTCACAGTTTGATCCACCCCATCTCAGTAAGTTCTACGACACAGATGAGCATTTTCTGGCCTTGGAGAAGTGGGTTGTTGGGGAGATTCATGTGCCACTACTGTATATAAAATAGATCATCAATAGGGACCTACTGGATAGCACAGGGAACTCTACTTGATACTCTGTAACAACCTATATGGGAAAAGAATCTGAAAAAGAATAAATACATGTATAACTGAATCACTTTGCTGTACACCTGAAACTAACACAGCATTGTAAGTCAAATATAGTCCAAAATAAAATAAAAATTTTTAAAAAGGAGAAAAGAAGGAAAAAAGAACCCCCAGTGTCTGTCCATCTCTTAGCTGGTTCTGTGTTATATTGTTGAGTAAGCTGGAAATCTCCTGAAATAGTCAGCCTTTTCTTTATTAGTGAAAAAGTAACCTCTCTGAGCGACTTCACTTTCACTTTTCACTTTCACACAATGGAGAAGACAATGGCAACCCACTCCAGTGTTCTTGCCTGGAGAATCCCAGGGACAGGGGAGCCTGGTGGGCTGCCATCTATGGGGTCGCACAGAGTCGGACATGACTGAAGTGACTTAGCAGCAGCAGCAGCAGCAACCTCTCTGAAGGAAGAAAGTAATCCACTAGGGCTGATAATGGAAATGAGGACAAAGACATGTATTTTAAGAAATAAAAGGTCATCAGTCGTGCGCGCTAAGTCGCTTCAGTCATGTCCGACTCTTTGCAACCCCATGGGCTGTTCGTGGAATTGTTAGATATTTAGATAAGGAGTAGAACACTGGACCAACTTAAGGTTTGGATGTGTATGAATAGGCCACGGAACTCCATTTTTTCAGGAAATCGTGCGCTACATGTAATTTGGGAGAATTTGAGAATATCTCAGGATATATTCCTTCTTGATGTACAGCTGGGATGGAAGAACCATTTCTTTATGTGTGGCACTGTGCTAGCTGCTGGGGTTATAGTGGTTCCATAACCTGGTTCTATAAGCTTGTCTGCAGCAGGGTCTTCCCTCATGGGGCTTAGTTGGTAGCTGTTGTTTAGTTGCTAAGTCGTGTCTGATTCTTTGCAACGCCTATGGACTGTAGCCCACCGGGTGCCTCTGTCCATGAGGTTCTCAGGCAAGAATATGGAGTGGGTTGCCATTTCCTTCTCCAGGGGATCTTTCTTGACCCAGGAATTGAAGACGAGTCTCCTGCATTGACAGATGGATTCTTTACCACTGAGCTAAGAGTGAAGCCTCATGGAGCTTATGAGTTTGGTAAATAGGAGGCTACCAGGCAGGGATAAGCATGTTGGCTTGAGATGGAGTGATCAGGGAAGCCTCTCTGAAGATATAACGTTTGAGGTTGAATCTTGAAAGATGAGAGGAATCATTTCTGTGAAATGGAGGGAATTCATTTCAGGGAGGGGGAACTGCAGAGGGGAGGGAGTTTGATATGATTGAAGGTCAGAAAGAAGGTCACTGTGCCTGAGTCAGTGTGCATGTGGAGGAGGATAGTACGAGATGAAATTGGAATGGGAGACGGGGGCCGGGTGAAAGGGCTCCCCAACGTAGAGTGAGAGGGCTGGGTTTGTTGTAAGGGCAATGGGGAAGTAGCAGAAGGTTTTAAGCAGGGGTGCTGTACTCTGATTTTTATTTTGTTCTGTTCTGAGATGTGCTTTGAAAAGAGTCCTGTGGGTTCTCCTTGGAGAAGGGATTGGAATGTGGAAGTGGAAGCAGGACACAGTTTCTGTAAAATAAGTGGAAATGCTGCAGCTCTGTATTAGGGTCAAAATTCTTCAAGCCAGGCTTCAGCAATATGTGAACCGTGAACTTCCAGATGTTCAAGCTGGTTTAGAAAAGACAGAGGAACCAGAGATCAAATTGCCAACATCTGCTGGATCATAGAAAAAGCAAAAGAGTTCCAGAAAAAATCTGTTTCTGCTTTGTTGACTATGCCAAAGCCTTTGACTGTGTGGTTCACAATAAACTGTGGAAAATTCTGAAAGAGAAGGGAATACCAGATCATCTGACCTGTCTCTTGAGAAACCTGTCTGCAGGTCAGGAAGCAACAGTTAGAACTGGACATGGAACAACAGACTGGTTCCAAATAGGAAAAGGAGTACGTCAAGGCTGTATATTGTCACCCTGTTTACTTAACTTATATGCAGAGCACATCATGAGAAACGCTGGGCTGGAAGAAGCACAAGCTGGAATCAAGATTGCCGGGAGAAATATCAGTAGCCTCAGATATGCAGATGACACCACCCTTATGGCAGAAAGTGAAGAGGAACTCAAAAGCCTCTTGATGAAAGTAAAGGAGGAGAGTGAAAAAGTTGGCTTAAAGCTCAACATTCAGAAAACGAAGATCATGGCATCTAGTCCCATCACTTCATGGGAAATAGATGCGAAAACAGTGGAAACAGTGTCAGACTTTA
This sequence comes from Tragelaphus eurycerus, assembly GCA_935064755.1. Taxonomy (NCBI): domain Eukaryota; kingdom Metazoa; phylum Chordata; class Mammalia; order Artiodactyla; family Bovidae; genus Tragelaphus; species Tragelaphus eurycerus. Next base: position 5,585,037 of record CAKXYN010000034.1, on the reverse strand, counting down.
TTTTTTTGGGCTCCAAAATCACTGCAGATGGTGATTGCAGCCATGGAATTAAAAGATGCTTACTCCTTGGAAGGAAAGTTATGACCAACCTAGATAGCATATTTAAAAGCAGAGACACTGCTTTGCCAACAAAGGTCTGTCTAGTCAAGGCTATGGTCTTTCCAGTAGTCATGTATGGATGTGAGAGTTGGACGGTGAAGAAAGCTGAGCACGGGAGAATTGATGCTTTTGAACTGTGGTGTTGGAGAAGACTCCTGAGAGTCCCTTGGACTGCAAGAAGATCCAACCAGTCCATCCTAAAAGGAGATCAGTCCTGGGTGTTCATTGGAAGGACTGATGTTGAAGCTGAAACTCCAGTACTTTGGCCACCTCATGTGAAGAGTTGACTCACTGGAAAAAACCCTAATGCTGGGAGGGATTGGGGGCAGGAGGAGAAGGGGACGACAGAGGATGAGAAGGCTGGATGGCATCACCGACTCGATGGACATGAGTCTGGGTGAACTCCGGGAGTTGGTGATGGACAGGGAGGCCTGGTGTGCTGCGATTCATGGGGTCGCAAAGAGTTGGACATGACTGAGCGGCTGAACTGAACTAAAGTGCATTAGGGTGGGAGGAAGGGGAGAAAGAAATGGGTAGATCTGAGATGTGATTTCAAGATAGACTCGACGTCCTGATGTCTTAGTGGTACCTATTTTCATTTATGTAGGTGTCCAAGGAGCAAAATTCACTGTACACGTTAGTTTAATTCCTCAGCCTCTCAGATGCTTAGTTCAATTTTGTGTTACCAACTTACCACAACTGTGATGCATAAAAAATGCTTTCATTTTCTTCCTGATGTGATGAAAAAAATAAGTAAATTATTGATCACTAAATATTTTGCTTCCATAAGCATGTAAATATTTAATCCTCAAGCTTATTGACATCTGCATACTTAACTTTCCTGAGTACAGAAAAGTACTGACATCGGAGTTTGACATTCAGATCACCACGCTGTCCTTAGTTGCTCAGTTGTGTCCTTATGGACGGGAGCCTGCCAGGCTCCCCTGTCCGTGGGGATTCTCCAGGCAAGAATACGGGAGTGGGTTGCCATGCTCTCCTCCAGGGGATCTTCCCCTCCCAGGGATCGAACCCAGGTCTCCTGCATTGCAGGAGGAATCTTTATCATCTGGGCCACCAGGGAAGCCAAATCATCAGTGACTATATATTTCAGCTGCATGTGAGGCACAATGATTAAAATCTAAGCTGTGCAAGGGTCGTCATGTAATTCACAACCAAAAACTTTAATGTCTAAAAATGTGAATACAGATTCATCAGGCTCATTCGTTTACTGATGAAGCCATTAGCATTTGATCAGTAAGTGTAGGAGAAAAACATGTAGTGTTACTTATATGAGTCATGCCCCCTCTCTAGTGTCTTGAATCACCTGGAAGAGTTAAGAAGAAAATGCAGCATTTTGTTTTCCACAGTGTATCAATTCAGTGTCTCTGGAGATGAGATCTGGGAACCTGTGCTCTTTACCAGCTTCCCAGGACGTTATGATGGCGCCAGACCAGGTGGATGGGTACTGGGGACAGCTGAGCTCCTAGGTGGCTTCCACCACTATCATTTTATGACTTAGTATAAAGTCTCTAAGTTCCATCATGGGAATTTGTAGATGTCCTTGCTTTTATATCCCACTGTCACTTCTGTATGCCTATGATTTATTTGATGCTTAGTCTTTGGTAACAGAATATCCAATTATAACTCCGTGCCTTTGGGAAAATAAGCTCCTCTTTAAAGACATCTGCCTAGTGACAGAGTTTTCAAGAATGTTTTATGTTGAGACTGGAAAAGCGTTTGTAATTGAAAATGTGGGTTTTGATGGTTCTTTCAAAGGAATTATGCAATTAGGATATTCTTTTAGTCATATGGGCACAATTTAGTCTTTTGGAAGTACTTAGTTGTTGGACCAATACAGCATCTGATGATGCCTGAAAATGTTAGAACCAGGGGCTTCTGCTTAGAATCTGATTCTTATTATTTAGCTGATGCTGAGCAAAAGCATGCGTCCTGGAGGGCTGAGATAGAAGTTTTTCTCAATTGTCTCCAGCCAACAGTGCACAGACCCAGAATGCACAGCCTCTCAGGGAGAGAGGAGAGGCTTCTGGGCATTTCTGCAAAGCTATTGAGTAAGGCTGGCTGGGGAAGAGGGGGAAGGTGTTCAAGGTCATTTGACCTAGCTGTCTGCTGCAGTGCATGTATTCCTAGGTTCCTTTAAAACGATCCTTTTATATTCTTCATTGATCAATGCCTGTAAAGCTCCTAATTTCAGAGACTCTTGGGACTAAGTCTTGGGACTAGCGTGGCCCGTATTCTCTTTATTCTCAAGTCCACTAAACTCCAGTTTTTATTTTCACATGCAGCACCAAGCAGCTTGCAGGCTTCCTAGTCATCTTGTAGTTTAAAGTGAAGGCTGCTGCTGCTGCTGCTGCTGCTGCTAAGTCGCTTCAGTCGTGTCCGACTCTGTGCGATCCCATAGACGGCAGCCCACCAGGCTCCTCCGTCCCTGGGATTCTCCAGGCAAGAACACTGGAGTGGGTTGCCATTTCCTTCTCCAATGCATGAAAGTGAAAAGTGAAAGTGAAGTCGCTCAGTCGTGTCCGACTCTCAGCGACCCCCTGGACTGGAGCCCACCAGGATCCTCCGTCCATGGGATTTTCCAGGCAAAAGTACTGGGGTGGGGTGCCATTGCCTTCCCCTAAAGTGAAGGCAAATACTCTTAATTTCCGAAGTCGCCTACTTTCAGCCTCTAAATTCAGTTTTCCAAACACTCCCTGGTTGGGTGGCCAATATCTGGAGAGGAGTTGAAAGCGTAAAGAAACAAGCATTTTGTTTTTTTATGGCAACCAAGTGACTGCTTGGTTTTTACTTATCCTATAACTTTGATCACTTTAGCCAATGCTCTCTCTTAATTGACATCTGGTACAAGGACACCATGGTGCCCACACAAGTAGATGATTTTCTCAGTTTCAGCTTCAGCACATGAAATGATGGATGGTAATGGTGCTGGTGATAGAGGGGGTGGTGTGTTTCAGCACATGGAAAAGAGTTGCTAGGGTTAGATATAAACTAGATTCTTTCTTTCTTTCTTTCTTTTTTTCACCCCATGTGGCATGCAGGATCTTCGTTACCCAACCAGGGTTGGAACTTTTGCCCCCTACAGTGGAAGCGTGGCGTCTTAACCACAGAACCATCGGGGAAGTGCCTAGATTATCTCTTTCCTTTTAGCGGGGATCAAGTGTTTCAGCTTCTTTTCCTCTGCGCTCATACCTCTTCTGACTTATTTACTGGCCAGCATTTTTGCCCTCGTCTCCTCTTCTTCCTCAGTTGCTTCCTTCATTTCTGGCATGAACTACAGAAATAATCTCTTTGTAATACCCCACCATGCTCTACTTTGTATCACTTTGTTCTTTGGGACAAAGAAGCCGAAAGTTGTCTTCGCTAGCCAAACTATTATGAAAAACACAGACCGACAGGAAGAACTTCTCTCTTCATGACCAAAGGCAGGTCAGTTTTATATATTTCCTTATTTTGCAGAGATGATGTGGCTTCTTTTTTTTTTTTTTTCTGGCAGGGAGGAGGTAGGATGATGAGCTATACTATAACCAAACTATGTACCCCCTATTGCTTGAGAAACTCTGTGGTGGAATGGAAAAGCCTGGGATTTGATGGTCAGTAAGAGCTGGGCTGAATTCATCTCCACTGCTTGTGAGATCTGTGATGTTACAACTGCTACAATCTCTTTAAACTTCTTTTCTTGTTTGTAATATGAGAGTAAGTCTAATTTCTTTAAGGTTTTTGTGAAGTTTTAAGATAATTCATGTAAATTGTGTACTGTGTTGCCTGGGGCATGGTAGTTGCTCAATAAATAATGAAAAAATTATCAATACAACCTGAGAGTTACTGTAATATTTAAAATATTCTTTTATTATCCTTTTGAGATCTATGGTTTCTGCAGGGATGTTCCCTTTCTCATTCCTAATATTGCTAATTTATATCCCCTCTCTCTTTTTTTCAGCCTGACTAGGGTTTATTGGTGTCATTGATCTTTTCAAAGATCTGGCTTTTGATTTTTTTGTTTTTTTCCTATTGATTTTCTGTTTTCAAGTTCATTGATTTCTGCTCTAATTTTTATTATTTCTCTGTTTCTACTTACTTTGGATTTAATTTGCTCTTCTTTTTTGTACTTTCTTAAGGTGGAGCCTTAATGTTACTGATTTTAGATGTTTCTTCTTTTCTATTACATACATTTAATGCTATGAAATTACCTCTAAGCACTTCTTCCTCTGTATCCCACGGATTTTGTTAAGTTGTGTTTTCATTTCGTGTTTTAATTTTTTTTTCCATTTTAAAGTTTCTTCTTTGATGTGTTTTTTTAGAAGGGTGATGTTTAATCTCCACATATTTGGGGATTTTTGTTACCTTCTATGCTTGACTTCTAGTTGAATTCCATTGTGTCTGAGAGCAGACATGGTATGATTTCTGTTCTTTTACGTTTGTTAAGATGTGTTTTGTGGCCAGAATTTGGTCTTTCTTGACGAATGTCCCATGTGACCTTGTAGAAGAGTGAGTATTCTCTGGTTGTTGGATGAAATAGCGTATAGACGTCAGTTATATCCAGTTGATTGATGGTGTTGCTTTGTTCACCTACGTCTTTACTGATTTTCTGCCTGCTGGGTCTCTCCATTTCCAACAGAGGGGTGCTGAAGTCTCCAGGGGATAATTGTGGGCTTGTATATTTCTCCTTACAGTTCTGTCAGTTTTTGCTTCATCAAGTTTGGCAGTCTGTTGCTAAGTGTATACGCTTTTATGATCATTATCATGTTTATATTCAGATAAGCAAATATAAAGCTGCTGCTGCTGCTGCTGCTAAGTCACTTCAGTCATGTCCAACTCTGTGCGACCCCATAGACGGCAGCCCACCAGGCTCCCCCGTCCCTGGGATTCTCCAGGCAAGAACACTGGAGTGGGTTGCCATTTCCTTCTCCAATGCATGAAAGTGAAAAGTGAAAGTGAAGTCGCTCAGTCGTGTCCGACTCTCAGCGACCCCATGGACTGTAGCCCACCAGGCTCCTCCATCCATGGAATTTTCCAGGCAAGAGTACTGGAGTGGGGTGCCATTGCCTTCTCCGAATAAAAAGCTAAAGAGCAATAATAATAGGACTGTAACAGATTAAACTAATAGATGTTTTGGGGTAAAGAAGATTTCTTTTCTTTAGAGTAGATCATTGTCTCTCTTGCTGGTCCAAATCATATATCTGTTTTGGGGGAGAATAGAAGGGATACAGAAGGGAAGCTCGACATTCATGTTCAGTGTAGACTTTCATAACAGGATATTTTCTGTAAGAGAGTAAACAGCCTTCTGAAGTCAGACTGTTCTCTTGAGGGCAGTTTTCTAAATTGTTTTTAGCTCCTGCTTTAATATAGCAGGAACTAAGACTAGAGGACTCAGCTCACATTTCTCCTGTTGAGAAGATCATCCTTCCAGCTGTGACAGCTTGGTCACAAGTCCTGCTGCTCCTTGGTGGGAGGAAGGGAGTTGGTGGCAAAAGAACAAAGAGAGAGGAGAGGAGGAATATGGAGGCAGGGTTTAAATTGTCTTTACCAACCCCCAAATCGTGCCTTGGGGTCAGATTGTGAAGAGGAACCTTTAGAAATATCTTGATAAGTTGAGGAAACCACAATGACCAGCAGGTCTCAAGTTAAAATGTGGAGTCATTCACTGGGCAAGGCAGGGGGCCTCTGTATTCTCATGCTGGATGTCTCCTAATGGGGAGCTGTGAAGTGCATGCCAGAAAAGGCTGCAGGTGGATGCTTAGCCAAGGCCCTGTAGAGTGTGTAGTGGAGACGCAGGTGCGGGACGACCAGATGTCCCAGTTTGCCCAGGACAGTACTCTTTCCACCTGCAGGGCCAGCATCCTCTCCGATCAGTGCCCTCTGTTTAAAAATGTCCTAAATGTACCATCAAAGCTGTGGTTATCCTCAGAGAGGTGTGCCCCCAGAGAGCAGAGAGGAGGGGCTGAGTCATCAGCGGAGCATCCCGGCCTGGGCGGGGCTCCTCAGGACCCCCGCTACAGATCACAAGGCTACACCAGGTGCCGAGGTGGGCTGCCCCAGCAGCAGGATGTCCACTTCAAGGTCAGAGAAATCAGAGGACACCACACAGGTTCCAGGGCATCTTTTCCCCTGGCAGACATGGTCCTAGAGAAGAGGGAGGTAGAATCTGAGAAATTGACAGGCCTTTTTACCTAGAGAGAATGGGTGGTACTTCAGAGGACTGTTTTAAGTTTCTTCATTCGTTAGGAATGAATCCACTGTTTTCCCTTTATGCCCAATGGATGGGGATTTAGGCGCAAACCTGGATTAGTTGCACAAGAGATACACTCCATTTCCTTTGCAACATCTGAACTACAGGGTGTGAGCACAGTTTACAACCTGGTCACTGAACCTTTTCCTACAGCTTCTTTGCATCCTTGCTGTGTTTTCTTGCCCAATGTCTCTAAAGGTCTTTAGATAAGATCATTGTAAGCCTCGTAGCTAGTGCTCAAAGTTTCCTAAAAATAATTTAGCACCAAAATGGAAGAGATGCAGTTCACATTTTTCACTGCTTTCCTTTCAATGCTCATTCAACACTGTCCACAGACATCAGCAGTGCTTCTTGTGTGATTTGAGTTCACCTTTATCTGCAGCCCCTTTAGGAAGATCTTCAGCATGTATCCCCATATCCATAGCAGCACTGTTTACAATGGCTAAGACATGGGAACAACCTGAATGTCCCTCGATGGAGAAGTGGATAACGATGTGGTACATATATACAACGAAATACTACTCAGTCATAAAGAAGAATGAAATAATGCCATTTGCACACCACGGTTGGATCTAGAGATACTCTTATACTAAGTGAAGTCAGACAGACAAAGACAAATATGTGATAGCACTTGTATGTGGTAAAATACGACACAAATGAGCTTATCCACAAAACAGAAATGACTCCCAGACAGAGAGCAGAGCTGTGGTTGCCAAGCAGGGTGTGAGAGAGGGAGGGATCGGGAGTTTGGGTTAGCAGATGCAAGCTATTATATAAAGAATGATATTGAACAGAAAGATAACAAGGTCCTAACTAGTATATAGAGAGTGATATTGAATGGATAAATAGCAAGGTCCTAACTATTATATAAAGAATGATATTGAACAGAAAGATAACAAGGTCCTAACTAGTATATAGAGAATGATATTGAATGGATAAATAGCAAGGTCCTAACTATTATATAAAGAATGATATTGAATGGATAAATAGCAAGGTCCTAACTAGTATATAGAGAATGATATTGAATGGATAAATAGCAAGGTCCTAACTATTATATAAAGAATGATATTGAATGGATAAATAGCAAGGTCCTAACTATTATATAAAGAATGATATTGAATGGATAAATAGCAAGGTCCTAACTAGTATATAGAGAATAATATTGAATGGATAAATAGCAAGGTCCTAACTATTATATAAGAAATGATATTGAACAGAGAAATAGCAAGGTCCTAACTATTATATAAAGAATGATATTGAACAGATAAATAGCAAGGTCCTAACTATTAAATAAGGAATGATATTGAATGGATAAATAGCAAGGTCCTAACTATTATATAAAGAATGATATTGAACAGATAAATAGCAAGGTCCTATAACTATTATATAAAGAATGGTATTGAATGGATAAATAGCAAGGTCCTACTGAATAGCACAGGGAATTGTATTCAATATAATGGAATTATACTCAATAATTCCGTTATAGTGATAAACTACTTCCTTTCCACTGAAACAGCTCTTGCTGACTTGTCAGTGACATTTCTCTTGTCAGATCCTCCAGATTGCTAAGTAAGATGGAGGCCTTTTCTAGTCCTTGTCGTACTTCTCAGCAACATTGGATGTCATTAACTATGTCTTCCTTTTTGAAATACTCTCTTCTTGTGCTTTTCCTACCCAGCATTTGTTTCTTTTCTCCTTTGTGTGCCCTTGCAAGACCCTTTTCTAGGTAGCCATTAAACATTAGAATCCATCAATGAAGGTTGGACCTTGATACTAAGAGAGCTACTGGTATCATAAAAAACAATGTTGGAATCCAGATTTTGTTTGTTGGGCTCTAAAATCATTACGGACAGTGGCTTCAGCTGTGAACTGAAAAGACTCTTGCTCCTTGGAAGAAAAGGCAGTTACAAACTTAGACAACATATGTAAAGGCAGAGACAACACTTTGCTGACAAAGGTCCTTATAGTCTAAAGCTATAGTTTTTCCAGTAGTCATGTATGGAAGTGAGAGTTGGACCATAAAGAAGGCTGAGAGCTGAAAAATTGATGCTTTCAAATTGTGGTGCTGGAGAAGACTCTTGATAGTCCCTTCGACTGCAAGGAGATCAAACTAGTCAATCCTAAAGGAAATCAGTCCTGAATATTTATTGGAAAGACTGATGCTGAAGGTGAAGCTCCAATACTTTGGTCACCTGATGCCAAGAGCCAACTGATTGGAAAAGACCCTGATGATACTGGGAAAGATTGAAGACAGGAGGAGAAGGGGACGACAGAGGATGAGATGGTTGGATGGCATCACCGACTCAATGGACATGAGTTTGAGCAAGCTCCAGGAGATGGAGAAGGACAGGGAAGCCTGGCGTGCTGCAGTCCGTGAGGGTCACAAAGAGTCAGACACGACTGAGCAGCTGAACAACCATCAAGACTCATCCAAGGCCCTCTCTGTTCCTGACTGTAGACTTTCTCCCTGCCTGGTGGTCCCCAATCCCATCAGCCTAAGTGCCTGCTTCTTATAACAATATTTAATTTAAAAAATATCATGCCTTTTCTGTAATATAAAGAAAATAACTTTGTATGTAATAGGTATTTCAGTATGTGTGCTTGGCCGTATGAAGGCATCATGATGTAGCTACATGCTAAGCCTCTGTGTAGAATCATCAGTTGTAAACATGGGTGTTCCTTATGGAGACTGTGCTTTGTAGACGGACAGAGGGCTGTTTAACCAGCACTCAGTTGCCTCGAGCAGTGATGCGGTTTTCTGAAATGGTGAGTAGATCTGGGTAGACTAAACGGTAGTGCGATTTCCCCCTTAATTTACGTGTTTCTTATGTTCCTGGAAACTCAGTGTAAATTGAAACTAGGCCCAAAATACAAGCTTTGGTGTGTATATGGGAGATAAAGTTGGATTCTAGGCTCACATAATTAAAAACAGGGTTTTAACCTCCATGGCATGTGGGACATGGGACCTTTCTTCTCTGTGAACTGCGCTGCGCTTTGCAAGTTGTCTGGCACCCCTCAGTCACTGTGAGATGCCCTGCCCCTACCTCCCCTTCCCTGGAAAATTCTCACCCCCTTTGGGGGTCCTGCTCAGCAGTTGAGAACTACTGGCCTGGACAGCCCCCTCCAGGACTGCAGCCCATGTTCAGAGAGCACACAGGCCCTTACGCCTTCACTCCAGACCTCTCTTCTGGACTCCTTATCTGAATAACCGATTGTCTGCTTGTATCCATTTCATGGGTCACAGACTCACCTCCAGACTCAGATAGTGGGTGCCGTGTCCATCTGTTTACGTAGGGCAGGGAAGTAGGGGTCCCTGGAGCCCTGTTCCCCTTACCCTCTGTGGGAATCCAGTCCATCATAAAATTCTTTTGATTCTATTTTCTAAACATGGAAAATAGTTCCCAAATGCTTTCTTGAATCTTTTCATCTTCCCAGGTTCCATCTTCACAGCTTTACCCTAATCCACTGTAACTCTTACCTGGTCCTCCCCACCAGTGGCATCCAGCCCACCCAGCTGCGTTCCCCACCCCACCTTCTCCAGCTACGCTGATTTTTCTTGTGATCCCTCTTACCATAGACCTTAGAACACCTGACTGGAATGTTCTAACTCCCTTTAGAACTGGAATGTTCTGACTCCCCTCTGGAATGTTCCGACTCCCCTCTGGAATGTTCCTTCTCCCTCTTTGTTTATTCCACCCATCTTTCCATCTCAACCTGGGTCACTACCTCCAGGAAGCCCTCCTGGACCTCTCTGACAAGGTCAATCCCCTCTTACGGGCTCTCATGGCATTTCATAACAAGTTGAGTTCTGGTCTTCCATTGACTTATGTGAGTGGCTGATAAATGCCAGCCTCTTCCACTGTATAATGTAGGCTCCAGGAACACAGAGGCATTTCTGATTTTGCACATCATTGTATCTCCGATAGCGGCCACAGTGCCTGGCACACAATAGGCCCTCAATAAATACTGAGCGTTCCTGAAACTTGAAATGAGATTGTGGCCCGAGTGGTGACCAGTTCCGTTCTGTGACAAGAGGGGGCAGCAGAGAGCTGCCGGAGGAGCGGCCTCTGGTTTGTCTTTTAGGTTAGAAGACGCCCTTTGTCAGGCTGTTTTAATCGGGAGTACCGGGGAAAAGAAGGGGACAACACTTGAGTGGAAACGGAGAAGAAAACAGGAACAGATTATCCAGAAGAGAAGTGGAACCACAGGGAGAAACTTGTAGCTGGTGTTCGGTAGAGGAGCCTGGGGCGGGGCTGGAGTGGGGAGGGGAGCTCTGTTGGGACTTGGGCAGGTCTGTGGCGTATTTGCTCCTCAGGAGGCCTCTCTGGGGTTGGAAAGATTCCTGCTCCAAAAAACCGAAAAGCTGTGGTGATGCAGGTGGAGGCCTCAAGCAAGGGGGAGGCCAGGTTCTTCCTGCTGGCGTGGCTTTGTTTAGAAGCTGGTGATACTTGGTGGTCGTTCCGTCCCTTGAGTGGGAGATGGGACTGATTGGGGGGAAGCGGGAGGAACCTAGGGGTGCCTCGGGACATGGCAAGAGGAAATGGGGAAAACTAACATTTCCCAAGTACTCTCTGCGTTACAGGCACAAAATAGGCCTAGAAGGTCTGTCTTGTCCTCATTTGAACGATGAGGGTGCTGTGACTCAGAGTTATGATAATATGCTCCAAGTCATATTTGTACAGCTAAACTGAGTTTTGGTTTTTTTTTTTCTTTTTTTAATTCCTAACTCCCTTGGCTCAGAAACCCACATTCTCTCTTAGATACTCTGGTGACTTCTTAAAGACTTTGGCAATGGCCTTTTAAAAAAAACTTATTGTGCCTAAAGAGAAGCAGACAGAGCCTTTTCGATTATGTGCCATGTTGGTAGAGTCAGCGTTTATACTAGAAACTATTATCCCTGTTTATGAGCTTGTTGACTTTCGGGAAAGCAAGTGTGCCATAAATATAAAATATTGCAATTTAATCTGTGTGAAATGATGGAGCTTCACTCAGCTTGGGGTAATCATTCCATGATGTACGTAAGTCAGATCATTATGCTGTAAACTTATACAGCATGGTGTATCTATCGTATCTTATTAAGCTGGAAGAAGAAAAAGAAAAACCAAAAAATTATTTACAATGTAACCAACAGGTTATGATCTACGATTGCCAACAAAGAACTCAGAATCTGAAATGTCCAAGTTCTGTATGGCATGTTTGCGAGCGGCAGAAGTTTTGCAAGGATTATCATTCTGATTTTCCATGGGTGGGTACAGACTCATCATATGGTGCTCTTGGTCGAAATGTTTATTAAGGGAGTACTGATGGGGGACATCCCTTGGTTAAGACTCTGCCCTTCTACTGCAAGGGGTGCAGGTTCGATCCCTGGTGGGGGAACTAAGATCCTACATGCGGCTCTGAGTGCCCCCACCCCCTCAAAAAGGGAATACCGATGTAGGAAATAGGATCTCTGTTCATGGGTTAGGAGCTAACATCAGAATGACCTTGAGCCAGGTAAAGAGCTTCTGACCTTGAATAGAACTGTTGGAGGAGGAAGATTAGAAGAGGGTGCTTCTCCGGAGGACCCTGCCTCTGCTGCTGTAGTACCAACGCAGCAGGATCGAACGCTCAGGTCCAAGTGCATGTTTTTGTGATCAGCAGAGCGAGGGTGGGACAGGAGGGGGCAGCCACTCTGGAGACAGAAAACTGTTGGAGTTGGGGGAACCACCGGGCTCCCTCCCTTATCTAAGGGCAGGGGAACAAATCTTGGAGCTGAATATGTGTCGAGATACTGACACATGGTGTGTCAGTGTTTTGGCAAGGAAAGGTGGGTGATTTTATCAAGGAGTAAATAAAAGTTTAGGAAGAAAGTGCATTCTTTTCATTGCGAAAGTTTGGTGAAAAGTGGGTGTTCTTGGGTTTTTTTTTTTTCTTTTGAGAGGGGATGGAGGGTGTCAAGGGGAACCTTCCATCATTTAATCTCTCCATTTTCTCTCCAGAAATGATTTCGATCATATTCTCTGTGTTGCCTTGTCCATATTCCTTAAATATTTGGTTTAAAGCAGTTATTCATGACAACAATGAACACTTTCATATGAGACACTTCATCCCTCCAAATTGCCCACAAATAGCAAAATGAGTTCTGAAATCAGTCACTTGCTGGACTTACGCATTGCTTTCTGAGCATCTATGTGTCAGACTTCTGTCAGCACTATATTTGATTTTGTAGGCATATACCCTCAAAATATTGAGGAAATGGCAAACATATAGATTCATTTCCCCAGCTGAATAAATAGTTGTTAAGAATTCAAGACACGTTTCCCCGTTAATCATGACTAGGTTCCAAGACATGCCTATCAAAACCTATTGAATCCATAATGAAGCCAGACCATAAAACTAATAGTCCAAACCTGATTTTGGGGTCCTAGAAATAGGAGAGCATAGAAGATCCAAGATTAAGAGAGCCTGTGACATTTGAAAATTTAAGTAAATTTAAGAAATCAGTCCTGAATGGAAGGACTGATGTTGAAGCTGAAATTCCAATACTTTGGCCACCTGATGCAAAGAACTGACTCATTGGAAAAGACCCTGATGCTGGGAAAGATTGAAAGCAGGAGAAGGGGAAGGCAGAGGATGAGATGGTTGGATGGTATCACTGACTTGGACACAAGTTTGAGCAAGCTCCGGGAGTTGGTGATGGACAGGGAAGCCTGGCGTGCTGCAGTCCATGGGGTCGCAAAGAGTCAGACAGGACTGCGCGGCTGAACTGACTGACTGATTTCCCATGACTTGACACTAGAGGGCAGTATGTACAGTCAAATCTCATAATGGAAACAGCTATTGCATTCTTATCATTTCTGCTGCTGCTGCTGCTAAGTCGCTTCAGTCGTATCCGACTCTGTGCAATCCCATAGACGGCAGCCCACCAGGCTCCCCCGTCCCTGGGATTCTCCAGGCAAGACCACTGGAGTGGGTTGCCATTTCCTTCTCCAATGCATGAAAGTGAAAAGTGAAAGTGAAGTCGCTCAGTCTTTTAGTCACCCAGTGTCCGACTTTTAGTGACCCCATGGACTGTAGCCCACCAGGCTCCTCCATCCATGGGATTTTCCAGGCAAGAGTACTGGGGTGGGGTGCAATTGCCTTCCCCCTATCATTTCTAGTTATGCTTTTTTATGTTCAAATATCACCCCTTAATTTTTAATTTGCATTACATAAATAATGGGAAGAAGACATTGAAATTATATACAACTATAACAATGAACAACTTAGGAGGATAAAGAATTTTGTTTTTACCAAAGTGAAAGTGAAGTCGCTCAGTTGTGTCTGACTCTTTGTGACCCCGTGGACTGTAGCCCACCAGGCTCTTCCATCCATAGAATTTTCTGGGCAAGAGTTCTGGAGTAGGTTGCCATGTCCTTTTACCAAAGTAATGCATAAACAATTTTAAAAATGAGATAGTATTAAAAGGTGTTTAAAAAACTTTTATTGGAGTGTAAAAAAGTTGGCTTAAAGCTCAACATTCAGAAAACGAAGATCATGGCATCCGGTCCCATCACTTCATGCGAAATAGGGAAATAGTGGAAACAGTGTCAGACTTTATTTTGGGGGCTCCAAAATCACTGCAGATGGTGATTTCAGCCATGAAACTAAAAGATGCTTACTCCTTGGAAGGAAAGTTATGACCAACCTAGATAGCATATTCAAAAGGAGAGACATTACTTTGCCAACAAAGGTCCATCTAGTCAAGGCTATGGTTTTTCCTGTGGTCATGTATGGATGTGAGAGCTGGACTGTGAAGAAGGCTGATCGCCGAAGAATTGATGCTTTTGAACTGTGGTGTTGGAGAAGACTCTTGAGAGTCCCTTGGACTGCAAGGAGATCCAACCAGTCCATTCTGAAGGAGATCAGCCCTGGGATTTCTTTGGAGGGAATGATGTTAAAGCTGAAACTCCAGTACTTTGGGCACCTCATGTGAAGAGTTGACTCATTGGAAAAGACTCTGATGCTGGGAGGGATTGGGGGCAAGAGGAGAAGGGGACAACAGAGGATGAGATGGCTGGATGGCATCACTGACTCGATGGACTTAAGTCTAGGTGAACTCCGGGAGTTGGTGCTGGACAGGGAGGCCTGGTGTGCTGCGATTCATGGGGTCGTGAAGAGTCAGACATGACTGAGCAACTGAACTGAACTGAATTTATTTACAATGTTTTGTTGGTTTCAGGTGTACAGCACAGCAAAGTGAGCCAGTTATACATGTACATATATCCCTTCTTTTTTAGTTTTTTTTTTTTTTTTTTCCCATTGAGCCATTACAGAGTATTGAGTTCTTCTTAACAACTATTTATTTAACTGGGGAAACGAATCTATATGTTTGCCATTTCCTCAATACTTTGAGGGTGTATTCCTGTGCTATGGCACCCCACTCCAGTACTCTTGCCTGGAAAATCCCATGGATGGAGGAGTCTGGTAGGCTGTAGTCCATGGGGTCGCTAAGAGTCAGACATGACTGAGCGACTTAGCAGAAGCAGCAGCAGCCTGTACTATACAGTAGGTCCTTGTTAGTTATTTGTTTTACGTATGATAGTAGGTATGTGCCAATCCCGGCCTCCCAGTCTACCCTCCCCTGCCTAAACCCCTGGTGCCATAAGCTTGTTTTCTACATCTGTAACTCAGTTTCTGTTTTGTACATGAGTTCATTTGGTCCCTTTTTTACATTTCACACTGACTGCTATTGGATGATATTTGTCTTTCTCTGAATTAACTTCACTTAAGTGTGATAGTCTCTAGTCCATCCATGTTGCAGCAAATGGCATTATTTCATTCATTTTTATGGCTGAGTAATATTCCATTGTATATCACATCTTCTAAACTTTTTTTTTAATTATGAAAAAGTTCTCTTTCCCTCTCCGTTATGCTTCTGTTTTCTGTAGCTTTCCTGGAATTTGTGTTCATATTTCTAAATAATATGTGCATACTTGTATTTCTTGAGATAGTTACTTAGTTTATTTTTAATGACATCAGAAATCATTGTTTACTATATAATTGTTAGAATTTTAGACTTTCATCTTTGCACTTTTCATCCAGCTTCAACAGTCATCAATCTTCTCTGATTTGTATTTGACCATCCCCACATTTCTCCTTGCCCTCCTAATTATTTTAAGTAATTTCTAAGCACTGTATCATCTTACATTTCCTTTTTGGATATTTTTATCTGGAGCTAATAATTGTCTTCAAATGATTGCTTAATTTTTATTAATTATCATTTACTTTATTTTAGCAGTTTTCCATTTGAGATATATATATAGATATATATACCTATCTATGTAGGTAGAATGTTTGTATGTATAAAACAAATTAATTTTAGGTACATAAATAAAGTTTAACATTAAAGGGTCTGTGTAGGGCGAGTTTATCCTCCTTCAGAATTTTGGAAGATTTGCTCCAGTAGGTTCTAGAAGTCCACTGTCATTCTGTTTCTTTTTCCTTTGTAAGTGAACTTTGTGACCAGTCACACAGGCTCATTTAATTAAGGGACATTAGATTTCTGATTTGGGTACAGTTTTCTGTCTTTGAAGGAAAGATACCGTAAGTATTGTACTAACTAAGAACACTCTTGAATTGGGTTCACCTTCATATTAGATTATTACCATTTTGTATCTGGTAGTATTTTTCTTCCCATTCCTTTGTAAATAACCAGTTTTCTAAAAACTCATAGTGATTTTTTTTTTTTCCCCATTGGAATGGACTCTTAGGCTTGTGACTGACTGGCCAATATTTTCTATCTTGCTTTGCGTAGCTCTGAGGTTGGAGAGTGAATTGACCGGATCAAATTGCCGTTCCAGTGGTACAGCCATTGCTGTGTTTTTGAGGCCTTTTTAAACTTCATGCTCGTGTACTCTTTATTCCCAGGGCTTCACTTTTGCTTTCCTAGGTTCTTCTACGTCTTTGAAGATGTGCTGAAGGCTTCTTTAAGAAAGTAGCTTGGTAATGTTGATTTTAACGGTCGAGAGTTTCACTGCTGGTGGAGGATTTTACTGTCTCAGATCTTTAAAGATAATGAAAATGTGTAGTCAGTAAGGATGGATTTTAAGTATGATACATTGTTATTCAGGGCTTCCATAGTGGCTCAGTGGTAAAGAATCTGCCTGCCAATGCAGGAGATACTCGTTGGATCCCTGGGTTGGGAAGATCCCCTAGAGAAGGAAATGGCGACCCACTCCAGCATTCTTGCCTGGGAAATCCCATGGATAGAGGAGAGGAAGTTGGCAGGCTACAGTCCACGGAGGCACAAGAGTTGGACATGACTGAGCCACTAAACAACAACAATTGTTATTTAATCATTGCTCGAATGTTAACTGTCAAAATGATTCCCTTGGCCTAAATAATGTCCACGAGGTGGTATGACCCGATGTCCATCCAGAATTGGTTGGAAGCGCCTGTTCTGAGCTGTGAACGGCGAATGCCGGTCAAGTACAATTAAGAGTTTTGAGCTTCAAGACTCTGATGTGCTTAGTGAGGTTCACACGTGCTTTATTTAGAGCTGGTCATGACATGGTCCTCTAGATAAAGGGTCCCCAACCTCTGGGACCTAAGGCATGATGATCTGAGGTGGAACTGATGTAATAGTAACAGAAATAAAGCGCACAATAAATGTAAGGTGCTTGAATCACCCCGAAATCATCCTCCCCCACCAGTCTGTGGAAACATTGTCTTTCACGAAGTCGGTTCCTGATGCTGAAAAGATTGGGGACCACTGCTCTAGATTGCTCCCTCTTTGTTTGGCCTGTTATTGTTTTAAACCCCAAATGAAGATTGTCTAAAGACTCCTTTTCTGATTAATGGCACCGTGCAGTTTTTCATTCTGAGACGGAGCCATTCTGTAAACGCATCCTCTTCAGTGTATCTGCGAGGGAGCAGATTAGTAGAAATACTACTCCGTGGTTCATCTTGGCCTCGTTCCAGCTGTGCTGCAGATTAGACACTACTTCAGCATTTCCCTGACTCTCTCCTTCATCCTGATTTTGTGTTATCCTGTCTTAATTTTCTTACGTACTTTGGATCAGCGAAAGTGCTATTTTTCTCATAACGTCATTCACCGATTCTAATCCTCTCACTCCTTTCATGCGAGCTCAAAGATATCTCTCTGGTGCCATTATTTTTCCTGAGCACTAGCTCCAAGTTACCGGGGGAGGATTTATTTTCAAGGCTTGGCACCTGAATGGCCTGGACCGTAAAACCCAACCGCTGTCCACGGCTCATTATTAGACGGGAGGGGACCTGAGGACACAGTAGGAAACCTGAGTGAAATGGGGTCTGGGGTGGTCATCAGCGCCAGGCAGCTGGCCCGAGGGGTCCGCCTGGGCAGATGGCGCTGCACTGGGGCCCCTGCATGCCTGCTCAGCTCCAGGACTGTCTCTTATGTTTCCCCGGGGCCAGGATCTCGGCTGTGGACCAGACTTCATTACATACCAGCAGATGGGAGCGTCAACCCAGTTACTTTCCATTTCCCAGGCGGGAAATAATTCTGGGAAGACGTTTGGCTCTGTGGGTGCAGCGCGAGGCGGTGCTTTACTGGCTAGCAGGAACCAGCAGACATCTGGCACATGGTAGTGTACACGCATGCACACACCCGAGGCTCAGGCGTCTCTTATCCCTCGCCAGGTATGTAGCAAGTGGGAGAACTGGCTTTTTGCTTGAGAAGTTTCCAGTGCAAGTTCATGGGAGCTCCAGCCGGCCAGACTGCTCTCTCCTTCCCTGTTCACCACCAGGAGGCACAGCCTCCTCTCCTGTGGGCCTTGCAAGGTCACAGCCATCTCAGGGCTGCCCAGCAATAAGGCAGAGTCCATTCATTCCAGCCTCGGATGCCAACAACTTGTAGTGCCTCCCAGATCTCTGAACAGCATTAGGATCAAGGAAGAGATGGAGAACTGAGAAGTGATGGTTTCCTGGGAGCAGAGCAAGATAATATTCTAAAAAACCAAATACTTGAGGTTGTGAAGGGTAGGGTCACTTCATGATTGGCTGAAGGGCACCGGCTTGACTTCTCTGGTCCCCTCTAAGGTACCCCATCCGGTACCCCATCCCTCCATCCTGAAGGCCTGTGCCTCCATTCCCTAGTATCTCGCCAACTCTCAGATGTTTCCTCGAAGTGAGTAGATAAGACCTCAGGGTCAGAATGGAGACCACCTCCTGAGCAAAAGCCACCTCATGCATTTTCATTAGATTAGGTTCCCCTGGTTGGGATTGTCTCTGTTTATCTTGGGCTGCCCTAATGCATTGTTCAGAAGGCACTACCCCGCCTCCTTTGCTGTTGTGCCCCCGGTCTACTAGTCTTTTGATGAGTTCATGATTATAACAACAGCAAAACACTGCAGAAGGGGAGAACGGTGGCCATGCTTTTCTTTCGATATTTCCAGAGAAGGAATCTGTACAATTTCCTGTAATGGAAGGCTGCACAAGCTCTGAGTGAATTTCGAATTTATTTTTCACAGGGACTGGGGCAACGGTCGGCTGCCTTAGCTTCCTGTAAGTGTAGAGCTGAGAGTGACCGTGGATCTTCGACCTTCCTCAAGCTTCAGGGAGCTCTCCAACAGCATGCCTAAAAGATGTTGCTCCAGTCTGTCCTGCATCCTTTGGGTGAAGGAAGATCTGGCTCTTTTTTTTTTGGCTCCATCACACAGCATGTGGGATCTTAGTTCCCCCACCAGGGAGCGTACTTGCACCCTCTGCAGCGGAAGTGCGAGGTCTTGACTGCTGGACTGCCAGGGAAGTCCCTCACTCTTATTTTTAAAATCAACTCATGTCATGTATACACTACCGTGTGTAAAATAAATAGCTGGTGGGAAGCTGCTATATATAGCTCCGTGATGACCTGGGTTGGGGGAATGGGGGTGGTTAGGAGAGAGGTCCAAGAGGGAGGGGATTTATGTATCCACAGAGCTGATTAGCTTGATTGTACAGCAGAAACCAACACTATATTGTATAGCAGTTATACTCCAATAATAAAATAAAAATAAAACAAACTCTTGGAAGGTTAAGTTTACCTTTAACAAATGCACACATTTTAAGTTAGCAGTTGGTTGCAACTTATTTAGTTAAGATATAGAGCATTTACCCACTCCAGAAAATTCCCCTGTGCTTTCTGTAAGCCAGTCTGCCCTGCTCCCTTTTCTCTGCTATCCCTCTGGTCTGATTTCTAGCACCATCGATTATAGTTTTGCTCATTTAGAGACTGTGGACTGTCTATTGTCTGGCTTCTGTCTCAAAGCATATATTTGAGACTCCTCTTGCTTCCAATCAAAAAGAGATGAACCTTGGGACTCTCCTGGCGGTCCAGTGATAAAGACTTTGCCTTCCAACATACGGGGTGCAGGTTCGATCCCTGGTTGCAGAGCTAAGATCCCACATGCCTTGCACCCAAGAACCAAAACAGAAACAGAAGCAGTCTTGTAACAAATTCAGTCAAGACTTGAAGCAATGAGACTGATTTGTAGCCCACACTGTAGACCTATCTGACTGGCAATAAGACTCCTGCCTGCCTCTATTGAGGGCCTGGACAATGTTTTCTTTGATGGGAGTGTGGCCTGGGGGGTGACTGACTGTCCTGAGTTGCCCGGGGCTCAGGTAGTTTCTGCTGCTGCTAAGTCGCTTCAGTCGTGTCCGACTCTGTGGGACCCCGTAGACGGAAGCCCACCAGGCTCCCCCATCCCTGGGATTCTCCAGGCAAGAACACTGGAGTGGGTTGCCATTTCCTTCTCCAATGCATGAAAGTGAAAAGTGAAAGGGAAGTCGTTCAGTCGTGTCCAACTCCCAGCGACCCCATGGACTGCAGCCTACCAGGCTCTGTGGTCCATGGGATTTTCCAGGCAAGAGCACTGGAGTGGGGTGCCATTGCCTTCTCCGAGGTAGTTCCTAGGGTACCCGATTTTCATTGGTAAAACTGGAGATGCCCCAGGCAAGTTGGGATGAGTGGCTCACCTTAGCTTCTGTACTAGAGAAGAATGTGAAGAACGTTAGTCTGCCAGGGGAGTAAGCGTCTAAACAACAGACGAAGGACAAGAAAAGGGGACATGTTGGGTTTCTTCACCTTGAGTCTCAGCTCCAAGGACCCGGCTCCAGGAGAAGCCTCTGAGAGCCTTGCAGTTGGAGGGTTTGCTGGCTTTGTGTCACTTACCCGGTTTCAACTGATTTTTGAAAATTTTGTTTATTTTTTAAATATTTCATTGGAGGATAATTGCTTTACAATGTTGTGTTAGTTTCTGCCGTCCAACAACATGAATCAGCCATAAGTATATACATATATCCCCTCTCTCTAGAGCCTCCCTCCCCACCACCCCCATCCCACCCCTCTAAGTCATCACAGACTCCTGAACTCAACTGATTTTTGTAAAAAAATATTTTTTATAGTTTAGTTCCTTATTTTATTAAGGATGTGTTAGGTTTCATTACTTTTCTACTTTCCAGAATACTCCTTTAAGAGCTCCAGCACTGCCAGCATTTAATACTTTTCAATGTAATCAAAAATGGTGGAGCCCTATTGAAAGCACAAAGATTAACATTAAAATAATAATAATTATTATTATTTCAAGATGCTTGGTTTGATGGGATCCAGCTTGATTGTTTTGATGTGTTTAATTTTAAAAATCCAACCACTTTTTCGACTGAATTACAAGGCTCTGCCCAAAGGTGGTTTTTCTGAGGATGTGGGCCAATCTCTCGTTTATATCTGAAGTAATTCACTCACCGGATGTTAGCTGAACACATTCACTTGTTGATGGTCAAGGAAGCTGTAATCTGCCTGCTTTCCTTTTGGGGCAGATGAAATTCCTGGCAGTTGACTGAGTCACATAATTTCCAACATAAATTCTGAAATATAATGCTCTTGTAAGCATGCTGGATTCCAACGGAAATCTTTCAAAAGTAGCACTGGGGTGAGGTGGCAGTTCTGGGCTGTGATTTGGGAACCTTTATGTGCTATACAGAATTTGTGAGGCTTTTTAATGCTTCTCTTCAGAGAGGTGTCTCATTTTTTCCCTTAAAAAAAAAAAAAAGAAAGAAAAGACCCCTTTTGGCCCTGCTGTGCAGCATGTGGGATCTTATTTCCCTGACCAAGGATCAAACCCTTGTTCCCTGCCTTGGAAGCTTGGAGTCTTAACCACTGGACCACCCGGAAAGTCCTGCCTTTAATTTTTTTGGTTTTTAAAATGTACACAATTAAGGCATGAACAAATCACTGATGCAATTTAAACAATAAATATAGTAAGTGAAAACGTTCAACCTTACTTTCTCAATCCCTTCTCCAGTTAGATTTTCTTTCTAGAATTTTTATGTGTAATTGAATTCAGCCTGTAGTTTTGTCTGTTTTTTTCCTTAAACTGAATCATGCCATAGATATATATATTGTTTTTTTTCCATTTAAACATGTGTTTTAAAGATTTTTTTTCACATTAGACTATATCAGTTTACTTCATTATGTCTAAAGTTATGTTGATTCAGTAGTATGGCAGTACCTACATTTACTTAACCATTCTCCATCCATGGTTATTTAGGTTGCTGTTTTTCTGTTACATTACAACAAACATACATCTGTCTTTGCCCATATGTACTCTTACTTCTCTAGATATTTGATAATGGAGTTATTGTGTCAATGGATAAATTAAATTAAATTTTCGTACATACTGCCAAATGGGCCTCAACAAGGCTGCACCAATTTCCCCTCAAAGTTTAAATTCTTTTAACATATGAAAATTTTGAAACAAAATGAAAATGTATAATTAAATTTTGCAAGCTCAAACAGCAAATTGAAAATTTGCTCTGTTTTCAATAAAATCTTATTTATTGCTTATTTATACATCTGATTTGTATAAAGCTCAGAAAAGACTTTAGACACTGGGCTTATTGATTTAACTTGCCAGTTATAATTTCATGGACTTTGCATGAGCTCAGGATTAGAATGAGTTTTAATCATTTTCCATGACTGACTGCTAAGATGTTTCATTAGAATAAACACTAATGAAAATGTGGTCAGCATGGAATGCTCTAGAACTCTACCTGTGGAGAGGGAAATGGCAACCCACTCATGTATGCTTGCCAGGAGAATCCCATGGACAGAGGAGCCTGGTGGGCTACAGTCCATGGGGTCACAGAGAGTCTCACACGACTGAGCCACCAGGCTTGCAGACCTCTGCCTGAAAGATCTCCTGTATGGAAACTCCGCTAAGAGTCTAGTTCTTTAGTATTTCCTTACGATCCCATTTAAAAAAATGTATTTATTTTTGGTTGTGCTGGGTCTTTGTTGCTTGGAGGGCTTCCCCTAGTTGCGGGGAGTGGGGCTACTCTCTGATAACTGTGGTGGTTTCTCTTGTTGTGGGGCACCGGCCCGAGGCGTACAGACCAGGCAGTTGCAGCCTATGGGCTCTAGAGCTGAGGCTCAGTCGCTGGGGCACACGTGCTTCGTTACCTTGAGGCACGTGGGATCTTCCCGGACCAGGGATTGAGCCTGTGTCCCCAGCATTGGCAGGCAGACTGCCATCCACTGTACCAGACTAGGGAAGTCCACTATTCCATGTTTAATTTTGATAACTCACTAATCCTTTCCCAAATCATTGGCTCTGTCAGTTTTTTGCTTTTTGCAAAGAGTTAATAACTGGATGCTAAAGTGTTGCGAAGACTTCGTTATTATTATTTTTTTTAATGAGCGGTAGTATCACTAGTCTACCATGAAGTATTGTCGTAAGTAATTAAAATAAAATTGCTCTACTTGTCAGAGCAAATGAGGCGGGAGAAAAGTCCTAAGATGATGTAGTGATTTTTCTCATCATTTCATCTCTTTCTACCTAACTTGATATATCCGTTTATGTTTACAGAAACCTGTTGACCTCATTGGGTGGAGATGCAGGTCATGAAATCAGACATCTAGGATTGTGAACTGAAATTCTTGTTTGCTTGTGATGGCACCGATATATTAATAATTTGCCAATGACACTTGTATGAAAGTCTTTTTTAGAATTCTCAGCGGTTCCACATTTGAGCTCTATTCCCTTGACACATGCTTGTTGTTAACATCCTGTTTCTTTTTTTAAAAAAAAATCATGTATTTACTTTTGGCTGTACTGAGTCTTTGTCCGGGTTTTCTCTAGTTGCAGCGAGCGGGGGCTACTCGATAGTTGCAACGTGTGGGTTTCTCATTGTGGTGGCTTCTTTCGTTGCAGAGCACAGGCTCTCAAGTTTGGGCTTCAGTAGTTGTGGCTCACAGGCTTAGTTGCCTCGCAGCACGTGGGATCTTCCTGGACCAGGGATTGAACCCCTGTCCCCTGCGTTGGCAAACAGATTCTTAACCACTGGACCACCAGGAAAGTCCCAACATCCCATTTTTACTTTTACTTCTCTCTCTTTCACTACCTCTTCTTATATTTATTTCCCAAACATCTTTGAGTACCTGCTATAGTCAAGAAACTATGTTAGATTCCACAGCAAAGATGAAATAAGACATGGGTCCTCGAAAGCCCCTCTGTCTGCTGGGGGGCTGTAGAGGTCCTCACATAATTATAGTTGGGTGTGAGAAATGCTGTAGTTCAGGCTTACGCAGAAGACCACGAGATAATTGAATAGGGAACAATGAAATGAGGAGCAGGGCGGTTTGGAAAACTCACCTTTCAGACGTGTCCTTCTCCTCAGGGCCGTTGGCAGTAGTCAGGGAAGGCGATGGCACCCCACCCCAGTACTCTTGCCTGGAAAATCCCATGGACGGAGGATCCTGGTAGGCTCCAGTCCATGGGGTCGCTAAGAGTCGGACACGACTGAGCGACTTCACTTTTACTTTTCACTTTCATGCATTGAGGAAGGAAATGGCAACCCACTCCACTGTTCTTGCCTGGAGAATCCCAGGGACGGGGGAGCCTGGTGGGCTTCCTTCTATGGGGTCGCACAGAGTCGGACACGACTGAAGCGACTTAGCAGCAGTAGCAGTAGAAAAAGAGCAGAAGGAGCATTGTTCTTTTTCAAATTTAACATCTCTGAAATCAGCACGTATTTTGTGTTTCTGTCGTTCAGTCGCTCAGTCGTGTCCGACTCTTTGCGGCCCCACGGACTGCAGCATGCCAGGTTTCCCTGTCCTTCACCATCTCCCAGAGTCTGCTCAGACTCATGCCCATTGAATCAGCGGCGCCTTCCAACCATCTCATCCTCTGTCACCCACTTCTCTCCCTGCCTTCAGTCTTTCCCCGCATCAGGGTTTTTCCCAGTGAGTCAGTTCTGCGCATCAGGTGGCCATGTGCATCTCTATCTTCCTTCAGTCACTGTCCTTGGAGAATCCCCAGTGATGCAGCTAAAACTCTCTGTGTGGGCATGAACTGGGCTGTCCTTCCATCTGGCACGAGGGCACCACTGCAGCTGGTGGATGTTTCCATCCCCAAACCAGTGAAGGGTAATTTGAGGAAAATATGACTTAAAGTGGTGTCAGAAACCTTTCTTTGACAGCTTCTAGTCACACCGAGAAAGCATCGGCATCAAAAGTTGGGAATGGGTGTCAGTGGTTTGGGAGAGAAATCTTGGAGACAGTACTAGAGCACTTTTTTAAGCAGTCTGTGTTGCCAGCAATCTTTTTTTCTTTTTAATGGAGTTGTAGTTGACTTACAGTGTTGTATTAGGATTGCCAGCAGTCTTAACGGCACAGAACAAAATAGTGTGTTCAGAAAGAGACATCAGAGATTAGAAGGTGATTCAGAAGAGCTGGACTCTGTGAAAGTGTGTTAGATATGTAAACAAATTTTCACTTCTATATTTCTCACAATATTAACAGGAGTGATAAGTGATAAAAAATGTATGAGAAAATCTGAAAGAGTTCTTTCAATAAGTATAAATAAAAATTCTCAGTATGTGGAAGCATTGCATCAACAGTTTAATTGGAAATATTTTTCTTTATTTTTGGCACACCTCGTGGCAGGTACTATTTCATAATTTTTCAACGTTAGGCGTTAACTTCTGACTCTTATCTTGGAAGATCAGGATTTATTCTTTTACCTTCTGTTGCTCAACACACACATACACATTCCCCTTTTAGTATCCTTGCCTTCCACTTTTATTATTGTATTTGATAGATCAATACTCACCATGCATTATATAGCCATCCAAATGATATTCATAGATGAATCAGTACACTGATTACTTTTCTTGTTCACCCTGAGTTAATAATTAGATTTTTTAAATTGCTTGATGTTTTTAATAGAAAATTTTTAATAAAAAAATTCTTTAATCAAAACAAGTTTACATGTTGACACTTAAGGCTTAAATAGAATAAATTTTGAACTTGTGTAAGGACCAAACAGATATAATAGCCAGAGTTCCCTCAAAACAGTGGGTCCTAGTTCCATTATAAGACCTCTCAAAAGCAAAATTCCAATTACGAAATGATTCCAAGTTTTCATAAAGATGAAAAACAATGACCCCAGAGGTCAAAGCATGCAATGCACGTCACACGCAAACACTGGTATTAAGCGTTTTCCCCCGTATTCCTAGTTTTCCAACATGAGAAGCATCTTTTAAGATACTGCAAACCACCAACTGACCTAGTGTTCAGAATATCTTAGAAATGCTGTTTGTTAAGGTTGTTCTTAAATTTTGTGTTAACCTTGGTTCACTCTCACTTAGTCCATATACATGAATATACAGACAACTTCTTTACTTTTGTCTACTGCCTCGGAGTAACTAGCTTTTTGCAATCCTGTCACATGTATGCATGAGAAATAAAAATTCCCTACAGCCATGTTTTCAAATACGTTAGTTTCCTTATATAGTATTTATTTTTATTTACTGCAAAAGCATTATGGATTGCATTTTTTCCGATTTAAAAAATAATGACTTCTTTAATGAGTGGGACTTTTTAAAAAATTCAGAAACTTGAGACATTTCTCAAAAATTAACTTTTATCCTCTAGTTTTCAGTTTCAGCTACTATTACCTATAAAGGATCTTAAATGGTTGAACCCTAAAAGCCAAATTCATTCCTACATACACTACTGCTTACTGCAGGAAACCCATGTGACTTTCACTGAATTCTCAGCCACAAAACGAAATTACCTTCAGAAGTTAACAGGAGTTTTGCACCTCCTAGAATTGTCAGTTCAATGTCAGTTGGGTATCTAGTTGTCATACAAAAAGACATACAGACTGCACATTGTTACCAATCAGCAGGATAATGTAGCACAAGGTAGACTGAGATTAAAATCAACTTTGGATAAAAGAAAGGAGGAGTGAGTACTTGTGCAGAGGTAACATTTTATCAACCATAAAAATGCTTCAGATCAGATCAGTCACTCAGTCGTGTCTGACTCTTTGCAACCCCATGAATCGCAGCACTCCAGGCCTCCCGTCCAACCCCTCTGGGAGTTCACCCAGACTCATGTCCATCGAGTCAGTGATGCCATCCAGCCATCTCATCCTCTGTCATCCCCTTCTCCTCCTGCCCCCAATCCCTCCCAGCATCAGAGTCTTTTCCAATGAGTCAACTCTTCGCATGAGGTGCCCAAAGTACTGGAGTTTCAGCTTTAGCATCATTCCTTCCAAAGAAATCCCAGGGCTGATCTCCTTCAGAATGGAATGCTTGGATCTCCTTGCAGTCCAAGGGACTCTCAAGAGTCTTCTCCAACAACACAGTTCAAAAGCATCAATTCTTTGGTGCTCAGCCTTCTTCACAGTCCAACTCTCACATCCCTACATGACCACAGGAAAAACCATAGCCTTGACTAGATGGACCTTTGTTGGCAAAGTAATGTCTCTGCTTTTGAATATGCTATCTAGGTTGGTCATAACTTTCCTTCCAAGAAGTAAGAATCTTTTAATTTCATGGCTGCAGTCACCATCTGCAGTGATTTTGGAGCCCCCCAAAATAGTCTGACACTGTTTCCACTGTTTCCCCATCTATTTCCCATCAAGTGATGGGACCAGATGCCATGATCTTCGTTTTCTGAATGTTGAGCTTTAAGCCAACTTTTTCACTCTCCACTTTCACGTTCATCAAGAGGCTTTTGAGTTCCTCTTCACTTTCTGCCATAAGGGTGGTGTCATCTGCATATCTGAGGTTATTGATATTTCTCCCAGCAATCTTGATTCCAGCTTGTGTTTCTTCCAGTCCAGCTTTTCTCATGATGTACTCTGCATATAAGTTAAATAAGCAGGGTGACAATATACAGCCTTGACGTACTCCTTTTCCTATTTGGAACCTGTCTGTTGTTCCATGTCCAGTTCTAAGTGTTGCTTCCTGACCTGCAGACAGATTTCTCAAGAGGCAGGTCAGGTGGTCTGGTATTCCCATCTCTTTCAGAATTTCCCACAGTTTATTGTGATCCACACAGTCAAAGGCTTTGGCATAGTCAATAAAGCAGAAATAGATGTTTTTCTGGAACTCTCTTGCTTTTTCCATGATCCAGCCGATGTTGGCAATTTGATCTCTGGTTCCTCTGCCTTTTCTAAAACCAGCTTGAACATCAGGAAGTTCACTGTTCACATATTGTTGAAGCCTGACTTGGAGAATTTTGAGCATTACTTTATTAGCGTGTGAGATGAGTGCAATTGTGCTGTAGTTTGAGCATTCTTTGGCATTGCCTTTCTTTGGGATTGGAATGAAAACTGACCTTTTCCAGTTTTCCAAATGTGCTGGCATATTGAGTGAAGCACTTTCAACAGCATCATCTTTCAGGATTTGAAATAGCTCAACTGGAATTCCATCACCTCCACTAGCTTTATTCGTAGTGATGCTTTCTAAGGCCCACTTGACTTCACATTCCAGGATGTCTGGCTCTAGGTCAGTGATCACACCATGGTGATTATCTGAGTCGTGAAGCTCTTTTTTGTACAGTTCTTCTGTGTATTCTTGCCACCTCTTCTTAATATCTTCTGCTTCTGTTAGGTCCATACCATTTCTGTCCTTTATCGAGCCCATCTTTGCATGAAATGTTCCCTTGGTATCTCTAATTTTCTTGACAAGATCTCTAGTCTTTCTCATTCTGTTGTTTTCCTCTATTTCTTTGCATTGATTGCTGAAGAAGGCTTTCTTATCTCTTCTTGCTATTCTTTGGAACTCTGCATTCAGATACTTATATCTTTCCTTTTCTCCTTTGCTTTTCGCTTCTCTTCTTTTCACAGCTATTTGCAAGGCCTCCCCAGACAGCCATTTTGCTTTTTTGCATTTCTTTTCCATGGGGATGGTCTTGATCCCTGTCTCCTATACAATGTCACGAACCTTCATCCATAGTTCATCAGGCACTCTATCTATCAGATCTAGGCCCTTAAATCTTTTCTCACTTCCACTGTATAATCATAAGGGATTTGATTTAGGTCATACCTGAAGGGTCTAGTGGTTTTCCCTACTTTCTTCAATTTAAGTCTGAATTTGGTACATTAACATCATACACTAAACTAAAATATACTACAACCAATGTCTGGAAGAGCAGTTTAACATTTCCTAAATGAACTTCCCCTCACATTCACTGTATAATGTAGCTGTTACTATTGCACAAGCACAATTAGCAATGTTTAGTCACTTTTAAACAAAGATAAGGAAATTACTCCCTCAAAACAAGTTTCAAACATCAAAACCTGTGCTTCCAAAAATTTAAAACTTTCAGCAGTCTATTTCAAATGAAAACCATTGCAAACTTCTCAAATGTTCTTTATATTCCAGGTATGTCAACCTAGTTATCTAATTTAGAATCTTTCAGAGATATTGCAGTCTCTCTCTCTTCACTGGATGGCTTTTTCTTCCTGCTGGCCTCGGTTGTCTTTGCTTTCTTCATTGTTAGCTCCATCGTGTTGCGGTTGATTACTGTCTTGAGCATCCGATCCTCCATTTAGAGCCTTTGAACCTGCTTGTTCCTTTTCTAGCTTTTTGTTTGGCCCTTTCTTCCCTTGATCTTTGGTTTTATTTGCTTCCTCGTGCTGTCTTTGTTCGGCAAGAGATTTGTTCAGCACTTGTGTGATCACAGAATCTTCTTCACCAACCAAAAACATGTTCTTAAACTTGTTAACATTGCACTTTTCCATGATAACCTAGCTTTGAATTGCCGTACTTTTTCCAGCATTGTAATCATCTCTGTGTTTTTGAGTTTGTTGCATTGTGATCTGAAGTGAAGCCGGTTCATCCAAGGCCTCAATACATCTGTTGACATCAAGATTATCAATTTTGGGTGAATTGTTCACTTCAGCATGTATCCTTTGAAGTCGAGAATCCATTGATGTTTCTCGGTTCTTCTCCACTTTCTTAACTTCTGGCTTCTTTCCTTCATCTTTTTTATGTTACTCAGTTTCCATTTGCTATTCTTGCTTGCCTTTTCTATCTGAGGCTTCTTTCTCCTGTTGTCCTTTGAGCATATTCCCTCTATGAGCAGTTTCAAAGTTTCTTCCACCTTTCCTCTTCACCTTCTTGATCATCTCCTTCCTCTTCAGAATCAGAGGTTGATGTAATCCCTGTTTTGGCTAAATCTTTCCTTTTTGATTCAACTTGCTTTTCCTCCTCTTTTTTAAATCTCTTTTCTTGGCTTCTTTTCTTCTTCCTTCTGGCCTTCTTCATCCCTTTTAAGCTGTTTTTAGGTTGTTTTTCCTCTTGCCCCTTTTTCTTGCTTTTGTCTTCAGTTATCATGTCACTGTCTGAAGGACAGGGCTGTTTTGCCATGTGGGGTCTGCTTCTTGGTTTTGGAATCTCGACCTCTGTAGCTGGAGGTTGTCCTCTTTGACTCACTTTTAGATCAGCAGATGCTGTTGCTGTAGTCACTACTCCAGCCTCCTCAGTTTCTTCTTGTCTTTCTGGCTTTCTCTTCCTCCCTCGCCCCGCAGCTTTTGCAGTGGTTTTGTCAATTGCTTCCGTAACATTCATTGCTGGCTTTTTCTTCATGTTCAGTATCTTCCTGTGAAAACACTTGTTTCTTTTTCTTCAACATCAGATGACGGGTTTGACTGTTTAGCTGATGCCTGCAATGGCACCCCACTCCAGTACTCTTGCCTGGAAAATCCCATGGGTGGAGGAGCCTGGTAGGCTGCAGTGCATGGGGTCACAGAAGAGTCAGACACAAGTGAATGACTAAGCAATAAGAAATGTTGAATTAGAGCTAATGGTTTAATGTTTACATTTATAATCATAAGATACCTGAGACCTATTTGGTTCATGTTTGAAGCCACAGAGTTTCCAACTTAATGTTTTCCAAGTAGGAGGGTTGGGTGAAACCTTGCTCTTTTAGGAGTGGCTGGATTTCTCTGAGTTAGTGGTGGTGTCTCCTCTCCCTACGTATGTTGCCTTCAATAGCGGGATTCAGAATGTGGGGCAAAGAAACATCTAAATGTGGGTTTAATATCAGAGAGTAAATTCTTCATGTGCCTTGAGACTCGAGACCACAAACCCTAACCAGGGCCATGAAAGTTTCCTGTTGAGCAGAACTTTCTGGAACTTGTCAAAGTGGCTGTGCTAACAAGCCCTGGTGACACCAGCTCCTGTCTCCCCAGGCAGAGGGCAGTGCTGTGACTGCACTGCACAGTGTCATTTCTGCTCTGGTTTCTCCTCGGTCTTCACAGCACCTAATCCTCACCTTTTCTAATTATTACTGGGAAAGATACTGAATTTCTTTTTTTCACTTAGGTTTAGAAACTGTCCAGTACTTAAATTGGCTGTCAAGCTTATTGCAGACAGCTGGGGCAGGGAGGTAGCCATTGTAATAGTTTATCTCAAAAACTAAAAGTTGTTTGAGCTTTATGATTTAATCCAAGGCAGGAAATGAGAACAAACTCAGTGAGGTCACTGGAAGTTTAGCTACAGCTGAGATGATTAACAGTAGGTGTGATTTATGAACTATTGCTGTCTCCCACAATAGCCATATTTTGCTCATTGTTTCATTAGCTTTTATATCTTTTGGCCATAGAAGTGTTCATTTCTGATGGGTGAAGGCTCTTTAATAAAATCTTTTATTTTATTAGAGCAACAAGAAAGTCTTTATCTCTTTTTAGATTGTGCTAAAAATACAGCAAAGAAGATTTGTAATTTGTGATAAAACTTAGAATATGGTCAGGTAGAGTTTCCTGGAAGACCTTCACTTCTACCTCATCATTCTTTGTTCTACCTAGGTCATCAGTAAGTCTGGAGTGCTGCTGTCCACAGGGTTGCGAAGAGTCAGACACAACTGAGTGACTGAACTGAACTGAGGTCATCAGTGTTCTGTGTATTTTTATTAGCAACTCAGAGAGAGACTTTTCAACATAGTACCTGGATGAAGAATGTGCTTTTGATTTCCAGTAATTTGAGGGTTCCTTTCTTAAAGGGAGTCTCATCTTCTGATTTTATATTTTCTCTTCTTAAATAGAAGGCTTTCATTTTTTCTGCCTCCACGTTCTCACCGGATGGAATAAGAGATTAAACAGAAAGGTCATTTTCTTAGGGGAAAATGGAAGCCTGGGAAGTGGTAACAAGGGGGTAGAATTGTGAAGAAAGATAGCATTTTTAGAAAAATCAAGGAGAAACAAACCAAGAGAAAATTCGGAACAGAACTTGGAATAAAAATTATAATCAGATAGAAATCTCACGTTTTGGAAACAGGCTTATGTAGTAATCATAGTCTGAAAGGAATAAAGATTATCTTAGGTATTTCAAACAATAGGAATTTATTATAGGAATTGATTACAGAGGGGTGAAGGATCAGTAGAGTACAAGAAGAGAGAGGAAGACTGTGTAACCTGTGTAACTGCAGAGAACCTTGGGTCCATTTTGGGTGGAAATTGCTTAAAAAATGGCAAAATCTTCCACGTACATGATGTTTTGTTCCTCATAGGGATTCTAAGGAAAAATGAGCATAAAAAGCTATTTATTGGTCCATCTTGTAGAAGCTTTAGGAACTGCTCAGATCTCTGGGGCTATACACTGGGCAGCAACTCCTAGGTATTCTGGAGTCCTGTGTTGGAGCTAAGATTCCAAATATCTGTGATGTCGTTTCTGTAGCTTTATACTTGGCCTTTTAAAGTGTGTCATGTGCCAAAGGTTGTGATAACTCCAATTCTGTGCACCTGAGATCTACTTTTAAAAAATGAAGCGTTATGCTCAGAGGTAGAATGCCTGGCTTACTGTAAGAGCTTTAAACCAACCTTGGTGATGACGTTGATGGAGAAAAAGAAGACCCATAAAGGAACGGGTTTCAGAGCAAGATGGCTAATTTTGTCAGAGCCCCGTACTTTGTGATTGTCTCTGGACTCCCCAAGCAGAATTCTGAATGCTGCTAGATACCTGGTCGAAGCTTAGGGGAACAGTCTGAATACAGAATAAATTTAGGATCCATCAGTAACTGCTGCTGCTGCTGCTAAGTTGCTTCAGTCGTGTCCGACTCTGTGCGACTCCATAGACGGTAGCCCACCAGGCTCTCCCGTCCCTGGGATTCTCCAGGCAAGAACACTGGAGTGGGTTGCCATTTCCTTCTCCAATGCATGAAAGTGAAAAGTGAAAGAGAAGTCGCTCAGTCGTGTCCGACCCTCAGCGACCCCATGGACTGCAGCTTTCCAGGCTGCTCCATCCATGGGATTTTCCAGGCAAGAGTACTGGAGTGGGGTGCCATTGCCTTCTCCGCCATCAGTAACTAGGTTTAGTTAAAAACCTCAGTGGAGATGGAACAACAGTAGTTATGTAGGTCTGTTTTAGAATAAATCATTGAAAAAGGAGTCATTTTTAAGGAAAAGTGCTAAAAGGAAGTGATCACCCCTCCAGTCGCTCCTCTTCCTCCCCAGCCATATTGGGTGTCACTGTTCAGAAGTTTTCAGTCCGACTTTGTATCCTTGCAGAAGACTGGGTTCGATCCCTGGGTTGGGAAGCTCCCCTGGAGAAGAGAAAGGCTACCCACTCCAGTATTCTGGCCTAGAGAATTCCATGGACGGTGTAGTCCATGGGGTCGCAAAGAGCAACCACTGAGCGACTTTCACTTTCACTTTGTATCTTTGGTTTAAGGAATAGAAAAGGTACATCAGGCATCTGTGTAGTTCAGAGCTTGAATTCTGACCTCACAGTAACCGTGTTTGAAGAGGATCATATGCAATGTGAATTTGGATACTGGGATGTTTATACTTGCTCAGGAGGAATCTGTGTGGTCTTCCTTCAGCTGTTCCCCTTCATGTGGGGCCAAGAGTCCACAGACCAAGGTCACTTGCTCACCTGTGCCCACAGAGCCCATGCTTCCTGGCTGAGGCATCACACTGCACACACCAGGATCCCAGAATTCCTTGCCCCCAAGGCCAAGGTGGAGCCCACTTCCAGACCTTGCACTGGGTAGTTCTCTGCTTTACCTCCCAAGGTCAAACTGGGCTGCTAGTATGCACTCCTGGGCTTGATAGATGGCCGGGGGTGACTGCAAACGTGTGGAATGTAAAAGAAAAATTTCAGAGACTTCCCTGGCGGTCTAGCGGTTAAGACTCCCTGCTTCCAATGCAGAGGGTTTGATCGCCAGGTTTGGGAACTAACATCCCACATGCTGGACAGCACAGCCAAAAAAAAAGAAAAATTCTACACTAGACACTTGTTAAAAACAGCAAGGAAGATTTTATTGGAGTTACTGTAGTAGAAGAGAGAGACTTCGGTATAAAACTGAGCTCAACTCCAGGTCCAGCAAAGACAGCTCAGAACTGAGAGCCAGCAAGAATGAGGAGTCAGCGGAGAGCAAATGACTAAGAGGACATCAAAGGCAGGAAGATTCTTGCTGGCGTAACAGGATTCTTGCTAAAGGCAGACTTTAGCCACTGAGTGTGGGCATTGAGAAACTTGTTCAGACATTGAGGGTCGAGGGTCAGGGTGGGGGCTGTGTCTCACTAAACCAACAAACAGGATTCTTTGCTGAAACTGGGCTCTGTGGGCCAAGGGGGCTGCTGGCTAAGCTTGAAGAGTGATGAAAAGAGCACTCGTGATGGAACTTGGCCTTGCAGGTTGAGGTCAATTTTCGGTGTCAATGTTTGCAACATCCCCAGAGTGTGGGACAGAGCCAGGGTGGAAGGAAGCAGGTCCAGGCACCACTGCCTGCTAGTCTGGAACTTAGAGGAGCCTGAGAGTCCTGAACTTGAACCTGGCCTTTGGCTGCAAGTTCCTTTGAGGGACTTGAAAGGTGGGGCAGAGGTGTTTTGGTGGGGGCTCTTTCAACTGGGGAGAAACCTTACAGACGACACACTCAGGTGCTTCCTGAGGAGGCTGGTCAGTGGGGGATAGAGAGGGAGAGACCCCGAGGAGGGAGGGCAAATGGGTGTTTCCTTTGTGGTGTCCTGAGTGAATGGAGGACAAGGTCTGAGCAAGTAGGTGAGAGTGAGTCAGCAAGTGAGGAAGAGTCGTCTCCCTTCTCCTCCTGTCATGCTCTGCCAAGCCCAGTTCACACCAAACATGGATAACATCTATTCATTTTGAATAGATGTTATCCATGTTTGGTGTGAACTGTTGCTTTGCGTGATTTAAACAAAAATTATGAGTTGTGTATGTATGATAAAGGTAGAAGACAAAACATTTAACAGACGGTTAGATTGATTTATAGCCTTGAAAGATTCAGGCATATGGCGGGTGGGACTCTGTTTGTACTCTTGCCTCTGGCCCTGCGCTGTTAGGAAGGAGACTGCAAAGTTATTGACTGGCCTGCAGCACGGACGGGTGCAGTCCAGGGTGGTCTGAGAGATTTTCATGCTTGGAGATGCCTAGCTGAACATGTATCATTGAGAGAGGTCGCTAAGCCCTGGGCGTGTTTGGAACGGGGCTGGGCAGCAGGAGCTGAACAGCAGGCTGGTGAGTGAAGCTTCCTCTGTATTTACAGCCGCTCCCCATCCTTTGCATCATCACCTCCTGTCTGCTCAGCAGCAGCATCGATTCTCGATTCTCGCAGTTCACAAAGGAATGTGAATCCTACCGTGAACTGCGCACGTGAGGGCCCTAGGTCGTGAACTGCGCATGTGAGGGCCCTAGGTCGTGCACTCCCGAACAGGATCATCCCCAAACCATCCCCTCTTCCCCAGTCCATGGAGAAATGGTCTTCCACAAAACCAGTCCCTGCCCAGCAGTCAGTATCTTCCAGGAAACCAGTTTTGCCCAGTGTCAAAAACATTGGGGACTGCTGGGCTATATGACGTAGAATTGATGTAACGGTCAGGTAAGCAGATTCATGAAGAGAGATGGTGGGAGAAGAGAGGAGAATATGGGTCTGGAAGTCAGGCCCTCTCCCAGAGTCCCTCTGAAATGGCAAGAGCCAGGCTGTCTGCAGAAGTGTGTGTGTGGTATTTTTAGGTAACCCTCAGAAACTTAACAGAAAATAAACAATCTGATGGGGCCATGTGGGTAAGTCTAGAAAATTCATGTGAAATAGTTTAAAAAATAGCCATGGACTATGCAGATGATAATATTATCAGGGAGCCCCTTGGCCTAAATTGTTTTCCTCCGCAATTTTAGATCTTTCTATTGGGGTCTTTTTGCAGGATCACATTTTACAGGCCATACCATTTTACAGTAGAGGTCCTTTTTTAAAAAACAGGTGACCTTTGGGAGACATTGTGTGGGAACATTTCTTTTTTCTGAGTTAAGGCATGCCTCTTCCCAAGCGGACTGGGTGTAAGCTGGGTCATATTTCTGAGAGTGTCTTGGGACTGCCGAGGGTCGGTTATGCAACAGCATCAGCATTGTAGCGGGGCCAGTGGTCTCTCTGGTCCTTTGCCATAATTAGCCAGTCTGAAAATTCTGGTCCCCACCAGCGATCTTTAACCTCAGATACACAACTCAAACCAAAGTTTCTTCCTAGAGTGGGGTTAGTAACATGTGTTGCCTCCTGCTTTTCCCAGTTTGTGTGGAAATAATAAAAGAAGAGTATATGCCCCTGAAGAAGAGAGCACATAAACATTTCATAAAGGATGGTCACTCGGCTTCTCTGCCTTTGCAGATTCAGTCCCCATCATCACCATCCTAGCACTGTTTGGATTTGACTATGGATTTGACTATTCTAGGGACCTCAGATAAGAGGAATCACACAGTATTATTTTTTTTTTTTTTTGGTGACGGACTTACATCACTGAACTCAGCACAATGTCCCCAAGGTTCATCCGTGCTGTGGCGGATGTCCACCTCCCCTTCCTGTCTGAGGCTGAAGCACCATTTGCCAGCATGAATTGTATTCCTTTTGTGCTTCTAGTTGTGATTTCCTTTACAGTGCACTTTAGTGCTGAAGATCTATTTGTCAGCTAATAAAGGGACGAATGAATTAATCAGTGTTCAGGAAACACAAAATAACCCAGAGAAACAGAAGTTTGAATCCAAAGTTGTTACCTGTAAGAGCCAGTGACCGTGGCTGTACAAAACTCCTGAACCAGTCACATGCAAGTTCGTCACATTTGTATAGATTTATCATAGTTCAATTGATTTTCTTTTCTTTAAATACCCCAGTTCTGACTCTTGTTACAGTGGGCATTGCCCTGGAGTCAGCGAGAGCTAAATAACTCAGCTGTTTCCTGACCCACATCCAGTGCATGTGCCTGCTAAGTTGCTCCAGTCATATCTGACTCTTGTGACTCCATGGACTGTAGCCTGCCAGGCTCCTCTGTCCATAGGATTCTCCAGAAAAGAGTACTGGAGTGGGTTGCTATGCCCTCCTCCAGAGGATCTTCCCTACCCAGGGATCGAACCTGAGTCTCTTACGTCTCCTGCATTGGCAAGCAGGTTCTTTACCACTAGCGCCACCTGGGAAGCCCAAACCACATCCAAGTACCTTTGAGAAATTGTTGTAATATCCTCAGAGAAGTATTTTAGGTTTGTTATGGTTTTAACTTAAGAATTCTTGAGCATTTACAATGATAAGCTGTAAGTTTAGGGGAGGAGCTTGCTGGGCAAGATGACATATATTTTTTAATCTTCCTCAGAGAATTGTAGTTAGGAAGAATCTGATAACACACACACACACACACACACACCTTATTTCAATGTGGTATGTGTGTGTGGTATAATGCAAGGTATAATGAGCTTGGAAGCCCTCACCTCCTAGTTAAAATGAATGGAAAGCTCATTATAACTGGTTCCAGTTTCATAAGAATAAGTCTCATTTTCTTATTATCAACACACAGACTTAGATATTGGCTGTGACGAGGTCTCAACATGTTTACTTCCTCTTACACTTTACAGGTGCAGACAAGCAGTGATGAGAGTCAGGCCCCCTCCATGCTCTGAAGCGCTAGTTGTGTCTTTCTGCTTCCTCCCTCTGCGGTTTGGATCTTTGCCATGGTGACTGCAGGGTGAGGCGACTGAGAGTCACCCGTGCCAGGTCCCAGCAGCGGACGGCCCCTGGTGTCTGAGTCCCTCACCCAGAGCACTGGGGCCTGATCATTAATTCTAGACCCTCTTTCATCTTAACCATATCGCCTCCAGCCTCTAATCATACATCTGGATCCCTGCCCTCTGTGCCTATGGATTGGACTCTGGATCTTCCTCTCCCAGGAAAATGGCCTTGATTCTCTGCTCTGCCTTCTGTGGAAGCTTTATGTTCTAACTCAAATTTATGGGCTCAGTGCCCATCACTGGCCGCTTGACCAACGTAGAACCTCTGTGAGCAGCTGCCACTTCAATTGCCTTTCTTCTCAAGCTCTCTTTCATGTCTGATGTTTGTCTGTTAACCACTGTTGACCATCCGGCTCTGCGTGCCATTACGGTTCAGGCATGTGTGAGTGTTCTTTTATTTATTCGTTTGCATCGGGTCTTAGTTGTGTCACGTGGATGCCTCTCTAGTTGCGGTGCTTGGGCTCAGTAGTTGCAGCAAGGGCTCAGGTGCCCTGCTGTCTGTGGGATCTTACTTCCCCAACCAGGGATGGACCTGAGTGCCCTGCACTGGAAGGTGGATTCTTAACCGCTGGACCACCAGGGAAGTCCCCTGAGTATTCTTTTCACTTCTAAAGGACTTGTGTAGTAAATGCCAAGAAAACCAAGATATGACCATTTTTTCGATGGTGGTCTTTTATTCCTCCTCACTGAGAATAAAAGCCTATTATCAAGACAGTAATACATAACCCTCAGCAGTTTATCTGGGCTCAGTATACGTCCTCCAGCATAAACTTCTTTGATCTTTAATTGTTTAAACCTCTCTTTTTTTTTTTTTTTTTCAATTTATGTCTCTTTTTTTTTTATTTTTTTTTTAATCAGATCTCTTTTATTGATTATCAGACATTACAAACATCTAGTATGAACAAATTGTAACATGATAGTGTTTAGTTTGAACAATTAATACATTTCAGATATAATATATACATATTTCAATGCTATTCTCCCCATCATCTCACCCTCTCCTGGTTCCAGTCCAAATCTGGTCTATACATCAGTGTCTCTAAAAGCCTCTCTTGATTAATTGATTTCTCATTGATGTACTGTTTGCACCAAAGAGTGTTTATTTGAGAGGGTGTGCACTGGCATTACATAATTTATTTTTATGAATTCTACCAGAGAATATGTCTCATTTTTCTGGAAGAATTTATTTGGTGTGTTTTTTTTCCCCCAGTGGATGCTAGAAGATGGATTTTTTTGTGTGTGTGTGTGTATACCATTTTCTTGCATTAAAAAAAAATCAAGTCACGGCCAAAATATCATCAGTGTCTGGAACACCTTAGAAATTGTGTTATGTACTTTGATATTGTCTTAATTCTTCTTTCTCAGTTACGGAAGTTACTTCTTCCTGATTGGGTCTCCACCCACAGTCAGGAAACAATGGTTTACCACATCCATCATTTCTGTCTGCACATTATCATGTTTCAAAGTTTTCCCCAATTAATCCTCTGGAAGCTAGAATCACTCACAATTATAATCCTGTTATGCCTTCTTTATTTCATGATGTGCTTGTTATTTCACATCCATCCTTCAGCGATCTGTAACATAGTGCCATTATCAGCTCTTAAGTCTTTAAAAGCCCCTTATCTACCATTTTGACTAAGACTGATTCACTGCACTTTGTTGAAAATCGATCATTTTGGATTAAAAAAAAAATCTATCCTGTGTATTTGTTCTGGCTGGCTACTTTTGCATAATTTCCTTTCTTTTTCTTTTCCATTTAATCAATCTGCCAAGCTGGTTTGCTTTCCCTTTTTTGGCTTCCTTTCTCTTTTCTTTTTTAAGAATTGTCTCTCTCTTCATTTGTCCTTCCCTCTTTGGGTAATGCCTCTGGACAGAAAAAGCCAACTGTAGGAGGCAGTGGAATAAATTCTTTAGAACCAGGCTAGACACTTACTCCCATTTCTCTTTTCATAAAGTGAGAGGGAGGGTCCCTTTCCTTGGTGACCCTCCCTGTAAGCAGTTTCTAGGGAAAGACTCTGACGCTGGGAGGGGTTGGGGGCAGAAGGAAAAGGGGACGACAGAGGATGAGATGGCTGGATGGCATCACCGACTCAATGGACATGAGTCTGAGTGAACTCCGGGAGATGGTGATGGACAGGGAGGCCTGGCGTGCTGCGATTCACGGGCTCCCAAAGAGTCGGACACGACTGAGTGACTTAACTGAACTGAGGGTGAAAGCTTCATGATTCTGACTGACTGTTGGGCATTTTTAAAAAGCTATTTATGTATTTATTTTTGGCTGCACTGGGTCTTTGTTGCTATGTGTGGGCTTTTCTCTGGTTGCAGTGAGCACAGACTGCTCTCTAGTTGGGATGTGCGGGCTTCTCATTGCAGAGGCTTTTCTTGCTGTGGTGCACAGGCTCTGGGGCTTCAGGAGTTGTGGCTCCCAGGTTCTAGAGTTCAGGCCCAGTATTTGTGGCGTGTGGGCTTAGATGCTTCACGCCATGTGGGATCTTTCTGGACCAGGGATGGATCCCATGGCTCCTGCATGGGCAGGTGGGGATTCTTATCTGCTGCACCACCAGAGAAGTCTAACTGCCAGGCATTTTGCAGGCACTGTAACGGGCTTCTTATTTATAGCCTCAAGCTCTTCTGTGTACTAGTCTTCCCAGGTGGACTCAAGCTGAAACCCCAGAGTTCTTTTGGACATACTAACATTGTCCTTTTTTCTCCTAGGTACTGACTTTAGCACAGATAGCTTACCTCTGCCTCGGAAAGCCCATCACGACTGGGCCCTTTTTCACGAAGAGTCTCCAAAAAATAATTATAAGCTGTTTCACCAGCCAGTCATCACCTTGTTCAACTACACCGCCACCTTCAGCCGGCACTCCCACCTGCCACTGACCACCCAGTACTTGGAGGGCACGGGAGTCCTGACGTCACTCCGATACCTGGTCCCCTTGTGGTCCAAAAACCAGCTCCGGAAGAGCCTGGCCCCGCTGGTGTACGTACAGTCTGACTGTGACCCGCCCTCAGACAGAGACAGTTATGTTCGAGAGCTGATGACGTACATCGAGGTCGATTCCTATGGCGAATGTCTGCGAAACAAACCTCTCCCTCCACAACTGAGCAGCCCAGCCTCGATGGACGCTGATGGCTTTTACAGGATCCTCGCCCAGTATAAGTTTATCCTTGCTTTTGAGAATGCGGTGTGTGACGACTACATCACTGAGAAATTCTGGAGGCCTCTGAAACTGGGGGTCGTCCCTGTGTATTACGGATCCCCCAACATCGCAGACTGGCTTCCAAGCAACAGAAGTGCTATCCTGGTGTCAGACTTTTCTCACCCTAGAGAACTGGCGAGTTACATCAGAGTGCTGGATCAGGATGACAGACGCTACCAGGCCTACATAGAGTGGAAGCTGAAGGGTGAGATCTCGAATCAGCGACTTCTCACCGCGCTCAGGGAACGGAAATGGGGGGTGCAGGACGTCAAGCAGGACAACTACATCGACGCGTTTGAGTGTATGGTGTGCACCAAGGTGTGGGATAACATTAGGCTCCAGGAGAAGGTGAGCGGGTCCAGGTTTGGCAGAGAGGTGCTGGGATGGCCGTCTTGATGTTCTCTGCTGCTCCGCATTCTTCTGTTGCAGCTGCCGCATCTCTGATCCTCCCTTTTATCAGAGGGGCCAGGCTCTGCGGGAAGGATGGATATTTCATTTCTGTTTGGGGACTGCCATGAAGTTTACTAGTCTGTCCTGAAGGCTTTAAATTCTTTAGTGTTTCTGCTGGAGGTTACCACACTACAGGTGCTGGGCACTGATGCACGGAAGCTGCAGGGGAGGCATGAAGGCCAAAACAATTTTTTAAATGGCAAATTCTGAATCTCATCCACATTTTCAGTCTTTCAGCCCAGTGATCCCCAGCCTTTTTGCGCCAGAGACCAGTTTCATGGAAGACAGTTTTTCCAAGGACCAGGGGATAGTGAGGGGGAATGTGTTGGGAAGACTCAAGTGCATTATATTTATTGTGCACTTTATTGCAATTATTATTGCATTGTGGTGTATAATGAAATAATCATACAACTCACCATAATGCAGAACCAGTGGGAGCCATGAGCTTGTTTTTCCTGCAACTGGAAAACATCTCAGGGTGACAGGAGACAGTGGCAGCCACTCCCCAGAGCTAGCAGCACCGCTTCAGCTCCACCTCAGATCATCAGGCATTAGAGTCTTATAAGGAGCACCCAGCCTAGATCCCTCGCAGGTGCAGTTCACAGTAGGGTTCGAGCTCCTATGAGAATCTCACGCCAGTTGAGTTGGTCTAGGGCCGAATCGC
Source organism: Tragelaphus eurycerus (assembly GCA_935064755.1). NCBI lineage: Eukaryota > Metazoa > Chordata > Mammalia > Artiodactyla > Bovidae > Tragelaphus > Tragelaphus eurycerus. Next base: position 5,543,099 of record CAKXYN010000034.1, on the reverse strand, counting down.
TTCAGCTGTGTCCGACCCTTTGTGACCCTGTGGGCCATAGGCCAGGCTCCCCTGTCCGTGGGATTCTCCAGGCAAGATTACTGGAGTGGGTTGCCGTGCCTCCTCCAGGGGATCTTTCCGACCCAGGGATCAAACCCTTGTCTCCTGCATTGGCAAGCAGGTTCTTTACCACTAGTGCCACCTCAAGAGCTGACCTAAATTTGGGTTCGCAGAGCTTCTCTGGTAGTCCAATGTTTAAGACTCTGCCTTCCGTTACAGAGGTGAAAATTCCATCCCTGGTCAGGGAACTGAGACCTCACATGCCATGGGGTGTGGCCAAAAAAAGAGGAAAAAGAAAGGTTTGTGTTGTTACTGTTACGCTTAGTGCTCTACAGCTTCAAATTATTCCAGTATTTATAATTACAATAATCAATAATTAATATTATCATTATTAACTATGATAGTTACCTGTACTTACAGTGGGACCTGGCACTCAGTGGCTTTTCTCACCCTTTCTGCCTCACCCTCAGCTTCTGGCAGGTCCTGTATTGCTGGGTCACAGGAGGTCTCCCTTCCTTGCCCCTCCACCAACAGTAAACTGCTGTGGCTTGTTGCTCAGCGATCGGCTCATGGTGTGGGCAGGGTGGGTTCTTGGTTTTCTCGGCAGCATCGGGCTTAGGCAGGGTTTTGCATTCCTGGAACTCAGGAGTGAAGCTTTCTCAGTGTTCTTGCCTCTCCTTCAAGCCAGACTGCCTTGTATCTGTGCTTGGTTTGGATGGAAGAGAGTTCTGTGTCCCTTCAGGGGTAGGTGGTCTCTGGAATCATGATGCGATCCTAGGTCCGGATTCATTTCCAGCCTCCCCCCACACCATGAGACAGGTGAATTTTGCAAGGGGGAGTGGTAGATTTTCATCCCTTAGATCTGAAGATAAAAGGTTTGCTCCTGCTTCTTCAGTGTTGTAAGACTTTTTCTCTTTGTGAGGGAAGGTTCTGGGGAGATGGAAGGGGCTTCCTGACGTTCCCCTCCCTGCCCTGGGCCAAAGAAGGAGGCTGTTTCCAGTGTTCTGCCCTGGCCCCAGTCTTCTTCCTGGGCATCTGATGGAGGTACATGGAAAAAGCTTTGGGGACTTCCGTGGTGGTTCAGTGGTTAAAAATCTGCCTTGCCATGCCAAGGACGTGGGTTCAATCTCTGGTCTGGGAAATAAGACCCCACATTCTGTGGAGCATCTAAGCCAATGTGCCCCAATTACTGAGCCTGCAGGCAACTAAGACCCAATCGTGCCAAAGAAATAATAAATATGTTTTTTTTTTTTTTTTTTTAAAAAAAGAGCTTTTGAGTGAGTTTGACCTCTTTTTTGGTATAACCCAGCTATTCCAATGGAGAAGGCAATGGCACCCCACTCCAGTACTCTTGCCTGGAAAATCCCATGGATGGAGGAGCCTGGTGGGCTGCAGTCCATGGGGTCGCTAAGAGTCGGACACGACTGAGCGACTTCACTTTCACTTTTCGCCTTCATGCATTGGAGAAGGAAATGGCAACCCACTCCAGTTTTCTTGCCTGGAGAATCCCAGGGGCAGGAGAGCCTGGTGGGCTGACGTCTATGGGGTCACGCAGAGTCGGACACGACTGAAGTGACTTAGCAGTAGCAGCAGCTATTCCAAACTAACACGATAGCCCATACCTATAAGGATTTGTTAAAATTTTAGTTGATTTCTTGTTACCTACTTTGTGGTAGCCACCTCCTTCTCCTGTGTTCTGCAAAAGGTGAAATTGATCCTGTGTCCATCTTTCCTGAGATGAACATGTCACTTTGGGATTCAGTTCACTTGGTTGTTGTGTGATCTCGGTTCCCTGACGAACTCAAGAAGAGTTATGAATTTGTAGATAATCTGACTTTTTCCTTATTGTTAAAGTAGGAGCCATGTTCTCCTTGGAAGCAAAATATTTATTAGTTGTAGTTTAGGAACAGCTTGTTTTTCTGTCCAGGACTTCAGCTGGAAAGGCAGTTTGGGATGCTGAAAGTTAGTTACTACTAAACTTGTCATAACTATTTCATCAGACACACTTTCTTCAGGTCACACTGTGAGACATTTCTGGAAGAACACTAGAGCTGAAAGAGTCCATTTCACAAGATTCCTTTCTCTATGATGTCACCTTACTGCTAAGTCAGTTCAGTCGTGTCCGACTCTGTGCGACCCCATAGGCAGCAGCCCACCAGGCTCCTCCATCCCTGGGATTCTCCAGGCAAGAACACTGGAGTGGGTTGCCATTTCCTTCTCCAATGCATGAAAGCGGAAAAGTGAAAGTGAAGTCGCTCAGTCGTGTCCGACTCTTAGTGACCCCGTGGACTGCAGCCCACCAGGCTCCTCTGCCCATGGGATTTTCCAGGCAAGAGTACTGGAGTGGGGTGCCATTGCATGGGACTTTATCCTACACCACTGGAAGAACTCTCAAGTGGGCAGGCAGGGAAAGAGGGTATTCCTATTGACTTTCTCATGTAGACAGTTACGCAAGGTTAGGGTTGGGAAGGCCACTGAAGATTGTGTGGTCAGTACAGACGAAACTGGTGTTTCAAATATCACGACCAAGTCCTCTGCTAATTTATGTTACATTTCCAGCGCTGGTGATTTCACCATTTTTTAGGGTAGCAAATCTTATCTTTTGTTAAATTTCTACAGTTATACTGGTCTTTGTATTGAACCAAGACTTCCCCTTCTATGGTTCTTCCTTAGCTACCCACTTCTAACTCTAATGCTGTGAGATACAGCTTTGCATATGTGACCCTCAGTCAGGAAAGATGAGCAATGGCCTTTCCAAAGCTGTTTTGTAGTAATCGATCGGGGTCCTCCATATTTGATTCTGGTCTTGCTCCAAATACAGGCTCTCCCCAATCATGAACTCTGGCTGTAGTAACCCAAAGTTTGAGCCTGCATCTAATCCTTTGAACTTTGAGTTGGTATTTATTTGGCTATGCTGGGTCTTAGTTGCAGCATGCAAGAAGGATCTTCATTGTGGCATGTGGAACCTTTAATTGTGGCATGTGGCATCTAGTCCCTGATCAGGGATCAAACCCAGGAGCATAGAGTCTTAGCCGCTGGTCCATCAGGGACGTCCCTGGATGGGTATTTAGACCCCCCAGATTGTAAGTCTTAGTGTTTTCTTGTGGTTTGCCATTTGGATTCCTGTTCTGGTTTTCTGTGCTCAATTTTGTCTTGGTAAAGAATCCTTACGCTTGTTCCAGGCTCTTGGAAGCCAAACTCCATGACCATCTGTGAGTAGTTATCGAGAAGAGAGAATTTAGGCAACCCTATCCTTCATGCTCTACCAAACAAGTTAGTTCACCCTTCCGTTTGTAATCTCTTTAGATGCTTTAAGACAAGCTTTATGTTCACTCAAAGTCATCTCTTTTACAGGCTAAACATCTCTAGTATATTTCAGATTGATTTTCTGCTCTGCTTTCTAAATTTGGTCTGGATGAAGAGTAATCATTGCAAACCTGTTATCAACTCTAATATCTTCACATTAAAATTTTTTTTAGGACTTCTCGGGTGGTTCAGTGGTTAAGACTGTGCTTCCAAGGCAGAGAGCATGGGTTTTTGCCCTGGTTGAGGAACTGAGATCCCACATGCCACATGGTGTGACCAAAAGATAAAAAAAAAAATTTTAAGAAAGAGATACACAGGTACATAGGTTAGTTCTGCAAAGTTAGTAAAACAAAACGAAACAATCTACTTCTTTTTTTTTTTCTCCTTCCCTAGAAGGCAGCCACTTACCACCAGCCACGTGCTGTCCTGTTGTGTCCGCCTCCCTGAAGCCCCACGGACTGAAGCCTCCAGGCAGCTCTGTCCATGGGATTTCCCAGGCAAGAATACTGGAGTGGGCTACCATGCCCTCCTCCAAGGGATTTTCCCAACTCAGGGATCGAACCCCACATATCTCCTGCATTGGCAGGCAGATTTTTTTACCACTTGCACCACCTGGGAAGCCACTTAGCACCATACTTAACAAATTATTTTGGTTATTACTCAGTGTTTCTAAATAACATACACAATTTTATAAATATACACAATTTTTTAAAATATCCACTGTTTATATGATCATGTAACTTATGAAGAAATGAACCATGTAGTGTACTATGATTTATTTCCCTTACCTGTACAGCTTTTGGTTTCCCTTGAGTTAATAATTGTCCTATTTCTTATTTGTTTATTTTATACTTTTACATAACTAATTCAATCCTTGTTGTTTAAACCTCCTTTGAAGATGTCCAGCTATACTAGGCATTCAAGTAATTTCATCTTGTTGAATACATCTCTCCTGGAGCCTTGTGACATACATTAGGTACATCTGCTTGCCCTCTACACTGTGTAGAGACCACTCTGAGATCTCCCTTCTCTAGCATTTTGGGAATTGCCTTTCCTGTCTTTTTCTTTTATGTTGACACCTCTGTTTCTTGTATGTTTTTCTCCTTTTCTCTTAACTTTCTTTTTATTTGGTTGATTGTACCCTCATCCTAAAAGATGATGCTGTGAAAGTGCTGCACTCAATAAGCCAGGAAATTTGGAAAATTCAGCAGTGGCCACAGGACTGGAAAAGGTCAATTTTCATTTTAATTCCAAAGAAAGGCAATGCAAAGAGTGTTCAAACTACTGCACAATTGCACTCATCTCACACACAAGCAAAGTAATGCTCAAAATTCTCCAAGCCAGACTTCAATAGTACGTGAACCGTGAACTTTCAGATGTTCAAGCTGGATTTAGAAAAGGCAGAGGAACCAGAGATTAAATTGGCAACATCCCTTGGATCTTCAAAAAAGCAAGAGAATTTCAGAAAAACATCTACTTCTGCTTTACTGATTATGCCAAAGCCTCTGACTGTGTGGATCATAACAAACTGGAAAATTCTTCAAGAGATGGAAATACCAGACCACCTGACCTGCCTTTTGAGAAATGTGTATGCAGGTCAAGAAACAACGGTTAGAACTGGACATGGAACAACAGATTGGTTCCAAATAAGGAAAGGAGTACGTCAAGGCTGTATATTGTCACCCTGCTTATTTAACTGATATGCAGAGTATATCATGCGAAATGCCGGGCTGGATGAAGCACAAGCTGGAATCAAGATCACTGGGAGAAATGTCAATAACCTCAGATATGTAGATGACACTACCCTTATGACAGAAAGTGAAGAAGAACTAAAGAGCCTCTTGATGAAAATGAAGGAGGAGAGTGAAAAGGCTGGCTTACAAGTCAACATTCAAAACACGAAGATCATGGCATCCAGTCCCATCACTTCATGGCAAATAGATGCGGAACGATGGAAACAGACTTCAGGTTTTTTGGGGGGAGGGGGGCTCCAAAATCACTGCAAATGGTGACTGCAGCTATGAAATTTAAAGATGCTTACTCCTTGGAAGAAAAGCTATGACCAACCTAGACAGCATATTAAAAAGCAGAGACATTACTTTGTTAACAAAAGTCCATCTAGTCAAAGCTATGGTTTTTCCAGTAGTCATGCATGGATGTGAGAGTTGGACTATAAAGAAAGCTGAGTGCCAAAGAATTGATGCTTTTGAACTGTGGTGTTGGAGAAGACTCTTGAGAGTCCCTTGGACTGCAAGGAGATCCAACCAGTCCATCCTAAAGGAAATCAGTCCTGAATATTCATTGAAAGGACTGATGCTGAAGCTGAAGCGCCAATACTTTGGCCACTTGATGTGTAGAACTGACTCATTGGAAAAGACCGTGATGCTGGGAAAGATTGAAGGCAGGAGGAGAAGGGGATGACAGAGGATGAGATGGTTTGATGGCATCACCGATTTGATGGACATGAGTTTGTGCAAGCTCCGGGAGTTGGTGATGGACAGGGAAGCCTGGCGTGCTGCAGTCCATGGGGTCACAAAGAGTCGAATACGACTGAGCAACTGAACTGAACTGACCCTCATATAGCTTCTTGATAAATAGTGTATGGGGGGGTGTCTGAAATGTCTTTATTTGATTCTAACATTTAAGCTATAGTTTAGCTGAATGTAAACTACTAAAATGGACATTAGTTTTGTTTGTTTGTTTGTTCAGAATTTTGAGGGCATTTTGTTATTGGCTTTCTTTAAAATTTTTTTTAACTTTTGAAAGGATTACGGATTGATAGAAGGGTTGCAAAGATAATGCAGAGTGCCAGAATTCTGTTCTAATGTTAATATTTTACATAACCATGCACATTTGTCAGCACTGAGGGACCAGTGTTGACTGTTAATACTACAATGAACTGCAGTACAGACTTGAGTCCTATTTCTCCAACTTCTCCACTCACATCCCTTGTCTGTTCCAGGATCGGATCTAGGATGCCAGATTGTAGTTGCTCCTCATGTCGCCTTAGACGCCTTCAGTTTGTGACAGTTGTGCCATCTTTCTTTTTTAATAACTGACATTTTTGAAGAAGATTGGTCAGTATTCTGCAGAATGTTCCTCCATAGAGTTTCTCTGATGTTTTCTCATGTTGACACTTGGGTTTTGGATTTGGCGGAATAAGAGCACAGAGGTGAAAAGGACCTTCTCATTGTATCATATCAGAGGATGAGTGATATCAGCATGGTGTGTTACTGGTGATGCTGTCTTTGATCATCTGCCTAAGGTGGTGTCTGCTAGGTTTTTCCTCTGTGAAGTCACTAATTTTCTTTTTCCATTGAGCGAGTCAGTAAATCCAGCCCACAGTCAAAAAGAAGGGAATTAAGCTTTGCCTCCTTGTGGGAGGAATATAAACTAATTTGAGGATATATATATATATATAAATTAATTATTTGGCTGCACTGGGTCCTAGTTGCCACTTGTGGGGTCTTTGATCTTCATTGCAGCATGAAGGATCTTTAGTTATGGCAAGTGGGATCTAGTTCCCTGACCAGGGATTGAACCCAAGTCTCTTGCATTGGGAGAATGGAGTCTTAGCCGCTGGACCACCAGGGAAGTCCCTGGACATATGCTGAAACCACCACAATAATTAGTAAATATAGGGGTGGAGATATTTTGAGGCTATGCAGCTTTTCTTTTTCTCCTTAAAGTTGTACTTCCTAGTGTTCATACTCATCAATGAATTTCACCACTGCTTTTTAACTTCTAGTGTTACTGTCCAGAAATCCTAAACCATCCTAACTTCTGACCTTCCGAATTGATCTTTTCCTCTTAGGGAGTTTGTAAAGTCTCTTCCTTTTCTTCTGTGTTCTAAAATTCCATAAGAATGTACTTTGGCGTGAATGGATTGAAGGATTGAATGAGACAATCTGTGAAGCCCACCGAGCCGAGTATCGAATGCATGTGTGTTCTCTGTGCTCAGCCATTGTCGTGTCTGAGTCTTTGAGACTCCATAGACTGTAGCCCCCCAGGCCTCTCTGTCCATGGGATTTCTCAGGCAAGAGTACTGGAGTGGGTTACCATTTCCTCTTCCAGGGGATCTTCCCGACCCAGGGATCGAACCCATGCCTCCTGCATCTCCTGCATCGGCAGGCTAATTCTTTACCACTGAGCCACCTGGGAAGCCCATCTAGTGCACAGGATATTCTCAATAAATGTTAGATACTTTATTTCTCCTTTTAACTCTTCAGCAGTGTGACTATGGAGACTCCACGGAGTGAAAGGTACTTGCTTTAGGTACTTAGGGAACATGAGACTTGTGCTAACTTATATTTTTCATTCTTCCCTCTTTCTCTCAATGCAGGGCTTACCACCCAAAAGATGGCAGGCAGACGTTACCCACCTGAGCTGTCCAGAGCCTACAGTGTTCGCTTTCTCATCCCTGGCCCCACGTCGGCGCTCTTTGAGAGAGATGTGGATACCAAGCTTCCAGCAATCAAAGAAAGAAGCCCGGGCACTCAGGTGGCTGGTTGATAGGAATCAAAACTTTTCAACTCAAGAGTTTTGGGCCCTAGTATTCAAGGACTAATATCCAAAAAATATTAGGGTTTTACTTTCTAGGTTGCCTTGCTGTTTGAATATAATAGCTGCTCTGTTGACAATCCATTAGGATGAGAATAAACGGCTGCAGTACTCAAGTGAGCTCTGTCCAATATGATAGATATGAATTACCCTTAGAGGTCGCTTCTCTATTTTTTATACTAAAGAAAAGCAAATATCGGGTTGGCCAAAAAGTTTGTTTAGGTTTTTCCATACCATCTTACGGAAAAACCTGAATGATCTTAACATTTCTTACCAAATGCTAGTCACCTTCTGAGTGCACGTCTGGATGCGTGTCCTTGCCGTCCTGTGTGAAAATTCACCTGCTGCAGAGTGAATGTTTTCCTTGCTGTGAGGAACGAGGTCCTGCAAAGAAGGCAGAGGTGTATAGCTGCAGGTTCTTCCACTCCCCTCGCTGTCTGCATCAATGGGTATTTGGCAAGCCCGGTGTCCTGACGCTGAGCCTGAACAGGAAATGCATTAGAACTTGGCAGTGAGAGGTGCCATCTGTTGATTGCCAGGGGCGTGTGTCATGAAGGCTGCATGACATTGATCACTGTTGCTCCAAGTCTACAGTACGTAATGCGTCTCTGTCTCCCACATGCTCTCAGCCACCCCTCCTGCCTTTCTTATCATCACTTTGCCCTGTATCCTCCCCTGTTCCTCTCATGAAGTCATGCCTCCTCCTTGCATGTTTTGAGTGATGAGTTGTTCCCCGAGGTCCCATGTTCCACTGAGCAGAATAGTACCTCGAATCCTATGAGCTGGGCTGGATGGTCTGTGTGTTTGGATTGTGGTGAGAGCACGTGCCTGCTAGAACTCCTGTGGTGTGGAAGCTGACTTGTCTTAGGGTGATGTACAACCTGTGGTGGGCAGCCCTTCGTTTTGGGAGCGTCCCCCTTCATTTCTGACCCTGTCACAGAGGAGTTTCAACTGTCTTGTCTGGAGCTTCTGCTGAAGCTTCATGAAAGACAGGGAGAAAACACGAGCTCCCATTCTCTTTTCTTGGGAGCCTGGGAAGTCTTCTAGATGACTCTCGAGCCTGTTGCCACTTGCCGTGTGCTGGCTTTGTAGTGGAAAGACGTAAGCTGCAGAGGACAGGAAGGGTCCTGGTACTCATGTGCCTGACATGGTATAAGGAGGAAGTTGAGGAAGGCATCCTTGGCACCAGCTGCCCATTTATCACAGGCCGGTGTCTTTTGGTGCCTGCCAAGGGCGTCTCCTGTTCGCAGGTCTGTCTCTGGCTATGCCAGAGAGATAAGGATGAAACCAGAACATTCTTTAGACGCAAGAGGCATTACAGGGCTTCTCGCCTAGGACTGGGTTCTTTCCATCCCAGCTCTGCCATTAACTAAATATGATTTTGAACAAAGCTCTTGACCTCCCTGGGCCTTCATTTTTGTGCCTAAGAACACATAATTCTAACGTCATAGATCTTTAGTTCCTTCTGATTACAGAAATGAAAATGCTTGAGAAACTCAGAGGGAATATGGAACGATGAGCTGTGACTCTAGAGGAAGAAAAACCTGGTTATAGTCCCCTCTTTGACGTGCCACCTTTATTACCTTGGCCAAGTTACTTGGTCTTCTAAAGCTTTGGTTTGCTCATATGTCATGTTTGCTGTCTGTGCAGTTGTTGTGATAATTAAAAAGTTTGTGTTCATGGAACTTCCCTGGTGGTCCAGTGGTTCAGCTCCGCACTCCAGTGCAAAGGGTGCAGACTCAATCCCTGGTCCTATGTGCCACGCAGCCAAAAAATAAAAATAAATAAATAGATACTTTAAAACAGACAAATAAATAAGTAAATAAGCTTGGGAGGTTATACAGCCAGCCCCAATAGGCCACTAGGAATACTTGAAACATTACTATTACAAAATCTTAATTAAAAAAAAAAAAACTAATTGAGTAGGTAATTAAAGATTTTGGAGACCATCAATGTAGGTAGCAAGTGACATTAATGGTTTTAAAGCAAGGGCATTATCCCAGGAGCCTCACGTAAATCGCTTCTCATATATACAGAGTAAACTACAGTAGAGCAGGTTTACTTAATGGTGTTCTTGATGAAGTAATAAAAATGACTAATTTTATAAAACCTTGACCTTTGAGTATATGTCTTTTTAATATTCTATGTGACAAAATGGGATGTATGTATAAAACACGTTTGCTGTACACCAACACACACAACAGGAATCTCAAAGAAAAGCACTTGTGTGATTGTTCGAGTTATGAACTGAACTTTTCCGTGGAAAACCGTTTTTGCTTAAAAGAACGTCTGGTGAGCTGTGGTCGTTCAGTGATGGATTTTGTTAGTCATCTTCAGGGGAACGTAGTGAGCCTATCACTGTAAGAGGCTTGATAGACTTTGTTGCCAATGATAAAACTTCACCTTTCAAATGAAATAACTTCATTTGTATAATTTCTTTTTAGATTCCTCATATAAGAGGTAGCATATGATGTTTCTCTTTCTCTGTCTGATTTGCTTTGCTCAGTTTGACAATCTTGGAGCCTGGTGGGCTGCCGTCTATGAGGTCGCACAGAGTCAGACACGACTGAAGCGACTTAGCAGCAGTAGCAGCAGGTCCAGCCCCAGCGCTGCAGATGGCATGACGTCTTTCTTTTTAATGGCTGAGAAATATCCTCTTGCGTATATATACCACATTCAAATTTTGAAAAATGAATTTCCACGATTTTGAACTTGACAGCTTCCTGATATTGGAGACTTTGTTTAGGAGGCTAACAGATGTTACTTCTGACATTGAATGGCAACAGAGATGATGGTGTGTAAAGGTGTTTTTAGTTTATTTCTTTGTTTTTATGACTCAAAGGAAGAAAGCAATAGTATTATATACTAGAGAGATAGGCATTTGTTTTAAATAATTTTTTTTGGTCAAAGAGTTCCATCAGTGAAAATGGAGTTTACAATGGATATTTAAAAATGATTGTCACTTAAAAATTGAGGTGAGATAAAAGGTAATCAGAGCTTTCCATGTGAGAAATAAAGCCTTTGGTTTTTTTTCAATTGGGAAATCAGAAAAAAAATATTTAAAAAAACAAGAAAAATATTTTTAAATATATTGAGGAAATTATCATTATTTGGGTCACTCAGAATGTCACGCTGCCTGGAATTTATTACTTTACTCAATATTTTTTTGTTGTGCACTTAATATGTGCCAGAAATTATTCTGGGCCAAGAGTCTACAGCAGTGAGTGAAACTGATAAAACTCTTGCTACCATTATGGCTTACCTGCTAATTCTAGGAATGGATGAAAATAGAAACGCCTTAAGAAAATACAAATCACTTCCAGGAAGTTTTTGTTTCTTTATTCTGTTAGAGCCCCACGAGATGGAGTTTACTTCCTGAATTTCTGCTACTCTATTTGAAACATGAGATGTGATATAAACAGATTGTATAGATAAGAGTGTATTAAATGTGCTATATTGACAAGATGGTTCAAAGTACTGAAGGTTCGACTTTGGAGTGAGTTGGGAAGTCTGGAAGCAAATCCTTTCTCTGTTCTTTTCATTTTTTACTCCATTGTTTTTATTCCTGTTTCCTAGAAGAAGAGGCATTTGTCTTGTTGACATTGTGTGATTTCCAGCAAGAGTAAGAACTGACTTGGGAATAGCAGTTAACAGGAGTGTGCTCACTGGGCAAGCGGTCCTGCGATGAGGCTAAACTCCATCTGTTCACCTTCAGGACAGGGACTGGGGCAAGTCAATATTTGCTTAGTTGCAGCGCCTGACAAAGTTTTACCTCCCAAGCAGCCTTCAGTCATTGTGTATGTAACTCATACACCATTCATAAGAAGACTCATTTCACCACTGAAATAATAATATCTGCTAGTCTGAAAGAATGCAGGTCACTTAGATGAACATCTTTGAGTAGTGTAGTATAATCACAGATTCTACTTCCTGTTTTCATGGTCTAACCTCTCAGCTTCAGTATGTCTTTAGCCTGGAGGTGATGAAGTGGAAAGAAGAAAATGAAACACGTCTTCTCTGACACCCCCTCCCTGGTTTGTTTGTTGGTTTTTTCAGTAACTCTAGGGATGCCATTGGAAATATATTTTGATAATCTTTTTTCTTTAATTGAACTATAGTTGGTTTACAATTTATGTTAATTTCTGCTGTATAGCCAAGTGATTCAGTTATATATATATATTCTTTTTCATATTGTTTTCCATTATGGTTTATTACAGGATATTGAATATAGTTCTCTGTGCTTTACAGTAGGACCTTATAGTTTATCCATTCTATATATAATAGTTTGCATCTGCTCATCCCAAACTCTAAATACATCTCTCCTCCATCCCCTCCTTCGTGGCAACGAAGTCTGTTCTCTATGTCTGTGAGTCTGTTTCTGTCTTCTGAATAAGTTCATCTGTGTCGTATTTAAATTCCACGTATAAGTCATATCATATGATATTTGTCTTTCTCTGACGTACTTTGCTTAATATGATAATCTCTAGGTCCACCCATGGTCCTGCAAATGGCAGTATTTCATTAATTTTCATGGCTGAGTAATATTCTCTGTGTGTGTGTGTATGTATGCATATATATATAAAATATCTTACATCTTCTTTATCTCTTCAGCTGTTAGTGGACATTTATGTTGTTTCCATGTCTTGGCTATTGTCAATAGCGCTGCTGTGGATATAAGAGTACATGTATCTTTTCAAATTATGGTTTTTATCTGAATATGTGTCCAGAAGTGGGATTGTAAAATCATATGGTACCTCTATATATAGTTTGAGGGACCCGCATACTGGTTTCTATAGTAGTGGCTACATCAGCAATGTAGGAGGGTTCCCTTGAGAAAGAAACATTTTTGAGATAAGGAAGGTGGACGCTCATTTTGAAAGACGTGTGCTTTTACTTCACCTAAGCTAGTGGGGCAGGACATAGTAATTACATACATAGCTTATTAATACTGTGTCCCTAAGAAATGACAGATCCAACTTCAAACCCAAGATTGTTTATTCACATTCTTTTTGCCATACTCTGTCTTCTCCCATGGCAGGACAAAGAATTTCTTTGTCCTTTCCTGTCCTTCACTGTAATTCTTTTCAGTGGCTTTGAAAAAAACCCACTGATATGGAAAAATCTAGTTTTACCCTTATAGCCTTTAAAATAGGTATGGAATTCTTTACTAGTGGAGGGGAGTTTGCATCATTCTTGTAAGTCAATCTGTTTCCTCTTCAGAAATGTTCTTGTGATATTGGAATCGTAATTGCTTTGCTTTGTATGTATTGGGAAGTGAAACACTTGGGACATCTCATTGTTGTCGTGTTGTTGAGTCCCTAAGTTGTGTCTGACTCTTTGCCACTCCATGGATGTAGCCCTCCAAGCTCCTCTGACCATGGGGTTTCCCAGGCAAGAATGCTGGAGTGGGTTGCCATTTCTTTCTCTAGGGGATCTTCCTGGCCCAGGGATCAAACCCACGTCTCCTGCGTTGGCAGGTGGATTCTTTACCACTGAGCCACCTGGGAAGTCCGCAGGAAAGCTCATATGTTGGCCTCAAAACTTACTCCCATTTTTGGGAAGGCCTCGGTTTTCCGGTATTGTGCCTGATTTGTTAGAAGAGGCTCATGCAACTCTGTCGACATGAGTCCTTTCTCTTTCCTGTTGTGAGAACTGACAGAGCAAAGCTCACCAAAATGATGACGTGTTTATGCGAACATCAAAAACTCAAAACAAAATAGTTTAGATCTTGTAAGTGACACCATAGTAAACCATGATCATGGGAATGGAAAACCAGCTTTAAGGGTGAAAGAAAAGAGCTTATGATGTCCTTTCATGTGTCCTGCTTTTATGCCCAGCTCCACTCTGCCCATACAAGTTGCCCATCTAAGAAACAAAGGAACCATTCATCAAGGCTGTGCTCCTTCTAATTTGAGGCTTATCCAAAATTTCCTTTAGTTTTGCAATTATAGGGGATAATGTGGCTTCCTCCAAATTCTGCCCCCATCTTTTGGAAAAGCAGTACCTCTAAATTTTATAAGATGCTCTCACATTTTCAAAAACTGAAGGGGAATGCAGATGACCAGGAACAGAGTATGGGCAATGAAGGAGAGGTGATGCATGCAGTTTCAGAGGAGATGGCAAAAGAGAATCAAGCTGGTGAGACCAAATTGTATGTTCAGGCTGTGGCACATGGTCCTAGTTGCAGAGAAAAAGCCTTTCTACAGGTCTCTTTACAGAGGCCAGCATCTCCGTTTCTATTTCAGGAAATCCCCGAACAGGAAATGAGATGTTGCAGGCTTTGGGCTTTGGGGACAGGCTCACGAGAGAGATAAATTTCAGCAGCCTAAAAACTGCTCTTCTTGGCTTCTGAGGACATGCAGCTGAGCCAAGGTGAACCCTGCTTCCTCCTCCTGTCCATGTCGCTGGCTCGAGCGCCTGGCATCTATCTCAGCACCCATCACCCCAGAACCAGTGTTCCTTACACAGCCCACGTTCCTCCCCTTGACACGGGAATCTGCTCACCTTGCACAAGACTGGAACAAACTGGTCATTCATGGGTATCTTTAGGAGAAAATGACCCCTAATCTCGTGTGGACTGGGAAGAGTCTGTCTTGGCAGGCGCGGGAGGGGGGCGGCTATAGAACTCAGGGCTGAAGCAATCTGACCTCAGCGCTGGCAGCCTCTGCGATGACCTTGGAAAAGACCTCATGTCAACTTGATCAGAACCTCCAGACAAAATGCATGAGTTCAGCCAAACATTTGAATGTTTCTGACGTTTGACTGTTTGCCATCACGTGGAGACAGTCTTCATGGCGCTAGACTTTGATTTGAACCTCAAAGAAAGCAGTTGAGAAGGGGTCCCTCTCCACTCCCATTCTCTCCTTTTCCAGCACCCCTGTAAACAAACTGTGGGAGTGTAGTTGGGCCATGCAGATATATCAAGCTCTCATACGATTCACATATTACCTAGAATACAGTGGAGGTGGGTTTAGGATAATTTGGAGATGACTGGAAAGTGGCGCTAAGTCTGGGACCTTGACTGTGTCACCAGGACTTGCTGAACTTTCACGATGCTGTTCTCTGCGTCAGGGCTTATTGCTTCCCAGTGAAACAGAGAGCGTGGTCTCGGGTAGTGCCTGGCTCCCCCCACGTCTTGGGTTTAATGTGTCACATATTTCTGCAGGGCATTGCCCAGTGGGATAACTGATTAATCTGAGACCATCATTAATTGTTTGAAGCCTGTTATATGGGATGGGAGGGTGGTTTCAGTGTAGATATAATTTGAGAATAGCCAGAGATGAGTGACAACATTCTTGTTTTCTCATCTCCTGTGGACTTCAGATCTTCCAAGTGAGCTTGGCAATTATCTAAGGAAGAAAAGAGCGACATGTGTTTTTTCCCCGTGGGGGCTTTCATTGTCCATTGGGGTCCCTGTGTTTACTGCAGCTCAAGGAAACCATGACAACCATATTTGTCTCTATTTCCTCTCCCCTCGGTGCTTCTGGTTCCATCTGCTCAGTACTCACCAAGAAAGTCAACATTTGGTCTCTTTTCTCATTATAAATAAAAGTGTGTTTATATGAGTTTGTTTTGTAAGAAATATAGAGGAAAATAAAAATGGAAAAGTGGTGTGTGGCTTGATAAATTGTTCGATACCTTCTCTACACCTCCTTTTTCTTAATTTTCGTGACTTGGGACACGTTCATTTGATTTGTCAGAAGGTGCCTTTGTGGTGTGCAGAGATACCAAAAAACCTGCTTTGTAGGTATAGGTCTTGTTGATGAAAATAAATGCCTCCTCTGTTTTCAGTCACAGTGATGCACCTCTAGATCTAAGCATATTTCTTTCACTTCCAAAATCACAGAGGATAGCAGGTGGTTTTGATTTCTAATGCTTTCTACAAGCTCTTAGGGTCATGTGGCTCTTTGATGAGCCCTGCACAAGAAGACAGTAACTATGAGGAAGAAATATATGGCTTCACTCCAGTAGGACATCAGTGAGATCCTTTTTTTGTGGTGTAGGATGCCTTTTATATTTGAGTCCCACTGATGGAATAGCCCAGGACAGAGCCATCCTAGGTCAGGGGTCCTGGCTTGTATCTAGCTTTCCTTTCACTGTTAACTACCTTTGTGACCCTGAGCAAAGCCTTTTACCTCATACGAACCCCAGTTCCTTCATATATAAAATGAAGCAAAGCTAGATGACATACAAACCCCCAAAGAGCTTCAGCATGGCATGATTCTGTTTCATGGCTTGAGCACTAAACGCTGTTTGATGACTCTGTGAGTTTTCCTCTCCTGCTCGTTCAGTACAGTTTTTGCCTGCATGCTGTGGCTCCCGCCCCTTGATCTTAATGAAATGGAAATCGAGATCTGTCCTCATAAACCTGTCTGTGGAATCACCGAAACTACACATCTGAGCATCCTCTCTCTTCCTTCCTTGCCCCCTCTGTCCATGGCAACACATCCCACTTAGTGATCTATTCCTTTATCATATTTGCATCAGTCCCTTCCTTCTGCCACTGCTTTGTGGAGCACCCCACCGACCACAGTCTACTCCTCCCAGATTCAGGCACCCCACAGATCTCTTCCAAGGGCATGCCCCACATCCTTCCATCTGAAAGCCCAAATGACACTTGCATAACCTTTCCCCTATTTATTTAGATGGTGTCAGCTTTTCAGTCTGCTTACTTTGGGGCCTTTCTCTCAAGAAAAACTTTTTTCATGTAAATCTAACACTCTGTAGCTTAATATCCTTTCATAACCCCTCATTCCCTTTGGGATACAGACTCTTCTGATACAGCCCTTACTTGACTTTCCAACCTCACCTCTTAACGTCTCACCTGTTAATATGCCCCTGTGCTCTGTTGTACCAAACTAACTATATGTTGTCTAAACACGCCATGCTTTCTTCTCACCCCTGCATCTTTGTGTACACTGTTTTGTTTCTTCTGCTCCAATATCAATTTGATGGATCCCTACTTATGCTTCAAGACTCAGCTCAAATGACTTCCTCCTGAAGCCTTCCCTAATACCCTCGAAAATTACTATTATTGTCGCTTCTTTCCCTTCATTGCACACTGTACAGTTCTCCTTGTAATCACCAAGATTACCCTCCAACGTAGAAAAGGAGGGAACAGTACAACCCATTCCCCAGCTGATCTTAACAGTTGACAGGTTAAGCTCATACTACATGTATGCCCATCCCCATACCTGCAGGGGATGAGGAAGAATGTATTGAAGAGTCGTTGACCTTTGGGTCTACCTTCTAGCTCCTTTACGGAGGTGAGGAGGTGAGCTATGGGAGTCTCTCCTGCCACATTTCATTAGCATCTTCCTCTCTTGTTTCTCTCAACTGCTCTGAGGCTTAGCATCTTTACTTTTTGTTCCACACTCAGGGTCCTGCTTCTTCTCTGCAAGTGAGTGTTCTCGCACTGCCAAGCCATCAGCTGGATGCCATCCCAGCTGGAGGAAAAGAGGCTTCCCTGATGTTCTGGACTATGTAGCATCTGCAACGCCATAGGCATGTTCTGTAGATTGTCCTGCTGAAATATCATCTGTCTCCTGTTCCCTTCTCTCATCCTAGTCTGATAGGCATCTGACATCAGAAGGAGGAAAGTCAGATGGGAAAAACCTATCCTACAATGTCTATAAAAGGACTTCCTGTATGATCATTTTAGTGATCTGTTTACATGCTTGTCTCCTGCAGACTAAGTATCTCTAAGATCAAATGGTGTTTTTCTTTTTGTATATATCCCTAGTGCATAAGAAAACTCAATGAAGAATCTCATTTATGAATTTGAATACTGTTTATAAACACATATTGGCAAAGTTAATGATTTATAAGTAGCATGTTCTTCCTTCATTTAAAACTTGCTCATGAGTAAGTTAAATTACATCCACAAATATGTTTGAATTTAAAACATTTTCCATTTAAAATTTGCAGTAAGCATTGGCAATATTTTCATGTGCTGATACTTCTAATTCAAGGCATTAGCCTTTAAAATATAAATTAAAGGCAAGCCAAGATAATTGATTTGAATAATTAATCTGCCAAGTCTTATTGCTGCTGGTGAACATATATATAATATATAATATATTACATATATATATAAAACATATAGAGGTAGGCAATATTTGGAGAATCAAGGGAACATTAAAAAGACTAATCACAGAATAACCAATCACAGAAAATGCAACCAAATAGTATACACTGTTTTCTTTAGCACGTTTGAAAGAGGAAGTTGGGTGTCAGTTCAGAGTGCTGGTTGCAGAGATCAACCTTGTTCTCAGGGGGTGGGAAACCCTGGATGGGTCCTCTTGTTTCTGTACAGATGGTGACAGGTCCAGGGGAAGGGACACCTGAAAATCATCTGGCTTTTGATAAACATGTGTTGAAGAATTGATTGTATTGCTAGGTGTCAGAAAGTTGGGTAAAGTATTGAAGAAGTCCTTTGAAGACATACATGCCTTTTAAATGAAGATAGTGTAGTGTAATTTTATATTTTATGGAGAGATTGCACTCCTTTATCAGGGGTCAAAATGTCTTAGCAGAAATATACATCAGTAGAACAAAATAGAAAGCCCAGAGATAAATCCATGTGCCTATGGACACTCATCTTTGACAAAGGAGGCAAGAATATACAATGGAGAAAAGACAATCTAATAAATGGTGCTGGGAAAACTCCTCAACCACCTGTAAAAGAATGAAACTAGAACACTTTCTAATACCATACACAAAAATAAACTCAAAATGGATGAAAGTTCCAAATGTAAGACCAGAAACTATAAAACTCCTAGAGGAAAACAGGCAGAACACTCTCTGACTCTGACAGCAAGATCCTCTGACCCACCTCCCAGAGTAATGGAAATAAAAGCAAAAATAATGGAACCCAATTAAACTTAAAAAGCTTTTGCACAATGAAGGAAATTATAAGCAAGGTGAAAAGACAGCCTTCAGAATGGGAGAAAATAATAGCAAATGAAGCAACTGACAATCTCCAAAATATACAAGCAGCTCATGCAGCTCAATACCAGAAAAAATAAATGACCCAATGAAAAAATGGGCCAAAGAACTAAACAGACATTTCCCCAAAGAAGACATACAGATGGCAAACAAAAACATGTAAAGATGCTCAACATCACTCATCAGAGAAATGCAAATCAAAACTACAATGAGGTACCATCTCACGCAGGTCAGGATGGCTGCCATCAAAAAGTCTACAAACAGTAAATGCTGGAGAAGGTGTGGAAAAAAGGGAACCCTCTTAACACTTTTGGGGGGAATGCAAATTAGTACAGCCACTATGGAGAACAGTGTGGAGATTCCTTAAAAAACTGGAAATAGAACTGCCATAAGACCCAGCAATCCCGTTGCTGGGCATACACACCAAGGAAACCAGAACTGAAAGAGACACGTGTACCCCAATGTTCATCACAGCACTGTTTACAATAGCCAGGACATGGAAGCAACCTAGATGTCCATCGGCAGACGAATGGATAAGAAAGTTGTGGTACATATACACAATAGAATATTACTCAGCTATATAAAAGAATGCATTTGAGTCAGTCGTAATGAGGTGGATGAAACTGGAACCTATTATACAGAGTGAAGTAACTCATAAAGAGAAACACCAATATAATATATTAACTTATATATGTGGAATTTAGAAAGATAGTAATAATGACCCTATATACAAGACAGCAAAAGAGACACAGATGTAAAGAACAAACTTTTGGACTCTGTGGGAGGAGAGGGCGGGATGGTTTGAGAGAATAGTGTTGAAACATGTATATTACTGTATATGAAATAGATGACCAGTGCAAGTTTGATGCATAAAACAGGGCACTCAGAGCCGGTACACTGGGACAACCCAAAGGGATGAGATGGGGAGACACATGTATATCCATGACTGAACACATCAATGTATGGCAAAAACCACTACACTATTGTAAAGTAATTAACCTCCAATATAAATAAATTCAGTTCAGCTCAGTTCAGTCGCTCAGTCATGTCCAACTCTTTGCGACCCCATGAACTGCAGCATGCCAGGCCTCCCTGTTCATCACCAACTCCTGGAGTTTACCCAAACTCATGTCCATTGAGTCGGTGATGTCATCCAACCATCTCATCCTCTGTTGTCCCCTTCTCCTGCCCTCAATCTTTCCCAGCGTCAGGGTCTTTTGAAATGAGTCAGCTTTTCACATCAGGTGGCCAAAGTAGTTAATTAAAAAAAATGTCTTGGAAGTTTTCTCTAACCAGTCTTCCTTATGATGACCTTTGCTTGCTTTGAGTGACTAACATTCATATGGGCTGTCTATTCTCTGCTTTTATATGTCTATATGTTTCCTTATTGATGTGCTTGGTTGCCCAGTCATGACCAATTCTTTGTGACCCCACGGACTGTAGTCCACCAGGCTCCTCTGTCCATGGGGATTCTCCAGGCAAGAATAGGGGAGTGGGTTGCCATGCCCTCTCCAGGGGATATTCCCAACCCACGGATTGAACCCAGGTCTCCCACATTGCAGGCGGAATCTTTACCATCTGAGCCACCAGGGAAGCCCGTATTTCTTTAGGATATTCCCACACTGTAGCTCATCTACTAGATTATCTTATCCTAGGGGTTCATGTCTTTGCATTCTCTATCAGATCAGATCAGTCGCTCAGTCGTGTCCGACTCTTTGCAACCCCATGAACCGCAGCACGCCAGGCCTCCCTGTCCATCACCAACTCCCGGAGGTCACTCAGACTCACATCCATCGAGTCAGTGATGCCATCCAGCCATCTCATCCTCTGTCGCTCAGTATAAATCTATGTTTCAAACATTTTTCCATGGCTATCTTGTGATTTGATTCTCAGAACAACTTTCTAAAGTGAACACAGTATTAACTCTGATTTTTGCAGATGGAAAGACAGATGCAGAGTGTTGAGTAACTTATCCAAAGGCACACAGCAAGTTAAGGGGCTGAGTCCAGATACGTTAATAGATCAGAGTTCATGATCATTCTGCAGTATGCTTTTAAAGAAACAGAATTATCCCAGAAGATGTACTTAGAGATCTGTTAGCTGACAAAATGGACAGGCAGCATTTTTTGGGGTCATGGGATTGTTGTATTCATGTTGTCTAAATATTATGTCTATTTCATGTTGATCATGCATGGAGTGTATAATCCAAGGCTCTGCTCTTAATTGGTGATTAAGAGAGATGGGTTTGTTGGAACCAAATTCTCAGATGACAGAAGATGATGGACATCTGTTGATCTAAAAGTTTATTCAAAACAATAAGGTAAGTATTCCAGAGAGGAACTTTAGCTCACTAGTAGGCATTTTGAATGCTTCTTGGAGTTTTTATCGTTTTCTTTCCCTCTCACTGAGTAAAGGGTTATTATTTTTAAATGAATTAAATACCAAGTTCTGTAATTGCCTGATTACTATCATCTTTCCTCTTTTCGCTCCCCACTGCTCCCCTGACATGAGGCTGACACTTCCTTCAGGCGCTCAAAATTTCATCCCTTGAAAATGGAGTATAAAAACGTATTAAAATGTACCACACGTGGTGATTAATTGTCAGAAGAAAATCACCCAGACCCTTGATCTCAAACATTTTTTTCAAATGCTATAAATCCAATTTATCTCACACTCAAGCTTCTTTGAATTTTAGTGTCTCAATCACCCTATGGTAAGATTGCTTTCTTCTTCAGGGTAATTTAATAAAAAGATGAAATTACCCAGTATATTGCACCCCTTTCTATAAAATAGGTTAATGTCAGAAGAGTTTTCTTTCCTGAATCAACTGCAAATATGTTTTTAATACAAACTATATTAGTCCCTAAAGAAATCTGTTGGTGCAATAGAATACTCATGAAAAAGATACTCTTTTTGGCTAAATTATGAGCACCAATTGCCTTAGACAGTTTCACATTAAATATTTATTTTGAATCCTCTTAGTTTTCAGCTCTGTTTATTTCTGGGGACCACATAGCATATCAAGGATATAAAAATATCATAAAAACAGGCCATAAATGAAATTACCTTTAGCTACAAACTAACTTATCTATATAAGAAAGTAAATTGTACTGATCGCTCTTACTGAGCAAGGGGTTTGCAGATTGTCTCCAGGATAATTTGGTAACTGCTATCTTGGGTTGTTTTCTGTCTTTTTGACGTGTGTCTGTAGTCTCCGAAACATCTGTGATTTTAGTTGGAACATCCACTCTTGTGACTCTGAAGCAGAAGAGCTCATTTGCTTTTCTGCATCACCACCTTCATCTGTGTTTTTGTTTTGCCTCCGCGAGTGAAGGGGGAAGATCAGGGCATTCATCTCTCCCTCCATTAGAAGGATGTATTTTGGTTTTCATCTGATTAGCTGCTGTAATGTGAAGCTTTCGGTTCCTGCCGACAAGATGGGAGACTGGCAGTGACAAGGGCCCTGGGAAGCTCTCAGAAGGCCCACTGAGAACTATTATCATGAGTTTCACTCAAAAGATCAAGTGTCAGGCTTGCTCACCCCATCCTCAAATCCTTGCTTATTCATTAACCATCACCATGTGGTTACTCGGGGAGGTTATAGTGAGGCTTCAGACGGAGTTTCTGAAAGTCTCAAGGCACATGGAACCCAAGGAGCCAGTGATGAATTCAAATGTCTTAGCCCAGCGTGTTCTCAGGGCCAAAGGGTTTAAGCAGCAGTCTTCTTTCCCTTTTAAAAACATGAAAGTGTCAAAAACTGAAAATCTTAATTTGACCCTTTATTCGTGGAGTTTAGGCTCCCCTCGCGGCTCAGTGGTTAAGAATCCACCTGCCAATGCAGGAAATGTGGGTTTGATCCCTGGGTCGGGAAGATCCCCTGCAGAAGAGAATGGCAATCTGCTCTAGGAGTCTTGCCTAGGAAATCCCATGGACAGAGGAGCCTGGCGGGCTACAGTCCATAGGGTTGCAGAAGAGTCAAACCCAACTTATTGACCACTATTCATGGAGTTTAGTGATCTCTCTCTTTTTTTTTTTTTTTCCGAGAGCATTTACTTATCCTAAAGTTCTATTTTATTGTTTAATTTTATTTTTATTATTTATTTCTGGCTGCACTAGGTCCTTGTTGCTGCGTGTGGGCTCCTCCTTCTGGGGGCTTCTCTTGTTGCAGAACGCAGGCTGCAGGGTGTGTGGGCTTCAATGGTTGCATCACATGTGCTTAGTTGCCTCACAGCATGTGGGATCTTCCTGGACCAGGGACTGAACCGGTGTCTCCTGAATTGGCAGGCGGATTCTCAATCCCTGAAGTACCAGGGAAGTCCCTAGTGATCTCTTCGCTATTAGCAGGGCAAAAGAACTAACAAGGAAGATGGAACCGGTTATTTCTGAAAGCCTGAGAAAATGCCTATAAATTCACAACACCATGGGGGGAACTGATTTGTGTAGACTCGAAGGTACCAGTGTCACATTTTTACATCTCTCTACCGCTTCCCAAAATAAGAGTGAAGAACACCTGTACGTCTTAAAGTAAGGCCAGAGAGTGTCTGAAAACTTCAGCCTGACGAGCAAGATGATGAACATGAAAGAAATTCTGTTCCACATTTTCAAAGTTGAGTATTTTCTTTTCTAGAATGCTCTCGCCTTTTCCCTAGGACAGTTCCAGCATCAAGAAAGCTGCTGTTTGTGAGAAATCAGTACTCAAGTAAAATCCCTTCCTCACAAAGAGAAAACTCATGGACCTGAAATACCTGGTCAGTTACTACTGAAAGCAAGGCTGGACTTTGTAAAATGGAGAAGTCAGATAGTAAACTTGGGATCTGGCTGTCTCTTACTTCTTCTATCAGTAAAATAAAAGAGTTATGCACTGGTAATTGTTAATACCTCTTTTGGTTTCAGTATGCTATGATTGGTGAGGCAGCCTATTTCCATTTAGAAATGGCAAATATTAAACTTGCATATTGCTATTCTTACTGGTTATATTCATGGCAGACTCCACTAATTAACTGTGAGAACTTTTCCTGCCAACCTTGGAATTCTAAGGCCTCAGAATCCTTTTATCACCGAATTTCAAGCATCCACTATCCATCAGATGAAGACAAAACTTACATGCCGTTCCAGATACAGTGAGCAGAGATGTAGTGACAAGGCAGGGCACTGGACAGAAATCTGGTCCTGTGTCCGCTTATATACTTCCGTGTAACCCACAAGAGGGCAATTAAATATTTTAAAATAAAATTTGATATAAGTTTTTGTGTGAAAATGAGTTTTCATTTCTCTGAAATAAGTCCCCAGAAATGCAACTGTTGGATCATATAGTAGTTGCATATTGAGTTTTTAAAGAAAATTAGCAAACTCTTTTTCAGAGTGACTAACATTCCCATCAAATACTTATGAATGATCCAGTTTTTCTGCATCTTCAGCAGCATTTCGTGTTCTTGATTTTTTAAGTTTTCACTATCCTGATAGGTGTGTAGTGAGGTCTCATGGTGGTCTTAATTTGCATTTCCCAATAGCTAATAATATTGAACACCTTTCCATAGGCTCTCTTGCTCTCTCTCTAGTTTTTTTTTGCTGTGAAGTGTCTCTTCGTGTCTTTAGCCCATATTCTAATTGGATTGGTTCCTTTTTATTGTTGAGTTTTGAGAGTTTTAAAATACATTCTAGATGCTAGTCCCTCTGTTGTATAAGTGGTTTGTAGTTTTCTCCCACACTATAGCTTGTCTTTTCATCCTTTTTAACAGGGTTTTTGCAAAGCACAATTTGTTTGTTTTGCATTTATCATTTTGTGACTTTGTTTTTTAATTAAGTAATTAATTTTATTTTGGGCTGTGCTGGGTCTTCATTGCTGTGTGTGGACTTTCTCTAGTTGCAGCAAGCAGGGCTACTCTCTAGTAGCGGCGCTCGGGCTTCTTGGTGCAGTGGCTTCTCTTGTTGTGAAGTGCAGGGGCTTCAGTAGTCGTGGTGCATGGGTTCAGTTGCTCCGCAGGATGTGGGATCTCCCCAGATCAGGGATCCAACCCGTGTCTTCCGTATTGGCAGGTGGATCCTTTGTCACTGAGCCACCAGGGAAGCCCTGTGCTGCTGCCAAGTCGCTTCAGTCGTGTCCGACTCTGTGCGACCCCATAGACGGCAGCCCACCAGGCTCCCCCGTCCCTGGGATTCTCCAGGCAAGAACACTGGAGTGGGCTGCCATTTCCTTCTCCAATGCATGAAAGTGAAACGTGAACGTGAAGTTGCTCAGTCGTGTCTGACTCTTAGCGACCCCATGGACTGCAGCCTACCAGGCTCCTCTGCCCATGGGATTTTCCAGGCAAGAGAACTGGAGTTGGGTGCCATTGCCTTCTCCGGGGAAGCCCTATAGGTGCACTTTAATCGAGTTGAGGAAGTTCACCTTATTTCCTATTTTTAAAAAATTAAATTTAAAAACAATTAAAAATTTTTAAAAAATTATTCATGGGTTTTAAAGTTTATCAAATGCTTTTTCTACATTGATCGCTTTGATCATGTCATTATTTCCTTTTTAGCCTGATAATATGATGAATTATACTGATTTTTTTCAAGTATTTAATTATTCTTACACCCCCTGGGTCATAGTCTGCTCGGTCATAACATATAATTAAAAATATATTTATGAATTTTATATGCTAGTATTTCATTAAAAAAATTCTGTGTTTACTTACATTCATGAGAGATATTGGCAACAGTTGTATTTTTTATTTTTTTCTTTTGTACTTCGTCTGGTTTGGTATCAGAGTAACACTTGTTTCATAAAATGAATCAGAAAGCATTTCCTTCTCTCCTATTTTATGGACGAAATTATGCACCAAATCTGGGCTCTCCACCCTCGTTTCCCTTTTGGCAACCTCAGCGCCCCTGCCTTGCCCCCTCCAGGCCCCTGCTACGTCCACTGTTAGGCAGAGCAACTTGTCTGAGTTCTTTCCTCACATCAGGAATACTTCTATATTCTACTGTGATTACCATGACATCATCTGCCATTTTTTTGCCTGGCACCAAAAATCTTAGGTCTCAAGTCCTAGAGTATTCTCCACGCTCCCTGAATCCTTTTCTACGTTATCCTCAAACCTCCCATCAAGGACCCCGTGCTGTGCTAGAGCTGGCTCTTAATCTGGCTCATGAGAACCAGTGCTCAAACATTTAGGAACTTTGTGAGCTGGTTTTTAGAAACAGTCACTATTTAAATAATCTTACAATTAAATTATTTAAAAACAAAGATTCAGAACGCGCAAACATTTTTATCACTTTCCTGATTATTTCACTGCAGTTTTCTGTTACCTATACTCTTGAGGTTATTTCCACTTATTTTATCTGCATGGTAGAAGCACCCTAGAAAGGTGCACTAAAACACATCTTCCCAACTTCACTGTCAGTGATGGCACCTCAGTAACTTGAAACTGGTCATGGTGGGAGCTTTTCTTTCATGGAAGCTGAAAAATTTCACAAATTCAAAGCTGGATGTATTGCCTTATTGATCAACTGGATTCAAGAAAATGATGGCAGAATGTTACCAGTGCACATTAAACTCAAAATTGTGTTATGTCTTAACCAGTTACATTATAAATTGTCCCCAAATTGAAGAAATAGTCTTCCAGAATTCAAAGCTACCATCCAGTTCCACAAAAAAGTCACTGTCATGTCACTGGCAAATGAGAGATGTCCTAAGGTATGTTTTTGTTGCTTTGATGATTTATTCATTAATATAAACAAAAATACCCACAAATATTTATGTCAGAACTACGTTCATCCCATCAGTGACATGAATTGAGTTTTGCTAAACTGCATACTAAGCAAGCATTTTTTCCAGAGGCTATTTCCAGGGAATTTGAAGCCGTGAGGATCAGGAAACAATTGCTTAATTAAACGTTAATTAAGGATATAAAGAGTGGTTAAATAAGGATAGCTCAGTGAGGAAATTCAGTGAAGAAAAGAGGCTGAAATAAGGATAGCTCAGTGAGGAAATTCAGTGGAGAAAAGAGGCTGAATAATTCAGCCAGAAGGTGAGAGAAAGAAGACATGGGGAGACCAAGTTTCGGTGAACAAGGCCCTGACTTTATTTTCCAAAGTAGTTTTTATACCTTAAGTTATGCATAGAGGATAATGGGGGAAGGGGTAGAGTCATGCAGTAAGCCAGGCTTTCTTCCTGCAAACTTATCATATGCAAAAGTTTAGGTGATTTGTATCATCTTCTGGCCTGGAGGCCTGTAAACATTTTAAAACCCTTTCTTCAGAAAACTTATTTTTCTCTAAAGGTGATTAGTCAGGCGCCACCCTCCAAAAGCATTAGATAAAGTTGCATTCCTATAGGGCAAAGGTGTGGTGGGCTATAACAAGAAAAAAAATTAACTCAAGGGCCCAAGGTTACACACATTAAAGCTACTACTTACACCAATCATATTAATCAATACACTGCCAGGGACACAGCAGGTAAGGGATATGGAGACTTAGCAGCAAATATTGGCCCAACAAGTGAAAAACCCTTCACTAATACAATTTCTAATCAATCTTTTAACTGCTCAAAGGAATCTGTATTTAGACAGTTTAGAACATCTCATGCCTCTCACAGTTGGGAGGCTCATGTAGCCAGAAAAACCTATTCAGGCAGGCTAGAGGACTTCCAAAGGAGTTTGTCGGTTGAAACATTATGACACCCAGGAACTTTAATAACTGGAGCTGTAAGTTAACTCTTTTTTCAGAGAGAGGTAGTGAGGGTCAGTCCCCCATAAAGTCAGAGGTGTAGGTGAGAGCACAAAGCAGAAAATAGGCAGAATCTGGTTTTGGGGGTAGATGCTCGAAAACTTCCAGGGGGACTCCTGAGGCTCGATTGTACCTTTGCGTATGCGTAGCCTCCTTCCTCATGACCTTTGCCACGGGCAGAGCTCCTGCTCCCGGCAGAATTGCAGTTACAGATTAGCAACTGATACAAGTTTGGCAAAATAACAGGAAAGAATTCTGTAAGAATAAATTTCTATACAGAATTGACAACACAACCTGTTATTGGTAAATCATGGGCTGCATATCCTTTGTATGAGTGAAATTTATTATATATGTGTGTGAAGAGGAACTAAAAAGCTTCTTTTTTTTTTTTTTTTTCATTTTATTTTATTTTTTATTTTTTTTGCAGGGGAAAATGGACAAACGAAAGGATCAATGAGGGTGGGAGGGAAATGGGAAGAAAGAAGGGGAGTGATGGTGGGGAGGAGTGTATGTAATTTCTTAACCAATGGCTTTCTGTTTTTAATCACAAAGAACACTTAAAAAAAATCATGTTGAATTCATCCTATATTAGGAGGTTTGTTCTCGAAATGAAAAGTTCAGGAAACAAAAAGTCCAGTTTGGGTGTCCTCATCTTTAGACACATCTTGGTATTTTGTATTGGTAGGTCTATCTTTACCACAATATATTATTTAAGACAGGATCACATTTGTCACCTCTTCCTCCCTACTACCCAAAGTGGTACCAAACCCATAAAATAGTCAATAAACCTTTACAGAGTGAACAAATAAGTCTTTTTTTTTTTTTTTAAAACTCTCCTGAGTGAACTGAATTTTTTGAGGCTCATAAGTAAATATGTTTTGCTCTTTACTTTGTCTATTACAGCCAGATTATATGAGTGGGGTATTAAAGTCTCCCACTATTATTGTATTGCTGCATATTTCTTCTATCATATTAATTAATGTTTGTCTTAGATATATCAATGCTCCAATGTTGGGTGCATATATATTTATAATTGTTATAACTTCTTTTTGGATTGTTCCTTTAAGTCGTTATGTGTAACCTTCATTGTCTCCTTTTCAAGATCTTTAAAGTCAATTTTATTTGATATAAGTATTGCTACTCCTGTTTTCTTATGGTCCATATTTGCATAGAAAATCTATTTCCAGGCCTTCATTTTCAGTCAGTATATATCCCATATTTTAAGGTGGTTCTCTTGTAGACAACATATATAGGGGTCTAGTTTTTGTATCCATTTGACCCATTTTAGTCTTTTGGTTGTCTCTTGTAGACAAGGTATGTAGGGGTCTTGTTTTTGTATCAATTCGGCCAGTCTTTGTCTGTTGATTAGGGCATTCAGCCCATAAACATTTAAAGCAATTATTGATAAATAAGATTTACTTTATTGTTTTGGGTTCGAATTTATACACCCTTTTAGTGATTCCTGTCTAGAGAATGTCCTTTAGTTTTTGTTGGAGAAATGGTTTAGTGGTGCAAAATTCAACTTTTGCTTATCTGTGAAGCTTTTGATTTCTCCTTCATATTTGAATGAGATCCTTGCTGGATACAATAATCTAGGCTGTAAGTTATTTTCTTTCATCACTTTAATTACGTCTTGCCATTCCCTCCTGGCTTGGAGAGTTTCTATTGAAAGATCAGCTGTTATCCTTATGGGAATTCCCTTGTGAGTTATTTGATGTTTTTCCCTAGCTGCTTTTAATATTTGTTCTTTGTGTTTGATCTTTGTTAATTTGATTAATATGTGTCTTGGGGTGTTTCGCCTTGGGTTTATCCTGTTAGGGACTCTCTGGATTTCTTGAACTTGAGTGGTAATTTCCTTCTCCATTTTAGGGAAGTTTTCAACTATTATCTCCTCAAGTATTTCCTCATGATCTTTCTTTTTATCTTCTTCTTCTGGAACTCCTATGATTCAAATGTTGTAGCGTTTGATGTTATCCTGGAGGTTTCTGAAATTGTCCTCATTTCTTTTGATACGTTTTTCTTTTTTCTCATCTGATTCATTTATTTCTAGGATTCTATCTTCTAATTCACTAATCCTATCTTCTGCCTCTGTTATTCTACTATTTGTTGCCTCCAGGGTGTTTTGGATCTCATTTATTGCATTATTAATTATGTGTTGACTCTTTTTTATTTCTTCTAGGTCCTTGTTAAACCTTTCTTGCATCTTCTCAATCCTTGTCTCCAGACTCTTTAACTGTGATTCTATTTTGATTTCGAGATTTTGAATTAATTTTGCTATCATTATTCGGAATTCTTTATCAGGTAGATTCCCTATCTCTTCCTCTTTGGTTTCGTTTGGTGAGCATCTATCCTGTTCCTTTAGCTGCTGGGTATTCTTTTGTCTCTTCATTTTGTTAAAATTGCCAAGTTTAGAGTGTCCTTACTATATTCTGGTAGTTTGTTGAATTCTCTTTATTGAGGTGGTTTACAGGTCTTTTCAATATCTGATCTCTGCCTTGTTACAGAGGGGGCGGAGATGAACACCCAAATCTAAACCGGCCAGGTTCAGGCACTCGGATAATCTTCAGAAGCACAGACTTGGTTGAGTCTGCGTTTTATGCCCTTCCCAGATCCGAGTAGCGCAGGTGATGAAATGTTCAGCGAGCGCAGCTGCTGCGACTTATCGCCTCTCCGCCGCTCAGTTTTCTGGGTATACAAACAGCGCACTTTCTCAGGCAGATGTTGACCATCCAGAGCCCCAAGAAGCATGAGTCAGCACAGAAACCTACTCACAGTTCCGTTAGACAGTGTCTCTCTAGGGCTGTAATTGCCCGCCTCCGGCCCTGGCTGCCTGTCACCGGAGTGGGACGGCCTGCAGCTGGCCAACTCTGTGCAGCCCTTTGTTCCGTAGGTAGTCCTGGTGGTGTCTTAAGTTAGGGCTGGCTTTTGATGTAGTAGATGACCGACAGTCTGGTTATTTCACTCAGATAGCGCCCGAGATAGCCAGGCCAAATCCTTTCGCAAAGCAATGCAGGCCTCGCCGCTCCTCCTAGCCCAGCCCCCGCTTGCCAATAGCAAATGCTGGTGTCCGTGCCACTTCTCCACAAAAGGAGTTACCGCAGGGCTCGTTTTCTCGTTTTGAAGACAATGAGTTGTCTTTCTAAGTGCCTGATGTCCTCTGCCGGCATTCAGAAGTTGTTTTATCGAATTTATTCAGCATTCAAATGTTCTTTTAATGGATTTATGGAGGAGAAAGTATTCTCCCCGTCTTACTCGTCCGCCATCTTAGCTCCTCCTCCAAGCTTCTTGATGAAAGTGAAAGAAGAGAGTGAAAAAGTTGGCTTAAAGCTCAACATTCAGAAAATGAAGATCATGGCATCCAGTCCCATCACTTCATGGGAAATAGATGCGAAAATAGTGGAAACAGTGTCAGACTTTATTTTTCTGGGCTCCAAAATCACTACAGATGGTGACTGCAGCCATGAAATTAAAAGACACTTACTCCTTGGAAGGAAAGTTATGACCAACCTAGATCACATATTCAAAAGCAGAGACATTACTTTGCCAACAAAGGTTCGCCTAGTCAAGGCTATGGTTTTTCCTGTGGTCATGTATGGATGTGAGAGCTGGACTGTGAAGAAGGCTGAGCACCGAAGAATTGATGCTTTTGAAGTGTGGTGTTGAAGAAGACTCTTGAGAGTCCCTTGGACTGCAAGGGGATCCAACCAGTCCATTCTGAAGCAGATCAGCCCTGGGATTTCTTTGGAAGGAATGATGCTAAAGCTGAAACTCCAGTATTTTGGCCACCTTATGCGAAGAGTTGACTCATTGGAAAAGACTCTGATGCTGGGAGGGATTGGGGGCAGGAGGAGAAGGGGACGACAGAGGATGAGATGGCTGGATGGCATCACTGACTCGATGAATGTGAGTCTGAGTGACCTCCGAGAGCTGGTGATGGATAGGGAGGCCTGGCGTGCTGCGATTCATGGGGTCGCCTCGGACACGACTGAGTGACTGCTCTGATCTGATTTGATCACTTGTTTTTTTCCTGGAGATTTTATCAGTATAATACTGTGAAGACCTTAACCCTTATAAAGGTATTCCTTTTTTTCTTATCAAGGTATTTCTGACATTTTATTTTAAAGGATGCTTTCATCACCAGACATTGCACTTCAGGCAAAGTTATGTGTGAAAAAATTTGCTCACTTGTCTCAATTCTTCTAAGCCTTAAAATGTAATCCACCAATCTACCAGCAGGTGTCACTGTGGTGCAGAGTCACCATCAGAAGGACTCCAGTTTCTGGCTTCCTGAGTATTGGAGTTGAATTGCTTCCAGTTAAGTTACACACCAAACATCTCCTAAAGTCTGTTTATACAAACATATCTCACACCCAGGTTCTCTAAAAAAAGGCAAGACAGTTCCAGAGGCACAATCCCCTGGCTCTGTTTGCTTGCTTCTTTTGCATTTTAAACCCTGCTATTATGTATATGTTCCGAAAGCCCCGGTACCTTCCATTTAGCTCTATTCACAGTATGATTCATAGACCAGCATCTCAGGTGTTACCTGGGAGCATGTTTGAAATATAGCATGTCAGACTCTGCCCCAGACCTCGTGAACGAGAATCTGCATTTTACTAATGTCACCAGGGATTTTTATGCACATTCAAGTGAGTGTATGAAGCACTAATGTAAGTGTCTCAAACAGTGACAGTTTCTGTGAGGCTAAGAACAAGAGGAGAAAATAACTTTCAGCCTCATTGGTCAAGAGAATAAAGTTAGTGGGAAGGAGAGCACCATTTCCCATCTGATATTTTCCTTCTTGCATGTTAAATTGCCTATACTTTTTCTTTCTTTAAAAAAAAATTCTGGACAGATAGACTTTTCTGGATTTCCTGCACAACCTGGCCTCAGCCAACTTCTCCAGTGTTATGTCTTGCCAGCTCCATTCTGCACTCTGTATTTCAGCCACACTAAATTACTTGCCAATGTGACCTTCTTAAAACTCTGATCTGATCTATTTCTCCACTGCTTAAAGTGGCTTCCTCTTGCTCTTCGGATAGAGATCAAAATTTCTGCTGTGTTTTATAAAGGCTCCCAAGATCCAACCCTGTCTGGCTGTGTGTTCTTCCTCAGAATCTCCAGCCTCCTTAGACTCAGTGCTTTGGCCTCAAATGCTCGCTCTCACTCTCCCTCCTGAGTCTTAGTCCATTCTATTTCCTCTCCCTGGAATGCTCTACCTGCTACCAACTCGTCTATTTCCCAGCTGATACTTTCTTTAAAGAACCTGGGAAGCCTTTTCTTCTAAATCCCTCAGATGCACAAAAGTGCTTCATTTGATGATCCTCTAATACTTGCATTTTTACTTCATGGTGCTTATCATGTCTGTGATGACTATTTCATAGATGTGTATTTTCTCTGGTAGACCGTTGGTCTGTAAAGGAAGCGGGTATGTCTGTTCTGTTCATCTGAAGACTCTGCTGTGGCCATCAACACCCTGCTTGGTCTGGTCCTTGATCTTTTTGCTCTCACCACCTCCTGTCACTCTCGCCTCCCTGCTTCCTTTGCTCTCACTGCTGTTCCCCAGAACCTCTCACTGCAGGTCTGGGTCCTCACTGATCTTCCATGTGGCCATTCCTCGTCTTCTTCAGACCGTTAAGTCTTTTTGCTGAACCCTAGCAGAATATCTCGAGGCAGACTGACGTCATGGGAGGATTGGTGATGTGTCTCGGCTTGGGTCTTGCACCACATTTGCCTTTTGTTGGATTGCTTGTTGTCCACTGATAAACAGGAAATAGTTGATCTGTATTGTACACACTTTACAAAGATGTGACTCTGAACAAAGTTCCCTTTCTCCATGAACATCTGGTTCCTGAGGTTCGCTGCTCCACAAGCTCAGATGAAGAGCGTGGAGATGAGGTTGCCCTTGTCTTTGGGGACTAATGTGCTGGGGCAAAGGAGACTTGGATGCTGAGGGGACTGAATCATAGTCAGGATTGTTTATTATTATTTGGTTTATCTGTTAAAGTCTGAGAAATGTCTAAGACTTTTTCCTTCCTCATTTCTCATGAGTTTACAAAAATAATATTATTGATGCAAGGGAGAGGCTAAAATGAAGCCAAGCCATCCAAGTTGGATTTTTTTCTTAACACTTAAAAACAAAGCTGTTGTTTTGAGAACAAATGTATGTCTCCATTCTTTCCTTCATTCAGCTCCCTGCTTAGAGAGCATCCACTTTGTGCCACGTCTTGTGTTTCCTTTTACCGATTAAAACTGGAGAAGGAAATGGCAACCCACTCCAGTATTCTTGCCTGGGAAATCCCATGGACAGAGGAGCCTGGCAGGCTACAGTCCCTGGGGTCACCAAAGAGTCAGACATGACTGAGCGACTAAACACACATACTGATTATAACACTACAGCACTCCCTTGGCCCCTGGTGAGTTTATCCTTCAAAGTTTTACAAGTTAAACTGTCTGCTCCTGTGGGAAATCCTCCATGATTTTATTCCCTATGAAGAATTCTTCACTCTTTCCCTACCTTGATATGTATAGTTTTATTCACATGATTTAGTTTAACACATAGTTAATTGAGGGCTTCCCTGGTGGCTCAGCTGGTAAAGAATCTTCCTGCAATGCAGGAGACCCCAGTTCGATTCCTGTTTGGAAGATCCACTGGAAAAGGGATAGGCTACCCAGTCCAGTATTCCTTGGCTTCCCTGGTGGCTCAGCTGGTAAAGAATCCACCTGTAATGTGGGAGACCTGGTTTAGATCCCTGGGTTGGGAAGATCCCCTAAAGAAGGGAGTGGCTACCCACTCCAGTATTCTGGCCTGGAGAATTCCTTGGACTGTATATAGTCCATGGGGTTGCAAAGAGTTGGACATGAGTGAGCAACTTTCAGTTTCACTTCATAGTTAATCCAACAAATATTTGTTAAGTGTCTTCCTAGGAAATGGGCTAGGTGTTGGAATGAGGAATGTGAAAAAGCATAATGCCTTCCCCGAAAGGTTCACAGCCAGTTTGGGAAGCCCACTCTTGATGGAGAAGACACAACAAAAGTCTCAAACTCAGAAATAGGAAGTATGATGGTGTGTCCAGGAAGCAGCCCCTGGCTTGGTCTGGCTGGAGTGCAGGATTTCAGGAGGTGATGAAGCGGCAGCATGGGATGACGGGCAAGGGAAGCAGCAGCAATGCTGATACTGATACTAACTACGAGCACATTTGTTTGCCAGGCACTGGGCACAGTAGTTCCCAGGAACACGGAGATGTTGCGTAACCTGTGTAGCTCCACACGGATTGTTGGTGATGGAGCCAGAATTTGACCCGGGTATGGTGCAGTGTGAGAATTTGAATTTTGTCATAGGCAAATCATCAGCCCAACAAGCATTGCATGGGCTCCGTCTATGCATGAAACACTTTTCTACTTATTGTGCCTGTCTGTCTTCCCTAGGAGTTTTGATTTAGAGATGGAAACCTTTTTCTGTTCATCTTTGTCAACCTTGTACCTAAGAGAGTGCTTGGGATGAGGCAACCATGTAAGGAGTTATCATTCTTCACGCTTTTCCCATCCTTGCCTTGCTCACAGCAATGCCCTTCTCCTAGGGATCCGAGTTTCCTCTAATTGCTAACCCCAGCATCTTCTCATCCCTTCCTTTTAGATAAGCTTGAGTATTTGCTAGTGAGAAGATTTAGAAGGTAAAAAGGATTGTTATTCTTTTATTTTCATGGTCATGCTTTTGCGTAAGTGAATCTTTGGACAGAGAGCAACTAAAACGTCCTTTGAAAAGAAGGACTCATTTATCATATCAGATCAGATCAGTCGCTCAGTCGTGTCCGACTCTTTGCGACCCCATGAACTGCAGCACGCCACGCCTCCCTATCCATCACCAGCTCTCGGAGGTCACTCAGACTCACATTCATCGAGTCAGTGATGCCATCCAGCCATCTCATCCTCTGTCGTCCCCTTCTCCTCCTGCCCCCAATCCCTCCCAGCATCAGAGTCTTCTCCAATGAGTCAACTCTTCGCATGAGGTGGCCAAAATACTGGAGTTTCAGCTTTAGCATCATTCCTTCCAAAGAAATCCCAGGGCTGATCTCCTTCAGAATGGACTGGTTGGATCTCCTTGCAGTCCAAGGGACTCTCAAGAGTCTTCTCCAACACCACACTTCAAAAGCATCAATTCTTCGGCGCTCAGCCTTCTTCACAGTCCAGCTCTCACATCCATACATGACCACAGGAAAGACCATAGCCTTGACTAGGCGAACCTTTGTTGGCAAAGCGATGTCTCTGCTTTTGAATATGCTATCTAGGTTGGTCATAACTTTCCTTCCAAGGAGTAAGTGTCTTTTAATTTCATGGCTGCAGTCACCATCTGCAGTGATTTTGGAGCCCAGAAAAATAAAGTCTGACACTGTTTCCACTGTTTCCCCATCTATTTCCCATGCAGTGATGGGACCAGATGCCATGATCTTCGTTTTCTGAATGTTGAGCTTTAAGCCAACCTTTTCACTCTCCACTTTCACTTTCATCAAGAGGCTTTTTAGTTCCTCTTCACTTTCTGCCATAAGGGTGGTATCATCTGCATATCTGAGGTTATTGATATTTCTCCTGGCAATCTTGATTCCAGCTTGTGTTAAGAAATACCAAAAGCCTAGTGTTGTGCTGATGGCAGATGAGAAAGATGTTAAACCTTACGAGGACAGTCCAAGATGAATACAATTCTCGGCTGCTCACGTTCATGTAAGAGTGAAATGAAGATGGCGAGAACTGGCACTTGTTCCTCTGTGGTTTCATGTGTGGCAATGGGGACTCCTGGCCACTCACGTGATGAAAGGGGTAATCAGCCGAGCATTACCTGTGACACAGAAGCTGTGTCACAGAAGTAATGGTCCTGGGCCCAGTAGCAGAATACGGATAAGGAGTAGTATTAAGTAGTATTATGTATTAAGTAGTATTAAGGGAAAGGGGAACTTCCAAGTTTCTAGAACCTACCTAGAGATATCAGCTTCTCTTTTATTTATTTTTAAATTCAAATTTTATATGTATTAAGAATAGTGATTCAGAATTATTTAGTATGAAAACAGAACATTTGGAAAACACAGCCATTAAGAAGAACTAGGAAAGTAGGGATTTCCTTGGTGGTCCAGTGATTGAGACTCCATGCTTCCAATGCAGGGGACTTGGGTTTGATCCCCGGCAGGGGAACTAAGATCCCACATAGCCTGTAGTGTGGGCAAAAAATAAAAGAAACAAGCAACAGCAACAAAAAAAGAGGAACTTGGGAAGTAAACTCTAGTATACCCACACAATGCAGTATTATCTGTTTTTTAGTTGTTTATATTTAATAAATGAGGTAGATCTATAGGAAGTGACTTTACAAAGATACTGGTGTTGAAGTGGTCAATGAAAACAGCAAGTTGTAGAGCTCCCAGGTGTGTTTATTATTATTTTTTAAATTTTTATTGGAGTATAGTTGCTTTACAAAGTTGTGTTAATTTCTACTGAACAGCGAAGTGAATTAGCTACATGTGCACACATATCCCCTCTTCTTTGGATTTCCTTCGCATTTAGGTCGCCACAGAGCACTGAGTAGAGTTCCCTGTGCTGTACAATTCATAGAGACATAAGCCTCTCTTTTGATACACCTTGTGTGAATGAGTTTTATTATTCTTTTGCCATTGTTATGAAGCTTTTACTAAGGGTCTCCTGGGAACTAATGCCCATGGGAAGTTATTTTCGATTTATTTATTTATAAAAAATGTTCTTTTATATTGGAGTAGTGTTCTTGCCTGGAGAATTCCAAGGGTGGAGGAGCCTGGTGGGCTGTGATCCTTGGGGTCACAAAGAGCTGGACGTGACTGAGTGACTAACACACACACACAGTTGTTTAACAGGTCATGTTAGTTTCAGGTGTACAGCAAACGCCTTCAGCTGGACATATCCATGTATCTATTCTTTTTCAAATTCTTTTCCCATTTAGGTTATTACAGAGTGTTGAGCAGAGTTCCCTGTGCTTGCTATACAGTAGGTCCTTGTTGCTTATCTATTTTAAATATAACCGTGTATATACGTTCTTCCCAAACTCCCAATTTGCCCCATCCCACCTCTCTTCCCCCAGTAACCATAAGTTTGTTCTCTAAGTCTGTGAGTCTTGAGAATTAGGTTTCGTCTAAGAAACCTCTCCTGTTGCCTTGTTTTCTGAAAACACACTTGAAAATAATCACGTACTACTCTTAGACCCTCTAGATGGCCTATATTTCAAATTTTCCCATAGCTAAATATGACAGATCTATACCAATATATCTGTTCCCATCTTTCCCATTCTGAAATGCTTGCGTATTGCTAAAAATGTTCCATGTGATTCTTAGAGATGGGAAAGGAAAGAAATTGATTGGGAATGGTAGGACACTTGACACAGAAATTTAACATGCAGTGCATTCCTGGAAAAGCGCAGAAAGTAGCCATCATGTGCAGTTCCTGGGTGTTGCACACATAGCCTAACAGTCTTCAGAAGAGAATACTACATTTTACTATTGTGTCTAATGGATTCACTAGGCCTTACATAGAATTCCTAAGTGTTAAGGGAAGTATGACTGTTATCTCAGGTGATGTGTTAATGAGTGAGTTTAAGACCATAAGTTGAAAAGTGTATGAGGTTTGTACCGCTGTGCAGTTGTCTGCCCAGCACCTCTTCCTCGGGGGAGTGCCCTCTGTCTAGCTCCCCAGGTCTCGTGGATGCCCCTCTGCCATTCATTGGGTGCTCTTTCCCCTTCACAGAGTTGGGCGCGGGCACACTGCACACAGTGCCCAGCGGTGTTCCACATCGCCGTGGCTGTGCTGGTTAGTTCAGGGGGAGCCAAAGGATTCATCAATGCACAAAGGATTTGACTTCCATTTCTCTGCCGAAGATGGCTCTGGACTTGGGTAGATATTATTTTGTTTATTTTTTAAAATAATTTTATTTGCTTCTGTTGGCTGTGCTGGGTCTTTGTTGCCACACGGGCTTTTCTCGAGTTGGGGCGAGGTAGGGCTTCTCTAGTCGCCAGGCTTGGATTCTCGTGGCGGTGGCTTCCACAGTTGTGGCTCCCAGGCTCTAGGGCACAGGCTCAGTAGTTGTGGCGAATGGGCTGAGTTGCTCCTCTGCACGTGGGATCTGCCTGGATCAGGGATTGAACCTGTGTGCCCTGCATTGGCAGGTGGATTCTTTACCACTGAGCCACCAGGGAAGCCCTATTTTATTTTTCTAATTGGAGAATAATTGCATTACAATGTTATGTTGGTTTCTGCTGTACAACAGCCTGAATCTATAAGTTCCTGCTATTGTCTCTTTTACACATAGTAGTGTGCGTGTGTGTGTGTATGTATATATCAATGCTACTCTCTCAGTTCCTCCCACCCTCTCCTTCTTGGGTAGATTTTAGATGAGCCCTTTCCCAACGCATGAAGATGAACAAGACAGACAGGTACCTCTGCTGAGAAGCGGTCAACTCCTGTTTCCCCCCTGCCAAAGGGTCTGTGTCCAGCGACCACCTTTCGTCTCAAACTGTCCTGAGGGCCTCTACAGATCCACCCACAACGCGGAGGACTCTGGCCACAGCTGCAGACGTCTGCTTTCTACCTTTCTTCCTTTTGACTCTTATTCTCAGTAAGTCAACTGCTTTCTTATATTTGTGGACCATGTTAAAACCTCCTTGGATAATATCTCAGGTTCCAACCACACCACACTTTTCTAGATGGAGTTGAATGTGGACATGACTGCGGCTTAGAGGAAATTCTTGTAGCTACTCTGAATCCCAGGGAGTTCGTCAGGTGGCACTGGACGACTGGCCCCTTCTTGCAAAGCCTGCCCTGGAATTTTTATTTTTCCAGGAAACCTTTCCTCAATGGCTCAGTGGGTAAAGATTAATTTGCCTGCAATGCAGGAGACACAGGAGACGCATGTTTGATCTCCCGGTTGGGAAGGCCCCCTGGAGGAAGAAATGGCAACCTGCTCCAGTATTCTTGCCTGAAGAATCCCATGGACACAGGAGCCTGGTAGGCTAAATCCGAGGGATGGCAAAGAGCTGGACACGCCTGAGTGACTAAGTGCACAGAAGAAACCTTTTAAGCTGAGTCGGATGAGTTGATCAACTTTGGAGCCACTTGAGAGATAAGAGAACAAAACCGCTACTCTTCCTGGAAAAGATGGAAAGGGTCAATGAGAAGAATTATTTATATCTCTCACTGCCACCTTCAGCGGGCAGTTAAGATCGCCCTATTGAGTGGCCTCTGCTTATTAATAGAAGGAGTGAAGAAAGAAAAATGGAGTTAATGTTGCCATGAGGACATGACAGAGCCTCTGGTTTCCAGGATGGGCCTGAAATGAATTAAAGCCAGATTATACCAACAAATCTGTCACGCCGCCCTGCAAACAGGAAGCCTCAGCTGGGCCAACAGGAGTTAGTCACGGCACACACTGGCAAACCCTACCAGACCAGGGGATGAAAATTCTGCTTCATCTGCAAAAATGAACTCTTGGAATTTGTACAGCGTTTTCCCTTACCCACTTTCTTCTCTCCAAAGGCCGGTCATAGATCTGCTTGGCTGGCTTCTGCTTCTGCTGTACCATTAAGCGTAGAAATTGGTATGTGAAACGTGATCCCAACGAGCCGTGTGTCTTTGGATTCAGTGACCTCATCGTTTGGGACCTGAGTTTCACCTTCTGCAAAATAATGAGGTTGGCATCTCATGATCCTAGTACTTTAATTCTTTTTTGGAGATTAGAACATAGTGTATAACACATTTATTGCCCACCCGTGAAGTGCTCATCTGAGGATACAAATGCTGTCGATGAAGTTTATTTTCAAGAGTTTTCAGTGTCTAACCAGCAAGGACCTCCTGTAGAGCTCAGAGGACTCCGCTCAACGTGATGTGGCAGCCTGGATGGGAGGGGAGTTTGGGGGAGGATGGACACATGTGTGTGTATGGCCGAGTCCTGTTCGCTGTCCACTCGAAACCAGCACAGCATTGTCAATAGGCTATAACCCAAAACAAAATTAAAAGTGTTTTTTAAAAATGAGTTTTCAGTGTCTGTGGGGTGATGTGCATTTAGAAAATGTGTTCTAAAAATAGGGATAAGATCAACAGAACTGAACATACTTAAAAGACATTTAACAGTGTGTCCAAATGGGTTTTTCCCTGCTCCAGAATTGTAGCTGGAGAAAGGTCCTGCGTGCATATTACAAAGACAGTCTTGAGCACACGAGGCCAGTGCCACCTGCCTAGGGCTTACTGGGAGGGACCAGAACCACACGGGTCCCAGCCCCACCATCCACTGTCATGAGAGTGGGTGGGGAAGGTGGGGGAGTCTTCGTTGAGTGAACAGCACAGTATCCCAGGTGAGAGATCATTGCCTCCCATTCCTAACCCATGCGTAAAGCCAAACAAGAAGGCTTCTAGGAGAATTTGTCTTAAAGATGGGAGGGAACTTTAAGACATGAAGACTGGCAGCTCGCTCCTTGACTGGGCATGTGCCAAGCTGTCAGCCTCCAGGGGCACCCCGATTCTCCCGTCTGTGCCCAGCAAATGTTTTCAGGGTTAGTGGAGGAGCAGACTGGAATCCTAGGACAGAACTTACGTTGTCCTTTTCAGTCTTAGGTTTGGAGATGTCCTTAGACCAATAGAGTTCAGAGCTAGAGATTTCTGAGGATGAAGGGCCAGTTGGAGGAGGCCAGGCTAGCAGGCTTGATGGATTTTAATACAAGATGTTTGTGGAAAGGACTGGGCAGCTCGAACCTCATTCCAGTTCTCCATCGGCCTTACCGGGTGCACAAGAGAGGACTCCAGCAGTCTTGGCCACTCCCCATCAAGAGTACCAGGTTTCCCTGAGAAGCAGCAGTGAGCCTGCCAAATGGGAAATGGTGGCACCCTTCTGGGTGAGGTCATCGGTCGTGGAGGGTGCTGGGTGAAAGCTAATCTTTTTCTCAGAGTGTCATCACCTACTTGGCAGCCACCAGCAGTGCACACAACTAGACTGAGTGAGAGCGAGTTTGGGAAGGGCCCTTACCACGCAAGGAGACTCTGGTCCACCACCCCTCTCTCTTCCCAACACTCGAGGGACATAAAGCTAGACAAAGAAGGAGGAGGTGTCTAGAGGTGTCTAAAGCAGATGACAAGGCTTTCTGGTATCTATCAGGTACTGGAAATCTACTGAATCTGCTCCATGCTGTTAAGGGAGCTATTGCCCAGTGGGGAAGGTAGAATCCACGTAGCCCAAATGCAGGCAGCTCCTGTTCCATATTTATGCTCTGCTAAGCTGAGAAAATTTAAACATTAAGTTAAAGTGTCATGGTGGCAGACTAACTCTGCTTGGGAACACTCAAGGATTCAGTCAAATAGAAGAGACAGGCTCCATTAACTTTAGGACAAATACAACTGATAAGTGATATAGGTCAAATAAAATGCTGGTGGGGGCAGGATGCTGAGGCAGACTGGATGGATTCCGACTGGAAGTGAATGGCTGCTCTGAAGAGGTGACATCTGAGCTGGAAAGCAGGAATTTGAAAGAAGGAAAAAAGGGTGGGCTTTCTTGGTAGAAGAACCAGAATCAATAAGACACAGACAGTGAGTAGTGAGTAATCAGTTCTGATTAGAATAGAGAAAGGGAGGGAGGGAGGTTAGAATTTAAGGCTGTCCCAACCTGCTTCCCAGGTGGCGCTGCTGGTAAAGAACCTGCCTGCCAATGCAGGAGCTGCTAGAGATGTGGGTTCACTCCCTGGGTCGGGAAGATCCCCTAGAAGAGGTCATGGCAGCCCACTCCAGTCTTCTTGCCTGGAGAATCCCATGGACAGAGGAGTCTGGCAGGCTACAGTCCATGGAGCTGCACAGAGTTGGCCATGGCTAAAGTGACTTAGCACAACTTGCTTCAGCTCACTTTTCCAGCTCTAAGGATTGCCGTCTTTATGCTTAATGACAACGAAAAGTCATTGAAGTATCTGAGAACACAGTTTAGAATATTTTAAAGGTATTATTCTGGCAGAGGGAGAGTTGGAGGAAGAAGAGAGCAGAGAAGAGTGGGCACTGGGCAGGATTTTGCAGCGCTTCAGTTGAGAAGTAATGAGTGTCTGAGTCAGAGCATGACAATGAGGATGAGGATCGCTGTAGCTCTGAGAGGCAGTGAGAGTCACTGGATGGAGGTAAAAGCTGAGTAAGAAAGAGTCCAGTACAGCCAGTACAGTCCAGTACAGTCCAGTACTTAGTCCAGTCCAGTACTAAGTAGGTGATAAGTGCCATGAAGCATGAGAAGGGAAACAGATTTTGTAGGGGAAGAAGGAGAGAGACAAGAGAATAATAGTGACCAACATTTATTAAGCCCCAGGAATTCCGTGGTGGTCTAGGGGGTGGTTAAGAGTCCGCCAATGCAGGGAGTGTGGGTTTAGTCCCTGGTCAGGGAACTAAGATCCCACATGCTGCATGCCCAAAAGTAAAATAGTAATAATAATTGAAAAATTTTAAACAGTTTGCTCATTTTGAGAGTTGGTCCAGTGGTTAACACCCTTTGCTTCCAGAGCAGAGGGCACCGGTTCGATCCCTGGTCAGGGAACTAAGATCCAATGTGCTATGTGGTGCATCTGAAAAAAAAGTGTCCACTTGGTATCAGCACTTTTCTGAGTGATTTACACAGATTAATTCATTTCATCCTCAAAACAACTTTAAGAATAGATACTATTAAGTATCACCATCTTACAGATGAGATTAGATAACAACTTAAGTTTTCTGTGTGTCAAATTTGAGGTACTCATTCAAGTATCAGATGGATGTACAGTATGTGTGTGTGTGCTAAGTCTCTTCAGTCACGTCTGACTTTTTGCAACCCTAAAGGCCAAGAGCCTGGCCTTTGCCTGCCAAGCTCCTCTGTCCACGGAATTCTCCAGGCAAGAATACTGGAGTGGGTTACCATGCCCTCCTCCCGAGGATCCTCCCAACCCAGGGATCGAACCTGTCTCTCTTACATCTTTGGCATTGGCAGGTGGGTTCTTTAGCACTAGCACCACTTGGGAAGCCCAAATGTACAGTAGGTTTTTGGAAATTTCAGTCTTGAATTTGGGAGGGAAGTTTTGGCCGGATACTTGAGAGTGTTCCATGGATAGTAATCTTTGCATCCTGAAAGTGTCTGAGGGCAGCATGCCCTATTATAAGACTGAGAGAGACCCTGGGAAACCAGAAACTCCACCAATGAAAGAACAGGGAGGAAAGGAGTGTGGCAGGGATGGCTGGCTGCTCACTGTAATCTGTGTCTCTTCTTCCTGGGCGTATCTCCCAGGATCCCGTGCAGCTACATGTGGTGGATTGCTAGCCAGAAGGATGTGTGAGCCAACATGATGTGGCCATAATCCATGCAGCCTTCCATGTGGGCTTTTCTGTGTTCCTTTCTCTTCTAGCCGACTAGGCTGGAGACCTCAGGGAGACTCTCATATGTAGTTAACAAATCTTTCATCAGCCTGGGTCTCCTAAGTGACTGCGTGGAGCAGAGCATTCCATACCCTCATCACCAACCAGGATGACTTGAGATTGCACCGGGCTCTTCAGTGAGTGAGGAATTCGTGTCTGTTGTGATTGAATCATGTCATTCTGAGTCTACAGTAGTTACTTACCCTAACCAAAGCAGAGAGAACTGCAAAAGACATTAAGAAAAGCAAGGACGAATGAGAATTTATCTCTGTAGTTGCTTCTTATGCAGAATTGTTAATTTTTTCAGAAGGGAGCATTTGGTTAGGTTCGATCCAGTGACTTCCTTTATTCTAAAATTTGTCACAGAACAGGTGAAAACCTAAATCCTGGGGTGACATTTTTTTTAAAACTGTCTTCCCCAAATCCCTTCCCAAGCTTTTGATTGCATCTGCTGTCACTCTT
Organism: Tragelaphus eurycerus; assembly: GCA_935064755.1. Lineage (NCBI taxonomy): Eukaryota > Metazoa > Chordata > Mammalia > Artiodactyla > Bovidae > Tragelaphus > Tragelaphus eurycerus. Next base: position 5,498,672 of record CAKXYN010000034.1, on the reverse strand, counting down.
GAATTAGGAGCAAGTCTCGGGTGAACCTTGTCCCACACAATGCTGCAGCAACAAGCTTATTGCTTCCTTTCAACCATCTGACTTGCACATGCTCTACTCTGTACAATCTATCAGGGTCCCCTTTCTTTGCAGGCACAGCACAAAGTGAAGGTCAATCAGCGCATAATTGTAGGAACATTGCTGTGTTGAAAGCAGACTTCATTACGCTCTGTAAGTGCTACCTGATATCGACTGAGACATCCCGAGGAGAAAAAAACTTAATGCATCCTGCATATTTTGCAATGCAATGTATTGTGATTACTGTGGAGGATGTATTAGAACTTCGCTTGGAAACGAAGCACCTTTCTGACAGTATTTTGCACAGGAATGTTGTAATGGGTTTTGCAGACACAAAGCATACTGTCCAAATCATCAGAACCCACATTTCCTACATTTTCTAGGATCAGCTGCTAAGTCACGATTCAGGCGCATACTTTACTGCATATTGCAGTTCAGGCCACCTGCAAACGTGAACCTCGTGTGTGTGTGTGTGTGTGTGTGTGTGTATGAAAGTGTGAGTAAGAGACCTACAGAGACTGGACAGGGAAATGAAATGCCCAAAGGGAGCCCTAAAAAGACCTCATCCACTTGTACAATTGGCATCCTCCGTGTTAAGATGAACTTGGGTGGCAAAATACTTAACTGTCATTTAACAGAATAAAGTCCCACATAACAGGAAAACCTACGTTGGAAGTAAGACCCAGTTCACGCTGAGCTCCACGGGAAAGAGAAGGAATTGCATGTGCTCCTCCCTCTTAAGCGTATCCGAGAGACAGCCAGTCTCGTAAATTTCACATCAACCTAGTTTGGCCTCTAAACCAAATCTGCTGTAATGCTATTTGTAGATACAGATTGCTGTCTTTTTCATTACCGTTATCAAATGATGCATTTGTGGCTCAGCTCCGAACTCCTTGACCCATTAAGTGGATTAGATTGCCTGTTGCCTTTGTCCTTATAGCTTTTGCTTTATCCTCAAACATTCCACCCTTTTATTCTATGCATCTAATACACAGGCATGATTCTGCATGGCATGCACGTACATATGCCTGCAATTCCAATTAGCCCAGTGGCCCTAGCCCTTCTGTTTTTTTAAGAGGACTGTGTTCAAATCTCTCATCAGAGTCATCAATCCTTCCCTGCAACACAGCCGCAGCCGAAACCCTCTGAGGAATGGCATGTCACAAGCCCAGCTCAGGGCTCCTTGTAGAGCTACACTCAGCAAATTGAAGATCATGCTCCCTATTAAGCTCCTGGCTGGTGCATCACAGTAGACTCATTTTCAAGAGCAGCTTACACCCCCCCACCCTACTTCGTCTTATGAATGATAATCACTACTCCAGCCCACAGGAGCTGCAGCAGAAAAAATTAATTCAGGATAAGTCTTGATGGTATTATTAATGTGAAAACAGATGCTCTTGTAGGGCTCAAGAAAAGCTGGGGGGAAACAATTGATAAGAGAGACAAAAGACCAATGATTCAGTTCTGACTCTTGAAGCCAAGGGATAACTCCAGTGGGCTTCCATGATTGGCCAAACATTTATTGAGGGTCCACCACATGTGATGTACTATGTTGGGTAATGAGGATGCAGTGGTTAAGTGAGACAAGCATTCTGAGAAGCAGCTACTCAAGGAGCTGTAGAGTTGGGCAAGTAATCATAGTGAAGAGCAGTAGCAATTGCTATGATATGTGCACTTATAATTAAACATTCAGAAGGGGCCCCTAACATATTCTTGGGAAATCAAGGAAGACTGCCTGGAGAGGGTGACATTTGGGTTGAGGCATGGCAGAGGGCTAGAAGAACTCTTTTCCTAGGAGAGCTCTGGGTTTTTGGTAGGTGATAAAGAATACTTGGTAGCTTCCCTTCAAGTGGCCACCGTTAGCTGGATAATCCCATGGGCAGAGGAGCCTGGCAGGCTACAGTCCATGGGGGTGCAAAGAGTTGGACACGACTGAGCAACTAAACACAGCGCAGTTGCTTTACCATGTTCTAAGAGTTTCTGCTGTATAGCACAGTGAATCAGCTATACCTACACATAAATCCCCTCTTTGTCACTAGAGAGCACTGAGTCGGGTTCCCTGTGCTGTAGAACAGCTTCTCATTAGTTATCTACTTTGTACATAGTGCCAGGAGAATCCCTCTATTTTAAGCTTCCCAACAGACATTTGTTAAACCATGGCCGAGACTCCACTGAACTCCTCACTGAGAACCAGGAAGCGTTTCCCCAGCAGACCTTTCTCTCTTACGTGCCCGTATTTCATAGATTCACCTGCTCTCCCAGTGACATCTGAGGAAGGTGTGAGAACACAGTCCCCCTCACCTCGAGACCTCCTCTTCCTGACTGTCCGTGTTCTCCTGACTTCTTATGCAGCATTCCCTGGTGTTGAAGGGAGGAGTGTGGGAATCAGGGCACAAAGAACTGCTTTGCGAGAGCTGCAGATTGGCTCTGATGGTTAATCTCCCATGGAAACCTTTTGTTTAAGCAATTAAGAATTTGGATAGAGGGCATTTCTAGGGATTAATGGCCAGGTGTTAAAAACCTGATTGCTTACAACCTTGTCAATGACTGTTTATCAGCAGGAAATGTCCTGTTTCAAGGTGACTGATGATATTTACTTGGAAAATTAGATGAACAAGGGCACAGGTACATTTTGAGGGATTCAAGGCTGACAGTATAGGCAGGCTGACAGTCTTCTTAGGCAAGACTAGCTTATGGGTTTGCTCGTTGAAGCATTTTGCTCTCAGTTTTACACAGAGGAGCTGTTCGTAAACATTCTTTTAAGGGTATTATAAAGGGCTAAAGTCAAATGAGAAATGTATTGTTATCACTGTTGTTCAGATATTTAATGTTCAGCAGGAATTTGAAATTATATGAGGCAATGGAAAGCATAATCAAAATTAGCACCCTGGTGCTAAATCAGATGTTGTCATTTCTTACCTGCATGACCGTGGACAAGTCACTTCACTTCTAAGTTTATTCATGTGTAAAATGAGGCTTATGGAAGAAGTGATCCTAAAGGTATTCCCAGCGCTGTTATTTTGCAAGTATAGCTGCTGATTATTATCAAGTCATCTAGGGAAAATTTGATGCAGTCAGAAATACGATATTGTATCGGTGTAATGCTATCTTTTTTTCTGAGGCGGCCAAAGACTTCTGCACACACTGGTCACATGGGATATTTGGCCACCTGTTTGCATGACTGAGTGGGCTGCCTGTGAAATACCATGCTTCCCACTCTTGCCAACCCTGTCTCAGGACCTGATGTGCCCACCCTCTTGCTGTTCCTCCTGGTCTTGTCCATAGAAAGCCTTTGCTATGAATGAATCGGGAAGGATAATCCATAAGCCCACAGTCACTGGGAAGGGTTTACTTCATGGGTGCCAGATGTGGATGAAGGTTCTGAATAATGGAGGAGCTATTGGAGAGAGAGTCAGCTTGAGCAGAGATACGATAGTATGAAGCCTTTGGGAAGTTCATGGGGCTGGAAGGGAAAGATGGGGCCCTGAGGTGTTCGTGCCTCGGTTACGGTGATACTTGGATAGCCAGGACTAAAGAAAGGTCCCTTGTTAGAAAAGGCAAGTCAGGAGTTAAGGTCTCTTTGTGGGGTTCAAATGATGACAGTCCTTTCTTCCAAGAACAATCTTCTGCAACCAAGGGCGCATTTCACATTTTGTGCATTGCATCTGAAGCTGTGAATTCCATAGGCGTTGCATGGAGCACAGAGACCACTAGGTCACCAAAATTCCCTCAACAGCTCTGTGCAGGAGGTGTTATTGTCACCACTTAGCAGGTGAGAATATTGAGGCTTGCCTCGGATAAATAATGTTCCCAAGGTCATGCAAGTGAAGTCAGATATGATGTTTTGTCTGTATAACTCCAGGACCTGTTATATCACACACATTCTCCCCTCCCGGGGGAAAACACAGAGCCGATAATCCACCTCCAAATAATTGGCAGTGAACTATGAATTTATGCATTTAATTTTAACTCCTATGGAAGCTAACCCTTCCACGGTGTCACCATGAGCCCAAGTGCTTTCCACGTGTGACCTCCTTTAATGCTTGTAATGTGCCTTGGACTCAGCTACTATTAATTCCATTTTTCAGATGGGAAAAGTCACAGAGCAGTTGAGTGGCTTATCCAAGATTCTACAGCCAGTAATTGGTGGATTTCAACTCTCATGGCATTGACAATTAACAATATCTTAGTGCCTCTTTTGATGATGTGTTTCTGTTGATCCTGGAAGGTAAGGAGTAAGAGAGAGCGCCAAGAAAACCAATAAGAGATTGAAATGGAACAGGTTTACCCTGCACACCACATGGTTTTGTTTTCATAAGGGGGAGCAGGGCAGGGACAAGGGAGCATGAATTTTCTGTGTGATCCCATCCTCACCAGAGAGGCTGGAGGGCCGGCACCAGCCCCTTCTCACTCAGACACAGTGGGATTCACCTCTGGCAAGGGAAGCAAAGGACAGAAACATAAGCTGCCATCAATTGATTTCTTTTCAAACATCAGAGGGGAAAAAATAGGCAGATGGTAACTCAGCACTTTAAGGCTCTGCGGATTGGGATGGTGTTAATCAAATCTGTAGGACAAAATGGGCAGCGTTAGATGGAGCAGACAGTCATGCCTAGAGGTTGTCACGTGCTATGTGTTCTGACTGCCGCAGCTGCTGCCCTAACTGGTTTAATTTTTCCCAAAGCCAACAAAATCAAAGGGGAGGAGACGCCACAGAGTGGGAAGAGCCTGGGGCTGAAGAGTTAGGACATGTAAACATTTCTTAGCACAGTCTGACTGATTCTCAGGTCTGTGGGAGTCTACAGTGCCATACGGTTATTTTTAAAAGTGAGCACAGTTGTGTTTGCACTGTCAGTCGTAAAGTACAGAGAATAAAGACTGTCAGAGATGATGGTCCTGTTTTACTCTGTGTCCACCCAGAAGAGGGTAGCAGCTCCAGGCACCATAATCGGAGAGGGTACAGCCAGAACGGGCGCCCAGAGCACTCGCGATGATTCACCCCAGAGAGAAGGGAGGGTGATGATTGGGGAGGGGCTAAAGCCTGGAGAAGAAGCCGTCCCAAATAGTAACAGGAATTGACCTTCGGCACTAGGGGGATGACACTTTCCTAGAAAATCCAAAAGGAAAACCGCTTGCTACTCAGAACAACATGTAAAGTTCGTACAATCAAGTACTCTTATTTCAATATGAGCTTTATTTTTTTAGATTTATTTGGCTGCGTTGGATCTTTGTTGCATCATGAGGGGTCTTTCGTTGCATAGTGCTGGCTCAGCAGTTGTGGCGCCTGGGTTAGTTGCTCCGCAGCGTGTGGGCTCTTAGTCCCCAATCAGGGACTGAGCCTGTGTTCCGTGCACTGCGAGGCGGATTCGTAACCACCGGACCACAGGGAAGCTTCCCAACCAAGTGCTCTTGGTAGTTGCATTTTGCCATTATAACCAGAAGCTGGTTTTCCCTGCTACACTTTTAAAATTGCACCCCCACCTGACCCCTTTCTCTGTCCCATCTGCCTACTTAAATTTCCTCGATAGTCTTTATCAACACCGGGCATGCTTTCTTCTCTTATTTATTTATGATCTTCATTTATTAGAAATTATGCTCACAAGGGTATTCATTGTGTATTTTCCTCCTGCTTTATTCTCAGAGCCTAGAATTGTACCTGACACAGAGTAGGTTCTCAGTAGATATCAATTGGGAGAAGGAAATGGCAACCCACTCCAGTGTTCTTGCCTGGAGAATCCTAGGGACAGAGGAGCCTGGCGGGCTGCTGTTTATGGGGCCGCACAGAGTCGGACATGACTGAAGCGACTTAGCAGCAGCAGATATCAATTAATAGCAGGTGTTAATTGCTATTAATTCACTTAATGAGTGGATGAACGAGTGGCGAGACATGAGCACAGAAGCAGTGAGATACGGAGCAGACAGGGTCGTTCACGTGTCTCACTGCCTGGATGCTAGAAGCAGAGATGACTCTGACCATGGGAGAATGTGAAGGTCTCATCAGATGGAGGCTGAATTCGATGATCATCTCTAGACCAGTAATTTTATGAAACTTCCGGGAGGTGGAGGGAATGGACGGAAATCGCTTTCTGAAGATCCGATATACGGTATGGCGCTGAGCTGTTGCCACAAACTGGACAAAATGAAGCCTACAATGAAACATAAAGGTTTTCCATTGTGGAGGAGCTCGCCATCAGGGTGGAAAAGGCGCTTTCTTAGTTTGAGTGGTCTTTGGTGCCAGGAGAGATTTTTGAAAAATTTTATTGGAATGTAAAAACCCACGAAACTGTTAGTGAAAGTGCCCTGCCACCGCTGAAGTTTAACAGTAGGGAAAGGCTGTGCCCTTTCTCAATATTCTAGGGCAGTGGTCCCTGGCATTTTTACCAGGGACTGGTTTCGTGGAAGACAATTTTTCCATGGACAAGGTGGGGAAGGTTTTGGGATGATTCAAGTGCATCACCTTTATCGTGCACTTTATTTCTATTACTATGACATCAGTTCCATCTCAGATCATCAAGCATTAGATCTCAGAGGTTGGGGACCCCTGCTCTAGGGAAATCCTTTCTCTTCCTAGCTTCTAGTGGTTGCCGGCCGCCCTTGATGTTCCTTGGCTTGTAGACAGATCACTCCAGTCTCTGCCTTTGCTGTCACATGGCGCTCTCCATGTCTGTCTTCTGTCTGTGTTAAAACTTGCCCGCTTCTCTTTTGTTTTAACTTTTAATTTTGTATTGGGGTATAGCCAATTAACGATGTTGTGATTGTTTCAGGTAAAAAGCCAAGGGACATATGCATACATGTATCCATTCTTCCCCAAACTCCCCTCCCATCTAGGCTGCCACGTAACATTGAGCAGAGTTCCCTGTGCTACACAGTAAGTCCTTGCTGTTTATCCATTTTAAATATAGCAGAGTGTACATAGGAGTTTGGGATGGACAGAAACTTCCCATTTCTGGTAAGAACACTGAACATTGTAACAGGGCTGTCCCTAGTCTAGTACGCCTCATGCTTTACTTGATTATATCTGCAAAGACCTTATTTCCAAATCAGGTCATATTCAGAGGTCCTGGGAGTTAGGACATGAATCTATCTTTTGGGGACAGAAACAATTATGCTCACTACAAGAACACATCAAAAACACCTGACTGGGCTTCTGAGCCTTGGATGAATCAATTTTTTCCTGGAAGGTCAAACTTTTCACCTTGACTTTTGGGAATGGTGTATATAGTAGGAATGGAGAGTAGGAATGGAGATCCTTTTGTTTTCTCCTTCCTGTATTCAAAAATTGCAGGAGAGTTCACCCTCCTAAACTTTGACTTTGTAGGTAAAATAAAACATGAGTGAAAACAAAACCCAATTTCATTTCAAAGTCTTTGCTTGTGTCTTTGCCTAACCAAGGTACAGCTCTCAGGGGGCAGATCTCTCTATAATGAGATTGTAGTTAATATTATGGTTGCTTCTCCTTGGATGAGAAACTGCTGATCGCTTTTCCTCTCCCTTGCCAGTGATTGGCTCTAGCCAGTTTGGACTGATGTGATGTATTTATTCTTCATTCATACAACAAGTACCTATTCAGCTTCTATTACTGAAGGTAACAGAAGGTAATATCTTTAGAGCCAGATTTCTCTAAAGTGTGGCTAAAAATTCTCTATGTGTAAGGTTGTGGCTTCTGTGAATTATTGACTTTTTCTTTTCTTTTTTACTTTTAAAGATCAGTGTTAAAAAGATCATGGAGAAAAATGAAAGTTTGTCCAGAAAATGACACTATGCAGATAACTTTCAGTTGACACACAGGTCTTCATAACTCTGCTGAAGGTGCTGAGGATATGGTAGCAAATAGGGCAAGGCAGAGAGTATACGTGTTTGAAGTTTCTGCAAAGAAAAGCCAGGGTCCCTCTCCTGTTGGATATGAACAGGGATCTGTCACTGTCACAGACGCTGAGTTTGAGGGAACCAGCCCTACCATAAAGCTGATGTTTTATTCTTCAGAATAGAGGAAGGGAAGGAATTTCTGATGACGTGGTTGAGTAACTGAATTGACCAAACCTTCTGTTATGGCATTCTGTATTATGAGAAAATGAGTTATGAAAATAAACATTGCATCGGGTTTGGGTTGAGTTTCCACCTGTTGCCTGCTAAAGCATCTGACACAGGCATCATCTCTTTTGCTTCTCTTAAGTTCTGCACGGCCTGAGAGCCACAAGAGAATAAAGCGTTGTAGACCTGCTCTGTTTAACAACATTCTGTCTTGACTGGGGGTTGTTTGAGGAGACTTTGATTGTGTTTGGAAACAGGAGATGTTTGCTAAAAGTAGAGCACATATGTGGGCAGGGAAGCAAGGCTAGGAACTAAGCTGTGTCTTCAAAGGAACCATGTCTCAAATGCTTGTCTTTGGGGAACTTTTTCTGTAAAGCACACAGTGTAAAACCTCTCCCTCTCTTACAGTAATCCTTTTCAGTGACCTTGAATTCAGTAAAATCTCAACAGCCTTGAGCTAGGAGGGTGGAATCCTGGGAGAAGAAGGAGAGGGCTGTAAGACATATCACCTGCTTGCATTCATCACCAGCTGATGCACCTGAGGTCAGGAGTCCAGGCATTCATGCCAGTGACCAGAGGCTCGTGATCAACAAAAGTCAATGGTCATTCAGTCTTGGAGACTCAGGAGGGAGCAGAGCATTGCGAGGAAGCAGCTGCAGCGTGAAACTGACTTACAGGAAATGAAACAAACCTGCCTTTCATGAAATAGAACAGAGCGTATTCACCTTTGAGGGTTAAGGAGATATTGGAATTATATTTACCAAGAATTTAAAGAAGAAAATGAACTATATTTCACACCCCTTACTTTATTATGCTAAGATTGTCCCAGTTAGTTTGCATTTCTCATCCTTTGATCTCTGGGCACTGTTAGAAGGTCTCTTTCCAGTAGATTGCACGCAGGTATGTCCTGCTTTGTGGTATGTGCAAGAAGCAGGTCTGCATTTGTGTGAGTGTGAGTGTTCAGCTCTATAAACAGATATTCAGATACTTTAGGAATTTATGTCTGGAGAGATTGACTCCTATCTCCTTTATCGCTCTCCATTTATCTCCTTTAAGACCGTCTCAGTTTAGTTCAGTCACTCAGTTGTATCTCACTCTTTGCGATCCCATGGACTGCAGCACGCCAGGCTTCCCTGTCCATCACCACCCCCTGGAGCTTGTTCAAACTCATGTCCATCAAGTTGGTGATGCCATCCAACCATCTCATCCTCTGTCGTCCCCTTCTCCTCCCACCTTCAGTCTTGCCCAGCATTAGGTCTTATTACGAAGAGTCAGTTCTTCGCATCAGGTGCCCAAAGTATTGGAGCTTCAGTGTCAGCATCAGTCCTTCCAATGAATATTCAGGACTGATCTCCTTTAGGATGGACTGGTTGGATCTCCTTGCAGTCCAAGGGACCCTCAAGAGTCTTCTCCAACACCACAGTTCAAAGGCATCAGTTCTTTTGCGTTCAGCTTTATTTATGGTCCGACTCTTACATCCATACATGGCCACTGGAAAAACCATAGCCTTGACTAGATGGACCTTTGTCAGCAAAGTCATGTTTCTACTATTTAATATGCTGTCTAGATTTGTCATAGCTTTTCTTCCAAGGAGCAAGTGTCTTTGAATTTCATGGCTGCACTCACCATTTGCAGTGATTTTGGAGCCCCCAAAAATATGCTCAGAGCCCCGCATCCCCAGAATTGTCTCCAGTGTGTGCATCCAGATCTGGGATCTTGTCTTATTTATTCTGTCATGTTTTAATTGTAAATGTGATCACTCTTCTGCCCTTCCTTTTTCCTCTCCTCTCTTGTTCAGTCCTATCTCCTCCTTCCCTGTGTCTCTATTTATCCCTAATAAGAATGGCATACACTTCAGTAACAGAAAAACTGACATTGACATTTTTGCTGTTTCTGGAAAATATGCAGAAGCAAATTCCCACACACTAGAACTTCTATTAGGAGAATCTGTTGTTGTAGAAGGATTATTGTAACAAAGAAAGAAATGACAGGGGTGAGGGGGCCAGAGAGACTGCTTTTATTGATGTATTTGTTTATTCTTTTCCACATCTTTATTCTTTATGTTTTCTCTAGTGTTTTTCTTGCTTTTTATTTCTTGCTTCACATTTTATTGTTGTTCTTCCAGATTTTATTCTGTGTCTTTTTACAAAAATGCTTTCTTAAAACATTTGGATATTGCATTCGTTTGCTAGGACTGCTGTAACAAAGTACCACAATTGGGCAGCTTCAATAATAGGAATTTATTATCCTGCCATCTGGAGGCTAGAAGCTTAAGATCAAGATGTTGCAGGACTGATTTCTTCTTAGAACAAGAGAATCTGTCCCATGCTTCTCTCCCTGCTTCCCCAAGCTTTGCTGGAAGTCTTTGGTGTTCTTTGGCTTGTAGAGCCTATTGTATGCCTTCATCTTCCCATGGAGCTCTCCCTGGGTGCGTGTCTGTCCAAATTTTCTCATTCACAGGTCCTGAGAGTTAGATATCAACCTATTTTAGGGAGATACAATTTAACCTATAACAGGTAGCTTGTGATTAGTCACAAGACCAGTTTTCTGTGGGGTCCCAAACAGTGCCCAACTTTCTTCTCTACATATGAGCAATACATTAGGGATCTCTTGCTGCTGCTGCTGCTAAGTCGCTTCAGTCGTGTCCAACCTTGTGCGAACCCATAGACGGAAGCCCACCAGGCTCCTCTGTCCCTGGGATTCTCCAGGCCAGAACACTGGAGTGGGCTGCCATTTCCTTCTCCAATGCATGAAAGTGAAAAAGTGAAAGTGAAGTCACTCAGTTGTGTCCGACTCTTAGCGACCCCATGGACTACAGCCTACCAGGTTCCTCCATCCATGGGATTTTCCAGGCAAGAGTACTGGAGTGGGGTGCCATTGCCTAGGGGCCATCAAACTCAAACATTCTATGGTTCTGTTTGTCAGAGATAAAATTAAGGTCAAGTCATGAACCGGGTCAACAGATTCATATCAAAGTAGTGATGCTCACATGGTCACAGAGTTATAGTTTTGGAGTAACACTCTCCTATCCTTTCCTATTTTTAATCCTCTCAGGCATAGACAAGGCATTGAAAATAAAAGGATAAATCATATGTAGAGTGGGGACTGGTGATTAAGCAGGAGAATTGAGTCTTGAAGACCTCCCTTAATAGTAGAAATGCAGACTTCCGTGATGCTGGGAAAGATTGAAGGTGAGAGGAGAAGGGGACGACAGAGGATGAGATGGTTGGATGGCATCACCGACTCAATGAACATGAGTTTGCGTAAACTCCAGGAGTTGGTGATGGACAGGGAGGCCTGGCATGCTGCAGTCCGTGGGGTTGCAAAGAGTCAGACACGACTGAGCGACTGAACTGGACTGGACTGAACTGGTGGTCCAGTGGTTAAGAATGCACCTGCCAATTCAAGGGACACGTATTCGATTCCTGGTCTGGGGAGATCCCACATGGTGAGGAACAAGTAAGCCCTCACACGGCAACCTCTGAGCCTGCACATCAGAGAACCCACGCTCCACAACAAGAGAAGCCATTGCGATGAGCACTGTGTGCTGAGATGAAATGCACTGTGCAGTGAAGGCCTGTGCACTGCAACCAGAGAGGAGCCCCAGCTGGTGCGCCTGGAGAAAGCCCACACGCAGCAACAAAGACCCAGCATGGCCAAAGAGAAAATTAATACATAAAATTTTAAAATAGATACACACTTAGAATCCCATGGACGGAGGAGCCTGGTAGGCTGCAGTCCCTGGGGTCGAGAAGAGTCGGACATGACTGAGCGACTTCACTTTCACTTTCATGCATTGGAGAAGGAAATGGCAACCCACTCCAGTGTTCTTGCCTGGAGAATCCCAGGGACAGAGGAGCCTGGTGGGCTGCCGTCTATGGGGTCGCACAGAGTTGGACACAACTGACACGACTTAGCAGCAGCAGCAGCAGCAGAAAGTATTAGAAGTGCTTGAAAGCATGGTGACTTAAAGAAGGAAGCATTCCTTTAAGTGGCCATGGACTTAAATTTTCCCCTGCTAAGTAGCTGGTTGGCTTTATTTGTAATTGGGACGTGGCTGAAATTTTTTTTTTTTTTTTTACCCATAATCATTCATGGCAGATAGATGGGGATACAGTGGAAACAGTGTATTTTTCTGAGCTCCAAAATCACTGCAGATGGTGATTGCAGCCATGAAATTAAAAGACACTTACTACTTGGAAGGAAAGTTATGACCAACCTAGATAGCATATTAAAAAGCAGAGGCATTACTTTGCCAACAAAAGTTCGTCTAGTCAAGGCTATGGTTTTACCAGTGGTCATGTATGGATGTGAGAGTTGGACTGTGAAGAAAGCTGAGCACCGAAGAATTGATGCTTTTGAACTGTGGTGCTGGAGAAGACTCTTGAGAATCCCTTGGAGAATCCAATCAGTCCATTCTAAAGGAGATCAGCCCTGGGTGTTCATTGGAAGGACTGATGTTGAAGCTGAAACTCCAATTCTTTGGCCACCTGATGCGAAGAGTTGACTCATTTGAAAAGACCCTGATGCTGGGAAAGATTGAGAGCAGGAAGAGAAGGGGACGACAGAGGATGAGATGGCTGGATGGCATCACCGACTCAATGGACACAGGTTTGGATGGACTCTGGGAGTTGGTGATGGACAGAGAGGCCTAGCATGCTGCAGTTCATGGGGTCGCAAAGAGTCAGACATGACTGAGCGACTGAACTGAAATGAACTGAATCACCTAAAGGATAATGTATTTTCAAACTATGATCAGAGTTCAGGAGACATATTTTAATTTACTTTTTGAACTTACTCCATTTGTAGCTATTTAAATTGCAGTATTTTTTTAGAGAGAGTGCACTGAGCAGAGGCTTAACTTAAAAATTTTTTTTTAGTATCACTATATATGTATGGCAAGTGTAAGCTCGATTGAGGATATATAATTACTTGGCTGTGCCCTATAGTAATGTTCAACGTGGCGGAGAAAGTTGTTATTTTTAGCATCCTGAATAAAGAAGTTTTCCTTTCTTAGCCTCGAGTCTTCCCTGCCACATCCACCCAAGTTAACCTTGATACATTATTGATGTATCCTCAATATTCAGTTTCTATATATAATTTTTAACCAATAAAAATTTTAAAAAGATTTGAGGTGCATAATTTTATCACTCTGAATTTTGATGTGTCAGCCTAGCTTGGCTTCCGACCTCTGTAATCCCTTTTTTCCAAATGACTATGGCCACAGGACCCCCCAAACAACTACATGCTGGTCTTTAGGATGAATTCTGGCCTCAAAAGCAGGTTGAAATTATGATTTTTGTGCCCTCATTGTGAGATGAGTTTTTAAGTGGCTTCTAGGTTGCCCCTAGCTTTGTTTTTTTTTTTTTTTAACATTGAGCTATATGAGCTGTTTGTAGTTTGGAAATTCATCTGTTGTCAGTTGCATCATCTGCAAATACAAATGCTCTTTTAAAATGAGTTATTATTGTTGTAGTTGTTCTTATGTCCCTAAAAGACAAACATTTAGTGACTGAACGCAAGGCTGGTAGTACACTTTCACTACCTCTCTGGTGGAATACCCATGTGGTGCCTTCTTCTAGGATTCAGTGTTTCTCATTTAAACAGGTTCCTTGTTATCCTTAAAGACACCGTGGTCTCAGAACGATGTCTATTTGGTCTTTGCGGTGCCCTGTTTTGGGGATTGAATCCTGACAGTGGAAATTTTCTCCACGGCTAGTGAAAAACCACACCAGAGTCAGGTTATGCCCCATTGAACCATCACTCTTGCAGGAGTTATTTCAACAGAGGTGCTCCTCCTGGGCCAATAAGATAGCCAGGTGCCACCTCTTTAGCATATGTGCCACATTTTCAGAAGGGTTCACACTGAAAGTTAAAGGAAATGATGAAGGAAGTGAGTTCAGAGAAGCCAGTTATAAGCCAGGGAAGGGAATGGTTTCATATATTCAGCTCTTCTGGCCTGAGGATTTAATATGTACCAGGCACTGTACTGGGTATTGGGTATAGAGATGAATGACATGGTGGTGTGCCTACACTTCCTGGAGCTCACTATTGGGTGAGTTTCGGGATTGGAGACAGGTAGGCTAATTAGTAGCTAAACATAAATCCGTAATTATAAAATGAGAACATTCAAGAAAAAGAAACACACAGCCAGGTGTCATGAAACACAATGGGGTGGGGATCAGAGAAGGCCTGTTTTAATCAGTAATATTTAAGATGCAACTTGGAGGAGAAGGAGATGGTCATGAAAATGAATTCCAGACAGAGAAAATGACAGAACAATTACCCTCCAGCAGTGATCATCTAGCTAGTCCAAGGAATTAGAAAGAGGCAGTTTGGTTAGAGTGTAAGGAAGGGGCAGGAGGAGTGAGTCAAATAAAGAGAGATACAAGCAGGGGGCCAGATCAAGGGAGGTCTTCTGGGTGTAGCACTGAGTTCCAGCATGAGCAAAAAGGAAATGGCGAATGGGTGAAGGAAAGTCAAAGAGGACACTTTGTTTTTTTCTACCCTCCCTCCCTCCCTTCCTTTCTTCCTGTCTTCTTTCCTTTTTTAATGAGTGCTTCCACTGTGTGCCAGCATTATTCTAGTCACTGGGGTTACTGAGCTAAACAAAAGGGATAGACATTGAACCCTGGTGTATCCAGCTTCCTGGTCAGGAGGTCATTGCCCTAGCCCAGCGTAGCGGGGGCCAGGGGGAACCTGATGAAGCAGTGGGAGTGAAGATGGAGAGGAATGAGGCTCTGACATTCCTCCTTTCCCCATCTAGCGCCCCCACACGTCCACTCCCGATACTTCCACGACTGATGTTTCATCCAGCTCCTGACTTGGGTATCACAGAAATGGTTCCTTTAGCTCTCCTTCCTGACCTCTCCCTTACCCAGCTGTCGCCTGCTCCCATGTGTCATTTCCAGAAAATGATGATAATGAGATAGCAAGAGAAAGACGGCAAGAGAAAGTACAAATCAATACATGAATTAGAACATGAGTCAAGTGAAAGGAAAGAAAACGTTTGGGGAAAATGGCAGATGGCAGAGTGCCAGCATCAGTGTGCCCAGTGAAGGAGGAAATGGATGAGGTTTTAGGAAAAGGATGGATTAACCCGGTCCACTTGGGGAGATTAGGTGTAAGATTTTAGAAACTGTAGCTCCCCATTAATTTTCTGGTTCTGACACTGATGCTGGACTGAATCTTAGGACTTCTACTTTAGCTTTAAAGCAAATGACTTGGATTTTTAGAAGGCGTTATAACCTAGAAAGGGGCACTTCCCCAATGGCGTTCTTCTGTTGTGGCTCCTGAGCACTTAATAATATGCACAGTCTGGATTGAGATAGAGTGTCAGCGTAAAATACTCACTGGATTTGATGACTTAGTGCAAAAACAGGACTGAAAATGTCTGGTTAGTGATTTTTATATAGATACGTTGAAATGATATATTGAGTATTCCAAGTTAAGAGAAAGTATTAAAATTAGCTTCACCTATTCTCATTTGGAGAAGGCAATGGCAACCCACTCCAGTTTACTCTTGCAAATCCCATGGATGGAGGAGCCTGGTGGGCTGCAGTCCATGGGTTCGCTAGGAGTTGGACACGATTGAGCGACTTTACTTTCACTTTTCACCTTCATGCATCGGAGAAGGAAATGGCAACCCACTCCAGTGTTCTTGCCTGGAGAATCCCAGGGACCGGGGAGCCTGGTGGGCTGCTGTCTCTGGGGTCGCAGAGTCGGACACGACTGAAGCAACTTAGCAGCAGCAGCAGCATTCTCATTTAGCATTTTTCAGTGTGATGGTTAAAAATGTAAATGATATATTCAGCTCTCATTATGTTTCTATTGGATACTAAATTATAATAGTAACCAGCACTTACTGAGCACCCAGTGTGTTCCAGACCTTGTACTAAGCAGGTTACATGTAATTTTTAATTTTATTCTTCACAACAAACATAAGGGTACATACTAATATATTCCTTTTTTACAGATAAACAAACCAAAGAATAGAGGGATTAAGTGACTTCTCTAAGTTCACACAGTGGGATTGTGACAGCATGGGGGCTCTAACACAGCCAGGCTGGCTCCAGAGCCCACACCCACTCACCCCACACCCACTCACCCCACTGCCTTTCCTCCTGGTGTTCAGTTGAGAGCTGCTTCCGCATCTTACACCAAGCTGATAGAGTGGGTTCAAGAGATTAAAAAGAAGAGACGAATGAGAAACAGAGCGTAAAGCGAACTCTTTCAAGGAGCTTTGCTACAGAGGAGAGCAAAGGAATCAGACATAAGCTGATGGGGAGAGCGGAGTCAACCTTCCTTTTCCTTTTCCAAGATGAGAGAAGGCCTGGCATGTGAGTACGCTGATGGGAATGACCCAGTAGAGACTTAAAAAAAAAATAGATGATGTAGAAGAGAAAGGAGAATTTGGGAGAGGTCCAACCAGTCCATTCTGAAGGAGATCAGCCCTGGGATTTCTTTGGAAGGAATGATGCTAAAGCTGAAACTCCAGTACTTTGGCCACCTCATGCGAAGAGTTGACTCATTGGAGAAGACTCTGATGCTGGGAGGGATTGGGGGCAGGAGGAGAAGGGGACGACAGAGGATGAGATGGCTGGATGGCATCACTGACTCGATGGATGTGAGTCTGAGTGACCTCCGGGAGTTGGTGATGGACAGGGAGGCCTGGTGTGCTGCAGTTCATGGGGTCGCAAAGAGTCGGACACGACTGAGCGACTGATCTGATCTGATCTGATCTGATCTGGAGCAGATGGAGAGCGTAGGATCTGGTACCCACGTGGATGGCATGGTTTTAGACAGGAACATGACAGGGTGAGCCATTAACAGGTGGGAAGGCAGGAGATAAGCTGTGGAAGTCTGTGAATAGTGACCGTTTAAAATTTTTTACAGAGCTCCGAAGAGCTGATCTTTTAAAATTAATTGATCGATTGATTTTTGGCTGCATCATTTGGTGTGTGGGATCTTAATACCCCAACCAGAGATTGAACCTACGCCTCCTGCAGTGGACGTATGGGGTCTTAACCACTGGATCACCAGGGAATTCCCTACCTCTGAGTGAAGTAGAAAGTAATGTTATCGGCTGGGAGTGAATATGTTGGAAGAGTCACGGATTTCAGGAGGTAAGAGAAGATTTGGAATAATCTGGGAACATGGGGCAGTGAATGGATTCTAGAGAGTGATGGGCATTTCATAGGCAGTAAAGCCAGAAGCTTTAAGGATAATAAGTGACTGTTTCTTTTTTTTGTTTTTTAAATGGGATGAAATTTGCCATCTATTTGGTTGAATGAATAAAATGCTGGTCAGATGGGGCTGTTGGCAAAAGAGAAGGAAGGAGATGGTTTTTTAAAAGCTGAGCCAGAGCTGGGCATCAGTGATGAAAATGGACCGGTAATTCATCTCCTTTATTACACTTGTAGTGAATGCTTAACTGGCTCTTAAAAAGAGAGAGGGGAAGAGAAAGAGAGAGGGAGATAATGGCACATGGCTGTATTAGAATTTGCAGCCCTGGAAAGATGTCACTCTGCAGAATGAAGCACTCTAGCTGTGGCCGTCTGGATTATAGAAATAGATGAACAGCTCCTTAACTGATCACAGTGTGAAATGAAAAAGCTCTCCCAATGTTCCGCTGGCAGGTCTGTCACATTAAACTTTATTTCCAGGTTTGGAACCTTCAGAGCTTCTAAATAAGAGAGGAAAAAAAAAAAAAAAACAGAAAGAAAAGAGAGCCCAGGTGAAAAACGATGACAGTTGGATGAGGATAGGCTGTTTGCTTACTGGGCGGGAAGCCTGATAAACGGAAACCTCTCCCTTATGGTTCCCAGAGAGCTCGACTATGACCGTAAGACACCAAGTAATATCAGAAGGCTGGGAGTTATCAGAAGAACCCAGTCTAATTCTCTCTAGAGAAAACAGGAGTGATGATCACATTTCATTTACTTGCAGGACTTAGTAAGACTGTATAAGCAGGTTTCTGAATAATGCACAGGCTTAAGGGTATTTCGGGGGCTGAATGCATAACATATCTCACACCTTAGTCTTCTAGATTTTCTAAACCTTTTTGTTAAAAGTAATGAAAGTGGATGCTGTGGGTGACAATTTCTTTAGTCCATTCACTGCTCTTGTAATCTTGTGCTTAGACCATGATCTGGCTCGAACAACCTTCTGGGCTGTTAGACTCTTCACCCCAGTCTGGCAGGCTGGGTCACCAACTTTGGAGGGGCTGATTGTACACTCTGCTCTAAAGTATTTAGGAAAGCATCTGCTTTTCTTTCTTCTGGAGCAAAAATACAAGCCCATCTCCATAAGGTTGGGGTTCATCTTTGTAATCTTTCTGTTTTAAATCAAAAGTAGACTGTCCGCTCACCAACAGCATGGTGTATGTACCAGCTGGCTTCCTCCCTGACCTAAGGAAGTAACACATATAAACCACACAGATTCATCCTCAAGTATCAGAGTCAGGATTTGGAAAACTTTTGTTGTTGGATAACCCATGATTGAAAATCTACGGGAAAAAAGATTAGGGGGCTGAAAATTTACCTAGAGGCAGACATATTTTCCAAAGTCCTTAATCCTGTATATTCAAATGTACAGATAATAAAGAAGTCTAGATAGGGGGATGTCAAAGAGCTTAAGACAGTAATAAAATAGCTCTTAAAATGGTAATAATTAATACTGTATCCAACATGACAGTTGAGTTTTTGTGCAGAGATGACTTCTGAGAAGACTCGTGGCTGAGAATAGGGAAGGAGGGAGGGTTACACTGGGGACGAGGAACCCCCAGCGGCCTCTTCCTCCTTCTCCTGGATGTTCACTCTCTGTGATCCTTTCTGGAAGGTGTATCCCATGCTTGTGGCTTTAGCAGAAGGTGTGGTGTGAAGAGCTTGAGGCTCCTGAATGAGCTTTCTCCTGCTTTGAAGAAACTATATTGGGCAGGCCAACTCATCTCTTTAAAAGGGCTCGTAGCTCCTCTTTATTGGTTTTAGTCAGTCCTTTAACCTCAACCCTTTTGGCTTTTGTTTTTACCTGTATTCAAAGTGGAGCCTTTGAATGCTAAGTTTTAATCAATCGATTTCTTGCGAAGTTTTTTGTTTGTTTGTTTTTCTTTCCAGTATTCTCTGAGAAATGGTGCCCACTTGCTTAGCTGGTCACCAGGAAGGACAGGTGAGGGGAAGACGTCTTTTCAACATGAGGGTCTCCACCCACCCCTTCACCATATTAGGTGACAAGGGAAGCAATTTAAACTTCTTCTTTCAGAAAAAGTCACTTCTAGCACTTGTACAGTAATTGTAGAGTCTTCTTGGCAGCAAACCTTCTTCTAAATGCTTTCATGTATTGTCTCTTTTAATGCTCAATTCTGCTGAATAAAGCAGCTATTGCTTTTTTTTTTTTTCAGTTTTTACATGTGAAGAAGGGAACAGCAGAGGGGAAAAGTAACTTGCCCAGGATCATATGCTAAGTGGTAAAGCAGGGCTTGTATACAGCCTTCTTATTCCAGGCCTTTCACTGTTACCTCTCTAGCAGGCAGCCTCCTTACGTAGTGCTGTCTACTACCTCTCCTTGTCGTGATCGCGCACTCCACACTCACCTTACTCCCCAGACTTGCCCAGTAGCAAGATCTCACAGAGCTACCAGATTACAGAGCAGTAGCACAGAGTCCTCTGTCTTCATGACAGAGCACAGAGGTAATCTAGGGTCTGGGGAGAGACACACAGAAGGATGAAGAAAGAGGTGAGAGCCCCTTAGACCAATTGGCTTTCACAAGACTGTTTCATAAGAGAACTTAACATTGCTTGGAGAGACTTTCATGTGATGACCATAATTCAAGTGGCTGTGTAAAAAGTAAATCTGCAAAATATCTAAATTCCTTTAAGAGAACGTGTAGACTATTTTATGGGTTACTGTTAAGGTCTGCCCCCATTGGTAACTGTTAAATTTTTAAGAAAGAGCACTAGTCAAATGATCTAATCTACCAGTTTTTGCAGTTGACTCAAGACCTACTTGGCCATCTCCCAGGTCACAGAGCAATAATACTAATAATGGACTGACGTGACATAGCATCTACCCTGGCTTTATTTCTTCTTCTTAAAAATATTTACCTATTTATTTGTCTGCACCGGGTCTTAGTTGCAGCATGTGAGATTTAGTTCCCTGACCAAGGATCAAACCCAGGCCCCCTGCATTGGGAGCGATTACTCTTAGTCTGCACTGGGTCTTAGTTGCAGCATGTGAGATCTAGTTCCCTGACCAAGGATCGAACCCAGGCCCCCTGCATTGGGAGCGATTACTCTTAGCCACTGGACCACCAGGGAAGTCCCACTTTGTTTCTTTTTTTGTTTCAGTTTTTCCTTATTAGCCTTATCATACTTTACATGTCATACTAAGCCTCTGGAATCCATTCCTTAACAACAAATGAGCGACTAAACTCTCTGTTTCACAGCTCTTTTGGAGCATAAAAGAGATAATAAGAAAATGATTTTGAAGTAATGGAGATTCAGTTTATTGTTGTTCCTGTCCCTTAGAATGTCTCTTCTTCCAATTGGTGCCTAACACTTTTTCCTCTCTTTTTTCCCCAAATATTCTATGATATTTGTTCACATTCTGATTACCATCCCTTTTCCAGGCAGTAATATTGATTGCTCTATGATATAAGGAAATTATTTTATGTGTGCCCATCTAGTGTTTTCATCATTTCTCCCATTATTATAATAATCTTTCCTGGGGGTTCTTCCTTCCTTCACCCGTCATCCTATCTTCACTTTCTGGAAAATTCTAAGTTACCCTCCTATCTTTCTTATTTCGCTTTCATAAAAGGAGGGCAATCAGAGCTGTCTGATGACATTTTAACCATTTTATCTCCATTCACTTTATAGAATAAGAATCTTTACTTATTTTCTGTGATCAGAATATAATCAGCTTTCCACCCTTTGGTGATTCAATATTGTTGGGAAATTGTTCTGTTTATGAGTCCTTCACAGGAGAATACATCCCAGTCAGTGCAATTTTTTGAGTGACGATAGGACAATATAGCTTGAGAAAGTACACTCATCACATACTTTGCCCTTTAAAATTCACAATTTTCCAGAATGAAATAACACATTGTGTCATTTAAGTCTCTAAGGAAATAAACAGAAGGGCCATTCCTCACCCAGGCTAGGAAATCGAGATTCCTCTTATTATACCCTTGGTGGTAAAATGTTTAAAAATGCTGAAGATTTTTATAATTTTATTTTGTATCCTCTTAATAAACACAAGGATACTTCTTAGTATTCTAAAAACTTGAATGTTGATAAATACAGATACAATTAAACGATAGTAAAGCGGTACTAATGAAATCCAATATACTTGAATTTAGTAAGAAAGCCAAACTGAGGAGTTTCTAAATGAAATTTTAATAGATCTACTTACTAAGTTATGGGTTTATTCCCCTGCCATGACCTGAACATAATAAGACAGACAAGCAGGAAAGAACAATGCTGGGAAAATATTCAAAACTGTAACCAACAGATGGAAATGAAATTTTTGGTGAGGAGTATGCTGTTTTTGTACACAGAAGTAGAAAAATAACGTGCAGTTGGAACTTGTATAATGTTATAAGCCAGTATTATTTCAATAAAAAATAAATTTAGAAAAGTGTGGCCATGGATGCTCCCTAAGGGTAAGGCAGCTGCCTTATTAGTTGAGGATTTTGGCTGTGTCTGGCCTTTCTCACAAGGCCAGTGTCAATGTTGGCATAAATCTCCTTTTAATGGAGTGATAGGAATCTGGTTCTCAAGGGTTTAAGAGGATATACTTTGGTCATGTGTTCGTATTCATGGAGGTTAATTAATGTTTAGACAAAGCTAATCTTGTTAATAGAATTGTTCAGCCCTTTGTAAAAAGAGGACACTGAAAACGTGTCATGTAGAGTGCTTTGGAGCTTGAACAGTCATTGGACCTAGAGCAATACCTCAGTTTTGTGGGGGTTTTTACAGAGAGACGTTCTTGCTCCATCTTACCCTCTCGCTCGTGTCCTTTCCTCTCCCTGTGTGTGCATGCCAAGTAGCTTCAATCGTGTCCGACTCTTCGTGACCCCATGGACTGTAGCCCACCAGGCTCCTCTGTCCATGGGATTTCCTAGGCAAGAATACTAGAGTGAGTTGCCATGCCCTCCTCCAAGGGATCTTCTCGACCCAGGGATTGAACTCACATCTCTTGTGTCTCCTATATTGGCACATGGATTCTTTACCACTAGCACCACCTCGGAGAAGGCAATGGCACCCCACTCCAGTACTCTTGCCTGGAAAATCCCATGGACGGAGGAGCCTGGTAGGCTTCAGTCCATGGGATCGCTAAGAGTTGGGCACAACTGAGTGACTTCACTTTCACTTTTCACTTTCATGCATTGGAGAAGGAAATGGCAACCCACTCCAGTGTTCTTGCCTGGAGAATCCTGGGGACAGAGGACCCTAGTGGGCTGCCATCTATGGGGTCACACAGAGTTGGACACGACTGAAGCGATTTAGCAGCAGCAGCAGCGCCACCTAGGAAGTCATATTTAATGTATATGTGTGTGTGTGTTAATCACTCAGTCATGTCTGACTCTTTCTGACCCCACCCACTGTAGCCGGCCAGGCTCCTCTGTCCAGTGGAATTCTCCTAGGCAAGAATACTGGGGTGGGTTGTCATTTCCTTCTCCAGGGGATCTTCCCGATCCAGGGAGTGAACCTGGGTGTCCTGCACTGCAGGCAGATTCTTGACCATTTGAGCTACTAGGGAAGATCAGTATATATGACACGTCAGGCCAGTGTATGCTCCTCAGTTCTGTCTCATCACAACAGAGATTTGGAGTGACGGACATTAAAGCCCTCGGCTCGTCACAGCTCTCGGGTCTTGGACAGACCATGCTATAGCTCTCAGGTCTCGAACACACTGTGTTATAGCTCTTAGACAAATCAGTGTTACAGCTCAATTTTATTTAGAAAATAGCAGAATCCATCCTCAAAGCATGAGGGCATGCCAACCCAAAGAGGCGAAGAGAAGAGTGGAGAGCACACCAGCGCTCGGGGGCGGGGAGGAAAGAGAGAGAGCCCTTTGGCTCCTCTTTTTATATGTTCCCCTCCCCCACCCTGCCCTATGCAAATTAGGCTAGCCAGGAGTGCTGTTTGTTCTACCTGAGGTCCTCACTCCGGTCCTCGGGCCTTCCTTTGACCTTCCTTTGTTCTATTTTCCCAGGCTTTTCCCTTCCTTGTCTTTTAGCCACTGCCATTTTGGACTCCTGTTTCCTATTCTAACTAATGGCACCCCACTCCAGTACTCTTGCCTGGAAAATCCCACGGACGGAGGAGCCTGGTAGGCTGCAGTCCATGGGGTCGCTAAAGTCGGACACGACTGAGGGACTTCACTTTCTCTTTTCACTTTCATGCATTGGAGAAGGAAATGGCAACCCACTCCAGTGTTCTTGCCTGGAGGATTCCAGGGACGGGGGAGCCTGGTGGGCTGCCGTCTATGGGGTCACACAGAGTCGGACATGACTGAAGCGACTTAGCATAGCAACATGACACATATATACTATTTACACATTTATACCATATATAATCATATATGCTGCTGCTGCTGCTAAGTCACTTCAGTCGTGTCCGACTCTGTGCAACCCCATAGATGGAAGCCCACCAGGCTCCCCCTTCCCTGGGATTCTCCAGGCAAGAACACTGGAGTGGGTTGCCATTTCCTTCTCCAATGCATGAAAGTGAAAAGTGAAAGTAAAGTCGCTCAGTCGTGTCCAACTCAGCGACCCCATGGACTGCAGCCTACCAGTCTCCTCCGTCCATAGGATTTTCCAGGCAAGAGTACTGGAGTGGGGGTGCCGTTGCCTTCTCCGATAATCATATATATATATATATATATATATATAAATATATATGATACTTATATGTCATGTTTATTTGTATATCTTTCTTTCTGTTTATCTATCTATCTTTGATCTATCTTTTCCTGCAGTGAAATGTTTGGGCTTGGTCTCTTTAACTATAAACTTTGATTTGGAACTGTAGCCTCCCCCCAACCAATGCCTCTTTGTTATACAGATTATTTGAGAGGAGGGACAATTAAGGGCTTGACTCTGGAAAAAACTTTGATCTTCCCCTTAACTTCCTAAAAGAATTTGCCTAGAGAGTCTGTTCCCGGAACAGAGCTACCCTAGATACTTCAGTAGAAAGTATGGACTCAGCGTGGTGGGGGAAACCCCTAGAGATCAGGGTCCACTCTGGGTCCCATTGTCTCTGCAGGCCCTGCAAACGTTTATTTACCAAACATTTGCTGGTCCATCTCCATGTGAATTTCCTTCCTCCCCCTTGAAGTCCCAAATGCATACCCTCAACAGCCTCTTTTGTCTTTAGCTGAAGATGGTGTTTAAGGTGAGGGCTTGGGCCATTTTGGTGAGTTGCTGTCTTTTCCTGGGTCTCTCCCATGGATGCATATTACTGAGTCTTTAATCTGTCTCATGTCAATTTCATTCTTAGACCAACTAAAATCACCAAGAAGGGTAGAGGACAACTTCTTCCTCCCCAGCTGATGAAAGATGAACCGCTGGGCTGGGGCTCAAGTTCAGGCACTGGGAGACCCTTCATGGTCTAACTTGTCTCCTCATCTTCGCTCCTGACAGCTTTCCTGTCTCCTGCCCCTGATGAGAGTAGCCAAGAGGAAGGGAGCCCGGGCAGGTGCCCCTTCAGGATGAAGCAGGTGAGTCACCCCACAAAACCGAGTGAAGCCTTGAGAGGATGCTACTTGGGCCAGAAGAACCTTGGAGTAAATGAGTCCCAACTGTATCTGTGGACCCCAACAGGGGCCGCCAGACTTCCTCCCCGAGGTGAGTTATGTGGTCAGGAGGGCAGATTCAACTGAGCGGACCAGGTCCCACCTGGTGATAAAGCAGTGTCCCAAGGGCACCAACCATGCCCGCTGGGTGTGGGAGTCTGAGGAGCAGAAAAGATGGGCTGGGGAGTCATAGGCTGGAAATAGAGTTAAGTTGTCCTGAAGAACAGGCTCCCAGAACTGGGAGACTCCCTCATTTCAAGTGGTCTGTGCCCATGGGTGGTCCTTGGGATCAATCCCAGGGGGATGGGTCTCTTCCTGCTCAGCAGTATGAGCCCCAAGGGGGGTTTTTCAACTAGGACACAATCACCACGGTCCCCCTTCCTCTCCCCTTACCCAAAGCTCTTTGCCGGATTATACGCTATAAACATTATAATTACATTAAGTATTTTACTTGTGAGACTACCTATTGTACCTATTATAATAACAATAAATCTGGCTGAACATTTATTATGCCCACAGGGTAACTCATGCCTTGGTAAACCTTCCCTCTCCTATTATACTTTCTGTTTTGTCCTTCCCTAATATGGGAAGCAAGGTAGCTGTTTTGCAGACTCCAGTATTAGTTAGAAATTTAATTTTCTTTAAGCATTTGGAAGATTACAGCTGACGATAGTGAATGATTTTTTTTTCCCTGAAAATTAATATCTGCCATGGAACTGAATAATAGATAAGCACCGAGATATTCAGGATAAGAGCGGTAGAAACCTCATGGTCAGAGGGAGGGCCTGCCTGGATTAACGATTACTCTTTTTCTGCCCTCTGCTTCCCCAAGTAAAGAATTTGCCTCCCTGTTTTGTAAAACATGAACTTGACCCCTTAGGCAGTTGATTGGAACATGAGTAGACCCTGACCTAAGACCCAGAGAGAGGTTTAGTTTCCCCAAGGACTTACTGGTAAGTGGCCTTCCTCTTGTCAGAGCAGAGGTATGCTGGAAAAGCTGATGGGAAGAGCAGAATGACAGAGACCTGAAAAATCAGAGCATCAGGAGGGACGATGAGGCAGAAAACAGACCGGATGTCTCTTTAGTCCTTTTCTAAATCCAGCAGCATTCAAATCTACCCTGAGGTTTTGTGATCCGCCACTGTGTTCAAATAATCAAGTCCATTTTCAGGCTTAAGCTTGGTTGAATCCTTCAATTCATTTCAGTTATTCGCTGCCAAAGCAGCTTTAATGAATTGAGTCAATATTCTGGTGAAACTACCATGACCACGGGTGTTTGCTGCTGTGGGGGTGAGGGTGGGCTGAGGGGGGCACTGGGTCTTTGCTGCCAGGTTTCAGACTGTCCCATTTATCACATCTTCTGCTTCAAAGTGTGCTTGGCCTTGAAGAGGTTCTCGAGAAGCACAGCCATTGACCTTGGATTCCCCGAAGGCAATGGCGCCCTGATACGTGAAACCTAAGAAAAACAACAGCTTTCTTTTCACAAAGTCAGTGTTGCCTTGTGTTTTTAGAGCCGGAGGCTTGATTGTGCCTTTGGGGGCTGACAGTTCTTTTGTTTTGGAAAAACACCCTATAGGTTAATCAAAGTTAAAGCCCACATCCTGTGTTGGACTGTAGACAGGGGGACGCTGAACTGGGCTCCGTAGTTGGGTCAAAGGTTGCGTTCCTCATGGGTGAAATAGCATCCCTGAGAATACGTGTGAGAAGAGGCTGGCTGGTGATGACAGGGGAAGAAAATACTCACTTTCCTTTTTGTTTGTTTTTCTCTATTCTGGGTGGTGGGCCAGAGCCTCTGACACCAACCCTTGTAGGTTTGAATCTCAGCTCTGCTGTCATTCAAGACCCAGTCAGGAGGCATAACCACAACTCAGAGAATTTCATAGAAATTTCACAGGAAGAATTATCAATTAGGCCAAATGGTGTTAACTAGGTGACTGAAAGGGTTTCACAGGGGTAGCAGCCCAAAGAAGTGGTTGTTACCACTAGGTCAGAGGCCACAAAGAGAAGAGGCTAGAAGAGTTAAAATTTAAGTTGTTAAAGAAGGAGCCCCATGGAAATGGAAGTCAGACAGCTGAGGAGGGGCCCCTGCTCCATGTGTCCTGGAGTCTCTGAGTTGAAAGGAGGGCCCTGTAGGACCCAGCTTTCCTAAGAGCAGGTGCTGGTGACCTATTGCTGGCCCCTTGGGAGGTGGGGGCAAAAAGGGAAGGTTGTCCTGTAAGCCTTGTATGTGTGTGTGTAAAACCCTTATGCTTTTTAACTCCCTTATGCCTTCACCCAGCTTTCAGCCAAAGGTGATTGTATGGCGTGTGAAAACCAGGACTCAGCTGTGTTTTGGAATTCATGGTTGAACCCATTTCCACGCTTGGGCAACACATGATGGAGATCAAAAGTTGCTTGACAAGGCTGGTTCTAAGATGGCTAGAGGTGAGCTGCGGAGGACTGCGGCTGAGAACCAGGTCCACATCCAAGAGTTTGGGATTAGCAGACACAATATATAATTTATATAAAAGAGATAAAACACAGCATCCTACTGTATAGCACAGGGAACGATACTCAATACTTTGTAGTAAATTATAATAAAAAATATGAAAAAGAATATATATTTGGGTAACTGAATTACTTTACAGTACCCAGAAACTAACACAAATATTGTACATCAACTGTACTTCAATTTAAAAAATCCCAGAAAATAACAACTTTAGGAAGGACATAAGGAAAATAGGCTATATTCAAAAGAATTATTCAACCAGATTTACTGATACCGTCCTGGAAACAAAACTAAAATCAACATAGAATAAATTTTTTTAAATGGAAAAGCAAAAAACCCTCTCAAAGCAATTTTACTATAGATATGGGAAAATGCTAACATGATATTATGCAAAAAAAGAGGCACATGAAATTCCTTGTGTAGTGTGATCTCAAAATTACCCAGAAGAAAACTTGATGGGCATATATTAAAATATTAAAGTGATTAATTTTAGATTACAATATTATGTATATGTAAGACTATAGCCACTGATGCAATGGACATGAACTTGGGCAAACTTCGGGAGATGATGAGGGACAGGGAGGCCTGGTGTGCTTTAGTCCAAGGTGTTGAAAGAGTCGGATATGACTGGGCAACTGAACAAGCCTATATTAAATCAAAAAAGAAAAAAGAACCTTTGGGCATTCTGGTAGCAGGAAAAATATGAAAGCCATTAATAGGAAACTTATGTGATAAGTTTAAATGTCTTCAAGCCTAGTTAGTCTAAGAGACACAAGTACATGAACAAATACACACATACACACAAATGTGCACTCATTTGTGGAAGAGGAGGCTGTTTTCCTCCAATTAAATTCTGTGAGAATTTTTTTCATGTGGAAATTTCATAAAGAAGAAATAAATAATATCTCCAATACCTTATGTATAGATTTATACTTATATTAGAAAGTAAAATGATTCATTAATAGAATACTTGGAATAATTTATGTTGGTTTTTTTTTTTTTTGGTAAAGGCCTTTCATAAAAACCAAGAGCATAATGTTAAGAGTGAAAGTCAATGAAGGTTAAGTCTGGGAGGAACCACACTGCAATAAATAGGTAAATTTTTGAGTGGTTAACCTGGTCCAAGAATAGATCCTGGAGAAGCATTGACTTAACCAAGGTCACAGAAGATGCTAAATGCAGAGCCAGAATTAAATCTTGTGACTTGATTTTTCAACCTGACCATGGTACCCATCCCCTTACCTAGCCCAAAAGAAATGTGTAACTGACTTCAGCTTCTATGGTCAGCATCCATCACTGACTTCAGCCCTGATCCCAAATGTCCTACTAATGTATACTCACCCACTTCCCCCCTTCATATCAAACTACTTTTTAATTTCAAACCCTATCTTTCTTTGGATGAGTGCACGTTTGTGTGTATGTGTGTGTGTATTTGTTTGTGTACTTGTGTCTCTTAGACTAACTAGGCTTGAAGACATTCAAACAATGCTCTGTATCCAGATTTCAGCTCCAGTAGGCCAAACTGCAAACACTTGTCTTTTAATGATTAATGGAGAGAAATTTATGTTATAACTGATGGGAAATTTACAAGATGCTTTTAATATAATTAAAAGTAATGTCTCTATTGGCTTTTAACTCTTCTCCAAGCCCAGTATTGGCTTCTTTCCAGAACTAACACATCTCATCCAGCAACTGGAAAACATGTTTTAAGAAAAAGAAAAAAACCAAAAACTTCCATCTTTGAATTCATACTTGATTGACCAGAATGTAGTTTGTGAAATTTAATCTTAGGTTACTCTGTCATGAAAGATCACTGGGTTGCTTCTATTAATATTTCCTTAAAATCCAGAAATATTTTAAAGCAGGAAGAAGCAGAGAGTTTCATCTAAACCTGTCTCTTTTTACAGTCGAGGAAACGCAATCTAGGGAGGTTACACCATGTCTAACCACTAATCCTATGATTTTCTTTTCCTTTTCCCCTCATTTTCATTTGAAAAATAATTTTTCAGTGTCTATTATGTATCAGATGGTGCAGTGCCTCCTAAAGTTAAAAGCAAAAGCCTTGGTTCATAGCCTTAAGAAATAAGAAACCAGGGGAACATGTTTTAATGTTAACATTAATCTGTTTTTTAATTTAAACATGTTTTTATTGCGATATCATTGACATATAACATGTTAGTTTCAGATATATAACATAATGATTTCATATTTTTATACATTGGGAATGATCACCACATGAGTCTAGTTAACATTATCACCATATATAATGTTGACTGAAAAAATAAAACACACAACCTAAATATTGAGTGTTATATTTTTTATTTGATGCACAAAATTGAAGACTTCAGCCTGGGACACAGCATCTCAAATAATTCTGAGACTGCTCTGAAGAGGAAGTTGGTGGCGGGGCTGGGGGGACGGGTAGAGCCAGGATAAATAGGATTTTCTGCAAACAAACAAAAAAACCAGGCAGTTGGAACCTCCAAAGATTACTGTTAATAAAAGAAAAGCAGATACCTCAAGTTAAGGAATTTAGCAATGAACAGCAATCTATTATAGCATATGTTGCATTGTTAATGTTATATTCCTAGAGTTATAAAAAATGAGGGAATAGGGAAATTTGCCTGGGCAGTCAGGAAACTTTTCGAGAATGCATGATGTTTTATAAAAAGGTAAGCAGGACTTTTTATGATATATCATAAAAAGGTAAGCAGGAATACACCTACTTTAGAAACAAGAAAAGAGTAAGGCAGAGGAAAGGAGGCATATAGGATAGGTTTGTGCTCACCTAGGAGATACCAAGGACTGGCTTAATCTGTAGGGAGTGATTGAGGGTCAAATCGAATAGGTCAGCTCTGACATCATTGAGGAAGACTTTATAGGGCCAGCTAAGTTTCATAAGTTTTATTCTGCAGGTAATGGAAATCTGCATAAAGTTAGGTAAGGAAATGACATTCTACACTTTCACAGGGGTCTGCACTTGAGAGGAATAACTGGGAGCCCTGGAAAGAGGAAGGGCAGCTGGAAGTCAAAATGATGAGATAATGAACTTGGCCAATAGAGATGCGCCTTACAAAAAAGGAGGAGGTACTTATGAGCTTTGGATTGGCAGGATGATTCACCTTATGATGTACATCCTTATGATGGTGAGGGATAAAAAACAGGGAGCAAACAAGGAGGAAATTGAAGCTTCTGGTTTTGAAGGTTCGAGTCATGGTGATGCCATATAACTAGGCTGTGACATACATGGAAAGGGTGGTAGGGGAAAGCTTGCATGTCGAGTTAGAGCTATTCAGCTTACCCATGATGGAACATTTAAAGGGAAGATACACAGGAAGTAATTGAAAATCTGTGTCTTCAGCTCAGAAGAAGAGTCTGGGTTGGTGTGGTTGATTTTGTAGTCTTTAAAGAAGATGAGAGTTAGGTAAAGAGAATGAAGAAAAGAAGTCTAAGAATAAGCCTCTGGGGGATTACTGGAAGAGAGGAACTAGCCCAAGACGTGGTTCAAAAGAGTTATTTATGTGATAGAAAGATAATGATGGTAACTGTGTTGTTACCATGCTTTCAGTTGCTATTAACAGTCAAAGAAACTCAAAATGACTGTTATGATAAAGTAGACTTATCTGTTCATTTAGTGACAGTGACAACCCTAAACTCCAGAGGTAAGTAGAACAGGGAACAGGGGTTTGTTTTAGTCACAAATACAGCTCCATTTTTTTCTGACTCTCTCAAAAAGGTCTTCCCATGGATGTCAGGTTCATCCCTGGACTCCTAGGAAGATTACTGGGCCAACGTCTGATTTCCTATCTGTACACAACTGAGTTACTTCTACCAGTGGTTCTATTTCAAAAGGGAGGAAACTTCTCTGGACTCCCATCAGTCTTGCAGTGACCTTTCATTGGATGGATAGATTTGTTATTGAGCCAGTCTCTCTGGTTAGTGCAATTCCATATTCTGGTTGCATTAGGCTTGGACTTCTGAACTGATCACTTGCTTACAAAGTAGAGACTGGGCTGACTTCCGTTAGTGAGGGACTCATTGATTTCTCTTTTGTCTCACAAAGTGCAAGCCTGCTAAAACCAACGAAGGTGAAGTGGAATGATTATTAGGCAAGCAGATGCCTGTTAAGAGGGGGCTTCCCTGGTGGCTCCGACGGTAAAGAATAATTCACCTGCAGTGCAGGAGACCTGGATTTGCTTCCTGGGTTGGGAAGATCCCCTGGAGTAGGAAATGGCAACCCACTCCAATATTCTTGCCTGGAGAATCCCATGGACAGAGGAGCCTGGTGGGCTACGGTCCATAGGGTGACAAAGAGTCGGACACGACCGAAGTGAAGTGAATCAGCTATCAGATCAGATCAGATCAGATCAGTCGCTCAGTCGTGTCCGACTCTTTGCGACCCCATGAACCGCAGCACGCCAGGCCTCCCTGTCCATCACCAGCTCCCGGAGGTCACCCAGACTCGCATCCATCGAGTCAGTGATGCCATCCAGCCATCTCATCCTCTGTCGTCCCCTTCTCCTCCTGCCCTCAATTCCTCCCAGCATCAGAGTCTTCTCCAATGAGTCAACTCTTCGCATGAGGTGGCCAAAATACTGGAGTTTCAGCTTTAGCATCATTCCTTCTAAAGAAATTCCAGGATTGATCTCCTTCAGAATGGACTGGTTGGATCTCCTTGCAGTCCATATGTATACATTTATCCCCTTTCTCTTGGACCTCCCTCCCACCCCCTCCATCCCACCCTTCTGGGTCATCACTTTCACTGCCTGTTATGAAAACCAAGGGAGGAGAGGGGTTCAGAATGAAGGAGTGGTCATTCATATCAACAATTGCGGATCGAGGACTTCCCTGACAGTCCACTAAGACTCCATGCTTCCAATGCAAGGGGCATGGGTTTGATCCCTGGTCAAGGAACTAAGGGGCTTCCCTGGTGGCTCAGAATCATGCCATGTTTTAGTTTTTTTTATAATTTTTGTTGTGTAATGAGAAATGGACACATTTAATTTGCAAGGTCAGGCTTAGCAATATTACATGCACTTTGTAATTGCAGTGTAATTGCATTAAAAGGCGAAGGCAATCTTCTTTGAGTATGGCCAACCACTCCGAAGATTGGTATTGGAAAGCAATAAGGCACAGTTAGTCAATGTCAGGCCGTAATGTTTCTAGATTTCCAAAGTGTAAAATCTGTTTTCAAACCCTAAGATCGAAAGAATTTAATGTTATTAATTCCGTGATAATAATAATAATAAATACATTCTTATATGGCTGATAGGTGCGTTTCAGTTTTTAGGGGAAGTCTAGGAATGACACCCATTTCATTTTCACTTGTAGGTATAGCACTTTTCACAATTCATTCCAACTTCTCCCCATAATGATCCTGTCATAGTGATCCTGTGAATTGGGAATACGTGATGCTATCTTTATTTCCAAACAGGAAACAGACTCCCAGAAGAGCTGCCGAGTGATTAGCTGAGAGTTACCAGTTGTCTTGTATGGGGACCTGCCACCTAGGTTGCAGCAGTTCCACAGCCAGTGGAAAACTATCGAGATACCAGAACGTGATGCTAGGACCCTGTTGAAACTGGGAGAGGTGAGTTCTTGGTTAGACTTTCACTCAGAGTGGACCACGTGGACTGGGGTGAGGGTTAGGCTTCCAGAATTCGCTGGATGAATGAGTGACCCGGGTTCAGGCTGAGGATGAAAATGTCCAGAAAGCTTGTTTCACGGAGTGCCAAACTTGGGAATGATTGATGGATTGATTGTTATTGGAGGATAGTTTTTGCTGTGTAAGAAAGTTAATCAGCTGTATGTATACACACATCCCCTCCCTCCCGAGCCTCCCTCCCAACCCCTCTCCCTCCCCACCCTTCTCGGTCGTCACAGAACCCTGAGCTGAGTTCCCTGTGCCATATAGCAGCCTCCCCTAGCTATCTATGCTGCCCATGGTAGTATATATGTGTCAATCCCAATCCCCCAATTTGTCCCATCCTCCCCTACCCTCACTGTGTCCACATGGCCATTATGTATATCTGTGTCTCTATTCTGGCCCTGAAAATAGTTGTATCTGAACCGTTTTTCTAGATGGGAGTTCTAATATGCCCTCTCCTTTCAGCACAAGGATGCCAAGGCCCAGAGAATTACAAGCTGGGTGAGGGGTACAGTCTTCCTCAGTAGCCCCCTATTCTACCTCAGTGCCGTATCCACTACTCTGAGTTCCATCCAGCTTGGAGATCTCAAAAGAAAGAGCATAAACCTGATGGGAAGACAGGTGGTGTGGTTCAGAAGCTCATCTCCCGTCAAAATTCAGAAGATAGGGAAAGAGTTATTTTCCTAATGCCAAGCGAACAATTGATCTGGTCAAATGACACTATAAAGGGTACCAAAGTGGAAGAGAGTCAAAGCCAGGAGGACATCTCAAAGTGTCACTTGCTGTGAACACTCTTGATGCATTACGAAACTAGGCATTGGGATGTGTCCTATGTTCTCTGCAAAGATACTAAAATCTTTGGAGGTTTTCTGTAGTGTTGCTATAATTTGTCTAGATCTGGGGAAAGGCCGTCACATTTTTTTAAAATTGCAGATACTTTCCAGTAATGGATAACTCTCTTTGGGGGGTTGGGGGTGGAGCCGGAATGCAACTTCTGGCTGATTTATTTCCATTAGAGCAAGAAACAAAGAGCCTTGTTTATTATTAGTCATAGTTATTACACGATTCATAATCTGTTTTCCCACAAGAACAGTATTGCAATGATGCATGACAACATATATATAGAACAAAAATGAATTTATTGCAGGATGCATTTCCAGTGACATGAATAATCTGCAGTACATTCAAGCTGTGCTGGGCAACTTTAGTAGTGCCCAAGAATTCACCTTTGAAGGAGAAAAAATGAGCAGACACATTTCTTTCTTTCTTCAAAAAAGGTTTACTTGGCTGCACCAGGTTCTTTAGTCGCACTATGTGGGGATTTTTGTTGCAGCATGTGAACTGTTAGTTGCAGCATATGGGATATTGTTTTTTTTGTCATAAGTATCACTTTTTATTTATTTATTTATTTTGTAAAGGATTTTATTTTTTATAAATTTATTCATTTTCATTGGAGGCTAATTACTTTACAATATTGTAGTGGTTTTGCCATGCATTGACATGAATGAGCCACGGGTGTACATGTGTTCCCCATCCTGAACCCCCCTCCCACCTCCCTCCCCATCCCATCCCTCTGGGTCATCTCAGTGCACGAGCCCCGAGCACCCTGTTTCATGCATTGAACCTGGACTGGCGATCCATTTCACATATGATAATATACGTGTTTCAATGCCATTCTCTCAAATCATCCCACCCTCTCCCTCTCCCACAGAGTCCAAAAGACTGTTGTATACATCTTTGTCTCTTTTGCTGTCTTGCATATAGGGTTATCGTTACTATCGTTCTAAATTCCATATATATGCATTAGTATACTGTATTGTGGGGAAGGCAATGGCACCCCACCCCAGTCCTTTTGCCTGGAAAATCCCATGGACGGAGGATCCTGGTAGGCTCCAGTCCATGGGGTCGCTAAGAGTAGGACACGACTGAGCGACTTCACTTTCACTTTTCACTTTCATGCATTGGAGAAGGAAATGGCAACCCACTCCAGTGTTCTTGCCTGGAGAATCCCAGGGACGGGGGAGCCTGGTGGGCTGCCGTCCATGGGGTCACACAGAGTCGGACACGACTGAAGTGACTTAGCAGCAGCATACTGTATTGATATTTTTCTTTCTGGCTTACTTCCCTCTATATAATAGGCTCCAGTTTCATCTTGATAGCCCAGATGGTAAAGAATCTGCCTGCAATGCAGGAGAGTCCAGTTCATATTCCTGGTTCAGGAAGATCCTCTGGAGAAAGGATAGTCTACCCGCTCCAGTATTCTTGGGCTTCCCTTGTGGCTCAGCTGATAAAGAATTTTCCTGCAATGTGAGAGACCTGGGTTCAATCCCTGGGTTGGGAAGATCCCTTGGAGAAGGGAAAGGCTACCCACTCCAGTATTCTGGCCTGGAGAATTCCATGGACTGTATAGTCCGTGGGGTCTCAAAGAGTCGGACACGACTGAGGGACTTTCACTTCACTTCTCTGATCAGGGATTGAACCTGGGCCCCTTGCATTGGGAACAGAGTCTTAACCAGTGGACCACTAGGGAAGTCCTGAGCAGACACATTTCTAACTGATATTAGATAGCAAACTTCCCCCTCCAAAGACAGGGCCATACCTTATCTATTTTTTTTTATTCCCTTGGAACCTTATTCATATCACATGGTGAAATAAATGTAGGGTAGGCTATGCGGACGTGAGAATGAGATTTTGATTATGACTTGCCCCCCATCACAATGACTAGTATACAATGAGTGCTATGTGTTGGAATCCGTTACGTGTTTTAACTCAGTAATCCTCATCACAACCCTGTAAGATAAATGGTTTTATCACCCTCACTGATGATATAAAGACAGCTATGCCCAAAGAGATTGTGTAATTTGTAAGATTAAATAACACAACTGAATAAATTGCTGATCTGGGATTTAATTACAGGCATGCTGGCTTCCCTCATAGCTCCATCGGTAAAGAATCCACCTGCAATGCAGGAGACCCTGGTTTGATTCCTGAGTTGGGAAGATCCCCTGGAGAAGGGATGGGCTACCCACTCCAGTATTCTGGCCCGGAGAATTCCATGGACTGTGTTGTCCATGGGGTTGCAAAGTTGGATGGACTGAGCGACTTACACTTTCATGCTGACTGTAGGTGCTGCTGCCTTAATACCCATTCCAGGTTCCTGCACATGTGTGTATGTGTGTATGTGTGTGTGTGTGTGTGTGTTTATGAGTGAGGATATATTTTCCTTCAAATTGATAATAATTTATACCACTATAATTTAATTTATTAGCTTTCCTTTCCTAATTGAATTATGTTACAAATATTAATCTCTTACTTTCATATTTTATCACAATAAACTGTGGAAAATTCTGAAAGAGATGGGACTACCAGACCACCTGATCTGCCTCTTGAGAAATTTGTATGCAGGTCAGGAAGCAACAGTTAGAACTGGACATGGAACAACAGACTGGTTCCAAATAGGAAAGGGAGTACGTCAAGGCTATATATTGTCACCCTGTGTATTTAACTTGTATGGAGAGTACATCATGAGAAACACTGGACTGGAAGAAACACAAGCTGGAATCAAGATTGCTAGGAGAAATATCAATAACCTCAGATATGCAGATGACACCACCCTTATGGCAGAAAGTGAAGAGGAACTCAAAAGCCTCTTGATGAAAGTGAAAGTGGAGAGTGAAAAAGTTGGCTTAAAGCTCAACATTCAGAAAACGATGATCATGGCATCCGGTCCCATCACTTCATGGGAAATAGATGGGGAAACAGTGTCAGACTTTATTTTTCTGGGCTCCAAAATCACGGCAGATGGTGATTGCAGCCATGAAATTAAAAGACGCTTGCTCCTTGGAAGGAAAGTTATGACCAACCTAGATAGCATATTCAAAAGCAGAGACATTACTTTGCCAACAAAGGTTCGTCTAGTCAAGGCTATGGTTTTTCCTGTGGTCATGTATGGATGTGAGAGTTGGACTGTGAAGAAGGCTGAGCGCTGAAGGATTGATGCTTTTGAACTATGGTGTTGGAGAAGACTCTTGAGAGTCCCTTGGACTGCAAGGAGATCCAACCAGTCCATTCTGAAGGAGATCAGCCCTGGGATTTCTTTGGAAGGAATGATGCTAAAGCTGAAACTCCAGTACTTTGGCCACCTCATGCGAAGAGTTGACTCATTGGAAAAGACTCTGATGCTGGGAGGGATTCAGGGCAAGAGGAAAAGGGGTCAACAGAGGATGAGATGGCTGGATGGCATCACTGACTCGATGGACGTGAGCCTGGGTGAACTCCAGGAGTTGGTGATGGACAGGGAGGCCTGGCGTGCTGTGATTCATGGGGTTGCAAAGAGTCAGACACGACTGAGCAACTGATCTGATCTGATTAGTTTGCAAAATCGTTACTCTGGACTGAGGCAACCTGATTTTTCTCTAGGCCAACAGGTCCTTGAAAAGATGGTAGCAATTATGAGGAGGCCGATGAAATGGCAGAAACATGATTCTGAGTGTTTCTATTCTCTTTCTTATGGGATGAGGTTTGGTGATACTCAACAGTGTCTTCCTGCAGTTTAGGAACTCTGGGTGGGAAGGCTGGTTTGGGGGATGGCAGGTAGGAGTTCCTTCTATTGCATGCTTACTATGAGCTAGCTATTTGATATCCTAAAAGCTCCATATACCTTACATCTTTGTGCCCATGCAATTCTATCAGGTAGGTAGTGCCATCCCCTATTCACAGATGAAGAAGCAGAGAACCAGATTAGCTGGGTGACATAACTCATCAGAGTATTACAACAGGTAATGCAGACCTGGGTTCAAATCTAGTCTTTGACATGGTTTATAAGACCTCCACAATCTGATCTTTGCTTAACTATCAGCCTCGTCTTTCGCACCTAAATTCAACCACACAGGATTTTTTTTCCCAGTTCCTTAAATATGTCTAGTTTGCTATAGCAGAGGCATTGCTTGCTATGTATTCCCCAAAGCATCCCCTTTTCTTCACAAGCACGCAGAAAGCTTCCTTTCTCAGCTTCCCCTAGGACATGGGTGGGACCATATGAGCACCAGGATGGAGGTGGAAGTGATGCACAGCACTCCCAGACCTGGCCCCTAATGCACGTCACATCCTTGACTCTGTTTTCTGCTCTCTATGTGCACAGCTGGGTTATAGAACCTACAGTTGAGCTCCCGCTTCACTACTTGGACAAAAGCCACCCAGATCAGCTGCTCAAAGAGCTGTGATAGTCAAGGGAAACACTTATCCGTAAATAGCTGAGATTTTGGAGTGCTTTGTTACAGCATCTAGTATTAATAACTGTGACTAAATCACTTGCTCTGGACTAGAGATTAGGGGACTTCCCTGGTGATCCAGTGGTTAAGACTTTGCACTCCCAATGCAGGGGGCCCAGTTCGATCTCTGATCAGGGAGCTAGATCCCATGTGCTGAAACTAAAGATTCCAAGTGCCACAACAAAGACCCCGAGCAGCCAAAGAAATAAATAAATTCAGGCTCAGTTCAGTTCAGTCGCTCAGTCGTGTCCGACTTTTTGCGACCCCATGAATCGGGCAGCACGCCAGGCCTCCCTGTCCATCACCAACTCTGGGAGTTCACCCAGACTCATGTCCATTGAGTCCATGATGCCATCCAGCCATTGCATCCTCTGTCATCCCCTTCTCCTCCTGCCCCCAATCCCTCCCAGCATCAGGGTCTTTTCCAATGAGTCAACTCTTCGCATGAGGTGGCCAAAATACTGGAGTTTCAGCTTTAGCATCATTCCTTCCAAAGAAATCCCAGGGCTGATCTCCTTCAGAATGGACTGGTTGGATCTCCTTGCAGTCCAAGGGACTCCCAAGAGTCTTCTCCAACACCACAGTTCAAAGGCATCAATTCTTCGGTGCTCAGCCTTCTTCGCAGTCCAATTCTCACATCCATACATGACCACGGGAAAAACCATAGCCTTGACTAGACGAACCTTTGTTGGCAAAGTAATGTCTCTGCTTTTGAATATGCTATCTAGGTTGGTCATCAGTTTCCTTCCAAGGAGTAAGCATCTTTTAATTTCATGGCTGCAATCACCATCTGCCGTGATTTTGGAGCCCAGAAAAATAAAGTCTGACACTGTTTCCACTGTTTCCCCATCTATTTCCCATGAAGTGATGGGACCAGATGCCATGATCATCGTTTTCTGAATGTTGAGCTTTAAGCCAACCTTTTCACTCTCCACTTTCACTTTCATCAAGAAGCTTTTGAGTTCCTCTTCACTTTCTGCCATAAGGGTGGTGTCATCTGCATATCTGAGGTTATTGATATTTCTCCCAGCAATCTTGATTCCAGCTTGTGTTTCTTCCAGTCCAGCGTTTCTCATGATGTACTCTGCATAGAAATTAAATAAGCAGGGTGACAATATACAGCCTTGACGTAGTCCTTTCCTATTTGGAACCAGTCTGTTGTTCCATGTCCAGTTCTAACTGTTGCTTCCTGACCTGCATACAGATTTCTCAAGAGGCAGGTCAGGTGGTCTGGTATTCCCATCTCTTTCAGAATTTCCCACAGTTTATCATGATCCACACAGTCAAAGGCTTTGGCATAGTCAATAAAGCAGAAATAGATGCTTTTCTGAAACTCTCTTGCTATTTCCATGATCCAGTGGATATTGGCAATTTGATCTCTGGTTCCTCTGCCTTTTCTAAAACCAGTTCGGATTCAGACTAGAGGTTGGTAAATTTATTTTTGGTACAAAGCTAGGTGGTAAGTATTTGAGGTGTCCCAGGCCACGCAGTCTCTTTTGTAATGAACATGGCATTGCAGTCTGTTGCCATGCTTGGACTGGATTCTGGCATGGCTGTTTGACAATGGCCTTACATCACTGGCAAGTGAATAGGCATGGAGGGGTCCCAATAAAACTTTATTTACAAAAACAAACTCTGCCCCTCCCCCACCACCACCAATTTGGCCTGTGGGCAACCGTATAGCAACCCTTCTAAAGGACTAGAACGGCAATGCTGTTGTCCTGTTTCAACGTCTCTTTTTCCATCACTCCCAGACTCCTCCCACCCTTCCACTGGCTACACCGTAGCAAGTCCAGTTCTGGAAGGTGGATGTTTTTAGTCTCCCCTCATGTCTGCTCCCCTCCTCCAATTAGGTCAGGACCCATTTATTCTATGTTCCTACAGTGGTTGCCTCTACTTCCTTTTTCATAATTAACTTCCAATTTATAATGATTTGTTCAACGTCTTTTCCCCCTTAGTATGCCCAGAGCTTCAGGAGAAAAAGAAAAGACTTCTGCTTCATTCATTGTTTTATCTCCTGAACCCAGCTCCGCGCCTGGCCCAGAATGGATGTTATAAATACTTGTTGAGTCAATGGGTAACTCACTGACTTCAGTGATTCACCACTGCCTTCAATATATAGAACTTGTGGAAACTCATCCTTCCTCTTTTTCCCTCTCCTCTTCCTCCTTGGCTGCAGTCTTTGGACTCAATACAACTAAAAGGAAACCAAACCCACAATTACCATATTCTAGCCACTTTCTTGAATGGAGAAAATACCACAGAGATATTTACCCTCAGGCATATTTCTTTGGTGTAAATACTGACCCAGTCTTCACCTCAGGCAACATTTTTTTCTTTAAGACTGTACAGCCTGGGAGCCATGAAATTAAAAGACGCTTACTCCTTGGAAGGAAAGTTATGACCAACCTAGATAGCATATTCAAAAGCAGAGACATTACTTTACCAACAAAGGTTCGCCTAGTCAAGGCTATGGTCTTTCCTGTGGTCATGTATGGATGTGAGAGCTGGACTGTGAAGAAGGCTGAGCGCCGAAGAATTGATGCTTTTGAACTGTGGTGTTGGAGAAGACTCTTGAGAGTCCCTTGGACTGCAAGAAGATCCAACCAGTCCATTCTGAAGGAGATCAATCCTGGAATTTCTTTGGAAGGAATGATGCTAAAGCTGAAACTCCAGTATTTTGGCCACCTCATGCAAAGAGTTGACTCATTGGAGAAGACTCTGATGCTGGGAGGGATTGAGGGCAGGAGGAGAAGGGGACGACAGAGGATGAGATGGCTGGATGGCATCACTGACTTGATGGGTGTGAGTCTGGGTGACCTCCGGGAGCTGGTGATGGACAGGGAGGCCTGGCGTGCTGCAGTTCATGGGGTCGCAAAGAGTCGGACACGACTGAGCGACTGATCTGATCTGATCTGTACAGCCTGGGATGTCTTCTCATAAAAACCAACCTCTGTGAAAGCTCTGAAAGCTCATTGTATCTTGAGCCCAGTAAATGTGAAGAGCTATTTCTGTTACCGTGTTGCTCCAACACCTATGAATTTGAAAACGTTTCCAACTTTCCCCGATATTGTGGATATTAGGTGAGTGCATGCTATGTGCTAAGTCGATTCAGTTGTGTCCGACTCTTTTGCGACCCCATGGACTGTAGCCTACAGGCTCCTCTGTCATGGCGATTCTCCAGGCAAGGATTACTGGAGTGGGTTGCCATGCCCTCCTCCAGGGGATCTTCCCGACCCAGAGATCTAACCAGCGTCTCTCACATCTCCTGCATTGGCAGGCAGGTTCTTTACCACTGGACCTATCAAATGATCAAATACAGTTCCACCATATGCAGAAAAAGAAGATAGGAGAAAAGGTACTCTATTTTCAGGATAAAGAGTAAATATAAGAGATCATGGCAGCTTAGAACAGCTTAAGATCAAAAAGATATGTAACAGAGCAGCCACATAGACAGTCAAGTGAGATGAACTTGTAGTTCTGTGGTCTTTGATTTGAGCTGATAAACCGTGAGGGTTAGAGCTCAGATACTGTCCTGGGCACATTCATAGTGCAGCTAAATTTACTGGGACTACAAGCTGAGTGGTGAGTCATGCTTCTGGGTCCCCCATGACATCTGTGAATCTGAGAAGAGAAAGACAAGTTCTCCAATCTGGGAAGAGTCCAAAGGCATTTTACTCCAAAGGTGGCATCAGCTGTCTCTTACCTTGTCACGTGGTCAAGTGGACAGTCAGCAGGAGCTCGTGCAGGTGAGTCAGGGAAGGAAGGAGTGGGGATGGGTAGCCTCAGAGCTTTAGGAGGTCTTGTGGGACTGGTAGCCATTTTCATCTTTCAGTCTAAGATGTAGACTTAGAAATAGCTTAAATATAATATCCTTTGGGGAATAAAACTAAATTACTACTATTTTTCATATTGGAAAGCCACACGAGTCCTAGGATGGGATGAAAGACAATCTGGCCCCATTTCATTTACAGAAATGAAATTCCCTCCCTTGCCAAATCTGGTTTCTTAATAGCCACTGGAATCTACCTCTAAGAAGGAGGATAATCAAAGCCTTCTAACGACATGGTCATCAGTCTGTCCCTAGAACTCAGTTCATTGTAATGTGCCATAAATATTTGCAGAATTTATGAATGAATGTTGTTGACTGGCTGACCAATGGAATAAATGAATGAAAGAGGGCTAGTAAAGAGAGCCCAGTTAAGTGGTTCCAAGCCTCTTCTTTTCTTTTTCTGACACTATTTCTCACTTCTCCAATGATCATTTGTCAAGTGGCTCTATAATGATAACAGGATCACTTGCACTTATGCAGCCCCATCCATGACTTATTTTTAGTATTCAGGCTTTCGCCTCAGTTTTCTGGGTGCTTTGCATGTGCTCATGTTGACCTAGGTGTTAATCAACAAATAATTGCTACAGTTCACCCTCCTGGGAGTGGGATACCTGTGTGGCCCATCTTTTGCTCAGCACTCAACGGACAGAGGAAACGTTGTCATGTCGAACACAGATAACTGGACACAGAGACTTTGGTCAGTTACATTTAAATTGCAAGGCTTTGAATTATGCCTTCTGATGGAATTCAGTGTGATCATTAGGATAACTAAACACATCAGGCATTCAACATCTATGCTGAGCTAAATGTAATAAAGGAAGAAAGAGACTTTATCCCCCTCCACTCCGTCACTTTGTTTTGCCACTCTAAGCGTTACTGCATGCTATAATTCTCCAGAATAACATTGAATTCTACAGCTAAGGTGCTGTATCAGATATATTTCAAGCTAATTATTTGCATTATAAGATTACATTCTATTCTTTAATAGCTTTGCAACATACTTTTTCATGAGAGCCTCAGTGATTTCCGAATATTAATAACATGATTCAGGCTGAGTTGCCCAGGCCCATTTGCTGTGTGGAATTGGAGCTCTGCTTTGGGCCAGTCTTCTTATGCCTTGCTGTATGGATGCTGGTTCTTCTAGTTAAATAGTCATGTTATTTTCTTTCTTTATTGTTTTTCTATTATGGAAAATTTAGATAACATCAAACAATAAATATAAGAAATAAAAAGTTGCACTCCTTTCTTCCCACTACCATGCCTTAATTCAAACTGCAAATATTACTGAGTAACTGCTATGTGTCAGGTACTGTTCTAAGCACTGATATTTTGGTGAATTTCTAAATACCCATTTCAGTTGAAGTTAAGAGGATCTGTGTGTGAAATGTCTTTTAATGAAAGTGTAACAAGGTGACATTTGTTTTCAGTCCTCTGTCTCTTCACTCTTGGCCTCAGTCCTTCCAAGACTCCCTTCTTTCTCTACTTTTCTGATACTCCCTTCTCAGCATATTAGGAGTCTGGAGTTCTGTCCTCCTGATGCTGACATAAAACTTGCTTTCATGAGTGGTTCTTTTATTTTTATGTATTATTGGTCATACCATGTGGCATATAGGAATTAGTCCACTGACCACGGGCTGTGCTCATTTCCTGCTGTATTGGACACGTTGAGTCTTAACCTCTGGACCACCAAGGAAGTCCCTCATGAATGATTCTGATGAGTTCATGACAAGCTGCAAGTGACATCTGGTAGCTTCCAGCAGCCTAGGGTTCCTGGATTTCTTGGGCACAATACAGGCAGTTTTTCCATCGAAAGACAAAAGAATTCTCCATGGAATTCTCCAGGCAAGAATACTGGAGTGGGTTGCCATTTCCTTTTCCAGGGGATCTTCCTAACCCGGGTCTCCTGCATTGCAGGCAGATTCTTTACCATCTGAGCCACCAGGGAAGCCCCTTATAACAACTTCCATCAAAAGACAAAAGAGTATGCATTTACCCCTGCTAATACTGCATGAGCTGGACAAAACAGAGGCTTGCTTGGAATTTCTACCAGTCTCTGATGTATCAAAGGAAGAAATATTATGGCTCAACTATAGTTTGATAGACAAAATCTTTGCAAACAATATAACCAAATGGTAAAAGCTTATACCCTGATGGAATATCTGGCATAGAATGGAAGGTGGATGTGGGGAGGTACCCTGATCCCTGGTAAGCAGGTTCCTGTGGCCCTTTATAGGTAGTGCTGGTCTTGCATGAACATTTTATATTTTCCATTGCAGTAGAGAGAGGGGAGCAGGCTGAGTGTGACAAGGGGGATTGTTTGTGACCTGCTTTCCTGGACACTGTGCCTGGTTGTGCTAACATGGAAACTGGCCCGATGTGCTTAAAAGATGCCAGTCATCCTGCTAAGAGCTGACCCCAGAGGCTTCTTTGGGAGTTGGACTCTTGAGCTGCTCAGAGATCAAACAGAAGAGCCCCTCCTCCAGAATTGGAAAAATCAAGACTTTTCTCTAAAGAGAGTTTTCTTCTGGGCTTCTCTGGGTCGCTATTAATTTGCAGCCCAACTGAGTGGGTTAAAAATGTCTTTTGATCACATACCAACATGTGGTCATTGGAACACTGGTGGCATTCAACCACAAGGGGAAATCAGGGAGGGAGGGAGGAATCTCAGAGTGACCTTGGTGACAAAAGGG
This sequence comes from Tragelaphus eurycerus, assembly GCA_935064755.1. Classification (NCBI taxonomy): domain Eukaryota; kingdom Metazoa; phylum Chordata; class Mammalia; order Artiodactyla; family Bovidae; genus Tragelaphus; species Tragelaphus eurycerus. Next base: position 5,453,860 of record CAKXYN010000034.1, on the reverse strand, counting down.
ACTTCCTCAGCAAGGCATGTATCTCGTGCAAGGGTCTCACACAAAGAGGGAACTGTGACGGGCTGACATTTCGTCCGTGAGTCGCTGCTCAAGTATTTGGAGAGGCTGAAGGGAATCCCACTCTCCTGGAAACCCCCAAAAGCTCTCAGAAAATGCCCGCTTTCATTTAGCTTTTGCTAAAACAACTAAAATACCCTTCTCATAATTGTTGGGCCATCTCGACAACACAGTCCTTTCTTCCCCAGCTTGCAACTCAAACAAATATTGTTTCATTTATTTCTTGCGGGCTTCCCAGCCTCATACCAACCTCAACTTCTTTTCGCGTTGAAAGGCATTTCCCAGGACTCCCTGAGGGTGGCAGTGTTGTTCACAAGCCAGTGACGAGTCTGATAAATTGGGCACCTGCTAGGGCAATGATTTAAGAAGCATGGCTTTGCGCTACCAAACTGAGCAAGCATATGATGAGGAATGAGGATTCGTTTGAGCCCACGATATAACTAAATGCCCCTAGAGCCATCCACTCCAATGTGTATATGAAGTGCAAAAATAAAGGATGAAATCTAAAATGCTCGTGTCAACAGAAAGGTATGGATGAAGGTGGCAGTGTAAATCCTATTTCAAATAGGCTCAATTCCAGATAATTACTTAATACGAGCTTTCTACCCACAATGCCTTAGGGTCTATGAGTTATCCACCGGCAGCTGGCTGGGCAAATTCAGATGATGTCACTTCACCAGGAATTTTCCAGGAGGAGACAAGTTGCTATTGCTCTCATCCAACTTAACTCTCCAAGAATTTGCAATCCGTGTGGTTTATTAGTAAACAGCCTATTGTGCTTTGAGCTAAGTCGTTTGAAGGTCGTATACTAAGAAAGCTCTAACAAGATATTTCACACATACGCTTATGTGAATAAAGCTTCTCAGAATGACCCAGTGTGGAATTGAGCAACTAGAATTCAGTGGAACTCACTGGTAATTTTAAATGAGAAGAAAAAAATCATTACCGTTAGTAATGGGGAAGGGGGCTCCATTTCTGGGCACAGTCAACATCAATCACTGCCTGTAATCAGGGTGCCTGTGATGGTGATTAGATACACCTGGTGATGACATCATAGTGTCCCTTGGGGACTTGGTAAATGATGGATGTCAGACCCTGAGCAGAAATTTTAAGGGAATACATTGCTAGTAGCAGAAAGAGCAAACTGCTGTTGAGGCTCAACAGACAGATCAGGGATATGAGGAAAACCCCTCAGTTTGGAAAGCTGGGAGTATCCAGGTCTTCCCAGAAGACCTCAGGCTGCGAGTTTCCCAGACTCACATTGAGTCACGTCTACCTTTTCCTGTGTGTGGTCACTGGGGTTTTTCCCAATTTTATAGAACTCTGAGAGAGAGGAGGCACAGATAATTCTATTTGTATTCAAATGACTAAATGTGGCAACCTAAATCTCCTCATTTCATTGCTTGAAAAGGCACTGGGTTGTCTGAAATTGCGCTCAGCATCAATGCCAGCCACTTACAGAGGTCACCCAAGACCTCTCCTTCCTGGATATGATTAGTAATAATTTAGGAAAAGTTTTCTAGGAAGAAGTGCCATGTATAGAAAAATCCAAGTAATAAACCTATTATCTGGCTGGTGGTGCGTTAGTTACTCAGTTGTATCCGACTCTTGCGACACCATGGACTGTAGCCCACCAGGCTCCTCTGTTCCTGGGATTCTTCAGGCAAGGACACTGGGTTGCCATTCCCTGCTCCATTTATCTGGTTACTCAGTGTCAGATACTGTCCTCGGTGCTTCACATGTATTGTGTCTCATTTAATTCTTATGCCATCCCATGAGGTAGGGACTAACATTATTTTTACTTGTCAGGCAGGGAGATTAAGACTCGAAGGAGCTCAGCTTGCCCAAGCCCATGTGGAATAAGGGGGCAGAGCTGGGATCTTACCCAGAGGAGAGAGCAGATACTCTTATGAAACCATTGAATGGGATTTCGATTCTGTTGTGCATTTGTTTGAGAATTATTGATCTAGAAGAACAAAACCTTTTTTTTTTCTTTACACTTTTCTTTTTAACTTTTTTACTTTATGTTGGAGTATTTTTTGTGTGTCTTTTGCCAAGGCACTTTCCCATTATCTCCAAAGCTAAGAACCAGATCATTCTTCTGGCTACTAAAAGCCTACCTACTTGGGAAAAGTGCAGGAAAGAGACTTCTTTGTGTCTATCATTCACAAGCTTGGTGTAGATATATATATGTGTATAAGTGTGTGCATGTGTGTAAGTATGTACATGTGTACATTCAAGATCATGATCAACCTTTGCCCAAAAGACTACTATGCTTAAAATCTAAACAATTCCTTCTTCACTTTATCGCACTGCCCCAAATTTTACCAATTAGAGATATAGTTGGGTTTAACAAGCATCTTTCCAGATTCAGATATGAACGTAAATGGATGTCAGTGTTACAGGAACATTCAGAGAGCTCCAACTTGTACTTTTTCTGTGATGATGCCTTTTTACGATTTCAGCACCTTTCCTCTAATGACATTCTTCATCCACACAAGCAAATTGTTCCCAGATGTCAAGGCTGGCACTGCCCATCATCCCTTACAATTCTATGCAGGGAGGGGTAGAAACTACCATCAAGATGAGGCCAATCCTACCATCCATTGACTCCAGCAAGTTATTGTTGGAAGCAATATAACAGACAGCCCTTTGTCATTGCTCCTTGGCTTGAATAAACAGGCATGTTCTGTGGGGTCAATTTCTCAAGAACTCCAGGATACAGTATTGCAAACTGTCCCCCAGACCCATAACTGCGTCTCCTGAGTGAGACTAGGGCATGTCTCCTAGATATCACTTGGTATCTTTTGACAGGGCGACCCACCTTCCTGCTAAGCACTGAGATGCCAGTTGTAACTATCACTGCTGAGTAACACCCAGACTTCCAGCAAGGCTCAAGTCACCTCCCAGGACACCTTGCTAGCTGCCTGTAGAGAGAGGAGAGTCTTCTGCATCCCTATAGAACTGGCACTGATATTCAGTTCAAGCATAAAAATGATGAAGTTCCTGACAAATTCTAAGGATCAAGTCTTAAAAGTCAACATTCAAAGAACTAAGATCATGGCATCTGGTCTGATCACTTCATGGCAAATAGGTGGGGAAACAATGGAAACAGTGACAGACTTTATTTTCTTGGGCTCCAAAATCACTGCAGATGGTGACTGCAGCCATGAAATTCAAAGACACTTGCTCCTTGTAAGAAAAGCTATGACAAACTTAGACAGCATACTAAAAAGCAGAGACATTACTTTACTGACAAAAATCCGTCTAGTCAGAGATAGATATGGTTTTTCCAGTAGTTGTGTATGGATGTGAGAGTTGGATCATAAAGAAAGCTGAGGGCTGAAGAATTGCTGCTTTTGAATTGTGGTGTTGGAGAAGACTCTTGACAGTCCCTTGGACTGCAAGGAGATCCAACCAGTCAATTCTAAAGGAGATCAGTCCTGAATATTCATTGGAAGGACTGATGCTAAAGCTGAAGCTCCAATACTTTGGTCACCTAATGTGAAGAACTGACTCATTGGAAAAGACCCTGATGCTGGGAAAGATTGAAGGCAGGAGGAGAAGGGGACGACACAGGATGAGATGGTTGGATGGCATCAGCGACTTGATGGACATGAGTGTGAGCAAGCTCTGGGAGTTGGTGATGGACAGGGAAGCCTGGCGTGCTGCAGTCCATGGGGTTGCAAAGAGTTGGACATGACTGAATGACTGAACTGAACTGAAGTCTTGGACTGACTGACTGACTTAAACCAAGGTCGTGCCTGTGTGTGAACCCTGCTATTAAAGCAGCCTCTGGGTTGAAGCACAGACTGTTTCCGATGAATTGCACATGGAGGACATGCACAACTCTGGTGCTGTTTTTCTTGATATGTTTCTTCCACTCTGTTCTCTTTTCCCTAGAAACTGGACCGTTCTCTTACTAAGATTCGTGCTTTTCACTGAATCGCAGAATTCTACCACCAGTGCCGCTTCTGTCCTTGTCAGCCTGAAGCAGGAAACCTCTCTCCCACAGTAAGTTCTACCTGGTAGATTATGATCCCTTTCAGTGTATTGTGAAAAATTACCTCTTTCTCAGGCAATTCAGATTTGACATCTACTAGCAGTTGTTTTCTTGTAGGAAGATTTGTGACTGACGCCTGTGTTCCTGTCAAGAATATATATTACTTCTCTGTGCTCTCAACAAAGTCCTCTGTAAACAAACAGATAAATAAATATATAAAGTTGCTGCCTTCCCTCGCTTCTTCCACATTTTCTGAACGTGTGCCTCTTGATGCAGTTGGTGCTTTAGGTACCCATAAGCTCATATGAGTTAAGGAGAATGATGGGTAGAAAGCAACTTCCAGAAATATAGAAACAAATAGTAATGTCCTTCAGCTTGTGCCATGCTCTTACATCTTCTGGTGATTAAGGTTATGCTTCAGTTAAAGACAGGTTAAAAAATGAATCTGATTTCTCCATTATCTCCTGGACAGAAAGATCCTTATATATTTGGAAATGCTATTAAACCATTCCTTGAATAAATATTGAAGCTTTCACAACAGTCTGTCTGGGACAAAAACAAGGGATATGAGTCTGGGAAGCCCAGAAGGGCAACTTCTTGAGATCAGATAAGATGATAGTAATTTTGTTATGTGACTCATCCTCTGTAATAATCAAAGATGGTTCAATATTGTTGGTAATTTATTCCTCACTGTTACACTTTAATTAGGCTTGGTCACTAATTTCAAAAAGTGAAGAAGAAACATGTCTGTTTCACATGGCCATGATATTTCTGAAGCTAAAGGTCTGGTTCACTTCTGACTTGACCTGTTTTGCCTAGACTCAGGCAATATCCGCACCAGTTACACTGAAAAGGGGCCATAATCTACTGGGCAGAACTTACTGCAGTGAACCTGGAACTCGAGTCTACCAAGACTTGACCCTCTCAGTCAAGGTTAATTGCACTCTGCAGGAATGGGAGTTCATAGTCAACAGATTGTTTTCTGTTCAGTTGTGGGAACATTGCATTGAGAAGATCATGCATCCCTTGGCAGAAGTACTGAGACCATGATAGGTTAAAGCTGTTGGAATACAATCAGATCAGTCTGTTCCAGACCAGCTTGGCTTCCTTCTCCTTGTGTTTAGACTTCCCCAGACAAGTGCCAAGCAGCTACAGTTGGAGGGTTGATGCTGTATGCAGGAAATGGATGGTTCCAAAGGTGATGCTCCTCAGGAAAATTTCTGTCCTGAGAACCTTGGCTCCTTTAAGTACACACAGCATTTCCCACCAAGTGATGGGGAGATTACATCAAAATTCATCATGGTGTTTGATACAGTGATTCCTTGTTTCCAAGCTTGGCTTCCTTCTCTCTGTCTGCTCATTGTCATCCTCTTTGCTCATTGCCTCCCGCGGCTCCTCCTCCCGTTTTGACCCTGAATCTTAGTTGTTACCTGTTTTGTGGTTACTAGAGTTTGTTCTTCTTTGTTGTCAGTGTTGGGCTTCTGTGTTTGTTTTGCCATAATGTTGTAAATCAGAAATTGACTCTTTTGTCTTCAAACATTGCTTGTCAGTTCCACATTCTGAAACCATGGCTATGAAGCTCCCTTCTCACGTGAGTGTAGGGAGGTTGGGGTGAGCAGTGCTTTTATTTGTATTCCCTTAAAATGCACAGGTTGTGTCCCTGAGCTTGGCCAGGGGAATCATAAGGGAAATCACTGCCACCTGGCGGCCCCCAGATTCCTCAGACTTGACCCACAGTTTTCATCATGTCTATGTTCTAACTCTTTCTACCCCGTGTCATTGGCTTCCTGATTCTCATTATTTTGACTTCGAGCTTTGGCTCCCCCATTACCTTCCTTAAAAAAAAAAAAAAAATCGCAACCCTGGACTTGGCAAACAAAAAAAAAAAAGAAAAAGAACCCTGCTGTAGCTCTGAGAGTGATCATCCATGAGGTTATTCTTCCTTGGCCCTGGGTCTCACTCAGCTCTAGTCTTTCCCAGTCCCCGTGATCCCACTCACATAGGTCCACTTTGAGAATAAATTAGTGCTGATCCTTTTTCTCTAAGTTCAGCTTTCAAGTAACTGAAGGCAGCAATCTCCCCTTCCTTCATCATTCCTCATATGATCTCATCCTTTAGTCTCTTCACCACCCTGAACCTTCTCTACTGAATACATGCTTGCTTGTCCAGACCTTTCATGGTGTGTGGGTCTCAGAACAAAACAAATCAGGGTAGAGTCAAGGATACTATCATGTCCTTTGTTTTATACACTAATATATTTATTTAACAGAGCCTATGTTCATAATTGAAATTCTAGCCCCCTCTCTCACAACACTAACATCAGTGTTCAGCACTTGGTTAGTGAAAATCCTTAAACCTTTTTATGCTGATGTTCAGACACAACCCATCCTTTTCCAGTCCTTTTAAAATCTTCCTTCTGAAAAACAGACTAAACAGCTTAATACTAAGTACTGTAAGAAGATAAACTGAGGCAAACTAAACATTTTTTAGAAGTTTATTTGAGCAGAAATCAATTCACATCCAGCAGTATCCAATATAGCAGATAGAATAAAGCTCTAAGGAGCTGTACAAAATGAACAACTTTTATAAAGAGGGGAGCAGGAACAAAGAAATTGTACTATGTGAAAAACAGGTTGGTTTTTATAAGGTTACTTTCCTTTAAGGGATGGCAGGGGGTTGATCAGACAGTTTACTTAACTAGTGCTGATTAGATGATTCCTGATTGGTTTGAGATTTCATTTCTGAGAGAGCTGAAACTATAAACTTTGGTTCGGTGATGTGGGGCTTAACCCAAGTGACTCCATTTTGGGCCTGTAGTCTTGCTTTTAACAGTACAACACAATGCTTTTCAGACTATGTTCCCATTAAACCTGGAGTTCTCACGACTACACTTCTGAAGTCAATCCCTGTGATTTCTTTTCAATTCAGTGAATAAATTAAGTTGATAGAATTTCCTCAAGATTTAACTCATATATTTTTTTCTAACACAATTACAGCTGTATTTAATAGTGCTTAACTGACAGAGTAAAATAGTTAAATTAGTTTTTGTTGTTGTTGTTGGTTTCAAAAAGCAACATGACTTCCAGATACGTTCCCTCTAAAACATTAAGAAACTGCTGTTCAACGTATTGAGTACCTCTCCCCTTAACATACAGCTCATGTGTCTGATCAAAGTGGTACCATCTGTTATTGATTAAATTGCTGAAAAGACCTCCCCGATGCAGACGAAATGCATTAATTTATTCTCTTTGGCGAGGTCGTTCAGTGAGTGGGAGTTTAGTCTTTGTCTCTCTCTCTCTAGACATTTCTATTTCTTCTATAAGACTATAGTGAGAGACTTTGTCGAAGGATTTCCTGCAATTCAGATTCATCTGAAACATTTATTTCATTATCTAATGGGGAGAGAGAGAGAGGAATCACTTGGGTACAGTTTGTTCTTGAAGGGTCCCCCGGTATCTCCTAGTGTTCTCCACATCCCCCTGTGTGTTCGCAATTCAACCTATTAATATTCCATTGCAGAAACTTGTGTGGATCTGATGTCAAGCTCACTAGTCCATAAATGACAAGCTCCATCTGCATCTTTTTTAGATAAGTGGGAACACATTTATCTCGTCTCCATAACTCCATGAAGCACTGTTCATTCTCGAAGAATACTCTACCACGATATGTGTTTTTACAGCCAGGGAACCGAACCACTTCAGCGATGTCAGGGACTGCCTTATTGGACCTCACCCATTTGTCAATATTTATTCTACCCTTTTCAGGATAGAAATCATGCTTGCTGACAAAGTATTCTAATGCAGAATTCAAACAGGACTCTTCTCTCTCACAGTCATCTGTTAATACTACATCCGTAGCCCAGGTGGCTGTAAGTACATTTCTTGTTATTCTATTTACTTTCAATATAACAAAAAGTATGCGTGCTTGCTCTCTTAACATGGTTGACTCTTCTCAGCTATTTGAGAATTTTATATACTTTAATATCATTCTTAGAGATTCAAGCCAGTTCCTTCCCTTTTTTGTATTCTGTCACCCCCTTCTCCTTATGCCTCCTGAAATTTGAGTTTCTAGAGACTTCACTATTCAAAGACATTAGTCTCTTTAGCTTTGCCTTCTTTTTGTTTCTTATTGAGGTCATCTGTTCGATCGTGGATCAGTTTATTGTTGGGATACAATTTTTGAAAAGACTTGTCTACTCTCACGAATTATCTTCATGTTCATCATGTTAGGCAGGACGTAAGGCGGAAGGCACGGGGAAGGCAATGGCACCCCACCCCAGTACTTTTGCCTGGAAAATCCCATGGACGGAGGATCCTGGTAGGCTCCAGTCCATGGGGTCGCTAAGAGTCGGACACGACTGAGCGACTTCACTTTCACTTTTCACTTTCATGCATTGGAGAAGGAAATGGCAACCCACTCCAATATTCTTGCCTGGAGAATCCCAATGACAGGGGAGCCTGGTGAGCTTCCGTCTGTGGGGTCGCACAGAGTCAGACACGACTGAAGCGACTTAGCAGCAGTAGCAGCAAGGCGGAAGGCCAAGTAATGTCTCTGCTTTTGAATATGCTATCTAGAATATGCTAACTTTCCTTCCAAGGAGTAAGCGTCTTTTAATTTCATGGCTGCAGTCACCATCTGCAGTGATTTTGGAGCCCAGAAAAATAAATTCTGACACTGTTTCCACTGTTTCTCCATCTATTTCCCATGTAGTGATGGGACCAGATGCCATGATCTTCGTTTTCTGAATGTTGAGCTTTAAGCCAACCTTTTCACTCTCCACTTTCACTCTCATCAAGAGGCTTTTTAGCCCCTCTTCACTTTCTGTCATAAGAGTGGTGTCATCTGCATATCTGAGGTTATTGATATTTCTCCCAGCAATCTTGATTCCAACTTTTGCCAACAAAGGTTCGCCTAGTCAAGGCTATGGTCTTTCCTGTGGTCATGTATGGATGTGAGAGCTGGACTGTGAAGAAGGCTGAGCGCCGAAGAATTGATGCTTTTGAACTGTGGTGTTGGAGAAGACTCTTGAGAGTCCCTTGGACTGCAAGAAGATCCAACCAGTCCATTCTGAAGGAGATCAATCCTGGAATTTCTTTGGAAGGAATGATGCTAAAGCTGAAACTCCAGTATTTTGGCCACCTCATGCGAAGAGTTGACTCATTGGAGAAGACTCTGATGCTGGGAGGGATTGAGGGCAGGAGGAGAAGGGGATGACAGAGGATGAGATGGCTGGATGGCATCACTGACTCGATGGATGTGAGTCTGAGTGACCTCCGGGAGCTGGTGATAGACAGGGAGGCCTGGCGTGCTGCGGTTCATGGGGTCGCAAAGAGTTGGACACGACTGAGCGACTGATCTGATCTGAAGGTGGAAGGAGGTGCTTAGGGCTCTCTTCTGCATCCAGCTTGTTTTCTCAGATGCATTTGAAATGAGGTTGATTAAGAAACACGTGTCCTTCCAGACAAAAAAATGAAAAATAGTAGAAATGGGGCTTTAAAATCCTCCTACAAGTTGATTAAAAATAACTAAGGACGTTGAGATAAAATTTTCAGGAGAACCTTTTGAAGACATCAGATTTCAGAAGGCACTGGTCCCATCCATGCGTTACTCCCTACCTGCCCCAACTGCGCTTTGCTGCCAGCAGTACCAACCTGCTCCTTTCTGACAACCTTGTACCTTTTTCCCGATTCCGACTTCAGTTCCTTATTGAGACTAAAGCCAGTCCTGGATCCCAGTCAGTCACAGGAACCATGACACTCCTCATGTAATTACTGCAATATTTGTTTTCTGTGTTGCCCCTACCTTCCAACATCTTTCATACTGACCCAAAGGATTGACTTTGTTTACAGTGCAGACATGCATGTAATGGAGCCACTGGTGGCCTGGTGTCCTGCCCCATCCCTATCACCATCTTCGGATATTGACATCAATCTAGATTTGTCTGTAGTTCACTGACGTGTTCCAATGTTAGTGTGCTTCAGTCTCACTGAAGAGTTCTCAGAATGCATGGAGTTTCAGAAAGGGAATATTTACTCTTTTTGGAATCAACATAAAATCATTAAAAAAAAAAATTCAAATGAAGTCAATGACTATTTTCAGATTCTAGGCAATGGACAGGACTTGCAGTATTTTCACAACCCCACTGAAAACATTTTGAAACGCGGAGAGTGTACTTGGCCACATGAAAAAGAATGTAGTAAAATAATACAAATTCCTTCTTTGATTGATCAGAGATCAAATATAGAGTCTGGGTGAGATTTTGGTCTTCATGCTGAATATTTGCATCAGTAAATATGATTGCCAAATACAACTTGAATGTTCCAGGAACTTGACTTACATTTAAAAATTTTACAACAATCTCTTCTTTCCATTTCAGAGGGAAGAAAACTGAAGTTTGGGGAAGTAATTGGAATGAGGTCCTCTAGCTAGTAACTTCTAGATCTAGAAAGTAGGGCTACTAGCCATTTAAGTTAGTCTGAAATTGTCCAGGATTTAGCACTCAAAATCCCACGTGTTGAGAAACTCTCAGTTCCATGCAAACTCATGCTACTAGTGAGCTCAAAATAAACTTCTGAAGCCCATGTTTTTTTCCCTCTAATTGCCAACCTGTTTTGTTTCCTTTGAGCTCTGCAATATTCCTGTAAAACACTTCGGTGGTCCTCTAGAACAGTGATGATCTTTTAGTTCCTTCATGATCTACCAGTGAATTTCAAGACCACTCACTCACCTTTGATATGGGGGCTTCCCTTGTGGTAAGGAGTCTGCCTGCAATGCAGGAGGCCTGGGATCTGTCCCTGGGTTCCCCACTCCATTATTCTTGCCTTTGATATACCAGTGCTTTCTTCTTTGTCCAACTTCTTACTGAGCCAGAACACTTAAAATACCTTAAAATATCCTTAAAATACCCCTTTTAATATAAGTGGCCTTGTACTGATTAAGACTTACTCTCTTGGTAAGAGCTTGTTTGAACTTAACTCTTAAGTACAGAAAAAGCATTGGCATTCTGAAAAAAAGGCAAAAATCATGGGGTTAATTCTCATTACAAAATTTCCAAGTGTGTCTAATGTTCTTTTGGTGGAATCAGTGTTTTATTAGAGAATATTTTTAAGTAATTAAAATAAGTAAGTCATGGGGATATAACCTATAGCATTGTGGTTAAAGTTAATAATACCATAGAGCATATTTGAAAGTTGCTAGGAGAGTAGATCTTAAAACTTCCCATCACAAGAAAAAAGAAATTTGTAACTGTATATGGTGACCAATGTCAGCTACAGAATTTTTTTGATTCTCCAATGTGGATTTTGATATTTTCACATTTCATTGAGTCAGCCTTTCCTTGTGTGCCTGAGTGCTTAGTCATGTCTGACTCTTTGTGACCCCATGGACTGTAGCTGCCAGGCTCCTCTGTCCATGGGATTCTCCAGGCAAGAATACTGGAGTGGGTTGCCATTCCCTTCTCCAGGAGATCTTCCCGACCCAGGGATCAAACCCGAATCTCCTGTGTCTCTGCCTGGGAAGCCTTTTCTTACTAGATTTTTAAATCATAAACTGGAATTTTCACTACAAAACTTTTAACGAACTCAGATGAAAATGATCTTTCCATGTATAAAATAACATTTTTCCATTTCAATATGAAAAACCTTAAGATCAACTATATGTTAGTAAAAATTTTTAAATTTTGTTTATCTAGATTGTGCTTGGTCTTGGTTGCTGGCGCAGGCTTTTCTTGGTGTGGTCAAGGTTGTGGTGTGGTCTTGGCTGGCGTGGTCTTTGTTGTGGCCAACAGGGGCTCCTCTTTGTTGCAGGCCACAGGCCTCTCACTGTTGTGGTTTCTCTTTGGGGACTTTGGGCTCAGCACTTGTCACACAGGCTCAGGTGCTCTGTGCCATGTGGGATCTTCCTGGACCAGAGATCGAACCTGTGTCCACTGGCAGGTGGATTTTTTTTTTTTTTTTAACCACTAGACTACCAGGGAAGTCCCTGTCAATAAACTTCAAAAAAAAAAAAAAAAATCTTGAGGGTATGATGGTCATGTGGAAGATGCAGCTAAATGCTCATGTGAAATCTTCCCAACCGATTCCAGCTAACAGAGATGGTCTCCATCCTTGTTTGGCGTGGAGATGTTCACGTTAGTGATACCAGTTGCTAGCTGATTCAGTGTCGGTGTGATGTGGAGCTTTCCAGGTGTGTTTCTACCTCCAGTGTTCTGTGATGTCCTGGGCTTGCACAGATTCCATGGCGAGCTGAAGAGAATCAGAATGCTAGCAGGGGGTGATTACAAGGATTATTTCGTGTGGTGCACAAATGTATAGCTCTTCCGCTCTCTCACTGGGTATTGCTAGAGGAACATCTGTGAGGAGGGTGCAGAGATCAGGCATCTCCAGGGAGACTTTCATCAAGATGCATTCCATTTTCAATACACCATTATTGGCTGCTAGTTTTTGCTGGGGACAGGTGGCTCTAGTGGAAAAGAATCTGCCTGCTGGTGCAGGAGACGCAAGAGTTAAGTGTTTGATCCTTGAGTTGGGAAGATCCCCTGGAGGAGCTCATGGCAACCCATTCCAGTATTCTTGCCTGGAGAATCCCCACGGCCAGAAGAGCCTGATGGGCTGCAGTCCATGGGGGTCGCAGAGTCAGACACGACTGAGCGACTGAGCGACTGAGCACGCACACGAGTTAGAGTTGGTGACCAATACAACTGTTCTTGTCACTCTTGGGCCTTCCAAACTTGGGAGGCAACTCTGCTTGTCTCTACGCTAGAAAGTCAGCACTAATACGACAAAGGGTTAGTGAACTCCTCCTGGGTGCCAAGCACACTACTAGGCATTGCATATAGAGATAGGTGTGAAAAAGTCATTGTCCTCAAGGAAAACTTAAAGCATAATGGCGAAAACTAACATGATAAATAGACAATTCAAGTAAGTCCCCCACATACGAAAGACTTTCGTTCCACGAGTGTGTTCATAAATCCAGTATGTTCAAAAGTGCAACAAAGTTAGCGTAGGTACACAACTAACACTATTGGCTATATAGTACTGTACTGTAATAGGTTTATAATGCTTTTCACACAAATGATACATACAAACACACAAAAAATAAAGAAAATGTTTCTAACTGTACAGATCAGTACCACTAGCATATGCATCTGACAGTGTACGCCAGTCCCGCGAGTTAACTTGTGTGACTGGACGGGGAAACACATGTTCGCCTCTTTGAAAGTTTGCACCTTGATGGTTCGTGTGTCTGGGGCTTACTGTACTAGAAAGTGCAACAAGTGTTAGTATAGGGGAAGAAGAGAGTGCGACTGAAGACAAGGAAAGGAGTGGTGATTTGGACAATTCTATTTTACATGGAGCAAGATCAGAAAAGAGGTCTAGGGGTGGGGAAGGAGGTTGAGAAAGGGGTGAAGTGGTTTTTTTCTGGGGCCAAGACCAGCTCTGGCCAGCCGCGAGCAGGGCTCAGTGTGAGGCCACCGGGAAGACTGCTGTCTTGGGTAAGCCTTGCCCCTGCTGGCAGCGCCTTCCCGTACCTTGCACGCATCTGTCAGCTGCCGTGATTTGTTCCTGCCCACCCTTGAACTGAGAAATGAGTTTTCAGGCCAAATTCCCCAGTCAAAAATTCATTAATCTCATCCTGTGGCTGCCTAAATTTTTCTTAGTCTTCGTCCCCCTGAGCGAGAATACCTACAGTTTGTTCAGCTGTCACTCTGGAGTCTTCTGTCTAACAGGCTCCCTGTGGCGGCGTGCGGCAGGGCCTTTTATTTCAGGGCTTTGTCTACAGTTGCAGTAGCTCCATGGGCGTCTGCAAAGCCTGGAGCCAGGAGTTCAAATCCAAAGAAAGTTCCCCTCACAGATTGCACGTTTGGCCACTTGAAGCGAAGAGCTGACTCATTTGAAAAGACCCTGATGCTGGGAAGGATTGAGGGCAGGAGCAGAAGGGGACGACAGAGGATGAGATGGTTGGATGGCATCACCAACTCAATGGACTTGGGTTTGGGTAGACTCTGGGAGTTGGTGAAGGACAGGGAGGTCTGGCGTGCTGCCGTTCATGGGTTCACAAAGAGTCGGACACGACTGAGCAACTGAACTGAACTGAACTTGTCTGCAGTTGCATTAGCTCCATGGGCATCTGCAAAGCCTGGAAGCCAGGAGCTCAAATCCGAGGAAAGTTCCCCTCACAGATCGCACGTTAGGGAAGCCAAGCCCAGGGCTTGGAACATGAATGACCACGGCACGTTGCCACTGTCCTTTATCTGAGAGGACAGAGCTGTGATGGAGATGGGGACGGTGGTGATAAACTCAGCTTTTGATATCTGACATGTTTTGAAGTAGGAAACATATGCAATGTTCATTAACTTGCATCCTACCGGTACTAGATTCTTTTTTTTTAAGATTTTTTTGATGTATATCATTTTTAAAGTCTATACTGACTTTATTACCACATTGTTTCCATTCTGTGTTTTGGTATTTTGGTCATGAGGCATGTGGGATTGTAGCTCCCTGACCGGGGCTTGAACCCACATCCCTTGATTGGAAGGTGAAGTCTTGACCACTGGACCACCAGCGAAGTCTCAGGATCCTTTTCATGTGTGCATTCTCCATATACATGACAAGAAGGTGACGTGACTTGACAAGAAAGTGGACCTCATCTCAAATACCGTCCTGAACAGTGACAGGAATATAGAGCCCACCTTCACAAGTTTTGTCAATAGAGAGTTACAGGAGTCTTTTCACATGACATGGATTTTCCCCTGGTCCTTTTAAATAATGTCACATTGACTGGAACCATCAGAAGAAAGATTGTCTAGGAGTATTTCTCTTTGGGAGTCTGAGTTACTAAGGGAGACAATACCACCTTCTGAATGCAAAATGCTTAGAATCTCAAAAGACTTAAAAATAAAGCGAGGACATATGGAAGCGACAGCAGGTCTTATGCTTAGACTGGAAATCAGTGCAGACCGTGGGGCGTCTGGAGCTTGGTTGCTCTCCCAGCTCTGCCAGGCTCCTCTCTGCTGTCCACCAGGACGACTCCTCAAAAGGCAGGGAGGGGTGAGAGTCCTCTCTCTTCTAGTTTTGTTGAGTAGGGATGGCAACGCTGTTTCTTTTATCATTTAAGCATTCGTGTGTGCACTTGCTCAGTTGCTAAGTCGTGTCCGACTCTTTGTTACCCTGTGGACTGTAGCCCACCAGACTCCTCGGTCCATGGGATTCTCCAGGCAAGAATACTGGAGTGGGTGGCCATTCCCTTCTCCAGGGGATCTTCCCCACCCAGGGATGGAACCCTTGTCTCCTGCATTGCCTGCATTGGCTTGAGGATTCTCTACCACTGTGTCATCTGAGTAGCCCGTCATTTAAGCATAGAATAGCTTTAACGAAACAATACAGGATTGGTTGAGTCCCACTACTCTAACCCAACAATTGCTTTTCTTTCTTGAAATTTAATCCATAGCTTTATTCCCCATGTACATTTTTTTCCAAGTTGCTGCCATATTGCCTATGTACTTTTATGATCTGCTTTTAGGAAAGAAAAACTTTAGTAACATTATTTCAGGGACATTTTCCATGTCATTACAAAGGTTTCAGGTTGATCATGTTTAATGATTGAATAATTCCCCATTGACCAGATGTTTCATAATACATAAGCCAATTCCCTTGCTGTTGGACATTTAGGAAAACTATTGTTTTTGGCAGGTTTTTGCTTCTGCAGAACTCCCAGCTGTGTGGGCTGAGATGGAAAAGATCAATCCAGGGCAAGCCAAGATGGGATGCTGGGGAGCACGTGGACAGAATGCCAAAATCTAGTCCAAGGAGCAGAAGTGGGGTTGGGAGCCAATCAGGGTTAGATTTCAGGCTCATAGAGAAGGAACTTATTTTCCTACTCCTTCTTGCTTTACTTCTTTATTCCCTTTTATCTCTACTCTGCAATCTTATTCCTCTCACTCTTCCATAAATAACTATTCCAAAGTGTTTTCCACGAGCTTATTTGTAATTCCAGGGAGGGTCACTGGGCAGGCTTTCTGCAGGGCTCCTGCCAGGATGGGGATGAGGAGTGGGGAAACCCTGGGCAGAGGTGCTGAGTGGATAACATTACTTCTGCTGAAGTTTTCCTTCCAATAGATAAAAGATATGGTCTTTACAACCAGCTTTATCATTCGTGAAGTTAGGCTCAGATCAGATCAGTCGCTCAGTCGTGTCCGACTCTTTGCGACCCCATGAACTGCAGCACGCCAGGCCTCCCTGTCCATCAGCAACTCCCGGAGGTCACCCAGACTCACATTCATCGAGTCGTGATGCCATCCAGCCATCTCTCCTCTTCGTCCCCTTCTCCTCCTGCCCCCAATCCCTCCCAGCATCAGAGTCTTCTCCAATGAGTCAACACTTCACATGAGGTGGCCAAAAACTGAGTTTCAGCTTTAGCATCATTCCTTCCAAGAATCCCAGGCTATCTCCCTCAGAACGACTGGTTGATCTCCCATCCAAGGACTCTCAGAGTCTTCTCCAACACCACAGTTCAAAACATCATCTTTGGCGCTCAGCCTTCTTCACATCCAGCTCTCACATCCATACATGAACACAGGAAAGACCATAGCCTTGAGTAGATGGACCTTTGTTGGCAAAGTGATGTCTCTGCTTTTGAATATGTTATCTAGGTTGGTCATAACTTTCCTTCCAAGGAGTAAGCGTCTTTTAATTTCATGGCTGCAGTCACCATCTGCAGTGATTTTGGAGCCCAGAAAAATAAAGTCTGACACTGTTTCCACTGTTTCTCCATCTATTTCCCATGCTATAGTAATAGAAGACATCAAACATCTAGTGACCAAGAACAAGTAGTCTACATCTTCATCTCCTGGTGATTCAAGGCTGGTATTCAGGTCAGGGGATGGCTCTCCCTCATGGGATCACCCTGCTCTGCTCTCTTCAACATGTGACCTGTAGAATCTCTGATGTTTGCCATCCCTGCCCACAAGAAGGGCAAGAGAAAATGAAGGAGTGTGAATGGGAGGTTGTATAGGCTTGGTCTGCAAGTGGAGATATTACATCCATTCTCATCCCAGAGCCTCCCAACTTCAAGATAGCCTAGAAAATGTGATTTCCTAAGGACAGAAAACAGATTTGGGGGTTGTTAGTGATAGCTGGGCTTTCCAGGTGGCGCTGGTGGTAAAAGTGTGGCTGCAACACAGGAGATGTGGGTTCAATCCCTGGGGTCGGAAGGATCCCCTGGAGGAGGGCATGGCAACCCTCTCCAGTGTTCTTGCCTGGGAAATCCCATGGACAGAGGAGCCTGGAAGGCCACAGTCCAGAGGGTTTCAAAGAGTTGTACACGGCTGAAGTGACTGAGCACGCACGCGGTGATATCTGTACTGTCAGTAGTATCTGTGTGCTTAGTCGCTCAGTTGTATCTGACTCTTTGCGACCCCATGGACTGTAGCCCACCAGGCTCCTCTGTCCATGGGGATTCTCCAGGCAAGAATACTGGAGTGGGTTGCTGTGCCCTCCTCCAGGGGATCTTCCCAGCCCAAGGATGGAACCCAGGTCTCCCACATTGCAGGCTGCTCTTTAACCATTTGAGATACCAGGGAAGCCCTAGAAGTATCTGAGACATTACTCATGTACGTATTGTTTATTTGGCTGTACCGGGTCTTCATTGCAGCATATGGGATCTTTAGTTGCAGCATGTGGGATCTAGTTCCCTGAGCAGGGATCAAATCTGGGCCTCATGCATTGGGAGGACAGAGTCTTAGCCACTGAACCACCACAGAAGTCCCTATTTGAGGCATTCTGACAAAGGAGAACTTTGTCTTATTTCTCAACCAGTTCAGAATTTTTGCCAAGAAGGGTGCTGTTTGAGAATCTCTAGAAAGATACCAACAGAAATTATTTTGGTGATCAAACAGTATTAATGATATGAGTATGCTTTCTCAGTGATATTTGTTGGAGTGGAGGGGGAGGGTTGGGGAAAATGAGAAAAAGGAGAAGTGGAAAATATGTCTGTGTAGTGGGTTTATGTAAAAGTCATGAAGTCATACTCTCCATGGGACCACATTCGCTGTCCTTACAGGGGTGCCTCTTTATCATTCTTGACAGTCCACAGATAGACATTTCAATTGCATGGGTCAGCATGTATTTAGTTAGTAATTTTAAACTTTAAAATTTCTGCCCCTTTATATACTTCACATTCATTCATTGAATCAAAATTTTATTGGGTTCATGAATCAGCTTCTTTTCTAATACAACTAGTAGTTATCAACAGTCAAAAGATATCAGTGTTTCAAAATAAGTCTGAAATTATTAGAATTAAAGATGAGCTATGACTGATAGAATGCCTTTGGAATAGGAGAGGTGATGCAAAAGGTTGATAAAATTTTATCATGAAACAGAGTCTATTCTAGTGCAATGAGGAGACACAAAACAGTCAACGGATATCAAAGTTTTGAAATAAGATAAATTTTAAATTATTAGATTTAAAGATAAATTATGGATTGTCTAATGCTTTTAGACTAGAAGAGGTGATTGAAAAAAATGATGAAGTAAAATTTGACAAAGAAAATCTAAGAATGCTTGAGTTCTAAAAATAGGTTGGACAACCAAGTGGTTAAAAAAGAAATACTTTGTTTGTAAAGGTTGGACTAATGGTGGATCACAGAGAAATGACTAGATAGAGCATCCTGTAAGAGCCCAAGAGGGTATTCACCAACAGCAGTCTTTGCTGCTGCTGCTGCTAAGTCGCTTCAGTCGTGTCTGACTCTGTGCGACCCCATAGACGGCAGCCCACCAGGCTCCCCCGTCCCTGGGATTCTCCAGGCAAGAACACTGGGGTGGGTTGCCATTTCCTTCTCCAATGCATGAAAGTGAAAAGTGAAAGTGAAGTCGCTCAGTCGTGTCCGACTCCTAGCGACCCCATGGACTGCAGCCCACCAGGCTCCTCCGTCCATGTGATTTTCCAGGCAAGAGTACTGGAGTGGGATGCCATTGCCTTCTCCAACAGCAATCTTTAGGAGCCAAGAATAGAAGAGACTCTCTTGTATCTCTCCACCTGTCCTAGCTGACGTTTTTGCCAAGGTCCTGTACTGATTTTGAAGCCCTTTATACTGCAGATGGTGACTGCAGCCATGAGATTAAAAGACGCTTACTCCTTGGAAGGAACGTTATGACCAACCTAGATAGCATATTCAAAAGCAGAGACATTACTTTGCCAACAAAAGTCCATCTAGTCAAGGCTATGGTCTTTCCTGTAGTCATGTATGGATGTGAGAGTTGGACTGTGAAGAAGGCCGAGCGCCGAAGAATTGATGCTTTTGAACTGTGGTGTTGGAGAAGACTCTTGGGAGTCCCTTGGACTGCAAGGAGATCCAACCAGTCCGTTCTGAGGGAGATCAGCCCTGGGATTTCTTTGGAAGGAATGATGCTAAAGCTGAAACTCCAGTACTTTGGCCACCTCATGCGAAGAGTTGACTCATTGGAAAAGACTCTGATGCTGGGAGGGATTGGGGAGAGGAGGAGAAGGGGATGACAGAGGATGAGATGGCTGGATGGCATCACTGGCTCAATGGACGTGAGTCCGAGTGAACTCCGGGAGTTGGTACTGGACAGGGAGGCCTGGCGTGCTGCGATTCATGGGGTCGCAAAAAGTCGGACATGACTGAGCGACTGAACTGAACTGATACTTATTAAGCAGCATTAGGAGACCCTGTAAGCTCAAACTTGGCAGCTCCATCTGGACTAAGCCTTACCCCACAGGCTTCTAGGAATTCTGAGTGTATGAACAAGAGTCATCCCTGTGGCCATCTCTCCTGAGTACCAGGAGAGGTGTGGGCCAGGCACTGGGAGAGCCACTTCATCTGCAGGATTACATTCCATTTTCACAGCCTCGCATAATGCATATTAGTAAAACTGAGGTTCAGTTTACGGAGCTTCCTGGAGGTTACGTGGTAAATAAGGGTAGATTGGGCCTAAGAAGCCAGGGTCAGTAATACCTGACCTTGAGCATGAACAGTTATGCTATTCTGCTTTTCCTTAGGACCACAAAGCCCTCAAGTTACAATATGAACACCCTTATTCTTTTTTATAAAAATATTGTCTTTATTTTAAAACTCTCCTTCCCGTGTCCCTAAAACCAAAACAAGATCATTTAATGACTGTCTTCTGAGGTCCTTGCAGTCCAAAGTGTTTATGATGAAGACACGTGATTTGAGGAAACCTTTCACATCTACAAAATGGGGTCTTTTTCATTTTAAATGAGATCTTATATAATGAATCAGAGAAATGAGATGTTGTATAATGTAAAACTGAACACTTCAATAAAAATGATTACTGTTTCTGGTACATGGACAAGACTGGAAACATATAAATATCTTGTGAAAAATTTTAGAATGAAAAACAAGCATTTTGGTGAAGAAATATTTTCAAAACCCTTATAGGTCCCCTCATGTGTGTGTATGTTTTTTTTTTTTGTCCAGTTGCTTTATCTACTTATTTATGCATTGCTGGCTGTTTTGGTGAGAGTTCCCTGTCCACCATTCTCATCTGAGCCTCTGGGATCATGCGTAATCCAACTGGAGAGTAAATTTCAGTAGACAATCAGCAATAAGATTTTGTGGTTTTGGTTCAAAGACTTTTCTACAGGGGTTAAATTCTTCTTCTGCAAACGAAAAGCTGCTAATTGGCTAGCAGGGAATTGGACTGGTCTTAGTTTTCATCAAGGCTTAACTCCTTTAGCTGCTGGTATTATACTCTTAGTCTGAAATTGATCACTGTGGTAAAATAAACACACTCCTCTTATTTTCTGAAGTGGTTTAGCCCGGTTATCTTAAGTGTCATGATTGTCATTTTAAATGTTCAAGAACTCTTTAGGTCCCAGGATGGATTTGTGGATCCTATTCTTAAAAGGTGAAACAGAAGTCATTTATTAAATGTCATTATTAACAAAACAGTTTTCACGAGTGTTTAGATGGACTGAGGAAAGGTGTGCTGGGTTTTCTCAGAGAGGAAAGGACAGAACACAGTTGGAAACAACCTAGAGGCTGAGAAATCACAGCTCCCTCTGTCTCCAAATCTTTCCCAATCCGTGTGCCTAAGCACAGATAAGAAGTGCAGGTTTCTCTCCAACAGAGAAAACTGCCTTTCCAAGTCCGGCCGCAAACTCATACTTCATGGGGAATGGAAGAGCCCAATCTGTGAAGAGCGATGTCTCTCCAGGGCTCTTGGTGTCTGTCCTCCTGTCCGACTGGTTTACAGAAGACGTGCCCACCTTGCATCTCACTTTCTTTAGCTGGATGCTTGTGTGTGTGAGACGTTTGTAGCATCACTCAAACCTTCAGGCAAATTCAGCGGCGTTCCTATGGAGACCATTGACCGAGCAGGGTGTGAACTGAAGCAGCCGGTGGTCCCCAGAGCTTGCTGTGCTCCTGGAGCGGTGAGCCTGGTGGTCTGGACCAAGCCCAGCGTCTCCATGATTAGTGCCATCAATTTCTTGCCTTCGGCCCACCAGTCCCCTCTCCTCACTGTCCCCCGAGGGTGTTGTAATCAGCTTTTCATCAACTGTAACACTGCAGTAGCCCCCTAACTGGGTTCCCTCATTCCATTCCTGTTCTCCTACAATCTGTTTTCCACTCAGCAGCCAGAATAATCCTTTGAAAATACAAATCCAGTAGTGTCAAATAGCGCAGGCAGTGTGGAAAGTGGTATGGCAGTTCCTCAAAAAGTTCAGCCTAGGATTACCACGGGCAAATGACATGTAGTCATGTTACTCTCAGGGCATCTTACTGAGCCCATATGTAAACCGCCCCTACCCCTTCTATTCTTTTATCCTAGGTCATCCTAGTTTCTTGCACAGCACTTATCACTCCCTGACGTCATTTTGTGTATATATTTGTCTGTTCGCTCTCTGTCTTCCCAGCTGGAAGGTTAGACCAGTGAGATCAAAGATG
Organism: Tragelaphus eurycerus; assembly: GCA_935064755.1. Taxonomy (NCBI): domain Eukaryota; kingdom Metazoa; phylum Chordata; class Mammalia; order Artiodactyla; family Bovidae; genus Tragelaphus; species Tragelaphus eurycerus. The sequence continues at coordinate 5,431,874 of CAKXYN010000034.1, read as the reverse complement.
TCTGTCCTTTCATCACTGTGTCCCCAGTGCCTGGTTCCAACGAATACTTGTTGAATGAACAATCAATGGATGAATGAACGAATGAGTGAACCACTGCTCCGAGGAAATGCAGTAATAGTATTAGAAGGTCTGAAGCAGAGAACAGATGACTCAAGTGTCCAGACAGCGGTAGAAGCGACTGATGGCTGCGGTCCGTTATACAACGAGTTCAGTAGTTCAGTATTCTCCCCCACCAACCCCAGACTCAGCCTAGCTTGAGGCCACCCCCGGTGTTTGGGGACCCTGAGGAGAAGGACTATTATCACCTTCTCTTGTTGCCTGCACAGCCTGACATTCTTCAGTTTACACTTTCCACCTCGTATCCCCTGTCTGGATCTCTGCCTCTCAGCTTGGGTTTCAAAGAATTAAAATCTAAGCCTGCCATCTCCACCTCTCTGACACAGGCAAACTCAGTTGCTTACAGATGATGGATGCAATTATCACTACCTTTAGCTGAGATGCTTGCCGCTTCATTGAATTTTGTTTGAAAAAAAGGAGACGATGGCTATTTTTTCTTTCCACCTTGGGCTCTAATTTTGATGAAATGCTTGCCTCTTCTCCTGTCTTGGACTCTTGAGGGAGGGGCAAACAGGTTTTCAATTCAAACCATAACCTTGGCTTTGACCCTTCAGCTCTGTCTCCCAGGCCCAAGCGACTCTTCATGCACAGCTGGACTATTCTTTAATACCTATTTAATGCGCCAGAGCTGTTCCTACAGTAATAGTCACTATCACCTCCAGGAATCTGCCTGCATCCACACCAGAACAGCTGTGATGACCTGTCAACCTTCCCAGGGGTCATTTTAACTTTGTTTTGGTTGTGACACGGGATCGGGGCCTGGGAGTCCTCACTGGGGTCCAGGTGGCTGTCCGGCCAGATACATTTGTACTTGGAAAGCTGATCACACCCATATGGCTGACTGGGACTTGGTTGTTTTGTTTTGCTTCGTTTTTTTCCCCCCTCAAATGCTTTTGTTCCGCCTCTTAAAGCCACAGACTAGACTTGGGCTCTTCCCCAAATATATTAAGGCACGTTAGCATTGAAAACCCATGAAATTATGTTTTTTTTTGTTTGTTTGTTTGTAAAACTAGATCATTTTAATGTTGGCTTTTTTCTTTTTTAAAACAGTAGAATAAATAGTTTTCTCTGACTGAAGACAACATGTAAGGTTGATTGGTAGTATTCAGAAACATCAGAGTAACGGTTTCCCAGTTAGTGTGTGCTGCTGCTGCTGCTAAGTCGCTTCAGTCGTGTCCGACTCTGTGCGACCCCATAGACGGAAGCTCACCAGGCTCCCCTGTCCCTGGGATTCTCCAGGCAAGAACACTGGAGTGGGTTGCCATTTCCTTCTCCAATGCATGAAAGTGAAAAGTCAAAGTGAAGTCGCTCAGTCGTGTCCAACTCTTAGCGACCCCACGGACTGGAGCCTACCAGGCTCCTCCGTCCATGGGATTTTCCAGGCAAAAGTACTGGGGTGGGGTGCCATTGCCGGGCAATTAGTGTGTAGTCTTCAGTAATTATAAGGAATTATTTGTATGTAACTGCTGTCAAACCAGATGGTCAACACCGAAATCAGATCGATTATATTCTTTACAGCCAAAGATGGAGAAGCTCTATACAATCAGCAAAAACAAGACCAGGAGCTGACTGTGGCTCAGATCACAAACTCCTTATTGCCAAATTCAGACTTACATTGAAGAAAGTAGGGAAAACCACTAGACCATTCAGGTATGACCTAAATCAAATCCCTTATGATTATACAGTGGAAGTGAGAAATAGATTTAAGGGCCTAGATCTGATAGATAGAGTGCCTGATGAACTATGGAATGAGGTTCGTGATATTGTACAGGAGACAGGGATCAAGACCATCCCCATGGAAAAGAAATGCAAAAAAGCAAAATGGCTGTCTGGGGAGGCCTTGCAAATAGCTGTGAAAAGAAGAGAAGCGAAAAGCAAAGGAGAAAAGGAAAGATATAAGCATCTGAATGCAGAGTTTCAAAGAAGAGCAAGAAGAGATAAGAAAGCCTTCTTCAACGATCAATGCAAAGAAATAGAAGAAAACAACAGAATGGGAAAGACTAGGGATCTCTTCAAGAAAATCAGAGATACCAAAGGAACATATCATGCAAAAATGGGCTCGATAAAGGACAGAAATGGTATGGACCTAACAGAAGCAGAAGATATTAAGAGGAGATGGCAAGAATACACAGAAGAACTGTACAAAAAAGAGCTTCACGACCCAGATAATCATGATGGTGTGATCACTGACCTAGAGCCAGACATCCTGGAATGTGAAGTCAAGTGGGCCTTAGAAAGCATCACTACAAACAAAGCTAGTGGAGGTGATGGAATTCCAGTGGAGCTATTCCAAGTCCTGAAAGATGATGCTGTGAAAGTGCTGCACTCAATATGCCAGCAAATTTGGAAAACTCAGCAGTGGCCACAAGATTGGAAAAGGTCAGTTTTCATCCCAATCCCAAAGAAAGGCAATGCCAAAGAGTGCTCAAACTACCGCACAATTGCACTCATCTCACACGCTAGTAAAGTAATGCTCAAAATTCTCCAAGCCAGGCTTCAGCAATATGTGAACCGTGAACTTCCTGATGTTCAAGCTGGCTTGAGAAAAAGCAGAGGAACCAGAGATCAAATTGCCAACATCCGCTGGATCACGGAAAAAGCAAGAGAGTTCCAGAAAAACATCTATTTCTGCTTTATTGACTATGCCAAAGCCTTTGACTATGTAGATCACAATAAACTGTGGAAAATTCTGAGAGAGATGGGAATACCAGACCACCTGATCTGCCTCTTGAGAAATCTGTATGCAGGTCAGGAAGCAACAGTTAGAACTGGTCATGGAACAAGAGACTGGTTCCAAATAGGAAAAGGAGTACGTCAAGGCTATATATTGTCACCATGTTTATTTAACCTATATGCAGAGTACATCATGAGAAATGCTGGACTGGAAGAAACACAAGCTGGAATCAAGATTGCTGGGAGAAATATCAATAACCTCAGATATGCTGATGACACCACCCTTATGGCAGAAAGTGAAGAGGAACTAAAAAGCCTCTTGATGAAAGTGAAAGTGGAGAGTGAAAAGGTTGGCTTAAAGCTCAACATTCAGAAAACGAAGATCATGGCATCTGGTCCCATCACTACATGGGAAATAGATGGAGAAACAGTGGAAACAGTGTCAGACTTTATTTTTCTGGGCTCCAAAATCACGGCAGATGGTGACTGCAGCCATGAAATTAAAAGACGCTAACTCCTTGGAAGGAAAGTTATGACCAACCTAGATAGCATATTCAAAAGCAGAGCCATCACTTTGCCAACAAAGGTTCGCCTAGTCAAGGCTATGGTCTTTCCTGTGGTCATGTATGGATGTGAGAGCTGGACTGTGAAGAAGGCTGAGCGCCGAAGAATTGATGCTTTTGAACTGTGGTGTTGGAGAAGACTCTTGGGAGTCCCTTGGACTGCAAGGAGATCCAACCAGTCCATTCTGAAGGAGATCAGCCCTGGGATTTCTTTGGAAGGAATGATGCTCAAGCTGAAACTCCAGTATTTTGGCTACCTCATGCGAAGAGTTGACTCATTGAAGACTCTGATGCTGGGAGGGATTGGGGGCAAGAGGAGAAGGGGACGACAGAGGATGAGATGGCTGGATGGCATCACTGACTTGATGAATGTGAGTCTGGGTGACCTCCGGGAGCTGGTGATGGACAGGGAGACCTGGCGTGCTGCGGTTCATGGGGTCGCAAAGTCAGACACGACTGAGCGACTGATCTGATCTGATCTGCTGTCAAACCAGTAAGACTGCATTTATGCATCCATCATTTTCTGGATTATTGGTAACCTGGGCATATTTTCCCCAGATGACTTTGCCTTCTTGTGTTACAAGGCCCAACTCGTTCACGTTCACCTCAACGACGGTTCCTTTGGTAATAACGCCCAAAGTTGTATACAGTGGGGATGAGGGATTCTTCTTTACACTAAGTGTTGGCAAGCAAAAGGTGGCTTTCAGTTCAGGATGTGTTACATGAGCCTTCTTGAAACATAATCCCATTGGCCTAATGAATCTTTCATATTTAGGTGGTTTTCGAGTAAAGCTATGTCCAACAAAGCAGTCTTTAGTAACCATCATCTTCCAGGGTTTCTTCTTTGTCTTTCCTGTTTGAATAACTTTTAATACTTCTGTTTCTCCCTGGGCACGAACTTTAGGCAGAGGGACCTCCCGCTTTCTCTTTTCGTTTCTGTTTAATCATATTGGAAAGTACTTTAGCTCGAGACTGTCCCTCTCGGTCCAGTAGATATGCAGGTACTGCTCCTTGTGGAGTCTTTTCATCATTCTTCTGTTTGGTGTTTCTCTTTTCATGCATCTTAATAGTCTTTTTCATTTGTATTTTCTCAGCATGGCGCTATTTATGGTAGAGCTTAGCTTTCAGACCAATTATCTTTTTTGCCTTCTTTGAACGTTCATGAGCCTCTCGACCTTCCTTCTTTCTCTTTTTCTCATGGTAATCAGGGAAGACAATGGCACTCCACCCCAGTACTTTTGCCAGGAAAATCCCATGGACGGAGGAGCCTGGTAGGCTCCAGTCCACGGGGTCGCTAAGAGTCCGACACGACTGAGCGACTTCACTTTCACTTTTCACTTTCCTGCATTGGAGAAGGAAATGGCAACCCACTCCAGTGTTCTTGCCTGGAGAATCCCAGGGGCAGGGAAGCCTGGTGAGCTTCCGTTTATGGGGTCGCACAGAGTCGGACACGACTAAAGCGACTTAGCAGCAGCAGCATGGTAATCCAAATGATATCCATAGTGCTTATGGTGTAACTCAATATATTCATTTTGTGGCATGGTGACGGCCGCTGGGTGCAGTCTCTGTGGCGTGAAGAAGCTCTCAATTTTCGGTCTCAGAGCCCCACCAGCCGACTCTGCACCATCCACGACAGGAAAGGGGAAATTATGTTTTTAAATGTGGAGGTTATTACGGTCCATTTTTGGCCGTACGAGAACTATTTTCTAGGGGAAAAGATGTTTAAGATGAGACCAGAGGAGGAATAGGTCTCATCTGAGGAAAGGGATCTATAGGAGGTCTGTGATCTATCTGAGGATGATCTATAGGAAGTCTGTGATCCACTTTGAGTTAATATTTTGAGAAAGGTGTAAGGTCTTGTCTCCGTTCATTTTCTTGCGTATGGATGTCCGGTACCTCAAGCACTGTTTTTTCGAAGGACAGTCTCTCTCCATTGAAATGCATTTGCTTTTTTTGATCAAAGAAAAGTTATATTTGTGTGGGCATATTTCTTCGGTCTCTGTTTTGTTTCTTTTTGCCTATTATTTCATCAGTATTATACTGTCTTGATTATTGTGTAGTTTACAGTAAATTAGGTAATATCAGTCCTCTTACTTTGCTCTTCAGTACTGTGTTGGCTACTCTGACTTTTTAATATTCCCATGCCACAAGTATTTATTTATTTATATAAATAAATAATTTATTAATATCTACAAAAGTCAATTTATTAATATCTACAAAATAACTCTTTGGGATTTTGATCTAAATTTCATTAAGTCTACAGATCAGGTTGAGAATAACTGATATCTTAAGAATATTGAGATTTCCTGTCCATGAGAATGGAACATCTCTTTATTCACTTAGATTTCCTCTATATCCTTTATCATAGTTTTAAAGTTATCTTCATATAGAATTATATCTCTCCAAAGAAGACATACAGATGGCTAACAAACACATGAAAAGATGCTCAACATCACTCATTATCAGAGAAATGCAAATCAAAACCACTATGAGGTACTATTACATGCCAGTCAGAATGGCTGTGATCCAAAAGTCCACAAGCAATAAATGCTGGAGAGGGTGTGGAGAAAAGGGAACCCTCTTACACTGCTGGTGCGAATGCAAACTAGTACAGCCACTTTGGAGAACAATATGGAGATTCCTCAAAAAACTGGGAATAGAACTGCCTTATGATCCAGCAATCCCACTGCTGGGCATACACACTGAGAAAACCAGAATTGAAAGAGACACATGTACCCCAGTGTTCATAGCAGCACTGTTTACAATAGCCAGGACTTGGAAGCAACCTAGATGTCCATCCGCATATGAATGGATAAGAAAGCTGTGGTATATATACACAAATGGAGTATTACTCAGCCATTAAAAAGAATACATTTGAATCAGTTCTAATGAGGTGGATGGAACTGGAGCCTATTATACAGAGTGAAGTAAGCCAGAAAGAAAAACACAAATACAGTATACTAACGCATATATATGGAATTTAGAAAGATGGTAACAATAACCCTGTCTACGAGACAGCAAAAGAGACACTGATGTATAGAACAGTCTTATGGACTCTGGGAGAGGGAGAGGGTGGGATGATTTGGGAGAATAGCATTGAAATATGTATAATATCATTTCTGAAACGAGTCGCCAGTCCAGGTACGATGCCTGATAATGGATGCCTGGGGCTGGTGCACTGGGACAACCCAGAGGGATGGTATGGGGAGGGAGAAGGGAGGAGGGTTCAGGATGTGGAACACATGTATACTTGTGGCGGATTCATTTTGATGAATGGCAAAAGCAATACAATATTGTAAAGCAAAATAAAATTTAAAAAAAAAAAAGAAAAAAAAAGAATTATATCTATTTTGTTAGACTTACACTTCAGTTCAGTTCAGTTACTCAGTTGTGTCCAACTCTTTGCAACCCCATGGACAGCAGCACACCAGGCCTCCCTGTCCATCACCAACTTCCAGAGTTTACTCAAACTCATGTCCGTCCAGTTGGCGGTGCCATCCAGTCATCTTATCCTCTGTCGTCCCCTTCTCCTCGCGCCTTCAATCTTTCCCAGCATCAGGGTCTTTTCCAATGAGTCAGTTCTTCACATCAGGTGCCCAAAGTATTGGAGTTTCAGCTTCAGCATCAGTCCTTCCAGTGAATATTTAGGACTGATTTCCTTTAGGATGGAGTGGTTGGATCTCCTTGCAGTCCAAGGGACTCTCAACTATCTTCTCCAACACCACAGTTCAAAAGCACCAATTCTTCAGTGCTCAGCTTTCTTTATAGTCCAACTCGCACATCCATACATGACTACTGAAAAAACCATAGCTTTGACTAGATAGACCTTTGTTGACAAAGTAATGTCTCTGCTTTTTAATATGCTGTCTAGATTTCACTTAAGTGTTTTATTTTTGGAGGGTGTTGGTTTAAATGGTGTAGTGTTTTTAATTCCAAATTCCAACTGTTCATTACTGTTATATAGGAAAGAAATTGACTTTTGTGTGTTAACCATTGGGCTTCCTCGGTGGCTCAGTGGTAAAGAATCCGCCTTCCAATGCAGGAGACACAGGAGATGAAGTTTCGATCCCTGATCTGGAAAGATTCCCTGGAGGAAGGAATGGCAAGCCACCTGGAAAATCCCATGGACAGAGGGGCCTGGTGGGCTACAGTCCATGGGATTGCAAAGAGTTGAACATGACTGAGCGACTAAGCACACACACACATACACACATGTTAACCATTAAGTAGATGTTAGCAGTAGTGTTTTTTGTAGATTTTTTTCCTATCAAGTTGAGGAAATTCTCTCTATTCACAGTTTGCTGAAAAATTTTATCATGAATGGATATTAGATTTTTATCCAATGTTAGAGAAAAATTAATAAATGTTAGATTTTTTTTCTATATCTATTGATAACATCATATGATTTTTCTTCTGTAACCTGATGTGATGGATTATATGAATTGATTTTTAATTCATATCTGGGAAAAATCCTATTTGATAATGGTGTATGATCTTTCTACACAGTTTTGCTAGTATTTTCTTGAGGATTTTTGCATCCATGTTAACAAGAGATATTGGTCTGTAATTTTCTTTTTCTGTTGCTCTTTTGCTATAAGAACAATGTTGGCCTTACCAAATTAATTAGTATTATTAATTAATAACCTATTTTCTGGAACAAGTTGCTGAGAATTGGTATTAATTTCTCCTTTAAGTGTTTGATAAAATTCAACATTGAAACCATCTAGGCCTGGTGCATTCTGTTTCAGGAAATTATTAATTTTTGATTTAATTTCCCTAATAAATATAGGCTTATTCAGTGTATCCCTTTCTCCTTGTGTGAGTTCTTGTACACTGTATCTTTTAAGAACTTGGCTTGTTTCCTTTAGGTTATAAAATTTGTGAGAATAGAGTTGTATGTAATATTATTTTATTATGCTTTCCTCCTTTTATTATCCTTTTAATGTACATGAAATCAGTATTCTCTCATTTGTGATAATAGTAATTTGTGTCTTATTTTATTCCTAGTTAGGGATTCATTGATTTTATTAATATTAATATTTTCAAGGAAAACTTTTGGTTTTACTGATGCCCTCTATTAATTTCCTGTTTTCAATTTTGTTGAGTTTTGGTCTGTTTTTTATTTCTTTTATTCTGTTTAAAATTGAATTTAATTTGTTTTCTTTTTCTAGTTTCCCAAGGTATAAGCTTAGATGATCAAGTTTAGATCTATGTTTTTTTCCCTAATACATCCTTTCATTTCCCTCTAAGCACTGCTTTTGCTACATTCCACAAGCCTTGATATTTTATTTTCATTTTCAATGAGTTCAAAATATTTAAAAATTTCTCTTGAGAATTTTCTTTGACCCAGGTGTTATTTAAAAGCACGCTGTTTGATTTCCAAATAGCTAGAAATTTTCCAGCCACCTTTCTGTTTTTGATATCTAGTTTAATCCCAGTGTGGTCTGAGAACATCACTTGTTTAATTTCTGCTCTTTCAAAATTGTTAGGGTGTGTTTTGTAGCCCAGATGTGGTCTGTTCTGGTGGACGTTCCATGTGATCCTGAGAAAAATGTGTATTCTACCATTGTTGGATGAAGTGGTCTAAAAAACGTCAATTAGATTCAGTTGATTGATGGTGCTGTTCAGTTCAACTGTATCCCTACTGATTTTCTGTCTGTAGGATCTTGTGATTACTGATAGAAAGAGGAGAGGTTTTAAAAAACACCTGTCCTTTGTATTTTAGCCATCCAGCTAAGTGTGTAGCCATATCTCACTGTTGTTTTTATTTATTGTTTCATTTTAAAACAATCTCAAACTTTCAGAAAATTTCCAAATACAGTACAAATTTTTTTTTTCTCTCTCCTGAACTATTTGAGAGTAAGTTACTTATGTAATGTTCCATCATTTTTGTACACTTTAGGGTGTATTTCCTACAAACAAGGACAATTTTCTAACATCAACACAATACAGTTATATACACCAGGCTCTCAGATCCTCTCAGTCAACAGTGCTAAGGGATGTACATATATATACATATGCCTGTAGGTATGTCTGTTATATCTGTGCTTATTTCTCCATATACCTCTATGTTTCCATCAGTCTGTCTATCTCTCTGTTGTTGTTTAGTCACTAAGTCGTGTCCAGCTCTTTGTGATCCCATGGATTATAGCTCTTGAGGCTCCTCTGTCCATGGGATTCTCCAGGCAAGAATACTGGCGTGGGTTGCCATTTCCTGCTCTAGGGGATCTTCCTGACCCAGCAATCTAACCCAAATTCCAGCATTGGAAGGTGGATTCTTTACCACTGAGCCACCAGGGAAGCCCCATCTATCTACCTACCTATATTAAAAAGACTAAATTCATGCCTACCCTCAGTTTCTAATCCAACACATCCGGGTTCAATCCAGTTGTCTCCCTTTTCATTCCAGCACTTCCTGCTGTTCTTATCCCACCCCAGCCCTGACACCTGGGACCACTGCAGTTCTTTGCCACCTGCATGTTGATGTTGATGCCAATCTTCCTTGGTCCCACCTAATGGTTTTTGTACTGAATATTCAGAAAAGGAAGGGGAGGGAAGAACATGGGAAGATGTAGAGAAATGAATCAATAGCTTTGGCAGAGACTTAGAAGATAGTGATGGAATTCCAGTGGAGTTATTCCAAATCCTGAAAGATGATGCTGTGAAAGTGCTGCACTCAATATGCCAGCAAATTTGGAAAACTCAGCAGTGGCCACAGGATGGGAAAAGGACACTCTTCATTCCAATCACAAAGAAAGGCAATGCCAAAGAATGCTCAAACTACTGCACAATTGCACTCATCTCACATACTAGTAAAGTAATGCTCAAAATTCTCCAAGTCAGGCTTCAACAATGTGTGAACCATGAACTTCCAGGTGTTCAAGCTGGTTTTTAAAAAGGCAGAGGAACCAGACATCAAATTACCAACATCTGCTGGATCATCGAAAAAGCAAGAGAGTTCCAGAAAAACATCTATTTCTGCTTTATTGACTATGCCAAAGCCTTTGACTGTGTGGATCACAATAAACTGTGGCAAATTCTGAAAGAGATGGGAATACCAGACCACCTGATCTGCCTCTTGAGAAACCTGTATGTAGGTCAGGAAGCAACAGTTAAAACTGGACATGGAACAACAGACTGGTTCCAAATAGGAAAAAGAGTACGTCAAGGCTGTATATTGTCACCCTGTTTATTTAACTTCTATGCAGAGTACATCATGAGAAACGCTGGACTGGAAGAAACACAAGCTGGAATCAAGATTGCCAGGAGAAATATCAATAATCTCAGTTATGCAGATGACACCACCCTTATGGCAAAAAGTGAAGAAGAACTAAAAAGCCTCTTGATGAAAGTGAAAGTGGAGAGTAAAAAAGTTGGCTTAAATCTCAGCATTCAGATAACTAAGATCATGGTATCCAGTCCCATCACTTCATGGCAAATAGATGGGGAAACAGTGTCAGACTTTATTTTTCTGGGCTCCAAAATCACTGCAGATGGTGATTGCAGCCATGAAATTAAAGATGCTTACTACTTGGAAGAAAAGTTATGACCAACCTAGATAGCATATTAAAAAGGAGAGACATTACTTTGCCAACAAAGGTCCATCTAGTCAAAGCTATATTTTTTCCAGTAGTCATGTGCAGATGTGAGAGTTGGACTATAAAGAAAGCTGAGCACTCAAGATGTTTTTGAACTATGGGTGTTGGAGAAGACTCTAGAGAGTCCCTTGGACTGCAAGGAGATCCAACCAGTCCGTCCTAAAGGAAATCAGTCCTGAATATTCATTGGAAGGACTGATGTTGAAGCTGAAACTCCAATACTTTGGCCACATGATGCAAAGAACTGACTCATTGGAAAAAACCCTGATGCTGGGAAAGATCAAAAGCATGAGGAGAAAGGGATGACAGAGAATGAGATGGTTGGATGGTATCACTGACTCAATGGACATGAGTTTGAGTTAACTCCGGGAGTTGGTGATGGACAGGGAGGCCTGGTGTGCTGCAGTCCATGGGGTTACAGAGTCGGACACGACTGAGCAACTGAACTGAACTGAACTGAACTAGGGAATAATATAAATAGAACTTGATGGCAGATCAGATGTGGAGTGGGAGGAGGCCCAGAGTCACAGGTGATGTTCAGATAGAGAACAGAGAACAGGAAGAGGTTTGGGGAGCGTGTGGGAGTGGGATGTACATGGTAGAGATGGGGCTTGAGAGAGAAATCTGGGTTCAAACACCACGTGGGTGTTCATCAGATTATATCTAACATATAAAGATGTGAAAGTGGGGTGGTACTTCCCCAGGAACATATATATCAATTAAAAAAGAAGAAACGCTAGAGAAGACGTCTATAGGGTGCTCTAATTACGAAGTGGGCAGAGAATAGGAGTAAACTATGACAGAGAAATGGCACCCCACTCCAGTACTCTTGCCTGGAAAATCCCATGGATGGAGGAGCCTGGTAGGCTGCAGTCCATGGGGTCGCTAAAAGTCAGAGACGACTGAGCGACTTCACTTTCACTTTTCACTTTCATGCATTGGAGAAGGAAATGGCAACCCACTCCAGTGTTCTTGCCTGGAGAATCCCAGGGGCAGGGGAGCCTGGTGGGCTGCTGTCTATGGGGTCGCACAGAGTCGGACACGACTGAAGTGACTTAGAGTGCAAGCATGCATGCGTGACAGAGAAGGAGAGGCTTGTAGAGTGTCAGGAAGGCTAGAGAAGGAGATCAGCTGAGAGCCATTCTGTCAACAGGTCAAGGATGGATGCAGATTGAAACATACTACCTCCTGGCTTCAGCCACTGGGGTCAGTTAGTGACCATCACCGCCAGTCAAGGAGATGGGAGAGTTGATGGTGGGGGCAGTTGATTGAAAAGGGAATGCCAGTTTAGAAAGTATATAGTGACTGTCCCAGGAAATGTGTGAATCCGCAAGGAAAAATAAGAGTCTAAGAATGTGGTGGACAGTCAAGGCTGATGAGAGAATTACGCAAGTTAAAATATTGTTGGAATGTGTTGAAGACCCAGGGATGAGGGGCAATAAATACTATGGGTCTCTGATGAGGCTAGAAGTCAATTATTGTTGTACTTAAGGGAGAGAAAACGTCACCTAGAAAAGTCTTGGATGCTAAATCTAGACATTCTGATTTTGAAGGACTGGTTTAGGGCTTCTGTGCCTTGTGGAGCCTTCTGTACCTGGGTGGTAATGATGCTGGCGTTTCACAGATGATACGTTGAGAAGTGAGAGAAGATAAGATGGAAAGCACAATGGTTGACGATCCTCAGCAGACAGAAAAAAGGAGAGGTGCTTCATCCATTATAACAGGAGCAGCTGTGGGCACATGCATTGTCTCGAGACAGAAAATTTACTAGTTCTTGTCTGGTGCATTCTATTTTCTCCCTGAAATAAGAGGTGCCTTTTCCCTTGAGAATGAGGGGTTTAAAAGTTTGAAGCGAGTGGCAAAGATCGGAAATACTTAGGAGGGAGCATGGGGGATTGTGTCCTAGTAAAATAAAGAAGGATTTCTGAGGAGTTTGAGAACTGAGTTGAGGTTTATAAATTATGAATGTATAGTCTGCATGGTTTTCACTTGTCTCAGAGTCTGATATCCTAGGGTGAGCACTGAGAGAGTGGTGAGCTGGATGGTTCTAGGGTTTGTGTTTTGCCAGGTATGAAGGATGATCTAGTAGAGTTGCATTTAGTCCCAAGAAAATTGTTGAGGTGATGAAACCCAAGGTTATCAAGAGAAGAAGTAAAGACAGGACTCTAATGAGGAGAAGAGAGCTGAGTCAAGGGGCAGAGGTCTCCGAGAAGCCGAGCACGGATGGACAGAGCTCTGTGCTCTTGGGGAGAAATTTGTGATTGGAAGATTTGAGAGTTTCAGATGTTCTGGGTGAAGCTAAACTGTGTAGGCTGTGGTCATGGGAGTGAAATAATAATGTAGAGTGGAGACAAAGGTCACTAGAGATGAAATGTGTCAAGAAAGTTAGAAGCCAAGGTCTTTCCTTGGTGGGTTGTCTCCACCAGTTTTACCTTTTTAGCAAACTAGAGATGGGATGTGTCAAATTACACGTCTTATTTTTTTCTCTGAATGTGCATTTAAATCAGTGCATGACTTCTGGAAAGAATGAGCCGCTTCAGTGTGACCTCTACAGGACATCTTTGTTACATTAAGGAACACACAGGCTCAGAAATCAGATACTTAACCTTACTCTGCTTAAGGGAAGAGCAGCTTAGATAAAGGTTTTAATTGCAGTAGCATTCCTGTCCTTATTGTGCGTCACTTAAAAATGGCCCCATCATTGGGCTTTTATAAGTATGATCATCAGACCCCTTGCATTAAAATCACTGGGGGTGATAGTAGGGGGTGACCCTTATTCCTGGGTCAGCCCTAGACCTATTAGTACAGTTGACGAGAGTGGGAGGGGGCTGAGTCGGATGGTGCTGAAATCTGTATTTTAACTAGATCTTCGAAGGACTCATGCACACGTTCTAGCAGACATACACACACTCTTAGACGTACACAGGTGTGTACTTGAGTCCATATGCTTGCTGCCAGGAGTGTTTACGCCTGTGTTGTTGATGCACAGGGTTCATGCACAGACCTACATTCTCTGAATTGTGCCCTCTTGCTTCACTGAGGCACATTTTCATTCTAGCAACTATTGCTCCCTTTGTGTGTGTTGCTTAGCCGTGTCCATGGACTGTAGCCCGCCAGGCTCTTCTGTCCATTGAATTTCCTAGACAAGAATCCTGGAGTGGATAGCCATTCCTTTCTCCAGGGGATCTTCCTGACCGAGGGATGGAACCCAAGTCTCCTGCATTGGCAGGCAGATTCTTTAGCACAGTGCTACCTGGGAAGCCGAACTGCTAATGTATTAGAGAATAGAGACAGCTATGAAATGCCTTCCTGCTTGTTACTCTATGGAATACAGACTACTATCCAGGGGATTTTAGGCAATTATTATTTTTTTTTTACAGATTTTATCTTGGGTTGAATTACAGAGCTTGATTCCATGATATCCACCCCCAGTGAGGGCATAATCTTGGAACTCTTAAAAAATAAATATCACATTCACTCATTGTTTTTAATGAAACTGTATGTTAGTCCAGGGTGAACTGGTAAAGAAGAATTTCAGGTTTCCAAATGTCACAAAAAGGACACCACCACAGCCTGCTTTAAGAAGAAACCAAATGTTCTAATTAACATTTTTATCTTTGACATTTCCTGACTGCCTTTATATGTCCCCGGGGCTATTATTGTAGTTTAACTTTTAAAAATAAAATTCCCATATTCACTCTTACCCCAATTTTTATAGGCAGTTAATCTCAGATAGTTCATCTGCTTTGTTGATTTACATTGCTAATGTCACTTAAGAGAGGTAATCAGAATGCTTACAACATTTTGCTCTGTTTAGCTTAACGCTACAATTGTCTGAGATAACAGTACCAGTTATTCTGTTCCAATAACAAACTCAGTAAATTTTTTTCTTGGGGTTAATGTGTTCTCTTATTTCAGTTTTCCTTCCGCTCTTTGTCTTCATTTCCAAAAAGCATCACGTTTATTCCAATGCTTGGTTTCCTATTCAGCATCTGGGTGTAGCCATTGACATCTATCAAGTTCTCAATAACTTATTTGAAAGTTCTCCTGCTCCCTTTGCCCCTTATATTTTTAAAAGGATTCATAAAAAAAAACCTGAAAAGACGGAGTTATAACAAGTTTACGTTTTGCAGCTGGTTTGCATGTCATAGAGCAAGTTGTGGTGTGATAGTAAAAGAAAAAGAAGGTGGAAGGAATAAAATCATCGTTTATTGTGCAGTGCTTTATGCTCGAGTCTGCGCTAAATGTGCCATATCTTATTTCATTCAATCCTCACCAAAATTTTGAAAGCTGGGCTTGTGATTACTACTTTTACAGATTAAGAAATAGGTAAGACTCTAAGAAATTAAGGTCATTCACTCAAGTTCTCCTTTTTCATCAAGTATCCCCCCAACCACTTATATTTTCAATATCTATCTTTCCCAGATCCTTTCCCTTATTACGTAACGTAGTAACAATCTCAGAACCTAAAAAATCAAGTCTTCCTTCGACTGTAATTTGTAGCACTTGTTTTCTTCACAGTTAGTGGTCCTGAAGGAGCTGTCTATGTTCTTTGTTTTTACTCCAAGATCTGTACACCCACAGCAATCTGGCTTTAGCTTCAACCTTCCAGCAGTTCTGTGCTGTGCTCTGCTCAGTTGCTCAGCCGTGTCTGACTCTGCAACCCTGTGGACTGTAGCCCTTCAGGCTCCTCTGTCCGTGGGATTCTCCAGGCAAGAATACTGGAGTGGGTTGCCATGCCCTCCTCCAGATTCTAGCAGTCAAGCTCATGCATTAGCACCAAAGCATCGTCTACTCTGGTTCTCACCCGGCCTGCACGCTTTCAGTGTTGACTGTTTGACTCACTAGCACGGTTGTTAGCCAGATTAATTCAAGAAATCAAGAAATGTTCGTGGCACATGGGAAATGGCATTATCTCTACTATGTGAGTGTGTGTGCTCGGCCTCTCAGTCGTACCTGACTCTTTGTGACCCACTGGACTGCAGTCCTCCCGACTCCTCTGTCCATGGGATTGTCTCAGCAAGAAAGGTTGCTATTTCCTCTTTCAGGGGATCTTCCTGACCCAGGAATTGAACCTGAGTCTCCTGTATTGGCAGGCGAATTCTTTACCACTAAGCCACCTGGGAAGCCCCCCACCACCACCCCAAACACACACATTTGCTATTTTAACATCTTAAAACAGCATTTATATGGAAGGAAAAAAAATACACACACACATACACACACACACACACACATATATATATATATATATATATATATATATATATATATGTATGTATTTGTATGTATTTTTCTGCCTATTAAAAAAACATTCCTTTCTGGCTGGGGAGAGACTGCTCCCCGCTGGGCTAAGCAATTCTTAGAGGTCAGCTAGGGCTCAGCTGAACGCCAAAGAATTGATGCTTTTGAAATGTGGTGTTGGAGAAGACTCTTGAGAATCCCTTGGACTGCAAGGAGATCCAACCAGTCTATTCTAAAGGAGATCAGTCCTGGGTGTTCTTTGGAAGGAATGATGCTAAAACTGAAACTCCAGTACTTTGGCCACCTGATGCGAAGAGTTGACTCATTGGAGAAGACTCTGAGGCTGGGAGGGATTGGTGGCGGGAGGAGAAGGGGACGACAGAGGATGAGATGGCTGGATGGCACCACGGACTTGAAGGACGTGAGTTTGAGTGAACTTCGGGAGTTGGTGATGGACAGGGAGGCCTGGTATGCTGTGATTCATGGGGTCGCAAAGAGGCGGACATGACTGAGTGACTGGACTGAACTGAACTGAACTGAGGGCTCAGCTGGGAGCATGGCCTTGATATGTCAGCTAAGCAACCTGGAGCCTGGCTTCCTCTACCTGGCCCTGAACCCCAAGAGACTATATTCCTTTACCTGAATTATCCAAGGGCCAGGTACCAGGCAACTAGAGACCATCCCCTAGAGCCCAAAGCTTGCTGAAATGATCAAGCCAGCCAGCCCTAACCTGTTCACCTGTCCTGCTTCGTCTCCTGCAGAAGCCCCAGTGAAGGTTGTGGTCCAAGCCCTCCCCTGCTTCCTGTCTTCTGCCTCCTGACCCCCCTGGTGTTTTCCTAAGTGGTGCTGGGTGGTGTGCTCTGGCTGCTGTCTCTAGGACCTATAAGGACAATAAACTTTGTTTTCCTGAACCACTTCTTTGTCTCCTCTTGTGGCCCCCAACGGACGACTGTCTCGTTAAAACATCCAACAGAAGCCCTTGTTAAGTATTAGATGTTGTTGATGTGTGGCAGTGGTTGATACTCCTGGGCATCTATGAGCACAATGATCCGGGTCTCTATCCACCTTACAAATTATACATTTTTAGTTTCTTTTATTAATTTGTGTTATTCTTTACTGTCCTCAGACTCAGGCAAGAGGAATCCTTGCTCCAGGCTTCACCTTCATGTGAAAAAATCAGTTCTGTTGAGATGTAATACATGCACAATAACATTCATTGATTATCTTTGGTTTTTACTATAAGATTACATAGTTATTCATTTTTTAAATTAAA
Source organism: Tragelaphus eurycerus (assembly GCA_935064755.1). Lineage (NCBI taxonomy): Eukaryota > Metazoa > Chordata > Mammalia > Artiodactyla > Bovidae > Tragelaphus > Tragelaphus eurycerus. The sequence continues at coordinate 5,414,406 of CAKXYN010000034.1, read as the reverse complement.
ATACTATCCATTGGCATAAGTAGAAACAATATAACATTCTAGATCTCAAGTGGCAGGTTCATTTTATTTATATATCTATATGATATATATCGGAGATTCCATGGATGGAGGAGCCTGGTGGGCTGCGTCCTGGGGTCGCTGAGTCGGACACGACTGAGCGCTTCCTTTCACTTTTTCTTTATCTTAGGATCAGTGTTCTTGCCTGGAGAATCCAGGGCAGGAGAGCCTGGTGGGCTGCGTCTGGGTCCGGAGTCGGCCCGGTGATTATATATATATATTTTAAGTGTATTTATTTATTTGGTTGCACCTGGTCTTAATTGTGGTTCACAGGGCAGGATCTTTGATCTTGCAGCATTCAGGATCTTTAGCTGTGGCATGGGAATTCTTCCATGCAGGCATGCAGGATCTAGTTCCCTGACCAGGGATCAAACCCAGACCCCTGCATTGGGAATGTGGAGTCTTAGCCATTGGACCACCAGGGAAGTTCCCTCAATATGTATTAAACGATACTGTCTTTATATGTTCTCTTATATGCTTCAGGTATTATGTGATGCTATGCTATGCTAAGTCACTTTAGTCGTGTCCGACTCTGTGTGACCCTATAGACGGCAGCCCACCAGGCTTCCCCATCCCTGGGATTCTCCAGGCACAGAACACTGGAGTGGGTTGCCATTTCCTTCTCCAATGCATGAAAGTGAAAAGAGAAAGTGAAGTCGCTCAGTCATGTCCGACTCTTAGCGACCCCATGGACTGCAGCCTACCAGGCGTCCTCTGTCTGTGGGATTTTCCAGGCAAGAGTACTGGAGTGGGGTGCCATTGCCTTCTCCGTATTATGTGATAGGAATGTAATTAATTATTTGATGTTTTGACAGGTATATTAGAGTCTTGTACTCGCCACCATAATCATGACATAGACCATGTGTCTCGTCTCCCAAATGCCGCATGCCTCTTTGGAATCAGTCTTCTCCCCTTATTCCTGATCCTCACAGCCATTCATCTTCTCTCTGTCATTATAGTCTTGTCTTTTCTAAAATTGTGTACACATGGACATGACAGCATTTAGTCTTTGGTATCTGGATTTTTTCATGTAGCATCAAGATTTTGAGATTTATGCCTGTTGTAACACAGCAGTAATTTGTTCTCTTTTTTTAGTAGCTGAGAAGTCTACAATTGGTGGCACAGTGATAAAAAAATCCACCCACCAACGTAGGAGATGCAGGAGACCTGGGTTTGATCCCTGGATTGGAAAGATTCCCTGGAGAAGGAAATGGCAAGCCACTCCAGTATTCTTGCCTGGGAAATCCCGTGGACAGAGGAGCCTGGTTGACTGTGGTCCACACGGTTACAAAGGGTCATACACGACTGAGTGGCCAAAGAACAGGAGAATTAATCCACCCCCTGTGACTCCTTCATGGTCACGGGTAGAGTCAAGGGTGTCAGTCCTCCTCCGCAAGGGGTGGTCCCGCTCCGGCCCTTCTGCAGCAGTGCCCTTCCCACAGAGTGAGGACTTTGTGGGGCCAAAGGATATCCTCACCTCACACGTGTGTTTTCCTCTATTCTAGCCCATGTTCTTGATCATCAGAACCCAGGGATCTTATATTTGAATAACACAGACTGACTTCTAGTCTGACCTTTCCCTGAATAATTTTCTTTTTTTAACTTAAAAAAAATATTCATTTTTATTTCTTTGGCAGCATTGGGTCTTAGTTGTGGAATGTGGGTTCTAGTTCCCCAGCCAGGGACCAAACGTGTACTCTCTGCATTGGGAGAGTCTTTGCCACTGGGCCACCAGGGAAGTCCCATGGATCATTGATGGAGGACCTAAGAGTGGCTACTTGCTGGGGTGATGTGATCAAATGTCCACCTGTATACCAAACGGCCCCTTGTGGTATAGGATGGATCCAGGGGTGGGAAAAGAAGGGAATCTGAGCATCTGGGGTCAGTTCTCCCCAAGGACCACACTCTGGCATGGGAATTGCTGGTCCAAGAATTCTAAATGTGGGTTGGCATTCCAGAATGTTATGATAGGATGTTTTTCAAGGTAGGAGAATCAAGTGTTTTTTATTTAACACTGTGTTGGCTTATTGTGTAACTTTTAAGTCTTAGTGTATGTATGTGGGCCTTTGTACTTTTGCTCCAGACCTGGCAAATGTCGGATGTGGGCTGATTTTTTGTCCTACTACCCTCTAAATGTATGTGTTTCTTTGTTAAAAAAAAATCTATTAATTTATTCGGCTGCATCAGATCTTAGCTGCAGCCTGTGGGATCTTCAATGTTTGTTGCAGCAAGCCAGCTCTTCATTGTGGATGTGGGATCAATTCCCTGACCAGGGATTGAACCCAGGCCCCCTGCACTGAGAGTGTGGAGTCTGAGCCTCTGGACCATCAGGGAAGTCCCTGTATGTGCTTCTTGTGTCCACCCTTTGTCCTCTTCCCTTATCACTCTCTAGACTGGATCATCACCTCTGTTCCCCAATTTCCACTAACAGACTTACAGGATGGTACAGGTATGCACTGTGAGTAGGTCCTACAGACTCAGTGGGTACAAGTGTACAGACAAGACTGGAAATGGCTTGCTGGGTGTGATGGTGGAGAAGAAACAATATACCCTTAGGCAAAAAAGTATTAAACTATCTGAGAAGTTTGTGAATAAACCAGAAAGAGCTGAACAATGTGATAGGTGAGTCTGTACAGGCTCTAGAACCAGGCTGCCTGGGATCACATTCTGTTCCTCCAACTTACTACCTATGAGATCTTGGGTAAGTTTCCTAATCCATCTGTGCCTCAGTTTCTTTGTCTATCACTTCTACAATGGGCTTTATAATGGCAACCACCTCATAGGCTTATTTTAAGGACCAATGATTCAATACTTCCAAAATGATGCAAGAATGCCTGGGAAATAGGAAAATCTCAATGCATTTAACTAATATGTTAATGAGGTACATTTGCAGGATTCAGGCTGGGATTTCCTTATGTTTCTGTTGTGTATTTTAGAATTGGATAATCTTCACTTGCACATGTTAGAGTAATGTATGGTGGTCTTTGGGCTTCCCTCAATAGCTCTTGCCAGAGTCCCTTGGACTGCAAGGAGATCCAACCAATCCATTCTGAAGGAGATCAGCCCTGGGATTTCTTTGGAAGAAATGATGCTAAAGCTGAAACTCCAGTACTTTGGGCACCTCATGTGAAGAGTTGACTCATTGGAAAAGACTCTGATGCTGGGAGGGATTGGGGGCAGGAGGAGAAGGGGATAACAGAGGATGAGATGGCTGGATGGCATCACTGACTCGATGGATGTGAGTCTCAGTGACCTCTGGGAGTTGGTGATGGACAGGGAGGCCTGGCGTGCTGCAATTCATGTGGTCACAGGAGTCGGACACAACTGAGTGACTGAACTGAACTGAACTGAATAGCTCAGTTGGTAAAGAATCTGCCTGCAATGCAGGAGAGACTGGTTCTATCCCTGGGGCGGGAAGATCCACTAGAGAAGGGATAGGCTACCCACTCCAGTGTTAGGCTTCCCTTGTGGCTCAACTGGTAAAGAATCTGCCTGAAGTGCAGGAGACCTGGGTTTGATCCCTGGATTGGAAAGATCCCTTGCAGAAGGGAAAGACTACCCATTCCAATATTCTAGCCTGGAGAATTCCTGTATAGTCCATGGGGTTGCAAAGAGTTGGACACAACTGATCCACTTTCACTTTCAGTAATGGTAGCTGTAGCTGCATTTACTCCAAAGCTGGCTAGGTGCTCACCTAGTCTATCTCCTTTTTCTGGGAGCATGGGTAGATTTTATTTCCCAGCTTTCTTTGATATTAGGCTGGGGCTATGTGCTTGAGTTCTGGAAAAGGAGATGGGAATGTGTGTATCAGAATTTTCTTTCTGCGTGTGGGTGCTTGTTCGGTGTGCCTCCTCTCCTTTCTTGTGGGTGCTGACCTTTCTGCCCTGCTGTCTCTGCTGGGGCCTTCGCATCATCTTACTTGTGCTCCACTGACTCTTGCTGGGGTTGGGGGCGGGGGGGGGGCGGGGGGCGGTGGCCTGACTCGGGTGGTCTGGTGACCTCCGAGGCTGGTGTGGACAGGGAGGCTGGCGGCGCGTCGGGGCGGTCGGCGCGGCGACTGATGATCTGATCTGATCTTTTAATTATGACCGAGAGGTCATAATTCCTCTCGGTTACACTTCTCTGTCTTCCCCCATCTGAGGACAGATCATTCCAGGTTTACCTTGGAATTTGTAAAATGGCAAAAACATAAGATAGAAGCCCTTGGGTTACTAAGGAACAGCTTGCAAGAGAACTACTCAAGAGAACCCCCAAACCAAGAATATTTGCCTTGAACTTGAATACGAAGTTTTTCTATTGCATTAAACCAATAAGACTTTGGATTGTCTTCTACAGCAGTTAGTCTGTTCAAGTACAGATGTTTATATGTTGAAGTGAAGTCCTTTCATAACAAGAATATGAAATATGCGTTATTGGCTTAGCAATTGGCTCTGCTAAGGAAACGGAAACTGGCGGCTGGAAGAACGGTAATCTTGTTATGCAGTGCAAGGCATTCAGTAAAACTTCTTCCTGTGAACACTGGACTGGAAGACAGAACTCGTTGGAACTGAACTCTAGGTGAAGAACTGAGAAATATGACTCTAGTGGGGTATGGGTTTTTTTATTGGCTGTGTTGGACCAAGAAAAGGCTTGAACAAGAAATGGCTAGTTCGCAAGTATAAATGAAAGGGAATAGACAGAGTCTGGAAATTCAGTTTCGCAGAGTTGAAAATGTCAGCTGTGTTGTGGCATCGAAAGAGTGAAAAATGGAATTTAGGAAAAAAACTTGAAGCCCTAACGGTCCACTAAATCTTTTCAGGCGAATACAGTGATTCACAAAAAGATCAGTTGAAGGATAGGGTATTCTCCATTCAGAAGTTCTAGTCTCAAGGTAGCTATTTTTAAACTGAGAGGCGTTCTTACAGTGGCAGCTAAGCAGAGGGAAAGCATAGTGGAGAGTCCTGTCTAGGAGAGGTCTTTAAGTGTGGTTTCTGGCACTTGCAACTGCTGGGAAGAAAACTGGTTAGAAGTCTATTAAGCTTTTGAGGAGTTTTTATTTCCAAATAAGCCACACACTAAACAAATTTTTAAAAACCTGTTTTGACTCCTTTAGACTTCCAGTGATCCCTATGCTTCCTTCAGTCGTGCCGACTCTGTGTGACCCCATGGCCCCCCTCCTGGTCTCCGGCGCACTGGAGTGGGTTGCCATTTCCTTCTCCAATGCATGAAAGTGAAAAGGAAAGTAAGTGGCTCTTAACGACCCCATGGACTGCAGCCTCCCCTCCGCTTCTCCCACTTCCCTCCCACTCACATAGTGGACAAGGCAAAGATCACAGAGGAAGGAGCCAGGGTCCCAGAGAAAGATGGATACGGGTATCCCTCTTGGAGCACACAAGAGAAACCTTATCAAACTTTTCCTATCACCATGTCACAGTCCTTCACATTTTCTACCCCAGAATGACTTCAGCATTGCTGTAGACCATTGACTTATAGACTTTTCCAAGTGTTCCCTTTGTAAGTGGGGGCATTAATTACTATTATCTTGCCTCTGTTCCACCTATGTGTGTGGTGGTGGTGGGAGATAACTTCTAATTCATAGATTATCAGAACATAAGGGGCCTTAAGTACCCATAATGAACGAACTGTGCACGTCTTGGGGATCTGAACTCAACTACATGCAGTGATTGGGTGTGACTTTGGGGTCCTTGTTGGTGAGAGAGTGAGTGTACTTTGTATGTAGGAGGAAGAGTGAGCCGAGAATTTGGTGGCCAGAGGAAGTCTGTGCCAGAGACTTTTTAAAAAGTGATTGTCAGTTAATTTTTTTTCAAAGGTTTTGATGTGGAACATTTTTTTAAAGTATTAAATTTGTTACAATATTGCTTCTGTTTTATGTTTTGTTTTGTGTGTTTTTTTTGGCCCCGAGGCATTTGTGATCTTAGCTTCCTGACCAGGGATCTGATCCTGCACCCCTGCTTTGGAAGGCAAAGTCTTAATCTTGGGACTGCCAGGGAAGACCTTATGGCAGAGGTTGACTAGATGCTCAGGGATCTCATTCCCTCTTCCTCAGCACACAAGAATAATGCATTTCTCTATTTCTCTTGAAATTAGATTAAAATAACGTGAGCCACTGTTGGCCAGTGGTCTGCTGTAGAAGTGATGCACGCCACTTCCTGGCCTGGGCACAGAATCCTCTGTGTACTCACCTCCCCAACTCTCTCTTCCTTCATCCACCTTGGAATTTACATCAGCAAGAACATCCCTTGATCATGTACAGTCACTGTAATTTTAGAGGTGTTTTTTTCCTATCAAGCAGCATATCCTGAATAATACACCACACCATATCTTGGGAGGATGGAGAGTAATCACTTAAGATGGGGCATCTTTGTTGTTAAAGATGGAAGGAACACAGTTTCTTACTCTGATCTCCATCATGACCTCTAACCCTGAAGAAGTTAAACATCTTGAGTCAGATGTTTGCAAGGAGGAGAATGTCGGTGGTGTTCCGGAAGGTTCTTATAGTGGTGGAGTCCTCCGGGATTTTAAGAGAGCGATCTGAAGAAGGTAGGGGCGTGAAAGTAAATCACTGAGTTTTCCACTCCCATATTCAGTAATTTTGAGAAAATATCTAGTGGAGGAAAGGTAGAGTACGATCCATTTGCAGAGTGTCAGGTCCAAGGGCACCACTCTCCAAGGTTCACAAGAGCTCCTTGTTGACCTGAGCTCTGAAGTTTGTTTAGGGTAAATATTGCAGTTTGAGAAGCAACCGCTAGAGGAGGGTGTGTGTGTGTGTGTGTGTGTGTGTGTGTGTGTGTGTGTGTTTCCTCAGGGTATGCTATTCTCATTGCTGTTGTTATGTAGTTGCTAAGTTGTGTCCAACTATTTTGTGACCCCGTGGACTGTAGCCCACCAGGCTCCTCTGTCCATGGGATTTCCCAGGCAAGAATACTGGAGTGGGTTGCCATTTCCTTCTCTAGGGGATCTTCCCGACCCAGGGATGAAACCCACATTTCCTGCATTGGCAGGTGGGTTCTTTACTACTAAGCCATGCAGGGATATCTTTAAGCTGGAGTAGTCCATGGAAATGTTCCATGTTCAGAATTGGGCAAGTAGAGGCAACAGTTAAAGAGCCTCCCAGGGCAAGTGTTTACTGTAGTCCATGTTCTAAAAGTTCCTTTCTTTTCATCACCTTTCAGTATTGCCTATGGACCAGGCTAATAGTTTGGGGAGTATGTAGACTGTACAAAATCTTTACACTAATTATTTTAGGGCAAGAAAATGTCTTCAACCTGAAGATAGCATTAAAGGAAGTATGCTTAAAGAATTAGTGAGGAGAACATGGGAATCATACCAATCTGTTCCAAGAAATTGGATGAATTTAATTAATTATTCTACTGGAGATCCAACCAGTCCATTCTGAAGGAGATCAGCCCTGGGATTTCTTTGGAAGGAATGATGCTAAAGCTGAAACTCCAGTATTTTGGCCACCTCATGCGAAGAGTTGACTCATTGGAGAAGACTCTGATGCTGGGAGGGATTGGGGGCAGGAGGAGAAGGGGACGACAGAGGATGAGATGGCTGGATGGCATCACTGACTCGATGGATGTGAGTCTGAGTGACCTCCAGGAGTTGGTGATGGACAGGGAGGCCTGGTGTACTGCAGTTCATGGGGTCGTAAAGAGTCGGACACGACTGAGCGACTGATCTGATCTGATCTGATTATTATGTTTTATATTTTGGCCATTCTGCACAGCATGTGGGATCTAGTTCCCTGACCAGGGATTGAACCCACTGGCAGCATGAAGTCTTAACCACTGGACCACAAATGAAGTACCAATCAGATGGATTTTCAATGAGATGTTTTTCTGGAAACTCCAATAAGGGAGCTTCCCTGGTGGCTCAGATGGTAAAGAATCTGCCTGCCATGTAAGAAACCCAGGTTCGATTCCTGGGTCAGGAAGATCGCCTGGAGAAGGAAATGGCAACCAACTTCAGGATTCTTACGTGGAGAATTCCATGGACAGAGGAACCTGAGGGCCGCAGTTCATGGAGTGGCAAAGAGTCAGACATGACTGAGCAACTAACACTTTCACTTCCAATAAGACAAACAGCAAGAATGAATTCCCTGATGTGACTTACTTGGGAGAGGCAAAAATTCTCCTCCCATTGTATCTTGAACCCGTTGCAATCAGACTTTTATTTTCACCTCTCCACTGAAATGACTCTCCTAAGCATCTCTAAGGACTCCATGTTAACCCAGGAGTTGTTTTTCATCTTATTTGGTCTTCCAGTAGTATCTGACACACAATTTACTATGGTTTCCTTGGAATAGCTTCTCCATTTGGATTCTCATTCACCTGGGTTGTTTTAAGTTCTTATTTTCCTTTGCTGGTCTCTTCTTGATATTTACGTAAATGTTCATTTTCTCCAGACTTACTGTTTTAATCTTTTTTTCTATGTTCATACAGTTGGTGACCTCACCTATACTCTCTTGGCTTTAAATGCCATCCATATACTCATGATTTCTGGATTTATATCCCCATGCTGTACCTCTTCTCTGAAGTCCAGACTTATACAGCAAAATGCCTTTTTTTTAGCAGCCATCACAAAATTTACTCCTGATAGTCCCCTGACAAGCCTTCTTCTCATGTGCTTTTCTCATATCCTTAAATTACAACTCAGCCCTTCCAGTAGCTCAGGCCAAAGGCCTTCATATAGCCCTTCATTTGTCTCTCATACCTGAATTTATATGAAAGAGCAAGTCCTTCGTTTTGACCTTCAGTGTATAACCAGACTGCAGCTCCTTTTCACTATCTTGGACTTCTGCTTCTGGTTATGATGAAATAGTTTATATTCAAGCTGCCTTCTTCAGAGAATGACTAGGAAACCTGGATGAAATGGAAGGAAATCAATTTGAGGTCATCTGAGAGCTGTCAATGCATCCAGGACTTGCTTGGCTAAGAGCTCAGAGAGCAGAGAATATTCCAAGGCAAGTGCAAAATTTTGTGTTATTATTCCTCTTACTGGTTGATCCATAAATTGCATAATGTAAACATCAAAGCAGCGAAACAGGGAGCTGGGAGATAAAAGGCTGAGAAGCTCATTAAATCTTTCCTTGGTTGTAGGGAGCAGGTGGACATCAGAGCTGGGAAATTAGAAGGATTTGATGACCCAAGATTTTCAAGGGAAGAAAAATGTAGAAGAGTGAGTCTGATACTCTGCACTGCTTTTTCCAACTAAAGCATGTGTCTGTTCATACATGGTCAAGAGCTGAGAGGCCAAGAAGCTAAGCTAATGTATTTTTCAGCCTCGTGGTGCTCAGGAGACAGTATTTAAGAGTTCAGGTCCCCTGTACATTTATCAGACTTTCAGTGAAAACTCCTGAAGGTCTATATCCTAGGAGCAATGAAGAACTCAAAATAGTTTCTTCAGAGACTAAAATCCAGTCTTAAGTAAGTTGTTTCTGATCAGACAGGTTAAGATCAGCTGCTTCTACTCTAATTTTTGCCTAAAGTTAATAAAAATCCTCTCTGGTGGAAGACAACATCCTCCGTAGTGTCTACACTTTTTTCATGACACGATGTCATTCACACACTATACTTTATAATATAGCAAATATCATGCATTCAATAAAATTGATAAATTAACAAAATCAGAGATGACTAAAATCAAAAGACACAATGTAAACAGACCCACAGTTGATCCAGTTATCAGACGTATCAGCTATAGATGCTAAAATAACTCTGATGGCTATGTTCCAGAAGACAGATGACACAATGGAGAATATCTGCCGAGGAGAGGAATCATTTTAACAATTAAATAAACTGATGTTAGGAAGCTTCAGCCGCAGAGGCTAAGTTCTTAACAGCTAAGTTTAATATCAGGTTAGATGTGGCTGAAGAATGAGTTAATAAATTGGAAGAAAGACGAGAAGGAAAATATACAGAACAAAGCATAGAGGGAAAAAAAAAGCAAACACTGAATGTTTCCCAGAATGCATAAATAATGCATGGGAGAGTAACAGAGACTGACGTAAGGGTAATTATAGTCACATACGGGACAGAGGAAGTGGACGGGACAGAGCAGCATCCGAAGGGCTGGCCAGTGCTGAGTACATCCCAAAACTGATGGAAGAAATCAAGCAATAGATTCAAGAAGTCCTTTGAACCACAAGCAGGATAAATACTAAGAAAACCATACAGAGGTACCTCAAAATAAGGCGACTGAAACCATGACAAAGAGAAAACCTTAAACATAGCTAGAGAAGAAAATGACTCTTAAAAAGAATCAGTAGTCTGGTGTCTCAAAAGAAATGATGCAAGTCAGAATAACAAAATAAAAGAAATGCCATCTTTAAAATGCTGAAAGACAGTCAGCGTCTATCACACAAGATCAAGTAAAGACACAGTAATTGGGAAGTTTACATCGCTATCTGTCACCTGTGTCCTAAAGACAAACAGGGTGGAGATAATGTGCTTGGAGATTTTGGTAAGCCTCAGACTTGTTCCGACTATCTTGCCAGGTAACGCCAGAGAGAGTTGCAGTCTCCTTATAAGCATGAACTAATTACAAGTGGGGATGGTTATTACATTCTTTGATCACAGTCTCTTCCCCCACCCTTCAGGAAGTGATTACAAAGACTTCTTTGCCAGACTGCATAGGAGGAGGGAAATAAATGATGTGGAACATTTTCAGCAGAATGAAGATGCAAATGTGAGTGAAGCAGATGAAAGGAATCTGGGAATTGTAAGCCTAGCTAGTAGCTGGCCATCAGAGTCCCACAGTCCTAGAACTTGGCCCCCTAAATCAGCGGATCTACAATGGCCAATTAATTCCTTTGATGGAAGTTGGAGAGGCTAAAGAGTGAAAGAGGAACCAGATCTGATGGAATTATGATACATCTGGACAGTGGGTAATGATTTTACCCAGCTGTTTGAAAGTGCCAGCTGGCTCAGAGAAGAGTGTAGCAACCTAGTGGTTGAGAAGAACAGATGGGATGTTTGGGGAAGAAATTATTTGAATGTACTGAGATGACTTTTTTGTGTGTGTGTGTGTGTAGTGTTTATTACTAGGATGGAAAAGTTTTTACTGGAGCAAGGATTCATTAAGGAGAGTCAGCCAAAGGAAATGATAAGTGAATTCCTGGGGGGCAGAGTGGGACTACGTGATCATGGCGACCTGATCCAAGACAATAGGATTAATAGAGGAAATGAGAAAATAAGTAAGAATAGTATATGCTAATTTGTATATGCTAATAGTATATGCTAATGCTGTCCTGGGACCAGCTTATACTGGTGGTGAGAAAAGATTGTGCACTTTTCTCCCCAATCCCATGTTCAGTGATGTGTTTGGTAGCTTGAAATCTGCCGTCAGTTCAGTTCAGTTGCTCAGTCATGTCCAACTCTTTTTGACCTCATGGACTGGTCCATGAGGGATTAGGCTTCCCTGTCCTTTACCAACTCCCGGAGCTTGCTCAAACTCATGTCTGAGTTGGTGATATGCCATCCAACCATCTCTTCCTCCATCGACCCCTTCTCCTCCTGCCTGCAATCTTTCCCATCATCAGGGTCTTTTCCAATGAGTCAGCTCTTTGCATCAGGTGGCCAAAGTACTGGAGCTTTGGCTTCAGCATCAGTCCTTCCAGTGAATATTCACTGTTGATTTCCTTTAGGATTGACTGGTTGGATCTCCTTGCAGCCCAAGGGACTCTCAAGAGTCTTCTCCAACACCACAGTTCAAAAACATCAATTCTTTGGTGCTCAGCTTTCTTTATGGTCCAACTCTCACATCCATACATGAAATCTGTCATAGTGAGTGCTACAAATCAGGACTCCCCTATTCTGAGAATCAATTGATAAACACTTGCCAGTACACCATTGGAGTTATGCCATATGACATATTCCATAACACCAATTACTGGGACTATCTCAACAGATTAAGACATCTTTTAAATGTTATCTCCCGTTGTATAACTCAGGCTTAGACTTAAGATCAAGTTCTATTTTTCTTTTACCTTCCGGAACGTACCCCTGATTTTACAATAAGCGCTTTAAACTTAAATTGTCTAAAATTCAGTATCTTCTTTCCCAGACTACCTTTTCTTCAGGTGTTCTTTACTGTAGTTCTTGACAACATAAGCTAGGGACCCAAATCAGAAACAGAGATGCCTCTCTGGTTACCATCCTCTGATGATCACTGGATCTTCACAGACCAACCTAATTAGCATATACTATTCTTATTTATTTTCTCATTTCCTCTATTAATCCTATTGTCTTGGTTCAGGCCCTCAGACTGTTGCCTCCCCCAGTTTCTTCAAACACTTAAATCATTAGCATATTTCAGTCAATATCCATGCTTCTTTTCATGTTCAATTCTGAGGAGAGTTCTGAGGTCAATATATATATTTTTTTAATCTAATTTTGTTTTTGTTTATTTTTTGGCTGTGCCACATATCATATGGGATCCTAGTCCTGGACCAGGGATTGAACCCCTGCCCTCTGCATTGGAAGTGCAGTCTTCCTTTGGACTATTACCGAAGTCCCTGGCATCTGTTTCTTATTTTTAACAGGTGATCCGAATTTCAGACAAACCCAATTGTCAGCTAAGGTTGGAAAACAGATACCCAATAGAGATCAAAATTTCTAGTCTTAAAATCCAAACCCAACCATGATCCGTTCTCTGCCTGTTTTTCTAGCTTTATCTGCCATTACTTTCCAGCACATCTTCACTTGTTATATTATTTCACCAACCATTTATTATGCTCCAACTGTGTACCAGAACCTATCTTAGGTGCCCACAATTACAGTGGTGAAAACAGACAAATTATGTGTACATATGAGCCCAGCGTCACAGTTTGGGGAGTCACCAGTCACATGGTTCCCAGACATGCCTGTGCACTTTGGTCCTTCATATTCTTCTTGTCTGGGTGCCCTTTCACTCATCAGTCTTCTCTGATTAACTTCTGCACCCAGTTCATTCCTCTGTTTTATCTACGAGGTTGATTTCCTGGTCTTTTTCACTTGCTAGACTTCTGACATCTTCCTGGAAGAGTTTTCAACCCCTGGTGTCTAGACTACTCCACTGTTCTTGCCTGGAGAATTCCATGGACAGAAGAGCCTGGCAGGCTACAGTCCATGGGGTCTCGAAGAGTCAGACACGACTGAGCAACTAACACACACACACACACACACACACACACACACACAGGGTCTAGACCAATAATTGATATAAAATAGTTCTCAACCATGTCCAGAAATATTGAATGAATATTGCTCAACTAGTAAGTAACACAGAAGGGATTTGAATTGAGGAGTATTTGACCCCAAAGTCATGTCCTTTTAACTAACCTGCACTCTTTCAATAAAGTATGGTTTATCTTGTCAGGAGAGCCATTCTTTAATCATTCAAGGAGAATCAAATGATACTCGCAGACAGGGCTACCCCGTCCAAAGGGAGATGTGCCAATTTACCACTTTAGTTGATCAATATCTAATCCAGATAGGAAAGTTCATGCCAAAGATTTGAGATTTATTAAACTAGCAAAAGAAGAAGACACATTTCTCGCTTTATTCTTGGTCTGAATAGACATAGCCTTACCTTGCAGATATATTTTCCCTAACTAGGAAAGGTGGCAAGCCAAGACTAGGTAGTGATATTTCCTAATACAGTTTTCATCTAACCAACTAAACTTATTTCTAGGTGTAGGTCAAGTGCAGAACCTGGCACACAAAATTCCTCAGAAGCATTTCAGAAATATTAGAAGAGGAGGTTGATATTGTTTGGCAGAAAATGAACATCACTCTCAATCAATTTAAACATTCGCTTTATTGAGGAAATTAATGCAACTCCTGTGATTTTTATTCTTTAGCATAGAAAAATTGGTCCAGCAAAAGCTAACGACTAAAAATTTAGAGTCTGTTCTGTCATCTGATTTGGGAAATGGGTGCTGACTCTGCTAGTTCTATTAAAAATGCTGTCCATAAAATATTTGTGGGCTAGTTTGGCACGAGTTGTTTTAGAATGGCGAGAAGGACCATTATTAATAAAAGCTTCTCTCTCCCTTCTAATTAATTCATGGCATTGCCACCAGAGTGTTCTTCCTGTGTCATAAATTTGATTATGTCACCTTCTTCTCCCACTGAAAAACTTGAATGACTCCACTCCTCCTATAATAAAATGTGTAAATTCCTTAGCTTTGAATTTGTTTCCTACAACCTGATCAACACCCATCTTTCTAATTCACAGTTCTCAGTTCTAAATGCCAATACACATTGCTTTTTTAATTACTGGAATGCTCACCATAAATGCCTCTTGACCTCCCCCTGCTGTGTCCTTGACCAGCTATTTCATCTGCCTTCAAGCCTTTACTTCCTTTGTTTCCTGACAGCTCCTACCATCACTCTTGTTTTTCCCATTCTTAACAAGCCCTCAAGGATGATTCATTTTCATTGTTTTCTCATCTATGTTCACGCATAATTTATACAGAAGTGTATGAATCAAACCTTAGGACACATGGTCTGACAAGCACACGTTTAACTAAGAGAACAGAATAATCAAAATGGTTCCAGAAAATTTGGGTTGTGTAGCTGCCATAATTATGACATTTATCACTAGTACCTTGGGTCAAGCGTTCTATTGTATGGATGTATGAATAATTCCTTGCTTATTTCTCAATTTCTTATTTATTTATTTATTCAGTAAATATGTCTGAAGGCCTATCTTGTGTTATGCACCGTCACAGGCAAGGGAGATATAAAGAGAAAAGGAGATGTTTGTGCTTTCATGGAATTACATTCTGTTCAAAGAGACAGTGAAGAAACGACTAAGGAAATACCTTCAAACAGTGGTAATTACTGTGGAGAAAATAAAAAATTGTAATAGAGAGTGCCTGAGAGGTGGGAACAGGAAAAGTCAGATACAGGGCAATTTCTGTAATAATAGATTTCTTTTTCTAGACCCCCAATGCAATAGAAAAGTGTAGGGAAGTTTTGAACAAAAATTAAAAAAAAAATCACAGAATCTCCCAGAGCCCTATATTATTGAGATATTGTGGAGGTTTCCCCAAGTAGGCGTGATCCATTATTAATATAATTCCATTTCCTGCCCCTCTCCCCTCTGGAGGATTAGGGGTAAGGCTGAAAATTACAAGCTTTGGTCTTTCTGGAGCCATCCAAGAGCTCACCCAGGGTCACCTCAGGAAAACAAGAGATGCTCTGACTGCTCTTATCACTTAGACACTTACAGGGGGTTTAGAAGCCCTGTGTCTGGGATGGGGACCAAAGACAAATGTTAGAAGGAGATGCTCCTAGTATTAGCAAAAGAGTTTTAGGACCTCTGTGCCAAAAACCAGGAGCAGAGACCAACACATTTATTCTCTGTTATCTCACAGTGGCCAGTGCTGTTTTCTCTCTAACCTTACCAGTGTGTTTTTATGAAGCAAACATCAAACACTGCATAATTCTATCCATAAACATATCAGTATGGATCTTTAAAGGATAAGAATGCTTTTTTAAAAAAATTCTTTATGTTTATTTCAGGCATTAGCATTAACAGAACATTATGGCCATTCCTGTGAAATGCATGCTTAGCATTTTAACTTATTATTATTTTTAATATTTTAACTGGACTGCATTTCACTGCTGCATTAGCTTTTCTCTAGTTGCAGCAAATGGGGGCTACTTTAGTTGCACCCTGCGGGCTTCTCATTGAGGTGGTGTGGACTTCAATAGTTGTAAAAGGACTCAGTAGTTGCAGCGTCCAGGCTCTAGAGCACAGGCTTCATAGTTGAGGTGCACAGTTTGCTTGCTCCGTGACTTGTGTGATCTTCCTGGATCAGGCATGGAACCTGTGTCTCTTGCACTGGCAGGTGGATTCTTTACCACTGAGCCGCCAGGGAATCCCCTTCAAATATTAGTATTTTGTTAATATTATCAAGTAGGAAGCAATATTCAAATTTCTGATTCTCTCACATTTTTTTCCCCAGTGTGTGTTTGAATTGGGATATCAATAAAGTCTATATCTTGCAATTAGTTGGTACATTTTCACTTACACATACTCTGATTTCATCAATGCTGCTTTTAAAAAACAACCAATGCTCTAGGTTTACCTCAATCTCTTTCTTTTTCTTTCTTGCTATTTTTTGTTGTTTTCAGGAAAACTAGTCTTTTGTCCTGAGAAGGACCCCACACATGGATTTCGCTGATCACATTTCTGTAGTTTTCCTTTAACATGTTCTCCAGTCCCCTGTATTTTATTCATCTAGAAAGTGGATATACAGACTTAATCAGATTCAGATTTAATTCATTATTTTATTTCTGGACCAGATTTGGTTGTTTTTTAAAAGCAGCATTGATGAAATAAGTATATGTAAGTGAACAGAGTTGAGTGGAGAGGGAAAGGGCCGTTTTATTATCATTTTTAAATCCATTTTCTTCAAAATCATGGCCTTAGAATTGGTCCTATGGATATGAGAGTTGGACTGTGAAGAAAGCTGAGCACCAAAGAATTGATGCTTTTGAACTGTGGTGTTGGAGAAGACTCTTGAGAGTCCTTTGGACTGCAAGGAGATCCAACCAGTCCATCCTAAAGGAGATCAGTCCTGGGTGTTCATTGGAAGGACTGATGTTGAAGCTGAAACTCCAATACTTTGGCCATCTCATGTGAAGAGTTGACTCATTGGAAAAGACCCTGATGCTGGGAGGGATTGGGGGCGGGAGGAGAAGGGGACGACAGAGGATGAGATGGCTGGATGCCATCACCGACTCGATGGACGTGAGTCTGAGTGATCTCTGGGAGTTGGTGATGGACAGGGAGGCCTGGCGTGCTGTGATTCATGGGGTCGCAAAGAGTTGGACACGATTGAGCGACTGAACTGAACTGAACATCTTTCAAATTGATTGGACTTTTAAAAAATGAACGTGCATTTAAAACAAATAAAAGCTTTATTTACTTATTCTGGCCGTGCTGGGTCTTCATGGCTGTGCACAGGCTTTCTCTAGTTGCAGAGAGCAGTGGCTGCTCTCTAGTTGTGGCACCCAGGCTCTGCAGCATCTGGGATCTTCCTGGAGCAGGGATTGAACCTGTGTCCCCGCCATTGGCAGGCAGATTCTCAACCCCTGGACCACCCTGATGTGATAGTTTGAAGTGGTCAAAGTGGAATCAGAACACAGGTCTTCTCACTGCTAGTCTGATATTCTGGATTTTGCTATTTCACTGGGTTTGGCTATTTCATGACAAAATCCTCACTCCATTTTGTGTTCTGATCTCTCTTAAGCACTCCTTTCATAGAGGGTTACACTGAAGAAATATTAGAAGTTTAGAAAATCTGATTCAGACTGCGGCTCTGGGATGGCTGCCAAGTTTTTGCAAAGTGGTTTTCAATAATTCATAATTCCTTAAACATGGAAACCCACTGCCTAAATATAGCCTGAGAAAATGTGTTCCAGTGCTTAGGAAAGCCAAAAGCTGTGTATTCAAATACATTAAACTTCTCCATCCCCTCAGACAAACACATCCAGTGTCACTCATTTGTTTGTACAGAATGCTTTAAAATAACCCCTATTGAAATACACGGGCACTGGCGATGCCATTCTATGGCTTGTCATATTTGTATTGTTTTGGGGGGTTTTGCAAGTTCACCGCTTAGGAGCTTCTTTTCCTTTAGTTTGGAAAGACTGTCAAGTGCCCTGATGTCAGGATTCCCGCACAGGATGCTGGAAGGCCAAAGGAGAGGTTAACAGTGGGCTCCAAAGGAAGCCGATGGAAAAGAGTCCACAGAACTAGAAGGCTGGCTCTTCCCAGCCAACTGGGAACTTGAACGCTCAGCTGAGTTTCAGATCTGCAGAGGAGTTGTGATGCTCTTGGCCACCTTGTGCTCCGAGGCCCTCTGTGTGGATGAAGGCAAGGCTTTAGATGACGGAGTTAGAGTCTTCACAGATTTGGTCTCTTTAAGGTCCAGGACGGTTTCTCCTGAGACGATGTCTTTGGAGGAAGATTTGTCACTGAAATTTCTGATCAAGCTCACTGAGTCTGTAACTGGAGCTGGTCTTCCCCTCTGCCTCAGAGCTTTGGTGGCTTGGTTTCTGAAGATAACCAAGCCCTGAATTGGCCTGGGCTCCTAGTCCCTATCTTAATCTCTGTTGATAATAAATCTTAAGACATCTTTCTCTGTTCATCCTGCAGGAACATAGTGACTGGCCGCATTCTACACCCCTCCCCCTCCACCTCTAAGTATTCGTTCTTGCCTTCTCAGCATCTCTCCACACACTGTTTTTTTCCTGTGTTCTGTTTAAGTGGTTCCTCTGTCAAGCAGATTTTCCTGAACTAGTTGCCTCTTAGTTTGCAGAGTCTTATTTTTTTCCCTTCAGTGCTATTGCCACAGCTTGCACTTATTGGTTTCTTTGTGGTTTTACTTAATTTCTGCCTTTCACTCCCCAACACTCCCACTAAGTGTAAACTCCATTCGAGCAGGGATCACACCTATCTTGAATACATACCATGGCTGTATTCCTATTAGTACAATGTGTGGACCATGACAGGTCTCAGTGCATATTTGGTGAATCAGTGATTGAATGAATTAATTCTTGAATTGTGTCCCACCTAAGTCTAGTCTGTTTGCCAGTCTCCTGTTGAATCCAGTATAAAAACACTGATGGTAAAATGTAGTAACTCTGGTGGCTCAGAAGGTAAAGCGTCTGCCTGTAACGCAGGAGACCTGGGTTCTATCTCTAGGTCAGGAAGATCCCCTGGAGAAGGAAATGGCAACCCACTCCAGTACTCTTGCCTGGAAAATCCCATTGACAGAGAAGCCTGGTAGACTACCGTTCATGGGATCGCAAAGAGTTGGACACGACTGAGCGACTTCACTTCACATGCTGGCTGGAAGGACATGCCAGTGGTGAATTCTCAACAAATAGTGAGTATATCAGTGAGTAGACTGAACTTTAGTTGATTGCAATAGCATAGTTTTATTATTCATTATTTACAGGCACAATCTCTTTTATTAAAGCACTTGAATTTTACAGCAGTAACCAGGTAAGCAGGTCTTTCTTTTTATGAACACATTTAGTTTTATTTGACAGAACACCAATACAACTTAAAATGACTGAGGCAGCTTTGGAAAACATTTGAACCTAAAGTAATTTCTCTGTTAACTTTCATTTACATCATACAGCCACCTTCCTGAAGCAGATGATTTTTAGAGGCATTTTTAATAATGCAACTTTTCCCTTATAAATTAATTATGAATCAGAGACTGGAATTAAAATCTCTTCCTTCTTAAGCTTTGGGTTTGCATAAAATCAAACGATGCCTCGTCTGAACTTAATGTTTTCCTCTTCTAATAACAGGATATGTGTTTACCTTTATGAGCTGAGCTATTTAAAGAGAAGGATTTTTCTTGATTTTCTAGACCTCTCAGTGAGAAAGGCCTGTGTCCTTTCCTTTGTGCCTGATTGAAGGGTTTCAAATCTCTTATTTGATAAATATCACAGGAGAAAGAGTACTTAACACTGCATTCAAAAGCTCTGTGAGTGATGCACACACAAACAAATCTCATTCAACGAAGATTTTTTTCAGTTTTGTATTGGAGTATAGTTGCTTTACCGTGTGTGTTAGTTTCTTGCTATTGTTAAGTCACTTCAGTCATATCCGACTCTATGTGACCCCACAGACGGCAGCCCACCAGGCTCCCCCAACCCTGGGATTCTCCAGGCAAGAACACTAGAGTGGGTTGCCATTTCCTTCTCCGAGGCGTGAAAGTGAAAAGTGAAAGTGCAGTTGCTCAGTCGTGTCCGACCCTCAGCGACCCCATGGACTGCAGCCTACCAGGCTCCTCTGTCCATGGGATTTTCCAGGCAAGAGTACTGGAGTGGGGTGCCATTGCCTTCTCCGTGTTAGTTTCTACTGTACTGCAAAATGGATGAGCTATATGTACACATATGTCTCCTCTTTGTTAAATTCCCTTCCCAAGAGGAGAGTTCTCTGTGTTACACAGTAGGTTCTCATTAGTTATCTAGTTTTTACATAGTGTCAGTAGTCTTTATATGTCAATCCCAATCTCCTAATTCTTTGCACACCTGCTTTCCTCCTTGGTATCCATACATTTATTTTCTATGTCTGTGTCTCTATTTCTGCTTTGCAAAAAAAGATCATCTATGCCATTTTCTAAATTCCACATATTTGTGTTTTTCTTTTTCTGACTTACTTCACTCTGTATGATGGTCTCTAGGTCCATCCATGTCTCTGAAAATGACTTAGTTTTGTCCCTTTTTATGGCTGATATCCCATTGTATATATGTACCACATCTTCTCTGTTGATGGACATTTAGAATGCTTTATAATGGCTATTATAAGCAATGCTGCAATAAATACTGGAGTGCATGTGTCTTTTTGAATTATGGTTTTCTCTGGGTGGACTTCCCTGGTGGCTCAGACAGTAAAGCGTCTGTTTACGATGCAGGAGACCCAGGTTCGATCCCTGGGTTGGGAAGATCCCTTGGAGAAGGAAATGGCAATCCACTCCAGTACTATTGCCTGGAAAATCCCATGGTCAGAGGAGCCTGGTAGGCTACAGTCCATGGGGTCGCAAATATGCCCAGTAGTGGGATTGCTGGGTCATGTGATAGTTCTATATTTAGTTTTTAAATTGACATTCCCACCAACTGTGTAGGTACAGGAAGATTGCCTTTTCTTCACCAACAAAGATTTATTAAGCTGGGAAATATCCTAAGTAGGCAAAGATGTGAAAAAATAAAGATCATAGCCTCTGATTCAAGACAGAAACTTTTCCTCTAGTAGGAAAGACAAGCATATAAATAACCAGTGTCCAGTGTGATGGGTCTCAGCTCAGACAAGTAAAGATGAAATGCATTGAGAAAATACAGCAAGGGGGGTACTAACTGCCTGGTGGTGTCCTTTGCTGGTGTGTGCTCTTGTGACTGCTGTCTACATAGATGGCACATGCAGATGCACTGCATCTTGGGAAATTCTCCAGACTGCATTCACTTCTGTCCACTCTACAACATCTCCTACTTGGTTTATTCTACTCGCCATCCACTTTGGAACAGGCGCCTTGAATTCACCACTGAACATAGGCTTGCTTTCTAGTTTTGACTTTCACCTCTCCTCCAGGTCACGAAGCCCTGCCCCACAGCTTCATATGCTTAATGAAAAGGCAGTGATCGTCAAACTTGGTGGCACAGTAAAATTAACCTAGGGAGTTTTAAAATATACTGATGCTTGATTCCCTACAGAGATTCTATTTTAATTGTGCTTGGCTGTTGGAATTTTTTAAAGCTCCCCAGTTAATTCTAATATGCAGCCAAGATAGAAAGTCACTTGGATGAGCGATGCACTGTCTATGTGTCCTACGTGGGAATCACCCTTTCTTCCACCCCCAAATCTGTCCTTCCTCTGGGAAATTGGACACAGTTTTGTAGATGGTCTCTTGGATTTCCACTGATGCCTGGTTTCTGATGTAGGTATATAAGCAATCCCATGGAATCTTCGTTCTGGTTGTCAGCAAAGGCGCAGATGATAGATGCGAGTGCTGGGTCAAAACCTCTCCAACTGATGAGCTGTCACAACTATGAGCTTTTTCTTGTCAACCTGAAAATTGGAGAATCATTTCTAGGGGCTCTTCAAGCTCTTATCTCACTCTTCTCACTCTGCTATTTTTTCCCTTGGGTTTACAAGGTTTCTATACCATCTGAAGAATTGATGTTTTCAAATTGTGGTGCTGGAGAAGACTCTTGAGAGTCCCTTGGACTGCATGAAGATCAAAGCAGTTAATCATCAAGGAAATCAACCCTGAATATTCATTGGAAGGACTGATGCTGAAGCTTAAACTCCAATACTTTGGCCACCTGAGCTGAATCATTAGAGAAGACCCTGATACTGGGAAAGATTGAAGGCAGGAGGAGAGGAGGGTGATAGAGATGAGATGGTTGGCTGGCATCACTGACTCAGTGGACATGAGTTTGAGCCATCTCTGGGAGCTGGTGATGGACAGGGAAGCCTGGCGTGCTGCAGTCCATGGGGTCTCAGAGTTGGACACGACTTAGCAATTGAACGACAATAACAATACCATCCATTTGAGCTCTGTTTCTTGGTTCCTCCTTCTGTCTGTTTCTCTGTAACGATTGCCCCATTTTCCACTTACATATTTTGGTTTTGACCTCTGTATTTGCCTCTGGAACATGACCTCTTGTCCTTACTGACTCTTGTCTAAAATTTTTTTGGAGTGATTCCCCCGTCTTGAATAAGGAGAAATGCGTACCACTGAATGACTTCAGAATAATCTCATTTCCTCACGTAAGACATATATTTTTAATTTTTTTAAAGTGAATATGAAGTAATCATAATCTGGTTGTAAGCATTTTGAAAAATACACTACTGACTGAAATAATTAGAAATGTCCCTGAATGACAAGGAAGCCAAGGGTAAGAATCTTTGTTAATGGCACGTGTCTGAATTAGCCTGTAGAGGAAGACTGGATATAAGACATATATTTTTTAATTTCTTTTTTTGTTCTCTCAAATTTTAAATGGGAAAACCGGGCTCAGAATTATTCTAGCTCATTTAGGATTCTTTCCTAGTATTTCCTTCAGCCCTCAGCTCCTGTTCCTTGTCAGTAAATGAGCACCGCCCCCCCCCCCCCCACCGCCCCCGTACCCCTCCCACTGCCACCATGTTCCAATAACCCTTGAGAAGGAGTTGAATGTGCTTCTCTTTGCAGCACAAATTTCCACTTCTGTAGGAAGACAAGTAGAGCAAATTGGGTTATGACTGAGAATGACATTAAGGTGTCAGTGGAATAAGTTCTCACTTCGCTTTATTAGCTTCCTGGGAAAGTGCAAACTTCAATACCCATATATGTTCTCCTGGGCAACACCAAGTCTCTCTTGTGTTTTATTTTTAGCCTTGACAAGAAAGCTGTCTTTGCCAATTTGCCTCAAAACAGGTGATGGATGTAATATTTATTCTCAAAGAAAGAAGTAGCAAGAATAGCAAGAGCCTACATTTATATTGTGCTTATACATATTTTATATCGTTTGATCCTTGTAGCCACCAATGCAAGACAAATTAGCATTATCTCTCCTAAATGAGAACTTGAGGGTCATGGGAGTTGCTTTGTTTTTTTGTTTGTTTGTCTCGTTTTTGTCTGTGGCCCCAGCGTGTGGCATGTGGGATCTTACTTCCCTGACTAGGAATTGAACCTTTGCCCCCTACAGTGGAGTCTTAACTGCTGGGCCACCAGGTAGGTCCTGAGTTGCCTTGTTTAAGGTCACTCAGTGAATCAGTAGAGAAGCCAGGACCTGAATCCTTTTCTGATTGTCACCAATACTCACAATTTTCCTATGCAAAATGCTGCCTTTATCTCTGTGTTTATTTACTCCAGGGGTAAGAAAGATTCCCCAGCACAGCACACAGATTAGATGCCCAACATACACAATGCCCCATCCTAGCATTTAACAGAAATGAACAAAAAAAGTGGTGCTACCTGAAAAGTCTCGTTATTTTTAGGAGATGCTGACAGAGGGACAAATAAAACCATTAACGCAGCTTTTAAAGAGGGGATAAGCAATACTGGCAAAGGCAGAATCGAGGCACAATCATTGAAGGGGTAATGTTTATTTAGCAAATTCCAGTGACCCTTACGAAAATTAGTCAAGCTTAATAGCTTAGCAATACAAATACAGAAAAATGAGCGACAAGTTCATCCCATCAATATGGCAAAGATTCTTAAAAAGTCCTAAGATGCAGTTTTGTGAAGGATGAAAAGGGAAATGAATTTCGTGTAATTGCTTGTGGGTTTTAAAGTTGGTACAACTGCCAAACGGGGCAATTTAGCATATTTATTAAAAAAACTTAGATGTAGGCATTATGTCTGTCTTCCTGTGCTAGGTATTATGCTCAGAAGTAGGAAACCGATGGATGGTAAGCAAGATATTTTTCCTGCCTCCTTAGTAAGAGAGACATCTAAATACGCAATCACAACAGTGTCATCATTTGACGAAGAGTATGCAATGGATTTTCCTATTTTTGCAATAATGAGATCTGTGTATGTGTGCATGTAGAATATTAAATATATTAAAAGAATAAATGCCAGAGTTTAATGGCGTTGGTTTCATCTCTGAATTGCAGAATTATGGGGTATTTATTTTGTTTGTACTGGAGAAGGAAATGGCAACCCACTCCACTATTCTTGCCTGGAGAATCCCAGGGATGGCGGAGCCCGGCGGGCTGCCGTCTATGGGGTCGCACAGGGTCGGACCCGACTGAAGTGACTTATCAAGAGCAGCAGGATTTTCTTTGTATGTTTTTGTGTAGTTTTCAAATGCTCTGATAATTAATATGAATTACTAAATAATAAAACTATATCGTGAATCCCTGCCTTTTTTTTTTTACTAGCAATGAAAATCAGTCAGTTCATGAGTCAATAAGGACCAGGTCTGGTGGCGTATACAAATCTAGAATTTTACGCCTGGTGTACTTTGGGGCAAGCCCCCGGGTATCCACCTGAGATCCAGTTGGTCTCTTCGGCACTCCTGCTTTCTTTTACTGCACTTGTGTGTCTGAGCTCCTGTGTTGTTGTTTAGTCACTCAGTCGTGTCTGACTCTTTGTGACCACATGGACTGCCGCATGCCAGGCTTTCCTGCATCTCCCAGAGCTTGCTCAGACTTATGCCCATTGAGTCAGTGATGCCATCCAACCATCTTGTCCTCTGTTGTCTCCTTCTCCTCCTGCCTTTGATCTTTCCCAGCATCAGGGAGCTGCTGGTATTTGGACCCAATTATCATTATTGGTTTTCTTGTATTTTATTTTTAGAACTTATTTATTTCAAACATTTGCAATTTTCACCTTAAATACAAAATAGCTGATAGAAAGAAAAAACATCGAAAAACATCACGTTGACCTTTTGCCCCATATACAGACATCATCAGCCTTTGGTATTTGCTTTCAAATAATTAGGTAAAAAAATAAGAACAGAAAAAAATAATGTAAAATTGAGGTATTCTATTTAACAGATGTGTGATCTCCATTCAAATCTAATTTCTCTATTAATTAACAGCCTTGCTATTGGTTTGCAGTACAGTTTGTCACTGAGACTGGAGTTCAAATTTCAGCCTAAGTTCTGTTGGCTAATAAACTTGCCCTCTGTCTGCTCAGAAGGGAACTTGGTCCCTAGGACCTCAAGCTTCTGGTTAAATATTTCTAGATACATCTCTAGGAATATCTGAGAAACTCTCCAAGGCTGAGGATCTAGAGATTTTTTTTAAAGAATCCTGTTGTCATGTTCTTTTTCCTTCCACATTAGAATCAAGTGAGTTCTTGCTTCTAGTCTTGGAGATTAAGACTTTTCAGTACACACCTGCTCTCCAGGGAAAGCAGCTTACTCACTGAATTATTAATAGTTCTTTAATTCAATCACCCAACACTTTGCATCCTTCCTTCTCTTCTACTGCCTAGCTGGGAGACCCAGGATGCCTCGTGAGTGGTTTATCACAAACTCCCATTCCAGATTCTTTCACTGACCGTCCACCTGTCCTATATTTAGCCATGAGCTTTTCCTCAGCAACACCTCAAACTTCTCATTCAAACCTCCTGATTTTGCATTCAGGCTGCACAGAAACCTGATATTTATGGCAATTGGCAAGCATTTCCCCCCACAAGTTAAATAATTTTAAGTTTGTGTAACTTTAATATTCTTTTTAGGAAGTAATGAAATATCTTCATTTAGGCTATTAAATGAAAAGTAATCAAAGTACCTTGCAAATCCAATGATTTATATGCTGCCTAAAAAGTTCTGTAATTTAAATGGTGGTTTATTTCTCCTGGATCCACTAACAATAATAGAACTTAATTTTAAAAGAAATCGAAGAGTCAAATACCTATGGCAAATATTCTCAGAAAATTCTAAAAGACAAAGTGTATCTAGATAGCACTATAACAGTAAATGAATTTGAAAGTTTGCTTGTGTATTATTTAAATATGTTCTCAATAGAAACACTCAGAGTGTCAAAATTCCCCTTAGGTAGTTTCTCAGTGGGGTACTATCTTTAGTCTGAGAAGGAAAAGACAAATTGAGACATAATATTTATTTTAAAATATTAATTATTTGATAATGTGTGGCACTAATGATTTATCACCATTTCGGTAAAATTATCTCATTTGCCTAAAATAATTAAGACCATTTGCCTAAAATAATAATAAAATTATTACTTTAATAATTAAAATAATAATCTTAATTATTTTGCCTAAAATAATTAAGAAAGATCAATGACAGTATATTCATTGCTGAATACTCCAGTATTATGGGATTTGCACTAAGTGAGGTCATATTTGTATTAGGGACCGAGGGTGTTTCTATGACATTGCTACTGCTGCTACTAAGTCACTTCAGTCATGTCCGACTCTGTGCAACCCCATAGATGGCAGCCCACCAGGCTCCCCCGTCCCTGGGATTCTCCAGGCAAGAACACTGGGGTGGGTTGCCATTTCCTTCTCCAATTAGACTTGACTAATTTTCATATAGGTCATTTGTACTTGCAAAACAAACACTATTCCTTCAATTTTGCCTCACAGTTCTACAATTATGGATATTATACATTGCGCATTTAAGTCTTAGTCTCTTAGGTAAGCTGTTTCTTCTTTTTGTCTCTCATCTTAAGTTCTAGTGCTCTTGTTTCTTACCATTTCATGAGTATGCTGCTACTGCTAAGTCGCTTCAGTCGTGTCCGACTCTGTGCGACCCCATAGACGGCAGCCCACCAGGCTCCCCCGTCCCTGGGATTCTCCAGGCAAGAACACTGGAGTGGGTTGCCATTTCATTCTCCAATGCATGAAAGTGAAAATTGAAAGTAAAAGTGAAGTCGTGTCTGACTCTTAGCGACCCCATGGACTGCAGCCCACCAGGCTCCTCCGTCCATGGGATTTTCTAGGCAAGAATACCGGAGCTTGTTGCCATTCGTCCTCCAGGGGATCTTCCCGACCCAGGGACGGAGCTCTCGTCTCCTGCATCCCCTGCACTGGCAGGCAGTTTTTTTTTTTTTTTTTTTTTTACCACTGCACCACCTGGGAAGCCTGGGTATTTATTTAAGGGTGAGAAAATAACTTTTCCTATTCAGCATATTAGGCACATATTCATTATACACACAAATAACCCCTGTGTCCCTCTTAAGAATCAGCTGCCTCCTCAAATATATTGAACGGTGAACTTCCTGATGTTCAAGCTGGTTTTAGAAAAGGCAGAGGAACCAGAGATCAAATTGCCAACATCCGCTGGATCATGGAAAAAGCAAGAGAGTTCCAGAAAAACATCTATTTCTGCTTTATTGACTATGCCAAAGCCTTTGACTGTGTGGATCACAATAAACTATGGAAAATTCTGAAAGAGATGGGAATACCAGACCACCTGATCTGCCTCTTAAGAAATCTGTATGCAGGTCAGGAAGCAACAGTTAGAACTGGTCATGGAACAACAGACTGGTTCCAAATAGGAAAAGGAGTACGTCAAGGCTGCATATTGTCACCATGTTTATTTAACTTATATGCAGAGTACATCATGAGAAATGCTGGACTGGAAGAAACACAAGTTGGAATCAAGATTGCCGGGAGAAATATCAATAACCTCAGATATGCAGATGACACCACTCTTATGGCAGAAAGTGAGGAGGGGCTAAAAAGCCTCTTGATGAAAGTGAAAGTGGAGAGTGAAAAGGTTGGCTTAAAGCTCAACATTCAGAAAACGAAGATCATGGCATCTGGTCCCATCACTGCATGGGAAATAGATGGGGAAACAGTGGAAACAGTGTCAGACTTTGTTTTTCTGGGCTCCAAAATCACTGCAGATGGTGACTGCAGCCATGAAATTAAAAGACGCTTGCTCCTTGGAAGGAAAGTTATGACCAACCTAGATAGCATATTCAAAAGCAGAG
Source organism: Tragelaphus eurycerus (assembly GCA_935064755.1). NCBI lineage: Eukaryota > Metazoa > Chordata > Mammalia > Artiodactyla > Bovidae > Tragelaphus > Tragelaphus eurycerus. Next base: position 5,386,434 of record CAKXYN010000034.1, on the reverse strand, counting down.
ACATTACTTTACCAACAAAGGTTCGCCTAGTCAAGGCTATGGTCTTTCCTGTGGTCATGTATGGATGTGAGAGCCGGACTGTGAAGAAGGCTGAGCGCCGAAGAATTGATGCTTTTGAACTGTGGTGTTGGAGAAGACTCTTGAGAGTCCCTTGGACTGCAAGGAGATCCAATCAGTCCATTCTGAAGGAGATCAATCCTGGAATTTCTTTGGAAGGAATGATGCTAAAGCTGAAACTCCAGTATTTTGGCCACCTCATGCGAAGAGTTGACTCATTGGAGAAGACTCTGATGCTGGGAGGGATTGAGGGCAGGAGGAGAAGGGGACGACAGAGGATGAGATGGCTGGATGGCATCACTGACTCGATGGATGTGAGTCTGAGTGACCTCCGGGAGCTTGTGATGGACAGGGAGGCCTGGCGTGCTGCGGTTCATGGGGTCGCAAAGAGTCGGACACGACTGAGCGACTGATCTGATCTGAACCCCTGTGTCCCTCTTAAGAATCAGCTGCCTCCTCAAATATATTTAGGAAAGAAAAGAGATTTGTTCCACATCCAACCCTTAGTCGAGAGACCATTGCCTCTTGTTATTTCCTAGGTTCCTGGCATCATTGGTTACCCTGAACATCATTGGTTACTTCTCAGTAGGGCTAAGAATTTGGATGAACTGGTCTTAGCAGAATGATGTGAGAAAGACCATGCTTCCATTTATTATTTGTAACAGACCTTTGTCATTTTTTTTGATGACCCAAGTCTTGGAATCTCCTTTCTATGTTTGAAGAATCACCCACGCTTGGAGATAGAACCTGCTTCTCATCATGGAAGTATGCCAGATAATCACATTCCCATCATCCTTTGCGGTTAGGGCTATATGGCGTACCATTGGCTTCATCCATCACATACACCAACTGAGTCAGGAGCTGCTTCTGTGAAGAAGTGCTATTCAGAAGCTCTTCTGGGGAGCTGCAGAGGCAGTTACAGGTCTGTGGAGGCAGATCCCACAGGAAAGTGTGGCAGTGGTGGGTGCCCAGTGCTTGTGGCGCCCATCTTGGAAGTGTCAAGAGTTGTGTACAGTGATGGTAACAGAGATGTCTTAGGCCATCTGTGACATTATTTGGGCTTTATGTCTGGCTGCATGTCCCAGAGCCTGATTCTCTAGAGATTATAAGCAAGCCAACATCCTTTATGTTAACTTTTACATTTTGATATAATTTAGAACTGACAGAAAATTTGCAAGAATCTACAAGGAATTCCTGTATATTTTTGGTTTAGACTCTTTTACTCTTTCTTAAAAAAAAATCTTAGACTCACATAGAATTTGTAAAAGCAGAAAATAGAGTTCCCATATATCCTTCACCCAGCTTCTCCTAATGATAATAACTTACAAAATCATAGCATAACTATCAAACGCAGAAGACTGATAAAATTACTGATTCAACTACAGACTTTATTTGGACTTCACCCTGGTGGTTCAGACAGTAAAGAATCTGCCTGCAGTGCAGGAGACCTGGGTCGGGAAGACCCCCTGGAGAATGGAATGGCAACCCACTCCAGTATCCTTGCTTGGAGAATCCCATGGACAGAGGAGCCTGTTGGGCTACAATCCATGGGGTTGTGCAGAGTTGGACATGACTGAGCAACTAACACTTTCACTTTCAGTTCTTATATGCATTTTTAAAAAGTGTATATAGTTCTACAAAATTTGATCTCATGTATGGATTTGTGCCACCACCACCACAATCAGGACACAAACCTTTCAGCATGCCAAAGAAGCTCGCTTTGCTTCCACTTTGTAGTCACGCTTTCCCTGAAATATTACCCTTAGCAACTCTGGATTGATTCCCCATCATGATTTTGTTCTTTTGAGAGTATTGTGTAAATGGAATCATGCAATATGCAAACATACTCATCTCTTAAAGACAAATAATAATTCTTAGAAACAATTCAGCCTTACTCCAAAATAAGAGAAAGATTTTCTTTCCCTTCTTTTATTTGGAAGAGGGGGAGGAGAAACATTTTCTAAACACACCATATTCTGTATAGGTTCTTTTATCCATTGTTTCCACTTTGGAAACAATGTTTTCTATTATCATGCAAAAAAATCTCTGACATCCATCTTCTGTTTGCAGATGATGGCTAGGTATTGGGGTCTCAGAGCCCCCCTTCACTGATCTGCCAGACACATATGCATGTACTCCTGTTGACACCTTTAGTTAGCTAAATGTCAAAGAGAAGCTTTGAAATAAACTTAAATTTTTTTTTTTTTTTTTTTTTTACTTTGGGCCATATTAAATTCCTTGGCATCCTTCTCAAATTTTCATTAATAAAAAGGTGGGAGAAAAGGTGATGTCAAGGTTTATTACCTTCCTTGTCAATAGCAGACCTCAAAGGATATGAATAGGTCTGTGTGCATTCCATCAGTTACATAAATTAAACGCAGTGAATACTTTGTTAATATTCCTTTACAACCTAAAGAACTTCCTCTCTTTCCATTTTGGTACCAACACATGTCCTCTTTGAGAAGGGACTGTTCTCATCATAGGTGACTCAGTTTAGTAGAAACAGCAATTTCCCATGATTCTCTTTGTGCTGACCCAGACACATGCATTTACCGTGATTGGGTCTTCTATAGGCTTCATGGTTTTTCTTTTTCTGATATGGCCCTTTGCTGTTTACTGACTTCTACTTGGCACTCAGTACAGAGTCTTAGTACTAAAAGTTGCAAATTCAATGCAGGTGAATTCAGAAAGACAAGAGGCATATGAAAGTTGTTTTATTTTTTATCTGTATGTGAGTACTGAAATTATTTTTATTTAAAATTTAGTTATACTGGTTATATGGTAATTTTATTACATATGGGGTTATCCATGTACAAAGTGAATTCCCTGCAAGCTAGTATAGAACTTTTATAAGTATACTAACAAAATGCTCCAGAGAAAAACTGATAATCTAGGAATGATGGAAGGATTAGAATTTACTAGAGTAGTGTAGTGAGAAAGTTCATACTAGACTTCAATTAAAGTAAACTTTAATTCTTAATGAAGATACGAGTTTTTCTTTCCAGAGAGGCATATAAGAATTACTTGAATGAATTTTTGACAATATACAACAGCTTATAAAGATTTTTGGTAATCTCACTCCTGTGGGATGAGAATTATTTTTGCAATGATTCTGTTTTTACCAAAGAACGCACTTTTCCTTGTTTGGGCTAAAGCTGAAACAGGATGATGAGTTACTAGGTTAGAATTCTAACAACCTCAGTTGATAAGATTCAGGTAAAACTGTGCATGAGCTTGTGCACTACAGACTGATAAGTCGAAACTGGCCTTTTTGTCAGTCGCCTGTGATAACTCAGGAAAAATGCAAAGGCCATAAGAAATGAACTTTTTGATGCTTATGTAGGGGTCAGGAAAATGTTTTTGGTATAAATTAGCTCAGAGGAGCCCAGGAAGAGGGAACTCACTCTTCAGGGTAGGAAAGGAATCCAGGATCTCTGAAGTTGTACCAACTTTTTTTTTTTTAACTTGAAATATCAGAAACCCTTACTTTAATGGTGATCCTCTTTATTCTCTGTTATGGCCTACAGTAAGTTCTCTTTCTTTTTCCCTTAATATTGAATGAACCTCTTAGACATCATTTTCTGGTCTCCACTTAATAAAGTCTTTTTGTCTGTGTTTAGGCAATTGGTGAGCTTGAAAAACTTCATAATGAGGCAGGAATTCTAGAGCAGCGCTGTCTGGTGGGCCTTTCTCTGGTGATTGAGATGTTCTATACCTGTGTTGTCCAATATGGTAGCCACTAACCACAGACTAACATGGAGATTTTGAAATGTGACTAGCATCACTGAGAAACTAAATTCTAAATTTTATTTAGCTTTAATTTAAATGGCTACAAGTGTCTAGTGGTTATACTAGAGAACAGCTTAGCTCACAGAGGGAAACAAATAGGTGAGATATTCAAGTCTTACTTAATTATAATTCCTTTTGTCTAGAGATCTTTCTAGAGCTGTTCACTTGTAAAACCTCAGAGGCTTTATAGTTTGTTTCATTGAAGGGAGCCTGTTAATAGGTTGTCTCTGATTTTGCTCAAATGTGCAAGTCTCCTTTGCAATGTGTTCTTTCTTTCAGGAATGCTTACTCATTCCTTTCTTGACCTGACCACAGCTTCCTTCCCCATATTCATGAGACATACAAGGGCAAGCACACAGGGATTGTGTAAGGACGACTGTATATATAGACACAGAGCATCCTCAGCTGGCAAGAGGCTGGCTTTCAAAGGTTCATTGTGAATTACAGTTTTGAAACGTTGGGCAGGTTTTCCCACTGACTCAGGTTACAGGAGCAATCTACTCAATTCACTTAACTCAAAATGTAAGTGTAGTTATATTTGCTTTATGAAATCTTCAAAAATGATAATGCTGCAATTCTAATACAAATTGTTGTTATTCAGTTGCTCAGTCGTTTCTGACTCTTGAGATTTCATGGACTGTAGCCTGCCAGACTCCTCTGTCCATAGAGTTTCCCAGGCAGGAATATTGGAGTGGGTTGCCATTTCCTTTTCTTCGGGATCTTTCCAACCCAGGGATTGAACCCTCACCTCCTGCATCAGCAGGCAGATTCTTTACTGCTGAGCCACCAGGGAAGCTCAAACTAAAGGCGATAGTTTTCTATTTAGGGTGAGAGAGATAAGAAATGGAGGGACTCAGGATGTGCAGTTTCTTTGAGAGTGGGGGAAAAGTAAGGATGTTGGTGAAGAAGATGGAGACTAGAGGGTCCAGGAGACCACTTTTTAAGCAGTGCCCTTATCACTGGGCAGTTCAGTTCAGTTCAGTTGCTCAGTCGTGGCCGACTCTTTGTGACCCCATGAACTGCAGCACGCCAGGCCTCCCTGTCCACCACCAACTCTGGGAGTTTACCCAAACTCTTGTCCATTGAGTCAGTGATGCCATCCAACCATCCCATCCTCTGTCATCCCCTTCTCCTCCTGCCCTCAATCTTTCCCAGCATCAGGGTCTTTTCAAATGAGTCAGCTCTTTGCATCAGGTGGCCAAAGTATTGGAGTTTCAGCTTCAACATCAGTCCTTCCAATGAACAGTGTGAGGATGAATTATGGGGAGAGGGCAGCTGTCCAAGGAGAGGTGCTGAACATTTCTAAGTTGATAGCTCAACGATGACTGGGGAGAGAGTAGAGCAATACCTCTGCTCTCAGTAGCTTTTTATTATTTTTAAACAAGACTTTCAAAAGAATACCTGAACAACACGGGACTTAACTTCTCAATTAGCTCTAGGAATTAGTCTTATCAGGCAGGCTTGGCAAGCTATCTTTCCCATGGGTTTGGGAAAAAGAGAAAAATACGCGAGAAAGGTCTTGATTGTAATTGTATCTCCAGCGTGTAGTACAGGGTCTGATGAAGCCATTGTTGAACACGTGATCACAATAATAATGGCAGAGTGGATGCTACAACTCTTGTGCAGAGCTCTTTGTCCAGGAAGGAGACAAAGAAGCAGCCCTGACCTGTGGACACTTGTTTATATTTTTCTTGGGTTTACAGATCACTAGTATTTTGCCTCTAGAAACCAAATGTCAGTAGAATTTCCTGTGGCTCTTTTGCAGAGATGGAGATAGTCTAGATTTGTGTCTTAATTACAGTTAAACTTTATAGAAGCTTTTACTTGTATGGAATTCAGTCATTTCATCTCTTTGGTACACTTTCCTTTCTGCATTATGGTCTACTTGAGACATTTGACAAATGGAAGATTCTGGGGGACTTGCCATCAGATTGGCACCTGCAATTCATTTAGATCTCTTGGGCCCTGTGTGAGAGAGACCTGGAAGAATGCAGCATTCAGTCAACCATGGGATGAGCTGCTATTTTTTATGGTCTGACTGAAGTTCCTGTTAGCCCTTGACTGTTTCCTGGGATGCTGCTATCATTTTCAGATAGAAAAAAATGATAGCTTAAATGAAAACTTAGAAACAGATGGTTTTGCCCTAAACCAATTGATTTAATACCAATTTATCTAAGATTTAACCTCCATTGAGAATTTCTACATCAACTCAGCATCCTTTTTTTCCCCTCATACTTTTGAGATTTTTATCTTTTTAGAACATTTTGATCCAATAGACCAGGCTGACTTTTTTTGGACAGCACAGAGTAACAGGAACAGATTCATCCTCTTGACTAAAACAGCCCCCTGCCACCTAAAAAAAAAAAAAAAAAGACAAAATATATGAAAACAACGATACTTAGAAGTTGGATTTCAGGCAGCACAAGGCAGTGGTCCCTAAGAGAGGACAAATGGAGCATTATGAGTGCCCCAGCTAACTCACTGAGAGTTTTAGGACACTGTGCAGGAAGAGGAAACTCAGAGGAACTAATTATGGGCAACTCCTACATACTGTGTAATTGCATTTGTAAATTTTCCAGCTGGATCTTTGTACTAGAGATATTGCCATGAAGGTTTATGTTCTGGTTGTGTCCACAGTCGTCTTCTGGGGAAAATAACCCCCCTCCCTTTAAAAAAGTAATTTTATTTATTTAATTATTTTATTTTTGGCTTCCTTGGTAACTCAGTTGGTAAAGAGTTTGCCTGCAATGCAGGAGACCCCAGTTTGATTCCTGGGTTGGGAAAATCCGCTGGAGAAGGGATAGGCTACCCACGCCCGTAGTCTTGGGTTTCCTTAGTGGCTCAGCTGGTAAAGAATCTACCTGCAATGTGGAAGACCCGGGTTTGATCCCTTGGTTAGGAAAATTCCCTGGAGAAGGGAAAGGCTACCCACTCCAGTGTTCTGGCGTGGAGAATTCCATGGACTGTACAGTCCATGGGATCATTCTCCCTGCCTCTCTGATTTTTTTTTTTCCCATAATTTTTAAAATTTATTTATTTAATTTGTGGCTGTCCTGGGTCTTCATCACTGAATGCGGGCTTTCTCTAGTTGTGGCACATGGGGGTGCTACTCTTTAAATTGTGATACCGGGCTTCTCATTCTGGTGGCCTCTCTGGTGTGGAACACCGGCTCTAGGGCAATGGGCTTCTGTAATTGCAGCACGTGGGCTCAGTACTTGCAGCTCCTGGCTCTAGAGCACAGGCTCAGTAGTTGTGGTGCACGGGCTTAGTTGCCCTGAGACATGAAGGATCTTCCCAGACCAGGGATCTCACTGTATTGGCAGGCGGAGTCTCTACCATTGTCTCCTGTACTGGCAGGCGGATTCTCTACCATTGAGCCACCAGGGAGGGAAGCCCCCTCCCTCTTCTTTCTGATTAAAGTTGCCATGGCGTAGCCTGTGTAGTGATTAATCAGTGGTTATATTCCTCACCCTCTGGTTTTCACTGATGGGGTCAGGGACGAGTGTTCATGTTTAGGTGGAAAATCAAGGTGCTGTTGGGCAAGAACTTTGACCCAGTATCTCGTTTCCTATTGGATAGTAACTAACTGAGCTGCTTGGATCTTCTCTCTTGGAAAACATAAATGCCAACAAAAAAGGAGGGCGCCTAGAACTCAGGCTGTGTCTCAAAAGATTGAGCTATTATTTTGGTTTAATACAAGGTCTGATATCTATCCCAGTCTTAATAGTCCACAGTGCAAGTTGACTACATGGTTGCTGAGATGATTTTTCTGTTTTCTCTCACAATAAATGACTGTTACCAAAGGTTATATAATGTGTGTTTTTTCTTAAAAACTAAAATACGTTCTTTATTCTTGTTAATACATGACTATGGTTGAGTCCTTACTGCGAACTAAGTCCACATATAACATCTTCCCAAAAGTCTTGTAGAAAAAAAATATATTATTATTACTAATACAATTTTATAGATTATAGCCCAAGGTCAAATTATTAGTATATATCAGAGTTGGGAATCAAATCCAAGTTCAAGTTCATCTGATTATCAGTTTACACCCCTTTTCTTTCTCTGGTTATCTGTCATTGATCAATATTTTTTCTACCTAAGTTAATTAGGACACCTAAAAAAAAGATGAAACTCAGGGTCTATATTGGATTCAAAACCTGTTTTCAATTTTTTTTATTCTTGGATAATTATTACTAAAATTGGATCTGTTTTTCTTGGGTGAGTTGTCAGTTAACTGCTATTAAAATTCCAATTAGAATGTTTTCTGCATAACCATTTTTTCCCCAAGTAATTAAATAAGAGATTATCTTCTTTTTGAGGAAATGTTAGCTGCCAGCAAACATGTTTTCAGCTAATAGATTTTAAATTAAATGCATTGTAAGTGGTATTTTACTGCTAGGTAGGAAAACGGAATTCTTCTCGGAAAGATTAATATTTCTAATTAAAGAAACACACATACAATTCTCACTTTTCAGTAGAGGCACTTTAGATGGAATTGTAAGTTAAGAAAAGAAAATGCTGCAACCTGTGAATATAGTGTGGTTTGAAAAGGTGATTTCAAAAAATGCAATAAGAAAAGTTCAGTGCAGAAAATATAATTTGCTTTAGGAATTATCATATATATAATCACAGCATAGATTGGTAAATTTGTGTCTTTGGACCTATTAATTAGATAAAAATCTGGCATGGTTTATAATACAAGGAAATCTGGAAGATAAACTGTTGGACTACACAACAGAAGTGACTTGAATTCATTGGTATTTTTGGCAAATGACTAATAATTGCTGTCAGTTTTCCAAAGAGCTACAGAAGGAGACTAGGAAAAAAATACTGTAAGAATTCTTAAACCTTGTCACTTTATAGTATCCATAGACTTTCAGACAGTATTTCATATTATACTCTTTCTAAGATTAAAAGAGAAAAACCTATTATGTTAGGATTTCAGCACTTTCAGGCTGCTGAGCAGAGAATCTTTTTGAGCAGTCATTGTTTTCTAAAACAAAAAAGTATAAAACACCTTCAGTTTCCTTGAATTGGATCCTCTTTTTTTGAGAGCTATATGTGGGAATGTAAGTGTCCTGCCGTCTTTTTTGGTTGTTCTAAGGATATAAAAAAATTGTTATTAGTGAAGGTAACTTAATATCATTGCATTCTGTGCTTAGTTGCTCAGTCGTGTCCATGGACTGTAGCCCATCAGACTTCCCTGTCTATGGAATTCTCCAGCTACTGGAGTGGGTTGCCATGCCCTCCTCCACGGGATCTTCACAACCCAGGGATCGAACCCAGGTCTCCCGCATTGCAGGCAGATTCTTTACTGTCTGAGCCACCAGGGAAAGCATTAATATCATTAGTATCATTATTATTAAAATACTGCAGCACATAATGAAAGTCAAACCATACTAAAAAGTATGAGTCTCCCTTTCGACCTAGACTTAGGAAAGAGATTGATTGTCATCAACAATTCCTCTGTATCTTCTGTAAAAGTTTCAATTGTTTTCATATATGTACATATATTTACATAATGAGAGTAACAGAAATCAGTTCAGTTCAGTCGCTCAGTCTTGTCTAACTCTTTGAGACCACATGAACCTCAGCACAGCAGGACTCCCTGTCCATTACCAACTCCCAGAGTCCACCCAAACCCATGTCCATTGAGTCAGTGATGCCATCCAACCATCTAATCCTCTGTCATCCTCTTCTCTTCCTGCCCTCAATCTTTCCCAGTATCAGGGTCTTTTCCAATGAGTCAACTCAGGTGGCCAAAGTATTGGAGAAATGGTATGGACCTAACAGAAGCAGAAGATATTAAGAAGAGGTGGCAAGAATACACAGAAGAACTATACAAAAAATATCTTCATGACCCAGATGACCACGATGGTGTGATCACTGACCTAGAGCCAGACATCCTGGAGTGTGAAGTCAAGTAGGCCTTAGGAAACATCACTATGAACAAAGCTAGTGGAGGTGATGGAATTCCAGTTGAGCTATTTCAAATCCTGAAAGATGATGCTGTGAAAGTGCTGCACTCAATATGCCAGCAAATTTGGAAAACTCAGCAGTGGCCACAGGCCACAGGAAAAGGTCAGTTTTCATTCCAATCCCAAAGAAAGGCAATGCCAAAGAATGCTCAAACTACGGCACAATTGCACTCATCTCACACGCTAGCAAAGTAACGTCCAAATTCTCCAAGCCAGGCTTCAGCAATACATGAACTGTGAACTTTCAGATGTTCAAGCTGGATTTAGAAAAGGCAGAGGAACCAGAGATCAAATTGCCAACATCTCTTGGCTCATCGAAAAAGCAAGAGAATTCCAGAAAAACATCTACTTCTGCTTTATTGACTATGCTAAAGCTTTTGACTGTGTGAATCACAACAAACTGTGGAAAATTCTTCAAGAGATGGGAATACCAGACCACCTGACCAGCCTCCTGAAAAATCTGTATGCAGGTCAAGAAGCAACAGTTAGAACTGGACATGGAACAACAGACTGGTTCCAAATAAGAAAAGGAGTATGTCAAGGCTATATATTGTCACCGTGTTTATTTAACTTATATGCAGAGTACATCATGAGAAATGCTGGACTGGAGGAAACACAAGCTGGAATCAAGATTCCTGGGAGAAATATCAATAACCTCAGATATGCAGATGATACCACCCTTATGGCAGAAAGTGAAGAGGAACTAAAAAGGCTCTTGATGAAAGTGAAAGTGGAGAGTGAAAAGGTTGGCTTAAAGCTCAACATTCAGAAAACGAAGATCATGGCATCTGGTCCCATCACTACATGGGAAATAGATGGAGAAACAGTGGAAACAGTGTCAGACTTTATTTTCCTGGGCTCCAAAATCACTGCAGATGGTGACCGCAGCCATGAAAATAAAAGGCGCTTGCTCCTTGGAAGGAAAGTTATGACCAACCTAGATAGCATATTGAAAAGCAGAGACATCACTTTGCCAACAAAGGTTCGCCTAGTCAAGGCTATGGTCTTTCCTGTGGTCATGTATGGATGTGAGAGCTGGACTGTGAAGAAGGCTGAGTGCCGAAGAATTGATGCTTTTGAACTGTGGTGTTGGAGAAGACTCTTGAGAGTCCCTTGGACTGCAAGGAGATCCAACCAGTCCATTCTGAAGGAGATCAGCCCTGGGATTTCTTTGGAAGGAATGATGCTAAAGCTGAAACTCCAGTATTTTGGCCACCTCATGCGAATAGTTGACTCATTGGAGAAGACTCTGATGCTGGGAGGGATTGAGGGCAAGAGGAGAAGGGGAAGACAGAGGAAGAGACGGCAGGATGGCATCACTGACTCGATGAATGTGGGTCTGAGTGACCTCCGAGAGCTGGTGATGGATACGGAGGCCTGGCGTGCTGCAGTTCATGGGGTCGCAAAGAGTCGGACACGACTGAGCGACTGATCTGATCTGATGTCAAGGCTGTACCTTGTCACCCTGCTTATTTAACTGATATGCAGAGTAGATCATGCGAAATGCTGGGCTGGATGAAGCACAAGATGAAATCAAGATTGCTGGGAGAAATATCAATAACCTCAGATATGAAGATGACATCACCCTTATGGCCAAAAGCGAAAAGGAACTACAGAGTCTCTTGATGGAAGTTAAAGAGAGTGAAAAAGTTGGCTTAAAGCTCAACATTCAGAAAACTAAGATCATGGCATCTGGTCCCATCACTTCACGGCAAATAGATGGGGAAACAGTGGAAACAGTGTCAGACTTTATTTTTCTAAGCTCCAAAATGACTGCAGATGGTGACTGCAGCCATGAAATTAAAAGACGTTTACTCCTTGGAAGGAAAGTTATGACCAACCTGGACACCGTATTAAAAAGCAGAGACATTACTTTGCCAACAAAGGTCCATCTAGTCAAAGCTATGGTTTTTCCAGTAGTCATGTATGGATGTGAGAATTGGACTATAAAGAAAGCTGAGCTGAAGAATTGATATTTTTGAACTGTGGTGTTGGAGAAAAGTCTTGAGAGTCCCTTGGACTGCAAGGAGATCCAACCAGTCTATCCTAAAGGAAATCAGTCCTGAGTGTTCACTGGAAGGACTGATGCTGAAGCTGAAACTCCAATACTTTGGGGACCTGATGTGAAGAACTGACTCCCTAGGAAAGACCCTGATGCTGGGAAAGACTGAAAGCAGGAGGAGAAGGGGACTAGAGAGGAGGAGATTGTTAGATGGTATCACTGATTCAATGGACATGAGTTTGAGTAAACTCCGGGAGTTGGTGATGGCCAGGGAGACCCTGTGTGCTGTAGTCCATGGGGTGGCAAAGAGCTGGACACAACTGAGAGACTGAACTGGTCTATTATATATGTTCTGTAGGCTAGGCTAGGCTAGACTAGGCTAAGTCACTTCAGTCGTGTCCGACTCTGTGTGACCCCATAGACGGAAGCCCACCAGGCTCCACCGTCCCTGGGATTCTCCAGGCAAGAACACTGGAGTGGGTTGCCATGTCCTTCTCCAATGCATGAAAGTGAAAAGTGAAAGTGAAGTCGCTCAGTCGTGTCTGACTCTTTAGCAACCCCATGGACTGCAGCCTACCAGGCTCCTCCGTCCATGGGACTTTCCAGGCAAGAGTACTGGAGTGGGGTGCCATTGCCTTCTCCCATATGTTCTGTTATATATATATATATATTCTATACTATTCTTCTGTACAGCAACCAGTCCACTCTGAAGGAGATCAACCCTGGGATTTCTTTGGAAGAAATGATGCTAAAGCTGAGACTCCAGTACTTTGGCCACCTCATGCGAAGAGTTGACTCATTGAAAAAGACTCTGATACTGGGAGGGATTGGGGACAGGAGGAGAAGGGGACGACAGAGGAGATGGCTGGATGGCATCACTGACTCGATGGACGTGAGTCTGAGTGACCTCTGGGAGCTGGTGATGGACAGGGAGGCCTGGCGTGCTACGGTTCATGGGGTCGCAGAGTCGGACATGACTGAGCGACTGAACTGAACTGATACTATTCTTTATATGGGTGTAATGGTTTCCCAGGTAGTGTGGTGGTAAAGAATCCTCCTGCCAGTGCAGGAGATGTAAGAGACACCAGTTTGATCCCTGGGTCAGGAAGATCCCCTGGAATAGGAAATGGCAACCCACCCCAGTATTCTTGCCAGAGAATTTCATGGACAGAGGAGCCTGGTGGGCTATAGTCCATGGGGTCGCAGAGTTGGACACAACTGAGCAACTAACCACCACCACTTCTGCAATATATAAGTACTGAAGGCAGTGGCACCCCACTCCAGTACTTTTGCCTGGAAAATCCCATGGACGGAGGATCCTGGTAGGCTCCAGTCCATGAGGTCGCTAAGAGTCGGACACGACTGAGCGACTTCACTTTCACTTCTCACTTTCATGCATTGGGGAAGGAAATGGCAACCCACTCCAGTGTTCTTGCCTGGAGAATCCCAGGGACGGGGGAACCTGGTGGGCTTCCGTCTATGGGGTCGCACAGAGTCGGACATGACTGAAGCAACTTAGCAGCAGCAGCAGCAGGGATTATCCTACTGCATTAAAATGGCTCTTTCCTTGCACTCAAGTATTTTCCTCATGGCTTGTGCTAATGGATGTTCCTCTGAGGACTTAAGGAAAGCCTCTGTCTGTCCAGAAACTTTCTAACAGAAAGTTAACTCTCTGTTTCTGAAATGCTCTCCTTTTTGGTACTTGGCCATATACCAGAGGCCCTCAAACTCCCAGTTCTGTCCCCTCAACTCGGGGAGACTCTTACTTGATTCAGACTTATTCGAAACATTTCCGCAAAACAGCCGGTGAATTCTTTTCCTTAAGCCAGATTGCATAAGGATTTTTGGTACTTGCCTTGAAAGATTCCCACCTGTTTGTTGAACTCCATGGAGCTATTTTTCATAACATATTTTGATACATATGGTAAGAATTCCAGCAAAGCACAGAGGACCTCTGCAGGGGTCCATTAAAATAAAATATAGTTAAGGGGTTTTTGGCTGTCTAATTCAAGAGTAATTATCAGGCTACTAAAGGGAGGAATAGACTAAATCACTTGATATCAGTTCAGTTCAGTCAGTCGTGTCCGACTCTTTGCAACCCCAAGGACTGCAGCCCGCCAGGCCTCTCTGTCCATCACCAGCTCCTGGAGTTTACTGAAACTCATGTCTGTAGAGTTGGTGATGCCATTCAACCATCTCATGCTCTGTCACCCCCTTCTCGTCCCGCCTTCAATCTTTACCAGCATTAGGGTCTTTTCTAGTGAGTCAGTTCTTCACATCAGGTGCTCAAAATACTGGGGTTTCAGCTTCAGCATCAGTCCTGCCAGTGAACACTCAGGACTGATTTCCTTTAGGATGGACTGGTTGGATCTCCTTGCTGTCCAAGGGACTCTCAAGAGTTTTCTCCAACACCACAGTTCAAAAGCATCACTTCTTCAGTGCTCAGCTTTCTTTATAGTTTTCCCCAAATACTATTCTCTCAAACTTTAAAATATTACAAAATGGTTTATTTCATCTTATTTTGAATATGATACATACTCAATATAAAACACATACCTGTGCACGTACGCATATGAATCATCGTCACCATCATTAAAAATTATATATTAGAAATAAAGATCATTCAACATATTACAATCCAGTGATAGTACGCATCTCTGTTCCACAAGAGAATTCTTAATTTGCAGATAACCACGCTGTGCTTAGTCGCTCAGTCATGTCTGACTCTTGCATCCCCATGGCCTGTAGTCCACCAGGCTCCTGAGTCTATGGGCATTCTCCAGGCAAGAATAGTGGAGTGAGTTGCCATGCCCTCCTCCGGGGATCTTCCCGACCCAGGGGTCGAACCCAGGTCTCCCACATTGCAGGCGGATTCTTTACCGATTGAACCACCAAGATCGAAGCAGAGTGGACAGCCTCAAAAGCAGACAGCCTGACAGAGTAGAAAATGGCATGAGGAAGGAGACACTTGAACCAAATGGGAAAACACAATATTTTGGAGCAATTTCTCATAGTGCCAAGTAGCCTTACACTTATCCACATCCCATAAACATATATTCTAATTTCATCGTATTATAATTTTTGTTTCAAAATGATATCATCAAAAATAGCTAACATATTCTTAGTAATGAAGGAATTGTGTTATAAATTTTATAGTGTGCCAAAAACTATTAAACTGAAAAGCAAATGTTAGTGTTATGGTTTGGATTAAGCTATCTAGAATATTCAATAAATCAGAATCGCTTATTGCCTGGTGATAGTATGTAAAGGGACTTTTATTATAGCTTAGTGGTAAATTTATTTGGGTTGTTAAGGCCCCTCTGAAGCGTAACTGGGGCTGGATGGATGACAAACTTGGAAAGATTATGAAGTTAAAAAGAAGAGGAGATAAAGCAGAAGAAATAAATCCTTAATCCTTTGTTCAGGAAATGTTTAGTCTTATTGTGTCCAATAAATCAGGGAAACACAATCAAAATGTCAAGATTCAATAAGCATCATCCTCTCTGTAATTCATTCTTATTTTTTTTCCCATGTTCTTTCTTAACAACAGTTTTCTTTTTCTGTATTTCTAATTTTAACCAGACCAAGCCTCTTTGCAACTCTATGAATTTGAAGTCTCATTTATATTAGGGGATGACTGTAGGCAAAACAGAAGGGACAGAATGAAGATGGGAACTAAGAAAGGAGGATAAAAAAACAAGGAAGGAAAGAAAAAGAGAACAAAGGGTCAACTGAAAATAACAGCAGAAGTACAGCAAAATAAACGGACAGCACCAATTCCTCAAGTTTGATTCACCCCTAAAAGCAATTGTTTTTGAACCCAGTAAGAGCACATGTTGCTCTCTTATAGATGCACAATGCGCATTGGCAAATTAAGGACTCGGAGAAGGAATCAGTTTAAATTTGTTTCACTGGGCATTTCCCAAATATATGTTCATAGTATGCACATGATTCCTTGTGAAACAACTATGTGTGTGATAGTAAGTTAAATCCCATGGAGCACACTTTAGGAAACATTGAAGCTTACAATTTCAATTGCACATATTATTGAATTTCATTATCTTCCTCTTAAGCACAACTTCTCTTTTTTTACCAGCCTTATGGAGACATTGTTGACGTGTAATATTGCATAAGTTAAAGGGGTACAGTGCGTTGATTTGATGTATATTGTGAATCACCACCATAGTGTTAGCTAACACCTCCGTCATACCACATAATTACTGTTTCGATTTTGTGGTTACAACCTTTAAGATCTACTCTTTTTATAACATTGTATAATTAACTGTAATTACCATGCTGAATGTTAGCTCCTCAGAACTTATTCATCTTGTAATAGGAAGTTTGTATTTTTTGACAAATTTTCTTAACTTTGGCTGACTTATCATTGCTATATTGATTGTATGTCATTATATAATGTTTGATATCCTCTATTCCAGGTAATACTATACATTAGATATATATATCACAAACTTTCTGAGCCATAGTTCTTCGGTCTCTGAAGTCGCATTTTGAATAAACGGAAGACATGAAATGGGCTGAGAGGTCCCCAGTCTTCTATTTTAGAAAGATAGGTAAAAGAATCATGGCTTCCAAATGAGTTCCATGCCCTAATCCTTGGAATCTGTTACTGTTACTTATATGGCAAAAGGGACTTTACAGATATGTTTAAGTGAAGGATCTGAAGATGGAGAAATTATTTTGGATTATCCGAGTGGCCTTAAACTGATCACTTGAGTTCTTAAAAGTAGAGAAATTTCCCTGGGGCAAGACAAGGGGGAGATGGTAGCATCGGAAGGACCACTGTTAACTGAGAAGACGGGGGAAGGGACCATGAGCCTTGGAAAGTGGCAGCCTCTAGAAGTGAGAAAAGGCTTCTGGAAACGAATACAGCTCTGCTGACATTTCAGTTTTATCCCAGTAAGACCTGTGTCGGACTTTTCACTTATAGAATTGTAAGATAATATATTTGTAAAGTGTATGCTATGATATGCTAAGTCGCTTCAGTCATGTCCAACTCTGTGCGACCCCATAGACGGCAGCCCACCAGGCTCCCTTGTCCCTGGGATTCTCCAGGCAAGAATACTGGAGTGGGTTGCCATTTCCTTCTCCAATGCATGTAAAGTGTAAGTCCCCTGCAAAGGCATATGTGAGGTGGAAGCAACAGAAGAAAGTCTTTTACAACTTTATCCCAATCAGAAACAGAACACATGTAGAATAATATATGTTGTGTTAACATTAAATCATAGTAATTAAAAAATATTTGGGTGGATGATAAGACCTGGCGTAGATGGTAAAGAATCTGCATGCAGGGCAGGAGTCGGTAAGATCCCCTGGAGAAGGGAATAGCTACCCACTCCACTCTTCTCGCCTGGAGAATCCCATGGGCAGAGGAGCCTGGTGGGCTACAATCCATGGTGTCACAAAGAATCGGACACAGCTGAGCGACTTTCACTCACTCATTCACAAGGACTAAAACACAGTTGACTTTTATCACACATGAATTTAAAACAATTTGTATATAACAGAATGAAGAACTCTTCCATTTAGGAGTTTTGCTGCTAAGTCACTTCAGTCGTGTCCGACTCTATGCGACCCCATAGACGGCAGCCCAACAGGCTCCCCCGTCCCTGGGATTCTCCAGGCAAGAACACTGGAGTGGGTTGCCATTTCCTTCTCCAATGCGTGAAAGTGAAAAGTGAAAGTGAAGTCGCTCAGTCGTGTCCGACTCTTCACGACCCCATGGACTGCAGCCTACCAGGCTCCTCCATCCGTGAGATTTTCCAGGCAAGAGTACTGGAGTGGGGTGCCATTAAGGAAAGCAATTCCTTGTTTATCTAAATGTGTCCGCTATGGCAACAGGAATTTTAAATCTGTGAAGGACTGATATTAAGTGACAGGTTCTCTGGGTCAACTCTGTAAATGTAAGACATTATTTGATGGAAATATAAGATTCTCATCACTCAGTCATATAATTCAGTGAGATATCTTTATTCTAACCTGAACTTCTTTTTAGAAAACTTGAATCATGAATTAAAATATTGGCAAGAGATTGTGATTTGTTAACCTTATGAGACAATTGTTTTGGAGATTAACATTGTATATATTAAATCTATCGATGGGAGATCTGATTTTATAGCAAGTGTATTTTGATTAAAAAATGAGAAAAAATCTTTCTCTATGCTTTCTTTTGGCATACACTGTCTAAAATTTTTTTCTTTTAGAGATGCTATATAAAAAGCTTTATCACTATCAGAAAATATGAGTTACTAGTTATCCAGAATTTGTTCAGTGTCTTTTGAGTCAAAAGTAAGATCCCCCTGTACCTTGAAGGAGAAAAATTATTTTCCAGTTTGGTTCATTGTTACTAACGTGATTCTTAGAGACCTAAATGGAAGAATTCTTTTGTACAGATGCACAGCAATCTATTCAGAAAACATAAAAGCAGTAAAGAATATATGCCCCACATTTAAATTTAGGGAAGTCCAGTGATGTCTAAAAGATGCTTTGGCTATATGTGTACTGAGAAGGGGGTTTCTCTGGTGGGTCAGATGGTAAACAATCTGCCTGCAATGTAGAAGACACGGGTTCCGTTCCTAAGTCAGAAGATCTCCTGGAGAAGGGAATGGTAACCCACTCCAGTATTCTTGCCTGGAGAATGCCATGGGTAGAGAAGCCTGGCGGGCTATATAGTCCATGGGGTCTCAAAGAGTACTGAGAAGGATAGATGGATGCCCAAGGGCGGGACAGGTATCATTGTCAATGTTCTCCCTGCAGTTGTGGGCAGAACATGTCTGGGAGTAATAATACTAAGCTATATTTAGAGTAATCTGGAATCTTCCAATTGGATGAACTTTTGTTCAAATAAACCAGATTTGGATGTTATTAGTTATGATGCCAATTGAATCTTGGTTTGCCTCAGTCTTCAGGGATGTCACTAACTGCATTTCACTGCTGTGACTTTGTGTCTGCCTATGTGTGTGATGTTTGAGTAGCATCAGATGGTAGGGTTTGTGGAGTAACCGCAGCCACACCAAGCAGCAGATTATCCTCCTACGTTTTCTCCTGCGCTTAGCTTTAATTTTTTAGGAGTTTGCTCCTGCCAAAGAACCAGATCTCTAATAACTGGTATGAAGAATGACACTCGAATTAGTAAAACATGTAAGAGCTTAGACAATGAGAAAGGAAAGGCCTAAACTCTCAGTTGTTGAATTCGTTATAAAACAAATTCCTAGGAATTTAATGAATACAATTTCTGTGGGCCTCACATTTGGAAACAATGAGGTGGAAAATATGAAGTAACGTGTAACAGTATTGCGACACAGAGAATCAGATCTAGAAGAGTTTATTTTGGGCAGGGAATGTTTTCCCATCTTAGGTTCCTGTTTAGACTTATGACCACTAGCTGGCATGCAAATTCTAGTTAAACTTGGAAACTGTTCATTTTTGCGATTTTTGTCTGGGACTTTCCTCAATTTTTTAAAATTGTCAGTAAAAAGGTGTACTGGTATCTGGGCACGATTTTTGTTCCATGATCCATTAAGGCTTCACAGAAATATAAAAAATTGAGTGTAAGTCAAAGGAGACAATCTGAGACCTGCCATTCTTGGTTTTTCCAGGTTTTCAGATTCTCATTTAGAATTCACAGGAGTACTTTTCTATGACAGGCATACCCATAAGCAAACATTTTTAAAAGGGATAATCAGAACCCCCTGAATTGTCTGTGGTTCAGGAATCTTCACTGGCCTGTCAAATTGGCAGAAGTCTCCTCTAAAGACCTCAGAATTTATCCCAGCTGGCACTGCTGATTTGACCAGATTATGTTTCAGCCAGTCATTGGCTGGGCCTCATAAAGGCCTGTTTTCATAGTTAACTGTCAGCACTGGGCTCTTCCCAATTAAAATCAGACTAATGCCACTTCCAGCAGCTTGGCAACCTACCCCTTGAGTTTGCCATCTGTCGCTTCTGCTGTTTTTAACAGATAAACCCCCACATCTCAGGCTTAACTCAATAAGAAGTGTTGTTTCTTGCCCATGTCATCCTAAACAGGTGTTCTAATTGGCAGGCAGCATCTCCCCAGCAGTGGTGCTTCATGAATCGGCAACATGTGGTTTCCAAGTTGGCTGTCCTTGCTGGAAGGGGTAAGAGAATGAAGGATTCATGGCAGAGGTTTTTTATGGGTCAATGTTTTTATGGAAACTGGTGTGCCTCCACTATACTCACGTACCATTGACCCCAACTCTGTTGCAGTTAAGGCTGAGAAATGCAGTCTATTTTTGAGCCCAAGAAGAGGACAAATTGGGTTTGATGAATAGCTGTCTTTAACACACCTATGCTTGTACAATTATTTTAATAGTATTTAAATTTTTAAAATTGCTTTTTACCTACTTGTGATTTCTCACATGTGACTTTTAAAAATTATTCTAATTTGTCTTGGAAATATCTATTATTTTATAATTTTGCTGTTCTTTTCCCAATATATACATATAGTCTATATACATATAAAATATGTGTGTGTGTATGTGTATAATTCAAGGTTCCATAGTTACATAGGCCAGATCCAGAACTTGAGACCAGGATGTGTAAATTTGAGTGCATGGAATGGTTTCATTTTATTATATTTCAATCTCAAATATATAGGGAAGATGATAAAAAGGTCCATGAATCAGTACTTTTGGTTGATATCATCTCTAATTTAAATTCCACACTGAGTAGTAAATATCTAGAAAACTATCTTAACTTTTAGACCCTCAAGGGCATCTAATATTGGGATCTTTTTGTAATTTCCTTTGCTACTCCTTCCATTTTTTCTTTTAGTATTAATAATTTCTTAATCAGATTGACTCAGATTTATCATAATCACTCTGGAAATTGAGGTGTTAGAAAGAGGCACAGATAGATGAATAGATAATGGTAGAAGGCTGAACTTTCTAAAAATTACAAAATTACAAAGGCCAAACTCACATCATTTTCCCCCTTTCCCCCATATCCAATAAAGGATAGCCAACGGGAGAACAGTGGAAAAAAACAATAGCACCTTTCAGTACGTAAAGTGGTCTGGAGCTTGAATCACAAATGGGACTTCAGGGATTTCCCTGGCTATCCAGTGATTAAGACATTGCGCTTCCAATGCAGGGGGCATCAGTTTGATCCCAGTCAGGGAGCTAGGATCCCTTATGCCGCCTGGGGTGGGCAAAGTTAGATGAATAAGAAAAAGAAAAGGAAATCCGACTACAAATGCAGCAAGAGAAGTGGGCTTATCTAGGGGTTACGACAGACTTTGAACCATGATGATGACACCGGTATCTCCGCGTCATTGCCCAGGGCAGACAGCTGCTTCTCATGATCTCTGCCAACGAGGAGTCCAGGGGAGTAAATAACTGAAGTGTGCCGTCTATAAAGAAACAAACTAAAATTCAGATAAACTCAGAGAGGAATCAGCTAGTTAGAGCTACTGCTGCTGCTAAGTCGCTTCAGTCGTGTCCGACTCTGTGCGACCCCACAGACGGAAGCTCACCAGGCTCCCCTGTCCCTGGGATTCTCCAGGCAAGAACACTGGAGTGGGTTGCCATTTCCTTCTCCAATGCATGAAAGCGAAAAGTGAAAGTGAAGTCGCTCAGTCATGTCCGACTCTCAGCGACCCCATGGACTGGAGCCTACCAGGCTCCTCTGTCCATGGGATTTTCCAGTCAAAAGTACTGGGGTGGGGTGCCATTGCCTTCCCCAGCTAGTTAGTGAAAAACGCTGAAAAGCCAGAACCACCTGGTGTAGGAGAAACTACCCTAAGAGGGGCCGTCAACATTACAAATAGCAAATGAACAGATATGTCTTCCCAGGGTAGGATGAAGGGAGGTGTTTTATTGTGGCCTGATAAGGTGAGTAATATGGAAGGATTGTTTCCAGGCAGCTGCTGCCCATTAGATGAAGGTGGTGAGAGACTCTACTGAGAGCCTTTCAGACAAAGTTATGTGAAAGTATGCACATACCAGAAACGCTATTGAAGATGTTAGATTGATCATGCTCCAAGTTCTGTTGTGGCTAGAATGTTTTCTGGGCAAAGGGAAGAAGGCCAGGCTTGGATTGTCCATATGTCTTAAACACTTAATGAAAAATAATATTATATTAATTCCTTTATATCCTCTGTGATTTGTCCAAGAGACTAAATATGATTCAGATTGTCTTCATGGGACTCTACTCATTGAAATAGACATCTCTTGGCCTTCTTTTTGTATTTCAATTCCCTAATTTTTTTTAAAATTTCAACTTTAAACTTATCGAAGGTAGAACCAACATTTGACAGTGTACTATTTCCCAGATCTTATCTAATGCTTGATGTCTT
This sequence comes from Tragelaphus eurycerus, assembly GCA_935064755.1. Classification (NCBI taxonomy): domain Eukaryota; kingdom Metazoa; phylum Chordata; class Mammalia; order Artiodactyla; family Bovidae; genus Tragelaphus; species Tragelaphus eurycerus. The sequence continues at coordinate 5,364,269 of CAKXYN010000034.1, read as the reverse complement.
GAAATCCTCCATACGGTCCTGCAAAGGAAATAATTGTAATAACTACATTTCACAAATGAGGAGACTGCATTGCTTAAGGATACAGAAAATGGCAAAATTGGAAAATTTATCGTCTTTCTCAATGTGAAGGTCATGCTGTTTCTCCTAGAAGAGGTACAAGGATCCCTGACATTGGATTTGAACTTGGCTGAGTTTTTGGCTATTTCTCTTACAGTTAACATAGCAGCTTCTCCAACTTTCCTCTACTTTGTGCTCCTGGAGGCAACATTGCAGCCCTAGTCATTGTGTTTCTTATAATTTTGAACAAGTCGCTTCTCTTTGTCCAGGGGTAAAATGATGAGATTGGATGAGAGGATATCACAGATCTCCACCAACTTTGACAAATCTCCAGTCCAAGGACCAGGATGTGCTATTCTCTCAACCATGCTCCTTAATGCAGTATCTATGAAGAATCTAGGAGCATTTCCCATTGCCAGGTAATGGCTCCACCCTCATTGTGGGTGACTCTTTAAAACTGTGGTATAGTTGCTTTACAATGTCGTGTTAGTTTCTACTGTACAACAACATGAATCAGCCATGTGTGTGTGAGCATTAGTCGCTCAGTCGTGCCTGACTCTTTGAGACCCCATGGACTGTAGCCCAGCCAGGCTTCTGTGCCCATGGAATTGTCCAGGCAAGAATAAATACGGAGTGGGTGGCCATTTCCTTCTCCAAAATCAGCCATATGTATACATACATCCCCTCCCTCTTGTGCTTCCCTCCAACCCTCCCATCCCACCTCTCTAGGTCATCACAGAGCCCTGAGCTGAGCCCCCTGTGCTGCACAGCAGGTTCCCACTAGCTGTTTATTTCACACACGGTAGTGTAGAGATCCGGAGAAGGCAAGGGCACCCCCACTCCAATACTCTTGCCTGGAAAATCCCATGAATGGAGGAGCCTGGAAGGCTGCAGTCCATGGGGTCGCTGAGGGTCGGACATGACTGAGCGACTTCCCTTTCACTTTTCACTTTCATGCATTGGAGAAGGAAATGGCAACCCACTCCAGTGTTCTTGCCTGGAGAATCCCAGTGATGGGGGAGCCTGGTGGGCTTCTGTCTATGGGGTCGCACAGAGTCGGGCACGACTGAAGTGACTTAGCAGCAGCAGCAGCAGTAGGTCATTCTCAATCTCCCACCTCATTCTACCTCCCACTGTGTCCACACATCTGTTCTCTATGCCTCTGTCTCTGTTCCTGCCTTGAAAATAGGTTCATTTGTACCGCTTTTCTAGATTCTGCATATATGTGTTAATATATTATATTTGTTTTTCTCCTTCTGACTTACTTCATTCTATACTTCTTACTCTTCACTTATACTTACACACTCTTCACTTCTTACTTCACAGACTCTAGGTCCATCTACATCTCTACAAATGACTCAATATTGTTCCTTTTTTATGGTTGAGTAATACTCTTTTTTTAAAAGGCGAAAGTGAGAAAACTTTCCTATATGAATCCACACTCAGAAAGGCTGGTGAGACAGAGAACATCAATTTCCTATTCATCAAGATGAATTCAAGCCCTGCCATCTGTCATTTCACCCATCTGCAACAAACATTAGGAAAATAGCTGTCACACTTGGAAGATTCCTCTACTTTTCCAGGAAATTGAAAGTGTTTGCCTCCTTTGTAGATGGGCAGCTGACTGAAAGTGCTTATCAAGAGACTACTGCCGAGAGTGAGGATATCTAACCACTTCAGGAAACCTGGTTGCATAGGTAGACTTACATCTCTCTTTATCCCTATTGATTCAGTCAGTGTTTCTATGATACTTGTATCATCCCAGGAGCAAATAATAGAAAAGCGTGGCAATTTCATTTAAGCAAAATTAAAAAAAAAAAAACTATTTCTTTTTCAACTGTGCTTGTGAACTTACTTTGGCAGATAAAGCACATCTTTCCTTTAGTATAAAATCATTATAATCCTCACGTGGAGTGATCTATCTGCTCTATCATTTATTCAATATCATTAAATATCTGTTTAACCCATCGAAGGGGTTCATTACTTTTTCAATAAAACATTTCCTTACCGATAAAATGGCCCTAAATAATATGAGCTTATAGTCATTACGTGCAGTAATTAAGAAAATGCATGAAAGTGCATCCTTTCTCTGTGAAAGGTACTTGTCAGTCATCGTATAGAATTAAAACAAAAGATGATTTCATAAGGAAATAGATCAAGTCCTCAAGAAGTTGTAGTCCAATTACAAAAAATGTATGTTCATAAATTACCCAAAGTTAAAGAAGAAAGTGGCAGGTATGGAAGAGAAATTACAGGAAAAATGCCACAAGAATTTGGAGAACAAAGGATACCTCTAGGATTATGATACAGTATTTTACAGAAGACAGTTGAACTCAGCTTTTAAGGATGAATAGGATTTGGATCGGAGAAGGCAATGGCAAGCCACTCCAGTACTCTTGCCTAGAAAATCCCATGAACGGAGGAGCCTGGTAGGCTGCAGTCCATGGGGTCGCTAAGAGTCAGACACGACTGAGCGACTTCACTTTCACTTTTCACTTTGATGCATTGGAGAAGGACATGTCAACCCACTCCAGTGTTCTTGCCTGGAGAATCCCAGGGACAGGGGAGCCTGGTGAGCTTCTGTCTATGGGGTCGCACAGAGTCGGACACGACTGAAGCGACTTAGCAGCAGCAGCAGCAGCAGCAGGATTTGGATGCATACAAATGGAGGAGAGGGACTTCTCTGATGGTCCAGTGGTTAAGACTCCATGCTTCCAACACAAGGGGCGTAGGTTCGATCCCTGGTAAGGGAACTAAAATCCCAGATGCTGTGTGGTGCAGCCAAACAAACAAACAAAAAATGGAGAAGAGAGAATGAAGATACTTCCTGAAGATGTGGTATGAGGTTAGAACTAAGAAATAGGTGTCCCAGGGCAATAATCACTGGTTTAGTTTGGTTGAGGAATAGAGTTTATGGAGGGGGGAATGGTAAATAAGGTTGGGAATGTAAGTATGACTAGACAGAAGATGAGTCTGAGTGCTTTTATTCTGTAGACCAGGATTTAGGCTAATAGAATAGAGAGGTTATGGGATGGTGTGGATGTGTCATGAAAGAGGACAGACAATGCAATGAGGGGCATATTGGATTTGAGATGTACCAAGAGCCTTCTTGTTGGGTTACTAGAGAGGACTGAGAACTGGGACACCGAGGAGAGGCAGCCAGCGTGCTGTAGTTCCATTGGCTGCACTTTTACTGCAAGCCACATCCGATACAATTCACTAGAACAGAACCACCTCCTAAGACTTTTGTAAGCAAAGAGCCTCAGCAATCCCATCACTTACCTCAGTTCCTAGCCACTGATGGAAGTGGAGGTGACACAGAAGTGAGAGTGTTTATTCAAAACTTAATGTGAAATTTGAAACAGCTCTGCTGAAGGTGTTGAGGACTAAGGGGTGCTGTGAAAAATGGAGAAGCGAAGCTGTCAGTCACTCAATTGTGTCTGACTCTTTGCGACCCCAGAATCTGCGGTCCGCCAGGCTCCTCTGTCCATGGACTTCTCCAGGCAAGAATTCTGGAGTGGGTAGCCATTCTTTTTTCCAGAGGATCTTCCTGAACCGAGGTCTCTCGCATTGCAGGCAAATTCTTTACCGTCTGAGCCATCAGGGGAGCCCCAAGAGTTTTGGATTCAGTTTATTGTGTATTCCTGATGGTCTAGGGTGAAGTAAACTTAATGAGCCCTCAAAACAATTAAGTGAAATAAGTTATCAATAATGACAAGAAATAGAGCAAATAGTACACCTTAACTGCCCAAGTCCTGAGAATAACTACAAGATAAAAAAAAAATGACTGATATGTGAATGGCAGTAAAATTCAAAGAAAAAAATGAAGTGCTAACAAGTTGCTAGTTTTAATATTTTAATGTGCTAAGTTGCCATTCACATCAAAGGGTTTTCTGATTTGAGGATCAAAAGGAGATTTCTGGCAGCAAAAATGACTGAAATAGAAAATTCAAGGTAAGCAGTGAAAACCCCATTACCATGTCGGGGAGCCTTATCTGTAATTTATTTTCTGCAGCTTGATTTTGTTGATGGAGACTGGTCACAAAGATTAGGAGCCATAGAGATAAGAGAAATTGATAGACAGAAAAGGTAACTTGAAAACAGCAAAGGATATAGCCAACATGGCAGAATAATATCTTAAAACCTTATCATGCTGAAAATATCAAATAAAAGACTCCCTGCCATAAAACCTCAGAAAATACCTCTGTGAAGTAATTTAGGGAGAATATTATTGGAAGGACTGATTTTCTTCATGGGCTGTGGACACATTTATTGTGTGTGTTAGTCGCTCAGTCATATCCAGCTCTGTGAACCCATGGACTGCAGCCCACCAGGCTCCTCTGTCCATGGGATTCTCCAGGCAAGAATACTGGAGTGGGTTGCCATTCCCTTCTCCAGGGGATCCTGCATTGCAGGCAGATTTTCTACCATCTGAACTATTTAGTAATATAATACAAATCAGATATCTCTGCCATTATTTCTTATAACTTTGTTATAAGTCCTCCTTTTCAGGAGGACTTCCTGAAAAATATGAGGACTTAGGCAATACACTTACAGTGAATACTCCAGAAAGTCAGAAAGTAATTCATTTCTCACCATTTAGGGTCTGAAATCAGGAGACCTGGCTGACACCGACCTTTGAGTTGATCCTGTAAGTAAATAAAAAGTAGGAACCAAGGCTAGAAAATTCTGCAGAGGCTTTGAAATCCAGGTTTAAAACGTTTGACTTATTAAAAAAAAAAAAAAAGAAGTAATAGACCCCAAATAGAGTCACTTGTGCTCAGCCCCACAACAGCAAAGCAAAGCTTAATACTTAATCTAATTGCAGTTTCAGCCTCTTTCAGGCTTGAAATTTTAAATCAGTCACCCTGGAATTTCCTAATCAACCCTAGTGAAGTCATCTTCAGGTGAAAGGCCCCCCACCCTTCCCTCAGAGAAGGTAACCTCGCCAGAAATAATCTTTCCTTTTGTTTTTGATTTCCTTGTCTCATCCCTTTTGCCTTTAAAAGCCTTCCATTTTAACAGCTTCTCAGAGTCTCTTTCTGGGGCTCCCCTGGTGGTTCAGTGGTAAAGAATCTGCCTGCATTGCAGGAGATGTGGGTTTGATCCCTGGGTGGGAGAGATCCCCTCGAGAAGGAAATGGCAACCCACTCTAGTATTCTTGCCAGGAGAATCCCATGGACAGAGGGCTACAGTCCATAGGGTCTCAGAGTTGGACACGACTTAGGGACTAAACCACCACCACCACAGAGTGCCTTTCTATTAATAGTTGAAGCTGTGATGCCGACCAATTCATGAATCTATGGATAAAGGTGATTGGATCTTCAAAATTTACTTAGATGAAATGTTTTTTTCACAGATTACATCCTTCTGGACAAAAAGAAATGGTACTTATGTGAGGTTTGGCAGGGAGGGTGCTAGGCAGTAATACGACCAAATCTGTATTTTATACAAAATTGTCAAGTGTCAAAGAAGCTGGAATAAGAAGAGATTTAGGCCAGGAAGAATCAGAGAGCATGGTCCAAGAACTATTTCTCAAATGTAATAATACAGTTAGAGTGAAAAAAAAAATCACTATTATATCTTTTAAAACACAATCTTTAAGAGTTTATTTAGTGAACATCAAAGTTTTTTTTTTTTATTCTTTACATGAGAGTTTGCTCTAATATTAAAGAATAATGTGATTGAATGCAATATTCTAGGTTGACAGTTATTTCTATGCAGCATGTGGAAGATACTACTCCATTGCTTTCTGGACTTTGTTGTTGATGAGATGTTATTAATACATCTCACATTGTATCTTACATCTCACAGTCTATCAATACTTTTCTTTGCTAACTTTAATGATTTTTCTCTTTATTCTTTATTTTCATTATGTGACCAAGGTGTGGACTTATTTTCATTGTATTTTTGTCTATTTTTAGTAGATAATTCTAGTAATAAATTTTTGATCTAAAAATTTATTTTTTAATTAATATTCTAGAATGTTCCTAGCAATTAATTCTTCAAAGATAGCCTACCATCATTTCTTCCTTTCTCTGTTTCTATAATTTTTACTGAACATTAGATATTAGGCTTATCAATCTTTCATCTGTCTTAACTTCTCTTCAATATTTTTTTCTTTTATTTTCTAGACTGCATTCTGGGTAAGACTCTTAGTACCATTTTCCAAATTCACTAATTAGCTCTTTCAGAATTCAAGTCAGAATGTATCCCGGCTCTTGCAGTTTTAAAATTTGGATGATTGATATGTTTGATGTTCAAGTTGTCTTATTGATTCTTGAAATCAGTTGAGTCACTTGACTTTGTTTTATTTCTGTTTATGTTGTTTCAAAACTTTGGTCTTTTCAAGATGGCAGTTATGTCTTGGTTTATTTCCTGAAATATCAGTTCAGTTCAGCTCAGTCGCTCAGTCATGTCCGACTCTTTGTGACCCCATGAATCGCAGTACACCAGACCTCCCTGTCCATCACCAACTCCCGGAGTTCACTCAAACTCACGTCCATTGATTCTGTGATGCCATCCAGCCATCTCATCCTCTGTCGTCCCCTCTTTCTCCTTCCCCCAATCCCTCCCAGCATCAGAGTCTTTTCCAATAAGTCAACTCTTTGCATGAGGTGCCCAAAGTACTGGAGTTTGAGCTTTAGCATCATTCCTTCCAAAGAACACTCAGGGCTGATCTCCTTCAGAATGGACTGGTTGGATCTCCTTGCAGTCCAAGGGACTCTCAAGAGTCTCTTCCAACACCACAGTTCAGATGCATCAATTCTTCGGCAGTCAGCTTTCTTCACAGTCCAACTCTCACATCCATAACTTATTTTAAAATTTTTATCAAGCTTCAGTGAAATGAATTTCACATTGAGTATTTTGATTATTGATTGCACTGGCTTTCTTTCTTTCTTTTTTTAAATGTCTATTTATTTTGGGGGGGCTGTGCTGGGTCTTCATTTTGGTGCACTGGCTTTTTATTGTGGTGACCTCTTGTTGCAGGCTCTAGGCTCTCCAGCTTCAGTAGTTGTGGCTCACGGGCTCAGCTGCTCTGAGGCATGTTGGATCTTCCTGGCGCAGGGATCAAACCCATGTCTGCTGCACCAGCTGCCAGACTCCTAACCACTGAACCACCAGGGAAGGCGCTCAATGGCTTTTTTAACATTAGAATTCTTCAAGTGTTTGTAATATTGCCCTGCAGACCTCTGTTTCCCTCTCTCTGTCTGTCACAGACACAAAAACACATCCACACACTCACACACAAACTATCTTTAGAGTCTGGAATCTCAAAAAACAAATAAAAGAAAGAAGATTCATAGGAGTTACCAATTCAGGAGGACAAGTTTCTCTTTCAAGGACAGACAGCAGCTTAGTAACCTTAGACGTCTTTCTCACTACTTATAGTTCTGGGAAGTATGCAAAACTAATATTTTATCAGCATCTTATATAGGATTTGGCATGTATGTATTAAACACCTATTTGTTGAATTCATTTCTTAATAACCATGCTAAAGATAACTGTGAAACCATTCAAAATCATACCTACAAAAGGAAATGGAAGCACTATAGCTATATAGAGGCTTCTAAAATCATTGGAAGGAAAAAAGAAAAGGTAGTAAAAGGTTACTGAAACTATTAATCCAGGCCTGAAACTCCTATGTACTATCTTTAGAAAGTAATGGACTAGAGCAAATGGAGTCAGGATGTCTCATTATCATAAAGTCTGGGAATGTGAATCCCACAGAGAAAAGGTTGACAGCTAGGGAAGAAATGAGCAGAAAGAATTAAGAAGGAAATGCTAGAGGGTTTAACATGAGGAGGGGTTTACAAAAGATAAGGTTTGTTAATTGAAAATAAGAAGCGCTAATATTAATAAAAAAATGGGACTGACTGAATGCCCATATGAGATGTTATCCAAGGTCTGGAGAGATTTAGGAAGAGAGGAGACATCGTAGTAAGAACTATAATACATTATATTTGTACAGCAAATTGATTTTTGGTTTAGGAAGCTTTTCTACAGACTTTATTTTGCGTGAACTTTATAAGTACTCTATGAAGTAGAATAATTATTATTTAGGTTAAGGGATAGTAATATTATCAAGCCACTTTCCTTTTCTTTCTTTTCTTCCTTTTTTTTTTTTTTCCCTGGACACACAGCAGAGTTTATGGGGTCTTAGTTCCCCAACCAGGGATTGAACCCGTACCCTCAGCAGTGAAAGTGCGGAAGACTGCCAGGGAAGTCCCGAGCAGTTCCTTTATGCTAAAAATTTCACCTGTTTATACAGTTTACTTGGAGTTAGAAAACCTGGGTTCAAATTTCAGCTCTTCTACTTATAAGCTAGAAGGCCTTGAGCAAGTTACTTAACATCTCTGTTCTCAGTTTCTTTACATATAAGATGATCTAACAAAAGTTTTTATTGAAGGGATTGCTATGAGGTTTCAATGACTTAAGACATTTAAAATACTTACAACAGAGTCTGGCACACAGCAAGGACCTTCTCAATGTTGCTGCTGCTAAGTCACTTCAGTCGTGTCCGACTCTGTGTGACCCCATAGACGGCAGCCCAACAGGCTCTGCTGTCCCTGGGATACTCCAGGCAAGAACACTGGAGTGGGCTGCCACTGCCTTCTCCATTGTGTGAGAGTGAAAAGTTAAAGTGAAGTCGCGTCTGACTCGCTGCGACCCCGTGGACTGCAGCCTATCAGGCTCCTCCGTCCATGGGAGTTTCTAGGCAAGAGTACTGAAGTGGCTTCCCATTCATTGCCTTCTCCATTCTCAATGTTATATATAATAATAATGATACTAATCACTTTCTTCCCTGAAGGAGAGATTGAGATTCTGAGAAGTTGAGTTTTTGATCAGGGTCGTGCAATCAGTCACATTAAAAGCTCAAAGTTAGACTCTTATTCCAAATTCTCTGCTTTTCTAGAAACATTGCATATTGCTCCAGTCATTGTTTGTGGAGACATTGAGATAGAATATTAATATAAAAAGTGGAAGAATGTGTATGTATAAAATCAAGCTGGAAACATCCACTGGGAGAAGAGTCTTCAGGTAAAGTGAGTACTTAAATAAATGTAGTTTTAGGTAAGGAAACTTGGAAGAGCTGTTTGGGCTTTGTGTCCGTAGAGTTTGGTACAGTGCATGACACCCCCAACATGAAACTGAATTACTTTTTCATCATCTAATAACCACTCTCCAATAAAAAGCAAGACTCCAAATGGCCTTTGGGAAACCACCTGTAACCTACTCTTAGTCATGATATTTGGGTGAGAATGACTCCTAATCACCTCCTAGCTCCAGGGGTGGATGGTCATGATTTGAGTCATCTCCTCAATATCCTATCTCCCTCGTCAGAGCAAATGGCCATAAACAATCATGTCAATCAATTCAAACTAAAATAAACCAAGAAGTTTGCTGGAATTTTGCAGGAGGAAATTGTATTTCTTCTTGGAATAACTAGTAGGTGCACTTACATTTTTCTTGGGGGAGGCCCTGTGAGGATGTGAGGGCTGGCGCTGCCGTAGCCATTTTGCTATTATTAAAGACACTGAAAGAGAAGAGTGGGGGAAGAAAAATCTTTGGTGACATCAGCTGTTTATTGTGTGAGCTTATAAATAAACTGAGTGTTGTCTGGAGCCAGTCTTACTTCTGGACTTTTCAGTTATGAAGCTCCTATATTTTTTAAATAAAGAGTATGTGTTTTTTCTTTTTGTCACTTGTAACACAGAAAGTGCTGATACGGTAAATTTTCAATAAACAATTATGCAAAGAATTTGAAGTTTTTAAATAAGATTGATCCATAACCCTAATATATAAAAAACTATTAAAAACAGTTTAGAAGGGACTTCCCTGGCAGTTAAGTGGATAGGAATCCATTTGCCAATGCAGGGGACATGGGTTTGATCCCTGATCTCAGAGGATTCCACATGCCACGGAGCAACAAGCCTGTGCCCCACAACTAGAGAGTCCATGTGCCACAGATCTCTCCTGCTGCAACAAAGATCCTGTGTGCTGCAACTAATATCCAAGGCAGCCAAATTAATCACTTAATTAAAAAGATAAAATAAATGAAAGTTAATTAATTAAAAAAAGATTATATGGACAAGGTTATTTATTGCCCTGGTTGAATTTAAGCAATAATATAGCTACTCAATAGAGTATTCTATAGCTGAAGAAAAAAATGAGGAATATCTCTATATCTTAATATAGCTAATATATTAAGTGGAAAGGAAAAGTAGAGTAAAATGTATATAGTAGGCAAACAATTGACTAAGAAGGAGATTATATGAATCCATATATTTGTTTATATTTTTAAAAATGGAGGATAAACTTAATAATTTTTGAAAAACAGTCACTGAAGGAGGAGGAAGTGTGGTGGGGGCAGATATTGAAGCTCAACTTCCTTGACTATACCTTTGCTTGAGGATTCGTTAAATATTTTACATAATTGTAAATTAAATTAAATTAAAAAGCAGGTCCTAAAAACAAAAAGGGAAGTAAAATACTTCTATTGGTGACATAACTGCATAGAGTAATTTTTATAAGTGACTTTAAAACAGTCATTTGACTGTACATTCTAGGGATTAAAAACAAAGTGCAAACTTTGTCATCAGAATGTCTGAAATCTAGTTGATGTTAGTATCATTAAAATGAGAAATTAAGACTTCCATTTCTGGGGACTTCTCTGGAGGTCGGAGAGGTTATGACTTCACCTTCCAATGCAGGGGGTGAGGATTTGATCCTTGGTCTGCAAGCTAAGATCCCACATGCCTCACGGCCAAAAAACCAGGACATAAAAAGCAACATAATCAATATTGTAAAAACTTCAATAAACACTTTAAAAATGGTCCACATAAAAAAAAATTCTTAAAAAAAAAAAAAAAAACTTTCACTAATAGAAGGATTGTTGCTTAGTAGATAAGTCCTTTCTGACTCTTTTGCAACCCCATGTACTGTAGCCCGCCAGGCTCCTCTGTTCATGGGATTTCCCAGGCAAGAATACTGGAGTGGGTTGCCATTTCCTTCTCCAGGGCATCTTCACAACCCAGGGATCAAACCCCAGTCTTTTGCATTGTCAGGCAGATTCTTTACCACTGAGTCACCTGGGAAGCCTGATGGAGATATTCTTTTCCCTATTTCTCCCACTAAGTACAACCCGAATCCCTGAATGTTATATATAAACAAGCATAAGAAGACTCTGAGAGGTGAAGAGAAGCAGGCAGATCAGCCATGGACCTCAGGATCCAAGGAACAATGTAGCAGGGATTTCCCTGGGTTTTCTTCTTTGCCTCATTATCCTGAACTGAGTGTCAGAAATGCCAACGAGGACAGCCATAAAAGCAGCAGGAAAAGACTGGTCTCTCTAACCAAAGACCCAGCAAAGGGGCAGCCTCAGAAGACAGACATCTTGCAGACACCCCTCTTCAAGTCAAACATCATCCCACCCCTATGAGTCAAAGCTGAGTGAGGAGCCTAGGTGCCCACCCTTGCCTGACAGTTTGTTACCAGTCACCCCTCATCCTGCCCCCTCCACGGTGGTGTCAGAGTTGGGCAGTCAGAGAGCTGAAACTTAACCGTCATCAATAACACAGACTCTGCCTGCCAGGTTGTCAGGGGAGGCCACTTGGGAAGTAGTAACTAGGCACTCCTATCCCCACAATGACAGCTCAGAATTCTATAGCCAGTGAAAATAACCTTGAGGAATAAAGGGGAAATTGAGACGCTCTCAGCTGAAGGAAAGCAAAAAGATTTGTTGCCAGATTGACCCTCAAATAATGGCTTAAGGAAGTTCTGTAAACAGAAAATGGAAAAAGAAAGAAACCTTGGAACATCAGGAAAGAAGGTGGAACAAGAGAGAAAAACTGAGTTGGTATAATTTGCTTTCCTTTTTCTCTTTAGTCTTCTAAATTATATTTAGTGATTGAGGCAAAATTAGGACAATTTCTGATATGGTTATTGTGTATGCAGAGGAGACTTTTTAGATAATTAATTATATTATAAATGGGAGCGGGTAAAGAGAGGTAAGTAAGCTTTCATTCATGCTAGCAAAATGTTAGCTGTACGCTATCATTGTTTAGTTGCTAAGTCGTATCCAACTCTTCTGTGACCCCATGGACTGTAGCCCACCAGGCTCTTCTGTCCATGGGATTTCCCAGGCAAGGATACTGGAGTGGGTTGTGATTCCCTCCTCCAGAAGACCTTCCCAACCCAGGAATTGAACCTGCATCTCTTCCACTGGCAGGAGGATTTTTTACCACTGAGCCACCACAGAAGCCGTGGGCTATAAAGGGAATATATATATATATATATATATATATATATATATATATATAATGTAACGGGGCTTCCCTGGTCACTCAGTGAAAAAGGATCCACTTGCAATGCAGGAGACACAGGAGTCCAGAGTTTGATCCCTGGGTCAGGAAGATGCCCTGGAGGAGGGCATGGCAGACACAGTCTCTAACCTGTCAGTAATATTTCAAAGGCTATAGGCTGAGTGGAAAAAAAAATTCCTTTCTCCAAAGGTCACATATTGTATAATTCCATTTATATAACATTTTAAAATTGGAAAATTATACTGATGGACAAGAAATTAGTGGCTGCCAGGGGTGGGAGTGGGTGGGTATGACCTCGGATGGTAACACGAAGATTTGGCTGGTGGTAGCTTCATGAGTATAAGGATGCCATAAAAGAGCATAAAACTGCAGACATACATTGTGCCAATGTCAATTTCCTGTGATGATATTATGCTATAGTTTTATAAGATAAAACCACTGGGGGAAACCGGATGAAGGTACAGGGAATTCTTCTGTACTATTTTTGCAAATTCCTGTGACTGTATAACTATATCCAAATTAAGGTAAAAAAATTAGTTATTAAAGAACAGTGTTTTGCAAGTTTTAAAGTAAATATACACCTAGTATAGTGATAATGAGAAGACACAAGGGCCTAATTCACTATAAATAAATCAGAGCAACTTGACTAAGGAGGCAACAATCATAGTGAAACTTGCAGGACAAATGTTTCTCAGGCAAAGCACAATGTTGACCAGGACATTTCAGTATTATGGACTTGTAAGTACCCGCAAAGAGGAAAATGGGAGGAAAGGCACATTAGCAGAAGCCTGAATGGTTTATTATGAATAAATAGGCTGTGTGGTTCCCTAGGAGTGTGGCAGGTCTAATGAATGAGCCTGGCCACCTCCATAGACATTCCAAGGACAAAAGTTTATTTGCCCATGTGTATGCTGACTTGGGCTTCCCTGATAGCTCCGTTGGTAAAGAATCCGCCTGCAATGTAGGAGAGACCCTGGTTTGATTCCTGGGTCAGGAAGATCCGCTGGAGAAGGGATAGGCTATCCACTCCAGTATTCTTGGGCTTCCCTGGCTGGTAAAGAATTTGCCTGCAATGCGGGAGACTTGGGGTCAATCCCTGGGTTGGGAAGATTCCCTGGAGAGGGGAATGGCTACCCTCTCCAGTATTCTGGCCTGGAAAATTCCATGGACTGTATAGTCCATGGGGTTGCAAAGAGTTGGAAACGACTGAGTGACTTTCACTTTGATTTTCATGCTGACTTGGGCTTCCCAGGTGGCACTAGTGGTAAAGAACTGCCTGCTAATGCAGGAGAGGTAAGAGACGTGGGTTCAATCCCTGGTCTGGGAAGATCCCCTGGAGGAGGAAATGGCATCCCACTTCAGTATTCTCGACTGGAGATTCCCAAGGACAAAAGAGCCTGGCAGGCTGCAGTCCATTGGCTCACACAGAGTCAGACAAGACTGAGTCAGACAGGGCTTTAGCATACATGCATGCTGACTTCTGTCTTTCTTAGTTCAGTTCAGTCGTTCAGTGATATCTGACTCTTTGCAACACCGTGGACTGCAGCATACCAGGCTTCCCTGTCTTTCACCAACTCCTGGAGCTTGCTCAAACTCATGTTCATTGAGTCAGTGATGCCATCCAGCCATCTCATCCTCTGCTGTCCCCTTCTCTTCCCACCTTCAGTCTTTCTCAGCATCAGGGTCTTTTCCAATGAGTCAGTTTTCACATCAGGTGGCCAAAGTATTGGAGTTTCAGCTTCGGCATCAGTCCTTCCAATGAACATTCAGGACTGATTTCCTTTCAGGTGGACTGGTTGGATCTCCTTGCAGTCCAAGGGACTCTCAAGAGTCTTCTCCAACACCATAGTTCAAAAGCATCAATTCTTCAGCTCAGCTTTCTTTATAGTCCAACTCTCACATCTATACATGACTATTGGAAAAACCATCAGATCAGATCAGTCGCTCAGTCGTGTCCGACTCTTTGCGACCCCATGAACCGCAGCACGCCAGGCCTCCCTGTCCATCACCAATTCCCGGAGGTCACTCAGACTCGCATCCATCGAGTCAGTGATGCCATCCAGCCATCTCATCCTCTGTCGTCCCCTTCTCCTCCTGCCCTCAATCCCTCCCAGCATCAGAGTCTTCTCCAATGAGTCAACTCTTCGCATGAGGTGGCCAAAATACTGGAGTTTCAGCTTTAGCATCATTCCTTCTAAAGAAATTCCAGGATTGATCTCCTTCAGAATGGACTGGTTGGATCTTCTCGCAGTCCAAGGGACTCTCAAGAGTCTTCTCCAACACCACAGTTCAAAAGCATCAATTCTTCGGCGCTCAGCCTTCTTCACAGTCCAGATCTCACATCCATACATGACCACAGGAAAGACCATAGCCTTGACTAGGCGAACCTTTGTTGGTAAAGTAATGTCTCTGCTTTTGAATATGCTATCTAGGTTGGTCATAACTTTCCTTCCAAGGAGCAAGCGTCTTTTCATTTCATGGCTGCAGTCACCATCTGCAGTGATTTTGGAGCCCAGAAAAACAAAGTCTGACACTGTTTCCACTGTTTCCCCCATCTATTTCCCATGCAGTGATGGGACCAGATGCCATGATCTTCGTTTTCTGAATGTTGAGCTTTAAGCCAACCTTTTCACTCTCCACTTTCACTTTCATCAAGAGGCTTTTTAGCCCCTCTTCACTTTCTGCCATAAGAGTCGTGTCATCTGCATATCTGAGGTTATTGATATTTCTCCCGGCAATCTTGATTCCAACTTGTGTTTCTTCCAGTCCAGCATTTCTCATGATGTACTCTGCATATAAGTTAAATAAACATGGTGACAATATGCAGCCTTGACGTACTCCTTTTCCTATTTGGAACCAGTCTGTTGTTCCATGACCAGTTCTAACTGTTGCTTCCTGACCTGCATACAGATTTCTTAAGAGGCAGATCAGGTGGTCTGGTATTCCCATCTCTTTCAGAATTTTCCATAGTTTATTGTGATCCACACAGTCAAAGGCTTTGGCATAGTCAATAAAGCAGAAATAGATGTTTTTCTGGAATTCTCTTGCTTTTTCCATGATCCAGCAGATGTTGGCAATTTGATCTCTGGTTCCTCTGCCTTTTCTAAAACCAGCTTGAACATCAGGAAGTTCACGGTTCACATATTGCTGAAGCCTGGCTTGGAGAATTTTGAGCATTACTTTACTAGCGTGTGAGATGAGTGCAATTGTTCGGTAGTTTGAGCACTCCTTGGCATTGCCTTTCTTTGGGATTGGGATGAAAACTGACCTTTTCCAATCTTGTGGCCACTGCTGAGTTTTCCAAATTTGCTGGCATATTGAGTGTAGTACTTTCACAGCATCATCATTCAGGACTTGGAATAGCTCCACTGGAATTCCATCACCTCCACTAGCTTTGTTCGTAGTGATCATAGCGCTGACTAGATGGACCTTTGTTGGCAAAGTAATGTCTCTGCTTTTTAATATGCTGTTTAGGTTGGTTGTAACTTTCCTTCCAAGGAGTAAGTGTCTTTTAATTTCATGGCTGCAGTCACTATCTGCAGTGATTTTGGAGCCCCCCAAAATAAAGTCTGTCACTGTTTCCATTGTTTCCCCATCTATTTGCCATGAAGTGATGGGACTGGATGCCATGATCTTAGTTTTTTGAATGTTGACTTTTAAATCAACTTTTTCACCCTCTTCTTTCACTTTTATCAAAAGGCTCTTTAGTTCTTTGCTTTCTTTCCCCCTGATACAAATTGTATCACTATGATTTCATGATGAAATATTAAGAAACAAGACACAGTATTCTTTTTGTATGCCTCATACCACTGATCTTCAATTAATTATCCTTTTTTATCATGCTTGTATGCTCAAAATTTTAATAGAAGAAAGAAGATGGAAGAAGCCAGGCAGATATTGAGAAGTGGTAGAAGTGGATTTTAAACATTTATTACATAATGGTGGGACTACCCTGGTGGACCAATGGCTAAGACTCTGCTTCCAGTGCAGAGGACGTGGGCTTGACCCCTGGTTGTGGAACTAAGATCCCTCATGCCATGTGGCATGATCAAACCCAAACCCCCAAAAACAAAATAAAAAATTTGTAAAAATCCAATTAAAAGTTATAAACAAAAAATAATGGGAGGTACTACTTGAAAAACAACTACCAAAAAGCACCGACCCTGTGGGACAGGAAATATCTACAGTGTCCATCTGGGGGCAGATGGACACAAATGCAGGATCATGAGCTTTGTAAGAGGTTCCCTTCAGGGACAGTTGTTGTTGTTTAGTTGTACTGCTGCTGCTACTGCTGCTAAGTCGCTTCAGTCGTGTCCGACTCTGTGCGACCCCATAGACGGCAGCCCATCAGGCTCCCCCGTCCCTGGGATTCTCTAGGCAAGAATACTGGAGTGGGTTGCCATTTCCTTCTCCAATGCATGAAAGTGAAAAGTGAAAGTGAAGTCGCTCAGTCGTGTCTGACTCTTAGCGACCCCATGGACTGGAACCTACCAGGCTCCTCCATTCATGGGATTTTCCAGGCATAAGTACTGGGGTGGGGTGCCATTGCCTTTTGTCCAACTCTTTGCAACCCCACGGACTGTATCTCACCAGGCTCCTCTGTCTATGGGTTTCTCCAGGCAAGAATACTGGAGTGGGTAGCTATTTCCTTCTCTAGGGGATCTTCCCAGCCCAAGGATCAAACCCGAGTCTCCTGTATTGGCAGGTGATTTCTTTACCACTGAGCCCCCAGAGAAGCCCATTCAGGAATACAATAGGCTATGGTAATCCCCCAGACACTGAATATGCTACCATCAGAAAATCAATACAAATGCCAAACTTTTCTTCTAGTTCCAAGTTTCATTAAAATGATTGGAAGGATTGACCTGCATCTGTAGGAAAAAAGAATGAGGCTATGGTTTGTCAGTATGGGTCAAATATTTCAATTCATTTAAACTTACATTTATCCAATACTTACTGAGTTTTCACTGTGTGTCAGGGATTCTTCTAAACACAGAGGCTTTTAAAACTAAAAGTCCAGGAAATAAATTTGCCACATATGAGTTTCAGAACTTTTCCATGTAAAAAAATAGAAACATAATTATGATATTCAACAAACTGGGGAAAGTGTTGGCCCAAAGTAGGAAAGACAAATGGTCACTAGCCTTAAAAATACAGAGAGCACATCTAATTTTGCAATTGAAAAATTGATGTAAAACTAAAATAGATAATTCAGAGACAATATATATATATAAATATATGGTTAGTAAATATTTGAAGTAATGTTCATTCTCACTGTTAATCACAAAATAACAAGTTTAAACAAAATACTTCCCACAATTATAGGAAATAAAGTATACAGTTGCCAAGGATAAGTACTTGCACAAATAAGTTCAAATTTTTGAAAAGTCTTTTAATATGAGCTGAACCTAAAAATGTTGAATAACTTTGCTCTAGAGATGGTACTCTAAGTATTTTTCATGAAGAAATAATAAAAAGGCGAAGAATTATATATATGAATACTCATTTAGATATTAAGACAAATAATTTTAAAATAATCTAAATTCTAATGAGGACAATGATAACACTAAATTCAGAAATTGCACTATTATATAGACACTGAAAATAGTGTTTCAAAGATTGACATGGTAAAATAAATAGTCTACAAATATCAAATAAAAAAAGTTAAAGTATTGCTAGGTATATTTTTATTTTCATTTTTATAATTTTCTGTATTCTCTAAATTTTCTATAATAAACATATTGTACTTTTGTAATTGGTAAGCCAGTTATAACTTTAATATAATGATGTGACAGTTCATTAAGGAATTATTTATCAAAGTTAACTTTTCTAATAATGTTTCTGTAACTAAATGTTTCTTCATAGAAAATTATTCATAATGATGCTAAGGGAAATTTTCTCTTATCTGTACCATCCAATACGGTAGCCACCAGCCAGACACATGCAGTGACAGAATACTGGAAATGTAGCTAGGGCAACTGAGAAATGGGATTTTTTATCTTATTTAATTTTTATTAATGTAAATGTAAATTTATATAGCCAAATACTGTATGGACCATGTAGTTCTAGAGCCAGAATCTTTCCAGGCAAAGAGTATTTGCTAAATGAACACTTGTATAATGCTTGGGTATTATTTGATGACACTGGGATAAGAACAGAGATAAAGTTAGTATTATCCAATGTGTATTGATAATATTAATATTAAAAATGGGCCAGTTTGGAAGTTGTTGGCCCTAATATCAAAATGAAGCGGGAAACAGTGGCTCCAATGAGACTGAGAAATGCATGTGTGTGTCACTCGGTCGTGTCCAGCTCTTTTGCCACTCCATGGACTGAGGCCTGCCAGGCTCCTCTGTCTGGGATTTTCCAGGCCTGATTACTGGAGTGGCTTGCCGTTTCCTTCTTCAGGGGATCTTCCCGACCTCGGGATCAAACCCAGTTCTCCTGCCCTGGCAGGCAGCTTCTTTACTACTAGCACCACCTAGCACTGTAGATATGAAATCGTTTAATCCACTCAATCTCGAAAAATGTAAGTAAACCATTTCCTCTCATTTTGCACATAAGGAAATGGAGACACGGAGAAGTAAGGCAACTTATTCAAGGACATGCAGCTAATGAAGGCTGGGTTCAGATCTAGGTGGCCTGGGTTCACTTGTGTTCTTAGCGTCTGTAATATAATGTCTAGATGAGCAGACACCCTTTCTAATGACCGAGGTGGTGTTTGTTGTCAAAGCTTTAGGTCTAACTTTACAGCAAGGTGGATTTGGGTGGATTTTCTAAGTTGAGCTTCCTGTATCCAAGCACAGTGAACATAAGGCAAAGTGCCTTTGTTTGGTTTGGTTTGCAATGCATCTACACCACGGGTCCTCAGACCTCCAGAATTTAACGTCTGATGATCTTAGGTGGAGCTGATGTAATAATAACAGAAACAAAGTGCATAGTAAATGTTATGTGCTTGAATCATCCCCAAACTGTCCCCTGCCCCCCGTCCTAAGAAAAATTGTCTTCTATGAAACCGGTCCCTAGTGCCAAAAATGTTGGGGACCTCTGATCTACACAAACTCTTGAAATTCATCCAATAAATATGTACTTTGTTAAACTAAGTGTCAGATGCTGTCTTAGGTTCTGTAACTACAAATATAAAGAAGCTATGTTACATTCCTTCCAAGAGTTCTTACACTAGTAAAGAAATGTTCATAAAAGGAGATTATAAAATGTGATGAGTACAAAGATGAAAACATTAAACTAGATTCTGGGAGCTGAGAGAGAGAGAAGCACTTGAAAAGAATGGATTCTGACAGTTGGGGGCCCCTGTTTGACTCCACTTCTGTTCTGCAAACCCCCTGACCCTCATTCATGCTGTAAGACCCCCAGAGTCATGGTCACAGCTTGTAGATTTGTGTTTGACCCACATCTGCCATTGTTAGCTAGTGACTTTGGGCAAGTTGTTTTTTCTTTCCATAATGGTTCAAACATCCCTAACTTATGGATTTTTTAAAAATGAAAGTAAAAGTGAGATCTTACTGTTACAGTCCAGTGCAAAATGTAAAACACTGTGCCGATGTCAGGAATCTGATTTGTTCAACTATACCATTGAAAGGGGGTAGAAAAGCAAGGTTTTTATCCTAAAAACTCTTGGGGACTAAATGACAGACCCATACATGAATAATGAATGAAATAGACTCCCTGGAAGATGTCTAGACTTCAGGAGGAGGGGGCGGTACCTGAACTGACATCATCCCAAAGGATCTCATTTGCAAAATGTACTGTTAGTGCCTGGGTTGGCACAAGTGAATTGCATTACAGAAGTCTGGTTGGAAGATGAAAGATAAAGGACAGCAAATGGAGTGTGCAAGGTGGTGTGTGCAGGCATCGCTGGTAGCAGTGTAGATCTACATATGATATTAGTGAATCACAAGAGGGAGAAAGCAGAGGCTCCAGGAATATTTGAAGAAGAATGGAAATCTGTGAACTATGACTTGAGACCCATCAATTTGACATAAAAAAAACACGTGTGTGAAACACCATACAGCTTTAAAATCGACTCTGAAAAATAGTTTCCCTTTAGTCTAACAAAGAAAAGAGTAAATAAAACCCTAACACCGGACAGTTTGCCTTAAGCTCTATCACCCGGATTTTGTAAGTAAAGAAAAAACCTAGAAAGCTTGTTATTTGCTCAAGGCTTCGCAGTATAACCAATAAATAAGAAAGAATTTCTGATGTGAAGACCATTTATTTCCACCACACCGTGGAAAACAGGCAGAGTACAAGGAAATGAAGTTGGCCAAGTTGGTTAATGACTGATGTCCCTGGAGAATAAAGTGAAATTGCAATTTAACAGGAGAGTCAGGCCTGGATAAGCTGGGTTGCCAGCTCTGTGGACCATCTTAGATCTATTTATGAGCCTTTAAAACAATTTTTTTTTAAATTACTTTTTTGGCCTCACTGTGCTGGCATGTGTGATCTTTCCCGAGCCAGGGGTCAAACCGGCAGCTCCTGCATTGGAAGGGCAGTCTTAACCCCTGGACCGCCAGGGAAGTCCCTATGACCTTTTTAACTGGGATTAATATTAATCAAAATTTATTCAAGATTTTCAGTGAGCTAAACAGGAAAATAAACACAGGAGTAGAGAGTTACATCAACCTTTAACCAGATTCCAGGATGGAGAGCAAAACAGTTACTGCTTGGCCTTTCCCCAGGCAAACTCACTTTCCTGGAGGCCTGTCTGCAATGGCCAGAGGCTGTCTTCTTTGTCAGCAGAGCTCTGAGAATTTGCCTGAAAACAGAAGTTCCTTGGGCCGCCCTGGGGAGCCTGGCATCCCTTGAAATGCTCGTATGAAAGAGGGCTTTTGCCTGAAGCTCTAACTATCTCATAAAAGACAAGGGAAGAGAGTGGCAAAATATGCAAGGAATTCCAGCAAGAGAAATGAATTTGGC
Organism: Tragelaphus eurycerus; assembly: GCA_935064755.1. Classification (NCBI taxonomy): domain Eukaryota; kingdom Metazoa; phylum Chordata; class Mammalia; order Artiodactyla; family Bovidae; genus Tragelaphus; species Tragelaphus eurycerus. The sequence continues at coordinate 5,342,949 of CAKXYN010000034.1, read as the reverse complement.
CTTCATTACCTAACTTTTCAGACAGAGATCTCTTAGGGCGCCGCTTCTTGATTTTTATTGTGCAGCCATCTTGTTAAAATACAGATTTTTAACAAGGGATCTTGTTAAAATGCAGATTCTAATTCAGCTGATTTGGGGTGGGGGTGGAACTTTCTGCATTTTTAACAAGCTCCCAGGTGATGCTGACGATGGACCACAGGCTCAGTAGCAAGGTTAGAGTATCCACTTACAGATAGGATTTGCCCTAATTATCCACTTGCTATCTTTGGAGCAGAGTCTCAGAATTTAGGTCACATTAGACTTTTCTGAGATGGCACCCCACTCCAGTACTCTTGCCTGGAAAATCCCATGGATGGAGGAGCCTGGTAGGCTGCAATCCATGGGGTCGCTAAGAGTTGGACATGACTGAGCAACTTCACTTTCCACTTTTCACTTTCATGCACTGGAGAAGGAAATGGCAACCCACTCCAGTGTTCTTGCCTGGAGAGTCCCAGGGACGGGGGAGCCTGGTGGGCTGCCGTCTCTGGGGTCGCATAGAGTCGGACACGACTGAAGTGACTTAGCAGCAGCAGCAGACTTTTCTGAGGACCTTGGAAAAAAATGCAAAGTTTGCTTGGGTAGACCTGGGTGGTGTCTAGGGATTTGCCTTACTAAGAGATACCTCAATTGTCCCATTTTCTAATTAATGTACCTTTAGGGTAAGTACAGTGGGGACCCAAGCTACCCAGCAATGCCCCAGAGATGCTCAACGGGGCCAGTACGCAGTGTTTGGGACCAGTGAGTCTTAGCTAGTGAGAGTTTCCCTTAATTGGGGAACAGTATAAAATTCAATTAAAGAAGTTCAGCCTAGGGCTTCTGAAGTTCAAAATTATAAATTTTTGAAGTTCAAAATTATAAAATTCAATTAAAGAAGTTCATCAGGACTTCCCTGATGGTCCAGTGGCTAAGACTCTGTGCTCCCAATGCAGAGGGCCCAGGTTCAATTCCTGGTCAGGGAAATAGATCCTACATGCTACAACTCAGAGTTCACATGCTGCAACTAAAGCTTCTGCGTGCCACAACTAATACCTGGCACACAAATATATATATATATATATGTGTGTGTGTGTATTTATATGTGTGTATATATGTATATTTAAATATGTGTATATATATCTATATGTGTGTGTATATATTGTATATTTAAATATGTGTATATATATATATAAAGTTCAAACTATAAATTCAGCAAAATAAAATGAGGTTAATAGGGGGCTTGGGCTTCTGCATTGCTGGGCAGAGAAAAGGAATCTCAGATCTCTCCTGATTACACTCCTGCTCATTTCAGGCTGCAGGACCTGCGATGTGATGGAAGTAAGAGCCGCGGAGAGTGTCGATAACTGACCTCAGACTCCCAGAAGAGGGCATGTATAACAGCCCCTAGAGGTCCAAACACTCTGTAAGAAGGACAGAGGATACATGTAGCTCTCCAGCCAAAATTAAGTCATACTTTTTTGTTTCCAGAAACTGTTTCTATGGAAACTCACCAGCAAGGTCTCTTGGTCTCTGCAAGCAGAGGTCATTTTGAGAGATGTGTGTTTTTGGTGGATGTAAAGTAGAAATATAAAAGTGAGTAAAGTTGATCCATGATACAAACCGAGTTGTATTTCTCCTCCCATTCAGATTACCCCTTGGAGAGGAGAGGGATGACGTGGTTTCAGATGTCCATCCTGAACGATAGGGGAGCACAAGGTGATGGAGAAAAACAAGGTGGGACAGAAAGGGCAGTGAATCAGAAGCCAAGAGATTAGTTGATGCAGTCCTGGTTCAGCCACTAAGTGACTGAGGTCTTATACCATCACTGGACCTCACCAGTGATGTGATGGGTCTTGTGTCCATCACATAACAGGCATTAGGATAAGGCGGTTAGATGGCATCACCAACTCAATGGACATGAGTTTGACCAAGCTCTCAGAGTTGGTGATGGACAGGGAAGCCTGGCATGCTGCAGTCCATGGGGTTGCAAACAGTCGAACACGACTGAGTGACTGAACTGAACTGAACTGAACTGAAACTAGATTGAATATAAAGTCCCATCTAGCTTGGGAATTCTGTGTTTTCATAACTGCAGCCACTGTTTTATTCTCATCAGTACTCTGATGAGCTGAGAGGAGCTGGGGGAGAACTCTTATGAATGCTCACTAAAGAATGCATCACATAGTTTGTGTATATGACGATATGAATATGACATGTACTTCTCTAATGTCATGATGGCATGAAATTCTATGGTGTGAAATGCCTTATACTCAAGAACTTCTGCCTTTTCCCCTATTCTTTCTGATCCCGTTATTGCTGCAGACTGTGTCTCTGATTCCCTAAACCATTCAATCAACTCTCAGAATAAATGGATGAAGCTTGGTGGCTCTTTTTACAGTGACTTCTCGGTTAAACTGTCATAGGTTTTCTTGGTTTGTTTATTTGGAATATTTAGATAATTAAAAAAAATATTAGCAGAAGGATGATGACTGATATCTTTCAATCCTGGAGTTTCGGAGATAGACTGCAGAATAGATTTGGACCCCTTGGGATACATATATCCAGAACTTAAGCCTCACCTCCTTTATGTGAATCCCTTAAATTATAGCTAATTATTCCTCCCTTTTTCATCTTACAGATCATTGCTCTTTCTTATTTATCCTTTAGCATATTTCAAAGTGTAAGTGAGCAAATTTAGGTAATATATAATCGAAATTTATACCAAACACAGAAATGATTGGGTAGATTGAAGCAAAAGTGTCATTTTAATAATTATGTGCCTCAAAATCAGCAGTTGATACCTTGGAGAAAAGCAGGTGAAAGTGTTAGTAGCTCAGTCGTGTCCTACTCTTTGCAACCTCATGGACTATAGCCCTCCAGGCTCCTCTGTCCATGGGATTCTCCAGGCAAGGATACCAGAGTGGGTAGACATTTCCCTCTCTGGGCGATCTTTCCAATCCAGTAATCGAACCTGGGTCTCCTGCATTGCAGGCAAATTCTTTACCATCTGTGCCACCAGGGAGGCTTGGGTAGATTAAAAATGTGTTCTAAAACCATGCAGAGAACTTGGTAAGGATCTCTCTGTGGGACTGAACAAGTTTCATAGAAAAGTGAAAGGCTTAGTCTGCAAAATCTGGGCCCCTGGGAATGGATCTGGGTAAGAGGAAAGGAATGTTGTTCAGGCTGTAGCCCTGGATCTCCTGCCTGGATACACAAGTTCTGTGGCAGTGCTGATGTCACCAGCTCCGTGAACTGAAGGAGGAGTTTATGACCCTTGATTTCTCGTCTCCTCACGTCTTAAATGGAGATAATAATGCTAAGGTCCTAGGGTGAATATGATAATTAAATGACACATATAAAATTCAACAGAGCCTGGTTCAAGGAACTCAGTCAATAGAAGCTAAACCAATGATAATGAAAAGAGTATTATTGAAAGTGAGTAGAGGTTGATCTACTGGCAGATGCAACAAACCGTGGAGATAAATTCTACAGCCAAGTTCAAGCAAGAATAAAGCCTAACTTGGGAATTAACAGTCATAAGGACATTTTCTGAAGTTAAATGATTTCAAAAACTTTCAATCCACCACTTTTTTGAAGCTTCATTTGTCTGAAAGCCATGGGGTTTAAGAGCCACCGGCTGATAATCACACTTTATAACGCATAACTCAAAAGGAGATGGAAACTCAATGAAAGGGAATAAATTAATTTATAGTATTTCTTTCTCCAAGGTGGGTTTCACTGATGGCTCAGATGTGAAAGAATCTGCCTGTAATGCAAGAGACCCAGGTTCGAGCCCAGGTTGGGAAGATCTCTGGGAAAAGGAAATGGAAACCCACTCCAGTATTCTTGCCTTGAGAATCCCATGGACAGAGGAGCCTGGTGGGCTACAGTCCATGGGGTTGCAAAGAGTTGGACACGACTGAGCAACTAACACTTTCACCTTCTTTTCTCCAAGGTATCAACTGCTGATTTTGAGACACATAATTATTAAAATGATAAGTGTCTACTGGTAAGTAGAACATTGGAAGCAAAGAAATGAATTACCAAAGAATGGAAAGCTCTGTGGATGGTTTTTATTATTTTGAGTCGTTTGTGCTGCTTAGTGGTCTTCAGAGAAAAAAATCAATAAGTATTATTTAGAGCTTCCCTCCAGCTTCCAGTGTGTGGGGAACCTTTTCTCTATCAGTGGGCCCATAATTTCATCAATATAGTATCATTAGCAATCCACGGTTAGCAATTAACCTTTATCCAACAAGCTCCATTATAGCTTTAGGAGAAAACTGTCAGTCACAGGGAGAATGCTCATATTTCAGTGGTACAGCTAGTTCTGTTTAAGAGAGATGAAACAGCTGGTGAAGTTAGAATCAGAACTAGAATAAGCATCGATTTGAAAGCACCAATTTCCTGTTTTTCAAGCAACTGGGGGAACCAAGGGGGTATCTGTATCAGGCGTTTTTAATTTTGGTAAGAAGTGAAGTGCTTCCCCGTAGGGGAACCATTACATCCTGGTTTCTTGCAGGATTCATTTAACAACAGCTCCATTTCAGATACCAAAATACATATGAGTCCTCCAATAGTTACACTGCTATATTTGTAGACTACCTTCACACAGTTACTTCAAATGATCCTCATGACAACAATGGGATGTTATGTTCTTAAGAACAGTTATGTTCTTTTTTCTGATTGGAAAGTAACACTCACAAAGGTAAAGTAAACCACCCTTCCTCCCACAGCTATTACGTAGCACAAAGCCCTGGTCATTACACACTTTCATAAGTACTTTTGAGCCAAAAGGTATTCCCGGATCCATTCCCCTGCTCTACCTGTAAATTTCTGGATGACCTTGAAAGTTGCCTATTTGACACTCAGAGTTCTCGGTTGTAAAATCAGCTGTAAAAACAGGGAGCTGGACTGTAAGTTCATTTCTAGATGTGAGATCTATGATTCTAGACATCTCCAAATTAATTTTATATCTCAGCAAGAGTACTGCAGTATTAATTATGGATGCGATTTCCTCACAATGCCCTAGTCACTGTCCTAGCATATATATTGTAAGAGTATTGATGTTTTTAGTCATATGAACACACTGCAACCTTTGTCTTTTACATTTTTGCAGAGTTTTTGTTGACTCTTTAAAATACTGTCCAACGTTTACAGATTATATTCATAATCATATTAACCATTAATTTCCTCCTAAGTCTAAAAAATTGCTTCTGACATGTATTATAAGTGACTGGAATGATTTAAGTAGTCAACAGAAAATAAGAGACGGATGGAGTAGCGCTTCATTCATGCTGTTTATGTTAATGTGAATTGGCTGGCATATAAAATGTCATTAGTGAAGGAGAAAAAGATTCCAGAGACAGGTCTACAAATAATCTATGTATTTAGATGAAAAAATTCCAAGTAGAGAAAGAAATGCCCCATTTTAATTTGTCAGAGACTAAATTAAATCTAGAAAGACATATAAGCTTTTATTAAGAAGATTTACTTTTTGTATAATATATAAAGACAGTTGGTTTCAAAGATTAAAATTGAATAAAATCCAGTAGAGGAACAGTGACTTTTTAAATCCAGAAAATCTTTTGCAGAGAGAAAAAAGGAGAAAACAACCTATAAACTGTATTTAAAAACCCTTGAGAATGTTCCTTGGGTTGTCTAGCTCTTAAAGAAAAATCTTATGGGCATTCCTCCTTCATCTTGCTAGAGGCCAACTTTAAAAGGAGTCACATTTTCTTTGATTGCATGTTCCACTTACAGCTATGAAGTTTGCAAAGGGTTTAACAGGAATGGAGGAGATCTGGAACACAATGATGACTGTGATAGACACACTTTATTAATCTTTATTTCATTTATTTTTGGGGAGGGCACTTCTTTTTCAATGAAGGAAAAAATTCTGAAGGTGACTTTCCTTGAGTCATCTATTCAAAACTGCATATCACTTCCATTGCAGGTTTTTTAAAAAAATTAATTTATTTATTTAAATTGGAGGCTAATTACTTTACAATATTGTGGTGGTTTTTGCCCTACATTGACATGAATCAGCCATGGGTGTGTATGTGTCCTCTTGTCCCCAACCCCTCCCCCCACCTCCCTCCCCATTCCATTTCTCTCCCCATCCCATCTCCTTCCCCATTCCATCCCTCTAGGTTGTCCCAGTGCACTGGCTTTGAGTGCCCTCTCTCATGCATCAAACTTGGACTGGCCATCTGTCTCACATATGGTAATATACATGTTTAAATGCTATTCTCTCAAATCATCCCACCCTCGCCTTCTCCCACAGGATCTTTGTCTCTTTTGCTGTCTCGCATAAAGGGTCGTCGTTACCATCTTTCTAAATTCCATATATATGCGTTAATATACTGTAATTGGGGTTTTTCTTTCTGACTTCCTTCACTGTGTATAATAGGCTCCAGTTTCATCCACCTCATTAGAACTGATTCAAATGCATTCTTTCTAATGGCTGAGTAATATTCCATTGTGTATATGTACCACAACTGTCTTAATCATTCATCTGCTGATGGACATCTAGGTTGCTTCCATGTCCTAGATATTGTAAACAGTGCTGCGATGAACATTGGGGTACACGTGTCTCTTTCAGTTCTGGTTTCCTCAGTGTGAATGCCCAGCAGTGGGATTGCTAGGTCACATCGCAGTTCTATTTCCAGTTTTTTAAGGAATCTTCACACTGTTCTCCATACTGGCTGTACTAGTTAGTATTCCTACCAACAGTGTAAGAGGGTTCCCTTTTCTCCACATGCTCTCCAGCATTTATTGTTTGTAGACTTTTGGATAGCAGCCATTCTGTCTGGTGTGAGATGGTACCTCACTGTGGTTTTGATTTTCATTTCTCTGATAATGAGTGATATTGAACATCTTTTCATGTGTTTGTTAGCCATCTGTATGTCTTCTTTGGAGAAATGTCTGTTTAGTTCTTTGGCCCATTTTTGATTGGGTCATTTATTTTTCCGGCATTGAGTTGCATGAACTGCTTGGAGATTAATTCTTTGTCAGTTGCTTCCTTTGCTGTTATTTTCTCCCATTCTGAAGGCTGTCTTTTCACCTTGCTTATAGTTTCCTTCGTTGTGCAAAAAGTTCTAAGTTTATTTAGGTCCCATTTGTTTATTTTTGCTTTTATTTCCATTACCCTGGGCGGTGGTTCATAGAGGATCTTGCTGTGATTTATGTCAGAGAGTGTTTTGCCTATGTTTTCCACTAGGAGCTTTACAGTGTTTGGTCTTACATTTAGATCTTTAATCCATTTTGAGTTTATTTTTGTGTATGGTGTTAGAAAGTTTTCTAGTTTCATTCTTTTACAGGTGGTTGACCAGTTTTCCCAGCACCACTTGTTAAAGAGATTGTCTTTTTCTCCATTGTGTATTCTTGCCTCCTTTGTCAAAGGTAAAGTCAAAGATTTCTGCACTTGTGATGGGTCTGTTGAGATTTTGTGTTTCTTCCGGTTCATTTTTGGAAGGTTATACTTTTCTAAGAATTCATCCATTTCTTCCAAGTTGTCCATTTTATTGGCATATAGTTGCTGATAGTAATCTCTTAAGATCCTTTGTATTTCTTTATTGTCTGTTGTGATTTCTCCGTTTTCATTTCTAATTTTGTTGATTTGATCCCCCCCCCTTTTTTTTTCTGATGAGTCTGGCTAATGGTTTGTCTATTTTATTTATCTTCTCAAAGAACCAGCTTTTAGTTTTGTTGATTTTTGCTATAGTCTCCTTTGTTTCTTTTTCATTTATTTCTGCTCTAATTTTTATGATTTCTTTCTTTCTAACCCTAGTGTTCTTCATTTCTTCTTTTTTTCTAGTTGCTTTAGGTGTAGAGTTGGGTTATTTATTTGATTTTTCTCATTTCTCGAGGTAAGCTTGAATTGCTATGAACTGTCCCCTTAGCACTGCTTTTACTGAATCTCATAGGTTTTGAGTTGTCGTGTTTTCATTTACATTTGTTTCTATGCATATTTTGATTTCCTTTTTGATTTCTTCTGTGATCTGTTGGTTATTCAGAAATGTCTTGTTTAGCCTCCATATGTTTGTATTTTTAACAGTTTTTTTTCCCCTGTAGTTGACATCTAATCTTACTGCATTGTGATCAAAAAAGATGTTTGAAATTATTTCAATTTTTTTGACTTTACCAAGGCTAGATTTATGGCCCAGGATGTGATCTATCCTGGAGAATGTTCTATGTGAACTTGAGAAAAAGGTGAAATTCATTGTTCTGTGGTGAAATGTCCTATAGATATCAATTAGATCTAACTGGTCCATTGTATCATTTAAAGTTTGTGTTTCCTTGCTAATTTTCTGTTTGGTGGATCTATCCATAGGTGTGAGTGGGGTTTTAAAGTCTCCCACTACTATTGTGTTACTGTTAATTTCCCCTTTCATACTTGTTAGCATTTGTCTTACATATTGAGGTGCTTACATGTTGGGTGCATATATATTATTAACTGTTTTATCTTCTTGGATTGATCCTTTGATTATTATGTAGTGTCCTTCTTTGTCTCTTTTCACGGTCTTTATTTCAAAATCTATTTTGTCTGATATGAGTTTTGCTACTTCTGCTTTCTTTTGGTCTCTATTTGTATGAAATATCTTTGCAGCCCTTTACTTTCAGTCTGTATGTGTCCTTTGGTTTGAGGTGGGTCTCTTGTAGACAGCATATACAGGGGTTTGTTTTTGTATCCATTCAGCCAGTCTTTGTCTTTTGGTTGGGGCATTCAACCCATTTACATTTAAGGTAACTATTGATAAGTACAACCCCGTTGCCATTGTTTTATTGTTTTGGGTTTGAGTTTATAAACCTTTTCTGTGTTTCCTGTCTAGAGAAGATCCTTTAGCATTTGTTGAAGAGCTGGTTTGGTGGTGCTGAATTCTCTCAGCTTTTGCTTGTCTGTAAAGCTTTTGATTTCTCCTTATTTGAATTAGATCCTTGCTGGGTACAGTAATCTGGGCTGTAGGTTATTTTCTTTCATCACTTTAAGTATGTCCTGCCATTCCCTTCTGGCCTGAAGAGTTTCTATTGAAAGATCAGCTGTTATCCTTATGGGGATCCCCTTGTGTGTTACTTGTTGCTTTTCTCCTGCTGCTTTTAATATTTGTTCTTTGTGCTTGATCTTTGTTAGTTTGATTAATATATATCTTGGGGTGTTTCACTTTGGGTGTTTGACTTTTGGTGTTTCACTTTATCCGTTTGGGACTCTCTGGGTTTCTTGGACTTGGGTGGCTATTTCCTTCCCCATTTTAGGGAAGCTTTCAAGTATTATCTTAAGTATTTTCTCATATCCTTTCTTTTTGTCTTCTTCTTCTGGGAATCCTATGATTAGAAAGTTGGGGCATTTAACATTGTCTCAGAGGTCTCTGAGGTTGTCCTCATTTCTTTTAATTCTTTTTCCCTCTCTGCTTCATTTATTCCCACCATTCTATCTTCTACCTCACTTATCCTCTCTTCTGCCTCAGTTATTCTACTGTTGGTTCCCTCCAGAGTGCTTTTGATCTCATTTATTGCATTATTCATTATTGATTTACTCTTCTTTATTTCTTCTAGGTCCTTGTTAAACATTTCTTGCATCTTCTCAATCCTTGCCTCTAGTCTATTTGTCTGTAACTCCATTGTGTTTTCAAGATTTTGGATCATCTGTATTATCATTATTCTGAATTCTTTTTCAGGTAGACTCCCTATCTACTCTTCTTTTTGGTTTGGTGGGCATTTATCACGCTCATTTACCTGCTGAATATTTCTCTACCTTTTCGTTTTGTTTAGATTGCTGTGTTTGGGATGTCTTTTCTGTAGGCTGCAAGTTCGTGGTTCCTCTTTATTGTGGAGCCTGCTCCCTGTGGGTGGGGCTGAACTAGTGGCTTGTCAAGGTTTTCTGGTTAGGAGAGCTTGCATCTGTGTTATGGTGGTGGAGCGGTGCAATGAAGTGTCCAGTAGTGAGTTTTGGGGTGTCTATGGGTTTGGCATGGCTTTGGGCAGCCTGTCTTTTAATGCTCAGTTCCTGCTTTTCTGGAGAATTAGTGTGGTATGTCTTGCTGTGGAACTTGGCTCTTGGGTGGAGCTTGGTTTCAGTGTAGGTATGGAGGCTTTTGGGTGAGCTCTTGTCTATTAATGTTCCCTGGAATCAGGAGTTCTCTGATGTTCCCAAGTTTTGGAATTAAGCCTCCTGCCTCTGGCTTTCAGTCCTATCCTTACAGTAGCCTCAAGACTTCTCCATCCATACAGCACAGATGATAAAACATCTAGGTTGATGGTGAAACAATTCTCCACAGCGAGGGACACCCAGATAGTTTCACAGAGTTATATAGAGAAGAGAAGAGGGAGGAGGGAGATAGAGGTGACCAGGAGGAGAAGAGGGGGAATAAAAAAGGAGAGAGAGCAATCTAGCCAGGAATCAGTTCCCTAAGTGTTCTCCACAGCCAAGAATACCTAGAGAGATTCACAGAGTTAAATAGAGAAGAGTAGGGAGATAGAGGTGACCTGGGGGAGAAAAGGGAGAGTCAAAAGGGGAGAAATCAATCAAGCCAGTAATCACACCCCTACATGGAAATGGATACTGAAGATTAGATTCTTAAAGGTACAAATTTGATAACAAATACCCAAAAGCAAAGATTAAAAACCTAGAGTAGAGGTTAGACTCTCAAAAAACAATATTAAAAATACAGAACAAAATCAATCACAAAAATTATGAAATAAATATATATGACATTTACTTTAAAAATAGGGTCTTTTTTGGGGCAAGGTAATAATAGGTTATAAAAATGAAAATTAAAGGAGTAATAAAGAACTTAAATTAAAAAAATTAAAAAGTGACGATTGCAAAAATATATCTAGGAATTTCTCTGGAGCTGTTGCGGGCAGTGTGGGGTCAGCTCAGTTTAAGATATTTCCTTGTTCCAGCTTGTACTTGTTCTCAAGGTCTATAGGCCTCCTCCACTGCTTAGTCAATGTTAACTACAGGCTTTTAATCTGTTGCACCTGTCACTTTCAGAGCAGTTCCCTCTTCTTTGTTTATTTTGGCTTCCTTTGTTTGCAAGTCTCTTGAGTGTCTAATTTCTGCCCTGACACAAGGAGGTGAAGGTGGCTATTTAGGCTCTGTTGTTAAGTTGTGTTGTGGGGAGCGAAAGTGAAAGTGAAATCATTCAGTCATGTCCGACTCTTTGCGACCCCATGGACTGTAGCCTACCAGGTTCCTCCGTCCACGAGATTTTCCAGGCAAGAGTACTGGAGTGGGTTGCCATTTAGGGACACTGCAAACAAATATTGCTGGCGTGTGTGGGGAGTGGTCGCAGTGCATGGATCACACTGGCTTTGCCCCCAGCTCAAGGCGGTGAGTGTTTCCTGGGTCTACACTGCTCAGGCTCCAGGTTGCTCTGCAGGGGAACTGTCCAAAGCAGGCCCTGTGTTTCGTGCACTTCCCAGGTCTAAGCTGCTTAGGTTCAGGTTCTCGGGTACTCCACAAAGGCATAGACTCCGTTGGGTGTGCATTTTGTGCCCTTCCCAGGTTTGAGCAGCTCAGGCAACTAGGTTCTTGGCGAGTGCACTGTCCCAGGCGGGCTGTGTGTACTTCCCTGGTCCCAGCCGCTTGGTTTCCCAGGTGTGGCATGAACACCATCTCAGGTATGCCGTGTGTCTCCTCTGGGGAGCTGATCCCTGGCTGCGACCCTCCTGGGAGATGTCAACTGTCCAGGATCCCAGGAAGACGTGGTTAGCAACTGGGAGCCTTCTCACAGTTTAGTGGAGGGTGCTGGTCTCTGGGGCTAAGATTGGAGCAGCCCCTTGCCTTCCGGCTCTGGCTGTTGCCCGCCTGCCTCTCTGCCTCTGGTGGGTAGGGCCTGGTCTGCAGCCGGCCAGCTCTCCTTTGGTGTTGGCGCAATCTTTTGTTCTGTGAGCGGCCAGGCTGTGAGTTAAAGCCTTTTGTGGGAAAGTTCTCTTTTTTTTCCTCTCTGGTGATCCCACAGTTCAGGTTGCTATTTCACGTTAGCTCCTTCAGATTGTCCTCAGGACGTTCAGGCCTGGTCCTTACCCTAAGCATGCAGCCCACGCCTCCCTGTCCAGCCCCTGCTTGCTGGTGGCAGACACGAGCATCTGGGCTACTTCTCCACTGGGCGTTGCAGTTAGGCGTGTACTCTGTAGGTTTTTTTTTTCCCCCTTCCAGTTATGTTGCCCTCTGAGATTCCAAAACTCCCCACAGACCCACCTGTGAGAGGATTTCCTACTGTTTGGAAACTTCTCCTTCATGACTCCCTCCCCAGGATGGGTCTCTGTCCCTAACTCTTTTGTCTCTCTTTTTGTCTTTTTTATTTTGTTCTACCTCCTTTCAAAGGGAATGGGCTGCCTTTCTGGGTGCCTGGTGTCCTCTGCCAGTGTTCAGAAGTTGTTTCGTGGAAGTTGCTCAGCATTAAAATGATCTTTTGATGAATTTGTGGAGGAGAAAGTGGTCTCCCTCTCCTATTTGTCCACCATCTTGGGACTGCCCCTGTTGCAGGTTTTAATAATGATGCATACATATAGGTTATTAATGCCTTTTTAGAAACACAACTGACATGCTAGCATTGTTTTTCCTTGTCTTTCACATCAAGTATTATATTACTGTAGTCATCAACTTATAATTATTACATGGATTTAAAGTCCTCCTAAAAACAAATCTTCCGTGGTGGCTCAGACGGTAAAGTGTCTGTCTACAATGCGGGAGACCCGGGTTCGATCCCTGAGTCAGGAAGATCCCCTGGAGAAGGAAATGGCAATCCACTCCAGTACTATTGCCTGGAAAATCACATGGACAGAGGAGCCTAGTAGGCTACAGTCCATGGGGTCGCAAAGAATCGGACACGACTGAGCGACTTCACTTTCTCCCAAAAAGCAAATGTAAGCAAGAACAGAACAGTACTAAGAGGCAAATTAAAAATGCCCACGTGAGAAAAGAAGAATGATTTCAAATAAACAACCTAACTGTATAGCTCAAGGAGCTAGAAAAAAGAACAAAGTAAGCCCAAAGTTAGTAAAAGGAAAGAAATGACAAAGATTAGAGCAGAAATAAATGAAATTAAAAAGTAGAAAAATAATAATGAAATTGAGTTTGTTTTTTTTTAAGTAAACAATATTGACAAACCCTGACTTAGACCAACACAAGAATAAAAAGGATAAGAGACTACTATGAACAACTATACACCCAAAACTGGATAACCTAGAAAAATGTGCAAATTCTTAAAAAAACACAGTTTAACATGACAAAATTATGAGGAAATATAAAGACTGAACTCACCTATAACTAGGATGGAGATTGAATCAGTAATCAAAAACTTCTCAATAAGAAAAGCCCAGGACCAGACAGTTTCACTGGTGAATTCTATTAAACATTTAAAGAAGAACTAACACCAATCCTTCTCAAACTCATTCAAAAAATTGAAGATGAGGGAGCACTTTCAAATTATAAAGCTAGCATTATTGGTAAGCCAGACAAAGACCCCAGAGAAAAAAGAAAAAAAAAAAAGTATAGGTCAACAAACTTGGGTCATATAGATGAAAAAATCCTCCACAAAATACTAGTGAACTAAATGTAATCACACATTAGAAAGATCACACATAGGCTGTTTCAACCTATGAAAGTCAATTAATACAATGTACCACATTAACAGAATAAAGCATTCAAATCACATGATCATGACAATAGAGGCAGAAAACATATTTGACAAAATTCAGCACGCTTTCATAAAAGAATTGCTCCACAAACAAGGAAGAAATCACCTCAACATAAAAAAGACCATATATGAAGAGCCCACAGCTAATGTACTCTGCAGGAAAAGACAGAGAGTTTTTTCTCTAAGATCAAGAAGGCAAAGATGTCCACTCTTACCACCTCTATTTAACTTATTACTGAAAGGCCTGGGTAGAGCAATTAGGCAAAAAAAAAAAAAAAAGAAGTAAGAAAGTAAATAGCATGATCTTACATATATAGAAAACCCCACTCCACAAGAAAGAAACTTTCAGAAGTAATAAACGAATTCATTAGAGTTACAGGATCCAAAATCGACACACAAAAATCAGTTGTGTTTCTGTACACTGACAATGAAAACAATCGCATTTGCCATAGTGAAACCTAATATAAGGCCACCTGATGTGAAAAGCCAATTCACTGGAAAAGACCCTGATGCTGGGAAGAAGAGGGTGGCAGAGGACAGGGTGGTTAGCAGCATCACTGACTCAATGGACATGAATCTGAACAAACAGCAGGGGATAGTGAAGGATAGAGGAGCCTGTGGTGCTGCAGTCCACGTGGTTGCAAAGAGCTGGACACGACTTAGCCACTGAACCAGAGGAACAACAATATTACTTAGACTGCAGGTTTTCTTATTTTGGTGGATGTTCTAGGATTCAGATATACATCCGTAAGTCATTGGAAGCTGCTTTCAAATATTATGCAACTTCATATACTGTGCAATAACTTATAATAGTATGCTTTCATCTCCTCCCTCAAATCTTTGCACTGTCTTTGTTATACACATTACCTCTATACTTGTTCTAAAGGCCACAATATATAATACACTGTTACTATTTTTGCTTTAGACAATTATGTTTTAAAATGGTTAAAGGAAATGTGCCTTTAATATTTATCTTTCTTTTTACCATATTGGAATATCTTGACATCTTTGTATAAATCTAAATTTCCACCTGGCATCTCATTCCTTCAAACTAGAAAGCTTCCTTAAACATCCCTGGTGGCGCAAGTATTTTGGCAGTGAATTCTCTAAGCTTTTGTTTGTCTGAAGAACTCTTTATTTCACCTTCATTTTAAAAAGATATTTTCATTGGCTAGAGAATCTGGGTTGCCAGGTTTTTGTTTTTTAAGACTCCGAAGAGGTCACATTACTGTTTTGCATGGTTTCCGAAGATAATTTCGCTAACATTCTTCCTTTATATGTATGTTTCTTTTTACTCTGGCTACCTTCAGGATTTTTTTCTTTATCCTTGATTTTCAGCATTTTTGCCATGATATTTTCAGGGACTTGGGGGAAGTGTTTACTTACTCTTTTTTTTTTATTCTCTGCAGTGGCTTCCCAGATGGCTCAATGGTAAAAAATCTGCCTGCCAGTGCAGAAGCTATAGGAGATGCAGGTTCGATCTCTGGGTCTGGAAGATGCACTAGGGGAGGAAATGGCACTCCACTCCAGTATTCTTGCCTGGGAAATCCCATGGACAGAGGAGCCTGGAGAGCTACAGTCCACGGGGTTGCAAAGAGTCAGAGATGACTGAGTGAAGGAGCAGGCATGCACACATTCTCTGAAATTCTTGGATTTGTTTGATTTCGTTCACTAAGTTTGGAAAATTCTGTGGATTGATTTGGGCTGCATGTGACAGAGAATTGAAACAAAGTAGAAGTTTGTTTCTCTTTTATGGCCTGGATCAATATCAAGGACCAAATTATTCGTATTGTTTTGTCTTGCAACATTTTTATGGTGCCTTAGGATCTAACATGGGGCTTCCCTCATAGCTCAGTCAGTAAAGAATCTGCCTGCAATGCAGGAGACCTGGGTTTGATTCCTGGGTCTGGAAGATCCCCTGGAGAAGGAAATGGCAACCCACACCAGTATTCTTGCCTAGAGAATCCCATGGACAGAGAAGACTGGCAGGCTACATCTATGGGGTTGAAAGAGTTGGGCACGACTGAGCTACTAAGCACACAGGGTCTAACACGGGTGCCTAAGCCCCAGTCATTATTTTATCATTCAGCCAGGAGGGAAAAAAACTAGGTAAGGGAGAAGAATGTACCCCTCTCTTTGAAGACTCGTAAGAAACTTCTTTAAAGTCCCATCTGATAATTATTCTTATGGCTAGAACTTAGTTAAGTTGCCCACACTGGACACAAGAAGACTGGGAAATATATTTTTTATTCTGAAAAGTGAAGTTGCTCAGTCGTGCCCGACTCTTTGTGATCCCATGGACAGTAGCCTGCACCAAGCTCCTCCATCCATGGGATATTCCAGGCAAGAGTACTGGAGTGGGTTGCCATTTCCTTCTCCAGGGAATCTTCCTGACCCAGGGATCGAACCCAGGTCTCCCGCATTGTAGACAGACGCTTTACCGTCTGAGCCACCAGGGAAGTCTTTTTATTCTGAATGGCCATCTAAATAGCTAAAACTCATGAGGTCTCTGACTAAGAAAATAAGGAATATAGAGTAAGGGGGGAGGATAGCAGTCTTTTCCACAGCTTTGTGTAAAAACCATCTCTATAAGCCTTTAAAAACTACAAGTAAGTGGTGTTTCAAATACCTATTGCTATGTAACAACCACTCCAATACTTAGTGGTTTTAAATAATAATATTTTCTTATTTCTCATCATTCTGTGCTTGGCTGGTCTCATCAGTTCAGTTGCTCGGTCATGTCCAACTCTTTGTGACCTCAAGGACTGCAGCACACCAGGCTTCCCTGTCCATCACCAACTCCCAGAGCTTGCTCAAACTCATGTCCATCAAGTTGGTGGTGCCATCCAACCATCTCATCATCTGTCATCCCCTTCTCCTCCTGCCTTCAATCTTTCCCAGCATCAGGGGCTTTTCCAATGAATCAGTTCTTCGCATCAGGTGGCCAAAGTATTGGAGCTTCAGCTCTAGCATCAGTCCTTCCAATGAACACTCAGGACTGATTTCCTTTAGGATGAACTGGTTGGATTTCCTTGCATTCCAAGGGATTCTCAAGAGTCTTCTCCAACACCACAGTTCAAAAGCAACAATTCTTTGGTGCTCAGCTTTCTTTATGGTCCAACTCTCATATCCATACATGCCTACTGGAAAAACCATAGCTTTGACTAGATGGACCTTTGTCGGCAAAGTAATGTCTCCGCTTTTTAATATGCTGTCTTGGTTGGTCATAGCTTTTCTTCCAAGGAGGAAGCTAAGCTCAGTTGGATGATTTTTCTAATCTACACAGTGTCTGCTGAGATCACGTGTGAGGCTAATTTCGGAGGAGTGCTTGGCCAACAATATATGACGGCCTTGCTCACAGGTCTGGGGTCCTGGTAGGGAAGACTGGACTATTGAGAAGGCCGCAATTCCTCCCCAGTTCTCCATCAGGAGAGCTAAGTCTCTCTATGTGGTGATCGAAGGCTCTTTAAGAAACCAGGTATAAGATGCCAGGTCTCTGAAAGCCTGGATTCAGAACTGTCATGATGGTACTTCTATTGTATTCTACTGGTCGAAGTAAGTCACAAGGTTATCCTAGATATAACTCTAGGAGAAAGAGACCTCACCTTTGTATGGAAGGTGAGGCAAATGTACAGAATGAGAGGAGGAATTGCTGGTGGCTGTCTTTGGCCGTTTCCCAGGTGGCACAGTGGTAAAGAATCTGCCTACCAATGCAGGAGACACAAGAGATGCAGGTTTGATCGCTGGGTTGGGAAGATCCCTTGGAGAAGCAAATGGCAAAACACTCTAGTGTTCTTGCCTGGGCGATCCCATGGACAGAGGAGCCTGGCAGGCTACAGTTCATGGGGTCACAAGAGTCGCTTGAGCAACCGAGCATAAGCACACATACAAGTCTTTGGCTGCAGTCAGATCACGACTTAGAGGTTCTCAATAGGAGTTTGCTGAAGTTGTCTGTATTTAGGGTGAAAGGAAGAAGTGAGGAAACTCACAGGCAATTATGTTTCATATGTGATAGTCCGATTCACCAGCCTCCTCTGACGTCACGACCAGAATCCCAGCAGACAAAACCTTGGAAGAGCACATAGAAGTACCCATAATGGGACCTCCTGGTGGAGAATCCCAGGGACAGGGGAGCCTGGTGGGCTGCCGTCTATGGAGTCGCACAGAGCCAGACACGACTGAAGCGACTGAGCAGCAGCAGCAACAGCAGTGATCAAGTGGTTAAGACTCCATACTTCCACCGCAGGAGGTGTGGGTTCAGTCCCTGCTTGGGGAACTAAGACCCGGCATGCCGAGTGGCACAGCTGAAAAATAGAGAGAAAAAAAAAAAACCCATAATTTTTGCACAGAGCAGTTCCTAAAGTGACAAAATTCCTCTCATACAGAGTTGTCAGCAGTGCGAACCAGTATTAAGTTTCCCTGATAGCTTAGTTGGTAAAGAATCGGCCTGCAAGGCAGGAGACCCCAGTTCACTTCCTGGGTCAGGAAGATCCACCGGAGAAAGGATAGGCTACCCACTCCAATATTCTTGGGCTTCCCTTGTGGCTCAGCTGGTAAAGAATCCACCTGCAATGCGGGAGGGCTGGGTTTGATCGCTGGGTTGGGAAGATCCCCCGCAGAAGGGAAAAGCTACCCACTCCAGTATTCTGCCTGGAGCATTCCCTGGACTGTACAGTTCATGGGGCTGCAAAGTCCACGGGGACACAACTGAGTGACTTTCCCTTTCTTTCTAATGTGTGTCTTTGTTTTATTTTTTAAGATTTCTTTTGATGTAGACCGGTTTTTAAAAGGCTTTATTGAATTTGTTACAATACTGCTTCTGTTTTATGTTTTGTTTTGTTTTGGCTGTGAGGCATGTGGGATCTTAACTCCCCACCAGGGATGGAACCAGCAGCCCCTGCAATTGGAAGGTGAAGTATTAACCCTTGGACTGCCAAGGAATTCTGCTAAAGTGTGTCTTTAAATTATGTGTCCCTTTGACCTAGTAATTCCATTTTTAAAGACTCTGTCATAAGCATATAGTTTAACAAGTGTGAACAAAGATGTATAGTGAACTGTTTTGTACACAGATAAGAAATTGGAAATAATTGAATGTTTCTTAGAAAAGGGAGATTTATCTAGAGGGATAATAGAATACACTACAGTTTTGAAGGATAATAAAGTGTGAAAGATCTTCACCATACATGAAGTGGTAAAAGTGGCCTAAAGAGAAGGTAAATTTAGACACGTATAAATTAGATATAATTTCCTTTTTTGCAAAATTGTACACAAGAAAACGTCTAGAATGTTAACAATGGCCGTATTATCGTTTCTATTTCTTTTTCTCAGTTGTATTTTCTAAAACTTTTTTTTACAATAAATAAGGACTGTTAATGACTAAAATTATATACAACATTTAATACTAAAGCAGTTGCACAGTACTCCCTTGGCTTGGTTTATGTTTTCCAAATATAACCATGTAAGTGAGGTTTATGTGAGTTCTCTTTGTTCTTCCCAAGGAACAGAGAATTATATTCAAGCATTCCCTTTCTGGATATAATTGTAATTTTTGAGCCTTGCCATCTGTGTGGGGCTTCTTGCATTTCTCCTTACTGGTTCAGCCTTTCAGCTACACTTTGGAATAATTACAACAGAACTAACCTTGAAGTTATCACCTCTGATAGCAAAAGAAGGCAAGATCCTGGGAATCTGAATTATTATTATTATTATTTTGCTGTGAAGCCTGTGGGATCTTAGTTCCCTGTCTAGGGATCGAACCCACACCCCCTGCATCAGAAGGCAATGTCTTAACTGCTGGACCACTTGGGAAGCCCCGATCTTAATTTTTCTTACAGTAGAAGAATATTCTTCTTAAATTCCACATCTCCTTTACACTTTTTCATAGGTTGTGTGTAGGTTCCACAGGGGATCCTGGGTACTACGTCCTGGGGAACCATTGCGATCTCTATCTTGAGACATCCATGGCTCCGTCTGGTCCTTATTCAGAAGGACCACTGTTACTGACAGTGAGGCCTCTCCAGATCTGGGGGCTGTCTTAGCTGCTCCTGCTTCCTTCAGAAGTGGATTTAAAATTATCCCACTCTTCACAAACATCCCATGGGCTCCTAGGAAACCAGGTGGGGCTGTAGAAGAGCCTTCACCACCTATTTCTATTCAAGTGCTCCTGCACCCTCTTGAAGTAGGGGGCGCTCTGAGGCCTTGTCTTAGGAACCCTACCTGGGACGGTCCGTGGGGAGCAGACCATGCCATGCATGCTACATGCATGGGCAGTAGCCGGCTCACTGGCTCCTGGATTCCTCAGATGTTGCTACAGTTTCTACTATTTCTATTTTCCTTTCCCCTTCATTTCTGATATGATGAAGGGCTCTGTCTCAATGGATAAGTAACCCATTTACTTGATTTCTTTGATGCTTTTATTCTCCCACTTCAGGGGAAAAGTTGCTCTGTGTTCTACCAAATCCTTGAAGCTCAAAAGCCAAGATTTAGAAGACAGTGATAAGGTTTCACCATTACATGAGGGGTTTGTGATAGGATTCTTTTTTGTAATCTTTACCAAGCTGTGGTGGCATCCTTTTACTATATTGAGATGTCTACTGCCATCAAGCATGGGCATTGTAAGTATCTATGGAGATAACCATGTATTTTCCCTTATATACCTTATAAAGTAGTAAATCACATTAATAGATAAGTATATATTCAGTCTTCTGTATTTCTGAAGGAAGGTCTCCTTTGTCATGAATTATCAGCTTTTTACTATGCTGGTGGCTTATTGAAAGGGTCACTGAGATTCTGAAAACCTATGATTGAATTTGAGCTTTTTGTAGGTGCCTGACTCTGATCAAGTCAGTTAATTTTCATTAACTTTAGTTCCCTCAAGGGTAATACGCGTACATTCCATTTTGTTCACAAAGTAGCTGTTAGGATTAGATGATATAAGATTCTTATTTAATAAAAAGGTTGCATAAATATCATTTATTATCTAAGGTATTGAAGAGAACTGAGTGCTTATACTTATATTCCCCAGTTGGGAAGCATGAGCTATGTAGCACAGCACGAATGAGAGTGAACCAGGACACTGAATGACCACTTTGTGCAACTCCCCTCTTTCCAAGTGGCATTGGCTCCATCCCCCAGATGGATGAGGAACCCAAGGCACACAGGATGATAATTAATTTTCACCAAGACTGCTTCTATGTTAGAAATGCCATCATGGCCTTGTCTGAGAGTCCTGGGATACCAACCAATAGTTCTTGGTTTGTAACTGGAGCTACTTCTTCAAGAATAAAGGCTTTATTTTGATGGGTAGGAAGAAAATGGCCCATGGGATGGTATTTTGAAGGTTGACCACTAGATGGCATTATGAACCTATCAGAATTGGTTTAATGAGGCATTTATTCACCAGTTAAATACTAATTAGTTAAAGTTATTAGTAAATGGGAAGTTAGTGATAATAATAGCACCATCTTTGAGAAAGCTGCTTGTACCCATTGTTTTGAATGTCAGCTAAAGATAGCAGTAATACATGGCTATCTAGGGACACTGTTATTTAGCTCTACTTCAAAGTGATTACCTCTGTAAGGAAAATAACTACATTATAGCAAATAGAATGGATATACTCTCAGAAACAGAAAGTGAGAAATTCTATCAAAAAAACTAAACATATTTTTCATTCTCAATTGAATTGCCTTTGTGAGATAAATGAATTCTAAAAAGGGTTTAGATAAGTATATCAACAACAAGATTAAACTTGGCTTTAAAAGGAAGTGGGTAGGATGACAATGCGGAAATAATTTTAGGTTTAACTCAGTGAAGGCTGCTTATTCTGAGGTTCCTTTTGGCAATTGGACACTTAGATGGATGGAATTTTAGGTAGTAATAATAACAAATGTTATGATGATAGTTTTTAATTATTTTAATTCATATTGAATGTTATGATAGGAAGTAACTGAATGTAAGGCTAGGCCCTCTTTGATGGGGATGCTGATAGTAGCATTAACTCACCCTAAACAAACGCTGGCTTTTCTGTTTTTATTTTTGTGTTGTTTTATCTTTTGGCAGCATCTCACACAGCATGTGAGATATTAGTTCCCGGCCCCCTGCACTGGCAGCCTGGAGTCTTAAGCAGTGGACTGCCAGGGAACAAACCTCTGGTTTATTCTTCTGCTTTCCTATAATCTCATTTACCCACTCCATGCATCTCTACTTCCTCCAGTACACCTTTACAGGTTTCCCTTGCTATCAAAAAGTAGAGTGTTTCAATGGAACCTTTCACAAGCTACAGCAGTGTAAAGCAAAGAAGCAATTATCTTAGGACATGTCTTGCTAACAAGAAGCACAAAATACATGGAGATAAAGCACAGATGCTCAAAGACAGAGTTCAAAGCCACGGCGGCTGGGTGCTGAGCGTGATTGTGGGGAAGAAGCTTGGTAGGACCACCCTCCTTGTTCCAGGCGCCCCTCTGCCTCTACAATGCAAAACAAACGCTGAACACTTGTTTTGCTTTTTGCCTTTTATGGTCAAAGCAAAAATCTCCTTCAGACGTCTTTCCATTAGAGAAAACAAGTACTCATGCAGGTCTTCTGTAAAAGCAGAGTGGCTTTGAGTGAACTTTTGAAAATCAGGAGATACCTGCACTGACTCTCGTAGTATTTTAAAGAATATAGCAAGTTTCTCTCTCTTTTAAAAAAAATTTGTTTATTTATTTAGTTAGTTATTTTTGTGGCTGCACTAGGTCTTTGTAGCTGTGAGGGCTTTTCTCTAGGTGTGATGAGTAGGGGCTCCTCTCTAGTTGTGGTATGAAGGCGTCTCTTGTGGACCATGGAGTCCAGGCCCATGTAGCACGTGGGTTCAGTCGTTTCCGCTCCCGGACTTTAGAGCACAGGCTCAATAGTTGTGGCACATGGGATTAGTTGCTCCACGGCTTGTGGGCTCTTCCTGGGCCAGGGATGAAGCCGTGTCTCCTGCATCGGCAGATGCATTCTTTACCACCTGGGAAGCCCTGTGTCAATCTCTCTGGAATTTCTTGAGAAAGAAGGAACTACCATCAGCTGTAAGCACAGCTCCTAACTTGCGCTCAGTCCTACTCCGAATGTTCTTGTGTGCGTGCTAAGTCACTTCAATCATGTCCGTCTCTTTGCAACCCCATGGACTGTAACCCACCAGGCTCCTCTGTCTGTGGGATTCTCCAGGCAGGAATACTGGAGTGGGTTGCCATGCCCTCTTCCAGGGGATCCTCCCGACCCGGGGATCCTCCCGACCCAGGTATCAAACCTGCATCTCTTAAGTCTCCTGCATTGGTAGGCAGGTTCTTTACCACTATGACCACCTGGGAATGTTCTTATTATCATATGTTTGTGATGATGCCTATTAGGGATTTTTTTACAACTATGAAATGACAGACCTGTCATCAACAATTCCATAATTTATATATATGGACATGCTTGATAAAGAAAAGACCAATTTCTAATGGCCAGGAGGTCTGAGGAAAGAAGAAAAAGAAGGAGAAGAAATATCCCAAAGATGTAGTGCATAGCAATTCATTATCTAGAGTTGCGATCCCACAGAAAAGTTCATAAATGTCAAGGATCCTAAGAAAATATGTTTACAGTTTTCCTGGGTCAAATTTTTGGCTTCAAACTTTATTTTTACGATTTTGAGGAATTCTGTCTTCACAGTTAATCAGTAAATGGTCAACATTTAAGTCATACCACTCTTCTGAAATCAACCAAAGTTCAAGTAGAATATTCTTAGTCAAGTGTTGTCACGCTGACTAAGGGCAAGGGTGAGGGAAGGTGGGAGAGGATTGGGGCCATCACAGAAGGCACAACAACAACTTCATTCTAGGGCTGGAGAGTTCTCCAAGTCCAGGAGTCAGAGTTCCTAACCAATGGGAGAGGTGGGAGCTTGAACTGCCCCCTTAGGTCAGTGGGAGAAAAATGTTTGGAATGTTATTTGCATAACTGTGACCTCAATTCAATATAACATGCCCGGGCAGGTAGAATCCACTCCCCTGGAGGTCGAAGTCTCAAGGGTATACTTTTACTATTTCAATGAGAGATATTCTTATCGTGGGATAATGTTCTCATCTACATAAGGTGAGACTATAAATTAATGTGATTCATTTAACAAGAACATGTATAACCGAATGTATGCTCTGTCCCATTTGAGTCTTTCTTATACACTCTTCTGTGTAAAAGAATGACTAAAATGCAGTTATCTTTTTCATCAAAAGAAATCAGATTATTTCTATTATAAACCTCCCTCTCTCCACCAAGTCAATGTCTGTCTCCCATTTTATCCTAACACAAAGAGCATTCAGAAGAGGAGTGAAGAGGCCGATGGACAGAGGTACCCTGGAAAGAATCTTGAAATGTGAGACCCACTACCACCTTTGCCTTGCAGCAACTTTGTGCCTTTGGGCCAATCAGGTGACCTCTTAAAGGCTCCAGCTTCCTGGTCTGTAGAATATGGAGCTGAATCAAAGAGCTTCTTGGGCGGTGGGTTTCTACCCATTGAGCACAGTAGAGTCACTGAGGGTCTTTGAAGGAGATGAGTTCCTTGAAATAAGTAATGGTGTTTTAAACCCAGAGCTTACCACAGGCATGACATGTAGTCAGGTTGCCAAAGTAGCAAATAAACACAGGATGTTCAGGGAAACTTGGATTTCAGATAAATGATGAATACATTTTTAACATGAGCATGTCCCAAATATTTCTCTGACAACTCCACACATAACAGGAAGTCCAAGTTTGTATCTGGAATGAATTTACATCATCAAGCCTCTACAGGGGGAAATTTAGATGAAGAAGGTAAAGAGGTAGGAGGTGTCTGTTTCCATAGATTTTCAGATATACCACATGAGGAGTCCCTTTCTCTCTCTTTTTTCTTCCCTCCAAGCTTAACAGCCTTGATTGGAGTACTTTTTAAACCTTAGACAAGAATTATTATATCAGTTGAAGTGCTTTAGTCTGTGAGTAAAGTATTGTTGCTTAGTCACTGAATTGTGTCTGACTCTTTGTGATCCCATGGACTGTAGCTCTCCAGGATCCCCTGTCCATGGAATTCTGCAGGCAAGAATACTGGAATGAGTGGCCATTCTCTTCTCCAGGGAAACATCACAACCCAGAGATCGAATCTGGGTCTCCGGCATTGCAGGCAGATTCTTTACCACTGGACCACCAGGGAAGTCCAGGTGTTGTTCTTTGGAAGTCCTTTATATGTTAAACCCTGACTCAAAACAAAGACACATCTATGTTGGTCCTAACATAACCCTTTAAACATGTTATCCTTTAGTCAGAATGATTACAACATCAAAAGTTGATGATCACTTTTCTTTTTGCTCAGAGAAAAATTTTTTTAACTTGAAGAAACCTTCTTCTTTTTCCTATTATTCACTTCAATCTTTCATGCCAAGCATATGGCACAATATCCCATGGAGTATAAGTACAACAGACTTAGAAAAGCTGGCAGAATCCTCTTTTCAGAGGGGGGTTTCTTTCAGCTGGAATTCATCCAAATATACTTTCATTTTTAAGTAGGTTATTAGAAGGAAGGTCAAACAGATAATAATTTTCTTTTGATGCCTGATACTGCCCAAGATTCTTAAAGTGCTCTGTACTCTGGTTTTAACCTCCCATCACTTTGATCAGGCAGAGCAGGCCACCATGCACGTTTTAGTGTGGGGAATATTTAACTAGTCTCAAGACCTGCAAAAGGGACTTGGCCCTGATTTTTCACACAGTGTTATAAGCTTTTGTTCACCATGTAAATGGAGTGTGTAACTGGGGTAAATTCTTTCATAGTGCTCCTAAAACACACATATTAAAGAGTATTTTCCCAAAGCTTACATAAAATTCCAAGTGGTATACACAGTAAGTTTTAAATGCTACATATGGAGAAAGGAGAAGAGTAAGAAAACTGGTATTTAATGAATAGCTTTGCTATTCCAGACATGATGCTAAATGTCTGACATGTTTGAATTTATAAAATCTTGCAAACTACTTTTGGGGGTTATTTTATAGGCTATGGATTCATCCAAGGTTATCCATCTAATGAACATCAGAGAAAGAATAAGAATGATTGCCAAAGGCTACTCCTGCAAAGGAAGCGATGTGGGTTTCTACAAACATACACTTGATAAGGGAGTTTTTTCTTAGTCTGTATCTTTGCTCGTTTGTTAAAATAGAGTCTCTCTTTAGGGTGGAATTGCAGAGCAGGCTTTAAATCCCAAACAGCACTCTCCTGATCACAAGCAGGATATTCAAGCAGAGATCATTTCTTCAGAAAGATGGGCACAGTTTCTCCTGCTCACTGGTAAGGGTAGTCAGAGTCTCTGGAATTCCATGCGTTACACATTCCAAGCACAACAAATCAATCATTATTTTCAGGAAGAGTGTTCAAAGTTCTCTTCCTTCTTTAGGTGATATGACAGAACAAAACAAAAACGAACCAAACAAAAACCCTGGGTACATGTTATTGGCTTGGCCAAAATGTTCATCCTGGTTTCTCCATAACATCTTACTGAAAAACCCAAACCAACTTTTTGGCCGACCCAATACTTCGGAAGCATCGGATCCAGGGTCTCCTTTGTTTACAGATCTTTTAATTTCAACACAGCTTCATCATTTCCTGAGGGCAAAGAAAACGAAGATGATGGATTTTTGTAATGAGTGAGTAAATGGCTATTGAACTTTCTTGACCTAATTATGTAAATCTGAATCGTAGCTCAAAATAACACAGGCTTAGAATCTTGAGCTGTATGTGAATTCTTCAAAAAAGGCTTGGAGGTACGCATAAGAGTTCATAGCGACTGCATGAGAAAAGTCTGAACTTTTTTTTTTTTTTTTCTTTTTTTTAGAGACAGCAGCAACTGGGGTGCATGTATTTCCTCCTGGGCCTGGCAGGCTGGGAGCAGAGCACAGACAAAGGCACCAAGGCACATGGGCCTGTGATGGCCTGGATTTCGCCTCCCAGGTGGTAATGAAATGGATGTGTAGGGACTGAAGTGATCTTCCCAGAACTGAGAGAAGGGCCTTTGTGGTGTGGAAGCAACACAAGCGTTGAGCATGGCACAGGTGCAGGAGACGGGGTGCAGTGGGTGTGAGATGGGGTGTGCTGGGGTGGGGTGACCTTGGGGTCACGGCCTGTTGAAGCACGTTGGGCCCAGGATGTTGACTCGAGAAGCTGGGTGCCGGGGGCTAGGAGAATGGAAAGGCCCCCGAAGGTATGTCCGTAGACAGGATAGGCCCTGCGTGAATCGGGGAGAGTCAAGGTAGCTCCCACAGGAAGGCGATGAGAGGGCAGGTCTCGGGCTCCTGTTCAGGAATCCATGGACAGCTGCAGTCCCTCCTGCATGTCCATCTGGATTTGGCCAGTGCCACCTCTGTCAAGAGTTCTGAAGGCTCAGAAAACTGACCAGCCGGACCAGAGAGCTGATGAAGCTGTCAACACCCATGCTTCCTCCCTTATCTGAGTGGCTTCGGACTATACTGTCGTGGAGAGCCTCATTCAAGTAGAGTCCTTATGCCTCAAAGGTCCCTGGGGAGTTCCCCGCTGCCCACGGTCCCTAAACCACCAACTGTCAAACTGTCTGTATGTTTCCCGCCACTTCTGAATATCGTTCCATAAGCACTGCTGTTGCTGCTGCTGCTAAGTCACTTCAGTCGTGTCCAACTCTGTGCGACCCCATAGACGGCAGCCCACCAGGCTCCCCCGTCCCTGGGATTCTCCAGGCAAGAACACTGGCGTGGGTATAATTTCTCAAAGTCCAGCTTGCTGGTCGTGACACTATCGATCACGGCCACCAGGCTGCGACAGGTGTCAACGCCCAAACGATCAGTCTTCAAATCAGGATGTTGGCTTACGACTTGGTTGAGAAGGGCTGAGAGTGCTGTGGCACTGAGTGCTCTGTGTCTACAGTCAGCTTGGGAAAGCGCCTCGGGAACTGCCGGACTTCCTCACCTTCTGGCCTGGAGGCTGGAGTGAGGCGTGCAAGGGGCGGGGTCTGGGCAGTGCTGCGCAGGCGCCTCCCGGTCCGCGCCAGTGACCCCGCCCAGGATGCACGTGGGAGTCCCCGCAGCACCGCCGCCACTGAGGCTGGCGCTCGTGCAGTGTTCCCCCGACCCACGTCTCCTCCCAGTTCCGCCCAGCCTCCACCTTCTCCCTTGCCTCTGCCTCCTCGTCCCCCTCGCCCACCTCCGACCCGCTTGTCACCAGCACTGTGGCTATGAGTCAAGATTCCCCCACGCTCACCGTCTCCTGCTCCAATCACCTCTGTATCATCCCCAGGTGTTGGACTTCGGAGGAAGGCTGCTTGATAAACTCTAAAGGAAGTTAAGCAACAAACTCCGGTTATCTCCAGCAAAAATAAGAAAGAATTGAAAGGTAAAAAATATTTGCTGCCTGAAGTTTTTTTTTTTTTTTTTATGAGACATGTGGGTTTTCATCTTTAGGTTTCCCAATAACTTAGACATATTAAGTGTTTAATTTGCTGCTTTAGGATAGAAATTTCCTAGATTCAACAGTGATTTGTTCAATAACTTCAGAAACTTTGTGGTGAATGCAGACATGGATATAGGGGGCAGACTAGAACTATAAACTGGTATAATAGACAGAAGCTGTCACTGCATATGGAGAAGACTATGACAACCCACTCCAGTACTCTTGCCTGGGAAATCCCATGGATGGAGGAGCCTGGTAGGCTACAGTCCATGGGGTCACGAAGAGTCGGACACGACCGAGTGACTTCCCTTTCACTTTCAACTTTCCTGCACTGGAAAAGGAAATGGCAACCCACTCCAGTGTTCTTGCCTGGAGAATCCCATGGACGGGAGCCTGGTGGGCTGCCGTCTGTGGGGTCGCACAGAGTGGGATACGACTGACGTGATTTAGCAGCAGTCACTGCATAAAAGAACCAGGTACCAAAATTTGAGAAAAAAGATGGGAATAAATTCTAAGGGATTTATCTTTAGTGTGACATGAATGTCAGGTCATCCTTATACTGTCCCACCCACGTATTCTATAACTGAACAGAGAAGCACAAGGTCCTTGAAAATGCTCCACTTTTTGCACATTTAACAATGTGCGAAGAGCCTGTGAGAAATGTGTTTTTGAATATAGTTAATGATAATGGAATATTACAAAGTGTGATGTTGGTCCTTTAAAATGGTTTGAGTCAAAGATCATCTGCTGGCATATGGATTTCAGTTTTGCTACCCTAAGGAGATGGCTTCAGATTACAGTATTTAAAAATTTTAGTTTACTCTCTGAGCTCTAATTTAATATTAACTTTCACTTAGAGAAATGTCTCTTGAAATCTAACCTGAGCCAAAGGAAAACTTTCACTGACAATACCTTTTGCCTGGGAACGATTCTTTGCCACTCCCAGTGTTCCTGTCTCGATCCTTCTGATGTCTATTACTATTTTGTTTTTGAACTCGGTGGGAGGGGGGTGTCTCAAAGTGTGATCCATTCTTCCTAGAAAACCTCAGCATCACTTCGAATCTCAGACAGAAACCCTCAGCATCACCTCGAATTACAGACGAGGCAGGCGTACGGCAGACTTGCCTCAGTGTCAGTCTAACTCAGACCAGAGAGGGTCTTCTCTGATTGGGGACAGAGATCATTAAAACTGTGTAAAAGCTAGGCTTGCACCCTGATTCATGAAGGAATCACCTTTGCTTACACACCTAAAAGAAGAGGGTCCCTGATGGCTCGTGAAACCAGGAAGAAACCTGACCCTGAAAATGCTAAACATATGGATTACAACTGAACACGATATTGTCCCAGTATTCAGGAAACTGATGAAAGATTTTCAGTTTTATCCTAGTGTTCGTCTCCTGAAGACACATAGAGTCTCAAATAGTACAGGCCACATCCCTGATTTTTTTAAAATGAACTTTTAGCCAAACAGCTGGTAAACAGGTTTCCTTGAATGCATTCAATATCTTACTGTCTTTTCAAAGATTCCCTTTGATCATTCATTTCTCTGCTAGTCTAAGTTCTTATCATTGATTTCTTCTATGGGTGTAAGGCTCATACTCCTTGTTCCCACAATATTATGCAAATCTGTAATACTCCTAAAATGAAAACCATAGTGCTCAACGTGCTATTACAATAAAAAGTTTTGAATGATAGTCATAAAAAGACTAATTTGGTCTCTCTCTAATTTAAAACAAGACCCTAATACATTTAAGGGTTTGAGAAAAGAGGCATTGCTATTTGACTCATTCTCCCTGACCAGTCTTTGAGTTGTTAGTCTTGAGTCTGTTTTCTCTATGTTTTCTTAACCAAAGTATATCCTACTAAATCTGAGAAGCAACCATCCTAGGTTAAGATTTTGATTCATGTTTCTCTCTTTTCCTTTCCAGTGTTTCTCTCTGATCGTCCCTGATTTCCCATAGCATTTAATACTCATATAATGCAAAGAGCTAACCGTGTTCCCTAATGAATTTGTACGTGTACATATGGTCCATATCTTGAAACAGTTTTTAATTTCATATAGCTGTGCACTCAGCTGCTGGTTTCTACTGCTTCCAGAAACCTTGCCAGACCATCTGCAGACCTCTAATTATACTTCTGACCAGAGGGCAACTGGCAGGAATTAAGTGTTATCATCATATTCAACAAAGTTTCATGATTCCAAAGCCCTCACTCAGAAGCAGTACCAACTGGCCTTCAGAAAGAGACAGAGGTTAGCAAGGCCCCTACTTCAATTGCTGTCTTGCATTCATGCTTCTCTGAGTCAGCAAGTGTTGTTGATGCTTAAGAGGAGCCAAACTCATTTGATGAGCAATTTCAGCAGCTGGGGAGACAGCTTCAAGTTCAAGTCCCGATGACCATGGCAACCATTTCCAGCTTCTTTTTGAATGGGTTTCCAAAGGACTATGTAGTAGAAATAAGGGCAAAATTAGAATACATTTTAGCTATTGTAAATTCTCTATAGCAAAATGTGCAAACTATGCCTATTCTTGTAAATAAAGTTTTATTGGACCACACCCCCCCCCCCACAAAAAAAAAAGAGTAGCAGGACTCAGACCCTGCACAAAATCATCAGCTGGTCAGAACAATAGGGCTGGATATGTGAACAATAACAAAGATTTTCAAGATGCTGGCATACCTTCTTGGAATCAGGAGGAATAATTGTGACTGTCCTTAAGATCACAGCAAATCATAGGATGAGGCTAACTAAATGCAGCTTTAAGGAATCCCCACCAGAAGAAAAGACCCGCTAGACTGAAGGAAGCAAGCTAGTTCAGCAGACCTTCTGTGTAGGAGGTGACCTGAAGTGACGGAGTGCAGGATCCCTGTGAAAGCCTTGCTGACCAGGGTTGATTCAGCTGATCTGAAAATGGTTGTCCCCTTTCTCCTCAATAATCCACCGCAAAGTAGCATGATTTATCTATAATCGGTTAACTCCTACAATTTTTTTTTTTTTTTTTTTTTGGTTGCATGGTATGTGGGGTCTTAGATCTCCAACCAGGAACTGAACTCATGCCCCTTGTATTGGAAGCAGGAAAATTTAGCCACTGGACCGCCAGAGAAGTCCCTACTCCTACAGTTCTTTATTCATGCCCTTCTAGCCATTTAGTTATCACATCCAGTTCCATCACTTGCTTCTTTATCTAACTCCCTGCATGAAGGGATGTTTTTGGGGAAAGGACACACATACACACATGCTATTGTGTTTGTTGTTTCAGGGGAGCCTAAAGCTGTTGTGTTAGTCAGAAGGGAACTTCCTGCTTTTATTTTGTGAGTGGACTGGTAGATAAGAGTGTGATGTAGGGTATGCATGACAGGAAGAAAAGGAAAATTGACAACCAATGGATCCCTCGTTATATAACGCTGGTAAGTGATCTGATGCTATTTGGCAAGTTCAAGTTCAAATTGCAGAGACAGGTGGTTTTATGTAGAGATGTAGGTATGTGTAAAGACAAAGTATTGGTCCAGCCTTCATTTTTATTTGAAAATTAACTTTATTGAGAGGTCATTGATGTACAGAGTAATGCATTCATTTAAAACGCATAACCTGGACTTCCCTGGCAATCCAAGCTTCCAGTGCAGAGGGTGCAGGTTTGATCTCTGGTCATTGAACTACGATCCCACATGCTTCATGGTGCAGCTCAAAAAAAAAAACAACACTCAGTTTGTACACATGTGGAACTACTTCCACAACCATGATAGAGAATATTTTTGCCACCCTCTAAAATTTCTTCTGGCCTCTTTTCTGTCCCTCCCTTGGTCCCAACCAAAACAGAGCTGCTTTCTTGTCACAGCTTTTTTTGCATTTTCTAGATTTTTATAAAAATGGAATCATTGTCTTATGTTTGGCTTTTACACTCAGTGATGTTGACATTTATTCGTTTTGTGGATATATTAGCAGTTTGTTTTTACTGTTGTATAATATTCCACAACTTTCAGTTTATCCATAACCTGCCCGTGAACATCTGGATGGGTTTCAGTCTTTGATTGCTGTGCCTACAGCTGCTATGGGTGATTTCCAATTTGGGGTGACTGTGTGCAAAACTGGTATAAATATTTGTATACAAGTCTTTGTGTGAACATACGTTTTCACTTTTGTGTATATACTTGGGAGTGGAACATCTGGGTCATATGTTTCATTTTTTCAGAAATTACCAAAAGTTTTTTTTTCTGAGTGATGGAACCATATAACTTTTCCACAAGGGATGAGTGAGAATTCCAGTTACTCAACACCCTCACCTCCATTTGGCTTCATCCATTGTTTTAATTATAGCCGTTCTGATGGGTGCATGGTGGAATTTCATGGTAGTTTTAATTTCCATTTCCCTGGTGATTTAATGTAGTTTACATCTTTTCATGCAACTTGTATCCTGTTATTAGTGAAGTACCTGTTCAATTCTTTCTCTGATTTTTTAAAATTGAATTGTTTGCCATCTTACTATTGAGTTATAAGTGTTATTGAAATTGTCCAGTTACAAGTTCTTTGTTGAATATATGCTTGAAAACATTTTTCACATTCTCTGTTCATTTTCTTTCAAAGACTCCAATTTTTCTTTTGATAAATTCTGATTTGGTGGTATTTTCTTTTATGCCTCATGGTTTTTGTATCCTGTTTAATAAATCTTAACAAAACCCAAGTCAGTAAAAATTTATCCATTATTTTCATCTAGAAATTTTGTATAGTACTGAACTTTACATTTAGAGCCTCCCTGGTGGCACACATGCTCAGTCACTTCAGTCATGTCCGACTCATTGCCACCCTATGGACTGTTTGATATGCAGATGTCACCACCCTTATGGCAGAAAGTGAAGAGGAACTCAAAAGCCTCTTGATGAAAGTGAAAGTGGAGAGTGAAAAGGTTGGCTTAAAGCTCAACATTCAGAAAACGAAGATCATGGCATCTGGTCCCATCACTGCATGGGAAATAGATGGTGAAACAGTGGAAACAGTGTCAGACTTTATTTTTCTGGGCTCCAAAATCACTGCAGATGGTGACTGCAGCCATTAAATGAAAAGACGCTTACTCCTTGGAAGGAAAGTTATGACCAACCTAGATAGCATATTCAAAAGCAGAGACATTACTTTGCCAACAAAGGTCTGGCTAGTCAAGGCTATGGTTTTTCCTGTGGTCATGTATGGATGTGAGAGCTGGACTGTGAAGAAGGCTGAGTGCCAAAGAATTGATGCCTTTGAACTGTGGTGTTGGAGAAGACTCTTGAGAGTCCCTTAGACTGCAAGGAGATCCAACCAGTCCATTCTGAAGGAGATCAATCCTGGAATTTCTTTGGAAGGAATGATGCTAAAGCTGAAACTCCAGTACTTTGGCTACCTCATGCAAAGAGTTGACTCATTGGAGAAGACTCTGATGCTGGAAGGGATTGGGGGCAGGAGGAGAAGGGGATGACAGAGGATGAGATGGCTGGATGGCATCACTGACTCAATGGACGTGAGTCTGGGTGAACTCTGGGAGTTGGTGATGGACAGGCTGGCCTGGCGTGCTGCGATTCATGGGGTTGCAAAGAGTCAGACATGACTGATCAACTGATCTGATCTGATCTGTGCTTACTATTATTGATGAGATCAGTCACATCGAGGTCCTTTTGAGCTGGCTGGAACGAAGGAAAAAAATGTGTGAGAGCTCTGAGTAGATGGGTATTAGTTGTGGCTGGAGAGCTGTATGGACTTTGAAACTTCTAGGATTTTCAAGTAAGAAGCCAGTATCAGCCATAGTTCACATGCCGGTCAGATCCCAGTTCCCCTCCCATGCATGTCCACCCAAGCTGGAGAAGCGGTCTCTCTCTCTCTCCAACAGTATCCTCCTCACTTACCAGCGACCTTTGCTTCTACCCCTAGCAAAAGCTCCCAGGAAAAACCTGAGCCCCTTTCTGTGATTAAATTCTGCCCGTCCCCACATCTTGCCCACTGTTATGTTTTATGAAGATGTATCTGAAGATGTTTTAAATCCCAAACAAACAGAAGTACAAACACAGTAGCAAAACATAAAAGAAAAATGAAAGTCGCTCAGTCGTGTCAGACTCTTTGCAACCCCATGGGTTATTCTCCAGGCCGTGGGAATTCTCCAGGCCAGAATACTGGAGTGGGTAGCCTTTCCCTTCTCCAGGGGATCTTCCCAAGCCAGGGATCGAACCCAGGTCTCCCACACTGCAGGCGGATTCTTTACCAGCTGAGCCACAAGGAGGCCCTGTAAAGGGAAGACCATATCATTTATTGATAGGTGGTGCTAGTGGGTAGATTTGAGAGATAATAAAAGTAAAATTAATAGAATTTGGAGACTGATTAATTTGGGGAGTAATGGAGAAAACGACTTCCCTGGTGGCTCAGACGGTAAAGCGTCTGTCTATGATGCAGGAGACCCAGGTTCGATCCCTGGGTTGGGAAGATCCCTTGGAGAAGGAAATGGCAATCCACTCCAGTACTATTGCCTGGAAAATCCCATGGACAGAGGAGCCTGGTAGGCTACAGTCCATGGGGTCGCAAAGAGTCGGACACGACTGAGCGACTTCACGTTCACGTTCATGGAGAAAACATTGATGAGGATGATTCTTAGGTTTGGGGTTTGGGAAAATGGTGGCCAGCTGGGCTGTTTATGAGCTCTAGAACCCAAGTGGAGTACTCCTCTGTAGAAGAATAGGTTCATAAATATCCTCCCAAATGGTATACTTATTCCTTTAATCCATCTTAACCATTTCACTAAATGGTTAGCCTCCCCCTCTGCAGCTGATTTGCCACATCCTGTATAACGCCATCATTTTCTGAGTCACTAAGGCTGCAGACCTTTTGTGCACCATTGGTTCCTCCTCTCCTCACCCCTCCCTACACTTCTAATTAGTCACTGAGGCTTATTCGTCACCCTCACCAACGTCTCATGAGTCGGCCCGGTCCTTCCCTTCCCACTGTCATGATTCTCGTTTGAGCCCCATCACTTCATGCCTATTTCTATTGTTCCATGAACTATTTCTTAGCTTGAATAGTTCCCTAACTTGTCTTCATACCTCAGGTTGCTCCCAAATGCAGCCCATCTGGGACCCCATGGCCAGAGTGACTTTCTGTAAACACTGCTTTCATCAGCTCTCCCAGCTCAGACATGTTCAGTGTACTCTTTTCTGGACCGATGAGTCATGCAGCATCTCCCCAGCACGTCTTTGGCATTCCCACCAAGGGAAGCTTCGCTGGGATGAGACTTTCTCCTAACATCTTCTTCTACCTCCCTAAACAGTCTTCATCCTGTTGGGCTCAGCTCTGTTCCCAGCCTCCATGAGTCTTCTGGGACCACCTGCAGCCATCTCTTTGAGCTTTGAAAGCCTCTGACATGTCATACCAGCTTTGTTCACTTTCTTGTGTTCTTCTCTGTGTGAATCTTATCTGCCTATCTGAGCAATGGCACCCCACCCCAGTACTCTTGCCTGGAAAATCCCATGGACGGAGGAGCCTGGTAGGCTCCAGTCCATGGGGTCGCTAAGAGTCGGACACGACTGAGCGACTTCACTTTCACTTTTCACTTTCATGCATTGGAGAAGGAAATGGCAACCCACTCCAGTATTCTTGCCTGGAGAATCCCGGGGATGGAGGAGCCTGGTGGGCTGCCGTCTATGGGATCGCACAGAGTTGGACACGACTTAGCAGCAGCAGCAGCAGCAGCAGCTTCCTGATGCTGAGTCAATGGGCCTCTTCTCCAGTCCATGATGCACAGCCAGTGGAGAGATAATCAGATTCTGATCAGCTCACTATCACTGTTACTATTATTTTTTTTAGTATTTATTTATTTATTTGACTCTACCAGGTTGTGGTTGTGGCATGTGAAATCTAGTTCGCTGAGCAGGGATCGAACCTAGGCGCCTTGCAGTGGGAGAGTGGAGTCTTAGGCACTGGGCCACCAAGAAAGTACCTGCTTTTATTTCTTGCTGCCTCTTGAGTTTGTGGTTGAAGATGGGTTATGCCAGTTTGGTGAAGATTTGTCTGCGGTTGCTGGTAATATCTGTGCTGTGGTAGGTCCCAGTAGTGACTTGTGTTGGGTGCAGTGATCACACTCTTTCTGATTCATGTTCCCACACCCAGACATTTTTCCTTAAGCACGTTACCAGCTCAGGGTGACAGGATCTGGAATGTCTTTGACATGAGCCATGGGTGGTGCAGAAATCAGCTCTCCTATCAGAACCTCCAAGAAGCCCTTGGTTTTAGTCTTTGTCACCAGCCCAGGTACCTCCTATGCTCTTGGTTAGCCCAGCTTTGGGAGGCTTTCAATGCTTTTTAGAATCAGTGCGTTTCCTCTCTGGAAACTACATTTCTGGGACTTCCTTGGTGGTCCAGTGGTTAAGACTCCATGCTCCCATTGCAGAGGGCATGGGTTCAGTACCTGGTTGGGCAATTAAGATCCCTCATGCCACATGGTGAAGCCAAGAAACCACATTTCCATACCCCGAATCAGCTCCTATATATTCTGCAATAGGGAGCTTCCATATCGTCCTCCCCTCTTCCTGCATTTATGTTACCTAAATGCATTACAGCTCATAGAGTGAGCATGTGTGGGGGGACAGTGAACTCCACAAGTGACCCTATGCAGAGCGAAAGTGCTTCAGTCCAAGATGACCTGTGGGTGCAGCCTTATACAAAGGAGAGGCCTGTTCCGTTTTCCGGTGCCTGTGCCAGAAATTGATTTCTGTTTGCCTCTCCTTCATCCACCAATTCGTTCTCCAGTCTTCTGTCCTGCTCCGTGGCTAAGGAGGGCTGCCTGGAGCTTGGACTAAAGGAAAGTACCTCCAGAGACTGCAGCTGGGAAGAGAAAGGAGCCACCTGTTCATTTCCTAGTTCCTTCCTGCTTCATCGCAGTTGTAGTAGCGGCTCCATCATTTACGGCAAAAGGACTTGCAAGGCCTTCCATGGCTCTGACGCTCTGGGCCTCGAGAACACCCCCCGCTGTGTGTGTCCTTTCAGACTCCAGGTGGTGACAGATTTCTGGTGTTGCTCCTCCTGGCATGTCAACAAGGCTTGATGGCTCCCTTCACCCCGTTTCTTCACTCAACTTCCTTAAACTCTTAATGCACCATCTGTCTGCCTCATGGCCCCTAATTGATACAATGCCCTCTCCAAGAGCACCAAGGTTCATCTTTCTTTGCCTTTATCCAGATGCATCTGGGTATATTGATCTCTCCCAGGATGCTAACCATGGTCACTGACCCTAGAAAAATCACTTGTTATCTCAGATGAAGAAATATTATTCATAAGCCAGACCTTAGTTCTTGATGTGAATCCAGGGTTCTTGTTGACAAACCCTGGATTGCCAGGATTGCTGGATGGGACCCCTGTTAGCACTGGCCCCGTGAGCTTGACCCTACACCCTATGGGGTTCCCAACTAATAATAAATGATCAGGACCACATAATCTTATTTATTGACAGGGGTACCCGTTGAAGAGACTCAACGGCCCGTCAATGGAATATGTCTGCCATCTTCCAGCTCTGAGTTTCAGGACGTTGTGACGATACCATTCTTATGATGCTAGCTAGCTTGCCACTGTCCTAGAAGGTGGCTCTGGCTGGAGTTATTCCAAGGAGGCTGATGCTTTTACACCACCACCTTCAGTGTCTTTCGGATATGATTTGTTCACAGTCCTCTTTCTGCTCAACCAGGGTGACATTCATGCTCAGAAGTGTAAGAGCCACTAATGGCCTGTTTCATCAAAGAGAAGCCTTCACCAGCAAACCCTTTGTGGAGTTTGCTTGCTTTGACGCTTCCTAGCGGCCTCAGCGATGTTTTGATTATCCTTTCTGCACCCATCATGTTTTTGAAATTCCCAACATATTTCCAAGTTATTTTAGCTGGGTATTTTCCTGCCAATCTTAAAATCGGCGTTCCTACTCTTGGCTTCTTAATGATGCTTGCTGATGGGAGAAAAAAGAAAAAAAGGAGAGAAAGGATCTATCTTAAGATCTTTTCCCTCAGGAGGTAGCATAACCATCTCTTGCAGAGGGGTTTTTTTCATTCAAGTGCAGGATGTGGAAGGGCCAACACATGCAAATTTGAAGCGCTTCCAGAGCATCAGTCTTGTGACGCATGCGTAAAACAAATTATCCAATGGGAGCAGTGCGTAAATCACTCAACAGAGCATGCCAAAAAATTCCATTGCACTCCTTCCAGGATCTGAAACCCAAACATGTTAGCGTTCCAAGCCCTTACCTAAAATATTCTGAAGGGAAAATGAACTGTGAATAACTGGAGAAAGGAGAAGCAATTCATCCACCTGATGTGACCACCTGCTAATCAACGTTCCCACAGTGTTTTGTATCCAGCTATGAATCAGAACTCTTGAGCTAAGTTTATGGCTTAAAAAGCCAAAGATTCCTGTCATCATCATCACTGTTCTTTACCAGTGACTGGAGCCAGAATCTGCGTGAGTCATGATGCATCTTAAAGGATATTTGTCTACATGGGTTGTGTCTGATTTGGGGGAGGAGCGTGGCCTGATTCCAGAAGCTGGGGCTAATGGCAAGTGCGATAATTCACAGTTAAAGAAAGGAAAGGCCTTAGAGAGTATGGACGCGAGTTTTAGTGTCTTAACCCACTGCACACCCATGGAAGAAAGAACTCGACGTTCGTTAGGAATGTATAAGAAAAGGTACTTCCACGCACTCTTTTAGTAAAGTGCTCTTGTACAAGACACAGCACTTTGTGCAACATGGTTCAAAAAGCATTTATTGAGGTAGACAGGAAACAATTCTTCAGCAAAATGACTGCCCGCCACATGCAGAAAGTAAGTAAGGTCAAACAGGAAGAGCCCCAAAAAACTGGAAAAAGAGAAATGGTTTCAGCTATAAAACCAATCGGAGAAGGCAATGGCAAGCCACTCCAGTACTCTTGCCTGGAGAGTCCCAAGGATGGAGGAGCCTGGTAGGCTGCAGTCCATGAGGTCACTACGAGTCGGATGCAACTGAGTGACTTCACTTTCACTTTTCACTTTCTTGCATTGGAGAAGGAAATGGCAACCCACTCCAGCGTTCTTGCCTGGAGAATCCCAGGGACGGCAGAGCCGGTTGGGCTGCCGTCTATGGGGTCGCACAGAGTCGGACACGACTGAAGTGACTTAGCATAGCATAAAACCAATGCCCTGAAATAGATTAGGGGGCACACAGTCTGGCACTGAGCTGCAAGATTCCACATAGTTCTTTACCAGTTTACCAGTTTGCTAAGGCTTCTGTAACCAAGCACCTGGACTGGGTGGCTTAAAACAACAAACGTGTAGTCTCAGAATATTGGAAGCCAGAAATCTGCTATCAAGATGACAGTGGGGCCACGTTGCCTTTGAAATGCGTAGGGGCATCCTTCCTTGACTCTCCCTAACTCCTGGTGTTTGCCCACCATCACTGGCATGCCCCAGTCTGCATCATCCCGATTCTTCCTCTGTGGTTGGATGGTGTTCTCTGAGGGTCTTTCCTCTTATAAGGACACCAATCATATTGGGTCAGGGGCCCTCCATACTTTAGTATGACTTGATCTTAAATCTGCAACAACACTGTTTGGAAATGAGGTCATGTTCTGAGATACTGGCACTTAGGATGTCAACATCTTTTTTTTTGTGTGTGTGTGGCGGGGGGATGTAATTTAGCACACAACAATTTATATATGGAAATATGGCGGGAATAAAAATTCCAAATTAGGAATTTTCATCTTTTCTGACTGGAAAAGACTCTGATGCTGGGAGGGATTGGGGGCAGGAGGAGAAGGGGATGACAGAGAATGAGATGGCTGGATAGCATCACCGACTCCATGGACGTGATTCTGAGTGAACTCCGGGAGTTGGTGATGGACAGGGAGGCCTGGCGTGCTGTGATTCATGGGGTCGCAAAGAGTCGGACACGAATGAGTAACTGAACTGAACTGATGGATAAGCCTTTTCTTATATACACCAACTCAGTGTGTATATAAGTGTGTATAACCAACTTTTCTCCTGTTTTCCTTCCCTTCCTCCCTTTCATTCTTTTTTTCTTCCTCCTGTTTCCTTTCTCCCTCCTACCTTCCCTCTCTCTTTCCTTTCTTTCTCATCTTCTCCTCATTGCTCCCCTTTTTCTTTTCTTGTTTCCTTAGCTATAGCATCTTGGTGAGGAGGGACGAACAGAACTAGAAGACACTGAGTTGGTGTATATAAGAAAAGGCTTGTCCATCAGTTCAGTTCAGTCGCTCAGTCATGTCCGACTCTCTGCGACCCCATGAACCGTGCAGCACACCAGGCCTCCCTGTCCATCACCAACTCCCGGAGTTCACTCAAACTCACATCCATTGAGTCGGTGATGCCACCCAGCCATCTCATCCTCTGTCGTCCCCTTCTCCTCCTGCCCCCAATCCTTCCCAGCATCAGAGTCTTTTCCAGTGAGTCAACTCTCTGCATGAGGTGGCCAAAGTCCTGGAGTTTCAGCTTTAGCATCATTGGCTTGTCTATAGCCAGAGAAATATGACTCACAATGAGAAGGACAGCCGGCCTGTGTTACTAGGAAATCTCACACACAGCATAATGGAATTTTGAAGACAGAGAAATAAGATTTAGAAGAGTAACGTGGGTGAGAGAGCTAAAGATGATTTTCAGAAATTGGCTGTGCTTCTAGGAATAGCCATCCTTTACCACCAGTGAGAGCATCCTGGGTCCATAGCTGTGTTACACTTCATGATTTCAGAGTCACGTCTGTGTTCCATTCAGATGTGTCACTGATGAGGCAGGCTCTGTGCAGGGAGGAAACAGGACTGATTTGGCTCATGCTACATGAAGCCTGGGGATTAGCATGCTACATAAATCTGATGGGGGTTCTCCAGAAATGGAGGCATGATAACAAAAGACAGGAAAAACTAAATAGTGGTCAGGTTTGTTCAGGCACAGCCCAGAGGACAGAGAAGCTTTTCTGGTGGATTTTAGTATTATGGCTCCCTGAGATTTCGCTGCTGGTCCAATGGTTGAGAGTTCATCTTCTAATGCAGGGCCTACGGGTTTGATCTGTGGTCAGGGAGCTGAGACCCCACCTGCCTCTTGGCCAAAAAACCAAAACTTAAAACACAGTAGCAGTATTATCAGTTCAGTTCAGTTGCTCAGTCACGTCCGACTCTTTGCCACCCCATGGACTGCAACACGCCAGGCCTCCCTGTCCATCACCAACTCCTGGAGTTTACTAACTCATGTCCATTGAGTCAGTGATGCCATCCAACCATCTCATCCTCTGTCATCCCCTCTCCTCCTGCCTTCAATCCTTCCCAGCATCAGGGTCTTTTCAAATGAGTCAGCTCTTCGCATGAGGTGGCCAAAGTATTGGAGTTTCAGCTTCAACATCGGTCCTTCCAATGAACATTATATTATATTCCAATGAACATTATAACAAATTGAATAAAGACTTTAAAAATGATTCACATAAAAACATCTAAAGGAAACCATCCTAACATGGCTCCTCTGTAACAGACAACCGTGTCTTATGTTTCCTCGGCTGAGAAAGAGTCCTTCACATCACCCAGGTGAACCCACCTCTTCTGCGCCTATGCTCATGAAGCAAACTTCTCACTTTTAATTTTCTCCTCCAAGCGGAGAATCTATTAGTTGCATTGACAAAAATATTCTCTTCCCTTCAGAGTTTAACATACTTTAAGGGCAAGATTGCAGGTATTTTAGGCTTTGTAGGCCGTAGCAGCTCTGTGGCTCCAATGCAGTTCTGCTGCTCTGAGGGGAAGGAAGCCCTAGACACATGTAAACCTTGGGTCTAGGCGAGCTCCAGTGTGACATGATTTACACAAACAGACATCAGGCAGAACTAACAAGCCTCAGTTCGCTGACTCTGTACTAGACCATAGGACGATAATTTTTTTTTTTTTAATTTTTAGTGAAAATTTGAATTTCTGTTTTATATGTAAATGTCACTTAGTTTGGTTAATGCACACTGCATTTTTGTCCTCCCAGGAAATTCCAAGGGTTGAATTTTATTTTTTAAATTTGAAATCTTTTTTTAACTT
The DNA here is from genome assembly GCA_935064755.1 of Tragelaphus eurycerus. NCBI lineage: Eukaryota > Metazoa > Chordata > Mammalia > Artiodactyla > Bovidae > Tragelaphus > Tragelaphus eurycerus. The sequence continues at coordinate 5,300,814 of CAKXYN010000034.1, read as the reverse complement.
TTTTTTTATGTGTTGGAGTATAGCCGATAATGTGATAGTTTCAGATGGACAGCAAAGGGACTCAGCCACACATATACATGTATCTATTTGAATCTCTCTTTTATATGTAAATCTCACTTAGTTTGATTAATGCATACCACCTTTGAGAAACAGTTCCACCTTCAGTGGGCTTCCCTGGTGGTTCGATCAGTAAAGAATCTGCCTGCAATGCAGGAGACTTAGGTTCGATCCTGGGTCAGGAAGATTCCCAGGAGGAGGAAATGGCACCCCACTCCAGTGTTCTTGCCTGGGAAATCCCATGGACAGAAGAGCCTGGTGGGCTACAGTCCATGGGGTCACAAGAGTTGGACACAACTTAGTGACGAAGCCACAACCACTATCCACCGGAATCAGATTATCAGGTGCGGTTAATTCACACACTCGTTAAGCTTATAAAGCATCATGGCACCAGCATGCTGGTTTCTCCCCAGCCTCAGCATACAATTTTATATCAGGGATTTTCTCTCTGTTTTTCACTCTGTGGGGCCTCATGAGATGAGCTAGTTTTGTAAAGGACAGTGTGAGCCTTAGAAATGTGAGCTGACAGAAATGAAAACTGGAAGCGGGGATGAGTATCAGGATTCCCAGCCTTAGGTGTGGTTTCCCAGCCTTTGAACTCAGCTTCTACAACTTATCATAAAAGCTGGAGACCTGAGACTCTAGTCAGTAGGCAGCAGTTATGTGGTATTGATGATGATGATGGTGAGTAAGCCAATGGCTTGGTGCAAAGGGCTGTCAGGACTTTGCATAGTTTGTATATTGTCTTAAATTTTTTAGGTACTTCCCTGGTGGTTCAGTGGTTAACAATCCATTCTCTCAATGCAGGGGGTCTGGGTTTGATCCCTGGTCAAGGAACTGATCCCACATGCCACACCTGAAAGGTTCTGCATGCACAACTTAAGACCTGGCACAGCTATATAAATAAAACAAAATATTAAAAAAATTTAAATGCTGTAAAGAATTGATGCTTTTAAACTGTGGTGTTGGAGAAGACTCTTGAGAGTCCCTTGGACTGCAAGGAGATCCAACCAGTCCATTCTGAAGATCAACCCTGGATGTTCTTTGGAAGGAATGATGCTAAAGCTGAAACTCCAGTACTTTCTTTGGCTACCTCATGTAAAGAGTTGACTCATTGGAAAAGACTCTGATGCTGGAAGGGATTGGGGAGAGGAGGAGAAGGGGACGACAGAAGATGAGATGGCTGGATGGCATCACTGACTCGATGGATGTGAGTCTCAGTGAACTCTGGGAGTTGGTGATGGACAGGGAGGCCTGGCATGCTGTGATTCATGGGGTCGCAAAGAGTCGGACACAACTGAGGGACTGAACTGAACTGAACTAAACATTATTATCCATGTATTTATTTAAGCCTGATGCAAACCTATGTTTTGGGTTTGCCACTAGTTCAGGTAACAAATTCCTGTGTTTCTCTCCTAGAAATCAAGAGCATTGCAAGGGTGTCCTTTGCAAAAAGGTTCTTTGGGTACTTCACATACCCCAACGCTTCTAAGTAATACAGATATACAGTGGTTTTCCACCATTTTAGCCACCCAAACTTGCTAAAACATTGCATGGGATCTTAGATAAAATTGGTAACAAATGCACTGGTCTACTTGTAGACCATTTAGTTTTCCCCCATAGAATTCAACCTCATATCACACACAGTCATTTTTTTCTTTTAATTTGGCTTCCCGCCACTAGAATATCGGCTCTACAAAGGCAAAGCCTTTGTCTGTTTATTGCTATAGTCAAATGCATAGAAGGCCTCCAGTGAATATTATTAAATAAATGAGGCAACATGTGAGGTGAGGTCCTGATGCTCACCTGAGTCTGAGGCTTCCTCTGTGATTCCCTTTCTCTCATCTGGTACCCAACTTGGGCATGCTCCGTGAAGCCCTTCCTGGGATGTAAAGTGGAGTTTGATTGGCATAGAGCCTTGAAGTAAAGCTCACATGCATTTTATCTTATGGGGGTCTCTTGACCACCCTAATATGGTGCATATTATTACCACTTTCAATTTGCAGATGAGAAAACAGACTTGGTCACAGTCACACGGAGGAGAAATGTTAAAAGCTGTAGCACCAAGACAGCTCCAAATACACTCCACCAGAATTACAAGCTCCTTTGACTGCAACTTATAGGAAGGGATTTTAAATTATACCTCAGAAAATATACACTCACATGCTTATACAGTTAAAGCAAAATTTCTACAAAAGAATGCCCTTACTAATGTAATACACTGATATTTTTCTTCTGTTTAATTTCAAAAAAATTCTAATTGCAACCACAGACTGAAAAACAGCGTTGTCTGACATCCAGATTTTCTTGCATAATTTCCCCTCTCGTATCGTTTTGCTGTTCGTTTTGAAAATGAAAGGGTAGTTGCTTTCTTCTCCTGCCAGTCTTCCCAGTCTCTCTGTGTGTGAAGTCAGCCAGTCCGGGGAGCAGGGCAGTTTCCTTGAGTTGAAGTCAGGGAACACAGAATGGCCAGGACATTCATCATCTGAAAGGGAATGGACAGCTTTCACAGGGGCGAAAGCAATTCTGATCTGAAAGCCTGGACGTGTCGGGCAGGAAACAGTTAAGAGACCAGTCAATGCCTTGAGCCGCCAAGACCACCACACTGTTCCTCCAAAGATTAGACAGAGAACAGATGTGGGGTAACTTGAGTCCTTCAGAGGAAGATAGCAACGACGTAAATTAACCTTGTCTCGGGCCTGACAGAGGGACCTCGCGCTTTTTGAAGTCTTCAGAGTGAAGCTGTGTTTTATGAGCCCTTCAAGGCTGTATACCTTTATCCAACAGACTGAGCTTAATTAGAGCCGCTTGTTTACTGGTGGGAGGGAAGCGAGGCCAGTGGGGGCTATCAGGGTGACTGCTCAGAAAACAGACGACGGAGTCTGCAAGATGGCTGAGGTTTCCTTGAGTTCTCTTCAGCTTGATAAGACTCCCTTCACCCCTGGAGATGACTTTGGTCTATTTTTTCCAAAACTGGAGAAGCAAAGAGGGGATAACGTTCCATACGCCCGATCCTCTGGTTTGGAAGGATTGTGGTCACCGTCTCCCGCGAGGCTGGCTTTTCCGGTGGATGGAGAGGTGCACCCACACCCCGCTGCTGGAGGATGGACCTCTGCGACCCTCACCCACCTATTGACATGAGCCACCACCTGGGATGCGGCCGAGTTCTATCAGCGGGTGTTTTCCCGGAGGCTTTGAGGAGGGCCTGGCTCTTCAGATCCCTGAAGATAAATCCTGTCTTCAGGAGAGGCTCAGCTGGGGTGGGATTTGAGCCAGGGATGGCTGTGCTAAGGGCTGGGTCCCAGAAGAAGATACAGGATTTGGCACATCACTGATAAGGGCCTGGGGATCGGAGGCCTGCTAAGTCTTGGTTGGATTCCTGGAAGAATCTGCGAAAGGGCAGGAGCTGGGCCTGGTGGGCAGCACATGGGGGTGCTGGAGTCCACACCAGGTTTCTCTGAACATCCACGGGAGTGCCTGGGCTCCTGGGCAAGGAACAAGAGGATTGAGCAAGCCTGGGGGTGGAGGGCAAAGCCGGGGCAGGAAGCTGCTGTGTCTGAGGGTCCCCGGGCTTCTCTGAGTCCCTGGTTGATGGGCTGGGTTCCAGTGGTCAGGAACTGATCAGGGCGGACAGACCTGGGTCCCAGAGCTGTGCTTACCTCGTCGTGGGCAGCTCTCTCCCACCATCACCTTCAAACCAGCTCTTGGGTCCTACAAGGAGAGGATACAGATTCACCCAGGCCAGCCCAGGGCCCGCCATGAACTGGAGGATCCCAAACACAAAACACCAGAGGCTGCTTCTTCTCTCTGGTGGGAGAGCTGTGTCTTCTTTTCATTCCCAGGGCCAAGTTTTTTTGTGGGTGGGGGAGCCTGCATTTTGGTTGTGGAATCTAAGGACCCCTGAAACAAGTTCCTGCCTTAAACATCACTTCCTGACCGCCTGAAATGACACCTACAATTTGAAAATTTAAGTGTTATTACAAAAAATAATTGGTTCACAGGGAGAGGTGAGAGGATTGTTAACTGTTCACATCCTACTACTCTGTTTGCTCATCTTACCATCGGGCTGAGGTCTTCACAGATGAAGGGTTGGAGGACTTTCTGGGGAAGGGAAGCAGTTTGAAGTAAGAGGCATTGCTGGGAAAGGCAGTCCAGGGGGATGTCAGCTTGAGGTCTTTGGTGAATCTGGGTGTTTGTGGCAGAGAGGGGTGATCAGGGAGCAGATTTTAGAAGGGAAAGTGTCTAGGAGAAGCCAATGAGACAGATGAGAAAGGACCAACAGAACTGTATTGTGATGACTCAGAAACTGTCCCTAAGGTTTACCTGCCCCTTCTGTTCCGCTAGCTCTTAAATCCTGGCAGGGCTCTAGTGTCCTGTGTGAGATGCCCTTGCCCGGGGAAACCTTTCTGCTTCCTGACTTTCAGCTTGGAGTCTAGGCGACACCCTTGTGAGCAGTTCTGAGCAGACTTTGCAGTGAGCTCTTCTGAGCAGGGACCACTCGTGATTCTTGTGTGCATCACCCCCACTCAGCTTAGGAAACACAGAAGGTACATAATAACGTTTGAGCAAAGGCTGATCCACCAGTGGGGGAGGTGTGCTGGGTGCGCGTTTCACACTGGTATGCGGTCCCAAACCTTGGTCCTTGCTCTTCCTTCTGTGGTGTTCTTCTCAAACCATCAGATCAGTTCAGTTCAGTTGCTCAGTCGTGCACGACTCTTTGCAACCCCATGAACTGCAGCATACCAGGCCTCCCTGTCCATCACCAACTCCCTGAGCTTATTCACACCCAAGTCCATTGAGTTGGTGATGCCATCCAGCCATCTCAACCTCTGTCATCCCCTTCTCCTCCTGCCCTCAATCCCTCCCAGCATCAGGGTCTTTTCCAATGAGTCAGCTCTTGGCATCAGGTGGCCAAAGTATTGGAGTTTCAGCTTCAACATCAGTCCTTCCAATGAACACCCAGGACTGATCTCCTTTAGGATGGACTGGGTGGATCTCCTCGCAGTCCAAGGGACTCTCAAGAATCTTATCCAATACCACAGTTCAAAAGCATCAATTCTTCGGTGCTCAGCTTTCTTTATAGTCCAACTCTCACATCCATACGTGACTACTGGAGAAACCATAGCCTTGACTAGATGGACCTTTATTGACAAAGTAATGTCTCTGCTTTTTAATATGCTGTCTAGATTGGTCATAATTTTCCTTCCAAGGAGTAAGCATCTTTTAATTTCATGGCTGCAGTCACCATCTGCAGTGATTTTGGAGCCTCCCAAAACAAAGTCTGACACTCTTTCCACTGTTTCCGCATCCATTTGCCATGAAGTGATGGGATCAGATCACTAGGTGCTGCCTAGTCATCCCTCCAGACTCAACTCAAATGCCATGTCCTCTTTGTAGCCTTTTTCTGTCTTCATGTGAGTATGCTCAAGTAAACACTTCATCACATATGTCACAGTGGATTATCATTGCTGACTACTTTTGTAATCTTACCCACTTGACTTTGACCTTCTTGGGGTCGTTTGTATCTTATTTCCAGCACATAGCACAGTACTTGGCACCTAGCAGACTCTTAGTAACCTTTCAGTGAATTTGATTAGATCATATATAAAATTGGCTTCCCTGGTGGCTCAGATGGTAAAGAATCTGCCTGCAATGCAGGAGATCCCAGTTCAGTTCCTGGGCTGGGAAGATCCTCTGGAGAAAGGAATGGCAACCCATTCTAGTATTCTTGCCTGGAGGATCCCATGGACAGAGGAGGCTGGTGGGATACAGCCCACTGATTTGCAAAGAGTTGGACATGACTGAGCGACTAACACTACTGCTACTGCTATATAAAATTACTTTCAAGGGCTCTCACCAGCATTCCCAGTGGGTTTTCAGCCATCGTAGGGCTCAGCAGCAGAGAAAGAAGCAACACCTGGGTTGGAATACGAGGAGGTTGTTCTGCTCGTTTCAGTTTGCCACAAAAGAGCTCACTCCCTCTCCTCACCAAGTCAAGTTCCCTTGACTTTCCTTCTAAACACTTTCTGGACTTGGCATCTGAAATGGCAGGTGATTAATTTGGCATATGAAGAGCTGACATGCACTTCTAGGACTGCCGAGTAGTGAAGGATTAACAAGTGGTGCTGGGAAAACTGGTCAAACACTTGTAAAAGAATGAAACTAGAACACTTTCTAACACCATACACAAAAATAAACTCAAAATGGATTAAAGAGCTAAATGTAAGACCAGAAACCATAAAACTCCTAGAGGAAAACATAGGCAAAACACTCTCTGACTTACATCACAGCAGGATCCTCTATGACCCACCTCCCAGAATATCAGAAATAAAATAAAAAATGAACAAATGGGACCTAATCAAACTTAAAAAGCTTCTGCACAACAAAGGAAACTATAAGCAAGGTGAAAAGACAGCCTTCAGAATGGGAGAAAATAATAGCAAATGAAGCAACTGACAAACAACTAATCTCAAAAATATACAAGCAACTTCTACAGCTCAGTTCCAGAAAAATAAATGACCCAATCAAAAAATGGGCCAAAGAACTCAATAGACATTTCTCCAAAGAAGACATACAGATGGCTAACAAACACATGAAAAGATGCTCAACATCACTCATTATCAGAGAAATGCAAATCAAAACCACTATGAGATACCATTTCACGCCAATCAGAATGGCTGCTATCCAAAAGTCTACAAGCAATAAATGCTGGAGAGGGTGCGGAGAGAAGGGAACCCTCTTACACTGTTGGTGGGAATGCAAACTAGTACAGCCACTATGGAGAACAGTATGGAGATTCCTCAAAAAACTGGGAATAGAACTGCCTTATGATCCAGCAATCCCACTGCTGGGCATACACACTGAGAAAACCAGAATTGAAAGAGACACGTGTACCCCAATGTTCATAGCAGCACTGTTTGCAATAGCCAGAACGTGGAAGCAACCTAGATGTCCATCCACAGATGAATGGATAAGCAAGCTGTGGTACATATACACAATGGAGTATTACTCAGCCATTAAAAAGAATACATTTGAATCAGTTCTAAGGAGGTGGATGGAACTGGAGCCTATTATACAGAGTGAAGTAAGCCAGAAACAAAAACACAAATACAGTATACTAACGCATATATATGGAATTTAGAAAGATGGTAAAAATTAACCCTATTTACGAGACAACAAAAGAGACACTGATGTATAGACCAGACTTTTGGACTCTGGGACAGGGAGAGGGTGAGATGATTGGGGAGAATTGCATTGAAATATGTATAATATTATATCTGAAATGTATTAATTGTTCAAACTAAACACTATCATGTTACAATTTGTTCATACTAGATGTTTGTAATGTTTCTGATAATCAATAAAAGAGATTCTTGATCAAAAAAAAAAAAAAGAAATAAAAGAGTCTATACAAGGATTGCAACTCGAAGCCATAAACTAAGAGACCATCTGATTGTGATGAAGCCATGCAGCTGGGAGGCAGATGTGCTGGGCTGGCCTCTTGAGTGGCACAGAGAAGCTGGACCAAGGACTGAACAGGCAGGGGGCATGTTGGTTTCACGTTGGTTTCTGCCTTTGGACAGATCCAGCCCCTCTCTGCTGAACCTTTCAAAAGGGATCCCTGCTTCCCAAGAGCTGAGGCAGTTGGTGGGACAGGTTTCTGCGGAAGTAAAAGACCCGTGTTAAAGGTAGGGTCAGAGTGTGGGTCCTGGTTTACACAGATATGCACAGAGTGTGGAGTGTGAGTCTTCTGCTGTGGTCATGCTTCATCCTTGGTTTGGGGGGAAACTGCCAGTGTTTCCATTCTACAAGACTTGAAGCTCAGCTTCCCTCCCTTCCTTCCTCTTCACTTTTTTTCTCTCTATTCTTTCATTTTCTCTTTTCTTTCTTTCTTGCTTTCTTCCCTACCTTGCTTCATTTTTCCCTCTCCCCCTCCATTCCGTCCTTCCTTTCTGCTCTCCATCATCCTCCTTCATTCACTTTTATTATGACATATAAAAATATACATAGATTAGTCAACATACTATTACAACCCCCCCATGTTCCTGTCACCCAGATTCAATTGCTGTCAGCATTTGGTTCACCCCCTCGTATGTCCTGCAGATCACAGACTGGATGATGTCTGAGGTCCCTTCTTGCTCTAAGAAGACAGGAATCTTTCTTCATCTCTCTTGTTCCTGCACTATCTGCTGTTTCTCCACCATAAAGAGTACACACGGGGGTACACGTGTATTCAAAACGCAATGGCAGGTCCAAAGGAAGAGTTGTCAGTATGTGAAGGGTGTTTTTTATCTCTCCCTACCCCCAGTCTTTATCAATGCCCTAAGGCCATCCACATAAAGATGTAATTTACTGTAAAAGGATTGTGCTTTCTGTGCAAATGCAGCTTCCAGAGAAGCTCCTAGCTGCTGCTTCCAGCAGGATGGCTGCTCCTAAGTCACTTCTATATAGGAAGTCTGGTGTAACCACCAGTAGTGGGTGATCTCAGTGTCCAGCTTCTAGAAGCCAGATATCACGGTCATTTACTTTAGCTTCAAGAGCTCATCTCTTGGCTTCATTTTTTATTCTCAGAAGATGTCTCTTTAATTGCCTTGGTTTGTGAAGAGGGCTACTTAATTTTTTTACTTTTTTTCTTTTACTTTCTTTTTCTCCCTTTCCCTTCCTTCTCACTTCTTACGGTCACAGCAGCTATTATTGAGCATTTACAACTTTTAAAATTAGGCTGATTCGAGTTCGTTAATGTCTTCATGGAATTCAAAAAAATGACTTTATATATGTGGCCTTTGATCTTTCCAGCCATCTGCACAGTTAAAATGCCTCTGCTTAAGCAACTTGGCATTTTTCATACTGTCTTGATCGTTCATACTTTTTGTAAATAATGTCAGTGTTTCTTAGAAAACTGAGCTACAGGAAAAGTGGGTGGGAGGTACATGCCACTTCAACATTCTTCCATTTGTAACTTTCCACTAGTCCTTTGAAGAGGTGTACATTAAGATAGCCCTGTGTGTGGTTCTTCTGTTACATGCTTTACCACCACTCATTAATTCTCAGATCGAAAACCAAGTCACAGAAGAAAAAAATGACTTGGCTAGCATTGCAACTTAGTAACTATCAAGTTTTAAATCAAGGTCAGAATGTACTATGCATGTGATGTATGTATATATGAATGTACATCCAAATTCTGTGCCCCAGAATAAATTAATACATGAGGTAGAGAAAGTCCCTCCATTAATTGAATTGCATGTTTCTATTTCAGAATTACTGGCTTGAGTTTGGAGTTTCACTTTAAATATGCTAATGAGTAAATTAATGTGCGTTTACATTTCTATAGCATGTGTTCCACTTTGTCTCATCTCTGGACTTCTAGAACTTTGGGGGAGTCATGTAAGCTCTCAGGAATCTTGTTCTGATGTGTTGGAAGAAAAACAAAGAGGACAAAAACATTTCTACCATTTCTTTTGCCTGACATGATGTACTTTTTTTCTTCTGTTTTAAAATTTTATTTTATGTTGCAATATAGCCGATTAACAATGTTGTGATAGTTCCAGGTGGACAGCAAAGGGACTCAGCCGTCCGTATACATGTATCCATTCTTCTTCAAACTCCCCTCCTATCCAGGCTGCCAGGTAATACTGAGCAGAGTTCCCTGCTATACAGTGGGATCTTGCTGGTTATCCACTTCAAATATGACAGGCTGTACTTTAAAATCAACACATGAGGCCGAGTCCATTTTATCAGGTGCTGGAATTTCTTTAGAAGGAATGATGCTAAAGCTGAAACTCCAGTATTTTGGCTACCTCATGCGAAGAGTTGACTCATTGGAGAAGACTCTGATGCTGGGAGGGATTGAGGGCAGGAGGAGAAGGGGAAGACAGAGGATGAGATGGCTGGATGGCATCACTGACTTGATGGGTGTGAGTCTGGGTGACCTCCGGGAGCTGGTGATGGACAGGGAGGCCTGGCGTGCTGCGGTTCATGGGGTCGCAAAGAGTCGGACACGACTGAGCGACTGATCTGATCTCTGATCTGATCTGATAACTCCTAATAAGGACATATGCATTAAAATCAAATAATTAAGTTGCCTGAAAGCTACAAGTGTAAATACAACTGTAAGTAAGAGATGTGCATGTTTATCTTTTCTGCTGCGGCTGTTTAGCTTCCAGGTAGGGTGCCTCACGCACATGCGTTTTGAATGTGTACACAGAGTGAGAATTTGGCCCGCTGTATGAAAATAAAGCAAAAGTATTTGGTATTCAGCTCTAAAAAATGTTGGAAGATTTTTTTTTTCGTTCTTCTCAAACGAGTGTTGCTTGGGGGAGATATATGACATGCCAATTAAAATGTAGAATTTTTCAACAGTTTTGACTTTTTTTTTCCCTTCAGAGCTTCAAGGCATCATGTCAGATTCTCTGCTGCCAGTCACTTTCCATAATTTTGCTATTTATTTCCTATGAGAGCTGTAAACTGTGTTCGCATGTAGGTGCATACGGCAGCCTCCTGGTTCAGCCCTATCAACAGGTGCTCCAGGAAACCAGATTGTTCTCAGGATACAACCAGACCCACGTTGACATAGAAACCTCCGCTCCTTTCCAAACTACTCACTGCCAGACATCACAGAATTTCACTAAAAAATAGATAGTAGCTAGGATTGGGGAATATCACTGAGCCCCACATAAGAAGGCAGGTCATCATTCATTAATTTATTTCATGAATATTAACTGAGCCCTTTCTTTGTTCCAGGAACTGCTCTAGGGGAAGGGCATATAAAAGTTAAAACAGATGCAAATTCTAAAAAAAAAAAAAAAAAATAAGCAAGTAAAGAAATGATCAAGATACTTTTGACGGAACTAGACCAAAAAAAAAAATTGAATTTAGGAGGTGTGGCAAGAGGCTGAATGGTCACTTTGGAGAGCTGGGTGGAAATGACCAGTCTGAGGAAGTTGTATGAAAGTTGAGGATTGGAGGTCAGGAAGGACGCAGATCAGGAAGGAGAGAATTCAAGTGCAGGATACAGGGAGTGCGGAGTTGCTTAGAGAGAAAATGCCTGATATGTTTGAGAAATGGGAGGTGGCAAGTTAGGAAGGTGTGAGAGGGAGTATGTGAGTGAGGAAGGTGTGAGTGAGATCAGATCAGATCAGTCGCTCAGTCGTGTCCGACTCTTTGCGACCCCATGAACTGCAGCACGCCAGGCCTCCCTGTCCATCACCAACTCCCGGAGGTCACTCAGACTCACATCCATCGAGTCAGTGATGCCATCCAGCTATCTCATCCTCTCGTCCCCTTCTCCTCCTGCCCCCAATCCCTCCCAGCATCAGAGTCTTCTCCAATGAGTCAACTCTTGGCATGCTGCTGCTGCTGCTAAGTCGCTTCAGTCGTGTCCGACTCTGTGCGACCCCACAGACAGAAGCCCACCAGGCTCCCCTGTCCCTGGGATTCTCCAGGCAAGAACACTGGAGTGGGTTGCCATTTCCTTCTCCAACGTATGAAAGTGAAAAGCGAAAGTGAAGTCACTCAGTCGTGTCCGACTCTTAGCGACCCCATGGACTGGAGCCTACCAGGCTCCTCCGTCCATGGGATTTTCCAGGCAAAAGTACTGGGGTGGGGTGCCATTGCCTTCCCCGACTCTTGGCATGAGGTGGCCAAAATACTGGAGTTTCAGCTTTAGCATCATCCCTTCCAAAGAAATCCCAGGGCTGATCTCCTTCAGAATGGACTGGTTGGATCTTCTTGCAGTCCAAGGGACTCTCAAGAGTCTTCTCCAACAACACAGTTCAAAAGCATCAATTCTTCGGCACTCAGCCTTCTTCACAGTCCAGCTCTCACATCCATACATGACCACAGGAAAGACCATAGCCTTGACTAGGCGAACCTTTGTTGGCAAAGTGATGTCTCTGCTTTTTTATATGCTATCTAGGTTGGTCATAACTTTCCTTCCAAGGAGTAAGCATCTTTTAATTTCATGGCTGCAGTCACCATCTGTAGTGATTTGGGAGCCCAGAAAAATAAAGTCTGACACTGTTTCCACTGTTTCTCCATCTATTTCCCATGTAGTGATGGGACCAGATGCCATGATCTTCGTTTTCTGAATGTTAAGCTTTAAGCCAACCTTTTCACTCTCCACTTCCACTTTCATCAAGAGGCTTTTGAGTTCCTCTTCACTTTCTGCCATAAGGGTGGTGTCATCTGCATATCAGAGGTTATTGATATTTCTCCCAGCAATCTTGATTCCAACTTGTGTTTCTTCCAGTCCAGCATTTCTCATGATGTACTCTGCATATAAGTTAAATAAACATGGTGACAATATACAGCCTTGCTGCTGCTGCTGCTGCTGCTAAGTCGCTTCAATTGTGTCCGACTCTGTGCGACCCCATAGACGGAAACTCACCAGGCTCCCCTCTCCCTGGGATTCTCCAGGCAAGAACACTGGAGTGGGTTGCCATTTCCTTCTCCAACGCATGAAAGCGAAAAGTAAAAGTGAAGCCGCTCAGTTGTGTCCGACTTTTAGCGACCCCATGAACTGGAGTCTACCAGGCTCCTCTGTCCATGGGATTTTCCAGGCAAAAGTACTGGGGTGGGGTGCCATTGCCTTCCCCGATACAGCCTTGACGTACTCCTTTTCCTATTTGGAACCAGTCTGTTCCATGACCAGTTCTAACTGTTGCTTCCTGACCTGCATACAGATTTCTCAAGAGGCAGATCAGGTGGTCTGGTATTCCCATCTCTTTCAGAATTCTCCACAGTTTATTGTGATCTACAGGGAGTATGTAAATCAGAAGGCAGAGCCTGGAGGGCTTTCTAGAACCAGAGTGAGAAGTTTGGATTTTGTTCTCAGGATAATCAAAGTGATTGGAAGATAGGATCTGAATCATTGTGTTACCAAAAATGTATACATACACATGCATACATACATAAACACATAATACATACGTATATACATACACACATGCTAAGTCACTTCAGTCATGTCTGACTCTGTGCGACCTTATGGACTGTACCCCGCCAGCTGTCCGTGGGATTCTCCAGGCAATAATACTGGAGTAGATTGCCATTTCCTTCTCCAGGGGATCTTCCCAACTCAGGAGTCGAACCTGCGTCACTTATCTCTCCTGCATTGGCAGGCAGGTTCTTTACCACTGGTGCCACTTGGGATACATACAGACATAAATGGAATTGGAAGAGCCAAGGTATCTAGAATGACGTATTAGGATTGAAAGTTCTAAATTCATGTAGTTTTGGAGCAGATTATTAAGAATAATCTGGAGAGTGGCATGGCAGCCCACTCCAGTATTCTTGCCTGGACAGTCCCATGGACAGAGCAGTCAGGCAGACTACAGTCCATAGGGTTGCAAAGAGTCTGACACGACTGAAGCAACTTAGCGTGCATGCATTAAGAACACATGTTCACACTGAGGGAACTAGAACTGAGACACGTGTACCCCAATGTTCATTGCAGCACTGTTTACAATAGCCAGGACATGGAAGCAACCTAGATATCCAAAGGCAGATGAATGGATAAGGAAGTTGTGGTACATATACACAATGGAATATTACTGAGCTATCAAAAAGAATACATTTGAATTAGTTCTAATGAGATGGATGGAACTGGAGCCTATTTTACAGACTGAAGTAAGTCAGAAAGAAAAATACCAATACAGTATATTAATGCATATATATGGAATGTAGAAGGACAGTAATGACCACCCTATATGCAAGACAGCAAAAGAGACACAGATGTAAAGAACAGACTTATGGACTATGTGGAAGAAGGCGAGGATGGAACGATATGAGAGATTACCACTGAAACATGTATATTACCATACCTAAAATAGATGACCAGTGTAAGTTCAATGCATGAAGCAGAACACCCAAAAAGCTGGTGCTCTGGGACAGCCCAAAGGGGAGGTGGAAGGGGTGACACATGTACATCCATGGCTGATTCATGTTGGTGTATGGCAAAAGCCACCTCAATATTGTAAAGTAGTTAGCCTCCAATTAAAATAAATGAATTTTAAAAAAGAACAAGTATTCATAACAATGTCTGGAGGAAAGTGAGACTTGGCAATGAGACTGAAAATGGCTAATTTTCCAGCAGGGACCTCATCCCCATCCTCCACTCTGGCAGCAGAAAGAGAAGTAAACATGCGGAGGTCCATTAAATGAAAGAGAACACTGTGCGGTCCACCGGACGTCAGCTGGGAAGAAGGAGATCTCTGCCCTAGAGAGCTCGCAGCGTCAGGCAGCTTGGAGAAGGAGTGGACCCACAAGCCTGAAATATGGTCAGTAGTAATAAAAGATGGCCAGAAGCAGCGCAGAATCTAAACTCTGTAGCAAACACGTGGTTCTCATCCTTCCCTCCCCCTCTCTTTACGATTTAATACTTGGCAAGAGAAGGGTCACTTGACAGTATTTATTAGCTCATTAACTGTAAGTGTCTTTGCTTTCAGGGGAGATATTTTTTATAACAATTCTATTCTTTTCTACAAGCTTCGCTGCAGGTGTAAATGGAACAGCAAACACTAGCTCTCTCCTGGCACCCAAGAGCTATAACTAAATATTACTTTTTCTCCAGCTGGTAAAAAGGAACATGATCAGACTGAGTTTGGCTTGGCTGACTTATATGAGGCCGACAAAGCAAAAAATCAGCATTCCCTGTGCATGGGCAGTGCTTTCAAGATGGTGAGCTCACTATCCCATTTCTACTGTTCAGACCCCTGCTCCCAAGAAAAGGGAGTGGAAACAGAACTAACACACACCAAGGGCTTCCCTGGTGGCTTAGATGGTAAAGAATCCGCCTGCAACGCGGGAAGCATGGGTTCGATCCCTGGGTTGAGAAGATCCGCTGGAGGAGAGCGTGGCAACCCACTCCAGTATTCTTGGCTGGAGAACCACCATGGACAGAGGAGCCTGGCGGGCTACAGTCCACAGGGTCACAAGAGTCGAACATGACTGAGCGACTAAGCACACACACAAGTGCCAGATACTAGGACCTTTCACTATACTGAAAAGTGAAGTGAAAGTGTTAGTTGCAACATTGTGTCCAACTCTTTGCTGACCAAAAAACACCAAAAAAAAAAAAAAAAAAAAAATCCGTTCACCCATTCATTTCCAGTGTTTGCACAGACTCTTCTTGTGCCCCCCACCCTTGATTTGACTAACTCCTAATTCTCCTCTTAAACTTATCTTGGGAGTTCCCTGGTGGCCTAGTGGTTGGGATTCCGTGCTTTCGCTGCCATGGCCCAGGTATGATTCCTGATCACAGAGCAGTGAGATCCCGCAAGCCATGGGCATGGCCGTGGGCATGCAACTGTCGTTGTATACGTCCCACCCTGAGTTTGTTTGTCCAAGTGCTAGTGTATTTTTACCTTGAAAGCAGAAATTTCATGTCACTCACCTATGTTTTCAGTGCCACTTTCACTTCACTTTTCAGTGTATATAAAGGTCCTATTATGTGGCACTTATGTGTGTGCTCAGTCACTCAGTCGTGTTTGACTCTTGCAACCCTGTGGTCTGTAGCCCACCAGGCTCCTCTGTCCATGGGGATTCTCTGCCAAGAATACTGGAGTGGCTTGCCATGCTCTCCTCCAGGGGATCTTCTCAACCCAGGGATCAAACCCATGCCTCCTGCATTGCAAGCTGCCATTTTACTGGGTTCCTGAGTTAGCTGTTGAATGAATGAGTGAATCATGAATTAATATGATGAGATTGTCATATAGTAGGCACCTACAATGTGTAACAATATTTCATACCAGCTCTAATGCTGGTTGTCACTCATTTGGTGATATTTGAATCCAAAACTCTTGGTACAACGACAACAGTAGAATCCTCAGGGAAGACCTCAAAAACCAAATCAATTTCTTTCTCCTTCTCTCCCATCCTCTTTCCCTCCTTCTCCACCCCCCTACCCTATCTCTCTCTCTCTCACACACACCTTTTCTCAGATCAGGGGATCACAAAAGCATCCCATTGTTTTGCTATGGGATGAACTTCTGAGGTTAATTGATGTAGGTCTCATTTGGAGTAGACATTATCTCTCCATCCATTCAGTTCAGTCGTTCATTCGTGTCCGACTCTTTGTGACTCCATGGACCGCAGCATGTCAGGCCTCCCTGTCCATCACCAACTCCCGGAGTTTACCCAAACTCGTGTCCATTGAGTTGGTGATGCCATCCAACCATCTCATCCTCTGTCGTCCCCTTCTCCTACTGCCCTCAATCTTTCCCAGCATCAGGGTCTTTTCAAATGAGTCAGCCCTTCACATCAGGTGGCCAATTATTAGAGTTTCAGCTTCAACATCAGTCCTTCCAGTGAACACCCAGGACTGATCTCCCTATCTCTCCATGACATCCATCTTTAACCAAGGTCCTGTAAACTTTTAAAGAAAATGCGAGCTTTTGGAGGAGAGGTTGGCCAGCCTTTGAGAACTGTCCCATAGGACCTGGAACTGAGAGCTCATATTCCTGTGAGTCGAGCAGATGGGTAGCAGAGTATGATTAACCATGACAGGCCAATTGGTTAAACTTTTCATCATTCTTGAGCTTCAAAGTTAATGCTTATTGAAAATGAATCCAGCCATTCCAGAAGGTGAGAATACAATATATTTAAATAGAATCATCACAGAATGTCAAAGCAGGAAGTCTTTCCAGGGTTTTGAAATAACTTGATTTTCTATGATAATTAATTGAATTCTCCACTTACCCTATTCCCTTTGAGTGGAAGTCTGTGGATTCAAATTTTTTAAAACAATGAAAGCATTAAGGATTATTTAACTTTTATCTACTAATGGGGGGGCCTCAGAAAAGGATGAGTCTGTTCTGCTTTATCCTGTCTTTATGATCAAAGTGGCGCTTGTGAGCTCAGCTGAACAGAAGAGAAAATGACTTATGATTCAGAACCAGCCCTGCGATTGGTGGGGATGGTATAAAGAAGAGAGTAAATGGGGTGCTGATGATATTAGAGAGACTGGCTTTTCAGAAGAAAGCATTCGTTTTACAGGTTTTGGGAGAATTTACGAGATGGTTAATATTGGCAACTATAGCACGTTTTGTACAAGGAGGGCTTTGAACAGCAACTGACCAGATGCCAACAGATGTGAAAGGGGAGTGCTTTGGATGTGAAGTGCTGTCCGTATTTGCACAGGGGCAAATCAGAAGAGTCCCTCTTGTTCAGTGGACGCTGAGGACCAGCGGCTACAGTTTACAAATTACCAGCCAGTAGTTTTTCCTTCAGAGAGTGTCTTAGATTACCTTTCAGGATTTTTTTCTTCCTGTCTGAAGGAACGTGCCCTGTAGCCAGAACAACTTTCTGTCCCAGAATTTTGAGAACCGTTCCCATTTAAAATAATCTATCCCGTCATGTGCCCCCCGCATGTTAGATTATGTGACCAATTTGGGGTTCTGAAAGCGTGGTCACCATCGATTCAGCCATTCCAGCTGAACAATTGCATTCCATCAACTCTCAGACAATTCCGTCATCTAGTGATCGCCTTGGCGCCCCCTCCGGCCTGGACCCCACGCGCTATTGTTCTTTAGGATCTGAAAAGAGGAGAAAAAGAGGGCAATACTCATACCATATTACAGGAATACTACTCCAATTCTTTAAGTGCGGACAAAGTGTTTTTTTTTTTAAGTCACACAGTGCAAATTGTAGAAAAGTTAAAGGAAACACAAACAAGCAAACAAAAAGAAAACATCTCAAACCTACCAACCAGACATCATTCCATTTTAATGTATGTATATATAAACACATTCCAGATATCTTTTTTCTTAACAAAACATGTGATCCTAACGGCCACGTGGAGGTTTGTCACGTTATTTCTCATTTAGCAACGTCTTACAAGCATCTTGGTATATCATGAAAAGTATATTTATGTCATCCTTATAATCACTGCCTAGTCCTCTGTATTAAAAATATGCAATAAATTACCTTAAGCTCGTTGGATGTTGTTATTTTGATGTTTTGTTGTTATACGCAGTGCTGAGAAAAGGCATGATTTTCTTCACGGAAGGTATTTGGGTGGTGATATGGGACTTGGTCCAGCAAGTCTGCAGATCTTCCTGGAAGCTGCCAGGAATGATAGCTTGCTGTAATGTCTGATAGTCTGGTCATTTTATGCCCAAACACATCAATGACACACTAATGAATTCCACTTTAATCTTTATTATCATTTACCATTGGCTTCCCGTGTGTTTCTCAAGGATTCTCTGGTGTCCAGACCAACTTTGTTGATCATCCCGTTGCCATTATGTTTTTGGCTGATGGGGCGAGCGTTGCTCTGAGGTCAGCCTCTGGTTGTGTCTGTCTGGATCACATTTTCGGGTGATGCATCATACACCATGTCTGCTCCCTGGCTCCAACCAACAAGACTTTAAAGAGACTAAAAAAAAAAGGCTCAGAAAGTTTCTTGGATATCAAACAGCTCTTATAAAAATAACATTTTTATGACTTAAAATGTAAATGAATCAGAAACATATGGATTAAATTTCCTTTGAAATACCCAAGGGCTTAGACACTGAAGGGAAGAGTGCTTGCAAAATGAGTTAAATCGAGTTGTGCCAAAAATAAAACACTTGAAAAATTGTTGGGGAGGTTTTGCTGACCCCTAAGGTGCTCAGCGGCCTTCCAGTCTTGGTTTGAAAAGTCCTTCAAGTTAAACTTTTGGGTCACTCAAGAGAAGGCACTGAGGACGCATTCAATGGGTATCTGGCTCTCGAGGTAAAGAGTTGATGTTAGAAAGTCAGATTTGGATCACATGTACTTGAAACACACCTGCCGCCTTCAGTATCTCGCAGTGTCCCCCTGTAGCTGTCATCCTGCCTGGCCGGTGTGAGGGATGTTCTGACGGGACTCAGACTCTGTTGGGGAAAAGATTGATAGGATCTCTTGATGAAGTCCAAATTCACACTCTGTTCTTCCCTTCCCTGCCTGTCGCTCCAGTCTTTCCCTCCTCCTGTCTCCGAGGTCAGGAAACATAGAGGCAGAGCCTAAGGTGGGGATTCTTGTGTAAGTGGTTTATTGAGCAAATGCTCCCTGGAGAAATCTGTAAGGAAGTGAGGGAAATGATAGGGTGGAGGCAGAAGGTAAGGCAAGATATGGGTACGGGTGGCACCTAGTCTCAGCCAGGTTCCTCAGGGAGCTCTGAATCCTGTACGGCTCATCTGAGTTGTCCAGAGTTTCCATATTTGGAACCTTGAGGTTCCAACCTCAAGTGGTCTTGAAGTGCCCTATCAGTCAGTCATTAGCATCAGGCAACCCACTCTAGTGTTCTTGCCTGGAGAATCCCAGGGACGGCAGAGCCTGGTGGGCTGATGTCTATGGGGTCACACAGAGTCAGACACGACTGAAGTGACTTAGCAGCAGCAGCCCCTAGAGTAAGGATGTAACATCCCTGGAGTTGAGAGTGGGGCAGCTCTCATGCCTCTGCTGTGGGCAGTCCTTAAAGGCATTTCTCCAGGCAAGAGTAAAACTGTGGGTCTTAGTGGGCCACACCCAATGCAGTCGGGGAATTGATGTAGTTTCACATAAAAGGGATCTGGTGGGGATTAATGGTGTCCACCATATCCCTTTTCTCAGAGCTTCAAAGACATCTTGAAATTCACTCTCTCTAGCTTCCCAAATATTCAGATTCTTTCATTTTTTTTTATTTGCAGTTTTTTCTTGCCTTTATCTTCTTTGCATATTTCCCACTGCAGTCATGCTCATCTAGACTTCATCATCCTCAAAGCTAGATTACCTTCCTCATTTCTCAACTGAATCCCCAGCTTTAGAATATCTCCTAGTCCAGGTTTTCTCACAGATGGCTGGATTACTGTTATCCTCCAAAGACCAGTTTCAAATGTTGAAGGATCAATTGTAGTTCTTAAATATCTATGGAAACATGTCTCAGTTATTTTTTTTTTAAGATAAAGGATATGTTAAGATCATGGTGTACTCTTTGGAACCCCATTCAATGCTAATGTAGTAACTCTAATGAAAAATTTGCTATATCTTGTTTTATAATAAAGTAGGTTATATGGAAGAGTAAAGTTTAAGAAAAATTATTGGACGATAGAATCTATCAATTAAGCTTTAATTTTACCTATGTGTAATAATACGTAAAACCCTTAGACCTGCTAAGTTACTTCAGTCATGTCCAACTCTTTGCGACCTTATGAACTTTTGCCCACCAGGCTCCTCTGTCCATGGGATTCTCCAGGCAAGAATATGGGAGTGAGTTACCATGCCCTCCTCCAGGGGATCTTCTTGACCCAGGGATTAAAACCTCGTCCCCTGTGTCTCCTGCATTGGCAGGTGAATCCTTTACCACTAGTGTCGCCTGGGAAGCCTGTTTAAGATTGTATTTAAACCCAAATCAGGTAATTATATTACTGTCTTGCATATATTTCTTCCCAGCATGTTGACAATAAAATCCAGTCTTTTTCAAATTCTTTTCCACATTAGGTTGCTACATAACCTTGAGCAGAGTTCCCAGTACTGTACAGTGGTCCTTCGTGGTTGTCCATTTTGTATATAGCAGTGTGTACATGAATAGATGCATATGTATCAGTTCAGTTCAGTCACTCAGTCGTCTGACTCTTTGCAACCCCATGGACTGCAGCATGCCAGGCTTCCCTGTCCATCATCAGCTCCTAGAGTTTACTCAAACTCATGTCCATTGAGTCAGTGATGCCATCCAACCATCTCATCCTCTGTCATCCCTTTCTCCTCCGGCCTCCAGTCTTTCCCAGCATCAGGGTCTTTTCAAATGAATCATCTCTTTGCATCAGGTGGCCAAAGTATTGTGTTTCAGCTTCAGCATCGGTTCATTCTTTCATTCAACATGTATTTATTGAATACCTACTCTGTGCCAGACACCTTCTAGTCCCAGAAGAAAAAAACAAAGACAACCATCATTATAGAAAGGCAATAGTCCTTGACCTCATAGAACTTACATAAAACAGAGAAAGAGAAACCAAGATAAGTAAGTGAATTATATGTGTGTATGTGTGAGAAAATAAAGATGAGAAGGAAATAAGAAGTGCTGGAGAGGAATGATTGCTAGTTTTACTAAAGAGATCAGAAAAAGCCTCTTTAAAAGAGGATCTTTTTTGAGCCAAGACCTGAAATAGCTCCAACAATACCACTATTTATTCTGCATTTCAGTCTTTCATGTTATGTCCCTCCTCAGAGCTACTTATTAAAATAGATAATTTCCCCCCTTTTTTCCTTGGTCTGTTTCCCCCACTAGGCTGTAAATTTATTTAGGACAGAAGCAGTCTGTCTTGTTCACTGTTATAGTCCCAGCCTGTAACACTGTACCTGGTACCTAAAAAGTATTCAGTATCTATACAAGGTGTATGTGAAGTCATTACTGAATCAAATATTAGAAATCAGTTACTTTTGAAAGCAGTCTATCATACTGGAATGAAATGAATTGCCATGTGTGAAAGATTGCATAGTGACAAAAGCTAAGAAAGGCAAAATGAAGTGTAATAAATTGAACCATAATGCGGTCTCATACTTTTAGAATAGAGATGGAGCATAAATAAAAGAAACACTTTCATTACCATCTCAGCAGTGTTGTGCGTTCCATCATCTTGTGACAGAAGCCAAAAACAGAGTCATGCTCCACTTGTGAACCTCTGACCTCTTTTATCTCCCCACTATCCCACCCTTCCTCCAAACATAAAAGAAAGAAAAGGCGTCCGCACCACATCTTCCAGGTCTATCTCACTTTCCCCAGTGAATGCCGAAGATACTGAGAAGATAAAGACTGAATGTGTACAGTGATTCATTTAGACCATTTTGGGTATGGATGGGGATGAAACCAATCAGACTGCTTGTACATTGTTAAATAGTCAACAGTCTGAATTACAAAATCACCCTTAGATCTGGCAAGAGGAGTCCTTGCAAGGGGCCCTGCACTTCAGAGAGCCTCACTCTGCTCTCTCAGTTGAACTCCTTCTGAAGGGGCAGAGTCTTTGGGCTAAGAAGACCTGTTCATACAGTGATCATCTCGGGGCACTGGGATATCAGAATTCTTTGCCCAAGCACTTCCTGGGCCCGTGCTCCTGAAGAGCAGATGGCAAAGCTGATGTGCCTGTCCCTACACCCAAGGAACCATGACCAGAGGTTGGATACTCATAGGGAACTATATCCCATGTGTCACAATTAAGACCCAGGTGCAGCCAAATAAATATATCAATATTTTAAAGAAACCCACAAAATTTGGGGACCTGAGAGGGACCCTGTCTTTGTAGAAACAGCCCTACAGCTGATGAGTACCAGCCATAAGCTCCTGAGTGTCACACCCAGTGCTGGGAGAGCTATGGAATGTGCCCGTGGAGGTATCGTTTCTTACAAACACCTGCAACCTTGCTGAGGTTTGGGTTTCAAGCCTTTTTCTAGACTCCATTCATTGTTCACTCCAGGTGCAGAATCTTGAGAATTAGAAAGTATCCAACTAATATCCTAGTGTTATTCTAAGGAAGACCAAGAAGACAAATTAGGAAGTTCTAAGCCAAGAAGTCAAGGGAAGTACAGTGTCTTGCAAATTATTCTAATGGATGTATTCAGAAAGAGTAGTTATGAATTCATTTAGATTACCGAGGAAAAATGATCTAGCAAATCGGATTCCAGGTGGAGCAGGAAGGTTCACAGTTTGGTCAGGGCTTTGCTAGACACTAAAAGATATGTGAAATATTGTCTTATTTCATGTTTCTTTGATAACTAGGGATATTTAATATCTCATAATGTTTATTTATAGACCAGGTGCATTTCTCTGTTGTACACTGTCCATATTTTTACCTGTTGACATACTGGGGCATTTAGAGTGTTTCTTATTTGTTTGGATGTTTTAAATATTTTGTTTTCTCTCTTAATGTTATGCATTTTTAATATAGAGAGGTTTTACATTTTATCAGTCTATAATGTAAATTTTAAGAGATTGTGACTTATCTTGTACAAAGTCTGCACATCAGTTAGGACAAAAATATTCCTTAGGCAAAATTTGGTCTTTTGTCTAGGCGTGTGCTATGTACTTACATATCTTTCTTTTTTTTTAATAAACTTTTTAATTTTAAGATAATTATAGATGAACATTCAGTTGTAAAAAATAATAGAGAACCTGTGTACCAGTTTTTGCTTATGGTATCTTTAGTAAAACTGTATAGTCAGTATCACAAACAGGATATCAACATTGATAAAGGCAGGATGCAGACCATTAGCATCAGCACAACACTCCCTCAGGTTGCTGTTTTGTACCCAAATCCCACTCTCCCAGTCTTCCCCCTACCTCATCCACAACATCCATGAAGCTGTTGTTCATTTCTACCATTTTTTCATTTCAAGAATGTTGTTGTTCATTTGCCAAGTTGTGTCCGACTCTTTGGGACCCCATGGGCTGCATGGGCTTCCTGGTCTTTCACTGTCTCCTGGAGTTTACTCAAACTCATGTCCAATGAGTCAGTGATGCCATCCAACCATCTCATCCCCTGTCTCCCCCTTCTCCTACCCTCAGTCTTTCCCAGCATCAGGGTCTTTTCCCATGAGTAGGTTCTTCACATCAGGTGGCCACAGTACTGGCAGCTTCTGAATCAGTCCTTCCAATGAAAGTTATACCAATGGGATTGCATAGTATGGAACGTAAGACTGGCTTTCTTTCATGTGGTATAACTTTCTAAAGATTTATTCAGATTGTTCTCTGTATTAATATTTTTTTCTTATTCAGTTTTGGGGTAGACAGTCACACAGTTTCCCTTCTTACTTGTATATCAGTATTCCCCTTTCTAGCTTTATTACACTGGGTAGAACTTCCAGCACTATGCTGAATAAGAGTGGTGAGAGGGGTTAGATGCTTTTTCCTGAGCTTGCTAGGAGGAAAGACTTCATTTTTTCATCATTAAGTATGATGTTAGCTGTAAGTTTTTCATAGGTGTCCTTTATCAAGTTGAGGAAGTTTGCCTCTACTCCTGTTTTGCTGAGTATTTTTCTCATGAGCAAGTGTTGGATTTGGTCAAATCATTTTTCTGCATTGATTAAAGTGACTCATGTGATATTTCTTCTTTAGTGTTAATATTGCATATTACCTTGATTCATTTTTGAATATTGAACCAGTGTTACATCCTCGAATAAATCTCAGTTGGGCGTACTTGTTTAATTCTTCTATGTATTGCTGAATTCTATATGCTATTCTATCTTATGGAGAAGGAAATGGCAACTCACTCCAGTATTCTTGTGTGGGAAATCCTATGGACAGAGGAGCCTGGCAGGCCACAGTCCATGGGGTCACAAGAGCTGGATATGGCTTAGTGACTAAACCAGCACCAATCTGTCTTTAATAATTTTTTTGTGTCTATATCCATGAGAGATATTGGTCTATAATGTTCTTTCTTTTCTTATACTTGTTATTTATGTCAATTATTTCCATAATTTTATTTTATCTTTTTTATTTTTTAATGTATAGAGGTTTGCATTTTAGCAATTTATAAATTTTGGTATTAGAGTAATACTAGTTTCATGTAATGAGTTGAGACATGTTTTTTCCCCCTCTATTTTTTCAAGGAGATTGTATAGAATTGTTTATAAATCTTCTTTATATATTTGGTAGAATTCTCAGGAAAACTATTTGGGCTTGGAGATCCCTTTTTTAGGACTTTTTAAGTCATGAATTCAATTTTAAAAATTACTTATAAGGTTATCTATTCAAATTATGTATTTCATATTGAGTGAATTATAATAATTTGTGGACTTTTTTGTCTAAGTTGCCAGACCCATGTGTAGAGTTATTCGCTTATTATGCTTTTGATGTCTGCAGTATTGATTTCTGGTATTGGAAAGTTGTGTCTTTCTTTTTTTTTCTTTGAGCAGCTTATTTAAAGTTTGTCAAGTTACTGATTTTTTCCCAAAGAACCAATTCTTTGTCTCTTTCTCTATTGTTTTTTCTGTCTTCAGGTTCACTGATTTCTCCTCTTATCTTTATTTTCTTGCTTTGGTTTTATTTATTTAGATTTATTTATAATTAGATTATTGTTATGAGACCTTCCTCTTTTCTAGTGTATGCACTTGGTGCTGCTGATTTCCCTTCTACTTCTTGCTTCTTCTTTAAATGTCTCCTTCAAATTTTGATATGTTTTGTTTTTGCTTTCACTCAGTTGAATATACCTTTTATGTTTCCTTTAAGGCATCCTCTTTGACTCATGTGTTATAAAAATACCTATAGTTCAATTTCCAAGTGTTTGGAGATACTTCTTTTAGCGTTCTGTCATTGATTTCTAGTTTGATTCTTTAATGGTTGGAGAACGTGTTCTGTAGCATTTCAGTGCTTTTCAATTTGTTGACGTTTATTTAATAGCCCAGGGTCTATTTTGGTATATGTTCTGTGAGTACTTGAATACCTATTCTGCTGACACTAGATGGAATGTTCTGTAAATATCAGTGAGACCCTACTATCTCATGGTGTTGTTGAGTTCTTCCATATTCTTGCTGTTTTTTCCTGTCAGTTGTTTTTTTAGTTGTTTAGTAATAGATGTCGGAGAAGGCAATGGCAAGCTACTCCAGAACTCTTGCCTAGAAAATCCCATGGATGGAGGAGCCTGGTGGGCTGCATTCCATGGGGTCGCGCTACCAGTCGGTTGCGACTGAGCGACTTCACTTTCACTTTTCACTTTCACACAATGGAGAAGGAAATGGCAACCCACTCCAGTGTTCTTGCCTGGAGAATCCCAAGGATGGGGAGGCCTGGTGGGCTGCCGTCTATGGGGTCGCACAGAGTCGGACACGACTGAAGCGACTTAGCAGCAGCAGCAGCAGCAGTAATGGATGATGAAGTCTCCACCTGAAGTGAGTGGATTTTGGATTGTTATAGCTCCTTCCAGATCTATCAGTTTTGCTTCACATATTTCCCAGCTCTTTTGTTTGCAGCACACTACTTTATAATTGCTATGTCTTCTGGGTGGATGGACAGTTTTGTCATTCTGTAATGTCCCTCTCTGTGGTGTTGGAGCAGAGAAGGCAATGGCACCCCATTCCAGTACTCTTGCCTGGAAAATCCCATGGATGGAGGAGCCTGGAAGGCTGCAGTCCATGGGGTCGCTGAGGGTCGGACACGACTGAGCGCCTTCACTTTCACTTTTCACTTGCATGCATTGGAGAAGGAAATGGCAACCCACTCCAGTGTTCTTGCCTGGAGAATCCCAGGGACGGGGGAGCCTGATGGGCTGCCGTCTATGGGGTCGCACAGAGTCGGACACGACTGAAGCGACTTAGCAACAGCAGCATGGTGTTGGAGAAGACTCTTGAGAGTCCCTTGGACTGCAAGGAGATCCAACCAGTCCATCCTAAAGGAGATCAGTCCTGGGTGTTCATTGGAAGGACTGATGTTGAGGCTGAAACTCCAATACTTTGGCCACCTCATGCGAAGAGCTGACTCATTTGAAAAGACCCTGATGCTGGGAGGTATTGGGGGGAGGAGGAGAAGGGGACAACAGAGGATGAAATGGCTGGCTGGCATCACCGACTCAATGGATATGAGTTTGAGTGAACTCCAGGAGTTGGTGATGGACAGGGAGGCCTGGCGTGCTGCAGTTCATGGGGTCTCAAAGAGTCGGACGCGACTGAGCGATTGAACTGAACTGAACGTCCCTCTCTGTTGCTGGCGGTTATTCTTGTAAAGTTCACTTCAATATTAATATAGACGTTCTTGCTTTCTTTTTTTTGATTAATATTATCATGATATATATTTTTCCTTTCTTTTATTTTCAGTCTGAGTATATCATTATTTTTAATGTGAGTTTCTTGTCAGCACCATATAGCATCTTATGTCTTTTAATTCACTCTGCCAATCTTTGTCCTTTAAGTGGTTGCTTTAGTTATTACATGGTGTGTACGCAATTTATCTTAGTCTACTGGTGTGTCATTTTACCTCTTACCTCATGTTCCTTTATGCTTTGTCATTTGCAATATAATTGTCTTAAATCTTCTGTCTGCCTACACTTAGAACCATACCAGACAGTGTTATACTTTTTGCTTTAAACATCAGTCATAATTTAGAAAATTTAAGAGAAGTTCCAATACTTTGGCCACCTCATGCGAAGAGTTGACTCATTGGAAAAGACTCTGATGCTGGGAGGGATTGGGGGCAGGAGGAGAAGGGGAAGACAGAGGATGAGATGGCTGGATGGCATCACTGACTCGATGGACGTGAGTCTGGGTGAACTCTGGGAGTTGATGATGGACAGGGAGGCCTGGCGTGCTGCAATGCATGGGGTTGCAAAGAGTTGGACACAACTGAGCGACTGAACTGAACTGAACTGAGACCTGTTGTATTTACCCAAATATTGCTTCCCATGTTCTTTCTTCTTTACTGAAATTCCAAGATCCCTTCTATTTTCCTTTATTCTGTGTTCAGAGAACTTAATTTAGCCATTCTCTTTGGGTTCCTGTGCTGGTGACAAATTTTAAATTTTTTTTGTCTTTGAATGTCTTGATTTTCATCTCATCCTTGAAGGATATTTTCACTGAGTACAGGATTCTCTATTGACAGTTGATTTCTTTCAGCCTGTGAAAAATATTGTGCCACTTTCTTCTGGTCTTCTCTTCACGGTTTCTGACAAAAAAATCTGTCCTCATTCAACTTGTTTCCCCCTATAGGTAGTGTGCATTATATTCTGGCTGCTTTCCATATTTTTTACTTTTTTTCAGTGCTTAGAAGTTTAATTGTGATGCCCTTTGATGAGAATTACTTTGGTATATCTTATTTGGAGTTCACCTAGTGGGCTATGGGAGAAGGCGATGGCACCCCATTCCAGTACTCTTGCCTGGAAAATCCCATGGATGGAGGAGCCTGGTAGGCTGCAGTCCATGGGGTTGCTAGGAGTCAGACACGACTGAGCGACTTCACTTTCACTTTTCACTTTCATGCACTGGAGAAGGAAATGGCAACCCACTCCAGTGTTCTTGCCTGGAGAATCCCAGGGACAGGGGAGCCTGGTGAGCTTCCGTCTATGGGGTCGCACAGAGTCGGACACGACTGAAGCGACTTAGCAGCAGTAGCAGCAACAGTAGTGGGCTACAGTCCATGGAGTCACAGAAAGTCGGACATGACTGAGTGACTTCAGTTCAGTTCAGTAGCATCTGTAGGCTCTCCACCGGTGGCTCAGGTGATAAAGAATTTGCCTGCAATGCAGGAGACCCGGGTTCAATCCTTGGGTCAGGAAAACTGCCTCGGGAAGGGAATGGCAACCCACTCCAGTATTCTTGCCTGGAAAATCCCATGGACGGTGGAGCCTGGTGGGCCTGACTGAACAACTGACACTTCACTTTAGCTTATTGAATCTGTAGATTTAACCCTCTTGCAAAATGTGAGACGTTTTCAACCATTATCTCCATCAAATACTTTTCAACCCTTCCCCTTTCTCTTCTCTTTCCAGCAACCTGATGATGTGAATATTAGATCTTCTGTTGTAGCTCCACAAGTAGGAGGCTCTGTTCATTTTTTTCCAGTCTATTTTCCGTCTTGTTCAGACTGGGTAATTTCTGTTGCTCCGTTGCCCTGTGCTCATGCGTCTGTCAGTTCTGCTCTGCTGTTGGGTCCATCCACTGAGCTTTGCATTTCAGTTATTGCATTTGTTCCAAACATGTTTGTAATTGCTTGATGATGGATTTTTACCATGGCTACTTTAAAATCTTTGTCTAATAATTGTAACATCTTTGTCCTCTCTATGTTGGAGTCTGTTGACTGTCTCTTTTCATTCAGTTTGAGATGTTCCTCATTCATAGCATGACAAGTCATTCTTGATTGAATCCTGGACATTTTGTATCATGAGACTCTGGCTTTTATTTAAACCTTGTGTTTTAGCTGGCTTTGTCTAACACTGCTCTGGCAGCAGAAGGTGTTACTTCCAGGTGGAGGTAAAATCAAGGTCCCCGTTCAGCCTTGTTTGCACCTAAGTGGGTGGGCTTGGGGGGTGTTGGCTGGGGTTGGGTTTGGGGGGTTGGAGGGTGGTCCTTGTTACTGCTGGACAGGCTTCATATTCTACTCTTAGCAGTATCTTGACTGACACTATGGTGGGGCTGATTTCATAGCTGAAGGATGATATTACATATCCTGACTCTCCAATTAAGCTATTAATACAACAAACAAGGCAAGAATATACAATGAGGAAAAAATAGTCTTTTTAAAAAGTGATGCTGGGTAAACGGAAGAGCTACTTGTAAAAGAATGAAATTAGAACATCTTCTCACACCATGTATAAAACAACAACAACAACAAAAACTCAAGATGGATTTAAAACCTAAATATAAGACCTGAAACCATAAAACTCCTGAAAGAAAACGTAGACAGTACACTCTGACATAGCTCTTAGCAACATCTTCTGGGACTCTGTCTCCTCAGGCAAGGGAAACAAAAGCAAAAATAAATAAAATGGGATCTAATCAAACTTAAAAAGCTTTTGCATAGCAAAGGAAACCATCAACAAAGCAAAAAGGTTACCTACTGAATGGGAGAAGATGGTATTTGCAAATTATAAGGGGTTCGTATCCAAAATATATAAAGAATTCTTACAACTCAATTTCAAAAGTCAACCGACCACCCAACAAAATAAAGACCTAATTAAAAAATGGGTAGAGGACCTGAACATGCCTTTTTTTCCTGGAAGATGTACAGATGGACAAAGGGCACATGAAAAGATGCTAAACATCAATAATCAGCAGGGAAATGCAAATCAAAACCACAATGAAACATTACCTTACACTTATCAAGATCGCTGTTATCAAGATGACAAATACGTGTTGGTGATGCTGGGAAAGATTGAAGGAGGAGGAAAAGGGGACGACAGAGGATGAGCTGGTTGGATGGCATCACCAACTCCATGGACATGAGTTTGAGCAGGCTCTAGGAGTCTCTGATGGACAGGGAAGCCTGGCATGCTGCAGTCCATGGGATCGTAAAGAGTCAGACACGACTGAGTGACTGAACTGAACTGATGTGTTGGTGAAAATGTGGATAAAAGGCAGTTTTCCTGCACTGTTGGTGGAGATGTGAGTTGGTGTAACCATCATGGAGAACATTATGGAGTTTCCTCAAAAAAATTAAAAATTACCATATGATCCAGCACTCCCACTCCTGGTATATATCCACAGAAAACAAACTAATTTGAAAACATATGCACCCCAATGTTTATAGCAGCATTATTTATAATAGCCAACATATGGAAACAACCTATGTGACCATCAATAGATGGATGGATAATGAAGAAGTGGTATATATATATACACACACACACACTGGACTATTACTCAGCCATTAAAAAGAATACACTTGAATAATTAAAAAAAAAAAAAAAAAAAAACATTTGCAGCAACATGGATGGCCCTGGAGGTATTATGCTTAGTGAAATAAGTCAGACAGAGAAACACATATATGTATGTTTTCACTTAAATGTGGAATCTGAAAAATAAATAACCAAATACAGAGTCACAAATACAGAGAGCAAATTAGTGGTTCCCAGTGGGAAGAAAGCTATGGGGAGGAGCAAGATAGGGGAAGGGGATGAATGAGTATAAAATAAATAAGTTGTAAGGATGTAATATGCAGCCCGGGGAATATAGTTTATATGTTATGATAACTTTATATGGTGTATAATTTATAAAAGTATCAAAAGTATCACTGTGTTGTACGTCTGAAACTAATATAATATTGCAAGTCAACCATACTTCAATTGAAATAAAAGTCCTGACTCTCTATTAGGCTTCTTATGACACCACCAATTAAGGAGAAGAAGAGTTAGGACTTCCCTGGTGGTGCAGTGGTTAAGAATCCGTCTTGCAATGCAGAGGGCACAGATTGATCCCTGCTCGGGAACTTAGATCCCACATGTAGCAGAGAAACTGAGCCCTCATGCCACAGTTGCTCTGTGTGCTGCAACTAACACCCAAGGCAACCACATAAAAAATTTTTTTTTGCAAAAGAAGGAGATAACTCATTAATACTGGGCAGAAGTTGAAATCTGGGGACTTCATGGGATCTCTCCTGCCCTGCTGGTAGGGCTCTTTTCCTCTCATTGGGAAGCAAAAGCCATGCGTGCTTCTTAGACACGGCTTCTGCAAGATGTCTACAAGTGGGATACCTTGGTGCCAACTTTGGGGACGGAAGTTTTCATTGTTGTTTTGTGTTTGGCTGGAGTAGATGATCTCAACAATTTCTCTTTCTAGGCTGTCTCTATCTTCTTCCTTTGGATATAGATAACAGGCTTTTGTTGGGGATAGATTTTTTTTGTCTGTACTTGTCAGTCCCAGACTGCTAGCTTCTTTAGCTCCAGTAGTGGGATGTAAGAAGCAATAAACAAACAGACAAACAGACTCAAAAAGCCCATTACTGTAACTCACCTCCTTATCATTCTGCAGTGTCGGAGATCCCTAGCCTGTCTGCCTTCTTTGTACTTTTCAGAGTCTTCTTCTGCTTGCTTTGTACACAATGTCCAGGATTTTTAGTTGTAATTGGAGGGACGAATAGGAAAAAGTACATGGACTTCATGTTCTCTGAAGGGCAGTTCCTTAAATCTTCTTTTATTTCTTTCAGTTGGTTTGTGGGTATTTTATTTTTATTTTACAGGTGCCCTGTAGTTCTTGTTAAGTCTATAAATAGTCTGTGATATTGTTACTGTTTCTAAGCTGAGTCTCTGTGGGATCTAGAACACTTGAATCCTCCAGCAGTTCTTAGTTTCTCGGAAACTACAAGGAGAGTCCCAAGAAACACGTGTGTATATGAAAAACATCCCAGATAGAATCACATTTTATTATCCGCTGGGGCTTTGACTCCACAACCCCATATAAATTGGTGTTCTGGTGATTGGGGCTTGAATGCATGTGAATCTTTGAAACAGTGGAGGCTTAGTTGTGGCTTCATTAAGCCCAGGGTGAGCTTACAAGGTGCCAGCATCCAACCTGGCATCTTCACTTCTAGCTGGGTGACCAGGAGAAGGTTCCTGAGTGTTCAGGGCCTCTGGTGATTTACCTGTAAGGTGAAGATAAACGAGTACCACCGGAAGAGAAACCTGCTGTCATTCTGAAATGTTCCTCCCTAAAGATAAGGTGTCCATTTTCTCTGGTTGGCGTCCAGATTTTTTTTTTTTCTGTCTTTAGTTTTCAGAAGTTTATTTATGATGTGTCTCGGTATGGAATTTTTTGGTTGATCCTGTTTGGAGTTCTCCCAACATTTTAAAAACATTGAACTGTAGCTGATTTACAATGAACGCCTGTCAGTTTCAACTTTAGAGCACAGTGATGTAGTTATATACATTTATTCTTTTAAAATACTTTTCCTTTATAGATTATTATAAGATTTAAAATATAATTCTGTGTGCTATGCAGTAAGTTCTTGAATCCTCGTTGTTTGTCCATTTAATAT
Organism: Tragelaphus eurycerus; assembly: GCA_935064755.1. Lineage (NCBI taxonomy): Eukaryota > Metazoa > Chordata > Mammalia > Artiodactyla > Bovidae > Tragelaphus > Tragelaphus eurycerus. Next base: position 5,268,374 of record CAKXYN010000034.1, on the reverse strand, counting down.
ATAGTTGTGTATATCTGTTAACCCCAAAGTCCTAATTTATCTCCCTCACCTTTCCCTCTTGGTAACCATAAATTTGTTTTCTGTGTCTGTGAGTCTGTTTCTGGTTTGTAAATAAATTCATTTGTATTATTTTTTTAAAATTCCACATATAAACGATGTCATATGATATTTGTCTTCCTCTGATTTACTTTGCTAGTATCATCCATCCATGTTGCTGCAAATAATATTTCATTCTTCTTTTGACTGAGATCTCCAAGCTTCTTGACTTTGTAGATTTAAGTCTACAGTAGGATTAAGTGTGTTACTATGCAGACAGCATTTATAGCTATCTCATAAGAACAATATAAATGTTATCCATTAACATAATTTGTACTCCATTTCTCAAGGTAGCACAGAAAGCAGAAGGCAGTGCAGTGTGGTCAAGGTCTACCATATGACCCAGCAATGCCACTCCTGGGCATATCCCCAGAGAAGAACATAATTATGAGAGATCCATGCACCCTAATGTCTACTGCAACACTATTTACAATAGCCAGGACATGGAAGCAACTTAAATGTCCATCAACACAGAAATGGAAAAACTCTTTGCAGCCCCATGAATTGCTGCACGCCAGGCCTCCCTGTCCATCACCAGTTACCGGAGGTCACTGAGACTCACATCCATCGAGTCAGTGATGCCATCCAGCCATCTCATCCTCTGTCGTCCCCTTCTCCTCCTGCCCCCAATCCCTCCCAGCATCAGAGTCTTTTCCAATGAGTCAACTCTTCACATGAGGTGGCCAAAGTACTGGAGTTTCAGCTTTAGCATCATTCCTTCCAAAGAAATCCCAGGGCTGATCTCCTTTAGAATGGACTGGTTGGATTTCCTTGCAGTCCAAGGGACTCTCAAGAGTCTTCTCCAACACCACAGTTCAAAAGCATCAATTCTTCGGTGCTCAGCCTTCTTCACAGTCCAACTCTCACATCCATACATGACCACAGGAAAAACCATAGCCTTTACTAGGCGAACCTTTGTTGGCAAAGTAATGTCTCTGCTTTTGAATATGCTATCTAGGTTGGTCATAACTTTCTTTCCAAGGAGTAAGCGTCTTTTAATTTCATGGCTGCAGTCACCATCTGCAGTGATTTTGGAGCCCAGAAAAATAAAATCTGACACTGTTTCCCCATCTATTTTCCATGAAGTGATGGGACCAGATGCCATGATCTTCGTTTTCTGAATGTTGAGCTTTAAGCCAACTTTTTTACTCTCCACTTTGACTTTCATCAAGAAGCTTTTTAGTTCCTCTTCACTTTCTGAGGTTATTGATATTTCTCCCAGCAATCTTGATTCCAACTTGTGTTTCTTCCAGTCCAGTGTTTCTCATGATGTACTCTGCATATAAGTTAAATAAGCAGGGTGACAATATACAGCCTTGATGTACTCCTTTTCCTATTTGGAACCAATCTGTTGTTCCACGTCCAGTTCTAACTGTTGCTTCCTGACCTGCATACAGATTTCTCAAGAGGCAGATCACGTGGTCTGGTATTCCCATCTCTTTCAGAATTTCCCACAGTTTATTGTGATCCACACAGTCAAAGGCTTTGGCATAGTCAATGAAGCAGAAATAGATGTTTTTCTGGAACTCTCTTGCTTTTTTGATGATCCAGCAGATGTTGGCAATTTGATCTCTGGTTTCTCTGCCTTTTCTAAAACCAGCTTGAACATCTGGAAGTTCACGGTTCACATATTGCTGAAGCCTGGCTTGGAGAATTTTGAGCATTACTTTACTAGCGTGTGAGATGAGTGCAATTGTGCGGTAGTTTGAGCATTCTTTGGCATTGCCTTTCTTTGGGATTGGGATGAAAACTGACCTTTTCCAGTCCTGTGGCCACTGCTGAGTTTTCCAAATTTGCTGGCATGTTGAGTGCAGCACTTTCACAGCATTGTCTTTCAGGATTTGGAATCGCTCCACTGGAATTCCATCACCTCCACTAGCTTTGTTCGTAGTGATGCTTTCTAAGGGCCACTTGACTTCACATTCCAGGATGTCTGGCTCTAGGTCAGTGATCACACCATTGTGATTATCTGGGTCATGAACATCTTTTTTGTACAGTTGTTCTGTGTATTCTTGCCACCTCTTCTTAATCTCTTATGCTTCTGTTAGGTCCATACCATTTCATCCTTTATTGAGCCCATCTTTGCATGAAATGTTCCTTTGGTATCTCTGATTTTCAAAGAGATCCCTAGTCTTTCCCATTTTGTTGTTTTCCTCTATTTCTTTGCATTCATCGCTGAAGAAGGCTTTCTTATCTCTTCTTGCTATTCTTTGGAACTCTGCATTCAGATGTTTATATCTTTCCTTTTCTCCTTTGCTTTTCGCTTCTCTTCTTTTCACAGCTATTTGTAAGGCCCCCCAGACAGCCATTTTGCTTTTTTGCATTTCTTTTCCATGAGCATGGTCTTGATCCCTGTCTCCTGTACAATGTCATGAACCTCAGTCCATAGTTCATCAGGCACTCTATCTATCCGATCTAGGCCCTTAAATCTATTTCTCCCTTCCACTGTATAATCATAAGGGATTTGATTTAGGTCATACCTGAATGGTCTAGTGGTTTTCCCTACTTTCTTCAATTTCAGTCTGAATTTGGCAATAAGGAATTCATGGTCTGAGCCACAGTCAGCTCCTGGTCTTGTTTTTGCTGGCTGTATAGAGCTTCTCCATCTTTGGCTGCAAAGAATATGATCGATCTGATTTCAGTGTTGACCATCTGGTGATGTCCATGTGTAGAGTCTTCTCTTGTGTTGTTGGAATAGGGTGTTTGTTATGACCAGTGCATTTTCTTGGCAAAACTCTATTAGTCTTTGCCCTGCTTCATCCCGTATTCCAAGGCCAAGTTTGCCTCTTACTCCAGGTGTTTCTTGACTTCCTACTTTTGCATTCCAGTCCCCTATAATGAAAAGGATATCTTTTTTGGGTGTTAGTTCTAAAAGGTCTTGTAGGTCTTCATAGAACCGTTCAACTTCAGCTTCTTCAGCGTTACTGGTTGGGGCATAGACTTGGATTACTGTGATATTGAATGGTTTGCCTTGGAAACGAACAGAGATCATTCTGTTGTTTTTGAGATTGCATCCAAGTACTGCATTTCAGACTCTTTTGTTCATTAACTGTAACTGTAACTAATGCACCGTACTAAAGAATAGAGAAATAATATTAAATAATAGAGAAAATGGGCTGTGGTACATGTAAAGATTACATTATCTTTGCAGGTTTTTTTTTTCTTCTGTAAATCTAAATCTATTCTGAAACAAACCAAAAAAAACATTTTTTAAATGAGTGAATGGAAGGAACAATAACGGGAAACAAGGATAGAGATTTTTAAAATATTGTATAATGAAGGAAACTTTGTGGAAAATAATAAATTTGATTAGTTTAAAAGTATAGACTAGAATCAATTATTCTTTTATTTTCATTTGCAAAAATATATGTAAATAGAAGGCAAAAAGTCTGGACACTGTGTAACTAAGTCAGCATGTGGCCAATAGCGTTGATTTCAGTTCATAGCTTATAATCACAATAATCAGACCAGAGCTGATGAGCCAAGCTATTGGAACTATTTTTCCAATAGAGTAATTACTTTAATTCGGACCAGGGAACTATTTGTGGGAGGGAGGGTGTGTGGTCAGGATAGTACGTAGACCCACTGAAGTTATTAATTAGTTTACACAGCTATGGCCAAAAAGCATAGGAATAATGGGCTTTTATGAGGGAAGTAAACCAATAAAAAGAGGATATGAGTAGATTTTCACAATTGTGCTGATCTGATTACTGAAAAGTGTATTTTGAATTCGTTTTGGTATTGAATCATTGCAAAGCAATGCTTTTGTCATCTAATTGTTAATTGCTTTTCATGATGCAGATAAATGATAGTCAACTTTTGCATTTGCAAATATTTCCCAGCAATGTGATGATGAAGTGATATTTTGCTTTGTTTCCTTTTGTTAATTTTCCAGGTATTTTTACATGCTTAATGATTTATTTTTTGTCATTTGGAATAAAAGGTTTTTTCCTTTTTCATAGTTACATCTATTGATTATAAAATTTTAAAATATATTGAAAAAAGTTAATAATTATGGGGATTATGCAAGTATTATGCAAACTTTTTAAATATATTTCCCATTCAGATCAGATCAGATCAGATCAGTTGCTCAGTCATGTCCGACTCTTTGCAACCCCATGAACTGCAGCACGCCAGGCCTCCCTGTCCATCACCAACTCCCGGAGGTCACTCAGACTCACATCCATCGAGTCAGTGATGCCATCCAGCCATCTCATCCTCTGGCGTCCCCTTCTCCTCCTGCCCGCAATCCCTCCCAGCATCAGAGTCTTCTCCAATGAGTCAACTCTTCGCATGAGGTGGCCAAAATACTGGAGTTTGAGCTTTAGCATCATTCCTTCCAAAGAAATCCCAGGGCTGATCTCCTTCAGAATGCTGGACTGGAAGAAACACAAGTTGGAATCAAGATTGCTGGGAGAAATATCAATAACCTCAGATATGCAGATGACACCACCCTTATGGCAGAAAGTGAAGAGGAACTCAAAAGCCTCTTGATGAAAGTGAAAGTGGAGAGTGAAAAGGTTGGCTTAAAGCTCAACATCCAGAAAACGAAGATCATGGCATCTGGTCCCATCACTACATGGGAAATAGATGGAGAAACAGTGGAAACAGTGTCAGACTTTATTTTTCTGGGCTCCCAAATCACTGCAGATGGTGACTGCAGCCATGAAATGAAAAGATGCTTACTCCTTGGAAGGAAAGTTATGACCAACCTAGATAGCATATTGAAAAGCAGAGACATTACTTTGCCAACAAAGGTTCGCCTAGTCAGGGCTATGGTCTTTCCTGTGGTCATTTATGGATGTGAGAGCTGGACTGTGAAGAAGGCTGAGTGCCGAAGAATTGATGCTTTTGAACTGTAGTGTTGGAGAAGACTCTTGAGAGTCCCTTGAACTGCAAGGAGATCCAACCAGTCCATTCTGAAGGAGATTTCCCATTAGGCTTATTTATATTTGAACTACAATTGTGACTACATGTATATTCAATTCATGTCTGACTTAACAGTTGAGTATAAGGATTTTTTCATGCTGTTTAAAATTTTTAATAGCCACTATTTTGAGTATTATAAAATATTAAATCACTTGTTACATGATTTATTAACCTATTAAATGTTTGTAGGTTTTCCCCAGTGATGTTTTATTCACCCATATATGTTCCAATACCAGAAGAAGAGGCCAGATACACTGATTTCTTCTGTCTCTGTGTATGCTGTGACCATAGTAGTCTTATATTTGAAATTCAGGAAAGATAACTGGGGTCTGAACAGTCAAGCATGCAAGTAAAATACAAAGGTAGTTTTTAAACTACCACCTTCATTTCAAATCCCAGTCATTTAGCCTCCCAAATATGAAGCATATAGCTGGTTAGCTATGTAATAAAATAGCACACACACTGCATTCTGGACATCACAATACAGTTGCCCATAAAACTAGACCTCAGGCAGACACCAATACAACATTGTAAAGCAACTTTCCCCCAGTTAAAAATAAATTTTCAAAAATGCCCAATTTAAGAAAAATACATATTGAGAAAATAAAATATAAACCTAAATCTTAGAATGTAATACCTTAAAATGTAGAATATAGTGTATCAAATAGGGATTAAAATGAAGACATTTTAATGTTTCAGAGAAATTTTAATTTTGATTGACATGAAAGAGAAGAATGAAACTTAAGACACATTAAAAAAAAAAACCTAGACCTCGGACTTCAGCTTCCTTTACACTCAGAGTCTCGTCCTCTCCGAGGCAGCTGTCTGAGCAGCCTCTGCGCTCACACTGAGTTTCTGAAACGGAATCTGTGACTGTGACTGGTGGGGCGAGATCATGTATGCCAACAGACTCCAAGTCGGGATTGTCAGTTTCCTACAAAATCAAAGGATAGTAGTTACTTCTGGCAGAAATTTCTGTTACTGAAGATTCTCCTTTCATTGGAAGACAGTGGCTTTTTCCTTAATTTCCCAGTCCCTCATATCCACTCTGCTGCCATCCTGTAAGATGGGGGCGTTTTCATGCATTCCTACCGGATCTCTCTGCCACTTAGGTGCACCCTCGCTAACCCTTGATGTCACAGAAAGTGTTATAATGGCATGCTGGAATTGGGAAGAATAGTCATTTCTCTGGCCACCAATGTATATCTAATGTATTGAATTTAGCAAGTCTCTTGTTGGTATGAAATGCAGGGTAATAGACCTCAAATCAAACTCATCAGTCAAATAATACTTTGAAAATATAGTTTTATCAGTCTTGTCGTCACCAACCAATTCATATTTAAACAGACTTGGGATTCTTGGGGCTTCCCTGGTGGCTCAGATGGTAAAGAATCTGCCTGCAAAGCAGGTGACCTGGGTTCAGTCCCTAGGTTGGGAAGATCCCCTGGAAAAGGGCATGGCAAGCCACTCCAGTATTTTTCCTGGAGAATCTCCATGGACAGAGGAGCCTGGCAGTCCATGGGGTCGCAAAGAGTCAGACATGACTGAGCGACTAAGCAGATTCTTTGAGGGCAGCCATCATGATGGTTCTTCTGGAAATGTCTCTTGTTCCTCAGCTGGCTAAGTGCAAATGCATTTTTTGCTTGATTGTTGGTTGGTTTTTACATGGTCTCTGTTAGTGATGAAATTGAGAACATTTAAAATGTCAAATATTGCAGCATGAAGATGCCTTTGATCTAAAGTTGATGAACTTTCTTTTGAGTTGAAAACAATTCAGTTCATAAATGGATGCCTCATTCATAGATATCTAATTCATTCATTCACAACATATTTATTGAAAACTGACAGTGTGCCAATCACTGTTCCAAATGCTATGAACAAAGCAGGTAGGAATCCCTGCAGTCATGGAGTGTGTCTTTTCACAGCCCAGAATCAATGAACCCCACTGCCTTCTGAGGTGAAGTTGGTAATACTGAGAAGATCACTATTGCTGAAGAAGGAATCTTGACTAGACACTAGAAATTCTTTACATCTCTGCTCTGGGTTCACCTCCACTTCTGTAGAATGAGCAGTTACTGAGACGAGAGAGGCATCAAGAGCTTCTGAAATGAGACAGGGAACCCAGGGAACAAATTCTGCTGAGGCAGGGCCAATGAACAAATTCTACATTTTGTGTGTGTTGGGAGCAGGGGAGTTTGTGGGCCAGAGGGAGCAAAGAAATTATTTTTCAAAAACAAAGCAAAAATACCTGCAAGACTGAATGAGACATACTCTACAAAAAAACAGTAATGTGTAAGAAAGAGAAAAACAAGGCTTAAATTTCACAGAGATTTGGATGCAAACCAGAGATTTAAATCAGAACAAGAGCCAAATAATGCTAGACTGGAAACAAATCAGTATGATAGGTTTTATGGCTGCTTTAGAACTATGAAGTTGCTCAGGATTTGGGGATCTTGTTTTTAGTTTGGAGGGTGGATGAGTACAAGGAGTCACCAGTACTTCAGAAATTTAAAAAGTTACTGAGAGTGAGGAAAACTTATGGAAAGTTAAGGACCCAGTACTGTCAGATGGAATCTTTTAATCCAACAAAAGCAATTACTAAATTTACCAGGTTCATCCTCTGCTTCATATTGCACTTCAAGGATAAGAAAGAGACCAGAGCCACAGCTTTGAAAGTATTCTGTATCTTGTCTGGATGGGAATAGGAAAGCCATTAGAGAGCCTGCCAAATGTATGGGAATTCAAAGGGGAGCTTAGAAGAAAAGAAAATAGATTGAATGTGTCCAAAGAAGACAGACAAAAGAAAAAAAAAAAAGAACTAGGGTTGAAGACAGACGTAGAACATATTAACTTGTATTCCTTGAGAAGCTAGTTTCTTATCCCATCCTTGAAGATATTACATGCACAATTTAGCACGATTGTGTTGAAAGAAGACAAAAGGACAGGTTATAAAAAGGGCTTGGGGGAAATTAGGAAAATGTGGAGCTTCATCTATCTTCCTGTCATTAAAATACTAAAGTTTATTTGGAATGACTAGGAAGCCCTGGTGGCTCAGTGGTAAATAATCCACCTGCCAATGCAGGAGACCCTGGTTCAATCCCTGGTCTGGGAAGATCCCCTGGAGAAGGAAATGACAATCCACTCCAGTATTCTTGCTTGGAAAACCCATAGACAGAGTAGCCTGTCAGGCTTCAGTCCATGGAGTCACAAAGAGTTGGTCATGGCTTAGAGACTGAACAACAGTAATTGGAATGAAGCAAAACGAGTTGTGAACTTGGTTAAATGAAAGGAAATGGATCAAAGTGTGGTTTACTATTTGGTTTCAAGGTCGCCTGTGGAATTTTTGCCAAACTATATGCATGAATTCCCAACATAATGCTCTTCTAGCTAATTTCTGGAAGACGGTATGGACTGTGCTCACTGAATATGTCTTGGTGTTCTCTGTCTGCCCTTTATATCTTAACACATCAATAACTGTTTTTGTTATATACTAAGAGATTTTTACTCTTTTAGATGAGGATAACTCCAATCATTTTCCCCTGAAATTTGAAGTAAAAACATTATAAGGCGTGAATAAATAATTCCTTCTGAGTTATATCAACCGATGATCTAAATATGCATCCTGAATGTGTGAAAGAGTATTTTGGAAAGATCCGTGCCTGCAAAACATTGATATGTGAACAAAAATCTCTCTGTTTTCCCCCATAAGGGGAGATGTTTTTAATGGTGCTCTCAAGCTGAGAAAGATAGAAATGGTTTCCTGGTTCATCAGCATCACATGGATCCAAATATTAGCTGGATATGAAGAGTGAGGTCACTAGATCTGAAACAAGAGGCTTTTTTTTTTTTTCTGGATCCTTAAGGTCCCACTGTGACCTAAATTACACACAGACGTACATATATACCATTTCCAATGACATCAGTTGAAACTTCCTGTGAGCAACTGGGAAAGGGACTTGGCCTGGAATTCCAAGAAACCCAACCTGCGGTTTTAAACCTTAGGCATTCCCAGTACTTTGCAACTGATTCAATTTCCAATGAAATTATCGTCGTCCCTGGTTCCAACAGTAAACTAAAGGGAGAATTGAATTAGAAAGGAGAAACATTTTGTGGGAAAAAAAAACCAACCCACATTACTTTGTGAGAACATTTCAGGAGGACCCCAAGGAGACAGAACCCCAAGGTGCTATTCCCAAGATCTGTTGGATTACCTGAAAACAGATGTTTCGTGTAACTAAGGTGGTGACCACAAGTGAGCAGGAATGGAGAAATGGAGTGAAGGAACCAACACCTCCTCTTTCCTCCAGTCTTCTTTCCAACCCCCCTCCACTTCCCCCGAAACCCAAGCTTGATTTGCTATTTGGCTCGAGGAGCAGAAGAGGACAGAGGAAGTCACAGTGCATTTCCATTTCTTGTCCAGTTTCCAGTCCCATGTCAGCAGAGCTAAACCTTGGATGGCCTAGTAGCATCCCCACGGAGGGCTGTTTGGCAGAGAAAGGGAAGGAGCTGGCGTTGGAGGACAGCCGTCTGCAGCGCTCAGCCCGCAAGCTGTCTCTCCACTCTGACCCCTGTCAGTACTACAACGGGGAGAGCAAGATAAAGAACACTCCCGTTCTCATCAAAAAGACAAGAGTTTTGTGTACAGCAGGCAGCAGACACTGCCTCCTTGGCCAGTGTCCAAGCTGGCTACAGAAATTCATCTGCAACAAAACAAATTTGAACTGTCCTGTGACTTGAACCGTAGGAAGCCCAAGTCTACCTACACAGCAGCTTCTCTAGGACTGACAAATGTCACAATTAGTAGATTATGGGGCCAACTATATGGAAATGTATATATATATATATAATAATATAACATGGTTTAGAGTCACCATCCCTGACACTTCGGAATGCTTGTTTCTACCAGACTTTGGATTGCATGATAATGTGAAGTCATTCAATGGCCCACATTTATCTACTTTTGGAAAATAGGGTTCTGAATCCCAGGCTGTTGAAGAGAATTGCCTGTGGTAAAGCCAGCTATTTCCAAAAGTAGCCAAGCCAGGAATTCAGATCTCTTGCTGGCTAATCCAGGCTTAATGATTCACCTTCTACAGACACGGTGCTTGTCCTAGATTCCACACAAGTTGACATGCCGTCCAGAATAGTTTGGAGCAAATTATCCTCAGGACATTTATGTCCTCAGGTAGGAATTTACTGAGTACCATCTACTGACAGGAGATGAATATGAGGGGCATAGGTTCCTCAAGATTTCTAGAGAAATCCGTGGATATACCAAGGCTTGCCACTGTGTCCAAACAGCCTTGTCTGAAGGCTCTATTTCTTACCGAGGTAGCCTGGACATTTTTTTCTGGAGGAAACACCAAAGAAAGTCTACCATTCTAGAGAATTCTGAAGAATTTCTAGGCTTGCAAAGAATATCCGCAGTGTTGTGGAAATTCTGATTTCCAACTGAACTCCCACAGAACTTCTTGGAGTTCTGAGACTTGTTTTAAAATAACACATGGCAGAGAGCAAAGTGTAGGCACAGTCTCTCTCTCTTTTAAAGAGCTAAGTAATATAAGAAATTTTAAAAAGAAGCTATAAAGAATTTTGAAAATTAAATCTGAAATCTCGGTGCAATGGAAATGTTTAGAGTAAAAGATACCTAGAATGTAGTTCAAATGGGACCTGGGTAAGAAATGAATAAGGCTAAATAATAAAGTAGGATGAATGAGATAGCATCACTCAGTGATTAAGACCGCAGATTCTGAAGTCAGACCTACCTGACTTGGATCCATATTTGGTCATTCATTAGATATGTAGCGTTAGGAATATTACTTAAAACCCTTTCACTAAGATTTTAATTTGTTAAAGTCAGAGATTAACAAACCAATCTCATAGCTGTTCATCAGGCTTTTCAAGGACATGAAGTGTGTACAAGCTAAATATGAAGCCTAGTACAAATAAAGTGCACAATAAATGTCAGTTAAAGTTATCTTAAAATAAAAGTCTGAAAGAAAGTGAAGAGAAAGTGCAACTTATTTGGTGGGCAGTAGCAGGAAGCAATTTATGTATAAGCAATATTATGGAAAAATGCCCAAAGATATGGAGCCCATATTATCTGAAAAAACAAATTAGCACACAGGGCTAGAGAGTGGGAGACATGACTGCCTATTGGGATTGCCATAGGACATCAAGGAAAGGCCATTTCTGCATGAAAGTGTGAATTATATTTGCAGAGGAGACAATTCTTAGGCTGAGGGCTATGGAAATTAACATCTTCCCTTCAGTTCAGTTCAGTCGCTCAGTCTTTGCAACCCAGCACGCCAGGCCTGCCTGTCCATCACCAGCTCCCTGAGTTCACCCAGACTCATGTCCATCTAGTCAGTGATGCCATCCAGCCATCTCATCCTCTGTTGTCCCCTTCTCCTCCTGCCCTCAATCCCTCCCAGCATGAGTCTTTTCCAATGAGTCAACTCTTCTCATGAGGTGGCCAAAGTACTGGAGTTTCAGCCTTAGCATCATTCCGTCCAGAGAAATCCCAGGGCTGATCTCCTTCAGAATGGACTGGTTGGATCTCCTTGCAGTCCAAGGGACTCTCAAGAGTCTTCTCCAACACCACAGTTCAAAAGCATCAGTTCTTCGGCACTCAAGAGTTCTTCACAGTCCAACTCTCACATCCATACGTGACCACAGGAAAAACCATAGCCTTGACTAGACAGACCTTTGTTGGCAAAGTAATGTCTGCTTTTGAATATGCTATCTAGGTTGGTCATAACTTTCCTTCCAAGGAGTAAGCGTCTTTTAATTTCATGACTGCAGTCACCATCTGCAGTGATTTTGGAGCCCCCAAAATAAAGTCTGACACTATTTCCACTGTTTCTCCATCTATTTCCCATGAAGTGATGGGACCAAATGCCATGATATTTATTTTCTGAATGTTGAGCTTTAAACCAACTCTTTCACTCTCCTCTTTCACTTTCATCAAGAGGCTTTTGAGTTCCTCTTCACTTTCTGCCATAAGGGTGATGTCATCTGCATATCTGAGGTTATTGATATTTCTCCCGGCAATCTTGATTCCAGCTTGTGCGTCTTCCAGCCCAGCATTTCTCATGATATACTCTGCATATACGTTAAATAAGCAGGGTGATGATATACAGCCTTGACGTACTCCTTTTCCTATTTGGAACCAGTCTGTTGTTCCATGACCAGTTCTAACTGTTGCTTCCTGACCTGCATAAAGGTTTCTCAAGAGGCAGGTCAAGTGGTCTGGTATTCCCATCTCTTTCAGAATTTCCCACAGTTTATTGTGATCCACACAGTCAAAGGCTTTGGCATAGTCAATAAAGCAGAAATAGATGTTTTTCTGGAACTCTCTTGCTTTTTTGATGATCCAGCAGATGTTGGCAATTTGATCTCTGGTTTCTCTGCCTTTTCTAAAACCAGCTTGAACATCTGGAAGTTCACGGTTCACATATTGCTGAAGCCTGGCTTGGAGAATTTTGAGCATTACTTTACTAGCGTGTGAGATGAGTGCAATTGTGCGGTAGTTTGAGCATTCTTTGGCATTGCCTTTCTTTGGGATTGGGATGAAAACTGACCTTTTCCAGTCCTGTGGCCACTGCTGAATTTTCCAAATTTGTTGGCATATTGAGTGCAGCACTTTCACAGCATCATCTTTCAGGATTTGGAATAGCTCACCTGGAATTCCATCACCTCCACTAGCTTTGTTCGTAGTGATGCTTTCTAAGGCCTACTTGACTTCACATTCCAGGATATCTGGCTCTAGGTCAGTGATCACACCATTGTGATTATCCGGGTCGTGAAGATCTTTTTTTGTACAGTTCTTCTGTGTATTCTTGACACGTCTTCTTAATATCTCTGCTTCTATTAGGTCCATACTATTTCTATCCTTTATCGAGCCCATCTTTGCATGAAATGTTCCTTGGAATCTCTAATTTTCTTGAAGAGATCTCTAGTCTTTCCCATTCTGTTTTTTTCCTCTATTTCTTTGCATTGATCACTGAGGAAAGCTTTCCTATCTCTTCTTGATATTCTTTGAAACTCTGCATTCAGATGTTTATATCTTTCCTTTTCTCCTTTGCTTTTTACTTCTCTTCTTTTCACAGCTATTTGTAAGGCCTCCACAGAGAGCCATTTTGCCTTTTTGCATTTCTTTTCCATGGGGATGGTCTTGATCCCTGTCTCCTGTACAATGTCATGAACCTCAGTCCATCGTTCATCAGGCACTCTATCTATCAGATCTAGGCCCTTAAATCTATTTCTCCCTTCCACTGTATAATCATAAGGGATTTGATTTAGGTCATACCTGAATGGTCTAGTGGTTTTCCCTACTTTCTTCAATGTAAGTCTGAATTTGGCAATTACGAGTTCATGATTTGAGCCACAGTCAGCTCCTGGTCTTGTTTTTGCTGATTGTATAGAGCTTCTCCATCTTTGGCTGCAAAGAATATAATCAATCTGATTTCGGTGTTGACCATCTGGTGATGTCCATGTGTAGAGTCTTCTCTTGTGTTGTTGAAAGAGAGTGTAATGACAAACACATCTTCCCTTAGCTATGATTTTTAGCTAGAGTCAACTGTAAATTACTTTATTTAATATATTAATGTGGCTCTTTTTCCTTCTTTGCTCTTCGAGATTCACAGATTTTGATTATTTGACTACTTGGTAACATTCCACCAAATATACTTAATGGAGAAGAGATGAAAAAGCAACTAACCTTGATTTGCCAGGTGCGTACAATGGCTGCTGAGGAGAAAATGGCCACAAAAACCTCCCTATTAGTTTGAGCCCAGATTCTTGGTATTTCCTTAGAGACTATGCCTGTCACTTGGTTCTGTCCCAAGTGCATGTACCCATTTTCATGAAGACTTTGGGGGCTTTTACAATCGTCTCCCCTTTTCCATGGTTTCCCTTTCCTCGGTTTCACTTACCCATGCTCAACCATGGTCCAAAAATGTTAAATGAAAAATTTCAGAAATGAATAGTTCACATCTTCTCTTTTATTTATTTGGTGGTGTTGGGTCTTAGTTGCAGCACACAGGATCTTTGTTGCATCATTTAGGATTTTTCGCTGCAGCGCACAGACTTTGCACCAGCTCAGTAGTTGCAGCGCGCAGGCTTGGTTGCTCTGCGGCACTGGGGTCTCAGCTCCCCGACCAAGGATTGAACCCTGGTCGTCCCCTGCATTGTAAGGCGAATTCTTAACCACTGGACCATCAGAGAGATTCCAAATCATACGTTTTAAATTGCTTGCCGTCATGAAATCTGCTGATGTCCAGATCCGTCCACCCAGGATGTGAATCATCCCATTATCCAACTCACCCCACCTCTTAGCCTCCTGGGTTATCAGATTGACTGTGGACCATTGCTATACAGCTGGTGTTCGAGTAACCCCTGTTTTACTTCATAATGGCCCCAAAGTATAAGAGGAAGTGATGCTGACAGTTCAGATATGCCAAAGAGAAGCCAAAAAGTGCTTCTTTTAAGTGAGAAGGTGAGGCTCTTGATTTAATAAGAAAAACTTGTATGCCGGGGTTGCTGAGATCTACAATAAGAATCTTTAATGTGTGAAATTATGAACAAGAAAATAGAAATTTGTGCTAGTTTTCTGTTTCAAACTGCAAAAGTTAGGGTTACAGTACAGGGTAAGTGCTTGACTAAGATGGAAACGGCAAAAAGTATGTGCAGCAAGATATTTCAAGAGAGAGATCACATGCACATTACTTTTATTAGTTCAGTTCAGTCGCTCAGTCGTGTCCGACTGTGCGACCCCATGAATCGCGGCACGCCAGGCCTCCCTGTCCATCACCAACTCCTGGAGTTCACTCAGACTCACGTCCATCGAGTCAGTGATGCCATCCAGCCATCTCATCCTCTGTCGTCCCCTTCTCCTCCTGCCCCCAATCCCTCCCAGCATCAGCGTCTTTTCCAATGAGTCAACTCTTCGCATGAGGTGGCCAGAGTACTGGAGTTTCAGCTTCAGCATCATTCCCTCCAAAGAAATCCCAGGGCTGATCTCCTTCAGAATGGACTGGTTGGATCTCCTTGCAGTCCAAGGGACTCTCAAGAGTCTTCTCCAACACCACAGTTCAAAAGCATCAATTCTTTGGCACTCAGCTTTCTTCACAGTCCAACTCTCACATCCATACATGACCACAGGAAAAACCATAGCCTTGACTAGACAGATCTTTGTTGGCAAAGTAATGTCTCTGCTTTTGAATATGCTATCTAGGTTGGTCATAACTTTTCTTCCAAGGAGTAAGTGTCTTTTAATTTCATGGCTGCAGTCACCATCTGCAGTGATTTTGGAGCTCACAAAAATAAAGTCTGACACTGTTTCCCCATCTATTTCCCATGAAGTGATGGGACCACATGCCATGATCTTCGTTTTCTGAATGTTGAGCTTTAAGCCAACTTTTCCACTCTCCTCTTTCACTTTCATCAAGAGGCTTTTGAGTTCTTTTTCCATTTCTGCCATAAGGGTGGTGTCATCTGCATATCTGAGGTAATTGATATTTCTCCCAGCAATCTTGATTCCAGCTTGTGCTTCTTCCAGCCCAGCGTTTCTCATGATGTACTATGCATATAAGTTAAATAGGCAGGGTGACAATATACAGCCTTGACTTACTCCTTATCCTATTTGGAACCAGTCTGTTGTTCCATGGCCACTTCTAACTGTTTCATCCTGACCTGCATAAAGGTTTCTCAAGAGGCAGATCAGGTGGTCTGATATTCCCTTCTCTTTCAGAATTTTCCAGAGTTTATTGTGATCCACGTAGTCAAAGGCTTTGGCATAGTCAATAAAGCAGAAATAGATGTTTTTCTGGAACTCTCTTGCTTTTTTGATGATCCAGCGGATTTTGGCAATTTGGTCTCTGGTCTCTCTGCCTTTTCTAAAACCAGCTTGAACATCAGGAAGTTCACGGTTCACATATTGCTGAAGCCTGGCTTGGAGAATTTTGAGCATTACTTTACTAGCGTGTGAGATGAGTGCAATTGTGTGGTAGTTTGAGCATTCTTTGGCATTGTCTTTCTTTGGGAGTGGAAAGAAAACTGACCTTTTCCAATCTTGTGGCCACTGCTGAGTTTTCCAAATTTGTTGGCATATTGAGTGCAGCACTTTCACAGCATCATCTTTCAGGATTTGAAGTATTTCAACTGGAATTCCATCACCTCCTCTAGCTTTGTACATGGTGATGCTTTCTAAGGCCCACTTGACTTCACGTTATTGTTATAATTGTTCTATTTTCTTATTGGTTATTGTAAACTCTTACTGTGTCTAATGTATACTTTAATTTAATCATAGGTATGTATATATAGGAAAAACACATAACATACAGTAAGTCCACTACGTATGCACAAGTTCTGTTCCGAGAGTGTTGTTGTAAGTCCTATTTGTCAGTCCAACAAAATTAACCTAGATGCCCAACAAACAAAATTGGCTATAGAGTACTGTACTGTAATAGGTTTATAATACTTTTTATTCAAATAATACATAAAAAGCAAAAAATAAAGGAAACGTCTTAAATCTTACAGTACAGTATCTTGAAAGGTACAGTAGTACAGTACAACAGCTGGCCTGTCGCGTCTGGTAGGGAGTGAACAGGCAATAGGTTATTGATTGGAGGAGAGACAGCAAGTGGGGAGACGGTAGAGCTGAAGGATCATCAGCAATAGGAGGAGGGCAAGCTGCAATTTCACTCACACCTAATGTTATGACACAGGTACTGTGTCTTGCTGGGACCAGATGTACATTTGCCTGTTTGAAAGTTCACAACTTGAAGGTTCATATGTAGGGGACTTACTCTATAGGGTTTGATACTGTCTGGTTTCAGGCACCCATAGGCTGGTCTTGGAATGCATAACCCATGGATAAGGGGAGACAGCTATATAAGCCTTGTGCCAGGAGCTAACCCCAAACTCCCAATTCCTCCCTCCCTCTGAGCAACTACAAATCTGTTATCTATAAATCTGTTTTTATTTTGTAGATATGTTTGTTTGTGTTGTATTTTAGATTCCACATATAAGTATTTGCAGTTATTTTAAATCTTTGCCAGGCAGCTCATAGAGCTGTGTTTCTTCTGAATCCATTTTTGGACTTTTATTTTTTTTCCTTAACGACCCAATGGCTCCCTGTTTGTATGCCTTGTAAGTTTTTGTCATGATTTGGGCATTTGCAAAAACAACCACTTGTCCAAGTCTTTGCTCACTGGTTTCACCCAGGGAATGATCTTCACCATCAGCCCGGCTGAAGGTTCTTGGACTTTTCAAACTCAGTCTGTTCTCTTACTCACCCTGGCCTCTCCTGCGGCTTCAGTCTTGCTCATCTCTGTTTTTCAGCACCTCCTAATCTCTTAGCAGTGGTCCCTTCAGCTCTGAGTCAGGCAAAACAGAACCTAGTTGCTTGGGAAGTCCCCAGAGAAGCCAGAATATTAGACTGATGAACTACTGTCTGTTCTCAGCCAGGAGGAGGAGGCGTGGTGTGGAAGGCTTCGTCTCACTTACTTGAGGCAATTCTGTGTCAGGGAGAGGGGATGGATGGCCATGTCAGATGCCAAGGTGTCTCCTATCCCTTGTGTTGGAATTTGTTCTGAATTTGCTATCTTCTGGATGCTGTAGCTTCTTAACTGGTCTCTATTGTTCTCAGAGAGGTATTATGCTTCATCTATTGTTAACTTTGGGTCTTTGTTGGGGAAGGAGAGCTTGTAGCTTACTAGTTCTCCATATGGCTAATATCACTCGATTAATGAATTTTTGACCAAGATATGAAGGCAATGTAATGGGGAAAGCATAGTCTTTTCAACATATAGTGTAGCAACAATTAGGGCTTCCTGGTGGCTCAGTTGGTAAAGAATCTGCCTGCAATGCAGGAGACCCAGGTTTGAACCCCGGATCAGAAAGTTCCCCTGAAGAAGGAAATGGCAACCCACTCTAGTATACTTGCTTGGAGAATCCCATGGACAGAGGAGCCTGGGAAGTTATAGTTCATGGGGCCACGAAGAGTTGGGCATAGCTGAGTGACCAAACCACCACCACCAAAGAAAAAAATACAAAGAAATTTTGATCTATATATAAAGGTAATTCAAAAGCAATCATAGGACTTCCCTGGCTGATTAAGAATCGGCCTCGGTTTTTCCAGTAGTCATGTATGGATGTGAGAGGTGGACTATACAGAAAACTGAGCATTGAAGAATTGATGCTTTTGACTGTGGTGTTGGAGAAGACTCTTGAGAGTCCCTTGGACTGCAAGGAGATCCAACCAATCCATCCTAAAGGAAATCAGTCCTGAATATTCACTGGAAAGACTGATGCTGAAGCTGAAACCCCAATACTTTGGCCATCTCATGCGAAGAACTGATTCATTGGAAAAGACCCTGATGCTGGGAAAGATAGAAGGCAGGAGGAGAAGGGGATGACAGAGGATGAGATGGTTGGATGGCATCACCGACACAATGGACTTGAGTTTGAGTAAACTCTGGGAGTTGGTGATGGACAGGGAGGCCTGGTGTGTGGTAGTCTATGGGGTCACAAAGAATTGGACACGACTGAGCGACTGAACCGAACTGTCAGTTCAGGGGACACGGGTTTGATCCCTGGTCTGGGAAGATTCCACATGTCGCGAGACAGCTAAGCCTGTGTGCCACAACTACCGAGCCCTCAGCCCAGAGCCCTCAAGCCCCAATTTCTGAGCCTGTGCTGTGGAGCCTGTGAGCCCCAACTACTGAGTTTGCATGCCCGAGAGCCTGAGCTCCACAACAAGAAAAACCACTGCAGTGAGAAGCCTGCACCCCACAGCTAGAGAGTAGCCCCCACTCGCTGTAACTAGAGAAAGCCCTTGAACAGCAGTGGAGAACCAGGGTAGCCAAATAAATAAATAGCAATCGTATGCCTAAATGCAAACTTTAGAAAACTATAGATGCAATTAGTTGGTGTATACAACTTCTTGATAATACCATTTATATGGAAATTTAAAAGTCTTGGAATAGTGAAAGCATCTTGAAAAAGAGAAACAATGTTTGAATAGTCCTGTTACCTTATTTTGTGATTTAGCATAAAGGTGTTAATAGTATAGTCAAGATAGTATGGTACTGGTTTAAGGACAGAGAAGTAGACCAAAGGGACCTAATGGAAAGTCAAGTAATAGATCCATACATAGAATCACTTTTTTTTTTTTTTAACAAAGTTGCTATTGTTATCTACTGTGGAAAGAAAAATCTTATCAATCTTATTGTTCCAACTGGATATCTTTGTAGCAAAAAAAGTACACTTTGACCTGTATTTCACCCTATACATAAATCTCAACTGAAGATGGATTATAGACCTAAATACAAAAGCTTAAAATAAAAAGCTCTTGGCTACCTGGAGTTTAGCTTTGCTACATTGAAGTAGATTACTTAGAATATAAACATCACTAACAATAAATGAAACATTTGAGAGACCGGATTTCGTCAAAATTAATAAACAATTTGTTCATCAAAAGAGATTGTTAAGAAAATGAAAAGGCAAGGCACAGATGGGGAGAAAATATTCAAAATAGACATATGACACAAGGAACTCACATCGAGATTGTACAAATCAAAATTTCTACAGATCAATAGCAAAAAGTAAACAACTCATTAAAAATAAGAAAAATATTAAAATAGACCCTTCAAAAAAGAGGATGTACAAATGGCCAATGAACACATAAAACATATTCACCATCTTTAGTCAATATGGAAATGCAAATTAAAAGCACAGTGATTACCAGTACATACCCATTAGAATTTCTGAATTTAAATTGACTATAAATTTCAGTTGTTGAAAAGGATGCAAATCAACTGGTACTCTCATAGAGTATGGTGAGAATACAAACTAGTCCAACAAGTTGAGACAGTTATTAGCATTTGCTTTTATAGAATTAAACATACATTTATCTTGAAAGCCAGCAATTTCACTTCTACTAATTTACCTCAAAGTAATGAAAGCACGTGTCCATCCAAAGACTGGCACAAAATATATATTGCATTTTTATTCATAGTAGAAAAAATTGGAAACAATTCAAATGTCCATCAACAGGAGAATGAATAAATTGTGGTACATTCACACAGTGGACTGGTATTCAGCGATAAAAAGGAACAGATTATGGATACATGTGGCATTATAGACAAATCTCAAAAACAGCCTACTGAGCAAGAGAAACCAGGCACAGAAGAGTACATATTATGTTATTCCATTTTTCAGTGGCATCTACGGTTATTGAAATCCAAATGGTAGTTCATTTGGGCTCTGGAGATGGGGAAGGTAGACTAGAAAGAGATTTGAAGAACTTTTGTAGTATGTTGTCAATGCTGTAGATCTTAACTGGGATATTAGTTACATGGTTATACATATTTATTAAAATTTATCACACTATTCATTAAAAATTTATGTATTTTAAAAATCTGTAGGTGAGTTTCTGGAGAAGGGATTGGCAACCCACTTCAGTATTCTATCCTGGAGAATCCCATGGAGAGGGAGCTACAGTCCATAGGGCTGCAGAGTCAGACATGACTGAAGGGACCTAGCGGGTACTCGTGAATATATGTAAGTTTACGTTCATAAAAATTTTTTTAAAGAAAAATAAAGAATATTTTTAGTTAAGCAAAAACAAGGTGATTCATTACTATCAGATGAGCTCTCATGGAAATACCAAAGGTTATTTTTCAGGCAGAACAGGTGTTGATGAAGATGTAGTCGAAATTCAGGAACTGCAGATAGCAATGTAAATTGGTACAACTTTAAGAAACTATTCTGCCTTATCTATAAAGCCAACACTCCGGCAATTCCACCTCTCTTTACTGAGAACCATGCATTTGTGATTTCGCAACAGGCTATACTTCATGTGTATTTGCAATTTTCAGAGAAGGTGGGAAATTTCAATAGCAAAATCAAAGTATAAGAAGCAGTTAAGATCTCTATTTAGACGATGAGACTGGTAGACATATACCTGTGACGGAACCTGGGCTCCTGAACAGAGCTGGCAGTCAAGGACGGTGAACCAAACGCAGGATGAAGGGAGGGCTGCAGACGCATCTCAGCACCACGTGACCTGGCAGGCTGGCTCTAATATCCCCAGAAGAACAACACCCAGCCCACCCAGCATCCATACAGCCACAGCTCTGCACGCTCCCAGAAACGGATTAACACCTGCAAATCCAAGGCTATGGTGATGCCTCCAACTAGTCTTACTGCTGCTGCTGCTGCTGCAAAGTCGCTTCAGTCATGTCTGACTCTGTGTGACCCCATAGACGGCAGCCCACCAGGCTCCCCTGTCCCTGGGATTCTCCGGGCAAGAACACTGGAGTGGGTTGCCATTTCCTTCTCCAACGCATGAAAGTGAAAAGTGAACGTGAAGTTGCTCAGTCGTGTCCGACTCTTCGCGACCCCATGGACTGCAGCCCACCAGGCTCCTCCGCCCATGGGATTTCCCAGGCAAGAGTACTGGAGTGGGGTGCCATCGCCTTCACTAGTCTTAGTATTTCACTTTGAATAAAATTATTTATTTAATTGGCTGTGTCGGATCTTAGTTGCAACACGCAGGATCTTTAATTGTGACATGTGAGATCTAGTTCCCTGACCCAAAGCATGGAACCCCAGTCCCCCTGCTTTGGGAGGGCAGAGTCTTAGCCACTGGACACCAGGGAAGCCCCACTATTTTACTGTAATTAAAACTCTGTCTCTTCTTTAATGGAACAACAACAAAAAAAGTTACGGATTACAAGTGGCACCTTTCTGCATGAAATTTTTGTACCTGCTGCTACTGCTGCTGCTAAGTCGCTTCAGTCGTGTCCGACTCTGTGCGACCCCATAGACGGAAGCTCACCAGGCTCCCCCGTCCCCGGGATTCTCCAGGCAAGAACACTGGAGTGGGTTGCCATTTCCTTCTCCAATGCATGAAAGTGAAAAGTGAAAGTGAAGTCGCTCAGTCGTGTCCAACTCTTTGCGACCCCATGGACTGGAGCCTACCAGGGTCCTCTGTCCATGGGATTTTCCAGGCAAAAGTACTGGGGTGGGGTGCCACTGCCTTCCCCGATTTTTTTGTACCTCATTCCCTTTTATTTCCAAACGGTCTATTAGAATTTCCTATGTTCCTTACATTTTCCTGGCACAGCAGGCTCAATGAAGGGTTGCCATGGAAGGACACTTAATACATAGAGAGCAGCAAAGTCAAAGGCCCTGAGATGAAAGAGAAAACAGTATAGTGATTGGGAATTAAAAGTCATTCCGTCTCACTGGGCTGTCTGCAGTCTAGGGAGCTGGCCAGAGAGATGAAGCGGGAAAGGAAGGCCAGCCTCAAACTGGAGGAATTTTGCAGATATGTTTGGATTTTCAACGTTTCCTCAAGTGGTCAGGAGTTGTTGTTGTTTTTTTTTTAACCACTTTACTCACAGTTGCAAAGATGAAAAACTCCAATCACTTAAAAAAAAAAAAAAATCTACCTAAGATTCTTTGAAAGGTAAATGCTCTCCTGAAGTTTAAGGATTATCTTTCTATAAATATATTCACAGGAGGACTATAAAGCTATATTTTGGAAAACAGCGTGGTGTTCTTTTTGTGCTTTAATCTGTGCTCGACATAGAATAGTAAGAAAGGATCCAGCTTCCTCCTGTTGATCCTAGTTCTTGTACCAGAAGCACTGACCCAATTACTCCCAATGCCATTCTCCACAGACTTCATTATCTACTTCCTCTGCGGGTTTGTATTGGAACGTTTTAAACTCTATCCAGGGATGCTTTAGTGAAATGAGGATTTCACTAAAAAGTGAAAATAATTAATTTAATTCATTTGAGTCCTCTCCTGACTAGCTCATTCATTCTTTCACTAATTTTTTTTAAGAGTTACATTTTTAAAAAACTTTTTATTTTTTAGTCACTCTGCCCAGCTTGTGGAATCTCAGTTCCTCGACTGGGGATCAAATCTACGACCCCTGCGTTGGAAACGCAGAGCCTTAACCACTGAATCACCAGGGGTGTCCAACACTATTCTTTAACTTCAGAATCTCTAGTACACTGATCTTTCTTTCTTCCAATCCATCTATGACCTTCCATTACCATTTCTTCTGCAATTTAGATAAGACCTATGAATCATGACTTCAAACTCTCTATGTATCCTTTAGTTTTTCACCTTCCTTGCTTTTTTGTGTGTGTGTGGTTAAAACCCCAATGAACCATTTCATTTATCCACTGTGTGGATGGATGCCTGGAGGTGGGAAGCCCACCATGATGGTCTTCTTGTAACCTAGGCAAGAAGTGAGAGGAACCTGCACTATGGCAGAGGGACTTTATAAAACACTGGGACCAGATTCCAGGAATATCAAAGAAGTGGAATTATAAGACTTCATTTCTGGCTTTGGCACCCCACTCCAGTACTCCTGCCTGGAAAATCCCACGGACAGACGAGCCTGGTAGGCTGCAGTCCATGGGGTCACTGAGGGTCAGACTCTACTGAGCAACTTCACTTTCACTTTTCACTTTCATGCATTGGAGAAGGAAATGGCAACCCACTCCAGTGTTCTTGCCTGGAGAATCCCAGGGACAGGGGAGCCTGGTGGGCTTCCGTCTCTGAGGTCGCACAGAGTCGGACACGACTGAAGCGACTTAGCAGCAGCAGCAGCAGCAGCAGTGGTCAGCTGTTCGCTAAGATTGGTAACAGTGAAAGGGGAGACTTTGGTAAAGAGAGAATCCACTTCAGCTAACAATTGAAAGTCCTTTTGAGTTCTCCAGATGGAGCTTTTCCGGAGTTGAGGAGACAGTTGTGGGGTGCATAGGTGACTTGGGAGTCATGGCAGGTGAACAGTAATTGGGGCCATGGGGTTTAATTAACATACAAAAGGAAAATGTGTTGAGAGAGGAGAAAAGAAACCCAAGGCCAGAACAGAACAGTCCATTAAATAAATGTGCAGAAGCCAAGGGAAAAGAAAGCATCAAAAAATGAAGTAATGAGACGAACCAAGCTCTAAGAGATCAAGAAAGGGAAAAAGAGAAAACGTCTGTTGGATTTAACAATAAAAAGTTAATTATTGACTCAGAATATGAAACTATTGACTCAGATTTTCAACTGGAAATCATTTGCAATAGCTTGAGAAGTGAATAGAGCATGATAAAATGGAGAAAACTTAGAAATTGTCATTCAAAAAGCTCAGCTGAAATGGAAAAGAGCCCAGTTAAAGGGCAATGCATGGATGAGGCAGTACTTTAAAGGTGGTGATCATTTGAATACGTTTAGATGTTGATGGGAAAAACTTGAAGATAAGGAGAGTTGGAAGGTTTAGAGTAAGATGGAAGAAATAAGTGGAGTAAGGATGCTGAGAGGTGGGTGGGGATGGGAGTAAGAGCAGAGGCAGGGAGACTGAGACCGAAAGAGATCTCCCTGTTGAGCCCTTCTATACTGTTGGTTTAAATGTAAGTTTATGTGTCATTATTAGCTTATGTAAGACACTAACACAAGATGTTCATGGGGGTAACTGTGGGAAGGTGCTGAGGGGGTTTATCTCTGCACTTTCTGCTCAATTTTTCTGTAAACCTAAAACTGTTTCCCAAAATAAAGTCTATCAATTAAAAAAAAAATAAATGTAAGTTGGTGCATGCACCATGGAAAACAGTATGGAGGTTCCTCAGAAAACTAAAAATAGAGTTACCACATGATCCAGCAATCCAACTCCTGGCAATATCCCCAGACAAATCTATAATTTGCACAACTATTTACAATAGCCAAGGCTGGGAGATAACCTAACATATATCCATTCATCTGTCAATGAAGGGATAGAGAAGATGTGATACATATATATTATAGAATACTACTGAGCCAAGAAAAAAGAACAAAATAATGTCATTTGCGGCAACGTAGATGCAACTGGAGGTTATCACATTAAATGAAGTAAGTCAGAAAGAGAAAGATAAATAAGATATCATTTGTATGGTATCACTTGTAAATAAGACATCACTTATAGCTTCCCTGGTGGCTCAGATGGTAAAGAATCTGCTTGCAATGCCGGGCACCCAGGTTCGATCCCTGAGTCAGGAAGATTCCCCTAGAGAATAAGATGGCTGCCGATTCCAGTATTCTTGCCTGGTGGATTGCATGGAGAGGGGAGTCTGGTGGGCTACAGTTCATGGTGTTGCAAAGAGCAGGACATAACTGAGCAACTAACATTTTCACTTTTTCTATATATGGAAATTAATACATGGCGCAGATGAATTTATCTACAAAGCAGAAAGAGACAAACAGACATAGAGAGCAGATTTGTCTTTGCCAAGGTGGGTAGGGGAGGGAGAGGGATGGACTGGGAGTTTGGTGTTGGTATATACAAATTATTACATTTCGAGTGGATAAACAGCAAGGTCCTAACGTATAGCAGAGGGAACTATATATTCTATATCCTGTGATGAAGCATAGTGGAAAAGAATGTATATAGGCGTATAACTGAATCACTTTGCTGTACAGCAGAGATTGGCACAACACTGTAAATTGACTGCGTGTATGTGCTAAGTTGCTTCAGTCATGTCTATCTGTGATGCTATGGACTGTAGCCGGCCAGGCTCCTCTGTCCTTGGGATTCTCCAGGCAAGACTGGGTTGCCAGGCCCTCCTCCAGGGGATCCTCCCAACCCAGGGATCGAACCCATGTCTCCTGTGTCTCCTGCGCTGCGTGTGGATTCTTTACCACCGAGCCACCAGGGAAGCCCTGTAAATTAACTATACTTCAATCAAAAACGAAAACTCCCTGTTGTTTTGATTTGAAAGGTAAAGATTAGAGATGAAAACAGATGTAGGCAAGTAGGCTGGGGGATCTGGATTGGAACAGGAAGTAGCTGGAATTTCTTCCCCAAGGCATCTATTTCTAATATCAATTATTTTAAGGAAGTGAGGGGAGAAATTCAAGCTCAAAAGGAAAAAGCGACTAGGATTGAGGAGAAGGAAAACTGAAGGTGACGATCCAGCTAGACCGGTCAGATTCTCAACTCTGCCTTCTAATAGCATCATCTGAGGAACTTTAAAAAATACTTTTCCCGGGTTCCAACTCAAGAGATGCTGATTTAATTGTTTTGGGCAAAGTAGTTTTATTTTATTTTTAATTAAATTTTATTTTGCTTAACTTTACAATATTGTATTGCTTTTGCCATACATCAAGATGGATCCGCCACAAGTGTACATGTGTTCCCCATCCTGAACCCTCCTCCCTCCTCCCTCCCCATACCATCCCTCTGGGTCGTCCCAGTGCACCAGCCCCAGGCATCCGTTATCAGGCATCGTACCTGGACTGGCGACTCGTTTCAGATATGATATTATACATATTTCAATGCTATTCTCCCAAATCATCCCACCCTCTCCCTCTCCCAGAGTCCAAAAGTCTGTTCTATACATCAGTGTCTCTTTTGCTGTCTTGTAAACAGGGTTATTGTTACCATCTTTCTAAATTCCATATATATGCATTAGTATACTGTATTTGTGTTTTTCTTTCTGGCTTACTTCACTCTGTATAATAGGCTCCAGTTCCATCCACCTCATTAGAACTGATTCAAATGTATTCTTTTTAATGGCTGAGTAATACTCCATTGTGGGCAAAGTAGTTTTAAAAAGCTCTGTAAGTCATTCTAATGTACAGCCAGCATTCAGAAAGTTCTGCTCGGACCCCTTTGTTTCTGGAATTTTGCACCAACTGGGTAGAAGTAGTGAAGGCAGATGGTTGAAGTGACCAGAGTTAGAGTTTTTCTGGGCAGGTTTGGGGGATGGAGAATGGAAAAGCGTTGAAGGCTGGTCTACAAAGTCTAGGCTGAAGTGGGAAAATGAAGATATGAGCTGATTAAAAAGACTGATAGAAAATAGAGTAGCCAAGGACGGGTGAACACACATAGAAAGAGGAAGGGGGTGATTGGTCTGGAAGCAATGAAGAAAGTAGTATTCCCTTTTTAACTTTCTGATGATCTCAATCTACTCCTTCAGCCACATGCCCTTGAAAATAGGTTTTTAAAATATTTCTGATCAAAACTATAGAAGAAATAGAAAATACAGTTTGTAGGGAATTGGTGATTATGACAACACTTGAAGTGTGGGGGAGCAGAAAGCATAGATGGTAGGGGAAAATTCTCAATTAAAACCATTTTTTAGGATTTCTCTTACTTCTCATGTATCAGTCTGAAGTTTCTTGCTTATAAATGAACACTTAGCACATAAGAAAGTGATTGG
This sequence comes from Tragelaphus eurycerus, assembly GCA_935064755.1. Lineage (NCBI taxonomy): Eukaryota > Metazoa > Chordata > Mammalia > Artiodactyla > Bovidae > Tragelaphus > Tragelaphus eurycerus. The sequence goes on along the minus strand of CAKXYN010000034.1, from coordinate 5,241,141 downwards.
ACTTTTAAATTTTAGTGGGTATTAGGTAGTAGTAGTATGGTTTGGAGATTGTCCCTCCTCTGGAATTAAATATATGAATAATGTTTTTCTTTAAAGAAAGGATGTGATTAATAGAATTTAGGGATGCTGGCTATATTAGGAATAAGTTATTGGAATGATCTTAAGTCATCTGCATATAAGGTTTTAAGTAATAGGAGTCCCAGAGAGGCATGATAAACAAAGCATCAGTAGACCTCAGGACAAAACTGATTTACTCTAGATTTCTACAAGAGCCTAGGGAAAACTCTGAACTATTCTTAACAAAGATGATTTGACAGTAAGATGGGGGGAAACAGCAGAGCCTTCACATCCCACACAGCCACACAAAATAAAGTCTTGATCATGCCTCAAGAGAAGAGAAAGAAAAACGCATTCTGAGAAAGCGCACGTTATTTCACAAGGAGTTTTAGAAAAAAGACGGCTGGAGCATTATTCATTGGAATTCTTTTTTTCCATTGTTCTCTCATTAAAACTGGCCCTGTTTTATCTTCCCCTGAGACTGTTTGAACTGTAGATTCTGATGTCCTTTGAACTTTGTTCTTTGATAAAAGTTGGGCAAAAAACACATGCCACATACAACTGGGGACCTGAGATTTGAGACTTGTGATATTTCTGGGGAGGACTTCCTGTCCTATGCCAAAAAAGAAAGACAAGTGTTCAAACTGACCAGGGGGCAAAATATTTCCATAGTTAGTCATTCATATCTACTGAGAAGCATCAATGAACTACAGGTTTTTTTAGATTCAAGGGTTTTTGTTTTTCTTAAATCCTGTTTACTATCCCCATCAAGCTGGCAGGTCAGAAGGAAACATCCCCTAGGATTGGTGTCCATCCACACATTTCCACCAAAACGGTGTCTGGAAAAAACCACACTTCTGTATGTTCCTCCTTAAAAGACGGTGCCTTTTGACTAGCTCAAAAGGAAGCAAAGTGGTGGAGTTTTGTTTTCAACTGTTTTTTCCACTCTGTGACTTTTTTCCTTCCTTCTTGCAAAAGAATCTTTAAATGGAGGCATTTATGATTTTAGTATTCTCTTTGATTTGAATACTTTCATAATGGTGGTAGCTTAAATTGATGGAGGTCTGTATTCCTTTTTTTTTTCTCTCTGTGTTTTAGTAATTTTATGGGGCTGCTCTATTCCAACTGGCTGGGTTGTGTTGCATTCATGTTACCCCAGATCAATCTTCTTCATAATTGAAATACATGAAAAGCTAAAATATGGCTCAAAGGATTTCAGTTGGGCCCCATGTATTTGAAGGGATTTTTTGAGCACAGAATGCAAAGCTGATCATATTCTCATCATGTGATAGAAAAACAGATTCCAGAGCAGTAATGCTGCTTACTTCCAACGCTAGACAACCAGAGCAGCTGACCCACTGAGCTCCAGTCTGGGGGAAGACAGAGGTTAGGATCCAAGGCTGATAATCTTCACTGTACCCACAACTCAGGAAGTGAAGTAATAATGAGGTAATACATGCCGATAGGAAGTCAGGGGGTGAAATCTACATAAGGTCTCCATAGGGAAGTGGACTGAACTTCCCCTTCTATACTTAGTGGTATAACATACTAGGGGGAAAAAAAGTAGGCTGGACTCATGAAACATTAATACACTCAAGAAGCAAACACGGAAGTAAGAGGCTAGTGTGTTTCATGTCTAGATAACTGCCAGGAACATTTTTAAAGATAACCACCTCCTAACTCAGCACAATTAATTGAGTAATTGTCATGTTTTTTTTTTTTTTTACTTCGCCTGAGAAAAATGGCTTTAACACATTATTGACTGGGGGATCATTGCAGAAACTAATGCACGTGGCCAATGATTTGTTATATAAATGAATATGGGAGCACTCCAGTCAATAATGTTTGGGTAGCAAGAAACATATTACTCTGTTTCTGGTCAGTAAGTTGTTAAAAATGAGTCCACCTGATGGAGTCAAAATTTGCTGTTTCGCAAGGCCATCTCATCCTTGAACTTTTATCATTATAGGCTTTAGCAAAGTTATTGAATCACAGGGAAAAGTGATTCACACAACTAAGTGTGTGTCGTTCATCAAGGTCCCCATGCTTTTTTCTTGGGTTTTGATGGTAAGAACCTAATGATACCTTATGTTGTTTAAAAGTGGGGACAAGTACACTGTGAGAGCAGCTAACATGAAAAATAGTGACAGTACAAGGTATTGGCAAGGTTGAAAGGAAACAGATCCTGTACCCCCTGGTGGGAATGTAAGACTGTACAGCCACTTGGGAAAGTAGTTTGCCAGTTGCTTAGAAAACTAAAAGATATGAACCTTATGATTCAACAATCACACTCTTGGGCATTTATCTCAGAGAAATGAAGACTTATACCCACACAAAGACCTGTGTGCAAGTGTTCATAGCAGCTTTATTGGTCATAGGCAAAAACTGGAAACAGTCCAGACATCCTTCAGTGAGTGAATGGTTTAAATAAACTGTGGCACATCCACACCGTGGAATACTACCCAGTAATAAAAAGGAACAAATGATTAACACACACTACAGCTGGGATGGGTCTCAAGGGAATCGGGCTAACTGAAAAAATGACAATGTCGAAAGGTCACATAATGTATGATTCCATTTAAATAATGTTCTCAAACCGGTGGTAGCTACATGAATCCGCACATACAATAAAATTTCATAGAACAACACACACATAGACACACACACAGGTAGAACTGGTGAAATCTGAATAAGCTATGTGAATTGTAACAGTATCAATTTCCTAGTTTCCCTACGTGCTGTGGTTCATGTAACATGTTACCATAGGGAGAACTTGGGTAAATGTTACACGGGATTTTTCTAATATTTCTGCAACTTTCTGTGAATCTGTAGCCCTTTGAAATGAAAATTTGGAACAAATGCAGTGCAACATGATATCAGGGCCATTCTTTGAAACATTGTCTGAAAAAATATGACCAGCTTTATTTTGTGGCGATAATAGAGTCAGAGTGACAACTTGTGGCTAGGTGATGGCTATAAAAATAGAAACCCCCAAATATAAACTGATTTAGTCTATTTTCATGTTTCTGGTTGCTGAAACATCCGATTCAGTGTGTTTATTGATACATTTTTCCAATTGTGACACCTCAGTTTTTCCTAATGAAAAACATTGCAGAAGACCAAGCAACAACATATATTCCTATACAGCTTCAACATGCTATTCTGTTGTTGACTTTAAACTCCGGCCATATCCCCTTTCTGAAGATGTGCAGCAGTTGATAATAGCCACTGGGGGTCAGACTTAGCCATGGCACCTACTCACACATGTTTCATACCCAGGGCAACCGCAAAGTCCAGACTTACAGTTTAGTAGGACTCAACCTTTCCTTTTTACTTGTAAGAGCTCACCAAAACAGACAGAAATATTTATATTCATGGTAATCATCCAGCCTGGAACACAAACAGATCCACGGATAGTGGAGGAGATAGCAGAGTAGTTTTCTATAAATCCCAGTTAAATAGATCATAGTTAAAGAGGAATCCAGCAAAGAGCTAGTAGTCTAACCACTGGATGAGATACGTTCTGCCTTCTAGCAATCTGGGAAAAGAGGAGCCCTACCCCTGGCCCCTCCCATTAGAAGTCCCACTCTGGCTCCCATCCAGCCATGCTCCTCACAATGGGACAACAATCCTAATTACTTTTCAAATAGCTGAAAAAAAATGCTAGATTTCTTGCCAGTAATTAGATATCATTATAGTAGTTAGAGTGCAACTTTGATGATGAGCAGAAGATAGTTCTGAAAAAGACCTTAGCCTAGAAGATATCAGCCTCCTAGGGCTATGGATGGAGGAGCAAATTTTAAAAGGAGAACTATGTCCCACGGGGTCACAAAGAGTCGGACATGATTGAGCAATGGACACTTTCAATTTTCATGATGAATCACCGAAGAGAATAAATCAGGCTCAATGTGGCCAGATTCTAGGAGTTTTGAATTTTTTGATTTTGAGCAGTATATCACTGAATCTGATTGCCAGGGCATGGCACTGAAATGCCAAAAGCTAAGCTGTCATGTTGCAATATGATGATGCCAAGGGAGGGGCACCAAACACCGCCTCCAGGCTCACTGATCCAGAAAAGACGCTGGTGATCGCCAGTGTGCTGTCATTGCCTCCCAGGTAACGCTAGTGGTAGAGAATTTGCCTACCAATGCAAGAGACGTGGGTTCCATCCCTAGGTTGGGAAGAGCCCCTGGAAAAAGGAAATGGCAACCCAACCCAGTATTCTTGCATGGAGAATCACATGGACAGGGGAGCCTGGTGGGCTATAGTCCATGAGCTCACAAAGAATCAGACATCACTGAGGGCATGCGTGCGCACACGCGCGTGGACAAACACACACAGACACATGACATTGTTGGTTGATATGTGTTGGTTGCCTCCAGTTGGTTCTCTAAAGACAGGGTAGATAAATCATAAGGGCACCTCCTGTGTTTCTGCCTGTATAGAAAACCAATGACTTGAACCCTCTCCCAGAGGGAGAGGAGATCTTTTATCTTCCCTGGGACTGCTGCTGCTGCTGCTGCTATGTTGCTTCAGTCATGTCCGACTCTGTGCGACCCCATGGACTGCAGGCTACCAGGGACTAGGGCTAGAATTTCCAAGTAGTCAGCTTCACAGATCAGGCATTACTTGGTCTAGACACTTCAATGATCAGATCTCTTCCCTCTCTATATATTTCTAAGCGGAGTTCAGATTCTGAGACATACATGTCCCTGAGATGGTTCTGGAGACCTGTTCTCAGACTTTGAGAATCTAATTTGGTTTGAACTAAGGGATTTTCAAGCTTCACTAAGGTCTCCTTTGCGCACCTTCCAGCTCTTGCTTTGCAAGGTGGGTCACTATGTCATCACTTAAGATTCGAGAACACAAAGTGAACTGTCTAACCACAGATTCAAAGCAATTCCCTAAGATGATTGCCTTGGAGACCTAGGTGGCAAGACACAACAGCTTGCATTAAATGACAGTAAATATAGCCGTGTGCTAAGCGAAGCAATAACAACTAAACCCATCAACTTTAACTGAGGTTGAGAAAACAAAAGGCCTTCTAGTTTATGGTGGCCCCAAGCCAGGAGACTGCTGAGACTGGAGAAAAATCAGACTGCAGACTGAAGAATGCTATCTTCTAACAAGAATGTGCTCGTGAAAAAAACTTCAGGAGCAGCAGTTTTGTAGAGCTTCTTCCAGAATGTAAATCAGCCAGGACTTCAAAGTATTGCTGGTCAGGTAAATATTCTCTGGCAGGTGCAAGGAAGAGAAACACACACATGCTCCCTTGAGCAGACTTAGAAGAAATAAGATCTGATGTTATATGCTGGCTCTTAATTTTTTTTCGATAAATTAGCTTGGGATTGATGAAAGATTGAAATATCACCTGGACCTTTGAGGATATACATAGATATAAGTATAGCTTAGGAAGGAGGTAGAGGCAGAAAATAAAAAAATAAATGCTGCCCTGAGAATGAACTTGGGGTTTTCTGACATACTATAAGATTAAATAAATGTTTCTTGCCACTGGCAAAAAAGTTAATTTTAAGTCACAGCTTCTGTGAATCCTCATCAATCTCAAGTCATTTCTTTTGATCTAAACTTTCTTTTGAGAGATCAAGTAAAAGATTGTAATTCTCAATAACATATTTATCCAGCTATGATGAAGTTAAACTCACATAGAGCAGGAAGAGCAAAAATCCATATTTCAAAATTTACTGTAAGGTACTAGAGAGGTGGGGGAGGGAGAGAGGGAGGCTCAAGAGGAAGGGAATATGTATACATATAGAGGATTCGTGTTGTAGTACAGCAGAAACTAATACAATATTGTAAAGCAATTTTCCTCTCAAAATAAATTTTAAAAAATCTGTATCTGAAGTCAGACACTGAGTTATAAGGCTTAAAATCTCATTTTTACATCCCATGGCATTCAGAGAGGTAAACATCTCGATTTCCAACACAAAGTTTCCTATCTTGTGTTCACAGTTGTTCTGTATCTTTGAGGCCCCGGAGAGTTGCTGGGTTGGGATAAAACCATGTAACATAGGGGATTCACAGAGGGCTTTGCTTGCAGAATGATTGGGTATTGTTCTTGCTGCATGCACAAGCTACTGAAGCATTCTGAAACTCAGTTCCAAATCTGCAAATGAAAAGAACACACTTCTCCTGGAGGGTTGTTATGAGAATTAGGAGAAACATGAGAATTTGCATGTAGTAAGAGGCATTCTGTGGATGGTACTTATCACCACCTGAGCAGACTGAATGAACACACTTGACAAGTGATTAAACATTTCTTCTGGGGAATGTCTCAGGTCCTAAATTGGATTTGCTGACCTCACTCTGAGAAGCATTTTGAAAACCTCAGAAGTCCTTGTAATTGCATTTTTCCACCTAGTTTTATTGAAACATAATTGACACACAGCACTGGATACGTTTAAGGTGTACAGCATAATGATCTGACTTAGGTACATCATAAGATGATTACCACAATAAATTTAGTGAACATCCATCATGTCATATAGATACAAAATTAAATAAATAAATAATTTTTTTTTTCCTTTCTGATGAGAACTCTGGGTTTACTTGCTTAACAACTTTCATATATAACCCAGGGATCAAACCCAGGTCTCCTGCATTGCAGGTGGATTCTTTACCATCTGAGCCACCAGGGAATTCCATATATAACACACATCAGTGTTAATTATATTTGTGTTAATTATACTTATCACATTGTACATTACATCCCTAGTATTTACTTATAACTGAAAGTTTGTACTTTTTGATTGCTTTTGTCCAATTTCCCCTCTCCCTAGCCCCAGTCTCAGGTAACCAAAAATCTGCTCTCTTTTTCTATGAAATTGTTCTTTTTGAAATATAATTGACCTTCAGCAATTTGTTAGTTCCTGATACACAGAACAGTGAGTCAATAGTTCCATACATTTCAAAATTATCACGACCATAAGTCTAGTTACCATCTGTCACCATGCAAAGATGTTACATCATAATTATTGACTATATTCCCTACACTGTACATTTCATCCCTGTGACTCATTTATTTTGTAACTGGAGATTTTGTACCTTTTAATCTCCTTCACCTACTTACTTCTTCCCCCTTCCTCTGCTCTTTTTTTTTTTCTTTCTTTCTTAATAGTGTTTTCACTGGATTGTGTAAGCCAGGTATAGACCTTTCCTTTTTAAGAAATGCTGTTGTATTGAAAAAACTAGTTAAGAAGGATTAGAAACCAGACAACACAGCAGTGGAAGCTGAAATAGAAGTAACCAGAGGTTTCTGTTTATCTTTTCGATACTAAAGGCTTGCAGTATTCATTTATTTTCAAACTCCACATACATGCTTAACACGACTGTGGTTGCTTTTCTTATTGTCTGCCCGTTCCTAGAATGACCCTTTTCTTCTCTCCTCCTTACCATCACAGAAACAAATGTGACCTTGAAACATTTTTGTGCCGTTTCTCTTCCGGTTTGCTGTCACACAGTCCCTGTGAAGAAGTGGAGGGGACTCCAATTCATCTTTCATTCTTTGCTTTTTGTCCTCCAAACTTGATAATGATTTCCTTCCCGGGAAAGATAAAATTCCAGAGTCTCTCCTCCCATCCACTCTCTCCTTTTCCTTCTGAGCTGTGAACCATCCATAATTATTATTCTTTACATGAAACTTTCCCCTTAGACTTCCTGTTCTTTTATTTGTTCTTGTGGATAAATTGAGCTAGAGGATAATAATATAAAATTCATTTTTATCTGAATGAACAAGGCACCAAAAGAGTTCTAATTAGGGCTACAGGGGAAAGTTGGAAGGATAAAAAAGAAAAAGATATATATATATATATGTATATAAAGAGAGAGATGTCTTCAGTAAGAGATCATAGGACTCTGGCCTGAATTTTGTCTTGAGTATTTGAATGAACACAGATAAGACATCAAATTTGCTGATGAACCAAAATGTGGAGAGATAGTTAAAATGAAAATTGAAAGATGAAAAAGGCAAATTATTTCAGTGTATTATTGATTAATGCCAAGAGAACAGAATTGAGCAGGAGTGTGTGCAAAAATCTGTATCTGGTATTTAAAAGTAGTTGACTGCAGTGTGGAAAATTAATAAAGTGTTTAAGAAGAAACAAACCACAATGATGGAAATATGTCTAAAGGAAAAGGGAGCTAATTGAAAGAGCTCCCAATGGCCAGAGCTGGAACAATTTGTATAAGATAAATTGGGTTATAATCCAAAGTATAAAATAAATATCCATGAGTCCCTGCTGATATAAATGATTGACTAACTGGGAGAGAATAGCCTTACCTCAACTTATACAACAAAACCAAATTAAAAATTCTATATGAGAAGAAAAAATTTATATTTTCATTTTTCCTTGGCACATAGAAGTCTTTTCTAGAATCAGTTTAGATACTAATAAAGTATTCCTGTGAGGAAGGCTGCTGCTGCTGCTAAGTCGCTTCAGTCATGTCCGACTCTGTGCGACCCCATAGATGGCAGCCCACCAGGCTCTGCCGTCCCTGGGATTCTCCAGGCAAGAACACTGGAGTGGGTTGCCATTGCCTTCTTCACTGTGTGAAAGTGAAGTCGCTCAGTGCGTCTGACTCGTAGCGGCGCCATGGACTGCAGCCTACCAGGCTCCTCTGTCCGTGGGATTTTCTAGACAAGAGTACTGGAGTGGCTTGCCATTGGCTGAGCGCCAAAGAATTGATACTTTTGAGCTGTGGTGTTGGAGAAGACTCTTGAGAGTCCCTTGGACTGCAAGGAGATCCAACCAGTCCATTCTGAAGGAGATCAGCCCTGGGATTTCTTTGGAAGGAATGATGCTGAAGCTGAAACTCCAGTACTTTGGCCACCTCACGCGAAGAGTTGACTCATTGGAAAAGACTCTGATGCTGGGACGGACTGGGGGCAGGAGGAGAAGGGGACGGCAGAAGATGAGATGGCTGGATGGCATCACCAACTCGATGGATGTGAGTCTGAGTGCACTCCAGGAGTTGGTGATGGACAGGGAGGCCTGGCGTGCTGCAATTCATGGGGTCACAAAGAGTCGGACACGACAGAGCTACTGAACTGACTGAACTGAACTGAAAGTATTCCTGATATTTGCAATAAAAATAATATCACTTGCTTTTGAGAAGAATCTTAATCCATGAGTTATTGTGCTGTATGAATTGTATCTATTATTTCTATATATTTCTCTGCTAAAGTCTCCCTCTTACGTTTATTGTCCATGGGCTTTCCAGGTGGTGCTAGTAGTAAAGAACCCACCTACCAATGCAGGTAATATAAGAGAAGTGGGTTCAATCCCTGGGTCAGGAAGATCCCTGGAGGAGGAAATGGCAACCTGCTTCAGTAGTCTTGCCTGGAAAATTCCAGGGACAGAAGGGTCTGGTGGGCAACAGTCCATAGGGTTGCAAAGAGTGGAACATGACTGAGCAACTGAACAATAGCAACGACATCTCCATCTCAGTCCTGATACATGCTAACTTTTGCCTGATGTTTTCCTTTCCATTTTACTGTATGGGAGAGAGTGTTTATTATTCCTCCAATGTCCACTGTCCAATTGAACCATAGAAACAGAACCCTTGATTTTTACTATGTATGACTAACCGAAATAAACATTGCATTTCCCAGCATCACTTGTAGCTACATTCTGATATTTGGCTTGGTTCTTGCCAATTGGTTGTAAACAGAAGCTTGTGCAAGTTCTGGGAAGTATCCTCTTTCCAGATTTCTGGAATGTGGAAAGTAATTTTTAGAGTTCCTGCAAGCCTCTGGGACCTTGAGGTGACTTTGGGGACCGGAAGTCATGCATGCAGAAATAGAAGATAAAGAGAGGCTGAGTTTCTGTCACTGAGGACTAGCATATCAGCCCTGGATGACTGCTTACAATCCCCCCCCCCCCCCCGCCAGGGATATCATATTATTTATTTTTCTATAATTTAATTTATGTCTAGCATTCACATTCTTCCCAGCAGAGGAAAATTTAATTAATTCAGAGAAAACTCAGTCAGAACTATATATATAGTAGGCTGCTTGAAATTGAAACACAGGTCATTGAAGCTCTATTTTTTCAGTCCTTTTTCTACCATTTTTAATGGTTTTTACTGCATGTCTTTTTGCCCATTAATCTTTACTTTTTCAGCATAGAATCCACTGTTAATTCCATCCAGAGTACTTTTTCTTTAAAATTCTAGCTCTTGCATGGTTTGCCTCTAAAAGTTTTATTTAGGTCTTTTTTTTATACTTTCCATGTCTCTCCTTAATATGTTCAAGCTTTACACTGCCTTTAACATACAGAATATAGTTATAATAACCATTTTAATGTTCTCATCTGCTAACTGCATCACCCACGTAATTATAAATCTGTTTCTATAGCTGCTTCTCCTTATTATGGGTTATATCAGTCTACTCTTTATATGCCTTGTGATTTTTCATTTGATGCCAGACATGGTGAATTTTACATTGTGTTAGATACTTTTGTATTCTTATAGCTATTCTTGAACTTTTCCCTCTTAATTGAAATTAAGTTACTTGGAAATAGTTTGATCCTCTTGAGGCTTGCTTTTAATATTTGTTAAGTGGGACCAGAGCAGCCTATAGTCTAGTTGAGATAATACCCTTTGGAATACTTCACTCAATGTCCTGTAAATTTGCAACTTTTCCTTTTTATTTTTTTCTGAAAGAAACACACACTGTTCCTGGTCCTGTGGAACTTCCAGAGATTGTTAGTTCTTCTCTTTTTAGGTGTTTCTTTCTTTCCCCTCCTATGGTCTCTTCCACTCATGCTCAGCAGAAGATCTAAGGGGGATCCGCTGCGATCTTCAGAGCTCTGCTTCTGTGTACCTCTCTCCTCTTGGATATTTGGCCCTATGAATTCTCACTGGTGTCGACTAAAAACGATGTACAATGTGAAAGTTATGAGTTAAGTTTGAGGCAAAATGAGGACTATAGGCTGGGAGACAGCATCTCAGTTAGCTCTGAGAAAGTGCTCTAAAGAGGGAGAAGATCAATGTATGTGATTTTGGTGAAGGGGGAGTTCATGCAATCAAACACGTATCTTACAAAAGGTTTTTTGCTGGTCACGAGCTGCTGATGTCATTGTGAAGGGATTTAGTGCTTTTCTAGGTATGGGGAGATGCAAGGATTGGGCTCATAAAATCAGGTCCTGAAAATACGAATCTATGGCAACCCACTCCAGTGTTCTTGCCTGGAGAATCCCAGGGACAGCAGAGCCTGGTGGGCTGCCGTCTATGGGGTCACACAGAGTCGGACACGACTGCAGCGACTTAGCAGCAGCAGCAGCAGCAGCAGCAGAGACTTGTTCCACCAGTTTTCCTGGAGCACAAAAGGCCTCATTCTCCATCCTGAACTCCCTTCAGGGTGTGTCAAAGGTCAACAGCTGCACAGGATTCATTCCCTGCAGAGGCAGATGGAAAACGCCATTGGCAAGTTCCAATTAGTAGTTGACACTGGTTTAGCCTAACTTTGTCTTCTTAACTCAGCCAGGACTCTACCTCATTTTCTCTCCTGCACTGCAGCCTGGAAACTCTCTGCAGTCAGTAAACTGAGACATCTTGCTTGTTTCCTCTCTCTTAGGGCTTACTGTCTTGTGTTGTCTGATGTCAGTGTCAGAAAACCACTGTTTCAAAGACATGTATAATTGTTTAGTTGTTTCAGATAGGAAGGTAAATCTGGTACCTGTTACCTTATTTAATTCTTTTTATTTAAAAATTATTATTTATTACCTATTTATTGTAGAATTGATTACAGACACATAAGGAGAACTTGCGTGTGTGGCATGTATGCTAAGTCACTTGAGTCATGTCCAACTCTTTGTGACCCCATGGACTAGCCCGCCAGGCTCCTCTGTCCATGGGATTCTCCAGGCAAGAATACTAGAGCGGGTGCTGTGCCCTCCACCAGGGCATCTTCCTAACCCAGGGATGGAACCTGCATCTCCTGCAACTCCTGCAATGCAGACTGATTCTTTACCTCGGAGCCACCAGGGAAGCCTTTGTAAGGAGAATTATTGTATATCAAACTCCAACATCCTTAAACAGTATGGTTTAAAGAAAAATGTACATGGAAAGTTAAATCAAGGCCCTCAAGAATAAATTGTTATTCTTTAATAATCATTCTTTAGTGTCAGTGTTAATTTATTAAAACTCCACAATCCCATCTCAATGTATAGAAAAGATATGATGGCTTTTAAAATGTGATTCACATGGAGCAGACTTCTCTCTCTTCGTGTAAATAAATTCCTTACTTGTAGTCACCCTCTCTGACTTCCAGGAAGTATTATTTCTTGTCTTTTCCAACTAGATCACAATTATCCACTGAATAAATATTGGCAGGTATTTAGTTATTTTTAAATGAGAGAAATACACTTCTCTATTGTATGACTGCTGTTGACATAATTCTAACATTATACTTAATTCTAATATTATACTTAAGTTGCATAATCCTCACTAAACATGCCCAGTAAATTTTAGTTGGATATCTGTTGTTCTAAATAATTATCCAGGGATCAATATATTTGATGGATATTTTTTCCTGGGTGGAGAAGATAGTCCATGGTGCATTTCTTTAGATGCTGTAGGTTACATAATATTTAGCCACTGAGGAAAAAGATTTTATTTGAGGACTAATTAACAAATGATCAGCTCCTCTCACTGGGCTGTAATTGGGCTTTTCAGTAGTTAATAGTGAACTGGTTCTTAGATGTCAGTGTTAATTCTCAAACTCTACACACACACACAGAGTAAAAAACAGAATTTTTTCTCCAACTGGATGGAGAATGTTCACATCATCCAGGCTATATGGTCATATTATTTTGCCGTAAGTTCCTTCTTTACCCTTCTGCAGGCAGTTACTCAGGATGCTTCTTTTTGTGTCTGTCTTTAACATCTATTTTCACATCTTTTTACTCAGTATAGTCTGAGCTTCAAAGATGATGTAATAAAAGGAAAATTGAAATCAGATCTGAATTTATCAACTACTTGGTTACTGCTTATTATTTCATTACTTAGTTTCATCCATTATTCATCACTTAGTCTTAGTTTATTTCATTTATAAATGGAATATCGCCTACATCATGGAGATGTTTAAAGAACCAAATGAGATAATTTAGTGCCTACAAAAGTGTGCACTAAAGTGTTTAAAGAATATGTGTGTTAAATAAGTGTTGATGGATTGCCTTCTTTACAATTCAGCCTTCATTTTTCTCTCTTTTACCCTTTGCTTTTCAAGGAGAAGCTTCATAATTAAATATTCAAAATGAAGGAAAGTTAATGAGGATTATCTTAGGACTTGAAGGGGCTATAGAGTAAGCTTTTATTTATAAGGATGCTCTAAGTGCGTTTTATCACTATCCACTTTGATCTCAAATGCAAATGTAACTCAAATGCAAATATCAGATAAAATAATCTTTAGAAAATGCCAACTCAGAAAGTAAGAACTGTGGTCTCTGAGATAAGCATGCCAGCGTCCAAGAAATCACTTTAGAAACACTTCTGGCTTCTATTAAATCTCTATTCAGTACTAACATTGGCTTACATTTAATGCAGAAGGTAATGAGAGCCCATTTGAATTGTCTCCTAAAGTGGCCAAGAACTTTTATTGCTGTTCTCAGAGTAGAGCCAAGAACTTAACCCTCATCTGTACAATGAAGACACTTGATTAGATAACTTCCAGCTGTAAAAATTCTATGACTTAGTTAATTATTCATTATAGACGTCCAGCCCTTTAAATTTATCTCACATGAATCATGTCACTTTATGTCAATTCAAGCCTGGTGGGCCTAATCCATAAAGGGAAAAGTTGGTTTTGCATTTTATCTTGACTACACACCTATTGCACTACAAATAATAACAATAGCCCTTTAATAAGAATAACTTATCTTGAAGATAAATTTTAAATTTATAGAGCCATTGGTAGTTTCCCCAACACGAACTGTGGTTATGAAGTGTGGAGAGAGAGGGAAGAAGAAGAAAGGAGAAGGCTCAGAATCCTCTTTACCCATCACTTTGCACCATCTTCCCTCTGTCGACAATGACTAGAATAAAACTTTTTTCCTTTTATGAGAGCCCCCTTTTTATTTTTGATGTGGACAATTTTTAAGTCTCTATTGAATTTGTTACAATATTGCTTCTGTTTTATGTTTTGGGTTTTTTTTTTTTGCCGGGAGGCATGTGGGATCTTATCTCCCCAATCAGGGATCACACCAGCACCCTCTGCATTGGAAGGCAAAGTCTTAACCACTGGACCACCAAGGAAGTCTCCACGATAGCCCTTTTTGGAGACAAGAGCAGACTTCTTATCTGTTTTTTTTTTTTTTTTCAACTTTAAACTTTTTATTTTGTGTTGGAAAGCAGAGACATTACTCTGCCGACCAAGGTCCATATAGTCAAGGCTATGGTCTTCCCAGTGGTCCCGAACGGTCGTGAGAGCTGGACCGTAACGGAGGCAGAGCACCAAAGAAGTGATGCTTTGAAACTGTGGGGCTGGAGAAGACTCCTGGAGTCCCTTGCACAGCAAGGAGATCAAACCCGTCAATCTTAAGGGACATCAACCCTGAATACTCATTGGAAGGACTGATGCTGAGGCTGAAACTCCAGTATTTTGGTCATTTGATGCAAACAGTTGACTCATTGGAGTTGGGAAAGATTGAGGGCAGAAGGAGAAGAGGACATCAGAGGATGAGGTGGCTGGATGGCATCACCAATGCAATGGATGTGAACTTGGGTAAACTCCAGAAGATGGTGGAGGGACAGAGAGGCTTGACATGCTGCAGTCCATGGGGTCACAAAGAGTTGGACACGACTGGGCAACTGAACAACAAAATAGCCAATTAACAATATTGTGGTAGTTTCAGGTAAACAGGGAAGGGATTCAGCCACACAGATACATGTATCCATTCTTCCCCAAACACCCCTCCCATCCAGGCTGGCACATAACATTGAACAGAGTTTTATATGCTATACAATAGGTCCTTGTTTGTTATCCATTTTGAATATAGCAGTGTACATGACCTTCCCAAACTCCCTTACTATTCCTTTTCCCTGGCAACCATAAGTTCATTTTCCAGTGAACTGCCAGTCTCTTTCTGCTTTGTAAATCCATTTGTATTTTTTCTTTTTATAATGGTCATCTGAGTTAAATTCACCCATTCCAGTTCATTTTCGTTCGCTCATTCCTAGAATGTCGATGTTCACTCTTGCCATCTATTTGACCACTTCCAATTTGTCTTGATTCATGGACCTAACATTCCAGGTTCCTATGCAATATTGCTCTTTACAGCATTGGACCTTGCTTCTATCACCAGTTCCATCCACAACTGGGTATTGTTTTTGCTTTGGCTCCATCTCTTCATTCTATCTGGAGTTATTTCTCCACTGATCTCCAGTAGCATGTTGGGTGCCTACCGAAGTGGGGAGTTCATCCTTTAGTGTCCTATCTTTTTGCCTTTCCATACTGTTCATGGGGTTCTCAAGGCAAGAATACTGAAGTGGTTTGCCATTCCCTTCTCCAGTGGACCACATTCTGTCAGACCTTTCCGCCATGACCCGTCCATCTTGGGTGGCTCCACACAGCATGGCTTAGTTTCATTGAGTTAGACAAGGCTGTGGTCCGTATGATCAGACTGGCTAGTTGTCTGTGATTGTGGTTTCAGTCTGAATGCCCTCTGATGCCCTCTTGCAACACCTACCGTCTTACTTGGGTTTCTCTTACCTTGGACGTGGGGTATCTCTTCATGCTGCTCCAGCAAAGTGCAGCCACTGCTCCTTACCTTGGACGGGGGTAGCTCCTCTCGGCCACACTTCTGTGCCGTCGCAGCCGCCTCACTACTGTGGGCAGTAGTAGTGTGGGATTACTGTAGGCAGGAATCCTTTAGAAGAAATGGAGTAGGCATCATAGTCATCAAAAGAGTCCAAAATGCAGTACTTGGATTCAATCTCAAAAATGATAGAACGATCTCTGTTCATTTCCAAGGCAAACCATTCAATATCATGGTAATCCAAGTCTATGCCCCGACCAGTAATGCTGAAGCTGAAGTTGAACAGTTCTATGAAGACCTACAAGACCTTCTAGAACTAACACCCAAAAAAGATGTCCTTTTCATTATAGGGGACTGGAATGCAAAAGTAGGAAGTCAAGAAACACCTGGAGTAACAGGCAAATTTGGCCTTAGAGTACAGAATGAAGCAGGGCTAATAGAGTTCTGCCAAGAGAATGCACTGGTCATAGCAAACACCCTCTTACAACAACACAAGACTTTACACATGGACATAACCAGATGGTCAACACCGAAATCAGATCGATTATATTCTTTGCAGCCAAAGAAGGAGAAGCTCTATACAGACAGCAAAAACAAGATTAGGAGCTGACTATGGCTCCAATCATGAACTCTTTATTACCAAATTAAGACTGAAATTAAAGAAAGTGGAGAAAACCACTAGACCATTCTGATATGACCTAAATCAAATCCTTTATGACTATACAGTGGAAGTTAGATATCGATTTAAGGGACTAGATCTGATAGACAAAGTGCCTGATGAACTATGGATGGAGGTTGTGACATTGTACAGGAGACAGGAATCAAAACCATCCCCAAGAAAAAGAAATGCAAAAAAGCAAAATGGCTATCTCAGGAGGCCTTACAAATAAATAGCTGTGAAAAGAAGAGAAGTGAAAAGCAAAGGAGAAAAGGAAAGACATACCCATTTGAATGCAGAGTTCCAAAGAATAGCAAGGAGACATGAGAAAGCCTTCTTCTGTGAACAATGCAAAGAAATAGAGGAAAACGATAGAATGGGAAAGACTAGAGATCTCTTCAAGAAAATTAGAGATACCATGGGAACATTTCATGCAAAGATGGGCTTAAAGGACAGAAATGGTACGGACTTAACAGAAGCAGAAGATATTAAGAAGAGGTGGCAAGAATACACAGAACTGTACAAAAAAGATCTTCACGACCCAGATAATCACAATGGTGTTATCACCCACCTAGAGCCAAACATTCTGGAATGTGAAGTTAAGTGGGCCTTAGGAAGCATCACTATGAACAAAGTTGGTGGAGGTGATGGAATTCCAGTTGAGCTATTTCAAATCCTAAAAGATGATGCTCTGAAAGTGCTACACTCAGTATGCCAGCAAATTTGGAAAGCTCAGCAGTGGCCACAGGGATGGAGAAAGTCAGTTTTCATTCCAATCCCAAAGAAAGGCAATGACAAAGAATGCTCAAACTACCACACAGTTGTACTCATCTCACACGCTAGTAAAGTGATGCTTAAAATTCTCCAAGCTAGGCTTCAGCAATATGTGAATTGTGAACTTCCAGATGTTCAAGCTGGTTTTAGAAAAGGCAGAGGAACCAGAGATCAAATTGCCAACATCCGCTGGATCATCAAAAAAGCAAGAGAGTTCCAGAAAGACATCTACTCCTGCTTTATTGACTATGCTAAAGCCTTTGACTGTGTGGATCACAATAAACTGTGGGAAATTCTGAAAGAGGTGGGAATACCAGACCACCTGACCTGCCTCTTGAGAAACCTATATGCAGGTCAGGAAGCAACAGTTAAAAGTGGACATGGAACAACAGACTGGTTCCACATAGGAAAAGGTGTATAGGAATCCAGGCTGTATATTGTCACCCTGCTTATTTAACTTCTATGCAGAGTGCATCATGAGAAACGCTGGGCTGGAGGAAGCACAAGCTGGAATCAAGATTGCTGGGAGAAATATCAATAACCTCAGATATGCAGATGACACCACCCTTATGGCAGAAAGTGAAGAAGAACTAAAGAGCCTCTTGATGAAAGTGAAAGAGGAGAGTGAAAAAGTTGGCTTAAAGCTCAACATTCAGAAAACGAAGATCATGGCATCTGGTCCCATCACTTCATGGGAAATAGATAGGGAAACAGTGGAAACAGTGGCTGACTTTATTTTGGGGGGCTCCAAAAATCACTGCAGATGGTGACTGCAGCCATGAAATTAAAAAATGCTTACTCCTTGGAAGGAAAGTTATGACCAACCTAGACACCATATTAAAAAGCAGAGACATTACTTTGTCAACAAAGTCCATCTAGTCAAGGCTATGGTTTTTCCAGTGGTCATGTATGGATGTGAGAGTTGGACTGTGAAGAAAGCTGAGCGCCGAAGAATTGATGCTTTTGAACTGTGGTGTTGGAGAAGACTCTTGAGAGTCCCTTGGACTGCAAGGAGATCCAACCAGTCCATTCTGAAGGAGATCAGTCCTAGGTGTTCACTGGTAGGACTGATGTTGAAGCTGAAACTCCAATACTTTGGCCACCTCATGCAAAGAGCTGACTCATTGGAAAAGACTCTGATGCTGGCAAAGATTGAGGGCAGGAGGAGAAGGGGACAACAGAATAGATGGCTGGATGGCATCACCGACTCAATGGACATGAGTTTGGGTGACTCTGGGAGCTGATGATGGACAGGGAGGCCTGGCATGCTGTGATTCATGGGGTCGCAAAGAGTCAGACATGACTGAGTGACTGAACTGAACTCACTGTTTGTTTCTAGATTCCACATATAAGTGATGTCATATGATATTTGCTTTTCTCCGTCTGACTTGACTCAGTATGACCTCTCTAGGTCCATCAACGTTGCTGCAAATGGCATTATTTCATTCTTTTTAATGGCTAATATTCCATTGTATATATGTACCACATCCTTGCATATTCCTCTGTTGATGGCCATTTAGGTTGCCTCCATGTCTTGTTTATTATAAAGAGATGCAATGATACTAGGGTGCGTGTATCCTTTTGGCCCATGTTTTTCCTCTGGATATATGCCCAGAATAGGATTTCAGGGTCAAATTGTAGCTCTCTTTTTACTTTGTTAGGGAACCTCCATACTGTTCTCTATAGGGGCTGTACCAGTTTAAATTCCCACCAATAGTTTAGGAGGGTTTTCTTCTCTCCACCCCTTTCCAGCATTTGTTGTTTGTGGATTTTTTGATAGCCATTCTGACCTGTGTGAGGTGATATCTCATTGTAGTTTTGATTTGCATTTCTCTAGTAACTAGCAATGTTGAATATCTTTTCATGTGCCTGCTGGCCATCTGTGTGTCCTCTTTGCAGAAATGTTTTTTCATGTCTTTTGCCCATTTTCCGAGTGGGCTGTTTGTTTTGATTTGTTCAGCCTCATAGCTGTTTTAGATTTTGGAGACTAATCCCACATTGGTCACATCATTTGCAAATATTTTCTCCCAGTCTTTGGATTTTCTGTTCGTTTTGTTTATCATTTCCTTTGCTGTGCAAAGCTTTTGAGTTTACGTAGGTTCCATTTGTTTATTTCTGTTTTTATTTCCATTATTCTTGGAGATGGATCAAAAAAGGTGTCACTGTGATTTATGTCCAAGAGTGTTCTGCCTGTGTTTTCCTCTGGGAGTTTTATAGTGTCCACAGACACCTTATCTTCGGGCTAAAATTTTCCCAGTTCTGAGCATTTCCATCTAGATGTCCTAAGCGAAGGAGGAAAGAAGATTATATAGACAACCTCTTTTCCAACATTCTAGCCCCATTTTCAGCATTTCTTCAATGCTATATCAGATGCGGCTTGGTCCTGAACACTTCTCCAGTCTTCAGCATCAGTGGAAAAAAACAAAAACAAAAAAAACAGGACTACCCACCTTGGAAATCTGAAAAAACTAAGAGGAAAAACATTAGGGAAAATGTTTCTTCCGCAGCCATTTCATTCCTCTTTTTTTCCTCATTACCTTTCTGGAACAAATTAACTCTCTTACCATTTCTTCTGATTAGTAGTGCTATTTTTTACGCCACTCCAGGCAAGTTTAAGCATTTGGTGACACTGCAGCCAAGCTACATTGAACAGCCACCAGCATTCAATCTATCATTTACAAACTCTCAGAAGGAAAATGGAAAGACTACCCTAATTAAAAATCTGCATAATCCCTTCCTGTGGGGAAAAGCTCTCACAGTTTACCTAAATATATAAAGACCACCCATGGCAATCAATCTAATTATGGGCACAGAGATTATACAGATTGTGTCTCTCTCACCATGACCTTTTTCTTGTTAACCAACATGCTTTTCAATGACAGGGGAAGGATCTTGCTAAATGAAAGCTGCACAAGAGAAAGAAAAAATTTCTTAAATCTTTGCGGTAGGCAATTGAATGTGACCACCTGAACTTAAGGTCAATCGTTGTATTTAAAACTACTCCTTTGTGGAAATTTTGATGAAAATAAATGTGCTTGTTGGGATACACAAGTGGTCAATCCAATAGCTTGCATTTTATCTTGAAGCAAAAGATGGCTCTTGAACAGAACTGAGCTATATATTCTTGAGTAGGTCTGGTAGTTCAAACTGCCAGTGTTTCTCTGGGGGTTAAAATATACAATGGAACTGAAGGATACTTGAAAACACACTTTAATCCTTTTAACCTACAATTATTTATCGAGTACCTATTTTGTGTCCGAACTCTTCTCAGCATTGTTTATACTGTGATTGGAAAAAAATAAAAAACAAAAATGAAAGCAGAAAAAGCCTCTGCCCTCTGAGAGATTCCTTGTCAAGTCTAATGGGAAAGAAAGGTATTAGAGATTTAAAACCCCCAATACATATAGAATTATAAAAGAATATGTTGCTGTGAGAGAGAGCAAATATAGTTCTCTGATTTGAATCGCTTTGGGGAGGGAGGTCATGTAAGTTCTTTCTGAGAAAGAAGTATTTGAATGGAAACCTCAAGGATGAGTAGGGTTTCACCAAGAGGAATATTGAAGGGAGGAGTTGCAGGCAGAGGAAACTTCCACACCATTGAGTAGTGTTCAGAGGTTCAAGTTTCACCAACAGAATCAGGCATCAGGTGAGAGAATTGCTGTCCTGTGTTTCTAACTGTTGGAAATTTCCTGGATGATGTCACAGAGTTGGACCATCCTTGTGTCTGGAACTCATAATGAAACACTCCAGTAATTATCTTGACTGAATAAAATTTGACATCTATAATGGCCAACAGTAAACTCTATCTAGTAAGACTTTTCTGCCTAATTTCACAGGAATTAAAGCTCTAGCTTCTATTTAAGATTATATTGTCAGACATATAGATCTTGCCAAGAAGGTCAGAAAATCTCAGGAAATACAGACTTAATAACTGTAGATGATTTCAGATGTGAAGGAAAGCATGCAGACTGATAGGCTTATTAAATAGGCCACTTGGCCATTCAAAATCTATTTTTAAAATGCTCAGTCTATAACATTAAATATTTGTTTTACTCACTTCTTATTCTGATAAAGTCTGGTAATTATGCCTTGTTCACGAGTTTCCCAACATCCAGAAACACTACAGTATTTACAGAAGAAGAGTCCAAATTCTGTGGACCTTGATATCAGCTCCCTGCAAGTCATAGAGATTTCTATTATAAGTAAAACAACACCGTTTGTTCCTTAACTGAGTTAAAGAATTTGTAGACATAATCTTTATTAACTTCATTACTCTCAGAAAAATATTTTCCATGTTTATTCCATAGAACACCAGAATTAAAGAATATTAATAGATGTTACTTGAAAAAAAAGAGATTTGTAATAGTATGGAAATGCCAAATTAAACAAAGTAAAGGATAATTTTTTACATAACTCTTTAGACCCCTTAATATACAAGTGTTCATTGAAAACATCAGAGGAATCACTATGTAGTATTTCTTAGATGCATTTAGCTAAGGAACCTTTTTCCATAGGTCATCAGTGGGGATTGGCATTCTGTGCAGCATTCTTTGGAAGCGCTAAGAGATGGGAATACCAGAGCACCTGACCTGCCTCTTGAGAAGCCTATATGCAGGTCAGGAAGCAACAGTTAGAAGTGGACATGGAACAACAGAGTGGTTCCAAATAGGAAAAGGAGTACGTCAAGGCTGTATATTGTCACCCTGCTTATTTAACTTCTATGCATCATGAGAAACACTGGGCTGGAAGAAGCACAAGTTGGAATCAAGATTTCCAGGAGAAATATCAATAACCTCAGATATACAGATGACACCACCCTTATGACAGAAAGTGAAGAGGAACTAAAAAGCCTCTTGATGAAAGTGAAAGTGGAGAGTGAAACATTTGGCTTAAAGCTCAACATTCAGAAAACGAAGATCATGGCATCAGGTCCCATCACTTCATGGGAAATAGATGGGGAAACAGTGGAAACAGTGGCTGACTTTATTTTTCTGGGCTCCAAAATCACTGCAGATGGTGACTGCAGCCATGAAATCAAAAGACGTTTACTCCTTGGAAGGAAAGTTATGATCAACCTAGATAGCATATTCAAAAGCAGAGACATTACTTTGCCAACAAAGGTCCATCTAGTCAAGGGTATGGTTTTTCCAGTAGTCATGTATGGATGTGAGAGTTGGACTGTGAAGAAAGCTGAGTGCCGAAGAATTGATGCTTTTGAACTGTGGTGTTGGAGAAGACTCTTGAGAGTCCCTTGGACTGCAAGGAGATCCAACTACTCCATTCTGAAGGCCATTGGCCCTGGGATTTCTTTGGAAGGAATGATGCTAAAGCTGAAGCTCCAGTACTTTGGCCATCTCATGTGAAGAGTTGACTCATTGGAAAAGACTCTGATGCTGGGAGGGATTGGGGGCAGGAGGAGAAGGGGATGACAGAGGATGAGATATGAGATGGCTGGATGGCATCACTGACTCGATGGACGTGAGTCTGAGTGAACTCTGGGAGTTGGTGATGGACAGGCAGGCCTGGCGTGCTGTGATTCATGGGGTCACAAAGAGTCAGACAAGACTGAGTGACTGAATTGAACAGAACAGAACTGAACTGAACTGAACCCTAATGAAGACATTTAAGTTGAATGAGTAAAGCATATATCTAGGAATCATGTTACATGGAGATTTATAGGCTGTTAGTAAGCAAAGTCTTGCAAGTTTTATTGTTAAAAGTGAACTATTTAGAAAAAAAATTGATATCAATGAATGAATAATGTGCTGTAATTAGTCTCTCAGTCACGTCCTACTCTTTGTGACCGCATGGACTGGAACATCCCAGGCTCCTCTGTCTATGGGGACTCTCCAGGCAAGAATACTGGAGTGGGCTGCCATTTTCTTCTCCAGGGGAATCTTCCCAATGAGGGATTGAGCCTAGGTCTCCCACACTGCAGGCAGATTCTTTACTGTCTGAGCCACCAGGATGTGTTAATAATTGCTTCAACTGGGTTCATGTAGACTTAAATAAGGACATATGAGACCATTACAAGATACAAGATGATCTGTGCTGCATCTACTGTTTTTATTGGAATGTAATTGCTTTACAATGTTGTATAAGGTTCTGCTGTACAATAAAGTGAATCAGCTACATGTATACATAACCCACTCTAGTGTTCTTGCCTGGAGAATCCCAGGGACAGAGGAGCCTGGTAGGCTGCCGTCTATGGGGTTGCACAGAGTCGGACATGAATGAAGTGACTTAGCAGCAGCAGCAGCATACCCTCCCCTCTTGGACCTCTATCCCACTCTCCCATCCCAACTCTCTGGGTCATCAGAGAGTATGGAGCTGAGCTTCCTGTGCTATACAGTAGCTTCCCACTGGCTATTTTACACATGGCAGTATATATCAGTTCAGTTCAGTTCAGTTCAGTGACTCTGTCTTGTCCGACTCTTTGCCACCCCATGAATCGCAGCATGCCAGGCCTCCCTGTCCATCACCAACTCCGGGAGTTCACTCAGACTCACATCCATCGAGTCAGTGATGCCATCCAGCCATCTCATCCTCTGTCGTCCCCTTCTCCTCCTGCCCCCAATCCCTCCCAGCATCAGAGTCTTTTCCAATGAGTCAACTCTTCACATGAGGTGGCCAAAGTACTGGAGTTTCAGCTTTAGCATCATTCCTTCCAAAGAAATCCCAGGGCTGATCTCCTTTAGAATGGACTGGTTGGATTTCCTTGCAGTCCAAGGGACTCTCAAGAGTCTTCTCCAACACCACAGTTCAAAAGCATCAATTCTTCAGCGCTCAGCTTTCTTCACAGTCCAACTCTCACATCCATACATGACTACTGGAAAAACCATAGCCTTGACTAGACGAACCTTTGTTGGCAAAGTAATGTCTCTGCTTTTGAATATGCTATCTAGGTTGGTCATAACTTTCCTTCCAAGGAGTAAGCATCTTTTAATTTCACGGCTGCAGTCACCATCTGCAGTGATTTTGGAGCCCAGAAAAAAAAAAAGTCTGACACTATTCCCACTGTTTCCCCATCTATTTCCCATGCAGTGATGGGACCAGATGCCATGATCTTCGTTTTCTGAATGTTGAGCTTTAAGCCAACTGTTTCACTCTCCACTTTCACTTTCATCAAGAGGCTTTTTAGTTCCTCTTCACTTTCTGCCATAAGGGTGGTGTCATCTGCATATCTGAGGTTATTGATATTTCTCCTGGAAATCTTGATTCCAGCTTGTGCTTCTTCCAGTTAAGCGTTTCTCATGATGTACTCTGCATAGAAGTTAAATAAGCAGGGTGACAATATACAGCCTTGATGTACTCCTTTTCTTATTTGGAACCACTCTGTTGTTCCATGTCCACTTCTAACTGTTGCTTCCTGACCTGCATACAGGTTTCTCAAGAGGCAGGTCAGGCGCTCTAGTATTCCCACCTCTTTCAGAATTTTCCACAGTTTATTGTGATCCACACAATCAAAGGCATGGTCAATAAAGCAGAAATAGATGTTTTTCTGTAACTCTCTTGCTTTTTCCAGAATCCAGTGAATGTTGGCAATTTGATCTCTGGTTCCTCTGCCTTTTCTAAAACCAGCTTGAATATCTGGAAGTTATTTTTCACGTATTGCTTATATATATGTAGGATGCCTAATGATGGCAGAGTAGAGAGATGTGCACTCATGTTCTCCTGCAAGAACTCCAAAATTGCAACTTGCTGCTAAACAACCATTGACAGGAGAACGTTGGATCCCACCACAAAAAAAAAAAAAAAAAAAAGAAAAAAAAATACCCCACATACAAGGGCAAAGGAAAAGCCCCAACAAGATGGTTGGAAGGGTGAAATTGCATTTAGAATCAAATCCCATGCACACCAGCGATGCTCAGAGGGCTCAAACCCAACCTTGTGTGTATCAGGACCCAGAGACCGCACAGAGACTGATCCAGACCTGCTTTTGAGTGTTTAAGTGTCTCCTGTGGACACATGGGTCAGCAGTGGCCTGCCGCAGGGACAGGGGCTCTGGCTGCAGCAGACCTGGGTCACACAGTGTGTAGCATAAGCCCTCTTGGAGGAAGTCGTTATTAGCCCCACCATAGAGCCATGGAGCAGACGACCCACAAACTGCAGAACAATTATACCAAAGAAATTCTCACACCATTAAGAAAGTTCTAGGACCCACAACAGATTTCCCAACCTGGGGTTCCGGTGAAGGGATTGAGAACATCCAGCAAATTTAACTTTGGAGGCCAGTGGGGTTTGATTACAGAGCTTCCACAGATCAGGGGAACCAGACTCTTGGAGGGGACAAACAAAACCGTGTGCACACCAGGAGCCAGAAGAAAGGAGCAGTGTCCCCGTAAGAGACTGAGCCAGACTCGCCTGTGGTGTCCAGGAGTCTCTGGTGGAGGCATGGGTCAGCAGTGCCCTGCTGCGGGTTAGGGGCACTGAATAAAATAGTGTGTGCATAAGTCCTTTTGAAGAAGGTTGGCATTACAGTCATTGCCCCTACAATAGTTTGGCCTGTGATCTTGTATGGATGTGAGAATTGGACTGTGAAGAAAGCTGAGCACCAAAGAATTGATGCTTTTGAACTGTGATGTTGGAGAAGACTCTTGAGAGTCCCTTGGACTGCAAGGAAATCCAACCAATCCATTCTAAAGGAGATCAGTCCTGGGTGTTCATTGGAAGGACTGATGCTAAAGCTGAAACTCCAATACTTTGGCCACTTCATGCGAAGAGTTGACTCATTGGAAAAGACTCTGATGCTGTGAGGGATTAGGGTAAGGAGGAGAAGGGGACGACAGAGGATGAGATGGCTGGATGGCATCACCTACTCAATGAACATGAGTCTGAGTGAACTCTGGGAGTTGGTGATGGACAGGGAGGCCTGGCGTGCTGCGGTTCATGGGGTCACAAAGAGTTAGACATGACTGAGTGACTGAACTGAACTGAACTGATAGTTTGGCCTGAGGCTAAACAAAAGGGAGGGAACACAGCCCTGCCCATCAACAGAAAATTGGATTAAAGATTTGCTGAGCATGGCCACCCATCAGACAAGATTCAGTTTCCCCACAGTCTGTCTCTCCCATCAGGAAGCTTCCATAAGCCTCTTACCTTATCCATCAGAGGGCAGACAGAATGAAAACCACAATCACAGAAAACTAACCAAACTGATCACATGGACCACAGCCTTGTAGAGCTCAATGGTACTATGATCCATGCTGTGTAGGCCACCCAAGATGGATGGGTCATGGTGGAGAATTCTGACAGAACTTGGTCCACTGGAGAAGGGAATGGCAAACCACTTCAGATTTCTTGCCTTGAGAACCCCATGAACAGTATGAAAAGTGAAAAATATATGACACTGAAAGATGAACTCACCAGATTGGTAAGTGCCCAATATACTACTGGAGAAATAATTCTAGAAAGAATGAGGAGACAGAGCCAAAGCAAAACAACACCCAGTTGGAGATGTGACTGATGATGGAAGTCAAGTCCAATGCTGTAAAAAGCAGTATTGCCTAGGAACCTGGAATGTTAGGTCCATGAATCAGAGTAAATTGGAAGTGGTCAAACAGGAAATGGCAAGAGTGAACATTGACATTTTACGAATCAGTAAACTGAAATGGACCAAAACGGGCGAATTTAATTCAAATGACCATTATATCTACTACTGTGGGCAAGATTCCTTAGAAGAAATGAAGTAGACCTCATAGTCAACAAAAGAGTCTGAAATGCAGTAATTGGGTGCAGTCTCAAAAATGACAGAATGATATCTGCTCATTTCCAAGGCAAACCATTCAATATCACAGCAATCCAAGTCTATGCCCCAACCACTAATGCCAAAGAAGCTGAAGTTGAATGGTTCTATGATGACCTACAAGACCTTCTAGAACTAACACACAAAAGATGTTCTTGTCATCATAGGGGACTGGAATGCAAAAGTAGGAAGTCAAGTAATACCTGGAATAACAGGCAAGTTTGGCCTCAGAGTACAAAATGAAGGCTAACAGAGGGCAAAGCCTAACAGAGTTTTGCCAAGAGAATGCACTGGTCATAGCAAACACCCTCTTCCAACAACACAAGAGTTGGAAGACTCTACACATGGACATCTCCAGATGGTCAACACCAAAATCAGATTGATTATATTCTTTGCAGCCGAAGATGGAAAAGTTTTGTACAGTCAGAAAAAAACAAGACTGGAAGCTGGCTATGGCTGAGTTCATGAAACTCTTTATTGCCAAATTCAGACTGATAGTGAAGAAAGTAGGGAAAACCACTGGACCATTTAGGTATGACCCAAATCAAGTCCCTTACGAGTATACAGTGAAAGTGACAAATAGATTCAAGGGATGAGATCTGATAGACAGAGTTGCCTGAAGAACTATGGACAGAGGTTCATGACATTGTATAGGACGCAGTGATCAAAACCATCCCCAAGAAAAAAAGAAATGCAAAAAGACAAAATGATTGTCTGAAGAGGCCTTACAAATAGCTGAGACAAGAAGAGAAGCTAAAGGCAAAAGAGAAAAGGAAAGATATACCCATCTGAATGCAGAGTTCCAAAGAATAGCAAGGAGATATGAGAAAGCCTTCCTCAGTGATCAATGAAAAGAAATAGAGGAAAACAATAGAATGGGAAAAACTAGATATCTCTTCAATAAAATTAGAGATACCAAGGGAACATTTCATGCAAAGATGGGCACAATAAATGACAGACACAGTATGGACCTAACAGAAGCAGAAGATATGAAGAAGAGGTGGCAAGAATATACAGAACTATACAAAAAAGATATGAATAACCAGATAACAACAATGGCGTGATTACTCACCTAGAACCAGACATCCTGGAGTGTGAAGTCAAGTAGGCCTTAGAAAGGATCACTACAAACAAAGCTAGTGGAGGTAATGGAATTCAAATCCTAAAAGATGATGCTGTGAAAGTGCTGCACTCAACATGCCAGCAAATTTGGAAAACTCAACAGTGGCCACAGGACTGGAAAAGGTCAGTTTTCATTCCAATCCCAAAGACAATGCCAAAGAATGTTCAAATTACCTCACAATTGCACTCATCTCACATGCTAGCCAAGTAATGTTCAAAATTCTCCAAGCAAGGCTTCAACAGTATGTGAACCAAGAACTACCAGATGTTCAAGCTGGATTTAGAAAAGGCAGGGGAACCAGAGATCAAATTGCCAACATCTGTTGGACCCTAGAAAAAGTAAGAGAGTTTACAGAGTACACACATGTAACTCTGTGAACCTCTCTGGGTGTCCCTCACTATGGAAAAACTTTTCATCTTTAACCTGAATGTTTTATCAGTGGTGCTGTGTAGAAGGAGAAGTTTTGAGACTACTGCAAGAGAGTTCCAGGAAAACATCTACTTCTGCTTCATTGACTATGCCAAAGCCTTTGTGTGGATCACAACAAACTGTGGAAAATTCTTCAAGAGATGGGAATACCAGACCACCTTACCTGCCTCCTGAGAAATCTGTGTGGAGGTCAAGAAGCAACAGTTAGAACTGGACATGGAACAACAGACTGGTTCCAAATTGGGAAAGGAGTACATCAAGGCTGTAAATTGTGATGCTATTTTTTTAATTTACATGCAGAGTACATCATGTGAAATTCCAGTTGGATGAACCACAAGCTGGACTCAAGATTGTCCGGAGAAATATCAGTAACCTCAGATATGAAATGACACCACCCTCATGACAGAAGTTGAAGAGAAACTAAAGAGTCTCTTGATGAAAGTGAAAGAGGAGAGTGAAAAAGTTGGCTTAAAACTCAACATTCAAAAAACTAACATCATGGCATCTGGTCCCATCGCTTCATGGCAAATAGATGGGGAAACAATGGAAACAGTGACAAACTTTATTTTGGGGGGCTCCAAAATCAGTGCAGATGGTGACTGCAGCCATGAAATTCAAAGACACTTGCTCCTTGGAAGAAAAGCTATGACCAACCTAGACAGCATATTAAAAAGCAAAGACATTACTTTGCTGACAAAGGTCCATATGGTCAAAGCTATGGTTTTCCCAGTAGTCATGTACGGATGTGAGAGCTGGAGCATAAAGAAAGTTGAGTGTGGAAGAATTGATGCTTTTGAACTGTGGTGTTGGAGAAGACTCTTAAGAGTCCCTTGGATTGCAAAGAGATCAAAGCAGTCCATCCGAAAGGAAATCAGTCCTGAATATTCATTGGAAGGACTGATGCTGAAGCTGAAGCTCCACTACTTTGGCCACCTGATGCGAATAACTGACTCATTGGAAAAGACCCTGATGCTGGGAAAGATTAAGGCAGTTGGAGAAGGGGACAACAGATGATGAGGTGGTTGGATGGCGTCATGGATTCGATGGACATGAGTTTGAGCAAGCTCCAGGAGTTGGTGATGGACAGAGAAGCCTGACGTGCTGCAGTCCATGAGATAGCAAAGAGTCTGATATGACTGAGCGACTGAACTGAGCTGAATGTTGGTGGACTCTTTGAGATGAAAGAGAAACCATCATAAAATTTCAAAGCTGTGCAGAATGGAAACAACAGACTGAAATCTGGAGAAGCCTTAAATACACAGCCAGTTGTTACCATATGCCAGTTTCCCCCTATAGGACTTTTCATGAATATTGGGAATCCGAGAAGACTAAGGGCTAAGCTGGAAAGATGGAAAGAAATTCCCTGCATCTCTCAGTGCTTAGAAGTTCCGAGATACGGAGGGCATCACAATCCAGGGACAGTTCCTGGATAATTTCAGAGGCTTCCCTCAGTGTCTAGTGGTAAAGACTCAGTGCTTCCAGTGCAGCCAGCATTGGTTCTATTCCTGGTTGAGGAACTAAGATCCCAAATGTCACCAGGCACAGTGAAAAAGTAAAAAAAAAAAAAAAAGAACCTTGGGGTTTCAGAATGGTAGAGACTAGAGTAGAGAGTGACTGCAAAAAAATCCCCAAATTTTCACACCTTTCTACATCCATGCCTTTTGCAATGTGATTTGCAGTCCATCCCATAAAGAGATATATTGTACACCTTGAAGATAGCTTAATCTCGTGACTTGCCTTGAACAGTAGAAGGTAGCTCTGTAACAGTGTTCCAGTTCCAAGTTTCCAAAATGCCTGTGCATTCCCTCCCTTTCTTCACTCTTTCTCTCTCCTGAACCACTGCCTCTGGCTAGAAGAACAATCATGGCTAGCCCCAGGAGCCATGAGAGACCACGTGGTGCAGAGCTGATGTCCAAGTAATCCTACACCATACCGCCCCCAGCTGATCTGCCAGCTAGCTGCTAGTTCACCAGTGAACTCGACCACAATGGTAACAATAGCTAGTGGATATAAATGAAAAGCAATTGAATAGCAATAGAAAGTGAAGAGGAACTAAAAAGCCTTTTGATGAAAGTGAAAGTGGAGAGTGAAAAAGTTGGCTTAAAGCTCAACATTCAGAAAACGAAGATCATGGCAGCCGGTCCCATCACTTCATGGGAAATAGATGGGGGAACAGTGGAAACAGTGTCAGACTTCATTTTTCTGGGCTCCAAAATCACTGCAGATGGTGACTGCAGCCATGAAATTAAAAGATGCTTACTCCTTGGAAGGAAAGTTATGATCAACCTAGATAGCATATTCAAAAGCAGAGACATCACTTTGCCAACAAAGGTCCGTCTAGTCAAGGCTATGGTTTTTCCTATGGTCATGTATGGATGTGAGAGCTGGACTGTGAAGAAGGCTGAGCGCCGAAGAATTGATGCTTTTGAACTGTGGTGTTGGAGAAGACTCTTGAGAGTCCCTTGGACTGCAAGGAGACCCAACCAGTCCATTCTGAAAGAGATCAGCCCTGGGATTTCTTTGGAAGGAATGATGCTAAAGCTGAAACTCCAGTATTTTGGCCACCTCATGAGAAGAGTTGACTCATTGGAGAAGACTCTGATGCTGGGAGGGATTGGGGGCAGGAGGAGAAGGGGACGACAGAGGATGAGATGGCTGGATGGCATCACTGACTCGATGGATGTGAGTCTGAGTGAACTCTGGGAGTTGGTGATGGACAGGGAGGCCTGGCGTGCTGCGATTCATGGGGTTGCAAAGAGTCAGACATGACTGAGCAACTGAACTGAACTGAACTGAGTTGCTGCTGCTAAGTCACTTCAGTTGTGTCCGACTCTGTGTGACCCCAGAGAGGGCAGACCACTAGGCTTCCCCGTCCCTGGGATTCTCCAGGCAAGAACACTGGAGTGGGTTGCCATTTCCTTCTCCAATGCATAAAAATGAAAAGTGAAAGTGAAGTTGCTCAGTCGTGTCCGACTCTAGCGACCCCATGGACTGCAGCCTACCAGGTTCCTCCGTCCATGGGATTTTCCAGGCAAAAGTACTGGAGTGGGGTGCCATTGCTGAGTAAGCTCTGTTTACCAGGAGTTTAGTAGGGAAAAACAGTCCTCTTGGCTATATTCTTTACTTACCTTGCAGAACTTCAAACTCCCGTTTATTTTTTTCTTGACTTTGTTCTTTCTCTGTTTCCTTTACTGGTTCTTCTTAATGTTGGAGAGGCCAGAACTGGTCCTTTGCCCTTCTCTTTAATTGTATCCAGGAGCTTATCAATTTTATCCAGCCACTTGTATTTCAATGCCATCTATGTGCTATATATATATATATGTATTTTATATTTATATCTTCAGCCTGCATATGTCTCCCAAAGTCCTATCAATTGTCTACTTGACATTTCCTATTGGAAATCTAACAAGCATGGATAATGGAGTTGTGGTACATACATGCAATGGAATATTACTCAGCCATGAAAAGGAATGAAATGGAGTCAGTTGTAGTGATGTGGATGAACCTAGAATCTGTCATACACAGTGAAGTAAATCAGCAAGAGGAAAACAAATATAAATTAATACATATATATGGAATCCAGAAAAATAGTACAGATGAATGTATTTGCAGGGCAGGAATGGAGAGGCAGACATAGAAAATGGACTTGGGGAAGAGGAAGGTGGGATGAATTGAAAGAGTAGGATTGACATATATATACTATCAGGTGTAAAATAGGTAGCTGCTAGGAAGCTGCTGTATGACACAGGGAAGCCCAGCTCAGGACTCTGTGATGACCTAGAGGGGTGAGATGAGGGGCTGAAGTGGGAGATCCAAGAAGCTGGGTATCTGTGTGTACATATAACTGTTCATGTTGTTGTTCAACAGAAACTAATGCTGTACAACAGCACTGCAAAGCAATTATCCTGCAGTTAAAAACAACAACAACAACAACAAGCATCCCAAACTTAATGTATCCGAATCTGAGTTCCTGATCTTCTCTCTCATTCCTGGTCCATCACAGCCTTTCACATGAGTTTATCAGGAACTTGATCCTTCTGTCCTGTCCCCATACAGTCTATTCTTGATTCAGCAATCAGATCAATGGGAGAAATGTCATCAGATTGTAGCAGACCAACATTTGCCAACCCCACAATGTCTTTTTGCATTGCAGATTATTTTGAGCTGAGAATAACAAGACCCAGAAGACAGGGTTTTTCCCTTAATTGCCTAACAGAATGTAAACAGCAGTTCCAAGAAGGGAGCATCACCAAAGATCATTATAGTATGAACTGGCTGTGTAGATGGAGATGAACCCAGCAAAGTCTGTTTGTTAAAATTCCACTCTGTTGTCCCACGGTCTCTGCAGGAGCCAGCAAACATGTGTTTATCAAATATTTGCTTTTTCTTCTTCACATCAATGACTTTCATCCCCTTTGATGTCTCAAACCAACATCCTCATTTGTCTTTAGCTGAAGATGCTATTGAAGCTGAGGGTTTCCTCCATTTTGGTGAGTTACTCAGTTCTGCATCTCACCCATGGAAAAATGTTATTCAATTTTGGTTTGATTTTTCTGCTGTTAATTTGTCTCTTGTCAGTTTAACTCTTTAAACAATCAAAAAGACCTAGAGAGGTAGAGAAAAATTTCCTCCTCTTCAACAATGTCATTTTTCAGTTCAAAGTCTTGCAGTTGCTTCCCATTTTACTCAGAGCAAAAAACACTATGCTTTCTGTGGTCTCACAAGCTCCTATGATCAGCCCCCTATGACCACCCTGACCTCCTCCTTCTCTGTGCCAGCAGTTTGCACTCTGCTTGCCTTATATGTGCACGCTAAGTTGCTCCAGTTGTGTCCAACTCTTTGTGACCCCATGGATTGTAGCCCTCCAGGCTCCTCTGTCCATGGGATTCTCCAGACAAGAATACTGGAGTGGTTTGCCATGCCCTCCTCCTCCAGGGGATTTTCCTGACCCAGGAATTGAACCTGCATCTCTTCCTATACTGGCATGTTCTTTATCAGCAGCACAACCACTTCTTAAATACAATCCTATCTCAGAGCTTTAGCTTAACCTGTTCCATCCTGCCATTTTCTTTCTGAAACCCATGTTTCTGGCTTAGAACTTTGGTGAACTTTGCCTTCACCTGACCACTCTTTCCTTGAATTTCTATGTGCCTGACCCCCCTAGTGCATTCAAGTCTTAGCTCAGATGGGATTTAAAATGACTCAACTAGAATGAAACCTTCATAGGCACAGAGAATCTTGGTAACTGAGGTTTTCCTAGCCCTTAGAGCAAGGCTTTCCCAACTGGCCCTCAACAAATACAGGTTAAATAAATGAATACATGTTGTTGTTGTTCAGTCACTAAGTTGTGTCCGACTCTTTGTGACCCCATGGACTGCAGCATGGCAAGCTTCCCTGTCCTTCACTATCTCCCAGAGTTTGCTCAAATTCATGTCCATTGATTTGGTGATCCCATCCAATCATCTCACCTTCTTCTCCTGCCCTCAATCTTTCCCAGCATCAGGGATTTTCCAATGAATCAGCTCTTCATATCAGGTGGCCTAAGGATTGGAGCTTTAGCTTCAGCATCAGTTCTTCCAAAGAGCATTCATGATTAATTTCCTTTGGGATTGACTGGTTTGATTTCCTTGCTGTCCATTGGACTCTCAAGAGTCTTCTCCAACCCCACAGTTCAAAAGCATCTATTCTTCAGCACTCAACCTTCTTCATAGTCCATTTCTAACATCTGTACATGACAACTGAAAAAGCCATAGGTTTGACTATATAGACCTTTGTAGGCAAAGTGATGTTTCTGCTTATTAATATGCTCTCTAGGTTTGTCATCGGAGAAGGCAATGGCACCCCACTCTAGTACTCTTGCCTGGAAAATCCCATGGATGGAGGAGCCTGGTGGGCTGCAGTCCATGGGGTCGCTGGGAGTCAGATATGACTGAGCGACTTCACTTTCACTTTTCACTTTCATGCATTGGAGAAGGAAATGGCAACCCACTCTAGTGTTCTTGCCTGGAGAATCCTAGGGACGGGGGGAGCCTGGCGGGCTGCCGTCTATGGGGTCGCACAGAGTCTGACACGACTGAAGCGACTTAGCAGCAGCAGCAACAGGTTTGTCATAGCTTTTCTTCCAAGGACCAAACGTCTTTGAGTTTCATGGCTGTAGTCACCATCTGCAGTGATTCCGGAACAAGAATGCTTGAAGATGGGATGAATATCAGTGTATTGGAAAAGGGGAAGAAAAACAGCTACCATAAGTATGTGAAAGTGAAAGTCGCTCAGTCGTATCCAACTCTTTGTGACCCCATGGACTATACAGTCCACAGAATTCTCCAGGCCAGAATATTGGAGTGGGTAGCCTTCTCCAGGGGATCTTCCCAACCCAGGGATTGAACCCAAGTCTTCTGAGTTGCGGGCAGATTCTTTATCAGCTGAGCCACAAGAGAAGCCCAAGAATCCTGGAGTGGGTAGCCTATCTCTTCTCCAGCGGGGTCTCCTGCATTGCAGGCAGATTCTTTACCCACTGAGCTATGTATATCAGGGCTCAAATCCTGCCTCTTCTATCTGATGTTTTGGATGTTATTTTAACATGTCTGTGTTTCACTTTTTCTTCCATAAAATGGGGATAAACTACTGTCTACTTGATGGGGCTGTTGTGAGGGCTCAAAGAGTACCTTTATATACTAATTAATACTAATTAGCATAATACACTGCAGATAATACCTGTTAAAATAAGTAGTGCATTTTTATTATTAATAGTACTTATTTCATAGATGTAGTATAAGGATTGGATGAA
Organism: Tragelaphus eurycerus; assembly: GCA_935064755.1. Taxonomy (NCBI): domain Eukaryota; kingdom Metazoa; phylum Chordata; class Mammalia; order Artiodactyla; family Bovidae; genus Tragelaphus; species Tragelaphus eurycerus. The sequence continues at coordinate 5,205,795 of CAKXYN010000034.1, read as the reverse complement.
ATAATCTGTATGAAGTTTTTAATAAATATGCAATTGATATTAGCTGATGATAGATGTGAGAGCTGGACCATAAAGAAAGCTGAGCACCGAAAAATTGATGTTTTTGAACTGAGGTGTCGGAGAAGACTCTTGAGAGTCCCTTGGACTGCAAGCAGATCCAACCAGTTCATCTTAAAGGAAATCAGTCCTGAATATTCATTGAAAGGACTGACATTGAAGCTGAGGCTCCAATATTTTGGCCACTTGATAAGAAGAACTGACTCCTTGGAAAAGACCCAGATACTGGGAAAGACTGAAGGTGGGAGAAGAAGGGGACAACAGAGGATGAGATGGTTGATGGCATCACTGACTCGATGGACATGAGTTTGAGTAAACTCCGGGAATTGGTGATGGACAGGGAGGCCTGGCGTGCTGTAGTCCATGGGGTTGCAAAGAGTCAGACATGACTGAACTGATGATCCAGTTTCTGTGTTTCTAAAAAACACACTTCTCCTCCCCCATAAGGTGTTGAAACTAGCACTCAACTTACAGTGTACAATAGCTTTTAAAAATAATCTTTCCTTTATGAAAACCCATAATGCTCCCGGCATCTACACTATTTATGAATTTAGCTTGTTCCTAGGAATCTTCCTGGTTAATGCTTGTTGGCCAGTTTTCTTTTCTTAATGTACTATACCATGAATATCAGTTTTCTCCTAATTTGTCCCTGTTTTTTTCTTTAATGAAGGGGGTGTGTGAGCTTAGTTGTAAAAGTTAACACTGACCAGCAGAGACCTTGAACCCAACAAGATCTTTTTAAAAAAAAGAGATCCTTAGAATTCTTTCATTATGGACCAGTCTTTTGAATCCCGGAAATTAGCTCAAATTGATGGAGGCAGAATAATTGGCATTTTCTTAGTGTCTTTTCCATATATTGTTTAGTAAGCACAATGCCTTGGGATACATATTGGTTTTCAGATTTTCTCCTGAGAGAAAAGGGAGGACCTTATTATGCTGCTAACATTCATTATTTTAGACATTATGCTGAGAGAGAGCAGAGAAGGCATTTGGGAGGAATTGCTTTTCTATAGGTCATTGGATCATCTGATTATTGTTCTCTGTTTCATTGATCAGTATCGACTCTAACTTCACAGATATGACCGATTACTAAATTCAATGAAAACAAGATTAAAAACCCCACCAAGAACTAGAAAGATGATAATGGAAGATCTCATTTTGCTGGTCCTGCGAAGTTTCCCACGAACTGACTAGTGGGCTCTTTCATCCGTCCCCCTCCCCAAGGCTACCGTGTGGTCTTTCTTCCCAGAAAGGCTGAGTGTATGATATTTCAGTTCCTGGAAACAATTTTCCTGGCCAGCATAACATTTACTACCAATGCATGACGTTTAAGACACTCATTTCCTCAATTCCCTCATCACAGTGGGCAATGTTGATAACCTTTCTAGAGGGCTCATACCACTGAACAGGGAACTGAATGCTCCGAAATGATTCCAATTTTTAAGTCACTATGGATGTTAGAAATCCACTCCAGTATGTAGATATGAGAACTAGTTTGCTGACTGCATCATGTGAATAGATTATCATTCACAGAAACTCATAACTGAAGGGAGTTTGAGTTTTCCTCTTGTCAACTTTATCACCTTTGTTAACATCCACACTGAAAACACTTCAGCCAGCTGATAGTTTTGTGTGTGTGTGTGTGTGTGTGTGGTGGGGTGTGTGTGTGTTTTGTGGAATATCCCAAGAAAAAAAGTCAAACTTTTTCATACGTATGTTAATGGATTGGGCTATTCTTGAATCTTCCAAAGATTAGTATATGAATGTAGACTTTAACAATTTTCTTTTTCCACGAGTGAGAACTCAATTCTATAAAAAAAGAAGAAAAAAAGATGTATAATCCATTTTGTTGTTAAAGAACTTTGAGCTAATTGGAAAATATGGGGTTTTGATCTTTTTTTTTTTAACTTACCATGTGTATGACCTGATACAAATCACAGTGACTCTCTGGAGTTCATGTTAGAATGATGTCTAAGAATCCTTTCCAATTTAAAAGTCTTTGATAGTATGATTTTTTGTAGGACTCAGACTTTTTCAGTTCATGGATTTTTTTACAATACCACTGTAGACAACCTACTCACTTATGCAAGATAAAATTTTGGGACAATTTTTGGCTGGACAAGGTAATTGATGCTGGAATAAAAGGTTTTCTAAATACATTTTTTATTTCAGTTATTGTATTCACCTCTGTTTGGTTCTTTATATTCTTAAAAAGTCTTTGTTTGGTTTCTCACTGTATACATCCATTTTTCTCTTGAGTTCTTTGAGCTTATTTATTCACTGACTGCTCTACGTGGCCTGTGGGATCTTAGTTTCCTGACCAGGTATTGAAACAATGCCTCCTTCAGTAGAAGCATGGAGTCTTAACCACTTGGGCATCAGGGAAAATCCTTGGAATAGAAGTTTAATAAGTTGATATTAGAAGTTGGTATTAAGGTGTTAAACCTAAGTTTAAATTAGCCAGAATAATACTTATTTATGGGCTTCCTGGAGGGCTCAGGGGTAAAGAATCCACCTGCAATGCAGAAGCCACAGGAGACATGGGTTCAGTCCCTGGGTGGGGAAGATCCCCTGGAGGAGGGCATGACAACCCACTCCAGTAGTCTCAGCTGGAGAATCCCCACGGACAGAGGACCCTGGTGGCTAACAGTCCATGGGGTCACAAAGAGTCAGACCTGACTGAAGCGACTTAATACACACACACACACACACATTTATGTAAATTAACCAGATTTGTTCAGCTTTTAGTAGAAAGGTAAAATATGGCAAGATGATTCAGATCAATGATCTTTTCCTGAAATAGCCACAGCTTGAAGTCAGTGTACATTAGCTTGGTCTTAATCTTCCTCTAACTGCCTCCTCTATCATTCTTTCTGCACAATGATTATAAATGTTCAGAATGATGATTTCAATTTACTGCAAGATCTTCAGACATCAAAAAAAAGTCAAACTATGTTAAAAAGACCTCACTTATTAAGGGAAGGAAGTCATCCCAGTATCTAAACAAATATATTCAAAGACATGTTTTTAAGAAAAAAAAATTATTTGGTGAAGCAATCAATTCACATATATTTATTTAGCATGAGTTTTTCTACGTATTACAAGGCATTTAGAAGTTTGATATATACTCTTATTTGCAAAAAATTAAACAAATATGAGAGTAGAGAACAAGACAGTAGTTAATAGTAACGTATTTATGGTTGTTAAGGCAAATTGACACTCATCATCTCTTGTACACTGTTAGTGTGCTTTTCTGTGCTAGAGACTATAGAAGTGTAAAAACAACCTCCCCCAGGCTGTTTGAAAACTAGTTCTAGATGCAAGTTAGATTCTTCCAGATTGAAGCATTCCATGAAATGTGTAAGGCAGAAGTGGGAGAGGAGCCTTCCTATTACTGCTTATTTTTGCTTGAAGCAAGGTTGTAAAAATGTTTTTTGCTGAAGCACCATGGCAGTGTCTGGTCACTAACTTTGAGGTAGGAAGAGGCATTGAAGAAATGGTCGTAATTCTTCCCAAGAATCTGAATTCCAGCTCCGCAGATAGGTAAGGAGCCTAGCAATTCCCTTGGGGTCCTGAGTTCTGAATGTGGCAGAGGTAAATTTTCCCTCTGATGGACCAGTTAGAAACTTTTGTTGGAGGGACTCCTAGGTCCTCAGCCTAAAGCCCGTTCTCTGAACCCTTACAAGTCTGTGGACATCCTCAGTCTCTGTATTAAGCCCCTTTCTACTTAAAATAGCTGGCATGCTTCGCATTTCCAGCCCCCAAATACTTGTAGACTAGTGAGTGATCTTGTAGTGAGCAGAGGAAAATAAACAGTGAGGACAAGAATTATAAAGTTTTATGGACTAGATGATCAAGCTGCAGCTTGAGGAAAAAGTAAATGGACATCTGATAATTCTTTGTACATTTGGGGTAAAATTTATTCATAAATTTATGCTTGTACTTTATGTATGTAATACTAATTTGGATTTTGTATCAGTGTATGAATAAGACCATTGGCCCTAAAAGCCACTACTTTAGGACACTTTGTTTTACTAACTTTAATTTAAAGAGATTTTTAATTTTCCAGGCTCCAGTGCATGAAAGGATTCCCCAAAGAGCAGTTGCTGTTGGTTTAGCCCTAGACCTTTAGAGTAAATTATGAACGATCAAAAATGCATTCCAGATATTTTATGGATAAGGCTAAAGCCAACAAAAGCTGGAAAAGTATGGACTGAGGATAAAAATACTCTTGTTCTGAAGTATTCTAGGGATTTTAGTTTAGTTTTGTGCCTTGAAGGCCTCAAATCATGAAAGGTCAAATTAGGAAGTAGTGCTGGGGGATTTTAGGAATGCTGCTGAAATTGACAGAAGCCCCAGTCCTGTTAGGAAGCTTCAGGGCACCGCTTTCATCTTCTTTTCTTGAACTGTTAAAACAATTTTCTTGCTCCCTGAGATTAACAACTCCAAAGCAACTTGGTTTTTTACTGGACCTAATTCTCTTGTGTCCAAGCATGTGTCCTTGGCTTCTTCTCCACGAGGTATAAAATGGTAAGCATTCCTTCTTTCTACTTATCCTGCAAGTGACCAACCATCCTTGGTCCGACTTCTTTTTTAAAAATATTTCTTTATTATTTATGTGGCTGCCCCGGATCATAGTTGTGGCACTTGAAGTGTTTTGGTTGAGGCGTGTGGGGTCTAGTTCCCTGACCAGGGACTGAACCCAGGCCTCCTGAACTGAGAGCACAGTCTTAGCCACTGGACCACCAGGGAAGTTCCTTGACCTGACTCTTGGGTGCAGGTCTCCTCCTGACATGAAGACATAAAGGACAGACTCTTGATCGTTGGCCTCTGAGATCAGGGTTTTGGGGGCCACTGTGCCTCTAAACCTCAGACCAGTTACACATCAGCAGCAACAGAACACCTCAGATTAGCTGAGAACAGGATGGGGCTAAAGTGTCTTACTGATTTCTTCCAGGAACCACCGAAGAATCAAAGGATGTATATGCTCTACCTTTCTAGAAAACGCAACAAGTTCCATTCTTTGTCAGTTATTGGCCATGCATATTATATTACTCAATCACTAGAACCATTGCGTATGCATGCTCTATCGCTTCAGTCATGTCTGACTCTGTGAAGCCCTATGGACCGCAGCCTGACAGGCTCCCTGTCCATGGGATTCTCCAGGCAAGAATACTGGGGTGGGTTGCTGTGCCCTCCTCTCAGGGATCTTCCCGACCCAGGGATCGAACCTGTGTCTACCTGTATTGGTAGGTGGTTTCTTTACCATTAGCACCACCGGGGAAGCCCCTCACTAGAACCGTTTGGAGATGTGTAAATGGCAAAGAGAGCAGAAAGTAACTATTGCTAAATAGCCCCATGAGATTGCTGATGTCAGTCCTCATATTCCAGACTGATCGCTCACTCACTGGCTTTCAGTTCTAAGTGGAACAGGACTGTGAGAAGCAGATGAAGGAGAAGCTGTCCTCTTTCTTCCAGAATTAACTGCGGGATAGCTTTTACAGATCACGACAAGATCACGCTCCCGGAATTCAGAAGATGCTCTATAGAGTGGTGGTTTGCAACTTAAACTAGACCTTTACTGTACTGCCTGGAAAGATCTTTGAATCCTGTCATACCAAGGGGGCTTCGCCCTTCTGCTCACAGGCTCTCGTGCTCTCCACTTCTGCCTCCCTCCTACTCTGATGAAATCAGTACATTTTAATAAATAAGTGATCAGACCTTGAACCTTGGAGTTCTCCTTGGAGTCTCTGTGGGAGAAAAGAAGTCCACCTCTGGCCTGGCCTCATGCGTAGGTAGTTTTTATGGATCGGACACGACTGAGCGACTGATCTGATCTGATCTGATCTGATGGATGGTAGAGAGAGGCATGGAAAGATTCAGTCCTCTGACACATCACCCCACTTTGAAGAGGCTGAGGCTTATTAAAACAAAACTAATCAACTGTCTGAGTTTGTGGAACTTTGACTGGCTCACTCAGCATGGTTTTAGGGTTTGTTTTGTTTTCTGATGACTGACGAAAGGAATCTTCCCTTATTGAGTAATAACTCTCTGTTTAATCTCCCTCCCTGCTGAGGAACAATCTCCAGTGAATGAAATTTCTCTTATTCCCTTATGATGAGGAGAGTAAGCATTTCAATGGGAGGAGAAGATGCAAATATATAAGCTTCTCCACTGCTACCCAGGATGAGCATTTAGGAAAGGAAGAGAGGAAAAAGAGCAAAAGGCATCTTAAATATATACAGCAAGGCTATGTAGCTAAGTAAAGTTGCTCAGTCATGTCTGACTCTTTGTGACCCCATGGACTTTAGCCTACCAGGCTCCTCTGTTCATGGGATTTTCCAGGCAACGGTACTGGAGTGGGTTGCCATTTCCTTCTCTAAATAAAGCTAAATAAAGGAAAATAAAAGAATTTTGAATGATATTGTCTTTTCTAAACTTAAAAAATGGATGGTAGGAAACATTTTTGTGAGTTAAATTGAGTTAAATTAAAATTGCCTACAATGTTTGCTCTCAAAAACTTATTGCAAATGAAAAATAGTATGTGTTCATTGCTTGGTGATTTATGTCTTTTCCCATTACTTCAAAGATGAATATGTTGGAAGATATTTAGATTTCTAAAGCTCGCTAGAGTTTCCAGAGAGAAGGTTTATCATATTGGAAATGTTAAAGGTAATGCTGGTTTTTGTGTGGAGTGTGGAAATTCTTTGAGGTGAAATGTAAGTACCAGGAAATCCCAGAGATCACCACCGCAGGGGAGAAACATTTCATGTTTGTTAAATTAAGAAATGGCATTTGACATTGAGTTTTTCCTCCTTCACTCACAAGCTGCTGGGTTAACTCAAATCTGTACTAATTGGGGGTTGTTTTTGGCTCAAAAGTACAGGCTCTTTAAAAAAAGGAACAAATGTCCATATATTATACACCATTCCTAATTATAAAATAAAAATGTCAGTACCGAATTGGCTCAGTTTCCCATTTCAGATATCACATGTGGTATTAAGTTCAATAATGACAAAATATATTGAAGGTACTAGAAATATAAAACTTTCATTTGTCAAACATGCTTCACATATTTCATCTTTGAGTTTCTTATCTTAGGTTTGCCAATTTCGTATGTATCCTGTGTGACCAGAAAGTGACCCTTCTTGAACTTTAACGACTTCTGGGATTTTGTGACATTGTAACACTGGCAGAGACATTTTATTCTTTGAATATAACTTCTTTCTAGAGAGGTAATTAAACTCAACCAGTATGCCCCTGCTAGAACTGTGGACTCAGAAATGGTTCTTTGGTCTTTAGAGAAAGTATGAAAGGTACTTACTCCTGGAAGGAAGGTTTGATCACACAGGAACAGCACCACGTGTCCTGACCCTACTTGACTGCTGTCAGCAATTCTCTGCTCTTGTGTTGGATAACAGATTATGAAGACATGAGGAATGAATGTCAGAATCTCTGGTTGGGGAGTTTATCCTCAGGATCCATTGTCTTGATCTGTTCTGTTTTACAGGCTAAAATAAGGATGAGAAGAGTTCACTAACTGACAGTTACTCACTTGTGTGTCTACCGCCCTCATTCTCCAGAAAATCCTAATTTTCTGTCAAGAACACAAATCAGTTCAGTTCCGTTGTTCCATCATGTCCAACTCTTTGTGACCCCATGGACTGCAGCACGCCAGGCTTCCCTGTCCATTACCAATTCCTGGAGCTTGCTCAAACTCATGTCCATCAAATTGGTGATGCCATCCAACTAACTGATCCTCTTTCCTCTCTTCTTCTCCTGTCTTCAATCTTTCTCAGCATCAGGCTCTTTTCCAATGAGTCGGTTCTTCTCATCAGGTGGCCAAAGTATTGGAGCTTCAGCTTCAGCATCAGTCAGTCCTTCCAATGAATATTCAGGACTGATTTCCTTTAGGATTGACTTTTTTGATCTTCTTGCTGTCCAAGGGACTCTCAGAAGTCTTCTCCAACACCACAGTTCAAAAGCATCAATTCAAGAACACAAAGGAAGAGCAAATATAAGAAGATAGAACGGACTGTCATGGGACCATTTCTTTTTGTTTGGGAAAGTCCAAATCCAAAAAGTCAAAGTTTTGGAGTTGTCACCATATTCTTCTTTTTAAGGAAAAATTTGTCACTTCAGTTATTATTTTCCTCTACCTCAAACCTTCTTTAGTTGAGGCTTATCTTCAGAAACTAGAAAGACTGAACTTCTCTTCATGACACAGTTCTATAGGTCGCTCATCAATCTTGTCAAGGATGTGAGTCCTAGATTCTACGAGTAAGGAGGAGTATTTGAAAGCATCTTCAGTCTCGTAGTGTTATACAGCATGAGGCCACCAAGGCTTAACTATTCAAGTAATAAGTTCCAAGTGACTCAGACACCTAGTAATAGAGACAAAACCAGTTTCCCCAAGCCCCTGTTCTGTATCCCCTACTTTTCTATGTAACCTATGGTACTTTTTTAGTTCTCCAGACTTTTCATATATTCAGTTTATTTCTTTTAGAATTGCTCTGCAGGAATGGATACCACTATCAGTCATGAATCCTGATAGATTCAACTCAAGCTTTGTGGGGAATCTAGATAAAATCTCAGTGTCATCAGGGACCTCACTCAGTGTAGTCGGTTTTGGCTGTTTGTTTTGTTTACCTGTATCATTATTGCATATTAGGCATCTGTCCTCTGCTTGAATTACTGCAATATTAGAGAATGCTTGAATTTTGGAGATAGGCTGCTCCATTTCTGAGAAACCCTACTTGTGAAGAACTGTGTATTATTTTAAGCAAAATATGCTAACCAGTAAATTCCACCAATTGGCCAAGGTTTGTGGTCCAGTAAGGGGAAAATGGTTCACTTCTGTACTCTGGTACAATAGAAGAACAGACTCTGTCCCTTGAGTCTTGGTACTTGAATCTTTGAAATTTAATAAGGCATGTCCATCCCAGGAGGCAGTCTAAGAGAAATCTCAGACCCAAGACATCTCTTCTGTTCCTGTGAGATTGACAGTTGCCATGGGAATGGAGAGAGAGGGAGGTGCTGTCCTCAGAGCCTCCATGATTTCATCCTAGCACAGTTCCTGCGGGGACCTAAATGCCTGCTAAGACTTTTATAGAGGTCCATCAGCTGGGCCTTGTAGAGGAAGTGCTGGGTCCCTCTGCACCAGAAGAGGGAACATGATTTATTTAGTGCTTTCTGAGTGGCTCTAATGTCCCTGCCTGGCCTCCCTCACCAAAAAAACACACAGAAATTCTGATTTTTATTCTAACTCCAAGCTCCTGTTTCCAGTTATAATTCTTGGGAGGATTTCAATAGTTTCTAATTAAAAGAAGAGAGCACTGTGATAAAACCTTAGCTGATCCACGACCCATAGGTCCAGTGGATGCATCTAAAGTGTGGATCAAATTCTAAGTGGTAAGCCCTTAGTTTTTCTGAGGCTCTAAACATGAGGAAAGCAGCTCAGACTGGCTTCAGGAGGATCTTCAATGTGACTCACCCAGGCATGGGAATTTCAGCTGAGGATACTGTTAGGTTAGTTTGCAAACCAATGGGAAGCCCGGCTCTGTCCTTAGAGGGAGACAGCACTCAGAAAACCACATGACCCTGTGTATGTACATAAAAGGGAGTCTGGAAGCCTGAAAGGAGCGGCCAGGATCCACCTAATGTGAAATCCAAGGCTGGAGGTTGTATTGATCTTGGAGTGGGGCAGTGAGGAGCATTCTGTGATAGTGAAAGCTGCGTCACTAGAGACTCTGAGGCACTCTAGGGAAGCCTCAGAATCATCCATCATCATTATTTTGTCAGGAAATAGCATAATTGCACCTATGTTAAGTTCCTAAATAGATTTAACAATATCTTTGCCAGTTTACAGGCAGAACACCAGTGCGCATCATCAAAGTCAATACCTTGCCTAGATACACCTGGTTATAGCTGTGGTCAGGAAGTAGACCATCTCTTAGACACTTCTCAGATATATTCTTATATCCAAAAGCCTCATTCAGTTCTCAGAGTGACAGTTCTTGGAAGTTTCTAGTAATTCCCTGGAAATTTCAGAATATCTAGTAAAAGGCCATTTTTGTTGAATAATAAAGAGGTTTGTCATGCAGGGTGGGAATTTCCTGAAAACCAGCCAGTTTGTCACTATTAGACCATTGCATAAAGTCTCTGATGTGCATACCATATTATGGGTAAAGTTTTAAAAATTAGTAAGATACACAGAAAGATACGGTAGTAACACAGAGAACTCTCAAGATCCATTATTCAGCCTAGGAAATAAAACATGATCCATAAATTTGAAACCTGTCTACATTACCTCCCCAAATCATCTTCCCAGCACCTTGAAAAGTAATCTCTGTCCTAAATCACATGCTTCTTATTCTCAAGAATTTCTTTGTAAAATTAGTGCATAGTTAGCCCCTCTTCACTTTCTGCCATAAGGGTGGTGTCATCTGCATATCTGAGGTTATTGATATTTCTCCCAGCAATCTTGATTCCAACTTGTGTTTCTTCCAGTCCAGCATTTCTCATGATGTACTCTGCATATAAGTTAAATAAACAGGGTGGCAATATGCAGCCTTGACGTACTCCTTTTCCTATTTGGAACCAGTCTGTTGTTCCATGACCAGGTCTAACTGTTGCTTCCTGACCTGCATACAGATTTCTCAAGAGGCAGATCAGGTGGTCTGGTATTCCCATCTCTTGAAGAATTTTCCTCAGTTTATTGTGATTCACACAGTCAAAGGCTTTGGCATAGTCAATGAAGCAGAAATAGATGTTTTTCTGGAACTCTCTTGCTTTTTCCATGATCCAGCGGATGTTGGCAATTTGATCTCTGGTTCCTCTGCCTTTTCGAAAACCAGCTTGAGCATCAGGAAGTTCACGGTTCACATATTGGTGAAGCCTGGCTTGGAGAATTTTGAGCATTACTTTACTAGCGTGTGAGATGAGTGCAATTGTGCGGTAGTTTGAGCATTCTTTGGCATTGCCTTTCTTTGGGATTGGGATGAAAACTGACCTTTTCCAATCTTGTGGCCACTGCTGAGTTTTCCAGATTTGCTGGCATATTGAGTGCAGCACTTTCACAGCATCATCTTTCAGGATTTGGAATCAGATCAGATCAGATCAGATCAGTCGCTCAGTCGTGTCTGAATCTTTGTGACCCCATGAACCGCAGCATGCCAGGCCTCCCTGTCCATCACCAGCTCCCGGAGGTCACTCAGACTCGCATCCATCGAGTCAGTGATGCCATCCAGCCATCTCATCCTCTGTCGTCCCCTTCTCCTCCTGCCCTCAATCCCTCCCAGCATCAGAGTCTTCTCCAATGAGTCAACTCTTCGCATGAGGTGGCCAAAATACTGGATAGCTCCACTGGAATTCCATCACCTCCACTAGCTTTGTTCGTAGTGATGCTTTCTAAGGCCCACTTGACTTCACATTCCAGGATGCCTGGCTCTAGGTCAGTGATCACACCATCATGATTATCTGAGTCGTGAAGCTCTTTTTTGTACAGTTGTTCTGTGTATTCTTGCCACCTCTTCTTAATATCTTCTGCTTCTGTTAGGTCCATACCATTTCTGTCCTTTAACGAGACCATCTTTGCATGAAATGTTCCTTTGGTATCTCTGATTTTCTTGAAGAGATCCCTAGTCTTTCCCATTCTGTTGTTTTCCTCTATTTCTTTGCATTGATCTCTGAAGAAGGCTTTCTTATCTCTTCTTGCTATTCTTTGGAACTCTGCATTCAGATGTTTGTATCTTTCCTTTTCTCCTTTGCTTTTCGCTTCTCTTCTTTTCATAGCTATTTGTAAGGCCTTCCCAGACAGCCATTTTGCTTTTTTCCATTTCTTTTCCATGGGGATGGTCTTGATCCCTGTCTCCTGTACAATGTCACGAACCTCATTCCATAGTTCATCAGGCACTCTATCTATCAGATCTAGGCCCTTAAATCTATTTCTCACTTCCACTGTATAATCATAAGGGATTTGATTTAGGTCATACCTGAATGGACACCACCCTTATGGCAGAAAGTGAAGAGGAACTCAAAAGCCTCTTGATGAAAGTGAAAGTGGAGAGTGAAAAGGTTGGCTTAAAGCTCAACATTCAGAAAATGAAGATCATGGCATCTGGTCCCATCACTACATGGGAAATAGATGGGGAAACAGTGGAAACAGTGTCAGACTTTATTTTTCTGGGCTCCAAGATCACTGCAGATGGTGACTGCAGCCATGAAATTAAAAGACGCTTACTCCTTGGAAGGAAAGTTATGACCAACCTAGATAGCATATTCAAAAGCAGAGACATTACTTTGCCAACAAAGGTTCGCCTAGTCAAGGCTATGGTCTTTCCTGTGATCATGTATGGATGTGAGAGCTGGACTGTGAAGAAGGCTGAGCGCCGAAGAATTGATGCTTTTGAACTGTGGTGTTGGAGAAGACTCTTGGAAGTCCCTTGGACTGCAAGGAGATCCAACCAGTCCATTCTGAAGGAGATCAGCCCTGGGATTTCTTTGGAAGGAATGATGCTAAAGCTGAAACTCCAGTATTTTGGCCACCTCAAGCGAAGAGTTGACTCATTGGAGAAGACTCTGATGCTGGGAGGGATTGGGGGCAGGAGGAGAAGGGGACGACAGAGGATGAGATGGCTGGATGGCATCACTGACTCGATGGATGTGAGTCTGAGTGACCTCCGGGAGTTGGTGATGGACAGGGAGGCCTGGCCTGCTGCAGTTCATGGGGTCACGAAGAGTCGGACATGACTGAGCGACTGATCTGATCTGATCTGATCTGATCTGATCAACTCAAATGTTTATAAACTTTATATAAAGCATATTCTGCACATCTTTTTCTGTAATTTGCCTTTTTCCTTTAAACATTATGTTTGACAGATTCATCCATGTTGGCAAATATAATCCCAGTCCATTCATTTACATTTCTGATTAGTATTTTTATTTATTTTCAGTCTCCTGTTTAAAGATATATGGTTTTTATTTTGGTTAAAGAATGTATACTTTTAATTCTTTTCAGTTCAGTTCAGTTCAGTCACTCAGTCGTGTCCGATTCTTTGCGACCCCATGAATCGCAGCACTCCAGGCCTCCCTGTCCATCACAAACACCCGGAGTTCACTCAGACTCATGTCCATCAAGTCAGTGATGCCATCCAGCCATCTCATTCTCTGTCGTCCCCTTCTCCTCCTGCCTCCAATCCCTTCCAGCATCAGAGTCTTTTCCAATGAGTCAGCTCTTCGCATGAGGTGGCCAAAGTACTGGGGTTTCAGCTTCAGCATCATTCCCTCCAAAGAAATCCCAGGGCTGATCTCCTTCAGAATGGACTGGTTGGATGTCCTTGCAGTCCAAGGGACTCTCAAGAATCTTCTAGATGTTGTCAAATTGTTCTTGAAAGTTGTTCTTTGTTCAGTCGTTCAGTCGTGTCCAACTCTTTGCAACCCCATGAATGGCAGCACACCAGGCTTCCCTGTCCTTCACTATCTCCTGATGTTTGCTCAAACTCATGTCCATTGAGTCAATGCCATGCAAACATCTCCTCCTCTGTCTCCCCATTCTCCTACTGTCCTCACTCTTTCCCAATGTCAAGGTCTTTTCCAAAGAGTTGGCTCTTTGCATCAGTTAGCCAGAGTATTGGCTTCAGCTTCAGTCCTTCCAATGAACATTCAGGGTTGATTTCCTTTAGGATTGACTGGTTGATCTCCTTGCTATCCAAGGGACTATCAAGAGTCTTCTCTAGCACTGTAGTTTGAAAACATCAATTCTTTGGCTCTCAGCCTTCTTTATGGTCCAGCTCTCACATCCATACATGACTACTGGAAAAGCCATAATTTTGACAATATAGACTTTTGTCACAAAGGTGAATATAGTTACACTAATATGTACTCAGATGGGCAATGTATTAAAGTTTCTATTCTTCACATCCTTGCTAATATCTGCTATTGTCAACCCATTAATGTGTTTGCCAATCTAATGGTTATCTCATGGTTTTAATACTCATTTCTCTGAATTCTAATGAGATTGAGCTTCTTATTGGGAAGGTTTGTATTTTCAATACTAAATTTGCTCTCCCAATTTCCTTCTCCATTTTTTACTCTAAATATTGCTCTCTCTGTGTATCTCTCTCTCTGTCTCACACAGACACACAAGTACAACACACACACACATTCATATGCTGCAATACCTTCCACTGGTATGTATGTTCTGGAAGGCAGAAACATAGATATATTCTTCATTCTTAACATCAGATTTTATTGAAATAAAGTACATAATAAATATTATCTGAAGAAATAAATTTGTGTTTTTTCAACTCTGAATTCACTGCAGGTCCTGGCCACAGAAATCACCCAGTCCAGTACTCTGTCGTGAAGAATTTCATGGGCTGAGGAAGCTGGCAGGATACAATCCTTGGGGTTGCAAAGAGTCAGACACGACTAAATGATTTTCACTTTCAAGAATATTGACGGGCAGAGTCTTCATCTTTCACACCTGGAGCACAGTAGGAATTGTTGGCTTTTGGATGAGAAAATTGTGTTTTTTGGTTTCCTGAGGTAAATGTAACATGCAGCATAAACCGAAAACTCAGCTTTAGTACAAAACTGATACAATCCCTACTAAGGGATTCAAACTCGTGGAGTTTATGATGGCAACTTGCTGTAAGTAGGTGCCAGGCACTGTGCTGTATAAGGGGCACAAAGAAAACTGTCTTAAGTTCTCTGTCCTGAAGGAGCTTAGAATAAAAAAGAAAAATAAATATTAAATATTATAATTTCTATATTTACCTCTACATTCACACAAATTATATATGATTGAATATATGTACATATAATGTACATTATGATAAATTATGTGAATTTTTAATATCTTTATCTACCTCTACTTTTACAACACGTGTTCTACAAGCCCTGTTTGGGCTACTTCAGTTCAGTTGAGTCACTCATTCGTGTCCGACTCTTTGCGACCTCATGAACCACAGCATGCCAGGCCTCCCTGTCTATCACCAACTCTCGGAGTCCACCCAAACCCATGTCCATTGAGTTGGTGATGCCATCCAACCATCTCATCCTCTGTCATCCACTTCTCCTCCTGCCCTCAATCTTTCCCAGCATCAGGGTCTTTTCCAATGAGTCAGCTCTTCACATCAGGTGGCCAAAGTATTGGAGTTTCAGCTTCAACATCAGTCCTTCCAATGAACACCCAGGACTGATCTCCTTTAGGATGGACTGGTTGGATCTCCTTGCAGTCCAAGGGACTTCCAAGAGTCTTCTCCAACACCACAGTTCAAAAGCATCAATTCTTCGGCGCTCAACTTTCTTTATAGTCCAACTCTCACATCCATACATGACCACTGGAAAAACCATAGCCTTGACTAGACGAACCTTTGTTGGCAAAGTAATGCCTCTGCTTTTGAATATGCTATCTAGGTTGGTCATAACTTTCCTTCCAAGGAGTAAGCGTCTTTTAATTTCATGGCTGCAGTCACCATCTGCAGTGATTTTGGAGGCCAGAAAAATAGTCAGCCACTGTTTCCCCATCTATTTCCCATGAAGTGATGGGACCAGATGCCATGATCTTCGTTTTCTGAATGTTGAGCTTTAAGCCAACTTTTTCACTCTCCTCTTTCACTTTCATCAAGAGACTCTTTAGTTCTTCACTAAGAACTTAAGTTAGGCTACTTAGACACCAATTAATAATCAGAGAATGTGACCTTCAAAAGAATAACTGGAAGTCATTCTTCCCTTTTTAAGGGTCAGCTATTTCTTTCATAAGGTGACGGACTCACTTTGACTTCAGACTCAGAAAGGACTAAGTGCTGGTAGCTGGAACGTTTCTTTACTTCTTATTTTCAGTGATGTGCCCCCAGAATGACGTAAAGTAGTAAACGTCATTGAAATAAGAAGGTTCATATAGGTCGGAAAAGTCAGTGTCAGGGGCTTCTCTGCTAGTCCAGTAGTAAAGACTCTGAACTTTTACTGTCAGGGGGACAGGTTTGTTCCTGGGTTGGGGAACTAAGATCCCACATGCAAGGCAGCATGCCCAAATAAAAATGTCTTAAATAAATAAATAAAGTAAAAGATAGCAATTTAAAAATTTCTTTTTAAAAAGCTAATGTGGGATGTAGTTACATCCCATACTAGTTTAGTTTTTCCTTTGCCTTTATTTTCTTTTGGCACGTACACAGTATGTCTTTCTTACTCTTAAAACCAGGTGCTCTGTGTTGAGGGAAATAAGAATGAATTCAGCAGAACTCTGAGCTCCTAGTTTTGTTCTGCCCACTAACACAAAGGAGAAGTGAAAAAGTGGCCCCATCCCCTCCTCAAAGGATGGTGAGCCCTAATATTCTCTAGCTCAAGGAGTCTCAAGTCAGAGGTATGTTTGGTGCACATTGTATTTATTTATTGACAAATTCAGTGGCTTTAAGAGTTCTTGCATGTGTATTTCAAGTTTTGAAAGCACAAGTTCTTTTCAAATTTTAAATAGGCCCTAGAAACAGTAAAAGAAATCACTTTCATTAACTGCCCTGAACACAAAGTTTTCCAACAGTTTCAATGGGAAGCAATTGTGTTTTCCTGGACCCTGTGTTTTCAAACTGAGAATTCTTAGCAGGTGGCTGTGTGCAAGGTGAAGTCCCAGGGGAAAATAAACAGCAACCCCACCGCAAAAACATCCATCTAGTTACATTCTGTTCAAAATCCTGAACCCTACTAAACGGACTGGCTGTACATCAAACTGCTGAGTGTCCTTGGTAAATAGTATAGGGAAGGGGAAATATTGTCAGTCATTGTTGAGAATATTACTGGGTTATCTTGCAAGGTCTGAGACTCTGAAGGAATGAAATAGAGAAGTCATTTGTATTTATAATAAATGTAAAAAAAAAAAAAAAGACCAGTTGTTTTCTGGAAAACAAGTTGAGATAAGGCATGTGGTATGTGTGGAGATCGTTATATGGCTTCAACACAGAAACACTTACTTTTCTAAATAAAAGCGGGCTGGTATAGAGGTTTCAAGAAATCATCTGAAATTAAAGCATCTTTTGCATCTGTCCTGCTACTATAGACTTCAGCTATCGACTTTGCATCCCAGCCTCCCACAGGAAGAGAAAGGAGAAGGGAAATAAGGCCGACCTCTAAGCTGAGTTGATTCTCTTTAGAAGGAGACTTTTTAGCTGTTTCGTACAATAATTCGGCTTCCATCTGACTGGCCAGACCTCAGTAGCATAGTCACCCCTGAGAGCAAAAGAGATTGTGTAACATAGGGCCTGATCAGATCAGATCAGTCGCTCAGTCGTGTCCGACTCTTTGCGACCCCATGAACTGCAGCACGCCAGGCCTCCTTGTCCATCACCAACTCCCGGAGGTCACTCAGACTCACATCCATCGAGTCAGTGATGCCATCCAGCCATCTCATCCTCTGTCGTCCCCTTCTCCTCCTGCCCCCAATCCCTCCCAGCATCGGAGTCTTCTCCAGTGAGTCAACTCTTCGCATGAGGTGGCCAAAATACTGGAGTTTCAGCTTTAGCATCATTCCTTCCAAAGAAATCCCAGGGCTGATCTCCTTCAGAATGGACTGGTTGGATCTCCTTGCAGTCCAAGGCACTCTCAAGAGTCTTCTCCAACACCACAGTTCAAAAGCATCAATTCTTCAGCGCTCAGCCTTCTTCACAGTCCAGCTCTCACATCCATACATGATCACAGGAAAGACCATAGCCTTGACTAGGCGAACCTTTGTTGGCAAAGTAATGTCTCTGCTTTTGAATATGCTATCTAGGTTGGTCATAACTTTCCTTCCAAGGAGTAAGCGTCTTTTAATTTCATGGCTGCAGTCACCATCTGCAGTGATCTTGGAGCCCAGAAAAATAAAGTCTGACACTGTTTCCACTGTTTCTCCATCTATTTCCCATGTAGTGATGGGACCAGATGCCATGATCTTCGTTTTCTGAATGTTGAGCTTTAAGCCAACCTTTTCACTCTCCACTTTCACTTTCATCAAGAGGCTTTTGAGTTCCTCTTCACTTTCTGCCATAAGGGTGGTGTCATCTGCATATCTGAGGTTATTGATATTTCTCCCAGCAATCTTGATTCCAGCTTGTGTTTCTTCCAGTCCAGCATTTCTCATGGTGTACTCTGCATGTAAGTTAAATAAACAGGGTGACAATATACAGCCTTGGCGTACTCCTTTTCCTATTTGGAACCAGTCTGTTGTTCCATGACCAGTTCTAACTGTTGCTTCCTGACCTGCATACAAATTTCTCAAGAGGCAGATCAGGTGGTCTGGTATTCCCATCTCTTGAAGAATTTTCCACAGTTTATTGTGATCCACACAGTCAAAGGCTTTGGCATAGTCAATGAAGCAGAAATAGATGTTTTTCTGGAACTCTCTTGCTTTTTCCATGATCCAGCGGATGTTGGCAATTTGATCTCTGGTTCCTCTGCCTTTTCTAAAACCAGCTTGAACATCAGGAAGTTCACGGTTCACATATTGGTGAAGCCTGGCTTGGAGAATTTTGAGCATTACTTTACTAGCGTGTGAGATGAGTGCAATTGTGCGGTAGTTTGAGCATTCTTTGGTATTGCCTTTCTTTGGGATTGGGATGAAAACTGACCTTTTCCAATCTTGTGGCCACTGCTGAGTTTTCCAAATTTGCTGGCATGTTGAGTGCAGCGCTTTCACAGCATCATCTTTCAGGATTTGGAATAGCTCCACTGGAATTCCATCACCTCCACTAGCTTTGTTCGTAGTGATGCTTTCTAACGCCCACTTGACTTTACATTCCAGAATGTCTGGCTCTAGGTCAGTGATCACACCATCATGATTATCTGGGTCCTGAAGCTCTTTTTGTACAGTTCTTCTGTGTATTCTTGCCACCTCTTCTTAATATCTTCTGCTTCTGTTAGGTCCATACCATTTCTGTCCTTTATCGAGCCCATCTTTGCATGAAATGTTCCTTTGGTATCTCTGATTTTCTTGAAGAGATCCCTAGTCTTTACCATTCTGTTGTTTTCCTCTATTTTTTCACACCAGGACCACAGCCTTGTCTAAGTGAAGTGAAGTCGCTCAGTCGTGTCCGACTCTTTGCGACCCCGTGGACTGTAGCCTATCAGGCTTATCCATCCATGGGATTCTCCAAGCAAGAATACTGGAGTGGGTTGCCATTTCCTTCTCCAGGGGATCTTCCCAACCCAGGGATAGAACCTGGGTCTCCCCCATTGAAGGCAGACGCTTTAACCTCTGAGCCACCAGGGAAGTCCATAGCCTTGTCTAACTCAATGAAATTAAGCCATGCCCGTGGGGCAACCCAGGATGAGCGGGTCATGGTGGAGAGATCTGACAGGGTGTGGTCTGCTGGAGAAGGGAATGGCAAACCACTTCAGTATTCTTGCCTTGAGAACCCCATAAACAGTATGAAAAGGCAAAATGATAGTGCCTGAACTGGGCATATTATGTTCTGGAATAAACTTAGGGTTTGGTTATTAAAGAGGAGGGGATACTTGATACAGGTCAGACAACTAGCAGAGAAATAAGCAGACAGAACATCAGGAAGGAAGAAGTACTGCATGAAATCGGACAATAGCTTTTCAGACATCACAAGTTTATGTGTATGAATACTGTCGGTAGTGGGTCATTGAAGCTTCTAGACTTATCTGCAGTACTATGTTGAGTAATGGAACTGGGAAATCTGTATGCAGGTCAAGAAGCAACAGTTAGAATTGAACATGGAACAACAGACTGGTTCCAAATCGGGAAAGGAGTACGTCGAGGCTGTATACTGTCACCTTGCTTATTTAACTTTTATGCAAAGTACATCATGCGAAATGCTGGACTGGATGAAGTGCAAGGGGGGATCAAGATTGCTGGGAGAAATGTCAATAACATCAGATATGCAGATGACACCACCATTATGGCAGAAAGCAAAGAATAACTAAAGAGCCTCTTGATGAAAGTGAAAGAGGAGAGTGAAAAAGTTGGCTTAAAACTCAATATTTAAAAAACAAAGATCATGGCATCCAGTCCATCACTTCATGGCAAATAGATGAGGAAACAATGGAAAGAGTGAGAGTTTTTTTGGGCCCCCAAATCATTGCAGATGGTGATTCCAGCCATGAAATTAAAAGGTGCTTGCTCCTTGGAAGAAATTCTATGAGCAACATAGATAGCATATTAAAAATCAGGGACATTACTTTGTTGACAAAGGTCCATCTAGTCACACCTATGGTTTTTCCAGTAGTCATGTGTGAATTTGAGAGTTGAACTATAAAAAAAAGCTGAGTGCTGAAGACTTGATGCTTTTGAACTGTGGTGTTGGAGAAGACTCTTGAGAGTCCCTTGAACTGCAAGGAGATCCAGCCAGTCAATCCTAAAAGAAATCAGTCCTGAATATTCATTGGAAGGACTCATGCTGAAGCTGAAGCTCTAATACTTTGGCCATATGATGTGAACTGACTCATTTGAAAAGACCCTGATGCTGGGAAAGATTGAAGGCAGGAGGAGAAGGGGACAACAGAGGATGAGATGGTTGGATGGCATCACCAACTAGATGGACATGAGTTTAAGCAAGCTCTAGGAGTTGGTGATGGACAGGTAAGCCTTGTGTGCTGCAGTCCATGGGGTTGCAAAGAATCAGACAAGATTGAGCGACTAAACTGAACTGAATAGAATGAAAATAAACAGTCATTTTCACCTCTCTTGGTCTCAATTTATTTACCAAAAATGAAAGCATTTATTATATTAATAATTTTAAGTTTTCTTAGCAGCAAGATTCTTTCTTCTAACATAATTTTTTACAGGTTCCCAGATAATACTACAGAGAAGGCAATGGCACCCCACTCCAGTACTCTTGCCTGGAAAATCCCATGGACGGAGGAGCCTTGTAGGCTGCCGTCTATGGGGTCGCACAGAGTCAGACATGACTGAAAGCGACTTAGAAGCAGCAGCAGCAGCAGCAGCAGCAGATAATACTGATGAAAAGGGAAACTTAGGCAGTTGAAATGGGAGTAGTGAGCTGGCAGCCCATCCCACGGTCTTCCCTTTGTTCTAAATACAATAGGCCTTGGAGACACCGTAGGGGTCTAAGTTAGGGAAAAAAATGTAAAAATCACCAATTTTGATGTTTTTCAGACTTGAACATTTTAGGGTTTAATGATTTACACCAAAAAAGGAGTTCTGTAGGTCTTTTGTCCATAAGCTTTTGTCTTTTTCTTCTTAGAAACTGGGGAGAAGATTTCAACATTTATTTTTTATCCAGGGAGAAAATAAGATTTTTATTGTTTATTTTTATTTGGGAAGAAAATAGAATAAAAATACATTTAGTTCTGATTTTGTATTCCTATTTGGGAGAAAAATTTGAGTAGCCTTCAAGTATCTGACCCTTTTTTGCATAAAATGAAATATAAAATCTAGTTCTGTTCATAGGGTTTCTTTAGAATTTTATATGAATGTACACATTGTGCATGCCTTGTTATTTACTAGTCATGCAAGTAACTACATTTAGATGTGTTGTTGTCAGAATCCTCTCCTCCCCCCCATCCATAGTATGTTTCCTTCCATGAAGTTTTGCTTCTAAAAACCACAAAAGCATATTCCAGATAATCTTATGTCTGATCACACATGATTTTCTATGTATATTTTTAGTTAGTGCTTGGATTCTATCCAAAGGTGAATATTGAAGGGAGAGCTTTGACTCTCTTCCATGTAGTCAGTTTAGTAGAGTCATGGAGAAGGGGGAAGATGTTTTCCTATAGGAATTGTAGCCAAAGTGTTGGAGTTTAAATTTCATGTGTGGCTTTTCCTTTATGAGGATTAGCTGCTGTGCAAGTCTGGAAAAAAAAAAAAAAAAAAAAGACTAGGAAGAAGTAAAACCATAGATAGAGATAGGGTAAAAACAGAGGGTGGTTTTTGAGTCACGCTTAATAGAAATCTAGAACTCTTTGCACTTTCCAAGTTTTCGCCATTCTATTGGGACTCTTAAACTGAAATAATAATCTCTTTTCCCCTTTAAATAATTCTTGTCCTACTTTTAAGACTACTAGGGGAATAAAATAAAACACATGCAAAACTTTACATCAGCATTACTAAAACATATGTAACAGCATGCTGAAACTCTGCAGACCTTGTAAAAAAAGCATTTAAGACCACAGAGAAAATCATCTAACACACAGACCAAAATGTATTTGAATGCAGAGCACAGGTTCAGTGGGCAGGAAACTCAGGATTTACTTTTGGCTTTGCCATTGCCCACATCTATGTCTTCTCTGTGATCATTCTTACCCACCTGAATTTTTAGTCTCACCCTTTATATTGTTGGGCGATATTTTTCAGAGATACTGGGAATAGTATGGTCATTTTTCCTTAAAGTCTTAAGCCAAATGAGAGAAGATGACTAAATAACTCAAGACGGATAACTGCTGTGACAAACACTTATGGCATACAAGACAGTCTGGCTCTCACAGTTACGCAACTGGCCTTAACTCTACAGTCATTTGCAGAACACACAATTTGATGATGATCTACTGTTTTCTCTAGATTGTTAGTTCTACAGCCAGATTTCCTTTAGTAGATCTAGATAGAGCATTGAATCTTCCTTTGACCCTTAATGTCCTGGCTTTATCTCTTTCCTATTTAACCAGAGATTTTAAAAGATCAACTTCTACATGCAGTGGATTTTTTTTTTTTTTCATCCTAAAAATCTAATGGATTCCCCTTGTGAAAACTCAAAATGGTAGGAAATGAGGTGCTACAAATCAATGGACTTAAAAATTTCTCTCTTCAATGTTGAGGTCACTGGGGCCCTCTTCAATTCTAATAGTTCCAAGCAGCCAAACAGTTCCTAGTCCTTGACCTTGAAATTTGGGCTTGGGTCCACAATCTTCAGAACTGGGAGTCAGCCCAAGTATAGCTCTTATCTGGCTGCAGCCCAAAAGTTTGGTAAAACTCCTAGAAACAAAATATCTATAAACAAACAAAATGAACTAATATATTGCTTTTATGCCATTTGAATTGAAATCAGAGCAGTCACTTTAAAAATGTCACATAAAACTATCTCAAGAATTTGCTAATTTGCTAAAAGCAGTTCTTTAGCAAACATGATGGTTTTTAGGAATCTAGCATGTTTAGAGGAAGTTTTGTATGACCTCCCATTAAACTTGGTTCTGCAACCACCCTTGACAACTACACTGTGTAAGGTTGTGGTCAAGAACAGCATCACAGGTAGGCACCCTCCGCAGTCTTACAGGGCCCCGTGTGCAGAAGGGCCCCATGCTTGGTTGAATGCTCTATGGTAGCCTTCTTGAAATTCTTGATAATTTTATCTCTGAGTCTGGGTTTTGTGAATAGTGTTTGTTGGTACAGGGAAGCGTGAGCATGAGAAGAAGCACAACACCATTCTTTGTCTCCCTCTCTGTATGCATTGTTCACCTATGAGCACACAATTTCTGGGGACCCACAGTACACGGGACGTCAGCAATACTCAAAAGGAGTCCAAGGCAATCTTCTTAAGTCTGTGACAGAGTCAGCAAGGATGCTGACAGTCCCAAGAAGCAACACTTTCCATTAGAACCAGAATTTGCTCTGGACTCAGAAACAAAGCACGTCCATCAAAGAAACACTGACAAGCAAAGTACCCTCTCAGATCCCTTCTTATTTGTGTTACCGCTCATCCAGCAACTTAGGCTGAAAATGATGACACGGTAGAAACGGTCAAGTTCCTTCACCTTTTCTCGTTGCTGTTGAGTTGTTAAGTCGTGTCTGACTCTTTGCAACCACATGGACTGCAGCATGCCAAGGTCCTCTGTCCTGCCCTGTCTCTGAGCGTTTGCTCAAGTTCACGTCCACTGAGTGAGTGATGGTAGGTACCTGATCATCGTCCTCGCCTTTGCTTACTTGTTCGTAAACCAAAGGTAGGGAGTGTGGGGATCAAGGACTGAAATTTAAAAATTTGAGTTTATTTTGTGAAATCAGGGTTCATACCCTCCCCCAACTCTTTTTCTCTTTTAGGGGAGGGGAACACTCAGGGATGGCATTACACACTTAATCATCACTGTCTACTTCTGTTTCTTTTTTTGCTGTTCATATCACAACCAGAACTAACAGCATCATTTGCAGCATCCAGTGCAAAATGATAAATGTGAGTCCTCTTATTGAAAAACCAGGAAAGCATTGCTACCAAAGCCCCTACGTGGTTTTTCTCTTTCTCCTGTGTTCTCTCTCTTGGTGTGGTGTACTTTACATGATGACTACGGATGTTACCATTCATCTCTATATTTCACAATACCGATTTTGAATGTAATCATAAGAGTATTTAACTTGTATGGGAACCTGCCCCATTTACACAATTTGTATTTTGTAGTTTATACACATATATGTATTTTGTTGTTACCAGAACCGTGAAACACTTCATAAAATGCCTTCCAGCACATCCCCTTCCGTGGTGATGCCTCATCTGTTGGTTCCACTGCCAGGAAATAGTCTCTCTTCCCTTTTTCACCAAATCTGACTCAGAATCCAAAGTCCAGCTAACAATCTCCCTTCCTCTCTGATGGTTTTCTTCACTCATTTGGCCCTCAAAATTGGTCTGTCCTTTTAATTCATAAAGAATATATACTTATTTTATTTTCTATGCCTCTGCTTGAAATCTGCCTACACTCAGCTTTTGATTTAACATTTAATCATCATGCTTTTCCAACATAAATATTTCTTGAGGGTAGAGATAGTATGATTTTAAAAAAGCAGCACAATATTGTAAAGTTAAGCAAAATAAAAAAAAATAAATATAAAAAAAAAAAAAAGTATAGCCTCAATGATCCAAAAGTTCGTTTTGGGCAAAGACAGTCTCCCCCCAGTTTTTGAATAAATAATGAATGTGAATAGTTTTTCACTGTCCTGTATCCTAGGATCTATGAGTAGAAAAGTAGGAAGCAAATAATAAAAAGTAAAGAAAAATAAAAATTCTGTAGAAGATCAATGTAAGTGGTTCATGGGAGGGCCAAATGGTTATGTAACTTCTCTTAAAAATTTTGAAGGCTCATTCATTTTAACAGGTCAAATAATCTTTAGGACTCCATTTGCCTGAAACAGATTTCTAACTCTCTTTTGGTTTTTAAAAACATTTCAGACAATTATCAAACAATTCTGGATATTTGTTTTCCTCATCTCCAAAAAGATCTAAAGGAAATACTATAAAAATGAAATTAGATCTAAAGGAAATACTATAAAAATGAAATTAGAAATCAAGATTTAAGGATCTACAATTGAATAAGTTAAATTTTTAGAGTAAATTCACTTCAACAATAAATTGAATTGATCCTCTTTTAAGCACAACTCTGCAGTTATCCATGGAGCTGGAGAAAGTGAGATCTTTCACAAACCTTTCACATATTAAGAAACTAGAGACCAGAGTTCCAAATGTGTTTGAATTTCTCAGTTTCTTTCCTTCCCCAGAGAACTCCTATTCAAGCAGTTCCTTGGCATAGTAACCATGTTTAACTCTGGACATTTTTCATCTTCAATTTCTGTGGAAACTTTTGCTAATTACAAAGCAAATTCTACTCAGCTTTTAAGAAATGATAAAACCATAGTTCAAGGTATTTTCAGACTGGGTTGTTTTTAGGGGGCTTTTGATTTGTATTCAGTGGGTGCCTGGAATGTAAGCAAACTCAGCATGAAATGAAAGCTCAATTGCTCACCAGTTTTACACTGCAGAGTTACAGAGACCACCAGGAGAGGTACTTCGTATGTGTGTTTGTCATTCAGTCCTGTCCAACTCTTTGTGGCCCAATGTACTGTAGGCCTCCCAGGCTCCTCTGCCCATGGAATTTTCCAGGCAGAAATACTGGTGTGGGTTGCCATTTACTCCTCCAAAGGATCTTCTCAACCCAGGGATGCATCTCTTGTATCTCCTGCATTGGCAGGCAGTCTCTTTACCACTAGCGCCACCTGGGAATCCCTCGAACAGGTATTAGAGACACATTTACATTAAATGGGCTTCCCTGATAGCTCAGTTGGTAAAGAATCTACCTGCAAAGCAGGAGACCCCGGTTCGATTCCTGGGTCAGGAAGATCCACTGGAGAAGGGATAGGCTACCCACTCCAGTATTCTTGGACTTCCCTTGTGGCTCAGCTGGTAAAGAATCCACCTGTAATGCAGGAGACCTGGGTTTGATCCCTGGGTTGGGAAGGTCCCCTGGAGAAGGCTACCCACTCCAGCATTCTCATCTGGAGAATTCGATGGACTGTATAATCCAGGGGGTTGCAAAGAGTGGGACACGACTGAGTGACTTGCACTTTCACTTTACGTTAAATACAACCAGGCCATCATTAGGATGGAGGCTGCATGTTTTTATAGCTTATCTAATAGTTTTTACTATAGAAAACCCTATGACCACTTGAAAGTTAAAGGTTATATGAGGATATTTCTGTTATTTGAAGTAAAAAGGATATACCTCAACCATACATCAGACAGTGTTATGTGTATGGTGGGATCTGGATTCTAAGAAATGAGATTGAGTCACCTCACTGGCAACCTAAAGCTGAGAGGTGTCTAGAAAGCACAATAAAGGAAAATCATAAAAAATTAATAATGATCTGGGGACTAGCTAAGGGAATAGAGACTGTAGCTGGTCCCACTACATCTTTTTTTCCCCCTGGATAAATTCTGCCTGGCCACAACTTGGAAGCAGTTCTAACACGATACAGTGAACTCAACGTCGACATGAGTGGATGTGAGAAGTATAAAGGATGGGTTAGAGCTGATGTCTCTGCTGCCCAATTCAGATCAGTTCAGTGCTCAGCATTCCCATAATCATCTGCAGGTTTCTACATCAAGCTCAGCTTCTTATTTGCAAGCACTCTGACTGAGAGCTATGTTTAGGCATCAGAACCTGTTAAGCCAACAGAGGACAGGCTGGAGGGAGCCAGGGCCAGAAGCTCTGTGAGCAGCTTCATTGTCATCAGTAGGGAAGGGACATTCAGGAAGGGACAGCTTTGAGAGATGGATTGCCATCCAGAGGTCATCACTGGGCTTGAAAACTAACTGCTCGTGGTGTTTGGCTGATTCTTGCCTTCCTTTACCTTCCCTCCCTTCCTTTCCCTTTGGAATGGCCTCCCAAGTAAACCAGCACCAGATCCAGCTCATGGTCTGCTTCTATGGGAATGCAAATTTAAAACAGGAGACTTTGGGGACTTCACTGATGTTCCAGTGGTTAAGACTTCACCTTCCAGTGCAGAGGGTGAAAGTTTGATCCCTGCTCGAGGAGCTAAGATCCCTCACACCTCAAGGCCCAAGACCAAAACATAGAACTGCAGCAATATTGTAACAAATTCAATAAAGACTTTAAAATGGCCCGCATTTTTAAAAATCTTTAAAAATAAAATAAAGCAAGAGATTTTTAACCTAGGTGCACCTGAAACCAAAGAGTGGACTCATAAGCATTATGCTCTCCTGAAAAGTTTCTTAAAATATAACCTATGGAATGACTGCCTTAGGATTACGTGGTGACCATAGTTGAAAATGAAGATTCCCAGGCAAATGGGTCTTGAACACCCTGGAACTTGAGACCCACTTTAGTATTTTGGGTCTCAGTTAAGATTTCCAAGGTTAAGGTGGATCCTCTTTTCATATGTAAAAATTACACAGAGCTTCAAGTTGCTTAGACCAGCTCTAATGATTTTCTACATTCTTATTTCTTGTACATGTATGTGTATGTTACTTATGCTGTATGCTTCTGCTTACAGATACATTTCTGCATTTTATAGTAGGTCAAGAGTCTCAGAAAATAAAAAATTTCTTTAGTTGTGGAAAACAAAATCCAAGGAGCAGAGAAAATGGCTTAAAGCTAAGGAATTTTTTTTTTAATTGGAGGATACTTGCTTTACAATGTTGTGTTGTTTCTGCCGTACAGTAATGTGCATCAGCCATATGTATGTATATATCTATCCCCTCCCTCTTGAATCTCCTCCCACCCCTCACCCCACCCCTCTAGGTTGTCAGGGCACCAAGCTGAGCTGCCTGTGCTGAACAGCAGCTTCCCACTGGCTGTCTCTTTCACGCATGGTGGTGTATGTATGTCAGTGTTATTCTTTGAATTGATCCCATCCTCTCCTTCCCCGACTCTGTCCACAAGACCGCCCTCTATGTCTGTGTCTCTATTCCTGCCCTGCAAATAGGTTCATCGGTACCCAAGGGGCCTTGAAAAGACCAGTTAACCTCTTAGTGTCTGTATTTCCGTATGTGTTACATGGGACTCATCACCCTGATGATGTAAGAGTACTAGCAGATGAATTATTTAAGGTTAGATGATCTATAATCTGCCACACAATATTATCTTGAAGATGCCCATCCATTATTCATTGGTGGATGCACTTATCTTACATTATTAGAGTGTGCAGGCCCTCACAAATTTCAGATTATTATACACAGTTTTTTTTAATAGGTGGCAATGAGCTGCATGCTGTGGGCTATTTTTAGCTCAAGTGAGTTCCTCCTAGGTGACCCAGAGGGAGGTGTAGGGATCTATAAAAAACAATGAACCTAACCATCGTGGTGGATGATGAATATTACTGTATTTGTTTACACTTTGGTAGACCCTTGGCATTCAGGGGTTTAACATCACGCTTTGTAATCTTCAGAGGTACCTTCAGAGGTTCGTGTCGCAGAGTGATTTGCAGTGTTGTGGCGGCGTGGATTCGAATTGTACACAGTAGACCTGGAGAAGGAAATGGCAGCGCCCTCCAGGATTCTTTCCCGGGAAGTCCCATGGACAGAGGAGCGTGGGGGGCCACAGTCCATGGAGTCACAAAGCATCAGACTGGACTTAACAACCAAACAACAAAGACAAGCCTGAAGCTTGGAGCCTGCCGCAGTAGCACAGAGGAAAGTGAGCTGGGTTCTCATCTGTGCTTCATCTTGCTTTGCCTGTCTCTTCTCTCGGATGTAGTAGCTGTTCTTATGTGATAAAACCTTAGTATATTTGTGAAAAATGGCTCTTCTGGGAGAAATAAACCATTGCAAGTGCTGGTGATGAAACTGAAAAAGTCTAAGAAGTGCCTATACTCAGCCAGAAAAAAAGACATTTTAATAAATTAAAGAGTGGAATGTTGAACTTGGCAGATTTAAATCCATGATACAATACAATCCACCAAATGGGTATATTAAGACCAGAAAAAGAGCAAGATACTGAAGAGTATTAAAAGCAAAGGTGGATTGAAAGAGACCCACTGAGGGGAGTAGAAAAACTTGCTTTATTCCTTCTTGATACAGACCTCCTTTCTTAAAAGAAGAGTTATTTCATGAGAAAGGTAAAGCTAGGGGAAAAAGATAAAGAATGGGCTTTCAAAGGTTTAGGGAGGCCACCATCAACCAAGTTTCTTCAGCTATTAAAAATGATTTATGTTAACTATATCCAGCTTTTCTTATGAAGAGTAGGAAAATATCCTATAGTTCTCTGAATACAATCCTGTGCAAAAGTAAGCTATTAGCATTACTTTATAAATTTCATATGCTCAATACTGACTCATTCTCCTCTAGCAAATTTCCATTTTTAAATTATGTCCTCAATTTTATGTTGAAGAAGATAATCAGTATGTTCATTATTGATTGAGGGCAGGTTCTGACATGGACAGGACTTTCCAAGAAAAAAAGGGCCTTGTGAGATTAGTTAATATAGTCATTATTACTGATAAGGGTTGGAACCACCAGTATATTCTTCTCGACTCGTTTTTTAAGAGAAATTAAGCAAATAATTTTAACTTTGAAACTATGATGGTCCTTCTTAAAAGAATCAGTACTTACTGTGAAAAGAGGAATAGATATTTTTTAAAATGGGATACCTTGATGAGAAGTTCATGGAAAAGAGAGAAAGATATTAGCTCGTAGCCCAACCACTTACCTTCTGTTCATTTACCTCTCTGTTCATGTACTTTCTTATATACTACCCGTGACATGGGAAATTTGTGGCTGATACTATGGTAGCGATGGTTGGAGAAGTTATTTGATTTCTTTCCTAGACATCATTTCCCCGTTGTTTTGCATTTCATCTATTGTCTCATGACCAGGGGCGATGTCCTGCTGGTAAATAGAGTTTGTGCTTCCTGAAAGCCATCGGTTTAGCTATTCCACAAACGTCTCTAACTTCCTCATGCTGATACAGTCACTTCTGTGGGTGGTAAATAGTGTTTTGGTCATTAAGAGCATGAACTGAAAACCAGGAGAAGAAACAGTGAGGTACTTAATTGAAGCCCGAGGTGTTAAGCCTACCTTGTCATTCTGCAGCTCATTAAGGCATCCATAGACGTGTATTTCTCTAGAAGGAAATGACCAAATGAAATGTCCATTCTCTGTTATTTGTAAGCATCAATTTGTACAACTGGAAAGAGAAGAGAAGGGGAAGTGCTGATGGTCCTGGAGAATTTGATAAATTAATCTGCTTATTCAGATCAGATCAGATCAGTCGCTCAGTCGTGTCCGATTCTTTGTGACCCCATGAATTGCAGCACGCCAGGCCTCCCTGTCCATCACCAACTCCCAGAGTTCACTCAGACTCACATCCATCGAGTCAGTGATGCCATCCAGCCATCTCATCCTCTGTCGTCCCCTTCTCCTTATTAGATAACCCCAAACAGGGACATACTTTAAACTTTATTAATTTTAAAAATTAATTTTATTAAAGTATAGTTGATTTGCAATATTGTGTTAATTTCTGTTAGACACCCAAGTGTCTCAGTTATATATTTATATATATTCTTCTCCATTGTGGTTTATCACAGGATATTGTATATAGTTCCCTGTGCAATACAGTAGGATCTTGTTTATCCATTCTGTATATACTAGCTTGCATCCGCTAATCCCAAATTCTCAATCCTTTCCTCTCCCACTCTCTTCCCCCTGGGTGACCACAAGTCTGTTCTCTGTGTCTGTGGGTCTGTTTGTGTTTTGTAGATATGTTCATTTGTGTCTTATTTTAGATTCCACGTACAAGTGATATCACATTGCAATTGTAATGTAACTTAGGATGGTGATCTCTAAGTTCATCCATGTTGCTGCAAATAGCATTATTTCATTCTTTCTATTGACTAATATTCCATTGTGTATATATACCACATCTTCTTTATCCATTCATCTGTCAGTGGACATTTAAATTATTTCTGTGTCCTGGCTATTGTAAATAGTGCTGCTATGAACATAGGGGAGCATGTATCTTTATGAATTATACCTTTGTCTGGATATATGCCCAGGAGTGGGACTGCTGGATCATATGGCAACTCTATTGTTTTTTGAGGAACCCTATTCTGTTTTCTATAGTGGCTGCACCAATTTACATTTCTTATCAGCTGTGTCGGAGGGTTCGCTTTTCTCCAGCATTTGGTTTCTGCACATTTCTTAATGGTGGCTATTTGACTGGTATAAGGTGGCACCTCATTGTAGCTTCTATTTGCATTTCTCAAGTAATTAGTGATGATGAGCATCTTTTCATGTGCCTGCTGCCCATCTGTATGTCTTCTTTGGAGACATTTCTGTTTAGGTCTTCTGCTTAATTTTCGATTGGGTTGTTTAAAACGGCATGAATTTTATGAGCTTGTTTCCGAGAGTATGTATGACAAGGAGGGCCATCTCATGAATGAAAAATATTTAGATAAGCAGAGGCAACAGAAGCACAATCATGGCTGTGTGGCGGAGGCACAAACCTAATTTTCTTATGTCCTCCGTCTTCCCCCACCCCCGCCCTTTGGCTAACCCAATTTCTTAAGATAAAATGGCTAAGCTGGTTCAGCAAAGACCAAGAACATCAGGTAAACAACTGTAATTGTTTGACCTCCACTGTGAGTCACACGGAGTTACATGTCACTTGGGAAACATATTAATATTTGTATTAATACTTAGTTTATAGATCACCTTGAACACTGGATCCTTGCATCCTTCTTATGCTGGAACTTTTACTTTGATTATTTTACACTTTGTAAGTGCAATAAACAAACTAAGACTCCACAATCTTAAGTGGCTAGTCCTTTGCTTTGCCACTTCTAAGCACAGAGGTGGGACCCAAATCCTGGAGGGCAAGCTCCAAATCCTGTGCTGTCCTTGCCTTCAGCAATTACCGATGTAGGGGCGGTATGGCCCACCCATATGAAATAACGGAATTATAAGCAAAGCACATAAAGTGGATACTGGGGTGAATATCCTCATTCAGTGTCAAAGCAAAGCTGGTGGGTCCAGATGACCCAGTTTGACCATTAGTAACTGACTCTGAAGCAATTCTGAGATTAGCTCGAAGAATTCTTATGAACCTTATATAAGGTTCATAACCTCATACACCCTCATACACCCATATGAAAAATACTGTTACCTACGTCTGCCAAACATATATTGATTTAATCTACAAGCAGGGCTTAGATTCCCATTGCACCCATTATTAACCCCAGGATGGATAATGATTCTTCAGGCTCCTTTGATCCTGCCTGTCCTCCACCTCAAAAGATGAAAAAACCTCACAATGCAATCTTCTCTTCCTTATGTAGTCAACTCATGTATTTTAAAAAATCATTATTAAAATGCTTGAAAATTAGAGTATTCAAAAGAACACCCCTTAAAATGAATAACCAATAAGGCCCTGCTGTGTAGCACAGAGGACTCTGCTCAACGTTATGTGGCAGCCTGGATAGGATGGGAGTTTGGGGAAGAATGGATACCTGTCTATGTATGGCTGATCCCTTTGCTGTCCACCTGAAAATATCACTACATTGTGAATTGGCTATCAGTTCAGTTCAGTTCAGTCGCTCAGTCGTGTCCGACTCTTTGCAACCCCATGAATCACAGCACGCCAGGCCTCCCTGTCCATCACCAACTCCTGGAGTTCACTCAGACTCACGTCCATCGAGTCAGTGATGCCATCCAGCCATCTCATCCTCTGTCATTCCCTTCTCCTCCTGCCCCCAATCCCTCCCAGCATCAGAGTCTTTTCCAATGAGCCAACTCTTCACATGAGGTGGCCAAAATACTGGAGTTTCAGCTTTAGCATCATTCCTTCCAAAGAAATCCAAGGGCTGATCTCCTTCAGAATGGACTGGTTGGATCTCCTTGCAGTCTGAGGGACTCTCAAGAGTCTTCTCCAACACCACAGTTCAAAAGCATCAATTCTTTGGCGCTCAGCCTTCTTCACAGTCCAACTCTCACATCAATACATGACCACTGGAAAAACCATAGCCTTGACTAGACGGACCTTTGTTGGCAAAGTAATGTCTCTGCTTTTGAATATGCTATCTAGGTTGATCATAACTTCTCTTCCAAGGAGTAAGCATCTTTTAATTTCATGGCTGCAGTCACCATCTGCAATGATTTTGGAGCCCCCAAAATAAAATCTGACACTGTTTCCACTGTTTCCCCATCTATTTCCCATGAAGTGATGGGACCGGATGCCATGATCTTCGTTTTCTGAATGTTGAGTTTTAAGCCAACTTTTTCACTCTCCTCTTTCACTTTCATCAAGAGGCTTTTGAGTTCCTCTTCATTTTCTGCCATAAGGGTGGTGTCATCTGCATATCTGAGGTTATTGATATTTCTCCTGGCAATCTTGATTCCAGCTTGTGCTTCTTCCAGCCCAGCATTTCTCATGATGTACTCTGCATATAAGTTAAATAAGCAGGGTGACAATATACAGCCTTGACATACTCCTTTTCCTATTTGGAACCAGTCTGTTGTTCCATGTCCACTTCTAACTGTTGCTTCCTGACCTGCATAAAGGTTTCTCAAGAGGCAGATCAGGTGGTCTGGTATTCCCATCTCTTTCAGAATTTTCCAGAGTTTATTGTGATCCACACAGTCAAAGGCTTTGGCATAGTCAATAAAGCAGAAATAGATGTTTTTCTGGAACTCTCTTGCTTTTTCAATGATCCAGTAGATGTTGGCAATTTGGTCTCTGGTTCCTCTGCCTTTTCTAAAACCAGCTTGAACATCAGGAAGTTCATGGTTCACATATTGCTGAAGCCTGGCTTGGAGAATTTTGAGCATTACTTTATTAGCGTGTGAGATGAGTGCAATTGTGCGGTAGTTTGAGCATTCTTTGGCATTGCCTTTCTTTGGGATTGGGATGAAAACTGACCTTTTCCAGTCCTGTGGCCACTGCTGAGTTTTCCAAATTTGCTGGCATGTTGAGTGCAGCACTTTCACAGCATTGTCTTTCAGGATTTGGAATAGCTCCACTGGAATTCCATCACCTCCACTAGCTTTGTTCGTAGTGATGCTTTCTAAGGCCCACTTGACTTCACATTCCAGGATGTCTGGCTCTAGGTCAGTGATCACACCATCATGATTATCTGGGTCGTGAAGATCTTTTTTGTACAGTTGTTCTGTGTATTCTTGCCACCTCTTCTTAATATCTTATGCTTCTGTTAGGTCCATACCATTTCTGTCCTTTATCGTGCCCATCTTTGCATGAAATGTTGCCTTGGTATCTCTTAATTTTCTTGAAGAGATCTCTAGTCTTTCCTGTTCTGTTGTTTTCCTCTATTTCTTTGCATTGCTCTCTGAGGAAGGCTTGCTTATCTCTTCTTGCTATTCTCTGGAACTCTGCATTCAGATGCTTATATCTTTCCTTTTCTCCTTTGCTTTTCGCTTCTCTTCTTTTCACAACTATTTGTAAGGCCTCCCCAGAGAGCCATTTTGCTTTTTTGCATTTCTTTTCCATGGCGATGGTCTTGATCCCTGTCTCCTGTACAATGTCATGAACCTCAGTCCATAGTTCATCAGGCACTCTATCAGATCTAAGCCCTTAAATCTATTTCTCACTTCCACTGTATAATCATAAGGGATTTGATTTAGGTCATACCTGTATGATCTGTTTCCACTGTTTCTCCATCTATTTCCCATGTAGTGATGGGACCAGATGCCATGATCTTCGTTTTCTGAATGTTGAGCTTTAAAGAAGGAAAGTTATGACCAACCTAGATAGCATATTCAAAAGCAGAGACATTACTTTACCAACAAAGGTTTGCCTAGTCAAGGCTATGGTCTTTCCTGTGGTCATGTATGGATGTGAGAGCTGGACTGTGAAGAAGGCTGAGCGCCGAAGAATTGATGCTTTTGAACTGTGGTGTTGGAGAAGACTCTTGAGAGTCCCTTGGACTGCAAGGAGATCCAACCAGTCCATTCTGAAGGAAATCAATCCTGGAATTTCTTTGGAAGGAATGATGCTAAAGCTGAAACTCCAGTATTTTGGCCACCTCATGTGAAGAGTTGACTCATTGGAGAAGACTCTGATGCTGGGAGGGATTGAGGGCAGGAGGAGAAGGGGATGACAGAGGATGAGATGGCTGGATGGCATCACTGACTTGATGGATGTGAGTCTGAGTGACCTCCAGGAGCTGGTGATGCACAGGGAGGCCTGGCGTGCTGCAGTTCATGGGGTCGCAAAGAGTCAGACACAACTGAGCGACTGATCTGATCTCATCTGTATGATCTAATGGTTTTCCCTACTTTCTTCAATTTAACTCTGAATTTGGCAATAAGGAATTCATGATCTGAGCCACCGTCAGCTTCTGGTCTTGTTTTTGTTGACTGTATAGAGCTTCTCCTTCTTTGGCTGCAAAGAATATAATCAGTCTGATTTCAGTGTTGACCATCTGGTGATGTCCATGTGTAGAGTCTTCTCTTGTATTGTTGGAAGAGGGTGTTTTCTATGACCAGTGCATTTTGTTGGCAAAACTCTATTACCCTGCTTCATTCCGTATTCCAAGGCCAAATTTGCCTGTTACTCCAGGTGTTTCTTGACTTCCTACTTTTGCATTCCAGTCCCCTATAATGAAAAGGACATCTTTTTTGGGTGTTAGTTTTAAAAGGTCTTGTAGGTCTTCATAGAACCGCTCAACTTCAGCTTCTTCAGCGTTACTGGTTGGGGCATAGACTTGGATTACTGTGATATTGAATGGTTTGCCTTGGAAATGAACAGAGATCATTCTGTCGTTTTTGAGATTGCATCCAAGTACTGCATTTCGAACTCTTTTGTTGACCATGATGGCCACTCCACTTCTTCTGAGGGATTCCTGCCCACAATAGTAGATATAATGGTCATCTGAGTTAAATTCAACCGTTCTGGTCCATTTCAGCTTGCTGATTTCTAGAATGTTGACGTTCACTTTTGCCATCTCTTGTTTGACCACTTCCAATTTGCCTTGATTCATGGGCCTGACGTTTCAGGTTCCTATGCAATATTGCTCTTTACAGCATTGGACCTTGCTTCTATCACCAGTCATATCCACAGCTGGGTATTCTTTTTGCTTTGGCTCCATCCCTTCATTCTTTCTGGAGTTATTTCTCCACTGATCTCCAGTAGCATATTAGGCACCTACTGACCTGGGGAGTTCCTCTTTCAGTATCCTATCATTTTCATACTGTTCATGGGGTTCTCAAGGCAAGAATACTGAAGTGGTTTGCCATTTCCTTCTCCAGTGGACCACATTCTGTCAGACCTCTCCACCATGACTCCCCCACCTTGGGTTGCCCCACGGGCATGGCTTAGTTTCATTGAGTTAGACAAGGTTGTGGTCCTAGTGTGATTAGGTTGACTAGTTTTCTGTGATTATGGTTTCAGTGTGTCTGCCCTCTGATGCCCTCTTGCAACACCTACCGTCTTACTTGGGTTTCTCTTACCTTGAATGTGGGGTATCTCTTCCCGGCTGCTCCAGCAAAATGCAGCTGCTTCTCCTTACCTTGGAGGAGGGGTATCTCCTCACTGCCGCCCCTTCTAACCTTGAACGTGGAATAACTCCTCTAGGCCCTCCTGCGCCCGTGCAGCCACCGCTCCTTGGAGGTGGGGTTGCTCCTCCCGGCCGCCGCCCCTGGCCTCGGGGCCTGGGGTAGCTCCTCTTGGCTGTCTCCTTTCAGGCATGGGGTCCTCTCGGCTTCTGCCCCTGACCTCGGACGTGGAATTGGCTATACTCTAACATAAAATAAAAAAATCTGAAAAAAATTAGTGGAAAAACCGGTGAAGTTCAAATAAATACAATATTTTAGTCAGTAATATTGCGCCAAGGTTGATTTCTTAGTTTTGATAATTGTTCTGTTGGTATGTGAGATGTTATTAGAAGGTGAATGGTGAAGAGTATATGGGAACTCTCTGTACTATTCATGCAACCCTTCTGTAAGTCTAAAATCATCTCAAAATATAAAGATTTAAACATTTAGAAAAAGAAATCCCCCATTGTGTTCAGAGAACTTTACTGAGTGCTCTCTGAACTTGGGGGTTAGACGTTTGGGACACTGTTTCTTATAACCATCATTGTTCTTTCCTGAATTTTCCTGAAAGGTGTAGGAATTGGTCCTTTAATGTTCAGATTATTAAAAGGAATGAGCAGGTTTTCTAGGTAACTCCTTCAACCTGTTCCAAATTATTTGTCCGAGGAAGACATGAGTCTTCTCTCTCTAATGATAAATGCCAGCTACTGAATCATCATTTCTAAACCATGATTGGAGCTGTCCTGAGAGCTTCATGCCAGGGTACCTTGATTTTCTACATTAGCGTATGGCTTCTTTGCCCCAAACAAAAGCTCTGCAACAACTTAGCTGTCAAAAATATATTTTTCCCCAAGTGGGAGGTCAACAGCATCTCCGTATCCCCAACTGGGAAAAAGAAATGGGGTGACAAAGGAGATTCCCACTAATCATCTGCCTTTCAGGGCTTGATTGGGTAATTTTCTTCAGTATGAAGATGCTGACAAGAAATGCTGTCAAGATGGAAAGGGAGCTTGTAAAACTGCCTGACTTATTATTTTCTTCCTGAAAGCAATAAACATCTGTTTTCTTGATAAAGTAGCCAGGTTCCTATTTGAGGGGAACAAGGCTATTTAGTTGGCTTCCAATTATTGATTCTTTTTGAGAGCATTACCCTGAGGGCTCTGTGCAGCGAAACATTGAACATTACCCCAAACCCTCTAAATTCCCTTCGGCGGTCTGCCCATAGCCCAAATTCCAGCCCCAGAGGCACTTTTTCATACTAGACAATGTTGGCAAGTCTGTGGAGCACAGAAAGTAGGTAATGGCTGTTCACTTTGAAATATTGGAGGCCCTTCACTTATAGAGATGTAGATGGACCTAGAGAGTGTCATACAGAGTGGAGGAAGCCAGAAAGGGGAAAATATCATATATTAACATGTATTTGTGGAATCTAGAAAAATGGTAAGTTGTTGTTTAGTTGCTAAGTTGTATCTGGCTGTTCGCAACCCTATGGATTGTGGCCTGCCAGGCTCCTCTGTCCATGGAATTTCCCAGGCAAGGACACTGGATCAGATCAGATCAGTCGCTCAGTCGTGTCCGACTCTTTGCGACCCCATGAACTGCAGCATGCCAGGCCTCCCTGTCCATCACCAACTCCCGGAGGTCACTCAGACTCACATCCATCGAGTCAGTGATGCCATCCAGCCATCTCATCCTCTGCCGTCCCCTTCTCCTCCCGCCCCCAATCCCTCCCAGCATCAGAGTCTTCTCCAATGAGTCAACTCTTCGCATGAGGTGGCCAAAATACTGGAGTTTCAGCTTTAGCATCATTCCTTCCAAAGAAATCCCAGGGCTGATCTCCTTCAGAATGGACTGGTTGGATCTCCTTACAGTCCAAGGGACTCTCAAGAGTCTTCTCCAACACCACAGTTCAAAAGCATCAATTCTTCGGCACTCAGCCTTCTTCACAGTCCAGCTCTCACATCCATACATGACCACAGGAAAGACCATAGCCTTGACTAGGCGAACCTTTGTTGGCAAAGTGATGTCTCTGCTTTTGAATATGCTATCTAGGTTGGTCATAACTTTCCTTCCAAGGAGTAAGCGTCTTTTAATTTCATAGCTGCAGTCACCATCTGCAGTGATTTTGGAGCCCCCAAAATAAAGTCTGACACTGTTTCCACTGTTTCTCCATCTATTTCCCATGTAGTGATGGGACCAGATGCCATGCCATGATCTTCGTTTTCTGAATGTTGAGCTTTAAGCCAACCTTTTCACTCTCCACTTTCACTTTCATCAAGAGGCTTTTGAGTTCCTCTTCACTTTCTGCCATAAGGGTGGTATCATCTGCATATCTGAGGTTATTGATATTTCTCCCAGCAATCTTGATTCCAGCTTGTGCTTCTTCCAGTCCAGCATTTCTCATGATGTACTCTGCATATAAATTAAATAAACATGGTGACAATATACAGCCTTGACATACTCCTTTTCCTATTTGGAACCAGTCTGTTGTTCCATGACCAGTTCTAACTGTTGCTTCCTGACCTGCATACAGATTTCTCAAGAGGCAGATCAGGTGGTCTCATATTCCCATATCTTTCAGAATTTTCCACAGTTAATTGTGATCTACACAGTCAAAGGCTTTGGCATAGTCAATAAAGCAGTCAATAAAGCAGAAATAGATGTTTTTTCTTGGACTCTCTTGCTTTTTCCATGATCCAGCGGATGTTAGCAATTTGATCTCTGGTTCCTCTGCCTTTTCTAAAACCAGCTTGAACATCAGGAAGTTCACGGTTCACATATTGCTGAAGCCTGGCTTGGAGAATTTTGAGCATTACTTTACTAGCATGTGAGATGAGTGCAATTGTGTGGTAGTTTGAGCATTCTTTGGCATTGCCTTTCTTTGGGATTGGGACCTTACAAATAGCTGTGAAAAGAAGAGAAGTGAAAAGCAAAGGAGAAAAGGAAAGATATAAACATCTGAATGCAGAGTTCCAAAGAATAGCAAGAAGAGGTAAGAAAGCCTTCTTCAGCGATCAATGTAAAGAAATAGAGGAAAACAACAGAATGGGAAAGACTAGGGATCTCTTCAAGAAAATCAGAGATACCAAAGGAACATTTCATGCAAAGATGGGCTCGATAAAGGACAGAAATGGTATGGACCTAACAAAGCAGAAGATATTAAGAAGAGGCGGCAAGAATACACAGAAGAACTGTACAAAAAAGAGCTTCAGGACCCAGATAATCATGATGGTGTGATCACTGACCTAGAGCCAGACATCCTGGAATGTGAAGTCAAGTGGGCCTTAGAAAGCATCACTACGAACAAAGCTAGTGGAGGTGATGGAATTCCAGTGGAGCTATTCCAAATCCTGAAAGATGATGCTGTGAAAGTGCTGCACTCAACATGCCAGCAAATTTGGAAAGGACACTGGAGTGGGTTGTTATTTCCTCCTCCAGGGATCTTCCCAACCCAGGGATAGAACCTGTGACATCCCTGTTGGCAGGTGTGTTCTTTATCACTGAGCCATGAGGAAAGGACAGTGGTATAGATGATCCTATTTGCAAAGCAGAAATAGACACAAATGTAGAGATCGTATGGATACCACAGGGCAAGGAGGGTGCGAAGAATTGGGAGACTGAGATTGATACATATACACTATTGATACTGTGTTTAAAATAGACAGCTAATGAGAACATGCCATATAGTCCAGGGAACTCTACTTAATGCACTCTGGTGACCTACATGGGAAGGAAGTCCAGAAGGGAGGGGACAAATGTATAGTATGGCTGATTCATTTTGCCGTACAGTAGAACTAACACAGTGTTATGATGTAACTATATGCCAAAAAATTATTTCAAAACGTCATTCCTTATATTGTTAGCCCCTTAGGAGAGCAGTTAGAAAAGCCATAGATTTACCTGGTAGTGTTCACATCTATTGAGTCATAGAAAAGTGTTGATCTTCCTTTATCTTATTAGAAAAACAATGAGATGTTGGAGGACCTCAGAATTTAGGGAAAATTGTCTTTCTCACTTATCAGTGAGTTCCACTTCTGAAAATCCAGAAGTAATTTTTTTGAACTTTGATAAGCAGGTAGGTCTAGAAAGAGATGGGACTTGTGTGTGTGTGTGTGTGTGTGTGTGTGTGTTATGTCTTAGTCTTATCATACTTAGAACACTTGGACTCTTGGTTTTTAATTAACAAAAGTTTATCCTATTATACATCATTTAAAATTATAACAAAAACTATTATTTTGTTCACTCATTATTCAGCAAAACACTTTGGGTATCTCTACATAGCGGACACTCTTTTTTCTTAAAAAAAAGACTAGGAAACAGAAGACCATAACTCCTCTCCTCCCGGGAACTTATATTCCAGGCAATAAATAATAAGTATAGTGAATAGAGAGACTCCATATTGTGGGAAATGGAAAGAGGTAGTGGAAAAATATAAAGAGGCAGTGAGTAGACAGTATTCGTAATTTTTAAAAGAGTGATCAGAGTTGAGGGTCATTGAGAAGGTAACTTTTGAGCAAAGGTTTGATGGATATGAGAAAGAAGAAGAACATTCTAGAAAGATGGGTAAGCTTGTGCAAGGGCTGGAAGGCAAGAGTATGCTTGATAAGTTCAAGCAGCAAGAAAGCCAGTATGCCTGAAGAGGAGTAATGGAGCAGGGAAGTCTAGCAGAATAATATCAAGGAGTCAGATTGAAGGACAGGAGAGAGGATGGAATATGCAGAATTCTTTGACTCTATTGAGAACTTTGGCTTGTACTCAGAGGTGAAATAAAGCCTTTTCCAGGGTATTGAATAATGGAGTGTATGATCTGACTTGCATTTTAAAAGGATCACTCTATCAACCTTGTTAAAAGGGACTGTGATTGTTGGGTAGCAAGCATAGAATCAAGGAGTTGTTTCAGGAGGCTACTGCAATAGTCCAAGCAAGAGGCTCAGACAAGGATGGTAGCAGTAGACATGGTGAGAAGTGAGGGGCTCTGAATATATTTTGAAGAGTCCATAGGATTTCATGTTATGTTACATGTGAAATGTGAAAGAAAGAGTCAAGAATGGCCTTAAGATTTTTGGTCTAAGCAACTGGAAGGGTGGCGATGCATTAACTAAGATGGGGAAAACTGTGAATAAAATAAGATTGATGAAGAATATTGTAACTTCAGTCTTCAACATGTTATGTTTGAAATTATTAGTTATCTTAATGGCGATGTTACAAAGCCACATTGATGTGTGGATTTAAGAAAACTCACATTGCTTTTCAGGACAGTACTTAACCTCTGTGCAAAAGTTTTCTCATCTTGCAAACTGTTTATTAATCTACATTAAACTAATATTTATAATAGTATAAATAAAGGTTTTGGTGGTAGTAGTTGTACAGTAAGTCCCCTACATACCAACCTTCCAGTTGCAAATTTTCAAAGATGCGAACATGTTTTGACGTGTCCAATCATGTAAGTTAGTTACGTGTCTGGCGTACATTGTCGTGTGCGTGCGTCCTTTACGAGTGGTTGTGCTCTTGTGTGCTTTACCGTGCAGTACTGTATAGAGTACAGTAGTTTAGTATCTTTATTTCAAGCCCAGGCTGTCTCAAAGCAAATGTAAAGGCAGCAGTGATATAGCTGGTTCCACTAAGAAGTGCTTGCTGTTGTACCAACTTTGCAAGGAACTGTACTGCGAGATTTAGAATGTTTACTTTATTATTTTTTTTACTGTATTATTTGTGTGAAAAGTGTTAAAACCTATTACAGTACAGCTGACTGTGTTAGTTGGATACCTAGGCTAACTTTGTTGGACTTAAGGAACAAATTGGACTTAGAAACGTGCTCTCAGAATGGAACTCATTGGATGTAGGGGGCTCACTGTATTCACAGTAAATAACATTCACTGAGGAATATAGTAGTTGTCCTGTTGGCAGGAAACAGAATCCACTCAGATGTTTTCAGTAAGTGGTTCTCAACCTGCGGAGCTCTTAAACAACGCAGTACCTAGACCTCACCCTAGGTTTGTTGCATCAATCTCTGGGGCTAGGGGCCCAGGCACTGGTGGTTTTCAAAAGCTCCCTTGGTGATGTTAATGTTGCAGGAAGAGTTGAGAATCACTTATTTAAGCGAGTAGAGTTTAATGAAGGGACTACTTACAGAGATTTGGGAAGAGTTAGGGAAACAGAAAATGGGATGCTGAAGCACTCAGGGACCAGCAAGAAGAGGGGAAGGCGTTAACCTTCCTGGGCCGCAGGGACAGAGGGAGCGAAGAGTGTCATTGCGGCAGTGGAGGAAGGGCCATCTGGCGGGGGTTCAGTAATGGAAGGGCTGGGTCCCTGCCAGACAAGAGAGCAGAGGCCAAGAAATAAATTCCCGTGGCCTCTCTGCTCCTCCTCCCGGGCTCCCTGACACTTCCTCCCATTGGATGAGCCCAAACTGAAGCTGGCAGCAAGAGAACCTGGGCGCTTGCAGTCCTCCACAGAGGTTCCCTTTCCTGGAGCGGGCCAGCAGAGAAAAGATGGGAGAATGAATAGTGGGAGGAGAGAGGGCTGCTGGGGGTCCAATGGAGAATAATTGGCACAAGCACTTACCGTGGGCCGGGTTCCCTTCCAAGTGCTTTATGTGTATTAACATTTCAGTAAATGGCTTTATTC
The DNA here is from genome assembly GCA_935064755.1 of Tragelaphus eurycerus. Classification (NCBI taxonomy): domain Eukaryota; kingdom Metazoa; phylum Chordata; class Mammalia; order Artiodactyla; family Bovidae; genus Tragelaphus; species Tragelaphus eurycerus. Next base: position 5,162,401 of record CAKXYN010000034.1, on the reverse strand, counting down.
TTTATCATTAAAACCCAGTACTTTTTTTATTGAACAAGGATACATTCCAGGTCAGTTAATTATTGGAGACAGTTAAATATTTCAAAGGGTTCAGAGGCACCATCCCTAGAAAGTGCTTCTAGAGCCCAGAGCACAGCATACACATTCTCTAGAGCAGCTGGGTGCACCTAGTAGATTCTTTTACTTTTTGAATTGGGGTAGAGTTGCTTTGTGGAGAAGGCAATTGCACCCCACTGCAGTACTCTTGCCTGGAAAGTCCCATGAACGGAGGAGCCTGGTGGGCTGCAGTCCATGGGATCGCTAGGAGTTGGACACAACTGAGCGACTTCACTTTCACGCATTGGAGAAGAAAATGGAAACCCACTCCAGTGTTCTTGCCTGGAGAATCCCAGGGACGGGGGAGCCTGGTGGGCTGCCATCTATGGGGTCGCACAGAGTCCGACACGACTGAAGCGACTTAGCAGCAGCAGCAGCAGCAGCAGAGTTGCTTTGGGGCTTCCCTGGTAGCTCAGCTGGGTAAAGAATCCACCTGCAATGCAGGAGACTCTGCTTTGATTCTTGGGTGGGGAAGATCCCCTGAAGAAGAGATAGGCCACCCACTCCAGTATTCTTGGGCTTCCCTGGTGGCTCAGCTGGTAAAGAATCCGCCTGTAATGTGGGAGATCTGGGTTCACTCCGTGGGTCAGGAAGATCCCCTGGAGGAGGAAATGGCAACTCACTCCAGTACTCTGGTCTGGAGAATCCCCATGGACAGAGGAGCCTGGCAGGCTGCAGTCCATGGTGTCACAAAGAGTTGGACACGACTGAGCAACTAAGCACAGCACAGTATATGTATATATATATATATCCTAATCTCCTAATTTTCCCACCCTCCGCTCCCCCCACTGTATCCTCGCATCTGTCCTCCTTGTCGGCCTCTCTGTCCCTGCCCTGCAAATAGGTTCGTCCGTCCCGTTTTTCTATACTCCACATGCATGCTGTGTGCTCAGTCGCTGAGTCGTGTCCGACTCTCTGTGGTCCCATGGACTGTAGTCTGCCAGGCTCCTTCATCCACGGAGGGAGTTTCCACTTCCTATTCCAAGGGATCTTCCCGACCCAGGGGATCGAACCCACGTCTCTAGCATCTCGCGCATTTGCGGTCAGATTCTTTAGCACTAGTGCCCAGCTCTATCCTCTGCATCTCTATCCTTGCCCTGCAGAGAGCTTCATCTGTACCATTTTTCTATAGTCCACATGAATGTATTAATATAATATGTTTTTCCGACTTACTTCACCCAGTAGATTCTTGATAATCAATTAGTTGTGGGAATAATCAACCTCTGGGTGATGGAACAACTTGCATTCATCCTAATGACTTGGCTTTCTAATTTGTCTTAGGAAACTGACACAGTGCCCCCCACCCCCGGTTGCAGATCCTGCCAGAATTCCAAGACCCATTCCATGAGCTACATGAAGAAGTCTACAAGATCAACTCTGTCAGTTCTTTTGTTCTCTTTTGAGAATTATATAAAATTATATAAAAATTATATAAAATTATATAAAAATCTATAATTAACAACAGTCTGGGAAAACAGGCAGGAGAGGGTAACTCGGTGAAGGCCAGATGAAGAGTCCCGGTCAGTAAAGACAGCATAAAAGATAATCTGGGTCCCATTTTAAAGCCATTGGCTTCAGAGACACAACCTACTATGTGTAAAGCAAATAAGCAACAGGATATACTACACAGCCCAGGGAAATATAGCCATTACGTTGCAATATCTTCAAATGAAGTATAATCTATAAAAATGTTGAATCACTATGTTGTATCCTGAGACTAATGTAACACTGTAAATCAACTATACCTCAATACATTTTTTTTTTTAAATTAAAAGTATTGGTGGGACTTCCTGGGTGGTCCAGTGGTAAGACTTCCCCTTCCAATGCAGGAGATGAGGGTCTGATCCCTGGTTGGGAGCCAAGGTCCTACATACCTCAAGGCCAAAAAAGCAAAACATAAAACAGAAGCAATGGTATAACAGATTCAATAAAGAGTAAAAATGGTCCATATAAAAAAAAATCTAGGGAAAAAAAAAACAAATAAAGCTATAGGTAAAAAGTTAACTGATAGCATTTTAAATGATTTTCAATTCAGACAGAGGGATTCTACTTATTTAGACCCAGAGAGAGGAGGAATTGAAATCAAAGCTTTGTTGGATTCTGGCTTGACTCTGCTGGAACATAATGAATGGAGGGAAAAGGAACATGAAAGCAGGTATCAGGCAAGGCTCATCTCTGGCGCCAACTGCTTTTCTCTGCATTAAAAAAAAAAATTGAAGTATGTTGATTTACAGGGCTTTCCAGGTGGCACTAGTGGTAAAGAACCCACCTGCCAATGCAGGAGACTCGGGTTCGATCCTGGGTCTGGAAGATGCCCTGGAGGAGGACATGGCACCCCCCTCCAGTATTCTTGCCTGGAGAATCCCATGGACAGAGGAGCCTGGTGGGCTACAGTCCATGGGGTCCCAAAGGGACATGACTGAGGGGGCTTAGAATGCACACACACATGTCAATTTACAATATTGCGTTTATTTCTGCTGTACAAGAAAGTGATTCAATTTTACACATATATATGTATATACATTTTATTATATTCTTTTCCATTGTACTTTTTCTCAGGATATTGAATATAATTACCTGTGCTGTACAATAGGACCTTGTTGTTTATCCATCCTATATATAATAGTTTGCACTTGCTAATCCCGAACTTTCAGTCTAAGCCTTCTCAGGCCCCCTCCCTCTTAATCTGCAAGTCTGTCCTCCGTGTCTGTGAGTCGGTTTCTGTTTCATAGGTAAGTTCGTTTGTGTCATATTTTAAATTCCACATTTAAGTGATATCATGTGATATTTGTCTTCCAACTTACTTCACTTAGTATGATAATTTCTAGTTGTACCTACGTTGCTGTGAATGGCATTTCATTCTTTTTACGGCTGAGTAATATTCTCTCGAGTATACCACATCTTCTTTATTCATTCATCTGTCAATAGGCATTTAGGTTGTTTCAAGATCCTGCTTCCTTAAAACACCCTCTTACATGTCTGTTTCTCCAATGCAGGTTTCCCAGATGCCTATTTCAAATTTCATTCCAAGTCTCAACCTTCAGAGAAAATTGATAAAATCTTCTTAAAGGTATGTGTTGACTTATCATTTTTTAAACCATTTTAAAACTTATTTATTTGGCTGTGCTGGGTCTTTGTTGCTGTGTACAGGCTTTCCCTAGTTGTGGCGAGTGGCGGTTACTGGCTAGTTGCCATGCCGGTCTTCTCATTGTGGTGGTTTCACTTGTTATGGAGCAGGGATAGGCTCTGGGCTCAGGCGTTTCAGCAGTTACGGCATTTGGGCTTAATCATCCCACGGCATGTGGAATCTTCCCAGACGTGGGATCGAACCCACGTCCTCCGCATTGGCAGATGGTTTCTTGACCACCGGTCTACCAGGGAAGTCCCCTGGCATATTATCTTATTAGAAGTTTCTGGGGAAAAGAAGAATCTTCTAGATTCATAGTCAATGTCTCCTTCTATAGTTATCCAAGCACTGTGACAAGTCTATGGGAGACAGAAATTGTTCCCAAGGTTCGCCAACACTTAAAACTGCTTAGATTGCTTTCACAGCCAGACACTGTGCTAAAAAGAGTTAATGACGACTGTGTCTCCTCGCTGGTGCTGTTTATTTAACTTGCACTATCATCCCAGCTGACACTGCCTAATGAGTTTATGGCTGCTGTGGAGTTACAGCTCCCCCACTCAAGAAGCTTCTGCTTGAGTGTCAAAAATGAAACATAGTCAGTCCTGACGCTTAAATGGCCCGTATCGATTCTCCACGAGTCTAACTGCTGTGGTCTGGGGCCAGTCCTCTAATTTGTGTCCCTGAAGTGTACAGCCTCCCTTGATTTAGATGTCAGAATAAGGCAGCCCATCAGTTTAAGAAATCAGCTGAAACATTCTGGAGCATTGGTCTGCATCTCTTCACCTTGCATTGTAAAAATCATTGCTCTTACATAGACAAAGGGCTTAATATTATTATTCCCATAGACTTTGTGTGTGTGTGTGTGTGTGTGTTTTATCAAAGGAAATGTCCTCAGAGTCCAGGCTTGCTGGGTTTTGTGCTTTATCTGTACAGCAAATTCCATTTAGAGAAATTTAATGCCAAAGTTGTAAGATCTGCATTCCTAGAGAATGACTACTTAGGGTATTGTCTTCGACTATGAGGTAAACACACGGTCAGAATGTTTGTGTGACGCTCTTTCAAGAACCACCAGGGGCTCACTATTCCTAGGAGCCAAAGGACTCAGACACCTTGAAGATGCTGAACATGGCCCTGACAAAATTGTGTTTTTCTATCTACTCTGCCTCAGAGAAATCAACTACCATTTCCAATGGAGTCAAAGACAGTAGTGGAAGAACTTGCAGCGAGAAGGTCAGCCAGATTTCTACTTAATGCTGGCAAAACCCAAGGAAAGCTCATTATCTCCTTGAAACTCCAAGTAAAAAAAAATTCAAATACTTAGAATTATAATCTAGACTTGAGATGCTTTTAAAGCTAGAAGAGTCTTAAAGATCAACTCCTCTTTATGACAAAAGAGACAAAAATTCAAACAACGTAAAGTGACCTCAGCAAGTTGAAGAGCTTGCCAAGAGGTATGGAAAGGACTAGAATTCAAGCCCTGGACTTTACTCTGGCAGGTTGACTTCTTGCTAGAATGGTGTGGATTTACTTTTGTATTGTACTCAGTCGCTTCAGTTGTGCCCGACTCTTTGTGACCCCATGGACCATAACCTGCCAAGCTCCTCTGTCCATGGGATTTACCAAGCAAGAATACTGGAATGGGTTGCCATGCCCTCTTCCAGGGGATCTTCCCAACCAAGGGATCAAATCTGTGTCTCCTGCATTGCAGGTGGATTGCTTACCACTGGGCCACTGGGGAAGACCCGGATTTGCTTTTATCTTGTAATTTTCCAGGGAAAGCATCTTTACTTCCTTTCTGTTGAAATTTTGATATTCTTATAGAGACAATGTTCTGAAAAAGTTGTTAGCAAATAGTTCTTTGGATTTTCTGTCCTTAGAAAGCATTCTTTCTCAGTTTATGGGTTCCTTCCAATTTCCTTGAGATGAGATATTTTGATAACTGCCATTTACTCAAAATATTTGATCATATACAGTGTCATATAAAGGTGTAGTGTTAGCCTAATTCATACTCTTGTGGGTCAGCAAACATGTAACCAGAAACCTAGAGGCTGCTATGACTGGTCTGCTAGTCAACCATTAGATTTTTAAAAAAAGAACATTGAGTATGAGAAATGTGATTTCTTTATATAAAGTAATGGCTAGTCAACTATTGGCTCAGATGGTAAAGAGTCAGTCTGCAGTGCGGGAGACCTGGATTCGATCCCTGGGTCAGGAAGATCCCTGGGGAAAGGAATGGCAACCCACTCCAGTATTCTTGCCTGGGAAATCCCAGGGATGGAGGAGCCTGGTGGGCCCCAATTCATGGGATCTCAAAGAATCATACACAGCTGAGCGATTAACACACTCACACTCAGTCAACTAGCATAATAAATGGCAGAAATAAATTCTCTGTGGTTTCATAATTTATGAATAAAATAAAATGTTTTGGAGACATGTAAAGGATATAGGAATGCAGCAGGTTCTTCCGGTTCACTTAATAAGGGTGCTCACTCCCATGTCATTCTGTGCCCAACTGATTGTCCAGAGGGTTATGCCCACACTATGTCAGCCAGAAGCTTGATGGCATCTGGCTTCAGAATTCGTTCCTCAGCCACATGTAAGTCTTTCCTTCAGAGAGTGGCTAAGGTATTTAAAAGAAGAGAGCATAGAACTTTCCTGATGGTCCAGTGGTTGAGACTCCACCTGCCAGTGCAGGGGACACAGATCCCTGGTCCAGGAAGATCCCACATGCCACAGGGCAACTAAGCCCACATGCCACAAATACTGAGACCACGTGCCCCAGAGCCCATGCTCTGCAACAAGAGAAGCCACCACAATGAGAAGCCCCATGCACCATGCGTGGAGAGTAGTCCCTGCTCACTGCTGCTAGAGAAAGCCCACGAACAGCAATGAAAACCCAGCACAGCCAAAAAAAAAAACCACGTAATTTTTTTTTTTTTTTTTTTTAAGAAGAGACCATATTTGTTCTAACCAAAGGTCCTGGTTTGCTCAGGACTATGACATTTCCTGTATTTGGGACTTTGATACAAAATTGGACAGTGCTGAGCAAGCTGGGACAGCTGGTCACCCTCCTTGCTACACAGTCTGTGAATTGTTATGTGCTCGCTTGCTAAGAAATGATGACCTCCGTGTCAGGCTTTGGTTTGACACTTGTCTTAATTTTAGAGATTTCTGCTAATAAGTTTGTTGTGGAAAAACCTATTCCTCCCCTATTCCTAACTGTTGGCGCAACCAGTATCTCTTTTTAAAAACCTAACAGTTTTGTGGCCAAATTGATTTGAGGTCCCTCTACAACACAGGGAGAGGAATGAGAGGCATATTTTTCATGTCATACTGGCCTGGATATTTGTGCACCTATACAATATACAAATATAAGCCTGTACACTCAAACCCAAATACCAATAAAGGCAAATGCAAGAAAATCCTCCAGAAATAAAGATTAAATAAAGAGTATAAGCAGATGACTCCCAGACACTTATCCGACCATAAATTATCTTATGATTTTATGGTTATAACCATCGAAACTTTAACTCTTTATATTATACAAATGTGCAGAAAAAGAAAAACTTCAAAGATCCCTTCAAATGAGGTTTTGAAAGTTGTTCAAAGTGTCTCAAAATGAATATCGATGATCACAGCTTGATTTCTCACAACACAAAGGATCTCCCTCTTCTCCCTCCTCTTGTAATGGAAAGGTACAATTTTCTTTGCTTCTTTCCTTAAACTGTGATTATTTGTTGGATTTCTGTAACTTACACAGGGATTACAGAGAAAGGCAAAAACAAACACCAAAAGAAGTGAGTGAATTTTCAAATATGAATACTTCTTCTTAGGTTTCATTGATTGAACCTGGTGAAATTGTCACTTTAAACCCTGGACATTTTCTGTTCTAATGCAATAGCATCATTTTGTTGTTGTTCTTTAGTCACTAAATCAGGTCTAACTCTTTTGCAATTCCCTGGACCATAGCCTGCCAGACTCCTCTGTCCATGGGATTTCCCAGGCAAGAAAACTAGAGTGGGTTGCCATTTTATTCTCCAGGAGATCTTCCCAAACCAGGGATTGAACCCATGTCTCCTGCATTGGCAGGCAGATTCTTTATCACCGAGACAACAGGGAAATCTGTAGCATCACTTGCACATTCTAATCCAACGTGGTCTTACTTGATCACTCTGGATGGATTGAAGCTATTTCCAGTGATCCAGGGGGTCCTCTTGCCTGCCTGGCTCTTTCATTGTTTTACTAGTATTGTGTAGGACCTAGAACCTTTAACCCCACTGAAATTTCAGGAATTTTCCTTCAACTCAATGCTGTTAAAACTACTCAGTTCAGTTCAAAATCCAGTAAGAACCCAGTTCTTACTGGGTAAAATAACACCTTAATTCTTTTATTCAGTTCAGTTCAGTCACTCAGTCATGTCTGACTCTTTGTGACCCCATGGATTGCAGCACTCCAGGCTTCCCTGTCCTTCACCAACACCAGGAGCTTGCTCAGACTCATGTGCATCGAGTTGGTGATGTCATCCAGCCATCTCATCCTCTGGTGTCCACTTCTTTTCCTACCCTCAATCTTTCCCAGTAATTAAAATTACTACAGAGAAGATATCACGCTACAGGTATTGTATTCGCTGAAAGGCAGAACAGCTGCAGCCACTCTACTTGCAAATTGAATCCTAGCTGTGAATTTCAGCAAATTAGATGAATTTAGCTAATTGTCTCTACAGTTCATTACTGATGAGTCACAAACTATAGCATCTTTAGGGCATTTTCAGACTTGAGGGCATCTTTTTAAAAGGTACCTGCTGAGACCAGACTATATTTTTGAACTCTTTTGCTAAGCGGGTCACACCAAGTCCTACCTAGCCTCCCCTCTCATCATGGGATTTTTGTTCAGCTACTCTCTGAAAAGTAAAGTTACCAGCAAAGTCACTCATCCAGTCTTGTTTTTTAGGGTTGAGAAATATATTCCATGCCATTATTCCCAGCTTCATCACAGGATCATAGTCTGCATTATGCACCCGATCAATCTCATTTATCTAATTCATTTAGGCTTTTGAGGATGAAGGAAGAAACAGTTCTGGGGAAGTTTCATCCTCATCCTCCCAGGACTTATCATCTCAGAAAAGGCAAGTAGGATAAAAGGTGAAATCAAGAATTCTCAGTCTGTGATTGAGCTGGAAAGTTTATTTTCAGACAGAGAAATTCAGGGCTGTTAGATGTTTTTCACCCATAGTACTGGGGTTTGGCTCCTCAGTTAGTATGGGTTTTCAATGGGCCATCAGGGAAATAAACCTGGATTCTGTGGGACTAACAGGTCCTGCATGGCATGGCAGAAGATGGGAGGAAAACAGGCCTGCCACATACTTTGTTTCCTGACATCCCCAATTCCCATCATCAGGATGGAGCTACGACTATCTACTTCTGCCTATTCACAACATACCACCTCCTCTTCATTATACATGCCCCAGAAGATATGTGTCCCCAGTATCAGCTGTCTGAGATCTTCCTTTTAACCAGATTTCACTGAGACGGACGTATCACTTAATGTCACTTTCTTGGAGCATCTCATACCAGATATGATCCCATTTGACTTTCAGTTCAGTTCAGTTCAGTCGCTCAGTCATGTCCGACTCTTTGCGACCCCATGAATTGCAGCACGCCAGGCCTTCCTGTCCATCACCAACTCCCGGAGTTCACCCAGACTCATGTCCATCGAGTCGGTGATGCCATCCAGCCATCTCATCCTCTGTCGTCCCTTCCTCCTCCTGCCCCCAATCCCTCCCAGCATCAGAGTCTTTTCCAATGAGTCAGCTCTTTGCATGAGGTGGCCAAAGTAATGGAGTTTCAGCTTTAGCATCATTCCTTCCAAAGAAATCCCGTTGCAGTGGAAAAAAAATGAGCCACCCACCACACATTTCAGAAAGATGACCTTGTTCTTCATGTTCATAAGTCACTAACACATACCAGGCAGAAAAATGAGTCCTCCACCAAGCAAGTATCTGCTTTTCATTAACTGGGTCACTCCTCAACTCTGGGAGGTGCTTAGCTAAGTGGAGATTTTATATAAATATGTGATCAGGTGGAAGTTATGAGATCTAATTTAATAACACTCAATTATCTTCTCCAATGAGTGGAAACCGAACAGTTCAGGGGTTTCTCTAACTTCAGGAATGCAGTCGTTTTTGAGTTTGGCCAGGAGTGCTTTCTCAGGTGTGATGTCTGAAATTTTAATAACTCACCAATTACATTGGACCTAACCGAACATCAACGAAGCGCCAGCGTTAAACATCCAGCATGCAGCATAGTGTGTTGGCCTGAGAATCGGCCCTGTCTCCTCTGTGGTGGCCTTCCTAGACCTGGGTTGCAGAACACCTGACTAGTCTTTATTCCATGGGCTGATTCACTCTAACACATTTATTGTCCTGTATGGGACCTAGAGAACATAGTGTCCCACGTCTATCCCAGAGGCCGGGTGGGACCAACACCCATGTTTGATGTTCTGCAAACTTCTGTGGATGCTCTAGATTCTTTTGAGAGCCTGGATGGAAGGAGTTCACCAAGGTTCTTCAGAAGTCACTTGGTCTGTTTTACAGACTCCCCTAAAGATGAATCTTGTGCTAAGTCACTACAGTCGTGTCCGACTCTGTGCGACCCCATAGATGGCAGCCCACCAGGCTCCCCCGTCCCTGGGATTCTCCAGGCAAGAACACTGGAGTGGGTCGCCATTTCCTTCTCCAATGCGTGAAAATGAAAAGTGAAAGGGAAGTCTTATTATATATCAGTTGATTCTCCACAGCTGGAAGATTGGGAAATATGTGACATGAGCTCCAGCCACGTTTGAATTCTGTACCAAATATAAAAGCCTTCTTTCAGGCAAGGTGTAATATATATATATGTGTGTGTGTGTGTGTATTCATATATTCATACATATATGTATATGTTATATATATATTCAATGGAATGTTACTCAGCCATACATAAAAATAATGAAATAATTTGTAGCAACATGGATAGACCCAGAGATTATCATACTAAGTGAAATAAGTCAGACAGAGAAAGACAAATATCATCTGATACTACTTATATGTGGAATCTGAAAAATGATACAGATGAACTTATTTACAAAGCAGAAATAGAGTCACAGACATAGGAAACAAACAGGGTTACCAAAGGGGAAAGCAGGAAAGGAATAAGTTAGGTGTTTGGGATCAACAGATACACACTACTGTACATAAAATAGATAAATAACATGGATTTACTGTATAGCACATGAAATATCTTGTAATAAATCTATAATAGAAAACAATGTGGAAAAGGATATATATACACACATATATATAATGAGTCACTTCGCTGTATATCTGAAATACAATGTTGTAAATCAACTACACTTCAATTAAAAAAAAAAGAAACTTACAGAAAATAAATTTTGAAAACTTGAAACACACAGAACAGCCTCCTCAGTGACTGTCTTTCTCTGAAGCTAAGGTGCCTGCATGGATCGTATTAAAACTTAAGCCACATCTTCCGTGCCGTGCTGCTGCTGCTGCTGCTAAGTCGCTTCAGTCGTGTCTGGCTCTGTACGACCCCATAGATGGCAGCCCACCAGGCTCCCCCGTCCCTGGGATTCTCCAGGCAAGCTTTCTTTCCTAAAAACCAGGCATGCCCCACAGAACATAAGTGACCCATTCATCTTGTGCTCCATCCTGTATTCTTAAAGTCATTCTTGGCATAATTTGATACTCTGCTCTGTGTTTGAATTTTCTTTTTCTTTTCTTTAAAAATCACATGAAGCATGAAATTGGGGTGTCCGCTAGATGTCCATTTAAAGAAAGTTCAATATGCAAAAATTCAACAGGTTAGTTTAGGAGTGGTTATACATTGTTAAAAAGGGTTTCTTTACTTTTCAAGAAAGTTTAATAAGATTTTTTAATTCATCCAACAACTTTGGTTTACTTTTTTAAATTCCACTTTAAAAATTCAGTTTCTATTAAGTGTTTAAAAACGAGGTCTATTATTTTTGTTGTGATCTAACCAGGATGATATTAATATTTCTTTGAACTCAATGGCTAAACCACGCAATAGTACAGCCAGAATAAAGCAGAAGTATTTCCTCATCTCTGAATTCTATGCTTTTAGGTTAAGTGTATCAGGGAAGAACATTGGTAAACATTAAGGAATTAATGAATTGTCAGACAATGCAACAGAGGCCAGCACAATGGTGACCATACGAAACAAAAAGAGAAAAAAATCTTTTTTTATGTGCCTTTGATAAGTTTTATCTGCAATCCTGAATATAAGACTGGGTATACTGATGCCAGAAAAATATTAGGTTTACTCAAGGGAGTTAAAAGAACAGGAACATATATGATTAGAAATAGGGAGAGTGATTTATGAGCAAAGACCCACAGAACTAAATACTGTCCATGTAGGTTACTCAAACAGGAGGCCAGGCGTGGACGTGACAGCTCAGAAATTGAAGAATGCAGGAGGGAGAATAATCTTTGAAGGGGGTAGAAAAAAAGGTTAAGTAGGGGCAATGGAATGGAATAAAATGCCTTTGTTTATGTATTTAAAAGAACCTCAGAGACAACCTTCTGAATTCCAAATTAGCTGAGTCATCACAGTGATCCCTCAAACTTAAAAAGATCAAAATACCTAACCATAAACCCTTGAGATGATTGTGTTTGCAGCTCAGAGAAGAAAAAAAAAGAGGTAGAGAAGAAAAATTCTGGTTAGATGTCGGGAAAAATCTTTCCACTTCCAGATGGTGAGAAATATTAGATCATGAAGGTGGTCCCTAAGGGAATGGACAGAAATCACTGTGAAGCTCTTAAAAATCAGGCTCCCCAAAGCAATAGAAAATCCAGCAGGGAGAGAATGAAATGACTGTATTAATAAAGAAATGAAACAGACTCAGTGATGCCCTTCACTTCGCCTCTCTTCTAAACCACCGGTCCTTCCTGTTAGTGACCAACATTTCCCCAGACACCGAGTACTTTAATGTCCTTTTCTCTGGTCAGTCCGCTGCCAGCTCCAGTTTCCATAGTGCGTTTTGGTGATCAGTTTCTTCCTTTTCATCATAATCCTTTTTTTTTTTCAAGTTGTCCATTCTCTCTCACAGAGATAACTTATAGGAATCCTGAACTTGTCTTTGCCCCCAGTCTTCCTACCTACCTACCCATTTTTCATGTCACTATCAGATTTATTCTCCTAAAGTACAACTTTGATTATGTCACCTTCTGCAAAAAAAAAAAAACAAACCCTTTTCCTTAAAAGAAGCATTCTGGCTAGTAAATCACTAAAGTATGATGGGATATATTTTTAAAATATATCCCGGAGCCTGTGCTCCCCAACAAGAGCACAGCAGTGAGAAGTCCACGCGCCACAACTAGAGAGTCGTCCCAGCTCACCGCAGCTAGAGAAAAGCCTGCCTGGCAACGAAGACCCCACACAGCCAATAAATAAAAAATAACATATAAAAGAAGAAGAGAGACAAACAGTGCATACCGATGGAAGTATACCACTTAACTTACGGAGAATTCTTGCCAGTAAATAAAAGCTGAATCTAATCAAATATCTAGATATAACTACCAGTTTCAAGAAAAGATAGGGACAGAGATCTGTGTTAAACTAAACCCTGGTGGTGCAATCAGTAAAATCCAGAATATGGAAAAAATTTAAGGGATCAAGGACCCAGTTCCAGCTAATAAAAGGCAAGTTAAATGAATAAGAAATAGACGATTAAGCAGAAGACAAACCGTACATAGATACAGAAGGGTATAGAAGGTTTGCAAAAAGGAAAGATACTTTTCTTTCCCTTAGTTTATATAATATTTGAGTCTGAAAATAAGCAATAAAATGTACTGAAATTTTCATCACAGCTGGCTCAGTGATGGGTTTATCCATAAGAAAAATTTTCTGTGTATTCTTTACTGCCAGATCCTGTTTATGAAAACTAGAACTTGATTTTTCTACCTGTTATGCTGATAAATAAGTTTTAGAATTCTTAACAAGAGGTTATTCTTTATTTTCTGGGTGGTCTGTAGAGACAGCATAGATTTCATAGCTTATCATATAGTTTCCTTTAAACGTATTTAGACAAAAACATTATTAGAAGATGAGCTTTATGTAAGTTTTCTACTCTTGTTAAGCTTTTGTATTTCTGTGTCTTTGAATAATAACCCACTAGTGCCAAATCCAAACAGTCATCAAATAGGAAGAAAGAAATAAAAACAAGAGGAAAATGGGATTTCCCTGGTGATTCAGTGGTTAAGTCTTCGCCTTCTAATAGAAAGGGTGTGGGCTTGATCCTTGATCAGGGAGTTAAGATCCCACATGTCTCAAGGCTGAAAAATCAAAACAGGAGCAATATTGTAACAGATTGAATAAAGACTTTAAAAAGGAGAGAGAAGATGATGAACTAGGAAATACAGGCTAAAAAGGCAACAGAAATAGGAGGAGTCATTTATTTCTCTGTCTCATTTTGATATGAAGCTATAATTAGTAGCTTCAGGAAAGAACTGTAGTAAAGAAAAATAGTTATTACCCATGTAGAAAGCCTACTTGCATTTTGAAAGAGAATTTAAAAACAGTAATAGACAATAACACTACTTAGTCCTTAATTTCTTAGTCAATATGGATGTTAGTGGTACATTTGTTTCAGATGTCTATCTATGGCATAATACTTTATGGAGAGCCAAGAGAAGGCCCTTGGCAGTGTGCTGGAGGACTGCACACATAATTACTCCCAAGTCCTATCACCACCAGTAAACAGAGCATCAATGTAGATCATAAAATTCACATAACAATCTGTTGTGCTGAGTTTTCCTGATGCATGTTAAAGGCAAATTGCTTTATAGAAAAATCAGAATAAATGAAAAAGAACTCATGGTTTTCATGTTGATAAATCAAAATTATACCAAATATCTAGAGACTTTGCTGGCAGTCCAGTGGTTAAGACTCCTAGGTTCCAATGCAGGGGATTCAGGTTCAATCCCTGATCAGGGAACTAAGATCCCACATGGTGTGCTGCGCAGTCAAAAAAAAAAAAAAAAAGAGAACGAATGAAAATTATCAGATCAGATCAGATCAGTCGCTCAGTCGCGTCCGACTCTTTGAGACCCCATGAATCACAGCACGCCAGGCCTCCCTGTCCATCACCAACTCCTGGAGGTCACTCAGACTCATGTCCATCGAGTCAGTGATGCCATCCAGCCATCTCATCCTCTGTCATCCCCTTCTCCTCCTGCCCCCAATCCCTCCCAGCATCAGAGTCTTCTCCAATGAGTCAACTCTTCGCAGGAGGTGGCCAAAATACTGGAGTTTCAGCTTTAACATCATTCCTTCCAAAGAAATCCCAGGGCAGATCTCCTTCAGAATGGACTGATTGGATCTCCTTGCAGTCCAAGGGACTCTCAAGAGTCTTCTCCAACACCACAGTTCAAAAGCATCAATTCTTCGGCGCTCAGCCTTCTTCACAGTCCAGCTCTCACATCCATACATGACCACAGGAAAAACCATAGCCTTGACTAGACGAATAGATGAAAATTATACCAAGTATCTAAAACTCATCAGGCTAGTTATACGCAGTTCGGTACATCAATGTCATGGCCACTGCTACAAATAATTGTTTTGATAAATACAAGCTTTTTCACAATAATTTGCTATACATTTGCCATACTATGTCCTGAAATGATACAAAAGGAAAAAACATATATCAGATTTCTTTGAAAGCTAGAGAGATTTTGGAAGATTCTCCTTAACCACTCATATAAGAGAAAATAAATGAAGTCCAGAAAAATTAGGCAACTCTTGCAAGGCTATGTAACTATTTTTTTTTTTAACAAACTCCAGAGTTCATTTTATCTGTTCAAATACGGGAGTGAGAGCTTAGTCCAATACTTTATATTTTTTTGAGAATTTAAAGAGATATGACATAATACAACAATCATCTCTTCTCTCATACTTCAAAATTGGAAACTGTCAACCTTTTCCCTTGTATTTGCTCCTATTTTTCTTTAATACAATTAAACCTTACTAAAGTAAACAATTTGTTAAATATCATTCTGCTACTTCCTCCCCCTTCTGCTAAGGGTAACCAGTGGGCTGGATTTGAGATGTAAACCTGTAGCCCAGCACTGTCCATAATAAATATAATGGGAGCCATATATGTAAATTTAAATGTTTAGTAGCCATATTTTAAAAAATAAAAAGGAACAGTGGAATTAATTTTAGAAATATATTTTAAATTACCCAATATGCTTAAGCTATCATTCAGCATTGCCTTTCTTTGGGATTGGGATGAAAACTGACCTTTTCCAATCTTGTGGCCACTGCTGAGTTTTCCAAATTTGCCGGCATATTGAGTGCAGCACTTTCACAGCATCATCTTTCAGGACTTGGAATAGCTCCACTGGAATTCCATCACCTCCACTAGCTTTGTTCGTAGTGATGCTTTCTAAGGCCCATTTGACTTCACATTCCAAGATGTCTGGCTCTAGGTCAGTGATCACATCATCATGATTATCTGGGTCTTGAAACTCTTTTTTGTACAGTTCTTCTGTGTATTCTTGCCACCTCTTCTTAATATCTTCTGCTTCTGTTAGGTCCACACCATCTCTGTCCTTTATCGTGCCCATCTTTGCATGAAATGTTCCTTTGGTATCCCTGATTTTCTTGAAGAGATCCCTAGTCTTTCCCAGTCTGTTGTTTTCCTCTATTTCTTTGCATTGATCGCTGAAGAAGGCTTTCTTATCTCTTCTTGCTATTCTTTGGAACTCTGCATTTAGATGTTTATATCTTTCCTTTTCTCCTTTGCTTTTCGCTTCTCTTCTTTTCACAGCTATTTGTAAGGCCTCCCCAGACAGCCATTTTGCTTTTTTGCATTTCTTTTCCATGGGGATGGTCTTGATCCCTGTCTCCTATACAATGTCACGAACCTCATTCCATAGTTCCTCAGGCACTCTATCTATCAGATCTAGGCCCTTAAATCTATTTCTCACTTCCACTGTATAATCATAAGGGATTTGATTTAGGTCAAGGCAGAGGAACCAGAGATCAAATTGCCAACATCTGCTGGATCATGGAAAAAGCAAGAGAGTTCCAGAAAAACATCTATTTCTGCTTTATTGACTATGCCAAAGCCTTTGACTGTGTGGATCACAATAAACTATGGAAAATTCTGAAAGAGATGGGAATACCAGACCACCTGATCTGCCTCTTAAGAAATCTGTATGCAGGTCAGGAAGCAACAGTTAGAACTGGTCATGGAACAACAGACTGGTTCCAAATAGGAAAAGGAGTACGTCAAGGCTGCATATTGTCACCATGTTTATTTAACTTATATGCAGAGTACATCATGAGAAATGCTGGACTGGAAGAAACACAAGTTGGAATCAAGATTGCCGGGAGAAATATCAATAACCTCAGATATGCAGATGACACCACTCTTATGGGAGAAAGTGAAGAGGGGCTAAAAAGCCTCTTGATGAAAGTCAAAGAGGAGAGTGAAAAGGCTGGCTTAAAGCTCAACATTCAGAAAATGAAGATCATGGCATCTGGTCCCATCACTACATGGGAAATAGATGGGGAAACAGTGGAAACAGTGTCAGACTTTGTTTTTCTGGGCCCCAAAATCACTGCAGATGGTGATGGATGAGAGCTGGGCTAGTCAATTCCTAGCCACTAGTCATATGTGGCTATTGAGCAGCTAATCCTAAGTGGGATGTGTGGTAAGTGAAACTACACACTGATTTTCAAGTCATTCTCAAAATGAAGTCAAAATAGTTTATTAATACTCAGAAAATAGCACAATTCTGTAAAGCAATTATCCTTCATGAAAAAATAAATTAATTTAAAAATAGTTTATTAATACTTTTTTGATGCTGATTACCTGCTGAATGATCAGATCAGATCAGATCAGTCGCTCAGTCGTGTCCGACTCTTTGCGACCCCATGAACCGCAGCACGCCAGGCCTCCCTGTCCATCACCAGCTCCCGGAGGTCACTCAGACTCGCATCCATCGAGTCAGTGATGCCATCCAGCCATCTCATCCTCTGTCGTCCCCTTCTCCTCCTGCCCTCAATCCCTCCCAGCATCAGAGTCTTCTCCAATGAGTCAACTCTTCGCATCAGGTGGCCAAAATACTGGAGTTTCAGCTTTAGCATCATTCCTTCTAAAGAAATTCCAGGATTGATCTCCTTCAGAATGGACTGGTTGGATCTTCTTGTAGTCCAAGGGACTCTCAAAGAGTCTTCTCCAACACCACAGTTCAAAAGCATCAATTCTTCAGTGCTCAGCCTTCTTCACAGTCCAGCTCTCACATCCATACATGACCACAGGAAAGACCATAGCCTTGACTAGGCGAATCTTTGTTGGTAAAGTAATGTCTCTGCTTTTGAATATGCTATCTAGGTTGATCATAACTTTCCTTCCAAGGAGTAAGCATCTTTTAATTTCATGGCTGCAGTCACCATCTGCAGTGATTTTGGAGCCCAGAAAAACAAAGTCTGACACTGTTTCCACTGTTTCCCCATCTATTTCCCATGCAGTGATGGGACCAGATGCCATGATCTTCGTTTTCTGAATGTTGAGCTTTAAGCCAGCCTTTTCACTCTCCACTTTCACTTTCATCAAGAGGCTTTTTAGCCCCTCTTCACTTTCTCCCATAAGAGTGGTGTCATCTGCATATCTGAGGTTATTGATATTTCTCCCGGCAATCTTGATTCCAACTTGTGTTTCTTCCAGTCCAGCATTTCTCATGATGTACTCTGCATATAAGTTAAATAAACATGGTGACAATATGCAGCCTTGACGTACTCCTTTTCCTATTTGGAACCAGTCTGTTGTTCCATGACCAGTTCTAACTGTTGCTTCCTGACCTGCATACAGATTTCTTAAGAGGCAGATCAGGTGGTCTGGTATTCCCAATCTCTTTCAGAATTTTCCATAGTTTATTGTGATCCACACAGTCAAAGGCTTTGGCATAGTCAATAAAGCAGAAATAGATGTTTTTCTGGAACTCTCTTGCTTTTTCCATGATCCAGCGGATGTTGGCAATTTGATCTCTGGTTCCTCTGCCTTTTCTAAATCCAGCTTGAACATCAGGAAGTTCACGGTTCACATATTGCTGAAGCCTGGCTTGGAGAATTTTGAGCATTACTTTACTAGCGTGTGAGATGAGTGCAATTGTGCGGTAGTTTGAGCACTCCTTGGCATTGCCTTTCTTTGGGATTGGGATGAAAACTGACCTTTTCCAATCTTGTGGCCACTGCTGAGTTTTCCAAATTTGCTCGCATATTGAGTGTAGCACTAAGAGCGCGGCCGAGAGGAGCTACCCCACGACCGAGGAAGGACGGCGGTGAGGGCCAGCGCACTAAGCACGGCCGAGAAGAGCTACCCCACGACCGAGGTCAGGAAGGGCGGCGGTGAGGAGAGACCCCTCGTCCAAGGTAAGGTGCGATGGCTGTGCTTCGCTGGCCGGGAGCAGCCAGGAGCAGCCAGGATGAGATACCCCACGCCCAAGATACCCCACATATATATATATACACACATATATAGACATTTACGACATATAGTGTTATTTCTGTATTGTGAGTTAAAAATTCATAACTAGTGATACATTGTTGGTATCACTTTCTACTTTTCTTTTCTTAACATTGTCAGTTTAAGACCTATTTGTGATCCTGTGTGTAAGTGAAATTAATATATTTAACCTGCCATGTTGTATCTCATTGTGTGAATATAAAGAATTTGATATGTTAATACCCCAATGATATGCATTTACATTGTTTCCGGCCTTTTGCCTTTTATGGGCAAATGTACAGTGAATGTCATTGTGCCCATCTGCAACCTTCACACTTTGCTGGCTGGGAGAGAGATGCTGAGAGAAATGAAATATCAAATGTCATAGGTCACAAAGGGACATGACTATATAAATTACTGACTTTAAGGAATTTACAGGATAAGAGATTTTAATTTGAGAGGTACTTTTCCAAATTAAACAGCTCCACTGTTTCATATGTAGCCCAGGCTCTAAGCCCCGACACCAGGTAGGATCTACTAGAAGGTGGGAGATGACTTTGCTTACCTTTAGCTGAACCCTTGGGTTTGACAGGGTTCTGCCCATTCACTTTGCTGCACAGTAGAACCCAACTTAACATTGTAAAGCAACTATGCTCCAATAAAAATTAATTAAAAATAAAATGAATAAAATTAAGTCAAATTGTGAAAAAAGAAGAAGAAGCCTGTTTTGGGAAATGGCTTACCAAGGAGGACCACAATGCCCTCACATATGCAAGATAGGTCTGTCTTCCCTCGGGAATCCGATGAGACGTACTGTGCATCCTTCTTCCTGACTCCCTCCCTCAAATATTGCCTCTAAAGATTTCAGATTTCCTCCATCTCCTTTGCAATGTTCTTCATTCATGAATATTCTCCCCATCGCAATAGCCTGAGTAAAATCACCCGCTTCATTTTATAGTACATTTGCCTTTCACAGTTCTGGTGTCATATCTTGAACAGCCTTGTACCTTGCTTTCAAATGCCCGTTTATTCCACCCAAGCCGAGAGGTCTCATGGAGACCTCTGGGCTCCGTTCCCACCTGGGGTCCCCAGCAGTGTCTGTGCTTTGTGCGCTTATCCATTGGCAGGGATTTGACTTTGATTCCTTCTGAGTAGTCACTTGATTTCTGGTTTTGGCTTCTTCAGGTTTCATGGTCTGACCATTCTGTGATTTCTGTAAATGAATGAATGGTTTATAAAGACCTTTCACTTGGGTGAGAAACAGCAGATAATCCGGTTTGTTAGTCTTTTCTGTTTGTCTACCTGTCCATGTTGAGCTCAGATAAATTAAAAATTCATACCCACTGTGAGGAGAACGGCTCTGTGATATGGATCAATGAGTTTTGTAATTATGTGTTTACGCTTGACTCATGGCTGAAATTTTAGAATTGAAGCTATTAGGTATTTCTATGCCTGCAAGATTATGCATCTGTAATTCAGAAAGCCTTTTACCTCTCATTGTTTGTGTAATATTTCTCTACCTCAAGATGGTATTTCTAAATTAGGTTATAAGATTTCCTAAAGGAGTGCAATCTGATGGCTTAATGCTAAATTAGCATTGTATAGATTGAATATTCCTAAAATTCCCAGAAGTTAAGGAAATTGAATTTCAAATACTTTCAATATACTTGATTTAAAAATATCTTTACAGGAACCAACTTGAATATGTTTTAGGAATTAAGTATATGTAATTTGGATATAGTTTTGGCAAATAAGAACAGTTTAATACTTTAGGTTTAATAAAAACAGCTCTTCTCTCATTTATTAGGATTAAGCATAATATATACATAGATTTTTATTCTACTTAGGAATGTTCTGTGCAGACATACAGGTTTACGGGTTGATTAAGCTAGCATTACTAGTGTTTAAGATTGTGAATGTTTATAATTCTGAAAAACATAAATTTGTGTTTAACCAAATAAAGGCATTATAATGACAAGTTGCATTTCAACTTGTAATGGTATTTTATAATATGTGGACAGGAAGGTAATTTCTAAGATCTTTGGGGAACTTAAAACCTTAGATTTATGCTCAATTCAGTTGATAGTTATTAATTAAATACATAGATCACTTCAAAGTAAGATGGAATACTGAAGCATTAATTTATAAGCATCATTTTAAGTTTCTATACTTTTATCTTCTTATGTTATACGGTATAGAGAAACTATATATTTGAATCTGTCTGTGAATGTGTTCATTTTTACCACTTTGAGAAGTTGTACTATGGATGTATGTAAGATTATAGATGTGTATTCATGAGCTCAGTTTGCTGAAAAGTATTGGTGTGTGACAGACAGTTCATAGTTATTTGCCTCCCAGTTTTCTTTGTGAAACAGAAGTCACTGTGGTTAAATAATACATGTGCGTGAAACTCTACCGAGAGTAACTGTGGCAGGAGGCACAACTTTGTGTTGAAAATGTGTAGGATGTGTTTCTGTTAAAGAAGATTGTGGTCTTGTCCTAAGGTAGGTTTTGTCCTAAGGTAGGGCTTCCCTGATAGCTCAGTTGGTGAAGAATCTGCCTGCAATACAGGAGACCTAGGTTCGATCCCTGGGTTGGGAAGATCCCCCTGGAGAAGGGAAGGGCTACCCACTCCAATATTCTGGAGAATTCCATGGACTGTATAGTCCACGGGGTCATGAAGAGTTGGACATGACTGAGCGGTTTTCACTTTCACTTCCTAAGGTAACCCGCCTGGCTCCTCTGTCTGTGGAACTCTTCAGGCAAGAGTACTGGAGTGGGTAGCCATTCCCTTCTCCAGGGGATCTTCCTGACTCAGGGATCGAACTGGGGTCTCCTGCATTGCAGGTGGATTCTTTGCCGTCTGAGCCACTAGGGAAGCCCTCAGTCCTTCAAGACAAAATCTGAGTGGCTATAGAGAGTTCATAGAAAGGGAATTTTATTTACCATGGTTAATAAAGCTAAAGTATGATGGTTCATTTATATCAAAGAGCTTATGTTTACATTTGTTTTAGCCAAGAGATTATAAAATATTTCTTTTTTTTTTCTGTGTCCTTCTGAGTAATCTGATAAAATGAACAGTGATATTCTTCCTGAACACAAAGAGAGGCCGATAATATTGAACTTTAATCCTCAGCCCCTTTATGTTCTAAGGAATGACAAAGTAAAAGGACCACTCTGCTCACTCATATTCCAAAAAAGAAAGGCCTCCACCCTCTTCTCCAGTCCTGTAAGACTCACCGTCAATCCTTCCTTATGGCTCTTGTTTACTTTACCTGCCTCTGTAAATCCCAGGTTTTTTCCCTCTTCTTTGAGAATCTTTATTAATGAATAGTCCCCCTTTGAAAAAAATCATAAAATCATATCTTTAGGGACTTCACTGGCAGTCCAGTGGTTAAGACTTCGCCTTCCAATGCAGGGGTTAGGGGTTGGATCCCTGGTCCCAGAGCTAAGATCCCACAGGCCATGCAGCCAAAAAACCGAAACATAAAACAGAAGCAATATTGTAACAGATTCAATAAAGACTTTAAATATGGTCCACAACCAAAAAACAAAAATCTCAACAAAAATCATCTTCCTACTCATCTAGGGTTACAAACCTTAAATTAAGTGACCTCACAAATTAATACATGTAGCAGGTAATGCATGTAAAAAAAGATGACAAAATGGCATATTTTGTGGCAACTGTAGAAATGAGCTTCAGAAAAAGGGTGACTCTGAGGTGGGGAAGAGGAAGTTTAGCCCACTTGTAGGCCCAGAGAAAAACAAAACCATCTTCCATACGGACCACCGCTAGGGAAGGTCCAAAAGAGCCAGAAACAAATTATTACTGAAATTCCAACACCTAATTAGAAATTTTCAAAAATCTGAATAATCGCCTTTACTGCAAGTTCTTCCACAGTATATGAGCTGGAATTTTTGATTCAGAAAAGATTTATTAAGCTCGAAAGGGTTGTTAGCCACCCAGAGCATTTATGTCATGAACCACAGAGTAGGGAATTATAAGTAATGATCCAAGAACAGTTTCCTGCCCTAAAAACAAAGGTTCATCCAATGTAGGAAGAATCAGGGGATCAGGAATAATGGGTAGGGTTCCCGCGTGGCGCTAATGGTAAAGAATCCTGCCAATGCAGGAGATGTAAGAGACGAGTATTAGATCCGTGGGTTGGGAAGATCCCCTGGAGTAGGAAGTGGCAACCTGCTCCAGTATTCTTGCCTGAGAAATCTCATGGACAGAGGAGCCTGGTGGGCTACAGTCCACGAGGCTGCAGAGAGTTGGACAAGACTGAGTGACTAAGCATAGCACACACTTTAGAATGAATCCACAGTTGAGGATGGATTTACATAAGCATTGATAGAAACCCTAGGTTCTAGAAGAAAAAGCACATTGCCTGGGCTACCAGGGTGTAGCCTGGGGAACTGGAGGCATCAAAGTAGAGTGCCAAGTCAAGTCTAATGGAAGCTCAGGGAGGTATCTGAGAGGCACGGCGTGGATGTTAACACCCACAGTGTGGCCTGAAAAAGGCAGGTGAGAATTCTCCAGCCCCCAAGAAGGAGCGCTTTCCTGTTGGGCAGAATGTAGTCTGAGGTCCAGGCAGGGATGTTGATAACCACCATAGATGCAGCAGGGTAAGTAATGGATGGCCCAGACCAGGTGAGACAAGGGGCAGGCCAAGAGGACACAGGGCAGCAGGTGGACCAGACAGCCCTCATCAATCCCAGAAGCATAATTCACAATAAATCAGCTTCCTTGAAAGTTACGTAATCTCCAGGAAGAAAGGCAGTGAATTTCTGGATTGATTCAGTAGGCACAGAAACATACAGTTTTTATCCAGAAGGAAATTAATGACTGAATTCACAGGATTAAGTTTTTGCCTACCTGGTGGAAACAGGTACTTACAAGCTACATTAGATTCAGTTTGAAAAAAAAAAACAAAACACATCTTTTCACACTTGCATATGTGAATGTGAAATGTTATACCCACTGCAAGTTATCAGGAATGAGAGAGATTGTTTTTGAGGGAAATAAGGTTAATCATAGCATCCATAGCATAGGAATGATTCTTAGGGCTTTCTGGATCATGATCCTAGATAAAAATCCAAGTCAAGGAATTCTATTTTTTAAAACGGCATGGTGCAAGGTTCATAGATCTCTTCTCTAGGAGAGGAAGCATAGAAGACGCACATGATGGATGGAACAGTTGGATCACATTCTAGTAGACGGTGTTTCTTTTTCTCTGACTCCAGGATCACCCAACAAACCTCTGTAGCGGGGGTGACTTCCTGAGTAGATAACCTTACTAAAAGCATTGTGCTAAATATAAGATTGACATTTTCTGGACATTCTACCAACAATCTAGACATGTAGATCTGTAGATAGAAGTGCATTATGTGGAAGACATGACTTAAAACTCAAAATTCAGTATAATCCTTGAAAATCCAGGCTGTCTGATTATTCGACCTATGCAGATAAAAGATCACAGTTCTCTGGCCAAATAAGCATAAATAAGAGAGCTATCAATACAGAGAGCTGCCAATACAGGAGACACAGATTTGGTCCCTAGGTTGGGAAGATTCCCTGGAGAAAGGAAATGGCAACCCACTCCAGTATTCTTGCCTGGGAAATCCCATGGACAGAGGAGCCTGGTGGGCTACAGTCCATAGGATCACAAACAGTGGGACATGACTTAGGGACTAAATAACAACAGCAACAACAACAATCTGATTTGTAGACGGTCCCTTGGATGCTTGGTTTACAAGTATGTGTTTCTGAAATCATTTCCCTTGGACTTTTGTGTAAATTGGAAAAAATATTGGGTTTTTTTTTGGTTGTTTAGTTTTCAAAAAATATATATCGGAACACATAGAAACACACACCCACACTCACACACACCCTACCCTGACTGTTGTAGTGGCTTCTTCATTGACCTCAAGTCTATCATATTCTATAGACTTTGGTCTATAACACCTGCCCTTATAAAAATCTTCACATTGAAACACTGGAGTGTAAATTGCAAACTGTTTGGAATGCACATCTCTTAGGAAGGGAAAAAACCCTTTAATAATCACAAAATGTGAAACTAAAGGAAGAAATGCTAATAATGAATTAGCGGGCTGCCTCCAAGTAGGTGAGAGAAGTATCTGGAGACTATAGACTTATCCGGACCAGCCTGAAATCATGCTACCTATTTGGTAACCTCATCCATGAATAAGTTGGCCCTGGTGGGATCATGAAACATTTGTCTAGTTAGGGATCAATGTAAAGCTTGTTGGGAATGAAGAGAAAAGTGGAAGAAAGTGAAAGTGAAGTCGTTCAGTCAAATCCAACTTTTGCTACCCCACAGACTGTAGCCTGGTAGGCTCCTCTGTCCATGGGATTCTCGACGCAAGAATACTGCAGTGGGTTGCCATTTCCTTTTCCAGGGGATCTTCCCGACACAGGGATCGAACCTGGGTCTCCCACACTGCAGGCAGACTCTACTGTCTGAGCTGCCAGGGGCTCCTATAAAGAGAAAAAAGTAATGCATTTGATGGAAGCTTGGAAATACATGCCATAGACTATATTAATGAGTCAACTGGTATTCATGATCATTTGCTAAATAGAAAGAGAACTTTAAGAAAGAATTCTTTATGCAAAAAACAGATCAAAAGGAACAGTGGTTGATGGCAGACAACCTAATACAGCATGTTTCTATTGGGGCATCTATAGAGTTCTGTTGATAGACTCTCCATGAGTCAAGTCCCTCAGCCCAGGCAAGGCAGGCTTCCTTCCTAATAGAAAATTCCGTGTCTGTGTTCTCTTGCCTAATGATGGCTTAGCTACAAGTGTCCAAGCTTCTGTGATCATTTTGATGTGGAGAACTTAGATTTTGCTGAAAGAGGAAGAAGATTCCATGGTATCGGTAATAATCCTGGTGGCATCAGACAGCACAGCAACAGCCCAGGGAGACAGGTCCCATCGCATCATCAGAACCCGAGGCTGCGTCACTTTGGCTCTGAGCCTCCTGCTCATCTTTCTTTTCTTTCTCTTTTTGAATTACATTGGGAGCCCAGTGCCATTAAAGTGCACTCCATCCAAGCAGCCTGTGACAAAGATGTATAGGCTCCTCGTGCAGGCTAATAATTTAACACTCTGAGCCCTCTAATACACTCACCCCTTCACACTTGTATCCTTGGGTCATTTGTTCATGTTATTTGGAGGAGAGGCTGAGAGCTTCTTGCGGGGAGGTCAGAGGAGGACCCTGCAGCTATGGTCAGACCTTGTCCTGCACAGTTCTGAGCCTAGGTTTATACAACTGTCATACCAGCACAAAACTCTAACCAGTCCTGGGCCATCCCTGCTTAGCAAGGAGTTAAATGAATATCTTAAGTTTCTGGAGCATAACCTTGTGGATTGGGAGGGTCTCAAGCACCTTTCTAAGAGGTTTTTGAAGTACTTGTTCTAACACCTACAATTCCTTCATATGAGATTAACTCTCCTAGCTGTGTAACTCTGGGCAGTTATTTAACCTCTCTGTGCCTCAGTTTCCTCATCTGTAAAATGGGAATAATAATAGTACCTCCATCATTGGGTTGTGGTGAGATTTAAAGACATTAATATAGTATATGTATGGCTGAGCCCTTTGCTGTCTGCCTGAAACTATCACAACATTGTTAATCGGCCATACTCCAATACAAAATAAACAGTTTGATAAAAAAAATAAAGTGAAATAAAACAAAACAAAAGACATTTATATAGTTATATAGTTAATGCCTGGCACAGATTGAGCTACATATGGGTGTTTGCTATTATTAGGGCAAATATTAGCAATATTATTATTATTGTTGTTATTGTTAGGAAGAAGAATTGGGGTAATGGCTATTTTCTCAACCTCCTTTCATTTCTCGAAATGTTTGGTAATTTTTGTTGCTCCATATATATTTGCATCCTAAATATCTGCTTGACGGGCCCATCCTTTAGGTTGCCTCTGAGTCCTAACAAATTGCCATGCAGAAATATTTTTGTAAGAAATAATTAAACAGGACAGAAAGCACACTCTCTTTTCAGAACATGGGGCACTAAAACGGTTATACAAAGCCAGTAATCCTTTCATGGGTGTAGGAAAAATTGGGAGAAAACCATTGGTGGTAGCAGAGTGAAAGGTCTTCAAGGGGCTATTTATGAGAAAATAAACCCAACCCTACATATTGAAATACTAACAACGTATGCATCTCTTAAAAGCTATACTCTTTTCTCAGTGATGCTGCTATATTTAAGATTTTTTTTTTTATTTGGAAATATGGACATTTTCAGAAAGCCAAATTGGAAATTGTTTATTAAAAGATCACTATTTAATTTTTCCCCCTGTTTTCTGTTAGGCAGTGGGGCTATTCCCTGTATTCACTAGACTTGTCTCTGAATTTCCTTTGGTTATTTCTAAAAAGCCAGAGGATGGAGAGGCACTTCCACCCCTGAGGCTATCCAAATCTGAGTTCTGAAAGTGGCAGCAGAATTTGAATAAGGATATTTAATTAGTATTTTAGGTTGTGGTATAGAATCTCTTGGATGTTCGTAAGGAAAATGAACTGCATACTCTTCAGTCATTTTTGCAGCTTTGGATATCATTAAATGATATCCAGTTGACCCTGAAACAACACCAGTATTAAGGATGTTGATCCTCTGTGCACAATTGAAAATTCCAGTGTAACTTAGAGTTGATCCTCAATGTATATGCTTTTCCCCTGTACCCACGGTTCCGCATCCTCTGATTCAAGCAACCTTGGATCCAGTAGTACTGAAATATTTACTGAGCTTCCCTGGTGGTCCAGTGGTTAAGAATCTGTGCTGCAATGCAGGGGACACCTGTGTGATCCCTGGTCTGGGAAGATCCTCCATGCTGTGGGACAACTCCTGAGCCTGAGCTCTGGAGCCTGTGAGCGGAAACGACTGAAGCCCGTGCCCCTAGAGCCCGCGCTCCACAACAAGAGACTCTGTTGCCATGAGCAGCCCGGGCAGCGCAGTGAAGAACAGCCCCTGCTCACCGCTACTGAGGCTTCCCAGGTGGCTCAGTGGTAAAGAATCTGCCTGTCAAGTAGGAGACACAGGTTGGCATCCTGGATCGGGAAGATCCCCTGGAGAAGGAATTGGCAACCCACTCCGGTATGCTTGCCTAGGAAATCCCTGCCTAGGAAATCCCATGGTCAGAGAAACCTGGTGGGTTACAGGCCATGGGGTCCCCAAGGGTTACTCACAACTGAGCGACTACACAACACTGCAACTAAAGAAAGCCTGTGCACAATGATGAAGACCCAGCACAGCCAAAATAAATGATTTTTTAAAATTACTACTGAAAAAAAATCCTAATATAAGTGAACCTGCACAGTTCAAATGCATGTTGTTCAAGGGTCTACTGTGCTTTTTAGGTAGATCAAACTCAGTGACACATGGTCCTGCCTAAACGAACAAAATACAATTAACCAGGTATTTATTTCACAGCAATAGAGTACCTTTTAAAGGAAATAAATATTTGCAAAGTAATTTTGAGTTCTTACTCTGTGCATGTAAACCATCAATATCAAAGTCAGCAAATAACACAGCTGCCTCAAACGGAGTCAGTCAGGGCAAAAGTTTTAAGAGAAGTGTTTAAGGAGCTATTTCTCTTCTCTCCTTTGTGGAGAATAACTTATCCTTTGTACTACCTTCCTGACAGGAATGGAAGCGTGCTGGGAATGCTGACTGCATGGCAGTTAAGTCATTTGTGACTATTAAATGGTTTGCATCCTAGCAGGACTGAGATGTAGCAGAACTGCATGGGCCCACACATTTCCACGGCAGAGATGCTGCTCAGTGGACTCTTAGGCTTTTGTTGTTATAGCTTTCACCCTGATGAGGTTGTGAGTCAAGATTTGCCTTCAGATTCTGACTGATATTGAAACCAGGACCCTATGGTCCTTGCCTCCCATGTCCTCCACCTGTCTTTTGTCTGCGGAAAAACTTTAGTCCAAGAGTAAGTTTAATGAGAAGTAAGAACATGCAGAAACAAAGGAAAACAGTCAGAAGAGACCACATGGTAATAATTAATAATTTAGCCATGAAGCAAAGTCAGGGACATTTAATTCCTTCTCAAGGGCTATAGATATCTTCCTTGGTAGCTCAGTCGGTAAAGAATCCACCTACAATGCTGGAGACCTCAGTTCAATTCCTGGGTTGGGAAGATCCCCTGGAGAAGGGATAGGCTACCCACTCCAGAATTCTTGGGCTTCCCTTATGGCTCAGCTGGTAAAGAATCCACCTGAAATGTGGGAAATCTGGGTTCAATCTTTGAGTGGGGAAGATCCCCTGGAGGAGGGAAAGGCTACCCACTCCAGTATTCTGGCCTGGAGAATTCCATGGACTCTGTAATCCACGGAGTCGCAAAGAATCAGACATGGCTGAATGACTTTCACAAGGGCTATAGATAGTATTCTGAGCCATATCCTGTGAGCTGTCTTGTATATACTGAAAACCCCACCCCCATTCAAAAAAGTTAACTAATTGATGACCAGACATAAGCTTCCACAATTCTGAGAACTGATTCAAGGAATGGAAACAAACTGGCCCTGGAACTGAAGATTCAGTTCAGTTCAGTTCAGTCGCTCAGTCGTAGCCGAGTCTTTGCTGCTGCTACTGCTGCTAAGTCGCTTCAGTCGTGTCCGACTCTTTACAACCCCATGAATCGCAGCACACCAGGCCTCCCTGTCCATCACCAACTCCCAGAGTTCACCCAGACTCACGTCCATCAAGTCAGCGATCCCATCCAGCCATCTCATCCTCTGTCGTCCCCTTCTCCTCCTGCCCCCAATCCCTCCCAGCATCAGAGTCTTTTCTAATGAGTCAACTCTTCGCATGAGGTGGCCAAAGTACTGGAGTTTCAGCTTTAGCATCATTCCTTCCAAAGAAATCCCATCTCCTTCAGAATGGACTGGTTGGATCTCCTTGCAGTCCAAGGGACTCTCAAGAGTCTTCTCCAACACCACAGTTCAAAAGCATCAATTCTTCGGCACTCAACCTTCTTCACAGTCCAACTCTCACATCCGTACATGACCACAGGAAAGACCATAGCCTTGACTAGGCGAACCTTTGTTGGCAAAGTGATGTCTCTGCTTTTGAATATGCTATCTAGGTTGGTCATAACTTTCCTTCCAAGGAGTAAGCGTCTTTTAATTTCATGGCTGCAGTCACCATCTGCAGTGATTTTGGAGCCCAGAAAAAGAAAGTCTGACACTGTTTCCACTCTTTCCCCATCTATTTCCCATGAAGTGATGGGACCAGATGCTAAGATCTTCGTTTTCTGAATGTTGAGGTTTAAGCCAACTTTTTCACTCTCCACTTTCACCTTCATCAAAAGGCCTTTTAGTTCCTCTGGAACTGAAGATTAAGTGTACTTAAAACAATCAAGATGGCATTGATCAGACCACTGATGACCAATTTCAAGATGACTGTCAGAGCTAACTGTACTTTTTCTGCATGTAGTCCCCTCCCTTGTTCTATAAAAGCTCCAGCTCACTGATTGTCCGTGGTTGCCTTTGGACATGTGTCTGCCCACCCACCACCACCCCTCTGGGTGGCTAGCATCCAAAATAAAGTGAACTTCCCTTTCCACTAATCTGGCCTCTTTAATGGCTTTTGATCGGCAAGCAGCCAGACCCCATTTTCGGTTACAGTATGAGTTTGTGGAAACAAAACAGGCAGGAGACATCTATTGGGATGGCAGACCTGAGGAAAATTACAAGCAAAATCAGCATCTTCTCATGCCTAATGCTGCTGCTGCTGCTGCTAAGTCGCTTCAGTCGTGTCCGACTCTGTGCGACCCCATAGACGGAAGCTCACCAGGCTCCCCTGTCCTTGGGATTCTCCAGGCAAGAATACTGGAGTGGGCCTAATACCAAGTCTAATTCTGGAAAGTGTGAAGAACATGGATCATTAGACTGCCGCACAAACGTGTTGGGACTTCTCTGGTGGTGCAGTGGATAAGAATCCACTTGCCAGTGCAGGAGACACAGGTTCAAGCCCTGGTCTGTGCAGATTCCACATGTCATGGAGCAGTAAGCCTGTGCACCCCATCTACTAATCATGGGCTCTAGATTCAGGAGCTGCAACTACCGAGCCTGCGTGCCTAGAGTCTGTACTTTGCAATGAGAGATGCCACCAAAATGAGAAGCCAGTGTACCACAGTGAAGAGTAGCCCCCCACTCACTGCAACCAGACAAAGCCTGCACAAAGCCAGGAAGACCCAGTGCAGCCAAAAATAAATACATTTTTTTAAGTGTAAAAAAAGAAACCCAAAACAACAAACACCCAAGGGTTGACCCTTGGAATGGCTATACACTACCCATAAAGTTGGAGACGCTTCCTCAAGCTGATATATGGCTAATTTTAGACACTGGATATAAAAAGTGCCATCAGTCAGTTTCACTAGTAGGTTGTACATTACTCTCTTAAATTAGGTTCTCCCAGATGTAAATCTTTAATGAAGGATTTGCATGCATGTCTTTTCTTTGGGAGGTGATTCTCGGCAGGCTCCTTAGGGAAATGGGGAAGTGATATAAAGAAGGGAAGAAAGCCAATAATGCCCACGTTGATGAGCAGATTATCTCTCAGAGTAACTGGGGCTCCATCCGCGGGCATTTCTGGGAAACTTACAGAGGGCATTGTCAAAGCTGGAGTGAGCTAGCTGGGGTGTCTGCCACTAACTCCCGTTAGTTACTCGTTGAACGTTGTTCCTGAGAGCCTTAACTCCCTGGCTTAAATGGCCACAGAAAGCCCTCAGGCAAAGAGCTGAAGGTGCTTGCATTCTGAAGTCCTGTGGAATGGCGAGTTCCAAAATGAAAAGGGGGTGGGCAAAGATGCATGGGATTTGCTGCAATTGTTACCCTCATTTCATATACAAGGCAACTGAGGAACAGGGAAACTAAGCGTCTCACCCAGTTATTCGGGGATTATAAATATGTAGATGCTGATAAACACTGTTACTTATGCCCCCAAAATGTGTGTGTGTGTGTGTGTGTGTTTTATTTTTTGGCCTTGCTGTGCCTAGTTCCCCAACCAGGAATTGAACCTGTGACCCTTGCAGTGGAAACTCAGAGTCTTAACCACTGGACCACTAAAAAATATATTTTCAGTGGTGGAAAAGGATAAATGTATTAACTTCTCCTGGTGTTTCCTTGTGAACACATTTACTCGCCCTGGTGAGAATTGTATCCATCTCCTCATCCTGCTTTCCTTTCCCTTGTCAGCTCTCAGCTCATCAGCTCTCCCCAGCTTATGGGACACGCCACACAGTCTTCAGAGGGCACTTTCTCTACCTTCTGTAGGATCACCCCCACCCATTTTAACTCAGCACCTCTGTAAAGATCTTTACTCCAAAAAAGGTCATGTTCTGAATCACGAAGGGTAGGAGATGAACAAAGGACTCTGGGGGTGGTACAATTCAAGCCATAACAGTACATACCCGAAGAAGTACTTTAGACCCATGGAACAATCATTTATGTTAAATTTAGGGACAATCTTCATTTTTTGGTATTTCAAATGACTATAGTATTTTGAAGGATTTGGCATTTTGAAATTCTGAAAGATTAATGTTACAAATCAAATGTAAACCATGTAACTGAGTCATTGATTTTGGATTTGAAATTTTAAGTTGAAAAGTATAAGTCTTTGGCTAAGTTTGTAAATAATATTAGAATGTTTTAAAGAGCTTGAGAGTCCCTACATTTTAAAGTATAACTTAATAGATGTATATGGAATATCAAAGTATCTGGGAAAGTTTTGTATGTTGAACATTTATTTTAAAATATGTAAAAATAGGATCTATTATGTTACAGTTATAAATGAAGTTTAAAACATTTTAAGACAGTGTAGCCAAGTTTGTAAATGGTACAGAATATTTAAGAGAAGGTAAAGATATTAATCAAAGTTCCTATGGAAGTGATCATTGAATGGTATTAAGCTTATAACCATAATAATAATTTTCTAGGTTGAACTTAAAAGCTTAAGCAAAAACTACATTTTGCAATTTCTCACTTTATTAAGTTGAATATTTGATTTTTAAAAAATTATTTTCTGTGTATCAGTCTGCCCTCTAGAACACAAAAATCTCCCATTATTAAGAATATCGTGTAAAAAAAGAGTTGCCTCTTTCATCTAAAATTATAATCTTCTCTTATTACAAAAGCAGCACATCCCTATTACAGAAACCTTTGGAAATTCTTTTCAAAGATTTGAAAACATTCATAAGAAAAATTGTTATCATCCAGGAGACAATTACGACAATAAACATTCTTGAAATATAGTGTCTGCATGTGTCAGTCTTCGCAGTCTGTGGTTTCCAGGTCAGGGCAGTGGCGGCACTGGGGACTGGTAAACTCGTCTCTCCCCGACATCCCAGATGCACTGAAAAGATTCTGGGAGTGGAGCCCAGCAATCTGGTTATCATAGTGCTTCCAAGTGATTCAGCTGTATGCTAAAGTTTGAGAACCACCCATACATGTCAGAATTGTATACTTACAGGATAAGTACCTAGGAGACATATTGCTCGGTCAGTGGAGTATTTTTTTTTTAAACTGAACCAAACATTTTATTTAGATTGTACCATTTTTTCCACTAATGTCTGTTCTCTCCTGCGATCTAATCCAGGATCCTATATTACCTTCAGTCATCGCGTCTTTTCTGTCTCCTCTGGCCTATGGAAATTTCTCAGGCTTTCCTTGTTTTTTTACAAGACCTCAATATTTTTGAAGGGTATTTTTGAGATGTTCGTTGAATGTCCTTTATTTAAGGTTTGTCTCATGTTTTGTCATGATCAGATTGAAGTTATGAGTTTAAGGGAAGAACACCAAAAAGGTAAGGTACCCTTTTTATTGCATCATATCAAAGGGTACGTGATATCATCCTGATTTATCCATAGTGATGCTACTTTAACCAAATGGTTAAAAAAGTTACTATTTTTCTTTTTCTTTGAAAGCAAGTCACCAAGTACAGTCAACACTCAAGTGAAGGAACATTAAGGTCCACCTCCTAAAAGGTGGTGGTACCTGCATCTGTTGTTGGGAATTGTTCTCCTAAGAAGAAGTTCATCTCCCCTATTGATTGACTGGTTAGTTAGTTTCTATCAGTGTGGATTCATAGTTATTTATTTTATTCTTTGGGTTATAATCCAATACAACATTTATTTGTTCCCATTCTGTTCTAGTTTTGGCCAACTCTTTCAGATTGGTTCCTATCAATTTTTTCCCAGTTTTATTGAGATACAATGGACAAGCTAAATTTTAATATATTTAATTATACAATGTTATATGATGACGTTTCATAACATGCATATATATTGTGAAGGGACTCCCAAGATCAAGTTAATCAATATATCCATCACTTCACATAGTTACCTATTTTTTTTTCAATGAGAATGCTTAAGAGCAACCCTCCTTGCAAATTTCAATTTTATGATTCAATGTTATCAGCTGTAGTCACCACGCTGCACATTAGATCCTCAGAACTTACCCATCATATAGCTGACTGTACCATATTACCAACCTCCCCATTTCCATTTCCTTCCATCCTCATGGCAACCACCAATCTACTGTCTGTTTCTATGAGTTCAGTATTTTCCCCCTAGATTCCACACATAAGTGATACCACGAGGTATTTGTCTTTTTCTGTCTGACTTCTTTGACTTTTGTTTATTCTTTCTTTTGATGTCATAAGATGCTCCAAACTTCCAAGAATTCCAATTTTTTCAGTCCTACAATCAACCATTTCTCCATGGAGCCTTGATTCCTTTTAACTGGAAAATTGTGTTTAGTGACCGAGATCTGGGCACTGAGTGTATTTGTTGCTATTAGGATGTTACTCATCCTAGAGCTTCTGAGTGGGCAGAGCTATGAGATAGATACTTTTAAGGATTCCAATATTTTGCTAAATTGTCCTCTAATTGTTTTCAAGTTTACATTATACCACTAATATATGATAGAGAAGATTTTCCTATTAAAATTCCTATCAAAGGAATTACATATATATGTAAAAAAATTGCTATGATTTATTTTAACTTTATCAATAAGGTACATTTTTTTAAATGGTGTAACCATGCAGTTTATATTTCTGTGCCAATTAAATACTATCCATATACTTAACTGGATATTTTGTTTTCTCCTTTCATAAATTTTCTCTTTGTGGCATTTTCTTAATATATGTATATGTATTTTAATTGAAGTATAGTTAATTTCCCTACTGGCTCAGATGGTAAAGCATCTATCCGAAATGCAGGAGACCTGGGTTTGATCCCTGAATCAGGAAGATTCCCTGCAGAAGGGAATGGCAACCCAGTCCAGTATTCTTGCCTGGAGAATTCTATGGACAGAGGAACCTGGCAGGCTACAGTCCATGGTGTTGCAAAGAGTCAGACATGACTGAATAACTAACACTTTCACTTTCATAGTTAACTCAGTTCTGTGTTAATTACTGCTATACAACAAAGTGATTCAGTTATATATATATATATGTATTTTTTTAAATATTCTTTTCCCTTATGGTTTATCATAGGATATTTAGTATAGTTCTCTGTACTATACAGTAAGACTTTATCATCTTATATATAAAAGCTTTCTTTATGGCATCTTCTTATTCATTTTTCTACTACTGGTTATTTTCTAACTACTGTAAAAGAAAATATTTAAATGTATGCTCTTCAGATGTTAAGATGACGGAAAATGAACATACTAATAGCCATGTCTAATAGACCTCAGGGCTTAACATATTTAGGGAATGAACGAACAACCGTTCAGTTATCTGTTTGACCTGAAGCTCACCTGGAAAGACAATTGTTAGAACAGACTCCAGAGTAGAATGAAATACTGCGGCATCTCTGGTTGACCTTCCGCTGCACTGGCCGCTGACAGCAACCACTAACATCTTCTGAGTTTGTATGAAGTATGGGGTGATTTGAAGTTCTTCTCCCCTCTTGGCGAAAAGTCATGATTTAGCCGATGGCCTCATTTATAAGGATTGGCAGTCTATACACACTTCTTCTTCTGAACCTACATGGGGCACATGAATTTTGCTATATCTGCCAAAGAAAGTTAAGTTGGAGTCTGAAGCATAAAAGTGCAGTACAGAAGATCATAACCAGATCTTCATTTCATTTTTATTATAGTGACTTTGGTATAACATACTCAAAGGTAATAATAAAATTTAGCATGGGCTTTAAATATGAAGATAATGGGCGTATAAGGTACAAGAACAGATCCAGAGCCTAGAATAGTCTTATAAGTTTCTCTAGTCCTGAAAAATCAGGCAGTACCTTCTTTCACTCAATTCGCCCCCTGTTCTTTGATCCTATTTTTTTGTTGTTGCTCCGTCCCTAAGTCATGTCCACCTCTTTGCAGCCCCATAGACTGCAGCATGTCAGGCTTCCCTGTCCTTCACTATTTCCCGGAGTTTGCTCAAATTCATGTCCATTGAGTTGGTGATGCTGTCTAACCATCTTATCCTCTGTTGCCCCCTTCTCCTCCTGCCCTCAATCTTTCCCAGCATCAGGGTCTTTTCCAGTGAATCAGCTCTTCACATCAAGTGGCCAAAATATTGGAGCTTCAGCTTCAGTCCTTCCAGTGAATATGCAGGGTTGATTTCTTTTAGGATTGACAGGTTTGATCTCCTTGCTGTCCAAAGGACTCTCAAGAGTCTCCTCCAGCCCCACAATTTGAAAGCATCAACTTTGGCATTTCACATGATACACTCTGCATATATGTTAAGTAAGTAAGTAAGGTGATAATAAACAGCTCTGTTATACTCTTTTCCCGATTTTTAACCAGTTCATTTTTTCATGTAAAGTTCTAACTGTTGCTTCTTGACTCACATACAGGTTTCTTAGAAAATAGGTAAGGTGGTCTGGTATTCCCATCTAAGAATTTTCCACAGTTTGTTGTGATCCACACAGTTAAAGGCTTCAGTGTAGTCAATGAATCAGAAGTAGATGTTTTCTGGAATTCCTTTGCCTTCTCTGTGATCAAAAAATATTGGCAATTGGATCTCTGGTTCTTCTGCCTTTTCTAAACCCATCTTGAACATCTGGAATTTCTTGGTTCACCTGCTGTAGCCTAGCTTGAAGGATTTCAAGCATAACCTTACTAGCAGGTGAAATAAGTACAATTATCCAGTAGTTTAAACATTCTTTGGCATTGCCCTTCCTTGGAATTGGAATGAAAACCGACCTTTTCCAATCTTGTGGCCACTGCTGAGTTTTCCAAATTTGCTGGCATATTGAGTGCAGCACTTTAACAGCATCATATTTTAGCATCAGCTGGAATTCCATCACCTGCACTAGCTTTGTTTGTAGTGATGCTTCCTTCCTAAGGCCCACTTGACTTCACACTCCAAGATGTCTGGCTCTAGGTGAGTGATCACACTATCGTGGGTATTCTAGTCATTAAGACCTTTTTTTGTATAGTTCTTCTGTATTCTTGCCAGTTTTTCTTAATCTCTTCTGCTTCTGTTAGGTCTTTACCTTTTCTGTCCTTTATCTGCCCATCCTTGCATGAAATGTTCCCTTGATATTTCCTATTTTCTTGATGAGATCACTAGTCTTTCCCATTCTATTATTTTCCTCTACTTCTTTGCATTGTTCACTTAAGAAGGCCTTCTTATTTCTCCTTGCTGTTCTTTGGAATTCTGCATTTGGATGAGTGTATCTGTCTCTTTCTCTTGTCTTTCACTTCTCTTCTTTCCTTAGCTATTTGTAAAGCCTCCTGAAACAACCACTTTTCCATCTTGCATTTCTTTTTCTTTTGGGATGTTTTTGGTCACTGCCTCCTGTACAGTGTTACAAACCTCTGTCCATAGTTCTTTAGACACTCTGTCTACAGGATCTAATCCCTTGACTCTATTCATCACTTCCACTGTATAATCGTAAGGGAGTTGATTTAGGTCATACCTGAATGGCCTAGAGCTAACTGCAGTCCTGGGACGATGCCAGGTCATGCTTCTGCTTCAAGGCTTTTACACATACTATTTTCTCTGTCTGGATCATTATCTTTGATTTCCCCCAATTAAAGTATGCAGTTTTAAATTTTTATTAACATTGGAGTAGAGTTGATTGAGGGGCTTCCCAGGTGGCCCTGATGGTAAAGAACCCACCTGCCAATGCAGGAGACACCAAGAGACACGGGTTCTATCCCTGCAACAGGAAGATCCCCTGGAGTAAGAAATGGCAACCTACTCCAGTATTCTTGCCTGGAAAATTCCATGGACAGAGGAGGTTTGTGGCCTACAGTCCATGAGGCCACAGAGTTAGATGATTGTAGCCATGAAATTAAAAGACACTTGCTCCTTGGAAGGAAAGCTATGACAAACCTTGACAGTATATTAAAAAGCAGAAATACCACTTGTCCAACAAAAAGTATAGTCAAAGCTATGGTTTTCCCAGAAGTCATGTATGGGTGTGAGAGTTGGACCATAAAGGAGGCTGAGTGCTGAAGAAAGGGGGCTTTTGAGTTGTGAGGCTGGAGAAGACTCTTGAGAGTCACTTGGACTGCCAGGAGAGCAAACCAGTCAGTCCTAAAGGAAATCAACCCTAATATTCATTGGAAGGACTGTTGCTGACGCTGAAGTCCAATACTTTGGCCACCTGATGTGAAGAACTGACTCATTAGAAAAGACCCTGGGAAAGATCAAAGGCTAAAGAAAAAGGAGACGGCAGAGGATGAGATGGTTGGATGGCATCACCGACTCAATGGACGTGAGTTTGAGCAAGCTCTGGGAGTTGGCGATGGACAGAGAAGCCTGGTGTACTACAGTCCATGGGGTTGCAAAGAGTTGGACACGACTGAGCAACTGAACTGAGCTGAATCATAAGTTTCTCCATCTACATGGTCACAGGGTTCCCTCCCTCTGCTCTCAACTGTCTGCTCACATGTTACCTTCTCGATAAGAACTCCCTGAACTTGATGTTAAAGATGACAATCCCTTACTCTCAGATCTCTTTATTAATTGGGATTATGTTAGCAGCTATTACAGATACAACCTTAACTCTCAGCGGTTTACCATAATAAAAGTTTTATCCACTCAAAGGTCCAAATGGTGAATTACCCTAGAAATCAGTAAAGAAAAAAAGGAAATTGGTCATCGCAGCTTTTATTTATTTATTTTTGGCTGCACTGTGTCTTCATTGCTCTGCACAGGCTTTCTCTAGTCACTGCGAGCAGGGGCTACTTTTTGTTGTGGTGGGAGGGCCCTGGGGTACACAGCTTCAGTAGCTACGGCTCACAGGCTTGGCTGCTTTGTGACATGTGAAATCTTCCCAGACTAGGGATCGAACCCCTGTCCCTTGCATTGGCAGGCAGATGCCCATCCACTGCACCATCAGGGAAGTACACAGCAGATTTTTATGTGCCAAGAAAGAACCCATTCAGCATCACTCTCTCTACCCACATATAATCGGCCTGAATTTGGTCCCATGATTGAATGTAACTATAATACAAACTGACAGATGAAGGCTAGCTGTACGCACAGGAGGAACAGCAAGAAGGATGGATTAACAACTAACCAGAGTCTTCAACAGACATGCTAGGGTTTCTTTAAATGTCTCCTGATAGATTGAATAAGTGAATGGATCGGGGCTGTGGGTGGTTCATCCCAGAAGGTTCAAAGGGGCTTTGAGAGATTCAATAACAAGCGTGATTTCAGATTATTTCTAGGAATTTGTGTTAGAGTGGAAAAAGAACATGTGCTCCCTTGAAAAATTAGCACACCAAGCAGTAGGTGAGAAACTAAGAACTTTCATCATCAAGACTTCAGGAACTCAGAGGAAGGATCTAGTTCTGAGTACTGAAATGGGCTTCCTAGGTAGCTCAGGGTAAAGAATCTCCCTGCCAATGCAGAAGACGCAAGAGATGCGTGTTCGATCCCTGGATCAGGAAGATCCCCTGGGGAAAGAAATGGCAACCCACTACAATATTCTTGCCTGGGAAATCCCATGCACAGTGGAGCCTGGTGGGCTACAAAGAGTCAGACATGACTGAGTGACTAGACCACAACTGAAATGCTCAAGGAAGGTTTGGGAGGAGGTAGGACGCTCATGTTGAGTCTTTATAGGAAGGTTAAGAATTCAGTGAGTGGAGAGGAAGAAAAGGATTAGCCAGGTTAAGGAGAAAGCAAAGAACGTTGAGGACACTGGAAACTTGAGATGGACCTACTTATATACGTTAGGAATATACGCTATTTCAAATCCTGAAAGATGATGCTGTGAAAGTGCTGCACTCAATATGCCAGCAAATTTGGAAAACTCAGCAGTGGCCACAAGATTAGAAAAGGTCAGTTTTCATCCCGATCCCAAAGAAAGGCAATGCCAAAGAGTGCTCAAACTACCGCACAATTGCACTCATCTCGCACGCTAGTAAAGTAATGCTCAAAATTCTCCAAGCCAGGCTTCAGCAATATGTGAACCGTGAACTTCCTGATGTTCAAGCTGGATTTAGAAAAGGCAGAGGAACCAGAGATCAAATTGCCAACATCCGCTGGATTATCGAAAAAGCAAGAGAGTTCCAGAAAAACATCTATTTCTGCTTTATTGACTATGCCAAAGCCTTTGACTGTGTGGATCACAATAAACTGTGGAAAATTCTGAGAGAGATGGGAATACCAGACCACCTGATCTGCCTCTTGAGAAATCTGTATGCAGGTCAGGAAGCAACAGTTAGAACTGGTCATGGAACAACAGACTGGTTCCAAATAGGAAAAGGAGTACGTCAAGGCTGCATATTGTCACCATGTTTATTTAACTTATATGCAGAGTACATCATGAGAAATGCTGGACTGGAGGAAACACAAGCTGGAATCAAGATTGCCGGGAGAAATATCAATAACCTCAGATATGCAGATGATACCACCCTTATGGCAGAAAGTGAAGAGGAACTCAAAAGCCTCTTGATGAAAGTGAAAGTGGAGAGTGAAAAGGTTGGCTTAAAGCTCAACATTCAGAAAATGAAGATCATGGCATCTGGTCCCATCACTACATGGGAAATAGATGGAGAAACAGTGGAAACAGTGTCAGACTTTATTTTTCTGGGCTCCAAAATCACTGCAGATGGTGACTGCAGCCATGAAATTAAAAGACGCTTACTCCTTGGAAGGAAGGTTATGACCAACCTAGATAGCATATTCAAAAGCAGAGACATCACTTTGCCAACAAAGGTTCGCCTAGTCAAGGCTATGGTCTTTCCTGTGGTCATGTATGGATGTGAGAGCTGGACTGTGAAGAAGGCTGAGCGCCGAAGAATTGATGCTTTTGAACTGTGGTGTTGGAGAAGACTCTTGAGAGTCCCTTGGACTGCAAGAAGATCCAACCAGTCCATTCTGAAGGAGATCAATCCTGGAATTTCTCTAGAAGGAATGATGCTGAAGCTGAAACTCCAGTATTTTGGCCACCTCATGCGATGAGTTGACTCATTGGAGAAGACTCTGATGCTGGGAGGGATTGAGGGCAGGAGGAGAAGGGGACGACAGAGGATGAGATGGCTGGATGGCATCACTGACTCGATGAATGTGAGTCTGAGTGACCTCCGAGAGCTGGTGATGGATAGGGAGGCCTGGCGTGCTGTAGTTCATGGGGTCGCAAAGAGTCAGACACGACTGAGCGACTGATCTGATCTGATCTGATCTGATATACGTTAGGTCAAGAAGCATATCCATCAAGAGAAGCTACGTAATCTTATGGTAATACAACACCAACATCTCAGAGCTTTTAGACAACAATGGTTTATTTCTAGCTCATATAACATGTCATTGAGGTCAGCTGGGGGCTCTGTTTACTTGCCACTGTCTGCTGCGGGGTGGGTGGGTTGATAGATTAGTCACTCATGGGAACATTGTCAGTTACTGTGGCAAAAAGAAACACAGAGAGTCTTACTTTTCCAGTTAACAGTTCTGCTTCAAGGTGATATATGTCACGTCCACCTAAACTCATCGGATAGAACAGAAGTCACATGGCCTATGCCCAAATGGAAAGAATCTGAATATTTGGCAAACGTCAAAGACCATCACAGAGGGCAGTGAAGACTCAAGTTAGATCAGATGTACCAGCGTTGCCTATGTCTGTACAAACACCATGATTGGATAGAAATTAATTCAAGTTGAAAAATCCGGGGAGAATTCCAAACATATCTTTTCACCTAGATCACTTTTTAAATTCTCCAGCTATTGACCTGTCTCCTCACTACAAATCTCCACTCAGGTATTTGTGACTGTTTCAATTTATCAGTTGATTATTCAGTAAATATTTGCATACCGATTAGGCTAGGTGCTGGGAACACAGCAATGAATAAAGCAGTGATATTCCCTTCCTTGGATGAATGTGATAAACCGCAGGGGACTTTGTGGGCAAAGAAGGCACTGGTGAAAAAAACAAGACTCGTTAGAGAGAGGCACAGCCTTGTTGCTCACGTGTGCGTGGTGACCACAGAAGATGACCGTGCCATCTGTTAGGCAGGCTGGGTCTTACTTTACTTCTTCCACATCCCCTAAGATTCTAAACAGGATCCAAGGCACAGAGCAGATGCTTGTTGCTGCTAACTGTTCCCTCGTACAGCCTCCTTTCTTCTCCTTTGGCTCTCTCCCTTCCACTCCACCTTTGTCATTCTCTTTACTTGCAGTGACAGCACCATCCCTGATGAAACTCTGCTTTGTGAAAAGTACCGATCATTTTCAGAAAAGAAAGAAACAAAAAACTGGCCAAGAATTTTGGTTCAGCCTTTTCATTCCTTAAGTTGGCAGAGTGATGAATTTACTTAGAAAAGAAAGTGCCAAAGATAGATTTTGTGGATAATAAAAGTTAAAGGCAGGTGGATTGATTTGGGTTCTGCCAAACACAGATGTCTTGAGGACCTGCCCTAATTTTACAACTCAGTGCAGAGGGAGCCATTTACCCAGTGTTAGAAGAGTGGCTCTTTCATGCATTGGAGAAGGAAATGGCAACCCACTCCAGTGTTCTTGCCTGGAGAATCCCAGGGATAGTGGAGCCTGGTGGGATGCTGACTATGGGGTCGCACAGAGTCAGATACAACTGAAGCGATTTAGCAGCAGCAGCAGCAGAAGAGTGGCTTAAAAAAAACACCTCGTGACTGGAATTTAGAAAATAAGCTTGCATGGAGAGAAAAAGAACTTGAACCTTATCTCCTTTATTTAGGAAAAAAAAATGCTAAATCTCATTCTTTGTCAAATCTAGCGAGAAACCTGAACTTGGTGCCCAATGGCTGATCAATATTGTTTGTTTCTCTGAATTTATGTTCTTGTTTTTATTTCCTGTAAGAAGTATTTCCCTAATACTACACACACACACATTAATACACACTTTTCAAAGGGCTCTTGAAATAAGAACCTAATATGTAATTAGGAACACCATGACAAAGTACCTCCATCCCATCCCTAAGAATCGGTAAGTACTATATTGCAGTAATGTCTTTTGAAGTCTAATTTTACAAAATTTACATTTTGAATTTTAGCCCAAGAGGTTTAGAAAATTGCAAACTGCACTTTGCAGTTTTCCAAGATTCAGATTCATTTTCCAAGCAATGCTGTGAGTCAACAACCTTAAATCTGTCACGTTAGATTACTAGAATATGTATATTCATGTTACTATTGCTCTAACATTAGAGTACCAGTTCCCTGCTATAATGAGCTAAACGTGAAAAACAATTAATTCCAAACAAGACAAATACGCACAACTTTCTAAATGAAGCCCATGCTGTGTAGCTTACTTTTCATGGTCACATTTAATACAATAAATCAGAGCATAAATAAACAAATAGACAAGCAAGCATACATCAGCCCTTATGTTTGAGTTTCAGCAAGAAATAAAGACTTGGGTTGTTTATGGGGTACATGTTTATCCCTGAAAAGCCTATAGCAAGGTCATCTGTAATTTCACTCCTCACAGGCAGAGATTTTTGTTTTCTCTTGTTCAGTCTAGTTATCTCAGCTTTCTTTACTTCTGTAAAGGTTTTCTGAGCGCTGAGGACTAGTGTGTACATTTATTAGCAGTGGGCAGTTTTAGAAGTAGGTGCAGTGGAGAGAGAGATGGACAAGGGACGAACGGTAACAAAGGCTCACGAAGCCTCAGCTGAATACAGAGACGGGAGAAGGAAGAAAGGAGCTCAGCGACGGGAAACGACAGGGACAATGGATTGGCGAGGATTGGATGAGGTCCAAGTACTGTTGGTGGCTTCCTTGGTGGCTCAGTGGTTAAGAATCTGTCTGCCAATGCAAGAGATGCGGGTTTGATCCCTTGGTCTGGAAGACTCCCTGGGAAAGGAAATAGCAACTCACTCCAGTATTCTTGCCTGGAAAACCCATGGACAGAGGAGCCTGGTGGACTACAGTCCTTAGAGTCTCAAAGAGTTGGACACAAATTAACAACTAAACAGCATCAGCAAAGTACTGTTGAAGTGAAA
This sequence comes from Tragelaphus eurycerus, assembly GCA_935064755.1. Classification (NCBI taxonomy): domain Eukaryota; kingdom Metazoa; phylum Chordata; class Mammalia; order Artiodactyla; family Bovidae; genus Tragelaphus; species Tragelaphus eurycerus. The sequence goes on along the minus strand of CAKXYN010000034.1, from coordinate 5,118,204 downwards.
GGTGCATCGGGAAGGTAGGAAGAAGGACGCATGATGTATTAGGGAGTGAGCATCCGTGAACAATTTCAGAGGTAATGAAAGCTGGAGTGTGGTTCTGAGCATGAGTGGGAAAAGGAGATGAGGATACGGTGCCTTGTCTGTACCATCCTCACAGCTGCTAAAACCAGGAGCTGCTGTGGAGAAGAGAACAGTGGCCCCATGGACCAGGTGTGGGATTCCTCAGTGGACAAGGAAAATGTGTTTAGACAGTGAAAGAATGAGAGGGTACCCCCTGGCCAGGAGCCCTGCTTCTGCATATTGCCCCAGATACACTTGAAGACATGACAATAGACAGCATTACTGAGAAATTTCCACAAGCCAGACACTCACCTAAAAGCTTTATATTCATCTTCTCACTTACTCTTCCCAAAAATATAAAGCTATTTGGGGAATTCCCTGGGAGTCCAGTGGTTAGGACACTGCGCTTTCACTGCTGAGGGTGCAGGTTTGATGCCTGGTTGGAAAACTAAGATCCCGCAAGCTGTTCTGTCCAATTTAATGAATAAACAAAGCTGTTTTCCCCCTCAATTTTGCAGGTTAGGAAAGGGATCTAAGAAAGATGAACTTTGCTCAGTCAACAGGATTACAGTCTGGACTTGTAATCTGTTCCAGATTCTGTGTTCTTAACCAATAAGCTGTATTGTCACTCAGTTTGGGACCCCATCTAGGTGAGGCTAATGACCTTGAGTGGAGACTTTTTCTGGAACCATCATGAGAAACTTCAACAGCCTAATCACTTGATCAAGACCGGTTTGCTAGATTTCAGAGGCAGGTGCTTAAACATGAAGCATAAACAGAGACTGTGGTGCTAAGTAGTGTCCGTCTCTTTGTGACCCTGTGGACTGTAACCTGTCAGGCTCCTCTGTCCATGCAATTTCCCAGGTCAGAATAGTAGAGTGGGTTGCCCTTTCCTCCTCCAGAGGATCTTCCTGATCCAGGGATCAAACCTGTGTCTCCTGCATTGCAGGTGGATTCTTTACCACTGTGCCACCTGGGAAGCCCTCAAATGGACCAAAGTGCTTTATGATAAATAACAGGAGAGAAGGGAAAACCTGCTTCCCATCCTCCCTGGCAGGCATCACTATCAGCCTGATGAAAGTGTGGGGATGGAAGAGAACACCATGTTGACCAAGGAAATTGCTTAAGTGGCCGTGTGATTGCTGATTTGGCAATTCCGAGACTACTTGCAGCCCAGAAAGGGAGGAATAGCTGTGGAGGGGCATGGGGAGGGGAGGTTCCCTAAGCTGCAATATGCTCAACCCTGAACTAGTTCAGGTTATTGCAGAAGATGATATTTGCTGCCCTAAGTGATCTCTAAATGGCTATGAAAAGCTGTGGATTCATATCTGAGTCCTATTTTACACCTGTATAAATTTGAGAAAGTCACTCTCTTTTTTTCCCTTTGAAGATTTTTTAATGTGGACTATTTTTAGTCTTTTTTGAAGTTGTTACAGTATTACTTCTGTTTTATGCTTTGATTTTATTGGCCCTGAGGCATAGGGGATCATAGCTCCCCAACTAGGAGTGGAACCTGTGCCCCCTGCATGGAAAGTAAAGTCCATGGATGTCCCAGAAAGTCAGTCTCTCTTAGTCTTCATTTCCTCAATGTAAAATAATAATAATATTGCCTATGGTTGTTGTGGTAGTAGAGTCATATACGTGAAAGGACTTGGTTTGGTGCCTGACACCGAGGATCATCTTAGACTTTAATTTCAATTTCCCTGCTAGCAAGCAAAATTATAAGTGAGTTTTATTCAATCAAAATTAATTGCTTAATTTGTTGGATACCAACCATCAGAGAAAATACCAGAACCAAGGCTTGAGTCCTGGAGGCCCTGTGCAATGACCCTACCTCTCTGGCACTAATTTCCTATATGATCTTGAGAAAATTGCCAGCGCTTCCCAAGGTCCATTTTCCTTGCCCCTAAGAAGGTAATGTATTCTAAATCAACAAGTCTTAACCTAAGGCTAATTTTTGTATATATGTGCTTTTTAAAATAAGATCAACACAAACGTAGAGGACGGTCTTGTAGACACAGCCCGGGAAGGGGACGGTGGGACAAAGTGAGACAGTAACGCTGACATATACGCAGTGCTGTGTGCAAAGCAGAGAGCTAGTGGGGAGCTGCTGTGTAACTCAGGGGCACTCTGTGACACCCTGTGACAACCCGAGGGTGGAATGAAGGGGTGGGAGAAAGGCTCAAGAGGAAGGGGATATATATATATATATCAGATCAGATCAGTCACTCAGTCGTGTCCGACTCTTTGCGACCCCATGAACCGTAGCACGCCAGGCCTCCCTGTCCATCACCAGCTCCCGGAGGTCACCCAGACTCACACCCATCAAGTCAGTGATGCCATCCAGCCATCTCATCCTCTGTCGTCCCCTTCTCCTCCTGCCCTCAATCCCTCCCAGCATCAGAGTCTTCTCCAATGAGTCAACTCTTCGCATGAGGTGGCCAAAATACTGGAGTTTCAGCTTTAGCATCATTCCTTCTAAAGAAATTCTGGTTTTTCTTCCGAATGGATTGGTTTGTCTTCTCTCTCCCCAGGGAAGAAATATTCTCCCCCCCAACACAAAAAAAAAAAAAATTACTCCTCCGCCCTCTCTTCACCACCCCCCCCCCATCCCAAAAAAAAAAAAGAGAAAAGAAAACAGCCGTGACGAGGGGAACCCCTTTTTGTAAAAAAAATTTCTCTCTTTTTAAAATACTATATCGAGGGTGGTCATTATTTTTCCACCAAGGAAGAAGCATTTTAATTTCTGGGCGGGGGCCCCCCTCCCCGGGGTTTTGGAGCCCAAAAAAACAAGTCTGACACTGTTTCCACTGTTTCCCCATCTATTTCCCATGAAGTGATGGGACCAGATGCCATGATCTTCGTTTTCTGAATGTTGAGCTTTAAGCCAGCCTTTTCACTCTTTTTTTTTTTCAATAGTGACGTTGGCTTCTTTTCTCTTTTTTCTTTCAGAGTGGTGGGGTCTGTTTTTTTTATGTTTTTGATTTTTATTTTTTCTCCCAAATTTTTTTTTAACTTTTTTTTTTTCCACTCACCATTTTTTATGATGTACTTTGCATAAAAATTAAAAAAAAAAGGTGAAAATATGCAGCCTTGACGTACTCCTTTTCCTATTTGGAACCAGTCTGTTGTTCCATGAACAGTTCTAACTGTTGCTTCCTGACCTGCATAAAGGTTTCTTAAGAGGCAGATCAGGTGGTCTGGTATTCCCATCTCTTTCAGAATTTTCCATAGCTTATTGTGATCCACAAAGTCAAAGGCTTTGGCATAGTCAATAAAGCAGAAATAGATGTTTTTCTGGAACTCTCTTGCTTTTTCCATGATCCAGCGGATGTTGGCAATTTGATCTCTGGTTCCTCTGCCTCTTTTCTAAAACCAGCTTGAACATCAGGAAGTTCACGGTTCACATATTGTTGAAGCCTGGCTTGGAGAATTTTGAGCATTACTTTACTAGCATGTGAGATGAGTGCAATTGTTCGGTAGTTTGAGCATTCTTTGGCATTGCCTTTCTTTGGGATTGGGATGAAAACTGACCTTTTCCAATCTTGTGGCCACTGCTGAGTTTTCCAAATTTGCTAGCATATTGAGTGCAGCACTTTCACAGCATCATCTTTCAGGACTTGGAATAGCTCCACTGGAATTCCATCACCTCCACTAGCTTTGTTCGTAGTGATGCTTTCTAAGGCCCATTTGACTTCACATTCCAAGATGTCTGGCTCTAGGTCAATGATCACATCATCATGATTATCTGGGTCTTGAAGCTCTTTTTTGTACAGTTCTTCTGTGTATTCTTGCCACCTCTTCTTAATATCTTCTGCTTCTGTTAGGTCCACACCATCTCTGTCCTTTATCGTGCCCATCTTTGCATGAAATGTTCCTTTGGTATCTCTGATTTTCTTGAAGAGATCCCTAGTCTTTCCCATTCTGTTGTTTTCCTCTATTTCTTTGCACTGATCACTGAAGAAGGCTTTCTTATCTCTTCTTGCTATTCTTTGGAACTCTGCATTTAGATGTTTATATCTTTCCTTTTCTCCTTTGCTTTTCGCCTCTCTTCTTTTCACAGCTATTTGTAAGGCCTCCCCAGACAGCCATTTTGCTTTTTTGCATTTCTTTTCCATGGGGATGATCTTGATCCCTGTCTCCTGTACAATGTCACGAACCTCATTCCATAGTTCATCAGGCACTCTATCTATCAGATCTAGGCCCTTAAATCTATTTCTCACTTCCACTGTATAATCATAAGGGATTTGATTTAGGTCATACCTGAATGGTCTAGTGGTTTTCCCTACTTTCTTCAATTTAAGTCTGAATTTGGCAATAAGGAGTTCCTGATTCGTGTTGTATGGCAGAAACCAATACAGCATTGCAAAGCAGTTATCTTCCAATTAAAAAAAAAAAACAAATAAAATCTATAGCTGTTAGCCAATTTTCAAAGAGCTCTGTAATGCAGTCATGGATAGTAGTATCCTGGAATCTACATAGCCTCTAAAATTTCATCTGCTATCTAACAGTCCCAATCTAGTCAAGCTCCTAATTGACTCGTCTTTTCAGTTCAATAGTATCCATTAATATATTATAAGATGATATAATATTTTATTGGTTATTTTCCAGTCAAAATGGAAAGGTTCTTTCCTGGCCTCCCTTCCTTCCTGCAGCATTCTCATAGCCGCTGGGAAAATGATGTAGTCCTGGTGTTTCTACACCAAGGGTTCTGATTACCCAAGTGGTTTCCTAAACTTGTTATCCTTCTTATCCTTCTTGGTTCATTTTTTTTTAATGTTCTCTCTTTTGGCTAATTCACCAGAATACAGATTTAATTAAAAGGTGGCAACATATTGCAACTCTCACTGCCAAGATACATGATTAATAAGAGAGCCTGTAGGCTTCCAGATCATTTGATTGTGTTTATTTTGAACATCTTGAAATGCACAAGATCACATTGAGATCAGTGTCAGATTACAACCTCACCATGCTAAATAAATAACTGCTAATATTCAAAAGTAAACTGAGGACAAAATACTAGATGTAAATGAATGTGTTAGTAAGCAATATAGTCACTTGAAATGAAAATTACAGGGTTAAACAATTGCATCCTGGAGTTGGAAGAAGTAAAATATTTATTCTGTTAATATTTACAGAGTCAACAATGTGCTTTGCAAGGAGATGTAATCCTGAGCTTGAATTCTCCAAGAAATTAGTTTATTGTGATGTTCAAGAATATGGTAAATGTATGCAAATAACTAAAATATAGGGTTACAAGTGTTAAGTTCTGGCTCAATATTGATAGATTAACTGCTGCAGTTGTCAAAGGTCAGAGAGAAAACTTTAAAATGTGGAAAGATCTCAGACAGACATTAGCCATTGAGCTGATTCTTGAGTCACAGGTTGAGTTTGGACATGTGAAATACAGGTGTCAGCATTCAAATAGAGGCAATGACGTGGACAAAACAAAGAGAGAAATCTGGAAGGTTACAGGCTTCTTCAGGATGTGTATTTATTTACTTCTGGTGTCAGTAGTATGTCTTGACTTCCTGGAGCTGGGATTCAGAAATGGGAACAGGTGGAAATGAGAGAAGCCTCTGTCTACTCATCTCAAAGGGAGGCTTTGCTTGTGCTCTCATCTCAAGCACTCTGATGGGATCCCTGTTTATAGGGACCATTTACATGATGAACTGCCGTGGGGAAGGTATCCAGAGGAGAGATGGTCCCTAACACTGAGAATGCACAGTCTCTGTCTGGAGATCATCCTTCTTGTTACTTCCTGAAAGGCAGGAGTTATGAGTTAAAGGGACCAGTGACAATGGAAAACTTTAACTCGGGAAACTTCAGCTTCTTTTTTTTTTTTTTTTTAATATAGATTAATTTATTTTAATTGGAGGTTAATTACTTTACAATATTGTATTGGTTTTGCCATATATTGATATGAATCTGCCACGGGTATACACGTGTTCCCCATCCTGAACTCCCCTCCCACCTCCTTCCCTATACCATCCCTCTGGGTCATCCCAGTGCACCAGCCCCGAGCATCCTGTATCATGCATCGAACCTGGACTGGTGATTTGTTTCACATATGATAATATACATGTTTCAGTGCCATTCTCCCAAATCATCCCACCCTCGCTGAGCTTCTTTAAAAATAGGAAGACCTAAGGACTTCCCTGGTGGTCCAATGGCTAAGACTTCTCCCTCCCAATGCAGGGGGCCCAGGTTTGATCTCCAGTCAGGGACCTAGATCCCACGTGCCCACAACTAAATACCCCACACAACAGCAATGAAAATCGAAAATCCTGCATGCCACATCTAAGACCCAGCGCAACCAAATGAATAAATAAATATTTAAATAAAAAAAGGGAAGATCTGGAAAGTCTGGGCAGTTTCACTCATGTATGTTACTTCACTGGCCTTTATAGGAATTTGAGGTTTATCTCCACAGAGTAGAGAAATGTGACATCATATGGGCCAGATTCAGGGGGCGGAAATTACATGGAATGGGTAGGCTACGTGTGTTTGAAGACTCACAGGCTGAAAAAAGGGCTTCCCGGGTGGCACCAGAGGCAAAGAACCCACCTGCCGGTGCAGGAGACATAAGAGACGCTGGTTCAATCCTGGGTCAGGAAGATCCCCTGCAAGAGGAAATGGCAACCTACTCCAGTATTCTTGCCTGGAAAATCCCATGCACAGAAGAGCTTGACAAGTTACAGTCCATGGCGCTGCAAGGAGTCAGACAGGACTGAAGCAACTCAGCACATGTGAATTGAAGACTCTTCTGTGATAAATGGTGAGCAGAGGATGAAGCAAAAATTAAGCACCTTGGCACAGAGTAAGAGTAAAACTTCCCTTTCTGTCTCCCTTCCATTATAGCTGCTGGCCTCTGCTCCTTCATAACAGGCACACTTTCACCATACACACTTCCTATGAACTGCTGCGGCCAGAAATCCTGGCGAAAGTCCGAGTGATCAGACAGTTGTCTGTTGTTCGCCTGTTCTAGAAAAATACTCGTCAAAGGCCAACGGGGAACTTTGCTTGGCCCTTGGCAGCCACCATTGATTGCAAACTGCCTTTATTTGCTCTTGGCTAGCATGTCTCTCTCTCTTTTTTTCCCTTTCTGTATTTTTGGCCTGAAATTCTAAATTTAATGAACATGATTCAATTGTCCTTTTTTACCGCTTGCTTTTTTTCTAATGAATGATTTCACAGCATTCTTTTTTTTAATGGGGAAATTGTCAAAGTTTAAAACAAAGCTTCCATTTTGCAGATCCATTTTCTAGGTTAATCTCATTAGTAGGTCTAGATAAGGCGTAATATTTGTGTCAAAGAAAGGAAGTCAGCAAGCTCCCATATCTTAAGAAAATTACATTCTCTGAAAGCAAGTTTGCCTCTATCTAATCACCAAAGACACCTTTTTTTTTTTTTCTAGACAACCAAACACAAATTGGCTGATCCCTTGAAAAAAATAATTCAAGGGTTAGAGAAGAAGGTTAGAGTTTATGTAAAATAAAACAACCAGAAAAACACACTGTCATCCAAGTTACCAGTCATCTGAATAGACAGGAAATACACTCACGTATCATCTAGACTCAAATAGTAGAAGTGACGGCCAATATTTAGAAACACATAATTTCTTGGGTAAAAGTCAAAGCTCAAATTCCAAGCCAAATTGTGCTGCACATGTCATGATTTGTTATGGAGTTGATGGGGGAGCTAAGAAGCGGGGCTGGTGCTCATAAAGACCCACAACTTCACTGGGAGGAACCTTATGTCATAAAGAGTGAGGAGCAGACCATAGATAAAGTTGTGATGCTTGGCTGTGGGTTTCCCTATGTTAATTTTTGAAGATGCCTGCTGGCTGAGTCAGAGTGGAGAGTGACAGCTAGCCACTCGATGGGGTGGGGAGTGCTCATCAAAGTCCAGGCAAACCAAAAGGAAACAGAGGACCAGACCCTAGAGCAGATGTGAGCGACTGTAACAGCCCCACACCATCCAGGAAGGTCCTGACTGCTGCTGCTAAGTCACTTCAGTCGTGTCCGACTCTGTGAGACCCCATAGACGGCAGCCCACCAGGCTCCCCCGTCCCTGGGATTCTCCAGGCAAGAACACTGGAGTGGGTTGCCATTTCCTTCTCCAATGCTTGAAAGTGAAAAGTGAAAGAGAAGTCGCTCAGTTGTGTCCAACTCTTAGCGACCCCATGGACTGCAGCCCACCAGGCTCCTCCATCCATGGGATTTTCCAGGCAAGAATACTGGAGTGGGTTGCCATTGCCTTGAGCATCAACTTGTAGGATGTGCTAGGGGGGAAGGAGGGCTTTGGTCTTTTTTTTTTAAAGAACCATTCTTTTTTCTTAAATTTTATTTATTTGTTTAGTTTTATGATTTGGCAGTGCTGGGTCTTTGTTGCTGCCGGGGCTTCTCTCTAGTTGTGGAGAGCAGAGACCACTCTCCAGGTGGAGTATGTGAGCTTCTCATTGCAGTGGCTTCTCTTGCTGTCAAGCACAGGCTCTCGGGCCTGCAGGCTTCAATAATTGTGGCACGTGGGCTCAGCAGTTGCAACTCCCAGGCTGCAGGGCACAGGCTTAGTAGTTGTGCATGGAGTTAGTTGCTCTGAGGCATGTGGGATCTTTCCGGAGCAGGGATTGAATCTGTGTCTCCTGCACTGGCAGGCGGATTCTTTACCACTCAGCCACCAGGGAAGCCTCAGGGCTTTGGCCTTGGCTAACATTCACTTCTTAGTCTTTCTTTCCTTCCCTTCCCCAGGGGCCTGTGTCACTACGTGTGTTACACTGAAAACTTCTGAACACTTAATACTAACTGATGGATTGTAGCAGTAATAGCAGTCAGTGATATTAACAGCGAATACCCATACTGTACCCACTATTTTTTATTCACTGTTCTAATTATATATATTAATGGAGCTAACCCTTATAGCCACTCGGTGAGATTGGTACAATTTTTATCCCCACTTTTCAGGTAAGGAAACATGAGCCCAGAAGTGTTAAGTGACTTACCCAAGGGTGCACAGCAAGATTCACCACTGCGGGGGAAGTGGGATGCTAGCTGGGAGTGTCTAGCCTCTGCCTTCCACGCTGTTCACTCAGTTGCCACTCATGGCTGGAGTGGGGGAAGCATGAAGCCAAGCTGATGTCTGTGAGGACCTCGGAGCTCTGTCTTGTCATACCCCTGCCCTCACACCCCCGATACCACCGTCATCTCCAGGGTCCATTGGCCACGTGAGATGGAAAATGCCAGGCCTGGAGAGAGAGCCCTTAAGGGTGGATGGAACAGGAGAGCTGACAGGCACGTAGGGGCCACTGAGGATGAATGGAAAAGCAGGGCTCTCGGATGGCAAAGAAACACCACAGAGAATGGATTTCATGTGCTGAGAGAAGAATACTGAAGTCTGCTGTTCACAGGGAGATCACAAACGACACGGTCACGAACAGATCCGAAACAGGACACACAGTTTGAAACAACATCTAAAAATGAATGAAGCAGGTTATTTAGATTCGGACTGTCCCCCCAGTGTCCTCGGTTTTTTTGGTTGTTTTGTTTTTTTTTTTCACTTTATTCTTTTATTGGGAAGCAGACACAGGGTACACAGGTTGAGAAGCACCCTGAAACCTCCCAGTGAGAAGCAGGATAACGGTAGCCAGAGTCAGGGACACCGCAGTGGCCAGACCTAAGCCCAGCTTCCCCAAGGTAGGAGAGGAGGTGGAACCTCCCACACCACTGTCCTGTCTTCAAGTCACCTCCTGAATGGCTGACTGCCTTCAGCCGAGGAACCAGGGATGCCTGGTAAAGGTGTGTATGTACGCATGGAGGCATAGGAGGTTCCAAAGGGCTCAGCCAGCCACCAAACCAACCAACCAACCAATAAACAACACTCTTGAGAACTTGGGGCTTCCCTGGTGGCTTAGATGGTAAAGAGTCTGCCTGCAATGCAGGAGACACGGGTTCGATCCCTGGGTTTGGAAGACCCCCTGGAGAAGGAAAGGGCAGCCCACTCCAGTCTTCTTGTCTGGAACATCCCATGGACAGAGAAGCCTGGTGGGCTACAGTCCATGGAGTCGCAAGAGTCGGACACGACTAACACTTTCATGCAGTTTGTGAACTGTGGGCCGTGACACACGTCTTTCATTTGCTCTCATAGGCTGTTTGACTCATCCACGCCATCCTCACTGTTGAATCTCTACAAATGTGCAGCGAAAACAAAAACCGGAAGGCAAAGCACTTGCCTCGTATTCATGGCACACGTCTCTCGGGCTTTCGGGAACCTTAGGAAGATTCTTTAATTAATTACGACAGAACAATAATCCTGACTGACCTCTCTCCCCCTGCAACTGCCTGCGGCTTCCGCCAGCAGCGTTCTGGAGAGCTTTGTCTTCCGATAATAAGAGACACTTCAAAAGAAACGTCCCCTCTGACATGGAGAAGCGCCAGGGGAAATTCCCTTCAGAACATCTCCCATAAATGCTTCCATTTCCTGAAACAGGGACAGGAGGCCACAAAAATGAGCTCCCCGATGAGGCGCCATGGTGGCATTTGTCACAACGTATTATCATCATTTATGTGGTTTTCTCTTTCTCCTGCGTGGGCCTCTGTATTAACCTGCATTTCACAGGGTAGCAGGCACAGAAGAGGTGCTCTCTGAATTTTTTATCCAAAGGGATGAATGCATTCACTGGTTCTGACATGAAAAAGGATTTTAAGCTCAAATGAAACGCGCGCGCGCACACACACACACACACACATAAGGTACAAAACCGAAATAAATCTTTTACTTCATTAATTGTAAAGAAAGTCAAATTAGTAAACAGAATAATTCCCACAGCTACGACAACATTTCTTTCTGGCTTATCTTCCTCATTTATCCCCTCCAAAAAAAAAAAAATCTGGCTGATAGCTTTAAAAATTAACTTTTATTATTAATAGAATACTTCTTCTAAGAAGTCCACAGTATGACTCTTCTTCCTCAGGGATAGGAAACTTTCAGCGGGTGCTAACCAGTGACAGGTCAGTTCTCATAAAGAAGGCTCAGCTATGTCATTTGGTGACTGAGGAAGTGGGTCTAAGAGACTAAGACACCTTCCTCTTGGTCATAAAGTGAAGTGGCAAAGTTGTGATTGAAACTCTAATGTCTTTTTTTTTTTTTAACTTTTTATTTTATATTGGAGAATAGCCGATTAACAGGGTTGTGATACTTACAGGTGGACAGTGAAGGGACTCAGCCATGCATATACTTGTATCCGTTCTCCACCAATCTCCCCTCCCATCCAGGCCACCACATCACATTGAACAGAGTTCCCTGTGCTATGCAGGAGGTCCTCGTTGGTTATCTGTTTTAAATACAGCACTGTGTACCTGTCAATCCCAAACTTTCTCACTATCTCTTCCCCCCTCCTTGTTACCATAAGTTCATTCTCTGAGTCTGTGAGTCTCAAACTCCAAGGTCTTGGTTTCATCATTGCAAGATATGTCTTTGCCAGTTTCACAAACTTGCCTTTTTTAATCTCAGAGAAGAAATGAGAGGGAATCAGGAAAGGGTGAGGTGAGGGAGTAGAGGAGTAATCAGAAACAAGAACACTGTCTTGGAGGAAGATCACCTTAATAGGAAGCAGAGCAGACAGTAAGACCTCAAGAGCCAGAGGCCATGGGTCATTTCTGAAACTGCCAAGGAGTCATTTTAGAATGAGTGAATTTTAAACCTGGCCATAAGGATAAAAAATACTGGAGTCATTTCCTCCAGGAGGGCACAGGAGAGATGATGACATCAAACAGCACGGAGCCCCGAAGTTGCTGAATGGTAATTCAAGCGCAAATAGTAGGGCACTGAAGCTGTGTGTTGGCTGGAGGGCTTAGAAACGTAAGACTCATGTCAAAAACCTGAAAAGCTCCTTTATAAGTGCAAGGTACACAAGAAAAATCCTTTGGGAGGCAGAATAACTAACTAAAACAATTACAGAGGTGCTAAGATATACAGACTTCAGCACATCTTAGAGACCACAGCTTGTGGGGGGTAACTGGGTCTCCTGCGGGTGGCACTGTCTGATTTCGTAGGTTTGGCCCAATTGATCTTGGACACAGACACAGGTGGGTTTCAACCTAGTACAATTTTAAGGATGTCAAATGTCAGTTTCCAAACTCCACTCCCCCCTCCCTCCCACCCACCAAAGCTTGTTACAGCATTAAGAAGTCTATATCGGGAATCACTGTGGGTTTAAAGTATAGGATGCGAAAAACTTGTGTTGCCTTGCAAATTCTCAAGAGTGAAAACACACTAAATTCTTTGCCAAGTGATATGGCTGTTTCCAAGCAGAAAGTAAGTTGCTGATGCGATTGGGCAAGACAGGTGGTTTCTGAAAGAAGTCAGAAAGTATCCAAAGTACCCAGCATACAGCCATGTCAAAGATAGCAGGAACCAGGAGAGAGCATGGGGTGGGAGGTAGCTTAATGCAAATCATTCAGTCAACAGATATGACTGTTTCTGTGCCAAGAACTCTCATAGCACTGGACATACGTAATGGACAAAATAGGCAAAAATTCTGGCCCTCATATAGCTTATGGTTGGTTGATTGGTTAATCACTAAGTTGTGTCTGGCTATTTGTGACCCCATGGACTGCAGCACACCAGGCTCCTCTGTCCATGGGATTTCCCAGGCAGAATACTGGAGTAAGTTACCATTTCTTTCTCCAGGGGATCTTTCCAACCGAGGGACTGAAGCTACAATTCTTGCATTGGCAAGCATATTCTTTACCACTAAGCCACTAGGAGAAGGCAATGGCACCCCACTCCAGTACTCTTGCCTGGAAAATCCCATGGACGGAGGAGCCTGGTAGGCTGCAGTCCATGGGGTCACTAAGAGTTGGGCATGAGTGAGTGACTTCACTTTCACTTTTCACTTTCATGCATTGGAGAAGGAAATGGCAACCCACTCCAATGTTGTTGCCTGGAGAATCCCAGGGACGGGGGAGCCTGGTGGGCTGCCGTCTGTGGGGTCGCACAGAGTCGGACACGACTGACGTGACTTAGCAGTAGCAAGCCACCAGGAAGCCCCAAATAGCTTATAACCAAGGATAAATATAAATAGATCTTTCTTGGCCATTTCCATTTGACTAAACCAATTCTGTGATCTCAGAGTCCTTGACAAAAAACACCAATGATAATAGCAAAATCATGTATAAACTTGATCCCCTTTAAGCTGCCAGTGGTCTGTTAGTTATGTATCACCCCTGTTTCACCAAAGAGGAAACCAAGGTTAAAGTTTTCATGAGATTACATAGTGAGCAGAGCTGGAGTTACCTATCAGGACTTACTGGATGGAGAGGCAGCCCAGAGTAGGACATGAACTCTGGGGTCAACAGGACTAGATCTGTGTTCTGGCTCTGCTGCTAATGTGACCTTGGACAATGTATGCATTTTCTCCTTCACTCAGCATCCTGATAGATAGGCATAGTTGGGATGATAAAACCTACTTCAAAGACTGAAGATAAAGCTAACATGAAAAATGCAAGGAAAGCACATAAAATAGCTCTTGGCATAGACTAAGTGCTCAGTCAGTGATGGTTATTGTAACAACACAAATTAATCAGCATTCCTTTTCTTGTTCATTACTTGGCACTTGGCACCTGGATCAGGGTCTCCATCATCCCCAGACCCACCTTGATCATCTCCCTCTGCTTCTGTGATCTGTGAACCCAGGAACAGACTCAAATATGCCCAGCCATGGAGGTTCCTGGCTCCATTTCCCAGGCACAGGGAATTACACAACATCAGCCAACCTGATGTGCTTTTCTGTGGGCTGGTTTTGAAAGCTTGTCCCTTTGAACACACAGAAGTCAGGAAATGCAAAATGAAGGTTCCCAGAGTAACCACAACTCACTCGTATTGCACATCGAGGCATAAATTTCCCGGGAAGTACAATAACATAAAACCCTGAGCTTACCAGTGTGGGTGAAGCTAAGGCTGTTGCTGAAGTCGTAAATTTGAATGTCCTGGCTGTGGTGTATTTACATTGTCACCCATAATACTGCATTAGCATAGTATTCACACTAGAAATGGCAACATGATTCAGAGGCCATTGTGCCTGTGGCTGAGATAGTTATCTCTAGAGGGACCTCTTCTCAAACATTCACAAGGATTTCAAGAAAAGAACCCTGAGAAGAAACATTAGTCCCCTGGGGGAATGCAGCTAAATCCACCCAGCATGAAAGAATTGAGCCACATTTATTTTCTAGCAAATTCTGGAAGCAAGCAACCTCTTTCTTTGCAAGTGCTACATCCCTGAGAGAAGGTAGCTTACCTGGTTGCTGCCTTTATCTGAATCCTCCACCTGAGTCCTGAGGGAGTGTGGGCTATAGATATTCTATCTCCTTGCCTGGGATAAGGAAGATCAAATAAAAGAGGAATAGATAAATTGGTGCATGCAAATTGATGATTTGTACATTTACAGAGAAATTAATCCAACGTTCCCACAGATGTAAAAATCAGAACTCTGGTGAAGACTCATAGGATCAAGGGATCTGAAAACAAGTCACTACTTCAGTTCCGGCTCTTCTACCTGGGCCTGGGGGCCTGGTATCAGGAGGTCTAATGTCAATCCTTCATCTTCATAGAAGGAGGAGAGCACAGGAGCTCTTGGACCTATTGTCTCTGTGATCAAATGTTTTTTGATCATAATGTGTTTCTTAACACCCTCTTTGCACAGATTATATTCTGAGACCGGCATATCCCCTAAAAGTTCATTATTCTTTATCTTGAGCGTTCTCTGTGTCTCAGAGAAAACACACACTTCCTTCATAAAGAGAATGCTTATTTCTCTCTGGAAAGACTTTCCAAGAACTCTTAGCAATCAAAACAGTCAATGGGGGTACTTATTGTGCTTATCTCAAGTCTCACTCTTCCTTGTTGGATTTTTGTAAGGTTTAAATAAGACAATGTGTCTAAAGTGCCTGACACCCAGCAGAAGCTCAACAAATGTAAATTTCATATAAGTTACCTGCCCCAGGTTAATTAGTTCCTTCTGTACCAAGAGGAGTGGCCTCTTGTTCCTCTTCTGTATACTCCCCTCCCCATACAAAGCGTGGACAGAAGACTTCTTCTGCTCAGAGTATAAGCTCATCCTTACAGGACTTCCAGAATCAAACTCTGTGATAGTCACTCCAGTCCGTTTTGACATTTTCCTCTTTCGTTTCAGTAACCAGAACATAAAATCTACTTGAGATGTCCTTTCGGTCTTGTTTGCTCTGTGCTCCATCAGGAGTGCACCCTTGGTTTCATATTCCCTTCCATGGCTATCACACATCTGTGCTTTTCGTGTAATAAAAAGATGTGACAACTGAATGCTGGTTTGTTTTTGTTTTTTTCCTCCAAGTTGCACCTGCCTGAGGACTGGGGCTGCTAAGTGCATTACGAAGTCAAGGAGAGTTCAATCCCTGATATCTCATCCATCACCAAGCACTTTGCCAAGCTCTGCAATCCTTCCTGTCCAGCATTTCTCTGGCTCACCCTCTCCTTCTCATTTCCACTGCTCTGCCCCAAGACTGGTCATAAGAGACTTGTACTTGGCTTTTTCCCAGTCTTTTCACATACAGCCTTGTGACTCAAAATCTTCTTCAGATTTTTGGTTTGGGTCATGATACAACACTTATTCAGAAATGGACAGAGGCTCTTTATTTCCCCTCATGTCAAATCCTGACTCCTAATGCAGTTCTCTGAGGCTCTTCACTAGAAATAGCCTCCTTCCTAAGGACTGGGAACTCTTAAAGTTGGAGGCAAGGAGGTCAAGGAGTGTCTGAATAGTCATCCTCAAATACTTAGGCACTTCGTATGTGAAGGATGTGTTTTTGCTCAGAAGACATAATAAGAAGAATGCTTAAATAACCATAATGCCTTTGGTTGGGATAAAAGAAAGAGTATCTTGACCCTCAGACGTCCTGTCACTTCCATAAGGGTTTCCTTAAACCTCTAGCTGTCTCCATTTGCGTTCTACTTCAGTTGACGTCATAGCCTTTTTCTGCACCATTTATTTTAAAGGGTCTGCCACTTGGCTTTCTGACAGCTCTTGTATTGTTGCTCTGCACATCATTTACTGTGTTTGATGTGTACGTTGCATTTCTTCTAGGCATGTTATAATTTTTGTCATATGAAACCTTTCCAAAGCATTTGAGCTGCTACTGGCTCCCACCATTTCAAATTGCCTTCCACCGATGTCTGTCGCTGTGGACTGCCCAATTGTCCTTAGAACTCCGTGTCTGTTTCTTTTCATCCCTCATGTACCCTAAAAGCTCAGGCACCTTGAGTGTCCTCTTATTAATCAACATTATTTTCTGATCATATACAAAGAAAATGTCAACTTTTAAGATTGTGGGGTTTGGGGGAATCCATGAACTATTATAGACCACCTCACCTGTGGATTGCACTTACACACAAAACTTGGCTTCTCTGAAGTCAGAAAATACTCTAATGAGATGGATCCCAGGAAATGAATGCCTGCTCTGACCCAGTTCCTACTTATTGCATTCAAAGGACAGTCAAACTTATCTTCCTTCACGATCTCGCCTTTATGCTTCAGACACTCAAATGGCTTGACCTTCTAAAATATGGTATTTGACTCCTGTCTTTGGTTAGTAAAGGATTTTTTTTAATATTAATTTAGTTATTTACTGCATCATCCATATCTTGGCATTGTTTCTATACCTTTAGGTCACAGGGAATTAATTTAATCCATCTTCTATGTGATGCCTCTTCCCATATGTAAAGACATCTATGACAAACCCAGCTGTTTCCATCTCTCTTCTTAAAATGAGCATCCCTCAGATTCCTCATCTTTCTCTGACTCAGTAGTTACTTGTCAACGTCCCTCTTAAAATCGGGATCTACACCTGATCACAGCATTCAAAATCACTGTAGATTTTGACAGTGTAAAGTGTAGTATGACTGTCATCTCTTATGTGAGACATATAATGTCTTAAAATTACTCTGTTTTCCCCACTTGTCAACTAGAACTCCAAAGTCTTTTTCACAAGTGTTGCTTTTGAAACACATTTCTCACATCCGGGTATTTTTATAGCATGATTCTTTTAAAATTTATCAAATTCGTCTTGGTGATTTCCACCTAGTTGTCAACAGCTAAAGTCTTTTATTTCCCCTCAGTTTTATTGAGATGTAATCGACAGACAACACTGTATAAGCTTAAGGTGTACACATAACAATTTGACTTATATATACTGCTAATGATAACCACAATAGGTTTAGTTAACAACCACCATCTCATGTGACTACCAAAAAATTTCTTTTTCCTTGTGCTAAGAACTTGTGTAGTCTTCTCTCTTAGCAACTTTCAAATATACCATACAGCAGTGTTAATTATAGTCATCATATCGTATATTACGTCTCTAGTACATTTTTATCTTATAACTAGAAGTTTGCACCTGTTGACCACCTTCATCTTATTCCCCTAACCCCCACCCAGGAAACTGCCAAAGTCATTTTTGAGTTTTTATTGTCCTTCAGGTTTGTGCTGAAGCCCTGTGACATGCCACTAGGAACATCTTCCATTCTGATGTTGATTCATTGACCTCTCAGTTCTAGCAATGAGCTTCTCTCTATGCAACAGTTGTAAAACCAGTTTGTCAACAGACATAGCGTGAAAGAACTTTGCAAGTAGCTAGTGGGAAAACAAATACAGCGAAGGCAAAACTTTCTTGGTTTATCAGTTAAGAAATTCTCTTCCAAAAAAAGAAATTGCCCATCGTGTTCTTAGTGTTATTCCTATAATCACTTCACTTATACTGAAAACATTAATCAATCATTCCTAGAATTTCACAAGAGATCCATTGCAAGCTCCTCAGATAATGCTATGCTAAGTCACTTCAGTCGTGTCCAACTCTGTGTGACCCCACAGACGGCAGCCCACCAGGCTTCCCCGTCCCTGGGATTCTCCAGGCAAGAACACTGGAGTGGGTTGCCATTTCCTTCTCCAATGCATGAAAGTGAAAAGAGAAAGTGAAGTTGCTCAGTTGTGTCCGACTCTTAGCGACCCCATGGACTGCAGCCTACCAGGCTCCTCCGTCCATGGGATTTTCCAGGCAAGAGTACTGGAGTGGGGTGCCATCAGATAATAGATGTCAGAAATTATCTTCCCACTGACAAGTCTAACATTATTTGTCCACATGTCAGTCTTCTGATACCATTCTCCTTCTCCATGAATTCTCTCAGAAATGTGGTCACTGATCATAAATTCCCACCTGCAAACATTTGGGAAGGCTGGCTAAACTCTGCACAGGACCTCTCTACATTTCTTTGTACGTTCCTGTGAATCTATAATTATTTCAAAATAAAAATAGTTTTTAAAGAAGTCAGTCCCATAAGTTTTGTCAATACCTTGGGATATAATATATCTGGACCTAAAGCTTTTAGATGTAGCTTTTTATTGAAGTATAGTTGATTTTTCAATACAACGATGTGTTAATTATTGCTGTACAGCAGTGATTCTGCTATATGCATATATACATTCTTTTTTAAGTATTCTTTTCCATTATGGTTCATCACCACATATTGAATACAGTTCCGTGTGCTATACAGTAGAACCTTGTTATTTATCCATTTCCTATATAAAATCTTACATCAACTAATGACAACCTACCGTGCCATGCCTCCTCCAACCCCTTGTCCCTTGGTGACCACCAGTCTGCTCTCTACCTCCATGATTGTGTTCCTGTTTCATTGATATGCTCATTTGGGTCATATTTTAGATTCTACATATAAGTGATGTCATATGGTATTTGTCTTTCCTTTTCTGCCTTACTTTACTTAGTATGATCATCTCTAGTTGCACAGTGCAGTTTAAAAGTGAGAAGCCTTTTGAAGTAGCTCACTTCTTTGGGGCTTCAGTTTCTTCTTCACCAGGTTTGTTTTCATCTTTCCAGTCTGAAGGCAACTGTGTTTTTTTAGAGAAGCGTGAACTCCACGGGAGGAGGACAGCCCAGACTTCTATGCCATCCATTCTCCATGTGATGCACCTTGCCTCCCCTGCCCTCAGTATCATCTGTTTATCACTAATTCCCAGCTGACACAAGTTGGGAAGGGCTTCCCAGATGGCACAAGTGGTAAAGACCTTGCCTGCCAACGTAGGAGATGCAAGAGGCGTGGGTTTGATCCCTGGGTGGGGAAGATCCCTTGCAGTAGGAAATCGCAACCCACTCCAGTATTCTTGTCTGGAGAATCCCACAGACAGAGGAGCCTGGTGGGCTACAATTCATAGGGTCGCAAAGAGTTGGACACTACTGAAGCAACTTAACACACAGCACACCCAGTTGTCACATTTTCCAATAACTTTTCTCTCCCTCTGGACCATCCTCTTGACTCTGTTTCTACCCAATTTCATGTCATTCCTTTACTTTTTTTCTTGACCACGTGCTCTTCACTCTGCCCTTGACTACATACTTTAAAAACCCAACTTCTTCTGTGACCTTCCTGGTGCTGAGGACACGATGACTTACTTTCTAGGTGCCGTGACCTGCTACACCCGCTTTGCTTCTCTTCTGTTACCATTTTAGTAACTCTTGGGTAAGGGTTTTCTTTTTATCTTTGCAGTTTAAATTATTTATATGCTAGAAAATTGCTCTGGCTTAAACGAAGAAAGAGGAGATTTTAACATTTTGTCAGTGGGCCAAGATTTAAGGCCTCCTGGAAATGGTAATTTTTTCTTCTGAAGCTTCAGATTGCTTTATCCAGACCCTCTTAGAAACCTCTCCCTCTGAATTCAACTTGTTCATGCGCATGTATTTCTGACTTCATCATTCTGTCTCATTAGGGGTCTGTGAAGCCCAGCTGAGACTCTTTGAAATGATTTCTCATGTGAAATTGGGTGTAACCTATTAGAAACTATCCATCATGCCATCTCGCAGCCACACATGGAATACTGAGAGACTTCTTTCTTAGCTAGACTTCCCCTGCTATTCCTGCTTTAGAGTGACTTCTCCCAAACATTGAACTGAAATCATTTCATTCTGTCCACGTCCCAGATGGGCTGTGGAATTCCTTACAGTGTATACTAAGGAGAGTGTGAATGGAGAGTTTCTGATAGGTCTTTATCTGAACTCCTTAGGAGCTTGATACTAGAAAAGTACAGATTAACATGTAGCAAGAAAATAGGTTCAGCAAACATAATCCCATCTGTAACTGCCAAAATCTTCCCTTCGCTTTACCAACATCCTTGTAATAACATTGTTAAATGGCTCTGACACTTCTTAGATAAGTGCTTCATTCAGCTCCCTGCCTCCTTCCAGGAGGAAACAGGAAAATTCCAAATACAGTCCACTTGGTTATCAGGGTCTGCTTATCCACTCTGTGAAGTAACCAGGCCCTTTGTTTCTCTTCCTCCTCCCTTTGACCCCCTCCATTTGGGATGTATTAGTTCTACTCTGTACCAGCACTTCAGGGCACTTTGAGAGAAAAGAATAAGAGGTTGCCAGAAATGTTTGTATTTCACTTTTTATTAGCATGCCTAATAAAGGGCTGGGTGAGCGAGGTCTTTGGAACCAAAAAGCAAAATGAAGCCTGATGGATCCAAGTAAATTTGACTTGAAAATGCTTGGTTCCAAGATATTGTGACTTAGCAACAATAATAGCTACCCTAAAGGGGCCTCCTTCCCATAGAAATTACTGGAGATTTTTTTTTCCCTTTCTCTGCTGTGCCATTTTCTTGCTCTTTTCTTTTTCAGCAAAGATAAACTATGCATAGTGAAGCAAAACTTTATAATAAATAACCAGTGTCATTAGTTTCAAACCCTTGAATGGACTCGCCTGGCGACCCATTGGTTAAGAATTCACCTTCCCGTGCAGGGAGCGCTGGTTCAGTCCCTGGTTGAGGAGCTAAAATCCCACGTGCTTTGAGGCCCAAAACCAAAACATAAAGCAGAAACAATATTGTAACAAATTCAATCAAAACTTTAAAAATGGTCCTCATCAAGAAAAAATCTAAAAAAAAAAAATTAAAATTAAATCCTTGAGGATGTTGCCGTACCTCAATCAGGCGATCCCCTCAATTTCTACCCAGCTCTTATCCTATTCTAATTAAGGGATAAATGGAGGGAGGATAAAAGGGATAAACCAAAAGAAGTTGATTAATTCTAACCCCCTCCCACTCCATCCCAGTCTCTGTCCTGTGTGATTCTGCAACTGTTGTTGAGTTTTTATATAGTAGTGGGGGTTGACCCATATGTGGTTTATATTGACTTGGGAAGGTTTTGGGTCTTCCCAGGTGGTGCTAGTGGTAAGGAATCTGCCTGCCAATGCAGGAGACGTGGCTTGAATACCTGTCCTTGGGTCAGGAAGATCCCCTGGAGGAGGAAATGGCAACCTACTCCAGTATTCTTGCCTGGAGAATCCCATGGACAGAAGAGTCTGGTGGGCTCTGGTCCACAGGCTTGCAAAAAGTCGGACAAGACTGAAGCGACTTAGCACACGGCACATGGGCGGGTTAGGAGAGCCAGAGAGCCAGCCAAACTGTGTCTACCCGTTTCTTTACATAAAATGTGCTTAGGTTTCCAAAGAAATGATTCATAGACAAAGTCTGGGACACAATTTGTTTATCACGTGGTGTCTACGTACGTGCCGGGGTTTTTCCTTGCTGCAGCAGCCCCTGTAAAGAGAGAGTCCAGGGCTTCGAGTCCCAGTAGAACTGACTCTGAAATGTTTTAAAGAAAAGTTAGAAATTGATTTAGGCAGTTCGTTAGAGCATGCAGGCTACGATGTTGCTAGAAGTTGTATTGCTTCCTATGGCACCTGGGACTGAGTTACTTTAAGTACATAAATCAGCCTTTTGAGAAATAGCATTCAGTTTCCTGAGCTTAGTTTAAGCTGAATTACAAGTGACCCTATAGAATTATTTTATTCCCCTTCTGCCTGAATTCCTGTGGAAAGGATTAAAAAACCATGCTGTCTGTTTTTATTGGCATGTTTTCGCTCACCCCACCCCTTTTTAATAACTTCGGCCCTTTAAATCTATATTCTCTATGCAGCATTTTATAGAATTTTGCCAAACATGTAAATGCCCAAAGTGAACTAGGACCTCACTGTTTCTACAAAAACCGGTGCATATACAGAAGATGTGATGGCCCTTGGGTTACCAATAACTTCTCAGGAACATAAAAATGAGAACCGCTGCTTTTGCCAGGATCTCCCAGGGCTTTATGACATCACCAGGCATTTTGTGACACCATCACTTTAAAATACAGACTTTGGCCCTAGACTGGAAGCAAAGAAACATGTTTATTGATGGAGGCAGTGGAGTCAGAACTGGAAATTGAAAAGGAAAGACTCCGAAGGTGCCTGGAGAAATTATCCCAAGGAAAAACAAGATCCGGACACTTACAAACAGGAGACGAAGCGGGGAAGAGCAGAGAGGGTTGAGGGTTAGGCAACACTGAGTTTAAAATCATCCAGTTTGGAAAATTCCAATTAAATACCAGTGCTTCATGCTGGTGGTATTTTTGTTTTTCTTTTTAACCCCCATTTTAAACAAGACATGCATAAAAGTGTCTACACTGTTACCAGCTCAGATTCTAAAAGAAGCAATAAAAGAGAGGTATCTGCAATAAAATATTAACTAACAAAAAATCAACTTTGATCTTTCCTCATTCACTCCAGCCCCGCTCCCCATTAGTTCTAGATTCACTGGGTTGTGAACAGAACCCCTTTCATTGTGGAATTTCTGACCACTACATTCTGTGACCCTCATCAACAAGAATGAGGTTTCCCTTTCATATCAAACTAAAGTTGAAAGTCTTTAAAGAAATATTGCTTTCCTGCTGGCTCGGATGGTAAAGAATCTGCCTGCAATGCGGAAGACCCAGGATGGATCCCTGGGTTAGGAAGCCCCCTGGAGAAGGAAATGGCAGCCTACTCCAATATTCTTGCCTGGGAAATCTCAAGGACAGAGGAGCCTGGTGGGGCTACAGTTCATAGGGTCACAAAGAGTCAGGCATGACTGAAGAGACTTAGCAAAGGGTTATTTCCTAGAAATAAAAGCTTAATAATTTATAAATCACATAGAGCACATGCAAATGTGTATAAAGTGTTGGTCTCTAATTAGTTTTTTCATAAGTAGCCAAAATTTACCATGGCTGGTAACCATTGAAGAGTATCTGGACTATGAACCTTTTTCTACAACACAGACAAATGAAATGAAAATTAAACCAGGTCCACCCTCATTTTTTTTTTAAACCAGAAGGCAGGTTACAGTTAATGTATCCAGATTTCATGAAAATGTCAGTTTCTCTCATCATATTCTAGATATGATTCTGGATTACGCCACCTATGGAGTCGCTGCCACTGAAAGAGCTCTGTACTGTAGAGAATGGGCATCCGACCGCTGGGGTAGTTCTTAGACTTTGTGTGTTGTAAAGAAGAACCTCTGAAGTCCCTGGGTCTTTCAGTTACAGACTCAGATTTCTGCCATCTCAGTCCAATCCTGAAAACAGATAAAACACAATGGCCTCCACACAACACCCAATACTCATTCCTGCATGCTTCTTAAATCCGCTTTACTGAGTGAACCCAACAATTCCTTCAGCTGTTGAACCTCAGATAAATCCATATTCTCTGTATTCAAATGACAGGTTGAGGGGGGTCTCCATTTCCATATGTGCTAAGTCGC
This sequence comes from Tragelaphus eurycerus, assembly GCA_935064755.1. Lineage (NCBI taxonomy): Eukaryota > Metazoa > Chordata > Mammalia > Artiodactyla > Bovidae > Tragelaphus > Tragelaphus eurycerus. The sequence continues at coordinate 5,094,494 of CAKXYN010000034.1, read as the reverse complement.
TTCAGTCGTGTCTGACTCTTTGTGACCCCATGGACTGTAGCCCACCAGGCTCCTCTGTCCATGGGGTTCTCCAGGCAAGAATACTGGAGTGAATTGCCATTTCCTTCTCCAGGGGATCTTCTTAACCCAGGGATCCAACCCACACCTCTCATGTCTCCTGCATTTGCAGGTGGGTTCCCAGTAGCACCACCCGGGAAACCCCCACTTCCATATGGTTGTGCCCTAATCCCAGTCTTAACTCATTACTAAGAGACCCTAGCTTCTTGGTGAAATATCAGTGGACAGAAGGAGAAAAAAAAAATGCAGAGCTTTTTCAGCCAGTGCTATGAGATTTGTACTCTGGTTACTTTTTCTCCCCTGAAATGAAAATGAACTGGAAAGAGAAAACCAGGTAAGTGAAGTAAAATGATGATGAGGTCTCGCCTCTTGATAGACTGTCTTCAGGGAATAATAATGAAATTCGCGCTGGAGAATTTTATGACGCACGATTTCCATTTGGGAAAATCTTTATGCTCCTTGGAGCAACCAGTTTAAGGTTTGTTTGGAGTTTATTTTTTCCCTTTTGGAGGGGAAGAGTGAAATGCTGGTGTAACATTGATGTTATAAAATCCTGGGAAATACATAAAGTCTAAGAACCATAGCAATTAGAGATGGAGAAAGCCCATTATATCATCCCTCAGGCCCAGGGGAATCAGTGGAGAGTTTGTCCTAGGATAGATTTTCTAGTTTTTTATCCTGTTGACTTTCAAACAACTCCTAGGATGGGGTTTCCACCACTTCCTTTATTACATGTTTCCCCAATCTCATAATTTTTGCTGTCATAATTCTTCAGTGTGTTTAGTCCAAATCCTCCTTTTCTGAAAATGACAACTGCTCTCTTTACTCCAAGTTGTGTCCACTTGTTGGGATGAACACTTCACTCTTTTGAAGCTGCAAGCATTTTCCTTTTTTTTTTTTTTTTTTTAACCGGGATTCTCTGATTCTCTCTTCTCTAGAAACCACTGTAGCAGCAGGTGGGGCAGGGAACATGTTCAAGGAATCTTGGCAAATGGAGTTTGAGCCTGTTTTGAGCATCAATGTTTCAGAATTCCAACACCAGAGTTCCTCTGGATGTTTCAGGGAGTACAGTGCCAGGCTGAGATTTCTTAGTCCTACACGTGAGTGTGTAGTTCACACTAGCATCCCTAGCATGAACCTCAACAGACGTACACCATCCTATATAGGGTAGCCTATCCCTTCTCCAGGGAGTCTTTCTGACCCAGGAATTGAACTGGGGTCTCCTGCATTGCAGGTGAGTTATTTACCAGCTGATCTATCAGGGAAGCCCATACCTATATATCTCCCTCTTTTTTTTCAGATTCTTTTCCTGTATAGGTCATGACAGAATATTGAGTAGAGTTCCCTGTGCTATACAGTAGGTCCTTTTTAGTTATCTGTTTTGTAATAGCAGTGTGTAGATGTCAATCCCATTTCTCAATTTATCCCTCCTCACCCCCTTTTCCTCTTGGTAACCATAAGTTTGTTTTCTATATCTGTGACCCTATTTCTGTTTCATAAATAAGTTCATTTGTACCATTTTTTAAAATATTCCACAGATAAGTGATATCATATGGTATCTGTCTTTCTCTAACTGTTTCTGATGCCCTACGTCCTGTGCCTTTGAGAGTGTCTTTCCCCTCCTCTGCGATTCATGGGGTCGCAAAGAGTCGGACATGACTGAGTGACTGATCTGATCTGATCTTCCCCTCCTCTGGTACTTAAGTTTCTTATAGTCTGAAACAGAGAAGTTTGGCAGATAAGAAGTGGCAAGGGAATTTCCACAGAACGACTTTACCTGCTGGGTTTACTCTTTTTAAATTGTATTTATTTTATCTCTGGCCGTGTTGGGTCTTCGTTGCTGCATGCGGGCTTTCTCTAGTTGTGGCCAGCGGGGTTTCCTCTCTAGTTGTGGTGCGCAGGCATCTCTGGTTGAGCAGCACAGGCTTTAGAGCACTCAGGTTTCAGTAGTTGTGGTGCACAGGCTTAATGGCCCCATGATATCTGGAATCTTCCCGAATCAGGGATGGATCCTGTGGTCCCCCGCACTGGCAGGTCAGATTTTTAATCACTGGACACCACCTGGAAAGCCCATGTTGTTTTTTTTAAAAGTCAGTAGATTTTTCATCTAACAATCTGGCATTTTCAACTCTCCCAGATGCCCCCTGCTCACCCCCTCACATTTGTCTCCATTCCCGCTCCATCTTGTAGCTCGTGCCGTCCACACTGCAGGTACCCAGCTCTCAGATTCTGGCTGTATCAGCTCCTCCTCTTTGAGCAATTTTTTTTTTCATTATTTGCTGGCGAAAGCCTTCTGAACCACTGGCTCATTTTATAGATGAGAAGATCTGGCAACTCCTAGCCAAAATTCGCTCCTGGCCACAGTGAGCTGGAACCCGTAGGGGCTGCTGGCTGCTCCCTTTCAATGGTTCATGTGCCCTCCAAGCTCAGGGTTCAGTCCCCTCATTTGGCAACTCGTTGGCCCTGGGGGTGGATTTTAGTCTCTGACTCCTGGTTAAATGATTACGTGCTACATGATTTTATACGCTTGATGGATGTAGCACATGTGGATGTGACTCTGGGTGGGCATATTGGGATTTGCTTGTCTATTCGATTAGGGCAAATAGCAAGTTTTTCCTGACATGACCAGGCTGCATTTTTAACTGACCAAACAGACTGGTGGTTTTGGCACCGTGCCAAGGCCTCCTGAGTAAGGCTCTGTTGAGCTTCGTGGAGAACTAGGTGCCAAATTATATGCAAATTTGTATTTTTCATGGGAGCTGAGAGCTTTGGCGCTTAATTTTAATATTTTTTTTTTCATAGCTAAGTATGTAGCATTGGCCAAGTTCTGCATGTTTAATCCTTTTAATCATTCAACATAAATCATGTTCTCAGCCCCTTAATCATTCTTGTTATTCTTCTTTGAACCTCCTCCAGTTCCCTTACATCCTTCATTGCATAAAGAAGAGTTTTTTAACAGGCCTGTTTCACTTCCAAGAATCCACTCTGTGATGGAAACAGTGGGGGGGTTCAGAAGATCCAATGCTGGGAGAGACTCCGAGGGAAATTCAAGGTTTGGTGCTTGGAAAGTCACAGACCTTCACAGCACAGGGATTGAAAGGTGACCAGCGCCTACTTCTTTGCCACATCTGACACAGAAAAGTGATTTTTGTATCCTTTTTCTCTTCAGGAATGCAAACAGAAGGGTTTGTAGGGTGATCCTTGGTGACATAGTCTAAAATTTTTCACTGGATCATTTTTTTTAACTTACTGAGCATCTACTATATGAAGGAGAGCATTGTTGCTTTTCCCATGTTGAGTGAAGAGAGGAAAATAGCTAGTGGAAGAAAAGCCGCTTGTCACATCTCTTAGGATCAAAGATTTATCATTGATCCACAGTTCTCCCTTTAATCTGCCTATTTATCATGGTGCCAGAGAAGAGTGTCTCAGGGAAACTCATGGAGAAAAAAAAAACAACTCTAGAGGAAGTGGAAGAAAAATTTGATGGAAAAGGGTTAACATGCACCCGCTTTTCCTTGTATTTGCCTTTTCTTCTGTCCACAGATCGTTCCTTGCTTCCAGCTAGAATGCAAGCTTAAGAGGAATTTTATCTTGCTTCATCAGTCTATTCCAAAACCTAGAAAGGTGTCTGCCCCATAAGAAGTGCTCAACAAGTGTTTGTAGAATGAATAAACAATTGCCTCCAGCTATCAATTCGTACTTTTAAGACAGGTTGGGACCTGGGACCTGTTACTGCAGTGTTTGCACCTGGACGATCATCTCCTCAAGAAACAAAATACAAAGAAACTATAACATATTAAAATAATTGCATGTGTGCCCATTTGGGAAAAATTATGGACAATAAGAGATTATGGAAAGACCAAAGACCCTGAGGAGGAGCTAGGAACAAAAGCAGGGTACTGCATACTGCACTTATATGCTGCACACAGCAGACCACCTACATCACCCCTCTGACCTGATCCCTGGGCCCACCCTATCCTTATCCCATCTAAGAAACCAGCTCACCCCCTCTTGGAGAGCTAGGGAGCAAAGGAACCTGTTACTTGTTCTTGCTCCCCGCTGCTGCAACAGGGGCCCCAATAAAGCCTTGCCTAAATTTCTTGTTTGGCTTCTTATCAATTTCTATTGATTCTTAAGAGGCCAAGAGGGGCTTCCCTGGTGACTCAGCAGTAAAGAATCTGCCTGCAGTGCAGAAGACATGGGTTCAAAATGGTAACCCACTCCAGGATTCTTGCCTGTGAATCTCCATGGATAGAGGAGACTGGTAGACTGCTGTCCATGGGGTCACAAAGAGTCAGACATGACTTAATGACCAAACAACAGCAATGAGAGGGCAAGAACCCTGGTTGGTAACAGTTTGATAAGGATAATTGGTACTTAATTTTATGTAAAGCACAATGCAAAATGGAGCTTCAAGACAGTTATGAAAGTCACACTCACTCTCCAATGTACCTTTTAAATTGGATTTTGACCTAAAGATCCTCTTACAGAGAAATTTAAAGCCACCACTATCGAAGGCCATTTGGTCCAACTGATGCCTGGATCCCCTTATTGGCCATCCTGCCAGTTACCCTTCAGTGTTTGCTTGAATACCTCTAGAAACAGAGGCTCCTTTTTTTCAAGAGCAGCCTTCTTGTGCAGCTCTGACTGTCAGAATGCTCTTGCTTGAATTTAGCTAATATCTTTTTTTTTTTTCTCTAGTTTTGGTTGTTAGGAGCAAATAAATTTTCTTTCTATTGGGCAATACTTCAGATATCTTGAGACAGGTAATGCGTCCCTCCCAAACTTTCTCTTCCATATGTGAAATGTTCCTTGTTCCTTTCTACACCTAGAAATATACAGCAGATCCTCCAACTCAGAAGTCGCAAGTATTCACCTTGAGGACCCACCTGTGAACAGCAGGAATGGCCCTGCTGGGCGTCTGTTTATGGGAAGGACTGAAGAGCGTTATAGGGAAACTGGTAAGTAACTAGGTGACCGAGGACTAGTTATCTGTCCAGAGCTATGAGTCAGAAAGAAGGAGGAGGAATGTTAGAGGCCTTGATTCTGTGGATCAGCTTTCTTTCCTTCATGAACAGTAAGCAGACACGGTGAGGGGGTCCCCAAAGACAAAGAACTGGGCAAGGCTTTCTTGACAAACTGAAGCCATTTTTAGCCTAAGCCATTTTGTGATCTAAGCCTGCCCACACTGATTGCCTTGAACAAGTCTCGGTAATTAAAGATCTTAAGGGAAGTGAGAGAATCCAGGAACAAAGAAAAAGCAATCAAGAAACAATAGTTCAGCGATTAAACAGAGTCCCAGTTCCTCCTCAAGGAAAATACAAGACAGTCTGATATATGTCTTTAGGTTCAGTGGGAACAAAAGCCCTCACCCACGTGAGGATGGAAAGATAATGTTGGCCTTTTCTGACCCTCTTGACTTCAATCAACTAAGGCTTGGACTCTGTTGACCTTTACCCCACTTCTATGCTGAATTTTCTATCCTATGCTGAATTCTTCTCCGCTCAAGCCTCTTCAGGAATATGCATATATCCTTAGCCTTAGACTTCTTCAACTTTGCTGTTGGGGACACACTGCTTTCAGAAAGATCTCTGGTGTTCTCTTTACTGGCCGCCTGTGATAAATCCTTCCTTCTGCTCTTTGGCTTGGTTGTGTCTTTTGGCTCAACACCCACCAAGGAGTGATTCCAGTTTTTCAGATTCAGGTTAACAGAATCCAAAACCTGCTTTTCAGGTAATAGAACTAGTGCCAAACTGGAGCAGAGGGAATATTGAGCATCAAAGGACAAAAATCTTTGGTCAACCTTGTGCTGACTCAAAGAAAATGCACAACTTGAAAGCTTGTGATTTAAGTTTTCTTTGGATCAAAATGAGGACAATATCCTGGGAGATAGCATCTCAGATAGTTCTCAGAAACTGCTCCAAAGAGATAGGGCAAAGGTCAGCATGTATGTGATTTTGGTGAAGGGGGAGTACATGCGATTAGGTGCATGTATTTTTTGCAGAAGATTTCTTCTTGTCAAGAGCAGACATCACCATGAAGGAATTTAGTGCTTTTCTAGATATGAGATGTAAGAATTGGGCTCATAAAAGCAACTCCTGAAAACACCTGACTATCTAAAGAATGTTCTGCCAGTTTTTCCAGAGCACAGAGTGCCTCATTCCCGATCTCCACCCTGAACTCCCTTCAGGGGGTGTTGAAGGTTGGTAGCTACAGCAGCAAGTAATTTAACCCTCGCAGAGGTGGATGGCAAGTACCCAAGGCGAGTGCCAGTGTGTAGTTGACCCTGGGAAGCAAGGGGCACAGTTTTGAAACTGGGTGACGTTACATACCACTGTAAGTGGAGAAGTGGAAGAGAATGTCAGATCATATCATATTAGAGTAGAAACGAAGACATCAACTTTGCAGCAAGGCGGGAGTGAGGATGGAGATGTGGTGGAAGAAACAGCATCACAGCGGCAGGTGATGGTTCAGGAACAGCTGGAGTAGGAATGGGAATTGGTGGCTGGGGTGACCGCTAGGAGGAAAGGAGTCTGCATGTGGCAGGCACAGCTGGGTAGGGTTTGAGGGGGACTGGGGTCCTCATTGGAGAAGGCAATGGCACCCCACTCCAGTACTCCTGCCTGGAAAATCCCATGGATGGAGGACCCTGGTAGGCTGTAGTCCATGGGGTCGCTAAGAGTTGGACACGACTGAGCAACTTCACTTTCACTTTTCACTTTCATGCATTGGAGAAGGAAATGGCAACCCACTCCAGTGTTCTTGCCTGGAGAATCCCAGGGACAGGGGAGCCTGGTGGGCTTCCTTCTACGGGGTCGCACAGAGTCGGACACGACTGAAGCGACTTAGCAGGGGTCGTCATAACTCTGCTATGAGATACTGGTTTGTTACTATTATTCCCCCAGAACTAGGAAACTTGATTATAAGTCTTAATAATTCACAGTCGCTTCTATTCACTATATTGAGTCTGTTTTATGTGGCAGGCACTGCAGTAACACTGGGGTAACTCACAATCAACCTGTCCTGTAGGTACAATTCTTATTCCCATTTTACAGATGAAAAAATTAAGACAAGTCATCACAAATTACACAGCGTGTCACGGCAGAGCTGTGAAACAAAGCTATTTTTCCTTAACTTTTAAGCCTGACTTCTGAAATGAGATTTAAAAGTCTTCATTTTAGTACCATTTCCTTGGTACACAGCTCAAACTGCAATAGTAAAGTGTTTATATTTCAGTTAAACACATTTGGTGCCCTAACCAAAATATATTTTTTTAATTGCTGAATCTAAGTATTTACATACAGTGCGTCTTATGGAAAAACCCAAACAAACTTTTTGGCCAAATTAGTATATTCAGCACGTCGAGAAAAAGAGATATGCAGGGAGGTGAAGTTAGTTGGTTTCTGCAGGAACTGTTCTCAGCAGTGGAGAGTACGGGATAGCCATCCCCTGTCCCTGAGCTCGAGGTTAGTGACGTGAGTTTTCGCATCAGTAGAGCCCTTTCAGCCCCAGAACTAGCAGTTTGTGACGTGCCATTTCTCTAAAGCAGCCTCCGCTTGTTACCGAGGCAACAAAAGGAGGTAGGTAATGAACGTGGTTCCACATCTCACGTTTCCATCACCATCTTCTACTCCCTCAGCGATCCCCTGGACCGAGAACTTCTTGCTCTGGCCTGATGAAATCTGAATCTTCTCATGAGTATTCTGGGGCATCTTGTTTTATAAAAACCTATCATGGGACCATAAAATGCTTCACCTCACTGCCTAAGAAGTGAGTCTCAGGAATCGTTTCATAACAAGGCTTCATACGATATTGGTCACAATGTAAACTTCGTTTCCCTGAGCTAGACCAGTTCAGTAAATTGACATTTCCCTGACTGAAGCACATCCGATGTCCTCATTGGATTACATGTGAAATAAAACAGTATTGTTTTAATATTTAAGTTGTAATATGCCTATAATTGTTGAATTTAAAAACTTCACAGAACTATAAAACTTATCATGTAGGAAGTGAATCAGAGATCATTTATTTAGGTCCCCTCCGTTGTATGGCCAAGGAAAGCAAGACCCCAGGAGTTTAGATAACTTCTACAATGTCCACAATCTACCAGTAGTAGAAAAGGAAAGAAAAATTATTTTTTAAAATAGGAGAATTCAGTAATAAGACTAGAATTTTCTATGGATACTTGATAACCAGTTTTTGAAGACAAGTTTGCTTAGGAACTTCCCTGGTGGCTCAGATGGTAAAGCGTCTGCCTACAATACAGACCTGGGTTCGATCCCTGGGTCAGGAAGATCCTCTGGAGAAGGAAATTGCAACCCACTCCAGTACCCTTGCCTGGAAAATCCCATGGATGGAGGAGTGTGGTAGACTACAGTCCATGGGTTGCAAAGAGTTGGACATGACTGAGCGACTTTCACTTCACTTGCTTAGGAAACAAGGTTTTAATTGCATATTTTTCTTTGCAACAAGCAGATCCTTTTAAGACTCGCATAGTAAGCCAGGAGAGACTCCCGTATACAAAGCAGAAGGTTCTAGACATACTGATACTTTACCTGCCCAAGAACGCGGCCAATTACAACCCAGATGTACTTTACTGCTAATGATCCTTGAAGTTAACAAGGTTTGCGGAAGCTTCTCCGCATGATTATTACTATTTATATTAATAGCATTAGTGATCCCTTTTATTCTACTAAGACTTAGCACCTCTAATTGGCATCCGTATAAACAGAGATATTAATGTTCTCCTGCAATGCAGGCAGAGCGGACTCTGGCAGTTTCACAGGTTTAATATGGAAATGTTTGCTATCTAATGAGGATACAAAATGTTAATCTGCAGAACAAATTGTATTTATAGAGAGACTAATTATCATATGCAAATGTGACACACAGCACTTGCAAAATTCCTGTCGCCACTGGGCCAGGCCTCTGTGACCTTTTTGAAATGCCGCGCCTTGGAAGCAGGAGCTGATGGTTTCGTGCACTGAGGCTGGTTGCTTTTATTTCCATACAGAAATTAGCTAAATGCGAGAGCCTCAGGATAAACACAGCAGAGTCATCCCTTCTGTAGCTATCACTTGCACACTGCTGATTTTTTATCCTTTCCTTTAAAATTCAGAATTTTCCTGCAGTTTTTGCTGTATCTGAAAAGGCAGATAATAGAGACCAGACAGAAAGAACAAATATATAGATACCAAGGGGGAAGGAGGAGGGGGAGGAATTTGGAGATTGGGATTGATACATAGACACTATTGATACTATGTATGAAATAGATAATTAATGATATAGTGCTATACAGATGCCCAGGGAACTCTACTCAGTGCTCTGTGGTGACCTAAATGGGAAGGAAATTAAAAAAAAAGAAGGGTTATATGTGTCTATATGACTGATTCATTTGCTGTACGATAGAAACTAATGCAACATTGCAAGACAGTTACACGCCAATAAAAATTAATTTTAAAAAAAGAATTATTATTGATCCCATTAATTATGTTATGAACCCCATTAATAAAAGAATTCAGGTGTTCTTATAAATGGAGTTTTATTGGGTAAAAGCTATTTTGGTATTATTTCCATAAATAGTTTTGGGGTTTTTTTTTTGATCTTTCGTCTTCATTGAATAAGAAGTGATTCAATGGCACAGACGGTTAAATCTAGTGAATATAGTGTTAATGCCTTTTCTTGATACTTTTTCCTCTTCTCTTTCAAATATTGCTGTTGTTTAGCGCTGAGTTGTGTCCCACTCTGTGTGAGTCCATGAAACATACAACCCTGCCAGGTAAGTCCTTTTATGGTTCCATTTTATAGGCACAGAGAGGTTAAGTTAGTTGCCAAAGGTCACAAAGTACCAAGTGGCAGAGCCTTGATTCCACCCAGGTGTCTGGCTGTGCTCTGACTGGCAGGTGTTCCTGCCTTGAAGCACACTGACAAGTCAACAGTGGTTTGGCAGGTCATGTTCAAGTAATACCTAGTGTCACCATGTGTAAAATAGACGGCTCGTGGGAAGCTCCTGCATAGCACAGGGAGAGCGGCTCTGTGCTCTGTGGTGACCTAGATGGGTGGGGGGACCCAGTGGGGAGAGGGGATATATGGATACATAGAGCTGATTCACTTCTTGTACAGCAGAAATTAACACAGCATTGAAAGCAATTATACGCCAGTCAAAAATAGTCATACCTCGTATGATTGTCAGGGGAAGCACAGATTGAAACTGCCCACCCTGGCCAGGCACCATAGTAACCATTTGCATGAGTTGTTTTATGATGGGAGATCCTGATACGGAATACGGAACTAATAAACCACCACCAACAGGAAGAGTTCGGGAAAGGTCGAAAGGAGTCTCCGCATGTCCGTCCACTTCCCAGAATCCCTCTCGCTAGCATCCATCTTGGCTGAGCGATGCGTGCCCCATCAGGAAAGACTCTGAATTAGAACGATTGGCCAAAGATCACCCGGAACCTAATCCCATCAACGTAAAACCCGAGACTGCGAGCCACGCGGCAGACCAGTTCTCCTGGGTTCCCTTACCCTACTGCTCTCCACCCAGATGCCCTTTCCCAATAAAATCTCTTGCTTTGTCAACACATGTATCTCCTCGGACAATTCATTTCTGAGTGTTAGACGAGAGCCCAGTTTCGGGCCCTGGAAGGGGTCTCCCTTCCTGCAACATGATGAGGGTTTGAGAAAATAGGCACTCTCATTTGCTACCTGTGAAGATGGAAACAAACCCTTCTATAGAGGTTTTAATAATAGGTATCTGAAAAACTTTTTTTAACCACATAGTCTTTAATGTAGCATTTCTTTCCTGTTCTTTTATCCTGATGAAGACATTAGGTATGTATAAACATTTAATTGGCTTTTTAAGCATAGCTGTCAAGTTCCTCATAATAGCAAAAAATAAAAACAATATTAAAAATGGAAACAACAAACCAGAAGCTACATCAGTTATTTTATGTTCATTCACTCAGGGAAAATCTATGTAGTTATTGTTACCATAGTTTATATTTTAGAGTATTAACAGGAAAAACTGTACTGTATATTAGGAACCAAAAGCAGATTGCCTTATAATATATAACTGTCTTTTTTGTTTTTAAAAAGTCTGCATATATGAATACTAAAAACAAGGTATGGCCTGAAAATATATTCACCAATCAAGTGTGATATATTCAAAAAGTGATAGAATTATTAGTGCAGTTCAGTTCAGTCACTCAGTCATGTCAGACTCTTTGCAACTCCATGGACTGCAGCATGCCAGGCCTCCCTGTCCGTCACCAACTCCCATCACTCAAACCCCTGTCCATTGAGTCGGGGTTGGCATCCACTGATGCCATCCAACCATCTCATCCTCTGTCATCCCCTTCTCCTCCTAGGTGAATCTCCTATAGGTGATTCTTTTAAAAAAATTTTTGTTATTGAGTATCCCTTTATTCAATAAGTGTCATATAGTAAGAAAAAATAATGTAAATTTAATTAACTGCTCTTTTTTTTTTCTTTTTTTTTTTTTTTATCAAGAATCTCTTATTGATTATCAGAAACATTACAAACATCTAATATGAACAAATTGTAACATGACAGTATTTAGTTTGAACAATTAATACATTTCAGATATAATATTATACATATTTCAATGTTATCCTCCCCAATCATCCCACCCTCTCACGGTCCCAGAGACCAAAAGTCTGGTCTATATATCAGTGTCTCTTTTGCTGTCTCGTAAATAGGGTTATTTTTACCATCTTTCTAAATTCCATATATATGCGTTAGTATACTGTATTTGTGTTTTTGTTTCTGGCTTACTTCACTCTGTATAATAGGCTCCAGTTCCATCCACCTCCTTAGAACTGATTCAAATGTATTCTTTTTAATGGCTGAGTAATACTCCATTGTGTATATGTACCACAGCTTGCTTATCCATTCATCCGTGGATGGACATCTAGGTTGCTTCCACGTTCTGGCTATTGCAAACAGTGCTGCTATGAACATTGGGGTACACGTGTCTCTTTCAATTCTGGTTTTCTCAGTGTATATGCCCAGCAGTGGGATTGCTGGATCATAAGGCAGTTCTATTCCCAGTTTTTTGAGGAATCTCCAGACTGTTCTCCATAGTGGCTGTACCAGTTTGCATTCCCACCAACAGTGCAAGAGGGTTCCCTTCTCTCCGCACCCTCTCCAGCATTTATTGCTTGTGGACTTTTGGATAGCAGCCATTCTGATTGGCGTGAAATGGTATCTCATAGTGGTTTTGATTTGCATTTCTCTGATAATGAGTGATGTTGAGCATCCTTTCATGTGTTTGTTAGCCATCTGTATGTCTTCTTTGGAGAAATGTCTATTTAGTTCTTTGGCCCATTTTTTGATTGGGTCATTTATTTTTCTGGAATTGAGCTGTAGAAGTTGCTTGTATGTTTTTGAGATTAGTTGTTTGTCTGTTGCTTCATTTGCTATTATTTTCTCCCATTCTGAAGGCTGTCTTTTCACCTTGCTTATAGTTTGCTTTGTTGTGCAGAAGCTTTTAAGTTTGATTAGGTCCCATTTGTTCATTTTAGATTTTATTTCCAATATTCTGGGAGGTGGGTCATGGAGGATCCTGCTGTGATGTAAGTCAGAGAGTGTTTTGCCTATGTTTTCCTCTAGGAGTTTTATGGTTTCTGGTCTTACATTTAGCTCTTTAATCCATTTTGAGTTTATTTTTGTGTATGGTGTTAGAAAGTGTTCTAGTTCCATTCTTTTACAAGTGGTTGACCAGTTTTCCCAGCACCACTTGTTAAAGAGATTGTCTTTAATCCATTGTAGATTCTTGCCTCCTTTGTCAAAGATAAGGTGTCCATATGTGCGTGGATTTATCTCTGAGCTTTCTATTTTGCTCCTGTTAAAAGTCTTTCTATTTTGCTTCTATTAAAAGTCCTTTCATAGTACCATCTGAGATCCACATTTTATAAGTTGTTCTGTAAAAGTGGTTCAACCGCATGCTGTGACATCAAGATTGAACTTAGAGTCTGATGATCCATCCTCTGTCCTTGGCCAGGTTACACATTAAGTCCAAAAAGTAAAAACTGGAAGAGATCCTAGAAATGAAGTGGCCCAACACTTCTGTTTTTCAGATGAGAAAGCAAAGACCACGGGGAGCAGACGACTTGCCCAAGAATGACAACCAGTGTGGGGCTATCCAGGACTTGAAGGCAGGTCTCCACGCTCACAGGTTGGTACCAGGTATCACCACACTCTTTTTCTGGGTTTGAGTGTCTTTAGTTGTGAAATCGGAACCCCGAGTCAACAATTTCTTGGGGCAGAGTGTGATCCTCACACACAAGAGTTTGGGATCAAATAACACAGTGCAAGGGCTTCCCAGGTGCCTCAGTGGTAAAGAATCCACCTGCCAATGCAGGAGATGCAAGAGATGTGCGTTCCATCCCTGGGTCAGGAAGATCCCCTGGAGAAGGAAATGGCAACCCACTCCAGTATTCTTGCCTAGGAAATCCCACGGATAGAGGAGCCTGATGGGCTGCAGTCCATGGGGTCACAAAAAGAGTCAGACACAACTCAATGACTAAATAGCAACAACGCGTTCCAATGCCAGCTCTTCTGTTTCAGAGAGATCTTAAGCAAGAAGATTGACTTTTTTGAGCCCTTTCCTCAACTGCAAAATGGTAATTAGAATAATCACCTCTTCACTCCAGTGTTCTTGCCTGGAGAATCCCATGGACAGAGGGGCCTGGTGGGCTGCAGTCTATGGGGTTGCAAAGAGTCACATACAACTAAGCAACTAACACACACAGTCAGGATATAGTGATGATTCTAATATAATAATGTGTGTGAAGTTTTCAGCACAATACCTGACTTTCTTGAAGTCTCAAGAACACAAACTCTTCTCCAGCTATTTGGATCTCTGGGCATGGCCCCCTGTGCTGACTCTGTCTTCTGGCAGGAGGAACACTGGAATGATGATTGGCTGCCAGGACCACAGTCCCACTTCCTCATCTTTGGAGACGGTTAAAAGCCTCATCCATCTTCCTTGGTAGAGGAGGAGTTACATTTCGTCTACTGCCCGCCCTCTGGGGAAATCACTTTTGCCCCTCCACTGCAGCATACGCCATCCAGATTTACAAGGAACATAATTTATGATGTAGAGGACGTCAGCTCCTGCTGTAAATAAGTAATGAGGTTGGCTAGTAAAACAGTCACTGAAGTTGGCGACTCTGGAGAATACGGCTGATGCTGGGGTCACTGCCTGCAGAACCTGTGCGAGTGGATGAGTGGATGAGGGTCCCACACACTCACAGCCCTTCATACACCTGCCGCTCCTGGCTTGTGCAAAATCACAGCAGTAACTGGTGGTCAGAACTAGGATTACAGGGCAGAAGGGAAAGCGAAGGTGAAAATGTTCTTCACTTCAGTCGTGTCCGATTCTTTGCGTCCCGATGGACTGTAGCCTGCCTGGCTCCTCTATCCATGGGGATTCTCCAGGCAAGAATATTGGAGTGGATTGCCATTCCCTTCTCTAGGGGATCTTCCCAACCTGGGAATCAAGCCTGGGGAAGGAACCTTGTGCGCTGCTTTGGAGACAACAAAACAAAACCAATGCGATGCTATGTGTGTGTGCTTAGTCGCTTCTGTCATGTCCAACTCTTTGTGACCCTATGGGCTGTAGTCTGCCAGGCTCCTCTGTCCATGGGATTCTCCAGGCAAGAATCCTGGAGTGGGTTGCCATGCCCTCCCCTAGGGGATCTTCCTGACCCAGGGATTGAACCTGCACCTCTATGTCTCCCACATTGGCAAGTGGATTCCTTATCACTAGCGCCACCTGAGAAGCCCACGTGATGTTGTATCACAGCCCTAACCCTGTCTTCACTTTGCTCTGTATTGTGGGTAAATCTTGTGACTTGAAGATGCAGGAAGTAGGCTCGATGGTAGAACAAGGCATCTTCTGATCGTCTTCTGATCTAACATCTTATGATCGTACGATTCAGGATCTAAGGGTCTGTCCTAGTGCACTCAAGTATGCACTGAAGTTAGAGGGCAAAACCCAGTTGCTATGGAAACATGGGGGCAGAAAATCTCCCTCAAAGAGTTCCCCAGCCTTTGCTGGCCCACAGGTCAAATCTGTGCTTCCATCACGGAGAAGCCGGTAGAGTTTATCAGGATCTGATTTCCTAATCCCATTAGCCACCTGTCCAAGGATTAGCCTTCATTTTCCCATTGCCCCTTGTCCAATATTTACATGCAATTAGGTTCCACTTGGTTGACTGTTGAGCTGCTATTTGGAAATGGTGATAAAAAGAACTCATCACATTTGGCTAAGTCATGTTGCAAGTTTTCCAACTGTTCAGTTATGCCTCTTATTGGTGCTCAGAGGAGTCAGAGGCTCACACTGCCGCCCCTCCCCCTACCCCTCCTGCAACCCTGTAATGCAACCCTTGACATGAGAGGAAGGGAAGCACTGTGGTCCCTGAACACTTGGGACCCGTTATAACCAGATGACTTCCAGAGGGTTTGGGCCATCGGAACAACTCTACACATGATTCTAATGTGTCACAAAGATGCGATTTTTCATGGTCATTTCAGCTTTAGAAGAATTGACTGTTGAACACTTTTGTTTCTTGTCTTCCAGGTGGCAGAGAGGTGAAATCATCAGTCAGACCCATTGCCTTAAAGCTCAGAAAACATAAAAAAACTGACCCCCACCAGGGACTTCCTTGGTGGTCCAGTGGTTAAGAAATCTGCCTTGCAATGCCGGGGACATAGGTTCTATCACTGGTTGGGGAACGAAGATCCCACATGCCTTGAAGCAACTAAGTCCATGTGGCCCATGAACCACAATGCCATGACGAAAGATCCTAAAACCCGACACAGCCAAATAAATAATTTTTTTTTTAATGCACCCCTGCTGAAAGGTGAGCTTTTTAAAGATTCACAAGAACTTATAACCTTCTATTGAACTTCCAAGGGGCAAAGAAGATCAATTTTCACACTTCATGGAGTAGAGCAAAAGGCAAAATAAGCGACTACCTGATAAGTGCCCTTGAAAAATGTTCAAATAAAAGCTAAATGGTGTGAAGACTGCAGCTAATCCCCTTATCAATTCCAAGGTCCCAAATTACTAACGTTCTGGAGAAAGTGGTCCAACAAAAGCCATCCAATACAGGTGAAGGGAAACAGAGACTCAAGGTCTCCAAGCCAGTGTAGTCATCGAGATGGTCTAATTAAAGAAGACAGTTAGGAGGCTGGCTTCTGTCCTGCCATGATTCCCCCACTGATGAAATCCCAAGGAATGGCAGGGAGCCAGCATTGCTCAAGTGACTTCTTGTTTAACTCAGCCATTTAAGTGCTTGTCAAGTGTTAAATTTAAATGTGTGTAAAGATTATGACCAACCCCACCCCAAAAAAAACCATCAGGGGGAAAGTGGGAATATGTACACACACAGCCACACATATAGGTCAAGCGGGAAATAGCTTCAGGGGTATTTAGAGATTTCGCTTTTAGCAAAAGTCATTTTTCTCCCTCCAGTAAGCCTGTGAGCTTTTAATAGCCACTTTCCTTGATTGCTTTCTAGATCAGCGTTTGCTGCCAAGTGGTCCAACATGAACACACAGACTGGAGGTCTTGAGGGGGAAGGGGGCTTTGAGAGGCTCTTCAGACCAGAATTCTGAAACCTTGCCCAGACTGAGTCAACCCGTCATTCTCCTAAATCATGTAATAAAATAAAGTCTTGAATATTTTTTGTTTGTTTTGAATATTTTTCTATTCTGAGTAGTCCAAAGAAGTTTGGAAAAATGCCCTCCTCCAAGTTCCTTATACATTTCTGAAAATACAGTGATGATATTGCAATTAAAATAGTTTAGGAATATCACGAGATTGCCTAGAGAGTGAATTAGTAAAATAATTTATGATCTTGAGAACTCCAGATACTAAAGTGCTCTTTATTTTCTTACTAGTAGTTTGATTTTGGGAGAAATTATTCAACCTTGGACAGTTTTTTGCTTAGCTGTTAAGTATATGGTTGAACTAGATTCTGTAATTTGGAACAGGTTTTTTTTAAGAGTAGAGAAACTCTGGCATAATGTTTATTTATTTTTTAAAAATATTTATTTATCGAATTTTATTTATTTACTTGGCTGCACCTGGTCTTAGGCACACGGGATCTTCCATCTCTGTTACCCAGACCAGAGATTAAACCTGGGCTCCCTGTATTGGGAAGGCAGAGTCTCCCATGGACAGAGGAGCCTGGCAGGCTTCAGTCCATGTCTACACGCTAAGTCACTTCAGTCGTGTCCGACTCTATGCGACCCCATGGACTGCAGCTCCCCTGTCCATGGGATTCCCCAGGCAAGAATACTGGAGTGGGTTGCCATTTCCTTCTTCAGGGGATCGTCCCAACCCAGG
This sequence comes from Tragelaphus eurycerus, assembly GCA_935064755.1. Classification (NCBI taxonomy): domain Eukaryota; kingdom Metazoa; phylum Chordata; class Mammalia; order Artiodactyla; family Bovidae; genus Tragelaphus; species Tragelaphus eurycerus. The sequence goes on along the minus strand of CAKXYN010000034.1, from coordinate 5,077,057 downwards.
AATCGAACCCCATCTCCTATGTCTCCTGAATTGACAGGTGAGTTCTTTACTACTAGCACCACCTGGGAAGCCCATTCATGGGGCTGCAGAAGAGTTGAACATGACTTAGCAGCTAAAGCAACTGAAAAGAAAGTCAGTATTTGGGTCTGTGTCTTAAATGCGACATTTACTGAATACCTGGCACTAGAACAAGTATTGAGTTTCCTTCCAAAGTATACTGAAGACAGATCTTACCTTGAGTACAGTTTGGAAGAGGAGCATTACCAAAGCCTTAATAAGAACCTAACATTGCAAACCACGGGGCCCACTTTTATTGAGAACATAGTATGTACCGGGTCCTGAGTTATTAGTTTCCCCATCAATTCTTCACAACAAGTTATAAAGGCCACTGGATAGATGAGACAAATTACATTCTAAGAGATTGTGACTTCTCAAATATCACACGGAGGATATCACGATTAGGATTAAAATTAGGAATATTTCATCCAAAGCTGATATATCCTCCACTATACCCTTGCACCCAACTCCAGTACTCTTGCCTGGAAAATCCCATGGACAGAGGAGCCTGGTAGGCTGCAATCCATGGGGTCTCAAAGAGTCCAACAGGACTGAGCGACTTTACTTTCACTTTTCATTTTCACGCATTGGAAAAGGAAATGGCAACCCACTCCAGTGTGGTTGCCTGGAGAATTCCAGGGATGGGGGAGCCTGGTGGGCTGCTGTCTATGGGCTCGCATAGAGTCGGACACGACTGAAGTGACTTAGCAGCAGCAGCAGCATACCCTTGCCTCTACACAGAGTTCACAATTCTCTTTCCTACCTGTCCTTTTGAAAAAAATCAAATAGTGTAATAAAAGATGTTTAAAATTTTTATTAAAATATTCTAGTTAGTATTTACATACATCAAATCATCATGTTATACATTTTGAGTTTATTATGATTGTATTTATCAATTATGCTTCAATAAATTTAGAAAAGAAAGTTGAAAATAAAGCTTTATATATGTCAGTCAAACCTGTTATATATTTGTTAATCTCTAATATCTGATTTTCAGTTATTGATCCTCAAGCATTGAGGATTCTGTGTTATCCCCAAATGACGGTTAGTTATGCAAACTTCATTCTTTCTTATTTAGAGACAAGGGTCTTTTGTCCTTCTTATTACTGATGGATGGGAAAAAGGGATTCATCCTGAAATTTTATAAAATGTGTTAAGAGGGATGTGACCAAATATTCTAGATTCCTGTTTTGGAACTTAGAACATAAAATAACTTAAATCATTGAGAGGATAGTCAGATACAGACTGAAACTAACGTCAGCAACTGTCCTGGGCTGCCTGGGACTGAGGCAAGTGACCCCTGAGGGGTTCCTAGGACACAGGACTTCCAGAGCTAAAACTGGTAATGTGTGTGTGCTAAATCACTTCATTTGTGTCTGACTCTGCAACGCCATGGACTGAAGCCCGTCAAGCTCCTCTGTCCATGGGATTCTCTAGGCAAGAATGCTGGAGGGGTTACCATGCCCTCCTTCACGGGATCTTCTTGACCTAGGGATTGAACCTGAGTCTCTTATATCTTCTGCAATGGCAAGTGGGTTCTTTACTACTAGCACCACCTGGGAAGCCCCAAACTGGGAAAGTCCCAGGCAAACCAGTTTAAGTTGATCACGCTTACTGAAATATGTGAGACTTCATATAATTCTGAACCTAGACAGGACTAATAAATGCAATGTTGAGATGAAAGTCCATAAGGAGATTAACTTACAGTGCAGTTTAAACAAGAACAAAAATAACAGCATCCCACCATTAAAGTATTAGGCATCTTTTATATTTATGAAATATCGAGTTTATATTTTCTTATTCAAAACTGTTCTCTATTTTTCTGAATTCCACTTGCCCTTTTGGGACTTTGGGATTAGATCACCTCTCCTGGTGGACCCCATACTTATATTCATGCATGCTGAGTTGCTTCAGTTGTCTGACTCTTTGTGACCCCACGGACTATAGCCCACCAGGCTCCTCCATCCATGGAATTCTCCAGGCAAGAATACTGGAGTGGGTTGCCATGCCCTCCTCCAGGGGATCTTAACAAACCCAGGGATCAAGCCCAGGCCTCCCACATTGCAGGCAGATTCTTTATCATCTGAGCCAGCTGGGAAGCCCACACTTATATAACAAATGGTAAAATAAGTGCTAAGATAAAGTTTGGCAAAGAGAGGGCCTGGATTGATCTCCTCGGGGACTTTCCTGGCTCCCGCATTGCATGGAAATCATCTGGAAACTCCCATTCACTCTGTGAAGAGATGTGGAAAGTAGCTGATGACACTTGTCTGAGGAGCAGGGCACGTGTCCTTATAGTAGGGAAGAAGGTGAGGTGTTATTGCTAGGGAGTGGGTGTTGAATGGCAACTTTATGCAGACCTCAAGGTTATATAACACTTCTAAGAGAAGAAATCAGGAACAGGCCACGGACCAGTTGAGAGAAAACAGGCTCCTGGGCTGTTTATCAGCAACAGACAGCAGCGTGAGGTGAGATAGGCAGGGGCCACCATCTTCCAGAGACTGTCATCAACAGACTCACCCAATTCTCACTTAAGAGAGGCAAGACCCTGCAGCATCTCAACAGACTGAAGATTCAAGACTCTTCTCCATCCCCCACCGAGGACACAAGCCCCTCCTCACCCAGACATCACGACTTATCTTGGGAAGAAGAAAGATGGAAGGCTCAACCCTGAAAACTTGAGTTTTCAACTCATCACTATGAAATAAAGGAAATCGTTTAAAAAAGAAGACACTGAGATACCATCAATTAACAAACTTGAGCTCCTCAGCTATCCAGTAGGAAGGGGAGCGTGTAAGGAAGAAGATGCAGTAATAAAGAAATAAGCAAATAGATGAAGGAATGCATATAAAATTTGTTTTGATATTTGCATATCTAAGTAGCAGTGAGAAAATCTGCCTACTTGCTACAGAGCAATTCATTAGAGGATTTGGAAATTACAGAAAAGTATAACAAAATTTTAAGAATTGTATCTCTCAGTGATATTTTGGACAAATGGACAGATAGGGATAAATATCACAATAATATATATGTAAGCAAGCTCTATACACAATTCTGTGTCATAACTTTCACATATTAAGATTATGGAACCACATAAAATGTGCTCTAATAATTATTATTGGTTTCATAGCAGTCAGTCATCTGGAGGGACCACAATTCATTTAGTTATTTTATTATTGCTGCGTATTCATTTGTTTGCCCCCACTATTATAAACCATGCTGTAATGAACTTGATGGGGCTTCCCTGGTGGCTGGCTCAGTGGTAAAGAACATGACTGAAGTAATTAAGCAGCAGCAGCAACAGCAGCAATGAACTTGATAAATAGATCTTTTCCATATATTTAACTGAAATCATTGAATGAGAGGATATGAATTGATTTTAATCTCTTAATGGGTTTGACCATGTATTTCCTGCAAGGCTGTTCCAGTTTCTCTGTCAGGAGTGTACAAATTTCAAGGCATCATTGTTACCAATTCTAAAATCACTTGATGGGAGAAAAGTAGTATCTAATTTTTGTTTTAATTTATACTGTTGGCTGTGATTGAATATTCTGCTTATTAGCAACTTGAAATATGTGAAATAATTTTTCTACATTTTTCGAGTGCTTTTTTATTTGAACAGCCTAATTAAAAAGTGCAATGATCCTTGTTGCATATATTTTTTATATTTTCTTTCTCAACTTCCGACATGCTCATTTTTATTTCCATGTGGTCAAATCTCATCCATTGCCTTTTGCTAAGAAAAATCTTTGTTCTAAAATAACCTAAATAAATGTTCTTATATACTTTGCTTTTCACATATAGCTTTTAAATCTATCTAGAATTTTTTCTTAGTATAATGGAGATTTTGTTTTCTCTAAATATTGAATTAGTTGTGCCAGCTGCTTTTATTTCCTTCACACCCAGTAACGTGAGATGACTTCTTTATCAGATAATGAACTTGTGTTTGGGTTTTCCCAGTGGCTCAGTGGTAAAAAGTCCACCTGTAGTACGGGAGACACGGGTTTGATCCCTGGATTGCAAAGATCCCCTTGAAGAGGGAATGGCAACGCACCCCAGTATTCTTGCCTGGGAAATCCCATGGACAGAGGAGCCTTGCGGGCTACAGCCCATGGGGTCTCAAAGAGTCAGGCATGACGGAAGAGACAGCCGAAGCAGCTCAGCACTCAGGCAAGCTTGTGTATATGGAGGTTGTTTCTATGCCCTTTACTTCATTGACCTGTCTGATGATTTCTGTTCTAGCAGGATATTATTCTATTTATTTTAATTTTATAATGTACATCAATACCTTCCATTGCTGTTCCTTTTAAAAAATTTCTTGGGTATTTATGCCACTTTATTATTTTACTTTGTCAAATTTCAGGGGAGAAAACAAGCCTTTAGGCTTTCCATTAAAAAATTCATCTGGGAAAATTTTTAATTGTCTACTTACCAGTTAAGAACCTGTTTTACCTCTCCAGTAACTCAATTCTCCTTTTATTTCCATCAATAAGAAATTTAAGATATTTTTATATTTGTTTGTCGGGTCTGACATATATCCCTTGAAAGTTGATTCTGGTCACTTAATATTTTTGGCAACTATTATAAGAATGAGAACTTGAAGATACATATTATTGGCTGTATCTGTTACATAGAAGATACTTTTACAAAGTCATTAACTTTATATGCCAGACTTTCAGAACTCTTCTTATCAGCACTAAGTGTTTTATGCAAAATTTTGAGATTCTACTCTGTATTTTCAACATGTTTCTGCTATAATCACCATTTAATTTTCTTGTTCTCTAATGGATGCAAGGTTTTGCTACTCGTTGAATTAATTATAACAGGACTGTTGATGCTAAACTGTGTGTGTTAAATATTGAAATTTTAATTTCATATTCAGTTCAGTTCAGTTCAGTCGCTCAGTTGTGTCCGACTCTTTGTGACCTCATGAATTGCAGCACGCCAGGCCTCCCTGTCCATCACCAATTTTACTCCTACATAATAAAAACACTTTTGTATAGCAAACAAGTAAACTAGCATCATTATTTCAAGATTAATAGTTCTCTGATCATTCACTGAATTTAAAGTAGACTGTATGAAAATAATAAGCCCCAACTGAATTGAGCTGGGATACCAGAAGGGGGAGCTCTCAAACCCCTGTGAAGTTAGCTGAACCCAAAGGGAAGAAGAAAGACACCTCTTCTTTCCTGACAAGAACTCAGCCAAGGAAAAGTCACTGATTCTGTTTACTAGAGCCCTGCCAACTGCTTTTTTCTCTCTATAAAACTGTTCCCCTTTCCTTGTCCTGTGGAGGAGTCACATGGGGTTGACTGTGCCTGCAGACCCCAAATTGCACTTCTCTGCCGATCCCAAATAAACCCATTTTCACTGGAGAAATATCTAGCAGTCTGTTTATTTCAGGTCACTAATTCTCACAGCAGAGTTTCCTGCAAAGAAACTGGACATGCTTCAATATTCTGATGACAAGACACAGAAGAAATAAAAATCTACTAGAAGGAGCTTCACCCTAGTTTTTTATAAGAGATGATACAGATTGCTGTTCAGCCAACATGTTTATTCATTTAACAGACTTCTGTTTTTAACCCTCTGACCTATTTCATCCATTTCTCTCACCCCCACTTCCTACCTCTGGCAAGGCTGCTGAAATTTGAATATTCTTCATATTGCCTTTCAATAAATTTATAAATTTGCATGTAAATATATATATGCATTTGTTGAATTTATAATAATTATCTAGTCTTCATGCATTAAACTTCCTTTCAACTTTTGTAAGAATTGATGGCACAGTTCAATAATAATGCCACAGATAATAATGTGAAATTTAGGGCAAACCATGAAATTTTTAAATATGTTTAGTTTCTGATGAATTATATCCATAAGACATATAATTAGACATATTTTTGTGTATTAGGATATAGGCAGTTAGAGTGAAAGATCAATATCAAGGCAAAAGGTAAACATCCCTGGAAAGAAGCTTGTGGTCACTCTTTATGAAGCAATCTGGTGAATAGCCCAAAGGCACCATGTTTACAAGGTCATGAATTATTAATATTCTGGATCTGCTGGAAGTTCAGGTTACCTCTACCTGGACTAGCGCCCACTGCCTTATGAGGCAGGCTCATGCTGTTTCCCATTGTACATGCAATAGATGGAAAAATATACCAGTGGACCTCAGCCGGAGTTTTTTCATGCATCCCCTGTGGATGGTAGATAGCAGAATTAGTTTGGAACACGCCTCTGTGTTCCTAAATTATTCAACGTGTGTGTGTGCTTAGTCGCTCAGTCATGTCCGACTCTTTGCGACCCCATGGACTGTAGACCACCGGGCTTCTCTGTCTATGGGATTCTCCAGGCAAGAGACAGGAGTGGGTAGCTGATCCCTTCTCCAGGGGATCTTCCAGACCCAGAGGTCGAACCTGGGTTTCCTGCATTGCAGCCAGATTCTTTACCACTGAGCCACGAGGGAAACCCTATTTACTCAACACTTTCCTGAATAATTCTTTTTCTGTTGTCACCTGTTTATCGGTTTGTTTGCTTTTGGCTACACATATGGGATCTTGGTTCCCCAACCAGGGACTGAACCTGTGCCCCTTGCAGTAGAAGAGTGGATTCTTAGCCGCTGGACATCCAGCAAAGTCCTGCCCAGAATAATCCTTCATTGAGCTTGATTTTTCTACATGTAACTATCTGGACAGAAAGATGATTAGCTAAGATGCTAGCTACATATGGACATTAGCCCCTCTTTATCAAAAGTTTATCAAGGCAGCTTTTGCTGCAATGGAGCTGCATAAAGAAACATCTCAGTTGATGGCGACAGCAGACACTTTTTATTCACTCTCAGTTCTCTGAGTTGGTGATGGATCTGCTTTATATGCCTGGTCCTTCTCACTCCACAGTAGTGTGAGTGGCTTCTATCCGGGGCATGCTATTAGCAGGATAAGGGCTGGAGTGTAGGAAGGCTGTCAGAAACCTTCAATGTTGTGTAAAGCCTTCCTTACAACTAGTGCAGTATCCCTCCCTAGACTGTTCTTAGTGAGTCACATGGCCACATGGCTGAGCTGACATCCATGGGCTCAGCAGTACTTTCTTCCTGTGGGGGTGGATAGTTCTGTTCAGTTCAGTCACTCAGTCGTGTCCGACTCTTTGCGACCCCATGAATCACAGCACGCCAGGCCTCCCTGTCCATCACCAACTCCCAGAGTTCACGGAGACTCACGTCCATCGAGTCAGTGATGCCATCCAGCCATCTCATCCTCTGTCGTCCCCTTCTCCTCCTGCCCTCAATCCCTCCCAGCATCAGAGTCTTCTCCAATGAGTCAACTCTTCGCATGAGGTGGCCAAAGTACTGGAGTTTCAGCTTCAGCATCATTCCTTCCAAAGAAATCCCAGGGCTGATCTCCTTCAGAATGGACTGGTTGGATCTCCTTGCAGTCCAAGGGATTCTCAAGAGTCTTCTCCAACACCACAGTTCAAAAGCATCAATTCTTCGGCGCTCAGCCTTCTTCACAGTCCAACTCTTATATCCATACATGACCACAGGAAAAACCATAGCCTTGACTAGACAGACCTTTGTTGGCAAAGTAATGTCTCTGCTTTTGAATACGCTATCTAGCAATATGTGAACCGTGAACTTCCTGATGTTCAAGCTGGATTTAGAAAAGGCAGAGGAACCAGAGATCAAATTGCCAACATCCGCTGGATCATGGAAAAAGCAAGAGAGTTCCAGAAAAACATCTATTTCTGCTTTATTGACTATGCCAAAGCCTTTGACTGTGTGGATCACAATAAACTATGGAAAATTCTGAAAGAGATGGGAATACCAGACCACCTGATCTGCCTCTTAAGAAATCTGTATGCAGGTCAGGAAGCAACAGTTAGAACTGGTCATGGAACAACAGACTGGTTCCAAATAGGAAAAGGAGTACCTCAAGGCTGCATATTGTCACCATGTTTATTTAACTTATATGCAGAGTACATCATGAGAAATGCTGGACTGGAAGAAACAGAAGTTGGAATCAAGATTGCCGGGAGAAATATCAATAACCTCAGATATGCAGATGACACCACTCTTATGGCAGAAAGTGAGGAGGGGCTAAAAAGCCTCTTGATGAAAGTGAAAGTGGAGAGTGAAAAGGTTGGCTTAAAGCTCAACATTCAGAAAACGAAGATCATGGCATCTGGTCCCATCACTGCATGGGAAATAGATGGGGAAACAGTGGAAACAGTGTCAGACTTTGTTTTTCTGGGCTCCAAAATCACTGCAGATGGTGACTGCAGCCATGAATAAAAGACGCTTGCTCCTTGGAAGGAAAGTTATGACCAACCTAGATAGCATATTCAAAAGCAGAGACATTACTTTACCAACAAAGGTTCGCCTAGTCAAGGCTATGGTCTTTCCTGTGGTCATGTATGGATGTGAGAGTTGGACTGTGAAGAAGGCTGAGCGCCGAAGAATTGATGCTTTTGAACTGTGGTGTTGGAGAAGACTCTTGAGAGTCCCTTGGACTGCAAGAAGATCCAACCAGTCCATTCTGAAGGAGATCAATCCTGGAATTTCTTTAGAAGGAATGATGCTAAAGCTGAAACTCCAGTATTTTGGCCACCTCATGCGAAGAGGTGACTCATTGGAGAAGACTCTGATGCTGGGAGGGATTGGGGGCAGGAGGAGAAGGGGACGACAGAGGATGAGATGGCTGGATGGCATCACTGACTCGATGGATGCGAGTCTGGGTGACCTCCGGGAGCTGGTGCTGGACAGGGAGGCCTGGCGTGCTGCGGTTCATGGGGTCGCAAAGAGTCGGACACGACTGAGCGACTGATCTGATCTGATCTGATCTAGGTCGGTCATAACTTTCCTTCCAAGGAGTAAGCGTCTTTTAATTTCATGGCCGCAGTCACCATCTGCAGTGATTTTGGAGCCCCCAAAAATAAAGTCTGACACTGTTTCCACTCTTTCCCCATCTATTTCCCATGAAGTGATGGGACCAGATGCCATGATCTTCGTTTTCTGAATGTTGAGCTTTAAGCCAACTTTTTCACTCTCCTCTTTCACTTTCATCAAGAGGCTTTTGAGTTCCTCTTCACTTTCTGCCATAAGGGTGGTGTCATCTGCATATCTGAGGTTATTGATATTTCTCCCAGCAATCTTGATTCCAGCTTGTGTTTCCTCCAGCCCAGCGTTTCTCATGATGTACTCTGCATAGAAGTTAAATAAGCAGGGAGACAATATGCAGCCTTGACGTACTCCTTTTCCTATTTGGAACCAGTCTGTTGTTAAGGAGAGGGTAAATGTTTGCCACTGGGGAAATGTTGGGCAGTTCCTTCATCAGCTCAGTCTTAGACGGAACAGAGGGGTCTTGGGGGAGGGGGCAACTGGGCCAAAAGATGGGAGGCTGGGAAGCCTACGGAGACCTGGCACCCCACTCTCCACATTTCCCAGTCTACTGTGCTTTGGGGAACAGATTTGGGATGTCAGTGGAGGGGAGCAGAGCTCACCAGGGTCTATCCTCTTGGTCTCAACTATCGATAGACCTTCTTTGTGCATTCAAAATAAACTCTTACACTTCCATAGACAGGAACTCCAAAGGGCATCCAATTTGAAATTCAGGATCTTGTACTAGCATCTGCAGCAGGTCCAGATTTGATTTCTCTTGATCCAGACACTTATGAGCGGAAAACAAAATCTATTTATATCCTCTTTTGACCACATACACCACCACCCCCCCAACACACAAATACACATATATAAAGGTGAAAGGAGACCAGGATGACAGCAATAAACTGTCCCATTCAAAAAGGTGAGAAATGGGAGATAAACAACAATCAGTGAGCCATAACAATTCTGAATTGCCACTGGACAAACATTTCTTATGAAAATGCTTCATAAGGAGCAACCCCAGGGGACTTACATGGTGGTCAATGGTCAAGAGTCTGTGATCCTACTGCAGGAAGCACAAGTTCCATCCTTGGTTGGGGAACTAAGATCCTGCATGCCTCCTCGAGATTAAAGAAAAAAAAAAGTCCATCTATAAAATCTGCCTGCAATGGAAGAGACCCTGGTTCAATTCCTGGGTCAGGAAGATCCCCTGAAAAGGGGATAGGCTACCCACTCGGTATTGTTGGGCTTCCCTGGGGGCTCAGATGGTACACAATCCGCCTGCAATGCAGGAGACCCAGGTTTGATCCCTGAGTTGGGAAGATCCTCTGGAGAAGGGAATGGTTACCCACTCCACTATTCTTGCCTGGAGAATTCCATAATGGAAAAGACTATGAAAAAGAATATAAGTGTATGTTAGCTGGGTCACTCTGCTGTCCAGCAGAAATTGACACAATGTTGTAAATCAAGTATATTTCAACTAAATAATTTTTTTTTTAAAGAAGCAACCCCAAATCTCAGAGGCTTACAACCATCATATTTCTCCACATTCTGACCTGGTTTGCAGGTCAATTATATCAACTTTCTACAGGCAACAAGTCTGGTTAAGAACTACCCCACAAGTCTTCTTACTCAAAGTCTCAGAATGAGAGATCAGCTTCTACCTAAGGCATATTGCTTCACTACAGTACCCAGCAGTGCAAGCAGAATGACGTAAACATGCATACTGTCACATCTGATTTCAGTGTTGACCATCTGGTGATGTCCACGTGTAGAGTCTTCTCTTGTGTTGTTGGAAGAGGGTGTTTGCTATGACCAGTGTGTTCTCTTGGCAAAACTGTTAGTCTTTGCCCTGCTTCATTTTGTACTCCAAGGCCAAATTTGTTTGTTACCCCAGGAATCCCTTGACTTCCTACTTTTGCATTCCAGTCCTCTATAATGAAAAGGACATCTTTTGGGGGTGTTAGTTCTAAAAGGTCTTGTAGGTCTTCATAGAACCATTCACCATCAGCTTCTTTGGCATTACTGGTTGGGCATAGACTTGGCTTACTGTGATGTTGAATGGTTTGCCTTGGAAATGAACAGAGATCATTTAATGATCTATACAGTCAGCAAAAACAAGACTGGGAGCTGACTGTGGCTCAGATTATAAACTCCTCATTGTGAAATACAGACTTAAATTGAAAAAAGTAGGGAAAACCACTAGACCATTCAGGTATGATCTAAATCAAATCCCTTACGAGTATACAGTGAAAGTGACAAATAGATTCATGCTGGGAAAGATATAAGGCAGGAGGAGAAGGGGACGACAGAAGATGAGGTGGTTGGATGGCATCACGAACTCGATGGACATGAGTTTAAGCAAGCTCCAGGAGTTGGTGATGGACAGGGAGGCCTGGCGTGCTGCAGTCCACGGGGTTGCAAAGAGTCAGACACAATTGAGCGATGGAACTGAACTGTCACATCTGTTCACGCTTTATTAACCATGTCATGTGTTCAAGCCCAACACGAATATTCTATTCTTCCCATGCCGGGAGAAGGGAGAGAGAATATTTGCTAAACAAGAATAGAGTCTACCACAGAGGATGGGGTATGTTTTAGAGAATATTTCCTCTTCCAAAGGAGCCCAGTGGAAATAATCTTTCCTAATATCAGAAGATCCTAGTGAGTAGCTAAATGTCCTTCATGTAAATTATTCTATAAGCACAACAGTAAGTTATATGTACCTATTGGAAAAACATAAAGGGCAAGTACATAGCAGTACATAAATTTCACTTTGTATAGAGAGCTGAATAACATACAGTTCAACAGAGAATTGGAAATCAGTTTGAATTACCAAGAAAAAAAGAAAAGGCAAAGAGACAGAATGAAACAGATGAATTTCACATAGACCTGGGAAAATCTGATTAGGTAACCCATAATTCTTCCTCTACCTGTGCTGCCTTAATGGAAAAAAGATAATTCCAGGGAATTGGACTGGGTTTATTTGAGGGGCCAGTATTGGAGTGCACAGGAGAATTTGAGCAGAAAAACTCACAGGAAGAATTAATGAAGTTACAGAAAGACACATTCCATGGGTAGGGAAGTTATGTGTCTGTCTCAGAAGGGTCTGTCTGGATAAAATCATCACAATATTTCTTAGCAACCAACTACTGGGGTGAGCCTCAGAATCTTAAGTAGGTTAAAACTATACATTAATCGGAGCTTGTAATATATCTCTGAGACCCTTAGGACAGAGCAGAGTGTGAAGAGCTAAAACAAGTTCATTTTACTACCTCTTTGATAAATGTAAATGTGGACAAGTCTTGCTCGAACATGACCGTGTAGATATGAGAATCTGAGAGTCATATTCATGAGCATTACAAATTATAGCATCACATCAGTGCACCCACAGAACACAAATGTTCTGCCCTGTGGATACATGGATACTATGATCATGTTAACACATCAGATTTTATGTACTTTCTGAGTTTGTCCATCGTTTATCATTTAAGACGAGTTATGCTGGCTATGTTTCTGAGTCCAACTCATAGCCACTTAATTAACACTGGTGTTAGTCACTCAGTGTCCAACTCTTTGCGACCTCATGGACTGTAGCTCACGAGACTCCTCTGTCCATGGGATTCTCCAGGCAAGAATACTGGAGTGGGTAACCATTTCCTTCTCTAAGGGATCTTCCCAACCCAGGGATTGAACCCAGATCTCCTGCATTTCAGGCAGATTCTTTACCATCTGAGCCACCAGGGAAGCTCTTGGATGGGTAAAAATACAATTTCAAATCAAGGGAGAGGTCATAAGGGTAAAAAAATCACACAAGTGGTGAAGTCTTCCTACGAAATCACTGACAAACATTAAACTATATAAAATGTCTGTAAAATCTGAGCTGAAGTGGGTGGTTGGGACTAAGGAAAGTTTGAATTTATTGTTGAGGAAACTAGATACGGTTATTTGCATATCTTCCTTCTGATTTCACAGAGTCCCAAGTTGAACTTAAAAATAACTTAAATTTTCATCTAGGAATAATATTGGTAATGCTTCCGGTACAGAGTGGTCAGACCTTATAGGAATACATCTTCCGCAAAAGTGCCTGTAGTAAGAAGGGTAAGTCAAGCAAAGCAAAATGAGAGTAGAGAAGTTGCTTGCGAAGGATTAGGGCACCAGTCTTGCCTGGTGGTCCAGCGGTTAAGAATCTGCCTACCAGTGCAGGAACATGGGTTTGACTCCTGGTCCAGGAAGATCCCATATGCTGCAGAGAGGCTAAGTCTGTGTACCACAGGGACTGAAGCCCGCACACCCTAGAGCATGCGCTCTGCGTCAAGAGAAGCCATCGGCATGAGAAGACCGCGCATCCCAACTAGAGAAAGTCCTTGCACAGCGATGAAGACCCAGCCCAGCCATAAATAAATTAATTTTTTTTTAAAAAAGAACACATCTTCCGCAAAGGTGCCTGTAGTAGGGAGGTTATATGCAAGCAAGTCAAGGAAAGCGAAAATGAGAGTGAGGAATTTGCTTGCAAAAGATAAAGGCGCCATTTGTTTTCTCGTTTAATGTGTTTATTGAACCGTTAATATGTGCAAAGTACTGTACTGTATATATACATTCGCATATAGTATATAATCAAGGGAGAACCACAATAAGGCAAACGTGGACACCCACACTCCAAGAGTGGAGATAACACACACACACTCACACACGTGACTGTGATACAAGATAGAAAATACAAGCCTTTGGGAAAAATCAATCAGCAATTTAAAGTAAAAGACATGAAATCAGGACAATGATATTCTTCCAGCTAAAATGAAACCCAGATGCTGAGAGAAAGGTACAACACTAACCTAATATCCTGAAAATGCAGGGAAAAGATTAACTTTTAATAAAAGGTCATCACACATGAGCAAAGGGGAAGAGTATTGCTAGCAATGATGGAATAGGAGAAAATGTAGAGTGGGAGGAAACACATGGGAAAGTATAGAAAATAGGTTATTTCAATTAAGTATGTGAATGTTAAATTAATGATTTCTGCATATTGAGTGAAATCAATGAAATTATCAGTGCCTGACACTGCATTAGGGTCCTTAAGATAATTGCAAATGTGATTAGAATACTGTAAGCTAATAGAATTTCATGGAAGAGAAAAGAAAATCAGATCAAGAATGGATGAAATATTTTCTGTATATATATATTCAAACACATAGGCACAAATTGATATAAATGAATAATACTCACCTAAGGTCGGAGAATCCCAGGGACGGGGAAGCCTGGTGGGCTGCCGTCTATGGGGTCACACAGAGTCGAACACGACTGAAGTGACTTAGCATAGCATACCATAGCAAGGTCGGAGAAGGCAATGGCACCCCACTCCAGTACTCATGCCTGGAAAATCCCATGGATGGAGGAGCCTGGTAGGCTGCAGTCCATGGGGTCGCTAAGAGTCCGACACGACTGAGCAACTTCACTTTCACTAAGGTGGGTTTAGAAATTAAACTGCTGAGAGATCTTAATAAGTAGAGATTAGTTGTTTAATATTTGAAACCTGGCATTTATCAGCATAATTGATACACCAATTTATAATCATTTCAAAGAACTCAGAATGCAATATGGCAGATAATCCTGCTTTTCTCAGTGCCAGGCCCATTTAAGTGACTTCTATAAGGAGATGACCAGGTACATACATAAGGGAGAAGCAAAAAAAAAAAAAAAGTATTTTATAGTATTCTGATTAGCTTTTAGCTATGGTCTCACATGATATTTCCTTTCTATCCCATTCCATTAGAAATATATGGATGAAGTTCACACATTCAGTAGCCTAATTAGGTAATCAAATATAACTTAGTTTTTTTTATCATCTTAGAAGAAATAGTTCAGTGTTGTGATTATTTACTTTAATTCTTTCTTGCTAAAAAAATTTAACTCCTAAGATAGTTTTTTGCCTATCTTTAGATATAACCTGCTTTAGTTCAGTTGAGTTCAGTCTCTCAGTCATGTCCGACTCTTTGCAACCCCACGGACTGCAGCACACCAGACTTCCCTGTCCATCACCAACTCCTGGAGCTTGCTCAAACTCATGTCCATTGAGTAGATGATGCCATTCAACCGTCTCATCCTCTGTTATCCCCTTCTCCTCCCACCTTCAGTCATTCCCAGCATCAGGGTCTTTTCTAATGAGTCAGTTCTTCGTATCAGGTGGCCAAAGTATTAGAGCTTTAGCTCCAGCATCAGTCCTTCCAATGAATATCCAGGACTGATATCCATCCTTTAGGATAGACTGGTTGGATCTCCTTGCAGTCCAAGAGACCCTCAAGAGTCTTGTCCAACACCACAGTGCTGAATAACATGCTTATCTGGCTGCATAACAAAATATTGTTTTTATTTTTTAAAATTTTATTGGAATACAGTTGCTTTACAATGTTGTGT
Organism: Tragelaphus eurycerus; assembly: GCA_935064755.1. NCBI lineage: Eukaryota > Metazoa > Chordata > Mammalia > Artiodactyla > Bovidae > Tragelaphus > Tragelaphus eurycerus. The sequence continues at coordinate 5,061,708 of CAKXYN010000034.1, read as the reverse complement.
TAAAACAAGTATATTAATGCATATATGTAGAATCTAGAAAATACTGTTTTTAATATATAGCTTCCATTGTTCTTGTATTACATGCAATTATTCTTCTACTTATAATTCCTTCTCTTATTTAGGAATTGTTTCGAATTGTGTTTTTTAAAATAGAGGTTGAGTTTGGAGAGAATTATTGATTTTTTTGTACTACTAAAATCTGCTAATTTTAGAGTTTATTTTCATCTATAAATATAGCTTGCATAGTTTCTGGTTTTCAACATTTTATTTTTGGCCCAGAATTGAACACATTCTGTAAGCATTTCATGGATACTTGAAAAAGGAAGGTGAGTTTTTTTCTTTGTGTATAGCTATAAAAACAAAGTTTATTATAATACTAATCTTCTGCTTGTTTCTTATTTATATTTGCTATTTAAACATTAAAGATCTAGGGTTAGGCTATTTCTTCCCATAACCTCCCCCACCCCATCCACCCCAGCATTCTGTTATTGTTGGTTATGTCAACTGGAAGTCAGGCCGCCTCTCCGAAATCCTGGTTGCAGACTCACTAGTTGTGTCATCTTGATCAAATAAGTCAATGTTTCTAAATCATAAAATAATTTATAAAATGAAAATAATAACCCTCTATTTCATAAGACCAGCCTCAGAGTAAAAGATATAATGGAGATACCGTGTCTGGCACATAATGTAGTCAATAAACATTAGTTTTATTATTACTGGTATTGTCATTATGCTCAGTTCATTTCTAACACTTTTTAAATTTCTTAATTTTCTTTGCCCCTTTATTGACAGGCACTTGCAGAGAGATGGAATGATTGATCTTTGATCAAACTGCTCAGAATGCTTTCTCTAGAAAGCACAGCAGAATGAGGGCCAGTAATTCCAAAGCATCCATTTTACAGCCAAACTACCAAACCAAAACAGAGAAGGATCCTCTGTCCTGCTGCATTAAAGTCATCTGAAGAACTTTTAAAAAATAACTATTACCCCAGTAGTTTTCGAATTGTTGGAAAGACTGTTGGAGGCAAGAATTTGAAGTAGCAGAAACAACCATAGCGCTGGTCCACAGAGAGAAGGCAGGTCTGAGTGAGACTTAGGAGTGGCCTAAACCTATCCGTCAGGGAAGGCAATGGCACCCCACCCTAGTACTTTTGCCTGGAAAATCCCATGGACAGAGGAGCCTGGTAGGCTCCAGTCCATGGGGTCGCTAAGAGTCGGACACGACTGAGCGACTTCACTTTCACTTTTCACTTTCATGCATTGGAGAAGGAAATGGCAACCCACTCCAGTGTTCCTGCGTGGAGAATCCCAGGGATAGGGGAGCCTGATGGGCTGCCGTCTATGGGGTCGCACAGAGTCGGACACGACTGAAGTGACGTAGCAGCAGCAGCAAACCTATCCGTGGCTTCTCAGGTGGCTCAGTGGTGAAAGAATCCACCTGCCTGTGCAAGGAGATGTAGCAGACTCAGGTTTGATCCCTGGATAAGGAAGATCCCTTAGAGGAGAAATGGCAGTCCACTCCAGTATTCTTGCCTGGGAAATCCCATGGACAGAGGAAACTGGTGGGTTATAGTTCATGTGGTTGCAATGGGCTAGACATGACTGAGCACAGCACATGTACACAAACCTAGTCACAGCCAGCAAAGAACATTGCTGTGCTGGTGAGCAGCCAGACAAAACAGATAGAAACCAGGCCTTCCAGTTGACTCATCAGAGCAGGAAAAGACAGGGAAGGACCATGTCGCCTATCAATTGGCACTGGCCATCTACCTCTACAAGGATTAAATTGTGAGCTGCTGCAGCTGCTGACCTTCAACAACACCCGAAAGGAGTTCAGGGTGAGGATCAAGAATGAGGCCCTCTGTGCTCTGGGGAAAACTGGCAGAATAGGTCTTCAGATGGTTAGGTATTTTCAAGAGCTGATTTTATGAGCTCAAATCTTGTATCTTTTCATATCTAGAAAAGTACTAAAGTCCTTGAGGGTGACTTCTGCTCCTTCTGACTAGCAGTGACCTTCACGAGATTAGCAAAAATCTGCAAACATATGTGTTTGATTACACATACTCTCCCTTCACCAAAATCTCTTATATCCTGACCATCCCCCTACCTCTTTGGAGCAGTATCTCACACCTAGCTGAGATACTCCAGGGCTATAGTCCTCATTTTGCCCCCCAAAACTTAACTCACAGGCTTCATGTTGTACATTTTGTTTTTTTTTCCAATTGTCAGCTGGTCGAGAAAAATAGACAAAAACTGTAATAGCCTTAAGTCAGACGATGAATGGCACATTTTTTTCTGTTCCAGCTGAGCCCACACTTTAGTTGGAAAGATCCATGTACCCTGAAGTCGTTACATTACCTGTATGATGGGGCTCTAGAACCATCAAGATGAGAGAATCACTTGAGGAAGAGGATGACTCAGCGAAACCTCACAGAGAACTGGTGTTTCAACTCTAAAGGCTAAGTGAAGGCTTCCCCACTCCCTATCCCCAACAGCAAAATAAAAAAATAAAATAAAAAAATAGGAAACAGATACAGGTACAGGAAAACCAAACAAAATCTGGAATGGACTAAAGTTAGCAAAGATAGTGACAGCATCTCAATTTTGTTTATGTATTTGTTTATTTTTTTCTCTTTCAGCTGGTCTACGAAGCATGGGGGAATCTTAGTTTCCTAGCCAGGAATCTAACCTGCACCCTCTGTATTGTAAGCATGGAGGCTTAACCACTGGACCATCAGGGACATCCTAAATATCTTAATTTTAAATGAATGAAGATTTGACAGGTTAGTAAATAGGTTAGAAATACGAATTCCAGCTACTTAAACTTGAGCCAGTTTACTTAAGCTACGTGCCTGGATTTCCTCGTTTGTTAACTAGGCATTACCTGACACCTACCCAACACGGGGGAGAAGACCAGAGTTCGGGCACATCAAGTATTTAGCCCATTGTAAGCGTTCAAGGGCAAATTTTCAGGTGGTACTAGTGGTAGAGAATCTGTGTGCTGATGCGGGAGACGCGAGATACGCGGTTTCAATCCCTGGATGGGTAAGATCCCCTAGAAAAGGAAATGGTAATAACCCACTCCAGTATCCTTGCCAGGGGAATCCCATGGGCAGAGGAGCCTGGTGAGCTACAGTCCACAGGGTCACAAACAGTCTGACACGACTGAGCAGACAGCACACAAGCAAGAAAAGTTTTACTGTTTTATTATTTTTGTTGTGTTTTTTGTTTGTTGTTGATTTATCATTAACATCTTTCAATTAGATTAGAGAATATGAAATTAGCAACCTCTTAAATGAAAATATACAGTGTCATTAAGGATTGAGTGAAAAGGACACCAGCTATTGCTGGTGGGCATGTAACTATTTCAGAGAAAAAAAAATACAAATCAAGAGCCTGAGAAATTAGTTTTTCCACTTGAACCCACTCATTCTATTCCTGGCATCTATCCTAAGCAAATATTCTGAAATAGAATTAGAAAAATACATTCAATGCACAAAAAGGTACATTACATATCATTTGTCATAGCCAGAAAACTGGGAACAAAAAGATTTTAATCAGGCAACTATAAAAAATGATGTTTACCAAGCATTTACAACATCATAGAAAAGGCCTGTGAATAAACAAAACGAGGAGACACAAAAACTGTGTACATTATAATCACAACACCACAAGTCAGAGGATCAGCGCAAACACAAAAGGTAAGAATCTGCCTAAAAGTGTTCATGGGGTTTCCCAGGTGGTTCAGTGGTAAAAAAGCTGCCTGCCAAGTAGGAATCACGGGTTCAGCCTCTGGGTCAGGAAGATCCCTTGGAGAAGGAAATGGCAACCCACTCCGGTATTCTTGCCTGGACAATCCCATGGACAGAGGAGCCTGGCGGGCTACAGTCCATGAGGTCTCAAAAGAATCGGACATGACTTAGGGACTAAGCAACAATAAAAATGTTCATGTCTACTTGATGTGGTAGGATTACCTGTAGCTTTTCCCTTCTATTTTGTTACTTTTCCAAATTTTCCAAAAGGAACAATTTATTACCTCCATACTAAAATTACATTTTATGCAAGCAGAAATTGGGTAATATTAAGCCTTAGGTAGCTAAGGGAATATCTCTGTAGAGATGCGTGCTGGAAATAATTTGGAATGGCTCCCACCTCTGTGTCTTCCAGACGGATTTCCTTATGAGTGTTTCCTCTCTAAAGCAAGACAGAAAGGGACAGCCATGCGCATGCGCTCATGACCCTCAGCTGTTCCCATGGCAGGTGACAGGAACGACTGTGGCCTGGAATGGCTCCCAAGCAGGCTTCCAAGCCAGCAGATATGTCACCAGGTAGAGCAGACTTGTGCAAGGACAACACTCCCTGCTGCTATGAAACTTCCTCAACGTGAAGACACGTGCTGCCTGCCACCCTTCTCCTTTCTGCCTCCACTGCCCTCTTTCCCATCATTTCTCATGTCTTTGCATTCAGCTCCCCTGCACATGCCACATGCTACCCTCCTGCCCTGAGCTCACCCCCTATTCCTGATGGAGACCCCGCACTGCTTTCATGCTTGTCAGTACCTCATCCTCCTCCAGAAACCAGATGTCAAAAATCAAAGTTTATGTGGACCTCTGTCACAGACAAGTGAGCTTTCTCATATTTATTGGCATGAAAGACGCTTGGCTGCCTTTCTTAAAAAATATTTTTTTATTATAGAAGTATATTTATTATATTATAATCTATGGTAAACACATTTCCATAGGAAAATTATAGTCTATGGTAAACAAACTTCCATAGGAAAATAACTCCTCCTATGACTGCCTTCGGAGAGGGCGATGGCACCCCACTCCTGTACTCTTGCCTGGCAAATCCCATGGACGGAGGAGCCTTGTGGGCTGCAGTCCATGGAGTCGCTGAGTCGGACACAACTGAGCAACTTCACTTTCACTTTTCACTTTCCTGCATTGGAGAAGGAAATGGCAACCCACTCCAGTGTTCTTGCCTGGAGAATCCCAGGGATGGGGGAGCCTGGTGGGCTGCCGTCTATGGGGTTGCACAGAGTCGGACACGACTGAAGCGACTTAGCAGCAGCAGCAGCATGACTGCCTTAACTAACACATGCTATTTGATTATTGACGCTCTATAGCCTGGGCTTCCCTTATGGCTCAGCTGGTAAAGAATCCATCTGCGGGAGACCTGGGTTCTATCCCTGGGTTGGGAAAATCCCCTGGAGAGAGGAACGGCTACTCACTCCAGAATTCTGGCCTGGAGAACTCCACCTGGGGTCCCAAAGAGTCAGACACGACTGAGCGCCTTTCACTTCACTTCACTTCACTGTATAGTCTGTAATACAATGAATATTTTTTCTAATAAAAACAGTGTTTAAGCAAGGAAGTGATGAAATAAATAGGTGTTTTTCCCCTCTCCAAGACAATTCCTTACTTATATTCAGTGGTTATATTTACAAGGCTAACCTCTAAATGTATGCAATTTTTAAATTTTATTTTATTTTTGGCAGCACTGGGTCTTCATTGCTGTGCAGAGGCTTTCTCTAGTTGCAGCAAATAGGGGCTTCTCTCTAGTTGCGATACACAGGTTTCTCGTTGCAGCGGCTTCTCTTGTGGGGGTGCATGAGCTCTGGGCACGCTAACTTCAGTAGTGGCATCACTTGGGCTCTAAAGCCCAGGCTCAGTAGTTGTGGCGCATGGTCTCAGTTGCCCCATGGCATGTGGGATCTTCTCAGACCCAGGATCAAACCCCTGTCCCCTGCATTGGCAGGCAGATTCTTAACCACTGGACCACCAGGGAAGTCCTTGCAATCTGGAAAATAATGAAAGTTGAAAAAACCTCAGGATTAACGTTCTAAATCTTTTTCAAGAGATCCGTGATCGTCAAACGTTGGAAAGCAAATGTCTGAATTGTAAGCCTCGACGTTTTCCAGTTGGTTATGTCCCAAGGCCTGGAGAATTTGAGAACCCAGCACCACATTATAGTTGAAACCTATGGCAACTGTATGTTCATATCTTTAAGGTGCACGGTCTAGAAAGAAGTCATTGGATATCATGAGATTCTGTTGAAAACTTGTTGTTTTTCTTATGACACTACTGATTTAAGGCGTTTCTTCATTTTCTCATTTTAAACCATTTTTTAACTTTGCATTTTTAAACAAATTTTCAATTTTATTCTGAGCGATCTATATATATCACCAGAAGGAAGGATGGAAACTGCCCTGACAAGAACACCACTAACAGCACAGCTTTCTTCCTCAGGTGAGTAGCTGTCATGAATAAGTGTTTCTCAGAGTTTTGAAAGCCTTTGGTCAACCTTTGGAGCATTCAAAAGGCTGTTTTTGATAGTCCTGTCCAGCTTTATACTGCTTTTTCAAGAAAGTATTTATTGACCTCTTCAATACATCATAGGGGAAATGATTCTCCCTCCTGCTTGTAGTTTTTAAAACTGAAACTCAGGTTAGTAGTATAAGGAGAGGCTAAGATTGGGAGCAATAGGCAAGAAAAACAGAGAGAATCTTACTACCTGTTAGAGTATGACTTATTTCCCAAGATGTGACAAGCCTTCAAACAAGATGTCTCTTACTCCTCTCAAACTTTAGACCAGCCCAGAGTATATGAATCAGAAAGGATAAATTTATCTTTAAAAAAAAAAAACAACACAAACCCTTGTGCAACAATTCTTAGGGAGGCAGCAAGGTATACTGTAAACATTATGATAGAAGGCGTATAGTGAATCAAGACTCAAGATAAATCTTGGCTGTGTCAGTATCTCTTTGGGCAATTAAATGGAGCTTTCTATCTCAATTTACCAACCAAGAAAAGGAGGGACTTCCCTGGTGGTCCAGAGATTGGGTAACTGCCTACCAGTGCAGGGGACATTGGCTCAATCCCTGGCCCAGAAAGATACCATCTGCCATGGGGCAGCTGGGCCCATGTGCCACAACCACTGAAGCCGATGTGCCCTAGAGCCCACGCTCCACAACAGGAGAAGCCAGAGCACTGCAACGAGAGAAAGACGGCGTGCAGCAATGCAGACGCAGCGTGGCCAGAAATAAATGAACATTTTTAGAAAGAAAAGGAGAATGATGTCTAGTTCATAAGGATGTTGGGAGGATTACATATGACCACAATTATGAAACAAATTTGTTCGTATCAGCAAATAGTAATTGTTTCATTGATATTTATTTCTTGCTATACGTTCCCTCCCCACCCCCCTGCAAGCCTTTCAGAAATTTAGTGCTCTTCTGGTTAACTTGACATCTAGGAAAGGGTCTACTTTAATCCATCTAGAAAGCTTTAATCAATGTTTCACTTTTACTGGGGGCATTCTCTTTTGAAATCACAGGTCTGAGTGTTGAATCAGAGCTCTGATGATGAAGAGATGTTTTTCTCTTAGGGAGTTTAGGTCTCAGAAAGAATATAGTTTTGTTTCTTTGTTTTGTCTTTTTTTTTCCTCATGTTTTGTCTTTTTTTTCCTCAAAGAGCCCTTAAAATTGCATCAAGGTGGGCAAGATTATTAGGTTAAATAAAATGCAATTAATGATATTGCATCATTTCTGATCTACAAAAATGGCAATTTCCTATGGTACAGTATAATGCGTTGCAGAGAGAGCTGAATTAGGGGTTAGGAAAGGGGGTCTTAGTCTACCACTAATCAGCTGTCTGAGAAGAGCAGGTCATATGCTCTGTGGTCCTGAAACCCTCTTGGGGAAGCAGCGTGCTTCTGATCAGATCTCTACATAAGCATTTCCCCTTCCTACTCTACCCAATTTGATTTCTAATAGCATTTGAACTGCCCTCAAAGATCAATAGTCAGCCAGTCAGGGCAGCATAGGGAATTTGTAATGTCCTGTAGAATGACAAAATTCTTGAACCAAGCTCCTCTGAGCTCTCTGCTCAAGTAAGTATTAACCTTGTCCCCTATGGCAAAACCAATACAATACTGTAAAGTAATTAGCCTTCAATTAAAATAAATAAACTTATACTAAAAATAAATAAACTTAATCAGAAGTAAAAATCAGAAGATGAAAATAAAAAAAAAATAAAGACTTAACAAAAGTTGACATAGCTTCTAATAGTTCAAAGTCACATCCCTGGAGTGCCTGCCTGAGAAAAACTCTAGGCTCCCTTAAAATCTATGGTTTGTTCTGGCCAATACTTGAAGATGGGATCTCTGTCTCCCAGTCTCTGTGGGAGGGTTATAGTCCAACTTTGAGACGTACCAGGTAACACATCCAGAAGGCTTTCACATGGACCAACTCTCCCCTTTCCATTTTTTGTGAGTTTTCACTTCCCTGACTACTCAAAGCCTCTGTTCACCTTCCTTCTCACTCCTTCAGTTCAGTTCAGTCGCTCAGTCGTGTCCAACTCTTTGCAACTCCATGAATTGCAGCATGCCAGGACTCCTTGTCCATCACCATCTCCCGGAGTTCACTCAAACTCATGTCCATCGAGTCGGTGATGCCATCCAGCCATCTCATCCTCTGTTGTCCCCTTCTCCTCCTGCCCCCAATCCCTCCCAACATCAGAGTCTTTTCCACTGAGTCAACTCTTCTCGTGAGATGGCCAAAGTACTGGCGTTTAAGCTTTAGCATCATTCCTTCCAAAGAACACCCAGGGCTGATCTCCTTTAGAATGGACTGGTTGGATCTCCTTGCAGTCCAAGGGACTCTCAAGAGTCTTCTCCAACACCACAGTTCAAAAGCATCAATTCTTCGGCGCTCAGCCTTCTTCACAGTCCAACTCTCACATCCATACATGACCACTGGAAAAACCATAGCCTTGACTAGATGAACCTTTGTTGGCAAAGTAATGTCTCTGCTTTTGAATATGCTATCTAGGTTGGTCATAACTTTCCTTCCAAGGAGCGTCTTTTAATTTCATGGCTGCAATCACCATCTGCCGTGATTTTGGAGCCCCCAAAAATAAATTCTGCCACTGTTTCCTCATCTATTTCCCTCCCTTTAAAACATCCAGTCACTTCTGTAAAAATCAAAATTGAATTCAATTGCATGCTGGACACACCCCTGTGTGGTAGCTTGTTACTGATTAAAATCTGACCTTACTGTTTCAGCTAGTGTCTGGCTTTGTTTATGTTTGATGCAAATGACCCTCATATTTTGGACATTTTCTAGATAAGGAGGAAAATTAGCAGTGGCCTGTCATCTCCTATGAATTCTGCCAGATGGCTGGGCTTCATAGAAACAATAGACGTTTGGAGCGATGTGCACCATTTTTCTTCGTAAAGGCGTGTGATTGACTAGCGGGTAAATCAAGAAAATATTTTTTCAAAAATTGCTTTCTCAAGTCAAAACACATATTTCCTTTATAAAAGAAAAGAGGACTAACAGTATCATTATCCAAAGAAAACCACTGTTTTCATTCTACATGATTACAATAATGACGTTTATACAACTTGCTGAGCAACTTCACTTTGACTTTTCACTTTCATGCATTGGAGGAGGAAATGGCAACCCACTCCAGTGTTCTTGCCTGGAGAATTCCAGGGACAGGGGAGCCTGGTGGGCTGCCGTCTATGGGGTCGCACAGAGTCGGACACGACTGAAGCGACTTAGCAGCAGCAGCATACAACTTGCTAACGGTTTTTCACAAAATACCTTGGCATCACCATTTTTCTGTGTTACTGCAAAAAATTACGTAATGGTATAGTATTTCATCATCTGGAAGGAGTTGTACTTATTTTTAACAATTTTATATTCTAGTGTATTTAGATTGCTTTTATTTTTTCAAACCCACATAACGTTGGGGTGAACATCCCTTGGCAAAATTTTGTTTTTCTTGCCATAGAATTATTTTGTTAAGACAGAGTTCTAAATATGGGTCAAAGGATGTGAACAATTGCTTATGTTGAAATAAATATTTATTGGGTCTAAACTGCACAAAGTTGAGATAGATGGCATTGCATCTAGGGTAAATTATTCATAATAACAGAGACATCATCGCTCCATCACTAGGAAAGATGAGGGGTAGTTTTGGGGACCAAGTGTGTGTGAACTAGATTAGTCTTCATTTGCTGGCACCAGAGATAGTTACATTAACTTGGTATCAGAGAAAGGAGTGAGGCCTTTTGATCCTAAACTTAGGAAGTAACACAGATTTATTAGTTAATTCATAACCTACATAAGTGGTGCATGGCATAAAATAATCAAGCTCAGAAATATCTCCAAAGTGTGTAACCATTTGTATATCATTCGATTCACACCGTGCGGGTGCACTCATGTAAAAAAGACGAGGATCAGGAAACGGTAATGATGAGTGTGTAGCAGCAATTGCCTTGTTAATGATTCAAAGCTCATTTTTCTCAGGCAAGCAAGATTTATGCTGAGGTTTTACTGTGTTCATTCTTTTCCCTGACTGCAGGTACCTAGAAACGAAACGTGATGTGGCATGCTGCTGTAGGGATTGGAGGCCAGCTCACTGGGGAACCTGGGACCTTCAGCCTTCCCGGCCTTGCTGCCCTCACTCTCACTCCGTGCTCTGACACCTCCTAAACACCTTGCCTCCATTCCAACTGCACTTCACCCTGTGCACTCTGCTTCATGATGGTCCCTCGAGAACCTTTGGCTTAACCTTCTCCCACCTACAATGAAAATGACCATTTTCTACTTCCTGGGCTATAATTCTAAGAAGGCAGAGATACTATCTGTCTCCTTTTGATGCTTTTCAGGTACACAGAGAATGACTGGTGGACAGTAAGTCTCCAATAAAGATTACTGAATGAAACAAAAGAACTATATCCAATTCTTCCTCTGATCTCTGAATTATCCCAATAATTCACCCGCAAATCTTCATGCCTTCTTTTACTCCTTTCAAGTAATTATGGCATTTTACTAAAGCTATTCTGTACATTAACCCAAAGATATAAGAAATGTGTGAATTTTAACTGTAAAAGTAACATAAAGAAAGATAAAGAGAGAAACGAGAAAGATTTGTTCCTTTGCAAATTTATTGTAAATAATTTGAAAAATACATAAAAGGATAAAGAAGAAAATAAATATTACCTCTCGCTCTACCATCCAGGAATATCCATTATACTTTGCTCCAGATTCTTGCCCTAACAATCACATCAATCCTTTTCTCAAACTCAGTGGCATTTTGTTGCCTTTAAGAGTCGGTCTGCCTGCTTAAACAAGACTTCAAAGGCCGTGGCCTCTGTAGTACAGGAATCAGCAAGGTTCCTTAGGGGCAGACTATCACTGGCTTTCGAGTTCAACTCCTTTTACAATATCTCAACTTTGAGCAACTCACTTAAGCTTAGGGGGCTTCAGAGTCTCATCTATATGTGGGAAGACATAACAAGCATCTCACAGGCATCAAGGATAGTGAGATGCTGGGTATACAGGAACTCAGAGAGTGTTTGGCTTCCAGGGGAGGTTCTGACCCTTCTGGGGCTCCTCCTGGCTCCCACCATGCTTCTCAACACCTGATAGCTCGGCCATGTGAATTACCACTGTCCTGCAGTTCCGTGCTGACCCTTAGGAATCTCTTTCATCTGTTGTTTCTTTTAGGGGACCACCTTGCTCCTCACCATGATCTGGTGCTTGCTCAGTCGTGTCCAACTCTGCGACCTCATGGACTGTAGCCCATCAGTCTCCTCCATCCGTGGGGATTCTCCAGGCAGGAATACTAGAGGGGGTTGTCATGCCCTCCTCCAGGGGATCTTCCCAAATCAGGGATCGAACCCAGGTCTCTTGCATCTCCTGCATTGGCAGGCAGATTCTTTACTGCTGTGCCACCTGGGAAGCCCAATTCCTCATCACTGTCTTTATTTATTCATTCATTTAACACCTATCTATTGACAGCCTACCACGTGCAGATCTCTGTGCCACTCAACAGACACACAGTGATGAACGAGAAAGACAAGAAGGTCTCTGCCCTCGTGGACTTTTAGGTGGCAACAGAAGACACAGAATTACAAAAAGGGACGATTTGCCCAAATTCCACTCAAGCTGCAGATCAAACTAGGTATATTCTGACTGGACTGTTTGTTTTTTTTTTTTTTCATGAAAGCATTTATTCTTATAATTATAAATGAGTGCCTGTTAATTGTAAATTTTTTTTCAAATAAAACATGAAACAATAAAGAAGATAAATATCACCTATAGGTCTATCCAGGGGCTTCCCAAGTGGCTCAGTGGTAAATACTCCACCTGCCAATGCAGGGGACTCTGAAAACTCGGGTTCGATTCCTGGGTCTGGAAGATCCCCAGGAGAAGGGAATGGCTACCCACTCCAGTATTCTTACCTGAAAAATTCCATGGAGAGAGGAGCCTGGCAGGCTACAGTCCATTGGGTCACAAAGAGTCAAATACAACTGAGTGACTAAACCACCCCAGTAAAACAAACAAAGTAAAACTTTCCCTAAGATAGTAGAGTAAGTCCTGAAGTCTTCTAAATTTTAGTCATCATATCGTCTCTATATTCTTATATTTTCTTTCTCTGTAATCCTGGAATATAGTATCATATTTAGTTCAGTCTCAAATAAAGCCAGGTTTTCTCAAATACCATGATCCATAATCTCTGGTTTTGAAAATTTAAATGGTGGGTCCCTCATATTAGAAAATGACTACGCTGTCATGGCAGGGCCAGGTTGATCGTGGGTTGCTTACATTTCCCTTGGCAGAGAACCCACAGAAACCTTGAACAGCCAGCCTTCTGGATGGCCTGGCACTCCCTCCATCACACGGTTTGTCCACGCGATACCAATACAGGAAGAGCAACAACAAACAGGTCATTTTTTCTGCTACTTTGTTTCGATATCTCCAGGTCTGTTTTTTTAGAGCTATCTTGTCCCCGAAGCCAAAGATGACAGTGAGCCAAAGATGTCAGGGCAGTGATTTATTAAGGAAGAAGCCCCAGAAGAAATCAGTAAGAAAAGGAGAGAAGGAGAATAAAGAAAGAAGAAGAAAGCAAGGTGAACTTCCCTGGTGGCGCAGTGGATAAGAATCTGCTTGCCAGTGCAGGGGACACGGGTTCGATGCTCGGTTTGGGAACCAAGATCCTACATGCAGTGGGGCGACTGAATCCATGTACCACAACTACTGAGCCTGTGCTCTAGAGCCCACGAACCACAGCTACTGACACCCAAGCATGCGCTCTGCAGCAAGACCTGCCCCCGTTGGCTGCAACTAGAGAAAGCCCACGAGCGGCAACCAAGAGCCAGCACAGCCAAAGATGAATAATAAATAAATTTTAGGAAAAGGAAGCAAGCAATGTCATCTTGACAGTGTCGAGAACCCTGGTATGAATGAAGACTTGGAGACTGTTGCTGCACCTTGAGGTTAAGAAGCTGGGATCTTTTAGCACCATTCAGTCACTGGCCATGGGCCAACAGGAGGAGCAAGGTCGCTGGATATAAACCCCCAGGCCCAGAGCAATCCTCTGAAGGCTGAGAGTAGAAGACATTAGCCATTTCCAGCAGAGTCTAGGGCATGAGAGTGCAGAGCTGGACAGAGACATGGGAGGGGACTGGGGCAAAAAAAAAAAACGAGTGTCTGATAGACTTTCTAAACCAGAGACTGCTGCCTCTGCTGTCCTGTTCGCCGCTGGCCCAGGAAGTTCACTGCTAATCAGTCTGCTCCCTCCCCAGGGGTCAGCTCTGGCTCCGCAACCAGAAACCCACCTAATTGATAGGAACCCTCATCCTCTCCAAGTCTCCTGCAGCTTTCTCATCTGCTGACTCTGAGTTGGTATATATCTTACAAATGTGCTGGCTTATGGGATGTCTTTGTAAAAAGTGTCCCACTAATAACCTTTAAATGCCTCTGCAGAAGACTGCTCCAACTCTAGGAGATAAAGCAGGTCTGGAGAAGAGAATCTACATTTCATTAATTCGAGCAGCAGAACCATCTCTTAGGATTTTATTTGGGCCCGACAGGCTGGGGTCAAGGAGTCACTACTGAGAAGAAATATCAGTAACCTCAGATATGCAGATGACACCACCCTTATGGCAGAAAGCGAAGAAGACTAAAGAGCCTCTTGATGAAAGTGAAAGAGGACAGTGAAAAAGCTGCCTTAAAACTCAACATTCAGAAAACTAAGATCATGGCATTTGATCCCATCGCTTCATGGCAAATAGATGGGGAAACAATGGAAACTGTGACAGACTTTATTTTGGGGGGCTCCAAAATCACTGCAGATGGTGACCACAGCCGTGAAATTAAAAGACGCTTGCTCCTTGGAAGAAATGTTATGACAAACCTAGACAGCCTATTAAAAAGCAGAGACATTACTTTGCCAACAAAGGTCCATCTAGTCAAAGCTATGGTTTTTCCAGTAGTCATGTAGGGATGTGAGAGTTGGACTATAAAGAAATCTGAGCACCAAAGGATTGATGCTTTGAATTGTGGTGCTGCAGAAGACTCTTGAGAGTTCCTTGGACAGCAAGGAGATCCAATCAGTCCATCCTAAAGGAAATCAGTTCTGAATATTCATTGGAAGGACTGATGCTGAAGCTGAAACTCTAATACTTTGGCCACCTGATGTGAAGAACTGACTCATTGGAAAAGACCTGGATGCTGGGAAAGATTGAGGGCGGGAGGAGAAGGGGACAACAGAGGATGAGATGGTTAGATGGCATCACTGACTCAATGGGCATGAGTTTGAGTAAACTCTGGGAGTTGGTGATGGACAGCGTGGCCTGGTGTGCGGCAGTCTAAGGGGCCACAAAGAGTTGGGCACAACTGAACGACTGAACTGAACCAAGGACTCCCACATGGGGGCGATCTTTTCCTTAAGACAGCTTTGGTGTCTTTTCAACTTTAGACTGATGGAAGCAGGATGTCATTTACCAAAAAATCACACACTGATATGGTTTCCAAGTATATACTCTCTAATCCGAAGGGACCACTCAGTATCATCACAGTTGCTTTCAAAGACACACCCCTCTGGGACTGAAATGTAACAGAAAAGCAGATTAAACCTTTTTTTTTTCTTTCTTTTTAAAATTTTAAATTTATTTTTTAATTGAAGGATAATTGCTTTACAGAATTGTGTTGGTTTCTGCCACACATCAACATGAATCAGCCTAACAACCTAGACGAGTGGGATGGGAAGGGAGATGAGAGGTTGGTTCAAGATGGAGGGGACACATGTAAACCTTTACTTTAATAAAACCAAAAGGAATTATAGTTAATAAAGCATGCACACAGAGATCTTATATTTCTTTTTTCCATTTGTCCTCTTTCCTTCTCTCATTCCTATGCCCAGGAACCCAAATTCTCTCTCCCTCCTCAGTCCAAACGCCAAGAAAATCTTGTCTTACGAACTCAGACCTGGAAGGGGCTGTCTTTCTCTCACCCTTCTGTTCTCCATACCTGCTCTCTTTCTGTACCGTCAGGAAGTTTCTCTAGCTACTCAAGTTCTCTCCTCACCTGTTGTCCTGATGTATATTACAAAGTTTCAGGAGATGATGAAGGGAGGGCGGCCCGGTAGAGGATTCTCCTAAGTGTGGGACAAGGGGGTGCATCTTATCTCGCCAGCCCTTTAGTCCCCCGTGGATTCACACGAGCCACCAGGGTGCTGAGGGATGGACCCGTTCAAAGGCCCTGGGGTCACTCTGGGTTGCACGGTCATTCACAGTTAAATGAACTCTGACATAACCTCCTGTGAAGCAAGACTGCAGCAGTGTCCTTGGGTCCCTCTGCTGACACTAAGTTATCTCAGTGAGATCTCTTTTTCTCAAGACCTTCTTTAAAGGTAACTAGAGTGGACAACTACAGCATAGCGTGACCTCAGAGTTATTCTTATTTTTTTTAAATTTATTTTATTGAGGCATAGCTGATATACAGTGTTATGCTAATTTTTGCTATACAGCAAAATGATCCAGTTATACATTAAACACGTATGTGCTTTTTCATATTCAGGGGTTCTTTGTAAGGCTCCCTGGACCCACAAACACCCCCATTCACTTGACTTTGCTCTTAAAAATCATTTAAAAATTTTAAATTGTCATATTGAAATATAGCTGATTAACCATATTGTGTTATTTTCAGGTACATAGCCAAGTTACACATGTACATCTCAGAAATTTTTTGATTGAGCCAAAAAAATTATAGAAATGATCCCGGATGGAAGCCTGCTTAAAGTCTTTCCAGAGCAGAGCCTTACAAGTTGTGGAGTCACAGAGGTTGGGAATTTTCAGGGGGAAGTGCTCATTATGCTGCGGAAAAGGAAGAACGAAAGAAATGTTAAGATATTCAAGTACATTTTGTATCATATAGGACCTGTTTATTCCTTCCTGTCTCTACCTCTATTTCTGGATTGATATCACATCTACTTTTGCTCTGTCGACTATGCTAAAGACTTTGACAGTGTGGTCAACACACTGGTCACAACAAACTGGTCATTTTTTCTTTCTTTTTTCCAACTTACTGAAATATAATTTACATATAACTTTGTATAAGTTTACAGTGTGCAATGTGCCTTGCTATACATATATTTTGAAATGATCACTATAATAAGGTTTGCTGACATCTCCATCCCCTCACATAGTTACTACCTTTGTGTGTGTGCATATGGTGGGAACACTGAGGATCCCCTATCTTACCAATTTTCAAACTTACAACATAGTATTGTTAACTAGAATCACCCTGCTGTACATTATATCCCCAGAACTCATTCATTTTATAACTAGAAGTTTCTCTTGAAAGCAAGTTTAAAAAGTAAAGTAAATGTCTTCCATTGCACAAATGTTGAAAAATATTTTAAACTATATTAAAAGTAAATTAGCTGTAAATAATATTTTTGCTATTAGCTTTAGGTAAAGGAGTTTTTAAGCATAACATACGCATTTGCCTTTGGGGCATTAGTACTGATGGTGATTGAAATTGGATATTCTTTTTCTTCACCTCTGCAAGCATCAATTTGCATCCTGTAATATGTATAGTGACTGTCAGTTCCCCTGGAGAAACAAGGAATGGAATAGTAATACCAATTGTCTTCAAAAATTAAAAGGTTCATTGGGCACAAGAGTTTCCCATCAGCCCTCTGCTGGGTACCACTTTGTTTTTTTGCTGCTACATACTGGGGGCAGACATCTCCCAGTGAGCCTCACCTGGAAACCCCCACATCCTTTGGGCATTTTTAAGATTATTTTTGAAATTTACTTTTGTCTTCTGATACCTAATATTATTGATAATTCTTGTGAAAAATAATTAAAAAAAAATTTTTTTAAACACACCCCATGGCATGTGGACCTTCGTTTCCTGACCAGAGATCATACCTGCGCCCTCTGTATTGGAAGGGGGAGTCTTAACCACTGGATCACCAGGGAAGACCCACTCCTACAGGAATTGATTCTTAATGCTTCACTGGACCTTGACGTCTTTTCCCTCTCAACTGTTGCTGCTTAGCCACAGACTGTATTGAATGTTTTGGCGACATCACAATACCCAAATTGGTTTTTAGTGAGAAAGGGGAAAATGCCTCCCTTCCATTGAGGTTTGAGTCTAACAGAGGACTCCTGAAACACAGCAGTGCTCGCCAATGTAAGAAATTAATAAAGCAGATTTGTTTGTCCTCATTTTGTTCATTTAGACTCTCCACTTTCTGTGACATGTCGGCATATATTCCTGTGATCCAGCTGGGAGACAGATCTAGATGACAGACCACGCTGTACACAGGCTTCCTTGCTCCTCTGTTGGGTAAGGCTGTCTCCATGGGTCAAATTCTTGTTGCCAGGCAACTTCTTCCTTCAGAATGAGAACTGTCCCAAGAGGACCTTCAATCCATATGCAAACAGGCTCCAGGCAGCTGCTCTCACCAATTCAATAGACAAGCCCAGGCATGACTGACTCTCTCTTGAGCTAAATTGAGATTCCCCATTACATTAATTGAAGAGACCACAGATTCTTCTTTCTACTCTTTCTTTGGTGAGATTTTTTTCTTTTAGAATGTATTAGGTCATAATAAAAGAACAATATTACAATATTATAATCCATCTTCATTTATAAAACCACCCACCTTCCCTCTCCCCCACCAACCCACATATTCTTTGGCCATTCATCTTGGGTAAGAGAAGTGCAGAGAAGACTCTAGAGTGAATTAAATTATTTTCTTCTGTGAGCTTTATGATCGTCCCTGTTGACAGTTAAGGCCTAAAGCGGTAGCTCTGAACAGTATTTATTAAGGACTTTCTAAGTTCCAGGCGTAGTGCTAAACATTAGAGCTAAAGGTGAATCCAGCATAATCCCTAACATCTAAGAAATCACAACGACTTGGAGGTCTGCCATAAATTTAAGTTTTCATTTGACACGGTGTGTGCTGCAGTGAATAATCTGAAAATCAAAGACAAAACAGTGTTCCAGTCCTTCTAGAAATAGTTGCACTGATTTATAGAGAAGCAATATTAAGTTGCCCCTCTGATCCCCCACCCTGAGCTCTGGAATTTCTTATTCATGGTGGTCAGGCTTACCTATCAGCTGCAGTAATGACGGTATTTTGATGGCCACCCAACCGCCTTCCATTGCCACTTTGACATTGAGACCAGATCCTCTAATTTTAATTTTCAAAACAGGCACGGACATCTCATTTTCAAGGCAGGGATGAATACGTGGGTGACGGAGACTTCCAGTGGCACTAATTCCACAGACCTTTATGTTCCATAGATGCAAGTCACAGCTGAGGCATCCACCCAGTGGGAGGCCAGCATGGTCCTCTCTGACTGGGGAGATCTCTCTCTCTCTGCGAAGACTGAACTGAGATTCAAACTGTCAACTAAAAAAATTTTCACAACTTGGAACTTTCCTGGTGGTCCTGTGGTTAGGAGCTCACTTCCCAATGTGGGGATCTGATCCCTGATAGGAGAGCAAAGGGCTTCCCGGTTGGCAGTGGTGGGAATGAGTCTGCCCGTGAATGGAGGAGACACTGGAGACACGGGTTCAAGTCCTGGGTCAGGAAGATTCCCTGGAGGTAGACATGGGAACACACTCCAGCATTGCATGTGTGCGTGCTTAGTTGCTCAGTCGTGTCTGCCTATTTGCCACCCCATGGTCTGTAGCCCACCAGGCTCCTCTGTCCATGGGGATTCTCCAGGCAAGAATACTGGAGTGGGTAACCTATCCCTTCTCCAGAGAGTCTTTCCAACCCAGAGATCGAACCAGGGTCTCCTGCATTTGCAGGTGGATTCTTCACCAGCTGAACTAGCAGGAATCTCCATTCCATTGAAAAATATCATAGACAGAGGAGCCTGACAGACTACAGTCTGCTGCTGCTGCTGCTAAGTCGCTTCAGTCGTGTCCAACTCTGTGCGACCCCATAGACGGAAGCTCACCAGGCTCCCCCGTCTCTGGGATTCTCCAGGCAAGAACACTGGAGTGGGTTGCCATTTCCTTCTCCAATGCATGAAAGTGGAAAGTGAAGTCGCTCAGTCGTGTCCGACTCTCAGCGACTGCATGGACTGGAGCCTACCAGGATCCTCCGTCCATGGGATTTTCCAGGCAAAAGTACTGGGGTGGGGTGCCATTGCCTTCCCTGACTCTATGGGGTTGCAAAGAGCTGGACATGACTTAGCGATGAAACAGCCACAGGGGAGCTAAGACCACATGCCTGTGGCCAAAAACCAAAACATAAAGTAGAAGCAATACTGTAACAAATTCAATAAAGGCTTTAAAATGATCCACATTAAAAAAAAATCATTCACGACCTTAAAGTTGAGAGTTAAGTTTTATTCAGCAGGAATTTTTAGGACCTCAAAGGAGAGAACATCTCAAGTAACACTGAGAGAACTGCTCTGAGGAGGTGAGGTGGGGGGGAGCCAGGACTTATGGGTCCAGGAGTTTTGCAACAAAGGGCAGACAGTCTGAATGTCAAAATATTACTCTTTGTTAAAGAAAACCAGATATCTCAAGTTAAGGAATTTAGCACTTTTCCTTGTATGGGAAGACGCAAGAGTCTGGGCTCACTGAAATCTCTCCTTTGATATGCACCTCGGTTATCTGAGGCCAGTATCCTGTGTTTTCACATCCTGAGGGTCCTCAGAGCTCAGCAGCTCATGGTAGGCTGTGGTTGCAATCCCTGATGACTGTGACATCCTGTGTTTACTGATATGGTAGGCAATATTCCATTTATCTAAACCTTAATTTTCTGGAAGACTAGTGGGCAGGACCCAATACAGTTCTTCAAACGTTAAGTTAAAAATGATCTGCAGTATTTTCAGCAATTCCAGAAATGAGAGATGCCATGATTCCTCTATGAGCTGTCAGAATCCCAAAGGGGTGACACTTTTTTCGTGAAAGTGGGTAAAATGGAGAAGAGCAGCCTGAGAAGTTTCCAAAGGCATCCCAGACATTGTCAAACAATTGACACCATGCCTGGTTCAGAACAAGAAAGCAGAGATCAGTAGGCTACTACCAGCTGAATGAATGAATATAGATCTGGGGGACATTGTGAGTTTCATGCCTGGCTTAGTCAAATGTTGCTTCTATAATAAACAAATTGACAGAAGGAGACAGCCTGGCTTCAGTCAACATTTTCTCTCCCATATTAAACCCAGGGAAACAATCGGTTACTGTGAAGAGACATTATCTTCATCTGAAGAGGCTGTAAGTGGCTTTACAATATGAACCCTATAAGGTATGCATCTCCAAAAGAGATACAGACAGAGGGAAGTGGTCAAGGGGAGGGGGGCTGGCATCAAAAACATTTTTGGTTGATTTCCAGCTCCAGTGTTTGCTGGCAGTACAACATTAGGCAAGACTTTTCATATAGGTGAGCCTCAGTTTCCTCACCTGCAGTCCGAGAATGGTAGTACCTGCTTCAGAGGATTGTTGGATTAATTTCAGATATCCCTGTAAATGCTGGCACAGCACAATACTCATTGCCCATGGCTACAACCAGGATAAGACTGTGCTAAGGAACAGGGTGTTGGACTGGTTTCAGCCCCTGCCCCCGTGGACTCCTATAAACTCACGAAGGATGCTCCACTGAGTGTCATGGAGCAGATGTTGGCAACTTTCCACAGCCCAAGCTTGGTGACATCCTTGGATCCTTTTCCATCTCACACTCCGTGTTTACTTGGTCATCAAGTCTATTTCTCTTCACTTCACAGATCCCCCTCCATTTCATTTCCCAGTCTCATCTTCCTTGTCTGTAGTCTAAATGAGGTGCTGACCATCACCATTAACCTACAACAAGACCTTCATCTCCTAATTCACCCTCTGTCTTTATTGCACTAGTACCCTGCTCTCCAGAATTAATTCTATCAATTTGGAGCCAGTTGGCCTCCTTCTGAAGCATCCTCTGTGATGACATAGTGATTGCCTCCCAAAATTTAGTTCCAGCTAGCCACACCAGCCTTGCATTTCTATCTACCTTCAGGGCCACCTACTCTTTGCACCCTCCATACCAACCTGAATGGACCCTGCTCTTTCACATCTCTGGGCTATTTTCTCATGAAAATCAATTGATCGTCATCTTTCCTTAATTTTTTGTTGGGTTAGCAACAACTCTTCTAAAACCTGGCCGAATGATAATTCTCAAAGTAGCTGTCTGATTCTCTGCTCTCATCGCACTTTGTGATGTCATTGACACAGAACTTTCAAATTTCCAGTGAGACCATTACTGAGTAGCTACTCTGTGCCAGATGATAATTTGGAGATATATGTATATATACATATGTGCTGCTACTACTGCTAAGTTGCTTCAGTCGTGTCTGACTCTGTGCGACCCCACAGACAGAAGCCCACCAGGCTCCCCTGTCCCTGGGATTCTCCAGGCAAGAATACTGGAGTGGGTTGCCATTTCCTTCTCCAACGTATGAAAGTTAAAAGCAAAAGTGAAGTCGCTCAGTCGTGTCCGACTCTTAGCGACCCCATGGACTGGAGCCTACCAGGATCCTCCGTCCATGGGATTTTCCAGGCAAAAGTACTGGGGTGGGGTGCCATTGCCTTCCCCGATATACATATGTATATGTATGTATATCCCTAATGATATAATTTTGAGACTATTCAACTCTTAAAGGTAAATATACTAGGGTCCAAGAGGTTTAGTAACATGCCAAAATTCATATAGCACCTATGTGGCAGGGTGAGCAGTAAACATATGATGGAAGATCCAAGTCCCATGTTTTTTTATCATTAAAGCACAGCTCTTCAATTCACCAGTCACATTGTGTTTGTTCATGTATTAGTCCCCAGAACTAGATCTCTTCTCTTGGGTTGCTGCTGCTGCTGCTGCTAAATCGCTTCAGTCATATCCGAGTCTGTGCGACCCCATAGATGGCAGCCCACCAGGCTCCCCCGTCCCTGGGATTCTCCAGGCAAGAACACTGGAGTGGGCTGCCATTTCCTTCTCCAATACATGAAAGTGAAAAGTGAAAGTGAAGTTGCTCAGTCTTGTCCAACTCTTAGCGACTCCATGGACTGCAGCCCACCAGGCTCCTCCGTCCATGGGATTTTCCAGGCAAGAGTACTGGAGTGGGGTGCCATTGCTTTCTCCACTTGGAAGGGTTAGATGTGCCCAAATGAGATGTATTTTATTCTTCTTTGCATCACTAGCTCTTAGCCCAGCATTATGCATGTTTCATGTACTCAGTAAATGTGTGCGGAGTGAAATAATGAGTTTCACGTCCGCAGATAAGTTTTGAACACATTTCCTTCGTGCATCTATTCTAGAAGGAGTGGCGGGACAAAGTTGGAGATTGATATTCAAACATCTAATGGGCAGGCAGTGTGGCTGTGGCTGTGAGTGGGAACAGAAGGGGATGTGTCTGTCCCAACCAGCCACATCAGTAAGTCTTGTGTCCTAGACCATCTCTGGCACTGGGTCTGAAGTTACAACCCTGTTCTTAAGTGGGATGACTGGTTCCCTGTAGCCTCTTGGGAAGTCATTTGTCAGTAAAACCTTCCTCATTTCCATCTTAACAGAAAATCATTATCGCTCATCCTCCATCCATTCGGTTATCTCTCCATCTTCTCTGAAGATAGCAAGTGAAATGGATCCAGGGAAAAGCTATGCTCCCACAAGGATGCCTTTATATCCAGCCTGAACACAGCTGCCAAAATATCCTGCAACTTTAGGGCCTCAGGGTTTTTTTTTTTTCCACTTTTGAAAAACAGTATCTGTGAAGTTTCATGTCCTCAGTAAGGGTAATCAATGTCAGAGTCTCCACACATCTGAAATCTTGCAAAGGCATGAGGTAACTCCGTGTCTGCCAGAATGAGAAAGAGCATCTCGGTCTCCTGACTTCTCACTTGGGCCTCGTGCCCTCGAGAAGCTTCCAGCTAAGAGGTCCTGGCTGTTCC
This sequence comes from Tragelaphus eurycerus, assembly GCA_935064755.1. Classification (NCBI taxonomy): domain Eukaryota; kingdom Metazoa; phylum Chordata; class Mammalia; order Artiodactyla; family Bovidae; genus Tragelaphus; species Tragelaphus eurycerus. Next base: position 5,038,457 of record CAKXYN010000034.1, on the reverse strand, counting down.
GTGGGGGGCAGACACAGTTGATCAAAGTCCCAGACGGCTGGATTTAACTGCCTCCGTCAGAGTCTTCAGGGTCCAGTGGCCGCAGAATAATTTCAAGGTCAGACAGTTGTTTTGCTGATTACTTCACTGTAAGCCTGTCTTGAAATGATTTGGTAAATGTGGAGTTACCAGGTGTCTGCGCCCAGGGGAGCTTTCCCAGTCACCTTGCCTGATCCCATTGAAACAGAAAAGGTTTCACTGTATTTTTCATCAGCTGACGAGTCATCCAGCAGCTCTCATACTTGCTCTGCTCTTAAGGTTGCCCATGGGTACCTTGGAGCCCGTCCGGCAGAGTGATTCTGCCATCGAGTTATTACTGGAGGTCTAATTAAGTGAAACCATAAGGCAGGAGAAAAAAAACTGCCGTCACCCTCATAATCCGTGAAACCTTGACTCGTTTGCCAAGCATTGATTTCCTGAAGGTGGTGACTGCCCTGAATTACCAGGAGATGAAATCCTAAGGTGGAATTCGTGATTGTTTACAATGCGTGCAGGGATGCTGAGCCTCAAAACCAGAGGAGTGAAGCCAAAGCGCAAGGTGTGGGAAGGAAGAGTACACCGCCCACAGTGACCTTGAAATCCAAGGGAGCTCCTGCTAATTGGCTGGAGAGAACCGCGGTATCCATTTCAGAATTTGTCAAATTGCTTTCTTCTCAGAGAAAAGGGAACATCTGTTCTACTGGGCTTATTCTGTTCTGAGTCACTTGGTCTCCCTGTGTTTTGGTGAGGCTGGGTGAGCCAAAGAAGAACTCCATGTGGGCAGCAAAGCCTGGGATTCAGTTTTCTGACAACACACCTCCTCAACTAGCTTCCCCCCAGGGGAGCTCTCCCAGCCAGGAGGCCTGGCTGGGTAGCTAGGCTTGGGAACACTGTCTGTCTTCTCACTGCCAGACGAGCTAGAATTCCTACCCAAGAAATTTGCCACCAAGGAAGATGTAATATTTATTGAGCATCTACTATGTGGCCAAGCCCCATACTACAGCTTACACATATAATGATTATCTCATTTAATCCACACAATGAATCTGAGACTCGGGGATGTTGACTTGCCTTAAACGCCCAAGTGAAAGATGAAGGACTTAAACCCAGATCTCACTGGTTTCAGAGCTCATCTTCTTTACACTGTATTATTCTTGTATCGTGATGTAAGAAGATGCTAGGGGAAGCTAGGCAGTATTTCTCAGCTTCCAAAATGGAATGTGAGGGAAACTTCCAGGTGGTCCAGTGCTTCCAATGCAGGGGTTTGATCCCTGGAAGGGGAACTAAGATCCTACAAGCTTCACAGTGTGGCCAAAAAAGAAAAAAGAGGAACAAGAAGAAAGAAATACGGATAATGAGCACAGGCAAGAAGGAGCAGAAGGTTTCTACTCTTTGAACTTTCTTCAAAAGTTTTAAGGTCTGAGTAGCAGCGTGGTCTGAGGACAGGTGAATTTGCCAGTTTCTCTTTCCAGTCTTCATCTTATGGGCTAGGTGTTAACAGGTAAACCCACTCATTTGATGGAAGCTGTGTATCCAAAGGGAAGGGGTGTAATCATCTATGTGGTTCATTCTGAACCTCTTGGTTCTTGATTTTATAAGGAAAATAAACCTCTGACATTACCCTGGAGCAAAGATATTTTGACTTCAAAGATTTGACCATGTACAAGTTCCCCCTGTTATATATGTTTGTAACCCTGGCACCTTTTAGGTGGGGAATTTAAAATGTCAGGAGTGATGTGAGATCTCCTGTCCTTCGTGATACACGTAACACTGGCATCGTAAAGCATCTGACAAGCACAGAGTTTGGCAGGGTTGCAACTGTGATCAGCTCAGTGCTAGTGATACCCCATTTTACCAAAAATTTCAAAAGTCTCTGTAAATATTTCTAATCCAAGTGTCCTTCCTCAAAAGTTTAGAGTTGCCTAGATTTCCATTGATCAGTAGGTAGCCATAACATTGGGCTTGTTTAGTCCAATGAAGCTTAAATAACCACATGGTTATATGCTTTTACTCTTTGGATATCTAAATTTGGGATCAGCCTTAGGCTCACAAAGCTATAAACAGCAACAAAAGAGCTTTACTTTTTAAACAGATAATTTGACAGTTTGTTTTTTTTTTAATTGATGAAGAAGACTACTTCTAGACTAGGTAAACTATTAAGAAAAGAAGTCTCGAATAATAGAAGGTAGATGCCCTTCCTCTGCCTTGCAACTAGTCAGAGTAGACCTAATGTGAAATAGAATCATGTAGAAAATATCACTAAACATTTGGTCTTCCAAATATTCATTCTACCCTGATGAGAAATTATATATTCCACTGACTTATATAGTGTGTTGATTTCACATGTTGTATTCAACCTGGACATTCAAAATTCTCTTCGAAAACTTGTTATGTGCCAGGCTTCCTTGGTACCATTTCAAAGGATGGGGGCCTTAGGTTGATTTTAATGCAATGGGCAATGCAGGAGTTAGTGTTACAAGACTGACTTAGTTGAACAACACTCAAGTCAAAGGCTTCATTTTTTAGGACCTTGTAAAGAAATGGGAGGGAAGAAGGGAGAATAAAGAGTTAATTTTAAGCCAGCAATCTTGGGCCATGATTTTATAAGAAAAGTAAACCACTTGGGAGGAAGCCCAAACTAAAAGTACCGGCACAGGTAGGATTTGCTACAAGATCTAATTAAGCCATGGAACTTTCATCTCTTAAGACTTTTACTTCGGGTCTTCTGACCATGATTTAGCAAGCCTGGTTCCACTCTTTTCTTGATCTTGGCTTTTCAAAATGACTGTGATCACTTAGATCAGGGGTCTCCAACCCCTGGACCACAGACTGCTCTGATCCGTAGCCTGTTAGACACCAGGACACACAGCAGGAAGTGAATAGCTTCCTCTCTATTTCCAGCTGCTCCCCACATTTAGTGTGCACTGCCTCCCATCACCCCCAGATGGGACCGTCTAGTTGCAGGAAAACAAGCTCAGGGCTCCCACTGATTTTGTATTATGGTGAGTTGTATAATTATTTCATTATATATCACCATGCAATAATAATAAAAATCAAGTGTTCAATAAATGTAACGCACTTGAATCTTCCCCAAACCATCCTCCCAACCCAGTCCATGGAAAAATTGTCTTCCATGAAACTGGTCCCTGGTGTCAAAAAGGTTAGGAACCCCTGGCTTGAATTCCTCACATGCTTGCCAACCCATGTAAATATCCAAGTCTCTGGTTCTGATGATATATCTCTAGACAGCCAGCATCTACCATGTTCCAGGCACTGCGTTAGGTATACACATATAAAACAGAGTCTCTGCTTTGAAAGAGGACATGGTCTACTGAGGGGGGAATTCGGTAGCTAGGTGAACATTTTTGTACAGAAGAATGCACGGCTTGCATTGAGTCAGTAAAGGAGGAGCATTTATCTGGGAAAAGGGGGAAATTGTTATGGATGGATTCCTGGACAAGGACCCTCTATCTCCCCAGAGAAGGGGTAAGAAGCGTTTGTCAGCTTTCACTGTCATGGGCCTGAGTTCCATCTCTGGTTGGGGAACTAAGATTCCTCAAGTCACGTGGTGCAGCCAAATAAAAATTTAAAAATACAATAATGCAAAATTGACTCAAACCTCAATAAATTTAGATAGGAAATAAAATGCATCACACTAAAAATTTTATCAAAGGGTAGAAACGAGGAGACGGGAGTTTCTATAAAACCACATGTGCACATGAAGGCAAGGATATATGAGAAAAAACACCGTGTGGTTTTGTACAATACATGAGTGATTGAATGCTGCATCCAAAGTGATTTTGGGATCTAGCATTAAATAATATTGAATAAAACAGTCCCTAAAACAGTAGAAGTAACTCACTGTCAACTGCCTCTCAATTGTGCTTAATTCAGGGAATAAATCTTGTCGAGTTCCTGAATCTATTTCCCATTTATCTAACACCTGCCGCTCTCCCCTGGTGTCAAACGGAGAGCAGGCTTTCAGCTCACATACTTTAGCAGGCAACAGTGTCTTCTCAGAGCTTGATGACTTTGTTTCCTTTTTATTATATATTTTTTTACAGTTCTATTTTCATTATGGCAACTGATCGCAGTTTTCCATTCACAGCATTGATACAATGTTTCATTGGAAATGATTTTATTTTTGTTAAAAATGCAATCAATTGAAAGAAAAACAATAAGCGAAAAATAATACGGGTGATCCATGAACATGGTAATCGTTGTGAAGTCGATAGAGCAATGATCGGAGTTTGATAAACACTGATGGGGTGTATTTGGAAGACAAAAAAGCAGAAGACGGGTTGAGGGGTGAGAGGAGGGGATAAGCTAGAAGAGTTTGACAGAAGCCAGCCTTAGAAAAGCCTCTCACGTCAGGATGAGTTAAGCTGTGAGAGGAGCCGTGGAAGGAGAACGGCCCGACAGGGTTGGCAATTGGAAGCTTCTGGCAGAAGGCGAAGGATGCCCTAGAGGAGTGGAAGGAAGCAGATCAGTTCAGAGGCGAACAGAGCCCTGTGAGTGTGACCCAGAGGAAGAGCAGCGGGGTTTGTGCAGAGAGGAGCAAGTGTGTGTGACGAATCGGTGGTACGGTCACTGTTGTCATCGATTAGATGAGGAGGGAAAAGAGGAGAAGGTTGCTGAGGTCCTGGCTTGCTCCGTGGGGGACACGGGGCTCCCTTAACCAGGGGCAGGCTTATGTTCCCTTAGTTGCTCCTTTGCTTGCTAATTGACATGATTTTAACCCTGAGTGGAGCCCTAAGCCTCATGCGTTAACAGCTTAATGGGAAGGACCCCAGATTCTTCCTCTCACAACCCTGGCTAGAGATCTAACTCCTCAGACAAAGAGAGCCATCCATACTCCTAATGTGGAGGGGAGTCAACATTGCTTCAGGTCATGAAAGAGTTTTTGGTCAGGCTAATTGGGATGTCCTCTGACTCGGTCCTAAAATTTTCTGTGGTGTCTACAACAAATCAAGAAAGGTTTCCTAGTTTGATAAAATGACTTTAAACCCTAAACTCCATCATTTCTAAATTTTTGATCAAAATATGAAGACGCATGGCCCTATGACTTCAGAATTTGGAGTCAGAGTGATCAGAGATGGTCTAGGAACTAAGCAACTATTAAGTGAGGACTTTATTTTGAAAACAACAAAAAAAGGTTTTTAGAAGGGAGGATGGGATCTTTGCAGGAAGCTTCTCACACAAGGGTAGAGTCATCTTATAATCAGCAGGAACCTGGGAACTGGGAATTGAGGAGCTCAGAGCAAGTGGCTCTCACCCTTAGCATTTCCTCTCTTCCTGATTCATCATGGCAGAGAATCTAGGATCCAGGGGGGAAATTGCCTGTTTTGTTACCTTATTAGCTGCTAAAGTACACACCCATGAAGACTCATTCTCTAAAGAAGATGAAAAGCTCACTTTGGGTTCAACTATGGGAAGCTGGAGGGGCTCTAGAAAACGACCCTGGCTTGAAGCCCCCAAGCCTGGGGAAGCACTCTAAGCACCTCACCTTAAGAGAAGGGCTCAAGGTCAGGCAAGAAAGAATCACCTGAGGAAAATCAAGCAAACAAGTGTTTGCTTAATTCCTGATGATTGCTAGTAACGAACAGGATACAAAACTTACAACTAGATTATTTCCTTAAAATTATAAGAAAACTTCCTCATATATTTTTTTTCATAGGGAGTCAGGATTATTTTCAATAGAATACATTTTAATTTAAATGAAGGATTATATATGGGCAATGATCTTAGACTTTCTTGTCTTTAACAGTAGAACTATATTAACTATACCACAGATCTGATCATGGGTATAATGACACCAAATCACCCACCATCCTTGATATAGGATGCAAATTTGAAGGGTGAAATCCAAAAGCTTAAGTCTATAAATTATTCATGGCTTCATACTCAGGATGAAAAAAAAAAGTATCCTGTAGTATATGCATAAAGAGTGACTAGAGCGTGAAGAATTTTGGGAGAGATAATGGAAGTGAGTGAGAACCATCCATAAATAATGTGGCTTCTTATATGTACACGACTTCATCTGGGAGCTGACTCCCCTAATTTTGTCACTGCAGATCTTTGCCGAGGTTACAGTTTTTTTAAGGAAATGGACATCCAGGATGTAATTTAATGGTTTCGTTTGAACATCCTGGGTGCAAACTAAGGCAGATGCGTATGTGTGGGTATTATATCAACTTAGGATCCTTTTGTATTTATCAGCTGTTTGCAATGAATCTTGAAGACAGTATTATGAAAACTCTACCAAGAGTTATGTTTCAGTAAATTTCCGTGAAATTATGAGACATTAATGCAATGTCATTAAAAATTAGAGACTTTACGGGAAGCAGTGTGGCTACACCAGAGGCAAATAAATAAAAAAACTTATTGGAGCTACAACTTTATATCTTTTTAAGTAATAATGCTGCTCAACATACAGTTGTTATTAAAAATGGATTTGGCTATTGGTGCTAGATTGGAGAAATGATAAAATAAATTTGATCAGTTTGTGCCACATAGACTGTGTCATTTGGGAGGGAAAAGTTTAGTTTCCAAAATAACCTGGAGGGGAAGGAGCAAATGGAAGGAAGCATTTGAGTACTCACCATGTGCTTGACGTTTTGTAGCTTCCTCCAAGTATTCAAATGTAATTCTCACTACACTACGGCTTTGTAAAGTCATTTGAATTCCCGTGTTAGAGATCAGGAAATAATCTTGGAGGAGGAAACTATCCAAATTCACAAAGTCACTAAGTGGTGGGGACAGCACTTTGACTGCAAAGGCCTTCCCCGTTGCACCATAGGATGCTACCAACATATTTAAATTGTGAATTCATCTTCCTGGCTACACTTCATTTCCTTGGGAAGTGACTTTTAGGGAAAGAAGCATAGAGTTACTCAGCCAAGCAAATTGGGCTCCAGAGTAACTTGTGCTGAGCCAGAGGGCCTCATATTCTTTCAAGTAGAAACTTGGTTTTGCATGGAACTTGTACTGTCCATGTGATGAAGGGCCAAGAATGAAAGAGTTGTTTGTGCTCGGCTCAGGGGAAGATGAGGAATACAATTAGAAAACCTGGGAAAACATATTACCTCTGCAACTCACTAGGTGAGTATCCTGAGGACAGGGTTTTTTTTTTTTTTTTTTTTACATTTCTGAGCCTCAGTTTTCCTGATGATTTCACCTACCAACACCCCAGGGTATTAAGAGAATAATAAAGTAATAAAGGATGTTTTAGGTCATAAAATAGCATAAAATGTTATTCCATTTAATAGTTTCTCTGCATAAGAATAAACACATAAATCTATTAAAGATGTTTATGTTGACAAAGGTAGTAATCCTCTAGCCTCTGTGACATGTTGTGGGTGGGAAGAAGTGTTGTTTTTTTCCATCAAATTCTATCCCCAAAAGTTCAGCTTGAAGGAAGGTTAGGGAATGATCCTGGATGGAACTATTACTCTATACTCTGTCTCCTCCTTAGGATTCCTACAGTATTCCTCTTTAGGAATTACTGGTCTCCCTCTCCTGATGTGTTTTAGGATTAGGTAGATCATGATAGATTTTCTCCAGGTTAAAAAAAAAAAAAAAAAAGCCTTTTCCTGTCTCCCTTGTGGGTGATATTTGGGAGCTTGAAGTTCAAAACCAATAGCTCACTGGAGAGGTCCAGTTATGTTAGGAGATTAACAGGAGCCACAGGTACACACAGAAGTGGGTCTGACTACTCTTTCCAAGGTTAACCTTTCTTAAAGGTTAAGAATATGGCAGCTTCCTAGAGCAGCAGAAAGGTTCTTTCGTAAACGGAAAGCTTTTCTGTTTCTAAATTAATCTTTTGGAGCAAGAATTTCCATCAATTTATTTTATTCCATCCATTACAGAAAGAGCAAGTCAGAGTGCAAAGTGATACTACATGAGATCATCAAAAATTTCCACTCCATCCAGCATCCCAAACCTCTAGATTTCAGAATTGCCTCACATCACCCCAAATCTCCGACATTAAGTTCCTTTGTCATTTTTTGTAAGGACGGAGAGCCAAGAAATCTAATGATGGGGAGGATATTAGGTTGGAAAGACAGACTGTTTGCTAGTTTGCAAAGCTGGCCTGTGTGACATTCAGGTGTCTACATAGTTAAAATAAATGGAGGACTGTAATCATTATCCAGATATTGAATGTGGACGTGAGTGAATCTTTGCTGTCTCCACACTGCCCTCCATCACCCAGGCTTCTGTCTCCAGTACCAATGTATCTTAAGGAGGGCATGGCAACCCACTCCTGTATTCTTGTCTGAAGAATCCCATGGACAGAGGAGCCTAGAAGGCTACAGTGCAAAGTATTACAAAGGGTCAGACATGACTGCAGTGACTGAGCACGCAAGGACTCAGGTATAACCCAAATGATTAAGACAGCTGCCTATGATTTTCAGTTCTGGGGATGGACCAAGCCTTAGTTGTAAGCTGAATACAAATGGAAGTGTCTTCACCATTAATTTTTAAGTATTCTGTGCACTCCTTGATTTGCTCAACGGCTGCATGGGTGGATTGGACACATGAGTGAATGTCATGACTTTAGGAGAGTGTGTTAAGAATTTGTAAGTGCTTGTGTATGTACGTGTATTTGTGTGCATATCAATGTCAACACAAATATGAGGATTCTGCATAGCTTTGAAAATTCAGTAATACCAATAGAAAAAAACTAGCACAAAGGCCCCTCCTTGAATCTCTTAGACATCCAGATGGCTTTGGAATTGATGCTAGTGGATCTTTCACTAGGTAATAGGAATTGCACACAGATACGGAGGTGAGAAGACTCAGGGTACCCTCAGACTCCAAAGGAGGCCGATGGTCACCCCAAAGAACTGCTGACCTCAACTGCATACACTTTGGAAGTCCCAACCCTGTTTGGAATAATGAGTAAGATGCTTGAAATATACAAAAAGTATCACTCATGCAAATATCTATTTGCTAAAATATGGCTTTTGTTGAGGCTAATTTCAAGAAGAGAAGGAATATCCTCACTCCTGTGACTGAGTCTCAGAATGCAGGACATTTCTCATGCCTAGGTCCTTCCCTGAGCGGTAAGATGGACACTGAGCTTGATTTACTGATAGAATGAGGAGGAAAGAACCCAATTTAGCCTTATTTCCTCTTAGAACTGTGAATCGCTCAATCATAGACCAGGTGGAGAAAGCACATTTACTTAAGCTCTAGGAGAGCTTAGCAGGGCTCAGTTCTGACTGGCTGCCTTTGAGCCGTGGTGGCCACCGGATCCTTTGGACCGCGGTAACATGTTTCCGTCTCACGACTGAATGGGTTTCCATACTGACATTTCCATGAGTTGGAGGAAATTACATGCTGTCTCTATAGAATATGGTGACAATCGGGATCCAGGCAATCATGCCCTATGATGTCCTGTCTATGCTCTTATATAAAAAAGTCATATTGCTTGGTTGTGATTCCTTCAACAAGGAACACAGTGGTAAGCAGAACCGACAGGCAGGAGACGATTTGAGGACAGGCAGGGTGGCAAAAGCAACGGACAGACAAGATGAACATGGGATCCATCAAACAGGGTCCTGAATTAGCACAACCATCACAGTAAAAGGCAAGGTGCTGGTCTAACAGACTGGACCCTTCGTCTGCTGACCCACACTCCCAGATCTCCACAGAGTAGCATCTTTATTGCAGTATGTCTTTCATGGAAAATGGACAAAACTTTAAATAAATCACAATTACTTATTGCTTAGTATTTTGGATAATAAATTCTTTAGTTTATCAGTACCTCACGGCCTTCAAATGTGCATTCTTCAAATAGTTTCCGTTACATATACATTCTTTCTCCTGAACAATAAATTATTCTTTAAAAAAAAAGCAAAAGGAAAAGATACATAACTTTAAAGCAAAGAAAAACCAAAAAACATATATTTTTGACATTTATCTTAAACTTATATGAAAACAACTCTATGTTAGATGTTTAAATATAAATAATAAAGGACATTATGTTATTTACAATGTTACACAGTAAGTTAAGAGAGTTAAAAAAAAAAAAGAAACTGACATGAACTCATAAAGACAGTAAATGATTTAGGAACACATCCAAGTAATGTACAATGTGTATTTACAAAAGAATATATAATAGAACTTGTGATATGTGGCCATTTCCTTTTGTCTGCATTTCTCTGCAATGTTTCATGGGCCTTTGCGGATAGACATCTTTGTGGCTGGTGGGATGCAGCCAGGACTAAAAAAACTAGGTATTTTATATTTTTACCAATTTGAGCCATATACCTTTCAACCCAGGCTAAAAAAAAAAAGTTACAGAGCAAATGACCATGGATAAACTCTATCATGACAGTCACACTTAAACAAGGAAGATACGGCATATTGGTCTTTGGGACACATTCACAAATTCCCAGGTAGAGTGTCATTTTGTAGAAAGCAGGAGACTGTCCAGACACTCTCAGAAATAAAAGTCCTACCAGGCAAGGAGGGAGAGCAGGATGTAAAAGGAACCCGGAGTGAGAAAGAGGCATTTTTCATATTCTACGCTCCCCTGCATCTTCCTCAATGGGACATGATCTCAGACCCAGGAAACAAAGTCACTGTCAAACGTCTCAGCAATTTCCACCACCTGAAAACCCAGAGAGGCTTCCCTAAGCTGGGGATGTTGGTTCACACGCTTTCTTTGCATTGCCACTGCACTCCTGAGTTTATAAACAGGGATGGTGGCATTTGAACATCCCAGAGATGCCCCTGTGGACACAAATCTGGTGGCCACAGCAGGGAGCCCCAAATAGTCTGCTGGCCTTTCCTCTGAAGGAAATCTATCATTCTATGGACAGAAAGCCTGTCCTAACTGATATATGTCACCTTGATGAGTGACCAGAACCAAGTTGGAAAGAAAACTTCCTCTTGTCCTCAGTTGTCATCTATTTGTGCAACCTGAAAATTGACAGAGATTTTTCATACTGAGGAACATGTTGTTTCTTGCTCTCGATCAAAGATTTTATTGATTCCTGAAATTCTCCAGAACAAGACTCCCATGCCTGAAGAATTTGAAACTAAAACTCTAGAGTTCTAATTATGGTAGGATTTTTTTTTTTTTAATTGAAATAGTCTAAGAAGGAGTCCAGGTCTTCAAAGGCAATTGCAAATAATTTGGAGAACTTCTTGGGATTGACTCTTTTCTTTCCCCTGCTGTGAGCTTACTGATTTTACAGAATTGGGAAATCAGTGCAGCCTGGGGAGTTGTCAAGGGCTCCTTAGGAAAGGTGAACAAGCACACGAGGACACTTCTGAGCACAGAGAAAGTGGCATGGAAGTCAAGGGCCCATAGGTGCTCTCTGTGAACTGTAGAAACACTTAGGACCTTAATGACATGATTCATGCTCAGCCTTAACTTTTCTTCTAAGATCTCTTTGCATGTCCCTTCTTCCTTTTGATTTTAACATAGAGATGTGGTGAAGAAATAGACTCCATTTACTTGCAATCAACAGAGTCACTCTCCTTAAATTCATGGCTGGTATTTTGAACCCCCTGCTAACCTATTTCCCCATTTTGTCCCATGGCTCCTAGGAGGCCACTTGGAACCTAAGTAAACCTCCAGCCCAACCTGACAGAGATGGGACTACAATATTTTATAAAATTCTCTTCTTTTCCTGGATTAGCAGTTATTTCAAGTATTTCTACCTATAGACCTTCCTTGGATTGCTTACCACAAGAGAACGTGCCAAAGGTGGACCCATCTTAATCCTATTTTTGTTGACAGTAAAGCAAAAAGTAAGAAAGGGGGAAAATGGATGATACAGCTGCAAACGGAGAGGTTAGCACACGTGGGGGTCATTTCTGCAAGGAAAGGTGCAATCTTTCAGAGACTACTGCCGTTTCTTGATGCATCCTCGTTCATGGGAGGTTCTTCCTAATCACAAATTACATGCACATGGGCCATTCCTGACAAAAATGTTCATGCATAGTATGATCTAATCAAAGTGAGATTGAAAAACATGAAAAGAATAATGTGGACAAAGGAATGGGCAAAAAAACTTAAAAAATGACACACCAGGTCATATGGCCACTCTTCCCCTGTGTCTTCTGCGTGTTCACCCTTCTAGACAATCTACGGCAGAACTAGTTCTCTATAATGATGTCACCACCGTATACAACAGGCACACTTCATTCCAGAAGTATTCCAGACAAAGTGCTGAGTGTGCTGTTGAAGCTAGGGATTTCTGTGCCATAACACGTCTGTCTTTGAGCCGAGAAGACACAACCAATCACTAGCTCCCAAATCAGTGAAAAAACACAAGAATGATTGCACCTTTTCCAGCCATGGTTTGCTCTTCAATTAGAGGAGCCGCTGTATCATTTCCCCAGAGAGAGAAAGTGAAACCGAGCCCTCAGCTTAGGGCTGGACCTCACTCTGATCGCTAGCCAGCATCCACTTTGCGTGCTAGCCCCAAAACTTGTTTTTTTTCTTTTGTTGAGAAAAATCAATCCGCATAAAGTAAATGGTAGCTCCTTTTAAGTCAGAGCGAGCTGTCTTCTGATGAATAATATAGTTTTTGAAAAAAATCACAATATTACTTTCTTCCTAATATGTAACATGACTTAATGCAGTTTCCTGCTGTAATTAATAGTAGCATGCTGCTGGATCTACTATTATCTCAGAGCCCAGTGAAGCAAACCTTTGGCTGGCAGAGTAGACACAACTCATTTCACATACGGAAAGCAAAAGAAAAATCTCATACAGAGGGGGAATACTGGATGGATGCGCCATTACAAGACATCCTGATTGAGTACTACTCGAAGCAAACAGAGCGACAGGTGCAAATCTCGTAAATCATACATCCAGTCAACATCATAATGCAATGCACGAGAAGCCAGCAAAAACCAGAATATATGGGGTGGAGGGTTGCTGAAATACTGTGAAAAAGCAGTCACGGAATGGTACAAAACTTGCTCTGGACATAACATAACATAAAGGCACCATTGATATCTTTCTCGTTTGGAAATACTGTAAAAAAATTGCTACATATGGCACATAACACATTTGTACATACATATATTTAATTTATAAAAGTTTTTTTTTCCTGTTTTCTATTTGCAGAACTGCTAAAATAAAATAAATTGTTTAATTTAAGGTGGAATACTTTATTATATAAAATAAAGTTTTACAGGTGAATCTATGGGTGTATTTCGGTTTTAGACAGCGATAGGGTCTTGGTTAGCGATTACACCGGAGAGCCTGGCCTGCAATTCTTCCTGCGGAGAGAAGCGGCCTGTTGGGTTAGTCCTGCTGTCGACCAGGCGGAAGGCAGGGGCCGCCTCGAGACTGGCTGCCAGGGGGTTCTGTATGGCCAGGAAAGGCGTATCTTCTCCTACTCTTTCATCCTCTGTTTCGCTCTCTGAGTTACTGCTGTCAGCGCCTGTGTTGTTGTCCATTTCCAACCTGTGGGCAATGTTGACCATTGGGCTTGGTTCTTTTGGCCCGCCGGCTGCTGTTGGTGAGTTTCTTAACCGGCTCTTGAGCTGGTTCGTACTCCTGGGTCGTTTCATATTCCTCATCCTCCACTATCCTCAAGGGGCTAGGGGGCAGGCTGTTGCTCTCATGCACGGGGTTGCAGTGGAACGAGTTGAATTGCTGGGCGTGGTGGTCATACTTCTCCCGCAGCCGTGGTGGCGTCACAAGAAGCAGGGGTCTCTCCTCTTCCACGAAGGGACTGACCGCCATGGAAGGCATGGAGACCGTCGTGCTGGACACGGGCGGGGACATTTCCGAAGGGGGTGACTTGGGGGAGCTTGGCGTGTGGAAATCTACAGGAGACATACGAGCCGGGGTGGTCATTGCTGATACATACCTGTGTGAGCACAGAAGACCCCAGCGTAAGTATGGTGCAGTGAGAGAGGCAGAGAGTGAGGGGTGGGGGGTCAGGGGGCAGAGGTCATTCTCTTATCATCAGATATCATCATCAGACAACAGAGTAATTCTCTTCATTGTAGACGTCTCAGGGTTTACACTAGGACATTTGGAATCTCCAATTAGGTGGTCAAGAGTCTCCTCACAGGAGTGCATGCAAAGATCAGCTAAATTGCCTGGCTTAGCAAAGCGTTTGAGATTTTTTTCCATCTCATCGTGATTTTCTTTTTTTTTTTTTTTAAATCATGATTTTCAATAAAAGCATGTGAGTTAAGACAAGAGGGCACAGGGTCCTGGAAACCTCTCAGTCTGTAAGGACCAAGGCTCGGGGATTTGGAAGGGGAAGAAGTATTACTTAAATACTATACCTTCCTAAAGGCCAAGGGGTCTTAGAGAATGAAGCCCAAATGGGGAATGGAAGAAGCTCTAAGATGAGTTGCGGAAAGCTGGATCTGCATGCATTTGGATCTGTGGGCCTTGTTTCTCCTTAGCTCAGCTATAAGGTTATGTCTTATGAAAAAAAAAGAGCATAGTAACTTAGATTTATTCCTGAAAACAGCGTAACACATTTGTGCGCTTTTAACTTTTCCATGAAATGCGACTTCTTAACATTCCATTTGCAACTCTATATCCCACTGACCATGACATTCAAAGATGGCTGACGCTTGGCTTCATCGTTATGTCCACTCCCTGGTCTACCTCTCTTCCAAAACCCACTGCTGTATCCAGCTCTGGCTTATCTTTTCTGACTGCTCAAAGGTGGGCTGTACCGTGTCACCTTATGTTGTGGTATGTTTGATAACGCTCAGGAAATCTTGTCAAGACATCGAGTGCACTGTTTTTACCATACCGTGCTTTCTTCCCCCAAAACAAGAAGACCTTACGTGGCACTGAGAAAGACGTGGCTTATTTAGAGTCACATTTCTCAGCTTAGATAAAAATGTCACCAATGCGTAGCACTAAAGGACTCTTTCCTTCACGTTGGCATTTGCAGAGTCTAATTTGACATGACCTGTGATGACACAGGACACCGTCTTCTCATCTCCAGCTAACAGGAACAAGAAACCTATTAACCCTCCTGCTTGCCATCCATGATTCTGAGTCATACAGATGTGAGATCTGACTGTGTCTAAAATGGGAAAGTATCTCCAGATGGAAATATCTGGGGCTCGAGTCTCCAGACTTATTATTTTGGGGATACTTAAATTAAGCTCTCTGAGAAATGCTAATCCAGATTCAACCAACCCATAGCATGGCTTCATTGTTTTTCTCCAGGATGCCAGGTACATTCTGATGGCCTAAATAACACCTGGGGTATGAAAGGAAGCCCATCCCAGCAGGAAAATGTCAACCTTTAAAGATAAACATCACCTGTGGTGATGGAGAAAGAATTTATCCCTGTCTTCTTTCTCAAGTTTCTAAAAGGATTGAATTGGAACAGGCTTAATACATTAAGATACACTTACATGAATTTAAGGCTAATGTTTGAAACCAGCTTTGGACCAAGCTTACTTTTTCATAGATGAGTTAGAGCAACCACTAATTCCATAAAATTCTGAAAAGCCATTTTGGAGTAAAGGCCCTTGAGAAAGTAATAAGCAGGCTCTAAATGACCTGAAGGCTCCAAGCTGGTCATCCTTTGCTGTAAGTACTTTCCAGTGCATGAGTGAAGGAGTGTACCCAAATCATTTCCACCCATGAAAACCAAGTAAGTATGACTTTGACATTATGTAAACCTTTTAGCAAGTGGTCAGAGGTTGGACTGAGAAAACAATAAACCAACAAACAGACAAAATCCTGCTGGATTTGAAAACAAATGAGTAACAGCTTGTTGATGAACTAGGAATGCTGTTTGGGTATAACTTTCTCCTTCAGTTTAGGTAAGAATGGACCAGGAGAATCCATGAATTCAGTAATGCTATTAAGCATCTCTTTCAGGTTACTTTCTTCTGATCTTTAGTTTGCCTTGACTTCCCCCACCCAACCCAATAGCCCCAGAAGAAAGCCAACACATTCTGGAATAAAAGCCATATCAAAAGCAATATCTGCTTTGAAAACCTCCTGTGGATTCTGCGAGCTGCAGTGGACAGGAGATTGATGGATGCATTCCTTGCTGGAATTTCACAAAGGGATACTGTCTAGTGGAATGCAAGCCATCCCCATGACAGTTGGCAAGGACATAGCCTTTGATCTGATTTAACTGAGGCTGGAAGGTAAGAAAGGGTTAGCTCATGAGAACAGGAGGCCAGCTTGACCAGACTTTGGGTAACTGGCCACTTAGGATTCTAGAAGGGTCCTGATCAATCACTGAGGCCAGTGTTCTCAAGTTCCAGTTGAGCAAACTGAGACTCCCCCAGAAGGTCTGAGCCTAAGGTCAAAGCTGGGAACTCCAAGACTGCTGCACCTTCCACATCAAATCATTCCAGCTCTTTTAAGAGTCTGTTGCCTGTCAGCCACTGGGATGATGCGAAAAGCTCAGAAGAAATGAGTTCAGTCAAACCAGAAGATGCCTTCATCAACTAGGATCACTCCTAGACCAGGCAACTGGCGCCCCTTATTCTCATGAGAGCAGCTTCCTTAGGTGGGAGAGCAGGTGCTCACGGGGATTCTCTTACTGGGGTGCTTTCTTCTCTGCAGTAGCTTTGCCCTTCGGTTTTACCTTTCACTATGAGGAGAGTCTCGGTAGGAGTCAGGGGTTTCTCTGGCATGCCTGAGGAAGCTGTTACATTCACGAGGGCCTCCCAAGCCATTGAGACGTCCTCTCGGGCCCCCAGTGGGGCTGCTGTGCCTACTGTTTTCTACGGATGACATCACGATGACAGAGTGGCTTTCTGAAATGATGCTTTCAGTGTGTCCATTGCTCCAGCTACAGGGGAAGTGTGAGAGGCAGAGAGAGAGAGGGAGATTTTTAATTCTATGCACACATGGACATGAAAAGGAGAGAAGTGACAAATCTTGCAAATGACTGATGTTTCATGCTGGCATTACTTGTCTCCGAACAGGACTGTCTATTAAGATGCTTGTGATGCGTAGGATCGTGATTTAGGTTAGCTTTGCAAGGGTACACTTTATTTACGTGTTCACCCATTCAACACACATTAAACAAATGCCATTTTGTGTTAAATATTTTTAGAGTCTCTCTGTTCTTGAGCATCTTAGATTAAGGATACCCTGGTCTCACGTGCTCCATTTGGAAGTCTAGTGCTGCCCTTGGCAGTACACACTCAGATTATCACCAGAGCATTTGAGAGTTTGAGGTTCAGCTAGGTAACCAGTTCTCATGTGCTATCCCAGGGCAATCCAACCACTGGAAGAAGTCAACTTCTAAGTATTATATAGCATCTTAGACAAACTCTTCCCAGTATAGCAGTTCATTGGAAAAGACCCCGATGCTATGGAAGACTGAAGGCAAAAGGAGAAGGGGATGCCAGAGGATGAGATGGTAAGATCGCAGCACTGACTCAATGGACATGAATTTGAGCAAACTCTGGGAGACAGTGGAGGACAGAGGAGCCTGGCGGGCTATAATCCACGGGGTCACAAAGAGTTGGACAGGATTTAGTGACTGAATAACAATAACCTGACCATGCCGCAAATGGTCAGGCATGAAAAAAGACAATCTCTAAAATGGGGAATAAGAATACTGTAAGGTGGGTATTATTTCCCCTTGTTTTGGTGTCAGAAAAGTTGAGAGTCAAATTCAAATAGCAACTAGTGGCAGAGTCAATTGGATGTTCAAAGCCTGTTTTTGTTCACTACATCATACACACTACAGTACCGCACTGCCTAATAAGTACCTCCTGTTCCTTTCGTAGGTGGTGAGAACAAAAAGGAATGTGTAATATTCGTTCTTGGAGAAATGTCATGCAGCTTTTTATTCTCATACCTGTGACTGGGAGTCTGAGTGACAGTAGTGGAATGATGAGCTGTCGAAGTGTAGTGACTGGTGGAAAAAGACGTCTCCGCCTCTCTTTCAACAATATGTTCGCTAGAGATGACATTTTTAGATACATATTGCTGGATAAACAAAGAGACACAACTTGAAGATTTAGGGAAGTCAAAATTCTAACAACATCACACACACACACAAATCTACTCCTCTAATGCACGCTTCATAATAAGCTCTATTTCTCCAGTGGCCATATGGCAAAGCCTATCCTGGTTAGTATGATCTTTAAATCAGATAAATAGAATCCATGAAATTCTCTTTGGATAGACACACACAATGTAGGTCCTACCATAACAACTACATTTTATCAGAGAAGACCTGTTTCTTCTCTTTCGTTTCCAACTGATAACATGACTAGAATTCAATACAAACACCTTCACAGTACTTACTTTTGTAAGCTGTTGTAAGCACAGAAATTGTCTTATTTTAAATTTTAAGGCATTAGAAGAATTTTTAAAATAATCTCTATGTTTTGAATCTACATTTCTCTTTTGATTTCCCAGCATCCAGGTTGCTCTCATGGTATCATTGAAATTTTTACCTCGTTGTCAATGGTAAGACTAACAAGGCTACTGAGAGATTTGAAGAATTTATAACAGTGGCCAATGTTATAAAGCTTGACAATCCATACAATAGATAGAGGGTCTTATATTTGGTACAAGTAGATTCTACTTTATTTTTCACCACTAAATCACAGTAGTTATTACCACCTTTATTAATAAGAGAGGGACATTTAAAATTTATCTTTTAAACACTGTTAGTATTTACACCAAATTGAGTTAAGTAATGGGAAAAGACATGCATAGGAATAGTCTTAGATGAAATAGGACATTTGATGATCTGACAGGTTATGGGCTCTAAAAGAAATTGATATGTTCATGGAAACAAAAACAATAGAATCTGAATTATACTTGAAACTCTAGCTGGTTATCTTAACCATAGAAAGGTTTGTTCCATGAGGATCTTTGCTTTAAGGAAAAGATGGTGTTGTCATATGTAATGAGCTATTTTTAGTCTGTGTAACAAATGACTCTTGTTCCCTGGAAGGCAATGTAAGCTCAGCGAATCTAATGAAAATAATATTTAACAATTATACAACACTCACCAACTGCCACTGGGCTAATGGATTATGTGGATTATTTTTTTAATGCCCACTGGAACTTTTTGAAGTAGGTATTATTTTTATGATGAAGAAATAGGGGTTAGAAAAGTTAAAGCTCACAGTCATGTAGCTTGAGCCATAGTCAGAATTCAGGCAGTCATTCTGCCTCCTCTGTATTATAACATACAACGTGACGGACTATAGGTATGTCAACAGAGAATGTACTTAGCAACTGTGCAGAACATTCTAACGAACACACTGGTAGGGGGAGGAAAGGATGTTCCTTCATCCTTTCCTTAACTACTTCATCCTTAACTACTTCACTGGTAGTGAAGGATGTTAATTTATCAGCACCTAACAGTCTTCTGACTTCCTAGTGGTCGAACTACTAGCAACCCTGAACTTGGGTCTTTTGATATATTTGCTCCACACGAAATTCATCTTTGACTATAAGATTGAAAATGGTACTGTCATATAATCTTCCAGCTCTGCTTATAAAAAGCCAACCATCTAATGGAAATGAAAGCAAAACAAAACAAGAAGATGGTGAAGCAGGAAGAGGAATACGCCAGAAACCAGGAAAGCTGAGTTCTGCTCTGCTCTGGCTCTTACGGTAGGTCCCCTACATAACCTTCAAGTTGCAAACTTTCAAAGATGTGAACATATTATAAACCTATTATAGTACTATATAGCCGGTTGTGTTAGTTGGGTATGTAGGCTAACTTTGTTGGACTTACCAACAAATTGGATTTACAAATAAGAACTTGTTTGCATGGAACTTGTTCATATGTAAAGGACTTATCCTATCTGTAAAAAAACTAGGGGGAGCTTTGGAAGATGCTATCTAAAGACTCTCTGAATCTAATATTTAATGACTTCATTATATTTAAAAGCTAGATGATTGGTAAATTTAAAAAATACATCTTTGAATGGTGAAGGATATATTTCCTCTGAAGGGTTTGGTATCTTGTAGAAAGAGTCAAGAAATCAGAAAGTATTAAATTCTTCTGTTTTGGCTCCTGAGAAGCAAGTCTGGTAATGTCCTTAACATTTTCCATGGCCTAATATCTCCCTTCTCAGAATCAGTAAATCATCAGGCACCTCAAAATGCCTCTAATTTTTAAAAAGGATTCTAGAGCCTTTAGCTCAGTTATCAGTGCTAATTAGTTAGACTCAAGCAGCCTTCATTTCCCAAGTATAAAAAAAATAAAACATTTCCTTCTGATTCTTGTATCATGAGTTTTATTATTTTTCTTTGTGTTTTTTTTCTCTGCTCTTTCTTCCGGTTATGGCTTCCTTACAGAACAAACCCAACATTATTATTCCGACCCGTTAATGAACACTTTATAAGAGGAAAGGTGCTGGTTTTACAGTCACCAAATCCACTTTAAAAAGTGTTCCCATTATTTTCTCTTGGCGAAACTTTGGCTTGCTGGAAGCCCTGGTGATTAATGGCAGCAGCTAAGAGCCTAAGAGCTTTAGAAAATAAACTTCAAGGTGCCTGAATAGAGGAGAGATGCTGAACTTTCCCACTGGGCAGAGTCAACATACATTCACCAGCTGCACGTTCTCGGGGGGCGGATTGGGGTGGTGGGGCCCGTTGGCTACGTTCATCATGGTGTTTCTTTCAGACCGAAGGCTCTGCCGAAGCCGATCATGAAGCTTTTTCCGTTGTTTCCTGGATAGGGAAAAATGGAGCACTGATTTATTTTTTTTCTAATTATTTACATTTTTCAGTACAGTCAGTTCTTTCTTCTACCAACACAACACTCAAGGCAGTGGATTGGTGGGGAGAGAGATAGAGAAAGGGCACACCAGCCCATCTCAGAAGTGGAATCATCTGTTCTTAGCAAATAGATTGAAGAAGCCGGTGGGATTCTTACAGAAGTGGAACTGGACTGCTGAGAGATAAGGAAAAAACAGAGGAGAAGACGAGATAAGTCAAGTTAAGATTTGGCTAAAACTCAGCCTTTCATAATCACTCCATCTTTGCCCAAGTCTTACAGATGGTTGTGTGTCTTAGGTTACAATTCATGCTGTGCAATTGATAAGGCTGATTTCATTTATAGTTTTGCCTGTCTGTGTGTCTTTCAAGAAAATGGAGTTACTTTTGAATCTGTGTATCATAGTGTGTGTATGTGAGTGAAAATGTGTACATCTTTTGCTAGAAGATTTTGGCACAGTTATAACATGATCCTATTCTAGTACATTTTTGTATAACTAGGTAATGAATATTCAAATATTGAGACTGAATCTAGTAAGACTCATAAAATGGTTTCCATGAAGGTTTATTTTTCTCTATCGCTTGCTCAATTTTGGCAACACACTACATCCCAGGACATTAAGGAAATGCCATCCATGTCCTTGTTTCTATGGCATAAATGCAGATTGTCTGTGTTCCTCAATTCAGATCATAATAATATTCCCATGACTAGTTTTGGCATGAGAGTTTATGTGATGAAACGACAAAATAAAACTGTGAATAGCATTATTTCAAAGTAGAAGTTCTACATACGATACAAAAGTGAAAGGAATTCATATCATATGATAATTGCATTTGTTAACAAGGACCCAGCTTCAACAACCAACAAAGTAAACACAAATCTATTTTCATGTTTTCTCTTTTATTCTTTCAAAGCAAGTTTTGCTTGCTTCTCCTCCCGTGAGAGTCCTTTTGTTCATCTCACATTGTGGGAGAATTTGAACTGGTAACCTAACTAGATGCAACTGAAAACTCCATCATGGTTTTTAAAAATGCCTGCTTTGAAACGCCACCTAACACCTCCATCGTCCGCTATGTCTGAGTGCAGATTGGACGTGTCCTCAGAGTTGAGATGACAAGCTCACTTGTGGTACCCACCACACTCCTTTCAGGAGGGACCCACATCCACAGACACCTGCGTGGGTCCCTATGCAACCTTGTCCCTCCAACCCTTTTCTTGGGTCATGGGACGGTGGTCAATGAACAAAAGTCTGCTGAACACTTTTGCACAAATAGGCAAAGTTTTCTAATGCCTGTGGTTAGGAAGGTCCTCGAAATGGGTTATTCGGGACCAAAAATAAGGAGGAAATCCCCCTGCCCCTCTAATCTTCCAGGACAAGGCTGTGGAGCCCAGTTTCTGCCGAGCCTTTGCCGCCCAGGCTGCCTGTGAGCTCAGGGGGAAGGAGGCCGGGGAGGTGTTTACTTGGTTTTGCAGTAGGCCACCACACACATGATGCCAACCACGAGCAGCGCGATGCAAATGCCGGTGATGGTGAGCACTCTCTTCTGGTAGAGCTCCTCCGCTTCTGGAAAGGGATGAGAACAGACGTCAGCGAAGCTAGGTCCCTGACCCTCGCCCGGACTTACAACTGAAGAGTTGGCATGCTGCACTGTCCATGTTCACAAGAAAATACACACAGGACAATTCATTCCTTCGGCAGATAAGACTTAAGGTGCAGCACGCTCTGCACCACATTTTGAGCATAAAGCTGCAAAGCCCATTGGAGGGCCATTTATAATCTAAAAAATACGATCTATTCAATGACTTTAATGTTAAGCCATAGATGTGTACTAAACTGACAAACCATAAACATTAATGGTAAAATAACGATTTTGGTTAAAACTGTAGATTTGATTAAAAAAAATCTCTTGCAAAGACAACAGGAATTGATGCCAATAAAAGGAGCTGGCATCGGCACCACTGGGACCCTCCCCTTCCCCCTTCTTCCCAGCCTCCTATCCCCTCCCCTCCCCCTTCCCAAGCCTTTTTTGATTTCCCAGCTAGGTCCTATTCCCGTGGTCTTTACAAAGAACCACTTTTAAAACAAAAAAAAAAAAAAAGAAAAGAAAACTCAAAGACATTTGCAAACATGAGCTTGACTTGTAGTTAGAAACAAAATTGAGGCAGGATTCCTATGATTTAATAGGAAAATGGGGACAGAAGCAGCTGGACACGGAGTAGCTCGGCACTGTATTAGAGAAACTCCAGTAAGATGGGTGGGATAGTCCTGGGCCCCGAGGAAGACTTGTCCTTTGAGGAACAATTATTATGACTTTGCCAGTTGTACTTAGAGATCTAGTTTATGACACTACAAAACCACTGGCACAAATGATATAAGATTTGGAATAGATTGTACCTTTCTGCATTGGACAAGTTGGCAAATTAGCTAATGTCGGTTGCACCAGGGAGGTGGGATGTTTAGAAATTTCAGATGAAGGTACTACTATACTCCCACTGCAACCAGTTTCTGATTCATGGAAGGTTTTCGATTTGCAAATCGGCTCTGGAGGGGGATAAATTGCTTATAGAATGGTAATCAGGTTCTTAATAAGATTGGCTGATTTAATGGTGAAACTGATCCTCTTAGGAACGAAGCTTCCAACCAGTCTAGTCACACTCACGGGGAAATACTCACAGGTTCAATGAGAAAGAGAAATTAACCAATGCATAATAAGCAGTCTAAGCTGCATTTGCTATTCTGATTAACAAGCTGGTCAAGAACTAGGAAACATTTTACCAATGAAGGTCTCATATCTGGATATCAACATGGGGCCTTATGGAACAATTTCAATTTACATTCTGTCTCAGCAGCCACAGTTTTTTTTCTTTTTCCCTCTACTAAGAGAGGGCAAGTTGCCGGAAGTCTTCTTGAAATGAAAAAAGGTGCAATGCCATTTCTATGATACAGCAGACTTTATCATTAAACAAAAACATTTCCTACAAGCCAAGCCCATGGTAATCAAATTCCAGTTAACAGGTCAGGAACATTGTCAAATCAAATTAATAAGATCACTGATTATTAACAGGAAGAGGAGGAGGAGGAGAAAATAGTCAGTGGGTAAAAAAAAGACCAGAATGCTGCAGAGATTATACGAAAACAAACAGAAAGCGTTGGAAGAGGAAAAGAAAGCAAATCGAGAGGACAGACAGACTGACAGAATGACGAAGAGAGGAAGAAGCCAGGTAGGAGGGAAAAACGAGGTTAAATAGTGAAGGAGCCATCTGAGGTTCCTGGCACAGCATGCCTGATACTAAGGGAGGAAAAATAAATACATAAAAGAAAACCAGAGGGAGGAAGTGTTGGGGTGGGAAGCAAGGTGGATATAGATTTGGAAGGGTTATCCCATACAGCATAACTCCTAACCTAGGCTGGCGGTCACGTGGCAGCCACAATTAGAAAGCAAAGCAGCTGGCTCATTGCGGAGGCGACAACAGACCCGGAGACATAGAGCCCTGTCACGTTATTTCTGTGCCGCGTAAGTCAAATGAGGACGTGACGTGTGGATGCTTGTATATTAATTGCGAGTGTCTGCTGCCTCCCTTCCCCTAGAGCCACAGGACAGGGAATTCAATTTCATAAGGTGCTAATCTGTGAGCTGATGTGGCTGGAACGGGCACCTGGATGTTTTTAGCACTAAGTCTAGGATGTTTTTAGCACTAAGTCTAAGCAGCAAAGGCATCACCCCACTGGTCCTTCTCTGGGGAAAGCAGAATGCAGAGCAGGAATCTTTTGTTCGTGATGAATTGGTTAAGAAACAGGAGTGTAAAAGCATCACTGCCTAGAAAGTGAAGACCCTACTGTACTTCTTTCACTTACTCTATTTTTCCTTCTTTTCAAACGGCAAGCACTGGTAGTGCTTCCATCTTCCAATTCTATCTTTAGAAAAACCTGGGAAACTGCTTCCCAAAACTGCAAAAAGAGGACCTATCCAAGGGCTAAAAGTGGGGAAGGCATCGTGCCGTCTTTTGCAAGTTTTTTGGTGGTTGTTAATTCTAAAAGAATAGACTGACTAGGGTTCATGAAGAAATGGCATATAATGACTTGCTCATTTTCCCCCGGTTATGTCAACAGATGACACTTCCCAGGAAAATCAATCATGGAACTGGAAAGGCAGCCCAGTCAAAGTCAAAGGGCAAAACAAAAGTGCTAAGATGAGCCAGTTGAAACCAAGGCCCCTAGAGCATAGATGTGACTTAGGACTCTATAGATGGCCTGAATGCATTAAATATTTTCCATTTAAGTTTCTATCAGATCTTTCAATGGTTCCCTAAATCAGGTGACCCTCACAAAATAAATATGTTCAAGGAGAAATACTTGGTGAACAATAATATAAAAAATGTAAAAAAAAAAAACAAAAAACACCACCCTCGTTTTTCTCCCTTATTTTTTCCCTGTGGTACAGGGTCAACTGGACAAGAGCAAATTAGAGACAGTGTTGAAAAAAAGAATCCATCAGTCCTGTTGATGGATCTGCCTTAATGAGTTGAAACACTTCTAAGCCTTTATGGTTTGGCTGGATGCATTAAATGAATCAGATCAAGCACGTTTTGCAGACTGATCTGGCCAGGCCGAGAGACAGAAGCCTTGGCCATTTCAATTTTAATTGGCCTATAAGGCCTGATTTTCCTTAAGGATGGAATGTTCTGGGTGGCTGGAACCTCTGGAAGCCTTTCCTGTAAGAGGTGTGTGGGTATCAGCTCAGGGTGCCTTTACTAAACCCTTCAGGTCTTACCGAGGGAGGTCATGTATCTGAAAAAGCCATCACCCTACTTCATTGTTTGGGAAAAGAAATATTAAATTTAACAGTTAGACCCTAAAGTGATAATGCTGGAAGGATGCTGTTAGCGAGAAGAGGGGAGGTGATGGTGGGATTTTTTTTTTTTTCCTTTCAGGTAAGGCTAATACGCCTTTTGAAAAGTGGGATAAATTTCATCCCAAGGGAAGTAACCTGAATAGATAATGCCCCTCATGTAGACCACCTGCCACCCGTGGGATGTTGGTGGGGCTTCTCGTACTCCTTACTCTCGAGTGACGTTCTCTGATGTGCAAAGGACCACTTAGATGAATGTAGGGCTTTCCCCATCACATGAATAGTTTTCTCTTGGAATGTTTTTCTGGGGGCGGGGAGGGGAATGTGCAAGTAATTGGGTTTCTATCCCTGGAAACTGATAGCTTGCAACAGCCTCATTTTCCACAGATTATGGAAAGTACATTAAGTATAGACTGTGATGTTATCATTGAAAAGAAAGCAACAGCTATAAGATACTCTTGTTGCATGATGTCACTGACACTAGCTGATTGGGGGCCAGACGGTCCTTTATTCAGGACATTGCTTTATTGACTGATAAGCACTTCCAGGGCTGTAGCATTCAGGAAGCCTGGGGACCTGAACCGCAGAGCCTCCAGGAGGACAAAATGGCTTCCCCTTCCTGCCAAGACTGGCTTTTCTCCCAACTACCTAGGATGTTGCCTAGTCGCTAAGTCGTATCCAACTCTGCAACCCCATGGACTGTAGCCCACCAGCCTCCTCTTTCCATGGGATTTCCCAGGCAAGAATACTGGAGTGGGTGGCCATCTCCTTCTCCAGGGGATCTTTCCAACCCAGGGATAGCACTTGAGTTTCCTGCATTGGCAGGTGGATTCTTTACTGCTGAGCCACCGGGGAACAGTATGAAAATTTGTATTTGATTACTTGGGATATGGTGACTCAAATTTAATTCTATTAGGGCTAGAATTTCCATCTAAAATAGCATAGGGTATTTTGTTCTGTTTTTTATTTCTTTGCTCATAAGATAATGAAGCTGACTAGTGCAGTGTTTGTATATCTCCAGAAAACTAGAGTAATCCATGTCTGAAAGTGAAAAGTGAAAGTCTCTCAGCCATATACACGCCATGGAATTCTCCAGGCCAGAATACTGAAGTGGGTAGCCTTTCCCTTCTCCATGGGATCTTCCCAACCCAGGAATTGAACCAGGGTCTCCTGCATTGCAGGCAGATTCTTCACCACCTGAGCTATTAGGGAATGTATGTAATATTATGCTGCAGTGTAAGAGCTTTCTATGTTACAATATGAATAGATGATTTTTACATTGTTTATAAAGCTCCCATTAGCTGAAAATGCGGAGTGTTCTCAAGTTGGTGTATGTGAAGCTTCTTTTGTTCTCAGGCCCCTGGCTTGGTTCCTCCTAAAGCCTTATGAATCACTCCAACTTACCCAGCTCTGGAATAACAGCATGGTCAGATCCGATCAGTGGGTCAAGGAACATGGGATGTATGTGAATTGTACCCAGTAAGGCGATTTTCAACTCTAAGTGAAAGTTTTGAGTCTAAAAGCTGCTGCCCTCAGTACCTCGTCGGTAAACTAACCATAGATTGAAAGCAAAGAAATCCTTGTTATAGCTGTATGATCCCTTCTAAAGAGAAAGGAAATTAGTTAGGAATGAAAGGTAAGAGTAGACAGGGGGGAAATATAAAGGTCTCAGCTCATAGGCTCTAAATTCTGCAGGCTAAAAGGAATGATGATTGGTCCATACCCATAAATTCAATCCCAAGATGCTCTGCCAATGCAGAAAGTTGACAACAAAAAAAAAGAAAGAAAGGGAAAAAGTTTCAGAAAAGAGCAATACACTGCACTCCAAAACACATTACACATGACTATTACGGCTCTGTAGGCGTGCACATCGAACAGACAAATGGTGGATGGTTAAGGAAGCAGTGCTCAGGTACGCCCCCACGAGTCCACAGAGGGAACTTCTCTTTCAAGAGGTGTGCAAATTCCAGCACACGTATTTATTAACCCTTAAAAGACCTTACTGAGGGAGAAGTGAATGGCTGACCCCTCCTCTATGCTATGCGTTATCTGGGAATCGAAAGACCGGATTTATCATCAGAGATGGCATTTGGTATCATTTTACCCTGCTGCTTTCAAAAGGCAGGCATGGAGTTCCAGGGAGGTGAAGTCATTTTACCCAAAGGCAGAGAGTGGCAGAGCAGGGAGGTGAAGCCAAGAGGAGCAATTAGGTTGGAAATTTTTGTCACATGAGATGGCTGTTTTTCATTGTTTGGGGCTAGCTATGCTCTAATGTTTCCTGTTGTATTATTTACTTATTTTTAAACTATTTCCTTTCCCCCCCAAATCTTCCACTCTCTCCATCATGTGTATGACATGGAGAACACTTCGGCTCAAAAAAGCCAGCCAGGGCACTGAGGCAACTGGGAGCCTGCTTCCAGTTTCATGTATCATCTGCAGAGGATAGCAGTGACTGCCTCACTTTTTCAAATGTTAAAAAAAAAAAAAAAAAAACAGGAGGCAGGGGGAGGCTGCAACTCTTGGGTTCTTTGGTTAATTTTAATTTACCACTTCCTCAAATCACAAAGAGCCAATTAGATGGGCACGTCCCAGCGCTGAGCCCTGATGCCCAGATGATAGCTGATGGCCATAGGCACCCAGGGGGCCTGCAGGGCTGCCCAGGAGAGGGGGCTGGAAGCTGTGCGCCCCCAGCCCCTAGTTCTAGCACACCTGACTGAGGACACATCAGAACAGGCCTGGCAGGACCTGCACAGGCTCAAGTGGAGAAGTGGAGAAAATCAGGCAAATTAAAAAAAAACAATTGAGAAGTAACGCTTTTCATTCTTGAAACAAAAAAACTGTTAACCAAATGTCATCGTCTGGGGCCCTTCAGGACTCCCTTATTTGTCTGTGGGGGATGGAAAGGCAGGTGGGAAGGTGGGGCAGGATGAAAACAGAGAGGTTCTGTGGTCTGTATTTCTTTTCCTTGGTCACTGACCGGAGAGATACCAGGACAGTCCCCGAATCTGACAGGGCATCTCTTCAGTTTGAAAGCACACGCTGGAGGGCTACTCCTCTTCCAAAACAGCTTGGACATGAACAGATCTCCTCATAGAGAGATCGTATTTGGAGTCATCCTGGTTTCAGGTCCTTTCTCTGCCATTTACCTGTTCAGTGACTTTGGACAAGTTCATTTCTCATTGACAAAATGCTTATGGTATTGACACATGCCTCACAGGGTGACCCTGTGGAATAAAGGAGACGTAAAGTGTGTCGGCCAACAGCGGAGGGGTTTTAACAGCTTGGCGGACAGGTGTATCTGGAGATTTACTTTGGGCCACTGATCACAGGCATGCAGGCTTAGTTTTGATTAATTTCCGGGCCCTCAAAACTCTGACAGCCTCTGTGATATATCAAGAATTTATATTAAAAAAAAAAACAAAACTTGCCACCTCTTAAGGAAATGAAATTTCCCAGATTTTATATATGTATATATATATATGTATAATATATATGTATAAATACATATCAAATAGTATATTGACAAACAATGATAAAGAGGCACTTTATATAACAGAATTTTCTTTGCCTTAAGTCCAGGGTACTCAGGCAAATCACGTACATTTTTCATAAATTTAAAGAAAGAGGATGTAGAGTGACTTTGGTTGCACCATGTTCACAGCAAAATTAACAGTTTTTTCCAATCCAAATTTCTCTTGCCTCTGTGCAACACTGAATTGGACAAATTGACATTTTCCCCCAATTTGTTTCCTCCATATAAACTTCAGAACATCAAGGTACCACAATTCATTTTCTGA
The DNA here is from genome assembly GCA_935064755.1 of Tragelaphus eurycerus. Lineage (NCBI taxonomy): Eukaryota > Metazoa > Chordata > Mammalia > Artiodactyla > Bovidae > Tragelaphus > Tragelaphus eurycerus. The sequence continues at coordinate 5,009,114 of CAKXYN010000034.1, read as the reverse complement.
GGAAGTGATAATAAATTTCCTTACACGTTTCCATGAGCAACTGACTCAATTTTTCTCCCTAGAACCCCCTCCGTGTCTTGCCTTTTCCTCCTACGTCAGTAAAAATTTAAGGGTTAAAATCAACAGATGACTACAGAAACTCTTTCCAGAGAAGAGAATCATGATTCCATGCCTACATGAACACTGCTAATTATCTATATTAGTTGCATAGAAAGCTTGGTTAAGTCTTCAATAAAATTAGTAGCATGCTCATGCATACATATTACTGCATTTACAGTTTTATAGGTAAGTTGGTGAGCCTAACTCTAATTTCATTTCATGGGAAGTCATTCATATCAGGCAGCTCCAATTTCAAATAATTCAAAGGGAAATTGGTACTTAAAATTGTACTCTCTTCTGGCCGTAAGCCCTAACAAGGAAACAAGCAGAAGAAGCATGCATCAGTCACCCAAGTCCTGTAGCAAACACTACTGTAATTTATTTGACTACTGGTGGCTACATTTCTTTCATTCTGAGTCAAGAAAAGCAGAATACACAAATACTTTTCATTTTCTGAAGAGGTTATTACTTTCTATCTGTTCTATTTAATCTAATGTTGTCTTAGGCTTATTACATATCATATGTTTCCTATTGAACATCTGCCTAGCCACTCCATTTTTCAAATTAAATTAATAATTCAAAAACACGAAGGTTACTGTAAACAATTTAGCTTCCTTTTCTACATGTGATTTCCTGCTGTGCAGTAAGCAATATAAAAAATTAATTTAAATCTGAGTCTTTGGAAACTATTAAGTATTGACTCACTAATCTTTTGCTGTAGGATTTTATAATTGTTTGAAGAAAACTGATTAACCTGTAGGTTAATTTAAATTTTCAACTGCATTAGAGAAAAGAACAAGAAAATTTCTTGAAAAGTTGAAATTGTCCATACATGCAATTATAATTTCTGTTAACATTTGAAGACATTCTTGGGTTTTCTTAAGCAAGTAATCTCAAAGAGGCATGTGTCCTCTTGACCTTTGTCCCCCTGAGGTTTCTAGAGGAGTCTTGTCAATGTCATTTCTAAATGGGACGAATTTAGCCACTGACTTCTAATTTTCAACTTACCTTTACAATGGGAGATGCTTTTTTTTTTTTTTTTCATATATACCAATCCACATTGCCACTGAACCCTTTGAAATGCAACAGGAAACTCCTTTCTTCCAAGTTTCCATATGCCATGAGCAAGTATGTTCATAAAAATACACACAGTGAAATCTCACTAATGCTTAGCTGGAGTTAATAATTCTGTTGTAGGCTGATGTGTCTTTATTCTACTTTCAGCAAGATACACATGTTTGATAAAGAAACTAATAACTTCAGTGAATTTTAAAAAACATTTGGAAAAATCAACACAAATAATTTAGACACTAGTAACCTATGAATCAAAAATACTTTAAAGGCTATCTGATTTTACGCATTCTGAGGATATGCCTGTAAGTTCTAAAATTGTACTCTTTTAAATAGTCTATACTTTGGGGTATTCTAGAATTATTTCCTATTAGATGTTAGTTTATATATGATCTATTTGCTCCATACTGCTCAAAACTATTGAAGCTGTGTGTTTTTTCCTATAGTCTATAAATTGATTATTGATTGTCTGTATATACAAACACAGACACACATGCACCCCCCACACACACACACAATACACACACAATGATTAAAACAATCTTTTCAAGCAGGAACTCTGTGTTGAGAGGGGTGAAATCTAAAGCTTACTAACCTCAACAGTATTTTCCAAGAAAGTATTATAAACGTTTTATTTCAAGGCAAATGACTTCCTTCAAGAAAGCCCTATAAAAGATACATGTGTTCCTTTCTTTTATATTTTAAATCAGTTTTTATAAATCAATGCATGTCCCATAGGACACCCTGACCAGAAAAATTGTATTAAATCCTAATAATGTAAGTTATGTGTTTAGAAGCATTTAAAAAATTGTATGTTCTTTTACAATGTGATTCATCAACTGAAAATGTGGTTTGGTAAGTTGAACAATGTGTCTCTCTGAAGCTGGGGAATATTTTTTCTTTTAAAATGTATGATATGCATTTCAAACTTTATGAACAAAAATAAGTAAATTGTAAACTTTACCAAGATGGCAGCACTTTTTAGCTTTTGTGAAGCTTTCATTACTAGTTGAACATAAAGTTCTTAGAGCAGCAGATATTTATTTCCCTGCCTTCGATGTGAAGGTTTGTGGAAGTAAAAAATGAGAATTTAAGACATGGAAGTTAGAAAATTAACTCTGGGCAAGACAATTTTGGAAAGCAGTTTCTGAATGGAAGCTCTTGCTTTTCCAGACACGAGGCAGGACTGATGCACAGTCATTACAGACTTTGTTTATAAATGTGCTTCCTATCTATCTTTGTTAAATCAGGTTAAATCTGAATGCTGTTTTCCTGGACATCTTCCAAAAGTGCCACTGAAAGCTTACTAAAGAATTTATTCAAGGAATCACATTCCGATTAAAATACAAAATGGCTATTTTTAAATTATATCTTATGAAAGAGAATATGGTCTAAAAGAGAAACTGAGAACATTTTTTTCAGGTTCTACTGTCAGATCTCCCTGCATCATTATTTTGGAAAATGCCTTCATTTTTACATTGCTTTCAGTGCACAATGATATTCCAAAAATTCAAGTACAATACACACGTTCAGAATTTTCATTAAAGTCTAAAACGTAATCATACTGAATTTATACAGTCACAGGGATTTGTAAATCCATGTCATTTGAAGTCAAACATTTCTAGAAGGAATGGCTATATTAAGGAAAATTCTATCATTTACCTTCTGTTTTTATGCTCCATCTTATCTAGCTTTATAACAATAATCTATAGCTATAGAGAGAATAATTCTGTCCAGGAAAAGCATTTTATTTAAAGGTTTTGAATAAGGAGGAGACTGTGTTTGAAAATTTGGCAATGCCCATGTATCACCTTTTCACAACAAAAAATGGTCTGTAACGTGATTTTTGATATGCAGCTTTTGTAAATACATCAGAAGTACCACCCACTAAAAAAATGATAGAATAGTATGGGGTCCAATCTCCTCATAATTCATATGAAATTTTTTTGATAGAATTTATTCTTCCATGACTGTTAACATGAGAAACAGAATGTTATTCTTTGCATGAATACAAATAAGGGTCAAATCTCATTCTTTTAGGGCCCCCAAATGACCAATTTCTATCACTGTTTCTTGTGTTACATGAATTTCTACCACAATACACTATATGAAATATTTTAGGGGGTGAGCAACTGACAAGCCGAATCAGAGGCTGACAAATCCATTATAATGCTTTTGTAAATAAATCTAATAGCACACGGCCATACTTATGAATTGCTTTTGTGCTTCATAGGCTGAGTTTTCTGTGGTTATGACAGTAATGGTATGGTCTGCAAATGCAAAAGCATTTACTATCCTGATCTAAATTTTCAGAAAAAAAAATGGTCACCTTTGATCTAAATGGATAACTATATGGAATCTATTTTTAAAATAATGTTTTGAAAGTTCCAGAATTAGAAGCTAAAGTCCTTGTTCACAAAAGAAGGACAGATACATAGTTTAGTTATCCATGCAGGTATATACAATGTAAATGGTCTTTTAGGAATGTTCACAACTTCATGAAGCCACAGAAATCCATCAAAATTTCCCAGTTCTCACTTTAAAAGTATACATTTAGCCGTGAACTGTGATATTTCATAGTAACTAATAAATATTTTTTAAAAACAACTTTTTCCTAAAATTATTATTGAGAGTAGAATAACATAAATAAGTGATTTAACAATTCATCTAAAAATCATTTAGACCTGAATCCCTTGTTTCCTAAACAAGGTCAAATAGAAGCCAGGCTATCTCTTTTGCTGTGAAATGTTTGCTTTTAATTTTCCTACTCAGTGCTTTTTTTTTTTTTAAATGCAAACTGTTTGGTTAATGAAGAGAAACATCTGAACTCTTTTTATTTCTGTTTATTTGTCGGAAAAAACACATTCTGAACCAAAGCAAACTTACCATCATTCAAGTGCGTACTGGTTACAACTTAGCACACCTCTTTTTCAAGGATGGGGTCATTTTATAAAGAAGATGGACTGTCCCGTGGAATGATTTTTATTTTCTCAATAAAAGTGAGACTTTTCAAGGCCTTTATTGTCATTGCACTGGGTGAGAGAGACTATCATGGTGTATCACAGTAATTCAAGATCAATTTCAGAAACACTGGAGCCTCACGCCCCTATGAGTAGCTCAGAGCCCACTAGTCACGAACAGAGGAAGTCATACAATCACTTGTGTTAATGTTCTCATGCGACAGGCAGAGGCAGTCAATGTTAGACCTGGTAAAACGCATCTAGCTCTAGGTGGAATCTGAGGGGAGATGCAGCAACAAGAAAGCGGCACCAACTGAGCATGCTCCTATTCAGGCAGAGACAGAAAGGGAGTGGACGTACTGTAGAAGCTGGCCATTACGTAGTTTTGGCAGCGATCACCAGTAAACTCATTTGGGCACCTGAGAGAAGAAACAAAAAAACAATGGTAGAAAAAAAACAGAGAAAAAAGAGAAGAGGTGAATATATGCTAGAAAGAAGCTCCTTCAGTGTCATTTGACTGAACTTGGTGAGTTCACTCTCAGGAACTGAGTCTTTGTCCTCATCATGGCTTTTAGACTCTGGAGTTTCCCCCAATGGGATAAAAATTTGGATGAACATGATAGAAAGCTCCCAGCATTTTAAGTGACCATGTTCTCTCAAACGGAGCCACTTAAAATGAGAGCTGGATGTTTTCTTCAACTAGGTTCTCTGCTTGATAGTGCTGGTCCAACGCACAAGAAGGAAAGGAGTTTTGGTGGGCCCGCCCGCCATGATTGCCAGCCTCATGGAGCATCCTGATGGGTTTTATGAAACTGATGACCTTTGTGGATTGTTGCAGAGACATAGCTAGACAAGACTGTATTGAATGGGTTTCTGCCCTGAGTGGGTTAACCATGATTAGAACAAAAGGCATCAGTCACAGCTGAGCTGTAAAGGCACCAAGCGGTAGCGATTGTTGCTGTAGTTTGGGGGAGAGAGCAAATTTCAGATTATTTTAACATACTTTCTTGGGTTTGGACTTTCATGGGCACATTCTCAGTACATCTCGCTCCAGTGAATCCAGGTTGGCACCTAGAGGGTAAAAATGTAATAAGCAATCGAACGCTAAAGACACTGAACTTTCAGACTGGCAATTTTCCTCCTATGGAGTATGGAGAGTCCTACAAATGACCTGGTGGCTGAACAACATAAAGAAAAGAAGACAAAACATTTAGAAAACCATGTCTCATGAAAATTGTGGGGTATATATTTCTGTTGTTTGCTTCAGTCTTCGTAAAATCAGTTAACTGAAATTTAACTAGTGTGAGGCTGAAAGGTTGAAAGGGCTTGGCAAGGTATGGGCAGATAAGTCATTGTCTCTTGGGCATTTCTGAATTTGTCAATGATCAACTGACGTTGAAACACTGGTTTTGGTAAGAGCTTACATGGTTCCATCCATCATCATTTACCATTTTCTGAGTTTTTTTTTTTTTTTTTGTAGACACAATTTGTACTTCATTTCATTTTGTTGTTATTCAGTCGTTAAGTCATGCCTGCCTCTGTGACCCCATGGACTGTAGCCTGCCAGGCTCCTCTGTCATTGGTATCTTTGAAATCATCAAATTACAATAGGAGTCAAGCACTTTCACACTCTAATGATTACTGACAAGAAAAAAGACATCCTCCTTCTTTTTTTAAAAGATAATACAAAGTAGGTCTTATTTTTAATGGTGCAAAAAATCTAGAAAGAGGCAGATTTTTAGTAGTACAAATTTCACTTCATGCAATCATCCCAAATCAAATACAAATACATTTAAAAAAGTTAAACAGTTATTCTTCTACTGAAGTATTTAATGAAAATCATTTTGCATTTAAGGTAAACTGTTTTGAAACTGTATAAAATTTACATTTTACTCACTCACATTTACCTATCAAAATTCCAGAATCTTGGTAGAATACTGTTCTCAAGGTCTTGGGATGGGGCTGTACCTAGAGATGGAAGTCCTTTAAAACTGCTCTTTGTGTTGCTGTCACTCCAGTAACTAAAGCATTTCCGAATGGATTCATTTTACCCCAAATATCATACTCAAAGAAACAGAGTCATCAAAAAGTTCTAGGACACAAATATACTTCTTACAGGTACCCCACACTGATAGCCATGATTATTATCAATTGTTCATCTAGACCATAAACATCATGCATGATTTCTTTTCCAGAATAAATAAAAATAAACACCACCTTTTTGGCATCAAAGAGATGTGACTAAAACTATTCATTTTTGCTAATATCACGTTGATTTTTTTTTCATCCCCCTTAAAGCCAAATTCAATGCCGAAAGAACATTCTCAAGTGATTTGGTACATCTGCTTCACTAATTTCATAAAGAATGGCTTGTAAGAATAAATACTAACAGTTCCATATTTCCAGTCCTATGAGTACTTGTGTAAATAAAGTATAATTATGATCATTAATAATAATATCAATAAGCTTAACAACAAATATCTTGTTATTTAGTTTTTTTTAATTCTTCAAAACAAGTTTTTATAAATGAACTGCTTATTTTTGTATAGAATACTTTTGCTGAAATGAGTAGAGGAAGAACTACCTAGAGGAATACAAAAATAAGAACTATAACCTGTGAGGTTGGGTCATTTCTTATGAATATGTCATTCTACCTGCTTCAATTAAGAACATCTTTCCATGTAATTTAAGAAAAACACATGGAACCTTGTTTTCCATGTAACTTATTTGATGTAAAATTTTGTGAAGTAGATGAGATTTTATTTTTATATTTTTTCTGAACCAGGACTAAAAATCCATATAGACATACACTATAATTAAGTAGGTAATTCCAGAACTAAGAATATATTCTATAATGACCATTTCATCTTACCTGTTTGCACTCTTCATAAAAATTTAAATTCTTAATTTGATCACATAATAACCCATTTGCTTCATACAAAGAACATAATATAAGATGTGTGACTGTGGCCTGTGTGTGTGTGTGTGTGTGTGTGCATGTGTCTGTGTGTGAGAGAACTATTAGAGGTAAGAAATGCACCTATTTAAGAATCATGAAATTCACAAAGAGCTAAGAATCATGAATCCCTTAAGATAAGAAATATATTTATCAGAAAATTGCCAATTATGCATCTTAGATGACATTTTTGAAATAAGAAAACATGGGACAACTAGATGAAGGGGAGCAAAACTCCTACCCAATCAATTTTCTAATTAGTACAAGATTCTAAAATGATGTTTCCTAGGAAACTAGTATTATAAGATGGTGGCTTATCTCTATCATAAAATGATACAGAATATCTGATGCAGTAACAGTAGATCTGCATAATGTATACCAATCCTTTTTGGAATTACCTGCTATGTCTGAACCAGAGCTATCCTTTCACTAATGTTTATCTTCACTTGGAGGCATTTTCTTCGTGTAACTCCTTATTATTATTCAAAGTGGGGTCCAAGGACCGACAGAATCAGCATCGGCTGGAATCTTGTTAGTAGAAACATAGATAGAGTCTCAGGCCCCAGTCTAGAACTATGGAATAAGAATCTGCATTTTAACAAGATCCCTAAGAGATCTGTATGTACATTAAATTTAGGATGTCAGGGATCCTGACTTCCAAAGATGGAGACTAAGGCCCTCTATCCTGGCATTGCAGAATCTTGCTGTTTGGATGTGAGAAGTCCATTTGGCTTCACTGGGCCACAGTTGTCTTCAGTGATAAAATGAAAAGATTTATCTAAGTGATTATCAAAGGTTTCTTTAACCACAAAGGTTCTGGGAGTCACTTTCCTACATGGGATCACTGTGCAAAAACCTGGCATCATCTCTTCTGAATGTATTGCCAGTCAGGGAGGACTCAAGAACTTTAAAACAATTCTTCTGATAGAACTGATATTTTAAGACAATCATGGAGGCAAAACAAATGTGAAAAATCTATTCCTAGGCCAGTCAAGGGTTCAGAGCTATAATCATTATGTAACTTTTGTGGACATCTGGAGTTGTTGCCCAGTCAGATGGGAGGAAGTGGAAACAACTTCTGCATAAGCAAACTGCAGACTGCATTGATTGGGCAGAGAAAGCATATGCAAATGGAAATGCACTTGATCTATAAGGTGTGAGTCGCTCAGTCGTGTCTGGTGTCTGACTCTTTGTGAACCCATGGACTGTAATCCACCGGTCTCCTCTGTCCATGGGATTCTCCAGGCAAGAATACTGGAGTGGGTTGCCATTTCTTTCTCCACGGGATCTTGCTGATCCAGGGATTGAACCCAGGTCTCCCACATTGTGGGCAGATTCTTTACCATCTGAGCTACCAGGGAGGCCCACCTGATTTATAGGCTCTGATTAAACTCTACAGTATGACTCCTAAAAGAACAGGGTGACTGTCTGGCTGTTGGCATACTTTTCTGTTGGCATTGTTCTTTAAGCAGCCAATCTGTCACCTTTTTCAGAGATAGGAGTACAGTAGCTTTAATCTCATTGTGAACAATATGCCCTGGCCTGAGTCTGAGCACCTTCCAAGAATTCTATGTCTTAGAAGAATCTGTCTGAATAACAATTGAGCCCTTACTGTAGCTTCAAAACTATATATACCATTTGTTTTACCGATCAGATTAGAAGATGGAGATATTTTTAAAAATTTTAGTGTTTGCTCTTATACAAAGATACATGAAGATAAGCAAAGGTAAGCAATATTTGTTCTATATCTTGTTCTTCAGGAGATGAAAATTCACAGACAGTTTCATCTGAACGAAGCACTGTCTCTTCCAATACAACATCAAACTTCTTCATGAGTGTCACCTCCTCACCAACCCATGTCCACACCCTGGGTGAGGGATTCCTTATTTGGCTCTCACTGCATGGTGCCTCCATCTCTTCCACTGCCCTGACCTGTTGGTCTTGTGATTATCTCTTTGTGAAGACGGTGAACAAATTCTGATCATTTTATAACTCTAATGTTTCAGCCCAGTGCCTGGCTCTAGGAGGACTCTCATAAAATACTGGTTAAATTGAACCTGACTGAAGGTTAGAACATAGTGTTCAGTAAAGAACTATATCAAAGAGACCCATATAGCCAATTGATTGGCCAAGTACAGATCAATATTGAACTTTTGGCTTTCATTTCTGTAGTTTGTGACCAACTCTCTCCTCAGTAGACTTTCAGATAATTTTTTTTTTTTATAGTACCTTCCTCACAGACTCCTTCTCTTATACAGAAACCTTTAACATGGAGTCTGGAATTTGGAAAAGACTCCATATAACTCTTTAACAGTAAGTCTGCTACCTCAAATTTAAATCCCATTACTGAAATACCATTTAACCCAGGATTCAATAAAACAGTTACAGTCTAGTAACCAAGACTTCTGCATAGTAAAATAAAAACGGTTCTTAGTAATAACCTTAATACATGGTGATTATCCTGATATGCTTACTGTGTAATCGATTATCAATTCACATCATTTTGTGAATCAGTTTAGTGTTTGGTATATTTTTTACATTCTAATTGAATAAATTATTCCCCCCCTTTTTTTGGTGGAGATACTAGATATCATTAAAGATATTTCCAGAACCCCAATAAACTTTCAATTATTTAGGATTTGCTAATTTTATAAGCCATTATAAATGGCTTAGTGGGTTTTGAAATTTATGGTCAATTTATAAACACCCTTACATCCCTTCTCTTCCCGTCTTTACTTCTTGGTTTCATTAATTTTCATTAGGTTCTCCCTTGATCCGACAGGAGAAGGGAAACAGGTTTACATGTGGTATTTCCCCTCTATTTACGCATCACTCCACCAGGAGATGTTTTAGACAATCATCCAAAAAAAGAAACAGCCCTACTGTCTTTTCACTCTACCTCAATACTAGTTGGGGTATTTCCTTCACATAGTATAACATCTGAAGCAATTTCTTTGATGTCCATGTTTACAAATAGTAGGTGATGGAAAGGCCAACATATATGTGTGAAGGGTTATTGGTGAGTTTAAATGTTAGGCTTTAAGGACTTTGGCTCTTGCTCTGTAAACCAGACTTGGCAATGTACACACTACAGTGCTGGCTTGTTTTTCTACAGGATCCTGTTGCAAGGGCTGACTTTTCACCCCTTCACTCGGGATTCTGACTAGAGCTCGCCCACTCACTGGCTGAGTATCTGTGTTGTACATTATTCTTTCCCAAATGGATTGTTACTATTAGTCTGCATTTTTCCAAGATGATCTGCATTCTGTTATCTACTGTGAAGTGAAATTTCTTAAGGTTCATATATGCTTTTCTAATTTGTGTTTTAGTGTTCCTTATAGTATCATCTGCAAAATACATTTGTTTCCTCAAGGAAATGCCTTCTTCAACATCATTAAAGAAAATATTAAATATAATATGTTCCTTCAATAACATTTCCTACAGATCCAACCTTAGACCTCCCCATCACTGTTCAGCTAGTATGGATCATCCCATTGCTTTTTTATTATGATCTGGGGACTAGTTTCCAATATTTGAGATAACGGTACACACAGAGTGGCCACAGTGGACTCATGGATAAATACTGAGGGGGAAAAAAAACCTAAGTCATCCTGGATCTGCACTGTTGGTTTTCAATGTCTAAGACATACAATCCCACTAATGAGGTGTTGGTGTTTATGAATTAACCTCTCCTTGTTTGAACCCTGGTGCCCTTCCCAAAGTTCTGTTTGTACAGCTTGTTCTGAAATGCTCATCTGTAGATGAAAATCCTTGCCATTGTTTACCCTAAATGATGTATCATTTACTTTGGGGTCAAACAATTTCATCGGATATGGGCTCAGTCTATAGCCCATATATCTCTCTGTCCTTGTGACATGATGACTTATGGACTCGGCTAATTTGTGGTTTGGTTTTGTCTCTGGAGGATGCCCCTATACACAGCATAGCAATTCTGAACCTTCCATCCACTCCAGCCTCATTTGATGACGAAACCTCTTTTGACTTAAATCTTTAAGTTTTGACAAAACTCACTTTTGACTTAAGTCTTTCAATAGAAATATTTCAAAATGATGCACTTTATTTTAATTTTTGATTTTCCCTCAGACTTATGGAGGTATTATTGACAATATTGTATACACTTAAGCTGTGCAAACTGATGATTTGATATATTATATGATATTAAATGATTACCACAAAGAGCTAATTAACTCATCAGTCACCTCATATGGTGACTATTCAAAAAATTTTTGGTTATAAGATAAATAATTTCAATTATAAGATAACTTATAACTTCTTCAGTTATAAGATAAAAAAAACTCTGGGATCTAATGTGAAATTAGTTCATAATATGGTATTGTATACTTGAATTTTGCTGAGAGATCGTTTTATTTTAAATAGACTATATGCTTCTCAAGGTGAGGGCTGCATAAACGTTTTTTCCCCCATGGAGACTCTGCTTCCAGCTGGTTGGTGTCCTCCATGATACATTCCCTTAGCTCTCTAAATACTTGTCAAAGCACTCAGCACACCTATCATTTACATTTAATTAATGATTTGAAATCTGTCTGCTACTCACAGGCCTACGGATTCCATGAGGGCTGAGCCCATGCGATTTTGTTTACTACTTCATAACGAGCACAAGCACAGAATTTGCCTCCTGGAAGGAGATCAATAGATATATGTGGCTGCCTAACTGATTTCAGGAGAAAAAAAAGAACCAAGCTATTAAGAACACAAGGCAACTGCTTTTAGCCCAAACTGCCACTAAATTGATTTCTACAAGAACCAAAATATTTCCTTCCATCTGTCTTCATGAAAGTCAAAATGAGTTAATAAGTACCTAGGAAGTACACAGCAGGATTGTAGATACAGAGAGGGACACAGAAGAAATGAGTATTCCTTCAATAACATTTTCTACATGTTACTGTAGGAAATGACTACAATGACCATCACTGTAGGTAGGTCGTCTGAAGAGCTGACTCTCTAGATCTTTGCCATACGAGTCCCACCCACTCACAGAGGTTTGTCTCCCTGCTCAGTGTTATGGCAGGTAAGTGTCTAACTTGCTCTGAAGGATGAGGTCTCCCAGAGCTGGCTGTTCTTAGGCACTCCAGAACTAACCCAAAATATATTCCTTTGCTCTATTCCAAATGTCTCCTTCTACAGCCGCGTTGATGAGGCCACAGGACACAACTTGAATCTGAACCACCAGCTACTGCTGTTGCTGCTGCTGCTAAGTCGCTTCAGTCATGTCCGACTCTGTGCGACCCTATAGACGGAAGCCCACCAGGCTCCCCCGTCCCTGGGATTCTCCAAGCAAGAACACTGGAGTGTGTTGTCATTTCCTTCTCCAATGCATGAAAGTGAAAAGTGAAAGGGAAGTTGCTCAGTCGTGTCTGACTCTTCGCGATCCCATGGACTGCAGCCTACCAGGCTCCTCCGTCCATGGGATTTTCCAGGCAAGAGTACTGGAGTAGGGTGCCACTGCCTTCTCCCACCAGCTACTAATGTGCTATAAATATATTATTTTCATCATCATTTTTACTTGTATCAATTACTAAGCAAGGATTTTATAAAACCTTAACCTTAGCTAATGTCTTGACTTTTTCTCTCCATCTTATCTATTGCCCAGGTGTCTCTAATCTGTATGGAAGTCTCTCTCCTTCCTAAACATCTTCTAGGCTTACGGTGTACCCAAACTGTTCCAGAAGGTACCATGTCTCTTGATTAGTTGTCACCATGTCCAAAGTCCTCTCCTTGGTGTTCAGAGCTCAGAAACTGATTCTCCTGTCTAACTTGACTTTTTTTGTTTGTTTTGTTTTACTTCCCAGAATGGAGTTGCTGGTCTAGGTATGCATGTCACTGTGTCTAGTGAGACGATTAGATGGTATGGTATATGGTGTATTTAATAGTATGTGGGAAAAACTCCATAAGTGATGACTATGCTTATAAGGTCTTCAACATATTCCAGTCTTTTCTTTTCCTTCTTTAAATTCTTATTATTATAATAATCAGTGCTCTACCACCTGGGATAAAGACACTCTAATTGATCTACTATTTTAGTTACTCTATTTCCATAAATAGACTAAGTTCCCAGGGACCAGAGACCATGCTGTATATTTTCATTGTGTTTACAAAAATGCCTGGGATAGATGTAGCTGTTTTATAAACAAATGTTAATTAATATTTCATTTACTGAGTTTAATTTATTATATTTGTTGTGACTTTATCTCCTATGGTTAAATATTCTTCATAACTGTCTCTATAATCATGTGTAATACAATATAGGCCCTTATATATACCACATGGTTTCATAAAAATTAATTAGACAAAATGATAAGTTCATGTTTAAAGGCACCTCCCACTTTCCTATGCTTTATTTGTTTTCTGTTTCTGTTTTTAAATATAAGGAAATTAACGATCAGAGATACTACATGATTGAATGAACATCAAACGCAAAGTTATAAAGCTAGCTGGTGGCCCCAACAAATCAAATAAAAGTGGCTAGTGTTAAATAAAATGAAGAATTGGGAATTAAACATGATAACACAGTCTGTTAGGACAGGTGTATATATTTTTCCAATGTCTACAGAGAGAATGTAATTCTACCATTTATTTTTCATTGTAAGGAAAAACTCACTTCCCCAGAGTTAGAAGTGCTTTCACAGAAATAAGTTCATTTAATTTCATTGACTCCTGGGAAGAAATTTGGAGAACATATTAACTCTATGTTATAAATAAATTGCCCAGAGAGTTGAAGTGAAAGAGCTCAAGACTAGTCACCAAAATTGGTGGTTAAAACTCTAATCCCCACATGGGGATGCCATATCTGTCCACAGGACAGCGTCATGGGTTTATAAATATGGTCTGGTGTAAAGTCAGTTTTAGATTAAAAAAAATCACATCAACATGTTCCAAAAGAGTTCTCTTAAGTATAACTACTCAGAAGAGCAGATATACAAGAACAAGGGGAGGAAACCAAGAGGATAATCTGGACAATGTCAAGTTCAAAATGTCTTGTTTCTTTGAACCATGTGACTACACGGGGCACCAGAGGGTAAAAGATGGAATAATTCTTTTCTGGTCTTTATGCAATCTTGACTAGAAACTTTTTTTTTTCCTCCCCCTCAGGATAAATTTTAAATTACTATAGAGAGAAGAGAAATATAAAAGATGAGAAACACCGCGGAAATTCCCACACTGTTCCCAGGAGAGAAGTCCAAGTAACAGCAAAGCTCTCCTCAGAGAAGTGTTTAACTGTTATATGGTTAATCCATTTGGAACACCTTGTTCTAAATGGAGAGACAAAATAGATTTGCTGTAAAGTCTTCCACTTCAGCTCCCAAGAAGACAACAGTGGATTAGGTGACCAGAGAGACCACTTGGAAACTTACACACTTGTGGTGTTTCTGAGTCATGTCTTAAGTCGGGGATAAAGCTGACTTTGAATGATGTGGCTCATGCTTCAGAAATGTTTTGCTCTAGACAGATGGGCCATATGGAAACTATGAACTGGCTTCCTACACAGGGCCATGATGAGCCGATGCAACACTTTCACGTTTTCTGTTTCTATTCAAGTCGTCCAATGAACAACATATTATTATTGTAAGACTCAGTATATGATGTGCCCTTGTTTCATTTCTGACTAGTGATTGTTTTTAATGTTATACATGTTTGCAACACAGGGATTAAAAATATACTCATTTAACAAAAAAGGCATGAAATATTTTGGATATTGACTATACTCAATTCTTCAGTGTTCTGGCTTGCTTTCATGTATCAATAAAGGCAGTGCAAAACGGGGATAAAACTTATCAAAATCATAGATGTCACAGGTTTTCTTTCCAACAAGAGCTAATGATAATCTTTAACACTTTTCTGAAAGATTATAATTACAAAAAAAAAAAGATATGATTAAATCATAGTGCAAATTTTCTGAGAACTGGTACAGGATTCAGTTGGAGGACTCAATATTTATTCATGGTTTGCTGCTTTAATAACTATTAGAGGAATACCAAACATTTCTCATTAAGATTAGAAAAATATAAAAGTATTTCTTTCTAGATTGGGCTTAATGTTTAATGAAAAGCTGTGTGGGTGAAAAAAAACAATCACAGATGTTGGCACAATACCAAAATGGACCCAATGAACAGCACTTAGGTGATAGCATGTTTTGTATAGATCGTGGAAGGGCCACAGAAGAGCTGAAATTAATGTGTAGGGAATAACTGCACTGGTTCCTAAGAGGTATTCAGAAACTATCATATGTACTCACTCAGCATGCAAATCTTTTTGCAAAGGCTAGGATGAAAAAGATCATGTTTCATGATTATAATTGAAATCGAGTGGTCTCAGATGCTTTTTTAAAGAAGTAAAAAACAACAACAACAACAACAAAAAAAACCAGGAGGCACAGATTTAAATAATCTGGGTACAACTGTTTAAAAAGCAGAAGCATCTAAGGAACTGTAATTTAAAGGTTTTCTTCCAAGGAGACTTACTGAAACATAACTAGATTGTATGTCTAAGACTAGGGCAGACTAGCAGGATGTACCCATATAGTAAATGTATCTCATTTTACAGATTATAATTCTCAGCTTCTGATATTTTCTATTTTGATCAGAGAAAATCTTATAGGAAATTACAGAATTTGTTCATTTCCACTCACAATGAAAAATTCAGGGAGGGAAGAATGTTTGGGATATATTCACAGCAAACTCGCAAAACCAAAGGCTAAAACTGACCCATTTTAATTCTCCACTATAGGTCATAGATTTGATATGCTGGTGACCAAAAAAGTGAATCTTTAATTTTCACACAATAAACACGTTGGCATAGGAAACTGTTCAGTGTTATGCCACAGCCTCAATGGGAGGGGAGTTTGGGAGAGAATGGATACATGTACCTGTATGACTGAGTCCTTTTGTTGTCTACCTGAAACTGTCACAACATTGATAACAGGCTAAATCACAATATAAAATAAAAAATTAAACATCTGACAGTCATAAAATCATTCAGACCTGGAATAAATTATTTTTATATATATGCTTTCAGTTTTTAATCTTGCTTCAAAGTTTTGAAAAGACTCTTACCTATTAATTTTATCTTTACTTATAACTATTCTCTATATTTATGAAAGATACAGCTTCTAGTTAACTACAGAATAAACATGTATTTTTAATCATTTCAATGAGACATTAAATATCTTCTAGCATGACAAATTATTTGAGTCCATGGACCACACAGACCCTATATATCAAGCATAAACTAAAAATGCATTGCACAATAAATGTGCTTTTAATGAGATCTACTCATTTTAACTGCAGGGTTTTAATTTAATGTCCTGACAACATCTTTGTTTAATTTTGTCTGTTGAGAGAGAATAAGTGTGATACTTCTTAACGGTTCATCAACTCCTTCAGGTCATTGGAGAGGGCACCATTTTAAATATATCTATAAATAACTATAGTGCATGAAAAAACACTCTGCCTTCTACACGCAAAGATGCTACACACACTAAGTGTATTTCCAAACTAATACACATTGCTGGTTTTTCATTAGTGACATCAACTTAAACTCCATTTTTAAAAAGGAGCTATAAAGCTAATGCCAAGTTTAACAGATCAGTCAGCAAATAATTGCCGGCCCTTCTGCTTCTCTTAGTTGTCCTATTTGCTTCATAGGTGACACCAGGGTAAAAAGGAACATTATCTTACAGATTCAATCATTAATTGGATGGAGATGCAGGTATCCAAAGTTCTAGGCGTCTATGATATTTGCACATCTCTCTTAGGTGACAAGGAGGAAAACCACAAGGAAAGCAATTTATAAATATGAAGGCAAACAAACAAAAAAACAACCAACACCCACATGGAAAAAAGCAAAAAACCATTCTGGATATAACAGAGTACATAAATGGTGTGACCTTTTCACAACACTCTACAAATAAAACAGCATTATTCAAAGGATGCAACAAAACTGGAAAAGGCAGCAACAATACATCATGAGACATGGAATCATCTGAAAGAAGCGGTCATGGACAGAAGTCACACAGAGGATTTCTTTTCTTACTTGCACAAGTATCTTGAGGGATTTGAAAGGTCTTTCACCATGAAGCACTCGCCTCCATTCACACAGAAAGTTTTCTCCTTCTCTGCACACTTGACAAGATGGCTTGTCCCAGCTGTAGATGTAGACGTGGCTGGATAAAAGATAAACAAGGGAAAGTTTTACACCCATCTTTCCCTCTTCTGAGCAGCCTTTAAATGCTCTTAAAAGGAAGAGCTCATATAAGATGTACTCCACTAAAGTTTCTGGCTTAATAAACAACAGCATTAAGACTTAAAGACATTAAGTAATTTCAATGTGTAAATAAATAGAATAAAATTATAAAAGGGTAATTATAGTTAATTTAACTACAATTAAATAGGAAACAAACATTTCTTATCACCAATATTTATCTTCTAACGAAGTGGAAAAGAGAAGATCTACTAAGAAAAATACATTTTCCATGTATGGCTGAGTCCCTTCACTGTTCACCTGAAACTATCACACCATTGTTAATTGGCCATACCTTAATACAAAATAAGAAGTTAAAAAAAAAAAGAAAAATTTTCCAAGAAGGCTCAAAAATAATGATATAAATTCATATCAGTGCAACTGAATTTAGGTGTCAATTTTAAATGGCAACTAATTGATAACATTATTTCATTTTGAAATGAAATATTATCTGACACAGTCTTAGTGATTTTTAACCCTTTGTCCTCCTTATTAATTTCTATTTTAGTATTTGCAACTGGAATTCAGATCCTGCTGTTTACTTATATTTGACTTTTCACGTATTTTTCCATTTTCTCCTGACTTTCTTTTTCATTTGCTTCATCAGTGCACATTGCGCTTTGACATTTAACTTAACTGCTCCTCTAATTCTGCTTGATTGTTACTCTACCTGATCAAAATACTTAGCATCTGATTATTCACTTTCTGAATGATTCAATGCCTTTCTGGTCTCTTATTCTTCTGTCTAAGGCATGTCTGGGACCATTTCATGGTTCTCACCAATGGCTTTTAGGAGGAAGAGCAAAGGGCAGTCAAAATGATTTGCATTTTGGAGACAGATGTGGTTCAAATACTATCTCCTACTAGCTTTGTGTTCAAGAGTAAGTTACTGAACCACCCAGATGGTCAATTTTCCCATTTAGAAAACAGGGGACTCTTACAGGACTTTTACAGAGATTATCAATAATCTAGGTAAAGGATCACCAATTCAGTGGACACGAGTTTGAGCAGGAATAGACAAGGATAGGGAAGCCTGGCATGCTGCAGTCCATGGGATCACAGAGTCAGACACAACTCAGCAACTTAACAACAACAAGGTAAAGGAATTGGTACTAAACTGGCATCTGACGAATAATAATAGCAGGTGGCAAAATAGAGCAGATATGGAAGAATCTCAATTTTGTTATCTATCAATCAGATGTAAAGCTTAATAGAAATCTGAAGATTTTCAAAAAGGCATGCTTTTCTTGAATCATTACTATGGTAATTAAAAATTGGGTTCATTTTTAAATTCTTCCAACAAAAAGTTCTTTTCCGAATGCTTTTCTAAATGTCCAGCTCAGGTCTATAAACCTAACCCAAGAATCACGGAGTGTAAAGAGAGGTTTTTTTTAACCCTCTGTTATCAGCTACCTTTTTACCATTTTTTTTTTTTTTTTTCAGGAAGAAGGGAACGTAATTTGCATCATCTGGCCTATAAAATCACTGAGTAGGCAATTTCTATCGGGGAAGGCAATGGCACCCCACCCCAGTACTCTTGCCTGGGAAATCCCATGGATGGAGGAGCCTGGTGGGCCGAAGTCCATGGGGTCGCTGGGAGTCGGACACGACTGAGCGACTTCACTTTTACTTTTCATTTTCCTGCATTGGAGAAGGAAATGGCAACCCACTCCAGTGTTCTTGCCTGGAGAATCCCAGGGACGGGGGAGCCGTATGGGGTCGCACAGAGTCGGACACGACTGAAGCGACTTAGCAGCAGTAGCAGCAGGCAATTTCTATATACCATGAATTTTGACATGTATCTTCATGTGAAAAACTATATACTTAGGTGCTATGAATATTTTCACCCATGGCAACTGCCTTTAAAAATATTAGGTGGGTATTTGTCTTCAGTGTTAAAGGTTTTGTGCTTAAGAACTTTCACGGCTGACAGGGATCTATGGAATGACAAGCTGGGCAGAATATTTCTGCTGAAGGGACTGCCCACAGAGTTCTGTCACCATCATTCCTGCAAAGGAGCTCTGAGCCTCCAACAGACCCCAGCAGCAGTCCCTGAATCCCGCCTGCCAGTCTGCTAAGAATTCCCCCTTATCCAAGCTGGGCAGCAAACACTACGGCAGGCTCTTCCAGAACAAATGCTGAGGCTTCCACTAAAAACATCAAAACCAACATTCCTTCCCCGCCAAAGCAGACACTCCATATTCATTGCAAACTAACAAAGAAAATTAGCTGTGATAGACAGAAGAGACAGATACATCATACCTATTCCTTGGACCTTCTGATCTTGCATTATCAACTAAGTAGTATTAAGAAACATGGGGTTAAAACTTGAAATAATCCATTCCCCCACAATCCTTTAAAAGTATTCTCCCTGACATGCATTATCCTTTGCATGACACCCTCAGTTATGATACAATCATTTGAAACGTCCTTAGATCATGGAATAGGATCACTAGGAATAGGGATAGTTGATAATAAAATAACTCTTGGAGAAAATGAAGTAGGAGCTCTCTTATGCGGTCAGGGACTATCTTACTTAGTGCTTGAATCATTTAGCAGCAGAAAGAATAAAAATGATCATGGAATTACAAAGCAGAAATTAACTCCCAGGAGACGCAAAGTGTGGACTGACTTGGGTACAAGTGTTCTGAACCAACATCCAAACACAGAAATAAGTTATAATTGTCAGAAGAACCGGGGCTGGAAATGGTGATAAAGGCACCTTTCAGATTTTTGCCAGGCTTCCTTATATTCTCCTTAGTTGAACCCTGTGCGCAGTCAGCCTGAAGCAGATCTATAAATTTTGCAGTGATATCCTCTGTCTTTGGCCTATACATGCTATATTGCTCAGTCAGTTTCCGTTTGGTAATTCTGCCAGAAATTAATGAAACAGACAAAGCAGGTTCTTCAGCCAAACTGTAGAAACAGCATTCTTTTTAAGGCAGCTGGCAGGAATTTATAAGAGGTAAAGATTACAGTTCTGCCAAGAGAATGTGCTTTTGATATCTAAAAGATGACCTTCATAGCTGCTTTTAGAAGTAGGCGACAGAGATCTCACTTACTCAGTCGTTAATAAACTGCCTCCTTCTGCCTTTTAACTAGTTTGTCAAAATCTGTGGGTAGAGTCAGAAACGACTTAGCGACGAAACAACGGCCACAAAAGTAAATGCTAATGGAACAGCAATTAGGAATATGTAACTATGACTTCATTACCTTATGTTTGGCATTTATATGGACGTTTTATCCCAAACATACCTTCTCTGGGATGTTACCAGTTTAAGGAAGAACGTGTAAGTACACAAGTTGAATTCAAGTGTTTCACCCTCAACCTGGTCTGTCAGGATAGACAAGTGACTGTCAGGACTAGTGACTAGTGACCATTTTGAGGAGGTCTGGACAGTTCTCTGATTTAACCAACGGTGTGGAGACTAAAATTACCATTTTAAAGACTCCCCAAATCCTGCACCCTGCAATAGGATTCCCTCCTTTCTGGCCTGCCTGCCTCCCCCTCCCCCTTTCTTCTTTCCATCTATTCTCAATTCTTTAATGATCACCTAGACATAACAATAGCTAAAGTCACTGCAGTGGAAATTTGTAAGGCTGTAAACAATTCTCTCTAAAAGGAGATCTTTATAGATAAAAGGTAGTGAAAGGACCCTGGAGTTAGCTGAGAAGAATCAGGTGCAAGGCACAATTTTGCCAAATATTGTCTGCAGGACTCTGGTCCCAGCTACCTGTCTCAGAGTATTCAGCTACAAAAATGAGATATCATAGCATTGCCTCAAAGTTTGATAAAATGCTTTGCCAGCTGCAAAATTATACACAGAGAGATGACATGTTTCCATTACTAATGCCATAAATGTGGAACAAAGAGAAGCAAAAACATTTCTGTCCGGACTCTGTAATTACATATAATCAGCCTCGAATGCTGTTTCTTGGTAAATTACTCTTTTACAAAATGTGAAGAGACGGTTTGATTTGGAGGGGTAACCACTGAATGATTACAAAACATGAAGTATATATTAATAAATTTTTCTTTTTCAAAATCACTGTCAATAATTCATACCTATTCAATTTGCTTATAAAATAAAACTGAAGAACAATTGAGCTAGAAGAAAAAGAAACTATCTCAAATATGTAATTATTTTCAACTTTCCAGATCCACAGAATTCTATAATAGTTCTTAAAAATTTTTTATTGAAGAATATGATTTACAGTATATTGTAAGTTTCAGGTTTAATTCTCTAACATTTCTGACTGAGCTTCCAAGTTACATAAATTCAATGTATTTATAATCTTATGTATTATCTGAACACTTTAAAACTCTAAAATAGTTAACAATATTAATGGCAACATGTCCATAGAATATGGGCCATAGTATCAGTAACTAAACATTTTGGAAATCTCATACTATTGCACACTTTAGTAAACATGCAGAATAAAATTTTGAGGAGTAATTAAGTGCTGGCTGCTCATTACTAAATATTTTCCCATAGAATCACACAGTGTATTTCCTGTAGAATACCAGGCTTTTTCTGCTCAAAGACAGCCTAAAAAGAAAATACTGCTGGAAGGGATGGTTCACTTTCTTGCTTGTTTTAAGTGGTGTTTTCCTTATCAGTGAAGCAGATAGCACCAACAAACCATAGCTATTACACAAAAGCAAACTGCTGATAAGAAACCAGTCTATTCTTCTTTGACAATTAGCAGGAATTAGTATGAGTGTATAGTGTTTACCCCAAAGAAGGATCATTAGATCCTGTCTTCCCTGAGGGAATGAGCCCTGACTAGGAGTTTTAAGGACAATTTTTAACAATTTACTTGCAGAAGATGAAATTAAATCACTCCATACAGTTTCCTCAATACCATATACAAATACTAACAATTTTTATATTCTGACTTAAAAATTTCAACTGCTGCAAAGTTGCAGGGTTTTTTTTTTTTTTTTTTTTCAATCCTTACCTGTAATATTCTCCGTGGCTATGTATTTAGAAATCTGCATGCTTCCTTGATCTTCGATCTCCCAGTTTTTTAAAATAAATCTGAAATTATTTTTTTTGCTTAGAATACAGCACCTCAGCAATTATGTACCAGAGCACTTTGAACTTCTACTAGGAAAAAATGCTTATGTTGTTCCTGAAAATGATGCTCTGGCTCAGAAGATGAGCAGGAAAAGCCACACCGCCTAATGCAGTTCCTATAGATGCCAACAGATGGGCGGGGAAGGCATTTGTTCTCCAAAGGAAGATCCAAAGCCAGACAGAACCACGGAAGCATCATAGCTCTGGGTTGGCATTTTTTTTTTTCAAGTAGTAATTCAATCCTTTGCTGAATAGCAAATAGATACTTGGCGGGAAAAAAAGTGATAAGATCAAAGAAACCCATCCTGACCTGGGTGTTCCCAGAGCCCATCTCCTTGGCCTCTCCTCAACTCTGCTATAGAAACACTTCCTTCTTCCTAAGCGAAGAACCATCATGAGACCATAAATGGAACCAGAACTTTCTAAAGTAGAATTAGAGCATCTCACTTCATGGACCTCAGCACTCACTAATAAACTGGAAATAATGTTTTTTAAGATTTTTTTTTTTTTTTTTTATGGAGACCATTGTTTAAAGTCTTTATTGAATTTGTTACAATATCGCTTCTGTTTTATGTTTTGGTTTTTGGCCTTGAGACAGGGATCGAACCCAGACCCCCTGCATTGGAAGGTGAAGTTGTAACCCCTGGACTGCCAGGGAAGTCCCAAGCTGGAAATACTTAGAAGCTGGTAGATAACCCAGAAGGTAAGCATCTGTCCAAAGAATAAACTGACAAGGGCTGATGGAGGTTAATTGGTTAACTGATAGACTTGAGCTTTAGTATCCAATGTCCCATATTGAAAAAGAGGATACAAATCATCTCAAAAGAATAGTTCTACAGCCTTTCATAAAATTGCTCAAGCAATTCACGAAAGTGTACAGGATACCCAAGGTCACAGAAGTGAATCAGGACACGCTTATTTTCTATTTTCTTATGTGTATTTTGGGGCTGAAGTTGGTTCATAGGATTGCCTTTAGATTCCTCCCTCCCTTACAAGCTCTCTGGGAAGACTCTAGTATTATTTCTTCCTTCTTTGGCAGAATGAAAAGTGACCCATGGGGGTTTGGGCTCGTAAAACAAAATTCTAATTTTTGTTGTAACCCAGAGCTCATTTGTAGCTAAACAGAAAACAGATTCTAAGTTGCCAGCAGTTGCTGAGCAAATGCTTGGGTGGCATTAGATAGTGTTATCCTTAGAAAAATAAAACTTGTCAAGAAAGGTTATTTTTCAAACAATAGATGTTGCTTTTTTTTTTTTTTCCTTTCTTATAGCACATTTTACTCACAATGATCACAGGGTGATCATTCTAGTCAACTGCTTCTTAGAGCAACAAGTTAATGGCATAAACACCTTTTAGGATATCTAGCGTTGCTAAAGGAGTCTTCTACAGTGGATTGCTGCCTGGGTGGAGTCACACGAAAGCTACATTTTCTTCCTTAAGTCAGTAATCTTTTCATAGTTAAGAAGCCACTCCAGACATACTGGTCTGCTGTGTATTTTCTATTAATTGCTGATAGCTTTATCTGAGTATAAAATTTCCATAGCCAGAAGTCAACAAACTTTCAAGCTGTTTGTTGACTCTTTTCCTATCAATACCTTTCCTAAAGGAGTAAAATCCATAGAGCCTACAAAGCAAATACTAGCAGTGCACTTGACTGGCTTAATTTGATATATTTATAGATCTCGCCAGGCTAAATGTAGAAGGGGCACATTCTTTACTGTATTCTGCATTTTCTACCAGTATCCATTTGGCTGGAAGAAGGTCATGCCTTTGTAGAAAATGTTAAACTGTCATTTTCCAGATTGGCCGAAAGTCTGGAGCACCAAAACAATCACATCAAAACAAAGGGAATTGATCAAGGATTCAGTTATTCAGGGAGCTGCTGAAATTACCATGTAACATTTAATGACATAGGTTATTTTATCAAGTAAATGAAATAAAGTAGATGAAAGGTTAAAAGACAGAAACTATGAGGCAAATTCATTATCCATCAAATTTAAAAAATCATGGCATATCAAAATAAAAGTCATATGGTCATTTCAAGAAATAATCAACACTGATAAGATTGAAAATCAATTTCTATAAAAGTATCTATAAAGTATTTTTATTGCCCAAATCAAACCTAATCAAGCATCCAGATACAGCTACTAATTTACAGGAAGAACATAGGTCAGGGGGAACATATAAAAGAACGTCACAGGATGCAATTGGAAAAACCCAAACTATGGAGGCTTTACAGGGCAAATAACCTGATTTCTTTAAAAAAAAATTAAAAGAAGATAAAAAGACAAAGACAACTAGAACTAGATACAGATCCAAGGGTGAAACAAAAGAAAAACCTAAAATTAAAAAGAGATACATAAATCAATCACAATGAGTAAAACTATTTAGATCCTGATAAAAGAGGCACTCTGATCATTGATTAGATAATACATATCACTAAAGGGTTATCCTTAATTGGTATATGTGTCAAATGCATTATGGTTATGTTTAAAAATAGTCCTTATCTTTCAGAGATACACGCTGTAATATAGAGATATATTACATGCTGTAATATAGATATATATACACTGAATAACAAGATGTCTGTGATTTACTTCAAAACAGTAAGAAGAGAGGAAAGTGAGTGAAATCAGGACAAAACAAAACTGATCACTGCTGAAGTGGATGATGGCTGCATGGCAATTTGTTGTCACTATTCTCGCATTTTCATATATTCAGTATGCATGTTTATCTATAGGTACATGTTTAAATGTATGCTTACCAATGTTTAAAACTTAAAATGCAAAATATAAATTTCAGGCTTTTTAAAAAGATGTCTTTATAAACTAGAATTAGAATGATACTCTATACTACCTAAAAATATTGACTTCTGGCCACCAACCTAAGTCATACTTAACTGTGAAACTCTTGGGAAGGTGGTTTCCTTAATATCAAGACTAAGCCAGGAATGCTGACTACTGCTTTGAAAGTTCTAGCCAATGCAATAAGGCAGGAATAACAAATTGTGGTATAACTGTAGGAAAGATGAAATAATCATTATTGAAAAATGATATAATTGGATACTATCCATGGGGTTGGTTGCCACTTCCTTCTCTGGAGAAGACTCTAGAGAGTCTGAGGATCTCTTGTACTGCAAGGAGATCAAAACAGTCAATCCTAAAGGAAATCAACCCTGAATAGTCATTAATAGGACTGCTGCTGAAACTGAAGCCCTGATACTTTGGCCACCTGATGCAAAGAGCTGACTCACTGGAAAAGATGCTGATGCTGGGAAAGATTGAGGGCCAAGTGGAGAAGTGGTGGCAGAAGATAAGATGGTTGGATGGCATCACCAACTCAATGGACATGTGAAAGTCACTCAGTCGTGTCCAACTCTGTGACTCCATGGACTATATAGTCCATGGAATTCTCCAGGCCAGAATACTGGAGTGGGTAGGCATTCCCTGCTCCAGGGGATCTTCCCAACCCAGGGATTAAACCCAGATTTTCTGCACTGCAGGTGAATTCTTTACCAGCCGAACCACTAGGGAAGCCCAAGAATACTGGAATGGGTAGCCTACCCTTTCTCCAGCAGATCTTCCTGACCCAAGAATTGAACTGGGGTCTCCTGCATTGCAGGTGGATACTTTATCAAATTTGAACAAACTCTGGGAGATAGTGGAGGACAGAAGAGACTGGAGTGCCACAGTCCAACGGGTTAAAAAGAGTGGAACATGACTTAGCAACTGATGAAGAAATGGTTGGATACCTATATTAACTAGCAAGAAAAGCTAATAAAATAAAAAAATTATATTCACAACAGCAAGAGTAAATATCAATCAATTAGGTCAGGTAGGTAGATTGTAACAATAAATATGCAGAATGGGAGATACTTTGAAAGGGTAATATAGAAGGGGAATTGCATCTGTACTTTGGGTAGAAGAAGGCATTCTACTAAAGGGAAAAGCAAATGAATTTGTGGATGTAGAAAACTAAATCTCACATTCAATGAAAAGCAGTAGTTCATTTTGGGAGATGGATTGTAAATAGGGAGGTGAAGTTAATGAGGCTATAAAATAATAATACATCCATATTAAAGAAGCCCTGGCTGGAATTAATGTTTAATCTATAGGTCATGGAGGGAGTTGGACTTTTGCTCAGGGCCATAATTAATAAAATTAATGGTCTATTCTATAGTGTTTGGAAGGGGAGAAAAATGGAGACCAGGAGATCGGTGAAGAAGCTGATATGAAGGCCTCAATGAGAGAGAAAGACTGCTCAAACTAGCACAGAAATGACGGGAGAGGAACTGGTGCCATACTGAAGAATTAACACTACTTCGTATGCATATATATTAAAATTAAGCAAGAACTAAATGATGAAGTTTGTATTTCACACCTTGTATTGCACCTCTTTCTAAAGCATTCAAACAGCCTAAACACACATTTTCTCATTACTCTTCACACAATCTAGGAACTACCCACGATATTAGACCGAGGGACTGAAGCCCATTCTGAATACTCAACACTCATTGGTAAAATTAAAATGTCAAGTCTTGCAGCCAAACCTACATGACTGATGCTTTCCTAATGTAACAACCACATGTCTGTTGATATCAAGGAACCTGTTACAAGCAGACAATATTCTAGTTCGCCCAAAATTCTAAGTATACAGATATGTAGGTAGTGATAGTCTTAGGATTTATGAAAGCATGTCCTTGACAGGAAATGACTCCCGACAAATCATTTTAAGTAACCTACATGTTCAGTATTTTGCATAAAGGAGTCTCTATAAAAGTATAGGTAAAAAACAAGGTTCAGACAACACAGACATCATCTTCCAAGGGTTTCAGGTTGGAGTCAGACCGCTTTGATCAGTGGATCTCTAACACAACAGACCTGAAGACTATCCCTTCAAACGGCGCCTTCGCAGCTCTAAACCCGTAGACTGTCCATCACTATACGCCATTTAGCCAAATTACAGCAATTCTGTGTTTGTGTGATGACTGTAGACATAAAGAGCCAGACTCCAGTTCCATAAGCTCAGTATTTTCCACATTGAGGCCAAAGGTTGTTGCGTATAAAGTAATGAAGCAGTAAAAGGATATTCGACGATAGGAATCTTGCTGTCTTGCACTTGGTTAATTTCAAGGCACAGATTTTCCCAGAACTCCCAGGAGTTCCCTGTTCTCAGGTTCATGTGCAGAATAGCAAAACATCCCTTCCTGGAGGATGATGCGTCCATGAAATGTGTTTCTGCGGTTTTTAGGGTCCTAGTACAAATTCTAGGTCACCAAATAACATGCAGAAATCTTTTTTCAATATTGCTTTGGCCATTTACATATGGCCAGAAAACAAAAGTTTCAAACACACAACTTTATTTTTTCTTCAATTTTTCTTTTATGGAAGTATCAGATCAGATCAGTCGCTCAGTTGTGTCCGACTCTTTGCGACCCCATTAACCGCAGCACGCCAGGCCTCCCTGTCCATCACCAGCTCCCGGAGGTCACTGAGACTCACATCCATTGAGTCAGTGATGCCATCCAGCCATCTCATCCTCCGTCGTCCCCTTCTCCTCCTGCCCCCAATCCCTCCCAGCATCAGAGTCTTCTCCAATGAGTCAACTCTTCCCATGAGGTGGCCAAAATACTGGAGTTTCAGCTTTAGCATCATTCCTTCCAAAGAAATCCCAGGGCTGATCTCCTTCAGAATGGACTGGTTGGATCTCCTTGCAGTCCAGGGGACTCTCAAGAGTCTTCTCCAACACCACAGTTCAAAAGCATCAATTCTTCGGCGCTCAGCCTTCTTCCCAGTCCAGCTCTCACATCCATACATGACCACAGGAAAGACCATAGCCTTGACTAGGCGAACCTTTGTTGGCAAAGTAATGTCTCTGCTTTTGAATATGCTATCTAGGTTGGTCATAACTTTCCTTCCAAGGAGTAAGCGTCTTTTAATTTCATGGCTGCAGTCACCATCTGCAGTGATTTTGGAGCCCAGAAAAAGAAAGTCTGACACTGTTTCCACTGTTTCTCCATCTATTTCCCATGTAGTGATGGGACCAGATGCCATGATCTTCGTTTTCTGAATGTTGAGCTTTAAGCCAACCTTTTCACTCTCCACTTTCACTTTCATCAAGAGGCTTTTGAGTTCCTCTTATGGAAGTATAGTTGACTAGAAAAGGAAATGGCAACCCACTCCAACATCCTTGCCTGGGAAATCCCATGGACACAGGAGCCTGGTGGGCTATAGTCCATGGGGTTGCAAAAGAGTCAGATGTGACTTAGCAACAAGCCATCATCATCATCAACAACAACAACAACAACAAATAGTTGATTTGCAATGTTGTGTTAATTTCTGCTGTGCAGCAAAGGGATTCAGTTATACGTATGTACATTCTTTTTAAATATCCTTTTCCATTATGGATTATCATGGAATACTGAATACAGTTCTCTGTGCTGTACAGTAGGACCCGGGTGTTTATCGATTCTAAAAATGAATCGATACATCTGCTAACCCCAGCCTCCCACTCCATCCCTTCCTAAGCCCGCCCCCCTTGGCAACCACCACTCTGTTGTTCTCTATGTCCGTCATTCTGTTTCTATTTCATAAAACAGGGTCATTTAAGAAACACACGTAACTTTAAATGCTTCACCTCCAGAGAACACTTTGCCCTGCTGCCCACAGGACTAGCTGGTCTCATAATACTTAGTTCACCCTAGGTCTTATTTTTCTAAAGAACATATTCTTTTTAGGTTAGAGGTAGGGATGGGAAATATAACAGGCAAATCCTGCACCTTTGCAGAACTGGGCCAAAATTATAAATTAACCTCCACTACATTATGCTTAAAGAAGCTTTCCTTCAAGACTTGGGATTTTTTTTTTCTATTTTGTTTCTCAATTTCTAGGCTTTCATGCTCAAGCTGAACAGACACCTGTTTTCCTACTGTTGCCATTAAACCTTGTTGTTCAATAAAAAGAAACAGACAGGTGCATGCTTCGAACTCTTTTTCCAAAGTACACAATATATTGAAAAAAAAAAAACAAAACAAAAAACAAAACCTGGAGCCATGTGTTCAGTGTCCTACTCTCATCATCTGGTCGAACTGTTTTATATACTGACATCATTTGCTTGTTGGAAAAACTTGATGGAAATCATCATTCCACTTACAGCTAAACCAAACAAGGGCACCTTGAAACACGTTGTAAAAGAAAGGCAGAGGAGAGGCCAGGATCTTATCAAAGCTGCCTGGCTGTTTCGTTGCTCTGGAAGAAATGGAATATTAAGAAGGTTCACATGTAGGGTCTTAGTTATAATTTATTGTTTCTTTCACATTTCTTTTTTTAATTCATTTTTAAATTGAAGGATAATTGCTTTCCAGAATTTTGTAGTTTTCTGTCAAACCTCAACATGAATCAGCCATAGGTATACATGTATCCCTTCCCTTTTGAACCTCCCTCCCATCTCCCTCCCCATGTTTTCTTTTTCCTGGAGGTGATATATCTAGCTGGGGAATAAAAGACTTCTATTTCCTGATGCTGGAATAATTCAGAATGGCTATGGTCTTCCTGCCTTTCAAATATAAACCACAGACACTGCAAGTCTGTATCTAATACAGATCTTTGCTCTTTCCATTTCTCGCTGAGGGCTCCATACCTAAATACTGATGGAGCAAAGAGCACACAGCAGGAAATCAGGGTTGTGTAGCCCCTTAGCTGTGAGGCAATTATGGCTCTGCAAAGCCACCCCAAAACATCCAAGCAGGCAGAACTCAACCCAACCCTAGCCCACGTCCACTTTGCCAGTTTAATTCCTCCCGTTCTCATGCAGTTTCTGGAGAGGCACCAAACGTCTTCAGTTCACATTTGTCACTTATGCAAAAGTTTTTTTTTTTTTTTTTTAAATAGCATATGATGCTAGGCTATTTATTTTTTTAGCACTTGCTATGCAGCCTGTGGGATCTTAAGTTGCCTGACCAGGAATTGAACCTGTACCCCTTGCACTGGAAGCACAGAATCTTAACCACTGGACTGTCAGGGAAATCTAGGAAAAGCTTTAAAGAAGTCAAACACTTTGCAGAACCAAATGTTAAGTCTCAGTAGGAATCTGTGTTCACATAAGCAATTCCAAATACCTAGTGAGAACTCGCCAGTTCAGTTATGACTGAACCCAGTGACTACCGTAATGGGGAAATCCATTACGGTAGTGTTAGTGTTAGTCATGATTCTGAGCTCCACTAAGGGAAAGTTCACAGACCACAGGCAAGTTCTGGTTATATTTCTTAGTGGAAACAAGCCATCCGAGACAAAGGCGATCTTGTTAATCATAAGAAATCAGAGCTTGAACCCTATTCTTTCAAAAGGCCTGTTTGATTCATGGCTTGTCCCTTAAGGATGCCTTACTTCCTAATAATACTGAAATATAGAGCTCTTTTGTTAAAAGAAAGTTTTTTTTTTTTTTTTTGATTACACACCTTGCTAGTGTGTTCGATACTTAATCCCAGGGATGTAAATATTTTCATAGACATCAGTCCCAGATGGGTGATCTTTTCTGTTGAGGAACTTGCTTCTCCCTGTACCTTAATGCCTCATGTTCTATGCCCAACATTTGAGCACTTTCATTTTTCTCAGAATCTAAAGAACTCACGTAAGTGAGTCATTATTCTACAGATGCCACACAAGTTCCTGGAATTACATGGTGATAATGAGAAAAGGATCTTAATTACCAGACAGATGTTGTTAGAACTCAGTAATCCTTCACTGCTCCTTCACACTGTTTTCCATTAAAAGGTTATCACAACCTGTCAAATGGCTGCATGGATCTGTCACAGCCAGCAGACCAGGCCTGAGGTCCCTGCTTGGGAAGTTAATCCCCCACTTGCCAGAGCACTGTTTGTGTGTGTGTGTGTGTGTGTGTGTGTGTGTGTGTTTGCTTGTGACTATCGCTTTCCTTCCTTAGAAAATCAAACTGCACTCTGTTACTCATTGACTTAAAGCTGCTTTCTACCTTTAGATTTTTTTTTGGTAGAAAAAGGTGACAGGACCTGAAGAATTCATTTGTAAATAAGGACGGTGGCTATTTTGTCCTCAACACAATCTCATCAACCCTGGAATCAAAGCTCTTTTCCTAGAGCTTATAAAGTGCCCAAGATATCCCATGATTTCCCCCCATTTTTGTTTTCTAGACTTCTTGTTTTGTTTTTAGTCTAATTAGTTGACATTTTTTCATCATAAAGTCAAATACAGTTTTCAGCAGACTGAATAAAAACTAATTCATTATTTACCAATACGGGTAAAATATCTGATTACTCTTTAAAGTATTTCAAATTCAATGTTAATCCTTTGACTGATGCAGTCCTTCAAAGAGCCACCTAGGGATTCTGTCTGTTTTCATTTTTTGTCTGTTTGTTTGTTTTCAGGATTTGAAGGCCATTTCATCTGTGAATTATTTCAGTTGTAAATAACAAATTTTAGTCGCTCAAAGGTGAACAAGCAGAACACATGGAGGAACAGATGGAAATTGTAAGCGAATGCATAGTGTCAAAATATTTCTTCTAAAGTCAGAACTAGACGTTGGCATATCCACAGTGATTTCCACCGAAAATGCTGGCCACACATATTTTTAAAATTAGAAAAAAATCTTACCCATGAATTTTAGAAAGTACACAAAAAAGTAATCCCATGGCGGAAGGAAGAGAAAGAGAAAACAAGAAGGATGTTGTTGGTTCTGGGAAAACCTAGCACTTCTTGGGCCCTAAAGTGAATCTGAAGTTCAATTCAATTAGGAAGGTCTGGGATGCCAGTTCTGTGATATAAAGAAGGATGTAGCAGCCTTCAGGGAATAAACTTAGTTACAGGAGGATTTATTGCAACTGGAAGGATTTTTGATGCTGAACTGAAGTGTGGTTAGTTTCCTTGGCTTATTTTTCCCTGTTGAATGCACCATATTCCTTGGGCTGAGAGACTGGAAAATTGCAATTTATGGTAAAGTCTAGCTTCAAATCCTGACATGAAGTTGGAGTTTCCTACAGAGAACCAAAATAATAGCAACAAGGCCATAAGAAAACTTGCAGAAATTGAAGAAGTGATGAAATGGAGTCTGTTAAACAGGCAATGTGACCTATTCTGCGGGAATCACATTCTAGAGAAAGGTAACCCCAGGACGTATTCACAGGTCAAAGAGAGAAGGGGACTGAGCAAGGAATTGTTCTTCATTGTTCAGTTGCTAAGTTGTGTCCAACTTTGCAAGCCCATGGACTGCAGCACGCCAGGCTTCTCTGTCCTTTACTATCTCCTAGAGCTTGCTCAAACTCATGTCCACTGAGTCATGTCCATCTCATCCTCTGTCGCCCCCTTCTCCTCCTGCCCTCCATCTTTCCCAGCATCATGTGAGTCTTCTTAATTGTGGGACCAGTGCTCCAGGTTCTAAAATGACACTCCTGACCATTTGAGAAACTCTGTGAAAGAAGTCATGAATGACCCAACTCTAGAGATATGAAATACATCTGATTTATTGAAATGTCTCCTCTATTTTATAAAAAATTCTGTGATTTGGCATAAAATAAGGTCAGATCAGAGTTCCGACTGTTCTTAGATCAGACAGTCAAGGGAGCAGAGGTCCAGACAGATAGGATCCATCACTCTCATAACTGATGACAAGAAATACCAGGGCTGGCACTGAAGTCTTAGTCACAAGTACCCTGAAAAGCCATCAGGAGCATTTTATAATCCCAGTAACAAAGAGATCACACCCTCATTGCTCAGCTAAACCTGATGACTTAATAAGGTAAAAATGATACGCTCGAAGTTGGATGAGAGAAGTTATCATTTCAGCGAGATTGACAGGCATCTGTACCAAATCCAAATATAGAACTTGCAACTGTTAGCATTTCCAGTTCCTCAGGCATAAATTAAAATAAGAGACAAGTACCTTAAAATTATTTAAAAGTTGAAGAATGGGTATGATTTGTGGCTAACTAGGAAGCAAATGCTAAATTCTTCATCAGGTTTCTTTCATTCTCTACTTCTACATCTTCTAGTAAAATTCATTCTACTTAATTTTCATTCTCTACTTCCAACTCTCTTTTCATAAAATATATATATTTATATATTAATATATATATATATATAAAATGATAATAACAAATATGCTTGTTACCTTTCTGAATAAGACTCTCAGACTCTTTAAAGGCAATTCCCACTATATATATCATCTAAAAGGGAAATAAAAAAATGAAAAAAAAAAAAGGTAGTAAAGGATTAAATTGAATTGTCATCATTACCTGTGATAGGAACTGCCCTTCTCTGTCCCAGAAGCACCAATGTCAGAAAGACTGCCCTGATTCTTTAATCTTTTGTAGATTTGAGGAATACAAGGTACTGTTAGGAAACAGTTTCTATACAATGTCAGAAAAAAACCCCCATCAGATTCATTAGGGGCTCAAAGAGAAAAGTACAAAGAAAAGGGTCATGTCAGACTTACTAGTTACTCAAGTGAATTCTCCTGCCCAGTATCCAAGTGTGAAATCTTAAAAAGCAGTGCTTTTCTGGGAATACAACCCTTCTGCTGCCTTTCTCATTAACAGAAGAAACAAATCTATCCATGATTAACAGTCATACTTCTAGAATATGACCCAGAATAAATTATATTCCAATGAAGCTAAGAGTTAAACAGCAGACATCACATTAAATATGCTCACAACTACCATTTCTACTGGGCAAGCGATTTACCATGTTCTGGCTTTAAGGTAATCTTCAAGGTAGGTAAAAGCACAAAAGAAATGAGAAGCAGAGAGAAGACATTTTATGATGCCAAAGATGGAAGAATTCTCTAGATATTATATTTTTATTCTAAGTATCTTCCTCTTGATATCATAAAACTTCATCCTTTTCTTTAGTTATCTTGTCTTTTGCAGTAGAAATCATATCTGCCTGACCCAATAGGTATCCAGCATTGATACCATTGGCTGTAAATTGGTAAGGAATGTCTTTTGCTTTTATTCTCTCTGTTTCGTTTTTTTCCAGGAAGGACAAATAAATGCTAAAGAATCTCAAAAATTATCTGTAGGGTAAAGGCCATACAATACTTAGCAAAGAACAAGATGCATATTCTTTAACTTTCTACAGTGTCAGATATTCTAGCCCCACAGTCATCAAAATTAGCCTTAAGAAATAGGTATTGGCTTCCCTGGTGCTTCAGTTGATAAAGAATTTGGCTTCAATGCAGAAGACCCAGGATCGATCCCTGGAGAAGGAAATAGCAACCCACTCCAGTATTTTTGCCTGGAAAATCCCATGGACAGAGGAGCCTGACAGGGTGCAGTCCACCAAGTCACAAAGAGTCAGACACGACTTAACAACTAAACCAGCGCTATCCTTTTTACAGATGAAGAAACTTAGGTTGAAGGAAAAGAAACTTCAGGCCTGTGTTCTCAGAGTAATAAACAAAGTGGAGAGAAATTTTAAGGCAAGTTGACTGCAAGCCCATAATATATCCACGAAAGCTTTCTGTCTCATGATTCTTTCAGTCCAGAACTACCTGTGACTGTGTAGTAAAAAATAAACAAACAAACATAAAAAACTAACATCCTTTCCACAGACTGAGAAGTAATATTCTTCTACCTTCCATAAAAATCACTTTCTGAGTATGTCTGTATGTTGGAAATGAGACTCAAAACATTACTTTTACATCATGGATTCTTAGCAGAAGACAGGAGGACAATATTAGTCACATCAATGTTATTCTAATCTTAATTCAGGTAAAATGTTCAGTCCATGTTATCTAACATTATATTGTGTATTTCATAATATGCAGATTAAGCGGTTGTCTTTTCAGTTAAAGTTTTCTAAGAACCAGAAGACTAAACCAGTACTGAATAGTTTAGGCTGAATTGAGAAAGTGATCAAAAAATTTGGTGATATGACCATCTGATGTGACAGTGTTGTAATGGGTCTTATCCAACCTCCATTCAAATTATCCTTATTTTTCTTTTTAAAGTTCTTTTTTTGGAAAATAATTTAACTTTCATTTATTAATAAGCTCCAAGTTAGAAAAACTCACCTCATTTATTTCTTTCTGAAGCCAAAGTAAGAGAAAATTCTGCAGGTACATATTACAAATGCATGTACAAACATAAATACACAGATTTATAGACATCATTGGAGAATTATGGCAGCAGGAACTATTCCAAATGAAATACCAAATTTAGTTATGATGCTTGAGCAATATTTAATATTTGCATATGATATCTGATTGACTTCAATGCAATTTAAAACCACTAGATCCTTTAAAAGTTGATTGAATTCAGCAAAGAGATATGGAGAAAAGAAAAAAAAGTGTATCTATAAGAGATGCACATAAATTATATAAAATGAAAATTATCTCCAGTGACATTTGAAATTAGGCTCATTTTGTTGACCTGTAATTTTTCTCTAACTTCATTTTCATATAATATCTAAATCACCCACAAGAAGGTTTTAAAAATGGGTCCTACAGTAGCACTCTTAATTGAAAATCAAACGCTGGGACTTCCTTGGTGGTCCAGTGGTTAAGATTTCGCCTTCCAATGCAGAGGGTATGGATTTGATCTCTGGTCAGGGAGTTAGGAAATGGCAACCCACTCCAGTGTTCTTGCCTGGAGAATCCCAGGGACGGGGGAGCCTGGTGGGCTGCCGTCTATGGGGTCGCACAGAGTCGGACACGACTGACGCGACTTAGCAGCAGCAGCAGGGAGTTAAGATCCCAAAAGCCTCAAGGCCAAAAAAAAAAAAAACCAAACAAAAAAACCCCCAAAATATAAAACAGAAGAAATATTGTAACAAGTTCAGTAAAGATTTTAAAAATGGTCCATATAAAAACAATATTTTTTAAAAAAGGCAAATCCTGACTACCAGCTAGTTTAAATGAATAACTATTTTAAAAAATGGACTTTCTAAATAGTCTCTACATGAGACCACCTTCTTTTGGTTAGATTTCACGTAAGTATCATCTAATCAAAACTGCTTTACATATTCACCCTAACAAAATGAATGCTATATATCAGAGAGTGATGGACATAAAGTGTTCACTAATGACAAAGGACTGCAAAATTGAAGAAGAATGCAGTTGCTTAATTTTTGTCAACTTATTCTCTATTAGTAATATGGTAGCTCTCTTACTAATTTTGTATTCAGTTGACACTGTCAAGTCTTATCTTTACTTATTAAAAACTTGAAATATTGCAAATCATAGATTTGCTCAAAGTCAGTTAAAGATTGTATATTTATTTCTGCAGTAAGATAAGACAGTTTTTCAAGCTATAAGTGTGTATAAGAGACATGACTAAAATATTGAATTTTGTACTTCCAAATGCACCATTAACATTTTTAGGTTAGCATCCTTTGTTCCCTAAAAATAAGCAGTCAATGTTAAGCAGAAATGTCGAGAAATCAATAAAAAGTAATTAGGAAGAGTGTTTAATGTCCTTGAGAAAGGCTTTGAAGGCTGAAAGGGGAGCTTTGATGGAATGAACAGTCAAAATTCTTATGTTCTCCCCCCTTGCCTAATAAAAAGAAAAGGCAATCATGTAAATTACTTTATTTAAAAAATAACCATATAAGTGCCAAATGTCACCCTGGGCCATACTGCAGTTAATGAGGTTTTCATTATAAAAATTCATAGCTGAAAACTGTCTTGCAGAACTGATTCCTCTACAAAGTAACTGGATATACCTATGCACATTCATAGACAACAAAGAAAATATCATTTTAACACATAGATGCTTGGGTAACTATTTCTATCATCTCTGAGCAAAGACACTGAAGCAAAGGAAATAATTATTGAGTGACTTCAAGAGGCCAGTGGAAAATGACCTTACAGAGTTCTCCCAATAGCCTGTACATTCTGTATTATTTCTCCTACTTACTGGAAAGCAAAATGATGTCTCAGAGAGATTAAAGAGTTGGCCAGCATTCTATATATCCTTATTTTTAAGTTGGGACTAGCATCACTTAGGGCTTCCCTGGTGGTTCAGTAGTAAAGAACTTGCCCGCCAATGCAGAAGATGTGGGTTTGATCCCTGGGTCAAGAAGATCCCTGGAGAAGGAAATGGCAACCTACTCTAGTGTTCTTGCTTGGAAAATCCCATGGACAGAGGAGCCTGGTGGGCTACGATCCATGAGGTCACAAAAGAGTTGGATGCGTCTTAGTGGCTAACCAACCAAACAAGCCTTATTTAATACAGAAACCCAATTTTCTAAAGGGCAGCTGCAGCGATAACTTTAACAAAAATCACATTCCTTCTAAAAGGGACAAAACACAAAGGCCACGAACTTCTTAGACATATTTTCACTTATGTGATTGTTTTGAAGGACACAGCTTCAAAAAACAAGGGGCTGTACTTAAAACTTCTTTTTCAATATATCCTTAATAGAAACATTGAAGTTGAATTATATTAACATACAGTACAGGAAATCCACTCATGTAATTTCAAATATTGTTGGCCATGAAAGAGAAACGTTACTGCCTGACAAGAGGTAACACTTTATTTCACATCCAGTTTGGAACAGTCCCTAATTTTTCTTTCTCTTCTGAATCTCTCCGAAAACAATTCTGAGGAAGCATTTTGCCTAAATGACTTCTGTGCCTACTGTCCTTCTCTCAAGAGTATGACAAGATTAGAAAGAGAACCTAGCTCTTGAGTTTGTACAACTTTCTTACCTTAGGACACTATTACAACTAATTTTAGGTAATATTTTGTTATTACTGCTAATCAAAATAAATATAACACTGCATGTTTATTTTATAGAAATAGATGGCAAGTCTGCTGCATCTAATACTTGGCTATCAGTTCAGTTCAGTCGCTCAGTCGTGTCCGACTCTATGCGATCCCATGAATCACAGCACGCCAGGCCTTCCTATCCATCACCAACTCCCGGAGTCCACCCAAACTCATGTCCATTGTGTTGGTGATGCCATTCACCCATCTCATCCTCTGTCGTCCCCTTCTCCTCCTACCCTCAATCTTTCCCAGCATCAGAGTCAGCTCTTCGCATCAGGTGGCCAAAGTACTGGAGTTTCAGCTTCAATATCAGTCCTTCCAATGAACACCCAGGACTGATCTCCTTTAGGATGGACTGGTTGGATCTCCTTCCAGTCCAAAGGACTCTCAAGAGTCTCCTCCAATACCTCGGTTCAAAAGCGTCAATTCTTCAGCACTCAGCTTTCTTATACTTGGCTATAAATTACTTGAATTAAGTGAATTCAAAGTATCATTTATCAAGTGATAAATAAGCATTGCATCCAAGCACAAAATTCACTTTTTCTTGAAATGTATTGTTTTCTCTTTATATGGATTGCTTTTAATTTTTCCAGAATATTCAGATAACATTGGAAGAAAAGAAACAAAAACTTCCTTCACAATAGGACTTTGTAAACTTAGTGAATAATTGAAACTATATTTACTTTGATAATAAATACCACTTATCTATAAACGAAGATTCATTTCTAAAGCCTTCTTTCTGTTGAAATCCTAGTCCACAGGATTAATTCTATTGGTTTTAATGACCCACTGAAGCAAGTTATACAAGTGAGACTAATATTTGGTGAAACGTGATTTGAAAAAAATTAAAATTCTAAAAGAAAATCGCTAAGCCTTCCTTAGGTCTTCAGGTTAGGACTACTATAGAGGAATTTTAAAAATCGTTTTGAGGATCACACATTGTTTGCCATAATTAAAGGCTAAAATTCCTAAGAGAAAATACTGGTTATCTTTTCCTTAAATTACTATTATTTTATAATTCTATAATCTTGGGAAATCACACACACATGCACACTTGCAATGCCTCTTTTAAAAAGGTTTAATTTTCAAATTTAACTTAAAAAAAAAACCATACTGGCCATCAAATGCATTGAAGTCTTTTCTCAGGCATAAGGCCAAAATGATTCCATTTGACTTGCTCTACACGATGCTTCAGATCAAATAAGAAAACTATACATACATTTTATTTTTTTCTTGTTTGCCTACTCAGGATTCTTAAAAGTCCCAGGAGAAGAAAGATCAATGAGTGAAGATATAAAATTATTCAAATAGTCTATGCCAACATAGGATCAACTTATAAACAGAGTTAACATTTGAAAATCTTCAGTGAAGTTTTCATCCAAGATGGATTTCTCCCTCATTCATCACAAACTTTTTGTCTCATGACCCTGCTATGAGCTCAGTCAGTCAGTCCTCAGAGACAGGTTTGGTCTCTGTGAATCCAGTCTAGGTGTCTAAACTTTGATTTGGATAATTTTTAAAAAATTTGTTATATTTCTTTTGGTGGTGCATGGGTTTAATTGTGCTGAGGCATGTGGGATCTTAGTTTCCCTGACCAAGGATCAAACTCATGTCCCCTGCATTGGAAGGCAGATTCTTAAACCACTGGGCCACCAGAGAAGTCTCAGGATCATTTTTATGAGCCCTGTTTATCTCATTCTGCTAGAGCATCTCTCTGTAAGCCAATTCCTCTGACTCAATTTACATCCTTTACATCCATGGGTTTCTCCTCCAGTCCCATGGTCTACATTCAGGCAATCTTTCCCCGTGCTGTTCAATGCTGCTGCTGCTGCTGCTAAATCGCTTCAGTTGTGTCTGACTCTGTGCAACCCTAGAGATGGCAGCCCACCAGGCTCCCCCATCCCTGGGATTCTCCAGGCAAGAACACTGGAGTGGGTTGCCATTTCCTTCTCCAGTGCATGAAAGTGAAAAGTGAAAGTGAAGTCGCTCAGTCGTGTCTGACTCTTCACAACCCCATGGACTGCAGCCCACCAGGCTCCTCTGTCCATGGGAGTTTCGAGGCAAGAGGACTGGAGTGGGGTGCCATTGCCTTCTCTTGTGCTATTCACTACCCATTCCTATGTGTTTGGGTTCCTGAAGGAATCTCATTCTTTCTTTTCTTTTCTCTAATTTACAGCCTAGGACTAAACCTTTTGTCTTTAAGGATAAACTTGGTATTCTTGGCTCGGAGCAGACTCTCCTCTCATTCTTCCTGGTCTTCTGGCTCCTTCTACTCCCAACCGCTTTGTAAACCATCTGTCCGATTCAGCCACAGCCCTCAGGAAAGGAAAAATCTTAAAGGCTGGCTCCTCAGCCTCCCAGCAGTGTGGGTCACACAAGAAGGCATAAGACTTCTTCCGCCAATTAATAATCAATAGTCCTTGTTTCTTAAAAGATAATCTCTCAAAGGCAGGGCTCAGTTTCCATCTCTAGGTCTAGAAGTACATACAGGCCCTTTCTTGGATCAAGTTGAGAAAATCTACCCCTCCCGCAGCCTCCACACACCCTGGCTTGCCCCTTTCTTTGTGTTTTCGTGGTCTCAGGATTCAAGTCCCAAGGCAGTTATAACTTCAGGGTTCATCATACTGTCAATGGAAAGGCTTGCTGTTGGGCTCTGAGCAGTCCAAGGACGGGTCATGCACAAATTCTTAGTGTCAACAATATTTATTCCATGTTTACAGGGCTCACTATGGGGACACAAAAGCCCATCTGGAGCTCACAAATTAGGCTGAGTTTGCAACAGAACTGTTATGCCCGCAGCACAAGGACCACAGAATAGAGAATAACCCTGTGCTGTGAGTCAGAGGGAAGAAGATGAAGACAGGCCGAGACAACTTTTCAAACTGTATGCTACAAACATAGCTACCAAGGTTCCCTGGAATGGAAGCCCAGAAGAGGAGGTGAAATGCCTCAGTCATCACATTTTTATTCCACTTAGTCACTATGCATGTCATGGACACAATCATAACTGGAAACAGTCTTCAGACAGAAAAGAGTAGAAAGAATATTGGATAAATGGAACCAGTTCACAGGACAGAGATTTGTTTGGTTAAGGGGCTCAAATTTTGCCATATGCAGAAGGTAGATGAAATTATCTTCGGGTAGATGTTTATTGCTGCTGCTGGTAGTGGTTTAGTAGCTAAGTCATATCCAACTCCTGCGACCCCATGGACTGTAGCCCGCCAGGCTCCTTTGTCCATGGGATTCTCCAGGCAAGAATACTGGAGTGGGTTGCCATTTCCCTCTCCATGTTTATTGCTGCTGCTGCTGCTGTTGCTAAGTCGCTTCAGTCGTGTCCGACTCTGTGAGGCTTCATAGATGGCAGCCCACCAGGCTCCCCCGTCCCTGGGATTCTCCAGGCAAGATCACTGGAGTGGGTTGCCATTTCCTTCTCCAATGCATGCAAGTGAAAAGTGAAAGTGAAGTCGCTCAGTTGTGTCCGACTCTTTGAGACCCCATGGATTGAAGCCTACCAGGCTCCTCCGTCCACGGGATTTTACAGGCAAGAGTATTGGAGTGGGGTGCCATTGCCTTCTCTGTGTTTATTGCTAGTGGTAATCAAAGCTGAGCATATGAAACGATTACATATTTAAGTGGTAGTGAAAGTGAAGTTGCTCAGTTGTGTCCGACTCCTAGTGACCCCATGGACTGCAGCCTAACAGGCTCCTCAATCCGTGGGATTTTCCAGGCAAGAGTACTGGAGTGGGGTGCCATTGCCTTCTCCGACAGCTGCTCTTACCTCCAAACAAAAACAAAACTTCATCTGACACAAGTTTCAACTGTTACAAAAAAATTTTTTTAAAGCCCTCTGGCCTTATTTATGGTGACTGATACATAGTCCAATCAATACTGATCAAACTGCCATCTTGCCTTGCTCTCCAAAAATCAGCGGTTTAACACAGACCCAGGGTCTACAGGAGCGGCCACGCCCCGCGGCAACCTCGCGCACCTGTCCCCTCAAGCCGAAGCATTCAGAGGCTCGGTGAGGTGCTCTCTCCTCACAGTGGCCTCCCCTTTTCTCGGCCGGGGCTCCTTACATTTTTCATGGAGCATAAAGTAGAAGTCAGCCACGTATGCAAGACTTGCTAGCATCCCAAACACGACTGCAGCAATTCAGCTATGGTATTGTCATGTGTCCGGAGAAGGCAATGGCACCCCACTCCAGAACTCCTGCCTGGAAAACCCCACAGACGGAGGAGCCTGGTGGGCTGCAGTCCATGGGGTCGCTAAGAGTCGGATATGACTGAGCAACTTCACTTTCTCTTTTCACTTTCATGCATTGGAGAAGGAAATGGCAACCCACTCCAGTGTTCTTGCCTGGAGAATCCCAGGGAAAGGGAAGCCTGGTGGGCTGCCGTCTGTGGGGTCACACAGAGTCGGACACGACTGAAGTGACTTAGCTTAGCATAGCATAGCATAGCATAGCATAGCATAGCATAGCATACTGTCATGTGTCATGACAAGTGGTAGAGACTGGGTTTAATTAATGGAAGCTACAGGAACTCTAATTCTCAGCTGAATATACAAAAAAAAAAAAAAAAACCCAAAACTGTAGAGCTAATCAAAGATAAAATAGATGTAAGCTGGTCATTTTTTGTAAAAAAAAAAGAGTAGACTAGTTGACAACTGTTTGCCAATGGGACTCACTCAAACTCAGGATTGCTCCCAACTTTGAGGTTCTATGGTTTTCTTTTATTTATTTTTGTGTTACAATAAAAACACAAAACTTATGGACATTGAAATTTACATTTCTCATAACTTTCATACGTCTTTACTGAGGTTCCCTTCACTCTCCACAGTTATTTGCCAATGGCACAAAGAGAGGCTGTAAATTTCTGATACAGCACTTATCAAAGTGCACTAACATTTTTTTTGTTCTTTTTAAAAACTGAAGTATAGTTCATGTGCAATATTGTGTAAGTTACAGGTGTACAATATAGTGACTCATAATTTGGAAATGTTATATACTCCACTTACAAAATATCAGCTATATCCTTGTACTTTATAGAAGGATAAATATATCCTTGTACTTTATCCTTGTACCTTACTTTACACCTAAAAATTTGTACCTCTTTTTCCTCTGTTTTTATATTGCCCCACCCTCCTAGGGGTTCTATGGTTTTAGAAAGGGGATTAAATAAGAATATCAGTGTACTAGTGGTTTGCCCTAAACTCAACAATGTTCACATTTAAGCATGATCTGACACGATTATTACAGATCACAAAGTGCTACATCTTAATCTTAATTTCAAGAGTCCTGATTCTACTTCCTTATCTTGCAACTGGTACATATTGGGACAGGAAGCCCCTCACATATTTCCTATTTCTGTAAATCTCTAAAGTGAAAACTGTGCCATTTTAACAGGTCAAGGATAGCAGAAGCCAGTTAAAATATGTTGTCATTTATCATATGCTGATAGCTTTCTTAAAAGCTATACTTTATTAACATTAAACAAAATCATTTGGCTACCAAAGAACACTTTTTTTGTGTTCAGAATTTCAAAATACATATAACAATAGAAACAACTGCATTTTATTAAGTCAAGCTTATATTTTCAGTGGTCATAAAAAGCACATCCCAATTATCACAAATCTAGAATGACAGGCATTAACTGCATCTCTGTCCCCACAGACTACTAATTTCATTGATGAGACTTCCTATAGCTTTTACTGGCCATCAGCAGATAAGTGAGGGTGGGGGTGACCAAATGCACCAGGACCAATATAACCTTCCTATAAATGATAAATATGAACTTGCTTGTGCTCTGACTTGACGAATCAAGTCACTATATTTTAGTGGTGATTTTCAAGCAGAAATACTTGAACTCACTCCACTAATTTTATGACAGTAGTGGCAAGATAAAGCATGGAATAATCAGACATTCTACAAAAACACAAGCAGTATTTCTGCATTTTTCTCAAGTCATAAACTGGTTTGAGCCTTGGGAAATCAGATTTTGCCTTTTAATACAGATTTTGAACTCCTTTTGTTTGTTTGTCTATTATGCTGCTGTCTTATCATAAAATATGTGAGAACTTGTTTCTAACTTTGTCTGTGTGACATGGAGATTCATCTTCTACCCATTATACAAAAGTTCTTTTCTTGTGTCTTCTGCAAAGCAATTTATACAATTAAGTAAACTTTAGGAGACTTTAGCCTGATGGTATCATAGCTCCTCAAAGGAAAGTATCCTGATAATAAACAGATTCTTAAAAAAAAAAAAAGAAATGATCATTTCAAAGATGCAACTCTAAATTTGTTCAATCCAGGTCAATAAATGGCCATAAAAATTCACAAGTCTGTCACACTTTTTATTTAACATGCACCCCCCTGCCCACCCCTTGCTCTTACCTGAACTGACCCCTCAGAGAGATAAAGGATAGGAGAAGAAAATATTAAGGAAAAGATTCTTTTTAGCCCACCTTGCATATATCATTCCTCTCTAAGATGG
Organism: Tragelaphus eurycerus; assembly: GCA_935064755.1. Lineage (NCBI taxonomy): Eukaryota > Metazoa > Chordata > Mammalia > Artiodactyla > Bovidae > Tragelaphus > Tragelaphus eurycerus. The sequence goes on along the minus strand of CAKXYN010000034.1, from coordinate 4,964,439 downwards.
CTGGTGAGCAACTGGCAATTTGTTAAATTAAGTCATTTCCTTGGAATCATTCTTCGTGACGGAAGGGCCACATTTCTGGTCTATAATGAGCCATTAGTTTAAAAGTGCCTGTTCAGCATATTCCTTTTTCGCTGATGGTATCTGAAACTAACCAGTATACGCCATCAGCATATGCAAAGAAGTCAGAAAGACAGTGACAGTGAAACCATCTTTATCAGGAATCACTACTACATGAGGCCAGTGTGTTCCTATAAGACTTCTTTTTTCAATGGCTGAATTTGTTCTATCAATAGCTCAATGCAAACAATAGGTCTTTAGTCACTGATCATCTTAAAAGTCCCCCAGTTAAAGACCAGAGCATAACCTTTAAGTTGTGTGAATACTTTTATTCCAAATTCTTGGTTCCAGATTTTTTAAATAGCCTGCTTTATTAAGATTTTTTTCAAAAGAAGCCTGTACATAGGAATAGATTTTCATCTTTATCATTTTCTTTTCTGTACAGATTTTCATTTTTATCATTTTCTTTCCTGTGCATAGACTGACCAGAAGGAAATAAATTACACTTTGTTTACATATCAACTTATCAAAAAAGGACATGAAAAACTGCCACCAGAACAGCCTCTTATTTATCAACAGCCTGAAACCCTAAAAGAAACTATTTTAGAAGAAAAATAAGTAGATGTTAAAGAGAAAGTAATACAATAGTCAATTGTATGTAAGACATAAGATTTGTTTACGTGTGTGTATTTGGTAGGAAAAATTCTTTTTCTTAATCATATTGCTATTGCTATTAGTACTATTGCTACTTCAAAGATATACACCTGATAGCCAGCTGATGAAAAATCCAGAGATTTCTTTCACTGCAGGCTCCTTCCACTTTTTGGGGGATAGATACTGGTATCAGGTACAATTAAGAATATTAACCTAAGAAGTGAACTTTGCATGTCCCTTCATGAGCAGAATTTTTGGCTTACTGTTATTACAGGGAAAAGACTAATTTTATTTGATTCTGTTATTAATTTTCTGACTTTTGACTTGATGTCTCAGATCCCACTAGAAAAGCCTAAGGCACCAGAATAATGGTATTGCTTTGCACGTAAGTTTTGTAAGTATGGCATTATAACCCAGGTCAAATATTTGTGAAAAGAAAAGAAATTTAAAAAAAATCATCACGACAGTATCATAGGACAAAAGAGATCAAAGTACTTCTCCGTTCACTGGGGGAATGAGACAGATGAAAAGATGTTTCAAAACCAGTAGTATTGATGAGAGTATTCAGCCCCTCTACAGGACAAGAGAAAAAAAGGAAATCTGAAGACTCCTCAGAGGTCAGGGCAATCCCTACTCTGATCAGTCCTATTTGTGTTCAATTTCTAATTGGCTTAGAATCCTGTGAGGCTCCAGGGCCTGCCAACAAGGGTACAGAAGTTGGAGATGCCGCTACGATCTTCATTTAGTATCTTTGAACCCCATTCATCCTTTGACCAAGATAAACACCATTCTAAAGAAATCCAAATGAAAAAATATTTCTGTAAACAGAGAGCAAATATAATTAAGTTCTACCCAGTTAAACTATTGATTCAAGTAAATCAACATCACACTCAAACAAATTTGCACTTCTAAGGTCTAGGTGGTAATATTTATGCTCGCTTGCAATACTACTGAAAAATTCAATCGTTAGGAAGAGGAAGGCATAAGAAAAAAAACAAAAATAGGGCTGTGAGACCAATTAAAATAGTCTCAGCAGTTTTATCATTCACCTCCTTTTCTCGATTCTTCAATTCCTCACGTTCCAAGAGCTGCTGCTGCTGCTGCTGCTGCTGCTGCTAAGTCACTTCAGTCGTGTCCGACTCTGTGTGACCCCATAGACAGCAGCCCACCAGGCTCCCCCATCCCTGGGATTCTCCAGGCAAGACACTGGAGTGGGTTGCCATTTCCTTCTCCAAGAGCTGACTGTTTTGCAAATCAAAATGCACGATAATACTGAAAACACTACCAACATTTATTATACCCAGGAATCCATTCTCCTCTGAAAGTTCAACCCTACCAACACAAATGACCAAATGGGCTGTTTTAGCAGGTTCATTTGACTTTTCCATACACGTATGATTTCATGGATGACCATTAGGCTCATCTGAACTTAGACATGCTTTTTAGAAGCACAAATGTTTTCCCAGGAGCTGCTTGAGAGAAATAATTGAGATTGATATCCTGAGTCATTTTTTACATGTGGGCAGTCTCTGATCAATGTAGAACAGGTTTTTCTGTTTTCATTTACTACTTTTTTTTTTTTTGTCATAATTTACTTCTATTCCTACAGTAAGAAAAAGAATTCAAACATATTTGATATTAGGTGTGCGAGCCAAGTTTCAAAGATGAGATAAACACTACCACAATTCTTTTAGCTGATGTTCAGGATTAACCCAAAGTACCACCTAGCAGAGGTGAAGAAAAGGATTTACTATATTTGTGGTGAAAAGGAAGCATTTGTTGAATAAATTTTAAAAATGTCTGTGTACTTCTATCTAAATTCTGTTTACATAGTTAAACAATTTGTGTAATAGTTTGTACATGAGTGAAAAGGTAATTACTTTATCTCTTGAAGAGAATTTATCTTTAATCTACCTAGATCACTTGATTTCTGTTATGTCAATTTTGAGTTACATAAAAGCATTCATTTTCTTTCATTTCCTTCACAATATGGCTAAATTACTTCATCAGTTATACTTATGAAAATATTCCATTATTCATTATTTCATTTCATTACAAAAGAAACAGAAAATAATATAATATACTATATATACCAATAAATATTTGGACTTAGTTGCATTGAATTAATAAAATTTTTGCCAGCAACAAATGCAAAAGGCAGATGCAGAGCTTCAGTGAGAACACCTGCTTCGAAAATGTCCAGAATCGCTGAGGGGCGAGAGGAAGAGGAAACAGGGACTAACCACATTGTGAGATTTGTTCTGAGGTGATGAAAAGATTCTAAATTAGTGGGTTATGGGTTGTACAACTTCGTGAAAATACTAAAAGCAATGAGTTGTACACTTTAAAAGGGTGAATTTTATGGTACTGTCATATCACAATGAAGTAGTTAGCAAAAAATCTTTTTTTTTTTTTTACTTGAACTCTTAAACTCTTAAGGGAGATATGCACACTTGAGTATTTTCTTATATACTTTGTCCTGTTGATAACAAAATCCCTATATTTTCAAATAAGGATTTCCACAGTGACATTACAGTAAGATTTGAACCACTAATAACATTGGCATGTTTCCAGAGAAAAGATGGCTGAACACAATGAAAGGCAAGAAATTCTAAAAGAATACTCTCAGCTATAATGATCACATTCAGGGGTGGCATAAAAAATAAAAGAAACCATAACATTTTTTTCTCTTACACGTGAAGCCATCTTTGCACTCTTTCTTCAAGTTCCAATATTAAATTACATCTACATTTCACTAAGTTCAAAGATGGTCCACACAATCAACAACTGTCACATAACTCTATCACATTTAAGGTTCTCCTTCCTAATTTTAATTGAAGCATATTTGATTTATAATATTATGTACAGCACAGTGATTAAATATATATATGCTATGCCAAGTCACTTCAGTCGTGTCCGACTCTGTGTGACCCCATAGATGGCAGCCCACCAGGCTCCCCTGTTCCTGGGATTCTCTAGGCAAGAACACTGGAGTGGGTTGCCATTTCCTTCTCCAGTGCATAAAAGTGAAAAGTGAAAGTGAAGTCTCGCAGTCATGTCTGACTCCTAGCGACCCCACGGACTGCAGCCCACCAGGCTCCTCTGTCCATGGGACTCTCCAGGCAAGAGTACTAGAGTGGGGTGCCATTGCCTTCTCCGAAATATATATATATACATATATATATATGCATATAAATATATATATCCTTTTCCATTATAGATTATTACAAGACACTGAATATAGTTCCCTGTGGGTCCTTGTGTTTACCTATTTTATATATAGTAGTGTGTATCTGTTAATCCCAAACTCCTAATTTATCCCTCTCTACTTTTCACCCTTTGGTAACCATAAATTTGTTTTCTATGTCTGTGAGTCTATTTCTGTTTTGTAAATAAGTTAATTAGTACCATTTTTTTTAGATTCCACATAGAAGTGATACCATATGATATTTGTCTTTCTCTGACTTACTTCACTTAGTATGGTAATCTCTAGGTCTTAAAGGTTTTCTTCTGACTTCTCTAGGAAAACAGATTTTACTCTTTACAGCTGTATTACTCACCAACCCAGGCAAGCTGTTAACTAATCAGAATCTCGGCCTGACAACTGCTCTAATTTACTGATTCTATTTTGGTGCCACCATGGGTCCATCAAGCTCCTCAATCACTGTCAACTACAGAATAAGGGAAAGTAGACGAGTTTCATTTTTAATGATTACTTAAAGGCCGAGTTTCATTTGCATCACAGCTCTATGTATGCAAAATTACTCAGACAAAGCCCCAAACCAATTGACCACGGGACACATGCACTTATATGAAGTGGGGACCTAAAAAAGAATTCACAGGGATGAAACAAACAGAATGAGTATCATTTAAGATATACTTGGCAAAATAACAATGGGAGAGTTAGCTTTAAGGGTTTTGTTTGTTTACTTGTTTTTTTGTTTGGGCCACACCGCGTGGCATGTGGGATCTTAGTTCCCTGACTAGGGATCGAACCTGTATGCCCTGCATTGGAAGCATGCAGTCTTCACCGCTGGACCACCTGGGAAGTCCCAGCTTTAGGGTTTTATCACTAGAAGCAGCAATAACAGCGGCTGTGGAATTTCTCCTGGGAAGATTGATGCCTTATTTGAGAATGGATGCGCTGGATAATGTACTTCCTTGGTCTATCGAGGTAAAAGTTGTATCTGAAGGTACTGGTTAGACTCAGTGCCTCTGGAAATCCCTCCTACCTAGCCTTAAGATTGAGTATTATATGAAAAGTCAAACCCAACTAATTTTATCATCTCACTTCCATGTTATATTTGGGCCGAAAAAGATAGAAGAGAAATTCTCTGAAATTAGCCTTTGGAAATTGGAATGCCATAGAGGATGCAAAGGCTTCCCTGGTGGCTCCGCAGGTAAAGAATCTGCCTGCAATGCAGGAGACCTGGATTCGATCCCTGGGTCGGGGAGATCCCCTGGAGAAGAGAATGGCAACCCACTCCACTATTCTTGCCTGGAGAATCCTATGCCTACAGTCCACGGGGTCACAAAGAGTCGGACAAAACTGAGCGACTAACACTAACACGCTAGAGGATGCAAAGGCCATCGTAAGTAAACTGGTGGTGGGGGGGGGGGGGTTGCATGCTTTCCTTCTTACCCAGGTCTCCAGCTGACCTCCTTCGAGACTTTCATCTTGTCATTGGTGGTGGTGGTTTAGTCGCTAAGTTGTGTCTGACTCTTGCAATCCTGTGGACTATAGCCCACCAGGCTCCTCTGTCCACGTTACTCTCCAGGCAAGAATACTGGAGTGGGTTGTCATTTCCTTTTCCAGGGGATCTTCCCAACCCAGGAATGGAACCCGGGTATCCTGCATTGCAGGCAGATGTTTTACCAACTGAGCTACGAGGGAAGCCCCAATTTTGTCATTATTCCTTGTTATGGATGCTCAGGGCTCTTTCCTGGGCCCCTTATTTCCTAAGACTTTTTACTATCTGGGTTTTCTCTCCAGTGCAATGGGAGACAGGTGTGGCTGCTACCGTACCGCCTTAAAGCTGCGCTTATGTTTATAATGTCCTTGCTTGAACGTGGGCACCTCCCAGACAGTTCCTGTAGAGCTAGAATATCCTGTCTACCCTCATAATTCTCCTGCAATGAACTTTTCTTACAGTTGAATTACCAATATGTATTTCTTGATGCCACACTCCTTCAACCCATCTTCCCATTTTCCACCCATCCCTTGAATGCTATATAAAGAGGCAATTTTATTCGATGTGCTTTATTTACATGTTTACTCATTGAAAATCACTGTTATCTTTTCAGCACATTGAAGTCTAACAGACTGTGCCATATTACACCAAGGTACCACTGACAGCACCGAAATTTGTTTTTCTAATTTGTAATAAGCCTAAACCATAATTCAGATGCTATAAAAAGCAATAGAGCCATACTCCCCTGATGTATGAAAATCATATCAGCTTTTGCAATTTATTTTTTGTAACACAGTTTTAAACCGATTGCCGTGCCTTTAGGTTGGTCGCCTGTTGATATATACCAACCAGTTCCAACACAGACATATACAGGTTAGCTTTTCAGCTCTCAATTGAATCAGCTCTTTCAGAGAGTCATGTAACTGAGCTGAAATTCTACTGCAGTGTGCATTTATTCTGAAGGACTGTATCAATCCCAGGAAAGAGTCTTGACACTTGAGGGTAATTCAATGTCACCCTGTCAGGCAGTAAGAAAGCTTTTCCAGTTCTTTCTATAGGCTGAAGAAGTACTTCTTTAGCACACAGCAGTCTTCTGGTTTTTCAAGCCAAAAATGAATGGTTAACTTTGGATATGAAGTAGGAGACATTTAATAATTAAATTTAGAATTTCTCTGAATTATTATGATAAAAATTATAGGCATGGCCAACACCAGGTTGATGACGAGTCCAGGACTGTCTCCTCTGGAGTGCCATAGTAATTCTTCAATGGAAGAGACTGACTCAAGCTCCACCCAAGATGCTACCTACTTCAGTCCATGCTTATGAAGAACTTGCTCTTTCAGCTCTAAGGTTCAATGCCACCGTAAAGATGGTTCTCCAGATGGAATGGCAGGCGACATCCACGCAATCCTACAGTTTCCAGAATTTTTACTCTATTAACCCACATCAAGCACACAACTCAGACATATGAAACAACCATTAAGGATTGACTACGCTGCATTTCCAGGTTCTTGGAAAAGAATAATGAAAACCTGTGGAAAAAAGTTTTAAGAGAAAAACAAATATCGTATACCAACGCATATATAAGGAATCTAGAAAAATGGTAGTGATGAATCTATTTTCAGGGAAGGAGTGGAGATGCTGGAGGAGGAAATGGCAACCCACTCCAGTGTTCTGGCCTGGAGAATCCCAGGGACAGAGGAGCCTGGTGGGCTGCCGACTACGGGGTTGCACAGTCAGACATGACTGAAGTGATTTAGCAGCAGCAGCAGCGGAAATGCAGACATAGAGAATGGACTTGTGGAAAGAGGGGGATGGAGACGGTGGGATGAACTGAGAAAGTGGTATTGACATATACATACTACCCTTTGTGAAATAGATAATGAGTGGGAAGCTGCCGTAATAACACAGGAAGCCCAGCCCTGCGCTCTATGGTGACGGAGAGGGGTGGGATGCAGTAGGGAAGAGAGGGAGGAGAGTTAAGAGGGAGAGGGTGTGTGTGTGTGTGTGTGTGTGTGTGTGTAGTTATGACTGGTTCATGTTGCTGTGCAGCAGAAACTAACACAACATTGTAAAGCAATTATCCTCCAATTAAAAAATAAAGTAAAAGTTTTCAAAGACAGGAAAAGGTAAAAGCAGGAAAATATTTGAGGTTGCTTAACATAATCAATATAATCATAATCTCAATATTTCTGAGACAATAATTTTCAAGACTCTATTATTTGCCCAGAAGCAGCTATGAAAGTGAAAGTCGCTCCGTCGTGTCCAATTCTTTGCCACCCCATGGGCTGGCTATACAGTCCATGGAAGTCTCCAGGCCAGAATACTGGAGTGGGTAGCCTTTCCCTTCTCCAGTGTCTCTTCCCAACCCAGGGATCGAACCCAGGTCTCCCTCATTGCAGGCGGATTCTTTACCAGTTGTCACAAGGGAAGGCCAGAAGTGGCTGTGGATGGAGTTAAATGTGGATGGAAAACAACTTGAGACACTGAGGTGGGTTTTCAATTGAAGAGCACTACACCCTTTTTTCACTAAGGAAAAAAGAAATGTAGATTTCTACCACTTCTTTATTTTTGCCTCTCTAAGGTCAGTAAAGAACTTTGAAAGTGAAGAGGATCATGACATTATCCAGTCTGATCCAGATCCTGGAAAAGCTTTTCTAAGACATGAATGGTCTTTTCCTTTTTCCTATCTCCCCGAGACTGCTGGTTTTGACGGGAACATTTTCCTTCACATTATACTTCAGTGACATCAAGCTCTCTCTCAAACAAAACAACTGAAAAAACGATCCTCTTTTCCTCCTGGGGCTGGGGGTGAAGAGGGGAAACACAGAAATGGAAAACTGGAAAATACTCTTGGAAAGGAGGCTAATGCATTTTTGGGGTCAAAATCATCTAATTTTGTGGTCACTCTCATTGACTAGTCAGTCTGATTTTTATAGCATCCAGACACTGGCTTCAAACACTGAGGACATTCCTCTGCTTCACTCTTGGACTGTTTCGTGTTGTTTGATCACATCCTTATTTGGTTATTATACTTTGATAATAATGGGACATACACTATTTTGCTTCCTCCAATTATTTAAGTAGTCTCGTTGGTAAGCATCTGATTTTTAACAGATGGCATTTAATACTATCAGCAAAAAAGGAGTGGTACTTCTGATCAAGTGGCATTTCATGAATCTGGAGACTCACATATGCCCAGCAGAACATCACCACTCAACATCACAGTGACTAGGTGGTCACCCAACTTCAAGCTGAATCTCAAACAATTGTGATTTCCACTGTTCTGTTTTTCAGTTCCCTAGTGAACATCTGCCTGCAACTAATTCTTCCCTGATTGCTCTGTGATATCTCCACTTACCAGGTACAGAAAGTACCAGTATTTTGCTTTTGAGTCATGTCTGTATTTCCCCAAAGACCTATGATAAATATACACTGATAGTCTCCAGTTCTGTCTAGCAGCTCTGGAGTTCCCATCATTGCTGGTGAATTTCACTATCTCAAGATGGACTGGTAGGCTAAGACTTCACCTGCCCTCTCCTTGGGTATCATCAGTAGTTAAGCGGGTGACTGTGAGGCAGTATTGCAGGTCTGATGCAGAGATGGCTTCAAGTAAAAAGGATGGGATTAAGGGCAACCATGGGAGACAGGTTCTAGCTCCACGTGCCCACTGTTGTGAGATGTCAGGCAAATACCATATTCTCTCTGGGCTGTAAGGTCCTAATCTGTAAAAAGAGTACCACGTACACTGCAAAGCTCCTTTCATTTTACTACAAGGACACTGCATAGGGGCTGTCTGAGGAAGTATTATTAGCATCACCGGCTGTGTGCTCAAATCCTTTCTTTCTCTCACTCTCTTGCTCACATGTGCACACACCCACACACATTTTGCTTGATTTGCAGGATGACTTCTTTGAGACATGACCTAATTTCATTTAGGCTCAGGATCTTCTCAGTGTGGGTTTTCAGAGTTGCTTTATATAATTAAAATATGGAATATGAGACCGGAGCTCAGACTTTATTACCATTAGTCATGCTCAAAAGAAAAATAAGGAACTGATCTAGTGCAATGATGGGTCAGAAAGAAAAAAAAAACTCACAATAAAAAGAGTCCTTTAAACACTGAAGCACCTCATGAGACTAAATATTAGGAAGACTGCAATCTCTGACATGTCAGAATAGTTACATAGTGGAGACTCTTGAAAAGAAAACACACTGAAATTGGAACACTCATCTATGGGAAGCAAACAGACATATGAATACTGGCAAAGTCTGAGAATGAACATCTGCATTCTAGGATTTACAATTATGATAATAATTGATACTAACAAGTGTTGGATATAAGCTAGGACATATATTTTTAAAATATGAGTTTTAACCAGATAAATTCTAGGGGTGAAAGGCAGAAAAGAAGATTAAGTTACAACCCTGTACCCTTTGTGAAAAGAAGACACTTGTTTCTACCTGGTAGAATGGGCTCCAGACACAGTGTTTAAGAAAGCACAGCTGAGACGAAGCCAAATCTGCTCCCTGAGCCGGATAGGAGGAAACCAAACACAAGGAAAACAGACCAGCGTGAGAGATGCATCCTTATGTTAAAAAATGAATCAAAGTGCCAAGGAGTTGCTCTTGTTCTTTCCACAAATTAAAGTGGAACGTCTACACAGCTCAGCGGTCTTTTACGTACTCATAACACCTCATGCGAAGAGTTGACTCATCGGAAAAGACCCTGATGCTGGGAGGGACTGGGGGCAGGAGGAGAAGGGGACGGCAGAGGATGAGATGGCTTGATGGCATCACCGACTTGATGGACATGAGTTTGGGTGACCTCTGGGAGTTGGTGATGGACACGGAGGCCTGGCCTGCTGCGATTCATGGGGTCGCAAAGAGTCGGACACGACTGAGCGACTGATCTGATCTGAACAAATGTTATGTAGGAATAATGAAACAGAAAACTTTCCTTATCCTCGGGAACATCTCTCTCTATGCCACAAAGGTTCTCAAGATTTTCATTTTTCTGGATCAAAGAGAAGAAAATGAACAAAGTAATCTGCACATGAAACCACAGTTTCTCCAGGGGATCAACACTTTGCAGTTAGCCTCAGTATCTTCCATCTAACGATTTCTGAAACAGAGAATGCTGGATAAAAAGGAAGAGCATGCTCCTTCTGTCTTGTGCTCTGCTCGTGATACCAGGGCCACTTAAAGAATATATATTCTTTGAAACTTTAAATATCCATTTTAAAATGAGTGACCTGTAGAGAAGACAAATTAAGCTGTCCTTGGAGCCATTAGCTAAAACGATCCTTTGTTCCATACAATGTAGCTTTTTGCATAATGAAATCTCTTCTAAGATTATGCATATGTGCAAGGAGCAGCCCCCACCTCTTAAGGAAAAAAATCCTCTTTAAGGAAAAAAATTCATTTTCCAGTGGTTCACAACGAGTCAAGGCAGCTCCCATCAAAAGCACTGGGTGACAGGCTTCCCCCCAACAAAGACTGTGATGACCTGCTTGTATTTTAAAACCTTGACAGGGATGATGATGTCTTCCTCCCGGGTACTTAACTGCACTTGGAGGTCAGAGGAATGGCCCCTGAAAGGGAAATTCCATACATGACCGTCTTGGAGGAGCCAGAGTGGAGAGGGCGTGTTTCTCACTCCTGCTCAGTCCTGTGAAAGTGTTAGTCGCTCAGTCGTGTCCAGCTCTGTGACCCCACAGACTACAGGGGAATGGAATCTCCAGGTAAGAATACTGAAGTGGGTAGCCATTCCCTTCTTCAGGGAGTCTTTCCAACCCAGGGATTGAACCAAGGTCTTCTGCATGGCAGGCAAATTCTTTACCATCTGAACCACCACGGAAGCCCTTCTTGGCCTTGGTCCCTTGTCAAATGCATGGGGCGGAATTTCTTATGAGGAGCCAGTGACTCTTCAGTTCAAGACTGTGACTCAGGTTTATCCACAAAAGCTATTCAGTTCCTTCCGGATATACCCTGCATTCATTATCTTCCTGCAACTTAGAGTAATCCGGCCTCAAGGAATCAAAAGGCAAATGCTGTTGTTTCTTGTACAGACATATCTTAAGCCAATTTATTCATACATGCATATGTTTGTGACCCACTTTGGAATATCGGTGAATTGCAGAGTCTGACTAATTTTTCCAGGAAGCTTTCATTACACCATCTTTCTCCCCTTAGAGGGGACTTCTGATTCCCTGGACCAACTTTCTGGGGCCAAAGCCCAGTCGGAATCTAGAAATGCAGAAACAGGGAGACTCTGCTTGTCACAGCTGTGCCAGGCAAAGAGCCTACATGACAGAAAATCGTGTGCTGCTGGACAAAATGACTTTGCTAAGAGGCTGAATGAAACTGACTCACTCATGATCCATTAGGCAACTGGCTGGCATCCAAGAGGCCAGAAAAAAATAGCTGCACAGGATAAATCTTTGTGTCTGTTGCCAGCGGCCAACTGTGCTAAATTCTCACAGTGGATGTATGTAATAGGTAGTGCTGGTCCTGTCTGGAGAACATTAAAAAAAAAAAAAAAAACCTTGATTTAATTTGAAATATACTTAAAGTATGCATAGTATGCCAAGTATCTTATGCATATTAGAATTGGACTTTGGAGGTTAATTAAGTTATGGAAATAAAGTAGGAAGAAGAGGAATTAGACCTCAAAGGTTGATTTATTTGCTTGTCTTCCATTAGAACAGTACTGTGTATACAGGGGCTGCTCAATAAAGGTGTTTTGCTGCTAACTATGAAGATGATGATGATGTGATAAACTCAGTAACATTTTTTTATTCAGGGAAAACACGAGATATCTAATTTAATTGTCAAGGCAGAAAACAGATCAACTATTAAAATCAAAATCTAAAAGAAGGATGCTACTAAAGTATCTCCTTTACACCAAACCTGAATGCGCACAACTAGTTAAATTAGGAGGAAAAAATACAAATTTTACCACTGAATCACGCCGACAATTCTCCCAACTTGTTTTGTTATTCCTGTTTAACTTCTGCATAATAAAGCTACCTTTTTCCAAAGTTTTAATCAGTTAAACAAGAACAGATAAACAGGACTTACCTAGTGGCATAGTGGATAAGAATCCGATTGCCAATGCAGGGACACAGGTTTGAGCTCTGGTCCGGGAAGACTCCATGTGCACAGTCCACAACAACTCCTGGGCCCACGTGCCAGGGCCTGGGAGCCACAGCTATTGAGCCCATGTGCTGCAACCACTGAAGCCCACATGCCTAGAGAAGGCCCCACAATGAGAAGCCTGCATACTGTAACTGGGAGTGGGCCCTACTCAACACAACTAATGAAAGCTCGCACATAGCAACCAAGACCCAGTGCAGCCAAAAATAAAACAAGTAAACACGTAAGCTTTTAGAAAGTCTATCATAATGTATATAACTTTAAAAAAACCAGATGAATACTTTTAAAGCAGTGCTTAATATGTTGTAATAAACATCTTGTCTCAGTAGTACATTAAAAAATATTGGTGGCTGCAATTAAAATTCTCTTATCCTCAGACAATATTCAGATTCTGTGTTTCTTAACAGCATGCCTAGGGTAAGGTGGAGAGGTGAGGGACAAAGGGAGGGAAGGAAGGAGCGGGGGAAGAGACAAGAGATTACGACAAAATCCCTAGACTTCCACATAACATTTGAAAGGATAACTCTCCAATAGTAGTCAGATGACTCCTACCAGGAATCTATGAGAAAATAAAATCACTTCAAATTCCTCCATCCTTTGTGATGGCGCCCCAGACTCAATGTCAAGATCCCTGATAAAGGGTCATCCACTCAAGGTTACTGTCAACGTTGAAAAGGTAAAAAAAAAAAGGGCCATGTGTGTGCATTCCTTGCTTTATGTAGGTGCCCATGGAGTTTGACCTTTACCAGGAGACTTATGTTGGGTGATTTTAATGCTTTGGTGCCCTGGGTCTTTACTGCCTTGGAGCTTTATTGAACTGTTAGAGAATACTGAACAGGGCTTAAAATGCTGGGTTGAGGGTCCTGTAGGAAGGCAGCACTAGGCATCTGACAAGTTGGGATCTCTGGATCTGTGTTGCCCTCACTGTACACGTGGACGCGATGGGCAACCGTATGAAACCAGAAAATGCAGGGCATCCAGCCTGGCTGGAGAAGAGCTGACACCTTCACATGGTGATGGGCAAGCTGCGGAGCCCTGAAACTTGCTGCAGAGAGTAAGCGCACATGCTGGGGTGCTCTGTTGTTCAGTTGTTAAGTCGTGCCCAACTATTTGAGAGCCCCTGGATAGCAGCACGCCAGGCTTCCCTGTCCTCCACTATCTCCCGGAGTTTGTTCACACTCAGATCCATTGACTAGGACCTTTGTGGGCAAAGTGATGTCTCTGCTTTTTAATATGCTTTCTAGTACACATGGGGGCAATGGCATTATGGGTTCCTGGGGTCCCATCACCACTTTGACAAGAGGAAATCTGATTCTATTGTTTTAAAGCAAAACCACAGGGTTTCATTTGCAGAAAACAAGGATTCAGATACTTCAAAAAAAAAAAAAAAATTTTGAAAATCACTAGGACCTAAACTAGCATTGAGTAGCTAGCTCTATTGGAAACTGACTCATTCAAGGTGACATGACATCCAGGTTCTTAAAGTTGAGGATATATTAAATTTGGACTCAGGAAAGGTCATGGACATCTCAGACCACTTAAGATAGACCTACATTCCTAGACAGACCCCAGAATTAAATCAGTTTCCTCCTGGATCCCTCTCCTAGGCCACACCAGACAAATAATACAATTCAAATGATTAAGATTAGAATAGAAGCCAAAACATTTTCAGAGGCAAGAGGTTGGACTCAATTTGACTAGGGTATTATCATGGGATGTACAGGAAATCCCACACTTCTTTAAGATTTGCTACTCATGACCATGAACTGTGTTAATAGTTAAGAAAAAGATGTGAACCATTTCATAAGATAATGAAATGAAAATACAGATGTTAACACGTTTCTTTCTTAATAGGTAGGTAATCCAAACGGTGGGCTTCCCAGGTGGCAAAGAACCCATCTGCCAATGCAGGAGACGTGGGTTTGATCCCTGGGTCAGGAAGATTCCCTGGAGAAGGAAATGGCAACCCACTCCAGTATTCTTGCTTGGAGAATCCCATGCCAGAGGAGCCTGGTGAGCTATAGTCCACGGGGTCACAAAAGAGTCGGGACATGACTTAGTGACTAGATAACAACAGCCCAAAGGGTGTCCTCAGCACAGAAAGATATAACTTAGCTATTAAAGAACAAACACAATTGCAAACACTCCTGACTTATTGAGAAAATTCAAAAGGCAAACCTTGTTAGGGAGAAAAACAGAAAGAACAAGGAAAGCGGCTTATTCACAGCTGCAATAGGCTATAGTTCCAAAAGCGATCTTTCTTCATTCTTTGTATTACTTGCAAATATCAGGAAAGGTGATTTTTCTCACATTGCATTGATCCAGAAACAATACACACTCAGCCCATGAACTCTTCCTCTTTTTTTTTTTTTTTTCTCCTGCTGTGGCTATAATCCTAGATTTATCTACACACTGCCAAACACCAAGTCCCTTCTAGAAAAGCAGATATTATGAGAATCTGTGAAGCGAAGTATCTTATCATAAAATTTTTTTCCAATTTCTACTATTTGATCATAAAAACCCCAATGATACACAGAATAGGCTCATTATTTCTTGGACAACAACACAGTTGGCTATACGGTTGCTTTTTCAGTTCTATCAATCCCTTTGGGTATTCAAGATACTATCTTGCTTTTCTTGGCGGCAGCATCCCCTCTTGGAAAACATCTGGACCACAAGGCACATGTTGTGTTTAAGATTATGGTGTGACGACCCTAGGAGGCCGGCTAGAGCCTAGACAATACAAGAACAAATGCGATGCAGAGTAATTCAACATTTCAAAAGCCTAATAAATGAACCAGCAACAAGCTGGGCGTTCACGAGTATCATAAAAACAGGAACCAGAATTCACAGAGAATCAAACTGATTTAACTTAAAAGAGAATATTTACTTGTCTTTAGGAACTAACAACCTGGAGCAGCAATCATTTTAATAACTTAATATGGAACTTAAATAATTGTGGAGAAGCTATCACTATTATTACACTGGGTCTCCTGGGGCTTACGAAAATGATTTTCTGAGAGTTTTACCAGGGAAGGAAACTCCTTGGATATATAGAGTTGGGATTTGATCATCACTCAACAACTATATTTTGTGCACGTACCTCACAAGGGTTCAGGACTGGGCCCAAGGGGAAGCAGACAGGTGAGGATTAAAACTAATAAATGGTAGTGATAACAGGATTTCTGTCTTAAAGAGTTTACTGTCTAAAAATAGGGAAAATAGGGTAAATTTTAAAAGAATCTTTATAAAAAGCAGCTTTTGGCAAATCCTTGTAGCTAGGAATAAAAGTAGTTTTGTTCTATGCCTTGAAAGATGAGTATAACACCAATTCAAGGAGACTGATTATGCATTCCAGCTAGGAGGAGTAACATAGGTGAAAAAAAAACCCACACAAGGTATTTGAAAATTATATTGAGCCCTGAAGGACCATGAATCTTAGCTCAAGCTGCAGTTTTGTTTTTTTTTATATAGTGAATATTTTAGTCAATTCATTCGTTTCTTTTTCTTTCATTAGAAATGTTATTTGCAGCAATGTGGGTGGATCTAGGGATTATCATACTACTGGTGAAGTAAGCTACACAAAGAAAGACAAATATTATTAATATATATCACTTATATGTGGGGTTTGTTGTTGTTCAGTCACTCGGTCGTGTCTGACTCTTTTGCAACCCCATGGACTGTAGCCCACCAGGCTCCCCTCTGTCCATGGGATTCTCCAGGCAAGAATACTGGAGTGGGTCGCCATTTGCTTCTCCAGGGGATTTTCCCGACCCAAGGCTTGCACCTGCATCTCCTGCATTGGCAGGCGGATTCTTTACCACTGAGCCACCAGAGAAGCCCCAATAATACATGTTTTATATATTTTATACATATAAAGCCAAGTCACTTTGGAAACTAACACAATATTGTAAATCAACTATACCCCAATGAAAAAAAATTAGTAGTCTTATTCTACCCTTTCACGATTTCCCTTCCTAAATACAATTCAAAGTAAATTGTTATTTTCTTTGTAAGAACTGGCCAGGATGTTGGGAAGCTCATTTCTGCTTCTCCTGCGACAGCTACATAACCACCCGTATCAACATTTGCCCCAGGCCTGTGGATATATTACTTCACACGTGTACCTGCATGTTTCTCAGGGGATAAGAGAAGAAGTAATGAAGACCGAGAGACACTTTTCTGGTGGTGGTGCTTGCTATGTGGCAGCCACTGTTACAGTGCATTACATATAATTACTCATTTCAACGACTCCTTGATGCCAGGACTATTTTTATTCCTATGTTACCGATGAAGAAACTGAAGCCCCCAAATATTAAGTAAATTGTTTAGGTCCAACAGCTAGCAAGTCGAGGCAAGAACTGAACCCAGGCAGTGTGCGTTCAGTCTGTGGCCTTAAATACATCCCTATGTGGTCTCTGATCAAGATGAGTCAGGGCCAGTGGTGACATAAAACACCACTTCTAAAAGTGACGACACCAGCTCTCCTTCTCCCCCAAACACCTAATAAAGTATTTCATTCACACGCTGTGATCATCAAAGTCCCCACAATTACAACAGCTGTTAAAAAAAAAAAAAAAAGCTGGGGGTGGGGGGCTTGTGTGTGTACTCGGGAGCCACGGGCTGCTGTAGCTAGGATTCTCTTGAGCCATGTGCTCCACTTTTCACAAGAAAAGTTCGTGGTTTGGACCCGGTGATGTTCTCATGATCGTCATGTAAGCAGCTATAACTGCTCCTGGGTGGACCCTGATCGCCTCTCCAGGCACTGAGCAGGGTCCCAGGCTGAGAGGATTACAGTCTCGGCTAATGGTTTGGAGCTGCTTGGTTTCCACTGGTAATGGATCATCCGTCTAGTTTGACAAGCTCCTTAATAGCTCTTCCTCCTCCCAGTGAGTTTAGGCTCATGCTCAACTTGGCTAATCCCATATGTGGTTTCCGGTTTTTCCTTTGTTCTCTTTCCTTTTAGAATAACCTGAAGTGACTTTAGAGGCTGGTGCTCTGCTACACTGTCTTTCAGTGCACATAACCCTTTAGCCCCCATCCATCTATCCATCATCCATTTACCCATCCATCCATCCATCCATCTGTCATCTATCTGCCTCCCTTCCTCCTAAAATAAGCTCATCTAAAATTCTCACTGATGATACCGGGGCAATCTTGTTTCAGGCCTCTAATGAAATGCTGGTAGTGATAATATATTTTATTTATTTACTTTTACAGTTTTGAAATGTATTTAACATTTATTAAGTGTTGGGAGTTAATCCTTTATGGGTCTCTTGCATTTCTTTGCTTTTTGTGGCCAGAGGTAATAACTGCTCATTTGGGGTTCCTGTTTACCTTCTCAGCTGGATTATATAGTGAGCATCTTGGAAAATAGATCTTGTGTCTCTCTCCTGAGCCAAGAGCTGGCTTTTTTTTTCTCTAGTACAATAAAGATCAATGATAATACATTTTAGATTTTACCAGTTCTTCTTAGCTTCTCTTGTCTCCCCTGCTAAGGAGCCATACTATCTTTTCTAGTTTATTAAGGTAGAGTGGTGTGCTGAAGATGGCTGAATGTGGCTGATACATCTTTGTATAGATCTGGAGTTTTAAAAGAAACTTCAACAATCCCCAAGTCTCCCAAATCTGGCACTCATTCAGGATTGAGAATATGAAGGGTTCTGCAGCTGGCACCACCCAGGTTCTTGCATCCAGACTCAGACACTGGGTAATACAAATCAGTTCCTTACTTCAGTGGTAACTGCTGCACTTCCTGTTTTCTGCAGTATCAGTGGGTCATTAAAATCAAATGATTTGTCTTATGCACTACTCTGACACTGCCCATAAATTGAGCACATGTTCCTCCACTTCCCCTTAGTCATCACTGGATGCTCTCAATCCCAGAGCTGATTTGCCCTTCCAGTCTCCGGGGCTCCCCCACTCAGACCTCTCACAGAGCATCTCATCTCTGAGGACAGCTGTGTCACTTGGCTTCAAGAATTAGAGGAACTTACTTGAAAGCAGAGGCGCCAAGTTGACACTGCCTTCCCTAAGCTCTGGATAGCTTTTAAATTGCAATCATGGGTGTCACAAACAATGCTGCATCTACACACAGATATATATATATATATATATATATATATATATATATATATATATATATATCTTTTGAGTTATTCTAAACCTGGAGGTGATGGACAGGGAGGCCTGGCGTGCTGCGATTCATGGGGTCGCAAAGAGTCAGACACGACTGAGAGAGACTGAACTGAACTGAACTTTTGAAACCTGGAGGCTGACCCATGGGCAAATACTTTCCTTTCCTCCCTATTCCTAGCTTCACCTCTCTGTTTTGGCTCCTTCTAACATGGGTCTACAGGGAAGGCAGTGGCACCCCACCCCAGTACTTTTGCCTGGAAAATCCCATGGACAGAGGACCCTGGTAGGCTCCAGTCCATGGGGTCACTAAGAGTCGGACACGACTGAGCGACTTCACTTTCACTTTTCACTTTCATGCACTGGAGAAGGAAATGGCAACCCACTCCAGTATTCTTGCCTGCAGAATCCCAGGGACAGGGAAGCCTGGTGAGCTTCCGTCTATGGGGTCGCACAGAGTGGGACACGACTGAAAGCGACTTAGCAGCAGCAGCAGCAACGTGGGTCTAAAAATCTCATTTAGCTGTCATTTTGCAGACTTTATGATAGTTTCTGGCATCCCTTAATTTTTCTTTAACGTACCATTCCTAGCGGGATATAGAAAAACTTTATTTCCCTTTCTTTTCCTTGTCTCTTTGGTTATGACGTCAGACTAATTTTCTTTTTTTTTTTGGTTCAACATTCCATTAAGTTAGCTGTAGTCTGACATCTTAGATTTTTTTCTCTCCCTTTTCCACATGTCCTGGTTTCTTAAGGAAAGAAATAGAAAGGTGTCATAGGGGTAACTTGTATCTGCCACACTCAAGGAGAGAGCACCCATCTGAAGCGTAAAACTAAGGAGGTTTAATAAGCTAGGCTTAATTCTGGAAAACAATATTTAAGACAGTCATTATCATGATACAAACAACGGTATCTTTCTTTTATGCTATAAATTTACAATGAATCTGTTTTGGAGACAGGTCATCAAAGTTATAGAGAAAGTTCTCTATTTCTAAAATCAAACTATAAATCCTAAAATGTCTTTAAAAACAGACACCAGACAGGGTCTGAATAGGGTCAAAATCTCCTGTTGAGGGACTCATTTGCTTTACTTTCTCAAGCTGGGTGATTCAGTTTCTGTCGGAAATTCCCCAGTAACAACTACATTTCCTCTGATCCCTTTTCTGTAACTCACTCTTGGAGGCAGTCTTCCACAGACACCCCTCTGAACTTGGCTCACAGGTTGAGCACATTTTCCTCCACTCCTATGAGTCATCAGCTGGATGCTATAAAGTGGAAAGGTTTTCAGTATTCTTTGTGGGTTTTTTTTTTTTTTTTTAATCATTATTTTAAAGTCGAAAAGTAGCTAAGAGATGCTTGAGATTAGTTGTTGGCCAACTGTAAATCTACAGCCCACTAGTACCTTATCTAATTGTTACATATCCGATTTCGTAAGTAATTCTCAACGGAGGATGAGGGGGTTGAAATCCTGGAAGTCTAGGGGCAAAGACAAATCAGCATCTGCATGTGATGGACGGGGAGACAGACACGGAAGTGGAGGGATGAAGGAAAAGGTGTTGGACTGTGTCTGGAAAATTTCTCCAACCCAAGATCCTGAAAAGTCTCCACGAGAGGAGGAGGAGGAGACAGCTTTTCCTTTCATTCCAGTTGAGAATCACTGATTTAGAGCAAGTCCCTACAAAATGATGAATTAAAGCATCATGAGACTGTGACTCCCCAGGTGTGATGAAACCAGTTATAGTGACAGAGCTGAGAACTGAATTCAGGGTCACTGACCCCAAGTCATATCATTTTTCCTATAAATCTCATTGTTCGTTTGCCCAGATGAAAGAATATTTAGTACTAAAAAATTTAAGAGGTGAGATAGTCCTCAAAATCTACTTGAGTGGTATTTTATAGTCACATTCCTTTGGTGACAGAAATGTTCTAAATCTTGACTGAACCAAGATCACTGTCCTACTTGTGATATTCCACTATAGTTCAGAAGTATGTTACCATTGGGGGACACACTGGGTAAAGGGTATATGAGATCTCTGTGTGTCATTTCTTAAACTCATATGTGGATCTACAATGATCTCAAATTCAAAAATGAACTTTAGACAAAAATTCACTTAATTATCAGCTGGATTCACGTAGACCTAGGGTATGGGTAAGTGGATGTTTTTTTCTGCAAGGGTCAAAACTATCAAAAATATCACACTATATCCCTTATAGGTACAATCTAAAAAGAAATGATACAAATAAATTTATTTTCAAAATAGAAACAGACTCACAGACTTACAGACTGAATTTATGGTTACCAAGGAGGAAGACTCGGAGGGAGGGATAGATTGGAAATTTGCGATTGACATGTACAAACTTCTATATTTAAAAATGGCTAACCAACAAGGGCCTACTGTATAGCACAGGGAACTCTGTTCAATGTTATGAGGCAGCCTGGAGGGGAGGGGATATGGGGGAGAATGGATACATGGATATGTACAGCTGAGTTTTTGCTGTCCGCCTGAAACTAGCACATCATTGTTAATCGGCTATACTCCAATATAAAATAAAAAGTTAAAAAATAATTAGATAATGAACATAAAAATTTTCTTACCACCCACTTAATTACCTCTTTACTCTCACAGCTACTTTAGTAGGAATCTCACAATGCAGTGTTCAAATTGATACGTTGTCAAGAGAAAAATCAATATGAAGTGCTGACTAAAGAAGACTATTTGAGAAACAGGTTTTTCCCACGCACATTTGAAGAACTGGTTAATTATCAAAAAACAATGTTTTAGGATTACTTCCCAAAATGATACTTCTCACAGCTTTCTGAATAATAGAAAGTCTATGAAAAAGGAAAACAGACACATATACACAGGAGATGAGGAAATCTCAGTTGCATCAAAAAGTAAGTCATTCATCTATATAAATAACTTACTATTACAAGTGAAAAAGTAAATTCCTGCTGAGATCGCTTTCTTTCCTAAGACTCTTTAAAACTGGAATACCAAGGGAGAAAGCAAAAAGAAAACCCTCCTATTTTGATGAGATACAGCAGAAGCAAAAATTGTAGTGATGAAAAGTTCTTTTCCTATGCATTTATCTCGTAAATGAAAAAACTCCTCAAATGTGGGCAACACATTTTATGAATGTGTTGATAGGCAATGGCACCCCACCCCAGTACTTTTGCCTAGAAAATCCCATGGACGGAAGAGCCTGGTAGGGTCTAGTCCATGGGGTCCCTAAGAGTCAGACACAACTGAGTGACTTCACTTTCACTTTTCACTTTCATGCATTGGAGAAGGAAATGGCAACCCACTCCAGTGTTCTTGCCTGGAGAATCCCAGGGACAGGGGAGCCTGGTGGGCTTCCGTCTATGGGGTCGCACAGAGTTGGACACGACTGAGGCGACTTAGCAGCAGCAGTAGCAGCAGCAGCATATGCCTTCTGGTCTGTTCCTTTGTCCCTCTGAGCTAGGGACTCCAGAATTCATTTTTCTTAATGAAACAAGTCAGAAGAACCTGGAGGTTTGTAAGAAGAGTTTAGACCCAGGTTCCTGGCTACAGGGCATGATGAATCAGCAGGAAACATCAGCAAGATTCAAGGGGAAGTGAAACACGACAGCCGTTCATCACAGTCATTCATCAGTGTAAAGGTACAGCGGTTACAGAAGAGACTGGAGTCAGAGGGAGCTTTTCCTTCTAACCCTACGGAGTGGGAAGGGTTGGAAGATTTCCCTGTGGAGGAAGGAGGGGAAACATTAAAAAGAACTACAATGAGGCAACCCTTCTCCTGGGAACGTGGCAGGCTCCAATAAAACAGGGGGATGGCAGAGTGTCAGTGTCGGGTCTGAACGTCTATTGTGAATGAACAAGTGGGATCCTGTTTTTGTCTTCATGAAAGCAGTTACGCCTAACAGTGCCTTGTGTCTGTTTGGTGGCTCCTCCCTTGCCATAACTTTTGTTCCAGAGCCTGAGGAGTGGAGGCCAATTTGCATTTAGAGTCAATTTCCAAAACTTGACACTGAATCTTCCTGCAGATGCTTTTCTTAAATAGTGCGGTTCTGCAGAGCTGAGCCTCCCTGACAGCACAATAGCCTGTGTTTCCCTGCTTTATGGCACTTTACATCAACATAAGCCTGAATACTGTCAACTGACAAAACACAGTCAAACAAGGAGGAAATAACCAGGGAAATTGACTCTGTTGGCTTCTGGTCATACGTGTAGGAATGGTGAGGTTCTCAAAATGGCCTGCACTTAACGGCAGTATGTTTCTTGATGGAGCTGATCCCCCAAATTTTAAGCAAATTTTCAAGTCAGAATTCTTGTTATACGTGAACAACAGCTAAAGGGTCTAACCAATTAAATTGCTCACACTGGTTGGAATAAATTATTATTTTAAAAATAAAAGGTTAAGTATAAATTATGCTGAAAGCATTGTTCATATTGTTATTTATTTATTTTTTTGGTTTAAAAACTTATCTATGAATTTTTAGATATTTGTGAAGTATGTGCTCTATAAATCAGTTTACAAGAAATACATAATTTTTATTCTAAATTAAGTTATGACAAAGGACAGTTGCTTCAAGCAGAGCAATAACTTTTCCTACATCAATTTTATATCAATTATAGATTTATAAAAGTTTTCATTTCCATAAGCCTTCCCATAATTACTTATTATTCTATTATTTTTTATATGGGAAGATAAAAACCAGTATACACTTGGGAGATGGCACCAGCTGCCTTCCCCATGACAACAAGAGACGTATTCCAGGAAGCACAATAATTGTTCGTATAGCTCTAGAGCATTTGAGATTTGACGTCTAGAAAGAAACTGATATATTCAGAGAAGGAAAAGCGAGCATCAGACGCAGGTATTATGCAACTAATGGTAAGTCACAAAACTATTTTACTTGTGACTAAGTTTTAATACACTGATTCCATCTTTTAAGCATCATAAAATCTTTTTAGTCATGTCATGCTGAAAGCCACAAGTCTCACAAAACTATATAATTAATATCTCAAATTCTAATATAGTGATGACAACTTTTACTTTGCTGAAACTTAAGAAAAGAACACCTTATTCTACAAGGAACTGAAATAAAAGTAATAGCCAATGACTATAACCTTCAACACATTTAAGAAAAATAGGTATGATTGCTCCCATTTCATCACTAGAAATACAGAAGCAAAAGAACTTTACAAGACTTCTGTTCTGAGATTCTCCTTTTTGTTTGTTCATTTGTGTTTAGTTTACTATTTCCAAAAGAACTTTAAAAGTAAGTAGATGTTTGGGAAAAAAATAAACATCATTGGCAAAAATCTTGAGAAACACTGGATTTTAAAAAGTGTGTGTGCTTGTGGGTGTGCTCAGACATGTCGAACTTTTTTCCACCCCATGGACTATAGCCTGCCAGGCTCCTCTGTCCACGAGATTCCCCAGGCAAGAATACTGGAGTGGGCTGCCATATCCTACTTGGGGGGATCCTCCCACCCCAGGGATCAAAACTGCATCTCTTGCATCTCCTGCATTAGGAAGCAGATTCTTTACCATTGTGCCACCTGGGAAGCCTTAAAAAGTCAGTAGATTATTTTAATTCAGGAATTCTACCTTGTGTATGATCGAGTGCTTTGTGAATCTCCAATAAAGGGGGGAAACTGTCAAATTTTGCATTGTAAATTTCTGTAGTGTCCTTATTTTTCTGTAGTGTCCTTATTAAGGTGTGCTCTGATGAATTCATTGTCTGAAATTCTTCAATCACAAAACTGCTACCTTGTGAGGATACTCTGGTGTTAATGTTCAATTTGAGTCATCAAAGTACTGTTCTGCATTAAATACTGACTACTCGCCTAACTTCAGAACTCTTGGTTTGCTAGAGAACATGAGAAGAATTGGAATGAAAGCAACGCTGGACTGGGAGACAGAACAGCTGAGTTCAATGTCAGTTCTGCCTCTAACAAGCTCTGTGGCTCTGAGGACATCATTTAACTCCGGCAGGCAGTAGTTTTCTGCTCTAATATCAGGAAGTTCGGCTAAAAATCTCTGTAGCTCTTCCCTGGTGATTCTTGCAATAGCAAAGAGCATGTGTATGTTCCCAGGGAAGTATTTCTTTATCCAGTCAATGCCTGACAGTTAATTAATCAGTGAATATAGACTGATAGCATTTCCATTGTATCCAAAGCTGAAGTCAGATTTCTCTGCCAGTAATAAAAATGCCAGAAACAGGATGTTAACAAGCAATACATGATAATCCAGTTTCAGAGTAAGTAATTTCTATGGGTTGTATTTTTAATAATAATAAAAAAAATCTTGACTGGTGCAAAACTTGTGTTTCTTACCTATTCTCAGATCAAGACTACAAGTCTGACCCTAAATAACATGGATCACACTTGCTTTATAATTTTTTTTTTCTGGAAGCATAATGGTCAATAAATGATAGAAGTATACAAGTGTTTTTGCACATTACAAATTATTTTCTCAAGTATACCAGAATATGTTCATGTTTGTGACCTTGGACTAAAGGGACAATAATGTCATTTATAATTTCATAATCACATATTAAAATGATATATAATAAGGAAGGATAACCACACAGAGTATGATATTACTCTTACTTATGCAGGAACAGTATAATAGCTGAAAAGAAAAGGAAAAGTAGAAAGTCTCAGTTAACTGCTATGAGCATGCTTTTCATTTGATTCACTGGGGTCAGGGTAACTGTATGATTATACATATAAATTAAACAGGCAAAGGCTATAATGAATGCAAATGATTCAAGATGTTGAACAAATCAGTGGATATGATCTGTTCAAACGAGTTGAAATTCAACTGAAAACCAATAACAAATATCAGAAAAGATTTTTTTTAAGTGAAAACAAGTAAAATGATGATGCACACCAATCAGAGAGAAATATATTTGCTGTTAGAGTGGGCTTAAATTAGTATTGCTGCTGTTACTGAAAATTATAGCATTATGGCTGCTATTAATCTCCAGACATGGTAACTAGGCCATCACCCATCCAAGCATGGAATAAACACATCCTTTTGTTATATAGACATGATAGGGAAGTATGATTGCCCTATTTTTTAAAACTTTTTAAAAAACACATTTTTTTTTTTAAACTGGCAAAAACAAACATACAAAACCCAGCAGGACACTAATTTTGAGTGTCCATGCCTACAACTGACTTTTTCAGAAGAGCCATCTGACCATGCCTATCCCTACTCTGAACTTCCCTCTGTGACATCATTATTACAAGTCAACAGTGGTCAGTAGGACAGAGAAGAACTCAAGAGATTGTGACACATTATCAAATGCTTCCAGTCACTGACTTGGACATAATGAATTCAGTTCACAGGAATGAACTGTATCTTATTTTAGTTCTTTATTTAGGAAGATCGGACAAGGAACTAAAGGTACAGGGAAATAAACTATTTAAAAGATAAAAAGCAAGTTCTTCTGATGTCAAGGCACTGGCTGTTTTTTCCATGAAAAAAGACAGTGGAGAATGAATAACTACTTGCCAGTCTATGAAGAGTTATGAGGAAATGAAAGGAACAGTTAACTGTCCATCTGAAAGGGAGACAATGGAAATAATACACTTTTAGCTCATAGAACAAAGCACACTACTCAATTTTAGATTAAACACTTCCCTTCGGGGAAAATATATTT
The DNA here is from genome assembly GCA_935064755.1 of Tragelaphus eurycerus. Lineage (NCBI taxonomy): Eukaryota > Metazoa > Chordata > Mammalia > Artiodactyla > Bovidae > Tragelaphus > Tragelaphus eurycerus. The sequence continues at coordinate 4,938,084 of CAKXYN010000034.1, read as the reverse complement.
AAATTTATATTCTCCAAGTACATAATTCTTACATAGCCTGTCCAGTTAAGCTTAATAGGCTAAATACTCCAAACTCCCTTCCTAAATAAGCATAGCATCACACAGTCTCCAATTCAACCCAGCATTTCAAGTCTTTTACAAGAAGATCCTAAATTTGATTCTAACCTTACCTTCCTCTTTGTCCCTATGGGGCTTCTTTACTTGAAATTATGTGTCTTCCTGCTGTATAAAAACCGACTGCAGACTATTCTGTCTCTGAATCTTGGAATTCTGCTTTCATTCCAATAATTTTTCCTTTTTAAAATGTGACTGTTCCGTTGAGATCTCCCTTGACTTGTTTAATCAGATATGATACTATGGAGCATTCATCTCCCTTTCTCTGTCCACAATGAACTGTGAAATTCTAAACTCCTGAACTACATTGAACACTGAACTACAAACAAGTACAAAGTTCTCTGCATTGCCTCTCTTAAGTCATCTGAAGACGCTCTCAAGGTATTAAGTCTAAATTTTACTGTATTTTCTGTGACTGTGGTTAAGCAGAGGGGCTCTGGAAGAAGACTGGTTGGGATCTACTGCTTACTAACCAGGTCAAATCTATCCCTCAGTTAAAAGAGTAACAGGGTTAGTCATAGAATCTAACTCATAGGGTGGATAAAAGGATTTGATTAGATGGCAAATATCAAATCTTTAGAAAGAGTCTGATACATAAGGAAGTGTTCAAGATTTATTAAACCAGAAAAACTATCTTGGAATACTTTAAAAATAAAAAATTCCATTGTTTTACAAGGTTTAAGTTCAGATAATCATTGACTCTTACAATCTGACTCAAGTTCACTGTGCATTTTTAATGTGTAACTGCAAGTTTACTATACCAGTTCCACTGGTGGCTCAGAGGTTAAAGCGTCTGCCTCCAATGCGGGAGACCTGGGTTCGATCCCTGGGTTAGATCCTGGGTTGGGAAAATTCCCTGGAGAAGGAAATGGCAACCCACTCCAGTATTCTTGCCTGGAGAATCCCATGGTCGGAGGAGCCTGGTGGGCTACAGCCCATGGGGTCGCAAAGAGTACTAAACATATATTAAATATATTAAATGAATGTAGACTGGACTTAAGGGAACTTACAGTACATTCAGTTCTGAAGAAAAAGAGCAAAACTAAAAAATGCATAAACATTCTGGAAGTACATAATAGAATGTAGCTTTTTAAATAGTGAGAAGCAATTGTGGCTTTTAGAAGTTACTTTGGGGGATTATATAAGTCTACTGTTTGAATTTTTTATGTTTTAGAACCAACTTTTAGACCTATTTTTATATAGAGAACTGCCTATTTATATTTACTAGCCTACCAGCAGGGGCTAAACAGGATGCTAGCTTGGGTTTCTTCCAGGCTTATTATATAATTTGACTCAGTGAAACAAATTACACTCATCAGTAGCTCTCAAGTTTGTGTATTATTGATGTTCATGTGAAGACAGATAACTGATCGGCAAAGGAGTAAGACATAGATACCTAAGTTAAAGTGCTGAAAATTAGATATTTAAGGTACAGTGTTGAAAATCTAAATATTATTACTTTTGCTTAATTCACATGAATAGGCTTCTTAGTAGAATAAAAATAGTGTCATTTCCCAAGATGCCAAATCACCTGTAAAAGTGAAAAGTGAAAATGTGAGTCACTAAGTTGTGTCTCTTTGTGACCCCAAAGACTCTGGCCTGCCAGGCTCCTTGGTCCATGGGATTCTCCAGGCAAGAATACTACTGGAGTGCATAGCCTTTCCCTTTTCTAGGGGAACTTCTCCAACCCAGGGATCGAACCCGGGCCTCCTGCATTGCAGGTGGACTTTTTAATGTCTAAGCCACCTTGCCTCACAAAAGGAATTATACCAATTTTGATTATTTTAAAAGGATCACTTTGCAGTGATCTTGTCACTGACAATATATTTCATCTATAATCATTTTCTTTCTAAATGTAAAATAAAACAAATTAACATACTAACAAATTTAACTTTATTTGATTACAATTTCCATTAATACATTCCTGGAATGCAGTGCCCTGCCCATAGTAAGTCCTTACTACATAGGTACTAATATAATGTATTTACTCTGTGTACATGTTTATGTGTTACAGCTCATTTTGCACTGAAGATCTGAAACCTTAAACATTTAATTCCTGGCAAATACACTGTGATGTCTTTAAAGCCCCTACTGCAACTGCATAATGAACCTTAATGAATGGGTCACTGTTTCCATGTCATAGAAACAAGTCATATTTTCAGGTTTATTTTCAGATAGTTTCCTGTGAACATCCTGAATTTGCCTGAATCATCACACTTCTACGGTAACACTATACCAAGAGCTTATTATTATGAAGGTCTGTATACAAATGTTTTCCAAGCAACTGGGAAACTCTTTGTTTGGTTTATTTTTTAGTTCATCACTGTGTGAAAGAAAAGGTGCTAGTATAAATATAGTCTTATGCAGGTCTATGCTGTCTTAATATACTTTATAATACTGACATACTTTCTTATTTTGAGTCCCAATTTAATAAGTAAAACGATGTGATGCAGTACATAGGAGAAGATGCAGAAGGATGAGGATGCAGCAAGTTAAGGTTCACAAAGGGTTTCTTAACGTAGATCTGGTTCATTGTGTCTAAAAAAAGGATTTATTAAAAACAGTATGGATGTTTATTAAAAGACTAAAAGCAGAGGTACCATATGATCCAGCAATCTCACTCTGGACATATATCCAGAAAAGATGAAAACTCTAATTCGAAACAATACATGGACCCCAATATTCATAGCAGCACTATTTATAATAGCCAAGATATGGAAGCAACCCAAGAGCCCATCAACAGATGATGGGTGTAAGAAGCTATGCACAGGATAGACTATTACTCAGCCATAAGAAAGAAGGAAATATAGCCATTTGCAGCGACATTGATGGACCTAGAGATTATCATACTAAGTGACTTAAGTCAGACAGAGAAAGACAAATATGATATTATTCATATGCGGAACCTAAAAATAAAATACAAGTGGATTTATATATACAAAGCAGAAGGAGACTCACAAACATAAAAACCAAACTTATGGTTGTCAAAGGGGAAAGTGGGGGTAGATAAACTAGGTGTATGAGATTAACAGATATAAACTACTACACACGAAATAGATCAACAACAAGGATTTCTGTATAGCAGAGGAAACAATATTCAATATTTTTAATAATCTACAATGGAAATCATATAAAAAACCAAATCACTTTGCCATACATCTGAGACTAACACAATATTGTAAATCAACTATATTTCAATAACAAAAAAAAAAAGGTTTACTGGTGACACAAGAAAACAGATACAGAATCTTTTAGTTGTGTGACTGTAGCATGCATTTTGATTCCTCTGTCTAAACATACCAGCACTGATTGTGTTTTACATTTAGTCACTTCTTTTCCACAGTAATAACCTATAAAATCTATTATGCAGATTACCAGAAAAGCTTAATCAGTATCCATTACCAGACTAACAGGATTTTCATCTGTATTGCTGATTCCTATTCTCATGGCTGAAAGAAGGGGTCTTCCAAGCATTGACAGTGACCAGTTATTTAACACAGAGTTAATGCAAAGAGAGGGCTTCCCTGGGGGCTCAGTGGTGAAGAATCCACCTGCAATGCAGGAGCTGCAAGAGACGTGCATTTGATCTCTGGGTTGGGAAGATCCCCTAGAGGGGACAATGGCAACCCCCTCCAGGAATTTTGCCTGGAGAAAAGTGTGGACAGAGGACCCTGGCAGGTTATAGTCCACAGGGTCGCAAAGAGTTGGACACAACTGAAGTGATTTAACATGCACATACAATGGAAAGAGAATGGGCTTTGCAATCAGACAGATCTGATTTTCCGTCTTTGGCTTCATTGTTTTTCAACACCGTGTCCTTACACTTGTTATATAACATCTTGGATCTCTGAGTTTTTAATCAGTAAAATAGCGATAATAAAAACCATGTATTTTACTTTAAAGTAGAAAAAACATAGGTAGTATATTGTAGAGTAGAAAATACATAGGTAATTCATTCAGTAATTAGACACTAGATACTTGAGGTCCAAAGATAAATAAAAAAGGCTTCTATCCTCCTCAAGAAGCTTACAGTCTAGTAGTGCTCAATTGCCAAGTCACATCCAGCTTCAAGCTTGCCAGGGTCCTCTGTCCATGGGATTTTCCAGGCAAGAATACTGGAGTGGGTTGCCTTTTCCTTCTCCAGGGGATCTTCCCAACCCAGGGATCAAGCCTGAGACTCCTGCATGGGCAGGCAGATTCTTTACCATTGCGCCACCTGGGAAGCCCTACTGTCTAGTCAAAGAGAAAGTGAAGTCGCTCAGTCGTGTCCGACTCTTTGCGACCTCATGGACTGTAACCCACCAGACTCCTCCATCCATGGGATTTTCCAGGCAATAGTACTGGAGTGGGTTGCCATTTCCTTCTCCAGGAGATCTTCCCGACCCAGGGATTGAACCCAGGTCTCCCACATTGTAGGCAGACGCTTTACCGTCTGAGCCACCAGGGAAGTCGCAGGAGACAAATAAATAGTGAAGCTCACCAGCACTATAATAAACTTTAGGTAGAGGGCACATTGGGTGTAAAAAAAGAAGAAAAGGTAAAATCTGTCTGAGGGAAGAACATCAAGAAAGGTTTCAGAGATAGTCATCTTTGGCTAAATTTCATAAAGATTCAGTGCTGTGATTACTAAGTGGTGTCCTCTGTTAATATCATCATGAGAATCTGAATTATATGTCTCCTTCATTAAGCAAAATCCTGTATCTTAGTTGTCAGTGGTTAAATCTACAAGTTCATCGAAATCATGTTCCAGTAGGGGCGAATCAGGTGATGGCTAGCAAACTCAATTCATTGGAATTACCTTGTGCAGCAAGCTAGGTGGGGTCACTCACTCCTACTTGCCTGGGACTTGCTTGGTTTTACCACTGAAAGTCCAGCAACCCCTGTACCCTCTCAGTCCTAATTTAAAAATGGAAACTCCCCTGGGCTGGGAACTCTTACAGGCCTAGGCAAGCATGTGCAACTGGTCACCCTGCTGCTGCTGCTAAGTCACTTCAGTCGTGTCCAACTCTGCGCGACCCCATAGACGGCAGCCCACCAGGCTCCCCCGTCCCTGGGATTCTCCAGGCAAGAGCACTGGAGTGGGGTTCCATTGCCTTCTCCGAACTGGTCACTCTAGGTCTATGTTAATAGTGAATATAGTGTAAATAGTGGATTTCCCATTCTGCTCACAGTGTATTCATCTTGAAAATGTGAAACTGGAGAGTATTTCTAGTCAACCAACCATCAGACCCATGAATGATAATAACCTTTCACTAAGGACATGGCAATTATGTTAGATACCGTACCCAATTAAACTCATTACCTTAATTCATAGTTAAATGTTATTGAAGGTAAATCTGAAGGAGTAACAAAAAGGTAAAATGTCATAGGTTAATTTATAAAACACCATCCTCAATGTCTAAAATAATTTGACATTTTTACCCTTTTGAAAGCTATCAAATTTTCTTTATCTCTAACAAATTAGAAATGAGCAAGGTTATAACCTGGTTAGGCTGTTTAGCTCATAGAAGTAAAGATTCCTAGAAATTCATTAGCAATTTTCCTTTCATTCTGATCAAAATGGGCATGTGTTCATTCAAGAACCTCTGAACTTACAATTTTGCCTTCAAAATAGTGAGTGTGTGAGACTGGAGAAATACAATAGATTAGGTCTGCAATTTAGTCCTTATTCAGTATATGTTGAATTAAAACCATTTTGACTGACTTGATTAGTCAACTTAAAAAATAAATATCAGATTATTTTGGTAACAAGTGCTCCAATAGTCAAATTAATCCCAGATAGTAATGTGGTATTTTGTAATGCACAGTAAGTTGGTATTATGCTATAGTGACAGGAAGGGGAGAGGAATTCATTTAATTTGTCAGTGTATTAGGGTAAAAATTAAAGTGACTGTTTTTGAGAGAGCTAAAAGTTTAATTCTTTTGAGAAAGACGACTAAAGTTACCATGCTAAGATGATTACTGGGTCACAGAAATAAATAAAAGGAAAATGCCCAGAATTTTTAAAAGTTAAATTTCATTTATAACATTGGAACTACTATCTAGCGAATAAACATATACTATACACTGTTATGAATTTTACTAAACTATTCATCGATAAATTTAATTTGCTGGCATTTATAGCTCTGAACGGAGAAGGCAATTGCACTCCACTCTAGTACTCTTGCCTGGAAAATCCCATGGATGGAGGAGCCTGGAAAGCTGCAGTCCATGGGGTTGCTGAGGGTCAGATACGATTGAGCATCTTCACTTTCACTTTTCACTTTCATGCATTGGAGAAGGAAATGGCAACCCATTCCAGTGTTCTTGCCTGGAGAATCCCAGGGATGGGGGAGCCTGGTGGGCTGCCGTCTGTGGGGTCACACAGAGTCGGACACGACTGAAGTGACTTAGCAGCAGCATAGCTCTGAAATTCTGAAAACCATGATGGCTACAAGACATTTCATCTTTCATGCATAAAAATAAGCATGAAAATACAAATCCCTAATTTGTATTTTCTGAAAAATACAATGACTGTTTAGAACTGATAGCTTAGTTTCTAATGGAGTATAAGTATTTACTTTTTCCTTTTCTACCTATGAAAAAATACTTTTGAATCTTTATCCTGCTCAAGCAGTTGTCAGTATTTAATAGCCAGCGTATTACCCAGCTCCATTCACCAATGAATTGAAACTTTTTAATCCTGAGCAATTACAATTAATGACATATCTCTTGCAATATATTGATTGAAAAGATATTCAGCATGGGGTAACTTTGCACCACTCTGTTCGCTGCACATGTGATAATCTCTTGCAAGTAAAGTAATGAAAGTGGTTATCTACTTTTTGTCCCCACTGGTAAAATGATATTAATTAATTTCACCAAGGCCTGGAAGTCTAATTTAACCTCCTTTATTCTTATGTTAATTGCTTTGAAGAAGATGAAGCAATTGATCGAGACAGAAGATTATTTGAGAAGCCTAGCATATAATGAGAGTACTTCTGAGCACTCATTCAAGCTGACCACCACATAATGCTAGAAATGAGAACTTTAAAGAAACTTTAATTGGAAATCAGAGTAAGAAAGTCTACACTAGACATTTCAAAGAAGACCAACATAAAAAGTACCAAATGGAGGCTGTAGGACCAACAGCCCAAATCCCCTAGGCTGACAGTGATCCTGGACCACAGGTGACATTGATATTTTTCTTTGCTTCCCAAATCTACATCACATTCCTTGTCTCCATCCACCACCCCCTGCCCAAGAATCCCCTTTAAGCACTCCCTTTCCAGTGCTATCAATGGTCATGAAAACACCAGAATGAGACACCAGAATGAGACAGATGGGCTTAGCTCTTCTGTAGTATTTATTGACCTTCACAGCTGTGCTCTGTGCTCAGTTGCTCAGTCGTGTCCGATTCTTTGTAACCCTTTAGACTGTGGCCTGTCAGGCTCCTCTGTCCATGGAAATTTTCAGGCAAGAATACTGAAGTGAGTTGCCATTTTCTCCTCCAGGAGGTCTTTCTGACCCAGGGATCAAAACCATACCTCCCCGTGTCTCCAGCATTGTAGCCAATTCTTTACCCGCTGAACCACGAGGAAGCCCTTCAGAGCTTCGCTCATCTATTACGGCTGTTAAAATAATAATCATTGCTATTCTTATTATCAGCTTTATTAGTTACTATTGCTGTCATGCTTTCAGTTATACAACCTGAACAAGTTAGTGAAAAGAGTTAGCCAAGTATGCAAGTTTCTGATCCTCTTAATATGTAGTCAATTAAACAGAAAAAGACTAGAAATTTACTTATGTTGATGAAGCTCAATGAAGTCCAGATGAACATACTAAAGTAACCCTTGAATACTTTACAAACAAAAGATTATGTTTATCAAATAATAAATACTGTATCTGCCCTTAAAGCTTCATTGTATAAAGGAAAGGAAAGTGAAAGGAAAGTGAAGTCGCTCAGTCGTGTCCAACTCTTTGCAACCTCATGGACTGTATAGCCTATTAGGTTCCTCCATCCATGGGATTTTCTAGGCAAGAGTGCTGGAGTGGATTGCCATTTCCTTCTCCAGGGGATCTTCCTGACCCAAGAATCGAACCTGGATCTCCCACATTGTGGGCAGACGCTTTACCGTCTGAGCCACCTTACTCTCCTCAATAACCAGATATACCCACCCATGTCAAGCAGGTGATTCCTTCTCTCTCATCTCTCCTCTTAAGCACTTAAAATAGTTGTGTAATATAGCTACTGTTCAATAAAAGATGGACTAAAAATATGTCATAACTTAGCAGAAAGGATAAAATTCAGACAGCCCAAATTGGATTTAAGTATTTTACTCTAGATCTCTGAATACAATCAAGATGTTTTTATCTGTAAACTACAGGTAAACCATCTTCGTTCAAATCAGGGCAATAAGCATTTCCTAAACAAAAAAGGACTCTGATGAAAGATCAGATTGACCTAGACTTAAGCAAAGTCAAGTCCGCAACAGCCATTCTCTTAATTAATTCATTAAGTCTTTTTTGATTAAAACAGTAGAATTCTAGTGCAAATAACTAGATATACATGCTCCTGCTGCTGCTGCTAAGTTGCTTCAGTTGTGTCTGACTCTGTGCGACCCCATGGACCGCAGGCCATGAGGCTCCTCCATCCCTGGGATTCTCCAGGCAAGAACCCTGGAGTGGGTTGCCATTTCCTTCTCCAATAGATATACATGAGGGAGGGTGCAATCCTTGTTGGTGCAAAAACAAAACAAAACTAGGAAACACTTTGAATTCAAAATTCTCAAGACAGACGGCTTAGTTTGAGTGGGTGACAAAGGAAAATGAGAGAGGGAACTTCAACCAGAACACAGGTGTCTGTGGCCCTGCTCTTTTCACGGCCAGCAGAGGAGTCCGTAGGCTACAGCCCATAGGGTCGCAAAGAGTCGGACATGACTGAAGTGACTTAGCATGCATGCAATAGCACCGGGCTGCTGTCCAGTCTTCAAGTCAGTCCTGGGAAAGCCATTCTCTCTTCCTTGCATTTTTTGGTGAACGAGTGCAAAAGGATGGAATGCACCCTAAGCAAAAATGGTCACTCTTACTGTTTGCAGTGACATCTCATGTAATACAAAATCCAACTGCTCTGGAGATTTGGCCCACAGCTATGATTGAGAAATACTTTGGTGTAGCAGATAGGGTGCTAGATTGGGAAGCAGACTTGGGCTCCATTGAAACTGTCATAGTCTCTTAGTGGGATGAAATGCAATGACTGCTCAACACCTCTGAGCCTTTGATGCATCACCTTTAAAGTTCCCCAGGCCAGGGAGGGAGGGGAGGAACTGTTTATAGTAAATGACATCATGTGCTATTTTCTATAGAGGTAAAATTTATACCACTTTCAAAATGATATTTGTTATGAATAAAAAAGGCATGTATCCAGTATCATGGGTGTGTGCATGCTCAGTCATGTCTGCCTCTTGGTGATCCCAGGGACTATAGCCCGCCAGGCTCCTCTGTCCATGGGATTCTCCAGGCAAGAATACTGGAGTGGGTTGCCATTCCCTTCTTCAGAGAATCTTCCCTATTCAGGGATTGAACCCGGGTCTCCTGTACTACAGGTGGTCTTTACCACTGCACCACCTGGGAAGGTGGTGCAATATTACATTCTGTAATTTCTACCTTGCCTGGGTCCTTTGGATATTCAATGCTTTTCATTTGTATCAGTCACTCTAAAAGAACATTGGAGAACTTATCCAGGTAGTTTCCTGAGGCCTGAATGAAATTATCCCCAACTTTTCTCAGTATACATGCCAAGGTACTAGAGAAGTTTCTCTTTTTACAATACATTGAAAATCATTGCCTTCACTCTTCACTCATTAATTTCCTCAACAGTCTTTTAAAATGGGGCAAAAATTGAAAGGAAATCCAGACTCTTAGTGAAAAGAGATTCTGGTGAATTTTTTCATGAGTTCTTCAGCAAGATCAATGAGCTTTAATTAAGCTTTCTTTGATTTATTAAATATTATCATTTAGCTTTTGCATATCTTAGACTTTGATTTCAGGTTTGTTTCATAAAATAAAATTTGACAGCATGGATACTCCTTTTTTTTTTTTTTTAATCTCCCAGTATTTGCTTTGTTTATTTTCTAAATGCATAGAAGATTTTAACTTTAATAAAATTCAACATATCATTTTTTTCTTCTGTGATTAGGATTTTTGGGGTTCTGGTCTAGTAAATCTTTGCCTACCTTAAGGGCAATATTTTTTTCTTCTAGGTCTTCTTCTGCATAATTTTAGCTTTTAGTTTAGTCTACGATCCATGGTATACAGATCAAGACTGACTTATTCACAGGATAAGTCTGTTCCAACATTACTGTTGAAAAGACTGTTCTTTTGCCACTGAATTATTTCTGTGCCCTTAGGAATATCAATTGACTATTTATGAGGGGGTCTATTCCAGGACTATATTCTATCCATTGATCTATGTCTTTTCCCTATGCCAAGATAACTCTTTAGATGTGAAAAAATAGTTAAAAAATAAAACTGAACTACAGTGCTAAGACAAAAACATATACAAAATTATATTTAGTTCTTCTAAGATATTTGTATAGGATTAGAAATAGGCAAATATTAGATGCTTCCATAGACATACCTTTTGCTCCTTTGTATTAGCATAAATGCATAGAGTTGGCATCACACATGAATAAAATATATTAAAAGGGATTAAGATTGCTTCCTTCAATTTTTATGATACAGTAAAGTTCATCCTCCTAAAAGGCATGTAAGAGCATTTTACCATCCACACATGGAACCTTACATGTATAAGTGACACATTTCATCTGTGCTTTTATGGCAGTGGACAAAGAGCATTCAGCTCAAATGTCAAGGGGGGCGGTGGTACAAGGTCAAATAACCTCAATTCTGAAACAGAACACTTTCAGCTCATTGCCCAAGTCACAGGTCCTTAAAAATGATGTGGAGGGATGTGAAAGATTTTCGAGAGCAAGATAGTCAACAATTCATTGTAGCACTCAGCCAAGAGTAGGCTCTTTTTCCAAAGGCTTGCTGTCTCTATATAGGGATGGAGCATGTGGGAGAAAATACTGGACTGAATGGGTTTTTTTTTTTTTTAAATCCATTCTCCACTGTCAAGAGCCATAATTCAAGATTACAACTTACTATTTATTCTTCTGGTCCATCAAAGGAAGTGTCAACAGTGGAGGACAGCGATTTGTAAAACATAACCATTTTATAATTATTTGCTATGTAATTAAACATTTAGCAATTGTTACTTAAAACAATTGTTATCATTCATTGGATGAATATCATTTGATCTACTCAACAACAGAAAAACTAGAAGGCTTCAGAATATCAGATTCTATTATTAGTGTACTCAGAGGTGTCTTACCTGATAAACTGAGAGATAAACTGTATCATCTACCTCTTCTTAGGACTGTACCACATCTATTACTGAAAGAATCAATTTAAATGAAAACTTTATGAACCTCTGAAAGAGATTTTACTTTGTATAGTATGATATACAATCAAATCACATTGACAAGAAGGGTAGTTATCTACTCTGTTGCTGAGTTCATCTGGCTGCTTTAAAATAATTTGCTTTGTAATGTCTGAGTGACACTAAGCCATGTGAAAGACATGTTTTTGGCTGGTTGTTTGAATTGTATGGGTTAATAGTATGGTCATATTGAGCACTTATTCTTACACACAATTTAATTTTAACTTTTCAATTCAGTGGGAATAATTCGCACATTCCTGTTTTATAAAGTAAATAATTACTTTGTCATCTGTAGCTAGTTAAAAAAAGAAAAAGGAGTTCTTTGCATACATGCCTAAGAAGAGGAGGGATGGGTTAGGGTTAGTACTTGGGTATTCTGTAAACCCATTTCATTACCTTCTCTGGGCTCATTACTCCAAAGAACATAATAATCATAACCACAGTTGTTGTTATTGTTAGTGTTATTTTAATAGGGTAGCACAAGAGTCGTGTTGTAAGGTCAATATTGCAAGATTTTTTTCTTTTTGGTCTTCAGGTGAAAGATACTGCATAAGTGAAAAAACCTTTTAATTAAAAAAAAATGTTCTAATCCATCCACTGTGTACATATGCAATTGAATTTCCATTTAACTAAAGAATGGTAGACACTGGATTGGTTGACACTATCAGCTGTTTATACAGTTGTTGTTATAAACAATAACATTAACTGTAGGCTGATCTGTCTAATGTAGAATTTGGGGGTTCATGTGGGATAGTGTCATGATGAAGGGATTATAGAAATGACAGCAAAATGATGAAATCAATACAAAGAAAAAGAAGACGGGAAAAAATTGCTCAGTCGTGTCCGATTCTTTGCGACCCCATGGACTGTAGCCTACCAGGCTCCTCTGTCCATGTGATTTTCCAGGCAATAGTACTGGAGTGGATTGTCATTTCCTTCTCCAGGGGATCTTCCTGACCCAGGGGTCGAACCCAGGTCTCCCGCATTGTAGCATTGTAGACAGACGCTTTACCGTCTGAGCCACCAGGGAAGATGGGAGAAGTAGTGAATAAAAAATGATTGAGAATAAAAAAAGAAGTGGATGAAAATCACACATTGGGAATAGGGGTCAGAATAAATGGTTCTCATTTCAAGGCAATCAGAGAAGTTAATTTCAGGGAAAAAATGACAAGATACCTGTACCTTGTACAATTTGATGCCGAAAGAAAGTTTGGAAACACAGTGTAGAAATTGACATCTTTTATTTTCACTTCAAGTGTATATGATGACTTTCTAATCACATAAATACGTTTATGTCTCATTACTTTGCTTTTTATTGAATTAACTAACCAAGTTGCTGCTTAAATAAAAGTACTTTATTCATAGAAGGATTTCAGGGAGTCCATCTTAAACACTTACTCTTTGGGAATCCATGAAATATTGACACTGTTAGTTTCTACTTTGAGGATTTTCTTTGCATTTAATCAAAATAAGAAAAAGATTTGAAGAAACTGTGTATGTGTATGAATGTGTGTGTACGTATGTTGCTTAACGTTTATTTTAACATTTATTAAGTATTTTAAGATGAAAATCACCTTGTTGATTATGAAGATGACTCTATTTCATTACTCCATCTCAGCTTTAATTAATTAAGGCAAGGTTTTCCCTATAGTGTAGATCACAAATTATCTCCAGGAAACCCTTAATCCGCCTCTCTCATTTGTCATAAAGGCTCTCTGATGCAAGATACCTGGAACAAAGAAGTCTCTAATCAAATCAGCCTTTGCATTTCCGGATAAGGCCCCACTTGTCAACTATGCTTAAAAAAGCAGAAGGAATCCTGAAACAGAATTCACTGTAACACAATGAAGATGAACAAAGAAAGACATAAAGAAAAGCAAAATAAAGCCGGGTCATTGTCACTGAGCTCTGTTCCAACCACCACTAGCCAAAAGAGTTAAACTAGAAAACATACAAGGATGATTTTTCCTTTTAATCAGTTTAAGAATACAGCAGCAGAAAAACAAACCCATGAACAGTGAGTGTTCAGGAGAGAAGGGATAACAACTAAACAACACAAATGTCCTAAGTGATCTTCACCGCCAGTTTCCTTCCATAGCTGTCCCAGACCTCAGGGGCTAATAGAAAGAGGGCCTGGGCTGCCCTCCTCTCACTGGGAGATGGATGATTTGAAGCAAAACATAGACCCCCTGGGAGGGATGAGGGCTCTAGTCTCCCGGGTCAAACAGCTTCGGTGAGGGCTCACTTCCTTCTCAAATGCTCTCTGAACCTTCTCCACAGGCTCAGAGGTAGTATGTATAAAAACACTCTAATATTTTTAAGATGCTGCCCAAACAATTTTTAACTTTTCTAAACTTGCTGATTTTTCACTCTTTCTGCATGCATCACATTTATGACTTCTAATATGCTTTCCTGTTTTCAGAGATGCTGAGTTTTGATGGAAGCAGGAGGGTAGAGGTGGGCAGTGGAGAAGGCGCTGGCACCCCACTCCAGTACTCTTGCCTGGAAAATCCATGGATGGAAGAGCCTGGTAGGCTGCAGTCCATGGGGTCGCTAAGAGTGGGACACAACTGAGTGCCTTTACTTTCACTTTTCCCTTTCATGCATTGGAGAAAGAAATGGCAACTCACTCCAGTGTTCTTGCCTGGAGGATCCCAGGGACGGGGGAGCCTGGTGGGCTGCTGTCTATGAGGTTGCACAAAGTCGGACACAACTGAAGTGACGCAGCAGCAGCAGCAGCAGAGGTGGGCAGGGTGGTGGAGACAAATGAAATAATCCATGGAAGACCAGACAGAACGTTTACATCCAAAGGCACAGGGAGATCGCTTGGACTCCCTTCAGGTTGGAAGTTAGAGGGAAAACTGAATTTTCTATTCTTTCATTTTCTAAAACATGGCCATGGTTAAGGGAAATACAGACCTACAACCTCAACAAATAGAAGACTTAAACCGTTTTTCTTTTTAAAAAAGAATAATCCTCAAAATATCACTGACAGCCTTTACAGCCATTCTCTTAGGAGCAGATGGAGTGGGGAGAGAGGAATGGGAGTCAGGTGAAGAAGGTTAAGGGAAAGTTGTGGACTGTGTTTGGAAGGACCTTCTGTTGACTCAAAATTTTAAGTGAATTTTCAGCTTCCAAACCCTTTCTCTCTCTTGGTCCTCAAACTGGTACAAGGTTCAACCTTAAAATCCCCTTGCTTAAAACCCTGAGTATATCTGCACTTGATCAAAGAGCCAAAGAGCTTGTTTGTGCTGGAGTGTCATGGCGTGATTCATCTAGCAAGGCAGAAGAGGAGCAGCAGGCGTTTTAATTAAAAAAGAGAATCCTTCTACATCAACAGGAATACTTGGTTCTACAATACATCAAATGTAAAAAGTTCAGTGTTTTGAAAATTTAATGACATAAAAAATGTTCAAAATAGAATATTCAATTTTTAAAAGCTAGGAAATGAATATATAGCTAGATATCATTTTGGTAGACACACATAATTTCATGGGATAAGAATAAGAGACATTGGAATGTACTGTCATTTTTGTTTTTTTGCAATTTTCACTTTTCCAATCCTCTCTAATGAATATATAAAAAAATAAACAATATTTCTAAACGACAGGTTTAGGGTTCACTCTGGCTAGATACATCAAACTTCCCTGTATTGGCACATGCCATGAGCCAAAGCTATGGATTTTTGAAAGCCATGATTCAATAAGACTAACTTCAATCATTTCTCCAAAGTAACAAATGTAACCACATGCCAGATGAACTGTAATATGTTAAACAAATCTGTTAGAAACCACTCTATTACCTCAAATGCCAGTACACAGCAAAGAAAAGCTACTTAACTAGATACCTGACTCTAATACAACTTGAGTTGGCTGATCCACTGCTTTCCAGACAGTGGACCATCGGATTTTAAACACCCTGAACAATTCAAAATAAATGTAACTTTCAGTGTTCTTATTTTTTTCTTTCTTCTTAAAACTTCCATAGGAAGTGTTCTGTATTTATAAAATGTGGGATTTGCTGATCTATAGAACTTTTTTGCTATTTCCATTTGGACCTGGGGTGGGAGAGGAGCATGGGATGGGAGGTCTGGAGTGGACCTCGATCAGAAGGAAGTGCCAAAAGATGCTTGCCGAAGATTCAACACATCTCAGACATGATGAAAGGGTCCAAATCAATACTATTGGCAAAAACATCAGGCGGTATGCATGCCATATTCTATCTTTCACTTTCTGCCTTTTTCCCCTATAAATCTGCATATTGGCCCTTTATCAATCTCATCCTCATTATACATGAGAAATTGATAATGAACATCTAGAATCATGTAAAATAAGCAGTATGAGAAGAGGGACATTTTTGAGGCTTAAACAAGTCATTTTCAGAATGTATTCAGGTGTTAAAACACCACTCATGTTTCCATATACATCAGCAGTACACTGTGCCTTACAAGCTGTGAATGTTTTATTTCCTTATATTAAAGGGAATGGGCTTCCTTGATGGCTCAGATGGCAAAGAATCTACATGCAGAGTGGGAGATGCAGGTTCGATCCCTGGGTGGAGAAGATCCCCTAGAGAAGGGAATGGCTACCCACTCCAGTATTCTTGCTTGGAGAATCCCATGGACACAGGAACCTGCCAGGCTAGTCTATGGGGTCACAAAAAGTCGGATACAACTGAGCGACTTTCACTTCACTTTCATTACAGAGAATAGTCTTTATCAAGAAATGTTAAGGAAAAAGGTTCTATTTTCTCTGCATAACCCAAAGAACACTGTTATTAAATGGGGGAAAAAGGACTTTATTGTTGGTGGCAGAAGTTGGATTCATACTGATTATAATAATAAGGGCCATGGACATCAACATGTCCTTCTCTTTTTTTCTACTTCTAAAGTTATACGTTTGTCAGAGTCAACAAATACTTACAGACAAGTCACCTATCTATGTCCTCAAAACAGCAGGAATCTTATATTAATAGTACAGAATTTAAAGAGAAGACTAATGTTTTGCTCTGAAAAGTAAAAAAAAAAAAAAGAAAGAAAGAAAACAGCAAAATATAAGAGTGATGCTTGGTTGGTATAATTAATGATGCCTAAATGTGCTCTGGGATTACACTCTGCCTCTGGCAAGCGCAGAGCAAGAAGCAGTCCCAGTACACCAGGTGAGACATCTGGGTGGTGACAGTGGTAATCCAGGAGTCTTGCTAACAAGAAGACTCCGCGATTTTAGTCCTCGTCACGCTAGCTAAGACCAACACAACCTGACACTTCAATCACCTGTACTCTTATTTTTCTGATCAAGACCCACGACTGATATAAAAGGATGACTTTCATGAGCTCAGCTGCACAGAACTCTCTGCTGACAACACAAAGTACAATCCATCTTACCAGGCAATCCTGGCTGGGGCTGAGGAAGGGGGAATGTGGATCTTTAACCAAGACCCCACATGTTAAAAAAGCAGCATGGTAGCCTCTCCTCCCTTCTCAGCACCAACACCATGTTGAAAGCAACTCTTCTGCCCCTTTCCTGTCTGCCCACTTCTGTCTCCATCTAACCTTAAAAGGACCTAATCACAGGACTGAGATCACCAAACAATCGAAACTAACTCCCAATAATGCCTTCCTGAATGCACATCATGCCTTGTTTAGCCTGTTTATTCTTTTCCTAGATAAAAAGAAGCAAGATTGAAAAAGTAAGCAGTTAAAAAATGACTAGTTTTCCACCCCCAAATGCCTTTCCCCACAAGAAATCCTGCAGGAAGATCATGCAGGAATGATAACCTCTGAAGAGGGAGCTAGTCTGCACTCAATGGAAAACAATGCAGAAGCCAACCTCCGGCCTTGACTATTCAGAGATTCCTCTCCCTTCTTGACAAACTGTCCTGGCTGTGCAGAATCTTCTGTTGGTCTCTAGACACGAGTTCGCTTTCTCCCCAGATTGCCAGACTTTCTAATTAAATCACCTTTCTTTTCTGCTGACATTTGCCTCAAATTATTGCGGCTGAACCTGCTTATAATGTATGGCCAAATGAGAGCAGACCCTGTTTATAAAAAATTCAAAGCATCAAATGCATTTCAGAATGGATAACTTGTTTGAAATAGTCTGGGTGTGTCAGTCGTCAACATCAGTCAGCCAGTTTTAATGATCAAGTTGGAGAGAAGACCTTATAAATGATCCAGTAGAGTAAGAGGAAGAAACAGGTGAATTCTAAGTCTTTGCCCTAAAAACATCCTTCTAGCAAACACTAACTTCATCTCCACCTAACCACAGTACTTTCATTTTATAATTTTATTTATTTATTTTATCTAGGTTATTTTCTTTTACTTAAAAAAAATTTTAAATTAATTTGTATTGGTGGCTTCCCTTGTGGCTCAGAGGGTAAAGCGTCTGCCTGCAATGCAGGAGACCTGGGTTCGATCCCTGGTTCAGGAAGATCCCCTGGAGAAGGAAATGGCAATCCACTCCAGTACTCTTGCCTGGAAAATCCCATGGACAGAGAAGCCTGGTAGACTACAGTCCATGGGATTGCAAAGAGTCGGACACAACTGAGTGACTTCACTCTCTTTCTATAGCTGTTTTACTGTTGTGTTGGTCTCTAAAATTAATCAGTTATATATTACACACATAGAAACGGGTAATTTTAATATATGGTAAGGAAATAACATTTATCACTACATTTCCCTAGGGAATTACTTTTCACAAATTTGACTAGCTTCATTAAAAAAAAAAACAACATACTTTTGTTTTTATCTTCACACCTTAGATGGACAAAAAATAGGCTGAAAAAAATCATCTAGAAGTTGGGTGAGGTTTTCAGAGTTTAAATTGATATAATAGGAAAAAGGAATGAAGCTCTCATTTTTTCCCTTGAAAAATATGAAAAGGTTGCTTTTCTTTGAAACCAAAGATGGAAATGAGTGAATCTAAATAGAACCATTCATGCCCTGCCCCTACAGGGGTTTTTCACTTGGACTTATGGTGATTTCCATTCTTCTCTTGTGCAGGGCACAAGAGGGTAGACGTTGAAATGCTAAAGAACAGTTAGTCGCAGTTCATATTCATCTGAGCAAGTGATTTAGAAGTTTCTCTGACAAAGAGTTCCATAAACTTCTAGAGTTTACTAGAAGTACTCAATATGCAGAAAGAGGAAGTAAGTAGAACTAAATCCTAATTTCCAAGCTAATGTGAAGAAATTGAGCTTTCTCTTTCCTGGTTTGTACCCTAAGAAATTTTGGTGCAAAAATCAAAGAATTATTAACAAAATAAGTTCCCTATCAAGAAACACAAGGTCAAGATCAGACAGCAGATAAGACGGAATAGAAATCAGAATTTTTGCATTGCAGAATAAATTTTAATTCAAATGAGAATGTACCTTTGGATAGAAAATATTAAATATTCTAACCATATTAAAATATGACATGCAATTTCTTGCTCAAGCTTTTCCTCATTGTTTAAACCAATATAAATATTTTCATCATACTTAAAATTATTTCCTTATTTTTACTAACTTAATCACTGCATGAAATAAACAACTCAATAAAGAAATGTTTGTAACATTAACTGCCTTCATCTGTGGTCATGCTATGTTTGATGCACCTCTAATACCCATGGCTTGTTTTTGAACAGTGCAGGTAGAAATTATGTTGTCTCTTTCCATTTACCAGTTTTGAAAAATTGAATAAAAGCACCAACATGTGAACTGCCTCTTTAATCTTGAAATGTTCCTTTCCAAGGAACATAGCATATATATCACTAAAATTACATGGATGAAGGAGCTACAAATTGAGAATGTTATTAATAGGCTGCCAGAAATCTTATATTAACTGCAGTACTTCAGACCTCATACTTTGAATAAACTGAAAGAACTAACTTGTGGAATTTAATGAATATAGAGCCTTATTTGAATATTCAATTAAAAAAAGAAAAAATATGAATAATGATTTTGGAGAAACAGTACTTCCTGTAGTAGCTGTGCAATTATAAGCTAAGAATTCACACACAGCATTACTAAATATAAAAGAATCTGTAAGGCTAAATAGTATGCTGTGGAGATAATACATAGAGATCTTTAGTAGAATAGGCTGACTATAAATCCAGTATGCAATCAAAATAAACCTCAGTACACAAATTACTGGCACTTACTAAAGAGGATAGATTTAATATATTCCCCCCAAATTCTGATTCACCAGCATCACTGAATAATGTCAATAAAAAGTGAAATAAAAGTGCCTTTAAATTTTGAATTTTATCCATTTTTTTAATTAATATTGAGGGAGAAAAAAATATTTTTAAATAATATTGAGGGAAGAACAATTAATATTATTTAACTGACTGGCCACTTCAGGAAGCAATAATGAATATTTCCTGGAAGCACAAGTCACTTATTATAAATCTTACTTAATTAATAAATACATTCTGTAAATGTATAAATATGCAAAGACGTAGCAGAACACAGTAAATACATGTTGAATAAATATATGACCTTGTCATTCAGAAACTCATTAATTTAACAACCTCTAAATCACTCAAGTATGCATAATCATTTCCTTCCTTCCTCATATTCAATTAGTGTTGAGGAATTCTTTATTCGTAGCCTCTTATGGTTTTCTTCCCACTCTCTTGCACTATTCAGATCATCATCATTGTCATTATCATCATCCTTATTATTTTAACTTCCGGACCATCAGTTTCTTCTGTGCCATAGTTTTTTCTACAGAAGAAGGACAAGGACAGCATCTAGTCAGAGTTTTTGGCAATGACTGGATAATGCATGTGAAAGATGGAGCATACAATTCATGCTTCATGCTGCTAAGTCGCTTCAGTCGTGTCCAACTCTGTGCGACCCCATAGACGGCAGCCCACCAGGCTCCCCCGTCCCTGGGATTCTCCAGGCAAGAACACTGGAGTGGGTTGCCATTTCCTTCTCCAATGCATGAAAGTGAAAAGTGAAAGTGAAGTCACTCAGTCGTGTCCAACCCTCAGCAACCCCATGGACTGCAGCCTTCCAGGCTCCTCCATCCATGGGATTTTCCAGGCAAGAGTGCTGGAGTGGGGTGCCATTGCCTTCTCCGGCATGCTCCATAAATACTGGCTATTAACCAAACCCTCATACCAATCAAACTGGTCTGAGATATGCCCAACATGTCCATTTCACTCTTGACCTTCCTTTCATCAGAAATAAAACTAAACCATCAAAACTGCCTATATCCTTCAATGCCCCACTGTGATTCCTTTATCCCTAAATGAACTAAGTACCCTCCTTCAAGTCTTTATTAACTACTCCCTTCTTGAGCAGCCTACTCAAATCTATTTAATCTATTTAAAATACATGTGCTTCTCCCTGAGAACTCTGACCACCTTACATGGGCTATTTTCTCCAAACAACTTGCCATCTTCTAAAATGGTTCATGATTGACTGACTTGTATCCTTTTGTATGTTTTATCCCTTTAGAAATAAACTCTTGGAACAAAGTCTATTGAGTCACTCAATAAAGAATAGTTAAGAATGGAAAAACTGAAGTTTTTACAACTCTAAAAAATTAATTTATGTAAAAGTAGCCTTGTTGTTGTTTAGTAGCTAAGTCATGTCTGACTCTTTGCAACCTCATGGATTGTTGTCCACCAGGCTTCTCTGTCCATGGGATTTCCTAGGTAAGAATATTGGAGAAAGTTGTCATTCCCTTCTCCAGGGCATCTTCCCTTGAACTCGAGTCTCCTGCACTGGCAGGGGATTCTTCACCACTGAGCCGCCTAGGAAACTGAAACGTAGCATAGCTTTTGGGGAAAAAAAAGCACAATGAGGTGGCATCGCCCTTTTTTAGGTCAGTCTCTGTTTCTTACAAAGAAAATACATAAAGCCCAATTATTTCACATTTCCATATCTTGGTTCCCTCAGTAGTAAAGTAAAATATTTCAACCAGGTTATCTGAAAGAACTCTGACATCTTTGACATGTCAATGGTTCTGCTGTGATCCTGTTTCATAAAATTCAGATACCTCCAAATCACTGTTATCTCATCATGGACAGCTCCGATCATCATATTCATTTATTGACTACTACATCTGGGTAATGAGTAGATTTCTGGCCTGCTGAAATGAAAGCATTATGGAATCTGAAGCTTCTGCAATTGTTCTCCAGAAACGAAGAGAATTCCACTGCCTCCCTCCCTGTAGACCTGCACACCATTTTATGACAAAGTAAGAAGTCACAGCAATAAATTTAAGCATGCACCCATGTGCTTGTTCACAGGCATGTCAACAGATGGCAATTTGCCAGCGAGGAGGCCTTCCTGTCTCAACCCATCTATACCATGCAGCTCTACTTTTGGCTGACAGGTGGAGTGATGATTATCCTTCTCAACTCCCCTTCTAATTCCTGAGAACAATGCAGATAAGATGGTAACACAAATCACACAAAGGAAAAAAACCCACACGAGCAAACCAAATGAAAATGGTAGTACAGCCTTAGCTTTGTCAATATGTTCCTTCCTGTTCCTTTCTTCAAGCCTGCTATAAGCCATAGCAAGGTGTCAAATTTGGAATTCAAAGAAATGCAATTTAACTTAAAAACCTGCATACTGGCAGCTCGGGATTACGTTAGTATACATTATACATAATGCTTATATACCAGGGGTGACTCTATACCAGGGGTGACTCTAAATATTCATATACATTAACTTATCTGATCCTCATAACAACCACAAAAGGGAGGTATAACTAGTGCCACTTCACAGACAAGGAATTGGACAGTTTATATTATTTTTCTCTCTGCTGAAAGAAAATATTTGGTTTAAAAGCCTTTCCCTGAGGCCTTTAAAGCTCTGAAATTCTAACTGCATCCATGCAATAACTCAGTGCATTTAAAATATATATATAGGCCTGGGATTAGAATACCCAATACAACTCAAAATGTCCTATGAGCTCAGTTTTCAAGAAAGTTATAACCTAACCCACTATGTCCTCAAGATACTACAGGATTCACCATTATGAAGACCCTATATTGAATAAATCCCATTAACAAGTAGATTATCAAATTGATGGTTTTGAACTGTGGGGTTGGAGAAGACTCTTGAGAGTCCTTTGGATAGCAAGGAGACAAAACCAGTCAACCTAAAGGAAATCAGTCTGGAATATTCATTGGAAGGACTGACGCTGAAGCTGAAGCTCCAATACTTTGGCCACCTGATGTGAAGAACGGACTCAGTGGAAAAGACCTTGATACTGGGAAAGATTGAAGGCGGGAGGAGAAGAGGACGAAAGAAGGTGAAATGGTTGAATGGCATCACTGACTCAATGGATATGAGTTTGAGCAAGCTCTGGTCCGGGAGTTGGGTGATGAACAGGAAAGACTGGCGTGCTGTGGT
The DNA here is from genome assembly GCA_935064755.1 of Tragelaphus eurycerus. NCBI lineage: Eukaryota > Metazoa > Chordata > Mammalia > Artiodactyla > Bovidae > Tragelaphus > Tragelaphus eurycerus. The sequence goes on along the minus strand of CAKXYN010000034.1, from coordinate 4,915,130 downwards.
CTATGGCATCGCAAAGAGTTGGACAGGACTGAGTGAACTGAACTGAACTGAGATTACCAAAAGATTTTGATACAAAATGGATAAAATTAAAGTTTCAAGGTGACAAAGCATCAGCTATTTAAAAAACCAGGCAATCTGGAACAACTAATTCCCAAGGATTTTGAGAGGCCAAAGACTTACTGTATTGATCGCAATGTTTTTATAAATAGTTTACTAAGTAAAATGTAGGTCATGGGCTATGTGTACCTCAGGTTTCAGAGTGCAGATAAACTATAATTAGAGGATTCAGTCATATGAAACTGAACTTCCAAGGCAGGAGCTAATGTAGATATCTCTCTGCTGTCACTGAAGTAGAAAGATAAAAAGATTGAAGTAATTGTTTTACATAATGTTTTTTTTTCCCCCTATGTAAACCCAAGTCTTCACAGATGACATGATGTTTTTTCTCTTCTCTTTGAAAAGTCATGAGTTGTTTGATGGGAAAACTGTAAAACTCCAGCTGGCTCAAGGATTATAGCCAGGAAAAATCAGAGCTGTAACACTCAATGTTACCACTAATCACTCTTAAGATTTGCTTTGTAGGCAATACTTAGCATCATGTAACAATCAATGGTTACTGATTCTTTTTGCTCCCAGAAGAGCAAGTAATTATGACCCAGGAAGCTCCACCAAGGGACTACAAACAAATGCTAACAAGAGTTCAATTCTACTGTCTTTAGATCATTCCATTTATTTATGGAGCTTTTATTGCATGACACGAACATATTTCATAAAACAAATACTTCCTGTTACTTAGCAAAGGAAGAGGCAACAGTGAAAGTCATCAGGCTGTTCGTGGTCAAGTCTGCGGTTTAGGTCTCATTCACTCTCCATCCCCCACCCCATCTAGGGAGAAACCACAGGTCTGGACCATCTGCTCCACATCCTGTGATGCTCTGGGACCCCGGTTTCTGAGCATGGTGGGAGAATTGAGGAGGGATGAGCAAGAAAGGCCACTGAAGAAGAAGAAACGGTGAGGAAAGTAAAGAGAAAAGTAACTGTAGGCTAGCAAGAAGAGAGGACTTCCCTGGTGGTCCAGTAGTTAAGACTTGGTCCTTCTACTATAGAGGGCATGGGTTTGATCCCTGGCTGGGGAACTAAGATCCTGCATGCCATGCGGCATGGTCTCCCCCACCCCCACCCCACTCCACCCCCAAAAATGAGAGAATGGAGAAGAGAGGACTATTAGAGAAATAAGATTATATCACCATCAGGCACCAACATTTAGACACCAAGCTGCACTTAGAAAAGGCAGAGGAACCAGAGATCAAATTGTCAACCTCCGTTGGATGATAGAAAAAGCAAGAGAATTCCAGAAAAAAACCCTCTGCTTCTTCTTTATTGACTACGCCAAAGCTTTAGACTGTGTAGATCACAACAAACTGTGGGAAATTCTTCAGGAGATGGGAATACCAGACCACCTTACCTGCCTCCTGAGAAATCTGTATGCAGGTCAAGAAGCAACAGTTAGAACAAGATGTGGAAAAATAGACTGGTTGCAAACTGGGAAAGGAGTATGTCAAGGCTGTACATTGTCACCCTGCTTATTTAATTTACATCACGTGAAATGCTGGGCTGGATGAAGCACAAGCTGGGATCAAGATTGCCAGGAGAAATACCAAAAACCTCAGATACACAGATGATACCAGCCTTATGGCAGAGAGTGAAGAGGAACTAAAGAGCCTCTTGATGAAAGTGAAAGAGGACAGTGAAAAAGTTGGCTTAAAACTCAACATTAAAAAACAAAGATTGTGGCATCTGGTCTCATCACTTCATGGCAAATAGATGGGGAAACAATGGAAACTGTGACAGACTTTATTTTCTTGGGCTCCAAAATCACTGCAGATGGTGACTGCAGCCATGAAATTAAAAGACACTTGCTCCTTGGAAGGAAAGTTATGACCAACCTAGACAGCATATTAAAATGCAGAGACATTACTTTGCCAACAAAGGTCCATCTAGTCAAAGCTATGGTTTTTCCAGTAGTCATGTATAGATGTGAGAGTTGGACTGTGAAGAAAGCTCAGCGCCAAAGAATTGATGCTTTTGAAGTGTGGTGTTGGAGAAGACTCTTGAGAGTCCCTTGGACTGCAAGGAGATCCAACTAGTCCATCCTAAAGGAAATCAGTCCTGAATATTCATTGGAAGGATGGATGCTGAAGTGAAACTCCAATACTTTGGCCACCTGATGTGAAGAACTGACTCATTAGAAAAGACCCTGATGGTGGGAAAGATTGAAGGAGGGAGGAGAAGGGGATGACAGGATGAGATGGTTGGATAGCATCACCAACTCAATGGACATGAGTTTGAGCAAGCTCCGGGAGTTGGTGATGGACAGGGAGGCCTGGCATGCTGCAGTCCATGGGGTCGTAAAGAGCTGGACATGACTGAGTGACTGAACTGAACTGAACTGAACTGGGATACCAACACAGATAGCAAAGCTAATAACTCTAAACTTCTGGTGTCATTTGTTTGCTGTTAATTACGTTTCCTTCGTGGCTACCATCTTTGTCTTCAACGTGGTTGCCATTTTCAAATGCCTACGAATAAATGGGCATTTGCTTTAATTTTAAATAACAAATTTTAAAAATGAGTTTGGAAGACACTTTTTTAAAGTAGTGAGTTACTTCAGTATTAAATTCCATACTAACTTTTGATTAAAACAGAGCCCATAAATTTCCCCTTTGGCTGGGACGGCAGTACCTCAAAGAAGGCAATTCAAACACTCAAGTGCATATCATTGAAAATTACAGTAAATCATGTCTTGTCTTGTCACACCATCTTTGTGATGCAAAATAAAAAATGCTTTATCGTAGGAAGCTTTCCATGATAATTCATCAAATTTCATTGGATCTATCAGCTTATTTCCACTGCACTGTCAGAAAAGCCTCTGCCCTAGTATGTTATCAAGTATTTTCCCCTTAGAAATGGTGGCCTCGCTGCTCCAGTATTGATTCAGAGCTCAATTTCTGCAGCAAATCAATCATACTAGAATAGATAAAAATCAAAATGACCAACACATAAAAGTTTTCCCTTGTCTCTGGTTCTCCAGTAAAGAATAAATGCAAACACATATACTGTGCTGATTATTATATACATGCTGGTAAGTGACAAGCTCTTAAAATTAGATCTCTATGCAAGAAAGATCATTAGATGTACAAAAATATCAAAGGCCCTTAAGTGCATCCAGAATTGTTTATTGTTTTCTTTTTGTAGTACAGGGCCCAATATCCCAGCTAATAAGATTTCATTTTAAGTTCACTGTAGCAGAATCCTGAGGATATATTTAAGATATAATTATTCTCTGCTGCTGTAAAAAAATTTTTTTTGCTTCTTTTAGTTTTTACAAGCCTCTAGTATTGAGATATAGGGCTAGAGTTTTGATTTTATTTGTGTTTTGAAACTTATTGATAAACAGCCTGTTCCTCTACACTTTAAATGATTTTATGTACCAAATTGTAGTTATTAGGTAACCATCAAATCAAGTCTCCTTTTACTCAGGATATTATGGGCACACATGAAACACATATATTATTTGTAGAATTCATATATATGTTTATGCTATAATTTTAACCAAATTAAAACAACTGCTATGTTTGATCTGGCTCCTGTAAAATTAGGAGAACCCCATAGACAGGGGAGTCTGGTGGGCTACAGTCCATGGTGTTGCAAGAGTTGGACATGACTTAGTGACTAAACCACCACCAGCCACCACCAAATTATTCTACATAAATTATTATTTTTATGGGTTTTGCAAAAATGCTGAGAACAGCTGAATTGTTATCTTTTGGGGGTCCAGAAATTCCAATTTGGAACAATGAAAAACATTTGATGAACATCATTTCCATTCAGATAAATAAAGATCCATGATCCTTTGGGTCCAGCTCTTCCCAGGCACCATACTTACACTGTATAAATTCCTGTTCACTACCCTGACCTTCCCTATAAGGTACTTTCTTGATAAACACAACTTTAGTTACTACCTGTCTTTTTCTCTCTTGCAAGTAACTCTTTATCATTCTCCCTGTAAGGAAGTCCCTCACAATGTGATTTTTTGACATTACTCAAAGAGAATCAATCTATGTTTCCTAACAGTTTTTATGGGGGAAAATCACTCTTTTATGATACTAGCGTTCAAGAAATCAGTAAAGTTCTATATCATTCTAAGACATAACAAATTGATCCTTCTGTTAAGACTCTCTACAATTTACTCCTAGGAATGTTAACATATGTAGATAGTGTTTATATGAATGGTGCTAGAGAGAGGAAGGAAGTTAATATTTCTTAAGTCTTGTCCTAATATCCTAATATTTTTTCCCTTAGAGTAATTTACGTAGCCCTCAACACAATCTCACAAGCATTTAAGGGATTAACATTCCAATTTGTTCTGATGTAAAAACTGAATCTCAAATGGTGATGTAATTTTCTCGAGGTCATACAGCTTATAAATGGTAGAACTGGGATTTGATGACAAGTTTCCAGTACAGTTTCCACAGCACCATGATGCTTCTTCAACTCTCATCTTCTAAGTTTTTTATAAGTTTTCCCAGACTCCCAAACGTATTCTCCAGATTTTGTTATAAAACTATACGTTCAAGATCAAAAGGGGAAAAGAATAAAGTGAAGAAAGGAGTCTTAAGTAGAATGAGAGAGAAAAAATTGGTACTGGTTTCATATTTACTGTATCTTAGGCTTAGGACTTCTTGTTTTCCACTAACTCATTGAATCCCCTAAACATCCCCAAGAGAAGCACATTACTGTTCTCATGAATAAATGAGGAAACAGATTTGGACAGATGACCTAACTTGCTCAAGCCTATGAGGAATGGCACGTGGGATTAAAATTTCAGTCTGCTTCTCATAGACATAGAGAAGAAATTTATGGTAAGCAGAGGGGAAGGGGGAGATGGAGGCATAGAGTGGGAGTTTGGCACTGACAAACTACGATATTTAAAGCAGATAATCAACAAGGACCTACTATATAGCACAGAGAACTCTGCTCAATATTCTGTAATAATCTTAGCTGGAGAATAATTTTAAAAATAAGAGGTACACATATACATATAAGTGAATCACTTTGCTATACACCTGAAACTAATACAACATTGCTAATCAACTATGCCCCAATATAAAATTTTCAAAAATTCCCAACTAGAAAGCTAAGGCCTAGGGCAAGACAGAAATCAAAGCTGTAAAAGACATCAGTAGTAAACATATTTAATAACCTGCTATGAGCATGAATGTCCCTCAACAATGTCACTGACTGAATATTCTATTAAGAAGACACTAAATTCTTTCCAAATAAGGAGTACACTTCAGTCGGGTTGGCTTTGATTGTTAAAAAATTCTCCCATATCTAGACCAAAGGAACAAGATAGAAAACCCAGAGATAAACACATCTCCGGGCACTGTATCTTTGACAAAGGAGGTAAGAATATACAATGGAGAAAAGACAGTCTCTTCAATAATTGGTGCTGGGAAAACTGGACAGCTACATGTAAAAGAATGAAATTAGAAGACTTCCTAACACCATACACAAAGATAAACTCAAAATGGATTAAAGACCTAAATGTAAGACCAGAAACTATAAAACTCTTAGAGGAAAACATAGGCAGAACACTCTTTGACATAAATGACAGCAAGATTCTCTATGACCCACCTCCTACAGTAAAGGAAATAAAAACAAAAATAAACAAATGGGACCTAATTTAACTTAAAAGTTTTTTAAGAAAAGGAATCCAAAGAGGAAACTATAAACAAGGTGAAAAGAGAATCCTCAGAATAGGAGAAAATAGTAGTAAATGAAACAACTGACAAAGGATTAATCTCCAAAATATATAGCAGCTCATGCAACTCAGTATGAGAAAAACAAATAACCCAATCAAAACGTGGGCCAAAGACCTAAACAGAGAATTCTCCAAAGAAGACATACAGATGGTTAATGAATACATGAAAAGATGCTCAACATCACTCATTATCAGAGAAATGCAAATCAAAACTACAGTGATGTATCACCTCACGCTGGTCAGAATGGCCATCATCAAAAAAAAATCTACAAACAATAAATGCTGGAGAGCTTGTGGAGAAAAGGGAACTCTCTTGTACTGGTGGTAGGAATGTAAACTGATACAGCCACTATGGAGAACAGTATGGAGTTTCCTTAAGAAACTAGGAATAAAATACCATATGACCCAACAATCCCACTACTGGGCACATCCTCTGAGAAAGCCATAGCTGTTCAAGACACACGTAACCCAACAGTCACTGCAGCACTATTTACAAGAGTTAAGACGTGGAAGCAACTTAGATGTCTATTGACAGATGAATGGATAAAGAAGCTGTGGTATATATACACAATGGAATATTACTCGGCCATAAAAGCAATGCATTTGAGTCAGTTCTAATGAGGTGGCTGAACCTAGGGCCTATTATACAGAGTGAACTGTCCGAAAAAGAAAAGCAAATATTGTATATGAATGTATGTATACGGACTCTAGGAAGATGGTACCGATGAACCTATTTGCGGAGCAGCAATAGAGACACAGACGTAGAAAAGAGACTTATAGACACAGTTCGGGAAGGAGAGGGTGGGACGAGCTGAGAGTAGCATGGAAACAGATACATTACCATATGTAAAACAGACAGCCAGTGGGGATTTTCTGTGTGACTCAGGGAGCTCAAAAGGGTACTCCATGACAACCTAGTGGGTGGGATGGGATGGGAGTGGGAGCGAGGTTTAAGAGGGAGAAGACATATGTATACCTATGGCTGAATCATGTTGATGTATGGCAGAAACCAACACAATATTGTAAAGCAATTATCCTTCAATTAAATAAAATTTTAAAAAATTCTCCCATATACTTATTTTTTGGGGAAAGGCCAAACTGATTTCCTATACGGATCAAAATCAGAAAGGGAAAATTGTCTTCTTTAAAGAAGAGATCTGTAGTGGAGTGATGAATCTTTCTAGTTAGTATTTAAATAATAAATAGGAAGGCACACTCATTTGAAGTAAGGCAGTACATACTATTTGAATATAAAGGCTAAAACTAATTTGGACAAGAAAAGCAGAGTGTAGAGAAGAAGACAAGAATTATTTCTGTTTTAGTCTTAGCACTGACAGCACTTAGCTATAGTGGTTTTGGGTGAGTTGCTTCACTTTTCCAGATCTTAATTTCCTCCCTCTAGCAGACACTTGGATCATCTCTCCAAACATTCAACATATAAAATTCTATTATTATATAATATCAATTATATTTGTCAGAAATAATCTTTGAATGCATACACACACACAACACTAGGTTCAATTCATTGCAGTAAAGAGGGCAACAAGGTTTGAGATAACGAAGACTAATCTCTCCTACTCATGTGAATGGTATAAGAACATAAGTTTTATTTCAGTTTGAGAACTAAACAACTTAATGACAGACTCAATCCATTCTCTGGACAATGAAACTAAAAATCCTCGGGAATATTTTAATACCCTTGTTCAGTAAGCCATAAAAATACACACAAAATATGATTTAAAAATATTTACAGCTATCAGGTTGCTAGAATCTACAAGCAATCTTACAATCTTTACATGGTGGAAATATGGAAATATTTTCTATTTTAGGGATTTCCTGGTGGTTTCGCAGTAAAGAATCCATCTGCAATGCAGGAGACACAAGTTCAATCCCTGGGTTGGGAAAACTCACTGGAGAAGGAAATGGCAACCTACTCCAGTATTCTTGCCTGGGAAATCCCATGGACAGAGGAGCCCAAAGAATACAGCCCATGGGGTCTCAAAGAGCAACTAACACACTTTCCCATTTTAAGAGAGTGTTCTTAAAAGGGCTAAACACATTTCACCTTCCTGACCACATCAATGGTTTGGTGAAATTATGTCATACAGGTTGAACAGGAATCAGGCAAAGTTACCAGTAACAGAGATAGAAGTGGTTTCACTTTAAGATACAGGATATCATTGGTTAAGTGTTCAGTATTCCACAAAGAGGAATACTAGCGAACAGGAATGGCAGTCAAAATGTGAATAAAACAAAGGTGAGGAGAAGAAACACGAATTCAGAGAGTATTTATGTAGCAAAGTAGAAACAGGGTTGTGCTAATCAATTCTTCCACTAGACATAGCTTTATGGGGTAGGCTTTTGGTTTTGGTGATCTGATGCATTGGTGATTGTGCACCACATCATGGTTGGTGTTTGTCATCAGGTTGACAGGAATCAGGCAGTCCAGTCAGAGATGAAGTGGTTTCACTTTAAGATCAGGATATCATTGGTTAGTGTTCAGTATTCCACAAAGAGGAATACTAGCGAACAGGAATGGCAGTCAAAATGTGAATAAAACAAAGGTGAGGAGAAGAAACACTGAATTCAGAGAGTATTTATGTAGCAAAGTAAAGAAACAGGGTTGTGCTAATCAATTCTAAAAATCCACTAGAACATAAGCTTTATGAGGGTAAGGGCTTTTATTGGTTTTTATGGTGATCGGTGCCTGATGTGTATTCATTGAATAAAGACAAAGAGGAAACAACAGAAGCAAACTGAAACATGAACATAACAACAATAATAAAAATGGAAAAACAAGCATAAAAGCAGACATGGTATTCAGGATGAGAGTTATAGACCTAGTTCTCAGGGGCTTCCAGCTCAACATCAGACAAGTCATAGCCTTTTAATGTCTTTGTTTCTCAATCTACAGGTTCTCTCTTCCTTCATGCTTTAAAAGGATACTATGAGATATTATTTAAAGGGCAGGAAGACAAACAGAGATGCATGGTCTGGGACATGATTTTCTGGGAATGTGAAAATGCTGATATGTATATTTATATGTCAATATAAAGGAAAAGAAGAAGGTGAGATAAAGAAGAGAGTCATATTTTGAATCAGTGGTGGCTGTAACAAACCAGTATGTTGTTCATCAGATGAAGACATTTTTTGGTATGTGTTTTTGTAAAATGTGTAAGTATTGTTCAGTATTAAAATGTAGTACGTTTCTATAGGAAAGAAAAGACAGGTGAAAATGCTTTGATATCTCAGAGTGTGGCAGAATTTTGACACAGAAAAGCCAACACGGCATAATTAGGAAAATAAGAAAGATTCAAGATATAATTGGGAGTGTGACAAGGGAGAGGAAGGAAGCAAAACTGGGTATCATAAAGGAATAAGGAGAAATAATTAAATTGGGATGTTCAGGAAAGAGGTGAGCCATATAGCCATCTGCTGTCTGTCAGGAAAGAGGTCATCTGAGAAAAACTAAGCTGTTTTCTCAAAAGCAAGCTGAATACTGTATGAGTGATGAAATAAAAAAAGATCGTATCTGCCAAAAATTTAGTAAGAACAGAACAAGAGAGTAAAAAGAAAATTTAATTTTAATTTTTTAAGTGAGAACTCTATACACATGACCAGTGGTCCCGCTTGAAGTACTTCCTGTAACTAGCAGTCAGATGCCACTTGAACTACCAGATTTAGTCTCCAGCTCTAACTCTCTTGGGCTTCCCTGGTAGCTCAGATGTTAAAAAATCCCCCTGCAATGCAGGAGCCCCTGATATGGTCCCTGGGTTGGAAAGATCCCCTGGAGAAGGGAATGGCTACCCACTCCAGTACTCTTGGACTTCATGGCAGCTCAGATGGTAAAGAATCTGCCTGCAATGCAGGAGACCTGGGTTGGGAAGACCCTTATCTAAAGAGTCAGACATGACTGAGTGACTTTCACTTCTCTTCATATGTAATCCTCTAGAACAGGGGAAAAATGATGGGGGAAAACAGCACCATTGGGGATTAAATTCTGAGAGACAGGACCTTGCTATATTTTCTACTATTAGGGTTTCCCTAGGAGAAGGCAATGGCACCCCACTCCATTACTCTTGCCTGGAAAATCCCATGGACGGAGGAGCCTGGTGGGCTGCAGTCCATGGGGTCACTAAAAGAGTCGGACACGACTGAGCGACTTCACTTTCACTTTTCACTTTCATGCATTGGAGAAGGAGATGGAAACCCACTTCAGTGTTCTTGCCTGGAGAATCCCAGGGACAGGGGGAGCCTGGTGGGCTGCTGTCTATGGGGTCACACAGAGTCGGACACGACTGAAGCGACTTAGCAGCAGCAGCAGCGTTTCCCTAAACTTTTCAGAGTTTTGTGAATTTTAATAAAAGGGTTCATTTTACTAAACTGTTCAGAGTCTGGCTTTCCTCATCAGTAAATTAATAAAATTATTTAGCTCACATTGAGGATCTACCCGTTTCTTCCAGTTTTTAATGTCTTAAGCTTTCAATGAATATGGTGAAAGCAGAGAAAATCTGGAATCACCATTCTGAAACAACTACAGGTACAGTTGCAAGGAACTGGAAGAGTCTACTGGGCTTAAAGTGAATGCCACTTTTCAACAGAAGGGGAAAAATCCTATAGTATAGTCAACTGATCATGTTGAATTTTGCATAGTGTGGTAATTCATATTGCTACTCTGGTAACAACGGTGTGCCATGAAACTCAACAGTACAAAGATTTAAGAAAAAGCAAAACAAGTTTGGCCTAAGATGAAAATACTAGTACATTCTTTGTGTGTGTGTGTATGTGTGAGTGTGAGTGTGAGTGTGTGTATATGTGTATATACACACACATATATATACATAATTTATTTATTCAGCGGCACTGAGTCTTGATTGTGGCATGTGGGATTTTTACAGCATATACGATCTAGTTCCCTGCAGGGGCTGAACCCGGGCCCCTTGCATTGGGCCACCAGGGAAGTCCCAGAAAACACTAATACATTCTTATACCCAAGAGTCAGTTGTCCAGCAGGCTGCACCATTCAAAAATACATTTTCATTCAGGATGGTACCCTAGTTTCCTGGTTACAACTTAATTAATCAGCTCTTTGTATAGTCATTTAAGTTTGCCATCTCCCAGCGTCAGATCTTTCCAGATAAACAAAAGGTAAGAAAAATGTTAAAGCCCAGGCAAAGGAAACAAATGAATGGTTCCAGAATTGCCTTGATGAAAACTATAAACTTAACTATTAACATGATAGTATAATTATGGTGGGAAACCACTAACCACACACAGAAAAACTTTAGAATTACATATACATGTTTTAATGTTTTCATATTTTATGTATTGTCTAAATAGTAAATTCAAGCCCTGTATTAGATTGCTTACTCTCTACTTGTACGCATTGTCTAAGGTGGTAAGAACATGCAATTATATTGCCTTATGAAAGAAATACTTATTTTAAAATAGCTGACATAGTCACTATACCTCTAGTCTATTTAAAAGGTGACATTTTGCCTAATATAATAAAGACAAAGAGTGTCTTGATTTTAGAAGAGTCAGTAAGGGAGAAAGTAATTCTAGTATTTACGGAATAAAACCCTAATGTGCTAATAGGTAGATTGGTTTGGGAAATAACACAGCAGACACAATTACCGGGATTGTCTCTGTTCTACTCTCACCGGCTCCAGGATAAAGAAGAATCAATTAGCCCTCCACAGACTATGACCTTGAAGGCTACAGCTCTGTGCATAATACACTGAATATGCTGAGCCAGATAGAAACAGAGAATCAAGTTCTGAGACCACGGAAGAGCACGGTTCAGATATGATAATGTCTTTTTAAAACATAAGCTGTGACAGCTTCAGGCATGTCAAAAGCATGCAGGATGATGAAAGAAAAGCCCCGTTCTTTCTGTGACTAAGCGATAGTTTCTTAGCAGAAGAGCAAAACGTGAAAGAGATTGCAAAATGACTATCTAATGCCAAGCTTTTCTTTCTTTCTTTCTTTTTTGCCCTCCTTTACTTAATGAAGAAGGCAATGGCACCCCACTCCAGTACTCTTGCCTGGAAAATCCCATGGATGGAGTAGCCTGGTAGGCTGCAGTCCATGGGGTCGCTAGGAGTCGGACACGACTGAGTGACTTTACTTTCACTTTTTACTTTCATGCATTAGAGAAGGAAATGGCAACCCACTCCAGTGTTCTTGCCTGGAGAATCCCAGGGACGGGGGAGCCTGGTGAGCTGCCGTCTATGGGGTCGCACAGAGTTGGACACGACTGAAGCGACTTAGTAGCAGCAGCAGCAGCAGTTAATGGTTACAAGCTTCTAAAGCTCTCTGGACCAGTGCCTTTCCAAAATAAAAGAAATATAGACTCATAATTTTTAGGATATTTATGTTTTTGTTGTTTTCAGGCACTAGTTCAAAAAAGGAACCCTAAAGGTCTCACACAGCAAACCCTATAGGTGGTAAAGTGTTAACCAACTGTCTAGCCCTAACTTTCCAGAAAACTACACCCCAGACAGCTTTTGTAGGCTTATCTCCAATGCACTCAGAGTGCTGCAGCTGTGTATCTGGCCAGAACTGGCTACTATGATGCTTTTAGACAGTAGTAAATCTTTTCCACTCAATAGAAACGCCAGAAAAATCAATGTCCTGCCTTGGAAAAAAAAAAAAAAAAAAGAAACTGTATGGAATGTATAATCTATTAAAACACTTAGGAAAAGAATTTACCTTAGAAAAGAATTTCTCAAAACATCACAAGATACTTTTTAAAACAGTCCTAGATCAGGAAAATGTGCTGGAGGTTTCTTTGTTTGCTTGTTTTCCTCCAATGACAAAATTATAGGATCGAGTCGAAGAGTTTTTCAAAGGGTCTTCTTTCTTTTTCTGAACAGCTAAACTGATTCAGGCACATTTTAATTCAAGACTGAAGTTGAAAATGATAAAAAGACAAAAGAAGTAACCTTGTCTTCACGGTGAATTTTGCTTCTCTTTGCAGGATCTGTAGTTGCTTTTTATAGCCTGTCATTTCATCTGGGTATTATTTCCCGGTCACTTTGCCAGGTGGGAAGAGGCAGTGAATACAGTGATGGCTGTCAGATCTTTAATGATGCTTCAGGGATTTGATAAAGATACAAAGCAGTGTCTGCAGAAAGGAGGTTCTTCCCTAATTACACCTGAAAAGCAAGCCTCTTTTTTTTTTTTTTTAAATCTTTGCCACTGAAACTGGTGTGTATGGAATGAGCCTGAATCACAAGCACAAATCAAGTTTTTCTGCATTTCTAGAACATATGGCTCTCCCGCATACTGAACAACATGTCTGCAAAAGATATTTTTAATCTTCATTACCATCCAGAGGGAAACAGTAGGGGTATTTCATTACAGAATCTTTACCCTCACCTCTCCTTTAGAGACTTTACACACAGTCTTCAAACCAAATTCTCTGATCCTTTACTTTTTTCTAAGGAAACAGTTTCAATGGTGAAAAGAAGACAGTGAAACAAAAGTAAATTAGAAACTTTTTAAAAAGCTACAGAAAATGCCTCTCTTCTATAATGACGTTTAAAACAATCTTTTTAAAAGACTGTTTCATCCTTGTCAACTTTTCCATTATAAAGCATTGCAACAACCAGTACAGACGGCAGGAGGACTCTTCTGTATTGTTTTAAGAGCGTGGGCTCTCTTCACTCACAGATTATTAAACAGGACTGCTGGAGTCTTACAGACAAAAAAGACGCATCTGAAAAAAACTGATTTATCTTACTAATGCATCTTGTACTTTCTAATGACTGTCAAGGAAGCTATTTGAATATTTGATTCCAGAAGGCAAAACTAATTTGGACAAACCATAATAAGAAAGAATATATATATATATATATATATATATATATATATATATATATATATATATATATCAGAGTCACTTTGCTGTACAGAAGAAATTAACACATTGTAAAATCAACTATACTTGAATAAAATTTAAAAAAACCTAATTTGGGGAAAATCCTTTCATGTGGAATTGTACCAGATCCTGAATAAAACTGCCCCTAACAAGTGCTCAGCAACTTATACTATAATCTGAACATGACAGCAACCTGCTGGTAAGAGGTGAGTGCTGTAAACATCTAAGACTTCATGTGGTACTGGGAAGAAGCAATTAAAGTACAAACGTGGGGAGAAGTGGTTTAGGGAACAGGAAGAAGAGATGGAGAAAGATAACTGGCAACTTGGGCTGGCTGGAAGGCAAAGGATAACAGAAACATGAAGAGAGGTAATGGAAAATTTACATGGGGAAAAAAAAACACATCAGGATCCTACTCACTGTACAGAAGTCATATATATATATATATATATATATATAATGGTCTGATGTTTTCATCTTAAAAAGTGTTAGAAACCAATGGAATGGAACTGAAAGTCAAGCATGGCTCAGAGATGCTGAAGCTCTGGGTGCTCACCCCAGATTTCACCATCCAGGAAGAAGGAGTTGCTGTGATAGCATCAGTTCTAACCAGCAGTTTGTAAGGTCTTTTCACTCATCTCTCCCGGAGCAACCCAGTCACATGATGCGCTTAAACCAAACCGTGCCATTCAACTCCCAGAAGACAAGGACCCCACTCTACGCTCTAGAGAACACTTGAGACGACCTCAGGCCCACCCATCTCCTCTACACATCCTCACCCGTCTCTCTCTACTTACAAAGTTTAGGAGCAGTTTGGAGATTAGTTTCTGTTGATGGTGGCTGAGTCGCTGCCTTGGGTGTTCTCACGTCAGGGCTCCGAGTGGGTGAAGGGAGGGATGGAGCAGTGGGCGGCCGGAAAGAAAAAGCGAAGATACGGTTCTTGGGGGTGGGGACCGCCGAAGGCTCGGAGGACCCAAGGGCATTGTCAACTTGCACTGTAACTCGAACCTCAGTTTCAGACTGAGCCTTGGAGACAGGTGAAGTGTACGCCTTGGCTGATACCCACACAGCAGCTGAAGCTGCAGTTGGATCCAGAGAAATAATAGGATCCTGGCCTAATCCCCCAGGGTCAAGGTGAGTGGGAGAGTCATACTCAAAAATCTTGTCCACAAACACCCACTTGAGGCCAGCGATGCAGAGGCAGAGGCTGACCAGGCAAGCCAGGATGGGGACGATGCAGATTTTCTCTGAGTTGAGGCAACCTCTCAGGCGCTCGGTTTCCAGGCAGACGCAGCAGGGAAGAGTCAGGCCCACGAGCCCTGGGGACCTCCCATCTTCAGTCTGGGTCTCCGGCATGTCTTCGGCTGCCGGAAGCCCGTCCAGAGATGGGTCTGCACTCAGCTGAGTGGAAGGGCTCGAGGACCTCTCAGCAGCTCCCTCGGACATGTCTGGGGAATAAATCTCCATCGGCTCACCTCCAGGAGGCCTGGCCTCTCACACTGTCCATTACCATACAGAGCCCCCCCAACCAAATGATACAGCATCTTACAGGGAGAAATCGATAAGTCGTCCAAGTCCAAGGCCATTATCAAAAGCAAGAGGAGTTCAGGAGGAAGGCCAGGGAGGCCGAAAAAAAAAAAAAAAAAAACCCTCTAGCAACAACCAAATAAAAGTATATTGTAATTCTTGACTGCTGTTTCTGGGCCACTTTTGCAGTTCTTTTATATGCTTCTCCAAACCATCCTGGCTGGGTCAGGAAGATGGGAGGCCAGCGGAGAAACCCAGGAGCTGATGCCGCGGCGGTCGGTTAGGTAAACCAGTAGCCCAAACTGAAAGGCATGTTTCTCACCTCGAGCAGCTGAAGCTGGGGTCTGCTCAGATGGAGAAAGCAACTGTCATGCAGAAGAAGTAAAAGCAGGAGCAGGACCAGCGGCGGCGGCGGCAGCAGCGGCGGCGGCAGCAGCGGCGGCAGAGACAGTAGCAACAGCATCCTGTGGTGTGAGCGCGGCGGCTGAAAGGGGCTGAATCATCACAGAGCAGCAGGTGCCTGCCCTCCGAGCATCACAGCGAACCGTCTCATCGCAGAGCGAGCTGGAGGCGAGAGCGCGGCCGGGAGGGGCGGTCACCGCGCTCGCCGCCCTGCCTTCTCCCCCACCCCACCAGCCACTCCTCTTTGTCCTTCCTGAGCGCTCATTCACTTTCTTCCTCTGCGGCTCCTGTCTTCTCCACAGTCTCTTCCCCTTGCCGTCTCCCTCCGCATCCAAAGACTCTCTCTCTCCCCTCTCTCTTTCTTTTTACCTCCCTCCTCTCCCAACCCCCAGCCCTCTATCCGCACTCTGGGGCTGCTGGCTGGTCTGAGTAGAATCAGGATACCCAGCAAGGCGGGACTGCCAGTGACTTCCTATTTTATCCAATTAGAAGGAATAAAGGCCATCAAATCAAAGAGGAGCAGGCAGACAGCAGTTAAGCTGAGTCCCCATGGCCCCCACCCGGCTAGCCTCCTCCTCTCTTTTTTTCCCTCCCTACCAAAGCTGCCCCAATCTTCCATCCCCACCTCCCATGCTCTAAAGTCTCCCTGGTTCTCTCTTCTGCACCCACTGCTGGGTCAGAAAAAGCCAGCGATCAATGCTAGCAATCTAACAAAGCTAGGATGAGGCGGGGGGTTGGATGTAGGTGGGACCTTATGGGTTGGACCTGAGGCTTGGCAAAGTCTGATATCTGATTCCTCCCTAGAGAGGTAAGCTTTTCAACAGCAATTTCTTCCTGCCTGCTGCAGAGAGATAGCATTCCGTCCCCAGCCCTCTAATAAGTTTTGTTCACTGAGAGGACTGTTATTGCCTGGTGTTTCAACCAACAGCAAGAACACTGTTTTTTTTTTCCTCCTAACCATGGACAGCTCTGCCTTCAGCCCTTGTCGCAATGATTGGGTAAGACTTGGTGATGCCCAAGTGTGAAGTGTGGAATATACATTGGAGAAGGGGGTGCTCAGGGAGGGGAGCGAGGTCTTTATGTACCTACACTGGTCCCCTTTAAATTTCCATCCTTCTGTCCCACTCACAGCAGTCCTGGACTGACGTCCAGCCATCAAGGAACACCAGTAAGTAACAGCTAGAGAGGAGGCTCCCGCTTCGCCTTGAAATTAGCCTTCATTGTGACTCCACACTGCGGAGGTTGAATTCCCTGAGCGCTGTAATGTATACCACATGTCCTCAGCTATAACTGCACTGCAAGGATTAAGAAAACTTTTCTATAAGAGCACGCCTTTAGGGTTAAGTTTCAGGACCTTTACCTTAAAGATAGTTTCACTGCCGACTCTTTTCTTTTTCCTTTTAAAACAGCAGTGGTTAAAAGGCTGGAAGAAATGCACTGTCCTTAATACAGAGAACAGGCAGCCCAGACTCTTCCTGTTCACTGCGTGTCTGCATCTGAATCTTTAATCCATGCTTTACTGTGACTGGACACCTGAATGGTTTCCAAGGAACCATTTTGTTCACCTATGTCAATAGGAGTCTTAAAAACTGTCTCTAAATCCATACTACATAACCATCATGTGAGTCCCAGAAGCAATTAAATTTAAAGTTGAAGTCCGGAGAGAATCTGCTTTTTAAGCACGTTATATTTTGTAAAACACAATCTCCACTGCTTTGAAATATTTTTAAGCTTCTAAGTGGGTATGAGATAATATTATCATTCTTTCAAAATGAAATTAGCCCATAATTATAAGTGATTTAAAGGGTACTGATATCTTAAAATGTGTTTGCAGTACTATAACTAACAACAACAACAACAAAAGCCTGAGCCAATTTGCATAATTGTAATTATGGCTCTGACAAGCTTCTGGGCAAAATGAATTATCCTTAAGTTCACCTCTACATAACCCGCATTTATATAGCAGTAACTCGTACTTTAAAATAATTCCTATGCCCACTTTCTAACTTTTAAATATTTGATTTTAAAGCAGAAAGATTTTTCTTACAGATTCAAGCAATGGACATGAAATTTCACATCATCGAAAATCTATAGGGAGGCATTTACAGAATTCAGACTGAGAGGAATTAAGATTTTAATGGTCATTATTCATGGAATGCTCAAAATCAGTTAGGCAAGTAAATACTTATGCTAAATTAGGATCATTTATAATTCCTTTAGATATCACCCAGGTTAAATTTGTGGTACTTAATTTCATGATTGTGCAGTATTTCACGCAAGTATCATACTCATACATTGGCATTTCACCCATAGCCAAGGTCACCTAGATTTCAAAGACTAATACGGAGTTCAGAACCCAGATCAGGTAGGAAAGTGAAGGTACTGAGAAGGTAACCTGTAATTAAGAAAGTGCTCCTTCAGTTGCGCCAATACCAACTATTCACCTTGCCTTAATCATTAAGAACAAACATTTTCAGCAGACAAAGTAATTACTGGGCACTGCTCTAGCCGTCATATTAAAGATGACCAACACTTACAAAGGAAAAGAATGGATTATGTAAAGGATAGGAACTTAAGAGACAGACCACACAAATCACATTGTGGGATATATATGTGTCCTCCCTGGAGAGGCAGTTCATGAGTCCTGTGGCTTCTTGGAGCTAATATCAGTTTGCAGAGGACCAGCCTCCCATAGAGTTGCTTCCCATGCAGTTGGAAGGTAAATGTAATTGAGAACGGGAGTAGGACAGGAGGTAAAGAATAAAAGGAATTCTCCATTAGGTCTATACTTGAGACGAGGAGTCAGAAGTTGCCTTTATCCCTTTAGCAAGTCTTACTAGCAATAAAGAAGTGAATACAGGGTGATATGAATGGGATTGAGGGTCAGAAGTTCTTTGACTAGAACATGCACGTTTGTAAGAAGAACTGCAAGCATATGTCACTTTAACCCTTTAGCCTCCATCTTCAATAAAGCTCAGGAACACCCATATTTCCATGTCCCCTTAAACAATGAACAAGAAACAAATTATTATTACCTTTTAAAAACCACATAACCACCTCTTCTATAACAACAAAAGCTACCTTTGTAGAGCTCCACTGTGATTCCAGGCACTCTGCTAGGTTCTTGCCATACACGATTTCTGATCTTCACTAAATTCTGTACAGAACATATTATCTTTTTTGTTTAAAAAAAAAAAAAAAAGGACTCAAGCAGCTTATATAACTTAGCTATGGACACATAACTTTTAAACAATAGCACCAACAGCACCGATTTTGAACAAAATTGTGACCCATGCTATTTCTACCATTACTGTTTCTTGTTTTTAATCAAAAGAAGGCATCTGATTACATATTGTTTACCTATTACTTCAATAGGAAAAATAAGAGAACCAGAAAGTGTAACAATGAAATAGGCATTTTAATTTTACTTTAATGTAGTTGCTAAATGAACTTAAAGGTGCCGAGTTTCCAGAACAAGAGCCTTCTAAAATTCTGCCTAGTGATTTTTAGAAGTTGCAAGAATTAAGCAGAGGTTGTTTACATATGATCTGTTTATAGTTTAAATAGAAGATCTCTTTCACAGTCTCTGTTCTGAGATCTTCTTGGGAAGATCTCAAGATTTCAGTTACATATTGCTCTGAAACAAATTGCCCTGAAACACACTGCATTTGTTGTTAAACTAACAACCACTGTATTACATCTCACTAGCCCACAGAATTACTGGGTTCAGCTGAGTGGTTCTTCTGCTCCATTAGATATCAGCTAGGGCTGCAATCCATTGGAGGTGTAACTGAGCTGAAAAAGGCAAGATTCACACACATGACTAGCAGCTGATGCCAGATGTCAGCCAGGAACTCAGCTGGGAGTGTCAGATGGTGCACCAACATGTGGCTGCTCCATGTGGCCTGGACTTCTCACAGCATGGCAGCTGCATTCTGAGAGGATGCAGCCCCAAAGCGAAGAAGCACAAGCTGCCAGTCCTCCTTAAGACTGACTTTGGAAGTGGTACAGGCTCATTTCCATTGCGTCCTATTGGCCAAATAGTCACAGTGCCAACTGAGATTCAAGGAAAGGGGAGATAAACCTTGATGGAGAGAGTGACAAGGAATTTGCAACCACAGTTAATCCACCACAACAGTTAAAGTCAATGTTAGTAAGTCAACCTGGGTCAAGAGGCTCTGCAGTAATGTAGAATGAGATTCAGCAGAACCAAGTCAAAAGACACTTATATTTCTGATACACAGTATTCCAGCTTCCTTCTAAGCCAGCTTCAATGAAGAAAACAATCCCATTATGTTGTGTATACGTGAGTGCTTATGCTCAGTTGTGTTTGACTCTTTGCGACCCTTTGAGCCTGCCAGGCTCCTCTGTCCATGGGATTTTTCAGGCAAAAATACTAGAGTGGGTTGCCATTTCCTTCTCCAGGGGATCTTCCTGATCCTGAACCTGTATCTCCTGCAGGCAGATTCTTTACCCACTGAGCCATCAGGGAAGCCTTCTATTATATATTATCCAATAGAAAATACTAAAATTCCTCTGCTACTTCAAGTCAAGCTAGGCTACTACATCTGCATCCCTTTTATTCATTTTATTATCAGAAATATTTAGCATACCTCCAGGAGATGAAAGAGGATGACCATATCACATAAATTTACTTTCTCTTTTTTTTTTTTTTTTTTTTTTTTGGTGTATTGGTTATTTCCCCACTGAAAACGTTCATCTCTGAAAAAGTCGACCCTTGCTCTGTAAGTTTATGGCCAAAACATAGAATTTACTTTGTGATATCTAATACCATGATGACGGCAGTGATTTCATTTTTTGGATTGCAATCTTTGAGGATGACTATGTATATATTATAATGATTTATTCATTGCTAATGAATTAATCACGATTTTCACAAGAAAGCTTCAGGACTTAAAAGGATCCCTAAAACTTGCTGCTGCTTATGAGAGGACCAAGTACTCAAGTGGATCTGTTAGCTTCTTCCCATCCATTTGAAAATCTTCCCCCAGCTCACATCTCAGCCCCTCCATGGAACTCCTTCATGGTCCCAAGTCAAAGATACATCATTCTTTAACTTTATTTTTGTTGGGGTACATCTTCCCACGTGTTACTACTTAATTATGTGACATATATAGGATGGATGGAAAAGAATGCAATTTCTTTGAAGGCCAGGTCTATTAGTATCTGGCTGTTGTAAACTAGAGCTATGCTAGCCATTCGATACACACATTTTGTTTGGTTTTATTTTTAATTATAATTCAATTACACAGATCATGGCACCTCTAATAAATAGGTAGACTTTTTTCATGTCCATCTATCTATTCAACAGGGAGGCCTGGCGTGCTGCGGTTCATGGGGTCGCAAAGAGTCAGACACGACTGAGTGACTGATCTGATCTGATCTGATCTATTCAAAATGCCCTCTATACTCCACTCTATTTGTACATCTTCTAATGATCAGTTCAGATACATGCTTATCAAATGTATGACTGTTTCCAAATATGGCTTTTATGAATTTATTTTCATCTAGGGAAACTTTGTTACCCCAACTATATTAACTCTCAACTGCCATGGTATTTTTCAGGCAAGAATACTAGAGTGGATTGCCATTTTCTTCTCCAGGGGATCTTCTTGACCCAGGGATCAAACCTGCATCTCCCATGTCTCCTGCACTGCAGGCAGATTCTTTACCCACTGAGCCATCAGGGCAGCCCCTTATTGTATCATCCAATAGAAAACACTCAAATTCCTCTGCTACTTCAAGTCAAGTTAGGCTACATAATCTTATGTTTTGCATAGATCTTTTTAGGAGATGGAAAGTTAGGAATAACCCAATATTGAACTGTTTTTCCTGAAGTTCTTTCTTCACTTAAACAGAAAAGTTCTCTCAGGGCAAACCAAATTCATGGGCTTACCAATGTTCTTCTATATTACTCATAATGCTAAACAGGCTAAGATGAAACCCATTTCACTTTACTGGGCAGGTATTTTTCTCCCCACTTTGAGGGTGAATCAAGACTCTGGTTCTCCTTTATTTTTGCCCAGTGAAAATTATTTCAGTAAAGATAGTTTGGCTTACTTGTAAGAATCATTTTGTGAGAAGCTGTATTGAATGTCTGATACTGACTCTGGGACTGTGTCCTCATTTTATAACAAATTATCCATTTACTCTGGCACATTTTGTTCTTTATAAGTTTAGGTCCTTTGATCTTCAGCTGCAGTTCAAGAGA
Organism: Tragelaphus eurycerus; assembly: GCA_935064755.1. Taxonomy (NCBI): domain Eukaryota; kingdom Metazoa; phylum Chordata; class Mammalia; order Artiodactyla; family Bovidae; genus Tragelaphus; species Tragelaphus eurycerus. The sequence goes on along the minus strand of CAKXYN010000034.1, from coordinate 4,893,260 downwards.
CAGTACAGGATCTCAAAGATGAGGATGTGAGAATTTTATACAGACAGATGATTTTTTTTATTAAATCCCATGTTTATAATCTGATTACTTTGAGAGAAACTATTATTTTCTCACTCCCCATGAGTAAAATCATTAGTTATATACAATGATTTTCTTCTTTTACAAGAAGTCACCTTTTTTTTAAAAGTCACCGTTCTTTTAATATTATCTTGGACATGTTTGGAACCAGACGGAGATCTCTGCACATCACTGTGATAAATGCCAATGAACTGTTCCTAGTAAAATGGTTAATTTTATATTATGTGAATTCCAACTCAATAAAAAAAAAATATTACACTGCACACTCATCATGGTTTCAGCTTCTCCAACATTTACTTTTAAAAGGAAAACACAGTCAATCTGACCAGTTTTTCCAGTGCACTGCACTAAAATAATCAGACTTTGTCATGTATAGATTGCTCTTTCTTCTACAAAATCTAATAGGTCATGTAGCATTGAATCTCTGACAATTCTTCATTATCTATGGACTCTAAATTGATGTTGATGATGCAATGCTATATCCCAAGGAACTCAAAAGCACAAATAAGGATATAATAAATTGATCTGTCATTGAGAATTTCAATACAAAAGTTTTATGAGAAAATGAGCAAAGGCTTATAACTCTAGCTCATTTTATATACTTAAAATTATTTCTCATTCTTCAATACCATTCCATTTACATATTTAGAATACACTAGAAATATAAGCCAAAAAATGGGTAGACGGTAGCAGGTATTTGAATTATCTGTATTTTCAACACAGTGTGCTTGTTATGGAAAGTGTGATAAACTCATTACCAGAATGTGAGCTCAATAAGGGCCAGCACTTGTGACTGTTTCCATTAACACATCCCTACTACCTAGAACATGCCTGGCACACAGAGGCCAGTAAGTAAGTATTACTGACTTAATGCATCAATATGGAAACAACTAAAGAAGGAAGTAGTTTGGAAGGACTGATGCTGAAGCTGAAACTCCAATACTTTGGCCACCTGATGTGAAGACCTGACTCATTGGAAAAGATTCAGATGCTGGGAAAGATTGCAGGCAGGAGGAGAAGGGGATGACAGAGGATGAGATGGTTGGATGGCATCACCAACTCGATGGACATGAATTTGAGCAACCTCCAGGAGTTGGTGATGGACAGGGAAGCCTGGCATGCTGTAGTCCATGGGGTCGCAAAGAGTCAGACATGACTGAGTGACTGAACTGAACTGAAAGGATGTAAAAACTATTGAAAAAATATCTTAAAAGACATGGATACATCATCAGTTCAGTTCAGTCACTCAGTCGTGTGTATATGGATACACCATATAGAGTTTTATTTGTGTTAATGAAGCAAATAATATTAAATTAACTGTGTATGATGGGAAGAAGAAAAAAAGGAAAATCATCTTTATAGTGACTACTCTGAGGTTATATGGATGGATGGTCATTCATGATTATTAGACAATATATGTGGAATTAGTTACCTTGAACAAGTATCTTTGCTTCACTTCATTAATATTCACTACTATAAGCTCCCAGCACAAAGCAACACAGCTAATAGAGAATTTTTGTTTGTTATATTCTTAGGTATTGTGGCAAACTGCATAAATATACAAGAAATAATCTGTATTTTTAAGTGCATGGATATGTACAATAGTATTTAAGAAAAACCGTAAAGGCTATACTTTGGTGAAGTAAGAGAAATTAAATATAATAAAAATTAACTAAACATGACAATTGATGCAAATGTAATACAAATTCAGTACAGTTTCAAAAAATAGAAGTTATTTAACTTGATTTAAAGCCTTTGACTGTGTGGATCACAATAAACTATGGAAAATTCTGAAAGAGATGGGAATACCAGACCACCTGATCTGCCTCTTAAGAAATCTGTATGCAGGTCAGGAAGCAACAGTTAGAACTGGTCATGGAACAACAGACTGGTTCCAAATAGGAAAAGGAGTACGTCAAGGCTGCATATTGTCACCATGTTTATTTAACTTATATGCAGAGTACATCATGAGAAATGCTGGACTAGAAGAAACACAAGTTGGAATCAAGATTGCCGGGAGAAATATCAATAACCTCAGATATGCAGATGACACCACTCTTATGGCAGAAAGTGAAGAGGGGCTAAAAAGCCTCTTGATGAAAGTGAAAGTGGAGAGGGAAAAGGTTGGCTTAAAGCTCAACATTCAGAAAACGAAGATCATGGCATCTGGTCCCATCACTGCATGGGAAATAGATGGGGAAACAGTGGAAACAGTGTCAGACTTTGTTTTTCTGGGCTCCAAAATCACTGCAGATGGTGACTGCAGCCATGAAATTAAAAGACGCTTACTCCTTGGAAGGAAAGTTATGACCAACCTAGATAGCATATTCAAAAGCAGAGACATTACTTTACCAACAAAGGTTCGCCTAGTCAAGGCTATGGTCTTTCCTGTGGTCATGTATGGATGTGAGAGCTGGACTGTGAAGAAGGCTGAGCACCGAAGAATTGATGCTTTTGAACTGTGGTGTTGGAGAAGACCCTTGAGAGTCCCTTGGACTGCAAGAAGATCCAACCAGTCCATTCTGAAGGAGATCAATCCTGGAATTTCTTTAGAAGGAATGATGCTAAAGCTGAAACTCCAGTATTTTGGCCACCTCATGCGAAGAGTTGACTCATTGGAGAAGACTCTGATGCTGGGAGGGATTGAGGGCAGGAGGAGAAGGGGACGACAGAGGATGAGATGGCTGGATGGCATCACTGACTTGATGGGTGTGAGTCTGGGTGACCTCTGGGAGCTGGTGATGGACAGGGAGGCCTGGTGTGCTGCGGTTCATGGGGTCACAAAGAGTCGGACACGACTGAGCGACTGATCTGATCTGATCTCTGATACTTAGGCACTAGCTATTTGTTTATAGTTGGGTTGCTGATCAGCTGACTGATCTCCAGAAGAATTTAAAAAAAATACATTGAGTACATCACCATTACAAATGCCCTAGCAATCTGTTAATTTGTTTTGAAAATCTTCTGTGTCAAACAGAAACTGTTAAGCATGAGATGGTCCACATGTGAAGGCAATTATGAATTACTTACAAAAGAGTTCCATCTATTCAAGAAACTCTGAAATGTCATAAAAAGCCATGTGTAAAGTAAACCCTCAGTTTACCTGAAATAAAGGGAGCTTGGGAAGGGAATGATCTGAATTGTTCTACTTTTCAACACAACCCAAACCTGTACATCTGAGAAGACTTCAGCCAGAGGAAACATCTTAAAAATATACATTTTCTACAGAATCTACACAGTTCTCTCTCCTTTTTGCTGATTAAAATGAAAATGCAAAGTTGTGCCAAAGGGAAAAAAAAAAGGGATAAAAATATATGCATTTTCTAGAACTGATCTGGCATTCCAGTGAGCCATCTAACCGGCAATTCTGCTGTAAGGTCATAAGCCTTATGATACTCTTACAAGCAGAAGTATTCCATTTAAAATCAGATGCCAGCTCCATATTTTCTGCAGTGTCTCAGTTCAAGGGATGGAAACTTTTTCTGCATTGTGGGACAATTTTTATTACTTTCAAAATATGAATTTGAAAATTATAAGAGAAAAATATCTTATGATTGGACCTCCAATTCAAAACTTTGTATCATAAATCACACCACACCACGTATTGTTAGATTGGTTTAAGAATGACTTGTATCTTTTCTATCTCAGAAATTATCTGGAGTGAAAGAATGTAGGCTTAATGCAAAGATGAACTGTCATCTTGAGAATAATTAGGTTTTAAATTTTTCATTGGCTGACTGTTGGAGCTGGAACAGCCTTGACCCATGAATTTTATCTTACACAAAAAAGATCTCTGGAGATAAAAAATAATCTGCCTGGAGCACCAACATTAATTTCAGAGACAAGACTAGAAGTCAAGGATATTGCTCCTCCCCTTTCAACTCATTCCTACAAAGCGAAGCTTTTTGGTTTCTCACTAACCATATAGATACCCTTTAGTAACTGCCATAAAGTGAATGGTTCAATTTTGTCACTACTACCATCAGTTATCCCTATAGCAATATCTTACATGCACTTTTACTGTGACTGTTTCTACTTGAAAGTTTAATCTTTTTAATGCTCCTCTAACTACTTTTGGTCACAGCTCTATTGAATATTCAGACCCTTTTTCTGGGACTTATTAAGAAGCCAGTACTCATATTTAGACTTGGTTACTAACATTTCATCACTAAGGGATGTAGAATGCAGAATGTAGGCAAAATGGAGGCTCTAATCACTTACATGGGAAGGTATAGAATCAAGAGACTCTAGTGGATAAAATGGAGCTTATCTTCTGGAAAGAAGACTGTCACCTCAAAATGGCGATCAGGGGACTCCCTGCTGGTTCAGTGGTTACAATTTCACCTTCCAACGCAGAGGGTACAGGTTAGATCCCTGGTCAGGGAGCTTAAATCCTGCATGCCTTGTGTCCAAAAAACCAAAACATAAAACACAAGTGATACTGTAACAAATTCAATAGAGACTTCAAAAATGGTCCACATCAAAAGAAAATCTTTAAAAAAAATAGAGATCAGTCCAGTATTACTGCAATGATTCAAATACATACAATGTCAAATGTTGTCAATATCTGAGAATTGGTGAGCCAGGGTTACATCTTCTTTTAATCTGGAGAATTAGAAATCTGGGACAGGGGAAGGAGTGATCATCAGAAACAGGAAAAGGAAGGCTTCTGATGACTGAGTTGAAACCTGAAATATGATAACTAGAAAATTCCAGGTCCAAATATGATGACTTATTCCAGGGAAACATGTGTTCTATTTGTTGACATAATCCATCAAACATATATCATTTTAAATAAAGCAATTAAACATACATCATTCATGCTGGGATATTTGGGGATAAGATGCATTCACAAATGCAACTTACTTCAAATTGCATCAAAAATAAAAAAGTTGATCGATAGATAAATGGATACACATTTGACAAAGCAACTATGGCATAAGTTAACTATAGCATAAAATCTAGAGATACAGCCTACATTGTTCACAAGTCATTCAACTTTTCTATATGTTTTAAATTTTCATAATAAAAATGTTAGAAAAACTTAAAAAAGATTTTTTCATGGCTATTTCTGACCATGGCATATATCGTATGTTTTATTATAAAATGTTGTAGTGAAAGTGAAAGGCTCTCAGTCGTGTCCGACTCTTTGGGACCCCATGGACTATACAGTCCATGGAATTCTCCAGACCAGAATACTGGAGTGGGTAGCCTTTCCCTTCTCCAGGGGATCTTCCCAACCCAGAGATCAAACCCAAGTCTCCTGCACTGAAGGCGGGTTCTTTACCAGCTGAGCTGCAAGGGAAGCCCAAGAATACTGGAGTGGGTAGCCTATCCTTTTTCCAGCAGATCTTCCTGACCTAAGAATTGAACTGGGGTCGCCTGCAATGCAGGCGGATTCTGTACCAGCTGAGCTATCAGGGAAGCCCATAAACCTTGTAAGCTGATGCCAAAGAAAACAAAATAATCTACCAATCTCACATTCAGTAACCTTCACTAAATTATTTTCTTTCCTCCACTGCATAAGCTCTCCCCACCTACCCTCCCCTACCACACTTACTTTAAGATGAATTCCAAAATTATATCAGGAATATAAGTCACACAATTTGAATCATTATCTAATGGCAAAGGAGTATCTTTCTATGACAAACCATTAGCTGCTACAAAAAATCTAAGATCTCTTCCTGACCCCTCCTTCCATACTATTCCTTTATTGAGAAGAGATTTTGCTTAATGTGATTCTTTAATCACTAGGGAATTGAAACATCTATGAATAATGTGAACAGGGAAATCGTAACGTTCATTCTACTGACAAAATTAGAAGGGTTGGACAGTAACCTTCATTTTGTTGGGGGAAAAAAAAAAGGAATCCTTTTATTGTTAATGACACTCCCATTCTGAAGATATCTTTTTCAAAGGTCAACTGGTCAGTGGACACTGCGAGGTCAAAGGCTTTGATGCAGAAGTTGAGTTTCTCCACTGCTGTACCTCCCTTCCAGTTCGGCATACAGAAATTTTATAAAACTATTAAATATTTATGATGCAGTACAAAGCCCCTCTAAAAGCATCTGTATTTAACTAAATCATGTCACTGACAGCAAGAGGCACGCACAGCAATTTAACCTAGCAGGAAAAGTACTTCTTTTACATAACACTGCAGTGCAGAGAGTTTCAACCATATGCTTCTTTCTGTCCCCACATACCTCCTGTAAGAAGGGAAAGCTTAACTTAAATGGTTCAAAGGGCTTTTAGACAGGCTTCTCAAATGAAACATAAATCTTTTGAAGTGCTTCTCAAAAATTCTTCCCCGAGGCTTTGCCAGGACTCTGTCACTAGAGGTCAGACAAATAGTCCATCCTCAGGTTAAGCCTCCTTAACCCCGGGTTAAATACCTGGATTTAGTCCCATCTTTTCTTCTATCACCACGTCCTTCCAAATGTTTGCTATAGTCTATCACTGATTGATCTTAAAGGCACCCAAAATGTAAGCATGTCCAACAGGATCCCCATCAGCCTTCCCTGTACTCACAAAAAGACTCCAGGTTTTGTCTGGGTATGCATGCTAAGTCACTTCAGTCATGTCCAACTCTTTGGGAACCTATGGATTATAGCCTGTCAGGCTTGTCTGTCCCTGGGATTTTTCCAAGCAAGAATACTGCAGAGTGGGTTGCCATTCCCCTCTCCACGGGATCTTCCCAATCCAGGGATTGAACCTGCGTCTTCTGTGTCTCCTGTGTTACAGGTGGATGTTTTACCAGCTGAGCCATCGGGGAAGCCCCTTCTATGGGTCTTTCTAAAGTTAAACTATTGTTAATCATTCATACCTCTTAATACCAAAGAATCTATTGTGATATGTACTACTACCTAAGGATTTTTTAAGCTACCTAAGCATTGGGTGATGCAGAAGAACAGCAGAGAAAGATCTCTAAGATGAAAAAAAAATGCAAGAGAAGGGAAAATATTTTTAAGCATCTGAGGCTTAGAACTAGCTGTACTTACTCTTGGAGATAGGAAGTTTCAAAATAACCTCTTGCTGGGGAAAAAAAATGGGTACAGAAATTATTATTTTAGTGATGTGTATGCTGTCAAAAATCAGGGCTAAATGCTTGAGTTGTCCAACTTGAAATGATATTACTGTAATTCTGCCAGCATACAGCACGTGATTAGGAAATTTGCTGCTCAGCATTTAAACTAACTTCTTTCCACAGTCTGGTGGGTAAAAAATAGAAAACCTCAGGATAACCTGCTTCTCAAAAGCAGGTTTCAAATTTTAAGGTCACTGTATTTTATATAATGAAAGTAACTTACATTCCTAAAGCCCCACGATATATGTTAATTTATCTACCTATCCATCCACCCATCCACCAAAAAATTGTTTACTAAGTGGCCAGTTATGTGCCTGGCATTATGCTGAGGCTTACAGATTGCGTAGCAAGAAGGTAAAAGAAGTTCCATCCCATAATCACCCTCTTCTCTGAAGCAGTAAGTGAGGTTATCTGCTGAGAGAGACCACATGATTCAAATTTTGAGAGTGGTAAGGTCTGAGTCACCTTGGAAAACAGAAGAGAAGGCTAACTGTTAAAAACAGAAGCAGGTCAGATATTGTGGCAAGTCGTATATGCCCATCTGTTGCTGCTGCTAAGTCACTTCAGTCGTGTCCGACTCTGTGCGACCCCATAGACGGCAGCCCACCAGGCTCCCCTGTCCCTGGGATTGTGCAGGCAAGAACACTGGAGTGGGTTGCCATTTCCTTCTCCAATGCATGAAAGTGAAAAGTGAAAGTGAAGTCGCTCAGTCCTGTTGGACTCTTTGAGACCCCATGGACTGCTACCAGGCTCCTCTGTCCGCGGGATTTTCCAGGCAAGAGTACTGGAGTGGGGCGCCATCGCCTTCTCGATACACCCATCAGTCCTTTCTTATTTACTATCCTCACTCTCAGGGTTGTAAATCATTGTCTCCTCTTGAGAATTACATTTGGAAAGTGCAACCAGTGAAAGTAGACTTTAAAACAGTCATTGGAGGGTATATATGCCAAGTGAAATAAGTCAGACAGAGAAAGACAAATACTGTCTGATATGACTTATATGCAGAATCTAAAAAATACAATAAACAAATGAACGTTAAAAATGCATAATATAAAAAAGAGGCAGACTCAGAGCTACAGGGAACAAGCTAGCAGTAACCAGTGTGGGAGGGGATATATGGGGTAGGAAGACTAAGAGGTACAAACTGTTATGTGTAAAATAAGCTATAAGGGTATACTGTACAACATGGGGTATATAGAGGAACATAGCAATTATTTTATAATAATTATTAAGGGGGTATAACCCATAAAGATTGTGGCTCACTATATTGTGCATATATAACTTATATATCAACTATAGGTCAATAAAAAATAAATTTAAAAAGTCATTGATGACATAAGAAACCACTTTCTGTTCAGCTCTACAGAGCTTGAACTCAAACAAGACTGAAGTGGGGATAGGAGGAAGAGAAGAAAACAAGAACAAATGAGATCATGAGAAGGTGAAAGTTCACATGATACCACAGTTTCCACTTCAGATTGACTTCTCAGATCAGTGCACTTTTTCCCAGCACCAGAATTTAATCTGCAACATCAGGTGATCCATTTCATTCTGCGGTGTGGCTTGACTCTGGCCATGATGAAACCCACCCATTCAAATGATGTTTCCAGGAAGCCCATGAATCTAAGAACTTTAACCTACTAAACAGCATGATGCTCATCTGTTGCCTATTTCTTCTGTGAATAGGATGAGAGAAGAAGATATGCCATAAACCCAGAGTTCAGCAGGAAAGTTTAATTTGTCTCTTTCAATGATTACTTGGGAGAAATTAAATCAGAATTTGAAAACATTGTGCATTTATAGCAAGTTCAAAATTATTCATATTAAACTGAAAAGGGAAACTTTGGTCTTTAATGACTCTTCTGCCATAGATTTCCCATATATTTCTCTCTTTTTTTGGCACTTTGTTTCTATTTTTAATTGAAGGATCATTGCTTTAGAGAATTTTGTGGTTTTATGCCATACACCAACAAGATTTCCCATGTATTTCTTAAAATGTGTGCTCTTTCTCAGATTTTCCAGATGTGTTCTAGATTGATTTTGCCCCTCCTGCCTTTGGGAATTTCATTAATTCATTCAGTAATTGTTTAGTAAGTGCCTAGTATGTTCTATGGGGTCACAAAGAGTGGGACACGACTTAGCAACTGAACAACACAATATGTGCCAGGCCCAGGCCTTACACAAAATTGAGAAGAGGGAAGAGACTGCAGTGGTTCCTCCTCCCAAGGTGTTATATTCTAAAAAGGGACTTCGTTTTCTTAATCCCAGTCTGGCACAAATGCAAACACTGCAGAAGTGAGAGTCCGCAGTCTTAGAATAGATTCTATTTGTGTGGCAGACACATTGTGGAGTGATTAAAAGGAAAAAAAAAAGGAGCCCAGCAAGAAATACTATTTGTTGTATAAGCATGCATAAGTTTCTCAGATTTTCCTTCATTGAGGATCCAGTTATGAAAGCGATTACTTCTGAAGAGTTTTGTTTTGATGAGTGTTGGAAGAAAAATGCAGAAATTCCTTTCCAGAAAGGACCATGCCCTAGAGGCTTTGGAATTACTGTGACAATTATGCTATTAGAAAAACATAATACAACTTTTTCATTCTCAGTCACTATTAATACCAAAACAAAACACCCATCAACCCAACTGGGCTATAATAGAAAATTAATTTTTTTTTAAGTTTTTTAAAAGAGTTTTTTACTTGGTTGTTTCTAGCAGAGTAAAACTAAAAAAATATTAATACATTTTATTACTATCTTTTTTGGGGGCCACACCATGTAGCATGTGGGATCTTAGTTCCCCAACCAGAGACTGAAACCATCCCCCACTGCATTGGAGGCGTGGAGTCTTTTAACTACTGGACCGCCAGGGAAGTCCCTCTTCTTGATGAAGACTTCTTACTTACCGATGATGCCAATGCAGTTTTAAATTTAAGTAGACAAGTCTCCTGAATTATTCAGGAAATGTTTTAAATTCATAGAAATTCTGACATTTCAAAACATAAACATCAAAAAGAAAAAACCATATTACATACATACAGATAGAGATCTGATGATCTGATTAAAAAAACTGGTTGCTTGTAGAAGACAGTGTAATCAATAAGGAAGTTCAACATGATTTGAAGAAATAAGTATTAAACATTTTGACTAACATTAGTTCTGATAACTACCTAGTCTCTGCAAAAGCCCTGACCTGGCAAGACTAAAGATGACCAAGTGAGTTTTACTATTCAAGTTATACATTATTATCCTCATAAATATATCAGCTCTTCAAATATGAATGCTATGCTATGCTATGCTAAGTCACTTCAGTCGTGTCCGACTCTGTGTGACCCCACAGACGGCAGCCCACCAGGCCTCCCTGTCCCTGGGATTCTCCAGGCAAGAACACTGGAGTGGGTTGCCATTTCCTCCTCCAATGCATGAAAGTGAAAAGAGAAAGTGAAGTCGCTCGGTCATGTCCGACTCTTAGCGACCCCATGGACTGCAGCCTACCAGGCTCCTCCGTCCATGGGATTTTCCAGGCAAGAGTACTGGAGTGGGGTGCCATTGCCTTCTCCGTCATAGAAACCAACAATAAAGTGATTAGAATTAATTTCCCTTATCAAATTAGAAACATGATTTTTCCTTTTTTTTCAATTAATTCTGATGAAAATATATAAAGAAACCCACTTATTCAACATCTAAATCAATTTAAATATTTTATTCTTATAATTTTATAAGTTTATAAGCTAAACATTGTCAAAATGTGAATGTCCAGTGATAGCATATTCAATGAAGAGGATATATACTGGGGTGAAACTTTCTTATTTTATATTAACATTGTCTGAAAGTGCATTTGAAAGACATTGCTAAAACAGTTTTAAAAAATGGTGTCTCTTGTTTAAGTACTCATATCTTTTGTGTTCAAAAATAAAACATTAATTTTTAATCCTATAAGTAACAACTTGAAACTTAAAAGTATGATGTACATTTCTTGTTTTGCTTTTAACTGTTTTGGGGTAATTTTTGGCTGCTCTGACCAGGGATTGAACCCACACCTCCAGCAGTGGAGGGCAGAGTCTTAACCACTGGACCACAAGGGAAATCCCCATTTTTAACTCATTAACATAGTATTTCCTTTCTTCATTTCAAATCCAACAGTATGTTACACCATCAAGATACCTGGAGCATCAGGTATTATCTGTACCCAATATCTCATCTCCTTATTGTTCTTAAGGACAAGTCTGCACACACTCAAAAAGTCAATGAATTCTGTGCAAACTAAAAGACGTTCTTAAAATGAGGAGCAAATTAGATCTAATTATGGGTGATAGAGGAGAAGGCAGGAGAGCCTGGTGGGCTGACGTCTATGGGGTCACGCAGAGTCGGACACGACTGAAGTGACTTAGGAGCAGCAGCAGCATGGGTGATAGAATTTTGAAAGGTCCTAGATTAACATTACAAGCACTTTCCATGTTAAATTAAGCGTGTAGTTTAGTCAGCAAAGATTCTTTTTATATATCTTGTTTATGTCTACTATAAATATCATAAGCATTCCATTAACATCTAACCCAGTGATTAAAGCATATATGATAGAGTCAGGTTCTAATCAGTGACAATAACTGCCTGCAAATATTTCCACAACTGTTCATCTCCCAACTCTTTTTCCCTGACTAACAGCGACATGCCTACCAAAGTCTAAGGGCTCATGTAGTTACAGGAAACCAGATGCATTATTTATAAGGATACAGAGGCTAGAAAGTTCGGCTATGCTGCCTACCCCAGCAGTAGTAGGCTCTAAGCTATTGGCGACAGGAAGCTTGCCAGTGCATTAGAAGATGAGATTGAAGGGATCCCTGCCAAATAAAATAGCTAAGTAATAACAAATGGTAAAGAAGAGCCTTGGGGGTTGCAGGGAGTCCTGAGCTCACCGCTGAAGCACAATTCGGATCACCAAGCTTTTGCAGTCAATGCAGAAAGAGTTGTAATCCCAATTAATTCTTTGTCTCATCTTTCTTGAGTGCTTGCTTTTTAATTACAGTTATACATTTAAAAAAAAAAAAAAAAACCAGTCGATTCTAAAGGAAGTCAGCCTTGAACATTCATTGGAAGGACTGTTGCTAGAGCTGAAGCTCCAATACTTTGGCCACCTGATGTGAAGAACTGACTCATTGGAAAAGACCCTGATGCTGGGGAAGATTGAAGGCAAGAGGAGAAGGGATGACAAAGGATGATGTTAGATAGCATCACTGACTCAATGGACATGAATTTGAGCAAACTCTGGGAGACAGTGAAGGACAGAAAGAAAGCTCTTTTCTGGTGTGGAAAAGAGCTGGACACAACTTAGTGACTGAAAGACAACAACAAATAGAATCAGTATACAAATGAGAAAATTACAACTGCTCTACATTAAGTATGGTGTACAGTATCATGTTTCAAGTTCAGATAGAATTCATTCTGTATTTGTATAGTCCATCCTATTTATAACTCCACTTCACTGTTATAGTGATTCTGGACAAATTGGTATATTTTCCCTTTCGGATTTCAAAGAAAAGTAAATCTGTCCCCAAACAAAAAGCCACAATTTTTTACTCTTCATGTATTCAAAACTGATATATTGCTACAGTGATACCTACATGACATTAAGTAGATTTTGAGGTAGTGCCATTCAAGTTTCATTTTCTGTTTAATCATTGTCAGGCACTTGGAATTTATACCACAGTGCAACAAAAGGCTGCCTGCTAAATGTTAACAGCAGCAGGGGATGAGAATGCCATCTTGCCTGGGGAGAAAAAGACCCTAAAGATAGACAAAAAAATGTCAATCTAAACACACACACAAAATTTACTGTAGGTTATTTGTTAAAACCAAATAACCTTCCCTATCACTCTAATATACAAATAAAAAGCTATGGTTTTTATTCTGTATCTCAAAATTAACCTGAAAATTATCATCAAAATCAAGTAGTTGAAGCTACATAGCAGATATTATGCTTAGTCTTATCTTGAGCAAACTGAGTTTCAGATATTTAATATTTAACAAGATACTTTTTTAGGTGAAGGAGGAATGGTTTATGGTATTCCTTGTACATTACCCATGGACTTCACCAGTGGTACAGTGGTAAAGAATCCACCAGCCACGAGGGAGATGAGGGTTCGATCCCTGTGTCAGGAAGATCCCCTGGAGAAGGAAATGGCAACCCACTCCAGTATTCTTGCCCGGAGAATTCCATGGACAGAGGAGCCTGGCGGGGTACAGTCCATGGGGTCACAAAGCGTCAGACACGACTGACTGACTGAGCACAGGATCATCAGTTCTGGTCTACATTATCCAAGTATCTAACAAATATAATTTGTTACCAAAACCCATCTAGTTTTAACTCCTTTTATCATAATAAATGTGCATATATATTTCTGTACCTTGTTCAGGAACCCTGACCCATAGAACTGATCTGGTCCAAGTGATCTCATTAGGGGAAAAGAGGGTATTTAAAGGTAGCTGCAATAATTACACGGCCTTAGAGACATATGATGGAGGTCACAAAAGGAACCTTCTGAAGGTTTTTTTGTTCACCTTGACCTCTACTCTCAGTGGTCAAAAAGAACAGAGGACATGGAGTCAGACAGGCTGGCGTGGAATTTAGATATTAAAATAACCTTGACAAATACTGAGTTATCTAAGCCTCTCAGTGTCTTCATCTATCTAATGGGACAAATACTATTTGTTCTCAGATGAAAGTAGCTGACACATGGTAGGTCTTCATTAAAAAATATTATTATACTTCATTATTACTTTTTAATAATAACAAAAGAAAAATCCACCTTTTTAATGCCATGGCATTCCCTCACTCCCAAATGACTCTTCAGCACCACAGGGAGGAACAGCGACCAACCAGTTAACTTGTAGATTTTCAAATAATTTGCAATAATCCCCTAAAATGAAACGGGGCTTCCCAGGTGGCTCTAGTGGTAAACACACTTCCTATGGATGAAGGAGATGCAAGAGACAAGGGTTCGCTCCCTGGGTCAGGAAGATTCCCTGGAGTAGGAAATGGCATCCCATTCCAGTATTTTTGCCTAGGAAATTCCATGGGCAGAGGATCCTGGCAGGCTACAGTCCATGGGGCTACAAAAAGTTGGATGTGACTAAGCACACATACACACACATGCGCACGCACAAGGTGAAGCTGTCTTATAAATCACCATGTAAAAAACTGATCATAAATGGAAGAAACCTTCAATCTATGATTTAAGTCAATGTGATCTGTCAATGTGAATTTTTTCAACCTTGATTTTTAAAAATTTAAAAGTATTTAAATATTTAAATACATTTTTCACGATTGAAGGTTAGTTGGTTTTCCAATAATTACACCTATGTACAACTTTTAGAAATTATGACAATCTAACTAGAAAAATCATCTCACTATTAATGATCATTTCCATTTAAAAAATATTTCCTAGGAATCAGAATAGTGGTGTGTTATGGGAATGGAAACACAAACCAAAATTTCTTCATTCAAGACCTTACATTCCAGTTTGGGAAGTGATGTAGACCTGTGACAATTAAAAGTGGCAAGCTTGTTGTCTGAAGCAAGAGCAAGGAAGTCATCAAGATAGTAAAGCTGGGCATTGGAAGATAGATCTAACATATGGGTATAACAAAATACAGAGTTCATTTTACTCTTCGATTAGAAAAAGACTTTTTTTTTCCCTTACAATTTCAAACATCCCTTTTTTTTTGACACTTAAAATTTGTTTTATTAAAAACATTTTTTGTTAAAGAGACTGCCTAAAAATGGATGAAATCTGCCTTTAATAAAATCATAAAGAAAGTTTGGGGATATATGATGTTATACATATTTCAATGCCATTCTCCCAAATCATCCCACCCTCTCCCTCTCCCAGAGTCCAAAAGACTGTTCTATACATCAGTGTCTCTTTTGCTGTCTCATATACAGGGTTATATTGTACAGTTAAATAAAATTGAATTAAAAAAAAAAAAAATAAAATGGAAAATTAAAAAAAAAAAAAAAGGAGGTAAAAGCAAAAAAAAAAGAAAGTTTGTGGATAGTTTGTGTGTTTTTAAAACACTCAGATTTTTTTTTCTTCTTCTTCTTCATTCTTACTTTCTTCTTTTTTTTTTTCTCATTCTTTAATAAAATATACCCAGTTCTGTACCTCTTCTAAAAAGGTGGGGGAGAATGACCTTTCAAAAATTATGTAGACTATAAACTGACCCTATTCTTCATGAAGTCTCACTCTACCAGAAACTTCAGTTAGACTTATCCTTGATGCCCTTTTTACCCAAAAGGTCACAGCCAACATTCTAGAAACTGAAAAAAAAAAAAAAAGGCAGAAAAATTTGCCATAATACTTGTTCCTATGTGTACACATGGAGTGTATGTGATGTTTCATTCCTATTTTTGCACTAAGCTTAACAATTTTAAATCTCGGTTCCCTTTACCTGCACTGTAAAGACATTTTTAAAGGCTCGAATAAACCGCTTATGTGCCCTTGAGCTACCTATTTTCTTCCTAAAGCTTATCTTGCTTTCACACAGCCTCATTTGCACATACAAGCTAATTCTCCTGCCCCCATGATCTATTCATTCTAAAACATACCCAAGGACTCTTTGTGTGGTTTATTTTTTTACAGATAGCTTGAGTGAACAAAGATGTATTTCTGCTTTGGAGCATTAGGGACATGAAATTAAGAAGCTTCTACAAGGAGAGAAGAGGAAAAAAATTCATCTAGGTCAACTAGAGGGAAATGTACATAATTTATAAAAAATCTATTATGGCCACTTAATTTTTTTCTCAGGTATATGTAAAGTTACTCTTCTTTATATTCCCTTCATATCACATTTTACCATAGAAATATCCTGTCTGACAAGGTGGGTTTCTCCGGGCACATTTTATCAGAAGGAGGATATGTTAGATTTTACAGTGTTTAAAAAACATAAATGCAGCAGCTTCCTTCTTTCTTATAGCTCTGTAGGCTGAGAATTATAAATAATTATGACTTGTTCTCAAAGTTACCTTATTTTTGAATGACATAGATTTCTGCAGGTTGACAAAATATATCTCTGAGTAAAAATGCAAGACAACAGTTGTACAGAACATTATAAAAAAATTTAACATATTATCTCCTGTAGATTATTCTGTTAATATATCTTCCTTCCTATATGGGGAATTTATAGTTAAAAACTTGATCAAATGACAGAGAAGCTTGTCAATTAATCACTGTTCTTAAGACATGAAGTTTAATAAAATTGAGAGAGGAATCATCTTAAAGGATAATTTTACTTTTCAATATTTAATAAGCAATAATTCTAATTAATTTACTATTTTAATTTACTAGAGTGTCACTCCATTATAACTAAGATACATTTTCAAGTTTGCCATTTCTGCTACCTTTGGACCAACTAAATGGTCTTTAGGAAATAAAAATAAAAAACAAACTTTACCTAATGAATATAAAATTCAAGAAGCTGCAAGCTGTCCATATACACTTCTAGGCCACCTAATAAAAAATATCTCCTTATATATATGACGTATCTTTGTAAGTCCCTCCATGTATCATGGAAAAGTTTCTGATCATCAAAGAGTAATCTCACTGCAGTTAAACCCCTCTAAAATACCCAGTTAAATTTCTAAGTTCTTTAGAAACTCTCCAAACTTCTTTCAGAATCCTGCATAGTATGACATAATTTCTGATGCCGCTTAATCTTAGACTCCTACTTTTAATGGCAAATGATAGATTCTCATCATCTTTTTAAATGAGATAAATGCCAGAATTCTGATTTTTTGGTAAAATGACCAAACTTTAAATCTGAGGCAGAAACAACAATTGACTACTTAAAAAAAAAAAAAAAGACAACAGTAAAACAAATCACTACCCAAACAATACTTCATTTTAAACAATACTTACCACAGAATGAATAAACATATTCTATCTGAAGCAATATTATTTATAAAATAATTTGATTTAAAGCAAATCACTACCCAGACAATACTTCATTTTAAAACACAGAATGAATAGACATATTCTATCTGAAGCAATATTATTTAAAAAATAACTTGATTTAAAAGTCTGCGCCCCATGTTCTACTTTGTTATACTATGTATTGTCACATCCAAAGAGAACAATTAACCACAAATAACCTCTTCTACTTTACTGCAAACTCCTTCAGCCCCAGGACTATTCTATACTCACCTCTCCCAGCCACCTCCTCCACCAAGAAATACACATCACAGTTCCTAGCACTATGCTGGAACAGAGCAGGAACTGGGTTATTGACTATTTATTTATTTTAATTAAAGGGAGGTCAGTCCTCAGTGGTCTAAGAATCAAATAGTAGAAACAGGCCTATCAAATCTGCATTGTAAATTTACCACTTACTTGCTGTTTGACCTTAGTAGACACTTAGCTTATCCCTATCTATATATTATTATTCTTACTATTAAAGAAATATTAATAGCTCCAAAATTTCTTTTAAAACTTAAAAGAAAAACTGATGAAACAGTTTATCATTACAGATGAAAGTTCCTTTATTTAACAAAGCCAGTCTGTCCTTCCTTCTTTCTCCCTCTCTTCACGTCATGTTTTACAAGGCTTGAAGAAGAGGTTCTGGAATACTTGAGCAAAACCCACAACAACAGCTCATGTTTGATGAGCTAAACCAATCTAAATACCCAATCTCCTAAAAAGAGACAGTTATGGACTTGAAGCAAGATGGGCACAGCTTTAGGCTACAACCCACACTGGCCCATGTTATTGGTTTTTAAGATTTTGTTGACCTCTGACAGAGATAAAATTGAACACGCCATTCCAGCATTTCTTTGATGATTAGTTGACCTATGTATACACAGCTTCTCTATTAAAGAGATGAAGGAAGTACCCAAGCAATGGCTATGCTAGACGCATTATAATAAGAATAAGGCAGAGAACAGTGGGAGATGCTCACAGATGAACTACTAGAGGCATTATTCCCTCTGGGTTTTAGTGCTAACATCTATGAGGTTGATAAAGCCTCAATCAGTGTGAGTTCACACTTTTCAAAAGACCTGCTGACTATTCTATGCAATCTTAAATGGAATGGACTAAGCATGCTTCTTTTCCTTTTCTTACTGGAAAAAAAAAAAAAGAAAACCCTAATCAACATGCAACTACTCTAGTGAAAGAAACTAGTAATTTCTCAAAATCTACTTAATCATAGGTTTTTAAAAAAATCTGAAGTACTTTCTGGCTTTTAACTCTAAGGTCTGAACATTTTACCGATTTTAAAATGCTTTCCATGCATTCAGATTTGAAAACTGTAACTCATTTTTCTACTCTTTTCTACTTTCTTCCGAAGAGGCTAAAACAGTTTGAAATTAAAAGAGGGCATTCCTAAGAATGATGATAGTCAGCTCTTAGGTACTAATAGAGTCCTTTAAAAATGATATTTCAGTTGTCTTCAATTTTTTACCTCATTATTTTCTTTACAATGGTAAATTTGCTTTAATTTTGTCTGCCCAATTAAATAATTTTCAATAACATTTATTGTTAACTTTCCTTTAAAACTGTCTGTGAGCCCTATTTCCTGACTCTTCTAAATTTGTCTGCTCATCAGCTATAGAGGACCATGTTGGTTTTGCCTGGCTGGTCCACGTGCCCCTGGTTTACATACAGGACCCTCCTCTCTATAGTGAACCCACAGCGTGCAGTTAGTTCCCAAGGGACTGAACCCATCTGTCCCACTAACCCAAACACCCACACAGCAGTGGATATCTGACCCAGCCCCTACCCAGTTGGAGTCATTAATCTCCTTGGGATACAGTCATTATTTTAGGGCTAAGTATATGAAGCAAGCGGAGCCAATCAGATTCTTCCTTAAAATCTGGTATTCGCATAAGAAGTGGATTTTCTCTTCTTAGATTATGAACCAAGAGGAAAGAGGCTTCAAGATATGAGCAGCTATACCCCTATCAGACAGAGAAAACCCACTAAGAACAAAGCCAACATCTGTAGAGAAGCAAAGCATGAAGACTGAGAAACTGTCATATCATATCCTTTGAGCCTCTGGATCAAACTGGGCCAGTTTTATGAGCCAGTACACTTTGTTTATATTTAAGCTCTTTGCAGTTGAATTTCTATCACCTGCAGTTGAGAAACTTCTAATTGAGTCACCATCCATATTTCTTACTGCTTTATGACGTTGTTCTTAACCCTTCCTATACCTATTCCTCCTTTTTGAGGGATGGGGGTGCTGCTTCCTATAGCATGCAGGTCTTTTAATAATAGATAGGCCTCTCTTCCTATTTTTAAAAGATCCCTAGGTAACTTGAAAAAAAAGTGAAGACTGAAGAAATCCAAATCGGTCACTTACTTTGATAAGCAAACATCAAAATCCTGCTAGCTCTGTTTTCCTTGATGCTTTCTTTGTGCCTCTCTGACTCCATTCTCTTGTCTTCACATCACCACTTAATTTTCTTTTAATTTTTATATATAATCCACCTCACTGCTCTATTCCTAATGATTAAAAACACTTAATTATAGTTTTAATTCTTCTCTAAAAACAAGAAAAATAGAGATGTCCTTCCCTCTCCCAGCTGATATACAAAAAGATGGAGGATCTTTTCTAATGTTCAAGGGAATATTCTAATAAAAAGCCCCCCAAAGAATGAAATACAGGAAAATAATTGCTTTGGGGCTGATAATTTTATACTAACAAATATAGCTATCATACAAATTATATCTAGGATTTATGACATTATGCAAGGCTTCCCTGATAGCTCAGTTGGAAAAGAATCTGCGTGCAATGCAGGAGACCCGGGTTTGATTCCTGGGTTGGGAAGATCCCCTGGAGGAGGGAAAGGCTGCCCACTCCAGTATTCCGGCCTGGAGAATTCCATGGACTGTATAGTCCATGGAGTCGTAAAGAGCAGAACACGACCAAGCGACTTTCACAACACATGTAAGAGGTTAAATAGTAATCATCCTAGAATAAGGTTATACATCTACCCCCAACATCAACGACCACTGGGGAAGATTTCCCTGTTTGTTGAAAATTCGATTCCTATTAGTACAATGGCTCTTATTCCTACTTCTGTAAATAGCAATGTTTTGAAACAGATAAATTCTCAAACTAACAAAGTCAAAGAGCAAGTCGTTGGAATGATTCTAGGCTGTTTTCTGTCTCCTTTATAGTATTAAAACTTTGAATTATGTTGCCAGTAACTCAGGGCTTTCCTGTGCATTTCATTATGTAAGAGATTGTAGACAGTATATTATTTCACCAAAAAGTTGACTCTGAGATAACTGGTATAAGTGTGATTATACACCTAGACTGCATTTTGATACCTTTTTTAAAAGAAGCTCTCTTTTTTTCTTTTTTTAAGAAGTTCAAGCTACACGGATAGACTTAGAGACTGTCATACTGAGTGAATTTAGACAGAGAAAGACAAATATCATATGATATTGCTTACATGTGGAATCTGAAAAAGAGTATAAGAGAACTCATATACAAAATCGAAATGGAGTTACAGATATAGAAAATAAACGTATGGTTATCAAGGGGTAAGGGGTGGGGAGGGATAAACTGGAAGGCTGGGAATTACATACATACTACTATATATAAAATAAGTAACTAATAAGGATCTACTGTATGGCACTTGATACTTCACAATACTCTGTAATAACTTATATGGTAGAAGAATCTTAAAAAAGAGTGCATATATGTATATGTGTAACAGATTCACTTTGCCGTACAACTGAGAATACCTCAATAAAAATTTAAAACTTTTAACTATTAAAAAAAAAGAAGTTCAAGGTAGTTGCATGGATCCTGTAAGACTCTGTAATTTTAAAAAACCAACAACATGATTTAAATCAGATGATTAAGGCTTAAATTTCTGTTTTACCACTTAATATAGTTTTTGAATTTGGATATGTCAGAAATTTCTGAGTCTCAAGTTCCTTATCTGACAAATGGGATGAAATCTAAGTCATAGAATTATTGAATTATTGTGTGAATAAATGACTCAATATATGAAAATATACCTTATAAAATTTACAGTATGATACAAAGATCAGTTATTTTTATATACACAGTACACACATATTTGTATGGGTCAAAAGAAGAATTTTGTAACAGATTAATTTCAACAGAATACAAAGGGTAAGGATAATTTAGTTATAAGCTTGATGAAACGTTTTATCAAGTAGTGGAATGCAATGAGGGACACTGAATGTCTTTAGAAAGGCAGAACTGAGGAATAGTATTCCAGTTGTAAGGAGTACAAGGGAAAGTTGTAAGGGAAAATGTAAGACATGTTCACATAGAAAATTAAAGAAGTGAGCATGAAGGTAAAAATATGAATACTGTGACATACAAGCCTAGACTCTTTTCCAAGTCCCTCTTTTGCCCTAAAAATCTGTAACTCACTCTCCAGGCAATCAGGAAAGTGGAAGCAATACCAGCTGGGCAATCTCCATTGAAAGTTTTTCTTTTATTGCCAAAGAGCATGGCAATTTGTTTGTCATTCTCCACAAGACACAGAGTTACCACGCCCTTGAAAAGACCACGTTTATAGAAATCTGGAAGCACAGTTTGCATTCAATCAGAAATAGCTCTTCAACCATCAAAGGACAGAGTTCATATTTGGTACCAAAAAAGATGTGAAGTTGGAATGACATTTTTTTCCAGCGGAGAATCATTTAGCAAAGGTCTGGGCAGTTCTGTCTACATTTAGAGTAGGTCAGTCAGTTATTGGAGAAGGCAATGGCACCCCACTCCAGTACTCTTGCCTGGCAAATCCCATGGATGGAGGAGTCTGGTAGGCTGCAGTCCATGGGGTCGCTAAGAGTTGGACACGACTGAGCGACTTCACTTTCACTTTTCACTTTCATGCATTGGAGAAGGAAATGGCAACCCACTCCAGTGTTCTTGCCTGGACTGAAGCCACTTAGCAGCAGCAGCAGCAGCAGTCAGTTACAGATGAAGGGGGAAGTAAGAACCGTAGTTCTGAAGCTCACGAATGGATCAGTAGACCCGGTCCAATCTATTCAATCCAGAGCACCAAGCTATCTCCTAGGGAACATGCTGTAAATCTCATTATAACAGAAATGTTTCTGCAGACAAAAGGCATTCTTCCTTCAGCTAGCTTTTTTAGGTGCCAAATTAAAGACTGAGTTGTTCATTTCATTCAGAGATTTCAAAGAGGACTTCCTGGAATAGTTCCTTTCCAGTGCAGTCTTAGCTGAGAATATGTATTATTTTGGAAAAGACAGTGATTTCTTGGCATAGAACTTTCAACATCACCATTTAGACTGAAAAATCATTAATCCCTTCCTGCTCCAACAATAAGGATAATTTCTTATGTTGCTCAAATAAAATGGAAGGACTCCCTTCATTTCTATTTTCTTCAGAGACACGTGCATTGTTCAGGTACTGGTTCTCTTCTGTCTATAGGGGAGACCGTCTAAGTGCTAAACGATTCACGTTCATTTGTTCATATTAGGCTTCTCAGTACAGTTTAAGATAAACATGATTATACAGACACAGTGACTGAGCCTTAAGGACATTGAATCACTTGCCTAAGAATACACAGTAATTAACAGCACTGGTATTTAGACTTAAGGACATGAGTCCATCCAATGTCTGTGTTCTTTTCATTTCTCTTCACCACCCTTTGATGGGTAACATAAAGATTACATGGGCTCAGCTGGTTCAAGGCAATGCATTTACTTTAATCTACTACACATACTTTCAATCCACTTTGTAGCAATGACAACTTTTCCACCCATTCACAGAATCTCATTCCTTTCAATATTAAAGTCTTCTTCTTTTTTTTTTTAAGGCAACAAAATGTCATGTGTTACAACAGGCTAGCATACTGCCTGGGTTTGAATCTTGCTTGAGAAACTTTAGACAAAATACATCAGTTTCATCATCTGAGAAATGGAAGAAGGTTTTTGAGAACCATGAACCATGTCAATCACCTTGTACGCTGCCTGGCATGCAGTGAGCCTTCAATAAAGGTTTGCTCTTACTATCACCATGATTTGAAACATATATTACTATTTAAGACAGTTTTCCAGAAAGTTCTCTTTATTTTCTTTCTTGTTATTATTCATTAGACTTTCTATTTTTGTTTCCCTCATTTTTATATTAAATTGGAATGGATGGGACTTAATTCAGTAAAGTGGTTGGTATAACAATTATATTTTTTATAGCATTTGACAAAATCGTCTGCAAAATGGGGTCACCAGCAGCTGGCAATTCAGAGAGAAATCGTTAAGGTTTGTCCTAAACAATCCATTTACTTTTTTGCTGATGCTGTGTAAAGGAGGAACAAGATAGTCCTACTGACTTTTGCAAATTTGAAGCTCTTCTTTTCTACAACCTGTCATTTATGTGTAACAGGACACTCATTTAGCAAAGTATTCATATGTTTTAAGCCACAGATGCCTCCTTTACAAAAGGATAACATAAAATGAAGGGAAATGATGCTAATTTTTACCAAAAGATTATTATAAGGCACTTTAAAAGAATTATAAATGAACAACTCTAAAAAGAGTGAATGTGTCATGCAAATTCACAGAGGAAGTAGTTAAAATGAGCCTTACAAAGGGAAAGATTAGTATCATATCTTTGCTATTTCACCAATATTTATGAAATGCTAGGAAAAATAAATAGAGGGCAAAAATGATAAAGTGTTTGCAGATGAAATATAAATCTCTTAAAATCTCCAGTCACATACAGGGGTTTTACATGTCTCCTTTCTGGCTGAAACAAAGCGAAAAGAAACCTATTCAGGGCTGATTATTTCTGACCTGTGGGAACTTTTCCTGGGCCTTTGACACTTTTATATATTTTGAATTTTTAAGTCCAAGGTATTATGATTGCTGGTTCTTCAAGTTTCAGCTCCAGCCTTTACTAAGCTGAGATATGCTTGCATCAGAGCCTGCCCCAGTACAGAATTCCACTGAATATGGCCTTTGGAGGAGCTGAGTATTGCATGCTGCTAGCACGGACCTAGGACCCTGCCACTATTGGCTTATATTTCCAAAATACAAAACATAATTTTGAGATTAAAAAAATGTATTCATTAAATGGATACAATATGTCAAAAAAAATATTCATTAATCAACTCAGTAGTATTTACTGAGACCCCATCAGGAGTGGGGAGTGACATACGGAAATGGCTCACTGAAACGTTTTAACGCAACCGTACACAAAGCCTTCTTTCTTACTTTTAAACCCTGACCAAGTATCAGGAACTAATTCTTCTGAGAGTTAAAGATCAGAGTCAAATTTCAAAACGACTTCTCTCTCCACAGTGTTGCAGTGAACAGAAATGTAAACTGAGAGATTCATTTCAGTTCCCTAAGTATTTCTTCCATTCCCAAACTACTCAGATATACTTAAGAATCACATCCATCCCATTAATGATAGCATGAAGAGTTCCAATTACAAGAGTTTCAATAACTTTTTTCAATGAATCCTGCAGGGGGGAAATGATTCCCAGACAAAATGACAGAGAGAAAATCCTAGTGTTTGCTTTTGCTTAATAAACACTCAAAAATAGAAAACAAGGCTCAATATGATTCCTCAACACTAGTTAGCTAAAATCTACATAATTATTCTAATCTTTTTATAATGAGAATTAAATAACAAATATCCTAAACTCCTCAGAAAGGATTATCATTTTGCTTATCCTTAGGGGAAGTCAATCTAATCTGAGCATTTCCTTTCCTGTTTGATTTTACTAGATTATTGCCATCAATCCAGTTAAATGATGCTTTATCTAGTTAAAGTATAGTCAAAACATCATACTTCATGTAATAAAAATACAATGACACTGTGTATTGTGACAGTCTGGGTATCACCAACCCAAATGGATTTTAAAATCAAACTGGATATTTAGACTGATTGGCAAAACTATGGAAATTGCCTCAAGTAAATACCTCCTTTTCAAGTATTTTGTACCAGGCTGATAGAGAAAGGAAACTGTTCATTAAACACACTCTCTGGGCTAGAATAGAATAATTAGGAATATATATGTAATGAAGAACTTATCAAACTGAGAAAGAACTTTAAATAAAGAGCTACAATCAGGGACAGAAAGACTGTAGTTGTAAGTTTTATTTTCAAGGCCTGATAAACTCCCCTGTTGCATATCAAAATTTAATTCTAGGCTATTCACAATTTATAAGTATCAAAACTATTTTTACTAGTCCTTGCTAACTTCTTAAGTTCCCCTGACACAGCACAAAGCGCCCATCAATCTAACAGTTGTAGACCTCCACAAGCACAAAGCACATTTCACATTAAACATTTGAAAACTAATCTGAGATCTTGCCTAGGGACTTGCTTTCAAACATTTTCATAATTAGTCACTTGCTATCAAATTTGAATCAAGGGCATCTATATATAGTTTCCATAATCCATCACAACAGACTTTATATGAGAACTGAGGAGCTTTGGAATAAAGATCTCAAACAGCTGGGTATCACGCCTTAGGCAGTTGCTGAAGGCATCACAAAACACTAAAAAAACAAAAGTAAAGAGACAAAGAACAACCGACAATGTTCTCTGTTGCTCATCCAGAACTAGGCCTCAAAATGGGTGCAGTTATATTCCAACATTCACAGACATTACATTACCTTAAAACTGTATGTATGTATCTCAGGGGGAGGGGATATCTGGTCAATCCCAAGCAGAGCAGGAGTTCATTTCTATTCCAAACAGCAAACACCATTCTGTTCCCAAACTTGATACCCCATTCCCCAATAAGGGTAGAGGAGAGATATGAACATGATCTTCAGAAGCAGATACTGTCTTGGGTTAAACACTAGTGAACAGAATATTTAAGTATACTTACATGAAGAAGTATTTGTTCCTTCTGTTGATACTGATATTCTAATGGGAGACTCTATAAAAAATAAAAGTGGAATGAAGCTTTATTGAGTCATGCCACTTGGATACTTAAATTAGAAATTTTGCCAGCCTTGGGTATCATCTAGAACAAGAGGTCTAGAAAATAGTGCAACAGAAAAGCTGAAAGCATCTCAGAGTCAAAGGAAGGTATATGCAATATTCAAAGAATATCTGAATATCCCACAGAGGAATGTTTCTACAGTCTGGACACAAAGACTTCTGAAAGTTGCAAAAGGTACCCATCTGCAAAGATACCCCTCCACACACCAGCTGCTCTTCAAATTTTCTAGAATCACTCCTCTGAACAGATCCACACTCCAGGTATGACAGACAATTCCTTTTCTTAGGTTGGTCTTGATTTTAAGAAACATGAAACCAAAGAGAACACTCTCCACATTCAGAGAGAATGAAAGGCAACTTTCATGCTTAGAGGAAAAAAAAAAAGGATGAAAATATTTCCAGGCAAACTGCTCTGCATAAACACTCTGGCCAAACACGATGCTGAATATAGTCCATGCAAGGTCCACTAGAGCGATTACATTAGGATCGAACAAAACGTACTAAATAAATACATAATACAATCATTGGGGTTGCACAGCAGCTTGATTCTCTTAGATGGTAAGGCTAAAGGAAGGAAAACCAGTATTTAGGTAAAGCAGAGTGTAAAACAAACCTCATGCAAAAAAAAAAAAAAAAAAGCATGAAACCGTATTTAGGTAAAGCAGAGCATAAAACATACCTCATGCAAACAAAAAAAAAAAAAGCATGAGACCTAAAAGTTTTTATGAGTAAGAACTAAGAACAACTCAGTATCAAAGAAGGATTGAAATTCAGCAAACATAGAGCTATAAAGATTCAAGTCATATATCCGAAAATAATAGTTACAGTCATTCCAAATTCCCAAGGTAAGCAGCCCATAAATCTAAAAGCTCAGATTTGTAACAGCACCAACTGGGGTCAGAAAATGAAGTCCGTACATTAAAGAAATGTCAGAGTGAAAGGTGAGGAAATTCAGAAACTCTACAAATTTTTTCTTATCTCCATCTCTCCATATTCCTTCACTTTCTCTCATTCTTTTTATGCTACTCAGAAAAGTGAGATCCTCTTATACTCCAGGATCATACCACCTTACAACACAAGCATATGCCCTAAATAGGGTCCAAGTGGCTAAGACACAGAGAAAGTTAGCTTTTATGATTTTGAACAATGGCTTTGAAGAGAAGAGGCTAAACTGGGGAAGGTAAGATAGAAAATGGCTGTTAAATCACATGGCCTCTGAGATTAAATATTTATTTGTAAATATGATAAAGGTTTTGTTAACTACAGAATCACAAAGGATAAGAAAAATTTTAAAAAAAAATTAAATTCACACCAGATGAATGACATTCATGGCTAGTGGAGAAATCAATGAATTAGGGTTATACATGGATTAGTAGAGTTGGGTTTTAAGTAGCTAATATATGCTCGGATCACAACTGCTATCAGCAAATATTACAGGCTAGTGAGAAACAAAACCGAACAAACCAAAAAGAAAAAAGCAACAGCATTTTAAAAAGTCAGGCCTCTAACAGTGCTTCTGCCCAAGTTTAGTGACCCACAATTGAGCATTAAGAGCCCAAAGGTCAGAGGTCAGACAGTGATACATTATCCAGGAATGAACTGTGATGGATGAAGGAGGGCAGAGCCCATTAAGAAAAACACCTAGAAAGACATAAAAGCTGAAGTTACAACCCAGATATCTCCTTTCCTGGTGCAGTACTCCTTAAGTTGCATCTAGTTTTCTTTTTCTCATGCATGCCTCTCAGGTCCAAGTTCAGACACACAGCGAGAACTGTACTCCTTTAAAGAAAATCCAATAAAGGCAGAATGAACTGGAGAAAAAATGTTGGCGCAGAAAACAGGAGCAGCTGAAATGTGGATGCAGAAGGGGTTCTGATTAGTAGAAGGAAGAGCCAGCTGTGATGCCTGTCGTTCTGGTTAGTAAAACTCGACAAGCTTATTTTCCTTACCTGAAGACACATACGCTGTCTCAGTTGAGGCTGGCATGTCAGTGGTGATCTCTGCAAAAAAGAAAAGTTGATAGGACATTACGATGTACAGTCAGGAGGCTGGGAGTCAGCTCCACAGCCTGCCTGCAAACCAAAAAATGTGTTTAAAGAAGGAAGTATTGCAAGGAGGTGATGAAAGCCCCGGCTTTATCCACACAGAGAGTGAGAAATGCGAAAAGAAGACTGTCCAAATAAGTAGTTTTTCTTTCTTGGGCAAAGAGCAGGAGATGGGCTGTGACAGAATAATTAGCAAGAAGTCCCTGCCCCCACTGGGCTCAGTGGAGAAGAATATATATAGTAAAGAGACAGTGAGCTCCTCTTCAGAAAGGAACATAGAAATGGCCAAACCAGGAAAAATCAAAGCCAGGGGATCAAAGTTGTGGTCAATATTTTTAAATTAGAGAGCTCTGGAGAATTCCATTTCTGCCCAAATCAAAAGCAAGTAATGTTTCTAGTTGGGACTGATGAAAAACATCAGGTTCTGGCATCAAATACTACATAAAATTGCCAATGGTAATCATACAAGTGTCTTATCATTTCAGCTACTCAGGACAGGGTACAGAGCAAGTAGGCAGCTTCCAACTCAAGGACATGCAGAACTGACCTGCACACTTCTGGACACACCATCATCATGGGAATTGTGACAGTATTGTTCAAACTTTGATCTGCTTTCTTACTGCCTTTTATGATGGCCTGAAGGATGAATATGTTGTCTAACTCTATTCATTCAGTCCTTCCGAAAAGAGCTTCAGTTTGTTAGAATCTAATGTTTTCCGTAAGCCAAAGGTTTATGAAGCCTGGCAAGATGTAGAGATACAACAGTGGATATTATTCAACTATCACTGTGTGTATTATTATTGTCAGATGACTTAATGATATTCTATTATTCACTATTACTAACCAGGACAAAAAGAAAAGTTGAATCTATGATATATATATATATTTTATAAGTTACTAAATTCTACTAAAATCCTATGTTGTTTAGTAGTTAAGTAGTGTCTGACTCTCTGGTGACCCCACGGACTATAGTCCGCCAGGCTCCTCTGTACTAAAATCCTAAGTATGTCATATATTATCATTTTATGTTGAAATTAATAGCCTGTTAATCATGTAGTTGGAAAAGTTCATGACCAATATAATCATCTTTAAATATAGATATGACCACTTAGGGTTTCCTTGTTAGAACTAGACTAGTAGGTAAGAAGAATTAATTTAAGTGGCAATATTTCTTCAAGTTCAGAGGCTCTAAGGATAAATGGTTTGTGGAATTGGAAAAAAAAAATGGCTTCTGAGATTCAGTAGGTATGTTTAAGAATAAGCATCAAGTTAAATGAGTATATATAAACATCAGAAATACATCTTTAGTAAGACCAATTATATTTTCTCTCTTGCAAATTAATATGGACAGTCCTCTCTAATGAGGCATTATGAAGACAAACCACTCAAGGTGGAAGATTATCAAGCCACCAGTCGCCTGGATCAGCTCTTATACCTACTGAAAATGGGGCACAGTGAAGGGAATCTGAGTGTGAGGATGTAGAATGTTCTTGGGACATTCTCAAGCAGCAACCACTAAAGAGGATATTCCAGGGGTTTTGTTTTTTTGTTTTTTTCAGTCAAGCCATGCAGGAGGTGAGACCTTAGTTCCTCAACCAGGGATGGAATCCACGTCCTCTGCATTGGAAGAACAGTCTTAACCACTGGACCACCAGGGAATCATGAACTCTTGACAGAAAAGCCATTGGCTTTATCCTCTTTAGAGTTAGCCTTCTGGCACTGGATATAAAAGATGAGGTCTGTAAAATCACTCTTTCCTGGAAATTTATTTCTTGGCTCTGTAGAAATGGTTTTATTAGATGTCCTCTATCATTTCATAATATACTTGTGGACTAAAAGATATAAGTGATATATAATATCAGTCAATTATGTTAAACTAACATGTCTGCCTATATTGTGTTTGTCATTAGCCTGAATAGGAAGGCCTTTAAAATTGATTTTTTATGAAAGGCTTTGAATACATCTTGCTTGGTATTATAATCATTCAGTAAAATATTTAATCAGCACTAAGTGTGAACTAGACCCTGTTGCTAAGCCCTAGCAAGCAATCATCTTAGGTAGAGTTAAACCCTTAGCAAAACTGCCATATTGCACATGTCCTAATGAGGACTGAATGTTAAATAAATTGTATACTCACTTTAAAAAAATAAAGAGGATACTCCAAGTTGGTAATATGGCAATAACTTGTTTCTGAAGTGGGTACAACTAGCTTTCTTGATATGGGCTGCAGAAAATAAAAATGTTCCTTTTGGGGGAAAAAATCTAATCAAAGAAAAATATTATGAAAGATTCACCTCATTTGTCTTTTTCTATAAGTTTCCAAGCAAGTACCCCCATGGGGGGCGGTGCTTCCTCATCCTGTGCTGGGAAGCATCAGTGACACAACAGCCAGACAGAAGCAGGAAGCTCAGGGTCACAAGAATTGGGCCAGAGTCCCAATCCTAGTATGAAGATCAAGACTCTTTTAAAATTTTTGACAAACCAAGTAGTTGTTCACTGTGACCTTCCAAAACAAACCCCCCCCAAAAAAAAAAAACCCACAAACCCACATTCAGAGCTATTCTATCTCCAGCATAAAAGATATCTCAATGGGAGTAAAGGTTAAAAATATTTCCTTTTTTAATTGAATGACACATAAAACTACCAGAACAGGAGGTTAGTACAAAAATGTATCTACACACAGAAAACTTAAAATAACCTCCTTTCCTAAAATTAGATATTTATCCTGGAGACCTTAAAAATATCTTTAATGATTATGGTTTCAAATAAAAACCTTTTGAATTATCTTGCAGGTACTGCAAGCTCATGGGCTTCCCTGGCGGCTCAGTGGTAAAGAATCCGCCTGCCAATGCAAGAAATGTGAGTTCGATCCCTGAGTCGAGAGGATCCCCTGGAGGAGGAAATGGAAACCCACTCCAGTATTCTTGCTTGGAAAATTCCACGGACAGAGGAGCCTGGCAGGCTACAGTACGTGGGGTTGCAAAGAGTCGACATGACTTGGTGACTAGATAACTACAAGCTAAGAACTTGTACACATCTATTGTAAAAGAATCTTGCTAATAAAAAAGTTAATCTTTTTAATTAAAGCCACTCAGGAAACATTTTTACATGTATTTGGGGTAGAGTGTACAGACCGAGCACACAAGCTCTTGTTACAGTGGTGATTGAAAATAATCTTGTAACAATTACAGATTTTTAAAAAATTATCAAGTCCTACAGTCTCCTTGATATTTAAGCAACATATTTTCCCTCTGAGTAACTTAGTAAATTTTGTTAATTGATAAAGGACACTCCCTTCATTAGGGCAAATTAATAAAGACTTAGAATCATCAAGCATTGAACACAGCTGAGCAATTTATGCTGCGTAGACAGGTAAACATATGAAACATTAATATATTTGTAATGTTTGCTTGTTTAATAAACTGGATCTAGTCTCAAGAAAAAGTTGCCCTGTCTTAAAAATAACACCTTCTGGAAAGGAATTTTTCTAATTACTATATATGCATGACTTGCTTGAGAATTCATCATGAGCACAATATACTAAATATAGCTATTTAGCAAAATACACATAAACAAATATAAACATACATATGATGTGTCTGTGTCTATTTAAAATCCAATTATGTGAGTCTCTATTATTCTAAAATTACAGGTCATTGTTGTACATTTGAAAATAGTGATAAAGTATTTATTTTTAAAGATTTAAGATGGGCATACTTATTTATTAGCACTAGTAAAAATGACTTCAGGAATATATTTAAGCATCTAAATTCTTGCTCATAATGAGTGTTAGTTTTAGCATGGTATTGACTGGGGGATTTGTGTAGAAACTAATGCCTGTGGCCTGTGATTTGTTATGTTAAGTGAATACTGAAATGTCTCCAGTCAATAACATTTGAGCAACGAAAGACACTTTAATATGTTTCTAGTCAATAATGAGTTCAGCAATTGAGAAATTTTGGAATTAACAAATGGCATAGAGGCAGGATGAATACTATGCATTGAAAAGAGAGTTCTTCTCCACTCAAACTTCTCTTGCATACTACCCTTCATGGGAATCCTATGTGAGGCAATATACATGGAGAGTGCTACACAAACTATGTACTTCTTAGTGTCACTACAGGTTGCTCCTATAGTCAAAGATCCATCTAGTCAAAGCTATTGTTCTTCCAGTAGTCATGGACAGATGTGAGAGTTGAACCATAAAGAAGGCTGAGTGTCGAAGAATTGATGCTTTCAAACTGTGGTGCTAGAGAAGACTCTCCAGAGTCCCTGAGACAGCAAAGAGATCAACCCAGTCAATCCTAAAGGAAATAAATTCTGAATATTCATCGGAAGGACTGATGCTGAAGCTGAAGCTCCAGGACTTTGGCCACCTGATGCAAAGAGCCAACTCACTGGAAAAGACCCAGATGCTGGCAAAGATGAAGGGCAAAAAGAGAAGACGGCGACAGAGGATGAGATGGTTGGATGGAATCACCGACTCAATGGACATAAGTTTGAGCATACTCCAGGAGATAGTGAAAGACAGGGAAGCCTGGTGTGCAACTGTTCATGGGTCAAAACTTCGCGACAGAACAACAACAACATAAGCTGTTCACCAATATCATGGCATTTCTAACAACACTGTCAATATGTGTTACCCATATGAGCCAACTTTTGAAAGGAACAATTGATACATTAATCAAATTTTGTGGAAATAATTTTTTCTGATCATTTAAAATGAAACAGCTATTTTATTGCCAGGAGCCCCATGGCTCCTACGGGATCTTGACTCTCACTAAAATAATTTTTCTCCTGATTAAAAAAAGAAAACCTAGTAGAAAATATGATTGATTAGTTGTATAGTCTCCTGTATTAATCTTTGAAAAGACAGCAGTACTTAATTAATTTGAAAACTAGTTAGGTCTATTATTCTCTTCCCTAATCAGATGCCCATGAGTTTTTAAGAGCTTCTTAGATACGAAGCCATGGCTAAATTAATGTCTCCTCTATAAAGACCAAGCCAAATAAAATACAACTGAAAATGAACATATAGGGTAGGGTCTATTTGAGCATGGTGTATGTGGCCTTTTAAACCACTGTATTTGAATTCATGAATAGAATTCACTTATAATCTATCATGTAATGATGACTGTCTTTGAGATCCTTCTTTGTTGTCTTTGAGATCCTTCTTTGTATGAAAACTCAAATGGACTGTGTTAGACTGACATAGTCTCAGAGGTCATTAGCAGACTGCATAGGTTTATATATGCTTCTGTATGACAGGTTCTTATTTCCAAATAAGGTAGGGGCTAAAGGCACTGGAAAAGGCAGAAAACATAAATTTCCAAAATGCTTAAGAAAATGACTAGCCTAATATACATTCTTTTCTAAATGCTTGAAAAAACATCAGAAATCTGGTCATTGTTTCACTTAAGCATATAATGATTCAAGGGGAATTTCTCAGAGAATTTCTCAGTCTTTTTGTATTATGTCATTTATATCTAGTTGTTAATCTAAGCAGATCTAAACAGTGACTTTCATTTTAGGATGTTTATAACATTAGATGGAAGATCTTTATGATCTGTGCTAATTTCATTCTAATAGTTACATAGCTGTCATAATGGGATTAAAAATAGTGTCAAACAACAAGCTCAACTTGCTAAATTTTTCTTTTTCTCCTAAGCAGAAAAGAAAACACAGTCTCTCGTGTATTTCTCCCTCTAACTCCTGCCATTTCTCCTAGAATCTTGTCCTAAAATATATTCTAAACATCTTAATGCAAAGAAAGCACTGGTGTGAGAATGTAAGTAAATCACAAGAAATCCTCTGCACAGAGCTAGGATAATTAGCTCAGGGCTGTATTCCAGGATCTTTCATCAAGGCAAGCTATATAGAGATTATCAAGCCATAGTTACGTATTTATTGAAGAAATATGGGAGAGATGAGTGAGACCACGTAAAACAAACAAAATGACTAATATTCCACAGACAACGTAAAATCTCAAGAGGAGTTCTACATCGTATAATATTTTGGCAACACATTCTTATTTTTAAGACGTTTCCCCCGCCCCCCAGCACTCTCACCATGGTAGGGGGTGGGGGAGATTCTTGAGAATTCTACTGTCACAGCCCAAGTCAATGGTAAATACATATCTAAGAAGAGATGGTTTGGCTGAGTGACAGCTTATAACCACAGTAGAGCGTTCTTTTTCTCTCTGAAAGAGTGTTTCTGTGCAACCTCTGCCCAGAATCTTGGAAGACAGGAACCTGACAACATAAAGGTAGTGAATTTGAGTCCCTGAGAGCTCAGGATCCAAGCTGAGACTTCCTGGATAACCAACCTTGAGCTGAATATAGCAAATTCGTAGATCGCAGTAGAAGAGGGTGAACATCAGAATGATTATGTATTTTCCTTCTGGTGGTGCTACAACCAAGCTGCTGAGATGCAGGGAGAAAAGAGCGTTTCCCAACTGCAGGATGCTCTGGCCCTGTCTGTGCTGGTGCCTAAGAGTACAGGCTCTGATGAACTGCATGCCTGACCCACAGCCTTGGAAAAGAGCATTTCTAGGCAGCCATGTTTCCAGCTTCACTCTCCTGGGTTGGGCCCATGGTGAGGACCTGGGGAGAACACACTGATGAGCTGTAAGCTCTATGGATCTTCAGATGTGATCAGCTCTGCCAGTCAGATTCTTAAGGGCCATCTGATTTGGCCCCTGAGGCAACAATCACATAGCTGGAGTCGAAACTGAAAGGATGCCTTCAAAAGAGCCGTGAAGAAGAATATGGCCCAATGGAGCCATAATCAGGTCAAAGTTTGGAATTATAAAGGAGCATAAGTGAAAGCAGGAGAGGCTGGAAAATACAAGACAAAGTCGGAGAGTCAAGAATGTATCTGGGCACTTGAAGGGCAGACTTGAGAGAAAAGCCAAAAATTCCTGATGTTTAAACTTTCAAAGACACCCTTGTAAAGACACCATCTTCTCCTGGAGCCCCAGTTATAATGAAGCTCTAGTTCGTCCCAGTGGAATCCCTCTCTCTTTCCGCCTCACACCATTTTTGTTTTTTCCAGTTTTTGTCCTTCACAAATAGAAGAATCTACCTTAAACATTCACAAACACACAGTCTGGTATTGAGTAAGCTGTACTGAACCAGGAAGTAAGGAATTTAAAACAAATCTTAAGTCTCTATTTCTTTTAAAATACAATGAGAAGGTTGGATACGGAAGCACTAGTCTTAACGTTCTAAGAAGAAAATAAAAACGACCACCATGCCCAGTATTTGAGATTCTTCATTCCTCCCTTCTAGTCCTTAAGGAATTTTAGTTGATTGTTTAAGGATGATTTCCTTACAGTATTTCATGACCTTCTCTTTTTTCTTGTCAGGTAAAAAAGATTGATTATCCAAAACATCCCTATTTTCATTTCTCTACACTTTATAATTGGTCAGTACTACAATCAAATTTGAGATCAATTCTTAAATAAATCAACATGGAAAATAAGCTGAATATCTCTCCCATGAAAGGGATGTGAAAAACTGTTATTACCAAAACTTCAGCACTCCCAAATTAATAAAAAGAAATCCTATGAGTTTTTGCCAAGAATAAAATAGTGGTTAAGTAATTCACTGCTTGATACTGCAATTCAGAAAATGTGGAATATTAAATATAATCCTACTGTAAGCACTCAGTGAAACTACGACACTTTAATTCTATTTTCCTGGGACTTTACAGTATACGTAGCTACACAAATCTAATCCAAGTGTCCAAATCATAATTCAGGAGCCGTTACCAGGAGAAGATGCACTGAAGCAAGTCACTGACAAACTGAGAAAAAGCCATTAAACATGGTATTACAGAAAGGAAAGATTAGTCACTGAAATTTCAAATTCACATTTTAGTTACATCCTATAAAATTCCAAGTGGAAAAAAATAACACAAGCAAAACCCTGTTGCTTTACCTATGCTGACTAAAAAGTAAAGTGATGTTATACTTACGCACATAAATTTTAAATGGCTTTTACACTTTATAAACAGTAAACACGGCCCCTAAAAATAATCCTGGAAACCAGTTTTCACTGTTGTCTTTTACTTTCTGTGGAGGGAGGTATTTAAAATGAAAGAAATAAACTTTGATTACACTGCAATAGCGCAATGCATTGGGAAGTCCATAGAAGACTAGGAATTAACCTGAATACTTCCAACCCTGTTCCATATTTTTATCTCACTCCCTTCTCCCTATCCTGTTATCAACTGAATCAAACCACACCAGTCTCCTAAGGAGTTAACCCCTAAGAGTACATTTACTCTTCCCTTGTTGGCTCTGTAATCATCACTTTAAGAGATCAGGCCTTTGCAGTGGGCAGTCTTTCTCATCACCTGCCTAGAAGTGGTGCAATTATGCTTGGTTTTATAATAGATGACAAGGCTTGTGAAGACAGCAGTCCAGTGCCATCATCCAAAACAGCACCAAAGGTTTCAAAGCAGCATTTTATTGTTTCAAGAGATGCTCACTGCTAGCTCGTCATCAGCTTCTGAAGATGACTCCACCACTTTGTGGAGTACTAAGGGATCGTGAACAGAGAGCCACCAGCTATGCCCTTCCTTTACCCTTCCTCAGATAACTCAGAGGGGTTGTCAGAGGACAGGGGGCACCATCTGTCTCCAAGTTATTCATTTGTTTAACAAATAGTCCCTGGCACTGCTCTTAGGAAAACAGAAGCTGAAACCTATATAAATGCTTATTTATAAAGCCTATACAAGTGAGTAAAAAAATGCTTTGCCTCTAAGACTCTTGATTTTTGAATTAATGGGCTCAAAAAAGCCCTAATAAGCTTAATTTTCTACTACCTAGAGCCAGACATATTGAAAACATATATAAGAACATAAAAATTGCCAGGACTAAGTCAGGACTGTATTCTGTTTACACACCCACAATGTACATATATTCATACATAATACACATTAGCATGAAATATATACAATATATATTCTGTATATAAATTATATATATATACATATATTCATACATATACACATATTCTGTTTTGACAGCAAAAACTTACCTGCTGTCCCTGACAGTTAAAGTGGAAGTATAGTCTCTTTTAGCAATCCATTCTCTCTCTGCTATTCATGATATTATTCTAATCCTTTTAAAATAATCTATGTATATTTCAGGTCTATTTCACCTTGTGGAGTGAAGAGCTTTACAGGAGGACCCATAAGATATTTCAAGCATAGAGTTTTCCTTTCATGATTTTTATTTGTTCACAATGAGAATTCATACACCTACGTGATGCAAGTGTGACCACATACCTTGTTCACTCCTCTTAGAGACTGAGATATAGCACGCAGTAGGCATCTCTTACCGTTTGACTCCACAATGGTGATGTTGGCAGAGGCACTGTCATTTCCTAGTTTGCTGATCACTTTGCACATATATTCTCCAGAATCAGCCAGTGACGCTTTGCTAATGCGAAGTTCTGACTTCCTACAAGATCAGGACCAAAGTGGTTTAAGTATATTTCACAGAAATACGATGATCATCAAAATACAGTCTTTATAGTTTTAGAGTTTTCAAACTCCCCCTTCTTATTCTACACACACAACTGACTGGACTTCCCTGGTGGTCCAGTGGTTAAGAATTTGCCTGCCAACTCAGGGGACACGGGTTTGATTCCTGGTCTGGGAAGATTCCACATGCCTCGGAGCTACTGAGGCAGTGCACCACAAGGAAGAGAAGCCCCTGCTCTCTGCAACTAGAAAAAGCCCTGGCGCAGCAACAAAGACCCAGCACAGTCCAAAATTAATGAATTAATTAAAAAATGGTCTACATCCAAAAAAGCTTTAAAAAAAAACCCCAAACTGGCTAGTAGATATACATACATATATATATATATATATATATATATATATATATACACACACATTTATGATTTTACCAAAATCACACCAAAAGTGAGATACATCTCATTTAAATTATACCCTGGATGTAGTCTTAATTTCATCACCCAGATCAGCAATTTGAAGGAATTCTTTTCTAAGTTTTCTTTTAATTCCTCTAACACTACCACTAACCACATTACATTTCAGAATATTTTTTTCACCCAAATGTTAAGTTTTCTTTCCTCTCTATATCTCAGTGTCAGTAGCCAATAGGATTAATTAAGGAAGATAAAAGTGTAAAGCTGTTTCTTATAAATCTGGTAAGGACAGATACTTCAGTGAAGGCTAGACTAGATTAAAATGCTCTACACTTCCTTTCTTAGTAGAATGACATCAAGAATTATGTTAATTTTGAATGAAGAGAATTTAATACTTTCAAAAGAAAAGGAATTTGTCATTCTTTGAAATGATTCTCATTGCTGGGAGCACCATACCACACAAATGGTTCTTAATATTGAAATAAATATTCATGCAACAATAACACACACTTTCATAAAGCTACATATTAAATCAATGTTTGGCACTCTTTCTGAACATGGGCAACACTGTGATTTGCATCTGTCAATGCTTTACTATTGCCCAAGCCTATAATTTAAGCAGTGCCTATGATTTAAAAACCTAGAACTACTGGGATTGGCTCAGCATTTATTAAAGCATTTCTAAAGTGTCCTTATATACAGGGGCCTGATATTGACAGCCTGGATTCCTGAGAGGACAACAGGGAGAAAACAGGGCAGGAAGCAAAGATAGCAACTCAGAATTACACGCAAACCTCCTGTAAATTTGTTGATGGAGTTATTGAGTCACTAAGTCCTCTCTGACATTTTGCGACCCCATGGACTATAACCTGCCAGGCTCCTCTGTCCGTGGGATTTCCCAGGCAAGAATACTGGAGTGGGTTGCCATTCCTTCCCCAGGGGATCCTTCTGACCCAGGGATAAAAGCCATGTCTCCTGCATTGACAGGTGGATTGTTTACTGCTGAACCATGAGGGAAGTCCTCCTGTAAATTATACCTTCCTAATTTAAAGTGAATTTTCTGGTTCTTCTTGTCATATAATATTATATCAGGTTGGGTCAATTATTCCAAATTTAATTTCTACTCTTCTCCTCCTCCAGTCTACTGAATTAATCCACCCTCCTCCACCTGCAAGTGTAAGATTTATGGCCTGCCATCTTCGTGCTTTGCTTGTGTATTTCTTTGTCCTAGAATGGGGACCCCATATTTTGACCCATGAAGATATTAGCTGATCTTCAAGTATCACGTCAGGTACCAACTCCTGCATCAAGCCTCTCATGATCATGTAGCTGGAGCTGCTCTCTCACTCTGTCTCTGTCTAAATTCTGCCAGCCTTGAGTACCTCTCTCAGGAGAATCTTCTTAAAGAAATAGAGTAATGAAATTTACAGTTAACATTAACTTACAGTTTAATCTGACAGGGATAGCTCTTAAACTCAAACTTCTCCTAAAAGACCTGGGCAGTGTTTACTGGAATACTCTTCCAAGGAATGTAAATAAATGTTATGCTTAAAAAGAGAAACAGAGATACAGATGTAGAGAATGGACTTGTGGTCACAGGGAGAGAACGGGAGGGTGGGATGAACTGGGGGATTAGAATTGCCATACATACACTACCATGTTTAAAACAGGTAGTGGGAAGCTGCTGTCACACAAGGAGCACAGCTTGATACTCTGTGATGACCTGGAGGGGTGGGAGAGAGCTGTAGGGAGGGAGGCTCAAGAGGGGGGTATTTATAGCTGACTCACATTGTTGAACAGTGGAAACTAACACAACATTGTAAAGCAATTATGCGTGTGCGCTCAGTTGTGTCTGATGCTGCAACCTCACGGACTGTAGCCCACCAGGCTCCTCTGTCCGTGGGATTTCACAGGCAAGAATAATGGAGTGGGTTGCCATTCCTTCCCCAAGGGAACCTTCTGACCCAGGGATAAGAGCCATGTCTCCTGCATTGACAGGTGGATTGTTCACTGCTGAACCACGAGGGAAGTCCTGTAAATTACACCTTCCTAATTTTAAGTGAATTTTCTGGTTCTTCTTGTCATATAATATTAACTAATCAGGTTGGATCAATTGTTTCAAATTTAATTTCAACTCTTCTCCTCCTCCAATCTACTGAATGAATCCACTCTCCATGACCTGAATGTGTAAGCTTTATGGCCAGCCATCTTCATGCTTTTGCTTGTGTATTTCTTCTTCCTAAGAATGCAGACCCCGTATTTTGACCCATCAACATATAAGCCAATCTTTAAAGTGAAAGTGAAAGTCGCTCAGTCGTGTCTGACTCTTTTTGACCTCATGAAATTCTCCAGGCCAGAATACTGGAGTAGGTAGTTGTTCCCTTCTCCAGGGACTCTTCCAAACCCAGGGATTGAACCCAAGTCTCCTACATTGCAGGCACATTTTTTACCGTCTGAGCTACTAGCAAAGCCCCAGCTGATCTTTAAGGACCAGCTTCAAGTGCCAATTCCTGCATCAAGCCTCTCATGATCATGTAGCTGGAGCTGCTCTCTCTCTCTCTCTCTCTCTCTGGTCTAAATTCTGCCAGCCTTGAGTACCTCTCTCAGGAGAATCTCCTTAAAGAAATAAAGTAATGAAATTTACAGTTAACATTAACTTATAGTTAATCCAACAGGGATAGCTCTTAAACTCAAACTTCTCCTAAAAGACCTGGGCAGTGTTTACTGGAATACTCTTCCAAGGAATGTAAATAAATGTTATGCTTAAAAAGAGAAACAGAGATACAGATGTAGAGAATGGACTTGTGGTCACAGGGAGAGAACGGGAGGGTGGGATGAACTGGGGGATTAGAATTGCCATACATACACTACCATGTTTAAAACAGGTAGTGGGAAGCTGCTGTCACACAAGGAGCACAGCTTGGTGCTCTGTGATGACCTGGAGGGGTGGGAGAGAGCTGGAGGGAGGGAGGCTCAAGAGGAGGATGGATATATATATATATATATATATATATATATATAGTATATATATGTATGATATATATTTGTATATATAGATATATGTATATATAGGTATGTATATTTAGATATATGTATAATAGATATGTGGAGAAGGCAATGGCACCCCACTTCAGTACTCTTGCCTGGAAAATCCATGGACGGAGGAGCCTGGTAGGCTGCAGTCCGTGGGGTCGCTAGGAGTCGGACATGACTGAGCGACTTCACTTTCTCTTTTCACTTTCATGCATTGGAGAAGGAAATGGCAACCCACTCCAGTGTTCTTGCCTGGAGAATCCCAGGGATGGGGAAGCCTGGTGGGCTGCCGTCTATGGGGTCACGCAGAGTCGGACACGACTGAAGTGACTTAGCATAGTATAGCATATAATAGATATGTATATATAGATATATGTATATATAGATGTATGTGTGTGTGTATATATATATATATATATATATATATAGCTGATTCACACTGTTGTACAGCAGAAACTAACACAACAATGTAAAACAATCATGCGTGCATGCTCAGTTGTGTCTGACTCTTTGCAATCCCCATGGACTGTAGCCCACCAAGCTCCTCTGTCCATGGGATTTTCCCAGGCAAGAATACTGGAGTGGGTTGCCATTCCAAGCAATTATACTCCAATAAAAAAATTAAAAAGCAGAGAAATAGAAAGACAATAAGAAAAAAAAAGAAACTTTCTGCACTCAAATGTTTCTTTAAACAAACAGATTTCTTTACAACCTACCTCTTAGTCATTTTTATACAGTTACAGTGAATTTCTAAGGCAGGCATGAGAAGTGACTAAGAAATCCTTTCTGTAGAGACACCCTTGGGAATTCTAGAACTGTGCATCAGTGGGCCAAGACCAAGAATCTATGTAATCAAGATAAGCATAACAAATACATTCAGGTTCAAAAATCTGTAGTAGAAATACAGGTTGGGAGAGAAGAGCCTTGACAACAATGTATACAGAAAAATGAATTTCAATCAGCCACATGTTTAATATTATACCATTTTAAACAACTGTTTAAAAAAGAAGAAAAAAGTACCACTGTATGACCAAATTAATATTAAAAGAGCATAAATCAAATTGGATAAAAGTCTCAATACACTGCTCATAGGCTGGATCGTATTTGGAGTATTGAATTATGCTTCAAAGTGGCATTTGATTAAAAAAGAATATCAACAGCTAGAGGACTTTAGAAGGTGATCAGAATTGAATAGGGCCTAGATATCTTAACACCAGAGAAGATGCTATTAAAGTAAGAGAGTTTCCACTGGCAGGGAGCTATGAACAAGATATATATAAATATATTCCATCTTTATTATCTGGAAAAGGAAATTATTTGGTGAAGCTCTTGAAGGTAGAATTATGTCTTACAGGAAAAAGAAGGCATATTTTGGATGATATATAAGGAAGGACCTTTTCAGTGTTCAAAAAGGATAGGATATCATGTGAAAGAGGTTTTCCCTTTAGACAGATTCAAGTCTGGATTGCCACCTGTCAAGCAGTTCCTAACAAGAATATCTCTATGCAGAAAAGATTTAATTAGATCAGTGGTTTCAATTAGTTTTGAAAAATAAATCCTGTTTTTAAACGAAAGCTTAAATGAGAGCTGCATATTTAAAAACATTATGAAGAGAGAAAGCATTTATGTCAAAGAGGTTGGCAATCCTTTTTGCAGTTCAATGGAAATTCAAATTTCTCCAGGGACACCAAAAACTTCTTTGAACTATAATGATATATTTAACTGTGAGATTCTTCAATCCTTGGGTCTTAAAATAAGAATGGGAAGTAGTGAGAGAGTAGAAACAGACAAACCTTTCTTGAAAATTACACATTGCAACCATTTGGGGCCTTAATAAGTATGGCTATAGTTTTATTGTACTTTCTTAATAGGCTATTATATCTTGTCTATAAGAATAAAGTTAACTTGGAAGAATGAATGAACTCCCAATCACAAAATTAACTTTTTGCTCTTTAATTGATGAGTTATCTGGGGTTCTGGGAGGGGTGCATGTTTTGGTGGATTTTCATTTTCTAAAAGCTTTCAAAGAGTTAATTCATGCACAGTGTCTAAAACAATGCTTGAAATAGAGTGATCTCCCAGTAAGTGTCTGCTACTATTATATTGACATTCTAAATTCTTGCAATTTTTAGATTTTCCTAATAAGCATGCATTGTTTTGGAATAAGAAAAAATGATACAATGTAACAATAAAGCAATAAAATATTTATAAATGGAAGTTATAAAGATTTACTTCATTTTTTTTTCATACTTAATTCTTTCACCATATTTTATAGGCAAAGGCAACTTAAACGCATATAGAAAGGATCAGCTCAGTTTATATAATCCCATTCTTCTGATCCCTAAGGAATCATACATGAATTCTTG
This sequence comes from Tragelaphus eurycerus, assembly GCA_935064755.1. Classification (NCBI taxonomy): domain Eukaryota; kingdom Metazoa; phylum Chordata; class Mammalia; order Artiodactyla; family Bovidae; genus Tragelaphus; species Tragelaphus eurycerus. The sequence continues at coordinate 4,849,792 of CAKXYN010000034.1, read as the reverse complement.
AGTGTATGTTAACACAGCTCAGATACTGTTGAACTGCTGATAATGAGAAGGGTAAAGAAAAGAGAGAGGGGTTTCATGGTGCAAACTACAGAATGTCCGTCATCATCTGGTTCTACCAGGATGAAGTCACTTGCCACTGCAGCAACTATGAGACTCTACAGAATCAGACACTGCATAAAATGCTTCACATAAATGTTATGAAACAGACACTGGTTATTCCCATTTTATACCTAAGGAATCTGAGATCTTCTTACATATAAAGTTAAAATGACCTGTTGGAGTAGCTCAACTAATAAAAGAAAGACATGTGTATAAACCTCTTCTATTAAGAGTCAAAAAACCCTGAAACAATTGATAACAAGAAAAATCATTTCTTAATTTTTTAAATTGAATTTTAAAATATTCAATTTTAAAATTATAATATGTAAAAACAGGGTATTCCCTGGCAGTCCAGGGGTTAGGGCTTTCACTGCCGACAGCCTGGGTTCAACAGGGAACTAAGATCACACATTAGCCACAAGGTGAGTCAAAAAAAAAAAAAAAGCAAGAACAGAAATGAAGAGCTGATACAAAATTGTTGTTGTTTAGTCACTACGTTGTGTCCGACTCTTTTGCAACCCCACGTGACTGTAGCCCACCAGGCTCCCCCATCCACGGGATTTTCCAGGCAAGAATACGGGAGTGGGTTGCCATTTCCTTTTCCAGGGGATCTTTCTGACTCAGGGATGGTACCCACATTGGCAGGCAGATTGTTTACCACTGAGCCACCAGGCAAGGCCCTGATACAAAATTAAGAGCATCCAAAAATGTGCACCAGACGCAAACACAGGAAGTCAGCCCTTACATAAGACCGCTGATTCATGTCAATGTATGGCAAAAACCACTACAATATTGTAATTAGCCTCCAATTAAAATTAATCAATAAAATTTAAAGAAAGACTGATACAAGACAGATATGCAAGTGAGGCCAACAGGCTGACCTGAAATATAACCTGTCACACAAAGCCGAACTCTTTAACCAGTTTTCTTGATCAAAATCGTCCACCAGGCAAAGGAAACAATAACAAAAGGATAAGTAGACACTTAAGACCAGGGCAGTTTCTATTTCTTTTAATTGGTCCCACAACTTGCTCAGCCAAATAAAACAAACAAAAAGGCTCACACATGAATGCAGAATCATAGGAAGAACATGTAGGAATGTCATTTATTAGTAGGAGCAGGGGCTGAAGAGGGGATATAACTTTACAAAATAATAGCGAGTCCCTATTGGTGTAAAATCTTTTCATAACACTAAGGGATTAAAAGGAAATTCTGACTGTTACAAACAATCTAGATTATAAAATGTGAAAAAGAAATCTAGGCGAAGGATTGGAAGGAGTCAACATTTTACTTTAAATAAAGAGGGTCCCAAGGTAATCCTAAACCTTATCACTAAAATTCACCTCTGCTTGTGATCATGGCCTACGAGACAGTTTATCCCTTCTTGGCCTGTGGGCTAAGAGCAAATGTAGTAAGATAAAGTTAAGTAAGCAAGTAACCACTACAAATTGTTAACATTTTGAAATGTCTTCATAATGAAAAATTATGAGCATGTAGAAGAAGCTGACAAATAAGAATGCTTTTTATTAAGCAGTTTAAGCCTAAACAGGTCCCTTGCCGTAAACATGTTATGACTTCACTGGATACTAAGGCAAAATCACAAGTAGTTGTGAAAAGACATGAGACATGGAGTGAAAAAGACAAAAGGCATAGATACAGATCAATTTCAAGTCCAAGAGTAACCATTTATTAACATTATATCTACAGGAAGAAACCGAATTTCCTTCATTCTCAGGATATTAATTTTTTAATGGGTATAATAACAATAGTATCCATTCTCTTATAAGTTGAAAGTTGAAAGAATAGAGCCTCTTGCAAATGTTAATTAAATTTAGATTCAGTGTGATCCCTTAAAAAGAGACAACACTAATTTTTTTTTTAAAGATACAACCTCAGAAATGATCAAATACCCAATTTTGAAATACAATTAGCTGATCACTTATCAGTGGCTGCCCACTTTATACACAGTGTCTTATTTTTGGAGGCTCAAAAATGTTCAGTGCTTTTCCAAGAGTCATTTGCAGTCACACTACCTGAATAAAAGTCTTTTTTTGTTCCCACTTAATTCTTTCCAGCAAGGCTATTGTTTAAAAGAAGTAATTTCTGAACATTGGCCTTTCTGGGATAATGGGATTTTATTAATATGTAGACAGTGCTCTTAGCTGTCTGAGCCTATGAAGCCAACATGAAAATGCCTTTCTGAATACTAATGACACTTCTATATGTCATCCAAGCCATGTAACAAATTAGTTCTTTACCTATACATGTGCGCTTTTAGAACCGTATTCATTCCGGGGGGTCTCTCTCTTTTTTTTTGTTGTTCCTTTTTGTCATCTTATTTACCCAACCTATTCAGCTTCTTTTCTTCAGGTATCCTCACCTTAAATATCTGCAGTCCGCAGCTGCTTCGTTCTGTTCCTTCAGCCTGGATAATCCTCTCCTCCTTCCCTCCTTCCTCCCCTTCTTTCTAGGAAGCCTCCACAGTCCAGGACTGGGTCCCCTCCACCGCCCTTGTGAGTACCTTTCTAAAGCATCCTGTGATCATCACTATTATTGAATTTAAAACTGAGATTTATAACTGCTTATATTTCCTTCCTTCCCCCTTCACTTGAGACCAAGCCTCTGAGACAGCACGTACTTCTTGTTCATCTCTCTGGACCCAGCTTCTAGCTCAGGGCCAACACACAGCATCTTATCCAAGGCAAAATTTCCCATCCACTCTTTCACTGGCCCAACTCAACTGGCCTCTTTATTGTCCTAGAAACAGAACTTGCTACTGCTCTACTCTATCACCCACCCTACTCATCCAGGGGGACTCTTTTAGCAGAGTCAAATCCACACCCTGACAGTGACTCCTGAAGCTCCTGGGGTCTTCCCCACTGCCAACCTCCCACGGCCTTTTGGCATCAGTAACCTGCAATTCAGCACTTGGTTTTACTGTTTGATATTAGTGTTAGCTATTTTGTGTCCCTAATAGCTATGGAATGAGGTTCGTGACATTGTACAGGAGACAGGGATCAACACCATCCCCATGGAAAAGAAATGCAAAAAAGCAAAATGGCTGTCTGGGGAGGCCTTACAAATAGCTGTGAAAAAAGAGAAGAAGCTAAAAGCAAAGGTGAAAAGGAAAGATAAACATCTAAATGCAGAGTTTCAAAGAATAGCAAGAAGAGATAAGAAAGCCTTCTTCAGTGATCAATGCAAAGAAATAGAGGAAAACAACAGAATGGGAAAGACTAGGGATCTCTTCAAGAAAATCAGAGATACCAAAGGAACATTTCATGCAAAGATGGGCACAATAAAGGACAGAGATGGTGCGGACCTAACAGAAGCAGAAGATATTAACAAGAGGTGGCAAGAATACACAGAAGAACTGTACAAAAAAGAGCTTCAAGACCCAGATAATCATGATGATGTGATCACTGACCTAGAGCCAGACATCTTGGAATGTGAAGTCAAATGGGCCTTAGAAAGCATCACTACGAACAAAGCTAATGGAGGTGATGGAATTCCGGAGTGGAGCTATTCCAAGTCCTGAAAGATGATGCTGTGAAAGTGCTGCACTCAATATGCCAGCAAATTTGGAAAACTCAGCAGTGGCCACAGGACTGGAAAAGGTCAGTTTTCATCCCAATCCCAAAGAAAGGCAATGCCAAAGAATGCTCAAACTACCGAACAATTGCACTCATCTCACACGCTAGTAAAGTAATGCTCAAAATTCTCCAAGCCAGGCTTCAGCAATATGGTGAACCGTGAACTTCCTGATGTTCAAGCTGGTTTTAGAAAAGGCAGAGGAACCAGAGATCAAATTGCCAACATCCGCTGGATTATCGAAAAAGCAAGAGAGTTCCAGAAAAACATCTATTTCTGCTTTATTGACTATGCCAAAGCCTTTGACTGTGTAGATCACAATAAACTATGGAAAATTCTGAAAGAGATGGGAATACCAGACCACCTGATCTGCCTCTTAAGAAATCTGTATGCAGGTCAGGAAGCAACAGTTAGAACTGGTCATGGAACAACAGACTGGTTCCAAATAGGAAAAAGGACGTCAAGGCTGCATATTGTCACCATGTTTATTTAACTTGTATGCAGAGTACATCATGAGAAATGCTGGACTGGAAGAAACACAAGTTGGAATCAAGATTGCCGGGAGAAATATCAATAACCTCAGATATGCAGATGACACCACTCTTATGGCAGAAAGTGAAGAGGGGCTAAAAGCCTCTTGATGAAAGTGAAAGTGGAGAGGGAAAAGGTTGGCTTAAAGCTCAACATTCAGAAAATGAAGATCATGGCATCTGGTCCCATCACTGCATGGGAAATAGATGGGGAAACAGTGGAAACAGTGTCAGACTTTGTTTTTCTGGGCTCCAAAATCACTGCAGATGGTGACTGCAGCCATGAAATTAAAAGACGCTTACTCCTTGGAAGGAAAGTTATGACCAACCTAGATAGCATATTCAAAAGCAGAGACATTACTTTACCAACAAAGGTTCGCCTAGTCAAGGCTATGGTCTTTCCCGTGGTCATGTATGGATGTGAGAGCTGGACTGTGAAGAAGGCTGAGCGTTGAAGAATTGATGCTTTTGAACTGTGGTGTTGGAGAAGACTCTTGAGAGTCCCTTGGACTGCAAGGAGATCCAACCAGTCCATTCTGAAGGAGATCAATCCTGGAATTTCTTTGGAAGGAATGATGCTAAAGCTGAAACTCCAGTATTTTGGCCACCTCATGTGAAGAGCTGACTCATTGGAGAAGACTCTGATGCTGGGAGGGATTAAGGGCAGGAGGAGAAGGGGACAACAGAGGATGAGATGGCTGGATGGCATCACTGACTTGATGGGTGTGAGTCTGGGTGACCTCCGGGAGCTGGTGATGGACAGGGAGGCCTGGCATGCTGCGGTTCATGGGGTCGCAAGGAGTTGGACACGACTGAGCGACTGATCTGATCTGATTTTGTTTCCCTAATTATTAATAAATTTTAACCTCCCACAAGGTAGAATTTACCTCAGCATAAATAATCAAGTTTTTAGATCACTATTTGTAAATAGATGGGCTGCTTAAAAATCCTGAAGCTCCCCCAGCCCTAACAGGGTTTCAGCACTTGATTGCTTCATATAAGGCTGTACTAGATAATCTCTCTACAATCTTTCAATGCCCTGAGTATAAAACGCCCTAGTATTCTTTCATTTTTCCACATTTCTAGCATATAAGCTTTTCATGGGCTCTTAAATATTTTTGCTGTCAAATAATAGCCACATAGAAACAAATGAGACATCACTCCGCTTATGCAGATAACTGTTTCTTACTAACCTGGCTAATTGATAAAAAACAAAACAGACCCCAAAACCTAGCTAAAAGTAATTTTTCTTTGTTGTTAAACTTCTCAAAAAGAATCATACTTATTTTTTTCAAGTTGCTCTCTCTCCTCTTCCCCACATGGACACATGTGATAAAATATGTCTGCTTTCCATTTTTAAAGAAGGAATGAGACATTAAGGAATCTGAGACATTGATTTGTGTTCCAGCTTATTCATAGCTAGTTGGGTGACTCAAGGAAAGACAACAGTTTTTTGACCCTTGATTTCTTAACCTGCAATATTAGAGTCACCACATGCAGTAAACTGCCCTTACTACTAGGGGCAAATTGTTAAAAAACCAAACAAGTAAGATTATATACAAAAGCACTCTGTCACTTCACAGAATTATTATTATTTTTTTTGTATATTTGAAATACCACCTGCTACAGTGATATTTCCTTCTGTATTATTCTTCTAAATCAAGACACTGTATTGACACAATCAATAACAAGGATAAGCAGAGTAGTTACTAAAACCATAGAAACAGGAAAACATCCCTAATTATGGCTCTCACAGTCATTAAACACTTTGGTAAGATTAAATTCACTTCCCTTACATCGCTTTATTTTTTCTGGCTCATGTGTGTTTGATGTTTCTGGTATTTGCCCTATAAAATCAAAGTCTAGGAGGTGATTCTCATTGTTGCTTCATATATCATCTCTGGGATTTCACTGGAATCCTCTGAAGTACAGAAGAAGGTCACCTTGGAGCTGTGAACCCCTATGATACATGTCACATTGATGAAAGGACTGTTCACAAGCAAAAACCCAAGGCATTTAGCTCTTCTGTAATTTCAAAATGTAGTTTGAGATTAGAAGTAAACGTTCTTAAATAAGGAGGGAAAAAAATGAAGAAAAAATAAATAAAAGAGCATCATTTTAGAGTAGGTATAGAATACACAGACGTTATAAGGGGTCACATGAAGCCTTCCCAAATAGGGATCTCCTCAAGAGGGCATTCTTGCTACTTAGGATTACTAGATATTTTAATCTGCTCTCACGGTGATGGAGCTTAATAGAATTGTCAGTTACACATTAATTTTACATATTAAATTTACTTGAGAATAGTTCAGATTCAACCGATTACATTCTAACTCTTCACATGATGATATATGTTTAGTCGCTAAGTTGTGTCCGACTCTCGCAAACCCACAGACTGTAGCCTGCCAGGCTCCTCTTTCCATGAGAGTCTCTAGGCAAGAATACTGAAGCGGGTTGCCATTTCCTTCTCCAGAGGATCTTCCCTACCCAGGAATCAAACTCGGGTCTCCTACATTGCAGGCAGATTCCTTCTCCACTGAGCTTCATTGTGTAAGGCACAGGTATTCTATACAGGATTTTAGGATCTCATCTATTACTTACTACTACAATAACTCCTATTAATATTTTTTAGTTTTTAAAAAATTTTTTGATTTGAACTCTTTTTTTAATTTATTTTTTAATTGGAGTGTAACTGCTTTACCACTTTGTGTTAGTTTTTCTGCTGCACAATGAAGTGAATCTGATATATATATATCAGATATATATATCTGCTCGGCCCTCCCTTGCTCCCACCCCTCAGGTCATCACACAACACTGAGCTGACCTGCCTGTTCTATACAGCAGCTTGCTATTAATATTAGCATCTCTCACCCCTTCTATTTTAGCCACGTTACAGTTCTTTCCACATCCATCCTTCCTTTGTCCAGAAGTTGTAAGATGACATACTTGAAATTCTTTCCTATATAATGACCCAATTTCTAGCCCTCGTATAACGAAAAATCTTTTCACTTATCATGTATCCGGTTTGTTGACGGTATACTTATTTACGAAGCTGTTAGTAATTTTTATATTTTATGCCTAGGGCTAGGCATGGCCCCTGCTGTGACATGCAGGATACTCACCCTGGCCTTTTCTGAATCTTGATGTTTTGTGGTTTGTTCTTTCGGCTTAATTCACTCCCATTCTTGAACCACTTGAACTTGAGAGAGGAGTATTCAGAGCTGGTCTCGCACCGAAGCACTAGTTTGGAACCTGCCACAGACTCCTGACTCTTCATCTCTTTCAAGCGGGGAGGCAAGGCTAAAAAAGCAAAGAGAAGGAAGAAAGTTCTGATCACATGGTAACCTTTCCAAGAGAAACATGTTCATTTTGGTGAGCCTGATCAAGAGACCATTCACAAAGGTTTTACTAACTGAGAGACAAAAAAGGGGAGGGGGGTGTCCGTCAAAACCTATCTCTGCTTAGAGAATAATAAAAATGCTCAGATTAAATATATTCAGGGGGAAAAAGAGAACTTAGGTTATAAAATTATTCTTTGAAACAGACACACATATATAAAGAAGAAACTAGTGGTCACCAGTGGGGAAAGGGGAGTGGAGAGGGGCAATATATGTGTAGATGATTAAGAGGTAGAAACTATTAGGCATAAAATAAGCTACAAGGACATATTACAACACAGGGGGCAAAGACATTATTTTATAATAATTATAAAATACAGTGAAAGTGTTAGCCGCTCAGTTGTGTCCAACTCTTTGTGACCCTACGGACTGTAGTCCACCCAGCTCCCCTGTCCATTGGATTCTCCAAATAAGAATACTGTAGTGGGTCGCCATTTCCTTCTCCAGGGGATCTTCCCCACCCAGGGATCAAATCCCGCTCTCCTGCATTGCAGACAGATTCTTCACTGTCCGAGCCACCAGGGAAGCACAAAGCATAAAATATAGTACACCATTTAAAAACTGAATCACTATATTGTACATCAAGTCTGCTGCTGCTAAGTCACTTTAGTTGTGTCTGACTCTGTGCAACCCCATAGACGGCAGCCCACCAGGCTCCGCCATCCCTGGGATTCTCCAGGCAAGAACACTGGAGTGGGTTGCCATTTCCCTCTCCAATGCATGAAAGCAAAAGTGAAAGTGAAGTCACTCAGTCATGTTCGACTCTAGCGACCCCATGGACTGCAGCCTACCAGGCTCCTCCATCCATGGGATTTTCCAGGCAAGAGTACTGGAGTGGGGCGCCATTGCCTTCTCTCTCTCTCTCTCTCTATACATATATATATATATACACACACACATATCAGATCAGATCAGATCAGATCAGTCGCTCAGTCGTGTCCCACTCTTTGTGACCCCATGAACTGCAGCACGCCAGGCCTCCCTGTCCATCACCAACTCCTGGAGGTCACTCAGACTCACATCCATTGAGTCAGTGATGCCATCCAGCGATCTCATCCTCTGTCATCCCCTTCTCCTCCTGCCCCCAATCATATATTTAAGATAGCAATTTCTTCCATCTTTACATCCTCTGGTACTATTAAAAATCCTGAAGACTGGTCATTTCAAAGAATCAAAGTCTTATGCTAAAGAAGAACAGGTAACTGGGCCATTATTTCTACAGCACAGTCACATCCCAGATCACAGTTAATCTCCAATGCAGTTCTGTGAATAAGTACAACAGGTATCACACACATTTTTTCAAATGGGAAGCTTATTTTCAGAGACAGGTAAGTGTCTCTTGTCCATGGTTACAACACTCTGGAAAGTCAGAGTTAGACTATGCTATCAACAGTAGTAATCCAGAGAACAAAGAGTACTCATAAATCTTAACACCACTCATTTCTTCAAGACAGGGATTCTTTGGTGACATCACTCTTCCTTGGTGACAACACTTTTATTGGGTCTACAGATACTCTCCCACAAACAACAAATGACCTTACCAGAAGATCACCACACTCCCATCAGATTATCAGTTCGATTGGATTTCACCCTTCTAAATCTTCTCAACAGAGACGGGAGAGCGCTTATATTGTACATTAATTTATAGGACACTTTTTGTGGCTCAGCTGGTAAAGAATTTGCCTGCAATGTGGGAGACCTGGGTTCAATCCCTGGGTTGGGAAGATCCCCTGGAGAAGGAAAAGGCAACCCACTCCAGTATTCTGGCCTGGAGAATACCATGGACTGTATAGTTCATGCGGTTGCAAAGAGTTGGACACGACTGAGTGACTTTCAGTCATTCATTCACTTATATTAAATGCTTACATACCATGACTATTCTAAGCAACACTGCTTCAAAGAGTACCTATTCTCTACTGAAATCTTTATGGATAAAATGGTAGAATAGCTTAGATTTACTTCAATATGAAATGGTAGTGGGAAATGTGCTCAGCTGCTTCAGTCATGTTCGACTCTTTGTGACCCTATGGACTGTAGCCCACCAGGCTCCTCTGTCCATGGAGTTCTCCAGGTAAAAATACTGGAGTGTGTTGCCGTGCCCTACTCTAGGGAGTCTTCTCAACCCAGGGATGGAACCTGCATCTCTGTATCACTGGCAGGCCGGTCCTTTACCACCAGTGCCCCCTGGGAAGCCAGTGGGGAATGGTTAGGCATAAAAATGAAATAAATTCCCCAAGAAGTTGACTGTGGTAAGTCAGTCAATATACAGAAGCAGGGATTTAGTATACGATTCTTTTTTAAGATTTTTTAAAAATGTAGGCCATTTTTAAAGTCTTTATTGACTTTGTTACAATATTTGCTTCTTTTTTATCTTTTGTCTTTTTGACCAAAAGGAATATGGGATCTTAGCTGTCCAACCAAAGACTGAACTTTTACCCCAGCATTGGAAGGCAAAATCTTAGCCACTGGACTGCCAGGGAAATCCCTACAAAACTATATAGAATGTCTGGGGGTTTTTTTCCCCCATAATAAAACAGTTTAAAAAATAAAAGCATATTGAATGGATTTTCCTCTGCATGCCTAATTTCACTTAATCAACACCACAGAAGGTGATGTCTCAACATCTCCATTTCAATAGAGTCTTAGGAAAGCCAAGTACAAAGTCTATTTCTGCCCCAGTTCAGGACTTAACGAGAAGTTAATTCTTCAAATCCACCAAAGGAGACTGCACCTCTCAGATCCAGTGAGCAATAATTATTCACTGTGTGCAGCATCAAGACTCTAAGGATGGCAATCAGAACCATGTTAGGCACGCACAGGAAATGGTGTACCTTTCCCACTCTGCATATATTTATTTTTCTACAACTCTGCCCTTACCAAGAAAATCCCTCCAAAAATGTCAGGAATGAGTATATAAAATTTCCATTAAATTACAGCAAAAACTACTTGAACACTGTGACTTCTTAACAGTGTTCCTACAATTACACATCCCCCTTTTTCTTATTTAGAGGCTGGGAGATGAGGTAGAGAAGCAGATACTGAATGTGAAGACACAGCAGCAAGTTAGAAAATTGAATCAATATTTCAGCTGTTCTTAGCCTATGACACCTGATGATTTTCTCTGGTTATTATTATTATTTTTTTTTTTTTTTTGGACAACTTGAAAATAAGAGTTACTTCCTGAAGAGCTTTCCTAGGAGACTTCCCTTTAAGATGTGGTCCACGAATTTCTGTTTTGGAGGTTTTAAAAAACAGACTAAATTCTCATCATACCGTATTTATATATTCCTATTAACTCCTTAAGATCATTTTCAATTTTGTAAACCTAGTAAAGGGTTTTAAATGATACCAAAAGACTAGTTTATATCTATTAAGAAAAACAAACCCCCTCATTATTTTCTGTACAGATTAAAAGAACTAGTTTGAATTTTTGTTGTTGTTTTCACTTAATTTTGTGTTTAGCTTGGCATACAGCCCAGATTTTCAAGGTCCATTCCCTTGTCTCTATCCAAAATGTTCTAAGCACAATATTTGAGATGTCCTTAACTCTCAATAAGCACCGTGTTCCCTCACCTGCCTCTCCATTCATTTGCTTACCAGTACAGCCTGAATACACATCTACTAGATTTTGTCATCTTGTCTGAAATCTTCATGAAGTCAATTTGCATCTCTTTTTACTTTCTTTTCTCTTATTCTATTTCACTGTCTCTTTCTGTCACCTCTCCTTCCCCATTACCTTCCTACCTTCATTTCTGTATTTATTATGACTTTTAGTAAGAATCTTGATTTCAAATGTCAGGAAACAATCAGACACATTCAAATTGAGGGATATTTGACAAAACAGCTGGCCTAGGCTTCAGGAATATCAATGTCATGAAAGATAAAAGACTGTGAAACTGATGCAGATTAAACGAGACTGACAAATGCAATAGACTTTGACTAGCGATTGGATCTTGCTTCAGGGAAAAAATAGTTATAAGGAACATTATTAGGACTACTGGGGAAATCTGAATAAAGGTCCTGTATCAAAATTAAGTTTCTCAAGTGTGATAACTGCATTGTGGTTATGCAGAAGAATGCCCTTGTTCTTAGGCAGTATTTACTGAAATGTCATATCTACAACTAAATTTCACATGATTCTGCAAATAAGGATATACATACATACACGCATGTGTGCGCACACTCACACACTGAAAGGGAGGAAAAGGAATATTGGTTTCTCTTAGCTTTCTTGCCTTTTTTATAGGATCTTTCTGCCATTAAAAAGGTCTCAAGCTTTCAGTAAATACTTTTGAAGTCTTGGCTAAATTTGTAGATTCTTGGGAATATCTGTGCTGTAACTTACAAACGTAGCTCTTAAGATTATATTCTCCATTAAAATTCTGTGAGTGGTATGGCACTGAAGTCCTCTTACATTCAATCTGATAATCATGACTTTGGGGCTTCAATCCCACTAGGCCCTTTGGTGGAGGGAAAACAATCTCTCATTTGGAAGGCCAACACATCTGCCTTCTCCTTTCGGGGTTCACATGCAAGACTGGTACATCTTTGTCCTTAAGAGATGATCTATGACATAATGAGGCACAGACCTTGAGAGGCAAGGCCTTTTGTAACTAGAATATCCACTCCTTAAGCTGACCCCAACGTATAAACATTTATTGGTATTTGGGATTTGGATATACCTCTATTGATTAGCCTAAGCTTCTCTCTCTTGCATATAGCTTCAAGACTGTCACAAGCACAGAAGCTTCCAGCATCCCTGGAAGTCCACTTGTCATAATGTTTCTACTGTGTCTTCATGAGAAACCAGCTGTGACATGAGGATACACAGCTTTTCAGGGAGCAGCTGTTTTGAGGTGTTAAAATTCTCCGTAAATGGAGAAAAAAATCTGTGACCCACTAACCCAGCCACACGACTGCACTGTTGGCCCCTGGGTATTCTGCGGTCAGTGATACCTTCTAGAAAAGTACCACATAAAGTTCCTCACTCATTACAAGTGGAGCCCAAATGGAGGCATCCTACAGTACTGGGCAACAACATACATTTTTCTTTATTCTCACATAACTACCTGAATGGAATACCCCTGGATATTTCACAGACTCTTGATAAGTGTGCAAACTAATGTTGATGACATATGGTCTGTGTGCTTTTTCTCCTCTATTCATAATGAGACAACTTTCAATAGAGTCAATTTCCTTCCATTAGATTATAAAATAATATATATATGTTACTAGAATATCTTTTAAAACTATGTATGTATCTCACACAGTTTACTTGCATAAAATAATTTCATTTATTTCACTGAGAAAGTACTCCACCAAGCACTTTCTAAAATTCAGATATAACTTTATAAGACCAAGGGTAGCTTCTAAACCATGGGCAATATTTTAAATCGAGTACTTGGATTTTAAACCTGTTAAAAAAAAAATTTACATGCCCTTCGATTCTTGTTTAAGGGTAAACAGTCTGTTAATTAACCACTGCTGTGTGTGCTAAGTTGCTTCTGCTGCTGCTAAGTCGCTTCAGTCGTGTCTGACTCTGTGGGATCCCATAGATGGCAGCCCACCAGGCTCCTCCATCCCCGGGATTCTCCAGGCAAGAATACTGGAGTGGGTTGCCATTTCCTTCTCCAATGCATGAAAGTGAAAAGTGAAAGTGAAGTTGCTCAGTCGTGTCCGACTCTTAGCGACCCCATGGACTGGAGCCTACCAGGCTCCTCCGTCCATGGGATTTTCCAGGCAAGAGTACTTCAGCTGCATCCAACTCTGTGTGACTCTGTGGACTGCAGCCTTCCAGGCTCCTCTGTCCATGGGATTCTCCAGGCAAGAACACTGGAGTGGGTTGCCATTTCCTCCTCCAGGGGATCTTCCCTACCCAGGGATCGAACTTGTGTCTCTTACGTCCACCTGCATGGGCAGACAGGTTCTTTACCACTAGCGCCACCTGGGAAGCCCTAATTAAAAACTGATTGAAGGTAAACACAATGCTAAGTCACTGCTTCCAATGTTGTAAATGATCTGAACATCTTTGGAATGATTTAATTGTATTTGGTCTACCACAGTTCATAATTTTGCTTTCACTGTGATTCTGGGAGGCAGCATTTCCACACCCTGAAACAACTTAATGACAGAGCAAGTTTTAAACAGTCATTGCTTAAACCTACTTCAAACTTGCTTGACATTAATATGAACCTATCCACACCCTTAGAAATGTACCAACAGAGACAGACAGTAAAGTGCAAAAAGGAGCAGCCTGTAAAAATAGAAACCCCCAAACCCTCAGAGCGATGCCACACGTGTTTTACAGGCACTTGTTTTTACAGGCTTTAAGTGTTTTACAGGGCTTTCAAAGATCACAAACATGCTCTTCCGACTCTAAGTCAACGCAAGCAGGTATGACTGTATACTTAAAAAGGCTATTTTTGCATGTCTACGTTTTTTATTTGATACGTTATACAATGGAGGGAAAAAAAAAACCGTGGCAGTAATCCAAAAACAATTATTTCACATGCTGACCACACAAAAATTGAAGGCATGATGCTTGTTTATTCCAATTCTTTAATGTGTGAATCAGTATTTGTGATAAAGGTGAAGAAGAACTATCCATCTAAGCAATACTCTCATTTAACTTGTCTACTGGGTACTTATTTTTTTAATATGTTCGATACTGCTATTATCAAATGTTGTACGGTATTGTTAAGAACAGGGAACGCACTTTAGCATGTGTGTGCTGATGAGATATGCAGATAGCATGGGACACTAGATGAATTGTTTCTTTTCTTTGGATGTCCTGACAGTGCAAAACCAGCTCCTAACTCTCCACGTTTGACTGTACAGTTAAACTCAAGAGCCTTGACACTGAACAAACGAAACAGGAAACCTGCAAAATATTATCAAATCACTGTGAGCTTTCAGCTACAACCCCCAGTGAAGTCTTCCTCATATAAAACCATTTAAAAGCCTGATACCACACAGGTGCAGATCTCACGGTGAAAACTGGTGACTGGCAATCATGTTAAGGAAAGCCACACGAATATCATGAATGAATCTTCTACACAGAAGGATGCCCTGTTTTTTATAGTCATGTTAAAGTTAAATAAGTGACTGAGGAAAGTCTCTGTAAGTCCTTTATCGAGAAAATTATGGTCACGATGTACAGAATGGATAAAGTTTATTATACTTAGTCATCTGGTCTTCTCTTCTGAATTGTACTCACAAATTTGACTATAAAAGGGAAAACTTACCAGGTTTAAATATTGTAAATATAACTGTGTATAAGGCAGCAAGGTCTAGCAGCAATGGTATTTCACAATACACCTAGGATTAAAATCACTGCTACTGAGGCAGTGTGTGGTCTTAAGTTATGTTAGGGACCATCTCACAGGTTTTTTTTGCTGCCACATGTGGTACCTTAAGGCTCGCGCTGCCTCAAGTCCAGCCAAATTATCCTCCAGATAGACTGTACCTAACTGCAGTTAACTAGAGTTCCCTGTGAGCCTAAATAGAAACCTGTTATGTGTCCCTGTGTATTCAGCAAGGATATATAGAGAATGAGATCAAGCATATGGGCACCTCCACTTGTGAGAGAGTCACTATATAAAGTTCAGGGGTTTATTACAAGATATTCTCATGCTTACTCCATACCACTGGCAATAAACTAAACCAGTCAACACACAAAGACTAGGCTTCAAAGTATAGTTAAGATAGTTGGAAGCAGAAATACCATTTTAGCAGTTCTATGCCCAACTCCTTATACAAGGATGAATGTGTATCACCAAATAATATCTTTACAAGCGTTTGGAACAATCCTCATTACATATGCACGGAACATATCATTATATAACATTATAATACAATACATCTGGGAACAAGATTTCAGCACTTTACTTCTCTTATTCACAATGGTAGGACCACTAAGCCAGAGTTGGCTTGTTACTAGTGATGTCTGAGAGATGAAATGTTTCATCTCTCAAACATTTCAGTCTTCAGCGGGGCTTTTCACATAGAGACTTGCACAAAGTTCCACATACCCCAGTTTCACTGCTACAAGCTGACTGTAATAGTAGGATTCTTTTAAATGTTCCTTTCGAAGATATGAGCCACAACCAGCCCAGTCAAAAACTATGTTTACTCTTCTTTTTATTTTTTGTCACTCAGGCATGTTCAAATCTTTGTGATCCACTGGATTGCAGCCCACCAGGCTCCTCCATCCATGGGATTTTCCAGGCAAGAATAGTGGGGTGGGTGGCCATTTCCTCCTCTGGGGGATCTTCCTAACCCAGGGATGGAACCTGCATCTCCTGTGTCTCCTGAATCGCAGGCAGATTCTTTATCTACTGAGCCACTGGGGAAGCCCATGCTTACTCTGCCACAGAAAATGACTGATCACATTCTACAGCTAAACATCACACCCACAGGCTGCATTAAAAAGGCACATGTACAAAAAGAGGGCCATTTAAGGAATCTGTCGCTACCCAATCAAAGGAGGGGCAGGAGCAGTCTTGAGTAGGTGGTCACAGTCCCTACGTGGAGGCTCAGGCTTACGGTGGTGGTGGTGGGGGGGGGTCCATTTTGACTGGCACTACAATCAGATCAGATCAGTCGCTCAGTCGTGTCCAACTCTTTGCGACCCCATGAACTGCAGCACGCCAGGCCTCCCTATCCATCACCAGCTCTCGGAGGTCACTCAGACTCACATTCATCGAGTCAGTGATGCCATCCAGCCATCTCATCTTCTGTCGTCCCCTTCTCCTCCTGCCCTCAATCCCTCCCAGCATCAGAGTCTTCTCCAATGAGTCACTACAATACAAACATCCAAATGTCCAGCGTAGTTAGTCTCTCAGTCGTGTCCAACTCTTTGTGACCCCAGGGACTGTACAGCCTGCCAGGCTCCATTTCCCAGGCAAGAATACTGGAGTGGGTTACTATGTCCTTCTCCAGGGGATCTTCCTGACTCAGGGATCGAACCCACAACTCTTGTGTCTTCCAAACTGCAGGCAGATTCTTTACCCGCTGGGCCACTGGAGAAGCCAATAAACATCCAGATGTCTAAGTGTATTGGACACATGGGATCTCAAGGACTTAGCACAAAATTTCCTTGCTGGAAAAACTAAGTAGAAGGAAGGATCTAGAAGATACTGATAAAGAAGAGATCCAGGTCCAAATATTACTTCAAAACCCACACCCACTTTCTCAAAAAGGCTTTTTTAAATTTTGAGATCAAAGGGCCCCACTGACATTATTTTCATTTTTATGCATTCCACTGGATCAGGACTCTTATGCTCTCTGCCATATGACGCTAATAAAAAGGAAATGTAAATCTAACTGGAAAACGGTCAAAAAGGCATTCCTGCCTTGACTTTGCCATTTTTACATCCTCCTGGATTTCTCTCATCTGGTCATCATCGTTAAAATGTCCTCTACTGGAGGCAGCGACGGAGACGCAGACACAGAAAACAGACTTATGGCCACGGGGGGTGAGGTGGGAAGGAGAGGGTGGGACAAATGGAGAGGGTCACCTGGAAACACACACATTACCACATGGAAAGTGGATAGTCAGTGGGGATTTGCTGTACGACTCAGGGAACCCAAGCCAGGACCCTGCGACAACCTAGAGGGGTAGGATGGGAGGTCCCAGAGGGAGGGGACATATGTATACCTATGGCTAATTTATGTTGAAGTATGGCAGAAGCCAATATAGTAAAGCAATTATCCTCCAATTAAAAATAAATTAAAAAAAATGTTTTCTACTTGATTCCTGCCTCAGCTAAGACCCCAGTCACTGTAACCACATTCCTTCCCATCTCCTTTAATGCATCTTATCTCAGAGGCTCCCGCAGAGGCCAGGCTGTTATTCCATTTTAAGAAGAGCAAACATTTTAATATGATCTCCTCTGTTTTCAAATCAAAGTTGATCAACTATCTTCATCTATTGACCCCAGTCTACAAGGTCTAAATTAGCTCCTTAACTAGTCAGTAACTATTATGATCACGACTGAGTGACTGATCTGATCAGATCAGATCAGATCAGATCAGTCACTCAGTCATGTCTGACTCTTTGCGACCCCATGAATCACAGCACGTCAGGCCTCCCTGTCCATCACCAACTTCCGGAGGTCACTGAGACTCACATCCATCAAGTCAGTGATGCCATCCAGCCATCTCATCCTCTGTCATCCCCTTCTCCTCTTGCCCTCAATCCCTCCCAGCATCAGAGTCTTCTCCAATGAGTCAACTCTTCGCATGAGGTGGCCAAAGTACTTTCAGCTTTAGCATCATTCCTTCCAAAAAATCCCGGGGCTGATCTTCAGAATGGACTGGTTGGATCTCCTTGCAGTCCAAGGGACTATCAAGAGTCTTCTCCAACACCACAGTTCAAAAGCATCAATTCTTCGGCGCTCAGCCTTCTTCACAGTCCAGCTCTCACATCCATACATGACCACTGGAAAAACCATGGCCTTGACTAGGCGAACCTTTGTTGGCAAAGTAATGTCTCTGCTTTTGAATATGTGATCTAGGTTGGTTATAACTTTCCTTCCAAGGAGTAAGCGTCTTTTAATTTCATGGCTGCAGTCACCATCTGCAGTGATTTTGGAGCCCAGAAAAAGAAAGTCTGACACTGTTTCCCCATCTATTTCCCATGAAGTGATGGGACCAGATGCCATGATCTTCGTTTTCTGAATGTTGAGCTTTAAGCCAACCTTTTCACTCTCCACTTTCACCTTCATCAAGAGGCTTTTTAGTTCCTCTTCACTTTCTGCCATAAGGGTGGTGTCATCTGCATATCTGAGGTTATTGATATTTCTCCCAGCAATCTTGATTCCAGCTTGTGTTTCTTCCAGCATTTCTCATGATGTACTCTGCATATAAGTTAAATAAACATGGTGACAATATACAGCCTTGACGTACTTCTTTTCCTATTTGGAACCAGTCTGTTGTTCCATGACCAGTTCTAACTGTTGCTTCCTGACCTGCGTACAAATTTCTCAAGAGGCAGATCAGGTGGTCTGGTATTCCCATCTCTTTCAGAATTTTCCACAGTTGATTGTGATCCACACAGTCAAAGGCTTTGGCATAGTCAATAAAGCAGATTATGATCAATGCACATCCCCAAATTTACCATTTGGGTCAATTTCCCTCTTTCTTATTCCTTGTACATATTTCATATAAAGTGGATAACCATTCTTTCCATTTTATATGTGAGGATACTAGGGGTTATGCCAACATTTGTATAAGGTCACAAGGCTGTCAAGCTGACGACAAGGATTTAAAGCCAGGACAGCTGACAAAAATCTAGGAACTATTATTTCATTTCATAGCCTCCACGATAATTTTATATTTCTTACAATCAGATCACCTCTCCATAAATGTCTGTGAGAGATTTATAACACTGTACAATTCTACAAGGGCAATAAGCACAGATTTACTAGGTGAGAGAATTTTTCAACCTGAAAAATTAATATTATGTTTGTTGAAATTAACAATCTTCATATACAGCTCTGTAGGGCTGTGCCCAGTATTTCATAGTAAAGGTCAAAGACAAAACTATACAACTACTATAATAGTGGTCTCAAGACTTACAAGGTGAAGTTACAATAATAAAACAATAAACTCCTTTAGAATAATAATAGCTAACACTGGTTGAGTAACCTAGTATGTATTAAATATCAAGCACTGTCTGTCCTAAGAACATCATGTTTATTAAGTCTTTTAAGTTTTGTGACAATTCCAGGAGATATGTGCATTGTTCCAGTTTATAGACAACCAAACAGAAACAGCGGAGAAGGCAATGGCACCCCACTCCAGTACTCTTGCCTGGAAAATCCATGGATGGAGGAACCTGGTAGGCTGCAGTCCATGGGGTCGCTAAGAGTCGGACACGACTGAGCGACTTCACTTTCACTTTTCACTTTCATGCACTGGAGAAGGAAATGGCAACCCACTCCAGTGTTCTTGCCTGGAGAATCCCAGGGACGGCGGAGCCTGGTGGGCTGCAGTCTATGGGGTCGCACAGAGTCGGACATGACTGAAGCGACTTAGCAGCAGTAGCAGCAAACAGAAACAGAGAGGTAAAGCAACCTCCCACAGTCACGGAGCTGGCATACTGTGGTGCCAGTATCTGGACCCCAGAAGTCTGATCCAGAGTGCCTGCTCTTTTTTTTTTTTAATTGATGTGGACCATTTTAAAAGTTTTTTATTAATTTGTTACAATATTGTTTCTGTTCCATGTTTGTTTGTTTGTTTGTTTGTTTGCCAAGAGACCTTTGTTCCCAGACCAGGGATGGAACCCACATCCCCGGCACTGGAAGGTGAAATCTTAACCACTGCATTGCCAAGGAAGTCCCAGCTCCTGCTCTTAACTCCTAGGCAACCAACTGAACAATTTGCTCTGTCCAACAGATTTATAAGTCAAATGTAAGATTTATCTTATTGATGTATTAAGAATGCCCTGATAAATCCAGGCATACACCCCATGATGGATCATTTCTGCATATTCCAAGTGCAAAACATATGGTCTGGGGAGAAAGTGGAGATAAGTGGATATGAAAATGGCTGTCTCTTCTAAGCTACCTTGATGATTTATGGGGAAATACAACAAGACAGAATACTTAAAAATGGTATGATTCAAAAAATATATATATTTTTTAACTGTGCAATTGCCTATCATCCCCCAAATGCCACAAGGGTGGAGCACACTGCGTCTCACTTCAGTGTTGTCTCACTCTAGTGTTCACTGCAACGAGATAGCTCCCACATGGGGACCCAGCACCAAGTGGGTCTGAAGAGATTACTGATGCTGTGTCAAGGTGTAAAGGCAAATGGCCATGACCATGGAATCTGGAGCCAATCACAGCAGCGGCACCGTTGTTGGCAGCTTTAAGGTAAGTGTTCAGCAGGCCTGTCTGATTAGTGCTGTCGCCACAGCTGCCCCCAATTATGAGAACATCTCACCCAGGAACACAGGGAGGCTATCCTGCAAACCTCATTTAAGGCCATCAATACATAGGGTTAAGACGGATCCATTATAGTTTGACCTAACTGACACACAGCAAATTCCATTTGACATATGTTTATAAATTCCATCTTTTCTGTTGTCAAAAGCTATTTTTTTTCTTTTTTTCATTTGCTGTCTATACCTGCCATATTTATCTCCAACAAGCCACTTAAACAGAGACTTCGAGAAATATCTGGTTACTGAGAATTTGATATTATATTTATTTATTTTCTTATGGTAATGGAAAATGTGCTTTCTGATGTGCTTAAGTAAATTTTGGACAGGAACATGACCTTGAAGTGTCCATATTAATATTAATTAATGTTTAGAATAATAATCATTTAATTAACGGATGTCACTAAAATTCTTTTTTTTCTTTTGAGAGAACCTCATTCAGATGTTCTAAACTGGATAAAATTCCCAGGTAAGATGAGTAGGTGCACACTTGATTAGAAGTAGGTTTAAACAATAACAGCTGTGGGAAAACTTTGAAGCACTGCATCAGACATGAAACACTGCTTTTGAACGAAGCCCTAATTTATACCAATAATAGCACCCCATCGTCTACTTTTCACATAGCCCCTTAAAACCTGCAGTGAAGACGAAAACACTTTGGCAGAGCTAATCACAAAATCAGTATGTCCTTTCAGGATCTTCAAAGTGTCTTCCTTTGTTATTTAGGCAGGTCAGCTTTTCTGGTAACCATGTTTCCGATTTGTTTTTTTTTTTAATTCACGGATAACTTATTAAACTGAATGACACTAAAAAGTGAATGCCAGGATCGAAGGGAAGCTTCTTGATGCACTGAAGCCAACCAGATCAAAGTTAAATTTCTCTATGCTCTGCTCACTACAGTTAAATAGCCAGCTTTGCATCCTTCCTTAAGTAGGGCCCAAGTTTGACTTTGGAGTATCTTCAAAGCTTGTGTAGCTTTAAAGACTTTTCTTCGCATTTTTGAGCTGGTCCACAGACAACCTAACAGCTGAATCCTTATCATTTTACTGCTCTCCCACAGGAAAGGTTAAGAAAGGCAAATTTCTTATCTTAGGGTTCCCAGTGTCATGAATTTGTTGAAGAGACAGAAAATGACCAAAGAAACATATTGTTTACAGTAAGAAAATCTGTGCCACATCATTGATCATCAAAAGCAGTTTGTGATTGTGATTAATTCTGTGACCCACCTAACAGAGCTACAAGGCTGTGATACCTTCCTGCACAGTCCTTGGAAGTCAAAGGATCAGATCAGAGTGAAAGGAGTCCAGTTTTAGACAACACACACAATCACAATATGGGAGGTTAGAGTTCAGTTTCCCTTATTTGGCATAAAAAATTAGCTCACTAAAGCATCTCTTGAAAGTACAAGTGAACTGCTTTCTGTACCTTCTGAGAGAATCCACTGGTTCCTAAATTGCAATCGAATTTTCTCAGCACAAAGATTCACACGCATTGCATAAAATGAAGCTTACTTAGCATGACAACATGTGACTTTCACTTCCTCCACAGGGACAAGCACGCCACTAGAAAGGCTCTTGTTTTGGTTGTTTTTATTTAGGAAGAAGTTTAATTGGCTTCTTTTCTAATAGTTTCTAGCTCATGAATTTAAATGACTAAACTCTACATATAACATCCTGTGCTACTGCTCATAGATTTTTATAGTCTCCTTGAATAGCAAGAATCAAGAGTTTGCAAATTCAGAGTCTAAGGCTTGTTTGGTCTGAGGGACCAGAGAGGCACTCTGAAACACAATCATCTTATCCTTAAAAGAAGTAAGAGGAGACTTCCCTGGTGGTCCAGTGGTTAAGACTCTGCTTCCAATGCAGAGCTCAAGGGTTCAATCCCTGATCTGGGAATAAGATCCCACATGCTGTGCTGTGTGGTCAAGAAAAGGGGTGGGGGGCAATTATACTCCAATAAAAAATTAATAAAAGGAAGGAGGCTTTGGGCACTAGATCTGCCATATCCATTTCACACAGCTGTAAAAATCTAATGAAAGATGGTGGTGAAAATATTTTACATCTTTAAAATAATTACTTTTCATTCTTAGTGCTGATTTGACTGCCAGCATCCATAAATCATCTGAAAAGTAAAAAAATACTAGCTCATATGAATCTAAATGGCACCTAGTCATATAATTAACAGCTGAAAAACTGCATGTAGCTATGGGCATTCTTCAAGACAAAAAAAAAAAAAAAAAGCACCTGGAAACTATCAAGAAGGGTCACTAAAATGTTCAAAGGGAAGGGCTGCCAATGTAAAAGAATAGACTAAACATTCTAGGAACCTAAAGACTGATACAAGGAAGGCCAGGAAAGGAAAACAATGGGTCTTTAAAGTCATAAAAATGTTAGATTCGTAGAATACTACAATGAGTGGAAAACCCTCCAAGCATAAAGCAAGAAGATTTAGAATAAAAAGGAAATGAAGCACTTAGAAGCGTGACTTCATTTTAGCAAGAAAGATTATAGTCAAGATGGCAAAATCTGAATAAGGCCTAAAGTTTAGCTAATGGCATTGTACCAATGTTAATTTTCAGTGTTGATCAATACACCAAGGGAATAGGAGCTGGATGAAGAGTATATAAAAACTGTGAGGACTGTGAAGAAGGCTGAGTGCCGAAGAATTGATGCTTTTGAACTGTGGTGTTGGAGAAGACTCTTGAGAGTCCCTTGGACTGCAAGGAGATCCAACCAGTCCATTCTGAAGGAGATCAGCCCTGGGATTTCTTTGGAAGGAATGATGCTAAAGTTGAAACTCCAGTATTTTGGCCACCTCATGCGAAGAGTTGACTCATTGGAGAAGACTCTGATGCTGGGAGGGATTGAGGGCAGGAGGAGAAGGGGACGACAGAGGATGAGATGGCTGGATGGCATCACTGACTTGATGGGTGTGAGTCTGAGTGACCTCCGGGAGCTGGTGATGAACAGGGAGGCCTGGCGTGCTGCGGTTCATGGGGTCGCAAAGAGTCGGACACGACTGAGCGACTGATCTGATCTGATCTTTGCAACTCTCCAATTAATCTAAATTACACCTTTCCCAAAATATATTCAAGATGACCAGCCCAACTGAAGTATTTTTTGGATAGTAAGTTAAGGGTCCCTCTTCTGTGTTCCCATATATCCATTATTATTCCATTTAATACAATGCATTTTATCTTAATAAGTATTTGTTTTAACCAGGAGAGAGAAGACTCCTTTACATCATGAACTTTTTCTTTTAATTCATCTTTTATCCTAGTAACTAGCACAGTGCCCAATAATATTTGTTGAACAGGAATATGAATAAAGTAATAAAGTCAGTACACGAATCAAATACTTCATATCAAATGAGCCACTTGTTTCTCTCTGATGCACAGATTTATGCAAAAACACCTTGGCTTTATCAGGGTTATCATGTACCTTTCCTACTCATACAATATGAACCTATTACATTGTCTTTTAGCCAAACATATTAGAATATTCCATATTGAAAAGACCTTCTGAAATCCAACTAGTAGCCAGATACTGGCTCATTTATAGAGATGGCCAGCTTTATTCTCTTAGATAGTTCTCAATTTCCATTCTTTCAACCAATATTATTGAGTGTCTATTGAATAGTTTGTTGTTGTTCAGGCGCTGAGTCACGTCTGATTCTCTTGCAACCCCATGGACTGTAGCCCACCAGGCTCCTCTGTCTGTGGGATTTCCCAGGCAAGAATATTGGAGTGAGTTGCTGTTTTTCTCCTCCAGGGTATCTTCTCAACCCAGGGATTGAACCTACACTGGCAGATGAACTTTTTACCACTGAGCCACCAGAGAAGCCCTTTTGAATGGATGTTACTGTTTTAAGTACTCAAGAAACAAATTTGAATAAGAAGAACAAGAACCCTGCTCTCCAGGGTGCTTACATCTGGGGTGGGGTCAGAGGATAAGACCCTGATGCTGGGAAAGACTGAAGGCAGGAGAAGGGGACGACAGAGGACGAGATGACTGGATGGCATCACTGACTCAATGGACATGAGATTGAGCAAGATCCAGGAGATGGTGAAGGACAGGGAAGCCTGGTGTGCTGCAGTCCATGGGGTTGCAAAGAGTCAGGCATGACTGAGCGACTGAACAACAACAGGCGTGGAGGGAGAGCCTATTAATCAATTCAGATCAGATCAGATCAGTCGCTCAGTCGTGTCCAACTCTTTGCTACCCCATGAATCACAGCACGCCAGGCCTCCCTGTCCATCACCAACTCCAGGAGTTCACTGAGACTCACGTCCATCGAGTCAGTGATGCCATCCAGCCATCTCATCCTCTGTCGTCCCCTTCTCCTCTTGCCCACAATCCCTCCCAGCATCAGAGTCTATCAATTAGGCTATGGTAAAACTTCTAAAATAAATTCTTTATCTATAGAATCTAAGAGCACTAAAAAATGTTGAAGGATCTATTTACTTTCAGCTTAGTCATGTAAAATAGCTCTCTTTTTTATTTAAATGAAAACTCTGAGAATTGATCATTAAATCTTATTTTCAACCAACCAATACTAATCAGTTAAACATAGCTCATTGGTAAAATGGCATATTGAAAGCTTTTATTTACAGTAAAAAATTATTTTTCATATTGAAAAGAACTATCATGGAGGCTTTCTCTACATAAATTATACTCTCAATATTTCATTAGACTCTGTTACACTTTTAGCACTAGATGACTCAATGTAAGTAGAGAAGCTTATTGGATAAAAGGTTGAGTTAGACAGACCTAAATTCAAATCCCATTCTCCCACCATATACTAGTTATGCAACCATGAGCAAATCATTAGAATCCTTTAGACCTGAGTTTCTAAACATTCAAAATGAGATTATAATAGAAAATACCTCATAGGTCTGTTAAAAGGATTAAATAAGATCATGTGTTTAAGCACTGAGTAGTCTGTTGCAGTGCAAGCCCTCAATAAATGTTGGTAGATATTCTTATTATATCGTTAAGTCTTGAGAAAGTTTCAGCAATTTATAAAGTCTTCTAAATTAAAGTTTTTAAAGTGATTGACGACTTAGAGCTGAGACCAAAGAAAGCACATTTCTTCCTTTGGTAGGCAGAATACTGACTCCTAAAGAAGTCTCAATCTTAATTCCTAGAGCCTGTGAATGGGTTGCCTCAAAAGGCAAGAGGGACTCTGCATATGGGATCAAGGTGAGGATCTTGAAGTACAGAAATGATGCTGTATCAGCCAGTTCACCCAATCTACTCACCTGAATCCTTAAGAGCAAATACTACCCGCTAGGGGGCATTGGTAAAGTAATGGGCAGAGGTGTAATGTTGCTGGCTCTGTAGTCAGGGGGATGGGCACCTGAGCCAAGGAATGCAGGCAGCCTCTGGAAGCTGGAAATGCCAAGAAAACAGACTGCCTCCCAGAGCTTCTAGAATGGAAGGCAGCCTGGCCAACACTGTGATTTTTAGCCCAGTGAGACCTGTCTTGGAATTCTAACCTTCAGAACTTTATGATAATAAACATGTGTTGTTTTAAGCCTCTAAGTTTGCAGTAATTAGCTACAGCAGCCATAGACACCTAATACAGTTTCCAAAGAGAAACTGAGCCTATTGATTTTCCAGTATGAAGAATTGTGCAACTCTATCTCAAGAAATGATAGATAGGACCTTTGTGTATAAAACTAGGTAAATTGGGGTGAGTAGAACCACTAGCTGTGCATCACATCACCCTTCACAGCCTCCTACTTGGGGCTGGATAGAGGATGCCCACCAAAAGAATTCCAGACCTCAAGGAACAGAGGTTGGAAACCATTTGGAGCTCAGGAACCAAGTTCAATCCCGGAGACTGATCCCAACCAGTCATGGCCCAGATCACCATTCTCTCTCTTTCTGGACTCAGCTTCCTGTTCATAAAATGAAGAGGTCGGGTCATCTTTCAGTGCTGTTAAGCTCCAAAGTGAGTCAAGGAGACCTTTTCTTCTTCGTGTACATAGCATTTCAGGAATTTATGAACAGAAAGTCATCTACCTAATTTTTATATTTAAACATGATTTATGAATTCTAGCATCCAATGATAATAGTATTGTCATTCTACTAAAAAGAGAAGAAAGGACTTTTACAAAAGTTTCCAAGGGCCTTAAGAACCCAAACCTACAAATTGGCAGAAATCGGCTTAAATTTGACAGTGAAGCTAACAAAATTATTTTTCAAGTAACTTTACTATTTAGAGTAGGGGAACCCACTCCAGTAATTCTTCCTGGAGTCGGGCGAAAAAAAAAAAAAAAAATTCTTGAATTTTGGAAAAAGTCATCTACGGATTTTAATAAAAACTTAAAACAAATCTTCAAACAAAAACTTTACAGATTAATATTATACTCACTTTTGAGTCACTTTGTTATATGGCAGAAAATAGCACAACACTATAAAGCAATTATACATCAATTAAAAAAAAAGAATGGGTCAAAACATGATGTACATTACCAAGTTGTCTTTCAAAAATATAGGCAATTAGTTCATCCATTCTCCCGTAAATATTAGAATATTACCACTTTTTTAATATTCATGATTTTAATAGGTGAAAATGAAGCCTCGTTCTTTCTTTTGTGTTTTTTTTTTAATTTATTTGGCTACTAGCTGTACCAAAGATTATTTCGCATGTTCATTGGCCACTCATGTTTCTTCTTTTAAGGAGTTTTGCCTTTTAACTATCCTCTATTGAGATCTTAAGACTTTTACCATCAGTTTCTGTGTACTCTGTATATATTAAACGTAATACTACTTTATCATATTTATCATAAATCTCTTGATATTTTTATTTATGTTTATATTGTATTATGTTCTTTATGTACATAAAGATATTTTAAATATTTCTATATTCAAATCTGTAAAACTTTCCATTTTCAAACACAATATATTTCCAAAAAAGAAATTTTACCTTACCCCCAGCTCACTTGGGGTTAAAAAAAAAAAAGTCATGGTCTGGACAATAATTTAAAAAAGGACTACCAGGCAAGCTTTCTTCTGATTAAAAAGATGGCTTCAGTAATACATGAAGATCCTATGAAAAAAAGCTGATATACAGATGTGCATTGCGAGTTGCAGCTGGTTTAGTGGCTTCAAGAATTGCTACATTTTCCTCTATGACTGGAGGGGCTGATGGCACAGATGAAAAAGCTGGAAAGATATTTCCCTATTTTTGTAAGAAGTGCTATAATGATGGCATGTCAATCAGTCCGTTCAGTTGCTCAGTTGTGTCTGATTCTTTGCAACCCCATGGACTGCAGCTCACCAGGCTTCCCTGTCAATCACTAACTCCTGGAGCTTGCTCAAACTCATGTCCATCGAGTCGGTGATTCCATCCAACCATCTCATCCTCTGTCGTCCCCTTCTCCTCCTGTCTTTCCCAGCACCAGGGTCTTTTCAGATAAATCAGTTCTTCGAATCAGGTGGCCAAAGTATTGGAGTTTCAGCTTCAGCATCCGTCCTTCCAATTAATATTCAGGACTGATTTCCTTTAGGATGGACTGGTTGGATCACCTTGCAGTCCAAGGGACTCTCCAGAGTCTTTTCCAACACCACAGTTCAAAAGCATCAATTCTTTGGTGCTCAGCTTATTTACAGTCCAACTCTCACATACATACCTGACTATGGAAAAACCACAGCTTTAACTATATGGACCTTTGTCAGCAAAGTAATGTCTCTGCTTTTTAATATGCTGTCTAGTTTGGTCATAGCTTTTCTTTCAAGGAGCAAGTGTCTTTTAATTTCATGGCTGCAGTCACCATCTGCAGTGATTTTGGAGCCCAAGAAAATAAAGTCTCTCAATGTTTCATTTGTTTCCCCATCTATTTGCCATGAAGTAATAGGACCAGATGCCATGATTTTACTTTTTTTGAATGGTGAGTTTTAAGCCAGCTTTTCACTCTCCTCTTTCACTTTAATCAAGAAGCTCTTTAGTTCTTTGCTTTCTGCCATAAGAGTGGTGTCATCTACGTATATAAGTTTATTGATATTTCTCCTAGAAATCTTGATTTCAGCTTGTGCTTCATCCAGCCTGGCATTTCATATGATGTACTCTGCATATAAGTTAAATAAGCAGGGTGACAATATACAGCCTTGACGTACTCCTTTCCCAATTTGCAACCAGTCTGTTGTTCTATGTCTGGTTCTAATTGTTGCTTCTTGACCTGCATACAGATTTCTCAGGAAGCAGGTGAGGTGGTCTGGTATCCCATCTCTTGAAGAATTTTCCACAGTTTGTTGTGATTTACCCAATCAAAAGCTTTGATGTAATCAATAAAGCAGATGTTTTTCTGGAGCTCTTGCTTTTTCAATGATCCAACAGATGTTGGCAATTTGATCTCTGGTTCCTCTGCCTTTTCTAAATTCATCTTGAACATCTGGA
Source organism: Tragelaphus eurycerus (assembly GCA_935064755.1). NCBI lineage: Eukaryota > Metazoa > Chordata > Mammalia > Artiodactyla > Bovidae > Tragelaphus > Tragelaphus eurycerus. Next base: position 4,820,822 of record CAKXYN010000034.1, on the reverse strand, counting down.
AGCTCACAGTTCATGTACTGTTGAAGCCTGTCTTGGAGAATTTTGAGCATTATTTTGCTGGTATGTGAGATGAGTGCAATTGTGCAGTAGTTTGAACATTCTTTGGCATTGCTATTCTTTGGGATTGGAATGAAAACTGAGCTTTTCCAGTTCTGTGGACACTGCTGAGTTTTCCAAATTTGCTGGCACATTGAGTGCAGCACTTTAACAGCTAATGGCAGAAATTGGTCATTTAAAAAAAAAAATGTTGATTAAGAAGTTAATACTGATCTCTGCTAGGAGAGAATGCCCTCAAGGACCAATGCCTGAAAAAGAAGTACCGGTCTCTAAGTTTTAGGGTATAAAGAATTGACTGTGTTGTTAAGAACAAATGTTTTTGGAGCTGTAACTGGGCTGTGCTGTGCTCAGTCACCTCTGACTCTGCAACCCCATGAACTGTAACCCGCCAGGCTCCTCTGTTCATGGGAGTCTCCAGCCAAGAATACTGGAGTGGGTTGACATTTCCTACTCCAGGGGATCTTCCCGACCCAGGAATCGAACCCGAGTCTCTAACATCTCCTACATTGGTAGGCAGGTCCTTTACCACTAGCACCACCTGAAAAGCTCGTAACTGGGCTAGAGTTTCTTATTTTTCTTGTTAGCAATCCAGTTAGAGTTTCATACCTTTTCACTTCTCTTCACTCATCCCTTCCTATCCCAGAAGACTGTTATTTTTAGTGTATGATTTTGCACAATAAGGTTTTTTTTTAAGGAATATAAACATGGAGTTTCGGCAAAAATATCTGTAAATAGGACAGGGATCTGTCAGTGGTCTGGCAGACTGCCCTCTCCCCAGCCAGAGGTTCTCAAATCTTGTGTCCATATAAGTCACCTGGGCAAGTTTACCAAAACGAATATGAAATATTCATAGACCCATCAGAAGACTCTGATGCACTAGAGTCAGAGAAAAGGCTAAGAATGTGCTTTTTCAAAAAGCATCTCAGATGATTTGGACACGGGTTATCTGGGCACAGTATTTTCAGAAATAGGACAGTTCTCTACAAAGTTGCTCAGCATTTTCAGAGTTAATCTAGTCTCCACTAAGTCTTTCCAGTACAGACATCTTTTGGGGGAAGGCTTAACATTTATTTTCCTAGGTAAATTACAAAGAAATAAGACTTCATTTCCCTTATGGAGAAATTCAGAATCTTACAGAATGAGACAAAAGTAAATTATGAGAAATTTTACATTCTCATGGGAAGTGTTCTAAGTACATGCTTATGGGCAGTGCTTATGGGTGGCATCTAATCAGTTACCAACAAGGCTCAAATTCTAACCCTTGATAACCAAAATAATAGTTGACTGTTAATAGGTACTTGATTTAATTTGCTTTTCAAAAACTTGATAAAGAAGAGAAAATGAGGGCGAATCACATATTCCTAAAAATTTCTTCTGAACTAGACATCTGAGTGCTTCTTTATATGTTGGGAAAGGTAGACTATTCTCTATGTAAAGGCAGAGTCATTTCATCATATTTAAACAACTGACTTAAAATGTATTGAATCAATCAGGCATGCATTTATTTTAGGAGAGTTCATATCGAGGTTGCTTAAAAATATTTTTTCCCTGTGTAAAAGAAAGGGTCTTTAAAGTTGTGTAAGAGAAAGAAACAACTTCCAACTTGTGCTTTCTTTTTCTTTTTGCAAATCTCTTTAATGTTTAATTTTTTAAATTTATTTTTAATTGGAGGATAATTGCTTCACAATATTGGGTTGTTTTCTGCTGTACAAAGATGAGTATATATACCCATCCTCAGACTGGACTGGCTAGATCTAGAAAAAAATAGTTAAGAATCATAAAATACGGTATTAAGAACTTTGCAGTCTCAGACTGAGTGTACCCTTCATTCAAACATTTAAGCTCCACCTCAATGTCACCAGTCTTTACAAAACACTGCTTCTAAATCTTCTCACGTATCCTTCTCTCAGAGGTGACCATGAGCATGAACACCTGTGTGAATGAGTGTCTCCAGCCTAGATCTCTTGGTTGAAATTTAGACCTTTATTCGTGTTGCTTAGCTAAAAAAAAAAAAAAAAAAAAAATGGCACAAACATCCATTCAGTGGAGCAAATCTGAAATTTCATTTTTTTTTAACTGGGGTTTTGAACTGTGGTGTTGGAGAAGACTCTTGAGAGTCCCTTGGACTGCAAGAAGATCCAACCAGTCCATTCTGAAGGAGATCAATCCTGGAATTTCTTTAGAAGGAATGATGCTAAGGCTGAAACTCCAGTATTTTGGCCACCTCATGTGAAGAGTTGACTCATTGGAGAAGACTCTGATGCTGGGAGGGATTGAGGGCAGGAGGAGAAGGGGACGACAGAGGATGAGATGGCTGGATGGCATCACTGACTTGATGGGTGTGAGTCTGGGTGACCTCCGGGAGCTGGTGATGGACAGGGAGGCCTGGCGTGCTGCGGTTCATGGGGTCGCAAAGAGTCGGACACGACTGAGCAACTGATCTGATCTGATCTGATCTGATAATTACCTTACAATATTGTGTTAGTTTCTGCTGTCAAACAAAGCAAATCAGCCATGTGTATACATATATTCCCTTCCTCTTGGAACTTCCTCCTATTGACGGGAAGGGGGGTGATTTGGAAGATTGGGATTGACACATATAAAATTTCATTTTCTCATTGCTTCACGCCCTATATGCAGTCCACCATAAAATTTAGTCAACTTTACTACCACCTTCTGCCATCCCCCCATGCCCCATCCCAGCCCCTTCCTGGAAGGGAAATTCTGAACGAGAAATTAAGCAATAAGCAGAGCCAGTGGACTAGAAGTGTGTCAACTGTAAAGCAACCACAGAAGTTCAAAAGAGGGGAAAGAAGAAGTAGGCCAACCACAAGGGCAATTAAACACCAACCAAAAGTCAACCTGGTTCCATGAAAAGGGGAAGTAACCAGAAAAGAACTGTGCCTGTGAAGTATGGTGACATCTGTTATGGATCCCACACCAGAGAGGGAGCCAGTGTGGACATTGAGCAAAGGTCAGCTGTGAAACCTGGGGAAGGGTTAGAAGCTGGAGTTGGAGGAGTATTCCTGGGTGGAGAGCAAAGAGAAGGACTGATAAGCTGCTATTTAGCTCTGTTCTACATTTGGCCCTACATGTATGGTTCGCTTCTGTTTATGAGTCACTTGGTTTTCCCTAATAGCGTAGGACTCCATGCCTTTAGGGCTGCAGCATAACTGGTTCTCTCATAACAGCTTGGCATCCTGAGCACAGTTCAAGGTTCAACAATTACGAGAACAAATGCAGGAGAGGTGGGCTGTGGATTTGTAGCATAAACTCTAAAATAAAGGATACTGGGAGTTCCCTGGTGGTCCAGTGGCTAAGACTCTGAACTCCCAATGCAGGGTGCATGGGTTCAAGACCTGGTCAGGGAACTAAGATCCCACATGTTGCACAGCACAGCCAAAAAATTAAAAATAAATAAATAATATAAAATAAAGGATACTCATTGATCTGATCAATCTCAATTCCTGTGGGATCAACATTTTGAGGTCCAAGAATGAAGTGAGTATACAGAATGAAATGTTCAAAATATTACCTGTGAATACAAAAGAAACCAACTTCCCATCCAGATAAGCAGAGGAGGCTATGATATGCTTATGGTAAATGCTGGCTATACATAGTTATCAGTTCAGTTGCTCAGTTGTGTCTGACTCTTTGCAACCCCATGAACTGGAGCACACCAGGCCTCCCTGTCCATCACCAACTCCCAGAGTTTACTCAAACTCATGTGCCATTGAGTTGGTGATGCCATCCAACCATCTCATCCTCTATCCTCCCCTTCTCCTCCTGCCTTCAATCTTTCCCAGCATCAGGGTCTTTTCAAATGAGTCAGTTCTTCAGATCAGGTGGCCAAAGTATTGGGGTTTCAGTTTCAGCATCAGTCCTTCAAATGAATATTCAGGACTGATTTTCTTTAGGATCTCCTTGGATCTAAGGAGTCTCCTTGCAGTCCAAGGGACTCTCAAGAGTCTTCTCCAACACCACAGTTCAAAAGCATCAATTCTTTGGCGCTCAGCTTTCTTTATGGTCCAGTTCTCACATCCATACATGACTACTGAAAAAGCCATAGCTTTGAATAGGTGGACCTTTGTTGGCAAAGTAATGTCTCTGCTTTTTAATATGCTGTCTAAGTTGGTCATAACTTTTCTTCCAACGAGCAAGCATCTTTTAATTTCATGGCTACAGTCACCATCTGCAGTGATTTTGGAACCCCAAAAAAATAAAGTGTGTCACTGTTTCCATTGTTCCCCATCCCATCTATTTGTCATGAAGTGATGGGACCAGATGCCATGATCTTTGTTTTCTGAATGTTGAGCTTTAACCCAACTTTTTCACTCTCCTCACTTTCATCAAGAAGCTTTTAGTTCTTCTTCACTTTCTGCCATAAGGGTGGTGTCATCTGCATATCTGAAGTTATTGCTATTTCTCCCAGCAATCTTGATTCCAGCTTGTGCTTCATCCAGCCCAGCACTTCTCATGATGTACTCTGTATATAAGTTAAATAAGCAGGGTGACAATATACAGCCTTGATATACTTCTTTCCTGATTTGGAGCCAGTCTATTGTTCCATGTCCATTGCTAACTATTGCTTCCTTACCTGTATACAGACTTCTCAGGACGCAAGTGAGGTGGTCTGGTATTCCCATCTCTTGAAGAATTTTCCACAATTTGTTGTGATCCACACAGTCAAAGGCTTTGGCATAGTCAATAAAGCAGAAACAGATGTTTTTCTGGAACGTTCTTGCTTTTTCAATGATCCAGCGAATGCTGGCAATTTGATCTCTGGTTCCTCTGCCTTTCCTAAATCAGTTTGAACATCTTAAAGTTCACGTACTGTTGAAGCCTGACTTGGAGAATTTTGAGCATTACTTTGCTAGTGTGTGAGATGAGTGCAATTGTGCAGTAGTTTGAACATTCTTTGGCATTGCCCTTCTTTGATACTGGAATGAAAACTGACCTTTTCCAGTCCTGTGGCCACTGCAGAGGTTTCCAAATTTGCTGGCATATTGAGGGTAGCACTTTCACAGCATCATTTTTTAGGATTTGAATTCAGCTCAACTGGAATTCCAACACCTCCACTAGCTTTGTTTGTAGTGAATCTTCCTAAGGCCCACTTGACTTTGCATTCCAGGATGTCTGGCTCTAGGTGAGTGATCACACCATTGTGATTATCTGGGTCATGAAGATCTTTTTTGTTTAGTTCTTCTGTGTTTTCTTGCCACCTCTTCTTAATATCTTCTGCTTCTGTTAGGTCCATTCCATTTCTGTCCTTTATTGTGCCCATCTCTGAATGAAAGGTTCCCAGAGATCCCACAGAGACTGAGACAGAACTGTGTCTGAGCGTCTCTTGAGGATCTATGGGTCAGCAGTGGCCTGCCGCAGGGGCAGAGGCTCTGGGTGCAGCAGACATGGGTATGGTATAAGCCCTTTTGGAGGAGGTGGCCATTAACCCTGCCATAGAGCTGCCAGAACTTACACAACACTGGGAAACAGACTCTTGGAGGGCACAGACAGAAACTTGTGTGCACTAAGACCCAGGAGAAAGGAGCAGTGACCCCACAAGAGACTGACCCAGGCTTGCCCATGAGTGCCTACTGTCTTGCTGGGGCTTCTCAATCACCTAATTTAGGAAAATAAAAAATGCTTGCAACTAGGGATGGGATATCGGAGAAGGCAATGGCAAGCCACTCCAGTCTCTTGCCAACCCGTGGAGGAGCCGGGTCTTCCTTTCCTTTTCATTTTCACACAATGGAGAAGGCCTGGCCCCCTCCGTGCTCTTGCCTGGAGAATCCCAGGGATGGAGGAGCCTGGTGGGCTGCCATCTATGGGGTCGCACAGAGTCACACACTCACTTGCAGCAGCAGCAGCAGGGATAGGATATAATGATTAGAAAAGGATGATGGAGAAATCAAATTCAAAATTAAGAAAAATGTTATAAATGTGTGAATGAATACTTTATTTTGGTATACAGTTACTCAGTATATATAATTCCATCTAATGATGATTTCCTACCTAGAAAAAGAGGACAGATTTATCCAAACCCTGTTCACAGAAACCCCCCTGGTGAGTACTGTTATCAGAGCAGAGAAATGAGGTCTACAGAATAGAAAACTACATATATAATATGAAACATCTCACCCATTTACAACCTGAACAACTGCATCTAATCCAAATAAAAGATTCTGGGGACTTCCCTGGTGGTCCAGTGCAAGAATCTACCTTGCAATGCAGGGGACATGGGTTCAATCCCTGGCCAGGGAAATAAAACTAAGCCTTCACACTGCAACTATTGAGCACAGGGCCACAACTAGGGAATCTGTGCACCACAGCTGAAGATCCTGTGGCTTCAACTAAGACCCAACACAGCCAAAACACAAAGAAAAATCAGCATTAAAAATTCCGCTTTCACTGCGTTAGTAGTTTATAAAGTTGTCTATCCTGTTTAAATTTGAGAAGTTATGCCATTATGTCCCTAATGACTGTCAGTGCTTTTCAACTATAGTCAAGATGACTGGGAAAGATATAAAAGTTAAGTGGGAATAATACATTGTAGTTAAGCAGGAACTATTCCAGGATTGTGATAATGAATTATTATTTTAGAAAGAATGGACTTTTGGTTTAAGGACTCAAATTGGGACAGTAACAATATTAGGAGGCTCTCTAAACTTTATCTCAGAGACTTGATTCTGTACCTTGATTATGCTGTCTGGAAGACAATTTTGTTTCTTCCCAGGAGAATTCTGAGACCATCTACATTATTTACAAAATTATGCTGGGTTTCTGTAATGGGGATTAGCAGGAAAGAGATGTGATTTTAAAATAAAAAATAGAGAAGTTGAGGAAAACAGATTTTAGAAAGATTTGGAAGTGTGTCATACATTGTAAATATTTCTAAAATGTGTTGCAATTATTTCTTTCAAAGGAGGAAGTGAGAATTAGAGAAGTAGATTGAGATGAAATACTTGAGTAAGATGTCAAATGAAAGACACATTTTAAAAATGCAGGCAGCATAAGGATATAGGAAAGATAAAAGATAAAGATGAACATTGAAGAAAAAGGGCAAATAATGAACTACAGAGAAAAAGCACATGGGTTTGGGAATCAGACATAGTTCAGGGACTGAATTTCCTCAGTATCTTTTTTATGGCCATTTATATATTTGTAATTTTAAAAACAGAAATATGAGGGTTGCACATATGTGATGATTTACTAACTGAGTTGTATTATCACAGAACTTATTTCTACCCATTCCTTCTGAATATCTCTGTTGGCTTGTGTGAAGGCAAAGGAATCCAAGGCTTGCACATGAAGGCTGAATTGAAAAGGTGGAAAGATACTGAGGCAGCACCCAAGCAGAAAGAAGACACAAGTCAAAATCTTGCAGGCAGAATCTCAAAATCCAAACCTCTTCACCTGTGCTGTACAATCATGACATCGCAGATTACTGAAAGATAGGGCCAGACCCTCAGTAAGAGAGTGGTGCTGAACAGCTCCTGCATGCACATCATTCACTACAGAGCAACATGAATTTATAGACATTCAAACTGCAAAGGAACCGAGATCCTAAAATAGTACCAGTAAGTAAGGGATGCTAAACAGAAAGTAATAATAGAGCCAGCATCCATTATTCCTAGTTTCAAACGTATGTGTCATTTTTGTTTCTTTAATGAGGAACTGCCTTTATTGTTTTTTATTTTATTGCCTATAAAAATATTTATAAAGGCTCTGACAAGTTCACTCCCACCTTGTCCCATCCAGATGACACAACTCTCCCACCATAGGTTTTTCCTGTACTTAACTGGGCATAGCTCACATGTACATCAATATACACACTGTCCATATGTTCACTGATAAACTACTTCTCTCATATGTAATAAGCAATAAGGAAAGCACTTCTTCTGGATTTGGTTCAAAGATTAACTTTCAAGGTACGGCAAGCTCAATGGACATTACTATCAATCACCTACACTCTTGTCCTTTCCTGATATCTTATAATCATAATTCATATTAACATAATCACCTTCTCATTGATTACTGGAACATCCAAAATCATCAATAATTCAGTTATGTATGTGGTACTTTATCTTAAAAAAAAAGGTTTCTTACAAAACAAGGGTTGATATCCAGGGCGTTCTGATTAATTCTTAAATTAACTGGAAAACAATTAGCAATGATATTATATTTGAAAATAGTTTGGTTGAGATTTGTTCATATTAAAAAGCTTAATTATAGAATGGGGCAAAATACTTATTTAGAAATTCCCATTTAATTTTTTTATGAGCTCATGCAGTTCAAGTAGTGGGTAATACAAAAAAAAAATTTAAAGCAAGAATTACTCTTCTTGGATTTTTTGTGTATAAGAGTTTTGTTAGAAAGCATAGAATCATTAGACTAAAAATTACCTTCTCCTTTGGGGTAAAAATCATTTCTGTTCTATTCATTGTTTATTCCCAGCATCTGGCACAATACAAGAAACTACCAGGTACATATAATTAAGAACTATTTGCTGAACAAATGAAAGCAAAAACTTCCTGTAATAAATCAGTAATTCGACACCAGCTTATCTTTCTGATGAAGTAAAAAAGCCTTAAGAAAATGAACTTGAGAACTATCATAGCTAAGAAAAGAAAGGACATGTGTTTCACCTCCAATAGTCACTGTTTCCATACAATTTTTCTGACAGATGTTAAATATGGTGAGTCTTCCATGAAATGTTTTCTTTTTTAGAGGGAAAAACAGAAAAACATATAATAAGATTATAGTTTTCTACTGAAGCAATCTTGACCTAGATACACTCACTCTTTATAATATTGCTACAGTAAGCCTTGAAAAACACACTCGTGGACACACATATGCACACACACACAGGAACACACAAACACTTAAAACACATCTTGGTCTTTGTACATAATTTTATCACTTCCAAAGGGTACTGTGAAAGTCTTGGCTCTTTTTTCTTTGTCAAAGCCTTTCATCTCCGCTTCTGTGTCAAGTGGCTCTTAGATGGATTACTCATGTGCATATTTATTATCTTTGGGGTTTTTAAAAAACTCCCCATACTAACAAGACATCACTGCACATGACAGTTTGCTTGAAACTATATAATCACAGCCGTCTCCCAGGTACAGGTATCACTTTCAGACAACTCTTCTGAATTATCCAGATAGACAAATGCCTATATTGAATAGGTCCCTTCATAAGCACGATCCCTAAAGCTGGGTAGGCATCTGAATCAAATCACTTGAAGGGCTTGTTAACACGCAGACATCCAGGCCTCATCCCAGACTTTCTGATTCAGGAGGTCTGGGTTGAAGCCGGATGATCTGCTAACGCTGCTGGTCCAGAGACCACGCTGGGTTTGACATATCCTGAGTAATAAGAACAAAGCAGATGACACAGATCTGATGACAACCCGTAAAAAAGAACTGATATTAAACATATTCAGAATCCCTCACAGAATAATGGCCGCTCATCTAAATTTCCTGCAGCTACAGAACAGAGGATGCGGATGATGCCTAAAAGATCTGAAGGCTTTTCCTCTGACCAAAACTTGTACAGAAAGAGTCAAACCAAAAATTCTATCTTACCAGGAGAATGCTTGCATGGTGCAGCGTGAGAGGGGCTTTTCAGCTGACCTTTATGTGGGTCTTAGCTTTAGGACTTTACTGGAATAGGAACAACAAGTTACAGACAGCCATAGAGTGGACAGCATGAATGATGGTCAAGGTCAACTTCTAGGAAAAAGTCATGGTGTCCACAAAGGAAACATTATTCAGACACTTTCATTCTTTCAACATGCAAGGGGCACCTTCTCCACACGGATAACATAATAGGATATCAAATGATGTCCTTATCAGGAGAGAGATGGGGGAATAGATTTTTTTTTTTTTTTTAACTTAAAATAGGCAAAAAGAATCCCCGAAGAGGTACAAGCGATGGTACCATGGAAGCATAGGGGAAGATGTAGTCAACTGTGTGAAAGAGTTAGAAAGGCTCTGTAGAGGAGGGATTTAAGGTGAATTTGAAGGATAAGGAAGAACTAGATAGGTGGAGAATGGGAGAAAGACCTGCCAGGCAGAGACAACCATGTGATTCCAGGCACAAAGCTCTGAGACCACTCTGCAGTGAGAGGTTCCTGTGGCTGAGGCATGAAGGGGTGTGGCTGGAGATAAAGAACAGTGGAAAAGAAGCCAGAAATGCCTGGGGCCTTGCAGGCAAGTGCCAACTTTAGGAACAGAAATCTCAACCTATAGGTAAAGAGAATTAAGAAGACTTTTAAAGCAAAGGACTGTCATGTCCCAATTCAACTCTTAGACAGTAAGTCTCTCAGCAGCACAGAGAATGAACTGCAAGTGGGGGCGAGGCAGAAGAAAGGCAGGGGAAAACGAGCCTCCTAAGCCCAGCAGGGCTCAGGGAGAGGTGGGGAGGGTGGAGAGAGGAGGTCTCCTTTGAAAGGCATTTCGGAGGCGTCACAGGCAGGACGTGGTCAACAGGCAAGTGTGGGCAACGCTGCGGAAAGAAGAGTTGGTACTCACGCCTTTTAACAACACTGATTAATGAATCATTAATTAATGGTCTGTTCAACTTGCCGACCCATGGTTGTGTTTCATATTTAAGGAGCTCTCAGATCAGATCAGTCGCTCAGTCGTGTCCGACTCTTTGCGACCCCATGAACTGCAGCACGCCAGGCCTCCCTATCCATCACCAACTCCCGGAGGTCACTCAGACTCACATCCATCAAGTCAGTGATGCCATCCAGCCATCTCATCCTCTGTCGTCCCCTTCTCCTCCTGCCCCCAATCCCTCCCAGCATCAGAGTCTTCTCCAATGAGTCAACTCTTTGCATGAGGTGGCCAAAATACTGGAGTTTCAGCTTTAGCATCATTCCCTCCAAAGAAATCCCAGGGCTGATCTCCTTCAGAATGGACTGGTTGGATCTCCTTGCAGTCCAAGGCACTCTCAAGAGTCTTCTCCAACACCACAGTTCAAAAGCATCAATTCTTCGGTGCTCAACCTTCTTCATAGTCCAGCTCTCACATCCATACATGACCACAGGAGCTATATAAGGTTGGGGGGGGGGGGGTGTCTTCCATGGTGGCTCAGAAGGTAAAGACTCTGCCTGCAATGCAGGAGACCTGGCTTTGATCCCTGAGTCGGGAAGATCCCCTGGAGGAGGGCATGGCAACCCACTCTGGTATTCTTGTCTGGAGAATCCCCGTGGACAGAGGAGCCTGGAGGGCTACAGTCTATGGGGTCACAAAGAGTCGGACACGACTGAGCAACTCACATTCACTCAATTATATATAAGTCACAGCTGTAAATACCTATAGCTGTGCAAGACACGCTCTCTGCCACCAAGATGATAATAGTCCAATTTCATTTTAACTTGGAGCCATGCTCTCGCCCTGCGAGAAACTTACTCTCAGAAAAAATTCTCTGCAAGAGTGCAGGCTGCCTCAACAGGGAATTCTCCAGAGAGGATCACAGAGTTGAACAAAGTATTGCTCCCTTAATTTTTGTATTTAATATGAGGAGAAATTGGGGTAGGAGACAAGGAAGGGGAAGACAAAGATGACACAGTCATGGGACATCTACCTCTCCCACCTCATGCCAAAATTACATGCCAAAGAAAGATACAACTTATCCTTCAGGAATAAGGTTGCTTCTTAACCATTCCCTGGTGGCTCAGATGGTAAAATATCTGCCTATAATGCAGGAGACCCAGGTTCGATCCTTGGGCTGGGAAGATACTCTGGAGAAGGAAAGGACAACCACTCCAGTATTCTTGCCTGGAGAATTCCTTGGACAGAAGAGCCTGGAGGGCTACAGTCCATGAGGTTGCAAAGAGTTGGACACAACTGAACAATTATCACACACACACACACACACACACACACACACACACACACACACGGATTAAGAACAACTCTCTCCTATACCCATATGAAGTTCATACCTAGATTGAGCTTCAATAACTTTTCCAGGCATTCAAGGTTAAAAAAAGAAGGTATGTAACCCTAGAAAACTCTACAGCAATGGGGCCAGGATAAAATAAGCAAAAGTTGTAAAGAAAAACCTGTCTTAAATGGCACTCACTATCCTTCATGGGTAGTAACCCAATGGTTACCCTCCATCTTTTCTGACTCTGACTTAGGAAGTTGCAAACCAACATTTCCACTGTCAAAAGCATCTCCTGGAAGATGTCCCATGGTGTTATAGCTTCTCTCCTTTACTGCATGGATGTATTTCTACAACATATTTCTGTCATCCATCATTTGGTAATACTTGAGATTTTTAAAATAAGCATAATGATTTAAAATATCTTCATTCTGGATTTAACTTGGGAACCTGTAGCTACGCCCACGCAGAGTCCAAATTCTGCAGGAAAAAGCATAAAACACTCAAAGAGGTTGACTGAGTGAGCGTCCTCTTAAAGACAAAAGTGCTAACCGCTCACTTGGAGGAACGTCTACTATTGAAACAAGCACTCGAGATTTATGGTGTATTTTCAACATGCAGGAGCAATTGTCAAGAGAGAACAGGCTCTATTACAAATCAGTGATTCCCAGGCAATGAGTGACCCATTCCCTCCTCTTCATATCCTAAAACACATTATTTTTTGCTTTAATAATACTTAGGCAGTAAGAATAACGGAAACACCTGGAGTTGATTTTAACACGGCTTCGCTAGCCCAGGGTAGAGTCCAAATCGCGTCAGGCTAAATCTCACCCTTGACCCGCCAAATACGATTACCAGAGTCCAGCCACTTCCTCACGTCCTGCAGCTGCTCCCTGCCGCCCTCCCCTCAATAAACATCACATCTACTCTTCTCCAGAACTCCAACAACAGCGAGAGCACACACTGCCAATTCAAGTGCAAAAACCATCTCTGCAATGGACACTGAAAAGCACAGAGGCCCGTGTCTACCTCTGCACACTATCAGTCCACGCCGTGCACACACCTGCAGAGTGTTACAGGACACGCTCATTTGTGACGCCCTGAAGCAGGCCCTGATGGAGTGCAACACCAGCAACCTCTGAGCCCTACAGCAACAGAACATGGCCGCTGGACATATGTACACTGCTGCTGCCGCTAAGTTGCTTCAGTTGTGTCCGACCCTGTGTGACCCCATAGATGGCACCCACCAGGCTTCACCATCCCTGGGATTCTCCAGGCAAGAACACTGGAGTGGGTTGCCATTTCCTTCTCCAATGCATGAAAGTGAAAAGTGAAAGTGAAGTCGCTCAGTCATGTCTAACTCTTAGCGACCCCGTGGACTGCAGCCCACCAGGCTCCTCTGTCTTTGGGATTTTCCAGGCAAGAGTACTGGAGTGGGTTGCCATTGCCTTCTCCATACGTATACTACCATGTGTAAAATAACGAGTGGGAGGCTGCTCTCACGCTTGGGGAGCACAGCTTGATACTCTGTGATCACCTAGAGGGGTGGGATGAGGAAGATCTGTGAGGGAGGGGATATATGAATGCATATAGACGCTTTACTTCATTGTACAGCAGAAACCAAGACAACGTTGTAAAGCAATGGTATTCCAATTTAAAAAAAAAAAAGTGAGCGATCCATGAAGTTAAGGCCCAGGCAAGGCAGGAAGTGAAATGTCAGGCAGGCCCACTTCTCTTTTTTTAATATAAATGTATTATTTTTAATTGGAGGTTAATTACTTTACAATATTGTATTGGTTTTGCCATACATCAACATGAATCCGCCACAGGTATACACGTGTTTCTGTAGACAGACATCCCGGGGCACCAGGTAATCAGCTGTGAGGCCTTGGTCAAGTCATCATTTTTCTCTTGAAGATGACTGAATTCTACCAGAAGACAAAAACAAACAAACAAACAAAAAAATCAGGTCTTTTAACCTGATTCCTTGGCACACTGGTAACGTCTTACCCCTTCTCTTTTAAACTGGATCGCAACCACAGCAATTATATTCAGTGGGATTTACACCTTGTCCTATTACGTTTTGTGACACTTTCTCCTTACTTCATTGAAGTTTTCAGGATTAACCTTTTGGTTTATAAAGTCCATCTCTGCCTCCACCTGAGGCATCTCCTAGAGATCTCCTTAACTCGAAATTGACCAGATATAAGATTGCTTAGATCCCAAAGGTCAATGAAATGCAACAATTCATCCTCAAAATGTTACCTTCTGAAAATCCCAAACTTGAGGGCTCTTCAGGCTATCAAATCTCTTGTGAGGCATTCATATCGCCCTAAAGTTTTTAGTTTCTTACTGATTAATGATTTCTAGTAATAGAGGGTGAGTTTTCCATGATAACCCTCTGCTGCAAACAACTAAAAATGTTATTACGTATAATAAGCATCACCTGAAAAGGATCTGACACAATTGGGAACATTTAGGACAAAGTCTGAGGAAAATCTTGAAATATAAAGGAAATAACCTCAGCAGTACACACACACAGCTCCTTTAAGAGCATTTACCCACTGGAGATACAGGATCCAGAAGTTAAGACCCAGGGGTGGTCTGAGGTGGAAAATATGGGATCCTCTCCATATTAACCCAGGCACCAAAGCGCTATTCCTGTACAGAAGCCACCAAAAGCTATACTCACAGGTAACCAAAACAAAACCTATGTCTCCTCCAACCCCAGAGAGCTAAGGGACACTGTCTTAATCCTATGAGAAGCAGGAAGGGAAGGCTGAGGCTAAAGTCAGGTTCTGTAAACCCAGATAAGCAGAGTGAGACGCCTTGGCACCTGCAGCCATGAACTTGGTAGGGTCCTAGGCATCCCGCAAGAACAAACCCTGACCCAGGCAGGCATGCATGTGCTTTTGCTCTGTCTTTTTATTTTTTGTCTTTATTGGATTTGTGGCAGCATGGCTTCTATTTTATGGTTTGGTTTGGGGGCCTTCAGGCACGAGGGATCTTAGCTCCCAGACTAGGGATCGAACCTGCATCCCCTGCATTGGAAGGTGATTCCTAATTATGGAACCACCAGGGAAGTCCCCTTTACAAAAATTAATCAATTAATTATTTAATTCATTTTCATTCCATGTCTTGAGAAACGCCACAGATCATTTTTCCTGAGCAAGAACTAGCACAGAGTCAGAGACAACTAAGCACAACAAAAACCCCAACAACAAGCTGTGAGTGAGAACCAGCATATACTAAAAGCATCACATAGAAATGATGAAACAAGTGTGCTTATTCTGCTAACGTAAATAACAATCTTGAGAATATCTCCAGGGACCAGGAGAATATAAACTGCTACATGGAAGATTTGAAAGGGGGTCAGCCAAATGAAACTGCTAGGAAAAAAAAAAAAAAGGATTGAAATGAAAAAATCTTAGTAGCAGACTGTACACAGCAGAAGAAACAATGAGCAAAGCAGAAGACAGATCAGAAGAAATACAGCAATGGCCTGAGACAAACGACTGGAACTTTAAAAGAGGTATAAAGAGAACCGATTAGGGTGAGAGGGTCCAATACACTTTTAATTAAAGTTCCAGAAGGAGAGAAGATCAGGGGATCAAGGAAATCTTTGAAGAGACATGGGTGTGAATTTCCCAGAATAAAGCAAAGGTACAGGTTGAAGAAGCCCAGTGAATCCTGAGCAGGATAAATACACACCTAAATACATCACAGTGAAACCAGAAAAAGAAAAAAAAAAAAGACAAAATCTTAAAAGCATTCAGAGAAGAAAGGCAGATTACTTTCAAAGGAGTGGCAATGAGAATGACAACTGACTTCTCAACAGTTTTTGATTAAAGTACAGTGCCAACTCACTGCATCTTAGTTTTAGACCGAACTGTATATTTTATCTAATACCATAATTGCATGCTGACTAAGCCCTTTCTCTTAGCTCTTTCTCAGAGAGGATGTAAATGTCTGAAAAAAAATTCTGAAACATTTGGCAGCTTTTAGCTTTATTACCCAATAATGTGGTAAAGCCCCTGGACTAGAAATAATAGTGCCTGGCTTATAAGTTTTGCGTGTTAAAATCTTCCCACCAATCAATTAAAATTCCTTCCTGGAGCTGTGCCACAGAGAAAGAGAATAAGTGGAATTGATCCTCTCCTGGTAATAAATGGACCTCTGGATGATACACTTAAACATATCTCTAGGCCACAGTGAGGCACCCAGGGTTTACCCATATTTTTTCACTTCAGATCAGATTAAGTTTTTTTGAGAAATAAGTTTTTTTCATACACTTCTCCTCAGACCCTTGATCTGCACTTTATAGCTTATCAATAAATCTTTGAAATGCATAGTATGTAGAAAACATTTTTTTGTTTCTATGTGAGGGACCCAGTGTTATTGATGTTAAAAAAGGCAATCAAAATGACTTGTTCACACGTTCACAGCAACAATCACAATAGCTTAATCCACTTCACTTAAAAAGAAGTCTGCTGCTTTTCCATAAAATATTTGCTTTATCAAAAGGAGAATAGATAAATCCATTATGAAGATAATGGAAAGTTTACAAGTATCCTTGATGACAATTCATAGTTACCACAGAGAAAATATATAGTATCTTAAATTAACTTAATATTATGATCCTCCTGTTAATAAAATGATTGACACTGTTAAAACAACATGTTGTGCATTTTAGTGCGGGAGATCATTTCTGGAAAAACAACAGAGCCTATAACAAAAAATAAAAGGAAACGTCTTACACATAAATCTAAAGAAAAATCAACACAGAAAAAAATTAAACAACACTATCATGTTTAAAGCAAATATGTTAAAAGTTTCTCAACTCTAGTCTGTTTCTTTGCTGCTTCACACTTGTTGGTCTTGGTAGAGGTACAATCTCATAACTCTTAACTATATCATATCCTTTTCAGGAACAAACTACTTTAAGGTTATCAGAGTTCATAATTCACAGCCAGCACCCAGCTCCTCCTGGGTATTTCACATGAAAGGCTTCAGTATTAGTCATTTATGAATGTATTTATTATCATGCTCCATATTTTCATTAAATAATTCACATACCTAAAAAATCTTCCAGGTGTTTCCCAAGATAGATTAACCACATTACTAGCTCACCTGTCAAAAATTACAGAAGACAATTTCCTACATACAATAATAGATTTACTTGCCTAGACCTTACGTGACTATTACTTGTCGAATACCTTAAGATTTCTGTAAAGGTATTCATTATAAAATATACTGGGAAAGCATTACACAGGATTCGGCAGGACAGTCTTATGGAGATCACAGACAGACACAATGCAGATTTTGAATCCTCTGATAGCTTTCTTTTACATCTAAAATGTTTACACCTTCAGTCTAGGGTCATACCACCCTGAATACTCCTGATCGCGTCTAAAATGTTTACATTTCATCTAAAAAAAATCGTAATTTTGAGATAAGACAATAAAGCCCAGGTATTTTAAATGATCATGTCTGTCTGTCTGTGTGTCTCTGTACTGCCCACCTGAGCAGCACCCTTTCCACCCATCACATTGGGATTCCTTTACCACATCTACTGCTTTCCTCTTTCTCTCAAAAGATGACTGATTACTGTACAGTTTTATAGGTTCACACACACACACTGCGGAAGCCAGGCTTTCACTCTCCAGCGCTCCCAGCCAGTATTGCCTCCCTGGGGTATGACCTGGGAGAGTCTTTCAATCTGTGACTGGCTGGGAATCAGCACTGTCTGCCCTCCCAGCTCCTTGGATGGGCTCCAAATGAACTCTTCAGTCTCTTCTAGCCACTAATTAAGGCCCTCATTAAAAGGGCCAGTTGAATATGAATCAGCCAAACTTTGTAAGTTCCTTCCACTCTCAAAGGATCTGCGCTGTCCTGCAGGCAAAGCCCCTCCCTGTCCAACCTGTGGAGAGAGGGTTATTCTTTTGCGAAGCCCCAGTTTGATGATGGTTCTCAGTAACCCTGAGGACACCGTAGGAGGCGCAGATGAAAACCACCCCATGCTGAGTCTTGGGACCCTCCTCTCTTTTAGGATTTTAGCAAAATCCTCCATGTAAAGGTCTGGACAAAAGAATAATCCTTTAAGGGAGGAAAAGACAACAACTGCATCTGTCTTTCCTCCTGTTTCCCTCCTTCTCCCCCACAAAAAGCTAAATAAATAAACATAAATAAATCTCCTAAAGCAAATTGAACTACCACTCTGGAAATTTAATAATGGACTAGGAGGCCTTTGACCCCCTGGGTCTCTGGGTCAAAGATAATTCAGGTTGTTAGTGGTAAAATGTCACTGTGATCAGTGACTGGTCAGGGGCTCACAGATGCAAGGGAGTCACTGGTGGCCTCTGAGCAGCTGTCAAGGCACAAGTGTTCATGGCTCCTTTTTGCCTGGACATCTTTTCTACAGAATACTCAGCCCACAGAGGTCTTTCTTGTTGCTAGAGCCTGTTGCATCAAGGTATCAGTGCTAACAAAGTTTTGGAACACTGAGACAGCTCACACCCATATCATCTGTGAATTCACAGCCACCCTGCCCCCCACCTCCCCCACCACACACACACTACTCCCATCTTTTAGGTTATGACATTAGGACGACTTCCTTTACTAGTCATCTTGTCAGTTAATATTTATTGAGCCCACTTGGGCACCAGATATTATAACAAGGGACAATTAGACACAAAAATTTAGCAGATTTAAATTTACTGCATCCCTCAAAATAATTAAAATCATATCAGTGATGTACCCCAAACAGCTATTTGATGATAGAAATATTATCTCTCTTACTTGGAAGCATAATAACACCTACAGTACTATAAACATTGAAGTCATATACGGTGTCCATCTTAGATTTGAAACTGTAGCATTATAGTAATTCAAATGTCTAACATGAAATCTGGACACCTGGGTTCTAGTACTGGGACAGACATTCTTGCTGGATTTTGTGGTTTCCTCACTTTAAAAGAAGTGATTCAAGGACATGACCTCTAAGATAACCTTTTCAGTTCTGATTCTCCCCCAGAGCTGCTGTGGTTGTATTTAAGAGCTTACTTTTTAGGCAGTATTAATATTGTTTAAGATTCTTTTCACTACTTACCAGGAATGACTGTTATTTATTTACATAGCAAACTCCTAACATGACAAACAATGTTCCAGGCAATGGTCTAAGTATTTATAAATATTAATTCCTTGACCGGCATCAGCTTAGTTTCTTAACTGCCTTTATGTACTTAAGAGAAAATGTAACCAAAACAATTTAGGGTCGAATAAATTTTGAATTCCTATTTATTAGTCTGAATAATTCAGTACTGATTATTACTCACTGAGAACTTGAAGATAAAATGTGCAAATTTAAAGAAGGAAAACCACATATGGTCAATTTAGGAACAAATCCATGAATTGCTGCTGCTGCTACTGCTAAGTCACTTCAGTCATGTCCGACTCTGTGCGACCCTATAGACAGCAGCCCACCAGGCTCCTCTGTCCCTGGGATTCTCCAGACAAGAATACTGGAGTGGGTTGCCATTTCCTTCTCCAATGCATGAAAGTGGAAAGTGACGTAAAGCCGCTCAGTCGTTCCGACTCCCAGCGACCCCATGGACTGCAGCCAGCCAGGCTCCTCCGTCCATGGGATTCTCCAGGCAAGAGTACTGGAGTGGGTTGCCATTGCCTTCTCCGCCATGAATTGCTAGTACCGCTGAATTTCCACTCAGACTTTGTTATTAACTGATAAAAACATAATAATTAAACTGCTCCTCATAAACTCCCACAAGACACTGTTTTAAGTAAATTAGAGATATTTCCTTCTTCATTCGATCACTGAATAAATTCTTAAGACCAACAACTATGCCCCCATCACTGTGCTGGCCCCTGGTGATATGAAAATGCACAAGGCAGACATGACCTTGAGAGATTCACAGTCAGGAGACATGAACTGCTAAAATGTGCACATATGATTGCTCAATTAAAAATTCCTCTGGGTGAGGACACTGGCTGTTCTCTAAGAATTAAAAGTGTATAAGTGACCAAATCAAATGCTCGAAGTAAAACTGAGACGGTTTTGACCTCTATCCTGCAAACCAAAAATGAAAATGAAAGAAGGATAAATTTAAAATAAATAAAATAACCAAAGTCAATAAAATAGATAAAAAATAGCTCAAGTATGCTTTTTGCTTTATAGAAACTAAGGTGATGATAGAAAGTTACCTATTTTCGTACATATGCTTGTAAATGTCCTTACAATGTAATGACTCCATTTTTATACCAAATCCTGAATATTCACAGGATGAGTAATCATGAAAGTAATCCTATAAAATGTAAACCTATCTGACTGCTTAAAAGGTAGTTGCACTCCATTTTAAATACAATTATTTATTAATGCTTTTTGGAAGTAATTGAAAATAAAGTTTGTTTCTACAGAAAGCATATACCCACATATTAAGTCAACGTGCAGATCTAGAACTTAGACCTTTGAATATGTATATCAATATGTAATAAAATTTCCCATTTCTTATTTCCTCGAGTGACCAGAAATATAGAGACTTTGTCCATGAAACTATGTTCTTACTTAAATAAGAGGCTTTTAGTTATGAATGGACCATGAAAAATTACAATTGAAAGGATATTTATTATTTCCTTAATTTGTCAAGGGAGCTTTAAACAAAGAACCACTGTATTCATAACAAAAAATTAGATTCTTATTAAGTTCTGAGTAGGGAGTCTATTCTTATATTTAAAGGGAGTTGACATATTGACTCTAGCAAAACACTGAATCTTCCAGAAGGTGACTTCTCTCTGAGTGAATGTGAGAATTGTAAGACCACTGGGGGATGGATACACTGTTCTCCTGATATACTTATAACTTATCTTGCTCAAGAGCAACAACATTATTCAAAAGCCATGCCATCTAGCCGCCTTAGAGTTTCACAGCAACAAATCCCAAATGGGCATTTGCATTAAGGTCAGCATTAACTTTACAAAGTCACATGTCTAAAATGACAAAAAAGACCATTCAGCCTCTGGCTGCCTCCCTCAGGGAATCCTATGATGTCTGAAGGTATAGGTGCCCTAAAGTTTTCCCAAACATGCCTGTCCAGATGCAAATCCCTGTAAGACAGTTGCTACTACCCTTCCGGCTCCAGGGAGTTTTGGTTCCGGATTGATGGGCTCAGGGCAAGGTGGCTGTATCCTCTCTTTTCATCATGATTTCAAGAGGTGAGATGAAGTAAGCCTACCATCAGTGGAGGGGTGCAAGGAAAAACTAAAACCTACCTTTATCTTAGAGTGTGGCTATGGTCACCAAATTCAGATACCAGGCTGTCACTGAGCTTTTTATGTTTTGTGAATATTTTCTCTATTTCAAGTAGCATCTTGTAAGTGGTGACATTTTTTTTGCCCTGCACAGTCTAACTCAGATGTTCTCTTGGTGAAGGGCGTCTCTTGTACATTCGATCTGAGAGGGGAGAGAGTCTGTGGCTCTCAAAGACTATATTCTCTACAGGGTCCCTTAGTTTCTGCTAATTCCCAGTGGAAGATAATGGCCTTGTCTTACCTACCTTCCTGTTATATGTATAACTCTTTCCCCAAATGGATAATGCATGAGCTGTTCTCTCTCCCGGGCCCCAGTGGAGCCCAGTCTCTATTTTTGGGCCACACTGTGTAGCATACAGGGTCTCAGTTCCCCAACCAGATATCAAACCTGTGCCCCTATAGTAGTGAAAGCATGGTGTTTTAACCACTGGACTGCCAGCCAAGTCCCAAGCCAGTCCTTTTCAATAGTGCATGAATAATGAACACAATGTTTAAAACTCTGATGCTGCTTTCCAAATACCAAAATATATAAAATAATTCTTTCTATCCATTTCTCCTTCCTGTCAGTTTAAGGGCAATGGAGAACACACCATACAATCAACATGTGAAAACAAAACCCAAAAAACAACCATTAGGACCCAAATCTCTCATTCTTATTCAACTTAATATATGGAAAACTATGTATTTCATTTTCTATTCAATTCAGTATTCAAATAATTGGTTTTCTCTTGACAAACCCACCAGCTCATTTCCATAATTCCTGTACATGTATAACTCTTACCCAAAATGGATAATGCATGAATCGTTCCTCTCTTCTGCTCCCCAGGGAAAATTTCAAGCATATAGCAAGGTGACCTCACTAAAGAAATTATAACCACTGTCTATTTTCTGTATTCGAACTAATCCTTCTGGGGGCAAAGTACCAGTCTTCAATATATTTCTCAGATAGATAACAATAAATTTCAATATTACTGCTATTATAACTGTTTATAAAAATCTGCCATTTCACAAGTTTCAAGGCAGGCTCCCCTTCTTCATTTACTGAAAAACCATTTAAAGTGGAAAATGTAGAAAATTCCATAATTTCAAACAGTGAAACGTCATGTGCTTAATACAGATATTGTCACTCTGTTGGCAGAGAAAAGAGAACACACCAAAATATAAAAGCAGGCTTTATATACATATACACATATATACATATACATATATATACATACACACAAAATAATGTTAACTTAATATACAAATGGAAAATTTTTTCAGACAATAAATTACACACATATAGCGCAACACAATATGCTCCAATTAAAATCAATTCATCATTACAATTATCTATCCTTGTATTGCAGGAAACAAAATAGTCAACAAATATATACAAATGATTCTCACTCCTTTATTCTATAAATATTTTTATGCAAAGTACTCTGCTAGGCACTATGTGTAAAACAAAATTATCCTTGACCATCAAGGCATGGGAGATTAGCAAAGCAAAAGTTAAAACTAAAGAACTAACTGGCATATATTTTCAATGAAGTATATTATTAAAAACACAAGTGCACGTAAACTGTTATTGCGCCCATCTGTTAAAACATCACTCCTCTGTATTCCTCTGTTCTCCAAAAATACGAGTTTATCTATAGACCAAAATTCAAGGGAAGTTCAAGGTCAAGAATATCTGGCTGCTCTTTTTAGGAATGTGTTATATACATATCCAACTCTTAGCAAGAGTCCAAAGCCATAGAAGGTATGCCTAATAAATATTTGACATGTATTATCAACAACACAGTGGTTATTTACAAAGAACCTCTGGGTATAGGACCCTGTAAAAAAATGTACAGTATTTATATTTTCAGAGGACTTAAAGTTCAGACAATATTGATACAGATGCACGAAGTAAGAAGATACATTGGAAAAGTGCTTAGGTTTTGTTAATAATTAAATAAACAAAAAAAAGTGATCATTTAGTTCCTACTCTGTACCCAGCACAATACTCAGCATTATTCCTAGAACAACCATGTGAATTATGTCATATTTCCCACAGCGTACCCACACAGAAACTGAGGCTTACGTGCTTGTCACTGTCAGAGTTCACACCACGCAGTCCGAGGACAGAACCAGAGCCTTGCCTTTCAACCACTCCTCTGGCGAATTCTCAACCCTGGAGGCACACAGCCATCATTAAGACAGGGCCACCATGCAAGTGTCCCAGAAACCTCTACTCTGGGATGCTCAAGGTCAAATTTTCATGCTGGTATATTCTGAATCACACTCTATTCAAACACGATAATTCAATTCTCACTTGGACTGTTGGTTAAGGAAGAACAGAGCCAATTTTTTCCCCCTCAGTGGTCACATTCATTCAGAAATGGGGTTTTTATTTTTAAGGTGAACAGGCCAGAAAACGTGGGGAAAAGGCAAAATATTGCTCAGTTCTAAAGCTGCCAAACATCAAGATATTGCCTGTCAGAAGTTGGTTGGATCAAAGGTGTCAGGAGTGAGCCCACACCCAGGAGGGCTTAAATCCAGGTATGGGCTTCCCTGGTGGCTCAGTCTGTAAAGAATCCGCTTGCAGTGTGGGAGACCTGGGTTTGATCCCTGGGTTGGGAAGATCCCCTGGAGAAGGGAACGGCAGCCCACTCCAATATTCTTTCCTGGAGAATCCCCAAGGACAGAGGAGCCTGGCGGGCTGTAGTCCATGGGGCTGCAAAGAGTCAGACATGACTGAGCAACTAAGCACAGCACAACACACACGGGCTTTTTTTTTGCAGGGGTGACGGTTCATCCCATCCCCTGTGGAATATATAGATGTGGATTCAAAATGTCATCCACACTGTATACTTCCCTCACTCCAGTGGGTTTGGAGAGAAAAAAAAGAGAACCATCAAAATGAGGAATTAAAGCATTCGTTTGGGTTATGCTGAACTGCATGAGTACATGTTTTAGACTCAGCTCAGCCCCAAACGAGGTGACAAATGGATAGAATGTTGGCCTCCGTCCAAAGAAGTCTTCCTACGGTATACTCACATATTACATGAATATAGAACACAAATACAAAACAACCCTTTCAGTTAAATGTTCGTAACCATTAATACAGTGTAAACTCGTAACTAAAAAGTCAACTTTCCAAGTTTGGAGGAGAAGAAAGGGAAAGGAAATTCCACACACAAAAAATGTTTTCCATATACCAATTCATGTTAAACATCCCAAATGACCTTTTTGGTCAACCCAACACCAATGTTCACACTGCGGACACGACACCACAGTGTGCTGTGTGTCCCAGGAGAAATCTGCAGCCTACTTCACGGCAACCACCGCCAGAGCAAGTCTCTGATCCTCTTCTGCCCCTGCTCACTTGTCTCTCAATACAACAGAAAGTCCACTGAATACCATGAGGAAAGGGGAAAAGAAACACATCCAGGGAAAACCAGAAACTTTTGTAATGCCTGATAAACTTAAGGACAGAAAGGGCATTTGATTCACAAAATCCACATTTCTAAACTAAATAGCAATGCATGCATTTATCTCTAAAAAAGAAAACTCTCTTATCATGGGCATTAGTTTACTTTTAAATACCTATTGACTATCTCCTTCGCTTTTTTTCTTCTTTGATCTTTGGATGCATTTCTTATCAGTTCACATGTAAATATGAGTTCCTATTATTACACACCAGTGGAAAATTTCAAATAGGTGATGTACTAAACAATTAATTGGTTGGTATGGAGATGGTTGGGGGGCACCACCAACTCAATGGACATGAGTTTGAGTAAGCTCCGGGAGTTGGTGTTGGACAGGGAAGCCTGGTATGCTGCAGTCCATGGGGTCGCAAAGTCAGACCCGAATGGGCGACTGAACTGAGCTGAAAACAGTTAATTAAGATAAAAAATTCTCTTTAGGGCTTAAATAGAGAATTTTTTTATGCATAGTTAATATCCAAATCGTGCCTTATCTAGGATTGAAATACATTTTTGAAAAAGTTACAAAATGTACAGGAATTTTCACTTTAAATTCTGGAGTCCTTAAATATAAAACGGTCAGTATTCAGAACATTTTGGTAAATGCATAAGACTTATTTGCTCTGAAAAAAAAAAAATTTCCAAGTTAGAATTCAGACATTTCCTTTTAACAACTGGTTTTATATTTATTGTGGAATAGTTAAGGAGACTGACATATCCTTTAAAAATGGAGTTTGTCTTTACAATTGTGAGCTTATATGTAACAAACAGATGAGTTACAATTACAAACAGATACATATATACTTTAAAAATCTGGCTTTGTCTAATATTATCCTTCTTTACAAAGTAATAGAGGCCATTCATAATGAACACATTTTCACTTGACAGTAAAATTCTATTAAAACTACCAGAAAAACTGAATTGCTGTAGTACAGGGAAACTGAGTCAAGTTTTAAAAAATATTATTCCATAAAATAAGGTCAAGCTTGCTCACTAGTCACCAATACTTCTCACTCACATCTTTGTAGAAATATGGTGGTTAAGATAAAGCAAAACAACAGTTTGCTAAAAGGTTCAAAAAAATCTAAGTGATATGCTATGGTAGAAATGTATTACTTTTCTCATCAAGGGAAAGAGCTCTTTGTCCTGGCACCCTACGTTTATGGTGAATTCATTTTACATGGATATCACATGACCTGATCTATTTATTGAAGAAAATGCCACTGGTTTAATGACTTCCTAGCCCAGATTTCTTCTATACCATATATTACTTTAACCTCAATTAACAAAGCTTCTATGAATTTTTTCAAAGTTGGCATCCTTTTATTTTTAAAAACACTATGTAAGGCATAAAGTCGAGCTACTAAAAAGAGTCCAAATACAAAACTATAAGACACTGACAATATCCAGTCGTGCATCATTTACAGAATTGACAAGTCCGATGATTCAGCCTAATAAAGCATTTCCCTGACTCTCTCACATCACTGGAACCAAAACTCAACAGCTGCCGGGAGGACCCAGCTGTCTGCGACTGAAGCTATAAGACAGAAGGTCTGGAACACCAATGCAGAGCAAAGGCTGCTTTCCATCAGTGATACCTTACGTGGACCAGAACAATGTGAACAGTATTGTCCTTTAAAAAGAGAAGGAAATAACAGACTTGGAGTAATTCACGGTGAAGGTGATCAGCACAGGGTGGAATAAACCATGAGCAAATAACAGTGCCTCTGTGACAGTGTTATTATAATATTAGTCCATATTCGAAAGAATCAGTCATTCCAACCCATTTCCAAAAATGTGTAGTTCAATCAAAGTAAGGTTCATAAACATTCAGCTAGGGGTTGCGGATATGGTCTGAAGACATGACAATGGACATATTCCTAAAGATCCTTAGTTTAATTTTGATGTGTTCATGTATAAGTTTCCAATGCTATAGTGAAACTTTTCAATATGACTGAATATCTTTGTAGATACTGCCCAAACTTATGCCAAAGAAACTGCTCTAAAAGGTAACTGAAAGATGCTTTTAAGATGTTAGTTCTTAGGGGAAAAGGTTCTGGCTGACATATACACACTGCTACATATAAAACTGGAGAAGGCAATGGCAAGCCACTCCAGTACTCTTGCCTAGGAAATCCCATGGATGGAGGAGCCTGGTGGGCTACAGTCCATGGGGTTGCTAAGAGCCAGTCCCGACTGAGCGACTTCACTTTCACTTTTCACTTTCATGCAATGGAGAAGGAAATGGCAACCCAGTCCAGTGTTCTTGCCTGGAGAATCCCAGGGACAGCAGAGCCTGGTAGGCTGCTGTCTATGGGGTCGCACAGAGTCGGACACGACTGAAGCGACTTAGCAGCAGCAGCAGCACATATAAAACAGATAAGGAATAAGGACTTACTGTATTGCACAAGGAACTCTACTCAATACTCTGTAATGATCTATAAGGCAAAAGAATCTTAAAAAACAGTTGATACATACATACATATATATATATGTGTATAACTGAATCACTTAGCTGTACACCTGAAACTAACACAACATTGTAAATCAACTATATTCCCATAAAATTAAAAGAAAATAAAAGTAAATTTCAGAGATGCACCCTTGCAAATTGACAACTGCATAGTCATCATCAGAATAATGTCTTGGAATGTTCTGATTCAGAGTTCTTAGCAAATTTGGTCTATTTTGGTCTAACTGGAAAACAAACTCCAGTTGAGGTAGTAACTGAGGAAATCCAGATCCCGTTCTTCCCCAAAGATTGCCCAGAATACCGAAGTCACTTAAGGAAAGAAAAAAGGAGTCATTCTTGGGGAATCGCAGTGTAATGCTCTTGGAGCACCCTCTGGAGGCCAGAAAAAGGTGACACTGGTGAAACAGAAAGACAAGAATTCTGACCACATCTGACCTTCCAAGTGCAGAACTCCACAGACCTACTGGAGCTGGACTCAAAAATGCACTTACTCAGTCTTAATAAGGTGACCT
The DNA here is from genome assembly GCA_935064755.1 of Tragelaphus eurycerus. Lineage (NCBI taxonomy): Eukaryota > Metazoa > Chordata > Mammalia > Artiodactyla > Bovidae > Tragelaphus > Tragelaphus eurycerus. The sequence goes on along the minus strand of CAKXYN010000034.1, from coordinate 4,793,109 downwards.
AAGAAACATGCATACTTACCATATAGTTTAGAAATGCAAAATAAATCCAAGGTATTTGTAACACATTCTCAAATAATTGTTCATTCAGTTAAAAAAAAAAAAAAAGGAAGGCATTGATGTGTATTTTCAGCCTGCCTCCTAAATTCCTTAAGGAATGAACTGCAGAGACATCTTTTCATATTTAGAAGAGAGGGCTGTGAAAATGTGATATTTTCATTTACAAAATGTAAGGAAGTAAGGTTGCTGTTGTTGTTCAGTTGCTCAGTTGTGTCTAACTCTGCAAGCCCATGGACTGCAGCGCACCACACTTCCCTGTCCTTAACCATCTCCCAGAGCTTGCTCAAACTCATGTCCATTGAATGCCATCCAACCATCTCATCCTCTGTCATCCTCTTCTCCTCCTGTCTTCAATCTTTCCCAGCATCAGGGTCTTTTCTAATGAGTCATCTCTTCACATCAGGTGGCCAAAGTACTAGAGCTTCAGCTTCAGAATTGATTTTCTTTAGGACTGACTTAAGTCAATCCTAAAGGAAGTAAGGTAACAAGGTTATATGCTATGCTATGCTAAGTCACTTCAGTCGTGTCCGACTCTGTGTGACCCCACAGACGGCAGCCCATCAGGCTCCCCCGTCCCTAGGATTCTCCAGGCCAAGAACACTGGAGTGGGTTGCCATTTAGGTATTGCTAACTGTCAACTTTTCAAAGTATCCAGCTTTATGTTTATCAAAATTGAGAATAAATGAAGGATGAAACTTTTTTTTTTAGTTCTAACACCTCACTTTTTCTAAAGCAACAAACACTGACATCTATTGGCATTCTGGTAGCTTGCTTTTAAAAAATCTCTTAAAACCCACATAGGACACGTGCGTAAACATGTAGGATTAGGATGAACCCACCAAAGTATATGTTCCTTTGAGGAAATTTATTTTATGTACCTGATAGTATACTTGCTATTTCCCTCTCATGAAGAGAAAGAGATTTTAAGCTAATACTGTATGATATCAGTTTCTATATTTTGTTTGTCAAGAGGAGAATTCAAGGGTTAACCAAAATACTAGAAGTCCACTTTTCTGTTTCTTTAAAAAAAATTTAAATCACTCATCTACAATGTTTGCTCTATTTTCTTCTGTCATATAAAAACAGGATAACTCTTGATACTGTTAGTGTCAAATTTCACTTGTGACTTTGAGAATGCTAATAAAACATTGATGTGCTAAGATTCACACTCCTAGAACTTTAAGCATTACCTATAGCACTCTAGTACCCATGCCTGGAGAATCCCATGGACAGAGGAGCCTGGTGGGATACAGTCCATGAGGTCACAGAGACTGAGCACAGACATGCAACCTATAGCCATTCTAGTGAGGGGCAGGGGGATAAAATAATGAAATATGTAGATTTTTTTATATTCATTATTTTCTTTATATTTAGAAATACCTGCACTGGATTCTATGAACCTTGCTGGCAACATATCGTTACACTTGATTAAAAGATAACCAAGAGCATGTTGCTACACAGTTTTCTTTTAAATTGGTACTAGTCCCCAAAGAGAAGACTACACATGATTCTATATAAGCATGGACTCTTCAGTGTGATCAGAAAAGGACTCATGTTTCAAAACCTTCTCAAGCTTGAAACCTCAACCTTTTCCAGCCAGAGATAAAATGATGTTGCACCTCACTCTACTTTCAATATTTAGACTCCATTCAGGACTGTTTTTATAATACATATATGCAGTGATGGTATTTGACATACTTATCCACTTTTCTCTCTATTTACAGGTAGTAGATATTAATATTTATACTCACTCTCATCTAAGGCCAGCTGTGGATTATTTTTTACCATAAAAGGTGAATTTGGAAAATTTTAATCAAATATCTTGGCAAAGGCATAGATGCTTTGGATATTGATGGGGCACTTACTACTGCTGTTATCTCATTTAAGCCTCAGAACAACTTTACGATAACATGATTATGATCCCAATTTTACAAATAAGGAAATGGGCATGGAGAGATTAAGTAAGTTGACCATGACTATACAAGTAAAGAGCAGCAGAACTAGGATTTAAACCCAGGCAATCCGGCTGTAGTGCTAAGGACTAGGGATCCTGTAATAGGGAGGCTGCTGCTGCTGCTGCTAAGTCGCTTCAGTCGTGTCCGACTCTGTGCGACCCCATAGACGGAAGCTCACCAGGCTCCCCCATCCCTGGGATTCTCCAGGCAAGAATACTGGAGTGGGTTGCCATTTCCTTCTCCAATGCATGAAAGTGAAAAGTGAAAGTGAAGTCGCTCAGTCGTGTCCGACTCTTAGCAACCCCATGGACTGGAGCCTACCAGGCTCCTCCGTCCATGGGATTTTCCAGGCAAAAGTACTGGGGTGGGGTGCCATTGCCAGGGATCCTGTAATAGTGAGGCAATTTTGTACTAAAGGACAGGAGCATCTGTTACATTGCCTGGAACATGGTAGGATAGTGAATGAATAGCAGCTCCCTTATTAATAAGTATAAAAGTGTCCAGCGTAGTGCCTGGCATGTAATAACGTTCACTGCTTTCACACTGGTTCAATGTTTTCTAATTACATACATATTTTGTGTTTCTTTTCGCCCCATTTTTCCATCAGTATCCTTTCCTCATTTTGCAGATAGCAGAACAGTATCTCAAGTTTCTCCCACTCTTTCTGCTTTAAAACCATTCTCCAAAATAAACCCAACTTCATTCTAAAATGAACATTTAATGCTTTTCGTAATTACATAATGTAAGTGGTTACAAGCTAGCAGGCTGAAAACAGATCATGGGGCATTCTTTCTGTTCTGTAAACACAGGCTGCCCTCGTCGTGACGGCGCACTTTATACCCAAGAATGTTGATAAGCACTTCAGCCTGGGGAGACACCGAGTTAACAAAACAGGTGGGTGATGTCACCGGGGGAGTACCTGGCCGGCTTCTACTCATTTAGGATATTAAGTGTCTTGATGTATCCACCACTTGTACTTACAAACAAATGACCCCTGATGCCAGAGATGAAGGGAGACCTAGTACTTCTAGAACTAAGCTAAGCTTGATAATGAGTTGGTTCTAGGTCATTTAAGTGGAAAAAAGAATCCTTTGCAGTGTTTTAAAGAAACAAAAACATCAGCAAGCAGAGGTTCATAAAAGAAGCTTCTTAAAAGAAGCTTCATAAAAGAAGAGCCGACACCAAATTTGGGGAGGAGGGTGAAGCTCTGGGTTTGCAATTCAGGCTTCAAGAAACAAAGTCTGTTGAGCTGAATCAAGATGAAGAGCCTGGACTTGGGAAGTCCATGCAAGAGGCACAGGAAGTTACAGGGCTCTTGGTACATGGATTTGAGTTTCAAAGCCCAGGATAATGTTGAGGTTTGTTTTTTTTTTTTTTTTTTAGCAAAGAAGAAGAATCAATGACCCCAAGGGCTTGGGACCTATTAGAGCCATTACCGCAGCAGAGATAATGCTGCTGAACATCTGCAGCCCCAATAGTATGCAATTCAATATTCAGTTAATTGTAGAAAAATGTGATGCTATGAAACATAGCTACGTATGTATCACGTATCAGTCACACATGTCGCATGAAAGTTAAAGAAACCTTTCCCCCTCCCCCCGAAACAATCCCTCCAACAGATGTGTTTATGCCTCTGCATATAATACGGCACACAGCAGGGCTGAGTGGCTGAGTTCTCAGTCTCATCTCCCCCTTGACTGTCATGAAGTAATATTATAACATCCAAAGGGAGGCCTGGCCGCTGCATGGGCGTCATAGAGGACAGAAAGTTTCAGCGGCTGTTTTAAGAAAGAGGTGAAACTTGGGATTGAAGGACACTGATGGGGGAGCTGTTTAAGAGATGGGTGTCCTCGTAAATCCTAATTCGAGCTGGTATGCCAAGTGGCAATGCTATAACCATGGCCTCTAGAGGTCATTTCCTTTGAGAATGCCTGAGGACTAAAGAGTGCCAAAAACGTTGACAAAGAGGTGTGTTTTTTCTCTCACAAACCATTGTGGCTCTCAGTTATTTATTCTCCTAAGATAAGGGAAAGTATGCTGACAGCATTACAAGGGAAAGGATAAGAAGGAACAGTGATTTCCAAGCAGTACTACTTAATGCCATGTGCTGCTACCTAAAGCAGGTTTTGTTGATGGCTCTTTTTCAGTCCAATGATGAATAAATATTCTTATCTGGTTTTTAGTGTTTAACAAGCACAAGGGGCCTTGGAGGAGGGGTAAAAAGTTACCCCCCAAAGAAGACAACCCACCCTATGGAAAAGAGACAAACACACCAAAAGCTAATCTAGAGCCAAGTACATCCCAGATTCTCTGGGAAGATAGTAAAGAAAACATCACTTAACTATCCCTTCCCCTCATTCTCCCCCACCCCACCCCCCACCCCCAGTGCTCCAGAGCGGGCAACCGTAAGTTTCTTCTCTAAGTCTGTGAGTCTCTTTCTGTTTTGTAAGTAAGTTCATTTGTTTGGGATGGACAAGTACAGACTGCTATGTTTAAAACGGATAACCAACAGGGACCTGTGCTACTGTATAGCAAAGGGAACTCTGCTCAGTTACTTGGCAGACTGGACGGGAGGGGAGTTTAGGGGAGAATGGATACATGTGTATATATGGCTGAGTCCCTTCGCTGTTCACCTGGAACCATGACAACATTGCTAATCGGCTATACCCCGATACAAAATAAAAAGTTGAAAAAATAAAGAGAATGTCACTTAAAGATGCCAATCTATCTGGTTTAAAGGGGATTACAGCGATGGAATTGCACAGCACAATGAGAGTCACCAAGGAAACTCTGGGACCCCGTGTCAGGAGACAACATTAGATGGTCCCCACACAGCTGCCGACCTAGTAGAGGAGGTCTGCAGGGCCCAGAAATGCCTGCTGGCTCTTAAAGTATCTCCCATCGCCAGGGGTGCTTATCTGAAATGCCTATGTTAAGTAAGGCACTGCTGCCCTGAAGCCTTGACAAAGTGCAGACTGAAAGAGATGCTACTTCAAACCACCATCCCCTCCTTAATTCATCAGACCACCTCCAGAGGACCCTAGAAACTTCTAAAGAAGGAGTCTTCCCAGGCAGGACAGGACAACACTTAAAGAGCCCCGCAAAGAACTCAACAACTTTACCCTTGTGGTCAGGTCTAAGAGCTTTCACTCACTAGGCTGACCTATGAACAGGCAGTAGAGAATGTCACTTGGGGAGGTTGCTAATCCAGCTCTCCCACTTCAGCCCTGCTTGAATAAAACGCGATGGGGTATCTCTAAAATTGGGGGAGGTAAGGAAAATTTCAATTACACCCTCCTAAGGACTAATGCAAGGTAAGGAAGGTGAAGCTGATCGGCAGTATCTTATCATAGAAACCGGCGCAGGAACGGTCGGTCAGTGGCCAAACAATTACTCTCTGTTCAATTTGTTTTGCTCAAAACCTGCTTAAGGTCTCTGCCAATAAGCCCGGCTCTGAAATGCTCTCAGTGATGCCAACAAGAGGACTAGGCAAATCTTGTTTTCTTCCTGCAAGGAACAGGCAAATACCTCTGTTATCTTTCTCAGTCATGGTACTACCAAGTGCTATTGAATTAATTCCTCACAAGCGCTTTATAAACTGTGCTGGGGGATGTTCTAAGTGACTTACTGGTATCTGGATCAATTAAGAATTGGGAATCGAAGAGGCAGAAAAAAGCCCTTATATTCTCCGCCCCCCCCCCCTCCTTTTCTTTGGCATCTTCACTGAATCACTCATAAGCAAGGAGGCAAGTATGGAGTGCCTCCTAGGTCCAAGGTAATGTCTACAGCATCAGACCTTCTCAGTGAAACAGATGGTGAAACTGTCACTCACGTCCGTGTTCTGATGACCCAATAGTAGACTTTTCTCTAGAAAGTCTCAACTGCATTTCCTTTTCTATTACAACCAGCGAGCAACTGGGTTCAAAAGTTCAGGTGAACTTTTGCCTTATGGGCATCTCTTGGGAACATAAATTAACCATATTGATCAAAGAGGTCACGAGAAATAGAACTGCAAAGCCGAAAGTTTGAGAACCTTTTTGGAGTGGACCCGAGTCCTGGCGCTGGGCTGGGTTTGATCTGCTTCGCTGACCTCTAGGAATCTCTCTCCGCTGATCCGAACACTAGTACCGCCGGGCTGACGCAGGGTGAACGTCCGTGCACACCCGGACCCTGCACTCCCTCCCGGGAGCCCAAAACACCGCTGCCCGAGCGCTCGCGTGGCCTCTCTCTAGAGCACCCCTTCTTCCGAGCCAGGCGCTCGGAAGGGGGGGACACCCGTTCCCGCTTTTCTCGCTAGAGGGCAGGCGGGCCCCGTGCAAAGCGCAGCTGGCGCAGAACCAGCGCGCACCCGGCCTCCGCTCCGGCACGCCAGGTCCGGCTGCCGCTGAGGCTCGGCTCTGCGGCGCTGGGCAAAGGCCGTGCCAGGGAGCGCGGCGCGTCCCGATCCTCCCGGGGCGCGGGCCCGGCTGCCGCCCTCACCCGGCGCGCGGGGCGCGGACGCCCGGGTGGGGCTCGGCGCCCAGGTAAGGGGCGGCTCCAGGGAGGGGCGAGCATCGCCCGGCCCTGCGGACGCCCGGGAGCAGAGCCAGGCGCCGGGTGCACAGGGCACGCGGGCAGGCGAGGGAGAGGCGACGGCATCCGAGAAGGAGGAGGAGGGGAAAAAGGAGGAGCAGGCTCGCGGAGCCCCGGCCGCGCGGCGCACTCACCTGGGCTCGGGCCACCCGCCGCGGGCGCGGGCTTCTTCCCGGAGCCTCGGTCCTTCTTGCCGCCCTTCCCCTTGCCTTTGCCTTCTCTGCGCTCCGACATCTCGCCCGAGAAGTGCACGCTCGGCGCGGACGGCTCCCGGCGAAGGCGACGCGCGACAAGTTTGGGTCCAAGGGCTGGGATCGGCTTCGGGAAAAGTTTGTCCCCGGAGTGGAGGCGGGCCAGCGACCGGGCCGAGGCGCGCGCGGCGCTGGCGGGGAGCGTCTCCTGTCGCCGGCGGGGAGCGCGGGGACGCAACGTGCGGTCCGGGCCACCTGGGACTGGCGGGCGCTCCGTCCCGCGGTCGCGCGCGCTCGCGGGGTGGCTCCTGCTGGCGCGCCGCTGGGGAGTCCTCGGTTCCCGCCGCGGTCCGCTCCTGTCGCTGCCTCGGTCCGGCGCGCTCGCAGCCCGAGGAGGGAGAGGCGATTACCGTCCAGCCCGCGCTCGCATCACCCGGGCAGCCGCCGCCGCTCCGCTCCTGCCCTGCGCGCGAGCCCAGAGTTCCGACAAGTTGGGGGGGGAAACTCCTCGTCGGCTCTTTTTCAATTGCCCCACCGCCACCCACCCGCAGGTTGGACGCTGGCGCCTCCTTCTCGCCCTCCCCTGGCCTCGCCCCCTCCCTCGTCCCCACCACACCCCCACCCTGAGGCGCGGACACGCCACCGGGAGGAGCCTGGGCTCGGCGCTCCCGGGCGCAGCCCCTTTCCCTCCCCGAGCCCGGCCGGGCGGGGGGCGGCGCGCGGGGCGGCTGCCGGGCACCCCCGACAGGGGTCGCTGGAAGCTGCGCGCAGCCGCCGCCGCGGCGCCCGCGGGAACCAGGGCGCGCGGCCCCGGGAGATCCTGAGACCCGGGAAGGGACGCGGGGGATCCCGTTCCTCGCGCCCCTTCCCCGCCAGGCAGCGCCCCGGAGGGCTGGTCCCTGCCCTGCAAAGCAGAGAAAATTACTGGAGTCAAAAGTTTGCCGCTCTGACACCCGCCCGCCAAATCAAGGCTTGGAATCCGTGGGAAGGAAAGGAACGGTTGCTGTTTTTCCCCTTGGAGTTTGGTTTTCGGTCCTTTCTGACTTTCGTGAAAAACCCTACGCGCACGCAGGGCAAAGAGAAACTCCTGGGTGGAAAGGGGACTGAGTAAGGCAGTTGTGGATAGAGGAAGGGCTCAGGGAACCGTAAGGATGATCAGAGGGCTCCAAGGTCGTTCAACTGCTCCTCCGATGTGTCTGTGCCCTGCTTTCCTGTGTTTAGCAACGTGCCTGCCAGAATTCTCATCTTCAGCTTTTCCTAAAAGAATAACCTGTTCTCTGCAAAGGGTGGGGTGCTCCCGAAGTGTCTCTCACTATAACTTATTTAAGTTGTAAGTCAACTGATAAAACCCTGGTTGAAAAGCAATCCGCGATAAAATTACCAATAGCTGGAGTCCCTCCGTTCTGCTGTGAAAGAGTACAGGGAGATGGAGTGGAGAGACAGACCGGAGATCCTTCTAGTTTTTTGGGATTCAAACTTCCCTCAGAACTGAGGGTGAAACCTGCTTCGCTTCCCTTGTCCTCCCTCTGGTGGAGAACTCTAAAGAGCAGTGAAATCCAGAAAACGTTAGCACCCTGCCGCGAAGGACAACAGGGAAAGGTCAGGGTGATCCGCAGGGCGGAATGATCCAGAATCAAGTAAAGAAAACGTTCTGTTCTAGTTAAGATGACAGCTGTGGCTAAGTTAGAACGTTCATGTGCAGGCTCGCATGGTGTTGTCTGTAAGAGGTGAGTACCAACCATCCCTATGTGAAAGTTACTTCCTCCTCTTTAAAAGGGATTTGCTCCTGATTTTCCATCCTCTGGGATGAATGCTAAATGAACCATTAACTACATACAACCTTCTTAGTGTATTTTTTTAAATGTCACCCTTCAAATAAAGGTGAAATGTGGGTGCCTTCTTGCTATGTAAGGCACGGAGGACATTTATTTAAAACCTGTCCTAAATTAAGAATGATTTTTTTTCTCCTTTAATTTGCATTGTTTTAAACACCAATTCTGCTGGGTGTGTTAAGTTAATAAAAGATATTTTAGCAGTAGTGCCATCATTATTTATTGTGAAAAATGTTACGTCCAAATAGGTTCTGATAACGTTCCAACAAACACCACATATAAATTATACTGGGCCATAAAAACAGCAAAGTCTGGGAGATTATGAATACTGAATAGCACTATAATATTCCACAGAGTCTAATGTAAACTGAGAGTGGATGATGGCTGAAATAACTCTGCTTTCCCAGGTGGGGCCACTACTTAACAAACAGGAAACAGGAAAACTCAGAAAAGGGGAATCCTTTCAAAAAGGAAACTTTTCCTCCAGGATTGGAGACCCTGTAAGTGCTTAGTATTTGATTGCTACAGATTAGCAGATGTAGCGTTATTTTAGAATTGAAGGATATAAAGCAGAAATGTATTTTGGAATTAAAAAATGAAGTTTCAGATCTTTCCAAATAAAATAGGAAGCTGTTAGAAAACCCAATGAGATGATTCTTAAATTATTCACCTCTGTGGTCAGGAAGTAGCAGATGAATTTTTTGTTGTTTTACATTTTTATCAAACTTTGGAAATGATCAGGACAGGATGGAGAAAGGAGGAAATTTTTTTTTCCTTTCTTGAAAATCAAAATATGAACCTCCCTTTAGAAATAATGACTTTTCTTCATAGTATAAGTTTGTTAACTTACTATGTATTGTTCAGCTCTTAGAGGATATATTATACAGGGTATATCAGTTCTCAAGTAATATATTGTTATCCTGTCAACATATGTCAACTCCTGAAAAACAGAGTGGAGATTTATAAATAAGCAACTTGAGAAATAAAGACAAAATGGAGATGTTATAGTAAGTGACAGCTTAAAATAAATGCTATCATAAGCTTTAACACTTTTCTTTGGCTATGTTTTAGCTATTAGAAGCACTCTTAGAATCTATGAAACTGGTCAAATATACCTTTTCTCTCATTCATTCCCATTTGGAAAACACTTCAAGAAAATTTTGCAAAGAAAGAAGAATGAAAGTACATTAACATGTGACCATATTTTACATTTTTGCAAAATATTGTACATATTGACAGTATGGGAATCTCATTTAAAATTCTGCAAACCGACATTTTGAACTTTAAAAATTAACTAACAAGATAATTTATTATTTTTTAAACTTTGCAACAAAATAGTTATTCATAAAGATGCATGGATACAAAAGAAAATCTCCCTTACCACACACATTTTAGTGTTGTTTAAATGTTACCTTTTTAGGATTTTTCGTAGGATTTTAAACTCAAAATTTTGTTATCAGATTGACTCTTCACAGCAGATAGAACATGATGAGTTAATAATTTTGTTAAATGTTTTCCAAGTGTAATAGTAAAGGCACATGACTTATTCACTAATTCACAAAGCATTTACTGAACTAAATGCTAGATAGCAGGCAGGAAAAAAAATTGACCCATTTTCATAAAGCCAAAACGATGTAAGAAAAGCATAAAAACAAATTAATTATTATAATACAGATGAAAAGAAGAGCCAGATAAGTTTTCTAAGACCTGAAGCTCTTAAGATTTGAGAGATTTTTTAAAAAAATTAAAAATACAAATTTAGATCCAACACTATTAAAGGAAATCCAAGGCCCCGAAACTTCCTTAGCTTCAGGGCAAATTCACTAGTATTGATTCCAAGTATATTCCACTATCTGCACAATTATAGTGATGATCAACAATTATATACTAATTCAGAGATTAGATACTACTTTCATGTACTATCACTACAGAAAAGATATTAACAAGCAATCAAAGGGAAACACACAAAACTGAAACAAGCAAAGACTATTGTGTAAGGAGGATGAAATGAAAGCAGCCTTAAGAATTCACTGATTAGCAATTGTCCTCTATGTTTAGTTAGACTCTTAGAATAAACACCCAAGCTGAGTTTGTTAAACAAAAGACTTACGACCAACAAGATACCCTTGCAAAACTGGTGATGGTGTCCTCCAGTACATCTGGAAAATATTCAACAAAGTTATGAACCAGTCATGTTCGGTCTGCTGTGAAGAGTCGGTTTGCTAACAAATTGTGAGTTTAGAATCCTAAGAAAAATACTAAACAGGTAAAAAAAAAAGTAACATTTCAACAACACTAAAATGAAATTTGCATTTATGCTTTTATGCTGTGTATGATTTGTAAACATCCCACACCAATGATTGTTATTATTATTATTTATCATTATTATTAATGGTAGGATTACTCTCATGATTGTAGGAATACATCATAGAATAAAAGATGGATTATACATCTGAATACTAGAGTCTAATTTCTTTTTGTGGACACTTTGAAAAACAGGGCTAAAGGCATAAATCTGATCTGTAATAAGTTGGAGATAATAGTCTTTGAAACATTTTAATTTCTTTTAAGAATACAATCTCACATAATTTTTTGATTTATCTTTCTGGACTCCATACTAATTACTTATTTTTATATTCATCTCCTTTCAATATATACTTAATATCTGTGATACAATTACCTCAAATATATATACACATATATTGCACATGTTGTTGTCATTTGTTTAGTCACTAAGTCGTGTCCAACTCTTTTGTGACCCCATGGACTGTAGCCTACCAGGCTCCTCTGTCCATGGCATTTCTCAGGCAAAAATACTGGAATGGGTTGCCATTTCCTTCTCCAGGGATCTTCCCCACCCAGGGATCGAACCCATGTCTCCTGCATTGGCAGGCAGAGTCTTTACCACTGAGCTACCTGGGAAACCCATATATGCACATATGTGTATGTAGACATACATGTGTGTAGACATCTGTATTTGTGTATAAACACCTATATGTGTGGCATATAGTTATTATTTCATCTATTAGAAAGGAGAAACACTGTATTTGATTCTGAATCTATAAAAGGTGGAAATTATATATATCACTTTATCTACTAAAAGGTGGAGATTATATATATCTCTTTATCTACTTTTTTCATATCGCTTATCCATGAGAATTCCCAGCATATCGCTTATCCATGAGAATTTATGCTCCTAGTAAGGACTAGCTGATTTTGCCTAAAATGAATTTAAATAGAATAAGGTGAACATAAAAAGCCTGGTTCTCATATTAGCATTTCAATCAGTCAATTACCAATCACCTTCCCTGACAATCATCTTTGACACCTCCTTTCCTAAGCCAACCCCTTCCCAAGTCCCGTCATTGTAACTTGTCTCCTTTTATTTTCTTCACTAAGTACCACCCAAATCCAAGCCTTCATCCTGTCTTTGCTTTGATCATCTTAAAGCTTTCCACTTGGAACTCTTGCTCCCTCCAATTATTTTGCTACAGACAGCAGTCTGAGTCTTTTTGAAATGCAAATCTAACCCAGTCATCCTTTGCTTCCCAGAACCACATGCCGTGTCCTTGAAGGGCTAGGCACTAACTCCAGCCCGAACCAACTATGCTTCATCTCTCACTCTCTGTGCCCCATGCCATGAAGGCTTCTTGGAAACATGCCTCTAATGCTTGTCGTTCTGTTTGGCCTCAGTGCCTTTGCACTTGCTGTTTCCTCTGCTTGAATTTTCCCACATCTCCCATTTTGGGTCTAATTCCACTTTCTCTCAGGCTCTTGCTAAATTTCAGTTGTTTAGAAGAGCTTTCCATTCCTTTGAAACCAATTTTAATCTCCCACTCCATTCTTATGTCTCCTCCATAACATTTCTTCTAGCTTGTAATTAATTCTCTGTGTGTGGTTATTTTTTATTTTTTTAAAATTAATTATTAATGCTGTGCTGCACAGCATGTGGGATCTTAGTTCCCCAACCAGAGATTGAACCCATGCCCCCTGCATTGACAGCACAGAATTTTAACCAGTGGACCACCAGGGAACTCCCATTAGTGTGTGTTTTTTATTTTTACAAGGATCTTTTTGTGACTTTTTGTACAGTGTTTTTGTGATTTTTTTTTTTTTTTTTTTACAATGACCTGTTCCCACTGGACATTACTTTTTTTGAGGGCAAAGACTATTTCATATTCTATGGTATATCTCTAGCACTGTGCTTGTTTCATCATAGATAATTACATATATTTTGTTAATTGGTGAATAAGTGAGGATAAACAGAATTGCTTTCATTTATAGTATATAGCACTATATATACATATGTGTGTGTTTGCTTATGTTTGTGTGTGTTAGTCACTCAGTCATGTCTGACTCTTTGTGACCCCGTGGACTATAGCCCACCAGGCTCTTCTGTCCATGGGATTCCCCTGGCAAGAATACTGGAGTGAGTTGCCATTTCCTTCTCCAGGGCATCTTCCCAACCCAGGAGTTGAACCTAGGTCTCCAGCATTGCAGGTGGATGTTTTACATCTGAGCTACTAGGGAATCCCATGCTTATGTTTATTAGGTCAAATTTTTAAATAATGATGCTTGTGGTACCAGGCATGACATTTTGGGATAATTTCTATTGAATAAGCCTCCCCAGGAAGAAATATATAGAATAAAACCCCTGACTAATTGGTCAGATTTTGATAATTTCTCAAAACTTTAAGAGGTGAGGTGATAACTTCTGTGAAATGTTAAAATCCCACAGAAATCCTTACCTTTTCTCCTAAATTGCCTCTGCAAACTTCACCTGTAGATTACATATATTGGCTCCATTTCCTCCCTTGCATTTGTATGATGTGACAGAGACCAGGTTTTAGCAAGGCTGTTCTAACAAAATGATAATGAAAACCTTTCAACACATCATTGTTAACAGAGAGTTAAAAAGCCCTTTCTAGCCTTGGCATCATATAATCCCATAAGATTATTTTTCACTTTACAGACTAGTGGTAAGTCCATATACAGCCACTTTAGCCAGTTGCTCCAAGTAACCACCTTGCAATTATCTTTGTGTTTAGATTTAACTCCCCTGATATTTTCCTCACTCCCCACTAGGTATATCCATACAACAAAGGATCTGTCCATACATGCATGGAGTTCGGACTCTGAACATCTAATATACAGCCCAGAGAGAGATTCAGATGCTTGGATGTCTTTTAAGAGTCATCCCACAAGATCATCTCCAAGGTCAACATCTTTCCTTTCAAGAGTCACTTTATTCATTATTGTGGAAAGATTCACCCCTGTTGAATTTATAATGATGTGAAAATACAAATTTAACGTTGTGAGTGATGAATTAGTACTTCAAATATTTGAACAATGTGAGTAATTTAACAGATCAACTCCTTGCTTTGGTATGTCCCAGAAGAGACACCTGGTAGAAAGCGTTTCCAAAACAGATGATAGTATATAGGAAATTACTTCACAATGTCATCATGATAACTGGTCTGTATGAAATGAAACTCTGACCCACAATATTATGTACCTGGCCCAGGCATGTAATAACACCACAATTATTCTTTTTCCTTCTTTCCCATATAATTCCTTCTAACTTCCTTACTAAATCTTTATGAATACTACTCTCCCCGCCTTTTTTTTTTTTTTTTTTTCAGTTCCTGTTCAAGTTAGAGCCCCATACTTCATGTTTCTGACTTGACGAGGGATTTTTCGTTTTGAGCTCAGAGCCAAGAGTGAAGCTCTCAGTGGAATGTTATAGGCATCTCCACCCCTGGACCCTGGCCTAGAATTCTAGTTCCTTTGCAACAGACCAACTTTCAACACACTAGATGTTTGGGAAATTTTGTATATGTGTGTGTTAAAAAATATACATCTTTCAATCCTCATTCATTTGGGAGAAGAATTTCACAAGTATTAACAACTCAAGAAAGCAAGTCATCCTGTAAAAATGATTTAGCAGAATAATTAGCTAACTTGACAGAAACTAAATGACCATCCAAAAAATAACTGGGGACCAACCATGCAGAAGATTACATTCTTATGGAAAATGTTGTCTTTTCTGCTTAATCATAAAGACTCAGTTTGTTCCAACTCTTTCCCATAAATACAAGATGGAGATTACCTCTTTCAAATGGTCCAGGATGCTCTGGTCTTGCTTAGTGTCTTAACTAGCATATAAGATTCTTCGGTTTTTTGAGAAATTCTGGGGGTGTTCTGGAACCTAGATATTCAACTGAATGTCTAAGAAATTTGTTTGGATGAGCATTTATGAGTGTTCTTCATTCAATCCTAAAGCAATTTGAACTCTGTGAGATCCTGTGATATGCTATGCTATGCTATGCTAAGTCACTTCAGTCGTGTCCGACTCTGTGTGACCCCATAGACGGCAGCCCACCCAGGCCCCCCCGTCCCTGGGATTCTCCAGGCAAGAACACTGGAGTGGGTTGCCATTTCCTTCTCCAATGCATGAAAGGGAAAAGAGAAAGTGAAGTTGCTCAGTTGTGTCTGACTCTCAGCGACCCCATGGACTGCAGCCTACCAGGCTCCTTTGTCCGTGGGATTTTCCAGGCAAGAGTACTGGAATGGGGTGCCATTGCCTTCTCCGAGATCCTGTGAAGCAGGTACAAATAATCCTTTCTGTCCATCTGGGACTTACATCTTCAAGACTGACCAAAACCCACCCTGGTTGTAGGTAGAAAGAGAAACTCTCTTTTACTTAGGTGGTAATTATCTTGCTTTGGAATTCCGCCATCTTTTTTTTTTTTCTTTTTCCTGTTGTATCTGTTGTGGTTTCCAAAAGATCATCTAACAGAATGAGGTGGAAATCAGCTGTCACCTTTATTTTCATAATACTAAGTAAACCCCTGAGAGCCTGCAACGGGCTAGGATTTACATCTATGTGTGATTATTATGGGTATAAAAACTACAGTTCTATCTCAGAAGTGCAAGGTAAAGAATAAATATCTTCTCTCAACTCATTTCCTTTTAAAATGTACTTTTCCCCCCTCTTACCAAAGACCCTGTCATCAAACTATTACTAATTCTTTCCCTCGCTTGTCCTACTGCTGAATCTGCCCACCAATCTCTAATGCCAGGTCACTCCAATTACTCAGTTTTCTCCGTGAACATTGTCTTTCTCCATTCTAATAAAGAGGCTGGGACAAAAAAAAAAATCTTCTGTTGTCCCTTCCTTTCCCTTTATGACCAAACACCCTCCATTCTTTTCTGTCTGTCAGCTCAAGGAATCTATCTGCTCTCCCAATTCACCACCAACCTCATGGAACTGCTCAGAATTCACCAGTGCCTTCCTAATTTCATATGAAGCATCATCCTCTTAGTCCTCATGCTTGGGAACATCGATCAAACATCATCTTAAAACCTTCTCCTGGGACTCAAGTAATATCTTGCATGTGCGCATGCTAACTCACTTCAGTCATGTCTGACTCTTTGTGACCTTATGAACCGTAGCTCACTGAGCTCCTCTGTCCATGGGATTCTCCAGGCAAGAATACTGGAGTGGGTTGCCATGCCCTTCTCCAGGGGATCTTCCCCACCTAGGGATCAAACCCGTGTCTCTTTACGTCTCCTGCATTGGCAGGTGGGTTCTTTACAACTAGCACCGCCTGGGAAGCCCAGAGTAGTATCTTAGTGGCAGAATTTTCTCTGTCTCCTTTTCCTGATTTTTTTTTTTCCTACTTGTATCATAAATGCTGGTTCATAACCCAATACTTAAGACTTTTTTTCTTTTTTTAAAATTTAAACTTTATTTTCTATTGGGGTATTGGGGATTAACAACATTGTGACAGTTTCGGGTGAACAGCAAAGGACCTCAGCCATACATGTATCCAGTTCTCCCCACCCAGTCCAGACTGCCATGTAACATTGAGCAGAGTTCCATGTGCTGTACAAAAATCTATTTCTTTTCTTAAATACACGATAGTCTTAGAAAAATGTCATTCACTGCCACAATATCAAATGTTGGTAATTCACAAATGTGTGTGTGTGTGTGTATAATTCTTTTCCAAAACTCCAAGCCTCTGTTTCCAAATACCTCAAACTAAACAATAATTCCTATTCTTCCATTTCCCACTCCCCCCAAACCAGACGTAGTTGAAAATCAGAAACTAGGTGTCATCTTTCATTTTTCTTCTCACATCCCCCTTTCTTCTCCTGAGTCCAGCCATTTGATGCCCCAGTCCCAGCACTCTTATCAGAAGCAGTTTTTACCCTCATCATCTGTCTCCTTTGCTTCTCCCCTGATCTGGGTGCTCAATCACTCTGTAACAGACCTTTTCCAAATTCCCCTCTTACTGCTTCAGTTTCCATTCTCCCAGGCAGCCATCCTCCTTCCTGCTACTAGAATTAATCTTCTAAAATACAGCTATTATCTTGTCATCCTTTATGTAACATCTCTATTGGCTTCCTGTTGCCATAAAGTTGAAACTTCTCCTTAGAGGGTAGTCAAGTCCTTCCCAATTTAAGTGCTGCATAAATATTCAACCTCTTTTCTCTCTTCTCCTGATGTTTGGTATACTCTGCTCACACTGAACTATATTTTTCTTACTTTTGTATCTTTAAGTCTGTTTTTCCTTCTCCCTAGAAATTCTTTAAAGAATCCTCCTGTGGTATGGGAGACCTGGGTTTCATCCCTGGGTTGGGAAGATCCCCTGGAGGAGGGCATGGCAACCCACTCCAGTATTCTGGCCTGGAGAATCACCATGGACAGAGGAGCCTGAGGGGCCACAGTGCATGGGGTTGCAAAGAGTTGGACACGACTGAGTGACTAAGCACAGCACAGAAATTCTTTCCCTTTTCTGCCTAGTAGGCAGACCCTACTCAAAACTCACCTTTTCTGTTTTTCCCTGATGCTCCCTCACAGAATCGGTTGCTGCTCTATGTGTGTCTTCCTTTTACATCTTCTCAGCTCAGCACCTTTGTGATTGTAATTGTTTGTTTTCAAGCCTGTCTCTCTTCTCCACAGGAATGATGCCTCAGGAATTATCGTGCTATCTCATAAAGTACACATCTGACATACGTTTATTAAAATGAATAGGATGTAAATGTATTCAAAGAATTCCCAATTTACATGAAATTCAATTTCAGAGCGATTGAGCAGCAGTTGCAGGATTTTGAAATCTTTCCAAATTTAACTTTTTATCCCAATGCAACGGGGGCTTTCACGAAGTAATCACAACTTTTCCCAGCTCTGCAGGTATATGAACTCAATCTTTTTTTAAAATTTTTATTGGAATATAGTTGCTTTACAATGTTGTGTTAGTTTCTGCTGTACAGCAAAGTGAATCAGCCACATGTATACATATATGTGCTCTTCTTTGAATTTCCTTCCCATTTAGGTCCCCACAGAACACTTAGAGTTCCTTGTGCTATACAGGAGGTTCTCATTATGAGCTCAATCTTAACTGACTTGTTCAACCAGAGGTATAGTTAGCAGGACTCAAGAACAAGGCAAGTTGATTTCTATCACTACATTTTTATTTTCTTATCCATCTGAGCCCCTGCATTTACTTACTCTGTGCCTGATTTGCTCATATTAAAAAGAAGCAAACATATAATAATATCAATACTTTTCTCATTAGCCATTATAATGAGGTATTAAAAAGGTCAACTCATCCCTTATCTGTAAATTCCCCTATAAAGAAAAATAACTTTATGATGCCAAGCCTTCATCTTGATTTCTGAAAACTTTAATGATAACTCTAGAAGGGAGAAGTAGAGTCCCTTTATAGAGTTGATATTTTATGATTGGTTAAAATAGCCTCTGTCTCAGAGACTACTGGATACTCACCAGCCCCATCTACCATCCTCTACTCTCTGTGTAAGTGTTTGAGAACCTATGAGAGTCATGGTCTCCACCTTGAACTTTTAGATGGAAGCCTGTCCTCAAGAGAGCACCAGTAAAGCAGACGGAACTTTGAATTCTGACTCTGCCCCTTCACATGTGTCTCCTCATCTGTGATAGGAGGACTGTGCCACCCATTGTAACAGATCACTGTGGGGAGGAGTAAATGAGCTCATGTGAATCAAGTGTCCAGCCTGCAGGAGGCACTAGAAAAATAGCACCTCTATTGGTCATCACTATCCCCTGAATTCTAGCTTCTGCTGCTCCCAACAAACATCTCTGAATCCAGGTTTCCTCAAACCTCTCTGAATCCAGGCCAACTTTACTAAAAGAAGCATTTTGCCAAGAGAATAGGTGATTTTTTTTTTTTAACCATTCAGTTATGGCTGAATAGGCAATTTTGATTTATGCTAGATCATCTTGCCTGGAGAAATCCCATGGACAGAGGAGTCTGGTAGGCTACAGTCCATGGGGTTGCAAAGAGTCAGATACAACTCAGCAACTAACAGTTTATCAGCACTTAAGTCTGCAAAGAATAAGTAAAACTAATAAAAAATCAGATACTTTTATGGACTTGAAGTTTTCATCTCACTGCTCCTAATTCACCTCCTCTCATCATCCCTTTCTGGGTTTTCAGGAGGACAGATGACTCTTAACTGACTCAGTGGGAGGCAGTAAAGGGAAAAAGGAGGTTTAAAACAAAGGAAAACAAGTATTTGAATGAGTAGATTTAGTAAACAGAATCTCAGTTTAATCACAAGATTCCCATCCTTTGTATGATCCTGCACATACCCTGTATGATCCCTTCTTCTTGAGCATGGGTGGGACCTATGGATATTATTGGTTATGGCTCCTGTGATTAGGTTGGGAGATTATCCTGGGTGGGTCTGACCCAATCAGGGAAGTCCTTAAGTGGAGGGCTGAGACTTCCCTGAAGAGAAAGATCATCCTACTGACTCTTAAGAACTAGCTGCCATGTAGTGAAAGGGTCACGTGCCTAAGAATGGAGGGCAGCCTCTAGGAGCTTAAAGCAACCCTGGCTGACAGCCAGCAAGAGAACAGGGACCTCAGTGCTACAACCACAAGGAACTGAATCCAGCCACCAGCCTTGATGAGCCAGAAAGAGGACCTGAGCTGTAGTTCATAACACAGTCCAGTTGATGGCCTGATTTCAGCCAAGGTCTTTCTTCTAAGACCCTGCTTAGACTTCTGGCCAACAGAACTGGGAGCTGATAAATGAGTGTTGTTTTTCAGTGTAAGACTGGAGTGATCTGTTACAGAACAATAGTAAGCTAATGCAGTTATAAAAACATTTTAATTTATACAGTGCTTTAGACAGCAGATATGGACTGCAGCCTACCAGGCTCCTCCGTCCATGGGATTTTCCAGGCAGGGGTACTGGAGTGGGGTGCCATTGCCTTCTCCAATTAAAGAGGATAGATAATGACAAATAGGAAGAAAATCTGGAATGTGCAGTGACTCTCACAGCTCTACCACTTCCTAGCTTCATGGATTTGGGGAGTCAATTTCCCCCAGCCGTAATTTTTCTTGTCAGTAAAATGAGGAGCTGAATGATGGAGAAAATGTGTCCAAGGTGCTCTCCAGGCTCTAAAAGTCCTCTCACATGATATTTTACATCCTCAGATGATGAAGCTCTTATTTTCTGAGAGGATAAAACAAGGCACATGGGGAAGTAATGTAGAAACTTTCACAGGTAGAAGATCAAGCCCAACTCAGAAATCCTAGCTCCTCTATTTGTAGACCATCCCATCTCTAGCCCTTTCTCTGAGCTTCAGCCAGACTCACAGGAATTAAATGGACTCCAAGAAAGTTTATAAGCTTTACTCACAGGTCCAGAGGGGATCTGAAGAGTTGTGGCTTTTTTTCTATTTTTGGAGGGTGGAGGTTTGTTTTTATTTCTCACAGGGAGATTTTTGGTATATATTCTCTGCCAAAATAATCAGTAAGATAAAGCGCCTGCCATGGAGATGAATGCTATGTAAACTTTGATGTGCATTCATGGTGGACATAAAGAATTTTCCTATAAATAATAACAATTTAACTCAAAAATATATCACAGCCTAAGGATTCTTTAGGGAAATGCGTATATGTTCCTAAGGAAGGTCCATGGTCCTGAAGAAGCGAAATTGTTGGCATGGATGAGAGAGACATTTAACAGAGCTGTTTCAGCTCTAGTACATAAGGCTTTATCTGTTGATCTGTACAAATAACCCAAACGGAAACTTCTTTATGAGACAGAAAAGCAGAGTGAAATGTTTCAAGTCCACAAAATCAGTTGGAATGAAATTATAGCTGTGTCATTTAGAGAATGGTTCCTCTCAACAAGATTTACTACATTACTATGACTAGATGAATTTATCTCCTTTTCTCAACCTTATTAAAACATAAAACACTTCCCTAAAGCCACTTTGGCTCAAATATGTTTTTCAAGGAAAGTTGTGGTATGCATTAGCTAATTCCAAGAAACCAGAGTAATTTAAAATTTTCAAATCCTGGAACAATCTCAAAATGCTCAATAATAGAACATGCTTTAACTCAGCCCACAGACTACCTATAAAGACAAGATGAAATGGATGATGAAAGGCCATCGTGACCCCAGTTTTGACAAACTGAACCCCAATTCTGAAGGACATGTTGGAATTGAGATCTGAGCTAACCAGTTTGGTCAATAGGCATTGGTGAAATTGTGTATATAAACATCGATGATATTGTAGACAAAAGTTTCAGGTAATAAAAGCCACTCATGAACTATCCTTCAGTGTTTTAATGGGCTAATAGAACTAATATTTAACTGGACTTATATATCTTTAATCACACTTCCTGTGTCTTGAAAATATCTGTGAATTCAGGTGGAATTATGGTGAAACCAACAAAACTTTAAGTTTCATGGCTCCACACTTGCAGGAGTCCCTTCCAAGGGCTGTGACTAATTTATATTAATTTTCTATTTTTTCAAAGGGTCTCCAACATTTACTCCTATTTGAAGGAGACTATAAATATAGTTTGAAGAATATAGTAAAAAGGCAGACAAGTTTAACAGTTAGGGTTCACTCTGTTGACATGTGACTAAATAGCTGGGTTTTTTCTTGCGTGATCAACCCTGAATGGTTGAGATTATCCTCTTCTCAGTGCAGAGAGCATCCTCTGTTTACCACGCTTTGAGCACATGGGTTTGCACAGCTTTTTCAAGAGTTTTAGGATAAGGGGCACCTGGCTGATAAAGGGAATGTCCTTTTTTGTGTCACAAGTATGGTATCTGTTTGCCGACACCATCACTGACACCATGAATGGAACTGCCAAAAACACAGTTTTGTTCCATATATTTCCTATCAAAAAAGAATATAATTTTAACCTTCCTCTCTGGCCTTAATCTTCCTTCCTTATGGTGCAAATCCTGGAAAATAAGAACCATGCCTGATCATATTGCTCATGTATCATTGACTAAAGTTCTATCTACCTTCTTGATGATGAATGTATATTTATTTACATGTAAACAGAGGAAAAAGGTCTTTGAGGGCAGATTCTGTGTTATCGGAATTTTATATCTTTCATGGTACTTAAAGAGTGATTTATTCCTGTTAGTTATGTTGAAAATATAGGATTCTGTGGTTCTTTCTAAGGAGGCAAATAACACAAATTAATCATTCAAGTTAAATTGACTAAATTAATCTAGTCAAAACATTTAACTTGTTATTCAGTGTAGACCTAGCCTAAAATTAGAAAATAGAAGTATCTCATAGCTGCATAACTAATCCAAATCACGTTTATCTTACTTACAATTCTAGAGTTTCATATCCTTATTGCATGCTATTTTCAAACAGAAGTTTAAGGTTATAATTTTAAGGTCAAGTTCTTAATAGCAGTAATGGTTTTTTGTTGTTGTTGGTAATGATGTCTTCAACTGTTATTATCATGGGAAATTGCGTATTTCTTCTATTGTTTGTATATATGCATTTATACACAAGACAATGTATATATATTATGCATATATATACACAAGACAATGTTTGCTATTTCTCCTGATTCTGTGGACCTAAACTATGAAAGATCAAGAAAAAAGTGTTCTTATGTGAAAACAGAAACAGGGTTTTTTGTTTTTTTTTTTCAGGTTTTAAGAAAAAATCAGCTAGCCATGCCAACATGTAGTGGATTAAGACATAGATTGTACTTACAAAACACCAAAACATACAAATAAAAATTAGCAGCTTAGAGAAATGTTTTTTCTAGACTATGGAAATTATCTGCAGTTTTTACTTTGGGGGAATTTTTAAAAATTTATGCAGAAGTGATTACTATCTTGAGGCATTATAATAATTAAAATTTTAGCATAATCATGAAGAAATCATATCTAGTCAGGAAATGAAAATCTTGTTGGGAGACCTTCCACACACAAGCCTTTAAGAACAACTCTCCACAAAATTCCTATTAATATATGATCAAGTTAGCCTGCCATGAGTTATAAAAATAAAGATTCTCTTTGTAACTGAAGAGATATTGGAATGAAAATAACATTATCTACAATGTCAATGATATTTTTTAAATATATTTAAAGATATATTTTATATCTTTAAAGATATAAAGATATATGAAGATATATTTTAAGATATATATTTTTATATATCTTAAAGCAAATGTTTCTAAAAGAGAAATTCTTACACCATTATAAGCAGCTTGATAAATACAGCTGTTTTCATCTTAGTTAGAAAGAAAAAAAAAAAAAAAACACCTTTTCTCCAAGTTGGTTTAATTGCATTTCAAGTGAAAACATGTTTTGTTCTCATTAAGCATCATTTTAATTTCTGATATAAATCATGGGCACTTTGAAATAACTGCACCTTCACTGCAAGGATAGCTAAAGAAAGAAAGCAAACATTTTGAAAACATTTGGAACATATATTAGTTTCAATAAGCCAGACAGTAAAACCGTAGGGAAATTTCTGTTTTATAAGAAAAGTGGATATAAGCCAAGTGACCTTGTGGACATATTTGAAGAATCTTTGGTGATCTTCAGTAAAACCAAGCTCTGATTAAACCATAATCCTAATAAATACTGTTTCTTGAAATTTTAGGTGAGTTACTGATACATAATTGAATCAAGATTCTGCTTGTCTTGCATATATGTAATCTCTGGAAAAGAAATGTTTATTGCTAGCTATGATAATTGATTCTAGATAGAGCAACCACACATTCTATTGGGTTGGCCAATAATTTCACTCGATATAATGGAAAAACCCAAATGAGCTTTTTGGCCAATCCAATTGTATTCCTAGGACTCTCCTGGATTATACTTGTGGTTCAGGTATAATTACTAATAGCATGTTTGCTTACTCTCAAAAATCCTTGTATTGGTCCATAAATTATAGTCACTCTAGTTATGAAGTACTTTTGTTTAAGGAATTTATTTTTTAGCCATCACTAATGTAGCATCAGCTTGTATCTTGGGCATTGTGCTAAGTGTTTCATATGTCACTACGTCATTTAACATTCATAATAATTCTATGAGGTAGGTATTATTTTTTTACTTTATAATTTTTTAGATGCATAAATTAGAGTTTAGGATTTAAAAATCCCGTACTTTGAAAATTTGCCTAAGACTATGTCTATGCAATACCCTTAGTAATATCAATACAAAATCCATTTCAAAAGTTAAAAACAAAATTTAGGTATTTGAGCATGTAATATCCTTTTACATTGCCCCCATAACATTTGAAAATGGATTTTTTAATTCAACTTGCATAGTTTCCCTTTTTTAGATTCTTCTTTTACAATGTTGGCTGGAAACCTTTGGCAAAGAAACAGTAAGAAACTTCTCTTTTCTTGACCATATTATCAGAGCAATCTCTCCTCTTAATGTAATTAATGTTTAATTGCTTTTTAGGAAAAAAAGAAAGTAGAAAGAAACATAAAAATGGACAGAATACAGTGATTTTCTTGGAAAACTTATAAATGGGGTTTTACTCTCCTTAATTAAGAGCACTTCCTGCAGATGACAGGGTATTATCAATTTCCTTTCTTCTCTCACTCTCTCCTTTTTTATAGATTTGTTTTTCAGAATTTTCACTGAAATATCATGGTTAGTACTTTCCTGGTTTTCTCATTTCCACTAAATCCCAGATAGCATTTCCCAAAGATAACTTTTAAGCCCAAATGTGTAATTGCTCTTAATATGTAGTTTGGTTTGGGGATATAAAAATAATTATCCACTAGAAGTAAATGCCTAACTTTGACTAGGACAACTTTGCACAATCTCATTTGTTAATCTGGTTACTAAAAAAGATGGACATCAGTTTTAATTGAGACACTCAGAAGACTACCTGATTATTGAAGTCATTTTCAGCCTAGAAATTACGTATCTTAATTTATTATTGAAAATGGTGTTTGGAAGTATAGACTCTGGACTATTCTATAAAGCTATAGGTGTCACACTAAGTGCCACTCAATTATTTAGTAGACTAGTCTGCCTATGTTTCTATTCAAATTGTAAACTTGGGATTGGAGGCTGGGATTGGAGTGAGCCATGATAGAGTCTCAGGATAGTTCAGTGGATTTTTTCAAGGTCAAGGTCACTTCTGACCTTGATAAGAACAGTTTTGTTGGTGTGATGGGGGCTGTAATCTTGATGGAATTATGTGTGCTCAGTTGTGTCTAAGTCTTTGCAGGCCCATGAACTATAGCCCAACAGGCTTTCCTGTTCATGGAATTTTCCAGGCAAATGCTGGCGTGGGTTGCCATTTTCTACTTTCCATCTTCCTGACCCAGGGATGGAATCCACATCTCTTAAGTCTCCTGCATTGGCAGGCCGGTTCTTTACCACTAGCACCACCTGGGAATTACAAGCTTGATGGAGAGGAAAGAATGAGGACTTCCAGTTAGTAATGAGACTTGTATCCACGTGTTCATCACCGATGCATGCTACGCCAGGCACACCCTAAGACAACCCCCCATCCACCTCCTGGTATTTACACCCTCCTGTAATAAATACCCTTTCCTTGAGTGAGTGCTTCTAACCAATAAAATGTGGGGAAAATGATATCACTTCTGTGATTAGCTTACACAAAATAATGATTTCTAATTTACTAGGAAAACTCTTCTCCATTGCCGACTTTGATGAAGCATGCTGCCATGTGGGGAGGGGAGGGCCATGTCGCAAGGGACTGAGGGTGACCTCCAGCCAACAGTCACTAAGGAACATAGGCTCTCAATTCAGTAGTTCACGAGGAACTGAAACGTCAATCATTACCTGAGCATAGAAGAGGATGCTTCCTCCTTTGAACCTTTACATAAAACCTCAGCTCTGGCAAGAACCTTGACTATATAGCCTTGACCTTGAAGTAGACCCAGTTAAGCCATGCCAGAGTAATCCTGATGCACAGCAATACTGAGAGAATTCATGTGTGTTA
The DNA here is from genome assembly GCA_935064755.1 of Tragelaphus eurycerus. NCBI lineage: Eukaryota > Metazoa > Chordata > Mammalia > Artiodactyla > Bovidae > Tragelaphus > Tragelaphus eurycerus. Next base: position 4,767,234 of record CAKXYN010000034.1, on the reverse strand, counting down.
TTTTATTCTGCTAAGTTCATAGTGCACAGCAATACTGAGAGAATTCATGTGTGTTATTTTATTCTGCTAAGTTCATAGTGCGGAGAAGGCAATAGCACCCCACTCCAGTACTTCTGCCTGGAAAATCCCATGGGTGGAGGAGCCTGGAAGGCTGCAGTCCATGGGATCGCTGAGGGTTGGACACGATTGAGCAACTTCACTTTCTCTTTTCACTTTCATGCATTGGAGAAGGAAATGGCAACCCACTCCAGTGTTCTTGCCTGGAGAATCCCAGGGACGGGTGAGCCTGGTGCGCTGCCGTCTATGGGGTCACACAGAGTCGGACATGACTGAAGTGACTTAGCAGCAAGTTCATAGTGATTTGTTACTAACCAATAGATAACTTATACACTTTGTGAAATGCCCCTAAAATGAGAGTCAGGAAAGGAATAAAAGGGTACTGAGTTAAGGGCTTCCCTGGTGGCTCAGACCATAAGGAATCTGCCTGCAATGCAAGAGACCTGGGTTCAGTCTCTGGGTTGGGAAGATCCCCTGGAGGAGGGCATGGCAACCCAGTCCAGTACTCTTGCCTAAGAGAACCCCATGGACAGAGGAGCTTGATGGGCTACAGTCATGGGCTTGCAAAGAGTTGGACACGTCTGAACAACTAACACTTTAAGCCGCCAGAAAAGGAAAGCAAAGCTAGAAGATAAAAAATAATAGGTAAGATATATTCAAATTTTGTAAGATGGGAAGCTGATGGATTTATAATAACTAACTTAGTAAAGCCACAAAAGTTGTTCCTATAAAGGAGGAAACCCAACAAGAGGAAAATGTAGCAATGCTAAAGAACTACAGAAAGGCCCTGGAATGGGAAGCACCAGATACACAAGAAGGTAGGGCAAAAGGAGGCGAGTATGGAGATCCAACCAGTCCATTCTGAAAGAGATCAGCCCTGGGATTTCTTTGGAAGGAATGATGCTAAAGCTGAAACTCCAGTACTTTGGCCACCTCATGCGAAGAATTGACTCATTGAAGACTCTGATGCTGGGAGGGATTAGGGGCAGGAGGAGAAGGGGACGACAGAGGATGAGATGGCTGGATGGCATCACTGACTCGATGTATGTGAGTCTCAGTGAGCTCCGGGAGTTGGTGATGGACAGGGAGGCCTGGTGTGCTGCGATTCATGGGGTTGCAAAGAGTCGGACATGACTGAGCGACTGAACTGAACTGATAGTATGAAAACAGAAGGACCAAATGAATGAAAGTATGAGTAAGAAACATTTAGATACACAGATCTGTTCCAATACCTTGAGTAGCAAATAATGGCATAGCCTAGAAGAAGCCTCAAACAAGCCTCACTTTTTCAGTGGTAAATCCATCCGTGAAAGTGAAAGTGAAGTCGTTCCGTCGTGTCCGACTCTTTGCGACCCCGTGGACTGTAGCCTACCAGGCTCCTCCATCCATGGGATTTTCCAGGCAAGAGTACTGGATTGAGGTGCCATTTCCTTCTCCAGAGGATCTTCCCAACCCAGGGATCAAACCTGGGTCTCCCGCACTGTAGGCAGACGCTTTACCTTCTGAGCCACCAGGGAAATCCGTCTGTAGAACTCAACTATAGCTAAATGTTAGGATTATTTTGGGGGGTGGTGGAAAAAACTTTTCCTGATTTAAAATAAAAGTTGAAAACTGGTGATTTTGATGGTAATTCTGGTGGAAAGTGTAGGGGAAACTAGGTAAGTGAAAGTCTACGTGGGCAGAAGGGGAAGACAGTTAATAAATAGCTTTAGATTTGTGATGATAAGCTTGCAAAGATGCACTGTCTCGGAATGGATGAGAGAAACACAGAACAAACAGAACACACACGTGAGGTTGTGGGAAAAGGAATAAAAAATTACTCTGGTTTTAAGATTGGGTAAGTAAGAGAACTGAGCCTCTATAATAGAAGCTGTTGAATTTGGTTTTAGACCCATTGACTGAGATACAGGTTTTCAGCTGGCAACTGGAATGCTTTTGTTTCACACTATGAGAAAGACTTCAGATCCAGAAATGTTAGGAAAAGAGATAGGAAAAAATATCTTTAAGGACAAGCCTGTAGAGGCCACTGAGAGGAAAAAAAAAATCCCAGGGAACAGGACCCAAGAGAGAGAGAAAGAAGGTGTAATCATGAAAGTACTGAGAAAAATCAGAGGGGTTTGGTGTCATAGAAGAAAGAATTTTAAGAAAAGAGAGGTAAGCAGTGTTAATCATTGCTGAGAAACAATCAGAAATAAAAAAAACTGGAGAAAATTCTTTAATATCGAAATAACTTTGAAAAATCTGATGTAGGGAATCATGGGGCCGAGATAAAAGAAAGAGGGGAGAGTGATGAGAAAAGGGACACATAATATAGGCCTCCTGTTCTCAAGCCTTTTTTCATCTCTAACTCCTTTTCACTCTTAAAAGTATGCAGGACCCCTAGAGAGTGTTTGATTTTGTGGGTCATCTTTACCAATACTTAGCCTACTTGAAATTAAAAACTAAGGAAGACATTTTCAAATTTATTGATGCATTTAAACATAAAAATGCTAGGGAATTCCCTGGTGGTCCAGTGATTGGGACTCTGTGCTTCGGCAATGGCACCCCATTCCAGTACTCTTGCCTAGAAAATCCCATGGACAGAGGAGCCTGGAAGGCTGCAGTCCATGGGGTCGCTAAGGGTCGGACACGACTGAGCGATTTCACTTTCACTTTTCACTTTCATGCATTGGAGAAGGAAATGGCAACCCACTCCAGTGTTCTTGCCTGGAGAATCCTAGGGACGGGGGAGCCTGGTGGGCTACCGTCTATGGGGTCGCACAGAGTCGGACACGACTGAAGCGACTTAGCAGCAGCAGCTTCCACTGCAGGGGGTGCAAGTTCAGTCCCTGGTCCGGGAACCAAGATTCTGCAAACTATGTGGTGTGGCCAAAAAAAAGGAAATTAAATAAAAGTTTAAAAAATAATGCTAACTCCATTACATGTAACGATAAATAACATCATTTCATTAACATGAAAAATAACCACACTTTCCCAAATGAAAATAATTTTAGTGAGAAGAGAGCTTTCATTTGCATTTTTGCATATTTTTTAGGTAGGAGCAATATTGGAGGCTTGAGTAAACATAGCTTGCGGAGGGGGAGTTTAAAAGAGAAAAGTAAAATCATGATTCAATGAGCTGCATATGTGGAGATGAGTGTGTTGTATGCTTAATTGCTCAGTCATGTCCAGCTCTCTGCAACCCCGTGGACTGTACCCCTACAGGCTCCTCTGTCCACAGGGTTTCTCCAGGCAAGAATACCGGAGTGGATAGCCGTTTCCTTCTCCAGGGGATCTTCCCAACTCAGGGATTGAACCCAGGTCCCCTGGATTGCAGGTGGATTCTTTACCAGCTGAGCTACCAGGGAAGCCCTCATATGTGGAAATATATAGCAAGTATCTAGCCCCTAAGGAGTCCCTGTGAAATGTTCTCTTTAAATAAAAGAAAGGGCGCTGAAGAGGGGTTCACGGCAGAGGACGCTGAGCAAGGAGCAAGCCTCTCTGGTGATCTTGTGTGTGGCTGAGGTCCAACACAGCTGGACACACTTCTTCTTTCTTGGGGTGGCTTCACAGACCCACGAGGACTAATTCTCTCACTGACATGGAGTCAGCCCAAATCATATGGGAATTATTTACAAGAGAAAACAACCCCTGGGTATGTCACTAAAATGCGAATCTACTGCTATTCTCATCCTCTTCTTTTGAATATAATTTGAGCAAGCACTCTACTCATCTGTTATTTATTTCAGGGATCTCTTTCCAACTGTCTGTCATGTATTTATTAATGACTCATATTTACCTAGAGAATCAACTAAAAGAAAGAAGATAGAGGTGAAACAAGGAAGTTTTTCTAACTACAACTAAATGGTGCCCACCCAGGATCACTTTGAATTGAAGGGTTAAAGGAGCCATTTCATTCCACAGCTTTAGAAAGCTATACTTGAAGACACTTCTTTTTCTTCAGGAATAGCCAAAGCTCTCATTCTCCTGAGATGTTTTCACCCAATTTAAATCTTTGAAGCTATCATCTTTCTCTTCAATATCTGACTTTGAGGTCACTAATTCCTAATGTTAAACGGTTTTAAACTTTTTTTTTAAGTGTCCCTTTGATTATTTCTTTCATGAAAATGAATGTTAATAAGTCTTCTGTTTGATTTTTATTTTCACGATTTATCTTCTTAGGTAAACACACTTAAGTTCCGTCTATATTAATTGCTTTCCATGGGGGCAATGAAGAAATAGTCAACTTGGTTTGATTAGCAGTTATTTTTCTATCATGGACTTGTTCTGTAATCAGGAATAAGGATTTCCAATCTCAGCGCCTTAACTTCTACATTTATAAAATTAAATATTGGTAATCTAAGCACTAAAAAAACAGAATATAATAAATCTATGTAATGCCAAAATCAATCATTTAGATTTTCCTAATTTTTTAAAATTTTAGTTATTAAGATAAATTAATAAATCCAAAGGATATTCTATATCCATTTGCCTTTATTGTCATATAGATATAGCCTGCAATTACATTTTCACTGTGTATCCACATGACAATATTATATAAGAGAGTAAAAAGAACAAATAACATTTATTGTTCCTTTATTATATTGCTGGCTCTGTGGTAAGAGCTTTATATATATTATCCCATTTTAATTTCACAACAACGCTGTAATATATTCAGTTCAGTTCAGTTCAGTCGCTCAGTCACCCAAATCTTTGTGACCCCATGGACTGCATCAAGCCAGGCCTCCCTGTCCATCACCAGTTCCCTGAGTCTATTCAAACTCATGTCCATTGAGTCAGTGATGCCATCCAACCATCTCATCCTCTGTCGTCCCCTCTTCCTGCCTTCAATCTTTATAATATATTGGGTTGGCCAAAAAGTTCATTTGGGTTTTACATAACATCTTACAGAAAACCCCAAACTTTTTGGCCAACCTCTATAAGTACTCTTATCTCCAGTTTAATGAGTGCAGATCTTGACCTGAGTTAGCTGAGTACACGCCTGCGTTCTAGCCCCTCTATTATATACTCTATTACATTGTTTCCAGTTTTACTATTTAGACTATAACTCCTAAAGATAGAAAAGTTGTGTGTAGCTGCAGGGCATACACATGTGCACTGCAAACACTGAATACAAAGAACACTTGTGAAAATGTGAGAAATACAGATCCAAGTCTACCCTGCTTGTGCTTTGCTTGTGTGTCTTCAGCACACAAGAAATCCTGGTTACACAAAGAAGCAAATATAGGTTTGGAACTTCTGACAAAGTCACTCTGATGAAACAAGGTCATAAGAAAATGCAAGCTTATCTATCACAGATTTCAAATCTCTATGAGTGAAACTGTTCTGCTTGGCTTGAGTTTGATTTGATCTTGGAAGTCTCCTGTGCTATCTGACAGAATGCTTCGGGTGTCCTTTATAACATCAGGTAATTTAGAATTTAGTAAATACAGGAACACAATATGTGTGCTACATTGTTGTCAGTTTTTCTTAGGCTCCCCCACTGGAAATCTGGTTTGTGGAAATCTCCTTCCAGATCTGAAAATGTTCCAAATCCCACATGAAGCTCTATTATTATAATATTCTCATAAATATTATCTGAAGCCATTTGCTTCTACAAGGTAATGCCTCTGTCCTCAAAAAATTGTATAAATGATACATTTAGCTTAAAAACATCCCAGCCTTTAATTTGTGGCAAGGGACATCCATCAGATACACAGTCAGCCTTCCCTATCCACATGGGTTCTGCATCTGAGCATTTAACCAGGGATTGAGAATATTCAGGGGGAAAAAAATTCCAGAAATTTCCAAAAAGCAAAACTTAAATTATCCACGCATTGCAACTCATAATTGCATATCCTTTACATTGTTTTAGATAGTGTAGGTAATGTAGAGATGATTCAAAGTACACAGGGGCATGTCCACGGGTTATTTGCAAATACTACACCATCTTAAAAGGGTTTCCCTGGTGGCTCAGTGGTAAAGAATCTGCCTGCTAATGCAGGAGATGGGGGTTCAATCCCTAGATCAAGAAGATCCCCTGGAGAAGGAAATGGCCACTCACTCCACGATTCTTTCCTGAAAAACTCCAAGGACAGAGAAGCCTGGTGGGCTACAGTCCAGGGATCACAAAGAGTCAGACATGGCTTAGTGACTGGAAAACACCACCATCTTATGTAAGAGACTCGAGCATCTCTGAATTTAGATATGAGAGGGGAGTGGGTTCTGGAACCAAACACTCATGATACTGAGGGATGACCATATACATTTTAAGAGTTAGTGAGTTTTAATGTTTAAGGTGATGGATAGGGAGGCCTGGCGTGCTGCAGTTCATGGGGTCGCAAAGAGTCGGACACGACTGAGCGACTGATCTGATCTGATTCATTGAGTAAACTGATTCTGATTATTTCAAAGCTATCAGATCAGATCAGTCGCTCAGTCGTGTCCGACTCTTTGCGACCCCATGAACCGCAGCACGCCAGGCCTCCCTGTCCATCACCAGCTCCCGGAGGTCACTCAGACTCGCATCCATCGAATCAGTGATGCCATCCAGCCATCTCATCCTCTGTCGTCCCCTTCTCCTCCTGCCCTCAATCCCTCCCAGCATCAGAGTCTTCTCCAATGAGTCAACTCTTCGCATGAGGTGGCCAAAATACTGGAGTTTCAGCTTTAGCATCATTCCTTCTAAAGAAATTCCAGGATTGATCTCCTTCAGAATGGACTGGTTGGATCTTCTTGCAGTCCAAGGGACTCTCAAGAGTCTTCTCCAACACCACAGTTCAAAAGCATCTATTCTTCGGCGCTCAGCCTTCTTCACAGTCCAGCTCTCACATCCATACATGACCACAGGAAAGACCATAGCCTTGACTAGGCGAACCTTTGTTGGTAAAGTAATGTCTCTGCTTTTGAATATGCTATCTAGGTTGGTCATAATTTTCCTTCCAAGGAGCAAGCGTCTTTTAATTTCATGGCTGCAGTCACCATCTGCAGTGATTTTGGAGCCCAGAAAAACAAAGTCTGACACTGTTTCCACTGTTTCCCCATCTATTTCCCATGCAGTGATGGGACCAGATGCCATGATTTTCGTTTTCTGAATGTTGAGCTTTAAGCCAACCTTTTCACTCTCCACTTTCACTTTCATCAAGAGGCTTTTTAGCTCCTCTTCACTTTCTGCCATAAGAGTGGTGTCATCTGCATATCTGAGGTTATTGATATTTCTCCCGGCAATCTTGATTCCAACTTGTGTTTCTTCCAGTCCAGCATTTCTCATGATGTACTCTGCATATAAGTTAAACATGGTGACAATATGCAGCCTTGACGTACTCCTCTTCCTATTTGGAACCAGTCTGTTGTTCCATGACCAGTTCTAACTGTTGCTTCCTGACCTGCATACAGATTTCTTAAGAGGCAGATCAGGTGGTCTGGTATTCCCATCTCTTTCAGAATTTTCCATAGTTTATTGTGATCCACACAGTCAAAGGCTTTGGCATAGTCAATAAAGCAGAAATAGATGTTTTTCTGGAACTCTCTTGCTTTTTCCATGATCCAGCGGATGTTGGCAATTTGATCTCTGGTTCCTCTGCCTTTTCTAAAACCAGCTTGAACATCAGGAAGTTCACGGTTCACATATTGGTGAAGCCTGGCTTGGAGAATTTTGAGCATTACTTTACTAGCGTGTGAGATGAGTGCAATTGTGCGGTAGTTTGAGCACTCCTTGGCATTGCCTCTATACCAAGTTTTAAAAACAAACAGCTCATGCTTTCCAAGACTTTGAGAAAGTCCAGTTGTCTCAAGGAGTTTAGTAATTTCAGAACTACATTAACTTTAATTAACTCTGAAATAATAGCCACATTGTATGGCAATATTAAAGGGTCTTATAATGCAGGTCTCTCTCATATCCGGAAAAAAATTTCAAAGTCTCAAAAAATCTCATCAAAAGGAATAAAATAACATATTGTTATTATAATAATGGCTTAATTTTATAATATTATTCATTAGAATGCCAACTATTAAACTGGCTCATATGTCTCTCATAACTTTTCTTCTTTTTTAAAAAATATCTTTACACTATATCAGATGTTTTTCTTTTAACAAACAGAGGCACTTTTCCACCTTCTTGCCTTCTTATGAAACTTTTGCCTGGGAATATTTTTCTCTCTGAATTTTCATGGTAGCAGACTCCTTCTTCTGTTCCCTTTTCCATCTTTTTCCTTATATTTTGACATCTATGCCTTTTCCATTACGTAGAGTTTCCCTGTCCTAAATCCCATTTCTAGATATTTATTTTCTTCCCCTGTTTCTCTGTCCTGGATTTGATCTTTGCTAGAGAATATTTAAACCAATTTAAGTTGAAAAGGTAATATTTTAATACATTTCTATTTTATCTATCTTATGGACAATTTAGTAACTATATTGGATTAACCCCATGAATCTTGTGCGCAAGTACTGCAAGTTAGACACCTTGTCTCAGCTCTCCAATGGCCCCGTGGAAGCCAGCCCTGTACCTGTCATAGCACCTCATTATATTATACCCAATATGAGTCTATGTAGAACGTCTCTCTGTTATCTCCCCAAATAAACCTCAAGCTTTAAAAAGGCTATATCCTTAATCTTGTATATTTCACAGAGCTAGATATGTTAATATCCACACACTAGGACACTTCCCTGGCAGTACAGTGGTTATTAAGACTCCGTGCTTCCAGTGTAGGGGGTACAGGTTCCATCCCTGGTGAGGGAACTAGGTTCTCATATGTCAAAAAACAATTTTTTGAATTAAAAAATATTTTTTAATTAAAAAAATTTCCACACATCAGGTACACAATGCTCGTTAATGCAGTTTTCGCCAATACATAAATAAATGCCTTTAAGATATACAGTTAACACAATCATTGTTTTCATCTGATAAAGCTTCTTACACTTAGTCCTCCTCTTGAATGTGGTACCAAATGCACAATCACCCTCTTGTAGCCTCAATTGACACGCCCAACTTGGAAGTTATATTTTGGATGCTATATGAATGTTTAGAAGGAGGATTCAACCTAGTCTTTATTACAAAGAATTTTTCAAGGAAGTGAGCTTAAATGAAGACCCGAAAGATAAGGAGCACCTTCCCATGTGAAGAGTAGGGGGAAAAGCACTCCAGACAAAGCATAGCAAGGGGGCTGGTGCATGCAAGGAAAAGACAAGATGGCAACATGGAGGAAGGACAGTGACGTCACTGCAGACTCCAGCTGCTCGGGGTGACCGTGCAAGCAGGCTGCACATCCCCTCCAATAGTGGGGAGCAGACTGATGGGGTAGCAACACAGGTTTCAGCCAACCTCCTGATCTTAGTCTGACTGAAAATCACTCATTTTTACTTATATAATTGCTCAAATATATTCTGATTGCCACCATCCATCAGTAGAGTCTCTTTCCAATCCAGGAGAGAGAAGTGTCAGCTATCACCTGGGTACAGTAGTTACTCACCAAACAAAACCATGAATTGCTGTTCTTGATTGATTCTCTAGTCACAACTAATGATAACTGATAACTCTCACCTGGACAATAATCAAAACAGAGCAATCAAAAATAGTTTTACTTAAAGCAATAGGCTTATTAGTCACTACATGTTAACAATAAAATTTTTAGTGTATTGAATTTTTAAGCCTAGTCAAATCTTCAATAGTCATCCACCTGATCCCAAATACTTGGGTTTTTCCTACATATTGGGGTAAAAACAATCATTAAATGATGCTTTTACCTTAAAAAAAAAAACCCAGATGCATTTGGTAGTATTTGAAAATCCACCTTATGTGGCAATAAAAACTAGCAATGGCTTACTTTGCCAAATGTGTGTAACCTATGTTTTGGGATATAACACAATTTTCCATATAATAATAATCAGAACATTTGTTGTATGATATATGCACCATACAAATTTAAGTATCAAATGTTTTTGAACATGAAGTCTATTAGAAACACTGGATCTCAGGAAAGATCAAATGATATTCACATATGCAAGTGCTTTGAAAATGCTAAAGGGCTATAAAACATATCAAGTAAGGTATGAAAGTAATATATACACACAATAGCAGAAACCAAATGTAAGTGCATGCAGCAGATGATGCAATGATTCTTATTTGTCTAATTTGCATTTTCAGAAAAGACTGTTCCTATGTTAGAGCAGCAGCGAAGTTTACAACAAGTTTTCTTTGTTCCTGGCAAACAAAAAAAGGTTAAGAATTTGCAGACAAGTCTTGGCAAAGAGACATTCTGATTCAGCCTTGCCAATCCCTGGGAGCTACAATATACAGCTGGAAAATGTACATAGATTATGGACTTGTTCAAAAATTTTCAATTAGTGTTGCCAATCAGTACACCTTTAGGACATCATTGGGTCTTGAGAACTATGAAAATACTTCTAGAGCACTGGAGACCATAGTTGGTTCCTCCCATCCTTATTTCTATGCAAAACTGCTATTTGGGTTGAAATAGGAAAACAGCATAACCAAGAGCACTTTAGTCCGCCTAGATAAGGCATCTGATTTGGAATACCACATTTTCATACTTTTAGAGATTAACTAGACTGTTGCCCATCACAAAGTTTTGTTTTCATTGACATGCAGAAAAAAACTGTTAATTTTATCCTCAAAAAAGATACATTTATTTATTTTTTTGGTATCTGATGATACTTCTGGCTGCTCATGCATATCATTAGACCAGGCCTTAGAGATTCAAAGGATGGTGTAACCAAAGGGAATTGATCAGACATGTAGTTGATCAATCATGTAATTGATTCCTCTGACCTATTACCCCATTAAACACATAAAGCCTGAACCTCAAAGAGGTATTTGCAGTATACCTTTGTTTCTAGAGCTTTTATTTAAAGTGACAAATCAACTGCTATAGAGAAATAATGGCCACTTTTTTTTTTTTTTCTGAAGAGCTAAATGTTTCAAGAATTTTTCCCTCTCCTTTCTCTTTTTCTTGCTTGCTCAGACAGGATGATACACTTCCTCTTTGTCAGCCTGCCTCATAGCCTCAAATTCTTTGGCCCCTTATATGGAAAGATACCACTTGCTTAAACATGTCAAGAAGCACAAATAAAAAGAAATCACTAAAAAGATTTAAATGTATATCTTATACATAAATACATAAACTAGGTTCAGTAGACCAGCCAGTACCAAGAATTACCCAAAATAAGGTATTACACAAAATAGTCGACCATGACCTGACATGAGACTTATGTCATTAAAATGGTCTTATACATACTTCTCTGTTTCATCTGCTTATTCCAGAATTACAGATTCCTTTACAGATAATTGCCTTTATGTAAAGGTCATAATTTTACAGTTCCAAGTTTTCACCTATTATATCTTCACTTGAATCATTTTAAAACTAAAAGAAATAAAATGAAAACAATCTAGACCAAAATAGATATCCCAACACTGTCTTTTAAAACTAGCTTTTCTACTTCTTTTTGTTTGAGTTACAAAATAAACACATGCTTCTTATAAACAAATGCAAACAGCTTATGACTATAAAAAAAGGAAAAATGGAAATTCCTCCTTCAAAAGCATCCTCATAATCCCTCTTCCAGAAACATCCATGGTACGTGGGAAGCAATACAGTATTGTGTTAAAGATTTTAAGTGCTGAAATCAACCTACCTGGCTTCATATCTCTTTCACTTAGGGTTTATAAATAGCTCCTGCATGCATGCTAAATCGCTTCAGTCATGTCTGACTTTTTGCAACCCTATGGACTGTAGTCTGCCAGGCTCCTCTGTGAATGGGATTCTCCAAGCAAGACTACTGGAGTGGGTTGCCCTTTCCTACTCAGGGGATCTTCCTGGCCCAGGGATCGAACCTGTCTCCTGCATTGGCAGGCAGGTTCTTTACCACTAGCGCCACTGTGGCTCCTACCCAATCATAATGTACATGTTTCTCCTGAGTGTATGCACAGAATTGTGTGTTTGTATGTGTGTGTGTTTATCTTGATGAGAAAGAAGAATGGCGAGGCAGGGTCATATAAGTTTGCTTATTGATATGTTTGTGGATAAAAATCTGTCGCCTGTCATTTCATAATTGTTTGAATGTGCCTGTCTCATTGCTCTGTGAATTGGAACAGTTTCCATCTTATCTGGTCTGGTAGGTAAAAATCTCAGTCCATAATTCAAAAAAGTAAAAAATATACCCTTATTTTCTCAAAGTTGATTTAAATCCATCATCTCTGGGATGGGAGAGAAAAGTAACCTAGTCTTCCTAGGATCCTCTATGCAGAGATGGTTTTCCCCTGGGTACTGGGTGGATGGGACAAAACCAGAGCAGAGGAGAGTCCTTGGTCCTGGGATCATCCATCCTCCTAGAGCACAGAGAAGACACCATGTCTCAGCTTGCATGGCCCTTATAGGTGGTGGCCCCTGATGCTCTGGCATACAAACTTAAAGCTTTGTTGTGGCTTGCAGTGAAGCCATAAGCCTCAACAGAACACACAGCCTTTTTTCCTCTGGGGTCACTCTTCCTGTAGTTGTGTGTCTGCCCATCCTATCCACCCCACCCTTCCTGGCAAGATGAAGGTCCCTATTCATGAACATGTATTCATGAGGGCCTTTGAACTGTGGGTGCCTTACTGTCTTCTTAGCAGTATGATCCAAGAAGTGGAGGGCTGATTTTTCATCTCGTCTTCCCAGGTACTGGTAAGCATTTCTCTTTTTTTTCCTCTTTTCCTCCATCTTATTAAAATCTTTTTTTTTTTGTTTTTTAAAGGTCTAGGATAGCTGAACTTCCTGATGTTCAAGCTGGTTTTAGAAAAGGCAGAGGAACCAGAGATCAAATTGCCAACATCTGCTGGATCATCGAAAAAGCAAGAGAGTTCCAGAAAAACATCTATTTCTGCTTTATTGACTATGCCAAAGGCTTTGACTGTGTAGATCACAAGAAACTGTGGAAAATTCTGAAAGAGATGGGAATACCAGACCACCTGATCTGCCTCTTGAGAAATTTGTATGCAGGTCAGAAAGCAACAGTTAGAACTGGACATGGAACAACAGACTGGTTCCAAATAGGAAAAGGAGTACGTCAAGGCTGTATATTGTCACCATGTTTATTTAACTTATATGCAGAGTACATCATGAGAAACACTGGACTGGAAGAAACACAAGCTGGAATCAAGATTGCCAGGAGAAATATCAATAACCTCAGATATGCAGATGACACCACCCTTATGGCAGAAAGTGAAGAGGAACTAAAAAGCCTCTTGATGAAAGTGAAAGAGGAGAGTGAAAAAGTTGGCTTAAAGCTCAACATTCAGAAAACAAAGATCATAGCATCCGGTCCCGTCACTTCATGGGAAATAGATGGGCAAACAGTGGAAACAGTGTCAGACTTTATTTTTCTGGGCTCCAAAATCACTGCAGATGGTGACTGCAGCCATGAAATTAAAAGACGCTTACTCCTTGGAAGGAAAGTTATGACCAACCTAGATAGCATATTCAAAAGCAGAGACATCACTTTGCCAACAAAGGTTCGCCTAGTCAAGGCTATGATTTTTCCAGTGGTCATGTATGGATGTGAGAGCTGGACTGTGAAGAAGGCTGAGCACTGAAGAATTGATGCTTTTGAACTGTGGTGTTGGAGAAGACTCTTGAGAGTCCCTTGGACTGCAAGGAGATCCAACCAGTCATTCTGAAGGAGATCAGCCCTGGGATTTCTTTGGAAGGAATGATGCTAAAGCTGAAACTCCAGTACTTTGGCCACCTCATGGGAAGAGTTGACTCACTGGAAAAGACTCTGATGCTGGGAGGGATTGGGGGCAAGAGGAGAAGGGGACGACAGAGGATGAGATGGCTGGATGGCATCACTGACTCAATGGATGTGAGTCTGGGTGACCTCCGGGAGCTGGTGATGGACAGGGAGGCCTGGTGTGCTGTGATTCATGGGGTCGCAAAGAGTCGGACATGACTGAGCGACTGATCTGATCTGATCTAAGGATAGCTATGTTCTTTCACCTGTTCTGGCCAAGACATTTCTTTCCCAACAGTTAGAAATCTTCTCTCTCTTTTGGGATTAAGCTTGAGTGGGAAGTTAAACCGGAAATAGAATCTTGCATGCCATGCTGTGTTCCTTCCTTCCTGTAATAATTTCAGCCTCTGAATGAAAGGAAAGTAAAAGAATCAAAGCAGATAGAAATGTTAATTTCTAAAAATATTAACACCCCCCCCCCCATATACACACAAATTAAAAGACGCTTGCTCCTTGGAAGAAAAGCTATGACAAACCTAGACAGTGTATTAAAAAGCAGAGACATTAGTTTGCCAACAAAGTTCCGTCTAGTCAAAGCTATGGTTTTTCCCATAGTCATGTACGGATGTGAGACTTGGAACATAAAGAAGGGTGAGCAACAAAGAATTGATGCTTTCAAACTGTGGTGTTGGAGAACACTCTTGAGAGTTCCTTAAATGCCTCTGTCAGATCTCTGTAGTCAACAGAACTCTCATGCAACTAACATTGCAACTAACATTCCATAGACTGGCCTCAATCTACCATTTTAGTTTCTTTTTTAAGATATGGACTCCCACAAATCTTATGCTTCTACCACCTGAAGAATCTGTTTGTGCTTCAAAGATGTGACAAATACTCTACCACTAACCTGCTTCACATTCCACCTCCTGGAATCACCTCCCCTCAACCTGAACTCCTATTCTGCTTCAGAATTCAGCTCTGAATTTAATAGGCTGCATGCTCCTTAATGGGTCCACTCTGAAGGGAATCAGAATATAGATAACCTTGTTTGGGGGCTTCCCTGGTGACTCAGTCAGCTATTGGGTAATATCCACTCATGCAAGATCATCTTGGTACTGAATCTCCATCTTCAACAAGTCACTTTTTCTGCCTTGGACAGGGCCAGTGGGGTTCAGTGGTAGGTAGCACCTTCCTCAAAGGGAAATTTTTGCCCCACTTCTTCAGGTAGGTAAGGGGAAGGCAGAGAATTCTTCCTGCATCTGTAGATTCCCAGCTGCCTTCAGTTGAAAATAATCCTTATTTTATTTCACACTGGTAGGTTTGGAGGTGGCATATGGGTATACCCTGGAGATATTGTGGGTTCAGTTCCCAGCCCATCACCGTAAAGCTAGTCACAACTTTTTTGGTTTCCTACTGCATGTAAGCATTAAGTTTACACTATATGGTAGTCTATTAAGTGTGTGAAAGCATTATGTATTAAAAAGTGCACATAACTTAATAAAAATATTTTATTGCTAAAAAAGTCCCAAAACAATGACAACAGTAACATCAAAGATCACTGATCACAGATCACCATGACAAATACAGTAACAAGGAAAAAGTTTGAAATCCTGTGAGAATTACTAAAATTTGATAGTGAGACACAAAGTGAGCAAATGCTATTGGGAAAATGGCAGGAATAGACTTGCTATATGCAGGATTACTACAAACCTTCAATTTGGAGGGGAAAAAAAAATACCCATGAAGGGCTATAAAGCAAAGCACAATAAAACTAGTTTGGTGGTGGTGGTACAGTCACTAAGTCATGTCTGACTCTTGCAACCCCATATACTGTAACCCTCCAGGCTCCTCTGTCCATGGAATTTCCCAGGCAAGAATACTGGAGCAGGTTGCCACTTCCTCCTCCAGGGGATCTTCCTGACCCAGAGACTGAAGCCAAGTCTCTTTCATCTCCTGTATTGTTAGGTGGATTTTTTTTTTTTTAAGCACTGAACCACCTGGGAAGCCTAAGTACTATTATACCGAGTTTTTAATATATAAAGGCAAGATTCTAGGACTTGTTGGTTCTTTCCCAAGCTTAATGAATTTAACTTGGGAATTAAAATAATAATAATAAAAATGCAAGCGGGTTCTGATATGCATGCTGCTGCTAAGTCGCTTTAGTCGTGTCCGACTCTGTGTGACCTCACAGACGGCAGCCCACCAGGCTCCCCTGTCCCTGGGATTCTCCAGGCAAGAACACTGGAGTGGGTTGCCATTTCCTTCTCCAATGCATGAAAGTGAAAAGTGAGAGTGAAGTCATTCAGTCGTGTCCGACCCTCAGCGACCCCATGGACTGCAGCCCGCCAGGCTCCTCCGTCCATGGGATTTTCCAGACAAGAGTACTGGAGTGGGGTACCATTGCCTTCTCCTCTGATATGCATGAGCAGACATTAAAAAATTGAGAATTCCAGTGAGAGACAAGCCCTACTTAAGCCCATGTACTTTGGTCAACCGCCTCGCCACATAGTCACCCTTTCTAATTTTAGATGAAAATTAGCAATTTCTCAAGAGTTCAGGGGCTATCTATGGTGGGGTAATCAGATAAAAGTCAGCCCAGACAGAATAACAAAGCAACTGCTTTTTTTTAAACATCTTTTTTTCTTCATTACGTACTGTTCAAGGCAAGAGCCGAAACAATAGGAACCTGTTAAGACGTTTGACATAGTGTCTGGGGATGTTTGCTAAAATCTTCAGGGCTTTTGTGACAAAGCTAAACAGCTACAGTAGAGGATTTCATTCCCTTATTACTTAGAACTATCTGTCCAGATTAATATCATAGATTTTTATAAAACTCCTGGAGGAGTATTTTTAAATTCTTATAAATGTATTCCATTCAATCAGACCACCACAGAGAGGTGATTCTGTTCAGAAAGAACTGGCCTGATGCTGACCACCGTAAAAATCATATTTGACAAATCAAAGGAAGTAATCTGAGAAAAAGATAGACTGGCCCATGAAGGTCCATTTTCCCTGTGATGCTGTGAAAATACAGAACCACTTGTCACTGTCAGCTATACCCACTGTCAGTATCACCCATTGTCAGTATCACCCACTCTCTGTCAGTATCACCCACTGACTCAGTTTCAGTGTTGAAGCAAAGAACCAAAGGGAAACATATCAGACCCACAGAAGTGATGGGAAATTTTGCATTATCTTCTGTATTCTTTCTTATCTGACTTTGTCTAGATGTACAACTCCTAAGCAGTATTTTACATATCTGCAAGCTCTTCCCTTGGCTAAGAACTATGTGTATGCAGGACCAGAAGTACGTACTTTGTAATTTTACTCAAATTATTTGAAGGTTTGGAAATAGGAATTGTACTAAATTTACCACTAAGGACAAAGCGTATCAAGGTACAGGCACATGGAAGAGCTAAAGAATTATTCAAATATATGGACGCCAAGGGCGGGTAGGGGGATGAACTGTGTGATGGAGACTGACATATACACTACTGTGTATAATACAGATAACTAGTGAGAACCTACTGCAGAGTACAGGGGGCAGAAAAAGAAGCTGCAATCTGTTTACAGGATATAGATTGTTAAAGATGCATTCCAAAATACCTTAGGTGCAGACAAATACTGTTTGATTCCACTTATATGAGGTACCTAGAACAGTCAAATTCATAGAGTCAGAAAGTATACTGGTACATGCCAGGGGCCGAGTGGAGGGCGTTGGAGGCTGGGGAGGGGGTAGGGGGAACTTAGTGTTTAATGGGGACAGTTTCAGTTCAGGAAAGGGAAAAATCAGGAGCTGGATAATGGTGAGAGTCGTACAACAGTGTGAATGTACCTAGTGCTGCTGAGATGTATACTTGCTGCTGCTCCTGCTGCTGTCGCTTCAGTCGTGTCCAACTCTGTGCGACCCCATAGACGGCAGCCCACCAGGCTCCTCCATCCCTGGGATTCTCCAGGCAAGAACACTGGAGTGGGTTGCCATTTCCTTCTCCAATGCATGAAAGTGAAAAGTGACAGTCAAGTCGCTCAGTCGTGTCCAACTCGTAGCGACCCCATGGACTGCAGCCCACCAGGCTCCTCCGCCCATGGGATTTTCCAGGCAAGAGTACTGAAGTGGGGTGCCATTGCCTTCTCCACTGTATACTTAAATGTGGTTAAAAGAGTATGTTTTATATTATGTGACTTTTACTACAATAAAAACTTCTTAAAAAATGAATTGAATTATTCTTAAAAAAAAAAAAAAAATTCCAGGGTAAGAAATCAATCTGAGTAAACCTGGACACCGGTTTTTCTAAGCTCTGATTTTCATTAAAATCTATTTTTTTCTAGCTTTATTTTTTGTTGTCCATCTCCTTTTTAGCTTTTCCACATGGCCACTAAAAGAAATTCTTTTCTCCATGGTTGATTTGGTCATTTGAACTTTAAGCCCAAATACGTAACTGACCAAGTGAACAGAGGATAAGTCCCCGCCCCGACAGAGATGCACACGTCCCCGCCCCCACAGAGATGCACACGTCCCCGCCCCCACAGAGATGCACTCCTTTTTGTCCAGGCCATCCAGGTAGGGTTTTCAAAATACTAACAAGTGTATCACGTTGGCTCTGTTTTTAGACACAGTTCTGTTTGATGTACAGTTATATTACAAATTTAAAAGACAGATTAAAATAGGATACATAGTATGAAAAGGTAGTGCAAATGTGACTCAATATATATATGGAAGAAATACACCAAAATAGTAAAAGTCTTAAGAATGATCTTCTCTAGTGGGACAGTTATAGGTTATAGTTCCTGGTAGCTTCCAATGTTCTACAATAAACACATACTACTTTTATAACCAGAAAGATTAATTTAAAAAGAGGAGCTTATAAGTAAGCTTTTATTAAAGGATAGGATCCCCCCTTTTCTTTTTCATCATTGAATTCTTCACAGTGTATTTAATTGGAAAGTGTTTTATTATTATAAAAGCCACTTGATTATAACATTGCATTTGCCACAAACAAGCAATTTAAAATAATTATTACAAAGTGAGGTGACCACTTATTTGCAACTAAAAACATTTTCTATGCATTTCCCCTTTCATTTTTCTATTACTTCCTTGCAAACATTTAAAAAAAATTCTTCTTTTAATACAGTGATGGATTTTGTAACCATACTCTCAGGATTAGAAAGAATTTTCATGATCGTCTATTCCAACATCACCTGGAATTACCTAACTAAAACTTGACATCCTCTAACAGAGGCAATTTCATTCTCTTTCCAGAGAGTTCATACACGTCAGCAAAGTTAACAGCAACATTATTTAATCTATTTGTATGTATTAACCAGTTTTTTCCTCACAGAGAATAAAGATATTTGAAATGGATTTTCGCTTTTTAATAACAATATACTCCACTATATCAAACCAACTCCACTATGCTAATTACCACATGGGAGATTGCAATTTCTAAATGAAGCATTTACAAGGATGTCATTGTGTCTCTTTGAAATGCATGACCCTTCTATTCCACTTGCTTTTTCAAGGTGTCTCAGAGTTGGACACGACTGAAGTGACTTAGCAGCAGCAGCAGCAGCAGAAGATAGAATCCTCCATTCCGAAGTCACAAAGTCACTTCTCTTATTAAATTTAAGCAAAGAAGAAATAATTCAGCTATATGGATAAAAGGCAGCTGCTCTTGGCCAGTCGTTCCGAGTTTATTTTCTGAGATAGGCAGTGGGAGCCGGAGGCAGCATCGCCCAGTGAGTGGTCTGCTAAGCAGAGCTAATCCAGACCCTGCTTTCACTTCTTTGTGGATCTCAGGACCTTTCATGAAGCCTCTTAGTTCAGCTATTCTAATGGGTTTAGAGTCACCAGTCCCATGTCTTAGGAGATTTTTAGAGCATGATTAACAAGAAAAGAGGCTCTGGCACACAATAAAAATCTGAAGCTTCCTCACTCCTGCAGATACCTAATTTAACATACAGAAGGATTCTTAATTACCTCCATTTGGGTAGAGATAAAGTTACCTTCGGGGAAAGCAATGGCACCCCACCCCAGTACTTTTGCCTGGAAAATTCCATGGACGGAAGATCCTGGTAGGCTCTAGTCCATGGGGTCGCTAAGAGTCGGACACGACTGAGCGACTTCACTTTCACTTTTCACTTTCATGCATTGGAGAAGAAAATGGCAACCCACTCCAGTGTTCTTGCCTGGAGAATCCCAGGGACGGGGAAGCCTGGTGAGCTTCCGTCTATGGGGTCGCACAGAGTCGGACACGACTGAAGCGACTTAGCAGTAGCAGCAGCAAAGTTACCTTGAATGGCAAGTGAAAGTCGTTCAGTTGTGAGTGATTCCTTGCAACCCCATGGACTATATAGCCCACCAGGCTCCTCTATCTATGGGAAAGTACTAGAGTGGGTAGCCATTCCCTTCTCCAGGGGATCTTCCCAACCAGGGATCAAACTGGGGTCTCCCACATTGAAGGCGGATTCTTTACCATCTGAGCCACTAGGGAAGCCCTTGAATGGAAAAGCTCTGTTTTAATGAGAACTCTCTTTCCACCTTACTATTACTACTTTTTTTGTTGTTATGCTACTGTACGTTTTGAGAAACACTTCCAACACTTCTTGTTAATATTGTTTACTCAAAATTCAATAAATTTACCTCCCCATCACCCCTCCTCTCTCCTGAACCCACACACTCAAAAACGTATTTAATGAAAACTAGTTCAATGTCACAACAGACTGGACTGAGACAAGCAGATGTAAGAAATTAGAACTGTGAGAGTACAAGGCACCTATAGAGTACAAATAAATGGAAATACTGGGTTGGCCAAAAAGTGCATTTGGGTTTTCCATACCGTCTTATGGAAAAACCCCAAAGGAGTTTTTGGCCAACCCAATACAAGGATGTATACACATGTTGGAACACAGGGACAGAAAACAAGATCCATTTAAAGTTTTTCTTGGTTTCATGTAGTTTTCTGAATCCTCATATTTTATTTTCTTGAAAAATAAAGAGATTTGTCCTAGATCCTTAAGGATGTTTGTCCATAGTGAAAGATCAGTCAGCCCTTTGACATGTTTCAAGGACTAAGTTAAGTGCTGCAAACAGTGCTGGGGTGTACTGGTGGGGATTTTATACGGGGATGTGTTCTTTCTCATAAAAATAAAAAAGAAAGAAAAAGAGGAAAAAGAAAGGTAGAAGCAAAGGGCCTACTGTATAGCACAGGGAACACTATTCAATATTCTGTAATAACCTACATGGGAAAAGAACTTGAAAAAAAATGGTATCTCTATTTATAACTTATTTACTTTGCTGTACCCCTGAAATTAACACAGCATTCAAGTCAACTAGTCAACTACACTCCAATAAAAATCTTTTAAAAAAGTAGAAACAAAATTTGAGAATATTGGTGGATGGGAAGAAAGCGCATGCAAGATTACAAAACCAAATGTCACCCGGGTCAACTGAAAGTCAGTTTGTCAAGGACTCAACCTCTTAATTTAACGCTTGGCGCAGTAGTTGACTTCCATATAACTCAGTCCCACAGGGGCCTGTTGGACATTCCAGCATGTGCTCAACACTGGGTAGGCCCTAATGAATCAGAAAGACAATTTGGTCACACTAACTGTTTGAGGAGAAAATTGCTTTTTTATGTCCTGCTTCAAGTTTTCATATCTCAGCTGGATAAATCTCTCGGATGGGTGAAATAATTATGGGGATGACAAACCAAAATGTAGACGTATGCCTAACAAATCATATCTTGTCCTGACTTTTCTTGGTTATTCAGCATATTTGACTTGACATTCTAATATAGACTTGACTCCAGTTTTCTATGTTTTCAGAGAATAAGCTGCAGAGAAACTTTTATAGCATACAAGGGAGAAAGCCACTTCACCGCAGTCCCAGATAATCAGAAGCAAAAGCAGTCCCTGGGTATATCTATTGGATTTCGTGAACCCCAGAGGAAATGGCTCAAGTCCAGGAAGCTGTTATCCATAGACCAAGGATGTTATGGTGGATCTTGTTATGGCAGGCATTCTGAACTGATTTCCATGAATATCATGTAATTCCCGGAGACATTCTTGGAGTCGGTCGAGGTAGCCTTCTCCAGCATCTGTGCAGATAGGCAGGGCCTGGGAAATGCATCTAAGGCCGGCTACCTGAGGAGCCCATCTCTAGCACATGGTACATCTCAAATAATATGGGGTTGATTAAACTGAAGGGAAGAAAAGCTTCTATTTTGTTAGAACAAAAGGACATTCCACCCCAATCTTCTTGGCCTCAAAAGCAAATTAATGTGCTTGTTCCCTAGTCTCCTATTACAGTAATGAAGGAGTAAAAATCATCTTCCACATGATTGGAGTGATTAGGAAATTTATTTAAATGGTGATTTTTTTTTTTTTTTTTATGAGCATGCCAGGATCATAGATTCAAACACTAATGTCCTTGAACATATTGTATCTTCTTTGTGTGATAACAAAATAAGACAGTTTTCTTGTGAATTGGTTCCCTATGACTAAATCCAAAGATCAGATCAGATCAGATCAGATCAGTCGCTCAGTCGTGTCCGACTCTTTGCGACCCCATGAACCGCAGCACGCCAGGCCTCCCTGTCCATCACCAGCTCCCGGAGGTCACTCAGACTCGCATCCATTGAGTCAGTGATGCCATCCAGCCACCTCATCCTCTGTCGTCCCCTTCTCCTCCTGCCCTCAATCCCTCCCAGCATCAGAGTCTTCTCCAATGAGTCAACTCTTCGCATGAGGTGGCCAAAATACTGGAGTTTCAGCTTTAGCATCATTCCTTCTAAAGAAATTCCAGGATTGATCTCCTTCAGAATGGACTGGTTGGATCTTCTTGCAGTCCAAGGGACTCTCAAGAGTCTTCTCCAACACCACAGTTCAAAAGCATCAATTCTTCGGCGTTCAGCCTTCCTCACAGTCCAGCTCTCACATCCATACATGACCACAGGAAAGACCATAGCCTTGACTAGGCGAACCTTTGTTGGCAAAGTAATGTCTCTGCTTTTGAATATGCTATCTAGGTTGGTCATAACTTTCCTTCCAAGGAGTAAGCGTCTTTTAATTTCATGGCTGCAGTCACCATCTGCAGTGATTTTGGAGCCCAGAAAAACAAAGTCTGACACTGTTTCCACTGTTTCCCCATCTATTTCCCATGCAGTGATGGGACCAGATGCCATGATCTTCGTTTTCTGAATGTTGAGCTTTAAGCCAACCTTTTCACTCTCCACTTTCACTTTCATCAAGAGGCTTTATAGCCCCTCTTCACTTTCTGCCATAAGAGTCGTGTCATCTGCATATCTGAGGTTATTGATATTTCTCCCGGCAATCTTGATTCCAACTTGTGTTTCTTCCAGTCCAGCATTTCTCATGATGTACTCTGCATATAAGTTAAATAAACATGGTGACAATATGCAGCCTTGACGAACTCCTTTTCCTATTTGGAACCAGTCTGTTGTTCCATGACCAGTTCTAACTGTTGCTTCCTGACCTGCATACAGATTTCTTAAGAGGCAGATCAGGTGGTCTGGTATTCCCATCTCTTTCATAATTTTCCAGAGTTTATTGTGATCCAAAGATACTAATGTGAAAGAGACAGAGAAGTTTCAAAGTATGCAAAATAATTGTGTTGGCATCAAATAATCAGTCATAATTGGGGTCTGTATAGGTCAGACTCTGGTATCTTGGGGGTGTTTTTCTCCTCATCTTCCCAAGATTTCCATTGTCAGCCTACTTAAAGAAATTACTTAGAAATTATAGGAATTATAAGAAATATCATGAGATTAAGAGAGGCCTCCCTAGGACTTCCCTCGTGGTTCAGTGGTTAAGGCTTTTTCTCCCAATGCAGGGAGTATGCAATCCCAGGGTCTAAGATCTCACATGCCTCATGGCCAAAAACCAGATCATAAACAACAGAATCAACATTGTACCAAAGTCAATAAAGACTTTGGAAGTAGTTACACCAAAAAAACCTGCAAAATCACTGCAGATGGTGACTGCAGCCATGAAATTAAAAGACGCTTACTCCTTGGAAGAAAAGTTATATACATGGAGGAAACCAGAATTGAAAGAGACACGTGTACCCCAGTGTTCATCGCAGCACTGTTTCCTAGATGTCCATCAGCAGATGAATGGATAAGAAAGCTGTGGTACTTATACACAATGGAGTATTACTCAGCCATTAAAAAGAATAAATTTGAATCAGTTCTAATGAGGTGGATGGAACTGGAGCCTATTATACAGAGTGAACTAAGCCAGAAAGAAAAACACCAATACAGTATACTAACACATATATATGGAATTTAGAAAGATGGTAATGATAACGCTGTATGTGAGACCTCAAAAGAGACACAGATGTATAGAACAGTCTTTTGGACTCTGTGGGAGAGGACGAGGGTGGGATGATTTGGGAGAATGGCATTGAAACATGTATAATATCATGTAAGAGACTAATCACTAGTCCAGGTTCGATGCAGGATACAGGGTGCTTGGGGCTGGTGCACTGGGATGACCCAGAGGGATGGTACAGGGAGGGAGGGGGGAAGGGGGTTCAGGATGGGGAACACGTGTACACCCATGGCGGATTCATGTTGATGTATGGCAAAACCAATACAATATTGTAGAATTAAAAAAAAAAAAATTTCATGGCTGCAAAGAAAAGTTATGACCAACCTAGATAGCATATTCAAAAGCAGAGACATTACTTTGCCAACAAAGGTCCGTCTAGACAAGGCTATGGTTTCTCCTGTGGTCATGTACGGATATGAGAGTTGGACTGTGAAGAAAGCTGAGCACCGAAGAATTGATGCTTTTGAACTGTGGTGCTGGGGAAGACTCTTGAGAGTCCCCTGGACTGCAAGGAGATCCAGCCAGTCCATTTTAAAGGAGATCAGCTCTGGGTGTTCTTTGGAAGGAATGATGCTAAAGCTGAAACTCCAGTACTTTGGCCACCTCATGCAAAGAGTTGACTCATTGGAAAAGACTCTGATGCTGGGAGGGATTGGGGGCAGGAGGAGAAGGGGACGACAGAGGATGAGATGGCTGGATGGCATCACTGACTTGATGGACTTGAGTCTGAGTGAACTCCGGGAGATGGTGATGGACAGGGAGGCCTGGAGTGCTGCAGTGATTCATGGAGTTGCAATAAGTCGGACATGACTGAGCGACTGAACTGAACTGAACACATACACAAAAAATCTTAAAAAAAAAAAAAAGATGCCTCCCTTGGGATGAGGAAAAAAATATATATATATATATAGTTCCCTCTGCCCAGATGGCTCAGTGGTAAAGAATCAGACTGCCAGTGCAGGAGACGTAGGCTCCATGTCTGGGTCAGGAAGATCCCCTGGAGGAGGAAATGGCAACCCACTGCAGTATTCTTGCTGGGAAATACCATGGGCAGAGGAGCCTGGTTGGGCTACAGTCCATGGAGTCTCAAAGAGTCAGACACCGCTGAGGGACTGAACACTTGGAATGTTTGTGAACACTGACCCTTGATTTACTGGAGTCTTCTGATAACATTCACACAAGCATATTAAGAAATATAAGGGATATAAAACAGAAGATTGGGGACAGTAGGGGGAAATTGCCATAGTGGTGCTGAACGATTGTGGGCAGGTAGAGAGCACAACAAAATGGTCAAGCGCTCCACCCCCAGGACTGAATGTGTGGTGGCTGTTCTTTCCTTTTCATTCTTGACTTCCTTCTCTTTTTAGAGGTGGGAAATGAAACAAGGAGCTGAGTGGCCAAGGTTGGTAAAGAAATGATACAAGTAAACAAACTTGGTAAGCAAAAGAGATGTTAAAATAGTTCAAGACAAAGGGTCCTGATCTCTGGTGGTTCTTCCAGGACTTGCAGAGACCTTGGGCTCTGACACCCTGCTCTCCATTCATGTGGCCGCGAGTGCGAGGAATGCTGCTTCTGCTCTGTATTTAATACGGATGATAACAACAGAATGCTTCACCCCGAGCAGGGACTGAATCAAAGTTGATCAACTGTTGCCTACTTTATGAATCCCAAAGGCTGCCTCCAGAACGGTCCTTCAAGTCATCATGCCCTAGAACCTGCTCATTCCCACAGAGTGGCAGTTCTAAAACCTGAGTGTGCAGCAGAATCACAGGGAAGCCTTGTTTAAAAAACAAAAACAAAACCAAGCTGGCCACATCCCCAGTTTCTGATTCAGTAGGTCTGTGATGGCCTCAAAAATTTGCACTTTTAACCAGTTCCCAGGTGCTGCTGATACCACAGGTCCTGGGGTCTGCACACAGAAAGCTACCGCCCCATGCTGCTGCTGCTAAGTCGCTTCAGTCGTGTCCGACTCTATGCGACCCCATAGACAGCAGCCCACTAGGCTCTGCCGTCCCTGGGATTCTCCAGGCAAGAACACTGGAGTGGGGTGCCACTTCCTTCTCCAATGCATGAAAGTGAAAAGGGAAAGTGAAGTTGCTCAGTCCTGTTCGACTCTTAGCAACCCCATGGACTGCAGCCTACCAGGCTCCTCCGTCCATGGGATTTTCCAGGCAAGAGTACTGGAGTGGGGTGCCATTGCCTCCTCTGTGTGTCCTCTGCAATGCCTAGCTAAACAACCTTTGGTATATAAGCTACTTTCAACCTTGATTGTACATTAGCACCACCCAGAGAACTTAAAAAAAAAAAATGCCTAGAGCCCCATGAGACACCAACTAATTAATTTTGAATCTCTGGGAGTTGGAATTGGACTCTTTTGAGCTTCACAGCTGATACTGATATCCAGTGATAGGTAAGCGCCTCTACTGCAAACCAATGGTCCTCAAACTCTGGCTTAAAGATCACCTGGAGGGCTTGTTAAAATTCAGCCCCATCCCCAGAGTTTCCGATTCAGTTGCTCTTGAGTGCATCTGAAAAATCTGTAATTTCAGTAAGTTTCCAGGTGATGCTTATGGCTGCTGGTGTGGGAACAGACTGAGTGAGAACCACTGCCACAAACTGTCTAAAATGATTCTTGGATAAACTAAATAATAAATGTAGGAGATACACGAAAGGTACATACAATTTAAATGTATTTAGAACATCCAAAACCACAAGTTAACAAAGAAGAATGAAGGGAAGCGGAGAAGTTTTTCAACTGGACTCCCAAGTACAATTTTTTGGGGAAGAGTCTTGAAACATTAATCTCTGAAATATTAAAGGGATGGTGATGACAACGTTCTGGACGAGCCGAAGGTTGGCTGTATTTTCCACTGACATAATATTTGCCAACTATTGTTAAATGAAAGCCTGTTACCGACATTTGGAGAACGTTTATGAGTTATTAATTTAAATATTTACCTTCCATTAGTTAATATCTTTGATTTTCGGCAGCCTAGACTCACACAGTCTTAGTCCTTCCCCAGGCAGACAGCTGGAACCCTCCTTAGAAAAAGTCTACCCTACTCCCAGCCCTGAAATGGTGCTGCCATTGTTTCAGCTTTGAAGGGTCATTCTCACCTAGGTGCTACAGATTTCTGTGCCATCTAAGACTCCACCCCTTGTCTCTCCATTTCTGCCTCTTTATTCCATCGATCACACAGTTCAGTCCCAACAACTCGTGGGACTGAAGGAGTTGTTTTCAGCCATTTCCTTGGGGCTGCTCCCCAAATGGTCGAAGGGATAAAGATCTCTCTCTTCAATGGACTTTCGTTTGTCCCTGCATTTCATTTCCTATGTGATGATTACAATTCCAGGAGAACGGTTACTTTCCCATTCCCAGTCTTCCATGAATTCCTCTGATGTTGCTTTGGCAATGCACTTGTTTGAGTAGAACTTCTAGGCAATAGACACGGCCGCATATTTTGTCATGGAATTGAATTCTTTACTATTTAGTAATGTTCATAGGGGGTGTTGAAATAAATGAAAACCAAATTAATCATGCTGTATGTTCTGACATAGGGCTTTAAAAAAATAGGGTAAAATATATCTTCCCAAGGATCACAGAGTTTCAGGATGCTTGAACTGATACGTGAACAGAGAGCTTAAATTTTCAAAATCATCCCTCTACTTTTTTAAATTGGAGGATAATAGCTTTATGATGCTGTGCTAGTTTCTGCTGTGGAACATGAATCAGGTATACATATAGCCCCTCCCTCCAACCCCCCACCTATTATCTTGATTCTACCTTCCCTCCACTGTAAGAATGAAATGTAGGCTGAAAGCAATGAAATCAGAGTGGTTGATGGAAACTGTTCATCCTAAAATATTTGGGGGAAATAATAGAAGATGCCATCAGCTCTGCTAAACAGGGTCTGGGATTAAAACAAAAAATCAGGACACAATAGAGAGGAAAGAGCTGCAAGTTAATTAGCCAGCAGGATGCTTTTCATTTGGGGGTAGACTGTGGAGCTGTAAGAAACCATGAGTCTCTGGAAAGATTCCATCTAATGGGGCCCAACAATTAGAATCACGACCGCCTTTGTAGCCTGTTACACAACCTCATGGCTTTAAAATAGATCTGTCAGGAATGACTGAAGGCTGCAGGCAATTCACTTCCCTCCACAACCATCTGCTGAGTATTCTCAGTTCAGACTCCGGTTGAAAGGGACCCATAACGGGTCTCCTGAGTAGACCCC
Organism: Tragelaphus eurycerus; assembly: GCA_935064755.1. Classification (NCBI taxonomy): domain Eukaryota; kingdom Metazoa; phylum Chordata; class Mammalia; order Artiodactyla; family Bovidae; genus Tragelaphus; species Tragelaphus eurycerus. The sequence goes on along the minus strand of CAKXYN010000034.1, from coordinate 4,738,891 downwards.
CCACCTCTTTAAAAATCCTTTAGACCCTAGTGTTTAGAGAAATGCTTCCAATCCACAAAAACCAGGCTGTGCTCCTCAACAGATGCTCTGGGCCTGGCTTTTTAAGGTTCAGTGGCATCAAATGCTCCACAGGAGAGTCAGGACTCCAGGGGACAGACACCAGGCGGAAGGAATCCATGGATGAAATGGTGCACATTTCATTTGTTCAGGGATTTCTAAGATCTCATTTGCCTCTTATCTCTGGAATGGCAGACCATAGCGACATCCACCAAGACTCCTAGAATCATACTTGGGAAGGGAAATTAGTAACCTGAAGATACCAAGCCCTCCCTTATAACAAGTATAAAAAAAAAAATCAGTCTCCAAAAATCTATTTTTTCAAAGCAGCTTCTTTCTCAGTCAGACATCAGAAGTCAAATGAATATCCATTTTAAAACTAGCAGTGTGTCCCTGTCCATCTAAAGGTCTTAGTGTATAGCACAGGGAACTCTGCTCAATGTTATGTGGCAGCCTGGATGGGAAGGGAGTTTGGGGGAGAATGGATACATGTATATGTATGGCTGGGTCACTTTGCTGTCCACCTGAAACTATCACAACACTGTTAATTGGTTATACTCCAATACAAAGTAAAGAGTTTAAAAAAAAAAAGAAGTCAAATGGGTCAAAGTTACCTCCTGTGTCCTTTGGGTAGAGTAAAATCTGAGCTATTGGCTGAGTTAAAGTTGCCCCTTCAGCCTCACCTCATTCATGCTTTCAGTGGCAGATTTGAGGCAGTATCACAAGTTTCAGTCAAAACTGATTTTTACTCTTTTTTTTTCCCCCAAATTAAAAAACACATAATCTAATAGGTCACCAGGGACATACACATACCATTATACATGTTACTATTGGCAAGAGTAGAAACTCCAAAATTTAGAAGAGATTTTGTTTTGCCTATTATGTTCATTTTACAAAAATGTATTCTATATGTTTTTAATGAACAAAACGATCGTTTCATTCACTTCGAATTTTTCAGTCCCTTCATTAATGTGTATCAGGTACCTACTCTCTACTAGGTTTGGAAAGAAAAGATGATCTAGAGTTGGCATTAAATTTTTGGCAATTGTTTAGCCTCTTGAGGAAGCCTCTTATGGTATCTTAAAAAGACTGCTTTTACTTTTGACATGAAAGGCCAAGAGTAAATTTTATCATTTCTGAAAAAGAGAAAAATTAGAATATTTTCCATCATGTTTTATCACACCAGGAAAAAGCAAAATGAGCAACATGGATGGACCTAGAAATGATTATACTAAGTCAGATAGAGGAAGACAAATACCTCTAGGACAGCACTTCTATGTGGAATCTAAAAGAGTGATACATATGAAAATATTTGCAAAACAGAGAGAGTCAGACACAGAAAAAACAAACAAACAAACAACTTATGGTTACCAAAGGGGAAAACATGAGAGAGGAATAAATTAGAGAGTTTGGGATCAACAGATAAACACGGCTGCTAAGCTAGTGGAGGTGATGGAATTCCAGTGGAGCTATTCCAAGTCCTGAAAGATGATGCTGTGAAAGTGCTGCACTCAATATGCCAGCAAATTTGGAAAACTCAGCAGTGGCCACAAGATTGGAAAAGGTCAGTTTTCATCCCAATCCCAAAGAAAGGCAATACCAAAGAGTGCTCAAACTACTGCACAATTGCACTCATCTCACATGCTAGTAAAGTAATGCTCAAAATTCTCCAAGCCAGGCTTCAGCAATATGTGAACCGTGAACTTCCTGATGTTCAACCTGGATTTAGAAAAGGCAGAGGAACCAGAGATCAAATTGCCAACATCCGCTGGATCATGGAAAAAGCAAGAGAGTTCCAGAAAAACATCTATTTCTGCTTTATTGACTATGCCAAAGCCTTTGACTGTGTAGATCACAATAAACTGTGGAAAATTCGGAGAGAGATGGGAATACCAGACCACCTGATCTGCCTCTTGAGAAATCTGTATGCAGGTCAGGAAGCAACAGTTAGAACTGATCATGGAACAACAGACTGGTTTCAAATAGGAAAAGGAGTACGTCAAGGCTGTATATTGTCACCATGTTTATTTAACTTATATGCAGAGTACATCATGAGAAATGCTGGACTGGAGGAAACACAAGTTGGAATCAAGATTGCCGGGAGAAATATCAATAACCTCAGATATGCAGATGATACCACCCTTATGGCAGAAAGTGAAGAGGAACTAAAAAGCCTCTTGATGAAAGTGAAAGTGGAGAGTGAAAAGCTCAACATTCAGAAAACGAAGATCATGGCATCTGGTCCCATCACTGCATGGGAAATAGATGGAGAAACAGTGGAAACAGTGTCAGACTTTCTTTTTCTGGACTTCAAAATCACTGCAGATGGTGACTGCAGCCATGAAATTAAAAGACGCTTACTCCTTGGAAGGAAAGTTATGTCCAACCTAGATAGCATATTCAAAAGCAGAGACATCACTTTGCCAACAAAGGTTCGTCTAGTCAAGGCTATGGTCTTTCCTGTGGTCATGTATGGATGTGAGAGCTGGACAGTGAATAAGGCTGAGTGCCGAAGAATTGATGCTTTTGAACTGTGGTGTTGGAGAAGACTCTTGAGAGTCCCTTGGACTGCAAGGAGATCCAACCGGTCCATTCTGAAGGAGATCAGCCCTGGGATTTCTTTGGAAGGAATGATGCTAAAGCTGAAACTCCAGTATTTTGGCCACCTCATGCGAAGAGTTGACTCATTGGAGAAGACTTGGATGCTGGGAGGGATTGAGGGCAGGAGGAGAAGGGGACGACAGAGGATGAGATGGCTGGATGGCATCACTGACTCGATCAATGTGAGTCTGAATGACCTCCTAGAGCTGGTGATGGACAGGAAGGCCTGGCATGCTGCAGTTCATGGGGTCGCAAAGAGTCGGACACGACTGAGCGACTGATCTGATCTGAAGTCGCTTCAGTCACGTCTGACTCTGTGCGACCCCAGAGATGACAGCCCACCAGGCTCCCCCGTCCCTGGGATTCCCCAGGCAAGAACACTGGAGTGGGTTGCCATTTCCTTCTCCAATGCATGAAAGTGAAAAGTGAAAGGTAAGTCGCTCAGTCGTGTCCGACTCTTAGCAACCCCATGGACTGCAGCCTACCAGGCTCCTCTGTCCATGGGATTCTCCAGGCAAGAGTACTGGAGTGGGGTGCCATTGCCTTCTCCAAGATAAACACTACTATATATAAACATAGATAAACAATAGATTTTAAAAAAGCAAAAACAACAGATACACAAACAATAGATTAAAAAACAGATAAACAAATAGATACCCCAATATATCACAGGGAACTATATTCAATATCTTATGCTGCTGCTGCTGCTAAGTCGCTTCAGTCGTGTCCGACTCTGTGCGACCCCATAGATGGCAGCCCACCAGGCTCTGCTGTCCCTGGGATTCTTCAGGCAAGAACACTGGAGTGGGTTGCCATTGCCATCTCCATTGTGTGAAACTGAAAAGTGAAAGTGAAGTCGCTCAGTCCTGTCCGACTCATAGCAACCCCATGGACTGCAGCCTACCAGGCTCCTCCATCCATGGGATTTTCTAGGCAAGAGTATTGGATAATAAACTATAATGGAAAAGAATCTGAAATCCACCTGCAATGCAGGAGACCCAGGTTTGATCCCTTGGTGGGGAAGATCCCCTGGAGAAGAAAATGGCAACGCACTCCAGCATTCTTGCCTGGAGAATCCCATGGACAAAGAAGCTTGGCAGGCTACAGTCCATGGAGTTCCAAAGAGTTGGACTTAGTGGCTAAACCACCATATATAAAATTGAATCACTTAGCTGTACACCTGAAACATTGTAAATCAACTATACTTCAATGAAAGAAATATTCTGTCAATATAAACACAAATAGCAGTTCCTAAATCTCTTGTAGGGCAAAAGCAAAAGAATGTAAGGCACAGGTATGCTACGGTGAGGCACATGTTGGCTTGGCCAAAAAGTCAGTTGAGATGTTACAGAAAAACCCAAACAAACTTTTAGGCCGTATACACGGGGCCGGTGGCGGGGAGGAGAGTAAGCAGGGGTGGAGGACATATAGATTCTATCTCATCTGCCTGCCTGCTGGGTAAGAAACTTGGATTTGGACTTCTCTGGTGGTTCAGCGGCTGAGAATCTGCCTGTCAATACCAATCACACGGGTTCAATTCCTGGCCCAGGAAGATGCCGCATGTTGAGGGACAACTAAGCCTGTGCACCGCAACTACTGAGCCTACACTCTAGAGCCCATGAGTTGCAACTCTTACTACTGAAGCCTAGAGCGTGCCTAGAGCCCAACAAGAGGAACCATCGCGATAAGAAGACACACACTGCAACTGGAGACTAGCCCCACTTGCCACAACTAGGAAAGCAGGCCCATAGCCAAAAATAAAACCAATTTTAAAAAAGGAACTTGGATTTCAAACAGTCATCTTGACCTTAAAGCTGAACTCATCATGTCACCAAGCCCATCTGAACTTCTCTCTTTTCATTAATGTTACCACGTATCAATATGTGGTATTGATGACAGAGGTATGGCAAAACCTCTGCCAATATTGGCTGCCTTTTGTCTTGTTTTCTCTCTGTAAGGCTGTCCCTTGTTTTGCAGTTGCTCAGTTGTGTCCGGCTCTTTGAGACCCCCTGGACTGCAGCACTCCAGGCTTCCCTGTCTTTTACCATCTCCCAGAGCTTGCTCACACTCATGTCCATTGAGTCGGTGATGCCATCCAACTGTCTTTAAGGCATGTCCCTGCTGCTGCTGCTGCTGCTAAGTCACTTCCATGTCCAACTCTGTGCGACCTCATAGATGGAAGCCCACCAGGCTCCCCCGTCCCTGGGATTCTCCAGGCAAGAACACTGGAGTGGGTTGCCATTTCCTTCTCCAATGCATGAAAGTGAAAAGTGAAAGGGAAGTCGCTCAGTCGTGTCCAACTCTTAGAGACCCCATGGACTGCAGCCTACCAGGCTCCTCAGCCCATGGGACTCTCCAGGCAAGAGTACTGGAGTGGGGTGCCATTACCTTCTCTGAGGCATGTCCCTAAAGCATGCTAATTCCAAATGGATGTTACCACTGTCTATTCATTCTCCTGCCCAATGATGGCAACACTGAATGGCTGTCTAATACTTTCATCGCAGTAGCCCACTGTGGCTTCTTCACCACTTTTTTTTTCTTCTCATTTGCATTGTGTATTGCACAGAAATGAAGTAGTCCCATTGAGACACCATTTGTGTTCTGTTTACCATCTGAATCAAATCCTTAAATGGCTTGTCCTGAAACTCTGTGGTTCTTCCCAAGCTTTCTTAAGGTTAGTGGACAATTGAGGCAGAAGACTCTGATGCTGGGAGGGATTGAGGGCAGGAGGAGAAGGGGACGACAGAGGATGAGATAGCTGGATGGCATCACGGACTCGATGGATTCGAGTCTGAGTGACCTCCGGGAGCTGGTGATGGACAGGGAGGCCTGGCGTGCTGCAGTTCATGGGGTCGCAAAGAGTCGGACACGACTGAGCGACTGATCTGATCTGATCTGATCTGAGGCAGTAATTTAATATTGTGAAAGGGATGAAGTTATCTGGAGGTCCGTTTCCACCTGCTTCTCCCCTTCTGAGTACTGAAAGGAAAATGATGGGACAGCTGTACCACTCACCTGAGAAGGAGGGGGTCAGACATTCAGTCCTTCCTGTCTATGCTTAAGTAGGAACACACACAAAAAAAGACTGAGCAGAATCCCTGCTCCTGCCTTCAGAGAGCTCAAACAGGATCATTATTAGCTTGGCGTTGGAGAGAAAGACACTCTAGGAAAAGATTGTAAGGTGGAAGATGGGGGTCTAAGACATGAGCATCTGTGGTATGTACTGAGGATGAGAAGTAGAGTCACTTGCTCTGAGTCTAGAGTAGTGACCAAAAGGGACCTGGGAACATGACATCCATGGTGAGAGAAGAGGCTGAAGATGCAGTAAGAATCAGATGACTTGAAATCCTTCCAAGCACTGTGATTCTTCTGGTTACTATGCGAGCATCCCTTGGAAGGCAAGGGAAATGGAGAATTCCTACGGGTCTTCCTGAAATAGCTTCCATCTCAGATAAGTGACTGGTATTTCCGTGGATAAAAGGCATGTCCAACCAGACTATCCCTTGCAAAATGTAGGATTTAGTCAGAGATGTGTGGGTGAGTAAGAAGACAGTGACCTGCAAGAACTGGAAGATCTGGGAGAAAATGCTCTCTTTCACCATTCAACACACACACGTACTTAGTTACAGGCTCCCTTGGATCATGCTAACTCAGTGTCATCCAAGCACGGATTGAGTGTGCATCGTATGCAAAGCAGGGGACTGTGGGAAGACACCTGGCAGCCAACTCTCATTCTCCTAACTCCCTCTCCCCCTAGATCAAAGGCTTCTCTCAAATTAGTCATTTTGCACTCTGGTGTAAATGAGTTTTCAAGCCAGGGCTGTTCCCTAACAGCCACTTGGCTTAGAGAACTCCTTATTGAGAAGGAGAGTGTCTCTGGGGCTTTGGTTCAGCCCATCTGTCTGTAGGTTATTCTGCCTCACTGTTCCCCTCTCCCTCCCCCAGTCCTTCTGGCAGGACACTCCAGAGAATCTTGGAACCTCGAGCCCTCTGGGTTTGTTCCTTTTCCCTGCTCCAGGCTTTTCCTCCCATGGACCAGCTTCTCATGTGTAGAAGATGAAGGGGCTGGTCTTACCCAGAAAGACCCACAGCACTGGAGCAGTCCCTTCCTAATCCCACCAGAACAATGGAGAGAAATCAGGTCAGGCTGGTTCAGGGCAGCGGAGCCCTCAGGACACAGAGGTCTCAGCAGAGATCTGCTCTGAAGGACATGTAAGCTTTTGACTTTGAGCAAGTTATCAATGATGTGCAAAGAGTAAACTCAAATATTCCTTACAAATACTATTTACAAATACTAAACAGAAAGAAAGCAAACCCATCATTTAAGTAGGTTCTAGAAAGGTGATGAGGGGCTTCCCCAGTAAAGAATCCACCTGCAATGCAGGAGTCACAGGACACATGGGTTTGATCCCTGGGTCTGTAAAATCCCCTGGAGGAGGGCATGGCAACCCACTCCAGTGTTATTGCCTGGGAAATCTTATGGACAGAGGAGCCTGGCAGGCTACAGTCCACAGGGTCACAAAGAGTCAGAGACAACTGAAGTGACTTAGCATGCATGCATAAAGGCAATGCCAATTACCATCATTTTTTTTCAGATCCATTTATGTGTACCTACTTACCTATAGGCATACAGATGATGTATACAGATACATACACACAGATGACTTATCGTCTATACACATACATGCTGCTGCTACTGCTGCTAAGTCACTTCAGTCATGTCCGACTCTGTGCGACCCCATAGACAGCAGCCCACTAGGCTCTGCTGTCCCTGGGAATCTCCAGGCAAGAACACTGGAGTGGGTTGCCATTGCCTTCTCTAATACACATACATACATATAGTATAACTTAGGTGCCTAGTGTGGGGGATATAGAAGAGGACAAGATATAGTTGCTGCTTTCAGGGAGCTCATTTTGTGTTTGTAGAGACCAAGTAGGAGGCAGTGCTCACACCTGCTCACAAGAGCCATCTGTGCAAGTGTCTTCCCAACTCCCTGCTCAGTGAGATCACTTTGATAGTTTCAACTGACCATGATAAGAGTATTTATATAAACTAAGATTTTGTTTTTAATCTGGAGAGGTGGTTACCAGCACACCACTGATTATGCATATCATTATCTGGTAAATTGATTTTGTTGTGAAATTGTTGTCAGATTAAAGGTGCTTAATTCTGCTTATAGTTACATACAAGTAACAAGTTAGTTACACACAAGGGTGTTCTATTACTTATACAGCACCATTACTTGTTTTACAAGGAAGAGAGGGGTGGAAAATTATCTTATAGAATGGAAAAGAAACCCCTTGTCTTAGTGTTCAGGGTTAAGTCTGATCCCCATGAATCTTACTCTCATGAGAGTATTCTGGTCCAGTTACAGATCTTTTTGCTACATCCCCCAGACCAGCCAGGCATTTCTCCATCCCTGCGTTCCCACCTGTCACTTCATAAAGTATGGGAGCTTCACCTTCCCTATCCTAAGACAAGACATGCTTCAAGGGAACCGGAAGGTCCAGCTCCTTCACAAAGTCCACCAAACACGGGTCTAAGCGCTTTCTTAACTTATTGAATCCTGAGAGCAACTATGACACACTACTATCTGCTCTAAGTCAGAAATGAAAAATCAAAGCAGAGAAAGTTTAGGTAACTTCCTTGAGGTCTTGTAGCTCTTTGTGGTAGGGCTGAGATGTGAGTCCATGCAGCTTGACTCCAGCATCCAGACATTTAACCGCTGTGTGATCTCACCCAAAAACCAGGGCTCAGTGTACCATCTCCAGACCATCACCATGGCTCACTTCTTTTGACACCACGCCTGTATTCTTGATCACTCATTTGGCACATGCTGGCTAGTGGCAGTTCAAGCTATGCTGCCTTGTGTTCTTAAAGCTTCCTCCATCTCACTTGGTCACCTTAAACAGTGGGACCACATGTTCTGCTTCCTCCAGTTGTATCCTCCATACACTGGGTACCTAATGAGCACCTGCTCAATAATTCAGAGTTATCTCCTTAAATTCCTTTTCATCCTTCCACATCTCCTCCCTAAGCTTAGCAGAATGTTGAAGTTACATCGGACAAATCCTTATGTGTCCTTGGCTGACCTCAAAGAAGATGTGCGTGCATGCTAAGTTGCTTCAGTCATGTCTGACTCTTTGTGACACTGTGGACCATGGCCCGCCAGGCTTCTCTGTCTATGGGATTCTTTAGGCATGAATACTGGAGTGGGTTGCCATGCCCTCCTCCGCGGAATCTTCCCGACCCAGGGATCGAACCCAGGTCTCTTATGTCTCCTGCATTGTCAGACAGGTTCTTTACCACTAGTGCCACTGGGGAGGCCCCCAAAGAAGATACATATACATATGTATTCAAGTAGATATGTATAGGTGTGTACACACATATCTATTCGAACTTTCTTTACTAGAAAACAATAATTACAAAAAATGATGTAAAGAACGGAAAGGACAGCCATCCTCTAGACTTTCAAGTGTGCTACTCACTTGTATCAAGCCCCTTTGTAATACTCACTCCTTTGAATTTGACAAATAAGTTGGATTCAGTCTGTTGGATATCATGAATTCATGTTCCCCATGAGTTACAGGGATGGGGAATCTGACTGAGATTTCCTGGGACCCTGCCAGGGCCCATCCCTTAACTTAATTTTCTTTGACATTACATTTTATATGAATTATATGTAGGTTTCCAGTTCATTTCAGGACCCTAGGGCAGGTGGGCATAGTCCCTTCTTAGTAAATAGGCACCATCACGAGAAGTCTCCTTAGTGGAACACAATACAGCTCTTTTCAGGGAGTTGAAATAACAGGTCTGAACAGGTAGCCCTGCAGATAATTTCCAGATTCAATTATATTCTTTGCCGAGGTAAATACACACACCCCAAAGAGGCAGTTTCAGTTGTGAGCGTCAAATGAAACCTGAAGTATATTGAGCGTTACTGATTTCCTTTGACTTGAATTCAGGAAGAGTTTGAATTATTTTAAGGCCAAAGGACAACTTGGATGGTCCAACTCTTGGCTCTCAATTACCTTCAACTTTGCCTGCATCCAGCCATCACTCTGTGGTTTCTACACCTGTCCCGTACACCTCCTACTTCTGTGTATAATCAACTTCCATTCCCATCTCACAGCTGATGGTAGATGATTGCTTCTTCTCTCTTCACTGCACTTACAGTCCTGCTGGATTTGAGGAAACAACGATCTTGATTAAACTCTGGAAAGTGGTTTTGGTCTGTTTGCTTTCGGCACCAAATAAATAAGTAAATAATACCTAAAAAACAGCCATCGTGACCTCTCGGCATGGGCGTGTCCTTCATAGTCATTTTCATGGCACTGTATTGGTGTCCTAAAACATTCTGAAGGCAGCATGGACAGTGAAGCAATCGCGGGACAGTCAGCTCATCGCAAAAGGCCTGGGCCCGCAGAGACTGTTCCTGCTGGGAGTCACCTAAAAGGGCCCCCAGGCTGCAAAAAGGCACCCCACACAGAAGAAGCCCACTGGGCAAATACCTCCTTGCTTCAGGGCTAATTCCAGCCAGGCAGCTCATAAACACCATTAGTAAAGCCTACTGCTGAGTTATTATGCAGCAGAAGGATGCTTGAAATGGCTGGTTGGTATTGTTGTTTTATTTCTCCCCTTTGCCTGGGTCAAAGTGGCGCATTCACTTGAAAAGATCAGGCAATTTCAACTTCTTGATTGTTGCAGAGAATGAGACATATATAGAAATTTATTATCTGTTGTGTTTTCCCAAATCTCCAATGTGTTGATAACTCAGCTAGCTAAGCACAAATGAAGACAGTAGAATTAAATTATCTCTAGTAGCATCTTTTCTAAGATTGGAACCAATAACCAAAGTGAGGGATTTTATTCACTAAACTGTACAGACAGTGAAGTTACATTTTGTGAGAGATTAAGGAACACATGCAATTATTTTGGTCAGGAGACACTAAATTAATTTTTCTTACCACTTAGCTCTACTTTTTAGATTTACCTTTTTATTAAAATTAACATTCTTTCTCTACCACCATCCCACCTTACCTATTCTTCAAAGTCATTAAGAGTCGAGATTTTGAAATAGCAATTGAGAGACGCAGGCAGCAAAACTAGGCCAACAGTTGATTTTAAAAATATATTTCATTTTCTTTACTGCATTATGAATACACTCTTCAAACAAGAGAGCCCTTGTTAACATACCCTTCTGTCACCAGAGTCATGACATGAATCTATGAAGACTGAAACAGAACATCGAAGATGTGTGTTTCAGCTCTGCTTCACTTTTCAGGTGAGAAAAAGTTTCTGAAGACGTGACCCACCCAGTAATTTCCAAATTGCCACATTCACTGGGGCTCCTTGGTGTTGATGACGCTAAACCACTCCTGCTGAACCGCAGTTTGAGCTGTATTCTTTACGAGGTCAGATGGGATGAACTCTCAGTGGTAGTTGCTGACCTCTGATTCAGGCCATCTTGCAGCCGCCTTTCCGGAATGAGAGCATCCTTGATAGCTTTGTTCTTTCCTTGTGTAGAACTTGAAAAGCCAAGGAAACTTCCTAGAGGGATGGGTGCCAGTGAGCCGATGGGGCTTGTTGCTAGAATGAATCTTTAACTCGATTGGCTTTCTGCTTCCATAATCATCAATCCTCCCCTGGAATTGTATTCACATTTTATGAACTCTCTGTCTCTTCAGCTCCTTTGATCTGCAAACATTGTCTTCCCGTTGGGTATTTGCTGGCCTCCCAACTCATCAGCGCCGGAGTCTACTAAATAATGTGCTACATAAGAACTTAGTGTTTCTCCAATAACAAAAGATAGATCTGAATGCTTCAGTGCACCATGAAGGCTGTTGAAAACCATCAATCTTGCTGGCTCTTGTAGAGGTCAAGAGACGGCAGGGCCAGCTGGCCAATCAATTAACCACAAAATTCAGTTTGGAGCTTAAGAAAAGCTGTCCTGTGTTATCCTTTCCAGCAGCAAAACTGTCAATATTACAGCAGGTTGTAGATAAAGAACAAAGGAAAAGAGGGGATCTACTATCATGAGCAGCAAATGCTCTAATCAGTGGTAATTCTCATGTGTTAGCAAAAGGAGTCAGCTTCTTGCATCAAAGTGAACATGAAAAATATTTTATTGAACCTTCTGGAAACAAAATTGCACGGTGTCCACCCATCCAAGTTTATGCTTAACTTTCAGCACTGTTATCATGCTTGTTTCCATTTAAGTCAGAAAGAAACTCCCTGTTTACCCTCCTGGAGTAAAAGTGTTCTATAATTGTATAGGATCAATTGTATCCTGAATGCCTGTGAGTATACCAAGGAGAAAAATAAATTATTTAACTGATACCTTGTGAAAGGTGATAGTATCTTTGGGGGAAGCCCCTACAGAGTGAATTGTTTCTTCATATATGACCTTTTGCTCTGTTAGTTTCAACCCTAGAATATTCTATACATATCTTGCTCTTATTCTTCAGGTAGTTGATCCTTTTTTCCTCCATTTGCCCTTGAGCATACAGATACAGATATCTTCTCTAACAGATTTTCTTTTGGTTTTTTTTTTACAATTTCTGTCACATGTATCTTTTTTAATTTCTTAAAATTAAACAAAAATTTTCTCTTTCATTTTTTGGCCACATCATGAGGCTTGTGGGACGTTAGTTTCCTGATCAGGGATTGAACCTGGGCCTTGGCAGCAAAAGTGCTGAGTTCTGATCCCTGGACCACCAAGGAGTTCCCTGTCACATTATGTTTTAAAATCAGTTTCCATTTCCCTTACACCTACATAATCAGACACTTAATACTGTTAGCACCTTGGATGTTATCGGTTTAATTTTTACTACTGTTCAATGAGATAGGCTTATTTGACCTCATTTTTTAGAACAGATAAAAAAAAACTAGTGTGCTGAGTTAGTTGAGAAAAACCACTTAAAGTGCCTAATTCAATGTCTGATCTATAAGGGCTAATAAATGTTCTGTGATATTAATGACTGTTATTTTTAATAACTTAACTTGCCTAAGATCATGTTACTTGTGAGTGACAGAGCCAAAATTTGAATGTAAATTAATTTACCACCTAAGCCTCATATTTTTGCCCCTTTACCCCACTTCTTAAGTTAGAAATATATCCGTTCTTAAGAGAGGACTGATCTCAAAGTAAAAACATGAAAGGAGGGTATGAGAAGGGACTTTCTAAAGAGAGGGTCAAGCAGTGGTACCCAGGAACCTTTGGAACGATGGAAGGAGGCAGGGTAGCAGATACCGACTCTTGGGGCTTTTTGACAAGGTGGTGAGTAAGGTCCAGGAAGCAAGCAGGGAAAATCAGTGCCAAAATCTTAAAGATGATGGATTTCTAGAGGAAGAAACATTATTACCTGTAAGTCTTCTTGGCATTAATACTTTGTAATGAAAGAAAGGGAAAGTCGCTCAGTCATGTCTGACTCTTTGCCACCCCATTGACTATATAGTCCATGGAATTCTCCAGGCCAGAATACTGGAGTGAGTAGCCTTTCCTTTCTCCAGGAGACTATCCCAGCCCAGGGATAGAACCCAGGTCTCCCTCATTGCAGGTGGATTCTTTACCAGCTGAGCCATAAGGGAAGCCCAAGAATACTGGGGTGGGTAGCCTATCCCTTCTCCAGCAGATTTTCCCAACCCAGGAATCGAACTGGGGTCCCCTGCATTGCAAGTGGATTCTTTACCAACTGAGTTATCAGGAAGGCCCAGTACTTGGTAATAGTAGAGAGCAATTCTCTGTGCTTTGCATGACTAAACCAATGATCATTAAACAAAAGTCAGCTACATTTTTTAGCTGAGACTACCTGAGTAGAGCATGTGGCATCATCCCTGTTGTACCTGTTCCATAACATGTAACTGCAGCCATAGTTACAGTGGGAGCACTGAGAGCACTTCCTGGGCAGAACTGCAAGTAGCATCAGCAGCACCCAGTTGGGAGGGGATACTCTGGGGCGGGGGGGATCTTTGTGCCTGTTCCTCAGTGGCTCAAACAGTAAAGAATCTGCCTGCAGTGCAAGAGACTCAGGAGATGCAAGTTTGATCCCTGGGTCGGGAAGATCCCTTGGAGGAGGATATAGCAACCCACTCCAGTATTCTTGCCTGGAGAATCCCATGGACAGAGAAGCCTGGTGGGCTTACAGTCCGTGGGGTTTCAGTCAGGATGACTGAGCATGCATACACCTCAGCATGGAATAGAAACCTCATGGGAGAGAGTGGAAGCTGAGGTTCCTGGAGTCTGCCTTCAAATATAACCAGTCTCCTCAACTTCCAGAAAAAAATTCTTCCTACCACAATCATTTCTCAATGCAGAGATTCCAAGAAGTTCCCAGAATGCTTTGAGAAATGAACAATATTGTTAGAATCATTATATAATACTCAAGATTCCAGGTAGCATTAGTGGTAAAGAACCCACCTATCAATGCAGGACACATAAGAAACAGGTTCAATCCCTGGGTCGGGAGGATCCCCTGGAGAAGGAAATGGCAACCTACTCCACTATTCTTGCCTGGGAAATCCCATGGACAGAGGAGCTTGGAGAACTACAGTCCATAGCGTTGCAAAGAGAGACACAACTGAGTAACTGAGCATGCGTGCAAGATAACTATGCTAAATGAAACTGCAATTTTAGTTTCACATTATTATTCCATCTACAAGGATGGGAAGAACATGTCTGTGTTCATTAAAACATGGGTGCTGTCCTCTGTGCAAATGTGCAGGAATACATTACTATACATACATGTGGTAAGTAAATAAGAAAAGTATTAAATGAAAAGACATCTCAATAGTATTGTGTGCAGAGGTCAGGACGCCAAGAGAGAACATGTAAGGAGGAGGGGAGGTTAGGATGCTGTAAGCCTCAGGAAACCACACAAAAATGGGCCAGGTTTCTCCCTGGTCAACTACTTGGAGATTAAGGGACTGAGTGAATTAGATTGGGTCTAGAACCCAGGATTGCACTGGAACATAAAAGACACGAGCATTAAATTAAATGGGCTTCCCTTGTGGCTCACATGGTAAAGAATCTGCCTGTAATGCAGGAGATCTGGGTTTGATCCCTGGGTTGGAAAGATCCCCTGGAGAAGGGAATGGCTATCCTCTCCAGTATTCTTGCCTGGAGAATGCCATGGACAGAGGAACCTGGAGGGCTACAGTCTGAGGGGTCATAAAGAGTCAGACATGACTGAGTGACTAACACTTTCACTTTACATTCAGTTCAGTTCAGTCACTCAGTCATGTCCAACTCTTTGCGATCCCATGAATTGCAGCACGCCAGGCCTCCCTGTCCATCACCAACTCCCAGAGTTCACTCAGACTCACGTCCATTGAGTCAGTGATGCCATCCAGCCATCTCATCCTCTGTCGTCCCCTTCTCCTCCTGTTATTTCCAGGTGGCACTAGTGGTAAAGACCTGCTTGCCAATGCAAGAGACAAAAGAGATACAGGTCAGGAAGATCCCCTAAAGGAGGGCATGGCAACCCACTCTAGAGTATTCTTGCCTGGAGAATTCAACGGACAGAGGAGCTTGTCAGGCTACAGTCCACGTGGTAGCAAAGAATACTAAGTTCTTCATTAACTTGTATCTTTCAAATGGCAGAAAGTCAAAACAAAGAGAGGGGGCATTATCAAAAATCCAAGTAGAAACTTCATGGTAACCGAATTGTCAGGGGAGGCTCATTAAAGAAATAAGGACTCAGCCTTCCATCCTCACTAGATGACTCCCACCCACTTCCATTCAGGTCAGCAATTCTTTACAGTGTTGGAGTGGGACGGAGAGGATGGGAATGAAACAAACAACAAAAATACTACTAAGATCCATATTGCAAAGTACAAAACACACCTCCAGATGTTCCATCTGAGCCTACAGAGTAGGTATTATTATCCCAAACTAAAGGGAGAGAGATTTAGGATCAGAAAAGTCAAGACTTACTCAAGGTCATAAAAATAGGACTACAAAGAATATAGTCTTCCAACTATTCTGGTGTGCTTTATATTATTCCAGCAACAGAGAACCATGCAATTAAAAAAGATGAATGTGTACTAAATATATTTCACTAAGGATTCGTATGAGGGTGTATAATTGATTTTCTTTGCTGCACAGCAGAAACTCATCCAACACCATAAAGCAACTATGTGTGTGTGCACGCTCAGTCTCTCAGTGTCTGACTGCGACCCTGTGGACTACAGCCCACTGGGCTCCTCTGTCCATGGGACTTTCCAGACAAGAATCATGGGACTTTCCAGACAAGAAAGCCGAAGTGAGTTGCCATTTCCTTCTCCTGGGGATCTTCCTGCTGCACGGATCGAACCTACATCTTTTGCACCTGCTGCACTGGCAGGCAGATTATTTACCACTGTGTTACCAAAAATTAATTTAAAAATTGTATTATGATTCACGTGAAAACAATTACTAAAAATTATTGATTTTTGCGTTATTGGAATAAGTAGTCAATTTTTATATACATTTTTATGTTCTCCAAAAGGTTAGGTGTTTTTTCCTTGTTGGGTTTAGCATTCTTCATATGTTCTTTTAAATATGCTTATTAATTATGCTGTTCAAATTTCCTATAGTCTTACTATTTTTTGGTAAGTATATGTGCTGTGTGCTTAGTTGCTTAGGCATGTCCAACTCTGTGACCCCACGGACTGGGGCCCACCAGGCTCCTCTGTCCATGGGGATTCTCTAGGCAACAATACTGGAATGGGTTGCCATGCCCTCCTCCATGGGATCCTCCCAACCCAGGGAACGAACGCAGATCTCCCACATTGCAGGTGGATTCTTTACTGTCTGAGTCACCAGGGAAGGCCAAGTATACTGGAGTGGATAGCCTATCCCTTCTCCAGGGGATCTTCCCAACCTAGGAATCAAGCCGGGGTCTCCTGCATTCCAGGCAGATTCTTTACCAGCTGAATTCCAGGGAAGCCCTGGTAAGGATATAAGAATCTAATATAGCAATGGCTAAAAGTGTGTGAAAGTTCCATATATAACAAATATTTTATATAATGTATAATTCCTTATATAAAAATTCTTCATATATTGTCAAACATTAAAAAAAAAAAAAAAAGATTCGTAGGGGAAATAAAGAACGGAGGCCAAGAATTCCATGTCAGGATTTTTAGAAGTAACTTCCTATTCCTCTCTCTGCACCACCGTTTATCCCTTGATTAGCCATGTGGAAGTTACAAGGGGGTTTTAGATCAGTGGAATCATCCGACGGGAAACCACCTGGGCGCGTTCAGTCCTGTGGCCGCAGGGGAGAGAGTGACTATGCCACCCCCCTTCCACTATCGAAATATAGGCAATGCTGATTGTCCTCAGGTGTTCGTGGGCGCTTACTGCTAATTTACCCCTGTCCCCATCACTAGCCTTCCTTTCATACCTAGTCTCCAACTGTTTTGAGCATCAGCTCCAAAGTGGGCTAGAAAAGTCAAACAACTGTCCAGAAGTTAGAATTATAATTTAAATAACTTTTTTTAACCTTATTTGGGGCTTTTGGAGCTGAGAAGGCAAGTAGACTCAAGAAAAGACTTTAAGCAACAAAATCTTTTTTGTCCTTTGTTTTGGTTTCTTTTTTAAATTTATTTATTGACCGCACTGCACAGCATGTGGGATCCTCGTACCCTAGGCAAGGATTGAACTCATGCCCCCTGTAGTGGAAGTGTTAACCACTGACTGTCAGGGAAGCCCCCTGTTTGCTTTCTATTAAATCCAAGTAGCATCTGCCTGGATCATCAGTTGTATGTAAAACAACCACTTCTAAAGGAAATCTAGAAAGAAGAGTACTTCTCACTTGCTCGGTATAATGACTGATGGTGATTGATCTACCATAATCCTCTTATCAGAAGGTCAATTCAAAACAAGCCACCAAAAATGTAAATGTGATAAATTACGAAATGTAGGGGGAAACATAGACCCACTTAGGTTCGAGGAAAAGTGATTAGAAAATAGATTTTCTGAAATAAAAGAAAGCAGCTGGTCAGGTCAGTGTGCCCTTCCATCTACTAAGCCATACAGATAGAGAATCCAATTGATGCTGAAAGAGATAACTGGATAGAAGCAGAGATAAGTCCATCGATCTGAGCCAAACTGAAAGAGAATCAGTGCTCCCGTGGAAATGGACAAGTCCTGATGGGAACTAGCTGCTTGTGTGCATCCAGGCAGAAATGGCTCCAAGTGCTGGTGACTTCTAAAGAAGACCCAGTAAGGGCAGGTAGACACTGGAGTTGCCAAAAATTTCTAAAGGATTAGGAGTAATAATAATAATAAAAAGATTAGCAGCAATATGGTGAAAAGTTAGATCGTGCATCAATCAAAACTGCAAGAATTCTAAAACTTATACTTCATCTCTTTATGATTCTGCTTATTAAAAATCAATAGACCCATTGTGGAGACGCAGTCATAGAGGACAGATTTGATGACATAGAAGGGAAAGGAGATGGTAGGATGAATTGAGAAAGTAACACTGAAACGTATACATTACCATATGCAAAATTAGATAGCCGGTAGAAATTTGCTGTATGACTCAGGGAGTTCAAATCCGGTACTTTGTGACAACCTAGAGGGGTGGGATGGGGTGGGAGGTGGGAGGGAGGTTCAAGAGGGAAGGGACATATGTATACCTATGGCTGATTCTGTATACCTATGGCTGATTCATGCTGATGTATGGCAGAAACCCACACAATATTGTAAAGCAATTATCCTCCAATTAAAAATGAATTTAAATTTAAAAAATAAATAGACCCATTGTTAGGTACCACAGCTAGTATATCTTTCTAAACGGTGGAGAGAACTATTTTTAAGTAGATGAAAGAGCAAATAGCTAAATTCTGACATGGAAATAAAGATGAAAGCAGAATGCAAATGTACTAAAGGTCATATCCCAAAGGGGGCAGTTCTCTGCTTTGTGGTCTGAATGATGGAGCCAAGAGGAAGTTTTCTTCTATTTTTTTTAATTGTTGGATAATTGTTTTACAATGTTGTGTTAGTTTCTGCTGTACGGCAACGTGAATCAGCTAGTGAAGTGAGTGAAAGGGAAGTCGCTTCAGTCATGTCCGACCCTTAGCAACCTCATGGACTGCAGCCTACCAGGCTCCTGCGTCCATGGGATTTTCCAGGCAAGAGTACTGGAGTGGGTTGCATACATATATCCCCCTCTCTTTGAAGCCTCCCTCCCACCTACCCCCAGCCCACCCCTCAAAGTCGTCACAAGGCTGGGCTGCCTGTGTTATATGGAAGTTTCTTGCTGGCTATCTATTACACACGGTTGGTTGTGTATATATGTCAATGCTAGTCTCTCAACTCGTCCCACCCTCTCCTTCCCCTGTAGTCAAAAGAAGAATTTCACTGCTGAAACTAATGCTAAGATTTCGTGAATCTGTATATATGGAGATGCTAATTAGTGACAGTTTGGGAAGAGAAGTATGAATAGAATAATAGATGGACAACAGAAAAGTTGTTTTTCTGATGTGGCTGGAAGTGGTTGAAAAAGCACAGAAAAGAACTTCTCCTAGAATGAATATATAGATTTTTTTTTAATGAAATAAGGGAGATTTGTTATTCAGAGAAATGCAAATAGTAATTGAAAAGTTCAGCTAACCTGGATACTTCCGGCAAAATCATGGAAAGCTTTAATTCTGAGTGATGCAACATTAAGAATCCAGCTAAAGTTAAGGAGATTCAAGTAACTGCAGGGATTTATTTTTCCCCCACTAATACCTACATTTATTTTCTTCCTTTCTT
Organism: Tragelaphus eurycerus; assembly: GCA_935064755.1. Lineage (NCBI taxonomy): Eukaryota > Metazoa > Chordata > Mammalia > Artiodactyla > Bovidae > Tragelaphus > Tragelaphus eurycerus. The sequence goes on along the minus strand of CAKXYN010000034.1, from coordinate 4,719,488 downwards.
TTCAGTCTCTAATCTGTTACCATTCTACTTAGCTTTTAAATGGGGATTTTTTAAAAAAGAAACTTGGAGTCAAGATTTGGGCCTGGAAATACGGACTGAAAGGGTTTTCTCAAGAACCAAAAGAGTTAACGACAGTTGACCCCGGGTTACAAACAGACAAAAGCGAGGAAGAAAAACAAGATTTATCCCTTAACGGGAGGCGGCGTGGACTCTCTAATTATCTTGTGTCCCTGTAACTTTCTAAGAGTGAGTGTCCCCCCACCAGCCCCCTTGCAGGAGGGTCATTTCTTGTGCCCTAATGGTTGGCTAAGTGTGATGCTCCTGAGGAGACAATAAAGAGGAAAAGGACTAGAGTTTAGGAGACAATCCCAGAGCATGACGTGCTACTTAATAGGTTGTGTTTATGGCTTGCTCGTAGGTGGATGCCGAAGAGACAGCTTCCTGGAGGCTTCTGTGTCGGGTCCAGATGTTTATCATGGGGATTTTCAAAGTATCCAAGAGGTACTATGCATCAGGCTACTTCAGGCAGAGGAGGGAGAAGTCAGCCGTCCTGAAAGGCTGCCCTCCGTGAAGAGCTGGGATGGGGAAGCCAGACCATAAAATCTTGGGTCCCCTTTCTAATGCCGTTGACTTTTACACCACACCATTTCTGGCTTCCATAACCTTCTGACGGTTTGCTCCTGTGACCCTTACTCACTTGTGTTTTAGATTTTCATTATTCCTATGGAGTGTGTAGTTTCCCCCTATGCTATATACCCGTAAGGACCTAGGTTCGGCTTATCTTTATAGCCACTCTAGCACAATACACGGCCTCTACTGGAAACTCAAAAGATGCTTTTTGAATGAATAAATGATTTCCACGAATTGAGCTCTTTGAAAAAATTTCTCACTCATGGGAAGAAGTTGTCTTAGGCGGCGGCTGTTTGTTGGGCTTGGGGACGCACTGAATCTCTCAGCTCTGTTATTGTAGGATTCAGTCAAGCAGGTGAGGGACACACACTGGTGGGATCAGGGCAATGGCCGAGGTCGACAGCACACGTGCATGGGTTGTAGGAGTAAGAAGACGGTTGTAAAAGGGGGCAAGTTTTCTTCCTAATCACTTTGCCAAATAGCTGCTGAAATTCCAAGAACACAGAATCCAGAACCACAGAGGCATATTCACTGTCTCTGGATATGGTAAGAGCTCAAGCTTCTTCTCTCCATTCTTTTGTCTTTATGTCAGATTCGTTCTAAAAACATACAGCATATCTTTGTAAATTTCATATCTGAAAGATCTGTCTCTATGTGAAGCAAGTTCAAAATGGGGCTAAGTTAAAAAACAATGAAGGGAGGTGGGAAGCAGGAGGGAGGTTCAGGAGGGAGAGACAAGTATACTTATGGCTGATTCATGCTGATGTATGGCAAAACTAACTCAATATTGGAAAGCAATTATCCTCCAATTAAAAAACAACAACAAAGGGATGGAAGTTGAAGGGCCTGAAGATGAAATCCCGAGAGGGCTTGTGTTGCTCTATGCACTTCTATTATTTAGAATTTAGTTTTATCATCTATTATTAGTTATTGCTTCCGATCCACAGCAAACTAGGTTCCACAAGGAAATGGAGGGGAAAGAAGGTTGGTATTGTCAGGACACCATCCTGTAGGTCTTTAGATCTCATTGTCTAATACTCCTTGCAAAGAATTATAACATCACAGTTGGAAGAGATCTAAGGAACAATCCAGCTTATTTTTACAATCACTTTACTTTTGAAGAAACAAAAGCCCAGAGTATTTAGATTATTTTTTTATGTAATGTGACTGGTGTCTACACTGGAATCACAACTCAGACATATATTCAGATGTAATTTTCAATGCCACCAAGGGATCATCCAGCCAATGGATTTTTAAAAAGTTGAAGTAACATTTCAGATCAGATCAGTTGCTCAGTCGTGTCCGACTCTTTGCGACCCCATGAACTGCAGCACGCCAGGCCTCCCTGTCCATCACCAACTCCCGGAGGTCACTCAGACTCACATCCATCGAGTCAGTGATGCCATCCAGCCATCTCATCCTCTATCGGCCCCTTCTCCTCCTGCCCCCAATCCCTCCCAGCATCAGAGTCTTCTCCAATGAGTCAACTCGGTATCATCAGAGAAAATTTGGCTTATATAGAAGTATAGAGAAAAGTAGAAGTGTGGGACTGACATGTACACAGCTGTACTTAATACAGATAACCAACAAGGACTTACTGTATAGCACAGGGGACTCTGCTCAATATTTTGTAATAATCTAAATCGGAAAAGAATTTGAAGAATAGATACATGTATGTGTGTGTGTGTATACACACACTGAAATAACTGTTGTACACCTGAAACTAACACATTATTAATCAACTATGCTCCCTTATAAGAGAAAATTTTTTTTTAAATGACATGAAGGTCCATCCCCTTAACATTGATATCAGTTACTTCTTGTATTGAAACACTTTTACATATTTTTCTGTTTTTTCTTATACTTTTTATATTGTGATTTATTTCTATCAGTATTTCTCCCACCACAATTTCATGACTGTACAACATCAAAGGAGAGTTTTTGATATATTTTATATAACCATTTTCTTAATACTGGGTATTGCCTCCATCTTTTTATTTATTTATTTATTTTGACCATACCACATGGCATGTTGGATCTTAGTTCCCCTATCAGGGACTGAACCCACAACCCATGCATTGGAAACTCAGACCCTTAACTACCAATCCACCAGGGAAGTCCCATCCCCATCTTTCCCTGTTCATAAAAAATAGTGCCCCAAAGATCCCTATTTAGAAAATTCTTTGCATGAGAAGATAATAGTCTTATAATTCTTAGTTTTCCAGAATAGTAATTCCTAGATTAGGAAGTACAAACATTTTGAAAAATCAATATATTTGTCCAAAAAGCTCACTCTCTCTTTCTATTTATATTTAAAATTATTGTCTTTGATATAGTCATATCCTCTCAGAAATAAAGCATATTTTTAAAAAGTCCTTCCTTAACTGGCCTGCTCACCAGTTTGGGAAAGTTGACGATCAACAACAGCTAGCTATGTGCCCCCAAACTATTTTACTTAAAGAAATAAACTTGGTCAAGGAGCCTTCAACTGGCACCTATTAGCCCTGAATCCTGCAGCTACCACACAGGTCTGAGGGCCTCTCTCTGTCTCAAAAAAAAAAAAAAAAAAAAAGGAAAGCAGCAAGCTTAAGATATGATGGCAGGTGTGACAGAGCGAATGGGCCTGTGAGGCAGTGTGATCAATTGCAGAGAAGCCGCTGGTGGTCCAGGTGAGCATCCTTTGCAGTGACACATGATTTTCTGAATGATGGCAGGCTTTTCCTTGTTTTGTTGATGTTGTTTAGTTGCTAAATGGCATCTGACTATTTTGCAACCCCATGGACTGTACCCCACCAGGACATCCATGGGATATCCCAGGCAAGAGCACTGGAGTGGGTTGCCATTCCCTTCTCCAGGGGATCTTCCCCACCCAGTGACTGAACTTGCGTCTACTGCTTTGGTGGGTGGATTCTTTGCCACTGAGGCACCAGAGAAGCCCTTCTCTTGTTAAGAGAACCACTTTACCTGGGATAAGGTGGTCTGATTAAAAAACAAAACAAGGACTAAATATGGAAGAATCTCAGGATTCTAAAATTTTACAGATGGAAATGCACTAGATATCAGCAAGTCCTGGTTTATGGACAATATTTAATTTTAAAAATGAAGGCCTGGATGGATTTAATGGTTTGTATAAGTAATGCAACCAGTTAGTCACAGAACCTCTCCAAAAAGGACATCTCAAACATCATCTAAAGGAAAAATGAAACCATCTCCTAGATTTTATTGGAAGCACAGGTTGCAACAGCGTTAATATCTCTGTGTTCAGAAACTGTGTTTTCTGACAAGAACATTATTTTTCTTCTGCAGCATCACTTTAGATGATGTTTAGATCAAGGGTCACTTCAGGACTGCATGAAAGAGCAGTGAAAACTGGATTCTTACCAGAATTAAGCCTGTCTATGAACCAGATAAATTCCACAGCTCCTCAGTTTCCTAATCTGTAAAACAGGCCTGCCCTGGCTACATCAGGAGGCCAAAATAAATTTAAATTTGGGAATGTATGTGAAAGTCATTTGAAAACACCAAAGTTTACTTGAATGTAAGTGATTCAGATATTGATAACATTTTCCCCGTTCATAATGTACCACTGAGGCTGATCAATTTCAAGTTAAAAGAACTTGAGTTTGAAGCTCCCTTTTAGAGGTGGTAGTGACATTTACTTTTCGTGAATTTACTTCAGGGCTCCAGTACCCTAACGTCAGAATTTAATGGTGGAGCACAATTGAAAACTGAGTTCTCCAAAAATAAGCAAGTGAAAGAAAATGTTAAAAAAAATCTGCATCAAGAAGACAGAGTGCCAGGTACACACAGCTTCACTTCCTTTCCTAGATTTTAGGGAACTTAACATTTAAACATTTTCAAGTACAAGCCTCTTATTTGGAAGCCCAGAGACTCGAAGCGTGATTTTACTTAGCTTTTAGAGGTCTGTGGCTATTTTATTTAATTTCTCTGGTAGTGGAGGAGACTAGGCAATTTTAAAATAGTTGGTTAAATAACTAAACATTAAAAAGGCACAGAAGGTGTTCAGGGTGATTGCTACTTGAAGTTAGTTACAGAGGAAGGTAAATAATTAGAGAATAACATGTCTAAGCTCTTCTACTGAATGCAACACACGCACACATCTTTACTTACAGACAAGTGGCTACCCTAGTACACCAGGATATTTTAGAAAGCTCTTGTTTTGTTCCCTCTGTGGACTGCGATTGAAACTAGACCAGAAGACAAGTTTTTTGCTAGCTAATTTTCCATAATAAGGAAATTTCTTGTTTATACCTCAACTTTCTTTTAAAATGAATTTTTAAGAAGTGTTTTTAGCACTGTTAATATAGGAGACAAAGAGGGTCAACTTGAAAGATATGAGCTTCGTAGGCATCATCCATGATATTTTTCCATTATCTACCAATCAGAGCCAGCATTTTTGAGAAAGTTGTATTTTAATGAGAAAGGAAAAATTTTAAAAAGTGCCACTGAGCTCATAAAGATTAATCACAGCCCTGTATTCAAAAGTCAACAATTCTTGCTATTATCTCTCTATATACATATATATTCTCTGTTTTTTTTCCTTCCTTAGCTCTATGAAAATTTACAGTATGATAGATTATATCATCTATTAACATTTAAACATAGGTTTCACGCTGGGATGTGTTCTGCCTATATGAATAGAATGATTGGCTTTTCTTTATTTCTTGGATAATCCTACAGTGGAGACAAAAGAAACGAAAAGAAAAGAGGAGGAAAGCAGGCTATACTCTGTATTTGGATGAAGTACTGAATATAGTACTCCTTATTTTTTATTGTTGTGGGCTCTTGAAAGGTATTTGAAGGCAGCATCAGTGAAAAACAGATTTTTTACCCCCAAGCCTGCCGTTACCCCCTTATATTCACAAGCCGACAGAGCAAAATGCTGACTGAGTTTATAAATGGATTTAGAGAAACTGATGATTCAGGCCCTAAAACTAAAAGACGAGTGGATCTAGCCAGCAACAAAGTGAAAGCAAGGTGATTTCTCAAGCGTCAAATGTCCCAAGTTGAAAGGCATTCAGGTTCACTTACATTTGCTCTCAAATTGTAAACTGTGACAGGTACTTAAAAGTCCATCCCAGAAAGTGTTCCAACAGATCGTCTGCAGTCAGTCATCACGCTCACGGCCTAGAGCAGCTGATGACCCACTGCTTACTTCAAGTTAAATGTTTAGTTACTTTCCTCTGTGAAGACACAATCCATTTGCTCATCAGCTCTGCAAGGAGTGAGACAGCTGTACACAGATAAACAGTTTTCAAACTGCCACTAATCACCATGTGTGGGAAGCCAAATAGATGGTCTGACTCCTTTTAGATCATGTTTTCTGAGATTTTCATTGATTCACTCTGTAGGTTTATTAGGTCCCATCTACGTGATGGGACTCTTCCCAGGGCTGGAATTACTGCCATGAACAAGCAGATGAAGTCCTTCTCTCATGGAGCTTACCTTCTATTTTGAGAGGGTTTTTTTTTTTTTTTTTTTTTTTAGCACTATTAAGAAAAGGGGCAGGAGACAGAAAAAAGACAAATCAGTAAAAGCAGCGACAAAGACTGCATAAAATGAACGTGAGGTGCTCTGAAGGTCAAGGACTGAGGTCAGAGAAGGGTTAAAAATCCAATAAGTGATATGTAACCTGAGATCTGAATGACAGACAACTCTTTCTGCAGATCTGAAGGAAAAGAGTTCTAGTTATAGAAAAACAAGAAGTACAAAGACCCTCGGGTCTAACAGAGGAACAGCAACAAATAAAAGCTAGTTGGAGTACAGCAGACAAGAGAGTGAATGATGGGGAATAAGACCAAATCCAGGCCAGGATAAGGAGTTTAGATTTTATCCTAAAAGGAGAGAAGAGCCATTAGAGACTTTACATAAGAGAGCAATGGAATTTATGTTTTAAAGAGCTCATTGTGGCTGTTCTATGGAGGATTCATCAGAAAGGGCAAAGTAACATCAAAAAGATGAGTTTGAAACCATTGTGAAACTAGATAAGAGATGATCATGATTTGGGGTAAGGAGAAGTAAAGATAGAAAAAAACTGTAAGGATTCAGGGGAGATTTGGGATTAGATATTATAGGACATGGACAGATTAGATGTGGGCATGAGAAAATAGTGAGGGAAAGAGGAATAACTACCAGAAACCTAACTTGCTTATCTACCTAATTCCTTGAGTAACTGGGTAGAGAGTAGGGGTATTTATGAACACATACAAGACCAGCAATAGAGCTGCTTGGAGGATAAGCGATTTTTTTTTTTTTTTTGCTTTATTGTTTATTATTTTTAAATTTCTCTTTATTTTTTTAAATTAACTAGTGTAGGATCTTCAAACCTGCACCCCCTGCAGTGGAAGCTCAGAACTGTAACCACTGGATGGCCAGAGAAGTCCCAAAAAGTGGTGTTTTGGCTGAAACTAGATATGCCTAGTTGGACATGGACCTGTGAGTCTGGAGTTCTCAGGGACATGAGCTCAATCTATGCACATGGTATCCACAACCACTGGACTGGGTGTAATAAGTAAAGAGAAAAAGGCCCTGGAACTCTCGGACATTTGGAATTTCAGTAGCAGAGAAAGAATAAAGGACAGAGAGAATGAATAGTCAGTGACTTAGAAAGAAAATCAGGAGAGAGATTTCCTAAGAGAAAGACACGGCCGATCCTTCATTCCCTTTCAGCTGTATTTTGAGGGGACACAAACACAAACTCTAGAATAAATCAAAGTCTTCTAGGAATGCTAATCTGTACAAATAACATTACTTATTGGTTATTCAGCAGTGGCCACAAGATTGGAAAAGGTCAGTTTTCATCCCAATCCCAAAGAAAGGCAATGCCAAGGAGTGCTCAAACTACCGCACAATTGCACTCATCTCACACGCTAGTAAAGTAATGCTCAAAATTCTCCAAGCCAGGCTTCACCAATATGTGAACCGTGAACTTCCTGATGTTCAAGCTGGTTTTAGAAAAGGCAGAGGAACCAGAGATCAAATTGCCAACATCTGCTGGATCATGGAAAAAGCAAGAGAGTTCCAGAAAAACATCTATTTCTGCTTTATTGACTATGCCAAAGCCTTTGACTGTGTGGATCACAATAAACTATGGAAAATTCTGAAAGAGATGGGAATACCAGACCACCGGATCTGCCTCTTAAGAAATCTGTATGCAGGTCAGGAAGCAACAGTTAGAACTGGTCATGGAACAACAGACTGGTTCCAAATAGGAAAAGGAGTACGTCAAGGCTGCATATTGTCACCATGTTTATTTAACTTATATGCAGAGTACATCATGAGAAATGCTGGACTGGAAGAAACACAAGTTGGAATCAAGATTGCCGGGAGAAATATCAATAACCTCAGATATGCAGATGACACCACTCTTATGGCAGAAAGTGAAGAGGGGCTAAAAAGCCTCCTGATGAAAGTGAAAGTGGAGAGTGAAAAGGTTGGCTTAAAGCTCAACATTCAGAAAACGAAGATCATGGCATCTGGTCCCATCACTGCATGGGAAATAGATGGGGAAACAGTGGAAACAGTGTCAGACTTTGTTTTTCTGGGCTCCAAAATCACTGCAGATGGTGACTGCAGCCATGAAATGAAAAGACGCTTGCTCCTTGGAAGGAAAGTTATGACCAACCTAGATAGCATATTCAAAAGCAGAGACATTACTTTACCAACAAAGGTTCGCCTAGTCAAGGCTATGGTCTTTCCTGTGGTCATGTATGGATGTGAGAGCTGGACTGTGAAGAAGGCTGAGCACTGAAGAATTGATGCTTTTGAAGTGTGGTGTTGGAGAAGACTCTTGAGAGTCCCTTGGACTGCAAGGAGATCCAACCAGTCCATTCTGAAGGAGATCAGCCCTGGGATTTCTTTAGAAGGAATGATGCTCAAGCTGAAACTCCAGTATTTTGGCCACCTCATGCGAAGAGTTGACTCATTGGAGAAGACTCTGATGCTGGGAGGGGTTGAGGGCAGGAGGAGAAGGGGACGACAGAGGATGAGATGGCTGGATGGCATCACTGACTCGATGGATGTGAGTCTGAGTGACCTCCGGGAGCTGGTGATGGACAGGGAGGCCTGGCGTGCTGCGGTTCATGGGGTCGCAAAGAGTTGGACACGACTGAGCGACTGATCTCTGATTGGTTTATCATGGATGATTTTTTTCTGGAGAGAAGAGAGAGGAAGCCCTGACATTAGGAAACAACAAAGATATACAAGATGTGGGTGATGAAAACATTCATACATACGATGGAAATATCACACCAAAATTCACAAAGCCAAACGTATAGGAAAATAAAGGAAAACTGGGCAGAATGATGTTAGTCATAGGAGCCTTCCATTCCTCTCTCTGAGTCTAGGAGTGATAAGCTTTGGCTTTTGACATCTGTCACAAATGGGATGAAGTCTCTTGTGATTTTTCTTCTCCTTTTAGCTTTTGATCCATATTTGAGAAGTTAAAGGTACGGAAGGTCAGAGTAAAGATCTCTGAACCCTGATCCAATGCACCTTTAAAATTCCTACATGTTGAGGGCCAAACCTTCTGTAGCTAGGAAGCATGAGTGTCTGAATAATTTGCATATATCATATTAATTAACCATGAGGCCACACATATATATTCGCTCTGTATATAAATACACTAACTACAAACCAACCTCTCCTGGTCATTACGCCCTGTTTGGTTAAGACCATACCCATTACTTTTCAGCAGTGAGTAACAATAAGGATGCATATTTTTCTCAAGTGCTTTTAGAAAAATAAAACCCATTCTCTTTTGGGAAAAGAAGGGAATATGAGCAAACCACAGTTCAAATTATGAACACTATAGGTGAGAAGACATGGCTGAATTTGTGTGAAACAGAAGGATGCAGAAAGCACTGTTTTTCACTTAGAGAATTTTTCTTGTTATGGGGAAGAAAATTCTGTTGAGCCTACAAAGGAAATCATTTTAAAATTAAACAAAATAGCTCTCCGAAGAAAAGATTGGAACTATTTTTCCTTTAAGGACTGGCATCTGATGGAACAATTAGTAAAGATCAAGGGACATTAGTCATAAGTAAATCCCCCCATTCAGCTGTGATGTGATCCTTTAAGAGGTTTAAAGCAATACATTGTAATCTGGCTGATTGGGTTCCTCAGCTGTGATTATCAGGCTCGTCTGATTATTAACCTAATTGCTATCTAAATCAAGGAAAGCTATTCAGTGATTGCTTCTTGATTTAAAAAAAAAAAAATATTTTGACTGGTTAATGCAGTATCTTTTATTTGTCTTGTATCTTGAGTAGTGCCTGTTCTACTGTTGTTTCGATTCAACTTGGAAATACAATTTATTGGTAAAAACACGAAAATTAGCAGTATGTTATTATTCAAGGCTCAAATTAGGCCATGATGAAATTCACAGAACTCAGAAAATCAACAAATCATCCACAGGGAGTTGACGCCACAAGGAAAGGGCTCTGTTATACTTGAATTTCAGAAAGAGAGAGGTGCTTGAGATAGTATACATCCTTTATTTTATAGGTATAGAAAGAGTGGGTTAGCATCGAATGTGCATTTATTTGGCAGATGTTATTCTGGCCTCTATTATGTATGGTACCTCATTTCATGCTCACAGTAAATCAAAAATAACTAAAATTCATAAAGGCAGGTGACTTACTATGCTCAATCATGTTGTCCAGTGAAGCTAAATCAAGGCTTGAATTCATATTCTCTGCCTTCTACTACAGTGTTCTTTCCACTAAGAGCGCTGCCAATGGTATTCTTTCTCGAATGGAAACCTGATTGAGGTCATGGGGTGTTTTTTTTAAAAGGAGTTTAGATCAAGAAAAACCTGAAAATGGTGAAACTTATTCTACAGGAAACTGTTTTCAGAGCAAAGGAGGGGAAAATACATCCAGATACTAAATGAGAAAAAAAAAAATAAACAAAAATTAACTTTGTGATGGGAAGATGGGAAGTGGTTCATGATTATTTGTTCTCTGTTCCCCTCCTGAAGTGTGAGCCCCAGAGAATCACTTGTGGTTCACCAGCTGAAGACAGTCTGTGGTTTGATGCATCAGAAGAGAAATGGGAGGAAAGAGGGCAGAATTCAGAGTCCACGAGCTCTGGGTCAATGCTAATTCTTCCCCTTGCTGAGATTGAAGTGTTTGACAAGTTTTAAATTTCTCTTTTAAGTCAGTTTTCTTCTTTTTAAAGTAAGTGCCTATCTTATAGGTCTGGATGGAGATCAAGTAAAATAATGATTTTTTTTTTTTTAATAAAGGCCATACATTAGTGGAAGTGGTACAGTGGTAAAGAATCCACTTGCTAATGCATGAGACTTGAGTCTTGGGTTTGATCCCTGGATCAGGAAGATCCCCTGGAGGAGAAAACGCAACCCACAACAGTATTCTTGCATGGAGAATTCCACAGACAGAGGAGCCTGGCGGTCTCCAGTCAGTGGGATCACAAAGAGTTAGACCAGACTGATCAGCTGAGCACACACATATATTAGTGGTTCTTTATCCACTCAGACCCAACATCTCCTTTTAATAGTAGTTTGTTAAGCATTTTAACATCTCAAAATTGAATTTGTAGATGCTATGCTTTATCTACAAATATACCTTTTAAATAATCAAAATCATGCCTGTCACAAAAAAGAGAAAGAGGGAAAATAATTTGTAATAAACAATACCATATAGATCAGTAATCCTTCCACAATTCTACCACCCAAATGACTCAGAAATTCAAAAAGATTCTGTCGCTCATTTGGCAGTAAACCCTGACATGAACACATGAAACTGATGTGGTCTTTATTTTCCCCAGTTAATATTAATAGCTAGAAGATTTTTCTGCAGAAAAATATATGTGTTTGATTATAGGTGCTCTCCTGGCTTCACTAATAAAAGTTACATACTATGTACAGAATATGCACCAGATTATTTGTAAAAACTCTTCAAAGTATTGAATTCTAAAGTGCATCCAGTCCCAAGAGTTTTAAAGAAGGAATGTGAGCTTGTTATAATTACTAAAGCTTTATTATGCTTACTATTAGGTTGGCCAAAAAGTTCATTTGTTCAATGAATACACTGTTCAATACAGTTACTAGTGAAAATAAGAAATGTGTCACTTATTTCTATTTAAACCTGAACAAAACTTTTGGTCAATCCAATATATGCCTGGCATTGATTTTAGATTTCACTTTTTAATATCTACGAGTTAAGTACTAGTTTTATTCCCATTTTGCAGATAAGGAAAATGAGACACAGAGAGGGTAAGTCATCAGCCCAACATCACACAGCTCGTGTGTGGTAAGGATGGATGGGAAGGGTATGCAGGCAGTCTGCAGATTCCACGCTTTTGCCACTGTATTCTCCTGTGTTTCAATAAGTACATGCTCAAGCATGCTGGCTATGAGAGCCACAAAGAAGTAATCAGATGCCCACATCTCTGCTTAGAAGACTTAAACATTCTCACATCATAGTGATGACTTGACATCAGTTATTAGTGTGATATGATTCCCTGAAATAGTGAAATATGTAGAAAATTTCTTAGTAAAATACATTTTTAATTGATTTACATGTTAATTGCATGCTGAAAAACTCAATATATACTATGTAATTAAGATGACGTATAAAATAGGCCTTTAGTATAAATGATTATAAGTAAGTTTTTCACCGACATGAGTATCTGTTGCACATCAAGCACTGGCTGGGATGTAGGACGATCCTTCACTCTGCAGTGGCTGTCTTGACCACCCTTGACCCTGCCCACCTAAGGCCAGGAGTCCTCCAATACTTGCCAATAAAATAAACCCAGAAATTGGCAAAGGATACCTCAGCAGTAGATACTTGCCATTTTAGAACCACTACTATAAACCATAAGCCATTTTATAATGACCAGTTATGATTAAAGTACTCATATTAATCCAGCCATTCTGCAATACACCTTTAAAGACTGGATCAATTAAAGTCTACTAGTGGGACAGTCAGACTACAGAGGAAAAGGCAGACAGAAATTTTGACCATATAGATTTTCTTATCTCCCATCTTTACACTTTTTAAAGCTCTGTATTTTATATTGTTTTATGTTGTTTTATAAAAGATTCTGTCTTACTGACAAAGTGAGCTGTAAACAAAATGCACCATATTTTGAGTCACGGACAAGGAAGAAACCAAAAAAGGAAAAAAAAAATAACCATTACTATTGGTAGTCAAGTTACACACACACACACACACACACACACACGAAAGAAGGAAGAAAGGAAGACATCCAAGAATAAGAACAAGGTTTTCTCTTGTTTATGAGTTCTCTGGGTTATTACTTCCCTTCTTTTTATGTCTTGAAATCAAGCTAATCCTACTAAAGACTACTTGAATGCCACCTCTGCATGAAGCCGTCTTCATTCTGTTGCCCATACCTATTAGAATCAGTCTTTCTCTGGTTTCTGTGCTTCCACGGTACTTTTTCAGTACCTACGGTGTAAAATGTATCACACTGAGTGTCTGCTATAGTTTTTGTTGACTTTTCCCACTTGCATTGTAAATATTTTAAATTTTAAACTTTCTCATTCATTTCTTTAACTATCTCATAACACTTTCCAATAAATACAAAAACATAGAAAACAGAGACAAGTGTCTCTCTGTGTGTGTTGTTGGGTGCGGTGGGGGATCTTTTTGAGACAGAAGAGATGGGGCCCACAAACCTAGCTTCCTTTGCTGCTGCTACTGCTAATTTGCTTCAGTTGTGTCCGACTCTCTGAGACCCCATAGATGGCAGCCTACCAGGCTCCTCTGTCCCTGGGATTCTCCAGGCAAGAACACTGGAGTGGGTTGCCATTTCCTTCTCCAATGCATGAAAGTGAAAAGTGAAAGTGAAGTTGCTCAGTTGTCTGACTCTTAGCGACCCCATGGACTGCAGCCTACCAGGCTCCTCCATCCATGGGATTTTCCAGGCAAGAGTACTGGAGTGGGTTGCCATTGCCTTCTCCGTAGCTTCCTTTAGTTAAGGGAAAATGACAAATGATTTGTTTTCCACTGTTCTGGACAATGAACTTTGGACAAAACAATAAATTGAAATGGAGTTATTCTTAAGGGATTATACCACCAACACAATGTATGTAAAAAATACACAAAGGCCCTCAGAAGTGCCTGCCTAAGGTTTTCTTGCCATGGTGGCTTTCTGAGGGTTAAACTAAGATAAGTTTTCATCTTGTCAGTGTGACTGAGTCAGAGAACGTGGCAAACAAAGGCCTTGGGACTAGGTCTGCCTCTTCTTTTGCTAACGTCATTCACTGGAACTTGAATTTTGAGAAACCAACAAACCCTGTGTCTAAGCTAATCTGATGGCCACTTACAAAGAAATGCTGTCTTACTATTCAACTAACACCTTGTGAATGCCCAGGCTATATGTGAGACACTTTTCAGGGCATAACAGGCTATACATATCGGAAATGAAAGCCATACTCAAGCCATTGAATAGAGTTTATTTTCTTGCTCAGTTTGCTCATTCGTATCCAACTTTGCGACTGCATGGGCTATAGCCTGCCAGGCTCCTCTGTTCATGGGTTTTCCCAGGCAACAATACTGGATAGTGAAAGAAGCAGTGAAAGTCACCCAGTTGTGATCAACTCTTGGCAACCCCATGAACTTAGCCCGCCAGGCTCCTCTGTCCATGGAATTCTTCAGGCAAGAATACTAGAGTGGGTAGCCATCCCTTTCACCAGGGGATCTTCCCAACCCAGGGATCGAACACAGATCTCTCGCATTGCAGGCATCTGAGTCACCAGGGAAGCCCAAGAACACTGGAAGAGCTTGCCATTTTCTTCTGGGCCCAGGGATCAAACCTGTGTCTCGTATGTCTTCTGCATTGGCAGGCAGCTTCTTTATCACTACACCTGGTAAGTGGCATTTTCTTGGAGAAAATAAAATAAAAATTTGCAAAAGCCCCAAAGTGGAAAACCTGAAGGTGGATTCTATCCAGTGTTTGTTTTGAAGGTTAGTGCGCATTTCTCTGGGGCAGGGGTGCATGGGGGCAGCTGGTTCCCAGTAGCTCTAGAATGAACCTCCTTTCTTAAGTTCTTCTAAATGTTTTAGATTGGTGTTATTTGTTTCAGGAGTTGAATATCAACAGCAATGTTTGAAATGACAAATAACTGCAACGGGAGGACCATGTGTTGCCTAAAATTTAACCAAACATTGTATCACAGAAAAGCCTTCTGGGCCATATGGTCCTGCTTGCCTCCTGAAGGACATTTGTAGTTCTCTCTTTCCTATAAACAGTTTAAAGAAACCGTGATAAACATTTTTGCAAAAAGCTAAACTTGCATTTGCTCCTCTCCTGTTGATTATTTGCGATAATAAGAACATGTTTACGCATGCAGAAGCGAAGTTTACGTGGGCAGCCCTAATGCATATAGTCCTTTATGCGGTGACTTACTGCTCGTTTATATTGAGAATGAGAAATGTAACTTTCTGGACTGACACAACATTTCAATAGCTTCTGTGTACTGAGCTCTAAGTCTTAGTTCATCAGTAAGACATTAATTCCCAACAGACCATGTTATTAAGGAGAAAGACACATGTCACCTCAGTTATTTCCTTTTTCCCTTCCATGGTTGACCACAAAATATTTTCTAAGGAAAAAAGTATCATGAAAATTTTCTTTCTAGAAGCATTTGGAATTTTTAAGGAGACCTAGAACCTCAGGAAATTCTCTAAAGTCATGGTGAGGTTTAACTGAGTTATAGGGACTAAATCTGATTCTTAATATCTGAAAAACAGTACACATACAAAGTAGCAGAATTTTCTCAGGACTTTTTAGAAAGTTCTAGTCAATAAGAGTAGATGCCCATGGAGACTGATATTCCCAAACTGGATATTCTGTGAAGATCCCACCCACCCTGCTCATGTTACTAGCTATGGTGATAGTGTCTATTTGGAATAAATGTCTATCTGGAACAAATATCTACTGGGATAAATTAAAGGGAAAATAGTAGGAATTAGAGTGATTTAACACTGTATTCGAGAAAACACTATTATTTCTATTCTTAAATGATTCAAAAGGCATAAACAGAATACTGGAAATGGGGCAGACATACTATGTGCTGCTGGGCTCAAAGTAGAGCTTTATCTATTGGAACAGCATCATCTATATTTCTGTTCTTTCATCAGATCTTTTGAAACATGTAATGGTTCATAGTTGCCACGAGATTGAACTCAAAGCTTCTCAGTGTCACACAAAGATTTCTACAACAAAGTCAATCTATCTTTCTAGAATTAGCTATTCCTACTTTCTCTAACCTCCAACACGCACCGCTCTAGACTCTAAGTAGCTCTGTACTATATATTATCCCTTGGATAAGATGTACCCTGCCATGCCTGTACCTTTATCCATACTGTCTTCTCATCTTAGAATGCCCTTCCTCCTTTTCTATATCAAGAATACCACTTTTCAAAGTCCAACTCCAATATCACCTCTTCAGTAATCTCAAAGTCCCAAGTGTCCCCTCTTCAGCTTACAGCATCATTTTTTACATTTCCATTGTTGCACCAAGCATAGCCCAGTTTTGATCGACATTTCACTCCCTATGTGTCTTCCCTTCAGCTAGATTCAGAGTTCATTTAAGGCAAATATTGTCTTGTTATCACTGTAGTTGATGCTCAGTTAAATGTTTATTTTAAGAATTCTCTTGACCAGAAAGAAGTCTGTTTGATAGGTGAACATCCAAACTTTTAATTCCCCAAACAAGCAAGTGAAACATAAAAAAAACACAAAATTGAACTGGAATTTAAGGATATAAAAACTATTTCCCAGTTTCCCTGATCCAGAGTTAAACATACAGCCAAATAAACCTGAAGAATCTTCGCAGGTCAAGAAGTAAAAAGTTGCTATAAACAGCTTGAACTATTTCATCTCTGTCTTAAAAGAGTCAGAACTGCAGTCCTTCCAAATTTCCTAATTCAATTGCTGCTGCTACTGTTGCTGCTGCTAAGTCGCTTCAGTCGTGTCTGACTCTGTGCGACCCCACAGACGGAAGCTCACCAGGCTCCCCTGTCCCTGGGATTCTCCAGGCCAGAATACTGGAGTGGGTTGCCTTTTCCTTCTCCAATGCATGAAAGTGAAAAGTGAAAGTGAAGTCGCTCAGTCGTGTCCGACTCCCAGCGACCCCATGGACCACAGCCCACCAGGCTCCTCTGTCCGTGGGATTCTCCAGGCAAAAGTACTGGGGTAGGGTGCCATTGCCTTCCCCAATTCAATTGCTAGAGACATGAAATTTTGTTGGAAGCACAAAGAACCACTGGATAGAACATGAGGGTGATAAAGGCAACTACTGAATAGAGAAGGAAGACTCTTCCTCCAAAAACGGCCTCCCGCCCCCTGCTCCTGTGTTTGAAGAGCTCTGTTTCCAGATTTCCCATTTCCTTCTCACTGCTCTTTTGCCAGAAGGCAATATCTGGAAGCAGTCCAGGTTTCTGGATAGAGCCCATGCATGGTTGCTGCAGTAGGTAGCAAGCTGGGTATAAAAATGACATCATCAAGCAAGGAACCAGATAACCCTGATGGTGAGATTGAAGGGCAAGTTAGACAAGAGATTTCTGCAGCAAGTCCAACAGGCGTTCAAAAGACCATCCTGCATGTCATTCTCTGCAAGGTTCTACTTTGGGGACATCTAGAAAATTATGATTATGATTAAGATATAAAATGGTACTAAAAGATGTCATGCATTAAGAGGTCAAAAAAATCTGTGCACTCCTTTATTTTTTTTTAAATCTGCTCTTTTTGTTAAAAAGGAATTGAGGGCAAACCGCAGAGATAAGTTTTCCTCCAAATGGTTATGGGAGACCACTTACCTTCTTTGCTTGCCAACTGACTCCTCTTTAGTTCAAAAAGTGGACAGACACCCAGATAAATGACTAAACCATGGCAACCAGCTGACCATCACCCCCTCTCTTTCTTAAAGTGCTCCTCACCTCCCTGATACATAGCCCAAGACAGAGATCTCAGACACTCTATGCCCTTCATTGAACACTGCCTTTACTTACATCATCCTTTACCGACTTTAACTTTCAAGACTGTGGAGAAAATTAAAGGAGGTGAAATACATACAATAAGTGATGTCTACCACACATTAGGTGCTCAACAAAATTATTCTATTTCTCTTTAGGTACCTGAGAGCCTAAATGATCTATCTTTGCTCTTAGTCATCTACACATCATGTTGCCAGATTTCTTCTTTTTTTTTTTTTTTTGCATGTTTGTATTCTATTTTATTAAAAATTTTTAAAACAATTTTATTTTTATTTATTTTTTTATTGGACTAGAGTAGCAGTGGCAACCTACTCCGGTACTCTTGCCTGGAAAATTCCATGGATGGAGGAGCCTGGTGGGCTGAAGTCCATGGGGTCGCTAAGAGTCGGACATAACTGAGCGACTTAACTTTCACTTTTCACTTTGATGCATTGGAAAAGAAAATGGCAACCCACTCCAGTGTTCTTGCCTGGAGAATTCCAGGGACGGTGGAGCCTGGTGGGCTGCCGTCTATGGGGTCACACACTCGGACACTACTGAAGCGACTTAGCAACAGCAGCAGCAGCTTTACAATGTTACCAAGGTGGGAAGGGAGTTGGGATGGCTTGGGAGATTCAGGTTGATACTGAATAGCACAGGGAACTCACTGCTTTGTGGTGAGGTAAATGGGAAGGAAATCCAAGGAAGAGGGGATATATGTAAATATACATGTGGTGTATTATACTTTGCCCTGCAGTGGAAGCTAACACATCCTTGTCAGATTATAGACTTTATCCTATCTAAAATTCAGTTCAATTACTTTGGTTCGAATGATCTCTTTGCATGCCAGTCCATTCCTATTGCAGAAGTTTACATGATAGCTATGTTGAACTGCCTGCCCTTCAGAATATATGGTACTCTGCCGTGACCCCACACTGTTGCATGGGTGGTTTCTTCCCAGAAGTACTAGCTCCCTCTTCTTTTTTTTCTGTTACATTCCTCCTGAAGACTTAACTGAAATACCCTTACTCAGTCATACTGCTATATCCAAATATTTACTGCCACATATATTTCCACTTTGCTTTTATATCCCTTCTGTTAGACTGTGCATTCCAGCACATCTTATTCATCTTTGATGGTACATTGCCTGGTGTACAACAGGTGCTTAATGAATAAATGAATGAGGGAATTTTCCAATGATCTGGTCCAACAAAGTACACTGTCCAACAAAGTACATTATTTTTATTTATTCTTGTGCTTTTAATTTTATTTAATTTTAAAATTTATTTTATTGAAGTATAGTTGATTTACAACGTTATGTTAATTTTTGCTTTACAGCAAAGTGATTCAGTTATACATATATATTCTTGTCCACTGTGGTTTTTTATAGGATATTGAATATAGTTCCCTGAGCTATACAAAAGGACTTTGTTGCTTATCTATTCTATATATAATAGCTCGCATTTGTTATATGATTATATTGCTTTTAATAATCTTTTTGAAAGCCCCATGCCTAAAAATATTCAGTGTCAGCCATTTTGGAATCAAGTTTTGTTGTTGCCGTAAGGCTAGAGACACAAGCAAGTTCTTGCTGAGCTCTTGGCATTTTCATTTCGTCAACAACTAATTTTAATTTTAAAATCACTTTCCTTAATATTCTTCTTTCAACTTGTTATTTACTGGACATAACAATCCGGCTTACATCCTTCTGAAGCATCATAAGTGCACGTGTGTGCGCGCGCGCACACACACACACACACACACACACACACACACACACACACACACTCCCTGAAGATTCTCCCAAGATAATTCAGTGTGCCGATGACCTTCAAGATGAAGTCAGAGTAAACAAGGAGCACTGCCGGAGAAAACATGTCCTGTTGTCAGCTTTCGTGGGGGGATTAAGCGGTGGGGGCGGCAGAAGAGAGCTCTGGGAGGGGGCTGGAGGTACAGAGAACATCTCCCGTAAAAGCTATAACACTGCCGCCCCCCACCCCAACTTGTTTACAGAGAGAAAGAAAATAGCTAATTGACGTAGGATGTGGGTGAGCTCGGTTTTCATCTCAGTCTGTTTTTCCTCATCTTGCGGTTGTTTTAGGAGCACATCAGAGCCAACCATTTCCAGCGCTTTAGGGGGTAAAAAGAAATAAAATCAAATAACTCAGAGACTTTGGATCCTTCTTGCAGACTTGGGCCAGCTAAAAGAGCAGCTTCAATCCCCTGAAGCTACCATTATGTAAAAATTATTAAAGTGTCATATTCAAGATCTTGAGATATTACTCTAATTTAAGCCTTGGCTATTTTATGTCTAGTGATATAATAAAGAACCTGGTCAGACATCCCCTTAAAAGCAAAATCTTGAGCAAGTGGCAACACACGTTGTGTATGTGTGTGCTCAGTCGCTCAGTCCCGACCCACTCTTTGCGAACCCATGGACTGTAGCCCACCAGGCTCCTCTCCATGGGATTTCCCAGGCAAGAATACTGGAGTGGGTTGCCATTCCCTTGCCAGGGGATCTTCCCAGCCCAGGGATCGAACCTGCATCTCTTGCATCTGCATGCATTATCAGGTGGATTTTCTTTCTTTCCTTTTTTTTTTTTTTTTAACACCAGGCCACCTAGGAAGCCCCTGGCAACACACATTAATTAAAAGCAAAAGAAAATCTTGCATAGGAACATTTCAAATTCTTTTGCTGGTTTATGTGGTTTTCTTCATCCAGGTGTGTACAACAGTATCAATTTGCAGATTAACATAAATTTATTTTCCTACTTTAGACCCAGGTAATAGTACATAACTAAATATAGCAATGATTTCAGAGTTGCCTCTAAGATGTTAAACTATGGTGTTAAAATCAGACTTTTTTTTTTTTTCATTTTAAAAATATGGCAGAGACTCCAACTGAAGAGAACATACAAGCTCTGGAGAGCCTGTGTCCTATCAACTCATTAAATATCTAAACTTCAAAATAATGTTCTACTGAAGTTAATGCTGCTGCTGCTAAGTCGCTTCAGTCATGTCCGACTCTGTGTGATCCCATAGATGGCAGCCCACCAGGCTCCCCCATCCCTGGGATTCTCTTGGCAAGAACACTGGAGTGGGTTGCCATTTCCTTCTCCAATGCGTGAAAGTGAAAAGTGACAGTGAAGTCGCTCAGCCCTGTTGGACTCTTAACGACCCCATGGACTGCAGCCTAACAGGCTCCTCCCTCCGTGAAATTCTCCAGGCAAGAGTACTAGAGTGGGCTGCTATTGCCTTCTCCACTGAAGTTAATAATCACCCACAAAAATGTCAACCCCTGAGATGTACATTTCAGAAAAAAAAGTCTTCAGAGGAATTCACAATTTCTTTTCTCATGCAATCCATTGTAAACCAACCGTTATCTTAAACTTTAGCTTTTCAGTTTTAGCGAAAACTGGAATTGGCTGGCTAAGAGAATATGCGATTTAAACATAAGATAGATCTATCTCTTGGTATTCTTATACATTGATGGCCAACACGAACTCTTTGTACAACGGCACACGCTTTGCTTCTCCAGTGACTAACGTTTTGTGATTTCATGCCAGTAGAAAGAGTGTCAGAAGGTTTTTTTTTAAACTAACTTTGTGATTTTTATTGATGAGCAACACTTTATACTCCTAGCTATCACTAAGTGTGTACAGTCAGACATGTGGCATTTTAGAAGAGCAGACAGCAGAATTAAAAAGATCCTTCTCCTGGGGATCTTCCCAATCCAGGGATCAAACCCACATCTCCTGCACTGCAGGCAGATTCTTCACTGCTGAGCCAGCAAGGAAGCCCCTGAATCAAGAAGAGATACTCATCAAATCATCGAGGGCAAGTTCAAAGTTTGGAGTTTCACTGATGCTGCCAACATGGACATCTCTTCTGCCAGCAAGAACAGTCATAAATGTCAATCACATGCCAGATGATGTCCCTTGCTAGCCTATTCAAATCCTGAGGCCTAGTGAAAAGGGAAACTTGACACTCAGCTGCTTTTAAAGACACATCCTATTCACATCAGGAAAAGACCGAATGGGTCCTTCTGATACAAGGGTGCAAGTGAACCAAGTGTTATTTCAAATCTGATTCCATGTACAGCAATGCTGGTTCAAAAGCTTTGCCTGACACAAACAGTTCCCTGTATGTGGTATGATTTCAATAAATATCTGGCAATATGCAAACAAACAGAAGTTTAGTACAGAATTCAACAGATTAGCCTGTTGATTTGAGATCTGATTTCCTTTCAAGCCCCTATTCTGGGGATATGGAAATGAGAAAAATAACACATATGGATTTTATGGTTTTTAATTGCAGTGTAGTTGATGTACAATATTATATTAGTTTCAGGTGTACGGTGCAGTCATTTATTATTTTTACAGATTATACTCCATTAAGAGGAAGCAACACTAGGGATCTAGCTAGTGGAAGTGATGGATTTCTGGTTGAGGTATTTCAAATCCTAAAAGATGATGCTGGGAAAGTGCTGCACTCAATATGCCAGCAAATTTGGAAAACTCAGCAGTGGCCACAGGACTGGAAAAGGTCCATTTTCATTCCAATCCCAAAGAAAGGCAATGCCAAAGAATGCTTATCTCACATGCTAGCAAAGCAATGCTCAAAATTCTCCAAGCCAGGCTTCAACAGTACGTGAAACATGAACTTCCAGATGTTCAAGTTGGATTTAGAAAAGGTAGAGGAACCAGAGACCAAATTGCCAATATCTGTTGGATCATCGAAAAGGCAAGAGAGTTCCAGAAAAACATCTATTTCTGCTTTATTGACTATGCCAAAGCCTTTGACTGTGTGGATCACAACAAACTGTGGAAAATTCTTAAAGTGATGGGAATACCAAATCACCTCACCTGCCTCTTGAGAAATCTATATGCAGGTCAGGAAGCAACAGTTAGAACTGGACATGGAACAACAGACTGGTTCCAAACGGGAAAAGGAGTACGTCAAGGCTGTATATTGTCACCCTGTTTATTTAACTTCTATGCAGAGTACTTCGTGAGAAACATTGGGCTGGAAGAAGCACAAGCTAGAATCAAGATTGCTAGGAGAAATATCAATAACCTCAGATATGCAGATGACACCACCTTTATGGCAGAAAGCAAAGAACTAAAAAGCTTCTTGATGAAAGTGAAAGAGGAGAGTGAAAAAGTTGGCTTAAAGCTCAATATTTAGACAACTAAGATCATGGCATCTGGTCCCATCAGTTCAGTTCAGTTCAGTTGCTCAGTCGTGTCCGACTCTTTGCGACCCCATGAATCACAGCACGCCAGGCCTCCCTGTCCATCACCAACTCCCGGAGTTCATCCAGACTCATGTCCATCGAGTCCCATCACTTCATGGCAGATAGATGGGGAAACAGTGACAGACTTTATTTTGGGGAGCTCCAAAATCACTGCAAATGGTGATGGAAGCCATGAAATTAAGATGCTTGCTCCTTAGAAGAAAAGTTATGACCAACCTAGAGAGCATATTAAAAAGCAGAGACATTACTTTGCCAACAAAGGTCCGTCTAGTCAAGGCTATGGTTTTTCCAGTAGTCATGTATGGATGTGAGAGTTGGACTACAAAGAAAGCTGAATGTTGAAGAATTGATTCTTTTGAACTATGGTGTTGAAGAAGATTCTTGAGAGAGTCCCTTGGACTGCAAGGAGATCCCACCAGTCCATCCTAAAGGAAATCAGTCCTGAATATTCATTGGAAGGACTGATGCTGAAGCTGAAACTCCAATACTTTGACCACCTATGCAAAGAACTGACTCATTGGAAAAGACCCTGATGCTGGGAAAGATTGAAGGAGGGAGAGAAGGGGATGACAGAGGATGAGATGGTCGGATGGTATCACCGACTCAATGGACATGAGTTTGAGTAAGCTCCAGGAGTTGGTGATGGACAGGGAGGCCTGGTGTGCTGCAGTCCATGGAGTTGCAAAGAGTTGTACAAGACTGATCGACTGAACTGAACTGAAGAGGAACGAATAATAATAACCCCCACATCTTTGCCTCGTTTGGCATCAAGAGGGGTATTTCCAAAACCAAAACAGTATTCCTGAAAAACGGATTCACCTGAGCTTTTCCTCCTCTATAACAAAGCCACTGTGGAGTTCTGTGATTATCAAGTGCTTGGAGCCAAATTTAAAGTAATTAGGAATCCATATGCAATATCCTCAATTTTGATGAATTCTGAGGTGGTTTGTGACAGTCAACTAGGACTTTCCTAATTGATTTCAATAAATAAAAATCTTGTTCTATACATCTGTGTCTTTTTTTGCTGTCTCGCATACAGGTTTATTGTAAAGTAATTAGCCTCCAATTAAAATAAATAAATTTTTAAAAAAATCTTGGACATCATGAGAAGAAAAATGAGCCTAGGTCATTCTAACAGGAATAAATGAATTAATGAAAAGAGAGGAATGAAGACAAAGCAGAATCAGGCCATGGCATAGTTGCCCGTCTTCTGGGTTAAGTTCATTTTTAATAAGGACTAATGTTCAGTCCTTCGATCACCCATTTGGGACACACATGTCACCCCAAAGAAAAGCAAACAGAGTAAAGTTGTGGAGAAGTTGTAGAATCAAGTGGTTCAATAATCTTGCAAAACGAAGAGCGGAACCAGCAGAACTGTTGGGGAGATTCTTTTGTAGACAGGGCACATCGCCCTGATTGCTGGCTATTCCTATGTGGTCCTCAGGTGATGCTCCGACTTGGTATTGCCTTTCAAGAAACTCCAGGGATGGCTGCCTCCCTCCCCACATTCTCTTTGAATCACCACTATAATTATGGCAGCAGCTAGGAAGGACTTCTTTCTTTGGTCTAATTCCAGAAATCAATTTATTGATTTATTTATCAATTTATTGATTTCTTTTATTGATTTATCAATTTATTTATTGACTTTTATTTAAAGCTTCCAGGAATCTTTGAGGTGAGTTAGTCCCACCTCCTGCTCTACAGGGGAAGAGGACAAGGCCCAGAGGGGCAAGATGACTTGTTCATTTTTTTTTGGCTGCATGGAGTAGCATGTGGGAATCTTAGTTCTTACATGGGAGCTAACTTGCACCCCTTGCACTGAAAGCGTGCAGTCTTAACCACTGGATTGGTGGGGAAGTCCCCAAATGATTTTTAAAGGTGGCCTCTTTGGTTAGATATGCTCTTTCTAATTGCTGGATTTCCACTGCTCAGTAGCATCTCTTCTACTTTTGATTTTGAGAAACTGTCACACTTCTAAGGAAAAACATGATGCTCTCCATCATGGCACTGGGGAGTAGACAGAAAAATACTGTGGAAGTGCATGGGATTACCCAAATATGGGTTCACCCTTTGGGAAATGCTTGAATCACGTCAATCCATTAATAAGTCAACTGGTTTAATGACTTGGCTGATGGTGCCTTGGCACTTTCACAAAGTAGAAAAGTGGAAGATGAAAATGTGTTTCATCTATTCAAAATGCTGTGCAAGTAAAATGATTCATCAGAGGTAAACATAAGGAAGTTATGTTGTACATCTCAATCTCCAAGCAGTATGAAAGCATTTTGCCATTGATTCAAATCCAAGACAGGAATACATGAAGAGTCCATGATGTCAGAAATTACTAGACTATTTTCTAGAGCCACACTTTTTTTTCCTTCTTATTTTGAATTTAAGAAACTTTGTAAACAAAATACATTCTGGGAAAACATGATTTCCTAGCAAAGGCAGGACCAGGTTGATATAAATAACAAACAATCGTATATAGTCCTCTCTCTAGGAAAGTTTAGTATATAATATGTAGATTGCTAGCTGTTATTGTGGAGAAAAATGTACATAAGCCCACAAGGCAATCTAGAACCCTTACTAGGAATTTGTGTTCATGCAGAGAAATTCTGGTACAAAAGGGAAACTGTAAAATCCAGCCTTCAGTTCTTCCCCCAGACCCTGTAACCACCGCTGCCTTGCTGTGTTAGCTGCCACTTTTTCCAAGTTCCCTCCTATTTGAGCTCCCAGGTCTATTTCTTTCTTTTGCTTAGCTCTAGTTTTTATTTTTTACTGTATAGATTTCAAGTGTGCACTGTTTTAATTAAATAACCGCATATACTACAAAGTAATTACCATTACCAGTCTAGTTTCCATCCATCACCATACAGTTGACCCCTTTCACTTTTTTTGCCCATTCCCAACTCCTCGATTTGTTTATAATTATCTGTACTTCTTTTTTTTTTTAATTGGAATCTAATTGCATTAAAATGTCGTGTTAGTTTCCGCTGAACAATGAAGTACCAGGTCCATCTTGTTGCATCTGTTTATATGTAACAATTCCCTTATTTATCTCTCTCCCATTATTCCTTTACTTATCTTTCTAGTTGTTTATCCACTATGGTTGTTTGCCCCAGGGGAAGATTTGATACATTATCAACTTAACTGTTTAAAGTAACGGGAGCAGATATGTGAATGGCCTGGTTACTTGTTCCGCCCGGGGTTTATGAGGATGTAAAAGACAAAGGGAAAATGATCATTTAGTATAAAGACAGATGTATGCTTTCCTACTTTCAAATATACATTTAGCATCTTCCACAATCCTCCACCAAATATTATTATACTTTACTGAATAAAAAACTCACTTTATTCCCTACTTTGGAATCCATCATCTACCTTGATTAGACTAGTTCAAATTTAGCTTGGCAACCCACTGAAAAGAGAGTAGATTCAACAGAACCTGTTTTTCACAGCATGTCCTCAAACAATTTCTAATCTTGATTTTCTCTTAGTCAAGGTACACTATTTTGGGTACACAGTGAAATAAGCCTTTTGGCCCAATCACAAGTGTTTGATCCACTGTCAAGGAGGATTTTGAAATTTCACTGAAAATTTTTCAAAAGGGAAAACAACTGGGATTTTGGAATATCTCAGGGGCAACTTGGGTTTTACTTTCAAAGTTTTCCTTCCAGGGACTTCCGTTGTGCTGCAGCCCTAAGTGAGATGGGTCACCTTTTCCTTCAGTGGAAAGAAGCAACAATAGGACTGCTTTGTAAGGCACAAAATGATGAAGGCTTTCCAAAGGAGGAGGACGTGAAAGTGCCAGAGAGCCGGAGGGCCACTGCAGCAGAAAGTGGATCTGACTTCTCTAGCTCATAATGAATGCAATTCTTTTGAGTTGAGGTTCAGGTGAACCTGCAGAAGGAAGACAGTCTTGGAATTGGTGCAAAGCAGGAGGTGGGGGGTGGGGGTGGACTGGAGGGGTCAGTGTATAGTGGGGAGAAGTGGACCATCTCCTCCTTTGCGTAACTCTGTCTTTCCTGTGTTACACCAGCTGGGTAACAATTGTGTGTTCCTCAATTGATAGAAATGGCGAAGAATTCACCTTCTGTATGCTTTGGGCATGGTCAGTGAAATTCATCTTTTCTTGAGTGAAACATGAATGGGATCAGACCTTTCTGACATCTATGTTAAAGGGGAAGAGTAACTGTCATTCGTTAAGAACTGACTTTATCCATGCACTCAACTGAGAGCTTTAAATATATTTTATTTCTTTAACCTTTTTATTGTATTAGAGTATAACTGATTGGGACTTCCCTGGTAGCTCAGTTGAATCCGCCTGCAATGCAGGAGACCCCGGTTCGATTCCTGGGTGTGGAAGATCTGCTGGAGAAGGGATAGGCTACCCACTCCAGTATTCTTGCCTGGAGAATCCCATGGATAGAGGAGCCTGGTGGGCTTCAGTCCATGGGATCACAAAGAGTCAGACACAACTGAGCGATTAAGCACAGCACAGCACATGGCTGATGAACAGTGTTGTGACAGTTTCAGGTGGACAGGGAAGGGACTCAGCCACACATATACATGCATCCATTCTCCCCCAAATCCCCTTCCCATCCAGGCTGCCACCAAAACGTTTTCTTTTGAAGTTGCAACAATCCTGTGATACACTTAAAGTTTTTTACAACTCAGTTTTTATGAGAAAATTAAGTATCAGAGGTGAAGGTCCTACAGTGGTAAAATGCAGCCTGTAATCCAAGGTCTCTGATGCCTTTTTCTTTGGGGGCCAACTGTCAGCATTACACTTTTAATTTCTGTTTGAAAAACCAGTTGGCTGTTGGAATGTTCTCTCTTAAGCCTCCAAGGGAAAAGCTACTTTCTGAAATCTTCAAGTACCCTTGACATCAGAGGAATTGTCTTGATATTGACATAAAAAGTGAGAGGAAGGTTTGCAAATTCCCAGGTGGATAAGCTAAATGGATTCGGAGAGCCAAGTATGTGCTTCCTGTAGCCTAGGTGTTTGCTACCACGGAGATGGTACAAACATCAAGCAGCCCACGGCCACTGCCAATTCACCTACATGTGCTTATTATGTCATAGAAATCTAGCTTAAAGCGTGTACCAACCATAACTATCAGGGAAAATGCCTAATTTTAAATCTAAAACTGATTTCTTAATCTCTGAGTATGTGACCACTAAAGACCTCTTCTCTATTGTCTAGTGCCAATATTTTAACCTGAAAAACAAGATCATTAAATAAAAAAAGAGTAAGGATACTGGTAAAATAACTTCCCTGGCTTTAACTGTGATTAATGAACGAGAAAGCTTTTCAGAATGGGAGAAGAAAAGGTCTTTTCTTCTGAATACACAATTCTAAGTCAAATTCTCTTTATGAATTTTTGTGTGTGTGTTTGAAAAATCTTTCATTTAAAACCAGCATAGCCATGTTCAGGCAAGTCTGAATACATGTAATAATATCTTTATATAATCTCACTAGGAGAAATATCCAGCCCTTTATTTTAATTAATAACATCATATAAAGTGAAGATGGCATACATCCTGGTGAACTCCTACCTTTTATCCTCTGTCTTAATGTTCATTGAATCACAGTGTTACTGAGTTTGTGACAGCACAGTCTATCACCATGGAAACAACTATGATGACCCATGTTATCCTGTGGCACTTTTAGTCCTCATTTGGTTCTCTTTGCTAAGTTCAGCCAAATCAAATTCATTTATCTTCACAAGTTAAAAAATGCTCTCTATAATAATGACCATGACAACCTAAAATGATAGTTTTTAAAGTACTCAGATACTAGTAAAATTAAAAACATAGAAACAACCATTTATAATTCTACCTCTGCACTTTTTAGTGGCTAACTTTAATTATTGTCAAACATACATTTCATTTTCACATATTTATAAACATGGCACTGTAAAATAGCCTTTAAATTTTAATATTATAAGTAAGTTTCAATAGTGCTTAGTTATGATGACTTTTTATTTAGTTCTGATGTATTCTGAAAACAACCTTTTATGTCCTAAGAATAGGATGGTTTGCTAAATAGGGTTTAAGGAGCAAAAGTCCAGATTGTGAGAATGTTCTGTTTTAGAGAGGGACATACAAGTTATTTCATTTTATTTCTTTAGGTTCCACAGTTAAAAGCAAAATTAAGGCCTTTTTTCCTCTTTTTCATCATAAATCAGTGAAGATTTAGAAAACAAGACTATCATGAACTTCCTGAATGGAAATTACCAAATAAAAATTTAGATGTAATCAAGCAAACCTAAGTGCCTAAAGCAAATAAACCACAAATTATGAGTTTGGTATCGTTATTACTCAACACAGAGTAGGTACTCAACAAATGTTATCGGAAATAATTTTATAGCAAAAGCTTTGAGGAAGTAAAACAATTACCGAATTTGTAAGTTACCGTTCTGTTTCCATTATTACTGTGAAGGCTAAATTTGTGTGACATAAAAACAATTTTACATGATCTTGGACAAGCTTTTCCATAGGTATCTGGTTATTAAATATAAAAAATTATTTTTATCCAAATTAAAAACTTTTTCTCTGGAAAAGACCTGGTAAAGAGAAAGAAAGAATAAGCTACATACTGGGAGAAACTATATAGCCACTGGAGGACAGCTCTCAAGAATATATAAAAAAACTCTCAAAACTCAACAGTCAAAAGCAGTCCAATTAGGAAATAGGCAAAGGCAGGAAGAAACATTGCACAAAAGACAATATACAGATGGCAAATAAGCACATGAAAAGAGGTTCAGCATCAGCAGCCATTGGGGAAATGCAAATTAAATCCAAAATGAAATATCCCTATACACCTACCATAATGGTTAAAATTAAAAGGTGACAACACGAACTTCTGGGGTGGGGGGAATGTAGAAAAACTGGATCGCTTTCACATTGCTATTGGTGATGTAAAATGGTATAGCTATGTTGGAAATATTCTAGCAGTTTCTTAAAAAAAGAAAACCAAATATGCAATGACCCCTCAATTACACTCTTGGGCATTTTCCCAGACAACTGAAATTTTATGTTCATGCAAAAACCTTAGTACATGAATATTTATAGCAACTTTATTTGTAACAGTCCCAAATTGGAACTCACCTAGGTGTCCTTCAGTGGGTGAATGGTTCAACAGCCATCCCATGAAATACTATTCAGCCACAAAAAGGAATGAACTATTGAAATACACATAATCTGGATAAACCTCCAGATAATTGTGATAAGGGAAGAAGCTCCAAATATTTATGTTGAATGGCAAGAGTCAATTCCCCAAAGTTATAGATGGGATGATTCCATTTTTACAACATTTTTGAAACAACAATATTAATGTTTGCCAGGATTTAAGATGAGAATAGGCAAGAGAAAAAAGCACATGTGGCTATAAAATGGCAACAGGAGGGATTCTCATAGTGATGAAAATGTTCTGTGTCCTGACTGTATCCTTGTTAATATCCTGCTTGTGATATTGTAAATAGTCCTGCAAGATGTTAACATTGGAAGAAATTGGGTCAAAAGTACACAGGATCTCTCTGTATTATTTCCTACAACTGCACATGATGGAGGAGGCAATAGCACCCCACTCCAGTCCTCTTGCCTGGAAAATCCCATGGATGGAGGAGCCTGGTGGGCTACAGTTCATGGGGTCGCTAAGAGTCAGACACGACTGAGCAACTTCACTTTCACTTTTCACTTTCCTGCATTGGAGAAGGAAATGGCAACCCACTCCAGTGTTCTTGCCTGGAGAATTCCAGGGACTGGGGAGCCTGGTGGGCTGCTGTCTATGGGATCGCACAGAGTCCAACACAACTGAAGCAACTTAGCAGCAGCAGCAGCACATGAATCTAAGTATCCCAAGTTTAATTTAAAATGTTATTTCTAAGGTGGATGCTGTTTTAAAGTTTACTAAGGGTTTCCACAAACAACATAACATTTAAAGGAGATACCTATCTAAAGTGCCTATCATTATCCTGGGTGGGAGGGGAGTCTGGGGAAGAATGGATACATTATATATTATGGCTGAGTCCCTTCCTATCCATCTGAAACTAACACAACATTGAATACTCCGGTACAAAATAAAAAGTTGTGTTTTTTTTTTTTTTAAGTTCCCATCATGTTTCCAGAGTGAGATCTGCACATTGAGAAAATGTAGCTCATTAAGCGTAATAAAAATATTCAAAGAAAATGAATTTCAATCAAATATTTCCTTTTGAGAACAGTACTCAAAACCGTAGCAATTGCCTAAGAAATGGTGATGTTACAATAGAGAAAGAGAGTAGTTAAAATTCTGAAATTTACTTTCAAGGACAATTTTTATGGATAAGAACTCTGAAATGACAGTTTCCTGTTCATCAGGCAGTGCTAAGGTGTTTTATAAGATAATGCTCTTCCGTCCTCTTTCCCTAAATCTTGGCTTTGTTAAAAACCAACCAGATGAAATGGAGACTTCTGGTGTAAATAAAGAAGCCCCTGTGGGATTTTCAAAAAAGTATTTAACCATCCAATGGAAGTTTCTTCAGAGTTTATTACATAGGCAGGCCCTGGGCTGGCCATGGGGAGACCAGATAAACATGGCTTAGTTCTTCCTGTTAAGAAATGCATGCGTAAAGGAAGGAGAAATACTTCCCTAGTAATAGACTTTTTACAATATAATGTAGTAAGTGCCAGGAGAAAAGAAATCACTAAGGGGAGCACACAGGAGGGACACTGTGTTCCGACTAGGAGCTGGGGCAGGCTGGGGAAACCGGGGACTTTCCCAGATGAGTTGGGTCATGAGCAATGCTTCAGTGTCAGCCAGGTTAAACAAACACACACCCATGAAGAGTTCTAGAAAGAACTTAGAGCCTCGATTTGGATAAATTCTGCATCTGAGTGAGCTTAAAGGGTAGAAGATACCCTAATACATAGGAAAAATGAACCCCAAATCTCTCCCATTTACTCCTGAACATTATTACGCTTATTGGAACACATCCATGAATACAGTCCCAAGCACTCTGCTACTGCTGGCTAGGACGCATTGTGACGGAGCTGTGATGAAGGTGTTGGTGTTGAGGCTGCCATAACACAACATAATTTTCTTTAAGAGTGTGTGTTTAATATTTCCAGTGAAGGGAATGATAACCCACTCCAGTATTCTTGCCTGGAGAATTCCCTGGACGGAGGAGCCTGGGGGGCTACAGTCCATGGGACCACAGAGTCGGACATGACTGAGTGACTAACACACACTTTAATATTTGGTCATTTGAGGTTCTGCGTTGGTACACTGTGACTTTGACCCTTAAACAATTTTTTTCCTGTATTATTAAGCACTATAAAGTCATTGGGATCTCCAACCAAAGAAATATACTATCCTTATATAGTCATCTATAATGACTCACACAGATCCAATACACATAGCTTCATCTTGACTCTATGATGACAGCTTAATCAATGATGGTTTTACATCCAAAGACCTTGGCACAACTCTGTCGAAGAAAGAACATCATCTCAGTGATCAGACTCATGCTTACGTAAGCAATGAAAGATGAAGATGGAAAAGATAAACTCTGAAATCTAGAGGTTCCTTCATAAATCATTGTTGGGAGAAAACAAAAGGTACTTTACACCTATCGAGCCAACTTTAGCTTCTCATCCTTTTACCAAGCAAATCATCTGTTGAAAACTTCAGAAATTAAGATTGGGGGATAAAATGAAAGGATACACGTTTAGTGACAGTATTAGGCTTGGACCTACTCCAGAATTCAAAGGATGAAAAATGATAGATAAATAAACATTATTAAAAGAATCTTTATTTTGGCCAGGAAAAAAAAAAACTGTTTTGTCAATAAAAAATATTTTCCTGTAGAAGTAATGGTATGTGTCTATGAAAACAAGCAACAGCTGGATTTTCCTATGTTAGGATGTACTAAAACGTCCCAAAGTACGTCTAGAATGATTAAAAATGAACTGTTCGTGAGTTATCTTGACTATTAGAACTTTGAAGTTGTTTGGTTTTATTTTATATTATTTGATTAAAAAAGTATCTCCTGACAGTGTGTTTGCTGTGGCAAGAGAGTTTTTGATCTGCACAGCAAAGGTACAACACTGAGGTTTGTAAACTGTTCATCAGATACGTTGACAGAATTACTGATCATTCTAACAGCATGACCAGTGATATAATAGCTCACATTGCAACTGCAGAAGGGACCTAAATGAAGTGTCTGGATTATACAAAATGAACTTCTCCGCTCTGCCAGGAGACAGAGAATTGTTTTGGTCAGTCCACCAGAGTAACAAAAACATAAATCCCCCACAAAGCCACCCACTCATTGACTTGAACTCATATGGTATTTGTGAACTTTATTTTCCTTCAGTTTGGCTAAATAAAGGTGCCTTTAAATGTGTGTCCCTGGCTTATTGGAAGAAATCCCTTCAGATTACCTTTGTTGTGCAGGGCTATCTTTGCCCACCCAACCAAGGAGGAAACCAGTGAGACTGGGTTGCCATGATGTCAGCTCCTAGAACTGGAGCCATACATTAAACTAGAAAGAGTCTGATTCAATAGGCATGTACCCACACACCTGGCTCCCATCTTGCCTACCTGCCATCTTTCATCATCCATCTCCATTTTTAACTCATCAGATTAAAACACCAGGACAGTATCTCCAGAAGGCCACTGTTCAAATGCAGCTGGGAGGGGATGATCACTGACAGCCTTCTCTAGCCTCATCCCTTTAAATTTTGTTGTCATGTTAGGTCACTGTCACTCTGGGAGGCAGAGAGTATCAGCAACTGAGGCTTTGGCCTAAGTTGCA
The DNA here is from genome assembly GCA_935064755.1 of Tragelaphus eurycerus. Taxonomy (NCBI): domain Eukaryota; kingdom Metazoa; phylum Chordata; class Mammalia; order Artiodactyla; family Bovidae; genus Tragelaphus; species Tragelaphus eurycerus. The sequence goes on along the minus strand of CAKXYN010000034.1, from coordinate 4,685,811 downwards.
GTGGTGAAAAGAGAACAGAATGAGACAACAAAGTCTAGGAGCCTGGGCACCAGAAAGTCCTGCTCCAGGACAGGGGATCCAGGAATAGGTCTTGATCTGGGCTTCTGGAGGCATTAAGAGTTCAGTAAGTTAGAGAATTCCTAATAGTTTGATTCCCATCTGTCACATGTTAACTGCACAGCTCTGTGAATGTCACTCCTCTGAATCCGGCATTTTTTTCATTTGTAAAATAGGTGGCCATTCTCCTCTTTATTTTCTGGAATTAAGAGACAGCGTGGTGCTCTCAGCATTCCAGAGTTGTGCCTGACACACTGTAGTTGCTCAAGACCAATTGTTCTGAATGAATAACATGTGAATAACTAGCTCAGTGCCTGATTCATAAAAGGTTCTCAGTAGATTAAAACACTGAAAAATGCCCAAGTTTTAACAACGAGAAACATTCTAAAACTGGGACACAGCTATGATGTGTAGGGAAGGTCATCCATCTCTCAACTCCAGGGAGAAAAGGTGTCTATGCTATTGGAAATTCTTCTTACTCTTGACCAAACTTAGGACCCTTCCTGATCCCAGTATCAACCACTGAGACTGAAAATTGGCCAGTTGAAAAGAGGGGTGAATTCTAACATCCATTCAGAGTTGCATAGGTGAGAACCACTCCTTCCTGTTGCCAGGAACTGGAACAATACAGTTTACAAGACAGAACATTTTCCACTTCTCTGCTACACGCATTTAGCATTTTCTATTTTGGTTCACTATGAATCTCTAATTATTCCCCTTCGTGGAGTTGAGAAATCAGAGCACGAGGCAACACGGCTCAAAGAATGAACCCTTTCCTGAACAAGGACAATTGGAAAAACTACAAGCCCCAAAGGGGAAAAATGCCCTCCATTTCCCGAAGTATGCTAAAAAGGCTGCAATTAGCTCCGTTTCTAATAGTTTCCACAGCTCTGCTACTGGACGTATCTCATTTTTCCGCCACGAGCCTGGTAACAATTGCCTGCATTTCTAATCTCTCCCCTAACCTTTTGGTCCCTTATCACCTCCTTCCTAATTGCAGGGGTTGGGGAGTCTGTTGGAACCTCCTTTAGAGACTTTCTCATTCTGACACCTCATCACATGTCCCTTCCAATCGATGCAGGGCTGCTTGGTCCTCAAATAAAGGTGATAGGAAACAGAGACTTAATATGTCTTTCCCAGCCCAATGAATATGTCTTTCCCAGCCCACCGGAAGGAATTTTCACTCCCTACACTCTGGCCATCCACGTTGACACAGCTCTGTGGGCAGACAGCATACACGATGAGCTACCACCCCGTTCTGGCCTCACCTTCTGACACCCCCTCAGGGATATACACACTGCTGTAGACGATAACAACAAATATAACAAATCTTTCCCCTGAAATACAGTCATCCCATTCTTTCCACTTCCCTTTAGCTTAAGTCCGTAAATTAAAATTAATCATTGTTTAACTGACGATCGCTGAAAATGCCTCCTTCCCTAAATGAGATCTGCCAAGAATATCCAGGGTCAGCCCAGGAAGAGTGGACAGCACAATTAATATTAAATATCGTGTGATATGGTGGAAAAGGCAAAGACTTTAATGTCGGGAAAAATAGGAACCAAATCCTTCGGATGACTATATGGGCTTGAGCAAATCACGTAAGCCCTCTAAGGTTCTGTTTCCTTATTTGTAAAATGAGGGTAATGAATGGGGCCTATTTAATAGGGTTGTTGAGAGAATTAAGTAAATTCATACATGTAAAAGTATGTATGTAGGAAATCAAGTAGGAAGTAGGAAGTCAAGAAACACCTGGAGTAACAGGCAAATTTGGCCTTGGAATACGGAATGAAGCAGGGCAAAGACTAATGGAGTTTTGCCAAGAAAATGCACTGGTCATAGCAAATACCCTCTTCCAACAACACAAGAGAAGACTCTATACATGGACATCACCAGATGGTCAACACCGAAATAAGATCGATTATATTCTTTGCAGCCAAAGATGGAGAAGCTCTATACAGTCAGCAAAAACAAGACCACGAGCTGACTGTGGCTCAGACCATGAACTCCTTATTGCCAAATTCAGACTGAAATTGAAGAAAGTAGGGAAAACCACTAGACCATTCAGGTATGACCTAAATCAAATCCCTTATGATTATACAGTGGAAGTGAGAAATAGATTTAAGGGCCTAGATCTGATAGATAGAGTGCCTGATGAACTATGGACTGAGGTTCGTGACATTGTACAGGAGACAGGGATCAAGACCATCCCCATGGAAAAGAAATGCAAAAAAGCAAAATGGCTGTCTGGGGAGGCCTTACAAATAGCTGCGAAAAGAAGAGAAGCGAAAAGCAAAGGAGAAAAGGAAAGATATAAACATCTGAATGCAGAGTTCCAAAGAATAGCAAGAAGAGATAAGAAAGCCTTCTTCAGCGATCAATGCAAAGAAATAGAGGAAAACAACAGAATGGGAAAGACTAAGGAACTATTCAAGAAAATCAGAGATACCAAAGGAACATTTCATGCAAAGATGGGCTCGATAAAGGACAGAAATGGTATGGACCTAACGGAAGCAGAAGATATTAAGAAGAGATGGCAAGAATACACAGAAGAACTATACAAAAAAGAGCTTCATGACCCAGATAATCATGATGGTGTGATCACTCACCTAGAGCCAGACATCCTGGAATGTGAAGTCAAGTGGGCCTTAGAAAGCATCACTACAAACAAAGCTAGTGGAGGTGATGGAATTCCAGTGGAGCTATTCCAAGTCCTGAAAGATGATGCTGTGAAAGTGCTGCACTCAATATGCCAGCAAATTTGGAAAACTCAGCAGTGGCCACAAGATTGGAAAAGGTCAGTTTTCATCCCAATCCCAAAGAAAGGCAATGCCAAAGAATGCTCAAACTACCGCACAATTGCACTCATCTCACACGCTAGTAAAGTAATGCTCAAAATTCTCCAAGCCAGGCTTCAGCAATATGTGAACCGTGAACTTCCTTATGTTCAAGATGGATTTAGAAAAGGCAGAGGAACCAGAGATCAAATTGCCAACATCCGCTGGATCATCAAAAAAGCAAGAGAGTTCCAGAAAAACATCTATTTCTGCTTTATTGACTATGCCAAAGCCTTTGACTGTGTAGATCACAATAAACTGTGGAAAATTCTGAAAGAGATGGGAATACCAGACCACCTGATCTGCCTCTTGAGAAATCTGTATGCAGGTCAGGAAGCAACAGTTAGAACTGGTCATGGATCAACAGACTGGTTCCAAATAGGAAAAGGAGTACGTCAAGGCTGTATATTGTCACCATGTTTATTTAACTTATATGCAGAGTACATCATGAGAAATGCTGGACTGGAAGAAACACAAGTTGGAATCAAGATTGCCGGGAGAAATATCAATAACCTCAGATATGCAGATGATACCACCCTTATGGCAGAAAGTGAAGAGGAACTCAAAAGCCTCTTGATGAAAGTGAAAGTGGAGAGTGAAAAGGTTGGCTTAAAGCTCAACATTCAGAAAACGAAGATCATGGCATCTGGTCCCATCACTACATGGGAAATAGATGGGGAAACAGTGGAAACAGTGTCAGACTTTATTTTTCTGGGCTCCAAAATCACTGCAGATGGTGACTGCAGTCATGAAATTAAAAGACGCTTACTCCTTGGAAGGAAAGTTATGACCAACCTAGATAGCATATTCAAAAGCAGAGACATCACTTTGCCAACAAAGGTTCGCCTAGTCAAGGCTATGGTCTTTCCTGTGGTCATGTATGGATGTGAGAGCTGGACTGTGAAGAAGGCTGAGCGCCGAAGAATTGATGCTTTTGAACTGTGGTGTTGGAGAAGACTCTTGAGAGTCCCTTGGACTGCAAGGAGATCCAACCAGTCCATTCTGAAGGAGATCAGCCCTGGGATTTCTTTGGAAGGAATGATGCTAAAGCTGAAACTCCAGTATTTTGGCCACCTCATGCAAAGAGTTGACTCATTGGAGAAGACTCTGATGCTGGGAGGGATTGAGGGCAGGAGGAGAAGGGGACGACAGAGGATGAGATGGCTGGATGGCATCACTGACTTGATGAATGTGAGTCTGAGTGACCTCCGAGAGCTGGTGATGGATAGGGAGGCCTGGCGTGCTGCAGTTCATGGGGTTGCAAAGAGTCGGACATGACTGAGCGACTGATCTGATCTGATCTGATACATGTAAAACAAGATGAGAACCTGTTTCGTGCATAATCGTCATCTAAATTTATCAATATATCACTAAATATCAACACATTTAATTGTTATCAATATATGTTATTTGTTTTGATGCCTATCATGTTGTCCTTGAATTTTCTATCCTTAGTGGGCTGGGCCCGGGGCTCCCTAATGATGAGAGGTATACCAGATGCCTTCCAAGAAGACCACCTTGCATACATGCATTCTGCCAAAATCTACCTTTCCTGGAAACAGAAGAGGACAATTCCACAACTAGAAATTCACTGCTTTCTTCACTCTGTATAATAGGCTCCAGTTTCATCCACCTCAAAGAGAAACACCAATACAGTATACTAATGCATATATATGGAATTTAGAAAGATAGTAATGATAACCCTGCATGCGAGACAGCAAAAGAGACACAGATACATAGAACAGTCTTTTGGACTCTGTGGGAGAGGGAGAGGGTGGGATGATTTGGGAGAATGGGATTGAAACATGTATAATATCATATGTGAAATGAATCGCCAGTCCAGGTTTGATGCAGGATACAGGGTGCTTGGGGCTGGTGCACTGGGATGACCCAGGGGGATGGTACGGGGAGGGAGGTGGGAGGGGGTTCAGGATGGGGAACATGTGTACACCCGTGGCAGATTCATGTTGATGTATGGCAAAACCAATACAATATTGTAAAGTAATTAGCCTCCAATTAAAATAAATAAATGTATATTTTTTAAAAAAAAAAAAAAAAAAAAAAAAAAAGAGAAAATTCACTGCTTTAACCTTGGTTTGGTTACTTGCTTTCCTTTAAAACACAAATGTTTTGGGGAAGGGCAACATACTAAGCTAATAAACAGTAATATTTACCATTTGTGAAGTAATACCTTTTAGGTACTTGTGGCATTTATTTTAGCCTGCTTAATAATCCTGTAAGGTAAACATTATTCCCACTGACAAAGTTCAAACATTTACGTTTGTGAGGATAATCAGAGCAAATATGGTGTCACCTAATCAAGTTTATTTTTCTTTTCTTTTTTTTTTGTAAAATAAGTGATGAAATAAAAACAATCTGAGATAGTGATAAGCTAATAAAATACAAAATAAGTCTAGACTGAGGTATATGGAGACCCCCTTTCCAGGTGGGCTCTGACATCGGAAACAGATATTTCCGAGGACCTCTACTTAAACGCCTCTGTAACAGTTTTGCTGTTAACACATTATTTACAGAAAAAAAGAAAAGCATGTCCACATTTTCAGTGATGAACATAGTATGACAATGTAGGTTGCCAGATACTACAAAAAAAGTGTGTGTACGGGGGGTTACTGGGAGGCGTTTCAGTCCTGAGTTTGAAGAGAAATGCTCCTATAGAAGACTTTCTCTACAGCTAATCCTAACCTCACCCAGAACCTTCCAGCTCCCATTACTCACTGAGGCTGTGCCCATGTGTTGTTTAACCATCATCCAGGTTTGTCCTAGGAGAACGTAGAACATATCATTCGTTGCCACTCATATATATGTTACTAGATTTCTCCTTAAGCACAACGGAGTAGATGGACTATTAAAACATCCCCTGCTTCATTGGTAAGAAGAAATAATTCTATATTCAAGAAATTCAGGATTCTTAAGGGCATTGTGAGGACTTCTCTGGTGGTCCAGTGGTTAAGAATCTGCCTTGAAACACAGGGGACGTGGGTTTTATCCCTGGTCTAGCAACTAAGATCCCACATGCCCTGGATAAACTAAGACCATGTGCAGCAACTACTGAGCCTGTTTGTCAGAACTACAGAGTGTGTGCACTGAATTGCTTTGGTTTCATGCATGATGCAGTGAAGGTACTGTGTGCTGCAAGGAAGACCCAGAGCAGCCAAATAAAGAAGTAAATAACTTTAGTTTTAAAGGGCATCTTGAAGAAGACTGTAGCTCTCATCACTCGAAAGGGAATTCATGTGGCCCGAGAATCTGGCCTCAGGTGATTTTATGTGGTTCATGAAATGAGTCAAAATTAAGTTGCAAAATCTGCCAACAATAATAGTAGCACTGGCCTAAGGCTGGAGACACACTAATTTGAAAATGCAAGTTATGGTAGCGCAGTCAAGAACCAGAATGGAAAGAGGCACGTGTACCCCAAGTTCATAGCGCACTGTTTCATGCGGCGTGGAGCCCTAGATGCCCATCCACAGTGTGGTGTGCTGTGGTACTCCGTGGGTTTCTCAGCCATGTCATTCGTTCTGGGTGGGGCTGGAGCCTATCAGAGTGAGTGCAGAGCACAGTCGCATGGAATAGGGGCTACCCTGCATGAGACAGCAAGAGACACTGATGTGCGACTTGGACTCTGGGACTGGGAGGGGTGGGACGATGGGGGATGCATTGATATGTTTCTTGGGTCGTCCAGGTCGTGCCGATCAGATCTGGGACTGGGCACTGGGATGACCTGGAGGGATGGTGTGGGGGGGGGAGGGAGGAGGGTTCAGGATGGGGAGCACGTGTATTCTGGTGGCGGATCCATCTCTGTTGTGTTACAATTTGTAGTGTAATAAGCAGAATGACATCTGATGACTGGCATTCAAAAAAAAAAAAAAAGACTATGTGATTTCACTAAGCAACTTCCTTGCCCAATGGAACCTACAGACATTCAATTTCCATACACACATGTCACTCTCAGACTTAAGTTGTTTGACCTGCAAGAAAAAAGATTAGCAAAAACAAAAAAATATGCACAGACACTGTGTAGATATATACTTGAAATAATAAACTTTAATTAATTTACATGTGTTCTTTTAAAATGTACATGATGACCATAATGAACAATGATAAGGACACAGAATTCTGGACAGACAGGAAGTGGATGGATGGGAATCCAGGAAACAGATGTAGTAGGTCCGATGTCTGAGAAGAAATGGCCATATTGTAAGAACTTCTTCTATTGCAGTTTATGATGTTTCATGCATGGATATCAAAACAGACAAACATAGAGAGAAAGGGAAAAAAATGATTAAAATGAAGTTTTCATTTTCTTGCATTAGAAAACAAAGATTTACTTCTGCCTGGATTATTAATTGTGTATCTCTAGTCCAAGTCATGTACTAACAATTTCCCTATAATTAGACACATACATATCTGCATAAGTTATTGCCCAAGGGTCTAGGTATTTTCTAGCATTAGTAATCAGCAGATAGCAGGCGATGTACCGCCAGTGGGCAGAAGGCCTCATTATGTTTGGGCCAACATGGTGAAAGGAGGCCATGGATGTTTACGGTGGGGCAAGAATTCTGGCAAGGAAGCCAGAATCTAAAAACATTTACCTTCTCACTTTGGTCCACTTCACCAAGCATGAAGCCATTGCTGCTTCTGGCCAATTTCCCTGTTTGGGCTCCATCATTCTATAATGCAAAGAGAAGAGAAACTCTGGATAAATATTATGTATATTGCTGATCCCATTCGTGTTGTAAAACATACAACTTTTTCTTTAGTTACTTTTTTGGGAAAAAAAATACACACATTTCCTTCTACTTTCATTGTTAGATCACTAAGGTCCAATATCACTCTGCTGACTTGCATAAGGTTGACCCTGATGTCAACACAGCCAATGATCATTTGGAAAACCTAAACCCACTGAATGGAATAAATGAGCTTCCATATGTAATACTAATCTAAGCTTTCTAAGAGTGGATGAAATATGACTAGGTCCTATGCCCAAAGCAAGACAAAAACAATTAACTTACCTGGTATGAGACAGTCTGTAGACATTTCTCTTGTCTTGAACCAACTGCCCCAGAGACAGGACAGATCCAACCAAGAGACATCTTCAGGTGAGCTGAGGGGTCTAAGAAAAACCATTACTGTTGCTGAAACAAGCTGAGTTTCCATCATGGAGTGATGTGGTCCTTGGGAACTACCAGGGTGCTATCATACTGGCTGAGTAGTAGCTACTGGGTCCCTGGTTCTGGTAACTTATTAGAGGAATCCAGCAGCTGACCGAGTAGACAGGAGCTCTGGCCCTTTTTGTGAAGAGGGTTCCCCTCTTGTGCGTTAAGTGTGGAACCATCAAGCAGAAAATCCTGTAGTTCTGTGAATGGTGCCCATCCTAAACCCAGGTTATTCATTTAAGTCTCAGGTTGATATCTGCTAACAAGGTCACACTACACATTCCAACAGTGAAACCCTTGCTTTAGAACCAGTGAAGCTGATGTCCATAAGCACTGTTTCCTGATTGATATTTTAAGAGGGATTTATAAAGGTTAAAAAAAAAAAGAGAGAGAAGAAATCGCTCAAATTAAAAAAAGATATTGGGATTGAGGGAGTGGTGGATTTTACTATGATTCACTCCTATCTGCTTCCCTTCATGGCGGCGGGGGGGGGGGAGGGGGGGGGGGGGGGGGGTGGGGGTGGGGCGTTAATTATATTTTCCCAAGACACTACCATCAGACTTGGATTGGCCTTCACTTCTGCCGAAATAGACAAGGGAGTGGAAGCGATTCCCAGGTAGAGGTTTAAGTCATAACTTGTATTGATAGTCCACCAATGTGTTTGATGTAATACACGTTGGTATTAAGAGATTCCTCCATCACTGTGGGCTTTTCAGACAAAATACCATGGAGCAGAACTCCCTGCTAACTACTGGGCATGTAGTGTAATTGGAAAATAAACTTTGGTTGTTTGCAAACTGCCAAATTTTGGAGTACTTTGTTACCATGAAACACTCTAACCTGCTCCAGCTGAGAAAGATAACAACTTGGAGGAAAACAGCAGTGTGGTTGAATCTGTCTCCATTCCTATTTTGTATATAAGCTCATCAATATAAGTAAACACTGCTTAGTTCCCTTGCTGTTGAGCATCTTTCTCCAACCGACGACTGAAAGAGACATTATCCTGCCTCATACATTTGAAGAATCTCATAGTCAGTTGACAAACTGGGATTCATCAAAACCTCATTGCTCATTTTTTCATCACTGCTGAAGGAGCTCTCAAATTGAAGGTAATCAAATGGATTGAAAACAGGTCTACTAATGTGCTGTTACCCACAAAATACTCATGCAAGGAAATCTAACCATCTGTATGTATGTAATGACATCTAAAAGGACGGCAGATGGACAAGGTTATTGGTCTAACCAGCATTTGTCTCTTTTCCCCACTACAGAGATTTGCTACAGAGATTTGCCCATGAGGCCCTGGAAAGGCATCTTTAAAGGTTTCTCTGAGTTGGTAAAAAGAAGCTCTGAGTGGCTGTGCTCCCAGGGGAAAATAATCAGGGCTATAGAAAACCAGAAAGAGCAGTAAGTGAAGGGAGAGAAGCCATCACATTTAATGCCATTTCTAAAGAAACAGAAATATTTAATGACTTCCTTGAGTTTTTTTCTTTTTTTATGGAAAATGATACACTGGAAAACAGTGTGGTAGGAAAAAGTAACTAACATCACAATGGCTTTCCTAGATTTTCCATCATCTGAAAGAGTTAAACCTAACCCAGATGGGAGGCACAGCAGATGGGGGCATTCCGATGACTTATAACCTTGGATAATAAAATGACCTAAGACTCTATTTAGAGAAATAGAACAGCTATACTTGGGCTGTTTATAGACTCAGAAATATCATGATAAGCAAACGCAGGCAGTTCAAAGGAATGATGAAAAAAAAAAAGATAAGTGGATAAATAATGATCCGATGTTGTTGCGAAAAGGCAGCGTAGCTGTTGCATTGTTAATATAAACACAGATGACCTTTCATTTGCTCAACTTTCGTCTTCAAGACAGGAAACAGCAACTGATTTTTATCGGGCTAGAATCTTCCACTTGCTTCTGCTGGGCTGACTTTATGGTGTATGTCAGAGCCCAGTCATGTCACTATCTCTTCAAAGCCCATGCTGAAAGCCTGATAGGAGCTTGAAAGGGAAGCTTATCCCAGGCATAGGCTTTGTGGGCCCCAGAGATGTTGCAGCTCGCGTCACAGGTCATAGGGTGCGAAGGCAGGGTGCACGTGTGTGGGGGCATGGGGAGCGGAAGGTGGTGATCAGACAGAAAAGGGCCTCAATTACATTTCCGTGTACGTATTTGACCAATTCATCTTTTTCACAAACTTAAACATCCTCTAGGATAATGTTTATTACTTAACAACAGATAAACACACCCTGGAGCAATTGTTTTGTACATGAAGGGAGCTAGTGAATCCTATATTCTAGACATATGATGAACTAAAACACTCACAAAGAATTGTTTATGGATTACACAATATTTTTGCGTCAGAAGGATTTCAAACATCTGAACGACATTTTCTGTTTCTGATCACGAGTCAGGTCTTTCTCCTTTTATGGGGTGCACATAAGTGCATGCACTCATCCATCCTGGACACAACACTTTAAAAATCCATGCAGGTAGTTCATGGCAACCCATGGTGATGGATGAACATTTTTTCCTATCTGTTCACTGGAAATCTGTCACATTGTGATTTCATAAACTTTCCCCCTAAATGAAATTACCTAAACTGACCTTTAATTTTTTGAGGTACAGTCTACTTGGTCTGGGCTCCAAAACAGATCCTCTCAGTACAAAATACACTCTTACTGTTCTTACTAATTAAATATTTCTCACCTAGCATAACTCTTGTAGAAAATGCTTTTATTTTATATTTCTCTATAGCCATTACATAGTCATAATCCTGTTTCCTTAGACACATGATGGGCTGATTTTGCTCAGGCTGTACCCACTCTGGGGCTTCCTAAGTGGCTCAGTAGTAAAGAATCTGCTGCCAATGTAGGAGCCGGGGGTTTGATCTCTGGGTCAGGAAGATCCCCTGGAGGAGGAAATGGCAACCCATTGCAGTATTCTTGTCTGGAAAGTCCAATGGACAGAGGAGATTGGTGTGCTCCAGTCCACGGGGTTGCAAAGCAGCTGGACACAACTTAGCAACTAAACAACAATAACAACCCACTGTGACCTGGCCAGAGACAGACAGTATTTCTCATGGAAAGGACTTCAGTCACATCTTCTAGCTTCCAATTCTACCTCTGTATGTATCCGCATAAGAATCATTCCTCATCAATATATTCCCATATAGTTTTTCCTAAGCCTCCAGGCCTTAAGTAGTAGGAACTTTACATGCCAGTACTAGTCGCTACTTATTTAATCAGAAACAATGCTACTATCATCTAAATCAAGAGCTGACTAAATCAGTTGTTTTCTGTAAAAGGACAGATAGTACACATTTTCAGCTTTGTGGGCAATATAGTCTCTGGGCCTCTGCTGCAACTGAACAACTCTGCCATGATAGTATGAAAGCAGCCATCAGATCAGATCAGATCAGATCAGATCAGTCGCTCAGTCGTGTCCGACTCTTTGCGACCCCAGGAACTGCAGCACACCAGGCCTCCCTATCCATCACCAGCTCCCAGAGGTCACTCAGACTCACATTGATCGAGTCAGTGATGCCATCCAGCCATCTCATCCTCTGTCGTCCCCTTCTCCTCCTGCCCTCAATCCCTCCCAGCATCAGAGTCTTCTCCAATGAGTCAACTCTTTGCATGAGGTGGCCAAAATACTGGAGTTTCAGCTTTAGCATCATTCCTTCCAAAGAAATCCCAGGGCTGATCTCCTTCAGAATGGACCGGTTGGATCTCCCAAATGATTGTGTTCCAATAAAACTTTATTTACAACAGATGGAAGCAGGTGGTTTTGGCCTGTGGGCTGTTAGGGTGTTGACCTCTAATCTAAATCAGACAACTCTAGCCATACTAACAACTGCAAATCAGATTGTCATCCTGGTAATATCACACTCACTAATGGCCTACACATTTCCCCTTAGAGCTATGTAAGAAATGTAAAAATTCAATACAGTATAGTTGAAAGTTGCTAAGAGAATAAATCTTCAGTTCTCTTCACAGGTTAAAAAAATACCACAATTCTCCCCTTGCTTTTTTTTTTTTCCTTGTATCAGTATAAGATGATGGATCTCAGCTAAGTTTAATTGTGGTAATCATTTTGCAATGCAAGTTAAGTTATACTATACACTTTAAACTTATACAGTGTGTATGTCAGTTACATCTCAATAAAACTGAAAAAAAATCAATATGGATATAGAACTATTATTTTCTAAATAGGTCCCAATCAAAACTGTAACTCAAAAAGATACATGCACCCCGGTGTCCACAGGAGCACTATTTATAATAGCTAAGACATGGCATCAACAGATAGATGAATAAAGAAGATGTGAATTACACAATGGAATACTACTCCATCATAAAAATGAAATAAGGCCATTTGCAGTAACATGGATGGACCCAGAGAATATCATACTAAGTGAAGTAAGTCAGAAAGAGAAGGACAAATACTATGTGATATCACTTATATCTTGAATCTAAAATATGACACAAACGAACTTACCTACGAACCAGAAACAGACTTGCGGTTGTGGGGGCATGTGGGAAGGGCTAGGAGTTTGGGATTAGCAGATGCCGACTATTACATACAGAGCAGATAAACAGCAAGGTCTAACTGTATAGCACAGGGAACTATATTCAATATATTGTGATAAACCATAATGGAAAAGAATTTTATAAAGAATATATACATATATATATATATATAAATATAAATAACTGAATCACTTTGCTGTACATCAGAAATACATACAACATTCTAAATCAAACTATACTTCAATAAATGAATAGGTCCCTGCTACAGCTGTTAAGAAAACTGATGTTCCATCTTCTGCCCCAAAGCACTTATTTTGTGGCTGTTGGCTACTGATGCAAATGCCACCCAAAAGAGATGCATTTAGAGGTTTTCTCTTAGACTTTTCTTTGCAGCTAAGATAGGATCATTTCATTTGATGTCTTTTACATTCAGTAGTATCTGTCTAGTCCAGATGGGTTACAGAAATGCTACTGATAGTCAATCACACAAATGTAAAGCTGTGGAGGGATAAATCATGACGACAGCTACTTCTTAATAAGTACCTGCTGCTGCTGCTGCCCAAGTCGCGTCAGTCGTGTCTGACTCTGTGCGACCCCATAGACGGCAGCCCAACAGGCTCCTCTGTCCCTGGGATTCTCCAGGCAAGAATACTGGAGTGGGTTGCCATTTCCTTCTCCAATGCAAGAAAGTGAAAATTGAAAGTGAAGTCACTTAGTCGTGTCCAACTTTTAGCGACCCCATAGACTGTAGCCTACCAGGCTCCTTCATTCATGGGATTCTCCAGGCAAGAGTACTGGAGTGGGGTGCCATTGCCTTCTCCATAATAAGTATCTACCATGTCCCAAATATTATGCCAGGCCAGGCACAGCCATATAGGACCTCATTTATCTTCACTACATCTTACAGATGAAAAAACTAACACTCAAATATGTGAATTGAATCACCCAAGATTCTAAAACTAATAAGAGGCAAATCTAGGACTTGGCAAGTCCCTTGATCCACTCAACATGCTCTTTGCACTAAAACTATAAGGTCTCATCTTGATCTTCATGTCAATGATTTTCCTGATTCCTAATCACAAAATTGATGATAAGTGTTTCTGATCTAACTGAACCTTAAGAAAAGTACCTTTTGTTAACACTCAAGTAAGGATGTTTGAGAAACTGAGAGTGAAGTGTATTGGGCCAGCAGGACTAGGGAGGAATATGGCATCTTTCAAATGGTAATGATGACCCATCTCCTGGCTGGTGTGGGACTTCTCAGCTCTAGAAGCTGGTGTGCCCTACTCACACTGCCCTTCAGTGTCAAGTTTGTGTAATGGATTGTGGAAGCCACAAATACTGTAAGGAAACAAAGGACATAGAAGCTTAAGGAATAGACAGCAGCAGACAGTGTGGACTCTTAAACACAGAAAGTAATTAGAAACATACAGTAGGGCGTTTGGAAGTCCTGCCCAAGTCAGCTGCACGGATTAGGGTCAGTCACTGCTGGATGACTATTTAGAAAGAGGACCGAGGAGCTGAGCAGAAATCATACACTTGCAGATGTCCAGATACCAGAAGTCCCAATACTGGCTCAAGATAATTTCTTATTCCTCATTATGCTACTCTCTTAAAGGGATTTGAGGAAAATATGTTATGGCAGGGTTTAATGGCAGGGTTTAAAACTGATTAGTTGACATCCAATCAAAAAACTCTGGGGTGATGAAATTGCCAGAAGGTAATTAAACGTAAACTAATCACAGGTGTCTTCATAAAAAAACAAAACTGAATCCAATATTTGAAAACACTATTTTAAACAAAGAAAAATGAACAACACTGGTGTGTGTGTGTGTGTGTGTGTGTGTGTGTGTGTGTGTGTGTATTGAGGACTTGGCCTCTTGGGCAGTCAGAAGAGGGGAAAGTCCTAACTTTTGTATTAGAATAATGCTGACCCTATGGCTTTGAATTATTTGAATCTTTGCCCAAACATGTGTTTGCTTTCATGTTGACCAGGCCTAGTAAATTTCAGCATAATCTGTCAGTGAAAAGAGAAGTATGTTGCCTTGTGTGTGGCTGTGTGAGAAAGATGAAATGCTTCTGATGACGTGTGAGGGCTCCTCAATTACCTGTCCTGGTCCTGAAGACAATAAGCTTTAAAACATGTCAAAACTGTGAAAATATTACTGCTGAAGGCAAAGGCCACCCAGTGGAGCAATCTCAGTTGGAGAGCAGGGCTCCTTCCAAGATGGTTCTCTCAAGGGTGGTCTTTGGGTCAAAAGAATCTCTCCTTTGTAGAGAAGTGCAGCTAACCACTTGTACTGGGTCACTGGGGGCATCTCCAAAGGGCTTCCCTGATGATCTAGTACATTGGGAGTGTGAATGAGTAAGTAATTTAAACCACGTGAAAGTTTGGCTTCTTTTTCAAAACGACAGGAAAGCCTCATTATATCATCGTCAGTTATTACACAGATGCAAACAGTGTGCTATGAGTTAAACCAGGTCCCCGACACATAACAACTGTATTCAGTTATGGTCTGATATGCCATGCCTAGAATGTAACGTAAAATCATCAGACATTCCATTCCCCTATCAGTCCTGCAAAGATCAAAGACAGTGACAATGCCCAGTGTTGGCAAGGCTGAGGGCAAGCCGGCAGGCTATTACAGCGTAGGTGGGAAGGGATCTGGTGTGAACCTTTTGGTGGGTAGATGGGTGAAATGTTTAAAAATACATCATCTCCAAGTCTTTTCACTCACTAAGTCCACACCCAGGGGTTTATCACAGTGGGAAAATTGGTCAAGAGCTCAAAGATGTGTGCATGAGATTCATCAGAACACTGTTAAGAGGGCAAAAATGCTGTAAACACCCACAGCATCCTTCCACAGGAGATTAAATGGTTTGCTGCTGCTGCTGCTGCTAAGTCGCTTCAGTCGTGTCCGACTCTGTGCGACTCCACAGACGGAAGCTCACCAGGCTCCCCTGTCCCTGGGATTCTCCAGGCAAGAACACTGGAGTGGGTTGCAATTTCCTTCTCCTTATGCTAAGTCACTTCAGTCGCGTCTGACTCTGTGTGACCCCATAGATGGCAGCCCACTAGGCTCCCCGATCCCTGGGATTCTCCAGGCAAGAACACTGGAGTGCGTTGCCATTTCCTTCTCCAATGCATGAAAGTGAAAAGAGAAAGTGAAGTCGCTCAGTCGTGTCCAACTCTTAGTGACCCCATGGACTGCAGCCTACCAGGCTCCTCCATCCGTGGGATTTTCCAGGCAAGAGTACTGGAGTGGGGTGCCATTGCCTTCTCCAGTGGAATAATGTCTTACTTTTATCCTTCTACTTTCTATGTCTTGATTCTTCCACGTATCTGTATTAATCTTTGTAAATCAGCAAAAACAAAAGAAACACACAATCAATTTAGTTGTATTTTTCTTTCCTCTCTCTAAGCACCTGCAAGATGGAAGATGCCCCACTGTGTATGTTAAATGATTTGCTTTTTCCCAAGGAAAGCATCATCACAGGGCACAGACACACAGGAAGAAGGAAAGCTTATTTTGGGGTCTGTGGCCTTTTGATACACACTGCATTAGCTACTTTAAAGACAGAAGAATCAATAACTTGGCCCTAATAGCTTGTTAATCATCGTGCAGAACTTAAGGTGGTTCACTTTTATAAAATAATCTTGGAACGGTAATAGCCCTGCTCTTTCACGTTGCTTTTCTTTCCAAGGGCTTTATTAACATGACCTCACTCATCACGGGGTGTAACTGTGAGTTCCAGCCGCCCCTGGGCAATTACCTTCCATCTTAAAGACAGAAGCTCCAGGTTCAGGGAGGGGCAGAGTTTGGCCAGAACCGACAAAGGCTATGCTAGAAGTGGACAAATAAACTATTTTTCTGCACTTCATCCACTGTTCTATGGTCAGTGTTTTCTATTTGTTGATCCACTGACCAGGGAATCAATGTTTGAGCATTTCACATTTGTCCCCTTTCCTATATGACTCTTCAAAACCAGTAATTTTGATTCAGATAGAATTTTCTCTTTCTCTCTCAATTCTGGGTTGGGGGGAGGCCTATGGTAAAGGATTTAGACAGGTTTGGTTTGGGGAAACTATTGTATTTCACATCACCTATGGATTTAGAAAAGGCAGAGGAATCAGAGATCAAATTGCCAAACCTGTTGGATCACAGAAAAAGCAAGAGAGTTCCAGAAAAATATCTACTTACTTTGATTGTGTGGATCACAACAAACTGGAAATTCTTCAAGAGATGGGAGTACCTGACCACCTTACCTACCTCCTGAGAAATCTGTATGCAAGTCAAGAAGTAACCGTTAGAACTGGACATTGAACAACAGACTGGTTCCAAATTGGAAAAGGAGTACGTCAAGGCTGTATATTGTCATCCTGCTTATTTAAGTTATATGCAGAGTACATCATGTGAAATGCCAGCCTGGATGAAGCACAAGCCGGTATAAAGATTGCTGGGAGAAATATCAATAACCTCAGATATGCAGATGACACCACCCTTATGGCAGAAAGAGAAGAGCAACTAAAAAGCCTCTTGATGAGAGTGAAAGTGGAGAGTGAAAAAGCTAGTTTAAAACTCAACATTCAAAAAACGAAGATCACGGCATCTGACCCCATCACTTCATGGCAAATAGATGAGGGAACAATGGAAACAGTGACAAACTTTATTTTCTTGGGCTTCAAAATCACTGAGGACAGAGACTGCAATCACAAAATTAAAAGATGCTTGCCTCTTGGAAGAAAAGCTATGACCAACCTAGACAACATTAAAAAGCAGAGACATTACTTTGCTGACAAAGGTCCGTCTAGTCAAAGCTGTGGTTTTTCCAGTAGGCATGTATGGATATGAGAGTTGGGCCATAAAGAAAGCTA
Organism: Tragelaphus eurycerus; assembly: GCA_935064755.1. Taxonomy (NCBI): domain Eukaryota; kingdom Metazoa; phylum Chordata; class Mammalia; order Artiodactyla; family Bovidae; genus Tragelaphus; species Tragelaphus eurycerus. The sequence goes on along the minus strand of CAKXYN010000034.1, from coordinate 4,668,329 downwards.
AGAAATGAAGAATTGATGCTTTTGAATTGTGGCGTTGGAGCAGACTCTTGAGAGTCCCTTGGACAGCAAGGATTTCAAACCAGTCTATCCTAAAGGAAATCAGTCTTAAATATTCATTGGAAGGACTGATGCTGAAGCTGAAGCTCTAATACTTTGGCCACCTGATGCGAAGAACTGACTCATTGGAAAAGTCCCTGATGTTGGGAAAGATTGAAGGCAAGAGGCAAAGGGGATGACAGAGGATGAGATGGTTGGATGGCATCATTGACTCAATGGACATGAGTTTGAGCAAGCTCCAGGAGTTGGTGATGGACAGGGAAGCCTGGTATACTGCAGTCTCTGGGGTCTCAAAGAGCTGGATACAATTGAGCAACTGTACTGAACTGAAAGATGAGCAAAGGTGTCTAATGGTATATTAATATCAGAAAAACCTATGTCGGTTAAAATGTCACACATTCCTTGTTGTTCAGTCACAAAGTCATATCTGATTCCTCGTGACCCCATGGACTGTAGCACACCGGGCTTCCCTGTCGTTCACAATCTCCCAGAGTTTGCTCAGACAAATTTCTACATGTCTGTAATTCCATTTTTAGCTGACGAGTATGACCAAATATCCATCAAGCAGCAGAAACTAAAGAATGGGGGTTGGGATCCCTCTAGAGAGCTCTCTAATATCGAAGCCACAGCTAAGGATATCAACTCTTTGCCATCAATTCTGGGTGAGCCCCCTGGAAAAGGCTGGTTGTAGAAATTGTGCTGGATCTTTAAGAGGAAATAAGCAAAAGGAAGTGTTTGGAGTGTCTTCTTCTCTTGCAATGTCAAAATAAAATTAACAATAACCAAAAACAACCCCTTTCTCCCCGCCACAACCATTAAACACAAGAGAGCATAACTCTCCCTGCAGGGAGGCAATACTCCTTCTTTACTCCTCCAGAGGAGTCTTCACACCAGAAGTTCTCTGCTTGCATCCTGTTAGCTGGACATAAACACAGGGAGCATGAGGCAATGATGTGGACTCTGGGCCCTGAACCTTATAAGAGGATCGCCTTCCAACAGAAGAATTCTTAATCAGAGTCAGGCACCCTGAGTTCTCTGATGCCATTGACTGATATCATGAACTGAGTCCTTTCATGTTTCCATCTCTTCATTGGAACTGGTACAACAGAAGCAGCTCAAGATTAACAGGGCGTGAGGACACAATGAGAATTTACTCCACAGATTTGTTAGAGAGTGGACAGAGAGACCAGGTTCAGTCTGCACATACAGAAGAGAATAAATAGACACTGCTGCTGCTGCTGCTGCTAAGTTGTGTCAGTCGTGTCTGACTCTGTGCGACCCCATAGATGTCAGCCCACCGGGCTGCCCTGTCCCTGGGATTCTCCAGGCAAGAACACTGGAGTGGGTTGCCATTTCCTTCTCCAATGCATGAAAGTGAAAAGTGAAAGTGAAGTCGCTCAGTCGTGTCCGACTCTTAGCGATCCCCATGGACTGCAGCCTACCAGGCTCCTCCATCCATGGGATTTTCCAGGCAAGAGTACTGGAGTGGGGTGCCATTGCCTTCTCCGAAATAGACACTAGGGTTATGATAACGTATTTTCACAAGCTTGATGTTGTAGTGATTCTAATCGCTTATTTACCTTTGCATGCAATATTATTGGAATTAATATTTTTAAAAATGTTTTGAATTCTCCAAAGGACAAATGTGAGATGTATAAAAACTAAGAGTTGAACTATTACCAAAAAAGATGAATAATTTTAAGTAATTCAAATAGACTTAGAATGAACTATAAATTTGGCTCTGTGTCCTGACCATCTTTTCCTTGGCTCCTTTATCTCTCTTGCCTAAAGGGATTTAGAGCTTGGTCTAATAGAACAAATTCACTGAGGGTCTAGTTTTGCTTTTATGTGAATGTAAGTCAGCCACCCTCAATGACTCCTGGAGGAAGGCAGTGGTGCAGGAAACACACTCCATGCATGATAAGTCGCTTCAGTCGTGTCCAACTCTTTGTGACTCTGTGGACTGCAGCCTACCAGGCTCCTCTGTCCATGGGATTCTCCAGGCAAGAATACTGGAGTGGGTTGCCATGCCCTCCTCCAGGGGATCTTCCTGACCCAGAGATCAAACCCACATCTCCTGCAATGGCAAGCAGATTCTTTACCACCGAATACCACCTGGGAAGCCGCAGAAAACACACAAGATGAGCTGTTATTATGGTGTCTTTTTAGAGAATACATTCATCATCCAGATATTGCTAGCTCTTCTACCACAAAAATGGGAAATTTCAGTCCAGCAGCCTCTGCAGAACAGTATGTAGATATTAACAAGGTCAAGTACCATAAGATCTTACTCACTTATATTCCCTGAGACTGAAGTGGAGCTGGAATTGAAAGCTGTCTTGTATCTCCTTCACCTTTGCTTACCAAATTAATTCCCCTGTTTATTTGCCTGTTTCCACCTTTTAGATCTGATCATCCATAAAAACTCTAAAAAATGCATCTCTCAAGTGCTGAAACATATTCTCAAAAACACAACCACACAATGTCCAACAACACCTTCTGAGTTAAGAAGGACATAAAGTTTAAGAAAAAAGAAGAAGTACAACTATAATAATGTACACATTCATTGTGTAAGATGTATTCTGTGTTCATAAATGTTGATATATGAAGAGCATATCTCAAAATCAAGGAAATCTAATGCTTAGGAAAGCTCCTCAAATTTCAACATGGATGGCATGAAAACATTTCACCTCCAAATATTTATATTTATTTGTCAACTGAATTACAATGCTGTCCTTTAAGGATAGTTTGGAGTCAAAGGAAAAACTGTTTCTTAACACATAGAATTACTGACAAATCAATAGCTTTATATTCAACACACTTCTGTCTTGGCAACAATTATTTGTAGGTGTATGTATTTCCATCTGATGATCTATTATATTTGGGGGTACTTGACTTAAGACAGCATCTTACAGGCTTAACCTTTTAATGTCCAAAACTGCCCTATCTGTGGTCACAGGTGGCTACTGAAAAATTGAAATGTGGCCTGCTGAAATTCAGATGTGCTGTAAGCATAAAATGCATACTAGATTTCAAAGACTTAGTGTGAATAAAGAATGTAAAGTACCTTATTGATATTTTTTAGATTAATTACGTGTTGAAATACAATATTTTGGGTATACTGAGCTAAGTAGATTGTATTATTAAAATTAAGTTCATCCATTTCTCTTTCCCTTTTGAAATTTGGCTTTTAAATTTTTTAAATTATATATATAAAAACTTACATTATACCTTTATTGCACAACACTAGGCTAGAAAACAGAGAAGGCAATGGCACCCCACTCCAGTACTCTTGCCTGGAAAATCCCATGGACGGAGGAGCCTGGTAGGCTGCAGTCCATGGGGTCACTAAGAGTCAGACATGACTGAGCAACTTCACTTTCTCTTTTCACTTTCATGCATTGGAGAAGGAAATGGCAACCCACTCCAGTGTTCTTGCCTGGAGAATCCCAGGGACGGGGAGGCCTGGTGGGCTGCCGTCTATGGGGTCACACAGAGTCGGACATGACTGAAGTGACTTAGCATAGCATAGCAGGCTAGAAAAATTGAATTTGCATTGAAGTAGTTGCAGATGAGATGGGAATATCAGACCACCTGATCTGCCTCTTGAGAAACCTATATGCAGGTCAGGAAGCAACAGTTAGAACTAGACATGGAACAACAGACTGGTTCCAAATAGGGAAAGGAGCACATCAAGGCTGTTTATTGTCACCCTGCTTATTTAACTGCTATGCGGAGTACATCATGAGAAACACTGAGGTGGAAGAAGCACAAACTGGAATCAAGATTGCCAGGAGAAATATCAATAACTTCAGATATGCAGATGATACCACCCTTATGGCAAAAAGTGAAGAGGAACTAAAAAGCCTCCTGATGAAAGTGAAGGAGAAGAGTGAAAAAAATGGCTTAAAGCTCAACATTCAGAGAACTAAGATCAGGGCATCTGGTCCCATCACTTCATGGCAAATAGATGGGGAAACAGTGGAAACAGAGTCAGACTTTATTTTTTAGGGCTCCAAAATCACTGCAGATGGTGACTGCAACCATGAAATTAAAAGACGCTTACTCCTTGGAAGGACAGTTATGACCAACCTAGATAGCATATTGAAAAGCAGAGACATTACTTTGCCAACAAAGGTCTGTCTAGTCAAGGCTATGGTTTTTCCAGTGGTCATGTATGGATGTGAGGGTTGGACTGAGCGCCGAAGAATAGATGCTTTTGAAGTGTGGTGCTGGAGAAGACCCTTGAGAGTCCCTTGGACTGCAAGGAGATCCAACCAGTCCATTCTGAAGGAGATCAGCCCTGGGATTTCTTTGGAGGGAATGATGCTAAAGCTGAAACTCCAGTACTTTGGCCACCTCATGTGAAGAGTTAACTCACTGGAAAAGACTCTGATGTTGGGAGGGATTGGGGGCAGGAGGAGAAGGGGACGACAGAGGATGAGATGGCTGGATGGCATCACCGACTCAATGGATATGAGTGTGGGTGAACTCCGGGAGTTGGTGAAGGACAGGGAGGCCTGGTGCGCTGCGGTTCATGGGGTCGCAAAGAGTCAGATGCGACTAAGCGACTGAACTGAACTTGCAGATGAACGAATTTATCATTCTGATTCAATAACTGCAATATTGTTGAGCATTATAAACAAATATTGCAGTTATTTTTAAGTGCTTAAAGAACTTTATATGAGGATCTTAACTTTTAAAAATGATGTATTTATCTCATTTTTCTCTATTTCTTCTATTGATTTTGGTGACTCTGAACTTATCACTAGGATTTATCTTAAAGCTATTATTTCAGTTTTTCAAGATAAGTGTAATAGAGTTGATTTGGAAAAGGTGACTAGAAAAACACATCAGTGACTAACCACAAATACAAATATACTTTCCAAAGCATAAAAGGAAAAAATATCCCAAAGAGGAATGGCATTAGAACTTTGTCATAAAATATTTTAGCAGAAAATTAAGTCTTTAGCTAAAGGGCGTGTAGCTTCTTCCATTTTCTTTGCTGTGGCCAGTATAAATCTTGAGAATATGCTAACAGATTCTTCTCTGAAAGAGCAAGAAAGGAAGTCCAGTTAAAAAGAATAAAGTTCACAGGGAGCCCAGCCTGGCACTCTGTGATGACCTAGAGGGGTGGAATGGATTGGGGGAGGGAGGTTTAAAAGGGAGGAGAGAAATATATATTTATGACTGATTTGCGCTGTCGTATGGAAAATCCCATGGACGGAGGAGCCTCGTAGGCTGCAGTCCACAGGGTCGCTAAGAGTTGGACACGACTGAGCGACTTCACTTTCACTTTTCACTTTCATGCATTGGAGAAGGAAATGGCAGCCCACTCCAGTGTTCTTGCCTGGAAAATCCCATGGATGGAGGAGCCTGGTAGGCTGCAGTCCATGGGGTCGTTAAGAGTCGGACACAACTGAGCAACTTCACTTTCACTTTTCACTTTCATGCATTGGAGAAGGAAATGGCAGCCCACTCCAGTGTTCTTGCCTGGAGAATCCCAGGGACGGGGGAGCCTGGTGGGCTGCCGTCTATGGGGTCACACAGAGCTGGACATGAGTGAAGCGACTTAGCATGGCAGATACCAATACAACATTGTAAAGCAATTTTCCTCCAATTAAAAAATTAATTAAAAATTACCATAAAGAATTATACCTCAATTAAAAAAAAGAAAAAATATTAACTGGTAGAGGCAGTTTTCAAACCCAGAGAGTTTGGTATCAGACTTATGTTATTGACCACTATTCTATGCAGTCTCCTGAAGGCTGATGCGTAAACATTTCTGAATCATTGACCACTATTCTCATTTCTCGAGTTTGACACCGTCTTTCAGCTCTTTGGTTCTGTATCAACATACAGCAGTTTTATTCATTTCTGTTTGTGTGTATATGTGTGTGTGTGGGTTAATTAAAATTATTTTCAGGCAGAAAAAAGAAAAAGAATAATGTTCATGTATCAGATGAGACATGTGTGAGGGATTGTAGTCAACAGAAAATGTATATTTAATCATTGAACATGAAGGTTCCATGGAGTCTTTCTGTGTATCTGAATGTATGCTAATATTGTCATGGTCGCTATGGTACCAGACAGGTCTCCTCTTGGGTCTCACCCTCTGAGAACATTTTGTTTTACATACTATCCAGAAAACCAAGAAATACATCCCTCAAGGAAGACAACGAAAGATTGGGCATTTAGTTGCTCTCTGTTACTCACCAGTTCTTGCTGTCGTATTCTAATACTTATTAAACTGGGGAGAGTTCACAGCTCTCATTGCCAATTACCCAGGAGCATGTTTGATCAACACTCCCAGGCTGTCTAGTTACCTGAGAGTGACTAAATAATTACAGAGCAGCTGATACGAGTGCTGTTTTTCCATCTCATTTACATCTTGAGTAGAAGGCACTCCCTGGACAGACTGAGCTGCTCAAGACTAAGCTTTTCTAGTAATTCTAACAGGGTTTCCATGTCCTGTCACGCTGCCCAAAGGCAGCGTAAGCCAAGGCCTTTCCCTTTTTACCTTAACTGGAGGCAGAGATTCATTTGCATGACTTAAAACCTCACACCAGAATATTCATATTCAGGATCATCTGGCAGGCTGGCTAAAACACAGAGAGCTGGGCTCCAACCCCAGGGTTTCTGATTCAGGCGGTCTGGGGTAAGGCCAGAGGCCCTGCTTTCCTAACAAGTTCCCAGCGATGCTGATGCTGCCCGTGATGGTGAAGAGACCACACTTCCGAACCACTGCCTTAGACATCCATTCTGTTAGTGTTCCCGGGTATGTCCTCAGGAAATGGGCTGGGAAGGAAGGAAAGAAGGAAAGGAAGGAAGAAGGGAGGAAGGAAGGAAAAAAAGAGGAAAGGAAGGAAGGAAGGAAGGAAGAAGAAACAAGTGACTAAGAAGCAGGGAAAGAAAGAAGGATGAGAGGAAGAAAGGAACGCAGGAGGAAGGGAAGGAGAGGGGGAGGGAGGGAAGGAAGGAGGAAGTTAATTATCCAAATGTCAGTAGAGTTTGTAACACCTAACACTTTTATTATCTCAAGGTCATTTAATACTTCGGATAACATGAACTATTATTATATACTTTTCCAGGTGATGGATATGAAACTTAAAATGGATAAATAACTACTCAAGCAGTTACGTAGTCAGTGGCACAGTCATCATGTGAACCCAAGCAGGCTGGTTTCAAAGCCTTCACCACGATGCTACGCTGATCGTTTGGCAACTTGCTCAGCCAAGTGTCTAGAGTCTGTACTTTCACCCCGGTCGTTGTCCTATTAGAGTTCACAGAGTAATCTCTCTGCTATCAGGCTAATTATACAGCAATCGGCAGAAGCAGAAACTAAATAATGAGGTGATGTGCAAGGGTCTTCTATAATTCTGTTAATTTGTACTTGGCCAGCCATAGTTTTCAATAGGGTGAGTAATTTTAACACATAGAATGCGAAAACTATAAACTGTGATGTAGGGATCAAATGGAATGAGAATGTAGGTTGCAGGAACTGGGCAGGGGGTGATGCAAAGAAAATTAAAGGAAAAAAGTGTAGGATATATTGGAATAAAGATGGAAACCTGGGTATATGTATAAAGGTAAAGACTAGAGAATTTGTAGCTATTTCTATGAACTTTATATGGTTTTAAGTATCTACATTCATATAGTGTTTTCTTGTTAGAGATACTGACAAGTCTATCAGGGAATAAACTGGGGCTAAACTGTTCCCGTCAGGATTCTCTGGTGGCTAGAAATAAAGAAACTGCCTGCCAATGCAAGAGACATGGGTTCGATCCCAGAGTTGGGAAGATCCCCTGCAGGAGGAAATGGCAACCCACTCCATTATTCTTGTCTGGGAAATCCCATGGACAGAGGATGCTGGTGGCCCTACAGTCCCTACATGGGATCCCTACTCGCAAACAAGTCCGATACAACTTAGCAACTAAACAACAATTGTTTCCTTCACATAATAAACACAATGATTCAGATATAAGAAAGAAGCAAGGAAAGAACTGAAGAGAATGTCAAATTCAAAACATTCAGCTAAATATAAATTGACTGTGCATTTTGCAAATTTCATCGCTCACACCTCCTTTTGTAAAGTAAAATCTGCCATTTATAGACCATATTCCCTGTAGAAATACACTACAGAAAATTGACCCAATATAGTAGAGTTTTGTCAAATACTTTCCTTCAATAGATGCTTTAATTTGCTGAGGAATATATGATTGATCTTAGTTTATCTGTTTCAGGAACCCACCAACACTTTTGGCAAGGGCGTTTCTTCTTACCCTTCTCCTGCTATTGATATATAGCTGTCCTTTCTAATAATTGTCATGGGGTTCAGGAGAAAAGAGAGGGATTATTTATACACGTGAAGGTTTTAGAGGCTTGAGCCCAGCCCAGTTTGGATCAAGAGGGCCTGTGAGGTGACACATGGTCTGTTCTCACTGGCCGAAGTCCTAAGACCTTCTATCAGGCTCTTGGGCATCATTGCCTTGAGGGGCTCAGAGTGGCTGAATTAGTTTTAGGATCGTTGGAAGCGCTACCATGGCTGGCTCTCTCCACTGGTCTTCCAGCCTTGGCTCATCTGCATTAGGGTTAGATCTGAAATGTCAGGAAAAACACAAGACCCATCTGTTCCACTGCAAGTAGTTCAGACTACCTCCATTCAAAATGAGAGTAACCCGGGGGTCTCCTTAACTTGTAAGGGCAATAAATCTCCCCAGTGTATTTTTCCTGCTTGTTGCCTTTTTTTTTTTTTTTTTTTGCCACTCTAAATGCCAATTCCTTAATACAAGGTTGCAAAAAGTTTTGGATTGTCATTCACATAAGTTGTCCTTCCAGTTTGTGAAGCAGAAGGATCAGGTTGAAGGCTTTCACAGGCAACATGAGTCATAACAGAATAGCCTGAAAAAAATGCCCTCCCACATCACCTCTGACAGAGAGAGAAAGGAATGCTTCAGAGACTCTCTTGGCAGAATATCTTATTTTTGAAACCACCTCAATCTGATTTTGTTCCTTTGGGTTGCCATTGTCTCTCTTCTGATTGTATGGATAATCGGTCAGAAAAAATTGTTTTTCAACTTGGATTTCCCTTTAAGCCATTTTTCACAATCTGAGGGTCACCATATGTTCGAGTTTGACACAACCCCTGATCTCAAACAGAACTGTATGCAGAAGCCTGAGATGTAGCTCACGTAAGTGTTAAAGTACTTTGGTTGAATTCAGGTAAATTGTCTAAGACTCGAATCCAAATCTGGCCCCTCGAGGACTTCAAAGGAGCTTTCAGGACACCCTAAGACACAGTGTGAAAACAAGTGATCTTCTTCAGGTTCTTCATTTTAGTGATGAAGTACCTACGGTTGGGAAGATCCCCTGGAGCAGGAAATGGCAACCCATTCCAGTATTCTTGCCTGGGAAATCCACGGGCAGAGGAGCCTGGTGGGCTACAGTTCATGGTGTCGCAAAGAGTTGGACATCAACAACATAAGCTTGGTGGGTTTTGTTCCATGGTCACATGTTAAATTAGTGGCAGGTTTAAATCAGAAACTAAGCTTTGTACTCCCTTTTAGCCCTCTCTACAACATAGAGAGTCCAGTGAAGGTATGTTTTCAGATCTAAGAATTGTCTGCATTAAAAGAATTACTCTGGTTAAACAAACAAACAAAAAATAGCACTTCTTGTCTTGAATCAGACTATGGGAAAACATTCCCCCTAAGCAGAAATCACACTGTATACACCTTGATCACCTACACATGGGCAAAGGAGTCCTGCCCTCTGGGATCACTGAAGTCTTTAGCTGGCACCGGGACTGACAAGTAGCTCCTGGCGTGGTCCTCCCTCTCCTCCGCTCCTGGTGCTCTGCTCCACAAACTCTCTGAAGACACTTTTGTCTGTTTTCCCAAATCAGTTATTTGCCCAGCTAATCCATGTAAATGCAATAATATGGAATAAAGTGTTAAAGGGTTACTCTTCAGGGAATATATTTTCTAATTATCTTTAGATTAAAGGAGCATTTTAATGGCCAGAGTTTCAGACACTGTGGAAGGAAATGGGAGTGATCAATTTAAAGCAGCATTTATTGTTTTCTTTAAATGAGATAAAAATGCACATTCAACATTGAAAACTTAGAAAATAGGAAAACAAAAATTATCACATTCACCAATCCAAAATAATTCCTGTTAACATTTTGATCCCTTCCCTCTCATTATTGCAATGCACTTATACATGCATTCTTTTTCTCTATAAAGAGGATAGCAACCTAGATAGCATATTCAAAAGCAGAGACATCACTTTGCCAACAAAGGTTCGCCTAGTCAAGGCTATGGTCTTTCCTGTGGTCATGTATGGATGTGAGAGTTGGACTGTGAAGAAGGCTGAGCGCTGAAGAATTGATGCTTTTGAACTGTGGTGTTGGAGAAGACTCTTGAGAGTCCCTTGGACTGCAAGGAGATCCAACCAGTCCATTTTGAAGGAGATCAACCCTGGGATTTCTTTGGAAGGAATGATGCTAAAGCTGAAACTCCAGTATTTTGGCCACCTCATGCGAAGAGTTCACTCATTGAGAAGACTCTGATGCTGGGAGGGATTGGGGGCAAGAGGAGAAGGGGATGACAGAGGATGAGATGGCTGGATGGCATCACTGACTCGATGAATGTGAGTCTGAGTGACCTCCGGGAGTTGGTGATGGACAGGGAGGCCTGGCGTGCTGCGGTTCATGGGGTCGCAAAGAGTCGGACACGACTGAGCGACTGATCTGATCTGATCTGATCTGATAAAGAGGATACTCTCCTGAATATAATGCCTTGTAACTGTCTAAAAATAATTTTAAAATTTTAGAATAGTTTCAGATATACAAAAAAATTGTGATGATGGTAGAAAGAATTACCATATACCTTAAGCCCATTTCCCTTATTTAGCATCTTATTAATAATTAATATACTTATATTAATTAATAGTTAATCTAATAGTTATAATAATGTAATTGATATAATGACCAATTAATATATAACATACTAATATAATTAATACACTATTAGTATACAGTATATTTGTCACCATTAATGAACCAATTTTGACACATTATCCCTAACTAAACTCTAGAATTTGTTCGGTTTTATTCAGTTTTTACTACTTTAGTTTTCCTGTTCCAGCTTAAAAGCATGTTATAAACCTAAGGAACCATGATAAATAAATGCAATTCCAGGATTCTATCCAAAATACCACATTATATTTAGTCATCATGTTTCCTTAGGCTTTATAACATGCTTTTAATAGTCATATCTTGTGAATGATTACCCACATAAATAAATAGTCTTTGAAAGCACAGTTTGTAATGAATGTAGTATTTCACTGAGTAACTCTATCATAGATCATGTAACCGATCACCTACTTTTTAGTATTTAGGTTGTTCAAAAGTTTTTACTATTAGAAATGTTTAGAGATACATCATTATAATTACACACTCATGCTTAATCCTTAGGGTAAATTCTTAGAATTAGATAGCTACGTCAAAGGACACTCATATGCTTAAGACTTTGAAGACACATTAGGAGAGTGTGTCATGAGCATGGAACATCAGGATTCTGGGGAAATTAAGGCTCCTTCCAGACACAGGGTCCAGATCTGGACCAGTGACTTAACCAGTCTGAGTGTAACTTTCTCATGTTTAAGATACAGTAACAATAATGATGATAGCAATAACAACAGTATCTATTTCAGAGGTTCTCTATAAAGATTAAGTATAAAAACATACTTGTATTAATCAGAGTTCTCCAGGTCAATAGAACCAGTAGGATGTGTGTGGGTAAACATATTTTTAAATAGCTAAACATTTAAATATATACTTTATATTTAAACATGGATTTAAAAAATATATATTTAAAAAATATATATCTATGAAGAGATTCACTATAAGACATTGGTTCATGTGATTAGGAAAGCTGAAAAATTCCCCAGGTGTGCAATCAGCAAGCTGGGGACCCCAGAGAGAAGATGGTGTAGTTCTATCTAGTCTGAGTGCAAAGACCTGAGAACCAAGAAAAGTGATGGCATAAGTTCCATTTCAAAACCCAACTAGCTCAAGATCCAAAAAGAGCTTCTGCCTTAGTCTGAGTGTGAAGGTTAGAAAGGATGGATGTCCCAGTCAAAAGCTATCAGGCAGCAGGAATTCCCTCTTACACACCCCTTTTGTTCTAGTTAAGCCTTCAACTGATTAGATGAGACCCACCCACACCAGGGAGGACAATCTGCTTTACTCAGTCAGTCCCCCCATTCAAAAAATCACTCTCACAGATATGCCAGAATAATGCTTATCTGAATGTCTGGGCACCCTGTGTCCCAGTCCAGTTGACACATAAAATAACCATTACAGTATGTATCGATAAACAGCCTAGCCTTTAGTTACCACTTGTCCATGCTGCCCTAGTAAATAGCAACTACAGAGGCCCACAGTACATTAAGGCTTCACTGAGTGACTGATACTGTTTCTTCCTTTTATTTTAGAACTTACATTCCTTGGATACAAAATTGGACTGAACTGAAGTACATGGCCCCACCTTCTATATTATGCATAATAAGCTGTTGATATTTCAACAGTGTATTCTGGAGTACTACGATATCTGGAACAAGCATGATTTCTTTTTCTACCTTATAAAGGTTCACCCTACAATGACTTCTTGCTACTTGTTAAGCTTTCATAACTAGAGAAAAGCCCAGATAAGAGTTGTAGGCCCTGGGTTCTCTTCTGTGGCCTTGAATAGGTATGAACAAGTGGGTAAGACACTTGTGTTCTTGGAGTCTCAGATTCCTCATCTATAAATAGAAAGTGTGGATGATGATCACACAAGCTTTTTTACATCTCCATGATTCTGGGCAAATATGTAGATTTCCACGAACACACCCAAAACCAGACTATAAGCACACTGTGGAAGGTCGGTGGCCCATTGTGAGCCTGACCCCTCAGCCTGGTGGCACTTAGGTGGACAGATGGGGCAAGCAACGGGTTCATTCAAAGTCCAAAAGGAGTTAAAATCTCTCTTGAAGGCATATACTCTAGAGCGCAGAAAGGTAAACGAGAAGAAATACAGCAACGTGCTGAACATAGAATTCCTCAGGCGAGAGACGTGCACTTTTCTAAGAATTTTGAATGCATCTCTTACTAAATTGTCCTCCAGAAAGTCTGTGAAAGGTATAATCAGGAAAGAATATTTTTTGAAAAGCTGTTCTCCTCAGGATGGGAATGGTAGGCATTATTGGTAACTTGGCCAACATTCCTGTCTCCTGGATGTCTTTCCCCAGACAGAGGAAAATGAGACCTGCTGTTCCTGCCTGTCATGAGCAAAACCAAAGGATCATTTCAGAGAACAGTTAAAAGCTGCTTAGAGGTAAAGGTTCAGGGGGCTAAGTCTTGAGGAGCCCATAGAGCTAGTGGTGTTACACCGCGCTGGTAAGACCCGGTTAAAAGGATCATTGGAGGGTCCCTCCCCCTGGGAGTCGTCCATCAGCGATTTTATTGAGCATTCCCATCACCCCTGCAGTTTGCTCTCATTACTCAGTTAATCCTCACTTAGTGCTTTCCTGTGAAGAGAGTCAATGTCATCACCCAGGTTACACAAGAAGGAAATAGAGACAGAAAAGCTGATTCTAAAGCTCATCTCTTAGGAAAAAGCTAAGGGGGAAGGGGGGAAGCAAGGGGGTTACCTGAGACTTGCTTGGTCCACATCCCCTTTGCATTCTGGGAGCAGCTCAAGTCCTCAGATTGCTCTAAAGAAACAGCCTACAGCTCAGGGAGTTTACGCTTTCTTAGCATGAATTAAGGATGGACACTCCTATTTTTCATGGAAGCATTAACTGAATCTCCTTCCCATCTTAGAGACCCTTTTCCCTCTCCCCACCCCCATACACTCACTTTCCCAAGACCCTGGAGAATCCCTGCCCCTGCACCGACCTCCAGACCACGGAAGCTAATATAAGGTGATCAACTCAGCAGGGATCTAAGTGCTGTCTCTCAGTGCTTCCTCAATGAGCCAGAGAGCTCCAGAGTGTTAAGTAACAGCTCACAGATGCTAAGGGTCACTGCCTCCATGCAGAACCAGTGAGCCTGACTCTGTCTCACAGTTTCAAACTGTTTCTGAACCTCCGGAGCAAACTCCACAAGCAAGCCAGCTGCCTCACACTCCCCGATGGCAAAGACGGCAAACGGTTCAGCACAAGGTCACTGGCCATGAGTTCAATGAAAAACACTCATCACCCTGAGAATGAGTCAGGGGTAGCATCATTTTTCTATTAATAAAGGGACATATCACCATCACCTTCTTATCATAAGAACCCCCCATTGCTCCTGTCCACTCTAAGTATGTTCAGGGACCTAGAAGTCACATCATCTCAGAGATGACCTAAGTCCATGGTGGGTTATAGTGAAAGATCTTTGGGTTTCTGAGTCTAGGGAGCACTCACTGAGTTCCAATAAACAGTTGTTTTCAGAGGAAATGTACAGAGGAAATGTACCAAGATGACTCCTTGTACTAAAATGAAGGGTTTGAACTGGGCGACTCTTTACAACTTCTGCAAGAGAATTTTATCAGCTACACTTCTCCTAGCAATGAGCTGAATCCCTTACAGTCGCATTCTTCTTCTTGGGGCTACTGGACTATTTTGTTCTTTTTTTTTTTTTTTTTTAAATCATGTAGCGTTTTGTATTCCCTAATGATCAGAATTTAGAAGAATGTACTTCATGTTTGTTACACAGGCTGGAGGTCAGAATGAATGCTCACCACTTCTCCCCTTGACCTATGCTTTGGACAAGGCTGTAGTTGGAGATATGGTTGGAAATATTAAATGGAAGGGGTAGAGAGACAGGCAAAGAAGAGATGGGGTACATCAGCCTCTAATCTGAGAATTAGGGTGATTGTATGAGAATATGGGACTAATCCTTCCTATCTGTTTAGCCCTCAGCTCTACTGACAACACATACTCCCCCTTACTCTAAGGATAAGATTTTGGAATCAATTATTGACTCACTTAATAGAAGGCTTCCCAGGTGGCTCCCAGTAAAGAAACCACCTGCCAATGCAGGAGATGCAGGTTCAATCCCTGGGTCAGGAAGATCCCCTGAAGGAGGAAATGGCAATCCACTCCAGTATTCTTGCCTAGGAAATCCTGTGGACAGAGGAGCCTTGTGGGTCGCAGTCCATGGGGTTGCAAAGAGTTAGGCATGACCGAGCACACACTTGATAGATCCTCTGTTCTAAAGGCCTAATCTAAAGCAGTCTATCCTGTATTTTTCAGAATGAATTCAATAGATAAGATTAAGACCCATCCAGCTTAACAATGAACATAGATATATAGTTGGCAAGAAAAGCATTTAGTATCTTACTTGGAATCTTTGACTTGCTTCTCAGAATACCCATAACTCTAATATCTGTATATTAATTTTATGGCTTACAAAGCATTTTCCTATATATTACCTCTGTTAACAGGTTTAAGTATCCCTGTGAAATAGGAAGAGGGGATATATGGTCCTCACATTACAGATGGGGAAACAGAGATGCTATGCCATTACTTGCCTGAGATCAAACCCAAGGTGATGAGATTCCAAGGCTGAAGATGAATCCCATGCCCTCTCAGTTATATCATTGCACCTTTGGATTTCAAAATGTGAATTTACAAGGAATACCATTCCTCTCCACAAATTCCTATTCAGTTCAGTTCAGTTGCTCAGTCGGGTCTGACTCTTTGTGACCCCATGGACTGCAGGACTCCAGGCTTCCCTGTCCATCACCAACTCCCAGAGTTTACTCAAGCTCATGTCCTTTGAGTTTGTGATGCCATCCAACCATCCCATCTTCTATTATCCCCTTCTCCTCCCACATTCAGTCTTTCCCAGCATCAGGGTCTTTTCCAATGAGTTAGTTCTTCGCATCAGGTGGCCAAGTACTGGAGCTTCAGCATCAGTCCTTCCAATAAATATTCAGAACATTTTGAGTAACTTTTGAGTAAGATCCTATAATTATCCCTATTTTGCAGAGGACACAAGAGAGGCATAGGTGTGTTAGTCTCTTGCCCAAATAGCACAGTTCAAACCAACACAGTCTGGCTCCTGAGACTGTGCTCTTAAACATACAAGGTGCATTATTCAATTTAATTCTTGTACCAACCATAGGGGAGAGACATTATTATGCCCTTAATTTTGTAATGAAGGACACTGAAGTTTAGAGGAGTTAGGGTTCCTGACCAAGAAAGAACACAGAGTCAGTAAATTGAGGAACTGGAATCCAGGGTTTCCTTCTCTAAATCCTGTCACTTAGTGCAGAGCATCTCAACCCAAAGAGACAAGGTCCAATTACCCTGGCTGCAAAAGGACTATGTTATGATGACCTGAAATTACTCTTTCTAAGTCTCTTCTTTCACTCTTGACAATGACAAATTCACATTGCACATACTGCCTTTCATATTATTCTTAGGAAGAATTAGTGAGGATATTCTTTCCACTCAGAAACCAGATTCTCACATAAAAGTACATTTAAAGAAGTCTACTGGGACTTCCATGGCCAGTCCAGAGATTAGGACTCCATGATCCACTGCAAGAGATGTGGGTTCAATCTCTGGTTAGGGAACTAGGACCCCGAGTGCTGCACGGCACAGCCAAAAAAAAAATAAAAAAAGACAGGGGGAAAAAAAAAAAGAAGAAGAAGAAAAGCCTACTAATGAAATGAGAACTATGAAATGTTTAACCTAAATGCCAGTACATTGAAATGCACATCTAGCAAATATAATCAAGAGGGCATTATGCAGATTAGTGCACAAAACTCATCACTGTTAAGTGAGATTAGAAAATTGTACAGTAAGTGCTTCATAAAGATTGCCTGGTTACCACAGGCAGTAATTACACAGGGCATGTGGCATTACAAGCAAACGTTTTGTCTTTATGTGAGGCTAAGTGTGAGCTTTGGGGAAGTAATTGGCTGATGGGTGAAAAAGAGAAAAGGATATCCAGCATCTGTGTTAAAATATTCCTAAATAGGACATTTGCCACACACCCATCAGAACAACCAAATGCTCACTGCTTATATTGCTGTTTAGTCAGAAAGTCCTGCCTGACTCCTACCCTGTGGACTGTAGCCCGCTAGGCTCCTCTGTCCATGGGATTCTTCTCAGCAAGAATACTGCAGTGGCTTCCCATTTCCTCCTCCAGGGGATCTTCCTGTCCCAGGGATGGAACTCACATTGCCTGCATTGTAGGCTGATTCTTTACCGCTGAGCCAACAAGGAGGCCCCAACTAACTATATATCAGACACAAAATCATTGAGTAACCTTTAGGTGGCTTTTCTTATTTACACTTTGGTACTTTTTGAATTGTGTACCATGTATAGACAAAATAAATTTTTAAAAAAGTCCCCTCTCATTATGAACCCCAAATCTCCCTTTCTCCTTTCCTCCATGGACTCTTACATGCTGAGATTAAAGTAATTGCCGGTTATGTGCAAATGATCCACAAACGAAGATGTTTTCTGGGTGAGTAGGATCCATATCTAAAAAAAAAAAAAAAAAAAATTTGAAATCTGTGGAATGTGAGAGTATAAGAGAATTTTTGATCAAGGAGTGACACAAATACTCTATTTGAGAGGAAGCTCTCCTTATCAGTGAGTTAGACCTGGATTTGAAACCTAGTTCTTTCATTTTGCTAGATGGTGTGAGTATGAACAAGTTTCTTCAGTTTTTTTTTTTTTTTTTTGGACCACTTTTAAAGTCTTTATTGAGTCTGTTACAATATTACTTCTGCTTTATGTTTTGGTTCTCTGGACTCAAGGCATGTGGGGTTTCAGCTCCCTGACCAGCAACCGAACCCACAGTTCCTGCGTTGGAAGGAGAAGTCTTAACCACTGGGCTGGTCAGGGGAGTCCCCTTCTTAAATTTTCTGAGACTTAAATTTATCTGGATCAGCAGGGATAATAATAAGTATCACATGGGATTGTGAGGAGGCGTAAATGACACGATGGATACAAAACCCTCTGCACAATGCCTCGTACATTGTGCTCAGTATATACCTGTCTCCTTTCTTTCCAGGCCATTATTTTCCTCAATGAGACAAAGGAGAAATAATGTAGGTAGCATCAGTAGTATATGGAAATGCAAAGGCATGCTTTCCCTTCATTTCTGTGAATGGCTTTGCAAGAGATTCACAGTTGATGGGAGAGACTAAGCACTTAGATAAGCAACGGCCTACAAATGGCAGGGCACAGTGTTTCCCTGTTAGTTTAATTCAACACATTTTATTGAGTATCCATAGTATGCTAAGCATTGTAAGGCAGGGGTGTAGCAATGAACAGATCATATGAAAATCCTTGCCCTCATGAAGCTTATACTCTAGTGGAGGGAAAGTGATCAGAAATAAACAAATCAGATGCAGTAGCTTAATGCTGATAAGTGCCAAAGAGAATGCTGAAGCAGTGAAGAGACACAGTTTATTCCAGCATAGGGAGAGCACTGCAGTTTTAAATGAGGTGATCAGTTCAGGCCTCACTGGTAAAGAGACATTTAGCAAAGACATGAAGGAAGTCAAGAGAAATGAGCCATTGCACTTGACCTTGGAAAGGCACAGTTTTCATGATTCATCAGTAATTCTTTGAATCATCTTTGTAATATAGACACACAAAAAGATACTAACCACAAGCTCCTAATTTCACATCATGTGGTGATTTAGTCAGACACAAGCATTTGAAGGCAATGTCTCAAACGTTCCAATTTAACATGTTCCCTGGCTCCAAGCACATGTGCCAAAGGTCTCAATGTGTTTCTTCTTCTCATCTCCATTGGCTTGGAGCTTCTCCAGGAGTAGCTTAAACAGTATCACTGTTCCTGGAATTCTCCCAAGCTCCTAAGTTTTAGCCTGAAACTTTTTTGTTATAGACCTCTAAAATCATGGAGGTGGTGGGTGGCGGGGGAGCATCGGGAATCCCCATGGTACTGGGAGAAAACCCTTCAGTATCTGAGACAGTGTTATAGTCATCAATAGTACATTCATGAGTTAGTCAACTTCAGTTTCAACATTTGTCCCGATGGGGGAGATTGCTACTGCTGATGGCAGCTCACTCTGCTCTCTGACTGCTTTACTTATAAGAAATAATCAACTATTTGAATAAAAGTCTGACTCACTCTACCCCCAAAGCTTGACTCTTGCTAGTTAGTTAATGTATGAGCAGTTAAACTTACAAAAATATTTATCATATCGAATGTCCACAACATGGAGGGTTGAGGGCATATTTTGTTAACTTTAAGGTGATTTATTATGGAGGAGACTGAGATCCTGACCTCACATCAGGAACATATGTCTGCCTCCTCCTCTCCACATAGTTGTTCAGAAACTACTGAAGACGATGATCCGTTTCTTCCAAGTCTCCTCTTTTCTTTTTCTCTTGTTTTGCTATAAATATCTCCAAAGTCCTCAACCTTTCTGATGATGATCAACACTTTACTTTTATAAGGATTCCCCCGGTGACTCAGAGATAAAGAAGCCACATGCGATGCAGGAGACGTGGGTTAGATCCCTGAGTTGGCAAGATCCCCTGAAGGAGGAAATGGCAACCCACTCCAATATTCTTGCTGGGAAAATCCCACGGATAGAGGAGCCTGGTGGGCTATAGTCCATGGGGTTGCAAAAGAGTCAGACCCAACTGAACACACACACACACCCTTATATAAAAGAAACTCCCAAAGAATAGACAAAATAACACAAAACATCAGAAATTCAGAAATGATCCTTTGTATATTATTAATTTCCCACAGATGTTCAGTTTAATCTGTTATGCTTTCTATATAGATATTTGAAGCAATACTACATATTTATACTAAAACTAATATCCAGCTTTTCCTTATTCACGGAATGGCGCTTTGGGTATTTATGTCCTTTAGTAAGAAGGTGCCAGAAAGGTTGACATTAGTACATTACATAGTTTGTAGGCTAGTGCACTCCTATAAAGCTCACATACATGATTTCAGTGTGTTAGAATGACAGCAGGAGGTGGTTTGAGGAGGATACAAGAAGGCATCCTACAAAGTAAGGTCACAATGTATGTGGATGTCCTCAATTTACAGAATCAATAATAGCTATTCTCTTTCCAAACCTCGTACTCTCAAATGCAGAAGAGACAGAAAATGTAACACTCCTGGAAATGATATGAAGAAAGAATACTTACTTATAGCTTATAACACACGATGCCCAATAACATGAATTGCAGGACGGAAGAAGATCTACAAAGTCTGATGACCTTTTTTCTCCTTTAAGTGGCTCCAAAAATGTTTTAAGAAATCACCCCAGGACCAAAATCAAAATAACAGATTACTAATTAAATTGTGGAGAATTTTAACTACTTGTCTCATCAATGACAAATAAGAGGTTCTAATTACATTTTTAGGGACACTTTTTATTTATTTGGGCTTCTCTGGTGGCTCAGCTGGTAAAGAATCCACCTGTAATGTGGGAGACCTGGATTCGATCCCTGGGTTGGGAAGATCCTCTGGAGAAGGGGATGGTTACCCACTCCAGTATTCTGGCCTGGAGAATTCCACAGACTGTATAGTCCATGGGGTTGCAGAGAGTCAGACACTACTCAGGGACTTTCACTTCACTTCACTTTATTTATTTATTAAGATGTACATTACATATAATTTCATGAAAGTTTAAGATGTACAATATGCTGGTTTGAAGAAGATAGATATAATTAGCCTTTATAGTCACTTTACATCAGAGGTTTTAAATCCTTTTACATTTTCTCATTAAATCCCCCCAACACATTTCTTCACATGCAAACACATGTTCCACAACACATGAGTCTAATGTACAAATAATCGGGGTAAGATAAATAAGATTTGTCTGTTTCTGTTATTGTTTTCAGATTTCTGGGTTTACCTTCTTGAAGTCTCAACTTCAGTCCACAAAAAGAACTACACTGTTTTACATTAGGACATTTGTGTTTTAGTAAGTGAAGATAGAAATAAAAAAAAAAGACTCTAGCAACACAGAAAATATATTGCCACTATAATGCAATCTATGTAACTAAAAAAAATTCATTTTCTGCAAAATCACACTATAAAATCACGCTGTAAAAATAGAACTTGTGAGAAAAATCACAGTAAGCATAGATCACTTCAGACCTATGAAACTTTATAACCAAAGTACAAACAAAAAATAGTAATTGGTAGCTAGGGAGATAATTTGGACCTCCTAGGCAAATGGCTCAGCACGGCTGGAGGCCGCCACAGTGGGAGTTATTTAAAAAATAGTAGAGTGGAAATGTGGGCTTCCCAGATGACTCAGTGGTAAAGAATCGGCCTGCCAATGCAGGAGACTTGGGTTCAATTCCTGATTCAGGAAGATCCCCTGGAGAAGGAAATGGCAACCCACTCTAGTATTCTTGACTGGGAAATCCCATGAGCAGAGGAGCATGGCAGGTTACAGTCCATAGGGTAGCAAAAGAGTAGACAGGACTTAGCGACTAAACAGCAACAACAGAAGAATGGAAATGCGGATTACATGTTAAACAGAGCTGCACTCGTGGGTGCTGAGATATGACACAGATATGGAGCTTTCAGCCAGTGTGCCTGCTATGAAGGTGGGCACAGGAGAGAGTGAGATCTGCTAAGCCTTCAATTGGCTTGGCCAAAACATTTGTTCGGATTTTTCTGTAAGATGTTATGGAAAAACCCATAGAACTTTGTGGCCAACCCAATACAAGCCGCAAATTACACAAAGCTGAGCATTACTGCTCTGTACAGAGGGCACTGAATTGAGGGATTTTTAATTTCTTTTTGGCTAAACATTATAATTCTGCTTTAGTAATCTGGCTTCTCTAGCCAAGAATAATTCATAAATAAGCCAAAGTAAATTGCCTAGTATACTAATATTTTCCTGCTTGTCAATCCAACACCAACTAATTCCCATTGTAGAATCAGGTGTTTATATGTTACAGCAGAATAAAATACGTTAACATATTTTATTGAAAACAATTGTAAAGAGGGGACAATGATAAAGCTAAAAATAACATAACCAGTGTGGAATTTGTAAAGCACTTTTCTTTAATAAATTCATGCTTTTATTTCTAGACATAATGGCATGGATGACACTTTAGTTAAACTTGTCAAATAATAGTATGTAAGGCAACTATCAAAAAGGAAACTATAAGCAAAGGGAAAAGACGGCCTTCAGAATGGGAAAAAATAATAGCAAATGAAGCAACAGACAAACAACTAATCTCAAAAATATACAAGCAACTCCTACAGCTCAATTCCAGAAAAATAAATGACCCAATCAAAAAATGGGCCAAAGAACTAAATAGACATTTCTCCAAAGAAGACATACAGATGGCTAACAAACACATGAAAAGATGCTCAACATCACTCATTATCAGAGAAATGCAAATCAAAACCACTATGAGGTACCATTTCATGCCAGTCAGAATGGCTGCAATCCAAAAGTCTACAAGCAATAAATGCTGGAGAGGGTGTGGAGAAAAGGGAACCCACTTACACTGTTGGTGGGAATGCAAACTAGTACAGCCACTATGGAGAACAGTGGAGATTACTTAAAAAACTGGAAATAGAACTGCTTTATGACCCAGCAATCCCACTGCTGGGCATACACACTGAGGAAACAAGAATTGAAAGAGACGTGTACCCCAGTGTTCATCACAGCACTGTTTACAATAGCCAGGACATGGAAGCAACCTACATGTCCATCAGCAGATGAATGGATAAAGAAAGCTATGGTACATATACACGATGGAGTATTACTCAGCCATTAAAAAGAATACATTTGAATCAGTTCTAATGAGGTGGATGAAACTGGAGCCTATCATACAGAGTGAAGTAAGCCAGAAAGAAAAACACCAATACAGTATACTAACGCATATATATGGAATTTAGAAAGATGGTAACAATAACCCTGTATACGAGACAGCAAAAGACACACTGATGTATAGAACAGTCTTTTGGACTCTGTGGGAGAGGGAGAGGGTGGGATGATTTGGGAGAATAGCATTGAAACATGTATAATATCATATATGAAATGAGTCACCAGCCCAGGTACGATGCCTGATAACAGATGCCTGGGGCTGGTGCACTGGGACGACCCAGAGGGAGGGTATGGGGAGGGAGGAGGGAGGAGGGTTCAGGATGGGGAACACATGTATACCTGTGGTGCATTCATTTTAATATATGGCAAAACCAATACAATATTTTAAAGTTAAAAAATAAAATAAAAACGTGCAAATTCAAAACAAGTGGAAGATAGGAAATAATAAATATTAAAGCAGAAATAAATAGATACAGAAAAACAATAGAAAAGACCAACAAAACCAGAAATTGGTTAATTGAAAGAATCAATCTTCAGCTATACTGATCAAAAAGGAAAAGAGAAGACACACTAAAAAGAAAGAAAGAGGGAGTATTACTACTAATCTTACAAAGAAAAAAAAAAAAAAGGAGGGATTATAAGGCAATACTCTAAAAATTCTATGTCAACAAGATAGACAACCTAGATGAACCAGGTAAAGTTCTAGAAAGACACAAATCAATGAAATTAACTCAAGAAGAAAAAAAAAATCTGAATACACCTACAAGTAAATCAGAAAACTCCCAAAAGAAACCCAGTCCCCAAATGCTTTGTTGATGAATTCTACCCAAACTTTAAAGTAGAATTAATATAAATTCTTGCTAAAAATACAAGAAAAGGAAACACTTCCCGATTCAAGCTACAAGGTCACTATTACATTGCTACCAAAATCAAAGACATCACAAGAAAGAAAACTACCAAATAATATCCCTTTTTGAAATGGATGCAGAAAGTCTCAACAAAATACTAGCAAACCAAATCCAGCAAAACATAAAAAAGATTAGACACTATGACCAACTAAGGTTTATCCCCCAAATATAAGATTGGTTCAGCCTACAAACTTACTGTATTAGCACACAATACACCATACTGATGTAATATACCATATTAATAAAATTAAGGCCAGAAACCACATGATCATCTCACTATATGCAGAGCATCTATCAAAAATACTATATCTTTTCATAAGAAAAAGACTCAACAAGAATAGAATACATTCAGATTGGAAAGGAAGAACTAAAATTATATCTATTCACAGATGACATGGAATTAAAAATAGAAAATCCTATAGAAGGCACAAAAGTACTAGTAGAACTAATACTTGAGTTCAACTAGATTAGAGGATATAAAATCCATATACAAAACTAACTGTATGTCTTTACACTTGTAACTAACAATCCAAAAATGAAATTAAATAATTCCGTTTACAATAGCATCAATCGAATGAACCGTTTAGGAATATATTTTATAAAGGAAGTGTCTTATGCATGGAGCACTATAAACACTGTTGTAAGAAATTAAAGAACACCTAAATAAATTGAAAGACATTTCATTTTCATGGGTTGGTCAGTTGATTTTAAAATACTGTCAAAACAATAAAATGGGGAAAGAATTGTGTTTTCATACATGGTGCTATGACAAGATGTCTACATGCTAAATAACACAGTTTGACCTTTACCTCATAGCATATACAAAAAGATTATCTCAAAGTGGATCAACGATCTAAATACATGAGCAAAAATTGTGTAACTCAGAAGAAAACAGAGCAGTAAATCATCACGATCTGTGAATAGGCATTTTTTTTTCAATTATACTAAAAGTATCACAAAACAGATATATGTGACAAAATAGAAATAAATTAAACTTCAGCAAAAATGAAAAAACTTTTTGGCTTCAAAAGGTACCATCAGTGAAGGGAGAGACATCTCATAGAATGAGAGAAAATATTCACAAATCATATATGTGATAAGGTACTTGTAACCAGAATCTCAAAATCAAAATCTCATAAAATGGTTTTTTTGTAGAAATTGACAAGCTGATTCTAAATAAACATCTTCTGAAAATACTTTGGAACTAGAAGAGCCAAAACAAGTTTTATAAAGAACAATGCTGGAGGAATTACTTTACCAGACTGCAAGATTTATAAAGCTAAGACAATCATGTCAGTGTG
The DNA here is from genome assembly GCA_935064755.1 of Tragelaphus eurycerus. Classification (NCBI taxonomy): domain Eukaryota; kingdom Metazoa; phylum Chordata; class Mammalia; order Artiodactyla; family Bovidae; genus Tragelaphus; species Tragelaphus eurycerus. The sequence continues at coordinate 4,643,219 of CAKXYN010000034.1, read as the reverse complement.
GTATTGGCATAAAGATAAGTCAACAGATTTGTGGAACAGAAAAGAGGTACCAAAAATAGACCCACACATAAAGAATCAATTGAGTTTTAACAAATTCAAAGGCAATTTAGTGGAGAAAAGACCATTTTTTTCATAATAGATGCTGGAACTGTTCAAGACCTGTGTGCAGAAAATAAAGAACTTTGACCTATATTTTGTATCATATGTAAAAATTAACCTAAAATGGATCATGGACGTGAAAGTAAAACCAAAAACCATAATCCGTCTAGGAAGTAGGAAGCAATTCTTATTATCTTGGTAAAGCAAAGTTTTCTTAGATACAACACCAAAAACAAAATCCAAATCCAGTATTCCCAGGGGGGAAACCTGGGAAACTCGGTTTCATCAAATTTAACGTTTTCTACGAAAAAAAATTGTTAAGGAAATGAAAAAGTAAGCCTGACCTGACACTAGAAGAAAATCTATGTAAATCACATATCCGATGGAAAAAAAAACCCCCCTGTATATAGAACATATTAAAAATCTTTCCTGACTCAATAATAAGAAAGCAAATCAATAAATGAGCAAAATAGCTGCATAATCACTTTACCAAAGAAGATAAACAAGAGTCTCAACATCACTAGTCACAGGAAAATGAAAATTTAAACCGCAATGAGATTCTATAACACACACATACATTAAAATGTCAAAAATTTAAAACACTGACCACACCAAAAGTTGGCAACGATGTGGATTTACTGGAATTTCTATCCACCGCTGCTGGAAATGTCAAATAATTCAGTACCTTGGAAAATAGTTTGGCAATACCTTAAAACATTATACGCATGGCTCAATCTCAGCTGCATCACTTACTAGTTGATCTTAGACAAGTAAGCAGTTGGCCTATGTTTCCTATCATTATGGCTAATAATAAAATGCTCTGCCCTTTTCCAGAAGCTCGCCTTGCCTGTGTTACCCACATAACCTGGTACAGAAACATATACATACAGGTGGGAAAAATGGATAATGTCAGGAAGTAGAAAGTTATGTTATGTTTGGAAAAGAGAACAATCATAGCGTGAAATAAATATTCCTTAAACTTTTTATATGGAGAAGGAAATGGCAACCCACTCCAGTGTTCTTGCCTGGAGAATCCCAAGGATGGGTGAGCCTGGTGGGCTGCGCACAGAGTCGGACACGACTGAAGTGACTTAGCAGCAGCAGCAACAGCAGCAAACTCTCTATTGTTGAGAGTGACAGCGACTAGTAATTATAGACCCCATACTTTATTTTTTATTAAAGTTTAGACCATCTTTTGCATTTTTTTTTTTTAAGTCACAAGACGTGGCAATGTGGGATCTTAGTTCTCTGACCAGAGATCAAACCCGTGCCCCCTGCAGTGGAAGGGTGGAATCTTAACCACTGGACTACAAGGGAAGTCCCTGTACAGCCACGTTTTGCAGCCATCCTGTTCATCTCTGATTGCATACAGTCTTAAACCATCTTCTTAGCCCAGAAGTATTTCCTCTTGTGTAAGGAGCCACTCCCCATAACAAAGCAGAGCCGGACAGAAACAAGTCTCTTTTCATTGTTATGCCATCCAGTCAGATAGCACTTGTGTCTGTGTGTGTGTGTGGTGCCAAATTGAATGGTCTAAATCACTCAAGCCCACACGAAAGCTAAACTGAAGTCAGATTTTATGAAGGAGAAGGGGTTGGGGGGAGGGCAGGTAGGAGAGAAAAAAAGAGGCGAGGAGCGGGCAGAGAGAAGAAATAAGTTCAAAATGTTCCATTAAGCTTGGTCTCTGGGAATTGACCATAAGGCAAAGTATATGAGCTCCTTGGGGATTTGGAATGTTTTCTTGGTCAATCACTCTGTGAAAACATCCCCAAATTCCAAAAGAAGGAAAAGACTGAAACAGGAGAATATGCCACAGTCCCAGATGTACTTTTTAGGTTGCTGTCAAGGATGAGGCAAGATCTCATGGGACCTGAAAAAGGTGGTTTATATCAGAGTTCTATTTTTCTGTGCCTGTCTCAAGTAACTAAAGGTGAGAGACACAGACCACATAGATAAAATAGGGCTTAATTGATACAAAGGGATAGGTGGATCTGGGAAGGGAGATGGGGAAGGTGAATGACAAGAAAGAACTGGATGGAACTGGATGAGAAGAAAACCATGATAAATTTCAAGCATAAAGGAGAAGAAGTATAAGTAGAGTTAGCTTTATCAAAAAAATAAAAGAAGAAAGCAAAATACCTCTTGAGCTGTAAGGTGTGTGGTCAGGGGAAATTATACCACGTTTCCCAGAAATCTTTAAAAAAAGTCTCAGTAAAAAAAAAAAAAAAACAATCAGAAATGAAATAGAGTGAAAGGAGAGCCTTGCTTGGCCAGTGTAAGAGGGCACTTACCTTATAATCTCTCGATCCCTGGGGCTCTCTTTCTCTCTACACACAATCATCCTTCTGGACTTAAACCACAAGCACTTGCTGATAGACTGGTTTCTCAAAAAAGCTGATCCTTTGCTTTAAATAACAGATTTTTACTCAAGACTCACTTTATCACTCTCAAATCACTGAGAGCATGATGAGGTTGAGAACAACACAACTCAACAACACGAAAACATTAGCAGGGAACAACTGTTAGCAAGTCTATACTACCAAGTAGATCCTAGGAAATATCTGCGCTGCTAGGAAATTTCCAAATTTCCTCTGCTAGAAAATACCTAAAAGCAAAGAAATAACTGGAATAAAGATACACGAATCTTTTATACAAAACAGGGCTTGATGCCTAAGGCAATGAAAAGGTGCTACTGTCATAAATATATTGATGATGATTAACTGGACATATTAAAATAAATCAACAAGAACTTCCTTTATGCAAAGTAAGCAGAGGACCAAAATTAGAGAAATGTTAGATTTGTCAAATTGAACAGAACATTCCAAAAGTACTGCTACTTTATACTGTTTACATGTTGATGAACTACATGTCACCAATCTTGCTTTTATGGAATGTAAGAATCTTTGAAAGTTCATATTTGCTTGTAAATGTTTCAAAAAAGGCCTTAACTAAATGAAAACTTTTTAGAATAAGAATGTGTTTCCAGTTTCAAGCTGTCAGGAGATGGGTTTACAAAGACTTGTGAAGTCATCATTCCATTATATATGGTTGCCTGGTATTCAGTACCTAGTAATGGTTCAATCTGGAGCTTCCCTGGTGGCGCAGTGATAAAGAATCAGCCTGCCAATGCAAGCGATGCAGGTTCGATTCCTGGGTAGGGAAGATCCCCTGGAGGAGGAAATGGCAACCCACTCCAATATTGTTGCCTGGGAAATCTCACAGATAGAGGAGACTGGTGGGCTACAGACCATGAGGTCTCAAAAGAATCAGACATGACTAAACAATGGCAGTGCTGTAGACTGCCACCTTTCTCAAGGCCACCACCAGACTCCCGGCTTTCCTGTTATAATTTTTTAAATGATCATCTCACTTCTATCATTAGCATCATGTTTTATTTAAATGGCTCTTGTCAAACAGGACACAACTGGTTCTTCTCTTTTGTAGACTGTGGCTATTTTTCAAGTCTTATACTTCCTAATGACCTGTGATCTGTGTTCTGACATCCACATATTAGGTCCACATTTTTAAATGACCATCTCAAATTGACCAGATTATCCTTTGAACTTAAGAAACTTACGTCTCAAATATTAGCAGCTGAATCTGTTACTTCATCATTCTTCAAGCTATTGTTGTTGTTTTTTTTGGTCAACTAAAACAAATATGCACACACAGACACACCAGCCATGGGGTTTATTTAGAGTTTTAGTAAAGAGAGATAAAATGAATATGGGTCTGTGCACGTGTATATGAAATCTATAGTATTGAAAAAAATGCAACAAAAGGTTCAGTTTTAGGTCACATATTTGACATTTTGTAATAGCTATCAGAACATCTTGGCAAATTATTTATTTACAATTGATTAAGGGAGTGTTGACTTCTAAATTTTAAAAATTCAACAAATATTATTTAGCACCAAGTGCCAGACACTGTGTGTGATACTGGTGATACACATGAGCACAAGATAAATACAGACTCTGCTTCTTAGGAGCTTCTAGAATAGAGAAGGGAGTGGAGAGATAAACAGACAAAAACCACAGTAGCATGACCATCAGAGCCTTGGTGGAGGAAGTAGGCATTGTGGGAAAAGACAGGTGGGTGCCTGATCCAAACACAGATGGTTGAGAAGGTTCTGTGAAAAAATGGCTGCCACTTAAAATGAAATCTCAAGGATATCTCTTTCTTTCTTTGAGTTGATTTACAACGTTGCATCAGTCTGCTTTACAGCAAAGTGACTCAGTTATACATCTACAGACATTCATGTTTAATATTCTTTTCCATTATGGTTTATCACAGGATATTGAATATAGCTCCCTGTGCTATACCATATAACCTCATTGCTTATCTGTTCTAAATGTATTGGTCTTCATCTACTAACCCTAAACTCTCAGTCCCTCCCATTCCCTCCTCCCGCCCCCTTGGCAACCACAAGTCTGTCCTCTGTGTCTGTGAGTCGGTCTCTCTTCTGCAGATCAGTTCATTTGTGTCATATTTTAGATTCCACATAGAAGTGATATCATATGGTGTTGGTCTTTCTGACTTATTTCACTTAGTATGATAATTTCTAGGTCCACCCATATTGCTGCAAATGGCATTACTTTGTCCTTTTTTATGGCTGAGTAGTTGAAGAAGACTCTTCAGAGTCCCTTCGACTGCAAGGAGATACAACCAGTCCATCCTAAAGGAAATTAGTCCTGAATATTCATTGGAAGGACTGATGCTAAAGCTGAAACTCCAATACTTGGGCTCCCTGATATGAAGAACTGACTCATTGAAAAAGACCCCGATGCTAGGAAAGATTGAAGGCAGGAGGAGAAGGAGATGACAGAGGATGAGATGGTTGGATGGCATAACTGACTCTATGGACACGAGTTTGAGTAAGCTCCAGGAGTTGGTGATGGACAGGGAAGTCTGGCATGCTGCAGTCTATGGGGTTTCAAAGTTGGACATGACTGAGTGACTGAACTGAACTGAGTGTGAAATTTCAAGGATGAATAGGACTTATCTGAAGGATGTGGGACAGAAAGGAGAGGCAGGAAAGTACTTTTAAAATCAGGGATGCCAGGGACCTTCAGGGGGCATAGCATCTTTAAGGATGTGGCCACGAGTCGGCTTCCTTGGTGGCTCAGCAGCAAAGAATCTGCCTGCAACGGAGGACACACAGGAGACATGGGTTCGATCCCTTGGTTGGGAAGATCTTTTGGAGGAGAGCACGGAAACCCCCTCCAGTATTCTTGCCTAGAAAATCCCATGGACAGAGGAGCCTGGTGGGCTATAGTCCATAGGGTCACAAAAGAGTCAGTCACAACTGAAAGGACTGAGAGAGACAGAGATAAGAGGGGGGAATGGTGGGAAGGATCAGGGGAGGAAAGACAGAGGAAAGAGCAGTGAACAATAAGGCTGGCAGAGAAGCAGCAGCTGTATCAGGAGGACTTGTAAGAAGTATCCATGACACATTTGAAGCAATATCACTACATTTGCAGAGAAAGGGTTGAAAAGACATAGACCAGAAAGAGGGAGACCAATTACGCAGAAGGTTTAGAAAGCCAGGTGATAAATGACAAAGACCTGCATTGCAGTAATGTAGCAAAGATACAGAGAAATACTAAAAGTTATTAGGAGATTCAGCAAATGTCAATATTAAGTCTGAACTTTACAGAGTAAAAATCTCTTATCTCAACTGACAGTGTTCTTTGCAGAACAATACGAAAGCAAAGCATGACAAATATTACAAAAAATCCTGTCTCCTAGAGGTGTGTGTGTATATATATATATATATATATATATTTTAAACTGGAGAATAGTTGCCTTACAATGTTGGGTTGGTTTCTGTTGTACAACAAAGTGCCTCAGCTATATGTGTACACATATCCTCTTCCCCTTGGACCCTCCCACCCCCTCACCAAATCCCACTCATCTAGGTCATCACAGAGTGCTGAGCTCTCTGTGCAGCAGAGTTCGTTGAAATGGCATTTGGTCTGTGTTTTCTTGCATCTCTCCTTGGGATTTTGACTCTTCAGCACACAATGGGAGGAGAAGTCAAGGCTATAAGGATGAGCTGGGTGGACACTGTAAGACCACTTTGCCATAGAAAGACCTTACTGACTTCAACAATAACAAATAAAATCCCCTTTGAACTCTTGATTGCTAAATGAACATTGAGTTTGACGGCCAACACATGGCTAATTCCTAATATAAATTTTAAAGCGTATAGGATTCAGTTGCTTTCCCATGAGGGGAAGCCCATAAACATTTGTGATTTCCCAGAGCCAGAGGAGTACATTTAAAATGAGAGAAAATCCCATCTGCAATGTTCCCTTTTCCCTAGCATAAACCTCACTTCTATGTTCCAAAAGAAAACTTTCTTTTTTTTAATTGATTTTTATTATTACTAATTTATCACCTAAAGATCACGATGAGAAAAGTCGCTCAAAATAGAATTGGTGAGAGAAAAACTAGCAACACTGAATTAGTATTCTGAGAAATGAAGCATTTTGGTTGGGGGAGAGAGATACTCTCATGATCAGCAACTAAATGGATAAGAAGAAAGTCTCAAAAACATAAGGGGTATCCCCTTCCCACTGGGTGGTCTCCAAGTTCCTCTGCCTGGAGCCAGAGTCTGAGGGGACAACTTTATTCTGTGACCCTATCCCTTCTTCATGACACTATAGCCACTGAGAAGATGCTTATTGGTACATTCATTAATTCAACCAGCATCTATTAAACACCTCCTGAGGGAGAGGCATAGTCCCAAGCTACAGGAATGTGATAAATGATGGAGGGCAAATCCCTACATCAGACATTCTGCTTAATAATAATCAGTGACATGAGCATATATACTGAGAAAGTGATTAGATCAGTTGTTCAATTGCGAGTCATGTCTGACTTTTGTGACCCCATGGACTGTAGCCTGCCAGGCTCCTCTGTCCATGGGGTTTTCCAGGCAAGAGACAGGGTTGCCATTTCCTTCTTCTGGGGATTTTTTCTGACCCAGGGATCCAACGCACATCACATGAATTGCAGGCAGACTCTTTACCACTGAGACACAGAGGAAGCTCGCTTAGATCAGATCTTGGTCTAATAACCTAACTATTTATGTCAAGAGAGAGGCTTTTCAAATATATTTTATTCATTTATACAGATAACATTCATATTCCTTAAAAGTTCTGCAACTTATTCTAAGGAATACAATTTGCAATATTTAAGTAACTGAAGCCACCATGGCAAATATGTCAAAAGGAACATTGAGGTGGGTCGTGCTGATTAAGGCTGATAAGAATTCTGATTGGTAATTTTGCTTCATATTTCTCATTCACTGAGTTGTACCTGTCTTCCCAGGTCTACTGGGCATTAAAATCATCCTCTAGAAGTCTTTTTTCCCCCCAAAGTGAATAAATAACACCAAGCTTCGAGAGACAGGTGGCTTGCTCACGCCAGCTCAATGTAGATCTATTTAATATATAACGATGAATGTCACCAGGCTAGCAGCTGCTGTTTTAACACAAGTGGCAAATTCAGTCTCCCACTCTTCACTTTTATTTCAATTTACATAGACCTGTGAGGAAACATGTTGAGACTCAGAAAGCCCCCAGGATCTTTTTCTTGGGAACTTTCCAAAGTCAACCATGACATCCAGCCCTTTTTTCTTTTCCTTTTAAACATGCCTTTCATCATGTGACCACAGAAAGCACTGGCAAAAGGAAAAGCAACTTAACTGTTGTAGGAACAGGGTATGGGTTGGGGCATGAATGTTTTTAGGGTTAAGAACCTACAGGGACAGTCTTCAGAAGAGGCCAAGTGAGTAAACATCACTTAATCTGAGAGACGTTTCCCAAAAGGATCCCTGGGAATCAACCACGCTGATCAGCGTAAGCCTTACTGTGGCTCAGAGTACATCCAACCACCACAGTGATTCAAAGAGCTTCTCTTTGAGGTCAGATGGGCTAAGGTCCAAGGCACAGAGGTACACCTTTTCAAACTTTCATCATTTTTTTTTTTCAGCTGGACAGTATTTAATAATACATTAGAAGATCAATCATTGTTCTTAAATTGCAGCTCTCAAGTCAATCTCTCCGATTAGTTCTTTCTCATGTTCTGTACTTCAAAGCCCTTGTTGATGACATCACAATAGCCTCATCAATAAATCTTATCAATAAAGCTGTGCTCTGTATACTTGATTGACAGAAGAATAAGAAACTCATAGAAGGGAAGAAGAGGGGGAAGGTACATTTGGGGAGTTTGGGATCGACATGCACATACCACTATATTTAAAATGGGTAACCAACAAGGTGCTGTTGTATAGCTCAGGGAACTCTGCTCAATGTTACACGGCAGCTCAGATGAGAGGGGAGTTTGGGGGAGAATGGATACATGTATATGTATGGCTGAACTCCTTTGCTGTCCACCTGAAACTCTCACAACATTGCTAATCAGCTATATTCCAATATAAAATTAAAAGTCTGGGGAGGGGAAAGGAAACTTGTTTTGCTATCCTCATCGTATTTTGTAGACCTTATCTTTTCTTCCATTTAGAGATCATTGATTTCTTAAATTTAGAAACTACTTGTACTACTCAAATTAAGTTCTTATACACACACTGAAAAATATTCCTAAAGTTCATCAACACTTGGTGAGATCTCAGTTTTCTAACTCATAAGGCATGTCAACATCTGTACCACTTCCCTGGCTCTTAGCTGGAACATTTTCTTTCTTTTTGTTTCTACAATTAAATTGTCAGTTTCTTGAGGGCAGGTACTACATCTTGATTTCTTTCACATCTTCTGCTCACAGTACAGTTTAATCACAGGGAAGATAACTATTTGCTGGCAACAAAAATTGTAAAATTTTGAATCTGTGCCGTTCCAGGTCTAGATCAAGAGACGGGAGTAAAGAGAGATGGAAAGGAAAGAACAAAATTATAAAGTGCCATGAATTCCGTTGGCTTCATTCCACCCTATTTCTCTCAGGTCCTTCAGAAGTCCTGTGTCTGTGAAAACTGGGGGAACACATTTTAAGTGTTCAAGCAGACACATTAATTTTATAGCAGTGGGAAGCCATTTCCTTCTCCAGGGGAATCTTCCTGACCCAGGGATCGAACCCAGGTCTCCAACATTGCAAGCAGATTCTTTACCCACTGAGCCACTGGGGAAGCACCATTTTTTTTTTTTTTTTAAATTTTATTGGCAGTGGAGTGTGAACTCCATGAGAGCAGGAGTCTGGTCCTTTTTGTTCCTTATTGTATCCACAATGCCTAGAACAGCGCCCGTCACATAGTGAACAGTGAATAGTCACTGAACAAATAAAAAGGACTGAAATCAGAATCTTTCACTGAAACCACCAAAGAATCACTCAAGGTAATATTCTCACCAGAGAACAGCTGAGCACGTAGAGGCAGCAAAGACAAACCTGCCTTCCTTGTTTCATTATACTACACAGGCAGGAACTGAGGTAACAGAGGAAGGAGACTCCAGATTTCCTAACTCTTCATTTAGTTGGCTGATTCAGTTCCCCTTTTACATAAAACGTTAATGGAATAAAGAAACAGGTTTCTTATATCATTGTCTCCCAGCGGGAACTATTACAATTGCCTGTGAAGACATACGGGCTTCCCTGGCGGCTCAGTGGTAAAGAATCCGCCTGCAATGTAGGAGATGCCAGTTTGATCCCTGGGTTGGGAAGATCCTCTGGAGAAGGAAATGGCACCCCACTCCAGTATTCTTGCCTGGGAAATCCCATGGACAGAGGAGATTTCCGGGCTACAGTCTACAGGGTTGCAAAGAGTCAGATACAACTTAGTGGCTAAATAACAACGTGAAGACATATGCCAGGGACAGGTACAGAAATGTACTAGGCACAGTGAAAAAGAAAAGAAGGAAAGTAAGGTTCTTTTGAAGACAGAATTCAAACTTCTTATTAGGTAATCTGAATCAGTGATGTTTTACTGTTCTCAGTTAGTGACATTTTGATCTATTATTTTCTTGCTTGACAACAGGACAGTGGAAAAGACTGGTGTCAAGTAGCTGATTTCATTTGTAAACAGAAAGGCTGCTGCTGCTAAGTCTCTTCAGTCACGTCCGACTCTGTGCGACCCCAGAGACGGCAGCCATCAGGCTCCACCATCCCTGGGATTCTCCAGGCAAGAACACTGGAGTGGGTTGCCATTTCCTTCTCCAATGCATGAAAGTGAAAAGTGAAAGTGAAGTTGCTCAGTCGCCGACTCCTAGCGACCCCATGGACTGCAGCCTACCAGGCTCCTCTGTCCATGGGATTTTCCAGGCAAGAGTACTGGAGTGGGATGCCAAGGCCTTCTCCAACAGAATCCTGAAATAGAATGCAACAAGGCAGTTTACTCTTGGTTGTTTTGCCTCTTGGTATCTTGCTCAAAAAGAGATGATAAAAGCTATAGATAGATAGGCACCAAACAGTTTCCCCTACAATGAGAAGTATGTTCAGAAAGCATTACTCTCTAGGCTTGGAATAACTATTGGAACCCACCAAGATGAAAAGGTTGGCAGAACAAAATAATCTAGATTCATAATAAGCCTAAGGCAAAACTGACTTTGAAAAAAGATGTGGTCTTCTTGGGTTTTGAGATTGAGTGTCCATCTCACCTTTCAAAACTGTAATTTTGCATCCCCCTCAAAAAAAGACATCTTCATATTTGAACCATTGGTTTGGGAAAGAGTATCAAAAGGTTATAATGTATCTGCTTTAATCTCTACTCTCTCAGGCTACCATAGAGATTACAGCTACTGAACAATGATGATAATCAGTTATCACAAAGCCTGGCTCAAGAGCAAACTAAAATGGCAAATCTTCAGACCAGACTTTGGACCTTGCATTAGCTTTGCTGTTGATCAGTCAATAAGTTGTGTCTGATGCTTTGTGACCCCATGGACTGCAGCATACCAAGCTTCCCTGTCCTTCATTATCTCCCAGAGTTTGCTCAAACTCATGTCCATTGAGTCAGTGATGTCATCAAGGATGCAATAGTCTTACCAGGAGAGAAATCCCTGTGAGGTCTAGACTGAGCCATGGGCTGATTAGTTCTTACCTTGAAGCTGAAGAATCCCTTCCAACTTTCACTATTATGATCAGTGCATTAGTTGTGTTGATTGTCAATGGTAATACTCTTTTAAACTGGTAGAGTCACTTCCAGTTTACATGCACTTCATGTACATCTCATCTTGTCAGCAAAAACAGAACAGGAATCATTATCCCAATTTTCCAGATGAAGAAAATCATCCTCATATGAGGCTATGCATTCATGTCACACATGCAGCTCACCTGGTTGGTAAAGAGCTGACTTCTGATCTAGAAATCTTCTCTCCACCCCTCACTGTCCCCACATACCATGGTTGATTCTGCAGGCTGATGCCCTATGATAGACCAATCCATTACCAGATGGTGGCTAAAGCCATAAAGAGTGGTTGAATAAAAAAACACTGAGTCTAAGGTCTGACTTTGCAATTTACTCTCTGTCACATTGGACAAATCGCTCAACTTCTGCTTCCTCATTTATAAAAAGGAAAGATTTCTGCCAGTCATGGATCCCTAGCCTGACTGCACATTGGCATCACCTTGAGGGACTTTTGTAAAACATAGATTCCTGGATTCCGTGTGAGTCTCTCGAATCTGGGGCTGGGACCTAGAAATCCATATATTTGAACATTGTCAAAGGTTTCCAATGAAGCCGGTTGGGCAGCTGCAAGTCTGCTAGAATCCTTTTAGCTTTAACAGTCTGTTATTGTGGGTTTATTATCCATTAGGTAGGACTGGTATGAGAGGGCTATCAGTCACAGACCAGGCAGCAATTCACCAGTCTGGGAAGAGTAAGGAGTCAGGAAGGAACATTAAAGCTAAAATTAAAGACAAGGCTTTTGTCAGATATGCAAGGAGGGGAGGGACAGACGTCATAGCAAGTCGGGGCGGGGGGGGAAATGAAGGTGTACAGTTTGACTAAAGCATGTGCTTTATCCAAGAAAAAGACTGTGGTGAGAAAAGAACACTGATACATGTAAGATTACAACTTGAGGAATTTCAGGTCAAACCAGGAGGTCCTTTGTGTACATCTTTATTGCTAGCTATCTTCTTTACCATGTCCATCTCTAGTTGGAAAGCAAAAACAAACAATAAAATTTTAAAGGTCACCACCATTCACCAGAAAAACACAAACACATCCTGTCTGCTTCAGCCTGCTGGCAAAAAAGGTGGAGATTTCATATAAGACAATGGCCAGACTTCTTTTCATCAAATTAGTTTAGAGAACATTGAATACAATCTTTAGAGCAACATACCACTTTCCTTGGCAAAACTCAAAAGGAAAAAGAAAAGGAAAAAGGTGGCATTTACATCCATCTGACTCAGACTGATGGCTCCAGAGATAGTCTCAATTCCCATCTTAAAAGATGAAACCTCTTGTTTTCCTTATAGAGGCTCAGGGGAAAAACTTATAAATTTTATCTCCATTTGGATATATCCATTTAGATCACCTCCATGCTACATCTCAGTGTGTTAAATTCACAGGTGGGAAGACAGAAAGGGAAAGGTGGTGTCCCGTTACCTCTACCAGGTAAGACTAGGAAGCCCTCTGGTGGCTACCCTCAGCGACTAATGCAAGAGCAATAAAACACGCTGACCTGGTCCTTGTCCCTTCCCCAACTCTGATTTTATTTTTTCTTTTCAATACAGAAACTCTTTCATTCCATCACCATAAGCTTCCTGAGGGCCACGTGTTCGTTAGCTGCTCATTTATTGCTGAATATCCAGTGTTGACGATAGCCTACGGGCTAGAACCCAGAGGTACTTGTTGAATGAATCAATTTAAGTCACAGCTTGGAGCTCTTCTCACCATGGTCAGGAGAGCTCTGCTGGTTTACAGAACTAGGTTTTCAGGTCCTGCTGTGAACATTCTGTAACCAAAATCTACTCCTTGGTGGTTGGTCGGCGAGCTGAGATCCTACATGCCTCATGGCCAAAAAAACCAAACATAAAACAGAAGCAATACTGTAAGACATTCAGTAAAGATATTAAAAATGGTCCACATAAAAAAAAATCTTCATAAAACAGATAAATAAAACTTCGGTGGCAAATATTTACAAAGAAGTCAGTTAAAATCTTGAGAAGTACTTTCTTGGGTGGGTTTGCAAATGTTAATCTTATCTCCAGAGAGATATGTCCTCTCCAGGGTGGGAGTTCTGAGAACTGTTGAGCAATTAAATCAGTCTGGCAGGATATCCTAGATAAAGAATCTCCACTTTTTCAGCCCAATATCTTTCTCTAGACAAAATGCAAGCTCTATTGTTACACAAGGCATTGTCTTCTGAACCCATTTTCAAGCAAGCATAAAGGTATTTTGGCTTTGCATAATCTATTCACTTGTATAGTTTATTCAGTTATAAAGTGAAACTGTTTTACAAAAGTTAATTGTTATAATTATCTGCTTCCCAGCTGAGGATACAATCTTCCTCTTCTGTTTCTTGTAACAGACCTGGATTCTGTCACCTACTAACCTGGTCACCTTTGCAAGTGATCAGTCCTCTTTGAACTCTAGTTTTCATGAGTAAAAATGGAAATGATGATGATTCATACTTCATAGGGCTGCTGTGAGGATGGAGGGACATAATTCATGTAAAGCTTCTAGAATGTCTTTTGAATTATAACAACATACAGAGTTAATTTATTGGTATTATCATTATTGTCATCTCATCCATATCATTCCTAATTTAAAAGTGAAAACACTATATAATAGTTTGAACTCTATGGCTTTTTTAAAAAAATCTTTAAACACTTTCCACTTTAGATGTTTATATTTAATCAAATATGATCAAGTGCTTTGTATAAATTTACTTTGGGGTATTAAATGACCATTTCTACACTAATTTTTAATGATAAGGTGCATTTCAGTGATTGAGAAATTGTTCTTTATGAACTTTTTGTATAAGTCAACTAAAGTTATAATTTAAGAGGCTAAATCCATAGTGATTTCTTGGTTATTTTTGGCTATTTATTGGTGTTGTTTTGCTGCTGCTGCTGCTAAGTCGCTTCAGTCGTGTCCGACTCTGTGCGACCCCATAGACGGAAGCTCACCAGGCTTCCCCGTCCCTGGGATTCTCCAGGCAAGAATACTGGAGTGGGTTGCCATTTCCTTCTCCAATGCATGAAAGTGAAACCACAGCTAATTTATAATCATATCATGTTCATCTTTATTTGTCTTGTTATTGGTAACTCGGAAGATACTATTTAAAGGATTACATGTAATTTTAAAGGTTTATTTATTCCCAAGTGTTTATTACCAGTCTCCTGGATACAGCGAATGTGTAACTAAGAATACAAGAATTATTCCAAAGGCAATGTAAGTTATTCATTTTTTTATCAAGGACGTATTGAGGACTACTCTGCCAGGCCCTGTGTCGAGGACGTTCCAGGAACAAGATGCTTAGCTGCCTTCATGGAGATTTTATTCCAGGCAATAAACTGACATACAAACAAACTAAGGAACACAATCAGATGGTGGGGAGCACTCTGGAGAGTGGACGTCATAGTGGCTCTGAGGATACTTGAGATTAGGGACTTGGCACTTTAGATTAGGGACTTGGCCAAGACCTTTTTCTAAGTAGAAGATACATACATGGGATGATAAGGAAGAGCTAATCTTGCAAGGGTCAAGAGAAGAGTTCCAGGAAGAGAAAACAGTTAATGCGACAGCCCCATGCTGAAAACCTCTTAGTATCTTTAAGGAAGAGAAGGAGGCCAATGAGGTTTGGAGTCAGATGACCATTGTGTAGTCCAGATGAATGTGACAGTAGCTTTAACTTGGCTGATGGAATTGAAAGTGAATAAAAATGAACAGACTTGAGATGTTTTAAAGGCAGAGGCAACAGGCCACGCTGGTCAACTAATAAGATGATGAGAAAGTGAAAAGAAGTAACTTTCAAACTTTGGGCTTGAGGTTCTTGAGTGGATGGTGATGAGGTTTACTCAAACATAGGAGGCTGGGAATGGGAATGGTGACCAGGACTGGAGGAGAGAGACCAAGGACTCTGTTTTGTTAATGAAAAGTTTTAGAGATCTCTGGACATCTACCTGGAGACATCAAGATGGCAGTGAGGTAGTCAAGTATGACATCCAGGGGAGAGGTCAATTTTGAGAGTCACAGATGCAAAGATCACACAGATCACCAAGGGTGGGTCACCTAGAAAGAGCAGAGAAAAAGATTTCCAGAAACACTCCATCCACATTTATTGGTCAAGCAAAGAAGGCAAAACCAGCAAAAGTCCTTCAAAAGAAGGATATAACAAAAGATGATAAGGTCAAAAAGAATAGTAAGAGAAAAACCAAGCGGGCATGATGTTTCAAACGGCAAACTAAAAAGACACCTCAAGCAGGAAAGACTGGTCAACAAGGTTGAATACTGCAGAAACACAATAAAACAAGAGCAGAGAAATGACTGGATTTGGCAACATGGAAAGTGAGGTGAACAGGTAAGGATGGCATAGCCCAGGGATGGGTTAGAGTAGGGAAATGGAAATGACGACAACTTTTTCAAGACGTTTGACAGTGAAAGGGAGCAGAGCACCTTAGTAGCAGTGCATCAAAGGAGGGTGTTGCAGTTTGAATGCTTATGTCTTCCCCTCTGCAATTCACACACTGAAAGTTAATGCCCAACATCACAGCATTGGAAGGCCGGGCCTTGGGGTGATTAGGTTACGAGGATGAAGACCTCATGAACAGGACTAGTGCTTTTATTAAAGAGGCCCTAGAATGCCTCTTGAAAGTAATCTGAAAAGCCATTATTGACATAATTGTGATAATCCCTGGTCTGCAAATCTTGCCTGAATTGAATGGTAATTAACTTCCGGGTTAAGTGGAAACTTAGACTTAAAACAGCATGACAGCATTAGTTACTATTAGTATGTAACACTGCCAGGGCAACACATATTCTTGACCTAAAAATTAAAAAATATAGAATGATATGTATATAAATGAGGGTAAGGAGCTAAAGAGTAGGACTTCCCAGGTAGCTCAGTGGTAAAGAATCCACCAGACAAGCAGCAGATGCTGGTTCGATCCCTGGGTCAAGAAGATCCCCTGGAGAAGGAAATGGCAACGCACTCTGGTATTCTTGCCTGGGAAATCCATGGACAGAGGAGCTTAGCAGGCTACAATCTATGCAGTCCCAAAAGAGTCCGATAGGACTTAGCAACTAAACCACCATCACCAGTGACACACTCTCAGCTATTAAAATTCTCTTTAAAATCCATATTCCTTCAAGAATCAGAAAAAAAAAAAAAAAACAGGAACAATCTCCTACATGTAGAAACACTCTCGGGTAGTATGAAAGAGAGCTCTGCTTTGATCCTTCTTTACTGGAGCTTTTATCCTAATGTATGGCTTTTAGGTAAAATTCAGTGGCTGCCACAGTGCCCAACTCAGGGTAGGCATTTCATGCATAAATGTGAGTGCCCCTGCCATAGTGAACAGAGGCTGTTTCATTCTGAGCTGGCTTTATGAGTAGGATGCCTGTAGAAATTTAAAGGGCTCTGTGCTGATTTTAAAGGTCTATCTCCATCTTGAAATTCTTAATAATTTTTGAACAAGAGACCTGACCTCTTCCTTTCGCCCCTGGCACCTTATTTGGCTGTCCTATTCATCCACTTTCTCCTCTATCTCTCCATGTGATCAATCGACCTCCTAAATCTCTCTCAAATCAGCACCATTATTTCAGCTTTCATTGCGGCTGGTATCACTCGAGCCACAGGGGACCCTCATCTGGACGAGTAAGAGATCTTCCAGTTGTGTTATTGTCCAATACAATTTCCAGCATATATTCAGAGTACAAGTTTTAAAACATCAATCTGGGGACTTCCTGGTGATCCGATGGTTCTGAATCCACCTTCCAAATGCAGGGGACACGGGTTTGATCCCTCACAGGGGAACTAAGATCCCACATGCCATGGAGCAACTAAGCCCACACGATGCAATTAAGATCCAATGCAGCCAAATAAACGGACAAATATTAAAATATAAATCTGAGTCTACCACTTGAATTGATTCATTAATTTATTAGTTCAGCAAATATTTAAAGTTTGCTGTAGGTATCATGCTAGGCACGGGAAGCATAACAATAATCAAAATCAGATACAATCAGAGGCAACTTCAAGAAAGGATTATTACTAATTTCTCACAGAAAGAGTGGCTTCATATTAGCCATGATTAACAAAAATGCATTTCTCTTTGATTGCTGCTACTGCTAAGTCACTTCAGTCTTGTCTGACTCTGTGTGACCCCATAGACGGCAGCCCACCAGGCTCTCACATCCCTGGGATTCTCCAGGCAAGAACACTGGAGTGGTTGCCATTTCCTTCTCCAATGCATGAAAGTGAAAAGTGAAAGTGAAGTCGCTCAGTCGTGTCTGACTCTTACCGACCCCATGGACTGCAGCCTACCAGGCTCCTCCGTCCATGGGATTTTCCAGGCAACAGTACTGGAATGGGGTGCCATTGCCTTCTCCATCTCTTTGATTACATCCCTTTGATAAATACATTGGTTCAGACACTAGGTGGAATTGGGGAGAAGGGAAGAAGATAAATAAACATTTAAAAACTACTTCACTCTGAAGACCACACTAAGAAGCTAAGTCCCTCTATGCCTTTTCTATATTACTGTGGGTAACTACAAATTTCTACTTTGGAAAAAAAAATTCCAGGTCAAAACCATTTTTCTCTGACTGTAGGTCTCATCAATGACTTGATGACTCACTTTAGAGCTGCAAATCCAAACCATATGCTTCAAGGAAAAAATCTGGAGCTCTTATAGGTATTCCCAAGGGCCACATGGGTCACTTCTGTGCAGAGGCAAGATGGGTTTCTATTCAGATTAGAAAGTAGAATCTCAGTATATATGTTAGGCATTCCTTATCAGAAGCTTGAGTAAATGGGGGGAAAAGGCCACATGGAGAAGACTGTCAAAGTTAAAAAGTGTTCCTCTACTTTATTATTATTGATAATATTGATTCTCTATTTATTTATTTAGGCCATGCCATGCAGCATGTGGGATCTTAGTCCCCCAACCAGGGATGGAACCCAAGCCCCCTGCATTGGAAGCCTGGAGTCTTAACCACTGGACCACCAGTGAAGTCTCCCCTCTACTCTGTCCTTGGGTGTAGTTAGACCACTAGAATATTGAACACACTGTGTATACTGGGCAAGTCCTTACAGAACTGCTTTAGCTCAATTTTGCTTTAATGTTATGCCCTTGGCTTCTGTTCAAGGTTTATACTAGAAACCATCACATGAAATTCACTCCTGCACTTACTGTAAACGTGTGGTTGAGGGCATTGTCCATTACCTCACTCGATACGTGCTATTAAGTCCCCTATGAGAAAACGCTTTCAAAATTAATTTTAGAAAATAAAACAGGCTCCTTGTTAAATTGATATTCCAATTCCTTTCCAATAATAAAAAATGTGTTAATTAGGATTTTTTTTTTTTCCTATTTTAAATGTCAGAGCAGTACTCGGACTTACTCATCAAAGAAGGGAATTTGCTCACTCTCATTGCCGGGAAGGACTCCTGGGTCATGGACAGAATCTAAGAGCTGCAGCCACCAGGCCTCGGGGCTCAGGGATAAGAGCCAGCTCTCAGGACACAGGACTTGCTCTCTCTCCATTGGCCCATCTTCTCGGCTTCATTTTATTTCCTCTCATTGGAGACAGGCCTGTTCCTTGGGGCAGGGAAGATGGCCAATAGCTTATCCTGATTCATATTTTTCCAACTTAGTATCTTTGGTAGGAAATAAACTTTCCCCCATCAAAGTCTGTGCATGAACCCCTGAGAAGATTCTCAATGATGCCAACTCTCAAGAGATGGCCTGATTCCCACTGCTGGATAATCATAGTGTCAAGAGGATGGGGTACCACACAGAAGGCTGGGTGATGTGCATGGCTGACTGACAGCCCGAGATGGAGGGTGGAGAAGAACCCACACCATCAGCACCAAAAGGAAAGAGAGCTTCTACTGTTAACAGAAGAAGAGTGTGAGAAAAAAGCACAGGGCGGATAAAAGACAAGGGCCAGAGCCACCCATGAAAAGAGCTGGGACATATTAATAGAATGTGTTTTCCTTTTTTCTCTGAGTACTAGGAAGCCTGTAAGCAAATATGAAGCCCAAACCAACAATTACATTGAGTTTTCAGCTTAGATCAGTTTCACCTCTGATTTTCTATTTCATTGTACAGCTTTATTGTCCTGTTTTCACAAGCTTTTAAATGTCCTTTGGAAAAGAAATGACAAATATTTCAACAAATCACCGAGATTATCGCACACTACAGTATCATGGGTTAGTTTGCTGAATCTTAAGATGCAAACTGGAAAGCAGAAGTAGCTTATTCTTGAAAATAAAGTCAAGAATAAGGTTGACAGTAGAGTAGCACGTCTGTTAAAAAGAGAAGAGAAGGAATGCCGCACGGGGTTCAATATTAGGGCACGATGCTTCCACTGCCGCGGCCCTGGGTTCAGTCCCTGGTTGGGGAACTAAGATCCTACAGGCCATGCAGGCAGTGAAAAATTAAAAAAAAAAAAAAAAAAAAAGGAAGGGAAGAATAAATAAATAGTAAAGCCTTGTCCTTAAGGACTGATTAGACAACCGTTGTATCCCCAGGCCATGAAGGTACTTGGGGTGGAAACTTTTTTATCATGAAAGGAGAAGCTGTTCCATGATAGAGTGTAAGGTACTTCATGAAAGAATATGACAAAAATGTGACAGGAAATTTAACTATAAGGTCTAAAGAGCTTTGTTTTCTTTTTTTTTTTTAATTAATGAAGTCCCATTACAGAGGTGCCTGAGGAGTTTAAGAATTTCTGAAAGTTCAGAGACAGTAGATGGGGTCACCTTCACTGGCCACTGGAGGTCTTCCCTTTCTGGGGGACCCCGCCACCACTGTCTCCAATCCAAGGGTTTCCCCTGCTGAACTCTGGCCCTCACATGGGCAAAACCATCTCTCCTGATCCCAGCTGAGAAAGACTTGAATTTCTAGAAAACTGAAATAATAAGTGCAACAAAGAACGCTATTAAATATTATCCAACGTTGAACTAACTGAAGATTCTCAAGAACAGGTTTTCGGCATGCTATCATTGAAAAAATGACATCGGTCCGGAGCCACCTGTCCTTCCTTCCAGCTTCCTTCCTAAACCCAAGCTTGTCTCTTAAATTCTGTTCTCACCAGTGGGGATTAGCTGTCTGGCAGTTCGGCGCTGTTCCTACGCCTAAGTCAAACCACTCTTTCCCCTCACCCTGCCTCACACCCAGGGTTCTGCTTGAGCTCCTAGGTTCTGTCTCACTGAAGGACTTGGGATACTTATTCCTTCCACAAGATGCCCCCTTCTCCTCTCTCCTGATGTTACAGAGACCGGTGATGATCAGGCTCTACCTACTAGCTCTGTCTTATAGCCTGAGATAATACAAAATCTCAGTCATGTGATACATACACATCATTCATTCCTATCCTCCAAGAATTCTATCCATCCCCTTTGTAAGGTTATTTTCTTATTTGTTGTTGTTCAGTCACTCAGGCGTGTCCAGCTCTTTGTGACCCCATGGGCTGCAGCACGTCAGGCCTCCCTGTCCATCACCAACTCCCTGAGTTTACTTAAGCTCATGTCCATTGACTCGGTGATGCCATCCAACCATCTCATCCTGTCATTGCCTTCTCCCCGTCTTCAACCTTTCCCAGCATCAGGGTCTTTTCTAACAAGTTGGCTCTTCACATCAGGTGGCCAAAGTATTGGAGTTTCAGCTTCAGCCTCAGTCCTTCCAATGAGTAGTCAGGGCTGATTTCCTTTAATATGGACTGATTTGATCTCCATGCACTCCAAGGGAATATTAAGAGTCTTCTTCAACATCATAGTTCAGAAGCATCAATTCTTTGGCAGTCAAGCCTTCTTTAGGGTCCTACTCTCACATCTGAACATGACTAGTGGAAAAACTGTAGCTTTGACTAGACCGACTTTTGTTGGCAAAGTGATGCCTCTGCTTTTTAATACACTGTTTAATATGCTGTTTCTTATTAGGACAGTGAAATTAGAGGAAACATGCCAAGGGTAAAGAAGGCCCTCTAGGTGGGATGGTGGGAAGCAGAAATGGGGAATCACTCATTTTATTTATCTTGATTTTGTTTTCCAAAGACTCCATGATCATTTATTTATTTAGTCATATTTTTTTTAAGAGTTTATTTGGCTGTCACTCAAGTCAGCTGGTTTTTATATTTTTTGAAAATTTTTATTGGCGTATAGTTGCTTTACAATGTTGTTAGTTTCTGTTGTACAACAAAGTGAATCAGCTGTACATCCACATATATCCCCTCATTTTTGGATTTGTTTCCTATTTAGGTGACCACAGAGCACCGAGTCCCCTGTGCTATACAGTAAATTCTCATTAGTTATCTATTTCACACATAGTATCAACGGATGCATATATGTCAATCCCAGTCTCCCAATTCATCCCACCCGACCTCTGTTTATAACCCTTGGTGTCCATGTGTTTGTTCTCTACATCTGTGTCTCTATTTCTGCCTCATAAATAAGATCATCTATGTCAATTTTCTCAGATTCCACATGTGTTCATATATAGTATTTTTCTCTTTTTGACTGACTTCACTTTGTATGATAGTCTCTAGGTCCATCCATGTCTCTAATTGGTTCATGTGTAGAGACTAAATCATCATTTATATGCTCTTTGTCCAACAACAGCAGGGACTAAATTGTCCCCATTTTCCTTGTATAAGCTAAATTGTGAGGGGGAGACAGATTCTAGAGAATGATGCTTCTGCAACTCCTAGGTCATCTGAAAATCATGTCTCCCCTCCCTCTCCTTAGGGTGCCATTAGGTGTTAGTCATTAGGGGTTATGGTTAATATAGAGGAACACTGTGTTGGAAGTTGAGAGTAAGTAAGCTGGGGAGTTTGAGAGCAACAGCTCAGATCAGGCTAGCATGACCTTTTTTTTAAAAATGTTATTTACTATTATCCCTTGGAAAGTAACAGTACATCTAATAGGCACTTGGGAAAAGGACTATTTCTTTCCAACGAAATGAGCCTGTTCTCTCCCATAAAAGGTTTGTAGTCAACCTATTATCCATTAAAAAAGAGAAGTTCAGACTGATTGATTTCCACTTTCTTCTTTTTAGGCTCTTGTTCTATTTCACTTAAACAATGTATGCTTATTTTAGCAACTGTTAAGAGAATTTTAAAGTGAGGAAAAAATACTGCCCCAATCTCACAATATCAAAAGTGTTTCTCCCTAAAGGTATTTTTGCTCTTCTCCACATGCAATAATAATAATTACATATTTGATGTCATATAATTGATTTTGTTATGTATTCTTTATCTTATATTTTCCATGCTTCTCTCTTAAATATTATAATTTTTAGTGTTGCATAGCTTCCCAGTAAATTAGCATATTGAATTACTTAATATTCTCTGAATGTCAGACACTTGGCTCTCCTTTCTCCCTACTATAGAAACAGGAAAACACCTTGGGCATACAACTTAATTGAATATAATTTTTGAGTTATAGCCTTCAGATACATTTCTAAGAGCTGGGTCACTAGATAAATGCATGTTCCTGCATTATGGCTCTTAAATCATATTGCCCAACTGCTCTTCAAACAGGATGAACAAATTTATAGTGCCCGCATCAAGAGGTGAAAACTCCAGTTTCATCATGAATTTGTCACACGGGTGTATTTTAATGTTTTGTTCTCTGGCCCTATACATAGCCTTTCAGAAACAATCAGCTGCCTTGAGAAGACCATTCTGATTTTTGTTTTTGTTCTTCTCTGCCATCTACCTCTCCTCCACCCCGCTCCCCACTTCTCTTGAATCGAGTCATAGTTCTCACACTAACATCTGTGCCACCCTGACGTGCACCCTGAGGGCTTATCACAGCTTGTCACCTATTCACAGGGATTAATTTCTCCTTCAGATGTCTGTCCTTCAGTTTCCTTTTTGCAAAAAAAAAAAAAAAAAAAGCCCCAGAATGTAGTAGTCTGCTACCCCTGAAAATGATCCAGCACAAGACAGGCTGTCACCAGCTCCCCTCCTCTTCACACTGCTGGTTCCAGGGGATGGGTTTTTCTTTGCTTATGGTCCCTGCTGACACCTGACCTGTCCCAGTAGAAACAGGGTTAATGACACCAGGATTTGAGCTACTGACGCTGCAGTTCTCGTGGCAGAATAATCCACACTTGCCAGGAGGCAATCTGTCTTGTTCTAGTAGGAAGTGAAAGTAGGAAGAATTTGCATTTTCTCTGAATTCAAATGTAGATGGTGTCGAAGAATTCTGAGCTCCGTTCTCTGTGTGTGTGTTAGTCGCTCAATCGTGTTCAACCCTTTGCGACCCCATGGACTGTAGCCCACTGGGCCCCTCTGTCCATGGAATTCTCCAGGCAGGAATACTGGAGTGGGTTGCCATGCTCTCCTCCAGAGGATCTTCCTGACCCAGGGATTGAACTGGGTCTCTGGCATTGCAGCCAGATTCCTTACTGTTTGAGCTACCTGGGAAGCTCTATTCTACTTACAGTCAATTATGGAAAAAAATTTTATTAATTATTTTTAGCTGTGCTGGGTCTTTGTTGCTGCATGGGCTTTCTTTTAGTTACAGCGGGTGGGAGCTACTCTCTAGCTGTGGTGTGCAAGCTTCTCATTGCGATGACTTCTCTTGTTGCTGAGCACGGGCTCCAGGGCACAAGGGCTTCAGTAGTTGTGTGCAAGGGCTCCGTTGCTCTGCAGCATCTGGACTCTTCCCAGACCAGGGATCGAACCCATGTCCCATGCATTGGCAGACAGATTCCTATCCATGTGCCACCAGGGACATCCCTCAGTCTTCTGAACTTGAAGAAATTAGGAAGTTAAAGTATATCTTTAAACCTGCTTCATGGTCCCAGCATGGGATCTTAGTCCAGGTGAGTGAAAGGAGAATGAGAGGAAGAGAAGGGATAATATTTACACCAATATATTCAATCCTCTCTTGTCAGGATTCCCAGAAATTCCTCTAAACTCCCACTTTATATCTCTAGCTAGAACCTAGTCCCCAGTCATCCTGATCTGCAACCTAAGTTGAAATATGTTTATAACCTGAGTACGATGTTACCTCCATAAAGCCAAGTTTTGGTTAGTAATGTTAGGTAGTTAGAATAGGAAACAGGAGTCCAAAATAGTGGTGGCGAAAAGACAAGGAAGGAAAAAGCCCATGAAAATAGAACAAAGGACGGTCAAAGGAAGGTCCAAGGACCGGAGTAAGGACCTCAGGTAGAACAAACAGCACTCCTGGCTAGCCCAATTTGCATAGGGCGGGCCCAGCGGGAGGAAAAAACATCAAAAGAGGACCCAAAGGGCCGGGGCGCTCTCTCTCTTCCCCTCTCCTGCGTGCTGGGGTGCTCTTCTCTTCGTATTTTTGGGTCAGCATGCCCTCATGCCTCAAGGATGGATTCTCCTGCTATTTTCTAAGTAAAATAGAGCTGTAACACTGATTTGTCTAAGAGCTATAACATGGTCTGTTCGAGACCTGAGAGCTATAACATGGTCTGTCCAAGACCCAAGAGCTATGACGTGTGGAGGGCTTTAATGTCAGTCACTCCAAATCTTTGTTGTAAGGAGACCGAACCGAGGAGCATACACTTGCCTGACAGTAAGAAAGCTGTGGGGAATAGAGATTGGGTGTACAAATACTAGTCTCTATCAAAACTGGTGATATGACTTGTTAAGCCTTTCTTTTTTTAAATATTTTTGGCTGCATGAGTGAAGGCTGAGTCATGGTTGACTCTCAAGTGACCCATGGACGGTAGCCTGTCAGGCTCCTCTGTCCATAGGATTTTTCAGGCAAGAATATTGGAGTGGGTTGCCATTTCTTCCTCTAGGGGATCTTCCTGACCCAGGGATCAAACCTGGGTCTCCTGCAGCTCCTGTATTGCAGGCAGATTCTTTACCACTGAGCCACCAGAGAAGCTCTCATTTTTAGCTGTGTTAGGTCTTAGCTGCAGCACACTAGCTTCTCTCTATTCGTGATGTGTGGGCTCAGTAGCTATAGCTCACAGACTTAGTTACCCTGAGGTATATGGGATGTAATTTCCCTGACCAGGGATCAAATGTGTGCCCCCAGCATTGCAAGGCAGATTTTTAACTACTGGAATACCAGGGCAGCCCCTGAGCCTGTCTTTTAAAAAAGGATCTTACTGAGGTAAGAATTCCTTAATGTATAGAACTCAGTCCAAAGATCACCCAACCACAGAACGCTGGCACTGGAAGGAACTTCAAGAAGGCCAAGTGTCTCAGGGCAAGGACTCTGTTACAGCACCCTGTCTGAGGTTCATCCAAGCTTTGCCTCAACAGTCCAGTGTGAGGAATCTCACTACTCCACAAAGCATCCCCTTTCATTGTTGGCAGTGTTAATTATTTAAGATAATAATAACAGTGAGAGTGTGTAATAACACATTGTTAATACTAGCTTCTATTGAACAATATTCTATGTGGCACACCTATGGGTTCCAGATTTTCCTTTTTCAATTCTTTTGCTGAAGAGCCATACAAGCTATTGAAGACAAGTGTCAAGCTCTCAGCTCTGCAGAATATAATTTGCTCTTGTGACATTTCATTTGCTACCAATATGGCTTCCATACATTATCTGACACATTTTTTTTTCCATTTTCAAATGTCTGCCTTTATTTGCCTAAAACCTATGATCTAAACCTATGTGTATTCTTCTCTGAACTTGTTCTAAAAATATTTATGCCAGGTCTTTGGTTTCCTTCCTTTTCACTCAATGATTTTCAAGCTCCTTTAACAAAAAAAACCACAACAACATACTAGTATCAATAAAAACACCTAAAAATATTTCCACTCATTTGAGCAAGGTGATGTTCTTATCTGTTGTTATTTGCTGAGCCATGTCAGTCTTGTACCTAACAGAAGCAGGATATTAAGAAGAGATGACAAGAATACACAGAAGAACTATACAAAAAAAAATTTTAGTGATCCAGATCACCATGATGGTGTGATCACTTATCAAGAGCCAAACATCCTGGAATGTGAACTCAAGTGGGCCTTAGGAAGCATCACTACCAACAAAGCTAGTGGTGATGGAATTCCAGTTGAGCTATTTCAAATCCTAAAAGACGATGCTGTGAAAGTGCTACATTCAATATGCCAGCAATTTAGAAAATTCAGTAGTGGCCACAGGACTGGAAAAGGTCAGTTTTCATTCCAATCCCAAAGAAAGGCAATGCCAAAGAATGTTCAAACCACCACAAAACTGCACTCATTTCACACACTAACAAAGTAATGCTTAAAAATCTCCAAGTTATACTTCAACAGTATGTGAACTGGGAGCTTTCAGATGCTCAAGCTGGATTTAGCAAAGCCAGAGGAACCAGAGATCAAATTGCCAACATCCGCTGGATCATAGAAAAAGCAAGAGAATGTCAGAAAAACATCGACTTCTACCTCATTGACTATGCTAAAGCCTTTGACTGTGTGGATCACAACAAACTGTGGAAAATTCTGAAAGAAATGGGAATGCTAGACCACCTGACCTGCCTCCTGAGAAATCTGTATGCAGGTCAAGAAGAAAGTTAGAACCAGACATGGAACAAGAGACTTGTTCCAGATTGGGAAAGGTGTACATCAAGGCTGTATATCGTCACTCTGATATTCAACTTACGTGCAGAATACATCATGGGAAATGCTGGACTGGATGAAGCAGAAGCTGGACTCAAGATAACAGGGAGAAATATCAATAATCTCAGATATGCAGATGACACCACTCTTATGGCAGTAAGAGAAGAGGAACTAAAGAGCCTCTTGGTGAAAGTGAAAGAGGAGAATGAAAAAGCTGGCTCAAAGTTCAATGTTCAGAAAACAAAGATCATGGCATCCAGTCCCATCACTTCATGGCAAATAGATGGGGAAACAGTGGAAACAGTGACATACTTTATTTTCTTGGGCTCCAAAATCACTGCAGATGGTGACTGCACCCATTAAATTAAAAGATGCTTGCTCCTTGGAAGAAAAGCTATGACCAACCTAGACAGCATATTAAAAAGCATATTACTTCTCCAACAAAGGTCCATCTAGTCAAAGCTATGGTTTTTCCAGTAGTCATGTACGGATGTAAGAGTTGGACTGCAAGGAAAGTTGAATGTTAAAGAGCTGATGCTTTTGAACTGTGGGGTTGGAGAAGACTCTTGAGGATCCCTTGGACTGCAAGAAAAGCAAACCAGTCAATCTGAAAGGAAATCAGTCCTGAATATTCATTCAGAAAGACTGATGCTGAAGCTGAAGCTTCAATAGTTTGGCCACCTGATGCAAACAACTGACTCACTGGAAAAGACCTTGATGCTGGGAAAGATTGAAGGCGGGAGGAGAAGGGGATGACACAGGATGAGATGATTGGATGGCATCACTGACTCAATGGACATAAGTTTGAGCAAGCTCCGGGAGTTGGTGATGGACAGGGAAGCCTGGCGTGCTGCAATCCACGGACATGACTGTGGGGCTGAATTGAACTGAACTGATGTCAGTCTTTTTTCCTCTTCCCTGATTCATGTCTTTTTGTCCTTCTTTCCTCTGACTCGGAACTTTTCAGTCTCCTTCATCTTTAACTTCATTTTGCCTGTTGATCTTCACTCTTGGTCATTTGTCTTCTGCTTTGGCATCAAAGCTCTTCAGTTCTGTTCAAGAGCGTGTTTTAATCTTTACTTGTTTCTTAAGTTTTAACAGATGTAAAACTTCTTCATAGTCCCATTCTGATATGTTACGAGACATGCTTTTTCTTTTACACCAGAAAACTACTTCTGGGTGGGAGTCTAAAATTCCCTCTGACAACAATTAAGTACAGTGGGTCTTACCAGTGCTACTAGAGCAGCTGTGGTGAAACAGAAAGTTATTTTGAAGCTTGAAAATATGGCAGACCACCTGTGACTTAAAGAAATTAGATTTCACATCATCTTCCTTCCAAAAAGGACAGATGTGAGCACTTCTTCCTCAAGATGCCCTCAAGACCTCTGGTGGTGCCATGAGTTTGCAAGAGAGAGCAGAGACCTAGAGAAAATAGCACTTCAGCAACCCAGCCACTTGATCAGGTTTCAAAAGAGAACATCCTTCTTCTAAATACTTATTCTCAGAAATCAGTATCACAGTGACTTTCTAAAGTAGGATTGTTCTTCATAAAGGTTGGCAAAGGCACAGGAAGATGCTGAGAGAAATGCCTGGGGGTATATCTGGCAAAAAATTGATAATAATAGGAGACCTTGAGTGCTGGCAAGATGCTTTCTTTCTCATTTGGGTTTGGCCTCCCCCTCACTTCACCGTCAACAACAGAGGAGGGATGGGTGCCCCACAGCAAGAGGAAAAGGGAGAATGTAGCTCCTCAAAAAGAAACACCAAAGCGAAGCCTGAAGAAATAATCAGTGAAGAGAGCACTCATGTCCATGAAAACTCTAAAAGTTCACTTTTTAAAGACAAAAGGATGGATCCATTTCTTCCTGGGAACCCAGGCAGTCTTTCAAAATAGTAACTGACACACTAGAGTAACACATGGAAAAAGCAGCATAGGAAATTTCACTATGCATTGTTCGCATGTATCTCAAACACTTACATTTTCTCACTTGTATACAAGTGTACATAAAAGAGAATGAGAACTAGGAATCCTAACATGGGTTATCTCTGAGGCCCATATTAAGGGGTGATTCTAACCATCTCTTCCATACCTTTGTATATACATTTCCATCTCTCTCCAGTTTTCAAATTTGCTAAAGTAAGCTCATGTCATGTATGCACTGCTGCTGCTGCTTCTAAATCGCTTCAGTCGTGTCCGGCTCTGTGTGACCCCATAGACGGCAGCCCACCAGGCTCCTCTGTCCCTGGGATTCTTCAGGCAAGAACACTGGAGTGGGTTGCCATTTCCTTCTCCAACGCATGAAAGTGAAAAGTGAAAGTGAAGTCGCTCAGTCGTGTCTGACTCTTAGCGACCCCATGGACTGCAGCCCACCAGGCTCCTCTGTCCATGGGATTTTCCAGGCAAGAGTACTGGAGTGGGGTGCCATCGCCTTCTCCACATGTATGCACACAAACACACACACACTGGAATATTACTGAATCATAAATAAGAAATGAAATAATACCATTTGCAACAGTAAGAATGGATCTAGAGATTATACTAAGTAAAACAGTGGAAAACAAAAATCATATGATACTGATTATGTGAGCAATCTTAAAAAAAAAAGGCACAAATGAGCCTACTTATGAAACACAAATATCCCACAGACATTGAAAACAAACCTATGGTTACCAAAGGGGAAAGAGTGGAGAGGAAGAATAAGCTAGTAGTGTGGGATTAACAGATAGACCGTCAGTAACAGATACTATATAAAAAATAGCTGATCACAAGGACCTGCTGTATAGCACAGGGAAATATAACCAATATTCTGTAATAAACTATAAGGGAAAAGAATCTGAATATATATGTATTATTTGAATATATATATGAATCACTTTGCTATACAGCTGAAATGAACACAACATTGTAAATCAACCATACTTCAATATAAAAATAAAGTCAGTTTATGTTACTTTTCTAGTTAAAATCATTTTTTGACAAGGTAGGAGGGGCTGAATGAAACCTATAATATACAAGGAAACAAACCTTGATTTACTTTCTATTGAACCAGAAAGAGTGAGAGGAAGCAATCAAAAATTACAAAACTGACGCCTCTTGTACAATCAGGTGGCATTTTCTAGCTCATCCATTTAATACCCTATGGTAACTAGAGGGTGAAGAAATGAAGAGAGGTACTTTTAATGGAGAGGAAATTAAATCCAATCTCTCTCTCCCCTATTCAGAAGTTGTTAATGTTCACCTGAGAAAATGATTGTGAACTAATATAATTGAAATAAGCTTTTCCATTTTTCCCCATTGAAAGGTTTTTTTTTTTAAAAAATGACTCTTAGTCTTAAAGTTGT
This sequence comes from Tragelaphus eurycerus, assembly GCA_935064755.1. Taxonomy (NCBI): domain Eukaryota; kingdom Metazoa; phylum Chordata; class Mammalia; order Artiodactyla; family Bovidae; genus Tragelaphus; species Tragelaphus eurycerus. Next base: position 4,613,113 of record CAKXYN010000034.1, on the reverse strand, counting down.
TTTCTGACATCCAAATCCATTGAATAATAATCAAATGCATAAAATTCTGAAAAATAAGAGTTTTGAGAGGTAGCTGACCTCTTATGATGTTGAAAATATATGTAAACTATAGTGTCCAAAACAGTGTGGTATAAGCCTATAGGTAGAAAGAACAATGAAATTAAATGAGGAGTCTTGTAAAAGTTTCACCTGAGTAAAAGAATAAAAGTATATGATAAATATGCCATGGCATATCAGTGGGAGAAAGTTATTCATTTAATACATGTTGTTGAAATAATGAAGCAGTCTTCCACACTGGTAAGCACACAAGAGCTTATTGGGCAAATCTTGCCAGCTCCCTGCTATATACAAGTTTACTGGAATTCAGCTGTGCCCATATGTTTATGAGTTATTTGTGGCTACTTTTTCACTACAATGGCAGAGTTGAGTAGCTACCTGAGGCCATATTAGCCAAAAGGGCAAAATATTTAGTCTTCAGCCATTTATGAAAGAGTTTGCTGACTCATGATCTAGAGGAGTAAGTATTGAAAATCTACCTCAATTTTATAACCAAACAAACTCCAGATGGGTCAAATATCAGATAAAGAAGAAATCATAAAAGTACAAGAATTCATTATTTCAGAGATTTTTTTTCTAAATAGTATTGGAATGGAAAAGGCCATATGTGAAGGATGATAAATCCAACCACATAAATACTAAATAAAAGATGGAAGTCAAGAAAAAAGCCTGCAAAAAGACAAGAGGCAAGTGGCAAACAAACAACAAAAAATATGCAACTCATCACAGTGAAAAGGACTAATTTTTTTAATCTCTACAAAAACATTCTCTAATCTATTAAAAAGAAGCTATCTATCGAATAGAAAATGAACCAAAGATATGAAAAGACAGTTCAGATTTCACTGTTAAACATATTAAAAGAAGCTCAAAATTAGTCACAATAAGAAGAATATAAATTGAAATGACTGAGAGCCCCATTTTCATTTATCAGTTGGTCAAATATTAAAAGTTTAAAAACACAATGCAGGAACAATAATTCTCATACATTATCAGTTGGAATAAAACTTGGTACAACTCTAAAGAGGGCAGATTAGCCTTATCTATTAAAATTTAAGATGCAGACTTAGACCTCACAATTCCAATTCTGAGTTCTTCAATAATCACATTGAAAAAATTTACAAGGATATTCATCATACTATTGTTTGTACTAGCAGAAGAAATGAAACCATCTAGATAGCTGGCAATACAATAAATCACAACATATCCAAACATGGAAATACTAAACAGTACTAAAAACAGTTTTTTAAAGTTATGTATATATATGGTTTGGAACAATCTCCAAAATATTTTGATAAGTTACAACGAAAAAGCAGGATGCAGAAATATGGATTTGGCATCTTAATGTTGGTATTATAAAAGAAGTACATGCAAGTAGTAACTCATGAAAAATAAAAACTGGAAAGGAATAAGAATAATTTTACACACACACACACACACACACACACACACACACGGACTTCCCAGGTGGCACGAGTAATTAAGAACTTGCCTGCTAATTCAGGAGTCGTAAATGATGCAGATTGGACCTCTGGGAAGATACCCTGGAGGAGGATACAACAACCCACTCCAGTGTTCTTGCCTGGAGAATCTCATAGACAGAAGATCTCAGTGGCCTTTGGTCCATAGGGTTGCAAAGAGACAGACAAGACTGAAGCAATTTAGCATGCATGCACATATATGTACACACATATGCAACGGAATATTATTTAGCTTTCAAAAGGAAAGGAATCCTGATATATGCTACAATCTGGAGAAATCTTGAGGACATTATGCTAAGTAAAATAAGCTAGTCATAAAAACACAAATAATGTATGAATATATGACTCCACTTATATAATATACAGAGTAGTCAATGATCATTTAGACAGAAAACAGAATGGTGGTTACCAGGGTTTGGATTTGGAGAGGGGAATGAGTAGTTTTTGCTTAATGGGGATAGAATTTTAGTTTTATAAGATGAAAGAATTATGAAGGTAGTGGGGATGCTTGCAAAACATTATGAATATATCTTAATATTATTATAGCAAAAAATATGAATATATCCAATATCACTGAACTGTATTGAAAAGAGTTAAGATAGTAAATTTCAAGCTGTCTTACTTTCACAATAAAAAGCTACCAAAAAAATAAAAAACCTGGAAAGGCACCAGATGCTTAAGGAAAGGATGAGAAGAGACCTCATAGTACATTTTCTTGCACTTTTGGATTTTGTATAAGTTGTATGAATTAACTATTTTATGTTTGAAAGTTTATTACTTTCAATCAATCAATCTATACATACATAAATGTACATGTGTGTATTGTATGATCATTGCTATTGTACTGGCCAAACAGTTCATTGTTTTTCCATAGGATGTAAAGGAAAAATTCAATGAAATGGTTAGGTAGCATCACTGACTCAATGGACATGAATCTGAGCAAACTAAGGGGGATGGTGAAGGACAAGGAAGCCTGCGTGCTGCAGCCTGTGGGGTCACAAAGAGTTGGAGTCCATGTAGCAATTAAACAACAGTTCAGTTCAGTTCAGTCACTCAGTCACAACAGACTCTTTATGATCCCATGGACTACAGCATGACAGGCTTCCCTGTCCATCACAAACTACCAGAGCTTGCTCAAACTCATGTTCATCAAGTCAGTGATGCCATCCAACCATCTCATCCTGTGTCATCCTCTTCTCCTCCCACCTTCAATCTTTCCCAGCATCAGGGCCTTTTCCATGGAGTCAGTTCTTCGCATCAGGTGGCTAAAGTATTGAAGTTTCTTCAGCATCAGTCCTTCCAGTGAATATTCAGGACTGATTCCCTTTAGGATGGATTGGTTGGATCTCCTTGCAGTCCAAGGGACCCTCAAGAGTCTTCTCCAACACCACAGTTCAAAAGCATCAACTCTTCGGCACTCAGCTTTCTTTATAGTCTAACTCTCACATCCATACCCGACTACTGGAAAAACCATAGCTTTGACTAGATGGACTTTTGTTGGCAAAGTAATGTCTCTGTTTTTTAATATGCTGTCTAGGTTGGTCATAGCTTTTCTTCCAAGGAGCAAGCGTCTTTTAATTTCATGGGTGCAGTCACCATCTGCACTGATTTTGGAGCCCCCAAAATAAAGTCTGACACTGTTTCCACTGTTTCCCCATCTATTTGCCATGAAGTGATGGGACCGGATGTCATGATCTTTGTTTTCTGAATGTTGAGTTTTAAGCCAGATTTTTCACTCTCCTCTTTCACTTTGATCAAGAGGCCTTTAGTTCTTCTTCAATTTCTGCCGTAAGGGTGGTGTCATCTGCATATCTGAGGTTGTTGATATTTCTCCCTGTAATCTTGATTCCGGCTTGTGCTTCATTCAGCCTGGCATTTCGCAGGATGCATTCTGCATACAAGTTAAATAAGCAGGGTGACAATATACAGCCTTGACTTACTCGTTTCCCAATTTGGAAACAATATGTTGTTCCATGTCTGGTTCTAACTGTTGCTTCTTGACCTGCATACAGATTTCTCAGGAGGCAGGGCAGGTGGTCTGTTATTCCCATCTGTTGAAGAATTTTCCACAATCTGTTGTGATCCAAATAGTCAAAGGCTTTGATGTAGTTAATAAAGCAGAAGTAGATGTTTTTCTGGAACTCTCTTGCTTTTTCCATGATCCAATGGATGTTGGTAATTTTATCACTACTTCCTCTGCCTTTTCTAAATTCAGCTTGAACATTTGGAAGTTCACAGTTCACATACTGTTGAAGCCTGGCTTGAAGAATTTTGAGCATTACTTTACTAGCGTGTGAGATGAGTGCAATTGTGCGGTAGTTTGAACATTCTTTGGCATTGCCTTTCTTTGGTATTGGAATGAAAACTGACCTTTTCCAGTCCTGTGACCACTGCTGAGTTTTCCAAATTTTCTGGCATATTGAGTGCAGCACTTTGACAGCATCATCTTTTAGGATTTGAAATAGCCCAACTGGAAATCCATCAGCTCCACTAGCTTTGTTCATAGTGATGCTTTCTAAGGCCCACTCGACTTCACATTCCAAGATATCTGGCTTAGGTGAATGATCACACCACTGTGGTTATCTGGGTCATGAAGATCTTTTTTATATAGTTCTTTTGTGCAGGAAACGGCAACCCACTCCAGTATTCATGCCTGGAAAATCCCATGGACCGAGGAGCCTCGTGGACTACAATCCATGGGGTCGCAAAGAGTCGGACACGACTGATCGACTTCTGCGTTTGTGTGTTCTTGCCACCTCTTCTTAATATCTTCTGCTTCTGTTAGGTCCATACCATTTCTGTCCATTATTGTGCCCATGTTTGCATGAAATGTTCCCTTGGTATCTCTAATTTACTTCAAGAGATCTCTAGTCTTTCCCATTCTATTATTTCCCTCTATTTCTTTGCACTGATCACTGAGGAAGGCTTTCTTATCTTTCCTTGCTATTCTTTGGAACTCTGCATTCAGATGGCTGTATCTTTCCTTTTCTCCTTTGCCTTTCTTTTTTTTCTCTTTTCTTTTCCTTTCTCAGCTATTTGTAAGGCCTCCTCAGACATCCATTTTGCCTTTTTGCATTTCTTTTTCTTGGGGATGGTCCTGATCACTGTATGATCACTGATTGTACAATGTCATGAACCTCCATCCATAGTTCATCAGGCACTCTGTCTATCAGATCTAGTCCCTTAAATCTATTTCTCACTTCCACTGCATAATCGTAAGGGATTTGATTTAGGTCATAGCTGAATGGTCTAGTGATTTCCATACTTTCTTCAATTTAAGTCTGAATTTTTCAATAAGGAGTTTGTGATCTGAGCCACAGTCAGCTCCTAGTCTTGTTTTTGCTGACTGTATAGAGCTTCTCTCTCTTCGGCTAGAAAGAATATAATCAATCTGATTTAGGTATTGACCATCTGGTGATGTCCATGTGTAGAGTCTTCTTTTGTGTTGTTGGAAGAGGGTGTTGGCTATCACCAGCGTGTTCTCTTGGCAAAACTCTGTTAGCCTTTGTCGTACTTCATTTGGTACTCCAAGGCCAAACTTGCCTGTTACTCCAGGTATCTTTTGACTTCCTGCTTTTGCATTCCATTCCCCTATGATGAAAAGAACATCTTTTTCTGGTGTTTTAGAAGGTCTTGTAGGTCGTCATAGAACCATTCAACTTCAGCTTCTTCGGCATTAGTGGTTGGGGTATAGACTTGGATTACCATGATATTGAATGGTTTGCCTTAGAAACGAACAGAGATCATTCTGTCATTTTTGAAATTGCACCCGAGTACTGCATTTCAGACTCTTTTGTTGACTATGAGGACTATTCCCTTCTTCTAAGGGTTTCTTGCCCACAGTAGTAGATATAATGGTCATCTGAGTTAAATTGACCCATTCCAGTCCATTTTAGTTCACTGATTCCTAAAATGTTGATGTTCACTCTTGCCATCTCCTGTTTGACCACTTCCAATTTGCCTTGACTCATGGACATGACATTCCAGGTTCCTACGCAATATTGCTCTTTAGAGGATTGGACTTTATTTCCATCACCGGTCGCAACCATAACTGGGTGTTCCTTTTGCTTTGGTTCAGTCTCTTTATTCTTTCTGGAGTTACTTCTCCACTGTTCTCCAGTAGCATATTGGGCACCTATGGACCCGTGGAGTTCATCTTTCAGTTCATCATCTATCTTTTTGCCTTTCATACTGTTTATGGGGTTCTTCAGGCAAGAATACTGACGTGGTTTAAAAACACCATCATCAACATAAAAGACCAGTGGGAAATATGCCAACATAATAATAGCCCTTATCTTTGGCTGGTGGGACTATTGGTGCTTCTTTTTTTCCTATGTTTTAAAATTTACAGTAAAATTCACCCTTTTCAGTGTACAGTTCTACAAGATTAACATGTGTACAGTTGTGTAATTTTCAAAATCAATATATAGAAAAGTTCCATAACTTGCTATGATTTCCTCATTCCTTTTTTTGCACACCCCACCTCAGATCCTGGCAATCACCAATCTGTGTTCTGCTTAATTTATCTTTTTTATAACTAAATTCTATATTTAGGACTCATTTGAAGGGCTTGGGGAAAGAGCAGCAAAGATGAACAGAGACAGAAATAAAGAAAGAGATCTTTTTTATCATTTGCCAAAATGCTCTTTGCTAATCTTGTTCCAATAGAGACTTAGGGACTTGGAGCCTAGAGCTCCCATTAGAAAAATTTCACCAGTTTTCTAGTTTTATAACCACATGTAAGTAAGTAAATTTCTTCAGAGTGGAAGGAAATTCTTCAGTGATGAGTTACAAGAAGCTGTTGTATTTGTGTGCTGACCGATGTATCATTTTGGTGCATTTACACAGCCATCATTTCAAAGGATACCCACAGCAACTCAGGGAGGAGGCAAGAAAGCAGATATTATTCTTCCTATTTGAGAGATGCAGGAAGAGGGGCCAGAAGCTAGTTGTTGATTTGAATATCACCTCCACTGTTCTTTAAAAAAAAAAAAAAAAAAACTTTTTTAAATTTTATATTGAAGTATAGTTGAAGTATACCCATGTTGTGTTAGCTTCAGGTATACAGGAAAGGGATTCAGTTATACATATACAGGTATCTATTATTTTTCAAATTATTTTCTCATTTAGATTGTTACATAATATTGAATGAAGTTAACTCAGACCAAGAAAGAGAAATATTGTCTACTATTGCTTACATGTAGAATCTAAAAAGAAATGATACAAATGAAGTTATTTGCCAAATAGAAACACACAAACTTGGAGAACTGAACTCATGGTTGGGGTGGGGTGTCGGGGGGAAGGTTGAGGGGAAGAGATAGTTAGGGAGTATGGGACTGACACATACACAGCGCTATATTAAAAATGGATATCCTGCTATAAAGCACAGGAATCTCAGCTCTGGGTTCTATGATGACCTAGATGGGTAGGCTAGGTGAGGTGGAGTGAGAGGTAGGTTGAAGAGGGAAGATATATATATAGCTGATTCATTTCATTGTACAGCAGAAACTAACACAAAATTTAAAGCAATTATACTCCAATCAAAAATAAATCAATAAAATTAGATGGGCACCAAAAATCAAGTGCATAGCACAGAGAACTCTGCTCAGTATCATCCCCACTGCTCCTGACCACGCATGGCTTGTCAACTTGTAATGCAACTTGGAGAAAAGACATTTTTCTATACATCAGTGTATAATATCATATATGAAACGAGTCTTGATGAAAGTGAAAGTGGAGAGTGAAAAGGTTGGCTTAAAGCTCAACATTCAGAAAACGAAGATCATGGCATCTGGTCCCATCACTTCATGGGAAATAGATGGGGAAACAGTGGAAACAGTGTCAGACTTTGTTTTTCTGGGCTCCAAAATCACTGCAGATGGTGACTGCAGTCATGAAATTAAAAGACGCTTGCTCCTTGGAAGGAAAGTTATGACCAACCTAGATAGCATATTCAAAAGCAGAGACATTACTTTACCAACAAAGGTTCGCCTAGTCAAGGCTATGGTCTTTCCTGTGGTCATGTATGGATGTGAGAGCTGGACTGTGAAGAAGGCTGAGCGCCGAAGAATTGATGCTTTTGAACTGTGGTGTTGGAGAAGACTCTTGAGAGTCCCTTGGACTGCAAGGAGATCCAACCAGTCCATTCTGAAGGAGATCAATCCTGGAATTTCTTTAGAAGGAATGATGCTAAAGCTGAAACTCCAGTATTTTGGCCACCTCATGCAAAGAGTTGACTCATTGGAGAAGACTCTGATGCTGGGAGGGATTGAGGGCAGGAGGAGAAGGGGACGACAGAGGATGAGATGGCTGGATGGCATCACTGACTCGATGGGTATGAGTCTGGGTGACCTCCGGGAGCTGGTGATGGACAGGGAGGCCTGGCGTGCTGCGGTTCATGGGGTCGCAAAGAGTCGGACACGACTGAGCAACTGATCTGATCTGATGAAATGAGTCACCAGTCCAGGTTCGATGCACGATACTGGATGCTTGGGGCTGGTGCACAGAGACAACCCGGAGGGATGGTACAGGGAGGGAGGAGGGAGGAGGGTTCGGGGTGGGGAGCACATGTATGCCTGTGGCGGATTCATTTTGATGTATGACAAAACTAATACAATATTGTAAAGTTAAACAAAATAAAAAATTAAAAAATAAGAAAAGATATTTTTACAATATGAAAAAAGTGTGAAGATTCAGACAAGGCATATGTTTACGAGGGGCCAAAGAGAACACAATCAATCAGGATTCACTCAGACTAATGGACTGCAGCCTCAGCAGCGTGGGCAGAGTTAATTGCGCACCCCCATGTGTGCGAGGCCTGGCGGGGGCTCGGGGGGACCCTTGATTGGGCTAATGAGGGCCCCTCTGATGCGGTCGAAGCCCTGCCTGGCTTTCTCCTCTGGAAAGCAGGGCTGTGAGGGTTCCTAAGGTTCTCATGAGCCTCTGTCACACGTGAACTGCCTCTGCTGTCTTAGAAAGTAGTGACATTTGTTCTACCACCATTTCTGTTTTTTCACTAGGTCTTCCATGACATCTGTGCCACTTCTGCTTCATAAACTGCATCCTTTCAAGTAGTTTGCAACATCTCTTGCTTTGTAATCTGAGACTGTTTACTTAGCAGGAGATTTTGAAAAATTCCACTCTTCTTACAGAGAGAATCTTGAGATTTCTCTTCGGAGAAAAGGAAACTTAAAAGATCAGGCTTGTCCCAGGAACCTCATGGTACACCCAGCATGTATTTCACAGACACAGGGCAATGTCATAACCAAAGAACACAACAGCCAAAGTACCAGAAACAGCATTGCAAAACATTAAGTAATGATATCTCATGACTGAAGCCTGAAAAAAATTAAGCAACAAAAACCTACTTGACCGAATAACACTTTTCTTCATGACACTGCATATTCCATGTATATCATGAATGCAGAAAATGTAAAAAAATGTATCTGTGTGGTTGAATAATTAATATTCAGTAAGTATTTATTATTTTCTGAATATCAACAGACACAACAGACAGCATGTCTATTTTCCCAGAGTTTATAATCCATCAGGGAGTCAGATACTAATCAAATATTCAAGTAATGACTTAATAACAATTGTGATGAGGGCTATGATGTACAGGGAGCAGTAAGAACCATAGGCGAGTGACGGTTTTGTAGGTCAAAATAACAACACTAGCAATTTGATATAGTTCGCTCTATAGTGGGTTAGGATGGGGTGCCGCTGTGCTTAGTCACTCAGTCCTGTCCGACTCTTTGCAACCCCATGGATTATCCATGGCATTCTCCAGGTAAGAATACTGGAGTGGGTTGTCATGTCCTTCTCCAGGGGGTCTTCCCAATCCAGGGATTGAATCCAGGTCTCCCACATTGCAGATGGATTCTTTACCATCTAAGCCACCAGGGAGACTCCAGCCAAATCTGGAGGGAGTATCATCGGGGCAGACATCCCCAAGGAAGTGATGTTTGAGCTGGTTGATATCTGGAGGGGGAGTGGGAGGTAGCTTTGTGGAGGGAGTGGGATACCTCTTGGGCACTGAGAGCAGCCTGAGTGAAGTGAGGGAAGCAGGCCGGGAGGAACGGAGCACAGAGTGAGCTGAAGGGCAGTGTGTGACAAAGCTAGAGAATTAGGTGCTGGGGAGACCATGCAGGGCTTTGAAGTTATGTTAAGATTTTGATTTTGATTTTAAATCCGCCTGCCAACGCAGGCGATGTGGGTTTGATCCATGAACTGGGAAGATCTCACGTGCCGGGGAACAACTGTGCCTGTGGGCCACAACTACTGAGCCCGGGCTCCAGAGCCCAAGTGCCACAACTATTGAGCACGTTGCTGGGATGGAAGCCCACACGCCTAGAGCCTCTGCAATAAGAGAAGCCACCTCGGCGATAAGTCCATGCACCGCGACTAGAGAGTAGCCCCCACTCACCACAACCAGAGAAAAGGCTGGTACAGCAATGAAGACCCAGCACAGCCAAAAATAAACAAAAATTTTTTTAAAAGATTTTGATTTTGTATTTTACTCCAAGACCAGTGGAAACTCATTTAAGGATCGTGAGCCCTGAAAAAGGAGCAATGTAGCAACTAGCTCAGAGTTCCTAAGGTTATTTAAGGAAGAGTCCCGACAGGTGAAACAGCCAAGTAAGTCAAGATGATTCTGGTGGCCAGAGCTGGCAGACCAAAAGAAGAAACAGACAACCAGATAGTTTTGAAGGATGGCCATTGCTAAAAGATGTATCCATATCACTGGGAAAACAATGGGATAAGAAAACTCACATTACCAGGAGACTTCATGGAATAATGTGCTATATTATTCCACCAGGAAGAGTGAAGGCTTGGTACTGCCACACCAGACATGACCACAATTAACACAGGTATTGCTTACTCACAGCCTATTAAGTAAGTGGCTTCTGGGTACAGGCAGCCCTTCTGTTTGGTTCACTAGGGCATTCAAGTTCAAGGTCAGAGAAGAATCTGGTCACCAGTGGTCCTCTTCCACCTCCTCTCTCATGACACTAGGCCCCTCTGCCTGAGAAATGCCAAATGCATTTCAGTAAGAGCATTCTGAAATGGCCCTGCGATGCCTGCTTGTTCACAGCATGCATCAGTCTCTCCAAAATAAGAGTGCATGAGTGGGATTAAATCCTTAATTCCTTGGAGATGGAGGAGAAGGGAAGGATCACGTGGACTTTACATCTGAAGAGCCCCTTACAACAGAGTGTTTTTTTTTTTTTTTTTTTTGTGCACAAGCTTTGCCCTCACCATATGTATGAAATAGTCTATGGAACTCATAAGAACACTGACAATTTGGGTAGCTGAACTTGTTTTTCAAAGCCATACACTTAAGGGCAGAGCTAGAACCAAATTTGGGACTCTCTGAAATGAGGTTTGGTGCCTTTAGTTCTTGGAGAAGGCAATGGCACCCCACTCCAGTACTTTTGCCTGGAAAATCCCATGGACGGAGGAGCCTGGTAGGCTGCAGTCCATGGGGTCGCTAGAGTCGGACATGACTGAGTGACTTCACTTTCACTTTTCACTTTCATGCATTGGAGAAGGAAATGGCAACCCACTCCAGTGTTCTTGCCTGGAGAATCTCAGGGACGGGGAAGCCTGGTGGGCTGCCATCTATGGGGTCACACAGAGTCGGACACGACTGAAGTGACTTAGCAGCAGCAGCCTTTAGTTCTCGCATAAGTCATGGAGGTGTCAAGAGCCAGCATTACTCCCCAGGCACCAGTCAAATGCTCCTGTTTTTGGCATTTAGGCTTTGTTTTCCCTTCCAACCATCTGGACCTGGAGGCAGGCTCATCATATCATTAACTGCTGTGTCCTTGGGGATGGGTGAGGGGACCCGGGGCCACTGTTAGGGGGGCCCTGGGTCTCACTGCCGGCAGACAGCACAGAGGGACCCACTGGTGGTTCAGGTTCTACAGGGCGTGAGCTGTGTGTCATTTCAAGGAATAGGAGGAAGAATGTAAAACAGTCAATACAAATTATGAGGGACAAAAATATGTCCTTATTTAAAACCCAGCCATTACAAAATGTAAAAATCTGACAAAACTACACACATGATAAAACTCATAAAAACAATTAACTGCCTGACATGCATTTATGATATTTTTCTCCCTGGATATTTTTTGATTGCCTCTTTACCTGACATTAGTTTTGTAATTTTTTTATAAAAAGAAAATGGAAAGGGAATCAGTCTTTCATCTGATTGATTGAAATTGTTATTATTAATAATTAAACAAGCTTCTTTCAACATCACAATTTATTTTGACAATGTCCTATAAATCTTTGAAAGTGAAAGTGTTAACCACTCAGTCGTGTCCAACTCTGTGTGACCCCAGGGACTGCAGCCCGCCAGGCTCCTCTGTCCACAGGGATTCTTCAGGGAAGAACACTGGAGTGGGCTGCCACGCCCCACTCCAGGGGATCTTCCTGATCCAGGGATCGAACCCAGGTCTCTTGCATTGCAGGCAGATCCTTTACCATCTGAGCCACCAGGGAGGTCAAATTTCAGAAAACCTTTATTATATTTTCTTCCTATATAAATTGTTGTTACAGACACGCTCACAGTTTATGGCACTATGGCAAGTTTGTGCCCTACAAGCATCAAAATTCTGATGAATTTAACTCCTTGCCATTTCCATTGCCAAAGAACAACAACAATTTGGTGAATATATACTGCATACATTGAATTATTATGGATATTCTTGAAGCAATAGCATTTGCGCTTTGCCTAGACATCCATGGATGTGAATCCTCTGGTTGTAATGCCACAGGATGTATGCCTGGTAGAAGTTTCCACAGGTTAGCTCTGGCTCCATGCATTTCAGGCTTGTCTTGTCATGGCTCACATCCCACTGGTCCTTGGCACATGAGAACACATTCATTCACAATACAATCTCTGGCCCTGCATCTTCTTGACATGATGCCATGTGAGTCAGCACAGTGGGTTTAGCATATTTATGGAAGCCTTTCCCACTCTGGGACACCTTGAAATAGCAGACATCCCACTGAACACCAAGTAAATGTACCTCTAACTCAATTTTCCCTTCACTGGATTCCAAGATGCCCAGGGCCCTTCCAACTCCACCTACACAAGGAGAATACCTTGGGAGGGAAAATCAGAGTGGAAAGAGACCATGGTCTTAATGAACTGTAGTTTAACGGCCTTCTCTTGCCAATTTTATATAAACATGTAAGCAAGTGGACACATGGCTAGGACTCCTTGCCTTGGATTCCTGGAAAAGGCCATGTAAGGGGGAATACTGCAGTGGAGACTTCATTGGTTTCATGCTGAATCATCAGGGCACAAAGACCTCTGCCCTTCTAGCTGCTGCTGCTGCTAAGTCGCTTCAGTCGTGTCCGACTCTGTGCGACCCCATAGACGGAAGCTCACCAGGCTCCCCTGTCCCTGGGATTCTCCAGGCAAGAACACTGGAGTGGGTTGCCATTTCCTTCTCCAATGTATGAAAGTGAAAAGTCAAAGTGAAGTCGCCCAGTCGTGTCCGACTCTTAGCGACCCCACGGACTGGAGCCTACCAGGCTCCTCCATCCATGGGATTTTCCAGGCAAAAGTACTGGGGTGGGGTGCCATTGCCTTCCCCGCTGCCCTTCTAGGTTTATCTGTAATAGGGCAATACTAATCTATGTGTAGAAATATAAAAATTCTTGAACATTAAAAAATATGTATACTACTGTCAAGAAGCTGACAAACTAAGATCCCTCATGTGACAATTTTCCATGTAAGTTTCCATCAGTCTTGAAGGGTGAATGAACCACAACAGCATGATTTCCTTATCTAGTTCTACACCCATTCCCCTCTCTTATTTAATCTTCATCCTGCACTACAAGGTAAGTGTTACTATCCTCATCTTACAAATAATGAAACTGAGGATCTTAAAGACTTATTACGTAAGCTCATCCTGTTTGTAAATATTAGCTTAATTCATCCTCCACCCACCAGTTTCTCCAGCAGGGCAACTGCAAAGAAAGCTGTTTACCCTCCTTGAAATCTTCCATTAGTCGTTCCTTCAGGCTAGAAACAAAACCAAAGGAAACCCATCTCACCTCTGCCTCTGCCCCAGGTGGTTCCTTAGATTTTGTGACCCTGAATTATGCTGATATTCTTTATTTCTCTCTTTTTTTTTAAACAGAAGATGGGGAGGGTCTCCTTTACTTGGTCTTTAATTGTTTGGTATCAGGGTTCTGTCCTTGGCCCTCTTCTGCCTTTATTTCTACCATATTTCAATATTTCTATGTTGAAGTATAGTTGATTTATAGTATATTAAATTTGGATGTACAGTTATGATTCAGTGTTTTTACAGATTGTACTCCATTAAATGTTATTACAAGATAATGGGAATAATTCCCTGTGCTGTAAAGTATGTCCTTGTTGCTTGTCTATTTTGTACATAGTATTTATGTCTCTTAATCCTGTACCCCCAATTTTCCCCTCTCCACTTCCTTCTCCTCTTTGGTAACCACTAGGTTTGTTCACTATATCTGTGAGTCTCTTTCTGTTTTGCATATATATTTGTTTGTATTATTTCTTAGATTCTATATATAAGTGATATCATACAGTATTTGTCTTTCTCTGACATTTCACTAAGCATAATATTCTCCTGGTCTATGAATGTTGCTGCAAATAGCAGAACATTCTTTTTTATGGCTGAGTAGTATATATCCATGGAGAAGGCAATGGCACCCCACTCTAGTACTCTTGCCTGGAAAATCCCATGGACAGAGGAGCCTGGTGGGCTGCAGTCCATGGTGTCGCTAAGAGTCGGACACGACTGAGTGACTTCACTTTCACTTTTCATTTTCATGCATTGGAGAAGGAAATGGCAACCCACTCTAGTGTTCTTGCCTGGAGAATCCCAGGGACAGGGGAGCCTGGTGGGCTGCCGTCTATGGGGTTGCACAGAGTTGGACATGACTGAGCGACTTAGCAGCAGCAGCAGCAGCAGTATATATCCATATATACCACATCTTTATCCATTCATCTGCGATGGACATTTAAGTTGCTTCCATCTCTTGGCTACTGTAAATAGTGCTTCAGTGAACACTGGGGTACATGTATCTTTTTGCATTACTCTTTTTGTTTTTGTTGTTTTTCAGATATATACCCAGGAGTGGAATTATTGCTGGATTACATGGGTTTCCCAGGTGGCGCTAGAGGTAAATAATCTGCCTGCCAATGCAGGAGACATAAGAGATGCAGGTTCGATCCCTGGGTCAGAAAGATCCCCTGAAGAAGGGAATGGCACCCTACTCCAGTATTCTTGACTGGAAAATTCCATGGGCAGAGGAGCCTGGTGGGCTACAGTCCATGAGGCCACAAAGAATCATACACAACTGAGTGACTGAGCACACACACGGTGGTTCTGTTTTTATTTTTGAGGAACTCCACTACGTTTTCCATAGCGGCTGCAGTAATGTATTGGTACAGTCTCACCAGCTGTGAAGGCTTCCCTTTTCTCCACATCCTCATCAACCTTTGTAATTTGTAGACTTTTTGATGATAGCCATTCTATCTAGTGTGAAGTGATATCGCTTTGTTTTGAGGCCCTCTTCTAACTTTAGACACTCTTGCTGGGTGACCTCATTAATTCCCAAGACTTTAGAAACCATCTGTATGTTAATATCTCCCACATTTATGCCTCTACTTTTAGACTTCTGCTCTGCAGCTACCTATTAATATCTGTACAGCAGTCTCTGCAAAATGGAGCATCTATGAAATTTTCCAGATTTTTCTTCTGCCTGTTTCTTACTAATCCACTCTACTCCTGTTATGCTGACCTTTTATAGTATCTCATACATAGTTCCTTTCCAATTCAGAACTTCACATGGTATTTCTTCTTCCTTAAAAAATTTTCTACGCCTTCTGCATTCATTTAGGCCTTGAGTCTCAGATCAAATGTGACTTCTACAGGAACACTGTTCCTGTCTTCTCTCCCCAGGACTGCTGCTATAATTCTTCCTAAGTATGGTACCCATCAGTTAGTATTATTTGGGGCTGCAATGGTCATAGGCCTAACTACAGGACTTAAATGGACAATGGTTTATTCTCCCACGTAAAAGAAGTCAGATGGAGGCTGCATGGGGCTGATATCCTGGTTGTACAGTCACTAGAATCCTGATCACCTCATATACTCAAGGTTACCTATGAGTCCAGACTTGCAGCTGTGGCTCCAACTGTTTGATTAGACGTCTTGGAAGGGAGGAAAACTACAAAGATCCTTATTTTGGCTTAATCATTTCTTTTTAAGGAGTCTTCTTGGAAATTTCACTGAATACTTACTATGCTTGCATCTCCTTGGCCAGAACTTAGTCACAGAGCCTCATCTAGTTACAGAAGAGGCTTGAAGTTTTGGTTTTCTAATTGGGTTCAATTAAAGAATTCTGTTTCTAATGAAAATTGGTGAAATGTTATGCTGGGGTAGTCAGATGACAGTCTGTTGCACCTGTGTGCCTGTCACATCTGTTTGTAAATTATCTGTTTAATTGTCTGAATCCCCCACTCCGCTGAAAGCTCCAAAGACGAGAAAGTGTTTTATTCCTTTTTCTATTTCCAACACCTGGCACAGTGGCTGCCAACTAATAGGTTCTTGATGACAATTTAGTAAATAGATAAATTAATTGTTGTGAGAAGACTATTACTGCTATTAAGTGAATTAACATATTCTATAAAGGCCCTGGGAAGAAAGACACTTTCTACCTTGGAAGGAAAAAGTGGTAGAAGTGCACAGGTGGTCACACAATTACGTAATCATGTCAAATTAGATCTTGGTTTATAAAAGCAGGACATGATGGGAAAAAAAAAACCTAAAAATCTTTTGTTGAGTGAGCTCAATAAAAGGGAAATGAATCTTCAAACATACGTTAACTCATGTCTATTTATGGTGAAGATGGAAAGTAAATGGAAGGCGATATATTATGGACATTCTTGAATGTTCATCACTGTTTTCAGACATGAGCATTTCATTTTCAGCTGAGGTTATCTGCTCTCTCATTGCTGCTGCTTACTTGCTTCAGCTGTGTCTGCCTCTGTGCAATCCTATGGACTGTAGCCCACCATGCTCCTCTGCCTATGGAATTCTCTAGGCAAGAATACTGGAGTGGGTAGCCTATCCCTTCTCCAGCCCCACTCTCCTATCTAGTTTTAAATACTGTGTTGTGCTTATAGTTTGGGACTATGCATTCTGAGGAGTTTTAGAAATTATTTTCTTTCTCACTTATTTCTTCTCTTCTGACAAGTTGTAACGAATGCTCTGGTCCAAGGCACCAAACTATGCAATTTCCATCCTGTGGCTTCGAGCAAGCAAGTTCACAAGGCTTGGGCTAGAGTTCAGTTGCTCCAATGAGCACCATCAACATCTTGCTCCTCTTCTCCAAAGGAAGCTTCAAGATTTTAAACCAGAGTCATAAAAATCAGCCTTTACTGTTCCTGTGACAGCACCGCAGACTCCAAGAATACATTATTTACATGTTGACTTAATCCACGGGATGTTAGCTCTTGTCACCAATAGAACTTTCCTTGCAATTTTCAGGGCCTCCTAATATAGCAATTGTTCCCTCTTCAAAACATTGTTTTTCTGAGATATTGAAAGTGTGTGCTCCTGTGAAAGTTATAATCTCTTCATTTTAGAATGAGTTCTGCCACACAATGAAACAGAGGAAACAGCTTTATTATCTAATTATTTCCTGTGTGGTATATTTTCCCAGCTAGACTCCAAATTCCTTGAATTTCAGGATGATGTTTTCATTCTTTTATATAGCCTGATAATAATGTTGACTACATAGTCAATGTCCAATTGCAACTCGTGTTTTGAGCCAATGGTTGAAAAATGAGGATTATGAGGAAATGTAGCTTATGGTGAACATGGAAACATTTTTCTTCATATATTTGAATGTGATATGCAACCTTCCCCTTAATATCTTTCAGCAATTGATGCGCCAAGCATTTCTGAAGTGCCCACCAGCTCCTGGCATTGTACTTGGATAGCCTGGACTCACTGGCTTTCCTGGTGGCTCAGACAGTAAAGAATCCGCCTGCAGGATCGACCTGGGTTTGATTCCTGGGTTGGGAAGATCCCGTGGAGGAGGGCATTTGGAATGTTTCCAGTGTGGGGCCATTATATATATAAAGCTGTTCTTAATATTTGTGTACAACTCTTTGTGCAGACATATGCTTTTATTTCTCCTAAAATATTTAGTAATGAAATGGTTGAGTTATATGGGAAGTGTCTCTTTAACCTATTATGACCTCTCCCACGCCCCCCCCTCCCTCCCCAAAAGTCTATCAAAATGTTTTCCAAAGTGATTGTACCATAATATATTTTTATATTTTTGTTTTATGTTTCTACCAGCAGTGTATAAAGAGATCCACCTATCTCTGTACTCTAACACTTGCTATTGTCAGTCTTTTACCTCATCTGTGGTGGGCAGTTTTTAAATTTTAGACTTTCTAATTGGGTGTTCAGGCCTCCCAAAGAGTTGGACATGACTTAGCGACCAAACAACAACAAGTTAGGCATTTAGCAAGCTCTCATTTTGATTTTTAATTTTCATTTCCCTAATCACAAGTGCTGTTTGGCATATTTTTAAGGTTTTTGGTTATTCATATATCTTTGGTGAAGTGTATATATTCAAATATTTTACCCATTTTTATTGGGCTTTTTGTTTCTTTGTAGTGACTAATGTAATAAGTAAATTATTACTTTATTATTGTTCTAATAAATTATAATCATCAAATATCACTATAATTATAGATTTGTTATAGTTTTATTGCATATACAATTATTTTAAATTTAAAATAATTATGTAATTTTTCGTAATTTTTTATTTTAATTTTAAGTACAAATTTAGAATAACTTTATCATTATGATGATTATTATTGATTGGTAGTTTGGACTTCTGAAACTATTTCATTAATCTATGTTTTGCGCTATCATGCTGCTTTACTTTGTGTAGCTTTATATATATTTTTTTCATATAGCACTGTGAGCTTTTATTCTTAACTACGGTTTTTGGTGAGAGGAAGAGCAGGCTATCTTCATCTGTTTATTTCAGAAATTTGTAAAATTTGAAGAAACTCATTAAAAAAATCAGAATGTATTTTTTATAATTTTGGAAGAAATGAGATCTTTTCAGTATTAGGTATTCTTTATCATTAAAATGGCCCCTTTCTTCACTCATTCAATAATTTGGACTTGTTGAATTTCCAGCCCATTTTCTGGTAAGCTAGAAAACTTTGGATCTCTAAGGCTTTAGGACTTCCTAGTAGCTTGTCCAATGTCAGCCAACAAGAATCCCACAACTAGAGAGACTGAAGATGGAGAACACTGCAGATAATTGTGTCCAATATCCACACTGGTCTACGAGAAAATAAAGCCCAAAGAGCTGAAGCACTTCCTTTATGTCTAGAGTATAATATGTCTCAAGACTGGTCCCTGACTATTCCTTTGGTGTCCCTTTATTCTATTACAATATCTCCATTTCTTATTGTTCCCCTAAATGGGCCTCTATTTTGCTAAAGCTGGTGACCCTGACATGAACTGTACACCCCAAGTTCACTGTGGTAAAAATACCACCTTACCACAAGTCACGGAATGCTATGCTATGCTATGCTAAGTCACTTTAGTCGTGTCCGACTCTGTGTGACCCCATAGATGGCAGCCCACCAGGCTCCCCCGTCCCTGGGATTCTCCAGGCAAGAACACTGGAGTGGGTTGCCATTTCCTTCTCCAATGCATGAAAGTGAAAAGTGAAAGTGAAGTCGCTCAGTTGTCCGACTCTTAGCGACCCCATGGACTGCAGCTTACCAGGCTCCTCTGTCCATGGGATTTTCCAGTTAAGAGTACTGGATTGGGGTGCCATTGCCTTCTCCGAAGTCACAGTATATGTGAGGTCAATTCACTTGTCTGGTATCAGAGAAGAAGACAGGGTCAGTCATGGAAATATAAAGAGGATGTTGCCTTGTGATATGAGTCATGGGCTTCCTGGCTTGAGTGGGTTGGGGGTGAAGACCCCTCAGATGGAAAGATGGAAGATTTAAGGCCTTTGTGTAAGCAGATCTTGTTGCAGGGTGGAATTATAAGAGGCAAAATGGGTTTCTTTTTACCTTGTAAATTTTTTATTAAGAAATTGAGGCAACCACAGACAGGAGAGTGCAGGATTTTCAAAATGACTAGACCTAACTCATGTACTAGAGTGGATTTTTCACCTTTCATGGGTCCCAAAGTGCCCTTAGAGAATCTAGTAAAAAAAAAAAAAGATTCAATTCTCTTTCCATAATAAGGCACGCACATTACATACAATATCAAGGTTTATGAATCCTTTGAAACCCACAATGGGTTTCACAAGCTCTGATGCACTCTTCCCAAAGGTTTCATGTTCTCTTAGTTAAGAATTCCTGGAGAAATAAGTAGTCCGTTAGCTATTTTAACATCACCAGGTAAGGAAAGAAAGAAGAAACAAATCACATGTATGTGTGAATGGAGGATGGGGAGTCTAACCTGGGATGCAGTAATCAATATAAAATGATTTTTCTAAAAATCTGAGTTAACATGTCCCAGGATCAAAATAAAAGCTTGTTTTTTGAACTCCTGGAAGAAGAGCCAGAGGATGTAAATTTACTAAGAGTGGACCTGAAGCCCTGAAAGAGGAGGAGGGTATTGAGACAGTAAGAGGTTAAACATTCTCTTGGAATACAAACAACACGGACTCAGTAAATATTTACTGAGCATCTGCTAAGGAAGAGGCACAGTGTTGAGTGGTAGGGACACAGTGCTTATCTAGGGAGATGTGGTCACTGCCCCCAGGGAAGCCACACATGATAAAAGCAAATGGGTTCTGTGTATGCTCGGTCACTCAGTCATGTCTGACTCTTTGTGATCCCATGGACTATAGCCCACCAGGCTCTGCTGGTCATGGAATTTTCCAACCAAGAATACTGGAGCAGGTTGTCATTTCCTACTCCAGGGGATCTTCCCAATCCAGGATAAAACCCACATATTTTCTGTCTCCTGCATTGCAGGCAAGATTCTTTACCACTGTACCACCTGGAAGGCCCAGAAGGAGTTCTAGTAGTTATTTACTATAATACAGTGTCATATTAGTTATATTACTATATATCATGCTAAGATACAACTTAAAAGTCATTGAAAGAAAAAGTTGCTCAGTCGTGTATGACTCTTTGCAGCCGCATGGACCGCAGCCCACCAGGCTCCTCTGTCCATGGAATTCTCCAGGCAAGAATACTGGAGTGGGAAGCCATTCCCTTCTCCAGGGGATCTTTCTAACCCAGGGGTCGAACCCAAGTCTCTTGTATTACAGGCAGTTTCTTTAAGGATTGAGCCACCATGGAAGCCCTAGTGTTTTTTATTTTACAAATGAGGAAACAGTGGCCTAGAAATGGTAAATACTCTTACATCCAGGATTAGAACCCAAGCAACTTTATCAGACTTTTAATGAGCACCGACTGTGTGCCAGGCCCAGTGTTAGATGTCATTCAGCAATCTTTCATTCTGTTAGAGAAATATGACATCTTCACTAACTAAATGTAAACTGATGTGCATCAACCTTTATGTTTTTCTAACCCCAAACAGGCCTTTGTTACCTATAAACTCACAAAAAATAAGCCGCCACTTACTGGGGTAAGAAGGGAAAAATTTTTTCTAAGCTTTCCCATCAGGATCACAAACTTTGGGAGGAAAGAGGTGTACCCAACTCATAATTCCAGAAAACAAAAACTTTCAATACTCTGGAGCTTTCTGGAAGTAGAGGAGCATGCTCAGATCTAAAGAGTCAATGTTCAAGTAAAAACATATTCTGTTGACTTCTTACAATTTATTATCTTCTGTTTGTTTATGGCAATGCTTACTTTCCATGTCGTCTGTAACCACATAGCAGGATTAGGAAGGATGATAGGATGGTGTGCAGGGACCACTTAGGGTGTATTTTGAAATCCTTTCAAAGTTGATCTCCCCCAAAGAAGGGAAGAGATCTACGAAAGTTACCACCCACATCGGTCTATGTTTTCTCTGCTGAAATGCATCATCCCATTTCCTCTAAACCCTGAGGAAGATTTGTTCATTCAATACATTCAAGCAGAACAGGGAATCTAGCAATAGACAAATGGATAAGTAAGCTGTGGTATAGGGGATTTCCCTGATGGTCTAGTGGCTAAGACTCTGAGTTCCCCATGCAGGGGACCCAGGTTTGATCCCTGGTCAGAGAACTAGATCCCACATGCTGCAACTAAGAGTTTGCTGAAGCAAAACATCCTGAAGGCCTGGATGCAACTAAGACCTGGTGCAGCCAAATAAACACATTAATAATTTTAAAAAAGATTTGAAAGGAAAAGAAGCTGTGGTATTTATCAATATATACAATGGAATACTACTCAGCCACAAAAAAGAATAAAAATTTGTAGCAACATGGATGGACTTGGAGGGTATTATGCTAACTGACAGAGAAGGCAATGGCACCCCACTCCAGTACTCTTGCCTGGAAAATCCCATGGACAGAGGAGCCTGGTAGGCTGCAGTCCATAGGGTCGCTAAGAGTCAGACACAACTGAGCGACTTCACTTTCACTTTTCACTTTCATGCATTGGAGAAGGCAATGGCAACCCACTCCAATGTCCTTGCCTGAAGAATCCCAGGGACAGGGGAGCCTGGTGGGCTGCCATCTATGGGGTCGCGCAGAGTCAGACATGACTGAAGTGACTTAGCAGTAGCAGCAGCAGCATCAGCAGCAGAGGGGCGAGAGAAGTGGAGGAAGGCAACACAGGGATGGGAGATTTAAAAAAAACTATGAGATTATATGTGTGTGAAAATTTTGAAAATTGTAAAGTACTATAGATTTTAAAGAATCTTTCACTCGGTATTTTTTTTTTTTAAGGGAAGACATCTATACTTCCCTTGTGACTCAGAGGGTAAAGCGTCTGCCTACAGTGTGGGGGACCCGGGTTTGATCCCTGAGTCGGGAAGATCCCCTGGAGAAGGAAATGGCAACCCACTCCCATACTCTTGCCTGGAAAATCCCATGGACGAAGGAGCCTGGTAGGCTACAGTCCATGGGATTGAAAAGAGTTGGACACGATTGAGCAACTTCACTTCATTTAGAATCTTTCATTCAATTTTTTTTTAAAGGAAGACATCTATTTATCACATCCATCTTGAAATCAAATATGCATCTTGAGAGCCTCAGTCCTGTTACTGCAAGGAGATGAGCTGCAGGAAGGTGGAGAGTCAGAAGAGAGATGGCTCAGGAGGAGAGGCAACATGGGCCAGCAACTCAGGCACCACTGGTGACCAGCAGCTCCCATGCATTCCGTTGAGGTGTCACCAAAGATCACCAGGTGAGACTGGCAACTGAATACCTCCAGGGCCACCCTGTCTCTTCCTCTGCTACCTCCAAATGCTGCCTATTTCACAGAGAAAGAGAGCTTTACAGATACAACCACCTGCTATGTATCCTATGGAGAATCTAGGACTTCTCACAGTTTTGAATACCATGTCCTATTCTATTCATGCCACTTCTAGCCCTGGCCATCTAGAAATATTGTGTGAAATTTTCAAAATTAATGCAAGGAGACATTAAATAGATAAGGAGGACTTCCCTGGTGGTCCAGAGGTTAAGAATCTGCCTACCAATGCAGGGGACACGGGTTCGATCCCTGGTCCAGGAAGATCCCACATGCCGCAGGGCAAAGAAGGCTGCACACCACAATTACTGAAGCCAGTGCTCCGGAGCCCACACTCTGCAACAAGAGAAGCCAGTGCACCACAACCAGAGACCAGCCCCTGCTCACTGCAACTAGAGAAAACCTGCCTGCAGCAATGAAGACCCAGCGCAGCCAGAAGTAAATAAGTAGATTTTTAAAAGATTAAGGAATTATCCTTTTATGCTTACCATGTGTGTGGTACCTCAAAGACACAGAGTGAACCAGTTCTCCTATTTGTTCTTTGCTTTTCAGTCTGTACAAACAGTCCTCTATTATAAATTTGGAATGTATGGTATCATAATCTGGAGAATAGATGGTTTAGAAAAGCACAGTCATAAGTTCAATGATTTTTGATAAAGATAGATTATTAAGGGGTAGATGAGAAATTTGCATATCCATGTAGACTGCCAAGATATGTCTTGTCCCTAGAAAGGCACAGCCATTTAAAGATGAAACATAGAAGTAGATCAACAGGATTCTGATTCACCACGTATCTTTAAAATAGAATGCCAAAAATATCTTGACAGTACCTTATCAGTTCAGTTCTGTTCAGTTGCTCAGTCATGTCTGACTCTTTGGGACCCCGTGAATTGCAGCACGCCAGGCCTCCCTGTCCATCACCAACTCCTGGAGTTCAGCCAGACTCACGTCCATCGAGCTGGCGATGCCATCCAGTCATCTCATCCTCTGCCGTCCCCTTTTTCCTCCTGACCCCAATCCCTCCCAGCATCAGGGTCTTTTCCAATGAGTCAACTCTTTACATGAGGTGGCCAAAGTATTAGAGTTTCAGCTTTAGCATCATTCCTTCCAAAGAACACCCAGGGCTGATCTCCTTTAGAATGGACTGGTTGGATCTCCTTGCAGTCCAAGGGACTCTCAAAAAAAAAAAAAAAAAAAAAAAGCCTTTGACTGTGTGGTACCTTATAAATAGCATCAATATAAAAAGGAACTAATGGGTAATTTTCAACTGGGGGAATTCAGAGCAGGGGATATCAATATCTGTGATGCTTACTGGGTTCACTTACTAACTCATGTGTCCTACACATAATTATTTAACACCTACTGAATGCAGTACTAAATGCACTCACTCTGGTAGGATACAAAGATGCAAATGATTTGGACCTTACTCTAAAAGTCTGGTGGCCTGTTTTTGAACTATAATTTTTCCTTTCCCAATCCTCCCCCCTTTGGAAAACAGAAGTAATGCAACGGATGAACTGGATTTGTTTAAAATGTGATTTTTATAATAGTTGTTTTACCTTGGAGTGAAATGTGACTTTAGTTGTTTTACCTTGGAGTGCATATTCCCACAAAAGGTATGTTTTAGATAGCGATTGGGTCTCAGTCTAGATTAACACAGAAATCTAGCTCATCTATTACCTGCCCCAAATCTATACATATGCTCTATAATGTTATACAGTCTGGTGTATATGTCTGTGTGTGTCAGTTACTCAGTCGTATCTGACTCTTTGTGACCCCGTGGACTGCAGCCTGCCACACTTCTCTGTCCATGGTATTCTCTAGGCAGAAACACTGGATAATGTTTCCCTTCTCCAGGAGATCTTCCTGACCCAGAGATCAAACCCGGGTGTCCTGCATTGCAGGTGGATTCTTTATTGTCTGAGCCACCAGGGAAGCTCAAAACACACTATAAAACTTAAGAAACTAGCTGGTCTTTTTTAGTATAAATTGCAATTCATTGTGATTTTAGAGTATAAGATTATCTTCAAAAACAGAGAAAAAAAAAAAAAGAGAGAGACAGAAAGACTTCCCTGGTGGTCCCAGGGCTAAGACTCCATGCTTCCAATGTAGGGGACCTGGGTTCTATCTCTGGTCAGGGAATGAGGTCCCACATGCTGCAAGTAAAGATCTTGCATGCTGCAACTAAAAATCTCACATGCTGCAACTAAGTCCAAGTGCTGCCAAATAAATAACTAAATTAATTTTTAAAAAGCAGAAAAAAATAATTCATCATAAACAATGCAGAAAACCTTCTAATATTTTTACTGAAAAACAGATCTAAGATATGAGGGAAATTTCACCCTAATGGGATGGAAAGTGAGTCGCTCAGTCATGTCTGACTCTTTGTGACCCCCATGATCAATACAGTCCATGGAATTCTCCAGGCCAGAATACTGGAGTGGGTAGCCATCCCCTTCTCCAGGGGATCTTTCCAACCCAGGGATCAAACCCAGGTCTCCCACATTGCAGGCAGATTCTTCACCAGCTGAGCCACAAGGGATGGAAAGGTAAAGGGAAATATTTGAGTTGACCCTAAAGCAAGTTCAGAAGAGTGATTGCATTGGTTTCTTCACATCATTTTAAAATATTTCTAGGGACATCCAGACACTCATTTTTGTTCCTGACAAACTTCATTTTACAGTCAAGAAAGAGAGAATATGGAAAAAACCAGACATGATATGAGAAGAGGTTTTCCTGAAATAAACAGGAAATAGATGGAAGTGAGATAGGAAAAAAAAAAAAAAAACAGAAGGGGCTTAGAGAGGACTTCTAGGCAGGTATGTGAAGGAAATTGATTCTTGGAGCCAGGGTTATCTGTGTAGCTATAATTAAAGAGGAAAAAGAAAGTAGATGTGGGAACCGCTCAAATAACCTTCTCAAGTAATTGGCAAAAAATGAGACCACAGGATTCCAGTTACTAAGTAGTACCTTGGATGTCAAACAACTTGGTGAAAGGCTGATGAGAGGAAGAGGAGCACACGAAAATGCAGTCCATAGCTTAGGCATGATCTTAAATAGCCACGTGTGTATCTGTGATAGTGGTCACGGCCTCTCTGAAGAAGCCTTCCTATATTCATGCTTGCTGAATTTCAAGTTTGTGTTCTTCCAGAAAGTGGACATTTTAAAAACAACTTTGTCGTCACGACCATCTCAGACTCATTAATTTCACCCATCATCCTCATCACTCTCACAGCATGAAATCTTGCAAGTACTGTTTTGTCTAGCCTTCCTCAATCTATTTAATGCAGAACATTAAAGCCATTTCTTGTGTATTAAAAATCTTGGTCACGGATCTTTATCTTTTAAAAGCACATGGAAAATCAATAAGTACATCAATCCAAGAGAAGATTTCAGTTAGATAAATTTCCCATAATTTCATTATTATATGAGGTGTCAATGAGAAAGCTTATGAATCTGGGCTACCTGAAACAGTTTGTTATATGAGGTTCATGTGAGCTGACAATGAACTTCTATTAATATGCACTGAAAATTTTGGGCACCTGATGATCATAGCCAGGAACTTGAAGGATTCCTATTCTTAATGAGCCTATGATTAAAATAGGGACTTCCATAAAGAGACATGAGTACATGTGAAATAATACTACTGATCAATAGATCACTAATTTGTTTAAAGGAGAAAACATCGGCCATGGATTATGTTAATTAATTTAACTACTTGGAGAACAGATTAAGCTAAATGTGTGTTTTTTTTTTTTTTCCCAGTGATGCTCCCTAATGTTTGCTTAAAGGAAGACATGCCTTTTGAAGAACTATCCTATTTCCATTCAAGAACTCTTGACAGCCAGCTATCTAGCTATGGCTACCCATCGGCATATATACCCCTGCTTGTTTCTGCCCAAGATGTTATCGGACACCCACATAGCAAATGTTAACAGTTCTTCCTTCAGGACAATTAAATAGAATTAAAGGGAAGGAACAAACTGTGAGATGAGGAGAGAGATTTTAGTTTTTCATGTCATATATAGACTTCCATGATTCCCAGGTGGCACAGAGGTAAAGAATCTGCCTCCCAATGCCAGAGATGCAAGAGACATGGCTTTGATCCCTGAGTTGGGAAGAGACCCTGGAGAAGGAAATGGCAACCCACTCCAGTATTCCTGCCTGGAAAACCCCATGGACAAAGAAGCCTCATAGGCTACTGTCAATGGGGTTGCAAAGAGTCAGACACTACTTAGCAGCTCATCAACAACAACACAGACTTCCATTCTGTTTGACTTTGCTGTGTGAATATGTAAACAAACAAAAAAACATTTAAATGTAAAAACACTCATATATTGTGTTTCAGCGAAAACAAAATATTTGGGCCCCTGTGCTTGTTTGAGAAAACACTGGGAGGAACAGTCCCCTTAGGGCTTTGACTCCAGGCACCCACGTAGGAAACAACTGAGCCCTCAAACTAACTAATAGCTTTAAGCAGTAGCCATGCCAGTCTGAATTTTCCTCATGCTTTTGGAATTTGGAAATGACAGACACAGGATAACTATGCGGCCACCGCTAACACATGATGAACTCAGTATCAAGTCAAAAAAGATGGAGGCCTTTGTGGATGCTTTGGGTGGTTAGCTTTGACTATGAGAGGCACGCCTATCTTTAACTGGCACTTCCAGCCAATGGAGAAAATATAATCTAACTCTTTTCTCAAAGTGTAAAGTGCTTGCACTATCCCAGAACAAGGAAGCATTTATAAGGAAGCATTTATACCTGCAACTAAATGCTTATTAATTTTGATTTAGTGTAGTTGGGATGTACATGGCTCCAGACTGTCAGACTTCCTGCATTCATTCATTCATGGAGCATGAGCTTTGAATTGCCAGAGAGCAATAGGCCTGGTTATTCTCAGGCTTATTTTCAGTGACTAAATATGAAACTTCATCCTTCCTCTCCCTTATTTTCCTCATATAAAGCCAACTAACGAACCTTGGCTAAAAGATCAAGCTAATTTACCATCAGAGAGTGAAATCTAACATCTGCTTTCTTTTGGTATTATGGAAAAACATGCTAATTTTTTAAAAAGGGGATGCTATGTAAAATGTATAATTTAAATCATTTTCAGGTATAAATATGTTATGTAATTACTGCAGATGGTGACTGCAGCCATGAAATTAAAAGATGCTTACTCCTTGGGAGGAAAGTTATAACCAACCTGCTGCTAAGTCACTTCAGTCATGTCCGACTCTGTGCGACCCCATAGACGGCAGCCCACCAGGCTCCCCCGTCCCTGGGATTTTCCAGGCAAGAACACTGGAGTGGGTTGCCATTTCCTTCTCCAATGCATGAAAGTGAAAAGTGAAAGTGAAATCACTCAGTCGTGTCCAACTCTCCATGACCCCATGGACTGCAGCCCACCAGGCTCCTCCGTCCATGGAATTTTCCAGGCAAGAGTACTGGAGTGGGGTGCCATTGCCTTCTCCATGACCAACCTAGACAGCATATTAAAAAGCAGAGACATTACTTTGCCGACAAAGGCCCTTCTAGTCAAAACTATGGCTTTTCTGGTAGTCGTATATGGATGTGAGAGTTGGACTATAAAGAAAGCTGAGCACTGAAGAATTTATACTTTTGAACTGTGGTATTCGAGAACACTCTTGACAGTCCCTTGGACTGAAAGGAGATCCAACCAGTCCATCCTAAAGGAGATCAGTACTGAATATTCATTGGAAGGATTGATGCTGAAGCTGAAACTCCAATACTTTGGCCACCTGATGTGAAGAACTGACTCATTAGAAAAGATCCTGATGCCGGGAAAGACTGAAGGTGGGAGGAGAAGGGGTGACAGAGGATGAGATGGCTGGATGGCATCACTGACTCAATGGACACGAGTTTGGGTAAACTCCAGGAGTTGGTGATGGACAAGGAAGCCTGGTGTGCTGCAGTCCATGGGGTCGCAAAGAGTCAGACATAACTGAATGACTGAACTGAACTGATGTTATGTAATAGCAAGTAAGGGTTTGGCGTTAAAAATAAATCTTCCAAAATGCAAAGCAAACAAACAAACAAAAATCCCACAGGACCTCAGTAGAGTTAATGTCTGTGTCACCAGAGAGGAAATGATGGAGAGGCCAAAACTTAAGTCTGGGTAATTAAATACATGAGTACTAGCACAGTTGTTGGGGAAGGCAATGGCACCCCATCCCAGTACTTTTGCCTGGAAAATCCCATGGACGGAGGATCCTGGTAGGCTCCAGTCCATGGGGTCGCTAAGAGTCGGACACGACTAAGCGACTTCACTTTCACTTTTCACTTTCATGCATTGGAGAAGGAAATGGCAACCCACTCCAGTGTTCTTGCCTGGAGAATCCCAGGGATGGGGGAGCCTGGTGGGCTGCCGTCCATGGGGTCACACAGAGTCGGACACGACTGAAGTGACTTAGCAGCAGCACAGTTGTTGCTGCTGTCTAGTCACTAAGTAGCATGTGACTCTTTTGCGACCCCATGGGCTGTAGCCTGCAAATCTCCTCTGTCCATGGGATTTCCCAGGCAAGAATACTGAGATGGGTTGCCATTTTGTTTTCCAGAGGATCTTCCTGACCCAGGGATCAAACTTGCCTAACCCTTACCCTTCATTGCAAGCAGATTCTTTACCACTATGCTGCCAGGGAAGCCCACTAGCATAGTAAGTACTGATATTTTTTTGTGAGCTAATTCCTTGTATTAAAAAAAAAATCAAGCTAGAAAGGTATGGTCTGGTAGACCTCAGGCAGAAACAGGGTCTGAGAAAATTCCTTTTTCTAGATTCTCAGGTCCTACACTTTCCTGAGCAGCAGAACATACAATACATTAATTGTAGAATAAATGTTAATGTTTACTACATTAACATCTGGCAATAAACTAAGTGGCTTTTGCATTTTGAATTGCCAGAGGAACTCTAGAGTTTTCTGCAGAGCTACGATGGGCCTCTTTCCTAATATCATTTTGAAGTGCATGAACCTGGGATACACTGATATGAGGGAGGCACACAGAACCCTTGCCATGGGACTTGCTTTGTGGTCCAGTGACTAAGTCTCCACATCTCCAATGCAGGGTGTCTGGGTTCGATCCTTGGTCAGGGAACTAGGTCCCACATGTGGCAACTACGACTCAGTGCAGCCAAATAAATAAATACATAAATAAAAATAAAACACTTACCACTTCTACAAGCCCAGGTGGTTGCAGTGAAAATGGAGTAATTCCATCTGCATGAGCTCCACCTTCTCATATTTTGAGAGGACCTGACCTATATTTTTTAAGTTCCTTTAGTAATCTTGATGTGTTTTCAGGTTTTAGATACTACCCTTACCTTACAGGAATTCCTTTGTGTTACAGTGATCTTCCTGTAAAGGTCATCACCATCAGGCTGTTATTTTCCTGGGGAGACTGAGTATGTTTTGAGCTACAATTTTATATAGTACAATTTTCTTCTAATGGACTCCTTCTGAGCAGGACTGAATTTTTTAAATCACATTTTATAGCATCTGATGACATCAGAAAAGTGACCCTGGAACAGTGTAATGTCTGATGCAGCATAACTTAAATTTTTCAACAATTTCTTATATATGCACAATTAGGGCTTAAATAATTTTCCGAATACAGCAAAAAATCTGTACATCTTTGGTGAGCAAATCTGTCATGGGATGGTTAAAGACTTCTCATAAAAGCCTCTGATTCATGATGATTAAGCACCAAGTAATAAAAACAGATTCACCACTACCACCTTCCCTCTTACTTCTGGCTGACATAAGCTGGCAAGGTTATTGCTCTGCAAATCTGCCTGTTAGGTCATCGAGGCCATGTATATGTCAGGACTAAGTGGACATTTAACGTTTCTGAAGTTAATAGCAGGAAGGACCGTTAGAAAATGCATAAACAAACCAGGGTACTCTTTAAATTTCTTTTATGAAAGGTAAACATTTGCTAATCTATGTAAGACTCTATACTAGGTTTCTCAATTGAAGAGGTAACCCTGAACCTCACACAGAATTGGAAAATTAAATATGATATTGTTCTCTGGGAAGAGTATTGATATGATATTGTTATTCATGTTCATAAGAAGATTTAACAAGTTGGATTAAATACATACAACAAAAGCTGACAAGAAATGAAACCAAATAGGAATTACATACTATTCTTTGAAACATTTTCTGAGGTTTGCATTTGGAAGATTATATATATTTACAGACAGCCAAAACAAGCTGTTCAAATAGTTTCAAAGTCCTATGTCACTGACTTCAGTATAAGGCAGTCTAAATGGTTAAATGAACTTTTTCTTCTTTGGAAGAGATTATTTTGGCATTGTAAAGCCATCACGTCTATCCACAACTTCAAAATGAGGTAAGGAGGGGGAGGTTCCAAGAACACTTCCAGAATACAATTTATTTTTCTTATTCTTAAAGATCTCATCACCATCAATTAGTATTCATTAATCATCCCAGACTGCTCTGCAGAACTGAAATGGCTCCTGCCTGAATCTAAGTCCATCTACCTCTGACGTACATAAGAGTAACACCCCATTTGTTCTGCATTGTTAGGGAATGAAGTGATGCATGTCAGAGAATTTTCTAGAAAACAGATGATTGTTTATTTTTAAGAAAGAAACCTCTACTTCCATTTACCTTGTTTAAGTTAAATCTTTATAACATGCACCAATATTCATCTGTTGGTACAGAAAACTTAAACTAAACATTTCTAAACTTGTTGTTTAAACTTGTTTAAAAGTGAAAGTCGCTCGTTGTGTCCGACTCTTTGTGACCCTGTGGAATATAGAGTCCATGGAATTCTCCAGGCCAGAATACTGGAGTGGGTAGCCTTTCCCTTCCCCATGGGATCTTCCCAACCCAGGGACCAAACCCAGGTCTCCTGCATTGCAGGCGGATTCTTTACCAGCTGAGTCACAAGGGAAGCCCAAAACTTATTGTGAGGAGATGGCCACTAATGCTGACCCTGAACTTCACATAGAATTAGAAAGGTAAATATGACATTCAGTTCAGTTCAGTTGCTCAGTTGTGTCCGACTCTCTGCGTCCCCATGGACCGCAGCCCACCAGGCCTCCCTGTCCATCACCAACTCCTGGAGTTTACTCAAACTCATGTGCATTGAGTCAGTGATGCCATCTAAACATCTCATCCTCTGTTGTCCCCTTCTCTTCCCTCTTTCAATCTCATAACTTAACAAAACTTATCAAGAAGCAGCTGAGAGGTGGAAGTGGAATTTTCTGGGGAGGCAATCAAGCCCTGGAATTAAGAATCTAGATTATTGTGGATCTGGCCCCAGCCTCCGATCAGCTGTGCAAACTTCATCCGTTATCAAAGGTTTCTGCATGTTAGTTTCTGCATTAAAATACTAACAATAGTACTCACTTATTGAATTGTTGGAAAGATGAAACTCTTGCAAAAGACGTAGACCGGTACCAAACACAGTGTGAACAAACCTTAGCTCTTGTGAGGGTTAGTCCCGCTTTCATTTTTTAATGTTCGATATTCAATCTGTTCTATTGTGGGAAAACAGGCACACCATGTTTAAAACTGCACATAACAGAGCATGAGCTGAGCTTAAAACAGGAAACTTATGAGCTATTTTGGCTGCTTCATAATGGTTTTTATTTAGCTTCGAGATTTTTTTAAAAATTAGAGTAAGAACATTTTACATTGGATCTATGCTCATAAGAAGTTTTTAAGTGTACAATGCAGTACTGTTAACCATGGGGACAATGTTGTACAGCGGATCTCTACACGTTATTCATCTTATATAACTGAAACTTTACATCCATTGAGCAGCAATTCTCCATTTTCACCTGCTCCCAGCCCCTGACCACCACCATTCTAACTCTCTGTTTCTAAGTGTTTGGCTACTTGAAATGCTTCTATAAGTGGAATCATACTGTATTTGTCCTTCTGTGACTGGCTTATTTCACTTAGCATAATGTCCTCAAGATTCATCTATGTTGTTAAATCTAGTAGGATTTCATTCTTTTTAAAGCCTGAATAAAATTTCACTGTATGTATATATGTACCATATCTTTATCTATTCATCTACTGATAGACATTTACGTGGCCTTCATATCTTGGCTATTGCAAATGATTCTGCAATGAATATGGGAGTACAAACACCTCTTCAAGATCCCTACTGCAAATTTTGAGGGTAAATACTCAGATTTTGGAATTGCTGAATTATATGATCAATGCAAAGAAATACAGGAAAACAACAGAATGGGAAAGACTAAGGATCTCTTCAAGAAAATCAGAGATACCAAAGGAACATTTCATGCAAAAATGGGCACAATAAAGGACAGAGATGGTGTGGACCTAACAGAAGCAGAAGATATTAAGAAGAGGTGGCAAGAATACACAGAAGAACTGTATAAAAAAGAGCTTCAAGACCCAGATAATCATGATGATGTGATCACTGACCTAGAGCCAGACATCTTGGAATGTGAAGTCAAATGGGCCTTAGAAAGCATCACTACGAACAAAGCTAGTGGAGGTGATGGAATTCCAGTGGGGCTATTCCAAGTCCTGAATGATGATGCTGTGAAAGTGCTACACTCAATATGCCAGCAAATTTGGAAAACTCAGCAGTGGCCACAAGATTGGAAAAGGTCAGTTTTCATCCCAATCCCAAAGAAAGGCAATGCCAAGGAGTGCTCAAACTACCCAACAATTGCACTCATCTCACACGCTAGTAAAGTAATGCTCAAAATTCTCCAAGCCAGGCTTCAGCAATATGTGAACCGTGAACTTCCTGATGTTCAAGCTGGTTTTAGAAAAGGCAGAGGAACCAGAGATCAAATTGCCAACATCCGCTGGATCATGGAAAAAGCAAGAGAGTTCCAGAAAAACATCTATTTCTGCTTTATTGACTATGCCAAAGCCTTTGACTGTGTGGATCACAATAAACTGTGGAAAATTCTGAAAGAGATGGGAATACCAGACCACCTTACCTGCCTCCTGAGAAATCTGTATGCAGGTCAGGAAGCAACAGTTAGAACTGGTCATGGGACAACAGACTGGTTCCAAATAGGAAAAGGAGTACGTCAAGGCTGCATATTGTCACCATGTTTATTTAACTTATATGCAGAGTACATCATGAGAAATGCTGGACTGGAAGAAACACAAGTTGGAATCAAGATTGCCGGGAGAAATATCAATAACCTCAGATATGCAGATGACACCACTCTTATGGAAGAAAGTGAAGAGGGGCTAAAAAGCCTCTTGATGAAAGTGAAAGTGGAGAGTGAAAAGGTTGGTTTAAAGCTCAACATTCAGAAAACGAAGATCATGGCATCTGGTCCCATCACTGCATGGGAAATAGATGGGGAAACAGTGGAAACAGTGTCAGACTTTGTTTTTCTGGGCTCCAAAATCACTGCAGATGGTGACTGCAGCCATGAAATTAAAAGACGCTTGCTCCTTGGAAGGAAAGTTATGACCAACCTAGATAGCATATTCAAAAGCAGGGACATTACTTTACCAACAAAGGTTCGCCTAGTCAAGGCTATGGTCTTTCCTGTGGTCATGTATGGATGTGAGAGCTGGACTGTGAAGAAGGCTGAGCGCCGAAGAATTGATGCTTTTGAACTGTGGTGTTGGAGAAGACTCTTGAGAGTCCCTTGGACTGCAAGGAGATCCAACCAGTCCATTCTGAAGGAGATCAATCCTGGAATTTCTTTAGAAGGAATGATGCTAAAGCTGAAACTCCAGTATTTTGGCCACCTCATGCGAAGAGTTGACTCATTGGAGAAGACTCTGATGCTGGGAGGGATTGAGGGCAGGAGGAGAAGGGGACGACAGAGGATGAGATGGCTGGATGGCATCACTGACTCGATGCATGCGAGTCTGAGTGACCTCCGGGAGCTGGTGATGGACAGGGAGGCCTGGCATGCTGCGGTTCATGGGGTCGCAAAGAGTCGGACACGACTGAGCAACTGATCTGATCTGATCTGATAGCAGTTCTCAGGGAAGGCAATGGCACCCCACCCCAGTACTTTTGCCTGGAAAATCCCATGGATGGAGGAGCCTGGTAGGCTCCAGTCCGTGGGGTCGTTAAGAGTTGGACACGACTGAGCGACTTCACTTTCACTTTTCATTTTCATGCATTGGAGAAAGAAATGGCAACCCACTCCAGTGTTCTTGCCTGGAGAATCCCAGGGACAGGGGAGCCTGGTGAGCTTCCGTTTATGGAGTCGCACAGAGTCAGACACGACTGAAGCGACTTAGCAGCAGCAGCAGCAGCATAGCAGTTCTATTTTAAATTTTTTCTGTAGTATTTTCCATAACGGCAGCACAGATTTACACTCCTACCTACCCCTTACATTCCCATCAACAGTGAGAATTTCTCTTTATTCTTGCCAACTTCTGTTTTTTGGATAATATTAGTAGCCATTCTAACAGGTGTGAGGTGATATCTCCTTGTAGCTTTGATTTTCATTTCCCTAGTGGTCATGTATGGATGTGAGAGTTGGACTGTGAAGAAGGCTGAGCGCCGAAGAATTGATGCTTTTGAGCTGTGGTGTTGGAGAAGACTCTTGAGAGTCCCTTGGACTGCAAGGAGATCCAACCAGTCCATCCTAAAGGAGATCAGCCTTGGGTGTTTTTTGGAAGGAATGATGCTAAAGCTGAAACTCCAGTACTTTGGCCACCTCATGCAAAGAGCTGACTCATTGGAAAAGACTCTGATACTGGAAGGGATTGGGGGCAGGAGGAGAAGGGGATGACAGAGGATGAGATGGCTGGATGGCATCACTGACTCGATGGACGTGAGTCTGAGTGAACTCCAGGAGTTGGTGATGGACAGGGAGGCCTGGCGTGCTGCCATTCATGGGGTCACAAAAAGTCGGATACGACTGAGCGACTGAACTGAACTAAACTGAACTGAATGATTAGTGATATTGACCATCTTTCCACGTACCTGCTGCCCATCTGTATTTGTTCTTTGAAGAAATTTCTATTAAAGTCCTTGGCCCACTTTAAAATTTGGCTACTATTATTTTTCTTTTCTGATTTGTTTTGCTATTGAGCTGCAGGAGCTCCTTTTAGATTTTGGATACTAACTCATCAGACATGGTTTAAAGTATTTTCTCTCATTCTGTTAACTTAGAGATTTTCGACTCTGCCCGAAGTGTGCAAATTTCTGAACACTTAACCCATTAAAAAAAAAATCCACGCATGAACATGAAATCAAGTAACACGGAGATGGACTTGGCTGAAATAATCTTTTAAATATATTTTTTATGAATGATATCATTAATTAAAAAAACAAATGAGAGGATTATGACCAAAAAATGGCATTAAAAATTACAAAGCAGATGCTCACATAGGACACATTGCTTTCAAGTATTTTTAATATTAAATACTTTAAATTGACATATAGGGCTGGCCAAAAGGTTCATGTTGGTTTTTCCATACAATGGTATGAAGAAGTCTGAATGAACTTTTTGTTCAACCCAATACTAATTAGTGCTTTATATATGCACTCAAATAGGCCTTTCTTTACCTTCACACAGTATAAATTACTTTAACTGGAATTACATGGGTTACTGTGACTACAGATCAGACTACAAGGGCACTTAAAAAAGTAGTTTATAATAGTTTGTTCACTAATTCAGAAATACTTCTGTATTTATGCTTTAGAAGTCACAAGATTTCTTTTAAAAATGTCTGTGCCTTTCCTTTATCTATTTTCAAACATTGCAAAATGATTTTCTTTAAAAATGTCAATGTATGGCAAAACCAATACAATATTGTAAAGTAAAATTAATTAAAAAAATGGGTTACTGTGACTACAGATCAGACTACAAGGGCACTTAAAAAGTAGTTTATAATAGTTTGTTCACTAATTCAGAAATACTTCTGTATTTATGCTTTAGAAGTCACAAGATTTCTTTTAAAAATGTCTGTGCCTTTCCTTTATCTATTTTCAAACATTGCAAAATGATTTTCTTTAAAAATGTCAATGTATGGCAAAACCAATACAATATTGTAAAGTAAAATTAATTTAAAAAAAAAGAGTACCTGGGAAAAAGATGTCAGTCTGAAAGTGAATAAAACAATTAGAAAACAAAAGAATAATAAATAAAAACTGAGAATATAGCACGTCCATCAACACCTGAGAAAGGACACAGATAATAAACAAACGAAATCAGCCAACTCACTCTGCCCCTGCCTGTGCGGTTTGGGCAATGGGCAGGAATTAAGGCAGCTCTAATTGAACTGCTACTCTTTTGGTTTTATCGTCTGGCCTCACAAAATCCACAGAATCTGCAGAACCTCAAATGTGCCTCAGATATCTAAGAGTTTAAAAACCCTGATGGCCAAATACTCTATTCCTATGACCTTACACTCTTAGCATAGAGCCGGCAGATGACATAATGTGGGTTTCACCTGTGAGCTAACTCATGTCTCACTTCTTTCCCCCGAGTGAATAACTCCTCTCTCCTCTCTACCAAAAGATGCTAGTTTTTCATCTGCCTGCTAAACAAACAGATTTAGGAAGCACTTCTATTTCTATGAAAGTAACATGTTACAGAAATACAAGATACATAGACCCCTCTTAAACGTGACTCATGACTGGGGATTTGTCTGGAATTTAGGTTTCCTCATGCCTCCTACCTGGAACAAAATACATGTATGTGGATGAAGCTGAGTTTAAAGTAGGAAGTCTATACCCACTGGGGTTTGGAAATATATGTAAAAATGTAGACACATTGCGATAAATGATTTGAGCTGATTCTGTAGTGTTCTGGCATTGTTCAGGGTTGGCAAAGCTTTTCTGTAAAGAGCTAAATGTTGATACATTATACATTTTATGGACTATATGAGCTCTGTTGCAACTGTTCAGCCAGGCTGTGGTACTGTGGAAGTAGCCATAGACAATGCGGAAACAAATGGGCATGGCTCTGTTCCAATAAAACTTTATTGACAAAACCAGGCGTCATGTCAGTTTGGTCTACTGCTGTATTTTGTAGCAAAATATGATAGCAAAAAATAGCAAAAGGTGATAGAGTGTACGATCTAAGAAATGAGTTAGAATCCCAGCTCTGACAGTTATTCTCAGAATAACTCTTGAAAGTTCTTAAACTTTCTGACCCTTCATTCTTTGTGGTAAGGAGATAACAAAACCTAATTTGGAGGCCTGTGATGAGGGTTATATGAGACAATAATTATAAAGTGCTGAGCTTGTTGGCTGGCACATCCGGCCAATGTATGTGGTGCATATCAGTTCCTTTACGTAATTCCATGTCTTTTTTTTTTCGTAATTCCATTTCTGTTTCCTCAAGACATCCTCTACCAGAAGGAAGGATTATTACATCCTCACACCAGTTTCAAACTGCTCTGGCACACCAACCTCAAGTCTGGCTACCAAAGGGATCTTGGCAGACATGGTGCTCCTATCAAGCAGCTATGAGGGGATGAGGCACAGAACGAGGTTTTTCTCCCTCCAGGAGTGGAAAGATGCTGTACCAATCCCTATGGGCAGAGGAGCCTGGTGGGCTGCAGTCCATGGGGTTGCAAAGAGTCAGATACCATGAGCAACTAAGCACTCATGTACCATCATAAAACTTTTCAATTTCAGAATGATTGAATTGGGCCAGAATTACCCCTGTCATTAAGCCTGCCTCTGCAGATGGCAGCCCATAATAGGATAAAAGGTGTGTGTATGTGTGTCTGCATGCATGTGCACATGCGTGTGTATTGTCACACACTATGAAATATGACATGAATATAATATCACATGGCTAATCCATCTCTGGGCACCGTGCAGCAGGGCCACGTTTCTCATTTCCTGCGCCCATATATCTAGTCCTACAACCATTCCCATCTCACCCTCCAGCAACGGAGGGGAAGGAGAAAATCAAGTTCTCTTGAAATCATTCCTGCCTGACTTCTAAAGGCC
Organism: Tragelaphus eurycerus; assembly: GCA_935064755.1. NCBI lineage: Eukaryota > Metazoa > Chordata > Mammalia > Artiodactyla > Bovidae > Tragelaphus > Tragelaphus eurycerus. The sequence goes on along the minus strand of CAKXYN010000034.1, from coordinate 4,574,215 downwards.
CTTGCCTCCAACCTTGCTAAGCACATTTTTTAGATAACACACTTGTTTTGAGATTATGATCTATTTTTTAAAAATATAAATGATAAAGAAAAACCTTTCTTACTGAGAATATTTTTCATTCCCATGCTTACAAACAGTATTTCATTCAACTTCCAGGTGAGGCTGACAGGGGGACAAACTTCAGAGTCCTGCTGCCTGGGTTGGAATCTTTTCTCTGCTCTTGAATGGCTCTGACCAGGGCCAATTATTAAACCCCATTTTCCTTGCCTGAGAAAGTCCTATTTCATAAATTGGTTGTGAAAGTTAAATTAGATAATGCATGGAGCACTCTTAACAGGACATCTAACATGAAAACTTCTCATTAAGCGTGAGTTATTATAATTTTTATCATCCCCACTTCACAGACATACACAAGGCACTAGGCGTCACGTGGCTTTCTGGATGTTCACTTGGCAAGGTCCTGCTAGGGCCAAAACTCGGTTTTCCATACCACACGGGGACTACTTTCATATGCTGTTATCAAATTTCATGACTTTTTAAAGTCAAGACTCCCATATTAAAGTATTTCACTGATGAAGATACTTAGTTTCATTAGTTTTAAACTCTTCTTCAAGAAGTCAAGAGAGAGAAAGGGAGTTCCTGGGATATAGGGACATAGGAAAGGGAAGGATGGATTTGTTCTTATGGTTCCTCTTAGATTAGTCTCTGCCCTTTTTATTAATGATATGCATCCAGGATACACATTCAACTTCTTTTTTTTTTTTTTCTTTCAAACTTGTCACAGCCAGGTAGGCTGTATAGGGCAGAAGTGCCAGAGCACTGAAGGATAATGGCAAGAAGAAAAAATATGCTTCCACGGTGTTCTCCTCTTTGAAACACCACGACTCCACAAAATGACAGTTATCCGGCTCCCACCTCTCAGGGCCAGTCACTCAAACCAGCAGCAGATTTGACTTTTTCATCTACTTTATCAGGGATTTATTCCTTATCTTGTTTCTCCCTTCTTCAGTTGGATCTGAGCTCTGAACTTCCCTTGAAGCTCCTTTGACAGGACTGAGCTCCCAAGGGCTTAACTAGGGACTTGAAGACAGTGAGTGAGATGCTTGAAGTAAGTGAGATGCTTACTACTTGAGATGCTAATAAGCTTAAATAGACACATCCTCCCTATTACAGAATGGGCACCTTGGCACATTTGTACTTATCAAACTACCATTTCACCAGCTGATAAAGATTTCACTGAAGAATGCCAGCAACTATATATTTATAAGATGTCCCTGCATTTAAGGATGGAAAAACATCCCATAAACTATAGGTCATTTTTCTCTTACTGGGGTCTGGGCACACTGAGAATGAAATTTTTCCAAGGTTTCATAAAACCAGCACGAGATTTGTGAAGACAAGTCCAAGTCATCTGAGAAAAGAATCCAGTTTCATCTACCTGACTGCTTGATTTCCCATCATTCTTTTCGTGTCCACACATATGTTTCAAGGGTATCTTTCACGATGAACATGAATGCTGAGTGCTTATCAAACACACTGGATAGTTGTAGGACAGAGGCCCCTTAGCCTTTTTGACACCAGGGATCAGTTCTGTGGGAGATAATTATTCCAAGGACCAAGGCAGGAGGGATAGTTTTGGGATGACTCAAACACATTACATTTATTGTGCAGCTGTTGTTGCTGTTTAGTTGCTAAGTTGTGTACAACTCTTGTGACCCTGTGGCTGTAACCCACCAGGCTCCTCTGCCCATGGGATTTCCCAGGCAAAAATACTGGAGTAGGTTACCATTTCCTTCTCTGGGGATCTTCCTGACCTAAGGATCAAACTCGTGTCTCCTGCTTGGCAGGCAGATTCTTTATTACTAAGTCACCAGGGAAGCCTCCATATATTGTGCCATTTATTTCTATTATTATTATCACATCAACTTCATCTCAGATCATCTAGCATTAGATCCTGGAGGTTTGGGGGACCCTTGTTGTAGAATATTATATGATGGTATGCCATATACCAAGCTAAGACTGTACAGCAACCCATCTGAACCAAAATCGAGAGGATAAACTTCATCTCATGGCATGCATGCATGCATGCAAAGTTGCTTCAGTCATGTCTGACTCTTTGAACCCCTATAGACTGTAGCCTGTCGGGTTCCTGCATCCATGGGATTTTTCAGGCAAGAACACTGGAGTGGGTTGCCATGCTCTCCTCCAGGGATCTTCCCAATCCAGGGATTGAACCCACGTCTCTTATGTCTCCTGAATTGGCAGGTGGATTCTTTACCACTTGTGCCCCCATCTCAGGGTTACTCTTGTTAAAGAGAGAAGACAAGTGGGAATAATTCTAATGATGTGTTACATTTGTCCTAAAATTCCAAATGCCACCTTGGGTGACTTAAAGCAAACAGTGAATAATCATTAAATTCGGGGCTTGTGTATTGCAAGACTATTAGGAACAAATTAGGTTATGTATGAAAAAGTTCTAATGAAGCATAGTACTGGGGGCCAGGAGACAAAAGCTCTAAGTTTGGTAACACCAAGAACTAGATCTGTGAACTCAGTTAAGCCATTTCAATCACTTTTCGTAAGTCTTTCATTTCTGAAATGATGACTAGCTTAGATGACACACATAGATCTTTCCAGCTCTGCCACTGTCACAATAGACCTCACAGAACATCAGGTTTGGTGCTCAGGTGAAAGTGAAAGTGAAGTCCCTCAGTCCTGTTGACTCTCTGTGACCCTATGGACCGTAGCCCGCCAGGCTCCTCTGGCCATGGGATTTTCCAGGCAAGAATACTGGAGGGTTCTTGGAGAAGGAAGGGGATCTTCCCGACTCAGGGATCGAACTCGTACCTCCCTCAATGCAGACAGACACTTGACTGTTTGAGCCACCGGAGAATCCCTGGTGCTCAGGAGTGCTGTTTAATAGGTGATGTGCCTTTTTGATGTGCCTTCTTTTACTGTCTATAACTCCCCCTCCTCTGCCCCAGTAACTCCCTTTGTTTATTCAACCACTCAGAGTTCTACTCTCAATCAGAATTCGGTTTTGAGGAAGGGACAGAAGTAATCACTTATGTGTTCATATGAAGCAGTCCTTGGAAGGAAAGTTTTGACAAACCTACACAGCATATTAAAAGCAGAGCCATTACTTTGCCAACAAAGGTTCGTCTAGTCAAGGCTATGGTTTTTCCAGTGGTCACGTATGGATGTGAGAGTTGGACTGTGCAGAAAGCTGAGCACCGAAGAATTGGTGTTTTTGAAATGTGGTGTTGGAGAAGACTCTTGAGAGTCCCTTGGACTGCAAGAGGATCCAACCAGTCCATCCTAAAGGAGATCAGTCCTGAATATTTATTGTAAGGGCTGATGTTGAAGCTGAAACTCCAGTACTTTGGTCACCTGATGTGAAGAACTGACTCCTTGGAAAAGATCTTGATTCTGGAAAAGACTGAAGGCAGGAGGAGAAGGGGGTAACAGAGGATGAGATGGTTGGATGCATCACCGACTCAACGGACATGAGTCTGAGCAAGCTCCGGGAGCTGGTGATGGACAGGAAAGCCTGGTGTGCTGCAGTCCATGGGGTCACAAAGAGTCAGACAAGACTGAGCAACTGAACTGAACTGAACTGAATGAAGCAAAGACCATGTGGTCCCTATTTAAAGGCATGAGAAATACCACTGATCTCATGCAGCCTCCACCTCAAACGTGGATCACAAATCCAGCAAGGTCTGCATCTTCACTGAAACCACTGTGGTTTGGCCACCATCCTGCTTTGCAGCCGCAGACTCATGATAGTGCCCTTGGCTGCCACGCCCGCTGGTCACCCAGCAGCCTCAGTGCTCTTCACAAGGTCCACTCACATCAGGTGAGCCCCTGGCTGAGATTCCTAAAATACTCCACATTGTATTCAGAATAAAATCTCAACCCTGTCCTGGCCTACAAATTCCTATGTTACTTGACCTTGGCCAGTCTCTTCCCTTCATTCCTTGGGTCACAAGGACTTTAAAATATATTTTTGAGAGAATTCCCTGGGGGTCCAGTGGTTAGGACTCTGTGCTTTTACTGGAAGGGAATCTGGTAACTGAGATCCCACAAGCCTCACAACGAAAACTAACTAAGAAAGAAAGCAAGTAGTTACTGCAAACAGAGAAACAGACTGATAGGATTATTACATCCATGAAAAAAATTTTTTTGGAGACACAGTAGGCTCATCTCTGCCTTGGGGGCTTGTCACTTCTTATCCTCTCTGCCTAAGCCCCTCAGTTCCGTTGAGTTCAGTCACTCAGTTGAGTCAGACTCTTCACAACCCCATGAACTGCAGCACACCAGGCTTCCCTGTCCATCACCAACTCCCAGAGCTTGTTCAAATTCATGTCCATCAAGTCGGTGATGCCATCCAACCAACTCATCCCCTTCTAGTCCCGCCTTCAATCTTTCCCAGCATCAGGGTCTTTTCCAATGAATCAGCTCTTCGCATCAGGTGACCAAAGTATTGGAGTTTCAGCTTCAGCATCTGTCCTTCCAATGAATATTCAGGACTGATTTCCTTTAGGATTGACTGATTTGATCTCCTTGCAGTCCAAGGGACTCTCAAGAATCTTCTCCAACACCATAGTTCAAAAGCATCAATTCTTCGGCACTCAGCTTTCCTTACGGTCCAGCTCTCACATCCATACATGACTACTGGAAAAACTACCTTTGACTAGATGGACCTTTGTTGGTAAAGTCATGTCTGTGCTTTTTAATATGCTGTCTACGTTGGTCATAGCTTTCTTCCAAGGAGCAAGCACCATTTAATTTCATGGCTGCGGTCACCATCTGAAGTGATTTTGGAGCCCCAAAAACAAAGTCTCTCACTGTTTCCATTGTTTCCTCATCTATTTGCCATGAAGTGATGGGACCAGATGTCATGATCTTAGTTTTCTGATAGGGGCCTAAGCCCCTATCCCCCTAGTTTTGGAAAATCTTTCAGTGTAAGGGGCTTTCAGAAGCGTCTCCTCAGTAGTTTTCAGGCTCTCAAACATTACCCATGTTATTAAATATGAGCAACTATATCCTTCTGGCCTACAGAGTGACAACGGTTTGGTAAAGAATTGTCATAGCTCTCTGGGCACTGTGTGTTTGAAGACAGGGCAGGACAACAGGGAACTGTTTCTTCTTCCATAAGAATTCTTTTCTAGAAAGAATTTGATAAGCTCACCCACACTGAGTAGTAAATGGATTGTGAATTTTGTGGAGACTTATGTTAGTGACATAGAAAGACTCCATTGCCTTAAACCAGAAAAATAAAGCTATAAAGGCATGTTTTCAGGCAATAAGCAAATAGGTTTATGGGTCCAGAGGCAGAAGTTTCTACACAGCACTTCTGAAATTCTCTACAGACTGCCACCTTCTTTACTACCTGAGTTCAAATGCTGACTGGAACAACTAAAGTGAGTTGGCCAAAAAGTTTGTTTGGGGTGGTTTTTGAAAGCCCGAACAAACTTTTTGGCCAACTCAAAACTTTTCCTAACATCTATTTTCTACCTTTCTTATCTGGGAAATGAACATAACAACATTGAACACTTGGGGCTGTTGTGAGAGAAGTTCATTTAAATTGCCCACCAAGGGGAGTGGAGCTGACACTGAGCTCCACAAAGGACCCAGATTGGTGGTGTCTATGGACTGTGAGCTCAGCCCCCTGTCGGGTTTGGGAAAACAATTTCTTTGTATTTTTCCCTTCTTTATTCATAACATTTACCATGCTCCATCATCTTTCTAGCTGATGGCAGAAAACAGAAATATCAAAGTATCAAAACAGTAATTATCAGTTTTAAGCATTCGTCTGTTGGCCTGGGTACATGCTGAATTCCGAGGAGATATCTGTTTTACTTCCTCTCCATTTCCCATGTCTTGCTTTTATAAAACAAGACCTCCTTGGTTACCAGATTGTAAGGAGAAATAATTGGGAAAGTCCCTAGATGGTACATGCTTAAAGGTTCTGGAATGCCATGGCTTTTATTTTTCTTAGCCAGAGGACATGCAAATATTTAACTATGAATCATCTGAGCTGGGACTTCCTTATAGTAATAGTGGCAGGACTTGGAGAGCCTTTCTTTTGTCAACGTCTGAATAATCAGGGGCCTCAAAGGATATTTACTCAAGGACTGATCAGAACCCTCACGCCTCCTTTTCCAAGGAAGTGCCCTCTGGAAAGCCTCAGAGCTCACAGATTATTTTTTTCTAAGATGCCACTGACCTTTTTAATATTAGAGATTACCAGGAAGTTCTCATGATTCCGATCCAGAACATTTCTATTTTGTCTATACTCACTCATTCAACAAATATATTTGAACACCTTGTAGACACTGAGAAGACTATTAGAGAAAAAGATGAAAACCACATCCTAAATTTAATATATGATGTGTGCTTGCTCAGCTGTGTCCAGCTCTTTGTGACCCCATGGACTGTCACCCACCGGGCTTCACTGTCCATGGCATTTTCCAGGCAAGAACACTGGAGTGGGTTGCCATTTCCTTCTCTGGAGGATCTTCCTGATGAAGGGATTGAACCTGCATCTCTAGAGTCTCCTAATCCTAAATTAAAAAAAAAAAAAACACACAACAACACAGTCTTATAGGTGATATAGATGAAGTAAAATAGAAGATCTAAGTGCCGTGCTTTAGTATAGGATAGATTCAAGGGGATCAAATGAATAAAAGTCATGAACTGTGCAGAAGAGTGATCAGGAGAGAAGATTCGAGAAAGTTTTGCACAGAAAGAAGCACTTCAGCATAGGAAAAGATGAGCAGAAATTAACAGTGGGAATTGTGGGAATAAAAAATGTTACTCCAAGCTGAGGGATAACAAAGACCTAGTTGTATGAAAGAACCTATGTGTTCACGGGGCTGGCAATGGCCTGGTGTGGGCAGAGCTGAAACCCAGAAGGACTTTGTGGGGCTCTTGGGCACAAAAGTCTTTTTGTGCCCCAACCCGCCCCCCATCCCATTTCTTGTAGGCAAGACTAGCTTCCATGGCCTTCCCTGAGTTCCAAAGGGTGGATTTGAACAGCTGCTAATCAAGGGAAGAGCAGCCAAGAAACTACCTGAGGCAGGACTCAGGGACCAGAGAAAGTCATTAAGATTAGGAGGCACACCACCTGAGACCCTGCCCAGGGTCTCGGCAGCAGCCCCACCCTTGATCTCTTGCTAGAAAACCCTCCTGGGTTGGGACACACAGTTTTCCAAGCCAGAAGTCTGCTGTGTGCCCCTGTGCCTGGAAAAGTAACAAAACTATTCTTTTCTACTTCACCCAAAACTCTGTTTACGAGATTCAATTCTGCTCATCTGATGCAGAGAGGCTGAGCTTTCAGCAGAACATGCATTTGTACACAGTCATAGTAGGCTTCCCTGGTGGCTCAGATGGTAAAGAATCTCCCTGCAATGTGGGAGACCATGGTTCCATCCCTGGGTTGGGAAGATCCCCTGGAGAAGGAATTGGTTACCCACTCCAGTATTCTTGCCTGGGGAATCCCATAGACAGGGGAGTCTGCCGGCTACAGTCCATGGGGTCGCAACAGTCTGATACGACTGAGCGACTAAGCCTACCTACCTATAGTAGGAAAGCAAACTGGAAAAACACAAACCAGATCCCAAAGCACAAGGTATCTGAGGAATGAACTGTCTGTCAATAGAGGTGTTTTAATACTGGTTCACAGTATATGACTTTAAGCGAACATTCTATATTAAAATCTGATTTTCATATCAGTCAAAAAAATGACACTTGTTTAACTTTGAAAACATGTATTATATGAAACTTTTTAACTGCAAGTTCTTCTCTTATATTTAAATTATCATTTCCTTACTGAAATTCTATGTATTCAGTATTCAGGATCACACTTATTTCATAAGTTAAGGAAAACTAAGTTTATTCTTTCTAAAAATCTGACTTCAATGGATAGGAATTCATTTTTAAAAAATGAAATAAATATTTATTCAGGAGGATCTCACTGTGCTCAGTACAGTGTCTGAAATACATAGCCGTTGTATTATTTTCAAGAGTCCAGATCCTAAAACCAAGCCATAGAACAGGAGTTGAATGCACCGTGGGGTCAATGTCATGTCCCTGGTTAAAATAATGAATTAGGACTTTGCCAAATGACTTGGAGGGATTGTGGAGGGAGAAAAGCAACACACACAAAAATAGACTTGAAATGATCCCATTTTTGAAAAACCAACAATTTTCATGAACGTAAATGAGACATGAGGCCATGAGAGAAGAAAATAAATGGATTTTTCCCACACATCCATTTTTAAAGAATATTACCAGGACAGGCGACTCTGGGAGAAGGAGGGCCCATAAGATCCCAGATTAAAAAACAAAATGATAATGATATGGTCCCATTTAATTATCTGTTTGGGTGTGGGTAGGTGGTACATTAAACAAATGCAGAAACTGATAAAAATCAACATTTTAATGATTTTTTTCAGGTTCAGGGTAAAAGGACTCTAGGTGATGTTTTCTTTCTTCAATATATTTTAGACCTTGACTAGGTTTGACAATGGACAAGTACTATTACATAATAAAAAAAAGCTATTTTTACCATGAGAAGAAGGGAGTTCACAGGTCAGCTAACAAAGGACAGAGAACTGTGTGGCATAGTGGATAATTGCAAACACCGTAGGACCCCGGGCTTGAATCCTAGCCCTTCTTAGTTATGAGACCATAGGAAATGTAGTCAATTCTCTATGCCTCTGTTTTCTGACTCATAAATTGGTCAAAATAACAGTACCTATCTTCATGGAGTCTGATGAAGATCAGACAGATTATCATCTGCAAAATCACTTCAATTAGTGCCTGGCATATACGAGACACTAAACAGGTATCTTTTACATGACACAAATAATTGTAATAGAATGTCCTACATGTCATGATTCCAAGGAAGCACACAGAAAACTGACTGTTGAACCTGGGGCTGTCTAGAAGTGGGTCACGGAAGCTTCTTAAAATAGAATAAATGTGGATCAATGGAGAAGTCATTCAATATTCTACTTGGACTTAGACAGAAAACAGCAAGGCATCTCAGAAAGAAAAGAGGACAAAGCAATGCCTCAGGTGAAAGAGATGCTCTTGTTCTTCTTCCTTTTTTTTTTTTTAATATTTAGTTGCCAGCTGAGTAGCTGCCTGAATGAAACTGAATGGTAAATAGAAGCAGAGGCGGTAGTCACTGTTGCTTGAAGTGTGAATGGTGGGTTGGTGGTGGGTTAAGGGATGTGTGATTGGCAAATAATACAGTAAATATATGAGGTTGTTTTTGTTTTGTTTTGGCACAAAGCATGCAGGATCTTAGTTCCCTGACCAGGGATCGAACCTGTGCCCCCTGCAATGGAAGCAAAAAGTCTCAACACTTGGACCACCAGGGAAGTCCCTCTTGTTTGTTATTTGTATGTTTGTTTTATCAATAGAGTAAAAGAAAGTTGTTTGCATCTAAAAACTGGGATCGGGATTGGAATGTGAAATGTGTTGGCTGCCTCATCTGTGGGTTGAAGAACTGCCATCCTTATTTTTCCTTTCCTGTATCTTTTTTTACTTCCATCATCACCCTCTTGCCTAATGTCTTTCAGTCCCGTTTGATATTGTCATCATTCTAAGACACTGATCAATGGCATGCACACTTTTTGAAAAGCCCAGACACCTATGTAATTTCCTAAGTCAGATATTCAAGGTTGGGTCATCAAGTTTCCGTAAGCACACATCATGCACTAGTGTGCAATGATCATCTCTTAATCATATTCTGCTCTCCGTAACCAGCTCCTGTCTATTCATCAACTCACTACTCACACTTCCTTCCGTTACCTCCACACTCATTCTCTTTTGATTAAAAGGTCCCTGGGGCATATGATTTTTAATACAGCTAAAAGGTAACCTTCTGTATGTAAAGAGTTGTATTTTCTAAATACTAATAATAGAGGGATAAATTATTGGCTGTAAATTCACTGGAAGAATGGAGAATAATGGCCAGGAGGTAGGAAGAAGAAATATTTTCTAATGAAGAAATGAAAATTGGGAACAGTTAAATAATAATAATAATAAATTGGGCAATAGCTTAAAAGACAAGCGAACTCACAGAAACTTCTTTAATGAGTATTTTATGGAATTTTTTTTTGGCTGTGCTGCAAGACTTGCAGGATCTTAGTTCCCCAGCCCAGGATTGAACCCGGGTTCTTGCAGTGAAAGCACCAAGTTCTAACCACTGGACCACCAGGGAATTACCTGGATTTTTTTTTTTTTTATATGTCACAAAAATGCAAAAGAAATTGTCACATAGTGCTTATCTGTCTGAAAAGGAGGACTAATAGAAGCTATAAAAGTAGAACAATAAAAATCTTTTTCCTCAGTGGACATGAAAGTGCTGGAACTGGAAAGTTCTAGAACTCTAGCTGGGGAGAAAATATATACATAGAAGAGAACAAATTTCATCAGCAGCCAGATATTTAAAAAACTCTGATTTCAGAGCTTGCACAACACTTTTAACACCACAGAATTTAATACTGAAAATAATGCTGTGACCATCATAGCGATGCTGTGGTACTCATTCTAGATGGAGCCCTCAGAGACATTTATTCACTAAACTACAGGAAATGATGCCTGATGACAACTCAAAGCTTACTCCTCCTCACAGAACTCCCCTCGGCCTAAAGGAGCCTTCCTGCCTGAAGCCTCAGCTTTCCCTGGGGGAAGTCATTTTTTTTTTTTCATATAAATGTATTTATTTTAATTGGAGGTTAATTACTTTACAATATTGTATTGGTTTTGCCATGCATCAACATGAATCTGCCACAGGTATACACATGTTCGTGACACATGAAGGCCTGGAGGCTGACCCCCATGTAATTCAGATCTAGGGTCAGGGGATTCAGCTGAGGATCCCGTTGTAAATAAAGAGCAGTCCATCTTCCTCTGTAGCCTTCCCTCCCTCAAGGGTGCTCCTAAGAGCCCTCCCTAGCAAACTCACTGTGCTCAGATCTCTCTCTGAATCTGTTTCCTAAGGCACTTGATCTGAGGCAACTCTCTAGACCCATCCTATCATTTTATACCTGAGAAAACTCAAGTCTCTGAAAGGTGAAGTGATTTGTTCAAGAGAGCACAGCTCATAAGCAGTGGATTTGGGAAGACTATTCTGATTCCTGATCCAATTAAGTGCTCTGTCCTGTGCTGTGCTTAGTCGCCCAGCTGTGTTCGTATCTTCTTGACTCCATGGACTGCAGCCTTCCAGGCTCCTCTATCCATGGGATTCTCCAGGCAAGAATACTGGAGTGGGTTGCTATGCCTTTCTCCAGAGGGTCTTCCCAACCCAAGGGTCAAACCCAGGTCTCCCGTATTGCAGGTGGATTCTTTACCATCTGAGTCAGTAAGGAAGCCCATTAAGTGCTCTATGGACCTCAAATACTGGCCCTGACAGCAAAGACCCAAAATACAATTCCTAAAGGGTGTAGCTTTGTTTCAGAGCACACAAAACATAGCTCCAAATCAAGCCTGAAATATTTTTGTGTCCTTAATATTATTTACCTGAAAGGGATTTTTGTTGTCATGGGTTTTAATAGAAGGATGATAGAAAGGTATATAATCAAGCCACCCAAGATGGCTGTTCTCTTGTTGTCTGTGCCCCCTGCTCCACCAGTTCCTGCTTCATCTACACCCTACTCACCTCACTGACCCTCCCTCTAAAGTACAGAGACATACTTGCCCCCAGCCCCAGCTGGTGAGTATTCAAATCTTTAGAACGTCTCTACAATGATAGCTTGGGGCTTCCTGGGTGGCTGAGACAGTAAAGAATCTACCTGGCAATGCAGGAGATCTAAGTTCAATCCCCTGGAGAAAGAAATGGCAACCCACTCCAGTATTCTTGACTGGGAAATCCCATGGACAGAGGAGACTGGCGGGCTACAGTCCACAGGGTCACAAGAGTAAGATATGCCTTAGCGACTAAAGGGTAACAACTGTGATAGCTTATCAAAGGCGGGTGAGGAGGACGCCCCTCTTCTGGTTTCCCTGGTAACTAATGAGCCAGCCTGTCATCAATTTCCCCAGAACTGGTAACCCCCCAGGAGTAAAGCCTTGCTGCCATGTCCTGTTTGCTCTGTGTGCATACAGCGGGATGTTGATCCAGGACTTGGCTTCAAACATGTAAGATCTCCTATCCATTAAACCACTGAGGTCACTGTTGCTGCCTCCAGGCTCTTTCTTCAGTCTTGAGGCTGGGCAAGTTCAGGGTGAGCAGGCCTGCTCGGAGCAGCCCAACCAAGGGGAAGTTCATCTAAGTAGGTTTCCCACTCAGTGTATTCCTAAGACTATAATTTCCAGGAGAGACAGCTTGTGAAGTTCTACAACTGGAATGACAAACTGGACCTGACAGCCATCGACATAGACTTGTTTATTTTTTACTACGTGGACCTCTCAATGATTTATTCATCAACTGGTTTCCTATTTTTAAAATATTATTGAGTGTGCTCAGATTATTAGTGTCAACATACTTTTTGAAGCATTCTTAAACTTTTTTTTTTAAACTTTTCTGCTGAGAAAATGTATACCTAAACCTGTGGAAAGAAGTATTATATAGATATGATTCACATATTGGAAATCTAGTTGTCCTTGGAGGTTTGAGTTGTATTGCAAAGTCATGTTGATATCGAGGTTGAGAAACCCAAGAATAATTGGTAATGATTTCTAGATGTCCAGGGTGTGACCAGGTCAGAATTTGCTTTCTTCTACCCACAGGAAAGCATGGGTGCTCTGTCCATATTCAACCTTGCTTAGTGCTCAGGTACAGATGGAGAATCCAAAGTCAAGGAGCAAAGCGTGCCTGTGTGCTAAGTCGCTTCAGTCGTGTTTGACCACGTGTGACCCTGTGGACGGTAGCCCGCCAGCTGATGTTGTTTAGTGTGCTTTTGTTGATGTTGTTTAGCTGTTTAGTCATGTCTGACTCTTTTGCAACCCCATGGACAAGTCTCTTGTATCTCCTACGTTGGCAGGCAGTAGTGCCACCTGGGAAGCCCCAAGGAGCAAAGAGGAACTTGTAATTGGATATGACTGGGCTTCTCCCATCACTTGACCCTTGACTGCATTTAGTGCACTGAGTTTGACTCTCCCGCAGAATGCAGCCCAGAATTCATCTCAGGACTCTGCTGACACTTCTCCAGGAAACCTTAGGCTGCAAAGCACAGGTCATTTTGATACATCCAGCTTCAGTGATGGTCCTGCTTTGGCTACTCATACTTCCCAGAGACGGGGGCTTTTTTTCCAAATGAATTTAAAATGAAATAACCTGATATAATTTTAACTGGCTTGGCTGGATGCCACAGATACATTTGGAAATTTAAAAAGTCAAGACATTGGACCTCAGTATAGCGTTTTTTTTCTCCAGAAAACAAAATGGTTTCAAATTAGGATATAAAACTAAGTATCTTATTAATTGCATATTATTTTTGAGTGTTTGTGAAGATATAACAAATTTGAACTATGTCACCCTCCCCAAGTGATTCACAGGACAACCTACTGATTCTGAGTGACATTCTGATCAAAATAATTGCCTTTGAAAGGCATTTGCTGTGACTCACTCACCACGGCAGCCTTTCAAAGCTCTTTGAGAAGACTGAGTCATGCATTTTCACAATATGTCTTGAGGTAAATGGGAAGCCAATATTATTATTCGTACTCTACCTAAGGGGAAAACCACACTCTCCAAAGATGCTGTCTCTATTTGGGATATTCTGTCTCTACAGAATACTTCTTTGTGCTGACTTCTTAAAGTCATTCTGCCCTCATGTTTCATCCTTTTCACATAGATTTGAAGAGTGGTAACTGGTTTCCAAAAAGCCCAGGTATTTCACCCTCAGGTTAGTTTTCTAATCAAGACCAATTTGGTGGCTTTTTTCTCTCTTCCAAAAAAAGTAGTATATATAGTATTATGCATTTGTTATTGTTTGGTCGCTAAGTCATATCCGACTCTTTTGTGACTCCATGGAGTAGTGTAGCCTGCCAGACTCTTCTGTCTATGGGATTGCCCAGGCAAGAATACTGGAGTGGGTTGCCATTTCCTCCTCCAAGGGATCTTGCTGACCCAGGATAAAAACCACATCTCCTGTATTGCAGGTGGATTCTTTACTGCTGAGCTGCCAAGGAAACCAAGCAATATGCTTACATGTTACAGTATATTGACATCAGTGACAGGAAACCCATGACCTCTTACTTGCCCCATTTCTACTGTGTTTTAACTGTTACAAAGGGCTTAAAGATGATGACCTGAAATCTGCCTTTCAGCTTTCATTTTACCTTCCAGGAAAGCAAAGAACAAGACTCTCTTCACCTATTTGAAGGCATTTGCCATTCCTCTACTTTATCCAAGTTAAACTTTCTCAGAGGATTCAACCATAACTCACAGGGATGGTTTCCAGACTCTCAATAAACCAGTTATCCTTTCTGATCAGGATACCAAGTGTCAGAGTCTCCCTTAAAACATGTTATCTAATATTGAAACCAGTCTTTAAGACACAGTCTAAGCATAAAAGAGCACAGAAAGTCTATAACTTTCCCTGGCAGAGACACTCTTAAGACCCAAGATACTAAAGCAATATGACTTTTTCCACCCCCTCCCCATTATATTTTTTACAAAACATGCTATTTTACACAAGTCAGATATCTCTGCCGCCCCATCATGAGAACATCTGAGCATAATCATGCCAGACACGTCAATATTGCTAGCTCATGGAAGAAAACTTGGATCACAGCACTGGTTCTCCTAGGTTGCATCACTTTTCTTTGCTGCTTCTCTATTCTGACTCAAGTTCAGAGGAGCAGAAACCAGGGAGCAACCCTTTGTCTTTCATCTGTTTTGCCAGCACCACACTCCTCTCAAGAGCTCAGTCCTACAAAAACAGGACAGACAGACACACTTTGGCCCAGTGCATGGCTGGAGGATTTCTATCTGATTTGATCCCGTTGTCTGATAGAATGTTCTCAACTTTGGTGACAAGGTTCTATCTATGCATCTGAGAAAAATCTCAGCACAGTTTAGGGTTGTTGAGATTTCAAGTATTCATCTCATGGCCAGAGTTGTCTTGCCATCAAAGATATTACTGAGGCAGTCTCCCTGATGGCTCAGTGGTAAAGAATCTGCTTGCCAGTGCAGGAAGACACAGGTTCAATCCCTGATCTGGGAAGATCTCACATGCCATGAAGAAACTAAGCATGTGGGCCACAGCTATGAAGCCTGTGCTCTCAAGCCGGGGAGCTGCAGCTACTGAAGCTCATGTCCTCTAGAGCCTGCAACAAGAGAAGCCACTGCCATGAGAAGCCCGTGCACCGCACCTAGAGAGTGGCCTGCTCTCTCCACACAGAGCAAAACTCTGCACAGCAACAAAGACCCAACACAGCCAAAGTAAATAAACAAAATTTTAAAAGATATGCTTGAGCAGGGTTGTCTTTTTATTAAGTAATCTCTTATTTATAAAATTCCTTCAAGTGTCTAAAATAAAAGAGTTTGGAGTATAATTTTAGCGCTTATCTCTGTAGAACTTTAAGAGCGTAACCTTTTTTTTTTTTCTTTTTTTAACTTTTTAATTCTGTATTGGAGTGTAGCCGATTAACAATGTTGTGATAGTTTCAGGGGAACAGCCAAGGGACTCAGTCATACATATACATGTATGCATTCTCCCCCAAACCCACCTCCCATCCAGCCTGCTCCATAACATTGAGCAGAGTAGCATGTGCTACACAATAGGTCCTTGTTGCTCACCAATTTAAATACAGAAGTGTGTACATGTTCATCCCAAACTCCTTAACTATCCCTTTCCCCTGGGCAACCATAAGTTTGTTTTTTAAGTCTGTGAGTTCAAGAGTGTAATCTTCATTCTCATTCTATGTTTCTAATACACTTAAAAGTTCTTTTAATTTTTTAAATTTATTTTTTAATACAAATTTATTTATTTTAATTGGAGGCAAATTACTTTATAATATTGTATTGGTTTTTCCATACATCAACATGAATCTGCCACGGGTGTACACGTGTTCCCCATCCTGAACCCCGCCCCGCCTCCCTCCCCGTACCATCCCTCTGGGTCATCCTAGTGCACCAGCCTCAAGCACCCTGTACCATGCATCAAACCTGGACTAGCGATTCGTTTCATATATGATATTATACATGTTTCAATGCCATTCTCCCAAATCATCTCACCCTCTCCCTCTCCCACAGAGTCCAAAAGCTTGTTCTATACATCTGTGTCTCTTTTGCTGTCTCACATACAGGGTTATTGTTACCATCTTTGTAAATTCCATATATATACGGAGAAGGCAATGGCACCCCACTCCAATATTCTTGCCTGAAAAGTCCCATGGACGGAGGAGCCTGGTGGGCTGCAGTCCATGGGGTCGCTAGGAGTCAGACACGACTGAGCGACTTCACTTTCACTTTTCACTTTCATGCATTGGAGAAGGAAATGGCAACCCACTCCAGTTTTCTTGCCTGGAGAATCCCAGGGACGGGGGAGCCTGGTGGGCTGCTGTCTATGGGGTCGCACAGAGTCGGACATGACTGAAGTGACTTAGCATAGCATATATGTGTTAGTATACGGTATTGGTGTTTTTCATTCTGGCTTACTTCACTCTGTATAATAGGCTCCAGTTTCATCCACCTCATTAGAACTGATTCAAATGTATTCTTTTTAATGGCTGAGTAATACTCCATTGTGTATATGTACTACAGCTTTCTTATCCATTCATCTGCTGATGGACATCTAGGTTGCTTCCATGTCCTGGTTATTATAAACAGTGCTGCAATGAACATTGGGGTACACATGTCTCTTTCAATTCTGGTTTCCTTGGTGTGTATGCCCAGCAGTGGGATTGCTGGGTCATAAGGCAGTTCTCAGAGAAGGCAACGGCACCCCATTCCAATACTCTTGCCTGGAAAATCTCATGGATGGAGGAGCCTGGTAGGCTGTAGTCCATGGGGTTGCTAAGAGTCAGACATGACTGAGCAATTTCCCTTTCACTTTTCACTTTCGTGCATTGGAGAAGGAAATGGCAACCCACTCCAGTGTTCTTGCCTGGAGAATCCCAGGGATGGGGGAGCATGGTGGGCTTCCATCTATGGGGTGGCACAGAGTCGGACACGACTGAAGTGACTTAGCAGCAGCAGCAAGGCGGTTCTATTTCCAGTTTTTTAAGGAATCTCCACACTGTTCTCCACAGTGGCTGTACTAGTTTGCATTCCCACCAACAGTGTAAGAGGGCTCCCTTTTCTCCACACCCTCTATAGCATTTATTGCTTGTAGACTTTTGGATCGCAGCCATTCTGACTGGAGTGAAATGGTACCTCACTGTGGTTTTGATTTGCATTTCTCTGATAATGAGTGATGTTGAGCATAATACACTTTTTAAAATCCAATTTTAGGACTCACTGGCTCCACTTTGAGTATATTTGCAATAGTAAATGCATAAGTCAGTATAAGTAGTTCCTTGTTGTTTTCTCTAAAAATCTACTGACTGAAAGAAAGGAAACATATCAGTTGGACAAAATAATATCTGGACATAATAAAGGCTGAATTATGTGCAAGTTGACCAGCAACTAAGCTCTCAGCTGCCGCATTATAAAATAGGAATATGACCACAGCCTTGAACTGCCAGCAATAACTTGTAGAAGATGTTCTGGACACAGTAGGCACTGAGTAATGTTTAGGATCACAGAGGTGAAAAGAAACCTTTGATATCACTTAATTCAACCTCTTTAATTAACAGAGGAGCCTGGTGAGCTACAGTCCATGGGATTGCCAAGAGCTGGAAACAAGTGTGCAATTAACTTTCACTTTCAATCATTATTATGACTTTAAATTTTTAATTTTTTCTTTAAATTGAGGCCCAGTGAAATTAAATGATTTATTCACAGTTATACAGATATGTGATAGATGACTCAAGACTGATCAATATGCCCTAATATCTCCATCATCATCTCTCTCCTAGAACAGCTGCTGCTAGTGATGATTTTATTTTACATGACTCTCAACAAGTGCTAAAATAGCCTAATAAAATTTTGTATTAATGATTCAGTCCTGTTGGGCCTTCTAGAAGATGATTAAAAACTTTAATACAATATTTGTTTCAAGTCTCCTTCTTAAGTCTTAAGTTTCTTTCTTTGTATAATCAAACTTGTTTATGGCTCCTTATATCACAACATAAATAATAATAGGAAGTGATCTAACAATGACAATAAAAATAATACTCATAAAATACTTAGGACAATTAAGTATGATAATCTAACTGAAACATTAAAACAACCTCATGACATATATAATATTCCAGACTTTAGACTTGATAATACTGAGGCACAAACAGATTTGTATATTTTTCCCAAGGGCCCACAGCTCAAAAGTGGCAGATTTCACCCTGTATTCCCAGCTGTTACATCAGATCAGTCGCTCAGTCGTGTCCGACTCTTTGCGACCCCATGAACCGCAGCACGCCAGGCCTCCCTGTCCATCACCAGCTCCCGGAGGTCCCTCAGACTCGCATCCATCGAGTCAGTGATGCCATCCAGCCATCTCATCCTCTGTCGTCCCCTTCTCCTCCTGCCCTCAATCCCTCCCAGCATCAGAGTCTTCTCCAATGAGTCAACTCTTCGCATGAGGTGGCCAAAATACTGGAGTTTCAGCTTTAGCATCATTCCTTCCAAAGAAATTCCAGGATTGATCTCCTTCAGAATGGACAGGTTGGATCTTCTTGCAGCCCAAGGGACTCTCAAGAGTCTTCTCCAACACCACAGTTCAAAAGCATCAATTCTTCGGCGCTCAGCCTTCTTCACAGTCCAGTTCTCACATCCATACATGACCACAGGAAAGACCATAGCCTTGACTAGGCGAACCTTTGTTAGTAAAGCTGTTACATGAACACTATCAAAAAACAAGATGATATCCTGAAGATTTTAATAAATAATGACTAGGAAGAAATGAGGGCTCCCCAAGTGGCTCGGTGGGTTAAGAATCCAACTGCGATGCAGGAGAAACAGGTTCAATCCCCAGGTAGGGAAGATCCCAGGAGGAGGGCATGGCAACCCACTCTAGCATTCTTGCCTGGAGAATCCCATGGACAGAGGAGCCTGGCAGGCTATAGTCCATGGGGTTGCCAAGAGTCAGACACGACTGAAGTGACTAAGTGCATACACATAGGAAGAAATGAATGTTCTTGGGAGTTCTGAAACTACTGAGAAGTATTTCAAGATAATTTTTCAAAAATTTTTTTATTTGCCTTTTCTGGTCTCTTTAACTGCAGTGCAGAATCCCCAGAGTGAATCATATTTATTCCACAACCACAGATATCAGAGCATCCTCCCATCAAAGTTCAGTGCTGGGAAAAAGTGTTTGCTTCCCAGAATCCCAGACCCACATCTCAGCTTGTTTCAAAGATGCCTTCCCTATTAGTTAGGAGCCTCCACCCATTCCTTTGCTATACACACCTACATCCCAACTGAGGCTCCCAAAGCTGAATTCCCGGTATTGAAAAGCAAGCCCAAGCAAGACACCTCTCTACTCAACACCTAAAATTCTCTAACAAGCAGGATGGTTTCAAGGAAGAGACAAAGCAAATCCCCAATCAGTGACTAGCTTCCTGCACCATTTGGTGTTCACCAGGCTCACAGGGCAGAGCCTGCTTTCTGCAGTAAAGATCAACAGAGGTGAGGCAGCTGGTGCTTCTACAGCCATAAATCACAGAGGTGTAAAGACAACCCGACATAAAATCTGTACAAGCTTTGCATATGGCGTGCCTGCAGATACCAGAGGCTTGGCTGAGTAACACCAGGAACAGTTTAGGTTGGAAAATTCTTTAGAGGGCTTTGGCAAAAGCTCTTAAAGATTAGTGTTTCAGTGAACTCATCCTGTCATTTCCCATCACTTAGCCAAGTTACATTTTCATAAGTGTTCCTTTATACCATTTCTGCAAGAGAGATAGGGAGGAGATGGGTGGTAAAGACCGGCCGTGGAAATGACTTCAGAATCCGCAGTCAGTGAAGTTATGATGACAGTATTCAGAGATGGACTGCATCTCTGGATCCCACACTGGGCTTCTCCAAGCCCCATAACACAAGCTCAACGGGAAGCATCTCTCTATGGACTATTGTCCACCAACCATCTGCTCGTGTCTCTAACACAGCAATGTAAGGCCCCTTGGGACCAGCCAGATCTCAACCCCTCCTATAGATAAACTCAGAATTCTAGATCTAAGAGCCAAAGGTGGTGGGGGAGAGGAAATGAATCAAATTCCAAGAAGTGAAAAAAAAAAATGGCTTGTATGCCCTTGAGGCAGAGGCATAGGAGGCCTCTGCACATTGATAACCTATGACTCAGCCTTTTATCACTCAGAGCTCAGTGTTTTCAAATTCTGTGGGATGGATGCTGCTCCTGCTCCAAAGGGATGTCCTCCCAGAGAGGTGGCTTCTAGAAGTGAAGAGGGGGTAAGCCCAGTCTCTGTACTGCCGCGTGCTATGGCTGCCTTTTCAT
This sequence comes from Tragelaphus eurycerus, assembly GCA_935064755.1. Taxonomy (NCBI): domain Eukaryota; kingdom Metazoa; phylum Chordata; class Mammalia; order Artiodactyla; family Bovidae; genus Tragelaphus; species Tragelaphus eurycerus. The sequence continues at coordinate 4,553,699 of CAKXYN010000034.1, read as the reverse complement.
GACAATGACTTTTCACCCTATAAACTCTAGATTCACCTCTGTTAGGGAAGTTAAAATGAAGGAAGTCTCAGTCAGGTTTCAGAAGCAGAAGAGCAGGCCTCTGACCTTGCTTCTGATCTACTTGGACACCACCTGGATTCCGTGCCTGCCCGCAAGCATGGCTAGTCTGGTGGCAGTTTAGATAAGAGAGTAGGTCTTGGAATTCTTCAGCCCGTGGAGGTCTGGCCAACCCCCTGGGGTCTAACAAAATCCTATGACTCACAAGATAAAAACAAACTGCACTGTAAAAAAGTTCAAGTAAACTCAGAGATGTATTTTTGAACACAAACCGATGATAACATCATGATATTGGTTTGCGGCCTAGGACTATAAGCGGGAGCCCCCAAAAGTGCAATTTGAAGTCTCACCTGTGGAATGGATGGACTACCTGGGACCTTTTCTCAAGCTTTTCCCAACAGATTGCTGTTAACCAGGGACTTCCCAGCACTCTTTAAGTCTGGGTTGCTGGTCAGCCCAGTTTGGTGATGTATGTGCTGTTACATGGTGCTCGTGGTAAAGAACCTGCCTCCCAGTGCAGAAGACGTATGGATGAAGGTTCAATTCCTGAGTCAGGATGGTCCTCTGGAGGAAATAGCAAGCCACTCCAGTATTCTTGCCTGGAGAATCCCATGGACAGAGGTGCCTGGCAGGATACTGTCCATGGGGTTGCAAAGAGTCAGACACAACTAAAGCGATTTATCATGCACACACACACACACACACACAGTGCTGTTACTGTTTTCTGTTTCTCTTCTTTTAATGACTGTATATTGAAATTAAGTCAAATAATCCTCTTTTAAATACTAAAATTGTTTATTGTCTGTAACGAGTGGTTTTTTGGTTAATAAATCCTCCAAACCTGAAACAAAAGTAAAACTTTCCACTGAACAGTCATTTTTCAATATTTTTTTCCCCAAAAGAAGCAAAGGGAAGTCCTTGACACTCATGTAGTTATCAACAGAAAACCTGAAGAAAAAAAGAAAATCAAAGCACGAACCAAAATACACTTGACTAAGAATAGGAATGTCAAGAACATGGCTTATGGAAAGGAAAACTGAGTTTTGATCTGTTAGTTGTATTGAAGCTGAGGCAAGGTGCAGAGCAGGGTGTGGAGCAGAATGAGTTATGGAAGGGAGGAGGGATCTTCTTTACATAAGAATCAGAGATGATCTATTTTATTTTATGTGGCTTTTTCAAAAGCATTTGTCAAAGCCCAACATATTTCATAATTACCTTATACTCACAATAGGTTCTTAAGTGAAATGGTTGTGCCAAAGGGCCATGGTTAGTTGAGGCTTGATATGACACTTATTCTCAACTCTTGTCTCCAGATTTTGGTCCTGCTTGGACACCAAGGAGGTGGCCTTAAAGCCAACAGCATCTTTGATGTCTGAGGACAGTATATATTCCTGCAAAGTGCTTCATCCACTGCTGATATGTATAAAAATGAACAAAGTGAGGGCTGCTACTATAGAGCAAAAGTCTCAGTTGTGTCAGAGAAAGTCACTCTTTGAAAACATAAATGGGGCTCTTATTAACTATTTGCACAGTCTTCTACAATCAGAACCAGAAAGGGTCTACTAAAGGAAAGAGAGCATTCCGGATATTCTTCCTTTCATAAGCTACCCCAGGGTCACATTCAGTAACAAGAACTTAGGGAAAACATGGACCAGAAGCAAAGCCGATGCCCAGGAGTCCACTGGAGAGGAGCCAGGGACCACATCTCTCATACTTGAAGCCAGTTGTTTGCAGAAAGTAACTTTAGGAGTAGACCCTAAGATCAATATATGGAATGAATGGATGAAATAAATGGAGAATACTTAAAAACATTTTTCCCTGTTAATACAATTGTTCTATTTAATACATTTACAGATTATAATTTATGAACTACTCATGTCAATGGCTGCATTTAAAAAATCAAAGTGAGGACTTCCCTGAGGGTCTAGTGGTTAAGACTTCACCTTCCAATGCAGGGGGTGTGGGTTTGACATGCTCTCAGGGTCAAAAAAAAAAAAAAAAAAAAACAAAAACAATATTGTAACAAATTCAATAAAGCCTTTAAAAATGGTTCTACATCAAAAAAAGTCTTTAAGAAAACATATACTTAAATGAGGATTACGCTTGTTTAGTACCAACAAAACTGCTGCTGCTGCTGCTAAGTCACTTCAGTTGTGTCCGACTCTGTGCGACCCCATAGACGGAAGCTCACCAGGCTCCCCTGTCCCTGGGATTCTCCAGGCAAGAACACTGGAGTGGGTTGCCATTTCCTTCTCCAATGCATGAAAGTGAAAAGTCAAAGTGAAGTCGCTCAGTCGTGTCCGACTCTTAGTGACCCCACGGACTGGACCCTACCAGGCTCCTCCGTCCATGGGATTTTCCAGGCCAAAGTACTGGGGTGGGGTGCCATTGCCTTCCCCGACCAACAAAACTAACCATGTTCTATTTTTAAAAGTCTGTTATTTATAATAATAATGTGCATGTTATATTCAGAAAACCTCTACAAAAAAGGAAATATGTTAATCCTTATTTTAGAAATAGAAAAGAGATATTCACTCAGTAATTTAATTAAATTACAATCTTTGGTTACTTATACCACAGCTACAGTCATGGCAGCACCTTACTTCTACATATAATAAAACGTCTTATAAAGTGAGGCCTAAGTTACAACATTGGAAAAAAAAAAATCAAACATAACAAAACAAAGACAGAACCAAACTCAATACCTCCATCAAGAAACCCATGATTTTAAAAGGCACATCAAAAGTAAAGCTACTTAGTGGTAGAATAAGATTTAAATATGGATTTATTTGTGAAGGTTTTAAACACTACATTTACTATCTTTAGCATCCTCAACGATTACACAGTTTGTAAAGTGCTTTGAGGTTATGAGATCACTAGTGAAGCTCTCAGTTCCATTTAAAATAAATTCAATTAAATATGTCTTTCTTTACAGTGCTTCCAGCCCATGAAAATCATTATCAGAGGATGTGGCAGAAAGGGGGGAAAAAACCCAAATAACAAAATACCACTGCCGTCATATTTTTTTCACAGGTGGTAAACGTGACTCTAATGTTTGTAACCTTACAAGGTTAGAAAGATGGTGCTAAGAACTAGGAGAATCAGCTCATTTGCTAGAGGGACACATAAAGAGTTGACTTTTCTACTTTGGCATTTACAGAAACATGGATGGTATTATGCTAAGACAAAGACAAATACTATGTTATATCTCTTATACGTGGAATCTAACAAATACAGCTAACTAGTGAATATAACAAAATGAAGAAGACTCACAGATGTAAACAAGCTAGTGGCTACCAGTGGGAAGAGGGAAGGGAGAAGGGAATATACAAGTAGGGGATTAAGAGCATCATACTTTGACATACTGCTGCTGCTGCTAAGTTGCTTCAGTCGTGTCCGACTCTGTGCGACACCATAGATGGCAGCCCACCAGGCTCCACTGTCCCTGGGATTCTCCAGGCAAGAACACTGGAGTTGGGGTGCCATTGCCTTCTCCAGTGACATACTGTTAGGTGTAGAATAAACTACAGGGATATATTGTACAACATAGGGAACAGAGCCAATATTTTATAATAACTGTAAGTGGGGTAAAACTTAAAAATTGTGAATAACTATAGTGTACACCTGTTAACACATAAAATTGTACAGCAAGTATACTTCAATGAAAAAAAAGAAGACTTGGCACATCTCCCATTTCATCGTATGGAACTACTTTTGATTTCCTCGATATATCATTACCAATGAGCTACAAAATCATATTGCCAAATATGGGGAAAAGGTAAGCCACAGTGAGCCTTCTCTTCCTATTGTCTTGGTGGTTTATGAGGTAATTTTGAAACTGACTAGTGGTTTGATCTCAACCAGTCAAGGAATCATTTCACTGACAATAGATGTGGGAGTGGTATTTTCCGTGGGAATCATGGAGTGCCAAAGTGCTTAGCTCATATGGTTGCATGGCACATTCTTGAGAAGAATCATCTGCCCAAGAAGCAATATTATATTAACGAGTCTTCCACTACAATCGCTACCTCCCCTCCAAAAAATAATTAGGCTTGTTTCCTAAAAAAAACTTTTAGAAAGGAAATTGCTTTTCTTAAACATTATAGCAAAATATCACTTATCCAGTCTGCCTTTAAGTTGATGTCACTGATAGCCAATATCTGAATCAACCAACCAGATTACCCAAGACATTTAAAAACAAGGCTATACATGTATGCCAGAGATGTGTAATGATGATGTGTTTTCTAAAGTCTAGGTGAGCAGCTATTTCTCCACCAACATATTCAGGGCATAACTGACCTCCACGCAAGAAATTGAGAGGATGAGTCTTAAACTATTTTTCAGCAGATAGGGAAAAATACCTAAAAATTATAATAATATGATGCTAGAATTCTTTTTGCATGAGGATGGAAAAGGCAAAGACCGGTGGAGTGTCTATAAAGTGACAATCATTGACTAGTTTCATTCACACATATTTTTAATTGAAAATAAAATAAACTGTGGAAAATTCTGAAAGAGATGGGAATACCAGACCACCTGACCTGCCTCTTGAGAAACCTATATGCAGGTCAGGAAGCAACACTTAGAACTGGACATGGAACAACAGACTGGTTCCAAATAGGAAAAGGAGTACGTCAAGGCTGTATTATTGACACCCTGCTTATTTAACTTATATGCAGAGTATATCATGAGAAACACTGGGCTGGAAGAAGCACAAGCTGGAATCAAGATTGCTGAGAGAAATATCAATAACCTCAGATATGCAGATGACACCACCCTTAATGGCAGAAAGTGAAGAACTAAAAAGCCTTTTGATGAAAGTGAAAGTGAAGAGTGAAAAAGTTGGCCTAAAGCTCAACATTCGGAAAACTAAGATCATGGCATCTGGTCCCATCACTTCATGGGAAACAGATGGGGACAGTGGAAACAGTGGCAGACTTTATTTTTTGGGGCTCCAAAATCACTGCAGATGGTGATGGCAGCCATGAAATTAAAAGATGCTTACTCCTTGGAAGCAAAGTTATGACCAACCTAGATAGTATATTCAAAAGCAGAGACATTATTTTGCCAACAAAAGTCCGTCTAGTCAAGGCTATGGTTTTTCCAGTAGTCATGTATGGATGTGAAAGTTGGACTGTGAAGAAAGCTGAACACTGAAGAATTGATGTTTTTGAACTGTGGTGTTGGAGAAAACTCTTGAGAGTCCCTTGGACTGCAAGGAGATCCAACCAGTCCATCCTAAAGGAGATCAGTCCTGGATGTTCTTTGGAAGGACTGATGCTAAAGCTGAAACTCCCAGTACTTTGGCCACCTCATGGGAAGAGTTGACTCATTGGAAAAGACTGTGATGCTGGGAGGGATTGAGGGCAAGAGGAGAAGGGGACGACAGAGGATGAGATGGCTGGATGGCATCACTGACTCGATAGACTTGAGTTTGAGTGAACTCCAGGAGTTGGTGATGGACAGGGAGGCCTGGCGTGCTGCAATTCATGGGGTCGCAAAGAGTTGGACACAACTGAGAGATTGAACTGAACTGAACTGAAACAATAACATGAGGTGGATATTAGTGTTTTTATTTTATAAATGAGGAAAACAAGATCTAGAAGTTTAAAAAACTTGTTCAAAGTCATACAGCTCTTAAGTAGCAGAGCTGGAATTAGGTCAGGTCTGTCTGGCTCTATTTACCATTAGATTCTTTATACACTTACCGTTTTCCATCCTGGGGCAGTGGAAGGTACTATATTCTGTAACCAACATGTACATTCATGGGTGATTTGTGAGAATATATTACTTTATACGGACTTCCCTGGTGGCTCAGATGGTAAAGAATCTGCCTGCAATGCAGGAGACCTGGGTTTGATCCCTGGGTTGGGAATACCCTCTGGAGAAGGGAATGGAAACCCACTCAAGAATTTTTGCCTGGAGAATCCCATAGATAGGGGAGCATGGTGGGCTATACAGTACATGGGGTCACAAAGAGTTGGACACAGCTGAGGGACTAACAGTTTCACACTCATCACTTTATGTTAATATTACATTCATATTTACACTAATAATGTGCATATTATACAGAAAGCCTGATAGCTCAGTTGGTAAAGAATCTGCCTGTGATGCAGGAGATCCCACTTTGATTCTTGAGTTGGGAAGATCCGCTAGAGAAAGGATAGGCTACCCACTCCGATGTTCTTGGGCTTCCCTTGTGGCTCAGCTGGTAAAGAATTTGCCTGTAATGCAGGAGACCTGGGTTCAATCCCTGGGTTGGGAAGATCCCATGGAGAAGGTAAAGACTACCCACTCCAGTATTCTGGCCTAAAGAATTCCATGGACTGTACAGTCCACGGGGTCACAAAAGAGTCAGACATGACTGAGTGACTTTAACACACTACAAGTCCAAGGGTAAAGAATACAGAAATATGTTTGTTAGCCATCTGTATGTCTTCTTTGGAGAAATGTCTATTTAGTTCTTCGGCCCATTTTTTGATTGGGTCGTTTATTTTTCTGGAATTGAGCTGTAGAAGTTGCTTGTATATTTTTGAGATTAGTTGTTTGTCTGTTGCTTCATTTGCTATTATTTTCTCCCATTCTGAAGGCTGTCTTTTCACCTTGCTTATTGGAGGGATGGTGTGGGGAGGGGGGAGGGAGGAGGGTTCAGGATGGTGAACACGTGTATACTGGCGGTGGATCCATCTAGATATATAGTAAAAGCAATACAATATTGTAAAGTTAAGCAAAATGAAAAAAAAAATAAATAAAAATGTATATCATCTCAAAAAATAAATTAAAAAAATAAAAACTTAAAAAAAGAATATAGAAATAATATCAAAATTAATTCAATTTTCTTCATTAATCTATTAAGGGTATATAATTTGCAAACTCCTTTTGTCACAAAATTCTAAATAATTTTGTTTATTAAATGCATGAAATACTGGGAGGTGGAAAAATCTCATATTTGATCAGATCAGATCAGTTGCTCAGTCGTGTCCGACTCTTTGGGACCCCATGAACCGCAGCACGCCAGGCCTCCCTGTCCATCACCAGCTCCCGGAGGTCACCCAGACTCACACCCATCAAGTCAGTGATGCCATCCAGCCATCTCATCCTCTGTCGTCCCCTTCTCCTCCTGCCCTCAAATCCCTCCCAGCATCAGAATCTTCTCCAATGAGTCAACTCTTCGCATGAGGTGGCCAAAATACTGGAGTTTCAGCTTTAGCATCATTCCTTCTAAAGAAATTCCAGGATTGATCTCCTTCAGAATGGACTGGTTGGATCTCCTTGCAGTCCAAGGGACTCTCAAGAGTCTTCTCCAACACCACACTTCAAAAGCATCAATTCTTCAGCGCTCAGCCTTCTTCACAGTCCAGCTCTCACATCCATACATGATCACAGGAAAGACCATAGCCTTGACTAGGCGAACCTTTGTTGGTAAAGTAATGTCTCTGCTTTTGAATATGCTATCTAGGTTGGTCATAACTTTCCTTCCAAGGAGTAAGCGTCTTTTAATTTCATGACTGCAGTCACCATCTGCAGTGATTTTGGAGCCCAGAAAAACAAAGTCTGACACTGTTTCCACTGTTTCCCCATCTATTTCCCATGCAGTGATGGGACCAGATGCCATGATCTTCGTTTTCTGAATGTTGAGCTTTAAGCCAACCTTTTCACTCTCCACTTTCACTTTCATCAAGAGGCTTTTTAGCCCCTCTTCATAGTACAGTATAATTTATTAGCAAATAATTTATTAACACTAGTATTTATGGTGTTTAAAACCTTATTTAAAAGGATCTATCATATTAAAATTTAGGTTCCTTAAGACTGATAAATAATTAAAGAACAATTTTAGTAAAATGTACTTTATGATCATTGAATAAAAAATAAATACATAGTGCTTATTCATTTTTCAAAAACAGTACTTAATGCATGTAAAAAATAATTTTAAATAGTATCCAAATGATATAGTTACTTCCATTTGGGTGGCTTTAGTGGTGGGTGATTTTATCTTAATTTTGCTTACCAGAAATAAACTCCTTCTTAATCTTATTTATGTCCTGATGCTTATTCCCGTACGTTCTTTCTTAGTATAATATATATTGTTTATTAGTATTATATAACATAATAAAAATTCCTTATGCTTGCAACCTATTAAGTAAAGTGGTACTTCTTTTAATTAAAAAACAAACAAAAAACCTTTGATATCATGAGTGTCTCCTGGAATGATAAAATAGTGGACAAGAGCATATCCCCCATCAATTTTCTCAACATTTAATAAGCACTGATGATCTTGTTTAGTCCTGGATTCTGGGGGAGTGTATACTTAGGGCATTTCTTGTGCATAGGAGACACCTTTCCTGCTGATCCCTGCCTGTTTCCTTCTCTCATCTTTCTCCTCTTCCTAGGCAGTTCTCAAGTTCCCTCGGAAGCTTCTGCCCTGACTCCCTCCTGCATCTCAAGAATGGTTTCCAAATTCAGCCCCATTGTGCAAACTTCAGTTGACAGGCATTTTCGACGGATACATAGTACAGTGTGGGTAAACCCTGATAAACAGAATATTTTATTTGTATTGTTGGGTGGTGCTACACAGCATGCAGGATCTTAGTTCCCCGACCAGGGATCAAACCCATGCCCCCTGCAGTAGAAGCATGGAGTCTTAACTTCTTTGGGACCAGGGAAGTCCCAGGTGACCATTCTCCTACCTCAAGTCATCTAGGAAAGGAAGAGCAAAAATTCAAAGCCTACACTTTTCCTGGCATGACCCTCAGCATGGCTGCTTCTGTTTCCATCAACATCCCCACAAACAGGTGCCCAGACTTTATTAAGGGATGGCCCTGCCTCTGTCTTCCCATTCTACTGCATCAGGGAATGTATGTTAAGAAAGCTGCAAAGATGCTCTACAGATACCCTTATAGGAATGATCCCAATTGTCAGATAACCTGCATGTGTTCCTCAGGGCACAGGCTTAAGAAGAATACTTAACAGACTTCTCTGGGCCACTGAACTTTCCACCTTCATGTGAAGCATCAGTGGTACCGGCAACTCTTTTGATCATCTTGCATCACACTTAGCTGAGCCTCAAGTGAGGAGGGCGTTACACAGCCCTGTTTATCTGGCCAAGGCTCCCTACTCTGAGTCAGTTGAACTTTACTCCACTATGCACACAAAATAGCAAAATCACACACTAAGAAGGGAGTTCACAGGTAGGAAGAAGTGGGCTGGAAAAAGGGACACTTGACTGAGTAGGTGTAAATGTGGTTCATAGAGCTTCTCCATTAGCCCATCATAAAACTGGGCAGGTCTTTCTCTGAGCAAATCATTGAAGAATATATTTTCAAAAGATATTTTGGCAACCAAGTGTGAGATAAAACGTGTAAACTGCTTGGGAAACTAAAGTCATCTCTGATTATAGATAGTAGGATATTATGACTATGTACCATCAGCATAGAAAATGCTGACACGTGAAGCAGGCAGCAAAACAGAGCTTTGAACGAGGGCTAAGAGCTCTAGGTTCCAGTCCTGGTCTCGCCACTGACATACAGCTAGCTTGCTGGTGCTCAGTCGTGTTGGACTCTACCACCCCATGGACGCAGCCTATCAGGCTCCTCTGTCCATGGGATTTCCCAGGCGAGACTACTGGAGAGGGTTGTCATTCCTCCTCCAGGGGATCTTCCCAACCCAGGGATCGAACCCTTGTCTCTGGCATCTCCAGCACTGGCAGATGGATTCTTTATCACTGCGCCACCCGGGAAGCCCCAACACGCTGCTAGATTTGGACAAGTCACTCAACCACTTGGTGCCATACCTCTGTACGTTGAAACATTAACAGTATTGTACTTAATGGAGCCGACCAGCTCTAAAATGTGTGATTCTGAAAGAAGCATTTGACTGTCATCAATATACAAAGAGCAAGAACAAACAGTAATGAGATTTTAGGAATTACTTCACCTTTGACCAAAAGTCTCCTCTAATTGTAGAAACCCTGCTCCAAAATATTGCCTTCTGTTTCCAGATAAAGTCTCAGCCACCTTATAATTTCTTTTTATTTATGTATCTGGCTGTGCAGCGTCTTAGTCGCAGCATGTGAGATCTATTTCCTGGACCAGGGATTGAACCCGGCCTCCCTGCATTGACAGCATGGGATCTTAGCCACCAGACTACCAGGCAAGTGTCACCATATAATTTCTTAAACTTGCCATACTTTGGGCTCTTCCAAAGACTTCAAAACAGTATACTTTTAGAAGAGTTTTAGAGGGATTGGGTCATTTGCCATGTTCCCTTAAAATTTGTTGCCTATCCTCTATAGCATGGCTTTTGGACTCATTTTATTTTTGCTCTTCCTAGTTCTTTTGGGAAGAAAAATTGACTTGAAAAGAGAGGGCAGCCCCAAGTTCCAGCCTTATATAGGAAACTCAGCACCTCTTGAATCATGTCAGCACAGCACCCTCTACTGCTTCAGGGGGAAAGACATGTTCGCAACTTAAAACACCAGAACATAACTGAGACATGTCATTCTGCCCAGCTACACAAAGACGGGTAATAATTTCCCTCATTTGTCACCTGATTAACATTCCTTACAAAGGTACATAGTTATGGTAGAGGAAAACTTTATCTTTTTGATCTTTGCATTTGGCTTGTTTTCTTTGTTCTACTGGATTGGCCAAAAAGTTCATTTGGATATTTCCATACCATCTTAGAGAAAAACTTGAACCAACTTTTGGGCCAACCTAATAAGTTTTGTGATGTCAAGCTAAGAGATCTCATGATTTTCCATTTCAAGCCAAAACAAATACAGGCCATCTAGGGAGTAAATGAATAGTGTGAATAAATATATCTGCAGTAAGTCTCAATGGGAGCTTCCTGGTGGTCTAGTGATTAGGATTTGGCTCTGTCACTGCTATGGCCCATAGCTTCCCTGGTGGCTCAACTGGTAAGAGTCTCTCTGCAATGTGGGAGACCCAGGTTCGATCCCTGGTTGAGGAAGATCCCCTGGAGAAGGAAATGGCAACCCACTCCAGTATTCGTACCTGGGAAATCCCAAGGACAAAGGAGCCTGGTGGGCAACAGTCCATGGGGTCACAAAAAGTCACACAAGACTTCACAACAACAACTAAACAACAGTGAAATCTCAGTGAAAGACTCCAAGAGGGAATTTAGAGCTCACAGTGTATAAAGCTTCTAATACATTTAACAGAAAAGGTCTGCAGACCACAAAAAGGTGCTTTTTCCTTGGCTTTATTTAAATTATACTTATGTTTGGATTGTGATCCCAAAAGAAAGAAACAGATTTTTTTAAAAAATGTAGATCTCTGTCTATTTGCATGTACTTTCTCCTGAGTGTCTTGTTTTGTACAGTCACTAAGTCATTAAAAATCAAATCAGAACCCTGGGAAAGGTAATTATTTCCTATGGACTCTTAAGGAGAGATGCTTCAAAGCAAGATATTCCCTCCACCACTCTGGACCTCTTAATTCCTCCACTGAGAAAACACATTTATAGTGTTCTGTGAGGAGAAGTGTTCTAATCAGTCCCAGGAAAGTCTGCTAAGTAGCAGAGAGAAAAATCTATGGATAATATTATAAAATAATTTCTAGTCTGGAGTTTTCCTTCAGACAGAGTTTATGACTTTGGATGAACACTACATGATTTCCCTAACCTAGAAGTCTGCTAAGTACACATCTCACCACTCCATTCATTCCAGGAAAGGACAAAACACTCCCTCAGAACCTGCCCATGGCAAAGTCCATCTTTGGTGTCTTAGGATTTCTCTTTTTGAGCCATTTTCCACATTCTAGAAGTCTGATTCCCAGGGCACCTGTTCTACCACAAGCCTCCATAGACCTGTTCAGTGCTAGTTCTCTCAGCTGATTCCACAAATGGTCTTTGAGTTCCTAATGTGTTTTAAAAGAAAAGACCTGATAATTCAGATGAATTGGTGGTGAGGTAAGTTTCAAACTGAGGAACAAAGGTAGGTTAAGAAAGGATAATGTCAGAACATGACCTTCTGTCATGTTCCTGTCTATAGGAAGAGGGGAAAAGAACTTGCAGCCCCCTCCAAGTCCAAAACAGAGAGTGGAGATTTGCCTCCCTTCCACCACCATCTTTCAAGGAATGGGCATCTGTTAAGATCTGGGAATCTTCAGGGTCCTTCAAGCTCTGGGACTAGCATCCTTCATGGAACTTCCAGTATGCCTTGAACTTTCCAGAACTTTCATAGTCTTCATGGTTAACCAAACACATCTTATCATGTACATGTATTCTAACCATTCCATTGGGTTAACCGGCTCCCTTTAACTGTCCTCAAGACAAGATGCCTGATTTCTATTATTTTCTATATTCTACATGTTTATGCCTAGTTGCTCAGTTGTGTCCGACTCTGCAACCCCATGGACTACAGACCACCAGGGTCCTCTGTCCACGGGGATTCTCCAGGCAAGAATACTGGAGTGGGTTGCCGTGCCCTCCTCCAGGAGATCATCCCAACCCAGGGATTGAACTCAGGTCTCTCATGTCTCCTGCATTGCAGGCAGATTCTTTACCATCTGAACCACAATGTCTAGCAAAATGCAGGGTACATCCATGATACTTAGCAAACACACACGTGAAATAACACCCACTGTCATTCACTCTGCAGAGATGAGCAGACAGACAGCAAGCAAGCAGAGTCACACTACTTAACAAATATTGGTTGGGGGCTGTCAGGTGCCAAGGACCACGCTAGATGGCAGGGATTCAACGGTAAACGAGATAAGTGAGTCTTTTCGAGGCATTTATATTCTAGGAATGGAACCTGACCAGAAGACAGGCGTTTTCAGTGGATATACAACAGAATGTGGGTAAACCCAAGTGTTGCGACAGCTCAAAAGAGGGTCACTGAACCTCATCTGGAGGAGATGACACATAGAGAGAGACCAGGACAAAGAGTCAGAATTAGCCGGGTGATGGTGGGGATGGATCCCTGCAGAGGCTCAGGAAGGAGAGGGTGCATCATTTGAGCCATTGAAGGAGGAGGGCAGTTATGGAGGAGCAGAGGTGGAAAGGCATGTGGGACCAAGGCTGCAAGTGCCAGACCCATTCAGGAGCCGCCTCTCTGAGCTGACGAAGAAATAGGCCCATTCTTCCGTGGCATGTGGGCAAAAAATATCCTCCTTTCTAGATTTTTTTTTTTTTTTTTTGGCCATACCCTGCAGCATATGGGATCTTAGTCCCCCAATCTGGGATCAAACCCAAGCCCTCTACAGTGGAGCGCAAAGTTTTAACCACTGGACCCCAGGGATGTCCCAAGGAGTGCATCTGGGAGGGGGCCCTGGACCTAGCATTTTACTGTTTATCGTCACACAAGCCTCATGCACACAGCATGGCCACTGCTGTCAGTGGGTTTCAGTCTGTGGCAAAAGGTCTGTTTCCTTGTGAGTGCAGATTTGAAACAATCTCTTCAAAAGATTAACACAACTTAGCATTTTTCAGAGGACCAGGCTATTCACAAGGTCCCAAATTTCTATCTGGGAATGGGAAGGTGGGTGGATTCAAGCTATTCCAAAACTGCCCAGATCAGATCCAGGGCTTGCTGCTAGTGAGCTGGGGGAGGGGGCTCTCAGGTTACAGGTAACAGGTTACAGCTGTTTCCTAAAAAGGTTACTCTTAGGATTCTACTTCAACAGGAATATTGAAATATTCTATTTCATTTTTGAAAGTTGACCTGTAATTCTGGAGTACAGAGTCTCATTATGTTACTATATTTTAAAAACGATAATATAATCCAAAACCTAATAATAATAAAATGATTCCATCCCCAGAGGGTTGATAAGTCTCTGAAACAAATTTATCCATGATCACTGCATTGTGGATTCAAGGCACTGCAAGCAGATCTAAGAGTGACCTCAAAGCGCAGGCCGTTCTCTGGTGCTCAGGGCCACTGCCCCCAAGGATGTGAAACAGGTTGCACGAACATCAACTCCCAGGTGGCAGTCTGTATGCCTTTCTTCATTGCTTCATTTTTTTTAATATTTATTTTTATTTATTTGGCTGTTCCAGGTCTTAGTTCTAGTCTAAAGATCCTTAGTAGCACCCAGGATCTTTAGTCATGGCATGTGAACTCTTAGTTTTGGCATGTGGGATCTAGTTCCCTGATCAGGGATTGAACCCAGGCCCCCTGCATTGGCAATATGGAGTCTTAGCCAAGGAACCACCAGGGAAATCCCTGTGCACTGCTTCTTGAATTTCATTTTTAATAATACAGGTCACTGCAGGTATACTGAGGTTGACTCACTGGTTAGAAGTCTTAGAAGAAAGTCACAGAGTGAACAGAAGCCTTGATTCCTGCCTTCAGCATCTTCTAGAAAGTAATGCTTCAACTTGAGAAGGTACCCCAGTTCCTCATTATGGCCCCACCTTGTGGCCTTGCCTGAAGGCAATTCCTTGAACATCCGAGGTGGTCTAGCTAGGTCTAAATGGGATAAACAAACATTGAAGGGATTATCTCTGAAACTGAGAAACAAATCTCTGCTGCAATGTCAACTTCAGGAAGTTTTTAAAAGCTGGGTGGAGGCCAGCAGATAGCCGAGGCCAGAGCAGGAAGTCAGCTCTGCACCGTGTGTTGAATTGAAATGATGCTCAACTTGCCTTTTCGCTGGACAGCACATGCCTTGGAAAAGGCAATTTTCATGTGCAGAAAAGCAGCATGGCCTTGGGTGTCAGGGTGTGAAACAGAAGCAGGCATTAAGCTAGACTCTGGGGACACAAAGCAAAATCCATCCACATCACACACAGCCAAGGTGGTTTCTGCGAAATGAAAAGCTCGTCCGACAACTCCGCGCTTAGAGCTGTCGCAGCGTTTCCCACCACACAGATATAAGATCATCACTTTCACTATGACTCTCAGGCCCCGAGGGAGCTGACCCTGACTTCTGCTGGGATTTGCTAGTCCATCAGCCGCAAGGCCCTCTCTAGGTTTTTTGCTTCCTATGCTTGCTCATTCCTCCTCTGGGTCCTTATACTTGGGTCCCCTGACTCAGATCTTCACACAGTTGGCTCTTTCCTGCCTTGGAAATCTCAGCTGAGAGCTCTCTGTTTAGTGAAGACTTGCCTGCCTAAAACAGCAGGCACTCTCGCACACATCAACACATGTCCATTTTCTTTGCAGTTCTGGACTTACTCGCTTGCTTCTTTCCCCTTTTTCTGTCTCCTCTGCTAGAATGTACACACATCTGGGGAACAAGAATCTTACGTTTTGTTCACTTTCTCTCTAGTCTCTAAGGCAGAGTCTGGCATATAACAGGAATCTAATAAATCTTTGTTGAATGAATGAATGGATGGATGAACAAATGGCACTGTCTTTTCCCCTTGAGGACCTCAGGATTTGGTCAATGGAAGTGAGGAAGATTCTGACACACAGTTACATCCAGGGATCTGGGAACGCGGAGAGAAGATGCTTAGCCCAGAAAAGCGTGTGGAAAGACCACGCAGGAAAGAGAATGCCTGGGCTAAACCTTGCTGCCTAGATTCAGTGACGGGAACTGAGAAGTTCCAGGTAGAAGGACCAGCATGAGCTGAGAATGGAACACACAAAACTATAAGGACAAGGTTGGGAAGGGCAGGAAGTCAAGAGGTCAAGAGGTCAATAGGGTGCATGCCATGGAGTGTATCAGTCTCAGAAGCCTGGACCCACTATCAAGGTTAAATGATGGACAGGGGCCAAAGACAGCCAGTGCCTGAAATCAGAAGTAAACATTATTATTGTCATTTACTTTTATCCCAGTGCTTCTTTTCTTGACCTTGTTGCTTCTTATTCCTGGGTTAGGGAAGACTCTCTCTGAGTGAATTCTACAAAACTCAAGTCCTCAGACATCAGTGAAAAAGAAATTTAATATGCTTTGCAATAAATTTCCCAGCCACAGAAGCAACATAAATGCTCACTGATAGATGAATGGATAAAGAAGATGAGGTACACACACACAATGAAACATAGACTATGAAAAAGAATGAAATATTGCTATTTATTATAGCCACATGGATGGACCTAGAGACTATTATGCTGCTGCTGCTGCTGCTAAGTCGCTTCAGTCGTGTCCAACTCTGTGCGACCCCATAGACGGCAGCCCACCAGGCTCCCCCGTCCCTGGGGTTCTCCAGGCAAGAACACTGGAGTGGGTTGCCATTTCCTTCTCCAATGCATGAAAGGGAAAAGTGAAAGTGAAGTCTCTCAGTCATGTCCGACTCCCAGCGACCCCATGAACTGCAGCCCTCCAGGCTCCTCCGTTCATGTGATTTTCCAGGCAAGAGTACTGGAGTGGGGTGCCATCACCTTCTAAGTGATTTAAATCAGACAGGAAAAGACAAATATTATATTGATATCATTTATACAAGGAATCTAAAACATTAGTACAAATGGAATTATTTACAAAACAGATTCATGGACATAGAAAACAAACTTTTGGTTTACCAAAGGGGAAAGGGGGAGAAAGAATAAATTAGAAGTATGGGATTAACACAAACTACCATATATAAATTTGGGTGAATAACAAGCATTTACCATATAGCACAAGGAACTATAGGTAATATCTTACAATAACCTATAATGGAAAAGAATGAAAAATATCATGTAAATCATTTACCATACATCAGAAACTAATATATTATAAATCAACTATACTTCAATTTGAAAAATACATCTGGCATCTATGTTAGCATTTTCTGTCTTTTCACTTTGGCTTCTGCTAAAGGCACTGCATCTGTAGCAACATATATCCCAGCTCTAATCTCCCTCAAATATGAGGTAGGTATACAACCTGGCCAGATTTTTCCTTGTCTATATGGTGGGATCAACCATCTCCTTAAGTGAGTTTCAAGCCAGGGTTCATACAACACTTGAAAGCAACATGATTCAACACTGTGCCTTCTCTGTACCCTAGAAAAGTTGCCAAACATTCTACAAAGAATGGGCATGTGAATAGGATATCAGATAAAACTTGTGTTGAAACAAGTTCTTTTTTCTCTGCGTTCCATTCACAACAACAGAACCCAAAAGTCAACCCGTCATATATTATCTGAAAATTATTCACAAAAATGTTTGCCTTGTTTGAGGCCATGAGCAACGAGCTCCTTGTCTTTTCTTCCCTCCTCCTCTTCTCATTCATGAAAACGATGATTCACTCCGGCGCCCTGCGGAGAGTGGGGCAGTGCCTGCTTCCAAGGCAGCCCACCTCTCCTGCTCAATGGGCAAAAGGCCCTCCAGTGAATCAAGTTCATTGAGCAAAACCAGGGGAAAATATTTGTCTGGCAATCCAACACGCCTCTCTCTGTGCTTGTCTGGACAGAACTAGGGTGGACTTCACATTTTTTTCCTTTTTGTCAGAAACAAGTGTATAAAATGGCATATTTTCATAAAAGAGTGTCACCCGATATAAATTTTTCAAGCTACAGGATCAGCGTTATCACTTTTGGAACCAAGACACAAACGGAATTACAATCACAACTACAATCACAATCACAAGGGAATTACAATCACAAATAGTTGATCATGTGTTCTGAACTTAGCAGCTGTCTACTAGTTCTCTGTAAAACAGAAGTGGTCCAATAATATTTGTATGTTGTAAAGTCGGAGGTGGGGTGGAGTTCACCATGCCGAATTGCATGTTTGTTGAATTGCGTGTTTGTTGTTGTTAGGTCACTCAGTCATGTCCAATTCTTTGTGACCCCATGGACTGTAGCCTCCCAGGCTCCTCTGTCCATGGGGATTCTCCAGACAAGAATACTGGAGTGGGTTGCCATGCCCTTCTCCAGATCTTTCTGATCCAGGGATCGAACCCATGTCTCTCGAGTCTCCTGCACTGCAGGTGGATTCTTTACCACTGAGACAACTGCATGAAAGAGAATTTATAAAAAAGACAGGAAGTAGCCTACACCTCAGCAAAGAGGCGGCCATCAGAAATGGAAGCCTTTGAAACACAAAGCTCAACAGAGAAATGCATCAAAGCTATGTTTGGTGAGATGTGATGGAGGAAATTGACCATAGGCCATCGAAAGCGGAATGGTCATCCAGTATATTCATCTCAAAGCACTGGTACCTGGCTAGCCACTGATTCTCATATTCCTTACATCATTCTCCTCCAAGGAGACATCACAGCACCATAGAGTCCAATTTTTTTAAAGTTTCTTTCATATTGTTTTTTATTGCCCTGCCACAAAAGAGTGGCTCGTCCCTGAACACCTCATTTGTAACAGCCAGGGCAGATGTTTGTGGTGGGGACTACATAGGAAAGACCCTACACAAAGGTGCGTGTGTACTAAGTTGCTTCAGTCGTGTTCAAATCTATGGAGTTGTAGCCCGCCAGGCTCCTCTGTCCATGGGATTCTCCAGGCAAGAATACCGGAGTGGGTTGCCATGCCCTCTTCCAAGGCATCTTCCCGACCCAGGGATCAAACTTGAGTCTCTTATGTCTCCTGCATTGGCAGGCAAGTTCTTTACCGCTAGCGCCACCTGGGAAGCTACACAAAGGTGGCAGCAGATAAAACAGCTAAAAAGAGAATGAAAGGACTTGTGGAAGAGAGGCACCAAACCCAGGACAACGCTCTGATGCTCCCCTGGGCTTTGGAAATATAACAGACACAGGAGACAGGGTAATTGTGAAGACAATAGGTTGCCCTTGTATTTGAGGGAAAGAAGAGCTACAAAGACATAACAATGAGTAAAGCTGAAGTGGTTGGGATCAGCGAATGTATGAATAATCAATATCTGGCAGAGGAGAGGATGAGATAGTGTCTAAGGTAGAACATATTTTGGAGAAAACAATAAGCGAATTCAGATCTATGAAAGAGTGTGCTTAAACAATACACCCCAGTGCATACAGATGCCATAACAGAGAAGACGGAATGACGAAAGTCTATATTTTAAAAATTGCTGCTGCCACAAAGAAGTTAGGGCTTCGGAAAGGAAATGAGTCTGAATATATTGATGTTTATTAAGGTGGAGAGGAAGGCAATCTAAAGAGACACAATCAAGTTTCCTCTTTCAGGCATGCCCACTGGAAAAGTCTAACCCAAAGTTAAAAGCAGAAAAAACAGAGAACCCCTCGAGAGATGTGGGATTGGGTGGGTGCAGGTTGAAATTGGAGAACAGATTACAAAAGCAACCGCGCCTAGTGTTGTCAGGTTTGGCCAGCTGAGCAGGGCTGATAACCTTCGTATCTCTAAGAAGAGTTCTGGGGCCGGGGAGGATTCACAATACATGTCAGTAAGGTTACACAGTTTCTGCTAGTAGATCCTGATGCTAACACAGAGAGAATCTAAGGAGCCATGGCTGGTAGAGGCAGAGACAGATGCATCCTGGGAGGTTTAAAACGTGAGTGCCAAGGATGCACAAGGGTCATGCTCATGTCTCTTGCCTCCTCTCCTGCTTTGCACCCCCGTGTGTACTGTCAAGCTACCCTCAAAGCCACTTAACATCCATAGAAATCCTGGCTGTCCTTCCCAGCCTACAGCTTCCAAGTCACCTTGTCAAACATCCTTAGTTTCCGGGTAAAGAAACCAAGACATCAAGAGGGTGATGACAGGGTCATTTTCCTACAGTAGGAATGGCAGGGCCAGCATTGGTGATTCCTAGCTCAATGTCTTCACACTTTATAACGTTGCCATTTGTGCTAAAACTCAGTTGGTTGGAAGATGCAGCGCTCCAAGACAAACACTCCTGACCCACAGGCGAAAGATGACTCCTCGCTCTGGAGAGAGGTGCCCCGGCTTGCTTTCTCTCTGCTGACTCACTTGCACAGTCTGACTGTACACATTCCAGAAAATGCCCAAGGCCCCAGATTTTCAGTTGAACCACCCTCTTCCTATTTCTAATTGGCTGCATTGACACTTTTGATTTGAATCCAGGAGTAGGCCTTTTGACATTAGCCAGGTTGAGCCCTGTTCTCTGAGTTTCCTCTCTGGGATAAAGAGGGTCTCCTTTAGACATTGTTTCCATGCAGTGGTTTCCTTTTGCCATGATTTATCAATAGATTCCAGAAGGGGAAGTTGACCACATATGGGCAAGTTAAGATACATTTAAAGAAACCAGAAACATGTCCTGGGCAGGGCATGACTTTGTAAACGTTCCCCCAAAGCATTATGACATCTGCATTACCTTTTCTTTGGGGAAATGAGAATAAGGATTTTTAATTTCTCAAAAGCTGCCCCTTATTAAAAACCTAGTAGGGATTGGGCTAAAGAATTCGCCTGCAATGCAGGAGACTCAGGAGGTGCGGTTTCGATCCCTGAATGGGGAAGATCCCCTGGAGAAGGAAATGGAAACCTACTCCAGTGTTCTTGCCTGGAGAATCCCATGGACAGAGGAGCTTGGCAGGCTATGATCCACAGGGTCACAAACAGTCAGACACGACTGAGCACTCACTCACATCAGAGGTGGGCTAATAAAGCAAATCAATCAAAGGATTAAAATTTCAACTACATTTAAGCCCAACAAGAATAAGAATGCTCTAGAAATAGAACTGATAAAACCCAGACCACAAATCATTTGAATGAGTTCCTTTAACTAATGACCACCTCTCTCTTGGCATTTTTAATTGACAAATTAATTGAGCAATTGATTAATATTTGACCCTGCAAAAATATTCTGCTGATAATTAGTAAAGTAATACAATTAGGATCAACTTCACTCCTTCCTTCTCTATCACTGTAAAAAACATCCTTAGGCTATTTCTTGCTTCAGCTCTAAAAGTCACAGTCCAGGCCTCCTAGAGGAAGAGATAAAGAATCAAATGGAGAAAGGAGAAAAAAGCATTAAATGTATTTGCAGGCATACTCTTTAATAAACTGTGGTGTGGCGTCACTTTCCCAGTACTCTGTTGTCCAGGCTCAACATTAAGCCTTAAATCTATTGATTTCAGTGACACCTTCTTGGGAAGGCCAACTGATGCCCAGCTGGTAGCAAACTTAAAAAGGGAGCTCTGATTTAATTAACTTGCATGCTTCCTTAGGGCCTATTCGAATGCTAACAAGTAGTTAAATTCTTTGCCTACACAACAAATTCATTATTGTTATTTTCTTCTTAAAGGACATTTTATCCAGGGTTGACACAAGAAAGAAATTGGCCTGATCTTTTCATTTACCAGCCAAATGCACCTTTTCCAGTATAGAATGGGATCTGAGTCATCCTCAGTAAATTCCCAGTGGCAACACATGTTTATAAATGCACACTCTCATTACTAATTGTGCGTTTCAAAAGAATCAGAAATGAAATGGTAAAACAGAAATTTCCTTCCTTAAAACCTGCTGGGAAGAACTAAGGGTCACACAAAATCCCAGGCCATCTATTAGTTTATATTAAGAAATTCAAGTATTGGATAACTATTAGTGATAGTTATCCTAGACTATTATACATATCCTATAACTATTAGTTATAACTATAAATATTGGGTAACTGATAATCTATTAATCATTGGATTTTTCTAAATAAAGAACTCATGACATTTGCAATGTTTCCAGAAATGTCACTTCATGTATTATGTTGTGGTCGGGAAGAATGCAGATAGAATTTACAGAAAGGGCCACTTTTGGGGCTTCCCTGGTGGCTCCGTGGTAAAGAATCGCCTGCCAATGCAGGAGACCGGGGTTTGATCCCTGATCTAGGAAGATCCCACATGCTGCAAAGCAACTAAGCCCTTGAGCCACAACTATTGAGCCTGTGCTCTAGAACCAGCGAGCCACAACTACTGAAAGCCCGCGTGCCCTAGAGCCTATGTTCAGTAACAAGAGAGGCCACCGCAGTGAAGACGCCCAGGTACCTCAACGAAGAGTATCCCCCCCCGCCGCCCCCAGTCACCAGTACTAGAGAAAAGCCCACACAGCAATCAAGACCCAGCATAACCAAAAATAAATAGATAATTTTTTTTTTTTTTTAATAAAAGAAAGAACCACTTTCTACAAATAAGTTTCTCTTTTGTATATATGGCTTGGTCTAGCACCTATGTGCATGACAAAGCAGAGTTTACAACAACGTCATTTCCTTTGTGACTCAAAAATGACATACATTGCTTGTCGGCCTCCAAATAACTGGTGAATTACTTTCCTCCAGGAACTCATCTCTAAGGCATTAGATGTGTCTCTAAGCATGTAATTCTAGCTATTCAAATCTAACACCGTAACAAAATGATGGCTTTCAGAAACCTACAACAGTTATTCCTGACAGCTGGATGGCACTCTTTAATCAACTCTATCTACCACTGTGTTCTAAAGTAATGTTCAGAGTTTATAGCTCATAATTTCATTTTTCACCTATCCCTTAAGCTTATATTTCTTTGTGTTATTTACTAACTCTGCAATATACAGTATCTTCAGGGATGTGTGTGCATAGAAAATTTTCTTTTAAAGTTGCTGATGAAATGTTCAAGATCAATCTCTTTCAGGCAGTCGCAGAAGACAACCTATGTTTTTCTCTTGAGGAAGTCTAACAATTATGAAGATAAAATTTGGTGAGGCCATCCTTTCCAGATACAGCTCCTTTTAATAATTTTTTAATATTTATTATTTATTTGGCTGCATTGGGTCTTAGTTGCTGCACGTGGGGTCTTCCTTGCATTGTCTGGGCTCTCTAGCTGTGGCATTAGGTTCAGGAGTTACCATGAATGGGCTTAGCTGCTCTGGAGCATGTGGGATCTTAGTTCCCTGACCAGGGATTGAATCCATGTCTCCTGCTCAGTGCCTGATGAACTATGGAATGAGGTTCATGACATTGTACAGGAGACAGGGATCAAGACCATCCCCATGGAAAAGAAATGCAAAAAAGCAAAATGGCTGTCTGGGGAGGCCTTAGAAATAGCTGTGAAAAGAAGAGAAGCAAAAAGCAAAGGAGAAAAGGAAAGATATAAACATCTGAATGCAGAGTTCCAAAGAATAGCAAGAAGAGATAAGAAAGCCTTCTTCAGCGATCAATGCAAAGAAATAGAGGAAAACAACAGAATGGGAAAGACTAGAGATCTCTTCAAGAAAATTAGAGATACCAAAGGAACATTTCATGCAAAGATGGGTTCAATAAAGGACAGAAATGGTATGGACCTAACAGAAGCAGAAGATATTAAGAAGAGGTGGCAAGAATACACAGAAGAACTGTACAAAAAAGAGCTTCAAGACCCAGATAATCACTATGGTGTGATCACTCACTTAGAGCCAGACATCCTGGAATGTGAAGTCAAGTGGGCCTTAGAAAGCATCACTATGAACAAAGCTAGTGGAGGTGATGGAATTCCAGTTGAGCTATTCCAAGTCCTGAAAGATGATGCTGTGAAAGTGCTGCATGCAATATGCCAGCAAATTTGGAAAACTCAGCAGTGGCCATGGGACTGGAAAAGATCAGTTTTCATTCTAATCCCAAAGAAAGGCAATGCCAAAGAATGCTCAAACTACCGCACAATTGCACTCATCTCACATGCTAGTAAAGTAATGCTCAAAATTCTCCAAGCCAGGCTTCAGCAATATGTGAACTGTGAACTTCCTGATGTTCAAGCTGGTTTTAGAAAAGGCAGAGGAACCAGAGATCAAATTGCCAACATCCGCTGGATCATGGAAAAAGCAAGAGAGTTCCAGAAAAACATCTATTTCTGCTTTATTGACTATGCCAAAGCCTTTGACTGTGTGGATCACAATAAACTATGGAGAATTCTGAAAGAGATGGGAATACCAGACCACCTGATCTGCCTCTTGAGAAATCTGTATGCAGGTCAGGAAGCAACAGTTAGAATTGGTCATGGAACAACAGACTGGTTCCAAATAGGAAAAGGAGTACGTCAAGGCTGTATATTGTCACCATGTTTATTTAACCTATATGCAGAGTACATCATGAGAAATGCTGGACTGGAAGAAACACAAGTTGGAATCAAGATTGCTGGGAGAAATATCAATCACCTCAGATATGCAGATGACATCACCCTTATGGCAGAAAGTGAAGAGGGGCTAAAAAGCCTCTTGATGAAAGTCAAAGAGGAGAGTGAAAAGGTTGGCTTAAAGCTCAACATTCAGAAAACGAAGATCATGGCATCTGGTCCCATCACTACATGGGAAATAGATGGAGAAACAGTGGAAACAGTGTCAGACTTTCTTTTTCTGGGCTCTAAAATCACTGTGGATGGTGACTGCAGCCATGAAATTAAAAGACGCTTACTCCTTGGAAGGAAAGTTATGACCAACCTAGATAGCATATTCAAAAGCAGAGACATTACTTTGCCAACAAAGGTTTGCCTAGTCAAGGCTATGGTCTTTCCTGTGGTCATGTATGGATGTGAGAGCTGGACTGTGAAGAAGGCTGAGCGCCGAAGAATTGATGCTTTTGAACTGTGGTGTTGGAGAAGACTCTTGAGAGTCCCTTGGACTGCAAGGAGATCCAATCGGTCCATTCTGAAGGAGATCAGCCCTGGGATTTCTTTGGAAGGAATGATGCTAAAGCTGAAACTCCAGTATTTTGGCCACCTCATGCGAAGAGTTGACTCATTGGAGAAGACTCTGATGCTGGGAGGGATTGGGGGCAGGAGGACAAGGGGCCGACAGAGGATGAGATGGCTGGATGGCATCACTGACTCGATGGATGTGAGTTTGAGTGACCTCCGAGAGCTGGTGATGGACAGGGAGGCCTGGCGTGCTGCAGTTCATGGGGTTGCAAAGAGTCGGACATGATTGAGCAACTGATCTGATCTCTGATCTGATGAAGATGACACCACCCTTATGGCAGAAAGTGAAGAGGGGCTAAAAAGCCTCTTGATGAAAGTGAAAGTGAAGAGTGAAAAAGTAGGCTTAAAGCTCAACATTCAGAAAACAAAGATCATGGCATCTGGTCCCATCACTTCATGGAAAATAGATGGGGAAACAGTGGAAACAGTGTCAGACTTTATTTTTGGGGCTCCAAAATCACTGCAGATGGTGACTGCAGCCATGAAACTGAAAGATGCTTACTCCTTGGAAAGAAAGTTATGACCAACCTAGAGAGCATATTCAAAAGCAGAGACATTACTTTGCCAACAAAGGTTTGTCTAGTCAAGGCTATGGTTTTTCCTGTGGTCATATATGGATGTGAGAGTTGGACTGTGAAGAAGGCTGAGTGCTGAAGAATTGATGCTTTTGAACTGTGGTGTTGGAGAAGACTCTTGAGAGTCCCTTGGACTGCAAGGAGATCCAACCAGTCCATTCTGAAGGAGATCAGCCCTGGGATTTCTTTGGAAGGAATGATAGTAAAGCTGAAATTCCAGTACTTTGGCCACCTCATGGGAAGAGTTGACTCATTGGAAAAGACTCTGATGCTGGGAGGGATTGGGGGCAGGAGGAGAAGGGGACGACAGAGGATGAGATAGCTGGATGGCATCATTGACTTGATGGATGTGAGTCTGGGTGAACTCTGGGAGTTGGTGATGGACAGGGAGGCCTGGCGTGCTGCGGTTCATGGGGTCGCAAAGAGTCAGACATGACTGAGCAACTGAACTGAACTGAACTGAACCACCAGGGAAGCCCCTATAATTTTTAATTTTTCTATTTATCATCCTGCTTGGCTGACTGTATTGAAAAGTGTGTTAACAATCTTACAGTGGTCAATCTCAGATCACAGTCTTTTTCAGCTTTTAATTAGTTTTCCAGGGACTGGTTCTAGCTTGAAGTCCTATGAAATAAGTGGCTTGAGTAGAATCTATTGGAAGAGAGGGTGTGAGTGAGGCTTATGAAGTCAGACGAGGTATATGTCCATGACAGATTCTCTCCAAACTAGCTGTTCCGTTATTTCTATTTTCTTCCTCATTCAAAATGATTCAGTCTGAACTCTGTTGTTTCTCTCCTCACCTAACTGATGAATTGCCTTCAGGAGCTAAATTAATTTTTTTCCTTCCTCATGTGTCTCTGCATCTCGTGTCCAGTAACTGTTCTGCCACCTTGAATTTTAACTTTATTTTATTTATGGCTGTGCTGGGTCTTCATTGCCTTGAATGTGCTTTCTCTAATTGTGGCAAGTGGGCTTCTCATCATGCTGGTTTCTCTCATTGTAGAGCATGGGCTCCGGAGTGCCAGCTCAGTAGTTGTGGTGCTTGGGCTTTAGACTCTGAGGCATGTGGGATCTTCCTGGACCAGGGATTAAACCCATAGGCAGGTAGAGTCTTAACCACTGGACCACCAAGAAAGTCCTTGATATTTTAAATGAGGCGATTTACCTATAAGTTACTTTCAAGAGTAGTTGTCATCACTGAGCAATTAAGTGAATATACAAATAAATTAGATAGAAAGCTTATTTTTATAGTTTTTTTCCTCCTTGGGAGTCAAATATATCTCCGGTCTTCAACACATCCATGTTCCCAGACAGAGTAAACATGTTGTGTTTGTTTTGGTTTTTGTAATTCTTAGGGAAACAATAGCTCCAAGGACTAGTTATCAATTGAGGAAACACACTGAAAGCATCTCTAGCTGATGTATTTATATGAAAGGTTAATTTGTATAGAAAGGAAATAATAATTCCTGAGTGATCAATGTATAATTTCTTCTTAAAATGTTAAGGGCTAGTGTCTCTAGTAGATAACCTCTAGTGGATGAAAATTTGCTAAACTTCACTACACAGTTGAAATGGTATCATTGCCGTGGTATGGATTAGATACACGTGGTTTAGAAGAGGAAAAGTTTTACTAGGTTGGTCTGAATGGAGAAGGAGGAGTTAAGAATGATAAATAAACTTCTTCTGACTCTGGAATCGATTCTGCTAGACTTGGATTGAGTACCATCCCAACTTTAAGTTGAAAGGTCTTGGCTTAATAGGTTTTCCAAAGTGGAGATGTCTTCCAGCTTCATTTAATGCCAGGGTAATTTTTGAGAAGAGTGTTGTGTAAATCAGCAAATGAATAATAATTGTAGAAATAAATACATGTGGAAACACCAATTAGCCAATAAATCCACTTAATTAGTCTTAATAGTTTCTTTCGCTCTTTAAGATGCTACTTAATACTTGGACGCTGTTGAACATACATTGCATATTTTAAAACTTCTAATTTAAGTGATATCCTTATAGATTAACTAAAGGTCCTAATCATTTAAAAATAAATCATGAATGAGTGCACTTTCCAGTAATACTGTTGGCAAAATATTCTTTCAATTACGTTGCCTATGATGACCTATGGCATGAATGTTTTTTCATTGCAAAAACAATACATAATGAGATTAATCCTAAATGGAAAGCATTCTATGGGTCCACTAGGCCTTGTCCTTTCAGATATTTCTGCAGTCATGATTTTGAATGGACTAGATTAGCATTATCGCTTATACTACCCATGCTATTAAAAGAAACGTTGCTTTAAATAGTCTTGGAGAGACTCTAGCCATGGAACAATGCAAAGATAGTGGTGCCCAACAGGAAGTCAAGATGTGACTTTACTCTGGTTTGTACCTGGCTGTACTCAACTAAGATAAACAGCCCTGAGCAATGACTTCTTCTTCCTGAGAGATGGGTCCTTCGTGTTTCGAATCCCTGGGAAGAGTCCAAAGAAAGCAGCAACTGAAGGGTAAGCCATCCAGTAGGCAGCCAAGTATTTTCTTTTCAACCCAACATCTTTTTGCTGCTTATTCATATGCTTCCCTGGCATTCTGACTTAGATAACTAATTACATATTATCCCCAGATACCATGGCTAGCCTCTGCTTGGAATAAACTATATTGATAGATGTACTATTAAATAGACGTACTATTGATTCATGTACTATTAAATGATCCTAATACCAACAGGCAAATTCCTTTTATGATATAACTCAAATCTGAAGGAAAGCTTTCATTTACTGTCAAGATGTTTCACTGGGTAGAAGATCTATATAATAGATCACCATGAACTTGCCTTGGTTTTCCCAAAATTTTACAAGACAGTCTAGAAATTTTAAAATTAAATTTTTGATAATTATGAAAAGGCAGAATTTGAATACTAAGTATGATTACAAGTATTTCAAATATGCATAAACATAAGTCTAGTTGTAAATATTATAAAATGTTTGTTTTTGGATGGCAGGATTTTTAACTGCTTTATTTTTTTTTTCTTTGTGTGTTTTCCAAGGTTATATACTAAACATGTATATCATTTCACTAGAAAAAAAATGAATAGCCAAAATAATGGCAATATAGATGTTTCTTTGTATTCAAGAAGCTCAGAATGCTCCTTCTTTATTCTTTTTTCTTATTACCCTCCCTTTTCACCACAGAAATTAAAAAGTGCACCCATCTGCATATAGATACACATGGTTTCAACATGTTATGTTCCGGCTTATGGACTTTCAATGACTGCATGCCACAGCCAGGAAATCTGCACATGTTCTGGCCAGGCGTTCTTTAATGTGATGGAGATGTACACTGAATCTTATTTACATGTCTTGCCAATGATAAAATTGGTATGACTAATTTCAATGTATATGTACTAATGGCAGTAAAAATTGTTACAGGATTATACTCACAAAAGAAAGCAATCAAACCTCTTTAAAACCCTTTCTAATTGCTGTGCTGTGCTGTGCTTAGTCACTCAGTCGTGTTCTACTCTTTGCAACCCCATGGACTGTAGCCTGCTAGGCTCCTCTGTCCATGGGATTCTTCAGGTGAAAATACTGGAGTGAGTTGGCATGCCTTCCTCCAGGGGATCTTCCCAAGCCAGGGATCTAATCCAGGTCTCCCACATCACAGGTGGATCTTTTACCATCTGAGCCACCAGGGAAGCCCCAAAATAATGGAATGGGTACCCTATCCCTTTTCCAGGGGATCTTCCCAACTGAGGAGTCCAACTGAGGTCTCCTGCATTGCAGGCAAATTCTTCACCAGCTGAAGTACCAGGGAATCTCCTCAAATCACTGACTTCCCTGGAAATAGAAGGACCAGAGTGTCATCATAATATATCTTTCATCAAAACATACAGAGAGCATGATTCAAATGATTTGTACCATGATGGTTCTACCAGAAGGTATGATCTTACTATAAGATGTTGGGTCTTGTCCTTTGTTAAGTGGGAGGTTGTAGGAATAAAAGAGAGTCTTTCCCATAATCCTGCCCTAAGAACAAGTGGTAGAAACCAGTGTAAAGCAGGTTTCTCCTCATCCCATTTTCAGCTTTACCAGAGCCTCTTAAGCATGTTTACTCTGCCAGCATCCTGAATTTTCTAGATGTGTCATGATGCAACAAAATTCAGAGCCATTAAAAAAGTCTTCCTTTATTGTAACATGTTTTATTCTGGAAATTTTTGTGTATGTAAGAAAGAAACCATTGAAAGAAAACCTGCTCAGCAAAGGAAACCATCAACAAAATGAGAAGGCAGCCTACTCAATGGAAGAAGATATGTATATGTCCAAGTCATATATTTGATAAAGGGTTAATACCCAAAGGAAATTAGAAACTTAGACATTTAATATTAAAAAAACACATAGCCAAATTAGGAAGATGCTCACTATTACTAATCATCAGGGAAACGTAATTCAAAGCCACAATGAGATAGCAGCTCTCACCTGTCAGAATTGGTAAGGGTGTGAAGAAAAGGGAACCTTCGTGTACTGTTGGTGGGAATGTAAATTGGTACAGCCACTATGGGCATCAGTATGGAAGTCCCTCAAAAAACTAAAAATAGAACTACCATATGATCGAGTGATTCTACTTTTGGGTATTTATCCAATGAAAAGGAAAACACTAACTTGAGAAGCAATATGTATCTGCATATTCATTGAAGCATGACTTACAATAGCCAAGATACGGAAACAACCTCAGCGCCTGATAGATGAATCGATAAAGAAGATGCAGCACACACACACACACGCACACACACACACACGACACACATATACAGTTCAGTTCAGTTCAGTCACTCAGTCAAGTCTGACTCTTTGCGACCCCATGAATCCCAGCACACCAGGCCTCCCTGTCCATCACCAACTCCCGGAGTTCATTCAGACTCACGTTTGTCGAATCAGTGATGCCATCCAACCATCTCATCCTCTGTCGTCCCCTTCTCCTCCTGCCCCCAATCCCTCCCAGCATCAGAGTCTTTTCCAATGAGTCAACTCTTCCCATGAACTCCCATGGGAGTCAACTCTCCCATGAGGTGGCCAAAGTACTGGAGTTTCAGCTTTACATTCCTTCCAAAGAAATCCCAGGGCTGATCTCCTTCAAAATGGACTGGTTGGATCTCCTTGCAGTCCAAGGGACTCTCAGACTGAGAGATGAATCAATAAAGAAGATGCAGCATGTGTGCACGCGCGCGCGCGCGCCACACACACACACACACACACACACACACACAGAATATTACTCAGCCATAAAAAGAATGAAATCTTGACATTAGAGCAAACACAGAGCTAGAGGGAATTATGCCAAGTGAAATAAGTCAGACAAAGACAAATACCATATGATTTCACTTATAATGTGGAATTTAAAAAACAAACAAATGAACAAACATAATAAAATAGAAACAGACTCATAGATACAAAGAAGAAACTGATGTTTGCCAGAAGGAAGGGGTTAGGGAGGCAGACAAAATATAGATAATGGGGATTAAGAGGTACAAAATTCTAGTTATAAGAAAGTCACGGGGATGTAATGTACAGCATAGAAACTTTTATCAAGAATATTGCAATAACTTTATATAGTGACAGATGATAACTAAGCTTACCATAGTGACCCTCTCAAAATGTATTTAAATACGAAATTGCTATGATGTACATCTGAAACCAAGTGACACTGCATGTCAATTATACTTCAATTAAAAAGAGAAACCAATGCATGCTTTGGAAAAAAATCACAAACAACATGAAACATCAAACTGTCTTTGCTGAGAATTTTGTCTTAAATTAGGAACCACATGATCCCTGAGTAATAATATTGAATACTTTCTCACTACCATGATCAAAGTCAAGAAACACTTGAGTTTCAACACAATTGGAAATTAAAACGATGTTTAACAACAGTTAACATCGAAGTGAGAATTGCAAAAAGTTTGTTACCCTCAGAATTGTTAAAAGAGTTCTTCTAAGTATACTTTAATAATTTTAGCAGATAAGCTATGTTTTGAGGCATTATATGACCTCAAACATAAATAAGGTCTCAGTGCCTAGCCTTTTGATTTTGGATACAAGCACAGATTCAGAAAAATAACTTCATAATGCATTTATCATTAAAAAACAAAACAGCTATGAGAAGCACAAAGAATTAAGGATCTACAAAGAAATGGAAGTCATTCTCAAATGATACGAATCTACTCTGAGCCTCTCCCGACAATAATTGGATTTGGTTGAATAGAACTAAGAGCCAAGTGAACAGATGTTAGGTGATGGAGCAGAACCTGCTCTTTTCGAATTAAACAACCAATTATGAGTGGATAATGATGTGTGCAACTGGTAGTCACTGGAAATGTTTCTAATTCAGACCAAGTAATCAAACTAAGATGCTGATATATTTGATTCTGCACAGGGTTGGAATCTAGCTGTTTAAAAGCACTATTTTTTTAAAAAATGCATAATGTGTGGGTTGATGAATTCAGTGTTTAGGACTTTGGGAGATACTATAACGGCAAGCTTTCCCCCCTTATATAAATTATGACCAAACTCTAGTTTTCTATTTTATTTATTGATTATAGTTGAATTTACAATGTTGTGTTAATTTTTGCTATACAGCAAAGTGATTCAGTCATACAAATACATACATTCTTTTAAAAATTCTTTTCCATTATGGTTTATCATGAGATATTGAATATAGTTCCCTGTGCTACATGTCAGGACTTTGTTGTTTATCCATCCCATAAATAATAGCCTGCATCTGCTAACCAGGAGTTTCCAACCTCTGGGAGCTAATGCCTTAAGATCTGAGGTGGGGAGCTGATGCAACAATAATAGAAATAAAGTGCACAATAAATGTAATGTGCTTTGAATCATCCCCAAATCGTCCCCTCCAACCCCAGGTCGTGGAAAAATTGTCCTCCATGAAACTGGCCTCTGGTGCTAAAAACGGTGGGGAGCACTGTCTAACCCTGAGCTCCTGATTCATCCCTCTTCACCCCCCACTCCCTTGGCAACACTAATAAACTAACATTGAGAGATATTTGTGATCTGACTACCATTATTAGCCAGAACAGATTTTTAAAATCTTAATTACTAATTTAGAATATTTATACAATGGATTAAAATGCCTCCTCTTAGAAACCTATAAATAACAGTGTCAAAGTCTTAATCATACCTTAATTTTTAATTTTCACAACATCACTGTCTGAACTAATATCTTGCAACTGTAACAAATGGTCACTAATTGGGTGGCTAAAAACAACAGAAATATATCCTCTTACAGCTCTAGGGACCCAAAGTCTGAACTCCAGGTGTTAGCAGAGCCGCACACCCTCTGGAAGCTCCAAACAGAATCTGTTCCTTGTCTCTTCCAGGTTCTGATGGCTGCTGACATCCCTTTGCTTGTGGCCACATCATCCTCTGTATTTACACCGTCTTATCTGCTGTGTGTCTGTCTCAAACTCTCCTCTGTGTCTCCCATGTAAGTAGACATGTGACTGCATTTAGGGCCTACTTGACTAAACCAGGACAAGCACCCACTTTCAGGACCTGTAACTCTTTGTAACCCCATGGAGTGTAGCCCACCAGGCTCCTCTGTCCATAAGATTTCCCAGGCAAGAATACTGGAGCGGGTTGCCATTACCTCCTCCAGGGGATCTTCCCAACCAAGGGATGGAACCCAGGGCTCCTGCATTGGTAGGCAGATTCTTTATCACTGCACCACCAGGGAAGCCCAACTCAATCACATCCTTTGCCAAATAAGGTACCTCTCAGAGGTTGCAGGGATGTGACATGACTATCTCTGGGGGAATCATTTTTTGGCTTGTCTTTATTTCACTCTTCCTGAATGGCAGTTAGGGTCATGTCTGGGTTAGAACCCAGTCCTTATTCAGGACAGGTCACCCTCTGAGTCTCAAGAAATCTCAGTGTGCTGAGGAGGCAAGCACAACATCTATAAGGGAAGAGAACTCCATGCATGGAATGGTCTCATTGATTCGTTGATGAGTCAGCATGCTTTAGCCCTGGGAAGACATAAAATTAAGAAGAAAAATATACATGTAAGGAAAAAAACCCATAGTATCAAATAATTTTGCATTAGAGTCTGTGTTGGATATTGTATACATTTGTGATAGTAAGATATTTTGCCCAATTAGCACACCTGCTGCTAAGTCGCTTCAGTCGTGTCCGACTCTGTGCGACCCCATAGACGGAAGCTCACCAGGCTCCCCCTTCCCTGGGATTCTCCAGGCAAGAATACTGGAGTGGGTTGCCATTTCCTTCTCCAATGCATGAAAGTGAAAAGTGAAAGTGAAGTTGCTCAGTCGTGTCCGACTCTTAGCGACCCCATGGACTGGAGCCTACCAGGATCCTCCGTCCATGGGATTTTCCAGGCAAAAGTACTGGGGTGGGGTGCCATTGCCTTCCCCGAATTAGCACACCAGTAACTTGCAATTGTGATTCCAATTTAAACTGTGAAATTGAGTCAACGATTTAGACTTGTGGTTTTCAGTTGAAATCTTACTTTTAGAAATTTAAGAACTTAAAAATAATATTTCATATTTATAAGTACTTAATTGATGAGTTATTCAAGTATTCATGAGTATCTCATTTGTTAAGTCAGACAAGTTTAAGTACTTAAAAGGAAATTAAACATATTAAATTGATGCACAAGGCTTTAAGTGTTGAAAAACATTTAACTACACTTGAAAATGAAACAAAATCATTAATCAAAGTCCCCTTAAGAATGGTTGTTAAAACTAGCTTGATTTATAAATAGGCTAATGAGGTTTGTAAGCCAAACTTAGACTTAAGTACAATTATGATTTTGATTATGTAACTCCAATAGGGTACAATCTCATTTTCAAATCAGAGTAACCTCTGACTAGTCTTTTCTGGGAACAAATGTTGTACTCATTTGTTTTTGATAAAAAGTGATGTCTCATTTTGGAGTTGGTAAACAAGAATGCTATTTTGGAGGAGCAGAACAGGCCAGGACCCAGCTCTCCAGGGCCAGCAGCAAGGCAGGCTTGGTGAGAAGTTGACTGTTCTTTTCTGGTCTAGGGTCTGAGCCCACAGAGGTCAGGAATCTATCCCTAAGGATTAAAGAGTATAAAAGTGAAGAATCAGGGGACCATTAACTTCTTGAGTACCTAGGAAGGGTTACTGATGAATAAGAAATCACCAAGTTAAGAAAATATCCATTTTATTATCTGAAGTGTCATCAAGAGACAGAAAAATAATTTTTTTTTAAAATAGAAAAAAAAGAGAAAGTACAGGTATCCCCCACTTTTTAAAAGTTCGCTTTAGCAGCAGCAGCAACAACACTTGGCTTTACAAAAGACCTACATGACTACCTGCTTTCACTAACCGAAAGAAATCGGAAGACAATTTTTGCTTTTACGAAGAAAGACTAGAAAGTAGGGGTCAGCTGTTTTTTTTTTTTTTTTTTTTGGTCCAGTGAGCCATTATAAAAGCAATATGCACACTGAACAGGACAGTGAATACGGCCCCACCAAACTTCCCTGGAAATAACACTCAGCACTCAGTATCCAGCCTCTAGCCTCTGTAGCTCTGAATATTGTCTGTGAGCATCTGTGCTTTATATCAGTTTATTTTTGCCTCTGTTAGCAAGAGTGAATTGTTCATTCACTCTACCCCCATTCAACTTAGGAAAGGTTTCATGGGACCACTTTACTTTCTGATAGTGGGAGAAACCTGTAAAGGAAAATAACCTATTTCTCTTCTTACTATCAGGAATTCAGAGAATTCTAAGAGTTCCTCAAAGGAAGAATGAGGGTAAATGAACTTAGTCTGTCCACATCATTAAATCTGCATTAAAGTGAAAACTTTGAAAATTAAAGGTAATCATCAAAAGTCATTAGGAAGGATCCCAACCTAACACAGAGAGCGACATTTCCCTTTTTCTGTAGCTCTTCAAGGAAATAGTAAAGAACCCTCCTGTACTGCAGGAGACCCCAGTTCGATTCCTGGGTCATGAAGAACCCCTGGAGAAGGGCTAGGCTACCCACTCCAGTGTTCTTGGGCTTCCCTTGTGGCTCAGCTGGTAAAGAATCCTCCTGCAATGTGGGAGACCTGGGATTGATCTCTGGGTTGGGCAGATCCCCTGGAGAAGGGCTAGGCTACCCACTCCAGTGTTCTTGGGCTTCCCTTGTGGTTCAGCTGGTAAAGAATCTTCCTGCAATGTGGGAGACCTGGGATCGATCTCTGGGTTAGGAAGACTTCCTGGAGAAGGGAAAGGCTTTCTACTCCAGAATTCTGGCCTAGAGAATTCCATGGACCGTATAATCCACGGGGTCGCAAAGAGTCGGACACAACTGAGTGACTTTCACTTTCACTTTCAAGGAAACAAACGAAAACTAAAAGAGAGAAGAGAAGAAGGGGAGACATACTTTTCTTTAGCTAGTGGGTTATTTGAGCTGTCACTGGGTATTTCCATCTTATGATCCTTCCACTTCCTCAAGCTAACAATTCCAAAGGAAAGGGAAAAATTGTGGTTTTTGAGGACTGGGCTGTAATTCAAGGATGGTTAAGTGTTCGACAAAGTAACTCTGCCTGGTAAAGAGTGAATGTCAGGAGAAAGATGTAGCAAAGTGGATGAGAAGGAATTATGAGATCTAGAATCAGATTTCTCTCACCAATGCCATAAAAATCTCATTATCAATTGGCTAAGTAAACTTGTATTTCAAATTAAAAAAAAAAAACAAAAACAAGGAAACTTTGTGAGATGTTCTTTTTAAGTCAAAGATTAAGTCTTTATTCTTTATGGATTCATTCAATTTTATGTTCCGTTGACAACATAGCCATCTCAATTACAAAATTTTATTGCTCAACATTTTTCTCAAAAAAGAAATATTCTGAGAATTAAAGAACTTACTGGAAATCAATAGTGTTGGTATGGACATTGCAGGCCATTACTTCACCCCCTAAATTGCTAATCACACTATAAATAATCTTCTCTAAATCAGAGTTTGGGGGTTAGAATACTTTCTGTCTCTATATTTATTTACTTGGCCATATGCAAAAAATAACCATTTTGGAAGCAATCATTCAGTGCCATCCACATTGACTGGAAATAGCAATGCATTTTTTTCCTTTAGTCTTGGTTTCAATCACTGGTAGACTGGCATGAACAAGCTGGCAGTGTGAACCACAAATGTGTTTACTTACAAATATGTACTGAAAATCTATGTTTATATCTATATTATATGTTCCCATATGGTGAGATGCATGTAATAAAGACATGCAAATATATGTATTTATATATTTCTATGTATTGAATATATGTTCAGTTCAGTCAGTCAGTTGTGTCTAACTCTGTGACCCCATGGACTGCATTATACCAGGCTTCCTTGTCCATCACCAACTCCTGGAGTTTATTAAACTCATGTTCATCAATTTGCTGATGCTATTTAGCCATCTCATCCTCTGATGTCCCCTTCTCCTCCTGCCTTCAATTTTTCCCAGCATCAGGGTCTTTTCCAATGAGTCAGTTCTTTGCCTCAGGCGGCCAAAGTATTGCAGCTTCAGCATCAGCATCAGTCCTTCCAATGAACATTCAGGACTGATTTCCTTTAGGATTGATTGATTTGATCTCCTTGCAGTCCAAGAGACTCTCAAGAGTCTTCTCCAACACCACAATTCAAAAGCATCAGTTCTTTGGTGCTCAGCTTCCTTTATGGTCCAACATGTTACATGTAAATAATTAGGCAAACATATGTGTTTACATATATTTTATGTATATAATATATGCAAATATATATTTCCCTATATAGTGAGTGTGTAGTTAATTTGGAACAGATTGTTTTTACTTCCCAGGTTGTCTGATCTTAGACATGATAAATGTTGTGATATCTGGATCCCAGAATCAAGGAACTGATTAAAAGCAAACAACTTAAGTAACAAGAATCTACTAATCTCTAAATTAAAAGGGAGCCAACTCCAGCAGGAGTGCAGTGAATGACATTTGACAAAAAGCCTCTTCTCTGATGGACACACCTTTTCCTCTACATCCCGAGGACTACTGTGTTTTGGGACCTCTCCCAGGCACACAGAACCAGGAACTGGTAAATGGTCAACAAATATATCCAGGCGCTTGGATCTCAAGCAAATGTGGGTTTTACATAATAGTTCAAGAGCCCTTGGGGACAGCTGACAGTGGAACAAGATTTCAGTCCCTTTGGAGGACAGTGGAATCTTGAAAGACATCTGACCTTTCAGAAACGTTCTTTAAGTCACGTGATAGACACCGGTTAGAGTAGAAAGCAATCCTAAAGTCCTCCGTAAGTTGGTAGTAGATTAATTGTAAGAATGTCTTCAATTGTATCCCACCCTCTATCCATGCCCCTTGTTATATGACTTTAGAGGTCCCCACCATCGAGTAGAGCCCACTTCCCCTTCTCTTCAGTGTGGGATCCCCTTGTGACTTGGCCAAAACCACAGCCAATAGCCCATGGCAGAAATGACAGTGTTCTAGCTTGCAGCCCATGCTCCAACTCTGTGCCTGCTTCAGCTCGCTCTCTCAGAACCTTGCCTCCGCCATGTAAACAAACCTCAGCTACTCTGCTGGACGATGAGGGACACAGGGGCCAGTCATCCATTCAGTCCTAGCTGATGGCCAGCCAGTAGCCAAACATTAGTCAAGCATCCTAGCCCCCAACTGACTGCAGAGGCATGAAGGGGCTTGTTCAAGTTCAGCCAAGCCAGATCCAGATCAGCAGAACCACTCTGCTGATCCCTGGGCTTGTGAGCAATAATAACTGCTCATTAGTTCAAGCTACTGAGTGCTCCCATGGCATGTAATGTAACAATATCTACCTGACAGAAACCAACAAATCACTGCAAACATCAAGATGGCGTCACCTGTTTACCCACATGTATCCCATCTCTGGGTTTCCCTGGTGGGCTCAGAGGTAAAGAATCTGTCTGCCAGTGCAGGAGATGTGGGTTCAGTCTCTGGTCTGGGAAGATTCCCTGCAGAAGGAAATAGCAACCCACTCTAATATTCCTGCTGGGAAATCCCATGGACAGAGGAGCCTGGCGGGCTACAGTTCCATGGGGTTGCAAAAGAGTTGGACATGACTGAGCGACTAAGCGATAACAATAGCAATCCCATCTCTAATAAGTACTGATGGCCTGACACGGTATCCCTAGGAAGCAAGCCATGGGAGCTTCATTCTGGTGAAGGTCCATGGCTCCGCTGATGCAGTGTCTACATGAGTGCTTCTGCCCATCTTGTAAGCACGCAAACCAACCTATGGCCTGGCCGAGAGCTCACCCACGTATGTCTGTAGTCCATTAACTTGCCTCTTTTTCACTTCATTGAACTTAAAGAGCAGCCAGCGTCTGTTCAGAAGCCACACCATGATTCCTCCTGCCTACAACCATCGCAATAAACCAGACAGATTTCTGGTTCATGGTAACAGCTCCCTTTATAGGAAGACGACATGGTAACAATAAAACGGCCTAGAGGGAGGCTTACAGAACCTCATCATCAAGTCTCCAGTACATCCATGAAATAAAAATCAGCATGCACCACCCCAAGCAGGCATGAAACCAAAAATAACATTTGAATGGCCCAACCTCTGCCAGTCCTGGAGGTAACAGGCTTTTACATGCTGCGCAGTGCAGTGTAGGGAGAACACTGCATTGGAAGTCAAGAGAGATGCCCTTCTCCTCTTGCTCTGACTTCCATAGTTGCAAGGCTGAGGTCCCCTGGACACTTGGACTCTCAGGTAACTGCTGAGCATGCTTCTAGTCCTGTGATCTCAGGCTCTCATCCTGCTCTCTGAGCCTTCTACTTGACAGCTATGAATGAGTGTACAGAAATCAAAATGATGTAGTGGAAAGACTTCCAAACCAAGCAGGTTCAGTCTCTGCCACCAAGTTATCAGGTGACCTTGGGCAAGTTCTACCTCTCAGCACCTCAGTTTGCTCATCTGTAAAATGGGCGGTTCCTTCGTGCTGCATGATCTTGAAGGGCCTTTCTAGCTCAGGATGGGTGATTTCACAATGTCTTAAGGTCATAAGGTTTTTTTGCTTTACATATATACATGGAATCTAGAAGGATGGTACTGATGAACCTGTTCGCAGAGCAGGAATGGAGACAGAGACATAGAGAACAGACTTACGGACAACAGTTGGGGAGAAGAGAGAGAGGGTGAGATGAATGGAGAGAGCAGCATGGATGCAGATACACCAATATACGTAAATATATAGCCAATGAGAATTTGTGTCTGACTCAGGGAACTCAAACAGGGGCTCTGAAATAACCTAGAGGGTTGGGAATGGGTGGGAAGTGGGAGGGAGATTCGAGAGGGAGGGGATATATGTACACCAATGGTTAATTCATAGTGTTGTATGACAGAAATCAAACCAATACTGTAAACCAATCATCAATCAATGAAAAATAAATATTTAACAAACAAACAAACAAAAAAGCATCATAAGGTTTGTAATGGCTTTCTAAACAGAGAGTGTGACTTAGACTGAGGCACAGAGACCGAGGCGTATTCAGGCAGTCACTTTACCCAGCCAGAGGTAAGTCACACAGAGCTTGGAGTTAGCATGTCTGATTTCTGACAAGCAGGAATAAGGGCCTGTCATTTGCATAAGTGCTTCTGGTACCAAGGAGAATGTCATCCACTATCAAAACCAAGTGTCTTGGAGATTTTCTTGGAGGTCCAGTGGTTAAGACACAGCTTCCAATGCAGGGGTTGTGGGTTCAATCCCTGGGTGGGGAACTAGGATCCCACATCCTCCATGGCCTGCTTCCAACCGAAAAAAAAAAAAAAAGACTAAGTATTTTCTCTACCATGCCCATTATGTAACATTTCAGTGTGCCCCCGGGGGTGCTGGACAGCTCAGCATATACTCTGGACGTAATGTGGCTGATGGGATGTCCATGAACTACTGCCTTTATGTCCAATTGAAACTCTCAAGCTCAAGGTCCTCCATGCAGTCTGTCACACAGGGACCAGGCAGACCAATTATGGGGCTTCCCCACCTACAAGGAGACAAGACACAGACACTCTGTGATGGAGGCTTTTCCAAGCATGGCCTGGGAGAACCTCTGCTGGATGCGTCATCACCAACAAGACCTAGTTGTATTCACTGGAGCTCAGAGTATTTCAAAAAGTAGAGTGGAGACCAGGTCACTGGAAAGCCAGCATCTTATAAGTGCTAATCAACAATGACATGACTCTTATCAGGAGGGCGAGATTCGGGAAACTAATAGACAAAAAAAGTTGTTGCTAGAGTCCTCCCCACGGTCCTTCATGTGCCACGTCCCTGATTTCTTTCAAAACACCCTCGATCTTCTAGCACCTGATACTGCCTCTGACCACTAATAGGATTGGCCCCCAGATCTATTTTACGATATGATAGGGCTTCATTCCATCTGGTTGTGGAAACCTTCTACTCCCATTCTCCTTTAAAAAAATAAAAAGCTTACTGTCCTTTACCCTCATGAACTTAATCTCTACCTTGCCCTAGGTGACAACTGGGATAACTAATTAATCCCCCCAATGTAAACCAGTTTACGTGTTTGACATAGTATATCAACATCCCTACAGAAGGTATTCATAAAAGATAAAGAAATAGGAAAAAGTCTAAACATCTTTAAGATCACCAGTCATCAAAGCAATGCAAATTAAAACAACAAAATGTCACTTTTCACTTATCATATTAACCAAGAGGCTAATCCTCATTGCAAGTAAGGGTGTCATGTGGCTCACTTAAAATTTGTATAATAAGTTTTACTAATCTTCCAGGAAAATTAAAAGTTCACAGACCTTTTAGTCCAGTATTTTTTCTAGGACTCAAACCTAAAATCATATCAGAAGTAAAGACAGAAATTGGTATAGGATGTCATGATACATTATTTATGATAAAAACCACATGTACTCCAAAACATGTAACTAGGGAATGGTATTTTAGACAGCTTTCAAAAATTAGGTTTTTTTTGATTTTATGTTAAAGTTAACTAGGGAATGGTATTTTAGACAGCTTTCAAAAATTAGGTTTTTTGATTTTATGTTAAACAGAGTTAAGTAATATACAAATCTGTATATATGATATTTTCTCAACTGACATTTTAAAAGCAACATAGGGAGGTACAAAATTTTAATAGGGTTCTTTCTAGATTAATAAGTTGGAGGGTAGTTTTAATTTCCTTTTGTAACCTTTTCTGCATTTTTCCATCTTTTGAAATAATGAGTACAAATTATTCTTATCATCAGAAAGAAAATTCCTTAAAAACTCATAATAAAGGGACTTCCCTGGTGGTTTGGTGGTTAAGACTTTGTCTTCCAGGGCAGAGGGTGTGGTTCAATCCCTGGTTGGGGAGCTAACATGTCTCATGGCCAAAAAACGAAAACATAAAACAGAAGCAATATTGTAATGAATTCAATAAAGACTTTAAAAATGGTCCATATAAAAAAAAATCTTAAGAAAAAATAAAGTTTGCCTGAGTTTCTTTCCTGGTGGTTCAGATGGTAAAGAATCTGCCAGCAATGCGGGAGACCCAGGTTCTATCCCTGGGACGGGAAGATACCCTGGTGAAGGGAATGGCTACTCACTCCAGTTTTCTCGCCTGGGAAATCCCATGAACAGAGGAGGCTGGCGGGCTACAGTCTATGGAGTCCCAAAGAGTCGGACACAAGTAAGCGACTAACACTTTCACACTTTAACTTGCCTAATTTGGGCAAATTAAAAAAACAAAAACAAACTCAAAACAAAAACAAAGGAAGGAGATTAGATCTTTAGGGATCAAGCTACCTGTTGAGGATCCTTGAATCACAGAATGCATGACCTGACTTTCTCCCCAAATACGATCTTGAGCATGAAGGCTGCTTCTAGGGATGGTCAGGCTGATGGGGAGACTGGCAGCCCTGAGCAAGGCACCCACCCTCCTGCCTCCCACCTCTCATTGGAAGCAGTTAGAGGAAATGAGTGGTCTGTATAGGGAAACCCATTGCAGCTTTGCCAGCAGGAACCACTGCAAGAAGGGAACCACATCACACAGGCACGCCGAACCAGTTATTGAAGATGGATGGTAAATCTGGCCTAAAGAAGATCGTGTGTACCCCTTCTGTTGACTCCTGGTCGGTCAACTGACTTAGTCTCCATCTGAGGTGGGAAATGTCATGCTTGCTCTTCAGATTCAGAGAGGAAGGTACTGAGTTGCTAAGAGTAATTGGCTTTTTTTTTTTTTTTAAGATTTTTTTTGATGTGAACCTTCTTTAAGGTCTTTATTGAATTTGTTACAATATGGCTTCTGCTTTGTGTTTTGGTTTTTTGGGCTGCAAGGCATGTGGGATCTCAGCTCCCCGACCAGGGATCGAACCGGCACCCCCTGCATTAGGAAGCGAAGTCTTAACCACTGGGCCACCAGGGAAGTCCCAGTAAATGGCTTCTTTTGAAACTCAAAGAGAGAATGACTGCCCAGCCTTCTTCACCATGCACGTGGTGCTCTGTCCACCAGGGGAACACATGCACCATGTGAGTGGTACCCTGTGTCCATTTATATCCCATCTTGAACTTTCCCAGACTTAAAATTCCTATAGCCTTGATCCCCATGCCATCAAGTTAAAAGCTGTGTCATCAAATCCATAGTCCACCAGCCTCTTAGAGAAGGGTAAGTTTCCACAAAGGGAACTTGTTTTCCTTAATTTCTTCCTAAAAGCCTCAGAACTTCCAATTCTCATTTACAAAAGATTTCACTGCATACCAGAAACTGATGAATTAAACACTTCCTGGTCATGTTTATACGTACTTGTCTTGAAACCTTTTGCGGGGGTCGGGGGGCACATTGTGCTGCACGTGGGATCTTAGTTTCCTAACTAGGGATTGAAACTGTGCCCCCTGCGTTGGGAACATGGAGTCCTAACCACTGGACCACCAGGGAAGTCCCTCAAACTCATTTTTTTTCTCATTGTGATAAAATGTATGTGCACGCCCACTCAGTTGTGTCTGACTCTTTGGGATCCAATGGACTGCAGCCTGTCAGGCTCCTTTGTCTATGGGATTTTCCAGACAAGACTACTGGAGTGGGTTGCCATCTGCTCCTCCAGGGGATCTTCCAGACGCAGGGATCGAACTCATGTCTCTTGTTTCTCCTGCATGGTATCTCCTGTTCTTTACCAGCTGAGCCACCATTAGCCATGTGTAAGTGTGCAGTTCAGTGCATTTACATTGCTGGGCAACCATAATTACTGTCCATTCTCAGGATTTTTTCATCATCCCAAATTGAATGTTCCACCCATTAAACAATAACTCTCTGTTCTCCCTGGGCCCAGCCCCTGGGAACAATCATTCGACCTTCTGTCCCTGTGACTTGGCCTATTCTGTGTATCCATACAAAGTGGACTGTCACACCACCTGTGTTTCTGTGTCTGGCTTATCTTACTCAGCGTAACGTTTTCAAGTTGAACCAAGATTTTTGAAGTAACAGAATCTCTAAGTGGATCAGCCAGCCTGTAAAGTCCTTCCTTCTTACTTCCAGTCCCTTGACTTTTCCTTTTCAAAAGTCTTATTTGACCAGTGCTCCCTTTTGGAACAGCCAGAGTCCTGCGATGTTGGACAGACTCCCTTAGGAAGTGTGCGAATTCCCTGCCAACCCAGGAACCAGGCAGGACTGAGATAACCACTTGGTGGGGATGTTGCAGAATTTTGAATTAGATGAGCTTCAAACTCTGGTTCTATTCGAAGGCCTTGTGACTTATATAGATGAAGGCTCCTGTTTGTTCCTTCATTTATTCACGT
This sequence comes from Tragelaphus eurycerus, assembly GCA_935064755.1. NCBI lineage: Eukaryota > Metazoa > Chordata > Mammalia > Artiodactyla > Bovidae > Tragelaphus > Tragelaphus eurycerus. Next base: position 4,509,855 of record CAKXYN010000034.1, on the reverse strand, counting down.
AGGAATCCGTCAGCCTTTCCCGAGTGCCTGTTGCATATAAATGAGGGATCTTGATGCAACGTGGTGACAGGTCATTTTGACTTGGCTCCCAACCCCTGGGGTGGAATCAGAAGCTTGGGCCCTGCCCTAGGAGAGTTGCCTTCGCTCTCAGTCAGCTGGCGCTGGCAAGTACACCCAGAGAGGACTGCCAGTTACCTACATGCTTGAGTGGAGATGCTGGCTTGTGGTAGAGGCTTCCTTAGTCGTGCTACTCTATATATCAGCCAGAAAAAAATAAACAGACTCAAAGGGCAGACCTGGGTCCTGAGACTGCTATTCCCCAGACTCTAGTGTAAAAGCACAGCCCAGTGACTCCTCTGCTGCTCACTAACACTGTGATCTGCGGCAAGTCACCTAAAACTTTGTGAGCCTCAGTGTTCTCATCAGTAAAATGGGGATAAAACATACCCATCCCAGGACTCTGGTAGGAATGAAATGAGTTGGTGCCTGAAAAATGACTTGCAAAAGGCTTGACACGTTGAAGACATTAAGAAAATGCCAGGCCCTCCCGCAGGGTTTTCTCCAAAGACACCCATCGTTGCAATACCCATGCAGCCCTACAATAAGCCAGCCCTGGACCTGTTGGCACCAGAATGAAGAATCAGCATCTCCTGGGCTTCTTTCAGATTGCTAGCTGGGGACAGGGAAAGTCTGCTTCAGAAAAACCAGCATGCTGGTTTGAGAGGGAGAATACCCCTTTAGGTATCAGCAGAGTAAATCTTGAGAGGCATAAAAAGAGGTTCAATCCAAAGAAAACCTAGTCTTCTATGAGTCAGGAATACGATCTGAGTGGTTCTCTGGCTGGAGTTCAAACACAGCATGGATCAGGATCTGTGTCTCAGGACAATTGTCTCCAGTGGCCGCCTGCATGGAGGTGAATGCCATCTCATCAGGGACAGTCTTGTCCAGGAGGGACTCACTGACCTGCTGGCAATCCACAGAGAGCAACTGTCACCCGGTGGGGAATCTACCCCGAGAGATGAAGCCAGTGGAAGGGAGGTGCATGTTTGGTGAAGGCGAGGGTGTGGCTCGGAGTGGCCTGTGGTGATGCGTTCACACTGGGACCCTGACTGACCAGAGGCTGTGAGGAGCTCACACGTGGAGCAGGCAGAGCTGCAAATACTGCCAGGGTCTCTGAGGGGTGGAGGCATGTTCATCTTAGACATTCAAGAATAGAAATCGTTCCTCTAATTAGGAATGATGACCTCATGTTCCTGTCTGGTACCAGTTCCCATTCTCAAAAGTGCACAGGAGCTGGGGGAGTGAATGCTCGTTCCTTGTTTTAGTTGCTTCAGATGAGGTCTTCGTTGGGTTTTAAACATGAAAAATAGCTAATTCTCTCTCTCTCTCTTTTTTTTTTAAATAATTGGGTTTTCTTAAGGGGATGACAGAGGATGAGATGGCTGGATGGCATCACCGACTTGATGGATATGAGTTTGAGTGAAGTCCGGGAGTTGGTGATGGACAGGGAGGCCCGGTGTGCTGCAATTCATGGGGTTGCAAAGAGTCGGACACGACTGAGTGACTGAACTGAACTGAATATCATACTAAATATTTCTGTCTTTTGCTTATTTACTTACTCCGTTGCTCTAACAATTTAGTTGTTGATGTTGTTTATACACTAAGTTGTGCCCAGCTCTTTTGCAACCCCATGGACTGTGGCCTGCCAGGCTCCTCTGTCCATGGGATTTCCCAGGCAAGAATACTGGAGTGGATAGCCATTTCCTTCCTCATGGGATCTTCCCAACTAGGGATTGAACCCATTTCTCCTGCATTGGCAGGCAGATTCTTTACCACTGAGCCAGCTGGGAAGTCCAACAATTTAGTAGTCAAGTTCTTATTTCTGAGCCATTCCTGTGTCTTAGAACACTTGCTTCCCTTATCCCTTCAATGGGTAAGGTTCATAAGTTCATTATTGTCAATTATTTAATGCCATGACATATCAACCCGGGCCCTCTGAAAAGCAGACCCTACAACAGAATACACTGCAAGGATTTTATTTGGGAAAATGTCTTGGGAGAAAATTGGGAGGGAACTGGAAAACGCTGGGAGAGTCTTCTACTGAAATGCTAGTCTGACTTTGGGTTGGAGAGAAGGAGTGTGTGAGACTGCTGTGCTGTCCTAAGTAAGGTTTGACAAGGGTGTTGGGGAGTCCGGAAGGTGAGGGTGACCTTCAGGGAACTCTCAGTATCCTGCCATGTGTGGTCATCGGCTCAGGGCAGACCATGTGAAGGGCTGACTGGGTGCAAAAACCATGATGGAGTTAGGAGACCAGCAGCTGGGGACTTTGGTGGATGACATTTTCTGCAATTTGAGGTCACAGAGTCACCACAGTGGCAGAGTGTCTCAAACTTAACTGTTGACATTTTTTGCCAAACAGTCCTATGTTGTGGGGTCTCTCCTGTTCATGGAGGATGTTTGTCAGCACCCTTTGTGACTCCGCTGGTAAAGAATCTGCCAGCAATGCAGATTCAATCCCTGGGTTGGGAATATCCCCCGGAGAAGGGAAAGGCTACCCACTCCAGTATTCTGGCCTGGAGAATTCCATGGACTGTAGTCCATGGGGTCGCAGAGTCCGACACAACTGAGTGACTTTCACTTCACTTCACTTGACCTCTACCCACTAGGTACCAGTAGCCTCCTCCCTCTGCAGTCATCAAAAATGTCTGCAATTCATATTGCCAAATGTCCTGGGTGTGGGGGGCGGGGAATCACTTGCAGTTAAGAAACATTAGAACAGAGAAGTTTAGAGAAATTTGGGAAGGTTTCTCAGGAAAATCAAAAAATCAGAGTGAAAGAAGATCCCTCTGAATATATCATGAACTATGATCATTTATAACTGTTGGAGAAGACTCCAACAAATGTTGGAGGAGACTCTTGAGAGCCTCTTGGACTACAAGGAGATCCAACTAGTCCATCCTAAAGAAAATCAGTCCTGAATATTCATTGGAAGGACCGATGCTGAAGCTGAAACTCCAATACCGTGTAGAACTGACTCATTGAAATAGACCCTGATGTTGGGAAAGACTGAAGGTGGGAGAAGAAGAGGACGACAGAGGATGAGATGGTTGGATGGCATCACTGACTCTGGACATGAGTTTGAGTAAACTCCAGGAGTTGGTGATAGACCGGGAGGCCTGGCGTGCTGCAGTCCATGGGGTTGCAAAGAGTCAGACATGACTGAGTGACTGAACTGAACTGATATATCATTAATATTTAATTATAGATTCAGGATTATTAAAAAAGAAGTCACAGGTGACAAACTATAAGTAAACAAGATGACCTCACTATAGCAATGTGCACTGCATGCCCACAGGTGTGTGTGATAAGTTGCTTCACTTGTGTCCAACTCTTTGCAACCCCATGGCCTATAGCCCACCAGGTTCCTCTGTCCCTGGGATTCTCCAGAGAAGAATACTGGAGTGGGTTGCCATGCCCTCCTTCAGGGGATCTTCAGGACCCAAGGATCAAATCCCAGTCTCTTCAGTCTCCTGCATTGGCAGGTGAGGTTCTCTAACCTACCTGGGAAGCCCCAATATGCCACTGACTGGATATTGATTTCCATTCCAAGTAAAATTTCCTGCCTTGAGATGAACTTACAGTCAGATGTCTTATATAAGGACACAAAAATAAAGCTAAAAAGTGAAATAGACCTCATGTGTCTGTGGGCCTCACGTGACCCATTGTAATGCAAGCACAAGACAAGCTTACTTATTTTGGAGATGGATGAGAATCCCTCCCCTGCAGTAGGAAACATCCATTACAGGGACGGGACACACTGAGTTCACATTTAACTCAACAGAAACATGTGCATCGGGAATGGAAATGAAATCCAGGGATAAGCCAGATGAGGTTATCTGAGGTTCTAGGAATTGAGTGTCTCAGATTTTCTTTTCACCAAATCATTAAAGAGCTTTTGACTTGCCAGATTCCGCGAGGTCACAGGTTAACACCAGCAGGTACGTTCCCATCTGGACTGCGGAGCATACCCGCACATTGACTTGAATGGCTCTGGGTGTGAGGCTGGTCTGAGCACGGCTACATCTCGCCTCGATGGTGCCTATTGTCTCCTAAAAGGTCTTTTGCTTCCTCCCTTGTTATTTTCCACAGAGCAGCCACATTGCCTTCTTTGAAACAAATCAGATGCCACGTTCCCTCTCAACTCTAAAGCCTCCCACCTTTCCTATTCCACATATAGGATTAGTCATGCTCTGACACCCAGATCCTGGCTACTCAGAGATGGTCTGGGGACCAGCAGTGGCGAGGGCTTCCCAGGTGTGTCTGAGGGACACAGACTCCAGGTCTGCCCAGACCTCCTGAATCAGGGTCGGTACATACACTGGAGCTTGCAGAGCTCAGTCCTTCTCTCTCCCTTCATCTTCCTCTGCCCTCTCCCCTCCCCTTGCTCCTCTTGTGTAGCCAGTTTGGGCTCTGCAGTCAATCAATCTACAATGTTCCAGCCCGGCTTTCTGACCTTCTACTCACCCCCCTGCAGGCGCCTCTAATATCATCTCAACTCCGGAGGCTTCCTGATTCCTGTGACTAAAGCCTTTCTGAGTCTCCAACCCTGTTGGCCCAGGTCACTCCTCATCCTTATTTTAAGTCAGAGTGCTCACCTCTACCTGCCCTGTGATACACTGCTACACATTCCTATTGTCTGTCTCCAGGTTCATGGGAGTAGGGACTTTGTACTTTTTTCACTGATGAATCCCTGGACCCTAGAACAAAGCCTAGCCCACAGTATGCTGTTAGTAAATAACTGTTGACTCAATGAGTAACTGAATCAGGCATCCTTATGGAGCTCAGTCCCTGGAGACGGAGGAAGCTCTGAAAGAATACAGAAGAGGCTGGGGTCCTCCTGATCACCCAACGAATCTGGCTGCCTTGTCTGACGTCCTGTGATGCTCCCTTCAAAGCTGCCCAGAAATGAATCTCAGCCAGAGGCAAGTATCTGACTGCAGGGCAGATTCTCTGCTCAGTCAGAGAATAAGCCCGGATCAAGCTGAGGCTCTGAGAACAAAACACGAACTGCCTCTCCCCTTCTGGCAAACAGCAAGCAGGAGGATCAAGCTGTGCATTTCCTTTAGATGAGGTGGTTTTTTTTAAAAGGGAAAATGGCCAAAGTTTCCAAAATGCATGGGATATTTTTTTATTCCAGAAGAAAGATTTACTTCTAAAAAGCAACCCATTTATACATTGCTGGAGGATTTGTCTGGAACAAAATTAAAATAGGAGAACTTGATTGGACACATCTGGAGCAGATGGACGTGTTGTGCTTGGCTTCCTGTGGATGTTTAAATTGGGGTTAAGATCGGGGAGATGGTAACACTGTCTGAGGACAGGTGCCTGGAAAAGACGAGCATGGAGGATGCGCGGAGGTGCAGCGTGCAATGCAGCGGCCTGAATCATGACCAATCTTTCACTCTCTTGCCCCGTCAAAGCTATGCTTAAATGTTAATAGGGGGAAAGACGATGAAGGCTCAAGAACAGACTCTGAGACTGTAAGGTTGAAGAACAATTCGTATATAAGGATAGTGTTAGTCCCTCAGTTGTGTTCAACTCCGTGATTCCATGGACTGTAACTGGCCAGGCTCCTCTGTCATGGAATTCTTCAAGCAAGGATACTAGAGTGGGTTGCCATTTCCTTGTCCAGGGGATCTTCCCTGCCCAGGGATCGAACCTTCGCCTCTTTCATTGCAGACAGATTCTTCACCATCTGAGCCACCAGGCAAGCTACATAAGAATATCTTTTTAAAAGGGTCTGTATTGAATTTGTTACAATATTGCTTGTGTTTTATGGTTTGGTCTTTTGGCCATGAGGCATGGCACCCCAACCAGGGACTGAATTTGCATCTCCTGCACTGGAAGGTGAAGTCTTACCCACTGGACCGCCAGGGAAGTCCCCAGAACGCCTTGCTTAAATCTATGCCCAGGTTGTCTGAAGGCTAAAACATCAGCTGGAGAATTGTTAGAAGAAAAGCTTCTCTTGCCAAACCCCTAGTCATCCCAAACTCTCAAAACCTGAATGAAAACTTTCATACGAAATGTGGGTGTGTTGAGGATCAAGTCAGCTCTATGAGGAAGTTGCAACCAGGGTGGAGATACAACACTGGGAAAGGTTTTGAAATAAATGAAATATTCAGCAAATTGCACTTGGATGTTGATATTAATATTTTTAGTTACTGAACCACAAAGAGATCATTAAGTGACCCACTGCCACCGTCTTTACTCAGATTTTCTGCTTGGAATTAATTTATTTTCTTTTTTTTTTCCCACTCATATAAACAAATTTGTTGTAGGCTTTTGGTATTCAAAGGGATATTTATAAGAAATAATATAAAGATAATAATCCCTGTGTTTCTGGAGGAGAAATGCTGAATTTCATACACAGAGCTATCACTTAGGACTAGACAATGCTCTGCGGACAGAAGATGGACTAACATTCACATATTAGAAAAATGTCAGTGTCAACAAATATATTTTTATTATCAGCAAAAAAAATACAACATAGTTCTTAGTAACTCTGAAACACATCCATCTTTAAAGGCTCTTTTTCTCTCATTTCAGGTTCCCAAACTACCACAAATGATCCAAAAGACCTTATTCTCATAATCACTCAATGTTAGAAATAAAATGCAATGATAACCAATTTCAAATTAATTTATATTATGTCTCAAGATACTTATTTCAAAATAATGTCTCCATTATTGGAACTGACATATATACATTAGTATAAAATAGATAAACTAATAAGGACCTACTATATAGCACAGGGAACTCTACTCAATGCTCTACAATGTCCTTTACAGGAAAGGAATCTAAAAAAGACTGGATATGTGTATAACTGATTTACTTTGCTGTACACCTGAAACTCGGAAAAGGCAATGGGAACCCACTCCAGTACTCTTGCCTGGAAAATCCCATGGACGGAGGGGCCTGGTAGGCTGCAGTCCATGGGGTCGCTAAGAGTCAGACACGACTGAGCGACTTCACTTTCACTTTTCACTTTCATGCATTGGAGAAGGAAATGGCAACCCACTCCAGTGTTCTTGCCTGGAGAATCCCAGGGATGGGGGACCCTGGTGGGCTGCCATCTATGGGGTCGCACAGAGTCAGACACGACTGAAGTGACTTAGTAGCAGCAGCAGCAGCAGCAGCACACCTGAAACTAACATAACATTGTAACCAACTATACTATAAAAATTTTTTAAAACAGGGACTTCCCTGGTGGTCCAGTGGTTAAGACTTCATCTTCTAATGCAGGGGGTGTGGGTTCGATCCTTCAGGCTTCAAGGCCAAAAAATCAAAACATAAAACAGAGACAATGTTGTAATAAACTCAATAAAGATTTTAAAAAATGGTCTACATCTAAAAAATTTTAAAGATAATTTAAAAATTAAAAAAAAAAAAAAAATGTCTCCAGTGATTCAAAGGTACCATCTCATTCTCAAACCTCTCAAACCTAACTTTTAAGCCCTGGCCAAACAAAATCAACCATTCTCTGCAATTATAAAGCAGTACTTCTGCAATTGAGGGACCCAAACTCCACCCTCCCCCAAATATATGACTTTCATTATTCTTTTAGAGCTTAAATGACTTTTCTGGTAACAGCAGGTAAGAATAAGCAAGTCATGGTGGTTTACAAATAATATAGGCAGTACTTTTATGTCTCTCTTTGGAAGCTATCCTGGCATTTGTATTCTTTTCTGATTGTTTTTGTGCCAGAAAAAAAAAAAAAAACTACAAGTATTCCAGAAGTTGAGAGAAGGTGGGGAGTCTCATAGCATCTCTAAATTGCTTCCAAAAACTTTAAATGATGCTTTTGGGGACTGGGAAAGACAGAAAGAAAAACAAACCTAAGTCTGTCCCATAACCACAAAGCACATATGCAAGTCATAGGAAAGAATGTGTGCGTGCATATATGAGGGGAGAATTTGGCCTCGACCAGGCTGATAACATGCTTAATCAAACGGTTCATCATTGTACCTCTGTGAATTTTCTCTTCTGACTTGGGCAAATTTATGGAGAAATGAACACAGATTCAGCCAATTCATTCTGAACTCTCTCAATGGGTCATTATTTTGTCAATCAAAACACAGTTCTCCAGCCCACTGAACTTGAAGAAATATGCCTCCTTTCAATTGCAAGTGTGCTTATCAATCTTTTGTCTCACCAAATAATTTGATAAAAGTTCCAAGAGGTGTTTCCAGTTTGGACAAGGGAAATATTGATTTATTTTACTGAGAACCACTAATATTTTGGTACAGATCTCTAAGATAACAGACGTACCCTTTGAAACACAGTCCAAAGATAGACTGACAGTTTGATCAATAATTCATGATCCTTTGGGACACCGAGGCAGGAGGAGTTAGAGGCAAATTTATGAAGTAGGAGTTTGTCTTCAGTGAACTCTCTTAGCCCCTTCTCTGAGCCTCTGGCCTCCAGAAGCCTAGCACCCCTTTTCTATGTTGACTACAATCTCACAACCAAGCACCCTTTCAGCTGTCTCCCTGCTCCCACCTCAAATGTACCTGTGTGCATCACTTCCTCGGGGTCTGGTTTTCTGAGACTGGCCAGTGACAGATCCTAACAAAGATATTATCAGATAGTATTTAGTTTCTAGGTCCCCATTCCAGGAAAAATGGAAGTTTAATATTGGAAACTTGAAAAAGCAAGGCTCTAACCTGAATGGTGGAGTGAACGGTGTTTTTTGCTGACTTTTTCTCATGAAGGCAAGCTAATGGGGAAAAAGCCACCAATAATGCCATTGCTTCAACCATCTCTGTGCCCTGCTGGTATTCTAGAAGGCGGACATGCCGTGTGCCTGTATCCTGTTCTGAAAACGCATGCTGGCTCTGGTCTCACACTTCTAGAGCTCAGGTTGGCTTCAGGAAGTTCTACTGGCCTCAGGAACAGGAACGTAGCCCAGAACACGTACAAAGAGACCCATCCTGACCAAACCTAATGTGGCTCTGGGTCCACCCTTGGGAGCAGACCCAAAAGCGAGTCCACCCAGAGAGTCACAATGCAGGAGATGTGTCTGCAAGTGCACTGGTGTGGGAACCCACCAGGCTCCCCACGGTTCCCTGACAGTGACATTCCAGCAAACGAAGGACATTTGTCCACAGTTAAACTTAAAAGACTTGCAATGGATGTAACAACAGGCTTTATAGGACTTTTTGCATAGGAGCAAAAGCAAAGTCTTCCCATCATAAAGGATTTACCCCACTTTGGAGATTCATTAACACCCAGACTCTTCTCTCCTCCATTTCCCTCTAATCTATGAATTCTGGTATTATTGAGTCAAGACCCCAATTCTAATACTTCCATTTCTTTCTTAAAAAAAAAAATAATCTATTTATTTGGCTGCACTGGGTCTTGTGGCATGTGGGATCCAGTTCCTGGACTAGGGTTCAAACCCAGGCCCTCTGCATTGGGAGCATGATGTTTTAACCACTGGACCATCAGGGAAGCCTCTCATACTTCCATTTCTTAAATTGTGCTTAAATAATTTGTTAATTGTGTTCAAAAGCTCTTGACCAAGCTACCCCTAACTAGACAGGGTGTGATATAAAGCTTCAATCTCTTCTTTTTTCTTTAGCTCTACTTCTCTGATTAGTTTCTGGGAAAAATGTTTCAGACTATGGAAAATATAGTCTCACTGTTTCTGGAAACTTCTCTGATTTAGGAAGACCTAGAACTGGTACAGGACTGAAAAGAAAAAAAAAAAAAACAAAACGTGAAAGAATGTATATGTATGTATAACTGAATCACACTGCTGTATAGCAGAAATTAACACAATGTCATAAATAAAAGAACACAAGATTCTGAGAGAGAGAAAAGGGAAAAGTTCAGGAAAAAAGGCTTTCCTGGTGGCTTAAATGGTAAAGAATTCACCTGCAGTGCAGGACATCGGTGTTCGATCCCTGGGTTGAGAAGGCAAAGAAGCCCTAAAATACATTTCATCTATTTTCTATTTTGCTACAACTTCTGTTACCCTTAAATACAAAGGCCTGCAATTAGCTTTAATTTAGAAGCACCAGAAGGAAAGCAGAAGGAAAATAAAATCAAAGGTGGTGATGAGAGCAAGAAAATATTTGACAAGGACTTGATCAGTATAATCAATGTTTAACTGGATCATGATTTTAACTTAAAGTGGGGGTGGGGGTGGAGAGAAAATGAGTCTGCAGCATTTGTAGCTTGATCGCTAGCATTTGCCAATTTTTTGTGGTGTAAATGCTCCCAACACGACCAATTTCAAGCTACCAAGAGGATGTCACTGAAGGTATTACATAAGGACTGCATTACATACATTACTGAATGCATTACATAATACATATGTAATACATAAGGAAGAGCTGCATATAATTGGCTTTTCTGAGCCAGTCAAGTCTGTCCCAGTCCACTGCTGAAGACCAAATTTAGTCTGGCTCGTCAAGCTGAAATTGGTAAGCTCAAAGAAGTAGTAGCCGTCATTTCAAGGCAACATGGTGAAGTGTTTCTGGAACATTTATTAAAATACCTTTTCCAATAATGTCACTTTTTGAAAATTAAAATTTATATTTCCCTACTTCTGTCTTGTAAGTATTCCTATGAGTTTGTGTCATCTTCTGGTATGGTCATGTGCAAATTTTAAATAGTTTATTTCTTTCAAGTAAGTGAAAAAACAATTCCTGTGATGTAAGAATGAGAAGTTGCAAATTCAATATGTAAACTGAGGAACCCATAGTGATGCTGTTTGTATTTCACATAATTCATGATTCCACAGGATCTCTAATCAGAGGCTGGGACAGCCCTTCCTAATGGTTTAGACGATTATTCATTTATTTCTGGACCTTCATGACTCCACATGCCACAAGGTTAATAGATGAATTTGATGAAGTGTTTTATTACCTTCAATACACTTGCCATGCAAAGCAGACCACTTAACATTCCTATTTACATACAACTTTGTCTTTATTCTGCTCTGATAACTTTATATTAAAACGTTCAGCTTCACAGCAGCACTTAAGGTAATGAAGGATTTTGTGTTTAATATGGGTGTTCATAAAATATTTACAGATTGTTGTGTATGTGTATGGATGGATGAAAAATAGATGCTATATTTATTTATAAACCCCAAGTGCTAATCATGTATGAGGGACAGAGGAAGGGCACTCTTGGATATAAATTACATTCTAATCACTTTTGGTTCACATACCATTGGAGCAACTGTCATTACACTGCTCTTCACGTGAAAGATGCATTTTGTTGGTTAAAACGTCACTATGAAAGGGACTTTCCTGGGCATCTAGTAGTTGAAACTCCACCTTCCAAGGCAGGGGGTGTAGGTTCCAGGCCTAGTCATGGAACTAAGATCTCACATGCCTCAAGACCAAAAAACCAAAAACATAAACAGAAGCAATATCTTAACAAATTCAATAAAGACTTTAAACATAGTCCACATCCAAAAAAAAAAAAAACCTTGATAAAACTTCACAAGAGAAAAATAATAGTAAGTTCTCCACAAATACTTGTTTTCTGCCCATCTGTGTGAATTTAAAAAATCAATAAACCATTTGATGTTTTGGTAGGAAATTTCCTTTTGTCTCCCATTGGCATGGTCCAGTATGCATTATGATCCCACAAAGTGAAACGTTTGCTTTTACCACTAGAGTTTCACTTTAAAAATTTAGACTGGCTTTACCCAGAGAGCTTGTCTGTCTTCCCAGGTGAAAAGCGAAAAAGTGAAGTCGCCCAGTCGTGTGTGACTCTTTGCGACCCCATGGACTGTAGCCTACCTGGCTCCTCTATCCATAGGATTTTCCAGGCAAGAGTAGTGGAGTGGGTTGCCATTTCCTTCTCCAGGAGATCTTCCCGACCCAGGGACTGAACCTGGGTCTTCCGCTTTGCAGGCAGACTCTTTACTGTCTGAGACACCCTGTTCCTAGAAATTTCAGCACCAGAGCTATTTTTCCCACTGGGTCCTGGCTCTAGGAGGCACAGGTAGACAGCCGAGCCTCCCTGTCGTGGTTCCGTGGGGACCTGGAGGCTTTATGCTCTAGTGACAGGGACTATGAGACCATAAGCAAGTCAAAGGCATGAAAAGTGAAGTGAAGGTGTTTGTTGTTTAGTCACGTCCAACTCTTTACGACACCACGGACTGCACTCCCGCCATGCTCCTCTGTCCCTACTGGAGTCGGTAGCCATTCACTTTTCCAGGGGGAGTCTCCCCAACGGAGGGATCGAAACCAGGTCTCTTGCACTGCAGGCAGATTCTTTCCTCTCTGAGCCACCAGGGAAGTATGCTCTAGTGACAGGGAATGTAAGACCACAAACAGATCAGAGGCATAACCTCTGGGAAAAGAGCCCCCAGCACTGGCAGGAAGTCATGGAAAGTGCTCCGATTTCTCAAGTGTCCACAGACTTTTTGAAATAGCATATGCAGCCCTGATATAGAGTTGCTAGGATTTAGAACTATTCTAGCCTCTCTAGCACTGCTAAGTTGCTTCAGTCGTGTCCAACTCTGTGCGACCCCATAGACGGCAGCCCACCAGGCTCCCCTGTCCCTGGGATTCTCCAGGCAAGAACACTGGAGTGGGGTGCCATTGCCTTCTCCGACCATTTAAAAACAAAACTTGGCTCTCCTCTTCTTTATCACCACAAAGACTCTTTTAACAATTTATTTTTTACAAGAGACTAAAGGAGTATTTGACACTTTATTTTACAGCCATGGGTATCTATGATTCTATGCTAATAAAGGCCACAATTTATAAGTATTTGGAGGGTAGGAAAGAAGGGAGGGGAGGAGGGAGGAATAAGAAAGTGAGGGAGAGAGGAAAGAAACAATGTGATTTTTTTTAAGTTTCTGAAGTATCTAACTTGGATAATGACTATGGTTTTGTGAACCAAGTCAGTCTCCAAACACTGTAGTTTCTAAACATGTAGTTTAGACCTGTCCTTTGAAGGATATTCTAATACTGTCATAACCTGACAAATGAGGCTGTCTTACTCCTCCTTGGCTTGAAAACTTGAGAGTCCTGCAGGGAACTGGCCAAATCATACACCTCAGAAAGACTTGTTGGAAGGATGGTGGACTCCTAATACATGAACTAAAATCCAAAGCAGAATGTGGAGATGTTACAGGAGAAAATATTTTGGGAAAAACTGAGGCAGCCTTTAAGAAACTGTCTCAGAGAAATAAGATTTTTCTTTTCTAAAAACCTTTTTAACCATTTCCTGTACCATGATTAAACTTACACACACACACACACACACACACACACACAAATACAAGGAAAAGAAAGACTGAGGTGATCAGCATGTTGAAAATTTGAATTTATCTTTGATATCCTAAATCTGAGGAAATAAAAGTGAAGTTGCTCAGTCGTGTCTGATTCTTTGCAACCCCGTGGACTGTAGCCTCCCAGGCTCCTCGGTCCATGGGATTTTCCAGGCAAGAATACTGGAGTGGGTTGCCATTTCCTTCTCCAGGAAAGAAATAAAAGAATAAAGCAAATCAGCAAAATCATTATCCACACAGTATTCATGGAAATTATTGGGAAATAAATCCCTTTACCAGGACTGATGACTGTTCCGTTTTAGCGAGCGCATCTGCTTTTTATCACTGTATAACAAATTACCACAAACTTCAGTTCAGTTCAGTCACTCAGTCGTGTCCGACTCTTTGTGACCCCACGGTTTGCAGCATACTAGGCCTCCCTGTCCATCACCAACTCACAAAGTTTACTCAAACTCATGTCCATTGACTTGGTGATGCCATCCAACCATCTCATCCTCTGTCATCCCCTTCTCCTCATCTTCAATCTTTCCCAGCATCAGGGTCTTTTCTAATGAGTTGGCTCTTCACATCGGGTGGCCAAAGTATTGGAGTTTCAGCTTCAGCCTCCGTCCTTCCAATGTATATTCAGGACTGATTTCCTTTAGGATTGACTGGGTGGATCTCCTTGCAGTCCAAGGGACTCTCAAGAGTATCCTTCAACACCACAGTTCAAAAGCATCAGTTCTTCAGCACTCAGCTTTCTTTATGGTCCAACTCTCACATCCATACATGACTCCTAGAAAAACCATAGCTTTGACTATTCAAACCTTTGTCAGCAAAGTAATGTTTCTGCTTTTTAATATATTGTCTACGTTTTTCATAGCTTTTCTTCTAGGAGCAAGAATCTTAATTTCATGGCTGCAGTCACCATCTGCAGTGATTTTGGAGCCCAAGAAAATAAAGTCTCTCACTGTTTCCATTGTTTCGCCATCTATTTGCCATAAAGTGATGGAACCAGATGCCATGATCTTAGTTTTTGAATGCTGAGTTTTAAGTCAGCTTTTTCACTCTCCTCTTTCACTTTCATCAAGAGGGTCTTCAGTTCCTCTTTGCTTTCTGCCATAAGGGTAGTGTCATCTGCATATCTGAGGTTAGTGATATTTCTCTCAGCAATCTTGATTCCATTTGTGCTTCATCCAGTCCAGCATTTCACACGATGTACTCTGCATATAAGTTAAATAAGGAGGGTGACAACATACAGCCTTGACATACTCCTTTCCCAATTTGTAACCGGTCTGTTGTTCCATGTTTGGTTCTAACTGTTGCTTCTTGACCTGCATACAGATTTCTCAGCAGGCAGGTAAGGTGGTCTGGTAGTCCCATCTCTTTCAGAATTTTCCAGTTTGTTGTGATCCACACAGTCGAAGGCTTTAGCATAGTCAATGAGTAGAAGTACCTGTTTTTCCGGAATTCTCTTGCTTTTATGATCCAGCGGACATTGGCAATTTGGTCTCTGGTTCCTCTGCCTTTTCTAAATTCAACTTGAACATCTGGAAGTTCTCAGTTCATGTACTGCTGAAGCCTAGCTTGGAGAATTTTGAGCATTACTTTGCTAGTGTGTGAGGTCAGTGCAATTATGTAGAAGTTTGAACATTGTTTGGTATTGCCTTTCTTTGGGATTCCTTGGTGGCTCAGAGGTAAAGCCTCTGCCTGCAATGCGGGAGACCTAGTTTTGATCCCTGTGTCAGAAAAATCCCCTGGATAAGGAAATGGCAACCCACTCCAGTACTCTTGCCTGGAAAATTCCATGGGCTACAATCCATGGGGTTGCAAAGAGTCAGACACGACTGAGCTTTCACTTTTTGTTGGAAATGGAATGAAAACTGACCTTTACCATACAATGAAAGTTTTCCACAAACTTAGCCACTTCAAACAACAACACGCTTCAAATCCCACAATTTCTGTGGATTAGGAGTCTGGACACAGTGTAACTGGGTCCCTTACTTAGGGACTCATGGGTGTTGGCCAGAGCTGTAGTCACATTTAAGGTTCAACAAGGGTAGAATCTGCTTCCAAGGTCATTCATAATGCTGACAGAATCTACTTAACTGGCTCTTAGCTGGAGGACACCCTCAGTTCCTGAGGTCACCCACAGTTCTGAGTGGGTTTCCCCAACGTGGCCATTTGTTTCCTCAAAGGCAGTAAGAAAAGAAGAAGCTCCAGCAAGACATATAATCATCTGTAATGTAATTAGATAATACACACACACACACACACACACACACACACACACACACAGAGAGAGTAATTACATATATCTGGTCAACCTTGCTGAATTTTATCAGTAAAAAACAAGTCAAAGGCCCTGTTGCCTTCATGGAGAGGCAGCAAGAGACTGACCCAAGGTCAGGTATCATGGGGACTATTTTCAGAGTCTGTTCATTACAGTAAGCAATCATCTTGAAACAATCCCCCCAAAATTACACAGGAATATTCTTAATGTTTTTCTGTGAAACTGTTGCAAAAGGGCTGCTGCTGCTGCTAAGTTGCTTCAGCCGTGTCCAACTCTGTGTGACCCCATAGACAGCAGTCCACCAGGCTCCCCGGTCCCTGGGATTCTCCAGGCAAGAACACTGGAGTGGGTTACCATTGGCAGTGTGACATAAATAGAGAATGAACATCAATCTCATTGGGAAATTAGGGGAACATATGCCTAGAACTGAACTTATCTGAATTATCTATAAACAACAGCCAAATAGAATCCCAAACAACAAGTGTTACATGTTTCTCCCATAATATTATAGACCTAGGTGCCATGAAAGCTGCATTTTCCATTCATTTAGAACAAGAAATTTGGACTAATTTTCTTCTACATTCAAAGGGAGTCTTGCTTTTATTCTTAATTGTGCTTGATATTCTGTGTTCCCCCCAAAAGCAGCCTCCTCTGTGAGTTGGGTAAATGAGAGCTCATTTTGAAAGCACAACTACATCTAAGGCAGGGGGAAAGGTTCCTTGTTCCAACTGCCTTATCTTCAGCAGAAATAAATGGCACACTTCTCCAAAGAGTGGTGGATTTTGAGTTACTCTAGCTGTGCTGACACCACGTTACCCTTTTCAGTGGGATCACAAAATTGGGTTTACAGAAGATTGCCTGGGACACTTCTTTTACATCACAGTGCAGAGAATGTCTTTTAAGAATTACCATTTTTCTCCCTAATTTGTGGTTAGAATATCATGCTTTGATATCTTCAGAGCAATAGATAAACTAGCTTTTTAAAACAAGATCTGACTGAACTAAAACAATATCATTGTTGTACCTCTTAGATAACACTTAATCCTAGTGCTTCTTAACTAAATTTTATCTGTACCAGCTAACAGGTCTCTCTGTTCTGGTTAACACACTTCTTTTTTTTCTCTACTATATATTTTTTTACCTTTTAAAAATTGTATAGTTGATTTACAAAATTGTGTTAATTTCAGGTGTACAGGAAGATGACTCAGTTACATAAATGAGTGTGTGTGTATATATATGTTTTTCAGACTATTTTCCATTATAGGTTGTTACAAGATGTTGAATATAGTTTCCTGTGCGATACAGTGAAATGCTTGTTATCTATTGTATATATAGTAGTATATATCATTTAATACAGTACTCTAATTTATCCCTCTACTCCTCTCTCCCCTCTCTGGTAATCATAAGTTTGTTTTCTATGTTTGTGAGTTGAGTTTGTTTCTGTTTTATAAATAGATTCATCTGTATTATTTTTTAGACTGCACATATAAGTGATATAATAAGATACTGTTTGTCTCTGAGTTATTCATACTTCACTTAGTATGATAATCTCTAGATCCATCCATGTTGCTGCAAATGGCAATTCCATTCCTTTTTATGGTTGAGTATGGCAGAAAGTGAAGAGGAACTAAAAGACTCTTCACGAAAGTGAAAGAGGAGAGTGAAAAAGTTGGCTTAAAACTCAACATTCAGAAAACGAAGATCATGACATCTGGTCCCATCACTTCATGGGAAATAGATGGGGAAACAGTGTCAGACTTTATTTTTGGGGGCTCCAAAATCACTGCAGATGGTGACTGTAGCCATGAAATTAAAAGACGCTTACTCCTTGGAAGGAAAGTTATGACCAACCTAGATAGCATATTCAAAAGCAGAGACATTACTTTGCCAACAAAGGTCCGTCTAGTCAAGGCTATGGTTTTTCCTGTGGTCATGCATGGATATGAGAGTTGGACTGTGAAGCAACCTGAGCACCAAAGAATTGATGCTTTTGAACTGTGGTATTGGAGAAGACTCTTGAGAGTCCCTTGGACTGCAAGAAGATCCAACCAGTCCATCCTAAAGGAGATCAGCCCTGGGTGTTCCTTGGAAGGACTGATGCTGAAGCTGAAACTCCAATACTTTGACCACCTCATGCAAAGAGTTGACTCATTGGAAGAGACTCTGATGCTGGGAGGGATTGGGGGCAGGAGGGAAAGGGGACGACAGAGGAGGAGATAGCTAGACGGCATCACCAAATTGATGGACACGAGTCTGAGTGAACTCTGAGAGTTGGTGATGGACAGGGAGGCCTGGCGTGCTGTGATTCATGGGGTTGAAAAGAGTCGGACATGACTGAGAGACTAAACTGAACTGAATATTCCATTATGTATATGTGTGTGTGTGACATACAGACATCATCTGTATATAAAGATACACACATCATCTTTATCTATACATTTCTTGATGGACACTTAGGTTGCTTCCCTGTCTTAACAATTATAATCAGAAAGCACATTTCAGTGTTCTTTTTCCCAAACTAAGGAGGCCATATGTTATAAACAATCCAAACCATGTCTACTGATAGTTTGGGAGAATCCAAAGTCAGGATAAATCACAGTGGCTTGGTCCTTTTGACAAACTGAGACTAACCTGTTAGATACTGTTCATTAACAGGAATCTGAGCAAACTCTGGGAGATAGTGAAGGACAGGGAGGCCTGGCGTGCTGCAGTCCACAGAGTCACAAAGAGTTGGACACGACTGAGCAAATGAACATCGACAACAACTGTGTTACCTCTTCTTGGATCTGGTTTAGTAAAGTATCACTGCAGGAATATATGTGCTACCTCAGGGACGAGGAAGTAACTTCACTTCCAAAATGTAAGCGTTCCCTCCTGCCTGGCTCGATGGATTAATCATGTCAGTTGTTAGTTTCACATTTCATAAGAGGGTTTTCAAATCAAGACCCAAAGCTCCTTTTCTCCTCCTACACAGCAGTATGTGCCACTGCTGTTGTGAAACCATCATTTACACATTGTTCAGACTTCTCATCCAAAAGGTCACAGACTTATACAGACGAGATGTTAATGCTTCCTTTATGCTGAGACCTTTCTAACGTACCTTACTTTTTATTTTAAAAGATCACTGCAGTTACTAAGTGTGGCTTTGATAAATATCACACAGATTAGTCAATGTTCATTGACAACAATTTTAGATGATAGAGGAAGTAAAAATCTGTCATTGTCACATGATACTGAAGAATTACACTTTTCTACAATTGATTAGCAAAAGAAGAAAGCTGTTTTGTTTCTTTTGCAAAGCTGGGCAGCTTTCAAGGCCCTGTTGATAGGCCACTTCTTCCAGGAAGTATTCTCAAATCCCACCATTCAGAATCCTTCCTCCTTCTGTAATCTCATAATATTATTTTGGAACCACTACAATAGCACTCATTTCATGCTCATTCATATCATAGTTTGTTTTTGATGTCTTTTCCAAGTGAATCACAAGTCCAGTTATAACAGCATTCGGCCAAGTTTGTGTGTGTGTGTGCATGGCAAATTGTAGACACTCATTATTAAAACAAGAAACATTTCTCAGATTTTTTTTTAAATCTTGGAATGTTGTATAGTATCCTCACAAATGGTTTGCTTGATTATTACAGCAACGATGAGTCTTGGAGTTAATCAGCTTTCCTCTCTGTGTTTATTAGGGACTTGGTTTTCTTTTAGGCATCTCTCCGGAGTTTGATAGCATAGATTTTCATTTTAAACTGAAGTATAGTTGATTTATAATAGTATATTAGTTTCAAATATACAGCACAGTAATTTAGTATGTTGCAGATTATAGATTATTGTAAGATAATGGGTATAATTCCCTATGCTATAGAGCATATCCTTGTTGCTTATCTATTTTATACCTCTAAATCTCATACCCCTAATTTGTCTATCCACCCTTCTTTTTCCCCTTTGGCAACCACAAGTTTTTTTTTCCTAAATCTGTGAGTCTATTTCTGTTTTGCATATACATTCCTTTATGTATTTTTTTTTTTGGTTCCACATATAAGTGATATCATACAGCATTGGTCTTTGACTTATTTCACTAAGCATAATATTCTCTAGGTCCATCCACACTGCTGCAAATGGCAGAATTTCATTCTTTTTAATGGCTGAGTAAATATGCAGAGAACATCAAGAGAAACGCTGGACTGGAAGAAACACAAGCTGGAATCAAGATTGCCGGGAGAAATATCAATAACCTCAGATATGCAGATGACACCACCCTTATGGCAGAAAGTGAAGAGGAACTCAAAAGCCTCTTGATGAAAGTGAAAGTGGAGAGTGAAAAAGTTGGCTTAAAACTCAACATTCAGAAAACGAAGATGATGGCATCCAGTCCTATCACTTCATGGGAAATAGATGGGGAAACAGTGTCAGACTTTATTTTTGGGGGGCTCCAAAATCACTGCAGATGGTGACAGCAGCCATGAAATTAAAAGACACTTACTCCTTTGAAGGAAGGTTATGACCAACCTAGATAGCATATTCAAAAGCAGAGACATTACTTTGCCAATAAAGGTTCGTCTAGTCAAGGCTATTGTCTTTCCTGTGGTCATGTATGGATGTGTGAAGAAGGCTGAGGGCCAAAGAACTGATGCTTTTGAACTGTGGTGTTGGAGAAGACTCTTGAGAGTCCCTTGGACTGCAAGGAGATCCAACCAGTCCATTCTGAAGGAGATCAGCCCTGGCATTTCTTTGGAAGGACTGATGCTAAAGCTGAAACTCCAGTACTTTGGCCACCTCATGCGAAGAGTTGACTCATTGGAGAAGATTCTAATGCTGGGAGGGACTGGGGGCAAGAGGAAAAGGGGACGATAGAGGATGAGATGGCTGGATGGCATCACTGACTCGATGGATGTTGAGTCTGAGTGAACTCTGGGAGTTGGTGATGGACAGGGAGGCCTGGCGTGCTGGGATTCACGGGGTTGCAAAGAGTCGGACACGACTGAGCAACTGAACTGAACTGAACATGCCAGTGTGTGTGTGTACACACATACACCATGGCATAGCCATTGTAAATAATGCTGCTATGAACACTGGGGTATGTGTATCTTTTCAAATTAATGTTTTCACTTTTCCCGGATATATACCAAAGGAGTGGAATTGCTGGATGACATAGTTTTATTTATTTTTTTGGCTGCCCCGTGAGGCATGTGGGATCTTAGTTTCCTGACCAGGGATCAAGCCTGTACCCCCGCATTGGAAGCACAGAGTCTTAATCATTGGACCACCAGGGATGTTCCTATTTTTAGTTTTTTTTACATGTTTATCTTACTTTTGTCTTTACTATTTTCTTTACACTAAAAAATTTTTAACTCTTCTCTCAAAAAATTCAGTTAAGTTATATTAACTCTTTACATTTATGTATTTTTGTGGCTATCTTAATTGTGGGTTGACCCAGAATGTTTAAACATAACCCAATAAACAAACACTCAACAACTGATTACTGAACTGAATTGATTTTATGGTATTTACGAAATTCTTCTTCTGTAGGAGTTACTCACTGGCTGTGTTAATTTCAGAAAAATGGTAATTAGTTAAAGATGCCAATCTTTGGGAAAAAAAATCAAACACCTTTATTTTTTCTCCACAATAGTCCATTATTATCAGAATCACCCAGATAGCAGGTAGGCAGTTACAGTTCTTCTATTGGTTTTTGATTCCATTTCTTACATTTAAAATGGAGCAGGATGGGTAAAAGATCTCCAGGACCTTCACTTCTCACACTGTGGGATTCTTAAATAGCCTTGGCTCTTCACGTCTCTCTGCCTATGTTGACACAGCCCCAGAACATCGGGGAGGAGGTTTAAAAGCTGATATAAATCTTTCAGGCCCTTGGTTTCCCGTGTTGGTTTAAATTTCTAGACTGATGATGAATTTAAAAAGAGCTCTTGTAGGATTTGACAGGGTGAGAATGTCTTTGTGGCCCACCCAGGAAAATCTCAGGATTTTTATGAAGCTTCACAAGTCATGTGAGTATATAGATGGGGAAATCAATGAAAAAAAAAAAAAATGAATCCACATTTAAGTAATAGAACATAAAACAGCTAATGAAATTTCAAAGCTAATTTCTCTGTTAATGGTTAGTCATATATTTGGAAAGCCTAGAAAAACGACTGACGAGAAAGATAAGGCAAGACAGAGGGACTTCCCTGGTGGCGCAGTGGTTAAGACTCTGTGCTTCCAATGCGGGGGACACAGGTTCGACCCCCGGTCAGGGAACTAAGATCCCATCTGCTATGCAGTACAGCCAAAACAATATATAAAATTAGTTTTGAAAAAAGACAGGTGGAGAAGAAACCATAAAAAGTGAACACTGGACAATGGGAACAGGATGTGGGCTCATGGGATGAGAGTGAAACTAAACCATTACTTCTCCCAGTGCCCCAGACTTTCCAAGACCTGCAAGGCATGCCCACACATCTCTGGAGCACCAGACAGGAAGGCGATATTCCATGATGTTTAGGACACACGCTGTACGTGGCTTCTATTCATGTATCAGCTATGCTACCTTGGTGGTTTTCTGATCTATTCAGATTACTGTCTGCAATATGAAGATAATAACAGCACATCAACAAAATAAAACGTGTTGCCTCAAAATAGGAAAGTCTCTTCATTGAGAACTTGTAATCCATCATGACAAGCATATTTTATTTTCCATTTTTCAAGGTTGTTTCTATGAAATTTAATGTAATATATTTTTGTCATGAGCTTTACAGTCAAAGGCGTATAACTATATACAAATTTGATCAGATCAGATCAGATCAGTTGCTCAGTCGTGTCCGACTCTTTGTGACCCCATGAACCGCAGCACGCCAGGCCTCCCTGTCCATCACCAACACCCAGAGGTCACTCAGACTCACATCCATCAAGTCATTTACTATTACTTTGCAGAGTGAATGAAGAAAAAAGAAACCCACAGATATTTTCAAAAGGGAACATATTTGGCAGAAGATGTAGATAACAAGGTGTCTGCCAGTCAGGTGTTTGTAAGTTCCAAAGCTGCAATTCAGCCACAAAACTGCTAGTTCTTTATGCAGAATCCTGATCATTTCTGCTTCTGATACTTGCTTTCACAACTTCAGCATTTTGGGCAAGTTTTTTTTTTTTGTCTCCTTTATAACTGCCAATAAGTCGGTTTTCCTTTACACACTATATATGAAAGAACTATTGAATTGGAGCTTGTGTTGGAAATTCTTAGGAGGAGGCATTTCTGAGTGTACAAAAAACTAAGACAAACACAAAATTTAATACCGATCATTCCCAATTTTGTGATTTTTATAAATCTCCTCACTTTCCAGGTTCTGCAGATTTTTAGGATTATAACTATATGGTAAAGAATACTGTATCCTAAGCCTTCCATATGTTGGGTGGTTTCTGCTCACAGTAATTTTGCAGGTTAGTAACAACAATTCTCCTCCATCACACATAGAAAACAATTACAAGAAAGTTATGAACTTTCTCAAGTTTGTAAAGGTCAGAGCCAGGTTCACAGAGAATAATTTATCAAGTAAGACTTCCCAGGTGGCACCAGTGGTAAAGAATGTGCCTGCCAAAGCAGGAGACATAAGAGACGTGGGTTTGACCAACCGAGGTCAGGAAGATCCCCTGGAGGAAGGCGTAGCAACCCACTCCAGAATTCCTGCCTGGAGAATCCCACGGACTGAGGAGCCTGGTGTGCTACAGTCTGCAGGGTCACACAGAGTCAGATGCAACTGAAGTGACTTAACACATATGCACAAGACTGAGAGTGGTACGGGTCTAGGGCATGAAGTCTACTTTAGTCAAGACAGACTTGAAAATATGAGCAGGGAAAAGAATATTCTGCAAGGGAGAGCTATTAAACACATTTAACATTCATCACAAATTATTACATATACATATTTACACTCAGACATACCTCCTATATTAGAGGATATAAAATTAGGAGTCTGTTTTAGCTTTTGTAATGGGAAGGTCTAAGCAGTCTGGCCATGACTGCTCAATGCTGAGGAGGTTATACCAGCACAGATTTTGGTCTTCACTCTCTAGAGACTACTGTTCAATAAATCTTGGGTGGGGAATGACTATGCATATTTTACAAACATTCCTTGGATGAAGCTGGTGTGTAGTTGTAGTTGAAGAGCAAATGCTTCAAGATATTTAATATTTGATGATAATTTAACACTTGACCACTTCGTCAGTAGTGCCTGATCTAAGAGGCTACAAAGAAAAACACCATGTTTAATTAATAGCCTTTCTACTTGCATGACTTGATAAAGACACACACATATACAGACGTGTGCCTTCAGTGACTGGAGCATTGGAAGAGGTCTTGTTTTTAACCACCATTTAAAACAATCATGTAGTGAAGGCATCGTGGATTAGATCCAAGAACAGAAAAAAAGTGATACTGGTAGAAAACCTAGTGAGATCCAAATAAAGCATGAAGTTTAGTTAAAGTAGTAAGCCCGGTACAAACAAACCTTCAAGTTGAGGACTTATAAAGATGTGAAGGTGCCCACGGATGCCAGCTGTAGTGCTATATTATTGTACTTTTCAAGGTACTGTATGGCAAGATTAAAGATGTTTATTCTCTGAGTTTGTTTTTTATATACTATTTTTGTGAAAAGCATTATAAACCTATTAAAGTACAGTACAGTCCTTTATAGCTGACTGTGTTAGTTGGGTACCTAGGCTAATTTTGTTGGACAAATTGGACTTAATGAACACACTCTCGGTATATATAGGGGGCTTTCTATAGTATTATACTGATGTTAATTTCCTAGCTTTAACAAATTACTGTGTTTATGCAAACTTCCAACCTTTGGGGAAGCTAAGTGAAGAGTGGATGGGAACTCTGTACTTTCTTTGAAACTTTGATGGCAACTTAAGATCATTCTAAAATAAAAAGTAAAGTTTTCAAAACATCATCAAATCCAGATACAAAATGGAAGTGTCACTTCCGTTTTCCAGGTTATGAAGCTGATCCTAAGGTTAGGTTTCTCTCTTCCATAACCGTAGCTGTAAGTGATAATGGGGAAGGCAGAGAGAAGGTAGGAAGTGAAAGGTCAGGAGGGGCAAAGAGATCAAGAGAACACTGAGCAGAAGCAGAATCCAGGAGAACCCAGCCCAGGGAAGGTGCTGGAGGCTGCATAAAGCTTCTCTGAATCACAGAGATTACACTGATCCTTTGAGAAATTTCTCTCTGATGCTGTACGGGATCAAATGGTTGAATGCTTTTGGCATTTAGCAAAAGCTATGGGGGCAGGGCCCTGGTAGGATATGGGGAATCAAGTTCTAAAGGGTTACTGAAAAGAAGGTTCTGGGAGTTAATGTTGATGCAAATTAACTTCAGAAATGAAGAGGGGCTCATCAGAGAGCACTGAAAAAGGAGAACTGGGCAGGAGGGAAAAATGAAGACTCTCAGGAACAAAAGAATAGATGATTGAGACCTTTGGTGTCTACGTTCTGCAGGTTGCTCCTGATTGGAGGTGATGTGTGGAATGGCTGGTACAGCCAGATACTTTCTCCAAAGTTGCATATTTCATCGATGACTCCTTCTTAAGTGAAATAAACATGTTGTTATACACAGGGTCCAAATTAAGTAGCCTGTGACCTTTGGTTTTCCCAAAGGATTCCTGCCTTTGGGGGACTTCTTTCTTCCCTCTCCAGACTTTCCCCTCTGTGAGCTTCTCTTCTGATGTACCTTTCAAAATAAACGAGCACAGGAAGGATATCGAGGTGTTTGCGCAATCCCGTTTCCATCCAAACAAGTTCAGGCAGTTGAAGGCTACACGCCCAGGTTTGGGGGTGTGCATGACAATGGTGTCCCAGGATCACTCATCTTATCAAGTTGGGGCAGATAAATAGACAGAGGTACGACATGCGTTACAACATGTTGGGAACTCATGAACCATCTAATTACCCACTGCAGGATGCAGTTGACAGCCAAGTCCCAGAACTTGTAAAAGAGGACAAAGACAAAGAAATGAATGAAATATAACTCCTGTACAAAGTTGATTACGAGAGGTTGATAAGAGGAGAGATGTGGCGGGGGGGAACTTTCACGTAAGTAGTTTGGAATGTGATTATATAAACTGGAACAAGAGTAAAACCCACAGGCTTTCACATTTGACAGAAATGAGAGTTTAGGGAAAAGAAAAGTTAGTGTATCTTTCCTATTTATATTTCCCTTTCCTATTTATATTTCCCTGAATAGCTACTGTTCAGATGGCTATCATTTGGTAGTCCTGTATTGGTTGGAAAAAAAAAATTCTATATTTCTATTTTTCTTAAGGAAGGTAATTATGTGCCTCTTTTTTTAACTGCAAAAAGTCAAAACTTTTTTCTCTTTTTGGTGGTTTCTACCTGGAAGGTGAGTCCCAGGTCAGAGTATCTCTGTGACCCATATTAGGGTTTGGGATTGGAATCAGAAGGATCTATCAAAACTGTAGTCCATAGCCATGTGTTTATTTATTCTTATTGTTTATTGTTTACTCTTATTGATCTCAATTAAACAATAAGCTGCCGAGCTAACTTACATTTCATTTTGCACTTGGATACTAAAATTGTTCATTCTGAGCTTTCTTCATTGAAGAGGCAGTCTGTTGGCAGTAGTTACGAGGCTGGACTCTGAGGCTAGATGGCCTGGGATTGGTTGTTAGCCCTGCTACTCAATAGCTGTATGTGATCTCACTTTATAACTCTTTACACTCAGGTTTCTTCTCTGCAAAAGGGGGATGATAGTACTTATCTCATAGGACTGAAGGGACTAAATGAGTTCAGAGATGTAGACGGTCTGGAACTTTCCCTGACACATAGTATACAAGGACTGGCTATTATCATTATCATTCATTGTGTGTTCAGTCACTAAGTGATCTCTCTTTGCAACTCTATGGACTGCACTCCATCAGGCTTCTCTGTCCATGGGATTCTCCAGGCAAGAACCCTGGAGTGGGTTGCCGTTTTCTTCTCCAGGGGAATCTTTGTGACCTGGGGATCGAACCCGAGTCTCCTGCTTGGCGGCAGATTCTTTACCTCTGCATCACCTGGGAAGCCCTATCATTCATTCATTCACCTGAAAAGCCCTACAGTCCTTCATTGTGGGAGGGTCAAATCCCTTACTTTTCCCCCAGCTTTGAAATGATACTTTAGAGGGGGAGTGGAGGAGCAAAAGATGGACAGAGAGACTAAGCTAAATCCTCCTCTTCACACACAAAACACCCAAGGAAAACTGTAGGAGGCGAGTGTGCAGAAAGGAAGGAAAAAATTTGGCTTGGTATCTTAAAATGAAATTTCTCCAGAGCTCAACACAGTCATCAGTTTGATTCTTGGATTTCTCATCCTGTTTGTGTGTGTCCTAGATTCAGAATCATAAAGTGGGCCAGAGTTTTCAACACTTCTTAGATTACAGCTATTAAATCACTCTTTTGAATCACACACGGCTCAAAATATGGTTGTACTTAGCACATGGTCATGGTTTTCTGCCTTAAACAGTGTGCCAAAATTCATTAGACTAATCTTTCTTCTAAATGACCCCCAACATTACTATTTCTTACACAGTGAATTTCAGAGCTTGCTATTGATTTTCAAATCACTTTGAGAGGCACTGCCATCCAAGTGAATGTGGTCTTACTACCCTCTTTTGTGTAGTTAGAGCTGGCTGTCAATCATCATCTCATGATGGGGGTGGGGTGGAAATGAGCAGTTACCTGTCTTCTCTAGACTTTGCGATTTTATAAGCTAGTAAGATAATTTTTTTAAAAAGTAAGGATTGATATCAAGTTGCCAGATTTATTTTTGAAGGAAAACAAACATAATTATCATCTACTGTCACCGTTCATAAAAAAAAACCCTTTAATACTTTGATAATATAGTTATATATAGTATAAGTGATATTTGCACATATATACATTTTCAGAAGGAGCTTGTCAAGTGGAATATGAGAAGGAAAATGTCTATTTTTCAATAAATTTCGACATTTTTTTCTCAGAATGTAAGAGCCTTTCCTATTTGTCTCTATTACCCAGAGCCATTTTTAGAATTTAAAAGGTACTTAATATTTGTTGAATAAGTGAATGCCTGTACATGTCTGCAAACTACACAGTCATCCTTTCTTTCAATTTTTCATTACAGACGATCTCTAATAAAACATCATCAGAGTCCAAACAGTACTGCTGCTAAGTCGCTTCAGTCGTATCCAACTCTGTGCGACCCCATAGACGGCAGCCCACCAGGCTCCTCCGTCCCTGGGATTCTCCAGGCAAGAACACTGGAGTGGGTTGCCATTTCCTTCTCCAATGCATGAAAGGGAAAAGTGAAAGTGAAGTCGCTCAGTCGTGTCCGACTCTTAGCGACCCCATGGACTGCAGCCTATCAGGCTCCTCCATCCATGGGATTTTCCAGGCAAGAGTACTGGAGTGGGGTGCCATTGCCTTCTCCCAAAACAGTACTGGAAGCTTCTAATCTATTAAAATAGACTTCGAAGTTTGCCACAAATTATGTGGAAAAAGACTAGAGGGTAATATAATTATATATTTAAAAGTCCACAAAAATGATAGTAAGACTTTTGAAAAGGTTGCTAAATATTTTTATAATTAAAAAATGTAATTTAAAAAGATATTCTAGCCAGTGTACTTCAAACTGTGTTTTGCAGTGTGTTATGAGAATCGATTCTTAATGCATCACAATCCCCTTTAAAATATGAGATAGAGGAGCAGAGAATAGAATAGAAATATCACTGTGCATCACATAGGTGATGTTTTGTGTTATAAAAATCTTTCTATTTTTGGAATTAAATAAATACACATGAAAATATCAATGAACACATTGTGGACTGTGGGTCTCAGTGGCAAAAAGCCTGTGATCCACTTACATAGTCCTCTTTCTTGCCTCTAGTCAAATACAAAGCCATCTGTAACAGTTTTTACTTCATTGCTTTCTTGGAAAGAGTGCCTCAAATCTTCCTTGAGGTAGTAATGCATAATAAATAACTAAACTAGAGTGTAACTTTGCTAGACGTCTTATGTCAATTGTTTTGATGGGATCAGTTAAAGAGTAGAATAGCAAATATTGTGGTATGTGTGTGCTCAGTCATTTCTGACTCTTTGTGACCCCATGGACTGTAGGCCGCCAGATTCCTCTGTCCATGGCATTTTCAGGCAGGAATACTGGAGTGGGTTGCCATTTACCTCTCCAGGGGATTTTCCCAGGAAGATTGTTAGAAAGAGATGAGAAAGAGAATATAAAAGGCACTGAAAATGTTGAACTTTACCTGAATCTTGTGCTCCTGGGAAATAATGATTA
Source organism: Tragelaphus eurycerus (assembly GCA_935064755.1). Taxonomy (NCBI): domain Eukaryota; kingdom Metazoa; phylum Chordata; class Mammalia; order Artiodactyla; family Bovidae; genus Tragelaphus; species Tragelaphus eurycerus. Next base: position 4,480,939 of record CAKXYN010000034.1, on the reverse strand, counting down.
AGAGATCTCGCCAGTCTTTTGTGTTCTGGCCAACAACTAACCGCAAAGAACCGGTCTTTGTATACACTGAATTAAGACCTGTGGCCATCCTTCCTCTTGATCCCCCTAAGACTTGTAGATGAATCTCCTGTTTATCTGTCTCTGTATAACCCCAGACCCCTTTCCTTTGCTTCAGCATCTTCATCATTAATATTATTGCAGTATCATTTGCAATATTTTGACATTTTCTTTTTTGTTAATTTTATTTTTATTTTATTTAACTTCACAATATTGTAAATATTTTGAATCAAATAATCTCTTTAATTGTCTGGTGCATCTTGTCTTGACAGTTTGGCATCATGACTTGAACAGATTGGCTCTTGCATTCAAATCCTTATTTACTCCAGACAAGTAATAAGGCCTCTTAGGGACCACAGAGCTCCATTCCTAGTCCAGGGATTCAGTGATGAGTCTGAACTGGTTCTAACTGGTCCTGTAATGTCAACTCTGGTTCACTGATAGCCTGGCAAGGGTCTGATTGGCATTCCTGTTGAGTATTCACTTGTTTTCTGGTGAACTTCTTTGGGTTTTGTGGCCTGACCATTTGGTGATCTCTGTAAGTGGATTAATGATCTGTGGAGATCTTGTCTCTCTTGGGTGAAGATGACAGAGAGTTTGGCTTGTTACTCTTTTTCTGTTTGTCTATTTTAAGGTCAAATCAATGAAAATTCATATCTACGGGGAAGGGAACAGCTTTTTGCTAGGGACCAGTAACTTCTGTAGTTCTGTGTTTACTCTTCATCCATAGCTTAAAGTTTAAAATTGAAGCTAAACTCTGTCTGCATTTCTGTGTGTCTGTAATTCAGAAAGGACTTTACCTCTCACTGTATGAACAACCAACATTTTCCTATTTGGAAAGTATTACCAGATTAGACTGTAAAATCTCTTATAGGAGCTTGATTTTACTTGGCTTAGAGATAAAATATCATTTGTATAAACTGAATTATTTCTAAAATTCCCACAAATTAAGGAAACTGATACTAAATTGAGTTATGTACTCAAAACTGGATTTTTATGAAGCTGAATTACTGGATACCTAAATCCAATGGGGGGAAAAATGGAAAAAAATGGGGAAAAAGTAAGACAGACTATTGAAATGATGATCACTAAACATAATTTTGAGGTTATTTACATTCTCCCTTTTATTTTTATGTATTAAGTTGGCCAAAAAGTTGGTTTGGGTTTTTCCATAAGATAGTACAGAAAAATCAGAATGAACTTTTTGGCCAACTCAATATTAGAGCGAGGCTAGACATTTTGGGGTCTGTTAACAAATGTATTCCTTTTTGCCATTTTGCAATGTTGTACATAAGGGATATGCTGCTGCTGCTACTGCTGCTAAGTCGCTTCAGTCATGTCCGACTCTGTGCAACCCCATGGACGGCAGCCCACCAGGCTCCTCTGTCCCTGGGATTCTCCAGGTGAGAATACTGGAGTGGGTTACCATTTCCTTCTCTAACGCATGAAAGTGAAAAGTGAAAGTGAAGTCACTCAGTCATGCCTGACTCTTAGCCACCCCATGGACTGGAGCCTATGAGGCTCCTCTGTCCATGGGATTTTCCAGGCAAGAGCACTGGAGTGGGGTGCCATTGCCTTCTCTGAAGGGATATGAATGGGTACTAAAAGTTGTGAAATGTGTTCAAGTGTGAATTCTGCTAGTCTGCTATAAAATGCTAGTGTATAACAGACAGTTCACAATCACTCATCTCCCTTCTTCCTCTGGAAAATAAAAGTTACTGTGGTTAAATTTATAATGATGTATGTGAATGAGACTCTGTGAGGATTAATAGTGGCAGAGAGGTACAACTTTGGAAGCAAGATTTGCAGGATATGTTTTTGTTAAGAAAAAAATAGCTTAATCCTAAAATCAAATGGCTAGTTGCTAATGTGTAGGACAGAATCCAAGCGGGTTCAGAGAGTTGTAGAGGCTTCAGAAAAGAGAGTCAAAGCTGTAGTCAAACCTGGCTAAAGCTTGAGGGGTTCATTTATAAGATTTTTCAAAATGGCATTCAGTATCAAACACTATACGGACGCAAAGTAGAACTAGCTTTTCTCTCCATTAAAAAGACAAACTTTTATGGGATTACTGGTCCAGTTTTAATAAAAGCTGTAAATGTTTTGCTTCTCCTTCTGAGTAATCTGCCTAGAAGGCAAAGATTCTGTGTCTTAGAACAATTTCCTGTATTTTATGTTGACTTTACTATCTTCTTGATTATCTAAGAAAACAAAATCTTTTTACTTTTGAAAAAGTTAAGATTCTTTACAATCACATTACCATCTGTGTTTACTTTTAAAACCTTCTACTGTTAAGCAGGTAGTGAAGTAGTGTTTCAAACAACCCTTGGTCTTATCTTAATCAGGTGTTTAAATCTGCTGACTTTTGGTATTTTTCCTTCCCAAAACTGAGCCCTATGTGATATCTTTTGCATCTAAAACTGTCGTTGATATTTCCCAAAGAGTTCCTGGAAATCATAAGAATGTGTTATTTCACCTTGTAAAAGGGGAGATACTATACACAATTAGGTTTATTTGATATGTTACTTCTGAGTTGCATGGGAATCACTGTCAAATTAGAAGTGATGCTTAGCCTTCCCTAGGATAAATTAAGGTAAAACATCATTACTATAAATATTTCAGAAACTGTGTGCTGTACAGGAAATTCCTAGAGGATTGTCAGTACCTTTCCTACCCCTAATATGTTTCTCTTTGAGCCCTGGTACTGCCTAGCCTGATATTAAGATAAAAACAGCACACTGTCATCATAGTTTGTTAGTTTGAAAATGTTAACTCAGTACCATATGTCCCAGAAATTCCACTCCTGGGTATACACCCAAGAGAAATTAAAATATATGTTACATATAAATATATATACAAATGTTTATAGTAGCCTTATTCACAGTAGAAAAAATAAAGTATATCTATACATCAGAATACCATTTAGCAATAAAAAGAAAAGGAGTATTGATATATGCTACAACAGGAATGAGCCTTGAAAACATGCTAAGTAAAACAAACCAGTCACAAAAGGCCATGTATTCTGTGTAACCATTTATATGAGATCTTCAGAAAAGGCAAATCTATACACAAAAATGTAAATATATATTATATATATATGCATATATATATATATAAAATCTATAGACAAAAAGCATCTGTGATGGCTCAGCGGGTAAAGAATCTGATTGTAACGCAGGAGACCTAGGTCCAATCTCTGGGTCAGGAAGATTCCCTGGAGAAGGGAATGGCTACTCACTTTAGTATTCTTGACTGTAAAGTTTCGTGGACAGAGGAGCCTGGTGGGCTACAGTCCAAAAGGTCACAAAGGGTCAGACACAACTGAGCAACTAAGCACATGTAGACAAAAAGTGGTTGCCAAGGCCTGAGGGAATTGTGGGTAATAGAAAATGGCTACTAATAAGTATAGGGTTTCTTTTGGGGGATGATGACAATGTTTTAATATTGATTGTTGTGATAACTTCACAAGAGAATATAAGCCAATTATTTACTTGAAATGGGTTAATTGTATGGTATGTGTGCTCAGATCAGATCAGTCACTCAGTCGTGTCCGACTCTTTGCGACCCCATGAACCGCAGCACGCCAGGCCTCCCTGTCCATCACCAGCTCCCGGAGGTCACTCAGACTCGCATGCATCGAGTCAGTGATGCCATCCAGCCATCTCATCCTCTGTCGTCCCCTTCTCCTCCTGCCCTCAATCCCTCCCAGCATCAGAGTCTTCTCCAATGAGTCAATTCTTCGCATGAGGTGGCCAAAATACTGGAGTTTCAGCTTTAGCATCATTCCTTCCAAAGAAATTCCAGGATTGATCTCCTTCAGAATGGACTGGTTGGATCTTCTTGCAGTCCAAGGGACTCTCAAGAGTCTTCTCCAACACCACAGTTCAAAAGCATCAATTCTTCGGCACTCAGCCTTCTTCACAGTCCAGCTCTCACATCCATACATGACCACAGGAAAGACCATAGCCTTGACTAGGCGAACCTTTGTTGGTAAAGTAATGTCTCTGCTTTTGAATATGCTATCTAGGTTGGTCATAACTTTCCTTCCAAGGAGTAAGCGTCTTTTAATTTCATGGCTGCAGTCACCATCTGCAGTGATTTTGGAGCCCAGAATTGTGTCCAATTGTATGGTATGTGAATTATAATCAAAATAAATAAAAATAAAGTTGTTATTTTAAAAATAAATGCTAACTCGGTCACAGTTTTACTTCTTTAATTTGAAACCCACTTCTTCTAAACCAGTGATTTTCCAATGGGGATTCTTATAATGAACCCTCAGTAGATCTTTTGCTTTTGAAAACTAACAGTAATAAGTTAACCACAGTCATTTTAAGTCTTATGTCATCTAAAGACAAATTTTACTTTACTTTGGTGCCTTCCTGAAAGCTCTTGCAAATCAGCTGCAGGCCAGAGTATTTTGTCTTAAACAAAAGATTGTCTCTGAGCCCCATGGATAAAGGCTATGCCGGGTTCTTTTGATTTGGGACAAAGCCTTCTGATAACATTTCTTAAACAACTTTGAGTCGAGGGGACTGAGGCAGGATTTCCAGAACCCAAGTGGAAAAGTACAAGTGCTTATGAGACCACTAAGCCATGATGGAGCAGAATAAGAATTACTTAGAATTGAATGATCTGATAAGGGAATGACTGGGGATTCTGGAATATTGTTGATGTTTTAATGGTCTATTTTCTGGATATAGGGAACCTCTTTCTCTTAAGCCATCTGTAACTCATAACAATTCAGTGGCATATGATTTTGTAAAGAGAAAACGTTAGTAAATGTGTTTTCTTTCTGTCTGCTTCAGAATTCAGAAACTCTTTTAAATACTTTGATTTTCATGATGATATAGTTACTTGCACAGGTTCAATATGAATCTGTCGTACTTGTTATCAGGAAATATTGGAAACATTAGGTATGCAACCATGTTCTTGCCTGAAAAGTTTATTTGAGAATTTAATTATTTAATCAGATATGACCAAGGTTGATTTCATGGAGCGTTGTTTACAAAGCTCTCTTGGGAAAATTGGCCTGATTCCTGGCTAACAGTGGTCCCTGCTTTACAGGTGAGTGTGGAAAGTCATTTCCTGGCAGGACCAGAAAACTTGGGCTATTTTGGGGAACTCCAGAAGAGAATTCACCCAAATGTATAAATACTTCATTCGGTTGGTGAGGTCTTAGTTTAGCTTACTGACCTCAAAGAGGCTTGTAAAAATCCAATCTAAGATTCCTTATGAAACCTTCAGAAAAGCAAATGTAGGAAGACCTATACAGTATATTATCATTCTTGATACACCAATGTAATGAACTATGCCAAATCAGGCATATTTTGTGATCAAGAACCGTCTTTCTTTGAGAGTATCTTTGATTTTTTGAGCGGTGACAATGGCAATAAATTTTGTTTCAGTAGACAACTGTAACACATCTTTCCAGTTTATCAGATTGCAGGCATGTTTGTTATCACTGAACTTTTTCTTTTTATAAACTACAGATAATTGAAGGGTATGCAAACTCTGACTTGTCTGGAGACATTGCAATGACTTCTTCCTCATCTGCAGAGGAACCAGTTTTGGTGCCTACCTGTAAATTGGTCTTGGTCTGCTATTTTGACTAAATTATCAGTCTTTACAGAATTTTCATATCTTCCAATTTCCTTCAGTATCCAGTTCTAACCTCTCTTTCTTTCCCTGACTCAGCATCACTGAGAACTAAAACTTGATTGCTCAAATTCCTATTGGGATTATAAACTGCCTGGCAGTGAGCCCTTTTCTCCAAGATCTGAAGAATCTTGAGAGCTGAAGTTCAAAATTTAAAGTTCAATTTGATATTGACTTTGAAGAACTCACCACTGCAGCAGATCAGGCATAAGCTAGATTTATCCTAAGACAAGTCACTGCCTGGGCCACTAACAAAGAGTGATGAAAAGTTCAGGTCATTCATTCTCTTATATGAGAAACAGCCATGACTAGAAATCACCAGGAGCATGGACATATTGTTAATATCGAAGAAACATATTAAACTGAAAGATTTTCCTTCACCAACCTCCTGGAAACCACTGGACTGGCATCCTCAGAGTTCAACTAGTGTCTCTAACATAATCTTCGACGTTAACATGTCTTTTTCATTTCGAGTTTCTCACTTTTAAGGAGCCCTATTTTTAGGACTCTAAAAACAATTGACTTCTGCCACCACCCCTAAACAAGTGGTTTACACATTTTACAGGGATGATGCCAACAAGAAATTCTTGAGAGACTATGCAAGAGGTTTGCAAGAGCCTCATGCAAAAGGTTTAAGATGTTCACTTTGGAGTTGTTCAGGGTTGAATGACACTCATTCATCTTGAACAAAAGGAGGAACTGACAATATTGTAAATTAACAAAATCATTGTGCTCCTGGAAAACAGTAGTACGTAAGAACCCCCACAACAAACCTTCGTTCTTCAATATCAAAAAGACTCCATATCCCTTTCCTTTTCTTTAAGACATTCCTCATTAAGTGCAATGGCCTGAATGAAGTCATTGCCTTAATTTTGCATATTGACTTCGACAGGGCAAATTTAAACTCTAACTTTAAACTCTTAAATTTAGTTTTTGCTTCAGTTCATCACACAGAAACAACTGGTTTATATAACTTCTGGCTGGTTTAGTCTTAACTGAGATTCAATATTTAGACTTAAGGAACTTCTAAAAATAAATACAAGGAGGTCACTTCTACTGAGCCTCAAAGCATACACGTAATGTCTAATATCATTATCAATCACACCTTTCCTTGGAGGGATCCTGTTAACAAGTAGAATATAAAGATGGCAAATTTATGTTTTCTTATAAGTTTTATGTATCTTATAGAAAGAGTTGGCACAATATGAAAAAAAATCAAAGTGTCTTTTGAATGTGAGGATCCAATAAACTTGACTGCCTGGCACTGCTAATGAGATGCAGTCCCCTTCAAAGTCCCCTAGCACAAAGCCATGCAATATACTGCAGTATATTAGTCAGTTTTGCTGCTGTAATAAAATAGCATAAACTGGATAGCATAAGCAGCACATACTTACTCCTGAGAGTCCTGGAGGCTAAATCCAGGCTGAGGGTGCCAGTGGATTTGGTGTTTGAGGATAGCCCTCTTCCTGGTTTGCAGATGGCTATCTTCCACTAGCCTTATCTAACTCAAAGAAACTATGAGCCAAGCCATGTAGGGCCACCCAAGACGGACAGGTCAAGGTGGAGAGTTATGACAAAACGTGGTCCACTGGAGAAGGGAATGGCAAAACACTTTAGTATTCTTGCCTTGATAACCTCATGAACAGTATGAAAAGGCAAAAAGATAGGACACTGAAAGATGAACCTCACAGGTCAGTAGGTACCCAATATGCTACTGGAGATCAGTGGAGAATAACTCCAGAAATAATGAAGAGATGGAGCTAAAGCAAAAACAACACCCAGTTATGGAAATGACTGGAGATGGAAGGAAAGTCTAATGCTGTAAAGAGCAATATTGCATAGGGACCTGGAATGTTAGTCCATGAATAAAGGCAAACTGGAAGTGATCAAACAGGAGATGGCAAGAGTGAACATCAATGTTTTAGGAATCAGCGAACTAAAATGGACTAGAATGGCTGAATTTAACTCAGATGATCATTATATCTACTACTGTGGGCAGGAATTCCTTAGAAGAAATGGAGTAGCCATCATAGCCAACAAGAGTCTGAAATGCAGTACTTGGATGAAATCTTATAAATGACAGAATGATCTCTGTTCACTTCCAAGGCAAACCATTCAATATCACAGTAATCCAAGTCTATGCCAACCAGTAATGCTGAAGAAGCTGAAGTTGAATGGTTCTCTGAAGACCTACAAGATCTTCTAGAACTAACACTCAAAAAAGATGTCCTTTTCATTATAGGGGACTGGGATGCAAAAGTAGGAAGTCAAGAAATACCTGGAGTAACAAGCAAATTTGGCCTTGGAATACAAAATGAAGCAGAGCAAAGACTAATAGAGTTCTATCAAGAGAACGCACTGGTCATAGCCAACACCCTCTTCCAACAACATAAGAGAAAACTCTTCTCATGAAAATCACCAGATGGTCAATATCAAAATCAGATTAATTATTCTCCATCTTATAATCTGATAATCAAAATCAGATTAATTATTCTCCATCTTTGCAGCCAATGATGGAGAAGCTCTATACAGTCAGCAAAAACAAGACCGGGAGCTGACTGTGGCTCAGATCATGAACTCCTTATTGCCAAATTCAGACTTAAATTAAAGAAAATAGGGAAAACCACTAGACTATTCAGATCAGATCAGATCAGTCGCTCAGTCATGTTCGACTCTTTGCAACCCCATGAACTGCAGCACACCAGACTATTCAGGTATGACCTAAATCAAATCCCTTACGATTATACAGTGAAAGTGAGAAATAGATTCAAGGGATTAGATCTGATAGAGCGCCTGAAGAACTTTGGACGGAAGTTCATGACATTGTACAGGAGGCAGTGATCAGAACCATCCCCCAAAATAAGAAATGCAAAACGGCAAAATGGTTGTCTGAGAATGCCTTACAAATAGCTGTGAAAAGAAGAAAAGTGAAAGGCAAAGAACAAAAGGAAAGATATACCCATTTGAATGCAGAGTTTCAAAGAATAGCAAGGAGAGATAAGAAAGCCTTCTTCAGCGATCAATGCAAAGAAATAGAGGGAAACAACAGAATACGAAAGACTGGAGATCTCTTCAGGAAAATTAGAGATACCAAGGGAACATTTCATGCAAAGATGGGCTCGATAAAGGACAGAAATGGTATGGACCTAACAGAAGCAGAAGATATTAAGAAGAGGTGACAAGAATACACAGAAGAACTATACAAAAAAGATCTTCATGACCCAGATGATCATGATGGTGTGATCACTCACCTAGAGCCAGACATCGTGGATTGGACAGTCAATGGGCCTCAGGAAGCATCACTAGAAACAAAGCTAGTGGAGGTGATGGAATTCTGGCTGAGCTACTTCATATCCTAAAAGATGATGCTGTGAAAGTGCTGCACTCAATATGTCAGCAAATTTGAAAAACTCAGCAGTGGCCACAGGGCTGGAAAAGGTCAGTGTTCATTCCAATCCCAAAGAAAGGCAATGCCAAAGAATGCTCAAACTACTGCACAACTGCACTCACCTCACATGCTAGCAAAGTAATGCTCAAAATTCTCCAAGCCAGGTTTCAACAGTATGTGAACTGTGAAATTCCATATGTTCCAGCTGGATTTAGAAAAGGCAGAGGACAGAGATCAAATTGCCAACATCTGCTGGATCATCAGAAAAGCAACAGAGTTCCAGAAAAACATCTATTTCTGCTTTATTGACTATGTCAAAGCCTTTGATTGTGTGGATCACAACAAACTGTGGAAAATTCTAAAAGAGATGGGACAACCTGACCTGCCTCCTGAGAAATCTGTAGGCAGGTCAGGAAGCAACAGTTAGAACTGGATATGGAACAACAGTCTGTTTCCAAATAGGAAAAGGAGTATGTCAAGGCTGTATATTGTCACCCTGCTTATTTAACTTATATGAAGAGTACATCATGAGAAATGCTGCACTGGATGAAGCACACGCTGGAATCAAGATTGCCAGGAGAAATATCAATGACAGATATGCAGAAGACACTACCCTATGGCAGAAAGTGAAGAAGAACTAAAGTGCCTCTTGATGAAAGTGAAAGTGAAGAGTGAAAAAGTTGGCTTAAAGCCCAACATTCAGAAAAGGAAGATTATGGCATCTGGTCCCATCACTTCATGGCAAATAGCTGGGGAAGCAATGGAAAAACTGTCAGACTTTATTTTGGGGGCTCAAAAATCACTGCAGATGGTGACTGCAGCCATGAAATCAAAAGACATTTGTTCCTTTGAAGGAAACCTAAGACAAACCTCGACAGCTGACCCAGAGGGATGGGATAGGGAGGGAGGTGGGAGGGGGGTTCAGGATGGGGAACACATGTAAACCCATGGCTGATTCATGTCAATGTATGGCAAAAACCACTACAATATTGTAAAGTAATTAGCCTCCAATTACAATAAATAAATTTAAAAGTAAAAAAATAAAATAAAAAGCAGAGACATTACTTTGTTAACAAAGGTCCATCTAGTCAAAGCTATCATTTTTCCAGTAGTCATGTATGGATCTGAGAGCTGGACTATAAAGAAAGCTAAGTGCCAAAGAATTGATGCTTTTGAACTGTGGTGTTGGAGAAGACTCTTGAGAGTCCCTTGGACTGCAAGGACATCCAACCAGTCCACCCTAAGAGAAATCAGTCCTAAATATTCATTGGAAGGGCTGATGCTGAAGCTGAAACTCCAATACTTTGGCCACCTGATGTGAAGAATTGACTCATTGGAAAAGATCCTGATGATGGGAAAGATTGAAGGCAGGAGGAGATGGGGACGACAGAGGATGAGATGGTTGGATGGTATCACCAACTCAATGGACATGAGTTTCAGTAAAGTCCAGGAGTTGGTGATGGACATGGAGGCCTGGCATGCTGCAGTCCACGGAGTGGCAAAGAATTAGACACAACTGAGCAACTGAACTGAACTGAACTGATCTTCCTGCTGTTTCCTCACATGGTGTGAAGAGAGAGGGTTTTGGTCTCTTTCTTTTCTTACAAGGGCACCTGTCCCATCATGGAGGATCTACTCACCATAGGCATTTTAGTGGGATAGACAAACATTCTATATATAACACTGCCTATGAAGTCAGGTTAAAATTTCAGCTTGAAGGTTTTCTACTTGCATGTTATGGGTTGAATTCTGTCCTGGAATAAAAGATACATTGCAGTCTTAACTCCCAGGACCTCAGAATGTGATCTTACTTGGAGATGGGGTCTTGACAGAGGTAATCAAGTTAAAATGAATTCCCCAGGGTGGACCCTACTCCAGTAAGACTCATGTCCTTCTAAAAAGGGAAATCTGGACACAGGTGTGTAGAGGGGAAAAACAGAGAGGAGACACAGGGAGAAGACCGCCATGCACAAGCCAATGAGAAAAGCCTGAAACAGATCCTCCTTTCAAGTCTTTCAAAATTAATCAACCCTGCTGACACCTTGACCTCAGACTTCTGGATTCCAGAACTATGAAGGGAATAAATTTCTATTATATAAGCCACCCAGTTGGTGGCACTTTGTTACAGAGCCTTAGAAAACTAACACACTGGGTAACCATGAGGAAGACACCAGACTCATATAGCAGATGAGAACAGTACCCATCTCATTATATAGGCTGGATGTGAAGATTTAATATGAAAAAAAAAAAAAGAGGAAAATCCTGGTTTTGATATCAGAGTAATGGTGGCCTCATAGAATGAGTTTGGAAGTGTTCCTTTCTCTGCAATTTTTTGAAAGAGTTTTAGAAGCATAGACATTAGCTCTTCACTAAATGTTTGATAGAATTCTCCTGTGAAGCCATCTGGTCCTGGGCTTTTGTTTTTTGGGAGATTTTTGATCACAGCTTCAATTTCAGTGCTTGTAATTGGGTTGTTCATAATTTCTATTTTCTTCCTGGTTCAGTCTTGGAAGATTGAACTTTTCTGAGAATCTGTCCATTTCTTCCAGGTTATCCATTTTATTATCATATAGTTGTTCATAATAGTCTCTTATGTATTTCTGCATTGGCTGTTGTAACCTCTCATTTTTCATTTCTAATTTTGTTAATTTGATTTTTCTCTCTTTTTTTTCTTGATGAGTCTGGCTAAAGGTGTGTCAATTTTGTTTATCTTCTTAAAGAACCAGCTTTTAGTTTTATTAATCTTACTATTGTTTATTTCATTTCTTTTTCATTTATTTCTGCTCAGATCTTTATAATTTCTTTCCTTCTACTAATTTAAGAAAACTACAGGCCAATATCACTAATGAACATAGATGCAAAAATGCTCAACAAAATTTTAGCAGACAGAATTCAGCAACACATGAAAAAGCTCATACACCATGATCAGGTTGGGTTTATTCTAGGGATGGAAGGATTCTGGAAGGATTCTTCAATATACACAAATCAATCAATGTGATACACCATATTAAACTGAAAGATAAAAACCATATGATAATCTCAATAGATGCAGAAAAATCCTTTGACAAAATTCAGCACCCATTTATGATTAAAACTCTTCAAAAATGGGCATAGAAGGAACCTACCTCAACATAGTAAAGGCCATATATGACAAGCCTATAGCAAACATTCTCAATGGTGAAAAACTGAAAGCATTTCCCCTAAGAGCAGAAACAAGATAAGGGTGCCCACTTTCATCACTATTATTCAACATAGTTCTGAAAGTCCTAGCTACAGCGATCACAGAAGAAAAAGAAATAAAAGGAATCCAGATCAGAAAAGAAGAAATAAAGTTCTCACTGTTCACAGATGACATGATAGTGTACATAGAAAACCCTGAAATAGTATCAGAACATTACTAGAGCCAATCAGTGAATTTGGCAAAGTTGCAGGATACAAAATCAATACACAGAAATCATTTGCATTTCTATATACTAAGAATGAAAAATCAGAAAGAGATATTAAGGAATCAATCCCATTCAACATCACAACAAAAAGAATTACATATCTAGGAATACACTTACCTAAGGAGACAAAAGAACTTTACACAGAAAATTATAAGACACTGATGAAAGAAATCAAAGATGACATAAACAGATGGAGAGATATTCCATGTTCCTGGGTAGGAAGAATCAATATTGTGAAAATGACTATACTACCAAAGGCAATCTACAGATTCAATGTGATCCCTACGAAATTACCAATGATATTTTTTCACAGAACAAGAACAAAAAAATTCACAATTCATATGGAAACACAAAAGACAAAAACACAATAGCCAAAGCAGTCCTGAGAAAGAAGACAGAAGCTGGAGGAATCAACCTTCCTGACCTCAGATTATATTACAAAGCTAAAGTCATCAAGACAGTAGGGTACTGGCACAAAAACAGAAATATAGACCAATGAACAAGACAGAAAGCCCAGAAATAAACCCATGCACCTATGGATACCTTATTTGTAACAAAGGAGGCAAGAATATACAATGGGGCAAAGACAGCCTCTTCAATAAATGGTGCTGGGAAAACTGGACAGCTACATGTAAAAGAATGAAATTAGAACACTGCCGAACACCATCCACAAAGATAAACTCAAAATGGATTAAAGATCTAAATGTAAGACCAGAAACTGTAAAACTCTTAGAGGAAAACATAGGCAGAACACTCGATGACATAAATCAAACAAGATCCTCTATGACCCACCTCCTACAGTGATGGAAATAAAAACAAAAGTAAATAAGTGAGACCTGATTAAACTTACAAGCTTTTGCATAGCAAAGGAAACTATAAGGTGAAAAGACAACCCTCAGAATGGGAGAAAACAATAGCAAATGAAACAACTGATAAAGGATTAATTTCCAAAATATATAAGCAGCTCATAAACACAATATCAGAAAAACAAACAACCCAGTCAAAAAGTTGAAAAAAGACCTAAACAAACATTTCTCCAAAGAAGACATTCAGATGGCTAATAAACACATGAAAAGATGCTCAACATCACTTATTGTTGGAGAAATGCAAATCAAAACGACAATGAGATATCACTTCACACTGGTCAGAATGGCCATCACCAGTCTACAAACAATAAATGCTGGAGAGGGTGTGGAGAAAAGACAACGCTGTAGTACTGTTGGTAAGAATGTAAATTGATATAGCCATTATGGAAGACAGTATGGAGATTCCTTAAAACACTAGGAAGAAAACCACCATATGACCCAGCAATCCCACTCCTAGGTATATACCCTGAGGAAACCAAAACTGAAAAAGACACATATCTTTCATGCAAAGATGGGCTCGATAAAGGACAGAAATGGTATGGACCTAACAGAAGCAGAAGATATTAAGAAGAGGTGGCAAGAATACACAGAAGAACTGTACAAAAAACATCTTCACAACTCAGATAATCACGACGGTGTGATCACTGACCTAGAGCCAGACATCCTGGAATGTGAAGTCAAGTGGGCCTTAGAAAGCATCACTATGAACAAAGCTAGTGGAGATTATGGAATTCCAGTTGAGCTAGTCCAAATCCTGAAAGATGATGCTGTGAAAGTGCTGCACTCAATACACCAGCAAATTTGGAAAACTCAGCAGTGGCCACAAGACTGGAAAAGGTCCGTTTTCATTCCAATCCCAAAGAAAGGCAATGCCAAAGAGTGCTCAAACTACCGAACAATTGCACTCATCTCACATGCTAGTAAAGTAATGCTCAAAATTCTCCAAGCCAGGCTTCAGCAATATGTGAACCGTGAACTTCCTGATGTTCAAGCTGGTTTTAGAAAAGGCAGAGGAACCAGAGATCAAATTGCCAACATCTGCTGGATCATCGAAAAAGCAAGAGAGTTCCAGAAAAACATCTATTTCTGCTTTATTGACTATGCCAAAGCCTTTGACTGTGTAGATCACAATAAACTGTGGAAAATTCTCAAAGAGATGGGAATACCAGATCACCTGATCTGCCTCTTGAGAAACTTGTATGCAGGTCAGGAAGCAACAGTTAGAACTGGACATGGAACAACAGACTGGTTCCAAATAGGAAAAGGAGTACGTCAAGGCTGTATATTGTCACCCTGCTTATTTAACTTATATGCAGAGTACATCATGAGAAACACTGGAATGGAAGAAACACAAAATGGAATCAAGATTGCCGGGAGAAATATCAATAACCTCAGATATGCAGATGACACCACCCTTATGGCAGAAAGTGAAGAGGAACTAAAAGTCTCTTGATGAAAGTGAAAGTGGAATGTGAAAAGGTTGGCTTAAAGCTCAACATTCAGAAAACGAAGATGATGGCATCTGGTCCCATCACTTCATGGGAAATAGATGGGGAAACAGTGGAAACAGTGTCAGACTTTATTTTTTTGGGCTCCAAAATCATTACAGATGGTGACTGCAGCCATGGAATTAAAAGACGCTTACTTCTTGGAAGGAAAGTTATGACCAACCTAGATAGCATATTCAAAAGCAGAGACATTACTTTGCCAATAAACGTTCATCTAGTCAAGGCTATCGTTTTTCCTGTGGTCATGTATGGATATGAGAGTTGGACTGTGAAGAAGGCTGAGCACCGAAGGATTGATGCTTTTGAACTGTGGTGTTGGAGAAGACTCTTGAGAGTCCCTTGGACTGCAAGGAGATCCAGCCAGTCCATTCTGAAGGAGATCAGCCCTGGGATTTCTTTGGAAGGGATGATGCTAAAGCTGAAACTCCAGTACTTTGGCCACCTCATGCAAAGAGTTGACTCATTGGAAAAGACTCTGATGCTGAGAGGGATTGGGGGCAAGAGGAGAAGGGGACGACAGAGGATGAGATGGCTGGATGGCATCACTGACTTGATGGACATGAGTCTGGGTCAACTCCAGGAGTTGGTGTTCGACAGGGAGGCCTGGAGTGCTGCGATTCATGGGGTCACAAAGAGTCGGACACGACTGAGCAACTGATCTGATCTGATCCCATTGTTCACTGCAGCACTATTTACAATAGCTAGAACATGGAAGCAACCTAGATGTCCATTGACAGTTGAACGGATAAAGAAGTCATGGTACATTTACACAATGGAACATTACTCAGCCATAAAAAGAAACACTTTTGAGTCAATTCTAATGAGATGGATGAACCTATTATACAGCGTGAAATAAGTCAGAAAGAGAAAGATAAATATCTTATTCTAACACATATATACCTAATCTAGAAAAATGGTACTGAAGAAATTACTTACAAGGCAGCAATGGAGAAACAGATAGAGAATAAACTTGTGGATATGGGGAGAAGGGAGGAGAGGGTGAGATGTATGGAAAGAGTAACATGAATACTTACATTACCATTTTCAAAATAGATAGCCAATGATAATTTGCTGTATGGCTCAGAAAACTGAAACAGGGGCTCTGTATCAACCTAGAGGGGTGGGATGGAGAGGGAGATGGGAGGGAGGTTCAAAAGGGAGGGGATATATATATATACCTATGGCTGATTCATGTTGAGGTTTGACAGAAAACAACAAAATTCTGTAAAGCTATTATCCTTCAATAAAAAAAGAGGAAAATCCTTTTAATAGAGCTTGGTATGAGCTTTAATTCAGCACTTGGTAACTGCTCATAAAACAATGACCAACGGCAATGGTTGTAATTGTTATTTAATTTCTGTCTCAGGTATACCTGCCAAAACATGATCAAGAAATATGATTACAGATAATCACCATCAGCGCTATCCTTTTCAATATCATCAGTCCAACTATTGACTGAGAACTTAACTGACAATATGCTAATTGCTTTAGATATCTTCTTAATTATTCTCCTAAATATACTTGCAACTGAGGCATTATTATATATTTTTATATAGGGGGAACCTGAAGCCTGCATTACTTATCATGACCATATTAATACTGCTTGTAAGTAACAAAATTAAATGGGGAAAAAAGAGGCATTTGACTCCCAAGCATGGTCAACCATCATTACAATGCTCTGCCTAAGACAGCATTTCTCTTTTAGAAAACCATTGAAGAAACTCATAAAAATGAACCCCTAATGGAATTCCAAATTCTGTCATAGGCTATAACTTTGTAACTCACTTTGAGACCTCTGTATAGAATACTTTTTGCATTTCATTGGTTTCTTTCACTCTCTTGAATGCCAAGTGTGCAGTACATTTAGGGGCTGATGTATTGTGTTGATGGATTTTTCTGGGATAATATTTTCTGAGAATGTGACAGATGTGCAACAGGAGACTCTGTAAATTAACTCAATGACATACTTCTTGAGCCCACACAGATGAAGAACCAAAAACAACATTTTTATCAGCCAACAAATGAGGGAGGGAACTATACAAAAAAAAGATGTCAAGGTAGAAAAATTATTAATAGTTTATTTCATTGCATTTTACTTAGAAGATTCTTGGGGAGTTTAAAATTCCTACCCTCTGATGTTCTGTGGTAGTGGTTCTCAAAGTGTGGGTCCTGACCAACAATGTAAGCATGGACACCAACATTACGTGAGAACTTGCTAGAAATGCCAATTCTTGAGCCTCACCCCAGATCTACTGGGGCTATATTTTAGCAAATGAATCTGATGTATGCCAAAGTTTGAGAACCACTGTTTTACAGAGTCACTCCAGGGCTCCAGCCTTCATTCTTCTCACTAGTATTGCTGCAAAGAACATAGGCTGCAGGGACTTCCTTGGAGGTCCAGTGGTTAAGACTCTGCACTTCCACTTCAGGGGGCATGGGTTCAATCCCTGGTGAGGGAACTAAGATCCCATATGCTACACTGCATGGCCTAGACAAAGGAAAGAACATGGGCTACAGACTCCTGAATCTCAGGTGACCTTAGTTACCCTTCTCTTCTAACATCTTTTTGTTGACTTTGCTTCAAATGGGAAGAGAAGACTGGTGAGCAAATGATTAGTTTTCTTAAACAAAGGTTACATCACAAAAGAGAAGATCTGGAAGGGTCTTCATAATTCTTTAAAAAAAAAAAAACAAAACCCTTTTCATCTTAAAATGATTATAAATTCATAGGAAGTTGCAAGAAAATGTAGAGGGAGGTCCCAGGACTCTTCACTCAGTGTCTCTGAATAGTAACATCTTGACCAAAGCTATACTTCTCTATCACAGCCAAGAAATCACTATTTACACAGCTAACTCAAAGCATTCAGATTTCACCAGTTTTGTGTGGATGCATACAGATAGTTCTATTTGATTTTATCACATGATAAAACAAATGTGGTAAAGAATTAGTGTGACCACCACCAATCAAGACACCAAGTAGTTCCATCTCAAGGATCCCTCATGCCACCTTTTTATAGACACTTCAACTCCCCTCCCTCCTACATTATCTACTCCTTGTCAAATATGACATCCCTCAGTGATATTGCAGGTTCTGTCTGAGACCACCGCAATAAAGGACTATCACAATGAAGTGAGCCATGCAATTTCTGTGGTTTCCCAGTGCATATAAAAGTTTTGCTTAAACTACACTGTAATCTATCAAATGTGCAATAGAATCATGTCTAAAACACAACATACATACCTTAGTTTTTGTGCAAGCACACACTATTATAGCTCTATCTGTTCCTCATTTACTACTCTTTGAATCAGATAATCCTCTAAGCCAGATCGATAGGAAGCTTTTATGTTATTTTTTCACATTAAAACCACAGTGCTGACTGTAAAAGATAACCACACTCTGGCAATTGCTGTCATTTGTTTGTAGACCTGAATGGTATTTATATTTTTTACAGACATTTACCTGGAAGGATGTCTTAGGTTTCCAAAGATGTTTTTAGTTAATGAATTGTTTAAACAAAGAAAATGCAGAGGAAATAACTCATGTTGTTGTTGTTGTTGTTGTTGTTGTTTAGTCGTTGAGTCCTGTCCTGACTCTTTAGTGACCCTATGGACTGTAGCCTGCCAGGTTCCTCTGTCCATGGGATTTTCCAGGCAAAAAATACCAGAGTTGGGTGCCACTTCCTTCTTCAGGGGATCTTCCCAACCCAGGGATCAAACCCAAGTCTTCTGTGTCTCCTGCATTGGCAGGCAGATTCTTCACCGCTGAGCCAACCAGGAAGCCCCTAGTTCCCTGACCAGGGAACAGACCTGCACCCCAAGCATTAAGAGCATGGAGTCTTAACCACTGGACTACCAGAGAAGTCCCTGAAATATCTTATTAATAATTTTTATATTGATTACACAGTAAAATTACAGTATTCTAGATATATTGAGTTGAATAAAACACCTTACTAAAATCATCTTACAAAAAATCACATTTTTACTTTTTAAAGATAATTACTGTGTGTGTGTTATCACTCAGTGGTACTGACTCTTTGTGACCCCATGGACTGTAGCCTACCAGGCTCCTCCATCCATGGGATTCTCCAGTCAAGAACATTGGTGTGGGTTGCCAATTTTCTTCTCAAGGGGATCTTTCCAACCCAGGGATCAAAGCTGTGCCTCATGCATTGGTAGTTAGATTCTTTATCACTGTGTGACCCAGGAAGCCCAAGAACCCATGTAATTAACTACTAAAGTTAGTCACTCTGAAAAGTTAACAGCCCTGCTAAAAAGTCAGAATTTCAGCTAAAAACCAAGCAATAACCATAACTAGAAAGTGGCAGGGAGAAACTATTAACTGTGGTTTCAGTTGATAATTTTAGTTGTAAGCAGGTCTACTAACAACTCATAACTCAGCGCCTATTGTCTACTTTACAGACGACTAAAATAGAACCTTTTCTGGTAGGAGAAAAGACTGACGTGCTTATCTCTGGAACACACAATCACCTTATATTCAAAACTGCCCAGATGGGAAAAATAAGCTAGATATGTGTGTCCCTCTTGCTCACCAAAACACAGTCAAAATATTCTAAATAAAGTGTCAGAACAAAGACGTCCGATGCAGTTAAGTAAGGGATGTAAAAGAAGGTAATAAAATGAGGGAAAACGCCAATTCTGTAGGCTTTGCTACATTCCAGGAGGTACTAAAAACTTTGGTCATACAGTGCTCACACAAAAGCTCAGAAAAATGGGGACACAATGAAGTCTTTTCTAAAACATCTCTAACAGGAAACTCACCAAGCTCTGTGATGTTCTGCTCCATCTCTAGAACTTGGAAAATTGGGGGACCTTCACACAGAGTTAACATTCAGATAAGGGAAAAGATTAAGTGAATGACAAAGAGAGAAATCCCTCAAAGAAAGGCAGGAAATCATGACTGTAGTGGATCTGTCTTCTCTATCTGAGAAAAAGAGTTGAGAGATTTCATATACCAGTTTCAGGAGAGGATCCCTCAAGGCTAGAGTTATAGTGTAGTTTGTTTTGTTCTTTTTTTCTAAGTTTTTTGTTTTATATATATTTTTTGAGGGGTGGGGACGATTAGTTTTCTCATTCCCATCTGGTGTCCTAGAATGCAATTCATGGTGCATCTGTTACTAGCACTGTGATAACAACACTCTCATCTCAGAGTACACTGTGCATTAAAACCAGGAGTAGGGGGACTTCCTGGGGGTCCAGTGGTTAAGACTTCCCTTTCCACTGCAGGGGGTGCTAGTTCAATCTTGTGGTCGGAGAACTAAAATCCACATGTCTTGTGGCCAAAAAACTAAAACATAAATCGGAAGCAATATTGTAACAAATTCAGTAAAGACTTTAAAAATGGTCCACACCAAAAAAATATTAAAAAACAGCAACAAACAACCAAAAACTGGAAGTAGGAGCACATACTTAGGATGGATAATAGATGTCGGTTGTTTCTCTGAGAGCTGCATCTGACTACCAAGCTGTTCCCATTAGCCAAAGGGAATAGCCAAAATCATCCTGTAGATTAAGTGTGATCCCCACTACCCTTTTTCCTTCCTGCCTTCTCCACTCAGCCACCACACATGTGGACAGAAAACTGTTCCACGTTCAGCGAGTTCTCTGTAAGAAGCTAAAATGCTCTTCTTTTTTTTTTCCTTGAGCAAGGAGTGAGCAGAGAAAAAGAAAACAAATTTAATTGCTGCTTGGAGAGTAAAGTGAATGGATGATCTAATAGCCTGTTTCCACCCTTAATATCCACACTCCAATTCATGGCACATGAACCAAAAGAACTCCCTTTTGCTTTATGGCCAGCTCATCTGCCTCAGTCTAGAAGGATAAAGAAGTTAAAATTCCTTTTCATTTTGCTCAATATTTATATTATCTGTCCTCTGTTTTTAGAGCAGGTATGTTATTTTTAGAAAGAAATGGGAGAGATCAGGAAATAAAGGAATTCTGAAATTCAACAAGATTTTCTTGAAAGTCATAATAAATTGAACTTTTTTTTTTTTTTTTTGGTTTGATTCTAGGGTTAAATTGTCTCAAAGACAGACAAACTTTCAGGTGGATCACAACCTTTTCAGACAAAAAAGGGGCCTCGTTTTTTAAAACAAGACAAAATAGAACCCCAACTACTTAATCCTTATACTGGGAAATAAGATTTTAACAGTATATATATATATATATATATATATTTTTTTTTTAGTAGTTCTAGAACAAATGCATCTGAGGCTCAAGAAACATGATGGACAACTTCTTACTCATGCTCATTCATAGAAGCTAGTTTGGTCAGGTCATTTGTTCTGCAGTCAAACAGCTCTGGTTCTGGGACTTAACAATGAACGTGAATGTGAACGTGAAGTCGCTCAGTCGTGTCCGACTCTTTGTGACCCCATGGACTGTAGCCTACCAGGCTCCTCTGTCCATGGGATTTTCCAGGCAATAGTACTGGAGTGGATTGCCATTTCCTTCTCCAAGGCATTTTCTCAACCCAGGGATCGAACCCGGGTCTCCCGCATTGTAGACAGAGGCTTTACAATCTGAGCCACCAGGGAAGTCAACTTAACAATAGTGATCATCAGATTTCAGTTTGCCTGAGACTCTTGGTGAAATGGAGATATCTGTACTTCCCATAAAAACGTTCAGTAAGCAACTCAAGATCTACCTTTGGAGAACTGCTAATCCTAAAATCGCCCCCAATGCACCTGGAAGCATCCCAAACTTACTACCGTATTTGTGAAAGTGCAAATCTTGACGACTTGCATTGGAATCTGTCAACTGGTGCCTCTAAATTCAGAATCACCTGAAAAGCTATTTAAAACATCCTAGACTTACTAACTATAAGGGGTTGGATGGGGGCTGGGACTTGGTACTTTTATTTTCCCCCAGTGTTTTCTATTTATGTCACTGGAAGTTTGAGAAGCACTGGTATAGAGGCTCTGTTAGCCATGACCTTGAGTTTGTCAGATGGTAGGTCTCCAAACCACAAGACCACCTGTTTTTCAATCAACAGTGCTTTATTAAGAACCAAAAGGATACATTACATCTTTCATCTCTCTGTGTCCCACTTGGGAGGCTCCAATAGAGTGTTGCATTCACCAGGGCATAAAGTCCCCATGGAAACCAACCACTTGAATGCTGCTAAGAGTATTAATTCATTCTCACAACAGAGAAAAATAAGACACTGAATGAAAGTCTCTTATGTAGGAGGTTAAAAATCAAACAAAGGTAGAATATAAAGAAGAGAAGATCTCTATAGAGAGAATTAGTATAATTACTGTCACAAAGGGAAAATAATTATCAAAGCACAGACTTGATCAATAATGGTTCTCGGAACAACACCTACATTTTCTCACTCTCCAACCTATTTGTTTCATAATTAATAGAAGGTAAATTCATCAATGTTTTTAGAGGCTCTAGAATTTACCCTCAACTGCAATCCATACTATCTACCACCTCTAATATTTCAGTCGGGAAGTCACTGTCCTACTCTTTTTGCTGATGGAAATGTTACTCCAATCCTTGTTCTATTAAGTGGGAGGGGTATGGAATACAGAGCTCCCAGGCATGGATCTCATCTGACTCGCCCATAATCTAAAGGTGTGAATTTGGGCAAACCACTTCTTAGCTTGCTAAAGCCTTAGTTTTCTAAACTAAAGGCTGAGATAACTATTATGAGGATTAAATCTGATTATACATATGGAATTGTTGTGAGGGTTGAATCTAATGATATATATGGAAGTTGGCTTATAACTGCAGAGCACTTCAGTTCAGTTCAGTTCAGTTGCTCAGTCGTGTCCGACTCTTTGCAACCCCATGAATCACAGCATGCCAGGCCTCCCTGTCCATCACCAACTCCCGGAGTTCACTCAAACTCAGGTCCATTGAGTCGGTGATGCCATCCAGCCATCTCATCCTCTGTCGTCCCCTTCTCCTGCCTCAAGTCCCTCCCAGCATCAGAGTCTTTTCCAATGAGTCAACTCTTAGCATGAGGTAGCCAAAGTACTGGAGTTTCAGCTTTAGCATCATTCCTTCCAAAGAACTTAGCCAGTGACAATAAGAAAACACTACTTAAGAAGACCAAACATGAGGTTGAGGATGAAAAGACAGGTTCACCCAGCTCTAAAGGGATTGGGGAAGTATCTAGAAGATTTTCCACTCTTTTAAACAGCTTTTCTTATTTTATTTTCTCTACGTTGGTTAAAGTTAAGCCCCATAAATACCCATTATTAGGGTATTTGCAAATGTCCATAAAGGTAGCAAAGTTACAAAGAGAAAGATGCTGACCATTTTGGTCTTTCTACAAGTTTTCAAAACATCCTCATCACTTTCTCTTGCACACAAGTTTCAATGATAATTCTGTTTATGAATTTCTTTTGCAACTAAAAATCAACACACTGTGTTTTTAATGCCTTGACAGTTAGGCTTATATACACTCATGAAACTGAAATGCCTGGTAAAACTAAGAAACAAAAATAAAGATGGTGATATCTTTCAAAATCTCCCTATTGAAATACACGGGCAATAAAATGCTATGATTTTAAGTAGGTTCTACTGCTTTTATGGGCATTACAGGGTTTACAATCATCTCCTGAGTTGTGGGGCAACAGATTTACCACTATATCCCCACTATATCACTACATACCTATTCCCACTATATCCCAAATATATTATGTTGCCATAATATATCTGCTTGCTTTTATAGCCTCTTCACTTGTGCAGATACAACATTGTCAGTATTTATTCATAATGTTCACTTCTGATTTTTTTTTCAAAAAGAATTGGAGGTAGTATGCAACTTTAATAAACAGAGTCAATGAGACAAGGCATATAGAAATACAATTTTGTAAGTCATGACATATGTAAGAGAAGCAAATATGGTTACTGTGAATAAGCAACACAATTAGCTTTGAATGACTTGGTATATAGCAGAAAGTGGAAATTGTGATAAATTCCATAATGTTAATATGTAAAGAGAAACATAATACTGTTGAAGGAGAAACAAAACATGTTGGATTCAAAAAAAATTAGAGAAGGAATTTATTATATAGATCTTTATACAAAGAATCCCAATTATGTATCTAAGAAAATATCAAATGTGATACTACAAAAATGTGAAAATGGCCATTTTTATGTGACCCTTGCTAACACCAGCAATAAATACAGAGTTTAGTTAACATTTTAGTGGCCAGAGTCAGCTAAAATGGTACAAAAATCAGAAGATTTGATAATACAAATAATAATGGATAAAGCTGTGGGTAATTTTCTGTTTTTTCCTTCATGGTATGACTAACCAGGTTTCTTTCTCTATAAGAAACACCAGTAAGATCCCAGGCAACTCTATTCTAGGATCAATTCTACACATCCCATTGATCCATACACATTTTAGGTACTATTTTTAATAATGTCTTATTTTTAAAACATGTATTTTGATTTTGGCCTCATAAAATGTAACATACTGTCTATAGCATACAGAACAATTGGAGAAAATGAAAACTATTCATCCTTGCAATTCTGTTGACCTGCAAAGGTTGTTTATAGGATTCTATAAACTCTCCTGGAACTAGCTTTTCTGCGACTATGAGAGAAACTTGAATAATAGGAATTATCAAATTTTTGAAAAGTAACTTTGATTGCTTTATAACAAACAAAAATGCATTCAAGGTAGAATAATTAAAAGATTTGGCAAAGCAAGGCCATTTTTTAAAACTCTTGATCACAATTATTATATAACATTAAATATAGCATATAACATTAAATTGTCCTTTATATATGTGAAAAATATTTTTATTTACAAAGTAGAATCATAACATAATATGATCTCTTAACTTGTTTCTATCACTTAACAAAACACATGTATTTCCTTCACATTAACAGTGTTCTATAAAACATATAAATTTATACCTGGGTTTGTAATTGAGCCCTAAGATACAACAATAAATTTGATAAACTTAATGTATCTAAAAATAAATTATGTTCTCCCCCCAAATTAGTCTTATCTTCCAATTTTCCTATTTCATTAGACAGAAATATTCTTTCATCAGTTTCGTAGGAAACATCAGAGTCACGTTTCACTCCTTCCTTTCCTTCATATCTTAAGTTCCATCACTCAAAAATCCTGTTACTTAACATCTTTCACACATAATGCACACTTGTTTTATCTTCTATTTCTTCTGTAATGTCTATTCATTCTGCAAATGAATCTAGGCGTTTTTGTTCTCACTTTGGACTCTTAAGATCTCTACCATCTTTTGTTCCTGCACTGAATTCATCGACTTTTCACTGCTCAAAATATTTAGTAACTTTCTACTTCTCTCAGGATGAATTGCCCTGAATTTTCCACTTCTTAATCTCTTCTTCCCCCATGGGTAGTCTTCATTCCCACCACTCAAGTTCTAGATCCTGGGAGCAGTCACCTTATAGGGACAGGAAAGGAAGGAAACCAATACAGTAAGTCCCTCACATATGAATGAGTTCTATTCTAAGAGAGTGTTCGTAAGTCTAATTTGATCATAAATTCAACACAGTTAGCCTAGGTACCCAACTAACACAACCAGCTATATAGTATTGTACTGTCATAGGTTTATAATACTTATCACACTAATAATACATAAACAAACAAATGTTTTCAATCTTATGGTACAGTTCCTTGAAAAGTAGAGTAGTACAGTATGACAGCTGGCACACAGGGACTGGCATCAAGTGGGCAAGCAAGAAGAGCTACTGACTGGAGGAGGGACAGGAGATGGAGATGGTAGAGGTGAGGGGTCACCAGCAATAGCAGATGGAGGGCAAGCTGCAGTTTCACTCATACCTGATGTTATTGGAATGAACATTTGCATCTTTGAAAGTTTGCAACTTGAAGGTTTATATGTAGGGACTTACAGTATTTACTGCTGGAGACCCACACAACATCAGCAATATTTCAAGACATGAAAATTTTGTCTGTAGACATCTCCCTTTCTGCAACTTCCTTTCTGTTATCTTCCAGGAACCACTGCTGCTGCTGCTGCTGCTAAGTCGCTTCAGTCGTGTCCAACTCTGTGTGACCCCATAGACAGCAGCCCACCAGGCTCCTCTGTCCCTGGGATTCTCCAGGCAAGAATACTGGAGTGGGTTGCCTTTTCCTTCTCCAATGCATGCATGTATGCTAAGTCGCTTCAGTCGTGTCCGACTCTGTGCAACCCTATGGATAGCAGCCCACCAGGCTCCTCTGTCCACAGGAGTCTCTAGGCAAGAATACTGGAGTGGGTTGCCATGTCCTTCTCCACCAGGAACTACTGGCTGTCCCCAAGTTCACCCAGCACCTTTCTTTGAAAATTAGGGAAGGAAGACACTTCACTTTCTTCCAGGCTCCACAGTTACAATTCAAGCTCTCAGCATAGCTGGCTTCAGCTTCAATGTTAGAAGGAAAGATATCAGTCTTTAATTCTCATAGTCCTGATTAACAATAATATATTCCTACTGGTTACATTTCAAGTAGTAAAAGACAAGATGTAAAAGCTTTCAGGCAATGTTGTCTGGGTTGGAGTTGGGGAATGAGGAGAGACAGGCTTGCAACCTTTGTCTTAAAGACTTCCAGGGAACAGGACAGCTGTGTCTAAGTTGGACATTTTGAAAGATGAGGACTGTGTTCTGCTTCTATTTTTTCAATAACTCTAAGTGTTCCATTAAGGGGAAAATGGTGAATTCTAAACTGCATTAAACCCCGAACTGATCACAGTAGGAATTGCATGGGCAATGTCTTGGCAACATTTCCCTCACTGACTGTGTGCTTTTCCCTTTGTTGACCAAGGATGCTTTACGGACCTTAATAAGGTCAGAGAAAGAGATTTTAGAACCTGTCAGAGGGTGATATTCCAATCGTGGCTTTGTCTGGCTATTGCCAGAGGAAAGTTCGACATGGCCCTGAAACCACCAGTCTTAACCCCCTTCCCACACGGCTGGAGCTGAGCTTTCTCACTCACCCGGGCCCTCCTCACAATACTGCGGTCTGCTTGTCTCACCCAATCACGAGCACCCTGGCTAACTATAGCATCATGGACCCAAAAGCTGTCCATCTGAAACTGCTTCTGGTAAATGAGTATTTACATTTGTAAAAGAGACACAAAGCCTCATATTATTTGCTTCTTCCTGCAGTTGCGATTTTCTTGGCATGTGCCATTTCACCTCTTTGCATGATCTGGGGGCCTTGGCACATGCCAGAGGGAGCAGCCTTCCAGTTCTCACACTCCATGGTTGCCAACAGGAAATATCATGCGTCTTTCCGGTGTACTAATTAGCTTGGTGATGCAAGGTAGACGGCAGCATTTCCTACTAAAGACAATGCTCTCTTAAGGAGAGATTTTTTTTCCACTGAGTTGGCACAAAGCTGCTTTCAAATTTTCTGTGTTTATTGGTGCAGAAAGAACTATCAAATGGTCTTAAGCCTGAGTTAGTCATTTGAGTTATTTACCTACATTTCTTTGTGTTTCTCTGGCAGTAAATTCTCTTTGATTTCACAAATAGAAGATTTAAGTTTATTCCTAAAGGAAAGTTTGTAGGATAAGAGGGGATTTAACTCGGTGGAGAGTGGGCATGCAAACATGCTGCATATATATAAACTATGACATGTAGATACATCACATACAAATATACATATATTTATATGACTTAATTGTCAGAGTCTTAAATTGCTTTCATATTTGTCTAATAAAACTTACTTAAATTATCTATAATATAAATTAGGATATAATATTTTTGGTTTATATATACAACAGTGGTTGACAGTGCGTTAATGAGAAAAGTCAATCTAATGGACTGGCACACATACTATATAAGGTATATAGAAAACACAGAGGTATTCTCTAACCCATTCATATGTGAAAAGCTAAGTGAAAAAACTAAAAAATTGAAATGAATAGAACTAATACCACTATGAGATTGAAAGTAGAGTCATATCGTAATTGGGTACCTTTTTTTTTTTTACACTGAAATTAACCAGATACTCAAGCTAATAATGAAAATTAGCACTGAAAAGAAGTAGAACTATAAAAGACTTGGGAAGTTATCAACTTCAATCCTGCTTCAGTGAGGCTACCTAACTATTATGTAATTGCATGGGATTGTTAAGTGTGAAATTTATTTGATGTTATTTTTTTTGAACTATGTGCAGTAATCTTAATATCTATTTATAGTGAATACATACATGTTATTTCACTCTATACTCAGATTTTGGCAAAAATTAGTAAATATGACTATTAATAAAGTCGTGCCAAGAAGTTATAGTAGAAGCACTGCCAATCACAATGTAAAAATTCAAGGATAATTTTACTGTTACAGTTCAAAAAAATAACAGGTTAGAAAAACAAGAGAAAAAAGTAAAGCGTATTATCAATATCTGAGAGAGGATAGAATAAAGATTTACAGAAATTATATTTCTGAATGTTACTAATATTTTGTGTATCTATATTCCCACTGTGCTTGCTAATTAACAAAAATGTCTTATCTCCAAGCAGTTTTTAGGATAAAATAGATGGCCTAACCTCTTCTGGTTCACTGCTACTCATTTTTCCTTTTTTACACCTGGGGGCAGTGATCAGGAATGTTGTGGTTGTTTGAGTACATTCCTAAGAAGCTCAGGCCAGAAAAAAGCAGAGAGGGTCCTGGCATGTACTCTGCTGATAGATTTGAGCTTAGTCACTTCTGAAGAATAAGATGTTAATGATTCCGGGTGCTTATCCGGTCTAACCTTTACTCCTGTGAAAAGCAAGACCAGTATTGACTCTTTTTAACCCCAAAAGAAATTCAGAAAAGAACAAATAGAAATGTTTGATTTCACTCAATATAGCTCAAAAATGCTAGTTGTGCAGACTTGTGATTGCCAAGGGTGGGGAGGATGGGGGAAGGAAGGAATGGGAGTTTGGGATTAGCAAACTATTATATATAGGATGGACAAACAACGAGGTCCTACTGTATAGCACAGGAAACTGTATTCAATATCCCGTGACCAACCATAATGGAAAATAATATGAAAAGGAATGTATATATGTATAACTCACTCTACTATATGGCAGAAATTAACACAGCATTGTAAATCAACTGTACATCAATAAAAATTATTTTTAAATTCCAGTTCTCAAGGATTTTATTCACTTAACTCTAACTCCTTTGTGTAGTAAGAGACAGAATACTCCAAAGATAGATGCTTGGGAAAAGAATATTAAAAAGAATGCATACATGTGTAAAACTGAGTCACTCTGCTGTATAGAAGAGATTGGCACAACAGTGTAAATCAACTACACCTCGATTTTTAAAAATAACAAAAATAAAATAGAAACACACATATTTGAATAACCTGAGTACCTGAGTTATCCTCCAAAATTAAAATGAAACTAACAAGAAGAACAAAAAAAGATAGATGCTTGATTTTCTCTTAAAATAATCCCCAAGACTGTAGAACTGTTTAACATTTTATACCCTTGAGTGTTATTTCACTTTATATAATGGGTGTTCTTGCTCTTGGAGTAGAACTAATGCATTCATAAAGAAAGAATGCTTACAATTCAATTCATTGCCACCAATGTGTGAGTCTTTGACTTCTGAATGGATTAAGCACTTCTGCGTAGCTGAGAACATGTTCCAGGGCTCATGAGCATGTTCACCAGACCTGGCTCTGGGAGACACAGCCCTATGAGGGAAACACTCCCACAGCTGGAATTCAGGAAATGTGTGCTTTTTGTCTGAACGACTCAGTTCAAGAAAACTGCAGCATAAAAAGAGAAAGGAAGTAACAACCCTTGACAGAAGTCCCCACAAGTACTAACAGTAACACTCTGCACATTCCAAAACATTCACCCAGGATCCTATTTTCTGAAGTGATGAAAAACAAGTGTGCCAGGTGACCCCGAGTTGCTGCATGGACATTTGTAAGGCACGTTTCATTTCTCTGCTGTGATACAAAGGGAGAATAAGCAGAACTCAGCACTCTCTAGTTACTGGTTATTGTTCTGCGTTTACGAACTTCCTTCTGCATTTGTTGTGAAGTCAAAACAACTTGACAGTTTGAAAGGGAACATTTATTTCCCACAAAATGCAATCAGATGACAAAAAAAAATTGCCCGCAAAATCATTTTCCCAGTTTTCATGCTTGCTGTCCTAGGACTCTTCTAACAGAAAAACTTTATAATCAAATGGCATGTCCCATGAAAACAGGAATGGACCAAAAACATAAAAGTACTTTTTATTGCCCAAGAGAAGACAAACTTCCAAAAGTTATTCTCAATAGTTTCATGTAATGATTTGAAATATTAGAAAGAAGTGACAGAATCAGAAATCAATTGTTCCTAACTTTACCCAAGAGATAAGTTCAAATGCCAGAAAAGGACAGGTCTATTGAAGTCATGTATTCTTGAATTTTCATCTTGAAATATGTATTGAAATAAAAAACTGAGAGTATACAAACTGAGAATAATAGCTACCCAGAATTTCTGCCAATGAGAACACATATATGTAGCAAGTCATTCACAGTCTGCAGAAAATGAATAATGAATTGGTGGCAGATTTCTCTGCCAATTTGAATAATAGATGGTCTAGGCTTAAAATAGCAATGTGCTGTCTGAAGGGGAAAAAAATAGCCTTATTTCTCATTAAGAGCCTGAAATACTGAGTACTGGTTGGCTAAATCAACGCTAACATTTAGCAACTCACTATAGAAAAAGGGAGTAAGAAGTCAAATGTCTCATTCTTCATTTTACTTTAGTGAACTTTTCTATGTGGATTCTCCACCGAAGCAGTAAGGAACCTAGAGTCATATCTTCAATTCTCTATCTTTTAAAAATGAATCAACTTATTTTTATTCATTTGACAGTGCAGGCTCTTTAGTTGTGGCATGTGGGATCTAGTTCCCTGACCAGGGATCGAACCCAGGCCCCCTGCACTGGGAGCATAGTGTTGTAACCACTGGACCACCAGGGAAGTCCCCCTATCTTCAATTCTCATTGCAACAGGCCCCTGAGAAGATTCACACCAAGATTTCATTTACTTGCAAAGAGAAGAAAAATTTATACAATCTGAAAACTAAAGAGAGAGATAAACTGCAGAAGGAGAAATATCACAAACCAGGTGAGCAGAAAAGAAAGAAAAATGGGCGCGGGGGAGACCAAGAGGTGGGAAATGGACTAGTTCCTAAATTACTGTGAAAACTCTTAAAATCTTTTGAAAATGTCTCCTTAATCACACAGTCCACCCCTTCCCTATCTTTAGTTTTTAGACCCCGTGCTGCTCTGAAATGAACTCTTGATATCTCATCACTTTGTTGTATTTACACTGTGGTCCTTCTAGCTCTTCTCCATTAGAGATGGTGCCTTGTTATCCATGTTTATCTCCATCTGTTTAATGGCTGAATTTAGTAGAGATGGGCACAAGGATTGGCTGAGATATTGTGTGTGAAAACACAGAGCCCAGAGCTTCACAATATCATTTTATAATTTCCAGGGCATGCTTTTCCACTTCTCCTCTACCTTAGGGAAAGCCAGGTAGAGAAGCCTAAAACCATTTGCCCTAACTGCCACCTGGTGGCCCCATAAAACAGTTTTAGAAGTCCTGGGCAAAACAGGGGTAGAGGAGGTGATACCTGTTAGGAGGGACATAATGTTGAGGTCACAAGGGACCATTTCCTTTCTTTCTGTGCAAAAAGGGACAGAGTGCACTAGACATGATGCTTCTAGATAGGAGGAAAGTATTTAAACAAAGAGATGCAGCCTGGTGTGTAATAACTGCTTTATCTACTTGCTAATGAAAATCATTGGAAGGACCAATGCTGAGGCTGAAAATCCAATACTTTGGCCACCTCATGCGAAGAGTTGACTCATTGGAAAAAACTCTGATGCTGGGAGGGATTGGGGGCAGGAGGAGAAGGGGACGACAGAGGATGAGATGGCTGGATGGCATCACCGACTCGATGGATGTAAGTCTGAGTGAACTCTGGGAGTTGGTGATGGACAGTGAGGCCTGGAGTGCTGTGATTCATGGGGTTGCAAAGAGTCGGACATGACTGAGCGACTGAACTGAACTGAGCTGAATGAAAAACTGACAATTATTCTAGAGAGGTAACAGGTTTTGTGTTCACTGGAAGAAAAATGTTCATGGGGCAATGTCATTTCCAGTGTTGCCATGGGTCACATGCTCCCAAACAAGACCTCCACCTTAAATAGTGCTATTTAAGAGCACCTTAAAGTGCTATTAAGAGCACCTTAAATAGTGCTCTTTGCGTTGGCAAATTTTCCGCTGTTTCTGTTTGCTTTAGGGATGCACAACACTTTTTATTGTTGAAGCATATTGTTTACAGTACTGAGAGTTTTAAAAGATGCACCTGTTTGATCTTTATCACAACTCTTAGAAATACCAGAATTCGCTCATCACTGCTACCTGGGAGCTCAACATAGCAAACTTGGCACATTATAAGTATTTAATGCACATGTGCTAACTCGCATCAGTCTGACTCTTGGCACCCCTATAGACTGTAGGCTGCCAGGCTCCCCTGTCCATGGGATTCTCCAGGCAAGAATATCGGAGTGATGTTGCCATTTCCTCCAAGATTATGAAGATCATGCAACTAGCAAATATCAACATCAGAACTAAAATTTACCCCTTCTGACAGCTTGTAGTACTCTTTCCATTGAATTGAAGTCTAATGTCTGCTAGTAAGATTATTTCAAGCACTCATTCATTTGTCTACAGAGAGCAATGACAGAACTTCACAATGACGTGTGCCATCCTTATTTGAATTCCACAATTCTGGTGGACTTCAATGCCTTTTCTATAAGACCCAATTGGTTTAAGTGAATGTACCACATAAGCCTAATCCACTCAGGATTGTAAACTTTATCATCTAAAATGGGAAGCTAGACTTAAAAAGCTTCCCACAGTAAGATTTGATCTCAGATAGCTCTAAGAAACAGAGAAGGCAATGGCACCCCACTCCAGTACTCTTGCCTGGAAAATCCCATGGATGGAGGAGCCTGGTGGGCTACAGTCCATGGGGTCGCTAAGAGTCGGACTCGACTGAGCGATTTCCCTTTCACTTTTCACTTTCATGCATTGGAGAAGGAAATGGCAACCCACTCCAGTGTTCTTGCCTGGAGAATCCCAGGGATGGGGGAGCCTGGTGGGCTGCTGTCTCTGGGGTTGCACCGAGTAGGACACGACTGAAGTGACTTAGCAGCAGCAGCAGCTCTAAGAAAAGAGGGATTTATTTCCCAAAGGAGGAAATTAGTCCTTGAGGCTCCTGGGTTATCAAGGGGGAGACTCCATTATGCTTCTTACACTCATATTAATCAACAACAAATCTCCCAATTTGCTTGCTTCATTCAGCCACTTGATTGTGATTAAGATCCTGAAATATTGAAGTGACTTTAGACACAGTAAAAAGATCACTCTGGACATTTTTGGGGGCAAATCTTTCATCACTGTTCTCTCCTGTCTCTTTCTTATGGTTCTAGTTTTTCTCAGTTTTTCTCTCATCTTCTTCTGTTGACTCAGAGAATTTTGGTCTTGCAAAGCACTTCAGCAGACCTCTATGTTAATCATCTTATTTCCCTATTAATGGGGGGCTGGTTACGGAAGTCGAGCTTGGAGAAGATTCATTGCTGGTCAAGAACGAAGCCGAGTATAGATTCCAGTGCCCCTGCCTTCCTGGCCACTGAGTTCTGCATCTTATTTTTCTCTCTATTCTACTTCCTTTCTTTTTTCTCACTTTGTGCATCAGGTCCCTCTTACTCAGAGAAAGCTGTTGCTTATTTTTCCTGTCACTTGGGTTGGTTAATAGTCAGAATCGCCTACCACCAGCCTCCTCTCCCTTACCTCCTTTAAATCCAGTAACTTCTCTTGCTCTCTCAGGGCTTCCTCAAGGCCTCTACGAACTGCGGTCACTAGAGGGCAACCTGATCACACATAGCTGACATGGACAAGGATGGCCTCTGAAGCAGGAGAAAGCAAGTACAAACATACATACGTAGCAGTGAACCGATATGCATCACTATTTACAAAAGCACGTCCGCTTACATAGGCTTTTTTCACCTCACCACGATATGGGAGGACAAGGTCAAGTATCACGGTCTCTGTCTTCAACAAAAGAAGGAAACCAAGGTTCAGATGGACTGACATACCCAAGGTCACAGAAATAGCAAAATACATCCTCCTATTGAATGGCACATCCCAGAAAATGTTAGCATAAAACTTGAAGATGCATTTTTATTTCTCCAAGATTTCAACCTAAGAGTGGTCAGGTATTACATCTTTGAAATGTAACCAAATGGAACCCCAGAGTTATTTCATATTATTAAAAGACAAAGTAGCAGCTATAGCTTACATACTAATTTCCAGTTAGAGAGTTGTTTATCATTTTAAGGAAGCGGGTTTCTTTAAACATTTTTAAAATTGCCCTTTATTAATATCTTGCCCAGTAATCAGAAATCTGATTATTTTCCCCCAGAATTGCCTGGTGTTTTCTAGTTATGCTTGTTTTTTTATTTAATTTTTTTTTTTTTAACAAAACAAATGCACGCTATTTTGTCCCATTTTCTCCCATCTATGTGAAGTAAAGAAAAGCAGGTAATGCCACAGTTTCCCATTATAAAAATATCTGATCTTTGAAAGAAAGCCACTGTTTTTCTTCTCCCTGTGATTAACAGTGCCTTGAACACACGCTGTTCTCAGACCCATAATGTTGCTTGTTTGCTTGGTACTGTCACTGGCAAAACAGAAATAGCATCTATTTATAACAAGCAGGTCTGCAAAGCCTTGTTTTATCTATTTTCTCCAGCCATTCTGAGTTTTCTATCTCCTCCTTTTTGACAGGGCAGTTCCCTCCAAGTGGGAGCACCTGGGACCTGCCTGGTAAAGGTAGATGACAAGCCTGTTTCCAGGGAGCCAGACAAAATCAGGGCCAGGTGTGACCATGGTAGAAACGATGGAGGAAAAGAAAAGGCTGAGAAGGGATGGGAGATAACCAAAGGTTTCCATTGCTAAGAGGTAAACGGTGAAATTCAAAATTTGAAAAGACGAGAGCCATGGGCTGGCTGAATGGTTTCGAGAAAGATGGACTTGCCCTAATATGGCTGAAGGAGACAGAAGGGAAAATGGGATTTAGAGTGGGTCAAAATGTCTTCATCCTTTCTGTTTCAAGAAGTTACAGTTTGAAAGATTCCTTTCACAAATGAAACCTTACGTGTGATGATAATGCTCATAACACTTATATGCAGATTTTTATAAATGCTAACAGCTTTACAGTTACTCTTTCTCATCTCATTCCAAATAGGCTGGAATGGAAGGAGTTAAGAAACCAAAGGATTAAGTTCAAAAGAGCCTTGAAGAACTCCTGTATATGTCTTCATTTTTATCTTTCTTCAAATACATTTTTACATAGAGCTGACACATTGCAATAACGTGAAGTCAGTAGCATTGGCCTTTATTTCCAGACAAACCTTATTGGAGGCTCTTGTATGTAGATTCTACTGAAAAGACAAATACATTTATGAATGTCTTCTTGTTTGTGGCCTGAAAACAGGGTGTGTGTATGTTTCCCTTATAGACACACAATTTAACTGTGAAAATGTGAAGAGGATGCTTACCGAATGGGGGAAAAAGGGGAAATGTATTTTGGTAACAAAAATTTGAATGACAGGTATAGAACTGTAAATGTAAGGATATGTACCCTCTAAATGTAGCAAAACAACAAATACTGTAGAGAAGAGAACAAAAAAATATAAAAGTGTATGTTCAAATGTTTTTTCTTTAAAACCAATTTCTTCAAATACTATGACTCCTTTCTTAGCAATGCTAACACAATAGAGAGATTCATGGACTCAACATTTAGCCTGCAAGGACCATAAAAACTAATAGGGAGTATCCAGTAATCAGCACTCAATCAATATATGTTGTAATCATAGCCTCATTTTTGTTCAGACCAAACAAAACAAAACTGAGATTGTTGTTCCCTAAGCATTTACTATTTTTACTGTGATTTACTGCCTAGAAACAACAGAACACCAAAACTGTAATTATCTGCAGTTCTTGAATAGAGATCATATCTCCAAGAATATCTACTTTTAGCTGAGGTGCTCCACTTCAACATTACTAAAGCTTGTATTGTATTATTATCATTATTTTTGCCATGATTCTGACCACATGAGGCAAACACATTTAGAGACAACAAGATCTTTCAAAGGCAACTCTTTGTTCATATTTTCAATCCTCTATGCAGAGGTTAACCCTCTGTAAGAGCGGGGAAAAGGCAACAGGTCCCATCAAGCCAGGTAAAGCCTTCTTTCACCTACCACCCATGGAATGACAAAATGCAAGGCTTTCACCTACCACCCATGGAATGACAAAATGCATCCTAGCTAGACATCACACAGCTGTCAGCCTCTACGGAGCCACAGCTCATCGGAGAACCGCATCCCAGTTTTCGGCAGAAGCCACAGTGCAGTGCACAATATAGAGAGAAGAAACATTCATTACCTTTATTTTTAAAGTGGTTAACAAAAGCATTTCATTTCTTTTTTCATGCATCCAAAGAGGGTGCGTTACAACTCCGTGGGAGGGTTGGCTGCTGCGCTGCCCCTGTAGGCTAGCACTCTTTTATAGATGTCTCATTTTTTTTTTTTTTAAATCACGAATTGAGAATCTATTAAAATACACTGTGCTTTTTCAGACTGTGATGAATTGCATTTTTTTTTTTGTCCTTTGTAATTCTTTATGGTGAAAAACCCCAGGTTTCCAGCATCTAGAGCCAACCAAGACTGGCTCCACCCTAGGGACGTCCTGGGATTCCCTCCCAGCAAGAAGCAGTGACGTCACGGGCCAGCATCTTCCCTGCGCCGGGTTGGAGCCGGGGAGGCCGGCGGAGGAGCTCCGGGAGGGGCGTGGCTGGGAGTTTCCAGGGAAACACTGCAGCAGATGGCCTGCCTGGCTGAACAACAGTGTCACATCTGCAGCGCGGCTGATGGGAGGGCTATTTTTGGAAAATCTCTGCTCTCTCATGTCCAGCTAGTTCTGCTATTTTTTCCCACTCTTTAATCAACGCTTTAATTTCTCCCCAGCTTCTTTTATTTCTGGAAATGAGGTTTCTATTTTTATTACAAGGACACGATCCGAAGGATCCCAAGCCACTAACCCATCTTTACATCCTCCGTGCGCTTGCTTTTCTTTCTAATTTCTCCCCCCATCTCTCTGCGCGTCACATCACGCATTCTGTCAAGGTGGTCTGTGGAATACAAGGACAAATGTTGCTAAGGCAACAGGCTTGCAAACCCGTCTGCAGAAGCAGATGCTTTATAACCTGGGGTTTCCCTCATTTGCATTTAAAGGCTCCAGGGCAACAGCCTCAAAGCAAGCCAAGTCCTTGAAGCTAAAATGAGAGAACTTTTTTTTAACTGTCGCTTGATGTCATTGAGCAGCTAGTGCTGCAAGGTTAAGTGCAGGGAAAATATCAGGGGCTAATAATTCCCACTGCGCGGGTAGGAGAGCTGATGCATTTAAGAGCACCTCCTACTCAACACCTTCTCATCTTAAACCCTGTGAGGAATGAGGAATCCCCTTATCTTTTTTTTTCCCCTCCCAGGATTGCCCTTCATAGCCTCCTCAAAGGTTAAACTTCTGGCAACCTGGGGTGTATCTCTCCTTGGTGATTTCATGATGATCTAGGAAACTTCGCTGTGCATTCGTCCCTGGCAACACTCAGATTTGAAGGAAGTGGGCAAATCCCATAAGCTAAGCAAAATTTAGAAATTTGGGTACCATTTTTTGATTTTCATATTTTTTATTATTAATTTTTCAGAGTATAGTTGCTTTACAATATCGCATTAGTTTCTGCTGCACAGCAAAGTGAATCAGCTGTATGTATACACATATCCCCTCTTTGTTGGATTTCCTTCCCATTTAGGTCACCACAGAGCACTGAGGAGAGCTCTCTGTGCTATACACTAGGTTCTCACTAGTTACCTATTTTATACCTAGTAGTGTATATATCGGGGAAGGCAATGGCACCCCACCCCAGTACTTTTGCCGGAAAATCCCATGGACAGAGGATTGTGGTAGGCTCCAGTCCATGGGGTCGCTAAGAGTTGGACACGACTGAGCAACTTCACTTTCACTTTTCACTTTCATGCATTGGAGAAGGAAATGGCAACCCACTCCAGTGTTCTTGCCTGGAGAATCCCAGGGACGGGGGAGCCTGGTGGGCTGCCATCCATGGGGTCACACAGAGTGGGACATGACTGAAGTGACTTAGCAGCAGCAGTGTATATATGTCAATCCCAATCTCCAAGTTTATCCCTCCCACCCACTCTGCCCCTTTGGAGTCCATACGTGTGTTCTCTGCATTTGTGTCTCTGTTTCTGCCTTGCAAATAAGTTCATCTGTGTCATTTTTCTGGATTCCAGATATATGCATTAATGTAGGATATTTGTTTTTTTTTTTTCTTTCTGACTTACTTCAGTCCTTATGACAGTCTCTAGGTCTGGCTTTGACAACCAGAAATTCCTTTGGAGGATCTCATCACTGCATATGACACAACACAGATGTAATTTCAAGAACAGACTACAGTAACCAAGAAGCAGACTACAGTAACCAAGAAGCAGAAACTGTACTTTGCCCACTTCTTTACAAGAAGGATCGGACTGTAATTCTTTTAAATGAAACATATTAAGTATTTGTCAGTGTATCAGCTCCTTCATAAAGGGCTCCCAAATGTGTATGAACAGAACTGGAAAACAGATGTTTGTAACCCAGGCAAAAAGGCAGATTCATAAATGTTTTAATAATCACATGAACTGCAAACTGGATGATGCATGACTGTGAGGAGAGCAACATAAGAGCAAGAAATGACAGGGTTTTTGACAAGAGGGCATCCATTCTTGGTGGAATATTTCAGTAGGTTTTGAAATAGTTTTTTTCGATGAGCTGCTTCTTTGTTCCTAAAAACCAAGAGGCATATTTCTTTGTTTTCCTGCCAAAGCTCATAAAGCTCCATCATATGAAGGATCAGATAAAGGAGAGAAGAGAGCTATTTTAGGTGTCAGAGATAGTGTTTATTCTCAGATGGTAACATTTTCTGACCTTCATGACAAGGAAAGTCAACTATTGCATCATGTAACTAACTTAGACATAAATTCCTAAATCACAATACAAGTTTAAACACAATTAGAAATCATGACTTCTATTAAGATCCACCAAAATTTAACAGATCTTTGAAATCCTATTGAATCACAGAAATCCTTCTGAATCACTTAACAGAAAAAGTTGTTACCGTGTTTACTCATATTACCAATTTTTTAATAAAAGAATCTGCCAGAAAGTATATACTCAGTGAATGTCTCCTGATTCTGAATCTGTCATTATTAAGGATGCTGACATGTACTCCTATTATGAATAAGGACCTTGAACACCAAGGGGAGTCCTGCCCTTCTTCCCTGGAATAAGTGAAGAATGGTTATTGATTCTGTGCCCAAAGCGGCTCAGGCTGATTCTGCATCCTTTAACCTCTAAATATTGTCAAAGGCAGGCCTCAAATAATGCGCTACTTGATACACACAACCAAAAAGTGACTCACAGAATCTTGGCATTTAAAAGGACCATAATAGTCATCCGATTCAGCACCTTCATTTTACAGACAAGGACAGTGCAGGCCACAGGAAAAAAAAAAAAAGCACCTGCTTCTCTGGAAGCCAGGGAAGGATAAGCTTTACTAACTACTTTGTCATGTCTCATGGATGGAGAGAGGCAAGACTGGCAGCCCCATAGAATACAGCCTCTGACTCTCGGTAGCCTCCCAATCAGACCTAGACTTGTCAGGGTGGCCAAAGTCACCATCAGTGTACAGAGCTCACGCGGGGTAGCTTCCTAAGCGGGTCTTGGACTGAAAACAAGGGCGATGAACACCCCTCGGAGCTCCTCAGGCCCAATCTTCAAGTTCTTCTGAAGCCGAGTGCTTATCCCTCCAACCATTTCAACCTGTTGTTCTCATCACTTCTGGTTCTGTCCTCTTGGACCCAATACAGTTTTTACACCCCTCCCAGTCCCCTATATGTCTGGGTTTCCAAATACTCAACTAGAATTTGATTTCCCAAGTATCATCTTAACTGCATCATTCTTTTGCTCAAGAACTTACATTAACTCCTTACTGTTGAAGACAATAGCTAGTAATTTTCAAACGTGGTTAGCAGGGAGTGGGTGAGGTATACAGGAAAGACTGGAGTCTGGACTTCAACACATACAGATTTTAACTTAAGCATGCCTCTATTTCATTGTCTACAAAAGCTGTCATTCTATATATGCTGTATTTTTTTTTTTTTTTCCGAAGTGGAAGTAGGGATCATGTTTGACATGATTTTACGTAACTAGGATTCAGTTTAGAGACTGTTATTTGCTAAAGGTATACTTCTCTCATTGCTCAGTTGGTAAAGGATCCACCTGCAATGCAGGAGGATCCAGTTCAATTCCTGGGTTGGGAAGATCCCCTAGAGAAGGGGTAGGCTACCCACTGCAGTACTCTTGGGCTTCCCTTGTGGCTCAGCTGGTAAAGAATCCGCCTGCAATGCGGGAGACCTGGGTTTGATCCCTGGGTTGGGAAGATCCCCTGGAGAAGGGAAAGGCTACCCACTCCAGTATTCGGGCCTGGAGAATTCCATGGACTGTGTAGTCCATGGGGTCACAAAGAGTCAGACACGACTGAGTGACTTTCACTTTCACACTAGAATATAAACTCCATGAGAGCAGGATCATTGCCTATTTTGTCCAGTGATGTAGTATGGATGTTTGGATCACTGCTGGACACAGTTTAAGTACTCAATAAGTATTTCTAGAACTGTAGGTTGAGTTAAAACAATAAACGAATAAATCAATAAATGTGGGAAAGTTTTTGGCACAGAGGCATTCTTCATTATTGACAATTTCTTCCATCTTCCCATCTGTTTTCTTTCTACGAGTAGTTTAAAAATAGTTACGCTTTTTCATTCATTTCTTGAAAATAAGAGTATTATAATAAGAGCATCCTATTCACAAAAGGATAGAAATTACAATATCAACTACAGTTTCAAGTAGTTCTTGGCTTTATTTATTCAAAGTAATTTCTCTTAGCTAGACCACATGCATCTAAGAACGTCACTGAAAAATATTTTAATAAGTTATATGCAGTGTTTTCTTGGTGAGTGCTGAAGTTACAACTTCACACACATTGGTAAGATTTCTTGAACTAAATAGTTATGGATTTAGCCAAGACAACTAAGCTCCTTGAATCTTAGTTTTTCTCGTCTACTTATATTTTGTCAGCTCAGTAAATTAAGACATTTATGGCATTATAATTTAGCCTCAAAGCCTTGAAAGACTGACGATCACAAGTCTAGTTAGTGACAGAGGCAATCCTTGAATCCAGATACTTCTTTTATAGTAGATCTTGTGTTCACCAAAGCATTAAGAATAACTGACTGGATCAACCATCAAAAGGAATGAAATTGGGTCATTTGTAGAGAAGTGGATGGACCTGGAGACTGTCATACAGAGTGAAGTAAGTCAGAAAGAGAAAAATATCATATATACTGCTTATAGGTGGAATCTACAACAACAGAATAGATGATCTTATTTGCAAAATAAGAAATGGAGAACAGATAATACCAAAGAGGAAGTGGGGAGGAATTGGGAGACTGAGATTGACACATATATATTACTGATACTATGAATAAAATAAACTAATGAGAACCCACTGTATGGCAGGGGCCTAATGCACTGTGGTGACCTAAGTGGGAAGGAAATCCAAATAAGAGGGGGTATATATATAACTGATTCATTTTTCTGTAGAGCAGAAATACATACAACATTGTAAAGCAACTATACTCCAATAAAAATTAAATTTTAAAAAGGAATAACTAATTGAGTATAGCATATGCGGTATAACTCAAAAGACAGTCATGGTTGACCCCATACTTTTCCAATTACATATATAAACAAAAATAATACTGCAGAACTAAGAGCGCTATGCATTATCTTGTTTGAGCGGTGACTACATCTATGGAACACTGTGTGACTTTTTGAAGAGCTAACATTATGATAAAAGGTAGTTCTATATAAAGATATCGCTATAAGAAGTTGTGTTTTTAAAAAGAAGGAAACGGAGATCTTGGAGAACACAAAGTACCAAAAGGTTCAGAAAAATTCAGCAAAGTCACTTTTTGAGCCCAGTGGATTTGTGAGACTGCAATCTGAAAATTACCTGGAAAGGGTGCTCAAAGGTGAGACGTCTATCAAAATTCGTGGCAAACTGTAAAATACTTCACCCATATTGCGGCGCCATCTAGGAAGTGGTCATTTAAACAGTGCCAGAAAGCTCATGAGCTAATTCATACAGTGACCTCTACTGATGAAGTGGAGGTGTTAGATTCAGACTCCATCACTCAGTACTGTGTGACCTTGGGGAAAGGGCTTAACCTCTCTGAGCCCCCGTTTCTACATGTGTACGATCCTATTAGTTTCCTCACAGGTGTGGCCATTTAATGAGTTGAGGGACGTAAAACACTAGTGGGGCGTCTGGCAAATAGCAGATGCTCAATGGTGTAAGCTGTATTCTCAGGAGAGTCACAGAGGTATTAATGACCAGAATCTGTTCCGACCTGTCAGTTGCCAGTCTACACTGATTGTTAACACATTATTGACCCAGAGATTTCTGCAGAAACTAATGCCTGTGTAAGTGAATACTGTTAGGTGAGTGAATACTGCAACACTCCAGTCAACATCGTTCAGGTAACAAAAGATATATATGTCTCTGTTCAATAAGTTGTTAAAATAGGTAAATACCATTCTGAGTTATAGTTAGAACAAGCAGTGAGTGACCTTTTGCAACCACATAGTTATTTTTGCTGAGTTTCACAGAATTAGTGTTCTGAAGAAGTTATTTGTGAAATGCTACCTTAT
Source organism: Tragelaphus eurycerus (assembly GCA_935064755.1). Lineage (NCBI taxonomy): Eukaryota > Metazoa > Chordata > Mammalia > Artiodactyla > Bovidae > Tragelaphus > Tragelaphus eurycerus. The sequence continues at coordinate 4,438,080 of CAKXYN010000034.1, read as the reverse complement.
ACTATTATATGATGTTATAACTTATTCCTAAGGTAAGGTTGGGTCTCCCTAGTAGCTCAGACAGTAAAGCGTCTGCCTGCAATGTGGGAGACCTGGGTTCAATTCCTGGGTTGGGAAGATCCCCTGGAGAAGGAAATGGCAACCCACTCCAGTATTCTTGCCTGGAAAATTTCATGGATGGAGGAGCCTGGTAGGTAGCCCATGGGATCGTCAAGAGTCGGACATGACTGAGCGACTTCATGGTAAGGTAAGGTTGTCAGATTTAGCTCAGTAAAATATGAGCTTCAGCTAAACAACATATACTTTTTAGTAGATATAAATAAGTGTGGGATATAATTATATTAAAAATTACTCATTGTTTATCTGAAATTCCAATTTGAATGGGTGTCTTGTATTTTTATCCAGCAACCTTACCCTAAAAGAAAACCTCAAGTTCATTTAAAATACCTACCAGGAAGATCCGGTGGTAGAGAAAGGGAACAGGGCCTTAGGACCAAACAAAGAATTTCCCTGAACGATCATTTCCACAGCACTTGTCCCATTCTGCCTGCTTTTCTATGCAACCTTTTAGCTGTTACCCTCATTGCTCTACAAGTTACGGGAGCAGTGGGGACTGATTCATTTTATTTCCTACTTGGTGCGTGGAACACCAAAAGTATTCAGCAGGTTTGTCTTGTTCTGTTTTGGTTTCTGGGAATGAAACACAACCACTGCTTTCCTGACTTATGCTTAAAAATTGGTTTAAAAACATGCTTTTCACAGAAAATTTGAAGAAAGCAAAGATGCAAATGGGGAAAATGTCATTCTAATGCTACTATTCAAAGAAAAGCAATATTAATATTTGTATAGTCCACCAGTCAGATGAGAACTAAATCATTTTTCTATAGCACAATTTTAATGAATATATAATATCTATGTAACCAGTTTTCACTGCTGTTTCCAGTGTTAACCTAGTGCAAATGATGGGATAAGCATGCTTATGTAATATGCCCCTTACCCCACCTACCCCAAGGTACCAAAGCCAGATGGCTTTATTACCACTTTTCCTAAACTCTCAAGAGCTGATAGTAACTCCTATACTTAAACTGTTCCAGAGTTTAGGCTTTGACACTTCCCAATTCATTTTTAAAAGCCAATAAACCTGGATACCATTCAAGGTACAATTCAGATTTAAAATAATCTCAACTATGAATGTAGAAGAATTCTAAATAAAATTAGCAAATTAAATATAATTATGTGGTCAAAGAATCAAATAAGAAAGAATAAGGCTTATTTCAAGAATGGGTTGATTCCAACTAGAGACTAGATTTATTGTTCCTACAAGCTCTCAACTTAAACAGATCAAAAAAAAAAAAAAAAAAAAAAATAAAAAAAAACAAAAAAAAAACCTCTAAAAAAATCATTTGGGGGGAGTTCAAAAAAAATTTTTTTTATAAAAAAACCCGGGAAGCCTTTGGCAAACATTAAACGGGCGGTGTCAAAGCAATATGACAGCTACCAGCCACACGTGGCTATTTAAAGTTAAAATAAATTAAAATTATATAAAGTTAAACGTTTCCTTCTTTAGTCATTCTAGCCACATTCCAAGTGTTCAGTGTAACGAGTGACTACCACACTGGGGAGCTCAGATAGGAAATATTTCTATCAACATGGCCAGTTCTCTTGGATGGTGCTGCTGTACAAAACTCCAGAGTAGATTCCCAGGTATACATACACGGAGTTGTAAACATTTAATAAGAGCTAACTTTATTGAGGGCTCCTAAAATATCAAGGAGGAGGAGCTACCCCCACGACCAAGGAAGGACGGCGGTGAGGGCCAGTGCACTAAGCACGGCCGAGAAGAGCTACCCCACGACCGAGGTCAGGAAGGGCGGCGGTGAGGAGAGACCCCCTCGTCCAAGGTAAGGTGCGATGGCTGTGCTTTGCTGGCCGGGAGCAGCCAGGAGCAGCCGGGATGAGATACCCAACACCCAAGGTAAGAGAAACCCGAGTAAGACAGTAGGTCTTGAAAGAGGGCATCAGAGGGCAAATACACTAAAACCATTCTCACAGATAACTAGTCAGTCTAATCACACAAGGACCACACCCTTGTCTAACTCAATGAGATTAAGCCATGCCCGAGGGGCAACCTGGGATGGGCGGGTCATGGTGGAGAGATATGACAGGGTGTGGTCCGCTGGAGAAGGGAATGGCAAACCACTTCAGTATTCTTGCCTTGAGAACCCCATGAACAGTATGAAAAGACAAAATGATAGGATACTGAAAGAGAAACTCCCCAGGTCAGTAGGGGCCCAATATGCTGCTGGAGATCAGTGGAGAAATAACTCCAGAAAGAATGAAAGGATGGAGCCAAAACAAAAAGAATACCCAGCTGTGGATGTGTCTGGTGATAGAAGCAAAGTCCGATGCTGCAAAGAGCAATATTGCATAGGAACCTGGAATGTCAGGTCCATGAATCAAGGCAAATTGGAAGTGGTCAAACAAGAGATGGCAAGAGTGAATGTCGACATTCTAGGAATTAGCGAACTAAAATGGACTGGAATGGGTGAATTTAACTCGGATGACCGTTATATCTACTACTGTGGACAGGAATCCCTCAGAAGAAATGGAGTGGCCATCATGGTCAACAAAAGAGTCCGAAATGCAGTACTTGGATGCAATCTCAAAAACGATAGAATGATTTCTGTTCGTTTCCAAGGCAAACCATTCAATGTCACAGTAATCCAAGTCTATGCCCCAACCAGTAACGCCGAAGAAGCTGAAGTTGAAAGGTTCTATGAAGACCTACAAGACCTTTTAGAACTAACACCCAAAAAAGATGTCCTTTTCATTATAGGGGACTGGAATGCAAAAGTAGGAAGTCAAGAAACACCTGGAGTAACAGGCAAATTTGGCCTTGGAATACGGAATGAAGCAGGGCAAAGACTAATAGAGTTTTGCCAAGAAAATGCACTGGTCATAGCAAATACCCTCTTCCAACAACACAAGAGAAGACTCTATACATGGACATCACCAGATGGTCAACACCGAAATCAGATCGATTATATTCTTTGCAGCCAAAGATGGAGAAGCTCTATACAATCAGCAAAAACAAGACCAGGAGCTGACTGTGGCTCAGACCATGAACTCCTTATTGCCAAATTCAGACTGAAATTGAAGAAAGTAGAGAAAACTACTAGACCATTCAGGTATGACCTAAATCAAATCCCTTATGATTATACAGTGGAAGTGAGAAATAGATTTAAGGGCCTAGATCTGATAGATAGAGTGCCTGATGAACTATGGAATGAGGTTCGTGACATTGTACAGGAGACAGGGATCAAGACCATCCCCATGGAAAAGAAATGCAAAAAAGCAAAATGGCTGTCTGGGGAGGCCTTACAAATAGCTGTGAAAAGAAGAGAAGCGAAAAGCAAAGGAGAAAAGGAAAAATACTCGAGACATCTGAATGCAGAGTTCCAAAGAATAGCAAGAAGAGATAAGAAAGCCTTCTTCAGTGATCAATGCAAAGAAATAGAGGAAAACAAAAAAAAGGGAAAAAAGAGGGATCTCTTCAAGAAAATCAGAGATACCAAAGGGGAACATTTCATGCAAAGATGGGCACAATAAAGGACAGAGATGGTGTGGATCTAACAGAAGCAGAAAAAAAAAAAAGAAAAAAAAGAAAGAAAAAAAAAAAGAAAAAAAAAAAAAAAAAAAGAGAGAAAAAAAAAAAAAAGATAAGAGAGAGAGACATAAAAAAGAGAAAAATAAGAGAGAAGAAAAAAAAAGAAAAAAAAAAAAAAAAAAAAAAAAAAGAGGTTGTGGAGGAGAGAAGAACACAAGAAAAATAAAGAAGATGAAGTGAGAGAATGAAAAAGAATAAAAAAATAAAAAAGCAAAAATTAGAAACAAAAAAGAAGAAAAAAAGAGATAGTAATCATATTCCCAAAAAAAAAAAAAAAAAAAGACCAAGAAATGCCCAAAAAACACACAAATATAACACACACAACAAAAAATAAAAAAATAATAAAAAAAAACCCCGATCATATATTATGTAGACGGAACTTTCCACTTTCAGGTGTTTTTTTTAAAAGAAAGGGAGAAGGAGAAAAAAATAAACAACACCCCGTGCGTTGGGGAAAAGAAGGGGGTTTCGAGAAAAAAATATTTTTCTGTTTTTTTTTCTTTCCAAACCCTTTTGTGTGTGGGGTTACAATAAACTATGGAAAATTTTTAAAGAGATGGGGATAACAGACCACCTTCTCCTCCTCCTTAAAAATTTTTTTTGCGGGTCGGGAGGAAAAATTTAGAATGGGTCTGGGAAAAAAAGATGGGTTCAAAAAGGGAAAGGGGTACGTCAAGGCTGTATATTGTCACCATGTTTATTTAACTTATATGCAGAGTACATCATGAGAAATGCTGGACTGGAAGAAACACAAGTTGGAATCAAGATTGCCGGGAGAAATATCAATAACCTCAGATATGCAGATGACACCACCCTTATGGCAGAAAGTGAAGAGGGGCTAAAAAGCCTCTTGATGAAAGTGAAAGTGGAGAGTGAAAAGGTTGGCTTAAAGCTCAACATTCAGAAAACGAAGATCATGGCATCTGGTCCCATCACTGCATGGGAAATAGATGGGGAAACAGTGGAAACAGTGTCAGACTTTGTTTTTCTGGGCTCCAAAATCACTGCAGATGGTGACTGCAGCCATGAAATTAAAAGACGCTTACTCCTTGGAAGGAAAGTTATGACCAACCTAGAAAGCATATTCAAAAGCAGAGACATTACTTTACCAACAAAGGTTCGCCTAGTCAAGGCTATGGTCTTTCCTGTGGTCATGTATGGATGTGAGAGCTGGACTGTGAAGAAGGCTGAGCGCCGAAGAATTGATGCTTTTGAACTGTGGTGTTGGAGAAGACTCTTGAGAGTCCCTTGGACTGCAAGAAGATCCAACCAGTCCATTCTGAAGGAGATCAATCCTGGAATTTCTTTAGAAGGAATGATGCTAAAGCTGAAACTCCAGTATTTTGGCCACCTCATGCGAAGAGTTGACTCATTGGAGAAGACTCTGATGCTGGGAGGGATTGAGGGCAGGAGGAGAAGGGGACGACAGAGGATGAGATGGCTGGATGGCATCACTGACTCGATGGATGCGAGTCTGAGTGACCTCCGGGAGCTGGTGATGGATAGGGAGGCCTGGCGTGCTGCGGTTCATGGGGTCGCAAAGAGTCGGACACGACTGAGCGACTGATCTGATCTGAAAATATCAAGAGCTATTTTAAGTGTCTAACACGTTCATATTACCTTATTTAATCCTCATAATGTTTAATTTATTATTATTTTTTCCATTTTACAGCTCTGAAATCTGTAGACCAGTAGGATATTAAATACATCACAGGTTGCATACTTTTTTTTCAGTGGCAGATCTGGGATGCACAACCAGGAAGTCTGACTCTAGCAGTACTCTGCACTTAATTGTGAAGCTATCTAGCAGCCCTATGTTAAAGGTGGTGATTCAACTGAATGGGAAAATACAAAATGCTCACTAAATTGTGTTATGGCAAATGGCTATCCATTTGAGAAAAAGATTAATGAGGTATGTACCTTACATGACTTCAAAGATAGCTGCAAATATATAAATGAGAAGGTACAATCAGAAACTAATATAAAAACCCTAGGAGAAAACACAGCATTCTCATATTTGGGGGGACAGTCTAGGGTAAAAGCAGTCCTTAAAGGAAACAAAACTCAGACCCTTTAAAGAAAGATACTGAACAACTTAAGAGCATATAAATTAAAAGCATCAGTTGTGATGAAAGAAACTATAATCAAGCTTAAAAGACACCAATAAGGTGGTGGAAAATATTTGAAACTAAAATATTAACTTTCATAAAGAAGTTGCATAAGTTTGTTAGAAAAAGACAAATAGTCCTGTAAAAAAGAGGCCAAGTATATGGGCAAATACCTCCCTGAAGAAGAACTACCAATGACCAATAAAAATGTGAAAAGATGTTCAAATTCACTGATAGCCAGAGAAATGCAGGCCTAAACAAGATGCCATAATTCACTCATTAGGCTGGACAATCTTCAAAGGGTGATTATTTGCAGTATTACAGTGTGGGTGCATCGAACCCCTTATAAATCACTGGCAGCTATGTAACTTGATATGCACTCAAGAGGATAATGTCTATCAGATTTTAAAATGAGGACATTTTTGGTCTAGCAATTCCACTTGGGGGCGGGGCGGATCTAACCCATGTCATGGAAATTTTCGCACAACGGATATTCTCTGCATGGCAATACTGTTAATAAAATGAAAAAACTATAAACAACCTCAATGCCTATCAATTGTTATGATTCAATAAACCACACTTTATCCACACTATGACATAATGTGCATTCTTTTTAGAAGAATGAAATGCACGTCCTTGACATTTGGAGTGATTTCTAAGATATATTATTTATGTGAAAAGGCAAAATAAAACAAGACTCTTCACTTAGCCTTCCAATTTATCTGTGCTTATAACTTGGCAAGAAGAAGGGCTGTAAGAATGTAGACCAAAATGCTAACATGGATGTTTTAGGAGAAATGCGATTTGGGAGAAGATTACAAGAGGAAAAAAGGAAAACTTAAGCTTTCTTTTTACTTATTGTACTTTGCTGTTGTTTAGTTGCTAAGTCGTGTCCAACTCTTTGCAACCCCATGGACTGCCTGCCAATTTCTCCTGTCCATGGGAGTGGGCTGCCATTCCCTTCTCCAGGGGATCTTCCTGACCCAGGGGTCGAACCCGCGCCTCTTACATGGCAGGTGGACTTTTTACTACTGAGCCATCAGGGAAACCATTTATTGTACTTAGGGATTAATGTAATGTTTTGTAAAGAGGATGTATTAATATTGTAATCAACCAAATAAAAAACAGAGGAAAAGAAAACCTACAACAAATGTACTTAGTAAACTGGTGCCTACTATGTATGTACTAGCTTTTCTCATCCAATTCCTCTGCGTCCTGTCTCTGGACAAGTTATCTATCTATAAGCTGAGACAAGAGAAAGAATTATCATATGAATGATATGTCCTGGGCTGCTGCTATAACTCAGATAGAGCTGCAATCCACAGATATCAGTGACTGAGACACTCTCTCTACAAACAAGGTCTTGTAAATTTCTCCAGTAGTTTTCATCAAATCCTAGGCGTGGCCACTACTGCAGCACCTACATGAGGTGGTCTGCAGACTGGGAGGAAGAAAATTCAGTTGGTGTGGGCTTTCAGCTACTGTGGTTCTTTAGTGATGATAAAGTTCATCTTTTCTTGAAGGTCTCAGATCTGGCTGCAGTGTGCTCTTAGACAATTCCAGATTCCAAAACTAGTTTTGTCCAACAGAGGGTTAAGGGAAGAGACATCTTATAAGAGTGATTTTCACAGTGTGATGCCGGGATTCCTAGTGGATCCTGAGAGCTTTTCAGGGGGTCTGTGAGGTCGATACTATTTTCATGGCAATACTAAGATGTTATCTGCCTGTTTTACTCTCATTCTTAAACAAATCTACAGTGGAATTTTCCTGCAGCTATAGGATATGCAGTGATATCATTGCTCTGGTGACTAATGGAAATATATACTTGGGTATTCTTCTGCATTAGACTGTTCTCAACGTCAATTTCTAATATGAGAAAAAAGTGACAGAACCCCCCCCCCCCACACACACACACACACACACACACACACACACAAAACTCTTTGGCAACCTGGAGCATAAAGGAATTCTAAAACCAAAATTTTAAGTATTCCTGTTTTACAATATCCTTACAATTAGGATACATTTTGCCTTCATTCATAGTTTCTTTAGTGACAAATCCTTACGAAAAAACTTCCTAATCATTGTGTTTATCATATTCTGTAAGAACCATGTGAAGAACTTCTTTAACAACATCAAAATCTGAAGAACCAAAAAACCACAACCTCATAATTGAGAAGGACTCACTCACTCCCTGAGCAGGTTTACCCCAGTTCACGTCCTACCCCAGATAACAGCCGTGGGACCCAGAACACAAAGGTGGATTCCTTGCCTGACTTCCACGTGCTTATTCTCACTCATCAAATTTATGAAACGTTCACTGAAATGTATGAAATTTATCACCAAGCCCACTCCCGTTTCCTCAGGTAATGACACCAAAAGAAGAAAGAAATTCACTTGAGGGTGATCCCTAAGTAGATAATGTTTTGCTCTTTTAATAGAAACACATGCATTTTATTTTTCAAAATAACCCTCTTTCAATAGGTTTCCTTAAATTATAATTTGGAAAAACATAGTAAAACTGAGCTATACATTTTTAATGGGTGAATTTTATGGTATGAGGATTCTATCAATAAACCAGTGAGACAGATTTTTCTTTGCTATTTTATTTATCCATCTTTTCAATTTAATTGTAGCATTTCTGTCTTGTAACAAAAATAATAGTGCTGATTTAGAATTAACACCCAAAAAAGATGTCCTTTTCATTATAGGGGACTGGAATGCAAAAGTAGGAAGTCAAGAAACACCTGGAGTAACAGGCAAATTTGGCCTTGGAATACGGAATGAAGCAGGGCAAAGACTAATAGAGTTTTGCCAAGAAAATGCACTGGTCATAGCAAATACCCTCTTCCAACAACACAAGAGAAGACTCTATACATGGACATCACCAGATGGTCAACACCGAAATCAGATCGATTATATTCTTTGCAGCCAAAGATGGAGAAGCTCTATACAATCAGCAAAAACAAGACCAGGAGCTGACTGTGGCTCGGACCATGAACTCCTTATTGCCAAATTCAGACTTAAATTGAAGAAAGTAGGGAAAACTACTAGACCATTCAGGTATGACCTAAATCAAATCCCTTATGATGATACAGTGGAAGTGAGAAATAGATTTAAGGGCCTAGATCTGATAGAGTGCCTGATGAACTATGGAATGAGGTTCGTGACATTGTACAGGAGACAGGGATCAAGACCACACCCATGGAAAAGAAATGCAAAAAAGCAAAATGGCTGTCTGGGGAGGCCTTACAAATAGCTGTGAAAAGAAGAGAAGCGAAAAGCAAAGGACAAAAGGAAAGATATAAACATCTAAATGCAGAGTTCCAAAGAATAGCAAGAAGAGATAAGAAAGCCTTCTTCAGTGATCAATGCAAAGAAATAGAGGAAAACAACAGAATGGGAAAGACTAGGGATCTCTTCAAGAAAATCAGAGATACCAAGGGAACATTTCATGCAAAGATGGGCACGATAAAGGACAGAGATGGTGTGGACCTAACAGAAGCAGAAGATATTAAGAAGAAGTGGCAAGAATACACAGAAGAACTGTACAAAAAAGAGCTTCAAGACCTAGACAATCATGATGATGTGATCACTGACCTAGAGCCAGACATCTTGGAATGTGAAGTCAAATGGGCCTTAGAAAGCATCACTACGAACAAAGCTAGTGGAGGTGATGGAATTCCAGTGGAGCTATTCCAAGTCCTGAAAGATGATGCTGTGAAAGTGCTGCACTCAATATGCCAGCAAATTTGGAAAACTCAGCAGTGGCCACAAGATTGGAAAAGGTCAGTTTTCATCCCAATCCCAAAGAAAGGCAATGCCAAGGAGTGCTCAAACTACCGAACAATTGCACTCATCTCACACGCTAGTAAAGTAATGCTCAAAATTCTCCAAGCCAGGCTTCAGCAATATGTGAACCGTGAACTTCCTGACGTTCAAGCTGGTTTTAGAAAAGGCAGAGGAACCAGAGATCAAATTGCCAACATCCGCTGGATCATGGAAAAAGCAAGAGAGTTCCAGAAAAACATCTATTTCTGCTTTATTGATTATGCCAAAGCCTTTGACTGTGTGGATCACAATAAACTATGGAAAATTCTGAAAGAGATGGGAATACCAGACCACCTGATCTGCCTCTTAAGAAATCTGTATGCAGGTCAGGAAGCAACAGTTAGAACTGGTCATGGAACAACAGACTGGTTCCAAATAGGAAAAGGAGTACGTCGAGGCTGCATATTGTCACCATGTTTATTTAACTTATATGCAGAGTACATCATGAGAAATGCTGGACTGGAAGAAACACAAGTTGGAATCAAGATTGCCGGGAGAAATATCAATAACCTCAGATATGCAGATGACACCACTCTTATGGCACAAAGTGAAGAGGGGCTAAAAAGCCTCTTGATGAAGGTGAAAGTGGAAAGTGAAAAGGTTGGCTTAAAGCTCAACATTCAGAAAACGAAGATCATGGCATCTGGTCCCATCACTGCATGGGAAATAGATGGGGAAACAGTGGAAACAGTGTCAGACTTTGTTTTTCTGGGCTCCAAAATCACTGCAGATGGTGACTGCAGCCATGAAATTAAAAGACGCTTACTCCTTGGAAGGAAAGTTATGACCAACCTAGAAAGCATATTCAAAAGCAGAGACATTACTTTGCCAACAAAGGTTCACCTAGTCAAGGCTATGGTCTTTCCTGTGGTCATGTTTGGATGGGAGAGCTGGACTGTGAAGAAGGCTGAGCGCCGAAGAATTGATGCTTTTGAACTGTGGTGTTGGAGAAGACTCTTGAGAGTCCCTTGGACTGCAAGGAGATGCAACCAGTCCATTCTGAAGGAGATCAGCCCTGGGATTTCTTTAGAAGGAATGATGCTAAAGCTGAAACTCCAGTATTTTGGCCACCTCATGCGAAGAGCTGACTCATTGGAGAAGACTCTGATGCTGGGAGGGATTGAGGGCAGGAGGAGAAGGGGACGACAGAGGATGAGATGGCTGGATGGCATCACTGACTCGATGGATGCGAGTCTGGGTTACCTCCGGGAGCTGGTGATGGACAGGGAGGCCTGGCATGCTGCAGTTCATGGGGTCGCAAAGAGTCGGACACGACTGAGCGACTGATCTGATCTGATGGAACATATATTTTGTCAGGCATTCATCATTAAAATGGTCTATATAAAGGAACTCATTTAATGCAAACAACATCCTTAGGAAAAAGACATCATCAGTATCTAGATATTTCAGATGAGGAAACTAAGTAGAAAAGTTAAAGAATTTCCTGAAATTACTCATTAGTACAAGACACCAATGGGATCCAAACCCAGACTTTCATTGTGACATCCATGATCTTGACATGATTCTGCATTTATTTAGCACCACTTTTCAGGGTAAATTATGGTATGCAGACTTGTTAAGGAAAACTCAGACAATGCTGAAAGGCATTGATAAGAAAACAAATGTCAAAACCTACGGCTTTGTAAAATCATCATTCATTTTGAGGGGTATTCATATTACACCTTATTATGTTGTACATTATATATGACAATTACATATAAAATCATAGTGTACTCAAATTACCTCAGGTTAAGACTGTATTTTCACTTAACATTGTATTTTTCTGTATTTCTCATGTCTTTACCATTCTCTTTTCTTGTGCATTTAGGCTGTTCCCAATTCTTCCTTATTATAAATGCAACTGCCATGAGCATCTATAAACACAATTTTTTACTGCCTCTCTGATGATATTACTTAGACTAGATTATTTTATGGAGTAACTCTATTTTCATAGTCAAACAGCTAAAAAAATTAAACCACTGTCTACACCCACCAGCAATGTTTGAGAGTGCCAATTTGCTTACAATCTCTATTACACTGAACAGTTTTATTCCATCTGCCAATGTGATAAGTGAAAAATGATTTCTTAATGGTTTCATCTATTTCTAATGTAGTTAAGAAATCAAACCCAATAGGGTCATTTAAGAATTACTCAACAAGCACATGTAGACATTAGACAGAGACCCGGGCATGTCTTTTCTTGTGCATTAACTATGCTGTGAAGAATCATGTCTCATTTCCTGATCCATCTGTTTGTCTTCCATTAGGTCAACCCCAGGCCCCTAACACACGAGGATGGTACTGTGTGGGCAAATCAACATGATTTTCTTTCCCATAAAAGAAGGGAGACTGTCTGCTATTTAAAGGGGTATAATTAAGTAAGAAGCGTTGGAGCAGTGTGAGGAGTGAAAAATTTTTATTCTAATGGGCAGGAGAAGCGAGGTTCTCACCACTGAAAGCCTATTCACCATGAAAGATTGGCCTATAAACCATGCCCCCACTGCGCTGAGCCAAACAGTCAGATATTTTTAACTTGGGCTTCCTTTTTTTCAAACTGTGTAATTGGATTTTTTAAATCTGTCATTAGACAAAAATAGCAAATTGGCACTACAGGAAGGCTCCCTATACTAGTAGGATGTTTCCATAGTTTTGCTAGATGTAATCACATTTCATTCATAAAGGGTAGCTAAAAACAAAGAAGGAAATGGATTTTTTCCCCCAATGGAACTAGCAAGAACAGAGTAGTAGCTTCGGACTGGGCAGAGGTATCTGACAGGGTAGAGACGGAGCCTGCTTTGCTACAATTGAAGTAACTAAAATTCTTGGAGAAAGAAAAAAGGCTTTAAGCCTTGGTATTTAAACATCTCCTAAAGTCTGGAAATATGTGTTTTGCTTTTTCTGTCACTTTTTGTAATGATATGAGTATTACATTTTTGTAATATTAGTATTGCAATTTTTGTTATAAGACATTGGAAAACAGTAATATAAAAAAATACTTTAAATTACCTGTAATTGCTTGTCTTAGAGACCATCAAGTTTTAATGGATTTTTTTCCTCCAAAAGGTGTTCTATGTATTTTAAAAAACAAAATGTCATTTTCCACTCTTTGACAACTATGTATTAAATAGATGAGGGGAACACGGTAGTATTTATAATACTGAAGAAAGCATTGAAATAAGCGGTGCATGGTAAATCGCTTCGGTCATGACTCTGCGACTCTACGGACTATAACCCCCCACCTCTGGCCATGAGATTCGCCAGGCAAGAATACTGGAGTGGGTTGTCACACCCTCCTCCAGGGGATCTTCTCGACCCAGGGATGGAACCGGGTCTCTTATTTCTCCTGTGCTGGCAAGCAGATTCGTTACCACTAGTACCACCTGGGAAGCTGATGAAATAAGCAGTATGCAATAACTAATAGAAAAGATGGATTATGGTAGAAGCCTGGATTCCAACATTTTAGCCAGGCATAGTTTTCCTTTCCAAATAACTAAGATAATAATTCTGGTCAGGGAGAAGTATTGCCTTGATAGTAATAAAAATACCAATTGGCTACAGAGAAGGCAGTTGCCAACATTCAGAAAAAAAACCAAAGGTATCTTCAGTCTTCTTTAGATCGTTAAGATCTACAGCTTTAAAAACAAAGCATTTAAACAATTGGGGGGAACTTACAAAGATAATTGGTCCTTGATGATCAATAATGTCCATTTCCCCTTACGTTTACCCCCCTTTTAATACAATGAGTATCTAATTTTTTAAAAAAGTTTTTTGATGTGGGCCCTTTTTAGAGTCTTTATTGAATTTGTTACAACATTGCTTCTGTTTTATGTTTTGGTGTTTTGGCCACGAGGCAGGTAGGATCTAAGCTCCCTAACCAGAGACTGAACCCGCACCCCCTGCATTGGAAGGCAAAGTCTTAACCTCTGGACCACCAGGGAAGTCCCTGTGTATTTAATGAATATCAGACTTGGCTATGTATCCTCCACAGCTTCACAAGAGCCATTAAAGCCTGAAGGATCAACTGGTAGTGCAGGATACCCCATGACGTTTTGAGATATTGTTGGGGCACACATAGGTGCACTCTGCTACCAGAAGGTCCATCACAGAGTGCTTTTCCATCACTTCTCAATACGACTGGTTTTAATTATTTTAAAACCACCTTTAGGTTCCACACATCAGAGATGTCATGTGATATTTCTCCTTCTCTGTCCAACTTACAGGATAGCGGAAGTGATAGTTAGGGGTTATGGGATGGACATGTATACACTGCTGTATTTAAAATGGATAGCCAACAAGGACCTACTGTATAGCACACAGAACTTTGCTCTGTGTTAACGTGGCAACCTAGATGGGAGGGGAATCTGGGGCAGAATGGATGCTGCTGCTGCTACTAAGTCGCTTCAGTCATGTCCGACCCTGTGCGACCCCATAGACGGAAGCTCACCAGGCTCCCCCGTCCCTGGGATTCTCCAGGCAAGAACACTGGAGTGGGTTGCCATTTCCTTCTCCAATGCATGAAAGTGAAAAGTGAAAGTGAAGTCGCTCAGTCGTGTCCGACTCTTAGCGACCCCACGGACTGGAGCCTACCAGGATCCTCCGTCCATGGGATTTTCCAGGCAAAAGTACTGGGGTGGGGTGCCATTGCCTTCCCCGGGCAGAATGGATACATGTACACATATGGCTGAATCCCTTTGCTGTTCACCTGAAACTATCACAAGATTATTTTCTTAATATTTAATTAATTAACTTATTTGGCTGTGTTGGATCTTAGTTGTGGCACAAAGACCTTCTATTTTTATTGTGGCATGCTAGATCTTTGGTTGCAGCACGCAAACTCTTTCTAGCAGCCTGTGGGATCTAATTCCGTGACCAGGAATTGAACCGGGGTCCCCTGCATTGGGAGCGTGGAGTCTTGGCCAATGGATCACCAGGGAAGTCCCTATCATAACATTATTAATTGGCTATATCCCAATGCAAAATAAAAAGTTTAAAAAATATTTATAAACAACAACAAAAACACCTTTAGTACTAACATTTTGGCATTGAATTTAGTTTGTGCATTTTTTATTTTTTCTTTCCTGAAACCTTGTAGATGGACCATGATCTTAACAAATCAGATCCAGAAATACTCACCTTGCCAAGCCAACAGTCGACATTTTCAACAGTCTTCAATCACAGCTATTCTTGCCTGCCTAACGAAAAGTAAAGAGGGTGAACTGCACTATTAAGCAAATGCCTGATTTTTCTAAAGGACCATCTGATGCAGAGGATGACTCTGAGTTTGTCCCTTTCTTCTTTACAGTGCAGCCAACAGTCATGCTGCTTTTTGCCAAGGTGATGGAGCTAAAGAACAGGATTTTGGTAAATACCGTTGTATTTATCATTCAGAAATTCATTTATATTTCATCTTAAGTTTTGTGTGAAAAATTTATAACCACAAATCCTTTATCAAATTATAGTTCTGCCCTGATTGCAGGGACCTAGCTAAGCCTCACCCAGATTCTTGACCAAATAAAACTATGAGGTAATACATGTATGTTGCTTTCGGGTGCTAAGTTTATGGTAATATCGTTATACAGCACCAATTGGTAGATACTCGGTGCAACAGATACATAATAAAGGCATTATCTTCCAGTAAAAAGGATTACAGTTTTGCCCTCCAGGTGGTAATTATGTATGGTCAAAGAATCACTGAGGAAAAAAAAATGAGTGCTGAATTCCTGTTTCTAGTTACTGGGTGATGTTCTTGGCATCTACTCTTTCTAATCTTCTCTACAATTCCATTCCACCAAGATTTATTGGATAATTGGTACTGGCCACTTTTGATTACATAAGTAATAAAGAATCAATGCAGAAATATTTGTAAAGAAAGATAAAAAGAAAAATTTTTTTAATTGCACTGAGGATACTATTTACATTTTAATGTATTTCCTTCTAGTATGCTTCTAAGCATCTAAGCTATTAGCAATGCTATTCACAATATACCACGTGTGAATTCTCAAGTGTCTGACAAAGTGGCATTTAAAGATAGCAAAGGATTTCATTCATTCATGTACCACAAATTCATTCATTCATTTTATATTTATTTCCATGTTTTTTTCAGTGATAAAACTATCAATTTGGTGATCATCCTTACAGATGTAACTGAACACACTTCTTATTAAGAAAGTGATTCTTTAAAAAAAAGTACTTTTGCTGGTATGAAATATTTCAGTTTCTAAATGAGAAACATCAAATGCTTTGCAAAATATTCATGAGATAGAACACACAAATGTGATGGTCATTTCACAAAATATACAAATATCAAATCGCTATGTGCTATACCTGAAAATAATATATCAATTTAAAAAATTTAAAGACAAACAAACAAAAATACCTTGAAGGGCCCTCAATCCTTTCCACAAAGTGGAAAGATGGACAAAGATCCTTTTACCCCAATCTTCCATATTAGAAATAAAAAACAATTTTTAAAATGTCTGGTAGGAGTTTTCTTCTTTGCTTTCATTCCAGCTGATTGCATTTTGCTCATCCAGACCACAACCATGAGAAACTTATACTCTATTACAAGCTGATTGGTGTACAGCAAATAAAGCCTTTTTCAAACTTGAGATTTTTATGTGGGAAATAAGTCTCTGAAAATATTCCATAAATATTTCTCATTAATCAAACAGAACTTTCAGTAAGCAAGACTGTAGCCATCAGTCTTGCTACTCTGAAATCCAGGTGTATTTCTTCAGGTTTCTTCAACTGATGCTACAGGTTAGGTTAGAATCACTTGGATGATAAATACACCAATGGTGAATATAAACCACTGAATTTGATGTAATGACAAATCCAGGCATTATCCCTTTTTTTTTTTTTTAACTTCTTATTTGGTATTGGGATATAGTCAATTAACAATGTTGTGAGTTTCAGGTGAACAGTGATGGGACTCAGCCATGCATATATACAAGTATCCATTCTCCCCCAAACTCCCCTCCCATCCAGGCTGCCACATAACACTGAGCAGTGTTCCCTGTGCTATACAGTAGGTCCTGGTTGGTTATCAATTTTAAATACAGCAGTGTGTACATTAGACATCATCCTTTTCTATAGTCTATTTAAATTAGGTAAAATTGGAAACACACACCCCCAGCCAATGTTTGTGGTGTTACTTAATTAGTCATTGTTAATTTACAGGACTCAGATTTTAGGCATTAACAGGGATATTTAGAAGCACTAATTCTCATAACAATGGGACTTGAAAAGGTAATAGATCATTTCATGTGAAAGCAATTTCCTCATCATCATCAGAGAGATTCAACTCACCTACTAGGGATATAACTTAGGCTTCGGAGAGAGGGCTGGAATATATGATCACCAAATTCCTTTGACTCTGATTCTATGGAATTGCATAGGAAAGGTAACGGTTTTAAACTGCATTACAGTTTTCATTTTTAAAAAAGAGGCAATTTTGGTCTATCTGGAGCTTCAAACAGCAGAATCTGGGACCTGCCGTGGGGATTATAACAGTTCAGGCTGGATAATGGTTACATACAATGTACAGACCATACACTTCAATGAGATACGGCCCCACACCTGATATAATGGTTATTATCAAAAAGAAGAAATAGAATAAACATTGACAGGGATGTGGAGAAAAGGGAATGACTGTGCTCTGTTGGTGAAAACATAAATCGTACAGATATTATGGAAAACAGTATGGGTATTCCTCAAAAAATTAAAAAGAGAACTACCGTATAATTCAGCAATTGTACTTCTGGGTACATATTCAAAGACAACAAGAACACTCACTCTACTGAAATGCAACTGAAGTGACAATAAAAAGTAAAAGTCAAAATCGATTACAAATGCACGAGGACAAACGAAACAATAGGAAAGGTAACAATGGATAAGAATTCTAACAAATTAACAGGCATCTGAGTGGCAGCTTCTTAACTAAAATAGAGACAGGCTCAAATTTGAAGCCAGCAGACAGACATATGGACAAGGTCCAAGCAAGTTTGGCTGAAAAATATCCAGGAAAGGCTCAGAGCCTAATTTCCAAGTTTTAATACTACTTTAGGAAAGCAACATGGTTTAGGGGGAAGAACATGGTCTTAAGAATAAGAGAGCTCTGTCATTAATGAATTACAAGTTGCTAAACTAAATTAGGGCATTGGTTTCCTTGCCAATCAAGTGGATAGAATCTTGACCTCAGAATATTTATGGAAAAATCAAATGACTTGTAAAATCAGAAAATAGATGCCCAGTAAATGTTTCATCTTGTTCCTTCTTTCAACTTTATCTCAATTTCTAGATGCTGGAGAAAGATCCTTTATGAAAACATGACATTCTTAGACAACTGCAGTGTTAAATGTCACCCCAAGGACAGTTAACTAATCTTGATTAGAAAGCAGTGCCCTTCAGTAAGAACAGGATGATGAAGCAATGGTCTTGCCAGAAAGCAAAAATACAAGTGTTGTTCAACCTGCCAAAATATTGCCCAAATCCTCATGTAATATTTGACCCAGGAATACTCATTCATCCTCAGGAGACTCTTGGATAGTGGGCGGGTGGCTGGGTGTAGGTGTATACACACATGCGTGCACTCGGTGATCTCAAAGTACAGGGAAAATGTTCTCAGATGTGACAACGTGTGGATCACTCCCTGTAACATGGCCAAGCATTAAGACAAGCATTTACAACCTTCTGCTCAAATGTCAGGGGGCTCTACAAGTACCAAAAATACCAAAAGAAGAGAAGAAATTAAGGGAAAGAGAAAATGATTTAAGGAACATCAAATACTAGGTAAGAAGTCTTCTAAGACTTGAATGTGCCCCAGGACCCATTTTCAGTTCCCTGAGTTGAAACAACTGGCCCAAATTTATACAATAAGCCAATAATAATATATGTATTCCAGATGTTTACGGTAGAAGGTCAAAACTGGAAGGAACCTTGGAGACGATCTTGTCCAGGCTCTCACATTCTGAGTAAAGAAAGTGAGGCCTCAGAAGTGATGAACTATTCCCATGGCAAAGAGCTGGACAAAGTGTGGAACATGTGCGTCCAAGGCTGGCTCCACGGGTGTAGACAACACTACTAACTCAGTTACTGAGTCAGTCTTTAACAAAGGCTGTGAAGGCAATGGATGCAAAGCTGAGGCAGACTCCAGGAAGTGAAAATAAAGAGAGAACACAGAACAGATGCCCTGGTCCTTGTGTGTGAGCAGGAGAATCAGCAGCAGGCTGAGATGGATTTTTCCCTCAGAGTGACAGTGGTCTGATAACACACCTGGTAGAAAACCAACTGTAGAAACACACAATCTAGCGATCCCATCCCCCAAAAACCCAGGGGAGCAAGCAAACTCAGAGTCGGAAAAGATGCACCTGGGCTCTCTGTTCCTAGGGCTCCCTGCCAGGGGCATGTCTGCTTCTGCCAGCCCCAGACTGACTCAGACCACGAACTCACTAGATGAACGGAGCCAGCTCGCTTTCTCATCCCTCTTTATTTAGTCTTTTCTACTCACTATCAGTCCTGAGTATAAAGTTCTAGGCAGAGGGGATCAAAGTTTTCTTTTATCAGAGAGCCTTCTCTGGTGAACGTGAGAGAGCCCACAGAGGACATCGCTTCATGCCCACTTTCCCATCAGCCTGTAGCCACATGTCTGAGTGACTGCCTCTGTCCCCCACCGTGACTGCTCGGGGACTGGGGGCTCCTTTGGGCTGGTGGTCCTATCTCATCCATCACGGCTGCCCAGAGCACAGTCAATGCAAGACATACAGTAGCGCCCAAAAGTTTGTTTAATGAACTGAAAAAAATACAGACAGATAACTTCTGTCCAAAGCAGGCACACACACACCCACTATACACACAGACACACACACACACACACACATAACATATATATGTATAATCATATATCATACATAGTATGCATGCTGCTGCTGCTGCTAAGTCGCATCAGTCGTGTCCGACTCTGTGCGACCCCATAGACGGCAGCCCACCAGGCTCCCCGTCCCTGGGATTCTCCAGGCAAGAACACTGGAGTGGGTTGCCATTGCCTTCTCCAATGCAGGAAAGTGAAAAGTCAAAGTTAAGTCGCCTAGTCGTGTCCGACTCTTTGTGACCCCATGGACTGCAGCCTACCAGGCTCCTCCATCCATGGGATTTTCCAGGCAACAGTACTGGAGTGGGGTGCCATCGCCTTCTCCAACATAGTATGCATAGATATATAATAATATATGATGTATAATGTATAATGTCTGTGTATGTGTATGTATATATTCATCTTCTCCTCTATGGGGTCCCAAGAATACCAGGCATGGTTTTTATTGCACATTTTTCATCCAGGCATTAGCATGGTAACTTAAGTTGTTCTATGATCCCATGACCTTAACTGACAGTTTTAAGACTAAATCAACTCCTTCACCTGGCATATTTTTGGTAAATATATTACCCGATTCCTTAACTTGTAAAATGTCATCTTTGAATTCTGTCTTAGGATTTATTTCAAGGTCATAATTATTACTGTTGATGACTGAGCTTGGTCAGTGGTGCACTCAGAGACTGTGGTGGTGTGGGGTTTTGGAGGCTCTCTGTACTCAGACATAATGGCCTAACATTGTCATGCTTTTTCCTTTTTTCACTTCCTCTTAATAGATTTTCTGATTCCTGTCTTCAGCTTTTAATGTGAATTAGTAAACCAAACAGTTCAATAGACTAGAATTATGTCAGGTACAAACAGGCTTTGATTAAGAACCAGAACTCATGAGCATTCAAGGTGACCTATTTTAACTGTATATAGGGTTTTGGTAACTACTTCTTGCTTCCGTACTAGATAACCCCAGTACCCAGAAGGGATGTCTCCAAGTCCAAGGTGTTACTGAAAATGCTATTACTAATAACAGTGTTGGTGATGAAACATCTTCCACTTTAATCATATTAAATAATTTATACATTGGTAAACCAATCCTCCTAAGTACTTCTTAGGAAGAGGCTACACTTACTGAGAAATCTGCATTATCAGAACACTTGGAAACTTTTTTTATTACAAGTTTATTTAATGGGCGTGGTTTTCTTCTGGGAGCAACTTCTATACTTGCAATAGTGTCTGTAGGAAATCTAATTGTTTTTGTTTTGTTCTGCTTTTCAGTGAAGTGTTTGAAGCAGGGTACACTACAGGAAGTGACTACTTTAAAAATGGTTCCCAAATAGTGAAGCACTTTGGGACAACGTTTTCCATGGCTCTCACTTTTGAGAGCCAAAACTCACATGCTTTGGAGTAAAGGCTGCATGTATTGTTTGCACCTTCTCCAAATATTAAATGAGGCAACGGAGAAGAAATTCCATGGGTGTGGTGGCTGTGACTGTCACTGTTCTGGGATATAATCAGATCCTTCTCATCCCGGCTGACTTTAGTGTTCCAGGGGCTAGGGGATACCTATGTGTGTTTGACCTTAATGGTCAAACACATGGAAGAAGAATGAGGTTGGGTGGGCGCCTGAATGAATTCTGCTAACAGAAATAAGATGAGAGCCAGATTATTATTACAACACAGTATACCACTCATTGGAAAAGACCTTGATGCTGGGAAAGATTGAAGGCAGGAAGAGAAGGGGACAACAGAGGATGAGATGGTTGGATAGCATCACCGACTCAATAGACATGAGCTTGAGTAAACTCCGGGAGTTGGTGATGGACAGGGAAGCCTGGTGTGCTGCAGTCCATGGGGTCGCATAGAGTTGGACCCGACTGAGCGACTGAACTGAACTGATGCCACTCCTGCTATTTTTAGGTAACACTGTTAAATCTTTGAGTTCCCCAGAAAGAGATTAAAACTGTTCAGTTTGAAGAGAGTCACTTCCGTGTGCATTTTATCTGCTGTGCAGATTATATGTACAACTCTCTTCTAAGGTCACTCTCTAATTTAGAGGACAATGAGGTAAGGAGGGAATGACTGCTAAATTGGGAAAAGCAGAGCTGAGGAGGACTTTACACAGGAAGCTTTCATTTTAGAGTCCTAAAGCAGCAAGGGGCTTAGGTTTCTATTTAGAGATGAGGAAATGGAAGTTTTGCGAGAAGAAACTGCATATTCGATGAGTATATCAAAGTTGAGTGAGTCACTGAGTGCATTAGTTACTCAGGGCTGTTATAACAGAGTAACATCAACCAGTGGCTTCACAAAGAGTGACTTATTATCTCACTATCCTGGAGGCTGGAGGTCTGAGATGAAGGTGTCAGAAGGCTGTGCTTCCCCTGCAGGTGCTAGGAAAGAATCTGACCCAGGCCTCTGTCCTGCATCTTGGTGGTTCCTTGGTTTGTAGCATCCTAACTCTTATCTTCACATGGCAGTCTCCCATGCACATGTCTCTCTCCACATCCAATTTCTTCCTTTTCATCAGGATGCCAGTTATGATGGATTACCGCTGCTACTGCTAAGTCGCTTCAGTCGTGTCCGACTCTGTGCGACCCCATAGACGGCAGCCCACCAGGCTCTGCCGTCCCCGGGATTCTCCAGGCAAGAACACTGGAGTGGGTTGCCATTGCCTTCTCCATTGTGTGAAAGTGAAAAGTGAAAGTGAAGTCGCTCAGTCGCGTCTGACTCATAGTGACCCCGTGGACTGCAGCCTACCAGGCTCCTCCATCCATGGGATTTTCTAGGCAAGAATACTGGAGTGGCTTGCCATTGCCTTCTCTTAGAGTCTGCCCAAATCAACTCACTTCAACTTGATTATCTTGGAAAGAAGCTATCTCCAAATAAGGTCACATTCTGACCTCCTGGGGATAAGGACTCCAAAATGTCCTTTTAGGGAACACGACCCTTCACAATCTCATGGACCGCAGCCCATCAGGCTCCTCTGTCCATGGATTTCCCAGGCAAGAATACTGGAATGGGTTTCCATTTCCTCCTCCAGTTTAGGCAACACAGTTCAACCCAAAACACTGAGTTTCTTCCACGCTTTTTCTCAACTCCCAGACTTAGGATTGGTTCTACTATTGTACAGTGCAGCTGATATTCTACTGTTGTTTTCCTGATTACAAACTCCTGGTTGCATCCTGAAGTCAAATGGAAATGATTTGGGGATTATTTCTTTAGCATCAGCACTCCATTGGTGTAGATAATTAAAAGTTGATTGCAGAAGGCATTATTTTTCATTTCTAAAAGCCTGCATTAAGATGGAATAGCCATTTTCCTAGAAGGAATGGGGATTATCCATCACCCTGACACTGAGGGGAATTCCGCCACAAAAAAAAGGTAAAAGGAGAAAAGCACTTTATCAATGTGATTCATTATTATCATCAACAGGGTCGCTGCTGCTCTGTTTCATTCATTTATTACTATTTCACACCCACATACGGAGGATCCAGCCCAGCCAATGCTGTTTTGAAGCTGGTATATCAGCTGAGTGGGCTTATCTCTGTGGGAATAAGGCAAGTAACCATGAAAACTCCTCAGTGTTAACATTTATTCATTCTTCAGAAAATATCTATTCAAAATTTTTATTTATTTATGGTCCAGGCACTGATCTAAGTGTCTGAGAAAAATTAGGGAAGAAAATGTCCTGCCCATTAAGCTTACATTCTTGTTAAATAAATTGTGTAGTGATATACTTGCAGATGAGAAAAATAGAGCAGGTAAAGGGCATTGAATGTTTTGGTGTGTGTGTGTATGCTGCTGCTGCTGCTAAGTCACTTCAGTCGTGTCCGACTCTGTGCGACCCCACAGGCAGCAGCCCACCAGGCTCCCCCGTCCCTGGGATTCTCCAGGCAAGAACACTGGAGTGGGTTGCCATTTCCTCCTCCAATGCATGAAAGTGAAAAGTCAAAGTGAACTCACTCAGTCGTGTCCAATTCTTAGCGACCCCATGGACTGCACCCTACCAGGCTCCTCCGTCCATGGGATTTTCCAGGCAAGAGTACTGGAGTGGGGTGCCATTGCCTTCTCCAATGTGTGTGTATAAGTGACCGTAATTCACGGGGGTGGGGGTGGGGGTGGTCCCTGTCAAGGTAGCATTTGAGAGAGGCTTGAAGGAAGGAAGGAGGTAAACCCTGGGTTACCTGGTGAAGACAAGGACCAGTGCAAAAAGAGAGAAGTGGGATCAGGTCTGGTGTGTTCCAGAAACAGCAAGAAGGCCAGTGTGGGTACCAGTGACCCTGAGGGCTGAAGACCTGATTGTGCTGTGTTCCCATGGTGGGTCTGATTAAGTGTGACAGCTTCAGCCCCTGGGAGCATCCTTGATGCCCTCCTGCCTCCGAGTCTGAGCTCCCCTGGACCTGCCTTGGCTCTCTTTCCTGGTTGCCAATCAACAACATTAAAAGGAGTAGCACAGTGCCACAGACTGGGTGAGGATGGGCTATCGGTCTCATTTATACAAAACGAAATTGATTTACCTTTGATCCTGGTGGATCCAAATAGACTGGTCACATAACTGAAACCTGCATTCCACTACGGAAGCCTCGTCACTCAAGGGAATGTAGAATAAGAGTTTAGAAGGGTTGAAAGAGAATGTACCTTTTCCCCAGAGTAAATGGGTTTGGGAAAAGTGAAAAATACGGTATGGAGTTTCAATTATTTATTTAGTCTCTGGAATGCTGTCTACCTAGGTAAGAACAGAAGATCTTAATAGCAAACTGTCCTTCTAGGAATTCTGCTGCTCATTCCTACCTTTGAGGCCATCGAGTCAACTAAAATCAATTTCTAAAGACTTCCCCAAAGAATCCTTGGAAACCCACCTCCTTGGTATCTTACCTTAATGTGCAAGTAAGTCTCACTATCATTTTGAAAAGTAAACACATGCATAAACTTCAGGAAGGATTTTTACATTTTATTCCAACTCAGAATAAAAATGAGACGTGTGTAGCTCTGTAAAGTAAGAGCTCTAAAGTTAATGCAAGAATCAAGGACGTCTCTTTTGAAGAAAACATCTTTACCTCTATTAGATATCTGTTCACTCTCCAGATGATTTTTTTTTGCATAAAATTTAGCATATATTGAGAAAAACACCATTATTCTAGTTTAAATGTTATCATGTTAGAAATCAAGTTTATCAAAATCCTTGAAATTTTATACATTAAATAAAACTCTTATCAACACAATGCCAGTTCAGAGGAAATTCATGACAAGTAAAAATGGTTTGGGGTCATATATTGGGCCTTGATTTCCTGTGGCCTCAGCAAAAATAAAACATCAAAGTGTCAGTTTCTATACTGTGTCTAAATGTATTTTCAGGAAAATAGGAAAATCTGACTAGGTTCTACTTGTTCTAAGAAAAGGTCAGAATGAACTTCTATAGCACACGTCATGGGAAGTGTTGCTATTTCTGTACCACTCCTGAAAATCACTGAAACAAAGTGAAAAATATAGACAATACACAATATATACATAGACATATATTTGTATGTGCATATGCATATACATAAGGAGCAGGAAATGGCAGTCCACTCTCATATTCTTGCCTGGAGAATCCATGGACAGAGGAGCCTGGCAGGCTATAGTCCATGGGGTTGCAAGGAGTCAGACACAAGTGAGCAACTAAACCACCACCAAACATACACATAATACACAATTGAAGAGTTACTAAATTATTTTTCCAAGATTCCCATCACCTCACCATCTTCTAAACTACACATCCTTTTTGTCTAAGAAAACACTTCATGACTTCAATCAACACGAAGCCTTCAAGGAAGTGACCGGGAGTGATCACAGAGGACAGATGAGCTGAGTTAAGCGGTTTTCTTGCGTCAGTAGTCTCAATTTCCAGTCATTCTCCGCACAACATCCCATCCAAAAATATTAAGGAGCTGGAAAGGATGTCCGAAGTGGTTATCAGGAGCTGGAGGGGTGTTCTCCTACCTCTGCTTAATTAATGGGAGGCAAGATCCTTTTGGGTAGACGCTTCCCTCCCAAATGTGCGTGGACTCAAGACCTCTAAATTGAGATTAATGAAGATTGAACTCATTAACTTGAAGGCCTTGAGTAGCTGGTACTTTGTTAGAAATTTGATTTTTGTTTCATGAGAATCTTAGATCAGGTAATTGAGTGACATTCATGTTGGTGGGAGGCCCCAGAGATAATGGTGCACATTCGCTTGTTGAAATTTATCTGCGTTCTCTGACTGCCACTATCGATTTGACTTGGCTGCTTCATCTTTCTAATCCCTGCAGTATTTTGCCTTGGGCAGAGCTGTAGGGCTTGAATAGAAAAAGAAAATAAAAATTGGAATACATTCTCAGGTTAGAAAAAAGAGGAAGACAGGAGTAGGGAAGAGGAAGAAAGAGACTGGACCTCAGCCCTTGGCATCATGGAAAGCCCCGTCTGACGTGAGGTCAAGCTGAAAATCTTGGTCTGTGTGATTTACAAATTTCAGTATTGTTTTGTAGCAAGGAATTTTCCTGAAGCTAGAATGTACATTCTACATCCACTATTCACAGATGGGGATGGGAAGCAGTCTTCCCTGGCCTCCTTAAGACTTCATGGGGTTCTTTATTTCCTCTCTTAAAATTGGAAACCTAACTGTGCTGCCAAAAAAAGAATTATAATTCTTACCCAAACATTTCATGGTAATAGGACCTTATTTATCCTGACAGCTTTTCATTGTAATTTTTCTCCCCCCATGTACTCAGTATAAATTTAAAAAAAAAAAAAAGACATTGAAATCTTCAAAGCAGTGAAGCAGGAATGGCTTTTATTTCAATATTGGTATTCTTTAATCTCAATGATCTCCTACATAAAGAGTAGTTTTAAACCATAGGGAAAATCTTTTCATGCAATTCAATGTGGGCCAGAATGAACATTTTTTGGTAAGTATTTTATATGAGTTAAAATATATAAGAATTTTGTAGTCACCTTAAAAAATTACCCCTTCCCTCTGGAACAATGGCAGCCCACTCCAGTATTCTTGCCTGGAAAATCCCATGGATAGTGATGCCCAGCAGGCCATAGTCCACGGGGTTGCAAAGAGTTGGACAGGATTGAACACGTGGGCTTGCTTGCTAGGACAACTTAAGGGGAGGAGTTCAAGAAGAAAGTGTGTGTTAGGAAGAGGGGCACACACACAGAGGGAGAGTTAGCTTCTAGATTGTCCACACCAGCGTGCCTGAGAGCCCGCTGAAGGCCAAGTTCAAGAGGCTTATGGATTCTCTCTCCTCTGACTCCAGCTCCCTGTATCTTTCTGTTTATGAGTCTTGGTGCTCATGTCACAGTTATTTATCAGATACTGTGTCCCCCTCCACTGTCTCCTAATGACTAAAACATCCTGATATTTAACCTTAGCTGATCTTTGATGTCTGACTTTACACAGAACACAATTAGACAAGATGGAAGTAAAAGTTTATACAAACAGTAGCTAATTCATGCTTCTTAGTAGGAAGTCTAATACATTCAGGCTAATTAGAATAAATTATTCTGTAAGTACATTTTTTACTGAGAGTTATTTATAATCTCCCAACACATTACTCAGACTAAGTGCCTTGTGAACAAGTAATATTCCATTGTCAGGTTATAAATAGAAATATTTATTTGTTTGCTGGTAATCTTTAGAATATATTTTTATCTAACAAGGGAATTCATTTTTTTTCCATTTGTATATTAGGTATTAAAGTACTTTGAAGACTTGGTTACAAGTTCACAACTGTGACTTCATGAGCAATTAGGTATCTATCAATGCAGAATAAAAGGTTCAGACTTGACCCAGGAAGACTGATGAAAGCATACCTCTTATTAAAGTTCAATGCTTGGATACTGTGCCCCTTTTAGAAATGAATAAATTAAGTGCAAGCCCTTCTGTTACTTGTGATTGGGGTAAATTTACCAGAAGCTAATTAGGGTTTTAATTCATTTATTAAATAAACATTGACTGAGTGCCTACAGTATGTCAGACACTGTCGAGGATCAAGAAAAAAATATATTTTATATACTTGTATACAGATACTTATACACAGAGATATTTACAAAGAGGAGAAAAATACAGGAAAAGATGGTAATAGTAATCAGAATAATACATGAATATTGCATAATAGGGAATGAACAAAATAGTATAGGGATATGTGAGAGTTGGACTGTGAAGAAGGCTGAGCACCGAAGAACTGATGCTTTTGAACTGTGGTGTTGGAGAAGACTCTTGAGAGTCCCTTGGACTGCAAGGAGATCCAACCAGACCATCCTGAAGGAGATCAGCCCTGGGATTACTTTGGAGGGAATGATGCTGAAGCTGAAATTCCAGTACTCTGGCCACCTCATAGGAAGAGTTGACTCATTGGAAAAGACTCTGATGCTGGGAGGGATTGGGGGCAGGAGGAGAAGGGGACGACAGAGGATGAGATGGCTGGATGGCATCACTGACTCGATGGACATGAGTCTGAGTGAACTCCGGGAGTTGGTGATGGGCAGGGAGGCCTGGCGTGCTGTGATTCATGGGGTTGCAAAGAGTCGGACATGACTGAGCGACAGAACTGAACTGAACTGAGGTAGAGAAGTGCGTCTAGTGAAATTTGGGAAAGTTTTATAGAGGAGATGGTTACTTGAGCTAAGTCTCAAACCACAAAGGACAGCTAGCAGGGTTTATTAAACCTAGGATCTGGACAATCCCCTGGCATCAGTGGATAGAAAGCAGGGGATACATGAACTTGGATGGGAAGAAAAACGTCCACCTATTCCCTTTCCCTGAACTCTAACTGAAAATTAGCATTTCCATCAATTTCAAATGTAAGCAACAAACCACAGTAATATAACAGTGATTTTTGACCAACAGAAATTGCAGACATTTCTGATAGAATTCTGGTGCTTCATCTTATTACTTTATCCACCACCCAATAAATGGGCTTCTTACTCTATCAGAATCTTACTCTATCAGAAAGACAATATTAGATTGTCTTTCATGGCTTCTTGGTAATCTAATGTTTTTTACACAGATATTAAAGACACTATCCTGAGGCTGGGTCTCTGGGCATCACCAAAATGCCCAAGGGCTCCATTGCACCAAAAACATTTACCACCAGGGTCAGAGGATACTTAAAGAGATGTAAATAGAAAGGCTGATTTGTACACTGCTGCTGCTGCTGCTAAGTCGCTTCAGTCGTGTCCGACTCTGTGCGACCCCATAGACGGCTGTCCCTGGGATTCTCCAGGCAAGAATACTGGAGTGGGTTGCCATTTCCTTCTCCAATGCATGAAAGTGAAAAGTGAAAGTGAAGTTGCTCAGTCATGTCTGACTCTTAGCGACCCCATGGACTGGAGCTTACCACGCTCCTCCGTCCATGGGATTTTCCAGGCTAGAGTACTGGGGTGATTTGTACACTAATAGAATGTATTTACAAAAGTCTGCAAAAGCGCAGGAGGAAAGGGGTAAGAGAAACTGAAATTCCTTCAGAGAGGACTGCAGAAGCTCCTGAACAAGAAATACAGGAGGAATATATCAAGAAGACCTGAAAAAAAAAATTGGACAGTGCTTTGGCAAGGCAAAACATACACTTACCCGGTGAAAACTTAAGAGACAAAAAGATGGGTAAAAAAGACTCAAGGTCAAAATGTGTGCTCAGATTTAAAAAGCAAGGAGAACTACAGCATATGATTGGCCTTAGAGTGGAGGCAGAAATGTGAAGTTGCCAACATCTCTGCCTGGAGAATCCCCATTGACAAAGGAGCCTGGCTGGCTGCAGTCCATGGGGTCACCAAGAGTCAGATATGACTGAATGACTAAGCACAGAATAGCAGCCCACATCTCTAGTTGTACTTGGGTCTTCAAATTTTCATGTGTTGTCCCTGAAAAAATGTAAACAACCATAAAAATGCTGGGATTAGATGCCAAAATAGGGCCTAAAACACTATAACACATGAGGGATTATGAATAGAAGAAAGTCAAAGGATACAAATGTGCTAGATGGGGAAGAGAAACTGAGATCCACTGACAATGTCCTTGGTCAGACTGGACAGTCTTGGCTAATAGGCACCAAATACTTCCGGAATATGAAAAGCAGTCTGTTCAGCTGGGACTTGACAATAGAGAAGCATCACTGGAAGTTTAAAAGCCTTTCCTGAGGACAAAGAGGGCCAGCAATGAATGTACAGAAAATAAAAGCAAGGAGTTTAAAGCCTCAAGATATTTTGCCTTGTTACCTAGTAACAAACAGTATGCTATTTTATTGCATTCACAGCATTTTCTACACTCCTCACATTCTTCTAAGTTTTTTAAGCGTGAAAATTAAATAACTTGCCCATGATCACATAGCTAGTTAGAAGAACAGGGCAGGACATACACACAGCTGGCTCAGAAGCTGGAAAAGGAGGTCCTATACGGGGCAGTCAATTTCCAGAAGAGTGTCTTGGCAAAAATTCCTGAGTTTCTTATCTAGATAAATATAATAAGTCCCCTACATAAGAATGAGTTCCATTCTGAGTGGGCATTTGTAAGTCCAACAAAGTTAACCTAGGTAACCCAACTACCATAATCAGTTGCATAGTACTATATTGTAATAGGTTTGTAATACTTCTCACACAAATAATACATAAAAAAAAAAGAAACATACGCCAAAAAAACCGAAAACATTTTAAATCTTACAGTAAAGTAGCCTGAAAAGTATAGTAATACAGGATAACAGCTGGCATGCAGGGGCTGGTATTCCGTGAACAGCCAGGAAGAGTCACTGACAAGAGGAGGGAGATGGGAGAGCTGAAGCATCGTCAGCAACCGGAGATGGGTGCAAGCTGCAATTTCACTCACACCTGATGTTAATGGAACACACGTTTGCATCTTTGAAAGTCTGCAACTTTAACGTTTGTATGTAGGGGACTTGCTGTAATCACTTGTGGCAGTTACTGAATGAGAAATTTTGTCACTTTCCTTAAATAAACAGACATCTAAGAAAACTTTTCAATGCTGGAAAGATGTGTGCCTCATAGTGTTTTCCGAGGGAGAGATACTCTCCACCTGAAATCTATTGATGAAGTCAATGGATGAGTGGTCATCACACGGCTAAGGCACCTTCTCTTTCCACTCTGGCTTTAGGAAGAACACCTTTCTCTGCTCCGCCCCCCAACCCCACTGGCTGTGAATGCCTCTCCTCTGTTTATGACCACAGGGCCTTGTAAACACTGAGTGGGAGGCTGTGGATGACCCTACTTTCCAGAGTTAACGGGTCTGAAATCATAACTTAGTTATGGACCAAGTCTTCAGGAACAAAGCATACACCCCTGGCTCAAAGTGAACACTTCAAGGGCATACAATTCTGCCATGTAGCACTGACACTGAGCTCTGGATTGCTATGTCCAGCAATTTCTATCATGTCCTATGACAGTGATTCTTTTCTAGGATAGAAAGAAGTTCCGTAAGTTTCATGTATAAGCCAACCTTGACCCCTCCTTCTTCTCCATTTCCAAAGTTCATAATCACCAATCTAGCCTATCTGCTGCTGCTGCTGCTAAGTCGCTTCAGTCGTGTCCGACTCTGTGCGACCCCATAGACGGCAGCCCACCAGGCTCGGCCGTCCCTGGGATTCTCCAGGCAAGAACACGCCTTTCTGTAATTTACAGATGTGTCTCTACTCCCACTGCCGGTGGCACTGCCACCTAGCGCAAGCATGCGGTATTGCAGCAGCCTCCCACATAGCTTCCCTGACTCTGATCTGGTCCAGGTCACCATCAGTTCAGTTCAGATCAGTCACTCAGTCGTGTCCGACTCTGCGACCCCATGAATTGCAGCATGCCAGGCCTCCTTGTCCATCACCAGCTCCCGGAGTTCACACAAACTCATGTCCATCGAGTTGGTGATGCCATCCAGTCATCTCATCCTCTGTCATCCCCTTCTCCTCCTGCCCCCAATCACTCCCAGCATCACAGTCTTTTCCAATGAGTCAACTCTTCGCATGAGGTGGCCAAAGTACTGGAGTTTCAGCTTTAGCATCAGTCCTTCCAAAGAAATCCCAGGGCTGATCTCCTTTAGGATGGACTGGTTGGATCTCCTTACAGTCCAAGGGACTCTCAAGAGTCTTCTCAAACACCACACTTCAAAAGCATCAATTCTTCAGTGCTCAGCTTTCTTCACAGTCCAACTTTCACATCCATACATGATGATAGAAAAAACCACAGCCTTGACTAGACAGAACTTTGTTGGCAAAGTAATGTCTCTGCTTTTGAATATGCTATCTAGGTTGGTCATAACTTTCCTTCCAAGGAGTAAGCATCTTTTAATTTCATGGCTACAGTCACCATCTGCAGTGATTTGGGAACCAAAAAAAAAAAAAAAAAAAAATTCTGACACTGTTTCCACTGTTTCTCCATCTATTTGTCATGAAGTGATGGGACCAGATGCCATGATCTTAGTTTTCCGAATGTTGAGCTTTAAGCCAACTATTTCACTCTCCTCTTTAACTTTCATCAAGAGGCTTTTTAGTTCCTCTTCACTTTCTGCCATAAGGGTGGTATCATCTGCATATCTGAGGTTATTGATATTTCTCCTGGCAATCTTGATTCCAGCTTGTGCTTCTTCCAGCCCAGTGTTTCTCATGATGTACTCTGCATATAAGTTAAATAAGCAGGGTGACAATATACAGCCTTGACGTACTCCTTTCCCTATTTGGAACCAGTCTGTTGTTCCATGTCCAGTTCTAACTGTTGCTTCCTGACCTGCATATAGGTTTCTCAAGAGGCAGGTCAGATGGTCTGGTATACCCATCTCTTTCAGAATTTTCCACAGTTTATTGTGATCCACACAGTCAAAGGCTTTGGCATAGTCAATAAAGCAGAAATAGATGTTTTTCTGGAACTCTCTTCTTTTTTCCACGGTCACCATATTCTCACACAAAAACCACAGTGATTTTTCTTAGTCACTGCTCTGCTGCTATGATCTTCAGAATAAAGCAGGATTTCCTTAAATTGCAATGCAAGATCTTCAACATGACCTCCAACTCTATCTTTAGTTTCAATTCTCACTATTTCTTCCCTCTCCATCCAAGCAACAGTCCTACCAAATTACTTTTGGTACCACAGACACACAGGCTCCTGGAAGTCTGAGCCTTTGAACGTGCCACTTCTTTTCCTAGAATCTTATTTCCCTCCCCTTCCCCCAACATTTTGTCCTGACAAATAGCCATCACTTTCCAGCTTATAATAGTTACAGAGTTCCCGCCTCAAGCAGCAATTCCAAGAAAGATATTCTTGTCCCACCTATTTGTGCGTCGGTGTCTCTACTAGACAGGGCCCAGGAGGCAGGCTCCATGTCCTTGCTCTCACTGTATTTCCAGCTCCTATCACGGCACCAGGTAGGTACTCAGTAAACATTTGTCAAATGGGTAGATGAACAAGATAGGCTTGTAATGAGGTTTGCTCTTTAAAATAAATAATATTGACAGAGTCATAATGCTTTCCAGACAATATTTCTACATCTGTGTTTCTTTAAAAATGTCAAGTTAAATGTCACCATTTTTCTATTTGCATAATCACTAACTACAAATTGATGCTCTGCATTAAATGAGTGACATGAGTTGAACATTCTACTGCTGTACCTACCCCACAATCTCCTTTTTTACTAAAGAACTGAAGTTTTAAAAAATTTGCTTTATAAGGTATTTCGTTCCATTATTCTCCCTAAAATGCAGAAAGCAAGTGACAAAGATTTTGGATAATCTTTATATCCCCCCAAATCTACTCATTCTCCCCTCCCCTCCATAAACCCTCAACAAGGTAGATGCACAAGAAGTAAAGGAAATTTGTTGATGGACCAGAGTAAATGATACTGGAAGAAACTACACAGGGGTGTGCTTGAGGAATGCAGGTAAAGAGCCCGGTGAACGATTCCCAGCCTGCTCTGCTTACCCCTGAGAAGGCAGAGGAGGATTTGTGGGTATCATCAAAACATCAATTATCCAGAAGCCACAGTGGACTGGTAGGTGTCTCAAGGGCAATCATTTTGTAAGGGCTAGATACCTCAAAGCATTTCCATCTTTAATGAAATCTTCTTTGCTTGCCCATGACGCTATTCTTCAGTTAACTGAAGCTTACAGATGTCAAATGTAAGACTAGATGATGCAACTTGATGAAATGTACTAAGCTGATTGTTAGGCATCAGTGTCCTGTTTGAAAAATAAGAGAGTAAACTGGCTTTTATCCATGAATTTTAAAAATAATCTGGGAGTCAGTTTTGCCAGCTTCCCTAGAGCCAAAGGTGTCGTCAATAAAGCCAGCTTGGTGAGGCTTCATCTGGGAAGCTGGAGGCAGCAGCAGAGACACCTGGTCTTGGCTACTGCTATTTCACCCGCTGAGACACTCCAGGTAGCCCTCCCCTTACTAGACAAGACAGAGGACCTTCCAGGCTTCCAGAAAATGAAAACTCTCTTCTCTGCCAGAGCATCCATGTCTTCTTACAAGTGGTGAGAAGCTATAGCTTTGCACTCCACTTTTTGGCTTGGGGTCTTCCCTTTGCTTCACCACCTGAGTCTAGAAAGGCATATTAGGTTCCTCGGGATGACAAAATGAAGGATCACAAACTTGGTGGCTTAAGACAACAGAAATTTGTTGTCTAAAAGTTCTGGAGGCCGAAAATCTGAAATCAAAGAGTTGGCAGGGCCAGGCTAAATCCATGGTCTCTAAGGACAATTCTTCCCTGCCTCTTCCTGCTTTTGATAGCCCCAGGCATTCCTTGGCTTGTAGGTGAACCTCTTTAATCTCTGCCTCTTTCTTTGCATGGCACTCTCATCTTGTGTATCTGTGTATTCACACTGTCTTCTTTCTTTTTGTAAAATATGAGTCACATTGGATTAAAGTTCCACCTTACTCCAGTATGATTTTACCTTTACTAATTCCCCTGCAAGGACCCTATTACCAAAGAAGGTCACATTCAATGATACTGGGAGTCAAGACTTAAACACATCTTTTTTTTCCCCCTAGGTGGGGGGCTGTTTATAAAAGAGGGACAAAAGAAATCTTTCTTGTTTTCTTTCATGTTACTGACATTTTGTGTGTTTTTATGAACCTGTTACTTGGAGGAAAAATAACTTGTCCTTATTTCCATCTTTGGACCAGAAAGTTATAATTTAGGTAGAATTGTATGGAGCCATCAGTTCCTGAGTTCCCACTGTGCTTCATCCCTCCACGTTATTCATCAACTACAAATGATTCTCCAATTTCCAGCACTTTCTCAATGACATATACTTAATTTTCACTAATCAGTGTCAAGCAGCTCATCACCAACTGAACTCAACTCCCAGAACCGCAGCCCCAGAATTCTTGGCTCTAGTGAATTCCTAACAACAGTTATTAACACAAGAATTTATTTTCTATTGGTCATTTGGACCCCACTCTCAAATTATGTGTTCACACTTGCAAATCTCAAATGCCTACATGTTCCCTTACCACAGATTTTCAAAATTCCTTCATGGATGGTTATAAGGAAGCAGAATTAGAGAGTCAGTTTTATGAAAAGCCTGCACCATGACTAGGTATGTAGAGAGGACCACCCAGCCACATCTACAGACAGAAAAACCAGGACATCTTAAAACAGTTACTCATCACTTGGCCTTGTGCCTCGAAGACTGAATCTGTCAAGTTTCAGGCATCCACCTGGGATGCTCCCTTGTAGGTGGATGCATATGAATCCACTTGAACATCTGATTTACCCACTTTTAGAAGCCTAAAGTCATTCTGTAAAAATGACACCAGCATTGACCTCAGGGAATCTGAAGCTGGGTGGTGTCAGGAACAATGCAGGAAAATGCTAAGGATCACAGATTCAGAAAAGAAGATGTCTATCAGCCTTCAAGAGGAGGGCACCAGAGTTCTTGTGTTCAAAGAACAAGTGATTTCTTAGTTCTTCTGACCTGTACTGGAATATTCTACTTTTAGCTTGTGAATTTTTTTTTTCCAGTCAGAATGCCCTTTGAGCAACAGTAAGAGAACAGAATGCACCCGAACTCCCAAGGAATATCCGAAGACATGTGCGGAGAATAAACCCATTTCCTCTTCATTTCCCTACTGACGATAGCTCTTTCAAAATGAAGAAAATAGAGGCTCCAGAGATGCACGGTTATCTCTGATGTTTTGATCTGAAGGGCTGCTGAAGACATGTTCTGTTTGCTTGTCCAATTCATTTCTCAATTTGTAGCTGACGCCATCACACGGGTGGGGTTTGTATTTTCCCAGCATGTGCTTCCTGCTGATAGCTATTATTTTAAATTCTATTTTATAGAGCATGTACGCTCTTGTACTTAGCCATTTTCTACATTTTATCATACCCCAAATCTGTCATTGATGGCGACAGCCACAAATCCCTGTGGTTTGCTCTCAGGAAAAGCTCTCTGTGAAGAAAGATAGATCCAGGGCCAATATCAACCAGGGCTGAATTCTTTCATATGGATCATTTTCTACTTTTTCTGAAAGAAAGAAATGTCCCCTCCTCAGAAATGAAACGAAGCTATCTCAGTGAGGATGGGATATATATTTGTCAACTACTCATGTTCAATGTTTGTTGAATATGTGTTATATGCTAGGCATCTTCCTAGATCCTAAGGGATACAAGAACGAATTGAACAGAAATAGTTCTTAATTTTATGACACTGATATTCTAGCTTACATAATATGATGTGTCACCTTAAACAAAATTTTATATTTCCTGTGAGTTCTCAAGGGATGAGGGCAGAGGGTGTCATTTTAATGTGCGTATTTGGCTTTCCCTAGCTGGATTTTTGGAGAAGGCAATGGCACCCCACTCCAGTACTCTTGCCTGCAAAATCCCATGGGTGGAGAAGCCTGGTAGGCTGCAGTCCATGGGGTCACTAAGAGTCGGACACAACTGAGCGACTTCACTTTCACTTTTCACTTTCATGCCTTGGGGAAGGAAATGGCAACCCACTCCAGTGTTCTTGCCTGGAGATTTCCAGGGACAGGGGAGGCTGGTGGGCTGCCGTCTATGGGGTTGCACAGAGTCGGACATGACTGAAGCGCCTTAGCAGCAGCAGCAGCAGCTGGGTTTTTGGCTTTAAGTTCCATTAATTTGTTACATCTTAAGTAATTTTTACCAGCTCCTCATTATATATCACTACTTTAAATCATAGTAATAATAATAGAAAACACTCAAAGTCCAAACTCATTAGCTTAAAAGCTTCAGTCTTTCTCCTGAGATACAGTACGTACCACACTCTATATAGGCTGTATGTAAACCTAATCAGAAAATAAAGAAGGGAACCTCTGCCTTGCAATGAAACCAGCCATAGTTTAATGTTCATTTTGAATGGTGAAGGTATTCTTCCATAAATAGTTCATGAATTGTTCTTTTGGTTATTCCATTAGTTGCAGCCTCTCATTATACAAACCATTAAACTTAATGAGGATGAAACTGGCTATAACTTTTAAGCCTGTTAAGCCTCCCTTACCCATAGATACAGCCAATCAATGCTGGGGCTATGTTCCCACTACTCATAGGAAAGGATTTACTTGAAGATCATTGGTTCCTTCCCTCCAGGACTGAAGCAACAGCAGCTCCATTAGACAGAGCATGGTTACCATCAAGGGAGACCCCATGGTATATCTCTCTGAACTGTGGATACTTCATCATTCAAGGTGAAAATAGTAGAAAAATGCAACTTGTCACAAATTTGCCATCAGTGGACGATTCCTGCCAAGCTGACATATGTAACTTTGCTTCCTCTGATGTCACCGGATAATATAACTCACTGCTGAAACAGTGTTGACAGTGGAAGAAGGAAAAAAAATAAATCTGCCGAGCCAAGGATAATATTACAAAAACAAAGAATGACAATGAGGCTGTTTCTGCACATGTCTGCATTTCAATTGGCAAAGCACAATCTGGAGATGTAGAAATATCACCATGGTCACCGTCTAAACCAGAATTCTGTTCCCAGGTGTGGGCTGCGTGCTTTGCCCACAGACCTCTGCAAATAATTACTAGCTTAAAAAAAAAAAAAAAAAATTGCTGCCCTCCCCTCTTCCCTAAGCAGTACATGAGCATAGCAAATAAAATGAGTAAAATCAGCTTTTTAAGCAACTGCCCAGCATAAGTCATTACTTGGCAAGGGGCTGTAACATTTGTCCAAAATGGTTCTTCACAGTATGATGTCCACTTTCAAGTAGATGTCTTGATAAATATGGCATCAAACCCCATGCCTAGGGAAAAGTCGAGTGGGGGTGAAATTATGCCATTTCAGAATGAAATAAGTAAGTTACTAGCACCATCTGTGGTCTTGCACACAGGCACAGAGCTGACTGAACACATCTGTCATGTTATAGACCTATGCGCTTGCAGATGCTTTAAAGTCAATGAGTGAAACTTTAATTTCTTAGTATCTTTCACAGCATCTATCACTGTAGGCATTCATTTACTTGTTCAGGAAATATTTGGGGTCATGAGCTAGATACCAGGCACTATGCTAAGAGCTGTGATATAGTGATTCTCACATCTGATAGGGACTTTATTCTCATAGAGCTTATACTGTAGCTATGAAGGGGAGGAATTACCAAGTAATCACACAATTACATAATTACACATAATACAACTGCCATGATCTCTTCCCTTGAGTCTTCAAGTGAAATGAGTTATTCCTTTCTCTGCCCTCCATTAGTACTTTCCTATCTCTCAATTAAGCATTCTCTAATGTCTGCTTGTGTTATGAACTGGGTACATACCTCTGGCTATGTAGATGGAAATCCATTCGAGAATAGGGCCACATCTTTGTGTTTCTCAATAGCTCGCCCCTCCCATATGCTTCTCTCCCACTACGGACCCCTGCCTGGAGCTCCCACCACCCTAGCTTGCACAGAGCTTCCCACTACCCCACCCCCCAAAAAATGTAGAAATAAAGCTGATCCATTTACTAGCTCTTCTGTGTGGATCAAATTCATTTTATTTCTTATGGTTCCATTTATACATCGGGGATAAGAATTTACTACTAGCCTCTTTGGGGTACTGTAACTCTGAGAATGAAATTGAGACCCTCGATATAAAAGTAGCAGAATATAAGAACCCCTGAGAGGCAGAGTAGTCAGTCCAAAGGCTTAACTGATGGTATGGGAAAAGGAATAATTTTACTGGACTCAAGGATCTAAAGTTGTATCAGCTGTATGGCTGATATTCATACCCAGTCTTCGATAAAATGAGATAATAGAGGCAAGACAGTGAGTTTTTCATAGGCTAAATTTATTCAACTTGTGTTGAGATTATTTTTCAAAAAATGCCGGCTTTTATGACATAATGGTGACAATGGAGTTTTTAGAAAGTGTTTTCTTGTTAAAATTTAAACAAAAGGCTCTATCTATATCAATCTCTTCAGTTTTTCTTTGGTAATTTTACTGTCCCACAAAATCTATCTGGGAAACACTGACCTAGGGCTTCTGCTTTCATTGGCTGCAACAACTTGCAGCCAAAGTCAACCCAGATCAAGCTCATTCAGGAGGTAGCTTATTGGCTGGTGTGCTTCATGAGGACAGCGAGATCCAAGGAGGTTCAGAAGATAATTTTCTTGGCAGGGAGCCCTCTAAATTCAGAGAAAAATGTAGTCAACCTCTTCCTCGGTTGCATTTTTTTAAATTGGAGGAAGTGAAACTAGCATTTTCCATGGTGCTTACAGCTTACATCATGACCACAGGTAAAATCTTACCTGTGATAAAGGATAAAAGGATAAAGGAAAAAGGAGTGTAGAACAAGGAAACCAAGAGAAGGAAGACAAGGCACTTCCCTAATGGTCCAGCTCTTGTGTTCCCAATGCAGGAGGCAGGGGTTCAATCACATCATGACCACAGGTAAAATCTTACCTGTGATAAAGAGTAAAGGAAAAAGGGGTGTAGAATAGGGAAACCAAGAGAAGGAAGACAAGGCACTTCCCTAATGGTCCAGTGGTTAAAGCTCTTGTGTTCCCAATGCAGGGGGCAGGGGTTCAATCCCTTGCTGGGAACTAAGATTCTCTCATGCCATGCATAGTACAGCCAGTGAGAGAGAGAGAGAGAGAGAGAGAGAGAGAGAGAGAGAGAGAGAGAGGAAGACAAAGGCAACAGAACACACAGAATGAAGAGTGATTAAAAGGTTGAGGTGGGAAAGTAAAAATAAGAAAAACAAGGAATTCACACACACAAACTGCCATTGCCAGTTACAGAAGCCAGTGATTCATGAACTCTACGTTTACCCCTGATTTCTCTTTACTTGAGTTGCTGAAGGACAGAAAACCAAGCCAGCAATTGCACCAATGACTTCTTAGCACAAAAGAAGCTCTTCAGCTCTGTCAATAACACAATAGCTAAATACAAGGTCA
Organism: Tragelaphus eurycerus; assembly: GCA_935064755.1. Classification (NCBI taxonomy): domain Eukaryota; kingdom Metazoa; phylum Chordata; class Mammalia; order Artiodactyla; family Bovidae; genus Tragelaphus; species Tragelaphus eurycerus. The sequence goes on along the minus strand of CAKXYN010000034.1, from coordinate 4,398,246 downwards.
AAACCCCTAACAAGAATGCTGTTCCTCACAGATGAGCATCTTCATCTTTGCTAACTCTGTTTTCTTCCTTCAAGGGCCGAGGAAATTAGTTAAAAGATTAGTTATACACTTCTGCTTGTGACCCGTTCTTGGGGCAAAAGAAGATTCCATTTCGGGAACTCTCCTTCCTAAACTGCTGTTGAGAGTCAGGGCACTGGTGTTAAGCAAAGCAAAAGAAAACAACACTCAAACCATGGTTGCTCCTAAGTGTCACCCCACATTCTTTCACCTCCTGCTAAGGATGAAAGGAGTTATTACATAATAACATAGACGCTTATATGTGTTTTCTCAGGTTTTACAGCCCCAGAAAACTGCCCTTTCACTGAGAAACCAAAGTCTGCCCATGTTTTGATGCCCAGCTTATCAGATCAGATCAGATCAGTTGCTCAGTCGTGTCCGACTCTTTGAAACCCCATGAATCGCAGCACGCCAGGCCTCCCTGTCCATCACCAACTCCCGGAGTTCACCCAGACTCATGTCCATCGAGTCAGTGATGCCATCCAGCCATCTCATCCTCTGTCATCCCATTCTCCTCCTGCCCCTAATCCCTCCCAGCATCACAGTCTTTTCCAATGAGTCAACTCTTCATATGAGGTGGCCAAAGTACTGGAGTTTCAGCTTTAGCATCATTCCTTCCAAAGAAATCCCAGGGCTGATCTCCTTCAGAATGGACTGGTTAGATCTCCTTGCAGTCCAAGGGACTCCCAAAAGTCTTCTCCAACACCACAGTTCAAAAGCATCAATTCTTCAGCACTCAGCCTTCTTCACAGTCCAACTCTCACATCCATACATGACCACAGGAAAAACCATAGCCTTGACTAGATGAACATTTGTTGCCAAAGTAACGTCTCTGCTTTTGAATATGCTACCTAGATTGGTCATAACTTTCCTTCTAAGGAGTAAGCGTCTTTTAATTTCATGGCTGCAGTCACCATCTGCAGTGATTTTGGAGCCCCAAAAAATAAAGTCTGACACTGTTTCCACTGTTTCCCCATCTATTTCTCATGAAGTGATGGGACCAGATGCCATGATCTTCGTTTTCTGAATGTTGAGCTTTAAGCCAACTTTTCACTCTCCACTTTCACTTTCATCAAGAGGCTTTTAGTTCCTCTTCACTTTCTGCCATAAGGCTCATCAAAGACTGTAATATTGTCTCACGGGTTCCCACCATCCTTTACCAAAATGTGCCTTTATGAGTGGGAAACTCTTCTCTGTGTCTGAACTGAGTGCCTTCACATACATACCAACAACGTCCGAAGGACGATGCATGTAGGGTGTCCAATGACCATGCATTAAGTTCCTGCCAGTTGGGTCCATTAGCTGGAAAACCAGAGCTTAGAACCATTTCTGCTGGAAGGGTTCCCTTCCTGTCTCTCTTCCCTTAGAGCTTAACCACCTTTTGGATACATATGGCAGATCCATTGGCCATTCCATCCCCACCTCCACTGGCTTTTCTTTCAGGGGAGAAATAAACTTTTCTCTACAGAGAGTAAGCATGGCCTTGCAGTTTCCAGTCTAAGTTATGCTACATTTGGAAGTTGGAAGTGACCCACAGGCCAAGAGCCGCCGTGAATAAAGATCATGTTCACAAACCCTATGATGTGGATGGGTCATACTGCATTTTTCCTCACCCTGTGGTGGGAGTAAAGTTCAATGCCCATGTAGTAAAGATTTTACCCAGCAGGTGGGAGTAATTACACACAGCTCATATTTCTAGGCAGCAACTTATTTCAAATTTATAACCCAAAAGAGTCTAGTAGTAAATCCCACAACTTTTTGAAACCTGAATTTGCTAATCCATTCTCCAATTCACAAAACATGTATGGTGAGTCATAACTCAAGAGTCTTGAGTTTATATCAGAACTCAAGTGCAGCTGAAAAAGAGTAACTGACAAATAGTTCCCATGGAATTGAGACTTACTACCACTTCTGTTATATGTTCAGTTTTACTTTTTGGTCACTTAAAAATTTTTTTATTTACCTGAGGTAATTTTATTCTTAGAAACTTTTTTTCTGCCCATTTTCTCTGAAAATACAATTTTGCCATGTCTTTGGCTGTATTTTCCTTGTACACTTTAGTAAAATTTATATCTATGCTTATGAAATACTAATGCAACTGAATTCCGAGTGAAACATTTACACACTTGCTCACGAAACAGAGATGACTGATCTATTCTCTACTGGTCCAAACATTTCAACAATTTTCAGGTATAGATTAAGTTGCCATCATGATGACAGATGATGTCTCTTCCGAGATCCAATATTTCTTCTCTCTTTAGAGACACGTGCCTATAGTTTATAATGACAAGTCTTGAAATGAGTAGTTAAGGAATATGCTTTAGACTTTTCTACACTATGCGAAACATGGGTGCAAGGATATGCATGCATCTTTTACTTCAAGCCGTTCATCTTGCGGAATGCAATGAACAGAATTATTTTTGTTATTACTGGTACAGTTTTTAAACCAATCTTATCAGAGAGAGTAATTAAATGAGTAGTCAGTATGTTTCTTCTTCCTGAGCACAGGCCCAAACTACACTTCCCAGGCTCCTGAAACCTAGGTGGAGGTCATGTGACTAATCCTGACCAATAGGATGAAAGCATAAAGTAAGCGTCACTTACTAACCAAGGCATTTAAGAACGTGTGTATATGTGAGTTCATGTGTACGGTTGCCTTTTTGTATATAGTGACCTTGAAGCCAAGTGTCAATGACACAAGAGCCATCTTCCTCTGCTACAGCCTAGGAGAAAAAGAAATCCCCGAGTCACCTCTTAGAGGAGTAAACCAACCCAAAGCAACTGAGCTGGAATCTAAATCAGTAAAAGGTTTCATTGTATTAAAACACTAAGAGTTGTTTTTTCTTTTAAACTTTTTTTTTTTTTTACTGCATTGCATGGCATGTGGTATCTTCATTTCCCAACCAGGGTTTGAACTTGTGCCCCCTTCAGTGGAAGAGGAGAGTCTTAACCACTGGACCTCCAGGGAAGTCCTGCATTGTTTTTTCTTTTAAACAGCAGTTGCCATGCCCCAACCAAATCATAAAAATGATAGCGTTGCCTATTTATTCCAAGTTTTTGTGTGCTAGCATACCAACAAAATGCCTATACATACACCAGGGGCTTCCCTGGTGGCTCAGAGGTTAAAGCATCTGCCTACGATACAGGAGACCTGGGTTCGATCCCTGGGTTGGGAAGATCCCCTGGAGAAGGAAATGGCAATCCGCTCCAGTATTCTTGCCTGGAGAATCCCATGGACAGAGGAGCCTCGTGGGCTACAGTCCACGGGGTCGCAAAGAGTCGGATATTGGTAATACCAACAAAATGCCTATACAGAGATAAAATGTGTTATATGGCATACCATTTTTGATATAGATAATACATCATTTTTCATTTGAGGATGATCTAATATTATGTACCTCTCACATTTAATTTTATAATTTCAGGTTCATGAGTCACTTTTATTATATACATGAGAGTGGGCTCCCAGCCCATATAAGCAATATTTTGCCAGCTTGTACTACAGCCTTTTCTCCATCCTTAATTAATTGTTTCAATGAGTCTTTGCCAAAGACTGTCTGATATCTTTTGTTTTCTTATTTAGAATTTGCAATTATAATTTATGATTTACCAATTTTAAGTCATCTCAGTTATTTGATTAGGAATATAATAACTGCTTTAACCCTTTCTAAGGAAACAATGCTTGAAAGGAAATGAGGGCTAGAACAGATTATAACTCAGAACTCCTGAGGAATTCTGGTCCAGGGAACCATGAAGAATTTAAATTCTTAATTTAAATTCTTAATCTCTTCAGCCTTACCTTACTGTAAGAAACTAAAGACTCAGAATGCTAATTTCCCCTCTCTGATGATGCTTAAAGGCATCAATGTGGCTCAGGAGAAGAAAAGTGCAGAGTTAATTATCTTTGATTGCATTTTAGGCTTTATACTTTGAGGTCACTACATCCTCCATCTGTAAAATGGGCATCAAGTAACATATCAATTTTCAAGACAACTCAGGAACAACCTTAAGACAAGGCATTATTAATACACTAAAATACAAGTCTTCAAGTCCATAAATAGAGTTGATTGTTGTTGTTTTTTTAAAGGCTTTTCTACAGGACTTTAGAAATCACCAGAGAAAATAATCAATCTAACTGGATTAGTATTTATAAATGGAGATGTTCTATAAAGTCCACAAAATTTCTGGTATGTTTTAATCTAGTTATATTTTAATAATATGGACATAACAAATTTAATTATAACCAAAGGCTGGCCAGATTAAAATTTCTTGCCTATAAAAGAGGCATTTATAAGTACTTTTGCCTTAGCACCAATCCAGCCATAGGGCTTTGTTGCCTCCAAGTTATTTGACTTTTTATGAAATCTAAAGACATCCTGAATGGGATGCCATCCTAGTTCATTTAATGGTTAAGAGCATGGGCTCTGGAGTCAGTTTGAGTTCAAATCACCTCCCAGTTACCACTGGTACGACCTTGAGCGTATTTTCTAACACCATTGGCTCAGATTCTTCATCTGAAGAATGAAGATAAAAATCATGATTTGTCTGATGAAATGGTCGTGAGCATGAGTGTGAATTCTCTCCAGGGAAGCACATCGCACACTTCCTGGTCATACAGCAAGGGTTCACCAAACACTGGCTATTTTTACTACCCTTCATATTTGAATTGGTTTAATTCTTAATTCCTTTGAATGAACCCAGATCACCCATGCGAGCCTGCATCCCACATGCTGTGGACCTTCACAATTCTGCCAGCCCATTCTTCCTTATCCCACTGTCTCTCCACATTTGGCTTCCACAAAATGCCCCAAGGAGAAGAAACACACTCTCTTCCTCTGCCAGACTCATATATTGGGTTGGCCAAAATATTCATTCACATTTTTCCATAACAATGTACAGAAAAACCAGAACTATCTTTTTGACAAATCCAACACTTACTTAGGAAGTCCCAAGTGGCGCTAGTGGTAAAGAACCGCCTGCCAATGCAGGTGACATAAAAGACGTGGGTTCCATCCTTGGGTCTGGAAGATCCCGTGGAGAAGGAAATGGCAACCCACGTCAGTATTCTTGCCTGGAGAATCTAATGGACAGAGGAGCCTGGAGGGTTACAGTCCATAGGGTTGCAAAGAGTCAGATGTGACTGAAACGACTTCACACACAAGACTAATTTATCTGCCCCAAGATACTTCTTTGGACATTTGATAATTCGGTAGAGAAAATGAATTCTCCTATCATGCTGGCTTTTCTCACAATATCTAAGGCGTCAGCCAAAATTACTGCTCTCCTATTACTGCATTCCATTCCAACAGTCATGAAAGAGCTGACCTCCAAAAATATATATTATTGAATCATAATTGCAATATATGGTGATTCATTCCATTATGGTCATTAGGATGATCATATTAAGATTACTCAGATTAATGTCCCTCCTAACCACTGTACAAATGTAAGGTTTTTTTGGCAAAAGACATTATGCAATGTGTTCAATTATTCTAATGATCATAAATGTTCTATATTTTCATCAACCAAGTATTTATTTTAAAAATACTTGGGATAATTTTAGAGGAAATAATTCTATTCCCAATTGCCACATATATGCTTAATTTTTTTAAACTAATCAATGTAGTTTAGAGGTTAAATAAAATTTGTAGTTCTACACAATTCTGTCTAAAGCTACTGATTTAGCTACTACCGATGAAAATGCTGATAAGTGGAAGAATCATGAGTGATTGTACTGCTTATAGGATTGAAAAGCTTGTCCCAAGGAAGGCTTCCATGTATATTGAGCATTCTTCCCCTTCTGACACGTGTGTCTGGTAGCAGATGAAGTGGCCTTGGCGTCCTCTGGACCACAGCTAGGCAGCACCAACTCCTGCCAAACTCTTGTGTAGGAGGATTTGGGCGTCTATCTCAGGTAGCATCTCCTAGATGGATGAATTCGACAGGGTGGATGTGATACAGTGGCTTTTCTCTGGGTTCAAATTTCACTTTAATTCTGCTCTCCTCCCTACCCCCACCCTTCGCTCCCAACCCTTCCAGCAGGGATGGCTTCTCACAGTTCCTCTTTCCTGAGTCTATGACATTAGGATTAACTGGAGAGTTTCTATGTGTATACCTAGTGAGAAATGGAAGATTTCCTGCCTTGTCAGTAAACGAAGAGTGTCTGATGCTGGGAAAGATTGAGGGCAGGAAAAGAAGGTTGATGGCAGAGGATGAGATGGTTGGCTGGCATCACTGACTCAGTGGACATGAGTCTGAGCAAACTCTGGGAGATACTGAAGGACAGAGAATCCAAGCCTGGCATGGGTCCATGAGGTCCCAAAGAGTCAGACAGACTGAGCGACTGAACAGCAACAACGCAGTCATGAGCGACTGTGCCACCACTGACGGTGAGCTGGTGAGCCCCGAGGGAGATCAGGAAGGAAAACAATACCTGCCATCTCGCAGCCATCAGACTGCAGCCGCTCCCTATGGTGAGCCCTGAGAATATGAACACAGTACACCGGCCCCAGACAGCTGAGGTGCATATCAAAAGAATGATTTCAGTGAGCCCAGATTCTTGCATCTTCTCATACGTAGAAAAGTGTTTTACTTTCAGGGACACAAGTTGCATTCTGCTGGTCAGCTTGTGATAATCAGTTTAAAGTGACCTTTGCTTTGTAATCCATTTCAGGTAAAGCATATGCATTATCTGAACTGAATAAGCAAGAGGAGAAAAACATAACTATATTGTGTTGGAGAAAATTCCCATTGACAGAGGGACAGTTTCTTTACCATTTTTTTAACCCCCAGTCAATCATTTTTGCCAAGAAATGTATGATACCCCCACAATGGATAAATACAGACTCTAAGTGTATCCTGGGATCAGAGCATCAGAAAGCCATTATCACCCCTAATTCTGAAGGGGTAAGCCACTGAAACTAGCTGTACGTTAGAAGGGGGCTCCACCAGGGGCTGGGGCCTTCAGAAGAGGAATTAGTTACTGTCGGGGAAGGCAATGGCACCCCACTCCAGTACTTTTGCCTGGAAAATCCCATGGACGGAAGAGCCTGGTAGGCTCCAGTCCATGGGGTCACTAAGAGTCGGACACGACTTCACTTTCCCTTTCACTTTTCACTTTCATGCATTGGAGAAGGAAATGGCAACCCACTCCAGTGTTCTTGCCTGGAGAATCCCAGGGACAGGGGAGCCTGGTGGGCTTCCATCTGTGGGGTCGCACAGAGTCGGGCACAACTGAAGCGACTTAGCAGCAGCAGCAGCAGTCATGACCAGGCCTAGAGAAGGAAATGGCAACCCACTCCAGTATTGTTGCCTGGAGAATTCTATGCACAGAGGAGCCTGGTGAGTTACAATTCATGGGGTTGCAAAGAGTTGGACACAACTGAATGACTAACACACACACACACACACACACACACACAACCATGACCAGGTAAGGAAGATTCATGGGAAATGAATGTGTAGGGCTCTCTCCTTTCCAACCTATGAACTCCTGTCAGTGGCCCCCTTTAGGGAAACCCAACTTGATGACAGAGGGCAAGGGAGCCTATTGATTCCAGCATCCCAGTACACAGAGTTGGGAGAGCCAGGTAGATAGTGTATGAGAACAGCAAATGATGAAGAGTCATCATGTAAACGGACCTTTAAGGTACAAGCCATACTCACTCCTCTGTTCAAACTATAATGCCTTTCAAAGCACAATTCAAGCAGAGCCTCTTGGGAGCTTTTCCTGGTAACCCTAGTTTTTACTGATTTCTCTCTTGTTTGACTTTATAGCACTTAAAGCTTGTCTTGGTATTTCTCATTACACACATAAGGAAAGGAACTTATAATCTGACATCTGAACTATTTCTTTTTGCCATATATTGAGGCTTGGTTAGAGGCTCTACTGAAGAATAGTTATTTTATATTTAATAGCACTGCTCCTTAAAAACATAATATTAACTCCATCACTTAATACTTTTATGCTTCTGAACTTCCTATCCAAGTGGGTACTTCAAGGTTCATCAGTTTTATTCTCTCAACACTATTTATTAATTGCCTTCTATGAAAGTGTGAAAGTCACTCAGTTGTGCCCAACTCTGCAACCCCATGGACTATACAGTCCATGGAATTCTCCAGGCCAGAATACTGGAGCGGGTAGCCTCTCCCTTATCCAGGGAATCTTCCCAACCCAGGGATCAAACCCAGGTCTCCAGCATTGCAGGTGGATTCTTTACCAGCTGAGCCACAAGGGTTGGTTGGTTCCAACTCTGTATGTGTGGGGCTGAGGAAATAGCACTTGATCTCAGGAGCTTCTATTCTTTCTTTCCATTCACAGATTTACTCATCTGTTCAATAGCCTTTTAGTGTGTACCTATTATGTGTCAATTACTGTGCTCAGCACTGGGGTTCCAATGGCGACAGGAAAATAGAGCTGGCATCATGGAACTTGCAACCTACTCAGGGAGAAGTCATCCAGAAACAATTCTAAAAGCATCACAGGAGCAAGTGTAAAACTGCAACTATGATGAGTGTAATAGAAACAAGGAAACAGCCGTGAGGAAATCTAACAGAGGAAACTGACTTAACGGAGATAAGAGAAGGCTTCCTTGAAGACAGGGTCATTAACTTGAAACCAGAAGAATAAATAAGAGTTAACTAGATGACTGCTAGGGGGTGCTTCATAACTATAAGGAACAGCAAAGTCCTTGTCTCCAAAGAGAGGATAGCAAGGAAGGAGAACTAAGAGCAATAATGGATTAGGCAGATATACTAGGAGACAATTCTGAAAGAGATGGGAATACCAGACCACCTGATCTGCCTCTTGAGAAATCTGTATGCAGGTCAGGAAGCAACAGTTAGAACTGGACATGGACCAACAGACTGGTTCCAAATAGGAAAAGGAGTACGTCAAGGCTGTATATTGTCACCCTGTTTATTTAACTTATATGCAGAGTACATCATGAGAAATGCTGGACCGGAAGAAACACAAGTTGGAATCAAGATTGCTAGGAGAAATATCAATCACCTCAGATATGCAGATGACACCACCCTTATGGCAGAAAGTGAAGAGGAACTAAAAAGCCTCTTGATGAAAGTGAAAGTGGAGAGTGAAAAAGTTGGCTTAAAGCTCAACCTTCAGAAAACGAAGATCATGGCATCTGGTCCCATCACTACATGGGAAATAGATGGGGAAACAGTGGAAACAGTGTCAGACTTTCTTTTTCTGGGCTCCAAAATCACTGCAGATGGTGACTGCAGCCATGAAATTAAAAGACGTTTACTCCTTGGAAGGAAAGTTACGACCAACCTAGATAGCATATTCAAAAGAAGAGACATTACTTTGCCAACAAAGGTTCACCTAGTCAAGGCTATGGTTTTTCCTGTGGTCATGTATGGATGTGAGAGCTGGACTGTGAAGAAGGCTGAGCGCCGAAGAATTGATGCTTTTGAACTGTGGTGTTGGAGAAGACTTTTGAGAGTCCCTTGGACTGCAAGGAGATCCAACCAGTCCATTCTGAATGAGATCAGCCCTGGGATTTCTTTGGAAGGAATGATGCTAAAGATGAAACTCCAGTATTTTGGCCACCTCATGCGAAGAGTTGACTCATTGGAGAAGACTCTGATGCTGGGAGGGATTGGGGGCAGGAGGAGAAGGAGACAACAGAGGATGAGATGGCTGGATGGCATCATTGACTCGATGGATGTGAGTCTGAGTGACCTCCGGAAGTTGGTGATGGACAGGGAGGCCTGGCGTGCTTCGATTCATGGGGTCGCAAAGAGTCGGACACGACTGAGCAACTGATCTGATCTGATCTGATCTGATCTGACTAGGAGACTGGGAACAGAGACAAGGGCCAGGAGCTGCCTGCCAGGGAGCTCTTAGTAAGGATTCTTGGTAAGGATTACATTAAGAGTGATGAAATTTGGGATTAATACAGACATATTACTATATATAAAACAGATAAATAACAAGGACCTACTGTATAGCACAAGGAATTATATTCAATATCTTGTAATTATCTATAATGGAAAAGAATCTAAAAGGTATATATAACATATATGTATAACTGCATCACTTTTCTATATACGTGAAAGTAATACAACTTTGTAAATTGACTATAATTTTTAAAAATAAAGAACATAGTTCATGCATATATAACTTTATAAAACTGGTATGAACTCTTCATTCAACAAAAATTTTGCTGTACAGATGATTTAAGTGAAAAACTTGAATTCTTTCCAGTAAAAATATGCACAATTGAATAATAAAAAGGAAAAAAAGAGCAGTGAAAATCCATTGGATTTGGGTGATATGGTTAGATTTGTGATTTGAAATAATCCTTTGACTTTTATGTGGAATGGTGTGGTTGAGGGGAGGGGGAGTGGTGGCTTAGAGGAGGATATAATGTGAGAAAGAAAGGGAAGTGGATGAATTTGAATGACATGGGGCCGGGGGATAAGATCAATAAGGATCTGATGAATCGTTGGATATTCAGAAGAAATATACAGTGAGAAAGCATATATATCCCATATTAGTGAAATGGGTGAGGAGCTAGTCATTGAGATCGAAAATAACCACATAGCACTAGATACTCACAAACGAGAGGGAAAACACAGGGACATACAATGTGCCATCCTGCAGAAATATCACAAGAGTTATAACAGAGTATATAAGAAGATATGGCACAACACCATAAATAACTATTTTTTGAGACTTTTAAAATTTTTATTTATTTTTAACACCCAAACATTCTGTGTTGGGGTATAGCCAATTAACAATGTTCTGGTAGTTTCAAGTGAACAGTGAAGGGACTTAGCCACAGATGTGAAATTAAAATAAATACATATATATATATATATAGGTAGAAGCAAAGAGGGGTGAGAATCATGGTCAATACAGTGTCTTTAAAGCTAAGGATACTGCCCAAGGGTATGACCGCTATCTTATTAGTCACTAAAGCTACAATCACCATAGATATAAAAAAACTCGAGGCCTTCTCTGGTAGCTGAGCTGGTAAAGAATTTGCCTGCAATGCAGGAAACCCTGGTTCAATTCCTGAGTTGGGAAAATCTGCTAGAGGAGGGGTGGGCTCCTCCAGTATTCTTGGGCTTCCCGGGTGGCTCAGCTGGTAACATGGGAGACCTGGGTTCAATCCCTGGGTTAGGAAGATCACCTAGAGAAAGGAATGGCTACCCACTCCAGTATTCTGGCCTGGAGAATTCTATGGACTGTATAGTCCATGGGGGTCACAACTTCTAAAATGAGTCCATTTCATGCAAGATTATATAGTAGGTAGAAGCTAGGAAATTATGGGAATGTTTTCTTCTTCCTTTGCAGTCAGAAAAAATGGAGATTTATGGCACTTAATAATGTGGCCAGCGTGATATACTCTGAGTCAGCAGAAAAGCAAAGGGACAAAAATAATCAAGCTTCAAAGAGCTAGAAGGAAACTTCGAGATCATTTGACGTAGCCCCTTCGTGGGCCAAGAATAGAAATTTTTGTCAAGGTTTGACAGGTAGCAACAGAGGTGTAACTAGAACCCAGGTGTCTCGACTCTCAGCCCTACATTTCTTTTTTCTCACCAGCATATAAATGGAATTTCAAGCTAATGGTTCACTGCTCAAGGATTTGGCCTCTCCCAGTAGCCAAAGAACCCTTTTGAAAGTGGCGGGGAGCTAAAAGGCACCATGGAGCAATTGGGGCTCGGCTACATTGGGTTAAAACATAAGCTGATGTGAACCTTGGCAAGTCTATGAGGACCACATCTGAGAACAATTACAACAATTCCCTGTGATCTCAATTTCTTCACCTATAAAATGTGACCGTCGTGAATAATTATGTTCTTCTTTTATGAAAGTATGGTTCCATGTACGATTCCTCCAACATCTAAATATCCCGGCTGGACTTGGGAAAATAACTCTACCTTTCATTGTTTGGAATATGTTTCCTGGTGAAAGGGAATATGTGCTGGTTTTTATCATTGAACATATTTTCATGTTTAAACTCCAGAGAAAGTGAGAGGAAAGCATAAAACAGGAAGCATCTGTATTTTTCACTGGCAAAGCAAGTGGAATTTGATGTGACTTCAATATTTTTCACTGCCTTGTATTCACAGATGGCTCGAATTCAAAAGTGCTTTGCATAAGAAAATGGGTGGAAACTGGTAATGAAATCTTGCAAAGAGAGGAGGGGAGAAAGGACAGAAGGCAAGAAAGGAGTGAGGAAGGAAGAAAGCTGGAAGATTATAAAAACCTTCAGGTATTACTAACTCATCACTGGAGGAAGAAAGGGGAAGGGCAAAGAAGGGAGAGGGAGGAGGAGGGAAAGATGGAAGAGGAGCGAAGGAGAGAAAGATTGCAAAATTGCACTGACTTTCCTCAGTAGGGTCTAGAGCTAGGGCTTTGGTTCAGAGCTAGCTGATTTTTGGGTGGCCAAAAAAGTCATTTTGGGTTTATCCCTAGCATCTCATGAGTCCCAAACGAACATTTTGGCTAACCCAACATTTGGATTGATTCTTCGACTGACTGCTGACTGAGCAGTGTAAATAATGCAGACTACCGTTCTCCTCATCCAAAAGACGAAGCAGCCAAGAGAGAATGAGAGAAGAGTTGCAGGTGAAGAGAGCCACACCAAAGAACAAGCCTGCTGTTTGCACAAAAGCACATGTTCAGCAGGACTTGGTCCCAACAGCTGGATTGAAGCACCTAGTCTCTCTCATGTTGCCTTGGAAGGAAGCGCTGTAGCCAGGGTGGTTATTTGATCCCCAGAACTAAACTGTTACTATGTCCTCCCATTCTACTTTTCAGACCACCCAATGGCCTCCAGCTCTTGTTTACTTGGACGTCTTTTCATATCTACAGAAGAATACTGCTATCACTTTCTTCCTTCATGCACCCATGGGCTCTAAAGTTTTCAACCCTAAGGATCTCTGAGAAGTCAGCAATGTATCAGAATTCAGATTCAAGGAATATCTTGAAGAGCTTTTCAGTGGGTTTCTTGACTGAAAAAGTTAGTGACATGCAATATTTTGCTATTGATAAGAGAACGTCAAGGAGTTGGCTTGCACTTCCTTATTTGGTTGGCTGCACATAGCTAACACTTACTTTCTTTGCATACCTTAAATTATGAGTAGTAATGACAGGGAGAGAGAAGGATAATCAAATAGCTGCTTTGAAACTCCATTAGGGAACTGGAGATAGACACGGGGATGCAGAGGGCTTTGGCAGACCCAATAAGACCAATGATCACTCAAGCAAGTAATGGGGAAATTCTAAAACAACGTGGGCTTGTCTCACTCATTAAGAAAAACAAGTTGCTTAGCATCAAAGCCAGGTTGGCTTGTTTAAAAATAAAACCAAGCAGGATTGCTTAACAACAAAACCATGTAGCAGAAGCAGGAGACATGCCCCCAAACAATAAAACAATGGTGGCGTAAGATCCACATCCTGCCCAGTGAGTTCAGTAAATTAATGATCCCCAGGACATGCTCTCTGCACACGTGAAAAACAATTTGTGGACCTAGCTTAACCACACAGGGACAAGGAAACTCCCCTGCTCAACCTGAGGGAGGAGCTGATAATGGAAGCATGACATCTTCTCAAGAAAGACAGAGAAGCTCTTTTTCTCCTCCCTACTTTTCCTTTGCTTATAAAACTGTAGCCCACTACGTTCTTTGGCTCGGCATGTCCTGCTTGCACATAAGCCTCATAAGCATCCTATTCTAATGAATCACTTCTTATCTATCACTTTGCTCTTGCTGAATTCTTCTCTGTATTGAGACATAAAGGGTGGTGGTAATGGAGCTCCCTGGAGCCCCAGAAAGGGCACCCATCAGTTCCAGTAATGTCAGCTGGTAGACCATGGAGACAAAAATTTGTGCCAGGGTCCAGCCCCGGTGGATTCAGGGATTTTGAAGGGGAGATGGCACAGGCGATCAGGAAACAACAGCTTATTAAAATATTAATTAAAGATATAAAGAGTGATGAAAATGAAGATAGCTCAGTGAGGAAATTCAGTGAAGACAAGTGGATGAAATAAGAATAGCTCATTGAGAACATTTTGTGGAGAAGGCTGAATAATTCAGCCAGAAGGTAAGAGAAAGAACGACATGGGGAGACCAAGCTTCTGTGAACAAGGCCCCACATTTATTTTTCAAAGTAGATTTTATACCTTAATTTATGCATAGAGGATAATCGGGAAGGGGTGGAGTCATGCAGGGACAGCAGTCCCTGAGCCAGGCTTTCAAACCTATCAAACGAAAAGTTTAGGTGAGTTACATCATCTTCTGGCCCGGAGGCCTATTAACATTTTAAGGAACTTATTTTCTCTAAAGGTGATTATTCTAAAGTCAGGCACCACCCCCCAAAGGCATTGGAGTTGCATTTCTATAGGGCAAAGGTGTGGTGGGTTGTAACAAGAAAAAGAATTAACTCAAGGGTCCAAGGTTACAAACATTAAAGCTACTACTTCAGAACAGATCAGATCAGTCGCTCAGTCGTGTCCGACTCTTTGTGACCCCATGAACCGCAGCACGCCAGGCCTCCCTGTCCATCACCAGCTCCCGGAGGTCACTCAGACTCACACCCATCAAGTCAGTGATGCCATTCAGCCATCTCATCCTCTGTCGTCCCCTTCTCCTCCTGCCCTCAATCCCTCCCAGCATCAGAGTCTTCTCCAATGAGTCAACTCTTCGCATGAGGTGACCAAGATACTGCAGTTTCAGCTTTAGCATCATTCCTTCTAAAGAAATTCCAGGATTGATCTCCTTCAGAATAGACTGGTTGGATCTTCTTGCAGGCCAAGGGACTATCAAGAGTCTTCTCCAACACCACACTTCAAAAGCATCAATTCTTCGGCACTCAGCCTTCTTCACAGTCCAGCTCTCACATCCATACATGACCACAGGAAAGACCATAGCCTTGACTAGGAGAACCTTTGTTGGCAAAGTAATGTCTCTGCTTTTGAATATGCTATCTAGGTTGGTCATAACTTTCCTTCCAAGGAGTAAGCGTCTTCTAATTTCATGGCTACAGTCACCATCTGCAGTGATTTTGGAGCCCAGAAAAATAAAGTCTGACACTGTTTCCACTGTTTCTCCATCTATTTCCCATGTAGTGATGGGACCAGATGCCATGATCTTCATTTTCTGAATGTTGAGCTTTAAGCCAACCTTTTCACTCTCCACTTTCACTTTCATCAAGAGGCTTTTTAGCCCCTCTTCACTTTCTGCCATAAGAGTCGTGTCATCTGCATATCTGAGGTTATTGATATTTCTCCCAGCAATCTTGATTCCAACTTGTGTTTCTTCCGGTCCAGCATTTCTCATGATGTACTCTGCATATAAGTTAAATAAACATGGTAACAGCCTTGACGTATTCCTTTTCCTATTTGGAATCAGTCTGTTGTTCCATGACCAGTTCTAACTGTTGCTTCCTGACCTGCATACAGATTTCTCAAGAGGCGGATCAGGTGGTCTGGTATTCCCATCTCTTTCAGAATTTTCCATAGTTTATTGTGATCTACACAGTCAAAGGCTTTGGCATAGTCAATAAAGCAGAAATAGATGTTTTTCTGGAACTCTCTTGCTTTTTCCATGATCCAGCGGATGTTGGCAATTTGATCTCTGGTTCCTCTGCCTTCTCTAAAACCAGCTTGAACATCAGGAAGTTCACGGTTCACATATTGCTGAAGCCTGGCTTGGAGAATTTTGAGCATTACTTTACTAGCGTGTGAGATGAGTGCAATTGTGCGGTAGTTTGAGCGTCCTTTGGCATTGCCTTTCTTTGGGATTGGGATGAAAACTGACCTTTTCCAATCTTGTGGCCACTGCCGAGTTTTCCAAATTTGCTGGCATGTTGAGTGCAGCACTTTCACAGCATCATCTTTCAGGATTTGGAATAGCTCAACTGGAATTCCATCACCTCCACTAGGTTTGTTCGTAGTGATGCTTTCTAAGGCCCATTTGACTTCACATTCCAAGATGTCTGGCTCTAGGTCAGTGATCACATCATCATGATTATCTGGGTCGTGAAGCTCTTTTTTGTACAGTTCTCCTGTGTATTCTTGCCACCTCTTCTTAATATCTTCTGCTTCTGTTAGGTCCATACCATTTCTGTCCTTTATCGAGCCCATCTTTGCATGAAATGTTCCTTTGGTATCTCTGATTTTCTTGAAGAGATCCCTAGTCTTTCCCATTCTGTTGTTTTCCTCTATTTCTTTGCATTGATCACTGAAGAAGGCTTTCTTATCTCTTCTTGCTATTCTTTGGAACTCTGCATTTAGATGTTTATATCTTTCCTTTTCTCCTTTGCTTTTCGCTTCTCTTCTTTTCACAGCTATTTGTAAGGCCTCCCCAGACAGCCATTTTGCTTTTTTGCATTTCTTTTCCATGGGAATGGTCTTGATCCCTGTCTCCTGTACAATGTCACGAACCTCATTCCATAGTTCATCAGGCACTCTATCTATCAGATCTAGGCCCTTAAATCTATTTCTCACTTCCACTGTATAATCATAAGGGATTTGATTTAGGTCATACCTGAATGGTCTAGTAGTTTTCCCTACTTTCTTCAATTTCAGTCTGAATTTGGCAATAAGGAGTTCATGGTCTGAGCCACAGTCAGCTCCTGGTCTTGTTTTTGCTGATTGTATAGAGCTTCTCCATCTTTGGCTGCAAAGAATGTAATCGATCTGATTTCAGTGTTGACCATCTGGTGATGTCCATGTATAGAGTCTTCTCTTGTGTTGTTGGAAGAGGGTATTTGTTATGACCAGTGCATTTTCTTGGCAAAACTCTGTTAGTCTTTGCCCTGCTTCATTCCGTGTTCCAAGGCCAAATTTGCCTGTTACTCCAGGTGTTTCTTGACTTTCTACTTTTGCATTCCGGTCCCCTATAATGAAAAGGACATTTTTTTGGGTGTTAGTTCTAAAAGGTCTTGTAGGTCTTCATAGAACCGTTCAACTTCAGCTTCTTCGGCGTTACTGGTTGGGGCATAGATTTGGATTACTGTGACATTGAATGGTTTGCCTTGGAAACGAACAGAGATCATTCTGTCATTTTTGAGATTGCATCCAAGTACTGCATTTCGGACTCTTTTGTTGACCATGATGGCCACTCCATTTCTTCTGAGGGATTCCTGCCCGCAGTAGTAGATATAATGGTCATCTGAGTTAAATTCACCCATTCCAGTCCATTTTAGTTCGCTAATTCCTAGAATGTCGACATTCACTCTTGCCATCTCTTGTTTGACCACTTCCAATTTGCCTTGATTCATGGACCTGACATTCCAGGTTCCTATGCAATATTGCTCTTTACAGCATCAGACTTTGCTTCTATCACCAGACACATCCACAGCTGGGTATTCTTTTTGCTTTGGCTCCATCCCTTCATTCTTTCTGGAGATATTTCTCCACTGATCTCCAGCAGCATATTGGGCCCCTACTGACCTGGGGAGTTTCTCTTTCAGTATCCTATCATTTTGTCTTTTCATACTGTTCATGGGGTTCTCAAGGCAAGAAGACTGAAGTGGTTTGCCATTCCCTTCTCCAGTAATGTAAGCTACTACTTACATTTCTATAAACCAATTATATCAATCAATACACTGCCAAGGACACAATAGGTAAGGGATATGGAGACTTACAGTATTTTGGCCACCTCATGTAAAAAGTTGACTCATTGGAGAAGACTCTGATGCTGGGAGGGATTGAGGGCAGGAGGAGAAGGGGACGACAGAGGATGA
The DNA here is from genome assembly GCA_935064755.1 of Tragelaphus eurycerus. NCBI lineage: Eukaryota > Metazoa > Chordata > Mammalia > Artiodactyla > Bovidae > Tragelaphus > Tragelaphus eurycerus. The sequence goes on along the minus strand of CAKXYN010000034.1, from coordinate 4,380,467 downwards.
GATGGCTGGATGGCATCACTGACTCGATGGATGCGAGTCTGAGTGACCTCCGAGAGCTGGTGATGGACAGGGAGGCCTGGCGTGCTGCAGTTCATGGGGTCGCAAAGAGTCAGACATGACTGAGCGACTGATCTGATCTGATGGAGACTTAGCAACAAACATCGGGGAAGGCGATGGCACCCCACCCCAGTACTTTTGCCTGGAAAATCCCATGGACGGAGGATCCTGGTAGGCTCCAGTCCATGGGGTCGCTAAGAGTCGGACACGACTGAGCGACTTCACTTTCATTTTTCACTTTCATGCATTGGGGAAGGAAATGGCAACCCACTCCACTGTTCTTGCCTGGAGAATCCCAGGGACGGGGGAGCCTGATGGGCTTCCTTCTATGGGGTCGCACAGAGCTGGACACGACTGAAGCGACTTAGCAGTAGCAATTGGCCCAACAAGTGAAAAACCTTTCACCAATACAATTTCTAATCAATCTTTTAACTGCTCAAAGGAATCTGTGTTTAGACAGTTTAGAACATCTCATGCCTCTCACAGTTGGGAGGCTCTAAACAATCACATGTGGCCGGAAAAATCTATTCAGGCAGGCTAGAGGATTTCCAAAAGGAGTTTGAAGGCTGAAACACTGTCACACCCAGGAATTATTAACTGGAGCTGTAAGTTAGCTCTTTTTTCAGAGAAAGGTAGTGGGGGCCAGCCCCTTGTAAAATCAGAGGTGTAGGCGAGAGCTCAAAACAGAAAGTAGGCAGAGTCCGGCTTTTTTGGGGGTAGATGCTCAAGAACCTCCAAGGGGCTCCTGAGGCTCAATCTCGCCCTTGCGTGTGCCAAGCCTCCTTTGGAGCGCTAATCCAAACCGGCTCCCAACAAATTTGCTTATCACTCTCTTCCTCAATAATACAACCTGGTGATCTGCTGGGTTGGCCAGAAGTTTGTTCGGGTTTTCCCACACGACGTTATGAGAAAACCTGAACGAACTTTTTAGCCACCCCAATACTTCCTTCTCTCTTTTTCTGTACTTGGCCATCCTTCTCTTTATCAACAGTCAGTCTATGGCAGATCATGGAGGGAAGGTTGCCAATAGTGAGGGGACAGGGAAAAACATACAAGATATATTCATCCTTGGGGGTGTTTCTTCTTCCTCTGCCTCTGGAGCAGGATTGTCCCTTCCCTGTCCCCCCTACCCTCCCCCAGCTTTCTCCCTACTTCCTTCTGAACCTCATACCTCACTTCTGCCCAGACCTGGACCCACTTGGAAGAAACCCCCTAAATACCCAGCTTATCTCAAGTCTTCCTTCAAAGCTTTGTGGATCCAGTGTTAGAATTTCTCAGTACTTTCCCCCTTTCACCACAAATTCTAAGAGAAGAGAAGAGAGAGGAAGCACCAGAGACTGCTTCATACCTCATTGGTTTCTCATTGTTGCTAACAGATTTATTCATTTATTCGGAAGAATCGGAAGTTCTTTCCCAGTGGACAATGAAGGGAAACCCTGGTTTAAAAGCTATTGGCTGAGGCATTTGATGAGAAAGCGGCTGGTGCTCATTGAGACTAACATTGGGACAAAAAGCACCTTCTGCCACACTTCAGAGCCCATTGAACGTTTAGAATTCGGGGAAACCCCTGGTTTTCACTTTTTTTTAGCCACCAGGCAAAAGGAAAATCCCCTCTGCTATTAATAAAACAAAATACAATACGGTGTGAAAGTCGCTCAGCTGTGTCTGACTCTTTGCAACCCCATGGACTACAGTCTCTGTTCATGGAATTCTCCAGGCAAGAATACTGGAGTGGGTAGCCTTTCCCTTCTCTGGAGGATCTTCCCCATCCAGGGATCAAACCCAGGTCTCCCGCATTACAGGCAGATTCTTTACTGTCTGAGCCACTAGGGAAGCTCAAAATACAGCAGGCTTTATCACAAAGAATTATTATTATATGTGAATATGATTATGCCCTACCTTTGGGTTTCTTAATGGGTTTAGAATCTGAATGGGTTCTCTTATCCCTTCAGATAGATAGTCATAACAGGTGAATTTATTTAGATGGGAGAGTCATTTTTATCTCATTAATTTTTTTCAATCTAAAAGTGGATAAGCAAACTTGCCTCACAGATTCATTAGTGCAGTGTATTTTCGGGGCTGTCCTGAGGATTTAAGTGGTTCAACATATTCTTTGGGACAGTTGCTTTTGATTTCCAAAGAACAGACTTAAAATCTGCTTTGAAACCAGTATTTTCTTATAATTGGAGACAGGCTATATTACTGGAAATAGTTCTACATAAATGGATGTGTGGACTGTAGGCAGCCAAGGAGTTTACTATTTAAAGAAATCTTATGGGAAATTATCTCATATTCATTGATCACCCCCTACATTATCTGAGTTATGAGTATGAATTAGATGTCCTTAAAACAGTACCTACACATGACTAAAACTAGGGTTTTAAGTCTTTTTCAAACTTTTTTTTTTTATCTATTAACTTATCTTTAAAATTAAAAGTTAAACTTACAATATGTAACAATGCCATCAAGGTATCTTCAAATATTAGGGCCACAAGTCTCCTCTATAGCTTGTAAGTCTCCATCACCAACACCCAGAGTGAAGTCTATCTCCGTATTTAAAAAAAAAAAATGACTTAGAAAAAAACTACTATTTCTCTTCTACTTAGTAAGCAATGTTTCTGTCTGATGGAATGTCTGAACACTACATGAACAGTAAAGATTGTCGGAGTGCAAAAGGTTATTTGAATATAGCTGTGGAGTTTTCTGGATACAAAATTAATAGCTAAATTACAGAGTCTTATTTTTAAATGTAGCTTCATAGAACCTAGCTCACTGACGGGGCATTTATAGAAAGGGATAGTAGTAGTGTCAGTCACTCAGTCGTGTCTGAGTCTTTGCGACCCCATGGCCTATTGTAGCCCACCAAGCTTCTTAGTCCATGGAATTGTCTAGGCAAGAATACTGGAGTGGGTATCTTCCAGACTCAGGGATCGAACTTGGGTCTACTGCCTTGCAGGCAGATTCTTTACCATCTGAGCCACATGGGAAGCCCATAGATGGGGTGAGAAGTTTCCATTTCTGTCCTCTCTTCTGTATTTCCATTAAGTGCTCCTACCCTCTCGTTGGAAATACTGCAGAAGGCTTGGTGCCCATAGAAGGGATATCGTGAATGATCTATAAAGTCCCTTCCAACACTGAAGTTCTATAAATGTCACCCAAAGGCACCAGGCCCCAGAGTGCAACACTGAAGTCTGGGGCCCGAGGAGGAAGTCTGCGTCCAAGTCCGCTCCCGTCCTTCTGGCCCGTCCTGCCTGTGGCCAGGTCCTCTGGCCCAGATTCCTGATTGCAGCGGCTTCACCTGGTGCTCTCCTTTTCATTTCTTACTCACTTCCCTAGCAAGTACTACCTCTCAGGTTTCTGATCCTCATGGTTTCTCCTGTCCACCTCTCACATTTTCACTTGATGTCATGCTTCCTAAGGTCTCACTCATGGAGCACTGGGGCCTCCCCCTGGCCTGACTTCTATATAGCTCTAAACTATAGCTGACCTCCCCTCTTGACTTGCCTTGCCTTCTAGATCTAAACCTTCTTTCAACTTGCAGGACCATATGCTAGGAGCCGTTTTACTTAGGAAGTCATTTTTATTTCATGTTGCTTAATTTATATCGGTGGGTTTTATTTTTGTCCAAATGACAGCCTGATTTCTAGCTTCTTTGCTTTCTTGCGGCCTCTCAGACATGTTAAAGGATTTGTATCCAAGGAGTCTCCAGACATGTCAAGAAATAATATATCCCAATCTCTACTTCTTAGAAATCTCTTTGGGCTATGCATATGTCATTTTTTCCCCTTGATACCTGGATCAAGGGCAGCTCCTATTTGGTATAACTTTTTTCTTCACCAGCCATCTTGTCTCTTATCTATAATATAGATACCCCCTAGCTATTACATCTCTTCCTAAGAAATCTCCAATCTAATTTTCTCTCTCTCTCTCCCTCTTTTTTCTTCTGGCCACCATTCCAATTTACAGGTGAGAAGATGACAAAGATAACACCTTAGATCCCATCTCTGTTGATGCAAATGTTGATAGAAGGTTGACAAACACTGGAATCTGAAAAGTACACAAAAATTTTACAACTTGGTTTTTGCACACCAGATAATAGGAGACAAGAGGCTTTGCAATGAATATAGGAATGGGCCACGTCTTCATTCACACTCATCTGTATCTTCTGAACAAATGAGGAAAGGGAAGTCTAGTCCTCTTAGAGCTTCAGAGGCACTGAGATGCTCGGGTGCCCTCAGGGCAGGGTTCTTTTCATTCTGCCCTACTCTCAGCGGGAGATGTTTGCAAATTAAAATGTGTCTTCTCCACTGAATATGCCATTTATTGTCCTAGAAGGCTTTCAACCCCTTGTTCTTTTCTTTCATGTACAGAAAATGAGCAAAAATGCAGTTTGTAAATGCCATGTAACCTCAGTTGCTTTGCACTATTTTCATTTATTTGTCTTTTGAGAATTACATTTGACATATACAAATGCCTTCTTATAAGCAAATGGATATGGTAATAAAGCATCTTAATACATTCAATCAATAAATTTATAAGAATAATTCTTTAAAAAAAATTTCAGGTCTTGCTGATACTGCCAAGAAAACAACTCTGGCAGATGAAAGAATTTTAAAGCTGAACTCTATCGATCAGTCCTTTTACTTAGAATTCCCCTTGCATTTTATGTTTCCAAATAGCTTACAACCATTCATCAGGTTTTGCTTATGTCAAACTTGTTGGACAAAAATATATGGGCAAACTCCATTTTCCCAATGGGGACACTGAGACCTGGAGAAGGAAAGTTTCTCCTCTAAAGCTACTGTAACCAACTCAAGAAAACCACTTTATTTTTTTATGGGACTTGAAATAATTATAGGAAGCTCCTGCCACATAGCAGCCACTTTATTCGAGTCTTCCTCCTTTTTCTGTAAAATCAGATCAACAACAAGGTACTGAATGCCCTGCACTATTCTCTACGGGGATGAAAAAGAATGCTCTTGTCTCAAGGACTTTGTAAGCTATTTTTAAAGAAAACCCATAAATTCATAACAAAATACATAACCTCCAAGGGAATTTATATTCAGTGGTCTGTTCAGCATCATGGACATCAGGAAAAGGACACCGTTTCGGACCTAAGTGATCAGGGAGGTTGTTCATGGAAGCTGATTTGGTTCCTGAGGGCGGGAAAGGCTTTCCCAGCTAGGTGACACCCAGGAGCCAAGGCTGAGACACAAGAGTGTGTGTGCTTTATTTAGAAGATGAGGAAGAGGCCATCTAAGAAATTTCACAGAGAGAGAACTTAGTGTAATAAGTCTGTACTTACTATAACTTTGGAAACTAGGTATAAAAGAGGTGGCAAAATTTTGAGAAACGTCCAGTCCAGGCTTCTTTTTTAAATATATATTTTATATACTCACTGGGCTGTGTCGGGTCTTGGTTGCAGCATGTGGGATCTTTCCTTGCGGTGCATGAGTTCAGATGCCCCGTGGGATCTTAGTTCCTCAACCAGGGATCAAACCCACACCCCCTGCACTGGAAAACAGATTCTTAACCACTGGACTAATAGGGAAGTCCCCAGGCCAGGTTTCTTAAAAGCTCAGCTTTATTGTCATCTTTGTAATCCTTTGTATGGGCTTATACACACTTGTCCGGGGAAGGCAATGGCACCCCACCCCAGTACTTTTGCCTGGGAAAATCCCGTGGATGGAGGAGCCTGGTAGGCTCCAGTCCATGGGGTCGCTAAGAGTCGGACACGACTGAGCAGCTTCACTTTCACTTTTCCCTTTCATGCACTGGAGAAGGAAATGGCAACCCACTCCAGTGTTCTTGCCTGGAGAATCCCAGGGACAGGGGAGCCTGGTGAGCTTCCGTCTATGGGGTCGCACAGAGTCGGACACGACTGAAGAGACTTAGCAGCAGCAGCATACACACTTGTCAAGGAGTAATTAAAGAGAGAGAGAGTAATTAAAATTCTCTTAAGAAGTAGGGATATTTCTATTATTCCCACCTTGAGGGACCACCTTGACAAAACGGAGGCTCGTGATGCTACCTTGCCTAAATCCACACAACTAGTAAACTCTGGGATCAGCTTCGAGCCCCTAAATATCAATCTTCTCCAAGTCTTTCCTCTTAACCACTCTGCTAAGACACAGAGCCCCTGGTGATTGCTGCCCAACTGGAGAATAATAGAGGTGGACAGGTTGAAATTGGGAGTCTTGATGGGTTTCCTCCTCTACAACTTAATAGCTGTAAAGACCTGAGCAAATAACATAATAAATCCACATCTCAGTTATCTTATCTGTGATAGTAAATGGAAAACAATTGAAAATAACCACCCCTTCTGGCACATTGTGAAGAGTCAGTGCAATGGTATCTACGTGGTGCCTTGTGTATAAAAACTAACATTTCCCAAACGTTTGCTTGTTCTGCTTCCCCATGTCATCCGCCTCTAATATTTAAACATGTAATCTATTAAACTACTTCCCACAGTGCCATCTGCCTCTAATATTTAAATGCGTAATCTGCTAAACTACTTCCCAAGGCCACATGACTTGGCCTCACTCCCTACATCGTTCAGCAGTTCCTGAACGTCTGTAAATTAACAGAGGTGGTAAAGTGATCTATGTGAATCTCCCTTGAAGGGCATCACTGTGGGGAGAGTCTGGTATTTTGAAGCTAAGTTTCACCTCTGCGGCTTCTTTAGTGTGTTCTGGTTGTGGCAGAGTGGTTAGTGCTCAGCCCCTGGGGTCTGACTGTCAGGTTCAAATCCTGGCTCCGCTCTGTCAGCTGTGTGTGTCCACCAGGGTCACTTGCTGAATCTGGTCCTGCCTCAGTTTCCTCACCTCTAAAATGGGAACATTAATAGTATCACACACTTGATGAGTTAATACGCCCAAAACACTGGTCACAGGCATTCAAGAAATTTAGCATCTGCGATTTTAAACTATTATGATGATGATGGCTCACAGTAACCAGGCTAATAACTTTGTTTTCATATTAGAAAAGCTTTCACAGGTACTATTAATAGTATATTTGAGCACTATGTTTATCCAGAGAGAATGGTAAGGAAATGGTTATTATCCCTATTTCCTAACAATTTTGGGGGGCATGATAGTAAATCATATAGCATTAGTTTTCAATTTTTTGAATAATACAGAAAAATTCAAATAAAAAAGGAAAAATAATGCTGAATTCCACCCCCTCACAGTAAACCACAGCCAGTGGTCTGGTGAATATCCCTCCAATCACCCATTTCTTGACACATACATGTAACAGATGTGCCGATGTCACAAATGGGGCCATACACTCCACAAACATTAACTGAACACCAAGCCTGGATGTACGGGATACTGGTGGAGTTGGAGGGAAGGGTATATATAGTTTGAAAGGCATTTGGAGTTAAAAGGTGTCATGATGGATTAGATACAGAAGATGAGAAAGATCAGGGGATAAGGATAATTTGTGGGTTTTGCCTCTGAAAGAAGATTGGTTGCTGGGACATTTATTTAGGATGAAGCAAGCACTCCCTTTTGTAAGTGATACTTTTTACTCATTAATAGGCTACGATAATTGTCCATGCCTATTGATATACTTGCACATTATCATTTTTAATGACTGCATAGATTTCATGTTATTTATAGTTTTTATGCATAGTCAGCTATTCTTAAACTGACAAACACTATGGTTGTATCCAATTTGTCACAATTTCCAATAAGGTTGCGTTGAATATCTTTATAAAGACATTTGGCTTTATATTCATTTATCTTCTTCAGATATATTCTAGGAAGGGGAAATTGATGCTTTTGAACTATGGTGTTGGAGAAGATTCTTGAGAGTCCCTCAGACTGCAAGGAGATCCAACCAGTCCATCCTAAAGGAAATCAGTCCTGAATATTCATTGGAAGGATTGATGCTAAAGCTGAAACTCCAATACTTTGGCCACCTGATACGAAGAACTGACTCATTGGAAAAGAGCCTGATTCTGGGAAAGATTGAAGACAGGAGGAGGAGGGGACAACAGAAGATGAGATGGTTGGATGGTATTACTGACGCAATGGACATGAGTTTGGGCATGCTCCAGGAGTTGGTGATGGACAGGGAAGCCTGGCATGCTGCAATCCATGGGGTCACAAAGAGTCAGACTGAGCAACTGAACTGAACTGAACAAACATTTTGATATACACTGTCCTCCATCAAAGCTGCACCAATGGAAGCTCACATCAACAGAAGAGGAGATTGCCTACCATCCATCAATCTATCTTTGTCAACTCTGGGTACCAATGCTCTTTTAAAGCCTTTCTTTTAATATGTCCATTTAAAAATAGATGAAGATCCAGAGAGGTTAAGTAACTCACATCATGTCACACAGCTAGAGCAGGGAAGCTGGAGAGAATATCCAATTTTCCCACTGAATGCTTGATCTGCTCAATCTATAATTTTAAGGCATTATCTCTCAAAAAGACAAAAAAAGTAAAACAAAAGCACAAACTCTTTACAGATGGCACATCTTTGGTCCTAGCCCTACCCCTCAGGGTTCAGAAGTAATAATCCCAGCATTGGACTCCTTCAACAATGGGCCAAACAGGACGATGCTGAAGGGAAAACCCTGACAGCCCTCCGAATCAAAGATTTTTCTTCTGGGTCTTTGCACTGAAAACTATCAAGAAATTGATGCCTTGGGGCTAAAACATTAACATCTAAAATCCTCTGCTTAAAATACAAAAAGTTGCTTGTTATGATAACAAACAGGTCAAAACCAGTGGCATGGTGCAGGGACTTAAACTGTGCACCTTCAGAGCCCAGAAGAACTGGAGCTGATAGCACAGGTTAGTGTTGACACAGGAGAGCCAGCCATGGACAGGTGAGCTTTGAGAATACATGCAAGGGAAACTCCACTTAAACTAGCAATACAGTACACAGCCTGCCAAGATGCCTGGCATGTTCCGTACAGTGTAGTGATCTCCTTGAATGAGATTTCAACTTGGCACAAAGGTAGGTCGCCAATGCTCCAATTCTGCTTCTTTTATGACACCCTCCTCCCCAGTGTAGATCCTTGCCCCTACACACACAGACATTTCTCACCAAAAAAATTAGGTCCTTAGGGGGCACTTGTGCAAGAACTGCAGTGGACATGTTCTAAACAGACAACTGTGGCTGGAGTGGGCTGGGCTCTGGGACCCATGAGACCATAGGTTTCCTTTCTTTGGGAACCAACCAGTCTGTCTGGCCCACGCAATATGCTCTGGCCAAAAATGCTCTTACCAGAGAAAGGAAGGTGAAGTCCAGAGATAAGCTGTAGGTTGAGAGGAAATTAATGCTGACTGTTTCTATACATACCACACACCTTACAAGGCATGTAATTATCTAATTAAACTCTCATGATAATTTCTCAATCTCTTAGTCCCTCTCTTTTTTTTTGCCACATGTTTTCATGATGTTCTTTCCTCAGCTTTTTAAAGAAATCCAAAGTTTTTCTATACAAAAGCTTCCTCCAACAAATAGGGGGAAGAAACATCACATGACACTATTTTCAGAAAACAAAGCTATGGATGCTAAGATTAACAAGAAATTTTTTTCACCGAATCACAAAGTTTAAACACGCTTTCACCAGTCCTTTGCTAGTGACATCAAACAAATTTCAAGGAATAAGCAATTTCCTGACTAATTATAAGTTTCAAGTCATTTGTGACAATTTTCTTTGTGGAAAATCTAACACTTATAGGCCTCTACTGCTGACAGTCAATACAGCATATGGAAGAGAACTGCAAAGATTTCCATTGATTAGGTTAATGCGCCTTGGGTTTATCATTCTGAACATCATTTTATACAGATAGGGAGGACCCAGGAGACCAACTCTGACTCCAGGATATACTTGAAAGCTATGAATATGATTAATCTTCATTTTAGTAGTTTCATCAAGGTCTTATCTTTTTCCCCTAAGGGAAGTGAAACCATCAAAGCTAGTCAGTAGGAAATTATGCTTTGGTTCCAATTAATAAGCATTTTACACTCTTCACAAGGTCTACTAGGAGATCATCAGTGACACAGACTTAAAGGAACCCACATGAAAAAGTTCTCATGGAGTCAGACATTCCCTCTCCTACACATATGTCCTGGTGAACAACTTCAGGTTCTGACTTTGCACTCCGCTCCAGAGACACTGAGCATATAGAATTCCTCCTTCTGTTATGTCCTTCCTTGATACTCATCTAAAATTTCTAGGTGTTCAGACACTGATCCAATGTGGTTTACATCAGACCTGGGCTACCAAGTATTGACCTCCATAAAGCTATAGTCACTAAGAAGGTGTTTGGCACCTTACAGTTTGCACCCCTTCCCAAAGAACTCCAAAGACCAGAGATTCTGTGCTCACTTTCCAAAACCTGCATGGAATTAGTTGACTTTTAAGGGAGGCAGGGTATCAGAAAATGCCAGCCCTAGTCAGTACTAAAAACATTTTTAAATAATGTTTAATAATAAGCATTCGAACACCATCGATCGGTGGCCGCATTCATGATGTTCATGTCCATTCATGGTCTAAAGTCAGATGGTTCCATCATTTGTGTACCTTCTCTTTACGAGAATTAGAAAAAGCACTTCCTCTAGGGTCGACACAGACCCGTGCACAGAACTAAGACTTAGTAAAAGGTGACTAGTTGATTTTAGCCCTTGACTGGGTACTCTGTTCAGTACACATATAGCATGATTATTTACAGCAGCCCTGTAGGCATTACAGAAAGTCACACACTCCAAACTGAGCATTGAACTTCAGGAACAAAAACTTAGAATCAAGATCAACTGGAATTCTGTTCATATGCATTTATAAGAGATATTATTCTCATATGTTTATATGAATGTCTACTTTGTTTTTAAATAAATAGTTTAAGCAGGCCCTCATTTGGGCCTCCCTGGTAGCTCAGCTGGGAAAGAATCTGCCTGCAACGTGGGAGACCTGGGTTTGATCCCTGGGTGGGGAAGATCCCCTGGAGGAGGGCATGGCAACCCACTTCAGCATTCTTGTCTGGAGAATCCCCATGGATAGAGGAGCCTGGCAGGCTACAGTCCATGGGGCTGCAAAGAGTCAGACTGAGCGACTAAGCACTTAAGCATCTAAGAATGGCATTCATCTAATAAGAGAAAAGAAAATTAGATGCACTTAATAGGTTCTGGTGTAAGTACTCCAGAAAATAAGAAAGCAATTTGTTGCCCTTTAATATTTTGTATTCTTTTCCTGGGAAATCTCTATTTATACCTCCCAGACCAGATATTAGGTAGAACAAAGAGGAGAGGAGAAGGAAAGATTGAGGCTTTGGCTGAATCTGGTTACTTCTAAACCTTTGGATTTTTCCACCCAGTTGGCTAAGCCAAGATGAGACTGTGAAACCCCAGTCAGACATGCCACTGGCAGCCTAGCTCTGCTACCACAAACAAGCCAACAGAGGCGAAAAACAGGAGATAGAATAATGGAAATCAATGCAAACAAAAAGGGCATTGCCTGTCACTCAAGCTTCAAATTCCATTTCAAAAACTGACAAGTATGTATGTACTGAAACCTAGCAATACACTTAGAAACTAGAACTGAGGAAAAGACATAGGCCACAAGGACTTCAGGGGTGACCCAAGAATCTGCTGTAATTATTCCATTATTTTTAGTTTTTGTGATCATGAAACTATTTGACCTGTAATGTCCTTATTTGGAGAAGGCAATGGCACCCCACTCCAGTACTCTTGCCTGGAAAATCCTATGGATGGAGAAGCCTGGTGGGCTACAGTCCACGGGGTTGCGAAGAGTCAGACACGACTGAGCGACTTCACTTTCACTTTTCACTTTCATCCATTGGAGAAGGAAATGGCAACCCACTTCAGTGTTCTTGCCTGAAGAATCCCAGGGACAGCGGAGCCTGGTGGGCTGCCGTCTATAGGATCGCACAGAGTCGGACACAACTGAAGCGACTTAGCGGTCCTTATTTTAGTGGGCACCTTAAAGGAGTCATCCATCCCAGCTCAGCATTTTTAGCCAGTCCTGCTGCATCCAATGATGTACAAAACATTCCAGACAATATCTCAGCCCCCCAAGTGTGTGAGTCCCAAGGAGGATTTATTTTCACTGTGGAACAACCCACGTCTCTAGCCATTTGTATTCGGGCAATTCAAGTGTTTTCAAGAATATTCTACTAAAAATGTAATTACTTCTCTTTTAATAGAGAAAATGATAAAAAAAAAAGGAAGAAATTAGAAGACGAGACCTCCAGTAAATTGACTTGACTTTTTGTTTCCAAAGATTTGATAAAATCTCATACCAAAAGACAGTATAGAACTAAGCAATTTCAGCCTAGCTAAGAGTCAAATATCTTCTACACTCTTACTAATTCAATTCAATAAATATTCACTGTATCTTTAGCAGACACTATTTAGACAATACACACAAACATAGATGCTCCTGGAATGATAATGTGGCCATTTAAATAGCGGTCCACCGAAGGGTAGCTTCTGTAGCACAGACTTTAAAAGTTGCAAGAAAAAAATGAGTTTAGCTTATAATCTATTCAAATATATTCTAGATTTTCAGACAAAGGCGCAAACTGTTTTAGAAGAACAGTACAAAATGGAAGATCCATAGATCAACAGATTTGAGGTGATCTTGTCAAAGTTTTCAGTGCAGCTCAGACACTCAGGCTTTATCCAGGGTTTTGGACATTCTTCTAAATTCTCTAACATATAGTAACTCCTATAATTCTTTCAATAATCCTATGAGAAAGTACACTTATTGTATCCATTGTACCCTTGAAATATTGGAAGCACAGAGATTTTACAAAATCGCCCAAAGGGACAGGATAACAAAGGGTAAAGACAATATTCGGGACCCTATAGTCTGCTTCAGAGCTCAAAGCTTTAGCCCCCTGGCTAAAGCACCCTCCAAATGCTTACAGGAAGGGGAACAGTAACATTAATACAAACTTGCAGGAAGCTGAAGCAGCTCTGGGAAAAGACGAGAGGCGGCACACTTCCTGGGCCTGGAGAGGACAACGCCCCATCTGCAGAGGGGACTTACTCAATTTCAGGCAGGAATTTGGGTCCAGTTGCCAGATCTGATTTTTCCAGACAAGCAGATAATTTATTTTATGGGAAACCCCATGAGTTTTAGATGCTGGAAACTATTCCCAACAAATAAGCCAAAGAAAAGACATCCAAGGTCTAGATATGTGTGACATCTGCTCTGTTTTGAATGGAGTGGCTTTGAACCTTTTTTTTTTGGTGGGGGGGGGGGGGTCATATTACCCTTTGAGAATCCAGTGAAAAATATACAAGTTCTCAGAAAAGTATTTCTAAATATACACTTAAAAATGGTTTTGCCTACAATTTTTCAGAGGTTAAGCATGGTCCCTGGGCTTCCAGGCTGACAGTCACACACACACACAGCCCTCCTTATACAGCTTTTCTTCAGGCTCAGTGGTGAAGGAATCCACCCACCAGTGCAGGAGACACAGGTTTGATCCCTGGGTCAGGAAGGTCCCCTGTTGACTTTGGAAAGAAGAGAAGGTAACTCAGTGTTGAATGGAATATGATAAACTATACGTTTTAGGAAAAGAGCAGGCTTAGGTAACTGCCCTAACAGCTTCCTACATTTCATCCCTTTATTCCTGTATTGGACCGAAAAAGTCTCCTGAGAAATATACTTGTCCAAATTTTATGAAAAACCGAGTTCATGCCACTGTTAATTCACATCCACTCAATGGGGTACAGAGAGCCTGTTGTGTATTAGGCACAGTGGAAATAATGGGAAAAGAAGTACACCAAGCAAATATGGCTTCTGTCTCCATGGAGCTCATCATCTGGTGAAGAATGGGCATTTCCAGTATACTTCCATTTTCTGTTACTACAAGTTATTGAAATACAGGATAATCCAGTATCAGGAGATTATTACCCCCAACGAAATCCAATTTATTCCTATGCTGTTGTTGTTCAGTTGCTAAGTCATGTCCAACCCTTTGTGATCTCATGGTCTGCAGCTCACCAGGCTTCCCTGTCCTTCACTATCTTTGGAGTTTGCGCAAACTCATGTCCATTGAGTCAGTGATGCCATCCAACCATCTCATCCTCTGACATCCTCTTCTCTTCCTGCTCTCAATCTTTCCCAGCATCAGGGTCTCTTCCAGTGAGTCAGCTCTTCACATCAGGTAGCCAAAGTATTGGAGTTTCAGCTTCAGTTCTTCCAATAAATATTCAGGATTGACTTCCTTTGGGATTGACTGATTTGATCTCCTTGCTGTCCAAGGGACTCTCAAGAGTCCTCCAGCACCACAATCTGAAAGCATCAGTTCTTCGGTGCTCTTTATGGTCTAACTCTCACATTCATACATGACTACTAGGAATACCATAGCTTTGACTATATGGAACTTTATTGGCAAAGTGATGTCTCATTTGTTTTATTATTAGTACAAAAAATTCCAGGAATATTAGCATAGAGGCAACTCCTTTGGAAGGCAAATAAATATTTCTTCCTATGAAAAGTCATAGCAACTTACCCTGCAGACACAGACCACATTCACATAGACCAATCAGAAGAAGAAGCAGTCACATGGCTTCTATTGTTCTCAAGCTGACAGAGCCTTAACTCAGAGGCTGGTATACCAGTAGACTCCAGGTTCTGACTGATGTCTGAAAGTCTGCATTTCCTACATGCCAGGAAAGACCTCTGTCTGGGGCCTTCATAATATGACAAAGGAAGTAATATGGATTTAGCTTACATCACATTTATCACACTAAGACTCTTAAGATACATGCAAAAATTTGGTTTAAACTCAAGACAGACATAAATACACATTTAGAAACCTGATCCATATTCTAATATGTCCCTGATATAATTTTGTATTTTTACATCTGTGCTTGCCCTATTTCAAAAACATTTCTTTCTTTCTCAGAGGCCAAATTCTCTTATTATCTCATCAGTCTAATGAATAATGTATAAGTACAAGTATAAAAAATCAAGGCTTTCTTTTGCTCTGTGCTCCAATACTCCAAGAAGGGGGAAAACGGAAAGGAGGTCTCAATAGTATTAAATACTCTGGCCCCTTCCAATTTGCTAGGGAGATGTTCTCCAGACTAGTAGCTGGCATTCCTCAGCTAGGAAAGAGAAATTTCCCCTCCAAAACACGTGTTTAGAAATTGGAAGATTGTAGATGTTGCCTATTTGTGGTCTTTGAAGGTCAATGACACATGAGTGGAAGAATAATCATGCCAAATATTGATTTTCCAAAGCAAGTGTGCTGATGGGCTCTTCAAGGAGATTACACAGCCGAGGAAGTCTGAGAATTAACAAATGTTATCAACCCTCACATCACAAGGACCTGGCATCCCATGACCGCAAATAACAAAAGAGCAGGAAAATACAAACACAACCAAGTCACCTTTGCCATCCCCAGGTACCCGTCATTAGGACTTTGAACATCCTAAGATGATCTGGTCAACCAGATGCACTGGATATCCATTCATCTATCAGTTCAAAGAATGCCTGATGTCAGGCTGAATGAGGCTCCTGGGGCGGTAGGTATAGGGAAGCCATAAGTCTCCTTACATTAAATTGTGTTTTCATGCAGTGCAAATAGACACTTAATAGCTGGTTTGATCCCCTACCCAGGAAACTGATGGAAGAGGACAGCTACTTTCAGGGGATGGTAACAGAGTCCAAAGATGTCACACAGAGCTAAAGATTACTGCCAAACCTCCAGCAGTGGGAACTTGCCCTGAACAGACTTTTTTTTTCAGCTTTGGGAATATTAGTCATGAAGTCCAAGCAGCCATTCTTTTTTTTTTTCCCCAAACTGGAAAAGCAATGAGTTTGATTAGTTGAAGTTACATGAAGTTTTATTTTTTTCTCTATTGTTTGTTGTATGGCATGCCTGGAGCTGGGCAAGATTTTGACACACATCTCCATGGAACAAATGAAACAGTTATCCTGATCTTTAGACAGAGAGTCATTTGTCAATTTTTCAAATGTTATTTGGTGATGAGGGGGAAAGTCGGGAACACATTGGATATGTGGATACATATTTACATACACACACATATATGCCAAACTCAAGCAACTATCTGATATCTGACAAATAGCACATCTGTAGACACAGGTTGGCTAAATGGTTCCACCAAAATTGGTCATTAGCAAAGGTTTCACAGGCCAAAATTTAGCTTCAGCAGTAAAAGAAAGAAGAGAAACATGGCTTATGTCTTTGGAATGCGGGGAAGGCAATGGCACCCCACCCCAGTACTTTTGCCTGGAAAATCCCATGGACGGAGGAGCCTGGTAGGCTCCAGTCCATGGGGTCACTAAGAGTCGGACACGACTGAGCGGCTTCACTTTCACTTTTCGCTTTCATGCATTGGAGAAGGAAATGGCAACCCACTCCAGTGTTCTTGCCTGGAGAATCCCAGGGACAGAGGAGCCTGGTGAGCTTCCGTCTATGGGGTCGCACAGAGTCGGACACGACTGAAGCGACTTAGCAGCAGCAGCAGCAGCAGTTCTTAACGAAAAATATCAACTAACTTATGAATAACATTTCTATAGCTTGTGCTTACAAGTGTTAGTGGAATATCTTCACTGTGTCCAAGTTCCTCAGTTTTGTGCAATGACTACTTTATCTTCCCTTGGCAGCTTACCACTGTCCCGGTACCACATCCCTTGACCGCATCCTAGAACGGCCCACCGACTTTCTTGAGTCCTTATTTTACTCGGTAATAACCAACCAACTCATCACTACATAGTTTTGATCCCTATGTGAAGTTTCTTAAAGATCCCCTGAGAAGCACAATGTAGATTTCCCATTTTGAAAGAGTTTAAGATATTAATGAGATGTGCTCATCAGTACCAAGTACCAGATTACAATAACTGATGGAGGGAGGGAAGGTGATGTGGAAGAAGGGGGAGAAAGAGAGAGAGAACAGACAGAGAATCAGAGAGAGAAAAGAGAAGAGAAGAGAAAACAGAGAGATGGAGAGTGAGAGAGCAGGCACCACAGCAAGAACTCAAAGGCTCTCAAAGGTATTGATACGAATGTAAGTTCTGAGTTCAGAGGAAGGATAAATGGGACTGAAATGCTCAGGAGAAAGGAGGTGGAGCTGATGGGACTCCAGAGGTGCCTTGAAGTACTTGATTAGCTAAGAGGAAGAGGAAGAACATTTCAGGAGATGAGGAAGATGTGAGTAATGCACAGTAACCGGAGACGACAGGAGAAATATCTGCCTCCCTGAAAGAGAATCTGTACTACAGAGCAGGAAAAATAAAGTTGGATAGGCGGGAAGGATTCAGATGATCGTAGGTCTTGAGTGTGGGTTGAGCCTCTGCGTGAAGGAAATAAATGATGCCCCCCTGCCTGACAACATCACAGACATTAAACAGATGGCTCAATACAGGTGAGAGAAATCCATCTACATAAAGGATAGCCCTGACCTTCAGGGCTGTTGATTCAAATTCCAGAATTGCAGTATTCAAGTGATTCCTTCCTCCAGCAAGGGAATATTTCCTGACAGGGATAATCATAGACCTTGGGTCCCTCAGGTATTTAGCAGCTGAGTCAGTGTGCCATGCGGGGAAAGAAACATGACCGTCCTACTGTATGCATGACTACAAAACTTACAGCTACTGAATCCAAGAGTCCATGATTCAGTGCATCCCAGCTACAAATGAATACCTTATGGGATCACCTTAGGCTGCATAAATAAGGAATATGAAGCATACCCAAAATTAGCCACATGAGTCTTGTCACCGAGAGTTTATCATACATTATAAGCAAGGATTCTCATCTTGCTATTTGTGTATGTAAAGCTAAGCAAACACATTGATATACTTCCAAATACACTAAGATATGCATTAACGTGCCTTGAGTATTTCTATAATCTGTGTATATATATAACAGAAGGCTTCTCTGGTAGCTTGGTGGTAAAGAATGTGCCTGCCAATGCTGGAGACATGGGTTTGATCCCTTGGTCAGGAAGATCCCTTGGAGAAGGAAATGGCAACCCACTCTAATATTCTTTCCTGGGAGATCCCACGGACAGAGGAGCCTGGCAGGCTACAGCCCATGGGGGTGCAAAACAGCTGGACACGATTTAGCAACTAAACAACAACAAAAGGTTCATAACATCTCATTTTGTTTCAAAATGATTTATGATTTGTCAGGGAAAACATGGGTTCCCTTTCATCTGTGTTCCATGGTTGTGCTATTAATGGTTCTCTCTCCCATTCCATTCTCTGTCATCCACCAGGTCAAGTAAGCAGATTTCTTCCCCAGGCTCCTTCATTCTGGGAAATGGGCGGGGAAGGATGGGGATGAATAGGACTTTCCTCAGAGACATTGCAATGGCACCCCACTCCAGTATTGTTGCCTGGAAAATCCCATGGATGGAGGAGCCTGGTGGGCTGCAGTCCATGGGGTCGAGAAGAGTCGGACACGACTGAGCGACTTCACTTTCACGCATTGGAGAAGGAAATGGCAACCCACTCCAGTGTTCTTGCCTGGAGAATCCCAGAGGACAGGGGAGCCTGGTGGGCTGCCGTCTATGGGGTCGCACAGAGTCGGACACGACTGAAGCAACTTAGCAGCAGCAAGAGTAGCAGAGACATTTACACTTGACCTCGAATGATGAATGTGATTTCCCCAGGTGGAAATGGAATAGAAGAGGGGACATTGCATATCAAGACACAGAATCATGAGAGTGCTATGTTCCAGAAAACTCAACTCTCTGGGTGTGCCTGGAGACTGAGTGGGGGATGAGGGAATATGTGGTCAGAATGGTTACCTGAGCTCAAAATATTGAGGACTCTTTTATGCCATGTTAATGGCAAAATATTTAATTCCTTTTTGTCTTCTCTTTTGAAAAAATGCCTGGCTGAGACTTAAGTGGAGTGGATTGCCATTTCCTTCTCCAGGGAACTTCCCGACCCAGGGATTGAACCTGGGTCTCCCACATTGTAGACAGACGCTTAACCAACTGAGCCACCAGGGAAGTCCTGAGACTTGAGAGAGGAAATAAGAAAAATAAAACTAGGTTCAACCATTCCCCCATTAGAAACTGTTTTGAGCCTCCCGAGGAGCCTGGCCTCAGACCATTCTTATGCACTGAACTCCCAGGTGGGTACCAATGCGCCATGGTTACCATTTCAGGTCCTGGAAAAGGGCAAAAGCTGTGTTCTGCTTGGCACCGTGTTATTGCCATGAAACTTGCATTCTGTAAGGAAAACGCTTTGCTTGTATTCCCCTGACTTGGGGACCCCATGCTGAGCTTCAGATGTTTGTCTTTCTTGGATGTTGGGCTTAAATAAGGACCCCCATGGAGAGTGCAGCCACATTCGGTCCTCAGCGCAACAATTACTTATTCTATTTATTCCACTGGTACATGGCCCCCGAAGTTGAAATCCACTCTCTACTGTCATAAACTGATGCTAGTGGCTGTGGTCAGGCTCTACCTAGTCAGGCATAGCTGCTGAATATGCAGCAGAGGAGAGAAGCAATGGATGGGGGTGACAGGAGGACTCTAAAGGGGTTCCTGCCCTTCTCCTCCTCCCAACAGGACAGTGGGCATCCTTCCACGATATTAAAACCCTCTTCTGTTTCTGCTTCTAGATCCTTCAGCCCCAAGAGCACCCCAGCAAACACAGGATAGGTTTTAAGTGTTTGGCAAACCTAAGAAAACAATCCTAATGTAAAGCTGATTTTGGCAAAACAATTATATACAAAACACACATTTAGGAATGAGCAAGAAGATTCAGACTAGAAATGAATAAATACTGCCTGGCTTGTGGCAGCATAGAATCACTCAGAAGGCAGGGAAAGCAATTTTCTGATACCCAAATGGAGACAGGCAACTGGAACTTGAGCTATGGGCATGCCATGTACATCAGGGCTATCATGGAAAGAGGAGGTGGAGGAGAGGAAGTAACACTTAGAACCAGAGACTGAGTCTGCACTGGCTCTCCCTCTGGACAGCTGTCTGTAGGTGAAACAGACTGTCAAATATGTAGACTCCCTTAGTACTTTATATATGCACATATGCAGAGACAGTATCATTTCCACTAAATCTCTTTACAGACAAATATCTAGTTAACTGTTTTGTAGGATAATATCTGTATATTACCAAGAGAAAAACTGGCAACCAAGGGGCAAAGGAATTTTCCACAATTCAATTAAAAATGCATGACAGAAATCACACTAAAAACATGTTTATTGATTCTCTACCTAATAAGCCAGAGATATATCACATGCCTCTGTAATATGTAATATACGCCCTGAAAATGTATGCTGCTGTGGCTGCTGCTGCTGCTGCTGCTGCTAAGTTGCTTCAGTTGTGTCCAACTTTGTGCGACCCCGTAGACGGCAGCCCGCTAGGCTGCCCCGTCCCTGGGATTCTCCAGGCAAGAGCACTGGAGTGGGTTGCCATTGCCTTCTCTGGAAAATGTATGATGTACTACTAATTATTATTAATTAAATGCAGTTCACAGTCTGAAGGTTAGTCAAGTACAATTAATACTAGGGCATTGCTCCTGCTGTTGCTGCTAAGTCGTTTCATTCGTGTCTGACTCTGTGCAACTCCATAGACAGCAGCCCACCAGGCTCCCCTGTCCCTGGGATTCTCCAGGCAAGAACACTGGAGTGGGTTGCCATTTCCTTCTCCAATGTATGAAAGTGAAAAGTGAAAGTGAAGTCGCTCAGTCGTGTCCGACTCTTAATGACCCTATGGACTGCAGCCCACCAGGCTCATCCGTCCATGGGACTTTCCAGGCAAGAGAACTGGAGTGGGGTGCCATTGCCTTCTCTGGAAAATGTATGAAGTACTATTAATTATTATTAATTAAATGAAGTTCACAGTCTGAAGGTTAGTCAAGTACAATTAATACTAGGGTATTACATGAGGCCCAATTCTTTAATATGAATTGTCATCTAAGCTTAAGAATATACAATTTGATTGTGACCAATGTTTGAGTAAAGTATTTACCATCTTAGTGCCTCTTTGGAATATCTAAATATGCTGGAACCCTGATCAACTCTTTACCTGATAATGTTAAAATATTTGTCTGTACAACCAAATAGCAAGGGGCTCTTAGGTAGCCAAAAGGAGCTATGGGCTCCTGCAACAAGCCACTCATGTTAAACTTGATATTTAAACCCATCTATACACACCATGCCTACATCAGAGTCACTGTATATTACTAAGTTGGTGAAAGTATGTTACCATAATCAGATCTCAAGTGGACAATCAAAACTGTCTTCCACCTGTGTAGAACCATGAGGAACCTGAGAAGTTACCCTTCCCTTCTTACAGCGTTAACCTGTCCCTGTTTCATGGACGCTGCCTGGAGACAGGAGATTCAAGATCAGAGACCAAGGACTTTACATGATAACAAGAGCAACAGTCAGTTCCTCAGTATTTGTGTTGGTTCCCTGAGCTCTAGATCTCCAAGGCAATGCAGAAGAGCCAGGTGGCATCTGGTACACACAGGTAGGTTTCATTTACAAGACAGAAAACATGCGTTAGGGAACCTGAATATTTTATAACAGGCAGTAAAATCTGTCGGACCTTTGCCCCAGAAGGTGACATTCTCTTTACTGTCCTGAACAGTAAGTAGACAGGCTTAGGAGGAAGACACTATTTCTCTCTCCCAAGGAGGTTCACTCTTCAGCCCTGAAGAAAAGTCCCGAAACAAGGGAGTTAGCAATTCTGACTGTAAGATGATCAAAAAGACAAAAGACCTGCAGAGACCTGTCCTCTTCTCTTCAGTGTGATTCTCACTCTCATGGATGAGTGTTCCCACCTTCTCTGCCCTCAGTCACCTGAGCTGCCACTCAGGTGGCATGCAGCACACACCCTCTGCTCCTTTGCTTCCTTCTAGTTTGGTTTTGCTCCTTTTCATTTTCTTTTCCTGGCTTCTATTTCTCTGCTCATCTGTAAATGTTAGAGGGATCTTGGGCTCCCTTCTTTTTTCTATCTGCAATGAACCAAACTGTGTCCCCCCAAAATTCCTATAACGTGAATGTGAATTCGCTCAGTGGTATCCGACTCTTTGCGATCCCATGGACTGTAGCCTACCAGGCTCCTGTGTCCATGGGATTTTCCAGGCAATAGTACTGGAGTGGACTGCCATTTCCTTCTCCAAGGAATCTTCCCAACCCAGGGATTGAACCCGGGTCTCCCGCATCGTAGACAGACGCTTTACCGTCTGAGCCACCAGGGAAAATTCCTATACTGAAATCCTAACCCCTCATGCAGAGTGTTGGTATTTGGAGATGGGGCCTTTGAGAGTTAATGAAGTTGAGTTGAGGTCAGTAGGGCTCAGTTGATGGAATTAATGCCCTAACAAGCAGAGACATCAAAGCACTTACTACCCCTCCCTCCCTCTCCCCTTTCCTCTCCACAAAGGAGAAACCATGCACGTAACAAGCAAGAAAGCAGCTATCTAAACCCAAAGAGAGAGCGTTCACCAGATGCTAACCCCACTGGTACCTTGATCTTGGACTTCTAGTCTCCAAAACCATGGGAAATAAATTTCTATTGTTTAAACCACCCAATCTATAGCATTCAGTTATGGCAGCTCAAACGAAGACACTATTAGATTCCAGATAAGCTATGTACCCTCTAACTTCTTACTTGCCACAGTGTGTTGTTACATTTTGAATTAAATGCATACTCCTGAACCAAACTATAAAGCCCCATGATCTGCCCCTGTCTTCCTGTTCAGCCTCATCTTACACCAGCTTTCTCCTCACTTATTATCCTCCAAGCTGTGGTCTATTCAAGAAACAGAAAGAAAGTCAAGTCAGCCTTAGGGTCCTCATGATAGATGTCTATCACCCTGTTATCCTGTCCTCTCCCACTTCTCCCTATTTTTGCAAGAGTGGTTCTTTGTCATTCAGGTATCATTTTAAATATATTTCAGTCTCAAATACCCAACCTAAAATCATCATCTAGTTATTCTCAGGTCATATCATTCTATTTTAATAATTGTTGGCATCATACTTATCAACACTGCCACTACCTCCTTGGTAATGAGGATTTCTTGGACGAGTTCTTGCTTGCTCTGATATGCCTACTACTTAAACAGCATTTAGAACAATAAATATTTCTTAAATAAATGGATAGCTGGATGAACAAAAGAATAAATAACGTGTAAGAACTGGCAGAGGTAGGGGTTCCCTGAAGAACAACACAAGTAATTAAAACAATAAGATTCTTTTATTATCTTTTGGCACAACCTGGTCCACATAAATAGAAGTTATTCAGAAATCTGGGGGCCTTTCATTTGAAGATGAACTACTTTAATTTACACTTTATACCTAGAGAGTGCTCTTATTTATTCATATATTTTTTTGTGGCGCCTCCAAATTTTAATGCATGGAAGCAGACCCACACATGTATATGTATCACTTGACTCATGACAAAGGTGATATT
Source organism: Tragelaphus eurycerus (assembly GCA_935064755.1). Classification (NCBI taxonomy): domain Eukaryota; kingdom Metazoa; phylum Chordata; class Mammalia; order Artiodactyla; family Bovidae; genus Tragelaphus; species Tragelaphus eurycerus. The sequence goes on along the minus strand of CAKXYN010000034.1, from coordinate 4,356,992 downwards.
ACAGAGCTATAGGGAAAGAACACTCTTTTCAACAAAAGACTAAGTCAACTGGAGGGCAAAACAGGAAGCAAAACTAGAATCTTTCCCTCACTATACATAAGTGGATCTAAATGTGAAAAGTAACATGATAAGGCTTTCTGTAAAAAAAAAAAAAAATTAGGGTAGACAAGGATTTCTTAAACAGGACACAAAAAGCTGTAACTGTAAAAGAAAAACCTTGGTAAAATGAATAATGCATTTATAGAGAGCTTTTAAATCACTTTCTGATAAACATAGTCCATGGGGTCACAGGAGTTGGACACAACTTAGCAACTAAGCGACAAACATCATCCCTAAACTTCCTACTTCATAAGCAATAACACTTAAAACTAAGCAGTGTTATAGAAATAATGTGTAAGTCTTGACTTAGCTATTTTATCTTTTAAATTGATTTATTTATAAAAACTTTTAGTATCTGCTATGTATAGTCAAACTACTGCACAATTGCACTCACCTCACACGCTAGGAAAGTAATGCTCAAAATTCTCCAAGCCAGGCTTCAGCAATATGTGAACTGTGAACTTCCTGATGTTCAAGCTGGTTTTAGAAAAGGCAGAGGAACCAGAGATCAAATTGCCAACATCCACTGGATCATGGAAAAAGCAGAAGAGTTTCAGAAAAACATCTATTTCTGCTTTATTGACTATGCCAAAGCCTTTGACTGTGTGGATCACAATAAACTGTGGAAAATTCTGAAAGAGATGGGAATACCAGACCACCTGATCTGCCTCCTGAGAAATCTGTATGCAGGTCAGGAAGCAACAGTTAGAACTGGTCATGGAACAACACACTGGTTCCAAATAGGAAAAGGAGTACGTCAAGGCTGTATATTGTCACCCTGTTTATTTAACTTCTATGCAGAGTACATCATGAGAAACGCTGGACTGGAAGAAACACAAGTTGGAATCAAGATTGCTGGGAGAAATATCAAAAACTTCAGATATGCAGATGACACCACCCTTATGGCAGAAAGTGAAGAGGAACTCAAAAGCCTCTTGATGAAAGTGAAAGTGGAGAGTGAAAAGGTTGGCTTAAAGCTCAACATTCAGAAAACGAAGATCATGGCATCTGGTCCCATCACTGCATGGGAAATAGATGGGGAAACAGTGGAAACAGTGTCAGACTTTATTTTTCTGGGCTCCAAAATCACTGCAGATGGTGACTTCAGCCATGAAATTAAAAGATGCTTACTCCTTCGAAGGAAAGTTATGACCAACCTAGATAGCATATTCAAAAGCAGAGACATTACTTTGTCAACAAAGTTTCGCCTAGTCAAGGCTATGGTCCTTCCTGTGGTCACGTATGGATGTGAGAGCTGGACTGTGAAGAAGGCTGAGCGCTGAAGAATTGATGCTTTTGAACTGTGGTGTTGGAGAAGACTCTTGAGAGTCCCTTGGACTGCAAGGAAATCCAATCAGTCCATTCTGAAGGAGATCAGCCCTGGGATTTCTTTGGAAGGAATGATGCTAGAGCTGAAACTCCAGTATTTTGGCCACCTCATGCGAAGAGTTGACTCATTGGAGAAGACTGTGATGCTGGGAGGGATTGGAGGCAGGAGGAGAGGGGACGACAGAGGATGAGATGGCTGGATGGCATCACTGACTCGATGGATATGAGTCTGAGTGACCTCCGGGAGTTGGTTATGGACAGAGAGGCCTGGCGTGCTACGATTCATGGGGTCGCAAAGAGTTGGACATGACTGAGTGACTGATCTGATCTGATCTGATGTATAGTCACCATGAAGAGACTGAGATTTTGACAGTTATCAGGAAAAAGACTCTTTTCTTTAGAGAACCTGTAAGTAATAAGATGCAAGATGTGGAAGCAACTACATATAGCTGGGCACAGTTCCTTGGCAGAATATGAAATTCTTTTATCTCGTTTTCTAAGTTTTAACTTAGTAAAATTACTTTCATTAGCTAAACTATGTTTCTCAAAAAGTGTATATTCATAAAAGAATCCCTTGAGTAACTGCATTTTAGAGTCATGAAAAAATTAAAAAAAAAAACTGTGTTTTATCTTGTTTTTTGAATAGTCTATGAACAGATCAAGAAATTACCACTATTTAATTTGAAAATTTCTAGTCAACCATTGTATTGCCTTGAGAAAAACTTTTAGTAGCTTGCTGCCTCAATTTCTTAATCAGGAAAACAGATTAATAAAACAAACATCTCATTTTCAAACCAACTGGATATAATATATGTAAAGTCGCGATCTTTTCACAAATCTAGTTTTATAAAGAGCATTGATGATGAGGTGTGTGATAGAATAAAAAGTGATACCTCCTCAATTATGTGATGAATGTGTATTATCATGTCTCTAGGAAAGAAGGAAAAGATTTCTTGGAAGACAGACACTTATTGAAACCAATAGCTCTTTGAATTACATAACGTCTCAAGTCAGAAGTGAATAGTTCAACTCCATGGTTTCCTATCGCTGCTTTCTTCTGTATAACAGCTTAGATGGCTTTACTGAAATGTAACAAGGGGAGAAGATGGCCTTTAAGTTGGCCATGGTGGAAATACTGACACCACAAAACTGGCAAACCTTAGAAATCAAGGTTTTGCTCTCAGTCACTCTTTCTGTCTCCCCAACTCCCACTGAAGAGCTGCTCATTAAACCACATGACTGATTCCAATCCTCAGATGCATGTAGAAATCCTGTCTCCTACCATTATAAACACATGTGCACACATCCCTGGGATCCCTGGGGTAATGACATTGGAATGAAGCTTCAGAAAGATCTGGATCCGACGTTCTGAGATGGAATCCAGCTTGTGAAATCACACACCATCTATGAGACCTGCCAGCCTGCAGAATGGAGTCTTCCCAGAGACGTAAGAAGGAAGGATGGGAGGGAGAGGAAGGAGAAAGATCCATTTCTTCCCTAAAGTGTCTGTCTAGTTCTTGCTTATATACCCCAGAATCTGAAAGTACTATAAGCCTGAAAAACTCCCTTAGCTGTAAAGATAGATGATTAAACTGCATTCCTTTTAATTAAAATAAAAGATAGTTTTAAGTGAAACTAGGAAGCAGATTCTGTATTTGAAAGAGCACTGGTGCATAGATTTGAATATTATACTCCATAAAGATAGCCCATTGTGCTAATAGCAAAGCAGTCAACACTACCTTATCTCTGATGGATCCTTTCATCCATTCACACACAAACATGATAATTTATCACAAAGAGCAGCTTCTGCACACCCCATAGCCAGAGCATGGGAAGGGGGCTTAGTGAATTGGAAACAAAAATGCAAATCTAAAGATGTATCATTTTTAGATCACAGTACCACTTAAGTCTAGGACCAGAGTGGGTCCATCACTTTGTGTTTCCTGCCCCTTGCCAAGGCCAGAAGCCCTTCAACTCTGAATTTGTATTTACATAAAGGTGTAACCTCCACATGTCAACCTCATACCTTTTAGTAACTGGTATGATGTATTGAAAAGAACGTGGCCTTAAGAACCAGGCAGTTCAAATGGAAAAAAGACAGAAAGCCCAGAAATAAACCCATGCACCTATGGGTACCTTATTTGTGACAAAAGAAGAAAGAATAATACAATGGGGCAAAGACAGCCTCTTCAATAAATGGTGCTGGGAAAACCGGACAGCTACATGTAAAATAATGTTTAGAACATTAGAAAATTAGAACACTTCCTAACACCATACACAAAGATAAACTCAAAATGGATTAAAGACCTAAACATAAGACCAGAAACTATAAAACTCTTAGAGGAAAACAGAGGCAAAACACTTGATGACATAAATCAAAGCACGATCCTCTATGACTCACCTCTTAGAGTAACAGAAATAAAAACAAAAGTAAACAAGTGGGATCTGATTAAACTTAAAAAGCTTTTGCACAGCAAAGGAAACTATAAGCAAGATGAAAAGACAACCCTCAGAATGGGAGAAAATAATGCTATGCTATGCTATGCTAAGTCACTTCAGTCGTGTCTGACTCTGTGTGACCCCACAGACGGCAGCCCACCAGGCTTCCCCGTCCCTGGGATTCTCCAGGCAAGAACACTGGAGTGTGTTGCCATTTCCTTCTCCAATGCATGAAAGTGAAAAGAGAAAGTGAAGTCGCTCAGTCATGTCCGACTCTTAGCGACCCCATGGACTGCAGCCTACCAGGCTCCTCCGTCCGTGGGATTTTCCAGGCAAAAGTACTGGAGTGGGGTGCCATCGCCTTCTCCGGGGAGAAAATAATAGCACATGAAACAACTGACAAAGAATTAATTTCCAAAATATACAAGCAGCTCATAAATACAATACCAGAAAAACAAACAACCCAATCAAAAAGTGGGGAAAAGACTTAAACAAATGAAGACATACAGATGGCTAACACATACAGGAAAAGATGCTCAACATTGCTCATTATTAGAGAAGTGCAAATCAAAACTACAATGAGATATCACCTCACACTGGTCAGAATGGCCATCATCAAAAAGTCTACAAACAATAAAAGCTGGAGAGGGTGTTGGATAAGAGGGAACACTCTTGCACTGTTGGTGGGAATGTAAATTGATACAGTCACTACAGAAGACAATATGGAGATTCCGTAAAAAACTAGGAAGAAAACCACCATATGACCCAGCAATCCCACTCCTAGGCATATACCCTGAGGAAACCAAAGCCGAAAGAGACACATGCATCCCATTGTTCATTGCAGCACTATTTACAATAGCTAGAACATGGAAGCAACCTAGATGCCCATCAACAGATGAATGGATAAAGAAGTTGTGTTACATAAACACAATGGAATATTACTCAGCCATAAAAAGGAACACTTTTGAGTCAGTTCTAATGAGATGGATGAACCCAGAACCTATTATACAGAGTAAAGTGAGTCAGAAAGAGAAAGATAAATATCGTATTCTAACGCATATATACGGAATCTAGAAAAAACAGTACTGAAGAATTTACTTACAGGGCAGCAATGGAGAAACAGACATAGAGAGTAGACTTATGGACATGGGGAGCGGGGAGGAGATGGTGAGATGTATGGAGAGAGTAACAGGGAAACTTACATTGCCGTATTTAAAATAGATAGCCAACAGGAATTTGCTGTTTGGCTCAGGAAACTCAAACAGGGGCTCTCTATCAACCTAGAGGGGTGGGATGGGGAAGCAGATGGGAGGGAGATTCAAAAGGGAGGGAATATATGTATACCTATGGCTGATTCATGTTGAGGTTTGACAGAAAACAACAAAATTCTGTAAAGCAAGTATCCTTCCATAAAAAAATTAAATAAATTAAAAAAAAAGAACCAGGCATTTCAAATGTTGGGTTAAAATCCTGCCTCTTTTAATAGATGGATGTCATTGGAAAGTCAGATATTTAATCTGAAATTTTTTCTTACCCTTCAGTTGGGAATCATAACATCTACCTCACAAGGTTATCATGGAAATGACCCACATGAAAGGGGATATATTGCACAATACACAATAAATCCTCTGTAAAAGTCCTCCTCTCTTCCCTTCCCTTATCTTTACTTCCTGTCAAAAATGAGGGAGGAATTCTTAACTTGTTAGGACAAGAACATAATGGCCACAGGCCAGTTACTGAAAACATCCAGATAATCAGCCCAAAGGGGGATTTTAATTTGAATCTTATTTATTATTCAATGTGGAGTTGATTATTCTTTAAACAACAACAACAACTATGCTTTAAATAAAACATCCCTTTCAGTGACCTTGCTTGGCTTTCTTTTCTTTGTCTCTAGCCTGGGAAAAAAATCTGGAAGCTCTTTTAATAAGACGGCTGCAGAAAATAAGTTGAGAGTTCACCGTTCCTGACTAGAGACAACCTCAGTAATTATGCAGAAGGAAGGAAATAATTACCATTTTATAATATTTCTATCACACAGGATGCTCTTATGTGCTTTATCAACATTTACATTGAGTTCTCCCATAGCTATGGGATTAAGACAATAAGAGCAATTAACAACAAAGGCATTAATACAAATAGCACACATCTTTCATTTCACGCCTTTCTCTTGGGGATTCTAAACGCTTTTCACATATTAGTGTACTAGCCTTAGAGGAAATGAACTACAACAGGCCACGGGTTTGCATAATATCAACATGGAAATTGATGCAACTAGACAGAGGGGTTCAGTAAAACAGGAGATCCTTCTCTGAAGCTCTTTTCACCACTCTTGAATGGCCCCTGGGCATTAGGCTTTATGGATATTTCACTCAACATGGAGATAAATATGCAATTTGCTATCCTGAAGCCCTTTATGGTTGATAAAAGGAATTGTGGAAGAAGAGATGCTTTTTCATAAGTTGAACATACACAGACAGTAATGCAGTCTATTTCTACACAGTCCTAATTTCCAATTGTTTAAGACTTTTTATACTTATTCCTCACATTTTTTTTTTTTTTTGGTATATAGTTTTTTCCAACATTTTATTTTATATTGAAGAATAGCCGATGAGCAATGTTGTGATAGTTTCAGGTGGACAGCAAAGGGACTCAGCCACACGTATACCTTATTGCAAATGGGACCATAGGTGTGTTTTTCACTTGCATGGTTGGTTTTTCAAAATATTAATATTTCATAATGGGGAACCATGCCCATCAAATACACTTGTAGGTACGAACATCTTTATCAAGGAATTTATCATTAACTTTTGATAGCAATTGTATTTGGAAATTAAAGGTCTGATTTGTACCTTGTATAAGGATTTAATTCATTTATTTGCTGACCTTCTTTTGTAATAAATGTTTTTTAGCAACTCTACCTTTTAAAGGGCTCTAATTTAGATATTTCATCTAGGAAGGCAACCTGCAAACTGCCTTAAAAGAATGCAATGGCCTGATTCCTCTTTCATTGGGCCCTTCCTTCTCCCAACACTTTCCCCCTCCATGTCTAAAGTTTAAAGAATATTCATCCACAAATATTTAGGGAAAGTTAGAAAAGGATGAGATTGGGATTTGACTAACTAAATTTGAAACTCTAAGTCTCTTACTTAGAGACTTAGGGATGGGATTTGAAAGAATGTCTTGATAGGTTACTCATCTATAATCCTCTTTGTCTGAGATAGGCATTTACATCTAAACTGTCTATTTAAGCCCAGTTAGTCTACAGCATTCTTGCTCACATCAACAGGAAAGGTTATGTCCTCTTAGCTTCTTGGAGGGATTGCTTTAGTAGCTCTGAACTTGAAACAAGACCAACGCAGATGGTTTTGTGGTGGCTGGATCCAAGTGCTGATCCCAATATCAACACTAATTCAAATGAATATTAAAGAAAAGGAGCAATTTACTTAATAGCTCCTCAAATGTATGACTTTTAAAGTTTTAATTGAAACTAAAAACCAAAAGAAATCTTTCACTTCCTTTTACCCAATGTTAATCTGAAAAAATGCACTTCATCCAAGATATCTGTGAAATTTTCTTCTTGATTTTTGAACTGCCAAATGTTATAAATTAGGGCGTAATTTAACAGATCATTTGCTTTTTTGGTTTAATTTTGCTTCTCATAATCTGAGGCTTAGGGAAAAGACCTAGTATATCCGTGAATCATCTTTAAGGAAACAGGAAAGGACAGAATACAGGACTGCAGTAACAGAAAGTGACAAAGAGGAGAACTTCTAACCACAGCAAGTCCCTTAATCTGCAAATCTGAATAAATGATGGGAGAAGGCAATGGCACCCCAGTCCAGGATTCTTGCTTGGAAAATCCCATGTACAGAGGAGCCTGGTAGGCTCTTGCTGTATAACTAAAATTACTACCAAGCTCTGGGTTCTTAAATTTTTAAATGGTAAGAACACAGAATTTACAAGGTGATGGATTATCATAATTGAGGATTCTAAAAGCAGGCAAAGAAATCATTTCTTGTCATCCAAAAAAATTTACATCTGAAAAACGCTGATGTCTGTAAAGTCCTTAAATAAATCATGCCGTATTTCTTATTTGGGGTAATTAGCCTTGCAGATTTTTTTTTTTGAATATAGAATGTTTAATGCATATGTGTGTATACACACACACACATATCCATTATACACATATATTATTTAAGCCAGCATATTAATTATATCTATACATATTTTTGTCATAGGGGAAGCCTTTTCTGTCTATAACCTGTATTAATTAATTACTAATTAATTGGTTTCTGATTCGTTATGGCTTGAATTGTGTCCCCTCAAAGGATATGAGACAACTCTAACCTCTGCTATCTATGAAGGAGATCTAATTTGAAGGATCTTTGTAGATGTAATTAAGTTTAGATGAAGTCATTAGGGTTGGCCTGAAGTTAACAAGATTGACGCTCTTATAGAAAAAGGAAAATGCCATGTGAGGACAGAGACAATGAGGAAGTATACCATGTGAGGGCCAAGGCAGAGACTGGAGGGAATGCAGCTATGAGATAAACACCAAGGCTCCCTGGCCACGACCAGAAGCTCGCGAGAGGCAGAGAAGGAACACGGCCCTACTGACACCTTCATTCCAGACGCCAGGCCTCTACAACTATAAGAAAATATATTTATCTTCTTGCAAGACACCCAGTTTGTGGCACTTTGTTTTGGCCATCCTAGGAATCTAATCTACTATCCAACTGGCTGTTCAACACATATTTCTCGAGTATCTTGTATGGGCTTGAGATCATGTTAGCTGCCAGAGTCTTACAGTACTGAGTGATCCAGATTATGAATGTGCCTTTGTGGAGGAAAAGCAATCAGATAAAACATCTGAGGACAATACAGATTTGTAGGAGCACCAATCAGAGGCTTCTAATAGAGGACCATGGAAGAGCTCCCTGTGACACTAACCTGATGTGAAATCTGGAACAATGAGTGGAAGATCGCTTAGAGAGGAATGGAGAAGCCTCTTCCAGACTAGGAGAACCACATGATCAGGATCTGAAGAGCAAGAGAGGCTTCAACGTTCAATGCACTCTTTAATCTATCAGAAGAGAGACAGATCGGCCAGAGATGAAGAGCGCCTATGGCCAAGGGCTTTATATGACATTTAAGGCACTGCAACTTTCATTCTATGGGAGGGAGACATATGCATTTTAGTAAGGGGATGGCTATGATCATATATACATTGAGGAGGACCATTCTGATTATGGCGCGGAAAATGCATTGGAAGGTGAGAGAAGATTGGACACTAGCAGCCCGCATATTGGGAGAACAGATAGAATTCAAGTAGCATTCTGATATACTGTTATCCATTGTTTAAATTCCCAAAGCACTTTCACATCTTATTTTATGTTTGGCCTCCAGCAAACTCCAGAGATAAACTAAACAGGAATAACTCCCCTATTCTACCTTGGCACCAATTGTCACAGCAAAATAATTTGATGAGAATCACACAGCTGGTTGACAATGAAACTGGGACCACAAACATGTCATCTTCTTGCCCTCCATGCTATAGGCGTGCACAGTGCCCACTAACGAAAACTATCCTGCCATCACGGGGAAGTCATCACTGTATAAAGCTAGAATGCTGTACTGGAGAGATCACTCCATCCTCAACAGCGGGCATTGAGTGTCTGGCAAAGGCTCTTTCCTGTCCCTCAAGCACATATGTGCACAACGCCACCAAGTGGAGGAAAATATATCTTGAGCTCAGGTTGGAAGAAACCTACACTTTACAGGGGAGGGATGGGGGAAAAGAAGAATCTTATCATGACATTACCTCTGACTATATGACTTTACGTATCTATCCTTCATTAGACGACTCATCAAAAACTGCTGATGGAGAGGAAGAGAAAGGAAGAGGGAATGTTCTTAAACCAGGTCTGGCTATCCCACTGATGATGCAGCCACTAAGCAGAAAAAAAGACAACAGTGTGTTCTCCCCTACACCCAAATCAGCCCCTTTTTTATGTTCACTTAATTGTGTACTCACTGGTAGACTGGGAACTACAGAAGCCTTTACTTCCTGTATCAATTTGGTGGAAGGCACACTTTGATATCCAGGAAATCCTAAGATCTCATGCTTCTAACTTTGGAAATACACACATGCGTGTGTGCTCATGTATGGGTAGGTACTACCCACATATTCCACTCCAAAGAGAGGAGCCCCCAAACGGAGTAAGGATCCACACTCCGTGGAAGGGTGAAGTATAAGGAGTGAAGTAAAAAGCTATCTCTTCTCTTGCTTTGGGTAAACATACTGTACTTTCTTTCCTATCCAGGTTCATAGTTTGATGACAAAAGTCTATAGCCATCCTCTTCCTGGAAGGCCCTTTGGAAGGTCTAGTAGCTTATGCTGAGGCCATATGAAATGAAGATCTGGAGAGCCATTCCTAGAAAAGGAAATGGCTACCCACTCCAGTATTCTTGCCTGGAGAATCCCATGGACAGAGAAGCCTGGTGGGCTACAGTCCATGGGGTCGCAAAGAGTCAGACACAACTGAGCAACTAACACTTCCACTTTCATGGAGAGCTAAAATGAGGATAAAACTGCCCTAAACTTTTTGCTTCCATGCTTCTTGTTGCAACTGAAGAGGTAACATCCAGAAAGCCAAGTTCAGTGTGCTGATCTAGCAGGAAGTCCAAAGAAACAAGAGATCCAGTTTTCCTACATTCTAGACTTTCAACTAAGGAGGCAAAGGAATCCTCAGTTGATCATACATGACCCTGCCCTGATCCTTAGGATAGGAAACTACATATATATGTTTGCAACCAAACCCAGCCCATCAGGGTGTTCATTCATCTGCAGCGTCCTCTCTGCGTGTGATTCCTTGGGGACAAAACAGAAGGTGTCTGGTGAGGACTTGGAGATGTGGGATGTAGCCCATCCTGTCCTTAGAGATTTTCTGCTCATGTGACTTGAAAAGCTTTCCCAGCTGCTTGTTCATTGAAGGGAAGCCATGAAAGCCGGCAAGGCACAGTTAAGACACTGTGATGTTGGAAATCCAGTGATTTGTACTTGGCAGAGAAAAAACTGAAGAGGTAAACATATTGCTGGAAAAAAACAAACCATCAGCACAATGGAAAATCAGGCTCCTTCTCCAAGGCTTCAGCTTTAGGAATCAATGCCACTATGGGCTGGGCTGTTGTTTGCCTTAATGAAGGACTTTAGAGGGGCTGAAGTCACCACTTGGATACAGCCAGCCAGGGCAAACCTTGCCTCTACAGGACGAACTGGCTGATTAGGGCAGCCCTGGAGAATAACCTTCTGTAGCAAACACTGCCATTTGGATGAGAAGAAAGTTCTAAACCCCAACAGCTGTGATGATGAATGATCCTTCCATATTCTTTGGAAGGTGCGGAGACATTAACCTTGTATCTTGGCCAAACATCATCATATTCTATTTTCCTTCCTTAAATCTGCCCTCTCTGCCCCCAGCAAGAGCAGTTGAACAGCACAGGTCCAACTTCCCAGCCCCTAAAGTCAAAGCATGGTTGTTGCCTAATGGCATTTTAAGGTGGATTAAGCGGTTAGGCTTTCTATCATATCATCTTAATGGGAAGGGTTCTAATTCAGTAATAGCCTTTATCTTTTACAAGATCCAGAGAAAATGTGTAACACTCACAAAGCTCCTGGAGTTTCTTTTCCAGCATTATCTTCATTCATTCAACAGTTGCAGAATATCTACTAGCTCTAGTTCTGGAAAGATATAAAGATGGGCAAGGGAGCATTCCTGCCTTGCCCTAAAATTAAGAATGTAGAGAATTAGAAAGGATTCTAGGAGAGGAGTATCCAGGGCACAGCGGAAGCATAGAGGAAAGAAGGATAGACTCTACTTAAAAAAAGTGAAAGACTCAACATGCTAAATGAAAAAATCCCTTAATCAGTAAATCACAAAATATCAACAGTACCTAACCATATTATTGTGATGAGATTTATTTTTTCAAGAAAAGTTAGATACTAAGCCATAATACAATCATATGCCAGGGACATTGATGCAGCTGATAAAGAGGAGAGAAGAGAAAGAGAGAGAGAGAGAGGAAGGGAGGTTAATGGTAGTGAAGATGAATTCTCTCTGCTCAAAGGACTTGAGAGCATAGAAACATGAGCTACGTAAGAAAGAAGAGCTGGTGGTGGGGTGAGTAGGTAGAATATTTCATCAAGAAAACAAGTAAATGAGAATCAATAAAGAGGTAAATAAAGTGGAAATAGAGAAGACAGATTGTGTCAGATTATCATGGTTGTTTAATGTCAGACTAAGGAGTTTAGACTTGATTTGCCACAGTAGATTTTTATAAATTTTTGAGTCGGGGAGTGATGTCAACCCTGGAAAGAAGTTGGAATGGATAATTTTGGTGATCTATGTATCATCTGTCAACACAACGCAGAAATGATTCCTAAAGAGTGAGATTCCAGGCAGCAATAGCTCATGGAATTCAAGGATACAAAGATGAAAGCGTGGAAAGCACAATAGGGAAGAGGACTTGGTAGTGACAGGCCTGTTGTGTGACCTCAGCAAGTGAGGATGACTGTAAATTTCTCAGAATGTCATTTTCACATCTGTACAATGGGGATAACAGTAGAGCTTATCACACAGGCTAAGAGAATTAAATTAGGCAATGTGGGTAAAGCACTTTCCTAGTTCTCATACATCAACTGTGAGTACCTAAGAAATGATTCCCAGGTGGCCTGGCGGTCCAGAATCCACCTGCCAGTCCACCAGGAGACATGGGTTCGATCCCTGGGTCAGGAAGATCCCCTGGAGAAAGAAATGGCAACCCACTCCAGTATTCTTGCCTGGGAAATCCCATGGACAGGGGGCCTGGCAGGCTCCAGTCCATGAGGTCACAAAGAGCCGGACATGACTGAGTGGCTACAACAACCAACCACGTAGGAAATTTCCACTGCTTTTGATGTGGGGATCGTTGTTTCTGCCTTTGAAACATGGAAGAAGGGTTTCATGAAGCTTACCGGAGTGGAAGAATTAACAGGATAGTGTGCCTAATTGAAATAACTCATTCAAGTTCACTTCACAAGTACAGAGAACGACCTAGGACTGCAGAACAGGGTCGGGGGCACAAAGGGGCATCAGCGGAAGCCTTGACAAACTCGGACTTCAGCCTAGTGTCAGGCTTCGAGAACTGTCCATGAAGCATCAAGTACACTGCACGCTCATCAGAAGTACCAATTAATTCGTGAGAACATTGAAACACTATGTTTGGCTCTAGAGATCGGATTTGTCATTATGCAAACTTGGTGCATGGCTAAAGAATGCTCTGAAAGGAGGCAAAGTAATGAAGGAATCAAATGCAAGGGCTTTGAAGTTAAAGTATTACCAGGTTCCCCAGCTTATACTCAATTAGGTGGCCACATGCCACTGATGCAATATTTCATGATACTTAACTTGCATTATGGAGGGTTTCTGGAATGGAGGGAAAAGAGAGAAAATGAATTTAAACATCCCAACTTATGTTCATAAATAATTTTATTTCTTTAGTTTAAGGATGTTTCATAGGTGATTGTATTAACAATGCAAGAAATAAATTTCCACTATCATATTTTGCTACTCAATAGTCCAACTTCCCCCTTGGGTTTCAGCTCCTGAAGGTAGTAATTCACTCAGTTCTTTACACAGCTCCGAATAATGACAAATATCCAGAACTGGTGTCAGTGAATTTTCTTTAGCAAGTAGTAAAAAGAATGAGGAGATAAAACCTCACTGAGAGCATTTTTCTCAAAGAAATTTTGAATATGAGTCTTCTCCAATGAGTCAACTCTTCGCATGAGAGTTGACTCATTGGAGAAGACTCTGATGCTGGGAGGGATTGGGGGCAAGAGGAGAAGGGGACGGCAGTGGACGAGATGGCTGGATGGCATCACTGACTCGATGAACGTGAGTCTGAGTGAACTCCGGGAGTTGGTGATGGACAGGGAGGCCTGGCGTGCTGCGATTCATGGGGTCGCAAAGAGTTGGACATGACTGAGTGACTGATCTGATCTGATAGAATAAACACAAACTAAAATGAAGTTATAATAAATATATTTCAACATATGAATATTTGGGATAACAGTACTGTAAGACATAGAGAAGTGGTGTAGAATTTACACCTGTACAAGAAGTAACTGTGAATCTGACAGTTTTGAAGGTAAATTCATACAGATGTGATCTTTTTTTGACTATGAAAATCACTAAACAGAAACCTCATTTAAAATAGGGTCAGGAGACCAGAAGAGGGAACTCTCAAGCCCTACCTGCTGCTGCTGCTGCTAAGTCGCTTCAGTCGTGTCCGACTCTGTGCGACCCCATAGACGGCAGCCCACCAGGCTCCCCTGTCCCTGGGATTCTCCAGGCAAGAATACTGGAGGGTGTTGCCATTTCCTTCTCCAATGCATGAAAGTGAAAAGAGAAAGTGAAGTCGCTCAGTCATGTCCGACTCTTAGCGACCCCATGGACTGGAGCCTACCAGGATCCTCCGTCCATGGGATTTTCCAGGCAAAAGTACTGGGGTGGGGTGCCACTGCCTTCCCCGACCACGCCCTACCACTTGATGTCAATTGGCTTTACTAACAGTATGAAGGTTACTAATTTACTACCCAGCAAAAAGAAAGAGGACTTTTGTCTTGTCTGGCAACAGGGTAGCTAATGAGAAACTGTCACCATTAGCCAATGAAAAGCCACTACACTCTGAATTTCCAGTTTCCCCCAGTGGACTATTTGTTTATAACTGCTCCCCATCTCCTTTATAAAAGACTATTTCTTTCTCTCTTTTGTTCTGCTGATTTCCCTGTAGTTCACCATTGATGGCATGTTCTGATTTGCAATTCTTTGCTGTTTCCAAATAAACTTAAAAAAAATTGGCTGTTTTATTGTTTTATGGTAACAACTCAACATAAACAGTATCATTTTCTGAAATGGAAAACAACTGTTAGTAAAGCTCTTAACCAAATCAAAAAGCAATTTCCCCTGAATATATATGGCAGTTTGTGGCAGTTTCAGGTACTCTTAAAAAACTGAGTGCATTAAAAACCATAAAAAAAAATATGGTGTGCGTGTGTTTGTAAAATAAACTTATAATCTAACTCGGTCGCTAAGAATAGGATTTTCACCCCCATGAATGTCCTGGGAAATATCACAAAGTCTTGACAGATACAACCCTGGCTATTTACATAGTTTTTACAGCACCTCCTGACTTTCTGGTTCCTGAGAACCAGAAATATACCCCTAAATTTCCAAAACCCTTTTTGGAAAGGAATACCGTTAAGGAATATCCATTAAGAACCAATTAGAGAAAGAGAGTAGAGGATATGATAGAAAGAAAGAATATTTGATGTTTGTTCAGGTTGATTTTTTTTTTCCTTGTATTTGTACTTGCTTTGGGAAATTAAACTCTGAAACTTATTTTGCATGCTGAGGTCATAGGATACACTAAAAAGCTCTTAAAATATAACTCACTTATTAAGGATCAACTGCACAAAAACCCTTGCTTGGTTAATCAGACTTACGCTTTTGATACTCTGCTTTTAAAAGAGAAAGGCAAATCAATAAGACAGATAAAGGAATTAATAAGGGAATTAACAAGTAACTTCCCTGGCATACACATGAAAAGTATTTTTCATTGCTTTATTTACTCAATTTAAAAAAAAAAACTTTTTAGTTTATATTGGAGTATAGCTAGTTAACAGTGTTGTGACAGCTTCAGGTGGACAGCAAAGGGACTCAGACATACATATCCATGTATCCATTCTCCCCCAAACTCCCCTCCCATCCAGGCTGCCACAGAACACTGGTCAGAGCTCCCTGTGCAGTACAGTAGGTTCTTGTTGGTTATCCATTTTAAATATAGCAGAGTTAATGTACTCAATTTTTGAGTGATGTTTTCAACAACTCCCTTTTTCTCTGTGTTTTTATTACAATGCAAACAGATGTTTAGAATGATAAGGCCAAAGCACTCTCCGCCAGAGATTCTTAACCTGGGGGCCTAGTACCAGGGGCTTAAAGATGGGCTGCAGGGGTCTACAGACTGGACGCAAAATTGTGTGTATGTTTGTCTTTCTTGATAATTTATCTTATCTACAGCTCTTATTATATTCTCAAAACAGTTTATGTCAAAAAGATGTATAACAAAGCAAATGATGTTCCACATTTTTCAGCCATTAAAATGAAATTTAACTCAATATTTTTTCTTCACAAAACAGTGAAGTAGCTTAGCCATGTCTAGAATGATTTTTACCACAAAGGTTAAAAGAAACAGGGAATTCAGTGTGACACTCAATAAAGCAGAAGATTAACTGGAACACTCCAGTAAATTGAGGTTTTGTAATTTACCTTACAAAGGTAAGGTAAAAAACAAGAAACAAAACTTCCCAGTTAAATGATCGATCCATGCGGATTCCCTAAGGGAGTGCCTGATAATAAATCACCCCTTAAGCCCCAAGATTTTTCATGCATCCAATGTGAGGTTGTAGGCAGTTATCACTGGGTTGAGTTAAAATGCATTAACTTCATGTAGATAATTCACTGAATAGAAAACAAAAGACATTAAGCACAACTGACTTAGAAAATGAATCTCCTTTAAAATGAGGAGAGAAAAGGCCAAAGAAGAGAGGAGACTACGAGAAATTTGTGGGGAAAACACTGTGTGTGTGTTAGTTCATTATAAGGCTCTGGAATTAGGTAGCTAGATATCAAAGCTCAAAGTCACTGATCAAGACACAATTTTTAGCTTTACCCTCTCTGTATCTTGGGTTTTCCTTGGTGGCTCAGACAGTAAAGAGTTTGCCTGCAATGCAGGAGACCTGGGTTCAATCCCTGGGTTGGGAAAATCCCCTGGAGAAGGAAATGGCAACCCACTCCAGTATTGTTACCTGGAGAATGCTATGGACAGAGGAGCCTGGCGGGCTACAGTCTAAGGGGTTGCAAAAGGTAGGACACTACTGAGTGACTGGCTTTCACTTTTCACTTTCAGGCTAACTCTACATTTCCCAGACTTCCTGGTGCACGAGGTATGCTGGGCAATGGGATATGAGTGTAATCTAAACCAAATTCTTCACAGCAGGCTGTCAGCCCCCTATTTTCTCTTTGGTTAGGGATGTTCCTTTTGTCTTTTATTCTGAGGGATGGGGCATGGGTGAGTATGATGAGCCAGTTTCCAGCCTGCAGAGAAGAGACACCTTGAAGGAGGATGACGCAACACCACAGAAAGTATCTGTGTGCCTGGAAAACGCTGGCAAAGACAGACGCCCTAACTCCCTGCACTACTTACCATCTTGGATGTTTATGTCAAAGAGAAATGGTTTGTCTTGTTAAGAGCCATCAGGGACTTTCCTGGCAGTCCAGTAGTTAAGAAATCATGCTTGCACACAGGGGACACGGGTTCGATCCTAGTTGGGGAACTAAGATCCCACATGCCATGTGCGGCCACCTCGACCCCCCACCCGCAAAAAAAAAAAATGGAGAAAAAGTAGCACTAAAAACAAAATAAAGCTATCATTCCAGGCTCTTTTAAAGCATCCAAATAAATAGCTAGCTATTACAACATCTAGAGTACCTAAAATCGTGCTGCTGCTGCTGATGCTAAGTCACTTCAGTCGTTTCCAACTCTGCGACCCCAAAGACGGCAGCCCACCAGGCTCCCCCATCCCTGGGATTCTCCAGGCAAGAACACTGGAGTGCGTTGCCATTTCCTGCTCCAATGCATGGAAGTGAAAAGTGAAAGTGAAGTCGCTCAGCCGTGTCCGACTCTTAGCGACCCCATGGACTGCAGCCCACCAGGCTCCTCCACCCACAGGATTTTCCAGGCAAGAGTACTGGAGTGAGGTGCCATTGCCTTCTCCTAAAATGGTGCTACCACATAACAAAGGTTCAACAAATGATGGTGACTCTGTTTCACCCGGGACATATAACCACGGCCCATTTCCCAGGTCTACTCTGAGGAAAGCTACTTTATAATGAGGATAGTTAACAGTTCTCAGAACCAAAGCAAGGATATTGGTAGATGGGGTCAAGTGGTTTTGAGAACTACACTGGTTAAAAAAGAAATGAGCTCCTCTATTGATGAATTTCCAAGTCTTAAATATTCTATTGTTAGGATTCCTCTTAAGAAAAGAGAAAGAGTGTATAAGGCTTCCTAAACTTGTCAGACCCACGGCACCTTTTTTCAAGAAGCATATTGTAAAGACAATGCTCTGTGGACATGTTTTGGGGAAACAATTTACTGGAGAATGAATTTCAAAAATTCTCAATGAACCAGACTAAGATTATTCTGAAAGAACATCCTACACTTATAATATGGCATGAGTATGCAGAAGAATACTAATTTATATTTAAGTAAAAGCTATACTTCTATATTCTTCATACTGTCTTCAAAAATAAGTCTAGTGAGTCACTAAACAGAGTAAATTTTGAGTCCATCATGAATTTCAAAACCAAATCATTATTGTAGTATTTCCTGAGTATCCACAGTGTTAGAGAACCAAGAATCAAGAAAAAAGAAGGAAAAGGAGGAATGGATACAATCATGGCTACTTTGATTTTGATGGAGAGCATTTCTGATATCTGGATATAGTTTTCGATCCAAACCATTCCAGGCAGATGAATTAATAAGTACATGTTTGGAAAAAGAATGCCTGGAAAGGAAATTCAAAAACAACAAAACCACAAGAGGAAAAGAAGCATGAAGTCAATTATGGCTAACAAATCAAGCCGACCACAAATTCCTATATTAATAAGAATGTCATGTGCATATCATGAGGGATCTCCCTTAGAGATGTTCTGATAGCTAAATAATGCATTTTGGTGATTTCACAGTTATACTAAGTCCATAGTGTTTAGCTAAGATCCCATCTTCAAGAGATATGACAAATGGCACTTAAAACGTAGAACAAATTATAAAATACAGTTTTATGAATTTGGATACAATTGATAGACTAGCAAGCTAGAAGAACATGCTTTAATTGTCTTTTCCTCCTCCCATTTTTATACAAATTTGAGGAAAGAGAGGAGGTATTTAAAGTAAGATTCCCTCCTCAACATTTGAAGATGAATGTATGTTTTTATGAGCCAGCTGTAGAAGGGAAAGCAAAGATTCTCTCTGACAGGCACGTAAGAAGTAAACACTAACAGTTGAATAAAGGTGAGCCAATTAAACCACTTACTCATGCCTAATATAATTCTGGATGGTCCAAGCACCTGGCTTGGAATAAACATTTACTTTCTGCAGCATGATATTTAATCAGCTCATCAGATGGTGGAAGGTTCCATCCAGAAGGGCTATTCTTTCTGACCTTACTCTTAATTGGAAACACTGTTTAGGGTCCTGCTTCCCCCACTACCTCCTCAGTGTGTATCACTCTCATATATGAATCCCATTAGACCCTCTAACTCAGCACTCCCTTCAGGGCGAGGGTGACAGACTCAGGGATTTCCAAGCTTTCCTGGGATTTCCTGCCAGGTGCTGAAGGAGGAAAGGCAATTTTAGGATGGAGAGGAGGAAACGAACATAAAGAGACCCAGCGGCAAAACACTAGAACCCTTCACTCTTAATTCGGGAGTGTATGAGTGGAAAATTATCCCTGTTTGGACAGTTTGGAAATGTCGTTAGTTAAGTGATGTGTCTGAAATAGTTGGGGGCAATAAAATACATTCCATGAATTAATACGATCCCTCTGAACACTATAACATCAAGAAACGTGAAAGGTAGCAACTAGAAGGGATTTTCAAAGATCCAGAGAAATGCCTTTATTTTATGGTTGAGAAGATGATACTACGGAGGGGTTAATTTGCCCAACCAATCGGGTAAATTGATTAATGGTAAAATTAGAATGCCATCCTTGGACTCCCAGTCCGAGTAGAGGTTAAGACCATTGACTGTACAGTCAAGACTGTCTTGTTCAAATTGTGGCTCTATGACTATTTGGCTGTGTGAATTAGGACAAGTTATTTGCCTTAACTATCCACCTCCTTAGCGAGGAAATGAGAGTAATAATATTACCCACCTGACAGGGTTATTGTGAGGATAAAATGAGCTTATATGCATCAAGTATTGAGTTGGCCAAAAAGTTCATTCAGGAGATTCTGTACCATCTTACAGACAAACGGAAACATTTCTGGCCAACCCAGTACTTAGTCCAGCTTCTGGCACAACATAAGTCCTATGTAAAAGTTAATCATTTCTGCTCTTTTCCCTGTCACCTGACTTTTGCAAACACTCTTATCATGCAGTGGTAGAAACAGGCATTTCTCTTGCCAAAACATACACCTCAAACCATACCTATCTGAGGATCCTTGTCTGCCGTGCTGTTAAACAGGCGTGAGAGCTTGGAAGGCTGCCCTCAACCCCAGAGAGAGCTCTGCTGAGGTCTGGGAGGAGGTTATGAAGCAGAAAAGTCCATCATTTCGCTACTACTCAGCTCCCTTGTTCTCTGAAGTTGGATGGATTTCAAGACTGGTTGGGAACTTGAGTTTCTTTGCCTGATGACATAGATAGGAACTCGACAAGGGGCCAAAAATTCTTCTGCTATGACTTTTCCCATCATGACCAACCTGGAGCTTTAACAGCAGGCATTTACAGCTGTGGTGGCAAAATAAAGGAATCTGTGGCTTTCAGATCTCCCATCAGCAAGTGCTGGTGGGTGGATAATATTTGTTATTTCTGAATCTCATGGCCATCTGGGAGCACTGTTATCTTTGTAGAGTCCTTGGATATCTCTGGAAAACAGGAATGCCAGAGACCTAAATGGCATTCTTACTAATTTGCTGACCAGGAAGTTGTTTATTCCATCACTTTCTCCTCACTCCCAATTTTCTAGGTGACATTTGCCCATATTAAAGAAGGCAGCTGTAGGGAGACAGATTTGCAGTGAATCATAGACAAATAAAATGTTATCTTAAAATTGTTTCTGTTCTTTGAACCTGGTTGGCTTCACTTCCAGCCAAGTGTGGTGACTCAGGCTGGGCTTGCCTAGGAGAAATCAAACAGATACAAGTAAATGCTTTGACCGTTTCAGAACAGGCTGGCCCAACTCTGTGGAACTATCCTGATGAGCCAAAGTCAAATGCAACAGTAAACTCTTTGGGTCCTGTCTGACTAGGCTGTGTTTATATGGCATGATGTGGATGGCAAAAAGAGTTGCTACAATTTGCTGAGTGCTAATCAGATGCCAGATAATCACAGACCATTGACTTTTTTTTTTAATTCTCAGTTGCTAGAAATAGAGTTTTATTACATTATGAACTGGTGCACACTACACACACACACACACACACACACACACACACACACACACACAGCATTAGTTGCTCAGTTGTGTCCAACTCTGCAATCCCATGAACTGTAGCACACCAGGCTCCTCTATCCATGGGATTCTCCAGGCAAGAATACTGGAGTGGGTTGCCATTTCTGTCTCCAGGGGATCTTCCTGACCCAGGGATTGAATCTGGGTCTCCTGCACTGCAGGGAAGATTCCCTGGAGGAGGGCATGGCAACCCACCTCAGTATTCTTGCTTGGAGAATCCCATGGACAGGGGAGCCCAGTGGGCTACAGTCCATAGTATTGCAAAGAGTTGGACACGACGAAGCGACTTGGCTCTCCTGCACTGCAGGCAGATTCTTGACCATCTGAACCACCAAGGAAGCCCAACATACACATACAGACAACTAAAAAGTTTTATGAAACATTACTTACCCTAATCACATACAATGCACTGCAGTGTTCTCTATTCAATGTTATCTTGGGGTTCTAAAATGCCGTTTTGACCCACTAGATTGATTTTATAATGCACGAATGGATTGCCACCTATGGTTGAAAAACACTGCCTTAGACCAACTTATAGCCTCCCCGGGTGGCTCAGATGTTAAAGAATCTGCCTGCAACGGGGTTACAAGGAGTTGGATATGACTTAGAGACTGAGCACACAGACCAATCTATTCCTTGTAAGAACCTCACGAGGCAGATATGTATATCAGATTCCATGTGAGATAGCTTAGGAGAACACTGAATAAGGGGAACCAGTTAAAAGAGCCTACAAGAGCTGAAATGCCAAGCAGGGTACAGGCAGTAGTAGGAAGAAGCTATCTTTAGGGAGTCTGGAGAAACTGCGGGAAAAGATGCTATTATCGAAGCACAGAAGCAGGGCCACATGTAGTGACCTGGGACAGCAGATTGTGTAACAGGAAGCGGGGTCAGGGAAAGAATGACCCCAGAAGGTGAGCTGGTCTGGGGTGGCTGGAGCCAGAAGAGGAAGTTCAGTCACTTTTGGAGATGCATTTGAGAAGTTAAAAGACAAGGGGAGAAAGAGAAAGAAAGAACAAACTTGACTTCTCCCAATTTCCAATCTCCTATCATTTCTTTCCATTGCTCAAAGCTACTTAGCAGCCAGTGGGAATGTAGTTTTCAGGGATCAGCTCTGAGATGGAGACATACACAGGGGGAGCATCTTATATCCAGCAGACAAATGGCCTGCACATCCAGGGGCAGTGTTGTGGAGATATAACCTGCTATATCATACAAGCTCTACAGGGCTCTGGTGCTCATTGAATCCTCTGCTATCATGCTATCACCATCCTGAAATTCAAAATATTATTTGAACAGAGTCCTGCATGTTCATTTTGCAGTGGGCCTGTCAACTGTGTGACCCTTCTAGTGCACAGCATGGTTATTCCAACTGTACAGATGAGAAGACCGTGGCTCAAAGAGTTTATTCAGGTTTCAGGGCTTCCCTGGTGGCTCAGATGTTAAAGAATATTCCTGCAATACAGAAGACCTGGGTTCAACCTCTGGGTCAGGAAGATCCCCTGGAGAAGGGAATGGCTACCCACTCCAGTATTCCTGCTTGGAGAATTCCAAGGACCGAGGAGCCTGCAGAGCTACAATCCATGGGGTCACAAAAAGTTGGACATGACTGAGCAACTTACACACACACACACACACACACACACACACACACACTGAGGGTTTTTTAAAAGTGAATAAAGTGAAATTTAAAGCCAGCCTGGTATATTTGAGACCAAAGTTCACACTATTTCTAGTAAGCCAAAGGTCAACTCCATCTCCCAGAACAGTATTGGAAACTAGAGGGTGAATCAGGCAGGTCAACCTCTTCCAGCTCAAGAAAGGACTCACGTTTTCTGCCACTGCAATCCAGAGGATAATTCTTGCTATTCCCTTCCGCCACCACAAGTCCAAATAAACATTCGCTCAGCCTTTGGGGGCTTGTTAAGAGCAGCTGAAAAGATGTAAATAGGATTTCTCCTGTTTCTCTGCTGAAGAAGCAGCGCAATTTACAATGGAGAAACTCAGCATTCTTTTTTCCTTCAAAATTTGCCTTATAAGAGAGATGTAAAGGAAAAAATACATGCGGACTTGACTACAGTGGTCAATTCTCTTCCCAACCCTTACTAAGAAATGAACTGAAACTGTAGGTGCCAACTTCTCTTCCAAATAGCAGCCAACTCTCTCCCCTTATTCCTTTGTCCTCTGTCAAAATTTAGACGTTAGGTTTTCCCACAATAAAATCTTCTTAGCCTCACTTTCTGATGTAATCCTGGTCTTACTAACAGCTACACCAGGAATTCAGCCAAACAAATTTGGCAGGAGTCAGCTCACGGGGAATATTAATTAATACAAAGAAGCCCTAATGCAATTAGTGTAAATTCTCTATCTTAATATTGCAGTGATCACTCACTGTTAGTTCAGAAACCTCATATGGTCTTTGCCTTTTGTACATCTTATGCGATTTGAGGCAGAGTTGAATGCTACAGTATTTGACACAACAATATATTATTATTGTTCAGCATCATGTCACAAAATAAATTGTCTTGAGTTAGTCATCATTATCACCCTCCTGCCCGCCTCCCTTGCTCCAGCATTCCATCTCCTACAGGGTCCCATGCAATCTGAGATACAAGAAAAGCCTAATTATCAGAGGCTCATCCACAGAGTGATAAAGCTCAAGCCAACCTCTGAGATCAATTCTACACCCATTCTATACAGATAAGAAATGTGATGCCCAGAGAGATGTAGAGACAGGTCCTGGGGCTTCTGGCCTAATTAGAATGTAAAGATGATCTGAGGGAAACCTACCACTATTTCATATTATTTTCCTGGGATAAGCTCAATTTTTCATTCCCAAGGTACAGTTTTGTAACAGTCTATATTGAATATTCACTCACTAAACATGTGTTGAATATCTACTATGTACCAGGCAGGCAAAATACTGAAGACTTAAAAAATAATAAGACACAACCTCTACTTGAAAAAGCATGGAGTTGTGAGAAGTCTTAGACAATTTTCTCACCATATGACTGTAATTCATATCTGAGGCTATGACATGAAGCAGGGAGAGAATGACTAAGTCTTGTAAAAAGCAGAGCAAAAACTTAACAGAGGAGGCGTCTCTTGAGTACTGACAATAGAGACCAGAGTCATCCATAAAATTATTACCACTAGTAGCAGTAAGATTGCTCAGCTAAAACAGAGATAACTACTTTAAGAATATAGACCTGAAGTCTATTTGTCTATTTGTCAACTTCTGGTTTGGGAAAATGATGGTATCAGATTTAGAACTGCCCAGGTACTAAGATGGAGAAGGCAATGGCACCCCGCTCTAGTACTCTTGCCTGGAAAATCCCATGGGCGGAGGAGCCTGGTAGGCTGCAGTCCATTGGGTCGCTGAGAATCGGACATGACTGAGCAACTTTACTTTCACTTTTCATTTTCATGCATTGGAGAAGGAAATGGCAACCCACTCCAGTGTTCTTGCCTGGAGAATCCCAGGGACGGGGGAGCCTGGTGGGCTGCCATCTATGGGGTCACACAGAGTTGGACACGACTGAAGTGACTTAGCAGCAGCAGTAGCAGTAGCAGCAGGTACTAAGGTGATCATTTACTTTACTCTGAAGTGCTTGAATTTCTACAGGCACAAAATTTCAAGTTTGTAATTATAAGAATCACCTGGAGGGAAGAATAAGCATCTCCAGATAGACATGCTTCTGAGTATTTGTTTAATCAGACAAGTTTGGGAAAAACAGCATTATTCTATTTCATCCAGGTCTTATTGAGAAAGACTTTTACATTTTGAGCTTCCTTGGTGGCTCAGACAGTAAGGAATTCACCTGCAATGCAGGAGATGTGGGTTCAATCCCTGGGTCGGGAATATCCCCTGGAGGAGGGCATGGCAACCCACTCCAATATTCTTGCCTGAAGAATCTTATGGATAGAGGAGCCTGGGAGGCTATAGTACATGGGGTCACATAGAGTCAGACACTACTGAGTGACTAACACTTTCATTTTTTTCACTTCACTTTTATACTTTTGGGGAGTGATTATGGGGACTGTGGGAAAAGACAAAAGCCATCTGTCTATAAGCACAGGGATTCGGGATCACTTGAGTTTTGGGTTCAGTTCCAGAGGGATCAATTGACAAGGAGCTATCAGAGACATCATTGAAATTGACATCAGTCCCATAAATCAAAGAGACTCTATGTGATCACACTGACACAGAGCTTCAGACAAGAGGGATGTTTAAAAGGGAGCATGCCCTTGCTCCAGGTCATCGTTAGAAAAAAGGAAGGAGGGATTCTTACTTTATATTCTTTAGCACACAAAAGAGCAAAGCTCTCCTTTACAAAGTATTTCCTTTAGGAGATGAATCAGAAGAAAATATGACCTGGTGATTTCAATCACTCTCTGTGTTCATTTTTTTTCCACTCTCTTCTCATGTCTTCCTCAATTACCACTTTTATAAACCATCGCAGGCTTCTCTGCTCTCCTTCTCTTTCCCCCTTCCACTCTTTTCCTTTGACTTTCTCTCTGCCCTTCCTTCTGACACTTTTTTCTAGCCTCTCCTTTGACCCTTGAGCCTTTGAATTTCTCCAATATTCCCCTCTTTCTGGAATGACATTCATTCCCCACCCCCATCCCCAACACCCCTGTCATCCTCCCTTTCCCATCTCTTTTTCATTTTTCATTTTCGTTTTCATTTTCTAGATCCATGGGTCTTGCTTAGCTTTCCTTCTGTTTTCCTTCCCACTGAGATATATATGCTCTTCAGATATTTTAGCAAGTTTTATTTTTTTAAATGTAACAATAAAATAGCTACTGTTTACTCAGCACCTGTTATGTTCCAAATAACAGTATGGAATTTGCAGATGTTAGTTCCTTTAATCCTTTAAATAGCTCTCTGATAAAGAATAGTCTGGTTTCCCTGGTGGCTCAGACAGTAAAGAATCTTGCCTGCAATTCAGGAGATTTGGGTTCAATCACTGGGTCAGGAAGATCCCTTGGAGAAGGGGTGGCAAGCCACTCCAGTGACAACCCACTCTTATATTCTTGCCTGGGAAATCCAATGAACAGAAGAGCCTGGCAGGCTGCAGTCCATGGAGTCACAGAAAGTCAGACAAGACTGAGCAACTAAAATAAAGAACAGTCAGTTCCATGGTACAGAGGAAGCAGCCTAGGCTCAGTAAAGCTGACTAATTTACCCAAAGTGCCATACATAGAGAAGACATTTAGTCGTGTTTAATATCAGAGTCACTCAAGGCTTTGGGACAATAAAGTAGTGGAGATTACAGCTAATAAAAGAGGTAAAATATAAACTCATTGTTCTTTATGCTTGAATGATTTGGTGATTTTTACCTTAAGTCATGGAGAAGGCAATGGCACCCCACTCCAGTACTCTTGCCTGGAAAATCCCATGGATGGAGGAGCCAGGTAGGCTGCAGTCCATGGGGTCGCTAAGAGTCAGACACGACTGAGAGACTTCACTTTCCCTTTTCACTTTCATGCATTAGAGAAGGAAATGGCAACCCACTCCAGTGTTCTTGCCTGGAGAATCCCAGGGACGAGGGAGCCTGGTGGGCTGCCGTCTATGGGGTCGCAGAGAGTCGGACACAACTGAAGTGACTTAGCAGCAACAGCAGCAGCAGCAGCAGCAGCATCTCAATTTGACTACCTACCAGCTGAGTGACACTGGGCCTGAATTTCCTCATTGGTAAAACCAAACTATTACATGGTCTCAAAACTAGATGGTCTCAAAAGTCCCTTCTATCAATACTTCAGCTTCTCTGGTAGCTCAGCTGGTAAAGAATATGCCTGCTATGTGGGAAACCTGCACTCAATCCCTGGGTTGGAAAGATACCCTGGAGAGGGGATTGGCTACCCACTCTAGTATTCTTGGGCTTCCCTGGTGGCTCAGATGGTAAAGAATCTGCCTGAAATGCAGGAGACTTGGGTTCAATCCCCAGATCGGGAAGATTCCCTGGAGGAGGGCATGGCAACCCACTCCAGTATTCTTGCCTGGAAAATCCCCATGGACAGAGGAGCCAATCTATGTTTTTATTTATTTATTTTTAAATTCAGTCTATGTTTTAATACTTTTCCTATACCTCCAAATCAACATATTCAGGCAACTGAACTCTGCATGTGCCCAAAGACCATCATGAGCCAGCATCCTTCTACCTTAACAGGGTACTTTAGGAATGAGGTAGAGAAGGAATGGTTGTATATTTTGTGTGTGAGTGGAAAGATTTTTGGGCTTCCACCCCACTGTTCACTCCACTAAGCTCTAGCCTTCATAATATAATTAGTTGAGAAATCATAAAGCTGTTATCAAGGCAACTGACAGACACTCAAGTATGATTTTCACTCTGATTCATGGAGGATGTTTTAATTACACCTAAGATGCTGCAGTAGGAATTAAACTGTATTTAATAAACAGGTAAGTAATAGATGTTCCATGACTGCAGGTTTTAAAAGACACTATTGTCTTGTGCTGTCCGTGTTAATTTTTTATTGCTTCCATGGCAAATTATCACAAGCTTATTGCCTTAAAACAACATGCATTTATTATCTTACAGTTGTATAGAAGTCTGGAATGGGTCTCACAAGACTAAAAGCAGGATCTTCTAAGGGTTGCATTCTTGTTTGAAAACACGAGGGTAGAATCTGATTACTTGCCTGTTTTGGCTTCTAGAAGATGGAAGCATTCCTTGGCTAGTGAATGAAATTCCTTCCTCCATTTTCAAAAGCAGTAATAATGACTTGAGTCCTTCTCCAGCCTCATCAGTCCCAACTCTTCTATCTCTGTCTTCTACTTTTAAGGAAACTTCAAATGACCATTATATCTATGACTGCAGGCAGGAATCCCTCAGAAGAAATGGAGTGGCCATCATGGTCAACAAAAGACTCTGAAGTACAGTACTTGGATGCAATCTCAAAAACGACAGAATGATTTCTGTTCGTTTCAAGGCAAACCATTCAATGTCATGGTAATCCAAGTCTATGCCCCAACCAATAATGCTGAAAAAGCTGAAGTTGAATGGTTCTATGAAGACCTACATGATCTTTTAGAACTAACACCCAAAAAAGATGTCCTTTTCATTATAGGGGACTGGAATGCAAAAGTAGGAAGTCAAGAAACACCTGGAGTAACTGGCAAATTTGGCCTTGGAATACAGAATGAAGCAGGGCAAAGACTAATAGAGTTTTGCCAAGAAAATGCACTGGTCAGAACAAACACCCTCTTCCAACAACAAAAGAGAAGACACTATACATGGACATCACCAGATGGTCAACACCGAAATCAGATTGATTATATTCTTTGCAGCCAAAGATGGAGAAGCTCTATAGAGTAAGCAAGAACAAGACCAGGAGTTGACTGTGGCTCAGACCATGAACTCCTTATTGCCAAATTCAGACTGAAATTGAAGAAAGTAGGGAAAACCACTAGACCATTCAGGTACGACTTAAATCAAATCCCTTATGATTATACAGTGGAAGTGAGAAATAGATTTAAGGGCCTAGATCTGATAGATAGACTGCCTGATGAACTATGGAATGAGGTTCGTGACATTGTACACAAGACAGGGATCAAGACCATCCCCATGGAAAAGAAATGCAAAAAAGCAAAATGGCTGTCTGGGGAGGCCTTACAAATAGCTGTGAAAAGGAGAGAAGCAAAAAGCAAAGGAGAAAAGGAAAGATAAAAACATCTGAATGCAGAGTTCCAAAGAATAGCAAGAAGAGATAAGAAAGCCTTCTTCAGTGATCAATGGAAAGAAATAGAGGAAAACAACAGAATGGGAAAGACTAGGGATCTCTTCAAGAAAATCAGAGATACCAAAGGAACATTTCATGCAAAGATGGGCTCGATAAAGGACAGAAATGGTATGGACCTAACAGAAGCAGAAGATATTAAGAAGAGATGGTAAGAATACACAGAACTGTACAAAAAAGATCTTCACAACTCAGATAATCATGATGGTGTGATCAATGACCTAGAGCCAGACATCCTGGAATGTGAAGTCAAGTGGGCCTTAGAAGGCATCACTACAAACAAAGCTAGTGGAGGTGATGGAATTCCAGTTGAGCTGTTCC
The DNA here is from genome assembly GCA_935064755.1 of Tragelaphus eurycerus. Taxonomy (NCBI): domain Eukaryota; kingdom Metazoa; phylum Chordata; class Mammalia; order Artiodactyla; family Bovidae; genus Tragelaphus; species Tragelaphus eurycerus. The sequence goes on along the minus strand of CAKXYN010000034.1, from coordinate 4,327,708 downwards.
AAATCCTGAAAGATGATGCTGTGAAAGTGCTGCACTCAATATGCCAGCAAATTTGGAAAACTCAGCAATGGCCACAGGACTGGAAAGGGTCAGTTTTCATCCCAATCCCACAGAAAGGCAATGGCAAAGAACGCTCAAACTACCGCACAATTGCACTCATCTCACATGCTAGGAAAGTAATGCTCAAAATTCTCCACGCCAGGCTTTAGCAATATGTGAACCATGAACTTCCTGATGTTCAAGCTGGTTTTAGAAAAGGCAGAGGAGCCAGAGATCAAATTGCCAACATCTGGTGTATCATGGAAAAAGCAAGAGAGTTCCAGAAAAACATCTATTTCTGCTTTATTGACTATGCCAAAGCCTTTGACTGTGTGCTGCTAAGTCGCTTCAGTCGTGTCCGACTCTGTGCGACCCCATAGACGGAAGCTCACCAGGCTCCCCTGCCGCTGGGATTCTCCGGCAAGAACACTGGAGTGGATTGCCATTTCCTTCTCCAATGCAGGAAAGTGAAAAGTGAAAGTGAAGTCGCTCAGTCGTGTCCGACTCTTAGCGACCCCATGGACTGGAGCCTACCAGGCTCCTCCGTTCATGGGATTTTCCAGGCAAAAGTACTGTGTAGATCACAATAAACTATGGAAAATTCTGAAAGAGATGGGAATACCAGACCACCTGATCTGCCTCTTGAGAAATCTGTATGCAGGTCAGAAAGCATCAGTTAGAACTGGACATAGAACAACAGACTGGTTCCAAATAGGAAAAGGAGTTCGTCAAGGCTGTATATTGTCACCCTGTTTATTTAACTTCTATGCAGAGTACATCATGAGAAACGCTGGACTGGAAGAAACACAAGCTGAAATCAAGGTTGCCAGGAGAAATATCAATAACCTCAGATATGCAGATGACACCACCCTTATGGCAGAAAGTGAAGAGGAACTCAAAAGCCTCTTGATGAAAGTTAAAGAGGAGAGTGAAAAAGTTGGCTTAAAGCTCAACATTCAGAAAATGAAGATCATGGAATCCGGTCCCATCACTTCATGGGAAATAGATGGGGAAACAGTGGAAACAGTGTCTGACTTTATTTTTCTGGGCTCCAAAATCACTGCAGATGGTGACTGCAGCCATGAAATTAAAAGACGCTTACTCCTTGGAAGGAAAGTTATGACCAACCTAGAGAGCATATTCAAAAGCAGAGACACTACTTCGCCAACAAAGGTCCGTCTAGTCAAGGCTATGGTTTTTCCTGTGGTCATGTATGGATGTGAGAGTTGGACTGTGAAGAAGGCTGAGTGCCGAAGAATTGATGCTTTTGAAGTGTGGTGTTGGAGAAGACTCTTGATGGTCCCTTGGACTGCAAGGAGATCCAACCAGTCCATTCTGTAGGAGATCATCCCTGGGATTTCTTTGGAAGGACTGATGCTAAAGCTGAAACTCCAGTACTTTGGCCACCTCATGCGAAGAGTTGACTCATTGGAGAAGACTCTGATGCTGGGAGGGATTGGGGGCAAGAGGAGAAGGGTACAACAGAGGATGAGATGGCTGGATGGCATCACTGCCTCGATGGATGTGAGTCTGAGTGACCTCCGGGAGTTGGTGATGGACAGGGAGGCCTGGTGTGCTGTGATTCATGGGGTCGCAAAGAGGCAGACACAACTGAGCTACTGATCTGATTTGATCTGATGATCAATTCAGACCCACTTGGAAAATCAAGAATAATCTCTGTGTTTTAAGATCAATTGATTAGTAGCCTTAATTCTATCCGAAACCTAATTCCCCTTTGCCATGTGTTATAACATATCATTTACAGGTTTCAGGGATTGGGGCATAGGCGTCTTTGGAACATCATTGTTCTGCTTATTACTGCACCATCCATTTTTTCTGGGCTTAAAAGTTCAGTATGAACAAGAGCACTTTATGAATCTATAGGGAGAGAGCATGTGAGACCTTATGCCAGCATCAATCTCCATCAAGAAGCTTTGATAATCTTGCAATGAAAGCAGATGGTCACATAGGAATGAAGAGCCATTTCTTTCATTATTAAATAAGCTGACTTAGCCAATAAACTTAGAAATTAAGGATTTGTACATATTTCAAAAGAGCCTTCAGTTTATCTTTGGAGGAAAGAGATGGCTGATATATTTTACACAGTAGGGTTTTTTAAGGTTGTTCGGGTACCACCTCTTAAATGCAAAACATTTATTCCTTTACTGAGGACATCAATCAATAATCTACTAAAGAACACATATTTTATCACTTACCTGTAAGAATTTTAGTATGCCACCTTATGAAATTTTTGCCATAGCACTGCCTGTGAGCATAAATAAAACTAAACAGTATTGGCATTATTCAGCATTATGAATAAGGGGACTGACTGACAATAAAAAAATCAAGAATGATTAACTCTAACTCTTAATGGCTTTGGAACAGCTGGAGCCAAAAATCCATATACAAAAGTCAAAGAATGTCAATATGCTTATTTTCCCTATGAAAATTCTCCAGGAGTTCTACTGGGCTTCTTATTGCTCTTGTCTTTCAAATGCCAACTGAGAAATAGCTGTCATTTTTATCATCATGTCAGGTCAACTGAAAGGAAATGCCAAAATGGAAAACAAATATCTAATCGCATCTAGAAAACTACTGCGTGTTATTTCCTTTTATCCCTATAGTTGAGACTAAAAATATATCTCAATTTATTTCTACTGTAAAGTATGACATTTTCAACACAACATGTAATTAAATTATAATCAGGCAGTTATTTTACTTTAAATGGCCTTAAAATAATATTTATAATACCAGGGGTGAATAAGGAAGGAAAAAACCCACAGTTTTCACTCTTCATTTTTATGACAGAAGTCTCTGCACCAGAGAATAGCCCAACTTCAAAATTTTTTAAAAGGGCTTAAATTACATATGCATTTTCAACAACTCTAAAAACTCATTCTAGGTTTCCTTCTGCTTCTTTTTTCTATATATATTTTTATTGTGAATGCGTTGTTAGAGTAGTCAAATTACTAAAGAAATATCTGCAACATTAATTACATCTGAAGAAAGTCAGATAGCACATATTTGTATGAGTTCATTGTAAAAAAATAATCTAAGGCATTGATTGCCATTTTATGGGTCTTTCTCAAACAAGGTACTGTGAGTCCAGAAATGCCACCCATCACATCCACATCTTTAGTCTCAAGCAGAATCCACTTGCCACAGCGCTACCTGAGGCCCCTGAGACGATCTCCCTATGTACAGAGTTATATAATCAAAATACATTTCAACGGACTTCCATATGGTGACCAGTTGGTGACAAAATAAAACTGCATGTGGTTATATGCACAAGCTGTCTGGATATTATAAAAAGAAAATTTTGACCAATATGATTAAATCAGGATGTATGTTAAAATACAATGGTTAAATTCAAAGAGCAAACTAAGTGTCCCTCCCATGAGCAAAATCTGGAAAAACAAAGGCGATACATTCAAGTTTCCACAGGCATTTACAGACCAAATATATCTAAAGCAGTTATCCCATGGCCATATGTACACATAACTTTTTTGTCTTTTACTTCTCAACTCTCTTTTTCTTTCTATAATTGTGTATTCTGAGAGAACAGTCGAGTTTGTCCGTTTGGCAGAATTAGTAGCACATCAAGAACTGTTCTCAACAGGGGGTGAGATCTAAGTTTCCAGATGAATTTCTAGTATTTGAAAAAAAAATCCTAGATATAAAAAAAAGTAAAGCATAGAACCTATTAACCAAAGTAGCCAAGTTTTATTTCATCCAAGGGTTATAGCACCACAAAACTTTTGGGAAAAAATACTATTTATAATAAATTCATAATCTGTGCACACTAATCACATATATATGTAATAAGAACAATAAGAACTGCTTTCCTTAGTAAGGTCCTCTCTCCTAGGCAGTATTTACAAGCCTTGAAAATCCCCACAGAATGGGTTTGGGTGCCATTTTACAAATGATGAGCAACAGACTCAAGGGATTTAAGACAAGCTACTCAAAAATAAACTCAAAATGGATTAAAGAGCTAAATGTAAGACCAGAAACCATAAAACTCCTAGAGGAAAACATAGGCAAAACACTCTCTGACTTACATCACAGTAGGATCCTCTATGACCCACCTCCCAGAATATCGGAAATAAAATCAAAAATGAACAAATGGGACCTAATCAAACTTAAAAAGCTTCTGCACAACAAAGGAAACTATAGGCAAGCTGAAAAGACAGCCTACAGAATGGGAGAAAATAATAGCAAATGAAGCAACAGACAAACAACTAATCTCAAAAATATACAAGCAACTTCTACAGCTCAATTCCAGAAAAATAAACGACCCAATCAAAAAATGGGCCAAAGAACTAAATAGACATTTCTCCAAAGAAGATATACAGATGGCTAACAAACACATGAAAAGATGCTCAACATCACTCATCATCAGAGAAATGCAAATCAAAACCACTATGAGGTACCATTACACGCCAGTCAGAATGGCTGCGATCCAAAAGACCACAAGCAATAAATGCTGGAGAGGGTGCGGAGAGAAGGGAACCCTCTTACACTGTTGGTGGGAATGCAAACTAGTACAGCCACTATGGAAAACAGTATGGAGATTCCTCAAAAAACTGGGAATAGAACTGCCTTACGATCCAGCAATCCCACTGCTGGGCATCCACACTGAGAAATCCAGAATTGAAAGAGACACGTGTACCCCAATGTTCATAGCAGCACTGTTTACAATAGCCAGGACGTGGAAGCAACCTAGATGTCCATCCACAGATGAATGGATAAGCAAGCTGTGGTACATATACACAATGGAGTATTACTCAGCCATTAAAAAGAATACATTTGAATCAGTTCTAAGGAGGTGGATGGAACTGGAGCCTATTATACAGAGTGAAGTAAGCCAGAAACAAAAACACAAATACAGTATACTGACACATATATATGGAATTTAGAAAGATGGTAAAAATAACCCTATTTACGAGACAGCAAAAGAGACACTGATGTATAGAACAGACTTTTGGACTCTGGGACCGGGAGAGGGTGGGATGATTGGGGAGAATAGCATTGAAATATGTATAATATCATATCTGAAATGAGTGAGTCCAGGTATGATGCCCTATAACGGAAGCCTGGGATTAGAGCACTGGGATGACCTGGAGGGAGGGTGTGGGAAGCGGGGAGGGAGGAGGGTTCAGGATGGGGAACACGTGTATACTGGTGGCGGATCCATCTCGATGTATAGTAAAAGCAATACAATATTGTAAAGTTAAGCAAAAAATAAAATAAAATATTAAAAAAAAATAATAAAATAATAAACAGTAATGTGGAAAAAAAAAAAAAAAGACAAGCTACTCAAGGGTTACTGTTTGGAATTCAGAATTGTCTAGTTCCAAAGACTGATCTGTTCAGACCACAACAGTGAATTTATAATGCTTTTCTTCCTTTAGCAGAAGTCTTCAACACATAAAGGCAGAGCCGGTCTAAGAGAAGTTGAGGTGGGGGAGCCCAGAGCCTCAAACCTTATTCCCTGCTCACTCCCATTGCGTTCTCCATGGCAGCATCACAGATCTTTCTGGAATCTAAGTTTTACATATATATATAAAGGGGGAGCAGCTTGAAAACCTCTGTGCTACATCAACCTGCTGTCTTCTCATCTTCATCAATTTCCATCATCTCTCCCCAGAGGAGCTTCTAGAAAGAACACCAAGATGCCTCGAAGATGGACGGTGTTCCTGCTGGGCTTTCCTGCTGGGCCAGGAATTAACAAAGCACATGGATATAAAGCATGTCTGTTATTCTCCATCATCACGCTTAGCACAATTTTTAACTGTTTATCAATGTCTTTGTTTATATTCTGGCTCCTTCTCTAGACTGTAAATTCTTGGAGGGGAGAATCAGTGTCACTTTTATTTCTGTAATCCTCAGCACCTAGCATACAAAAGTCTTTGTCAACTGCCTGAAGACTGTTAAGAGTGAATTTGAGAGCAAGAATCACTTTTTCTTCAAGTCTGCTTCTGAAAAGAAAACCCTCCGAGTAGATCTAACTAACATCCAGATTCATTCTCCAAGGAAGTCAACTCAACTGTCCAATTCTAATCCAAAGTCCTCTTGAAAAGGGATAACTGAAAAGCATATTTCAAAAAAAAAGGAAGAAAGATAAAAAAAAAAGTATAATTCAACAGACAATTCACTTCATCTGCTTTCCATAACCAGAGTGCCTCAAAAGACTACATCTGGTAGAGTGACATATTAGTATAAATTATAAAATTCAAAATCTCAGTACAGGTTGGGAAGACGCATACAGAATAGTTTCTAACTTCTACAGTTAATGGTAGGGGGAACATTTGGTGCATGTGGGTTTTCAGTTTGTTTGATTTTAATTTTTCCTCCACATTAAACATAACTATCGTGCAACTTTTTTGACATGCTCTCAACCTTGCATTTCCCCCAACATTGCATTTATTGCTTCCTATAGGACTAATCAAATTTCTCACTTAAAACCAATGGCTGAAGAGCTCACTTCAGCTAAACTCTTTGTGAAAGTTGCTCAGTCATGTTCAACTCTTCGTGACCCCATGGACTATACAGTCCATGGAATTCTCTAGGCCAGAATACTGGAGTGGGTAGCCTTTCCCTTCTCCAGGGAAGAACACTACACAATCTAGGTCACTTTTTTTTTTTCATGTTCCAAATCTGCTTTAACTGAAAAAAAAAAAAAAAAAAGAAGAAAGCAGTCTGCTTGCCCCAAACAAGAAAGTCTGAAAAAAATCTTTTAGCTTCCTTCTTTCTAAGGAATAAGCTTTTTCTTTTTACTCTTGATCATTGTTTCCCGTGTTTTGAGCAACTTTTATTTGTGTGTGTGGACAAGGAACAAGCAGTCATAGGTGGATATCTGTCTTGGAAATCTTTTCATGGAGAGAGAGAATTCCAGAAACTGAGGCCCAGGGAAAATCTTAAGTGTGGAAAGAGGATCAAAATCACCACATGCATTCTAGAATAAGGACAAGCCTGTTAGATGAAGAAGAACAGAATTCTAAATGCTTATTATTATTCTGTTTCTATTTATGCTGCCCTGAGTGCCCACTGAAATAAGCTGGATACATGCAGTTGCATATTCTATTTGGGTATAATTTAATAGTCAGAAACAAGATATCAGAAAAGGTCTGAAAAAAGCAGTACATGGAATAAATACATATTTTGGCACTAAATAAGTCATTTATAATGATGTGATCCAATTACAGATTATCCCTTGCAGTGGTAAACTCAAAATAACAAAGCAAATGATGAGTTCTTTCAGATTCTCTGAAGTTTTTATTACTAAGACTCAGCATTACTGGGTGTCATGAATAACCAGGCAACTGACAACTCAAACATCACCTAACTTTGACAGTTCCCGCATCGAGTGTATGTGTGTGCGCACGCTCTCAGTTGCATCCAACTCTTTGCAACTCTATGGATTGTAGCCCGCCAGACTCCTCTGTCCATGGGATTTTTTCAGTCAAGAATACTGGAATGGATCACCATTTACTCCTCCAGGGAACCTTCCAGACCAGGGTTTGAACCTGAATCTCCTGCATCTCCTGAACTGGCAGGTGGATTCTTTACCAGTTTCTGGGTTGAGTATAAACATTATCAATTATTCACCCTCTTTGGTTCTCCTTCTGCTATTGGCCAGTTGCCTCTTGGCCTTTAGAATTTCATTAAAGTATGGGGTAAAAATCCTCACATTTGCTCTATTTCTTCATATCTAATAAATAACTGGTATTTTGGTACCTAACACTATGAGCTGTCTTAAAAACAGACTTTTAATTTTTAATACGTTTGCACCACATAGTGAAAAGAGCATGGCTTTGAGGACCAGAGGACCATGGGGTCCGGAAGTGGGCTTGGCTGACTCTGCTAATTACTAAGCCTCAGATTAAGCTGATGAGGATTTCATCTGTTTTCATCAGTTGCGAGGTTTATAACTATCAGCCTCAGGCATTATTGTGATGATCAAATCAAATGAGTTAATTATATTCAAGTGCTTTATGTATTATAAAATACAATACAAATGTTATTTTGAGCTTGCCACTACTTAAAAATCTTGCACACTGTTCTTTGTAGGGATGCAGGAGCCAAGTGTGACAACACTGCTAGTTTTGGAATCATGTGTTTTTTAGAGACCCAAGAAAGAGAAGGAGAGACACAAAGACTATGAAGAGTGAATCTGATCTAAGCATCTCCTGGTCACAGATTCAGCCTCCACATTCCAGCTCCTGTCCTTCTCCAGATCCTTCTCTGCAACATAACTTGTCAATCTCTCTGGCCAGAGGCTCCACACCTTCTCCCTTCATTCACTGTGTTCTAACACTAACATCTACAGCAAGAGGCTATTTCTTTACTACACCTATTAATATATACAGTTGAGAAACCTCTCAGTTCAGCTTCATGTTTTCTATCCATCCAGCTGAGGCTGAGCCACAATCTCCCCACTCTGTGGCACAGCTTTAAACAAGCCAAACAAAGCGTGTCCTCATTCCTCATAAGCCTATGTGATGCTGCCTGGCCTGTGACCAAAATCCAACAACTACTATGAAGCCTTGGATTTCAGTTTCTTGCCTTTCAATTGCCAACTTGCTTCACTGTCACACTTTCCCTTCCACCATGTTCTCCTCCATTCCTGTACTATTCCTACATCTTACTTTTGGCCTACAAAGATCTGTATAGCCAAAGATATGGTTTTTCCAGTAGTCATGTATGGATGTGAGAGTTGGACCATAAAGAAGGCTGAGCACCAAAGAACTGATGCTTTTGAACTGTGGTGTTAGAGAAGACTCTTAGGAGTCCCTTGGACCACAAAGAAATCAAACCAGCCAATCCTAAAGGAAATGAACTCTGAATATTCACTGGAAGGACTGATGTTGAAGCTGAAGCTCCAGTACTTTGGCCACCTGATGCAAAGAGCTGACTCACTGGGAAAGATCCTGATGCTGGCAAAGATTGAGGGTAGGAGGAGAAGCAGGCAACAGAGGATGAGATGGTTAGATGGTATCTCCAAACAATGGACACGATTCTGAGCAAACTCCAGGAGCTAGTGAAGGACAGAGAAGCCTGGCATGCTGCAGTCCATGGGGTTGCAAAGAGTTGGACACAACTTAGCAACTGAACAACAATCAGTAGTCCATCCTGACCTAGGGTGAGGTCATTCATGTCCACCTTTGGTCAGATGACATTTCCCAGTTCTATATCCAGGGCAAGTTCTTTGCTAGTAAGGCTAGATCTGTATAATCCAGACCCGAGTCCATGGATTGTCACTACATGCCTTAGAATACATGAGAGGATCCTATGATAGTATTTAAGGATGTAATTGCCATTCCTTATTTAGAGAGTTTACAAATGTGAAACCTGGGGGCTGAAAAGGTTCTACAGATAACACAGTAATGCAGAGGGTCAGTGACAGACACGTGGGACATGAATCAGGGTTTCATCCTCTAGTCCAATGTGTTTTCATCTCATCATCTTCCTAAACAATTTTCACTTGTTTCATCCTTGCTAATTAAAACTCTTTCCCAGTTATCCCTGGGCCAGATGCAAATTCAGAATAGACAGGTGAAAAGGCTTGAAAGGTGAATGGCAGAATTGTGAAAGCCAAGCCATTTAAAAGGGATCCTTCTGCCAAAACATTTTCCAATAAAAGTGGTCCACGGCACTAAATTAAAGTATTAAAAAGTCAGACAATTTAATGGAGTTATATTTCACCCAACGGAGTCAAGGCTTCAAACGTTTTCAGGAAACAACTAACAATAAACCTGATGTGCTTAACACTCTGGGATTTATTTGATCCTGTCGGAATCATTCATCACCAAGACATTATTTCTGAAGCTCTATTTAAGAGCAATGTATATCTAACAGGGGAATCCAAAGGACAAAACCAAAACATGTACTCCCGGGACAGTGTGTACCAACTTCTTACGGCTAGGCCTTCAGTTGGAGTGTATGAAGTGGGTGACTTTTAGTTTGATGTAGAATTTCAATGTATTGCTTCCTGAAATGGTACCATTTAGATCACTAATGTGACCTCCACATTGGCAACTCCAACAGAAAGTCTTCTGTCTTCTCAATCAACATGGCCTTGGCAATGAGGTGCTTTCAGGATACTGTGCACTCCTGGTTTCTTCCCACCTTGTCACTACTAGTACTCACTCTTTGCTGGTTTCTCCTTCTCTATCAACTTTTAACACTGAAGTCCAAGAGCTTGGTTCTGAATTTTTTCATCTTCTCTATCTACATTCTACCCAGGTGATCTCATCTAGCCAATAGGCTTACATCTTTATTCCAATAACTTCCAAATATATCTCTCAAACCCTCACCTCCTCAATGAATTCCAGACTTTTCTAGTTTACATCTTCACTTGGATACAAAGTAGATACCTCAACTAAAACAATAAAAAAAAAACACTTAAAATGAAAATATTTCTAATAGCATTTCACCCTTCCAAAACACCCTATTAAATAGTCCCCAGATATTCTCTATCTCATTCTGTGCCACCACCATTTATCTAATTACTTAAGCCACAAATAGGCATTAACCTTAGCTGCATATCTTCCTTCCCTATCTATAATTATTTGATGAGTTCTGTTGACCTTATCTTCAAAATATATTCCAAGTGATATAATGGCTGGATTTCCTGCAGCCATTTTGGACCACGGAATGACCTTAACAACAGAAATTACACATGATAAAGAACAAGATGAAAAGGCGCCAAGATTTTTTTTTAACCAAAGAGCACCATTAACAGCTCTTAACAGATTTTTACATGAGAGAAATTAACTTGTTTATGTAAAAAATAAAATAAAATAGGATTTCAATTTCTCTTCTTCTTTTGCACTTACCCACTATTTCCACTCTAAGTACAGTCTCTTACCGGCTAGCCCCATCTGGTTTCCTTACTTCTCTTGTTTCTTGTCTTCCTACAGAACAAGCAGTGATCTTTTAAAACTCTAAATCAGATAATGCCACTTCATGCTTAATGCTGTCTTTTGGTCTCTGGCTGAACTTCAAATAAAATGCAAAATTTATACACCCTCCACTTCCACTATCCATACCACTCTGCCCTTGAACAACAGACTCTGGCTACAATGGCCTGAATTGTTTCCACCTGAGAGTCTGCATTTATTATTCTCTCCACCTGTAACAGTCTTCCTGGTATGGTTGCTTCCTCCTTATTCCTAAGGTCTCCAAGCTCAAAAGTTTTCTTCTCAGAGAGTCCTTCCATGCAGAGCAAAACTAAGGTAGCCCCGAACTTTCCATCATATCACCTTCCTATTTTCTTATATATCCATACTGGAGTTGTATTATCTCCTCACTTGTTTACATCTTATTCCCTGAATCCAAAGTCTAGAAAAGTACCTGGAAATTCCAAATGCTTACCATATTTTTGTTATGTACTAGTTAAATGAATAAAATCATTAATAGCTGGCATCCCTTCCAATTTTATAGTATTAAATATTCCATAAAGCATTTTAACAAGATTAAGGAGAAGCTAAAAGACCTATTAGCATGTTTGGGATCATAACATGCTAATGTATGTTGTTACCTACTTCTATTGGGTCTGTGCTGTGTTTCTTGTTAACTCTAATGGTGCTTCTCATTTTCTGATGATTTTCCTCTTTGTTAAATACTTGCATTAAAGGATATTTTCATAATTCCAGCCAACCTGTTAGTCCAGGAATAAGCAGATAGTGAAACAGAAGGTGTCCCAAAAGTCTTGGTGCAATTTTAAGCTTTAATACAGTGTGCTTGGACTGGACACTCCAGGACACTGCCGCAGAAGTATAAACGCTACAGACATGAGGCATCGCTTGAAAGTTTACTTGAATTTCTTCTGAGCTCATTTAATTTTGTAAGTCTTGGATGTTAAGCTTTTAATTTTGATTTTTTGTTTCAACCCCTCTTGAAGATGGCAAACAATGGGCTTAAACAAAAAGTTAAAATTGGGAGCTTAATGTTTAAAATTTACAAAACTTAATGAATTTGGAGGAAATTCAAGTAAACTCTCAGGTGATGTTTTATAAGTTTGTAGCATTTATACTTCTACAAGTATCAGAGCTTCAAATTGCATGAAAACTTCAGGAGGATATCTTGTATCTTTATAGACCTGGCTGCCTCTTTTTAAAATAGTCCTTTACCTGGGTGGGCTGTTTATCTGCTTGAGCACCAAAGTTTTCTTTTTTCTAGATTTGGTAAAGGAATTATGAACAACAGCATTAATTCTCCTGTAATAAATTGAAAGGAATTGGACCCTAATAGTACTCTTGCCTGGAAAATCCCATGGACGGAGGAGCCTGGTAGGCTGTAATCCACGGGGTCGCTACGAGTTGGACACAACTGAGCAACTTCACTTTCACTTTTCACTTTCATGCATTGGAGAAGGACATGGCAACCCACTCCAGTGTTCTTGCCTGGAGAATCCCAGGGACAGGGGAGCCTGGTGGGCTGCCGTCTATGGGGTCACACAGAGTTGGACACGACTGAAGTGACTTAGCAGCAGCAAGGAGAAGCTGGCTGATGTAGAGACCTAAACAAAATTATTAAAGCATTCAGAGGGAAATGGAACAAAGATTACCACTAATCCAGCAATTGTGCTTCTAGGTATAGGCCCAAAAGAAAGTAGATATTTGACCAGATGTTTATATACCAGTGTTCACAGCAGCAGTATTCACACTAGCCAAAAGGGAGAAAACTACCTAGACTGCTATTAATAGATGACTGGATAAACACAATGTGGTCTAAACATACAATGGAATATTACTCAGCTTTAAAAAGGAAATGAAACTCTGACACATGCTATAACACAGATGAACCATGAAGACATTACTGTTAAGTGAAATAAGCCCAGACACAAATGGACAAATATTGCATGATTTTATTAATATAAGGTACCTAGAACTGAGAGAGTCATTTCCTAGGCAGGTTGATAAGAAGTCCAGGGGTCCCCAAGGAGAGAGGGGTCTGGGATTCTCAAGGAAGAAGAAAGGACAAACTTTTTTCCCCTCTATATTCCTTAGGATTATATAATAATAATGTATCCTGCTTGAGGACAGTCTCAGGAAAAAACCTTTTGGCTAATCTTGTTATCTTAAAATCTAAATTATGAGAGTAGGTCTAGTGAGGTCTTTACAACCTCCAGACATTCTTTTGATTCATTGTAATAACTAGTTGGAGAGTATATAACTCCATTGCTAACACTAGCAAGGGGGTACTCTTTCTGCCCTCTTCTGATGTCTATGTCAGAAGCTTTCTCTGTCCCTTTTAGACTTTAATAAAACTCTACTGCACAAAAGCTCTGAGCGAGCAAGCCTTGGCTCTGGCCCCAGATTGAATTCTTCTTCTCCTGAGGCCAAGAATCCTGGCGTCTTTTCGTGGTTCAGCAACAACATTTCAGAACAGGCAAATCCATAGAGATAGAAAGAAAACAGTGGTTACCATAGATGGGACAACGGGAGGATGGGGAGTTTTTGTTTAATCAGTATAAAGTACTGGTTTGGGAAGATGAAAACTTTCTGCAGATGGATGGTAGTGATGGTTGCCCCACTGAACTGTATGCTTAAAAATGATTTAAATGGGGACTTTCCTGGTGGTCCAGTGGCTAAGACTCTGTGCTCCCAATGCAATGGGCTTAGGTTCAATTCCTGGTCAGGGAACTAGATCTCACATACTGAAACTAAGACCAGCACAGACAAATAAGTAAATTTTTTTTTAAATGATTTAAATAATAAATTTTGATTTCTCTATTTTTCTGCAATAAAAAAATTAGTTAAGAAAGAATCAGGATGGGATGGAAGTCAGGAAGAAACTGGGTTATACCTTTTGACCAAATTTATGACACAAATTCTTTTACATTTGATAAATATGAACTTTTCCCCTCAGTCCTCAGGAAGGGGAAGGTACAGGATCTATAATAATAATTTTCCTTCTTCAAGGACAATAGAGGAAAATTACATTCTATTTTTTATCAGTACTGATTTGATATTTTTATAGATGTTGATATGACTATATATAAGACATAATAGCATGGAGAACAATTAATTCATTCTGTTTGGATGTTCTTTGTCCAGAACAAAGCTATAAATAGCAGGTCATATGGCAGAGGGTAATTTATTCTTTCCAAAAATTCTATTAAACACATCTAATCAGCTAGATGTTATTCTTCATGTCCAGACAATTAAAAATATATTCTATCAATGTGCATTATGCTATGGGTTTTCTCACATTATTCCAAGTCAGTGTTCCTTGTCCAAATCCTTGGGGGAAAAGAAGGATTTAGAAACAAATGAGTATCATGTAGAAAAAATATCCAAATGACTGACCTTCTCTGTGTATGCAAATATTTGGATTTTACAATGCATAGAGTCAAAGGATGTGAGAAACTCTGTCCGATGAGACACCAGTACCAGATGTGATAAGACAGCATCAATGAGCCTAGTCTTCCTTCTTATTCCAAATTACATACTCCTCTACTTGGTCCTCATGTTAAAAGTAGTGAATCCATAGCTATATTAAAGAATACTGATTCTCTGATATAAATCACATCAATGTTTTCTTAAGCTAGTCTCCAAGGCAACAGAAATAAAAACAAAAATAAATAATGGGACAAAATCAAGCTTTTACACAGCAAAGGAAACCATAAACAAAACGAAAAGACAACCTATGGATATGGAGAAAGTATTAGCAAATAGTGCAACCAACAAGGGCTTAATTTCGAAATAAACATCTCATGCAACTCAACAACAACAACAACAACAAAACACAAACAATCCAATCAAAAAAAGGGCAGAAAATCTAAATAGACATTTCTCCAAAGAAGACACACAGATGACCAATAGGTACATGGAAAGACGCTCAAAATCTCTAATTATCAGACAAATGCAAATCAAAACTACAATGAAGTAGCACCTCACACCAGTCAGAATGGCCATCATTGAAAAACTTACAAATATTGAAGAGTGTAAAGAAAAGGGAACCCTCCTACTTCGTTGGTGGGAATGTAAGTTGATGCAGCCATTATGGAAAATAGTATGAAGGTTCCTCAAAAAACTAAAGATAGAATTACCATATGATCCAACAATCCCACTCCTGGGCATATATCTGGAAAGAAACTATAATTCAAAAAGATACAAGCACCCCTATGTTCATAGCACCACTACTTCCAATTGCTAAGACACTGAAACAACCTAACTATCCCTCAGTAGATAAACTGATACAGAAGCTGTGCTACAGAAATGACTGAATACGACTCAGTCACTGAAAACAGCAAAATGATGCCATTTGCAGCAATATGGGCAGAACTAAAGATTATCCTACTAAAGTGAAGTAAGTCAGAGAGAAAAAGGCAAATACCAGATGATATCACTTGAACGTGGAATCTAAAATATGACACAAATGAACTCATGTACAAAATAGAAACAGACTCACAGATATAGAGAAAAGACTTGTGGTGCCAAGGGGGAGAGTGGGGCAGGATGCACTGGGAGTTTGGGGTTAGCAGATACAAACTATTACATACAGATTGATAAACAACAAGGTCCTATTGTACAACACACGGAACTATATTCAATACCCTGAGATAAACCCTAATGGCAAAGAATATATAAATAAATGTGTATATATATATATATATATAAATATATGTAGAATGGAATTGCTATGCTGTACAATAGAAATTAACAACACTGTAAATCAACAATACTTCAACAAATCAAAAAAAAAAAAAAAAACCATCTGAAAGCAAGTTAACAAGTGAAAAGAATCCGAGACTTTTTTTTTTTTTTACCTTTTAAATATTATGGTTGGTGCTAGAAGCCATTCAGAGCAGCTGTTTTATGAAAACATAAATACTTTTATTGCAAAGGGATAAAAAAGATAAGTACTTTTGTGAAGGTGTTAGGGCTGAGATAACAGAACTATTAGCTGGGAGACAAACATTTGGTTGGAATTCTTAAGAAAGTCTCCAAAATTGGGGTAAAAATATATAATTCTTTCACTACAGACCAAATATTATATCCTTTATGGCAAAGTCAATCCAAATTGTGGAAATAGGCCAGTCTTTTTCATGTTCTGGACTAAGTTCTCTTTAAATAAGTTCGCTTATTTCTCTTCTGATGCCCCAAAATATGTATTGGAGTGTCAAATTATTTTGAGGGGTTTTGCATATTTTGTGAAATAAGGTTTTTAGAAATTTTACTTTTCTTTTTTTTATATTTTTTTTAATTTAAATTTATTTTTATTAGAGGCTAATTACTTTACAATATTGTATTGGTTTTGCCATACATCAACATGAATCCACCATGGGTGTACACATGTTCCCAATCCTGAACCCCCCTCCCACCTCCCTCCCCATACCATCCCTCTGGGTCATCCCAGTGCACCTGTATCCTGCATCGAACCTGGACTGGTGATTTGTTTCTTATATGTTATTATACATGTTTCAATGCCATTCGCCCAAATCATCCCCCAGCCCCCACAGAGTCTTTTCTATACATCTGTGTCTCTTTTGCTGTCTCAAATATGAAAGGTTTTATTGTCCTTTCCCTGCAAGATCCATAGTCACTTTCAATCTCTGGTTGTCTAATTAAAAATGAAACTTTAAGCAACATGTTTGTGGAAGCACTGAGAACAAGCAAACCCATCATCAGATCAAGGTCAGTTCAGTTCAGTTGTTCAGTCATGTCTGACTCTTTGCTACTCCCTGGACTGCAGCACACCAGGCCTCCCTGTTCGTCACCAACTCCTAGAGTTTACTCAAACTCATGTCCATTGAGTCGGTGATGTCATCCAACCATCTCATCCTCTGTTGTCCCCTTCTCCTCCTGGCCTCAATTTTTCCCAGCATCAGGATCTTTTCCAGTGAGTCAGCTCTTCACATCAGGTGGCCAAAGTATTGGAGTTTCAGCTTCAGCTTCAGTCCTTCCAATGAATATTCAGGACTGGTCTCCTTTAGGATGGACTGGTTGGATCTCCTTGCAGTCCAAGAGACTCTCAAGAGTCTTCTCCAACACCACAGTTCAAAAGCATTAACTCTATGGTGCTCAGCTTTCTTTATAGTCCAACTCTCACATCCATACATGACCACTGGAAAAATCAGCTTTGTCAGCAAAGTTTTTAATATTCTGTTTAGGTTGGTCATAGCTTTTCTCCCAAGGTGCAAGCATCTTTTAATTTCATGGCTGCAAGTCACCATTTGCAGTGATTTTGGAGCCCCCAAAATAAAGTTTCTCACTGTTTACATTGTTTCCCCATCTATCTGCCATGAAGTCGTGGGACCATATGCCATGATCTTTGTTTTCTCAATGTTGAGTTTTAAGCCAACTTTTTCACTCTCCTCTTTCACTTTCATCAAGAGGCTTTTTAGTTCTTCTTCACTTTCTCTCAAAAGGGTGGTGTCATTGTTCTCCAAATAGGTCCCCTGCAGCCAGCTCTCACTCTGGTCTTGATTAGTGTCTTGCCTTTGCCAACTAGTTCTCCTCATTCTGGCTTTGCACAGTCCTGGCTGCCAATCAGCTCTGAGTTCCCTCTTTCCACATCGTCACCTTTGAATATCTGACAACTTCATTTCAGGTCTCGGTCACTATTCACCTCTCTCTCTCAGCTCATCTTTTTCATCATTCTTGATTAACTGTGGTGAATCACCTCCAGCTCTGGGACCTGAATTTGGTTCCTGCTCCAATCTTATCTTGGTTAGTGCCATGTTAGTTCCTGGGAATGACCTCCAACCCGGGATGTGGTACAGCAGTGTGAGTCTGACCAAGCCAGGCATAATAACAGCCATGAGGATATGCTTGGTCACCTATTAGCTACAATTTTATTTTAGCCCTTTTACCAGGATTTGGATAAGAAAAAGTAAATGTAAAAACACAAAACAGTGTCAACACACAACCCCCTTTACATTATTTCAGAAATGCCCTCTCTTTCCCCTTTACCTTGGTACCACCACCACTTCATCTATCATTGGAAGTACTGTAGGAATGGGTCTCCCCTAGTGATCCAGTAGCTAATACTCCATGCTTCCAATGCAGGGGGCCCGGGTCCCCTCCCTGGTCAGGGAGCTAGATCTCACAGGCTGCAACTAAAAGCTCACAGGCTGCAACTAATGGAAGACCCAGCATAGTCAAATAAATATATACATTTTTAAAAAAAAAAAGAATCTGTAGGAACCACTTATACCATCTGATTCAATTCCGCAATGTGACAAAAGAGAAAACTGATGCAAACTGCTTTATCTATTTCATTAAGAAGTAGTTCAATTTTTTAATTAAAAAAGTTGTTTAAATTTAATTTTGGTCATAATAATGATGATCACAGTTGTAGGAGTGGTGACAAATGTAGAGCCTGGTGGAATTAATGGAAAGATCCTCGGACTAAAAAGACCTAAGTCCTGATTCTACTTCCCCTTCTTCCCCTTGTGCTACTGACACAAGTCACTTCTTTCCAACCTCAGATTGCTGGAGAGGGGTAAAAGGAAGGAGCTGATTTGGGTAATGCCCAAGTTTTCCTTCTGAAATTCTAATGTTCCTGATGATAAAGTTATGGTTTCAAAAATACCCTTACACTCACTTGTTCCATGGCTGAGTCCATGTATTTCTAGCCATATGCAACTTATCAATATTTGAAGCCAAAATAAAAGTTAATCATAACCAGTATAGTATTTGCATAACAGTCTACCATTTCCTGAGCAGTTACTGACAACCTCTCTCATTCACTTCTTATCAGTAGAAGGTAAGATTGGATCACCATTCCACAGATGAGGAAACACACTCAAAAAGTTCAGTGACTTGACTTGTCCAGGGTCTTACAGACTTTAGGAGGCAGAATCCAGGCATGAACCTACTGTTGATATATGTATTCTCTTGTCATTATCTAACAACTTCTTCATCATTGTTATTAAAAAATGGACAAATGAAACCATTAAAAGCATTATCAAATCATAACTTCCTCCTTTCCTCCATCCATCTTCCTTCTTCTCTTCATTTCTTTCATATTTCTAATCTCAGGAAAGGTAGTGGACCCCTTCCATTTCTAGATGTATGCTGGCTATAATAACTTAAGCCTAATTTTATGGGGTTTTATGTTATTTTGTTTCTGATACTCTTATAATTGACCTCACTTCTATCTCACTGCATCTGCTCCATATACAGTATTACTGCTGAGAAGAGGATAATTCTGTGTTTTTATTGCTACTAAGGTTTATAGTGTGAATTCAAAGTGATATAAGAAGACTGTTGTCCTAGAAAAACATCTTCCCCTAAGGGAAAAAAAAATTGCTTTAAATATTTTAGTTGGTATTACTAGTAGTCTTATTACCATTCTTCCACTGAAGGGAACAAAACACTCATGTTTTAAGAGGTGAACGTTGAGTGTTCAATCGGGAGAAAACCTCTTTTAGACACATTAATTCTTTCTGTCTATTAAGTGTGGGTAATGCTAAAAGGTCAAGAGAGCATTCTTTACAGGGGTATATTCTTGCCATTGCCAAGAGCCTGATGCAAAATACATCATCATTCTCTAGCAATCATACTGGTATCATGCATGCATGTCTGCTCAGTTGCTAAGTATATGACTCTCTGAGACCCTATGGACCATAGCCCCACCAGGCTCCTCTGTCCATGGGACTTCTCAGTTAAGAATTCTGGAATGGGTTGCCATTTCCTCTTCCAGGGGATCTTCCTGACCCAGGGATTGAACCTGGGTCTCCTATGTCTCTTGCATTGGCAGGCAGATTCTTTACCACTGCACCACCTAGGAAGCCCATTGCTGTCATGAAGAATGAATAAACCAGAGGTGGGCTATGCTATATGCAACTTAACAAAGTCTATGGCTGCAAAACTGTTTTCCCCTCCCTCCATACACAAACACACACACAGACATATTCACATACCTTTTCATACCCAGCAATGTACATTTTGACAGGGACCCAGCACCTGTTTTCATGACAACTTAGAGACCAAAACAGGCAGCATGTAGGCAGTGGTGCAGCTGAGTGAAAAGAAATCTGACGTTGGCTTCAAGAAAGCTGGGTTCCCAACTCCTGCAGCTAAGTCATTCCAGTCTTTGGATCCATGTTTTCTAACATAGAGAACTAGTCAGTAAATTTGATGATTTCAAAATTTCCTTCCAGATCTAAGGTTCTATGAATTCAAGAAAAGAGTTAGAAACAGTATCTTTGCTCAGGTAGTCCATCCACTATATCCAAACTGCTTTTCAACCAGTTTTGAGAGTTTGAACAATGCTTACACTTACAATTCACTTTTTCAGACCTGGGACAGGATGTATTTTACATGATTATTTATCTGTCCACAGACACTGCAGGTTCACTGCTTGTTAACCCATTAAATACAAGGCCCAGTGGAAGACATGAAAAGGAGAGAAACATTGTCTCCAGCCTTCAGGTTCTTTCACTTTAATTGTTGAGACAGATTATAGACACAAAGGCACTGCAAAGTACTATCAAAAGGGCCATTGGTTTTCCAGTGAGGTAAGGTAGAACTCTCTCTGGAAACAAAACTTCCTGGTGGAGTTGGCATGTGAGCAGGACCTTGAAGGATGGTTAGGATACAGCTCTACAGAATGGAATGGGAATGAGGAAGGGCCACGGGCAAGTCAAGGAGGCAGGGACCAGGAAGTTTCCGTTTGACTTCAGCTAAGTCTTGGTCACTGAACTGGTCTTGTGAAAACTTTAGTAACATTCAACAACCTGGATGAAACTGGAGGTCATAGGCAAAGTGAACTGTGCAGTCACAGAAGGTCAAACACTAAAGGATTCTACTTATATGAGGAATCTATAACAGTCAAACTCAGAAGCAGGGAGTAGAATAGTGGTTGCAGAGACCAGAGGAAGGGGAAAATGGGGAACTGCTGTGTGTGTGTGTGTGTGTGTGTGCACGCTCAGTCATGTCCTACTCTTTGTGACCCCATGGATTGTAGACTGCCAGGCTCCTCTGTCCATGGAATTTTATAGGCAAGAACATTGGAGTGGGTTGCTATTTCCTCTTCCAGGGGATCTTCCCAACCTAGGGACTGAACCCACATCTCTTGCATCTCCTGCATTGGCAGGTGGATTCTTTACCACTTCACCTCCTGGGAAGGCTGCTATGGGGAACTGCTATTCAATGGATAAAAAATTTCAGTTCTGCAAGATGAAGAACTGGAGATCTGCTGAACAACAACCTGTCTACAGTTAACAGTACTATACTGTAGACTTAAAAATTTTTATGTGTAAAAATTTTTGCCATAATGAAAAAACTCTTATGAAGATTGTTATTGTTCATAAACCTATTTTAATTTCATCTAGTTAGCTGGACCAAGTGAAATTTATAGCACTACTATGAAAATAATCAATTACATGCTTTAAATACATACAATTATGTTATTCCCTATCATTCCTCAATAATCTGAAAAAACCAAGTAGTTTATCAATTCTTTACCTGAACATCCCTAATCACTTTCCAAATTATGTTTTTATCAATTTACCTTTGGTTAAGATGTAGGAATTATGGTCTTTGGAGAATGTGGACTTAGGAAAATAAAGAGAGACAAGCATATTGGCAACTTAACATGAAATTATAGATTACATAGAATACATAGATTTATATGAATTTATATAGAATTACATGAATACATAGATCCTCTCACCCAGGTTTATACTGCCTGGTCCAACAGAAAGTGTGCTCCATACAAACTGAAATCACCAATATTTGTAATTGACATGCATGTTCACAGAACTTACTCAATTGCTCAATATTCTCCATCAAATTCAAAGAAACCCTAATGGAACATTTCTAAGTATTCAACTATAAAGCCTATCTAAATGTAGGGACACTCTCATAAATACCTTGCCTTGCCTTTTTTGGCAAAGTAATCTGAATTATTCAGGTGGTGTGATCCATGTAGGTCAAAAGTATATGTATGTTTTTAATTGGGCTAAGAAAATCCTTTATTTTTTTATTTTTATTTTTCTTTATCTTTCCGTACTGTCCACCACAAAACGTCATACGTATACCAAGACATATTTAAATTGCTAAAGGCAAATATGCCTTAATAAAATGTCAATTTACAAGAGAATTCCAATATAACTAGCATTAACATAATGTCACAAGAACATCCTTTCTACTGTACCCATAACTTGTAACTCTTAGAAATACAATTTAATCTTTCTGTGCTCTATGAGGATTTCACAGAGTTCTAAACGTCAACTGCATTTACTTGCACTGGGGGTATATTTAACTAGGGAGACACCAACATTTGTAGAATAAAGCACTTTGGGATAATGAGGAATAAATTCTCCAGTGAACACTCAGTCTGAAAGTTAATATCGTCACACCTAGAACGAGCAAAGTCTAGAGAATCCTTTCATTAGAAACCACAGTTTAAAAAGAAGGTAATTTTAAGCATTTTTCTTCTGAAGGCATAATAACACAACATTCATGTTAGAGAAGAGCTGTAGCTCTATCAAATAGTGCAATTAACTTTTAAAACTAATTCAGCAACAGTGTCACAACCCAAAAATCTTTCTAGCACCAGGCAGAAATTTTCTATCATGTTAAGACAAGTATAACAAAAGATACTGAGAATTCTCTAATTAGCATAGAGGAAATAACCAACAAAATGTATGACCAGTGAAACATACAGTGGAAAGGATCACATGACCTAGTGAACATAAATTTTAAATGCCAGAGAATGAAGTATGTCATAAGCCAAGAACTCAGGACAGTGATTCCAGAGATGTTTCCTTGCCTTCCTTGAGCAAAGGGTTTTCCCAATAGGCTAGTGACCAAGGGTTTGTCCTTAACTTTGGAGAAGCCCTGTAATGACCTGCATAATTATGTAGTTGTTGTGTTAATGTATTTACAGAGGAAGGATCACTGGATAATGAACTATATGTAGCTCAATTACTTAGCCTGAGATTAACGTATCCCCATGAACTCCTTCATGTTTCAATATAATTTTGAATTAAAAGCGCTCCTTCAAACAGAGAATCAGTACTCTTTAGAGAAGAGCCAAAAACCTCTCTCCTGACCCTGACTTTGCATTCAGAAGGCTCTTGAACCTAGCATTTGGCTCCTGGCTCCTCATTTATGATCTCTTGTTGAAGGGGTGCTGTAACCCTCCCATCAGCCAATCAATATTCGAGCTTGGCACTTTTAAGACCGGGTCTTATGACCTCCAATGTAACCACCATTTTCACGTAAGAATTACTGAGAACAGAATGTTTTCTAAAACTGGTACAAATAAACTTTAAGATTTGACTTTTGGAGGATCTTACCTATTTAAAAGTTTCAAAGAAAAACATCTTGAAGTAGCAAGTGGTATTTCAAGTTTTTTGTTTTTTTTTTTTTTTTTGAAACTAAATTAGACCAGAATGTATAATCATATTTTAAATAAACCACTGTAAGACATGCATACACCCCAAGTTGTGTATAGCTGACTCAGGCTATAATTTACACATTAATATTCACAATCTAACCCAGCTACTTCAAACTACTCACAACCAGCTTTACTTCTTTACTTATAGAATTTCCCTGGAAAGGATCAGTGTTTGCTGGGAAACTAAATGTCTATGTTCTAATTGTGTTTCTGAGACCTCATTTCAAGATCTCAGAAAAGTCTCCTAGAAAACTCTGTGAGAGGATATTTCCATAAGTGAATTCATAATAAATGCCTGTTAATAAGGGTGACGTGTCTAAAAGTAGTTATCTCAGGTAAGTAACAGACTGTTACAGTATAAATCCTGAGCATTCATGCCATTTTTAGTTTCTATAAGGGTAATGGTAATAATGATACTAATTCTTTATAACATTGGTCTTGATTTAGAATGTCTATTTCTTTCTGATACTATCTCTGTGCTAAAAGGTAATATCCAGAAGAGAGATGTGAGGAAAGATAATGCAATTATTTTGTCCCATTTCAACATTATTGTCCTAGCGTAATTTCATGTCTCAGTTTCTCTCTACCACTTTGAAAACCGGTGTCAGTCATCTTGTTGGGGAAAATTTTCTTCTCAAGTTGCTGAGGTTTTTATAAATATTGTTATTATTATGAGACGAGTCCAATCTAAATGTCCATTTACACTATATGCACATGTGTATTCAGTCGCTAAGCCATGTCCTGTCCTACTCTTTGTGACCCCATGGACTGTAGCTCATTAGGCTCCTTTGTCCATGGGATTGTCCAGGCAAGAAGACTGGAGTGGGTTACCATTTGCTTCTCCAGGGGATCTTCCCGACCCAGGAGTCAAACCCACGTCTCCTGCATCAGCAAGCGGATTCTTTAACACTGAGCCACCTGGGATAATATATGTGCGCTTTTCTTAACAAACACACATATACTGTATCATATGACATGAAATAAAATTTAATGTTTTCAAATTTCCCCATCCTTGTTTTGTAACTGACCTGTATCTACTGTAAAATATAGAACAAACCAGATCCATTTCCAACTGTGCAGATGGCTCATTATCCAGCTGTCTTAAAGATAGAAAGATTAGTGAGTCTAAGCGTGGTGCTAGGAAGGTGCAAAAACTCTGGGAACTTGAAAACTAACCTCAAGCCAAATCTTTCTGCTCATGGTCCAAATCTCCCACTGGGAAATAAAGTTGAGATCTGAGATAAGACTTCCCATATTACTCCAGAGGTGATACAACATTCATTTCATTTACTATATTGATAGAGCAAATGAGCACACAAGCGTACACACACACACACACACACACACACACAATCTCTCTCTCTCTCCAACTCTGTCTCTTAAATTTGTAACAGAAGTGGAGTTGCAAGTTTAGAGTCTTTTTTCTCCATTTTTCTTCCCCTTTTAATAAAGTACTGAAAATACTGTATTAAACATATATGGGCTAAAATATATATTTTCTGTAAATATACTTTCAGAAACAACATTTTCTTCATTTTATTAAAAGGGGAAGACCACTGCTCCTAAAAATTTC
Source organism: Tragelaphus eurycerus (assembly GCA_935064755.1). Classification (NCBI taxonomy): domain Eukaryota; kingdom Metazoa; phylum Chordata; class Mammalia; order Artiodactyla; family Bovidae; genus Tragelaphus; species Tragelaphus eurycerus. The sequence goes on along the minus strand of CAKXYN010000034.1, from coordinate 4,302,729 downwards.
TATCCTCGACCCATCATCTGGTGTCATTAATTCAGCTTTGTGTGCATATACGTATTTTTTTAAGTCCTCATAAACACACAAAATACCAAGGTAGGCCCTTTTACACAGCTGGTGTTTGCAGTCTGTGGGTTTGGTGGTGTTAATGATGTAGGCATACTCTTGGTTGTGCCCATGTCTCCAGCTAGAAAACAGATTCATGTAATTCGTGTCACCTTTGTTGACAGGAAGGTCAGCAGCCTGAACAATTTTCTTTATTTATTCACTTGCCCTTTATTTCGTTTTTTGGTGGGGGAGGACTCAGGGATAGGGTGATATGGACATATACATTTACTTATGATGACTATAAGCATGCTGTTTGAGTTTTTAAAAGATCTAAATAATATTTGCATGCAACAGTTCAACACATATCTTATGATAGACAAGGTGACTATACACAGAACAACAGTGAAATTTGGGGAAATGGATCCCTGGAGAAGCAACAGTATTTTACTTATACTATCTGTTTTCAAATCAGATCTTCAAGCAAATACTAGAAGTAGGGAACACAATGGATGAGTGTGTGGTCATGCAGCTGCAGTGCTCTTGAAGGGGGACAAAGAACAGGAAATAGGTACTTGGCATGGAGCTGTCTGCCCTCTATGGTTAAAGGCACACTCTAGGGTGGCAGTTTAGTTTCTTCTTGTTTGTCAGGGAAAGACGTAAGAGTAAGAACACCATGTTGAAAATACCCCCTAGACGTGGAGAGAGAGAGTGCCCTCAGAGGATGTCATCATCACCTCTCTGCATAAGCATTGTCTTCATTGACAAGCTCAAACTGTCAATGAAGGTTCTGGGGAATCTTCACCAGGACTCTGTTCAGATGACAAGTCTCTCTCAATGGCATGCATCTTCTCATTTCAAGAGAGATTTCTTCTGCCATCCCCACCAGATCCTTGTTCAGAGACAATTTCAGATCTGACTCATTAAAGTAAAAGGGATATCCTGTGGTTCCAATTCAGATCGGCCAGAGGCATGAAGACCTTAGGGTGTCTACATTCATCAGGTAGAAGTAGTATGCTACTAAGAATCAAAGAGCCTCCTGGGCAAATGATAATAACCCACAGTTATGAACAACTTTCTTCTTTCCCCAGGGGCATCCCATATCCCCAAGGACATCAATGTTTATCAAAGCTCTAGCTGTTCAAAGGACTCTGGAATCTAAGGAAGACGGCTTGGTTGTATCTGACCATAATATTAATTTTCCCAAGATTTCAGTAAATATACTTCTTCTGGAAGAAATATATCTCCCAAAACATCTTATGACCTATCTACTGTATTTGATATCCATTCTTTCATTTTAGAACAAATCTGTTTTCTACCAGTCTCAATTGTTCACTTTTTCCATCTCTACTTCACTGATGTGAGTGTCCTCCTGGCTAACTTTCAGGATGTTTGGACTCAATCCCCATTTTGTGTCCCAGCTCTCATCCTATTCTCTCATGGCAGGAGCATTAAAGGCTAGATGTAGACGATGGTAAAATAAATCAAAGCGAACATCCCTTTTTCTCAGTGGTATTTGCCAATATTATGAGAATAAAGAATAATAATGAGAATAAAGAAGCCCAAGCCTACTCCCATGTTATGGACCAAACTGTCTCCTCAAAACTTTTCTGGTCAAGTTCTAAACTCCAGTTCCTTAGAAAGTTACTGTAATTATAGTTAGATTGTGATTAAATATGGTTAAATAAGATGTGCCAAGTTAAATGGGTTAAATAGGTGCCAAGTTGACTAGAGATGGGCTTGTGATGGTTAATTTTGTGTGTCCACTTGGCTGGGATATGGTGCCTATAGTCTAAATGTGTTAATGAGGGTGTTTTTGGATGAGCTTCAATTTAAATAGGTAGACTTTAAGTAAAGCTCATTGCCCTTCTATAATGCGAGTGGAACATCATTTAGTTGGTTGGAGACCTGAATAGAGCACAAGACTGATCTCCTTAAGCAAGAAGAATTCTGCCAGGAGACGACATTTATAACTTGAACTTCAATATCAGCTCTTCTCTGGGTCTATAACCTGCTGATCCACTGTGCACATTTCAGACCTCCCTAATCACATGAACCAATTCGTTAAAATAAATTTCTTCCTATACATGTAGACACACATTCTATGAGTTCTGTCCCCCTGGAGAGCCTTAACGAAAATAGATTTAAGGGCCTAGATCTGATAGATAAGAGTGCCTGATGAACTATGGAATGAGGTTCGTGACATTGTACAGGAGACAGGGATCAAGACCATCCCCATGGAAAAGAAATGCAGAAAAGCAAAATGGCTGTCTGGGGAGGCCTTACAAATAGCTGTGAAAAGAAGAGAAGCGAAAAGCAAAGGAGAAAAGGAAAGATATAAACATCTGAATGCGGAGTTCCGAAGAATAGCAAGAAGAGATACGAAAGCCTTCTTCAGCGATCAATGCAAAGAAATAGAGGAAAACAACAGAAGGGGAAAGACTAGGGATCTCTTCAAGAAAATCAGAGATACCAAAGGAACATTTCATGCAAAGATGGGCTCGAGAAAGGACAGAAATAGTATGGACCTAACAGAAGCAGAAGATAATAAGAAGAGGTGGCAAGAATACACAGAAGAACTGTACAAAAAAGAGCTTCACGACCCAGATCATGATGGTGTGATCACTGACCTAGAGCCAGACATCCTGGAATGTGAAGTCAAGTGGGCCTTAGAAGGCATCACTACGAACAAAGCTAGTGGAGGTGATGGAATTCCAGTGGAGCTGTTCCAAATCCTGAAAGATGATGCTGTGAAAGTGCCGCACTCAATATGCCAGCAAATTTGGAAAACTCAGCAGTGGCCACAAGATTGGAAAGGGTCAGTTTTCATCCCAATCCCAAAGAATGGCAATGCCAAAGAATGCTCAAACTACTGCACAATTGCACTCATCTCACACGCTAGTAAAGTAATGCTCAAAATTCTCCAAGCCAGGCTTCAGCAATATGTGAACCGTGAACTTCCTGATGGTCAAGCTGGTTTTAGAAAAGGCAGAGGAACCAGAGATCAAATTGCCAACATCCGCTGGATCATGGAAAAAGCAAGAGAGTTCCAGGAAAACATCTATTTCTGCTTTATTGACTATGCCAAAGCCTTTGACTGTGTAGATCACAATAAACTGTGGAAAATTCTGAAAGAGATGGGAATACCAGACCACCTGATCCGCCTCTTGAGAAATTTGTATGCAGGTCAGGAAGCAACAGTTAGAACTGGTCATGGAACAACAGACTGGTTCCAAGTAGGAAAAGGAGTACTTCAAGGCTGTATATTGTCACCATGTTTATTTAACTTATATGCAGAGTACATCATGAGAAATGCTAGACTGGAAGAAACACAAGCTGGAATCAAGATTGCCAGGAGAAATATCAATAACCTCAGATATGCAGATGACACCACCCTTATGGCAGAAAGTGAAGAGGAACTCAAAAGCCTCTTGATGAAAGTGAAAGTGGAGAGTGAAAAGGTTGGCTTAAAGCTCAACATTCAGAAAACGAAGATCATGGCATCTGGTCCCATCACTACATGGGAAATAGATGGAGAAACAGTGGAAACAGTGTCAGACGTTATTTTTCTGGGCTCCAAAATCACTGCAGATGGTGACTGCAGCCATGAAATGAAAAGACGCTTACTCCTTGGAACGAAAGTTATGACCAACCTAGATCAGATCAGATCAGATCAGTCGCTCAGTCGTGTCCGACTCTTTGCGACCCCATGAACCGCAGCAGGCCAGGCCTCCCTGTCCATCACCAGCTCCCGGAGGTCACTCAGACTCGCATCCATCGAGTCAGTGATGCCATCCAGCCATCTCATCCTCTGTCGTCCCCTTCTCCTCCTGCCCTCAATCCCTCCCAGCATCAGAGTCTTCTCCAATGAGTCAACTCTTCACATGAGGTGGCCAAAGTACTGGAGCTTCAGCTTTAGCATCATTCCTTCCAAAGAAATCCCAGGATTGATCTCCTTCAGAATGGACTGGTTGGATCTTCTTGCAGTCCAAGGGACTCTCAAGAGTCTTCTCCAACACCACACTTCAAAAGCATCAATTCTTCGGCGCTCAGCCTTCTTCACAGTCCAGATCTCACATCCATACATGACCATAGGAAAGACCATAGCCTTGACTAGGTGAACCTTTGTTGGTAAAGTAATGTCTCTGCTTTTGAATATGCTATCTAGGTTGGTCGTAACTTTCCTTCCAAGGAGCAAGCGTCTTTTAATTTCATGGCTGCAGTCACCATCTGCAGTGATTTTGGAGCCCAGAAAAATAACGTCTGACACTGTTTCCACTGTTTCTCCATCTATTTCCCATGTAGTGATGGGACCAGATGCCATGATCTTCGTTTTCTGAATGTTGAGCTTTAAGCCAACCTTTTCACTCTCCACTTTCACTTTCATCAAGAGGCTTTTGAGTTCCTCTTCACTTTCTGCCATAAGGGTGGCGTCATCTGCATAGATAGCATATTCAAAAGCAGAGACATTACTTTGCCAACAAAGGTTCGCCTAGTCAAGGCTATGGTCTTTCCTGTGGTCATGTATGGATGTGAGAGCTGGACTGTGAAGAAGGCTGAGCGCCTAAGAATTGATGCTTTTAAACTGTGGTGTTGGAGAAGACTCTTGAGAGTCCCTTGGACTGCAAGGAGATCCAACCAGTCCATTCTGAAGGAGATCAGCCCTGGGATTTCTTTGGAAGGAATGATGCTAAAGCTGAAACTCCAGTATTTTGGCCACCTCATGCGAAGAGTTGACTCATTGGAGAAGTCTCTGATGCTGGGAGGAACTGGGGGCAGGAGGAGAAGGGGACGACAGAGGATGAGATGGCTGGATGGCATCACTGACTCGATGGATGTGAGTCTGAGTGACCCCCGGGAGTTGGTGATGGACAGGGAGGCCTGGCGTGCTGCAGTTCATGGGGTCGCAAAGAGTCAGACACGACTGAGCGACTGATCTGATCTGATCTGTTCCTAGGCTCTGAGTCTGGAAATGATACGTGGGAACTTTCCAGCTGCATTTGGTTTTAAAGGATCTACTCTCTGCAGGTGGTTATGTTGAAAGTTCTGGGGATTGACAGAGGCTTTCTTTTTTGGATTACTTTTTACATACGTAATAAAAAAAATAAATCTATCCTCATGCACCATATTTTTATTGCTATCACTATTCCTATGCAGCATGCAACATCAGACTATCACTACCTGAGCACACGCGCAGCGACTGTGCTTCTAGAAAGGGCCAAGGAATAAATAACAGTGACATGACTGTGTCACACTGCAGTCTGTCACTTGAGCACTCTGTAAGGGGAGGGTGAAGGATGCTCCTTTTCCACCTTCTTTCCTTTAAGCCGCTCCTTCAAATACCAGGACACCTGCAGATATTCTCCATTGGCAGAATCCTAAAATCAAATGTGAGACTAACAATCATGTTGAGAACTGAACATTTACCTCCTTCTCCCCTACTAAGACCAGACTAAAGGGGAGAAAATTTTTCCTTTAAAACCAGGATAAGCAATTCAATTTATGCTCTATATTCTGACAGTTATTAAACAGCTATTATAGGTAATGCCAAGTATGTTATCTTAGTATTTAGGGTTTTTTCCCACTGTTTTCCTCTCAGCCCTGAATTTTATCCAATTCCCTATAAATATTTTTTATAATACTGTTTACATTTCATTAAAACAAATGCTCTATTTTTTAAAGCCAAGTATATATTTGAATATGTTTGTATGCATGTGATATATAGCTTTTAAGTTGGAAAGTGTAGATACTGAACACTATTTTAAGAATTACAAAAGACACATAATGAATCCCTTGAAATATTATTCCCACATGAAGCATTTCCTTGGTATATCATTCAGATCACCTTGTCCCCTATGGGAATAAACCCATTACCCTGAGATTTCACTGCATTCATTTTGCAACTGAAGGAAAAAAAATACTGTATATGCCAGTTAATCATCCCAGATGTAATCACCAGCTGCACTCTCTGCTTTGTTTATGAGCATATTTTACTTCAGGTAAACACTGTAATTCTGGCAGAAAATTGTGCCTGATGGATACAAACCCTGCCATTACGTATTCATTATTTTTTTCTTAAGAATATTTATGTTTGTACAGGAGAGAATGTGAAATTAGAGGAAGGGAAAGTTGAATTCTGGTCTTGGCTCTACCACCCTGATTCTAGACAAGTTAATTAGTCTCAGTTTTCACATCTATAAATTGGGATAATACAATTTAAAGGGTGGGGCTGTGAAAGGTAAAAGGAATAATTTATGTGAAAATTTGCAGTACTTGGACATAGCTTTTGCTCAGTTATTGACTGTTTAACCTATTCTTTTCTGTAAAAAATAAGTATCATATCTGCTCTATATTTTAAGTATACATGAGGAAAAAATATGATAAGAACCACAAATACTTGTCAGATCAGATCAGATCAGTCGCTCAGTCGTGTCCAACTCTTTGCGACCCCATGAACTGCAGCACGCCAGGCCTCCCTATCGGGGTACCCTAAAAGTGAAACACAGTTATAAGTATAATCGGTCATGTGTGTGTTTGTGTGTTTTTTCCTATATTCTGTGTTAAATCCATTCACCTTAGTTCCTGTTGGACAGCACCCATCAGCATTACTGGTATTTCTAACTTCCTCCCATGTGCCTGTCCCAGCCTTTAAGTCCAGTTCAATTCAGCATGAAAAATGTCAGCGGAAATGTTTCAGAAATGGTTGACAGAGTCAAGTCATTGTTCATGGTGGAAATTAATGAGTAACTGCCAGTTAATATCTTAATTCAACCCTGATGACAGAATTCACATTCACAGGACAGTGTTGGCCAGCTGCAGAAAATCCACAACTGAATAGAGGGTGAGTCATTCATTCATTTTCTCAGGATTGGGCAGTTCAAGTGCAATTCATAAAAAAGTAAAGGAGAGAGAGGTTCTCTCTGCCAGAAAAGTGGCCTGAAAAAAGGAGACAGGAGATTTTTTTTTCCATGGATACTGAAAGAAGTTAATAAACAAAGCCCAGCAAGGTCAAATTTTTTGGAGAGATGTTCATTCATAAAATGAAGGTTCCATTTTATTTGGTTCTATCACATTAATACAGGGAGAGCTTCGAGTCAGCACTTTCCACAGGTAACTACATGGGTCCTCTTGGACTACTTATTTGTTGCCTATTTATTTGTCACCTATTTAAGAGGATTTTTTTTGGGGGGGGGAGGGTATGGTTTCTCTTTCACCAAAATGGAAAAGGTTAAGAATAACACTACCAAATATTACACTGTATGGTTAACTCAAATTGATATGGGAAGTGGGCTGGACTGGCTTCTTGGTGACTTGAAGCAGAGCTCCAATACTGTTCTTCAGGTGAAGCCAGACAAAATTTAGCCTCCAGTAGGATGGAATCAGTCTTTCATCCATAAGGCTTCATACTTCCAGTTGTTCAAGCTGGTTTTAGAAAAGGCAGAGGAACCAGAGATCAAATTGCCAACATCTGCTGGATCATCGAAAAAGCAAGAGAGTTCCAGAAAAACATCTATTTCTACTTTATGGACTACACCAAAGCCCTTTACTGTGTGGATGACAATAAACTGTTGTACATTCTGAAAGAGATGGGAATACCAGACCACTTGACTTGCCTCTTGAGAAACCCATATGCAGGTCAGTAAGCAACAGTTAGAACTGGACATGGAACAACATACTGATTCCAAATAGGAAAAGGAGTATGTCAAGGCTGTATATTGTCACCCTGCTTATTTATCTTATATGCAGAGTACATCATGAGAAACGCTGGGCTGGAAGAAGCACAAGCTGGAATCAAGATTGCCAGGAGAAATATCAATAACCTCAGATATGCAGATGACACCACCCTTATGGCAGAAAGTGAAGAGGAACTAAAAAGCCTCTTGATGAAAGTGAAAAAGTTGCCTTAAAGCTCAACATTGAGAAAACGAAGATTATGGCATCTGGTCCCTTTACTTCATGGCAAATAGATGGGGAAACAGTGGAAACAGTGTCAGACTTTATTTTGGGAGGCTCCAAAATCACTGCAGATGGTGACTGCAGCCATTAAATTAAAAGACGCTTACTCCTTGGAAGGAAAGTTGTGACCAACCTAGACAGCATATTCAAAAGCAGAGACATTACTTTGCCAACAAAGGTTCGCCTAGTCAAGGCTATGGTCTTTCCTGTGGTCATGTATGGATGTGAGAGCTGGACTGTGAAGAAGGCTGAGCGCCTATGAATTGATGCTTTTAAACTGTGGTGTTGGAGAAGACTCTTGAGAGTCCCTTGGACTGCAAGGAGATCCAACCAGTCCATTCTGAAGGAGATCAATCCTGGGATTTCTTTGGAAGGACTGATGCTAAAGCTGAAACTCCAATCCTTTGGCCACCTCATGCAAAGAGTTGACTCATTGGAAAAGACTCTGATCCTGGGAGGGATTGGGGCAGGAGGAGAAGGGGACGACAGAGGATGAGATGGCTGGATGGCATCACTGACTCAATGGATGCGAGTCTGAGTGACCTCCGGGAGCTGGTGATGGACAGGGAGGCCTGGCGTGCTGCAGTTCATGGGGTCGCAAAGAGTCGGATACGACTCAGCGACTGATCTGATCTGATCTGAATGGTAAACAGATCACATTAATGGTAATCTTCACCTGACTCTATAAAGGAGTTCCTAAGACATATAGGCATAAAAGAAGAGAGGGAAAAACTATATAGAACAACAGGGAAGCTATAGTTCATTGCATATACTTCAAAGCATATACTTTCCCACTCGCATGAAAGAGGAAAAAAGAAGACAACAGTAGCTTTTTGAGGATTATCTCCTCCAATAATATTTGTGCAATGCTCAAGTAATGCTACAGGTAGACTCAGAAATTTGGAAACACAAGTAAGTGGATATTAACATTTATGCTTGCAGTGGTTAATGATTTTAAAGAGTTAATTTTATTTAAGTAAGGCCACAATGTGATTATTATGAGAAGAAACTGGAATAATTTCAAAAGCCCTGGGTTCTAGATTATATCCTGTTTGCCTGATTCACATCTGATTTCTTCTTATTATTATGACATGAGTAGTATCTTCTTCATTTGGTTACTAGACTGCAAGGAGATCCAACCAGTCCATTCTGAAGGAGATCAGCCCTGGGATTTCTTTGGAAGGAATGATGCTCAAGCTGAAACTCCAGTACTTTGGCCACCTCATGCGAAGAGTTGACTCACTGGAGAAGTCTCTGATGCTGGGAGGGATTGGGGGCAGGAGGAGAAGGGGACGACAGAGGATGAGATGGCTGGATGGCATCACTGACTCGATGGATGTGAGTCTCAGTGACCTCTGGGAGTTGGTGATGGACAGGGAGGCCTGGCGTGCTGGGATTCATGGGGTCGCAAAGAGTCGGACACGACTGAGCGACTGATCTGATCTGAATATGATAAGTCATGGAGGAGTTTGAGGCTGATATCTTTAGGGGCTTAAAAGCTTCAGATAGGGGCTTCCTTGGAGGTCTGTCTGGTGGTTAACAATCTGCCTTCCAATGCAGGGAGCGTAGCTTTAACCTCTTGTTGGGGAACTAAGATCCTACATGCTGATGAGGCAACTAAGCCTGTGGGCTGCAACTACGGAACCCATGCACTCCAGAGCGCATGCGCTACACCTAGAAAAGCTCATGCGTTGCAACAACCACAACAAAATTAATTTTTTTAAAAAAGCTAAAGATAAATGTTTACATTTATCTTTGTCTTTATGGAGTATGTTGTCTTTATGGAGTATCTCTACAAAAGTTCTCATTTTATTTAAGGGCTAACACTTACATGGAGCTTACCCTAGCCCTGTTGCTGTTCCAGCATCTTACACATAGTAACTCATTTAACTTACTCACAATAACAACCCATAAGCAACTCCTATCATCATCCCTATTTTGCATGAGGAGAATGAGGCAACTTGCCAAAAAGCACATAGCAAAGAATAGTATATTTAAGATTTGAATTTAGGCCATCTTATCCAGAGATTTCGGGGAAGGCAATGGCACCCCACCCCAGTACTCTTGCCTGGAAAATCTCATGGATGGAGGAGCCTGGTAGGCTCCAGTCCATGGGGTCGCTAAGATTCGGACACAACTGAGCGACTTCACTTTCACTTTTCACTTTCATGCATTGGAGGAGGAAATGGCAACCCACTCCAGTATTCTTGCCTGGAGAATCCCAGGGACAGTGGAGCCTGGTGGGCTGTCTATGGGATCGCACAGAGTCGGACACGACTGAAGCGACTTAGCAGCATCCAGAGATTTTGTTTTAACTACTATATGTCTTTCAAGCATTTTTAAAATTAAAGCTGTTCTACCTCTAGATTGTCCATATTAATCGGAAGGAATAATCAATAACTTGCTCATAAATAGTGCATAAATTCTTCCTAAACCCCACCCAGTAATTAACAAATATGGCTACAATGAAAGAAATCTACCACACTCATTCTTTTCTCCACATGGCCAATTTCATCATGAATTTGCAATAGGGACACTGAGAATGAAATGGCCTGAGTTACTTTTAACATCACAATAAGCAGAACAGAGGAAAGGAATACGGCAAATCAACAAGCTGGATACTAAGAACCGCCAGACATGCCTCCTGGGGACCCACGCCCACTGTCCTGGCAAGTTTCAGCAATAAACTCAGTGCTGGGAGGGCTTCAGGAACATGGTTCCATCTCTGGACAGAAAGGAGAATCCGAACAGATTTTGTGGGTCTACTTTATTAAAACCATGTCCTATAGTCTGCAATTACAGTTCCACGGATTCTTTTTAAATCACTATTTAAGCATGAGATTCAAGCTCCCACACTAATTATCAAGCTTGATTATCTAACTTTCCTATTCCTATCAGGTTTGAACCCTATAGGAATTGTTACTGGGAGCTGTTATAGCAATAAGAGGTAACAGCTAACTGTTGGAGAGAAGACAAAACTCAAAAGTAGATGTAGAAGAGTCTGTGCTTTGGAATGAAGAATGCACACCCACTGATGACCCTGAGTGGCCACCACAGAAAGCATTAAGATACAGTAATCATCCCATGCCTAGAATAATACCTGCTTGAAGATTTATACCAATAACTGTTTTGGTGGTTGCCACTGAGGTTGGTTACCTGAGTTAACTTTCTGGAAGATGCCTTTGTCTAGTGAGTTTTGTGCAGGATAGGACATTTTTTTGTTAATAATATCCAATATCAAATAAGTCATTCATTCTGATTCTGGATAAAGTACTATTTACTAAAAGAAGTGCTAAAATAAATAAATATATGACTAATAATATTTAAAAGAACCTGACAAATGAAATAGGTAGGACATAAAAAAGGAAAACCTTTTTTTGAGGGGACAATTATTATATTTTTGAACATTTTATTCTGTATTGGGATAGAGCCAATTAACAATGTTGTGATAGTTTCCAGTGAACAGCTAAGGGATTCAGCCATACCTTTACAGAATTGATGCCTTTGAACTGTGGTGTTGGAGAAGACTTTTGAGAGTCCCTTGGACTGCAAGGAGATCCAACCAGTCCATTCTGAAGGAGATCAGCCCTGGGATTTCTTTGGAAGGAATGATGCTAAAGCTGAAACTCCAGTATTTTGGCCACCTCATGCAAAGAGTTGACTCATTGGAGAAGACTCTGATGCTGGGAGGGATTGGGGGCAGGAGGACAAGGGGACGACAGAGGATGAGATGGCTGGATGGCATCACTGACTTGATGGACGTGAGTCTGAGTGAACTCCAGGAGTTGGTGATGGACAGGGAGGCCTGGCGTGCTGCGATTCATGGGGTTGCAAAGAGTCGGACAAGACTGAGCGACTGATCTGATCTGATCTGATTCTCCCCCAAACTCCTCTCCCTTCCAGGATACCACATAACATTGAGGGAGTTCCTTGCACTATACAGATCCTTGCTGGTTATCCATTCTAAAAACAGTGTGTACATGTCATTCCCAAACTCCCTAACTATCTCTTACCCTCCTCCTTCCCCCAGCAAACATAAGCTCACTCTTTAAGTCTGTGAGTCTCTTTCTGCTTTGTAAGTTCATGGGTATCATTTTGAAAAAGGGAAATCTTTTTAATCTATGATTGCCAGCATGCTGATAAAACTCCAAATAAAAATTTTATATCTCAGTTACCTGAATGTATTATTTATACAAAAATAAACCAACTGTGTATCTGAAACACCTGGAACATTCAATAAACTTCTGACATTCATACTTACGTGTGGAATTGCATAGATGCAGCCTAAATGGCTGTTATTAAATGCTTAGAAACGTTTTCCTGGCAGGGTAGTGATAGTTTTCTGTCTCATCTTTCCACTCTGTAAAGTGAGGATGGTATTAGATGCATCATCTGGCTGTCAGACACTCAGGCTTTAGAAAAGAAAGACGTAAAAACAGAGCAATTCTGTTATAATTCCGTGATAAGACATTGTGCCATTAAGCGCTAGGCGCCATTCTGTTTTTAAGGAAAGACTGCTACATAGCCATCTGCCAAGACTTTTCCATTTTTATTTCCATTTTCTATTTTCTACATTTGAACTTAGTAACCCTTGGTATATTTTGGCAGAGCCTAAGCTTTCTCCTCAGTTCCAATTTCCCCCTTATTAACCTGAAATGAAATTCTATGAAGCTCTGCACAGAAAAATCACAGGATCAGATGCAAAGGTTGCATTTGCTACCTCCTGTCACAAGTTTCTGCTTAATGTTCTAAAGACAAGATAGGGAGCGACTCGGAATACCCGAGGGGCAAGAAAATAACATACTGGTGTAGACGCATGTGTCTCACAATGGGTTACGTACAGAGATAGAAACCAGAAGTTTCTTACTATTACCTAATTTCCCTACGTGCTGACTTCCTAAAAATAACCTCGGCTATCTCTCTGGCCAGACCTGATGTCAGAGAGTATATTTAGGACAGTAGTTAGTAGGAAGATTTTATCTGTTCATTCAAAATTTCCCCTAACACAGCAACAGATGTTAGCAAGAAAAATGAGCAAGGTCTAGAAAAACTTAAGCAAAAGACTTGAAATGGTAGTAAATGAAGAGGGTAGAGCTATAGAGAAGCTGCACCAATTAACATCATCATGGTCATCACGGAACTGGCTTGTTTTTCAGAAATTAGCTCAACATATTTTTTAAAACACTCACTTATTTATCATAAAGTAGACTGGGCCTGAATAAATTTAAATTTGAACTCTTAAAGAACATTACCCTTATAGACCTGCCATTACCTAACTGCCTTGGATATAAAATTACATAATAAAATGAAATGGTTGCTAACGTATTAAGGACATAGATATCTGAAAGGTTTAGTAATGGTAAATAGCGCAACTTGTAAACGACAGAGCTGAGATTCAAATCCAGGTTTATTTGATACAGAGCCCATGTGCTCAACCAATCCAACAGCTGCTTCCCCCAAACACCCTTGCACCTGCTAAGGAATGCGTTCTCACTGCACCAGGTTTTCAAGAATGGTTATCATACAAGAAAACCTCAGCTGACTTCTTCACCCAGCTCCCCACACTTTCACTGTCATATTAGGAATGTTAAATAATAATGAAATGCCCTCAAGTGTTTTGAGTTTCCTAGTTAATGGCACAGAAGGAACTGGCTAATTTAGAAAGTAGATCTACACAATTGACCAAGATATTAACACTGCACTGATAAGCTGCCAGCAACAGACAAAGTCATGGAGATCTTAGAAATAGAGTCTTCAACAAGATAACTTGAGAGGGTCATGTCTAATGTTAATGTAATTTAAAATAATCAAATATAAATTAAACCATTTAAACCAATGTAAAATATTTGCACACACATAGGGAAATACATCCAGGTCTTATCATCTTTAAAAGTTCCTGCAAAATGTATCAAACTAAATCTTGATGGGATTAAAAAGATGATTTTTTTTCCTCTTTTTTAAATCCAAATAACCAATAGACAAACGAATTTCCACATTTCCTCAGTAATCTTTGATAGAAAATACACAAAACATAGTTAATATTTTTGGAAGATGAATCTCTTTAGCAAGTGAGACATCTCAATCCAATGGGTGTGGAGGAGAGGAAATTCTCTCCTTAGTGTGTGAGGAGTCAAATGCCTGCCAATCTGTTCCCGAGTTGAAGTTCATTTTCAGGGTCATTTTATATACATACATGTGGCTCCACAGTCTCCCTCCTTTCCCCACCCCTGCATCTAAGCACTTTTCTCTATGGCAATGCTCTCTGCAGGGTTAGAAGCAGCCAAGACACCATCATGAGCATTTTCATTGATTTATTTTAAGGCAAGAAATATTAAATTCCATATATTTGTAAACCAAATCAAAAGAGGAACTAAAATTAAAACAGGTATCCTGATTTATTTTTATTTTTTTTTCAATTTTTGTTAAGTCTTGAACATTTTTACTGCTTCCCAAGCCAATTTTTTTCCCAACTTTTGAATATCCACATCAATTATACTGCTATGAAATCAATGTCTATACTTAGAATGCACACCTAATATAGAGCCCTCATTTAATAGGTCCATAAAATTGTACACTTATGATTTGTTCACTTGAAGTTCAGCTGGCTTAAGAGCTGTCAAATGCAGATAAAAGATACCGACAGGGATCTTAGAAGTCTGTGATCTCTTTCTTTCAATTGGCTGAGGCAGTTTCCAAAAGGTTTAGCTTAGATCAATCTGGTCCTGGGCTTCCCTGATAGCTCAGTCAGTAAAGAATCTACCTGTAGTGCAGGAGACCCGGGCTTGATGCCTGGGTCAGGAAGATCTCCTAGAAAAGGAAAAAGCAACCCACTCCAGTATTCTTGCCTGGAAAATCCTATGGACCGAGGAGCCTGGCAGGCTACAGTCCATGAGGTCGCAAGAGTCGGACACGACTTAGCAACTAAACCACCACCACCAATCTGGTCCTAGGAAATCATTTTCCCTAATGGTAATCTACACATGTCTTAGTTAATAAACTATTTCTTACCATCCTACCAATTACAGACTTTGGCAATAAGTTAAAAAAAAGTAGTCCATGAGACTGGAATCCCCTCTATGCTATTCATGCTGGTAATCAAACCCTTCCTTCTAAGACAGCTAAACAGTGGCAGAGCTGTCAGGATTTAGAGTCATCAACTAAGGCATACTTAGAGTGACTGCCAGCTAGTATCACTCATTAAATCACAATCTAGAGGACAAGTCGTTTTGACAGATGAAACCTAACTCTTTTGGGGAAAAAAGACCCTGATGCTGGGAAAGACTGAAGACAAAAGGAGAAGGGGGTGGCAGAGGACAAGATGGTTAGAGTGTGTCACTGACTCAATGGACATGGATATGAGCTAACTCCAGGAGAGAGGGGACGATAGAGGAGACTGGAGTGCTGCAGTCCGTGGGGAGGTCAAGACTCACGTGACATAGAGACTGAAAATCAACAAATCTGTAAACGCAGGACAGTAGGAGCAGTTTGAGAAACACTCTCTGCTACTCAGTGCACAACTTTCAACACATCTAGAATTTCTCTCCCATCTTGGCCAAACAAGTCTTTCCCAGCTTTGTTGAAAGTTTGAGTGCTATTTTTCTTAGTTGACTGTTTCTTTCATTACAAGATGTCTTTTGTGTGCTTACAAGTGCAGATGTATAGTAATACCTGGACTATTACCAGGTAGATCGTCCATCCTAGCTTTCCTGGGAGATACTTAAAGCCTGTTGTCACAGGAAAATTGTTAAGATTTCCCCTTTTCATTCACACAGGTTTTAACAATACAGTAAACTGTCCAATTACCAATTACTAATGATAAGTAATGTGGGATCCTTCCATCAAGCACTGGTCCCCCTAGCAGTTTGATCTTTGAAAATATTTTCCTTCCACTGAGCATTATTTTGATTGAGGTTTCTTTCCAGATGGGTTTGCTGCAGCTGTGTTCTGAAGCTTCTTCTCTGTGTTCTATATTATCATTTCAGACCTCGGTGATATGCAATGAACCCTACATAATTCCATTTTCACCTCTGATGCTCTTATTCAAATGAACACATTGTGATGGTGAAAGGGAAAGTGTTAGTCACTCAGTCGTGTCCAACTCTTCGTGACTCCACAGACTATAACCCACCAGACTCCCGTGTCCATGGAATTTTACAGGCAAGAATACTGGAGTGGGTTGCCATTCCTTTCTCCAGGGGATCTTCATGACCCAGGGATCAAACTCAAGTCTCTTGCATTACAGGCAGATTCTTTACCATCTGAGCTGCCAGGGTAATCAGTGTAAATCGGGCCATCTTTTGGATGATCTCAGCCTTGAGTTACATTTGGAAGAAATATGAATTTAACAAGTAAAAATAATTAAAGGATATTTACATTTTTACAGTGTTCTATTAAAAGATGCAAAAGGCACAGATTCCACTACATTTAATGTTGCACATTTCCCCAACTTGCTCACACATAGTCTTTTCTTCCCCAGGAATTCAATAACAAAGAGATTGTCCTCAAGGGATTTCATCTCAGCCTAATGCACAGAACCAAAAAAATTAGAGCAGTTTCAACCCCTGAGGGTTGCCAAAAGAATCCAACTGTAATCAGGGATTTCCC
The DNA here is from genome assembly GCA_935064755.1 of Tragelaphus eurycerus. NCBI lineage: Eukaryota > Metazoa > Chordata > Mammalia > Artiodactyla > Bovidae > Tragelaphus > Tragelaphus eurycerus. Next base: position 4,286,130 of record CAKXYN010000034.1, on the reverse strand, counting down.
ATTAAAGGGATTAGCAAATGACTTTGATGAAAGTAATGAGGACTGTGTCTGTGTTAAATACAGAGACAGAACCAGAATGAACGACCAGCAGAATTCTTTTAGTGAGATCTAAAGAGTAATTGGAAGGAATCATTTAGAATGGCAGGCAATCAAGTGATGACAGAGAAAAGGGATCACTACTTCATCAAGTACCTTCCAAAACTGGTAGAATGCACCAAAGACCTCTCTTTTGTCACACACAACTCAGTGACAGGTGTTATCTTTGTTCTCCAGAAAGGAGACCCAGAGAGATTCATGCACATCCCAAGGTCATGTAGGTCCCATGAGGGGCATAAACTGACTACTAAGTTCTCAGCATGATGAACCCTTGAGTGGTAAGACAGGAAGCCTCCACCCACCATGTAGCATCTTGAACACACCGACAATTTCTGAAGAAATTCAAAGTACACAAGTACACAGGTATCTCAATAAAATTGGCTCAAATTCTTTTCCTTTAATCCAAAGTCAGTACAGGGTTCACAACATTTTTCATACATTTTCCTCATTTTCCAGAAATGTGGTTTATTTCTTTCCACTGAAGAATAGAAGAATTTTAAGATTAATCAAAGTACTACACGGGGTGGGTAGCTAACACAGAACTCATCTATGTGGGGCAGTCATCTGCAAATCAGGACGTTACTAGAGAAAATGATGGCAACCCAAGGGGCAGACGAGAAAGGATACATTGGCATAATTAGAAGAACACGTATTCTAGAAAGCCATTCTTTCATGATAAGGGCAGAACTGACACCAGTCTCTATTCCCGTCATGTACTACAGAGCTGAGTTTTGGCCAAGGATTGCTGAATCTCACAGGACAAATCTCAGTGAAAATGAAAAACGGAGATGAGCAATTTTAGCTGATCTCAGAGGTCCAGCATAGGTAATTCATCCTCACTTTTTTTTGTGTATCAGACTGTAGGTCCCTTTTTAATAGTAATTATTTTAATGAGAACAAATACACTTTAATATCTGTTGATTGACAAAATAATATATGTACATGTAGATTCAGAGACCATTTTCAGAAATCTCAAAGTCCAGAGAGTGGGAATCATTAAAGCAGATCACATTATATAAATATAGTTCAATATTTTTGATCAACTATTGATCAACTATTTTTGATCATTTTTCCACACACATTTGATTGGCCTACTAGGATCACACAACTATTTTAATAGCTTTAGAACCCAAGTTCTGGCACCGATGTTATTTGCAATATGTTCTGCTGCTTTGACACTTAAGTGCATTAATACATGGAGTTGAAGATGCTTTAAACCAGAACAGACTTATATTTCCCTTTAATTTAGTGATTCATAAGTAATTTATTGAGCACCTACTCAATGAATTTATTGAGCACCTACTATACAACACACAAACCATATGTTTATAACCTTCACCTGTTTTTTTCACAACAAATCAGAAAGCAAATATTATCAACTATTCTTTTTTTCCATGTTAGGAAACTCAGCATCAGAAAAGTTGAGCAACTTTCTGAAAGTAACACAAGAAACAAGTAGTTAAGGCAAAACTTGAACCAAGATTTTTCTAGTTGCCATCAGGATGTACTATTCACTATGAACCTCTGTGAGTGGTAAAATGCAAATAACATAAGTATAATTCCAGGAGAGCAGTTTATTTAGACATCAGAAAAATCTATTTAGGGGATTTTCCTGGTGGTCTAGTGATTAAGAAGTCACCAGCCAATGCAGGGGACACAGGTTTGATTCCTGGTCCAGGAAGATCCCACCTGCCATGGAGCAACTAAGCCACCACAACCACTCAGCCCGCGCTCTAGAACGCACGCTCAGAACAAGAGAAGCCCCACAATGAGAAGCCCACGCACTGCAACTGGTGAGTAGCCGTCACCCTCCACAACTAGAGAAAGCCTGTGCATAGCAATGAGGACTGCTGCTGCTGCTGCTAAGTTGCTTCAGTCGTGTCCGACTCTGTGCGACCCCATAGACGGCAGCCCACCAGGCTCCCCCATCCCTGGGATTCTCCAGGCAAGAACACTGGAGTGGGTTGCCATTTCCTTCTCCAATGCATGAAAGTGAAAAGTGAAAGTGAAGTCGCTCAGTTGTGTCTGACTCTTAGCGACCCCATGGACTGCAGCCTACCAGGCTCCTCTGTCCATGGGGTTCTCCAGGCAAGAGTAGTGGAGTGGGGTGCCATTGCCTTCTCCACTAAAAACTACTTATTTATATATAATTCACATTTTAAGCACAAATCAGATTTTTCTAGAATACATAATCTAGGAATCTATGAGAAGCAACAATTTACTGGAGTGAGTGCATATGTTTAGCCTGGTTTAAGTTATTACATATGTCATACTACTTGCTTTTTTGCTTAGAAACTCAGTGTATCTTTACTTTTTTGGAACATTATGATTCCCTAAACAAAATAAAACAATTAAACAAATACACTGTAAATTGTCCTTGCTTTGGAATTTTTGTAATGTTTATCAACTAAAATCTTTAATGTTTTTTAAGTGTTAGAATAAAATGAAAAATAACAAAAGTATTTTTAAAAATCATGCTTTTCAAAAAAAATCATGCTTTTCATTTATTCTTCACCCAAATTAATGAAAACGAGTTGCACCTAGACTAAGACTGTACTTTAGCCTTTCAGTGGCTGATACAGGTTAAAAAATAGTGCCCAACTCTATTTACTCATTATTTCCCTAATTTTCAGGATACATTTGGATAGACAAAAACAAAGTCACTAATTAAACAAAAACAAAGTCACTCATACTATTTAGGAATATTTATATTTTAAAATATGTATTTAATTTTTCAAATAGTTTAAAATAAGTAGTTAATATTTTAAAATATTTAAATAAGTCTGAGGATATTTTTCAGTACATCCATGATCAGTATCATTCCTTGTCACACGTGTAAATTTTTATATAGTGGTACTGCTATTTCCAGTCCATGTGCTTCCACACTATGTACCAACTCATAAAACTTAGAGACAGAAATGCCCAGTTTCTGTCCTCTGGGAACTGACTTAACTTTCAGACTTTCTGTTTCTAAAATGAGTATCAGCCATCTTTAGATTCTTTGCCTAAGTGTGTGCTTGTTAAGTCACTTCAGTCATATTTGAAACCCCAGAGACTGTAGCCCACCAAGCTTCTCTGTCCATGGAATTCTCCAGGCAAGAATACTGGAGTGGGTTACCATGCCCTACTCCAGGGATCTTCCTGAGCTAGGGATCAAACACACATCTCTCCTGTGTCTCCTGCAATGCAGACGGATTCTTTACTACTAGTGCCACCTGGGAAGTCCCAATCCTTTGTCCACCTCTGCACAAAGCTGTTTTTCATTCTGCCTCTTAATTTATATAAGCTTTGTCCATCGTTCAAAGTGTTTAAATCTGTTTCCATCACTGCCAAAACATCTCTTGTATCTTCTTGACTCATGTCTCGCCTGGCTTTTCTCCCTCTCATCTATTAGAGCACACAAGTCTACATTCTAATATATATCACTGCTGCTGCTGCTGCTGAGTCGCTTCAGTCGTGTCCGACTCTGTGCAATCCCATAGACGGCAGCCCACCAGGCTCCTCTGTCCCTGGGATTCTCCAGGCAAGAACACTGGAGTGGGTTGCCATTTCCTTCTCCAATGCATGAAAGTGAAAAGTGAAAGTGAAGTCGCTCAGTTGTGTCCGAATCTTAGCGACCCCATGGACTGGAGCCTACCAGGCTCCTCCATCCATGAGATTTTCCAGGCAAGAGTACTGGGGTGGGGTGCCATTGCCTTCCCCCATTATATACCACTAGATACATCATTAGAGCATTCTAGAGCTGTCATGACTTCTATAAGAACATTCAGTATAACTTTCTCATTTTAGAAATGAGCAAACTGAGTTTCAGAGATCAGAAATGACTTTTTCCATACTGCATACATACGCAAGTTTCTGAACACACTTTATAAGCCAGTGTTCTTTCTCCCACACCAGTGGCTATAAACATTTATCACACCATGATATTCATTTACACAGAGGCAGTCTAGAACAGTGTTAAGAGCATAGACTGAAGTGAAGTGAAGTGGAGTGAAGTGATTAGGGTTTGAATCCCAACTCCACACACTGATACATCTGATACGTTAGTCAATGAATTGATATTTATATACATCTCTAGTCAGAGCTTCTATTTCATTTGGCAATTATATATTCAACACACTTTTACTGACCAATCACTATGAGCTGGGCTCTGCCAGGTGCTAGGAATGACAGGAGAGAAAGTCGTGATTCCAGCCCTCAGGGAATTGGGCATCTAAAAGAAATCACATGAAAAGTAGTATAAAGGAGGTATGTCAGAAAAACATCAGTGCAAGGGCAAGGAAAGCGGCCAGTACACCTGGGCAGGCCCCTAAGGAAAATGTTTGTTAAATGGATGAATGAAATTTATCTTCCCTGGGCCAGAAGAGGGGGAAATAGATACTTGAGAAAAATATGGGGGAAAGAAAAGGCACTTCTTTCTCAGTGATGGACTCTTGAGCGCAATAGAAAGAGTCCTCACTTATCCAGGCAATAACCATTTATTGAACTTTCCATGAGGCTTTCAGATTGTATGAAGCAGGAGAGCCTCCAGCAGCTCTATGCACAAATTTGTATAAAACTAGACAAAACTACTTCCTTCCAAATTTGGGGTCTGCAGGTCTATTTCTTAATACACTTTTCAAAATGTCACAGGTCTAACCACTCAGTAGCAAGACAAACCCCGGGGAGATCTCTTCTATTGCACTGGAACAATACCCCTGAAGCACTGTTTTTTGGACAATTAGGCAGGTTCTGCTCTGAGGAAAGTTTTGCTGTGATGCACATACCTTCTGCCATGCAAATTCAATGGCAGATGCATGAGTGGACTGGAAATATCTCAGAGAGGACCCTTCCCTTTTAAAAGGTCACTGAGCCAATCACAATTAAACTGTCCACTATCACACACTCTTCTTCCAATTGACATGCTTCAAAAGTGCATACACTGAGGAGATTCGTTACACGCCACACCTGGAGAGGAGGCTTTCTGAATTTCAACATCCTCTTGGGTATTCCTATGTCTGTCATGTAATTTCATTCTTGGAAACTCTGCTCTGTCTTCTGGAACCTCCTCCTGCTTCTGCTTTGGCTAGATTTTATCTTTACGATTTCTCCCCGTGACTTACATTTTAATATGACACCACATATTTCACAGAGGTGACAGAAGCATTTTCTGTACCTCCAGAATTCCACAGAGCAAGACTTCCAAAAGCTCGCTGGCCAACAGCTACTCACTAATGCCTCTTCCCATGTCCTGCCTAGCTGTGTGCATTCACCAAGATCAAAGGTGCCGAAATGTAATTTCCTAGTTGTGAGAGGAGAGAAAAAAAATGAAGTGAATGGTAGATGCCTGGGAGCCTCAGAGTGCTTTGGTTTATGTACACCTACAGGTCTCGCTTTAAAACATCACTACTGGAAGGGTGTTGTGTATGATATACAACACTCAATGTGCCAAACCAGTGTGAGGGTTAAGTCCTATTTTTACAGGTCATAGGAAAAGGGATCAAGTCATATTGTCTATGGTTGTTGTTCTTGGGGGGAAATGTGTACATATTACATGAGTAAAGGAAGTTCAAAAATAAATGTGATCACAAAGTCTTATACTATTGAAAAACAGGTATTTGTAGCAAGAGAAATTTAAGATATCAGGAGTGTATTGCATACTCAGAAGTAATACATCCAAGGTAAGTATATTAATAATTAGCCATAGGTCTTATGCTTCAAAGAATTTTAATCCTAAAATAATCCCCCCAAAAAGGAAAACCGAAAACAAACCACAGTGAAAAGATTCAGAATCCAGCTACTGGTATATGATTAGATAGAAAAGATTTAGTGATACTTTAGATATGCAATTAGTGGAACTGATGAAGACAGTACATTTTGCCTCCACTCTTTTCAGAGATTCTATTAAACATTTATGTATTACACTTACTAATACATTTATATAAGTATCAGTTATATGTGGACATACTATTTATGCAACATAGTAGGACAAAAAGGAGAAAATGTGTGAGAGCAAAGAAGAGTGGGCACTGTGATGATGGTGACGCAGACGGAAGAGGACAAGGGACTATTATTAAGAACAGGCAGGGGAAGGCACAGTCCAAAACGTGCTCTAAGGCGACTGCGGAGTGGGCGGGGCATCTGCGTAGTGGGCGGGGCATCTGCGTAGGAATCTCAGTGGAGTGCAAGGATTCGAAGGTGTGACTGAAAACAGACCCCAACACAAGTTCTGTATTTGAAACAGCTACATACACTGTTCTCTTCCTCAGAACATCTTCTCCATTCTGGAGCCCAGCAAACAAAGAGCTGGATTCACCCCCAAGCAAATAATAAAATACTACCAACATGACTAAAGCAACTATTACTACTAGTTAAGTAACAATATTAATTCAAAATCAAGATCCAAAATAAGATAAAAATTGATAGTGCGTCTCTAAAATAACTAAACAAACTCCCAGGAGAAAGACAAAGTTTTAGTTAGATTTCAGCACCTGAGAATAACAATCCTCTCGTTCTCATGTGGTGGAGATTCAAATCATACCTCTTTACCCAAATGTGATACCTGATCACACTTCCTTATGTCTTTTAATCCCAAATTTCTACTCAGATAGGAATTTTAAGAATAAATAGTTCAAAAAAAAAAATAAAAGAAAGCCACAATAGTCACTTGTTTTTTTTTTTCCTTTATTAACCAAATAATCAAGCACACTACCATATCAGGCAATCCAGCAACATTATAGATAAATACTCAGATAGGCAGGCTGGAAAGCATAGATAATGTAAGAAATGGCGGGTGGGGAGGGGGGAATATCTGATAAACTTAGGCAAAGGAAAAGCTATTACAACCAGAAAGCAAAAACAGAAGTTTTCCAAAGAGAATAATTAAAATAGAGAACAAGAAAGCATACTTAGAAACTAAACCATGCTCACTGAAATAAAATACAGTAGAAAGACAAAAGAAACAGCCAAGAGGCTCTTACACATATGGACTAATGAATGAAGACAAAAAGGATGAAAAAGGCTACCTCTGGAGAGTCTACTATGCAAGTATAAGGAGCCACAGAAAGGTGGCAGACAGCAACTCTTAAAGAAATGATACAGGTGAGGATTTCTTAGCTGAAGGAAGCCATGCATTACCAAGCCTCACTGAATGAATATCATAAGTTCAAAAACAGCCTCAAATATGCCACTGAAAACATAAATACTTAAAATACTGAGATAATGCTAAAAGTTTTTTAGGGAAAAACAGACCTTAGACTTAATGTGGTACCCAAGTTCTCATCAGCATGAACAATGCTTGAAAGGAAAACTCTTTTCAGCCTAAAACTCTATACTCAGCCAAAGTATCAGTATACTGCAATTCAAGAAGACAGTACATTTTGCCTTCACTCCTTTAAGAGATTCTATTAATTATATATCAAACTTGCTACTATATTTATATAAATACCAATTATATGTGAACATATTATTTAGTGTTAGTGTTACTGTCAGTTGCTCAGTTGTGTCTGAGTCTTTGCAGCCCCATGGACTGCATTCCACCAGATTCCTCTGTCCATGGGATTCTCCAGGCAAGAATACTGGAATGGGTTGCCATTTCCTTTTCCAGGGTATCTTCTTGACCCAGGGATTGAACCTGGGTATCTTTACCATCTGAGCTATTAGGGAAGCTTTACACAACATTATAGGGCAAAAAGGAGCAAAGTATGAGTGAATGCATGAAGCAGAATATACTAGTGGTAAACTGCAAGGAGATTCAACCAGTCCATTCTGAAGGAGATCAGCCCTGGGATTTCTTTGGAGGGAATGATGCTGAAACTGAAACTCCAGTACTTTGGCCACCTCATGTGAAGAGCTGACTCATTGGAAAAGACTCTGATGCTGGGAGGGATTGGGGGCAGGAGGAAAAGGGGACAAGAGAGGATGAGATGGCTGGATGGCATCACTGACTTGATGGATGTGAGTCTGAGTGAACTCCGGGAGTTGGTGATGGACAGGAAGGCCTGGCGTGCTGCAATTCATGAGGTTGCAAGGAGTCCAACACGACTGAACTGAACTGAAAGAATCCACCTGCCAAGCTGGAGACGTACGTTCAACTCCTATATTGAGAGAATCCCCTGGAGAAGGAAATCATAACCCACTCCAGTATTCTTGCCTGAGAAATCTCATGGACAGAGGAATCTGTTGAGCTACAGTCCATTGGGTTGCCAGAGTTTGACATGACTTATTGACTAAACAACAGTCTTTTCTTGGGACTTACTTTATGATGTATTACAATAAAATGAGAAGATAAGCTAAGAAATCAGTAGAGAAATAGCAGATTTAACCAAGACAAACAATATGAAACCCAGGTCTAGGAGCTGGGAGTCCAGGAGGAGGATTCAAGGGGGGAGATTCATGGCTACAAGAGAGGACAAAACAAATAGACTAGATGATATGATGGAGAGTAAAAATATATGAGGGTATGATAAAGAAGCTTCTCATGTGGCTCAGAAATAAGGACTCGGACATGAATTTGAGCAAACTCTGGGAGACAGTAGCGGACACAGGAGCCTGGAGTGCTACCGTCCATAGGGTTGCAAAGAGTCAGACACAACTTAGTGACTGAACAACAACAACAAATAACACAGGAAAATAGAATTTAAAAATATATTCTCTAACATAAATCACAGCAGGATCCTCTATGACCCACCTCCCAGAGTAAGGGAAATAAAAGCAAAAATAAACAAACGGGATCTAGGTAAACTTAAGATCTTTTGCACAACGAAGGAAACTATAAGCAAGGTGAAAAGACAGCCTTCAGAATGGGAGAAAATAATAGCAAATGAAGCAACTGACAATTAATCTAAAAAATATACAAGCAGCTCCTGCAGCTTAATTCCAGAAAAATAAATGACCCAATCAAAAAATGGGCCAAAGAACTAAACAGACATTTCTCCAAAGAAGACATACAGATGGCTAACAAACACATGAAAAGATGCTCAACATCACTCTTTATCAGAGAAATGCAAATCAAAACCACAATGAGGTAACATCTCATGCCGGTCAGAATAGCTGCTATCAAAAAGTCTACAAACAATAAATGCTGGAGAGGATGCGGAGAAAAGGGAACTCTCTTACACTGTTGGTGGGAATGCAAACTAGTACAGCCACTATGGAGAACAGTGTGGAGATTCCTTAAAAAACTGGAAATAGAACTGCCATACGACCCAGCAATCCCACTGCTGGGCATACACACCAAGGAAACCAGAATTGAAGAGACACGTGTACCCCGATGTTCATCGCTGCACTGTTTATAATAGCCAGGACATGGAAGCAACCTAGATGTCCATCAGCAGATGAATGGATAAAGAAAGCTGTGGTGCATATACACAATGGAATATTACCCAGCTATAAAAAAGAATGCATTTGAGTCAGTTCTAATGAGGTGGATGAAACTGGAACCTATTATACAGAGTGAAGTAAGTCAGAAAGAAAAACACCAATACAGTATACTAATGCATATATATGGAATTTAGAAAGATGGTAACAATAACCCTATATGTGAGACCGCAAAAGAGACACAGATGTAAAGAACAGTCTTTTGGACTCTGTGAGGAAGGCTAGGGTGAAATAATTTGAGAGAATAGCATTATATTCTATTATGTATATGATCATATGTAAAATAGATATTATCATATGTGAAATATCACACATCACATGTCAAATATCACATATATTATTATATGTGAAATAGATTGCCAGTCCAGGTTCGATGCGTGAAACAGGGTGCTCGAGGCTGGTGCACTGGGATGACCCAGAGGGATGGGATGGGGAGGGAGGTGGGAGGGGGGTTCAGGATGGGACACATGTACACCTGTAGTGGATTCATGTCAATGAATGGCAAAAACCACCACAATATTGTAAAGTGATTAGCCTCCAATTAAAATGAATAAATTAATTTTAAAAAATAAATAAATGAGGCTTGATTCTGAGCAAATGACTCAATGTGAGAACAAAATCACTGATTTGAACCTGAACTTTAGGAATCTTTGCTTTTCAGTGAACTAGGGGGTTGTGGGAGAAGGCAATGGCACCCCACTCCAGTACTCTTGCCTGGAAAATCCCATGTACGGAGGAGCCTGGTGGGCTGTAGTCCATGGGGTTGCTGGGAGTTGGACACGACTGAGCGACTTCTCTTTCACTTTCCACTTTCATGCATTGGAGAAGGAAATGGCAACCCACTCCAGTGTTCTTGCCTGGAGAATCCCAGGGATGGGGGAGCCTGGTGGGCTGCCGTCTCTGGGGTTGCACAGAGTCTGACACAATTGAAGCGACTTAGCAGCAGCAGCAGCAGCAGGGGGTTGTGACATTGGACTCAAAAAAAAAAAAAAAAAAATTAATCCCAGCATAGATCTTGACCTAACACTAAATGACATTTATGTAGTCATAATAACATTAAGTGACAGTCAAAGTCTCTCAGTTGTGTCTGACTTTTTGTGACCCCATATGCTTTATTGTTCTATATTTAAAATTAACCTCGGGACAAAGACTTGGTTGTATTTTTAGCATAAAGTGAAAATATCTACAATCTAAAGACAGAAAAAGAGTGACAGAATTAAGACCTGAAATGAGAAAGAAAATGTTGGGGAAAGGGGGTTGGACTAAGATTTTCATTGTATTTTATAGGGAATAAAGAGAGTGTTGCAAATTATCAGAAATAGAAGATTCTACTCAAAGCTTATAATTACCTTAGAGTTACATTAAGAGAAGGAAAAGAATATTAATGGAAGGAAGGTGAAGTACAAGTGAGCAAAAATCCATCTTTCAAACTGCAGAGTGAACTGTTTAAATCCAGTCCGTCAAGAAATTACCAAGGTCTCTACCAAATTGCCTAGAATAAGAACATAACTTAAAAGATGCCTCTAGGAGTAAGCATGGAATGGGGAGTATGGAGCAGGGCATTCTGGTTTCTCATCAGCAGAATTCTGGTGCTACTTGGTGTGTGTATTGGTATGTAATACTTTAATAATAGTACTTATGTGTTTAATACATTTCATAGTAAGTAATGACTGCATTGAATTTTTGTGTGTGCAACACATGAATTGTATTAGGCACTATGGGATCCTTGTTTATTTTATAGACTGCATAACTCTTTCTATATAGGGACATATAGAAATTTACACATATTATATATCCTTTATATGTAGACATTTCTCGAGTTACAGTTTTCAGTATCTGAAGTTTTGTCTTTTTCTATCAAATTTCACCATTAGCATTTCAATCATCTGGATTAAATATAGTCCTTCCCTATGTTTATTTTTTAATGCAAATATCTATAAAAGGTATAAATACTGGGAACCTAAGGATGAGGTGATATTCACCAAGAAAAGAATAAATGGTTCCAAAACGCAGGGTGAGGAACTGTAAAGATATTTTGCTTACTTCGCTACTTCAGTAAGGTCTTTTATCTTCATAGACTCTTAGTTTTCAATGCAGTAAGTACTTGTCTTATACTTACACAGAAAAAGTGAAAAGTTCAGAAAGACTGGACTGATACTTAACCCTATTACCTAGAAGACAGGGCATGTTTACCAAACCAGTCTCTTGAAGTTGGAAATTTAAGAAACACCAAGAGGCCGAGTGGGAAGTGGTTAAAATCTCTAACCATGAAACATCTCAGTCCGTCAGAATTTGTTTTGACAAATCCACACCCTGTGGCCGGTATTAATGAACTAGCAATTAAATCCCAAGCCTAGTGAGGAGCTGAAGGATGACTTTAGGACTAATATTTACTGTTCCAGGCCATGTGCAAACCTTTGAACCTTTGTGAAGTGCAAATATGCAGGATTTGGTGTAGAGCATCAGGCCATTTCCACTGTAGGGCTCAAAACAAATTAAATATATGGGCAAAGGAAATCAATAACTGATCAAGTATAATGTCATTACACAGATACAGTTTAAGAACTCCAGATTATGTTAATCTCTGCATATAAACATATCCTTTCTTTAAAGAGATCTACTCTCCCAAGTACTAAATACTTGTCATATTGGATTAGGAAAATAAATCAATCAGATTTGGTCATGGGTCAAAGATAACATATAATTATTCAGGTTTTGGCCATCTTTATTTTGAAGAAGTTGACATCTTTGAGGGTGGGTACATGGACACTATATTAGCTGACCCTCAGTGTATATCCAATTGTTTGAGGAGACAGCAGAAGATTATGGAGCCATCTCATGAATACGTCCAGAGAGTGTTTGATCTCAGTCCATTCATTTATGCTGAAAAGTACCCTCAAGCCCCAAATCATCTCATATTCTCTTTATAATCACCAAAAAAGGAAAGTCTAGTTTTTACTTCTTTGGCATTTCTTTTTTTGATTTTTTGAAAATAAGCCTCAAACTCATTTTAATTTGCATTAAATATCACTGACAAAGAACAATATTATTTCCCCTGGATCTCACAATCCCATTTCTTTTGCCATTTTGGAAAATGTAGCAAAGAAATAGAAGTGTTTTTAAGCCTGGGTTGGAGGGCTGCAATGAATTGATTTCCAGGATTTGAAAATAAAGGATATGATTAAACAAACCAAGAGTTAGACCAATAAATTACACATGTGATTTGAGGATTTGGCAATACCCCTAAATGCCTATAAAGATTATATGGACTTGAGCTTAGAGCTCCAGGGCTGCTCTGTGACCGGGATTGGATGAACTGACAGTCTGGTATACAAAAGCCCAAAGAGTTGCATCATGTCCTTCTTTGGAGAGAATTAGTTGGCCAAGAAAAGCATTCTATGGAAAGGAAGAACACAAACACTGATTTAGGGACTGTCCACTTTCGTTTAGGGACTAACAGAGTAGTTTTCTTGGCAAGGCCAGCCTGGTAGAGGGGTAAATGTTAAAACCATCTCAGTTGGAAGACCAGACATAAGATCAACTCATTCCCATTGTTCTGAATCCATATTCCCTAGCAATTTTCAGAAAACTTGGCAACTCATGTCTCTAATGCATAGGGAGAGAATGAATCTGTCAGACCAACAAGTGATGTTCTCATCAGACAGATGCACTTCTCATTATAAATAGATAAGCTGGCATTCTGATTATAATTTGGATTCCCAAGCAGCTCGTCTATGGGGACAGTCTTCTGGGACTCATTGTTGACATAAGCATCATACCCTGTGTAACAATTCAATTGATCATTGTAAATCAAAACCATTGCATTCTGGTTTGCATTTAAAACTGTATATAACACAATATATGTTAATGTGAATCTGACTCTGAATGGAACCAGCTCTACCTACTCTGCTAACAAAAGTCACAATTCTCAGCCTATAATCCCACAGGAATATGACCAGGTTTAATGTAATAACCAAGGAAAACACCACCACAGGGATCTATCTGGGTGGTCAGTACCCAAGCAAGTTTTTCGATTTCAGATTATACCTTTAAGTTAAAAGTTATAAGGAGGAAGTTTTATTCTAAGTTTGTTTTTAATTGGAGGATAACCGCTTTACAATGTTGTATTGGTTTCTGCAGTACAACAATGTGAATCAGCCGTAAGGATACATATATCCACTTCCTCTTGAGCCTCTCCTCCACCTACCCATGCCCCATCCTACACCTCGAGGTCTTCACAGAGCACCTAGCTGAGCAGCTACTCAAAGTAAGAAAATGTCAAAATATGTTGTATGCCTTTCTAGGGACTTAGGACAAAGGAAAAGAGGAGAGAAAGATATGGACTCAGTTTATAATTTGCTACAAGTGGTTATAGTAACTTTAGCTTCTTCCATTTGTCTTCAGAGAAATGCTTTGCCTTGCTGCACTCTCTAAAATTGCAGCTAGATTTTCACTGAAATTACAAATGAAATAAAGTGGGGCGAGAACTTAGTCAAGATCCTTACGTACAGATCTTTTACAATGATAGATCTATGATACTGATGCCCAAGGGGAATTTACTTAATTTGAATGGAGCTGGCCAGTGACAAACAGGAAATTCTTGCCCTTAGCACGCTAAGTAGACATTGAAATATATTGTACATAGAAAAAGACTTTTCTTCCTCAAATGTTGCACACAAAACTATTCACCTCAAAACTATCACGTTCTGTGTCTTTATTTCTAAACTTTTGAGGAAGAACAACATCCCAGCCAGCTGGAACAAAACATGGAAGCTGGGTCTGCTTTTATAAATTAAGCTGCTTTGTAAGAGAAATGTCTGCTTTTGAATTAGTAAACACCCAAAGCTTTACCAGAGACAGATTTTATACCAAAGAGACAAAGAAAGCCAGAGTAGGTGATGCCAATTCCTTGATATATCAGTCTTTGATTACTCTTTGCCTGAGTTACCCAGTGGATTGCTACAGTGTATTAATAGTACTGATCTATTGGGTTGGCCAAGAAGTTCATTCAGGTTTTTCTGTAAGATGTTATGGAAAAACCCAAATGAACTTCTTGGCCAACTCAATATAAGAGAGCAACAGTCCCAACACCATAGCCAGCAGATAAATCAAATAGAATGGAACTTTAAAAACATGGTCAACTATTCTCTAGTTTTGCTCACAACTTCCACAAATATCATTATCTAAATGCTTTAAAAATAATATAGTATTAATTGACATATTTGTGTAGCCAGGGACTTAAACCTTCTGTTAGAGGCTGCAGGCTGCAACCATCTCCCTCTTGACGGATTCTTATTCCATTTATGGTCACATACAGCTGACCCTTTATTCAAAAAGAATTCATTCATTCAAATGTGCCAGCTGAACATTTTTCATCATCCTTGGGGATCCAAAGATAAAGACACTGACATCTACCCTCAAAGAACTCAGGCATATGTGCTCTGATTTCCACCACCGCCCAGTGCGGCATTTTATCAGACCGCTGGGTACAGAGTAATGCTATTAGACTTTCCCTACGTCTATCTATCATTTCCATATGTATACTTAGTCATTCAGTCATGTCCAACTCTTTGTGACTCCATGGACTATAGCCTGCCAGGCTCCTCTGTCCATGGGATTTTTCAGGCAAGAATACTGGAGAGGGTTGCCATTTCCTTCTCCAGGGGATCTTCCTGACCCAGGGATCAAGCACGTGTTGTCTGTGTCTCCTGCACTGCAGGTGAATTCTTTAACTGCAGAGCCATTGGAGAAGCCCCATAGCCACCCTGGAAATTTCAGTATATGTCATAGTATCCAACATGGTGGTGGGGCAAAGGAAGCCTTCCAGTAGTTCGTTACGTCTGATTAAGAGAGAAAACACTATCTTCAAATTAAAATGGAGAAATGTAGACCTCACATGGTCATACTCAAGGTGCTATTATACACATTTTAATTTTGATATCATTCATCAATTTTTTATAAGTCTATGCTACTTACAATCAGAAAAAAATAACCAATAAAAATTGGACAAATGAAAGTTAGTGATAAAGAACAGGCAACTGTTTTAACTATGTTTGTGTTCTCCACAAACAACATAGGTGTAGTCATTGTCACAGCATTTGAAAAATATTCAGCTCAAGGTAGAAAAAATGTCTTGAGCAGCCTGAGAAAGAAAATGACTACTCACCATGACGCCTCATCATTCTTTTTCACTCATGTATCCCACCTCCAGAAACTGTTATAACAACACGATGAAGTCAAAAGCCCTTTTCAATTCACCTTTAATCCCTGACCCTTGTTATGTCTGTCACTTTTAATACATGTGCTCTCTCCATGGTATTAACTGACATGTTTGATAACTAAACACATCATGTCAGAGGCCACCCAGTAGCTTTCACGATGAAAAGAAGTTTGATCCCCAAAACATGACCCCTCTCATCCTGGTTGTTCAGTTCAAATTCTAGTGCTGCAATTACTACACAAAACTGAGTGGCCAAGTGACCCGGGGTGTGGAGTTGAGCTCAGTCCAGAGTTCCTGAGGGCTTTTCTTTTCAGTTTTATCCTCCCTCCATGGTGACTAGTGAAAACATCATTTTATTCATTTGTTCTTTTGCTCATTCAGTACTATATTTGTAAAGCATATAACTACCAGCCACTGTACTCAGCTTTGAAGATACAAGGTAAACACAATGAAACGCACATGCCTTCACACATCTTTACCCAAATATGGATACTCAGGAGTCAAGCATCACTTACGTAGTCAATCCAGCTATCTATCCATATCACCTGGCCATTAAGGAGTCTCCAAAATGGAGCATTAATGAGTTTCTATGCTTTTATCAATCACCCTTATACTCACAGACTTTTTTTTTTTTACTTTTTATTTCATATTGGGGTATAGCTGATTACCAGTGTTGTGACAGTTTCAGGTGGACAGAAAAGGGACTCAGCCATACATATACATGTATCCATTCTCCCTGAAACTCCCCTTCCAATAAGGCTACCACATCACATTGAGCAGAATTTCCCGTGCTATACAGTAGGTCCTTGTTGGTTATCCATTTTAAATACAACAGTTATACTTATGTACTCCACCAAAGAATAATTTTCTGTTTTCAAGCAAGTTTATTCAGTGTGGTTTATTCTGTGTGTGTTGCCAAGGCTTTCTGTGTGCGTGCACACAGAGGAGGTGCCAAGTAGAGCAATCCGTATCAGCCAAGTCTAATGTAGAGATCAAAGGTGACAGAAGCGGTGACCCTTCCTCCTTCACATTTAATACAAACACATAGCAAATCCAGGTTCTCATCAGTGTGTTTACAATGACTATGTTATCCATAGGAATATGGATAACATAACTAGAGCATAACTCATAAATATTATGGCAAACTGATTGATTTAGGGGTTTTCATTTTTGTGTTAACCTATTTTAGATAGTTCTCTGCTATACACAAAAGCAAGGTAAACAAAGTATTTTTTTCACGTTTCTATATCCAAGACAGAACTTGTATTGATTTTCTTTACCCACTCAAAATTAGATTTCTGGACCATACAACTCACTAAAATACAGACTCTTAAATCTATAGATGAAGTAAAAGACTTCTAATCGGTTTTCATAGACTTGAAAGTGTGAAGAGCTAGAATTAGTTACGTAGCACAAAGTTATCCAAATAGCCAACTATCTGGCTATAATAGAAATGAAGCTGAAATGGTTTAATCTTGGATTTCTCTCCTATTTTCCAAACCTATTTGTACCCTATGACTTATTCTGTTCCACCACCCGTATATCCCATGGACATCTCAACTAACAATCTCAAAGCCACTTGAATTTCCTTCATGAGAACTAATCACTGTTCCTCCTGTGTATCATGTTGCTTCAACCTGCTGAAATATCATTATAGGAATCTATGCTGAGTCCAAGCCTAGTAAATTCTAGTCTTTTAATCTCTCTCCAGGCTGACCACTTTGTCATCTCCAATTTCAAATAAGAACTCTCTTTCTTAAACTCCTACGTTGTAAGGATCAACTCCAAACCATGAAATATGCTGTTGAACAGCTCACATATCCTGGTCCTTGCTTCTGAATCTGCCTCCAACTCTCAACAAACCTCCTGCCATTTTTACTCTCATATCCTGTGGTCTAGGAACAGATTTTTCTTTTTTTTTTTTTTGCAATTCCTTAGCACACCATTTTCTCTCCTCCTGGAGTTTCACACGTGCACTTCCCTTTACCCTTCACCTGGCTGAGCTTGCTGGCAGGTCATGAGTCTGCTAGGTGTAATACTTTGAGGAAACTTCCTCACCTTCTCTGCTTCATTAGTGCCAAGCTATTTCAGTTAGATGCCCCTCCTCTGAGCTCCGACAGCACCTTATCTTGATTAACAATATGGCTGGGACACCCCATACTGCAGGATCTATTTACTTCTTTGTCGCCTAACATGAGATGGGTCCCTACTGCATACACTGGGCCTAGTGAAGAATATTACACATGATTGGTGGCCAATATGTATTTTAAAATACATAAACAAATGGAGCATCCTTTTAGGTCCATTTTAGACAATACTTACTTTTTACTTTTTTGGAGAAGGCAATGGCAACCCACTCCAGTACTCTTGCCTGGAAAGTCCCATGGATGGAGGAGCCTGGTAGGCTGCAGTCCATGGGGTCGCTGGGAGTTCAACACGACTGAGCTACTTCCCTTTCACTTTTCACTTTCATGCATTGGAGAGGGAAATGGCAACCCACTCCAGTGTTCTTGCCTGGAGAATCCCAGGGACGGGGGAGCCTGGTGGGCTGCCGTCTATGGAGTCGCACAGAGTTGGACACGACTGAAGTGACTTAGCAGCAGTAGCAGTACTTTTTACTCACATTCATTAAAGAAAAAAAAAATTGAGGAACAAATGTTTGGAGGATTAAAACACAAGGGCATCTACTGCTCTTATTGGCATCTTCATTAAGCCAGGAGGCTTTGTGGATTTTCTAGTGCAGAGTATGCAGCCACTCCATATTAGGCTTCTTCAAAAGAATTACTACTGCCCTTCATATCCTCAAACAAAAGTACTAGAATATAATACTCACTAAAGGCACAGCATGGCATGGATTCAGACACTCTCTAAGTACCCAGAAATCTACTCCACTCTCTTCTCGCTGCCTTCTAGATTTTTCATTTTCTAAACTGAATATCTTTTCTTTACATTATAAAGCACCCATCTCAATGTTGTAAATCATACTTACCCATACTCAAAGTTTCTACTTTCCTTCAATCATTGCCCATGATGGCATCAAGATCCCTCTCTGCATCACAAGCATTCAGCTTCACTCACTACTTTGCTCCCTCCATGTCAGTCTCCAAAGATGACATCTTATCTTTTCAAGCAAGGAAGACCATATCAAAAGCTCCCTGCCAGCCTGCAATGACCACCTTGGCCACCATGCCATTAGGTGGGGGCAAGAGGAGGGGAGGGGCAAATCCACGTGTTCTGTCCACAGTTCTCTCCTTGGCAGAGAGAAGAGGCTGCAAGTGGATGCATGGGGGTTGGAGGGTGGCAGGTAGTTGAGTACGCTTGTGAAAGAAATGTGGATCTCACGTTCTGATAGTAATAACCATTCTTACCTCCTATGAATTCTTAAATAATATTTGTCACTTTTCCAGAATGAAAAAAAAACCCTAAAATTTCACAAGTGACAGGATCCCGCTTGGCAGCACAGTCGCCGTGGAGCAATACAATCCTAAGTCATTGAAGGTGTGATCTCACAGGACCCAGACTGGAAGTCACCCTCTAGCTGCATCCTAACCTTGTTTTACTGTTTCCTTAGTAAAAACAGATACTAGCTTACCTAATGCCTTTTTACTTTTCCCTTAAATAATATTTCTTCCCTTGATGCCATTACTGCATGCCTTGCTATGTATATTGTATACACTGTATGCCATGCTAAGCCCTGGTAGCTCAGATGGTAAAGAATTTGCCTGCAATGCAGGAGACATGGATTCGATCCCTGGGTAGGGAAGATGCCCTGCAGAAGGAAATGACGACCAACTCCAGTAGTCTTGCTTGGAGAATTCCATGGACAGAGGGCCTGGTGAGCTACAATTCATGGGGTCACAAAGAGTCAGACACAGCTGAGCAACTAACAGTTTGCTATATATTCACTTCTTCATGAAAATCATCTTATTTGATTTTTATAATATGACAGATTTTATCTTAGTTTTCAAGATAAGGAGGCTCTTTGTAATCTATATTCCTAACTAACCGCAAGCTATTTCTTCCTGAACATGTTTGTATGGGGAGTATTTTCTAAGATGTATGTAAAGTATCACTTCACTCATTCAGTTCAGTTCAGTTCAGTCGCTCAGTCATGTCTGACTCTTTGCAACCCCATGAATCACAGCACACCAGGACTCCTGTCCATCACCAACTCCCAGAGTCCACTCAAACTCATGTCCATCGAGTCGGTGATGCCATCCAGCCATCTCATCCTCTGTCGTCCCCTTCTCCTCCTGCCCCCAATTCCTCTCAGCATCAGGGCTTTTCCAATGAGTCAACTCTTCACTTGAGGTGGTCAAAGTATTGGAGTTTCAGCTTCAGCATCAGTCCTTCCAATGAACACCCAGAACTGATCTCCTTTAGAATGGACTGTTTGCATCTCCTTGCAGTCCAAGGGACTCTCAAGAGTCTTCTCCAACACCACGGTTCAAAAGCTTCAATTCTCTGGCGCTCAGCTTTCTTCACAGTCCAACTCTCACATCCATACATGACCACTGGAAAGACCATAGCCTTGACTAGGTGGATCTTTGTTGTCAAAGTAATATCTCTGCTTTTCAATATAAGATGGGTCATAACTTTCCTTCTTCACTCATTATCATACCATTAATAACTGGTAAATTTTACATCCCAAACCACCTCTCTCTGATGACCATAGTCAAGGTCTTAACTATTACAGAGCACTAGGGAAGCCTCAGAGCTGATTGCAAGAGATGTAGAGAGAGGTGTGGGCTGACTTGAGGGCCTGTAATGACATTTTATTTCAGAAATCCTCTACTCCAGTCCAGGACCTAGATAACAAATCATCATTTTTCCATTTATTTCCAAAGTCTTAGAGAATTCAAAACCATCTCAGAGAACCTTGCTCTTGGCTTTGTTTCCTCTAATATTCTATAGATGCCCAGTTTACTTTTAAAGAAAATAATACTGAATTTTCTACTTCACGAATATATAATGGAAAGTATTTGCAATTAAACATCACTTCAATGTAGTCAAAATTCAGTCATAAGATTTTTTTCTAACACTAATGAAAAGAAGATAATTTTCTCAAGCTGCTGTTTAAATGAAAACTGATTAAATCTGTGACATCTCATCAGAAATTAGCCAGGAGCTTAATGAAAAAGAAGCACGCCAGGGTTTCTGAGTTTTACCATCTGCCTTCACCAGGGTTTTCAATTCCCTCAGAAAGAGTGGGAATCTTACATTTAGGTGACTGGAGTCATATCATAACTTCATGAAATATACTTAATATAGGTCAGAAATTTTTCATAAATTTAGAATGCTAATGCTTAGGAAGGGATTAAACACCGTCCATGGCAGATACCAAGCTCTGCAGAGCTGCATAAATAATCCATTTCTTGGGGTTTCCTTAACTTTGGAGAGGCTTTTAAAGCATCAAAGCTGAGCAAATATTTTGCAAATGAATCTGGCCCTGAGTGATCCAGTATTAAACTCTGATCATTAGTGGAGGAAAAGCTGCCTCTCCTCTCAAGTGAAGAAGCTTTGCAACCCTCAAGTTCTTTAAATATTGACCTAGTAAAGAGGAACCTGAAGGAAACATGCCAGAATCCACAATGGAGTTGCAGAAGGATCTCCTTCAAGCTTTCCATTAAGCCCTTCTTTTCTGGCCACGTTGCCTGGCATGTGGGATCTTAGTTCCCCAACCAAGGATTGAACCTGCACCCTCTACACTGGAGTGCAGAGTCTTAACCACTGGACCACTAGGGAAGTCCCTCTATTAGGCCTTTCTTAAACCATCTCAGATGATGAAGAATATACACTTCTCTTAAAGAGATCAGGAGAATGATTCCATAGTCAGCCACAGTCATGATTTTCAGCAGAGTAACACTTTTCATGGTAGGAAATTCTTCCTTATACCACTTCTTAATTCCTCATGGTACAACTGATGAGCATTTCTTTTGCCTATATCCATCGTTAATAAGCAGAACAACTGTTCTCTATTTATCTCAATGGTTTATTATCTCTGTTCAACTGTATTTCTGCCAGGGTAAATACTCCCAGCTGCTTTCATCTTTTCACAGGGGTATTAGAGTCACAGAAAATTGTTCAGAATGTCAGTAGGATGAAATTCACCCTTGCCCATGAAAATGAAAACATTGATCCCTTTTCAAGTGTCTGAAAACTGAACATTCTTGGTGAATAAGGTCATGCTGGAACCAATCACATCTGCCAGGTAACCAGCTCCAGATATGATGCTGGACTCAAATATCAGTCCTGGGGAGATCTGTATATTGTGATCTGGATCTTTAAAGAATAAAGAAAAACCAAAGTGAATGAGGCACTAAGGAATAGAGATATCCCATGAATTGGGACAGAACTGAGCAATCATGGAAAAACAGGCAGGAAGACAGGTGTGACTGGAATGGAAGTCATTCATTGCTTGCTCTGGAGTTTGGGAGATTATCTGAAGTCAGTAGACATTCATTGAGAAGGTTTTTTTCTGATTTCATTTTAAAATTGACTGTTTTTTAATTTTATATTTTAATTGAAGGATAATTATTTTACAGATAAAAATTTATAATAAAATTTTATGGATTATAACACATGCATAGATTTATATAGCTGGCATTAGAATCATGATACAGAACAGTTCCATCCCCACCAAAACAAAAAAGAAAAACAACTGCTTGTTCTATCTCCCTGTAGGCACATCCTCTCCTGGGTCACAGACCCTGGCAGTCACTGACCTGTTTTCATCACTGTTGCTTTCTTTTTTGCTATGTTATGACATCTAATAGGCAACTTTTTGAGGTTTCTTCTTTCATTCATCCAAGTTGTTGCAGGTTTCAATACTTATTCCTTTTTACGGCTAAGTAGTAGTCCATTGTAAGGACGTACCAGTATCTGTTTAACCCACTGAAAGATTTCTGGTTTATTGCCAATTTGGGGGTAAATATGGAGTATTATAAACATTCACATATGGCTTTGTGTGAACATACATTTTTATTTTGCTAGAGTAAATAGTAAGGAGTGGAATTTCTGGGTCATATGGTAAGCATATGTTTACATTCAGGAGAAACTACCAGACATTTTTCAAGTGGCTATTTCATTTTGTATCCCCATCAGCAATGTTTGAGAACTCTAGCTGTTATACATCCTTACTATTAATTGATAGTGACAGTATTTTGTTTGTTTTGTTTTAATTACCATTTTAGTGCTACCACATTGTCATTTTAATTTGCATTTCCCTAATGGCTAATGATGGTGTGCATATTTTCATGTGATTTATTACCTTGTCTATATCCTTTTTGATGAAAGGCCTGTTTAAGACGTTGCCTATTTTTAAACTGGATTGTTTGTATTCATACCATTGAGTTTTCAGTTTATTTTTTAAATATCTAAATACAAGTCCTTTTGTGGATATGAGACATAAATATTTTCTGTCTCTTGTATATCCTTCTCCTCTAACGGTATCTTTCACAGAACAAAGGTTTTTAATCTTGTTAAAGTCAACTTATCAAATATTTCTTTCCTTTCTAGGGGTCATATCTAAGATGTTGCTGCCTAACCCCAGGTCATGAAGACTTTTTCCTATGCTTTCTTCTAAAGGTTTTATAATTTTGGATTTTTATATTTAAGTTTATGATCCATTTCACACTTATTTTTGCACAATATGTAAGGATTAGGTTGAAATTCCTTTTATATGCATATGGATTTCCAATTTTTCCAATAACCATCCCTTGGAAAGACAATCTTTTCTACAGAGAACTATCTTTATATATTTGTCAAAAATCAATGAGTATATTCATGCAGTTCTATTTCTGGATATTGGGTTCTGTTCTATTGACTTATGTATCGATCTCTTTAATATACTGTATTGATTATGATGAAATTAAAGTGTTAGTCGCCCATTTGTGTCCAACTCTTGGTAACCCCAAGGACTGTTGCCTGCCAGGCCCCTCTGTCCATGGAATTCTCCAGGCAAGAACACTGGAGTGGGTAGCCATTCCCTTCTCCAGAGGATCTTCCCGACCCAGGGATTGAACTCAGGTCTCCTGCATTGCAGCCAGGTTCTTTACTGTCTGAGCCCACCAGGGAAGCCATATTGATTACTATAACTGACAGTAATTCCAATATTCAAGTTGTTTCAGAGTTTAGAATATGAAAATTCTCAATTCACCTCACCAAGCCAACAAAACCTTGATACCACTCAATACACAACACAAATTTAAAATACTCTCAACTATGAATGTGGAAGAATTCCAAACAAAATTGGCAAATCACATTTTTAAAAATCAGTATTCCACCATTAAGTATGATGTTAACTGTAAGTTTTATATAGAGGTCTTCTATCAACTTGAGGAAGTTCCTTCCATTCTGAGTTTGCTGAGAGCTTTTTATCAAAAATGAATGTCAACTGAATTCTGTCAAATGACTTCTACAGTAGTTGAGATGATATATTTTTAATTTTTTAACTGTTTATTTGGAGGAGTATATTGATTTCTGAATATTAAACTTAGTTTCCATTCTCAGTCATGACTATTTAGAAGTTTGTTGTTGAATTTCCAGATGTCTGGAAATTTTCCAGGTATCATCAATTTCTAATTTAATTCCAATATGAATAGAATACCTATTTTTTGTGATTTTATTTCTATTAAACTTGTCCAGAAATTTTTTTCTCACACAAATTAGGTCTGCCTTGGTGGGTATTCCATGTGCAGTTGAAAAGAATCTATGTTCTATTGTTTGGGGTCCAAATGTTAAATAAATGTTATTTATGTCCATTTGGTTGATAAGAGTTTCATTCTTCCAGTTTTTCAACATACTACCAGATTTTCTACTTACTATTTCTACCAATTTTTGAGAGAATATTTTTGAAACCTTCATTTATAATAATGAATGTAACTTTTTTTTTATCTGTATCAATTTTTACTTCACATATTTTGACCCTCTGGTGTTGGATACACACTTATTTAAGATTATTATGTGCATCTTATTGGGAAATTGTTCCTTCCATCATTATTTACTTTCCTTTTTATCTATGGTCATTTTTCCCCCTAATTTCTACTTTGTCTGCTACCATCACTGCAACTCAAATTTTCTTTTTTGTTTAAAATTTCTGTGGTTTATCTTTTCCCATCCTTTTACTTTTAAAATAGCTATGTCATTATTTCAAAATGAGCTTATTTTACACAGCAAATTGTAACATCATGTATTTTTCCTTATCCACTCAAAAATTGATTTTTAATTGATTTTTTTAGACCACTTACATTTAATGTAAGACTAATACACTTGAATTTAAGTCTACGATTTTACTATTTGCTGTTTGTTCTTTCTGGGTTTGTTCCCTCTCATTTTCCTGCCTATTTTTGATTCCTGGATCTTCTTTTGGTGTTCCATTTAAATTCATCTATTTTTTTTTTTTTTTTGCCACATCTCTTTGTGTAAACATACAATTTGTTTTGTGGTTGCACCAGGGATTACAATATGCATACTCAATTTTCACCTTCTATTTTGAATCAATATTTTATACCTTCAAATAGGATTTAGAAACGATATCTATCATCAGTTAGACTTCTTTTCTACGCCCCTCTTTGTGTGGTAAACATATGAATTATATCTACATATAATGAAGACGATGTCAGATATCAGTTTTTACTTCTAGCCTGTCCTGGAGCTCTTTCTGCTCATGCTGATTATTCCACTTCTCAGTTTCCCCAAGTTGAAACTGAGTATTACCCCAGAGGAAAAACAGGGAACTCACCACTCACTTTACAGTATTTTCATTTCTGCTTTCCCAATTCATGTGTGACTATTTACTTCTCAGAGTCTTTAAATATATAATCCATACATTTGATCCAGGTTTGATAGTTGTATTCAGTGGAAGAGACAGGGCTCAGACCCCACGGACTGTACGTAGCCTGTCAGGATCCTTTGTCCATGAAATTCTCCAGGCAAGAATACTGGAGTGGGTTGCCATACCCTTCTCCAGGGGATCTCCCCAACCCAGGGATTGAATCTGGGTCTCCTGCATTGCAGGCAGATTCTTTACTATCTGAGCCCCCAGGGAAGTCCGTGTTTACTCCATCTACCCCAAACTGGAACCTCACTAAAGAGTTATGAGTAGAGAAAAATATCATAGTAAAGTAATAAGTTAGAAAACTGGATCTTGCCATACACAGGCATTTTTGTAAAGAGACAAATAATCCAACTCTTGCCTTTAATCTTCAGTTGTCAACTTCAGTCACAGCAACCCTTTCCTTGTTTTTTTTTCCACAAAATAGTTAAAAATTACATAACAATTCTAAATAACTGAGTGTTCTATATTAAAAAATGATTCATCAGGATTGGGAAGTTAATTTAGAATTTTACTCATTGTAAGATAACAGGAATTTCTCAACAATACCATTCATGTAAGCACCAAAGTAATACATAGCAGCAGTGGTCATGGAATTCAATTTTTAAACTTCCTGCCTTTAATAGAAAAAATCCTCTTCAATCATCCTTTGTGACTATTTTCTGAAGAAAGTTCAGCAGTACAAACACATCTTCAGTGCTCAAATAATCTACCTTTAAATAAAGTTTTTATATAAGCCCCAAATTAAAATTGTGTATGCGGGGGGGGGGCGGGCTGCGGGGGGGAAAAGAGGGGACAGAGAGGAACACTGACTGACTGATCTGATGATGTGCATGTATAAAGCCAGAACATGACCAGACAAATAAACAAACAAAATGTCTTACCAACTGGGATTAATCATTTGTTTGCAATCTGACAAAGGCCACAACAATAACAGCTGAGAAGAATGAGAAAAAACAATGGGTGCTGTGCATATAGCCAATTTTCTCCTTCAATTGTTCAGACATTCACATGCCAAGAAACCAGTGTTGCCTAAATTTCAGTTCGTAATATCTGTCTTTTAAAAACACAATAATTCCACTAAACAAAAGCAAATTTTTATTCAGATTAACCTAATATTGAAGAGTTATTATTTATAATATTTATGAGAACTTGAATTAAAATATAGATAAATAGCCATTCAGGTAATAAACTTTAGATTTATTATTAATACTTACAAGATCATTTGTAAGTTTCTTGGACCAGCTCTTGTAATTTATTAGCATCGTGAGAATGATGATTCTTTTCTTAGACAGATTTCCTCCAGAACAGAATCTTTCATGCAATTGTGACTTTTATGAGGGCAAGAACCAGGTGCTGAGCACCAGGATGTGAGTGAATGAATTTAGGATATGAGTTTAGAATGAGTCTGTTTTCCACCCCTGGTGAGTTCAGGTAAAGAGTAGTTTCTGGCTCAGAGAAGGTGCTGAATAATGCTTGTTAAATATTATTACTTTTCAAAAAGTTTAATTTCTACATGAGCCCTGGCATCTATCACGTACATCACTACAATCTCCCTTTCTCTCTTTATACAGCAAGCCCTAAAAATAACAGAAACCATTCATATTTGCTTCTAGAAATGTGCTTCAAAACAAAACATAAAACCAAACCTCTGTGTTTGCATTTTGCCCATCCACTGGCAGTTGCTGTGTGCTAAAGCATGTGATACATTAAGCAAACACACCCAATGGTTTTTCCAGTATGTCTACTGATTTCAAGCAAACACATGAAATAAAATCTAGGATGTAAGTTAAGTTCTTTAAGACTAGATACTAGATTCTGACACTGTATTCTGATACTAGAATGACGATCATAGGCTAAGATATACAAAAGGAGGAAAAGACTAAACATTTCTTGAACATTATATGTCAATGAATATACTAGTTGTTTACAATATCTGCCTTACTCCTCACAGTAAGCCCTTGGGTTATTTTTAACATGATTGTACAAGATTCTGAGACTCAGACAAGATAACAAGTAAGTGAAGACCTAGTATATGGATGGAAAATTAAATGAAAAGCAATTTTCATCTTTAGTTTTCAAAGACACAATAATAGAAAGTCAAAATAAACATCTTACAACTTGGTGATGCTTTGTGACTACAACCAACCATTTAAGATCACTTCCTTTGTCCATGTTCAATACAATGACACATCTCTAGATGGGATTTCTCCCTTCACATTTTTCTTAGAGGAATCATTTTTCTGATGCTGCCCAGAACAAGAGAAACACCCACCCAAGGAGAAACTTCCAGGGATAGAATTCCTGTTGCACGCCAGCAAAATGAATCTGAACAACAGGTGGGGCTAGTTTCCTTTACAACAGATGTGAATTCTCTGGGCAGGCCCGACTGCTCAGAAGAGTACTAAGTCCTTTCTTATTCCTCATCCTTGGTAACAGCGAGACACACTCTCAAGTTTCACAGGCTTCTAAAACCCTTATTAAATTCAGATGTCCAAATCTGGGATCATATTTCTTAAAACAGACAACCGTACAGGAGTGATTCATAGTAAATATAAACACTTACTGAATACTACCTACTTCCTCTAATTTCATTAGAAAACCCAATGGAATAAAAAAAAATAAACAAAAACAAGCTGTCATCATGATGATGCAAGCTTCTGTGGCTTGTCTGCTCAGTTCTGCTACTAGCAGGATCTGCAGTATAAACTCAAACCTAGGTTATTCAATTAAATATTAAGGAGGATTGCTACCCAGTTGGAAAAGAAAACCTCACAAAGCAGATAATGGAGACTCACACTCCATCCTTAGACTTAAGGCTGCAGGAAGCAGAAAGAGGAAAATCAACAGTGTGTGAGGGATAACCATGGGGAGGAGAGGGCAGACAGTGCTCCTATGCAGTGAGCTTATGGGGCCATACAAAACAGATAAGAGTTGTCTGGGAACTTCTCTCATGGTTCAGTGGTTAAGACTTCACCTTCCAACACAGGAGGTGTGGGTTTGAACCCTGGTCAGGGAACTAAGATTCCACATGCTTTGCAGCCAAGAAACCAAAACATAAACAGAAGCAATATTCTAACAAACTTTAAAAATGGTCCACAACAAAAAAATCTTAAAAAAAAAAAAACAAAGAATTGGTCTGGAATGACAGTGAGGCTGCTGCCTTTATCTCTGCAGAGGAGTTTTCTATACAGCTACAGTAATTAAAGAATGGGGAGAGACCACCTGCCTACCTACAGAAAGAGAGGCGAGCCTGAGGTCTGGGGTGTCCTGGGCACAGAGACAGAGGTTGGTATCCCCAGAAACAGAACTTGGGTAACTGGAAAATAGATATGGTGGCAGAAAGCTTCCAACAATGGATGCTGGCACCAGGGGCCAGAGCTGTTGCTAAGGCCAAATGGGACCACAGCACCGTATCCCCAGTGAGCCAGGTGCCATCAGGAGGCCATCAGACAGACTTGGCAGGGCTTCCCTGGTGGCCCAGTGGTAAAGAAGCTGTCTGCCAATGCGGGAGACATGGGTTCAACCCGTGGTCCAGGAAGATCCCACATTCCACAGAACAACTAAGCCCCTGTGTTGCAACTACTGAAGCCCGAGCACCCTAGAGCCTGTGCTCCACAACAAAGGAAGCCTCCGCAATGAAAAACCCGTACGCTACAACTAGAGAGTAGCTCCCACATGTTGGAACTAGAGAAAAGTCTGTGCACAGCAACAGACCAAGTGCAGCCAAAACTACATAAAATTATTTAAGGGAAGACTTGGCAGCCAGGAAAGTTCTCACTCTAGCTTTAGGGCAGCCAGTGATCCTGCTAGAGGTTTCGATCCAGAAACACAGAATCCTACCAGATACGTTGACCTGGGGACACACCTGTAACTAAGCTGTGTAGTATAAACGTTGGCAGTTTAACTCCTGCCAGCGCTAATCTTCAGTGATGCTGAAGTATGATGGAGGTACCCTGAGGTTTCATCCTTTCCTTCTGCCAAAGCTCATTCGCTTGATCCACAGACTTAGTGGAAGGGATCAACCAGAGGCAAAGAGCTAAGAGTAATTCTACATATTATCATCCCCAACCTAGGTCTGAGAGAGATCCTTGCCCCTCGCTAGCTATAGACTATCCCTTAGTAGGTTTTTTAAAATCTTCCTCAATAGTAAATGAATATTTCCTGTGAAAGAGGCAGAGGAAGGTCACAGAGTAGAAAAACTGAACAAGTTGCTAAAGAAGTAACATAATTCATATTTTACAAGCAAGGGCAAACTCATTTGGATGTCAGTACCAGTGTCTGGCCAAAATTTGTTCTTGGTTTTCAAATTCATCCTTAGCCTATAGATAACGGAAGAGCCAAATTCCTACATCGATGACATTCCAAACTGGAGTGTAGACAGTTAACATATAATTACATAGGTCACCATCCTACCAAATCAACAGCATAACTTTAATAATACTAACAAGGCATTTACTGACTCTACCTGCGAGTGTGCAAGCGCACAGATAGCAGTAGAGCTCTAAAGAGCAGTATAGCTCATTTTATGCAGGGTATATGTTGAAATTGGCCATCAAATTGAAATAGAGACGTGTACTTAATATTTGAAGTTTAAAATGCTACAGTAATTAATGACAACTATGAACGCTGTTAAATATAGGTACAAAATGATCATTAAGGACTTTCAATATAAATAAGTAGGAAAATAGATTAACAGTTAAAGTGACTATGATGAGAGCAAGCTTGGTAGATAACCTTAAGGAAAGTATTTATCATTAGAGATAATGTCCATAAAATTTCCAAATAACATAAAGCAGAAAAATAGATATCAGATTATATCATCATTTAAAATTTTTTGGAATTTTATTCATGAACTAACATTCACAATTTTTAATATAATTACCCTTGAAAAGATATTCAATTTTTAGGTATTTAATACCACTTAGATCATAAGGTTTTCAAGAAAAATTCCTGCTTAGGATTTTTTCACATCCATGAGAATAAATTAATGATGAGAGAATATGAACTGTGGAACTCAAAATCTCATTAGCATGAAAAACTAAAATTATGCATGATATCTATCAATACAACATCTTTGATCTAGATGTCATAAAGGATATAAAAAATATAAAGAAAAACACATTCAGAGAGAAAAATGAGATACCCAAAGAATGTTTTGCTTCTTTAATGAATTTTAAAACAACACACTTAGACTGGCTTCTTTTTTTTTTTTTTGGATCAAGATCTCTTTGACAGAAAAATATTTGACAATTAATAATCAGAAAAATTATACATATCAATGCTATCTCCCAATCATCTCACCCTCTCCCGGTCCCAGAGACCATACTTCTTGAAAGTGCTGTGTCTATGGATGGGAAAGTTTTTACCAAAACTTTTACTGTTATAGATGAATATCACTTTCAGGATTTAATATTCTGAAATTCATATACCTTAATTATGAATCTTGCTACAGAGTTCTTTCTGTTGCAATAAAACATGTTTATTGGAAAGCTATTTTCTCATTTTATTAACTATATAATATGTACAGTATAGTATATATATTATATAGATGGGTTAGTGACATTTTTAAATAAACCAACTGAATATGAACACCTACTTTATATCACAAATATGCTGTGTTCCTCTTTATACTGTAGGAGGAATCTAGCAACTTACAGTGCTGAAAAATACTGGTTTTGCACCAACAAAAAAATTAATTAAAAATTGTAGTTATTAATTTTAAATAAAATTTTAGCTATTAATATTGCCAAGGTTAAACTTCATCAATCTTATATTGATCTCACTCAGCCATGTAACAGTCATTCATTTGGTACATTTCTAAAAGCTAACCCAAATGTTAATTCCAAATAAAATAATGCAAAACCCTAAAGTAGTCTTTGAAAACACGTAGACAAATTTCTTCTCATAAAAATAAAGAAACTGAGTCCAAATCAAACACTAAATGGCAGAACTGACATCATTATTATTAAAATTCCTGTCCTGTCATTAGGTAAGTTTCTTCCTTATAGTCAGAAAAGAGTTGTTTTAATTCTTACAACTTTTTTCCACTCAACTGTTCTACATATAATCGAGATGTCTAGTTCTGATTGTTTTATGTTTGCTCATTAGAAGAAAGAAATCGTATTCACCAATAGTGCACCCAAAGTATATGAACCAAACAAATCATTGGTAATTTTCCTTTCCCAATCATAAGAGCTGTGTTCTTGAAAATTTTAGTGAAAATTAATGAATTAGAAACAAAATATTAGTAAAAAAAAAAAAAAAACTGGATTATTAAATACAAACCACAACTAAAACTTTGAATGCTAGCTCATTAGGAATCATGCTTTAGAAATCATTGTCTCCTGAAAGGCATGGCAACACAATGGGGAAATAAATGAAATTTGATGAGAAGGAAGAAACTCCTCTGTTAAGCTACTGTATCTTGGGCCTTACCTGTTATTGTAGCTTAGCCTCTCCTACCCTGAACAAGACATTAGCTGGCTCTGAAGAGAGTGAAGAGTCAAGGTTATACACTGAATTTGAGAAAGCATTCATTATCTTAGTGTCTCTTCCCAGGAGATTGGAATAAAACCCATTCTCCAATGTACCACAAAAAATCATGAGACATAAAAACAACTGCAGATGAATGGATAAGAAAGCTATGGTACATATACACAATGGAGTATTACTCAGCCATTAAAAAGAATACATTTGAATCAGTTCTAATGAGGTGGATGAAACTGGAGCCTATTATACAGAGTGAAGTAACCCAGAAAGAAAAACACCAATACAGTATACTAACACATATATATGGAATTTAGAAAGATGGTAACAATAACCCTGTATACGAGACAGCAAAAGAGACACTGATGTATAGAACAGTCTTTTGGACTCTGTGGGAGAGGGAGAAGGTGGGATGATTTGGGAGAATGGCATTGAAATATGTATAATATCGTATATGAAATGAGTCAACAGTCCAGGTTCAATGCACGATACTGGATGCTTGGGGCTGGTGCACTGGGACGACCCAGAGGGATGGTATGGGGAGGGAGGAGGGTTCAGGATGGGGAACACATGTATACCTGTGGCGGATTCATTTTGATATATGGCAAAACCAATACAATATTGTAAAGTTAAAAAATAAAATTAAATTAAAAAAAACAACTGCAGACTATCTCATATGAGCTTTTCCCTTCTTCATTCAATGTTTCTCAGATTACAAAAAAATAAACAGCTTGCAAAAGAAAATTCAGTTCTCAAAATGTACACTGAATGAAGAAAACGAACAGTGTGCAAGGAGGAGAAGCAAGAGGCCACCCACAGGATATCAGAGCTCATAAGTTAAATTGCCAGAGACACCCAAGAATGAGCAACAAAACAATGAATGCTATGACAACCCCGATAGCTCAGTTGGTAAAGAATCTGCCTGCAATGCAAAAGGCCCTGGTTCAATTCCTGGATTGGGAAGATCCCCTGTAGAAGGGATGGGCTACCCACTCCAGTTTTCTTGGGCTTCCCTGTAGCTTAGCTGGTAAAGAATCACCTGCAATGTGGAAAACCTGGGTTCAATTCCTGGGTTAGGAAGATCCCCTGGAGAAGGGAAAGGCTACGCACTCCAGTGTTCTGGCCTGGAGAATTCTATGGACTGTATAGTCCATGGAGTGGCAAAGAGTCAGACACAGCTCAGCGATATTCACTTTCACATGACAACTATGCCAATATGTTTGAGTGGAGAAGGAGAGAAGGTAAGGAAATGCTGTATAAAAACTACAAATAAAAATACAAAATAGGAGGTGCCCACTTAAATTTAAATTTCATATTAACAACACATAACTTTTAAGTGTTAGAAGTTCCTAAATATTGCATGTGACATATTTAACTGAAACAAACTATTTACTGTTTCTCTAAAATGCAAATTTAATAGACAACTTTCATTTGACAAGCATACTCCAAACAGCTTCTTCCAGAAGAATTTAACAAGAGAACATGAATTCATTAAGGATAGAACTCAAAGGCAAAATGATAGAATAACTGGATGATATGATACAGGATACAATTGACCTGAAGGGGAAAAAATAACTAAGACCATAGCCCCATAAAACTAATAACCAGAGTAGAATAAGATATAATTGAAAATTAAATTACTGACATAGAGGAATGGCTTAGGATAACTATAGTAAAGGAAGATGAATGATGGATTATAGCAATTAGAGAAAAGCAGAACTTAAGACAATCAAACATGAAGCTAACAGGTATTCCTGAAGTAGGGAATTTAACAAGCGAAAAAGAGTATCTATTCAAATAAATAATCCAAGCAAATTTCTTGCAAATCATATGAGTTGGCTAAATCTTTAGACTGAAAAATCACTGTTCCTAGAAAATCTACTACAAAATAAACACACAAATTTCAGACCTAATGGAGTTCAGCAAGCATGTTTTAAGTGAAAGTGTCAGTACTCAATTGTGTCTGACTCTTTGCAATCCCACGGACTGTAGCCTGCCAGGCTCCTCTGTCTACGGATTCTCCAGGCAAGAATACTGGAGTGGGTTGCCATTTCCTTCTCCAGAGACTCTTCCTGATCCAGGGATCAAACCTGGGTCTCCTGTATTGCAGGCAGATTCCTTACAATCTGAGCCATCATGTTTTAAGGTTAAAGTATTTTAGGCATCCTGGCACTGAAGAGGCAGTCAAATAAGAGGTACAGACATTAGTTTTACTTTAGTTGTACTTCCTGAAAAATTGAATATAAGAAGAAAATGAAAAATTGTCCACAAATCAAATGAAAGGAATTGTAAAGGACGGGCATTACTGGAACCTAAATTGTGACGGAAGCAAACAATAAGTAGATATTGTCAAACATGAAAATTGCCCATTTAGGGGAAATAAATAACCAAAAGACTATGATCACAAAATTCAGCCAAAGAAATTAATTCACTTAAAAATTCAAGTAGCCAAGGGACTGAATGGTGGAGAACACTGAACCCATTTGAGTTTATTATAGCTTGGAAAATATCATCATGGAAGATAATGCAAATGTTCTAAACTTGGTAAATATAAACACTAATGTAACAGCCAGTACGAGAAGTACGAGAGTGGCAGTACCTTTACTTTCATAATAGGGAGTCAACTGATCTTTGTAGGTTAAAAAAGTAAAAAAGATAAAGAAAAATGAACTCACTTCCATGTTTTTCACTAAGTTAATTTTGTTTGACTCTTAGGTAAATCTTTTAAGAAAAGATATCTCTTAAATGAAGATACAAATTATTTGAGGCCAACAGTTTTCTCTGAAAATAAAACTTTAGTTTGATTCTTCTGTTAAATTAAAATATTGACTCTGCTGTGAGCCGTGTGTAAAGACTGAGCTCACTTTCCTATATTTACCAGTACCTGCACATCTATGTGTCTATCAAGCCACCCATCACCTGTTCATTCATCTATCCATCCTTTTATTGTGTGTGTGTGTGTGTGTGTGTGTGTGTGTGTGTGTGTGTGTGTTCAGCCACTTCAGTCATGTCTGGCTCTTTGCAACCCACCGGGCTCCCCTGTTGGGATTTCTCAGGCAAGAATATTTGAGTAGATTGCCATTCCCTCCTCCTGGGGATCTTCCTGACCCAGGGATCAAACTGGCATCTCCTGTATCTCCTGCATTGCAGGTGGATTCTTTACCATTGAGCCACTGAAGAAGCCCACCCATTCTTTTATTGATGAACATACAAATAAATATGTCACAGAATTTTATGCATCTAATGTTAATTGCAAGTCTGTGTGGTTTGATTTGAGAGTTTTTGTTTTTGTACTAGCTTTAAGTTTATACTGCTTTTAACAAAATTATACAACAAGTTTCTTAAAAGAAACAAGGTATGCAAGCAAATATGCCAAGATGGTAAATAAGGTTAATTTTGAGAAGAAAGTAAATTATTATTTTAATCTAAATGTATTTCAGAATTTTTAACATTAAAAAGCATAATGTTCCCTCAATCTCGCCAGAGAAATATAAAATGAAATGTAACAGATCTTCTGTATCCTACACCAGAATCCTATACCCAATCTCCAGAAGTAACTTATGTTCATTTTGCCCTCTTCTTTCTGTGTGTGTATACATACACAGCTATCGATACAGATATATCTGTTTATATAAGCCAGATCAAACAATTATCAAAACACTTTATAAACAAATTTAAAATGTTATATAAACTAATTTCATATAACTTTACTATTCTTTATTTTCTCTACACTTTTTGGATCATTTTCAGTCATAGTTTCAATGAGATGTTGGAAAATACATGTATTAAAGAACATTTTCTTTCCTCGTCTTTCTGTGACTGGTTTTCCATTTGATTTCATGATTCTGAATTGTTGATTCTTGTCTGCCTCCTGGGTCCCACAGGAGTCTCAGAAATGCCAATTAACTACGGTGCTTGGTAAAGATAGAAAATCAAGTTTGAGGGAATCTTAATTTAATAAATTTCCATTCACTCCCAAGGCACATTCCTGTCCTCTTTCCAAACACACAGGGTAGTGTACAACATGTGCTCCACTCTCAGTAACTTCCTGCCAGAATACATTAGAAGACAGCAGAGCACTACAGACTTGCTTCATTCCTTCATTCTTCTCTCACTTTTAATCAATGCATTCTCCCCTCCTTGCCCACCACTCAAAACTTAGAAATGGAGTTCCAAGGCTTGGGCTATTTTTTTTTGATTTATTGAATGCTCTCAAAGTTTCACTTTGGAACTTTCTATCTACTCCTTTTATCAGCAAGGTTCATATATCAGTAGTCTGGGGAAGAAAAAGTCTGTGGCTATAGCTCTCCCTTCAAGAAATTCACGTAATAGAAGTGTTCAACTGGGGTGAATTACAGAATGAAACATAAACTGCCTGATACATATGATCAGAGATCACATTCGGGGCCAAAGAGTGAAGCAGAGCATCAGACCCAAAGATGACCAGAGATACCCATCCATGGGAGGAAGCAGCCAGCACGGCCTCCAGGCTATGCAAAGAGGATCCCCATTTTTTTCCTACCAGGAGTTCCTTCTACACCTTGGGGTCCAAACACACAGAGCAAAATCCCAACCTAAGTAGGGGGATAAGTTAATGTCAAATCAGTAGTGGCTGCAAAGTTAATTCCTCGGAGTTCGTGTTCTTCTAGAGAAAGGTTAAGACGAACGTGGAGCTACATTCTTTAGCCAGAGACTCTGATTTGACCCTAATTAAAATGTAGCCTAAGAATCCTGCTTCAAGCCTTTTCTCTCTTCTAAGAAGTCTGTTTGCTTGTCCACTTCAAGGCATTGTCTTCAAAGCATGGTGTTTTAGGAAACTCAGGACCAGCTGGGCTCTGTCTGGGTCAAGATACACTTTCCCTCTTCTCAATCTTTCCCCTAAGACCCTGGAAGGACCCTGGGCTACTCCCGATTGGCTCTCTGGGCAGCTGGCCACCAGTGGGTGCACTTCAGCAATTAAAATGCCAGGCCCAGTTCCTGGAGGGAAGCTGGTGAGGCTTCGCTTGCAGCTGCCCGCTGAACAGATGACCGACTGCTCTGCCTTGGACATCTTACTCAACTGCAGCTGTTAGCAAATTTTGCTCACTTCCTTTCTGCGAATTCCAGAGGTTCTCGTTTCACTATAAATCAAATTTCATTCCAACGTTGTTGAGTTTGCACTTTTGATATCTTAAGGAAAAATGAGGTAACTCTATGCTTAATGATATCTTTCCAGCATTTTCCTTTAGCCATTTCTTTAATCGCATGGCCAGGAAAACAGGACGATGCAATTTAAAAGTAATTTGAAGGGAAATATGAGATGGTAGGTATAAAATTTCATTACCTACAATATCAATTAAAGTGTTCCAAATGTAAGTTCTAGAAATTCCCAAGATGTGGCCTACTTAAGTATCCAGATTACTTGACAGACAGGACAATAAGTGAATTTCCAATGCTGAAAATATGCATGTAACTATATGTATATACATCTGTCTTGGTATTGTTAAAGGTGTAAGGTATAAATGTAATAAGATAATCCATAAGGGTGTAATTGAAACAAACTTTGAAATCTATGCACTCATGCACATTAAATTGTGAGTTTTTTAAATCCCCCTAATGTTGTTATAGTGATAATAACATTTAGCATAGACTCTGAGCTTCAATGGCTAGGTGTATTAAAACAAAGTGTTCAAATATTGAGATATTGTGGACTCATTCATTGCATACATGAAATGAATGCACAGTGAAGAATATAAGGGTTTGAGCTATAATTCTTTTTAATCTAAGCACTGACATTATACAAGTCCACATGACTGCATAAGTCATATTAAATGGAGCGGTAGTCAAATAATACGCCAAAAAAATTTTAGATAAACAAATGCCGTCCTACTTACTCCCTTGCTGTCATTGGTTTTTAGAATAAATTTTCTGTCGTGTAATTTGAACATACTTCAGACTACCTAAGGGAGCCCTCTGATACTAGATTTACCTTGAAATGTCAAAATTTCAGCATTACAAGTGTATCTACCTATGTATCTCTTGTTAAATAAATCACCTGATCTTAAGCAAGGCAAAGAGGGAGAAATAAAAGCCTTGTTTAGGATGACTGACAGACTGGCTAGAAGCAGTACTGTCTATATCATGTTGACTAATACTCGTTTTTTAATTATGTAGATTAAGAGAAAATTCAGGACACACCCCTATGTCTACCTCTATCTGGAACAAGGATTTAAGTAAATCACCCTAGCTACCTAATGTCTGCCTCTGAAATTCATAGGATAATTACTTTCTTCACAAGATTTAAAACCCATAAACAACATCCATAAGATTAAATACCCTTTAGTACATATCATCAAAAGTAATGTTTATAAAGGTACTACTGCAGATCTGATATAACAAATGTACCTACAATTTCACTTAAAATTAAAATTATAGACCTAGGTCTATAATATTTTCAAACACCACTGTCCCCAACATTATCCAAATTGCCATGCTAACCAGGGAAATCAGACAACACGGATAATTTACGGGTAAATAAGAAAAACAAAAAGGAGAGGGAAGGAGGAAAGAAATAGATGAGACCAAAAAAAGTTAACATTTTTCTCTATGTTTATAGTAAAGGAAAATTATACCAATGAAAATTAATTTGTATTTTATTTTAAAATGTAGAATAAATTCTGTAGTCCATGTGATCAGGTAACAGGAATTTGGTATACTAACATGTAAAGATTGATAGGTACATGTTCTGATGATTACAAATGCAATCAGGTATCCTGCTACGTTTCAAAGCTCTATATGTTTCCTTGTCTGGTTACACAATAGTTTATGCTGAGTTAATATAATTTTTAATTGATATTTTTCCAGAAAAAAATCAACTTTGATTATATTTTGACTATTTACTACAGCAATAATATAGTAAAATGTAGTGCTATTTAAATAGTGATTATAACCAATAAGCAAACTCCAGGAGATCATGAAGGACAGGGATGTCTGGCACACTGTAGTCCATGGGATCACAAAGAGTCAGACACGGTTTAGCTACTAAACAACAATAATTAAGTTTGAGAATAATAAAAAGAATTTATTTTCTCTAAAACAATCAACAAGTATTTACTGAGAGAAGGCATTCTAATAGTTACCATTGGGTTAAATGTAATCCCTGCTCTCTTTGAAACTATGTACAAATGTGGTGAAGAAAAATATTTATATAAAAGTTGCCTATATCTTAAAGCAGTCACAAATAAAGAGGTATGAAAGCATTTCATTTCATAAATTATGCTTCCTTAACACATATTTTCTAGAATTTAATGCGAAATAGAAAGATCTCATGAAATAAAATTATTTGCTTTCTAAACAGTGAAGTTTGTCATAAATTATATTTGGAAATCATGTGGAGATCAAAGAGATTCAGTTAAATGTGAAATAATCAAATGTAAATTGTTGTGTTATTATAAATACAAAGTATGGTTTGACTAGAGAATTAACAAGATAAAGATATGCATTGAGTAAGCCTCCCATTTTCAAAACATGATAGGAATATCTGTGATCACCCTCTCAACACTACACTGCAGATCTAGGTGAATTCTTTACCTGCTGAGCCATTGTGGAAGACCACTGGAGACCTCAGCCACTGCAATAAAGTAAGGAAAAGAAAGAAAGAAAAAATACAAAAATTGGAAATAAAGCACTAAAACTATCAACTGTTTACACATGACATGGTGATGATCAGAAAATACAGAAGAAGCTACAATGAATAGATGAACTTAGTAATGTTTTAAGTTAGGTCAAAATGCAGAATTGGGTGAATTTCATTTAACAGCCATAAAATTATAATGGAATAAAATATCACTTAATGTAGCAACAAAACTATTAAATTCTTAGGTTTAAATTAAATTTAATGATAAAGTAAATTAAAACCATGAATTTGACACCACTTTACACCTACCAAAATGGCTAAAATTCAAAATATTGACTATATTAACTGTTGGCCATGATGTGGAACACTTGGATCTCTCATACATGGTCAGTGTGAATATAAACCAGTTCAGCCACTTGGTAAAATAGCTTGGCAATCTCTATTTAAGTTAAATACATGTCTGTGTACAGAAATCCCACCTCCAGGTATAGACCCAAGAGCAATAAACACACATGTCCTCCAAAAGAACTATACAAGAATGGTTGTAGAAACTTCATTTATGATAGTCCCAGACTGGAAGTATCCCATATAATGGAATATAACAGAGAAATAAAGAAGTACCGATGCATCAAACAGGGCTTCCCAGGTGGCATTATTGGTAAAGAACCTGCCTGCCAATGCAGGTGACGTAAGAGATGTGGATTTGATCCTTGGGTCTGGAAGGTCCCCTGGAGGAGGGCATGACAACCCACTCCAGTATCCTTGCCTGAAGAATCCTATGGACAGAGGAGTCTGCCGGGCTACAGTTCATAGTGTTGCAGAGTCAGGCATGACTCAGGCAACTTAGCACGCACGTGTCAAACAAAACAGACAGAATTAAAAGGCATTCTGCTCAAAGAAGAAAGATATAAAGAACACATATTTTTGGAATCAACTTGTTCTCAACTCATAAACAGACAAAGCTAAAGAAGAGTAGAAGACAGAATGGTCTGGTAAGGAGCCTAACGGAGTATCTAGCATAATAGAGTTACTCCTTATGTTCATCTGGGTGGTGGCTGCACAAGTGCAAATATATAAAAACTTTTCAAGATCACTTCATATTAGTATACTTTACTCAATATAAATGGCATGTCAGTTAAGCAAGAAATGGATTTAAAGGAAAGAGATAATATGTTCTATCAGTTGAAAACATGAGATATGAATAATTCAGTTAGTCCAGTTTTTCCCCAATGTTCTTCTGTATCTAAAAGACATATATTAGCTAGAACTATAGGAAGGAAGCACATAAGGGAAGATCCAGGAGCATTTTGGTTGAAATTCTTTTTATCTTCACTTAGAAAAATTGAACTGTGTGTGTGCGTGTGTGTGTACAACAATATGATCGAATGTCTCAGCTCTAATGCTATTTCTGTTGGTTTTCTCAAATTGCAATCACACACAGAAACACAGATAAAGCCTTCCACTTACCTTTTCTGAATCTCAACTCTAAAATGAAGGAAATAGCTGGGCTCTTAGAGTAGACGTTAGCCCTAAATATGAGCCATTCCAACATTTTCCTCTCTACCATGATGTTTTAATGTCCTCTAAATTAAGAGTTTGGAAGCCTACAAATAAGTGTACTTTGGATGCCACTTCTTTTGGGGAATCTTGGAGAGAAATATAAAATAACAAATCATCACATAACTCCTGCAGTAGCACTGCTGCTGGGTGTCACTGCAGAGACTGTTAATTTACAGGCCATGTTCACACAATAGCCACTGATTGTGATCATTTTACTGTTATTACCAAGTTCAGTTATCCACCTCCACCTCTAATCACTTTCTTTAAAAGTTACATTTGTTATTCAGAAAACTGGGGCTTTAATTGCATTTATAATTATGTACAATACTTTTTAAAAATTAAATTGGGAATGAAAATGAGAATAACAAGGAATACATATTTCACAGCATAAAGAGAAATTTTTTAAAAAATGTATTGTTATAATCATAAGAGAACAATAAAAAACAAATAACAGGATAAAATTGTGTAACCAAAGTTTGCTATGCTTTTAGCATGACAAAATTTAGACAATCTCTTGAAATTTGTTGAAGTATAGTCTGATCTGTTTTGTTCAAAACAGTTTGATAATTATTTTGTGACTATCTGTTTTAAAAAAAAGTTTGATGTCTATTATATATTTTTAAAGGATTGCATTATTTCCACCAGCAGGATAAGAAAGATGAAGAACCTATACATCTGCTTTTTTTTTTTCATTTTAAATTAAAATCTTTATTTGGAAATAGAAATGCATAATAACAAACTTTTTACAAAATTGTCACATAGGAACATACCTTCTGATCCCACAGCATGCTTCATTTACTCAGAAAAAAAATTACAGACACAATCAAAACAAAGAGCTTTCATTTATAAATGTGAGCGCCTTTGTTTAGCACAAGAAAGCTCACGGGAACCAGTGGGTTACAGTGATGCAGAAGGTTCAGCACCTCCTGAGCAACCAGGCTCAGAGCCTCCCCAGTCTGCGTCCCATCTCTGGCCTTCAGTTTCCTGGGCACCAAAGGAAGGAAGACTGGATGACTGCTAAAGTCCTGGGCACTCTGGTTCCTTCATTTCAGTACATCTGCTTTTCTAATGATAGACTTTGACAGAGCTGTTGATTCCTGAAACAGCCTACCTCTCGAAGGAGAATGCCCATCCCTAGGCATCTAAATACTGTTCATATCTTATTTTCCTATTTTGGGTTGGGTTTTCCCAAAGAATATAAAAGGATAAAGTTCTCATTTTAGGGTTCCCTCACTCGGTGCATGCCTTCACATAGTCTAGCAATACTACAAAGTAAAAACAGAGTTGTAAGGTTGCTGTAAGTGAAACATGATTTTTAATTGGGGCTGGTGCACTGGGATGACCCAGAGGGATGGTATGGGGAGGGAGGAGGGAGGAGGGTTCAGGATGGGGATCACATGTATACCTGTGGCGGATTCATTTTGATGTATGGCAAAACCAATACAATATTGTAAAGTTAAATAAAAGAAAAAAAAAGTTTCCTTCAAAAAAAAAAAAAAGAAATAAAATAGCAAAAAAAAATTTATATTTTAAAATGCAATACGAGTTCAACATATGTGTGTGTGTGTCTGGGTGTATATGTCTGAGTCCCTTTGCTGTCCACTAGAAACTATCATAACATGGTTAATCTACTATACTCTAATGTAAAGGTTAAAAAAATGCAATGCAAGTTTAGATTAAAATTGGCTGATATATTCAAGATAACTCAGAATTATCAAAATAAAAACAAGAGGAAACTTCTACTGTGAAGCAGCAACTGACTTCCATTACCAGATTTACTTAGGCTTTGAGTAGAGGAATAAAATGGCAAATACATAAAAAGCACAGTAGAAAAAGTAAACCCATCACTTACAAAAATGAGGTATACCCATTCTTAATTTCTTCTTATATTTAGCTTTCATATATTGATATGGCTTCCCCAGCGGCTCAGCAGTAAAGACTCCATCTTCAATGCAGGAGATGCGGGTTTGATCCCTAGATTAGGAAGATCCCCAAGAGGAGGGCATGGCTTCCCATTCGGGTATTCTTGCCTGGAAAACCCCTCAGACAGAGGAGCCTGGCAGGCTACAGTTCATAGGATTGCAAAGAGCTGGACACGGCTGAAGCGACTTAGCACACAAGCATGCATATTGATAAGACCTGACATATTTAATAAAAGCTATTAAAAAGACAAGTTGCATTGCACACTACTTCAAGTTGGCTATGGTGGACACATTTTCCATCTCCAAGGCACTGTATCTTTCTCATGACTCCCTGCCTCAGTGTGGTGTTAGTGATGATGGTGGTAAATGGGGCAGAGGGGGACTAAAATAAGTTCCATCCATCAATGTAAGTTAACCCAGTAATTAAATACAATCTCACATTTCCCCTTCTCCCTGTGCTCCCTCTAAGACTGCAAGGGGGATATGGAGACTGTAGTGAGTTTTAAGACCTCAGAATGGGGGAAAGATTGGGTCTCTGGATCTATGTGAGATGTGGCATCATGCCAGTCTCTGGTGTGGGCTGTCTCCTGAATGGTGCCGTCTCTGGAATCTGATGCCAGAGTCTGGCAGCCAGTCTCTTGGAACCTAATTAGGGATGAGGGATGTACCTTGGAGCCCTGGCCTTTATTTATCACCAGTCCAGCCTAGCAGTCAACACCTGGGTATCTCATAGAGGGCACAAGGCACTTCTCAACTCCATCCATGCCACCATTACTAGCATCATA
This sequence comes from Tragelaphus eurycerus, assembly GCA_935064755.1. Lineage (NCBI taxonomy): Eukaryota > Metazoa > Chordata > Mammalia > Artiodactyla > Bovidae > Tragelaphus > Tragelaphus eurycerus. The sequence goes on along the minus strand of CAKXYN010000034.1, from coordinate 4,242,251 downwards.
TTCCAGAAAGCGAAGCACAAGCCCTTCTTCAGTGCCTGGCTGCACTGCATCACCTGGTCCACTCTGATGCCCTCTCTCCCTGCACCCAATGGGTATGGGGGTACCCAGCAAAGGGAGTTCCTCCCTTTGCTGCTGATATTCCTTTTAATTAATATAAAATAGCTTCCCAGTCCTGGACAACATTTGGAGAAGGGCGACTGCCCTGACTTTCCTATCTTCCTCTCCTTCTTGTAGTCCTCAGACCAGAAGGGATGAACTTTCTCTCCTTCCTATTTTTGTCTAAGACGATCCTCTCTTAGGTAAACGCTATGATATAGCCTGGCTTCCCAGGTGGCTTAGTGGTAAATAATCCACCTGCCAATATAGGAGATGTGAATTCAATCCTGGAAGGGGGAAATGGCAACCCACTCTAGTATTCTTACCTGGAGAATCCCAGGGACAGAGGAGCCTGGCAGGCTACAGCCTGTGGAGTTGCAAAGAGTCAGACATGACTGAGCACTCACTCAAGGAAGGATGATCCAGTCTCTCTACTAAGCCTCCTAGTAATGAATTTAATAAAGCTTTCCTCTGCTCACAGTCTAGCTTTCCTTTCTACTGTCTACCTGTTCCCTGAAAATTCCCATGAGGGACATTAAAAGCTGAATCTCCTCTTGATCTCTTTCCATTTCTCCAGGAACAATCCTACATCAGCCCTCTCTGTGACGGACGCCTCAGCTCAGCTGGATGAAAGTCACACATTCATAAGAATGCAAAAGATAAAGCAATTTACCTCTCTTTCACACACACACACCATCAAACACAATTTCCACAGCATAATAATAAATGATATCATTTCTTAAGCATGTGCTTGCTGCCAAAACACTATGCTAAATTCTTGACATATATTATCTCATTTAATCCTGGTAACAACTCTGAAATATTGGACACTTTAGTCCCATTTTTCAGATGAGGCAATTGAGCCTTAGAGGAAAGATACTGTTTTTCCCAAGTCAAAAGCAAGTAGAGGACATATGTATACCTGTGGCTAATTCATGTTGATGTATAGCAGAAGTCAACACAATATTGTAAAACAATTATCCCCCAAGGGGAGAAAAAAAAACAGTAAAACAAAAAGTGAAACCTAAGTATTTCTCTTCTATTTATTTCAATCTAAAAAGCTACACATAACTAAACAGCACTCCCCCTTCTGGTCTCACTATAATTCTTAAAAAGTGTATAATCTGGTAATGCAATCCTACAGAGTCATTCCTAATCTCTCCTGAGATTGATACTGTCTCTGAAACTATCACCAGGGAGTCTCTCCCTGGTGTCATCTTGTCCCTAAGAACCACTGGCAACTTTTCCCACTTAATTCTGTTTTTACTAATACTTATTTATTTATTTGGAGAAGGAAATGGCAACCCACTCCAGTATTCTTGCCCGGACAATTCCATGGGCGGAGGAGCCTGGTGGACTGTGGTCCATGGGGTCACAAAGAGTCAGACACAACTGACCGGCTAACACACACACACACACACACACACATATTTATTTATGACCGTGCCATGCAGCATGTGGGAGCTTAGCTCCCCAACCAGGGATGGAACCCACATCCTCTTCACTGGAAGAACACAGTCTTAACCACAAGGTCCTTCACTGGAAGGACCACCAGGGAAGTCCTGTCCCCACTTAATTCTGACACTAATGCTCATCTTCTCTAAACACTGAAGATGAATTATCATGGATTCCCTTTTGCCTAAGCACTTGGTATGCCTAGTAAATATACTTGCCATCAACAGCCTACTACCATTCAGCAGCTGCAATTAAACAAAAATAAGGAACAAACAGTTGAAGTTCCAGAATTTATAGAAGTCTGCAAACAAGGGAACTGAGAAAGTGGGGCAGGCCTGCCTCCAGTGCAAAATTCTTGCTTTCCTCCAAAGGTCAACTTGCTTACCATAATGTAGCATCTAAAATTTCAGACCCAGCAGTAGGACTTTAGGACATTCCCTAAATTTCTAGTGGCTCACCAAGTTTTTCCTGAGTCCCTTCCTTCCACACGCATATATGTGTATATGTGTGTGTGTGTGTTATATGTGTATATATGTGTGTACTTATATGTGAATATAAATAAAACATGTAAGTAAATAGGCAAGACATATATAAGTATATAAACATATTCATATACCTTACCATATATCTATATATATATGCCTTACTCACATGCATATATGTGTGTGTATACATATATATATCAGTTCATTTCAATTGCTCAGTCGTGTCTGACTCTTTGCGACCTCATGAACCACGGCACACCAGGCCTCCTTGTCCATCACCAACTCCCAGAGCCCACCCAAACCCATGTCCATTGTGTTGGAGATGCCATTCAACCATCTCATCTGTTGTCCCCTTCTCCTCTTGCCCTCAATCCCTTCCAGCATCAGGGTCTTTTCCAATGAGTCAGCTCTTCGCAGGAGGTGGCCAAAGTATTGGAGTTTCATCTTCAACATCAGTCCTTTCAATGAACACCCAGGACTGATCTCCTTTAGGATGGACTGGTTGGATCTCCTTGCAGTCCAAGGGACTCTCAAGCGTTTTTTCCAACACCACAGTTCAAAAGCATCAATTCTTCTGTGCTCTATACTTATGTATGTATATAAGTAAAATAGGTAAGGCATATATATATGTGTGTGTGCATATATATATACACGGGAGAAGGCAATGGCACCCCACTCCAGTACTGTTGCCTGGAGGATCCCATGGATGGAGGAGCCTGGTAGGCTGCAGTCCACAGGGTCGCTAATGCCGGACACAAGTGAGCAACTTCACTTTCACTTTCCACTTTCATGCACTGGAGAAGGAAATGGCAACCCACTCCAGTGTTCTTGCCTGGAGAATCCCATGGATGGAGAAGCCTGGTAGGCTGCAGTCCATGGGGTTGCACAGAGTCAGACATGACTGAAGCAACTTAGCAGCAGCAGCATATATATGCACATATATATATACATATGTGTGTATATATATATATATATCTTACCTATTTTACTTTTTGTTTCATATATAATTAAGTTGACATGATGCTATTCAACAGACTCTCAGAGTTCATTCAAAAAACAAAAGCTCACATAAAGGTAAGCATAAATTACGAACAAAAAGAATGAAGAAAATTTCATGTAATAGTATCTTTTAGAAGCTCAGTTACTTGGAGCTCCCCCAAGTTTTACTTGCAGGAAGCTAAACTTTCTCGGCTCTCTAGCCAAGCTGCATAAAGACAAAGCAAGGCTCAGCCGCTCCAGGTCTCAGGACTTCCTCCTGCTCCCTCCTCCACTGTCAACTCTGGGAGAGAAGACAGAGAGGCCTCTGTGATCAGCACTGTCCACAAACAACGTTTTGTAGCCTCGGAAAGCAATTTGGACAACAAGCAATTTTGATAACAAGGTACAATTTCTTGACAAAAAAAAAAAAAAAAACAGTAATAGTCAGTTGCAAAAGTGACAGGATGCAGCCAGAGAGAAAAAGAGATTAAAGAGGAGGGGCTGATAAAAGGGCTTTTAGGGTTGTAATTTTAATCATTCTGACGTTTTGATGAATGCCTACCCTCATCAAATAGGAGAGAGGTTGAGCTGTTCATCATGGAATGTGGCAAGGTGGTAGCTGCTGGCTTGGAGACTTGAACGTGAATGTGCAGCAATGTTCTAGGAGCTCAGGCTTGCTAAACTGGCTAGCGTCACAAGCGAATCTCACTAATATTTAAATGTTTGCAGTTGTTGTTTAGTCCCTAAGTCACATCTGACTCTTTTGTGACCCCATGAACTGTAACCTGCCAGGCTTCTCTATCCATAGAATTTTCCAGGCAAGAATACAGGAGTGGGTTGCCATCTCCTTCTCCAGTCCTCATGACCATCAATTACCATAGTATACAAAAGAAAAATACATGCATGGGCTCTGCAGGCTGAGAGGAGCTACTCCATGTTCAAGGTCAGGAGGGGTGGCCATAAGGAGGTACCCCTTGTCCAAGGTAAGGAGCAGTGGCTATGCTTTGCTGGAGCAGCCGTGAAGAGATACCCCACATCCAAGGTAAGAGAAACCCAAGAAAGCATCAGAAGGCAGACACACTGAAACCATAATCACAGAAAACTAGTCAATCTAATCACACTAGGAACACCGCCTTGTCTAACTCAGTGAAACTAAGCCATGCCCTGTGGGGCCACCCAAGACGGGCGGGTCATGGTGGAGAGGTCTGACAGAATGCGGTCCACTGGAGAAGGGAATGGCAAACCACTTCAGTATTCTTGCCTTAAGAACCCCATGAACACTATGAAAAGGCAAAATGATAGGATACTGAAAGAGGAACTCCCCAGGTCAGTAGGTGCCCAATATGCTACTGGAGATCAGGGGAGAAATAACTCCAGAAACAATGAAGGGAGGGAGCCAAAGCAAAAAGAATACCCAGCTGTGGATGTGACTGGTGATACAACCAAAGTCCGATGCTGTAAAGAGCAATATTGCATAGGAATCTGGAATGTTAGGTCCATGAATCAAGGCAAATTGGAAGTGGTCAAACAGGAGATGGCAGGAATGAACGTTGACATTCTAGGAATCAGTGAACTAAAATGGACTGGAATGGGTAAATTTAACTCAGATGACCATTATATCTAAGGCAGGAATCCCTTAGAAGAAATGGAATAGCCATCATGGTCAAGAAAAGAGTCCGAAATGCAGTACTTGGATACAACTTAAAAAACGACAGAATGATCTCTGTTCGTTTTCAAGGCAAACCATTCAATATCACCGTAATCCAAGTTTATGCCCCAACCAGTAACACTGAAGAAGCTGAAGTTGAACGGTTCTATGAAGACCTACAAGACCTTTTAGAACTAACACTCAAAAAAGATGTCCTTTTCATTATAGGGGACTGGAATGCAAAAGTAGGAAGTCAAGAAACACCTGGAATAATAGGCAAATTTGGCCTTGGAATATGGAATGAAGCAGGGCAAAGACTGCACTGGTCATAGCAAACGCCCTCTTCCAACAACACAAGAGAAGACTCTACACATGGACATCACCAGATGGTTGATATCAGATTGACACCAATCAAAATCAGATTGATTATATTCTTTGCAGCCAAAGATGGAGAAGCTCTATACAGTCAGCAAAAACAAGACCAGGAGCTACTGTGCTTCAGACCATGAACTCCTTATAGCCAAATTCAGACTTAAATTGAAGAAATTAGGGAAAACCACTAGACCATTCAGGTATGACCTAAATCAAATCCCTTATGATTATACAGTGGAAGTGAGAAATAGATTTAAGGGCCTAGATCTGATAGACAGAGTACCTGATGAACTATGGAATGAGGTTCGTGACATTGTACAGGAGACAGGGATCAAGACCATTCCCATGGAAAAGAAATGCAAAAAACCAAAATGGATGTCTGGGGATGCCTTACAAATAGCTGTGAAAAGAAGAGAAGCAAAAAGCAAAGGAGAAAAGGAAAGATATACTCATTTGAATGCAGAGTTCCAGAGAACAGCAAGGAGAGATAAGAAAGCCTTCCTCAGAGAGCAATGCAAAGAAATAGAGCAAAACAATAGAATGGGAAAGACTAGAGATCTCTTCAAGAAACTTAGAGATAACAAGGGAACATTTCATGCAAAGATGGGCTCGATAAAGGACAGAAATGGTATGGACCTAACAGAAGCAGAAGATACTAAGAAGAGATGGCAAGAATACACAGAAGAACTGTACAAAAAGATTTCATGACCCAGATAATCATGATGGTGTGATCACTGACCTAGAGCCAGACATCCTGGAATGTGAAGTCAAGTGGGCCTTAGAAAGCATCACTATGAACAAAGTTAGTGGAGGTGATGGAATTCCAGTTGAGCTAGTTCAAATCCTGAAAGATGATGCTGTGAAAGTGCTGCACTCAAGATGCCAGCAAATTTGGAAAACTCAGCAGTGGCCACAGGACTGGAAAAGGTCAGTTTTCATTCCAATCCCAAAGAAAGACAATGCCAAAAAATGCTCAAACTACTGCACAATTGCACTCATCTCACATGCTAGTAAAGTAATGCTCAAAATTCTCCAAGCCAGGCTTCAGCAATATGTGAACCGTGAACTTCCTGATGTTCAAGCTGGTTTGAGAAAAGGCAGAGGAACCAGAGATCAAATTGCCAACATCCGTTGGATCATGGAAAAAGCAAGAGAGTTCCAGAAAAACATCTATTTCTGCTTTATTGATTATGCCAAAGCCTTTGACTGTGTGGATCAAAATAAACTACAGAAAGTTCTGAAAGAGATGGGAATACCAGACCTCCTGACCTTCATCTTTAGAAACCTATATGCAGGTCAGGAAGCAACAGTTAGAACTGGACATGGAACAACAGACTTTTTACAAGTAGGAAAAGGAGTACATCAAGGCTGTATATTGTCACCCTGCTTATTTAACTTATATGCAGAGTACATCATGAGAAATGCTGGACTGGAAGAAACACAAGCTGCAATCAAGATTGCCAGGAGAAATATCAATAACCTCAGATATGCAGATTATGTGACCCTTATGGCAGAAAGTGAAGAGGAAGTAAAGAGCCTTTTGATGAAAGTGAAAGAGGATTGTGAAAAAGTTGGCCTAAAGCTCAACATTCAGAAAACGAAGATCATGGCATCCGGTCCTATCACTTCATGGGAAATAGATGGAGAAACAGTGGAAACAGTGTCAGACTTTATTATTTTGGGGGCTCCAAAATCACTGCAGATGGTGACTGCAGCCATGAAATTAAAAGACGCTTACTCCTTAGAAGGAAAGTTATGACCAACCTAGATAGCATATTCAAAAGCAGAGATATTACTTTGCCAACAAAGGTCCGTCTAGTCAAGGCTGTGGTTTTTCCAGTGGTCATGTATGGATGTGAGAGTTGGATTGTGAAGAAAGTTGCCAAAGAATTGATGTTTTTGAACTGTGGTGTTGAAGAAGACTCTTGAGAGTCCCTTGGACTGCAGGGAGATCCAACCAGTCCATTCTAAGGGAGATCAGTCCTGGGTGTTCATTGGAAGGACTGATTTTGAAGCTGAAACTCCAGTATTTTGGCCACCTCATGTGAAGAGTTGACTCATTGGAAAAGACCCTGATGCTGGGAGGGATTGGGGGCAGGAGAAGGGGATGAGAGAGGATGAGATGGCTGGATGGCATCGCTGACTTGATGGACATGAGTTTGAGTGAACTCCGGGAGTTGGTGATGGACAGGGAGGCCTGGCGTGCTGCGATTCATGGGGTCACAAAGAGTGAGACACGACTGAGTGACTGAATTGAACTGAACTAATGATCATGAGTTAGGAGCTAAAGGGTTTTGCCACCACAAAACAACTTTATATGTAATGTGTTCATCATTTCCACTACCCATGGCACTATGCTATCCTATTAGTATGGTGTGGCCAACCTGTGATTTCAAAAATGGCTTTGTCTTTACTTTTCCAATATTTCATTTCAAAGCAAACACCTAAAACTCTATTTGAATAAGGGAGATTTCTATTGATACAACTGAATATTCAGCTTCCTATTGCAAAAAATTTCCATCATCCCTCCCTCTAAAACATTGTAGGACATCATTTTACTAAGATTTGAAAAATAAAACACCACACATATTCCGTTTACTCTGTCAACTGTAACTTTCTGAAGATGATATCAGGTATGTTTAATGTCAAACGTTTCTATAGCATTATCAATGTTAAGGGATAAATTATTTTCAAATAAAACAGATCAGCTGGAACAATGCAATGACAGGTACTTCTGGGGGGACCAAGTCATTGAAATAAAGGAGAAAACAAAGTAATGACCTGTTTCAATTTCACTGATTGACCTTTTTAAGCAGTAAGAAATCACACTAAAACATGATAAAGTCACCATTCCTTGTTAAATCATGTGAAGGTTAAAAAAAATACAGCAGGTATGTGCTGCCCTTGCCTGAAATTAATGGCTAGTTTAAAAGAAAGCAAAAACTGTATTCTGTACTTTTCTTTATTGTCCTATTCCTAGGTATAAGAAAAACTAATAGATAGGGGATGGGGAGAAAAGAAGTGAGGAAGAAGATGATTCGTCAATCTCCTACCAGCCTCACCTGGATGAGGACGCAACATAACCTAATGCTTTATTCAGTGTATATTATAATACACATAAATGGCCTTGTCTTCATTTCAGATATCATCAATACATACTGAAATCTTTCATGACAATTTGTGCTACTCTAATTATGATGTGATTCCTTCTCTGGTAGCTCAGATGGTAAAGAATCAGCCTGCAGAGCAGGAGAACCAGGTTCAATCTCTGAGTTGGGAAGACTCGTTGGAGGAAGGAATGGCAACCCACTCCAGCATTCTTGCCTGGAGAATCCCATGGACAGAGGAACTTGGTGGGCGACAATCCGTGGGCTCGCAAAGAGTTGGACAGGACTGAGCGACTAATACTTTCACTTTTTTTTTTCTTTCTATAATAACAAAAATAGATTTAATCTACCTGATTTGGAGTGTATAGTAATTAAATAATAACTCTCAAGCTATTGTTGAAAGAGACTTGTCCATAGGAAGTACTTAGAAATGCTGTGGGACTGATCAGTAGGGGAATCTGGGTCCAAGTAGAATTCCAAGCAGAAGGTGACTTCCTTTCAGAGACATTTGATCACCAGCTCTTATCATGAAGGCCAAGGCCATTTTGATCTCAGCCATAATGCAAAACTGAGAAAGAGAACTCAGGAACAGAACACTGGGTAGAGGGGGCGGGTGAGGGAAGGAGAGGAAGCAGACAGAGTACACATGTTCCCTAACCAGTCTTGTGCTTCTGACATAGGTAGACACACTGATCATGAAGAAAGATAACCTCAGTAGGAATCCACTGAAAAAGGAGGAGGCAGTTAAACACATCTCTAAACAATGGATAAGATTTAGTATGAAGAGTCTAAACTTAGAGCTGGACATTCAGGCCCACGGAGCATTATACAAGAGGACTGCAAATCATGTAGAAGAGACTTCCCAGAACCTAGAAAGAAGACCACAAAGGGACCAGAACCACCCCATTAGTCACAGTCATGAAGGGTTATTCAATGATTACTAATGAGGAGACATTACATTAAAGCTTACTCCATATTATAGTGAACCAGCCAGTCTCAGAAACCCAGCAAACCTGAGTCCCATCATAAAATTCCAAGTAGAACAATTACTCTAGACATTGTCACATTATTTGACAGCAAGACCAAGTGAGCGCTGCTAACTGCTATGATAAGATCTTAGTTTCCAGATTGTATCAACAAAATCAGCAGCCACGCACACAACTCTGCGCATGGCTTATTTCCAACAGGGTTTGTGGCAGTGTTCTTGCTACACTGATTATGAGTGATTTTAATTAATGGTTTTGTTTTACTGCAGCTTTTTTCCCATCTCATTAACAACATCTCCATCTTTTTTTTTTTTTCCCCCATCTCCATCCTAGTTAACAGGCCCAAAACTTTGGAGTCATCCTGGGCTCCTTTTTCGCCTCAAATCTCATATCTAAACCATGAGCAAATCTTCATGGCTCTACCTTAATAACCACAAACCAATTACTTATCTTCACGGCTACCATATTGGTCTAAATCACCATCATTTCTTTCCTGAATTACTGCAATACCCTCCAGATTGCGCCTCACCCCGATTCCACCCTGCTCCTGCCCCCAACACACTTCTCAACATGGCCAGAAAAGTGAGTCTTAAAAATATGAAGCTAAATTGTATTCTATTCCCCCACAAACCCGCCAAAGGCCCCTTCATTTTTCATGGCTCTCAAGGACCAACACAGTCTAGCAACTCCTCCACTGTCCATCTATGACCCCAGTTCCTCCTGTTCTTTCCTACACTGCTGCAGCCAAGTTGGCTCCTTACAGTTCTTCAAACGTACCTAGCATGCTTCCCCCTCAGGATTTGGCACTGGCTTCTGCTTCTGCCTGGAATATTCTTCTCTATGTACCTGCATGCCTTGCTATTTTACCAGCTTGCACATTTTTGTTCCACCATTACTATCTCAACAAGCAGTTATCTTGACCATTAAATCTTTTTCCCCCCCAAAACCCTACCTCATTTCCTGTTTTATCTTTCTCAAGAGTACTTATGACATTCTAATATATTATACCACTTATTTCCTTATTGCCTTCCTCCTCCAACTAGAAGTTTTGTTCCAGGAGCGCAATGGCCTGTTTTGTTCATTGCCTGCCCCCTAGCACACAGAACAGTATCTCTTAAGAGCAGACACTCAAAAACTGATGTGCTGGTCAACTGAATGAATGAAAATAAACTTAACCATTGTATACACCACTGGCAGTAAAAATATATCTTTAGGTCAACAGACTAGGTTTCATTCACCAAAAGAGCAAGGGAAGATGAAATGGTTGGAGAGGGGGAGGGATGAAAGTAAGGGGAAATGAGATGTCTGCAATAGCTACTAGGTTCTTGACATCTATGGGGATCTTATAAGGTCATATTTTCCATGATGAATTTCCCAAGAATCTTAAGAAGTACATTGTATTTATCATCTTGATTTTACAAAAGTGTCAGAGGAAGCTCTGAGAAAATACCCAGCAGGATGAAGGCCACCAGAGTTCGATGTGGAAGTCACCCACAGAGCCATCTAGTCTCCAGCCATGTGCGGAAGACAGAACATTTTAGAGTTGTCCTACCTGTGACCTCCTGGATACCCGAATACACTTGGATGACGGGGAGGGAGGCAGGCTGGGTGGTAAGCACATTGTCTCGGTGCTTGGTTAGCTAACACGCTGACAGTGATGGAAAGAACCAGGACACAGGATCAGCAAGCACTATTCAACTTCCCAGAGTTTTCTGGTGCTTTGAGTCAAAGTGAAAAAGCATTTCTCGGGACTTAACACAACTCCCCAGAAAGCTAGAGGAGGGTTTGCTCCCTTCTATCCCGAGGCTGATTAGGATCATACAAATCATGAACCTGACATATTTTGGTCAGTGCATTTGTAACTAAAAGTGTCACTTTCATATTCAGAGGCACTGAAACATTTCAAAATTTTTTTAAAAACACTCCCATCTTTTTTATAACTGTCTCACACAGAATATATATATATATACACACACATACATACATACATATACACATGTACATATAATGTATAGTGTATGTTCACTATTTATGTAAAAACATAATACTTAATATTTGAAATAGTCACTCTGAGAAACAGAACTAGGCATATCAAAGCATAATGATGAATCAATTCCCCAACAAAGCTGGTTTTTTTTCCCCCTAGAAGTACAGAAGAAGAAATGTTTCCTTTTGTTTCTCTTATAATTAAAACTTGTTTGAAACTCCTGAAGAGACGTGAAGGGGAGGGTTACATATGTCTAACAGCTCCCTGGCGTCTGGCCCTCAATGGATCTCAGATCCGGTGGGGAAAACATCTGAGTTTAAACTAGCTTCAAAAAAAGCCAAGCTTCTACACACCAGGAAAGCATACTCTGATAAATACATGAAAGAACAAAAGCAAGCTGACATTCATCTTCACGAAACAACATACAAGCCAAAGAAATAGGATATGTCTTAATGGTTCAAGGGACTCAAGCAACAGACACATTCTTTAATGTGCCAAATAGATGGAGAAAACAGCAGCAGAAGTATATCAGCCACAGTTATGCTGAGGGCAGGGAGGTGTTTTATTCCCAGAGCTATTTTTAGACTTCATGACTCAGCATATCTTCTCATGGCTTCTCCTAAGCCCTGTACCGATTGGGAGTCAGGAGTGGGCAGTGAGTAAGGGATTAAACCATTGTTTAGTCACACATAACAGGATTGGGTATAATTCCCATCCTTCAGGTATGCAGCATCATGGGTTTCCCTTCCAACCAAGCTTAACACAATTCTGGAGCCAGACTAATGTTAAAATGACTTTAAAAACTGGTAGCCCCAGGGACTTCCCTGGTGGTGTAGTGGTCAATACTGCACGTTCCCATGCAAGGGCTGTGGGTTCGAGCCCTCATCTGGAATCTAAGATTATGTCACATGGCCAAAAAACCGTAACACTGAACAGAAGCAATATTGTAACAAATACAATAAAGACTTTTAAAATGGCCCATATTCAAAGGGGAAAAAAATGTAGCTCCAGAGAATATCGTAGCTTCACTCTAAGTCATGGATATTCCTGTTGGAAGTATAGTGATAACTTGGAGGTTGTGAACGTATTTTATTTCTCAAACTGGTGTGAGTACAAGTTCTATACAACTGATACATGACTGTACAATATAGTATAAAAAATACTGGAAATCAAGAAACTCACATTATAGTTCTCTCTCTGCCGTGAACTGGCTGGGGACAAGTAATAATGGCACCTGTTTGGGCCTCAGTTTCTCACCTGCAAAGGATGACCTTGAACGAGCTGCTTGTTTCCTCTGGACTTTATTTAATTGTCCATTAGAAGCAATGTTATTTTATGATGTTACTAGGAAGACTCATATTATAATATAGATTTTTAAATCCTGTCCGTGTCTCTACCCTTCAATAGATACTTAAAGAGGATTCTGTGCAGAATTAGCCAAATGATCAAACAAGTACAGTATCTCTTTAGAGTTGGGATTATGTTCTTAGTCAATGAGAATATGCAGCTCAGAGGCAATGTGCCTTGAGGGGAAAGGTGACTGGGTTAGAAATTCTGCATCATGGCTTCTAGGACCAGCTTTACTTCCTGCTACCCGTATTACCTAAGTAAGTTGTTAGATTTGCAAGACCCCTTATGAGCAAAAAAAAAAAAAAAAAAATTTACACTATATTATCTTAATAACTGAAAATTTTAATGACTTTTAATCCTTTCTGTGATGTCCGAGGGAGCCTGTTTTAACCAAACTAAAAGTCAAGTCAGTGGGATGTGAGGAAAAATGGGCAAGCGCTCTGAAACATCAAACACTGGAATGGGATTCTCTTTAGCATCTCAAACCATCAACGGCTACCTGTCTTAGATCCTGTATTCACTGTCCACTGTTACATAACCAATTCCCTAACCTTAGAACCTGAAAACAGCCCCTATAGATCACTGCATGGTTCTGTAGGTCAGAAGTCCTGTGGGGTGGGCTCAGCTGGACTTTGCTCAAAATATCGCAAGGTCAAAATCAAGGTGCTGACAGGGCTAGATTCTTTTATCTGAAAGCCATGGAAAAGAAGCCACTCCCAGCCCCTCCAGGGTGTTGACAAAATCAGGGCAACCTGAGGCCCAACGCCTTCTGCTAGCTGTCAGCTGAGGATCGTTCTCCCAGGACCTACGGCCACCCACATTCCTTCTTATGGGGGCCTTCCATCTTCAAATGGCAACAACAGGTCAAGTCCTTCCTACATTTTGAATTTCTCTGACTTTCCCTTCTTCCCTCTTCTGCCTCTTGCAGGAGAATGTTCTCTGCTCTTGGCAGCAATGTGATTAGATTAGGTCCACTGGGAGACTTGACCCTTTTTAAGGTCAACTGTGCCATATAATGTAACATAACCATGGGAGTGATAACTCACCACATTCAAAGACGCTGGTATTAATCACGTGAAATTGGGGGGCCAATTCTAGACATTTTTCTTAACATATGCTTTATTTATATTTTTTCTAGAGTCACAAAGCCTGAATAATAATGACTTTTTGCCAGGCTGTTAAATATAAAGTTTTTGCAAACGATAAATAGTGTTCTGTCCAGGCAAACAATCATAAACGAGTACCTTCTATTTTTTGTGGAATTCAGAGGTTCTGACCATTTTTATGACCAGAGCACATTGCCTAGTGGGAACTTTAAACAAACCTTCCCCAGCTCACCCACATATAGTCTAATCAGGATTCAAAAGCAACTCATGTTCACACAACCAACATCAAGTTAGGAAGTCAGCAAGTATAAGAGAATATGATCCACACAAGTAACCCATTTAAATAAGTAAAGTAAAATACTACACCAGAAACTAATACAACACTGTCAATCAACTACACTTCAATTTTAAAATTAATATGAAATAAAACTCCTAAATGTTTTCTTTCCTAAATGTATGAGGTCATTATCTTCTAAACAGTTATCTGAATAATTTCCTTAGAGAATAAAACACTCTAATTTTCGTAGATGCAGACAAAGTATATAAAACAAACATCTAAAGCAGTTAATTGGACAGTGAGAAAATCAGAGAATTTTAAACACATATGAATTATAACAAAGAAGCTTCTGGTGAATGGAAATTCAAAAACTCCTTTTAATGCTCCCATTAGTGACCTTTATTGTATTGGAATATTTGTGCACACATATAAAGGATGAAATGGAAATAATACCAGCTTATGGAGTTACATAAGAGCAGCCAAAGTTCAGCTCATTTTTCTACTAAACAATAATAATTTAACACTCATCCCACAGAACATTTTGTTCTGTTCATCTGTTTCAAGGAGGCATTTGAATTATTGGAGAAAACTTATACTGTCAGTCAAGTGTCTGAAGTATCACACCAATTGCCTCTGAAATATTTTAAAGATAAATTAAGTAAAACATAAAAATGTCTTTGATCCTTACCAAGAATCATTACTCAATAACATTACTTGATAGCAATACTAGCTGTTACACTAGACTCTTCAGATGACTGTTTCAACAATTATCATTTTGAAAAATTTCTCTGATACAAATCTCTCATATTCATTCACTGTTGACCAATCTGACCATTTTTATAGGAGTGGCTCACATGGAATTGCCTTACATGCTACAAAAAAAAAAAAAAAAAACAAACAAACAAACCAAAAAAAGAAAAAAAAAAAAACTGTTGCAAAACAGACGAAAGTTCTAAGATGCCTTTCATTGACTTTCAATTACAAACTTCATTGACAACCGAAGAATTTGTAAGGTTAAAGGATTCTTGAGCATCTGCCCCTCGTGCTAAGCCTCACCACTCCCATCCCCTCAATTCACCCAATCTATAGAATAGCTGCACACGTGCTCAATAATTTCTGACCATGTTTGGACTTCCCTTCCCCTCTCATTTCCCCTGACTCCTTCCCTCTCTCCCTCCACTTCCTCCTTGTTTCCCTCTTTTCTTTCTTCTTTCTATACTTTAACTTTTCATTAGACATTAAGTTTTGTTCTGGTTTGAGAGTTAATATCCTCAAATTTTATTCTTCCTAAATTACTCCCATTTTATTCAGAAAATACCTGTGATAATTTTCCTTACCATTTTTATATATACTAATATAATTCTACGTTGCACATAAGTCAAGTTCCCTAGTATATTCTCACCTCTCTGAGGGCTTCTCATGCTCTTTTTCCCACACTCCATCCCATTCCACTAAACTGGATTTTTACCTCAAAAATCTCTAGGTAATTTTAGACAAAGCTTTTTTTCTCTTGGTTCTTGCTACTTTACAAATCATAAACCTTACTGGTAGTTTTCTCATTCACAATTCCCATATTTTCTTGTGTTCTGGATTTTTTTCCTGGAATATATTTTTTAAATTAATAGACTTTTAAAGAACAGTTTTAGGTCTACCAAAAAATAAAACTGAACCACAAGTACAGAGACTTCCCATACATGAATACTTCTTTCTCCCACAGCACAGTTCTTCCCTATTACGTACATCTTACATTAGTGTGGTACATTTGCTACAACTGATGACCAGCATTGATATATTATTATTAACTAGAGTCCCTGGTTCATGTTAGGCTTCACTCCTTGTGTTATACAGTCTTGTTGGTTTCAACAAATGCATAATGTCAGGCATCCACCTTTATAGCATCACACAGAATAGTTTCACTGCCCAGAAGTTTCACTGAGCTCCACCTATTATTCATTCCTGCCCCTCCTCCTTCACCTGGGCCTCCTGGACACCACAGATCCTTTTACTGTTTCTATGGGTTTGCTTTTTCTACCTTCACTATAGTAGGTAACTTCTTCAGACTGATTCTTTATATGTATTAGTACACACTTAAATGTCTCTGTTCTTTCAAAGCCTTTTTAATACAAATTTATTTATTTTAATTGGAGGCTAATTACTTTACAATATTGTATTGGTTTTGCCATACATCAACATGAATCTGCCACGGGTGTACATGTGTTCCCCATCCTGAACCCCCCTTCCCACCTCCCTCCTGGTACCATCCCTCAGGTCATCCCAGTGCACCAGCCCCGAACACCCTGTCTTATGCAACAAACCTGGACTGGCGATTCGTTTAACATATGATAATATACATGTTTCAATGCCATTCTCCCAAATCATCCCACCCTTGCCCTTTCCCACAGAGTCCAAAAGACTTCTACACATCTGTGTCTCTTTTGCTATCTCGCATACAGGGTTATTGTTACCATCTTTCTAAATCCATATATATGCGTTAGTATACTGTATTGGTGTTTTTCTTTCTGGCTTACTTCACTCTATATAATAGGCTCCAGTTTCATCTACCTCATTAGAACTGATTCAAATGTATTCTTTTCAATGGCTGAGTAATACTCGATTGTGTATATGTACCACAGCTTTCTTATCCATTCATCTGCTGATGGATATCTAGGTTGCTTCCAGGTCCTGGCTATTGTAAACAGTGCTGCGATGAACATTGGGGTACACGTGTATCTTTCAGTTCTAGTTTCCTTTGGTGTGTATGCCCAGTAGTGGGATTGCTAGGTCATACGGCAGTTCTATTTCCAGTTTTTTTAAGGAATCTCCACACTGTTTTCCATAGTGGCTATACTAGTTTGCATTCCCACCAACAGTGTAAGAGAGTTCCCGTTTCTCCACACCCTCTCCAGCATTTATTGCTTATAGGCTTTTGGATAGCAGCCATTCTGACTGGCATTTCACAGCCTTTTAACTCATTTATTTATCACAGAATAATATTCTATTGTATGGCCATTCCACTCTCAGTGGCATTTTTAAAGAACATTTTGAGTGATAAAACTAATCATTTGTTTTATATTCACAATCAAATATTTTGATCAACAAATTTTGATGAAATCCTTTTCCTTGAACAATATACCACTCTCATGTATTCAGCATAAAAAGTGAGAAATATGATAGCACTCTAATTCCTGTTCCTTCCTCGAGGACCCACTGTCCTCTTCCCTGGGAGATTTTAAGTGTATTCTCTTTGTCTTTGTTGTCCTAAAATTCACATTAATGTATCTATATATAGGCGTTTCTTGGTTCTATTTTGTCTATATTGCCCTTTAAGAAAACTTTCAGTTTGTATTTTTACTCTTTATATCAGCTCATCCAATGATTATATCATCAGTTGCTCAGTCACATCTGACTCTTTGCAACCCCATGGACTGCAGCACACCAGGCTTCCCTGTCCATCACCAACTCTCGGAGTTTAATCAAACTCGTGTCCATCGCATTGGTGATGCCATCCAACCATCTCATCTTCTGTCATCCCGTTCTCCTCCTAACTTCAATCTTTCCCAGCATTAGAGTCTTTTCCAATGAGTCAGATTTTTTGCATCAGGTAGCCAAAGTATTGGGGTTTCAGCTTCAGCATCAGTCCTTCCAATGAATATCCAGGACTGATCTCCTTTAGGATGGACTGGTTGGATCTCCTTGCAGTCCAAGGGACTCTCAAGAGTCTTCTCCAACACCACAGTTTGAAGGCATCAATTCTTCAGTGCTAGGCTTTCTTTATGGTCCAACTCTCACATCCATACATGACTACTGGAAAAACCATAGCTTTGACTAGACAGAATAATTTCAAAAATTAAAATCGACACTTCAAATATCTCTTACTCTTAATTTTTTGCTGCTTCTAGAACTTATATTTTATGGATATTAATGTTTTAAGATATATCTTCTATGTCACCTTTATTTTTCATTTATTTATCCTTTCTATATACTTGCCCCATCACTTCATTGGAAATAGATGGGGAAACAGTGGAAATAGTGTCAGACTTTATTTTTCTAGGCTCCAAAATCACTACAGATGGTGACTGCAGCCATGAAATTAAAAGATGCTTACTCCTTGGAAGGAAAGTTATGACCAACCTAGATAGCATATTCAAAAGCAGAGACATTACTTTGCCAACAAAGGTCTGGCTAGTCAAGGCTATGGTTTTTCCTGTGGTCATGTATGAATGTGAGAGTTGGACTGTGAAGAAGGCTGAGTGCCGAAGAATTCATGTTTTTGAACTGTGGTGTTGGAGAAGACTCTTGAAAGTCCCTTGGACTGCAAGGAGATCCAACCAGTCCATTCTGAAGGAGATCAGCCCTGGGATTTCTTTGGAAGGAATGATGCTAAAGCTGAAACTCCAGTACTTTGGTCACCTCATGCGAAGAGTTGACTCATTGGAGAAGACTCTGATGCTGGGAGGGATTGGGGACAGGAGGAGAAGGGGACGACAGAGGATGAAATGGCTGGATGGCATCACTGACTCGATGGACGTGAGTCTCAGTGAACTCTGGGAGTTGGTGATGGACAGGGAGGCCTGGCGTGCTGCGATTCATGGGGTCGCAAAGAGTTGGACACAACTGAGTGACTGATCTGATCTGATCTGATATACTTGCTAGAAAAGTTCCTCAAAGTGATCGCCATTGTTTTGAATGTGTAAAGGCATATATAAATGGTCCTGTGTACAATCTACTTGGTGAATTTTTCACACAAGCTTAAGAAGAGTGTGCATTCTGCTGCTATTGGATGGAGCAGTGTACATGTGTCAATTAGATCAAATTGATTGACAGTGCAGTTCAGCTCAACTTACTAACTGTATATCCTTACTAATTTCTTTATAGTGCACTATTGTAAAACCTTAATAATAAGAGAAACTGAATATACAGTATATGTACTACCTTTGCAATTTTTCTATAATCTAAAACTGCTTTAAGAAAACATAAAGTTTATTTTTAAAAAACAAAAAAGTGCATCACAATGTTACTTGTAAAAATTTAAAAAAAAAAAATGAAAGCAACCCCAATATCCATGAAAGAAATTGGTAAATAAGTGATGGTCATTGACAAAAAATCAGTAGTGTTATATTTTTTAAAAAGGGTTTAAGTGCCATATGAATTCAGTGATCATTATAGTTTTCTCTGGGGAATAGAAGCAAAAAAACAAGCAGGAGAGGAGACTTTGTTTTCAGTGCAAGTCTGCATTATTTCATATCTTAATGAGAAGCATATGAACTTGTCAAAAATAAAGTTGGTTAAGAGAAAGCTAAGATGCTGAGGATGTCAGATTCATTTTCAAGGATAAGATGTCATGAAGGTATTTCATTAAGGTCCTGGCCCTGCAAAAACAGGTAGCAACTCTGGGCACATGACATCAGTCATCCCCAGATACTGTAACTTACAAAGCTTGTTCTAAATAGTTTGTCTCAAAGTATATCATTAGAGTTCAAAATCTGTATTGTTTGCTTCTACTCACACAATACAGTCCATAACATTTAGCAGGATTTTAAAGAAGTTTCTTACCTGATTTCAACAAGCCTTTTCCTAATTATCTCCTATCTCGCTGTCATTTGCAGAGCTGTGTGTCAGCCCTTGGCATTCCGCATCTGCCTTTCAAAATCTCTGCTTCGTTGTTCATACAGTTTTTCTCCAATGTTTCCTCCACTTCTCCAGTTTTTAAAATTCTGCTCAGAGTTCAATTTTCAAATCACACTTCTCTTCAATAAATTTCATTTAGATTTCAGCAAACAAGGGGAAAGTGCCCTCTTTTTGTTCCCAGAGCTTCTACTTTTCAAAAACATACAACAGTTATTTTAATTTATCCTACTTTAGAATTATAGTCTACATATCTACCTCCTCAGTTGATTTGATTCATTTGATTGTAAAGGTCCTGTTTCTTCATCTGACTGTAAACTCCAGTGGCATGTGGCTATCTTGTTCCTCTTGATATCCTTGCTTCCTCTTTAACTAGTGCTTTACACAAGTCGAAGCCAATTAATGGTAGTGACAACACACCTGAATTCACTGAAATGGATTCCTTTGAAGAGACTAAAACCTGTTTTCTGGATTTTACTAAGTTGCCAAAGTCGAGCGTATGCACCACAACCTCTTGCCTCTAAGTTCCCTGAAAATCAATGCTGAAACTTTTCAACTAGTACATCCTTTGGGAATTAAATTGTACTTCCTCTTTGGCATATGTCAAAATCTATATATCCACTGTTAATTTAAAACCAGGGAATCACTTGATTCTGACCAAGAGAAGTCTTATAGAAAAGATATATTTAGACACATAACTTAGGCTTATTCATCTTTACTCCTCAGCTGCCATACGCAGTTTGTAGGAAAAAGGAGTACAGAGTTGCTTAATTGTGATGAGGACACTTAATAGGAAATGAACTGCAAACAAAATTCTTTCAACTCTTGAATATAACCTTAAGGCTCGGAAATGAAAATACAATGTTTTCTTCTTAATCATGATTCTTAACAGCCTAACAATATACCTGTCAATTCCCACTGGAAAATTCATCTGTGTTGTTTTTGTAGAAGAGCAATTAATTTCAGCAAAGAAGTCCTCTCTTGTGATGTTAACAAAAGGAAGAATAAGCTTAGGTTTTTAAGAGCCGTTGATCAAAAACATTCTCCAAGAAATGATGTGAAAGTCTCATCTCTATTGCCCTTGAATTTCTAGCTTAATAAGCAAAGTCAGACTCACAGAAATTCATTCAGAATTTATATTGATTTAACCATAATCAAAATGGATGTTGGGTGCTTACCAAAAAAAGATATAAAAGTAGATATAAATAACTGCAAGAATTGATTCTTTGACATGGGAAAGATTTATCCTTCCTAATATGCCCAATTAAACACTCAGGAGAACCTTTCTTCAACAAATGTCAGTGCAGTGGTTTCTCTAAGCACAGAGTGTTTTAAAATGGATGTACTTTATTTTCGCAATCACATAGAGTCTCTACTGATTCATAAAGTAAGTTCTGTAAACTTTATCCTTGATGAAGTATCCCCAAAGAACCCATATACAATTACACCATGTACTATAGTTTGCCTTCTCCTCACTTTTACCCAAAGACTAGCTCCTAGGCTACTGTTTCCATCAAGTCTCCCTTGTTTTTTCTATATTAAGGGAATTGTGCATGTTTCCATGAAGTTTTGTGCTTTTAGTGGGTTTAACAAGTCCATGTTCAAAAGTATTTCTTTTATTAGATTTTAGGCTTCATGTTTTTGGGCTCCAAAATCACTGCAGATGGTGATTGCAGCCATGAAATTAAAAGATGCTTACTCCTTGGAAGGAAAGTTATGATTGACCTAGATAGCACATTAAAAAGCAGAGATATTACTTGCGAACAAAAGTCCATCTAGTCAAGGCTATGGTTTTTCCAGTGGTCATGTATGGGATGTGAGAGTTGGACTATGAAGAAAGCTGAGCACTGAAGAATTGATGCTTTTGTACTATGGTACTGGAGAAGACTCTTAAGAGTCCCTTGGACTGCAAGGAGATCCAACCAGTCCATCCTAAAGAAGATCTGTCCTGGGTGTTCATTGGAAGGACTGATGCTGAGGCTGAAACGCAATACTTTGGCCTCCTGATGCGAAGAGTTGACTCACTGGAAAAGATCCTGATGCTGGGAGGGTTTGGGGGCAGGAGGAGAGGGGATGACAGAGGATGAGATGGCTGGATGGCATCACCAACTCAATGCACATGAGTCTGGGTGAACTCTGGGAGTTGGTGACGGACTGGGAGGCTTGGCGTGCTGCGATTCATGGGGTTGCAAAGAGTTGGACACAACTTAGCGACTGGACTGAACTGAGGCTTCATGTAGATATTATCAAGGCACCTATGACAGCCCTTGAACATAACAAGTGTTCAATAAACAGACGTATAATTGACTGAGGAACTGGTATACTACAGTCTTAGTCTCAAAACTGGAAACTTTATGGCAATAGCATTATTCTTCATACCTCCCAAGATCCAAATTCTAATAGAATACACATTTCAGTTTGGTTTACCCACTAGAAAATCGATCTTTTTTGGAAAGTGGCCCAATATAATGAGGGGGAAGGCAATGGCACCCCACCCCAGTACTCTTGCCTGGAAAATCCCACGGACGGAGGAGCCTGGTGGGCTCCAGTCTATGGGGTCGCTAAGAGTCGGATACGACTGGGCGACTTCGCTTTCAGTTTTCACTTTCATGCATTGGAGAAGGAAATGGCAACCCACTCCAGTATTCTTGCCTGGAGAATCCCAAGGACAGAGGAGCCTGGTGGGCTGCTGTCTATGGGATCGCACAGAGTCGGACACGACTGAAGCAACTCAGCAGCAGCAGCAGCCAATATAATGATTACTGAAATTCTTATTGGTATAACCAGTATCTAGAAAGTCATCTCCAAACCATGCTATTGATGAGAAAAGTTATTTATAAAATCTTTAGGAAGATATCATTTCAGAAGCAATGGATGGCAACTAAGCATATGGTCTCAAGGTAAACTGAGACCTATTTATTCCATTTACTGTCTATGAGATCTTGGGCAAGTTATTTAAGATCCTTGTTTAAAAAAAAAACAGAATAGAGACAATAATCTGACATGCCTTATAGGTGTTATGTAATACATCCAAATACTTAGAACAGTAAGCACTAGGTATTCTAAGGCAGCATGTTAAGGACACTAACTAGTTAGTTCAACAGGTTAGAATACATCACAAGAGAACAAGACAATGTAATGATGTATTTTTTGCTGTTTGGTTGCTCAGTCACGAAAGACTCTTTGTGACCCCATGGACTGCAGGCCTGCCAGGCTCCTCTGTTCATGGAACTTGGGGGCCCAAAAGTTCATTCAGGTTTTTCTGTAAGCTGTTATGGAAAAATATGAACAAACTTTTGGATCAACCCAACAGAGAGGGCCCTGAAGCAAAAGTAAGAAAAAAATGGATTTAAGCCCTGGCTCTTATACACTGTGTCTTCAGCCAAATCATTGCTTCCTTGAGCATCAATTTCCTCACATTTAAATGCAGAAAATAATTCACATCATTGTTTGTGCAGATTAAATAAGGTAATGAATGTGAAAGAGCTTTGTGAAATATGTTGTAAAAATGAAGTGTTATCTGTATTTTCTCATCAAAAGCATACCGAGGAACACTGACACTTTATTGTCTAACTGGGAAAAGGACAGTAAAGGTCTGTGCCAAGCCATCCTGTTATTAGTTCTACTATTAATAGCTAATGACAGCATAGACATTTTAAATCAAAAGGAAATACATTCTTTCCTTTGACTCTAACAAGCCTGACAGACACTCTTGAAATTGAACTGTGAACAAGCACTAAAAATAAAATGAAATTAATGCCTTCATAGCAAAAATGCAGTTATCACAACAAGGGTAGTATTTTCTCAATATATTTTGGCCAAGTGGTAAAAATATATATATATATGTATTACCTTTCAAATAATTTTAAAGATAAAGGAGGTAATTTAACCAACATGGAGAAAACTCTTGAGTTTTCATTTTTATTTAATGATAAACTAGAATAGAAATAAGTGATTAACAAATGTGGAATTCCAGTTGGAATCTGAGAGCATCACTATACTTATTATACATGTAATCTGAAAGAGAAAACTATTTGGGTACTTATACTGCTGCTGCTAAGTCACTTCAGTCGTGTCTGACTCTGTGCGACCCCATAGACGTCAGCCCACCAGGCTCTCCTGCCCCTGGGATTCTCTAGGCAAGAACACTGGAGTGGGTTGCCATTTCCTTCTCCAGTGCATGAAAGTAGCAGATTCATTTTATTTTATTTTTCAGTTCTAATTTATTTATTTTAATTGGAGGCTAATTATTTTACAATATTGTAGTGGTTTTTGCCATACATTTACATGAATCAGCCATGGGTGTACATTAATATATGGCAAAACCAATACAATATTGTAAAGTTAAATAAAATAAAATTTTTTTAAAAAAGTGAAAGTGAAGTCGCGTCCAACTCTTAGCAACCCCATGGACTGCAGCCTACCAGGCTCCTCCATCCATGGGATTTTCCAGGCAAGAGTACTGGAGTGGGGTGCCATTGCCTTCTCTCCTTTCATAAGGGATTTGATTTAGGTCATACCTGAATGGTCTAGTGGTTTTCTCTACTTTCTTCAATTTAAGTCTGAATTTGGCAATAAGGAGTTCATGATCTGAGCCACAGTCAGCTCCCGGTCTTGTTTCTGCTGACTGTATAGAGCTTCCCCATCTTTGGCTGCAAAGAATATAATCAATCTGATTTCAGTTGACCATCCGGTGATGTCCATGTGCAGAGTCTTCTCAAGGAAGCACAAGCTGGAATCAAGACTGCCGGGAGAAATATCAATAACCTCAGATATGCAAATGACACCACCCTCATGGCAGAAAGTGAAGAGGAACTAAAAAGCCTCCTGATGAAAGTGAAAGAGGAGAGTGAAAAAGTTGGCTTAAAGCTCAACATTCAGAAAACGAAGATCATGGCATGTGGTCCCATCACTTCATGACAAACAGATGGGGAAACAGTGTCAGACTGTGGGCTCCAAAATCACTGCAGATGGTAATTGCAGCCATGAAATTAAAAGACGCTTACTCCTTGGAAGGAAAGTTATGACCAACCTAGATAGCGTACTCAAAAGCAGAGACATTACTTTGCCAACAAAGGTCCATCTAGTCAAGGCTATGGTTTTACCAGTGGTCATGTATGGATGTGAGAGTTGGATTGTGAAGAAAGCTGAGTACCGAAGAATTGATGCTTTTGAACTGTGGTGTTGGAGAAGACTCTTGAGGGTCCCTTGGACTGCAAGGACATCCAACCAGTCCATTCTGAAGATCAGTCCTGGGTGTTCTTTGGAAGGAATGATGCTAAAGATGAAACTCCAGTACCTTGGCCACTTCATGTGAAGAGTTGACTCATGGGAAAAGACTCTGATGCTGGGAGGGATTTGGGGCAGGAGGAAAAGGGAATGACAGAGGATGAGATGGCTGGATGGTATCACCGACTCGATGGACATGAGTTTGAGTGAACTCTGGGAGTTGGTGATGGATAGGGAGGCCTAGCATGCTGCAATTCATGGGGTTGCAAAGAGTTGGACACGACTGAGCGACTGAACTGAACTGAACCCCCTCAAAAAAGACAGGGTGTGTGGTAGGGGAGCTTCTCATAACCAAAATATAGCTTTCACAGGTCTTTTATACAATTGTCCAAGTGGTAAAATGTGGATAGATTGCTGAATCAATGCAACCCGTTAAGGTGATTCATATTCTTCACTTAAGACTTTTAGTCAATTGAGCTAAGTTTATGTGTTTTCAATTAGGTCAGAAATCACTTGCTTCCTCTTTATGCATTGTTTCGCTGTCCTAAATGCTTCTTCCTCTGATAACAAAATTTATTCTCGGTCTTTCAAGCTTTCTGCAATTTTTACATCAGGTGTTACCTACTGTAGAGCATTTGTGTCTTGAATCCGCTTCCTTCCATGGAAATGAAAGTTTCTCTAAATATTACTCAGATGGGAAAGATGTCAAATGGGACAAGAGAATCTTCCCAAAGGTGATAATATTCTCTTAAATCCCACTGAGAGGTCCTTAGTCTTTGTGAAAGCGCTCATCAAGTTTTCTGTGTGTATGTGTGTGAGTGTGTGCATTAGTCACTCAGTGATGGCTGACTCTTTGTGACTCATGAACTGTATCCTGCTAGGATCCTCTGTCCATAGAATTCTCCAGGCAAGAATACTGGAGTGTGTTGTCATGCCCTTCTCCAGGTGATCTTCCCAATCCAAGGACTGAACCTGGGTCTCCTGCACTGCAGGCAGATTCTTTACTGTCTGAGCCACCAAGGAAGCCCATGAAGCTTTCTACCATCTTCTAAACATGCCCTTTTGTTTACGTGGGATGACAATATAAAGGATATGGAAAAGATGTGGTCTTAGCCCATCAGATGCCCATGACTTAAAGTACAAAGACTTCATAAAAGAAAGTGAACTTTATTATTACTGGATTCCTAACAGCAAAGAGATGAAGCCTGTGAAATGGAGAGGAGAAAGCAAATCATAGGGGAATAAGCAAAGATGCAAGCAGGTTTGGTAGCTGAGAAAATGAAGAAAAACATGCACACTTCATGAAAGATGAAGCAGGAGAAAT
Organism: Tragelaphus eurycerus; assembly: GCA_935064755.1. Lineage (NCBI taxonomy): Eukaryota > Metazoa > Chordata > Mammalia > Artiodactyla > Bovidae > Tragelaphus > Tragelaphus eurycerus. The sequence continues at coordinate 4,216,226 of CAKXYN010000034.1, read as the reverse complement.
GGGTACAATGAAAGAGCAGAAGAGGACAGGTTCAGAGTACTGAGAAAATAAAAACACATTTCAGCGTTTCAAAAGGGTTTTGAAACAGACAAACTAGGTCAACACAGAGTATGTAAATAGAAAAAAAAAGGTAATTTTGTAGGTAAACTGTCCAGGGAAGAAATATATGTGGGTAAGAGAAAGGTAAATCAAATAAAAAGATATTTATATGACTAGGTAATTGCAATAATAATATTAATATGTTATTCTTCCTAAATGTATTCCCTCTCCAAGTCCACTGCTAAAAAAAGGTACACTCAACCCTCCATATCCACAAAGTCTCTTATCAAGGATTCAACCAACTACAGATAGAAATACTAGGAAAAATATTCCAGAAAGTTCCAAAGGGCAAATATTTAATTTTCCATGCACCAGCAACTCCTTAAATAGTATTTACATTGTATCAAATATATGTAATCTAGAGATGATTTAAAGTACATGAGAGGATGGGAGTATTAATAGGTTATACAAAAATACTATATCATTTTATATAAAGGACTTGAGCACCCTCGGATTTGAGTATTGGGAAGAGGTATGGTCCTGGAACCAATCTTTCATGGATACTGAGGGACAACTGTACCTCTATATTCATAAAATATGACTCATAGAGGGAAGTGAATTATTTGAGAAAACAGAAGTAAAGCAACAGCTTTAAAGCCTCCATATTTCAGACATAATGCAAATGCTCTGCTGTCAAAATCAGGTCCAGAAAGAGAGTCTCCAGCTATGACATAAGTGAGGATGAGACACAGTCCAGAGAACCCTTGGTACTTCTGCTGCTGCAAGGGTATCCCAGGTAGACAACTGCTATTATATGATTTTCAATGTCATCTTTATTTTAGATAAAAATAAAGCCTCAATTCTTTAGTGAAAAAGTTTGAAGGATTCTAATTTTCAGCATAAAATCAAGGGAAGAATATAAGAAAGATTTACCCAAGACAGCAAAACACCTTATAAAATAATTTTTCAAGTGCAGTAACAGTATTGCATATATTCTCAGTATATACAGAAGTGAAAGGGATTAATTCATCTTGGGATAAAGGACAGAGCAAAGAAAGCTCCACAGAGGATGTGACAAGAAGTCAAACTTAAAGTCTTAGCAAGACTTTTGCTGGTGGAGAAATTTCTCTAGCACCTCCCGCTGAACTTCTAAATGAAGAAAGATGCTGGTATTTTCCCCTTCTTTCCAAATTCAGTCTTTCCAATGGATGTTTCCTCCAGCACAGGCAGCAGGAACATGGCCAGAAACTGAGCCATACCTAAAGGGCTCACAATAGCTTTAGAACCCAGATCAAAATGCTTTTTTTTTAATCAAAAAGGAACATTGAGTGCATAACGTGATGAGAGATGTGAGCTATCTTCCCAGAACCCAAGAATTCAATGTCCGTGGCCTATGTCCATTTGGCCATGTCATCAAGACTGATGCTGATATCTACTAATAACAAATAGGTATGCGAAGATAATTAACTGTTTCAGGAAATTTTCTGAACCCTCATAACATGAGAAAATATGCAAATTATGATCCATGTGTCTATTGCATGACTTATGCAATAGTGGATATGAAATGAAAGATCCTTTTAAATCCTATGGTTTACACATAAGGAGGGAAAGAAATGGTATATGGGGTAGGTTTTGAGGAACTCACTTGTATATCACGTTTCTGTATTTATAGCCTAGCCTCCTACAAACCACTGGAGAAGAAAATGGCAACCCACTCCAGTATTCTTGCCTGGGAAATCCCACAGACAGAGGAGCCTGGCGGGCTACAGTCCATGAGGTTGCAAAAGAGTCGAACCCGACTTAGTGACCAAACAACAACTCTTACAGATAGTCTACTACTTCTTTCAGCCTACAAAGTTAAAATATATATAACAAGGTAATTAAGAAAATGGAGTAACAAAGAGAAATTGTTTTTGAATGAAAAGAAAAAAATAATTGAACCAAAACTAAGGGGTAGGTTAGTCACTCTAATTGTTACTCTAGTTGTGAATTAAATTTAGCTGTGAACTTCCTGGTAGCCAAGGACAAATTAGAACTGTCATGGATTATTTACAGATCACTAATGAATGACAATTTATGAGACTGTCTGTAGGAATCTGTCATTTCTGGGCATTAAGTCCTTGGAAAATATCATCATGCAAATCTTTGTATAAGAAATTTTCCATCACACTAAACAAAGTCTTCAGCTGCAGTTTTATAGAAAATATAAATTGGCTCTTCCTGTGCTACTTCTTACAGTGACCCCATAAAAAATATGAGGACAAAACATTAAAGTGTTAACTCAGGGAAGGCATTTCTATGAGGATGTAAAGTAAAATATATTGCTCTTTGGTAATATAACATAATTAAAGAATAAAACTTGGAAAAACAAAAGATGTTATTAGATAACATGTCACTGAGACGTTCAGAAATCGTTCAGCTTAACCAGTTCAACACTTGAAGCACTGGATCTCTTCACTGTAAAAGAAAGACCTTTAACTATAACATATTAATTAAAAGCTGCTGCTGCTGCTAAGTCGCTTCAGTTGTGTCCGACTCTGTGCGATCCCATAGACGGCAGCCCACCAGGCTCCCTCGTCCCTGGGATTCTCCAGGCAAGAACACTGGAGTGGGTGGCCATTTCCTTCTCCAATGCATGAAAGTGAAAAGTGAAAGTGAAGTTGCTCAGTCGTGTCTGACTCTTAGCGACCCCATGGACTGGAGCCTACCAGGATCCTCCGTCCATGGGATTTTCTAGGCAAAAGTACTGGGGTGGGGGTGCCATTGCCTTCCTCGAATTAAAAGCTAGTGATCATTTAATATTTTAACCTAAAGCCAAGTGTCTCAAGAGAGAAAACTTGCCATTCCTTGTCATTTCCAAGTCAGAGTGATTCACATGTTTTTACCCTAAAGATTTTTGAGGCCACCCAAGTCCTCAACTGCAAAGTGAAAAGCCCAGAAGGGAAATAAAAGATATTCTCAACCAGTCTTCTCTTAGGTGAACCACTGGAGGCATCTAATCTATCAAACTACTTTGGGCCACACTTTAGCTATGTTAACATCCAACTTAAATTCATTCCTAACTCTGCCCTTGACATTCACGTCCCAGAGACCTTCCACTGATCCATTCTTAACTGATTATTCCCCCTTGCAGTCTGAAACACTCTATTGAAGAAATAAGAATACTCTTCAGACCCATATCTTATAAATTCACATGGTCCAATAACTTCATTTAAAGCTCACTGGAATTATCCTCAAACTTTCTCTTCTGTCTTGCTACAAGGTTCTCTAAATACCATACACGTTTTAAAGAAGGCAACCAGCACCTGGAAAATTGAATTAATACATCACTACTTTTAAAATTGCGAAGACTGATGTTTTAAATCTATTAAGTCAGAAAATCCACTCTCTATCTCTTTGCCTATTTACTGTGTTAGGTTTGAACCTCAACTCTATTTGGATTCCAGCACAATCACTTCTTGTTTTAATGGAGCCGATTAGTGGTGTTGGCTGTGAGCTATCTGGTCTCCATGTCACTGTGTCAAGCTGTAAGATACAGCACAGTAAGCAATTCCATGGGTGCACTGTCATGTTTATCACCAACTAAAAGAAGCCATAGGGCAGGTACTCTGTTTATTATAAGACCTGTGAAAGTATAAGTGATTTTGTGGCAAAGTTTTTAGTCCAAAGATCCAAAGCGGATCCAAGAATGAGACAAGCAGAACTCAAGGTCGCAATGAAGGTCTCTATTCTTTTTCTGGCTGGCTTTGTATTTATAGTGCCTTGCTCATCTTACTACTTTCCTGTAAACCTCCCATGTACCCTAAAATAGCATGCCAGTTTTCTTGGTCTCCTACATCATCGAAACCCTGCTCCTTAGATTTCAACTCCCTCTGTGATCCAACTTCACTCCACTTCTTTCACTTTGTTTTTCAGCCTTTCATCTGCATTCTCCTTTTGCCTGCCCTGTTCTCTCCTCCTTCAGCAGACCATACTCAATACCACGAACGGGACCGCTTGCATGGCGTGAGCTGAGAGGGCCCTTATCTCAGTTCACAGCTTCTCACCTGTCCAAGCCCTTGATGAGTGTGTTCAAGAGTAGGCTTCCTCCATGAAGCTTACTGATCACCTTCTACTTAACTCAATAACACATGCTTTATAACTCAGATTCAACCTTAGTTTCTGTGCATTGCTCTTGTCGGTCATTCTGGAATGTAAGCTCCACCAGGAACGGTACTAATTTTTATTATTCATCTGTATCCCACATCACAGCCAGAAGTGTGAGCCTCAATAATACACATGGGCTATTCGGTTAACTAAATATAATTTAGAGGAATACAATGATAACTTATTATCCATATCATTTTGGAAGAGATCCCACTTGAGCTTCTCTGAGTTTTTGGAAACTTTTAAGTACTTCAATATTCAAACATTCTTGGAAAAATCAGTTCACATTTGTCAACATTTTATATTCAGTTATAACCCTATTTCATAACGAAGCTGAAAATTGCACCTGCCAATAATTATGACAAATGTACTATCTTATGTAATCTTTTGTTCATCACTGAAATTAGTAGAAGTATAGGTGGCAATGACACTTTCAATGTGGGACGAAAGTGAGTGATATATGACTAGAATGTTTTTCAGAAGAGATGAAATCTTTTTAGCTTAATTAATGTAAGTAGGAGTCAGGTGGCAAAAGTCTTTGTATTTCCTATGGAAAATTCCATCCTTTCAACTCTAGTTCTCCTCCTCCCCCAGTGGGCCCTGCCTGTACTTGGCTCCTGGTTTTATCATCAAAAGTTACCCTCCACCCTCTCTCACACCCAAGAGATGATACACATGGTTAGTTTAGCATTGTACAAGCAGAGGTGACATCACAGCAGTGCAGGTGTCTTCAAATGAACATCAGACACTCCTTGAACACCATTTTGGTAGAGCAACATGTCACTTGGCCCAGACACTCCATTTTGGGGGGACGCTTTTCCTTTCAGAAATCCAGCCCAATTCAATAAAAATTGAATCCCTCCTATTTTCTTTTTGAAGCAAACCAGCTCTTGATTGCCCTTCCTTGAATGTTTAGAAGCTCTTGGTAAATTGCAGCATGTCATGAACTTGGGGTCTTACACTCCCTCCTTTCCCTAGCAGGCTCTACAAGGGAAGGGGACAGTGAAAGGGTTTTATTTTGTCCTTGATAAAATGTCTTACTTAGCCCAAGGCAAAAGCATGGAGCCATTTTTAGTGATGTATTACAGGTAATCAACACCTTAAAAAAATTTAAAGCTTAATTTTAAAAGTAGATGGTCTTCTATCTAGCTGCCATATAACATAAGGAGTCCAGCCTGGTGCTCTGTGATGACCTAGAGGGGTGGGATGGGAGGGAAAGGGAAGCTCAATAGGGAGGGGAGATATATATGTGTATATATTTACAACGGATTCACATTGTTGTATAGCAGAAACCTATACAACATTGTGAAACAATTATTATCCAATAAAAAATAAATTTTACATAAACTGAATAATAAAATAAAAAGTAGATGACCTTCCTTCTATCCATGGGTGAGGGAGAAACTTGAAACATACTCAAAGCATATGGTTTGAAAACAGCATGGGCTTTCAAACCTGATAGCTCTGGTGTCAAATTTGAATTCCATCAGAAAGTTACGTTGAGCCTAGTTTCTCTCTCAGCCTCTAAGTCCTGTATTCTAGCACTTGTGTTAAAGAATGGTGCAAAGAGAAGGATGAAATCTGTAAAGATCTTGGTGCAGCACGTGGACACAGAAAATGCTAATTGGTCACTGAAATGATTATGGTGATGATGACGCTGCTAATGTCAGAATGATGTGACTTTGTCCCTGAGAAACAATAAATATACAGGTGGCTGAGGGAGTTTGTTTACTCAACAGTTAAGAACTTGTTCTCCAGCATATAAATAACTCCTTAGGATGAAAAGGGTAAATGCTCTAGGATCTGATCTTACATAGAGGGTTCTAAGCATTCCTCTAGATTTATGCGATGGAGGACCCTTCCTCAGAGAGAAGAAAGAGTGCTGTCCTGTGGTCATGCGAGATGAAGAAGCTTACAGTCAGGATGAAATTAACAGACATTGGCAATTTTTAAAAATTGTTTATTCTTACTACTAGAATTATTGCAATATATATTTTCTTTCTGAAGCAGCAGCTAACAGGGAAGGTGATGCTGCTGCTGCTGCTGCTGCTAAGTCACTTCAGTTGTGTCCGACTCTGTGCGACCCCAGAGACGGCAGCCCACCAGGCTCCCCCGTTCCTGGGATTCTCTAGGCAAGAACACTGGAGTGGGTTGCCATTTCCTTCTCCAATGCACGAAAGTGAGAAGTGAAAGTGAAGTCACTGAGTCGTGTCCGACCCTCAGCGACCCCACGGACTGCAGCCCAGCAGGCTCCTCCGTCCATGGGATTTTCCAGGCAGGAGCACTGGAGTGGGGTGCCAGTGCCTTCTTCAAGGGAAGGTGATAGAGGGAGCTATTAACATTTCTAATTGACTTGTAAACCCATGAATCAGGATGGTTTAAAAAAGCAACTATATTTCAATTAAAAAAAATTGAAAGCAACAATCTAGGAGTACCAATTATTCCTTTGCTAGAACTTACGCTTCTCAGTTTAAATGATTCTCATCCTACCTGTATGGAATGATAAAAAGGAATCCCATCCTGCAGTTTCATCTGAGCCCAGGGTAATCATACTAACATTGTCTCTTTGGTGATTTGACAACTATGTGTGATACTCTTTTACAAGGACAAAAAAACATGGCAATCTCAGAGAAGTTTTGGTAAGAACCCATTTCACTTCATGTTGATACTTCAATCCTGTTCGATCTAAGATGAGGGTTAGGATGGTCACACAGAAAGGAAATGGATGTCACTTGATGCCAGGTGGCGTAACAGACAGAAAGCATCCACCACAAAGTGTTCTTTTTGGAAGATATGTTCTGAGTTATGCTAAATATTACCAAAAAAGGGAAAACTTCTTATTCACGGTTTACATACTTTCCTTGTCCAATACTGCCTACCACAAGAGTGCAAAACTGCAACTAGCAATTTCCTGCTCTTATCCACAAAAGTTCAAGGTACAGTAACCCTACTTGTATTTATCAAAATAAATCAACTAAGCATTAATTTCTTTCAGGTCTGTCTTGTCTGCACATTTCTACCTATATCACCTATAAGACTCTCTCTTCTATATCATAATTGAAAAACTTCAAAAGTGATACCTATGATTAGCAACTCAATAACTCTTTGATAAATGCAACCTAAAGTGAGTATTTCATTTATAATTCAAATAAAGTAAAATGTAACATAGCTGGTTGAAGCAGCATAATCTAGATTAGGATATGCCGTTTTCACTAGGGTATCTGCCAATCACTTGCTTTTTTGCTTAACTCCAGTTACCGGCTCTCCATCTTCCTATCTGTAAAACAACATTTTTTAATATTTGAATTCAAAAAGCCACGCAGGGCTCAGTGAAAATAAATGAGATGTGTATTTGGTACCAGGAAGTCCTTGGAGTTACAAATTGGGACATTCCCTTGTTGCTAGGTAACATCAGAATGGATAACAAATCAGAGCCTGAAACAGCACTAATCTGACTATATTTGTAACACATTCATAGGATAACTGCACAGATAAAATTTATGAGAAATTTCTTACTAGACATAATACCTTTGAGATGTAGAAAATTCACATCAAGTCCAGAATGGCCACTGCATATATCAAGACGCAGGAGGAATTCCAGTTGTAAGCCAATCTTTCAAAATGGTTCAGACTCAGTCAACTTCATTGGCTTGTTGTGGAATAGGAGGACTAATACATCAAACAGAAAGGGGTCACAAGGGCCTTGAACGAAGAGTAGGGCAGAGGGGTTTTCAATGGCATCTTTAGGTTAGATAACTATTCTCTCCCAATGCAGAGAAAATTATTATTTTTTTTTACTTAGAAATAGCAAAATTCCAGATTTTCTTCCAAATTTTTGTCAAGAGTGACCCAGATCAGATCAGATCAGTCGCTCAGTTGTGTCCGACTCTTTGCGACCCCATGAACTGCAGCACGCCAGGCCTCCCTATCCATCACCAGCTCTCGGAGGTCACTCAGACTCACATTCATCGAGTCGGTGATGCCATCCAGCCATCTCATCCTCTGTCGTCCCCTTCTCCTCCTGCCCCCAATCCCTCCCAGCATCAGAGTCTTCTCCAATGAGTCAACTCTTCACATGAGGTGGCCAAAATACTGGAGTTTCAGCTTCAGCATCATTCCTTCCAAAGAAATCCCAGGGCTGATCTCCTTCAGAATGGACCGGTTGGATCTCCTTGCAGAGGACCACATAAAGGCAGATACTTAAAGGTTAAAGGAAGCGTTTGAGGCATAACAGCTTTGGAAAGGTACTTGGGAGAATCTCTGTATCATTTTTGCCTGATCCTTCATGAAAAGTGATGTAAATTGGACTGTCTACCTAAACAATCATGGTAAATGTGACTGGCACTCAGAAAACAAGCATTTGGAATGTGACACCCCTGTTGAGAATCTCTAGGCTTTTCCCCATACACCCAAGCATATTACTTAGGGGTTTTTTTTTCTTTTTTTCTGTCATAAGCAAGGTGTCATATAGGCATCTTCAAAAAAGAAAACAGGACAAGTTGCTCTAAAGATCCTGTGATAGTAAAGATTAAGAACCTCACTGAAACTTAGGATGGATAAATGCACACACTCAGACTTCTTGAGAAGTAGAAATAAAAGAATACAGGATGTAAGACATGCAGTTATACAGGCTAACATGATTCCCTCAGAATCAGAAATGCACTGCTTCTCTCTTTTGTGACAGGCAGTTTTTCAATGGGCCTCTGGTCTCCCCACAGCTGTTTTATCTAATCCATATGCATATGTTCTCAGTCATGTCTGACTTCTTGTGACCACATGGACTGTAGCCTGCCAGGATCCTCTGTTCATGGGGTTTCCCAGGCAAGAACACTGGAGTGGGTTGCCATTTCCTACCCCAGAGGATCTTTCTGACCCAAGGATTGAACCCATATCTCTTGTGCCTCCTGCATTGTCAGGAAGATTCTTTACCACTGTCACCGCCTGGGAAGTCCTGTATCTAACCCACATCACCCTCTTTGAAAGTGAAAGCGTTAGTCACTCAGTCATGAGCAACTCTTTGCGGCCCCATGGACTACAGCCCACCCGGCTCCTCTGTCCATGGGATTTCCTAGGCAAGAATACTCTGTATATATTACTTTACTGCCTAATCATTCATTGGAGAAGGAAATGGCAACCCACTCCAGTGTTCTTGCCTGGAGAATCCCAGGGACGGGGGAACGTGGTGGGCTGCCATCTTTGGGGTTGCACAGAGTCGGACACGACTGAAGCGACTTAGCAGCAGCAGCAGCCTAATCATTCTGACCTGTTTTGACTACTTATGGTCCCCTGCTACCTTGAGCAGAGAAGGCAGTGGCTCCCCACTCCAGTACTCTTGCCTGGGAAATCCCATGGACGGAGGAGCCTGGTAGGCTACAGTCCATGGGGTTGCTAAGAGTCGGACCCGACTGAGCAACTTCACTTTCACTTTTCACTTTCATGCATTGGAGAAGGAAATGGCAACCCACTCCAGCGTTCTTGCCTGGAGAATCCCAGGGACGGAGGAGCCTGGTAGGCTGCCACCTATGGGGTCGCACAGAGTCGGACACAACTGAAGCGACTTAGCAGAAGTAGCAGCAGCAGCTACCTTGAGGTCACAGATTTCTTGTTTTCTCTCTGTGTATTTATAACACCAGCATAAGAGAGAATTTGATTGGCCCAGTTAATTAATTGCTCATCATTTCAGTTTAGATAGAAGTTTTCATGGTAAGCTACCATTAGTGTTTTGTTCAATCTACAAACTGACCGAATGGGTCACTGACCTTGGCTCACTCACCAATAGGGGTGGTCACATGAGCAGAACCTTCAGTGGAAATTGTGAGTCTAGTATTTTTTTTTTTTTTTTTGAAGAGGTCATGGAGAAGATAGTATTGGGTTTGAACCATCCAAACACATCATCCCTCACAGTATTCATCTCTCTTATGTCTAAATTTTGAAAAGTAAGAGGACCAACCAATTTCCAGGGATGAACATTCACCCAATTGTCTGTGGCTCACCTACTCTGCACAAGGCACTGAACTACATATGTCCGTTAATACCATTTGCTCTTAGAGATGAAAGTCAAGTTTCTTTTTTCCTAATATTTAATAAGAAAAGCTAATACAGAAACATCTGGATAAAAGGATGTGAGTGATTCTAAAATGGAAGTGAAAGATATTATTATAGTTAGTGTCCTAGGGGAGGAGGCAATGGCAACCCACTCCAGTATTCTTGCCTGGAAAATCCCATGGACGGAGGAGCCTGGTAGGCTGCAGTCCATGGGGTCGCTAAGAGTCGGACACCACTGAGCGACTTCACTTTCACTTTTCCCTTTCATGCATTGGAGAAGGAAATGGCAACCCACTCCAGTGTTCTTGCCTGGAGAATCCCAGGGACGGAGGAGCCTGGTGGGCTGCCGTCTATGGGGTTGCAGAGAGTCAGATACAACTTAAGCGACTTAGCAGCCCCACCAGCAGCAGCAGTGTCCTAGGAGGCAGTATGGTGTGGAGGAGTAAGTTTTGAATTGAAAGTTGAGATCTAAAATTTTGTCTCATCTCAGAATATAAGTATTTTTGCCCTAAATTTCAGAGTAACCTTAAATAAGTTCATTTATCCCATGATATCTAAGTTTTTCTTAAAATGAGTGTGAAGACCTAAGGGTATAGCTTAACTTTTTGAAGATTTTTTGGTATTACTATTATTACTTACCCAAACAAGATACAGAAAAAAATCCTTTAAAATGCTGATGTTACAGAATAGTTTCATACCAATCTTACAGGCAAACTACATCATATCATAATCTTACAGTAATCCATTTCAATTGCCTGATTTTTTTCACAGTATATTTAGATTCTTATAGTAAAGAGTTAGATTATAGTACTCTACCAGAATTGTCTATTTATGACTTTAGCCTTTTGAACATAAAAGTCAACTAACTTAATGCATGATTCTAATTTAAAGAACCCCTCAAATTGAAATGCACACCATGGTTACCTCAGGTTTAAATTCAAAATAACTCAAGTACTGAAATAATGAGAAAAATAACTCAAATACTCACAAACGAGTATTATGGCTACCTCAGGATTAGACTCAAAATACCAGAGACACACAGAAGCAGAGACTGTACTTGCATCCCAGGATGAAATGGTCATAATGTTTGGTCCTAAAATGTGCCTTATTTCAGCCATTCTGCCTGTCTTATGTGTGCAAAATGACATAGACAGCCAATTTGTACTAAAATCATATATTCATTTCTCATGCTGTTTTTTAAACATTAACCAAGAAAACCAAGTCAATACTTTGATCTGCATAACTAAGAAATATTTCGTGTTCCACTGTTTTCAATCACTTAGCAGAAAACGTGTGAAGTTTAGGAGCCAGTCAGAATTATGTCAAATGCCAATTTCATCATTTGCCAATTGTATAAAGTGTCTTGGGCAAGTTACTTGAAATCTCTGGTCTCTGATTATACTCAGATTTCAGACTCATTTCAAGATGTACAGAAGGCAACATATGCAAGGACCTGGCAAGATGTAAGCTGACACTCACTGGGTACAAGTGCTTCTTCCAAATCCTCTCCCATTGGTCTACCCACCTTTTTCATTCCTCACAAGCCAATGATACCTAGTGACCCACACTTTACATAAATCACATTCTATCCCATACTCATCCCTGTAATCTGAGAAATCTACTACAAGAAAGCTGCCTCCCACTTACATGGAATCCACACCAGATGGTTAAATGAACTTCACAGAAACCATCCAACTCAACCACATAGCAGCCCTCAGAGCCAAGTAAGGACAGCAATTGCTACAAAAAATTTCATAGCCATGAAACCAAGACTGATCAAGTGACTGAGTGAGATCACTTAGAGGGTAAGTTATAAATGGATATCTAATAACATAATTTACTAAACGAGTCGGTACAATGGTATTATAGAGCCATTTCCCCAGAAGGTACACTGAAGAGTTCAAATTAGGAAGCAGTGTTTTGCCAAGTGCCACACTGCAGAACAAGGGTATCATCAATAACTACAGAGATATGCAATATGTCTCCAACAGGGGATGATACGAATTCCGTAATCATTAAAATAAGATTGGAAATCTAATTTCTGCCTTTTACAGGCCATCAGTGAATTGGTTTTTTTCTTTCATGTAGAATAAGTGTACACAGAACCAACTAGAAATCATGAAATATTTGAAACTGTTAAATATGATATTTTTCTTTTCTTTTGAAGTTGGATGTACTCCCAAATGTCTTTGTAAATTCTACTCTTAGTATATGAAGTTAATTTTTTTAAAAGCCTTCGAAGACTGAAAGACGATATGGAAAAAGTCATTTCTATTCATCTCTTTCTAGCCCTCTTAATAATAAATAATAACCGACATTAAATCACACCTTTCTTTTGGCGGCCATGAAATATGCTCCTAGAGTTTTTTCATGAATCTTTAGATGCACCAAGTATATTCAGCTGGGAGAACTTTGTGTCTCTTTCTATAAAAGCTTGCTCGTTATGGATACAAAAGCTAGCCTAAAATTTTGTAACTCCTTTACTTTAGAGTCAAGTGCAAGATGCATAAAAGAAAACTAAAAATAACATGGAGATTCCTGAGTGCTTGTTGCAGAATCAAACTTCCCTACCTATCAACCTCTCCTCTTTCTCCTTTTCTCTTTCTCTTCTTGTAATAATCCCTTCAAGTAAATATCTGCCTTTTTTCTTGTCTAAATAAAGCTCTTAAATCTCACAATTCTTTATAAACACTATGACACTTGAGTGTTAATAATTATTTAGCATGTCTCTCTATCACACTCAATATCATCTCTTAGTTAAAACAAACCAGAAAAAAAAAAGGATCGTTTAATCTCATTTGCAGAGTCTGGGATGGGTAAACTCCAAGGAGTGTGTAGTTTTAGCAAATAAGGTAAAAAATAATTCTCTTTCCAAAAATGACCCTCAGTGTCAATGCTTTTTAACAGCTAATTTCACTGCTGAATAATCAATATGAGGCAGAATAATGCAAAATTCTTTTAAAAAAATGTATTATGTGCTTACAATACAAGATGTCAAATACCTCCTTCATGCTTTCTGACCAAAGCACATGGAGTCAATGAGTGTAATGCAGAACATGCAGCGCACAGACTTATCATGATGGTTGCCTCTTGACATACTTGACAGAAAGAATTGGAGACAGAAAGAATTGGAGAGACTAAGCTGAGTGGTTTTCAGCAAGAACAGCATCCCAGGGTACAGATTTCACCAAGACCCCAACCAGGGGACCTGACACAAACATGATCTTAGGTCTCCCAACACAGAGACAGTAGAAATGAGACCAGTACAGTTCTGTTCCTCATTTTCAGAACAAAGTTATGTCTTACCCAAAATAACCTTATTGAACCTCAGCATTCAGGATGAGTTCCCAATGTCTTAGGGTCACCATCTGCCTAGTTTTAAAGGAGATAACCAGCCTGCCAATGCAGGAGACATAACAGACATAGGTTGCATCCCTGGGTCAGGAAGATCCCGTGGAGGAGGGGCAACCCACTCCAGTATTTTTGCTTGGAAAATCCCATGGACAGAGAAGTCTGGCAGGCTAAATTCCATGGGGACACAAAAGAGTCAGACATGACTGAAGCGACTTAGCACTTCTGGCATTTCTGAATTCTAGTAGAGCTATATCAAATAGGCCTTGATAAAGGCCAACTGCAATCATGAGGATGGAGACCCATGAGTAACTGGGGTTTGGTTCTGTGATAGGTAGCTCAAAGAAAAACCTCTCAGAGTTTCCATACCCTTTTTAAAGTTTATATCATGGCAATTATTTTACAGTTTTTATACTGCTCATAATTCAAGAAGAATCATACCTTTCAAAATTTCCTATTCTACACTTTATCACACTTATTCTGAGTAAAAATATTTCCCTTCAGAAATGAAAGCTTGTTGTTTTGAGATGGAAGGGTATATCACTTATGTCTCTTTGGTCTTTATAAGATTTTAGATATTTTAAGGATTTAAAAGCTATTTATCAAAGACTCCTTAATTTGGAAGACAAAACCCTTGATAATATGGCCTCTGCCCACTTTCACAGTTTTTCACACTACTCAACAATTTTGTCATCAAAATTACAGTTGCTTTGTTTTTCTCTTTTCCTTCTTTAGTTTTCTATAAATACTCTTTTTTTTTCTTTTTTACACATGGCAATTTCACTTCAAGGTCAAAGATTCAACTTGAGATCACTTTTCTTGTATGGCCAGCTCTGACTCTTCCTGGTTAGATTAGGATCTTCTCCTGTGTACTCCCTTAGCATCTTGTGTGGGTCCTTAACCGAGCCTGTCTCAGTATCTGCTTTTTTTTTAACTATTTCCCTCATCAGTTCAATAGTTCTCCTTGAACAATTATGTATTATTTACTCACTTTTATTAGCATAGTCCAGAACTGAGCATATAGAAGTTGTTCCATAAATGTTTACTGTATAAGTTAATTCATGATTGATGATGGAAGAATTTATTCTGATTTTTAATATTTAATTAAATATCAATAGAATGTGGCATAGATGAGGAAATTAAGACTTGTGTGATTTAAATGACTGGTCTATAATACACATTCTAGAAGTCTACAGATCTGGTCAGAGCAGGAATTTAACTCCGTGGATTGTAATTTCACCATGTTTGTTGCTGTTGTTAGTTGCTCAGTCATCTCTGACTCTTTGTGACCCCATGGACTGTAGCCCGTCAGACTCCTCCGTCCATGGAATTCTCTAGGCAAGACCTGCTCCAGGGGAGTATTCCTGACCCAGGGATCAAACCCAGATCTCCTGAACTGCAGGCAGATTCTTTACTGTCTGAGCCACCAGGGAAGCCCAGTTTTACCATGCTACTAGTTAAATACGTTATAGCAGCATTCGGCAGTTCAGCACAAAAATGTTTTCTACGGATGACTAAATAATGAACACGAGGAAATACTACTACTGAACTCTAGTGGTGCTTCAGTTATTGACTTAATGTTCTGAAAATATTCCAGGAATATATGACAATGTCACTAAAATATAAATATTCTACCGATTTTATCTGGGGACTAAGGTGACCTCTAATGTCCATTTTAAGCTTAAAATTTCATGGCATTATTTATATAAATTAATGATACTGTGTGCCAACCTTGAGTGAATCACTCTAGAAAGAAAATCATGGCCCAGCCCTCTCCTAACAGAGGCAAAAGTTCTCCTTCTTCAGACTTTAATAACTCCTGCCAGGTTGAAACTGGCACTGATTATTTGGCAGGAGTAAATTTCCATCTTTCTTGCCCAAAATTATCATGTTGGTTATTCACAATTACTTACTAGGCATCTATGCCCAATCGCCTCTGGGAGCTAAATGAAAGATAATTAAAAGTCTTAGATGAAAAATGGCTGTTTCTCAATTAATTTCATATGAGGCATGGAGCAAGTATTGACCGGGTACTCTTGTTCATAGCCAAACCAACTAGACAATTAAAGAAAACAACAGACCATGGATTTCAGGTGGAGAAATAGAGAAAAGAATAATGATCATGTCATTAACTTACCTGAGACTCTTCAACAAGTTCACATAGCTCTATCTTCAGAGCTATGGAAATTGATAACTAGATAATTGATAGAATTCTGACCAGAGCTTACAAGGCACCACATGACCATACCAGCTCTTATGTCACCAGCTCACTGAAGTCCCCACTCCTACCTTCCCTTGACTGTGACCATAGTTTTCTTTTCTCAAAACCTCCATGTTCCTACGTACCAGGGGACATATGTATAGACACTGTTCCATTTCATGACCTTTTCTTATCCATCACCCCTACCACTCTGATTAAATAACACCCATCTATTACCTAAATATCAACCCATTCCCAGCACATACACACCTGTTAACTGGTTCATATCCCTTTGTCTAGGTTCTAACCACCATACTCCTTTATTATAAGCTCTTATTTAAAACTACCTTTAATGATGAGATTAATTGATCATTATCTGTATCCCTCACAGGGCTATAAGCTCCAGTAGAGCAATGACCATGATGTTTTTACTCAAAATTTCAATAGGCCAGGGCAGAATACTGGTGGAGGAGACAAAGGATAGATTGAGGTGAGAAATATACAAGTCAAGAAGACTAAACTGGAGGCTGCCATGATATTTAAAGGAAGAAGGAAAGAGGAGTGAACAAGGCAAGTGTTGGTGACAATGGAGAAAAGGAAAGGAAGTTTCCATAAGATGATGATTGACAGACGACAGAAGAAGAGAGGGCTCAGAGGTGACTCAGACTCTAAGCTCACACCACCCTTACGGCAGAAACTGAAGAGGAACTAACGAGCTTCTTGATGAAGGTGAAAGAGGAGAGTGAAAAAGTTGGCTTAAAATTTAACATTCAGAAAACGAAGATCATGGTATCTGGTCCCATCACTTTATAACAAATAGATGGGGAAACAATGGAAACAGTGATAGACTTTATTTTCTTGAGCTCCAAAATCACTGCAGATGGTGACTGCAGCCATGAAATTAAAGGACGCCTGCTCCTTAGAAGCTATGACAAACTTAAACAGTGTATTAAAAAGCAGAGACATTACTTTGTCAGCAGAGGTCCATGGTTTTTCCAGTAGTCATGTATAAATGTGAGAAGTGGACCATAAAGAAAGCTGAACACTGAAAAACTGCTGTTTTTGAACAGTGGTGTTGGAGAAGACTCTTGAGAGTCCCTTGGACAGCAAGGAGATCACACCAGTCAATCCTAAAGGAAATCAATCCTGAATATTCATTGAAAAGATTGATGCTAAAACTGAAGCTCTAATACTTTGGCCACCTGATGCAAAGAGCCAACTAATTTAAAAAGACCCTGATCCTGGAAAAGATTGAAAGCAGGAGGAGAACAGGATGACAGAGGATGAGATGGTTGGATGGCATCACCAATTCAATGGACATGAGTTTGAGCAAACTCTGGGAGATGATGAAGGACAGGGAAGCCTGGCGTGCTGCAGTCCATGGGGTTGCAAAGGGTCAGACATGACTGAATGACTGAACGAGAAAGCTCACAAGGCCAGGAGAATGATGTTAAGTCTGATTAACAAATAGAGAAAAATAGAATAAGGAAGTAGTTTTATGAGAGAAGTGAAATAACCACATGTAAACTTCTAGCACACAGTTGGAAATCTTGATACAGAGAGTTCATTTTACTGGAATAAATGCTCAAGACTTGGAAATGAATAAAATCACTATGAAGAATTTACCACAGTGTCCCTCAAGATGGTAGTCATATTGTTGAGGGAATCTGAAAATCTATCAGTCCTTCCCTGTCTCCATTAATCTTTTACTGTGGGAGAGTAGTGTTTGGACATGTGTGCTGGTCTAAAAAAAAGTTTCAGTACATTCTATACCCCTACCCACCTCTCCATCAAATCCAGTGCCCAGATTGAGAACTGTGATATAAAGGAAGAAGAGCAAGAGGCTAAGAGCCAACATCCATATTTAAATCAGAAGACATACAACCAGTGAAAAACTCAAGAAAGAAAGATCAGGGAAATAGGAAAGGAGTTAGATAACATAGTGTACTCAAAATCAAGGATTTTAAGACAGAGTTCTTAAAAGAATATTATATTCACACATACATGTGGGATCTTGAAAAATGGCACAGATTAACCTATTTGCAAAGCAGAAATAGACACACAGAGGTAGAAAACAAATGTAAAGACATTAAGGAGGGAAGAGGGAGGCGTGGAATGAATTGGGAGATTGGAATTGACATATATACACTATTGGTACTATGTATAAAATAAATGACTAATGAGAACCTACTATATAGCACAGAGAACTGTACTCAAAACTCTGTGGTGATCTAAATGGGAAGGAAATTAAAAAAAGAGGATATATATATATACACACACACACACATATACATACACATATAGCTGAGTCACTTTGCTGTACAGTAAAAACTAACACTACATTGTAAAGCAACTATACTCCAATAATTTTTTTTTTAATTAGGGAAAGATTGCGTCTACTTATCAATTATTACAGGAAACTTTGAAAGTGAAACTTTGAACCACTGAGTTCAGCTACTGGGAATATCTTATAGTCAACAGAAAGGTATGATGGAATTTGCCCATGGTGGGGAGGTGAGAAGAATTCAATGACAGATTTTATATGAAGTCCTTATTGATGGATTAGTCACTCAACAAAGAAAACAGTCCTGGTATAACCTTCCATCTCTAAGTAAACTGCTGCTTAGAAAGACGTACAATTTGCAACAATAGATTTAGGTATCCTGAACAGAAGATTTCACTCTTAGCATAGGCATTAAATCACAAATAAAAATTTGGAATATCCATGATGCTACGTCACTGAATAGGCATTTTGCTGTTGTTGCTGTTCAGCAGCTCAGTCATATCTAAGTCTCTGCCACACCCCAGACTTCAGCACGCCAGGCTTCCCTGTCCTTCACTATCTCCCAGAGTTTGCTCAAATTCATCTCCATTGAGTCGGTGATGCTATCCCACCATCTCATCCTCTGTCGCCCCCTTCTCCTCCTGCCCTCAGTCTTTAACAGCAACAGGGTCCTATTTTAGGTTTTCTTTCCCTCTCCACGTAAAATGCAAAAATATCCACTCCATAGTACACCACATAGATCTCAAAACAAAGATGTAAATGTCTTCTGGGTTAGCACCTCAGCTCTAGTACATAGGAACCATTAGTTGAGTGCAGTTGATACAATTCTCCACCTCATACAACACTTCTTTTTGGTGCAGTTAGTGGATAAAAGAAATGATTTCTCATATGCATAATTAATAATGCCTTTTCAGTCATTTTTACATTGCTACTTACATTGAACACTGTCTGTCACATTGCATTATAAGGAAATTTCAACATGTTAATTAAGTCTTTGTAGATGACTATTAGATGACTACCCACCAGTTCTTTATATTCTTCCATCTAGAATGAAGTAAACCATCATGAAATATATATATATTTAAATTTTTTGGCTGCACCACATGGCATGTGGGATCTTAGTTCCCTGACCAGGGATCAAACCAATACCTCTTACACTCTAAGTACAGAGTGTTAACCACTGGACTTTCAGGGAAGTCCTGTGAAATATATTTTTAAGAAACAGGAATGCAAGAGTAATACATTACTCTTAATAATGATTATGCCAAAATCTATGAAATACCATAAATAAAACATGGAAACTCAAAGATTTCTAACTTCCAAAGAAGAGTGACTGGAAGTAATTATCTAATCTAGATGTAAACCCTCATGATGATTTTAGAGAAAATTAGGAACATTACTGATAATAGAATTAACTACATTTGATGTTTACGCTATTTTAATACTACAACTAATACTCAATTCCACACTTTGGTTGCAAAAACATAGCCAGCATACATACCTGAATGAAAGTATTTTTTAAACTAAATTGCAGTTTTCCTTTAGGTATTAGGAAATGTTAGCCATTAAGAACCACAATCTTGTGCTTCAAGGGAGGAAATTTTTTACAAAGGAGAAAAGGCTAAGTTAAAAAATTCCATTTCAAAAAAGGGAAAGCAGGAAGAAGAAAAGAGATTCCAAGAAAATGGGAATAGAGCCTGAACCCCAAAAGTGAATCTCAGAGTGATAAACTACCCCCTACCATTGGCAGAAAGGGAGTCCCAGGAAGATTCATAAGTAAGGGGTGAGTGGTGATTGAGCCAACAGAATTTGGAGACAATTTTCACTGCTGATTAGTAAAAGAGGGAGAACTGCTTCATTCATTATTTAGGGAAATTCTGTCCAATTTATACACAGATGGAAAGATAATATGTGCTCTATGAGAAGAGTGGTTTTAAAGAAGAGGGCTAGACACAAATGGCTCCTGTGGAAAACTGGGAGTCATTGAAGAGCCTATAATGGTGGCCTGCTTTTAGGCTGAGCCCATTTTATGTTGATTGCTTCAAAAGACGCTACACTTTTATACAGGACATTGGGCATGATAGCGTATCATGAGAATGATGACCCGTGGCAAAATGGTCATCAGAAAGGAGTCTCATAGAAGGTGGATCAGACCATCCCTTAGGCTTTGAATTCCTGTCTCATCTGTGTACACCAATGAAGCTCTGATGCAGTATCTAAAATGTGTATTAATTTCTTTTTACTAAAAAGTAAATGACTAGTGATTTAATATTCAACCTATAGGGATATCATAAACAGAAAAAGAAGCCTAGTTCTTAGAGAAAGCTACTGTTTAAATCCCAAAAGCACAGCTGTTAAAAATGGAGGTTCAAATCCTGACACTGACTAGCTCTGTGATCCTGGCCAAGTTACTTCTCAGTTAATCAGTTGTCTCCCATATAAAATAGGGATCGTATTAATAACTTTACACACTACAGAGGGTTGACTTCAAGATTAAGATAACATTTGTAAAATGCATAGAAGAGTATCTAGCACATACTGTACACTAGCATTTGTTAAATAAATTAAAATGCCATTGTTTCAAATCAGATGGTAAGGAAGCTATAAAGAACGAATGAAAATTTTTGAATAGAATGCTTTATTGAAAAAGCATTCTTGTATCTATTTTAAATGAGTGTAGGGAAAATCCTGTGCCCCACATTTGCTGAAATACAACATTTATTAATCACAGTGTGCCAACCTGGAGCAGACGCACAGGTAAGCTTGCGTAAACAAAGCATGTCACAGTCATCAGCAATTACAGCTACCAGCCAACAGTGAGCCCTGAAGGAACTCAGGAAAGAAAAGAATACATGCCATTTAGCAGCCATCAGCGGAGAAGGCAATGGCAACCCACTCCAGTACTCTAGCCTGGCAAATCCCATGGACGGAGGAGCCTGGTAGGCTGCAGTCCATGGGGTCACTAGGAGTCACTAGGGGTCACTAGGAGACACGACTGAGCAATTTCACTCTCACTTTTCACTTTCATGCATTGGAGAAGGAAATGGCAACCCACTCCATTGTTCTTGCCTGGAGAATCTGAGGGACGGGGAGCCTGGTGGGCTGCTGTCTATGGGGTCGCAGAGAGTCGGACACAACTGAAGTGACTGAGCAGCAGCAGCAGCAGCAGCCATTAGACTGGAGCCACCCTCTATGGTGGTGAACCCTGAGGATATGAAAACACAGGATACTGGGCCCTGATAGCTAAGGTGCATATCAAAGGGATGATTTCAGTGGGCCCAGACATTTGCATTTTCGCATGCAAAGAAAACTTGAGATTTCTAGTTTTCTTTAATTAACAGTCATCTTTTGTTCCTACTACCTGTCCTTTGTTTCAAAACTCCTATATACCCTAGCAATCCCTTCACCTTTTCCAAGTAGTTCTCTCAGGGTTAAGATGCTGCCCCTGGGGCTGGGCTTGAAGTTCTAAAAATTCCAGCCAAATAAAATATAACTCATACCTTTTAGGTTGCGAATACATATTTCTTAGTCTGGGCAAATAAGATGGAGGCTTTTTGGGAGAAGATCTTGAATGTCAGACTAAGGAGTTCTGACTTTATCACATAGGCTATAAGAGCCACTGAAACGGGTGTGTGTGTGTGAATGTGTGTGTGTGTGTGTTAAAGGAAAGTAACCAGAAAAAAATAATATAAAGCACGGGACAGACCACTCTTTTTCAACGGGAGACCTGTGAAATAGTAGAAGTTGCCAACAACCTAGCACTTAGGAGATTTAAACTGCAAGCTTAATTATGGTTCTCATAAAAATTTTATCATGTTCTTAATAGTTCTCACATTTTTAAACATCTTACCCACACAGAATATGTAGACTGGATAGGGTGCTATTTAGTTCAGTTGATTAATTCACACATAATTTGCTTATTAGTGCCTTATATTTGATGACTTTATAGTTCTTCTTATCACCGCTTTATTGTGTCTAATAATATCAGTTCACACAAAATAAACTAATGACTCAAAATTAATCCATTGGGCATATAAAGTACTAAAATATGAAAAGATTATTATAAATTATGTATTATAATATGGCATAAACTTGTCAAAGTAAATAGCAGAGAAGTTTTCAGAAAGAAGAGAGTGAATCTGTGCACAAAACAAGTTTCTGACCAACGCATGATGTTCATGAGTAGTGAAGGAGTCTTTGGGCCTTGAAAAGAAAACCACGGTCTCAAAGGCCCTTGCTGAATCATCTAACTTCGGAGAAAACAAAACCGAACTTTAGGTCTCACCCTGATGCTCCAGGCCGGTTGCATCTACCTGGGACTTATCACCCTCTGTCCAGAGGACTTACCACCCCCTGCCCAACTACAAATGCCATCTCAACTAAAGAATACCCAAAACATCCTGCCTGTCTAACGTTTCTCTTATCGCTTCCACAAACCTCCCTTTAAATATGAAGCCTCCTTAATCCCTCGCACACTCAGCCTGGTCAGTAGGCTGACTGTTGCCCCCTCCTTGCCTGAATAAAGGTAACCTATCTCTGTTGAGGTCGTCTCTCCTTCTTTTTTGCCTCAGCCGGAACTATACCTTACAAGTAGGGTGAAAAGAAAATTACAAACAGGAAATAAAGCAATGAAAATCTCAAGACTAGATCTTTTGGACCAGCTATTTTTCATCGCTGATCCTCAATGTGCTGCTTGTTATAAAGAACTGTCTGATAGTGGCATGAAGACATTAAAGCTTTCTGGTAATTTTCAAGGTGAGGTTCAGGTAAATCTATGGAGTTTTTCCAAGACAAGTGAAAAGTAAAAGCTTTTAAGGAAGATATTGATGAGTTGTCCCACTAAAGGCAGAGAAGAGACTATAACTAAAGAGACATCACTGAAACTTGCAAAGAAGTTCAATAGCAATTAGTAACACCCAAGAAAAGCAAAACTGATTTCAAAACTTTCTTTGAAGTGACACTGTTAGAAGATGAATATCATCAGTGGAATGCACTGTGAAAGAACATTTACTATTTATCATCATGTTTTCACTAGCAGATATTTTTCTTCTGAGCTGTACAAAATCATATGTTCACAGCATAAAGCAGACCATGTGTGTAGAAGGGAAAAATAATAAATGATTACTTGTTTTCTTTCATCACTGAGACTAATGCCAGAGTGTAAGAGATTTGTTTGTTAATAATTTTGTCAGTCCTGATGTAATACAAAGTGTATTGGGATCGATATTAACTGACTACCATCACTATGTACAGCAAAGTAAAATGTCCCCACGTGAATGACAGAAACTGGACCTTAAGGCAATCCAGTACTCCTGTATTCACAGGTGGCAATGTTTGCCTCCTGAACTTGACTGAAGTTTCAAGGAAACAAAGAAAGCTGTGAATTTGATCAGATCATTGCCAAGAATTTTCAGCACGCTGTGCAGAAAAAAATGAGTAAAGAATAGCTGAGTCTATTTCTTCACACTCGAGAACTCTGGCTGTCAAGAGTTAGGCTCCTCAAATAAGTTTTTGCAAGAATAAGTGAAAAAAGTCCAGTAAAACTCGTTCTTTAATTTACAAAGGCTTGTTTCAGTGGTATATTCAATATATGGAGGAGCCTGAATCTATTACCTCATAGAAAAAGTACCAAAAATTTTAACAATGGTAAAAAGAGAGGTAAAGTTCCCAAGGTTGACTGTTGACATAAATGGATTAGTTAACAAAGATTCTTTCTTACTATTTAGACATATCCAAGCTTACTGCAGAAAGAAATCAGTGCTGTATAGCCATATTTAATGTGTGTGAATGCCAAAACTGAACATCAAAAATAATTCCCACAGACAAAGCTAACTAAGAATTCATAAGAAATCCATCTGCCAGTATCTTCTGTGTTGATACATCAATATTCCAGCCACTTGTGAGAAATGTGTTCCCTCAACCTAATTAGCTCCCAGTGGGGCAATGAATGTCTATCAGGGAAATCTCTCTGTAATATCTGATTCCTCATATAATCTGAGAAACCAGAACTTGGTGACAGACCACTGAATATTTGCTTTGCTTCACAATGACTTGTAATTTAAGTCTTTCTGCTGCTACTGCTGCTGTTGCTAAGTCGCTTCAGTCGTGTCTGACTCTGTGCGACCCCATAGACGGCAGCCCACCAAGCTCCCCCATCCTTGGGATTCTCCAAGCAAGAACACTGCAGTGGGTTGCCATTTCCTTCTCCAGTGCATGAAAGGGAAAAGTGAAAGTGAAGTTGCTCGGTCATGTCTGACTCTTCGCTACCCCATGGACTGCAGCCCACCAGGCTCCTCCATCCATAGGATTTTCCAGGCAAGAGTACTGGAGTGGGTTGCCATTGCCTTCTTCTAATTTGGCGTAAATAAAAAATAAAGGAAGAAATAGACTCTGTAGAAAGTCTAATCTGTGTTCAAATTCTCTTAAAGGTGGTTATCTATATTCTGGTGAAAGACTGAAAACAGTCTCTCCCTCATTAATATAACTATTTTTTCATTATTATAATTTCTATTATTACCATTTTAACTTGTATATTACTTTTATTTTTTAAAATTGTGGCACATATTTAAGAAATTTTTTTATAATCACCCAGGTATACCCCAGATATCCATTAAGTTATTTTCAGATATCAAAAGATGGAGTAACTGATGCAGTGGAGGGATTGAAGGAAGAAAAATGGTAGGCAGAGAGATGAAAATAAGTTCAGTGGGTTAGTAGAGGTCTGAGATGGAGGCGCCGGAAATGAAGCTAAAAATATAGTTGAAAAGTAGAATTTCTGGATGTTGTGACAGAATGGATATGTTTAACATGAGAGGGTTCATAGAGGACTTTGAGTTTCCAAGGTAAGAGGAACAGTTCTATCACCAATAAAAGGGGGTAGTTAGCAGGTAAGACTCATTTATCCTAGAAACTGAGGATTTTAGGGTAAATATGTTGGGTTTGAAGTTAACACGGTAATGTCCAAATAAAGAATATTTTTACATATAATTAACATAACCTTTGTTTGTGTATGCTGCTAAGTCACTTCAGTTGTTTGTTTATAGATGCTTATAGTCAGTTGTTTGTATACAGATGCTTCTAAAATGTTTGAAGATGGTTTTCTGAATGACAGTAAGCAAATTACATTGATTATTTGCCTAACAAACTGGCTTCATAAACAGACAAAGATAAATAACAGCTCATACACCAAATTAGCATGGTTGAAATTTAAACAAATATTTCAAAGGAATCATTGCTGCTGGTGGTGCTAAGTCGCTTTTGTCGTGTCTGACTCTGTGCGACCCCACAGATGGCAGCCCACCAGGCTCCCCTGCCCCTGGGATTCTCCAGGCAAGAACACTGGAGTGGGCTGCCATTTCCTTCTCCAATGCATGAAAGTGAAAAGTGAAAGTGAAGTCGCTCAGTCGTGTCCGACTCTCAGCGACCCCATGGACTGCAGCCCACCAGGCTCCTCCATCCATGGGATTTTCCAGGCAAGAGTACTGGAGTGGGGTGCCATTGCCTTCTCCGAAAGAATCATTATTAGTATTAAATGTTATAGCACCATAATACAAACATTTAATCTTTATAAATAATTTGGTCCCTATTTTGAATAACTCATATAAATCTTTACAGTTTTCAGGATTTCATTTCTAGGTTTCCACTGATGCCTTCCAGTATTTTTTTTCCTAACAGATAAGAAATTCTCCCCAACAGTTGGCAGCAATACAAACACCACTTTACATTCGCTGTGAAGTGTCGCCTGTTTCCCTTCACTTGATCATTTGCCTTTCTTAGATAATTAACAACCATCACACATGTACAACCATTTCCGATCCTGGCCCACTGACCCCAACCATCCCACAACATGAAAAGAGCTGAGATGGACTAAGAATTAGTGAAAAGCGTCAGTCGGCTCAGTCATTTCCGACTCTTTGTGAGCCCTGGACTGTAGCTCACCAGGCTCCTCTGTCCATGGCATTCTCCAGGCAAGAATACTGGAGTGGGTTGCCATTTCCTTTTCCAGGTGATCTTCCTAACCCAGGGATCAAACCTGGGTCTCCTGTATTGCAGGCAGATCCTTTACTGTCTGAGCCACCAGGAAAACCCTAAAGATTAGCAGTAAGAGTAAAGTTTGGGCTTCCCCAGTGCCTCAGGGGTAAAGAATCTGCCAGCAGTGCAGGAGACACAGGGATCAATTGCTGGGCCAGGAAGATACCTTGGAGGAGGGTATGGCAACCCATTCCAGTTGCCTGGAGAATCCCATGGACAGAGGAGCCTGCTGAGCTCCTGTGTCTACGGATCACAAAGAGTCGGACATGACTGAAGCAACCGAGCATACACACACAAGATTAAAGTTATAAAACAAAAGGTTTCCCTCGGGATGGATGGGCAATTTCTTCAATACTTCAATATTTCTTTCTAAAGGCATCCATTAAAATAAACTAATTTCATCTCCTGTAACTGAAGTGAAGTGAAAGTCACTCGGTCGTGTCCGACTCTTTGTGACTCTATCAACTATACAGTTCATGGAATTCTCCAGGCTAGAATACTGGAGTGGGTAGCATTTCCCTTCTCAGGGGATCTTCCCAACCCAGGGATCAAACCCAGGTCTCCCACATTGCAGGTGGATTCTTTACCATCTGAGCCACAGGGGAAGTCCTGTAACTGAGCAGGACCCTATGCGGCCTTCCCAGGACAGGCTTTCCCTCATATCCTCTGCTTTAGCTCCTCTCTGAAGTACCTATTTAATTGATGTTGTTCAGTCATCCAGTCATGTCCGACTCCTTGAGATCCCATGGACTGTAGCACACCAGGCCTCCCTGTCCCTCACCATCTCCTGAAGTTTGCCCAAGTTCACATCCATTGCTTTGGTGAAGCCATGCAGCCATCTCATCTCTAATGCCCTCTTTTCCTGCCCTCAATCGTTCCCAGCATCAAGGACTTCTCCAATGAGTTAGCTATTCACATCAGGTGACCAAAATACTGGAGCTTCAGCCTCACCATCAATCATCACCTCACCATCAACTTCCAATGAGTATTCAGGATTGATTGAAAAGACAACAGTATTTAATGTACATTTCCTGAGTTGTTTTACAGATGTGAAAACCCCCCACCAAATGGAAAATGTTAACTACTTCATGACCATGAAGCACATGTCCCCAGGCCTCTTGGAGTTTAAGGACTGATAACGTTTACTCCTGTGACACCACTCTGTTCCCTCACTATCAGCCAATCAGAGAACTGTGCACAAGCTGATCATGTATCCTGAGATCCCTCTCCCTCACCTGGCTCTTAAAAATGCTTTGATGAAAAGCTTTGAAGAGCTCAGGGCTTTTAGGGCATGAGCCACCTGTCTACTTGCACAGCCTTGCAATAATCCTTTCTCTCCTCCAGACTCTGACATTTCTGTTTGGCCTCACTGGGCTGGGCATACGGACTTACGCTAACACTCCTACCAAGACCCACCATGCAACGTGTCAAGAGAGGATGATGTCATTGAATGTCCAGTGCTTGGGGTCTCTTTGTCACTGGACTCTCCTCTGAGCACATTGTGAATATATGGAATTAGCTTCTCAGGGGATTAAGCTAATATAAAATTGCTCAGAAACCTCAAAGATGAAAGGAGACCCAGGCTGAAATAAGGGTAGGGAGTGAGGGCCTAAGGTATTATTCAGGCATGAAGTGTGTCATGGTAACATTAAACAAGCAGTTGATTCCATTATCAAGGAGCCCAAACCGGAAGTCCTATCTTTTACCCTACAGTGGTCATTAGCCAGAGAGTGGCAGACATCCAGATTCATTCCACAGCTAATATGGTAACCTTCCAAATGAGTTCTCTATTAGAACACATGAGAAATTACATGAAACTCTATATACAATGTCTCATCTGAAAACGATTTAATTCTGGCTCTATCACAGAGTCTATTGCAGAGCCGGGTAGCCCTCAAGGGTCACTTTGTCTTTCTGAGGTTGTTCCCTCATCTTGAATAAATACAGGCATGATAACACAAATCACCCATGAATCTATTGCTAAGGAAACTTTAAGGAATACACATATAAAACAAATATAAGAGCTAAACAGAACTGTTAAGTTTAGCTGTGAATAACAATACTTTGATTTATAACATATGGTCTCCTGAGAGACTTTCTCACCTGAAGTATCAATTTACAGCACTTTCTCTGTAGGCTCTGGCTATATGTAGAAATAGTTAACTAAAGAGATATAGAGAATTCTTTGCTCACTGAAGGCTGGGTTATCTGACTACCCAGAGAAACAAGTATTAGATCAGCCATAATGACCCTAGAGAGATTTTTTGGCAGGACTGGAAATTGTAGTTCTCTTTTTTTTTTTTTGTAAACTGTCACATTCTCTGAAAAGTCAGTCTGCTCTCTCTTTCCATGGTTCTTTGCAGTACTTGTGCAGAGATGGCATTCAAAAGAAAATCCCAGCTCCAGTAGACCACTCATATCAAGTAGGACATCCTCTAAACATTTGAAATTCAGCTTTTAGAAAATAAGATTCTCCTTTAAAGATTTTTTTTAATATGGACCATTTTTCAAGCCTTTATTGAATGTGTTATAATATTGCTTCTGTTTTTTATGTTTTGGCTTTTTTTTTTTTTTTTTTGGCTGCCAGGCCATGTGGGATCTTAGTTCCCCAATCAGGGATTGAACACATACTCCCTTGCATTGGCAGCAGACGTCTTAACCACTGGACCACCAGGGAAATGCCAAGGCTCTCCTTTAAAACTGACCCATGAGAACATAATTCCAGTCCCACCTGCAGCCCCCACACCCTAACTCTCCTCTGCCCCAGAGCTGGTGGGGGTGGCGTGTGCAGTGCAATCCATCTCAACTCCAGCTTTGGAGACATGGGAATCTGGACCTCCTCCCTGCCTCATGCAGTTATGTGACATGATGTAAACCACCTCACCTCCCTGGGCCTCCTTTTTGAAGTGAAGATACAGAAACATAGGACTGGCAAAGTGACTGGATTAGAAAATGTCTGTGAAGTGGCTAGTAGACAATCTGACACCTAGTAGGTATCCACTGAATCCTAGCTGCTGCTGCTAAGTCGCTTCAGTCGTGTCCAACTCTGTGCAACCCCATAGACGGCAGCCCACCAGGCTCCCCCGTCACTAGGATTCTCCAGACAAGAACACTGGGATGAGTTGCCATTTCCTTCTCCAATGCATGAAAGTGAAAGCTATGATCATAATTTACACAGAACTGTGGAGTCCCGAAAGGAAAATATAACATACACAATAAAGACCCTGAACCCAGTACTCTTTCTGAACTGCCCCAAGAAAACCCCAGCATTGAAAGCAATTTTTTATCCAATTGTCAGGTATCCTGTGATATAAAAGCCCATCACATACTTACAGAGCTGAGGTGTTCCTGGAGCAGGGGAGGCGGGGGGAGCTGTCTTGAAAGGTCCATATTATACATGTTCTGGTGAAATTATACCTTCAAGGACTCTCTTCGGAGTTTTTGGAATGCATGCAAAAGATCCAATCAGCTTCTTAATAACCAAAGAATTAGATGGCTTGAAGGAACATTTGTTCATTCCCCTCTGTTTTCAGTGAAGGTCATGGAGTCCACACTGAATTATCTAGAGGGATGAATACACGGGAGATTCGGTGGTTTCCTGCTTGGACGTGGAGGGCCCACACCATCAGATTCTCCCTCTATTCAGCCTCTGGCATCATGCTGGCATAGAACAGATGCCCGACAATTATCTGATGACCAAATGAACAGAGTGGGATTCAGGTCAGTTTGGAGACAATGGAAGAAATCAAATGCACAAAAATCTGGCAGAGGGTAACACTTGACAATTAGATCCACAGAAGCCCCATTAAGAATTGTAAATGGGGCGGGATGGGCAGGTGGGAGGGAAGGCCATGAGGGAGGGGATATATGTATACCTATGGCTGATTCGCTTGCACTGTACAGCAGAAGCTAACAACATTGCAAGGACACTACACACCAATTAAAAAAAAAAAAAAAGATGTGGGGGCTTTCCTGGTGGTCTATTGGTTGAGAATCTGCCTGCCAATGCAGGGGTCACGGATTGGACCCCCCGGCGTGGGAGGTTCCCACATGCTGCAGAGGAACTAGGTCCTGTGTGCCTCAGCTACTGAGCCAATGCTCTAGAGCCCATGAGTCACAATTACTGTGCCCCCAAGATGCAACTACTGAAGCCCACATGCCTACAGCCTGTGCTCTGCAACAGGAGAAGAGACTGCAATATGAAGCCCGTGCACCACAAGGAAGAGTGGTCCCCCACTAACCACACCTAGAGAAAGCCTGTGTGCAGCAATGAAGACCCAGCAGAACAAAAAATAAATAAATGTTAAACAAAAAAATGTGATGTATTTTTTCCCCTATGAACACAAAGTTTCTCATATTTTGCCATAAGTTTTAGCATCTTGGGCAACAGCTTCCTTTCCCTCAGCACGGGAAAAGGGCTCCAGCCTTTCCAGATGTGTCTGAGCAGCCAGAATGGATCTTCAGTCACCTTCTACCATGATTTTCTCTGTGAAAAGAGCTCTCTTAAGATGGGGAGGGAATTCCTTTCATAAGATCTCTTATGTAGCTCTTCAATTCAAATTTCTCTTTTCTATTGATGTCCCTTCAAATGCTGGGAGGTCCTAATGAGTCTCCACTGGTTGATAAATTTGGTTCAATAAAAGCAGTTTGCTCTGTCCACACGGCCAATGAACCATTATGAGGAACTGAATTGCTCATCACTATTCTTCACTACCTCAGGCCAGAATATTTATCTTATTTTGTAGCATATTCTCAACTTCAGGTGTCAGTAACTGTCAGACAAGACTCCCACATTAATTTATGGGATCTAGTATTGGTTGGCCAAAAAGTTTGCTTGAGTTTCCCCACAACATGTTATGGGAAAACCTAAACAAATCTTTTGACCAAACCAATATATAATACAGTTGAAAGAGTACTGAACTTGGAGACCATAGGAGCTAGGTTCTGATCTGAGACACGACACCAGTTGGCTGCATGACCATGAACAACTCATGGATACTTATCAGGTCGTAGTTTTCTCATCCATTCTATGGGAGGCCTGGATTACGAGTCTCTTTATTCCCTCTTCAATTCCAAAATGTGAATAAATCTCAAATTAGAATGCCCATTATATATGCTCAATAAATGTTTATATGAAGGAACAGCATTAATAATTCAGAGTAAATATGATTTGGAGTGATTTCTGCCACTTAATACACAATGACAAATGCAAGAAAAAGACAATGCATATTTTAAAATCTCATCTTTTATAACAATGACCAAAAAGCCTATATAGCCACAGTGTACATATATGTGTATATATATATATGCACATATATGGATGTTTACATGAGTATGTAACTCAGCTGGTAAAGAATCCGCCTGCAATACGGCAGATTAGGAGACCTCAGTCTGATTCCTGGGTTGGGAAGATCCACTGGATAAGGGATAGGTTACCCATTCCAGTATTCTTGGGCTTCCCTAGTGGCTCAGCTTGGAGAAAAACATAGTATTTTTATATCTTTTTGAGCTTGGAGAAAAACATATATTCTAGGTTATTTAGTTTGGGGGGTTATTATATGTTTGTGAAGTGAGGGCTGATGCTGACATAAAAAAAAAAAAAAAAAAAAGGAAAAAGTGGAAACAAAACCAAAGTGGGGAAAAACAATCAGAAATTCTGCTCATCTCTCTCCACCAACCATATTTTCTCATTTCTATAAAATTATCTACTATGTATGTGCACACATAGAGAGAACATTTTAAAAGCACTTAATTTATCACCTTCTCTCATTTAAGAGAGCCCATCCATTTCAGGGCAGTATTTCTGATTCTAAGGCAGACTAGTGAGCTCTGTGAGCAGCATGCACTTTGAGGACCCGCCAATCACACCAGGATGGCAAGTAAGATGAACACTGTCAATATGAATGACTCATTCCTTCACTGTCTTTCATTTTACCAGCTGTTCTGATGGGTTGTAGGAGTAGCGAACGTCACTGAGAGACCTGATGCAGAGCTGGGGCAGGCATGCAGAAAGGATGAGCTGAAAGGTCAAGGGAGCCAGGGAGGTGATGAAAGATAAACTGAAGTGATCAACCACGAAGTCCTGAAAAATGAAGCCTAAAGCAGCTTGAAAACAGGGAGAGATGAAAGAGTTCAAGACTGTAAATACACAAGAGGTCAAAGTGCAGGTAGGATTGAGAGGTTCTTGTTGAAAGAGTATAATATGTCCAGGCCCAGCTTATGACAAATCACTGAGGAAGTAGATTCCTGTGGATCTAGGGAGATAAAGGTCCTTAGAAGAGGGACATGGCAGAACCATAAAGCTAGGCTATTCAATGGGTCATTCCAAACAAATGAAGAATCACACACAAGCACATCAGAGATTCAAGCAAGACCATGAACCTGTTGCCTAATTCACTTATGAATGTTTATTTCAGATATTTCCAGGAACTCAGATGTGAGTCACAAGAAGGGATACACACTGTGTATAGCTCAATGGCAAAATCCTTTCAAGAGGATATTTTTTAGACACGGTCATAATATGGCAAATATCTGCTACCTGCATGTACATGGGTGTGTGTTGGAGGAAGGGCAGTTGGTCTGCAGGAACCCATGCCCTCGAAGGAACCCTAGGTTTCAAAGTCAGGAATAAGGTGTCGAAAAAATAGAAAATTGTGTTAGAAACTCAGGAATAAGAAATCTAGGCTAAGAGCCGGGTCAGTGGTGAAGGATGAGGGCAGGGCAAGCTGACCTAAAGGCGATGAAAGCCGGTTTGCTAACCAAAAAGACCCTAAACTCTGCACAATACCTGGGGATTTGGGGATTGAGGAAAAAATATATATAAGTGATGAGCTTAAAGATTCTTCAAACTGTTCAAGTTTGGGGTTTTTTTGGGGGTGAGGGTAATGTATGAGGCCTTTGCTGCTGTACCCAGGCTTTTTCTAGCGGTAGTGCAAGAGCTTCTCATTCCACTGGCTTCTCTTGTTACAGGGCACAGGTTGTAGGGCATGGGGGCTTTATTAGTTCCTTCACGTCGGCTCAGCAGTTTCAATCCATGGGCTCTAAAGCTTGGGCTCAGTAGCTGTGGCTCACAGGCCCAGATGTTCCCTGGCATGTGGGTTCTTCCCAAACCAGGGACCAAACCAGTGACCCCTGCACTGCTAGGTGGATTCTTAACCACTGGACCACCAGGGAAGCCCTCAAGTTGTTTTGCTAAGATTAAGACTCCAGGAGATGGTACAGCCTGGAAGAATCCCTAAGGGTTCAGTGGTCCCCATCTTTGCTCCCTGCATTTGGAAAGGATATTGAACCGAATGGCTGTCCCCATGATTCACATGGAGTGGCCAGGCAGGACATTGGGAAAAGCAGCTCAAGAGCCCCTCGAAGCAGTGGGTAGGAATAAGTCAGGTAAGCGGTCTGATGCAGAGCCAAAGGAAAAATAATGCTGAGGTGGAACTAAGAGTTTAACTAAATATGCTGGGGAAAGTTCAGGTGACATATTCATGTCCAATCTTGATGGCTGTTGTAGCGATCCGAGAACCTTCTTTCAAGACAATCACCCTGCCCAGACTTCCTGCCAGAACTCTTCCTCACATCCGACCCGAACTTTGACATGACCACCAGGTTCATCTATAGTATTAAAAGGTCATTGATCCTTTCTTTGTAGCTCAGAGAAGGAGAAGGTAGCCATGTCTGGGGTTTCCTAGATAGCTCAGTGGTAAAGGATTCATCTGCCAATGCAAAAGACTCAGGAGATGCAGGTTTGACCCCTAGGTGTGGAAGATCCCCTGGAGGAGGAAATGGCAACCCACTTCAGTATTCTTGCCTGGAAAATCCCACGGATGGAGGAACCTGGTGGACTGCAGTCCACGAGGTCACAGAGTCAGACACAACAAAGCATGCATGCACGCAGCCATGTCTGCAGGGTAAGAGGAATTGAGAAGAAGACATGGAAACCATTTAAGTAACTGGCATTTGGAAACAAAATGCTAAGGGCTAAGGGTAGCCCTTCTCCATCATATTCTGAAAATGGCCATTAGCTGTATCTGGATTTACTGAGAAGTGTGTATTTTCAGAACCTCTGTGGAAGATGAATTAATTTCTTCACTAGGAAATAGGTCAGATCATATTTTTTTATAGCCAGGGCAGTAAAATAATGAAAGTTTGAATGAAATGCTTGACAGCCACCCAACGTACACTATTATTAGCCCCAAGATGAAATTGCTATACACTTGACCCTTGAATAATACAGTGGGGTCAAGGAGCAAGTGTAACTTAGGTCAGTGCTCCACACACACGGTTCCTCTGTATCAGAGGTTAGACATCTGCAGAGTCAACCAGCCAAGGAGGATCCTGGAGTTCCACAGTATTTACTCCTGAATGAATCCACATGAAAGTGGACCCACACAGTTCAAACCCCTATTTTTCAAAGTCAATGTGTATCTGCTTTATCTGTCAATTATTTTATTCATGTTTCATTAACGGAAACAAATCAGTGCATCACAGACTAGTACAGATGGAAGCAGTTCACCTGTTCAGACCTCAGTTTCACAACAATAAAGTGGGAGTAATGTCAGGAATGTTTTGCCTGACTGACCTTCGCCAGACACCATCACCACTACCCTGCCTCTTACACACTCACAAGTGTATATACACACATGTTCTTTTTTAAAAAACTGGCAGAAATTGAAGAGATGTCCTAATTCTTGAGAGAGAATTTTTTGGTTGCTTTATTGATTTTTTCTGAAATGAGTAACTTAAGAGAGAAAAAAGAAACTAGGATTCCCTCTGTAATAAGGTGGAGCAGAGGAGAGAAAGAAGCAGAACAGATTCATAGGTATAGGACGGTGTGCATATGTAATGGGTTAAGTATTCACTGCCTGCTTGCTAAGTTACTTCAGTCATGTCTGACTCTTTGTGACCCCGGGGACTGTAGCCCGCCAGGCTCTTCTGTGCATGGGATTCTCCAGGCAAGAATACTGGAGTGGATGGCCATGCCCTCCTCCAGGGGATCTTTCCAACCCAGGGATCCAACCCATGTCTCTTCCGTCTTCTGCACTGGTAGGGAGGTTCTTACCACTAGTACCGCCTGGGAAGCCCAAGTGTTCATTGGGTCTTATAAAATGAGCTTCCATCCTTCTTGCCTAGATCCAACCAAAGCAGAGGAGAGGAAAGGTGGTATTTGGTAAAATGTATACCAGATGGGGCCCTTTTGAGATCATCAGCTTCAAACATTCCAGAATTTGCTAATGTACCATCAGTAAACCTCTCCCTCAAAGCAGCCTGGCATGGTTATGAATGCTTCACCACGATCAAAAGCACCAAGTTCCTCTGAAAAGTGAAACACCATGAATAAAAAGGCTTTTATCGCTTTAGAAAATGACCCCAAGAGAATGCTGGTATTCAACTCTTAGAATTTAGTGTTTCCTGAGGTTTTCCTATAATCTAAGTAAAAACTACTGTAGGTTTGAAAAGAAACTCAACAGTTCTTTCATGTGCTATAAAAAGTTAATTCACAGAAAAACAAACTGAAAGTTGACAGATGGAAGGAATGCCACATGGGTAAACAGACAACATGGAAAATGCTTTCTGCACAGGAACTAGGAAGGACTGTGACTCTCTGATGGGGCTGCAGTGATGCAGCACAGTGGGCAGAGAGGGCTGCAGCACTGCAAGGGTTAAGGGGGAGGGGTGGTGCCCAGAGCACATGTCACCCCCCAACACAAGTGATGGTAAAGATATACAGTTAAGTCCCCTACATCAGATCAGATCAGATCAGATCAGTTGCTCAGTCGTGTCTGACTCTTTGCAACCCCATGAATTGCAGCATACCAGGCTTCCCTGTCCATCACCAACTCCCAGAGTTCACCCAGACTCACGTCCATCGAGTCAGTGATGCCATCCAGCCATCTCATCCTCTGTCGTCCCCTTCTCCTCTTGCCCTCAATCCCTCCCAGCATCAGAGTCTTCTCCAATGAGTCAACTCTGCACATGAGGTGGCCAAAGTACTGGAGTTTCAGCTTTAACATCATTCCTTCCGAAGGAATCCCAGGGCTGATCTCCTTCAGAATGGACTGGTTGGATCTCCTTGCAGTCCAAGGGACTCTCAAGAGTCTTCGCCAACACCACAGTTCAAAAGCATCAATTCTTCAGCACTCAGCCTTCTTCACAGTCCAGCTCTCACATCCATACATGACCACTGGAAAAACCATATCCTTGACTAGGCGAACCTTTGTTGGCAAAGTAATGTCTCTGCTTTTGGTTGGTCATAACTTTCCTTCCAAGGAGTAAGCGTCTTTTAATTTCATGGCTGCAGTCACCATCTAGCAGTGATTTTGGAGCCCAGAAAAATAAAGTCTGACACTGTTTCCACTGTTTCCCCATCTATTTCCCATGAAGTGATGGGACCGGATGCCATGATCTTCGTTTTCTGAATGTTGAGCTTTAAGCCAACTTTTTCACTCTCCACTTCACTTTCATCAAGAGGCTTTTTAGTTCCTCTTCACTTTCTGCCATAAGGGTGGTGTCATCTGCATATCTGAGGTTATTGATATTTCTCCCAGCAATCTTGATTCCAACTTGTGTTTCTTCCAGTCCAGCATTTCTCATGATGTACTCTGCATATAAGTTAAATAAACAGTCCCCTACATACGAACCTTCAAATTGTGAACTTTCAAAGAGGTGAACTTGTATTCGCATATCTGATCACGTAAGTTACTTCACGTGTCTGGGGTGCACTGTCACATGTGTGCATCCCCTACAAATGGCTGTGCTCTCATGAACTTTACTGTACATTACTGTATAGAGTGCAGCAGTAAAGTATCTATTTCAAGCCCAGGATGTTTGGAGGAAAGCATAAAAGCAGCGGTGATGTAGCTGGCACTGCTATGAAGAGCCCGCTGTTATACTGCACTGCTACGCTTAAGGTACCATGCTGAAGATTCAAAATGTTTTCTTGGACTTCCCTAGTGGTACAGTGGATAAGAATCTGCCTGCCAACGCAAGGGACACAGGTTCAATCCCTGGTCTGGGAAAATCCCACACACCACAGAGCAACTCAGCCTGTGCCCCTCAACTACTGAGACCTGCACACTTTAGGGCCCACGAGCCACAACTGCTGAAGCCTGTGCACCTAGAGCCTTGTGTTTTCTTTATTTTTTACAGTTGTTTCTTATCTGTTCTTTTGTGTGAAACGTGTTATAAACCTCTTATATTGCTATACAGCCAATTGTGTTCCTTGACTACCTAACACACTGGACTCTCGGAATGGACTTGTCAGTACCTGGAGGACTTACTGTAGTCACAGAATAGGCCCAGTCGTTGGTAATGCCTTCTGCTGCGTTGGAGAAAAGCCTCTCTTACTGTGTCAATTAGCACATTGTATGCCAGCTGACTGAACAAAAGGCATTCCTTAAACTAAAACCCAGTTTGCCACCCCAGCACAACTCTTTGGCATATGGATTAGTTCAAGTTGAAAACAATCAAGGCCCCCAAAACTCGAAATTCTGACCTCCCCCTAACCGCCTAAGAGAGCCTGTTCTCAGCATAGAGCTATCAGCACCAACATTGGAAAAGAATATAGACTAGGTGTGGTGGGGGAAACCCCTAGAGATCAGCATCCTCTCTGGGTCCCACTGTCTCTGCAGGTCCAGCAAATGTTTATTTACCAAACATCAGCTTTTCTAACTCCCTGTGAATTGCCCTCCTCCCCGTTGAAGTCCCAAACTACATCCCCCAACATCCTCTTTTGTCTTGAGCTGAGCATGGTATTTAAGGTGACGGCTTGGGCCTGTTTAGTGAGTTAACTCAGTCTCTCTGGGTCTCTCTCATAGATCCATGTTATTCAGCTTTTGTGTGATTTTCTCCCATTGATCTGTTTCATGTCAATTTAATTCATAGACCCACCAGAGCACCTAGAAGGTAAAGAAAAAGTTCTTACTTCCCAACAGCCCAACTTGATACTGCTTTACAGACAGATAAAAAGGAAATGCTGATTCCTCTTGGGTTTACCAAACTCAGGAAGCCTCTTCCTCTAGTATAATACAAAGTGAAAGTGAAAGTTGCTCAATCATGTCTCACTCTTTGCCACCCCATGAACTACACAGTCCATGGAATTCTCCAGGCCAGAATACTGGAGTGGGTAGCCTTTACCTTCTCCAGGGGACCTTCCCACCCCAAGGATTGAACCCAGGTGTCCCACATTGCAGGTGAATTTTTTACCAGCTGAGCCAGGAAGGAAAGCCCAAGTATAATACAAGGGTACCTGCAATTTTTGAGACAGGACTCATTAAATTAAAGCAGGAATTCAGGCAAACATCCCAGGAGTTGGGCTATCATATCTCATGTCCTGTTCTAGACACCATAGAAGAAGACAGAGATGCCCTTGTGGAGAGTATATTCTAACACTAATGACATAATAAAGCCAACAAAAACAAGGTGATTTTTAATTTATACTGGCTTTTTGGGAATAAGGTGAAAGGTGGCAAATATGAAGCCGATTCATCAGCAAGTAGAAAGCTGATTTGTCAATGTTCCCCTTTCCTTCACCCCCGGAAGGTGTTTAGCAGATCAATGATGATATTCTTAGCAGCTGAACCCTCCACAATATGGTACTCCCAACAGCCAATGATAATTCATCAGTGTCAGCCCATGAAAACCTAACCCCGAGTTACATTATATTTGACATGCATACCTATTTTCATCCATCTTACTTTCCTTATTTTAGTTTCTTTTTTTGTTACTTGTTGAAAAATGTGAAACTCCTTGTCTTAGCTGGGCTGGAGGAAAACAAGGAAAGGGAAGGTTATGGCTCTGCTCTGGCCAGTGTTGGAAAAGGAATCTTGAAGAATCCGGGAGTAGATTCAGTCTTGTTTGCAGCACTGGGCACAATTTAACTTGAAAGCTGAGCCTGTTCCGGGGAGGGTTTGCAGCTTTATTTGAACAACTGTGACAAGTGCCTTAAAAACAGCACTCAGGTGCTTTGGACATCATCTTCAATCCAAAAAGTGGTGGACCATTTACTCTGGTAGTGTTTTCTCTTTGGCTTTGATTGGTTCTGCTAGGGATGGGGGACTGGAGGCCCCGCTCACTGGTGGCTTCTTGGCTTGAGTGGAATCTTGTCTCCATGGTACCACTCCCTTCTTACTGCCACTCTGTGTCACTCTACACAACATCTGGCTGGCTCCTGTGTCTTCCGCATCTTATCTCTAGTTTTTATGGAACTGTGCGTGCCTGATCACATGCTAAGACTTCACCAAGTGCCTTGCTTGAATCTCTGGAAACTACTTACCAAGGCCTCTGTTCTTGCTACTTGACTTTGACTCACTGCCTTGCTTTCACTCCTGCCTGTTGGTATTAGAATACCTGATGGCCCAGATTGCGCCTAACTCCACTGGCTGAGGCTCCCCAGACCTTGGTAGGCCTCAGTATCCGAGGCCTAGCACTAATGTATTGGGTTGGCCCAAAAATTCCTTTAGATTTACCCATAACATCTTACAGAAAAACCCCAAATGAACTTTTTGGCCAGCCTAATATTTATTTGTTTCCTCTTCTTTGAGTTACTTTCAATGCTTCCAAGAAAAGAAGGGAGGGAGGGGAGGAGGAATAAGGGGAGAAAGTAGAAGGGGAGACGGAGGAAGGAAAAAATAGTTTCACGCAACTGAGGTCCTACAACCATATGTCAACTCCTCAGATCATGCTTATTTCCTTAGGCTTTGAACTGTTCAGCCTTTCTTTGTGTAAAGTGCTGAGTGTCTTCCCCAGCCTGATTCACCAACATGCCCCTGAGACTCCTCTCTATCAGACAGCACATAATCACTAAACACAAGTTAATTTTAATATTATCCAAAACAAAACAGAATTAGCAGGGCAATGT
Organism: Tragelaphus eurycerus; assembly: GCA_935064755.1. Lineage (NCBI taxonomy): Eukaryota > Metazoa > Chordata > Mammalia > Artiodactyla > Bovidae > Tragelaphus > Tragelaphus eurycerus. The sequence goes on along the minus strand of CAKXYN010000034.1, from coordinate 4,176,278 downwards.
GCTATGAAAATTATCATAAAAAGCGTTCAAAAGCTAAGTATAAATACATTGGAATTATCTATGGTTTAGGAGTATTTGTGCCACTGTTCCTCTCCATTAGGATAGAAACGGAGTTGACTTTAGCTATGATTTCATGGTCTATAAAAACAACTATTGAGAATTGGGAATGGACTGCAGTTGTGTTCAAATATTGCAGGAATCTTCTTCAGCATCAACATTTACTCAACTCCCTCCTACTAATGACAGTCCCCCTGTGTGACTTCAGTATAATAGACACAGGTTACCTTTCCTAGATCCAGAATGTACCAGAGATATCAGTGGGAAAACACAATTCAGTGTTAGCTTCTAAGACTGAAATGTATTAAGCAACTCCCTTAAGAAGCACTATGCAGTGAATTGCAGTGAGGAAACTATAATAACGAATAATCGGAGAAATATTTCACACACCAGGAGACACAACTTCAAATAATGGGACAAAGCTATAGACCAGCCTAACACGCAGCCTTCAGAAATGGGGAATCTCTTCTTCAATTTGGGCTATTAAATGTCTTCATGTAAGGGCCCTTGAACTAGAAAGTCCTGTGCAATTATCCTGTAGACAGTTTTAACGACAATGATAAATATGCCTCTAATCTTGATGCCTTTGCTAGATTATGGCCCCAGAATACAAAAGCAAGTCTAGGAAAGAGGAGTAGTCCCCTAAATCTTTCTGGTGTAGGTCCCTAAATTCATGTATGTTACAATGTAGGTAAGTTTCAGAAAGCACAGGCAAAGTTACAAAAAGCAAAGATTCTTTATCTTCTATTATATTTTTTAAAGATAAAATATGGACATGAATTTTTTTAATGCACAGTTCAAAAAGAGCATAGAGTAAAAAGCAAGCCTCTTTTCCACTCTTGAATAGACAGAAAAATACAGACAAAAACATTTTCCTTGGAACAATGTAGAGTCTGATTATTCTTCCAACAAACATTATCTTTTACCAAAAACATTTTCAGAATGATATCTCCTTGACAAAGTGGAACAGTCTCACTGATTTACTTACATACATTTTATTGAGTGCCTATTCAGTGCTAGGTCTGAATTTTTTAGACATTTGTATTTGCCAACAAAGGTTCGTCTAGTCAAGGATATGGTTTTTCCTGTGGTCATGTATGGATGTGAGAGTTGGACTGTGAAGAAGGCTGACGAATTGATGCTTTTGAACTGTGGTGTTGGAGAAGACTCTTGAGAGTTCCTTGGGCTGCAAGGAGATCCAACCAGTCCATTCTGAAGGAGATCAGTCCTGAATATTCATTGGAAGGACTGGTGCTGAAGCTGAAACTACAATACTTTGGCCACCTCATGCAAAGAGTTGACTCATTGGAAAAGACTCTGATGCTGGGAGGGATTAGGGGCAAGAGGAGAAGGGGATGACAGAGGATGAGATGGCTGGATGGCATCACTGACTTGATGGACGCGAGTCTGAGTGACCTCCGGGAGTTGGTGATGGACAGGGAGGCCTGGTGTGCTGCGATTCATGGGGTCACAAAGAGTCGGACACGACTGAACGACTGATTTGATCTGATTTCTCTACTAATTCTTTTAGTTATGAGCCCTTTGCCTCAGAGGATATCCAGCCATTCACCATTCTTTAAAACCAGTTCTGTCTGTGGCCAGGAAAGACAACAAGCTGTTGGTCAAAAACGCAGCTCTAGGGCCCCCCCCCGGTAGTTCAGGGGTTAAGAATCAGCCTTCCAATGCAGGGTGTGCAGATTTGACCCCAGGTCAGGGAACTTAGGGGGCTTCCCTGGCAACTCAACTGGTAAAGAATCTACCTGCAATGTGGGAGACCTGGATTCAATCCCTGGATTGGGAAGATCCTCTGGAGAAAGAAAGGCTACCCACTCCAGTATTCTGGCCTGGAGAATTCCATGGACTGTAAAGTCCATCGGGTGGCAAAGAGTCAGACATGACCGAGCAACTCACTTTCAGGGAACTATATCCCACATGCCTCATGCCAAAATAAATAAAACATAAAACAGAAACAATACTGTAACAAATTCAACAAAGATTTTTAAGACAGTTTATGTTAAAAAATCTTTAAAACAAAGACTTAGCCCTAGTACTCCACCACTGGGTCCAGTTTGATCCTGTATTTTGGCCCTAATGATGAAGCTTTTTTATCTGGTGCATTTTTTTGGTTGTTCCAGCTTCAGCTCTGTTTTATTCAAATGTGTCACAGTCAAAGCTTTCACAATCTGCCCAGCAGAGGATCATGTTAATCATCATGAGCCTTGAAGTCAGATGATTTGGGTAGGAATGTTTACTTTCTTAAAATTTTTCCTTCCTAGAGTCCCACAGAAAAACTTCCATGTGGCTGGTTCCTCCCCTGATAAATGAAAGTACTATCAGTACAAACTTCATAGTGTTAAGAGAATAAACTAATCTCTAAAGTTCTCAGCACCATTTGTCTACAATTGTGCCTCTAGTCATCAAAGGAACTGGGTCCAACAATACTCTTAAAAATTACTCTACTGAGATTAAAAGAGTCAGTTTAGAATAGAACTAAGATTCATGGAAAAAATCCAGAGTCCTTTCTCTTTATAATAAATGTTGCTGATAATGGTGGTTTGCCTGTATCTTCAAAGACGTCTACTTCATCTCTCATCATCTTTCTGACTGATGGACATCTTCTCATGTCTTCAAAGGCATTCACGATGTATACAGAATCCTTACTGATATCTGTTTTCTATTTTCCCAGACACTGTGTATCACATTCTAGCATCCTCATTAAAATTTCTTCTCTGCTTTTCGGCTGTGTTTCCAGTGCTTTGCCATGATGAACACCCGTCCAGTGCTCATGTGGGTTAGAAAGACAGACAGCTCCCAGTCTGATGTATCCTGGTTCATGCCAGAAGTCTGGGGTTCCACATGGCATCTAATGCTCACTGGAAAGGAAACATCCCAACAAGCCATGGTATGTGTAGGTAAGAGAATAAATTAGTCTGAAAATTCTCAGTTCCTCTAATGCATTTCCTACCCATTATCAGAGGTCAACTTTACCTACAGACATCAATCTGAACTCAATTTGCTCAGACAATTCATCTGTTAAATGACACAGCTGACCTAGAGATCAGTTAAAGAAATAATCCCAGTGCTAAGCTCTCTCAGCCAATGACTTCCTCCAGTTTTGGCGGCAGGTTATGGTTCGTAGAAATGAAGATAGCAGACCTCCGATTAAGTACCATAAAAGCACAAACTTTCATTTTCTCGAGTTTCATGACTGGAAAATGAAACTACAAGGTGTATGATTGTTTTGTCAAACTGAAAGGAGTCAAGTGTCACACCTTTGAAGATGAAATAAATAATTTCTTTAGCACAAAGAACAGAGGTAACATACAATTATCATAAATAAAAATTGGCTCACCTTATATGGATTTTGAAAACCATCGTATATGTGACTTTCCTGGTGACCCAGATGGTAAAGAATCTGCCTGCAATTCAGGAGACCTGGATTTAATCCCTGGGTCAGGAAGATCCCCTGGAGAAATAAATATTCTTGCCTGGGAATTCCCATAGACAGAAGAACATGACGGGCTACAGTCAATGGGGTTGTGAAGAGTTGGACATGACTTAGCAACTAAACTCAACAAACACATGTGGGAATATTAAGGTACCTTATATACCACAAGTTAATTTAGGTTATGCAATAATTATTTGTTTTATTGGCTCACAATCTGTTAATATCTTATTTGTACTTAGATGCCTAAATTGATTCTATGGAAACCCAGAATTTTAAAAATCAGATATTCAAACAAGTGAAATTTAAAACATAATAATACAAAAGCATAATTGATTCACTTGAAGTTGTAGAACCAAATAATTTAGCTGATCTATTTTGTTAATTAGAATATGAGGATAATGAAGTCAAGGATTCATTTGTACATTTGCTAACAAACCTATTGACTTATTGATACAGCCTGTAAAGCTTCTAGTTACAGCCTCTGATTTTGTCGTCATTGGCCACAACTGGAATTTTCACATCAATGATAGACAACTACAACCAATATCAGAAAAACACATCACAGAATTTTTTTCTTCATGTAGGGAAATAGAGAATGGATTCAGTTGGAGATCTAAAACATCTCTCCAAGCCAACTAATAAGATGCTTGGGAATATTAGAACAAGTAGTCACTTCCCAATCATTTTCTGCATCCTTCACTGTCTACATGATATGTTATACCCATTTATACTCTTGTCTCTTTTCTCCTTTAAATATAAATGAAACTTCCCAAAGAGATATTGATTCCCTCAGAAAAGGTTTTAGTACTCTAGGCCTAGTATGTCACCTCTTTTTATATAGACACAGCTTCCAAGCTGCAGGGAGAAAATAGATCTAAAAAGATGGCACCTTTCCCAAAGTGCTTGAATGTAAGAGAAATGGCAGCAATGTCAGGCTTATACCCAGAAGGCCTGGGAAGAAACAGGACTTAAATGAATTAGATATTGATTGCTTGAGTATTTTTGAAATTTCCTTTAATCCGCATTGGTTTCCCAGACAAGGGATTAGATCTGGACGATAAATAACACTGAAAATAATTCTTGAAAATACAGAAATTTCAGTTAGAAGGTTGCTTAAAGGTCATTCATTCTAAGCTTCAATTCCCTCCACTTTTCCCCTTCACTGATTTTTCAAACCATCACTGAGTATCTTTTGATAAAAAAAATAATTAATTAATTAACTAATGGGAATAATTTGCAAGGTTAGAAAGTAAGAGCTCTTCACCAAACCTTGATAATCCCATAACTATTACTATTGGAAAATTACAAGTCATTTATTTCCTTTCTGACAGCTACCCCTATGGGGTCTGGAAATGAATATGACTTTCCAAACCTCTTAGTAACCAGCTTTGGGACTTTCTTTTAAACATTACAAAAATATATGCTGAAGTTGAGTGCTTCTGAGCAATGCCTCTATAACGTCCCACTGGAATGAAAGAGGGATGGACAAAGGATATGAAAATAAATTTAAACATGATATAATATTAGTGGAGCTATATATATTTCCTTCATAAGTTTAATTGCAGCACTTTTCAAACTTCATATATTGTTAGGTTTGTGCTAGATTGGTTACTGTGCCTCTCAAAAGATTTGTCCATTTGCACAAGTGAAAGTGAAAGAAATCATTCTTTTAATTGTTTTTAAATCTTAGACTCTCAGAGCTCCTAATTTTCCCTTTATGTTTCATTTCCTTTACCATATTCAAATCTCAGTTGGAAGAGCAAGGATATTCCCTGTCAAGAAAAGCATCCTTCATGTTGCTCTGAGTAAGAGAGATTCCCAATGAAGCCAACACACACTGGCTCTCCCTCCCTCTGCTGGGAAAGACTGAGGGCAGGAGGAGAAGCGGGTGACAGAGGATAAGATGGTTGGATAGCATCACTGAATCAATGGAAGATCAGATCAGATCAGTCACTCAGTCATGTCCGACTCTTTGTGACCCCATGAACTGCAGCATGCCAGGCCTCCCTGTCCATCACCAACTCCCGGAGGTCACTCAGACTCACATCCATCGAGTCAGTGATGCCATCCAGCCATCTCATCCTCGGTCGTCCCCTTCTCCTCCTGCCCCCAAATAGGAAAAGGAGTACGTCAAGGCTGTATATTGTCACCATGTTTATTTAACTTATATGCAGAGGACATCATGAGAAATGCTGGACTGGAAGAAACACAAGCTGGAATCAAGATTGCTGGGAGAAATATCAATAACCTCAGATATGCAGATGACACCACCCTTATGGCAGAAAGTGAAGAGGAACTAAAAAGCCTCTTGATGAAAATGAAAGTGGAGAGTGAAAAGGTTGGCTTAAAGCTCAACATTCAGAAAACGAAGATCATGGCATCTGGTCCCATCACTACATGGGAAATAGATGGAGAAACAGTGGAAACAGTGTCAGACTTTCTTTTCCTGGGCTCCAAAATCACTGCAGATGGTGACTGCAGCCATGAAATTAAAAGACGCTTACTCCTTGGAAGGAAAGTTATGACCAACCTAGATCATATATTCAAAAGCAGAGACATTACTTTGCCAACAAAGGTTCGCCTAGTCAAGGCTATGGTCTTTCCTGTGGTCATGTATGGATGTGAGAGCTGGATTGTGAAGAAGGCTGAGTGCCAAAGAATTGATGCTTTTGAACTGTGGTGTTGGAGAAGACTCTTGAGAGTCCCTTGGACTGCAAGGAGATCCAACCAGTCCATTCGGAAGGAGATCAGCCCTGGGATTTCTTTGGAAGGAATGATGCTAAAGCTGAAACTCCAGTATTTTGGCCACCTCATGCGAAGAGTTGACTCATTGGAGAAGACTCTGATGCTGGGAGGGATTGATTTTCATCCCAATCCCAAAGAAAGGCAACGCCAAAGAATGCTCAAACTACCGCACAATTGCACTCATCTCACATGCTAGTAAAGTAATGCTCAAAATTCTCCAAGCCAAGCTTCAGCAATATGTGAACCGTGAACTTCCTGATGTTCAAGCTGGTTTTAGAAAAGGCAGAGGAACCAGAGATCAAATTGCCAACATTCACTGGATCATGGAAAAACCAAGAGAGTTCCAGAAAAACATCTCTTTCTGCTTTATTGACTATGCCAAAGCCTTTGACTGTGTAGATTACAATAAACTGTGGAAAATTCTGAGAGAGATGGGAATACCAGACCACCTGATCTGCCTCTTGAGAAATCTGTATGCAGGACAGGAAGCAACAGTTAGAACTGGACATGGAACAACAGACTGCTTCCAAATAGGAAAAGGAGTACGTCAAGGCTGTATATTGTCACCATGTTTATTTAACTTATATGCAGAATCAATGGAAATGAGTTAGCAAATTCTGGGAGACAGTGAAAGACAGGGAGGCCTGGCGTACCACAGTCCACGGGGTCACAAAGAGTGGGACACAACTTAGCAACTGAACAAAAATCTCACGTACTGCTCCTTGAAGCTTTGAGAGGGAAGTACTATTACAGTACTTATCAGTACTAGAATTGATAAGAAAAGGGAGGCTCAAAAAGGTCAGTAACTTGCCCAAGGTCACACTGTTAGTAGATGGAAGAGCGAAGACTCTACGCTCATGCTCCTAACCATGACATTCCCTGAATACGTCGTTGCTTAGTTGCTCAGTCCCATTGGACTCTTGTGGGACCCCATGGACTGCAGTATTGGAGTGGGTCTGCATTTTGAATATTGGAATATTGGAGTGGAGAATATTGCAATGGGTCTGCATTTCCCCCCACAGGGGATGTTGCTGACCCAAGGATTTAACCCACGTCATCTACGTTGTAGGAGGATTCTCTACAGTTAAGGCACCCCATGACATCCCATATTCCCTGAATATATCCATTTGTACTTCTGATATATTCTGATCAATTTACATTTATACACTCCATGGGCTGAAAAGATGAGATCATTACCTTAGTGAAGAAGTAATAGAACCCTCTTTCTTTTAGACTGCTTGTAGTCTACTGTGGACAAAGAACTCGTTCCTCGCCATTTCAGTAAACAAAGAACATTGCCTGACATCAAGCCAACAAACGAGCAGCCTCTACAGCACGTAATGGTACTCCCTGAGAGGATTCAGGATGGAGGAAAATAGGATACTGGCTCTAGATTTGGGAAAGACTAGGGATCTCTTCAAGAAAATCAGAGATACCAAAGGAACATTTCATGCAAAGATGGGCACAATAAAGGACAGAGATGGTGTGGACCTAACAGAAGCAAAAGATATTAAGAAGAGGTGGCAAGAATACACAGAAGAACTGTACAAAAAAGAGCTTCAAGACCTAGATAATCATGATGATATGATCACTGACCTAGAGCCAGACATCTTGGAATGTGAAGTCAAATGGGCCTTAGAAAGCATCACTACGAACAAAGCTAGTGGAGGTGATGGAATTCCAGTGGAGCTATTCCAAGTCCTGAATGATGATGCTGTGAAAGTGCTGCACTCAATATGCCAGCAAATTTGGAAAACTCAGCAGTGGCCACAAGATTGGAGAAGGTCAGTTTTCATCCCAATCCCAAAGAAAGGCAATGCCAAGGAGTGCTCAAACTACCGAACAATTGCACTCATCTCACACACTAGTAAAGTAATGCTCAAAATTCTCCAAGCCAGACTTCAGCAATATGTGAACCGTGAACTTCCTGATGTTCAAGCTGGATTTAGAAAAGGCAGAGGAACCAGAGATCAAATTGCCAACATCCGCTGGATCATGGAAAAAGCAAGAGAGTTCCAGAAAAACATCTATTTCTGCTTTATTGACTATGCCAAAGCCTTTGACTGTGTGGATCACAATAAACTATGGAAAATTCTGAAAGAGATGGGAATACCAGACCACCTGATCTGCCTCTTAAGAAATCTGTATGCAGGTCAGGAAGCAACAGTTAGAACTGGTCATGGAACAACAGACTGGTTCCAAATAGGAAAAGGAGTACGTCAAGGCTGCATATTGTCACCATGTTTATTTAACTTATATGCAGAGTACATCATGAGGAATGCTGGACTGGAAGAAACAGAAGTTGGAACCAAGATTGCCGGGAGAAATACCAATAACCTCAGATATGCAGATGACACCACTCTTATGGCAGAAAGTGAAGAGGGGCTAAAAAGCCTCTTGATGAAAGTGAAAGTGGAAAGTGAAAAGGTTGGCTTAAAGCTCAACATTCAGAAAACGAAGATCATGGCATCTGGTCCCATCACTGCATGGGAAATAGATGGGGAAACAGTGGAAACAGTGTCAGACTTTGTTTTTCTGGGCTCCAAAATCACTGCAGATGGTGACTGCAGCCATGAAATTAAAAGACGCTTGCTCCTTGGAAGGAAAGTTATGACCAACCTAGATAGCATATTCAAAAGCAGAGACATTACTTTACCAACAAAGGTTCGCCTAGTCAGGGCTATAGTCTTTCCTGTGGTCATGTATGGATGTGAGAGCTGGACTGTGAAGAAGGCTGAGCGCCCAAGAATTGATGCTTTTGAACTGTAGTGTTGGAGAAGACTCTTGAGAGTCCCTTGGACTGCAAGGAGATCCAACCAGTCCATTCTGAAGGAGATCAATCCTGGAATTTCTTTAGAAGGAATGATGCTAAAGCTGAAACTCCAGTATTTTGGCCACCTCATGCGAAGAGTTGACTCATTGGAGAAGACTCTGATGCTGGGAGGGATTGAGGGCAGGAGGAGAAGGGGACGACAGAGGATGAGATGGCTGGATGGCATCACTGACTCGATGGATGCGAGTCTGAGTGACCTCCGGGAGCTGGTGATGGACAGGGAGGCCTGGCGTGCTGCGGTTCATGGGGTCGCAAAGAGTCGGACACGACTGAGCGACTGATCTGATCTGATCTGATCTGATCAAAGGAGGAGTTTCAATGCGTCCAGACTCTTGCATCTTCCCACATATAGATAGGAACTAAAACCATTCAACTGATATGTCTATTCCGGGATGACTAGCAGTAATCCTCTGATGCTTGATTACATGTTTTCAACACAAAATTCCTATATATCCTCGCTCCTCCCTTACCTCTTTGGAACAGTCTCTCAGCGCTAAGAGGCTGCCTTCCCAGACTACACTCCTCAGTAACGCTCCAAATAAAACATAATTCTCAGATTTTAGGCTGCACATTTTCAGTTGACATTACACAAACTGTTTTTGTAAATAAGCAAGATACCACTTTTGTAAAGATTCAAATAAGAGTTTACTTTAAATTTTTAAAGTGAAAGGCAGCACCTTAATTCACTTTTTAGTTAAGTAAATGTATTTCTTCTTAATAATGTAAAGACAAATGTCTTCTTAATAACATAAAAACAAATGTCTTTAAATTGAGGGTAAAGTTTTAAGAATTAATATGCAAAAACACATTTCTTTATATTTTTTTCTAGGATACAATATGTTCTACTTGCAATGATTTGGGTTCTCTTTCAATCCTCCAAATCCTTCAGAAAGGAGCAGCAAGAAAATAGTGGATGGATATCTTATGCTCTATGCATTGATTTCCAGTGATTTCCAGAATGAAGCCTGCCTGTCTCACCCAATTTAAATGTACTAGACTTTGCTACTGAGTAAATGATGCTTCTTTTAATTTAAACCCAAACCCACACAAACCTCTTAACACAAACCATCTCAAGTCTTGTTTCTTTAAACTATGAAAAAAATTTTTTTTCAAGGGCTAGAAGTCATCAGTAAATTGCACTAAGAGACACCATTACCAATCTACTAACTAGAAATAGCTAAAGCAAATTGAAGTAGGAACTGAAGTAAAATTATAAGTGCCTGCGAAGAGAATCACCATTCTCTTATAAAGTTTATTGAGTCACACTATAACACTATGTGTGATTTTAGACATACACCCTTGCCTAGAAGGGCTTCCCTGGTGGCTCACATGGTAAAGAACCCACCTACAATGCAGTAGGCTTGGGTTCAATCCCTGGGTTGGGAAGAACTCCTGGAGAAGGGAATGGCAATACACTCCAGTATTCTTTCCTGGAGAATTCCATGATTAGAGGCGCCTGGTGGGCTACAGTTCATGGGGTTGCAAAGTCAGACACGACTGAGCTGGCACACACACACGTATTACTCTAAAATTTTCACTGCTTTGACAATGAATGAGCTATCAAAAGTAAATTTCTAGAAACCAAAATCACTAAGGAAGGTTCACAAGAGATACAAGATTTGGAGAAAATAAAGTTAATTATTCTGGAGTCTAACATGACTCAGAAGAGCAGAATAAAATAAGCTCCCAGGTTTGATGATCAAGCTTTATTAGAGGGAAGAGCTTTCCATCAACAACTGGCTCAAGGCTGCAGACAATTCAAAGAAACTGGAAGAAATTGTAACATCACCAAGTGTCTCCTTCTAAATCCTCTTCTCATTCTTGAGAACTCCTTTGTCCCCATGGTGAACTCATCTGTTCCCACAGCTTCAGCAACTGTCAGAGAAGAACCCCAACTTCATAAAGAATAGCCCGGAATAAGCGCACAACAGCCCTCATAAGTGTTCAAAGTAGACAGTAAGAGATAATGGATCAGGGTAACACAGATTTCTTCTCTATGACATCTTCATCTAACCTGTCATCAGTAATCCTGCTGAATCCACACCTTCTTCATCATTCCCAGTCATGCTTTATTTCAAATCTCATATGATTTTTCACTTGAATTAGTTTGCAACACTGCAACTGCAGACTGGTTTCTAAGGCAGATCTGATTATGTCATTCTCCCTTCCCAAAAACCTGTATCATGCATAATCTAAAGTGGTAGCTGCCCAACTGGAATCTCTGCCTTCCTGGATTTTTTCAAAGTGTCACTTGGGGCCAGGAAGCTATTCTCAATATTTCCAAAAAGCTTAAAGATAACCATGAATTTATCTGGATATGGCTGCACAGATTAACTATGTGTTGTGCTTTGTCGCTCAGTTGTGCCCGATTCTTTGTGGCCCCGTGGACTGTAGTCCCCGGGTTCCTCTGTCCCTGGGGATTCTCCAGGCAAGAATACTGGTGTGGGTTGCCATGCCCTCCTCCAGGGAATCTTCCCAACCCAGGGGGCTGAAACTGGGTTTTCCGCATTGCAGGCAGATTCTTTACTGTCTGAGCCACCAGGGAAACCCTTGAATACTGGAGTGGGTAGCCTATCCCTTCTCCAGGGAATCTTTCTGACCCAGGAATCAAACTGGGGTCTCCTGCATTGCAGGTGGATTCTTTACCAGCTGAGCTACCAGGGAAGCCCTAGATTAACTGTAACTACTGAAATTAATACAATTAAATATGGTACCCAGCGTTCTTCTTTAAGCCATCCACACAGGGCCAGGGGCTAATCTGAGTTCTCCTGAAATTCTGAACCTCTCCCAACTCTGCAACACAAGGCTCACTTGACATTGCCTGGTAACTTTGATTCACAGGCAAGACTAATGGAAGGCTCCTTTAGGGCAATAGCTATCATAATAATTCACTGTTGTGTTTCCAGTGTCTGGCACTGAAATAGAGTAAGTACTTACTAGGTATTCGTTTTAATGACATTTTAGAAATTTGACTGACAGCTTTTTTTTTTTTTGGTGGGAAGTGGGGGGTGCACTACATGTATGTGGGATGTTAGTTTCCTAACCGGGGATCGAAACTGTGCCCCTCTGTACTGGAAGCACTGAGTCTTAATCACTGGACTGCCAGGGAAGTCCCTGACTGATAGCTTTTGATTTCTAACAGATTAACTGTATATTGTTTAATACAAAATTAAGAAGAGGATAGAGAATGTTAAATTAAATCCAGTCTATAGGCTGCAGAACTTCTCCAAAAACAGGGTCACAGGAACACAGAAGCAACACGAAGCTCTTGGAGGCATAAAAAGCAAAGACACCAGCCAGTGTTTACTAAGCAACCGGTATTCACCAGGCCCTGTCCCAGACAAATTAGATAAATGCCTTCATTTCCTCCTCACAGCAAAGCTGAGAGCTGGTGTTTACATCTAACAGATACAAACAAAATAAGATTTAGAGAGACTGAGTGATTTCCTAAAGTTACAGAACAGCTAAGGTGTAGAAGCGAGGTCTGAACACAGCTGCCAGACAGGAAGTCTATTGTTCCACACCTTATTTTTGTGGCAGGGAACTAAGCATCCACGATACCAAACCCAGAGAACAGTCTGGCCAGTTCTAACTCTGTTTAGTTTCCTAAAGGAATCTTGATAAATGCAGCCAGGAGCTATAGAGTGAAAATTTGATGATATCGTGGGTCCACAGGAAATGACCTGGATTTTTGTATTTAACTTCTCCTAACTTCTCTATGGGACTGTCCTAGAGCATTCACAGATTTCACATATATAACAATTAAGCATATTTTCCCAAAGCTAAGGCTCACGCCACTCTCCTGCACAGACTTCCACCAAGACACCTGGCTCAAGAGAACGCCTTAAGAAGCTTCCTGCCACACAAGACTGTCCATTCAGGGCAGTAGCATGGCATCCTCGCTACATAGGCTGAATCCCTAAAATCCTACACCTGTTTCTCTCTCCTTTGCCAAGTACACTTCTCTGTAGCTGTAGCCCAACAACAACTGATACATTTTAAAATGTAATAGTCAGAGAAAGAAAAAGGAATGGGAAGAACTGAGCTCTCTTATGCTAAAGCACGTGCCTGGGCAGGATGTGGGGGTATTACACATTTTTTTTTCCTTTAAGTTAGAGAAAGTCAGGAAAATAACAAAATATCAACTGAATTGACTGCTTTCATGAACAGCTTTACTCCTATTCTCTCTTACATTCTAAGTTTAGCCTTTTAGTTCTGTTTAAATACACAAACTGGTTTTTATTGGATGTTCATTTCATTTACCTATTATCTTTAATCAGAAGTTTCAGTGTATTGCCTTCTGGGATGTGAGCCAATTCGACAGGTACTTAGGGATATAGATAGTGTCTATTGCTGGGTACACAGGTTGTAAATGATGCAATATTTACAGAGCTGATAATGATGTAATTCCTCTTGACAAAAAGAGGAGGCAGTTCCCTTCAATTAAATACCATGCAGACGTCCTCTCTGAGGTCATCGTGTTGCACATTCCTCTCCAGATTCCCTCAGGTTCTCTGATGGAATGGAAACAGTGTGCTCCCTCTACAGGTAGATAGATGGGGTAATGGAAACTACAGAATGCATTCAATGAACAGAGAGTGAATACTTCCCTGGTGTAGGCCTGCACTGTCCAACAGAACTGCTAATCAGATGTGTCTATTGCATACTTGAAATGTGGCTTAGCTGAACTGGTCTGTGCTTTAAGTGCTAGAGTCACAGTGGATTGTGAAGAGTAGGACTGAAATACATACACCACCATGTGTCGAATAGATGGCTGGTGGGAAGCTGCTGTCAGCTCAGTGCTCTGTGATGGCCTAGAGGGTGAGAGGGGTGGGTGAGAGGGAGGCTCAAGGGGATATATGTGAACACAGAGCTGATTCACACTTCCGTACAGCAGAAACCAACACAATATTGTAAAGCAATTATCCTCCAATTAAAAATAAATTTAAAAAAAGAATATGGTAGAAGTGTCACTAATAACTTATGCTAATTATATACTGAAATGATGATTTGATACATTACATTTTGAAATGTGGCTACCAGAAAATTAATTTCGTATATTTAAACAAAACACAAAAAATTATATAAATTTTAAAACTGTATAAGTAAAATTATTTAGAATATTTATAAATTACACATCCTACTGAATTATTCTACTATTGCTCAGTGGCTACTCTTTCTATTCTTTTTTAAGTTTTTTATTTTGATGTGGACCATTTTAAAAGTCTTTACTGAACTTGTTAAAATATTGCTTCTGTTTTAGGTTTTGCTTTTTTTGGCCACAAGGCTTGTGGGATCTTAGCTGCCCAACCAGGGACTGAACCCACGGCCCTTGCACTGAAAGGCAAAATCTTAACTGCCAGACCATGAGCAAAATCCCTGCTCCCAATATTCTTGCCTCTAAGATCTAAGACAAGTTGGGTAGAGTGGAGTATGGTGGTAATAGACTGCTGCTGCTGCTAAGTCACTTCAGTCGTGTCCGACTCTGTGCGACCCCATAGATAGCAGCCGACTAGGCTCCTCTGTCCCTGGGATTCTCCAGGCAAGAACACTGGAGTGGGTTGCCATTTCCTTCTCCAATGCATGAAAATGAAAAGTGAAAGTGAAGTTGCTCAGTCGTGTCCGACTCGTAGCGTCCCCATGGACTGCAGCCCACCAGGCTCCTCCGTCCATGGGATTTTCCAGGCAAGAGTACTGGAGTGGGCTGCCATTGCCTTCTCCAGTAATAGACTAACTAGGGATATAAAAACCACTTTAAGGAAAAAAAAAAAAGGAAGGCAAATTAGGGAAGTGAAGGAGCCGTGGCACTGTGAACCATATTTGGTTGGCTCTTATCTTTGAGTCATAAGATCTGGCAAGAAGGTGACCATGTGACAGAAAGTTAACACATGGGTATGTGTGTCTTACACTAAAAATTGCCTCTAGATCTCATTTCACCTCCTCTCAGGAACTCCCTTGCAAAACCTGCCCCCCCCCCAAAAAAAAACCATGGATGTCAATTGGCCAGTGTAAGACTCATAATTTTCTAACTGTGAGTTCCCAACATTTTTTTTTTTTTTTACACAAGAAAATATCTTGGCATTTGACAAATCTGGCAACTCCCAGTCTCTTTCAACATCTAAATTTGCCTTAACCTGCAGCCAATATTCCCACAAACCTAGATTTCTCTATCTTTTTTTTTTTCCCTCCATTTCTCCCTGGTAGAAATAATATGGTTTGGCTGGTTCTCATCAGGGAACTGAACAATCAAAATTCATGCTTATTCTCCATACCTCATTTTAGCCAATAGTTTCCATCACAGCAGTTAATGCAGAACAAACTATGCGGGTTTGAATGTCAGTTTATTTTACATCTTTCATCCTCCTAATAATTGAACAGTCATGAGCCAGGGGGTGCACAGCATAGGTAATAGAAAAAGAAAGGGAATTGAAGCCATACAGGTGTGGGTTCAAATCCCAGCTGTCTCTCTTAAAAGAATCACCATCATTATCACTATGTTATTTTGAAGGGCTGTTGTGAGGATTAAATTAAATAATACTCATAGAGCACAGTGCCTGCCATACAGAAGATTCTCATGGAAAGTCAGCTTCTTCTTCCCTTTCTTCTGTTATTAAGCAATTCAGTTATTAAGTAATCTGGTGTCTCCATAGTCACTTTGCATTCCATTGAAAGCATTGATTCTCTCTTAAAATGCTACATTGGGCAAACCACAAGTATGGTCCATTTTATCAGCTCATTCAGTTATTAAGGAATTTGATTTTCATAATTAGGCTTCCCAGGTAGCTCAGTGGTAAAGAATCTACCAGCTAATGTGGGAGATCTTGAAAAGGTCTCCTTGAAAAGGGAATGAGTATTCCACTCCAGTATTCTTGCCTGACGGAGAAGGCAATGGCACCCCACTCCAGTACTCTTGCCTGGAGAATCCCATGGACGGAGGAGCCTAGTGGGCTACAGTCCACAGGGTTACAAAGAGTCAGACATGACTGAGCGACTTCACGTCACTTCACTTCTTGAGGTGAAAAATATTAGTGACCATTCATTAAGTCTTGCTATTTAACAGACAATGGGTTAACAGTTTTTATTTGCCAAATTTTACAGATGAAAACGCCAAGGCACAAAGAAGTTAGGTAACCTGCCCAAGACCCCAAGATCACAGAGTTCCTAAGTCCGGCAACTCAAGGCACTTTAAGACCTCCATTCACTTTATCACATTACTTATTATCTTTCTCTATTTCTTGATACTAACCTTTCTGAAGCACTTCCTCTCAGAAGCCCCAATGCCAAGCACCATGTTTGAAGTATATGAAGTATTCAGTATATGTGGAAATGACTGAGAAGGCAGAAAGTGCCTTACCTGTGAAGACTTCAGGCATTTTACAAGGCAAAATAACTCCAAAATATCCATTTATATATTGCTGAGTAGACAAAAGATTGAGCTCTTACTGAGCTAGACTTTCCCCAAAATACCCCCCCCCTTTTTTTATCTGACAGATTCATATACTAATGGTGAAGAAAGACTGTATTGGCTCAGAGATGCAGCTATTTACTTATGTCTGTGTTTTAGTCAGTCAGAAAAAATTTCTCTTCATTTTCAGTCACCTCATGTTTATCCAAACACCTTTACCAATTTTGGTCTCTGCTATCTTATCCGCCCCCCAATATTACAAAAATTTCAAACATTCCATGAAGTTAAAATAATTGTATAATCCATACCCATGTTCCCACATCTCAGTTCTACTGTGAACATTGTACTCTACTTGCTTTATAACATAATCACCCTATCCATCCATTAATCCACTTGGTGATACATTCAAAATAAAAGGCACACATCTTCCCACTTCCTTTACATACTCCCACATGCATGCCTATGCTACATTATTTTTTAACAACAACATGAAATCTTTGTATACTTCATATCCTATAGAATTCTAAGATATTAAACTCTTTGTTTTCTGTGGATTTGAGGGGATTGCTTGCTACTGAAATCAAAGACCAAAACCTGCAAATTATTGCCTGATCTAGAGGAAAGTGAGTTTAGTTAAGACCAGGAAAGGAAAGACCTCAACATTGTCAAATGTATAAAGTTGTCTTGAGTAAATACCGCATAAAATTAAAATTCCAGTCTTTATTCTTCATTCAAGGAGACAGTGACAATCCTATTTGCATTTGCTTCATGATTTCATAAATCGACAGATGACAACATAGCATATTAGATCATTAGACTATCATTACTGAGACTTAAGTCTATGAAGCTTCTCTTGTGAAGGCAACTATGACATTTTTTTTGGTCTGGGTCAAGTATTTGACAAGGGCAAACCTCCAGGCCAGTACCATCCACCTGTTTATCAGATGCCAGTTCACAATGGGCACAAGGCTGAGGTAGGAAATAATACAAACAGTAATTTTCAGAGTTAATGATCTAAAATAATTATAGCAAATGTAGCAGTTGTTTGCAAGTTATTTGGCAAAGCTAAAAAACCAAGCAAGGAAAAAATTTTGTTTAAACCGTTGAAATAATCTTGTTAAGTCCCCAGTGCAGGTAGTATTTTTCCTACCTCAGGGTCAAGGGAGGCTTCTCTGGTGGTTCAGATGGTAAAGAATCTGCCTGTACTGTGGGAGACCCAGGTTTGATCCCTGGGTTGGGAAGATCCCCTGGAGAAGGAAATTGCAACTCATTCCAGTATTCTTGCCTGGAGAATCCCATGGACAGAGGAGCCTGTCGGGCCACAGTCCATGGGGTCACAAAGAGTTGAACACGACTGAGAGACTAATACCTTCACTTTCACCTCGGTGCCACGCTGATAGACAAAACCCTCTCAGTCCGATAAAAACACTCGTCTCTTATTACACAGTGACTGTTAATTGTATCATCTCAGGCACAGATTCTGCTGTTTGCATTGCAA
Organism: Tragelaphus eurycerus; assembly: GCA_935064755.1. Lineage (NCBI taxonomy): Eukaryota > Metazoa > Chordata > Mammalia > Artiodactyla > Bovidae > Tragelaphus > Tragelaphus eurycerus. The sequence goes on along the minus strand of CAKXYN010000034.1, from coordinate 4,158,292 downwards.
AGACTTCCTGGTCTTTTCTCAGCAGAAGCCTATCTTCTGTTTATTTCTCATTGTAACTGCTCATGTGTCAATGATTATGTTTATGATTTGATTTATAATGAGTTCATTACATGTACATCTGCCCCATTATTAGTACACGGCGCCTCCCTCATATTTGAAAATGCCAGTCACATGAGACTTGACTTCTGCTAGATGCCCAAGGGATGTTGAGCAAATTAAAGTTGAAGCTCATGCCACATCATTTCATGCCAGGTGGTGTGGAGGGGACATCCTGCAGTACTCCTTCTGAGAATCCACCGACCAACTAAAAAGGGACGGCAATAAAAGCTTTGACTCTGAAGCCCCAGAGAAAACGCATCAACAGTCTGTTTCTTATTGGACCCTCCCCCAATTAATAGATCCTGCTTGAACCCCAGGTCGCCCCTGAAATGCACGGCTATTCAAGTGAATTTTTATCTTGGCCAAAGATTATTTTAAAAGAGTTCCTTTCTTAACAGAAAGAGCAAAGATATTTTGTAGGAGATAAGATTTGGTTTTATGTCCTGTCATTCTTTTGATCAAAAAGATGCTCTCTGTTTTCTATGTTTCTTTTTCCTCTCCTGCCTTCCACTTCCTACTGTGTTTGAAAAGGGGAACTTGGATGCCAAGGAAAACATGCTCATTTCGTTCAGCATCCTGGGGGAACAGGCACCACGGGTCTACGCCATGTTTGGCAATTTCTTTTCCCTCATCAATTTATCAGAACAGGTCTCCAGCACGACAATGACACCGCTTGCATTTCCCCAGCAAATTTATCAGCTCCTGTCATTATAAATCTGCATTTGGATATTTTTAGCCAGCCTAGCAAGAGAACAGTTCTCCTGAGACTCAATGTCAATGCTGCCGTATGAATCAGTCCCGCAAAGGGAGGGGGAGCTGCAATCTCAGAGTCACTGTGTTTTGTGTGTGTTTTGTTTTGTTTTTTGCCCCCCTGGAGCTGGAATCACCTCTTTGGCTCCCTGCCCAAAATGCTCTGTAGGCTGCTCCAGCTCATGGAGCCCCAAGTGGTGCCCTGTCTCTATCTGGCCCTGCAACACACCATACAGCTGAACCACCCCTGACTTCTACCTGACGGACGACCGTTCAGGTGCAAAGGAAACCCTCAGAAGGCAAGATGGCGAGGCTTCAAAGAACAGATACCCAAACTCAAAGCATGGATGAAGTACAGGAGGCAAACACATCATCTCAAGGGAAAAGTCAGCCTCCAATGCATTTCAGTCTGGACCTCTTTTTGTTTTGACAGTTATTTTCCCCAACTATCATGAGGAACGGAGGAAGATGGGAACTGCAATATCCTCAAACAATCCCTTTGACCTGACAAATGAGCAAAATGTTACCGTGACGTTAATAAGAGGATGAACTGTCAGTGAATCCATGGTACCGCATTACCCTAATCACTGTTATTTTCCATGACTCAGATTCGAAGTACTTTCAATTTAAGTCCCTTTGAAAAGTGATTTGCACAGTGTCCTTTCCTCATAGTTCTGTTGCTTTTTTGATCAGTTATTTAAAATGCCAAACTCACTTTGGGAAGACCAACATGTCCAAGGCTTAGAGAACGCAAGGTTCTAGGAGCCGTGAAAACACAGCCCGTCTTTGCTTCCTCTGAAGTCACCGCGATATGGAAGGCAAATACCACAAGGAGAGAAAACATTATGTGATTTAGGGTTTGGCTTACACAGGATGATAGGGATTATTCCCATTTAAATGGGAAGTGGAGACAGACAAAACAAAAGGAAAAAGAAAAAAAAACGTACAAACTCAGAATGATATAGAATACTAAGGAAGTTGGCTGGTTGACTCCAGCCTGTCTCAGTTCAAAAATGAAGGAGCTGCTGGAGGGGACCCTGACTGAGCTGTTCTAGCTGCCACATGATCAAACTGTTTGATTCTTACCAACTGTTTTGTTTTCTCAGTCTCTGGGAGAGAAATGGCTATAGAAAGCTGTTTCGTGGTCAGCTGAATCTAGGAAAAAGTCCTCATACCAGCTTTGTTCCCACTTCTCACCCCTAAGTTCCACCCCCCGCCCCAAATAATATGATTCAGTGTCTCCAAAGGATGTCATGGAACACAAATTCAAAGGCTATATAAAAAGACACAGAAACCTTTTGGAGACAACTTCAAGGAACCTCAGTCACACTAATAGCATTCATTGGTAACTTTTAACGCTTCATCCGTATTTTCCACTGTGGACAATTATCTTTCATATTCGTCCTCTTCCTTCCCAATTTAGACTGTCTTTACCTGAACTCCAGTCTTTCCCAAAGTCTAAGAAGAGCACCCTCAAGATCCATGCTATTTATCTCCCCACTCCAAACCTTCATCTAGTCACTGAACATCCATTATGTACCTCCTGGACGATGGTGGGAGGGTGACAAATGGAGAGAAGACAAAGTGAGAAGTTTAAGACAGTGGAGGCAGAATAGTCAAGACATGCTAATGGACAGGTAAGATGTGTATGTGAGAATAAAGGAGGAATCACAGATGATTTCTGGTTTCCTAAGCAATGGGACTGACGATGGAAAAGACTGGAGGAAAAACTAAACTGAGACTGGAAAACAATGTCATGTTTGTATGAGCTAAGTTGGGATAAATAAAAATATCCAAGGTGTTTTATACATGTTAAAACACAAATCCACTGGCCACAGAAGTACATGGCACCAATAAGGTTTACAAACCCTGACAGAAGATGTCCCAGGGCAGAAAACCAAAGGCAAGAGCGGAAGCATCAGAAATCAAAGTAAAATGCTCCAATGGCAGAAGTTAGGCATAAGAAGCGGTATTAGCAAGTGGAAAGGAACCACTAATGATTTCAGAGGCAACTCAGGTGACTATGGCGTAAGAAATGGCATGGTCTGAATGTCTGTATCCCTCCAAAATATCTAGGTTAAAATTCTAATGCCCAATGCAAGGGTATTAGGAGAGGGGCCATTGAGAGGGACTTCAGTCATGATGTTTTTTAATAACAGAGACCTCACAGAGCTCCCTCACTCTTTTTGTAATGTGAGGACATAACGAGACATCTGTGACCAGTAAGAGGGCCCTCAACCAGCAATGCTGGCACCTTGATCTTGGACTCGAGAACTGTAAGAAATAAATTTATGGGTTTTTTGTAAATGACCTGCTCTGTGGTATTCTGTTATAACAGCCCTGATGGACAAAGATGGAAAGTAAGGGAAGGTATTATTTTAAGGAGCTGAATTTATCTAGCTCTCAGTTTCCTCATCTATAAAATAACAATAGGATCTAACTCATAAATTTGTTAGGATTAAAGAAAATAATGTGTGTGAAAGGCTTGGCACAGTGCCTGACAAATTGTAATTACTCAATAAATATTAGATATTATTATCATAACCTTTTATTGTTCAGATCTATAATATGATCCTCACCACATATTATAGTAATTTTTAATGTTTCTTTTTTCTGAATTGGAAAATATAATAATCACTTAATAATTTTTGGTTGCACTGAACTGCAATTAAATTGAATCAAAACTCAATTCAACTGGCAAAAAAAAAAGGCGAAGAAGGAATCAAGTCCTTTCAAGACTTTTGGTTCCAATCTGACCTTGTCTCTAGTTGGCCATCCACAGCACACACAGCCAGGGGCAGGGGAAAGGATGATAGCATGAATCACCATGTAGGCAGCCAAGTCACCTCTCATTTAGATTTATGAATGTCATATTCTTTATTGACTCTCAAAAGAGTTTCTAATCAGAAAGATTCCAAACAGGTGTCAGCCATCTCATTAGGCCACAGGAAATTGGATAAAGAGGATAACCTCTGAAATCCTCCCTTAGTCATTGATCTTTGGGAAATTAGCCCTCGATCGCTCTGCAGATTATAAACATGTCCAGTAAACATGACCTCCATCTCGATTCGCTCAGCAATTGCAACCATACTTGGCAGCAGAGAAAATGCCTGCCAAGATCCAAGCAGCTGTAGCAGGTGCTGTACAAATCACCGCAGGAAGCCTACATGTATTCCACCGGGGCTCCAAGCCTTCCAAGTAGATTATCTGCATAGATCTCAGGGTGGCAAAGTGGCATTATGAACACACAACTCCCATATCCATTTTCTTTCCATTTACCTGAATGTCAGAGTTGTTGAGCAAGAAAACTACATGGTTCAACAAGGAAAAGCTCTACAGCTAAAGTGGAAGATACATTTCAATAAGAGCAGCGCTCAAGGAAAATGAAAATGGTAAGAAGGGGAAAGAAGGTTTAAAGACAGGATGCTCTGGTAAGATTCTTGTTTACACTCTATCTGCTTTATAGAAATATATATTACACAAACATGTACATATGGACATGTATATGTATATATGTATGGGTGCACATAAACATTCCAATTCTCAAAACCTCTGCCCCTTTATAAGTGGATCTACTCATTGAGGTTAAGGAGCCAAAGGATTCAAAACATTACTTCTTAAGGCAAATTTCTACGCTCGAGTGGCATGTGATTGAAATGATCAGTGTTTAATATCATGAATGCGTATGCATGTCGAGTGTTGAATGAACAAATAAGCAAACAGCTAGGCTGTTAAGATACAGAGCCAGAGGAATACAGTTTCTTCTCCATGACCCATTTTAGACTTGTTAACAGGGAATAATAACAAAAACAACATACCTGAAGACAGGAAGAAAAAAACTGCATTTCAGCTTAAGACTAGAAGAAAAGGTTATATGCTAAATTACAACCATTCTTTTATAAACAAGTGCACAAAATATTGTTTGGATTTAGCATATGATTAGAGAAACAGAAGTTAGATCTGTATTTATTCTATCTGCTGAGAAGTAACATGGCATGAATGAAACTTTACTGGTTTACCAAACCTAAATCTTCTTATAGGTCTCTTATTCCTCTTCATTTAAATGCAGGGGGGAAAAGTCAGAGCTTCCACGTACACTTGGGCAGGTTGTGCTCTAGACAAAGGTAACCGAACCAAGAAGAGATCAGTGGGTCCTTAAAACCTGGCTGTGCTCTGCTCTCCCAGCCATGTATCCAGGCATGGGTTGCCTTTCTGCAGACGATGCCTTTTTCCAAATTTCAAAGAGGCATCCGCCAGGCTCCTCTGTTCATGGGATATTCCAGGCAAGAATACTGAAGTAGGTTGCAATTTCCTTCTCCAGGGGATCTTCCTGACCCAGGGACTAAAACTACATCTCCTGTGTCTCCTGTATTGGCAGGCAGATTCTTTACCACTGTGTCACCTGGGAAGCCCCTGAAAACATTTTCTTTTCTAAGTTGCGGTAATCACAAAGAGTGATACATATCAGGTCATATCATAGTGCCAGGCATGTCATAGATATTCTCTAAATACACCTATGGTTCTTATTTGGTTTTAAAAATCTGTTCATTTTATAAGTTGGATATAAATCATCATCACTCAAAATCAGAGGCAATTACTGAACATTCAGAATAGAAAGACAGTTGCTAACTCCTTGCAAGCACATGCCTATGTGATCTTTTTGGCCCTCCATATGCATTCAGGATTTTAAAACAATAAAAAACTGAAGAGAAAGCAGGGTGGGCACAAGCACTGTTACACAAAGCTTCCCTAATCCAGAGGATAATGGAAACTGTCAATAAAAGTTGGACATCCTAAAGGATAAATGCCTTATGTCAGACAAACTTGATGAATTGTTTAGACGATTATCAAGTGGTGCAGAAAAAGCACACGTTATAGTCACTTGGATACAAGAATAGGGTGCTCACGGAGGAAACCAGATGAAACACTGGCCAAGAAAAGGAATAAGGTAAAATAAAGTAATGACCATCAAGTTGTGGGGGCAGTCTAGAGAAATTCCACAGATGTCTGTGTTAAGTCCTCTCTTCTGTTTATTCATCTTTATTAATGATCTTCAGAAGGCAGTAAACAGCATGCTAATGAAATCTGCAGATGATCGTAAGCTGTGGAATGTTGCAAAACATCAGCAAGGACAGAGAAATAATACAGATGGTCTGAGAGGAGTTACAGATCCTGGGATCAAGTAACAAAATGAGAGTCAGGTTGGGAAAAGGCCAGCTTATACACTAGGGGAAAATGAATGAAAACACAGATATTCACAGGGAAGAAAAAAATGTAGAAAGGAGGTCTTCTGAGAAGGTTCTGTTGGAAAGCTGAGGCTGGACCACAGCTACCATCCAGATGAGTTTGGGCAGCAAAATGGCAACCCAAATGGAAGTATAACAATGAACTGCAGATGGAAAGACATCACAGCAAAAGAGGTGCAAATTATTTCTCTCCACTCAATTCTCAAGTGGTTGCACCTGGAATACTGCTTGCTTTTGGTGTACCAGAGACTCTGGTACAGATTGAGAGCATACGAGCAGAGATACAAGTAACAGCAAGTCTGTTAATACAGAAGATTAGAAGAGCAAAGTATAGAGGACTTGGCTAAAAGACCCAGAATAAAGTCTGGTGACAGTCTATAAACTCTGGAAATAAAAAAGGAAACTGGGATGGTAAAAGTCAAAGTAGCAGAGTGAAAAAAGAACACACTAAGTTAAAGAGAGAATGCAGCCTGAATCATGGGGCAAAAGTCCAAGTACATCAACTATGGAAAACGGTGTCATGAATTGTTCTGGAGAACACACAAGATCAAGGTCAAAGATTACTCAGTGTAAGAAGCTTAGAATGAGACAAATCATTTACGCTAAGGTAAGGAAGACCTCAGGAAATGTTAATCTATCTCTATGTCTCTGGACAGGAGTACACTTAAGTCATTCCTAATAAATTATAATTCATACTTTTTCCAAAGAATTCAAGATAAGGAGTATGTTGGAAGAAAACTGGTCAATAGAGAGAGTTTTGACAAGTTAATATTCTACTTGACATATTGGGAAACCTAGTTGCTTTTGACACCGAATCATTCTGTGACCCCAAAACATTCATTTGAATCCTGCATACATGTGGTTTTTCAGACTCAAAATCAAAATACAGAACTACTCACCACTGAACAAAAATTTGAAATGAATTAAATACTTAAACATAATACCTGAAACTATAAAAATCCCCAGAGTAAAACATAAAAGTTCCTTAACATCGCACTTGGCACTAATTTTTGGATGTAACACAAAAACACAGTAAAATCAAAAATTAATAGTACAACTATATCAAAATGTAAAGTTTCTACACAAGTAAAAGAAAGAGTCAACAAAATGAAAAAGAACCTATATCCAGTAGTCATGTATGGATGTGAGAGTTGGTCTATAAAGAAAGCTGAGCACTGAAGAATTATGCTTTGGACTGTAGTGTTGGAGAAGATCCTTGAGAATCCCTTGGGCAGCAAGGAGATCCAACCAGTCCATCGTAAAGGAAATCAGTCCTGAATATTCACTGGAAAGACTGATGCTGAAGCTGAAGCTCCAATACTTTGGCCACCTGATGCAAAGAACTGACTCATTGGAAAAGACCCTGATGCTGGGAAAGATTGAAGGTGGGAGGAGAAGGGATGACAGAGGGTGAGACGGTTGGATGGCATCACCAACCCGATGGACATGAGTTTGAGAAAGCTCTGGGAGTTGGTGATGGGCAGGGAAGCCTGGTGTGCTGCGGTCCATGGGGTCACAAAGAGTCAGACATGACTGAGCGACTGAACTGACTGACTGACATGCTGGGAGAATATGTTTCCAAATCATCCATTCATAAAGGGTAAATATCAAAAATATGTAAAGAGCTCATACAACTCAACAGTATCAAACAAAAACCACTAATTCAATTTAAAAATGGACAAAGAAACTAAACAGACATTTCTCCAAAGAATACATACAATAGCCAACAGGTAAATGAAAAAGATGACTGACATCTTAGCCATCAGGAAAATGCAAATCAAAACAACTGTGAGATATTACCTCACACATGTTGGAATGGTTACCATAAAAAAACACAAGAAATAGGAAGTGTTGGCAAGGATATGGAGAAAAGGGAACCTTTGAACCTTTGAACCCCATTGGTGGGAATGTAAATTGGTACAGCCACTATGGGAAACAGTATGGAAGTTCTTCAAAAAATTAAAATAGAATTACAACATGCTTCAGGCTTCCCTGATGATTCAGTGGTACAGAATCTGCTTGTCAATGCAGGAGACCAGGGATCAAACCCTGGGTTGGGAAGATCCCCTGGAGAAGGAAACGGCAACCCACTCCAATATTCTTGTCTGGAAAATCCCAAGGACAGAGGAGCCTGGCAGTCTACAGAGGTTGGGGTCACAAAGAGTTAGACATGACTTAACAACTAAACAACAACAGCAACAACCATATGATCCAACAATTCCACCTCTGGGATAGCCAGATGAAGTGAAAACAGGATTTTGAAGCATTATCTGCACTCCCCTGATCATTGTAGCATTATTCGCAATAGCCAACATATGGAAACACCCTAACTGTCTGTCAACAGATAAACAGATAAAGACAACGTGTATACATATGTGTATGTGTTTGTGAATGAACATCATTCAGCCAGGAGAAAGAAGGAAATCCTGCCATTTGCAATCACATGGATGGAACTTGACAGTTTTTTATAGTAAATGAAATAAGCAAGACAGAGAAAAACAAATACTACATGATATCACTTACATGAGGAATCTGAAACAAAGCTCACAGAAACTGAGAGCAGAATGGTTGTTGCAAGGGGTTGAAGGGTGGGAGAAATAGGGAGATGGTAATCCAAGGGTATAAAATTCCAGTTCTAAGACAAATAAGTTCTGGAAATCTAATATATAACATGATGATGACAGTAATACTGTATTAAATATTTTAAAGCTGCTAAGAGAGTAAATCCTAAATGTTCTCATCACCAAAAAATAAATGGTAATTATGGTGATACGGTGACATGATGGTGGTGTTACCTAACACTACAAAATAATTTTGAGTATGTAAGTGAATGAAATCAACACATTCTATACCTTAAACTTACACAATGTTATATGTCAGCTGTATCTCAATAAAGCTAGAAAAAATAATACATAAATAAAGGAGACCCCAGAGAGCTCTCTTACCCTTCTTGCTATCTGAGAAATAGCAAAAAGACAGCTGCGAGCTCATGACCTCATTTAAACCTAATTATTTCCCCAAAGCTCAGCTTCCTAAAACCATTAGTTTGGAGAGATAGAGTTTCAACATATGAATTGCATGGGGAAGAATACAAATATTTGGTCGATAGCATTGGTGTAGGAAATATGGTGACAGAAAGTACTTACAACAACCCAGGACCCTGAAATGGACACAGGAGGTGTGGGTTCTTATTTTACCCCGTTCACTAACTTGGGAAATAAAGAGCTGGAGCCAGAAGGTCTAGAATTAAATCCCAGCGCTATTTCTTACTAGCTGTGAGTTCTTGGTAAAGTCTCCTCATTTGTAAGATAGTTTCAATAATCGTACACGCTGTATGAGATATTTGTGATGATTAAATGAGTGATACATATTAAAATGTTACAGCTGTCTGACAAATAGTAGGCCTCATTATCACTACATGCAATCTCCAGTTTTCAAAGCTTCTTTCTTTGTAAAATTAAAGGCCTGGATGAGCTCAAGCTAGCCTCTGAGTTCTGTATTAAGAGTTGTTCTTTGAAGTCAGAACTTCTAATTAACCTACAGAGACAAAATTAACATTTGTGAAAGAAAAAAGGGCTAAAGAATATGTCACTCTATGTAGTGCTAGTCACATATGCCAAATAAAGGAAGAGAAAAATAAATCAATGTTCATTACAATGGCTGGAAAAGGCACGTGGAGTTAGAACTGAAGACTGGCTATCACTTGGGTAAAGAGTCATGAGAATATCTTAGACTGAGGACTAGTTAAAACAAAACAAAACAAAAAAAAAAAAACTGCCACCTTGGAGAATGTGAGGGGATTGAAGTCAAATCATGAGAACATTAATGTAGGAACAGCATACGGTCTTGGAGCAGCAGGCAATGGGAAACACTTATGGCTTCCCTATGGATGTCTTCTCATTAAGGTTCTAATCCAATTGCACATTCCTTCATCTCACGTTTAGCTAGAAAAATGATTATGCATTCAGTTACCTCAACAAACTTAGCTCCATTTATCTATATCTTTAGAGGCTGAGCTAGTCAGCATGTATTCATCTCACCACAATCACACTGCCCTTTTCCTCACCAGATCATCTTATTTCTCTTGCTTCCTCACCAGATACTTCTAGTTCATGCGTTCCAATTTAGACAAATCTGTTTGCAGTCCAGTATTTCTTGCCTTTTTAAAATGCCTGGCTTCTTACACATCATCCCTAACATCTAAAATGTCTTTAATTTATTATATGACCCCAAATGTTGTCTTTTTCCTTTTCCCTTTAAATGCTACTAATAATATCATCATTCCTAGTACATTTTCTCGAACACCTTCAAGATTCCATTTAATCCACCCAACAGAGCAAAGATACCAGCATTTTGTTTTGGTCCATTTTCTTTTTTCCTTCTAGGAAAAAAAAATGAGTGTGCAAGTTAGGAATCAGTGGCAAAGTGGGAGGTCAACCAAGATGGGACCATTGTATGCTACTAGAAGAGAATAAAAAGAAAAGTGTGGGATGCATCTGCAGAAGCTTGTGGAAGTTCATGTAAAAACCTTTCCGTGATGTCAATGAAAAATAAACTGAAACCAACTGACCAAAATGTTCTGAAAAGTCTTTCTACTGCCTTTTTATTTTTTAAATTCTGATCCTTAAATTAATGTTAAGTAGGTCACTTGTAAAATGATTAGTATACAAGGTAAGTTTCACTGATTACATTTACTTGGCAATAAGGACATCTGAACTAGATTAAAGTTCTAACAGCAATTTTCAATAAGATTCAGATACACCCCAAAAGGTCCATTTACATCCACTTCAATTCATGGACTTAGCAATCTATTTTGATTGTATGAGCTTATGTGTATTTATCCAACAGCCTGTAAGACAATGAGTATCTTGTTAAAGCACCTAAAATTGCACCCTACAAATGATGCCCACTGAAAATATACCAACAACTGCTGTTCTCATCCCAAAATGCACTATTATACAAGCTTCAAATCCAGTATCCATGTATCCATTATTTAAGAAATTAAAATGAGTTTTGCATTTTAGATAATTGTTCTGAGGTAGAAAATACTTATGTAAATCAGAAATGTACAAATTGGGTCATCTTTCAGGATTTGTTGCTTTGCTCTTCTTGAACCAAGATGGTGGAGGTTTATATGTAAATATTCTAGGTTAATTGAAAAGAGGAGAAATACTCAAAGATCACTAGAAATTGCCATGCTTGCAAAAGGGAATATAAAGTTGAATGCTTATTCCTGGATATCGACCAATTTCTGAGAAGCCTCGTAACTCTGAAATCAGAAAATATTTCAAAATTAAAACTTATAAAATACATATAACTATCTTTTAGGTTTCAGTCCACTAAATAGTTTTATGTCATTGTGCACTACTACATACTTGAAATTTTAAGGAAAAAATTTAAAAATTACTTGCCACTACTTTTTCCCTATGGAGGGAAAATATTTTACCATAAATTAAAATAAATTAAAACTCTTACACATTTCCTGCATTATTTGTTTGTTCTACCTCCTTTGGGACCCCTGCCTGCTGCCTTTCCATTTCTCCAACCACTCTGCCATTTCTCTTTGCTTACTGCTATATACTCTTCATTATCATCGTCTTCACTCTATGGCTCGGCCTTATTCTCCTCCTAAACCAAGGAGCAGACAGAAGCCTTCAAGAAGCTAAGTGAAATATTTTAGGACATTTACTCTAAAGCAATAGACCAGGCTCTTATGGAGCCCTCATGCAATAATTTATCAGATCAGATCAGATCAGTCGCTCAGTCGTGTCCGACTCTTTGCGACCCCATGAACCGCAGCACGCCAGGCCTCCCTGTCCATCACCAGCTCCCGGAGGTCACTCAGACTCGCATCCATCGAGTCAGTGATGCCATCCAGCCATCTCATCCTCTGTCATTCCCTTCTCCTCCTGCCCTCAATCCCTCCCAGCATCAGAGTCTTTTCCAATGAGTCAGCTCTTCGCATGAGGTGGCCAAAATACTGGAGTTTCAGCTTTAGCATCATTCCTTCTAAAGAAATTCCAGGATTGATCTCCTTCAGAATGGACTGGTTGGATCTTCTTGCAGTCCAAGGGACTCTCAAGAGTCTTCTCCAACACCACAGTTCAAAAGCATCAATTCTTCGGCGCTCAGCCTTCTTCACAGTCCAGCTCTCACATCCATACATGACCACAGGAAAGACCATAGCCTTGACTAGGCGAACCTTTGTTGGTAAAGTAATGTCTCTGCTTTTGAATATGCTGTCTAGGTTGGTCATAACTTTCCTTCCAAGGAGCAAGCGTCTTTTAATTTCATGGCTGCAGTCACCATCTGCAGTGATTTTGGAGCCCAGAAAAACAAAGTCTGACACTGTTTCCACTGTTTCCCCATCTATTTCCCATGCAGTGATGGGACCAGATGCCATGATCTTCGTTTTCTGAATGTTGAGCTTTAAGCCAACCTTTTCACTCTCCACTTTCACTTTCATCAAGAGGCTTTTTAGCCCCTCTTCACTTTCTGCCATAAGAGTGGTGTCATCTGCATATCTGAGGTTATTGATATTTCTCCCGGCAATCTTGATTCCAACTTGTGTTTCTTCCAGTCCAGCATTTCTCATGATGTACTCTGCATATAAGTTAAATAAACAGGGTGACAATATGCAGCCTTGACGTACTCCTTTTCCTATTTGGAACCAGTCTGTTGTTCCATGACCAGTTCTAACTGTTGCTTCCTGACCTGCATACAGATTTCTCAAGAGGCAGATCAGGTGGTCTGGTATTCCCATCTCTTTCAGAATTTTCCATAGTTTATTGTGATCCACACAGTCAAAGGCTTTGGCATAGTCAATAAAGCAGAAATAGATGTTTTTCTGGAACTCTCTTGCTTTTTCCATGATCCAGCGGATGTTGGCAATTTGATCTCTAGTTCCTCTGCCTTTTCTAAAACCAGCTTGAACATCAGGAAGTTCACGGTTCACATATTGCTGAAGCCTGGCTTGGAGAATTTTGAGCATTACTTTACCAGCGTGTGAGATGAGTGCAATTGTTCGGTAGTTTGAGCACTCCTTGGCATTGCCTTTCTTTGGGATTGGGATAAAAACTGACCTTTTCCAATCTTGTGGCCACTGCTGAGTTTTCCAAATTTGCTGGCATATTGAGTGTAGCACTTTCACAGCATCATCATTCAGGACTTGGAATAGCTCCACTGGAATTCCATCACCTCCACTAGCTTTGTTCGTAGTGATGCTTTCTAAGGCCCATTTGACTTCACATTCCAAGATGTCTGGCTCTAGGTCAGTGATCACATCATCATGATTATCTAGGTCTTGAAGCTCTTTCTTGTACAGTTCTTCTGTGTATTCTTGCCACCTCTTCTTAATATCTTCTGCTTCTGTTAGGTCCACACCATCTCTGTCCTTTATCGTGCCCATCTTTGCATGAAATGTTCCTTTGGTATCTCTGATTTTCTTGAAGAGATCCCTAGTCTTTCCCATTCTGTTGTTTTCCTCTATTTCTTTGCATTGATCACTGAAGAAGGCTTTCTTATCTCTTCTTGCTATTCTTTGGAACTCTGCATTTAGATGTTTATATCTTTCTTTTTCTCCTTTGCTTTTTGCTTCTCTCCTTTTCACAGCTATTTGTAAGGCCTCCCCAGACAGCCATTTTGCTTTTTTGCATTTCTTTTCCATGGGGATGGTCTTGATCCCTGTCTCCTGTACAATGTCACGAACCTCATTCCATAGTTCATCAGGCACTCTATCTATCAGATCTAGGCCCTTAAATCTATTTCTCACTTCCACTGTATAATCATAAGGGATTTGATTTAGGTCATACCTGAATGGTCTAGTAGTTTTCCCTACTTTCTTCAATTTCAGTCTGAATTTGGCAATAAGGAGTTCATGGTCCGAGCCACAGTCAGCTCCTGGTCTTGTTTTTGCTGATTGTATAGAGCTTCTCCATCTTTGGCTGCAAAGAATATAATCGATCTGATTTCGGTGTTGACCATCTGGTGATGTCCATGTATAGAGTCTTCTCTTGTGTTGTTGGAAGAGGGTATTTGCTATGACCAGTGCATTTTCTTGGCAAAACTCTATTAGTCTTTGCCCTGCTTCATTCCGTATTCCAAGGCCAAATTTGCCTGTTACTCCAGGTGTTTCTTTATCATAGGGAGAAAAACACCAAAAACTCTGAATTTAGTCAGGGCTTTATAATCATGAAAAGACTAGAAACTCTTATGGCCTCAAGGACCCCAGAAGATACTCCCTTCCAATGTCCTGAGAGACTCAGTAGAAAGTCTCACATGGTGAGTATGGGCTCTGGAGTCAGTTCAACAGATGCTTCACACCTGCTTCTGCCACTGAACCACTTGTGACAGTGGGTCAGTAATCCATGTTGTCTGAGCTTCCAGTTTCACATCTGCCAAACTGAAGATATTGAGAGTACCTTACAGAGATACTTGGACTCAACTCTGAAAGCACATACTGAGTGCCCACATGTGCAAGCAGGATTTTAAGTGCTTGGGACATCAGTGAACAAAACTAGCGAAACCTCTGCCATCATGAAGCTCAAATCTTACTGAGAAAAATAAGATAAACATACAGACAGGCAGGCAGGGAGATGACAGACAGGAAAGAGATCCAAACATAGAAAAGGTTCATTAAAGAGTAGCTACCAGACTCATCGACTCAATGCACATGCGATTGAGCAAATTCCGGGGGAGGGTAAAGGACAGGGAAGTCTGGTGTGCTGCAGTCCACGGGGTTACAAAGACTCAGACATGACTAGCAATTAAAAAACAACAATCAGCCTATATATGCATAACTAATCCAGAGAGATGTCATGTGTACTTCCTTGAGTGATAATCAACTTTTGGGGGTAGAAATGCAAATTTCTCTCACCATAAAATTTGTATAGTAGGAAATACAAATATTTCATTTATGAATATTTATAACAGTCAAGCTCCTTGCTTATAATCAAGATTAAACACATGAGGGCAGAGTATATATTTTAACTTTGTAACTAATTCAATATATATATGTATACATATAATGGCACCCCACTCCAGTACTCTTGCCTGGAAAATCCCATGGATGGAGGAGCCTAGTGGGCTGCAGTCCATGGGGTCGCTAAGAGTCAGACATGACTGAGCGACTTCACTTTCTCTTTTCACTTTCATGCATTGGAGAAGGAAATGGCAACCCACTCCAGTGTTCTTGCCTGGAGAATCCCAGGGACGGGGAGGCCTGGTGGGCTGCCATCTATGGGGTCACACAGAGTCGGACATGACTGAAGTGACTTAGCATAGCATAGCATAGCATACTTCAGTTCAGTCGCTCAGTTGTGTCCGACTCTTTGCAACCCCATGAATCGCAGTATGCCAGGCCTCCCTGTCCATCACCATCTCCCGGAGTTCACTCAAACTCACATCCATTGAGTTGGTGATGCCATCCAGCCATCTCATCCTCTGTTGTCCCCTTTTCCTCCTGCCCCCAATCTCTCCCAGCATCAGAGTCTTTTCCAATGAGTCAATTCTTCGCATGAGGTGGCCAAAGTACTGGAGTTTCAGCTTTAGCATCATTCCTTCCAAAGAACACCCAGGGCTGATCTCCTTCAGAATGGACTGGTTGGATCTCCTTGCAGTCCAAGGGACTCTCAAGAGTCTTCGCCAACACCACAGTTCAAAAGCATCAATTCTTCGGCGCTCAGCCTTCTTCACAGTCCAACTCTCACATCCATACATGACCACAGGAAAGACCATAGCCTTGACTAGATGGACCTTTGTTGGCAAAGTAATGTTTCTGCTTTTGAATATACTGTCTAGGTTGGTCATAACTTTCCTTCCAAGGAGTAAGCGTCTTTTAATTTCATGGCTGCAGGCACCATCTGCAGTGATTTTGGAGCCCCCCAAAATAAAGTCTGACACTTGTTTCCATTGTTTCCCCATCTATTTCCCATGAAGTGATGGGACCAGATGCCATGATCTTCGTTTTCTGAATGTTGAGCTTTAAGCCAACTTTTTCACTCTCCACTTTCACTTTCATCAAGAGGCTTTTGAGTTCCTCTTCACTTTCTGCCATAAGGGTGGTGTCATCTGCATATCTGAGGTTATTGATATTTCTCCCGGGAATCCTGATTCCAGCTTGTGCTCTTCCAGCCCAGCGTTTCTCATGATGTACTCTGCATAGAAGTTAAATAAGCAGGGTGACAATATACAGCCTTGACGTACTCCTTTTCCCATTTAGAATCAGTCTGTTGTTCCATGACCAGTTCTAACTGTTGCTTCCTGACCTGCATACAGGTTTCTCAAGAGGCAGGTCAGGTGGTCTGGTATTCCCATCTCTTGAAGAATTTTCCACAGTTTATTGTAATCCACACAGTCAAAGGCTTTGGCATAGTCAATAAAGCAGAAATAGATGTTTTTCTGGAACTCTTGCTTTTTCCATGATCCAGCGGATGTTGGCAATTTGATCTCTAGTTCCTCTGCCTTTTCTAAAATCAGATTGAACATCTGGAAGTTCACGGTTCACATACTGCTAAAGCCTGGCTTGGAGAATTTTGAGCATTACTTTGCTAGCATTTGAGATGAGTGCAATTGTGTGGTAGTTTGAGCATTCTTTGGCATTGCCTTTCTTTGGTATTGGAATGAAAACTGACCTTTTCCAGTCCTGTGGCCACTGCTGAGTTTTCCAAATTTGCTGGCATCTTGAGTGCAACACTTTCACAGCATCATATTTCAGGATTTGAAAGAGCTCAACTGGAATTCAATCACCTCAACTAGCTTTGTTCATAGTGACGCCTTCTAAGGCCCACTTGACTTCACATTTCAGGATGTTTTGCTCTAGGTCAGTGATCACACCATCATGATTATCTGGGTCGTGAAGATCTTTTTTGTATAGTTATTCTGTGTATTATTGTCACCTCTTCTTAATATCTTCTGCTTCTGTTAGCTCCATACCATTTCTGTCCTTTATCGAGCCCATCTTTGCATGAAATGTTCCCTGTTATCTCTAATTTTCTTGAAGAGATCTCTAGTCTTTCCCATTCTGTTGTTTTCCTCTATTTCTTTGCACTGATTGCTGAGGTAGGCTTTCTTATCTCTTCTTGCTATTCTTTGGAACTCTGCATTCAGATGCTTATATCTTTCCTTTTCTCCCTTGCTTTTCTCTTCTCTTCTTTTCACAGCCATTTGTAAGGCCTCCCCAGACAGCCATTTTGCTTTTTTGCATTTCTTTTCCATGGGGATGGTCTTGAGCCCTGTCTCCTGTACAATGTTACGAACCTCAGTCCATAGTTAATCAGGTACTCTATCAGATCTAGTCCCTTAAATCTATTTCTCACTTTCACTGTATAATCATAAGGCATTTGATTTAGGTCATACCTGAATGGTCTAGTGGTTTTCCCTACTTTCTTCTATTTAAGTCTGAATTTCGCAATAAGGAGCTCATGATCTGAGCCATAGTCAGTTCCCGGTCTTGTTTTTGCTGACCGTATGGAGCTTCTCCATCTTTGGCCACAAAAGATATAATCAATCTGATTTTGGTGTTGACCATCTGGTGATGTCCATGTGTAGAGTCTTCTCTTGTGTTGTTGGAAGAGGGTGTTTGCTATGACCAGTACGTTCTCTTGGCAAAATTCTAGTAGCCTTTGCCCTGCTTCATTCCATATTCCAAGGCCAAATTTGCCTGTTACTCCAGGTGTTTCTTGACTTCCTACTTTTGCATTCCAGTCCCGTATAATGAAAAGGACATCTTTTTTGGGTGTTACTTCTAAAAGGTCTTGTAGGTATATATATAAGAGTTTGTTCAATTTCAAATGACCCAGGCTAAGGCAGTGAATTTTCAGCCTATTCTGTGGTGTATATATAGATAACGTATAAAAGTATATTGTGTGAGTAGGTTTCCAGTTACAGTAATACAACTCTCTTTACATTTGTGACTTCTTTGATATTTTATAAAATATACATGAGCTGTAATCTAACTGTGACCAGACTTAGCTGCATGCACTCAGGCTCATGAATGTATCTTTCCTGTCACAGGATAGGCCCACACATTCTAATGTTGGTGTTAATAAAATTTAGGAATATACAAGGTTACTACTGACTCTTGGTTTAGACAGCAATAATTAATAACACCCATGATAGAAACTATATGTAAATGGAATTTAAGACCAATACTATTAATGTTTATACCAGTTACAGTATATAAATTACAAATAATAAGACTTATTCTAGTGAAGTATTCAAGAACACACAGATTAGAACTAGGCTGTTTTTAATCTTAGTTCTTACACTTTCTAGCTTTGTGATCATAAACAATTTATCTATTTCAGTTTCATATCTTCAATGGGGATAGCAGTAGTAACACCTCACAGGGCTATTATAGGGATCAAATAAGTTAATATACAGATCTACATAAATGTTAAATATCATTGTCCTTTAACAAACAAAAGATTGTCATAAACAAGAACCTAAATTGTTGAATGGTTCTGGAAATAAAGGCTTTTTCCTTTCTTAAAATAAGTCAGTACTTAATAGCTAAAGTCATGATTTTAAAACTTTACATAAAATTTCATATAAAAATAAAACCATTTTTCAAACAACAAAATGACTTTTTTGAATTAAAAAAAATTCAAGAAGCAAGTTCATGGTGAAATATATTTTACAATAGAGGTAGATGTTCTTCAGGGCTTATAGTCACAGCAGTTCTCTCCTACATTTAAACAAGTGATTCAGAGTTACACACATACACACACACATGTGCATGCACACACATACTCCCTCTAGAGCAACCAAAAGTATTTCAAAGTTAACAAGGTTCGGTAATCTGATTTTCAGATGGTGCAAACCTCAGACTGGCAAAGAGTTAACATGATCTTAGCCATGTACTCCCCATGAGGTTTGTTTTTATCTCAACATATACTTTAATGTGAAAAATAAGGATGTTAAGGGAACAAAATACAGAATATCTGTAGAAAGTATTCTAAGTACTCCCATTTGATGAATAAAACTTTTCAAGTTTAGGCTAGAGAAAACATAAGACCAATCTATGTCACCCTTGAAGATTTTGTAAAAGCAACCTTTCGTGAAATACTTCAAAACAGGAACATTTCAACTCACTTAGGATCTTCGAACAAAGTGATCTCAAAGGAAAAGCCTAACTATTCAATGACTTGGCTTGGTTCTCTACTAGCATCATCCAGAAGTATGGGTTCTTCTTTTGACACCACTGTCAGGCAGCTGGCTCTATAAATCTATGAAATGCACCAGACACTTGCCTTAAATGTATACTTCCAAATCTCTCTAAATAAAATGTGTTGAATGAAAAACACTGGAAGGATCCATGATCAAGGGCTTCTCACAGTGGAATATGCCAATATTATTTACAAATCATATTTAACTTGAGACCCAGGAACTGGTGATTTGCAGCATGTGCCATGAATGAATGGATGAGAAAGGAGTTACCAAAAGACTTTTCCTAAAAAGTTGGCAAGATGAGGGAAAAAGTCAAACCTTCCTTTTCAGGTATCCACCTTTTCAGATGACCCGTTCAGCTGCAGGTATAGAATGCTTCATCTCTTCTGGTCTGAAGCCTTCCCTGACTCAACAGAATGACAGTTCTGGCCATCACTCCATGTTTGGGGGACTTGCTTTTAGAGCAGGGACATTCACATGACACACTGATGGTGCGTGGCCACTCAGAGTGATAAAGGAATTAGCACAGTGACAATCTAAGCTTTTAGTAACTAAGCAGATGACAGGACTCAGGCTAACCTCAGACTCCACTGGTAGAACATCCTCTCATATCTATGGTAGGAACAGGGACCACTTCCTCTCTACAGCAACAAAAGCACTAAGAATTCTGGAGACATAACAAGTATAATTTTTCATAAATTGAAGTACAACATTCTCTTGGGAGTATTTTTGTGTTTATTTCTTTAGCTAATATGTATTAAGTACAGAATATGTGCCAATACTATGCTAAGCTCTTTGGGACAAATATTATATGTGACTTTCATAACAAAATAATAACCTACTTACTCTTATTTATCATAACACTGACCACAGGAATTTCATAGGTTAGGAATATAAGGTGCTGATGAGTTAAACAGCTTGCTCAGATCACACACTTAGCAGGTAACAGGGCTAACTGCATTGCAGGCAGACACTTAATCCTCTGAGCCACGAGGGAAGCCCATATTACAATGTATTGGTTATCAAAGGTTAAAGCCTTCATTACAGGCTTTTTTAGTCCTTTTCTTTTGGACCTTTAATCCAAAGGTGGAGAAGGCAATGGCACCCCACTCCAGTACTCTGGCCTGGAAAATCCCATGGACGGAGGAGGCTGGAAGGCTGCAGGCCATGGGGTCACTGAGGGTCGGACACAACTGAGCGACTTCACTTTCACTTTTCACTTTCATGCATTGGAGAAGATGGCAACCCACTCCAGTGTTCTTGCCTGAAGAATCCCAGGGACGGGGGAGCCTGGTGGGCTGTCGTCTCTGGGGTTGCACAGAGTTGGACACGACTGAAGCGACTTAGCAGTAGTAGCAGCAGTCTAAAAGGTCATTTGTTCTTTTTGGGGATCCCACCAAAGGGAAGCATAGAGTAGCAAGCATCCAATTAAATGCAATCACTGCTTTCCCCTTTATCCAAGGTTTAGATGAGGGAGTCAGTATACTCACTATATTCACTATTAGGAGAGAAAAGATAATAGTAGCCCTCACCCTTTCAGGGGATGGGAGAGAGGGCTGTTTTTCACCATTCTCAAGGGAGGAAGTGGATCAGCAAGAGTCTGTGGGAAAAGCCTTCTATCTGAATTGAATCCAAACTGTAAAACATCTAGCATTTAAAAAAAAAAACAAAAAAACCCTTACCGAAGACAGAGAAATAATACAAATCCCGAGAAACATAGACAGGAACCAACAATCACATTCACCAGAAGGAAAGATGAGCCCATAACATCTGGGGAAACTATCTAATATTCAGATATGGCATTCAAAGCAAAGGAACATTTGGAAAAGAGCAACTGTAACAAGTGATTATTCATTCATATCTACTGTGGTTGGAATTTTATAAAATGAGCCAGCAGGATACCCTTAAAAAAAAAAAAAAAAAAAAGGCAGTGGTAGTTTCTTGCTATCATTGCTGTACACTTAAGACATTACATTTCAGAAAAATTGAGGCAATTATGAAAGGCCACACAAGTTGGCTCCAAAACAGATCCTAATTTCTCAGTTGCTCTGCCTCAAAACATCAATATCACTTCATCCCCTTAACTAACATCCACTCATCCCAGATTCTGACTTAAGGGTTTAGAAGAACTAGCTGTTTGTAGTTCTTCAATAAAGTTGTTTAGAAAACAACAATCAAAAAATAATCACCAAAGGCAGTTAATTACGGTAAACAAAGGAAGAAGCAATGGACACCTAAAGTCACTGTGAATTACTTTGCCATAGGATCGTATTGATGTGAAATTCAAATCAATGAACAATCATCTAGGGAGTGCTGGAAACTCTACCACTTGCTGGCATTTCTAGGCCTCAGTAAGATTCACAGCTGTTAAAAAGTCAGAAGAATGCCTTTAACACTAGCTAGTCAACATAGGTAGATAACAGATAATCAACAAACTAAAAAGTAAAGGCTTATCCTTGTCTTTCAAACATTTAATGCCTTTAACCAGTTAAAAGTTAACCAGTTAACTGGAGTTACTATTTGTATCTCTTCAGGAGTCATAGCACTTCTTTGGACTATGAAATTAGGGTCTTTATGTCACTGAACAGACTCAAAAGAATAGTGTTCACAAGCTCCAAACTAGACAGGAACCTCCACACTGCATCATTTGTTACTTTCCAGGTCTACACATCTGTCCTAACAAACCTGGAGAGCAATCCATCCCAGGCAGCTACAGAGGGTCGAAGGCACACTGACAAGAGAGAAACAGATTCTAGAGGGATGCTTTGCTGGGAAAGATATAAGCAATGAAATATTTATAGTCAGGTCATAGAGAGGCATGGGGTATATGAGATGACTATATCTTCCTTACCTGACAGGCCTATAAATAATAATGAGACGATCAACAGGTAGAAATGGTAAAAAGAATAATATATGTATATAAGACAGATTTTAGAAATAAGAAGGAAGGGAATGAAACACAGTAAAGAAAAATTTAGGTGCATTATCAGGAGTAGTGATAGGATAACAGGAAGTTGAATGTCTTCGTTTAGCAATTTATAGCCATTTAAAAAATATTTTCTACAAGGAATGTTATTTATGACAGAAAATAAATCCAGTAATGTGGAAACAGTTAAATATCCACCTAAAAAAGTACAGGTTTGATTACAAAATGTTATGTATATACCTTTATACAATTATGTCTACATCAAGGGTTTACAATATGAAAAGCATTGCACATAATTTAAGTACAAATTTTGAAGCAATACACAAAAACTCAAATGATAAATGATCCAGCCTCATAGAAAAAATATATAAGAAGGAGATGAAATTGTGAAGGGATAAACACGGTTACTGAGAAAGAACTACAGGTACTCCTTTCTTATTCTATTCCATTTTCATTTTTTTGTATAAAAATACCATTTACATTATAATGAACTTTCAAAAATGGAGGGTAGTCCCTGTAAATAAGAAAAGACAGACCTTCATTGCATCTGAGGGATGAAAGCAATTTTGCTCTATTTTCCAAGGACCTAAATTCTCTACAACATTCTCTTTGCTTGTCTCAGACTCAGAATCACACTCGACTGTCTGCAAAGTAGTCAACAGCACTTTGAAGTGGAATTTAACAAATACTAGGAAAGCTCCCTATACAGATATTCCTCTTCAGTAGAGCCTAAAATGCTATTCTGTTTTTTGTCCACAACCAAATCCTGCTAAGTTTGTAAGGGGAGCTTGCTCTTTGCTACAGACATGTAAGATTACATAGTCAAGCCATTATTTTAAGCTGCAAAATGCCCCAGGTTTTCAGTATTAGTAACTTTAAAGTTTGGAAAGATTAGGCAGTGAGGAGGAAGACCAAGAACACCTTCATCCTTGGTGTCTTTTTGTGTGGCTTCTTTACTATACTTGCCAGCTTCTAGCAGCATCCTTTTGTTTCTGAGCCCTAGATGTCTAGACACCAAAACTATTTTCCCAGTAACTTAATCACTTTCTTCTTATCTAGGTAGATGCCTCATTTCACACCCTCTTGTAAAGTATTTCTCCTCTAGAATTAAGCTCCATCCTGCACCCTTCCTTTTTAACTACAAACACATTAAAAAAAAAAAAAAAAAATTCATGTGCCTTCAGTATGCTTGTTTTATTATGCAAATTTACTTATTTATTAAGTTAATTTATTAAGCAAATTCACTTCAAGAAATAAGAGCTCCTATGTATAGGGAGATAATATGTCATCATCCAAAACCTTAAAAATGTTTTCATACACATGCTCAATGTCCAACCATGGTGGCTCAGATAAAGAATCCACCTACAATGCAGGAGACCTGGGTTCAATTCCTGGGTCAAGATGATCTCCTGGAGAAGGGAATGGCTACCCACTCTAGTATTCTTGCCTGGAGAATTCCATGAACAGAGGAGTCTGGCTGGCTACAGTCCATGGAGTTGCAAAGAATCAGATATAACTGAGCAACTAATACTTTCACTTTTGTACACCATGGTCATCAATATCCAACCCAAAATTACCAAGCACACAACACACAAGATCAAATGTCTGGATAAAAAAGAAAACAGGACAAAAGAGAACAGAAATGGGCCTACCAAATGGTTTAAATATAGCAGTTACATTTAGACATGAAAATAAATGTCATTAATATATTTAATAAAACAGATGATAAGATGGAGAATTTCAGCAGAGAAGTGAAATCAATGAAAAAGAACAAAATGGAAATTGTAGAACTGAAAGTTATAATAATTGAAATTTAAGCTCAGTGGGTAGGTTTAACTACAGAATTGACATAGAACAAGAAGGATAATGAAAAAGAAAGCATAAAGAAAAAAATATCCTGACTGAATGGAAAGAAAAATTAAAACTCTAGAAGAAAACAAAATAAAAGCATTATGTGAGGTAGTACTATACAAGTGATTAAAGTCACAAAATGAATGAAGAGAAAGATTTGGAAACAGAAGAAATATTTGAGTATATATTGGCCAGTTTTCAAACCATGACAGAAGACATCAAATCATAAAGTCAAGAAATGCTACTAAATCTAAGCAGAGTATGTGTATCACATATCAGTAACCACATTCAATTTAAAAGGATTGATTAATCTAATTTGAAGGACTAATTATTCATTTACTAATAACAAATTAGTAATTCAAAGAATTACTAGTGATAAATTTTAAAAATCCATAATGATAAGAGTCATACCTCCAGAAAGACATAAATATTTTTGATAATAATAATATAGCTAATATGCCTAATAATATAGCTTTAAATTATAAACTGCTAAGTCCACAAAGTTAGAGATTTTAGCATACATCTCCTTATAGTTGATAGAACAGTCAAAAACAAAACTCCATAAGCATATACAACATTTGACTAGCATATTTTACAAACTTGGTTTAATTAGCACTTATATGCACTACACTTAAGCAAAATACATTTTACTCACATGTGTGCATTGAATATTTATCAAAACTATACCACACGGTGATTAATACAATTCTCAACTTTCAAAGCACTGAAGTCACACAATATATGTGCTATGCTCGTTGTGGAAAAAGCTAGAACTCAAGTATAGAAACAAAACTACAAAATCTCCAAATGTTTGAAATTAAGCAACACAAAAAAAAATCTATGGGTAAAAAAAAGTCCATGAACTTGAAAGTTAGGGAATAACTTTAATGTAAAGATGTTGAAAATACTCATATTAAAACTTGAGGAATTTAGCTAAGACTCTAGAGAGAAATGCACAATTTTATACAGGCATATATTAGGAAAGAAGGAAGACTAAATGTAAATAATCTAAGCTTGCAGCACAAGAAGTAAAAAGGATGGAAAAAACAAACCCAAATAAAGTAAAAATGGGAAAAAATAAAGAGCATGAATCAGTAAAACAGAAAACAAAGCCAGCAACTTGTTCTTCAAAAGGACTATTTTAAGTAAAAAATTTCTCACTAGTCTGATTAAGTAAAAAAATTACAGCACAGATGATATCAGGTGTAAAAACAAAACAGATATATAATTAGAGTTCCCACAGACATCAAAAAGAGAACATTAGGCCAATACATTTGACAATGTGTATAAAATGGATAAATTCCTTGGAAAAAACCCAAATTAAAACCAACATCAGAAGAATGGAAAATTTGAAGAATCCTAAAACTTTTGAATGAACAGAACCAGGACTTTAAAACACTTCCACAGTGGAAATTAAGGGAAAGATGGTTTCACTGGGGAATTCTCCCAAATAGGTAAGGAAGAAAGTATAGTAATGTTATATGAAAACTCTTAACAAAAAAAAGAAAGAAAGTTCCTCCAATAAAGAGGGGGGAAAAGGGAACCACTTTCTAATGTATGTGGCTATTATAACCTTGATATCAAAACCCAACAAGAATATTCTAAGAAAGAAATTACAGGACAGTTTCTTTCATTAACATAGACTCAGAAATCACACGCATGTACTCATGGATGCACACACACATATTTAATTGTAATTATATGTGTGTGTATATATGTTTTCCAGAAAAATAATGTTGGAAATGTGAAAATTTGAAGTTATATTTGAAAATACATCACTCTAATTCACCTCATTAAAAGGATAAAGGAAAAACATACATTTCAATAGGTAGAGAGAAATATCAAACACTTTTTTATGATTTAAAACCTTAGAAAACCTGGAATGAATGAAAATTGTTCTTAACATGATGAAGGGTTTCTTAGCCAAAGGAAAGAAAGTCTATGACAATCACAATGCTTAATGGTGAAACACTGAATCCTGAGATCTGGCGTGCGACAAAGATGCTTCTCATCTTAGACCTCTTTGCTTGTCTCCTTTCTGTCAACTCTTCCATGCTCAGCACACAGTCATCTCTTCTTAAAAACCTTCCCAGGCTCAGCAAGACCAGGTTCTACTTCCCTCCCACGTGTTTTCTCAGCTCTAGGCTAGTCTTATCTCACTCTTTTATTCAGTTCAGTTCAGTCGTGTCTGACTCTTTGCAACCCCATGGACTGCAGCACGCCAGGCTTCCCTGTCCATCACCAACTCCTGCAGCTTACTCAAACTCATGTCCATTGAGTCAGCGATGCCATTCAACCATCTCATCCTCTGTCAGTCCCTTCTTCTCCCGCCTTCAATCTTTCCCAGCATGAGGGTCTAATGAGTCAGTTCTTCGCTTCAAGTGGCCAAAGTATTGGAGCTTCGGCTTCAGCACTAGTCCTTCCAATGAATATTTAGGACTGATTTCCTTTAGGATTGACTGTTGATCTCCTTGCAGTCCAAGGGACTCTCCAACCTCCTTTTCGGTCCTCTTACTATTACCTGCTTTTCTTTTCCCCACTGAGCTCCAAGCTCTTTCAAGACAGAATAGCTGCTTGTTTACCTTCATATCTTCCAATACCTAATACACAGGAGATACTTGAAACCTGTTTGAATAAGTGTTGAAATACTGAGTGAACCATCCACAGCTCTTCTAGATAATGACTGGAAATCTGGACTAGAACTTGGTCTCTTTACTCCTACCTAGTCCAGTTAGCCGGGGAAGGCAATGGCACCCCACCCCAGTACTTTTGCCTGGAGAATCCCATGGACGGAGAAGCCTGGTGGGCTCCAGTCCATGGGGTCGCTGAGAGTTGGACACAACTGAGCGACTTCACTTTCACTTTTCACTTTCATACATTGGAGAAGGAAATGGCAACCCACTCCAGTGTTCTTGCCTGGAGAATCCCAGGGACAGGGGAGCCTGGTGAGCTTCCGTCTATGGGGTCGCACAGAGTCGGACACGACTGAAGCGACTTAGCAGCAGCAGCAGCAGCAGCAGTCCAGTTAGCCACTTAACCTCTAACTAATAGCACAACCCAGCATCTTTCCTCTTTGTTGTTCGGGCTTATCATTTCCACATATTGGTCACAGCACAAATCATTAAGGTCTAAAGTTTTAAAAGTTATAGTTTTTATTCTAATAATGGCACGAGCATATCAGTGACTGTGTGGCATATAGTTCACCACAGTACTGATTTCTATGGTGAGATAGGTGTAAGATTCACCTATCCATATTTTCTTTCTTTTTTTTTTTTGGAGGGCTGGCTGTCAATCACTTAGCACACCACTGGCTGTTGCCTAGCTTAAAAAACACATTGAGTCCCCTGAGATTTTCTAACAGTAACATCGCTCATTTCATTGTCTCTGGTTATTGACCACCATGTCTGCCATAACCACCACCAAAGCTATGACAAAGTGATTATAAATAAAATAACCTTTTGAAGGTAAGCTTCCTCTTCTCACTCTGCCAGGCTCACCTGCCCCTGACTTAGGTAGCTTTTGTCAAGATGTTATTTAAATGCTTGTTTTCCTAATCAGAACTGAAATTCTAGGGCTTGCATTTCCTTGGAAATATTCTGAAAACAAGAGTGCAGCTCGACTCACTGAGGAAATGATAAGTGATCATGATGTGTATTCAGGGAAACATCAACTAAGAGTTTTCTTTTCCCTTATAGAATAAAAAAATTAAAAACCAAGAAAATTAGCCAAGTCTCAAATAGAAGGGACATGCATATTACAAGCCACTTTATTTCTCAGTTTAGGGTTTAGAAGATATGGAAATTGATCTATCAACATCTCCATAATTGCCTGCAATACTACAAAATAAAATTCTGAGGGTTCACCAATCATATTTTAGTGCTGAACACTTTGTACAAGCAGCTGTTAATGACGCCAAATATAGTTTTCACAGCATGCAAAATGAGCTAATGACCAAGCCTACATTTCATATTTCAGAGAGCTTCTCTCAGTGCCATTAATCCTCAATTCTGCAGAGACTCCAGTCCACAGATCGGCGCAGAGGTCAGAAGGAAGGATTGTTTTTGATGTCAAGGGACTAGCTAGCATGTTCTTCCTGTTGCCAAAATTAAAATAACCAAGACCTTTTTTTTTTTTTTCCATATGAAAAGAGATACGTACGAGCAATCTCTGTCCTTTGGGACTTTTACCACATGCCCTGTGTGTGATCATGAGAAAGATCCTCCCTGGAATCCTACGGGCTGGGTTTAAGAGTCAGCTGGGATGTTCAGTGAGCTGGCACCAGTCACTACGGCAACACAGTGGAGACCACAGCTGACCCTTCCCATCACTCTGGCCCACAGACATTGTAAGCTGGGCAAATTTGATTTGTTATACATTATGCTGTGGTGACTTTCAGGAAAAGTGAGATTTGGGCTTAAATTAAGTATGCCTCTGTATTTTTAGAATTGATATATTTCACAAAGAATAGGAAAGCAATATTAATAATGGTGGTTAGGAATCATTACTGTATGCCTCAGTGGGGAGGTATTATACCTAACAATTTTGTAGCAGAAAATTCCACATAATTTGATCCCCTGTAATTATTTAAAAATTATCCTGTAAATGTATAGCAAGATCAGACTGTCTTATACTTTTACCCTGTATTAAAAAAACCCTCTGAGACGAGCTTTTGCAGTGTTGTGGGAGAGAAACTTTCAAGTGTATGGTTTTTAAACCTATCTATCTCTCTATAGGCGTCCCTGGTGGCTCAGATGGTAAAGAATCTGCAGTGCAGGAGACCTGGGTCCAATCTCTGGGTCAAGAAGATCCCCTGGAGAAGGGAATGGCTACCCACTCCAGCATTCTTGCCTGGAGAATTCCGCGGACAAAGGAACCTATACAGCCTATTTTTAAATGGTCAATAATTGAGTCCTTAAAGCTTGCCAGACTCTATAATGACTGACTTTTACATGTATTATCTTAGAATATCTTCCCCACAGGCCTATCTACTATAATATTCAGCATTTTACAGATGGAAAGCAGGCAAAGCAGCTCCCCCAAGGTCATAAAGATAGTAAGGAGGAGAGCCTGGATTTGAACCCCGGCAGTCTGTCGCCAGAGTCTGGGATCATAGCCACGGCAACATAAGGCTTCTTAGGAGCCAGATGGGCCCAGGGTACATCGGAAGAGCCATTTGGAGTCATTCAGAATCAACCAGGTTACATCAGTCACAACACAGTTTTTGGCAACAGAGCAACAGCAGACAACTCCATGTGTTTTGGATTTTGTTTCTATTGAATGAAGGATACCATACATTCATTAATAATGATTATTTATTTCTATAAAATACCTGTCAATTATTCCTTTCAAGATTAAAATATGTGGGCCTAAAACAAGTCTTGACCATTTATTTAGAACATATGCATGACTTTTTAAAATTTAAAGGACAAAAGAGTTTCCAAGCAGTGACAGTAAAATTCAAAATATTGACATATTTTGAAAGAGCACAAGCATCATGATTCTTCTCAACTTCAGTAAGCAAAATAAAAACAAAATACCAGATCATGTGACAACCTCCCACCTTTTTTTTTTTCTTTCAACATCTCTACAATGTTTCCAAAACATTTGATCATTGAACTATTTTAAGTTAGTTTTAATAAAGACATATTTAGCTCAATTGAAAACAATTAGGAACATGTATTTAATGGCAATAGTTTCCCCCATTCTAGCAAGTGGCATGCGTAAAAGACTGTGTAGGTTTCTGCATCCTCTTTTATATATATATCATAGAAAATACATATCCACATAAAAAAGTTCTCCATTTCAAACCACATTTTTTTCCTTCTCTACCTCATCGAACTTCATATTGCTTATAAGACACTGTGTCATCCCTGTTTGTATTTTATGGACTCATATATTTATCTTGCTTCTATTGAAGTGTAAGCTCATTGAGAAAAAGAAAAGTATCTTACTCATCTCCCTAGTCCCTGAGTGTCTTGTACCACAAAGATGCTTACTGTTGGCCAGACAGCACTGCAAATTAAGGTATAGAATCAGAGTATCCCAAAGTCATACATGTGTCTTCTGAATTTTTTTATATTATTAATTGTGTAATCTTTTCTTATGTGTCTAATTTTAAGAGCTACTTTTTTTTAACTTTACTTTTTAAAAATCTATTTGCAACAGGATTTCCTCAAAACACATTCATAAATTGCCACTATTATAAAATATACAAGCATATTTTTAAAATAGAATCACATACTAAAGATAGCTCACTTCTTCTGAATCCAGTATTTCAATGATAAATTGAAGAAAAAATATTTTAAAGAATGATAGCCCCCATTCTTTCTTCATTGTATTTGGTTGAAGAGTAAAAATAAAATTAAATACTCAAAGAAACCACAACTTAAATATATTGCCCTTCTTCAAATAATATTACAAATATTTACCCAAGAATTTTAAAAATAGACTAAAATATTGGGATGGAGTTGTATACACAGTTATATTTAAAATGTGTAACCAATAAGGACCTACTATATAGCACAAAAAATAAAATACAAATACAAATAGACTAAAATATACTGGGCATATTACACAATTTTCCATAAGAATATACTTTTAGACAATATAGCCAAATTATTCTATTTCATGTGCTATTTTCTATTTGGGGATATCAAAACTGCTGGAAGAAATGAATGATCAATGTCCTCCTGTTTCCTTGGATACTTCAATTTCCCATGAAATATGCTTAAAGAGAGAAAAATAAAGCTTCAATGTCAGAATATGTCAGTATTAAGGACCATACATTTAAGAATTGTGCACTAAAAACATCCTTACCATTTAATGAGTTCCTAAAAAACTTTTTTTTACAATAAAAGAGGGTATGTTAAGTTGATTTCAAAACCCATAATATTAGAAATGTGTGCATAATAAATATATTAAGAAAATGCGTAAATTAAACCGGCAAAATATGTCATCTCCAGTGAACTGCTAACTGTTATAACCTACGCTATCCATCATGTCATTGATACTAATGGCTTTCTTGGATCAGGAATCTAGGAAACAGCTTGTAAAGGACATAAAGTGAGCCTATATTTATAGAGATGTATTCTGTGTACTTTTTATAACTACCTTGCAAAACTGCAGGTGAAAGATTGTGAAATATCCAATTTAAACAAAACTGGTGTACAGCTATTAATATTTAGGTTCTCTGTAACTATTTTGGCACTGTTTACCCAAGTGAAGTTAAAGCATAACTCAGTTTCTATCTGTTCTTTCAGAGGAATAATGCGGTCAGTAAGGAAAAGATAAGTTGACAGACCTCAGTGTGATGGGGATGTTTTTCAAGACTATAACTTACACAAGATCCCCCAAGGAATTAATGTAGAGATGAATGCACCGGAGCTGACGTGAGGATGAAAACAATATTTCATATAGTTCTGTCAGCAAACCATGTGCCTGCCATCATAATTTATGGTCTCAGCTATCTTGCCCTTAGCAAAAATAACTATATGCAATGTAAGCAATTATTTGTGTATTGAGCAGTATTTTCAGTAGAAGTGTTTTTAATTAAAATTAACTAAAAACAGAGTTTTGGAATCACCAGCCTCCAGATGAACAGCAGGTATTACAATGCTGTAACGATAATTTAAAATATCGTACACTCAATTTCTAAGTGACTTTAAGCCATTCCATAAATGGAATAGTCTGAATAAAATGAGTGATTTGGAAAATCAATAAATTATGAAAAATAGTCTCAAGAAATTATTAAGATATAAATAACTGATAATTGTGGACATTTCATAATTTATACCATATGATGACCTTTGAAAAGAGCAAACAATGCCAAAAAGAAACTATTGTCAGCCGGGCAATTAAATATATTGCATTATGCTAAAATTCTAACCGGTTTTTGGCCAAATAATCAAACTGCCATGGGAAATAAAGCTCTGAGACATTTTGCCCATCACCTAAATGATAATACATGCTTTAAAAAATCCAGAAAATAAAATTATTTGATGAAGTCATAAGTACCCTGATTGGAATAAACTAATTTTATTTTCAAGTAATTTTATTAGCTATTAACATTTTCATGAAAGTGAATGCAAGCCTATGTGTGGCTGCCTTAAAATCTAACAATTGTCTCAGATATTCAATAATCTTTCCCTTCACATACCCAGTACCATTAGCTGACCTACAGTGGACTAATACTCAAACTGCAATATAGCCTACATATCTCATATCTGGCAGAAGCCAGGTTGCTACATCTACTAACCTTCCAAAAATCACATACGTATTCTCTCAAATGTTGAAAACTCATGCAGCTGTCATCTTCAAAATATCGGTCAGAAAACGTATTTGGAAATTCAAAGTTTTTTTAGGGTGACTCCTAAAAGCAGCACAGGATTTCAAAAAACAAAACTTGTTGCAAAACTGAGGGAAAAAATGGCATATAATGATGCTAATCATGTTTACTGGAGCTTTGTATAGTAAATGGAATTTAATCATGTCTGAATCATAGTAGCTAAAAAGTTGCAAAGGAGTTATCTATCTACATGAACCAACATAGAAACTTCTGAATGGCAGAATCTCTTTCTCTAAGAAGGACATCCCCTTTCAATAAGATTCCTACTCGGTGAGAAAAGTCACGTTGGTGGAAAGGTCATAGCCAATTTGGCCAAATACATACTTAGAAATCAAATGAATGATGATTTTGCCAGAATTCAAATTAGTGGGCTGCCATACAGTGTTGGATCTTGACAGGCTTTCTTCCTAGATCTGCAATTTTTGCTAAAGAAACCACATTCTCTTCCATCCTGACAGAGCTTTGAAACTCAAGGAAAATGAAAACCTACTTAAGATGTCTATGGATTGCTGACAGTAAAAAATATATTAGAAACTAAACCTAAATATGTCTTCATCACTTCTTTCCTGTAAGAACTGGACTCAGACTCCTTCAGTGCAGAGACTGCAAGAGACTGCATTCATTCTACTAGGATGGCCAAAAAGTTCTTTTGGGTTTTTCCATACAACGTTACAGAAAAACTCTTTTGAGCAAATGTTTTGGCCAATCCACTAGAAGGCACCATGGTCTATGGGGCATGTGGGTGGGGTGGGGATTAAGTTTGAAGAGGAAAGACCAAATGTGAAGCTTCCCTTCTTTGAGTCTTTTCAGACTGGCTTATAGTTCCTTCTGTGTGCATACAATATAGAATATACCCCTCACTTTCTATTGATACTTTACTATAATTGTCTCTATATGTGTTTGTCTTCTCCAGTATGGCTCTTGTTCTCAAGGGATTCAAAACATATTCTTCTTTGTAACCCTAGATGAGCCAGTCTCTAAATGTTAGATGAAAAGTAAATAAACACGATAAACTTGGGCAAACTATTCAATTTCTCTAGGATTTCCCGAAAAAATAGTAATTACCTCTCGAAGCAACATAGGGGTTTAATACCCATTTGGGATTTTTTTTTTTTTTTTTTTTTCCTGAGGATCATGAGAAAGTATTTGCAAAGTAACATGGCCCGTGGTATGTGGCCAGTAAATGCATTTTCCTCCCCTTCCTCCTACTATGAACAAATATATAAATAAAGAGGGAAGAGAACACCTGTTCAATTATAAATAGGACCTAGAAGATGGTTCTTTCTAAGGAATAGAGATTGTTTTAAACCACAGTGGCTCAAGAAAGGGGCTGGAAGGCGGACAAACCTAAGTTGAAACCGTGGCTCTACCAGAACACTGGCAAGGTACATTAGCCTCTTTAAACCTCAGTATCCCAATTAGCAAAAGAGAACTAAACCCACTTCCTAAAGAGCTTGTATGAAGTTAAATAATAAAATGCCTGAACAGAGCTATTACAGAGATTAATTTTAAGTGCTCAATAAATGATGGCTAAATCTAGCTATACACCTATCAATCAAAATAGCACAATAGCAAAAAGCTGAGTTTCCTAAAACCTCCATATGGAGACATAACCTAGAAACAGTTTAAAAATCATAAACAGCAACATGTGCAAGGCTTAAAAGGAAGAATTAAAATAACAAAAAATGGGTTTAAACCTTAGCATCCCTCTAGTAGATATGACAAAAGATGAAAGATTTCAGTTCCATGGATATTTGTTTTCTTCCTTAGAGGGGGATTAGAAGACAGAGTTGGAGAGAGGAGGAAAGCCTATAGAAATACTGGGAACATTTTCCGCTTTCTTCTTCTCTTACAAAGAACATCTCTGAATAATAGACAAACTTCATCCCTATCTTTTACCCACGTCCCAAACCCAGCAATGAATATTTCTAAAGACCAGCGGATTTTTCTGAGTCTTCCTGCTGCACACGGCTGTTGTTCAGTCACTCAGTTGTGTCCAGCTCTTTGCAACCCCATGCAGCACACCAGGCTTCCCTGTCCTTCACCATCTCCCAGAGCTTGCCAGGCTCATGTCCTTTGAGTCAGTGATGCCATCCAACCATCGCATCCTCTGTCGCCCCCTTCTCCTCCTGCCCTCAATCTTTCCCAGCATCAGGGTCTCTTCCAATGAGTCAGCTCTCTGCATCAGGTGGCCAGAGAATAGCAGCCTGCTGCATGGTATGCCCAGTTTCCCCAAGAAAGCTCATCACCTTTGCCTGATGCTTCTCCCTCAGCCTGTCCAGCCCTCCCTTGGATTTTATCCTCAGAGCAGCTGCCTTCCCGGCTTACAAACCGAATGCCGCCTGTACCTCCATCTGCTCCTCTGCCTACGCTCCCAGAGCCATCCTCTTTCCTGGCTACCCACCAACTCACCCACAACTCCTAGATAGTAAATAGATCTGCACCAAAAAGTAAGGTGGTGCATCTCAAATTAAAAAGCTGACAAAAAAACGTTATCAATGATAAACACATCAGCACATTTTATTTCATGGTGTTTATAAGTTAACAAAGCCCTTTTCCATCCCTGATTGCATTTGGACCTGTGCTAACTCCCAATACATTTCTAATAAAAATTAAATGCTGTTGACTGAGTGCCTCTTACGTGTCTTAAGCCATGTTATTTTAACCTTTATGACAAGTCTATCAGGCAAGCCTAGTTTTCACCATTTTCAGATGAGGAAATTGGACCTTGGGTGCTTTGGTGATATTCCTGGGTTTGGGCAACTGGGTAACTAATGGACCTACAATCCAAGGGTCTGAATTGTAGTTCAATGCTCTTACTCCTTAACTAGAAAGTAGGAAATCATAGATCAATAAGTGAAATCTAAAATAAATCCTCAGACATCAAGACACTAAGGATAGTTGTTTAACTTGAATTGCCACCCAATGTCTAAGTATGGTCTCACTTCAGGTACTCTTTGCATGTTATTCTCATTATCAGGGAACACACAAGAAATAGCTTCATCATTTTTCCAAAGTCAACTACTCTTGAAAACCAAAGATTTGGGGGTACTGCTTGAGCCCACTGGCTGCATTTTGCTTCCAAGGCTGACAACCTGGATTGTCATGAAGCTGATTCCTCACGAAACTGAGCAAAATAAGGCAAAGAGAATTGCTTCAAAAATTACTAATGACAGTGTTTCATGATGATCCTTGAATGATGTGATAATTATCATGCCAGGTCTGTTGGTCAGCCTGCCTAGGCTACACTGACTTCTCAGTATCATCCAAGCCAGTGACTTACTCCTTCCTAAGAAATCCTTTACTCATGGACAGAAGAAACCCTCTTCTCTATGACAACCCCACTTCCTCTTTCTTCACCTCCCCCATCACTGACTTTTCTCCAGTTTTACTTTTTGTCCTACTGTACCATATTTTATCTTTAAAATTAGAGTTTTCTGAAGTTTGCTCCTGGCACATCGTCTTAAACTGATGTATCCATATATGCTCAGCATCCAAAAATGTCTAAACCTTTCCTAGACCACCTCTTGGAGGTCTGGAGACCACTCCAGACTTTTATATACAAAGTGAAAGTGAAGTCGCTTAGTAGTGTCCGACTCTTTGCGACCCCATGGACTGTAGCCTACCAGACTCCTCCGTCCATGGGATTTTCCAGGCAAGAGTGCTGGAGGGGATTGCCATTTCCTTCTCCAGGGGATCTTCCCAACCCAGGAATCGAACCCAGGTCTCCCACCTTGCAGGCAGAAACTTTACTGTCTGAGCCACCAGGAAGATCTTTATATACAAAGAAGAAAGTAAAAGTGTTAGTCACTCAGTCGTGTCTGACTCTTTGCAACTCCAGGGACTATAGTCCACCAGGCTCCTCTGTCCACGGAATTCTCCAGACAAGAATACTGGAGTGGGTTGCCATTCCCTTCTCCCAGGCTTCAAATGACACTTCAAATCTTCTACTTAGACATCTCTTGAGCATCTCAAATGTAACATCTCTGTGTTGGAACCCTTGTTAAACTCTAGTATCAACAGTAATCTATTCTTTAGCCCATCTTTCCTATAGTAGTCAATGGTGTTGCTATCCCTTCATTTATTAAAGCCAAAATTTGGGAGTTATCCTCTTTTCCTTTTGTCCTTCCAACTCTCACTCCTCACAGCCAATTCATTGGCAAGTTCTGCCAATCCTACTTCAAAAACATGTTTCGTTTTTATGCTCTTTTCTCCCCAAAAGACACCTGCAAGTCCAGTTGCCTCCTAAGTGGTCTCTCTTCTGTCTTTTCCACCTATATCAAATAGAATGATCTTTTAAGATTATGTCAGAATAACTCATGGCCATGCTTAAACCCTTTTATTAAAGGGCTTTTTGTTTGTTTGTTTAGTTTTTACTGTCTTGGAAGTCAGACACACAGAGCTCTCAAGGTCTGGCATCCTTTAGACAGCGCCTCATGACTTCTGCTCTGGTTGGTCCGGTAGCCTGGAGCACTCTTTCAGATGACTCACTGCCATCCTTTGGCTCTGGCTTTAAACATTACTCTCCTCCTTGCAGAGGTTGTCCATAGCCATCCTATCAAAATAAACCAGCCTCTGTTCTATCATGGTATTCTCTTTTTTAACAGAATCTGCAATGTTTTCAACCATTGCTTTTGGGTTTGTATCTTAATAGCCCCATTTTCTGCACCAGAATGTCACCTCTGGGAAGAAAGGGGACACATCTGCCTTGTTCACTGTCTTATTCTCAGCACCAAGAAGAGTGCTTAGGGTGGATTAAGTTCCTGGAGGGGATGAATGAGAGAAGCAGCAGAGGACAGATGGGGAGGTGCTAACATGGTTCCAAGAAGAAAAACATGCTGTCAGGGACCTTCCTTCTATGTGTAGAATGTGCTGTTTGTCGGCAAACAGTCTCATGAAAAGTTTCATCAAGGTTTCTAAAAGCCACTGCCACCCACAACCATGTGTGTGAACCACAGGTCTATGTTTCAATGTTTATAGCAACAGTCATACTCTGCCATCGTCGTTGCCGGTGTGTATGTAAAGAGAAAGGATGTGACACCACAGAGTCAGCTAAGGATGTTAGAAAGAACTCACTCCCATTCAGAGAGAGATTCCTGAATTAAAGTGAACAATTTTTAACTAGTTGTGTACATACACAGTGACCAGACTAGACAGAAAGTGCAAGAGTCAACTTATCTTGAAGGCTGTCTGACCGATAGACTGTACCTTTGGGCAATTCCATTGCAATAATGTGGAAGAGCTCTGAATATCAAGGCAGAGAGCCTGGCAAAGGTTCTACTACTTGCCAGATGGCAGTCACTGACCATCCCTGACCCTCAGTGTCTTCATCTGGAAGAGGTCTTCCTTGCCTCCTGTACAGGTTTGTTATGAATTATAAGTTTAAAAAAAAAAATGTAGTTGAATGCCCTTGAAAACTACACCATGTTCTACAATCATAAGGTAATATTGTTTCACCTCTCAAATAAATACTAATGAAAATTGAGCATATTTTCTTGATTAGCTAAATGTAGAGATACATTGCATAAGGTCATATGATGATCTGCTATGCAAAACAGAATTAAGTATTGATTTATCCCTATTTTGGATACTGAAAGTAAGTAACATCAATATTTGCTATGATGGAATGTCTTGAAGGGCAAATTTTTATCTAAACAAACACACACTAACTCCAGTGAGATGACCTACAGTTGAAGTTTGATTACAAGTCAACTGTTTTATCACTTCTATTGAGCTAGGGAATTCTCGAGATGAGGACCATTGTTGTCTTCATTTTACATAATGCACAGAGTTTGAAAAGATACTAGCATATCAATGGTTACTCAATCCATAATTATTGAACAATTCAAGTGAACAAAGACTTAACATGTCACCCCCGTTTCTCATCTTCTCTGGAAAATCAATTTGGGCATTTTAAGGCAAGCATTTATCATTAGCGTCAGCTCACAGTGAGCCCACACACTCACCTCAAAGCCCCTCCTCTCCATGAACAACTGTCTATCACCAGGCTTACCCCTCTCATGTGTACAAAGGGACCATAACAATATTTCCCCAGAGAAGCCATGTAGTGTCAAGTCTTGGTTATCAAATATGCTTGGAAAGAGATGATTCAGATACAGAAAAACCAATCCAAGTGATGGAATTTCATGTCACCTTACAATTTCATGTTTTTCCTGTGCGCTTAAGAATTGGTATGGGCTTATGAATTCAGAGTTTTGCACTTCAACTCCTTTTCCCCCCAGGAAGGGGTAGTAATAAGCAGATAAAGATCAACTGAATCTAGACCTTTATCAAGTTCAGAAAATGAAGCTATCCACTAAAGACTTCAGCCGCTGTAGCCTTTTCTGGAAGGCCCGGGATCCAAAGATGCCTATCAATGGCTAAAATGGGGGTGCCTTGGAACAACAGGAAGGTGAATGGAATGCAAACTGCAGAATTAGATGGTAGTAACTCTCTACACATCCTTCAGTGTAAATTAACAGACATCTGCTGAGCATCTGTTACATGCCAAGCCTTGTGCTAGGAAAAAAACTAGGGATAAAATGATATATATGATGGTTCCTATCTTGGAGAGCAGGAAGGTATGTGTTAGACCTTGGACTGGCAAATAGAGGTCTGGGGTAGGGGGTCAGTGTGCCTCAGTTTCCTCCCCAAGAACAACTGAATTTTTATAATATCTGAAAATTGAGAGGACTTCTCTGGTGGCTCAGGCAGGAAAGAATCTGCCTGCAATGCAGGAGACTTGGGTTGGATCCCTGGGTTGGGAAGATCCACTAGGGAAGGAAATGGCAACCCACTCCAGTACTCTTGCCTGGAGAATTCCTTGGACAGAGGGGCCTGACGGGCTACAGTCCGTGGGGTTGCAGAGTCAGACACAACTGAGAGACTGATAAAGACACACACACACCTTCAAAGAGTTTTCAGTTTTGAAAGACACCTTCATCACAAGTCCATGAGTATAGTTATAATGAGGATATCATGTGCAAAATTAATCAATCCAAAAGGATGTACTGAGCTTTGACTGTATCATCACAGATAAAGAAGGACTGAATTTAACTATTTTTTTCATTTCACCTTAACATGATACAAGTTTATGATAGAGCCCCCATCTCACTCAGAAGTTTTAACTCCTGAAAATACAGGAATCAACATAATTTGAAAAAATAATATTCACTATTAATAACAAGTTACAAAGCACCTAGAATGTGTCAGCATTTGTGTTTTACATAGGAAGAAATGAGGCTTTGACAGGCCAGTAAGCCTCACAAAATGTCACAGGTAGTCAGGATCAGAACCAAGATTCAAACCTAGTTTTCTGTAACTCTTAAAAACCACGTAGTTTTGTTTAGGATGTTTTAAAAAGCCTACAAACTAACACACATGCTTTTTGACTGAAGAGATCTGAT
This sequence comes from Tragelaphus eurycerus, assembly GCA_935064755.1. NCBI lineage: Eukaryota > Metazoa > Chordata > Mammalia > Artiodactyla > Bovidae > Tragelaphus > Tragelaphus eurycerus. The sequence continues at coordinate 4,118,503 of CAKXYN010000034.1, read as the reverse complement.
ACTGGTTTGTGTATTTTAAAAAATAACAGTAGAGTACTGTCTGCTTTGCTAAAACTTGTCAATTTAATATTATCAATTCTTGGTCTCTTCCTTCAGAAAATGGCTAAGAAAAAAATAAGGCACGATCTTTCTGGAGCAACTTCCCATCAGGAGTTCAAATTCTCTCCTTGTCCTTTAAGTTAGAGGATGTTTCTGATTATGAGACTCATGAGAGCACATTTTGAATGTTTTTTCCTCCACAGTGCCCTAAAGCTCTGTGTACACCTGGTTTTCCTTACAGATGGCCCCAAAACACTAAAAACATTTTGCACAAAAAATTCTGAGATTGGTGTCTTTTTCCCATATTGGGATCCCTAAGCTTTTTGCTCTGTATTTTATACTCTGACTTTTCTCATTTCCCTCCTAAAAAACAGCATATGTTTTCTGGGCATTTTTTACTGTAGTTTTATTCTAACTTATCTCTTTTTCACAGACTAACTATAGCCTTTTTTTTTTTATTGTTTGTATTTTCTCTCTAGACTTTGTGCCATATTTGTGTTCCCTTCATTTGACAAACTTCACAGAGATAGGTTTTTATTTTTGTGACAAAACCTGGAAGAATGTTTTGTTTTGTTTTTTTAAACCTGGCCCTCCACAGAGAATAGACTATTCTAACAGAGCAATGAAGTTAAATCTCACTGCATGTCACACTAGAAAGAGATGGTGAATGATTATTGTTTTTATACGCTGGGGAGATTTTCCTCACATTAAAAGGAAAGATAATTCTTTCTTAAAAGAACTTCTCAGTATGAAAATTGAGGTGTAAAGAAAGAGTAAGTGCATATGAAAAACATTATATCGGGATATGTTCAATCTAGGCAACAACTCTGTTCAGTCACAGGCAGGATGCAAAAAATAGTAACTTCAGCAAGAGACGTGGCTATGATAGCAGCCTCTAAAATGGCGCCCAATGGCCTCCATCTCCTGGCTTCCCCACCCTGTGTTGCCCCTCCTACACTGACCAGGGTTGATTCCATAATAGTGATGGCTTCCCACTTCTGATAGATATTACAACTAGTTCTCACCCTCTCTCACATCACTGTCTTCACATGGGGGGAACCATATCCTCAGAGTCTTACCAAGGGTTCCACAAGAGAAGGGATAGAAGACTCCTGTCAACAGCCAACTGAGTGAGCTTATCTCAATCAACCCTTCAAAGACAAGCCTTGGCCAACACCTTGACTACAATGTCATGAGAGGCCAGGAACTGGAATTGAAAGAGTGTGAGATAATGTTTGTTATTTAAGATGGTAGGTTTGGGGGTACTTTGTTATAAGGTAATAAATAGCTAATATAGTCAGTGGGAAAGGATTCACCTGCCAATGCAAGAGACTCAGGAGACATGAGTTCAATCCTTGGGTTCGAAAGACCCACTAGAGGAGAAATTGGCAACACACTCCAGTATTCTTGCCTAGGAAATCCCATGGACAGAGGAACCTGGGGGGCTACAGGCCACAGGGTCGCAAAAAAGTCAGATATGACTGAGCACACACAGGGTACAGACATGGGCATAGATGAGCACTTAATCAGATCCCTTATTGGCACAGGTCTAAGTGGTAAGATGCAGAAATATTCTAGTGAATGATGGTGATGAAGACAGTAAAGAACATGATGATAAAAACTAACAGTTATAGCTAATGCCTATTTAGGATTTACTATATACCAGTCCTTGTGCTTGGAGAAGGCAATGGCACCCCACTCCAGTACTCTTGCCTGGAAAATCCCATGGACAGAGGAGCCTGGTAGGCTGCAGTCTATGGGGTTGCTAAGAGTCAGACACGACTGAGAGACTTCACTTTCACGCATTAGAGGAGGAAATGGCAACCCACTCCAGTGTCCTTGCCTGGAGAATCCCAGGGACGGCGGGGCCTGATGGGCTGCCGTCTATGGGGTCGCACAGAGTCGGACACGACTGAAGTGTCTTAGCAGCAGCAGCAGCAGTCCTTGTGCTATGTCCATCGTCTACACCGTCTCATTGAATTCTCACATAAACTTTTTTGAAATGAGAATGATGAGAGAACCAAAGCTTGGAAAAATCAAATACATTTTCCCAAGTCATAGATTAATGGATAGAAGTGATATTTTTATAGTCAGGTCTGTTTTGACTCTACATTCCCAAACCACCTCATTAATATATGGCATATGGGATTGGTTGAGTTGGTGTCAAAAGTGACCATAAGGACAAGATCAGTGGGCAACACTCACTGAAGCCTAGTCAAGAAGCCCAAGTCTGGAGTTACTCACAGACAGTATCAATGTACAGAAGGAATCTATTTTCATCAATACCTCTTGGCTGAGCCGAAATTCACCAGGGCCTGGTGAGGTGAAAAAATAGATTTTTCACTTGCACCATCACAATCTACTGAAAAAGAGATCCCCAAAAGTGCCGTCTGAGTCATGTACAAACCCATGTCACAGGGAAAAAACAGGTAACAAGTAAACACTCACGGGAGACCCGTGGTGAACTCAATGCCTTGTGCTGCCTGGAGCACCCACCAGTACTAAGTTACTGCTGCTGCTGCTGCTAAGTCGCTTCAGTCATGTCCAACTCTGTGCAACCCCACAGACGGCAGCCCATGAGGCTCCCCCGCCCCTGGAATTTTCCATGCAAGAACACTGGAGTAGGTTGCCATTTCCTTCTCCAATGCATGAAAGTGAAAAGTGAAAGTGAAGTCGGAAGTCTCTCAGTCGTGTTCGACTCTTAGCGACCCCGTGGACTGCAGCCTATCAGGCCCCTCTGTCCATGGGATTTTCCAGGCAAGAGTGCTGGAGTGGGGTGCCATTGCCTTCTCCGACTAAGTTACTACTGAAATTTAATCTTTGGTCTGCTTCTATATAAAGTGCTTCACAATAAATCTCGTAATATTTTTCTGTGAAGAAATCTGCCCATACATGGGAAAACAACATTTTGGTTTGTAAGAATATGACACAATTTTGTTGTCCTCCCCCTGCCCCTGCCCCCCGCAGTTTCCTCAAAGAATTCAGGTGAAAGGGAAAGTATTAGTCGATCAGCGGTGTCCGAATCTCTGCAACCCCATGGCCTGTAGCCCTCCAGGTTCTTCTGTCCATGGGATTCTCTAGGCAAGAATACTGGAGTGGGTTGCCATTTCCTCCTCCAGGGGATTTTCCTGACCCTGGGATTGAACCTGGGTCTCCTGCATTGCAGCAGAGCAGATTCTTTACCATCTGAGCCACCAGGGAAGCCAGGTGGCTTCCTGGCTTCCCTGGAAATTTATCCTGGAAATTTTCCCTGGAAAATTATCATGGAGAAAATTTTAAGAGAGAAAATTGACAAGTAGTCTTTGCTTTAAGGATGCAGTATAACAATTCTTTATCCATGCTATTCATCATTTCAACTATTTTTAAAATATGTAGAATGATAGATGAACTCTATTTTCTCTGCAAATTTTGCACTTATATACGATTAATAACCTTTCAATTTTTAACTTGTTGAATAATAAAGATATTTTGCTTACTTGATCAATGATCAGAAATTCTAAGGGTCTATTAGGCAGCATTGTTTATATAAAAATGTTAGTACTTTAGTGTCAAGCATTATGGTAATGCTTGCCATTAACCTGTAAAGAGTAAAAAGGAACACTCATTTATCCAAGACAAAGACAAAGGAGGTCCCCATTCAACAAACAACCTGGTTTGCTCCAGGTGAGTTCATGATGAAGCCTACTCTCACCACCATTTGTTGCCAAAGAGCATGATTAATCTAAAAAACTGGGGACATAATGTAAGAGCAGAATTATACTACTTATTAATAAAGTATATGCCCTCTAATGAGCAATGCCTGACACACTGCCCTTGACTAATATAACTGTTCCCAGATTTTTAAAATAAATCATATATAAATGTACCTTCACTAACAAAATGACAAAAACATACATAATAGTTTGACTTTCTCAGTCACGGAAATTGTGCCTCTAGAAACATAGGTGATTTGACCCTGAAAACAATTAGGATTTTCATGTTGTTGTCACACAAAGGAAAAGATCAAATCAAAATTAACCTCAGTGCCTCATCTTTTTCTTGAAATATACATATATATATTTAGGAGGCAGAGACTCATTTCAAATTATTTCATCAATAATTTGGCTTAATCTCCTGGTTCTTCGGGACAAGAAGAATAAATCTTGACGAATGTAAATGAATTATTTCATAATGACATTTCTGTTTTAGAGAAAATATTTTTTTCTTAAGGTAAGCATACTCTAAGAGGAGAAGGCAATGGCACCCCACTCCAGTATTCTTGCCTGGAAAATCCCATGGATGGAGGAGCCTGGTAGGCTGCAGTCCATGGGGTCCCTGAGTCGGACAAGACTGAGTGACTTCCGACTTCACTTTCACTTTTATGCGCTGGAGAAGGAAATGGCAACCCACTCCAGTGTTCTTGCCTGGAGAATCCCAGGGACGGGGGAGCCTGGTGGGCTGTCGTCTACGCAATCATGCAGAGCTGGATACAACTGAAGCGACTTAACAGCAGCAGCAGCATACTCTAAGAAGGGGACTTCACTATAGCTCAGATAGTAAAGAATCTGCCTGCAATGCAGGAGACCTGGGTTCGATCCCTGGATCAGGAAGATCCCCTGGAGGAGGAAATGGCAACCCACTCCAGTATTCTTGCCTGGAGAATCCCATGGACAGAGGAGCCTGGCAGGCTATATGCATAGGGTCGCAAAGATACAGACACAACTAAGCAACTAACACATACATACACTATACACTAAGAAAACAGGCAAATATACATATATTTCACAGATAAGGACTATAATATAAAGCTTAGTAATTATCCCTAAGAAAGCAAGATCATTTTTACTAAGGACTGAGGAAAATGTTCCCGTTCTGCATATGCTAAAGGCCTTCCCCTGCTACAATGATTGGCTTTTACATGAGAGCAGTCACCTGGACAGACTGTAATTTCTGCCAGAACTAAAGTCACAGTTCCCAACATAAACTCTACTAAAATGAGCCTTTCTGCTATAGGAAAGCATTTGCTGCTATGCCTCTTTAACACATCTATAGGGAAATGAAATCCAGTGGTTTATCCTCAATGGGATACATTATTGACCAAAAAAATAAAAAACAAAAAAAAACACAAACAAATGAAGTCTTCTGCTAAAGAGACAGAAAGAGAAGTACCATGGTTGACAGCAGTGTTTTACCCATGACACCTCCCAAGCTAAGAAGGGAAGTTAAGTATTAAGAAGTAAGATTTCGCAGTTGGTTATCTCCTAATATACTGATGAACCTACCTGCAGGGCAGGAACAGAGATGCAGACACAGAAAGCAGACTTTGGACACAGTGAGGGAAGGGGAGGGTGGGATGAACTGAAGACAGTAACACTGACATATATACTACCGTGTGTAAAACAGCTATTGGCAATTTGTGGTGTGGGCAGAGGAAGCTCAGCTGGGTGCCCAGTGACAACCTAGAGGGATGGGATGGGGGAGCGGGGGTCAGGAGGAAGGGGACATGTATGTACTTGTGGTGATTCATGCTGTTGCATGGCAGAAGCCAACACAATATTGTAAAGCAATTATCCTCCAATTAAAAATTTTTAAAAGTTTTTATAAAAATAAGACTTTTGTCAGAGTTGATATTAGACATTACTGATAAATTGTTGTATGTAAGATTTTTGACCCCTTCCCCTAATAAGAGTCCATTTTCAGCCCCTTGGGAATTATATGCCCCCAGCCACTCGATCTGACACGATTGAGCGACTTCCCTTTCACTTTTCACTTTCATGCATTGGAGAAGGAAATGGCAACCCACTCCAGTGTTCTTGCCTGGAGAATCCCAGGGACGGGGGAGCCTGATGGGCTTCCGTCTATGGGGTCGCACAGAGTCGGACACGACTGAAGCGACTTAGCAGCAGCAGCAGCAGCAGCCACTCGATACACATGAGTTTGAGCAAGTTCCGGTAGTTGGTGATAGACAGGGAAGACTGGCGTGCTGCAGTCCATGGGGTCACAAAGAGTTGGACACCACTGAGCAACTGAACTGATTGAAAAATGTGTAGACTGTGAAATTTAGTTCAAACTATTTCACCTATAAAACCAAATTTATGTCCTATGTCATTTCCTCCCGCCTTAACACTGATGGTCTTGTCTACCACCCAGTGCAGAATTTTGAAGTGAAAGATCCTGTCATTGTTTATGGTAATTCTAGGATCTAGCACAATGTAGAGCCCGTACGTTGTAGAAACTAGTACTTTCTTGTACACAAATGAACTTCACAGTTCCCCAGATCTACCAGACTCTTCCAGGTCTAAATGCATTCCATACACACTCCCCTTATTGGAGTCTTAGAAATTCCCTGGTGTCAAGATTGAAAAGCCAGTCAACCAAGTTTTTGGTGGGGGTGGAAACTTATTGGAAGGATTTAGAGGGAATTGCACAGAATTAAAAAGCAAGAGTGACAGTCAAGGTGGCAGGAATGGAACAACCTCTACCCGACGCCCTGACCTAGGATTCCTCTCTACAGACCATCTGTATCAAGTCCACAGTGTTGGCAACCCCAAGGCTATGTGATCTTAACAGTTTCAACAGTAACTTCTCTCTCTCAATCTCTGCTCTCCTAGTTCAAAATCTCAAAAGAGAGATTTTGATTGGTGGCACACTATGGCTTCACTCCCTCGAATAAGTTCTTCACTGTACTTGAACCCAATGGCCATGGTTCAGGAACCACTGGCCACTGCTGCTGCTGCTGCTGCTAAGTCGCTTCAATCGTGTCCGACTCTGTGCGACCCCATAGACGGCAGCCCACCAGGCTCCCCTGTCCCTGGGATTCTCCAGGCAACAACACTGGAGTGGGTTGCCATTTCCTTCTCCAATGCATAAAAGTGAAACGTGAAAGTGAAGTCACTCACTGGCCACTAGTAAGCCCTTTATTATTTTTACCTTTATTTGTTTTTGCAGGAAAATTATTTTACAATGTTGTATTTTCATTTCATGCATATTCAGTCGTGTCCGACTCTGTGTGACCCCATAGACAGAAGCCCACCAGGCTCCCCCGTCCCTGGGATTCTCCAGGCAAGAACACTGGAGTGGGTTGCCAATTCCTTCTCCAATGCACAAAAGTGAAAAGTGAAAGTGAAGTCGCTCAGTCATGTCCGACTTTTAGCGACCTCATGGACTAGAGCCTACCAGGATCCTCCGTCCATGGGATTTTCCAGGCAAAAGTACTGGGGTGGGGTGCCAGTGTTGGTTCCTGCCATATAACAACATGAATCAGTCATAATTATACATATATATCCCCTCCCTCTTCAGCTTGCCTCCCTTTCCCTGATCCTATTTCTCTAGATGTGGTACACAAACACACACACACACACACACACAGGAATATTACTCAGCCATAAAAAGGAACAAATTTGAGTCAGTTGTAGTGAGGTAGATGAACCTAGAGCTTGTTATACAGAGGGTAATATGCCCTTTACCAGTGCCCATGAATGAGCACAGGCATTCTGATAAGACGATGCAGTGTGGAAGTAATGACTGGCAATTTCGTGCAAATAAATTCCCTGAGCCCATCTCAATTCTAAACTCTTACTCCTCCTTCAACGTAGTTCACAAGTTAAGTTTCTGAGGGCTGCTGTCAACATGTAAGTTACTGTTGGATAGTTTTCAGCAGTCAAATTAATATTTTCATTCATGTGCAACTTTATCAAATAAATTAAAACAGTAAAACATACTTTAAATGTTTTTACAGAGGTTCTATCATGATACACTTTCTCACCTGCCCTTTAATTTCATCACACAGTGGATAGACTCAGTGGTAAAAATGATGACCATATATATTTATATGTGTAAATACACACACACACACACACAATAAATGGATAATCCATGTTTATTTACATTACAGTGCAATCACTGAATGGGATAATGTACTTATAGACTCATTCTGGCTAAAGATTTTTCTTAATTTTAAGTAGCACTATTTTAAGGTATATTTCCATTTTCCACCAATACTGGTGGAAACTTCAGCATGAGCTATGGAGAACAAAGGTCAGCAGATTCTGAGAAGGTTCATTCATTATTTTTTTAATTGAGCACATTACAAAAGCAAGGCAATTGCACCACAGGCTAGGGACACAGTTGAGTTTTAAAAATTGTTTTCTAAAATTTTGGCAAAATGATTAGTCCACTATTTGGAAACTGAGTTTTCAGAAGTACAGAAAGATATTTTTGAAAGTGAGGTTATTTAAAAGAAATTCTTAAGTGAGTAACTGTAAAGTTAGCATAAACTTAGGTATGAAAAGTTGGTTGACACATTTTCCAGTTAACGCAGCTGTGTAACAAGTTAATAACTAGGTTATTACCTAGGCTAACAACTAGCTGTTATGTTAGGACTGTGTGGGTCAGGTATTCAGACAGGGCACAGCGCAGTTGGCTCATCTCTCCTCCACGACGTCTGGGTCCTCAGATGAAAGACTTAAGCGAAAGACTAAGGGCTGAAATTATCCTTCCTCCCTTTCTTCCCTCACACATTTAGTGATCAATGCTATAATAAATCTTGGGGTAGTGGGGAGTCCCCAGTTCCTCTCTGTGTGGGTCTCTCCTTCTGATTTCTCTACATGGGCTAGACTGCACTTTCTTACACTATGGTGGCTGGTCTGGGCTACAAGATCAAGTGTCCCTGAGAGACAAACCAGGTGAAAGTTCCATCACCTTTTATGACTTCAGGACTATTTCTGTTCCATTCTCTTGGCTAGAAGTGAGTCTGAGGCTTGCTCATATCAAAGACAAAGGAAAAAGACTCCAATTCTCAACGGAGGACTGTTAACATCACATTGTAAGGAGGGTCACATGGAGGGCATGTATTGATGTAGCCATCTTTGGTAAAGATCCACTATAAATTAGATATTGCTAATTTTTATTATAAAAATATGCCTTAAAATACACACACACACACAAATAGCTTTCTGGCCAAATAATGATAACACTTGTAGTTGCCGTTCAGTCATGTCCAAGTCTTTGCAACCCCATGGACTGCAGCATGCCAAGTTTCCCTGTCCTTCACTATCTTCCCCTTGTACACAAAAGTATAAAATAGTTGCATTTAGTACTTTTTATTACCTTAAAATGACTTTTCATACTCATTCATTTCATGGTAACATTTCATCTTTTGCATTTTCTCTGGGAATAATAGCCAGGTAGGCAGTTCACTTCTGAAACTAAGACAAGCAAAATTTTTCACCAAAATATTTTTAGGCATGAAGTGGTTGCCCAGAAGCACATAAGGGAACAATTACTGGTTACTGATTACCTGGCAATCAAAGCTGATGTATACAAGACAACTGTCAACTTAAAAAATAGTTACAACTTAGAGGTTGAGAGTTATGTTTTATTTGGTGGGAATTTTTAGGACTTCAAGCTTGGGAGACAGTATCTCAAATGAGCTGAACTGTTTTGAGGAGGCAGGGGAAAAGTCAGTTTATACACAAGTTTACAACAAGGGGCAGGTAGTCTGAAGTTCAAAAGATTGCTGGTAATTAAGGGAAAAAGATAGCTCAAGTTAAGGAATTTAGTACTTTTTTTATGTATGGGAAGATGCAAGAGTCTGGGCTAACTAAAATTATTCCATTCATATGCATCTCAACTTTCGGGGCCAGCATCCTGTGATTTGATTTTTCACATCCTTCTTTCCTACTGATGAGTGGTTGATGGCTGCCAGATAGCAGGCAGGTTTTCCTTGACATCCTCTGGACTCAGATATTCACATTTGGAGGGCTGGAATAAAGGATTGCTGTGACAGCCCTGTTTACTGATATAGCAGGAAATACTCCATGTCACAAAACCAAGAATCAGAAAAGATCTCAGGTAATGAACTAACCTAGTCATGCTAAGTTCTCCCAGGGTCCATCCAGATTCACTTTTAGAAAGACCCTCCTTATTCCTAAACCTTCCCATTTTAAGTCCCATTTCCTACTAAAGGCAGCATTGACTAGACTGAAGAGCTTGTTCTTTCTGAAATAGTATTTTTTTTTCTCTTTCTACTTCAGTGTCACAGAAGTTAACGTCTTCTATTTGTTTCACTATCTTCTGATTTAATTTCCCTCCTTAAGTAAATTCTCCACATTCTGGTAGAAGGATAGTCAAATCCTTCCCCCACTTTTTGCAGTCACATACATTAACTTGTATGGTTCTCAATACAACCCATGAATCACTAAGTAATTATCAGCATCTTCCATAATTGTGAGTCAGGAAGATCTGCTGGAGAAGGGATAGGTTACCCACTCCAGTATTCTTGAGCTTCCCTTGTGGCTCAGCTGGTAAAGAACCCACCTGCAATGTGGGAGACCTGGGTTCTATCCCTGGGTTGGGAAGATCCCCTGGAGAAGGGAAAGGCTATCCACTCCAGTATTCTGGCCTGGAGAATTCCATGGACTCTATAGTCCATGGGGTCACCAAGAGTCAGATGTGACTGAGTGACGTTCACTTCACTTCACTTCTATAATTGTAACTGCATCATTCCAAATGCCTTCAGCTCAGAGCGAGAAGGAGGGAAGTGGTTGTACTTCATGGAGACAGAAGATGACAGCAAATCGTGACATCCTTATGGAACTGTCACCGACAAACACAGAAACGAAAAATTCATTTGAGAAACATAAAAATTCTGAAAATCTAAGAATTATGACTCTTGATTCCAGTTTATGATTCATCCATGAAATTAATAAAAGACATGAATTAAAAAAAAAAACATGAAATAAAAAGCTATAAATTTAAAAGATGCTTGCTCCTTGGAAGGCTATGACAAAACTAGATAGCATATTGAAAAGCAGAGATATCATTTTGCCAACAAAGTCCATATAGTCATAGCTACGGTTTTTCCAGTAGTCATGTACAGATTTGAGAGCTGGGCCATAAGGCTGAGCACCAAAGAATTGGGGCTTTTGAATTGTGGTGCTAGAGAAGACTCTTGAGAGTCCCTTGGACGGCAAGGAGATCAAACCAGTCAGTCCTATAGGAAATCAACCCTGAATATTCATTGGAAGGATTGATGCTGAAGCTTTAATACTTAGGCCACCTGATGGAAAGAGCCAACTCATTGGAAAAGATCCTGATACTGGGAAAGAAGGAAGGCAAAAGGAGAAGAGGACAGCAAAGACAGATGGTTGAGTAGCATCCCTGGTTCAATGGACATGAGTTCGAGCAAACGAGGAGAAAGTGAAGGACAGGGAAACTTGGCATGCTGCAGTTCATGGGGTCGCAAAGAGTCGGACACAATTTGAACAACAGCAACAAGAATTATGACAGGAATCAGGAACTGATGCTGAGAAGAAAATAGACAGGATCTTCATGGAACTTTGTTCAGCCCATACATTTCACTTAAAACAGGTCATCCAATCTTTTGAAAAGCTACCATCACCTCAGTAAGAATTCTTTACCAGACCTTCCTCATCTGCCAGGTCTGATATTCACTCATTTTATGCGAACGCAGATCATTCAGAATCTAAAGAGGCACTGAGGTTATTGAATAAAATGGTTAAAAGCACCTGTTCAAAAGGATGTGTGGCCTTTGATGTAAGACTGCCTGCATGTGCGCTAAGTCGCTCCAGTCGTGTCCGATTCTGTGCAATACTATGGACTGTAGCCCACCAGGCTCCTTTGTCCATGGGATGCTGATGTGAGACAAGGCAGTTTCAAACGGGCAAAGTCTGATTAACCCAGTCAACATCCTTTTTCTACTTCCTATGCAGGACCCGAGACCAGATGCTTTTGTCAAGCTAGTTTTCATTCTCCGTTCACTACTTTTCCTTTTTCACATTCTGAGTCACCGTTTTGAACAGAATTTTGTGTAATATCAAAACAGTGTCATCCCAGCGCACCAGCCCCAAGTATCTAGTATCCTGCATCGAACCTGGACTGGCAACTCGTTTTATGGGGAGGGAGGTGGGAGGAGGGTTCAGGATGGGGAACACATGTATACCTGTGGCGGATTCATTTTGATATATGGCAAAACCAATACAATATTGTAAAGTTAAAAAATAAAATTAAATTAAATTTTAAAAAAATACAGTGTCATAAAAAAGTGTCTTCAGAAATAGTTTTCCGCAGCAATAGTCTAAAGCAGACTTATATTTAGAATCAGGAAGAAGCTATCTGAAGTCCCTCTGAGGTCACATGGACAGATACATATCATTTGCTTTTGAATATATTACTATATAATGAGTCTTAACTTTCTCCATTATATATGTAGTCCTTTCAAAACTCCCAAAATTCAAAGGCCTTTTCCTTCTCTTTTCCTATTAGAAACATTTGTTCTAATTTTTAAAAATTAATTTTTAATGGAGTACAGCTGATTTACAATGTTGTGCTAATTTTTGCTGTACAGCAAAGTGAATCAGTTACATATTATATATTTATATATCCACCCTTCTAAATTTCTAGATTTTGTATAGCACTGAAATATTTTTAATCAGAAGTTATTTCTAAAAACATGAAAATTTCTGGGGAGAAAAAAAGGAAAAAAATTGTATTTGGATTTGAATAGGACTAAGATTTCAAATGATTTCCAGAATCATTTACCTAGGGCTTCAAGAGCAACACTTTTGACCTCTAGTTTCAGGAAGGGCACTTACCGCCAGTTGCTCTTATCTAAAATCTGTTTAGCAAGAACCGGCATGGAAAGATAAGAAGCAGTGAAATGGTTTTGCTGATGGCAAATTCTTGATTGCTACAGAAAGTGATTAAAAATACACAGCCTGGTAGTTTGACTTGCTTGAGAGGGGAAGGGGGGTGGAGTGGGAGTTTATATATGCTATGAGTAGTCGGGGTGGGATATGGTCAGGATGTAGTTTACAACAGAAGATGACATCTGTTTCTTCTATTAAAAAAAAAATTTGGCATGTTCTAACTTGTTATATGATCTGTCCAACTTATTTGATCATAGCTGATAAAAACTCTGTTCTAGAGTTCATGACAAATAAAAGGATGACTGGTGTCTGTAGGTTCTCTGATTTTTACAGGTATCTATTTGTAAATGTCTTAGTAGGAAGCTATCTTTGAAGCCTATACTAGAAGATTAGAGTAAGAATGTATAATAAAACCCTTAAGCTTATAATACAGTGATTTTAATTCTTGGACTCTCATGGGTGACCATATGGTTGATTCCAATATACTAGGAAAATACAAAATATATTGGAGTCAACCAAACAGTTGATTCCAATATATATTATGGTTTTGTTTTTTCTCTTGCTCCCTTGGATTGTTTTCAGGCTTTACAGACAAAGCAATTCACCTCATTTTTGTGTAGGGTAGCCACTCACTGCCTACGGATGAAAAGGTCAACATTAGTGTTAATTGACTTAATTACTCTCACATAATGGACTATGTAGAGGCAATACTAACAAACTGGTTTGTCCCTCACTTCTAATTTTACCCTCTCTTTCATCAAGCCACATTTTTAATTACCTTCTCACAGTATCTGTATTTATATTTGCCACTGAAAATTTACTTTTATATATCTGGAACACAAAGCAAAACAATGATACACAGAATGTGTATAAACAACAAGTATTTATGAAGTGCCTAGCATGCTTGATCTCAAAGATCCAGTAGAGATTACAGACCAAGATTTAGAAAAAAATAAGAGACCCCAACTCATCCCATCCCTCACTCTCTTAACTGTTTTTCTTTTATTCTTCCTGGATCAATTCACCGCTGGTCCTAGGGTAATAATCTTAAAATAATGGCATCTGTTTTCCAAGTAAAGCTGAAGTTTGTTGAGTAATTTTTTTTTAATGGGCTAAAAATTATGATGGACTTTGTTTTCTTCTGTAACTCAAATTTAAGCTTGTAAAATTTTATAAATGAACACAGCCAAGCATAGCCAAAGGTGTGCACAATGGAAATACAGAGTAAATCTAACAATAAATCTCTGGCATTCCAATTCAGCCAGTGGACCAATAAACAACATGAAGAGCCCCAGGTACCACTCTTCAATAATTTTTTTTCCCAACTGCAGAATTCAAAAATGCATAAACACTAAGATTACCCAATAGATAAAGGGGAATAAATCAATATAAATGAAAAAGGATTCCCATATTCATCTTCTTCTGTCAATATAAAATCCATTCATAAGTACCAAACAAAAACACCCAACAGTACAATATGAAGAAAGAAATATATATTTTTTGCCTTTTAAATTATATATTATATTTTTTCTTCAAGTGCTTTAAACAAATGAATAGATAGAGGATACTAAATTCTATGCCAAAGGCTTTGACTGTGTGGATCACAATAAACTGTGGGAAATTCTGAAAGAGATGGGAATACCAGACCACCTGACCTGCCTCTTGAGAAATCTGTATGCAGGTCAGGAAGCAACAGTTAGAACTGGACATGGAACAACAGACTGGTTCCAAATAGGAAAAGGAGTACGTCGAGGCTGTATGTCACCCTGCTTATGTAATTTATATGCAGAGTACATCATGAGAAACGCTGGGCTAGAAGAAACACAAGCTGCAATCAAGACTGCTGGGAGAAATATCAATAACCTCAGATATGCAGATGACACCACCCTTATGGCAGAAAGTGAAGAGGAACTCAAAAGCCTCTTGATGAAAGTGAAATGAATTGGTCACTTCACGTCAATTTTGTTCTTTACTTAAAAGTGATCATCTATCACTATGCCTCAGTAGAGGATTATTTCAATAATAAATGAAATAAAGAATAGATATTTGACCTTCTAAAATATATCTATCTTATAGCTTATGGTAAAGAAAAAAAAATCCAATTATTCCCAAGAGAATTTAATTTTCTTGGAAAGAAAAAGACTTGCAAGATAAAAATTAAAATGATATTATGATACTGAAATACATACATAAATCAAAAGATTAAAAAAATAAACTATTAAGCTTAAGTACCTGTGAAAATGAATTGTTTTTCCCTCAGCTCCAGTGAACAAAATCACTTATTAGAAATTACCAGTGAGTCCTCAGTTTTAACATCCCTTAGCTTAATTCTTCAATTTGATTAATGGAGAAAATGAACTACAAATGCAGTCAACTGAAGTAAGTTTTTGTGAGCTGTAGAAGCAAAGGCATGTGGAGCTACTTCTTCAGTGATCTACAGAGACAGAAGGAGAGACAGGGTAGAAATAAACAAGAACTAAAAGTTGGGAACTGAACCTGTATGCAATAAACAAAAGGAAAGAGTAACCGAAACACAATAAGACCCCATGGGCAGGAAGCCTGCCCCCATGTCCTCCACCTGCCTTTTGTCTGTGGAGAATCTTTAGCCAAAGAGTAAGTTTAACAGGAGAAGTGAGAAAATGCAGAAACAAAGAAAAATAGTCAAAGGAAACCAAATAATAATAATGCGGCCATTTAGTATAGTTAGGAACTTATAGTTTCTCCTCAAGGGCCATAAGTAATGTTCTGAGCCATATTTTATCTTATAGCTACTGAAACTCCCATCAGGTGGAAGAAGTTAACTACATGATGACCAGACCATAGCCATGACATCAGCTGCCACAATGCCATGAAATGACCTCTAGAAATGGAAACAAATTGACCCTGGAACTGAAGATTAATTGTACTTATCAATGACCAATTTCAAGATGATTGTCAGAACAGACTGTGCTGTTTCTTCATGTAGCCCCTTTCCTCAGCCCACTGATTGTCAGATGGGAAGGAGTTGGTCTTTGAACAGGTATCCACCATCCCCATTGGCATCCAAAATAAAGCAAACTCTCCTTTCTACCAACCTGGTGTCTTCACTGGCTTTTTGAGTGGCAAGCAGCTAGAGCCCAGTTTTGATTTCAGAAGCATCACTAATAATGCTAACTTGAAGGTCATCTCTTATTTTATCTGAAGATATATTACTAACCTATCATGTTAACATGCCATTAGAGAAATAAGAATTAATTCTGGAGGCAGCAGATTGGAACAGATTTTACAGAAGAAAATGCTGAATTCAAATCTTATTTTGTACCACTGTTCAGTTATATGATATTCACAAAATCACTTCATCTTTTTGAGCTTCAATTGATCTTTAAAATGGGAATAGAACAGTTAAGCCATGGGAATTAATCAAAGAATGATAAACTATGACATATGTAAAGCATAATACCTGGCACATAGTAGTTATTTTGGAGGAAAAAAAAAAGTTTTTCCATTCCAGCTGTCCTAAAGAAAGAAAAGTTTGGGGAGAAAAGCCACAATATAAAGGAAAACCAGTGAAGCAAAAAATTTATCCTGTACAAGTAACTTAAAATGAACAAATATTTCCAGGCACATTATATAGTCATTCAAATTCTTAGTGAGTTCCAGCAGGTGCTGAATATTGCATTAGACCATGAGGATCTAAACAAGGAGAATAAGTCTTGACCTTTTCAAGTAAGACAGTTAAGGAGGGAAGACATTTACTAACAGTTACCCCAAAATGTGGTAAAACAAATAAAAGCATGAACGTATAGATAAAGGCACAATGAAGTATATCTGTAGTCACAAAAGAACTTACACATCACTTCCGTTTGTGCCTAGAGAATCAGTAGGTATTAATAGTTTAATACCTACATAATATATTGTTTATGAAAGAGCAGTGCCAGTCCAGCAGCCTCAGGATCACTTGTGCATCGGTTAGAAATTCAACTTTGAGGGTCCCAGACCTATTGAATCAGAAACCCTGGATTCAGAGCCAGTAATCTATGGTTTAACAAACCTTCCAGGTGATTCTGATGTATAGTAATGTGTGAGAACCAAAATACGAAGCACTCAACAAGTAAATGAGGAAGATAACATTTCAGACAAGAAATGTTATCGAGTCCAAGATCACTCTGCTCACCATACAACAGGCAAATAAGTCTGAGAGACAAGGTATTGAGGTAAGGAACACAACTTTTCTTTGCCATCTGAGAAGATGCTAGACTAATGTCTCAAAATAACCATCTTATTGAGGTCCGAATGCCAAGTTCTTTTACAGAACTTAATTTCTTTTCCCTAAAAATTTCTGCACAGTAAATGGGTGTCACACATATATAAAAACAGAGAAAAAAATGAAAAATCCTATTAAAGAAACTTGATCAAAGCATAAATAATATTCTCATAACAGATTCCACCGTGATTAATTCCATACTTCAGTGCCATTCAAAAACACCTCTGCTCCAGCATGTGAATGTTGGAGGTGGAAAGAGAGGAGCTAGTGATTGCTAACTGGGTACCCTGGGAAAAACCATCCAGTTTTACTCATCCTCAGTTTTCTCATTCAGAGAATGGACAAAAACCCATTCCAAAAAGAGTTATGAGAATTAAATAGAATAGGCATGTCAAAGTCACTGTGAAGTTTAAAGAATCAATAGGTATTAATATGTTGCACTGTACGGTAGGTATGCATTGCAAGGTAGTCTTGTAAATCATATAACAACTCTTAACTGTTTCTGTGGAGGAACTGCCAAACATGTATTAATATATAAAAGGTATTCTAATTGCTAGGGTGGAGGCACATTAGAAATACTTTTAACTTTTTTAATTTATATTGGAGTTTGGCTGATTAATGGGCTTCCCTGATGGCTCAGTGGTAAAGAATTTGCCTGCCCATGCAGGAGACACAGGTTCAATCCCTGGGCCAGGATGATCCTCGGGAGAAAGAAATGGCAACCCACTCTAGTATTCTTGATTGGAAAACCCCATGGACAGAGGAGCCTGGCGGGCTACAGTCCATGGGGTCGCAAGAGTCGGATATGACTCAGTGACTAAACAACAGCAGCTGATTAACAATGTTTTGATAGATTCAGGTGAATACAAAGGGGCTCAGCCATACATATACATGTATCCAATCTCCTCCAAACTCCCCTCTCATCCAAGCGGCCACACAACATTGCACAGAGTTCTCTGTGCTATACAGTAGGTCCTTGCTGGCTATCCATTTTAAACATAGCAGTGTGTACATGTCAATCCCAAACTCCCTAACTATCCCTTCCCCTCATCCTTCTCCCACCCCTCATAAAGCTAAGTCCTTTCTCTAAGTCTGTGAGTTTGTTTCTGTTTTGTAAATAAGCTCATTTGTACTGTTTCTTTTTAAGAATGTTACACATATAAGGAATATCATAAGATATTTCTCCTTCTCTGTCTGACTTCACTCGGTATGACAATCTCTAGGTCTATCCATATTGCTGCAAATGGCATTACTTCATTCTTTCTTTCTATGCCAAACAAGCCTTGACTGGTTAAGGCTACAAATCCAAAGTCAGACCCTACCAAACATGAACAGAAGGAAGAAATATCTGAGGGTCAGATGCTCACAGCTGAAGAGAAAACCCAGATCCTTCTGCCTCTGGCCCCATTTCCTCTGTGGATGTAATTAACAACTGACACCTAATGATAACACAAGCAGAACTAGGAACAGAATCTGGTCTGCACTAAAGGTAAAAGTCTACAGGTTTTGCACCTGGATGTAAATGAACAGCAGACTAACTGCTGATCCTAGACACAGATAAGAGAAAGCATCCAGTGAAATACATTCAGACTCCAGGATTAGAAGAGTTTCCAATTTCAGATGCAAAGACAGAATTTTACCATCAACAAAGCCAAAGGGGAAATGACATTTGAAAACCAACAGATAGAGTTTTTTGCCTTCTCCTGGCTAAAAGCCAGGCGTTCAAGCCAAAAAGGACAGGATTCAAAGTCAGTTAAAAGCAGGAGGAGTAATTGCAGACATTCTGCCTCCAGCCAAGTTGAGGGTAATACAAAAAAACCTTGACTTCTTTGGGGACCTAGTTTTAGCCATAAAACCCTTGGAAAAAATCAATGCAAATGAAAATACAGATCCAGTGCACAAAACATATCAGAGTCTGTCAGACTACCTCCTACTAACAGAGGACCTCAATCTCTCCTTTCTTCCTTTGTATAAATCCTTTACTGTTATTTTACTTGCAACAGTTAATGATGCCAAATCCAGGCAGTGCCAAGTATAATAGATCAGGACAAAGCTGAGATATCACTTAAAGAACATTATGGTTTTATTAACTGTTTTAGCTAAATAAATTTATATACACTTCTGGTCCTTATGTATAAAGATATTTTTGGAGCCTTTTTTCTGATAACAAAGGTTAGATGCTTATAATAAACTGGAATATTCAGAAAAGTGCTGAGAAAAAAATGACAATTATGATTCCCTCACTTAGTGGTAATGGTTGCTAACAATTTACTGTATTTCCCTGAAGCTTTTTAACATATATTTATATTGTTTCATCACTTAGCATCTTGCCATAAGTACTTTTCCATATTGTTAAAACAAAAACTCTTTGAAAGATATGATTATCATGCCTGCATAGAACTCTACCAAGAGTTTGTGGTAATATAAACATGTCTCTATTGATGAAAGTTTAATTTTTCACCCATTATTATGCATGTTGTGATTAATTTCTTTGTGCATAAACCGTTGTTTGCAGCTCACGAAGCTCAATATCAAAAGAACAAGCAACCTAATCAAAAAAATGCACAGAAGACCTAAATAGACATCTCTCCAAAGAAGACATACCAATGGCCAATAAATACATGCTATGCTATGCTAAGTCACTTCAGTCGTGTCCGACTCTGTGCAACCCCATAGACGGTAGCCCTATGGGATTGCATAGGGCTATGCATCCCTGGGATTCTCCAGGCAAGAACACTGGAGTGGGTTGCCATTTCCTTCTCCAATGCATGAAAGTGAAAAGTGAAAGTGAAGTCGCTCAGTCGTGTCCGACTCTTAGCCACCCCATGGACTGCAGCCCACCAGGCTCCTCCGTCCATGGATTTTCCAGGCAAGAGTACTGGAGTGGGGTGCCATTGCCTTCTCCGCAATAAATACATGAAAAGATGCTTAACATCACTACTAGAGAAATGCAAATCAAACCTACCATGAAGTTATCACCTCACACTGGTCAGGATGGCCATCATCAAAAAATTTACAAATAAATGCTGGAGACTGCATGAGGGAAAGGAAACTCTCCTACAATGTTGGTGGGAAGGTAAACTGGTTCAGCCACTATGGAGAACAGTATGGAGGTTCCTTAAAAAACTAAATGTATAACTATCACATGACCCAGCAATCCCATTCCTGGGTATATAGCTGGAAAGGAAAAAAAAAACCCATAATTTCAAATGATACATGCACCCCAATATTCATCACAGCACTATTTACCATAGCCAGGACATGGAAGCAACCTAAATGTCCATCAACAAATATACAATGGAATATTAGCCATAAAAAGAAATGAAATTGTGCCATTTGCAGACACACGGATGGACCTAGAGACTGTCATACAGAGTGAAGTAAGTCAGAAATAAATATGTATATATAGTTGTTTGCATTCAAAAACTTTCTAAACAGTTGATGCAGTATTACCATAAAGCCTTTAATATTTTTTTGCGATGCCTCAAGTCTTTTTTGTTTCATATGCAAGGATAAATTAGATTCAGATCATATTACCATATTATCTCTTTTTTCTTCTTTTCTATTTATCTATAATGGAATCTGTCAATATCTGTCAAAAATAATTGTACTAATTTGCCTGATTCTTTCACTCAGCATAATTTTAGCTTTTTCCCTAAGCACTGAATAGTTTTTGGAAACCTATTTTACCATTTTGGGGTGGGGGGGTCGTTGAGAACATTCCAGTTCTACTTCCTTCAGTTCAGTTCAGTCAGTCACTCAGTTGTGTCCAACTCTTTGTGACCCCATGGACTGCAGCACACCAGGCTTCCCTGTCCATCACCCAATGCCTAGAGCTTGCTCAAACTCATATCCATTGAGGCAGTGATGCCATCCAACCATCTCATCCTCTCTCATCCGCTTTTCCTTCTGCCTTCAATCCTTCCCAGCATCAGGGTCTTTTCTTAGCCAATTTCAATTATACACACAATGTTATCAACTATCAGATCAGATCAGATCAGTCGCTCAGTCGTGTCCGACTCTTTAGGACCCCATGAATCGCAGCACGCCAGGCCTCCCTGTCCATCACCAACTCCTGGAGTTCACTCAGACTCACGTCCATCGAGTCAGTGATGCCATCCAGCCATCTCATCCCCTGTTGTCCCCTCATCCTCTTGCCCCCAATTCCTCCTAGCATCAGAGTCTTCGCCAATGAGTCAACTCTTCGCATGAGGTGGCCAAAATACTGGAGTTTCAGCTTTAGCATCATTCCTTCCAAAGGAATCCCAGGGCTGATCTCCTTCAGAATGGAATGGTTGGATCTTCTTGCAGTCCAAGGGACTCTCAAGAGTCTTCTCCAACACCACAGTTCAAAAGCATCAATTCTTCGGTGCTCAGCCTTCTTCACAGTCCAGCTCTCACATCCATACATGACCACAGGAAAGACCATAGCCTTGACTAGGCGAACCTTTGTTGGCAAAGTAATGTCTCTGCTTTTGAATATGCTATCTAGGTTGGTCATAACTTTCCTTCCAAGGAGTAAGCGTCTTTTAATTTCATGGCTGCAATCACCATCTGCAGTGATTTTAGAGCCCAGAAAAATAAAGTCTGACACTGTTTCCACTGTTTCTCCATCTATTTCCCATGAAGTGATGGGACCGGATGTCATGATCTTCGTTTTCTGAATGTTGAGCTTTAAGCCAACTTTTTCACTCTCCACTTTCACTTTCATCAAGAGGCTTTTTAGCCCCTCTTCACTTTCTGCCATAAGGGTGGTGTCATCTGCATATCTGAGGTTATTGATATTTCTCCCAGCAATCTTGATTCCAACTTGTGTTTCTTCCAGTCCAGCGTTTCTCATGATGTACTCTGCATAGAAGTTAAATAAACAGGGTGACAATATACAGTCTTGATGTACTCCTTTTCCTATTTGGAACCAGTCTGTTGTTCCATGTCCAGTTCCAACTGTTGCTTCCTGACCTGCATACAAATTTCTCAAGAGGCAGAGCACGTGGTCTGGTATTCCCATCTCTTTCAGAATCAACTATAGTCATCATTTTATACAGTAGATCCTCAGATTTTATTCATCTTATAACTGAAATTCTGTACCTTATTACCAACCTCTCCCTATTTATCCCATCACAAGCCCCTGGAAACCACTTTTCCACTCTCTGTTTTTAAGAGTTCCACTTATTTATATTCCACTTGTAAGGAGCACCATGCAGTATCTGTCTTCCTCTGTCTGGTTTATTGCACTTAGAGTACTAGCCTCCAGGTTGATCTGTGTTGTCACAAATGACAGGACTTCCTTCCTTTTTAAGGCTGAATAATATTCCTAAATGTGTGTGTCTGTGTGTACATAGTTTTCTTGATCCATTCATCTGAAACAGACACTTAAATTTTGAACATCTGTTTTGGAATGACTGCATGGTACTTCATCTCAGGAATTAAAATTACACATATAACATAATAGTAATATTCTTACTATTGGGTAGGTAGGTTAGAACTTAGCACCACCAGTTTATATTGCTGAAATAAACTGCCTAGTACATTTTTATATGCATTTCTGATTTCAATAAAGGGAATAACTACTATCCACACTGTAAAATACATATTTCAAAATGTTGTCCAAAAAGGTTTATTATTTCCAGAAGCTATATATTAAATAAATCATTCTTCACAGGTCAGATATGAGTCCTTAAAAAGAGTCATTCTAAAATACTTTTATTTTAGTTTGCATTTCTTGCATTAATCAGTGGTTGAGTGTTTCAAAATTTATTTTGTAATTAAATATTATTTTATTAATCATCTATGTAAGGTGTCTTTTAATTATCTATGTAAGGTCTTTATCTTAAGACGTTCACTCTTTTGTTCTTATTTATAATATAATGTTATTATGTTATTTATAAGATAAATGCATATTAATAATTAAATGTCACCTATCACTAATATAAACATTTACTATTCTAGTAATTTTTAACAAAGTTTAGTGTTTATATAGCAAAATCTATCAATATTTCCCTTTACATTTTCCCTGTAATCCTTTGAATGATTTGCTTCAATCTATTATATGGAAAATATTTATACTTACTTCCATATATCTTTTATTTTTAGGGATTTTTCTTCTTTTGCATTTAACCTTTAAATTCATACAAGATCTATCTTGCTGTTAGGTACAACAAAATGGACCAAGTTTACAGCTATTCAATTGGTCTAATATCTTTTATCTAATAATTGTCTTCTTATAGTATGTAATGCTCAAAATTCTCCAAGCCAGGCTTCAGCAATATGTGAACCGTGAACTTCCTGATGTTCAAGCTGGTTTTAGAAAAGGCAGAGGAACCAGAGATCAAATTGCCAACATCCGCTGGATCATGGAAAAAGCAAGAGAGTTCCAGAAAAACATCTATTTCTGCTTTATTGACTATGCCAAAGCCTTTGACTGTGTGGATCACAATAAACTATGGAAAATTCTGAAAGAGATGGGAATACCAGACCACCTGATCTGCCTCTTAAGAAATCTGTATGCAGGTCAGGAAGCAACAGTTAGAACTGGTCATGGAACAACAGACTGGTTCCAAATAGGAAAAGGAGTACGTCAAGGCTGTATATTGTCACCATGTTTATTTAACTTATATGCAGAGTACATCATGAGAAATGCTGGACTGGAAGAAACACAAGTTGGAATCAAGATTGCCGGGAGAAATATCAATAACCTCAGATATGCAGATGACATCACCCTTATGGCAGAAAGTGAAGAGGGGCTAAAAGCCTCTTGATGAAAGTGAAAGTGGAGAGTGAAAAGGTTGGCTTAAAGCTCAACATTCAGAAAACGAAGATCATGGCATCTGGTCCCATCACTGCATGGGAAATAGATGGGGAAACAGTGGAAACAGTGTCAGACTTTGTTTTTCTGGGCTCCAAGATCACTGCAGATGGTGACTGCAGCCATGAAATTAAAAGACGCTTACTCCTTGGAAGGAAAGTTATGACCAACCTAGACAGCATATTCAAAAGCAGAGACATTACTTTGCCAACAAAGGTTCGCCTAGTCAAGGCTATGGTCTTTCCTGTGGTCATGTATGGATGTGAGAGCTGGACTGTGAAGAAGGCTGAGCGCCAAAGAATTGATGCTTTTGAACTGTGGTGTTGGAGAAGACTCTTGAGAGTCCCTTGGACTGCAAGAAGATCCAACCAGTCCATTCTGAAGGAAATCAATCCTGGAATTTCTTTGGAAGGAATGATGCTGAGGCTGAAACTCCAGTATTTTGGCCACCTCATGCGAAGAGTTGACTCATTGGAGAAGACTCTGATGCTGGGAGGGATTGAGGGCAGGAGGAGAAGGGGACGACAGAGGATGAGATGGCTGGATGGCATCACTGACTCGATGGATGCGAGTCTGAGTGACCTCCGGAAGCTGGTGATGGACAGGGAGGCCTGGCGTGCTGCGGTTCATGGGGTCGCAAAGAGTCGGACACGACTGAGCGACTGATCTGATCTGATCTGATCTGATAGTATGTAATAGCATGTAATAAAATCTATGCTATATCATTAATATTTATCAAAACATGTTCTATCAGATAATGTATAAATTAATATAGCATATTACACACAGATTCTCATACAGAGAAGAATCTCTTTCTGAGCTCTCTGTTCTATGATAGATTTTTCCCTTATATTCCTTATTCAGCATAAGGTTATTCCAAAAGTTACACTTTCAGACTACATTTTGAAAACTAGTAGTGATAATCCCACACATTCTATTTTACCAGAAAATTAACTATCTTCATACATTTGAGATAAATTATATATATTTTTCAATTTCAAAAACATTCCTGGACAAAAATTCTTTCTGGCAATTTGGTTGAAATCAAAATCACTGGATGAACATATTAAGGGAAACTCTTATCTTTCCTGTACTTGTATTTAGCAGGGAGACAATGACAAACTGCAAGATTTATTAAAAGTTCACCTCTTAACCCTGTCTGTATACATACACCTGCCAGGGAGTCAGTAATTACATAGCCAACATGATACATAGCAAAATAAGAGAATAATAAAGGGGAATTAGCCAACAACCAGAGAGAAATAGAAAAACCATTAAGTCTGTAACACAGTGGTGGGCTTTTCTAATGTTAACTTTAGTCTATTCTGAATCTCAATTCAACAAATAATTTTGCCAGAGCACTAATTAACTTATATATTAACTACTTTCCCTATAAATTACTCAGATGCAAGAGTTTCACACTATTTTTTCATGTATGCAGATATCAAAATATCTGTAGACATTCTCAGTTACCCTCAACTGTTAAAAGCAATCCAGGCCTACTTGAATATTACCTTAAGAGGCCACTAAAACAGAATCCAAACAAAACCGAAAGAGAAGACAAGACAGACAATCGAGAGTTATCAGCAGTTGCCTGATTCATTATGTAGATTGCTCTGAGATTGTTATTTAAGCTAAAAGCAGCCTGATCAAATGATGAAATCAAGCAGTACCATTTCATTAAATGTTTCATTTTGAAATAATCATAGATTCATAGGTAGTTGTAAGAACAAACACAGAACCCATGTACAAACACAGAAACACTGAATGTACAAACAAACAAACACAGAATCTAGTTGTCCCAATGGAAACATCTTACAAAACTACAGAATAGTCTTGCACCTGTAGTGCAAACTAGTGCAAAAAAAAGTAACACATGCAGGAAATTGACACTGATATAGTCAATACATCATCACAAGCATCCCTCATGTTATACTTTTATAATCATGATCACCTTGCTCCCACTGGGAGGGCAACCACTCATCTATTCTCCATGTCTTTAATTTCATTATTTTAAAATATTATAAAAGTAGCATCATATATTATATAACCTTTTAGGATTGACCTGTCCCATTTAGAATAATTCATTGAAAGTTCATCCAGGTTGTTAACATGTATCTGTTCCTTTTTAGTGCAGAAGGGTAGCCTGGTAGGCTGAAGAAGGCAATGGCACCCCACTCCAGTACTCTTGCCTGGAAAATCCCATGGATGGAGGAGCCTGGTGGGCTGCAGTCCATGGGGTCGCTAAGAGTCGGACACGCCTGAGCGACTTCACTTTCACTTTTTCGCTTTCATGCATTGGAGAAGGAAATGGCAACCCACTCCAGTCTTCTTGCCTGGAGAATCCCAGGGGCAGGAGAGCCTGGTGGGCTGACGTCTATGGGGTCACGCAGAGTCCGACACGACTGAAGTGACTTAGCAGCAGCAGGCTGCAGTCCATGAGGTCACTAAGAGTTGGACACGAGTGAGTGACTTCACTTTCACTTTTCACTTTCATGCATTGGAGAAGGAAATCTCAACCCACTCCAGTGTTCTTGCCTGGAGAATCCCAGGGAAGGGGAGCCTGGTGGGCTGCTGTCTATAGAGTTGCACAGAGTCGGACATTACTGAAGTGACTTAGCAGCAGCAGCAGTATGGCACTGATGTGGACTTGGAGGACATAGCTGTTCCAGTTTGAGGCTATCACAAACAAAGCTGCATGGAACATTTGTGTACACTTTTGTATCAACACAAGTTTCATTCCTCTAGGATAAATGTCTAGGAATGCAATTGCTGGGGCAGATGGTAGTTGCAAGTTTTGTTTATTATAAAGTTACCAAACTTTTCTGGGCTAGCTTCCCTGATTGCTCAGTTGGTAAAGAATCCGGATGCCTGCAATGCAGAAGACCCCAGTTCAATTCCTGGGTCGGGAAGATCGCCTGGAGAAGGGATAGGCTATCCACTCCAGTATTCTTGGGCTTCCCCTGTGGCTCAACTGGTAAAGAATTCACCTGCAATGCGGGAGACATGGGTTGGAAGATCCCCTGGAGAAGGGAAAGGCTACCCACTCCAGTATTCTGGCCTAGAGAATTCCACGGACTGTATAGTCTATGGGGTCGCAAAGAGCCAGGCAGGACTGAGTGACTTTCACTTTTTCAGACCTTTCTAGAGTAGCTGTACCATTTACATGCCCACTAACAATGTATTAGTAACCCAATTTTTCCATATTTTTGCCAGCATATAGTAATATCACTATTTTTTAAATTTAATCCACTCTGATTTATGTATAGTGATACCTCATTGTGGTTTTAATTTGCATTTCCCCCAAAACCAATGATTTTAACATCTTTTCTTGTGCTTTCTGCCATCCATATATCCTCTTTGGTAATCTATTTCTTCATGTCTTTTAACCATTTTCAAAACAGATTGTTTTTTTCACTATTGAGTTTAAGATACTAGTCCTTGGTCAACTATGTGGTTTGCAAGTTTTTTTCCCCAAGCTATAGCCTGTCCTTCCAAGTTCTTTGAAAAGGTAAATTGATTGTCTAAGATCATCTGGATTCCTTTGAAGACTTGCACTGTTTTCTTTCTGCTGGTAAATGCTACAGCTAGTTACAGGCATAGGTTTAGAGAAAGCAAGCCTGAGCCATTCTTCAGACTTGCAACCAATGACCTCAAATTCTTTTTTTTTTGCTTCTTACCTATGCTGTTCTCTGTACCTGCTGACCTGATCTCAGAGCCCATCTTGGCTCCTCCAGCTTTTACCAGTGGCCTCCTCATTCTCCTCAGAAACATATTCTCTATTAAACTATCCTCACTGCCATTTCAAATGGGATTTGTGAAGGGAGAGTAGACACAAGTTTACCTCAGTCCACAAACGACCTTGAAAGCTCTTCTCATGTATTTTCAAATTAAGGATGTTTGTTTATGAGGTTCTCTTACAAAAGGATACACCACCAAAATTTTTAGACAAGTGGCAGTCATATATACAAGGAGAAAAGAAACTTCTAATCAATTTTGGATGACATTAAGGAAAAAAATACTGGATATGTAATATTTGGAAAATGATGTCACTTTTCTAGGCATGGGCTTCGTGTTTAAAATGAGATGGTCTGAATCACCTACAAATCCTTTTCAGTTCAGTCTCTATTATAAACTGTAGATGCTTAGAGTAAGACTTTGTACATCAACATGAATATTATACCATCTTTTAATGAAAATATATTTAGTGTATGACTCTCCCTGTGATACAAATGGAAGAGTACAAGATGCTTCCCTGGGATAAATCAATATTTATGAGTCTTTTTTGTGTAAATATAGAGCTTTCGCATTTTCTCATGCACTGTATTCACATTTTAATGTTTTTCATCAGAAAAAGTATGAATATGTTAG
This sequence comes from Tragelaphus eurycerus, assembly GCA_935064755.1. Lineage (NCBI taxonomy): Eukaryota > Metazoa > Chordata > Mammalia > Artiodactyla > Bovidae > Tragelaphus > Tragelaphus eurycerus. The sequence continues at coordinate 4,090,398 of CAKXYN010000034.1, read as the reverse complement.
TCTAAAAGTAATTATCAGATGGAGAGAGATGCTAATAACAGATATATTAATGACAGGGCTATACAAAACCTGCCACTAAAAGATCACAGATCATCTAATGGCTTTGTACCAAATGTATCTTATGAAAGATTATTGCTGCTGATTGTTTTTCTTTTGATGGAAAAAAAATAGATTGGGGAGGTTTATCCACTTGTAAGCTGTAAATATTTGAAAGGTAGATGGTCTATTTTTTCTGCTTAAGGAGAAAAACTGAAGGGAAAAAAAAATACAATGACCTAGTCAAGAGAAAAGGCAATTCAAAATCCTGGAAGCCTCCAAATTCAGAGTTCACAGTTGTCAGCGTTAGGAAATGCATCACTGCTTCCCCAGAAACACATTGCTGCCTTCACTTTCTTTTCAGTCAACAACAACAAAAAATTGGAAATGTTAAACTTCCTCACTGCCCTAGTTCACAGAGTAGAGAAAGGAGGTTCATCTTTTTCTCTTGCAAAACTGTAACATCTTTGTATATTGATAAAAGGTGAAATTCATCTCTAGTATCATCCAGTAGTTTGGGATATTATCTACATACTTAAGCCTTCCGAACAGTATCCATAAGGTAAGGCATTGTGTTTTTCAGCAATGTAGGAATAAGAAATACTGAAGAACACTATGAAAAAAAGGCATTGATTTTGAGTCCCCAAATAGTAGAATTATAAGGTTAGTAAGGCTATTGAGGTCAATGGTGTGTGTGTATATATATATATATACACATACACACACATTATGTGTGTGTATTTATGTATATATGTATTAACATTTATGTAAGTATAAATTTTCATTATTCTTTAATATCTAAACACAAGTAACAAATAATTTCAGCACAATGATTTCATAACCTACTTAGGAAATATATTCCAACATTTAACAACTCTTACTATCAGAATATACTTCCTTTATCTAATCTAAATCCCATACATTGTAACTTAGATCTATTTCTATCCCCAGTAGGGTTGCAGAACAGCTGGTCTGCATCCTCCATAAAATAATCTCTCATGTATTTGACTCTCATCATTAAAGAGCCTCACAGCCGTCCTTCCTCAGGCAAAATGACCCTAAAGACCTAACTTCGTCTCATAGATCATATTTTCTAAGACTTGAATCATTCCGAAGTTCTATCTTGGGACTGCTCCAAGTTCTGTGCACCTCTCTTTGTTTCCTCTCAAACATCTCTATCTGCTCCTTCCTGACATCTTGGTAGTGATCTACTCTATAATTCCACTGTGAAATCAGTACTAGGGTAGCTCTAATCTAAGAATGCAACAACCATCTTCATTATAAGACTATTCACACCACCCCTAAATCTGTGTCAGAGAGCTACAGAATGAAATCCAAATAATAACTGAAAATTACAATGATCTTGATGTATATTTTCCCCGATATACATGTGTCATGACTAGTCTTATCTCATGAATTCTTGGGCTCTATCATGGGAAAACCATCTGCTACTTCATTCATCTATATGACAATTTTTAGCTTTTTCTATAACAGGAAACAGGAGAAACTAACAGGAATCCTAGAATGACAAGGAAAATCCAAAGAAATCTGCTTACTGATTAAGTTTCACTTTCTAAGTTGATCTAACTAACCCCAAGATGATCTAGACACAGCCATGTCCCCTGAGTAATTAACATGACAAGAAGAGTTGGAAACAATTGTACAGAAAACCATCAGAGACAACACGAAAACCCAAAGGAGGGTCTGTAATCCACTGAACCAAAATGATATCTCCACGGAATGTTCAATGGAAAGAAAAATCAACTGGAATCTGAGTACACTTGTTATTAACTGTCCTCGCCAGATAGGTGGGAACAGCCCAAGGCTTGGTGATAAGTTTCTTATTTGCTTCTCCAAAGCTTAATGACCTGTCATCCAGAGCATACATTCCAATTATCGATGTACAACATTTTGATGTACAGTTTATCACTAAAGACAGTGATAACTATACAAAATGAGGCAAAGCACTAAAGCTGAAGGGAAATACATGAAAACATGAACATGGATTATCTCTGATGACAGAATTATGAGTGATTATTTGTTTCCTTCTACATTTCTATTTCCATACTATTAATAATAAGAATATACTTCTTCCATGAGAAACAAAACTTCAAATCATTCCTCCACATTATTATTTTTGGTAGCCACCAAGTGATGCTAAATTAAGGTTAGCACAGCTGTTCCATTAACTCTGGACATGAAGAACTAATAAATAGAGGGATGAATTTTTAATATTCTGCCTTACTGAGGAATATAATTTTAATATTTTTTTCTCTTTGTCATGCATTTTGTAACTCAATGAGTCTTACCCATGTCCCAAGCAAGAATCACACTTACTAACCAAAACAAATGCTTTTATGTTTCTTGTCTTTCCAATAAAGTACAATTTCTGCATACACCTCTCCAACTTCAGCTAAATCAGCTTGCTGGGTAAAAATGACTTTCTCCCTAATTGTAATCAACTTATCCTATTTTTTCACCTCAAAAAATTCAACTACATTCAATACTAAAGTGGTATATCTAAAATATGGTTCCTATACTGATTCCAATACATTTAAACTGTGACAGATAATTGTGAAAGAAAACCTCTTCAATTTTTCCCAGGATCAGGCAAAGGTCCAGGACATACCAAGGTACTAGGTTAACCTGCTGAATGAATAACTATAAACACTGATGGCAAAAACTGTTCCTTGCTCACTCTTGGCACTTCTCTCCTTACCTATTCCAAAAATATATGTTAGGCAAGTACCACTGTAGGGGATGAAATCGAGGGGCATCATCTTCTCTCTCATAATGAATTTTGGGCACTTTATTTACATAAACAAACAATTCTCAGCAGGAAATTATTAGTCAACTCTAACAAAATCAATCCCAATGGAAATTAAAATTAGGCAGTGGGCATCTTTTCTTTCAACAGTGAGTGTATGTATCTTCCACATAATGATCTCCCTGTAACTAAAATATATCTTATAAACAATGAGACTGTATCTTCCTAGATCTCAGATTTTTTAACCACAACCATATTCTCCAGTTAGTATTCATTTACAGCACAGTTACTCCCACAACTATTACCACTGCAACATCCAAAAATACTTTAACAGCCAATTATTTTAAAGCCACTTATTTAAAACAAATCACTTTATAGATTCTGACTTACTGAAACCTTATCAAAATCCTACTGTGCTGCTGCTACATATCAAATAGGTAAACAACAAAGACCAACCACAGAACATAAGGAACTATACTCAGTATCTGGTAACAAGATAATGGAGAAGATTCTGAAAAAGAATAAGTATATATGAACACATATCTATGTATAACTGAATCAATTTGCTGTACACCTGAAATTAACACAACACTGTAAATTAACTATACTTCAACTAAAAAAAATTATACTGTCTGCAAGAGTCTTCATCTATCAGTAGCATTAAGTTCAGTCACTGACTACACATTCTAGAGAGACATAATTTCATTTTATTTATTCCTTATTTACTTGAGATTAGGTCACTGAAAAACTCCATATCCTCCAAACCCTGGGTTATAAAACTGATAAGTTGATAGGCATCTTCATAGAGCCAGAGTTATTCTAAAATTATGCATCAAAAAGCCTCTTCCCTCTTCTGTGTTGGACACAGTCTTGTAGCCTTTTCTGCCACATCGTCAGTTCTCTTTTCTCTTGTTGGGTCTCTTCAGCATGGTTACTAACTTTCCGAGGACAATGTTTAAAAAAAAAGTCAAGTGCATTACTCCAAAGGTATACAACAGATATTAAATTGAATGTTTGATCCACATATTACAGAAGAAATTAAAGTGATCTACATATTAATCCCTGACTGGGAAGTTACACAAGAATGTGACTCCCTCTGTATGCTGGCGTTTCAGATAAGCCTAGGGTTTGTTATATTTTCATCCATCTTTCACATCAGTAGATGAAAACAATAGAATGGGAAAGACTAGAGATCTCTTCAGGAAAATTAGAGATACCAAGGGAACATTTCACGCAAAGATGGGCACAATAAAGGTAGGGACCTAACAGAAGCAGAAGATATTAAGAAGAGGTGGCAAGAATACACAGAAGAACTGTACAAAAAAGATCGTCATGACCCAGATAACCACGATGGTGTGATCACTCACCTAGAGCCAGATATCCTGAAATGCGAAGTCAAGTAGGCCTTAGGAAGCATCACTACAAACAAAGCTAGTGGAGGTGATGGAATTCCAGTAGAGCTATTCCAAATCCTGAAAGATGATGCTGTGAAAGCACTACACTCAATATGTCAACAAATTTGGAAAATTCAGCAGTGGCTACAGGACTGGAAAAGGTCAGTTTTCATTCCAATCTTAAAGAAAAGCAATGCCAAAGAATGTTCAAACTACCCAATTGCACTCATCTTACACACTAGCAAAATAATGCTCAAAATTCTCTAAGCCAGCTTCAACAGTATGTGAACCGTGAAATTCCAGATGTTCAAGCTGGATTTAGAACAGGAAGAGGAACCAGAGATCAAATTGCCAACATCCGTTGGATCATTGAAAAAGCAAGAGTTCCAGAAAAATATCTACTTCTGTTTTATTGACTATACCAAAGCCTCTGACTGTTTGGATCACAACAAACTGTGGAAAATTCTTCAAGAGATGGGAATACCAGACCACCTGACCTGTCTCTTAATAAATCTGTATGCAGATCAGGAAGCACTTAGAACTGGACATGGAATACAGACTGGTTCCAAATCAGGAAAGGAGTATGTCAAGAATGTATATTGTCATCCTGCTTATTTAACTTATATGCAGAGTACATCATGCGAAACGCTGGGCTGGATGAAGCATAAGCTGGAATCAAGATTGCCAGGAGAAATATCAATAACCTCAGATATGCAGATGACACCACCCTTATGGCAGAAAGTGAAAAAGAACTAAAGAGCCTCTTCATGAAAGAGAGAGAGTAAAGTAGTTTGCTTAAAACTCAACAGTCAGAAAACTAAGATCACAGCATCTGGTCCCATCACTTCATGGCAAATAGATGGTGAAACAATGGAAATAGTGAGAGATGTTATTGTTTTGGGCTCAAAAATCACTGCAGATGGTGACTGCAGCCAAGAAATTCAAAAACACTTGCTCCTTGGAAGAAAAGTTATGACCAACCTAGACAGCATATTAAAAAGCAGAGACATTACTTTGCCAACATAGGTCCATCTAGTCAAAGCTATGGTTTTTCCAGTAGTCATGTATGGATGTGAGAGTTGAACTAAAAGAAAGCTGAGGGCTGATGTTTTTGAACTATGGTGTTGGAGTCAACTCTTGAGAGTCCCTTGGACTGCAAGAAGATCCAACCAGTCCATCCTAAAGGAAATCAGTCCTGAATATTAATTGAAAGGACTGATGCTGAAGCTTTGGCCACTCGGGAAGAACTGACTCATTTGAAAGACCCAGATGCTGGGAAAGATTGAAGGTAGGAGGAGAAAGGAATGACAAGAGGATGAGATGGTTGGATGGCATCACCGATTCAATGGACATGAGTTTGAGTAAATTCCAGGAGTTAGTAATGGACAGAGAGTCCTGGCGTGTTGTAGTCCATGGGGTCACAAAGAGCTGGACATGACTGAGTGACTGAACTGAGCTGAACTGAGATGATAACATGCAAGTCAGGGCAGAAAGAGGAGGCAGAAAAAGAGGCATCACTCTAACGTCCAGGTGGGAGAACCTGCAAGTCAACCAAAGTGTTTAAAAAAAAATTGTATTTTATCAGAGAAGGCAATGGCACATCCCATGGATGGAGGAGCCTGGTAGGCTGCAGTCCATGGGGTCGCTAAGAGTCGGACACGACTGAGCGACTTCACTTTCACTTTTCACTTTCATGCTTTGGAGAAGGAAATGGCAACCCACTCCAGTGCTCTTGCCTGGAGAATCCCGGGGACGGCGGAGCCTGGTGGGCTGCCGTCTATGGGGTCGCACAGAGTCAGACACGACTGAAGCGACTTAGCAGCAGCATTCTCTCCCAAACTCCCTTCCCATCCAGGCTGCCATAAAACACTGAGCGGAGTTCCCTGTGCTATACAGTAGGACCAACCAATGTCTCTTAACGGAATTTAAGCTTGAGTTCAATCTTAAAAGAGGAAGAAGTACATCTCAGAAAGCAAGCTGACCTGCCACCCGTATGTCCCCGCTCTGGGTGGCTCTCCTATGAGTAACAGTTGTTGACTCTTCATTTAGAACATTTCAAGAACTATCAACACCACATTTATTCCTCAAGAGGGCTTTTCATGATGTCTTTGTGTTCTAGCTTTCATTATGTATAACTCCTTCAAGGGCCCAAAGTGGATCAAAACACTGAAGGTTATTTTACAAGAAGCATCAAAATAAATAAATTTTCAAGCCACAGATGATGCCCTAGAAATTTGCAGTAAAGCATTTCTAATATTTCAAAGAAAAAAACTGAGGTGCTATGGTATTACTTTCTGAATGTAAAAACTAGTCAGGCACCAATAGAAATAGGAGCTAATTTATTTTAAATATCTAATTATTATCAAAACATTTACTAATCAACCACTGTATGCAAAAATCAGATCTCCAGCTTTCAAAGGGCTTTAAGCCAATGGGGGACACAAGATACACAGAAAAATTAAAAATACCCATGGTAGAAAAATATAATTGCCAATTCAAGATATTACAGAATCACAAAACTATCAGAATTCTATTTAAATCCCATCCTGTAAAAAATAAATGCAAAGCACATAAATAAAGATATGCAAGCCTCTCCCCATGATGACTAGTATGTTTTTAATTTTTATTTTATATTGGAGTATAGTTGATTAGCAATGTTGTATTAGATTCAGGTGTACAGCAAAGTGCCTCAATTATAAATATAAATACATGTATCTATTCTTTTTCAAATTCTTTTCCAATTTAAGTTATGACAGAATATTGATCAGTTTCCTGTGCTATATAGTACGTCCTTGCTGATTATCTGGAGAAGGCAATGGCACCCCGCTCCAGTACTCTTGCCTGGAAAATCCCATGGACAGAGGAGCCTGGTAGGCTGCAGTCCATGGGGCCGCTAAGAGTCGGATACGACTGAGCAACTTCACTTTCACTTTTCACTTTCATGCTTTGGAGAAGGAAATGGCAACCCACTCCAGTGTTCTTGCCTGGAGAATCCCAGGGACGGGGGAGCCTGGTAGGCTGCAGTCTATGGGGTCACACAGAGTCAGACACGACTGAAGTGACTTAGCAGAAGCAGCTGATTATCTATTTTAAATATTATAGGATTATTTTATACCATAGAATTTATGTCATAGAAAATGAGGATTTCAAAACAAAAAAATGTTAGGTACAACTGTCTCTGATGCCTTCTAACCAACTAAATAGGATCTAAGAACATTCATTTCAGATTAACCAACTTCTCCTACTTACTGAAAAGAAGAATTATAAATTATTGCCTGAGTTGCAAAGGAATACAGTTACTCAACTGGGCTATTCTGCTCGTTCTTCAATAAAGACTTTTAAAGCAGTTCAACATCTGCAAAAGAAATTTATTATCTGGCTTTTTCATTCATTACACATCTAGTAGATAAATATTTTTAAAATGCACAGATCTGGGGATAGAAATTTTAAAATGCTTGTTGAATGAAGGAATGTTGAAGGAGAAATGAATTTCCATGTTGGCATGTGAATGTGAAACTCTTTTTAAGCCCCATTACCACCACCAACATAAATTTTGGGACTTGATAACCTAGATTAGTTCTAAATAGATAAATGCGTATGTTCCAGTCTACTGATTTATATCTATATTCATACATTTCAAAGAGATTATTATTTACGCAATCAAGCAGAACTATTCCTTTGAGCCATTCATGTCTTTTGTATAATTAGGTAATTACGGCATGCTAGCCATAGTAAAATAATACGCAAGAAATGCTGGGAATGACTGTGAGACCTTATTTTAAAAATGTACATGACCAAAGAGATTTTGTCTTTGGCAAGGTGACTCTTTAAATATTTGTTATTTATGACTCGTACGACATTGTGGAGAAGGTTAAGTATGAAAGTCTTTATAACTACTTTGCAACGGTCTATTTTGCTGAGGATTGAGACAGGGAGAAGAGATTAACACTCACTGAGGACCCCTCTGTGTACTGGTGCTTTATATACAGAATCTCACAAAACCCTCACAAAATCCTGTGAGACACGTATTATCGGATCCAGTCCTTCACTAGAATAAACAGAGACTCAGAGGGTGCCATTTGTACGCGATGATAACACAGCTGGTAAGGAGAATTATAATTTTAACCCCTGACTGCATGCCTCCAAACCCATGTTCTTCCCACATGAACTATTCTACCCTTAAACGAAGAGCCCAAAATGACTAAAATGGTGGCCAGTATCTACTGTAAGCTTCACGAAGGCAGATTCTCTGCCTCTTTCCCTCTAAAACAGTGACTGACATATTGCAACTACATACTAAAAATGTTTATAATGAATTATGTTAGCTCTTAAAATATTTTCTTCCTCCTCCAGATCTGATTCAAACTCTAAATGACCTAAGAACTAGCTTGTTCACCTAGATAAGAGAACCACAAGCTGCATGAAATGTGAATAATCTACCCCCTGTATCACTGTATTCTACCTCTATAGACATTAGTTATTAAATTAAAAACAGAATTACCATATGAAGCAGCAGTCCTGCTTCTGAGTACATATCCAAAAGAAATAAATATCTCAAAGAGATATCTATACACCTATGCTCACAGCATCATTTTTATAATAGCTAAGATATAGAAATAATCTAAGGGTTCATCAACAAATAAGTGGATATAGAAAATGTGGCATACTACTCAGTGTTCAGAAAGAAGAAAATCTCGTCATTTGCAACAATCGAGGGCATTATGCTAAGTGAAATAAACTGCCAGAGAAAGTCAACTATTGCATGGTATTACTTACCTGTGGAATCTTTTAAAAAGGCAAATTCACAGAAACAGTAAAACAAACAAACAAACAAAAAAGGTCGTCAGAGAATGGTGAGTGGGGGGAACAGAAAGAGGTTGGTAAAAGTGTAAAAACTTTCATTTATAAGAGGAATAAGTTCTGATGGTTTAATGGTGACTATTGCTGATAACGGGCTTCCCAAGTTGCTCAGTGGTAAAGAATCAGCCTGCCAATGCAGGAGATGTAAGAGAGGCGCGTTCAATCCCTGGGTCAGGAAGATCCCCTGGAAAAGGGAATGGTAACCCACTCCAGTATTTGTGCCTGGAAAAATCCCACAGACATAGGAGCCTGACGGGCTACAGTCCATAGGATCACAAAGATTCGGATGTGACTGAGCATACACACACACACCCACACACACACACACACAGTTGATAACATGTGAGCCTGGAGGCTACTTGTAGTCCATGGGGTCACAAAGAGTCAGACATGACTGAGTGACTCACACTATACAATTAACATTTGCGAAGAGAATAAGAAATTAATGTATTTACCAAAAGAAAAACAAAAAAAGATCTAACCAGCTTGTACCCTATCAAGATAAGGTAAAACAACAATTGTATTTTGCATGCAGGTTGACAGTCTGTCTGTATTCTTAACTCAAATACCACAAGCAGTGTTGTCTTTGGGCTTCTTACTTTCCTAAATGTTTCTGAAGTGTTGAGCATCTCTTATAAAAGTTCTGAATAAGACAAAGTAATGTATTATTGATTTACCCAAGTTGTCTTCCTGGAAAACTCAAGAGTATGTTAGAAGTAGGCAAAAACCTCCTTGTGTTTACAAGTAAAAGGAAATTAATTTTAGGCTCAGATAAATATAAAGTGCTTTCTCACTTATCTGAAAATCTACTGGGTCATCCATGTATTTTATGAAAAGCAGGATGATTCCTAGGCAAGATCGTTTAGTCCATTGCAAGGCATCAGGCATCCTTCCCTTCTGCGAATCATTGTGAAAATAAAATAAAATCCTGATACATACACAAAACTCCTAGGATGGAGCACTGCTTCTGTTAAGAAGCACTGCTCTAATAGGATGTATGTATGTATGTACGTATGTATGTGTGTGTGTGTGTGTGTGTTAGTAGCTCAAGCGTGTCCACCTCTTTGCGACCCCATGAACTGTAGCCCACCAGGTTCCCCTCTTCATGGAATTCTCCAGGCAAGAATACTGGAGTGGGTAGCTATTCCCTTCTCCAGGGGATCTTCCCAAATCAGGAACTGAAGTATGCTCCTAATCAAAGACTCAGTATAAAATACATAACCATGCATTGATATATGTCACAAAACAAGCTACAGACGTAAGCCTCTGGAATGTTTTACAGTAGTAAAAAATTATTTTAAGTCCAACAAAAATTTTATAAAAAATGATTATAGATATATAAATGGAGTAAGAGGAAAAAAAGAAGATAAAAAGGAAGGAAGAAAGGGTGAGAGACAGACCCCCAAAGAAGTCTGGTGTGTCCTTGTTTATGTCGGGTATGTCGAGATATAAACACACTTTTCAACTCAGCTGCTAAAGTAGATTTCTTTAAGGTCCTTTCCACTCCTGAGGTATACATATCTGTGATTTCTTAACAGACCATAAATACACCATAAAAATAACTTGCTACAAAACAATCAATCAATAACAATCTTTGCTGGAGTCCTTAGAGTCTAAAATGACTTTCAAAAAGCATTTAATTTGCTCATATCTATAACAAGTACATCAACTTCTAACTGATGCCCTTTCCCCCCACAGTAAATACTCTCCTACTAAGCAGGTAATTAAAGATAATGGTGTTGAGCTACACTCACTGCTGGCACTCTTCTTATAGTCATTACAACACCAAAGGCTTCGTTTCTCTATGGGATTCGGATGAGCCTCTTGAATCATATTTGGCTGTTCTTTCCTCTGCCCTTGCCATTCCCAAACCATTCAAAAGTTACGACGGTGTCAATGTGCAGAAAGAAAGGCGAAATAAGCCATCTCAGCCTAAGCTAAAGAAAGTGCTCATCTGCTTTTACTTTTATAAGAGACGGCAGTGTGGTTTGTTGACTTTAGGCATAAAATTTTAATCAAGTGTCAGGACTACTGTCTTTTCCAACTCTTAACTGGTTTTACGACAACCATCCAGCGTTATTTAAAAGGGGGAGAATGCAAAGAGCTGTGAACTATGGTGGTAAATAATGCTGAATGCAAAACATCTGTCTTTGTAACTGTTTGCCTATCAGGTGATATTTGTAATGTAACAGATTTTTAGTTGGGCTCAGATGGCAAACTGGTAAAGAATCCACCTGCCATTGCAGGAGATGCAAGGACATGGGTTTGATCTCCTGGTTGAAGAAGATCCCCTGAAGTAGGAAATAGCAACCCACTCTGGTATTCTTGCCTGGAAAGTCCCATGGGCAGAGGAGCCTGGTAGGCTACAATCCATGGGGTAGGAAAGAATTAGACATGACTACACACTTGAGGACACACAACAGATTTTAACTCTTGAATTTTAAAATTTTCTCAGAGCCACTATTCTAGTGCATATCCAATCCATAACTAATAGGGTATGGATATCATTTACTTACTCCTCCATTCATTCCCCCTTCTTAACTGGCAAATTTTCATTCACTGTTTTAGGTTAAATGTCAAGCATTCAATTAAAGAAGCTCAAACACATCAAGGGATTAAATCAGAATGTTTTGCTTATCTTCAGATGAACAGAAGCTCTGGGAACAAACCCCTATAGCAAATAGAAAATAGTTATCTTATTTAATGGTCATATAACCAGTTGCATGGACAGAAGAGCCTGGCAGGCTACAGTCCATGAGGTTGCCAAAGAGTCAGACACAACTTAGCAACTAAACAACAAACAAACAACAATAACCAATTAGTTAACTGTCATTATTTACCCCCAAAATTACAACTTGCTGGGAACAACCATCAAAAGGAGAATGTTGGATCCCACCAAAAAAAGACACCCCACGTCCAAGGGCAAAGGAGATGCCCCAGCAAGATGGTAAAAGGTGCAAAATCACGTTTAGAATCAAACCCCATACCCACCAGAGATGCTCGGAGGGCTCAAACAAGCCCTCCGAGGGTGCTTGTTAGGGTGCGCACCAGGACCCAGAGACTCCACAGAGACTGAGCCAGAACTGTGTTTGAGTGTCTCCTGCAGAGGTACAGGTCAGCAGTGGACTGCCCCAAGAGCAGTGGCTCTGGCTGCAGCAGACCTGTGTATGGCATAAGGCCTCTTGGAGGAGGTCACCAATATCCCCATCATAGAGCTGCCAGAACTCACACAGGACCGGGAAAACAGACGCTTAGAGGGCACAAACAAAACCTTGTGCACACCAGGACCCAGGAGAAAGGAGCAGTGACCCCACAAGAGACTGACCCAGACTTGCCCGTGAGTGTCCAGGAGTCTCCGGGGGAAGCGTGGGTCGGGGGTGGCCTGCTGCAGGGTCCAGGGCTCTGAGTGCAGCCGTGCATGCGTGGGACCTTTGGAAGGAGGTCCCCATTATCTTCATTACCTCCACCAGAGTCTGGCCTCAGGTCAAACAACAGAGAGGGTACACAGCCCTGCCCATTAATAGAAAATTGGATTCAAGATTTACTGAGCATGGTCCCACCCTTCAGAACAAGACCCAGTTTCCCTCTCAGTCACTCTCTCCCATTAGGACGTTTCCATAAGTTTCTTATCCTTCTCCATCAAAGGGAAGACAGAATGAAAATCACAATCACAGAAAACTAACCAAACTGATCACATGGACCACAGACTTGTCTAACTTAGTGAAACTATGAGGCATGCCATGTAGGGCCACCCAAGACAGATGGGTCATGGTGGAGAGTTCTGACAAAACGTGGACCACTGGAGAAGGGAATGGCAAACCACTTCAGTATTCCTGCCTTGAGAACATCATGCATAGTATGAAGAGGCAAAAAGATAGGACACTGAAAGATGAACTCCCCAGGTCAGTAGGTACCCAATATGCTACTGGAGATTAGTGGAGAAATAACTCCAGAAAGAATGAAGAGATGGAGCCAAAGAAAAAACAACACACAATTATGGATGTGACTGGTGATGGTAATAAAGTCTGATGCTGTAAATAACAATATTGCATAAGAACCTGGAACGTTAGGTCCATGAATCAAGGCAAATTGGAAATGGTCAAACAGGAGATGACAAGAGTGAACGCTGACATTTTAGGAATCAGTGAACTAAACTGGACTTGAATGGGTGACTTTAGATAATCATTTTAACTACTACTGTGCAAGAATCCCTTAGAAGAAACAGAGTAGCCAACATAGTCAACAAAAAGAGTATGAAAGGCAGTACTTGGATGCAATCTCAAAAATGACAGAATGATCTGTTTGTCTCCAAGGCAAACTATTCAATATCACGGTAATCCAAGTCTATGCCCCAAGCAGTAATGCTAAAGAAGCTGAAGTTGAAGCTGAAGCTGTTCTATGAGGACCTACAAGACCTTCTAGCATTAACACCCCCCCCCCAAAATGTCCTTTTCATTATAGGGGACCGGAATGCAAAAGTAAGAAGTCAAGAGAGACCTGAAATAACAGGCAAATTTGGCTTTGGAATACAAAACAGGTCAAAGGCTAATAGAGTTTTGCCAAGAGAATGCACTGGTCATAGCAAACACCCTCTTTCAACAACACAAGAGAAGACTCTAAATATGGACATCACCAGATGGTCAATACCAAAATCATACTGATTATGTTCTTTGCACCCAAAGATGGAGCAGCTCTATACAGTCAGCAAAAATAAGACCTGGAGCCGACTATGGCTCAGTCATTAACTCCTTTATTGTCAAATTCAGACATAAATTGAAGAAAGTAGGGAAAACCACTAGACCGTTGGGTTCAGTCGCTCAGTCGTGTCCAACTCTTTGCGACCCCACGAATTGCCCCACGCCAGGCCTCCCTGTCCATCACCAACTCCCGGAGTTCACTCAGACTCACATCCATCGAGTCAGTGATGCCATCCAGCCATCTCATCCTCTGTTGTCCCCTTCTCCTCCTGCCCCAAATCCCTCCCAGCGTCAGAGTCTTTTCCAATGAGTCAACTCTTCACATGACAAAGTACTGGAGTTTCAGCTTTAGCATAATTCCTTCCAAAGAAATCCCAGGGCTGATCTCCTTCAGAATGGACTGGTTGGATCTCCTTGCACTCCAAGGGACTCTCAAGAGTCTTCTCCAACACCACAGTTCAAAAGCATCAATTCTTCAGCACTCAGCTTTCTTCACAGTCCAACTCTCACATCCATACATGACCATTGGAAAAACCATAGCCTTGACTAGATGGACCTTTGTCCATCAAGTATGACCTAAATCAAATCCCTTACAATTATACAGTGAAAGTGACAAATAGATTCAAGAGATTAGATCTGATAGACAGAGTGTCTGAAGAACTACAGACGGAGGTTCACGGCACTGTACAGGAGGCAGTGATCAAGACAACCCCAAGAAAAAGAAATGCAAAATGGCAAAATGGCTGTCTGAGGAGGCCTCACAAATAACTGTGAAAAGAAGAGAAGTGAAAGGCAAAGGAGAAAGTAAAGATTTTTCCATTCAAATCCAGAGTTCCAAAGAATAGCAAGGAGAGATAAAAAAGCCTTCCTCAGTGACCAATGCAAAGAAATAGAGGAAAACAACAGAATGGGAAAGACTAGAGATCTCTTCAAGAAAATTAGAGATACCAATTAGTTTATTTTGGGGGGCTCCAAATCACTGCAGATGGTGACTGCAGCCATGAAATTCCAAGATGCTTGCTCCTTGGAAGAAAAGCTTTGACCAACCTAGACAGCATATTAAAAAGCAGAGACATTTCTTTGCCAATAAAAGCCCATCTAGTCAAAGCTATAATTTTTCCAGCAGTCATGTCTGGATGTGAGAGTTGAACTATAAAGAAAGCTGAGCATGAAGAATTGATGCCTTTGAACTGTGGTGTTGGAGCAGACTCTTGAGAATCCCTCGGACTGCAAGGAGATCCAGCCAGTCCATTCTAAAGGAGATCAGTCCTGAATATTCATTGGAAGGACTGATGCTGAAGCTGAAACTCCAATACTTTGGCCACCTAATGCATAGAACTGATTCATTGGAACAGACCCTGATGCAGGGAAAGATTGAAGGCAGGAGGAGAAGGGGACGACAAAGGATTAGACAGTTAGATGGCATCACCGACTCAATGGACATGAGTTTGAATAAGCTCCGTGTGTTGGTGATGGACAGGGAAGCCTGGCATGCTGCAGTCCACAGAGTCCTGAAGAGTCGAACACGACTGAGAGACTGAACTGAACTGATTACCTCCATATATTTAGATGTGTAAACAGACTCAGCAATATTGAGCAATTTCATTTTTTCATTCAATTTATTTTATGTTTTATTAAGCTTTATATTTTGTTTTGGAATACGGCCAATTAACAACGTTGTGACAATTTCAGGTAAAAAGCAAAGGACTCAGCCATACACCGGAGAAGGCAGTGGCACCCCACTCCAGTACTCTTGGCCGGAAAATCCCACAGATGGAGGAGCCTGGTAGGCTGCAGTTCATGGGGTTGCTAAGAGTCGGACACAACTGAGTGACTTCACTTTCACCTTTCACTTTCATGCATTGGAGAAGGAAATGGCAACCCACTCCAGTATTCTTGCCTGGAGAATCCCAGGGACAGGGGGAGCCTGTTGGGCTGCCATCTATGGGGTCGCACAGAGTCGGACACGACTGAAGCAACTTAGCAGCAGCAGCAGCAGCCATACACATATATGCATCCATTCTCCCCCAAACTCCTCTCCATCCAGGCTGCCACATAACAATGAGCCAGTTCCCTGTGCTCTTCAGTAGGTCCTCATTGGCTATCCATAAGCTTCAATACCTAGCAGTGATCTTAATGCAGATCCTAAGCCAGGCTCATTTCAAACTCTGTGTGCTTATAAGCAGGAGATCTAGATTGGGAAATATTAAAATAGGTTATATGAATAAACTGATTTTTAATTGGTTCTGGTTCTAGATGATCCATTCTCCTGTGATCATTTTTTGCCTATGGTTTGTTTTTGGTATGGCTTTGTTTAGGACAGAGTGATCATAAGCGCAACGTCCACCTCTAGCAGATCTGAATGTGTCACCTACTATCATGAGTGATACACAAGACATAAACATTTTTTTAAATTATTTTAATAATAATTTTATTTTTTCCCAAACTTTAAACTTTTTATTTTGTATTGAGGTATGCATGCAAAGTTGCTTCAGTTGTGTCCAACTCTTTGTGACCCTATGGATGGTAGCCATGGCAGCCCTATGTGACCCTATGGATGGTAGCCTTGGACAGGCTCCTCTGTCCATGGGATTCTCTAGGCAAGAATATTGGAGATGGATTCCATGCCCTCCTCCAGGGATCTTCCTGATTCAGGGAAAGAACCCCCATCTCTTATGTCTCCTGCATTGGCAGGCAGGTTCTTTACCACTAGAACCACCTAGCTAGCCCAAATTTGGGTTTTAACAATAGCTGAAAAGCTATCTGCTTCCTCTGGAAGCTCAGAAATTTCTTCTAGGCAAGTTGTATTGAGACATGCATGCTTATTTAAAATTCCTCCAGCAAATTTCACTGCAGAAACATTATTACTTGCTCTGAGATTAAAATCTAGAGGAAAAAAAGGATGATAGAAACAAAGCAAGAATTATCATCGAAAAGTCTCAGCAAAGATGAGAAGCTGTTGCATGAACACAATCCAGAAATCAGTTTATATGAACCTCTGATTCTTGTATAAAACTCCTCCTGCAGGTCAGGGGGATAATGGAACGGACAAAAAAAGGGAATCACTTGGCCTTGTGGTCTCAGTACCAGGCTGACTGTCTTTTGTTATGTTCGCACCTCAATAATCAGTCGAGTTTTCTCAGCTCCTAAGCTTAAAGGCACCAAGTTGGAAGTCTGGATCTTAAATGCTCATCATGGTCAAAAAAAAAAAAAAAGTTATGAAGTGGCCCCTCTTTATTAGAGGAGGACACGTTTTTTCTTTCCTAAGAGTGTCACCTCTCCAGGTGACTCTCTCCCCAATCTGGGGAGGGATAGTATTTCTCCCGAGAAGAGAATGTGAATAAACTTAATTCTGCTCAGGCTGCAGCAAAGAAACTGCAAGCCTGCCTTCGGCAAGAGTATTGCATTTGTACATTCCCATCATCGAGGAAGAGATGGAGAAAAGGTAGAGGGTACCTCAAGTACTGGATTCCCAAGGACAGAAGTTCTCCCCATCACTACGCTCTCAACAAAGAGAGGAAAAGAGATATCCTAATTCCTTCTCACCCCACAAGACCATCACTTGGGTAGCCACTGTTCAACCTCTTTGCTGTCCTGGAAAACAGTGCTGCCAACCATGAAAACGACAGCTAGAACTCTGGGATACCCTGTGACTCTCACGTGTGCTGATTTTTGGTTGTTTGCTCCGCATGGATTCAGCTGGGCGATGCTGACTATAAAGAGAGATAAAGTGTAAGGAGCCCTGTGTCTCAGAGTGACGTCCAATTCATCACAAAGGATTTCCCTCTTAGTTTCCCAATGAGTCACTGAAACCTGGAAGACATTTCAGCAAAATCAATGAAAAGACTTTTCTCCTATGAAACACGATGCCTCTCATCTCTTGATTTCTCAAAAGTCAGGGCATGCAGATAAAATCTAGTTCATCCATCAATTTAAATTTCAGCATTAACATAAAGAGCGAATATGCAATTGACTTTTTGGTCTCCTATTTATCACATGCCTTTGTTAAACAAATGCCATCCTAGTTAAATCCCCAAACTAGACCCAAAGGACATATCTGCTCACCTGGATTTGCAGAAATGCAAAACATCATGATAAGTTGCATTTCTTTCATAAAATCTCATAAAATGAAAATTATGCCAAAAACAGAGGCATGATTCAATTCATCAAGATGACCAGTCAAGGCCCCTTTCAGTTTATGAGGCAAACATCTTTTCTCAAAGATTCCAATAGGAAATTTCACTGTAACTGCTACATCAAGGACCACAGGGACAGCAAAATGCAAAGCAAATAGTTATGGCTTAAGAGCACAAAATTTTTATTGAAAGAATATTATTTAAAAATGGACACAATCATTTTAACATAGGTAGGCTATTCTACTGTTTCCAAGCCACCTGAAACATACTTCAGTAATATTTCACCCCATGGGCATATTATGAAACCAAACACACTCCTCTGTCCATTAGACTAGTTTTCTGATCAACACTTTCATAAATGTAATCCTGTCCTGAACCTTGTTCTGCTACTAAGTGGTTACTGTGTGTATCTATGAACATATGCTGGTCTTGTGAGGCCAGTCACACCCAAGTTCACAAGGGACATGCAACCACGCTTCAGGTACATATCAGCTTCTCTTTCTGTGGACATCTTTCCCCTTCCCCTCATTGTCTCTAATCCCAATTTTATTGCTTTGACAGTGAGATGCAAATCTTAAAAACTCCATCTCCGTGTCTATCCTATAAGAATCTCTTCTACACCTAATTCTTCCAAAACCTCCTTTCTGTCTTTCCTCCAAATATTTGCTGTGTATAATTGAGATGCACTACAGTTGGACTCTTGGCTAGGTCTTAATATGGGTAAAGTTTTAAGTAAGAGGTTTGGGGTTCTGAAAAGTTAACGAATGAATGAATTAAAAAATCCAAGACTACTTGATCACCTCTGGAAATGCAAAATCATATAGAATATTTTTAGGACTTTCCTGGTGACTCAGTAAAGAATCTGCCTGCAATGCAGGAGGATAACAGAGGCAATATATAGGAGTCCTGGGTTTGATCACTGGTTCAGGAAGATCCCCTGAAGAAGGAAATAGCAATCCACTCTAGTATTCTTGCCTAGAAAATCTCATGGACAGAGCAGCCTGGCAGGCTACAGTCCAGAGGGTCACAAAGAGTCCGATGCGCCTGAACAACTAAACTATCACCACCAGAGTATTTTTATAAAATCCAATATGTCTTTAGCTGATCAAAGGAAAGTAGAACTCAAAGATCTGGTACTGGTTTGCTGCTGCTGCTGCTGCTAAGTCACTTCAGTCGTGTCCGACTCTGTGAGACCCCATAGACGGAA
The DNA here is from genome assembly GCA_935064755.1 of Tragelaphus eurycerus. Lineage (NCBI taxonomy): Eukaryota > Metazoa > Chordata > Mammalia > Artiodactyla > Bovidae > Tragelaphus > Tragelaphus eurycerus. The sequence goes on along the minus strand of CAKXYN010000034.1, from coordinate 4,071,301 downwards.
GCTCACCAGGCTCCCCCGTCCCCGGGATTCTCCAGGCAAGAATACTGGAGTGGGTTGCCATTTCCTTCTCCAATGCATGAAAGTGAAAAGTGAAAGTGAAGTCGCTCAGTCGTGTCCGACTCTCAGCGACCCCATGGACTGGAGCCTACCAGGATCCTCCGTCTATGGGATTTTCCAGGCAAAAGTACTGGGGTGGGGTGCCATTGCCTTCCCTGCTGGTACCGGTTTACAGAACAATAAATGACCTTCCTTCAAGAAGTGTTAGTTTTGTTTTCTTATTGACAACCAGTGATAATATAGCACTGTTTATATAGCCCTTACATAGCAAAGTTCTCAAGATGCTTCCATACCAATTAACTCTTAATGGGATGAACACTGTATTCCTGTTTCAATATTTTATCCTTACACCCAAGGACTGAATAAACAGAGGTAATCCACCTAGTTTCCTGCAGAACTGTTATTCTCTCTATCACTGGTTGATTTTCAAGTGCTGATAAAGCACGCTTTATTCTAATGGAAGACATGTAATTTTTTTTTTACTTTATGGCTCACTTTCTCACCAAATAGACCATAAAAGAATTTGTATTTCCTTGTATTCCATAGTAACTCTGTGGACAATATTGGAAATTCACCAACAACACTGGGAAAATAAATGAAACATGAAGAACATTTACTTGTTCTGGACCTAGTTTTGAAACAAGGCTGCCGAACAGAAATAACTGTCAGAGTTCCACAGGGTGTTAAGTCTGCAGAATGTAAGCAATGCCATTTGAACAAGAAAAGAGGGTATTTCAGTATAGAGGGGGAGAAACATGCTGAAAGGACCAAAGTGAAGGGGTTGTGGGAAAGAGCTTTCTCTCTTAAATAGTAAAGTGCATAATAAACCATGTGAGTTAATTCCCCATTAAATTTAGTTTCTGGTGCTAGACAACAACAGACGTGTAATTAAAAACTTCATTCCCCGTCTTTACTGGATCCAAGGATTTCTTCAAGTGTAAGCTCTCAGGGCTCCTGAGTGAGCATCTACAATGTTGGACATTGTAGTGCTGGCCAAGGAGCATTTCACACACTTCAATCCTGACCTGACGTCAAGGCAGACGCCGACCCTCCTGCATTCTGGTGGCCCTAATGTTCGGTGATTAACGCCAACTGGGCAATGGTGCCCTGAGTAACACCCCACGAAACGGAATCAAGTGAAATAAAGCAGCATTATCCTTCTGAATTCACTCTTCTCTCTCTCTTTAATAATGGACTCCTTCCTGCCAAACTGATCCACAGTAAAAGCAAACTCATTTTTTGCAAAGGAAAAAATACTCATCATGATGGTTCCTGTGCCAACAAGTAGAGGTATCAAATTGATTTTTTATTTTTATATATTTTAGATTTCAAGGAGGAATTGTATATCTGCAGAAATAGAAAAAAGCTTTTAAGAGTTAAGAATAGTTTTTGTTAAGTAGCTGCTGATTTTTTAATTGGGAGTTTTTCATTCTTTGTTTTGCTTTATAAATAAGAACAACAATTTCTTAGTGAATGTTTCAGGATCAGAAGAAACCAAGTGGTAATAGTCCAGGGTTGACTATCGGCACCCTTCTTGCTCTCTAGAAGATGTCCCACGGTGGACTGAGGTGCTTCTAAAAACGAGAAGCCCTCAAATCAGGGGACACTGAGAAAAGTTTAATGCAATATAGCAGGTCCTCTTGCAGGGAGATATTTCCTGGGAATACTAGATTATGACTGGGCACTGGATTTTGTGAAATTCTTCCTGGGGGTGGGTGTCTCTCACAGCCATGGAACAATGAAGCAACAGAGCTACAGTTGAGGTCAAGCCCTTCTCTGTCTACCATTCCACAGAACTTTCTGGAAAATGCACACACATTTGGCTTTCTTAATATAAAGGTCTCTCATGGAGCTGAGAACACGTGGCAGAAAACAGAAAAATCTTCAGCTACTAATAAGCTCTTCTTTTCTGAGTCTTAAATTCCCAAACTATTTCCTATCATACAAACACAATCCTAGCACAGAGATATCTCAGAGACTTAATTCTAATTTCCTGTAAGTATTGGGCATCACACAGCAGATGGAGAATTTAACCACTGAGTCCAATGCTGTTTCTGCAGGAAACACAGCACAGGAGGTGGATCTAAAATTCTTAGCAAAAGAAGTTCAGTAAGACAGAGAGAACAGACTTACGGTTGCCAAGGGGGCGGGGGTTGGAGGAGAGATGGAGTGGGAGGTTGGGTTAGCAGATGTAAGATATTATATACGAAATGGATAAACAAGGTCCTACTGTATAGTAAAGACAATTATATTCAGCATCCTATTATAAATAATAGAAAAGAATGTTTAAAGAATATGTATGTGCATATATCTATATACATATAAAACTGAATCATTCTGCTGTACAGCAGAAGTTAACACAATATTGTAAATCAACTATACGTCAAGTAAAAAATAAAAAAGAAACCTGATAACCCAAAACAAAATTGTAACAAATCACTACCTTCCACACACAAAAAAAATTTAACTCACAAGCTTTACTTTCAAATGACACAAGGAACAATCCAACCAAAGCTGTGTGATTGATTTTCTTATAAATTGTACTTTGTCATAAACTCTTCTTCTACCATCAAAACCCTATAATCCAGAAGCACATATATATGGTTAAAAACAGAGACATGGGATATCTTCACTCACTATACAAAACGAGCTTTTCACTTTCCTTCAAGACCAACTTATTTCATCAAGTTTATTTTAGTACCTTTCCTTCTAAGTTTTTAATCTTAAACACTCATTTTATGAATTCCTCCAGAATTATATAAAGGCATTCTATTTTTGTCCTTCTACTTTTGTATTCTGAACCACCTATGTTATCAAGAATCTCTCATAATTGGGTGCTTCTGATTACTTAAACCTGTCCCTGAATATAATTAGGCTACACTGACCATCAGATTAAATTTCAATTTTTTCACATCACCATGATCTTCCCAAGCCTTTGGTCCTCTTCTTCTGCCTCTGCAAACAGGCTTCACTTTTCTTTCTTCAAAGTCCTCTTGTGTTCATGGAAAATTAGGAAAACTAGCAGCCATAAGTCCATGCTTTTTTCAAAAACTTAAAATAAAAATCTAACTCTCTCCTTTTCCTCAACTCAATACAACAGATTTCCTGGGATTTCAAGTTACTTTGCCACCCACTGCTTTCTGACAAATTTGTAGCTAAACACAAACTGCCTGGTTATTTTTCTTGATTGTATCACTGCTAATGAAAGTTACCTGAACATTTGTCCTAATTTGGAGACCCCCCCCCCAAAGGTAATAAGAATTCAGTAAGGTGACTCCTTGCTCTTTTTAAACATACCACTTTCCAACAGATACACATGTTCAAAGCATCCTTAAAGATATTAAGATTTCAAATCCACCTTGATGAGATTTGCTAGCACTCGATGACAATTTAAAAATTCAATCACTGAATGAATGTCCTAGCTTTTAGATGTGTATTTCGAACTTTTTGAAAAGCATGAGTATTTCAGATGGGTACTTCTCATGCACCTAAAAAACTTAACACCAAGCAGAAATAACCCCTGAAAGACAAAAATGAGGCAGGAGGTTAACATGCACCACGGTTATGTTTGTGCTGTGGATAAGTAAGAGACTGTGGAGTGGAAAACAGAGCTCTTCCTCAACCAAGAGTTGTTTGAAGAGTGAAATCTTACTTAGCAGGAAAGCCTGGACAGAATGATGTGTCACTGTAGGCCTCACTTTTACCCCCAGTTTGCACAGTGGCATAACAGTGGAGAACTCAGAGGCCCCATCAGAGGCAATCCACACTGAGAAAGGGGCATCTACGTGGCTGCACCATCAAAATGGAGGCTCACATTCGGGCACGATCAGAAGGAGCACAGGCTGACGTTTCCACGGTGAGTCTACGGAGGAACAATGCTCTTCAGGGACTAATCAGCCTTGCTGTTGGACAGAGAAAGACCACCTGCATCTAATGGGAAGCAATCTGAGTGTCAAATGCAGACTTCATATAAAGGTTAAGTCTTTAGGATAAGGTCACACATCTAAGACTGATCTAACATTAATCCAACATTAACCTCCATGACATCCTTGTCAAAGATTCCTGTTGCTCTCATCACTTAAAACTAATTTAATGGGATTTGATAACTGCTTCACAACAACCACCACATGACATTAAAAAGTCAAGTTATTTCACTCTACATAAGCTTTCCTGGCCCTCTTTAGAAGCTCACAGAGAGCTGTGAGCCAATACTTCTTTTAGAGGGGATCATGTCAAGGTACTACACACACAACACAGCTAAGTACACAGACCAGGGAATCATATCCAAACCGGAGTCAATTTCTGCCTCTACTAGTGATTAGCTGTGTGCCCTTGGGCAAAAAACACTGTATAAAAGTTCAAGGATCATAACACCTTTGTCATAGAATCAGTGAAAGGATTGAGTGAGGTAATGAAGAGCATGTGGAAAGAGGAAAAACTGTACCTTGAAGAGAAAAATTTGAAATGTACAAATTAAGGAAGTTACTTGCTAAATAAAACTTAAGTCAACTGAAGAGGGAGGAGGAGGAAAAGAGTTATTTAACCATCTCACAGTGTGTTATTCACACATTCTTGTCACCTTGCCCCAAGGTTAATAGGACAGAGGCACAAATGTTTGCTTATACATTTTCCATCTTGTGGCTTACCGCATTTAGAAAGGAAGCAATCTTTTTCCCCCAACACTGTTCTGAGTTTGATAAAAGAAAACAAAGCAGCAAACATCTTTCTTTTTAAGTGATGGAATTCTCTGTACTGGTTTCTAGTGAAGAAGGAAAAACAAGAATAATAAAAGGCTAGGTTCGTTCACATGACATCAGGACTAGATTTAAATGTCAGCTCAGCCAAACAAATTAAAACTAGGCATTTAAACCTGACATCTCAAAGTTGTTATATATTAAAAAAAAATAAAAATCTACTGTGTGATTGAATGCTTTTTGAAGATTAAGAATAGTCCCCACCTGAAATGCATTACCTAGATAATTCAATAACTAGAAATAAAACATAAAATTTCTTTTATCCTATATTTTTATATACTTTAAAAACCACCACTGTAAACTGAGAAATGGAATAGGCTAACATTTTAAAAGCTACTTTCTCATGCACACAGAGAGGGTGCCATATTTTATGAAGTTTGCTTTCATCCAAAAGTAACAGCAAGGTCAGCTCTTAAGCTCTCACAAAGAAGAAGACTCAAGGACCATCTTAACATCATATAAGTAACACCATGCTCATAAAACACACAAAATGAACTTGCCTTTGCAGCATATTACAGGAGAATGTTCTACTTCCATTATAATATGGAAAATAAATCACATTTGGTTTCCTCATCAGCACCATTCTCTGCTCTCTTTCTTTGCCCACTTCAGTTAGTTCAGTCCCTCAGTCATGCCAACTCTTTGAGACCCCTGGACTACAGCACACCAGGCTTCCCTGTCCATCTCCAACTCTTTGCCCAAATGAACCAACAAAAGCCAACAAGAAGTACCCCTTCTCTTCCTCTCCAAATTGTCCTTTATAGGAAAAACATTAGTACTTTATAGTAAAAACACTGATTAAAAACCTGTTTTCTCATTCTAGTCCTAGTACTCTCTTGCTACCTAATCTTTAATACATAACTTCCTTTGTTTTTAATTCAGACAACACTGAGTTTTCACAGTCCCCACAGATGGGCAACATCTCACCTCAATTCCCCCCATCTGCTGTCAGAAATCTGAAGGCTGCGGGACAGAGGTTTCTGTGGAAACCTTACATTTGCAATCCTAGAAGGGAGCAGCCTGCAGCAGTGGTTGGTGATCCCCAAAGAACCTTACAGGAAGGATGCTTGGCACACACCAGAGTCAAAACGTAGGAGTCTTTGAAAAGGAAAAGGATTAGGACAAGAGCTGCAGATAAAATCTGAGGCAATGTGTGTGTGTGTGTGTGTGTGTGTGTGTGTATAACTTTACTAATACTGGTACTCTTCAGTTGGACCTTCACAAATTTTTCTAGTTTCTTACAGGTGCAAATTCTCTGCACTTTGGAGGTTCAGCTGTTCTGACTGACTGGACTTCCATGGTCAGGGCTGGGCTTAGTTAGTGTAGACCAGTTAGTGTAGTTAAACAGCACTGGCTTGGTTTCAGAACTGCCCAGAGAAGAGATGCTAGGTCTGCCTTCAACAGACAGATTTCTCTGGCACTACCATCACTGGCTCTCAGAGGAAGTAGAGGCCTCAGCTGCTCCTTCAAATTCAGTCCCTCCTGGGGGCCACTTATACTCTTTTTAAAATTAATTATTTTACTTAGAGGCTAATTACAATACTGTAGTGGTTTTTGCCATACATTGACATGAATCGGCCATGGGTGTACATGTGTCCCCCATCCCTTACACTCTTTTTAACAAGGCCATCTGTCTGCATGGTGACCAGATCCATCACAGACCACGTCATGGATTCCTCGGGGCCAGGAGCGGTGCCAAAAGTGACTAGGTCACAGACAACTGAAAACACTTTGGCCGCAGGAAAAGAGGGTCCCGGTATGTAGGAAATGGGAAAGTCTAAAGCAGAAGGGCATCCCTGACAATTCCAGTTAAGCCAGATCCCATGTGAGCTGGTTCCCATCCTTCCCACTTAGCACATTTCCTGAGGGCATTGGTACAGTGCGATTGCTGGATTACTGATCCTCTACTGCACTAAGCTGTAAGCTCCATCAGGGCAGGACCACGTCTTCTGTTCTGTTTTACTCATTATTTCATACCTGGTGGCCAGCACAGTGTCAGGCACACATGGACGCTCAATGCCATGTGTTACATGAATGAGCACAGAAATGAACAGATGAACAATGGACAGACAGACATGAATAGACATACACTCTGGTCCTCAGTTTCCTCAAATGTGGACTGAGGGTTCAGACAAGACTGTATCTTTCATAGTTACAATAAAATTATTCTTTTTTTTTTTTCATGTCTGCATTACCAGGTATAAACCATGCTTGTGTTTAGAATACATTCATTCAGCATTTGCTGAAAACTGGAAATGCAAAGCTAAAAGATGAAGACTGTGCCCTTAAGATATTTCCAACCCAATTACAAATTCAAACAAGTTTATTATGATGCAGAGTGCTGGCAACTCTGCCATGGGCACATCCATAAAGCTGTGAGGGGACGCAGGACTCTATCCAACTATCCTGGAGAAGAAACTGTGGTAGAGAGAAGGGAGGCAAGTGTCTAGAAGGTTTTACAGAAGGTGTGTCCCAAGACCTGAATGATGGGTTAATCAGATAAAGGAAGGAAGAAGAACTTTCTGAGAACTGGCATGTGGACAAGGGGATAAATGAGAATTTCTTACTTTCCACATAATGCCCGGAGCTGGCTACACATGGCTGGATGTATAATCACATGGTTCATCCCATATCATAACCCACAGGTTCATCTTTTGGGATCTAAACTTTTTTTTTTAAACCAAACTAAATGCACCTGAAGGATCTGAAGCTGTGATATATCTATCATTCACTATAGAACACAGATGTGTGATACTCAAAGCTCAGGGCTGTTGGGAGCCATGTCACTCAACAGGTACATTATCTTGATAAGTGATACTACATACTAATTTTTTAGATGCTTGGGATGACTCCTCCCCTCCCTTCCAGAAACACTGCTAGTTTCAGAGAACCTAGAAGAACTGTTGTCCCATTTTGTAGATGGACAACTGGAGGTAGGAACAGACACTTACCAATATCTTCTAAGTAACTAATGTTATGGCCATGAGACTGCTCAGTACTTTCAGTTCCTGAGAAATCTCACACATTTGCTTCAAGTTATTGATTTGAGTGCAAATTTCAGGGTCCTTGCTGCTGTTTCATGAACCAGGAACTCTGAGTGGTCTAAATCTGCTGTCAATCAGCTGACTGACAGAACAAGAACCAAGGAGGAGATGGGAGGGACCAATGAGCTCTGGAGCCCTTCTTTTAAAGCCTGCACTCTCCACATCTTGCCTAGCAGACCCACAGCTGGATTTGCTAGCAGCTACCTGGGAGGAGATAAGCAAGCAGGTGATTCAGGGGAAGAAGCAGAGGATCAACCCTGCAGATGTAATAGACAACTCTCTAGCCCATATGGCTCAGAAGGATGCTCAAAGCCATGGGTCACTTCTTACTCAACAACAACGCCCGAAAATCTAGGTACAAAGAGGATTTCAGTGGTGTCTCTATATTGCAACCTCACCTCAAGTCCACATTCGTATTTTTATTATGAGACTGGCCGTTTCTAGCACACGTATAGCAGTTTTCACATCTTTGTAAAGGTTGCATATTTGAAGTCATTTTCTTAAAGAACAAATTCAGTTACTGTGCAGGCAAAAAGCCAGTAAAATTATTTTAAATGATGATATTATTTTTAAAGGGCAAATCAATTTCCAAAACCAAATTAAATGGAAAAGTCATTAAAAAGTCAGGGCAGGGCTAAAGCATGTGTTTAGGTATGTCATTTTAATGCCAAAATCAAGTTAAGTTCAAAAGCAATGACTTTTTGTCTCAGAGCAAATAGTTTACAAGAAAAAATACAAATATCAAAACTAAAGGCTGAATGTTAGCTATTCTGTCACAATTTAGCATTAGGTTGAATGGAGTATTACCCACTCTACTATCTGATTGGATAGTTCACATTTTCCCCTATCTTTGTAATAAATGTCAGACCCAAACTTGACAAATTCTTTGCAATTTAAAAGAAATATTGGGACATTTTATCTGGCTTAACAATAAATGTGTATACAACTCAATGAAAAGCATTTCCTTTCCACTCACATTTTTCTCCACATAAACAAGTAACAGCTTATGGTTGCATGTGTTAGTCACTCAGTCATGTCTGACTCTTTGTGACCCCTTGGACTATAGCCTGCCAGGCTTTCTCTGTCCATGGGATTCTCCAGGCAAGAATACTGGAGTGGCTTGCCACTTCCTTCTCCAGGGGATCTTCCTGACCCAGGAATTTAATCTGGGTCTACTGCATTGCAGGCGGATTCTTTACCGTCTGAGCTACCATGTTTCAGAAGTATTCCATGAGAATAAAAAAATGCCTTCTATGTGCTGTATGTCAGAACATGAATTTGCTTTTTAAATCCATATTTTACAAACTAAACATTTCCAAGGTTTTCCAACTCTCCAAGTACAAAATTAAGTTTGCTTACCTTCCAAACCCAACCAAGAGCTGAAACACACTTTCAGCCTGATATTATATACAGTAATCAACGTGGATTCTACTCAGCTTTGGCAACACCAAGACTTGTAACAGACTCCTGTCATCCTGACTCACATCCTTATGAAATGAAAGGTCCTTGATTTTTCTTCTTCAAAGAGCAAGGGGAATTGTCAGACTTTTTTTCAAGTTATCCGAAAGGTGAAACCTTTCACCCAAAATGATTACCAGATTAACAGAAGAAAGTGATCAAATACCAGATCAAGCTATCTGCTCACAACAGGTGCTTGTGGGTTTAGGATTTTTCACAAAGATGATTTGGAAAAACCTTTTATTCCTTGAAAGGAGAATAAGGAAAGAGGCCGTTAGGTCTCAAACTCATTTCAGCTTTCTCTTAAAGCTGGGCTCTGTCTCTGCCTCCTGTTTTTCATCACACCTTCAGATTCAAGAAAGACTAATTGTAGCTGATAGCATCACAGCAGTTGCAAAGTTGTGATGGCCACAGTGTGGAAAGCAAATTTTCCCAGGAGAATTGGAGGAAAAGTCTGTGGTTTTCTTGTTTGGATTGTTGCCTTTTTTTTTTTTTTTTTTTTAACTATATGCAATTGGTTTAGGTCCTAACTAAGACCAAACTTTTTAATTATTATTTTAAAAGTAGCTCATCAATTTTGCACACTACCTCCACTTCTGAATATCTACATTTCCTTGTCAGCATAAAGAGGACATGGCATTAATTATGCAAAATATCTGTGTCATACCCACAAGATGCTTCATTTGAATAGAGAAGCACTGATCTTCCCTTAAAACAGGTGTTGTGATCTACTCAACACTGAGGTATCAGGCTAAAGAGGATAGATGTGTTCTAAACCCAGTGCATGATTTTATGTGTTCTTTCAGCAGCACAGCCTTCATTTGGTCAATCTGTGTCTTGCTCTTCCCGCCTTGATCTCTAGACACAATAGGTTTTCCAACAGAATGATATTGACAATGACACATAGGTAATACTATTAGTATTTCAGAATGGTCATTTTACTGTCACTAAAGTTCTCAGCTATCAGAGAAAATTCAACACATTTCTGACTTTGGTGTAGCAGAAAGGGCCTCTGAATCTCAGTTTTCTAAATAGCAGACAGGAAACAATGTTTCTCACCGACCTACTCCAAATAGTTACGAAAGTCACCAGTGAAAGTGTTTTCGAAACATTTTGAGAGGCAGTCATGAGTATATAAGGAGAAGGCCATGGCACCCCACTCCAGTACTCTTGCCTGGAAAATCCCACGGACGGAGGAGCCTGGTAGGCTGCAGTCCACGGGGTCGCTAAGAGTCGGAAACGACTGAGCGACTTCCCTTTCACTTTTCACTTTCATGCATTGGAGAAGGAAATGGCAACCCACTCCAGTGTTCTTGCCTGGAGAATCCCAGGGACGGGGGAGCCTGGTGGGCTGCCGTCTCTGGGGTCGCTAAGAGTCGGAAACGACTGAGGGACTTCCCTTTCACTTTTCACTTCCATGCATTGGAGGAGGAAATGGCAACCCACTCCAGTGTTCTTGGCTGGAGAATCCCAGGGACGGGGGAGCCTGATGGGCTGCCGTCTATGGGGTCGCACAGAGTCGGACACGACTGAAGCAACTTAGCAGCAGCAGCAGCAGCATGAGTATATAAGAACATAAGCATTCAAGTGAATTGAAATCTTGTTTGTTGAATGTAGGTGGAGTAAAATGCAACTCAAATAATCATGTGAATGAAGGAAGGAAGAAAGAACAACTTTGGCTATTGAAAGCTATCTTTGCTTTAAATTCCCCAGACTGGTCTTTTACATTATTTAAATACACTGAATAATCATTTTTCCCTTTTAGGGAAAGAAACAAGGAAGCTGAAGGTATTATTACTGTGATTATTATTATTATTGTGCAGCACACCTGCTAGTCACAATTTCCAATACCTATTGAACATATGGCAAATGCTTTTCATGATAAAAAATAATAGGCATATGTTGCCTGGTTAAATGACACCTCTAATAGGTCTGAAAGCTGATTCATAGCAATCATTCACAGCAATGATTTATATTTTCATGATCAAATGCCCACCACACAACATTTCCTTGGTCTAATTTTGCTCCACAGAACTCTATGGCTGCACAAGAGTGTTCTTCTAGTCTAAATCACTCTATGTCTTCAGCACTAGGAGTGTTTCCACAGTATGAACATCGCTGTGCATGCCTTCAACTCGAACCTGCATCCTGGCATTGTCACAGCTTGGTATCTATTTTGAGCTTGTATCACAAAGCAAACCTGGGAAGGCCTGCAACTCTGCCCTTTTGTCTTCACAGCCCTGCCTATCAAAGCCCTCTTTCATCCAACACTTTCCATGGCAAACAAACTGGGGCCCACTTTATTTTATTAATTTCCCTGCCAGAACATGGCTAGTCATGTCTTGCAAATATCCCTAAAAGGCAAGCTGGATACTGTGCTTTCCAAGGCACAGTTTTGCTAGAGAGGGTGTTATTTCTAAGTACTGATCTGGGGAAAGAACTAAGCAGGTTGACTGTCCAAATGCAAACACACAACCACCCACCATAGGGGAAATGGCCAAGGAGGAACAGGTGCAATGGAGTTCAAGTTCAAAGTCCCAGGTTCCATCTGACTCTGCAAAGCTAAAGAGATGTTATGAAAGGTCACATGAAAGATAAGTCATATTTTCATTTGCTTAAAGAGGAAACAAGGACCCAAAGACGTTCAGACCACCTCAGGGTACCGTTTTGGTTTAATAGTAAAAAGTAACAGTAGATTAACAAGCCAACTTTTGTCCAGCTCTGAGCCCTCACTAGGCAGATATTCTTCACCTTCTGAAATGGTGGCTGTTGTATTCTCTGTGGGTTATACATAAACCACTTGCAATAAAGCAATTGTAAAAAAAATATATTATTTAAGCTACCATCATAGTAAATATATCTGGTAACCGAAGGTCTGTTTCCTATACTAATTATATGCCCCTTCCAAGAGACCAATGGTTTGTGAAGATGCTTCAGATACAGCAGGTAAAGTAACCATTTGATGTAGATTGCACTGTGATGGAAATAACCTTTGCAAGAAAAGGAGGGAATCTCAGACTTTTCTGGGGAGATCAAAATTTTGATGGACCCAGGAGGTAAAACAAATAATGAAATGAAATGAATGTTAAGTGTGGCTTGTTGCTTTCAATATAGCATCATAGACACTTGGTGCTTGGCACAGCAGACCCGAAGTTAATGACAACTTAATATAGGCCTTCTCTTTGCATTTTGCAATTTGCTTTTCAAATAAAACAATGCTAATGATAAAGCATCAGTCTTTCTACTTCTAAAGTTCATGCTTTTGATTCTATCCAAAGAATAGAAAAGAATACAACTGAAATATTATTTTAAATAAATTTCAAACAGTTCAGGGTACATTGTCTTTTACTGAGCATGCATCACAGAATACTCACACAATCCTTCTAAGGAATGGTGTCCATTTTACTCCTAATAACCACAGAATATGGAAAACTATTATCCCAAAGACAGACAGTGAACTATTTCCTTCTGCTAGGAAGACTGCTCCCAAGACACCATCACACACTATTAAAATCCTTTAGCAGGCAAAAAAGAGAAAATTAGCTTTTAATTAGCAGTGTGGATTGAAGGTTTTGGCATTTCCTTTGTCCTTTTTCAACATACGTGATAAAGCATCAGGCTTAGTCCCACTGAGCACTTGAACCACACTTTCTGGCTCACCTCTCCATGAAACAGACTGAATCACTTCATCTCTGAAACACTCCATTTCTCACTCAGGTATCCCACAGCACTGAGAACACCACCACCATCATTATTAGCGCATCATGGAGGCAAGAGTGGAGAAACTTGAAGGAATGGGTGTCTGCAACAGCAAATAGTATGGAAAATGAGAAGTAATGATTGATTTTTGTGACGATGAGTTTCATGTTGATCCCTCAGAACATCATTTCAGTTGAGTAAGATGAGCAGATACTGAGCTGTGCATGGTGGAAAACAGCCAGTAGAAGACAAGAAAATTTTTAAAAGTAACAGAATACATACTCTCTTTAAAAACCTTTTTGGCAAGGAAGCTGGGAGGAAGGTTGCGCACCAAGGGGCAGAGGGAAATAATTAGAGAACAGATGCCTGGGTATCAGTCCAGCAACGACTGAGGGAAGCAGCACTGAAATAAATCCCTGGGGGGTCCTGGCAAAGAAGGAAGAGAAGCTAGAAGGCACATGAATGGTGACAAAACATCCTCCTCGATCAAACTTTAGTCAAGCTCCTCTAAGAACTCCAGACCTCAGCCTCGTCGTACCAGCATCACTATTTGTAGCAAGAGTCTTGCTACACCATTTTGAAGTGATCTTCGTATCCTCACTGATCAAACTCCTTACCCCAAATCCCCACCCCTGGTAGCTGACCACCCTAGCCTGTCCTGAGCAAGAATCCCATTGGCTTTTGTTTAACCAGCCTCTTCCCTGCCCCCAGATGCTTCTTAGTGAAGTGAAAGTGAAAGTCACTCAGTGGTGTCCTACTCTTTGCAACCCCATGGACTAGACAGTCCATGGAATTCTCCAAGCCAGAATACTGGAATGGGTAGCCTTTCCCTTCTCCAGGAGATCTTCCCAAACAGGAATCGAACCGGGCTCTCCCGCATTGCAGGCAGATTCTTTACCAACTGAGCTATCGAGGAAGGCCTTTCTTAGTGAATTGCCAACCAATGACTGACCCCTATCCTGCTCCTTGGCTCAAAATCCCTACTTTTTCAAGCTGTTATCAGAACCAAGCCTGGTTTTAAATGGAGGTCTCTTTTCCCTATTGCAATAGTCCTGTAAAATCTATTTTTACTGTTTTAATTACTGTCAGCCTCTGGTTTTCCTTTAACAGTGGAGGCGGGCAGGGGGTGGGGGGTGGGGGCGGGAAGCATGGAAGACAAGTTAAAAAAGAAGGATCAGCAGGGACTAAATTCAATGAACATGAGGAAATAAGGCCGAATGAAAAACAGTCAATCCGAAAGGAAATCCACCCTGAATATTCATCGGAAGGACTGATGAAGCTGAAGCTCCAATATTCTGGTAACCTGATGCCAAGAGCCAACTCATTGGAAAAGATCCTAAGGCTAGGATAGATAGAAGGCAGGAGAAGGGGATGACAGAGGATGAGATGGCTGGATGACATCACTGACTCAATGGACATGAGTTTGAGCAAGCTCTGGGAGTTGGTGGATGGACAGGGAAGCCTAGTGTGCTGCAGATCATGGGGTTGCTAGGAGTCAGACAAAACTGACGGACTAAACAATAACAATTTGGGGAAGAAAAAGTCACACAGGGAGAGCAGAAAGTTTGAAAAATTCTGTGTTCAGATCTCTATTAGATGATCGTAGCTTAATGACACTGTATTATTTTCTCATCTTTTTAGACAACAGATTCAACCAAAATTTCCCTCTGCCACATTTCTCAGGGACAAGGAATTCAAAACACAAATGTGTCACAGAGAGGTCCATTTCAGATCCAGAGATGGAGAAAGATATCAAAACCATCGAATTATCTGCAGGAAAACAGAGCAAAGTGTTACTGAATAGGGAATTCAGAATCCTCCACTCCAGTAATGCATTTATTAAAGTGCAGCTAAGCGTGATGGACAAACAACCCCTTGTCACCTGTGATGAGAACGTCAAGGATGGGTCAGCCTGAGACTCTCAGGGATTAGGTGGAGCTTGCACTCCCTTTGGGACAGAATGTTAGAAAGAAAAGGAAGCTCACTGTGCTTCCTAGTATGAAGCAGGAGGAAAAGATAAAATACTGTTTGACATTTGCCTGGTGCACAGCCACAGCTCTACCCTGGGGACCAAGAATGGCAGGATTTTATCAGGGATACTTCTGGTAAAGTTAGAATATGTTGCTTGAAATGAAGTAATTCTTCTCTCCTGAAAATAGCTGCGATATGCTCTCCTGATATCTTTGTTTTCCCTCCAGCTTTATTGAGATATAATTGATATAGAGTACCACTCAAGGTTAAGGTGTACAGCATAATGATTTGACTTACATACATCATGAAATAATTATCACAGTAAGTTTGTGTGTGTGTATGCGTGTCAGACTCAGTCATGTCCGACTCTTTGCGACCCCATGGACTGTAGGCTGCCAAGCTCCTCTGTCTGTGGATTCTCCAGGCAAGAATCCTGGAGTGGGTTGCCATGCTGCTCCGGCGGTGTGGGGGCGGGGGGGGGGGGGGTCCTTCCAGACCCAGTGATTGAACCTTCATCTCCTGTGTCTCTTGCACTGGCACTTGGGTTCTTTATCATTGTGTGAGTGTGTGTGTATATGTGTTAAATCGCTTCAGTTGTGTCCAACTTTTTGCAACCCTATGGACTGTAGCTCACCAGGCTCCTCTGTTCATGGAATTTTCCAGGCAAGAATCCTGAAGTGGTCTGCCATGCCCTCCTTCAGGGGATCTTCCTAACCCAGGGATCAAATCTGCATCTTTTACATCTCTGGCATTGGCAGGCGGGTTCTTTACTACTAGCACCACCAGGGAAGCCCCTCTTTACCACTAGTGAGCCTTAATTGACTTATTTTCAGGGAGAAGTAAATAAGAATGAATACAAGGAAATAAAGAGTTAATTCCATCAGAACTCCCAGCATTATATGCATTTCATTTATGATGGCCCATTCCACCTTATGTTACAGTTATTTGCAAACAAGATCTTTCTATTATCTTGCAAACTTCTTCATCCAAAACCACAATCTGACATCCTCTTTGGAACCCAAAGTAACATCTACCATAATGTTTTGCACACATTAGGCATTAACAAGTATTTGCTGACTGTTCAAGTTACAAAATGTTTAATATAAACCTCTACCATCACAATATTACATAAATGTACATACTGAGGAAGGCACTGGTAATGAATTGCCTGTGGTATCCAGCCTGAATGCAGGTTTAAAGGAATTCATCATTTTGTCAATTAAGCCTCAGGATGCACAATATAATACAGAAGGAATTAAACAGCATCCTGGCTGACTTCCTCTGCTTGCTCTGTATCACTGTACACAGAAACCAAATATAAGATAATTTTAGCACTGACCTGCTTTAGAACACCCTGCTTATAATGCAGTAGAAATGAACTTCGAACTTGCCCACCCTGCTATACCTGCCTGGGGTTCAAACCCCACAGTTAAGCCTTGACATGAGGATGACTTTTGGAACTCTATGTCATGGATGTCAGCACAAGAAAGCTTTTTGGATCCATCGGAGGAAGAAAACTCATTAGCGTGAGACTCAAGAATTATCTTTCTTATTTTGACCCCTCTTCTATAGATGACAGGGTACAGTAAGGTCTCGTAAACAGAAAATAAATTAAATGGATACTGTTGCAAGTCTTTATCTTTTCCACTTCATCAGTTATCAGCTTCAGGAAGGAAGGGATCTCAAATGTATTAATTTGAATGCAACATATGGTGACTTACCCAGATGGACCCCCCCAAAATCTTTGGTCAGATTGCAATTAAAGAAATTCTAACTTGTTAATTAGGAGCAAAGTGACTTTCTTGGCAAAAGGAAAAATACAGATCTCCTAAATCCATGATCTTCACCTCTGTTGACCTGGGACTATTCAATAGAGCATTTTCTCCCTCCTTGAAAATCAGACTGTAACTGCTCTTAAAAACCAACTCCTAAATTTAAAGGTTAAGAAACACTTAATCAACCACTCAAGTCCCAAGCAGTTAGGGTAAACTGAACTGCAGGGACATTACAACAACATCTCTCACTTAGAAAACCACCTAAAATGTAAAGAGGATCCACTTCAATTACACACAGGGGAAGTTAATGAAGAATAGATAAAAAAAGGAACCTCTTGATGGGAGGAATTTTTCCTAACATATGAACCTTGGAGACTATTGACAGAACTGCATCTAATATACTATGAGTGTGATAAGTTCACACAACTATAAAAATAGTGGCCCCAGAGGAAAAGATTTCTAGAGAGAAAGAGGTAAGGGAGGAATTCATAAAAGCATTGCTCTTTTTAAGCTATTCTAGGCTCCCCACACTCACTCTTAGCTTTTTTTTTTCTCAGAAACTACTTTGGGAGAAGAAAAGGAAAAATACACTCATCAGGACCCCAGAATGTTCCAGATCCTACAGAAGTACTCTGAAAAAATATTCAGTCACTTAATCTAAGCAACAGTCTTTTGAGGGTAGGTTTTATCTCTATGCCCTGGTGGTTCAGTTGGTAAAGAATCTGCCTGCAATGCAGGAGACTCCGGTTCGATTCCTGGGTCCAGAAGATCTCCTGGAAAAGGGATAGGCTACCTGTGCCAGTATTCTTGGGCTTCCCTAGCGGCTCAGCTGGTAAAGAATCCACCTGCAATTTGGGAGACCTGGGTTCGATCCCTGGGCTGTTCGATCCCTGGGCTGGGAAGATCCCCTAGAGAAGGGAATGGCTACCCACTCCAGGATTCTGGCCTGGAGAATTCCGTGGACTGTATAGTCCATGGGATCACAAACGTTCACTTCACAGATGAGTCAAGTGAAGCTCGAAGTAGCTACAGAACAATAGCAATGGTGTAAGTAAGATCACCTCGGATAACGTAGTTCCCGAAGGCCTCTTTGAGGGTACTTTTTCTGTTGAACTCAACTTTTTCTTTCTTCTTGGATAACTTTTCCTAGCAGGAAAATACCACCAAGTCATCTACCATTGAGTTCCACAGGCTGATGCCAAGAGGCAAAACTGGAGGTGGGAATCACGCAGTGAAGGGAGCAGACTGGGAGGAGAGAGAGCTGCCCACCAGGTAAGTGTGCAGAGGTGAGAGGAGATTCTACACTGATAAGATGCTGACTGAGCCCTTCAGCATGATGCTATTCCAGGAGCTTCCGCGATGGGCAGGTGTGAAAACAGAACCAAGAGAGCCACCTCCTCTCATTCCTCCCAGGGGCAGCATGTTCTAGGGGAGCAGAGCCTGGCATCTAGCTGGAGTCAGACTGCCTAGGTAAGAACCTGGTTGCATGCACGCGTGCTAAGTCACTTTGGGTGTATCTGACTCCGTGTGACCCTATGGGCTGCAGCCCGCCAGGCTCCTCCATCCATGGGACTCTCCAGGCAAGAATACTGGAGTGGGCTGACATTTTCTTCTCCAGGGGATCTTCCTAACCCAGGAATGGAACCTGGGTCTCATGTCTACCTGCATTGGCAGGCAAGTTCTTTACCACAAGCGCCACCTAGGAACCTGGCTACCACTTTCCAGTACTCTAACACTAAGCCAATGACTTCATCTCTCTCTACCTTGAATGGCCTTATCTGTATCTAACAGTATCAACCTCATGTGGTTGAGGAGCAAGAAATGAATTAATATACACAGAACTCTCTGAACAATACCTGACCAGTGATAACTGCTCAGTCACATCTGACTCTTTGTGACCCCATGGACCGTAGCCCACCAGGCTCCTCTGTCCATGGGATTCTGCAGGCAAGAATACTGGAGTGGGTAGCCATTCCCTTCTCTAGGAGTCTTCCTCACTCAGGGATCGAACCCATGTCTCCTGCACTATAGGCAGATTCTGCATCATCTGAGCCACCAGAGAAACCCCACCTGGCCAGTGAGCACTCTAAAACTCAGTTGTTACCAACACATTATTTCTGATATGGTATTGAGTATGAAGCCCCGATCCTGGGTCATTCAACAAAAGATTACCTGAAGCACACTGACAATGACTTATGAGAAACATAAAACAAAAACAGGGACTTTCCAGGTGGTTAAGACCCTGTGTTTCCAATACAGGGGCCGCAGGTTCAATCTCTGGTTGAGGAACTGTGATCCCACATGCTGTGTGGTGTGGGCAAAAAAAAAAAAGGTATAAAAATGAAACCCGCCTCCTGCCACACCAAAGGCTGCTCATTCACACACCAAGTGACAAGAGAGGTTCCCCTTCATGATGAAAATTTTAACCTTTTAACTAAAAGATCACAACAGTATCATCAATTGAGGGGAAAAGGTGGAGTAACTGGAGACCAGCAATGGATGGTTTAAATTTTTTCCATCATGAGCGTCATATATACAATCAGGTTATTTGAATTGGACTCATATCGATGACACTATTGTTCGCTTGATGCTCTGTGAGGGAATCAAATCAAATGCAAGAGGATTAAGCAGCCTCATCGGCAGAAAGCACAGGCATGGATGCACTTTTGCAAGTAACAAAGTGAGGCCAGATTCTGGCTTTAAAAGACACAGCCTATGGAAGAAGCAGGCCACTGCTGGAGAGAGAGAGAAAGCAACCAATTTCTCATCTAATTATCTGGACACAGGAGTGATGTAAAGCCACATGACAGTTCGTGTCACTACAGATTTCTGTGCAGACCTAGAGCTGAAAGAACAAACTCCCCCACTGCACAGCGGACTTCAGAAAAAGCGCTGACAACAGCAAGAACACAACCCCAGCCCTTCCAGCCACGGCAACACTAGATTTATAAAACTGCTACGTCTGTTGCTGGTGAGTAATCATACCACCTTGTTCCCGAACATGAAAACTAATAGGACAGATGCTGGCTGCAGGGTTCTCTGAAATTCAATATAAGTTGGGTGTTTTGTTTTGTTTTTAATGGTGATAAAACAGAGGTAGTCTTCTAAATGCATATTTAGAAATACAAATGTTCACAGTTTGCTACATCTCCACGTTAATACACATCATCAACAGTAAATTTTAAAACACAAACTATTTTTGTGTCTTAAAATTCCTGCGACCATTTCTTATTGTCTTCAACATTCTATGAAATCTAAGATTTGGTAGGATTGTCACCTAGGGCAGCTGCTGTCCACTTACAGTAGTTAAAAAGAGGAACTGAACAAATGGGAAAAAAAAAAAGAAGAGGAAAAGCCACCCATACATTTTGTCCTAACAAAAGATCAAAGCAATATCTATGCATTTAGTTAATCATTAAGATGCATTAAGCAAATTTCCATCAAGTGTCTACTATGTTTCAGATACTGAGCAAGGTGCCATGGATAGGAAGGTATGTTTCCTGGCCTTAAGAAGCCCCCAGTCCAACTGAGGAAGACAACAAATGATAAATTATACTAAAAAAACATGCACTAGAATAAAGGTACAGGATAAAGATTCTTGCTATGGTACAAAGTGTTTTCATGACTTCTCACTATCTACAAGTTCAAGTCCAGATTCTTTAGAACAGTGTCCAAAGATCCTCCATGATCGAGTACCTTCCATGCCTCTACCCTGGGCTCCTGAAGGACCCATCCCACCATAAGCTATATAAGTTCCTTCAAAGTACCATGGTCTTCAAAGCATCTACTTCGAAGATGTAGACCTTCAAAGTATTCTGTCTGACCAGAAGGCTGCCTGCCACTCTTATCTTCCTAACAAGTAAGTCACTCATCATTAAAAACTCTGTTTAATCATCACTTCTTCAGCAATCAGATCAGATCAGATCAGTCGCTCAGTCATGTCTGACTCTTCGAGACCCCATGAATCGCAACACGCCAGGCCTCCCTGTCCATCACCAACTCCCAGAGGTCACTCAGGCTCACGTCCATCAAGTCAGTGATGCCATCCAGCCATCTCATCCTCTGTCGTCCCCTTCTCCTCCTGCCCCCAATCCCTTCCAGCATCAGAGTCTTCTCCAATGAGTCAACTCTTCGCATGAGGTAGCCAAAGTACTGGAGTTTCAGCTTTAGCATCATTCCTTCCAAAGAAATCCCAGGGCTGATCTCCTTCAGAATGGACTGGTTGGATCTCCTTGTAGTCCAAGGGACTCTCAAGAGTCTTCTCCAACACCACAGTTCAAAAGCATCAATTCTTGGGCGTTCAGCCTTCTTCACAGTCCAGCTCTCACATCCATACATGACCACAGGAAAGACCATAGCCTTGACTAGGCAAACCTTTGTTGGCAAAGTAATGTCTTCAGCAATAGAATTGATCATTTCTCCTTCTGAGAGCCAACTGCATCCTATTGCTGTTTTTTACTATTCAGTGGCTCAGTCATGTCCGACCCTTTGCGACCCCATGGACTGCAGCACGCCAGGCTTCCCTATCCTTCACTATCTCCCAGAGTTTGCTCAAACTCATGTCAACTGAGTCAATGATGCCATCCAACTATCTCATCCTCTGCCGCCCCCTTCTTCTCCTACATCCTAGGCAAGCAAATGCTAACATCTTTTAAATTGTACTGCAAATCTAATAACCAGCAAACTCTTCGAGGGAAGGGATTCTAATCTGTCTCTGAATGCCCATAACCAAGCACAATGCCTACGTAGTAGGCATTGTAAAATTTCTGCTTAATGTCCATGCAAATGTGAATTAATGAATGCTAAACCCAAATAACTAAGCATAAAGCATACGTCACACTTGAAAGAAACATGATTATGTGGAAAAGGAGACACTGCTTCTCAACAATGGCTCTGCAGTATCCTCCCCCTTCTCTGGTCTTGTGTGTATCCCACCCAGCACCTAGCAGAGAGATATAAACCCATCAGGGTCTCCAAGATACTGAATGAGAAGGATTTCCAAATGACAGCAAACACGTAACCATCCTGATAGTGAGAAAAGTGGGTCATTGAGAATATTTCTCTGTGTGTATGTGTGTGCACGTTCATGCTTTTCCATCTGAGGCTGGAAAAACCACACTTTTTGAGCAGAAGATAATGGATCCCCTCCGATGGGAGGTCAGAGTAAGACACTATTTGCTACAAAGTGGATTTGTAAAGTAAATCAGTCCTGAATATTCATTGGAAGGACTGATGTTGAAGCTGATACACCAATACTTTGGCCACTTGACGTGAAGAATTGACTCACTGGAAAAGACCCTGATGCTGGGAAAGATTGAAGGTGGGAGGAGAAGGGGACGACAGAGGAGGAGATGATTGCACAGCATCACCGACTCAGTGGGCATGAGTTTGAGTAAGCTCCAGGAGTTGGTGACGGACAGGGAGGCCTGGTGTGCTGCAGTCTGAGCGACTGAACTGACTGACTGACAAAGTGGGATGAAAATGAAGAGACCAAGGCAAGGTGCAGGTGGAATGCAGTCAGACTTGGCTGGGGAGGAAAGAGACTGTATGTTTTATATGCTGATATTTCTTGCCTTGGAGGGAATGTTAATGTTTCCATTTTATCTGAATGAAAAGAAAAATAGAAAGATAGAAAATATCCCATGTGACCTTTCCCTGCTTCACAGATGATTTACCTTATTGAAAGGCCTTGCATTTGGGCCAGCTCCATCAGGGTATCTTCTGTGTTCTGTGACTACAGTTTACTGGCTGGCTTTGTCATCGCATCTGCAATGGGACCACTGCAAATGGAAGTGCGTCATTTGCCCATCACCTTGATACTAAATTTAGGCCCCATATGTTTTCTTAAATTGTTTACTGCTCCATTTGTTCAGCCGCTTGTCCTTTTCCAATGAACACAGTGTGTGCTCATTTTCTCTGCCTTACAGGGACACTCAGAACATGTGGCTTAGGAGGGCCCCTCCCCAAAATAATCCTGAGTTTCTAGACCATTCTTCACACAGGTCTCGGGAGTCTGCTCACATCTTGGAGACCAGTATCAGGCTTCTTACTCTCCTCTCAGTGAAAGTCACTCAGTTGTGTCCGACTCTTTGAGACCCCAGGGACTGTACAGTCCATGGAATTTTCCAGGCCAGAATACTGGAGTGGGTAGTCTTTCCCTTCTCCAGGGAATCTTCCCAACTGAGGGAATCAAACCCAGTTTGCAGGCAGCTTCTCACCAGCTGAGCCACCAGGGAAGCCCAAGAATACTGGAGTCGTTAGATAATCCCTTCTCTAGTGGATCTTCCCAACCCAGGAATCGAATTGGGGTCTCTTGCATTGCAGGCAGATTCTTTACCAGCTGAGCTATGAGATAAAAATCCCACCCCTACAACCTTGCAGGATAATGCTTCACTCCTGAGATTCCTGAGCAAGGCAAGGGACGATGACCAGAGCCGAGGAGAACACTGAACCTGTTTCGCTGAGTACATCTATGTCTTAGTGATATTTTTGCCTTTCCTCAAATACATTTTATGTTTCCATTTTGTGACTGACTGGGAATATAAAATGTAATTTGGGTCAAAACAGTTGCAAAGAGAGTGAGTGGGCTACTTTGTGACCTGAAACATCTCGCTCAAAAATAAGAGAATCTAAAGGGAAAAAGCTTTCCAGTTTGAGCACAGAAAAGGATATTCTTGACTTGCCTCCCAGTGGGTTTTACAATTTTATATGGCTAGACATAATTCTCCTTCCCCATCACTACAGAGTTGCATAATAACACAGCACATAACATGAGGAATAATGATCCATTCCTTTGGGGAAATAAAGCATAAACATACACAAAAACAGCAATAAAGGGAAAATGTTCCATTTCTTTGTGGCTGAATTTCCAGCTCTTATCATTTGACACTTTGCTCTCTTGATGTGAACATTTGTTTTGAGTCAGGAAAAAGAAGTAATTACCACTGAATTCACAGAAGGGGACTCTGGGATTCTTACACAGGACAAGAATTGGGGAGGACCAGTAAACAAAGAATGAACAGAGAATGACTGAAACTTAAAAACAATAAGGCTTCTTAATTATAAACCTTAAGTACTTAATTTAACATAGAATATTAATAACCCTGCTGCTGCTGCTGCTGCTAAGTCACTTCAGTCGTGTCCGACTCTGTGCGATCCCATAGATGGCAGCCCACCAGGCTCCCCTGTCCCTGGGATTCTCCAGGCAAGAATACTGAAGTGGGTTGCCATTTCCTTCTCCAATGCATGAAAGTGAAAAGTGAAAGTGAAATCGCTCAGTCATATCCGACTCCTAGCGACCCCAGGGACTGGAGCCCACCAGGCTCCTCCATCCATGGGACTTTCCAGGGAAGAGTACTGGGGTGGGGTGCCATTGCCTTCCCCATTAATAACTCTATGGAGATTAAAAAAATAAATGTTGAAACAGCAGTTACCACAATTTAAATTGGTTCTTGATAAAAAATACTTAATAAAATATTTATATCTTAATCTAAAAGGCAGCACTATGTTTCAATGGGATGTCTGAACCTTTCCCAGGTGAAATAAAGAACAACAAAACATTACCTCAATTTTCTATTACAGTTTAGTTCTACAGTAAATACTGAAGACAATTAGGCCAGAGAAAGAAACTAAGGGCATAAAAATTGAAAAGAAAGAGGTCAAATTAACACCTTCTATAGATTTATTCTTGGGACCTTGGAAAACATAAGAAAATCAATTGCTAAAATGTTACAAAAATCAGATAGTACAGAAAGTCCAAAGTTAATGTACACAAGTCAATAGCTTGCATTTATACAAAGAACCCACTTCAAAGGCATAATAAGGATAATGTGGGAATAAACTAAATAAATGTGTCATATCTATTGGAGAAAACTATAGAACACTGCCAGAGGTTCCAAAAGAATCCTTAAACAAAACATAAGGTAGACCATGTTCCCAGACAGAAATAGGCAACATCATTTGGATATTTCTACATCAATCTTGACATGATCCTAATAAAAATAACAATAGAACTTGTTTAGGAAATTGGCAAGCCAAGTCTAAGTTTTATAAGGAAAAGTAACTCAGAATGGTGAGCAACACTCTGAAAAAGAAATGTAATGGAGAATAGTCCTACAATATACTAAAATATATTTTAGATATAATATAAATAATACCAGCAAAAAAGTAGATTTCATGGGACTACAAAGTAAGATACAGTCTCAAATACCAACTGAAATTTGGTATGTGATAAAGGCGGAATCTCAAATATATGGAGAAAAGATGAAGGTGATCTGGGGACAACTGAGCTGTCATTTAGGAGACAGAATTTATGTAAGTCATACTTTACATCTTTAGGATAAATGCCAAATAGATCAAAATAAGTATTGTTTATTCTCAGAATAAGAAGGATCTTTCAAACTACAACAAAGCCAGAAACTTTAAGAATACTGACACAGTTATCTGCATAAAAATTTAAAACTTCTCTATGGTAAATACCAGCAAAAGCAAATTAAAAGGACAAACAATAAACTGAAAAAAAAATCTGCATTGTTTGCGATACATATATTTTACCCAGTAGATAAAAAGAGTAACCAAAAAAAAAAAAAAAAGATGGAAAATGTACAAAATATACAAACACATTTCCCAGAAAAAGATAAACAATTTAATGGATTCATTCTAGGAAAAAAATAATGTTTATTAAGACAACACAGACTTGTTTTTGTTGTTGTTTACTTAGAATGGCAAGGATCAACCAGTCTGATAACACATTGGGTTGATAAAGACATAAAGATCATATTATATTTATAGATTGCCAGTGAGGATTAAAAAATCATGTGGCCTCTATGAGGATCAATTTAAAATACTTATCAAATGGTAAATGCACACACACCATTTGACCTAACACTTTCATTTCTAGGGATTATTCTCCAGATGCATCTGCACACATGGAAATTATAAACAAGCAAGGCAGTTCGCTATGGCCTAGCAACAGGGATTTCATTAAATAGACTAAGGTTGATGTGCAAATGGAATTCTGTGCACTTGCTTTAGGAGTAAATTTTGTATACTTGTTTGGAAAATCTCCAAGATAAAATATTTAGTGGAAAATAAAAAAAGAATGCAGAGCAGTATACAATGATATCCGCATATTTGTTTAAAATGAGAACATTTTGATACACTTAAAATAACTGAAAAGATACAAAAGCAAAGGATAACCATTCCCTTTGGAGAGAGGATTCAATGGCTAAGAAACAGGGATGGAAGAGAACTTTATTTTGAATCCTCTGATCCCAATGTATGTGCAAACTATGAGTATATGTGAACACATATATAAAGATGTTACCACATGGCCTCTCAAGGCTTCCCAGGTGGTGCTAGTGGCAAAGAACCCACTTGCCAACGCAGGAGACGTAGGAGATGCAGGTTCGATCCCTGTGCAGGAAGATCCCCTGGAGGAGGAAATGGCAACCCACTCCTGTATTCTTGCCAGGACAATCCCATGGACAAAGAAGCCTGGAGGGCTACAGTCCATGGGGTCGCAAAGAGTCAACGCAACTGAAGGACTTAGCACGTGTGCAAATATGGCCTATTCTACAATTATAAAACTTAAAATAATTATGATTAAAATAAGCCACATTTTAATTCAAGATTTAATTCTGGTTGCAAGGCTTTTGTCAATATAAACATAGTCCTAACTCAAATAATCTTAAAATACTGTATTTTAAGAAAGCATTTTAAAACTTTCTCAAGCTCTGATGCAACAAACAGTGGACTAGAAGTCAAGAGGTGAAGGTTCCAAGCTTAGGTTTATTGTTTTTCTTGTTCTGGTTCTATATTCATCTAAAATAAAATGAATATGTTGCATATGGTCAATTCTAAGTTCCACCCTGAGCTAATATTATGGACCTGTGCTACAAGGTTGCCACATGGTTATTTCAATTTATACTTCAGTTTAAATTATTTAAAATTAAATACACTTTACAAGTCTTTTCGTCACTTGTGCTAGCCACATTTCAAATGCTCGACCATATGTGGCAAATGGCTACCACATTTGCCAGTACAGACATAGAACACTTCCATCATCAGAGAAATTTCTACTGGACAAGGCTGTTCTAGACTCTGTAAACTAGGATGACACTTCAATATAAACACTGTTTGATACAAGAGAGTTAACGCAAAAGGGAAGGGCACACTCCCTCTTTCTTGTATGTTTTACACTGGTTAATGTAGGTGAAATGAATATCAAGGGCAACTATAACGGGAAAAATATGCCATTACAAGAGCAATATATAGCCCTTAAGGGCTTGTGAGGCAAAGACACAAGCCAGGCTGGGTGATTTGATGAATCTGAATCCACTTATCCACTCATCTGGGTCTGATAACCCAAGCTGTGAAATCACATCACTATCCATCATTATCATCCCTGAAATATTAAGCATCTATAGCTGTCACCCATTTCCTTTTAGACACCAGATTTAATGAGGCTAAACAGGATTTTCAGTTTAGGACATAGATAAATGATATTTACACCCTACTATATATACAATAGGTAACTAATAAGGACCTACTGTATAGCATAGGGAATTATATACTCAATATTCTGAAATGAGCTATATGGGGAAAGAATCTTAAAAAGAGTGGATATGTGCATATGTATAACTAATTCACTTTGCTGGACATTTGAAACCAACACAACATTGTAAATCAACTATACTCCAAGAAGTGTCAAAAAAAAAAAAAGCCTACAGATTCTCAATCCAGTTAAAACACAAAACAATCTTCAAGAGGGTGTACTTTTCTAAGTGAGGAGCTACTGAAGGGCCCTGCTATCTGATATAAGTAATGATCGTTGGGCTTCCCTGTTAGCTCAGATGGTAAAGAAATGCAATGTGGGAGACCTGGGTTGGATCCCTGAGTTGGGAAGATTCCCTGGAGAAGGGATGGCTACCCATGTCCAGTATTGCATGAACAGAGGAGTCTGGCAGGCTGCAGTCCATAGGGTCACAAAGAGTCAGTCACAACTGATTGGTTTTCACTTTCACTTCATTTTAAATATCCTTAGTTATGCACTCTGGGGTCAGACAGCCCTGAGTTCAAATTCTGTCTCCTATTAATTAACTACATGACTTGGCAAGTCATGTAACCAGTCACATTTTATAAAATGTGTTAATGGCTCCTACCTCACTGATTCTTTGGAGAAGAGACACAAGTTTGTAAAAGATGTAGTATGCTGGCATATAGTAAGTAATCATTAAACAGTACGTTTAATAACACTCCATAAGATGATTTTTAAATAGATGTCTGGTCCTCATGGCATCAATGTTAATAACAGCTATTTAATACATGTTAGCTTTAGACCATTTACAAGATAGAAAATACTACACGTTGCCTTCAAATGCTTGTGACTCTAAAGGCAGAAGGGACAGTTAGGTGCTGAAAGGCTAAAGGTCCAGCGACATAGCCTAGGTCTGACCACATGCTCCTTGAATAAATCTGCTACGGCCAATGGCAATAGGTAGGAGAAAGCAAAAAAGAGGCTTCAAACCACTGAACAAAAGGATATTTAGCATTTTTGCTTGTTGATTTACATATATATAATATACACAACATCTACAGATTAACTGCTTCAGGCAAAAAGACTGGTTTTTGTCCTGTTACATTAAAAATTAAAGTGCTACATATGTGCGAGAGAAAGATTTTCTTTTTCCAAATCCTTATGAAAATAAATGGCTCCACAAAATCAGATGAATGATGTGGATTTTGTGTCATATGGTTGGCTGATGTTTAGCTAACTGGCAACCTTCAGAGGGAGATGGCAGACAACAAACATATTTGCCAAGAGCTCATGAGTAAAATTATTGCTGGGACAGGTTTAAATCATGCTTGCTCATGGCGCCTCACATCACTGCACTTATTAAGAACAGGCAACAGTTTCTGAAATATGTCCAGATTTCAGGAACCCACCTGCAAGCCAGCCCAGGAGGGCTTACTTTTACCTGAGCCAAATCGAGTCATGCTGGTTGAAAATATCTCCCCTACTAACTTGCCAAAATGTCTAAAATCTCTACTCTTGGGAAACTCTTTGCCTTGAAGCCTAGGGAAACTTCTGTGAAAGTCTGAGTTGGTTTTCTGAGAATTAACCCGCTCATACCTGCTATGGGATAAGCAGCGGGATTTTATGCTGTGTGCTCAGTCGATTCAGTCGTGTCCAACTCTTTGTGACCCTATGGACTGTAGCCCGCCAGGCTCCTCTGTCCACGCATTCTCCAGGCAAGACTACTGGAGTGAGCTGCCATGCCCTCCTCCAGGGGAATCTTCCTAACTCCGGGGTCAAACTCGCGTCTCTTGTGTCTCCTGCATTGGCAGGCGGATTCTTTATCACTAGTGTCACCTGGGAAGCCCAAATTTCATATATTCACACAAGATTTTGTAGCACACATAGACCAAGAAAATCCAAAAATGGCAGAAGGGTTTTGCAGTGCAGAGAACAGAACATTGAAGAACTCAAGCGAAAGAGAGTTTGCCCACACCAGTAAGTAATTGCTAACTATAGCTAATGGTTGTTCTTTCCCTCTAGCTGCCATTTTAACCAAAACCTATTGAGCTATCTGCAGAAGGAAACGGCAATCCACTCCAGTATTCCTGCCTGGAAAATCCCATGGACAGAGGAGCCTGGCAAGCTACGTCCATGGGGTCGCAAAGAGTCGGACACAACTGAGCGACTTCAATTTCACTTATGGAGCTATCAATGGTCCTCATGGAATCAGGTATATGGCAGGTTATTCCAGATAAATTTCTGGAAGGAATTCTCACTATTGTGTTCTTATCTGCATCCATCTTGAAAACTAAATAGCCAAAGATGTTCTTTCAGAAATCATAATCACTCCAGACTATTAACACTCTGAGACCAACACTAAGGTTTCAGAAAAAGATCTCTAAATGTCAGACGGGACTTCCCTGGTGGTCCAGTGGTTAAGACTTCCCCTTCTAATGCAGGAGTTAGGGTTTAATTCCTAGTCTGAGATCTAGGATTCCTCATGCCTTAAGGCCAGAAAACCAAAACATAAAATACAAATAATATTTTAACAAATTCAATAAAGACTTTAAAAATGGCCCACATTTTTAAAAATCTTCAAAATTAATAAATGTCAGGCATCAGTTGCTTCCAGAGAGATGTTCCTGAAACTGTCAGAAGGAACCATATGTTTTTCTGAGCTACACTTGAGCAGTGTAAACTTACACATTGAATGTGAACATTGGTATACCCTAAGTATAAAAAAGACACTAAAATTTTAGCCTAAACAACCAAAAAACATACCCTTCTCCTTCCTTTACCTAATCTCCCACCCATCTCCAGTCTTTCACAACAATGTTCCTTCCAACAGTTTCCTCACTTGTCCATGGTGGAGCTACCTGCTTCCAAAGGGAAAAGGACAGGGACGAGTCCATTGGGGTTTTCAGTTGGTTTTAACTTTTGTTGGAAGACGGTGAGGTGCCAAAGCTTTGCAAAGCTGGCTTCTCCGCCCAGTGGTATCTTCCTAAACAGATAAAGCTCTGGGGTTCTAGTTTTCAAAGAACGCTCACTTGCCATCAAGTCAGTTTGAAACACCTACAAAATGTAAACTGATGCCCTGATAAAGTACACAAGAAACTGCCATATAATTTAGACTGCTTGCAATTTGAATAAATAGAATTCTAAGACCATAGCGAACTGAAACAGAATTGTTCACATGTGCAACAAGGTCAAGATTGCATTGCAACAAAGAGAGACCATTCAGAGGAATCTCTCATACCCCTGCTCTAATTTTTACTGTGGGAAGAAGCAGGATAACACTATTGAAAGAAATATATGGACCAGATTTTATGCAAGCAATGGATGAGGGAAGACATCATAAAACCATGAAATGTCAGCCATTCTCCACCATCATGAATAAAATCTACAGCATTTAATGGCTACTTTATTTCCCATCTCAACTTTTAAATTCAAAGCAAAGAATCACTAAAAATGAGCCTTACACCCCAACTGCAATTGGAGATTCAATAAATCACATCCAGAGATGCATTTCAAGCCAAAGCTTTTTCCCTAACTAGGAGACCTTGGATTGTATGAGATGGATGTCTCTATTAAGGTGTTATCACAGAGACAACTATACAGAAATGTGTTAAGGAGAAGAGTAAGAGAATAAGACATGCCCTGCGAGAGAGTACAACAGATTAAAAATACAGTCATCATTGTCATCCTTTTAAACAGTATGATCTGAACGTACTCAGGTCAGAACCACCTCCTAGCTGACACTGGTAAGCATACAGAGGGCTTCTGAGTATATGCATCACTAAAGCACCGAGTTTGCATGCCCATCTCAAAACAACATAGCCACGGGGAACTACGATAAAGCTGAAATTTTCTTATGGGAGGAGAGGCGCACTCAGCTACTATTCTGAGTCTTCCTTCCCACCTGGAAAAGATTCCAAACTGCCAACATCAATCTCAGAAGAACCAGTCCTTTTAACAGAGAGAGAATGCCCAAAATTAAGCCTGTATCTTGCTCCAGATGTTTCTCCTTGTCATTAGCAGGCAACGTTTCACGTTTTATGACTATTATAGTGATAAATCAATTACTTCTCAGAAATCCTAAAGTTGTTTCACATCTGTCTTAAGAACTGTTTGAAGCTCTATGACATTCTGAATAGAGCTCAAAGCTCTGTGCTCTGTAATTTCCCCTGAAATCTGAAGCTCTTTGAGAATAACAAGAAACGATATACTATTTTTAAAATGAATCTTTGCAGAGGACAGTTGATAGGTTTTGACTGTCTTGTATTCATGATACCCAAGTCATCACTTAAGCATCCCTTCTCCACTTAGTGTTTCAGGGGAAGCTGAACTCAAGTTCCAGCTGTAAAAGGTGGAGGTATCTGGGGTGGAAGTCTTGGGCTTAGACTAACCACAATCAGCCCATCACTAATCACAGTCATCAGTTCATAGATAGGCATATGATCTAAAATGGACTGATTAGATTTAAGCTCAGAAAATATTTTCAAAGATAACAGGAAAAAAATGTGTTTTTCCTTGCTGTATTTGAGTGGGATGATAACGGTCCATTTAGAAACATGAAGATAAAACCATCATAAAGCCAAACAACCAGTAGAGTCCAAAGACCTAGGTTGAAATGGAGAGAAACCAATGTTGACCAGCAGGTTGCAATCACTAAGGCAAGCCTCACCAGAAATGCACTCTACCTCCAGGACCCAATCATCTTCACCCATTAAGTCTATTTCATACTTCTCCGTACTTGCAATTGAAAGCACCCCACCTGATTGAAACATCTAGTACAAGAAGTTTTCACAAGCCCAAACAGGTAGTAAACATACATACACATACATATGCACAAATGCATGGTTCAAGAATAAACTTTAAAATGATTAAACAAGGACATGCCAAGACAGACTTCTCTTAATAATATCTCTTTTTTTTTTTTTTTTTAATTTACTTTTTGGTTACCATCATTCATCATATCCTGGAAAAGACTGACAATTCCCTCAGCTATGGGTGACTCATACTGACAAGGAATGTCTCTGATGTTTTTTGGGGTGTGAAATGCAAAAATCCCAAGAAAGGTCAAACCACCAGAATAAGAAATTTCCACCTATCAGATCTGGAGTGAACTCTGCACAAACACCAGCTTCCCTGGTGGCTCAGTCGCCTAGCCACTGCCAAGAAGTCACCTGCCAATGCAGGAGACATGGGTTCAACCCCTGGTGTGGGAAGATCCCCTGGAAAAGGAAATGGAAACCCACTCCAGCATTCCTGCCTAGAAAATTCCATGGATAAAGAAACCTGGTGGCCCTAGTCAATGAAGTCACAAAAGAGTCAGACACCACTGAGCATGTATGCACACACTGCCCATACACACCTCCCCAGTACCTAGTGAGAAATGCAGGTGTGAAGTGCGATTTGATCTGCTTGGCAGAAGAGAAGATATCCATCCAAACTAGAATATGATAGTGACAAATGGCTCAATCATCCCAGCTGCCTTTTGGGGCCAACCCATCCCTGGCCTCATCACCTGCCAGTCTAGTCAGCCTCCATCAAGCAAGGGGGAGCCCCTTCCACAGGGAAGAAGGCGCCTACATACAGACACGCGCAGACGCAGAAAGGCGCCTACATACAGACATGCGCAGATGCAGAAAGGCGCTACATACAGACACGGGCAAAGGCAGAAAGGCACCTACATACAGACCCAGGCAAAGGCAGAAAGGCGCCTACATACAGTCATGCACAAAGGCAGGCTACCCCCTGCGGGTATCCACCACCAGCTCTATCCACACCAGCTCAGTGTGGAGGATGTCCCCCTCCACACAGCACTAACAGCATTCGAGGACTGCCGTGGTTTTCCATTCAGGCAAATGCGCTTCAGAAACCCTCAGAGGCTGTCCCTACCTTGTTAATAAACAATTATGAAAATATTCCAATTTGGAAAGTAAGTTGTAACCCATAAGCCTTCAGGCAGTGGGTGAGATTTTAATAAAAACTGAAAGAAAATCATCCACGGTGTATCCCAGATACGGTCTGTTAGTATGCTACCCCTCACTGCTATATGGTGCTCAGTTGCCATGAGAATGCTATCCATTTGTAGCCTGGCGTACTGAAGGTGCAGAATCTTTTGTCGAGTAAATTTGCCAAGTTTACTGAACACAAATTAAGTGTCTGGCGATGTATTAGTGAAAGTGAAAAGCAGAAATCAAGGTGCCAGGAACACTGTAATCTCGCTTGAGGAGCTTCCAATTGAGAGAAAACCTAACAAAAAGATCATGAAAAATTCAACACATTTGCATGAAAGAAGTATAGATGAACATGGTTAAAAAGAACCCTGAATGTATTAAGAGAATTCTAGAAAGACAGCCTGCTCAGAGCTGAGAGGGGTTCATCAGCGAATTCTCCAATGAAGGAGGCAAGTTTTTCATTGATTCCTGAAGGCAGGAGGCTTTAACTGGAAAGTCTAAGGCTAGCATTCCTGGAGAGCAAAGAAAATCTTCAAACAGATCCCATCTCCTTTACTCATCATTATAGCTCCAGTAACTAGCAGTGTGTGTGTGTGTGTGTGTGTGTGTGTGTGTGTGTGTGTGTCTGTCTGTCTGTCTGTCTGTCAGTGTGTGTGTGACTTCATGGACTGTAGCCAACCGGGCTCCTCTGTCCATGGGATTTCTCAGGCAAGAATATGGGAGTGGGTTGCCGTTTCCTCCTCCAAGTTGAATAAATGACCTGCACCCAGTAGGCATTTTTTAATAAATGAATAAGTAAACAAATTCTCCTGACTAGCAGATATCTGAAAGATTACCAGGGAATCCAAGTACTGGCTCTAAGAATAGCTACAGGAGGGGAAGAGTGTTGGTAATGCTGGCTTCAGCCTAAAAAAAAACTAGAGTTTGACCTGCAAATACAAAGGCAAAAGAGTAAGCTGAAAGCATCATGGGGGAGGTGAGCAATATGGCAACAGGTGCCATATGTGTAACTCCCAGTGCGGCCCTGCTCTGCTGTTTTGCTCTCTTGACAGAGCAGCTGATGCTGTTGGACAGAGCGCCAGTGGTGTTTACACCAGAGGAGACCATCTGGAAATGTAATCAGAGACCTGAGCCTCAGGGGATTATTGGACCCAGCCGAGCACGAAAGGAAGATTTGTGCCCAGGACTCTCTGGTTCAGTCATGACCTTAGCTCCATGCAGCTATAATTTTGACTCTTTAATGTAACTAAATCAACTATAGTTACTTTCGCAGCCCCAGCCTGGTCACTGGTCATCCAAAAACAGGAGTTATATGGAAGCAAGTAACATAGCAAGAAAAGGCAATGGTTATTTTGCAAAGATAAACACTCATCATGAATACGGACCAGAGGAGATTTTGTCACGGAAATTCCATAGAATACATGTGGTATACCATGTCATAAATATGCATCATATACAATGTGATTTCAAAATGGAATGATACTGAAAATACCAGTAGGAGTCTTCAAACATATCTGGGCACTCATAGGAACTTTGGATTTTCCAGGCCTTAGCAGTGCTCTGATAATGCTTTGGTACAAGCAGGTTTCACAGGCTCAAATCTTTCTGTGTTTGCAGTATCTCATATTCTCAAGTTCTTAAAATTAAATTTCCTGCTGCCCAAAGACAAAATTCCTTTAGAATATCAACTAATTTCTTTAAATCCTAAGCTAAGAATAATTTTCTGGCCATATCCTATGGATGTAAGGCTAGGTCCATAATATGCTAAAATGTAGACCAGTTTATGCAGAAAGATTTCTACAGAGCTGACTGCAAGCACTCAGTGAAGTTGGGAACAGATACAGAACTGGATTTTTGAAACAACAAAAGTCACCCTATCAAAACAATCAAATAAAATGGAAAGGGAAGAAGAGAAATTAAAAAATGGAAGCAGAAATAATTTATCTTTTTGTCGAATGAAATCAAGCTAGGAAGGCTACCCAAGTGTTATCAGAGAAAAATGATATTCATGACAGTCAGCCTTAAAATATTCGATTTAATTTCTTGATAGTTCATCATCTAAGAATCATGCTACAAAAGCTTAGCTATTTACATACAGAATTTTAACCATGCTGCTGCATTTATCTTTTCCAAATGACTATGCCAAAGTCTTACTATTATTCACTCATTAAAATTCACACCAAACTTCATGTTATTTTGTAAAGAGAAAAAAAAAATCACCTTCCCAAAAGATGAAAAACAAAGGCCCATTTCCTCCTAGAAACTGTGAGGGGCCATATGGAAAAGTCTTACTCAAATGGCCATTACTCTTTCATGACAAATAGCTCACATAATTGGAGCAGTTAGAACTAAGAGTACCCAGATACTGGGGGGAAAACCATCCCAAAACTTCTGTCCTTTTTTCAAATAAAATCAGTTCAGTTCAATTCCTCAGTTGTGTCCGACTCTGCAACCCCATGGACTGCCTGGCCAGCACTCCAGGCCTCCCTGTCCATCACCAACTCTGAGAGCTTACTCAAACTAATGTCCAGTCAGTGATGCCATCCAACCATCTCAACCTCTGTTGTCCCCTTCTCCTCCCACCTTCAATCTTTCCCAGCATCAGGGTCTTTTCCAATGAGTCAGCTCTTTGAATCAGATGGCCAAAGTATTGGAGTTTCAGCTTCAGACCTTCCAATGAATATTCAGGGTTGTCTTCCTTTACGATTGGCTGGTTTGATCTCTTTGCAGTCCAAAGGACTCTCAAGAGTCTTCTCCAACACAACAGTTTAAAAGCATCTATTCTTTGGTACTCAGCCTTCTTCACAGTCCAACTCTCACATCCATACATGACCACTGGAAAAACCATAGCCTTGACTAGACAGATTTTGTTGACAAAATGATGTCACTGCTTTTTAATATGCTGCTAGGTCAGTCATAACTCTTCTTCCAAGGAGTAAGCATCTCTTAATTTCATGGCTGCAAACACCATCTGCAGTGATTTTGGAGCCCAGAAAAATAAAGTCAGCCACTGTTCCCACTGTTTCTCCATCTATTTGCCATGAAGTGATGGGACCAGATGCCATGATTTCAGTTTTTTGAATGTTGAGTTTTAAGCCAGCTTTTTCACTCTTCTCTTTCACTTTCATCAAGAGGCTGTTCAGTTCCTCTTCACTTTCTGCCATAAAGGTGGTGTCATATGCGTTTCTGAGGTTATTGATATTTCTCCCAGCAGTCTTGATTCCAGCCTGTGCTTCATCTAGCCCAGAATTTCACATGATGTACTCTGTATATAAATTAAATAAGCAGGGTGACAATATACAGCCTTGACGTACTCCTTTCCCAATTTCAAACCAGTCCGTTGTTCCATATCTGGTTCTAATTGTTGTTTCTTGATGTGCATACAGATTTCTCCGGAGGCAGGTAAGGTGGTCTGGTACGCCCATCTCTTTCAGAATTTCCCACAGTTTGTTGTGTCTAAAACTTAAGCATAGTCAATGAAGCAGAAGTTAGGTGTTTTTCTGGAACTCTCTTGCTTTTGGATGATCCAACGGAGAGTGGCAATTTGATCTCTGGTTCCTCTCCCTTTTCTAAATCCAGCTTGAACATCTGGAAGTTCTCGGTTCATGTACCTTTGAATCCTGGCTTGGAGAGTTTTGAGCATTACTTCGCTAGCATGTGAGATGAGTGAGTGAGTGAGTGAGTGAAGTCGCTCAGTCGTGTCCAACTCTTTGCGATCCTATGGGCCGTAGCCTACAAGGCTCCTCTGTCCATGAAATTTTCCAGGCAAGAGTACTGGAGTGGGTTGCCATTTCCTTCTCCATTTGAGATGAGTGCAAATAATCAAATATCTAACCCAAAAACACTGTGCTAAGTCACTTCAGTTGTGTCCAACTCTATGTGAGCCCATGTACTGTAGCCCACCAGACTTCTCTGTCCAGGAGATTTTCAGGTAAGAATACTGGAGTGGGTTGCCATGGCCTCCTCCAGGGGATCTTCCTGACCCAGGGACTAATGTACAACTCTTCTGTCCCTTGCACTGGCAGGTGGATTCTTTACCAGTAGAGTCACTTGGGAACTCCCCCCCCCTCAAAAAAAAAACCATTGCTGTTGTATAAGCAGCTTTCTTAGCATTAACTGAAGATACTTCAATTACAGAAGCAATCAGCTCAATAAAAAAATGTAAATGTCCACTTTCTTCTGTGATACTCTGAATCAGAAGAACCAGGACACAATTCTTGCAAAAGGGTCAGCAAAACCACTAGTCAAGGACTTGCAGGGCTTTCCTGATGGCTCAGCAGTAAAGAATCCTCCTGCAATGCTGGAGATGCAGGTTCGATCCCTGGGTTAGGAAGATTCCCCTGGAGGAGGAAATGGCAGCCTGCTCCAGTATTCTTACCCGAAAAATCCCATGGACATGGGAGCCTGGCAGCCTACAATCCAAAGGGTCACAAAGAGTCGGACAAAACTGAGTGACTAAGCATGCACGCAAAGACTTCCATAGGCCCTCAGCTCAGTTTCACTTAGCTTTTAGGTCATCGTCCGTTGCAGCCCAGTGAACAATTTTCTTTCCAGTGGGTTTCTAAAGTTATCTTATCAAGAGTGTGCATCAGTCAGGATTAGGTTTAGCATCATATAGCTGAAAGAAAAGGGATTTAAAAAAAAAAAAAAAACCCAACCTAACTTAAACATAATACAATAGCATTTCTTCTAATATGAAATGGCCCAGGACTGAAAGAGGATCTGTGGTCATCAGGGAATCCCCTGCTCCAAACCCCTTCTATCTTCCTAATTCAGGCCTAAGCAATGGTTTCCATCTTCCAGGTAACCTCATGACCCAAAACAGTGACTGAAACTCCACTCCCATATGGTTATTGCAGGCCACGGGGAGTGAACAGAGAAAGGCTAATTGCATTTCTTCCAGCTGAACCTGATCCTTTGGGAAAATTTCACCAAAGTTCTAAGAAAAATTCCTATTTAGAGGTCATTGAACCAGTCTCTCAAGGTTTCACCTAGCTGTAAGAATAGACGACACGGCCTTTTATCCCAACTGGCAACGCACACAGGTCAAAAGAATGATTCTATTTATACGGAAAACAGGCAGTGTGGACAGTGATAGTGAAATGGAATTCTGTGAGTCTGTGTCACAGGGGGTGCCTCTAGGTGTGGGCAATAGCTAGAGACTAACTTGATTTTATAAAATGATAATGTAAGTTGACGTGCCATCCAAGATGTATGTTTCTCTGTCTCTGTCTCTATCTCTCTGTCTCTGTCTGACTCTGTCTCTGTCTCTCTGTCAATCCTTCTCCTTTATCTTCACCCTCTTGTATCTCTTCATTATCTTAAACAAGTTACCTTCATCTCTGTGCCTGTTATTCTTCCAGAAGATGGGGATAACAATAGCCCTGATCTAAGTTTGTCCTGAGGACAGATCTGTTAATGTAGTGTTAGATACTTTTTCTTTCATTTCTCTGCTCAGCTACTCTCCCTCCTCCCCTTTTTGAATTTACTTCCATTTTCCTTAAACCAGCAGCTAGAAAAACATAAGTGGGAAACACTGCAAAAAAAAATTATCTGTTGTATGCATTAACAGTTTGCATCCTGGTTATTAAGTTTTACAAGTGATTTTTATCTACATGACTGCATTTAATAAAACAAATAAATGACACATAAAATCTACAATGTAATTAAATGTTTTTTTTTTTCATTTCATGTGATTAGTGCTTGTTTTTCTTTTGTGGCTCAGTGATCTCCAGTATAAAAAAAAATATATATATATATATATATAGCCCAGATTTCAATAACCAGAAGTTATTATTCTTTATATATGTATAAAGTGTAATTATAGTATATATTTGGTCACTATGCTATCATTTTCAAAGTGGCATGCCAGTTTTATTTGTTCAATTTATTGTGGACAAGATGTTTCCTTAAGTCCAAGGGTGTGTGTCAAAATTTGCTCTACACTTTTCCCTTATCAACACATTTCCAATTATTGAACTGACCTGACCAGAGGTTAAATATGCCACAAGATGAACAGAGATGATGCTCGTTTAAAAACAAACCAAGTATTCCAATAAAAGTTCTTCAAAAAAAAATGCAGTGTCCAAGTTGCCAACCAGCTACAGTTCATACAGTTATAATACAATTGAATTTGCAATGAATCGCTGTGTTGAATTTACAATGAATTCAACTGTTGCAGGTCAATGGGAAAAAATTGAAATTTTCCATAACCAAAGTTTTCTTGATGTGGGAGTAGCATTACTATTAACTATAAGATGCCTACAGCAGACCATTAATTAGGTCAAGGATCCATATGGGATTACTGAGTTAAAAGAGATCCTGCCAATACATCCTTAACCCACTGACAATCTTTTCCAAGAGGCAGTCAGTCACTTGGTGCTAAGACTAAGAGGAAAAAGAGGAGGAGAACAAGGATTCAAAAGAATATAAACAAAACTACCACAAAAATACCCTTGGAAGTAATTGTGAGAAAGAGTTTCATCTCTCCTGGTTGTCAGAGACTCTGTATTTATTTGCTTCTGTATCTCTTCTGCAATTGTTCCCTTAAAAATGTCAGGGCTAATATTTGTAGCCACCTCAATTCATAAAACATGGCCCCCTCTGTTGGCTCCTTGAGTATCAAGGAAAATATTGACAGCAAAGCCTTGCCTGAGATTGCTACTAAAAATAAACTTCATAAATTTCTCAGGCCATTGTTATTTGTCTCCTGAGACTGTTTCTATTTGCAAAACAAGACACCTTCTTCTAACACGCCTGCATATAAAACTGAAATCTAGACTTCCAGAATAAAAATACAGAAATAAGAATTCAAGAACTTGGAGTTTGTTTCTGGCTTCTATATTAAATCAATATTTCATCGCCACTAAACCAGGGCCTGCCTTTTGCTTTAAATGTCAACTATTACATAAAATGAACTAAAAACACTTCGCCTTTCAGAAGTCTCTAGTACGACTGGCAGGCACAGGCGCGGCTGTGATATTACTGTTGACAAATAATCACTGTCCCTCCTTGGAGAAGAATTCTACTTCCTCAAAGCATAAATGTCAGGTTTTTCCACTGGACTTGTTTGGATCAGTGGAATGTGAGCCAAAGTGACACGTGTCGCTCCCAGGACAATGCTTCAGGAGTCTCACAAGGCTTGTTTCTCTCCCTGCCATGACTAATAACATTTAAGATAGTGGCTTCCAGGTCACACAGGGTCTCAGAGTGAAGACGACAAGTATCAAGGCTACTGATGATCCATGAAGGACTCGCAGAAATCTTTACTTATTTGTGTAAGCCACCAAGATGCGGGAAACACTTGTAACCATAGTATTACCTAGCCTATAAAAACATACACATTATTCAGAAGAACATGGCCTCTGTATTCAGGCAGATGTCAATTCACATCCTGATTTTCACTTTCCTATGCGACCATGATCAATTTCTTAACCCGTCTCCATCTGTAAAATGTGAATACCTATCCCACTAGTTTTCTTACAAGGAGTCAGGAAAACAATGTTTATAAAGCTCAACATAATGCCTGGCTTTGTGAAAGCTCAATAAAGTTTAGCCATTACTAAATAAGGATTCTGTAATAGTTTCTTTAAATATAGGTGCATTAACAGCCTCTCCAAAGATCTCTACTTCGTGAAATCAAATCAAATTCAAGAAAGGCACAACTAGCTACCAAAAACAGCCAGGGAGCTCTTTCTATCAAGTGATTGCCAAAGGTACCAGTTAACCAAAGTCTCATCTTCTCTATTGTGATCTGAATAATTATGGGATGGTTATTGAAGCTAAAAATAATGGAAATAAAATGATCATGTTATATTATAGTACTTCCCACTCTGCATATGTTTCCATCTCTAAGATTTTGTGCCTAATTCTAGTCCATATTTCTCTGAAGCCATCTTCACGCCCCCTTGGGGAGTGTAGGGGTGTTAGGGCTGCAGGTGGAGGTCCCAAAGCATTTTCCTTCCTTAGAAATACCTTATGCCCCTGACTTATTGTCTTTTTTTTGCATCCAGATCTCTCTTTATGTATTGATAAATTAATCCCATGAGGAAATATGAATTGATGAGTTCTGGAACTTCCCTTCCTTCCCAGGATCCTTCTAATCCCACTGCTGACTCATCATACTGATGAATGCTCGTGGTAGCGTTACATTCAGAACAGATTAATGGAGATGGGAGTGGGGTATC
Organism: Tragelaphus eurycerus; assembly: GCA_935064755.1. NCBI lineage: Eukaryota > Metazoa > Chordata > Mammalia > Artiodactyla > Bovidae > Tragelaphus > Tragelaphus eurycerus. The sequence goes on along the minus strand of CAKXYN010000034.1, from coordinate 4,029,875 downwards.
TTCAATGAGAAGCCTTCAAATTACAACATACATGTGTCAGTGTAACTGTCTCTCCAAATGCTCTCATCAAAATGAGAACTTATTGGTTTATGCAAACAGTTTATTTGAGCATCTATACAAAAAGAATTTAATGTAACTGCAATAATTACTCCAGTCTTCTCCACTCTTACTTCTCCCAAGAGAGAGTTCTGATGAGTTACATCCTATCCATGATAATTAGAGTCACAGTTTAGGCAAATGTTTGAGACAATACTCTATAATAAAGGAAGGTTACTTGGAAATCATTCAGATGATCACATCTAGTTCAAGCTTTATTTAACATGGTCAATTCAAGGTTTAAAGAATACATTACGCCCAAATCTCACTTAAATCTAATGAAGACTCCCTCCTCTCAGTCAGTGACATTGGAAGTTTCATCCTGTTCAAAAACACATATACATTGTAAATTTGTAAAAGAAAAGTGGAACATATTTTTTTAACTTGGGGTAAATATTGAAAGGCAGTTCACACTAAGAGACAAGATAGCACATATAAGACAGGTTTCTAATTTTGGATATACTTCCAAACGATTCCCAGAATCCACTTTCACAAACATCCCCTTGACACTGTAAAGACTTTAAGAAAACTGAGAATTCATGCTTCCTGGGTTCTAACACACACACAAAAATGACACAAATGTATCTGGTTTCCCGCTGTTTTTTCCACTTATGTCAGTGATTCATGCCACCTCCCTGAAAAAAATAAAAACTGACAAGCACTGCATTTCCTTGTGAGTAGAGTATCAGACCGGAGAAGGCAACGGCACTCCACTCCAGCACTCTTGCCTGGAGAGTCCCATGGACGGGGGGGCCTGGTAGGCTGTCATCTCTGGGGTTGCACAGAGTCGGACACGACTGAAGCGACTTAGCAGCAGCAGCAGAGTATCAGGCAAGTATTAAATAAGTAAATCCACTCCAGGCATAAGTTTTGAAAACTGTCAAGAAGAACTAAGTATTCAGAAGTATTCTCACAAAATTGGCATGTATGTACTTGAGCTCAGCAAATACTTTCCTAATGCTCTTTCAACTGTCTTTGGAAAGAAGATAACCAAGAAGGAGATCTTCAACTCAGTCATCAGATCAGATCAGTCGCTCAGTCGTGTCCGACTCTTTGCGACCCCATGAATCGCAGCACGCCAGGCCTCCCTGTCCATCACAAACTCCCGGAGGTCACTCAGACTCACATCCATCGAGTCAGTGATGCCATCCAGCCATCTAATCCTCTGTCGTCCCCTTCTCCTCTTGCCCTCAATACCTCCCAGCATCAGAGTCTTCTCCAATGAGTCAACTCTTCACATGAGGTGGCCAAAATACTGGAGTTTCAGCTTGAGCATCATTCCTTCCAAAGAAATCCCAGGGCTGATCTCCTTCAGAATGGACTGGTTGGATCTTCTTGCAGTCGAAGGCACTCTCAAGAGTCTTCTCCAACACCACAGTTCAAAAGCATCAATTCTTCGGCACTCAGCCTTCTTCACAGTCCAACTCTCACATCCATACATGACCACAGGAAAGACCATAGCCTTGACTAGGCAAACCTTTGTTGGCAAAGTGATGTCTCTGCTTTTGAATATGCTATCTAGGTTGGTGATAACTTTCCTTCCAAGGAGTAAGCGTCTTTTAATTTCATGGCTGCAGTCACCATCTGCAGTGATTTTGGAGCCCTGAAAAATAAAGTCTCACACTGTTTCCACTGTTTCCCCATCTATTTCCCATGAAGTGACGGGACCAGATGTCATGATCTTCGTTTTCTGAATGTTGAGCTTCAAGCCAACCTCTTCACTCTCCACTTTCACTTTCATCAAGAGGCTTTTGAGTTCCTCTTCACTTCCTGCCATAAGGGTGATGTCATCTGCATATCTGAGGTTATTGATATTTCTCCCAACAATCTTGATTCCAACTTGTGTTTCTTCCAGTCCAGCGTTTCTCATGATGAACTCTGCATAGAAGTTAAATAAACAGGGTGACAATATACAGCCTTGACGTACTCCTTTTCCTATTTGGAACCAGTCTGCTGTTCCATCTCCAGTTCTAACTGTTGCTTCCTGACCTGCATACAGATTTCTCAAGAGGCAGATCAGGTGGTCTGGTATTCCCATCTCTTTCAGAATTTTCCACAGTTGATTGCGATCTACACAGTCAAAGGCTTTGGCATAGTCAAGAAAGCAGAAATAGATGTTTTTCTGGAACTCTCTTGCTTTTTCCATGATCCAGCGGATGTTGGCAATTTGATCTCTGGTTCCTCTGCCTTTTCTAAAACCAGCTTGAACATCAGGAAGTTCACGGTTCACATATTGCTGAAGCCTGGCTTGGAGAATTTTGAGCATTACTTTACTAGCATGTGAGATGAGTGCAATTGTGTGGTAGTTTGAGCATTCTTTGGCATTGCCTTTCTTTGGGATTGGGATGAAAACTGACCTTTTCCAATCTTGTGGCCACTGCTGAGTTTTCCAAATTTGCTGGCATATTGAGTGCAACACTTTCACAGCATCATCTTTCAGGATTTGGAATAGGTCAACTGGAATTCCATCACCTCCACTAGTTTTGTTTGTAGTGATGCTTTCTAAGGCCCACTTGAGTTCACATTCCAGGATGTCTGGCTCTAGGTCAGTGATCACGCCATCATGATTATCTGGGTCGTGAAGATCTTTTTTGTACAGTTCTTCTGTGTATTCTTGCCACCTCTTCTTAATATCTTCTGCTTCTGTTAGGTCCATAGAGGGAGTAAAATTATTTGGGGATTGCTAGTAGCCACAAAGCATATAGTTCTATGACATTTACCAGAAACAATGAAAATCTGGCTCTCATTCCAGAGTTTGAAGGTGGAGAGCTAGCTGTAACATTCCATTACACAGCTTTCACCAAAGCATGCGTGACTTGAGAACCACAAACACACTACAAAGGTAGAAAACCAATCACACTGAAAGAGGGCATGAAATACCACTCGTCTCATACCTAGCTTGATTTTGCTTTTATGGGGCTCAATGACTACTGGTATGCTCAGACAATATGAATTAGAATCTAGAGATAACTTACACAAAACATAAAAAACCCCAAATGACTTGGAATACATGTGTCTTAAGTCTAATCATTAACCAACAGAATTATTTTCTCACCAAGTGTGAATGTTCCATTGCCAGGTGATTTATGTCATTTCTAAAGCTCGTAATTAGAGTGCAAGAGTTCAGTCCCTACCAACGATTTCAAGGACATTAAATAATACTGCACTAGGTACCACGTGCTGAGAGACAATTCTCTAGGAATATTTTCACATTTCTTCATGATTGGGGCCTTCTGAGCAAAGAGCGTTGGCAAGGATGGTCCAAGGATGATGGAATGGCAAGCCTTAGAAGTTAAAGGCTTGAAGTAAAAACCACTATGAGGTACCATTTCACGCCAGTCAGAATGGCTGCGATCCAAAAGTCTACAAGCAATAAATGCTGGAGAGGGTGTGGAGAAAAGGGAACCCTCTTACACTGTTGGTGGGAATGCAAACTAGTACAGCCACTATGGAGAACAGTATGGAGATTCCTCAAAAAACTGGGAATAGAACTGCCTTATGATCCAGCAATCCCACTGCTGGGCATACACTGAGAAAACCAGAATTGAAAGAGACACGTGTACCCCAATGTTCATAGCAGCACTGTTTATAATAGCCAGGACTTGGAAGCAACCTAGATGTCCATCCACAGATGAATGGATAAGAAAGCTGTGGTACATATACACAATGGCGTATTACTCAGCCATTAAAAAGAATACATTAGAATCGGTTCTAATGAGGTGGATGGAATTGGAGCCTATTATACAGAGTGAAGTAAGCCAGAAAGAAAAACACAAATACAGTATACTAACGCATATATATGGAGTTTAGAAAGATGGTAACAATAACCCTGTTTACGAGACAGCAAAAGAGACACTGATGTATAGAACAGTCTTTTGGACTCTGGGAGAGGGAGAGGGTGGGATGATTTGGGAGAATAGCATTGAAATATGTATAATATCATATTTGAAATGTGTCGCCAGTCCAGGTACGATGCCTGATAATGGATGCCTGGGACTGGTGCACTGGGACGACCCAGTGGGATGGTATGGGGAGGGAGGAGGGAGGAGGGTTCAGGATGGGGAACACATGTATACTTGTGGCAGATTCATTTTGATGTATGGCAAAAGCAATACAATATTGTAAAGTTAAGCAAAATAAAATTAAAAAAAAAAAAAAAAGTTAAAGGCAAAGAGGAGCCATTTGTTCATGAAATGAAACCTACAGACATGTTTCCATTCCCCCCGTGCTTACCCTCCTGAATGAGTCTCCCTCTCTCTGGAGGGAAGGAAAGGCAGACGTGCTAGTTGTCCTAGGTAAACTCTAAGTCTCATGGTTTCTGGGCTCCTCACATGTAGAGCAACGCTGCTCCACAGGCAGATGGATTCTGGCCCTCATCCACCACCCCCTGGGACTGAGGCCTGTGAGACCGATTTGAGATGTTCTGGGAACAGAAAACAAGCTGCACTTGGATCCAGAGATCTTACGCTTCTTTACAGCACAGATACACTTAACACCCTTCATCACACAAAGTACAGATGGTCCCCAACCTATAATGGTTCAGCTTTGGATTATTTTTGACTTCATGGTGGTGTAAAAGCAAAATACATTTGGTAGAAACTCTACTTTGAATTTTGATCTCTTCCTGGTCTCATGATATGTAGTATCACTCCCTCTCTGGTGATGCTGGGTGGTGGCTGTCTTAGTGAGCATGAGGGTAAACCACCCACACACTTACAACCATTGTGTCCAGACAACCATTCCATTTTTCACTTTCAGTATAGTCATCTGTGACATGAGCTATTCAACACTTTATTATTCAACATATGAGATATTCTAACATTTTGTGTTAGATGGTTTTGCCCAACTGTAGCCTAAAGTGAGAGTTCTCAGCATGTTTGAGGTAGACTAAGCTATGATATTTGGTAGATTTTCAACTTAGAATATTGGGTTGGCCAAAAAGTTTGTACTTCAAGTTATGATGGGTTTGTTGGGACATGACCCCATCACAAGTGAAGGAAGTTCTGTATCACTTATGACTCAGAAAGGCATCACTGCCTTCCTGCCTGATTATCTTGTAACTATAGTCTGTTGAGCCGTATTGTGAAAAACAATGGGTTAAAAGGAGTATAAAGACAGGAGGTTTGAAAAAACAAAATAATAAGAATTATGAAGCTTCAACATGACCTTGAATTTGCTTTATCATAAAATAATGTCATTAAAACCCTTTCTCACATCAAAGTTAAGAGACTAATTTTTAAATGTCAACTTATGGGAGGCTAGGTTGAGTTGTTCCATTTCTAGAAGTAAAAAACTTGCTCTGATCAATTAATTTATTATCTTTTCAGTTTTTTTAAGAACCACTATTAACACTTAAAATCTAAAAGAAGGCAAACTGCACATTGAGTAGCGTGAGATTTCTCATTCATTACTCACTGTCATTATGTTATTTCCCTGAATTCTGCCAAATTCAGGATCTAATAACAGTGTAAGGAATTGAAAACGTAAAAATTTGCTAAAACTTGGGAAGAGAAACAACTTGCATTAGGAGGGTGCGGTCATTAATAACTACAAAGGGAGGATTACTTTTAAAAATGCATTATTTTAAATAAAATACTAAATAAAGCATATATCACCAAAACTGGACGTTTATGCCAAACTATACCATGGAACTTCTTAGTGTAGCAAGACTAGGAATCCAACTGTCTTTCTAAAGATATGTTTTTCAGAAATACCTGATAGATTTTATTTTGTATTTAAATCATCATAGAATTCTTGGAAAAGTTTCAATAATATAGAGCCTGCTGCTGCTGCTAAGTCACTTCAGTCATGTCTGACTCTGTGCGACCCCATAGACGGCAGCCCTTCCAAGCTCCTCCTTCCATGGGATTTTCCAGGCAAGAGTACTGAAGTGGGGTGCCATTGCCTTCTCCGAATACAGAGCCTATACTAACAAGGCAAACAAGCTGTTAGGGCAAGGGTCCCCAACCTCTGAAATCTAATACCTGATGATATGAGGTTCAGCCGATGCAATAATAACAGAAATAAAGTGCACAATAAATGTAATGCCCCTGAATTATCCCCAAGCCATCCCCCATCCCCGGGCCATGAAAGAATTGTCTTCCACAAACCCAGAAACCAGTCTCTGATCCAGAAAGGTTGGGGACTGCTGTGTTAGGGTATTGTTTTTCTCACACAAAATGTACACAGCATCATAAAAAATGTTTTTGGTGGAAAGAAGCCTTAAATATAAAAATCCAAAAACTATTTTAATATAAGTCGAGATTGGATCATGTCAAAACAGCTTTCCAATGTAACTTGACCCAGCACCAGGCCACAAATATGCACTTAGTAGTGAAGTGCCAAGTCAACATCGACGCCTCTTTCTCAGTGTCATGAGTAGACCTCAGATATGTATTCAAGTTGACCTTATGCTTCTTACTTTTCCTTTTTTTTTTTGAGACAGACTTGATAAAGGTCTTTCTAATAGCATCCATGGGAACAACTTACTTGCAGGCACAAAAGTAGCAACAGCAAATCCAGAAATTGTTCCAAGAAATCACTTCCCTCTCCCTCAAAAAATATTTCAAACTAATGTGTAGAGAGAAGAGTAGGTCTACAGAAACTAATTCAAAATATTCATTATTCTTCATGCATAATGGGGATTTTCTGAGGAATGCAGATGTAAGAATAAAATTTATAATTCAAGTGTTCTCTGTAATATCTCACAAAACAAATTTCAGATGGTGAGACTGATTTTAAAATAACTGAACTTAGACAATGGAAAACATGTCCTATTTACCTACAATGCCAGTGAAAAGGAAAAACTTTTATTTTGCAGAATGTATATTGTTTTTGCTTAGATTAGAAAAATAGCTCCATTTCTTATCAGATGCTGCAGTGCTGGGACATTTATTTTAAACACAGGATAAAGAACCAACTAGAAAAGGGGATATTCCTGGATCTACTATAATACATCACACATCGAATTTTTTGAAGAAAAGAAAAAATGCAAACATCAAGATTTTCTCATTGATCTAAAAGCAGGGGTCCCCCATTCATAGGTGAATGTACTATGTCGATTCTGACTTTGCACCAGTAACAGATATTATACAAGAGAGGGGTAGTGCCCCCTTCCAATATGTCTGACTCAATCATTTCAGTAGCTACAAGAAAATCAAGAGTGTGTAACAGAGCGTTTCTGATCCTCCATAATTGGTCGCCTCAATGGAACGCCTCTGGTCACCCGCTGACAGACTCTCCTTCTAATGTGCAGGCCAATCCACAGAACTCCAAGCAGCAGGAAACAACAGGGAGGGGCAGAAGTCATACCCTGCAGTGAGAGGGGCTGAAATGCTAACGAGAGCATTTTAAAATGTCCCTAATACAGAATTTCTCATGCAGTCTTAATGTGGTCATTTTTGTTCAACCGCATTTGCCAACTTCTTCAGGCCTTGGGGAAGTGCTGTCTGCTCTGGTAGAACCTAAATGCAAGAATGATTTAGAAGCACATCATGTCAAAAAGATATAACCTTATACCAGTAACTCTTTTAGAATGTTTTTTAACAGGGAATGGCTCAATTTTATATCTAAGGGTTTTAACTTTTCACAAAAAAAGAGAAAAGCAACATTTAATACATATAAAGATATATAGGGCTTATCTTCTGCCTTTTGGAACTTAATTTACATAACCTTTAAATCAGTCAATAGGGGAATAAAAATAAAATATGAATTTTTATAGATGTCAGGAAGAATGTCAATAAAACACTTAGCAGGGCTTTGTGATAAGAGCAGAAGAGGAAAAGGTATTAGTCTGGCATCTCTTCTAAGGATGTCCCAGTGGAACAACACAAGCCTCAGAGAGCAGACACAGCCGGAAGACCTGAATTCTAGTCCTGCTTCTGCTCCTTATTGGCTGACTCAGCTTGGGAAAATCAAACATTCTCAGATATGGGATTTAACACCTGCCTTGTAGAGTTCACAAAGTGAGGACCCTGAGGAAAAACATTCCCCAGATTATTTTAAAACTTTTAGAGGGTCATATCAATGTAAATGATGTCAGGCCCACTGGTCGATATAGAATTATTGGGAAAGCAAGGCGGAGGGATGAAGGGAGGAGGGGCAAATGAACTGAAATAAAACAGTCCGGAAACGCCTCAAACTGAGTCATCAGGCTTCAGAGCAAGAAGTGATCATTAAGTTATCCCTAGGAATCTCCTCTGGGAGACACGAGATGCTACTAATCCAGCAGCTCCCCAAGTCTCCTCCCTGGACCAGCAATCTCAGCATCACCTGGGATCTTGGTAAGAATACAGTTCTCAGGCCTCGTCCAGACTCGTAACTCAAATCTAGGAGTGAGGCCCAACAATTTGTGTTTTAAAAACTTCTCCCACAAATGGATGGACACCAAGGAGGAAAGAGAAAGGTGGCGGTGGAGGGGGATGGTGTGTGAATTGAGAGATTGGGACTGACATACATACACTACTACATATAACTTAGATAACTAATGGTGGTGCTTACAGAGCACCATCTAAATTCTGAAAAAGATGGGAATAACAGACCACCTGACCTGCCTCTTGAGAAATCTGTATGCAGGTCAAGAAGCAACAGTCAGAACTGGACACGGAACAACCGACTGGTTCCAATTCAGGAAAGGAGAACATCAAGGCTATATATTGTCACCCTGCTTATTTAACTTATATGCAGCGTACATCATGAGAAATGCCAGCTGAGGGTAGATGAAGCACAAGCTGGAATCAAGATTGCCGGGAGAAATATCAGTAACCTCAGATATGCAGATGACACCACCCTTATGGCAGAAAGTGAAGAAGAACTAAAGAGCCTCTTGATGAAAGTGAAAGGGAAGAGTGAAAAAGTTAGCTTAAAACTCAACATTCAGAAAACTAAGATCATGGTATCTGGTACCATCACTTCATGGCAAATAGATGGGAAAGCAATGGAAACAGTGAGAGACTTTATTTTGGGGGGTTCCAAAATCACTGCAGATGGTGATTGCAGCCATGAAATTAAAAGACACTTGCTCCTTGGAAGAAAAGTTATGACCAACCTAGAGTCAATGGCACCCCACTCCAGTACTCTTGCCTGGAAAATCCCATGGACGGAGGAGCCTTGTGGGCTGCAGTCCATGGGGTCGCTAAGAGTCGGACACGACTGAGAGACTTCACTTTCACTTTTCACTTTCATGCATTGGAGAAGGAAATGGTAACCCGCTCCAGTGTTCTTGCCTGGAGAATCCCAGGGGCGGGGGAGCCTGATGGGCTGCCGTCTATGGGGTCGCACAGAGTCGGACATGACTGAAGCGACTTAGCAGTAGCAGCAGACAACTTATTAAAAAGCAGAGACATTACTTTGCCAACAAAGGTCCATCTAGTCAAAGCTATGGTTTTTCCAGTAGTCATGTATGGATACGAGAGTTGGACTAAAAAGAAAGCTGAGCACTGAAAAACTGATGCTTTTGAATTGTGGTGCAGGAGAAGACTTCTGAGAGTCCCTTGGACTGCAAGGAGATCCAACCAGTCCATCTTAAAGGAGATTAGTCCTGAATATTCATTGGAAGGCCTGATGCTGAAGCCGAAACGTCAATACTTCGGCCAGTTGATGTGAAAAGCCAACTCATTGGAAAAGACCTTGATGCTGGGAAAGATTGAAGGCAGGAGGAGAAGGGGATGACAGAGGATGAGATGATTGGATGGCATCACCAACTTGATGGACATGAGTTTGAGTAAGCTCCAGGAGTTGGTGATGGACAGGGAAGCCTGCCACTCTGCAGTCCATGAGGTCTCAAAGAGTCGACACAACTGAGTGACTGGACTGAAATGATCTGAACTGAATTGCGGCGCTAGTGGTAAAGAACCTGCCTGCCAATGCACAAGTAAGAGATGTGGGTTTGATTTCTGGAGTCAGGAAGATGCCCTGGAATGGCAACCCACTCCAGTATTCTCGCCTGGAAAATCCCCCTGGACAGAGGAACCTGGTGGGCTGCAGTCCATGGGGTGGCAAAGAGTCAGCCATGACTGAGCATGCATGCATGACAACAATGAGAACCTACTGTATAGCACAGGGAACTCTACTCCATGCTCTGTGGTGACCTAGACAGGAAGGAAATTCAAAAAAGATGGGAAATATATGTAGACATACAGCTGATTCATTTTGCTGTACAGCAGGAACCAATCCAACATTGTAAAGCAACTTTAATCCAATAAAAAATCATTTAAAAATAAGAAAGTAAAACTTCTTCCGACCTTTGTGCACACTAACCCCTCAAACTATTTTTTCCTAATTAATTTCAAGAGCAAGCTTTTAAACATCTGCAATCTTCAGTACTCTATATTTAAGCAACTAATCCTACATTCTATCAAAGATCAAAAATATCCTATAATCCATTTCAGAGCCTGAAATTTCACAGCTGTTATATATGGGGTGTATGTGATACTCTAAGCCCCCACGTGTTCTATTTCTATCCAGGAGGTCATGAAGCAATTTTAGATTACAAAGTGGCAGAAATGACAAGAGCTTAGAGTGAGAGCTGCAGGGGTAGAGGGGTATGAGATTATGCTAGTAACTGTCAATTTGAGGAACTTCATTCACTAATATAGCAAGAAAAACAGAAAATCAGTAGGACTATCTAGCAGTCTAATTAATGTGTGTATCATAATGCAAGAGACCAGGTTCAATCCCTGGGTCAGGGAGATACCCTGGAGAAGGGAATGGCAACCCACTCTAGTATTCTTGCCTGGAGAATTCCATGCACAGAGGAGCCTGATGGGCTACAGTCTGTGGGGTCTCAAGCAGTCAGACATGACTTAGCGACTAAACAACAAATAAAATAAAAACGATGGAGATAGCTCTCTAGCTACATTTAGCAAACCACAAAAAGAAAACAGAAGACCAATAACATGTCACAGAGCCAGAAGAAAGAGAATTTAAATGTGGGACTGAACATATACATCTAATGCCAAATCTCATTGAAATTAGGAAAAACCATATTTTGTAACAAGTTAATGCCAACATTGGAGGAATTTTTTGTGTATCGGTAGATAAGAAATTTGGGAAAAAGTTCTTAAACAGATGGGATTTGCTGAAGAAGAAACAGAAGTAGAGGAAATCAAAGCACAGACTTAAGTAGGAGAAACCTACTCTAATAAGATCAATTCTCTTTAAAGAAACTCTACGTAAAGCTCTAAAAGAGGCATCCATCAGAGGCAACCGATATCCAGTGTCAAGAAGTAGTAACCAGATTAATTGTGAGAGAGCCATGGTGTGAACAGCTGTGAACAGTTTGCTGCTTTCCCCCATGTCTTTGTTTATTCTGTGACCAGCAGCCACAGCACTCAGCACCAGCATAAAGTCCTAAAACCTACTTCTAAATCAAGTTAACCATCTGCCTTGGGAGGGCTCTTAGCCAGACTGTAGGGAAGACAGTGTAGAGCCTGAGATACTCAGAATCATTCAGAATGGCCACCTCCTTCAAAAGGACTTATGCCAGGACTGTTGTATTCAGTGCCCCTGACTCCACGGCAAGCCACTGCGGACTGCATCCTAGTCATCAGACACATGAAACCTGCCCATCACACCACGCTTTTGTGGGCTTGGAAACAGGAAACACGGATCCTAAGACCTGTCGTTATTACTGGGACTGTTATTACTGGGATGCACTGAAGACGAGAGTTTTAGGTTTGCTTTGTAGCAGATTCCACACTTAAATATAATTATCAGGAAGGTCTGAATGGCATACTTTTGATTCTGATGATTTTTATGCAAAATTATTTTATTTTTACCAAAGGCTTTATGTTGCCAACTTACTTGCATTTTTGTGTGCAGGTGACATTTCAGGTATTGAGTATGTCTGGGCTTCTCTTTACATTGAAAATAAGATCTGATTAATACACATAAATGAAGAAGGAAATGGCAACCCACTCCAGTACTCTTGCCTGGAAAGTCCCATGGACGGAGGAGCCTAGTAGGCTACATGCAGTCCATGGGGTCACTAGGAGTCAGATGTGACTGAGCGACTTCACTTTCACTTTTCACTTTCATGCATTGGAGAAGGAAATGGCAACCCACTCCAGTGTTCTTGCCTCGAGAATCCCAGGACAGGGGAGCGTGGTGGGCTGCCGTCTCTGGGGTTGCACAGAGTCGGATGCGACTGAAGCAACTTAGCAGTAGCAGCAATACACATAAAATTGAATATTTTCTTATTTGTGCTTTAAATTGCTTGTGGTGTCACAGATTATATAACGGTCATTCAAAAACAGAAAAATTACAAGGACTGTATTCATGGCCTTGGGGACTTTTATATTATCGTTTACTTCTCATGAGATATCTGTAGGTAATTATTACAGATAAAACAGCATAATTAATTGTAAGTTTGTTCAAGATAAACCTATTACATCTTTTTCATAAGTACAAAACTTCCTTGGTTTTCTTTAAGATGTGGACGCCATGTCTACTCCTACTGTATACCTGATAATTATGAGTGTATTAGCATTTCTGCATGATATTGCTTAAAAATCTGCCTGGAAACATTTAAGTGAAAATATACATACATACTTTGCATGCAAAGTGCCTGCCCGTCATTGCCAGCATTGCCCTCTTAGAAGACATATATCCAGAGTTAAGTTGTTTTTTTTTTTAATATTGAAGGATAAATGGTAAGATTATAAAGTTCAGCTAGAAGAAATCATATAGGATTATTATTAACTTGAAGTAATTTAGATTCAGGAAATTGTTAAATCTTGGCTATAAAGTCAGAAAGGAGATGGTAATGATATCATGGTAATGATATAGAGGTAGACCATACATGCTGTCAGCTGAAAATCTGTGAATTGCTAAATGTCTTAAGTGTACTTGTTGCTTAATCATAAATCTAATTTCTTCAGCAAATGGTAACACTTTACATGAATGCTGAGTAATTGGGTACTAAATGAAAACTGCTACTAAGCTAAATAAATTATTGGCATATAGTATCCATTTACAAGTTAATAGTCTTACTTCTGCCATCATTTACAACTTAATTATATTATAAATATATTAACGTTCCACATTTTTTTCAATATTCCTATCAATATGGAGTTGATTCCATTACAATGTAAAGTAAAAAAAAAATGTATAATTATTACTTCTGCTTCAGAGAATATAGATTACTTATCTTCTAGTAAGATCCTGTAATTTATTTCGATATCTGCATGTATGGGATTGATTTTAAAAAATTACCTGAACTTATGCTCTCTCATCTTTGCTAATTCCTGTGAGAAAAGAAATCCCTTTAATCAAAACATACATTGACAGGTAATCAAACTATGAAACATAATAACTAAGCCATAGATTGTCAGAGATATATTAGTAAGAAAATTTTATTTGAATTTAACTCAGTAAATTAGGTAGTAAAATGGAGGTTGTAACTATGTAGTTTCGCCTTCTGATAAGATCAACCCATTCAGTTGCAAATAAATATGTCTATTCAATTTAACAACTTGTGAACTTAATATATATGGAGTTGTTTTATGTAAATAATTTGGTAACTTTTATAGACTTGAATACAAATGCTTCTCAAATTTAATATACCTAAGAGTCAAGTCTACATCTCCTCCTGAAATTACTCTTTGCTACATTTTCCTGACCTAAGTGAATAGCAGTTTTATGTATTCACCTGTTTAACCTTGAAAACTCAGACTCATCGTTGATCCTCTCACATCCCATATACAATTTTTATGTTCATACTGTATGTGGACACTAACCATTTATCATCTCCATTCCTGCCTCCCATCAAAGCTCTCAGCATTTTTCCTTGGAATATTCCAATACCATTGTAACTAACCTCCCCACTTCCACTCTAACCACACGAGTCTGTTCTGCCCACAGCAGACTGACTTACATGAAATAATGACAGCAAACTCAGAGCGTTGCGATGCTCCAGGTGCTGATTAAATCCTTCATGCATATTAATGTACTCAGTCCTAATATTCATTTATTACTTTACTATTCACTTGTTTCCTTAATGATTACTTACTGAACTTTACTTAGTCATTTATATCCTTCTTAAGTTATTTACTAATTAACGTATTTGATCCTCAAAATTAACATGTATCATTCGTTATAGAACTTGAATCATTCAAGTTGAAGCCATGTCCACAATTATCACCGCTTACCAAAAATAATTATTTGATTATTACTTTTTGATATCTCTTTTTGTTCCTGAGATTTCCTAACAGTTTATTTTAGTGGTATTTCCAAAGAACCAGATTTAATTTTATTCAGCTTGTTTTCCTTTATAATTTTTAATATCAGCTTTTATCATTATTCCTTCTTTTTAAAAAAATTTAAGGTGATTACTTAGTTGATGTATTTTTACTTGTTTTCATTTATTAGGCTTGCAGTTAAGGCTATTTCTATTTTTTCAAATACTATTTTGTACAAATTCCACAGATTTTAACAAAAATAGCAATTTTTGTCTCTTGTTATAATTTCAACTTTATTTTCTTCTTAATGCAAGCATTGTTTAGGAAATTTTATTTCTAATTATGAATTTATTTTTGCTATTGTTTTGTGATCAACTTTAAGTTGCATTGTTATCAGAATATATATTTAAATACATACTTCTTTTTACTTATACTTTTTCCTGATATTAATAATGGCACACTCATATTTCCAAAGCTCATATTTGGAAAATATTTTCCTAGCTTTTTAGTTTCACATCTTGTCTTTGATTTCAGTTGTTTGTCTTGCAAATAGTATATAGCATCCTACCTATTACTCAAGTTTAGAATTTTAAAGAAACTAACTTTTAAGACATAACAAATTTAATAGATTTGACCCATTCGCATTTGTTGTAATTCATGATGTTTGTATCTGTTCCTTTCCTTCTAGTTTATTTTTATGCATCTTTACTGCTGCTCTCCACCCACGTCTTCCACACTCTACCATTTTCTAAAATTGACATTCTTTGTGTTGTTGTTCTTCCATCATTTTTCTTATCGTTAAGCTTAAGATTTACTTATTATTTTTTCTAGTGATTGCCCTTCATCTTTTGAGAAATACATATAAATACATTTTATGTCAGTCTCTAGACTTAATTAGTACTAACACCTTCTCTTGGACAAGACTTTGTCCTTAGGATACATTCCCTTTCTGCCTCATCTTCTTTTAAATAACCAGATCTTTGATCCAGATTGCCATTATTTGGCCTCTAAGTTTTGCCATTGATATTTTTTAGATGTGAACACAAGTTGTGTCCCATCCTGATGTCTCACGTTACCCAAGTCTCTCTATTTCTTGGGCTATTGTTTGTTTTGTTTTGTTGAATGAGTAATTTTTTTCAGGACAAGCCTATAGATATTAGATTTTTGAGCACTTAGGTATCCCCAGATGTCTCTGCCCTTATATTTGAATGATGGTTTAACTAGGTTTAGAATTTGTTTAAATTTAAGAGTTTTTCTATGGATCTGGGAAGACATTGTTTCATTTGCTTTAGTCTTACAGATGCAATAGCAATACCAATCTAATTTCTATTCCTTTGTAAATAATATGCCTTTTCCCACCTCTGAAATATTAAAAAAATTCACTCATTATTTTTTGAGTTCTGGAATTTTATCAGAATATGTCTCCTTGAAAGTCACATTTTTTAGTTCTTCTGTAGCCAAAGGGAGTTTTCAATCTAAAGATACATGATTCCCTTCAGCTCTAAAATACACCTATTCTCTTATTTGACTACTATCTCTCATCCAGTTTGTTCTGTACTTTTTAATGTCTTATTAGTAAAGTGATGGAATTACATCCTTACATCCTCTATGTCTTAACTTTCATACTCTTCATCTCTTTATTTGTCCTAGAACCTGAAACAACACCAAGGATCAAACTTGCAACTCACAAAACTTTCACCAGCCGCTGTTTTCTATTTATCATAAATAATAACTTTTATAGGGGTTATATTTTTGGTGTTTCTTTTTGTTATACCAACCACTTTTTTCCTCTGGATATGAGATCTATCAAATTCCTAAAGATAGTTAATTATTCCTATCTCCAAATGTTCTTCTATTTATTATTAGTAACTATTTTCTTGAGAGCCAGATTTTGTGCTTGTTGGACTGGGATGGCAGAGACAAGTCATGTGTTCTGAAATCCCATTCTACTCTTTCTCCTTCAGCCTCCCCTTGTGGTTAAATGGGCCGTGTACTGAATTTTGGCCAGTAGAATGAGAAAAAAGTCACTTCCAGGCCTTGATTCTAAAATGGTCCCCAGGAAGGAGGTGAAGAGGCAGTGTGCATTCTCCGTGTTCCCATCACTTGATTGCTGGCAGTGTACACAGTGGCAGACTCTGAGTCATAGATGTTGGCACAGCAACTAGTTACAGGAGACTAGATCCCTGAATGATTGTGGACAAAATCTCCCTTTCCATCTCACCTCCCATCAACCTGTAATGAACTGTGATGTATGTGAAAAGTACACTTTACTAAGCCATTGATAGTTTTATGTACATGATTCAAGAATTATCCTATTCTGATTACTGTTTGCTTGCCTCACTTTCTGGCTCTTTTTATTCCTCATGCATTTGTTCACAATTGGTTTTCTGTTTTTATTTAAGGGTCTCAATTGCATTTTTTAATTGGGGTATATAATTGCTTTACAATGTTATGTTAGTTTCTGCTGTACAGCAAAGTGAATCAGCTACATATATACATACATCCCCTCTCTCCTGAACCTCGCTCCCCACCCACAGTCCACCCTTCTAGATCATCACAGAGCACGGGGCTGAGCTCCGTGTGCTATGCAGCAGCTTCCCACTAGCTATTTCACACATGCATGAGCAGACTCAGCTGTGTCCTACTCTTTGCACCCCAGGGACTGTAGCCCACCAGGGTCCACTGTCCCTGGAATTTCCCAGACAAGAATACTGGAGTGGGTTGCCATGCCCTCCTCCAGGGGATCTTCTCAACCCAGAAATCAAACTGGAGTCTCCTGCATTGCAGACGGATTCTTTACCAGTTGAGCTACCAGGAAAGCCCATGTATCTCAGTACTGTTCTCTTAACTCGTCCCACTCTCCCTGCAATTTGTTTTTATTCTTTGAAGACTTCTATTTATGCAGGTGCCTCTTATGGCTGAAGGAAAGGGCAGGAGCTTTAGTTGGGTAATACATACAAAAAGCATGTCTTCTGGGTGTGGGGACCTTTCATGGGCTTCTCAGGTGGCACTAGTGGTAAAGAATTCACCTGCCAATGAGGAGACGAGTGTTTGATCCCTGGGTCAGGAAGATCTCTGGGAGAAGGAAATGGCAACCCACTCCAGTGTTTTTGTCTGGGAAATCCCGTGGACAGAGGAGCCTGGCAGGCTACAGTCCACGGGATCACAAGAATCAGACATGACTGAGAACACGATGCTCTATTTTCCTGACCTCAATGCTGTTTTTTGTGTGTTTTTTTTAAGCATTTCGTAGAGTCAGAACTTTCTACCCACCACCTCTGCCTTTAAGCAGTCTCATGAATCCAACTACGTCTTCAATACTTCCCACTCTGATGTCTGTTTGATGGGCCTTTCAAATGGGACAGACCACACACTGACCCACCACAGGGCATGTGTGCCTCCTCCCTAGTATCTTCCCATCAGGAGATTCCAGGTGATGCCATGAACCCGACTGTTTATGCCAGCCTTGGAATCATCCTTGTCTCCTCCATCTCTCCTACATCCTACACCTGACGCTGCTTTCAAACAGCTGCTGTATCTGACCATCTGTCATCACTCCCCAGCCACATCCCTAATCCAGGTCACCAGCATCTCTCACCTGTTCTAGTGCAGTCATCTCCAATATGTCTCCCTGCTTGCTTGCTTTCCACTCAATGCTTAATTTCTACTCAGGTTATCTTTTAGAACATTAATCAAGCCCCTGAAAAAAAATTACAATTAAAATCCCAATAATAACATCAAACTTTCTCATGGCCCTCAGTACAATGAATAAAATAAAAATAAAACCCATAATCTGTAGAATGACCACACAGTGACCCTTGGTGGTCAAGCTCTTGCTTACTTCTGACTTTATTTTCTGTCATTTCTTTCCTCTGCATCATCTCTCACTGTGTTCCAGGCATATCAGCCTTCTTGCTGTTTGGGGAAGTATGTTCCTACCTCAGGGCCCTTGCACCTTCTATTTCCTCTGCCAAGGCTGTTTATATAGATAACACTTCAGCTGGATCTCAGACTAAATGTACTTGCTATATAATTATCATCCACGCTCACTCTTTATCCCCTCTCTGACCCTCTTTTTTCTTGTTGTTGTTGTTGTTTTTCATAGCACATGAACTGTCTAATGCGGTTGATAAAGGTTTATTCATTTGTTTTGTTCCTCACCAGAATGGAAACATGACCAGGGCAGAAAATTGACCACTTCTTCATCAGGGTCTTCTTCAAAGGTCTGGAGTGTTACTTAGTACATTCAGAGAATATACTGAATACTTGTCTGAGGCAACAGATCAAAGGGCCATGTGATGCTGAGTGGTGGCATCAGATGACTCTTGTCTTTGGCCTCATGTCAAACTACAGGGAGGGAACTCAGCCCCACCCATCAACAGAATATTGGATGAAGAATTACTGGGCCCACTCATTAGAGCAAGACCAGGATTCGCCCACAGCCAGTCCCTCCCACTAGGAAGCCTCTACAAGCCTCTTATCCTTATTCATCAGAGGACAGACAGAATGGAAACCACCTGACCTGCCTCTTGAGAAACCTGTATGCAAGTCAGGAAGCAACAGTTAGAACTGGACATGGAACAACAGACTGGTTCCAAATGGGAAAGGAGTATGTCAAGGCTGTATGTCACCCTGCTTATTTAACTTCTATGCAGAGTACATCATGAGAAACACTGGGCTGGAAGAAGCACAAGCTGGAATCAAGATTGCTGGGAGAAATAGCAATAACCTCAGATATGCAGATGACATGACCCTTATGGCAAAAGCAAAGAGGAACTGAAGAGCCTCTTGATAAAAGTGAAACAGGAGAGTGAAAAAGCTGGCTTAAAACTCAACATTCAAAAAAAGAAGATCATAGCATCCAGTCCCATAATTTCATGGCAAATAGATGTGGAAACAATGGGAACAGTGAGAGACTTTATTTTCGTGGGCTTCAAAATCACTGCAGATAGTGACTGCAGCCACGAAACTAAAAGACGCCTGCTCCTTGCAAGAAAAGCTATGACCAAC
Source organism: Tragelaphus eurycerus (assembly GCA_935064755.1). Classification (NCBI taxonomy): domain Eukaryota; kingdom Metazoa; phylum Chordata; class Mammalia; order Artiodactyla; family Bovidae; genus Tragelaphus; species Tragelaphus eurycerus. The sequence goes on along the minus strand of CAKXYN010000034.1, from coordinate 4,010,592 downwards.
CTACACAGCATATTAAAAAGCAGAGACATTACTTTATGGACAAAGGTCCATCTAGTCAAAGCTATGGTTTTTCCAGGAGTTATGTATGAATGTGAGATTTGGACCATAAAGAAGCTGAAGGCCAAAGAATTGATGCTTTTGAACTGTGGTGTAGGAGAAGACTGTTGAGAGTCCCTTGGACAGCAAGGAGATCAAACCAGTCAATCCTAAATGAAGTCAATCCTGAATATACATTGAAAGGACTGATGTTGAAGCTGAAACTCCAATACTCTGGCCACGTGTTGGGAAGAACTGACTCACTGCAAAAGACCCTGATGCTGGGATAGATTGAAGGCGGGAGAAGGGGACGACAGAGGATGAGATGGTTGGATGGCATGAACTACTGGATGGACATGAGTTTGAGTGAGCTCCGGGAGTTGTTGATGGACGGGGAGGCCTGGCGTACTTCAGTCCATGGGGTCACAAAGAGTCGGACATGACTGAGTGACTGAACTAAACTGACAGTACCCGGTTAATTTTCTGTTTGTTTTCTAAAATTGTTATTGAAATATAGTTGTTTTGCAATGCTGTGTTAGTTTCTACTGTACAGCAAAGTGAATCAGCTAAACTGATTTAGCTGATTTATTTAGGGTAAATAAATATATACCCTCTTCCTTGGATTTCTTTCCCATGTAGGCCACCACAGAATACTGAGCAGAGTTCCCTGTGCTATATAGTAGCTTCTCATTAGTCATCTTTTATACATAGTAGTGTATATGCATCAATCCCACTCTCCCAGTTCATCCCACTCCCCTCTTCTCCCTTGGCATCCATGTGTTTGTTCTTTACATCTATACCCATTTATTTAACCAAACATTAATCAAATGATTTTGTGAAGATATTTTATAGATGCAGTTAACATCTACAACTGGCCTAACATAGAAGAGGTACTTGAGAGTGTCATTCAGTCAGCTGCAAGGCTCTTTGAGCAAACACAGGTTTCCCAAAGAAGATGATTCTATTCAAGACAGTAGCAACAACCCCTACCTGAGTTTCTAGCCTGCAGGCTTGCCCTATATATTTATGACTTGCCAGTTACATCATCACATGAGCCAATTTCTTAAGTCAAAGTTTCTTTTATATAGAGACACATAATAGGTTCTAAAATAAATCATAGCTTTTCTGATCCTGTGACTCTCTATTTCCTACAAGGAGAGGGGTTCTCATTGAAATCAGTGGGTACGAGAGGGACATTTGATCCAATCTAAGAGGGGTCTTATGAAAGACAGGAGACACGTCTTTCCCTTTTGAGTACTAAGGAGCATTAACCGAGCATCACAACTACCAAAAATGCCAATTAAAAGTGATCTCAGATGGCCAAGAGAGCAAAGGTTACAGTAGGCAGCTGGACATGCTTGGAAGCATATTTTTTATACCTATCCAAAATCCAACAAATAGTCCAATTTTACTGAGCTTATTACCTAAAAACCCTTTTAAGGTTTTCATTTTCTTTATTCATTCAACAAATATGCATAGATTGTTCACTGATTGCTACTGTGACCCTACTGTGACCCTACTGTGAACAGGATATCAAGATCTCTCTGTCCTCATGGAGGACATATCTAGTTGGGAAAAGACAATTAATAGATAAAGATATAATTAAATAGCCATGCCACAAAGAAAATAAGATAGCATAATCAAAGTATTGAGGGAAGGAAGAAAGGCTAGGGAAACTGCAGAAAGGCCATAAAGGTTGAAAGTTGTAAATTCTTGGGAGCTTCAGGCAGAGAGAACAGCAAATACCATGCCCTTGAGATGGGAATGTGCTCTCAGTGTGGATCAAAAAGGAGGCCAAGTGGCTATAGCATAGTGCACACAGGTCAGAGGTAAGAGATGAAGTTTCAGGGGAATGTGGGAGACAGAGCACACAGATCGTTTTGGTGGTGGAAAGAAATTGAGGATTAATTCTAAGTGCAGTGGAAACCAGTTTAGTATTTTAAGCAGCATACAATCAGGATCCAGCTAATACTTCTTGGGGACTCTGAGATCAACATGTACACACTGCTGTATTTAAAATGGGTAGCCAACAAGGTCCCACTGTATAGCACATGGAACTCTGCTCAATGTTATGTGGCAGCCTGGATGGGAGGGCAGTTTGGGGCAGGGGGAGAATTGATACATGTAGATGTATGGTTGAATCCCTTTGCAGTCCACCTGAAACTATCACAACATTGTTAATTGGCTAAACTCTAATACAAAATAAAAATTTTTTGTAACACTTAACCAAAAAAATAAAAGATCATTTTGTCTCTCCTATTGATTGTGCAGGAAATTATGGAAGCTCAGACATCAGGGAGGAGACTATTTCAATGTTCAAAGCATGAAATGTGGATGGGTAGCAATGTGGCTAGAGAGACATAAATACACCATAGGACTCACGTTGGAAGCAAAGTCAACAAGACCTGTTAACAGATTTGACAAACCTCAAAAACTTATCTGATGTGATGCCTACACTTGCCTGCATTAGGTCAAACTTTAAGTAAAACTGAGTAGACTAGTAAATAGAAGGTGGGGGTTCTATATAGAGCTTGCCATTTTTTTGTGACTTTGAGCAAAAAGCAATTATTCTACATTCTGGTCCTCAGTTTTCTCATCCATAAAAAGAAAGAGTTCATCAAGATGAATTGTATAGTTTTGCGCAGCCCTGATATCCCAAGAATCTGTGCAAAGATGTAATTGCAAGGACACTGAGCAAAGACCTTTTTAAATATCTCAACATCTGGAAAATAGGTTCCTTATTCTGGTTCTTTATTTTTAGAATATTTCTCTCACTGACAGATCAGACTAAATTCAATAAAAAGAAAATTTTCTGTGCGTCATCTATCACTCTGAATCATCATTTGTGATACTTGTAAACACTCGCAATTATCATATAGGTGATGTGTGAGCAAAGCCAGAATGCTTAGCTAGGGCGGGTCTTCTGCCTATGGTTGCCACAAAAAGGAACAAAAACAGTCAAGAGTGACTTTCCACAATTGACTTCAAATATCAGAAAGATCATGGGCAGTTTATTTCCTTTTATTTAAAAATCTGAATATGAAAAGCAGGATCTTTAATAGTCTATGAACTCCAATATTCACTCTAGCATCACAGATCCATATCATGCCCTGCATTTTGAAAGTGATCTCAGAAATAGCCTATTCAATTCAAGCACTCCGGTGCTACTTTTTCCTAGAACCATATCCTCTTCTTGATCCTGAGACTACAGGTTGCTGACTTGTCTTAGGGTCCAAAAGGATGCAACATAAACACTGAAAATGTAAACCACTGTACTGTCCTACCCAGTAAAATGTGGTTTCACAGTTATGGTATTTATAGACATTGAGTGACTTTAAGAAGCAAGAACTAAGAAGCATCAGAAATACCAGCATAGGAATAACTCCAAGTAGAAACCAACTTTTTCCTGTGCTTTTTTAGAGGGGTATGGGGAACTCAATTACAAAAAAAAAAAAAAAAAAAAAAAATTTAAACCACAACTCTCAATTTCTTAACTCTATGAACAAATGGTAATTACAAGAATGTGCCTGTGTGTATGAGGTATTAGAAGACCAAGTATATGATGTATTTTTTAATGGCATATTATGAGGGGCATCCATTTTTTTAGTAGAAATAAGTTCTTATTTCTACATACAGAGAAATGCAGCATGAAGTAAAGTCAGAAGAAAAATGGAAAATGGACATAACTTGCTTGCATTCTTATCTGTAAAGACATGTCAAGCTTAGAAAATCTTTTCTTAAAAGCATACTGGATATAGTCCATGACTACAAACAAAAGCCTTATACACATTTGGAAAATATTAGTGAAGAAGGATTCTAATATGCTATGAATTTGGAGAATAAATTCCTGTTGGCATTAAAGCTTTCAACGAGATAGTAAAAATAATGAAAACTGATTAATACAAGTGATCAATTTTGATGCAGGATATTTCCTGGAAGTTAGTTTTACAGAGAATGGATCATGGATTACAGAGAGTCCACAGAGCCTGTCTTTCCAGTAAAGACATCATCTGCAGATTTCCCACCAGTAAATCAAATCCAAGGTGCAAGTTGAGTCTCAGTGTGGAGGGGGTTAAACTTTTTAGTACAATGATGGAAATGCTACGAAAGATGAAAATAACCACTGAAACAATTGATAAATTTATTTCACTGAGCTCGAAGAGTTTTAGGGAATAGAACATCAGTTCTTACAATTTCATGTTAGGTTGTCATAATGACTTCTATATTTATAAATGTATGCCACAGTGTAGATTTAGAGATTTTAAAAAGGAGAATGGAAAGCTCAAAGCCAGAAATAATCAAATGATTTTGAAATTCCAACCACTGTTTATGTGTTCCAGCCCTAAAAACATGCAATATTCTTTGATGGCTTTGGGGGGAAAAGTCCAAATCTCTGCATTTTAAAGTTGAGAATTATATGTTACAATAATAAATGAGAAAAACACCTGAGAGTGTAAAGAAAAAACAGAAATGACTGAATAATTTTTATCAGGTACTAAAAGATATAACCAATTCACAATTGAATAGAGGGCAAATAGCCAATAAACAAGGAAAATGTCAGCCTCACTAGTAACCAGCTACTAAAAAAATCAAGCAAATTGAAACAAGATGTGTTTTATCTACAAAACTGGCTGATGTTTCCTAAAATAATTTTGCCAAGTGCTAACCAAAATAGCAAGCTGTAAAACAATATGTATGGTTTGATTCCAATTTTATTAATAACTGAACAAAAATTTAGATAGAAAAGAAACGAAAGGAGCTCCAATCAAAATGTTGACACTGATTTATCTAAGTAGTTGCAGTTCATTTAACTTTTTATTTTCTTTGTAGTTTTTCTCATTTTTCCAAACTTCTTGGAATAAGAAGGTTTTAACTGGAGGATAATAACAATATTGTGATGGTCCAACCATCACATGTGATGGTCTTTTTTTTACCATCATAATATTATAAAGCAATTATCCTCCAATTAAATGTATCCTTTAAAAAGAAGTTGTACAGTTAAAAAAAATTGTTAAAAAATCAGCTTAAAACTAAAAAGCCTACTGTGCTATTGTGAGTCATTTAAATTTATCAATAATCTTAGAAAACTTTAATTACAAGAGATGTGCATTCCAGGAGTGCAATTACCATTAGAATATTTATGTCATTTGGAGAAAGTCATCTAATAGAAATACCCTCAATCTTACTGAGACAAACACAATAGAAAAGTTAAATGTATAGTTGATTCACTTTGCTGAACAGCAGAAAGTAACACAACATTGTAAAACAACTACATTCCAATAACAATTTATAAAACAAAATAAAAAACATTAAAGTATTTACAACTTGAAACTGTTGTTGAATATGATTCCAAAGATATTAGGAATTTAGAAATGTAATGCTAGCCTGCTATCACCTGGCCAAAGTAAAACTAATAATTATTTCCTCCTTAGCTCTTACATCAGATGTCACCTCCCATCCTTGCCCCGGTTCCACCTGCTCTATTGTTTAAATCACACTAGTAGATCTCAGAATATTTTCCTCTGAAAATAAAAGGTATAGAGAATTCTCAGTTTTTGATATGATAATTTATAGGGCTATCTAGATTAGGCCAAAGATGATACTAAAATAAAGAAAAAAATATTGCTAGGTAAACTAAAGGAGAAATCTAAGAGACATGATGAAATTACTGAAACAACAAATGAATTTATTAGTTGCTCAGTTATGTCAGACTCTTTGAGACCCTGTGGACTGTAGTCCGCCATGGACTTCTCTGTCCATGGACTTTTCCAAGCAAGAATTATGAAGTGGGTAGCCATTCCCTTTTCCAAGGGATCTTCATGACCCAGGAATCGGACCCAGGTCTCCTGCACTGTAGGCAAATTCTTCACCATCTGAGCCACCAGGGAAACCTGATGAAATTACTGAGGGATTATTTTAAAGTTTTTAAGACACTCTGGCAAACAAATGTTTCCCCGTTAACTGTATCTATTCATTAGCACAGGTTCAGCATTACTTCAAATTTCTGTTGGAAAAGCAGCTCCAGTTGCTATATACAACACACACAAACACAAAAAACTATTTCAAAAATATTAATAATATCTTAAACTGATCCCTTGATTAGTCCTAATATATCAGGTTTTAATATGTGCATAGTCTCAATAAAATGGGTAAATTGTGATGACATTTAAAGAAATATAATGGATCTTTTTCTAAAACAAAACAAAAAAAAAAACCATATGTATGTGTATATACACACAGAACACATAAATTATACATACATCATACACATGAGTAAAGAAACCCAAAATAGTTAGAACTGGCCAATAAGGTATATTATATCTCCTTGGAAGTCACAGAAATGCAAAATAAGACAATGCTATTATATTAAGTAGAAAATTGGAACACAAAGTTATATATATAAAAGTACATGTTAAGTCTCATGTGTGTGTGTCAAAAACTGAATGAAACACAGCAACACATTAACTGGTTGAGGTTATGGATGTTTATAGATATATGGTTATTTTATTTGAAAATTTCTTCATAGACTCTATGCTGCTGCTAAGTCACTTCAGTCGTGTCCGACTCTGTGCGACCCCATAGACAGCAGCCCACCAGGCTCCCCCGTCCCTGGGATTCTCCAGGCAAGAACACTGGAGTGGGTTGCCATTTCTTCTCCAATGCATGAAAATGAAAAGTGAAAGTGAAGTCGCTCAGTCGTGTCCGACTCTTAGCGACCCCGTGGCCTGCAGCCTACCAGGCTCCTCCATCCATGGGATTTTCCAGACAAGAGTACTAGAGTAGGGTGCCATTGCCTGCTCCATCATAGACTCTATAATGGTAATATATTACTTTTATAAGAATTTACTTTGAACTTCTAAAAAGGAGTAAGATATGTGCTTGTGTAAAATGTCAACATAGTCTATTTTAATTCTGAAACAAGTTGAAAAAATCTTTTCTCAAGGCATTCAGCAAGTATTGCCTAAAACTAATCATCAACAGAGAAGTCACCTAATCTTGTGTCCATCTTCTCTAGTTAACACACTTTGGGAACAAACTCCTATCAAATGTTCAGACATAGAAACAACTGAGTAAAAACATATCTGTTTTGGCTTTTTCTCTGAATATTTCCAGTATTTGTTAAAATCACTGAGATCTTTGTATTAAACTACACACACAAATAAGCCCTACCAGACCAACTCTTACAAAATACAGCATGTGCCAAACCAAATATATTTCAAGACAATAAATTAGGTACCTTCAGAAACAACTTCATTTATTTTAAGCCATCACGATAAAACTGCCAAATAAAATCATGTCCGACTTTTATTCCAAAATGTTTTAAATTTCCCTAAAGACCTCAAAAATTTCCTATTTCCTCAGTTAATAACCATTTCTATATTCTGACATGGCACTATTTGTGGGCAGTAAAGAAATACTAAAGCAAGCAGAAGAGAAAGAGTGATTAAAAGCAGTGACTAATGACAGGGAGAACTAGATCTGAATCCTCAGTCCTGACTCCTAATTCTATGGCCATTAGAAATTACTTAACTCCCCTGAGCATAACCTTTCTCACACATAAAATAGCAGTAATGACATTGCATCACAGAATTGGAAGGTTAAGCCAGATCATGTATATATCTCTCTTAAATACTACATTAATTATATTAAGCAAGCAAAGCTATGCTAACTAAAAGAAAACAGCCAATGATATTGAATCCCAAGGAAATGGAGGGAGTAATGAAGGAATCTTTCAGTTTCTTAATAACAGTCAAGTTTTTCTGCTTGTTTAGCCTATTTCTATCTGAACAAGTCAAAGGCAAAAAAGAAATTAATCACAAAGTCCTGTCTGGAGATAATGTAAGAAAGCAAGAGATTACACTACAACCAAGGCATGCAACTCAGCTGAAATCAACTAATAGATTTTAAAATAAACTTTGGGTCTGGGTAGTAAGTAGGAAAACAATACAGTTGCATAGGTCTCTTGGGTCTTTGCCAAAAGCCACAAATTCTCACAATAAGTGGTGACTAAAGAAGTGCCTATCACTGCCCTAAGGAATGGGAAATAAAAGCCATGGGTAGAGAAACTACTTCTCGGAAAGAAGCTTATTTTGGTCAATGTTATTCAACCTCAAATTTTGATTTCTCACTGAGATACCAAGAAAAATGGTTGAGTTTGGCAATGAAATAATGACATTTTCAAGTCAATTATGACAGAATTTGGACCTTACCAAGTTTCTAAATCTGCACTTTGATAAAGAAAAAAGAGCATATCACAGAAATAGATGCGTGTAGTGGCAAATCACTATGTTAGAATACTGAGCCTGATTGAATTTCAGCCAAACACTTTACATTCTGCTCAAATTCAATCCATATCAGATATTTACTGAGCACAACATTCAATTAACACCAACTTGAGGATGAAACAATGACTAGGCTTGAGAAGACCAGGAACACTATTGACTCTGTACCCCACGGAAAGAAACCAACATTTCCAGCGAAGTCAAGACCCGTTTATCTGCCAAATCCTTTGATCTAGGAATTACAAAAGGACAGTTTAGAACATACTCCACCTTCCTGGGTCATGCACTGCTGTCAAAGGATAAGTTCTTCTTCTTCTTCTTTTTTTTTTTTAAGAGGGGTAGGAGTAAATAGGTGTTGGTTACCTGAATACAGAAAAGACTAGTATGAATAAAACAGAATGAAAAGATGGTTGAAAAAAAAGTAAAAGTAAAAAAGCCTGAGTTAGAAGTTTCCTCCCTTTCCTACTGGTCAACCTGTAACTTGGTTCTAATGTATATGAAAATGTCCCCAAATATTTAATGTACATTTCAAGACTATGTGCATGTTCTAACTAGAGTACTTAGAACAAATTTTTTTCTTATGCATGAAAGTATTTTTCTTCAAAGAATTTTATGTGTAGGTTGAAAAGAATCCTGTTCCTTTTAAAATGGCATAGGAAAACATTCCATAAAATAAATCTAATCATCAGTGGAATAAAATTTCTGTGGTATCTATTATATGCCAGGGGCTATTTTAAGCACTCTAAACAAAAGTAAACAAAACACAACCTTTGGATCAGAAACCAGGTTCTTCAAACAACACTTGAAAATCTGAAATCCTTTAGTTATCCTATAAAATTTCTTCCTTTAACCCAAATCTCACAAATAAAGCAGAAATAATCATAATAAATCTGAGTCCTTTAACCACAAGAAAAGTGCCTAGCATACAGAAAGTTATATCTAAATATTTGCTGAGTGAATAAAAGATACAAAACAAGAAATGAGCTGCTAGAGCTGGCTAAGACTACTGCAAGAACAATTATCAAAAATATACAGATTAAAGAATTTCTCTAGTCAGGGGGAAAAATATAAATAAAGCTAGGTTTCTAAATGTCTGAACGTTTGTTTCTCTATATTAGAAAGCTTGCTCCTTGGAAGGAAAGTTATGACCAACCTAGATAGCATATTCAAAAGCAGAGACATTACTTTACCAACAAAGGTTCGCCTAGTCAAGGCTATGGTCTTTCCTGTGGTCATGTATGGATGTGAGAGCTGGACTGTGAAGAAGGCTGAGCGCCGAAGAATTGATGCTTTTGAACTGTGGTGTTGGAGAAGACTCTTGAGAGTCCCTTGGACTGCAAGAAGATCCAACCAGTCCATTCTGAAGGAGATCAATCCTGGGATTTCTTTGAAAGGAATGATGCTAAAGCTGAAACTCCAGTATTTTGGCCACCTCATGCGAAGAGTTGACTCATTGGAGAAGACTCTGATGCTGGGAGGGATTGAGGGCAGGAGGAGAAGGGGACGACAGAGGATGAGATGGCTGGATGGCATCACTGACTCGATGGATGCGAGTCTGGGTGACCTCCGGAAGCTGGTGATGGACAGGGAGGCCTGGCGTGCTGCAGTTCATGGGGTCGCAAAGAGTCGGACACGACTAAGCTACTGATCTGATCTGATCTGATCTGATTAGAAAGCAACACAGGAACAGTAGTGGTTCAGCACCTTGGATAGCTCACAGAGGCGCACTTTCTCCAGTACCAAATTTACTTAGTTGCTGGTGTCTTCCAACTGGGATTTCCTTGAACACAGAGTTCTGTCACTTTTATGCCAGATTCACTCCCCATAAAAACAAAATAGACTCCTCAACCCCATCGTCACCCCAAAACACATGGAACAAGTACGCACACAAAGAAGTCTGGCCTGTTCATTAAAAGCAGAGTTCCCTTTCGGTCCTGACCAGGGGATAAACCTGTCACTTTAGAAAACTGATCCAGGAAATTTTATCTCTTGCTGTGGGACAGCTCATCCTGAGGAGGCTCACCACCCCTTCCCCCAACCCTACCCCCAGATCTACAGCAAGGGATCTGATAAAGTAGCTATTTGAAATTTGAAATAAAACATATTACCAAACCATAATTCAGTGTTATAAACTCAAATCAATAAATCTCTTTCTGAAGACAACTCTACTGGAAGGATGCTACCTCTCCATAACATTTGCATAAGTGATCCAACTTACCCAGCAGCTTTGACTACAAACTAATGATGATGATTATAAAGTAATAATAAGAATTGTAAAGTAAAATGACAGTTTCAAATCTCTCAAAACTATACAGAGCTAAAGTAAAACACAAATAAAAGATCCTCATCTTTACTGTTCTATTTATTTTGCTTACCTACTTATATCTTTGCTTGTTTCTATACTGTAGCAGTCATCTTAGGGTTGGGCATTTATTTGCAGTTTTTCCCATATGAGATTGCAAATTTCTTGATAGGAGGGATCATGTATCATTCAGAAAGGTTATCCTGGACACAGTTAATGTTCAGTAACTGATTACTGAATTAAACTGAGTTGAAGTAACTCATCTCTGGTTCATGAAACTTCTGTTTCCATAGTGATAGGAGTGGGAGCTCTCCCAGTACATGATCATGTCACTGCAGAGAAAAAGGAAGAGCTGTTGTTTGTGACAGTAAACATAATAGATTTGGGGCATCTGGAAATATTTACCCTGTAAGTATCCTATGAGAGAAAGTAATATAAACCATACTTTCTTTTCTGCTGAGAAATCACAGAAGATTCTAGGTATGTTGTATTTTTAAACTCCCAAAGTATTTATTATGAGGAAGAGAAATGAAGAAAAACAACTGACCTCTTGAGGCAAACACAGGTCAAAAGAAGAGATTCCTTTTAAAGAAAAAAAAAAAAAAGGAAGCAAGGAAGAAAAACAAGGGGGTGTAGGGAGTGGAGGGAGGGAAGAAAAGAGAAAAGAAGAAAAAGAAGATGCTGTTGAATGTGGTACTGGAGAGTAATGAAAGTTATATCTTGACAGATGGTGAGAAGTTCAGAAAAAGCAGCATCATTCAAAAACTGTACACATAGAAAGTAAGCTTATTCTTATTGGCCCATAGATTATATTTCCCAGAACAGAGCAACAGTGGGTATGGGTCTTGGGTAAATGCATCCAGAAAACACTTCGAGAGAGTTCACTTGGATTGCTTGCAATAGATTCTCAACTTCTAATAATCTCAAAAATTATTCAAGTTTTCCTAAACAAATCCACACGATAGGTTCAGTCTCACCAAATTCAAGTGTGCTGTCAACTTTTACTCTTACACAGAATTTATCTTCCACGAAACTATCTAGTGTTTTAAAATAGCTATTAAGAGTTTGGAGCACTCATGCTAGAAAATTAAGTGTTACCAAGTAAAGTCCCTTTTGAATTCAGGACATTTTCCATTTTACTGGGAATCCATTCTGTCTGGTGTTTCTAATTCAGCATTTAAAAAAATAAAATCATTCTACAAGGCCTCTGATCTTGTTTAAAAACTAAAATTACGTAGTACAGATCCAAATTTCCCTAAAAGTGATCCTGCTAGTGAATTCATTTCATTGTCCCCTCCATCTGCAAAGAATAGTTTTGTTTTTCTTCTCTAGCTCAAGAACACCTAATCCTTACATTTTACGAAACAGAACTTGAGTGCTTTTATTGCCAGAAGTCTCACCATAATGCAGCTAAAACATTCCCCTGTGAGTACTAGTTAGTGCTATTACTTGTTCACACATACTTCTTTAATTTCCAATATGATTAGTTATAGGCAAGTCACTGAATATTTCAATTTAGTACAGATAGGTTTTCAAACTACCTGTGAACAGCAGCCTGTAAATTAGAGGGATTGTGGGAATCTGAAATCTGAGCAGAGCTGTCTAAACTCTGGAGGCTGTTCATTATGCTTCCTTCTTGACTTGCAACACCTGCTCTCTGTAGAACCAGAGGTCTGTGTGAGGTGGTCTCCTGAGTCTTTGGTTTTAGGCTGGGGTGGGAGTTGTAAGAACCTCACCAGGAAGGTTTGGCATGTTCTAAACTCCCCTGTGGCTGACAATAATTTGAAAGCTGAAACAGAGCTGGGAACAGTAGAATCCTCAACTCAAGAGAGAAGTCCAAAGACCATAGGGAGACTTCAATGCCCATTAGAGGCTTAAAGAAAATAAAAATAAAAATCTAGAATAGACAGGGAAGCCTGGCATGCTGCAGCCCATGGGATCACGAAGACACAATGGACACGACTGAGCAACTGAACTAACAAACTGAGAACAGTACTGACGTGCTAAAACCCAGAATGAACAATGGTATTAAATTTTTACTCAGCTGTGAGTAAACCTTAACAAAAAACAGAACCTTAACAAAACCCTAACTTATCAGTTGACAAGTGAACCAAACTGTTCTAAAACCAGAGGTGGTAGAGCAGTATCAGATAATATGCATGAGACCAAAACTTATCAAGTTTTGGATTCTTTTTCCTGTTCTGTTTCTTCTGACATGTACCATCAAGCATATCACTTACCCCTGCAAGACCCTGAATTTCAATTTTTTCATCTGAAGAAAAAAAAAAAAAGAATCTGGACCAGAAAATAACTAAACTTGCTTCCAGAAATAAATAGGCATTTCATGCTATCTGACTTATACCTGAACAGTTCTAAAAAGACAGAATATTTTCTACATTATAAATATGTTATAAGTTTCTGAAGTTAAACTCTAGTTCCTTATTAAGAGTAATCTACATTTTTTTCTCTCAAAATGGTTTCAGATGGTGAGGATGAGCACAAAGACCTGAATAAGTGAATGTGTGTGTGTCTCTTGTTCCAGAGTATATACTCATTTTCTTCCAAAATCCCGTAAAGTTTTAGTAGGTAGAGGGTAAGGGCCAACATAGCTGTTGCTGGTCTGAGGTATGCCTCCTTCACAATTCCTATGAGTAAAACGAGGAGCCAGAACATGTCAGCAACAAGAGAAAGCTTCCTTCAACGTCACACATGAAAAGGCCCATATCAAAGCATACAACTGAGCTGCCAAGAATTGGACTTATGCTGTCAAAGTCCTGAATGTTCATTGGAAGGCCTGATGAAGCTGAAACTCCAATACTTCGGCCACCTGATGTGAAGAGCTGATTCATTGGAAAAGACCCTAATGCTGGGAAAGATTGAAGGCGAGAGGAGAAAAGGATGACAGAAGATGAGATGGTTGGATGGCATCACCGATTCAATGGACATGAGTCTGAGTAAACTCCGGGAGTTGGTGATGGACAAGGAGGCCTGGCTTGCTGCAGTCCACAGGGTCACAAAGAGTCAGACACGACTGATCGACTGAGCTGAACTGTCAAAGCCACAGAGGACAAGGCATCTGCCTTTCTTCTCCTACTGTATACCATGACCTTATGAAAGTGAAAGTGTCAGTAGCTCAGTCGTATCCCACTTTTTATAACTCCATGGACTGTAGCCCCACCAGGCTCCTCTGTTGATGGAATTCTCCAGGCAAGAACATTGGAGTGGGTAACCACTCCCTTCTCCAGGGGATTTTCCTGACCCAGTGATCGAACCTGGGTCTCCCTCATTGCAGGCAGATTCTTTACTGTCTGAGCCACCAGGGACACCCTGATCTTATAACGAGGGACAAAACTTGAGCCAGTCAGTACTCGGAGCTGTGGTCCTGCCCTGGCAGCTTGAAATCCTAGTCAGAAAGGCTATATGATGCTAATGCAGAAGTCTAAAACACTTAGCAGTGTAAAAAATGACAGTTCATTAAAACCCAATGAGGATCCAAGCATTGAGAACGACATATTTCCTAATGGTAAAATCCAAGTTTGCTCCACTGAGACATGTTTCTTCACTTAGACAGAAATACCTTTAGACAATATTAATATTATGAGTGATGGCAGTTAAAAAAATAAGGCAGAAGAAACACTGAAAGTTCAGTCTCACAGAATATGAATAAAAGCACAGCTTTGAGAAGAGGTGCAAACATAGATGGTACTCCCCTAAGGCAATGGCACCCCACTCCAGCACTCTTGCCTGGAGAATCCCATGGATGGAGGAGCCTGGAGGGCTGCAGTCCATGGGGTTGCTGAGCGTCGGACGCAACCGAGCAACTTCACTTTCACTTTTCACTTTCATGCATTGGAGAAGGAAATGATGGCCCACTCTGGTGTTCTTGCCTGGAGAATCCCAGGGATGGGGGAGCCTGGTGGGCTATCGTCTATGGGGTCGCACAGAGTCGGACACGACTGAAGCGACTTAGCAGTAGCAGCATGCTGTTTACATGGCAAACAGCACTATCCATGATAGTAGTCTTTTCTACAGTACTGGGGTGGCCAGACAGTTCATTCAGGTTTTCCCATTACAGCCGATGGAAAGCACGAACAAACTTTTTGGCCAACACCTGGCTCTCAGTTCTACAGTCTTTCTCAACAGCCAGGTCCTACTAATCAACCAGAATTTGCATAAGAAAGACAACCTATTTAACATTTTTCCTATAGGAGAAAAGAGCTCTCTGTGCTGAGAACTAAGGAGACTTGCTAGTCCTTTGGGCTTTACATTAACCAGCTAGGAAAAGTCACTTTTGTAACTCAAGGCCTCTCCACCCTTAAAATGTGGACTGTCTCTGTTTCCTTTGTGTGTTTAAACTGTAGATATGTATACCCTTGGGACTGACATATGACTTAGATGCTAAAGAATCTGCCTGCAATGCAGGAGACCCAGGTTCCATCCCTGGATCAGGAAGATCCCCTGGAGAAGGGAATGGTTACCCACTCCGGTATTCTTGCCTGGAGAATTCCATGGACAGAGGAGCCTGGCAGGCTATATACAGTCCGTGGGATCACAAAGAGTCGGACACAACTAAGCGACTTGCACTTTCACATTTCTACTCTAAAGCCATGGGGGAGTATCTATGAATGATTGTAAAAGCTTAACTATCCCATAACTCAAAGAAATAGTTACTCATTGAAGTTATAAATTTTCATCGCTATTTTTTCTTCCTAAAGAGCTGCAGGTACTAATTATAAGGTTCTTTGTCCAACAGTGGTTATCTAAGCCAAGAAATATATTCTCATCCAACTCCTTCACAGATGAGGAATTACATGTTCAGAGAGGTTAATCGATTTGCATAACATCATGTCAGTAAATCTGCATACTTAGCTTATGATTATCAACACCAAGGCATTAGCACAATTATTAGTTTTTGTGGAGTTTACAGAGTAATTTCCAAACTGCAAACCCAAATCTACTGACAAGTCAGAATCTTTCTTCCATCACTATTAGTCTTTATGGTCTATTTTTTTAAAAACTAGAATATAATTGTTTTAAAATGCTGTGTTAGTTTCTGCTGTGCAACAACACAAACTAGCTATAAGAATACATACATCCCCTGCCTCTTGAGCCTCCCTCCCAACCCACCATCCCAGCTCTCCAGGTCATCAGAGAGCACCGAGGTGAGCTCCCTGTTCATGGTCTCATGTTTGTGTTAATTTCCTTATACTTGAATACATTAAAGGTGCCTACATTCTTCCAATTTCTTAGGATGCTTTTTCTTTCCTCAATCACTGAGCACATTCATACCAGCAATCTGAAAGTTTCCTGATTTAGAATCTCTGAAATGTTCACTGGTGGGGAATGTATGTAATTCCTTTACCACTTAACAACTATACTAAGTAAGCCCTGCTGCTGCTGCTGCTAAATCGCTTCAGTCATGTCTGACTCTGTGCGACCCCATAGATGGCAGCCCACCAGGCTTCCCTGTCCCTGGGATTCTCCAGGCAAGAACACTGGAGTGGGTTGCCATTGCCTTCTCCAGGGCATGAAAGTGAAAAGTAAAAGTGAAGTCGCTCAGTCGTGTCCGACTCTAGCAACCCCATGGACTGCAGCCTACCAGGCTCCTCCATCCATGGGTGTTTCTAGGCAAAAGTACTGGAATGGGGTGCCATTGCCTTCGCAAAGTAAGCCCTAACTCAAACCCTGTGGAACCCAAAGGGCAGCCACTTACTGCTATCTTTTTGTCTACTATCTTTTACTTGCATATACCTGCTGTATATGCTTCTTTGAGTGTAAATTCTTTAACTGCCAAAAAAATCACCATGGTATGCCATAAAATGATCTTAATATGTCACTGTGTCTGTTGTCTAAACTTGAATCCAATTTTCAAGTGCTTTATGTGGATTTGATAATAATACAGAGTGATTTCAGGCATGAAATACCATGAACATAAATTCATTAAGATGAGTTTAAGTGGTGAGTTAGACAAGCAGGCAGAAGATCCACATTTCATCCTCAGCTTTCACACTACAGTAAAACCTGCACACTCCTCTTCCTTGAGCCCCAACTGTAAGGTGAGGAGTTCAATCATGTTCATATTTATCATTTTATGACTACCATGGGCATTCCCATATGTCCCCTCCCCATGCCTTTTCTGGGCAGTGACATAATATTCCATGGGACAGCATATACCACTGGCACCATGCTTAGCCAGGATCACCCACTGCCAGCGTGGAGGGCACAGCCTCCTACCCTTTGGCTACTCCCAAGCATCCTAGGGCAGCAGTCATAGCAGTCTGCTCCCACAAAACCTAAGACAACAAAACTTCTGGTCTCTAGTCTTTACTTCACTCGACAAATTTAAGAGGTCAATGACTACTACTTCCTCCACTATAAAGTGTCAGGCCAGCCGACTCTGGAACATTTCATAAAGCATCCAAAAAGCCCCAATTACATAGGTGTGCATTGCTAAACTAAGAGGAGACTTTAGAGACTTTTTAATATTAAAAACTGAAGACCCATCAGATCAGATCAGATCAGTCGCTCAGTCGTGTCCGACTCTTTGCAACCCCATGAACCTCAGCACGCCAGGCCTCCCTGTCCATCACCAGCTCCCAGAGGTCACTCAGACTCCCATCCATCGAGTCAGTGATGCCATCCAGCCATCTCATCCTCTGTCGTCCCCTTCTCCTCCTGCCCTCAATCCCTCCCAGCATCAGAGTCTTCTCCAATGAGTCAACTCTTCCCATGAGGTGGCCAAAATACTGGAGTTTCAGCTTTAGCATCATTCCTTCTAAAGAAATTCCAGGATTGATCTCCTTCAGAATGGATTGGTTGGATCTTCTTGCAGTCCAAGGGACTCTCAAGAGTCTTCTCCAACACCACAGTTCAAAAGCATCAATTCTTCGGCGCTCAGCCTTCTTCACAGTCCAGCTCTCACATCCATACATGACCACAGGAAAGACCATAGCCTTGACTAGGCGAACCTTTGTTGGTAAAGTAATGTCTCTGCTTTTGAATATGCTATCTAGGTTGGTCATAACTTTCCTTCCAAGGAGTAAGCGTCTTTTAATTTCATGGCTGCAGTCACCATCTGCAGTGATTTTGGAGCCCAGAAAAACAAAGTCTGACACGGTTTCCACTGTTTCCCCATCTATTTCCCATGCAGTGATGGGACCAGATGCCATGATCTTCGTTTTCTGAATGTTGAGCTTTAAGCCAACCTTTTCACTCTCCACTTTCACTTTCATCAAGAGGCTTTTTAGCCCCTCTTCACTTTCTGCCATAAGAGTCGTGTCATCTGCATATCTGAGGTTATTGATATTTCTCCCGGCAATCTTGATTCCAACTTGTGTTTCTTCCAGTCCAGCATTTCTCATGATGTACTCTGCATATAAGTTAAATAAACATGGTGACAATATGCAGCCTTGACGTACTCCTTTTCCTATTTGGAACCAGTCTGTCGTTCCATGACCAGTTCTAACTGTTGCTTCCTGACCTGCATACAGATTTCTTAAGAGGCAGATCACGTGGTCTGGTATTCCCATCTCTTTCAGAATTTTCCATAGTTTATTGTGATCCACACAGTCAAAGGCTTTGGCATAGTCAATAAAGCAGAAATAGATGTTTTTCTGGAACTCTCTTGCTTTTTCCATGATCCAGCGGATGTTGGCAATTTGATCTCTGGTTCCTCTGCCTTTTCTAAATCCAGCTTGAACATCAGGAAGTTCACAGTTCACATATTGCTGAAGCCTGGCTTGGAGAATTTTGAGCATTACTTTACTAGCGTGTGAGATGAGTGCAATTGTTCGGTAGTTTGAGCACTCCTTGGCATTGCCTTTCTTTGGGATTGGGATGAAAACTGACCTTTTCCAGTCCTGTGGCCACTGCTGAGTTTTCCAGATTTGCTGGCATATTGAGTGTAGCACTTTCACAGCATCATCATTCAGGACTTGTAATAGCTCCACTGGAATTCCATCACCTCCACTAGCTTTGTTCGTAGTGATGCTTTCTAAGGCCCATTTGACTTCACATTCCAAGATGTCTGGCTCTAGGTCAGTGATCACATCATCATGATTATCTAGGTCTTGAAGCTCTTTTTTATACAGTTCTTCTGTGTATTCTTGCCACCTCTTCTTAATATCTTCTGATGCACTAATACACGATATTTGTTTTTCTCTTTCTGGCTTACTTCATTCTGTACGACAGACACTAGATTCATCCACATCACTACAAATGACCCAATTTTGTTCCTGTTTTCATGACTGAGTAATATTCCACTGTGTATATAAATACATGTAGCTGATTCATCCTGTACAAAAGAAACTAACACAACAATGTAAAGCAATTATATTTCATTTAAAAATAAAAAAGACCTAGAGAATGGGAATGTTAGAACTACAACCACATATTCTGGATTCCAAACCAGTGTGTTTCCAAGGGGAATATATGAAGTGAGAGAGAATTAACAATTTCTCATTTCAGTGGGTTTTAGTGGATGTTTCTATAAGACATCATATGATACATTGTTTTCTTAATATTCATGCTGCATATTTTAGAAGTCTCCATATTCTGATTGTTATAGTGAGGTAGGATAGTAACGAGACAAATGATTTGTTCTAGAGCTAAAATCATGTCTCCTTCACCTATTGTGGGCCAAGTTAAGTTCATTGTCCTTCTTTCTGTTGTCTGAAAGATGGCATTACAAATGCTTCCAAATTATTTTTGAAAGTTACAGACATTAACTAATGTAGCGTTACTCACACTCTGCCTTCACACATACCCTAATGGATTCAAAAGATGGGTTGTCTGATGTTTACAACAAATCTTACAAATTAAAGTATCTCTTCAGGGTAGCCTAATACAAAATGGGTCCTTGAGATGACATCCTAAGATCTGTCAGTGATCTTGAGGACATCTCCTACAATAGTCCTGAAGGATACTGTTCTTTGCTTCCAGGACTCTTAGAACCACACTGCATGGAAATATGCCTGGGGATTTGAGAAGGTATTAGGTTTATTTAAACATGTTTTTAAAAAATGAAAGTAATGGAAATAAAAGAATATTCTTTTTTTAAACTCAAGATGGCACAGGAGAAGTTTTAAATATACCACTTCCTGAGGGTAACGGAGAAATAATTTCTGAGAACATTAATCTCAACACAGCATTCTAACCTGACACATGTATGCATTCATTATAAAAAACACACACACACACACAAGTATCATCCACAAACAATATATTTTTCAAATTTGTCTTAAAGTCCCCCAACTATAGAGAGCATTTCCCAGTTCAAATATAGCCTACTGTCCCCCACATGTCATCGATAACAGGAGTATGACAGGGAAGAGTAAAACTTGACTTCACACTGGATCTGTTTATTTTAACCTTTGCTTCTTGTTGCTTTTGTGACTATAATCACTAAAAGAATGCTGCCTATAGTTATAAGCGCACACAATGCCTGCTTTAAGGAGCCTACCCCTGTGCTTGAATGTTACTCTTAAATGACTTTGTTTAGATCACAGGGAGACAGTGTGATCCTATCCACCTGTGAAGAGCTGCAGAAAAGAACTTAACACATCCACTCCCCAATGCTGGCCAAGTCAAGACATATTTTGCAAGACTAATGACTTTTTTTAAATTTATTTTTAATTGGAGGATAATTGCTTACAGTATTATGTTGGTTTCTACTATATATCAACAGGAACTAGTCATGGGCATACATATGGCCACTTCCTGTCGAACTTCCCTCCTATCTCCCACCCCATCCCACCCCTCGAGGTTGTCAGAGCATCAGGTTTAAGCTCCCTGCATCAGAGAGCAAATTCGCATTGGCTATCTACTTTATGTATGGTACTGTGTATGTTTCCATGCAACTCTCTCCACTGGCCCCACCCTCTCCTTCCCTCAATGTGTCCACAAGTCATTCTCTATGTCTGCATTGCCAAGACTAATGGCTTTTTAACTTGACTTCCGCACCTTCTCCCCATCTCTGACCTATAAAAACAAAGAGGCATCCAGATCCTGATAAGATGGTGCTCTAAGGTGCTAGCCTGCCATCTTCAAGACTCTTCAGCTCTCCCAATAAAGTCGCTATTCCTTGCCTCACCACCTCATCTCCCGATTATTGGCCTGTTGTGCAGGGAACAGACCCAGGTTGGATTTGTTAATGGGGCAATGCATCCATCACGTCTGCAGAAGTACTCTCCTTTACAGTTTGCAACACTATGGAGCTAAAAGGAGCCTTTAAGATCACTCATTACAAATCCTTCATTTTAGAGATGAGAAAATGGAGCCTAAGAGGTTACATGGTTTTGTTTGCTAAAATTAGAAAAGCAAAAAAAGAAGCTGAGATGGGCAGAACTGAATGCACATCATGAGGTGTCTGGCTCAGTGTTCTTCCCAGGTCCATGTGATCCAACTGTACAGTATACAATCTGCAGTGTCCAAGACTCAGGTTTGGACCACATCCCTCTACCTGTGTGCGTACCTATTCTAAATGAATTCCTCATGTCTGTCAAAGTTTTCTCTCACTTTTGTTAAAATTGAATAGATTTCTAAATATGTTTTGTCTTTCATGAGTTTTTCAAAAATATTGTTTAATTGCACTCTGTCTTGAGGGTTAGTAAGTACTATAAAAAAAAAAAACGCCAAGCAATGGTTTCAGACAGATTATATACTGTTTCTTCTCTTGTCCACTGCCAAAGATACCCACGACTCTATGCATGCCTTCCCAATAACTTGGGGCCTAATTTCTGTAAGTATCTAACCAAAATGCATGTAAAGAAGAATGCGTGATGGCTCTATGTCATCCTAGTAGGGTACTGAGAGTTTTGTTTTCGCCAAGGGATCACTGAAAATGTCCTCCTAGGAACTAGCCCATGGAAATGGTACCACGGAAAAAAATCAGTTTAGGGATAGTGGGGTCAAGCCAGGGAAGAGGATCGATATTTTTGTTGCTGTATCAAACCAGAGAAGCAAAATTCTCATTTTAGATCACTGTTGAATATTCCTGGAATTAGATCATGATGCTCGCATTAGAGAAACAGTTTCCTCAGTGGAATCTCAAAAAATCCATAGAAATATGGTTTTGATGCACTTTGAGCTTATACTTAATGTCAAAATAAAGTCAGATAACTGCTGGTGGTAGGTTCTACATGCATTAATCACACATAAACAATGTAAAGTCTTCTTTATAAATTCCAAGCAAGTGAAATAGTTGTGAAATAAACATTTATAGTACATCAAAGAACTTTACAGGAATTCCATTACCTTGTTGTCATTGTTCTTAAAGCTATAAATCATGATTTATCATTCTTTAATTCCACATATAGTACGTTTTGTGTCATCAACGCTCTGGTCAATGAATCCTATATTTTGCTCAGTAAGCAACTATTCTGAAAGTGTTACTTAAATTCTATACATATTCACTGGAGCAGAGTGAAATATACTTAATGATTATAATACAAACTAATATTTACAGAAGGTTTCCTAGAAACCAGACATGTATGGAACTTATTTCAGGTAATCCTTGTAACAACTCCATTTTACAGGTAAGAAACTGAGGTTAAATATAAATATTAAATAATTTGCTAGAAATTACATAGCCAGAGAATAGCAGATCCATGAAGGTATTTCAGGTCCATGCAACTCCAAAATGCATATTCTTGAGCCACTACTCTTTATTACCCACAATTTAATCTTCCACTAATGACTTTCATGAAAATATTACTGTAATTTATCACCAAGGACAAAAATCATCAATGTGGAGCTCTCCAGGAGCTCACTGGATACAGGGGGTGGGACTGGGGGACTAATAAATAAGCCAGGGGTTGTGGAATCATGTTCTTACAAAGATAGCATATCTGTAATAAAAATACGGAGAAGATTCTGCTTAAGAGGAGCAATTCATAGTGAAAACACCATAGATTCAAAATCTTAATACAACACAAAATAGTGTGCCTGGCATCTTCCTAGATGACTAGATATACATTAAATGAGGAGGCTTTTCGACATCAACTGAACCATCTGAACCATTTTTCAAAGTAGAATCATCCCCTGAATCTGACTCAAAATAATGAATACAGCCTCAGCCTGAAATAGTCTGTGTTTTGTTACCTTCTCTAATCTAAATTACAGTTGTGAGGAGCATCTGAGCAGATACAGATAAAGTAAAACAAACAAGTTGAAAAGGAAAAAAAAAAACATCAATCAACTGCAGATTGAATTTCATTTATATTTTCATTTTTAATAAACTGTACACTACATATGAACTATTAGTGTTAGGATTCTACTGAAAAACTTGCTTTCTAAAAATGAGAGGTAGAAAATAAATGAAATGCTGAACAACAAGGAGAGTGTAAGAAAATACTAAACATGCCTATCTTAATGTAGTCATTAAACATCATACTAAATAATATGGAAAAAGTTTCAAATATTATACTGAACGAAACCATTAAAATAATCATTAGAATAGGGCCCAAATTTTGCATAGGTGCCAAAAGGCAAAAAAAATGTCTCGATGTGGGTAGCTCAAAATGTTAAATATAGTAGGATGGTATTTCCGTTGCTCTCTCCCTCTCATCCTCTCCCCCATGACCCCTCCACCACCAATGTGCCTTTCTTCCTTAATTTCTTCCTCTTCAGATCAGATCAGATCAGATCAGTTGCTCAGTCGTGTCCGACTCTTTGCGACCCCATGAACCGCAGCACGCCAGGCCTCCCTGTCCATCACCAGCTCCCGGAGGTCACTCAGACTCGCATCCATCGAGTCAGTGATGCCATCCAGCCATCTCATCCTCTGTTGTCCCCTTCTCCTCCTGCCCTCAATCCCTCCCAGCATCAGAGTCTTCTCCAATGAGTCAACTCTTCGCATGAGGTGGCCAAAATACTGGAGTTTCAGCTTCAGCATCATTCCTTCTAAAGAAATTCCAGGATTGATCTCCTTCAGAATGGACTGGTTGGATCTCCTTGCAGTCCAAGGGACTCTCAAGAGTCTTCTCCAACACCACACTTCAAAAGCATCAATTCTTCAGCGTTCAGCCTTCCTCACAGTCCAGCTCTCACATCCATACGTGACCACAGGAAAGACCATAGCCTTGACTAGGCGAATCTTTGTTGGTAAAGTAATGTCTCTGCTTTTGAATATGCTATCTAGGTTGGTCATAACTTTCCTTCCAAGGAGTAAGCGTCTTTTAATTTCATGGCTGCAGTCACCATCTGCAGTGATTTTGGAGCCCAGAAAAACAAAGTCTGACACTGTTTCCACTGTTTCCCATCTATTTCCCATGCAGTGATGGGACCAGATGCCATGATCTTCGTTTTCTGAATGTTGAGCTTTAAGCCAACCTTTTCACTCTCCACTTTCCCACGCCCGAGGTAAGAGAAACCCAAGTAAGACAGTAGGTCTTGAAAGAGGGCATCAGAGGGCAAATACACTAAAACCATTCTCACAGAAAACTAGTCAATCTAATCACACAAGGACCACACCCTTGTCTAACTCAATGAAATTAAGCCATGCCCGAGGGGCAACCTGGGATGGGCGGGTCATGGTGGAGAGATATGACAGGGTGTGGTCCGCTGGAGAAGGGAATGGCAAACCACTTCAGTATTCTTGCCTTGAGAACCCCATGAACAGTATGAAAAGACAAAATGATAGGATACTGAAAGAGAAACTCCCCAGGTCAGTAGAGGCCCAATATGCTACTGGAGATCAGTGGAGAAATAACTCCAGAAAGAATGAAAGGATGGAGCCAAAGCAAAAAGAATACCCAGCTGTGGATGTGTCTGGTGATAGAAGCAAAGTCCGATGCTGTAAAGAGCAATACTGCATAGGAACCTGGAATGTCAGGTCCATGAATCAAGGCAAATTGGAAGTGGTCAAACAAGAGATGGCAAGAGTGAATGTCGACATTCTAGGAATTAGTGAACTAAAATGGACTGGAATGGGTGAATTTAACTCGGATGACCATTATATCTACTACTGTGGGCAGGAATCCCTCAGAAGAAATGGAGTGGCCATCATGGTCAACAAAAGAGTCCGAAATGCAGTACTTGGATGCAATCTCAAAAATGACAGAATGATCTCTGTTCGTTTCCAAGGCAAACCATTCAATGTCACAGTAATCCAAGTCTATGCCCCAACCAGTAACGCCGAAGAAGCTGAAGTTGAAAGGTTCTATGAAAACCTACAAGACCTTTTAGAACTAACACCCAAAAAAGATGTCCTTTTCATTATAGGGGACTGGAATGCAAAAGTAGGAAGGCAAGAAACACCTGGAGTAACAGGCAAATTTGGCCTTGGAATACGGAATGAAGCAGGGCAAAGACTAACAGAGTTTTGCCAAGAAAATGCACTGGTCATAGCAAATACCCTCTTCCAACAACACAAGAGAAGACTCTATACATGGACATCACCAGATGGTCAACACCGAAATCAGATCGATTATATTCTTTGCAGCCAAAGATGGAGAAGCTCTATACAATCAGCAAAAACAAGACCAGGAGCTGACTGTGGCTCGGACCATGAACTCCTTATTGCCAAATTCAGACTGAAATTGAAGAAAGTAGGGAAAACTACTAGACCATTCAGGTATGACCTAAATCAAATCCCTTATGATTATACAGTGGAAGTGAGAAATAGATTTAAGGGCCTAGATCTGATAGATAGAGTGCCTGATGAACTATGGAATGAGGTTCGTGACATTGTACAGGAGACAGGGATCAAGACCATCCCCATGGAAAAGAAATGCAAAAAAGCAAAATGGCTGTCTGGGGAGGCCTTACAAATAGCTGTGAAAAGAAGAGAAGCGAAAAGCAAAGGAGAAAAGGAAAGATATAAACATCTAAATGCAGAGTTCCAAAGAATAGCAAGAAGAGATAAGAAAGCCTTCTTCAGTGATCAATGCAAAGAAATAGAGGAAAACAACAGAATGGGAAAGACTAGGGATCTCTTCAAGAAAATCAGAGATACCAAAGGAACATTTCATGCAAAGGTGGGCACGATAAAGGACAGAGATGGTGTGGACCTAACAGAAGCAGAAGATATTAAGAAGAGGTGGCAAGAATACACAGAAGAACTGTACAAAAAAAAGAGCTTCAAGACCTAGACAATCATGATGATGTGATCACTGACCTAGAGCCAGACATCTTGGAATGTGAAGTCAAATGGGCCTTAGAAAGCATCACTACGAACAAAGCTAGTGGAGGTGATGGAATTCGAGTGGAACTATTCCAAGTCCTGAATGATGATGCTGTGAAAGTGCTGCACTCAATATGCCAGCAAATTTGGAAAACTCAGCAGTGGCCACAGGACTGGAAAAGGTCAGTTTTCATCCCAATCCCAAAGAAAGACAATGCCAAGGGAGTGCTCAAACTACCGAACAATTGCACTCATCTCACACGCTAGTAAAGTAATGCTCAAAATTCTCCAAGCCAGGCTTCAGCAATATGTGAACCGTGAACTTCCTGATGTTCAAGCTGGTTTTAGAAAAGGCAGAGGAACCAGAGATCAAATTGCCAACATCCGCTGGATCATGGAAAAAGCAAGAGAGTTCCAGAAAAACATCTATTTCTGCTTTATTGACTATGCCAAAGCCTTTGACTGTGTGGATCACAATAAACTATGGAAAATTCTTCCTTTTACCAATTTTCATAATCTGAAAAACAGACTCTATCTAAGTATATTTGACTTAGTTAATAACTATACTAACGCAGGATAGAGGAGTACCAATTATATAGTCTCAGTTCAGTTCAGTCACTCAGTCATGTCCAACTCTTTGTGACACCATGAACCGCAGCACGCCAGGCCTCCCTGTCCATCACCAACTCCCGGAGTTCACTCAGTTCACTCAGACTCATTTATAGTCTACCTGGATTCAAAACCTGACTATCACTAAGTTACTTAAAAACTTGAAATCCCACTTTTTTCATATGCAAAGTGCAAGGATAATAGGTTTCTACACAGCAGATCCATTGGGGGAATTACATGAGCAAACATATGCAAAATGATTAAAAGAATGCCTGGCACATGGTCAGGACTCAATAAATGATAGGTATTGTAGTTGCTGCTGCTGCTAATTTTATTACTAGAGAGTATTCAGTCAACCAATGGCTCTGCTGTACAAACAAGACACATATTTTAATCAAGATAAGATGTTATTAAAAACATATGACTGCCTTGATGACAGCGGTACATAAACAACGCTAGTATATCTGCCAAACAAGCACTGAGTCTAGATTGAATATTCTGTGGTTATGAAGATAAATTTATTACAATTCTTAACAATATTAGAATTTTTCAATAAGCATTATTATGTATCTGCTTTGCTTCTCCCATCATATATTGATCAATAAACCTTTGTGGACTTCTCTAGGTTTCTCAAACTCATTCTTATCTTAGATAAAACAAGATGATTTGGAGATTAGGTAAGCAGTTAAAGGACAAGAGAAATTTGACACCAATGTGGTACATGCAAAGTCCATATAACCCAAAAATGTCTGTAAGCAAAGGGATAAAGAATTTCACTAGGACATAGATAATCAACATTTAAGGTCCACCATCACCTCAAGAGAAAATTTAAGCTTAGCCTACTTATCTGACATCAATAAGGGTGATCAAACCCATCTTCAACATGCACTGGACTTCTTTTCTTGGTGTGATGAGAAAACATTCCCATCATAATTTATTTTCCTTACTACTGAAATTGAAGCCTCCATGATACCAAACTTCCCTTCAAGCCAAAGTCAACCCAAACATATGCAGATACTTTTTCCTCTTTATGTCTCTTAAGCAAAACTAAAATGATTCCTTTCAGAAAATAAGGAGCAAGACATACCCATTAGTCTCCCTACTTCTACCTCAGTACTAAACTCCCAAACATCATGAATACACCGTGGCATACACTAGGTTCTTTTAGGTTAATGTTTTCTGAATAAGGCTCTGATTTCTCACAACTGCATAAACACAAGAACCTGAAGATATGTGCATCATAGTAACAAAATGTCAAGTGGTATGCTTCCCATCGGAAACATTAGCACCGTATCTGTTCTGAAGGATGATTTGAGTGAGAGGCAAGGTGGCCTGACCAGGTCTCTGTGGCCAAAAAAGAACTACACAAAGGTGTCCAAATCTCGAATCTGGGCACTATGCAATATTCCCAAAATAGAATTCTTCAGGTCATTTCTTCAAATACGCAATTAGCTACCCACAAACCAGATGTTATGGTAAGTTTAAATTAGATTAAAATAGGATAAAAATAACCCAAAATTGTCCTAATCACACCATGAAAGTAATTTTCAATTTAATGATTGTAATGAATTTAAATCAAATGAACAAGGACCTTACTGTATAGCTCAGGGCTTAGTCACTCAGTCAGGTCTGACTCTTTGCAACCCCCTGGACCATCGCCAGCCAGGCTCCCCTGTTCACGGAATTCTCCAGGCAAGAATACTGAAGTGGGTTGCCATGCCCTCCTCTAGGGGATCTTCCAACCCAGGGATGGAACCAAGGTCTCCCGCAATGAAGGCAGATTCTTTACCGTCTGAGCCACCAGGGAAGCCCAGAGCTCAGGGAGCTCTGCTCAGTATTCTGTAATAACCTAAGTGGGAAAAGAATCTGAGAATGAATAGACACATGTATACCTGAATCACCTTGCCATACACCCGAAACAAATACACTGTTAATCAACTACACTGCAGCATAAAATAAAGATTTTAAAAATCAATGAATCAAATGAAAAAACAGGGATATAAAAACAAATTTGGAATGAAAAAGGCATATCTCAAATACTACTGATCTCTTTCAAACCCAGTTCTACACTTAAGAAACTATGTTAATGAAGAGTCTACGGAGGCAATCCATTCCAATACACAGCTGACCCTTGAACAATGCAGCAGTCAGACCATACATATTTCACAGCTGGCTCTGATATCACAGTATTTATGCATCCAGGGATTCTACCAACCACAGACTGTGCAGGATTGAGTATTTACTACTGGAAAATATCCTTGCATAAGTGGACCCACACAGTTCAAACCCACATTGTGCAAGGGTCAACTGTAAGGCCTCCTTTAATCTCTCTGATGCTAAAAACACACAGCTGTCTCCTGCACTCTGTTCATTCTTGATCTCCGTCACAAGGCGGCCTTCCTTTTTTGAACCTGGACTCAGACACAGCATGGGGTCTTCATGGCTCCGTGATCAGTCTTCCGTCCTATATGGTGCCATCTCTTGCTCAGTGAACAGCTATCCTCCAGCCAGAATGACAGCTGTCAATCCCTAGAATTCAACGCCCACATCCAGACCTGGAGGTCTCTGCAGACTCAGAATCACAGTCCTTCATCACCATCTGTCCAGGGTTTGTTCACTTGAATGTCCTCCCATCACTCTCCAGTTACAAACACTTAGCACCAAGCAAGTCACTTTTCCTTCATCGCCTTTTTACTACAGGCTTCACCATTTTCACTTGATTCAGAAAGTTCCTGAGCAGTCTTCTGCTGAACTGAACACAGTGTCATTTAGACCCTGAATCAACCACATCCCAGTTCTCAGTAAGGAATGAGGAGTCCAGGAGGTGAGAGTGAGGAGAAAAGGCAAAGAAGACAAAGATTTCTCACCTTTATCTGACTTACAGCATCTTGGGGCTTCCTTGCAGTGACTGCCCAGCATCTCTGAACACTTGCTTAAACATTAGAATTTTTCACACATGGTGAATTCCACACAGAAGCTGAAGCCAGAACCTTAGATGCTACCTTACATCCAGGCACAAAACCAGGGAAAACGAATGTATTGGCTGGAGCATCTGAGGAGGCATTTGGTTCTTCACGAGAGAGAGAGATAGCTGGCATGACAGGTGCCGGGGAGCTGTATGATCAGAGACAAGCCCTGGCTGTGGCGTGTCACCAGAGAATCCAGCTCTCTTGCACCTTCCCAGAGACCCCAGGTGCTAATGTCTGTTGATACTCTTTCTTCTGGTTAAACTGGCCCATGCATATTCTGTTATTTGCAGCTAAAAAAACCCTGTCCAAGGCAACACATTAATGTATCGAAATTCCACTAATTCTCAGAAGCACAAATTAAGTATTAGGTAAAACTGGCTGATTTCTAAAACAAGTGCATTTATACTCACCCTGACCCACACGTGCACACCACACTAGTTTTGCCATGCTATGGGGGCAGATAAAACCAGGACTTTCATGAAATGGTCATGCTGCAGCTCTGAGCTCATGTAAGTAAAATTTTCACCATGAAGTCCTAAAAATATATATTCAGTGTTTATTCTGAAGATAATTTAGAACAGGTAAGTGGCCAAACAGTCTATAAAAATTTGTACTTTCTTCACCCCTGAGCATAAATTAAACCAAGAAGCTTTAAAATGTAGTCTCCAAAATGCATGTCACAAAGTCATCAGTATTCAGTGTGCTGTGATTCTGAACACAATTTAATATTCAATAGCAAGACTTTTGGGATCAGAATATCCACGTTTGAATCCCAAGTCTACCATTCAGCAGTTTTATCACCTTGAACAGGTAAATCACATATCTACACATCAATTTATCAGCACACATCAGCACCTACATCAGTAAGTCTGGTAAGTATCTCTTATACAGAAAATATACGCAAAATGCTTAACACACTAACATCTATTAAGTACTCAGTGTGACCCACTATGCTTATTAGCAGCATTATTGGCAATTTTGATGGCAATGACACCATCACAATGCAAGGGTGTCTAGAAATGAGCATGTTTGAGTAGGCACTGCTCTAGATGTTTATCTGGTAGAACTATTCAACATCTCAGTTCTTCCAAAGGACTTCTCTTGTTCTTCAGGGGGTTAATATTTCTGAAGCTCAACTGCCCACACTCCTTGGCTGAGAAGAGGGCACCTGGGTCTAAGCTGCTTGACTGAAAGGGATGACAACTCCAGCAAGAGCTTTTGGCTGATGATGCTAAAGAAACTTTACATATCGATTCCAAACACTTGATGACTGCTTTCTTACAACGGTGACAAAGTTAATACACAGGTTTGCAAATACTTTCCAAGATTGTGTTTTAACAGCAACATTCTTTTTTAAACTAAACAAACAACTAACTTTCTATGTTAACATTAACCAGAGATGATCATTTTCCCAGGGACATATTAGGTGAAATCATTTGCAAACAGCTCGGAACCCAACAATCCCAAGACCAATATTTGTTTCCCCCTGGCCACTGGAAATGGACCCCAGCTGGAAACATTGGCTAGAAGTAAGCAATTGGAAATACTGAGGCCCTCTATAAACACCACTGCAGTAGCTCAGCGTCCTTCTAATCAGAGGCCGAAAGACCCTCAAAGGGGCACTGATGTAGAAAAGCTGTTTTCCAGCACAAAGCAAACAGCCCATCAAGAGTTACGTAGATATTCAGTCAACTAACTTACCCCCAAGTGCACTCTTCTCAGCCAAGGAGTGTGGGCAATTGAGCTTCAGAGGTATTAATCCCCTGCAAGAACAGGAGAAGTCCTTTGGAAGAACTGAGATGTTGAATAGTTCTACCAGATAAACATCTAGAGCAGTGCCTACTCAAACATGATCTAGACATCCTTGTATTGTGATGGTGTCATCGCCAGCATAATTGCTAATAATGCTGCTAATAAGCATAGTGGATAATGCTGAGTACTTAATAGATGTTAGTGTGTTAAGCATTTTGCATGTATTTTCTGTAGAAGAGATACTTAGCAAACTTACTGATGCAGGTGCTAAATTATCTTTGTTTTTGCAGATAAACCAATGTGTACTTGTGTGATTTACATTTTAAAGCTTCTTGGTTTCATTTATACTCAAGGGTAAAGAAAATACAAATTTTTATAAACATACTGTCAGCCTATTCTAAATCATCTTTGGAAGAAACACTAAATATTCTTTTTCCAGGAAATCATAGTTAACCTTTTACTTATATGAGCTCAGAGCTACAGCATGGCCCTTTCACAGAAGTACTGATTTTTGTCTGCCTTTGTAGCATGACAAAACTAGTGTGGTGTACACACATGAATCGGAGTAAGTATAAATGCAATTGTTTCAGAAATTGATCACTTTTCCCTAATACTTGATGTGTGCTACTGAGAATTAGTGGAATTTCAATTCCTGAATGTGTGTCTTGGACAGGGCTCTTAGCTGCAAATAACAGAAGATGCACAGCCTAGTTTAACGAGAAGAAAGAGTATCAGTAGATATAAGTACCCGGGGTCTCTGGGGAGGTGCAAGAGAACAGGATTCTGCAGTGACACGGCCACACCCAGGACTTGTCTCTGACCATACAGCTCCCCGCCACCTGTCATGCCAGCAATCTGCCTCCCCAACTGAAGAACTGAATGCCTCCCAAATGCTCCAGCCAAAATACTGGTTCTCCCCGGTTTAGTGCCTGGATGTAAGGTAGTCTCTGAAGTTTCTGGCTTCAGCTTTTGTGTGAAATTCACCACATGTGAAACATCCTAACGTGTAGGCAAGTGTTCAGAGACGCTGGGCAGTCACTGCAAGGAAGCCCCAAGATGCTGTAAGTCAGATAAAGGTGAGAAATCTTTGTCGTCGTTGCCTTTTCTCCTCACTCTCACCTCCTGGACTCCTCATTCCTTATTGAGAACAGGGATGTGGTTGATTCAGGGTCTAAATGACACTGTGTTCAGTTCAGCAGAAGACTGCTCAGGAACTTTCTGAGTCAAATGAAAAAGGTGAAGCCTGTAGTAAAAAGGCGATGAAGGAAAAGTGACTTGTTTGGTGCTAAGCATTTGTAACTGGAGAGTGATGGGAGGACATTCAAGTGAACAAACCCTGGACAAATGGTGATGAAGGACTGTGACTCTGAGTCTGCAAAGACCTCCAGGTCTGGATGTGGGCTTTGAATTCTAGGGATTGACAGCTGTCATTCTGGCTGGAGGATGGCTGTTCACTGAGCAAGAGATGGCACCATATAGGACGGAAGACTGATCACGGAGCCATGAAGACCCCATGCTGTGTCCGGGTCCAGGTTCAAAAAAGGAAGGCCGCCTTGTGACAGAGATCGAGAATGAACAGAGTGCAGGAGACAACCGTGTGTTTTCAGCAACATAGAGATTAAAGGAGGCCTTACAGTTGACCCTTGAACAACGTGGGTTTGAACTGCATGGGTCCTCTTGTACAAGGATATTTTCCAGTAGTAAATACTACAATCCTGCACAGTCTGTGGTTGGTAGAATCTCTGGATGTGGAAGAACCATGATAACAGAGCCCAGTCGTGAATCAAACACAAACTGAGCCCTGCATCATTCAGGAGTCAACTGTGTACTGGAACGTACTGGCTCTATTGACTATTCATTAAGAGACAGTTTCTCAAGTGTAGAATTGGGTTTGAAAGAGATCAGTGATCCTGAGATGTGCCTTTTTTGTTTCAAACTTGTTTTTAAATCTCTATCATTTCATTTGATTGATTTTGTAAATTTTATATTGTAGCACCGTTGATTAACAATGCTGCTAGTTTCAAGTGTACAGCACAATGATTTAGTTATACATATATCTATTCTTTCTCAAATTCTTTTCCCATTTAGGTTATTACAGAATATTGAGCAGAGTTTCCTGTGCTACAAAGGAGGTCCTTGTTCATTTGATTTAAATTCATTGAAATCATTAAATTGAACAATTCTTTCTGTGTGTAGTTAAGACAAAGTTGGGTTATTTTTATCATATTTTAATCTAATTTAAATATATAATAAAATATGGGTTGTGTGCAATTAATCACATATTTGAAGAAATGACCTTAAGAATTCTATCCTGGGAAATAATACTGTATGGTGCACAGAGTCTAGGGCTGGACAGGTCTGTAGAATTTCCCTCTTGGCCACAAACTGAGACCTGGTCAGGCCACCTCACCTCTCACTCTAATCATTCTTTAGAACTAGATATGGTGCTAATGTTTCACATGGGAAAAAAGATTTCTTCATGGTTTATTACTATTAATACAAAGCACATGTTTGCAGGTTCTTGCATTTCTGCAGTTGTGAGAAATCAGACCCTTCATTCAGAAAACAGTAACGTGGAAGAGCCTAGTGTATGCCAGGGTGTATTCATGATGTTTGGGAGTTTGGTATTGAGGTAGAAGTAGGGAGACAAATGACTAAGTCTTGCTCCTTATTTTCTGAAAGGAATTGCTTTATTTCTGTTTAAGAGACATGAAGAAGAACTTGTATATACATATGTTTGGGTTGGGCCCTGGCTTGAAAGGAAGTTTTATATCATGGAGGCTTCTATTTCAGTAGTAACAACATCAACAACAAAATTATGATGGGAATGTTTTCTCATCAAACCAAGAAAGAAGTCCAGTGCGTTTAAGGATGAGCTTGATCACCCTTTGTTGCTGTTGTTCAGTGGCTGAGTTGCATCTGACTCTTTGCAATCCCATGGACTGCAGCACACCAGACTTTCCTGTCCTTCACTATCCCCAGTGTTTGCTCAAACTCATGTCCATTGATATGGTGATGCTATTTAACTATCTTCTCCCCCATCGCCCCCTTCTCCTTTTGCCTTCAATCTTTCTCAGCATCAGGGTCTTTTCCAATCAATCAGCTCTTTGCATCAGGTGGCCAAAGTATTAGAGCTTCAGCTTTAGCACCAGTCCTTCCAATGAATATTCAGGGTATTGATGCCAAATAAGTGGCCTAGACATAGATTTTCTGTTGAAGTACTGGTGGACCTTAAACACTGATTATTATTGCCCTGGTGAAGTTCTTATCTCATTGCTTACAGACATTTGTGGATTGTATGCACTTTGCTTGTACCACATGCCTCGGGTCAGATTTCTGTTGACCTTTAACTGCCTACCTTATCCCCAAATCATCTTTGTCTAAGAAGAGAAAGTGTGTCAAACCTAGACACGTCCACAAAGATACATCGATCAATATATGATGGGAAAAGAAAAAACAGATATATAACAACGTTTATTTGTAAAATTCTAATATTGTTAAGAATTGTAATAAATTTTCATAACCACAGAATAGTCCATCTAGACTCAATGCTTATTTGGCAGATATACTAGTCTTATTTATGTACTGCTCTCATAGGGGCAGTCATGTGTTTTTAATAACATCTTATCCTGATTAAAATATGAGTGTCTTCTGTTTTCACAGCAGAGCCATTGGTTGACTGAATACTCTCTAGTAGTAAAACTGGCAACAGAAACTATAATAGTTAGCATTTACTGAGTTCTAACCATGTGCCAGGCATTCTTTTAATCACTTTACAGATGTTAATTCATCTGAAATGGATGTGCTGTGGAGAAACATATTATCCTACTTTACATATGAAAAGTATGGGACTCAGAGGTTTTAAGTAACTTAGTGATAGGTTTTAAATCCAGATAAACGACACAATTTGTATTCTTCTCTTCTGCATTAATATAGTTAATATAGTTCCTAAGCAAGTCAAATGTACTTAGATGGAGCCTATATTTAGATTATGAAAATTGGTAAAAGGAAAAAAATGAAGTAAGGAAGCAAGGTGGACGAAGATTGACGGGAAACATTCTACCTCTGTTAACATTTTGAGCTATCCACTCTGAGACTTTTTTCTGCCTTTTGGCACATATGCAAAGTTTGAACATATTATAATGATCTTTTAGTGGTTTTGTTCAGTTTAGTATTATTTAAAAATTTTTCAATCACATTATTTTAGTATGACATTAATATAAGCATGTTCTGTATTATTTTTACACACTCCCTATTGTCCAAAATCACTGCAGATGGTGACTGCAGCTATGAAATTAAAAGACGCTTACTCCTTGGAAGGAAAGTTATGACCAACCTAGATAGCATATTCAAAAGCAGAGACATTACTTTGCCAACAAAGGTTCGCCTAGTCAAGGCTATGGTCTTTCCTGTGGTCATGTATGGATGTGAGAGCTGGACTGTGAAGAAGGCTGAGCACCGAAGACTTGATGCTTTTGAACTGTGGTGTTGGAGAAGACTCTTGAGAGTCCCTTGGACTGCAAGAAGATCCAACCAGCCCATTCTGAAGGAGATCAGCCCTGGGATTTCTTTGGAAGGAATGATGCGAAAGCTGAAACTCCAGTACTTTGGCCACCTCATGTGAAGAGTTGACTCATTGGAAAAGACTCTAATGCTGGGAGGGACTGGGGGCAGGAGGAGAAGGGGACGACAGAGGATGAGATGGCTGGATGGCATCACTGACTCGATGGCTGTGAGTCTGAGTGACCTCCAGGAGTTGGTGATGGACAGGGAGGCCTGGTGTGCTGCAGTTCATGGGGTCGCAAAGAGTCGGACACGACTGAGCAACTGATCTGATCTGATCTGATTGTTGAGTTTTTAGCTTATTGTCTACCTCTAGTTTTTAGAAACAAGTTTTTCAATAGAATCCTAACAATAACATGCAATAGTATGTGTAAAATTAAAAATGAAAATATAAATAAAACTCCAACAGCATATCCAATAAATTACCCATTTATTGGCAGTGTATTAGTCAAAAATCTCTAAAATCCAGCTCTTCAGTTTTTCCCAGAACAATACTTGGCATCTACAATAATGACCTTGGCTTTATGAACCCCTTGAAGCCCATGTATATAGAACCTTCAGAACCTTGGTACTCAAAGCATAATCCTCGGACCAGCGACATCCGCATCACATGGGAGCCTGTTAGGCATGCAGAACCCCAGACTCCAACCCAATACTGCTGTGTCAGAATTTGCCTTTTAATAAGACACCCAAATGACACACAGCTTTGAGCTCATGAACAGTTGCTTCAGAACCTCTGATCTCACAGACGCTTCCAATGCTTGAGTCACAAGTAAGAGAAGTTACAATTCTGTCTTCCAGAAGGCCCCAAAGTAACATATATGAACAAATACAAATTGAGTGCTAATAGTTTATTCACTCACTTTTCAACAAATGTTTATTGAGTGCCCATTATGGGCCAGGCATTGCTCTAGTCACAAAGCATCTATCCTCGTTCTAGAGGGAGAATGTAGATTCTAATGAACAAACAGGCAAGGAAACAGGTACCGTGTCTGATAGTAATTAGTGCAATGAGGTAAAAGAGGGGAAGATGAAGGCTATGGGTGATGCTGGTGGGATGCTGCTTTTTAAAAACAGGGCGGCCAAAATGGCTTCTGTTAGTGGGGTTGGAGAAGGCAATGGCACCCCACTCCAGTACATTTGCCTGGAAAATCACATGGACAGAGAAGCCTGGTGGGCTGCAGTCCATGGGGTTGCTAAGAGTTGGACACGACTGAGCGACTTCACCTTCATGCATTGGAGAAGGAAATGGCAACCCACTCCAGTGTTCTTGCCTGGAGAATCCCAGGGACGGGGGGAGCCTGGTGGGCTGCTGTCTATGGGGTCTCACAGAGTCAGACACAACTGAAGCGACTTAGCAGCAGCAGCAGTGGGGATGGAGCCCAGGAGTCTGTATAAAACCCAGAGGCTTGATCTGCATTTTGTTTTTGTCATCAAAGTTCATCTGTTTCTCCGCACTCCATTTTGTTCTATTACCATATGCTGTTGTTGTTTAGTTGCTAAGTGCTCTGCAACTATTTTGTGACCCCATGGACTATAACCCACCAGCCTCTTCTGTCCATGGGATTTTCCAAGGCAAGAATCCTGGAGAGACTTGCCATTTCCTTCATCAGGGGATCTTCTCTACCTAGGGACTGAACCCATGTCTCTTGCAATGGCAAGCGGGTTCTTTACCATCAAGTCACCAGGGAAGCCCTCTATTACCATATATACCATTAATATTACAAAAAGTAATGTTGCTTAATCTTTGGTGCCAAAGTCTAATGATGCTAAGTCATATTTATCAAGTCAATTCCAATAGCATACATTTAAAGATTAAAAAAAAAAAATAGAGTGGTCAAGGAAAACTTGTGGAGAAGATGGCTTTTGAGCAAAGACTTAAAAGAAATGAGAGAAGTAAGAGCTTATACTACTGAAGGGAAGAATGTTCCAGCAGGAAGTGATTTGGTGCATACAAAGACCAAGGACCTTCTCCAAGCTCATCCTTGGAGAAGGTGAGATCAGGGAGGTGGGATGAGAGTGGTCACACAAGTTCTAATCATCACAGAGCGTAAGTCCCAGCTGCTGTAAAAACATTAGGAAAGAGACCACAGGGCTATAAATCTGGTTGGGTTCAATGGAGAAGACCATGCCATCTCTTGAACTAAGTTGGGTAAGGTCTCTCCTAGAGGAGATGGGGTCTCAAACACTGCTTGAAATATGACTTACTCCCATCAGAAAGCAATTTATGCTTCTTTCTCTTTCTCTCTCTCTCTCTCTTTTTTTTTTTTTTTTTGTGAAATTTCAGCTTAAAATATAGTTGCTAAGTACCTCTGGCAAAAACCAGATTTTGTTTCAGAGGGTCTGGCACATACTTGGCAGAAAACATACTCAACTGGAATTAAATAATAATCCCGTGACTGGCTATCATTCAGAACTGTATCTTGGCTACCTTTCTAGTCTTATGTTCATAATTATTCAAGACCGCATTTCAACAGTACTCTAGCCATCTTGCCTGAACATCTGTTTCAGGAACTACTCTGCCTTTGGCCAACATGTACTCTCGCTGCAGACAGCATACCAGATGACCAGTGCCGTCTCCTTAATATTGTACATCCACATCTTGTGTCTTTGAGCCTGTGCCAAGTTCCCACTGGGAGACACGCGGTTTTGGTAACGAGGGACACGTGCTCCTCTCACTGCCACGTGTGAACCATATGAAAGAAATCATGACTCTATGGCAAAAGAAGTCATACCAGCAACTATAAAGATCAGCCCAGCCTCCTAATAATGGCTATCAATTCATACAACCTTCGTACACAGGCTAACCTAATCCATGCTAATCTCTCTCAGTTATGCCAGTGAAGATACTACAGTCACTCCTCACGCTGAACAGCTTCAATCAAATTAATGTTTCATGTCAGCTCTATCTTAAAATATTTCCTCTTCTTCATCCAGAATGAAGGATGAATAAATCTGTCTATGCCGAACATGCCTCCCAAGGATTTGCCATCTAATCCAGCCAAAATGAAATTTACAAGTCAAAAGAAAAAAAAGCAAAATAAAAATAAGGATAACAAATGGGTGACATTATTCACTTACAGATAGGTATAATCCACTTTAAGAATATTAATTTATGAGAAGAAAAATGGCAGGATTATTATTCACAGAAAGTTTCCTTTTCCCACTCAATTATTTGAACAATGGTGAAGCCAGACAGGACCGAAGGAGGTCATTATTTACAGATAAGAAAATGGTGAGTTTGGAAAGCAAAAAGGCCTTGCTCAAAGATCCACAGCTCTGTGGCGGCAGAGAAAGCACTAGGACTAAGGTCCTCTGTATCTCCCAGACAGTCCACCGCACCCCCACCTTCACCGCCATCCCCCTCACACACATACACACCAGGGCTGTCTACAGGGTTATAGG
This sequence comes from Tragelaphus eurycerus, assembly GCA_935064755.1. Taxonomy (NCBI): domain Eukaryota; kingdom Metazoa; phylum Chordata; class Mammalia; order Artiodactyla; family Bovidae; genus Tragelaphus; species Tragelaphus eurycerus. The sequence goes on along the minus strand of CAKXYN010000034.1, from coordinate 3,971,553 downwards.
ACAGAGACTCTCCTGACTTGCTCTAATATTGGCTTATGTATCATTAACTACTTGGGAGGGTGGGGAGCTGCTAAGTCGCTTCAGTCGTGTCCGACTCTGTGTGACCCCATAGACAGCAGCCCACCGGGCTGCTCCGTCCCTGGGATTCTCCAGGCAAGAATACTGGAGTGGGTTGCCATTTCCTTCTCCAGGGAGGGTGGGGAGAGGAACTATGAAATCCAGAGTTAAAATGGCAGGAACCATTCTTAACTGAAAATCAATCAGAAATGAAAATTAAAGCGTCTCTGAAATTCTAATGCAAGTCAGTGGGAAAATTGGATTCGATTTTTTTTTTAAATTAATCCTGGCAACTCTCAGGAACATGTCTACTGTACCACAAGTGAAAGTGTTAGTTGCCCAGTAGTGTCTGACTCTGTGACTCCATGGACTGTAGCCCGCCAGGCTCCTCTGTCCATAGGATTCTCCAGGCAAGAATACTGGAGTGGGTTGCCATTTCCTTCTCCAGAAGATGTTCCCAACCCAGGGATCAAACTCAGGTCTCCTGCACTGCAGGCAGATTCTTTGCCATCTGAGCCATCAGGGAAGCCTACTAAAGCACCCTTATATATTGTAGTGAATAATTCCAAGAAATCATCCAATCCATCCGTTCCATATTTGACCAAGCTCAACTTTGCAGGTGGTTGCTAATATAGAGTAGAAAATGTTATCACTCAAAATCCAACTTTATAAAACCTTAAACCTTTCATAAAGACAACTGGCACAAAACGTGGCTTCAGACTTGCAACTGGAATAGTATGGGGGAACTAAGAGTACCAAGAAGAAGTAAACAAGCTAGCTAACCCAAATTTGTTTTTCTATTTGCCAACTTGGGTTTAAGGAGTTCTGTCAACCAATAAAGTGTTCCTCAAGAAGTGTGTCAACCAATAAAGTGTTCCTCAAGAAGTGTCAGTGCTCAAAGTACATGACAGGACATCCATAACACAATAACCATATTAAAAACCCTGTTGATGGATCCCAGTAAATTCTCTGCTTATAATGACTCATCATCAAAACATTCTTAACTAGTATGGGATGCTTTCCCAGGACATAACAATGACCCTAGGATATTACAGGATTCCCAGGTGTCTACTTTCATATCACTCTGGTGCTGGTGCATTTTCTTGGGTTCTGGTTGTTCATATCAGTATCAGAGACAGACAGAGAGAGAGAGAGAGTGTGTGTGTGTGTGTGTGTCCCTACGATATTACAGGATTCCCAGGTGTCTACTTTCGTATCACTCTAGTGCTGGTGCATTTTCTTGGGTTCTGGTTGTTCATATCAGTATCAGATTGTGTGTGTGTGTGTGTGCGTGTGTAACCACCTGATTAAAAGAGCCTACTCATTGGAGAAGACCCTGATACTGGGAAAGATTGAGGGCAGGAGAAGGGGGTGACAAAGGATGAGATGGTTGGACGGCATCACTGACTCAATGGACATGAGTTTGAGGAAACACCTGGAGATGGTGAAGACAGGGAAGCCTGGCGTGCTGCAGTCCATGGCATCACAGAGAGTCGGACCTGACAGAGCAACTGAACAAAAATAACAGCAGAGAACACATTTCCTTTGCCGTTATCTGCTTGGTAGACTCTTCGGCGTGCTGAAAGATCCATTCACAAATACAGCCCTCTTATTTGACAGAATAGAAAACTGAGATGTTTAATGATTTTTGCCCAAAGGCTATTACAGCTTATTCATGCAAATCCAGGCCAGGAACTCGGGTCTCCTGGCTCCTTATCAGGGGCTGTTTCCACTCTGTCAAGCTCCCTCCTCTGTGAGTCACTCCCCACTGAAGGATACAATCTTACTTTATCCTCCAAATCCAATTCAAATGGCCCACATTTTAACTCACCCATAATTGCTAAATTGGACCAGCCAGTTTAAAAGCAACTGCTTTTTCTATTATAGTGGAAATTTTGGCTCAATAACTATAAATGTCTTACAACGTTGTACAAAACGCCAGCCTTTCCAGAATGTGTTTTGGGTTTGTTTTCTTTTCTTTTTTCTTTACTGTTCTGGGCCGTCTCTGAACAAGCAATTCCACTGCTGTGTGATACAGCGGGAAGGCTGCAATCTAGCAGAGTACTTCACCAGTTCAAGATTTTGACTCTCATTTCAAACCTATGGCTTATTTAGGTAATGCCAGCAACATAGCTACAGCCAAGTTTTATTGAGTGTGGGCCCCAAGCCATCCTCCAAGCATCCAAGTCCTTTGCACACACAACATCTCACTTAAACTTCATCACAACCCTGAGAGATGGTTACAGTGAACCCTACTCAACAGATGAACAAATTCAGGTTCAGAGATCTCAGTCATCTGCCAAGATCAAACAGGGAGTAGATGGAAAATTCACAACTGAAGTTCTCTGCTCTGCTAAAATGTTCCTGAAGAGTATCAACAAAATACAGCTCCCATTCTTCAGCAGAGAATGCACTCTTTAGGCCCTGGCCTTTTCCAGGATCTAAAACAAAGAGAGTTAAGTGGAAGATACTGATACAGTTCTGCTAAGAAGCAGAATACTTCAGTTACATATGTCTGCTAAATCAACTTCCAACCCACAGAGACAGAATGCTATGTTCTCAGCCCCAGCTATTTCAAAGCCCAGCAAAACGACTTGTGCACATTTCTGCTTTTACAGTAATGAAACTAGGCTTTATCCATGGGGTCACAAAGAGTCAGGCACAACTTAGCAACTGACCAATGACAACAAAAAACCCCCAAAAGCACCTGTTGCCCCATGGAAAAATGAAGTTCATAATAGCTATGTTCAGGGCTGTTGAGAGAACTAAATTAGCTATTCTACTACATGAAAAATCCTTAATCAGGCCACACTGTAAACTCTCTGCAAATATTAGCTGCAACTCTCATTGTTATCTGTAACTTGATCAAACTAATGGGCCAGGTAGCAACGTATTTTTGTATCTTGGGCTGATCATTCAGCTTACGAGCAGTTGTTTAACAGTGACCAGGTGTAGGGATCTGTAACAGGAAGTGAACGAGGAGTCTTAAAGGGAAAAACAGATTCACTCCCAGCTCTACAGGGCAATCCACTAGAGGGAAAAAAAGAGAAGCAGATGAGACTGAGAACAAAAAGTAACAAACATTTCCATGCACGGTGTGTATATAAGCATTGGGCCAGTGGTGACCAGAGACCAACCAACTTCACTGAGCCAGCAGGATGGCCCTGGACCAGAGGAGGGCTAAGCCCTGCAGAGCACAGTGCTGAGACTCAGTGGGGGCAGCAGACCATGCAAGATGAATATGAGCATCGCCAGGAACATGAATTAGTACTTTGGAAAGCACAAAAGTGCTCGAGTTTCAGATATGATTTCCAACAAGAATGGCTCCGATAATTTTTTGTTAATTTTTTTATATTGGAGTAGAGTTGATTAACAACGTTTGCTAGTTTCCAGTGTTGAGCAAAATGATTCAGTTACACATATATCTATTCTTTTTCAAACTCTTTCCCATTTAGGTTATTACAGAATATTGAGCTGAGTTCTCTGTGCTACACCACAGGTCCTCGTTAATTATCCATTTTAAATGTACTAGTGTACACATGTCAATCCCCACTCCCTAACTATCCCTCCCACCTCCACTCTTTCCCACTGGTAACCATAAGTTCATCCTGTAAGTCTGTGGGTCTGTTTCCATAAAAATTTTAACCAAACCTGTGTTCACAACTCTTGATCAGACCAAGACCTGCAAGATTCTGTCTCTGAGAGTTTCACCCCTTGACACAAAAGAGCTAGGATGTTTGGGGACACCCAAACGGCTGGTGTTGGCCCCACCTCCATCACAAGACTCCCATCCAGGCTACTGCCTCACACTGAGCAGAGTGCCCTGTGCTGTACAGTAGGATCCTGTTGGTTACCCATTTCAAATATAACAGTGTGTCCATGTCCATCACAAACTCCCTAACTATGGCTTCTTTTCATTCCATCACAAAGTACATGGATGGACCTGGGATCCAGACAACCTGAGCTTGGGGCTCTGCTCTGCCATTGACTGATACTGTGATCCTGGGCATGTATCCTCTGGGCCTCAGGGATTCCTCTCTGTAAGATGGAGCTAATAATAGCTATTTCCCTAACAGAGATGTTGTGAAGACTCAATAAATTAACAGATGAACAGTTCTTGGAAGAGTACCAGGCACCTCGAGAGTATTACCCATATATGAGTGTTGACATGATCTTCATGACTCGGTTCTATGAGTGTTGGTCTGTCCTGCTCAAGCTCTGATTATTCCACTTGAGACCAGACACCCAGTAGGCAAACCTTCAGTGCCGCAGCCACCTGGCGGGACTCTAGGGATTTAGAAGTGGTCTCATAAGCAATGAGACAAAGGTGGATTGTGAGGCTTTGATCTTGAAAAACAGGCCAAGCCAGAACAAGAGTGAGAGGGAGACAACTTCTCCATTTCTTTCCAGGCTCTAACACTTGCTTCAGCAGGAGAACTAGTATTTTTTCCCCATCCTTCCCAGTGCAGAAGTCTGGGCATCCAAATGCAAGGAGAATACACTCAACACCCTCCCATAAAATCCACAGACACCCCCAGACTCGTCCTAGCCCCACCTGGGAATTAGGAAGCCTAAGGACAGCTGTTGTTCCATTTATCCATTTTTCATTTTGCATGGGCACAGCCCAGTGGTTCTCAAACTCATGGCCTACAACCCTCCAAGGGCTTCAACCAGGCCCTTGTGCCCCACATCACCCTGTCACAAAAAGATAAAACAAATAAGGAAAGAATCCCTGAGTTTCTAGTCCACTTTACAGGAAGTACACACAAACAGCTGCGTGGATTCACACAGAGGGAATGTTTGTGGGCACTCTGTGGCAGGCTTTATCTATTGCTTCTTTTATCTTTTTTTATACTAAACCTTTCATTTTACTGGAGTGTAGCTGATTACCAGTGAGCCAGTGAAGTTGCTCAGTCGTGTCCGACTCTTTGCAGCCCCATGGACCAGAGCCTACCAGGCTCCTACGTCCATGGAATTTTCCAGGCAAGAGCACTGGAGTGGGTTGCCATTTCCTTCTCCAGGGGATCTTCCCAAACCAGGGATCAAACCCAGGTCTCCTGCATTACAGGCAGAGGCTTTACCATCTGAGCCACTGGTGATATTTCCAGGTGAAGAGCAAAAGGACTCAGCCATATACACACGTGCATCCATTCTCCCTAAACCTCCCTCTCATCCAGGCTGCCACATAACATTGAACAGAGTTCGCTGTGTTGTACAGTAGGTCCTTGTTGGTTATTCATTTTAAATATAGCAGAGTATACATGTCCATTCCATCTCCCTAACTGTTGCTTCCTTTATTTAGCTCTAACAACCTAGGAAGAAGATAGCACTGGACACATTTTAAAGCATGCAAACCAAAACTTAGCAAGGTAAAATAGAAATGCTTCATATTCCAATAAAGAGCAACTTGATAAGGTTTCGATTTGCCTTCAGGCATATTTGACCTTCACTGTTACTCCTTTCTCAGTTCACTCATTTTACAAACACTCATCACAAACCTATTCTGGGCCAGATGTCATTCAAGGCAAGGGGATACAGCAAGAAAAAGACTATGTCCCTGATCTTAAAGGGTTTACATTCCAGCAAAGAAAAAAATAAATCCAAATATAGTATGATCTCAGAGGACTAAGAGTAATGAAGAAAAATAAAGCACAATTGGGAATAGAGAGTGACTGGATGGTGAGGGACCAGGGAAGGCTTCTCTGGGGAGGTGGCATTTGAGAAGATGCTTAAAGGAAATGAAAGAGTCAGGCAAGTGAAGATCTGGGGGAAAGAGAAGTGTCCAACAGAGGTACCAGCAAGTGAAAAGGCCCTAAGGAATGTCCAAAGAAAAGCAAGAAAGTCAGTGTGATTAGAATGAATCAAGCAAAGGGGACAGTGGTAGGTAAGACATGATTTTGAAGAGGTTGGGTCAGGCTAGATGACACGGAGCTCTGTTAGGCCATGGGAAGGCATCTGCATTACATTTGATTTTAAGAAAAACCAATGGAGGGTTTTGCAATAAGAATCACATTTTCAAACAAATTGTATTTTTAGAAGATCACCCTGGCTACTTTGTGGAGAGCCGATTATATGAAAGCAACAGTCAGTGCAAGGGACTAATTAGGAGTAGCCTGGATAAGAGATTCTAACAGCTAGGACTAGGTTTGTAGTTTGAACTCATAACATATTTTGAAAATGTTCTTCCTGGTATGGAATCAGGGTGGTCCTCAAGGAATTCTTGCGGGAGAATTCTTTTGAAACGCAATTTGAGAAATGCTGAAACCCAGACTCAGGAGACACTTTCAGTCTGTCACAGCCATGACTTAAACGCGATGTTATCACCTGTGTGGCAGTGTATCAAGCGTGTAATCTACCAGCCCGACAGCAGTGAACGCTAAGCCACACTGACAACGTCACTTTAACCTTTTTAAAAGGTGAAAGGGCTCACTTTCCCTTTAGTCATCCATCAGCCAGTTCCAATTTTATCTTGCTACACAAATAGGTTCTGAAATTCCAAACTTTTACAAGAATCACAGGCTTCCCACATTTCTGCACTAGGGCAGTCAGCCCAGCCTGAGCCAGGACACTGACAGATGAACACGCCATGTGGTCAATCCATTCCTTCTCTCAGACAAAACACTTGCTGAAGGACCCAAGTACCACTGTCACTACCTTTTTGCCCATGAGAAGATTAAAACAGAGAGATTAAAAATACGTGGTTGAAGCTTCCCTGGTGGCTCACTGGTAAAGAATCCATCTGCCAATGCAGGAGACATGAGTTGGCTCCCTGATCTAGGAAGATCCCACATGCAGCAGAGCAACTGAGCCTCTGCACCATAATTGCCGAGCCTGTGCTCTAGAGCCAGGGACCCACAACTATGAAGCCCCTGCACCCTAGAGCCCATGCATCACAGCAAGAGAAGCCACTGCAACGAGAAACTCTCAGGCTGCACCTAGAGAAAAGCCCGCAGAGCAATGAAGACCCAGGACAGCCAAAAAGAAAAAATACTTGTGGTTAAACAGCATCATCAGAGTTACCATTTTGTGCTACAAACCAAAGGTGGCTTGCTGGTGTACCTGGAATGGACAGTGACATGCTCCCCACATCCTATCTAGATTTTTTTTGTTTTTTAACATTATCTCCCTGTGTCATCTCAAAAATCCACATGGAAACTTACATTACCATATGTAAAATAGACAGCCAATGGGAATTTGCTGTTTGTCTCAGGAAACCCAACAGGGTCTCTGTATCAACCTAGAGGGGTGGGGTGGGGAGAGAGATGGGAGGGAGGTTACAGAGGGAGAGGATATATGTATATCCATGGCTGATTGGGCTTCCCTGATAGCTCAGTTGGTAAAGAATCTGCCTGAAATGCAGGAGACTCCAGTTCAATTCCTGGCTCAGGAAGATCTGCTGGAGAAGGGATAGGCTACCCACTCTAGTATTGTTGCATTTCCATGATGGCTCAGCTGGTAAAGAATCCACCTGCAATGTGGGAGACCTGGGTTCAATCCCTGGCTTGAGAAGATCCCCTGGAGAAGGGAAAGGCTATCCACTCCAGTATTCTGCCTGGAGAATTCTGTGGACTGTATAGTCCATGGGGCTGCAAAGAGTCAGTCACGACTGAGTGACTTTCACTTTCACTTTCATGGCTGATTCATGCTGAGGTTTGACAGAAAACAACAAAATTCTGTAAAGCAGTTATCCTGCAATTAAAAAATAAGTAAATTTTTTAGAAAAGAATCCCCCCCCCAAAAAAAAAAAAAAATCCAATAGGCTACATAGGCTTTGGTATCCACCCAGTTTTGGGGATGAGAAAGCAGAAAGCATCCTCATGATCATGTATGGAGTTAGAGGCAAATAAAATACCAAATCCCAGGTCTTCTAATCAGAAGGGCACGTTTTATAAGACCAACCTAATTATCAACATGATACATGGTTTCCCAGGGGATTAGAAAAATCCAAAGCAATTTTATTCTTTAAAAAAAAAAGAAAACTTACTATAAGAAAATAGATACTATTTATTAGCAGATCCAACAATGGTTGAGAAAAATTCAGGAAATAACTCTGGGTCAACTCCTCAAACCCATGTTAAACTTGTCCCCAAAGGTAGGCATATGCCCCTTCCATGAGTCAAATTACAAACAGATATAACCCTTATGCCAGAGAGTCCTAATTTTGAAGAAATAGAGGAGGGGACCTTCCTTGGGAGAGGCAGGTGCACATATCTGAAGCCCAAGTATGTAGGTACAGAAACATGAACAGAAATACCTGAATCTTTATAGAAAACTTCTTGGCAAAGATAAAAGTTCAGCTTTGAAAGAGGAAGGAGAAAACGGAAACAGCTTTTCACCACGTTGAAGAGACAGTAACCCAAGTAGAATGAATAGTATGGACCAAGGCTCACAAATGGGATGAAACTTCCATGTACTCAAGATATGAAGTCAAATAATGACTCTGGAATTCAGTATTTGATTGAAACATGACCTGGAAACTAAGTGCTATAATCAAAATAATTGCTTTGGCTTAACCACGTTGGATCGACTTGCGATGGATATCATCCAACGTCAATATCCTTAAAAAAGCAGAGGAACTACCGAGACACTAGCACCTGAATCAACGGAAATGTTCACACCCGTTTCTGCACTGTGCTTGCATTTTTCTCTCCAATATGCTGAGAAAGGGACATTGGTGAATGAAAGTCAAGTTCAGAAAAAATCCTGAGAGAAGACTGAGGTTTGTGACCAATCCTCAGGTACAAAGAGCTCTGGTACCACCTAGTAAAATGGAGTCAAAAATGGCAGCCATGGACTAGTCTTTTTAAGAATTTTGTGAGGTTTTCAGAATTTGGACATCCCTCCTATTTTATGATTACTGCCTGTCTACTTTCCTAATCCTAATTCCAATCTACTTCCTAATAATTATTAGCATGATCTTGACATTTACAAAAATGAATTGATACATATTTTATTCAGCTAAAATTGAATCATCCCAGTGCTTTTGGGGAAACTGGTAACCTGCTCTTCATCCTTTTTAGTAACTCATTCCACATGGAGTGAAGTCCTAAAAATATAGATATACTGTTAGAATCCATATAATTGGGGGAAAGAGTAAAAATGTAAGCTCAGTAATTAAAACTGAACGAAAAAAGGCAAATGTCTCTCAGAGTAAATGGATAAACTGTGTTATATGCACACACAAAAAATACTTCTCAACAACTGAAACACACAACTTGGATGGATCTCAGGGTGTTATGCTAAGTGAAATAAAAGCCAATCTCGAATGGTTGCAAAGCTTATGTTATATTCTCGAAATGACAAATTTTTAGTGATGGATCCTAGTGGCTGATATGATTATGAAGGAGTTTCAGTAGGGAGCTTCTCTGGCATAACTGGAAGATTTTGTATCCTCAACATGGTGATGGCTACATGTGGTTTCACAGAATTATACACCCCTCCAAAAAAAAAAAAAAGTACCTGTAAAATCTACATAAACTCTCTAGTTTAATTAACAATATTTTATCAATGTCAACTTTCTGGTTTTCATCATTGTGGTACAGTTCCACAATTTGTTTTCATGGAGGGAAAATGGGTAAAACATACACGAAAGTGTGAGTGAAAGTGTTAGCCACTCAGTTGTGTCCGACTCTTTGCAACCCCATGGACTGTAGCCCACCAGCTCCTCTGTCCATGGGATTCTCCAGGCAAGAATACTGGAGTGGGTTGCCATGCCCTTCTCCAGGGGATCTTCCCAACCCAGGGATCAAACCTGGGTCTCCCACTTTGCAGGCAGATTCTTAAGCATCTGAGCCACCAGGAAAGCCCAAAAGGTACACAGGAATGTCCTAACATTTTTACAACTCCTGAGTCAAAAATTACTTTAAAATTTGTTTTAAGTTTTCAAAAAATATAACCTCATTGATCCCCTTTCTTCAGGTCATTCCAGTATCACTTCTAAAAGTTGCTGAATTTTTACTTAATCCATGTAAGTATCTGGGGTAAGAAATGGCAACCCACTCCAGTATTCTTCCCTGGGAAATTCCATGGACAGAAGAGCCTGGTGGGCTACAGTCCGGCCAAACAGTTGGATACAACTGAGTGATTGAGCATTCACATTATGTAAATAACAAAACAGGAAGAATATTTTTTGCTACAGATATTTTGAATTCAGGTTTTTTACTACTAGATTTTTAACTATAAATAATTTCCTACTGAGAGCTATTTTAGCTCACAAATCTTTTTTGCATGGACTTTTCTAGCTCAAGGCAGAGAGGGCACATGTCAGAGAGGCAACATAATGTCCCCTTGGAGCTCCAGGAACCTTATGCGGACAACTCCCTGCCAAGCCCCAAGGGCTGTTCTCTGTTCCCAAGATGATTTCTCATGTTCCTCTTTATTTTTATTCTTAAGACTCTAGAGTACTGTCTGCCTTCCTCTCCTTTAAACAGATGCCAACATCTATTTCTTGGGGATTTTCTCTCCCTATTGCCTCTCCTCGTTGGGTCTGAATAAGGCACATCTCTGGAGCTTTGATGTCCTGGAAATGAACACACCAGAGCTGTTCTCCTAAGGGTTCTCTGCCCCTCACTAAAGTTATAAGGATACCAAGTACCTATAAATTTTTCAATACAGTTGTCCTTGGCCTATTTTCTTATTTCCTTTTCTAAATATCCATAAAACATTGATGCTTCTGTACTTTATTTTTAGTGGTGATGTCCATGCTCAGCTTTCTCAGTCATAGGAAAATCCCGTTATAAATTATTTCACCACAGACGCCTTAAGCAATTTACAAATAGGAAGACTCCCATCTCTCTACTCCCATACTTTGAGGGGCAAATCAGATCAGATCAGTCACTCAGTCGTGTCGGACTCTTTGCGACCCCGTGAACCGCACCACGCCAGGCCTCCCTGTCCATCACCAACTCCCGGAGGTCACTCAGACTCACATCCATCGAGTCAGTGATGCCATCCAGCCATCTCATCCTCTGTCGTCCCCTTCTCCTCCTGCCCCCAATCCCTCCCAGCATCAGAGTCTTCTCCAATGAGTCAACTCTTCGCATGAGGTGACCAAAATACTGGAGTTTCAGCTTTAGCATCATTCCTTCCAAAGAAATCCCAGGGCTGATCTCCTTCAGAATGGACTGATTGGATCTCCTTGCAGTCCAAGGGACTCTCAAGAGTCTTCTCCAATACCACAGTTCAAAAGCATCAATTCTTCGGTGCTCAGCCTTCTTCACAGTCCAGCTCTCACGTCCATACATGACTTTGAGGGGCACTTGTTCTCAAAGTTGGTATCTCCTTTTCCCTTATCCTTCAATATGCGTGTTTGGCATATTTGATAACTTCTATCTCTTATTTCCTTAGTCCCTACTCTTGACCCTTTGGCTTATGCAATCCTGCTTTTTCTGATCCCAGTGCAAAAATTGTGGGTAGCTATGGTGCTAATAGTCGACAAACCAAAGAAAGTGAACAAGCTGTGGCAGAGACAGGGAAGCTGTGCCCTCAACGCAGAACACATGACCACATGGTTCATGATACGTGATCAGCTTTAACTCGCACAGTCTTTCAATGGGCTAGGTGACCTTGCAAGACCTTGAACTCTTGGCTTATGGAAGAGTTCAAGTTCAAGAAATTAGACAAGATAGTTTTTTCCTGGGTCATTATCAATTGAACTCTCAGCCATGGGTTGAGGCATAACTATACATCCTCTAGGATTTCTTCCACTCAGATATAAGTTTATCTCTAAACCTAAAATTTCAGATAATTCTTCCATTTACTTTCCAAATTTGAGTTTGTTTGCCTTCTTTTGAAATTAAAGTCCAGATCTTTAACTACTGGACTGAATGCCTAATATCACTCAGTCACCAAAAAGTGGCTATACAGTCAAATGATCGTCAGTTCAAAATTAGTCTGATGCTTCGCACATAACAGACACTCCATAAATATCTTCTAAAAAAATGTTGAGTGACTGTACATTTCATACACCAAAAACTACTTCTCTGAGAAGAGCATGGTAACCATGTGAGAAAGGAAAGATTTCTGTAAATGAATTTTAAGAACAATGACCAGTTTTTTATGAACCAAAAAGTTGGGCAAATACTATAATAACGGAATGACACTTTGAAATTCAGATCATGCAAAAACTCACGACTTGCAGTTGCTTTTATTATAATTGACTGTGTGTGCTGCACACTGTAATAACTGTATAATGGTATAACAAGAGTTAGAAATGTCTGTATATACACATGTCATTCAGTCACTAAGTCATGTCTGACTCTTTTATGATCCCATGGTCTTCTGTCCATGGAATTTTCCAGGCAAGAATACTGGAATGAGTTTGCCATTTCCTTCTCCAGAGGATCTTCCCAACCCAGGGATCAAACCCACGTCTCCTGCATTTCCTGCACTGGCCAGCAGATTCTTTACCAATAGGTGCCACCTGGGAAGCCTCATACTCAGTCCCTATTCAAACTTCCCCAAATTGTTTCTTTTTTTTTTTTTTATCAAGAATCTCTTTTATTGATTATCAGAAACATTACAAACATCTAATATGAACACATTGTAACATGACAGTGTTTAGTTTGAACGATTAATACATTTCAGATATAATATTATACATATTTCAATGTTATTCTCCCCAATCATCCCACCTTCTCCCGGTCCCAGAGTCCAAAGTCTTTTTTTTTTTTTTTTATCACCCAAATTGTTTCTAAGTTATCTTTTTAAATTTAATTTCCTTGAATTATCATCAAAAAAGACTTACATGTTGTTGTTTATTTATTTTTTACTTGAAGGTTAATTGCTTTTCAAAATTTTGTTGGTTTATGCCAAATATCGACATGAATATGTTGCTGTGAATTATCACTCTGTTCTCTTCATTCTATAACAACTCCTTCCTTTCCACTCTTCATACTATAATTTACCGGATAATACTGGGCACACTTCCTGCACTTACTTTCGGTTTGGTTATTTCCTGTGCTGTTGTTTAATGTGTTACTCTATCCTCAGTGTTTAGCAGACTCCAGAAGATAGTGAAGGACAGGGAAGCCTGGCCGGCTACAGTCTATGGGGTGGCAGTCAGACATGACTGAGCCACTGAACAACAATGTCTGAAAAGTCCACTAGGTGGTGCTATTAAGACCAATCACTGGGTTTAGGGTTTCCAGCCCAAACCTTTAGGCTCCCCTGAAAAGACGCTGATGCTGGGAGGGATGGGGGGTAGGAGGAGAAGGGGACGACAGAGGATGAGATGGCTGGATGGCATCACCGACTCCATGCAAATAAGTTTGGGTGAACTCTGGAGTTGGTGATGGACAGGGAAGCCTGGCGTTCTGCGATTCATAGGGTCGCAAAGAGTCAGACACGACTGAGCAACTGAACTGAATGGCTTTAGTTGGCAATGGTAATTGCCTAGATTAAGGTTTTATTTTAAAAGTGTTGTTATTTAGTCACTAAGTTGTGTCCGACTTTTTCTATGGACTGCAGCCCATCAGGCTCCTCTATCCATCAGATCAGATCAGATCAGATCAGTCGCTCAGTCGTGTCTGACTCTCTGCGACCCCATGAACCGCAGCACGCCAGGCCTCCCTATCCATCACCAGCTCCCGGAGGTCACTCAGACTCACATCCATCGAGTCAGTGATGCCATCCAGCCATCTCATCCTCTGTCGTCCCCTTCTCCTCCTGCCCCCAATCCCTCCCAGCATCAGAGTCTTCTCCAATGAGTCAACTCTTCACATGAGGTGGCCAAAGTACTGGAGTTTCAGCTTTAGCATCATTCCTTCCAAAGAAATCCCAGGGCTGATCTCCTTCAGAATGGACTGGTTGGGATCTCCTTGCAGTCCAAGGCACTCTCAAGAGTCTTCTCCAACACCACAGTTCAAAAGCATCAATTCTTCGGTGCTCAGCCTCCTTCACAGTCCAGCTCTCACATCCATACATGACCACAGGAAAGACCATAGCCTTGACTAGGTGAACCTTTGTTGGCAAAGTAATGTCTCTGCTTTTGAATATGCTATCTAGGTTGGTCATAACTTTCCTTCCAAGGAGTAAGCGTCTTTTAATTTCATGGCTGCAATCACCATCTGCAGTGATTTTGGAGCCCAGAAAAATAAAGTCTGACACTGTTTCCACTGTTTCTCCATCTATTTCCCATGTAGTGATGGGACCAGATGCCATGATCTTCGTTTTCTGAATGTTGAGCTTTAAGCCAACCTTTTCACTCTCCACTTTCACTTTCATCAAGAGGCTTTTTAGTTCCTCTTCACTTTCTGCCATAACGGTGGTGTCATCTGCATATCTGAGGTTATTGATATTTCTCCCAGCAATCTTGATTCCAGCTTGTGTTTCTTCCAGTCCAGCATTTCTCATGATGTACTCTGCATATAAGTTCAATAAACATGGTGACAATATACAGCCTTGACGTACTCCTTTTCCTATTTGGAACCAGTCTGTTGTTCCATGACCAGTTCTAACTGTTGCTTACTGACCTGCATACAGATTTCTCAAGAGGCGGATCAGGTGGTCTGGTATTCCCATCTCTTTCAGAATTTTCCACAGTTTATTGTGATCTACACAGTCAAAGGCTTTGGCATAGTCAATAAAGCAGAAATAGATGTTTTTCTGGAACTCTCTTGCTTTTTCCATGATCCAGCGGATGTTGGCTATTTGATCTCTGGTTCCTCTGCCTTTTCTAAAACCAGCTTGCACATCAGGAAGTTCACGGTTCACATATTGCTGAAGCCTGGCTTGGAGAATTTTGAGCATTACTTTACTAGCGTGTGAGATGAGTGCAATTGTGTGGTAGTTTGAGCATTCTTTGGCATTGCCTTTCTTTGGGATTGGGATGAAAACTGACCTTTTCCAGTCCTGTGGCCACTGCTGAGTTTTCCAGATTTGCTGGCATATTGAGTGCAGCACTTTCACAGCATCATCTTTCAGGACTTGGAACAGCTCCACTGGAATTCCATCACCTCCACTAGCTTTGTTCGTAGTGATGCTTTCTAAGGCCCACTTGACTTCACATTCCAGGATGTCTGGCTCTATGTCAGTGATCACACCATCATGATTATCTGGGTCGTGAAGCTCTTTTTTGTACAGTTCTTCTGTGTATTCTTGCCACCTCTTCTTAATATCTTCTGCTTCTGTTAGGTCCATACCATTTCTGTCCTTTATTGAGCCCATCTTTGCATGAAATGTTCCTTTGGTATCTCTGATTTTCTTGAAGAGATCCCTAGTCTTTCTCATTCTGTTGTTTTCCTCTATTTCTTTGCACTGATCCCTGAAGAAGGCTTTCTTATCTCTTCTTGCTATTCTTTGGAACTCTGCATTCGGATGTTTTTATCTTTCCTTTTCTCCTTTGCTTTTCGCTTCTCTTCTTTTTGCAGCTATTTGCAAGGCCTCCCCAGACAGCCATTTTGCTTTTTTGCATTTCTTTTCCATGGGGATGGTCTTGATCCCTGTCTCCTGTACAATGTCACGAACCTCATTCCATAGTTCATCAGGCACTCTATCTATCAGATCTAGGCCCTTAAATCTATTTCTCACTTCCACTGTATAATCATAACGGATTTGATTTAGGTCATACCTGAATGGTCTAGTGGTTTTCCCTACTTTCTTCAATTTAAGTCTGAATTTGGCAATAAGGAGTTCATGGTCTAAGCCACAGTCAGCTCCTGGTCTTGTTCTTGCTGATTGTATAGAGCTTCTCCATCTTTGGCTACAAAGAATATAATCAATCTGATTTCGGTGTTGACCATCTGGTGATGTCCATGTATAGAGTCTTCTCTTGTGTTGTTGGAAGAGGGTATTTGTTATGACCAGTGCATTTTCTTGGCAAAACTCTGTTAGTCTTTGCCCTGCTTCATTCCGTATTCCGAGGCCAAATTTGCCTGTTACTCCAGGTGTTTCTTGCCTTCCTACTTTTGCATTCCAGTCCCCTATAATGAAAAGGACATCTTTTTTGGGTGTTAGTTCTAAAAGGTCTTGTAGGTCTTCATAGAAACATTCAACTTCAGCTTCTTCAGCGTTACTGGTTGGGGCATAGACTTGGATTACTGTGACATTGAATGGTTTGCCTTGGAAACGAACAGAGATCATTCTGTCATTTTTGAGATTGCATCCAAGTACTGCATTTCGGACTCTTTTGTTGACCATGATGGCCACTCCGTTTCTTCTGAGGGATTCCTGCCCCCAGTAGTAGATATAATGGTCATCTGAGTTAAATTCACCCATTCCAGTCCATTTTAGTTCGCTAATTCCTAGAATGTCGACATTCACTCTGGCCATCTCCTGTTTGACCACTTCCAATTTGCCTTGATTCATGGACCTGACATTCCAGGTTCCTATGCAATATTGCTCTTTACAGCATCGGACTTTGCTTCTATCACCAGACACATCCACAGCTGGGTATTCTTTTTGCTTTGGCTCCATCCCTTCATTCTTTCTGGAGTTATTTCTCCACTGATCTCCAGTAGCATATTGGGCCTCTGCCCATGGGATTTCCTAAATAAGAATATTGGAATGGGTTGCCATTTCGTCCTTCAAGGGATCTTCTGGACCCAGGGATCGAAGTTGTGTCTCCTGCATCAGCAGGCGGATTAAAAACCAGGGAGCCACCAGGGACGCCCATTTTAATGCATGTTCATGCTCAGTCGTGTCTGACTCTTTGTGACACCATGGGCTGTAGCCCTCCCAACTCCTCTGTCCATTTTAAAAGTACCAGACCTCAAAAAAAAAAAAAAAAAAAAGAAGCTCTCCAGGTGATCCTACTGTGTAGCCCGGGTTGAAAACCATTCGTTTTTATCTGAATATGGCACACCCTTGAAGAAATAATTTAGCTATCAGAAATGGGAAAAGCCACTTTAGGTACATGGAGCTGTTCACATCAGAATGAATACAGACATTTAATTGCTTTTATGTTTGGACAAAAAAAGGTCAGTGCTGCAGAAGAACTAATGTATGTCTGAAACTCAAGGGTATGAATACACAGGATCTGATGTGTACATGTTGGCTGGGACTGCCAGGCCCTTCTACATCTGATCCACATATAATATTTCTGCTGACTCCCAAGCCTGCTCCTTGATCAGATCTACCCCAGTGGGGGAATTTAACAAAGTGGAAAACTGTCCCTGTCTCTCCTCTCACACCTTCCAGTTAGGAGAGTGCCATAAAAGCCACTCAACAGGAATATACTTGCTCAACTCCCAAAGAGTTATTACATCCTATGGGTGTGAGTCTGGGTGACCTCCGGGAGCTGGTGATGGACAGGGAGGCCTGGCGTGCTGCGATTCATGGGGTCGGACACGACTGAGCGACTGATCTGATCTGATCTGATGGAACTTTCTCAAAGGATCCCTTTGACACCAGATCAACTTCAAAAATAAAATGTAATTTGTTCCCTACTGCTATTTTTCCCTTCCCCTCCGCCTCCTCCCCACTGGAAACCACTGCTTTGTTCTCTTTATCTGTGGGATTATATGAAATCACGTGTGTTGAACTTGAAAATTGTAAGGCATTATAGAAATTTTGTAAATATTTGTTTATTTATTTGGCTGCACTAGGTCTTAGTTGGCATATGCAGGATCTTTAGTTGTGGCATGTAGTGTCTAGCTCCCCAACCAGGGATTGAATCTGGACCCCTGGGTTAGAAGCATGGGTCTTAGTCACTACATCACCAGGTTAGACTCCAAAAAAAAATTTTTTTAAGATAATTAAAAGAGAAAAACAGCATATTATGAAAAACTAACAACACAGTTCACAGAGAAGAGCTTAAAAATGTGTCTTCTATATACTCTCAGAAAACCCCAAAATCACTTAATCACTGCTTAGTATTTGCTGCTTCTCCCTCATCAATGTCAGTGTCCCTGGATCCATCATACTCCTTTCTCTAATAAAATCTATATTCTCTATACCTCATTCTTTATCATCTCTACAGTGTTCATCTATTTACCTGATCAACGGTATTCATTTACTAAATTAATCTGTTAATCTACAATCATGGGAAAGGTATAAAGGGCCACTTCAGGACAGGGTGGCTTCCCTGGTAGCTCAGTTTGTAAAGAATCTGCCTGCAATGCAGGAGACCAGAGTTCAATCCCTGGGTTGGGAAGATCCCCTGGAGAAGAAAATAGCAACCCACTCCAGTATTCTTGCCTGGAAAATCTCATGGACAGAACAGCCTGGCAGGCTACAGTCCCTTAGGTTCCAAGGGTCAGACACAACTTAGTGACTAAATGCCAGGGCAGGGTAACAATGTGATTTGTTTTGTGTTTTTAATTTTTGGCCTCACTCTGAAGCATGTGGGACCTTAGTCCTCTGACCAGGGATTGAACCCATACCCTCTGCACTAGAAATGCAGTCTTTAACCACCGACAGCCAGGGAAGTCCATCAATGTGCATTTTAAGACAGCATTCCACAAACTAGAGCACTGTATTTGCTGACAAACCCCTTACTGCTTTAGGTAGACAGCATAGTACAACCAAAAATATTCTGAGATCATGATCTTTGAGTTTAATTCATTGGCTCTACCAGTTATCTTATTTGGGAAAGACATTCTACCTCTCTGAGCTTCTCTCTCACAATTTAACCCTAACTCTTATAGTTTGATGAATGGTCAGTCCAAACCAGACACATGATTGCTATTATAGAAGGTCATCTAAGATGTATTCTTTTTAATAAGAATATAAGAGACACACTTTTAACCTCTGAGCCACCATGGAAGCCCATAAGAGACACAGTACTCATAAAAAGAGATGAGCTGCCACAGGTATTACAGACACAAAAATATAAACCTTAAAGGAAATGACTAATAATTAAAAACTTATGTAAATTATTTAAATCTTTATTATGCCTGGGATTACTTTAAAATATTTCAGCAAAAAAAGACTATGAATGAGAGAACAGATGAAACAAAATTGGCAAAGTATCAAAAATTGTTAAAGCAAGATGGTAAACATTGTTCAGTTGCTCAGTCATGTCTGACTCTGTGCAACCCCATGGACTGCAGCACGCCAGGTTTCCCTGTCCTTCACCATCTCCCAGAGTTTGGTGAACATTACTTCTTTCTAATTTTTACATATTTAAAATATTTTATAATATAAAGTTTAAAAATCTCATACAATCGCAGCTCCCTCCACCAGTCTTACTGTGGAATGATTAGACATTGAACCATAGTTCTCCACCTAGAGTTACTGGTGGAACTCTGATGTCAGTTATTACAGGAAGTGGTGTAACTTCCTGATGTCCACAGGAAGTGGTGTAACTTCCTGATGTCCACAGGAAGTGGTGTAACTTCCTGATGTCCAAAGGAAGTGGAACAGAGTCTATAGATAGCAATGTGGATTCTGGGATATTCCCAGAATGAGTTTTCTCATGCCAGTGTCTTTCTCTTCACTGAGATACTACTTGTACTCATAAAGAGCTAATTCTGCTGAAGAACCCAAGTTCACAGTCATTACCAGATAGGAACATTAAGGCTCTAAGGAAGGAGAAAGTACACTTACTTTTCCCTAAAAGCAGTATCTTGAAGATATTGTAACCCTAATGGACTCCAATGTGAAAACACAACATGAATAAAAGAAAAGAAGCCATAATATGAGAACCTATAGTTAACATGTTTTGGGTCAGGTTGACCACAGTTTAAATTGCTCGCTAAGGACTGAGCACCAGTGGACAATTTATGGACTCTCTTGGTTCCTTGAATAATGTTCAGCAAGTCACCGCTGCAGTGGGCTAACACTCCAGGGTTAATGTTAATGGATAATGCTCCAACCACCATCCAGAGTGCTTCAACAGTAAAATAATTCAGCTGGTCACCATAGCAACTCAAGATAAGGTGGATATTTTTCTATGCACCTAAAGAGCTTGGTAAACAAAATTATTCTAAACCATGTGTTAACTATAGGTCTGCTTCACTCTAAGTACAGATATGCTCTTTTCAAGGCTGTAAATATGCTAAATTAATACCTTCTACGTGAGGAAAGTCAGATACCTAAAGTGGTTATTAAAGTGAATAATTCTGCAAGGTGCATTAATTTCAAGCACAGAAATTCCCACCAGCTTATTGAGATGAAGACATCAGTTGGGGTAGAGAAGTAACTCTTTTCTTCTCCTCAGCTGCTTTCAATTTCTGATGCGATGGGTTATATGATGTGATGTTAATGTATCCCAGGAAGATACACACTCCAGCCCTGACATGGAGACACAGATGTAGAGAACAGGACACAGCGGGATAAAGAAAAGATGGGACAAATTGAGAGAGTAACGTTGAAACATACACACTACTAAGTGAAACAGACAGCTAGTGGGAAGTCGCTATATCACACAGGAAGCTCAACCCAGTGCTCTGTGACAACCTAGAGGGTGGGCTGGCCTGGGGAAGAGAGAGCCAAGAGGGAGGGCATAGGTATATATTTTTGGCGAATTTACGTTGTTGTATCACAGAAACCAACACAACATTGTAAAGCAGTTTTCCTTCAATTAAAAATAAATTTAAATAAAAATATGATAGAGAAGATAAGGGTGGACCTCTGTTTCGTTTCAGGTGTTGTTGAATTACTGCTGAATAAAAATCGGGGAATTTGGCCCACATTGGACAATTACATAATTCTTCTAAGTACAATAATCTGTATTTTAGCTTATACCATTTACTTACAAAGATTCCTCAAAGGCTTTCTTTTACTGCCACTTACCATGATGAAACTGCACAAACATGAAGGATATAGGATATATCCAAAGTGGGGGAATGATAAATATGTTTTGTTAAACCAAGAACATAAGTGAACAGAGATAAAACCCTGGGGGATTAAAAAAAAAAACAAACAGAAAATCTGTAATTCCTATGGTACAAGAGCACAGGAGTCTGGTTTATTCATAATGCGTACTTGATAACTAAACATTCTGCCACAAATTTAAACAAATTAATCAACAAGTACAGTTTTCAAAGTTCATTTGAGTGAAAGAGATCAACGGACTTTGATCAATCATTCTGTTCCTAGGCTGTTTCCACTAAACCAGGGCACAATGTCTGCTCTGAAGGCTACTCAGAGTTTCTCTCTCTCTTCTTCATTTTAAGAGTCAAGTCCAACTTACAGCAAGGTCCTGAAATAAAAAGAATGACCTGCTGCTTTCTCCCTTTAGGGTACAAATCAAGTAAGTGTTTGAAAACATTTATGGAACAGTCCTTCTTGATTCATGGAAACAAGAAATAAAACTTCCTGGGAGGATATAAATGCTCCATTGGGCATCCAATGACTGCTTAGAGCAAAGAAGATGCTTTTACCAAAAGGAAGTAAGTAAGCACAGATGAGAGGTTATGTTCTACTCCAAGGTACAAGATGATAACTAGTGATGCTTTAATCACCAGCAAGCCACCCTTCAAATAAGAATTTATTTGAATTATTTAGTAAGCTGGCAAAGAAACTAGAGAAATTATAGAATATTGCTCAAGGTAGAAAAATCATTAAACACCAAAGTTCTTAGGTTAATACCAAAGCCTTTAGTTCGTTTCCACAACACTATTCCTGTCCCTCTATTTTGCAACATGGGGTGGGGACAGCTATACAGGCGTGCTCTGCAAGCATTTAGTTTGTACACTAAATGTACAGAATGTATACCCATTTAGTTTGGATCCAGCTTATGGATGCAACAGATAAACTGTCACAAAATCATAAATGGCACTGCCAAAATGCTGGGTTTCAGGACAGTCATTTTTTCCTAATGTGAGAAAGTGAAAGTTGCTCACTCATGTCCAACGCTTTGCGATGCCATGGACTATACAGTCCATGGAATTCTCCAGACCAGAATACTGGAGTGGTAGGCTTCCCTTCTCCAGGGAATCTTCCCAACCCAAGGATCAAACACAGGTCTCCCGCACTGCAGGCGGATTCTTTACCAGCTGAGCCACAGAGAAGCCCAAGAATACTGGAGTGGGTAGCCTATTGCTTCTCCAGCAGATCTTCCCAACCCAGGAATTGAATTGGGGTCTCTAGCATTGTAGGCTGATTCTTCACCAACTGAGCTATCAAGGAAGCACCTTCCTAACATAAGGTCATAATAATGCAATAATGCCTTCCAAGAAGCTTGCAAAAAGTTGTATACGCTTTTATTAATAATAAAAATATTAAGTGAGACCAATATCTGATCTTGGAGAAGGCAATGGCACCCCACTCCAGTACTCTTGCCTGGAAAATCCCAAGGACGGGGGAGCCTGGTGGGCTGCCGTCTATGGGGTCACACAGAGTCAGACACGACTGAAGTGACTTCACTTTCACTTTTCACTTTCATGCATTGGAGAAAGAAATGGCAACCCACTCCAGTGTTCTTGCTTGGAGAATCCCAGGGACAGGGGAGCCTGGTGGGCTGCTGTGGCACAGAGTCAGACACGACTGAAGTGACTTAGCAGTAACAGTAGCAATATCTGATCTTACAGAGAAACATTTTACTATTTCATTACCAAGTATGATGTTAGCCTTAGATTTTTTTGTAGATTCTCTTTATTAAGTGAGGAACTTTCTATCTCAAGTTTGCTAAAAGCTTTAATCATGAACCCGTATTACTATTTTTTCAAATATTTTTCAGCATCTCCTGTGGGGATCATATAATCTTTCTCCTTCATTCTGTCGAACACAATTTGAGTGCACTGACTGACTTTCAGATATTAAACCAACTTTTCATTCCTTGGTAGAAAGATGTTATTCTTTATACATATTGCTGAGTTCAATTTTGTAATGGCTTATTAAGAAATTTTGTTCATAAGGTTATTGGTTTTTAATTTTATTTTCTTGCACTGTTCTTTTCACGTCTTGTTATCCGGTAATACAGCTTCATAAAACAAGTTTGGAAGGGTTCCCTCCTTTGTTATTTCCTTAAAGAAATTAAGACTGGTATCATTTTCTTTCTTAAAATTTTAGAGAAATAGCTAGTGAAGTTATCTGGCCCAAGAATTTTCTCTGTGTCAAAGTTTTGATACTGATTACAATATTTTACATCATCACTTCTTTCCAATGTCATAATTAGAAATCTTAGCCAGAGAAATTCTCTAAAATAAAAAAATTAAAGGCATAAAAATTATCAAGAAAAAACAAAACCATCTTTATTCACAAAGGACATAACTGTGTACAAAGAAATTTCTAAGAAATGTACAAGGATCTACTAACTCTAAAGAAATTGAGAGAGACAATATACTCATAGGTTTGAACCCCAATATTACAAAGATGTTTATTTAACTTATATGCAGAGTACATCATGAGAAATGCTGGACTGGAAGAAACACAAGTTGGAATCAAGATTGCCGGGAGAAATATCAATAACCTCAGATATGCAGATGACACCACTCTTATGGCAGAAAGTGAAGAGGAACTAAAAAGCCTCTTGATGAAAGTGAAAGTGGAGAGTGAAAAGGTTGGCTTAAAGCTCAACATTCAGAAAACGAAGATCATGGCATCTGGTCCCATCACTCCATGGGAAATAGATGGGGAAACAGTGGAAACAGTGTCAGACTTTATTTTTCTGGGCTCCAAAATCACTGCAGATGGTGACTGCAGCCATGAAATTAAAAGAAGCTTGCTCCTTGGAAGGAAAGTTATGACCAACCTAGATAGCATATTCAAAAGCAGAGACATTACTTTACCGACAAAGGTTCGCCTAGTTAAGGCTATGGTCTTTCCTGTGGTCATGTATGGATGTGAGAGCTGGACTGTGAGGAAGGCTGAGCGCCGAAGAATTGATGCTTTTGAACTGTGGTGTTGGAGAAGACTCTTGAGAGTCCCTTGGACTGCAAGAAGATCCAACCAGTCCATTCTGAAGGAGATCAGCCCTGGGATTTCTTTGGAAGGAATGATGCTAGAGCTCAAACTCCAGTATTTTGGCCACCTCAGAGTGGCCAAAGAGTTGACTCATTGGAGAAGTCTCTGATGCTGGGAGGAATTGGGGGCAGGAGGAGAAGGGGACGACAGAGGATGAGATGGCTAGATGGCATCACTGACTCGATGGATGTGAGTCTCAGTGACCTCTGGGAGTTGGTGATGGACAGGGAGGCCTGGCGTGCTGCGGTTCATGGGGTCGCAAAGAGTCGGACACGACTGAGCGACTGATCTGATCTGATCTCTGATCTGATTACAAAGATATTAACTCTGCCTAAATTTATCTAAAAAATAAAAGCAATTCCATCAAAATATCAGCAGATTTTTTTCAAAAACTGATAACCTGATGTTGAAGTTTATATGGGGATTTAAAGGACCTGAAATTGCTAAAATATCTTTGAAAATAACAACAGAGTTGGAGAACTTACACTATTTGACTTTGTGTTTTAAATATGAGCATAGTATAGGCATAAGGACACACAAATAGACAACAAAATAGAGATTCAGAAATAGACTTCCACTTATATAGACACTGGAATGTTTACAAACGTACAAATGTGGGTGGGTTAGTCCTGGATGCCTGATGTGTCTACAGGGGAGTCACGCTGACATCCGGCAGTATTTTACAGACAGGTGATGAAAATTTAAAAACTTCATAGACTTGACTTCATTTATTTTTAGATTGTATAATGAACATACATTAAACTAAAGAAAAAAAGAAGAAGAAGAAGAATGAAAAGTGAGGGGAAACCTTCTTGTCTATTTCCCCTGGTAGGGAAACATTTTCAACAAATGTACTTAGTGGATATCTGCATAGAGAAAAATTAATCTTGACCCATACCTCACAATATACATGAAAATTAACTAAATGTATATTGCAAACTTAAATGTATGTTAAAACTTTGAAGATCCAACAGAGGAGATTATGTTCATAACCTCAGGACAGACAAAGACTTCTTAGAAACAATGCCAAAAGCACTACCCATAAAAGAAAATATTGATAAAATGGCATCCATTAATATTTAAAACTTCTGCACCAGACACGACTGAAGCAACTTAACAGCAGCAGCAGCAGCTTTTCAATAAACAACCTTTAAGAAACTAAAAGGGCAAACTATATTCTGGGAGAATAGATTCACAACACATATATTAGACTCACATCCAAAGCCTGGAAAGAACTATGAATAACAAGAAGACAAACTAATGGAAAATGAGTGAAAGACTTGAATAGACTTCATAAAAGAAGACATGAGTGACCAATACAATCAAATCAGTCCATCCTAAAGGAAATACGTTCTGAATATTCATTGGAAGGATTGAGGCGGAAGCTGAAACTCCAATACTTTGGCCACCTGATGCAAAGAACTGACTCACTGGAAAAGACCCTGATGCTGGGAAAGACTGAAGGCAGGAGGAGAAGGGGATAACAGAGTATGAGACGGTTGGATGGCATCACCAACTCGATGCACATAAGTCTGAGCAAGCTCCAGGAGTTGGTGATGGAAAGGGAAGCCTGGTGTGCTTCAGTCCACGGGGTCACAAAGAGTCAGACATGATTGAGCAACCAAAGATGCCCAATGTCATTGAGTGGAGAATGCAAACTGAAACCATAATGAGTCACTACTACATACCCTCTATTAAAAAGACTAATAATATCAAGTTCTTGGCTAGGATACAGAACAGCTGGAACTTTCATTCACTGGGGGCAGTGATATTGCAAAACGGTACAATCAGCATGGAAAACTGGCCACTTCTGATAAAGTTCAATAAGCATGTGACTTATGATCCAGGAACGTCATTACTAAGGACTCTCCCAAAAGAAATTACAACATAGTTTGACCTCCAAAATGGAAAGCAATTCCATCAAAGCAAGATGCAATTCCATTCCTATGTTTTCTTCTTGGATCTTCAAAGGTTTAACATTCATTTAGGTTTGCAAGATACCTTTAGTTAATTTTCACATATATTGTGAAGTATGGGTCAAGGTTAATTTTTCTCCATGCAGATATCCACTAAGCACACTTGTTGAAAGTGTTTCATAGCAGCTTCATAATATTCCAAAACTGGAAACAACTCATTATCCGTTGTGTGACACATCACACTACAGAACACAAAGGAAAACGAACTACTCATACATGGAACAACTCAGACTACTCTTGAAAGCATTATGTTGAGCTAAAGAATCTAGGCACAAAAGAGTACGAACGGCATGATTCCATTAATGTGAACTCCAAGACAAGGCAACACTAAGTGATCGTGAGCGGAATCAGTAGTTGCCTCTAAGCGGGATATGAGAAAGAAGGGTGAGGGGCATGCGGAATTTTCTGGAGAGGTGGAACTGGTCTGTATATTAATGGAGGGCATGTGTACAAGTACATAAAAAAATGAAAGTATTAGTCGTTCAGTCGTGTCTGACTCTGCAGCCCCATGTACTGTAGCCCTCCTGGCTCCTCTGTCCACGGAATTCTCCAGGTAAGAATACTGGAGTGGGTAGCCATTCCCTTCTCCAGGGGATCTTTCTGACCCAGGGATTGAGCCCAGGTCTCCTACATTGCATGCAGACTTTTTACCATCTGAGCAGCAAGGGAAGCCCACTCACAAATGAATACATCTGTCAACATTTACTGAACTGAATATTTTAACTCTGTATTTTATTGTATGTAAATTTCACCTGTATATTATACTGTCAAAACATTGTGTGTTGATAACATCTGATACTATCTTTTCTCCCCTATTTATCTCCCTCTTTCTCCTACATAGGATCCTCCTATAGGACACAAACTGGGGGAAGAATGACTTACAATAAGGTTTCTTCAAGCCCCGTCTTCCTGCAGAATTCCAAATTTGCCTTCTTGAGTCTAGCTATGGTATTTTTCTAGGCTGCCCATAGGAAATCCAATGAAACTGTATATTTGTCACTTTTTGAAAAACATCCTCAGCATAAATGATCATTTTAGTTATGAATGTAGCACAGTGCAACAGAAAACAAATGGCCTCATTTAGCAGAGCTGTTTTTCTAGCCAATGTGACAAATCCTAAATTATTTCAAACAATAAGAGAACTTGGAGGACAATTTGTAAAAACCAAGAGTAACCCTACATTGAAAAATAAAAATATGTTTCTATACTAGGCCTTACAAATAGCTGTGAAAAGAGAGAGGAAAGCAGAGAAGGAAGAAAAAATCTGAATGCAGAGTTCAAAGAATAGCAAGAAGAGATAAGAAAGCCTCTTCAGTGATCATCAAATGAGGAAAAAACAGAATGGGAAAGACTAGGATCTCTAAGAAAATAGAAAAAGAAAATGCAAAGATGGGCACAAAAAGACAGAGATGGGTGGATCAACAGAAGAGAAGAACAAGAAGGGTGGCAAGAATACACAGAAGAACTGTACAAAAGCTAAGACCAGAAACATGATGGGATCACTACTAGAGCCAGACATCTTGGAGTGAAGTCAAATGGGCCTTAGAAAGCATCACTACAAACAAAGCTAGTGGAGGTGATGGAATCAGTGAGCTATCCAACTGAGAGGCTGGGGCTCTCACAGCAATTTGGAAAACTCAGCAGTGGCAAGATGGAAAAGGTCAGTTCATCCAATCCCAAGGCAGCAGGTGCTCAAAACATCACATCTCACCGTAGGGTCAAAATTCCAACCAGCTTCACAGACCGTGAACTTCCTGATGTTCAGCTGGAGAAAAGGCAGAGGAACAGAGATCAAATGCCAATCCGCTGGATCATGGAAAAAGCAGAGAGTTCAGAAAAATTATTCTGCTTTATTGACTATGCCAAACCTTTGACTGTGTGGATCACAAAAACTAGAAAATCTGGAGAGATACAGACACCTGATCTCCTCTTAAGAATCTGTATGCAGGTAGCCAAATGGTCATGGAACAACAGACTGGTTCCAAATAGAAGGGACGTCAGGCTGTATATTGTCACATTATTTAACTTATATGCAGAGTAATCTGGAAGCTGGACTGGAAGAAAAAAGTGAATAGGCGAGAAAATCAAAACCTCATATGCAGATGACACCACCCTTATGGCAGAAAGTGAAGAGGGGCTAAAAGCCTCTTGATGAAAGTGAAAGTGGAGAGTGAAAAGGTTGGCAAAGCTCAAATTCAGAAAACGAAGATATGGCATCTGGTCCCATCACTGCTGGGGATGGGGAAACAGTGGAAACAGTGTCAGACTTTGTTTTCTGGGCTCAAGATCACTGCAGATGGTGACTGCAGCCATGAAACGCTACTCCTTGGAAGGAAAGTTAGACAACCTAGATAGCATATTCAAAAGCAGAGACATACTTGCCAACAGGTTCGCTAGTCAAGGCTATGGTCTTTCCTGTGGTCATGTGGATGTGAGAGCTGGACTGTGAAGAAGGCTGAGCGCAAGAATTGATGCTTTTGAACTGTGGTGTTGGAGAAGACTCTTGAGAGTCCCTTGGACTGCAGAAGATCCAACAGTCCATTCTGAAAATCAATCCTGGAATTACTTGGAAGGAATGATGCAGTAAACTCAGTATTTGGCCACCTGATGCGAAGAGTTGACTCATTGGAGAAGACTCTGATGCTGGGAGGGATGAGGGCAGGAGGAGAAGGGGACGACAGAGGATGAGATGGCTGGATGGCATCACTGACTCGATGGATGCGAGTCTGAGTGACCTCCGGGAGCTGGTGATGGACAGGGAGGCCTGGCGTGCGCGGTTCATGGGGTCGCAAGAGTCGGACACGACTGAGCGACTGATCTGATCTGATACTAGGCTTAAAACAGAGCTGCGAAAGAGGAGCTTAAGTTGCCATTTTCACCCTCCTTTAACTATTTTCTGGTTTAAAAAAAAAGTACTCGTAAATCAGGCAGAAAGTATGTGAAAAAAAGAAAGAACAGTTTTCCAGTATTGAGACAGCCTAAAAATGGTACCAAGTCGAAAACATTTCAATATGTACACACCAGAGACATAGTTTTGATCACTCCTTGTCTCATAAAAGAAGCACCACAAAAATCCAAATGATGCTTCCTAACTTTGAAAATGCACAAGAACAGTGATATTTAATGGTGATCACACCTTTAGAATATGCCTGGCCCTCTTGCCTTCAAAGGCTCAGCAAATGCATTACTGAGATCCTGGCCCCTCTGGAACCTCAGTGTTTGCTTAAAGAAACTGCAAAGATGCTGAAACAGAAATAGATTTACAAATAAAGCTGAAAGAAAGCAGGGAGGCTCAGTGGGCTCATTAAATCTATTAAGCATGACAGTTCTTCCTTCAGAAACTCTTAAGGATATGGGCACAAGCCAAACAGGTAATACATTGTTACTTTTTGAAGCCATAAGATTTTTGATTAATCCTCTGTTTGTTTCTAATAGATGCAAAGGGGAAATAAAATAGGCTGTAAAGTTAATGCAGATGGGCCCAGAGGTAGAGATGCTGTAAGGATAATGGACACTGATCTTCTTTCATCTCAGTCTGGAAGGAGGCATGGTTGTCCTTACGGAGTTGACTACTGCTCCCCAACACATGTAGCTTTAAGCCCTCCACGTGGGCAGCCAGTATCCATCAGTAACACGGCTGGCACTCCTGAGTCACCAAGATCAGCTTGGGGAAAGCAGGTGTACCCATGAGGTTGCTTCAGTGGCCTCTCCCCTCTCTTTTCAGCACAATTCTGCCTTCTCTGTCTCCTCCTTTCCCATTAGGAGACCTAGTTTCCACCCATCGCCTGGGAAGACTCTCTGTTTCACAAAGACACTGTAAGAGGGTCTTCTGAGTGTGTCTTCAGAGATACCTGTCTTTCTTGAGGACAGTCAACAGTATGTTTGTAATGAATAAATGAAACAGAAGACTGACACTCTTCATATGAAATGTGAGGCATGAACTGAGGCCTCATCAACATTGTAAACCTGAGCACAGGGAAGGAGATGAAGATATTATGCCAGTCAGGATTTTGCAGACCGCGCTCCACAAATGATCATTTGCATGGATTTAGATCCTAAGCTATGCAAACAGAAGGCTATTTACAAATAAAGTGTGGTGATGTAAATAATTTAGCTTTCCCCTTCAGTTTGACTTTGTCCAAAGGGGTCTTTTTCCCCCTCCTCTTGGCCTTCCAAACCACCTTGCACAACCTCCATCCTAGAGGAAAACACCTGCCCAGCATCAAACAAATAACTGAAATTACTCTTTTGGAACAAATGCATCAGGAATTGAGGAGATAGTGGTGATTATCTCTTCACATTTCAGGGCTAAAGATTGTTAAGTTTGGGTAGGAGTAGAGTCAGAATTCCCTCTCTCTTAGAATGGCAGATTCCCCTGGGAGAAATTGAATTCTCACTGCAGCCATGCAATGGAATCCCATGCCCCTGACTTGGTATTTGGCCAGCTTTTCAAATGGATGGCCAGGTCTCTTGGCTAATCATGGTTACCCACTCCAGTATTCTTGAGGCTTTCCTGGCATCTCCCCACTCCAGTATTCTTGAGGCTTTCCTGGCATCTCAGATTGTAAAGAATCTATATGAGAGACCCAGGTTTGATCCCTGGGTCAGGAGGATCCCTGGAGACAGGAATGGCTAACCACTCCAGTATGCTTGCCTGGAGAATTCTATGGACAGGGGAGCCTGGAGTCACAAAGAGTCAGACACAACTGAGTGACGAACACTTTCACTTTCCATAGGAAGCAGAGCAAGGACTCATTAAGCCCCAGGCAAGGTTCAATAAAGTACTTCCTCAAAACAGTGAGGTTCAAGAAACATTCGCTTGCTCTAAGAGTTCAATATGTGAGTGAAATCTGAACACTGGCCAGCCATTCAGACAAGTTAAGAGTTGCTAGAATGGAATGGGTGAAGTGTAATTGGAGACAGCACAGTGATGAGATTGTGGGTCTGAATTCATGCTCAAACACCAGCTAGATGGCCTTTTGCAAGCAAGCTTCTCTGCGTCCAGTGTCTCAGCTATAACGTGTCTTCTTAGGGGGTGATGCAAGGTGATTAGCCGGAAGCTATATGTTGGAATGTCAAGACTGGGACTGCAGCTATAGACATCTTTATACGAACCGGGCTGTGGCTCAATGCAGTTAAGAAAATCTATGGTTCAGATAAGGCCATGCAGGTCAGTCTTCCCTGCTGAGACTCTGGAGGAAGTGAGCTAATAACTCGCCGTTAGTTGGCAGAACGCCCAGAGCAGTCCAAATCTGCCCAGGGCAGGAGCTGGGGAAGCAGTTGCAGGTAGTGAGGATAAGGCGGAGGTGATGGCGGGAAGGACAAAACCAACCGGCAGTGCCCACTGGGCGCACAGTGAGAGCGGGTTCTCTAATAAGCAGCCTTGCCTTCTACCTAAACACCTGTGTGGGTGGCTAAGGGGAAATCAAGTCAGCCAGCCACACATCCTCACAAAAGCAGGGATTCAATAAAGATACTTAGAACCATTTTTAGGCAATGCTGCACTAGAATGGCAACTCTGATAACTACATTGTGCCTTCATTTTCCCCACTGAATAGATGCAAGCAACTGTACTTATCCCTTCAAGTTCAGTGCTTGCAACAGAGGCCCCTTTCTTAATGGCAAAAACATAGGGGGAAAATGGAAACTGTGACAGGCCTTATTTTCTTGGGTTCCAAAATCACTGTGGACAGAGACTGCAGCCATGAAATTAAAAGACGCTTGCTCTTTGGAAGAAAAGCTATGACAAACCCGGGCTTCCCTGGTGGCTCAGATGGTAAAGAGACTACCTGCAATGTGGGAGAACTGGGTTCAATCCCTGAGTTGGAAAAATTCCCTGGAGAAGGAAATGGCAACCCACTCCAGTATTCTTGCCTGGAGAATTCCATGGACAGAGGGGCCTGCTGGGCTATATTGTCCACGGGGTCACAAAGAGTCAGATACAACTGAGCATACTCTATATGGAAAATGGAAACAGTGACAGACTTTATTTTCTTGGGTTCCAAAATCACCATGGACAGAACCTGCAGCCATGAAATTAAAAGATGCTTGCTCTTTGGAAGAAAAGCTATGACAAACCTAGACAGCATGCTAAAAAGCAGAGACATCACTTTGCCAATAAAGACCCACATAGTCAAAGCTATGGTTTTTCCAGTAGTCCTGTACAGATAAGAGAGTTGGACCATAAAGAAGGCTGAGCATCAAAGAACTGATGTTTTTGCACTGTGGTGCTGGAGAAGACTCTTGATAGTAGTCCCTTGGACTCCAAGGAGATCAAACTAGTCAATCCTAAAGGAGATCAATCCTGAATATTCATTGGAAGGACTTATGCTGAAGCTCCAATACTTTCGCCACCTGATGAGAAAAGCCAACTCATTGGAAAAGACCCTGATGCTGGGAAAGATTGAGGGCAGGAGTAGAAGGGGGCAACAGAGGATGAAATGGTTGGATGGCATCACTGAATCAATGGGCATGAGTTTGAGCAAACTCAAGGAGATAGTGGAGGACAGGGAAGCCTGGGTGCTACAGTCCATGGGGTTGCAAGGAGTCAGACACAACTTAGTGACTGAATGACAAGACTTTGGTTTAAAGAAGAGTTGGGACTGTTTGATCTTCTATCTATACCACTCGATCTTTCTCCATATCAACAATTACACTGTTTTGCTTTTTTGTCATTTGTGTGTTCAGAGCATCACTTTTCATTTCCCTCAAGAATTTTTTTCTTTGTATTCACAATTTGTCTAGCTGGCAGAAAAGGCCAGGCTTTAGGCCTATCTCAGCTTTCTACATGCCTTCCTCATTAAGCTTAATTATTTCTAGCTTTTGATTTAAAGTGAGATGTGATTCTTCCTTTCCCTTCAAAACTTATAGGTTATGGTAGGGTTTTTAACTGGCTCATTTCAATATTGTTGTGTCTCAGGGAAGAGGGAGGCCGCAAGAGAGGGACAGAAATGTGGGGAGGGGGATCCAGTTGGTAGAGCAGTCAGAAAACACATCAATTTGAATTTTCTCTCTTATATGGCCACGGTTCATGCCTCAACACAACTACAACAGTAACATCAGAGATCACAGATCACCGTAACAAATATAATGATGAAAAAGTCTGAAACCATCCAAGAATCATGAAAACATGACACAGAGAAATGAAGTGAGAAAATACTGCTGCAAAAACGGTACAGACAGACATGTCCAACAAAGACTGTCATAAACCTTCAAAATGTTAAAAAAGAAGGAGAAAAGAACTGGCATCTTTAAGTACAATAAAGCAAAGTACAATAAAACAAGGTCTGCCTGTATAATGACCATCTTACCAGGGATTAGGAGTGAAAGCATATCATGCAACAACAGCATCCCACAGTGCTACTCCAAGACTTCATCCTCAGAACCTTCCAGAACCAGGCAATAGTATGCAGTTAGCAGCAGTGGCAGGTCAACATCACTCAAGACATTTTAAACCCTCTCAACTGCCTATTTTCACCCTAGGAATGCTGCCTCTGCTACTTACAGTAAGGCAGATGTTAATAGCATCATATAAGCATCTTACAAATTTAGCACCATTAAGTTGGCAGAAGCAAAATAAAATAGGTATCACATGGATATGTTTCATTTTTAAGCTCTCTCTGAAACAAGTATTCTCCAACCCTCAACATCACCAGAACCATGTGATAAACTAATAATTTAGATCCTAAAATAAATTAGAATAACTAGTAAGTGCTGATATTGCTACGAAACCCTAAGGATAAAACCTTGAGACTGGGAGGTCACCAGAGTAAACACGTTTTTTTAAAAGCCCTGAAGTATTAGGAAAAGCAGTGATAGAATAGTTTTTGAGTCTTTCTTTCCCTCTATTTGTGATAGTGACTGCCTGGCTAAATTTGGCACTATAAATAATTAAAACACCAATGCCTGTCCAAATGAGCACTGCACTCTCTGCTAATATTTATTGCATGATTCAGTTAATCTAATAACAGAAGACAAAGCATGACTCCTTAATTGACTAAAGTTTACTTTTTTCAAAAGAAGTAATTAAATCTCAAAACTCCCCAGGCTCTTCTCTTGATCATCCTGCAAGCACGTCTCTAACTTTCTATAACCTTACAATTGAGACCAAAGGTTTAACTGCAGAATAGCCGAGTACATATCGGGGGATAAGTGACGTATTTCCTCATCTCTAGGGAGGTTTGCTGTTGTTGCTGCTGTTGTTTTACATTAACATCTGCCTTTTACAGTGAAAGATCGTGTTGCCAATTTTCTTTAACCATCATTCATTAACAAATGCTTTCCAACAGTCCATGAAAATCCACAAAGCTTGTAAAAAATATACTAAATCTTTTAAAAGTGGCTTGTTGATAAAGTAAAAAGAGCATTAAGATATTACACTTCCATCCCAGGGTGTTACCACTGCCTAGACTAACCTAGATAGCATATTCAAAAGCAGAGACATTACTTTGCCAACAAAGGTCCGTCTAGTCAAGGCTATGGTTTTTCCTGTGGTCATGTATGGATGTGAGAGTTGGACTGTGAAGAAGGCTGGCTGAGTGCCGAAGAATTGATGCTTTTGAACTGTGGCGTTGGAGAAGACCCTTGAGAGTCCCTTGGACTGCAAGGAGATCCAAACAGTCCATTCTGAAGGAGATCAGCCCTGGGATTTCTTTGGAAGGAATGATGCTAAAGCTGAAACTCCAGTACTTTGGCCACCTCATGTGAAGAGTTGACTCATTGGAAAGACTCTGATGCTGGGAAGGATTGGGGGCAGGAGGAGAAGGGGACGACAAAGGATGAGATGGCTGGATGGCATCACTGACTCGATGGACATGAGTCTGAGTGAACTCCGGGAGTTGGTGAAGGACAGGGAGGCCTGGCGTGCTGCGATTCATGATCCGGGTCGCAAAGAGTCAGACATGACTGACTGAACTGAACTGAGGATCTTACAAATCTAATCTGTGTCAACTAGTTCTCTACAACTATAATCTTGTACCAAAAAGGTATATCTGGTCATAATACAGCCCTTGATGAAAGTATCTCAATGGCTTTCCATTACTTTTAGGATAAAGCAAAACTGCTTTAAAAGGTCAGAAGAGCACTACTGGGTCTGGCCCCTACCCACACACTCAGTTTATGCCATGCTGACTATTATTCAGCCATTCTGCTATATGTCAGTTCCCTCCTACCCCAGATTGTCTGCCAGTGCTGTTCCTTCCCACTCTTCACTCAAGTAACTCAACAGGAGTGTGTGCGTGCTACGTCACACTTCAGTCCTGTCTGACTCTTTGCAACACTATGGACTGTAGCCCACCAGGCTCCTCGGCCCATGGGATTCTCCAGGCAAGAATACTGGAGTGGATGGCCATGCCCTCCTCCAGGGCATCTTCCCGACATAGGGATTAAACCCATGTTTCTCATGTCTCCTGCACTGGGAGGCAGGTTCTTTACTGCTGCCCCACCTGGGAAGCCCCTAGGAAGTCACACCACCTTTTAATTAATATCCCAGTTACAAATTCTTCAATGAATCTTCCCTCACTCCTCCAGCCCTTCACCTGGGATTTGTAGCTAATTACTTAATTTAAAATTTTAAGCATTTCAGTTTTTTTGAGCCTAACATTTATAAAGAACCAACTGGCTCAGGGTTGTAAAGAGGATGAAACTGTTTCTAAAATATCTTGTGTATAGTAAATAACTGACATATACGATTTCCTTCTCTCTCGCAATTTATCTTACCCCCATGATCATACAGGAACTGTTAACACTGCTGCTGTAAACTATTCTTTGAGAATTGAAATAAAAAGAGAATGACCCTTCTTTTCCACCTCCATAAGAAAATAATTTGATTAGTAATTGGGAGATCATAATTCTTCCATGAATTCTACTTCTGAATTATTATGCTCGTTTATAGTAGAACTCATAAATTCCAATGACCTAAGGTTCATATTTTCAAACTGCTCCAAGAGATACTGTCAAGTTACAAAAGCACTTGGGTACAAGGGAAGGAGGGTATCGAAATACCACTAAACTAGAAGAAAGCTAGGAGAGGTCAAATCCCCATTTGCAAATATCACTGCATGACCAAGAAAAGAAACACTCTATTAGGCGATGTTCATTTAGAAGAGAAGCATTCATTTCAGCACAAAAATGTACAGAGTCACCCGTGGTTTGTTGTAACAAGACCTGATCTATACAATAGCTCAGTCTTAATAAAACACTATTCCTGAGTTTACTTACAGGTGAGGACACCCTCAGCATTCTCAGGATCTTAGCTCTCTCCACTGATCATGTCTACTTTTTTGTTGTTTTTCCTTTTTTACTGGAGTATGATTGCTTCACTATGTTGTGTTAGTTTCCCCTCTCTCTTGAGCTTTCCCTGCCACCTTCCTCATCCCATCCATCTAGGGTCATCACAGAGCACTGAGCTGAGCTCCCTGTACTACTCAGGTTCCCACTAGCTACCTGTTTACACACGGTAGTGTATATATGCTTGGAGAAGGCAATGGCACCCCATTCCAGTACTCTTGCCTGGAAAATCCCATGGGCGGAGGACCTGGTAGGCTGCAATCCATGGGGTCGCTAAGAGTCGGACACGACTGAGCAAATTCACTTTGACTTTTCACTTTCAGGCACTGGAGAAGGAAATGGCAACCCACTCCAGTGTTCTTGCCTGGAGAATCCCAGGGATGGGGGAGCCTGGTGGGCTGCCGTCTATGGGGTCGCACAGAGTCGGACAGGACTGAAGCGACTTAGTAGCAGCAGCAGTGTATATATGCTTGGAGAAGGTGATGGCACCCCACTCCAGTACTTGTGCCTGGAAAATCCCATGGACAGAAGAGCCTGGTAGGCTACAGTCCATGGGGTCTCAAAGAGTTGGACATGACTGAGCGACTTTACTTTCACTTTTCACTTTCACACACTGGAGAAGGAAATGGCAGCCCACTCCAGTTGTCTTGCCTGGAGAATCCCAGGGACGGGGGAGCCTGGTGGGCTGCTGTCTATGGGGTCGCACAGACTTGGACACGACTGAAGTGACTTAGCAGCAGCAGTGTATATATGCTAATCCTACTCTTCCGATTCATCTCATCTTCTCCTTCCCCTGTGTCTGCATGTCCATTCTCCACGTCTGTGTCTCTGTTCTGCCCTGTAAACAGGTTCATCTATACCACCTTTCTAGATTCCATACATGTGCATTCATACACAATCTTTGTTTTTCTCTTTATGACTTACTTCATTCTGTATGACAGACTCCATGTCTCTACAAATGACCCAATCTCATTCCTCTTTGAGGCTGAGTAATATTCCATTGCATTGTATGTACATACCACATCTTCCTTATCCAGCCCTCTGTTGATGGACATCTAAGTTGCTTCCATGTCCTGGTTATTGTAAACAGTGCTGCAATGAACACTGGGACATATGCTTCATGTGCACTTTTAAATGTACTCAGGTTTACCATTTATTTTCTCATCATTTAGTTCCTGTATTTTACCTCTCCTTTACACATCACTATCCTGGACAGGAAAGTGTGGGTGAACATAATAGTGATTGACGTAAGATTGACATTGAAGGCTACATGTGCATATTTGTATTGTAAAAGCATTCCCATGCATGTGTGGTACCCAGATACATAAAATAATCATATTTCCATTGAGAGCATGGGCTTCTTGCTTTCCACAGAGCTCTCTCTGCTAGCATAGCCCTGTGTGGAAAAAACTCATACGAGGTTAATCCAAGAGACACTGGGGACTGGATTAGGAAAATGGCTCCCCACCCCTACTAATTACATGCTTTCTCCTTTTCCTGTAATTGGGTGATGTTCATGAGATGGAATGTCATGCTCTGGGGAGCTCTATTGGAAATCAAAGTACCCAGGTTCCTCTTGTACTCTCTGGATGCAAATTGTCTTTCAGGAAAGAAAATAGCTTCTCCTGGTGGAAGATAGTAGTGAGAGAATGCAGTCATCCATCCCATCTTCCAGAAAGAGAGGGGTGGAAGTGAAGCAGAGAAGCCACGTGTCCCTAGGAGTAATCCCACTGAAACCACATTTATGTGATGTTTATGCATTATGCAGAGGCATGAAATTCAGGTAACTGCTGGCCTGGTCTCCAAAAACATAAAGATTGAAAAATGTTTCTTGCCAAAGAGTATAAGGTTGTTTAGTCACTAAGTTGCGTCTAACTCTTCTGGGACCCCATGGACTGTAGCCCACCAGGCTCCTCTGTCCATGGGATTTCTCAGGCAAGAATACTGGAGTGGGTGGTCATTTCCCCCTCCAGGGCATCTTCTGGACCCAGGAATCAAACCTGTGTCTTCTGCATTGGCAGGCGGATTCTTTACCACTGAGTCGCCTGGGAAGCCCACCAGTAGTATAAGCAATCCCTAATTTGCCAGCACTGAACTACATCAGATATCTAATTATAATCCCCACCGTGCTTGTATATATATATTTTCTACACTTATCCCTGTCCTAAATCTTTTCTCCTGTTCCCAGCACCAGAGTCCTTGCTTTGTGAAAAACACAGTAGCTTGTAAAAAGAAAGTTCAAATTAAGAAAAATTTTAGAGGATAAAAGTTGTGTAAAGCAAAAACAACTTAGTGGACTGTCTTAAAGAACTGCAGATGCTCTGCTTCAAATGACCACCCTCTATATTTCCTCAATATTTTGCGTCATTTTCTTGCACTGCCTGATATCTGACAAACTGAAAATATACCAGGATTGGCAAGTATCAGTTTTGAAAATAACAACACACTTAAGAGGATTAAGAATAAATCAGCCAATTTATTATGAATCAATTTTTTAATTGAGCGTCTACGTATTTTCTGAATTATAAAACCAAAATACTTTAGAAAACAGAAGAAACTATAATCACTTTAGAATCCCCGCATCCCAGTCTACATATCTTTAATATTTTATGTGTTTCTTTCTCATGTTTATATGCATTTTTCCAGGGTTGATATCCCTGCTTTTATCTTGAATTCTCTCCTTAGTGTTTGAACTTATGCATTTTCCCCTGTCATTAAGAGTCTTCACAAATATAGTTTTAAAGGTTGCATAATGCCTCAGAGAAGGCAATGGCACCCCACTCCAGTACTCTTGCCTGGAAAATCCCATGGATGGAGGAGCCTGGTAGGCTGTAGTCCATGGGGTCGCTAGAGTCGGACACAACTGAGCGACTTCATTTTCACTTTTCACTTTCATGCATTGGAGAAGGAAATGGCAACCCACTCCAGTGTTCTTGCCTGGAGAATCCCAGGGACGGGGGAGCCTGGTGGGCTGCCATCTATGGGGTCGCACAGAGTCGTACACGACTGAAGCAACTTAGCAGCAGCAGCAGCAATGCCATGGAGCACACATTTAGCATAATTTACTTAACCATTCATTCAACGTTGCACATTTAGGCAGTTTCCAACTTTTATACTATTGAAAAGAAAGCTGCAATTAACATCTTTATGTGAAAATCTTTGCATTTCAGAGTATTGCTTTAGGATTGATTCTGAGAAGAGGAATTACAGGGTCAGGGGAGGACAGATGGGCTTCATTTTAACACTACTTGTGGTGAGAATCACTTAAAGTTAGGACTCTCTCAGGGACTGGACAAGCAAAAGGTTCTGAAAATGGAGCCAAAAATAGCATAAAAGTGAAAAAGAGGAGTGCCCAAATACGAGATAGAAAGGTGAAAAGATGCCAAAGCTACACTTCACCTATTGCACAAGTTTGCCTTGGGCTAGCCCTGCTTAATATAAAAGAGCCTTTATTCTGTTTCAGTTTCATATGATCTGCTGCTTCCAGGATCTAGGTCTTGGGTGAAAACTGACTGGTCAAGGTCAGCTACAATATTACAAGTTAAAAATAAAAATGTATGTTGGCTTGTATGGTTATGTGCATTCCAAATTCAGAAGAAGGAACTGGAAGCTAACCTATGGAGACAATATATGAAATTGTTAAAGGCACAGATTGCAGGCAGCAAGTACACGGACGGGTTCAAACACTAGCTCCACACCTACTATGTGACCTAAACAAGAGACTTAACTTTCCTACTCCTCAATGTCCTCACCTGTGAAATGGGTACAATTAACAGTACTCATAGTTGTTGCAAGAATTAAATGAGTTAATGGTTAAAAAAAAAAAAAAGTGTTTATAATAGTACCTGGAACATACTAGTGTGTGTATCAGAACCATAAAAATAGTTGTTGTTAGAGTCACAGATATAGAAAACAAAGTTATGATTCACCGGGGGGTAGGGGGAAGGAAGGTGGGGGGAAGGATAAATTGGGAGACTGGAATTGACATATACACACTACTATATATAAGATTGGAGAAAGAAATGGCAACCCACTCCAGTATTCTTGCCCGGAAAATCCTATGAACAGAGGAGCCTGGTAGGCTACAGTCAATGGGCTCACAAGAGTTGGATACAACTAAGCGACTAAATCACATATATAAGATAGGTAACTTTTAAGAACCTACTATACAGGACAGGAAACTCTACTCAATACTCTGTCATGACCTATATGGGAAAAGAATCTAAAGAAAGAGTGGATATATGTATAATTGATTCACTTTACTGTACACCTGAAACTAAGACAATCAGTTCAGTTCAGTCGCTCAGTCGTGTCTGACTCTTTGCGACCCCATGAATCACAGCACGCCAGGCCTCCCTGTCCATCACCAACTCCTGCAGTTCACTCAGACTCATGTCCATTGAGTCAGTGATGCCATCCAGCCATCTCATCCTCTGTCGTCCCCTTCTCCTCCTGCCCCCAATCCCTCCCAGCATCAGAGTCTTCTCCAATGAGTCAACTCTTCACATGAGGTGGCCAAAGTACTGGAGTTTCAGCTTTAGCATCATTCCTTTCATACCATAAATCAATTATACTCTATTAAAGAATTTGCTTTAAAATAATTATTATTACAAAGAAAACAAGAGAATCTGCAAGCAACCTTTTTAGTATAAAAAGTGTGTTAAATGAGAATGGATCAGCATAGTAAGGAAAGCAATTTCTTCCAAAAGTGTTACGTATGGCATCAGATCAGATCAGATCAGTCGCTCAGTAGTGTCCGACTCTTTGCGACCCCATGAACCGCAGCACGCCAGGCTTCCCTGTCCATCACCAGCTCCCGGAGGTCACCCAGACTCATACCCATCGAGTCAGTGATGCCATCCAGCCATCTCATCCTCTGTCGTCCCCTTCTCCTCCTGCCCTCAATCCCTCCCAGCATCAGAGTCTTCTCCAATGAGTCAACTCTTCGCATGAGGTGGCCAAAGTACTGGAGTTTCAGCTTTAGCATCATTCCTTCTAAAGAAATTCCAGGATTGATCTCCTTCAGAATGGACTGGTTGGATCTGCTTGCAGTCCAAGGGACTCTCAAGAGTCTTCTCCAATACCACAGTGCAAAAGCATCAATTCTTCGGCGCTCAGCCTTCTTCACAGTCCAACTCTCACATCCATATATGACCACAGGAAAGACCATAGCCTTGACTAGGCGAACCTTTGTTGGTAAAGTAATGTCTCTGCTTTTGAATATGCTATCTAGGTTGGTCATAACTTTCCTTCCAAGGAGCAAGCGTCTTTTAATTTCATGGCTGCAGTCACCATCTGCAGTGATTTTGGAGCCCAGAAAAATAAAGTCTGACACTGTTTCCACTGTTTCCCCATCTATTTCCCATGCAGTGATGGGACCAGATGCCATGATCTTCGTTTTCTGAATGTTGAGCTTTAAGCCAACCTTTTCACTCTCCACTTTCACTTTCATCAAGAGGCTTTTTAGCCCCTCTTCACTTTCTGCCATAAGAGTCGTGTCATCTGCATATCTGAGGTTATTGATATTTCTCCCGGCAATCTTGATTCCAGCTTGTGTTTCTTCCAGTCCAGCATTTCTCATGATGTACTCTGCATATAAGTTAAATAAACATGGTGACAATATGCAGCCTTGACGTACTCCTTTTCCTATTTGGAACCAGTCTGTTGTTCCATGACCAGTTCTAACTGTTGCTTCCTGACCTGCATACAGATTTCTTAAGAGGCAGATCAGGTGGTCTGGTATTCCCATCTCTTTCAGAATTTTCCATAGTTTATTGTGATCCACACAGTCAAAGGCTTTGGCATAGTCAATAAAGCAGAAATAGATGTTTTTCTGGAACTCTCTTGCTTTTTCCATGATCCAGTGGATGTTGGCTATTTGATCTCTGGTTCCTCTGCCTTTTCTAAAACCAGCTTGCACATCAGGAAGTTCACGGTTCACATATTGCTGAAGCCTGGCTTGGAGAATTTTGAGCATTACTTTACTAGCGTGTGAGATGAATGCAATTGTTCGGTAGTTTGAGCACTCTTTGGCATTGCCTTTCTTTGGGATTGGGATGAAAACTGACCTTTTCCAATCTTGTGGCCACTGCTGAGTTTTCCAAATTTGCTGGCATATTGAGTGCAGCACTTTCACAGCATCATCATTCAGGACTTGGAATAGCTCCACTGGAATTCCATCACCTCCACTAGCTTTGTTCGTAGTGATGCTTTCTAAGGCCCATTTGACTTCACATTCCAAGATGTCTGGCTCTAGGTCAGTGATCACATCATCATGATTATCTAGGTCTTGAAGCTCTTTTTTGTACAGTTCTTCTGTGTATTCTTGCCACCTCTTCTTATGGCATACGTATGGCATAAGGGTAGCCTATTTTTTATGAGGCTTGCAAAGAACAATACTGTGAAAGTTGACCTTGCAATGTATTGTTGGGACATGACATTAAAGTCAGGACAATAAAATTCAACAAGAAAAGACTAGGCGATCTTTGTCTTGATTACCCACCAAAGGCATTCATTTTTAAGCAAAGGAATTGATCTGCAATCAGCATTGTAACTACAGACCAGCAGCTGATAAGCCTGGGATATATTTGAAGCCTATATATTGTCTTGAAAGATCCAGACAACTGCATATCAAGAGGATGTGTGTTAGTGAAACAAGTTTATATTTCTTGCTTCCTCTTAAGCAAAATAACTAGATTTTCCAATGAGGCCTATAATATCCAGTTTACAGCTTGTGAAATGGAACTTGTGATAAAGGTAATCAATATGGCCAAGATCACCACACAAAAAAAAATGAAGCAATGAGAAAAATATTTCTGTGACTATTGGCAGAAATGCCTAAACTTCAGAGAAAAAACACAGTGGAGAAGATAGGAGAGAAGACTGTGCTTACAGAGACCAGGTACCCTCAGGAAATACTGGTTCGTGCAGGGAGACAGACATTCTTGCTTGAACTAATTAAGTAACTGGAAAAGTATGTCTCTTCAAATGTGGCACTCCTTCCGAGACTGGATGGTCGTCCCTTACTCATCTGACAAGAGCAGTGTAGTGAGCAGAGCAGGGACACAGACCCAGGCCGTTCTTGAATGAAATCCACTATGACAACCCTTCTCTCGTTTCATCAGTCCTACTTGTAGTACAAGAGAATCCTCTGTAATATTTCTTCTGATAAGTCACCTGGAGGGGAAAGATCGAACTATTCAATACTTTGCATCACTCTCAGCATTGAGCAGTGTCTTGCAAATGGCAGACACTAAGTAAGAACTAAATGAACAAATACTCCCAATTTTGAACTCTTTGGTCTGCTTGACTAATTTCATCTCATTCATTCATTGCAATAAACTTAATGAATAAAATTAGGTTGCTCACACATTCTTAACAAAAAGCAAATACATAGCAGGTATGTCAAGGCTTTAGCTTTTTTTTGTCATGAAGGTTTGCACTGATTGGTTCTCATTAGTGGACATGCATTTAAACATTATCCTTGGGCTGTTTCTGTTCTCCTCAAGCCAATAAAAATTTCAAAAAAAGCATTTCCCTTCTTCTCTTTCCCTCCTACACACTCAGCTACTGTACCAACTAACAAGAGTTAGTTGTGCCAAAGCACAGAGAATATAGCATTTCAACTAAAATGGTTACTGTCCTGAGAGATAGCACAAAGTGTCCTGTGCTCACGTTTTCACTCTGGTTACCTGTTGTAACTTCCTGATGCTACATCAGCTGATGGAAATTTACCCTTCAAATAATCTCCAGCTCCCAGCATGGTTGAATATCCTTCTCTCTTCTCTTCATTTCTTTTCCTTTATCTGGTAGTAGTAGCAGCAGTAAAATAATAATAAAAATGTTATTCATTAATAACCTGCTGTATGCTAAGTAAATATATGAGTTCATTCATGCCCATAAGAGGCATG
This sequence comes from Tragelaphus eurycerus, assembly GCA_935064755.1. Taxonomy (NCBI): domain Eukaryota; kingdom Metazoa; phylum Chordata; class Mammalia; order Artiodactyla; family Bovidae; genus Tragelaphus; species Tragelaphus eurycerus. Next base: position 3,927,536 of record CAKXYN010000034.1, on the reverse strand, counting down.
AGATTTAACCACAAAGTCTCAACTGATAAATATCAAGAAATGAAGGCTCAATAGATCAGTTATCTAAAGGATCTCAACTGGTAAACAACAGTCAGGATTCCAGCCCGGATTTGTCTCATATTCGAGACTGTGATACTTCCATCATGTTAAACAGTGTCACATTTTTGGGTAAATCAGTCTGTTCTAAATGTCAATGGTATCAGCATAGGCTCAGCTTAGGAAATAGAAGAATGTGACCTTTAAGGCCAACTATTACCAAAACTTGTCCAATATAATGGTTTCTATAGCTTTGTAATTATATTTGGAAATCACATCACCCACATCTGAACTACCAAATTTCATACTCTGCCACCATCCCTCCAACTTCCTGCCCTTCAGCACCTTAAGTATTTGAAGCACTTTGATTTCATCAGTTCAGTTCAGTTCAGTCGCTCAGTCGTGTCCGACTCTTTGCGACCCCATGAACCGCAGCACTCCAGGCCTCCCTGTCCATCACCAACTCCCAGAGTTCACTCAGACTCACATCCATCCAGTCAGTGATGCCATCCAGCCATCTCATCCTCTGTCGTCCCCTTCTCCTCTTGCCCTCAATCCCTCCCAGCATCAGAATCTTCTCCAATGAGTCAACTCTTCGCATGAGGTGGCCAAAGTACTGGAGTTTCAGCTTTAGCATGATTCCTTCCAAAGAAATCCCAGGGTTGATCTCCTTGAGAAAGGACTGGCTGGATCTCTTTGCAGTCCAAGGGACTCTCAAGAGTCTTCTCCAACACCACAGCTCAAAAGCAGCAATTCTTCAGTGCTCAGCTTTCTCCACAGTCCAACTTTCACATCCATATATGATCACTGGAAAAATCATAGCCTTGACTAGACAGACCTTTGTTGGTAAAGTAATGTCTCTGCTTTTGAATATGCTATCTAGGTTGGTCATAACTTTCCTTCCAAGGAGTAATCGTCTTTTAATTTCATGGTGCATTCACCATCTGCAGTGATTTTGAAGCCCCAAAAAATAAAGTCTGACACTGTTTCCACTGTTTCCCCATCTATTTCCCATGAAGTGATAGGACCAGAAACCATGATCTTCATTTTCTGAATGTTGAGCTTTAAGCCAACTTTTCACTCTCCTCTTTCACGTTCATCAAGAGGCTTTTTTCGTTCCTCTTCACTTTCTGCCATAAGGGTGGTGTCATCTGCATAGCTGAGGTTATTGATCATCAGGTTTCCCCAAATCAAATATTCTGGCTCAGACTGTTCCCAGTATTAGGGGCAAAAAAATACCCATTTGTCAGAAAGTGAAAGTGAAGTCGCTCAGTCGTGTCCGACTCTTTGGACCCCGTGGACTGTAGCCCACCAGGCTCCTCCGCCCATGGGATTCTCCAGGCAAGAGTACTGGAGCGGGTTGCCATTTCCTTCTCCAGGGGATCTTCCTGACCCAGGGATCGAACCCAGGTCTCCCGCATTGCAGGCAGACACTTTAACCTCTGAGCCACCAGGGAAGCCCCATTCACCCTCCCAGCCTTGCTCAAAAGCCTGCTGCCCAGAAGCTTTCCGGACATCTCTAATAGTCAGCACATAAAATCCTATATTTAGCTTCTATTTCCCTTAAAAATAAACTACTTGCAGATAAAGTCTTCTTTACCTTCATCATATCCTCCCTAATTTTTGGAAAAGTCTGATAAGTAATAACTGCAATAACATGTTTCAATTCTTCAAAAACCTCAAGTTAGTTATATTATAATCTGTCCCTTTCCAGTCTGACTGTGAAATTGCAAATTTACCTCTCAGATAATGTTTTGTGTCAAGTTTCCATTTTTTTTAGAACTTAGAAAATTTCGAAGAATGTTTAACAAGCATGGAGTCGTTAGGGCGAGAAAAGGAGCCTGGTTTACACCACTACTCAATGAAGAAAAGCACCTCAGTCGAGATGTTTTCAGTCTCATCTTTTGTTTTACAAAAGGCAGGCCAAGGAAAATACAAAAAAAGGATGCTAAAGATATTCACAGTGTAGAATAATATTAAAGGACCCTCATTCTGATGTGTGTGAGTTTAGGTTAACACAGTACACTGTGAGAACCACCAGATGCAATATTCAAAATTCATGGATTTGGAAGGGGTCCCCTTTAAGTGAGGGGCCCTGAAGCGTAAACTTGATTAACTTCATGATAAACCCACCTCTGGGGACAACAGAAAGGAAGATAAACCCCCCAATAAGCTGAGCTGACAGGAACAAAGTAAACCTCTCCACTATGTGGCTGGGTGCAGAACAGGGCTAGGCCATTCTGATCCACCCCAACGGGGCAGAGAGTGAAACCAGGAAAAATCAAAGATTAAGAAGAGGTGGTCAAGACACTTTAGTGGAAGAAATAAATTTCACAAAATGTCTAGGAATGTGACAGGCACAGTGTTTCACAAAGACAAGACATCTAATTATTCCCTGTCTCTCCCCACAGACATCAGACTGTAGACAGAGGATCTCCTTGCCATTCCAGAACAGGATCAAGGAACACAGGGCTGGCTGTACGTTCTTCACGTCTGGGATGGAGCTCCGGGCAGAGACTCAATACCAACGGCATTAAACAGCTTTTGAAAATACAGTTAAGTCCACTACATACGAACAAGTCCCATTCCAAAAGCAGATTCGTAAGTCCAATTTGTTAAGTCCAACAAAGCTATTCTAGGTACCCAACACAACTGGTTATACAGTACTGTACTGTAATAGGTTTATAATACTTTTCACACATATAACACATAAAAAAAATTTTTTTTTCAAAAACCATGTGAAATCTTGCAGTACCTTGAAAAGCGCAGTTGTGGTACAACAGCTGCATAAAGGCACCCGTTGGCATCTTTGAAATACACAACCGGAAGATTCGTAGGGAGGGGATTCACAGTACCTGCACAGGTGTGTTATTCCACACGTGAATACCTGGCCTTTCTATCCAGACTCAGACCCATTAACACAGACCTGGCATTGGCTAATATGAAATACCCAAAGCTTAAAGGAATCTCGGAAAGATCTCTTAACAATTCATAAACTATACTCCGTCTCTTCTGTTTAATTCGCATGTCCACACCATAAAGCCGTAAGGGTTGAAGGCTATGTACATAGCAGTCTTCTTGCCTGTGACTGAGCTGTGAAACAAAGCCTTCTTCCAAGGCAAAGCACCAATTTTACGATGCTACAATGTTCCTAGGAAAGCTTAAAGTTTAGAAATCATGTCAAGAATAATTCCCAGTCCTTTTGGTAACAATTTTATTATTCTGGGAAGATAAAAGTCTATAGTTGGTGTGTTGTCAGTTTACAAAGCATCTGCTGGAGTTTTAAAGCAAAATTTCCAACATGTTGAAGCCATAGGCCCCTTTAGTCCTGCTATACTTACCCTATAATTTGTTGTTTACAATAGAATATATTTATAAAAAATAATTTCTCCTAGAGTGTTTTAGTCATTCTGATGTTCTCTAAAGTTTTACCACATGATCACATGCACATTTGTTTTTTCCAGGGTGGCTGTTTTTTTGCATGACAATCATTCTATGAACATCCTTGTACATGTTTCCTGGTGTACATATGCAAGAATTTCTCTACTATATCTATACTGCAAATCTGTAAACATGTGTATCTTCAAATTTTATAGCTAATGGCAAATTCTCTCCAAAATGAGTGCATACTCCCAAAGCCGCGTTGCTTCTCACTTTGTGTCAAAATTATCATCTCAGTATGGTTTTTTCTTCCTCTTCCTGATTATAAACATTGAACTTTCCACGTCTATTAGCTAGTGGAATACATCTTCTGAACAATGTCAGATGTAATCATTTCTGTACTTTGCCACTGTTACACTTTATTACAAATTCCTAATTTATTCTGGAAAGTAATTCTTTGGAGGCTAAATATACTCCACATTTCTCCTATCTGGTAGCTGTCTTCTCAGCTGCTTTACTGAGTCCTTTCATTTAAAAAAAGTAATAACATTTTATGTATTCAAATGAATCCCTCTTTCTCTTTATGATTTACACTGTTGATGTCTCATTTCTCATTTCTGGCCACACACACACACACACAAAATGTATCTGTTCAGTGCTACTCAGTCTTATGGGTGTTTGAGAATAACAAAAAAATAGACAAAAAACTCTGCCAGTCTAGTAGAGGCATCTATAAAATAGTAAGCAAGAAGGACACATGACTTGTACTTATAGAGAAGAATGCCACATGTTCAGAGGTAAGTAGAGCAGATCGTAAGTGCAAGGGGAAGGTGGCAGCAGAAAATGGTTTCAAGCTCAGGGGTTTAAAGCATGGTCAGTATGTGTTCTTTAGAAAAGTGAAGTCTGAATAGAGTTCTGATGGAATTGAGAAAGGAACCAAGTGGATATCTAAATCAAGAACTTTCCAGGCCTAAGGAAGATGCAATACAAAGGGCCTGACATGGGATGTGCCTAGTGAGTTGTAGAAAGAGCAAATAAAGTAGTTGTTCCTTGGTGTTCATCAGTTGTGTCCGATTCTTTGCAACCCCACGGACTGCAGAACATCAGGCTTCCCTGTCCTTCACCATCTCTGGAGTTTGCTCAAACTCATGTCCACTGAGTCGATGATGCCATCCACAGTCGGCCAAATGTAGGCAAAGAAAAGAGTAGGAAATTCCTCCAAACCTGACTCTCCTCCAGGCTTCCCAGGTCTATACAGAAGGGAAGTCTACTCCTTCAGGTAGACAAGCCAAAATCCTTGAAGTCATCCTTGAAGATTTTTTTCTCGTCGTCAGTTGAAACCTGCCCATTTTTCAATCCCTCCACGGCCATCACTGGAGCCCAGGTCAATATCAGACGAATGAACTTGTCCCACGGCCGCCTCCAGGTCTCTCTGTCTCTGTATGTGTCCCCCTACTGACCACGCCTCCCATAACAGCTGCAGAGTTGTTTCAGTTTACACTATTGCTCACAATACTCCCCATCTCACTCAGAGTAACGTTCACCCACCCTTCTCCTCTCGCTTCTCTGTCCCTCACTCTCCCCCCTCTCTCCCATGTACACAGGCAGACCCACGTTACCCGCATGGAGAAAGAACAGTTACTGGCTAACCAGCCACCAAAGGAATTTTTGTCCACAATGAGAAAGGTCCCTGGCAGTTTGTTTAAGTGTTGTCTTTTCTTTCTTGCCTTTTTTTTTTTTTTTTTTTTCCTATTTAAAAATTGTAAGAATTACAGCAAACATCACTGAAATTCTCCTTTCAGTTCTGGCCTAAGTATCAACCAAGATATTTCTCCAATGACTTGTAACATAAGACTCCAGAAGTCTTACTTGATAAAACCCTTTAGAAAGTCAAAGCAGGATAACTGCCTATTACCGATAAAACTGGCACGCCAAACTAAAAGACATAAAAATCAAAAAATAACCTTAAGGCAGAGACTTTTCATAAAATGAAAGCACTTCCTATTATACAGAGTGAAGTAAGCCAGAAAGAAAAACACCAATACAGTATACGAACACAAATACATGGAATTTAGAAAGATGGTAACAATAACCCTGTTTACAAGACAGCAAAAGAGACACTGATGTATAGAACAGTCTTTTGGACTCTGGGAGAGGGAGAGGGTGGGATGATTTGAGAGAATGGCATTGAAATATGTATAATATCATATATGAAATGAGTCGCCAGTCCAGGTTCGATGCATGATACTGGATGCCTGGGGCTGGTGCACTGGGATGACCCAGAGGGATGGTATGGGGAGGAAGGAGGGAGGAGAGTTCAGGATGGGGAACACATGTATACCTGTGGCAGATTCATTTTGATACATGGCAAAACCAATACAATATTGTTAAGTTAAATAAAATAAAATTAAAAAAAAGAAAACATAGGTACTTTCCTATAGCATCTTCTAAGATTTAGTTTTGCCACTAATATACGTCTTTAACACATCTAGAAAAAATTTTGTTTATGATATAAGGTAGGAATTTGATTTCATGTGGGTAATCAATTATCTCAGAACAATATATTAAACAATTCATCCTTTCCTGCAGAAAAAAAAAATAAAAAATAAAAAAAATAAATCATGATGAATGTTAAAAAAAAAAAAAGAAAAAAATGAAAGCACTTCAAGTACTTCCTCACTTCATGCGTAGGTTTGGTCTGCGTGTCTAAACACCTTGATGGCTCAGTTAGTTAAGTGAGTTTGCATTGCCTAATATGTAAAAGAAGAGAGAGAAGAGAAAACAAAACACTTAACAGGGAAGAACCTCATTTTTTCCCCACATGGCAAGTGATTTCAGCTGCAACAGCCTTAAACATTTATAGCTATAGCTAAATATTTTATGAGATGCTACTAAGAAGGTTCCATCCATTTCTTTAGAAGGATAAGCTGGTCACAGAAAGTCTCTTAGAAAGTCAGTGCCCAAGTCTATGTTCTGAATTGGAATTTTCATCAAATGATTGAGGGAAGCTGAGTAACGACTCTGCCCTACTCAATGCCAAGTCTTTAATCCAAAATACTAGCTCGTTTCTTTTCTTTTCTAACTATCTTATAAAAGAACAGAATAGCTCTGAGGTATAAAGTGCAAATTGAAAGAGAAAACACTCTCACAGGAGTGGCAATATCAGCATCAAAGAAGAGAAATTCTTATTGTAAGGAAGCAGTGCATAGTATTAACATTTAGATATAATGCTCCCCCAAATGTCATTGCCCTATTTTCCTACTCTTTTAGGCCTGCGTGAAATTATAAAATGGCTTTCTCGTACAATCTCCACAACAATGTCTTAGCACACAGCAGCATAGTAACATTATTAATATTTATGAACCCCAGAGAAATCAGTACAGCTTGGTTTTCAGAAAGGCCATCCTGCTTAGACTTCCACCATCAAAAAAGTAATAAAATTAGCTCCAAATAGCTTAGTGAAAGAATCTAAAAAAAAAATAATAATAATAATGTAGATCAGAACAAGGAGAGGGGAAATGAAGTATAAAACCTAAAGAAATGCCAGACCAGGAGCACATTCATCAGAATCTAAAATTAGTGGTGCATTACAAACTCCAATGTGAGACAACGTGTTATTAATGAAAAGACCTAGGTGGCCATATAATTGGTTTGGAGGATGAAGAGCGGCCATGACAGATTCTACTGCCTTAGCACATCTGGTTTTGTTCATCATTTGTACAGAAAGGATAAAGGTAGTTTCAAGGAAGCGGGTGTCAGAAAAATACTACTGGAAAAATTGGGAAGACGAACTTCTTTGCATATATGTTGGCATATCACACACACACAGTTAGGGGTTGAGATGTGTCCCCAAAAAAGATATTAAAGTCCTGACCCCTAGAACTTCAGAATGTGACCTGACCTTGTTTGGAAATAAGGTCACTGCTGATGTAATTAGTTCAGATGAGGTCATAACAGAGGACACTAGATCCTTAATTCATCAGGACTAATGTTCTTATGAAAAGAAGGAAGTTGAGACACAGACACACACAGGGAACATGCATTTGAGGACAGAGGAGACCCTGGAAGGATGCAACCACATGCCAAGGAACACCCAGGCTTGATGCCACAATCAGAAGCTCGGGAGAGGTGACCGAGGACTCCACCCAGAGTCTCAGAAGGAGCACAGCCCTGACGACACCTTGATCTCAGGCTTCGAGCCTCCAGAACTGGGAAAGAGGACATTTTGGTTGTTTTTAGCCACTCGGGTTGTGGTCATTTGTTACAGCAGCCTAAGAAGATGAAAACAGTTGACCCTTGAGCAATGTGGTTTTAACTGTAAGGGTCCACTTAACTGCAGATTTTTTCCTCAATAAATACATGCTACATTCCTACAAGGCCCACAGTTGTTGAAATTGTGGACATGGAACCCTGTACACAGAGAGCCAACTGTAAAGTTACACACAGATTTCTGACTGCATGTTATGAGGGTGGGAAGTGGGCCTCACCTGGAAGCCTGCTAGTGTTCGAGCATCAACACACTCATACACACACACACACACACACACACACACACACATCAGGGAAAGACAGAAGGAGAAGCTTAGTAATAAGCATTTGTATATTCAGTTCAGTCGCTCAGTCGTAACCGACTCTTTGCGACCCCATGAACTGCAGCACGCCAGGCCTCCCTGTCCATCACCAACTCCTGGAGTTCACCCAGACTCACATCCATCGAATCAGTGATGCCATCCAGCTATCTCATCCTCTGTCGTCCCCTTCTCCTCTTGCCCTCAATCCCTCCCAGCATCAGAATCTTCTCCAGTGAGTCAATTCTTCGCTTGAGGTGGCCAAAGTACTGGAGTTTCAGCTTTAGCATCATTCCTTCCAAAGAAATCCCAGGGCTGATCTCCTTCAGAATGGACTGGTTGGATCTCCTTGCAGTCCAAGGGACTCTCAAGAGTCTTCTCCAACACCACACTTCAAAAGCATCAATTCTTCGGCGCTCAGCTTTCTTTATAGTCCAACTCTCACATCCATACATGACTACTGGAAAAACCATAGCCTTGACTAGACAGACCTTTGTTGACAAAGTAATGTCTCTGCTTTTTAATATGATGTCTAGGTCAGTCATAACTTTCCTTCCAAGTAGTAAGCATCTTTTAATTACATGGCTGCAATCACCATCCACAGTGATTTTGGAGCTCAGAAAAATAAAGCCAGCCACTGTTTCCCCATCTATTTGCCATGAAGTGATGGGACCAGATGCCATGATCTTAGTTTTCTGAATGTTGAGCTTTAAGCCAACTTTTTCACTCTCCACTTTCACTTTCATCAAGAGGTTTTTTAGCTCCTCTTCACTCTCTTCCATAAGGGTGGTGTCATCTACATATCTGAGGTTATTGATATTTCTCCTGGCAATCTTGATCCCAGCTTGTGCTTCCTCCAACCCAGCGTCTCTCATGATGTACTCTGCATCACTACGAACAAAGCCAATGGAGGTGATGAAATTCCAGTTGAGCTATTTCAAATCCTGAAGGATGACGCTATGAAAGTGCTGCACTCAACATGCCAACAACTTTGGAAAACTCAGCAGTAGCCACAGGACTGGAAAAGGTCAGTTTTCATTCCAATCCCAAAGAAAGGCAATGCCAAAGAATGTTCAAACTAGTGCACAATTTGTATATTATCATAGTTCAAAAATAAGCATAGTTTTCTGTCTGCGAGTCTGTTTTGTATATAAGTTTCCTTTATATCACTTTTTAGATTCCACATATAGGTGATATCACGTGATACTTATCTTTGTCTTACTTACTTCACTTAGTTTGATAATCTCTAGGTCCATCCATGATGCTGCAAATGGCATTATTTCATTCTTTTTTATGGTGGAGTAATATTCCATTGTATATATGTACCACATCTTCTTTATCCATTCATTGGTCAAAAGACATTTAGGTTGCTTCCATGTCTTGGCTATTGTGAATAACTTTGCTCTGAACACTGGGGTACATACATGTTTTTCAATTATAGTTTATGGCTCACAGACATAGAAAATAAACGTATGGTTGCCAAAGGAGAAAGATGGGTGGAGGGGGGATCAATTAGGAGTTTGTAAGTAACATATGCATATTAGTGTAAGTAAAAGAGATAAACAACAGGCCCTACTGTATATAGCAAAGCAAAGGGGACTCTACTTAGTGTTTTGTAATAACCTATATGGGTAAAGAATATGAAAAGGAATATGTATATATATGTGTGTGTGTATGTATGTGTATACATATGTATAACTCAATTGCCTTGATGTACACCTGAAACTAACATAACACCATAAACCAACTATACTTTAACAAAATAAATTTTAAAAAATTTAAAATATTAAAATGAAAAAAAATAGTTTTAAAAAAAGTCAGTGCATACTTTGCAAGAGTAAGTTACGAGAGGCTGAAGTATCTTGAATTTTAACATGAATATAAGTACAGCAGGACATCATGCATGCATTAAACAATGACAGACGCTCGGCTATTTAAGGAACCATGCTGGCTTGAAAATGAAGTCCAGCTCTTCCCCTTAAACTGCACAAGGAATAAAACACCACAAAGCCCTGATTCCCAGACCACCTCAGTTACTCTCATAAGAGGCCACTCAGTGATGAGATCAATTTCATACACAAATATTTTCACCCCTCACTGCCAGTAAGAGATCTTTGGTTGTAGACCTCGCCCTCTTCCATTCTGATTCTGCAATAGCCTGTCTCCTGGTTTCTTCCTTTCACGTCCATGCGGCTCCCTGCCACAGGGCTGTTACTTTCTGAGTTAAAGCCAGTCAATGGTCCCTTTTCGGATACAGCTCTATTTTCTGAACCGTGTCCACAGAACACTAGTTCAGTAGAACATTTATGTAGAAAATGTGGAATAACATCCTTAGGTCAGAAAGAATTGAGAAATCCTAGCTTAGAAATATAAAATGTTCTTTACTGAAAGACTGTGTCTCTAATATGCCAATATCTACAGCAAAATTTCCAGGGCAAAGGATAATGAGCAGTGTTTTCCAAACATACCGAACCATGGAACCCTTTTAAAGCCAGTCTTAGAGGACTAGATTCCATAAAAATAGACCTGAAAGGAACATTTCCCCAAAGCATTAGAAGGTAGTCTACGAAGTAACTTAAATCACACAACCTCCTAATACTCAAGACATGTACATTATTCTAGCAGAGTCTCCCAAGATTTTCAGTTAGCACTAGAACCTTGAGGTACCCCAGGTAAGGCAAGGAGATCCCTGTGTCTGGAGCAGACTGAGCTGGGAAGAGTGGAAGGAAACAAGGCCAGAAGGTAACGAGAGACCCGATGATCAAGGGTATTATCGGTCACAGTGAGAACCTGGGGAATTGACGCTGACTGAGGTCAGCAGTCATTAGGTTTGAGTAGAAGCAGTTACATGACTTGACTGTGGTTTGAAAAGGTCAATCTGGCTAATGAGTATAATGCGCAAAGGTGCATAAAGATCAGATATGAGGTTACTGTAGTAATTCGGGTAAAAGTGGCAGATGAGAGCAATTAAGGTGGGAAGAGGTACTAAGAAATTCTAGATCTATCCAGCTAATTGGTTGTGAATTGGATGTGAAGTGTGAGAGAAAGAGACAAGTAGGAATGACCCCTAAGTTGTGAGCCTGACCTACTGGGAATCGAGGATGCTATTTTGGGGGTTGAGGAATAATGGGTGGAGACCAGTATCTGCATAATGCTAAGAAGTTACAGGAGTTAGGAAAATCTGTATCTGTCTGCAAATGGACAGATTGACATCATTTAATTGTAACTACAGGTTGTACCACAAAAAGTTAAACAAAAAGCAACCAAAAATACACACACACAGACAGCATGATTATCTTGTTTCAACAGCTACAAAACACTGCATTTACAGATTCAAGTATAACTTTCTTTGTGAACTGCTCACATGTGTAATCATATGGTCCAGTACAAAAAGAAAAATGTATACTACTTCAAATTCCAACTATTTAATATCAAGAAAAGTGAGTGATTTTTTTTTTTTTTTTTTTTTTGGTTATAAAGGTAGAGCTCTAAGTTTCAGTTAGCGTAGTAAATATAGCTTTGACCAGCCCTAAACATGCCCTCCAAGAAATCTTTAGACTCTTTAGACTACAAACCTGCAAACATACAATTTGTCACAAATCACCCTGGGGTAGAAAAAGGTGTTTTTAGAAATATAGAAAATGCAGTGGATGCACGGAGGGTGGGAAAGCACAGAGCACACTGTAGACTCTCGGGAGGTCTTATTTATTTAATACTCGGGAGGAGTATTTATAGGAAGGCTGACAGAGGAGTCAGGTGAGTTGACCCCTAGAAATGGGATGCAGGGAAGGGTATGGTAAGGAGTGGCAACTGGGTTTGCCACATACAAGGCAAGGCTTTATATCCATACCGTGGCTGTTAATTCTGCTCTGGAGAACCACCATGCTTTTCCGGGAATGGAGGCAATAGGAGTGGGGAGGAAGTGAACAAAAGCTGCAAGTCTTTAAGTCTTCCCAAGGGTCAGGAATCAAATGCTAGGTCCAACCTTCATAGGCACATCCAATTCACATTCAAATCCACAGTCCCTGGACAAGCATGTGGCCAGATTTCAAAGCACACATTCTTATGATGCTTCAACCTTATTCAAGGCTGCTGCTGCTACTGCTGCTAAGTTGCTTCAGTTGTGTCCGACTCTGTGCGACCCCATAGATGGCAGCCTACTAGGCTCCTCTGTCCCTGGGATTTTCCAGGCAAGAACACTGGAGTGGGTTGCCATTTCCTTCTCCAATGCATGAAGGTGGAAAGTGAAAGTGAAGTCACTTGGTCGTGTCCGACTCTTAGCGACCCCATGGACTGCAGCCTACCAGGCTCCTCCGTCCATGGGATTTTCCAGGCAAGAGTACTGGAGTGGGGTGCCATTGCTTCTCTTATTCAAGGCTAGACAGGGCATTGTTTATACCTGTAGGCACTGGATTTCAGAAGGATTCTTAGAGGATATAAAGAAGTTGATTAGAAGAGAGGCAACTGATGCACCCATTCTCCATGTGTGTAAGCTTCCAGAGTCCGGGGTGGTTGTTACTGATAGAACACAAGATAACCAGGATAACTGGCCAAAGCTTTAAGGTGCTGAAGCTGGATTATATCTGCTGATTTGCCACTGCCAATCTGATTAAATTTCAAGGAGTGAAATATCTAAACCAGACTTAGAAGCAGGGGTCATTTTAAAAACTGGCACGGCAAGGGTATACCCAATCACAGCAGGCTCAGCTGCGAACAACCAATGAACCGAACACACTGAACTTCATCCTGGAGAAGAGAACGGGCTCATGAGTGAGTTACTCCCCAGCTGTCTCGCCCTGCTCTCATCACCAAGGAAAGGGCACTGGTTTTCTGCAGGGAAACTTTCAATACCTTGAAAGTGCTAAGAAAGAAACAGTAAATAATTGCTTTTACATTTGGTTTCTTCGTTTAGAGAAAAAAGCAAGGGGAGGACAAGGAACTAAAGTACTGAGCACCTAACATATTCTAGATGGCTGTCTATATACTGACACTTTACAATCCTCCAATGGAGACAGTATATCTTACAAATGACATCATGAAATTCCAGTTCAAACCTTTATTTAATGCTGTAATTGCACTTTAATTAAGAGCCTGAAAAGTTTTAAACTGCATTTTAGGTCAGAATTTCCATAAACAACAATTTTATGCTTTTCTCTCACTGGAAAATATTATGTTTATTTACTATATGTAAATTTACTATGTTAAAGTTTTGCTTAAATATTTTTCAAACTGTACTGTTGATATATACCGATCACTGAAAATTTTTAATTATTTTAATATATTTAAAGAGCAGAGATCCTGTATGACTCAAATATTATTGTGTGTTTATGATTTGCCTATTTATGTCTTTCTGCATATGCTGTGTGTATAAAAATATATCACATTTTTGTTTTGGGAAAATATCTGTATTATATAATTTTGTATGCTGCTTTTTCAGTTTATTGTATGGCATGAATTTTCCTATGTCATTAGTCTTTGAAAACACAATTTTAATAGCTCCAGTGGCATAAGTTATTAAATCATCATTGTTAAACCACTGCTCTTCAGTTGGACTGGTGGAATTTTCCTGGAAATTTGCTATAATAATAATGACAAAACCAAAAATAAAAAGGATAATATTTCAGCAAACATTCTTTGAATATACCTGTTTGTTTTTATCTCTGGTATATTTTTAGGTGCAATTTGTATATGAAATTCAGATTTTATTTGCTAGACCACCATGTATGTAATGTTAAGGTTTCATCATATAAAAATCACAGTTCACAGATATTTCTTTTGTCTGTTACATGTCTAAAATACGTTTTCCAGGTTTGTTATTTCACTTTCCAGGTTTGTTATAACTTTATTTATAATGACTTTTAAATGTTACTGCAAATTAAAATGTTACTAAATGTGCCTTCCAAAGTTTGTTTCATTGTTTCTTCTTGTTTTTGCACAAATATTTCAAAAAAAATTTTTTTTGGTATCTGGATATTATGCTTGCTTTAAGAATGCTTCCTCTTTACAAGATTATAAAAATATCCTATAATTTTTTCTAAACTTTTATGGTTTTACTATGCAAATTTTTAATCCATCCGTATTTTTTATCTCTTGTAAGACAGAGATCTAACTTTATTTCTCGCAAAACTGATAGCAAATTGCCTCAAGCCCATCTATTAATCAATCATTCCCCACTGATTTGAAACACCAGATTTATCAGACAAATTCTAAATATATATATGTGTGTGTACACATGCATATGTATATAATCATCTATTATTACCCTTAAGCTATAATTATCATTCATCATTATCTAATGAATCACCCCAGGCCCAGAGACATAGTAGGTGGCCCTCATTAGACTTTCCATCTCAAAGAGTCATCACTGTCCCAGGTTTCTCAAATGACAAGACACATGGGTCCACTCTCTGCTGATACCACACAAGTGATGTACTCCAGGCATCTGACTGGGAGAACAGGAAGCATCGACTTGATCTCACTACCTCCTTGAAAATTATCAGACTCTTCCTTAAAGAAATGACAGTTATTGTTGTCTGAGAAAAGCCCATGCAGATCTCCATTCCTGAATAATCCAAAATAGAGTTTTGGATTAACCAAGCCACAAGGATGGTGTCCCTGAACTGATTGCTTTTTCCTTCCACTGAAATTATGTTGACTATGCTTGCTCTTTGGCATGAAATCATTTGACTGCTCAAGAGATTCTGAAAGATACAGCTTTAAGACTTCACATTCCACCTTATACTCTATTGGGTCTTTTTTTGATAAAAGGAAAATACTTTCTGGCCGCACTTAAGAGAAAGAGTTGGGCTCCTCCTGAGTAATTGGCTTGATTTTGCTTTAATACTGTCAAGACTGTAATAACTGTATTTTTCTCTCAGAGTCACGTATCAGAATATTCAAATACATTCATGGCCCTCATTCCACAAATGAACAGAAACTCAAACCCTTTCTGTAGTAATTTTATTTCAAGCTCTTTGTGTTAACTTAACTCCAAGTTTTCTTCATTTTCAAAATTTTACTGTTTATTCTTGTTTCCTTATGTATATTAATCTTACAATATGGTAATGTATCATGGGAAAGTGTCTTAAATCCACCTGCAATGTGTGAGACTTGGGTTCAATCCCTGGGTTGGGAAGATGCCGTGGAGAAAGGCATGGCAACCCACTCTGGTGTTTTTGCCTAGAGAATTCCATGGACAGAGGAGCCTGGCAGGCTACAGTCCATTGGGTCCCAAAGAGTCAGACACTACTGGTCGACTAAGCACAGGACAAAATGTCTTAAATATATTTTATAAAATGATGGGGTATAAATAAATACAAAAAAAAACACATGTTTTCCCCCCGGACATCAATGATCAGAAGTGGGGACTGGAAAAGAACAAGTTTTTCAATTCTGTCTAAACCAGAGACCAGCAAAAAGCCTCTTTACATTCAGTGGTATATTCAGATAGAAGAATCTAGCCCTAGGTACTTTTAAAAATTACCAGTTATTTTCCAAAGGTAAGTTGTTGTGATGCTATTTTGTTTGATATCATCATGTTCTTCTCTTTCTAAGTTACACTCTCATCTCTAAGTATTTGCCAAAGCAAATAAGACCTACTTGTGAATGTATATAATATACGCTATTTTATGAAAGTAGAAAACATATTTAACATGACCTTCTTGCAAAGCAGCATAAAATTTTGTTTTAAAAATTTAACTTTCTGTTTCTACCTCAGTATTTACTTATATCAATGCTGTTAATTCCTGACCATTACCTAAAACAGATGTTGAAAGCTAACTGCTTCAACACCATTCAGCATATATCAATAAGTGTATAAATAACTATCTACACACAATTAAACCTTTATCATGGTACCAGTGTTCCTTTTTTTTAATGAAAATTTGATGACCCCAAAATAAGAGCTCCAGAACCAGATGAACCCTAAAGCCTTCTCCAATTCTGAGTCTCTATGGAATTTAGAACTAAAACAAAATATCAACTCTCTTAGCTCTCTCTTGCTCATCAAAATAATCCCAGTATGCTTTTTGAGACCTTGGAATATGCTAATAGGTTTTTAAGTAACCCATTGTTTTGTGATCCTATGGTTCTGTGAATTAAGATCATAAATAAAATATGTTCAATAGAACTTGTGAAAAATTAGTCTAAAACCATACACTGACATTTACCTTTTTGATAACTTGGTGAGCAAGCCTAAAGATGATGACTCATAACAGTTGGTAATTTTTACAAGGCATAAATTTGAATTGCATAAGCTATGAACTTTAGCGAGCATGCAGCCATGAATCCCTTAACTAATTGCAATACCAAACCTCCCAGCTTTTTCACAGTGATGCACTCTTTTTAGCTTGTCAACATGTTCATATAACATTGCAGAAGTTCCCTGAAAATGACTAATACTTGGGACAAAAGTGAAAAGAAAATATGATGTGATCAAAGAATTTAATATTGGGGGTCAGAAAGTAGGAATACTAATGACTGTAGGTTCCTCCAGGGTATCAAGAATAATAGATCTCTTGGTTATACTTTGATGCATTTCATAGAGGAAAATCTATGCTGTAATTGTAGTCATTCACTTGGAAGAATTGAGAGGGGAACAGTATTTATCCCTTGTCTATTCTATTTGGCACGTATGGTTTAATTATCAGTAGCTGGTTTGACTATAAGAGAGTAGAGTATGTTTTTTAAAGACTCTGGGTTGCCACATTACAGTATGATAAGAAATTAAAGGACATGGAAACATCTGTGAACGGACAGAAACCTAAATTGAAGCTGCTCATAAAATCACATAAAAACAAGTCCCATGAACAAAACTTTTTTGTGAATTAACATTGTTTTAAAAATCTTTAAACGGACACATACATAATTGCTATTTGAGCAATTATGTCTCAATTCTCTCTTTACATGTCTTCTTCCAACTAGATGGTAAACTTGAATGTAGGGAATGTATTTCTACCTGTTTTTTTTCTAGAGTATCTGACACACAGCAGACAGGGAACTAGGAAACTCTCGTTCCTAGGAACCCCTTAGACGATTGTTTTCCAATCACACGTGTCCTCTATTGTAGTGGATGCTATAGTGTGCTGCAGTTCATGGGGTCACAAAGAGTCGGACACGACTGAGCGACTGATCTGATAGTGTGCTACCAGAAACACCTTTGGGATGCAGTGTTTTGGTTGCTGGGAATACTGACCTTTGAGGACACATAGCTGGATCCTCTCTGGGAACTATTCTCAGTTGAGGACACCTGCCTCACTCAAGTTTCCACCTCTCCCCCACTTCCCCACCAACTCCTAGGGCAGCCTGCATCCAATGTCTGTTCAAGGCCAAGATACAAAGTCTCACTTGCCTCATTTCAGGACATTATCACAGGCCACCCCAGCTCCAGGACTCCTTAGCTGCAACTGCTTTAAAGTTCAGCTTCCTCTCCAAGTTTCTGCCTCCCACTGGTATTATTCCCTGGAGAACTTCCCAATAAGCCTCCTACATACTACTATTCTGCCTCAAAGAAGAAAAAAAAAAAAATACTATTTGCCTCAAAGTCCACGTACAGGAACTGAAGACACCAGCAGAGTTTTAAAAAATAGATTTCTAGACTTCATTCTAGGGCTTCCCTGATAGCTCAGTTGGTAAAGAATCCGCCTGCAATGCAGAAGACTCCATTCAATTCCTGGGTCAGGAAGATCCGGAGAAGGGATAGGCTACCCACTCCAGGATTCTTGAGCTTCCCTGGTGGCTCAGCTGGTAAAGAATCCACCTGTAATGCGGGAGATCTAGGTTTGATCCTTGGGTTGGGAAGATCCCCTAGAGAAGGGAAAGGCTACCCACTCCAGTATCCTGGCCTAGACAATTCCATGGACTGTATAGTCCATGGGGTTGCAAAGAGTTGGACACGACTAAATGACTTTCACTTCACTTCAGACCTCATTCTAGATCTACTAAAATTAAAAATCATATGTTTTTAAAAGTGTTAGGTTCCTAATTTGTATGTCAAAAGTCATCCTTAAAACAGTTCTATTCCCATCACAATAGCAGGTGATTCTTCTGCTTCCGATGAACTTCTAGATCTCAAGACTGGCTGCTGCCTGGTTGTTGACCTTTAAAAAAAAAAAAAAAAAAAAAACTAGCTTCTATGACTGAGTCACGTTGATGTGCAGCAGAAACCAACACAACACTGTAAAGCAATTACCCTTCAATTAAAAATAAGTAAATTTTTTAAAGGTAAAAAAATCTATGTCTTCTCAACACTTCTCAGCTAATGGCTTGTTTAGTATCTCTCATTTAAACAGGGTACTTAAAAGCTTGTTATTTCTTGTATTTACTTAGGCATGCATGCATGCTTAGTCACTCAGTCGTGTCCTGCTCTTTGCAGTCCCATGGACTGTAGCCCGCCATGCTCCTCTGTCGATGGGATTCTCCCGGCAAGAATACTGGAGTAGGTTGCCATTTCCTCCTTCAGAGGGTCTTCTCCACCCAGGGATCAAACCTGAGCCTTTTATGTCTCCTGCACTGGCAGGTGGTTTTGTAACCCACTGAGCCACCTGGGAAACCCTAATGGATGGACTGATGGATGCAGATCAAATCCACATCTCCTGCATTGCAGGTAGATTCTTCACCAGGGAGGTGAAGCCACCAGGGAGGCCTATTTACTTAGGCAGACATCTATTAATCAATGATTATAAAGATATACTTTTCAATATGTACAAATCAGACCTTTTTCAAATTCAAATAATTCACCAGAACCATTAGAAATGGAATTTAGGCTTGACACAGATAATGCTCTGTGGTCTACAATGAAAGGGGATGCAGATTGCATTAAAGGTTTAAATATATGGCTATCTCTAAACTCTGGGATATAGTGAAGGACAGGGAAGCCTGGGGTGCTGCAGTCAGTGGGGTCACAAAGAGTCAGACACAACTCAGCAACGGAACAACAAATCTCTAAATACTGTTTCAGACTTTGCCATGATCATCTTTCATATAAAGTCAATAAAATAGGTACGATCAACACTGCAATTTAGTGAGTCTCCTCAGTAGGTTATTTTTCCCTTTTAAACAAGCTGTGGTGACCACACTTTTCATCGGTTCAATAAGACAGTTTATAAAACCATCCCTGTGATGGAAACATTTCCATCCAAACTATAATAACTGTACAAAAAACACAAAGTCCAAGGGCAAACTTTTGAAAACTGCAAACATTCTTTAAAAATAAACTTATTGGGCCAACAATTGCAAAAATAAAAAAAAATTTATAATGAGCACATTTTTTTCCCTTAGGCTATTTTGACTTCAATGAGCTTTCCCTTCTCAGTCCCTTTCTGTAACACAAAGATTGGCTCTATCATATAACTAGCAAAAGAAAGATGAGCATTTCCTCTTGAAGCTGGGGAGTTTGTGTGCCAAGATTCAGTCTGCTGTACCTGGAAGAGTGCTGAGGCCTCAAAACTTTGAAAAATTGGTTTCTGAACAGAAATGCCAACCCCAGGCATCTGTATCAATTCCACCCTGTGAACTGTGCAGGTGCCATGGGCTGCTTTCACTAGACACATTGTGCCCAACTCAGAGGCAGGCAAATAACAGAAAATCATTTTTCCTACTGTGAGTATTCTCATATTTACCTGGGAGTGTATGAAAAAGAAAATATGTTCCCACATCTTTCATCTAAATGTCAATCATCCAAATGGCTTAATAAAGGCAATGCCCCCAAACCGCCGCCACCACTACATCCTAACCCTTCCAAATTTGGAGCCTGGCAATCACCTGGAGAAAGACTGGCAAAATGCAAACCCTGGGCCAAATAAACATGTTTTATATAGCCAGCAGATTAAGAGTGGTTTTTAGATTTTAAATGTAAATATAAATGGTTGGGGGGAAAATGAAAAGCATGTTTCATTTTATACAAGTAGTCCGTGAAACTCCATATTTGTGTCCCTGAAGTTGTGTTGGACTACAATCACACTAATTTGTGTGATATCCAGGGCTGTTTTCACACTGCATGCAGTGATAGAGTTGGGGAGTGGCAACAGAGACCTCTGTTCTACAAAGGGCTCTTTACATAAAAAGTTCACTAACCACTGACCAAGAGTGTTGCAATTTACAAGATGTATACATCAAATTTAATCCAGTTAAGTGGAAGGTACTGTGTCTACTCTACAGGGGAAAAAAAAAAAAAAGATGAGTTTCCCAAGGTCATATAACCAGTGTGGAGGAGACTTACTCCTATTCTTTCACTTAGTCAAAAAGCTTCTCAAAAAAAACAAAAACAAATTCATAGAAAAGTGATCAGATTTAAGGTTTCCAGAGGCAGAAGGTGAGGCTCTTTAGAGTATCTTGAGTGGTAAAGGGCCAAGGATCAAACTCTCGGAAAGCACGTTCTGCCTGACAGTATATACTAACCAACAGACTTATCACTCAAAGGACAAATGGAGGTTTCTCTCTTCAGCTCCTCAAATACTATAATGCCGTGGAGGAGAATCCTGAACACGTCACCTTTCTCTGGGACTCCTTAATATTTCTCATACAGATACAGAAGATTCTTTCTGACAAGGTCAAACTCCTCTGAAATAGAGTTACTAAAGCAATTTTATACATTCTCTCTTAACATGCCATTGGCCTTGGCCTCAAGATCCTATTCAAGCAGAAAAAACAGAGCTTCACCTTTTCCACTAAGTTTTCTCTCAACATTTTACACCTGAGTAGCTACAGAATTTATATGTTTAACCTTTATACCGTCCCTCTATTTATATATCAAGAGAGGATATATAATGATTATCAGTTCATTTACTAAATATGTTACAAATGCAAGGAGAAGGTAGAGTTCTACTAAATATAATGACCTAGCAAATGCTGAACTGCAACCCAAGAACAATGAGATTTAGCCCCTGCCTGACCAATATCTATGTGACTTTGGCAAAGTCCTTGAACCTTCCTAGGTTTGTTTTCTGAACTATATGGGCTCTTATTTGAAATGACCTCTATTTATTAATAATTGTTGAGCATTTCATTATCTTTAATGTACCATACAGGTGGAAAATTAAAGGGAGAAAATGCACTTAAAGGACACAGGCACATAACTTTCTAAGGAGAATCACACAAAAAGTAGGAATGATGGTTCTTTTTTTGAAGTTACATAAATCCATGACAAACATTATCTTGGTACCCAGGATTACTCTCGCTCTGCTTCCATGGGCACGGGCTTCCCCAACGGCTCAGATGGCAAAGAATCTGCCTGCTATGTGGGAGACCTGGGTTCGATACCTGGGTGAGGAAGATCGCCTGGCGAAGGGAATAGCAACCCACTCCAGTATTCTTGCCTGGAGACCCAAGCCCTCGCCAGGGCTACGCTCTCTTCTTCACTTATCCTTGGCTAACACAGACCAAGAGGGTGAACTGTTGTCCCTTCAGACCCAAACTAAGGAGGAAGGCACTCATATCCACAACCACTTTTCAGAGTTGAAGATCTCAGCAGCTTGAGAGCTTAAAATGTAAAATATCCTCTATTATCGACACATCTTATTTTATAAACTTGCTGCTTCTGCTGCTGCTAAGTCGCTTCAGTTGTGTCTGACTCTGTGCGACCCCATAGATGGCAGCCCACCAGGCTCTGCCGTCCCTGGGATTCTCCAGGCAAGAACACTGGAGTGGGTTGCCATTTCCTTCTCCAGTGCATTAAAGTAAAAAGTGAAAGTGAAGTCGCTCAGTCATGTCCGATTCTAGCAACCCCATGGACTGCAGCCTACCAGGCTCCTCCAATCATGGATTTTCCTAAACAGTTTCACTTAAATTAGCTCCGCCTTGAGACCATAATTTATAATCCTGAAGATCATCAACATAAAGGTAATTTTTATAATTATCAAAAAGGTAATTTTATAATCTTAAAGGTCATCAATAAAGGATTTCTCAGTCATTGTGAATATTTTCATATTTCCACAGTTTTTTAAAAGAGCCTGACAATTGCTGAAATTTTTTCAATACTATACCTTTATATATAACAGTCATCAAAGTAGTTTACATTTAAATTGATTAACCACATCCCAGAGAGGGCTTAGAGCTACCACATTAATCTTTGAAAAGTTAACATTTCTTAACCAATAACAAAAAAGAATACAATAGGAATGTCAAGCAGAAGCACTTGATATGTGAGCCAGTGCTGCCTGGTTCCTTTCCAATCTCTTTCCATCAGGTCATGTAGTGATGGGTTAAATCTTTTACTTTGCATGTCTGGTTATTTGTCGGAATAATAGGATCAACAACATCCTACATTCTTGGTAATGCCTACGAGTCAACATTTAAAATTTCAGTTGCTTAAATCTGACACCATCATCAAAACTTAAATATAACTCAATGAAGCCAAGGCTTGATCGAAGTAAATGAAAATACACAAACTACTTCAGAACAATTAGAATATTTCTTAGGCTTCATTATCCATAATAAGCATTTGCAAGCAATACCACCATAGATTCTAGACATGCTCTATGTCCACTATCAAGGGATAGTGACCTATTTCTAGTTCTAAGTGCTAAGTGCTGGGAAGGAGATGTGCTGACCGGTACAGGGCACAGATGAGAGGCATTCAAATTTAACATTAGGGAGGTGCCAACAATACCCCATGTCAAAGAGCCAGGAGGATGTTAGTTATATGAAGGGGCTGGAGGAAAGAGAAACTTCAGGACTGAGTATGTTCATGTGGAGAAGTACAGTGACCCCTAGATGGATATCCAGATGTACCCTAGATTGCATGCATCCCAATTAGAGCACTAAAACTAGTTAGCCATGATCTGACTACGTAGCATTTTGGCAAAGTGGCCAGAGTTGAAAAGGCCAGGTCGTGAAGAACCATGGATGTCATGCTAATGAGCTTGAACTTCAACCCGAAAGCTATGCGAACCTAGGGGAGGATTTAAGCAGGAGAATGACTAATCAGCTTCAACATTAAGGAAGAGGTAGAGAAAAATTTGAAAAGACAGAGGGGTGAGTGGTGAAGGGGCAGAAACTTGAGAAAGGTGGACAATTTAGGAGTTTCCTGCAGTAATGCAAATAATACATTGCAATTTGATGTAGGAGGAACCACGGTGAGGAACATTCAAGTAAGACTTGGTACTTTATATGAAGAGGATGAGTGAGTGAAAACTAGAACTCCTGAATTTATGGCTTGTACAACTGTGTAGATTGTGGCACTAATCATTATAACGGGGAACACAGACAATGCCTCATTGATGGCGTTGTTTTTGACATTTATAACATATAAACAATTTTACTTAGAGAAAAGATATATTTGTTGAAATTAACTTTCAAAAAAGCCCTGAGGAGCAAGAATATTAGGCAAAACAACACAGAAAGAACAAGGAGAGATGGAATTAAGGCAAATTTTCACATATGCCCAAGCAAAATACACAGCATCACAGGTTATGGTACAAGTGAGGAAAAAAAAAAAAAAAGAGGAGAGATTCAATGCTTGAATGTCAACCAAAGAAACAGTAGTGAAGAAAGATAGAATACAGCTACCAGAAAGAAAGGTATGAAATCTGCCAGGAGACAGTAAAAAAAAAAAAAAAAAAAGGATAATTTCTTAAGAGGTGGTACTCTCACACAAGAAAATAATTCAAAGGATAAAAGAGACAGATGATGATAATTTTTACAAACTGCTTAACAGACATCACCAGGATCTGACTACTTAAATGAACGTCTAAGGAGGAGAGCAGATAATTTAGGGATTAAGCCTGAACTTAATATAAAAGCTAGTAAAACAATACATGTTAACACTACTTTGTCAAAAGCAGCAGCTAAGCTCACACATGCATCACAGTATCCCGTGAAAAGAATAGCTTAGATCTAATGCTTTGGGTGTAATAAACTAAACTGCAATTAGAAGGCATTTTTATTCTCATACAAGTATGCTGAGACAAAGCCAGAAACCACTCTGAAGAAAAAAAAAAAAAAAATTGGCAAAGTTTCCTAAACAGAAGCCCCACTTACACCAAATCTGCTACCATCGGGTGCCAGACATCCACAGCAGGCACAGACGGCGGGGCTCCTACTGCCTGCTTCACAGATTGCTGTCTGGTTGCAATCTCTCCTCATAGGTGATCTAGTGGAGCAGAGAAAAGCCCCTGGCTCACCCCTATCAGTCCTGCCTCCACAGCCCCATCCATCAAAATCAACCTAATTGCCCACAAATATTATCCCTGAGGACTGCCTCTGTTTACCCAGAAAACACTCCTTTACTCCTAGGCAAAGTTCAAGGAATAATTCACAAATTGTCAAGCAAGTACAGACTGAGTGAGAGACACAAGCATCCTTAGCTGTCATGCCTGCATCTCACTTGCATAAGCTCTGCATCTCTCCTTCCTTCCTTGATACCCACCTTCCATTCCTTGAATGAAAGCAGAAACCATAAATGGATACTTCTTTGTGACACATCAAACGGTAAACTGTGTCTGATTGTGGAAGACTTTGTTTTTTTTTTTCCTTGTGCTTTTTGTTTCCTATGCACATGTTAACTTTTAAGAAATGTTATTTTAAAAACCTTAAATAATACTATTTTATTTTAAAAAAATAATACTTTATTATTAAAAAAATTAAAAAGGAGGTCGGCCAGTAAAGGAAGTCATCAGTTAATCATCCACATAGCCCCTCAATTACCTGTGCTATGTATCAACTATGTGTCAAGCACCCACGACCATCAGCAATTGAAGAATATAGAACATTAGGAAGTTAGTGGGGGCATCTAATATAGAAAGACAGTTGTATCTTTAAAATATAATTTTATAAATGTTGTAATAGAAATATGGGGCTTCCCTGGTGGCTCAGATGGTAAAGAATCCATTTGCAATGCAGGAGAACAGGGTTCGAACACTGGGTCAGTAAGATCCCCTGGAGAAGGGAATGGCAACCCACTCCAATATGCTTGCTTGGAGAATTCCATGGGCAGAGGAGTCTGGTGTGCTACAGTCCATGGAGTCACAAAGAGTTGGACATGACTGAGCAATATGAACAAAGTGTTAAAGAAAAGTCCAAAATAAAGTAGAAATGTTGGTCTTTTGTTAAACATGCATGCTAAAGGCCCTTTTACATCACACACAGAAACAAAGACATCTCGGATGGCCTTCCTATAATGCAATGTCTACCCTCCCCACAATTTATAATTTTACACAAGATTTGAGAAAAACTGAGCAAATACTAGGACAGCCCTCTTTCTCCCACTATATCATGCCAAACAAATAGGACCCAACAAAAAAAAATTGTATTCACTTAAAATCACAAGCCCAGAGACTGGACATTCACACATGCACCATGTGGCAGTCCCTGAAGATAAATTTCCATTTATAGTTATCTTGACAAAGGTCATGCAGGAATATGGTTCATCTTCAAGTGCTCATGCTCAAGAAGAAGGTGTGCCACCATTTATATCAACACTTCAAAGAATTCTCAATTTATCTTAAAATAAGAAAATATAGTGAAAGCACAATAATTTGGACCTTCTAAAAAAGAAACTATGGCAATTTTATACTTTCAAAAGTCAGTATTTGGGAGTTCTGAGAAATTGGGATTTACCAACAAAACATCTCTCTCACCCCTAACTTCAAGACTTAATTATATCTTTCCCCTATCTCAACTTTGACAGCTTCTTTGGTGTCACATAGATTCTAAATGTCTAGGTAAGTGGAAACATGGTTTTAGACCCAAAAAAGTTGAATTAGCAGTACCTTTTATGCCTAGTCTAATTTTCTGAGAAGAACTGACCCTTGAACAACACAGTTTGAACTGCATGGGACCACTGGAAAGCAGACTCTTTTCTTAATAAATACACATTATAGTCTCACACTGGAGAAGGCAATAGCACCCCACTCCAGTACTCTTGCCTGGAAAATCCCATGGACGGAGGAGCCTGGTAGGCTGCAGTCCATGGGGTCGCTGAGGGTCAGACACGACTGAGCGACTTTACTTTCACTTTTCACCTTCATGCCTTGGAGAAGGAAATGGCAATCCACTCCAGTGTTCTTGCCTGGAGAATCCCAGGGACGGGGGAGCTTAGTGGGCTGCTGTCTATGGAGCTGCACAGAGTCGGACACGACTGAAGCAACTTAGCAGCAGCATAGTCTCACACAACTCTCAGGTTGATTGAATCCATGGATGCAGAACCATGGATACAGAGGAATCACATACAAGGAGAGCCAACTGTAAAGTTACAGGCAGATTTCAACCAAACATGTGTTGGGGGCAGGGGTGGCCTCAGCCTCAGCATTGTTCAAGAATTACCTGTATTTCTCCTCTCATTTAAAATGATCCTTCAAAGTAAATGACAGTAAGATTAAAGAATGTAAATCTCTAGTTTTAATACACTAGAAACTGTATCTAATAAGAAAAATCTAACGTCAATCAAACAAGAATATTTCAAGGGTATATGTCTGAAACATCTAAAGAACAGGTTGCAATATAAACAGGCACCTTTGATCAAGTTTCAGATTTAGAGGGAAAGGCAGACTAGTAAAAATGAAATAGCCACCTACCAGACAATCGGGGGAAACAAACCAAACCAAGATTGGTGATCAACTGGTGTGATAGATATTTCAGCCAGAACATATTCACATACATATTTTTAAGAAACTGGGCATTAACCAGGGGCATTATATACCACAGACAGGAATATTCAAATGATAGTCTCTCTCTCTCACACACACACACAAACATATACGCACAGGTGGGGCATTTTCCCCCTAACAACTGGTGCCTTCCAAACTTAGTATTGGATGTAACAAGAATCTACAAGAATGTAATGAAAACAAATACTTTCAATCCTCATATGTGCATATGTGTGTATGTATATACATGTGAATATAAAGAAATATGCATATCTAAGAAAATCTCACTGTAGAAATGTTTCCTTGTTAGAGATGGTTTTGCTATTGTCATTTCTCATTCTGTTCTCTTAATCCAAGCATTCCAGAATATTCTGAATGCACAGTGCCCTCAATCGGAAAAGTTTGAGTTCTTAGAACATTACAGCTCTCTGTATAAAAAAGGTTCCTGTCAGCTGTTTCTTAAATCTGAATCTCTGCTGGCATTATCTGTGAGTGTCAAGATATAAAAACAATCAAACAACTGTGTACAAAGACTATCACAGAAAAATGAGGGTCAGGGACAGAGCACAAATCCCACTGCAAATATTCAGGGTTGACTTGGGAGAGCACGGTGTGTGTAGAGGTGAGTTTCCTGCTGTAAAGCATGAAACAGTTTAGGGGTCTTACTGCTCTGGGTGACTCTGAGCGTATTAAAGGATTAGGATAAGAAGCATGCCTGACACGGCTCAAACCACACTCCCCACACCATACAAAGCCGCCTAGCCCAGCTGCACACATTATTAGAAGCCTGTAGTAAGGGAAAGACAGGCTGGAGACTTCTCCTAAGACATACAGTGTTTCTCCATACCCAATGATAAAAGTAAAGGCAAACACAGTTTCAGACAAAAGATGCAGAACTAGCAGTTCCCTTCTATAACCAGTTTAATTTTCTGAGTATTTCACTCTTCACAAAAAAACTGATTCTGTGTAGCAAATATCCATTAGATTAAAGAATGTGATCAGATCAGATCAGTCGCTCAGTCGTGTCCGACTCTTTGCAACCCCATGAACTGCAGCACGCCAGTCCTCCCTGTCCATCACCAGCTCTCGGAGGTCACTCAGACTCACATTCATCGAGTCAGTGATGCCATCCAGCCATCTCATCCTCTGTCGTCCCCTTCTCCTCCTGCCCCCAATCCCTCCCAGCATCAGAGTCTTCTCCAATGAGTCAACTCTTCACATGAGGTGGCCAAAATACTGGAGTTTCAGCTTTAGCATCATTCCTTCCAAAGAAATCCCAGGGATGATCTCCTTCAGAATGGACCAGTTGGATCTCCTTGCAGTCCAAGGGACTCTCAAGAGTCTTCTCCAACACCACAGTTCAAAAGCATCAATTCTTCGGCGCTCAGCCTTCTTCACAGTCCAGCTCTCACATCCATACATGACCACAGGAAAGACCATAGCCTTGACTAGGCGAACCTTTGTTGGCAAAGTGATGTCTCTGCTTTTGAATATGCTATCTAGGTTGGTCATAACTTTCCTTCCAAGGAGTAAGCGTCTTTTAATTTCATGGCTGCAGTCACCATCTGCAGTGATTTTGGAGCCCAGAAAAATAAAGTCTGACACGGTTTCCACTGTTTCTCCATCTATTTCCCATGTAGTGATGGGACCAGATGCCATGATCTTCGTTTTCTGAATGTTGAGCTTTAAGCCAACCTTTTCACTCTCCACTTTCACTTTCATCAAGAGGCTTTTTAGTTCCTCTTCACTTTCTGCCATAAGGGTGGTATCATCTGCATATCTGAGGTTATTGATATGTTTTTAAGATATTGTTATTGTTTAAGAATTGTTTTTGTTTAAGAATTAAGAATTGATATTGTTTTTAAGATATTGGAGAAATTTTTTTTTCTCTGACTGATAGACAAAGATTTAACATGTTAACCAAACTGGACTGTAAAAAGATGTCTAAATCTCTACACACACACACACACACACACACACACACACAAAACACACATGCAAGAAACTTGAGGAAGCATATGTGATTGCATTAAGCACGGTAACCATGGAAATCTGTTTCCAATGTAGTAATTCCAAACCTAACCATGGTTTTTCAATAATTTGGGGTATTCCCAGCTATCTCAAGGATGGCTGTAAAATATCACCACCAGCAACAAAAATGTCACTTGGTTTTGATTATGATGTGCTATAGCACTTTTTGGTGGAGGGAGATTTAAAATTACAAAAACGGGGGGCATCATAAAAAATTGCTCCAAACTTTTAAAGATTATAAACCACATATTTTAGGGGAATAAATATGAAGCTGTGGATTCTTTTCAAATAGTAATGGATGAAGTAGCTTGTTCCCATAGAGTAGGTATGTCTAAGGAGCATGATGGATGTTTCTATTGACACTTCAGAGGATTAGATCAGGGATATTCAAAGTGGAAGTCTCTGAGTATGAGAGCCCTTCATACGTGACCTACTGTGAAGATTTCTTTCCTCCCAGACCCCCATGTTAATCCACCCCCATATCTACCTTGCCATCAACACTTACTTATTTCCACTTGCCTTTAAGAAAGGCAGAATGATAAAAAGAAAAAGAAAAGATGATAGAGAAAAAAACTTTTCTTACCAGTTCAGCCACAAACTATCAGTGTTACCAAGAGCAAGTAATTTAGATGCTCTAAATTTTATTTTCTTTACTTCACGAGATGGTTGGATGGCATCGCCGATTCAACTGACATGAGCTTGAACAAATTCCAGGAGATGATGAAGGACAGGGAAGACTGGTGTGCAGCAGTCCATGGGGTCACAAAGAGTCGGACACGACTTAGCAACTGAACAACAAGAAGCTCTAACATTTTCTAAATACACAAATCAGGGATCAGACCAGATCAGATCAGATCGGTCACTCAGTCGTGTCCGACTCTTTGCGACCCCATAAATCACAGCACGCCAGGCCTCCCTGTCCATCACCAACTCCCAGAGTTCACTCAGACTCAACATCCATCGAGTCAGTAATGCCATCCAGCCATCTCATCCTCTGTCGTCCCCTTCTCCTCTTGCCCCCAATCCCTCCCAGCATCAGAGTCTTTTCCAATGAGTCAACTCTTTGCATCAGGTGGCCAAAGTATTGGAGTTTCAGCTTTAGCATCATTCCTTCCAAAGAAATCCCAGGGCTGCTCTCCTTCAGAGTGGACTGGTTGGATCTCCTTGCAGTCCAAGGGACTCTCAAGAGTCTTTTCCAACACCACAGTTCCAAAGCATCAATTCTTTGGCACTCAGCCTTCTTCACAGTCCAACTCTCACATCCATACATGACCACAGGAAAAACCATAGCCTTGACTAGACGAACTTATTTTAAATTATAAAATGATATTGCTTTGATGTATGATCTCCACCTGATAGTGTTTATTTAATTACTGTTTCCACTTTTCAAGAGTTTTCCCTAAAGATTAAGCAGTTTTAAAACTGTACATAGTTAAGCAACAAAGGAGAAGGCAATGGCACCCCACTCCAGTACTCTTGCCTGGAAAATCCCATGGATGGAGGAGCCTGGTGGGCTACAGTCCATGGGGTCGATAGGAGTCAGACACGACTGAGCGACTTCACTTTCACTTTTCACTTTCATGCACTGGAGAAGGAAATGGCAACCCACTCCAGTGTTCTTGCCTGGAGAATCCCAGGGACCAGGGAGCCTGGTGGGCTGCCATCTCTGGGGTCACACAGAGTTGGACACGACTGAAGCAACTTAGCAGTAGCAGCAGCAAGCAACAAAATGAGGGCCTACTGAATGGGAAAGAATATTCCCAAATGATATGAACAATAAGGGGGTTAATATCCAAACTATACAAAGAACTAACAACCTCAATAGCAAAAACAAAAAAAAAAAATCAAATTTAATAATGGGCTGCTGCTGCTAATTCGCTTCAGTCGTGTCCGACTCTGTGCGACCCCATAGACAGCAGCCCACCAGGCTCCCCTGTCCCTGGGATTCTCCAGGCAAGAACACTGGAGTGGGTTGCCATTTCCTTCTCCAATGCATGAAAGTGAAAAGTGAAAGTGAAGTCGCTCAGTCGTGTCCGACTAAGACCTGAAAAGACATTTCTCCAAAGAAGAGATACAAATGGCCAACAGGTACACAAGAAGGTGTTCAACATCATTAATCACCAGGGAAATGCAAATCAAATCCACAATGAGACATTCCCTCATACTTCCCTGTTATGTTTATTATGAAAAAGAAAAAAAAAAAGATCACAAACGCCAGTGAAGATGAGAAGAAAAGGGAACCCTTGTCCACTGTTAGTGAGAATGTAAACTGGTGCAGCCACAACAGAAAACATTATGCAGTTTCCTCCAAAAACTAACAAAAGAACTACCATATGAACCAGCAGTTCTACTCCTGGCTTTATAACCCCAAAAATCAAGAACAGGAATTTGAAAAGATACATGAACCCCAATGATCACAGCAGCACCGTTGACAATAACCGAGATATGGAAGCAACCTAGTGACCATCAAAGGATGAATGGATAAAGACTCGGGGTATCTACGTGTGCACACACACAAGACTATTACTCGGCCATAAAGAGAATGACGGTTTGCCTTTTGCAACAACAGGGATGGACCTGGAGGGTTTTAGCAAGATAAATCAGAGGAAAATAAATACTGCATGCTATCACTTACACCTGGAATCTAAAAAAAGAGAAACAGATTCACAGATACAGCAGTTACTGGAGGGGAGAGGGAAGAGCAAGGCAGGGGTAGGGTATTGCGAGGTTCATGCTACTGTATATACAATAAATACGCTACAAAGATATTTTGTACAGCACAAGTAATATAGCAAATATCTTACAATAAATTTAAACAGTATAATCACAATGTCGTACATTTGAAACTATTACAGTACGGTACATCAACTATGCTTCAATTAAAAATGTTCTTAAAATTTTATGCGGTTAGACCACAGTGTCCTAAATATTTAAATGAAACTTTCTAAACTTTTATAAAAGTGCTCAGAGAAAGACCTAGAACTGAGGGACGTGATATTTATTTTAACAAGGAGTAATATGATAATAAGTTGAGGCAAAGTTGGTAAAGATTTTATAAGTAGAGGTGAATTCTACAGAGTAAATCTTATCCTTTATATCCTCTTTCTCTGAAAACGAATGTTTAAAGGATGCTGAGGCAACATGTCAAAGCAACTTTGATATCCTCAGAAATAAGGCAATTGCAATTAAGCCCATATTGTGAATCTCTACCTAACATAAAATCAAGATGTACTACTAAGGGAAAATGACCACCTTTGGACTCGATCAACGGAAAAGGATGGAAAGGAGATAAGAACAAGGTAGACATGCTGCAACTGTGACCTGGGTAGCATCCTACAACTAAAAAAGACACAATACACAAAGTTCACTATAAACAAAACCCACAAGCAAACAAATCACCACCACCCAAGGGGCTTAGTGAGTGGTTCTCAAGGGAGTTAACACTGACACATGTCCCTGAGGTGGGTCTCTCCTGAAAATAGAGACTTAGCACACATTTCACCTCTAATTATCATCAGAGTTTGAGTCTTTATGACATCATCTCAGTTCAGTTCAGTCACTCAGTCGTTCCACCTCTTTGCAACCCCATAGACTGCAGCACACCAGGCTTCCCATCATCAACTCCCAGACCTTGTCCAAACACTCAAGTCCATTGACTTGGTGATGCCATCATCTATCAGCTTATAAAAATATAACTGAAAATTTTCATGAAGATTTCATCTGTGCTGCTTACATCAGGTCACAAGGAAGCATCCCCTAGCTTTGGAAAATAAAAGGCACATATTTTCTGAGCAAATTAAAACTATCGTTGTCAATTATCCCTTAATAAGGTTTCAAATAGCATTCTAAATATATATGACTTTGAAATAATATTTACATAAAATAAACATTTAGCTCAGATGTCAGCTAAAAATCTATCCTTTAAGATTTAGCAAAGATCTCAAGAATTACCTTGAACCTCCAATTCCATTCCTTATCAGATCAGATCAGATCAGTCGCTCAGTCGTGTCCGACTCTTTGCGACCCCGTGAACCACAGCACGCCAGGCCTCCCTGTCCATCACCAGCTCCCGGAGGTCACTCAGACTCACACCCATCAAGTCAGTGATGCCATCCAGCCATCTCATCCTCTGTCGTCCCCTTCTCCTCCTGCCCTCAATCCCTCCCAGCATCAGAGTCTTCTCCAATGAGTCAACTCTTCACATGAGGTGGCCAAAATACTGGAGTTTCAGCTTTAGCATCATTCCTTCCAAAGAAATCCCAGGATTGATCTTACTAGTCCACAATAAACATGTCTCTCCTGGCATGCTAAACAACTTCATCTTCTGCAGAAGTCACTGTTGTATACATCTCTCACATTTCATCACAAATGGTTTGCCAAGTTTTTTTTTTTTTCCCCAAAATAACCCCAATTCCTTCCCTACAAGTAATTATGGTGCTAGTTGATTACAATACTGTTTTTTTTTAATCTTTACAAAAACAATTAAATTTGTAACAATAAAAGTCAACAAGAACACTGTTAAGAGTGAATTTAAATAGAAGGCTATTTTACATACTTTATTTCCTTGATTCAACTATATTAAAATTGTTTCAGAGATTTATATAAGCTTATTGTTACCCACACTTCTGTTAGGAAGCTTCTCTGTACTTTTACAAAGAATTGGACAGTAGTCCAAATGACTAAGTGAACTCTGAATTGAATCACTAGACTTTATCTTAATCCAATCATGCACCATTTATCTCAGTTAGATTGACTAGGGCTAAAAAAAAAAAAAAAGAAAAAGAAAAAAGTGAATCAATCTCTGGCCTAGATTTGTGCACATGCACTTTTGTCCATGAAGTCTTACCTTGTTTTTGCATCTAATATTACATATTTTATAGGTCTTTCATCAGTCAGTTCAATCGCTCAGTCATGTCCAACTCTTTGCGACCCCATGAATTGCAGCACGCCAGGCTTCCCTTGTCCATCACCTACTCCTGGAGCTCACTCAAACTCACATCCATCAAGTCAGTGATACCATCCAGCCATCTCATCCTCTGTTGTGCCCTTCTCCTCCTGCCCCCAATCCCTCCCAGCATCAGAGTCTTTTCCAGTCAGTCAATTCT
Organism: Tragelaphus eurycerus; assembly: GCA_935064755.1. Taxonomy (NCBI): domain Eukaryota; kingdom Metazoa; phylum Chordata; class Mammalia; order Artiodactyla; family Bovidae; genus Tragelaphus; species Tragelaphus eurycerus. The sequence goes on along the minus strand of CAKXYN010000034.1, from coordinate 3,893,834 downwards.
TTGCATGAGGTGGCCAAAGTATTGGAGTTTCAGCTTTAGCATCATTCCTTCCAAACACCCAGGACTGATCTCCTTTAGAATAGACTGGTTGGATCTCCTTGCAGTCCTAGAGACTCTCAAGAGTCCTCTCCAACACCACAGTTCAAAAGCATCAATTTTTCAGTGCTCAGCTTTCTTCACAGTCCAACTCTCACATCCATATATGACTACTGGAAAAACCATAGCCTTGACTAGACAGATCTTTGTTGGCAAAGTAATGTCTCTGCTTTTGAATATGCTATCTAAGTTGGTCATACTCAAGAGTTTATCATTTATTAAGATTATATCCTAATCTTAAACTTTATATTATATGAGTCTCATGAATTCTTATTTATCCTTACTTAAACATGGCAGTAATGCTTTAGTTTTTGTTTCTGTCATAATTGGAATGGCACTTTTAAAAGGAAAATGCAGAGACAAAACCACTCCCCCAAAATGCATTTTTACTTATAAAATTTACATGTCTGCAAGGAACAAGCAAAAAAAAAAAAATATATATATATATATATATATATATATATATATATATATCAGGTATTTAAAGAAAGAACGAAAACACACACACACACACACTCACTCAAGGGTACCAAAGGTTCCAAGAATTCTGTTCATGGTAGAACCAGTGGGTTTCCTCTTTGGTTCATCCTATCTGATGAACTGCAGTTCATGTATCTGCAGACTGCAGTTTTGCAAAAGTCAGTAAATCAGTTGTTTCCATTAGAAAGTTAGCAACATAATAAAGATCTCACCATTTTTAATTTGGGGAACTAAGTTATTCAGTCAATACAGATAAAATTTATGTATGTCTATCTCATCTATCTCAGGATGCAAAATGATTATTTCCTAACTGTGGTACATGAAATGCTTAGTCATAATGATGACAGACCAAATGACCATTAACTCACACAGAACTCTAGTCAAGCATTATATGGTCACACAGCAACAAAGCAATCCATAAATATAGAACACCATGGAAATGAGAAGCTTGTAACAACCAGCACAATTCAAAGGGGAAAAGGGACAAAGATATGAATATGCTTCTCACTCCCATCCCCAGCACCTTTCTAAACTCTGGCTAATTTTACATCCAACAGTGATGCACAACTCATTTTGAATTACATATACGGCCATCAATTTTTAAGAGCTAAAATGAACAAAATCAACAAGTAAAAAGTCTGTTTTCATCTTCTGGCATGAAAATGCAACAGAAGAGACAATATTCCACTTCCAAGATATTGAGGTAATGGGATAAAAAAATTAAAACAGTTTTCAACAAACTTAGAAGGATATAACCTGCTCACTTCACAAACTCGTATACGCTCCCAAAGCAACGGAGACTGGATGGCAAACTTAGAGAAATAACTGAAACTCAGGACAGGAAAACAGCCCTTTAATGACAGATCTCCAAGGATACTAGTAGAAATATTTTTTCAAATATTTTGTGGTACCCTAAAGTGCTAAAACTATATTTTCCATATACTATACAGTACTGTGAATAAAACAGAGGTCTCAGAAATGATGGTAAAAAAAGAATCACCTTAGGGTAAACAAATCTATGGGAAACAAGCAACATATGAGCTAAAAAATAAAAAAGTAGAATAAAATTAAGTGGAAATAAAGGTTTGAAAAGAAGTATATTAAAGACAGATAAAATTGATACAACAAACATATTTGGAGTGCTTAAAAACAAAACAGTGGAACAGAAAGCTAATTTTTTTTTAAATTTCCTTTAAATAAAATAAAACTTTATACATATGGAAAGGTACACTGTGGGCCAGGAAAAACTCAGGATAGACAATGTAGACAGACCGCTGCTGCTGCTGCTGCTAAGTCGCTTCAGTCGTGTCTGACTCTCTGCGACCCCATAGACAGCAGCCCACGAGACTTCCCCGCCCCTGGGATTCTCCAGGCAAGAACACTGGACTGCTACTGAACTTTAAATGGTAAATAAAGAATCATTAAGGCATACCAGTAAAAAGAAAAAAATTGGTATGGGGAGGGAGGAGGGAGGAGGGTTCAGGATGGGGAACACATGTATAACTGTGGCAGATTCATTTTGATGTATGGCAAAACCAATACAATATTGTAAAGTTAAATAAAATAAAATTAAAAAAAATAAAATTCAGATTTTGTCACTTGCATTTGATTCCATAAGATAGTATAACTATGGGGAAGGCAATGGCACCCCACCCCAGTACTCTTGCCTGGAAAATCCCATGGATGGAGGAGCCTGGTGGGCTCCAGTCCATGGGGTCGCTAAGAGTCGGACACGACTGGGCGACTTCACTTTCACTTTTCACTTTCATGCATTGGAGAAGGAAATGGCAACCCACTCCAGTGTTCTTGCCTGGAGAATCCCAGGGTCAGAGGAGCCTGGTGGGCTGCCGTCTATGGGATCGCACAGAGTCGGACACGACTGAAGTGACTCAGCAGCAGTATAACTATAGTTATTAATACTATATCACATACTTGAAATCTGTGAAGAGAGTAAATCTCATACACATAAATGGTAACTATGCGAGGTGATGGATGTATTAATAACTCTGATTGTGGTAATCATTTCATGTCTTTCTTAGAGACAATGACTAGATGGACTTCAGCCAATAAAATGAGTTGGGAAAACCATGGGGAAGAAAAGATTTGAGGATTGAGATGGCTAAAAAAGAAAGTTAATATTATATTTTCTGACAAGTAGAAATGGTACAATTAATTAAAGTGAAAGGGGAAGAGAACACAGTCACACCTAGAAATCAAGCAACATCATTAAAGCAAACTAAAAATAAGATAAATAGAAGTAGAAACATGTTTTACATAAGGTTGGCAGAAAGTAAACACAAAGACAATTTTACTGGATAAAAAAAAATTTTTGAGTGGTGGTGAGAGAGGAGAGGGAAGAGGAAGGTATTCATGCTTATCACTGAATTTAGTTTTTAAAAAAATTAAAGCATTATGCTAAGTGAAATAAGTCAGAAAAGGACAAATACCAAATGACATCACTTGTACATGGAAATCTAAAAAATACAACAAACGAGTGAATATAACAGAAAAGCAGCAGACTCACAGATACAGAGAACAAATTAGTAGTTACCAGTGGGGAAGTGGGGTAGGGGTGATATGGAGCAGCAAGTACAAACTCCTGTATGTAAAACAGGCTCAAAGATGTAGGGTACAGCATGCGAAATAAAACCGATATTCTGTAATAACTGTAAGTGGAAAGTAACCTTTAAAAATTGTATAAAATTTTTTAAAAGAAATAGCATTCACAAAGACTGTCAAAGACCATAATAAAATATGAAAAAACATGACAGCACTTAGAACGAATTTATCTACTATATTAATACCAATAGGTTTAACTTGTTTAAAGACATTTTAAGATTGAATCAGAAAATGAAATCTAGTTCAATGTTTAAAAGAACACCTAAACAAAACGATTCATTAAAGTTATGCTTAAAAGGTAGGCAAAGATATACTAGCCAAATGGAAATCAAAAAAAAAAAAAAAAATAGATGGTCTTGATTGTCATATCAACCTAGGTGTAATTCAAGTCCAGAAAGATGCCAAGAAATTGGGTAACTCCACATGATGCTATTCACAATTTTAACTACATATAGCAAAATATTCATGAAACTGAAATTATGGGAAAAGACAGAAATACACTAGTTATAGGAGACTAATTTTCTTCCCTCAAGTGAGAAAATAGTTTAAGATTTGTATTGCAAAATGATCACCAAATAAGTTTAATATTCATCACCATCATACAGTTACATTTTTTTTCTTGTGATGAGAACTTTTAACATTGACTGTTAACAACTTTCAAATACACAACACATCCAGGGGATCTTCCCAAAGGGATTGAACCTGAGTCTCCTGCATTGGCAGGCAGACTCTCAGATTCCTCTGAGCCACCAGGGAAGTCCAATAGAATCATAAACATCAATAATTACCTTAAATGTAAACAGATTAATGCACCAACCAAAAGACACAGAGTGGCTGGGTGGATGAAAACATGTGCATGTAAGCACCTCCATTTACCACATCACTCTGCTTGACTCCCCAGACTGCATGTGATTATTTTTATTTTAGGTTAATCATGTTCCCATTAGGGCCTGCAATTGTAATTATCTTTTATTTTTTGTCTGGCTGTTGACTGTAAAAACTGATAAACATCTCACTATTGTGATTATGTAACTATTACTCACTTAAAACCATTGTATCATAATCGGCTGACAGAAAAGTAATAGAATTGTATATTACCAAAACTACCATTTAATAGAAAAACCTGCAATTGCTTTTAAAACTCCAGTTGCATATCAGAATTACCTTGGAATTTTTTGAAAAATACAAATGTTCAGGTGTTGCTTTTTTTTTTCCACCAGAGTTCCAAGTATGTTTCTAATGAGCAGCCATGTTTAAAAACAATTGGACTATATGCAGATCTTTTACTTTTATCTAGCTTGTTTCACTTTTTCTATTTTATATTCAGTGCTCTTTCTCCAATTGCATTGTTTTATGTTCTTTCTCAAGCCTTGATCAATCACAGTAGAAAAGCTCTTGCATATATATATTTAAACGTATAAGATATATTCTATAAACCCTATGAATTTTTGCCTAACTAGAAAATTGATGACATTTTGGTTCCACTTTGATTTATTATGAACAGAATGCTAGACGTCTAATTTTAAAAAAGAGACAGGCAACAAGCAACAAAAGTTTACCGTATAGCACAGGGAACTACAGTCAATATCTTTAAATAACCTATAATGGAAAATAATTTCAAAAATACTACGTGTATATGTATAAATTTTTTTAAATCTACTTTTTGAAGTTTAGTAATGTTTATCTTTTTGTCAGTTTTTCTAAATGTCCTAAGGAGATCTAGTAACCTATGAGATACAAAATTTTTAATATATTTCTGTAGGATATAAGAATAATGTATATTAATATAAATAGAAATATACTTAATTTTTTTTAATTTTTTATTATTATATTTTTTACTTTACAATATTGTATTGGTTTTGCCATACATCAACATGCATCCGCCATGGGTGTACATGTGTTCCCCATCCTGAACACCCCTCCCAAGATGCTCCTATTCTTATTTTTTCTGCACTATATAAAATGTTAATATTTTATCTCAGAGAAATGTTAATATGATTGTATATTTTTTCTTTTCCCTTACATTTCTTCTGATTTTTGCTTTCCACATCTTTGTTTCTTTGTTGTTACATGTCTAATGGTTTATGATGTCTATCTTCTTTGTGAATTGTACCTTTATCATTAAAAATATTCATCTTGGTTTCATTTAAAACAAAAAAAATGAAAATCATGTATTCATGAAAAAATGAAAGCAAATATACAACACAGTGTTATTAACTATAGTCAGCATGCTGTACATTACATATCCAGGAGGACTTATTTATCTCATCACTGAAAGTTTATACCTTTTGAACACCCTCACCCATTTCACCCACTCCCATCCCAACCACCAATCTGTCTCAGTGAGTTTCAGATTATTGTGGGGTTTTGGGGGGAGGGAAGTTGATTCAGGGTTTTTCAGATTCTACATACAAATAAGATCATTTGACTTTCTCTTTTTGTGGGGAGGGGGAGTTAAGGGAACTAGGAATATAGGGTTTAATATATTTAGTATATATTATATATTTTTATATAATTTATAATATATGTTTATATATTATATATTTAGTATATATTAGTATATATTTATTTACTCTTTCAGAGTTTTGAAACATGTGAGAGCATTGCCTATGCAAAGCACTCTTAAAGATAAAAATTTAATTTTAATTTACTCTTCTTATTCTAAGGAATTTGAAATGACATAAGAAATTATACATTGAATTTAGCCTGTAAGATATTTCTGAACCCAGTCATCAGATGTGCAATAAGCAACCACCCTTCTTTTGGAGCTTGTTCTTGGGTGCTCATACAAGTGTTTTACATTTATTTTTATTTTTGCATTTCATTATCCTTTCACTAAGCAGGGGTCACAGAGGTATGGAGTTTTCTTCCTGAAAGCACAGAATATTAGTACACATAGAATTAGCAAGTGGAAAAATGGGTGGTAAGTATTTTTATTGTTCACAAGGTAGGTCAAAAATTCTCTCCCCCTAATTATCACTCTTTGGTAAAGACTAATTGGGAAGAAAGCCAAGAATACAAATGGAGAATAAAGAGAAAGAAATTCCCTCAGTAGAGAAACAGTGGAGCTTGATAGCTTTTCAATGATTTTATTCATCAAAATAGAATCATCTTGTCACAACATTAATTTTCTACAATTTACTTTCATAAAGCATGGAACACAGGCTTTTTGCATAAATTACTATTTTCCAACTTTCATCACATCTCTTGTCCTACAGTGGCAAGATGGGGTACGGACTGTGGAGGGGAGGAGAAGAGGGAGCAAATAATACATTTTCGGAGTTGAGGAACTTTTGAAAACTGCTCTCCTCATGCGAAAAAAAAGTGTTAGTCACTCAGTCGTATCCGACTCTTTTTGACCCCATGGACTGTAGACAGCCAGGCTCCTCTGTACATGCAATTCTCCAGGCAAGAATACTGGAGTGGGTTGCCAATTCCTTCTCAAGGGGATCTTCCCTACCCAAGGAGCGAACCTGGGTCTCCTGCATCGCAGGCAGATTCTTTACCATCAGAGACACCAACATGTGTTTATGAAATGTGTGGAATTTTAACACACCTTAAGGCTTTATCTCAAAAAAATAAATAAGAAATATGTATCTACTTATGGTTTGCTAGGGATAAGTAATCAGAATCATACTTAAAAGATGGAATCATATTAATTTTTCTTATCAAAAAGAGTCATAAATTTTAACAGTAAATTTCCAGGTTTGATGGTAACTTTGGTTACAAGGCCAATACATCACCATTTGAGTAGGTTTCACTTGACAGTATCAATTCACTCCTTACCATTCAAACAACAAAATTTTATGGTGATTATTCAAGTAATATGCTGTACTGTTCAGATCATAGATAAGAATTCATAAGTAAGCAAATAAAGGTATCCAAGCACAAAAAGATAGTACTACCAACCCATGCACTTTATTCATAAGCTAGTTCTTTACATGTCATTCAAACAGTCTGTTTTCTTAAATTTAGAGGAAGTTTTACCAACCTATAACAATTTAAACAATAGTATCAGAAAGGAAATTTACTTCTATTTAGAGAGTTTCACCAGTAAGGACAGATAAAGACAGCAACAGAGAAAAAGCAAAAACATATAAAAAAACTAGAATACAAAAAAAAAAAAAGACAGACATAGCCCAGGGTCATTTAATACAGGGATAGCTAGTCCTTAATACCTTACCTGTCCAGTAAAAATCATCACATGGCAACTCATTTTCACTGTGTTTAATATCACTCTAATTTACTTGAGAAAGATTAAATTGTGTTCAGCATTTTCTTTCTAAGAAGCATGAACTGGTTAAATTTAAAAGTTTTTTAGTTAAAATGTTTATAACATAGAACTCCTAAAATATATCCATACATAGAAGCAGGTGCTATGTGATGACCTGACTGAACCTGTTTAGAAAAAAAGGGTAATGTAGTCCAAGAAGCTATTTTGCATGAACCAGACATGTGTTGGAGGAAGGAAAGTCATTGGACTGACTGAAGCAGAGGAGAGGTGATTAGGGCTCAATTAGAGGAGCACAGTAAACTGAGGACCATGAAACCTGGGAGAGTGAACAGGAGTAAATCGAAGCTTTCAGTAAGATAGTTATGTGAGATGCATGTGCAGTCAACTAACCTTCAACAATGGATAATGCCAAAAACACAGAATGTGAAAAGGATAGTCTATTCAATAACTAGTGTTGGAAAAATTGATATCCACATGCAACAGAATGAAACTGGACCCCTATTTTACAGCAGACAAAGACCTGAAATGGTTTAAGGACTTAAATGTAAGACCTGAAACTGTAAACCTTCTAGAAGAAAACCTAGGTGGCAACCTCTTTGACACAGGTCTTGGCCATGCCTCTCTGGATTTGACCTCAAACACACAGGCAACAAAAGCAAAAATAAATGAGGAGAATTCTATCAAATTAAAAAGTTTCTTCACAGCAAAGACAACAACCAACAAAATGAAAAGGCAGCCTGCGGAATGGGAGAAATTTAATTTTGGATATTAATATATCCAAAATGTGCAAAGAACTCATATACTTCAACAGCAAAAATTTTTAAATCCAATTTAAAAATGGGCAAAGAATCTGAATGGACAGTTTTCCAAAGAGGATATACAAATGGTCAACAGGTACAAGAAATGGTGATCCACTCCAGTACTCTCGCCTGGAAAATCCCATGGGCAGAGGAGCCTGGTAGGCTGCAGTCCATGGGGTCGCTAAGAGTTGGACACGACTGAGAATCTTCACTTTCACTTTTCACTTTCATGCATTGGAGAAGGCAATGGCAACCCACTCCAGTGTTCTTGCCTGGAGAATCCCAGGGACGGGGGAGCCTGGTGGGCTGCCATCTATGGGGTCGCACAGAGTTGGACATGACTGAAACAACTTAGCAGCAGCAGCAGCAGCAACAGGTACAAGAAATGGTGATGGATACCACTAATCACAAGGAAGTGCAAATCAAAACCACAGTGAGCCATGACATCACATTTGTTATCATGTGTATTGTGAAAAAGATGAGGTAATAAATCAGTAAGGATGGGAAGAAAAGGCAACCCTTGGACACTGCTGGTGAGAATGTAGATTAGTGTAGCCACTATGGAAAGCAGTATGGAGGTTCCTCAAAAAATTGAAAATAAAACTATCACATGATCCAGCAATCCCACGTCTGGGTACACAGTCAGAGGAAATGAAATCAGTATCCCAAAGAGATGTCTGTACTCCTATGTCTGTTGCAGCATCATTCACAATAGCCAAGATAAGGAAACCTAAGTGTCCATCAATGAATGGAGATGTGGTGCATATACTCAGTAGAATATTATTCAGTCATAAAAAGATGGAAAACCTGTCATCTGCAACAACATGAATGAACTTGGAGGGTATTATATGAAGTGAAATAAGTCAGACTGAGAAAGACAAAGGCTAAAAGACAAAGGCAATCTTAAAAAAAAGAACAGAACTGGTAGAAACAGAATAGAATGGTCATGGCAGTTGAGAAAAATAAGAAAACCGTCAAAACACACAAGCTTTCAGTTTTAAGATGAGTATGTTCTGAGAAGCCAAGGTATTAATACAACATGGTTACCATAGTTAACTATACTCTATTATACATTTGGAATTTGTTGAAATAGACTTTAAACATTCTCACCACCAAAAAGAAAAAAGGCAGTATGGGAGGAGAGGGGAACTATGTGAGGTGATGAATGTGTTAGTTAACTTACTGGAAGCACTATTTCCCAGCGTCTAGGTGGATCAAATAATCAGTTTGTACACTTTAAATATACAAAATTTTATTTGTCAGTTACACCTCAAAAACGTTGAGGAAACAATAACCGAAGAAACATTTATTAAATAAAAAAAGAGCATCATGTGGTAGGTATTTAGGAAATACTAATTGGAAAACCCTTTACAGACAGGACTAGAGTAGATAGGTACTGCAAACAAGGAGGTAATCACTCTCTCCTTCAATGGCAAGAAACTAAGAGTACTCATGTCTGACAGCAACTCATTGACAATGTCCCCAAGTTCTGATTTCCAAAAAAAAAGAGCAAATAGCAGAGAAGAGATGCTACATATATCCTCAGCCCATAGTTTTATCTGTTTTAAGTCTACAAACCAGTTTCTTCCAGTCCCCTGGGAATATTAACATTAAACTGAAGGAGGATAATGGTTGCTTTAACGTCTCCCTGTAAGCTCATCAATGATGTACTAATAGTTCATACGTTTAAGCCAGACACTCATAACTCATTTTAAATGGTGCCACTGTCTAATAAATTGCTTGAAACTTTTTAAAATCTTCAGTGTTCCATAAAAATGAAAGCCTTTTCAGAATAATTGAAACCAGTAATGCAAAACAAATGTATTTCCTTGATAAATTTAGTTTTAAGTAAGCTTTAATTTATATGCTAAATTCTTTAATTTAGTTCAAGTTTTGGCAGAGACATGTTTATTTTAATTGTTGGCCTTCACAATTCTAGCTTAGGAATAAACATCTGCTTCTTTTCAATTTTCTGCATAAACTGGGTACATTTCTTTTAGTTGCAAATAAGGACTGAATACACAGTACTGCTTCTGGAAAGGTTACAAAATTGCAGTAGACAGTTTTTGTGAATCTTTTATGGGAGATCTTACAGCGTGCTACACATTGCCCTTAAATCTTAACTGGGGTTCTTATATGTATTTATATTTAAGCTATGTTTTGATGGAGAGAATGTAATACATTAGCACCTAGATGCTGTGCCCAAATATTCTTTTTTGGAACACTTGTTGAATACTCTTATAAATTTTAAACTCCTCTCATTGCTTTACAGAGATTCACAAAATATGTAGATCCTTTCTCTATGATGAAAAACCTCCCAGAGAAAAAGCACACACACAGCCTCAGCCCACCTACATTGGAGACCCTGTAAACAATCGGACAAATAACAACATACAATGTGTGATTTTCCAGCTATATCAGTTGGATGCATGCTAATTCACTTCAGTCATATCTGACTTTTTGTGGCCCTTTGGACTGTGGCCTGCCAGACTCCTCTGTCCATGGGATCCTCCAGGCAAGAATTCTGGAGTGGGTTGTCATGCCCTTCTCCAGGGAATCTGCCCAACCCAGGGATTGAACCCACTTCTCTTATGTTTCACTGCAATGGCAGGCAGGTTCTTACTGCTAGCACCACCTGGGAAGCCCAGCTATATCCTTTGGAGGAAATCAGTAAAGCTTTTGGAAAATTAAAGTTATAGCGCTTGAAACATAAGAGGTAATATTCATCTTTTGCAAATACTTTGAGAATAAAACTGGGAGAATTCAATCCCCATTACAAATGTGCTTTTCCTTCACCAGTCATGGAAACATGGGTGAAGGCACAGCTAAGCACATGTGCATCCATCAGAACCAAGTGGTCACAGAATCTAGGTAACAATGTCCCCTGCCTATTATTACAATTGAAACATGAATTGGGGCTCAGCTGATATAAATATGTAAAACCCCTGAAAATCTGTAAGAGTATTTTATTATTAGGTGTTTTATTTCATTGGTTTCTTCTTCAGTCTACCTTTAAAGTATTTCCCAATTGCCATGTAATGGTGTATAGCCAAGGTAGTGATGCTCATGGTTCCCTGAAATGGCATATTTGCTTTAGAAAGAGTCCAAATTATAATAGAAACAGTGGTGAAGGACCATCAAACAGATCCTTTAATAGAGTTAGTTAACCTGCTGGATCTTAACAGCCAGTCAAGAGCCTCAAGTAATATCTGTGCTCAAGTATCAGAGGAATAATACAAGGCCCAATCACAGAATAAGCTTCCTAGGTGGTGCAGTAGTAAAGAATCCACCTGCCAACGCAGGAGATGCAGGTTTGATCCCTGGTTCAGGACAGATCCCCTGGAGAAGAAAATGGCAACCCACTCCAGCATTCTTGCCTGGAAATCCCACAGACAGAGGAGCCTGGCAGGCTAAAGTCCATGGGGTTGCAAAAGAGCTGGACACGATTTGACGAAACAGCAACAATCACAGAACAGCAGATTCCGCAGGCCTAGGAAAATCCCTACAGAATATCCTCAATGGCAGTGCTTCTCAAACATTAAAGTTACACAAGAATTGCCTGGTGAGTTTGTAAAAACGGTTTCTGAGGCCCATCCTCTGAGATTTTAATTCAGCAGATCAGGAGAGGCACATGAACTTATAGTTTAACTGGCGGAGCCAGAGCTCCTGCTCTGTGGAACACACTTTGAGAACCACTGCCCCACCGCTAATAATCAGAGTCAGCAATCTTATAAAAGGCAAGGTGATTTGCTTGTACATTAAAGTTTGAGGAGCACTGCTTTAGGGGATGAGTGAACAAGTTTGGGTTTTTTTCCTTCCTACTACAATATCAGGATAGGGAGATGGTGAAAAGAAATATTTTCAAAAGAAACTAAATCTAAGTGCTTAAATCACACTCTTTTGTGATGAAACAAACCCATCTGGCCCCCTTGCTCACTTTCCTCAATGAAGCATCCTCATCCCTTCCTTTATCCGCCTCTCCATCCTCACTGCACCTTCCTGAAGGCTCACCAGGAGGCAGAGGTCCCATATGAACTTCACTATCTGCATGTTATGGATTTCCTGTGAAAATCTAGTATTCATATAATTTTTTCTAGTCAATAAAAACTATACTGCCATTACAGAATAAAGTTTGAATTCTATATATTTATAAAACTTTGTGTAAGTAACTTCATAAATAAATAAACAGAAGAATAATTTTATTAGATTGATTTGGAAACAGGGCCATGACAAAAGTTAAGAAACATCAAGTGGCCTCTAGGTCACCCACATCTCAGAGAGAGAGGAAGGACAGTCTCTTGACTGATTGTATTGTATGTAATTGTGTGTGTGCGTGCTCAGTCATATCCATGGACTGTATCCCGCCAGGCTCCCCATCCATGAAATTTTCCAGGCAAGAATACTGGAGTGGGTTGCCATTTCCTTCTCCAGGGGATCTTCCCAACCCAGGTATCGAACCCACGTCTCCTGTGTTTTCTATACTGGTAGGCAGATTCTTTGCCACTTAGCCACTGGGAGAGCCCATATGTAACTTTATTTTGCATGCAATTACATCAACTAAACAAGAATAACACACGATTAAACAGGTTGTCATCATCCCATATGATGAGCCTGTACCTAGAGGATAAAATAGAAAATGTGAAAAAAATTTTTCTATTTCTTTACTTTTATACCTATATGAGATGATGGATAGTCACTAAACTTACTGTGATGATCATTTCATGATGTAAGTTACTAATCTATATACCTTATACTTGTATAGTAAAAGTGAAAGTGTTAGTCGCTCAGCCATCTCCATCTCTTTGTGACTCCATGGACTGTAGCCTGCCAGTCTCCTCTGTCCATGGAATTCTCCAGGCAAGAATACAGGAGTGGGTTGCCATTCCCTGCTCCAGGGGATCTTCCAAACCCAGGGACTGAACTCGAGTCTCCTGCAATGTGGGCAGGTTCTTTACCATCTGAGCATCAGGGAAGCCAGTACAGTGCTGGATGTCAATTAGCTCTCAGTAAAGCTAAGAGGAAAAAAGTTGAAGAGGTAAATAGATCAAGTCTTCACAATGGGAATGGCCTGAATTCACATGACTAACAACACTTTTTTGCTGCTGATTCATGCTCCTGTAGGTTTAGCGGCTCCTGACAAGTTACAGAAAAGTTATCTATTAATAAGTTACAGAAGCGTCCCAAGTCCAGTCACACACTGCAGAAATGTGATTTGAACTAGCAACCACCTCCTAACCTATAATAACCCTTGCCTCGTTCACATAAAACTACCACATAGACTACCTCCTTCAGTTATTTCCATAATCAATGAGCCTCTTGCTGATCTAAAATTTGACACATAAATGAGTAGATTTCAGGTTTGTTAAGTGTCAAGAGCAAAGGAGAACACAGAAAAACAAGAAAATCCAAAGAAAAGAGGAAATATATGTATACCTATATTTAATGGCTGATTCACTTTGCCGTACAGTAGAAACTAATACAACACTGTAAAGCAATTATATCCAATAAAAATTAATTTAAAAAACACCACATTCAGTCTCATTTTCTCCAAGAAATTCAGTGCACACAAAGACAGCACTAGACGGATAATGCTGACCAAGGTTCTAACACCAGTTTTGCTACTAGATACCTTGAAGCAATTCACCTGGCCTCCCATTTCTTTTGAAATGAGGCTATTATATGCAAGATAAATACTTCTATATCTAGGGGTTTATAATTATTCTGGGTATCCATGCCATCAGAAAGCCAAAGAAATAGCTCAGATCAGATCAGTTGCTCAGTCATGTCCGACTCTTTGCAACCCCATGAATCACAGCACGTCAGGCCTCCCTGTCCATCACCAACTCCCAGAGTTCACTCAAACTCACGTCTATCGAGTCAGTGATGCCATCCAGCCATCTCATCCTCTGTCGTCCCCTTCTCGTCTTGCCCCCCAATCCCTCCCAGCATCAGAGTCTTCTCCAATGAGTCAACTCTTAGCCTGAGTTTCAGCTGGAAAGTACTAGAGTTTCAGCTTTAGCATCATTCCTGCCAAAGAAATCCCAGGGCTGATCTCCTTCAGAATGGACTGGTTGGATCTCCTTGCAGTCCAAGGGACTCTCAAGAGTCTTCTCCAACACCACAGTTCAAAAGCATCAATTCTTCAGCGCTCAGCCTTCTTCACAGTCCAACTCTCACATCCATACATGACCACAGGAAAAACCATAGCCTTGACTAGATGGACCTTTGTTGGCAAAGTAATGTCTCTGCTTTTGAATACTCTATACATGGACATCACCAGATGGTCAACACCGAAATTAGATTGATTATATTCTTTGCAGCCAAAGATGGACAAGCTCTATACAGTCAGCAAAAACAAGACCAGGAGCTGACTGTGGCTCAGACCATGAACTCCTTATTGCCAAATTCAGACTTAAATTGAAGAAAGTAGGGAAAACCACTAGACCATTCAGGTATGACCTAAATCAAATCCCTTATGATTATACAGTGCAAGTGAGAAATAGATTTAAGGGCCTAGATCTGATAGATAGAGTGCCTGATGAACTATGGAAAAGAAACAGCTACTCAGAAGCAAATGGAAAATAACCATTGTGGATAAAGACTTAAGAGCCTCAGTCCCACTAGCCCCACACAAGGTATCCCCTAATCCCAGGTCAGAACTTCGTACTACATGCTGCCCAGACACGGGCATATAATGGGGTTTATTCCCATGAGCATCCTCCCTAACTTATTCAACTAGACATCTTCCATGAATACCACCCAGATGCCGAAATCAAGATCTCCATTCTTGGGTATCAGGGCTTCCCTTGTAGCTCAGCTGGTAAAGAATCTGCCTGCAATGTGGGAGACCTGGGTTCGATCCCTGGGTTGGGAAGATCCCCTGGAAAAGGGAATGGCTACCCACTCCAGGATTGTGGTCTGGAGAAGTCCATGAACTGTATAGTCCATGGGGTCGCAAAGAGTCAGACACGACTGAATGACTTTCACTTTCAGAGAGTTCAAGCTGCCCCCAAAACACATATAACTGAATGGAAATTGAAGGCCTCACACACCTCCTTCCTACTACATGCTGTAAATCATTTTCTTAGAGACAAATCATAGCCCTCTTTTTTGAAGACATGTGGGTAGTTCATAAATAACCATCTGTGACAGTGCTTGCCTGGGACCTCCTTCTCTGAAGAGATCTGAAATTAAAAGAACCATGCATGTCAACTTTAGGACAATCTAGATGATATGTTCAGTGAAAAGACTGAAAGCAGAGAATGGGGAAACTTTTGGTTATCCTATTTCTAAAAAGTCAAATAAACCTCCGAGAAATGGCCATCATTTGCTTTAGTGGCATCTGCATCTCCTTGTTTTGGTCACAGCCACAATTTTTATTTGCAAACCAGGCCTTCCGCTCTCAATGGACCCATGTCTTCAGTCCAAGGGTCCTTTTCCTCTAGGAATTTTATGTTCTGCATGAATCAATTTGCATAGTAACTAAAATGGATCATTAAACTCTGAAATTTTTTTAAAAAGAGAGAAAGCAAGAAACACCCTTTTCTTATTTTGGTTCAAGGATACTCCTACATAGTTCATGGAGTTGAAAGGTGCAGAAGATGAAGGATCTTCCTCTCCAGCTGAAAGACTAAGGCATGAAATATACAAGCATGCCACACAGAGGTCAAGAAAAGGAATGCAAAAAAAAATTTTAATTTAATTTAAAATATTGGGCCTCCCATCTCTTGAGGGGGGCAATGTTATTTAGTTAGAATAGGAAAAAAGAGTCCAAAATGGCAGTGGCTAAAAGAGAGACAAAGAAAGGGAAGAGCCCGGGAAAAGGGAACAAATGAAAAATCTTAGGACCAGAGTGAGAACCTCAGGTGAAACAAACACACCCCATTCCTGGCTAGCCCTAATTTGCATAATCATGCTCAGTGGGGACAAGACAAAACCTATAAAAAGAGGGAGCCAAGACAGGTTGGGGCTTCTCCTTTACAGTCGGTTCACCTTCACACCTCAAAGGTGTACTATCCTTTATTTACTGAATACAACTCTGAGTTGTAACAGAGCAGTAACACTGGTCCACTGTTCCAAATCTTTGTTGTGCAAGACAGAACCAAGGAAATTACATACTCTCCCAACATATGAAGATACCTGAAATGATTATTCTAATTAAAATGACTCTTTTTTTGGAAAAGACAAAAAAGAGAGAGAGAGAAAAGGAATACAGCCAGATCATCCATCTAAGTATTGGGAAGAAATGAGAGGTAGGAAAAAAATGGGACAGCTAAGCAGTAGCCTTTTTCTTAGTGTCAAAACCCTGATTTTTATTCTGAAGCAGGGCTAAAAAGGGGCTTCCCAGGTGCTAAAGAATCTGCCTGCAATGTGGGAGACCTGGGTGCAATGTGGGAACCCCAAGTTCAGTCCCTAGGCAGGGAAGATCCCCTAGAGAAGGGAATAGCAACCCACTACAGTATTCTTGCCTGGAGAATTCCATGGACAGAGGAGCCTGGTGGGCTACAGTCCATGGGGTCACAAGAGTCAGACATGACTGAGTGCCTAACACTACTACTACTAAGGCTAAAGAAAACTGCATTTCCCAGATATTCCTGCATGAAGGTGTAATCACGTGACTATGTCTGGGCCAGCGACTTTCACGAAAAAGTGTTAAGCTGGCTTCCAAAAAGCTCTGGAAAAAAAAAGAACTTAATGATTAGATCTAGACTTATATTGAGAACTCTGATTACAGAGAAAGAAATCTTATTAACACAGTACCCCACTGCAGTCAACAATTAATTCAAGGACTATCATGAGGAACAAAGAAATGCTTGCAAATGTACAAAATAAGCAGCAAGCATCCTTGTAAACAATATTAAGTTATGTATCAGTCACACACTACAAGTTATAAAATACCACAAGTAGTTACAATGGGTCCTTACCAACAAGAACACTGGTTCTTCCACATTTAAGAAAGTTATTCAGAACACTACAGCATTTAGCAGGAGACTGGGCTTCCACAGAATCTACTATGTCCACAAATCTTTTATCCTTGGTCCTGAAAGCCAAAATCAGGGTTTTAATTTTCAGTTCAGTTCAGTTGATCAGTCGTGTCTGACTCTTTGCAACCCCATGAATCGCAGCACGCCAGGCCTCCCTGTCTATCACCAACACCCAGAGCCTACTTAAACTCATGTCCATTGAGTCAGTGATGCCATCCAGCCATCTCATCCTCTGTCGTCCCCTTCTCCTCTTGCCCCCAATCCCTCCCAGCATCAGAGTCTTTTCCAATGAGTCAACTCTTCACATGAGGTGGCCAAAGTACTGAAGTTTCAGCTTTAGCATCAGTCCTTCCAATGAACACCCAGGACTGATCTTTAGAATGGACTGGTTGGATCTCCTTGCAGTCCAAGGGACTCTCAAGAGTCTTCTCCAACACCACACTTCAAAAGCATCAATTCTTCAGCGCTCAGCCTTCTTCACAGTCCAGCTCTCACATCCATACATGACCACTGGAAAAACCATAGCCTTGACTAGATGGACCTTTGTTGGCAAAGTAATGTCTCTGCTTTTGAATATGCTATCTAGGTTGGTCATAACTTTCCTTCCAAGGAGTAAGCGTCTTTTAATTTCATGGCTGCGATCACCATCTGCAGTGATTTTTGAGCCCAGAAAAATAAAGTCTGACACTGTTTCCACTGTTTCCCCATCTATTTCCCATGAAGTGATGTGACCAGATACCATGATCTTCGTTTTCTGAATGTTGAGCTTTAAGCCAACTTTTTCACTCTCCTCTTTCACTTTCATCAAGAGGTTCTTGAGTTCCTCTTTACTTTCTGCCGTAAGAGTGGTGTCATCTGCATATCTGAGGTGATTGGTATTTCTCCTGGCAATCTAGATTCCAGCTTATGCTTCCTCCAGCCCAACATTTCTCATGATGTACTCTGCATATGCGTTAAATAAGCAGGGTGACAATATACAGCCTTGACGTACTCCTTTTCCTATTTGGAACCAGTCTGTTGTTCCATGACCAGTTCTAACTGTTGCTTCCTGACCTGCATACAGATTTCTCAAGAGGCAGGTCAGGTGGTCTGGTATTCCCATCTCTTTCAGAATTTTCCACAGTTTATTGTGATCCACACAGTCAACGGCTTTGACATAGTCAATAAAACAGAAATAGATGTTTTTCTGGAACTCTCTTGCTTTTTCCATGATCCAACAGATGTTGGAAATTTGATCTCTGGTTCCTCTGCCTTTTCTAAAACCAGCTTGAACATCTGGAGTTTACAGTTCACATATTGCTGAAGCCTGGCTTGGAGAATTTTGAGCATTACTTTACTAGTGTGTGAGATGAGTACAATTGTGCAGTAGTTTGAGCATTCTTTGGCATTGCCTTTCTTTGGGTTTGGAATGAAAACTGACCTTTTCAGTCCTGTGGCCACTGCTGAGTTTTCCAAATTTGCTGGCATACTGAGTGTAGCACTTTCACAGCATCATCTTTCAGGATTTTAACTTTACTATATTATAACCATGGTTGTTAGGAATTTCTGATAAAAAGTTTATACTCATGTTAAAAATAAATGTTTCTGAATCTACCTTTCTTCTTTAGTTGTGTTGTAACAGTTTCTATTAGACTCAAGTAACAAAGAGCCATATGAACATCTTTTTTTTTTTTTTTTTTTTTACTTCTCAATTCTAAATATCTGGCTTCTCCAAAAACTTTCACTTCAGCCAGAATAATACCTTGAAGGAGGTAGGTGCTCAATAAATAGCTGTTAAGCTGATCTTAGCATAGTAATGGACTGGAATGGGTGAATTTAGCTCAGATGACCATTATATCTACTACTGTGGGCAGGAATCCCTCAGAAGAAATGGAGTGGCCATCATGGTCAACAAAAGAGTCCAACATGCAGTACTTGGATGCAATCTCAAAAATGACAGAATGATCTCTGTTTGTTTCCAAGACAAACCATTCAATATTACAGTAATCCAAATCTATGCCCCAACCAGTAACACGGAAGAAGCTGAAGTTGAACGGTTCTATGAAGACGTACATGACCTTTTAGAACTAACACACAAAAAAGATGTCCTTTTCATTATAGGGGACTGGAATGCAAAAGGAGGAAGTCAAGAAACACCTGGAGTAACGGGCAAATTTGGCCTTGGAATACGGAATGAAGCAGGGCAAAGACTAATAGAGTTTTGCCAAGAAAATGCACTAGTCATAACAAACACCCTCTTCCAACAACATAAGAGAAGACTCTATACATGGACATCACCAGATGGTCAACAATGAAATTAGATTGATTATATTCTTTGCAGCCAAAGATGGACAAGCTCTATACAGTTAGCAAAAACAAGACCAGGAGCTGACTGTGGCTCAGACCATGAACTCCTTATTGCCAAATTCAGACTGAAATTGAAGAAAGTAGGGACAATCACTAGGCCATTCAGGTGTGACCTAAATCAAATCCCTTATGATTATACAGTGGGAGTGAGAAATAGATTTAAGGGCCTAGATCTGATAGATAGAGTGCCTGATGAACTATGGATGGAGGTTCATGACATTGTACAGGAGACAGGGATCAAGACCATCCCCAAAGAAAAGAAATACAAAAATGCAAAATGGCTGTCTGGGGAGGCCTTACAAATAGCTGTGAAAAGAAGAGAAGCGAAAAGCAAAGGAGAAAAGGAAAGATATAAACATCTGAATGCAGAGTTCCTAAGAATAACAAGAAGAGATAAGAAAGCCTTCTTCAGCGATCAATGGAAAGAAATAGAGGAAAACAACAGAATGGGAAAGACTAGGGATCTCTTCAAGAAAATCAGAGATACCAAGGGAACATTTCATGCAAAGATGGACTCGATAAAGGACAGAAATGGTATGGACCTAACAGAAGCAGAAGATATTAAGAAGAGGTGGCAAGAATACACAGAAGAACTGTACAAAAAAGAGCTTCACGACCCAGACAATCATGATGGTGTGATCACTGACCTAGAGTCAGACATCCTGGAATGTGAAGTCAAATGGGCCTTAGAAAGCATTACTACGAACAAAGCTAGTGGAGGTGATGGAATTCCAGTGGAGCTATTCCAAATCCTGAAAGATGATGCTGTGAAAGTGCTACACTCAGTATGCCAGCAAATTTGGAAAACTCAGCAGTGGTCACAAGATTGGAAAAGGTCAGTTTTCATTCCAATCCCAAAGAAAGGCAATGCCAAAGAATGCTCAAACTACCACACAATTGCACTCATCTCACACGCTAGTAAAGTAATGCTCAAAATTCTCCAAGCCAGGCTTCAGCAATATGTGAACCGTGAACTTCCTGATGTTCAAGCTGGTTTTAGAAAAGGCAGAGGAACCAGAGATCAAATTTCTAACATCTGCTGGATCATGGAAAAAGCAAGAGAGTTCCAGAAAAACATCTATTTCTGCTTTATTGACTATGTCAAAGCCGTTGACTGTGTGGATCACAATAAACTGTGGAAAATTCTGAAAGAGATGGGAATACCAGACCACCTGATCTGCCTCGAGAAATCTGTATGCAGGTCAGGAAGCAACAGTTAGAACTGGACATGGAACAACAGAGTGGTTCCAAATAGGAAAAGGAGTACGTCAAGGCTGTATATTGTCACCCTGCTTATTTAACTTATATGCAGAGCACACCATGAGAAACGCTGGACTGGAAGAAACACAAGCTGGAATCCAGATTGCGAGGAGAAATATCACCTCAGATATGCAGATGACACCACCCTTACGGTAGAAAGTGAAGAGGAACTCAAAAACCTCTTGATGAAAGTGAAAGAGGAGAGTGAAAAAGTTGGCTTAAAGCTCAACATTCAGAAAACGAAGATCATGGCATCTGGTCACATCACTTCATGGGAAATAGATGGGGAAACAGTGGAAACAGTGTCAGACTTTATTTTTCTGGGCTCAAAAATCACTGCAGACAAATTCATCAATGGGACATCTGGGCGCCGAGTAAATACCACAAACAGCTTCGGAGTGCTGGCGGAGGACGTCGGACACCCAGAAAAGCAACTCACTGCCTTCTAAAGGAGGTAGGAAAGAATATAGAAGCCAGAGAGAGACAAAGAGGGAGGGGCGGACCTCTGTCCGGGGAAGGGAGTCTTAAAAAGAGAAGTTTCCAAACACCAGGAAACACTCTCCCTGCGGAATCTGCGCCGAACCTGGGAAACACGGAGACTATCATAACAGGGAGGAGAACAGTTGAGCAATTAGAACCCACAGACTGCGGGCCCTGCGGTAACTTCCGCAGCGGAAAAGCACCGCTGCAAACGCCCGCATCTGCCATTGGGGAGCCGGGGCTGGGCAGGGAGACGCCTTGGCCGTTCCCACGCGGGACGCTCCGCTGCCGGCGCCCCCCCCCCGCCCCCCCCCCCCCCCCCCCCCCCCCCCCCCCCCCCCCCCCCCCCCCCCCCCCCCCCCCCCCCGCCCCCCCCCCCCCCCCCCCGCCCCCGCCCCCCCCGGGGCCCCCCCCCCCCCCCCCCCCCCCCCCCCCCCCGCCATTCCCGTCGCCGACCCCTCCCCCTCTGCAGGCCTCAGCGCAGACTTCGTTCGCCTGTGCACAGAACAAAGAACTATACAGACCAACCACAGAGAAAGGGGCCTATAGATCTTGAGAAATTTAAGCCGGAACAAGGAACTAGCTGAAAATGAACTGAACCCACAACAATAATAGAGAAACTCTTATATATATTGTTACTATTTTTCCCATCATTATTTCCTTTTTTTTTCTTTTCTTTTTTTAATATATATATATTTTTAAAATTTTTATTATTTTTTAATTGGAAAAAGGAAAACAAAAATTTTTTTTTTCCCTTTTAATTTTTTTTTGTTGTTGTTTGTTTTGTTTCTTTTATTTTTTTATTATTATTATTTTTTTTATCCTCTAGTACTTTTTTAATCTCCACGTTTAGATATAACTTTTGCGACCCTGTTTTGTTTTTTTTTTTTCTTTTTCCTTTTTGTCCTTTGCTTTTTTCCTTTCCTTTTTTCTTTTCTTTACTGATTACTGACTAGATCTGTCTCTCTCCTTCACACTCCCTCCTTTTATCCTCCTGACCACCTCTGTCTCCTTCCTCCCTTTTTCCTTCTATGTATAATTCCGTGAACATCTCTGAGCAGTCCAGTTGTGGAATGCATTATAGAAGAAGAAGTTTTTGAGACTACTGTAAAAATAAGACCAATAACTGGAACCAGGAGGCTTAAGTCCATACCCTGATCCCACGAAACACTAATTGACAGGAGCTCATTAAAAGCCTCCATACCTACTCTGAAACCAAGCATCACACAAAGACCAGCAAGTTCCACAACAAGACATACCAAGCAAATTCTCCAGAAAAACAAGAACACAGCCTGAGCTCCAATACACAGGCTACACAAAGCGACCCCAAAAGCATAGACATCTCATAACTCACTACTAGACACTCCACTGCACCCCAGAGAAAAGAAATCCAGCTCCACCCACCAGAACACCGATACAAGCTTCCATAAACAAGAAACCTCGACAAGCCACCAGTACAAACCCACATATAGTGCAGAAACGCCACAATAAAGAGAACTCCACAGACTACCAGAATACAGTAAAGACGCCCCAAACTTAGCAATTTAAACAAGATGAAAAGACAGAAGAATTCCCAGCAGGTAAAGGAACAGGATAAAAGCCCACCAAACCAAACAAAAGAGGAAGAAATAGCGAACCTACCTGATAAAGAATTCCGAATAATGATCGTTAAATTAATCCAAAATCTGGAAAGCAAAATGGAATCATGGATAAATAGTCTGGAGAAAAGCATTGAGAAGACGCAAGAAAGATTTAACAAGGACCTAGAAGAAATAAAAAAGAATCAACATATAATGAATAATGCAATAAATGAGATCCAAAACACTCTGGAGGCAACAAATAGTAGAATAACAGAGGCAGAAGATAGAATTAGCGAATTAGAAGATAGAATGGCAGAATTAAAGGAATCAGAGGAGAAAAAAGAAAAACGAATTAAAAGAAATGAGGACAATCTCAGAGACCTCCAGGACAATATTAAACGTTACAATATTAGAATCATAGGAGTCCCAGAAGAAGAAGACAAAAAGAAAGACCATGAGAAGATACTAGAGGAGATAATAGTTGAAAACTTCCCTAAAATGGGGAAGGAAATAATCACTCAAGTCCAAGAAACCCAGAGAGTCCCAAATAGGATAAACCCAAGACGAAACACCCCAAGACACATATTAATCAAATTAACAAAGATCAAACACAAAGAACAAATATTAAAAGCAGCAAGGGAAAAACAACAAATAACACACAAGGGAATTCCCATAAGGATAACAGCTGATCTTTCAATAGAAACTCTCCAAGCCAGGAGGGAATGGCAAGACATACTTAAAGTGATGAAAGAAAAGAACCTACAGCCCAGATTATTGTACCCAGCAAGGATCTCATTCAAATATGAAGGAGAAATCAAAACCTTTACAGACAAGCAAAAGCTGAGAGAATTCAGCACCACCAAACCAGCTCTCCAACAAATACTAAAGGACATTCTCTAGACAGGAAACACAAAAAGGATATATAAATTCAAACCCAAAACAACAAAGTAAATGGCAACGGGATCATATTTATCATTAATTACCTTAAATGTAAATGGGTTGAATGCCCCAACCAAAAGACAGAGACTGGCTGAATGGATACAAAAACAAGACCCCTCCATATGAATGAAACTAGAACACTTTCTAACACCATACACAAAAATAAACTCAAAATGGATTAAAGAGCTAAATGTAAGACCAGAAACCATAAAACTCCTAGAGGAAAACATAGGCAAAACACTCTCTGACTTACATCACAGCAGGATCCTCTATGACCCACCTCCCAGAATATTGGAAATAAAATCAAAAATGAACAAATGGGACCTAATCAAACTTAAAAAGCTTTTGCACAACAAAGGAAACTATAAGCAAGGTGAAAAGACAGCCTTCAGAATGGGAGAAAATAATAGCAAATGAAGCAACTGACAAACAACTAATCTCAAAAATATACAAGCAACTTCTACAGCTCAATTCCAGAAAAATAAATGACCCAATCAAAAAATGGGCCAAAGAACTCAATAGACATTTCTCCAAAGAAGACATACAGATGGCTAACAAACACATGAAAAGATGCTCAATATCACTCATTATCAGAGAAATGCAAATCAAAACCACTATGAGATACCATTTCACGCCAATCAGTATGGCTGCTATCCAAAAGTCCACAAGCAATAAATGCTGGAGAGGGTGCGGAGAGAAGGGAACCCTCTTGCACTGTTGGTGGGAATGCAAACTAGTACAGCCACTTTGGAGAACAGTATGGAGATTCCTCAAAAAACTGCGAATAGAACTGCCTTATGATCCAGCAATCCCACTGCTGGGCATATACACTGAGAAAACCAGAATTGAAAGAGACACCTGTACCCCAATGTTCATAGCAGCACTGTTTGCAATAGCCAGCCCATAAAAAAAACATGGAAGCAACCTAGTTGTAAAAAAAAAAAAAAAAAAAAAAAAAATATATGGAATTTAGAAAGATGGTAAAAAATAACCCTTTTAGAAAAGAAAAAAATAGAGAGAGAAAAGAAGAGATGGATGGGGGGGGGGGGGAGGGAGGAGGAGAGGGAAGAGTGGAAAGAAAAAAGAAAAAAAAAAAAATATAAAAAAAATAAAATAATAAAAAAAAAAAAAAAAATATAAAAATTTAAAAATATAAAAAATTATGAATTTTTTATGTAAGAAAAAAAAAAAAAAAAAATAAGAAAAAAAAAAAAAAAAAAAAAAAAAAAAGAAAATGGAGATAGGAAAAAAAAAAAAAAAGAACAATAGGAAAGGAAAGAAAAAAAAAAAAAAGAGAAAAAAAAAAAAAAAAAAGAGAAAAATTAGAAAAAAAAAAAGAAAAAGAGAAGAAAAGATTTTTTTTTGCGGGTGTGTATGGATGAGAGAGAGAGGGAAAAGGAAAAGAGGGAGGAGAAAAAAAAGAGATGGAATTGAGGTGTGGGGGAGGAGAAGGAGGGGAGCGTGGGGGGGGAAGGGAAAAAAAAACAACAAATCAGAAGGAGAGGAGCACAGGGATATTTTTGGGAGGAATGATGATAAAAAAGAAAAACCAAAAAATTCCAGATAAAACACAGGCAAAGAGTGACTCATTGGAAAAAGACTCTGAGGCTGGGAGGGATTGGGGGCAAGAGGAGAAGGGGACGACAGAGGATGAGATGGCTGGATGGCATCATTGACTCGATGGATGTGAGTCTGAGTGAACTCCGGGAGTTGGTGATGGACAGGGAGGCCTGGCGTGCTGCGATTCATGGGGCTGCAAAGAGTCGGACATGACTGATGGACTGATCTGATCTGATCTGAGCATAGTAACACATTGGTGCTGCTACTAAGTCACTTCAGTCATTCCGACTCTGTACGACCCCATAGATGGCAGCCCATCAGTCTCCCCCGTCCCTGGGATTCTCCAGGCAAGAACACTGGAGTGGGTTGCCATTTCCTTCTCCAATGTGTGAAAGTGAGAAGTGAAAGTGAAGTCGCTCAGTCGTGTCTGACTCCTATCAACCCCCTGGACTGCAGCCTACCAGGCTCCTCCATCCATGGGATTTTCCAGGCAAGAGTACTGGAGTAGGGTGCCATCGCCTTCTCCAAGTAACACATTAGGTGAACATTATAGGAAGTGAACCTAAGTGTTCTTCACGGAGATGAGAATGGTGGTAAGTATTCTCTTTTTGATCTGGATACAGCTTTTTACCATGTTCTTTATTACCAAGTGAACGGATATATATAGCCTTTTTGGCTAAAAATATACCTTTCTCCACATCACTGGCATTGTGTAAATGGCCATAAATCACAATCAGTCCTTGTCATAAGAAAAGCTGTGTCAACTTGAGTTTGTCTGCCTCATAAGAGAGATGCAAGTGTAAAATCAAACAGATATTTAAGTGTTTGGGAAATAAACACTCCTATACAGAAGGAAAGGACTATTAGGGCTAGAATTATAAACACATATACCTTTTTATACAAGACTCTGGACAGGAACTCAGGATGAAGATGGTTTCTCTTGGCATTCATTTGGTAGAGTTTAATTTTGTCTGATGAATATTTGAATCCAAAGCACTTCAGGGATAGTGTCAACATATGCAATATTTTGGGTTGTATCTCCTTTCTGTACCAAAAGCAATGTTAGACATATGAAAGTCTTAAAATCCTAATTATTGGGTAGACCAGTGGCAGAGTGGAGAGACATGGAATTAAGGTTCACTTTTAAGAAATAGACATGTCCTGTATTTCTCTATTAGATGCACTTTGGCTTTTTTTCAGAGTGCATACAAATTACAGAAGATACTGTTAGTATGTCAGATGTCTTCTAAAAATCCTGGAAGACTTGCCCAGACCATTTTTTCAGTCTAGAGAGGTCTAGAATCCCATTTGGGGGGACTTCAGATGTTGCCAAGTACTGAAAGTAGACGATGCATAGAAGAAGAACCCTCCAAAACTAACTCCTCTGCTTTGCTGACCCCAAAGAATCCAAAAGAAAGGGACCCTCTCACTCAAAGTAATTCCCTGTCAACAATGGTTAGGGAGGGGAAAAGTATTTTCAAGATGGTTCAGAGTTGAAGGATAGAAGGCAGAGATGTAAACTGATTTGGAATTGATTATGGGGTCACTAGAAAGGATCATAAATGTTCACTTTTAGCTATTACTGGCATTTTTTATAAAATCCCAAGACCATCATTAGAGCCTTATTAATTAAGATATGTAATCCACACACAACTAGACTACAAACTTCTAATACATGGTTGTTATTTTTTATTGTTGAGGTTTGTTTTGTCTTGTTTTGTTTTGAGAAAGAAATCTCAGCTACCAAAGGCTCACCAGTTGCAGGGTTTCAAACGCAGTTATAGAAGCACTGGTCTCCAATGACTCAACTTGGAAAGAAAAGTCTCCCACACAACTCACCCATTAGACAAGACGAAATATACACCTACTTCAGGACACCTTACATTTTGGACAAATGGCCTTAAATTTACTTCACAGTCAGTAGTTCACCAGAGAAAACTTAGATTTGGATCCTATTATTTAATACACTAAATCCACAGCTCAAAGTCCATCTTGCCAGATAGATGAATATATCTATAACTAGTGATGGGAATTAAACCTGAGTATGCTAGGAGCCCTGATTACAGTTATTAAATTTTCTGTATTGTGAGAAATGACTTTCATATTGGCAAGTATGGGATATATGAAACTGTGCATAGTGGTACAAAGGAAGAAATCCTGAGATTGAGTCAAGACCAGATTTAGTGTCAGTTCTGCCACTATCTGGCTGAAGACCTTAGACCACACATCACTTTAGATCTAAGTTTACTCGTTTATTTAACAACCATGATCTGATCACAGATCTACAGGTACACAACTTTGCTCAGCTGTAAAAGAGGAAATAAAACCCAGTTTATAGAATGGGTGTTAGACTTAAATGAGACAATGGGTGTTCTTTGCATCCAAGACACACCATTTCTATTCTTCTTTCACCCCAAGTAGGCAACTAATATTTCAACCCTTTTACAACAAGGGGCTGAATAATTAGATAAACTGTCTATTAAATCAAGTGATTGGTCCCTTCCAATTCCACAATGCTTTGTTTTATATTTTCCAATAGTTCATCACTACATCATTCTTCCTAAATAACTGCAACTTACTCAGATTTACTGGTTATTGCTGAATAACAAGAGCCTCAAACTATAAAATCTACCTCTATATGTAAGGAAAATAAAATATTTGAAATATAAAAAAATCAAATGGTTTATAAGAAAACTTTCTTTTCACAACAGTGAGAGACTTTATTTTCTTGGGCTCCAAAATCACTGCAGATGGTGACTGCAGCAATGAAATTAAAAGACGCTGGCTCTTTGGAAGAAAAGCTATGACCAACCTAGAGAGCATATTAAAAAGCAGAGACATTACTTTGCCAACAAAGGTCCATCTAGGCAAAGCTATGGTTTTTCCAGTAGTTACATATGGATATGACAGTTGGACCAAAGAGAAAGGTGACTGCTAAGAAAGTTGCACTTTCTTAGCACTTCCAAAAAGAAAGGAGAATTGATGTTTTTGAACTGTAGTGTTGGAGAAGACTCTTGAGAGTCCCTTGGACTGCAAGGAGATCAAACCAGTCCATTCTAAGGGAAATCAGTCCTGTATATTCATTGGAAGGATTGATGCTGAACTTGAAGCTTCAATATTTTGGCCACCTGGTGCAAAGAACTGACTCATTAGAAAAGACCCTGATACTGGGAAAGACTGAAGGCAGGAGGAGAAGGGGATGACAGAGGATTAGATGGTTGGATGGCATCAATGACTCAATGGACAAGAGTTTACGCAAGCTCCAGGAGTTCGTGGACAGGGAAGCCTGACATGCTGCAGTCCATGGGGTTGCAGAGTCGGACAAAACTGAGCAACTGAACTGACACACAATCTAAATGAGAGTATTCTTAAGAAACACAACAGGGTCTTTGTATCTTGACAGTTTGTTGCTGCTGCTGCTACTGCTAAGTCGTTTCAGTCGTGTCCGACTCTGAAAGAAGATGATTTCATAGAAGAAATCATCTATGGGGTCGTGTGCGACCCCATAGATGGCAGCCCACCAGGCTCCCCCATCCCTGGGATTCTCCAGGCAAGAACACTGGAGTGGGTTGCCATTTCCTTCTCCAATGCATGAAAGTGAAAAGTGAAAGTGAAGTCGCTCAGTCGTGTCCAACTCTTAACGACCCCATGGACTGCAGCCTACCAGGCTCCTCTGTCCATGGGATTTTCCAGGCAAGAGTACTGGAGTGGGTGAAACTTAAAAAAAAAAAAAAAAAAAGAAACTCTTCAAGGTAATTTTCCAAACCTCAACTTCCATATACTTTTCTCCAAATAACAAGCGAAATAAACGATCACATGGTACATATACAATGGAATATTACTCAGACATACAAAGGAACAAAACTGTGTCATTTGTAGAGGTGTGGATAAACAAGAGAGTCTGTCACACAGAGTGAAGCAATTCAGAAAGAGAAAAACAAATGTCATGTACTATCACTTACATATGTGGGATCTAGAAAAATGGTACTGCTACTGCTAAGTCACTTTAGTCGTGTCCGACTCTGTGTGACCCCATAGACGGCAGCCTAACAGGCTCCCCCGTCCCTGGGATTCTCCCGGCAAGAACACTGGAGTGGGTTGCCATTTCCCTCTCCGATGCATAAAAGTGAAAAGTGAAAGTGAAGCCGCTCAGTCGTGTCCGACTCTTAGCGACCCCGTGGACTGGAGCCTACCAGGCTCCTCCGTCCATGGGATTTTCCAGGCAAAAGTACTGAAGTGGGCTGCCATTGCCAGATGAACTTATTTGCAGGGCAGGAATACAGACACCGACATAGGGGACAGACATGGACATGGGGGCAAAGGGAGGGTGAGAACTAATTGGGAGACTGGGATTGACATATATACACTACCGTGGGTAAAACAGATGGCTAGTGTGAAGCCGCTCTACAGCGCAGAGAACTCAGCTAGCTCTGTGATGACCTAGAAGGGTGGGATAGGCCAGGGGAGGGGCGTCCAAGAGCGAGAGAGTAGATGTATACAGAGAGCTGACTCATGTCTTTGTCCCGCAGAAACTAACACGACTGTAAAGCAGTTATACCCCAATAAAAATAAAGAGTGACGTCAGAAACATGGAGGAAATCATGCCCCTAAAGCATTTCCTCAACAAATTTGGACTCTTTCACTTTAAGAGCAACAGGTTAGTCACGTCTAGTATCTTTTTATTATTTTGCTGTTATTTGGGTGACGTAGAAAAGGAGAGCTTTATTGCTTTGCCAGGTAAAGGGAGGCACACCGGACTTCTGCCTCAAAAACTGCATCACCTCTAGACTCTTTTAAAAGATGACTACAGCCCCTGGTCTGGGACCTGAAGTGAGAGAGACTTGCATTAGATGCAGCACTTGTCACAGGGCCCACTGGCTCTGAGTCACTATTTTCACACACAGTCATAAAGACCCCACAGAGACCTCCTTTACCAAAAACTGACACTGCTATAGCACGAGTTCAGGTTTACACAATGATTGCCTCCTCCAAAGCCTTCCATATATATAAAAGGTATTCCCAAATTTGCCATTTAATCTCCGCCTCCTTCTCCCAAAGCAGCCTCCTCTTTACCACTTATAAGTCTTCTCCTCTGAAGGACTGAATGCA
The DNA here is from genome assembly GCA_935064755.1 of Tragelaphus eurycerus. NCBI lineage: Eukaryota > Metazoa > Chordata > Mammalia > Artiodactyla > Bovidae > Tragelaphus > Tragelaphus eurycerus. Next base: position 3,863,347 of record CAKXYN010000034.1, on the reverse strand, counting down.
TATTGGGCCACTCAGCAGATATTCCACTCGACTCCATCAAAAGGATCTCATAAATTTGTTTTAATTTAGTAATGTAACATTCCTCTAGACTCACAGAAGTGTAGAGTGCAGAGTCATAAAGCTTTTAATGACAAAATCAAATATAACCCCGGGTCAGACTTCACATCTCATGCTATTTCTGGTATACCCAGTGATTTTGAGAGTGAGAGAGATGATTTTATGATGAAGGTATCACAATTGTGCATGGAATTTCTCTTTCACTATACCTCACCTCCCTCCCACCTCAAAATGTAGAGACAAGTTCTCAGGGACTCTGAAACCACAGTAACTCTGAACAGCTGTAAGTCATTGAGATACATATTAACCAATCAACTACTGACTATGTTATTAATAATGAAAGTATCAAATTTGCCAAGGTAGTGGAAAAAAAAGTTTCATTCTTCAAGAGGAACCAGCAACCAGTATGTTCAAGAAAGGATTTCCATAGGAAAACAGCCCCTGCCTCATCAGCACCTACAATAAACATGTTTATGAGCAAACAGTATCAGAAAAACATACTGTGAGTCTTAGAAACAGCATATGCCTCATTTCATAGGGGTTGCTATGGTGCTAGGCATTCTATTTTTACTGCATTTCAAAGAAATAACTGTAAAATGAGGGTCTATAACCAGCATGTAACACAATAAACAACAGCATCAACTTCTGCACCCTCATTGTAAATGGTTTCCCAATGCTTTAATTGAAAATGTAAATTTTAATATGCCTTGTGTTTGCTCTCAAAATAGTTTGGGACAAACTCTAAGATTTCTGTGTTTACAATCTCCATGTATAGGCCCAAAGAGAACAGAATTTACACATGAAGGATATCCTCAACACACACACATACACACAAGTCAGTAACAGAGGAGCCATGACAACAGAGTTCCTGAAGGACAGAAAGGAACACACAGGGAACTGTGTCTTGGAACACCAATGGGGTCACCACCAGCTTTGTCCTCTAGCTCAGCTCAGGCCTTTCAGAAAAGCAGGAGCAGTAACCAGTTCACACAACTTTCCTGAGATTGAACTTATAGTCGATCTGGGTAACTGTCCAATCGAGGTTGTATCTTGAGGATATCTCAAACTCTCATAAAAAACTGAGGCTCAAGAAAAGGCTTAAAGTTAGAGATGAGCATGGTTAAACTGCTGGTACCTAGTCACGTTTCAGCTCCTGACATAACCCGTCACCACTTGCCTCAGTCACCTGAGACTTAACTGTCTTGAGAAGCTCACATGCCTCCCCATCCCCTTCTCATGGACAGATCAGATCCAATACAACCAACAAGGGATTCATTTTCAAATTTTACTAACAGCTCATGTGGCTTGCTGCTAAGTCACTTCAGTCGTGTCCGACTCTGTGCAACCCCATAGACAGCAGCCCACCAGGCTCCCCTGTCCCTGGGATTCTCCAGGCAAGAACACTGCAGTGGGTTGCCATTTCCTTTTCCAATGCATGAAAGTGAAAGTGAAGTCGCTCAGTTGTGTCCAACTCTTCATGACCCCATGGACTACAGCCTACCAGGCTCCTCTGTCCATGGGATTTTCCAGGCAAGAGTACTGGAGTGGGTTGCCATTGCCTTCTCCATCATGTGGCTTAATATCATCCAAATAAACAACCCAATCAAAAAATGGGCAGAAGACCTAAACAGACATTTCTCCAAAGAAGACATACAGATGGCCAAGAGGCATATGGAAAGATAGTCAACATCTCTAATTATTAGAGAAATGCAAATCAAAACTACAGTGAGATGTCACCTCACAGTCAGAATGGCTATATCCAAAAATCCAAAGCTCAAATCTCTCTAAAAGATACATGAACGACAATTCAAGGACAGTAACTATTTGTTCAGAGAAACTTCATGTTTCTCTGAGTTTGTGAGCTTGATTTTTGTATTCTTCTTTCACTGGGGCAAAATTCAAGGTCATAGGTATTTCTACTTTTTCAGTCTGTGTTGTGTTAGTCGCTCGGGTGTCCAACTCTTTGCGACCCCATGGAGGTCCTCTGTAGCCCACCAGGGTCCTCTATGGAATTTTCTAGGCAAGAATACTAGAGTAGGTTGCCATTTCCTTCTCCACTTTTTCAGTCTATTCTTTAATACATTTCCCTCTCAGAATAATACAGGACTCAGTTTCAATGATGTAACTGTATATTTTCCCAACAAAAGTATTCATGTATATTTCCATAAATATTTTAACTTCTTCATCCAGAACATAAAATCCTTGTAGAAGACGTGCCTTCTATAGTCCAGCAAGAAATATGCTCTATACACTTTCCAAATCACCTTTAATACAAATTATAACCATGAAGAGCACTGAAAATTCTACTGTAAATTATCAAAAATACAGAAGCTAAATCACATAAATGAAAATCAATGAGTTCTACAAGGTTGATCTTAGAAATTCTTCTGTGCTTTAATATGAAGAATATAGATACAACTATGGGATAATTTCTAAAACGAGTTTCAGCTACTTAATTTGCTACTTTAAAGCACATCCACAAACAGAAATAATCAATCTGAAGAATTGGATTCACCTCTACACATAAGAGACATTTTTACACAGGTTCTTGAAAAATTCACCACACCAGCACATTAGGTACCATAAAGATTAAACATAATTACATTAAAAATAGTTTATTAAAAGAAACGGTGCTTATTTTATATACAGAAAGAACAGATCTATTTTTACTCTAATTTCCATGACTCATTCCCCACCCAACCACTGATGAAGTAGGTAACAACCGATCCTATTCTTCACTTCTAATTTATTCACCATTGTCTTATGCTGCTTTACCTCCCCCAAACAAACATTATTTATTCACTAAGTAAACATCTATTACCCACTGCTCTTAAGAAAAATGCTGGGTCCAGGGGCTCCATCTTAGTCTCCTTTTCCGGTTTCCCCCATCTGCCCTAATTTGTAGTACTGGAGTGGTCCAGGACTCACCCTGTCTCACCCTTAAGTCAGTCTACACCTGATCACTTGGGATCACTTGGTGGTCTCAACTAGTCTCCTGGTCTAACTAGCGTCCATCTTACGCTGACAACTCCTGAATTCACATATACTGCAGACCTCTTTGCTGAACTCCAGATTCACACATGGAATCCTTTACCCATCCTCTGCCACTAGACATCTTACAGAATCTCAAACGTTTAACATGCCCAACTAACTCCAGATCTCCTCCACCAAACCTGCCATCAACTTCATCCTTCTAGTTAGTCAGGTTGAAATCCTTGAAAGCATCCTTGAAAGCCCTTTCTGTCATACCCCACACCCAAGCCATCAATACACCTGTTTTTGAAGGCTGGCCAAGGAGACATTCTGACTTAAGCCTCTGCCCAATCTTGACACCTCTGCCTCCTTCCCACTATGCTCTTCCCAAGGGCACATGCTTAACAAATATACTACACCCTAAACCCTATTTCCCAAATGACCCAAACTGTTCAAGTCTTCACTATGAACATCCGTTACTCTACAATGTTATGCATAGACCAGTTTATCCCTACTAGAAATACACCAAGGATGATTTTAGCTGATCTATGTATAGAATCATATATTCATATACTCAGAGATTAAGGATATTTTTTGTCTTACTTACAAGAACACTGACTGTCTCATGCTGCCTTACTAAGCTTTTTGTTTTTCCTTAATGGAGCAATGAAAGGTTTATCATTGTCAGTAAATAAATCTTATCTATTCAAGTCTAACAATTCTTTTCTCTTTCTCTTCCCTGAGGAACATCTTTTTTCTATAATGTCACTTCTCTGTTACTTCAGTTACTCATTGCATTTAGTTGTGTCTCTCACTTTTCCAGAAATATTCCTTTCTAACAATAAGGTACTAAAAATCTCATTTCATTAGTAGATATAAAAAAAGAAATGTCTAGAACACCTTTACTAAAAAGAACTCTAAAGATAGCTAATTTAGTACATGAATCTTTAAGAAAACATTAGTACAAAGTAAGACAAAGTCAGATATTAACAAGTTACTCAACATAAAATCTCACTATACAAAAGTATCTCTTCCTTACAACTTCAAAATATTAACAAATAGGACAGCATTGCAAAATATCAAGTGTCAGATGCAGCTAGAATCCAAAATGTTATGTTTTTAGTTTTGAAATGTCATTATTGCTAAAATGAGAATTTTATAAGAAAAACTACCATCAGTTTAACAACATATAATTTATTTGTAAAAGTCAACCAAGAAAAATCTATGAATTCAATCAGCTCAGGGAAGCAGATTCCATGCCATTTTCTCCCTAAATGCTAAATGACACAAGCAGCAATAAAATATGCAGAGAAAAAAACATGTCACAGAAGATGTGACAATTTTGATAAATGATGATCAATTGTGATATAGAATAACCGTTCGTAAGCTGCTGTTTTCAAAAACGAGTATTTTAATGATGATTTTCACCAAACATCATTTTAAAGAGTTATTTTGTATAAAACCACTGACAAACTAAATTGGTACCTTATTAAAAGTTAGACGAGAAATGTATTTTAAATTTTAAACAAAATTATAATTTTACTTTGAATAAGGATAGTTTTTAGATATCCAGTCACTTCTTTAAAATTTTCAACATAGTTATGTGATCTAGCAATTCTACTCCCAGGCATAAATGAAGAGAAATTAAAACATACTTTCACACAAAAACTTGTACCTGGAAGTTCATACATGCAGCATTACTAATAAAAGCCAATAAGTAGAAACAATCCAAATGTCCGTCAGGTGATGAACAGATACATAAAGCAAGGTATATCAATGGAATGGAATACTATTCAGCGACAAAGGAATGGAGTACTCTCACATGCTATAATACTGATATAATACTGAATATAATACTGATATAATACTGAATCCTGAAAACAGTAAGTTGGCAAAGACAGTCCAAAAAGGCCACATATCCTGTGATTCTATTTATAGAAATAGGATAAGCAGCAGATCCATAGACAAGAGGTAGACAGGCAGTTGCCCTGGGATGACAGCACAAAGGGGATGGAGAATAGCTGCTAATAGATATAAAATTTCTTGAGGGGGGAAGGTAATGAAATACTCTAGAGCAGTGCATGGTGTTGGCTACACAGCTCTGTGGACATACACAACCTCTGAACTGTACACTTCCAGTGGGTATGTGCACGCGTGCTAAGTCACTTCAGTCATATCCGACTCTTTGTGACCCTTATGGGCTGTAGCCCACCAGGCTCCTCTGTTCACAGGATTCTCCGGGCAAGAATACTGGAGTGGGTTGCCATGCTCTCCCTCCAGGGAATCTTTCCGACCCAGGAATTGAACCCACGTCTCTTACGTCTCCTGCACTGGCAGGTGGGTTCTTTACCACTAGCGTCACCTCAGTTCAGTTCAGTCGCTCAGTCATGTCCAACGCTTTGCAACCCCAGGCCTCCCCGTCCATCACCAACTCACAGAGTTCACCCAAACTCATGTGCATTGAGTCGATGATACCATCCAGCCATCTCATCCTCTAGCGTCACCTAGGAAGCCCTTAAGTGGATACGCTCTAGGTAAATTATATCTCAAAAAGCTATTTAAAGTGCCAGTTTAAAAAGTCAGTCATGTTGGAGCTATTTAAAACTTGTGTAGACTTTTCAAAGTCTAAACCCCTAATTATCAAAACATGCCTCTTACTGTCCCCAAATCTCATCTCATTTCCTTATATAAAACCATCTGCCTATTTCACTATAAATACTACAAGTAGTGAAAGAAAGTGCTTCTAAAATTACATTGTTTTCAAAACCGGTTTCTCCTTAATATGTTTAATTTGGGGGATTTGCGTGTTCATTACCCACGCTTTCCATCATCCATGGTTAAATTTCCAATCTCAGAAAGCATCCCCCAATACAAAAGCTCATTAATGGACAATTCCTCTCCCAACACAAGCTGTGTGAACTAAATTTGTAACGTATTAGCTTGAATTTTTAAAAGCAAAACTGAGGACACAGATCTGTAAGAAAAGCAAGCATTGAAGTCTCATAATTTTAGAATGAAAATATTTTCAAGATTCATCCTCTTTAGGATTACTGAAACTTTAATATCTAAGAAGTGTAGGAATTTGGGGATATTTTCATATTATCTTACAATTTTGCTTTCCTATTTATATATTTACATTAAGTTTAAGGTGATTCCTCTCCCTTTTTTTTGTTTTGTTTTTACCTTAGAAATATATGATGCAATATCAGTGAAATTATAGGTTTGGTAAGCTATTTGTACTATAGGGCTTCCCTAGTAGCTCAGCTGGTAAAGAATCCACCTGCAATGAAGGTGACCCCAGTTCAATTCCTGAGTTATGAAGATCCCCTGGAGAAGGGATAGGCTACCCACTCCAGTATTCTTGGGTTTCCCTGGTGGCTGCAGGCAGATTCTTTACCATCTGAATGTGGGAGACCTGGGTTCAATCCTTGGGTTGGGAAGACCCTCTGGAGGAGGGCATGACAACTCACTCCAGTATTCTTGCCTGGAGAATCCCCATAGACAAAAGAGCTAGGCGGTCCATGGGGTCGCAGAGTTGGACACAACTAAGGAACTAAGCAGAGCACAGCACAATCAGCATTAAAATAAATGAAATTTTAAATGGTGATGTATCTATCACTTAAAAACATCTTGCACCTTGAGAAATAATATATTTATACACCATGCTTAGGGAAAAAACATACCTAGTTTCCTTCTAATTTTATGAATGAGAAAGATGAACTTTCTGGTCAGTCTCAAAAGTCTGTGCACATCAGAATGTCCTGGAAGGTTTGTGTTTAAAAGGAGATTGCTGGGCTCCTCCCCAGGAGGTCTGAAAATTTACATTTCTAACAAATATCCAAGTGGTGCTGATGCTACTGGTCCATGGACTGCCCTTCAAAAACCACAGACCAAAACCAACTAACCCAGAAACTAGTCAGATCAGAACTTGAAGTAGAACCCAATCTTCTCTTAGATGCTCTGTAATTATATGCTGAATCAAGCATGTTTAATGTTGCTGAAGTTTATTCAACTTTCACTTAATTTTAATATTTTCAATAAAGGTAATTATTAGATGCTAAAATAAAGATCAGGTTTATGCATTAAGACTTAAGAGTTGTTATAAAATAGTGATTAATAAAAATTTAAGGGATCACTTCTTGGCCTTCTGGCTAAGATCAAGTGTAAAAATTTATGGAGGAGAACATACAGTCCACCTTGGAGGATGCCTGAGTCACTTTTATTGCTCACATACCCTCTGTTAGTCTTTTGAGGTAAACATTATCTTCAATTTTGTGTCTTATCATTCACTTGCTTTACTTGATATTTTTCTCATAGTTGCATCTCTAAGCAATACATCCTCTTCGGTTGTGTCTTTGAGCTTTATACTGTTATCTCTCTTAGGCAAATTGCTTTTTTACTCAACATGATGTTTTTGAAATGTAGCCCTCTGGTTTTTAATCATCAATTCATTGCTTTCATGACTGGATAGTATTTCATCTACAAGAAAGGAACTCAAATTGTTTTTAATTTTTGATTTTGAAAATAGTATATGTATTAAGAAAGTTGCAAAAAAGTATAGAGAGGTCACCCAGTTTCCTCCAATGGTTTAGTCCTAACTATATTACAGTATCAAAACCAGCAAACTGGTTTGGGGATAATGTTTGTTTTATACCATTTCATTACACATGCAATTCTCAATTTTTAAGATTATTCTACTAATGAACATCTGAGTTACTGTCTTTGTCCCCCGCCTCCATTAGAAACAACCGTCCTACCTATTAGAAAAAGGAAAATCTTAAACACTAACAACACCAAATACTAGCAAAAATATGAATAGGAACTCTCATTCATTGCTGATGGGAATGCAAAACAGTACAGCCACTGTGGAAAAGGGTTTAGCAACTTCTTATAAATAACTATACACACTCTTACTATAGAATCTAATAATCACACACCATGGTATTGACACAAAGGAGTTGAAAAGTTATGTCCATATAAAAAACCTGGACGCAGACGTTTCATAGCAGATTTATTCATAACTGCCAAAACGTGAATACCACAAGATGCCCTTCAGGAGGCAAATGGATAAACCAATTGGTACATTCAAATAACTGAAAATTACTCAATACTAAAAAGAAATGTCATCAAGTTATGAAAGGATATACAAGGATTTCAAATGCTTATTGCTAAGTGAAAGAGGCCAATCTGAAAAGGCTACACACTCTGACTCCACCTACATGATACCATAACGGTAGATAATGTCATCAGTCAAAACCCACAGAATATTAAACACCAAGTGTGAATCCCAATGTAAACTATGGACTCTGGGTGACAATGAAGTGTAAATGTAGAGTCTCAAGTGTAACAAATATACTTCTCTGGTGAGTAGCTGATTATGGGGAGGCTACACATATGTAGGAACAGCAGGTACACGGGAAAACTCGGTACAGTTCACTCAGTTTTGTTGTGAACATATCAGATCAGATCAGATCAGTCGCTCAGTCGTGTCCGACTCTTTGCGACCCCATGAACTGCAGCATGCCAGGCCTCCCTATCCATCACCAGCTCTCGGAGGTCACTTAGACTCACATTCATTGAGTCAGTGATGCCATCCAGCCATCTCATCCTCTGTCGTCCCCTTCTCCTCCTGCCCCCAATCCCTCCCAGCATCAGAGTCTTCTCCAATGAGTCAACTCTTCACATGAGGTGGCCAAAATACTGGAGTTTCAGCTTTAGCATCATTCCTTCCAAAGAAATCCCAGGGCTGATCTCCTTCAGAATGGACTGGTTGGATCTCCTTGCAGTCCAAGGGACTCTCAAGAGTCTTCTCCAACACCACAGTTCAAAAGCATCAATTCTTCGGCGCTCAGCCTTCTTCACAGTCCAGCTCTCACATCCATACATGACCACAGGAAAGACCATAGCCTTGACTAGGCGAACCTTTGTGAATAGGTGAACCTTGTGTATAGGTGAACATATAGTACTGCTCTAAAAAATAAAGTCGACAAACTTTCAACTATAGGATGAGTAAGTTCTGAGGCTCTAATGTGTAACACTGTGACTAGTTGATAACACTGCACTGGATAACTGAAATTTGCTAAGAGAACAGAATTTAAACATTGACATCAATACATACATATGTAATTATATATTCTGCATCATCAATGCCTTGCTCCTGGGTTCTCTGTTCTCTTCCAATCATATATTTCTGTTCAGTACCATGATGTCGTAGTTGGTGAAAGCGAAAGTGTTAGTCGCTCAGTTGTGTTCCACCCTCTGCAACGCCATCAGGCTCCTCTGTCCACGGGTTCTCTGGGCAAGAACACGGGAGTGGATTGCCATTTCCTTCTCCAGGGGATCTTCCCAACCCAGGGATGGAACCTGGGTCTCCAGCACTGCAGGTAGATTCTTTACTGTCTGAGCTACCACGCAAGTACTAATTGGTATAGTTTTATAATTTTAAGAGCTAGTACGTAAAAATCCTCATTCACTCTTTCATTTGCTGTTAAGAACTGGCTTGCATGTTTCATGGCCAGGGAGGGAAGTGAAGGGATTTCATTTTAGTTTCATAAAATCCCTAAAACACTTTGGGGAGAATAATACCTTTTGTAGATTGAAATTTTCTATTTAAAAATGTGATTTATTTCTCCATTCCTTTACGTTTTATGCGTCTTTGTTTTATAATTTTCCCTATTTAGGTATTATTTTCCTTAGAGTTATTCTTAGGAACTTTATATTTATGATAATACTATAAATGACATTTCATTGCCTTTTCTAAATAGTTGTAGCAGAGTAGAGAAATGCAATTGATGTTGCCTATTGATTTTATTTGCAGCACACTTGCTAACCACTTTCATTCTAATACTTTATCTATAGATTCTTTTTTTTTTTTTTTTTTTCAGGGACAAAATATCCTCAAAGACTAGTGTTAGCAGTTTCTTCCTTTTATACTAAGAATTCTTTTTCTTCCTGTATTATCTTAGTTAAGACTTCTTTTATAATGCTACAAAGAAGAATGATCTTGTTGGTTAAAAGTGTCTCATCTTGTTTCCAATATCAAAAAGTAGAATGTTTTCAATGTTTTTACCATTAAGTAATGCATTTGCTGACTATTTATACCTTCCAATCATAGCTTGCAGATTCTATATTATGGATATTAAACTTTACAGAATTCATTTTCTACATCTGAGATTAAATGTACTGTTTTAATTGAGAATTCAATCAAAAGGGATGGACTGGGAGTTTGGGGTTAGCAGATATAGAATGGATAAACAAAGTCCTACTATATAGTGCAAGGAACTATCAACATCACCAAACATAATTTTCAAAAATATTGAGCAGGTAAAAGAAAAAAATACCCAGCAAGTCTAACAAGAAATGAAATAAACAGGCAAAGACAAAAAGAGAAGTATATTGAAAAACACAAAGATGGACCAAAAGAGAATAAGGAAACTTCTAAACCAAAGGTCACAGAGGTGTTCTTTCCAACTTGAGTTCATAGAATGGTGATACGTGTTGGAGGAGGGGGTAGGTAAAAGTTAACGGAGATTCTTCATGTAGTATATTTCAGAGTCTTTCCAAATGCCACTATGAATTCAGAATCACTAACCTATTTCAAGGGGTATGTATGTGGGACACAGAATAAGTATGCCTAAGTATGCATCCTTTGCCCTGCCAACTTGACCACAGATCAGACCAGATCAGTCGCTCAGTCGTGTCCAACTTTGCGACCCCATGAATCGCAGCACGCCAGGCCTCCCTGTCCATCACCAACTCCCGGAGGTCACTGAGACTCACATCCATTGAGTCAGTGATGCCATCCAGCCATCTCATCCTCTGTCGTCTCCTTCTCCTCTTGCCCTCAATCCCTCCCAGCACCAGAGACTTCTCCAATGAGTCAACTCTTCGCATGAGGTGGCCAAAGTACTGGAGTTTCAGCTTTAGCATCATTCCTTTCAAAGAAATCCCAGGGTTAATCTCCTTCAGAATGGACTGGTTGGATCTCCTTGCAGTCCAAGGGACTCTCAAGAGTCTCCTCCAACACCACACTTCAAAAGCATCAATTCTTCAGCACTCAGCCTTCTTCACAGTCCAACTTTCACATCCCATGACCACAGGAAAAACCATAGCCTTGACTAAACAGACCTTTGTTGGCAAAGTAATGTGTCTGCTTTTGAATATGCTATCTAGGTTAGTCAAGAGCCTTAAAAATGCAACCCTAAAGGGTGGTAAGGCAGATTAAATTTATAATCCATTTTGAATACTTATCAGTTCAGTTCATTCACTCAGTCATGTCCAACTCTTTGTGACCCCATGAACTGCAGCACGCCAGGCCTCCTTGTCCATCACCAATTCCTGGAATCCACCCAAACCCATGTCCATCAAGTCGGTGATGCCATCCAACCGTCTCATCTTCTGTCATCCCCTTCTCCTCCTGCCCTCAATCTTTACCAGCATCAGAGTCTTTTCCAGTGAGTCAGCTTTTCGCATCAGGTGGCCAAATATTGGAATTTCAGCTTCAAAATCAGTCCTACCAATGAACACCCAGGACTGATCTTCTTTAGATTGGACTTGTTGGATCTCCTCGCAGTCCAAGGGAGTCTCAAGAGTCTTCTCCAACACCACAGTTCAAAATCATCAATTCTTCGGCACTCAGTTTTCTTCACAGTCCAACTCTCACATCCATACCTGACCAGTGGAAAAACCATAGCCTTGACTAGATGGACCTTTGCTGGCAAAGTAATGTCTCTGCTTTTTAATATGCTATCTAGGTTGGTCATAACTTTCCAAGGAGTAAGTGTCTTTTAATTTCATGGCTGCAGTCACCATCTGCAGTGATTTTGGAGCCCAGAAAAACAAAGTCAGCCACTGTTTCCACTGTTTCCCCATCTATTTCCCATGAAGCGATGGGACCAGATGCCATGATCTTCGTTTTCTAAATGTTGAGCTTTAAGCCAACTTTTTCACTCTCCATTTTCACTTTCATCAAGAGGCTCTTTAGTTCCTCTTCACATTCTGCCATAAGGGTGGTGTCATCTGCATATCTGAGGTTATTGATATTTCTCCCAGCAATCTTGGTTCCAGCTTGTGCTTCTTCCAGCCCAGCGTTTCTCATGATGTACTCTGCATATAAGTTAAATAAACAGGGTGACAATATACAGCCTTGACGTACTCCTTCTCCTATTTGGAACCAGTCTGTTGTTCCATGTCCAGTTCTAACTGTTGCTTCCTGACCTGCATACAGGTCTCTCAAGAGGCAGGTCAGGTGATGTGGTATTCCCATCTCTTTCCGAATTTTCCACTGTTTATTGTGATCCATACAGTCAAAGGCTTTGGCATAATTAATAAAGCAGAAATAGGTGTTTTCCTGAAACTCTCTTGCTTTTTCGATGATCCAGCAGATGTTGGCAATTTGAACAGTTATGCTATGCTATGCTAAGTCACTTCAGTCGTGTCCAACTCTGTGCGACCCCATAGACGGCAGCCCACCAGGCTTCCTCGTCCCTGGGATTCTCCAGGCAAGAACACTGGAGTGGGTTGCCATTTCCTTCTCCAATGCATGAAAGTGAAAAGAGAAAGTGAAGTCGCTCAGTCATGTCCGACTCCTAGCGACCCCACGGACTGCAGCATACCAGGCTCCTTCATCCGTGGGATTTTCCAAGCAAGAGTACTGGAGTGGGGTGCCATTGCCTTCTCCGTTGAACAGTTATAGGAATGCTAAAAAAAGAAATTTAAAGGACTTTCTGGTTGTTCAGCTTTTTTCTTTCAATATATTACTGGTAGAAAACCAGCCAAGATTCAATTGGACCTACAAACATGAGTACACGGATGAATAAAAGAAAGAGAAGAGAATATATCAAAATTTTGACATATTTTACTGAAGAGGATACAAATTTTGTTATGAAGCAGTCTAAATATGCTAAATTAAAGAAAGAAAAATGCAAAGGAGGTACTCGGCCTAACTGACAAACAAAAGTAAAATACATCACCCAAGATGGAATGGAATTCAACCAGAGGGCTGGATAATATTGAAGACAACTACAAATTTGTAGCCAAAGTTTAGGTCCAGTTCAGTTCAGTTGCTCAGTCGTGTCCAACTCTTTGAGACCCCATGAATTGCAGCACACCAGGCCTCCCTGTCCATCACCAACTCCCGGAGGTCACTCAAACTCATGTCCATCGAGTCAGTGATGCCATCCAGCCATCTCATCCTCTGTCGCCCCCTTCTCCTCCTGCCCCCAATCCCTCCCAGCATCAGAGTCTTCTCCAATGAGTCAACTCTTTGCATGAGGTGGCCAAAGTACTGGAGTTTCAGCTTTAGCATCACTCCTTCCAAAGAAATCCCAGGGCTAATCTCCTTCAGAAGGGACTGATTGGATCTCCTTGCAGTCCAAGGGACTCTCAAGAGTCTCCTCCAATACCACACTTCAAAAGCATCAATTCTTCTGTGCTCAGCTTTCTTCACAGTCCAACTCTCACATCCATACATGACTACTGGAAAAACCATAGCCTTGACTAAACAGACCTTTGTTGGCAAAGTAATGTCTCTGCTTTTTAATATGCTATCTAGGTTGGTCATAACTTTCCTTCCAAGGAGTAAGCATCTTTTAATTTCATGGCTTCAATCACCATCTGCAGTGATTCTGGAGCCCCCCAAAATAAAGTCTGACACTGTTTCCACTGTTGGGAAAAAGTTTAGGTAGACTCATACAAATAGGCCAAAATTTGGCTCCTACAAAGGCTCTAGAAAAGATCCAATAAAATAAAATTCTTTGTGGATTTATTTGAAGTATAGGGTATGTTGATGGAATTTTTAACAAAGAATAGACTCAGACTCTGAATCAAAAATAACCTAATAGAAGAAACATCATAAATAAAGTTAGAGAATCTATCAATAGCTATATCTATATTGATATTATACTTAAAGGTATATTCTGTATCTATAAATAGATATAGAAACACCTGAAACTTTTTGAAGTGGTGACTAAACTGGGACAGGAAACTCTTTATTTAGACTTTCAACATGCCTTAGGCAACATTCTTAAACAAAGGCTTGAAATATTAAATCACTATCAAAAAGGGATATTCTGCCCCAGGCAGAGAATATCTGGCTTGGTGGCAGAAAACAAAAGGAAGAAATAAGCAAAATCTCAAATATCTCAAAATGGTTCATCCTGAGATTTTAGTGTGAAAACTAGCCTCATTTTCATAACATTGAAAAATGGAACACACAGCAAATATTCAGGTTTACAAATGAGTAGCAGAAATGCCAAGTGTCAGCGATAAGGAATGGAGAGTTATTTATCTAGCATAGTCCTGGTAATGACAAGGGTCAGAGCCAATACCAACCAGGACATTCAAGGAAGCCATCCACATGCCAAACACCACCTGAGTCCCTGTGTGTGCATAACTTTCAGTCTTCACAACTTTCTTCAGAAATAATTCCCATTTTATTCCATAAGTTTGCAAGTTAGACAATAAAGGCTCAGAGAGGAAAATAACTTCCCCAAAGATCATGCAAGTAAGGAGGTGACAATAACAGTATCTGTGAAATGACAGAGCTCAATTTAAACCTGACAACTGACTCCAGAATCCTTACTCTGAACCACTGCACAATGGCTGTCAAACTTGAGCACGCATCGGAATCACTGGGGAGGTGTGTTCAAGACTGATTATTGGGCCCAATACCCTAGAATTAAGGACGAAGCAGATTCCATGGGTCCCAAATTTCTGCTCAAGGACCCACACTTTGAGAGCTATGATCCCAAGCCAAAGGTGGTGAAACAGAAAGGAAGGGATCACAGTAAGAAGGGCCCTAGATAAAGGAGAAAAACCTAGGCGAAAAAAATTGATGTGGAATTAAGGAAAAGAGGACAGACGCATCCAGTAAGTGGGTGGGGCTAAAATCACATGGAAATTTTCTTGGACCTTTTGCTTCCTGGGTGGACAAAGAGTCTTCCTGGAATTTCAAATAGCCCCAAACTATTCAAAGCAGCTCCAGGCAAATTACAAATTTAGTGGCAGAAGGATGTTCCAATGTTCAGGATCTCCCTACCCTGTCTACCCCCACAAATCTTATGCACCAACAATCCAATGCCTAGAATTCTTTTAACAGGGAACAAAACATTTTCCACTGCAGCAAGAAATAGAAGCTTGAGAAGCAAGTAAGCCCTAAAAAGTGAATACATTGTTGTCTATGGATTTCATTCAAAATGTAAATGACTGCTTGTAGATTAGCCACAGGTCTAATATAACATGGCATATCTAATTTTCTTAAAATTACAAAAATTCAGTTTTATTACTTTGGAGAGGAAGCTTGATGCTACATGAAAGGCATCAAATTTGGTGTTAGAAGTCCTGTATTTGGGGTAAATGACTTCTGACAAGTCATTTTCTATATCCATAAAAAAGGAGCGGTGATTCCTCACAGAGATGTGAGGATCAAATGGGACTGTATTTGTGAAAGCATTTAGTCAATTAGAACTCACTTTTTCAATCGTAAGGTGTTATGACTTCTTTGGGGGATAACACATTTTATGCAAGCTGCTACTACATGTGCATTATATTTAAGTTTATGATATTTATTAATGTCCGGTGTTGTTTACAAACCAGAGGTGCCTTATAGGCTCAAGAGACAAAAGATCCAAGTGGAAATCAGGCATTCCTGAAGCTGGAATTTGATCACCTTTCTCCCAGTCTAAACCCAGTGTGAAAAAATCTAGAACTGAAGGAGGAGACATACCATTTAGTATTTTACTTTTATTTTTTGGAATTAAATTATTTATTTTAATTATAAATTATTTTACAATATTGTGTTGGTTTTGCCAAAAAGAAGGCTAGACAATAGGATTAGGGAGAACCATTAAGTCTATCAGCTGAGTGATGCCTGATTTCTGCCTACAGAGGCTGAAACCAGCATATTCTTATGACAAAACCCTAAGGTGGTAGGGGTTTTCATATATACGATATATATATATCATATATATAATATATATATATATATGATATATATATATATATATATATAAAGAGTGCCTCACCTTCCCGCGACCAGCGCACAATTAAGAGCGCCTCGCCTTCCCGCGACCGGCGCACAATTAAGAGCGCCACGCCGGCTGCGCAGCACACTAAGAGCGCGGCCGAGAGGAGCTACCCCACGACCGAGGAAGGACGGCGGTGAGGGCCATCGCACTAAGCACGGCCGAGAAGAGCTACCCCACGACCGAGGTCAGGAAGGGCGGCGGTGAGGAGAGACCCCTCGTCGAAGGTAAGGTGCGATGGCTGTGCTTCGCTGGCCGGGAGCAGCCGGGAACAGCCGGGACGAGATACCCCACGCCCAAGGTAAGAGAAACCCAAGTAAGACAGTAGGTCTTGAAAGAGGGCATCAGAGGGCAAATACACTAAAACCATTCTCACAGAAAACTACTCAATCTAATCACACCAGGACCACACCCTTGTCTAACTCAATGAAATTAAGCCATGCCCGTGGGGCAACCAGGGATGGGCAGGTCATGGTGGAGAGATATGACAGGGTGTGGTCCGCTGGAGAAGGGAATGGCAAACCACTTCAGTATTCTTGCCTTGAGAACCCCATGAACAGTATGAAAAGACAAAATGATAGGATACTGAAAGAGAAACTCCCCAGGTCAGTAGGGGCCCAATATGCTACTGGAGATCAGTGGAGAAATAACTCCAGAAAGAATGAAAGGATGGAGCCAAAACAAAAAGAATACCCAGCTGTGGATGTGTCTGGTGATAGAAGCAAAGTCCGATGCTGTAAAGAGCAATACTGCATAGGAACCTGGAATGTCAGGTCCATGAATCAAGGCAAATTGGAAGTGGTCAAACAAGAGATGGCAAGAGTGAGTGTCGACATTCTAGGAATCAGCGAACTAAAATGGACTGGAATGGGTGAATTTAACTCAGATGACCATTATATCTACTACTGCGGGCAGGAATCCCTCAGAAGAAATGGAGTGGCCATCATGGTCAACAAAAGAGTCCGAAATGCAGTACTTGGATGCAATCTCAAAAACGACAGAATGATCTCTGTTCGTTTCCAAGGAAAGCCATTCAATGTCACAGTAATCCAAATCTATGCCCCAACCAGTAACGCCGAAGAAGCTCAAGTTGAACGGTTCTATGAAGACCTACAAGCCCTTTTAGAACTAACACCCAAAAAAGATGTCCTTTTCATTATAGGGGACTGGAATGCAAAAGTAGGAAGTCAAGAAACACCTGGAGTAACAGGCAAATTTGGCCTTGGAACCCAGAATGAAGCAGGGCAAAGACTAACAGAGTTTTGCCAAGAAAATGCACTGGTCATAGCAAATACCCTCTTCCAACAACACAAGAGAAGACTCTATACATGGACATCACCAGATGGTCAACACCGAAATCAGATCGATTATATTCTTTGCAGCCAAAGATGGAGAAGCTCTATACAATCAGCAAAAACAAGACCAGGAGCTGACTGTGGCTCAGACCATGAACTCCTTACTGCCAAATTCAGACTGAAATTGAAGAAAGTAGGGAAAACCACTAGACCATTCAGGTATGACCTAAATCAAATCCCTTATGATTATACAGTGGAAGTGAGAAATAGATTTAAGGGCCTAGATCTGATAGATAGACTGCCTGATGAACTATGGAATGAGGTTCGTGACATTGTACAGGAGACAGGGATCAAGACCATCCCCATGGAAAAGAAATGCAAAAAAGCAAAATGGCTGTCTGGGGAGGGCTTGCAAATAGCTGTGAAAACAAGAGAAGCGAAAAGCAAAGGAGAAAAGGAAAGATATAAACATCTGAATGCAGAGTTCCAAAAAATAGCAAGAAGAGATAAGAAAGCCTTCTTCAGTGATCAATGCAAAGAAATAGTGGAAAACAACAGAATGGGAAAGACTAGGGATCTCTTCAAGAAAATCAGAGATACCAAAGGAACATTTCATGCAAAGATGGGCACGATAAAGGACAGAAATGGTATGGACCTAACAGAAGCAGAAGATATTAAGAAGAGGTGGCAAGAATACACAGAAGAACTGTACAAAAAAGAGCTTCACGACCCAGATAATCATGATGATGTGATCACTGACCTAGACCCAGACATCTTGGAATGCGAAGTCAAGTGGGCCTTAGAAAGCATCACTACGAACAAAGCTAGTGGAGGTGATGGAATTCCAGTGGAGCTATTCCAAGTCCTGAATGATGATGCTGTGAAAGTGCTACACTCAATATGCCAGCAAATTTGGAAAACTCAGCAGTGGCCACAAGATTGGAAAAGGTCAGTTTTCATCCCAATCCCAAAGAAAGGCAATGCCAAAGAATGCTCAAACTACCGCACAATTGCACTCATCTCACACGCTAGTAAAGTAATGCTCAAAATTCTCCAAGCCAGGCTTCAGCAAAATGTGAACCGTGAACTTCCTGATGTTCAAGCTGGTTTTAGAAAAGGCAGAGGAACCAGAGATCAAATTGCCAGCATCCGCTGGATCATGGAAAAAGCAAGAGAGTTCCAGAAAAACATCTATTTCTGCTTTATTGACTATGCCAAAGCCTTTGACTGTGTAGATCACAATAAACTGTGGAAAATTCTGAAAGAGATGGGAATACCAGACCACCTGATCTGCCTCTTGAGAAATCTGTATGCAGGTCAGGAAGCAACAGTTAGAACTGGTCATGGAACAACAGACTGGTTCCAAATAGGAAAAGGAGTACGTCAAGGCTGCATATTGTCACCATGTTAATTTAACTTATATGCAGAGTACATCATGAGAAATGCCGGACTGGAAGAAACACAAGTTGGAATCAAGATTGCTGGGAGAAATATCAATCACCTCAGATATTCAGATGACACCACCCTTATGGCAGAAAGTGAAGAGGAACTAAAAAGCCTCTTGATGAAAGTGAAAGTGGAGAGTGAAAAGGTTGGCTTAAAGCTCAACATTCAGAAAACGAAAATCATGGCATCTGGTCCCATCACTACATGGGAAATAGATGGAGAAACAGTGGAAACAGTGTCAGACTTTGTTTTTCTGGGCTCCAAAATCACTGCAGATGGTGACTGCAGCCATGAAATTAAAAGACGCTTACTCCTTGGAAGGAAAGTTATGACCAACCTAAATAGCATATTCAAAAGCAGAGACATTACTTTACCAACAAAGGTTCGCCTAGTCAAGGCTATGGTCTTTCCTGTGGTCATGTATGGATGTGAGAGCTGGACTGTGAAGAAGGCTGAGCGCCGAAGAATTGATGCTTTTGAACTGTGGTGTTGGAGAAGACTCTTGAGAGTGCCTTGGACTGCAAGAAGATCCAACCAGTCCATTCTGAAGGAGATCAATCCTGGAATTTCTTTGGAAGGAATGATGCTAAAGCTGAAACTCCAGTATTTTGGCCACCTCATGTGAAGAGTTGACTCATTGGAGAAGACTCTGATGCTGGGAGGGATTGGGGGCAGGAGGAGAAGGGGACGACAGAGGATGAGATGGCTGGATGGCATCACTGACTTGATGGATGTGAGTCTGGGTGACCTCCGGGAGCTGGTGATGGACAGGGAGGCCTGGCGTGCTGCAGTTCATGGGGTCACAAAGAGTCGGACATGACTGAGTGACTGATCTGATCTGATCTGATATATATATGTGTGTGTGTGTGTTGTTTTGGTTTTTACTGCCTGATAATGAGCTGCTGCTGCTGCTGCTGCTGCTAAGTCGCTTCAGTCATGTCCGACTCTGTGCGACCCCATAGACGGAAGCTCACCAGGCTCCCCTGTCCCTGGGATTCTCCAGGCAAGAACACTGGAGTGGGTTGCCATTTCCTTCTCCAATGCATGAAAGTGAAAAATGAAAGTGAAGTCGCTCAGTCGTGTCCGACTCTTAGCGACCCCATGGACTGGAGCCTACCAGGCTTCTCTGTCCACGGGATTTTGATAATGAGCTACTCTTCTCATATCTCACTCTAAAGCCTATCAAAAGATAAGAGCTGTGTTCCTACAGCTGTGAGCCTCAGGGAAGAGTGCTGCAACCAAGACTCTGAAAATAAAGGAGGGCACAGTGCTACCTCACGGTACAACAAGGCAATGACAAGGACTTACACTGTCCTTCATCTGCTGATGGCAGAGACCAAGATGAGGAAAAGATGCTAAGAAGGACAAGGCTATGGCATGGTGATGGATGAGTCTGTAATGGCTGTTGCAACCATTAAGACTTTAGGATAATTGCTGGCAAACTTTCACAGGGGTAGCTTCAGGCCACAAACTTGAAAATAAATCTTTCATCTGTTTAAACAAGGCACTGAATACAAGGTGTCACTGGTCAGTTCCTCCTAAACCAAGCCAACAAGATTTTAGGTCAGCATCAAGAAGACACAGACATTTGGTTAGACAAAGATTTCTTAGACATGATACCAAAAGTACATTGATAAAAGGAAAAAAAAAATAAGCTGGGCTTCATTCAAATAAAACAAATTAGGCATTTCAAAAGACACCATTAAAAAAAAGTGAAAAGACATGCATGGACCAGAAAAAAATATTTGAAAATCATATAACCAATAAAAGAACACAAGTTTTGGCACAAGTTTTGGCAAGGAAATGGAGAAGTTGGAACCCTCATGCACTGTTGGCAGAATTGCAAAATTTGAAGCTGCCACTTTGAAATACTGATTCATCATATGAGCCAGGTAAGTACGCCCAGGTAACCACCTGAGTGAAACGAAAACAGCATGCACACATCAGGCAGAAGAGTGAAAAAGCGGAAACAAACCAAATGTCCATTTGCTGGCGGATAGATAAATGTAGCATATCCAAACAACAGAATATTCTTTGGCGATGTGATACACGCTACAACGACTCACCTCAAAAACATTACACCAAGTCAAAGGAGTAAGATGCAAAAGACCACATAGTGTATGATCTCATTTACATGAAATGTCTAGAAAAAGCAAATCCATACAGGAAAGAAGTAAAATATTGGTTGAATGGGTCTGGAGGTAGGAAGACGAGTGACTGCAAATAGTCACAAGGTCTCACTCGAGGGAGTGATGGAAATGTTCAAAAATTTGATTTCGTGATAGTTGCATACAACTCTATAAATTCACAGATTTGACTGGAAATCATTGAATTGTAAATACTTTAAAGGGGTGAATTGTATGGCATGTGAATTATACCTCAATAAAACTATTTATAAATCAAAGAAGAAAAGTCGTGGACAGCCCAACCCCAAATCTCACCAAGAAATATTAGCATATTTACACAGTCATCTGCCGCTTATCCTGGTGTCGCCCTTCCAGAAACTTGACTCTCAGGATGCCAAGGAATGTGAGCAAAGAATAAAACACCTCCCAACAGGGAATAAGATGGCCATGGCTATTGTATGCACTTCTGAGTACAGGAGAAAATGGACATCCTCCTCTTGCTCCTACGCAGCCTGATGTTAAAACTGAATGACTCAGAGTAGCACTAGGACATGTACATTTCCACACGTAAAATAGATGACCAGAGTGAGTCCAATGCATGAGGCAGGGCACTCAAAGCTGGTGCCCTGGGACAACCTAGAGGGATGGGATGGGGAGGGAGGTGAAAGGGGGGTTCAGGATGGAGGGGACACATGTATACCTATGGCTGATTCATGCTGATGCACGGCAAAACCATCACAATATTCTAAAGTAATTATCCTCCAAATAAAATAAATAATTTTTAAAAAAACTTAATGACTCATATGTACTAATGCAGAGCACCTGATTTTATGCTGGATGATCTGGTTTCCCTCAGTAGTTACATTCACTATGTGACAATTAATACTGAGGGTGGGATCAGAAGCAGACTATCAAATACAGCCCCATCTCTGGGTCTGGTCAGCCCCTCACAACCTCATACCACCCAGGGCAGGGCATCAGTGGTACCCTGGTGGCCAACAAGGGTCATGGCATCCAAGGCCATAAAGAGAATCAGTGTTTCTCAAAATGAGGTCATCAGAATGGCCGTGGGTGTGTATTTATGATAAAGGTTTTCTTGACTCACCCAAACCAACTGAATCAGAACCTCCAAGGGTGATACCTAAGAATCTGCGTTTTAAATAAGCCCCTTTGGTGATTCTTATGTTTTAAATTTGGAGAGGGCAGTGAAGTTCTATTTTTTTATTTTTAATTTTTTATTTTGTATTGGGGTATAGCCAATTAATAATGTGGTGATAATTTCAGATGAACAGCAAAGGGATTCAGCCACACATATACATGTATCCATTCTCCCACAAACTCCCCTCCTATTCAGGCTGCCACGTAACATTGAGCAGAGTCCCATGTGCTATACAGTAGGATTTTGTTGGTTATCCCTTTTAAATATAGCTGCTGTTGCTGCTGCTAAGTCGCTTCAGTCGCGTCCGACTCTGTGCGACCCCATAGACAGCAGCCCACCAGGCTCCCTCCTCCCTGGGATTCTCCAGGCAAGAACACTGGAGTGGGTTGCCATTTCCTTCTCCAATGCATGAAAGTGGAAAGTGAAAGTGAAGTCGCTCAGTCATGTCCGACTCTTAGCGACCCCATGGACTGCAGCCCACCAGGCTCCTCTGCCCATGGGATTTTCCAGGCAAGAGTACTGGAGTGGGGTGCCATTGCCTTCTCCATTTAAATATAGCAGAGACCCCCAAATCCCTAACTATTGTTTTAAATTTTAGCCTGCAAAAGAACGCTTTACTTAGAGAATATCAGAGATGGAAGGAACCTTAATGATCAAACCCCAACCTCATATATCGTTGAGAAAAACACTAGGGACCAGTGCTGGAGCATGATTTTCAAAGATCAAATATTTCTTTAAACTCTTTAAAAAAAATCTACATCTCTAGTCCTGTAAGTTGTCAAGAATATTACTGACACAAGAGAATGTATAATGTACCTTGGAAATATGTTCTTCAAAGATTGATGAAGATAAAATGCTTAATCATTTAAAGGGATATGTTTCTGCTCTCAGGAAAATTAATCCAGAGCACCTCATTACCTGAAGCTGCCAACTAAATGAGTCATCATAACAGTTAAATTATTTTTTTCCTTGTTGGTATGTTCAGTTTAATTATTGCCCTTTTTCTCCCCCCGAGCCTATCTCCTTTGAAAAAAATGCATAGGTTATTTGACCGAAAACACATCCTTACAGATTACAAGCATTAAGTCATCATTTGCTCTAAAACACCATCTCCAGTGCTACAAGTCACATTTTTATATTAATCCAGCCTCAATTCTCTTGTGTGTAGGTCCTAAATCATGAGCTAGCAGCTCTTACACAGAACCTTGGAAACCTAAATGCTTATACCAGTCCAGATTGTTACCTGACAGAAATCTTTTGTCCATAACCTTTACCACACTCACAGCCTCAGTGAAACTATCTATGTTCCATCTTTGTTGAACGATTCTGTCACTTTTTAAAATGGGATAAATAATGCAAGCCAATATCAGAACACTCTAGATCTTGGAATATTGATCTAGTGGCTCCTCTACTACTAGGCTGGCATCTGATGCCTTCTCACAGCAGAAATATAAAGAGAAAATCTGCCAACAGCAATGATCTATGGGGCTTGCTGAGGTAGAACACATTCTCAATACAACCCTACCCAATTTTGGTGAGTGATGCCATGCTGAAATTTAACAGGTAGGGAAAAAAACACCTCGATAGGAGACATTTCCCAAACTGACAACTGCAAAGAATTTAGGACAAGCAAATTTAAATAGATGGGAAATGTAATTACAGAAAGACCTCTTCTAATAGTGACATTCAGTGCATTCTCTCATGTAACATTTTGACAGTCAATCTTTTTTTCTCTCTCTCATCTCTATACTGCTATCCTTTTTTATTTCTGATAGATTGTGAGAGATCTAACATATGTCTTGAGAACAACTCTATTTTCTGCTATTGAGAACTGTTCCTCCCATCAGGAAATCGTAGTCTGGTATATATCTCTTTGCTAGTGACACTGGTTTTATCCTCTGGTAAAATAAATGGTAGGCTGGTAAACTCCTCCATCTCATGGAATTCTTTCTTCTCTTTCACAGCAAAGTCAGCCGCTGCTTGTTTCTTTGCTCCTCTCATGATGCCATCACTATATCTTAAGACTTTTTCACACAACGTCTAACTTATGGAAGTCATTCATTTAACGTCTACGAGCTAGAACAAAAGCAAGTCAAGTGTTTGCTTCTGCTCTGTCTTCAGTGGGAAAAAAAGACTTAATCTTATCAAGCATATTAGTAGTGAAACTAAGAATGCAACCCAAAATACGTACACATACATCCTTTAGAAACTAATCTAATGAATTGCTGCTAAAACAATGGTGCTTATAATGATTCTCCTCTCTCTTGTAAGACTGCCAAGTACGTAAAAGTCAAATTTCCCTACCTGATTTTTCGGACAACAGAATGTATGAAGAAACAGGTACTTTAAAAACAAACAAAATTGAAAAGTCTTTGATCACCTATTTTTCCCTGATAACCCATTCTCTCTTCTCACTGCAGCCAAGATCAGTGAGGTTCCACAGCACTCTTTACCCCCAGAAAGTGACATAAAAAGTTCAAAGCAAAGTATTATAGTAGAAAATATCCTTCAAAACTCAGAAGTTAGTATGAAAGAAAGTTAAGACCCTGGTGCCCATGATTTTTGTGGCACTGTCCTCACTGACCTCTCCCGTGCCATACCCAGGACCACCTCCTATCGGGACCAGGGAGATTCCAACTCAACACTGAGTAACAAGGACTTCCCTGGTGGTGAAAACTGCCTCCCAATGCACAGGATGCAGGTTCGGTCCCTGGTCAGGGAGCTAAGAATCCCACGTGCCTCTTGGCCAACAAGCCAAAACATAAAACAGAAGCAATTTTGCAATGAATTCAATAAAGAGTTTCAAAACAATTTTTTAACTAAAAAAAAAAAACAAAACAAAACAAAAAACCTACCATGTAATAAAAAGTAACTTGGGTTAAGCTTGGTAACCACTGAAATCGCACTTGGGGAGCTCTTGATCTGCCCATTTCTGCCAAAAGGGTACATTTTCTACCATATGGATAAATAGAATGAGAGTTCTAAGCTTGTTCAACAGAAACTTTCTGCCAATGATCACATTCCCTGTCAGTCATCTTTTGATATCTTCCCGATTCCAGACACGCATATATTGTAACGTAATAAAATCCCTATTTCAAAAATGAGATAATAACAATGCAAGGTTCACTAATGATTTTTTGATTCAAGAGATGAAGTCTGGTCGGGAGAGGGGAAAAAGAATGAAAAGACCTGCAGTCTAGGAGCTCAGGAAGACTGAACAGGGGTTTGATGGAATCCGCCAGTGAGCAGACACAATGGCTTGGAAAGAAATCTGAACAGGGCGATGCTGACTTCAGAGAGTAAGGAAGAACTCCATGCTGGATGGATTGGTTTTGGTAAATTCTGGGGCCTAAAAATAACACACACACAAAAAAATTGTCAATGACCAGTAGAGCTCTGATAGAAAATGCTAAAGGCTGACAGAGAGAGTGGTAGGAAAAAATAAGGAAAAATGAACTAGATGCAAAAAATATCTTTGTCCTGAATTTCTCTCATAGGTCTGTAACTACCTGATACCTAAAGTTTTCCTTTCCGTAACGCACATGTTATGCTAAGACACCTCATTCCTGTAGTAGCTTTGTTCTACACAGTGCAGCCCAACTGCTGTATAAGCTGATGACATCATTCATTCATTCATTCACAATTACTAACTTCTACTGTAAATTACATATTACATCAGGGACTGTGTATATAAAACTGCATGGAACATATACTTTTCACAGTAGCTCAGTGTCCAGACCTACTGTGAAGTGAAGCACTGAAACAAAAAATAAACGGGCTTTAGGATGCATATCAGAGAGCCAGGCCTCCATACCTACCCACATCTTTCTCTAGCACTTCCTTCCAAATATCCAGGCTAGGATTTCCTAATCATCTATTTTGGGTTGAGGACACAGTACTTTCTAATCCAATGAATAACACTATCAATTGAAATTAGACTCCTGCTCCTAAATAATACTCTTGGCCCACTGTCCATTCGAACACAGGAAGAAGGCAGCCTGAGACAAAGAAATACCTCTCCCCCTGACTATGTATCCTGGAAAAATGTCTGCGGATCTCGGAAGGAAGGCCAATGAGCTTTAGCGATTTCTGTGACTACGGCATTCCTCCCCCAAAAGCAAACCACGTCAATTAACCCACTTCATTTCAGCCACTGAGCTGACATAAAATTGAAATAACTTACAGTTACTGCCAATTTGGGATCTATCGAAACCAATGATCCAAGAATAAGAGGTTCCACAAGCCATTATCCAATTCCACTCCATTCCTTGTAATTTGGTAAAGTAGAAAATCTGGCAGCTTTGTAATGTTCTCATGACTTGCTTATAGAGAAACATCAAAATCCACCCGTCAAATATCTAAGCCTCAGCTCCATATTATGACCTTGAAATGTGATCATTCTTTCAATGGAAAAATCAGAATTAATTCGATGTGCATTGATTTTTAACCCCCTCCTTTTTCTTTCCTCTCCAACATCTTTATTGCTGAACCAAAATCCCAGAAATAGACACAGGATCCAGACTCTCTCACAGTCTGTCTCTGGTAAGGAAATAGCTATAAGCTATAAATAAGAGCAGTGATTGCCAATCTTCTGAAATGTGCAGTATCTTATCCCCGCTTAATTTTAGGTTACACTCTGGTTCTGCTTTTCCACTTTGCCATTAAAGTGACTGAGACCTTAGCACTGGGCAAAAAGTACTGTTCTCATGGTTCTGATGGAGTCCAGGGTCCCTAAGCAAGTAGAGAACACAATGGACTACTAGCCCTTTCCTGGACCTCTCCAGCCTCACCTCTCACCTCTTATCCATTTACACTCTGCTCTCCAAACAGACCAAATCATGATGCAGTTCTTCTCTTGGCTCTGTGCCTTGTACATTTACAAATGCTGGATTCCTACTGACTTGGCATCATCATAGCAATTATCTCACCCAACTGCAATGTGCCATCTTCCTGTCCGTCTCCCCTAACTAGACTGTAACTACCAAGGCTACTGGTCTACAGTGCTTGGCATCTACTAGCTCTGTACTTTGTTAAAATACTGAATGGATGAGTGAGCCCTCCTAAGCATGGGCCAGAAGTTCCACCACAGAGCACCTTATTGGCTTCCAATTAAGACTGAGAGTTCCTCAAATGTAGGGATAGGGTCTTTTTTCACTTCATAACGCCTAATCTTGTTCCTAGAACACTGTTGAATACATATTTGTTAGATAGGTAGGTAGCTAGCTGTTGTGGATGGAGGAATGGATGGATGGATGGATAGGTAGATGGATGGGGGCAGAGAGACAGTTTGTCTTTGAGGGAGATAAGAATAACAATCGGCACTTGTCAATGAATATGCAAGTTGATGGTAAACAGGATAAATATCTTCTAGAGTCTTCAGTTAGAATAAGGTGACTCCGGAGTCAGTTTGATCTTTCCAGTTAGACTCTCTGAGGCTATTTCTTCATTTGCCAAATAGGGTTAATGATTGTCCCAAATCTGGCAGGGTTGTCGCGAGGATTAAACGAGTTTTAGAGAAGTGCTTGACACATCCTAAGTGCTAAAATACAGTAAACCAGAAAAACACATGTGACTGCCACTTACATTTTCAAATCTGAAACGTCCTCCTAGTCCTGCCAGAAAGGATACTTGGGATAATTTTCTCTCAAAAGCCTGTTAGAAGGAAGACACCATTCTGAATGAATCACTGAGGCATGGAATGCAATTCCATCACCTTGGTATTTAACCAGTTATTTTCCCAGGAAAAGACACCAAAGTAAATGTCATAAAAACTGGCTTACAGAATGAATCTTCTAGCAGTCCCCAACCCAAACTCACATTGTTGGTAATTTGCCCAAAAGCCAAAGAAACTGAACATGAAGGAACCACTTTAGTGGGTGCTCTGCCAGAGAAGGAAATTACTGGTCTTTTTTTCTTTTTCTTTCTTCCGAATAAAAAATTAGCATTTCAAAGATTCCCATACTAAAAGAACTACACCAAGTGTATTTTTTCCCCAGCCACCTATTTTTTTTTTTAGATAAATTCTAATCTACAATATTTACACCATCTCCCCGTTTTTCTCTAACCCAAGTCAAGGCAGGAACCACTGAGGCCCTCAAGCAGTAAGTCATCAGACACTTCCCCAAAAATGCAAATGAGGGAAGGATTTTTTTTTTTTAATGTAAAGCTCATAGCCTGAAGAAAGGCAGTGCCTGCACCTCCTTCTCTCAATCCCATCCCTCTCACAACCCAAAGGCTTTTAACGTTTTCTTTAAAGCATCCCAGGAATCTGCCCAACAACTTGTTACTACTGGGGCCCAATTTGTCCCGAAGTTTGCAATTAATGCAGTAATTAAAACCCTTCTGAAGGGCTCTTGGTTCAGTCAATGGTGTTTTATTTTCCAGAAGCAGAGGCTCTCTTTCTATAAAAACACAACAGGAGGCACATTTAAAAACTATATTTCAATTGCAAATAACATGGCAGCCTTCCCAAATGGCAAAAAGACTATAAGAAAATTATCTGGGAGCTGGAGAGAGGGGTTTCCCTGAGGTGGTGCTAAAGGTGGAACTTAAATTCTTTTCAGGAGCATCCATGCTCCACTGCTGCTCCTGCAGCAAAGAAAACTCATTCAAAAATGGAGCAAATTAGTAGAATTAAACAGATGGGCGCCCTGGGTCATTATCACACCACTTCATTAATGCATCCAGGATGACGGCAATGTAACACAACAAAACCACGAGCATTAAACTTTCCAAAAGAAAGCAAGCCTATGCTTTTCTATATTGACTGAGAACTTCAGATTTAATAAAGACTGACCATATTAATAGTCGATTTTCAAACACAAGTCAAGACTCAAGAGTAATCAAGCTTAGAATTCAACCAGTCAAATAAAACTTTTGGTCATATCTACAAGGAGCTTCCCGGGTAGCTCAAATGGTAAAGAATCTGCCTGCAATGTGGGAGCTCTGGGTTTGATCCCTGCATCAGGGAGATCCCCTGGAGGAGGGCATGGCAACCCACTCCAGTATTCTTGCCTGGAAAATCCCCACAGACAGAGGAGCCTGGCAGACTACAGTCCATGGGGTCCCAAAGAGTCGGACAGGACTGAACAACTAACACTTTTACTTTTCACGTCTACAAAGTCATTCCTTGCTTAGCTCTTCTCTCTGAAGCTGTCTGACACACAGCCAGACTCCTCTCCCCGTCACCCCCTGCCTGGAGCTCCTTCAATGGCCCCTTCTTTGTTAAGACACTTCAACCAGTCCTCAGCCCAACTTTTCAAATTCACCACCCCTTTTCCCCCTAGATGACTCAGGCCCTCAACAAAACAATCTGGTTTCCATCCTAGGTGCAAAGTGTTGGCCTTCCTGCTCCAGACCAGAGTCTGCACAGAACAACCTAAAGGCAAGGTGGTGTTAGAGAAGCCCTGGGTTTAAAATCCAGCTCTGATTTTGACTATATTCATGACTGAGGAAGTCTGAATCACGAATTTATACTTTCTGAGTCTGTGTTTCCTTATTATAAAATGGGGGTGGTACACCTTTCTTCTAGAACTGTTACAAGTGTCCAGACCACTGGAGATACCCAACCATTCACATCTGTGGCTTTCTCCGTGTTACTGACAAAGATTCTTCACTTGATCAAACTTTTGTCAAGTTCCTGAATCTTCTCGCAGATTCAGCTATGTAGTTCTTTGTAAAACCTCGTTTTAGCATGAACCCTTCTTAGTCAGGTTAACCAGAACCACCCTCTCCAATATCTGATAGGTTCCCTATCAATACTCCACTCCACCCCCCAGGTGATGTCTAATCACCCTGGCCTTTCTTCAGCAAGAATCCTTTGGGGCAGTTTATCCCGAATCCCTATTACCCGTGATTCCTCTCCCAACCGTGCTACTTGCTGCTGCTGCTGCTAAGTCGCTTCAGTTGTGTCCAACTCTGTGCGACCCCATAGAGAGCAGCCCACCAGACTCCCCCGTCCCTGGGATTCTCCAGGCAAGAACACTGGAGTGGGTTGCCATTTCCTTCTCCAATGCATGAAAGTGAAAAGTGAAAGTGAAGTCGCTCAGTCGTGTTCGACTCTGAGTGACCCACGGACTGCAGCCTTCCAGGCTCCCCCGTCCCTGGGATTCTCCAGGCAAGAACACTGGAGTGGGTTGCCATTTCCTTCTCCAATGCATGAAAGTGAAAAGTGAAAGTGAAGTTGCTCAGTCATGTCCAACTCTCAGCGACCCCATGGACTGCAGCCTACCAGGTCCTCCATCCATGGGATTTTCCAGGCAAGAGTACTGGAGTGGGGTGCCATCGCCTTCTCCAACTCTGCTACTTACTTGGTCATAAATCTACACTCACCATTTGCCCACACCATACCCAGAACTGAGGTACGGTGTGGGCAAGATAGTTCAATACTGAGGTTTTTTCCCCCTACTCCAAGTGTCCTGATTAATTAAAATCTGTTTTTATCATTTTAATTACCGTCTAACTCTGGTTTTTCTTTGGCATGCCAAATCATTTACAATTCACAACCTAACCGCCCTCAACAAAGCTTGTTCTGACCCTTACAGGTGAAAATGAGCTCCACCTCCTCTGAATCAGATCAGATCAGTCGCTCAGTCGCCTCCGACTCATTGCAACCCCATGAATCGCAGCACGCCAGGCCTCCCTGTCCATCACCAACTCCCTGAGGTCACTCAGACTCGCATCCATCGAGTCAGTGATGCCATCCAGCCATCTCATCCTCTGTCATCCCCTTCTCCTCTTACCCCCAATTCCTCCCACCATCAGAGTCTTCTCCAATGAGTCAACTCTTCGCATGAGGTGGCCAAAGTACTGGACTTTCAGCTTTAGCATCATTCCTTCCAAAGAAATCTCAGGGCTGATCTCCTTCAGAATGGACTGGGTGGATCTCCTTGCAGTCCAAGGGACTCTCAAGAGTCTTCTCCAACACCACAGTTCAAAAGCATCAATTCTTCGGCGCTCAGTCTCCTTCACAGTCCAGCTCTCACATCCATACATGACCACAGGAAAAACCATAGCCTTGACTAGACGAACCTTTGTTGGCCAAGTAATGTCTCTGCTTTTGAATATGCTACCTAGGTTGGTCATAATTTTCCTTCCAAGGACCTATACCATATTACCATGACTTGTTCATTTGACATTTTTGTCAAAAATAATCTTGTAGTATTGTTATCTCCCAAGGCCCAGATACTTTACAATGAGACCATAAACCCACTGGTCATTGATCATACTTTCTTCATCTCCCCCAGTCCCAAGCAGAGTCTTAGACCTTGATTAACTCATCATCTATTAAGTTGTGCCAGTTGATTGTGGTTTTTTCTGTTCCCCTCGCCTGAGGAAGTGAGCAATGGCCATTACTGAATTGGCAATTCAATCACCATCTGTCTCTCCACTTGAGAGCATCCTTCTCTCAACATGGCACAAAGAATCTACTAAAACACTTAATTTTTTCTCGTAATATTAATTTCAGTTACTATATATACTAACTAGTGTTTTAGCGGTTAAAGAGGAAAAGTTACAGAGGACTATTGCAGGGTGAAATCTTAATGAACTGGTAGAATCAGCCCTCCCCTGGCTCTGGTTAACTTTCCAGCCAATTTCTTAACGAGCTTTCACTATCAACTACACCTTCTCTCTGACTCATTTTCCATCCTTCTCCACTCTTTACAGGTGTCCCCACTGCTTCCCCACACACAGTTAGTTCTTTCACCACTCACTCAGTTCATCTCTTTTTCAAAGAAACCCAATACATCTTGGGTTTTCTGGAAAGTATCCTGAGTTAATTGATTGCTTCTTCCTTGTGGGGAACTCCCAGGAGTGGGAAGCCTGGCCTGCAGGGGAATTGCTGGTGTCTCTCTCTCTCTTCTGGAGAAGGAAGGGGCCTTTGAGGAAAAAGGAAGGTCAGGGACAAGTTAGGTCAAAAATGACAAATGTTGGGACTTCCCTGGTGATGCAGTGGCAGTCCTGATGTGAAGAACAGACTCATCGGTAAAGATCCTGATGCTGGGAAAGACTGAGGGCAGGAACAGAAAGGGGCAAAGAGGATGAGATGGTTGGATGGCATCATGGACTCAATGGACATGAGTTTGAGCAAGCTCTAGGAGATAGTGAAGGACAGGCGTGCCTGGCATGCTTCAGTCCATGTGGTCGCAAAGAGTTGGACACAACTTAGGGACTTAAAAACCACCACCACCAGTGGTTAAGACTTCACCTTCTAATGGAGGGGGTGTGGGTTCAATCCCTGGCAGGGCAGCTAAGATCCCACATGCAAAACATAAAACAGAAGCAATACTGTAACAAATTCAGTAAAGGTTTTGAAAGTGGTCCACGTCAAAAAAAATCTTAAAAAATAAACAAGAATGACATTTGTCTATCACATTACAAAAGCCTATAGCATTTCTCCCTGCCTTTCCTTTCTCTGAGCCGATCGACCAGAGAATCGTGATAATTATTTTTACAGGGAAAGGTCACATTCTCCTAATCAGAGTTTGAGTTGTGAATGAAATAGAACTGAGTACATCTACCTGTTCTCTTTGCTTTCTGGTTTCTTCCTCATCATCTCAACCTGCAGCTCCCTCCTCTGATTTTCATCTCCAAAAATAGCAAAGGGGAAGAATGAGAGGAGAAAGCCACCCACCAGAGGAAGCAGAGCTGTGCTTTGGAGAGTCCCTCATCTACTCAAAGTGCGATGCAAACTACAAATCTGCCCAATAATTGCACACAAGCCTGCCCTCTGCCTCATAGAAGTCCTGTTCCTAAGGAGCCAAGACGCTACATAAAAGTCTCACATTTGGGGGAAAAAAGTGCAATAAGTCATGCTTTAAAACACTCTGTTAGGTGCTGCTGGAGATTCACAAACGTCTAACCTTCAATCCCCTCACCCACAGCCTAATCAGGAAAACAAGCACACACATACCATCACTCAGTGCTAAGTGCATACTGGGTACCAAACACACAGGAAAAGCAAAAATCCTGGACTGCCCTAGTGACTTGAAGTGGGGGAAGGCCATCGGTTCTGTGACCTGCCCCTCACCTCCATTCCTCTTTGGGGTTCCCAACTGAAGGGAATAATCACTGACATCATTTTTATAAATAGGTGGGCAAGTTCTCAAGTGTTTTGACTACTTCCAAATCCAGAACTCCTTTGGCACAGTGCCTGGGTACGAAGTTTAGCCACAGCGGCTCGCTGAGGTTTCCCAGAGTCTCCAATCCAATCTATCTCAGGTCTGTGGAGTGGACCCACAGCGCTCCAGGAAACCAGCCTCACCAAGCATTGATGCAGACCCCTGAGCACACGGCCGGGGGTCCCATCCACGCTGTGAGCAGGAAAGGCCGGCAGGCCTGCCCTGCAGGGTCCTCAGCCATCCCTGGGAAAACAAGCCCTTCCATACTTGGCCACAGACAGGGAAAGGAGGCCTCAGATGACACGTGGCCCCATGAATCACAGGACCAAGTCCTCCTAACATGGGAGGGGCTCGTGAGGATAATGCTGGGGAGAGGAGCCCAAAGGACTCCCTTCGTTTCTCTTCCCCCGTCAGCAACGAATCCTGGGTATGTTTTATTCCTCTGAGCTACAAATGTTTCTAACATTCTTCAATCCATTCCATCTCAGTTCAGTTGCTCAGTCATGTCCGACTCTTTGTGACCCCATGGACTACAGCACACCAGGCTTCCCTGTCCATCACCAACTCCCAGAGCTTAGTCAAACTTGCGTCCACTGAGTCGGTGATGCCATCCAACCATCTCATCCTCTGTCATCCCCTTCCATCTCAGTAGTGATAATAAGATCTAAGGAAACTTTCCCGCTAAGTTCTCTTATGCTGTTAGACATGGAGGAATTAGATATTAGACATGGAGGAATTAAGATATAGACAGGCGCTCTACCAGTACCTACTACAAAGTTCGCTGGACAAGGCCCTGAAGGATGAAGCACTTGACTTTATTTCACTTACTTTTTATTTATTCATTCAGTGACTCAGTCGTCATTCCATCTCTCACATCACCCAGGCCCAGCACATTCAATCAAATGGGCATTTACAGAGCAAACGAACCCCAGAAATGGAGAAACAGGAACCCAGGAATGTCAGGTGGCAGGGGGAACTGGAGAGCATTGAAAATGCAAAGACCGTGACATTTGTTTTATCTATTTGAAATGAGGCTGGAAACCACAAGGGCTAACCAAGCCTGTGATAGCCTTCTCACAAATTTTCAGGAGCCCGTCATTCATGGAGACAAATGCATTTTTTGAAGGATAGCTCATTTTCAGTTCAGATCAGTCACTCAGTCATGTCTGACTCTTTGCAACCCCATGGACTGCAGCACATCAGGCCTCCCTGTCCATCACCACTCTCAGAGCTTATTCAAACTCATGTCCATTGTGTCAGTGATGCCATCCAACCATCTCATCCTCTTTCATCCCTTTCTCCTCCTGCCTTCAATCCTTCCCAGCATCAGGGTCTTTTCCAAGGAGTCAGTTCTTCCCATCAGGTGGCCAAAATACTGGAGTTTCAGCCTCAGCCTCAGTCCTTCCAATGAACATTCAGAACTGATTTCCTTTAGGATGGACTGGTTGGATCTCCTTGCAGTCCAAGGGACTCTCAAGAGTCTTCTCCAGCACCACAGTTCAAAAGCATCATTTCTTCAATGCTCAGTTTTCTTTATAGTCCAACTCTCACATCCATACATGACTACTGGAAAAACCATAGCTTTGACTAGACGGAACTTTGTCGGCAAAGTAATGTCTTTGCTTTTTAGTATGCTATCTAGGTTGGTCATAGCTTTTCTTCCAAGGAGCAAGCATCTTTTAATTTCATGGCTGCAGCCACCATTTGCAGTGATTTTGGAGCCCAAGAAAATAAAGTCAGCCGCTGTTTCCATCTCTCATGTTTTCAGTTAGCAGCACAGTAGCAACTTACATGGATTTTTTTTTTTTTACTTATTATTTGAAAATTAAGCAGTTAAGTGCTTAAATGCCACTTAGAGCTCTTGATCTTGAGAAAATCTGGAAGCCTCTCCCATGCCCACAAGTGATTTATTCCTGTCTACCAACTGCCCAGCTTGACTTTATGGCTTCATCTACCCTGAGAGTGCTAGCCCCTGTCCCGTGCTGGAAAGTCACTTGCTCTCTAAAGGTATTCTCTGGCCATCCCCGCTTCTCCTTAAAGCCCATCATGTGGTCAGGAGACAATGAGAACACAGGTTAAATCCCAAGATGACCCTTTTTCTTTTAACTTCAGAACCTACTTTGAGAAAAGATGGCCTTTCTGAGACCCCTGAACTGACAGACTATAAAATACAAACCTACACCATAAGGATAAGGACTTATTCAGCAATGCATCTGAGTGTTTGGCTCATAAGGGCTCAAAGCATATTTACTGAAAAAAAAATGACTATGAATGTGAAGATCGCAAGCAGTGGTCTGCTGAAGACTTTGTTGGCTTTTAACATTTTGTTGAGGATTTAAAACAGTGGACATCCTTAAGGACACTGCTTAGTAAAGGTTGCTGCTGCTGCTAAGTCGCTTCAGATCAGATCAGATCAGATCAGTCGCTCAGTCGTGTCCGACTCTTTGCGACCCCATGAACCGCAGCATGCCAGGCCTCCCTGTCCATCACCAGCTCCCAGAGGTCACCCAGACTCATACCCATCGAGTCAGTGATGCCATCCAGCCATCTCATCCTCTGTCGTCCCCTTCTCCTCCTGCCCTCAATCCCTCCCAGCATCAGAGTCTTCTCCAATGAGTCAGCTCTTCGCATGAGGTGGCCAAAATACTGGAGTTTCAGATTTAGCATCATTCCTTCTAAAGAAATTCCAGGATTGATCTCCTTCAGAATGGACTGGTTGGATCTTCTTGCAGTCCAAGGGACTCTCAAGAGTCTTCTCCAACACCACACTTCAAAAGCATCAATTCTTTGGCGCTCAGCCTTCTTCACAGTCCAGCTCTCACATCCATACATGACCACAGGAAAGACCATAGCCTTGACTAGGCGAACCTTTGTTGGCAAAGTGATGTCTCTGCTTTTGAATATGCTATCTAGGTTGGTCATAACTTTCCTTCCAAGGAGTAAGCGTCTTTTAATTTCATGACTGCAGTCACCATCTGCAGTGATTTTGGAGCCCAGAAAAACAAAGTCTGACACTGCTTCCACTGTTTCCCCATCTATTTCCCATGGAGTGATGGGACCAGATGCCATGATCTTCGTTTTCTGAATGTTGAGCTTTAAGCCAACCTTTTCACTCTCCACTTTCACTTTCATCAAGAGGCTTTTTAGCCCCTCTTCACTTTCTGCCATAAGAGTCGTGTCATCTGCATATCTGAGGTTATTGATATTTCTCCCAGCAATCTTGATTCCAACTTGTGTTTCTTCCAGTCCAGCATTTCTCATGATGTACTCTGCATATAAGTTAAATAAACATGGTGACAATATGCAGCCTTGACGTACTCCTTTTCCTATTTGGAACCAGTCTGTTGTTCCATGACCAGTTCTAACTGTTGCTTCCTGACCTGCATACAGATTTCTTAAGAGGCAGATCAGGTGGTCTGGTATTCCCATCTCTTTCAGAATTTTCCATAGTTTATTGTGATCCACACAGTCAAAGGCTTTGGCATAGTCAATAAAGCAGAAATAGATGTTTTTCTGGAACTCTCTTGCTTTTTCCATGATCCAGCGGATGTTGGCAATTTGATCTCTGGTTCCTCTGCCTTTTCTAAAACCAGCTTGAACATCAGGAAGTTCACGGTTCACATATTGCTGAAGCCTGGCTTGGAGAATTTTGAGCATTACTTTACTAGCGTGTAAGTCGCTTCAGTCGTGTCCAACTCTGTGCGACCCCATAGACAGCAGCCCACCAGGCTCCCCCGTCCCTGGGATTCTCCAGGCAAGAACACTGGAGTGGGTTGCCATTTCCTTCTTCAATGCATGAAAGTGAAAAGTGAAAATGAAGTCGCTCAGTCGTGTCCAACTCTCAGCGACCCCATGGCCTGCAGCCTACCAGGCTCCTCCATCCTTGGGATTTTCCAGGCAAGAATACTGGAGTGGGGTGCCATTGCCTTCTCAGTAGTAAAGGTCAGAACATATCATTTAGTTAATAACTTTGTGTCAAGTCATGCGCTATGAAACTATCCATAAAAGTCAATGATACTGGGGTGAACATGTTGGTTGGTCGGTTGCTTGGTTGGAGAAGCACTTGTTTCACCTGTGCATATCTACAAACCGGTACAAATGCATTTAAAACTAACAGCACTGGACTTCCCTGGTGGTTCAGTGGTTAAGACTCAGCACTTTCAATGCAGGGGGCCTGGGTTTGATCCCAGGTTGGAGAACTAGTAAGATTCTACACTGCACAAACAAATGGCCAAAAACAAAACAAATAAAAATCCTCCCTGAAATGAATGACATGAAGGACCCATATAGTTCCCTAAAACATTGCCAATATAGGCTCTGCAGACTTAAGTTTGCTCTCACATCACAGCAACAACTTTAGGCAGCACGTGCTGAACTGTAAGGTTAAAAATTGAGAAATGAATGCAGTGTTGCTTGTTTTCCTTTACTGAAATTCTGGTTCACTAATTCACTTAGGGCCAAGAACAGACCCAAGTAAGCTGAGGAACCTTCATTAGGATAGATAAAAGTCAGTCAGACCTCTGGGAGTGGCCAGGAAATTCCTTTGATCAGCTAAGAAATGTCTGGGAGCTAAATAGATTAACATGGCATTGTAAAAGGATTCTCAAATCAACAGCTCTGAGAGTTTATTTCTCTTCGATATAAGTAGGCAAATATCCTGGGCAGCAAATAAAGAAACGAATGAAGAAAAGAACCAAATTACATAAACTGGGGAAATACTAAATCATCATCATAATAGCATTACAACAAGAACAAGAATTGTAATTATTTTCCATCTTCTAATCCAGAAGCAATAACACGTCAGATAAATTTATAATATACTTAGGTCCTGCAATAGTTTTAATGGGTGGTTGCTTAAACGTTAGTCATAAAAAAATGTAAAAACAATTAAGAATGAGACCAGAGACATGAACTTCAAAGAATGATGGCCAAATAATATCATAGAAAATAACTGTTACTACAGACTCCCAACAGGATATGAAAAAACCTTAACTCAACATAAACACAGAAGCATGTTTTCTGATAAAAGCAATGAAGCCAAGGTATTATTCTCTTTTCTGCTACTAAAACCAAAATTATATTGCTACCAAGAGTGGCTGATACACATTTTTTCCATGCTCCTCCCAAAAACAAAAAACAAAAACCCACAGTAGTAACTTCTCCCCCCTGGGTGAAGTTCTTTGGTGAGAGTTTTATTATCTCTAGTGGCAGGTGGGCCTTATTATACAAAAATTATTCAAGAAGAAGAGTGTGTGCATGCTAAGGCGCTTCAGTTGTATCTGACTCTTCAACCCCATGGACTGTAGCCCACCATGCTCCTCCGTCCATGGAATTTCCCAGGCAAGAATACTGGAGTGGGTTATCATTTCCTTTTCCAGGGGATCTTCCTGACCCAGGGATCAAACCCACACCCCTACGTCTCCTGCACTGGCAGGCAGGTTCTTTACCACGAGTGTCCCCTGGAAAGCCAAGAAGGGGCAAATGTCTAGTATTTTTTTTTATACACTCCCTGTTCTAATTGTTTTTCCAACTCAGGACACACATATGCAACATGCTCCTGCAAACAATTTTTAACACATTCTGAAAACTTAAAATGAAACAATCCCATTTACCACAAAAGTGTTATCTTAATATGCTTCCTAAAGGTTTGTTTTTTTGGTTTTGTTTTTTATTTATTTTTTAGTTTGTCACAAGAGAGGTGCTTCCTCCTGCCTAGGAGAAAGTCATAGGTCTAAACTCCTATGACATGTAGCACCTGCTTTCTGGTCAAAAGCATACACCTATCTTTTCTCCTCTGCTGGATCATAAGTTCCTCAAATTTCTCCATATCCTGCCTAACAACAATTATACCATGCAAAGAACAGTCAGTGATCAATCAATAAATAAGTACCTATGGAATTAGGGAGGGTAGGGAATACATCAGAGAAGGCAATGGCACTCCACTCCAGTACTCTTGCCTGGAAAATCCCATGGATGGAGGAGCCTGGTGGGCTGCAGCCCATGGGGTCGCACAGAGTCAGACACGACTGAGCGATTTCACTTTCACTTTTCACTTTCATGCATTGGAGAAGGAAATGGCAACCCACTCCAGTGTTCTTGCCTGGAGAATCCCAGGGACGGAGGAGCCTGGTGGGCTGCAGTCCATGGGGTTGCACAAAGTCAGACACGACTGAAGTGACTTAGCAGCAGCAGGGAATACATGCTATGACTTTCAGCATCTACATTATAATGGTCATCACATACTCTGACTTTTTTTTTTTTTTCTAACAGCCACATAGAGAAAACCCCTCCTGGAGAAGGCAATGGCAACCTACTCCAGTATTCTTGCCTGGAGAATCCCATGGACATAGGAGCCTGGTGGGCTACCGTGCAAGGGGTCACAAGAGTAGGACACAACTTAGCAACGAAACCACCAATAGAGAAAGCCTGCACTTAGTATATAAGGAAGTTTTCTAAGAAGCCTGATTTGGTTCTGAATCCCAGCTTCATCACGCACTTAGCTGTGTGCCTTGGGCAAACACCATAACTGCTCTGAGATGGTTTCCTCTGTAAAATGGGTATATGGATGGCAACCTCTGAATTATAACTGGGATGTAGTGAGGTAGTGAGGTAACAAACAGGAAGGACTCTGCACTGGATGAGCACACCAAATAAGCTCATTCATAGGAAGAGGACAGAAAGCAGCATCGTGCCCAGTGTAGCAGTTACCAAGATGGGTTTTCACCTTGCTCAATTTCCTAACATATTTTAAATACAAAAAATCCACTCAGTCCGATTCCACAGATGGGAAATCTTCCCAAAACCCAGAGCCTTAAACGGTTGAGCCACCACCATGAACTCCGGTTAGGCAAACAGAGTCTGGCAGGTGGATTTTTTTCTGTGTTGGAAACTTCCCTCGAAGTCATTCTTGGATCAGGGCCCACTGCAGTTCCCCTCCCTAAGAGCACCTGTCCCGATCAGCACGCCCAGTGAGGGTGGGGTGGGGCGGGGGGGTCCCCACTTCCCTCCCGGGGGGGCCTCAGACACATTCTCTGAACCCCCATTCCACCATCCTATCTGCCCTCGTGGTACCCATTGTTCTTCCACGAGCATCCTTGGTTGCTATCCATTATTACTCATTCTCCACGCCACGTCCCAGAGCTCCTGTGGAAAGGGAGGGCATGTTATCCCTTAACGTTTCTAGGAAAGATTTTATTTTTTCCTTCACTCTGTCTTTCACCAGCCACCATCTACAGCACCCTGCAGGAAGAACCTGCACTGCAAAGCCAGCATGGCTGAGCCTGGACACACGCTCTTCAGTGACCAAGCAACTTTCCAGATGCGACTCACAAAGAGGGAGACTTCCTCGGGAAGCAGAGCTGCTCAGCCTTCAGAGAGCATCTGAGACACCAGGAGGTTGGAACTGACTTGTATGCACCGCTATGTTTAAACTGGATAACCGACAAGGACCTACTATATAGCAGAAGGGACTCTGCTCAATGTTGTGTAACAACCTAAATGGGAAAAGGATTGGAAAAAAGAGAAAAATCACTTCTACAACCATTTTAACTTAAAAAAATAAATAAATAAGAAACACCTGAAGAGTAGAAGCTCTGGGGTGGACTCAGAAATCTGCAGTTCTAATGAGCACCGGGCTGGTCTGGGCTGCTGGCCCATATACCACCCTTGGAGCAGCACTCTTGTTAAAGAACCTTTGGTGCTATGGACTAAGAAAACATGAATTCATTAAGGGAGTGGAGGGCACAGCACTCAAGCAAGTGATGTTTCTCTCTCTTTGCCACTTCCTGCCATGCCGCAGCTACAGGCATCCCTCTGCCTCCCATCAGGCTCCATGGTGGAGCCTCTTGCTCTTCCACTTGCGTGACGAGGGCTTTTACCATGACCGAGGTGCTAGAACTACACTATCGCAGCTCACACACACTCATCTCTAAAGAAGATGTATTATTCGCTTGTATATCAAGTTTAGAGCCATCAAGGAATGTCTCCAAGGTCACGAGCGACAGACATAGGTCCAGAAGGCAAGGCCTAACCCTTAAGCAGAGTACTAAGTCCACGCCAGCCTCCAGATCTTCCCTTCCAGACCCCATCGTGTCTCATCTGCTTCCTGGAGAAATATTCATGACCATATGTGGAATTCCCTCATTCAGACTCGAACGTGTTAGCACAAACCTTTCAGAGACAGGGAATCAACTCTGAACAGGATGACCAGGCTTGTTCCTTGAGAACTGTTGAAGACATGAAAATGTTAGTCGTTCAGTTGTGTCTGATTCTTTGTGACCCCATGGACTGTTGCCCGCCAGGCTCCTCTGTCCATGGGATTCTCCAGGCAAGAATACTGGAGTGGGTTGCCATTCCCTCCTCCAGAGGATCTTCCCGACCCAGGGATTGAACTCAGGTCTTCTGGATTGCAGGCAGATTCTCTACCATCTGAACCACCATGGTTTGGTCCAAATGGGTCTGACTTCAAAACTCTCAAAAAGTATCCAGTTCTCCCCACTCGATCACCCATACGGACACTCCCTGAAGATAAACAGGAAAGGTTTCCACTTATCTGCATTGAAACAGGTGCTCCCCATGACAAAGAGGGCATGATGGCCTTGCTCAAAGGATGGTGGCCCCTAAATTCTCTCTGACTGCACTGCTCCGAACCTCGTCATGGTTCTAACA
This sequence comes from Tragelaphus eurycerus, assembly GCA_935064755.1. Taxonomy (NCBI): domain Eukaryota; kingdom Metazoa; phylum Chordata; class Mammalia; order Artiodactyla; family Bovidae; genus Tragelaphus; species Tragelaphus eurycerus. Next base: position 3,821,482 of record CAKXYN010000034.1, on the reverse strand, counting down.
GAGGAAGTCAAATGACCTGAATGCAAATAGATGTTCTGCCTCCAGCAGCTGCCTGACCTTTAAGTTCTGCAAACCACTTGGAATCTTGGGTTAAAATTGGAAGAGAGTGATATATCTCACAAGATGGTGTTCAGGAATAAAGGAGGGAAAATATATAAAGCATATTTGGCACACACGAGAAACTCCATCAAATCTCTTTTCTTACCCAGCTTCTGATTGTCCAGAAAATCCTCAGCATTATGAATTGAAACCACCTTAGACATCACAAGAGTCCAAGGTCTCCAAATCACCTGGAGAGAGTTCCCAAAACTCAGAGTCTCAGGGGAAAAAAAAAAAAACCTGAACCAAATGAACAGTTATCTCCAGGAGTTAAGTCCAGGAATCTGTACATTCTAATGTGCAAACCCTGTTTGGAAACCACTGGTTTGTTCAAGATCAGAACATCTGGTCAAAAAAATCATCTGTGGCTCCCTGGGTAAATGAGACCAAGGGACCTGCTGCTGAAGTCAAAGGTTTCCAAGCTGTTCTTCCTATGTTTGGGAGATTTCATTTTCATCCTTTGGCCCATTTCTTTTGATCTATAAATGTATGGTTTTCATAAATCTGATTCTAGCTTACATACACTTATTAAAAGTAGGCAAACCTGGGTTGGGAAGATCCCCTGGAGGAAGGAAACCCACTCTGGTATTCTTGCCTAGAGAATCCCATGGACAGTGGAGACTGGCAGGCTACCGTCCATAGGGTCGCATAGAGTCGGACACGACTAAAGTAACTTAGCATGCACATGCAAACCCAATGTAAAAAAACAAATCTTTGCATGAAAACACTACCATGGCACAAATGAAAACAGGAAATCCAAAAATGTTCTTCCCATGGTGGCTCAAAGGCCTCATGTAAGTATAGCCATGAATGCATCAGATCAGCAGCTGACTAGACAATCAAGACTGTATACAGATGGTCAGGAGAAACATATTCAGTTACTGTCAGAATAATAACTTTGCATTTTTTGACTGCTGCTCATTAAAATGCCCAGTCAGAGCTTCAGATAAAGGTAGCTCTAATACCCAGTTCAAGGACCTTTTGACTCAAATATTTTTTTCAACTTAGATTGATAGACATCACTTCACAAGTCTTTACGTGACGAAGCATTAAATTCCCATAGGACCCGGGTACCTGCTAGAAAGACAGTAGTTAGTTCTCAAGTCAGTGTGTCAAGAAAAATTTGAACAATCATCTGTCATTGAAGTGGCTTATGTGATAAGTAGGAAAGAACTCCTAGCCACAGGGAAAAACACTAATAAAAACGGTGACCTGCAGTAACCCTTTAGCTACACTATATATGGCAATCTGATTTTTTTTAAATCGTATCTTCATACAAACTACTTATTAAATCTCTCAAGTTGAGAGATTCTTCCCAACCCCACATCAAAAAAAAAGATGTTTTTTTTAATGGCTTCCTGCTACTTAGGTTCAAATACATAGAAGTATTGCTAAGACCCAGTCTTAATAACCCAGGGGCTGGCTGTTACTACTTCAACCCACCCTTGTCTGGAGTCCACTCTTGGCCCTTGGCCAGAACTCTTTCAAATGCCTTCATGCTGTTAATGAAGTACACTTTTTTTTTTTTTGATGCGGACCATTTTTTAAGCCTTTATTAAATGTGTTACAATATTGTTTCTATGTTTTGGTTTTTTGGCCACAGGACAGTGGGATCACAGCTCCCTGACCAGGGATCAAATCCACACCCTCTGTGTTGGGAGGTGAACTCTTAACCACTGGACTGCCAGGGAAATCCCACAATGTGAAGTTTCACTTTATTTTTTACTTGGAGGACAACGTACACTTTTAAATGCAAAGTGCTTGGCAGCAGTCAGCACTCAGGACATGCTTCTTCGGGCAAGTTCTCCTTCCCCCATCTTCTGAAATGATTTTCTAGGGACACAGCTAAGGGCTTCCCTGATGGCCCAGTGGTAAAAACCCGCCTGCCAATGGGGGATGCAGCTGACCACTTCCTCCATCCTGAATCTTTGCGAGGTCTTCCTTTTGCTTCTCTGGCTGCTCCATCCCTCTTTTCCCTTCCTCTGCCTCAGCTTTAAAGGCTGCTGTTCTCCTGTTTCATCTTCTACTCACCTTTCCCCCTGACCCTCGTTCCCTAAGGAACTGTATCTATTTCCTGCAGAGAGAAAGACTACGTCCCTGTCCAGAACTCCCATGTTCCTATATCCAACTCAGACTTCTTTCTGAGTTCCATCCACCCAAGTGCTGACTTGGCATTTCCATTTGGGTGGATCAAAATCACACTGAGCTTTGCTCTCCTTGTTCAGTATTCCCCTCCCCTTCCCTCTCATGCACACCAGGGCTTGTGCCAGAAATTCAAGAGCCACCCTCCACCTTCCCCTTTAGCAGCAATCCTAGCTGATAACCAAAGTGAAAAGATGCCTCCAAAACCAGCTGGAACACTCTGCTTCTCTTTGCCCCCACCTGCTTCCTCTCTGGAGCAAGCCTGTGTCCTGATCTCATCCAGAGCCCCGTCTCAGTGCCCTGTCGCCCCACTATGTCCCTTTCATCCATTCTCTGCACAACAGCCAACTGCAGTGTCTTCAAAATGGAAGTTTTATCACTCCTGTGCTTAAAAACCTTGCTGTGGTATTTCAGGCTTTTAGGACAAAGTCCAGAATTTGAAAAATTCCAGAATAATCTGATTTTTTTCCCATTACCTCACAGATCTCCTCCTTGCCTCCTTTGCCCTGACTCCCCTCTCTGCTGGTCCTCTTCTCTCCATCAGGTACGGAAATGTCCTTCTGTCTTCCTTTCTTCTCCTCCTCCTCCTCTTCCCACTTCCACCAGAAATGTCACTTTCTCAAGGAGACCTTCTTGTATCTTTCAAACTAAGATTCTTCTGTTCTTTGTTCCCCATGCCCCCACGCCCGAGGCCAAGGGCGGCAGCTGGGAGGAGCAATCCCACACCCGAGGCCAGGGGCGGTGGCTGGGAGGACCAACCCCACATCCAAGGAGCCATAGCTACACTGGCGCAGGAGAGAGGAGCTATCCCACGTTGAAGGTCAGGAAGGGCAGTGGTGAGGAGAGAGCCCTCGTCCAAGGTAAGGTGCGATGGCTGTGCTTTGCTGGAGCAGCCGTGAAAAGTTACCCCACGCCCAAGGTAAAAGAAACCCAAGTAAGACGGTAGGTGTTGCAAGAGGGCATCAGAGGACAAACACACTGAAACCATACTCACAGAAAACTAGTCAATCTAATCACACTAGGACCACAGCCTTGCTAACTCAATGAAACTAAGCCATGCCCTTGGGACAACCCAGGATGGGCGGGTCATGGTGGAGAGATCTGACAGGATGTGGTCCACTGGAGAAGGGAATGGCAAACCACTTCAGTATTCTTGCCTTGAGAACCCCATGAACAGTATGAAAAGGCAAAATGATAGGATACTGAAAGAGAAACTCCCCAGGTCAGTAGGGGCCCAATATGCTACTGGAGATCAGTGGAGAAATAACTCCACAAAGAATGAAGGGATGGAGCCAAAGCAAAAAGAATACCCAGCTGTGGATGTGTCTGGTGATAGAAGCAAGGTCCAAGGCTGTAAAGAGCAATACTGCATAGGAACCTGGAATATCAGGTCCATGAATCAAGGCAAATTGGAAGTGGTCAAACAAGAGATGGCCAGAGTGAATGTCGACATTCTAGGAATCAGCAAACTGAAATGGACTGGAATGGGTGAATTTAACTCAGATGACCATTATATCTACTACTGTGGGCAGGAATCCCTCAGAAGAAATGGAGTGGCCATCATGGTCAAAAAAAGAGTCCGAAATACAGTACTTGGATGCAATCTCAAAAACGACAGAATGATCTCTGTTCATTTCCAAGGCAAACCATTCAATGTCACAGTAATCCAAGTCTGTGTCCCAACCAGTAACGCTGAAGAAGCTGAAGTTGAACGGTTCTATGAAGACCTATAAGACCTTTTAGAACTAACACCCAAAAAAGATGTCCTTTTCATTATTGGGGACTGGAATGCAAAAGTAGGAAGTCAAGAAACACATGGAGTAACAGGCAAACTTGGCCTTGGAACCCAGAATGAAGCAGGGCGAAGACTAATAGAGTTTTGCCAAGAAAATGCACTAGTCATAACAAACACCCTCTTCCAACAACACAAGAGAAGACTCTATACATGGACATCACCAGATGGTCAACACCAAAATCACATCAATTATATTCTTTGCAGCCAAAGATGGAGAAGCTCTGTACAGTCAGCAAAAACAAGACCAGGAGCTGACTGTGGCTCAGACCATGAACTCCTTATTGCCAACTTCAGACTTAAAATGAAGAAAGCAGGGAAAACCACTAGACCATTCAGGTATGACCTAAATCAAATCCCTTATGATTATACAGTGGAAGTTAGAAATAGATTTAAGGGCCTAGATCTGATAGATAGAGTGCCTGAGGAACTATGGAATGAGGTTCGTGACATTGTACAGGAGACAGGGATCAAGACCATCCCCATGGAAAAGAAATGCACAAAAGCAAAATGGCTGTCTGGGGAGGACTTACAAATAGCTATGAAAAGAAGAGAAGCGAAAAGCAAAGGAGAAAAGGAAAGATATAAGCATCTGAATGCAGTGTTCCAAAGAATAGCAAGAAGAGATAAGAAAGCCTTCTTCAGCGATCAATGCAAAGAAATAGAGGAAAACAACAGAATGGGAAAGACTAGGGATCTCTTCAAGAAAATCAGAGATACCAAAGGAATATTTCATGCAAAGATGGGCTCGATAAAGGACAGAAATGGTGTGGACCTAACAGAAGCAGAAGATATTAAGAAGAGGCGGCAAGAATACACAGAGGAACTGTACAAAAAAGAGCTTCACGACCCAGATAATCATGATGGTGTGATCACTGACCTAGAGCCAGACATCCTGGAATGTGAAGTCAAGTGGGCCTTAGAAAGCATCACTATGAACAAAGCTAGTGGAGGTGATGGAATTCCAGTTGAGCTATTCCAAATCCTGAAAGATGATGCTGTGAAAGTGCTACACCCAATATGCCAGCAAATTTGGAAAACTCAGCAGTGGCCACAGGACTGGAAAAGGTCGGTTTTCATTCCAATCCCAAAGAAAGGCAATGCCAAAGAATGCTCAAACTACCACACAATTGCACTCATCTCACATGCTAGTAAAGTAATGCTCAAAATTCTCCAAGCCAGGCTTCAGCAATATGTGAACCGTGAACTTCCTAATGTTCAAGCTGGTTTTAGAAAAGGCAGAGGAACCAGAGATCAAATTGCCAACATCCACTGGATCATGGAAAAAGCAAGAGAGTTCCAGAAAAACATCTATTTCTGCTTTATTGACTATGCCAAAGCCTTTGACTGTGTGGATCACAATAAACTGTGGAAAATTCTGAAAGAGATGGGAATACCAGAACCACCTGATCTGCCTCTTAAGAAATCTGTATGCAGGTCAGGAAGCAACAGTTGGAACTGGACATGGAACAACAGACTGGTTCCAAATAGGAAAAGGAGTACGTCAAGGCTGTATAATGTCACCCTGTTTATTTAACTTATATGCAGAGTACATCATGAGAAATGCTGGACTGGAAGAAACACAAGCTGGAATCAAGATTGCTGGGAGAAATATTAATAACCTCAGATATGCAGATGACACCACTCTTATGGCACAAAGTGAAGAGGAACTCAAAAGCCTCTTGATGAAAGTGAAAGAGGAGAGTGAAAAAGTTGGCTTAAAGCTCAACATTCAGAAAACGAAGATTATGGCATCTGGTCCCATCACTTCATGGGAAATAGATGGGGAAACAGTGGAAACAGTGTCAGATTTTATTTTTCTGGGCTCCAAAATCACTGCAGATGGTGACTGCAGCCATGAAATTAAAAGACGCTTACTCCTTGGAGGGAAAGTTATGACCAACCTAGATCACATATTCAAAAGCAGAGACCTTACTTTGCCAACAAAGGTTCGCCTAGTCAAAGCTATGGTCTTTCCTGTGGTCATGTATGGATGTGAGAGCTGGACTGTGAAGAAGGCTGAGCGCCGAAGAATTGATGCTTTTGAACTGTGGTGTTGGAGAAGACTTCTTGAGAGTCCCTTGGACTGCAAGGAGATCCAACCAGTCCATTCTGAAGGAGATCAGCCCTGGGATTTCTTTGGAAGGAATGATGCTAAAGCTGAAACTCCAGTACTTTGGCCACCTCATGCGAAGTGTTGACTCATTGGAGAAGACTCTCATGCTGGGAGGGATTGAGGGCAAGAGGAGAAGGGGACGACAGAGGATGAGATGGCTGGATGGCATCACTGACTCAATGGATGTGAGTCTCAGTGAACTCCGGGAGTTGGTGATGGACAGGGAGGCCTGGCATGCTGCGATTCATGGGGTTGCAAAGAGTCGGACACGACTGAGTGACTGATCTGATTTGATCTGTTGTTTTCATCATACCTTGCACTTTTTCCCATATAAAACTTAGCACTTACATAATATATATAATTATGCTAAACTTTGGAATGCACACACACACATATATATATGGTTGGTCAAAAAGTCAGGTCTTTCCTAACACATAATGGAAAATCCTGAACAAACTTTTTGGCCCACCCAAAAATACACACACATACATGTATATATCTTGCAATCCTTTTTGTAACTGTTCTTTCTGCCCCATTAGCTTGGAAAGGGCCATGCCTAATTATACCATCACTGAGATACCAGAAAGCAGCAGAAAGACTGGCAAACATCCCCAATAAATATTTGTCAAATCATTACGTAAATAAAGGACACTCACCACTTCTCTTTTTCTATCACTTACCCACAATGTTAAATAATTTCATGACTCTCATCATTTATTTACACAACATCCTCTGAATGGTCCTTATAATCTCTCTCATGGTTCAGGACTGCCTAGATCAAAGAGGAAAGGAATAGGATTGGGGGGGGGGGTGCTATACAAATTGATTGAAGAAGTGATAAGTGAATAATAAATTTCTAATCCCTTTCAATGAATGAACAGATAGGTCCTTGATCAGCCTGTAGTAAGACCCTGCCTTGAGGTTCATTAGTCAGCTGAAACCCAAGAACAAATGGCCCATGATGAAGATGAGGCCGAAGAAAGTACCACACATATATTATTATTCTCTACCCTTTTCACATAATTCTTAGGTATATCCTTTATCTTTTCAACATTTAATAAGAATTTTGAGAATGGAACGGTAACATGCAGAATGTAGATGCACAAAAGACTAATTATTTTACACAGCATTACAACCACACACTCAGTGTCTCCATTCACCTGTTTTGAACTGGTTCCCCTTCTTCCCGGGCTGCACAAAAGCAGCACAAGCATACACTCAGCTCACCATAAAAATCACCAACAATTCTTCTAACAGGAAGTAGATGGATGCTATCAGGGCCTTAATCATTTCCATGGTCTTTCTGATTAGTATTTTAAAAATAAATATGACTGAGTACATAATGACAGTTATTTAGCAGGTTTCTGGAGATATAACTACTCAAGAAAGTTAATAAAAGTGATTAAACATGGTGGAATGATTACTCATCAATACAGTCAGTTAATACAGTGGGCAGGTTGAATCTAACAATTTTGCTTTCTACAGGCAATTTGATCAGCCATTTTTAATTTCTCCTACTGAGAAGAAATGTGATCATGAAACCCAATTAAGTTGGCAGTGATAAAGTCTGAGCGTATTTTGCTACAGTCATCTATATCAAGGTGCAGAAGTGCAGTGCAGTGCTCAGAGGGTCTGACTCTTTGCGACCCCATGGACTGCAGCCCACCAGGCTCCTCTCTCCATGGGATTCTCCAGGCAAGAACACTGGAGTGGGTTGCCATTTCCTTCTCCAGGGGATCCTCTTGACTCAGAGATTGCACCCAGGCCTCTTGTGTCTCCCACACTGCAGGGAGATTCTCTACCACTGAGAATCTGTGGTAAAGAAACACCCCTCTATCAAAATGATCTGTTAAACATGGAGCTTTAACAGACATACCACCATGCCAGTGAAAAGCAGTGACTATGGCCTAAATCTCTGCATTTCCAGGGGTAGCTGATGAAATCAGACATAGTGAGCAGCACACCTTAAAGATTTAGGACAAAACCAACCCACAAAATGCTAAGTCGAACACAGGAGTGAATACACAGTTTATATGGTATTTATCTACCATAAACATGCATGGCTGTCAGGATCCACTCTGCACGTAACTATTGGGCTCTCCCACTGCAATGAGGCACCAAAAGGCACATCTGTCTCCTTTCCAAAGGATAGCTGAGCCACTGAGAATAAAATGACCACTGCAAATTGGAATTCTGCCTATTTTAACTAGTGTGGTCAGAAGTGACATTCAGCTATGCATCAGGTGTCAGCATCAGTCTCTCTCAGAAGAAGCTAAAGACTAGAACATCTTGTGTTTTGTCTATTCACTGGCATGGATTAACTATTAGATTTGTGCTGCTATATATTGGGGACACCACTTGTTACAGGGTATCCTAACTAGTACATCTACTGTAAGAAAGATATGTTCTATAGGGACAGATTCCCATCAGTCAGTCTTCGGTAGTATTTCTATTACAAGTAGCATGTATTCCTTTTCCTTATTAAAAATAAGACATTCACTCTAGAAACTTTAGAAATGCAGCCAAACAAAATCAAAGTTCTTAACATTAAGAACTCTAAAGTCTAACCAATAACATTTGTTATATAGCTTTCCAGGCTTTTATTCCTCTTTAGATTGACAGATGGATGATACAGATAATAGCTAATAGTATTAAAAGCAATCATACACAGATGCATTATAATGCCTTTTTTCATTTGACAATATACTATGAACACAGTCAGTCATTATACTTTCCTCTACAACGAGATTCGTAAGGTTGATACAATAATCCATTATATAGCCATACAGTGTTTGCTTTTTGTTCAGAGGTTTTAGGGGGTTTTGTTTTTGGAGGGAAGGTTTTGGTCACGCTGTGCGGCATACAGGATTTCAGTTCCCCAACCAGAGATTGAATCCACGCCTCCTGCATTGGGAGTGCAGAGTCAACCACTGGGCCGCCTGGGAAGTCCCTAGACACACAGTTTTGTAACCATCCTCCCACTGAGGGACATAGTGTTTGGAACCATAGTTAGCAAAGGTACAAGACGTAGATAGAGAAGCATACCATTATGGGAAAGCCTGAACAGTAGTGCAAACGTATAGATCCTTCCAGCCATGGAGAGCAATGCCATCACTGCAGCATAGGATTCCATGTACAAGGAACTGGATAAGAGATAAAAGTTGAATAAGTCATCCTAAGGAGTCCTGATTTTCTCCTGATGGCAACTGAAGAGGTTTAAGAAGGGTATCATATGATCTTTTGTTTCAGAAAAGATCACTCCAGCAATAGTACAGAGGATGAATTTAAGAAGGGGAGAATGTCTGAGCAAAGGTAAGAGACTGATATAGAAATGATGGGAACTGATACACAATCATTGGAGCTGGCAGAGAAAGAAGGAATCGGAGATGAGTTAAGGAGGTAGAGTCAATAAGATCTGGTCACCGATTGGACCTGGAGCAGAAGGAGAGGTTTCTGGCTGGGCTAACTAGGAAGACATCGATGCTACCACATGGTGAGGGGTTAGCTAGTTCTCATGAGCTTCTCCTACTCTATTTGGCACAGAAAGCTGTCAGTCTAGGAAGCCACTGGGAGTACAAGCAGTGACTGTAATAGGAGCAGTGACAGCAGTTTCATTATCAGTATCCAGATGGCCTCGCAGGGGACATGATGAGATCCTATTTGGTATGTTTACCATAAAGTTTCTGTAGGACATTTGGGCAGATTATCTGGTAAGTGGTTGGATATACAGACCTGGAGCCAGAAAATAGGATCCACAGAGATATGGACACAGGAGCCATGATTGATAAGCATCATTAGATCTGCTGGAAGAGTTGAGCTCACCAGGGGCGAAGGGAGGAGAAAGACTCAACTGGATGCAACATGGCTGAGCCCCACCCTTCCCCCTCGCAGCCCCCGTGGCACTGGCAGAGCCTCTTCATGTGGTAATTGAAAAAGTCAGATCAAATTATTTCTCATTTGACAACTTGTTTCTGCTCTGCTCAAACTCCTCACCAGAGGACTAAAATGTACCATCTTCTTGCCCCAACAATAAGAATCATAAGCTGAGAACGAAAGGTCTCTTAACCCAACCCTGCCTGAAGGTGGGAACTCTGCCCACCATCATCAACACGGGTTCCAATGTGGCTGGGAACCAAGATCCCCTAGTCTCTATGCTGGCGTCCCCCATTTCCACAACAGGGCTCATTATGAGAAACTATAACAGTGCCAGATTTACACTGTTAAGATAAAATTCATAGTTAAGCACTTTGAATCTTCTTTGTCATTTTGTAAAACAAATGACTGAATTTTCTTGCTTTAAAAGTTTATAGCTGTAAGTTAACAACTCATTTTATAGCTTCAAAGACAGTATTTGCTTCTTGAAAAAACGATGCCCATGAGCACAAATAACTATTTTAGATAATGTAATAAAAATGACCCAAAAGGCAAGAGAGGTGAAAATCTTTGGAGGAAAGAGGAGATATCTTTTCATTAGTCCCCTGTCCTTAAGCTCTCTCTCACCTCTTTCAGATTCTCCAAAAGTTTTACCATTGTTTTTCCATAACTGCTCTCTGTAGAATAAGAGAAAGAGAGAGGAAAAGAAAAGTTCATGGGTAGTAGCAGAAGGGGTTTGCATATTGGATCACTTCTGAGATGACAAGCAGATGCAGTTGGAATGGACCATGCAAAGCTCTTTAGTTCCACTTTCTCACTTTGCATATTAGGGAACTGAGACCTAAAGTGGTAAGGTTGCTTACCCCAAATCATCCAGGTACTGATCTACAAAGCTGGAAGTGGAAAGGAGTTCTCTGGACCCGGAGACTGCGGTACTTTTTACTCATGAATAAGCAGAGGACACTCCAAGTATCTGGGTGCTGGGATACCATGGTCTCCTGGGTGAGGCAAGACACACGCACAACTAGAAAAATCGCAAGACATCAGTTTTTTAAAAAACAAAGATAACATAAGGGAAGTTTGTAATGGCACCATATACGAAGTATATGGAGTAAAACGTAATTTCTTTAGGTGTTCTGCGTTCAAAGGCTAGTGCATACTTCTGGCAGGATCACTAGTAGGACTGCCATGGAAGCAGCAGGATACAGCTGCCCCTTGAAGGAGACAAGTTCCATGGACAGAACTGAGGGGAAAAGCAGAACCAGGCAGAGGAAATGGCATATGTAGAAAGAGAGGATTGGGAAAGAGCACGGCCTGTTTTTGAAGCAGTTGGACTAGATCAAATCCTCCTCCACACAGTAAACATGAGAAAGACTAGTCTTAGTTTGGATTAGGGAGGACAGTGAATGTCCGGCTCTAGAGTCACAATGATGTATCCATAGAAAGTTTGAGGAAAATAAGGAAGTCTGATAAAAGCAGTATTTTAGAATGACTCGAAGCCCACTTCAGGGTTTAATGGAAGTTGGTATGGAGCAGTGGGCAGAATAGAAGCAGGGAAATTAGAAAAAAAGAAAATTAGTTGAATAAATAAAATCAATTCAAATATTCTGATACTAATCCAAGTATGATAAAGTGTGTCTCTGGACTCTGTTGATAGCAATATGAACAGAAGTGCAATATTCTCATGGTGACTGAAGGTCAAGTTTACTCTTTAAACCTTTTATTGGTTTTTATTAAGCTATTATCTATTGTAATTTTATTATCTGGTGGCTTCAGATTCAGGAGCCTAAATGCTGGGCAAATTAAGAGTTGAATAGATTAACACCTCTTTTCTAAGAACTTGTTTATTAATGACACTGTAATTAGAGGCAATAACTTTGAATAGAAAACAACAATATAAAAACTGCTCACCACTTCACACCCATTAGGATGGCTATTATCAAAGCAATAGAAAACAATTCATGTTGGCAGGACTCTGAAGAAATTGGAATCCTTGTGCATGGCTAGTGGGAATGTCAAATAGTGCAGCTATTGTGGAAAACAGGATGGTAGTTCCTCAAAAAAAATCAGATATCAGATTGCCATATGATCTAGCAATTACCCTTCTGGGTATGTACTCCAAAGAACTGAAAGTAGGGTCTTGAACAGATATTTGTACACTCATGTTCACAGAAGCATTATTGACAACAGCCAAAAAATAGAAGCAATCTGAAAGTCTATTGACAGAAGAACAGATAAACAAAAGGTAGTCTACACACGCAATGGAATATTACTCAGCCTTCAAAAAGAATGAAATTCTAAGACATGATACAACATAAATGAGTCTTAAAGACATTATGCCAAGGGAAATAAGCCAGTAACAAAACGGCAAATACTGTGTGTTGCCACTGATACGAGGCAAAACATAATCAAATTACAGAGACAAATTAGAGTGGTAGTTGCCATGGGCTACAGGAGGAGGGAATAGGGAATTATTACTTAATTGGTTTGGAGTTTCTGTTTGGGAAGATGAAAAAGTTCTGGAGATCGATGGTGGTCATGGTGACCCATGATTGGGGAACACTTAGTACCACGGAACTGCACACTTAGAGATAATTTAAAGGGTGAATTTTATGTTATTACAACACGGGGGGGGAAACTCACTCACCAGAATAAGACTGTGGCTCAAAATGCTTGGTTTCTCTTTAAATAAAATTCCCACTGCAACGAAAGAAAAGTTGCCAGCGTTTCTGAGCAAGAGATATGAGCCACTTTCACTTTTCATTTTCATGCACTGGAGAAAGAAATGGCAACCCACTCCAGTGTTCTTGCCTGGAGAATCCCAGGGACCGGGGAGCCTCGTGGGCTGCCGTCTATGGGGTCGCACAGAGTCAGACATGACTGAAGCAACTTAGCAGCAGCAGCAGATGGGAATGAGGGCCTCGGAAGAAAGAGTATCTCAGTGTCCCGACCTGCAGAGAAGTACAGAGCCTGAGGCATTTTGAAGCTGCGGTCCCTCGTGTGCTGATGGCATCAGCAACGAACTCTGAGCAAAACATCTCCATCCAGGCAGCCACCAAAGAGCCCTGACGGACAGAATCACCTCCCAAGGACAAAGTCTGATGACAAATTCTACCTGAGGCAATCACAGCCACCTTCTCCTGAGAAGACAGAAGCTCCTCTCCAGGCTCTGCCCCGAGCGGCAGCCGGAGTGCTCCCCGTGGTGGAAGGAGAGGCTGCCACTCCGTCTGCTGCTTCACTGAGGACACATCTTCACCCCCGGACACCGGGGGTGACGGAGAAAGTGGAAGAAAACAACCTCCTTGTTCACAGCCCAAATGGACAGGCGCCATCCCACCTCCAGTCTAACCAAGAGCTGCCGTGACATTCACAACAAAGCAAAGAAAAAGTGAGAAGTCACTTATCCAAAGTTTTTTTTTTTTTTTAATTACTTCTTAAGGATACAAGCAGTACTTTTCCATCTTCAGTTACAAGAACTGAACTTAACAGGCCTGAGTAGTCAAACACCTCCAGGGGAAAATCAAGGGAAAACACAGAATTGAGAGCTGAGATCTAATACCCAACTGGAAATGCAGTGGAACGATTTGGGAATGGTGCTACCCACGACAGTGGCAGGGAATCACTGATGATCCAAAAATTTCTCTGTGCTAGGAAGCCTTTACAACACAGGGAATTCTGTCCCTCAGCTGGGGCAAGAGAGTACAGAGTATTTGGATAAAGACAGGATATTAAAATTTAGAAATAATTCAGGAAAAAAAATTTTGGAAATTAAACTTCTCAGAATCCCAAAGGTTGATCCAGGGTAGGAAATGGTGTGCTGAGAGGATGTAGCTCTAAATTCTACTTTCTACAGAGACCATCTCACCAAATTAGAGACCAGAAGAGAAAGAATCAGGGGTTTTTATTTTGTTTTGTTTTCTCCAAAACTCAACCTAGAACAGTGATGGCCACCATCCAAAGAGCTGGGATGCTCATTTATTTATTTGATTATTTAATATTTAGCCCACACAGAACAGTCAAAGAATAAGTCTATCAAAGAGGAAAAAAAGATACAGACTCAATGAGCGGTTGTTACAGTCCAGTGGTCTTAGCAAGTCCCTCAGCTTTTTAGCTTCCTTTGCCTTAATGACAATTCCCAGACTAGAGACAAACATTTAGGACAAGAGTGTTACTGCTGTGGACTTTTCAAATTCAGTCAAGCACACAAGGCCTCACTGTGATTGTGAACCTCCGTGCCCCGGGCTAGAAGTGAGTGTGCCCATTACCGAGACTCTAGTGCCCTCAGCAGACACGTCCCCTCGTGCTGGGCTCTGTTCAGCTCACACATACTGGCATGAAGGAGGAAAAGACGTCGTTCCCTCCTCTAGGTTCTCAGCATTACCTCCTAAACCCAGGCCCCAGCTCCAGAAGCAGGCTGCCCTCAGAGTTGTGCTCTGCCGGTCCCCAGCACAGCGGACTGGAGCTGATCTCAAAAGCCAGAGCCCTGGGCTTTGTAGGGGGAAGCCCCTGAGACAGAGATGCAACCCAGGTTACCATCTGTGTCCCCACAGGAGGGACAAAGAGCGTACCAGGAACAGAAGGACATCTATAATTAGATCTTTGTGTGTGTGTGTGTGGGTGGGTGTGGGTGTATGTGGGTGTGGGTGGCTGTGCACAGGCCACACAGCCTGCAGGATCTCAGCTCTCCGACTAGGGACTGAACCCAGGTCACAGCCATCAAAGTCCAAAATACTAATCACTAGGCCCTTCACTTTCACTTTTCACTTTCATACACTGGAGAAGGAAATGACAACCCACTCCAGTGTTCTTGCCTGGAGAATCCCAGGGACAGAGGAGCCTGGTGGGCTGCCACCTATGGGGTCTCACAGAGTCGGACACGACTGAAACGACTTGGCAGGAGCAGCAGCAGCAGGCCACCAGGGAACTCCCAGCGTTCACATCTTGAGATCTAGGACCTCTGTGTGTGGACACACTTGGACCTCAGACAGTCGAATTCCAAGGTGCCAAGCGAAGACTTGTCCGTGTGACGATGAACAATCATCGATACATACTTCGATGTCTCACAGACTCAGATTCACTCGTGGGCCCCATCGCTGACCTAAGGCTTTCCCCTGAAGAGTGTCCACAAAGGAAAGAGATGCAAAGGGAAGACAGTTGAAGTCCAGGTCAGGAGCTGAGAGTTCTGTTCTCCCATGTACCATCCAAGCTGTGTGTTAAGTTTCTTTTTGTTTTTTTTTTAGTTGTTATTAAAAACAGGATATAAATCTGACTAGGGCCTAAAAGAGAGAACCAAAGTTAGGATATAGTTTTCTAGGAAACTATTTTCCATAGGGGAAGATAACCTGGTTCTCTTGAAGACCAAAAAAAAGAAAAAAAGTCAATAACCATTTGAAAGTGAGTTAGCCACTCAGTCATGTCCAACTCTTTGCAACCCCGTGGACTGCCCATGGGATTTCCCAGGCAAGAATAACCACTTAGGCATCTCTTCCTAGAATGCCTAGATAGCAAGTCTATATCAGGGGATAGCCCCATGGACTGTAACCCATGAGGCTACACTGCCCGTGGAATTTTCCAGACAAAAATAATGGAGTGGGTAGCCATTCCCTCTCCAAGGTATCTTCCCAACCCAAGGGTGGAAACTGCATTTCCCGCATTGGCAGATGGATTCTTTACCACTAGTGCCACCTACAAAGCCCATATTAGGGGATACAATCAGATCTATGCCAAGCAGAGATTGGTCAAGCCATTTTAAGCTTTCAACTTGACCAAAATTTCTTTAAAAAAAAAAAAAATATCTTCAACCTGTATGGGTCATTTGGAAATGGAGAGCCAGGAGACCAGCCTTCAGAAACAGGCATGCTTCAAGCACATCTCATCCCTAAACAAGATGAAAACACAATAATATGAAAATACAGTCTCTCAACTAGCACTTACCTCAGTACGACTCCAGTCTGCATAAAGTGTCAAATCAGTCAACTCTAAAGTGCCACAGGCTGTGTCGCTAATCAGCGGTTCAAGTACTATAAAGTGACATATCTGAGAGAGCGGCTAGGTTATGCATTCTTTCATAATGTTACTTTAATTTAAATTTCATGATACAGAAGAGCACAGAGTAAAATGTGCATGCACAAATTTAGCGCATTCACATATGCATGGAAAACTGTCCACAATAGACATTTCTGTTGTTTAAAAATAAGGACATTAAAAGTTACTTTGCATTTTCTTATGAAAACTTTTGACTAAAACTTGCTGTTATATTATGGCTTTGGTAACACATGAGCCCATAAGAGCCCTATTTTTTTTTAATCTTTTATTTTCTTTCGTTTTCTCATTATATACTTTCAATGACTATAATAACCCATGAATCCCTACCACTATTTCTCATTATGCACTTTGTTTTCTGTATTATAATTCATTTATGTAAGACTAATCAAAATACCCATTCAATTAGATCTATCTATAGAGAGAATTTTTTACATCATTTGAGCATGCCAAAAGCCAAACAAAAAACCTAAGTATTCCTAAATACTGAGAGCAGATGAGTTTCAAGATCTTTGGACATCTAGCCAGTTCATCACTTGCCACTGAGATTTAGAAATAAGTTTTAAAAGATGTTATGTTTATAATTAAGAAAAAAATAACAAGAATAAAACGGGCATCGAAGCAAAGGAGATTTCCTGAACACTGAATATATTGCATTTGACAAGGGCAATAACCCACCCAATCACATCTTTTGCTCTCATTTGCTATAAATATTCAGGCCAGCAGCAGCACAGACCATTGTTTTGAGCCTCAGGGCTGTTTAAGCTTATGGTTCTTACTTAATACATTAAGACATATGGGAAAACTTTCCCTAGATTCAGAGGGCTTATGGATCACCCACAACTGGTGAGAACTTCCCCCTAGTGCTTGTAACACATCCTGACTCAGATATTTAAATTTACCTTTTATTTTTATTCCAAAGAGCTGTTTTCCCAAATGACCTATCTTGGTTTCATCTTTTAACATAAATATATATCAATACATACATTGTTTTTCTATTCAACATCAGTGTTTTACATACACTATAGAACTGATAGTAAGATTTATACAGTTTAAAGAGAGCCATCACAAACACTTGGGGAATTACATTTATATGTGTATTTGTGAAATTCAAGCTGTCAAGTTGTATCTGTTCCTATTGCTACCATCTAAATAGAGCTTTCATTAAGAATAATTCTCTTTAATTATTGGCTGGAAAATCCCTGCATTGTTGTCCTTATCATAACACCATAAGGTCAGCACAGTTTATTAAACAGTTATTGAAGACATGAGAAAAAGACAGACAGTGATCATGAATATTTGATAAACATGTTTGCATTATCAATACATTGCAATACAATAGGGTATACTGAATATTTAGGTTGACTTGTAAGAACATAACTGATGCACAAATCTCCTATGGCCCCATTAGGATGTTATTCAACATCAGTATTTTACTCCTTTTTGGAAATTACTCACAGCCTAGTAGAACCTCAAGGCTTTGGAAACAAATGTAGTGCATCAGACAATAATTTGTTAGAATAACAGCAATTTAATTGAACAGCAAATTATTTTGCATTCCAATAAATATAAAACCTAGAAATGTGTCTCAACCTGTGCAGTGAGCAAGAGAGAAAGCAAAGACTGGGGAGTATTTAAATGATTGTAAAGGAAGTGTAATTCACACAAGCCCCACATATAAAGCAAACAAGCTATGAGATTCTGTGTTGTCATCTAAAATACACTCGACAGTTCGTTTCTCAAGAGTCCATTGTTCAGACAAGTGTTTTCATACATAGGGTATTCAGGAGTTTCTTAGATGAGGGATAGGGAGGAGAGCAAAAAGAATTCAAGACAGACTTCTATTAGCTCAGCTCTAAGGCTAATCTGTTGCACGTGTAGTTTCTACATTCATAAGCAAGTTGTAGGAGACAACACTGCAGCTGAGCTCAGGAGAGCTGGAAACTGTTCCCCAGGGCATGATAGCACAAAATGACTTTGCTATATTCCCTCTCCAGCCTAGCATCAGGGCTCAGGCAGGAACACAGCCATCGCGCCCCCAGGGCAGCTTCCTGTTGTTAGATAAGAACCCTCTGCTTCATCACTCTCCCTGAAATCTGACCAGAAGCACACAGAAGTGGTTCAACCAAGACAAATCAGCCCCTATTTTCTCTGAATGTTTTCTCCCCCAATTTGTGTTCCTTTGCCTGGTAGGTTCTGAATGACATTGTTAACCCAGACCATACAACTGAATGAATTCACAAGTTTTCACACCCTCGCACATACACTTTTACACCCAATATTCCAAGTATGGATTGACTGAGTTTCCATTGGATAAGATAGCTTACAGTCTTTATTTACATCCTCAATGTCACAATAACTATCACGCTTGTAAAAATGCAAGAGAAACTTTTAGCAGGATTTCAGTTAGTCTTTAGCTAAACCTATTAATGTTTCATGCGATATCATACTTTAACGTGTTTAACACTAAAATCACCAAGCATACATGGTAATCACACAAACCTGAAGCTGTAACTTCATAATTTCTTAATCTACTACATTACAGGCAGGAGGTTTCCAGTTCGTTTAAAAGAAAAAAACAAACCCTGTTTTGCTTAACCTGCCACAACCTACAACCATGTATCTCCTTCGGCTGGCAAACAATAGGGCAAAACAACCTTCAGTGATGCTTTTTCAGTTCGGAAACACAAAAACAGAATAGTATTCCTCCAGGCAATTTTTCATTTCCAAACATCCTCTGGACCTTTATAAGAAGTTTAGCCCTGAAAACTGACAGGCTTTTTTAGTTAAAAGGCATGACTAACACCATAGTTAATCTAGCAACACCGCCCCCCATCCTAGGCATCACTGCCAACCACGACACCCTTCATATTAACTTCCACCATGTGTAGTAAGTAATTCACAATTTATATGGTTTGGGGGTAAAAGCAAAATCCTTCCTGAATTGCATATAGTAAAACGTGAAAACTGGATGATGGCGTGGCTGAAAAGGTTTTGCTTAGGATTCTTTAACAGGATAACATATGATGCAGGACAACGGTGTGATGCTTATGTGTGTCCTAGTAAGACAGCTCCCAGCGGAGAGTTTCCCATGTTTTACAGTGACATCTATCAGCCGGACCCAGGGAATCCCAACGTCACTCAGCCTTCTTCAGCACCACTGTTTTGAGAACAGCTTCTTGCCACAGAGTGGTGCAGTCTTAACAGGTCCCTGGTGCGCAAAGTGTATTGTGAAACTCAGGCAGTGGAGAATGAGCCAGGCTCTTTCCTCACATCAAAACCCAACTGGTAGGCATTAATTAACCACTGCAGCCTATAGGCACCACAAATGCCAATCAGAAATGTAAATAAATGGCCCTCACCTGCTACAAACTGCAAAGAGCTGACACACTGCATCACAGACAGACTGAGCATAGCATGGTACTGAGTTTTGTAAAAATTCAATTAACCCAACCATCCATTAGGTGGATACATAAAGACCAGGGGGAAAATCTATTATGCATGTGAGAATCTGTGATGTGTAATCATGTTAATTTATGGTTTGAGAAGAAACCCCGCTATGCTGTAGTAATTATATGATCATCAGGAAATTACAAATATTTAGAACCTAGGAATTACTTTTATGAATGGCATAGAGGTAATAACTCCTTCAGAAATGTAATCAGATTATCAACTGATTTCTCAGACCTGCTAATATTAAGGAGACCTGGGAAAAAAGAGGGTTTTTTTCAGTGATAAAATCGGGAAAGGTCCTTGAAATCGGATTGTTAACTTATCTCCCCAAATTCTCCTTAAGGGCCTACAAGTGAAGCTCCATAATGACGTTCATCTGGTCTGGTACACTTAACTGCCAAAGCATCCGCCAAACGAGAATACGGTGAAAACAAAAATTCTTGAGATGATGTCACCAAAAAGATAACACCCAACTTTATACTTCTCACATACACATTTTCACAAGGTACAGACACTCGGTTTTCAAAAAAAAAACCTGCCACATTGAAAGACGAAATCTTGAATCTCGGTGCCCTGTCCTTTCCTTGTCGGACTCTCCACAGACACAAACCCCCGACCAAGTCCACACTCCGGACCCGAAGTGATGGCCAGACTGGATAGTCCTGTGCGACTCACCCTTCCTCCTTCAGAGGAAAAGCCCCGCACGGCCGCCCTATAGAGCAACTCCTAACCCAAGCCAAGTTCGAGAAGGCACCGCAGGCAAGCCACCGGCCCACTGCCATTCCACCTGGCGAGCGAAACCCCAAGGAATTAAAAAGTTTCAGGCGGCCCCAACCGCGGACCAAACTTGGACTTTCCTCAACGGCAAAGCCCCGAAACCGGGAAACGGGAGAAGGCGCTTGCCTGTGGAATCCAATCCACCAAGAGGCTCCCAAACGCGCCCCTCCGCCGCTCGGACCGCGTCCGCCCGAAAGCCGTCGAAGCCCGGCGCGCCCCGCGGAGGTCCGCCCTCCCCGCCCTCCCCGCCCGGCCCGAGCGCGCCCCGCGGGCCGAGGAACTTACCGCACCGCTTGCACAGCACCCGGCTGACCTCCTTCTTGAGGTTCCGGCCCGTCTCGAGAGGGGGGAAGGAGGCTCGGAAGGCGGCGGGCGCGCGGCCGCTGCTGTTGGCCTCGGGCTCCATGAAGAAGACGTACCTGCTGTCCTCCTTGAGGCGCCCGCAGGAGGGGAAGGCGGGGTGGCCCCAGGCGCCCAGGCGCACGGTGAGCAGCGAGTCCTTCTTCAAGCCCCCGGCTTTCGCCGCCCACACCTGGTGCACCTTCACGAGATAGGGCGCCTCGGCTCCGGGCTCGGCGGCGCTGGGAGCGGGGGCGGTGGGCCAGGCGGGCACGGTCCCGTTGGCCAGCGGCGGGCGCTCGCCTCCCCACGCCCCTGCCTCGCCCGCGGCCGCCGCCGCCTCCCTGTCGAGTGCCCCCTGCTGCCGCCGGCGCGGCGGGTGCAGCTTTCCCTCGATCACCACCGCGGCGCGCTGAACCAGCTCCTGCACCGAGCCCACGCTGGGCGGGGACGCGTAGCACACCGAGGCCCCCGCGGGAGCCGCCTCGTCGCCGGCGGCCGCCCCCGGCGCCAGGGCCGCGGTCCACAGCAGCAGCAGCAGCGGCGGCAGCAGCGGCGACGGCGGAGGAGAGCGGGCGGCGGGGCCGGTCCTCCAGGCGCGGCGCGCGGCGCATCGCCAGCTCATGGTGCGAGGTGCGTGCGGGCTCCGGTGGCTGTCGGTTCGGACTCTTGCCTCCTCGGTCTCTGGCGCTGCCTCCCTTTTCCTCTCCCCTCCTCCTCCTCCCCCTCACCCCCCCGCACCCTCCTCCTAATTTATTTATTGGCGGGGGCCGTGGGAGACTTGTTTACGGGAGGGGGAGGAGGAAGGGAGAGAAGGGGTGGGTGGAACCACAGAAAGGCGAAGCGGTGGAAAGGGCAAAAAAAAAAATTTTTTTTTAGGCGAAAGAGAAAAAAAAAAAAAGCCGCCGCCACCGCCTCTGATGCTCGGATGCTGGGAGTAATAGGTCCTCCCCGCGCCGCCGCCGCCGCCGCCGCGCCCGAGCCCGGCTGTCGGGGCTCTGCTGTCACCGGAGGAGGACGTGGAGGTGGAGAAGCTGCTCAGCGGGTAACAGTCCTTTGTGTGAAGTGATGCTGCGGCGGCTGCTGAGGCTGCGAGCGGGCGGCGGGGCGAGCGCGCGAGGCAGAGAGCCCTGGAGGCGGAGTTGCGTGCCTGGAAATGGCTGGGTGGCCGCGGCGGCAGCGCCCTGCGCCTCGCCGGCCTGTTTACCTGCGGGGCGAGCTCGGCCCGCGTCTCCCGTCCCCATGCTGATGGCCAAGCCCGGCCCGCGGGGTCGATCCTCCCGCTGGGTCTCCCTCCCCACCCCCGACCTGAGCGTCTCCTCCCTCTAGATCACCCCGGTTGCTGCAATGGGAGGCCGGGAGGAGACCGAGGGCTGCAGTCCGAGTGGGCTGCGGAGATTTCCCCAGGACTCAGAGGTGACGCTTCGGCGATCCGGGACCTGTTAGCCGGCGCAGGAAGGCTGGGGGCACGCGGGAGACGCGGGGCCTCGTGGCAGAAAAGTTTTGGGTGAACTGGTTACTGGAGAGTCCAAAGGGAGCAACACGTTCGCAGGAGACAGGCTGCGATGAAAACAGCAACTTTCTGTCTCGCTCGCTCTCCTGCTAACGCGCACACACGGCGAGATCTTCAGATTTGAGCTTCTCGCTCGGCTCCCCTTGTGTGGCGCTTCGGGATTGATTATCCTCGCCTTTTCTCCTATGGAAATGCCCGGTTCACCATGATTTTCTGACCTGTGGGGTACTGCTGATCTGAGCACTGCTTGAATAAAATAGTTGCTCAATAAGGCTGTCTTGTATAAAGTTTATGGCACTTTGTCAACTAGTCCGTTTTTTAAAAAATAACTGAATGAAGTGAAGGATGATGCCTCTGTGCCTGCTGGGAGGAAAAAAAAAAAAAAAAAAAGGCATCCCAGACAGGAGGAGATATAGGTTCCAGATGTCCCATCTGAATATCACACCCCCACTACCCTAACTCACCCCATCACCGCCCAGCCCACCCGCACCCCGCAGCCAAATTTAAGATGCTACTTTGAAAACAAGAATCCATCATCTCCCAGGGATGTTCGTGTCAGTCAAGTACCGCTCAACAGAAAGAACACATTTTCAGCACTTAAAGGAAACTATTTCTCTTGTGCTCTTTTATGGTGAAGAATATATTCAAAGACCTAATAAAATTGAGTGCAAGTTGTTGCCCAATGGCCTACTAGATCCACCTTGTGAGAACTTAAGATTTTAAAACAACTCTAGTTACATAATATCCTCTACTCTGGGATTCTTTAAAGTTGCCTCTAGCAGTTTCTAGAAAGTCACAAAATAAGCTTCAGATTTTTCTGCATAAAAAGTAGAACCTGAGTATAAGTCACCAAAAAAAAAAAAAAAGGTTTTTCCCTTGGCATAATATGCTACTGCTAAGTCACTTCAGTCGTGTCCGACTCGGTGCGATCCCATAGACGGCAGCCCACCAGGCTCCTCCGTCCCCGGGATTCTCCAGGCAAGAATACTGGAGTGGGTTGCCATTTCCTTCTCCAATGCATGAGAGTGAAAAGTGAAAGTGAAGTCGCTCAGTCACGTCTGACTCTTAGCGACCCCATGAACTGGAGCCATCCATGGGATTTTCCAGGCAAGAGTACTGGGGTGGGGTGCCATTGCCTTCCCCGTGGCATAATATAGTTGGCTAGAAAACAGTATTTTACTCTCTTCAAGTCCAGCTTGGACAAACAGGGGTCCTGATGCTGACTTTGTGTTTCAACATGTGAGGATTCCTGTTTCTTAGGGACTGATGGGAGTGCTTGAAGGATAGTAATAGTGCAGGTCTGATCTCCAGTATATGTTCTATTAAATGCTCGTGCGCCTACTGACTTATTGAAAGAAAGTGGTCAGTCCTACTGATGCCTTCACTTTTCTTTGTCCTGAACCACACACATTTCTGATTCTTGGAGTCGCAGCTCTAGCCTCAAAAGTCTTCTCCCTTCCTGTCTGCCTTGCAGACCTTGTATCAGTTATCTACTGCTATATGACAAACCAGTCCGAAATGTGTTGGCCTAAAACAGTATTGATTCATGTAGCCCAAGATTCTGTGGACTGGCAATTTTGACTGGGCTCAACTGGAGGGTTCTGGGCTCAGCTGGGCTCACTGATGGCCCTGCTAGGTGCGAACTAGTCTCAGATGGCCTCAGCTGGATAGCTCATCTTTGGATGGATGTGGTCTCTTTCCCTTCAACAGGCTTAAGTCAGCCCGACATATTCCAAGAGAGTGGCCAGAAGCAGGCAAGGTGTCTTGAGGCTCAGAACTGGCACCTCACCACTGCTTCCATTACAAGGCGAGCTCCAATTCCAGGGGTACATGCTGAATATGAAGAGCTGAAAACTCGCATTGCCAAGGCGCAGAGATCCAGAGAGGGGAAAATTGAGGCTGTTTCTACAATCCTCTGCAGATAGTGAGCCTCCTTTGAGGTCCACCTTCCCCTGTAGCCTTCTTCCATAGACGCCAGACACTCAAAAAGAAAAAGCCCTGCATTTGCAGCCTCCTCATATTTGATCATGTTATTTTATTGAGCCCAAGCATTTCCATGTTACTCCCATCTCTTCAACTAGTAAGCTTGTTAAGAAGCCAAGACCCTGTTTGAAAGCATTCCCCTGTTTTAACCCAATTTGCGGGACATAGTAAGTGCTCAATAAATGTCAGCTGATTAATGAGGATGACATGGTAACGTGCTTCCCACACATTACCCCAACACTGTCTCAGAGATCAAGTCCAGAAGTGGAAACAACAATAATATTTTAAAGTACTGCTTTACAGGCTCATTAAATGTGAATCCCCCTACTTTGTAGTTCACATTTTATTTTTTATTAAATATAAACTGCCTTGTATGTTTAATGCCCTTTTTATGTATTTGTTTAAGCCTTTACCTTCCTCTCATGTTTTCTTCTTCTCCTCCCTCACCTCAGTGGGGTTAAAGGTTATTTTCCATGCACCAATGCAATCTGTTTGCATGTGTATTTCATTTCAGTTCTTGCTTTGGGGTCTTCCGTTCCCGGGTAATTCATCAGTTACCATTTCCTGGTTTTTATCAGTAACATTTTGGAAGTTAATCAAATAATTTCATAGTAGATGTTTTTACATAGTTTCTCTTTAAGAATCCTTTTTTATTTTAAAAAAAAAAAAAAACCTTTTATTTTGTATTGGAGTATAGCCAATTAACAATGTTGTGATAATTTCAGGTAGACAGCAAACGGACTCAACCATACACATACATGTATCCATTCTCCCCCAAACTCTCCTCCCATCCAGGTTGCCTTATAACATTGAGCAGAGTTCCCTGCTATACAGTAGTTGGGAAGGACATTTCTAATATGATTAACATAAGCTTGAGAAATGCATGAATAATTGTTCATTGTGATTAATTGCTTTTCAGAAAAAGAACAATTTGCCCACACCATTGTTTTCAAAAATCAAAGGGGCTTGCTCTTGGAAACATCCTAAAATGAGGGTACTTATACCCTGCATCAGACTCGTGAATCAAAATGCACAGATTGCCAGCCCCATCCCAGAGTTCTGAAGGGCTGGGGCAGGCCCCAAGAATCTGCATTTCTAACAAGTTTCCTAGTGCTACCCAAGCTGCTGGTTGAGAGACCACATTTGAGAACCACGGCCAAAAAGTGTAGATTTATAACTTTGATATGCATGGCATAATGATGCTATGCTGCTACTGCTAAGTCACTTCAGTCGTATCTGACTCCGTGCAACCCCATAGACGGCAGCCCACCAGGCTCCCCCGTCCCTGGGATTCTCCAGGCAAGAACACTGGACTGGGTTGCCATTGCCTTCTCCAATGCATGAAAGTGAAAAGTGAAAGTGAAGTCACTCAATCGTGTCCAGCCCTCAGCGACCCCATGGACTGCAGCCTTCCAGGCTCCTCCATCCATGGGATTTTCCAGGCAGGAGTACTGGAGTGGGGTGTAATGATGCTCTAGGCATGTGGAGAAGGCAATGGCACCCCACTCCAGTACTCTTGCCTGGAAAATCCCATGGACGGAGGAGCCTTGTAGGCTGCAGTCCATGGGGTCGCTAAGAGTCAGACATGACTGAGCGACTTCACTTTCTCTTTTCACTTTCATGCATTGGAGAAGGAACTGGCAACCCACTCCAGTGTTCTTGCCTGGAGAATCCCAGGGACGGTGGAGCCTCGTGGGCTGCCATCTGTGGGGTAACACAGAGTCGGACACGACTGAAGTGACTTAGCATAGCATAGCATAGCATAGGCATGTGTAAATAGTCATAGACTTTATATGCAAATATTCAACCTCCCCTGCATCACAAATGTTCCCCAGCCCAGTTTTGAGAAGGAAATGTGGGGATTGCCTCCTTAGTTATTAGAGACTGGCACCATCTAGCAGATTGATCCTGACTAGTTAAGAATGACCATGTATTGATAATAAAGGTGAGTGCTTTCTTGAGGACTTATCTCATTGGTCAGTTGAAAGCAAGAGGAAAACTAGAGATCAGAGTGGCTGTCATCATGTTACCTGGTAATATTTATCGGCTTAAGTGGGGAAAGAGCAGACAAAATTACACAGGTAAAAATGAAAGACTATTTTTACTAGTTTAGAAAATCTGAAGAGGAAACCCACAGTGCAGTGGCGACCTGAAAAGATTTGCCCACTCCCAGCACTTTATACCTGATCGTTGTTGTTCAGTTGCTAAGTTGTGTCCAACTCTTGTGGCCCCAGGGACTATAGCCCACCAGGCTCCTCTGTCCATGGGATTTCCCAGGCAATAATACTGGAGTCAATTGCCATTTCCTTCTCCAGGGGATTTTTCCCCACCCAGGAAACGAACCCATGTTTCCTGCATTGGCAGGGGGATTATTTAACACCGAACCACTAGGAAAGCACTTACAGCTGATTAGATCACTGCACTTTATTAGATGCTTCTAATTGGTGGTTCTTGAAGGGGCAACAGGAAATCCAAAGAGGCACTGGTATCCACTTTGTCATCACTGACCACCAGCACAGAGAGTGCACACCTTCAGCCATAAATCATGAAACCAGTGATCTCCTGTGTCCTAAATTCACAGTCTTCCAAAGCATCCTCACTTGCCTAGCAGCCTGTCTTGGAGTAGATACAGGGTTCCAAAAAACAGGATTCTGACTGTTTACAAGTGCTAACAGGCTGTAAGATACTTATTTGAGATCTGGTCATAAAATTCACGCAGTGATTCACTGGTGTGCACCACTCTTAGATCACTGCTTATTTTGACTGAGTCAGCTATGATTACTGGGCTGGGCTGGCAATCCTATCTCTCCCATCATCTGTCCAGTTTGTATGAGTTCATGATGGTTTTCCATGGGTTATTGGTGATGGCGGTGTGTGTGTGTGTGTGTGTATGTATGTGTGTGCACATGCACACAAGTGTATTTTCTAAAGGAGAAAGGAGGAACCTGGGGGAAAAAAAAAAAAAAAAACAGAGGAAGAAGGAAGATGGAAAACAGGGAACATGAGGGGAAGCATTCCCCAGGCTGGCTCAGAACAAAGGCTCATGCTTCTAGGGACAGAACCACAGGTAAAGGCCGAAGTGGCCATTTTGATGGAGAAAGCTGTAAGACTTAAAGGCACCACACCATGCCTATTGCTTTAAAACTCAGGTGGAAAGGTGAAAAAGCTGTGTGCGGGGGAGGCTACTTTCCATTTCTGGGAAGAAGGACCCCTGCGGGTGTGTCCTGAAGGAACTGCGGGGGGACAAGACAGCAGAGGCAGTCCCACCGCACCTGTGAGAGAAGTGGGGGAGCTGTGTTCTCATAACACTGAGAAGACCAAAGAGACGCCGAGCAGCCAGGGCTCACGTGTGGCCACCCCGTGGTGGAAATTGCCAGCCACTGCATAGCACACCAGAGAGGAACGTGGAAAAGAAGGTAGGAGCCGGTGATTACATCCATGTCGGCTAAGAAACTGGAAATAAAGCTATCGATGTCAATAAGTCTTCCTTAGTACCCCCTTGGGGCCAGCGAGATGATGAATATTAATATTATTGTTGACTACATTACATATCACAATATTGTTGTTTAGTGGCTATGTCATGTCCGACTCTTTGTGACCCCATGGACTGTAGGCCTCCAGGCTCCTCTGTCCATGGAATTTCCCAGGCAAGAATACTGGAGTGGGTTGCCATTTCCTCCTCCAGGGGATCGTCCCAACCCAGGAATCGAACCCGGGTCTCCTGCACTGCAGGTGGATTCTTTACCATCTGAGCCACCAAGGAATCCCATATATCACAATACTATTGTATTAATAATATCTTATTATAATACTATGATATAAAGAATCATTATTATCATCATTTTGCAGATTATTGAAGGCAGTTGTTGAGATCAAATAGTTTTTATTTTATCACTTTTCCTTGAGCAATTTTCTTTCTTAGGCCTTATTAGTTGTTCTTGTTCAGGCGCTAAGTTGTATCCAGCTCCCGGTGACCCCATGGACTGTAGCCCACCAGGCTACATGGAATCTCCAGGGAAGAATACTGGAGTGGGTTGCCACTATTAGTCGTAGGGCACCATCAATAAGATACCATATAAACCATCCAATAGAAATAATGCCACTTAAGATACTGAATACATTATATATGTTATTCATTTCCCTTCAAAAATTGATTTGAAAACTTCACAGTGCTATCATTACTGATACATAGGAATAATGACTATGAATCTTATTTATTTCTAAGAACATGTGATGGGGCTTACTGTTGCTATTTACAAATATGCCAGTTGTGACGAAAGAAGAGTCCCTTCTGGTAGGTTTTGCATCAGCATTTATTATATCTACTCACGAAAGAGTGGCATAAATTAATATTTTATCATCCACCCCCTAACCTTGGATTCCTTGTTAGAACATTATACGCTTTCCCCATTAAGCTGATGCTTTGACTCAGAAACACATCAAATGTTAGACCAGGAAAGAATCCTAGGTATCTGGTTCGAAGTTCTTAATTTTATATATGATAAAAAGGTTCAGAGAAGCTGACTGCTTTTCCCAGGGTCATAAAGCTGTTTTCAGAATGAGGTTTAGAACTCAGGTTCCAGCTCTCCCAACTCTATGCTGTGCCGTGAGCCACAAGAGTTTGATGAAGAACCCTGTCATAAGCCTCCCTAAAAAGCTGGCAGCCTCTCAAAAACCATTTCTGAAAGGGATAGGATACACAATACTAGCACTTCAGTTCTCCATCACAAAGGTCTCCTCTTACAAAGGAGGGAGGTCTTGGCCGCTAAGCCTGCCCTGAGAGGCCCCATTGTTGCTTCTCCTGACCACACCAGTCCCCCAAATCAACACACAACAGCTTACTGTCTATGGTCCCCGTTTCATGAGTGCATCGTTCTTCCACAGTTAAGCTCTTCTCTGGCATAAGACGTGTGCTCCAGTTGGGACGTGAAAATGTTAAAGACTTTTTCATCATCTTTTCCTAGAATGCATCTGTGTTAGTTTTTTTTTTTTTTTTTAAAGATCTAAGATTGGCCCCCACACAAGTTGGGGGAGAGAGAAAGACTGAAGAAAGAGGCAGATCACCCCAGACTGGTGGGTGTCAGATTTAATGAGCGAAGTCATTTCCAAAAGACTGAACCCCAAACACTGATTCTTCAGGGAAGGAATTCACCAACTTCTTAACCTCATACTCTGGGCTCAGCATCCCCAAAGAGCCTCCTTAACAGTCTGCAAAATAACCTTACTCCATAATCTATCCTCATGGAATCAGTTTATTGAACAGTCTCAACTGGGTGGGAAATGGTTTTACTGTTTTTTCCAGTCACTACTCAAATATCTCCGTCTCCTGGCCCTCGTTTCAGGCAGATCTTGTAGCTTCCAGCTTTTTACAAGTATATGAAGGAATCGCATTGCATTCATGGCAACTACTATGCAGGGATTGAAGGGGTCTAGTCCAGGCTAAATCTCATGCAACCTCATCTCCAATCCTAGGCCTCTCTCCAAATACCCTAAATCGGGCTGCCATGTGGCGGAAGAGACTGGCCTGTCCCTCTCCTTTCCTCCTTATCCTTCCCTTCTACTTTTGGCTTTTCCAAGGTCTGGGTTGAGGAAGATAAAATGAAAGGAAAAGCATATATATTTTGTTTGTCTGCTTGAATTCCTCTGCATTTTAGTTCTTCCATGGCTATTACTGGCTGGCCATCAGTGACCTCTTTGAGGCAGACATCCAAATAACTAGCACTTTTGTGAGGTTCACAGGAAGCTGCCTTAGAAACCCTGCAGGTCCTCAACACTGCACAGTCCCCAGACAAAGGTGACCCAGGTTGTGGCATACCTCTTGAAATTTCCCCATCCCTAGTGGTATATCTCCTTCCATCCTAACCTGCCACCACAGTGTTCTCTTGCCCCATCAAGTCACCTTGAGGATAAGTACTTTTAAGGTAGCTTCTACCTTTCACAGCATCCTCTTAAGCCATGGGAAACTCAAACATCCTTTTCATGCCAAACTATGACAAGGCAGGCTACTACTTGCTCATTTCACTCTGTCATTGGAGGTGTTCCATCTGCTGTCCTACCTTCAAAATTCCCCCAGGTAAGAAGCAGGTCCCAGTCTCCATTTCCATGTACACCTCAAACAGCAAGGAGCACCTTGATCACTCTGCCCATCTCCAGCCGTCTCAGGGAAGCCATAAGGGCTTCTATGTTTGAGCCGGTCTCTCACAGAGGGGAGAGTTGCTGATTTCCTCCTATTCCAGGGACACCCATATCTTCATGTATATTTCTTGAACCCTCTCAATTGGTTTAAAGAGATGTTACCTTCTTTTACTGACGTGAGTGGGGGAAACGCCACAGTCCTCCCTAGTTAAGATAACAGCTCACTGCTGCTGCTGCTGCTGCTGCACTTCAGTCGTGTCCAACTCTGTGCGACCCCATAGACGGCAGCCCACTAGGCTCCCCCGTCCCTGGGATTCTCCAGGCAAGAACACTGGAGTGGGTTGCCATTGCTTTCTCCAATGCATGAAAGTGAAAAGTGAAAGTGAAGTCGCTCAGTCGTGTCCGACTCCCAGTGACCCCGTGGACTGGAGCCTGCCAGTCTCCTCCATCCATGGGATTTTCTAGGCAAAAGTACTGGGGTGGGGTGCCATTGCCTTCCCCGAATAGCTCACTACCTCTGTGTATTCCTTGCTTCTCTCCATGGATTGGGGATGAGTTACAAGGTAATGAGGAAAAGGGTGATGACTCCAGGACAAGCCCGGTCACAGGTTAGTAAGTTCACGAAGTATGCAGTATCTCACAGCCCATATTATATTGGGTTGGCCAAAAAGTTCATTTGGATTTTTCCATAACCTCTTATGGAAAAACCTCAACCAGATTTTTTGGCCAACCCAATATTTGTGCTAGGCATGGAATTAGGGCAACACAGCAAAATCAACAAGGAAAGTATTTGAAATGTTCTATAAAGGAAAAGAAAAAGGGAAGGAGGGCAGTTTTTTTCTGAGGTCATTGATACAATATAAAAGATGGGCCAAAAACTCATATGGTATACAGGAATGAAAATGTCTGTGAACCCTACTTTATCAACAGCAAAATTCAGCCTACCGAGAACAAATATTTGGGAAAATAGCAGTAAGTTATTTTATCTTGATATTAAAAATGCAGATGCAATGAACAAATGATTAAAATTGGATGACAGGCTGAGCATCCTTTATATGTTATTATAAGCATTCAATTAAGTGCACTGTTGGGTCTAGAAATTTAGAAAAGGGTCAAATCTTTAAATAGTTGTTTTTCTCTTCATTAAGCTAAATTAATATACAGGTTTTGGGTTTCTTCCTCTGCCCCCAAGGCAAGAGTTCTTACTTATTAAGCAGTTTAATTTAGAGTTTATATTTTTCCCACTTCAACTTTGCTGTTCTATAGTTAATTGTGAAATTTCAAAACATTCATTGACAAGAATTTTCATTAGGTTATCAGATATCAAAATTATTTATAAGCAGCTTCTTATTTATACAAGTTTAGCAAAGTACATCATGAGAAATGCTGGGCTGGAAGAAGCACAAGCTGGAATCAAGATTGCCAGGAGAAATATCAATAACCTCAGATATGCAGATGACAACACCCTTATGGCAGAAAGTGAAGAGGAACTAAAAAGCCTCTTGATGAAAGTGAAAGAGGAGAGTGAAAAAGTTGGCTTAAAGCTCAACATTCAGAAAATGAAGATCATGGCATCTGGCCCCATCACTTCATGGGAAATAGATGGGGAAATAGTGGAAACAGTGGCCGATTTTATCTTTTTGGGCTCCAAAATCACTGCAGATGGTGATTGCAGCCATGAAATTAAAAGACGCTTACTCCTTGGAAGGAAAGTTATGACCAACCTAGATCACATATTCAAAAGCAGAGACATTACTTTGCCAACAAAGGTCTGTCTAGTCAAGGCTATGGTTTTTCCAGTGGTCGTGTATGGATGCGAGAGTTGGACTGTGAAGAAAGCTGAGCCCCGAAGAATTGATGCTTTTGAACTGTGGTGTTGGAGAAGACTCTTGAGAGTCCCTTGGACTGCAAGGAGATCCAACCAGTCCATTCTGAAGGAGATCAGCCCTGGGAGTTCTTTGGAAGGAATGATGCTAAAGCTGAAACTCCAGTACTTTGGCCACCTCATGCGAAGAGTTGACTCACTGGAAAAGACTCTGATGCTGGGAGGGATTGGGGGCAGGAGGAGAAGGGGATGACAGAGGATGAGATGGCTGGATGGCATCGCCAACTCGATGGACATGAGTTTGAGTGAACTGCAGGAGATGGTGATGGACAGGGAGGCCTGGCGCGCTGTGATTCATGGGGTTGCAAAGAGTCAGACACGACTGAGCGACTGAACTGAACTGAACTGATCCATGCCTGCTAAGTTGCTTCAGTCTATGCAACCCTGTGGACTGTAGCCTGCCAAGCTTCTCTGTCCATGGCATTCTCTGTCCGTGAGATTCTCTAGGCAAGAATACTAGCATGGGTTGCCATGCCCTTCCCAGGGGATCTTCCCAACCAAAGGATGGGACCCGCGTCTCTTACTAAGTTTCCTACACTGGCGGGTTGGGTTCTTTACCACTAGCACCACCTGGGAAGCTCTAAACAAGCTCAACATATTACACACACATACACACACACACACACACCCCTGGGTCGGGGGAGAGAAAGAGAGAGGCAAAGACACAGAGTTGTTAAGCCAAACGCCATATGACCAAACAACTCACTTTCCTTCTGGAAATTCTATTTTCCCATCTTTTCAACTTCTTACTCCCTAGAAATGCTCCTACCTAAATCTTTATTTTGTTTTCAGCTAGGAACTAGATCAATGAGATTCAGAACGGGTTCTAGATACTATTGTTTTCCTGTCAAGAGGCATTGAAAGAGGAGAGGTAAGTTTCCCTTGATGTAATTTATTCTTTTGCAACACTCTCCTGCCCTTAAAAAGTATCTCTACCCCTGATCCCACCCACTCATCACTCCTTTTTAATTTCTGTTACAAAATGTGGTCACAAGTATTCCCGCAGCTCAGTATGAATCATATTTGAATTTTTCCATGGAAACATGGGTTTAGTTCAGTGCTGTTGTGGCAACCAGAGACTAACGGGTCATTAGAGGGTTGGCCTAATGGATCCCACCACCTGCAGTTCTTTCTATAGGAAATCGTGTTCAGAGTTTTGAACAATGGCCATGAAATATAAGTTAAAGATACCCTGCGTGTTTTTTTTTTTTTTTTTACAAATAACAGAGATATCCAAGAGAGAAAAAGCTCCTTACTCTCATGTCTCATAGAGAAGTATCTTCAGAATTTCCTACTTAATATAAAGCAGCAAACTTGCCCTTGAAATCCGTTCTTGATCCAATCAAGAATAAGATCTTTGTTCATGCCTTCTCCACAATCTAATAAACTAATCTGTGCCAAACAAATGTTTTCTTAACATCCTTACTTTTCCCATCTCCTTAACATTTTCTATTATATTTCTGCCTCAAACTCAGAAGTTCTCGTAACAAGTTGGTTAATAATGAAACCACTTTCTTGTTGTCTTTAACCTCCAACTTGATGAACTTTAGTTACCCTTAACCCTGCTATGGGATGATCTTACCTGGATTTTGTTGTTCAGTTGCTAAATCGTGTCCAACTCTTTGCAACCCCATGGACTGCAGCACACCGGGCTTCCCTGTCTTTCACCATCTCCCAGAGTCTGCTCAAACTCATGTCCTTTGAGTCACTGATGCCATCCGACCACCTAATCCTCTGTCTCCCCCTTCTCTTCCTGCCCTCAATCGTTCCCAGCATCAGGGTCTTTTCCAATGAGTCAGCTCTTCACATCAGATGGCTAAAGTACTGGAGCTTCAGCATCAGTCCTTCCAATGAATATTGAGGGTTGATTTCTTTTACGATGGACTGGTTTGATCTCCTTGCTGTCCAAGGGACTCTCAAGAGTCTTCTCCAGCACCACAGTTTGTAAGTTACCTGGATAGGGTTACTTTTCTACAATTCACCAGCAGGTTGGCTGTGACAGATGGAAGCCAACTTTGAAACTGCCCTAAGATCTAGAAATCCAAGAGCAAAGAGTTTAGTTTCAGCATCCGTGGTTTCATGACAATTTGGGAAGGAATGTTAGAGGTTTCTGAAGTTTCAACAGACTGATTAGAAATTTCTTGGAAACTCTAGAACAAAAGACATTTTCTTACAAGTTTTGTTTCTTATCAAAATAATACATATATATAGTCCAAGATGATACTACTCTTATCAGATTTGTTAAAACAAATAATGTCAGGGTATCCCTAACTCCTCATTTCCCCATCCATTAAGTGATCATTTTTAACTTTTTTAGCTCTTTTGGTATTTACCCCCCAAACATGCTTGAACTGCTATTTCTAGATTTTTTTTTCAGTCCTAGGCATTGTCTACTAACTATGGAAGACAAAGAGTTAGCTCTTTTTTTCTCCTTCTAGCTCCCAAATGGCAGCATACTCCCCATGCCCCAGAAGTGCTAAAAACAAATTTTTGATTAGATATCCAATAGCTATATTATCATAGCTGTGTATGTAATGCAGGACTAAACCATTTAATACACCATGATGGAAATTTCTCCCTTGCTGACTATTTTGATTATAATTATTTGGAATATTTTTTCCCATTTGCTTTTTACTGGGGTGGCCAAAAAGTTCATTCTAGCTTTTCCGTAATACCTTCTGAACTTTTTGGCCAACCCAGCAGACAACACCACCCTTATGGCAAAGTGAAGAGGAACTAAAAAGCCTCTTGATAAAAGTGAAAGAGGAGAGTGAAAAAGTTGGCTTAAAGCTCAACATTCAGAAAGCTAAGATCATGGCATCTGGTCCCATCACTTCATGGGAAATTGATGGGGAAACAGTGGAAATAGTGTCAGACTTTATTTTTCGGGGCTCCAAAATTATTGCAGATGGTGATTGTAGCCATGAAATTAAAAGACGCTTACTCCTTGGAAGGAAAGCTATGACCAATCTAGATAGAATATTGAAAAGCAGAGACATTACTTTGCCAACAAAGGTCCGTCTAGTCAAGGCTATGGTTTTTGCAGTGGTCATGTATGGATGCGAGAGTTGGACTGTGAAGAAAGCTGAGCACCGAAGAATTGATGCTTTTGAACTGTGGTGTTGGAGAAGACTCTTGAGAGTCCCTTGGACTACAATGAGGTCCAACTTGTCCATCCTAAAAGAAATCAGTCCTGGGTGTTCATTGGAAGGACTGATGCTGAAGATGAAACTCCAGTACTTTGGCCACCTCATGCAAAGAGTTGACTCATTGGAAAAGACCCTGATGCTGGGAGGGATTGGGGGCAGGAGGAGAAGGGGACAACAGAGGATGAGATGGCTGGATGGCATCACTGACTTGATGGACATGAGTCTGAGTGAACTCCAGGAGTTGGTTCCAGACAGGGAGGCCTGGTGTGCTGCGATTCATGGGGTCCCTAAGAATCGGACCCGACTGAGTGACTGAACTGAACTGAATATGTGCTTATCACTAAGTAACCTCAAAGCCTTCCCCAACCCATCCAAATATTCTCTCGTTGCTTTTATTTACATTAGCTATTCTATCATCCTCATCTTCTTGAAGAAATCTCTCCCTAAAATTCTGACTTGTTCCAACTTCTGCAAGTTATACTTTTTAGCTGCTAGTTTTCATTTACTATCAAATGAAGGAAATGTGCTCTTTTCCTGAGCTGACTCTCCTGTTTCTTAGATACAATGGCTCTTTTTTTTTCTTGGTTTGCTCCTTTGTTTCAAAGGAGTACATCCTTCAGCAGCCTCCCAAGAAAGGGTGCACTGGAGTCAATGTTTTCAGATGGTTCTTATACATCACTGGTAATTAACCTGTCCTTATACTTCACTGGAATTTGGCTGAGCACAGATTTCTAGGTTGGAAGTGATTTTCCCTTAGAATGTAGAAGATAAATTGCTCCACTGTTCTTTATCAGCGTTGTTTTTCTGCAATTTGCAGCCATTCTAATTCCTGTTCCTTTTTATAGGATAGGTTCCCGCCTCCGTCTGGAAGCTTGTGTAGTAGTGTTCTGAAATATTATGACGGACTTTAGTTGAGATCAATTTTTAATGGTTTCAGACTCCTCCCGCTGACTCCTTGATCTTACATGCCTGCTACCTCTTCACACAGATATAATCCTACAGGTTTATTCCTTGGAGGGGGGAGACAGGGGAGTTTGTGGACTGTGGGCCCTCTTTGGCCTACTATATGCCTGCGGAAGTGAAGTGAAGTGAATTCGCTCAGTCGTGTCTGACTCTTTGCAACCCTGTGGACTGTAGCCTACGAGGCTCCTCATTCCATGGAATTTTTCAGGCAAGAGTACTGGAGTGGGTTACCAATGCCTAGTCATCTCTTAATCTCAACTCAAGGATCTTCCCCTTTGAGAACATCCCTGATGCAACCAACCTGAGTCAATCACTCCCTTTTTTGTTTGTGTGCCACTGCTGTGTCTCATATTTATCCTGTTGCAGACCTTGTAACACTTTATTACGTTGTCTGTCTCATTTACAAAAATCAAATTCAAGGATAATGTTCCATTTCACAATGAAATATTCTTCTGATCCACAGAAGGAAGTAAATTGACTTCTTCTATTATGCTAAGGACTTTATATACACTCATTAAACCCTTAAAACCCAATGAGAAATGCATCATAGTGTCTATTTTACAGCTGAGGAAACCAAACCTCAGAGAGGTTAAGTTTCTTCTGCAGGACACACAGATAAGCGCAGAGGTGGGATGAGACCCCAAACCAACCTGTCTCCCAGTGAGCAGCCTCTCCTCTTTGATTCTGAATGAATCCATGTGTCCATCCTCCTGTGTGTTCCTCCCCACACTTCCTGTCATGGTTTTCTAGGGCTGCTGTGAAAAATCTGCAAGAAATATGTGCCTGACAACAACAGAAATTCATTCTCTCCTAATCAAAGTGTCCCGCCACAGGCTCTGGAGACAATCTGCTTCCTCCTGCTTCTGGTGGGTAGCTGGCAGTATTGCTCATGGCTGTGTCGCTTGAAGCTCTGCCCTG
Source organism: Tragelaphus eurycerus (assembly GCA_935064755.1). Classification (NCBI taxonomy): domain Eukaryota; kingdom Metazoa; phylum Chordata; class Mammalia; order Artiodactyla; family Bovidae; genus Tragelaphus; species Tragelaphus eurycerus. Next base: position 3,784,303 of record CAKXYN010000034.1, on the reverse strand, counting down.
TTTTCCCATGTCCTTCTCTACTCTCAGTATCTCCCTTATGTACCTCTTTTTCTTTTAATGAGATCATTATTTTATTTTATTTTTTTTCCTTTTTTGGCCAAGCCACATGACATGCGGAATCTTAGTTCCCTGACCAGGGATCGAACCCATGCCTCCTGCAGGGAAAGCATGGAGTATTAGCCACTGCACCGCCAGGAAAGTCCCCCTTAGAGATCTCTTATAAAGACACTTGTCTTCAGATTTAAGACCCTCCAGATAATCTAGGATGATCTCCTCTTGAAATTCTTAATTATATCTGCAAAGATGTAATTATTTTTTTCTAAATAAGGTCACATTCACAGGTTCCATTATGTGGGGACCATCATTCCATCCGGCATATCTCCACCCTCTTTTACTTTTGGAAAAGAAACAGCATTGTTTGAAGACCTTAACTCTAAAACGGATTCTCATTGGAATTCTAGCTCTGCCTCCTACTGGCTGTGTGATGTTTGATCAGTACCTGAAAACCATCAGCCTTTCCCTCTTCTTTAAAAGGGAAATATTTGTTTCATAGACTGATTTGGGGATTAAATGAAGTAAATCACCTAACACGTAGTAGACAGGAGTCACGGCTCATTCTCTCACCACCTTTATAAATAAGGCCTCTCTAAGGCCAAATCACAAGCTGAGTGATACATACTAGATTTTATTAAAAATCACTGGAAACAAAAGTTCAGATTTTAAAAACGGCCATTGTTTGAACTCTGCACTTTTTGCTCTGAGCTAGTTTCTGTTTTCAATTTCCTGGGATCTGGTTCTGATCTTACTATAGGTAAAAGCTTCATGGCTTCATCGTCAAGATACAAGTTTTTAAATATTTTTGCATTTTTCTCAAAACTAACAAATATTTAAGAGATGTGTATTATGTGCCAGTTTATGAGTCTCAAAAAAGGTGTCAGTTTACAGATATACCTCATATTTTTTAAATCCAAAATAACACTGTTTAACTTGGCCACCAACTCTTGACCACATTTAATACTAGACTACTTTTGACTATTTCCAACTGGAATTTATCCTCAAGGAATGAATGTTTGCTACTCCTGAGTATATTTTTTGTTAATGTGATAAGCAGCATAGATGGGTGGAAAGAATAACAAACATAAATCAGAAGAACTTACTTCAAAATTCAATGTGTTATTACCAACTATGTGACTTAAGGGAAGTCATATAATCTCGCTGAGTCCATGTTTTCTTCTACAAAGAGTGATGCAGATACTAGCCTTGTTAAACTTTTAAAGCTGCTGTCAATACGTATTGACATATAAACCCTGAACTGGGCTAGATATACAAAGTTGAGAAACATAGACCCTCACCCTCCCTAGTGGGCAGCATCAAAATAAAATTTCCTTGAAAGCGTTTTAACGATGTTAAAGTGATGTGCGTTACTGGACCCCTTATATCCCCAGCAATGATGCTCATCCTAGAATCATGGGATAATACAGAATCCAATCTTAAGCCACTTTATGAATGACCATGGGAGTGGACAATACAACAACACCTGCCCAGACTAAAGGGGAAAGTTCCTAAAAGTTCAGTTCAGTTAAGTCGCTCAGACGTGTCTCACTCTTTGCAACTCCATGAATCGCAGCATGCCAGGCCTCCCTGTCCATCAACTCCCGGAGTTCACCCAGACTCACGTCCATCAAGTCAGTGATGCCATCCAGCCATCTCATCCTCTGTCGTCCCCTTCTCCTCCTGCCCCCAATCCCTCCCAGCATCAGAGTCTTTTCTAATGAGTCAACTCTTCGCATGAGGTGGCCAAAGTACTGGAGTTTCAGCTTTAGCATCATTCCCTCCAAAGAAATTCCAGGATTGATCTCCTTCAGAATGGACTGGTTGGATCTCCTTGCAGTCCAAGGGACTCTCAAGAGTCTTCTCCAATACCACAGTTCAAAAGCATCAATTTTCAGCTCTCAGCCTTCTTCACAGTCCAACTCTCACATTCATACATGACCACAGGAAAAACCATGGCCTTGACTAGACGAACCTCTGTTGGCAAAGTAATGTCTCTGCTTTTGAATATGTGATCTAGGTTGGTCATAACTTTCCTTCCAAGGAGTAAGCATCTTTTAATTTCATGGCTGCAATCACCATCTGCAGTGATTTTGGAGCCCCAAAAAATAAAGTCTGACACTGTTTGCACTGTTTCCCCATCTATTTCCCATGAAGTGACGGGACCACATGCCATGATCTTCGTTTTCTGAATGTTGAGCTTTAAGCCAACTTTTTCACTCTCCACTTTCACTTTCATCAAGAGGCTTTTTTAGTTCCTCTTCACTTTCTGCCATAAGGGTGGTGTCATCTGCATATCTGAGGTTATTGATATTTCTCCCAGCAATCTTGATTCCAGCTTGTGTTTCTTCCAGTCCAGCATTTCTCATGATGTACTCTGCATAGAAGTTAAATAAACAGGGTGACAATATGCAGCCTTGACGTACTCCTTTTCCTATTTGGAACCAGTCTGTTGTTCCATGTCCATTTCTAACTGTTGCTTCCTGACCTGCATACAGATTTCTCAAGAGGCAGATCAGGTGGTCTGGTATTCCCATCTCTTTCAGAATTTTCCACAGTTTATTGTGATCCACACAGTCAAAGGCTTTGGCATAGTCAATAAAGCAGAAATAGATGTTTTTCTGGAACTCTCCTGCTTTTTCCATGATCCAGCGGATGTTGGCAATTTCATCTCTGGATCCTCTGCCTTTTCTCAAACCAGCTTGAACATCAGGAAGTTCACGGTTCACATATTGCTGAAGCCTGGCTTGGAGAATTTTGAGCATTACTTTACTAGCATGTGAGATGAGTGCAACTGTGTGGTAGTTTGAGCATTCTTTCACATTGCCTTTCTTTGGGATTGGAATGAAAACTGACCTTTTCCAGTCCTGTGGCCACTGCTGAGTTTTCCAAATTTGCTGGCATCTTGAGTGCAGCACTTTCACAGCATCATCTTTCAAGATTTGAAATAGCTCAACTGGAATTCCATCGCCAAATTCAGACTTAAATTGAAGAAAGTAGGGAAAACCACTAGACCATTCAGGTATGACCTAAATCAAATCCCTTATGATTATACAGTGGAAGTGAGAAATAGATTTATGGGCCTAGATCTGATAGATAGAGTGCCTGATGAACTATGGAGTGAGGTTCTTGACATTTTACAGGAGACAGGGATCAAGACCATTCCCATGGAAAAGAAGTGCAAAAAAGCATAATGGCTGTCTGGGGAGGCCTTCCACATAGCTGTGAAAAGAAGAGAAGCGAAAAGCAAAGGAGAAAAGGAAAGATATAAGCATCTGAATGCAGAGTTCCAAAGAATAGCAAGAAGAGGTAAGAAAGCGTTCTTCAGCGATCAATGCAAAGAATTAGAGGAAAACAACAGAATGGGAAAGACTAGAGACCTCTTCATGGAGAAGGCAATGGCAAGCCACTCCAGTACTCTTGCCTAGAAAATTCCATGGATGGAGGAGCCTGGTGGGCTGCATTCCATGGGGTTGCTACCAGTGGGTCGCGACTGAGCGACTTCGCTTTCATTTTTCACTTTCACACAATGGAGAAGGAAATGGCAACCCACTCCAGTGTTCTTGCCTGGAGAATCCCAGGGACGGGGAAGCCTGGTGGGCTGCCATCTATGGGGTCACACAGAGTAAGACACGACTGAAGCGACTTATCAGCAGCAGCAGCAGCAGCAGAGACCTCTTCAAGAAAATTAGAGATACCAAAGGAACATTTCATGCAAAGATATATTCGATAAAGGACAGAAATGGTATGGACCTAACAGAAGCAGAAGATATTAAGAAGAGATGACAAGAATACACAGAAGAACTGTACAGAAAAGATCTTCACGACCCAGATAATCACGATGGTGTGATCACTGACCTAGAGCCAGACATCCTGGAATGTGAAGTCAAGTGGGCCTTAGAAAGCATCACTACAAACAAAGCTGGTGGAGATGATAGAATTCCTAAAAGTTAGCAAGGGCTAAATCTCACAGTGCATTGCAACAACTTTCAAAATTCTCTTCCACTACAATTTATTCCCCTATTACTTGCCCTATGGAACCTTATCATAGTTCTTAAGGGACCATCTAGAGCAGTGATCCCCAGCCTTTCTGGTACCAGGGACCCATTTTGTAGAAGACAACTTTTCCACTGACAAGCAGTGGGGGTGGGGGTGGGGATGGTTTCAGGATGATTCAAGCACATTAAATTTGTTGTGCACTTTATATCTATTATTAGTACATCAGCTCCATCTCAGATCATCAGGCATTAGATCCTGGAGATTGCGGACCCTTGCTCTAAAGAATCAGATTGAATATGGTGCCCTCCTCCCAGACCAGAGCTGTCTAGCAGTGTGATGGGCCCCTGCAGCCCACATTGCTGTCCCAATGGCATATAAAACCCTCCTCCCGGTCCCACTACTGCTTTGTGTATGTTTATTACCAGAATGTCCTCTGTATCATCCTGCATTAATGCTATAAATAGATTATACCATCTTACACAGCAATTAAAGGAGAGATAAAGAAGGCCAACTATAACCTTGCTATTAGCACAGAGGCAAACTATAATGCATGTTAAACACAGGACACTAAATGTTAAAGAGTGGTATAAATCCAAATAAGACACTGCTCAGAGGACTGAAAACGGAGGACTGCAAACCAACCAAGGGGGCAGATTTGAGATCATGCCCTGCTAACCTCTACTATATTTGTTCCATTTTAAGTCTCATTCCTGCTGGCTCAGACAGTAAAGAATATGCCTGCAATGCAGCAGATCCAGGTTCGATCCCTGGGTCAGGAAGATCCCCTGGAGAAGGGAATGGCTACCTACTCCAGTAATCTTATTTGGAGAATCACATAGACAAAGGAGCCTGGTAAGCTAGATTCCATAGGGTCTCTAAGAGTTGGACATGACTGAGTGATTAAGCAGAGACATTACTTTGCCAACAAAGGTTCACCTAGTCAAGGCTATGATTTTTCCTGTGGTCATGTATGGATGTGAGAGCTGGACTGTGAAGAAGGCTGAGCACCGAAGAATTGATGCTTTTGAACTGTGGTGTTGGAGAAGACTCTTGAGAGTCCCTTGGACTGCAAGGAGATCCAACCAGTCCATTCTGAAGGAGATCAGCCCTGGGATTTCTTTGGAAGGAATGATGCTAAAGCTGAAACTCCAGTACTTTGGCCACCTCATGCGAAGAGTTGACTCATTGGAGAAGACTCTGATGCTGGGAGGGATTGGGGGCAGGAGGAGAAGGGGATGACGGAGGATGAGATGGCTGGATGGCATCACTGACTCGATGGATGTGAGTCTGATTGAACTCCGGGAGTTAGTGATGGACAGGGAGGCCTGGTGTGCTGCAATTCATGGGGTCACAAAGAGTCGGACACGACTGAGCGACTGATCTGATCTGATCTGATCTGAGTGATTAACACTAAGTCTCTTCATTCCTGTGAAAATATAAAGCATTGTCAACATATCCTAAGCAAGGCTCACTCGGCACATGGATGACTCCCCTCCCCAGCCCTCCTTATAGTCAGGAGCAACCCACGATGAGTTTCTGGTCAGTGGAATGTGAACAGAAGTTAAGTTATGTGCATGATCTCCAGGTCTGGAAGGAAGCTTGCACATCTTGTGGGAAAGAAGGCAGAGTCCCCATCATATTGATCAAGTTAACCAAAGGAAGAGGGGCACTTGACTTGTTTGTTTACCCATTCAATACCATGAAAGTGAAAGTGGCTCAGTCGTGTCTGACTCTGCGACACCATGGACTATACATTCCATGGAATTCTGCTGGCCAGAATACTGGAGTGGGTAGCCTTTCCCTTCTCCAGGGGATCTTCTCAATCCAGGGATCAAACCCAGGTGGCCCACACTGCAGGCAGATTCTTTACCAGCTGAGCCAACAGGGAATACCATCACGGGAGCATGCAAAAATCTCCCACAGTGTTTGAGACTTCATACACTTTGGGAGTTAAGACTCTCTAAATAATAGCTTCTAACAGCAATTCCTTAAAAAAAAAAAAAAATAGAGCATGTGTTTTGAGGATATTGTGAGCTATGCTGGTGTTACTGTAGTTGTTAGGAGGACATAGAGTGTTAGTTACGAACATGGGCTTTGCAGTCAGACAGACCTGAGTTTGAGTTCATATTAGCCACCAACTAGATTCATGCTGTTTCTTGTGTTTCTCTAAGTTTTTAGGGCTGACACTAAAAAAGGCTCAGTACTTTTTTAATGTATAATACCGGGATATTAATAGGAGTCTATTTCATAGTATTGCTGTTTATCACAGTACCTGGCATGCAGTAAGTGTTCAAGAAAAGTTGTCTTACCATTAATAAGTGTATCTAGTGCCATGTAATTTTAAAAATTAAGCTGTTGATAGTCATTAGTGCTGTTATGAAGTCATTCAGGTTTTCCTTCCAGACAAGTGTGGGGTTATACCTCCCTTCCCACCTCTTAGAGTTATGTGTACTCATATGTTTAATTTTTACCAGTGAAATATGAGTGGAATAGACATGGATCACTTCCAAGTGGAAGTTTTAAGAGTCAGCATTTAAAATACTATCTTTTTTTCTGCCACACTGGCAATGATCCAGCTAGTGGCTCCTCTGTCAGCTTGGGTCCTAAAGCCAACCTATGATGTAGCGTGGCCAAGAAATAAATCCTTGCTATTTTAAGCAACGAGAGATGTTGGAGTTTATTTATTAATAGCCCCCTCTGACCTATACAGGAACAAATATTCATACGGGTAAGTTAGTTTTAAAAATAGCTTCATTGTTTTATAGCAACGTCTCATAATAATAGCTGACAATTGCAAAGGGCTCACAATATTCCAGGAACCACTATATGCTTTACATGTGTTAACTCATCCATCCATTTCCATAATAACCCCATGAGATGCCTGCAGAGTTCTTATCCCCAATGAGTAGGAGCAGAGAAGTTAAGTAGTTTGCTCCAGGTGACATATCTGATGTCTAGTGTGGTAGAAACCAGTTTCAAACCAGCCCAGCTAATTCTCAATGCTATGCCACTCATCCATGCATTCTGTTACTTCCTGCACTGAATGCTGGAGTGTAGCTCCCAGGTAGCCTGCTTCAGGACCAAGGCTCTGGTCTCATCAGTTGTCAGAAGCACTGACTGCTGGTGGGCTGAATCCCTGAATGCTGTGGAAAGCTCCCTCAGGCAGAGGTCTGCTTCCCCAACTTCGGCCCTTCTCTGAAGGACTAGCTGCCTCTGCATTGATGTTCAAGTTTTCCCTTTGCCTTTTTCTGCTTTCCTTACTTCCACTCTTCCCCAAAGCATTCCCAAATAAATTTCCTTCATGTAAATCTCATTTTCGAGTATGTTTCCCAGGGAACCAGAACAACAGTACTTCCCTGTTTAGCTCCACATGTGTCCTGAAACATACACGGACTACATATTAACTCCATGCACAATTAATTGCCAAATGACTGTCACAGTCCATGTGAGTTCAGGGAAAATAAAGATCATCAGGCTGTCTGGAGAAAACTCAAATGATGAAACTTCTCAGAAGTTAATGGAGACGTAGACTCTTCTACTTTCTCTATTGAATTCAGGACACTTCATTTCTCAGAAATGTCACCTATAGTTATTTAGATCCAGAAAAATGTCAAAAAAAGAACCACATATTTGTATATAACAAATGATATTTGATCTGTATTATGACATTTATTCGTACTTGTAAGTAGAAATGGGAAATTGTCTCAAGGTTACATAACTCATGAGCTGATGTTCTCCATCTCTTTCATGAAGATAGATGTCTCAGGAGGCTAGAAGTCATGGATCTCTATTGCACCAGATATTACATATCACTGTGTTCTACTTATACATGAGAATACTATTGAAAACTGATGTCTTAAATTGATTTTGATTTCTAAGAAATGATGAGGAAACCTAAGATTTACCTTATAACCCATCCTCTCTCTCTCTTGTACATCTTAGCTTACGTGGCATCTAATTCCACTAAAATTTAAAGAAAGCCAAAATATTACTTGTGATGTTATTTATTCTTTTACCGTAATTGAGTATTTCTCACAATTTCAGCTCTATCCCATTAGCAGTTGTCCATATTTACAATCTGTAAAACTTGAAATACACAAGAAGTTCACAGATGTGGTAACAAAACAGGCCAAATTATAAAACCAAAGGAGTCTAAATACATCTCTGTAATTTAAACGTTAGTTGCTCAGTTGTGTCTGACCTTTATCGTCTCATGGACTGTAGCCCACCATTTTCCCCTTCCATGGGATTCCCCAGGCAAGAATACTAGAAGGACTATCCATTCCCTTCTCCAGGGTATCTTCCCAACCCTGGGATTGAACCTGAGACTTCTGCATTGTAGGTGGATCCTTTACTGTCCAAGCTACCAGGAAAGCCCATCTATGTTATTTAAGATAAACATTATTACCTATTTTCCTTGGTATAAGCATATCTTGTGCATTGTATGTTCTGCTTATATATCTTCACTACATGTTAATATAGGTCAATAGCTAATGTTATATAGAATTCAGGACAAATTAGATTATTATATTTCCTTCTTTATGGATTATCTTGGTCTGCTCAGGCTGCTACAACAAATACTACAAACTGGGTAGCTTAAGCAGAAATTTATTGCTTACAGTTCTGGAGGCCAGAAGTCAAAGATCAGGGTGCCAACATGGCTGGTTCTAGGGAGAGCCTTCTTCCTGGTTTGCAGACATCCATTTTCTCCTTGGACCCTTACATGGTAGACAAAGAGAGAAAAAAATATAAAAAACAAACTCTTTGATGTCTCTTCTAAAACAGTGTTAATCCCACCATGAGGGCTTTACCCTCACGACATAATTATTGGTTTGGCCAGAGTTTGTTCAGATTTTTCTATAATGTGGAAAAACCCATACAAACTTTTTGGCCAACTGAATACGGTCTAAAGGATTCATCTCCAAATATCATGACACTGGTATTAGGACTTCAAAATAGGAATTTAGGAGTGGCCACAAATATTCAGTTCTTATTTTTCACCTTGGGTGGACTCCGGGAATTGGTGACGGATAGGGAGGCCTAGCGTGCTGCAGTTCATGGGGTCGCAAAGAGTCGGACACGACTGAGCGACTGAACTGAACTGAACCAAAAAAGTAGGATTTTAAGAATAAAAACTTAAAATTGAGTAGCTTATTTGTCTACAGAATTTTAAAACCATTTAAGTCATTGTGGAGTTTGTGTTTACAAAACATGTAACAAAGCCCTTTGTAACCATCAGTTCAAAATGTAAGTAAGAATCCTATTCCTTATTGGCTACTTTAATTTTATTGAATGTACATTAAATTATGTTAATATTTCAGTGGGGATATATTAATACTTTCGCATTCATATTACTAACCATTAAACAACTGCTTTATTTTCACGGAATTACAAATAGGAATAGAAAATGTGCACCCTTTAAAGTGTTAATATAGGTTAATGAGAGAAGTAACTCCTGGGAGTAACCAAGGAAAGAATAGCCAGAAAGAGTGGAAATGTTAAATTATGAGCTATTTTCAGCGAAATATAATCTTCGAAAAAGTTGCAAGTGACTGAGACAATTCAAACTAATCAAAGAACTACCATAATAGTGGTGCATAGGAGATTTGGTTTAATGCCTAGAGAAGAATTACCCAAAATTAGCATATCAATTATTTGCAGGTAAACAATTGCTTTTTTCTCCAGCTTGAGGGTGTTCAAAAATAATTTGTTTACTGAAATAATTTATAAATTTCCCCCCAGCAATCTTGTGAATTAACTTGGACATATTAAAGCAAAGTTTGCTACATAATTCCCTCCAAAGTGCTATACCTTCCATCTAGCTAAGACACAGTTCTGAATATCCATGGTGTCAACTGTGGGTCTTCCACTTCATCTTGGTTATATGTCTCTTAGATATGTATGCTTTATCATTCATTAAATGCTGCTTCTATCAAAATAAATGTTGGCATTAAAATACCTTGACATCAATATCAAAATATTTAATGTAAAACAAGGTTTGAAAAGGCCAACTGTCTAAATACAGTAAGATATTTCCCTGATTATACCATAGCCCATCAGGCTCCTCTGTCTCTGGAATTCTCCAGAAAAGAATACCAGAGTGAGTAGCCATTCTCTTCTCCAGGAGATGTTCCCTGCCCAGGGATCAAACCCCAGTCTCCTGCATTGCAGGTAGATTCTATACTGCCTAAGCCACCAGGGAGGCTCAGACTATACTTTATGTCTTATGAATGATTAGGTGATTCAGTCTTGGCATTGATGAGATAGGCTTGTTCAAATGCCGTGTGGACTCCTAAGAGGGACAGCATCTCAAAACTTTCCTTGACTCTCAGCCAGGCACATTCACCAACAACAGTCACTAAGACATAATGACTGAAAGTAAGAATAGTCATCTTGACCATAGAAAACATTTTTGATTAAGAGGATATTTTATACAGAAGCATGCTTTCTGTTTTCAGAAGAAGTACAAAATAGTTTCTTCTTGAAATAGTTATTGACAGTATTAAATTTCATTAATTTTTTCAAAAGATTATAAATTTTCAGTAAAAATGAACAAATATTAAAGATTTTATTGCAATATATAGTTTAAAAAACAAGGCAACCATCAGCTGGGTATATCTTGCTGCTGCTGCTGCTGCTGCTAAGTCATTTCAGTCATGTCTGACTCTGCGCGACCCCATAGACAGCAGCCCACCAGGCTCCCCAGTCCCTGGGATTCACCAGGCAAGAACACTGGAGTGGGTTGCCATTTCCTTCTCCAGGGTATATCTTATTTCATATGAATATGTGTCTGCATAATTTTTTTCTATTTTGTGAGGATTGCACAGCACAGCTTGCAGAATCTTAGTTCTGTGACCAGGGATTGAGCCCATCCCCGTGCAGTGGATGCACAGATTCTTAATCACTGGACTGCCAGAGAATTCCTTACATAATTACTACAGAGGATGATATGGCATGTTGGTTCTGAACTTGGGCTCAGGAGCCAGAGTACCTTAGATCAAAGCTTGACTTCATCAATTCCTATCTGTATGATGTTGCAATTAGGTAAACAAGCCATTAACCTAACTTTCTGTGGCTCAGTTTCCTCACCTAATAAATATGATGATCATAATTATACCTACTTCATACAGTTATAGAAGGCGGCAATGGTGACCCACTCCAGTACTCTTGCCTGAAAAATTCCATGGACGGAGGATCCTGGTAGGCTGCAGTCCATCAGGTACCGAAGAGTCGGACACGACTGCAGCAACTTAGCATGCGTAAAGTTATGAAGGTTAAATGTGTTAATTATAAAGCAATTAGAACAGTGCTTGCTGCTGCTGCTGCTGCTAAGTCGCTTCAGTCGCGTCCGACTCTGTGCAACCCCACAGACGGCAGCCCACCAGGCTCCCCCATCCCTGGGATTCTCCAGGCAAGAACACTGGAGTGGGTTGCCATTTCCTTCTCCAGTGCATAAAAGTGAGGAGTGAAAGTGAAGTCGCTCAGTCGTGTCCAACTCTTAGCGACCCCATGGACTGCAGCCTACCAGGCTCCTCCATCCATGGGATTTTCCAGGCAAGAGTACTGGAGTGGGTTGCCCTTGCCTCCTCTGAATAGTGCTTAGCATATGGTAATTACTCAAAAAGCAATAGCTATCCAGTTTTGCTGGTTAGTTTTCCCATACAGAAGTTGACTTATAAATTCTCCCAATTCTGTGTCCTAGTTTAGATATTCACGTAATTCATCATGCATACGTGTAATGTTTTTAAAGCTTCCTACCACTGAAAAATGTATATGTAACATCTGAACATCAAAAAAAAAAAAAAGTGAGGTTTGTTAAAAAGCTTCCTATTGTAAAGAATTGTGACCTACTTACATTTGGTCTGTGAATAGCCCAGCCTTTCATACCTGAAGTTTAGAACATAAGAAACACCACACTGAGTTGCACCCCCAGCTTCAGCTGCTCGTCATTCTCTGTTTGATAATGGTATCTAGAAGTAGGGCCCAGGGATAATATGGCTGCCCCCCATAAAACCAAACTAAAGCATTCAGGAATGTACGCCAACAACGTTAAATACCTTCCCTGGGACCCATGAGGTATCTATGATTCATTAATTTTTGCCAGTCCTTCATGTACCATTTTTAATCAATTTCCATCTAGGAGGCTGGCAAGAGAAATACATGTCTACATTATTTTTATATTTATTCTGAAAATTGTACTTCTAATCTTCACTAAAGATTTTGTCCTAGAATTCCACAAATAAGGAAATAAATGTTAGAGTGATGAGAAAAGTCATATACGTAGCATATGAGTTGAAAACCATCCTGGACATTTTGAACTTAATTCCTAGAGAAATTTAGTAATGTGATAAAACCTGGAATGGTAGGGTTCTTTTTTCTGAAAACCCAATTATGATCCTGATTCTCCTTATTCAGATAAATGAACTCTTCACCTGGCCAATGAAAATGCTAAAATTCATGCAGTTCATTATAATAGAAGCAATGGATGTTTCCTGAGCATAGTTTCTTACTTTATTGGCTACAAATTGTCTATTTGTATGTCAATATACACTGATTAGTTTTATGTTTCTGCCCTTGAGAAATGTTTTATAATTAAGTATATAAAATGACTTCTAATTTTTACTTCCTTAAGGTGTATGATAATTATATGCATAAATTTGAATTTTAAAGACTTGGTTTCATTTAACAGAAGTTCTAGTATTCCTGTAAGTAAACAATGTTGGGAGATATTAAAGTGTTCAATACCTAGAGCTGTACTTTATACAGCAATGGAGGAGAGTTGATAATATATGTTCCTTAAATTTGGGGCTCCCCAGGTGTCACTAGTAGTAAAGAACCAACCTGCTTATGCAGAAGACAAAAGAGACCTAGGAACAGTACCTGGGTAGGGAAGATCCCCTGGAGGAGGGCATGGCAACCAACTCCAGTATTCTTGCCTGGAAAATTCCATGGACACAGCAGGCTGGCGGGTTACAGTTCATAGGGTCGCAGAGTCTGGCATGACTGAAGTGGCTTAACACGCATGCAGGTATGTCCCCTAAATATCAAAGTATGCTTTTCTTTTATATTTGCAATATTCCTTTTTATATAAAATAAAATAAGCCATCCATCATCACTGTTTTTGTTTAAATGCATAAACTGAATAAATAGAGCTTTAATAAATATTATTCATCAAGAGCATTAGTCAGTCAGTCAGTTCAGTCACTCAGTCGTGTCCGATTCTTTCCAGCCCCATGAACCTCAGCACGCCAGGCCTCCCTATCCATCACCAACTCCCGGAGTTTACCCAAAACTCATGTCCATTGAGTTGGTGATACCATCCAACCATCTCATCCTCTGTCGTCCCCTTCTCTTCCTACCCTCAGTCTTTCCCAGCATCAGGGTCTTTTCAAATGAATCAGCTCTTCCCATCAGGTGGCCAAAGTACTGGAGTTTCAGCTTCAACATAGGTCCTTCCAATGAAACACCCAGGACTGACCTCCTTTAGAATGGACTGGTTGGATCTCCTTGCAGTCCAAGGGACTCTCAAGAGTCTTCTCCAACACCACAGTTCAAAAGCATCGTTCTTCTGTGCTCACCTATCTTTATAGTCCAATTCTCACACCCATACATGACTACTGGAAAAATCATAGCCTTGACTAGATGGACCTTTGTTAACAAAGTCATGTCTCTGCTTTTTAATATGCTGTCTAGATTGGTCATAACTTTAGTTCCAAGGAGTAAGTGTCTTTTAATTTCATGGCTGCAGTCACCATCTGCAGTGATTTTGGAGCCCCCAAAAATAAAGTCTGACACTGTTTCCACTGTTTGCCCATCTATTTGCCATGAAATGATGAGACCGGATGCCATGATCTTAGTTTTTCTGAATGTTGAGTTTTAAGCCAACTTTTTCACTCTCCTCTTTCACTTTCATCAAGAGGCTCTTTAGTTCCTCTTCACTTTCTGCCATAAGGGTACTGTCATCTGCATATCTGAGGTTATTAATATTTCTCCTGGCAATCTTAATTCCAGCTTGTGCTTCTTCCAACCCAGCATTTCTCGTGATGTACTCTGCATATAAGTTAAATAACCAGGGTGACAATATACAGCCTTGACATACTCCTTTTCCTATTTGGAACCAGTCTGTTGTTCCATGTCCAGTTCTAACTGTTGCTTCCTGACCTGCATACAGGTTTTTCAAGAGGCAGGTCAAGTTGTCTGGTATTCCCATCTCTTTCAGAATTTTCCACAGTTTCTTGTGATCCACACAGTCAAAGGCTTTGGCATAGTCAATAAAGCAGAAATAGATGCTTTCCTGAAACTTTCTTGCTTTTTCAATGATCCAGCAAATGTTGGCAATTTGATCTCTGGTTCCTCTGCCTTTTCTAAAACCAGCTTGAACATCTGGAAGTTCACGGTTCACATATTGCTGAAGGCTGGCTTGGAGAATTTTGAGCATTACTTTACTAGCATGTGAGATAAGTGCAATTGTGTGGTAGTTTGAGCATTCTTTGGCATTGTCTTTCTTTGGTATTGGAATGAAAACTGACCTTTTCCAGTCCTGTGGCCACTGCTGAGTTTTCCAAATTTGCTGGCATATTGAGTGCAGCACTTCCACAGCATCATCTTTTAGGATTTGAAATAGCTCAACTGGAATTCCATCACCTCCACTAGCTTTGTTTGTAGTGATGCTTCCTAAGGCCCACTTGACTTCACATTCCAGGATGTCTGGCTCTAGGTGAGTGATCACACCATTGTGATTATCTGGGTCATGTCTTTTTTGTACAGTTCTTCTGTGTATTCTTGCCACCTCTTCTTAATATCTTCTGCTTATGTTACGTCCGTACCATTTCTGTCCTTTATTGTCCCAAGCCCATGAAGAGCATTCAGATCAGATCAGATCAGATCAGTTGCTCAGTCATGTCCAACTCTTTGTGACCCCGTGAACTGCAGCACGCCAGGCCTCCCTGTCCATCACCAACTCCCGGAGGTCACTCAGACTCACATCCATCGAGTCAGTGATGCCATCCAGCCATCTCATCCTCTGTCGTCCCCTTCTCCTCCTGCCCCCAATCCCTCCCAGCATCAGAGTCTTCTCCAATGAGTCAACTCTTCGCACGAGGTGGCCAAAGTACTGGAGTTTCAGCTTTAGCATCATTCCTTCCAAAGAAATCCCAGGGCTGATCTCCTTCAGAATGGACTGGTTGGATCTCCTTGCATTATGAGGCCCTAATTATTTTCTTCCCAAAATCTTGTTCTGTAGATCATGTGACAAAAGTTATGGCCCTGCAACTGTACCCCTAGGAATTTACCCAAGAGAATTGAAAACAAATGTTCCCACAAAGACTTGCAAATGAATACTCATGGCAGCATTATTTTTATTAAATAAAAAGTAGAAACAACCCAATGTCCATCAACTAGTGAATGGCCAAACAAATTGGAATCTATTCATACAAGAGAGCATGTCATTCAGCTATAAAGAGGGATGAAGTGCTGTTATTGCTACAACATGGATGAGCCTCAAAAATACCATGCTAAGTCAAAAGAGCCATGTGGGAAAGACCATATATTGCATGTTTCCATCTACAAGAAATGCACAGAAAAGGGAAACCTATGAGACGGAAATTGGCAATGAAGATAAATTATTATATGTAATTATCTTAGAAATTTGGTTTAAAAAAATGCTTAGTATTAGTAAAATTATAAATAATAAAATAGATGCTATGGTAATCATACCTATATACTTATACTTTCAGTATTTTATTATTCATGTCTTTTTATACTGCCTGAGGAAAAATGTTTTAATTAAACAATTTCCTACAACAATTGGGACAATGCCACAACATCAAGTATGATTTAAATCTACATACTACAGCATTAAACAGAGATGACTTTAGCATGATTTTTTTTCTGTTAACTATTAAACTAAATTGCTTCTTAGTGTCCTTTCTAATGGTAAAACTATTAAATACCATGGGATAAATTTTGCTGGAGTTTGGTTTTAAAGCTTATTGCCAACCTTAAATAATAAGGGTGTCCCGTGCAGAGTTCTAATTGCTTTACTTGTATCAGCTCCTTTAATCCTCACAACGACCAGAAAAGGGACAAGCTAGTTAATTGCCATTATCCAGATGAGGTTACCACTTACAGAGAGGTTGAGGAACCTGCTCAGTTTCACACCACTGGGAAGGGGCAGAGCTCGGATTCCAACCCCGGCATTCATTCCAAAGTCCATGTTCTTGTCCGTGACACAGCTGTCTCTTAACAGAGCTTTGCAAGGACATATTGGGCTTCCCAGGTAGCTCAGTTGTAAAGAATCTGCCTGCCAGCAGAGGAAACGTAAGAGATACAGGTTCGATCCCTGGGTAGGAAGATTCCCTGGAGAAAGAAAAGACAACCCACTCCAGTATTCTTGCCTGGGGAATCCCACGGACCGAGGAACCTGGTAGGCTACAGTCCATGAGGTCTCAAAGAGTCGGACAGGACTTAATGACTAAACAACAATGAGGACATACTAATATCTGACTTACATTAAGAAGATGAAAAGAGCTCTAAAGTGTCAGTTTTCTATTGACAAGTCAGTTTTTAATGAATGAGTGGACCAGGGAACAACTGCTGTTATTTACTTAAATAAGCCAGAAAAACAATAGAAGTATTATGCATTTATGTTGCAGGCATTGAGAAAGGTTGCTTCAAGTGAGACTCATAAGTGGCTGTCCTAGAGGAGGCTTTATTAAGGAAAAATAATGGCTAATTCGTGTTTGCTTTTGGGGAGAGGAGAGAATCCTTCCACATAATAAGAAAAGGTAAGTGTCTCATTTTAAGAATTTTTAATGCCAGGACTTAATTTTAAGGAGGTTCAAAGAAATAGACACCTGGAAACTTACATTTAAAAACTGGACATTTTAAATTACATTTCTTAAATGGGATTTTATTATTTGAATTTAAGAGTAAAATAAAAATTTTCTTAAAACTTGATATGTTCTCATTTCCATCAATAACCTCCACAGAAAAACAAAGATTACATGGAAGTAACGCAAATGACAGATACACACACACAAACACACACACACACACACACACACACACAAACACAAAGTATCCTATGCGGGAAAAGCTTTCCTTCTGTAGAAATAAGCACAGGATTTGGCACAAGCTAGATTTAGGTTCAAATCATGACTTTATTGATAGTTTATTTGGCCTTGTTCAAACTTCAGCATCTTTGAATCTCAGGTCCAATTCACACCTCCTTGACACTGTTGTTCTGAAGATTAAGAGAAACAGTGGATGATAAGTGAGTAGAATGGGGACCCCAGAGATGTCTGTGATTCTTTCCTTAATCTTTCTTCCATGGTTGTAATGACATATAACCTGATAATATCTAAGGAAGCACCTTTAGCTCTTAGGAGAAAAAATATTAAATGTGTGGCACATTTGTATTATTTTTCCTTTCATCTCTATTTTTTTCCCTTTCCTCTCTCTTTCTTCCTTTCCTCTCTATTTTTTTTCAAAAAGTTTCTTTGATCAAGCTCATTGCAAAACAGTATCACAAATTTCTTAGTAATCCTAAACCCTGCTTTGAAAACATTATGCCTCATTTCACAGGCTGGATACCAATTTTCAAAAAACCTGAAATTCACAAACGTGGGCAAATATGAATCCAAAAATGTGTGTAATATATGATCACTATTTGTGGTATTCATTTATGCCAGACTACTGAATTGCACATTCCAAATGTGAGTTACAGCATCCCTCTGAAACATCTACAGAAAGGATGCTGACACCTCCTGGCCTCTATTGGCTTGGGTCTGGGCTGTGCTCTGCCAAGAGAAGCTGCTGTAGAGGCTGCTTTTGTGGACATTTTAAAACCTCCACACTTCGTCCTAGCCAAAAATTTTGACCTAAATGTGCCAATTGAAATGGTCCAAAAATTCCAGAAAATTCAGTAAATACAACACAAACCCAAAAGAGTTCACAGATGTTAAATATCAACTATAAAATAAGTGTAGCTCTTACTAACACTTTTAGTTGAACAACAAATTCTAGTTAAAATTTCGATAAAGCACTGGTTATAAGACTCTTTGTGACCCCATAGACTGTAGCCCTCCAGGCTTCTGTGTCCATGGGATTCCCCACACAAGAATACTGGAGTGGGTTGCCATTTCCTTCTCCAGGAGATCCTCCCCACCCAGAGATTGAACCCTGCTCTTCTGCATTGCAGGCAGATTCTTTACCATCTGAGCCACCAGGGAAGTCCTATTAATTATAATATATGCAAATAAAGTAATATTTTGTGCTATTTAAAAGAGTTCAAAATGTAAAAGTTAACAAAGACAGATCTTTGAAAAAGATATATATTTTTTGCTATTGAAAAAAGTTCCAAACAGTGACTATAACATGCATCTATAAATTTTCTGAAAGTTAGACACAGACAGATATATAAACTGAAAGGGAGAATTGTATATTGTTTGAAATTTTACTTTATGCCAATATTTTTAAATAAAATAAAAATTTGTCAGAACTGAACTATTAGAGTTGCAGATATGATAACATGATAAATCAAATGGGATTTCTTATACTGACAACTAAGAGTAATGAGAAATTGGATAACTTGTGAACATTATTGATTTAGTAATTCTCAAAAAGGATTTGTATAGTTAACAGAAGGTACAGCTTTTTTGGAACTGCCAACAAAAGAAAGAAATACCAAGAGTTTAGATTTAAATTATATAATTCTCATATTTGTTACCAAACTCAGTTCAGTTCAGTCGCTTAGTCGTGTCCAACTCTTTGCAACCCCATGGACTGCAGCACACCAGGCCTCCCTGTCCATCAACAACTCCCAGAGCTTACTCAGACTCATGTTCATTGAGTCGGTGATGCCATCCAACCATCTCATCCTCTGTCATCTCCTTCTCCTCCCACCTTCAATTTTTCCCAGCATGTGGGTCTTTTCAAATGAGTCAGTTCTTCACATCAGGTAGCCAAAATATTGGAGTTTCAGCATCAGTATTTCCAATGAATATTCAGGACTGATTTCCTTTAGGATTTACTGGTTTGATCTCCTTGCAGACCAAGGGACTCTCAAGAATCTTCTCCAGTGCCACAGTTCAAAAGTATTAATTCTTCAGTGCTCAGCTTTCTTTACAGAAAGAAACTCTCACATCCATACATGACTATTGGAAAAACAAAACTACCCAGGAATAAATTTTAAAATTTCAATTTTACATATTTAATATTTTCCAGAAGTGAAAAGCTTCGATATTTTCATTGACTTTACAGTGTAAACAAAATTCCCTTGACACTCCAAAAAAAGGTTAAAATGTTCTACCTTCTCTTCTGCTGAGGAGAAAGAACCCTTCCCATATCAGTAGAAACAGTGAATAATGATCAGTAAAAAGCTTCCAGATCTTTAGAAAAGATCTACTGGTAATGAACACAGAAAAATTATAAATAAAGACAACTATATGGTTGATTATAGGAAGCTTCAAGATTTCCATGTTCATTGCATTCATCTCCTGTAGACCATAACTTTAATTTATGTATTCATTCATTCACTCATGTTTAACAAAAAGTGAACTAGAGTACCTGACCTCTAGTGAGAGAGAAAATACACATATCTAAACTAAAGCCAGAGTCCAAGAAGTGATGTTCAAAAATTTAAAAGATTGCAATATATGCAAATAACAAATCATTGTGTTGTACACTTGAAACTACGTTACATGCCAACTATATCTTGATTAAAAATATCCAAAAATAGAAGAGTAAGGGAACTGCTTCTACTTCTAGTAAGAGGGAACCAAATTCACCCTTCGACCTCCAACTTGAAATAACAATAACAAATGACAAAAATATATGGAACAATGGTTTTCAAGATACTCGACATCAAGCAATAAAAGACGGTGATTTTAGAGAGATAAAAAGTAAATCAGGTAATCCATTTGATTGTCCCAGATATACTGCCTTGAGGGAAGAGAATTTCCAGGCAACAGAACAGAGAAGAGGAACCCAAGCAGAGCCTGGTGGACAACCTGTATAGAGATGGAACTGAGAATCTGGGGATATTAAAGTGGCTCGAGTTGTAGAAGAGTACTGGAGAAGAAAATGCCAAAGGTCCAAAAAGGATACTCCATAAGTACAAATTAGTACAAGGGAGGAAACTCGTGAGTTCAGAGAAAATCTGTTTCCAAAATACAGCCAAAGGTATATTATAACTGTTCATGTATTGAAGGGGAAATTGACATAACCCCTACTCCATCAAGTGTTAGTCTTGAAGCTCAAGCTGAAAAGTGTTCAAGTCAATGTAAAAACTTGCCCCCATTCCTTGGCGTTTTCTTTGCTGCAATTATTTTTACCTTCATGACTGGGACTCCTATAACTGTGTCCATCCTAAGGTGTGTTAATCAAAGGCAGCGATCTCTAGCATTGGGAATACAGTGTACGTTGCTTCGATTATTAGGCACCATACCTGGACCTATTATATTTGGCAGCACAATAGACAGCACATGTATTCTCTGGGATATTAACGAATGTGGAAGTAAAGGAGCTTGCTGGATTTATAATAACGTCAGGATGGCCTATATGCTAGTGGCCATAAGTGTTATTGTAAAATTATCACTGTTTTCTTCAATGGACTTGCAGTCCTTTTGTATAAACCGCCACCATCAGTCACAGATGTGGCATTTCAAAATCAGAATGCAGTTGTGACTGCGGTTTCATTAGAATGTGATCTCAGCAAAGCAGGGAATGACGGATGAAACAGCAAAAGAGAAGATTGAAAATCGGCCTGCATTTGTAAGAATGCGTGTTATCACTGCAACATTAACTATCCAATATGCGCAATCATATTTTATAAATTGGTTTTTTATAATTAAATGTGTTTCCTGTGTATGTATGAACTCTGGATTTGTTTTTGTTTTAATATAAGAAACAGATCTGTGCCTTCAAAGCCCATCAAAAGCCTCAACACACACACACACACATGAAATCTCCAGCTAATAAACAATGTTAGAAAGAAAAAGCCAATGTTTAGTTAACAATTTACATTTTAAAACCAAAGTGATGTTTCTATCCCTCTTACAACTTGTTTTATTTTAATTATCATTGTCATTAGTTTGGCCTTTCTAAGAAAATTCATGGTGTAAAAATTTAAATATATCCAGTCTAAGTTCTAAGTTTCAAGAGCTATTATTGAAAGAACATGAATTTAAAGCCATCTAAATAATATTATTTGCTTTTAAATTTATATGTACTAGTCTGTCCTTGATTTATTACAGACAGTTAGTGAACTGTTAGAATGTTGGTTAATTATCTTTTTTGTGTCCCAGTACATAGTGCATTCAGAAATATTGGCATTCTGTACACATATCTTCACTTTAACTCAAGAATTCCAGGAAGTGATTTGTTGATATTGCTGATTTTTAACATTTTTATTATTCTGTGATAGTATTATTCAGTTCCATGTCTCCCAAAGGAAGATGCCAGCTTCAGTAAAGTGCCAATTAGATAGGAAAAGATTTCTTTTTTTTTTTTAATAAAAATGGCTTATGTCCATTTTATTGATTTTCTTTAAAAAGCTTTCTTCATGAACTATGATCAGTGTTTATATTCTCAGTAGCTCAACTTTTCTCGTTTGAAAAACAAGTCACCTAGAACATTACTTTGGAGAAGGCAATGGCACCCCACTCCAGTACTCTTGCCTGGAGAGTCCCATGGACAGAGGAGCCTGGTGGGCTGCAGTCCATGGGGTCCCTAGGAGTCGGACACGACTGAGCGACTTCACTTTCATTTTCACTTTCAGGACTCCTAAAGGAAAAAAAGTTGATAAAGAACACTTTGTCAAAACTAAAAGCTTCTGCTCATAAAGAAAATAAATAAACAAGATGATAAGCCACAGACTGGGAGAAAATATTTGCAAAGCATAAATCTCATAAAGGATCTGTATCTTTATATATAAAGGACTCCCTAAACTCAACAATAAGAAAACACAATTTAAGTAAAAATTGACTAAACATTTAAATGAAAACTTTTCAAAAGAAGATGTATGAATGTCTAGTAAAATCATGAATTTACTCAGTATCATTACTCATTAAGGAAATGCAAATTAAAGCCACTACAAATAACTAAAATTTAAAAGACCAACAACACCAAGTGCTGGTGAAGAGTGGAAGATTTGGAACTTTCATACACTACTGGTGGTAATGTAAGATGGTACAACCAGTTTGGAAAACACTGTTGCAATTTTTTTAAGTATATACATATATATATATATATATTAGACTTATTAATATTGATGTTTGGCTGAAACCAATGCAATTCCATTTATCAATTATCCTTCAATTTAAAAAATAAATCATTTTTTAAAAAGCTATATTATATATATGTGTGTGTGTACACACTTACATACTAGCCATTCCATTCCCAGTATTTATGCAAGAGAGAAGGAAAAGCATATGTCCGTACAAAGACTTGCACAAGAATCTTTACTACAGCTTTATTCTTCACCTCCCCAAACTAAAAAGAACCCAAATGTCCATCAAATTGTGAATATAAATCACACTGACATATAACCATGTAATAAAAGACCACTCTGTAATAAAAAGAAATAAATTACTAATACACGCAGCATGGATAAATCTCAAAAAAAAAAAAATTATGAGACGTAAGAAATATTAGCCACAAAAGGCTAATGTAAAATTCTAGAAAAGGAGAAAGTATAGTCACAGAAAACAGATCAGTGATTACCAGGGTCCAGGTAGTGGTGTGATAATATTAATTGAAAAGGAGCATGAAGGAAATTGGGGTGGGGGGAGGGCGGTGGATAGAAACATTCTACAGGGTATATGGCCAATACTTTATAATAATCATAAATGGAGTATAATCTTTAAGATTATGAATCTCTATGTTGTACCCCTGAAACTTATATAAGATTATAAATCAACTATACCTCAACTTTTAAAAAGCAGAAGCCAAAGAAAAAGGTGAAAAACTGTTCTACATCATCATTTTGGCAGTGATTACATGAGCATGTATACATTTGTCAAAATTCATCAAATTGTATATTTTAAATTGGTTAATTTCATTTCAAGTACATTATGTCTTACTGAAGATGATAATTCTTAAAAATTGCTTATTAGAAATTTTCCAGAGATAATGCTATTGATTCACTAGAAAAATACAAATAAATTTCTCTTTAACTATGTAACTGAAATGGTTGTCTTAGATTTAGCTGATATGTGGTTGGAAGAGTAAATACCCACCCAGGCGAGAGTTACACACCAGCTCCAGAATTTCATTTTGTAGTCTCACCTGGTTTTTTGATTGCATTTTAAACTGTGTTACACACAAAAAAACCTGTATCAATAGTTTTTAATTACTATCCTTTCACAAATAGTTCCTGGCATTAGGAATGTAGAAAATATCTCTGCAAATCTTTATTAATGTCCCTGAAGCCTTGACAAGGCTACTATCCTCCCTTGAAAGAGTCCTTTAGATTCAGGGAATGGTCTATTACCTTAGAATCTGTACATTTAAGACCCTCTCAGAGAAAACAGTTTTGTTAAAACTTTGTGTAACTAGAATTTCAAACCTGTAATTCTAGAAGGTGGGGGAATCATGTTCCTTAACATTATCTTATAGCACCTCCTGGTGTTGTAGATAACTGAAGGTTTAAATCTTGGATGGCCAGTCTCTATTTTTCCCTCAAGCCAGAGAAATTAGAATGATTCTTAATGATGAAAAATGAGACTATAAATAAATGTATACATTATTTACAAAGAAATGAATTGAAGGATTCTTGATTTGGAACTGCCATTTGTTTTCAAAATAAATAAAAATAATGTCTACTTACAGGATAGTCTAAACATTAAAAAAGAAAACAGTAGGAGATACACTGGAATTTTTAAGCAAAGAGTGTCTTCTTAGCCAGCCAGCCATCTCTAACCCCACATAGAATGCTCTTCATGTGAAGAATTTCTGCACTGGTCAGGGTTTGTCTCAGTTGGGTTCTGGGCAGCTTTTAGGCACAGAAAAGGCTCAGGACCAGTCTCATCAGTATGTAGGTTAGAACTTCTTGAGGCTGAAGAAATGCTTTGCCGGGAAAAGAACATGGCAAATTCAGAGTAGCTTACTTACTGATGAGAAGTTAAACTCAATGTCTTTTTCCTCATGCCTGCATACTGACCATTCCATTTTCCCTGACTTATGTAACCAGCCAAAGTAGGAGATGGAAAGAAAAAAAAGACTCACTCGGCACATCTTCCTGCATCTGAGTGATTTTGAAATAATTTGGAGCTATGAGGAGGTTGGAGAGATGAAAGCTAAAACGTCCCAAGATTATCTGTGGATCATTTAAGTATGTTAGCCTGCACCCCAATTCCATAGGTAATTCAGTCAGCCAGAGTTCCTGTCTTCTGTATGGAAATTGAACAAGCCAGATCAAAGTGGGAAGGGAAACATTCATCATTAAGATACCCACATACAAACAACAATATTTCTTACTAACATCATCCCTCTAATGGGTTGATGCCTTGGTATAAATGCAATGATAAGCTTGAAATTTGTAATTTAATAAATTGGTTAAAGTGATCCTTTACTTAAGTCTTTTCTTCTTCAGTTTCTGCTGTTTGCATATTATTAAAATACTCTTTTACTCTATGGGAGAAAATCAGCAGGTGCTTTTTAATTATTCAGACTCCTCTGGAAACTGAATTACTTAATGTAATTACATCTGGGATTAAAAAAAAGTTACTAATAAAAGCCATTAACAGTTCTTAGGGAATCTGACATATATATTCACTATTTTGGAAAGAGACAGAATTGATTTTTTTTCTTTATTATTTATTTTGTTTTTCATAAGAATTGCAGAGCAACAGTCAGGAAAAGATGGTAATATTTATGTTAGTGATAAAATGTACTGTCCTCAACTATGTAGATTTTATCCATGAAAATCCATTTTGTTTTGCTGTATTTTCATTCAATTGCATAGATAATGAGGGTTCCCCATGTTATCTCTGGCACAATGAATGATGTACCTACTGGAATAAAAGGTCATGTTAGAACTGAAACAAAACAGATGTAGATACCAATCATAAACAACCAAGCAGGGGCTTCCCTGGTGGCTCAGAAGTAAAGAATCCACCTGCCAATGCAGGAGACACGGGTTCCATCCCTGATCCTGGAAGGTCCCACATTCCCCAGAGCAACTAAGCCCATGAACCGCAGCTCCTAAGCTTGTGCTCTAGAGCCCAGGAGTAGCAACGACTGAGCCCGCGTCTGCAGCTATTGGAGCTCCCACGCCCTAGAGCCTGTGCTTTGCAGCAAAGGAAGCCACAGCGATGAGAAGCCCACGCACCGCAACTAGAGGAAAGCCCAAGGAGCAACAAAGACCTGGCCCAGCCGGAAATAAAATTTAAAAGACAACCAAACAGGACAGGAGAGAATGCCCAACTACTACTATGAAAAAAACCCAAGTGAACAATGAACAACATAATTTGCATGTTTTGAATCAACTTTGTTTTCTTTGAAAAAGCCAGAAACTTATGAAACTGCTTTTCCAGTTAGACCCTGATTTTGAATAAACAGGGAGGTGTTTTGGGATGGAAAATTTAAGTGCAGCTGTTTTGATATGGAAACCTCCATAATTTCATCCTTGAGCCAACCAATAACGTACCCATCACCTTTTTACAACTTCAGAAAGCGCTTCGAGCTAGCATTTCTGCCCGCCTTGATATGTAAAGGCTGCACTTGGCTGGGATTTGACTCTGGGGAAATTATTCTGAAAGGAGAAAGTTAGGAAGGTATAAGCACACAGACTTGTAACACAGCAGAAACATTTGCTTTCTGGTGCAATGAAAGAGCAGCTGCACATTTCTCATGGCCCTCAATTATGATCTATGTGTACCAACACCACACACAAATTCTGCTTTTTATATTAGTGTTCCTACAACTGACAACAAAACCTTGTGTCGAGCAGCTAAAACAAGGCAGAAAGTCAAGCTCTCATGATCCCAACAGCTCACACAGAGGTGACTATGAAGATAAACGGTCCTTCCAAGCACATGCCTTTGGATAATAATTTGTTTTTAGTCTACAACTTCTAGGACTTATAAATTGAGCCATTTATTTTTAAAAGTTAACCCACTGGCTTCTCCTTGTTGTTTCTAATTAAACAATTCAGTTGATTTGCTATCCTCTTTATGTCTCATTTAAGATTGAAATTTGCTCACCTTGATCACTGCTTTTACAAAGCAAAGTTTAGTGTTTTGAATAATTATTGGTTGTAGGATCAGGAGGGAATACGAAAAGTACTGAACAGTGACAATTAACATCAGTTTCTCCAAAATCTACCCTTTAAGCTCATACAATTGATGTACTTCTATATAAACCCACACTGTATCTGTGAAGCCAAAAACACAACAGGAAAAACCGATGTCATCAGTATTTTATTACATCTGTGGATATTCTCTTTGTTTGCTTTTGCCTCATGAGATAACATTTTGGATCCAAGTGTTACACATCCACTAGCTGGATTTCCTATGTTCTGCAATTCTCTGAGTAACCTCCATTAATCTAGATTCCTCAAGGGGCTCCAAGGCCATTAGATCCTTTAAATTGAGAGCTGTTCTTTATGAGCCTCACAAAGACACACATTGAATTTCTATCCACAGATTGGAGAAAGATATTGATTTAAAACAGGTGTAAACATAGGTTGTTTTTTTTTCTGATTTCTTTGATATGTTAGTGTGATGATTAGTTTATCCCTAAAAAAGCATCATCTAGACTTATTTTTTTTTCTTTCTCAAAACTGCCTACTTAAATGCCACAGCTTCATTCTGTATTACTAGGAAAGAGTAAATGTATTAGGAAACATACACTCGTGGAGAGACTAAGGTAAATATACCTATTGTGCATGCCCGCTCAGCTTTGTCTGACTCTTTGTAACCCCATGGACTGTAGCCTGCCAGGCTCCTCTGTCTGTGGAATTTTCCAGTCAGGAACACTAGAGTGGGTTGCCATTTCCTTCTACAGGGGATCTTCCCAACCCCCAGATCAAACCCATATCTCTTGAGTTTCCTGCATTGGTAGGTGGGTTCTTTATCAGCTAAGCCACCAGGGAAGCATGGGTTCTTTACAAATACACCTAACATTATCTCTAACAAAAATGTCCATTTTAAAACTACTTGAATGAAAACTAGTTAAAATATTACTTTTTAAAGTTTTGATTCTTTATATCAATTCTTTATATCAATTCTGTACAAAAAAAATAAAATAAGAATGCCAAAATATTCTAAAAACAGGTTGCAAGAATAACTAAAGTCTTAGTCAGTAGGGAAGCCAACAGGTGTCTCAAAGAGGTTTATGATGCTTCCTCTCCCCTCCCCCAGTCCAAGTAAAAATCCTATCTTATTGTGCTTTGTGTAAAGACAACTTCAAAACAAGCACCTATGGGATTTGCTGGATTATATGATATTTTTATTTTTAATTTTTTGAGAAGCCTGGATGTTTTGTTTTCCAAGTGGCTGCAACTATTTACATTCCCATCAACAGTGTACAAAAGTTCCCTTTTCTCCATATCTTCACCAACACTTTTCCCTTGTATTTTTGGTAATGGCCTTCCTAACAGCTGTGAGGTGATAACTCATTGTGGTTCTGAGCCCCTGATGCTGGAAAACATTGAAGGCAAAGGAGAAGGGGATGGCAGAGGAAGAGATGGTTGGATAGCATCACTGACTCAATGGACATGAATTTGAGCAAACTCCGGAAGATAGTGGAGGACAGAGGAGCCTGGTATGTGCAGCCCACGGGATCACAAATAGTCAGACAAGATTTAGCAACTGAACAACAACAATTAGTGATGATGATCAATAAATAAGTTTGGAAAACTAGGTATCTACATGCAAAAGAATGCAATTGGATCTTAATCTTATCAGATTAGATCAGATCAGTCGCTCAATCGTGTCCGACTCTTGGCAACCCCATGAATCGCAGCACGCCAGGCCTCCCTGTCCATCACCAACTCCCGGAGGTCACTCAGACTCACATCCATCAAGGCAGTGATGCCATCCAGCCATCTCATCCTCTGTCGTCCCCTTCTCCTCCTGCCGCCAATCCCTCCCAGCATCAGAGTCTTCTCCAACGAGTCAGCTCTTCGCATCAGATGCCCAAAGTACTGGAGTTTCAGCTTTAGCATCATTCCTTCCAAAGAAATCCTAGGGCTGATCTCCTTCAGAATGGACTGGTTGGATCTCCTTGCAGTCCAAGAGACTCTCAAGAGTCTTCTCCAACACCACAGTTCAAAAGCATCAATTCTTTGGTGCTTAGCCTTCTTCACAGTCCAGCTCTCACATCCATACATGACCACAGGAAAGACCATAGCCTTGACTAGGCGAACCTTTAATCTTATACCATGCACAATAATCGACTCAAAATGGATTAATGATAAAAACTTAATTTGTAAATCTTCTAGAAGAAACAAAGAGAAAAAGCTTAACATTGGCCTTAGCAATGATTTCTTGATATGACACCAAAAGCAAAAGCAACAGAAACAAAAATTGAAAAGTAAAAAAGTAAAAAGCTTTTTACATCAAAGTAAAAAGCTTCTGAATAGAAAAAAAATCAACAAAATGAAAAACAACACAGAGAATGGGAGAAAACATTTACAACCCATATATCTGATAAAGGGTTAATATCCAAAATATATACATAAGTAACTCCTACAATTCAACAGCAAAATACAAAAACAAAAGCCACAAATGTCTGAACAGACATTTCTCCAAAGGAGACATACAAATGGCCAACAGATAAATGAAAAACACTTTTGTGGAGGGAAAATACAAATTGAAATGACAGAATTAAAAAATATAATAATAGATATATTGAAATTAATGTTTAGGGGAAAACTCACAGTCTTCCATTTTTGTTACTCAAAATAATAAAAGCATGAAACCAAATAAATACCAGCTCAAAAAAACCTATAAAAAGAATAATAAAGTAGTAAGAAAGCACAAAGGAGGAAAAAAAATAAAATGTGGAAATTAAGGAAGAAACAAATTTAAAAATAGTAGGCTTAAAGAAAGTGTAGATTGAAAGAAATTAATGAAATAAGAGAAATCACAAATATGAAAAATAAGAAATAATAAGGGAAAATAACCATTGAAATGGAAAAATTAACACCAAAAGAGACTATTTTGCAGACCTCTAATCAAATAATTTGAATATCTGCCTGAAATGTATAATTTCTTAGTAATACAGGCTAACAATATTTGACATGGCATATTCAAAAGCAGAGACATTACATTGCCAACAAAGGTCCATCTAGTCAAGGCTATGGTTTATCCAATAGTCATGTATGGATGTGAGAATTGGACTGTGAAGAAGGCTGAGTGCCGAAGAATTGATGCTTTTGAACTGTGGTGTTGGAGAAGACTCTTGAGAGTCCCTTGGACTGCAAGGAGATCCAACCAGTCTATTCTGAAGGAGATCAGCCCTGGGATTTCTTTGGAAGAAATTCCAGTACTTTGGTCACCTCATGCGAAGAGTTGACTCATTGGAAAAGACCCTGATGCTGGGAGGGATTGGGGGCAGGAGGAGAAGGGGACGACAGAGGATGAGATGGCTGGATGGCATCACTGACTCAATGGACGGGAGTCTGAGTGACCTCTGGGAGTTGGTGATGGACAGGGAGGCCTGGCATGCTGCGATTCATGGGGTCGCGAAGAGTCGGACACGACTGAGAGACTGAACTGAACTGAACTGACTATCAACAAATAATATTTTTCACAGAAGATAAAAATAAACTATCAGATCAGATCAGATCAGATCAGTCGCTCAGTCGTGTCCGACTCTTTGCGACCCCATGAACCGCAGCACGCCAGGCCTCCCTGTCCATCACCAGCTCCCGGAGGTCACCCAGACTCACACCCATCAAGTCAGTGATGCCATCCAGCCATCTCATCCTCTGTCGTCCCCTTCTCCTCCTGCCCTCAATCCCTCCCAGCATCAGAGTCTTCTCCAATGAGTCAACTCTTCGCATGAGGTGGCCAAAATACTGGAGTTTCAGCTTTAGCATCATTCCTTCTAAAGAAATTCCAGGATTGATCTCCTTCAGAATGGACTGGTTGGATCTTCTTGGAGGGGGACCATTTTGCCCAAATAATTTGAGAAGAATTTCAGAAGAAAATTCTATCAAATGTTCAATGAACCACTATTTCAAATGCTCTATGAATTGTTCTAAAACATTGGAGAGGGCTTCCCCGGTAGTCCAGTGGATAAGAATCTGTCTGCTGATGCAGAGGACATGGGTTCGATTCCCGGTCTGGGAAGATTCCACATGCAGTGGAGCAACTAAGCCCATACTCCACACCTATTAAGCCCACTCATCCTAAAGCCCTGTGCTCCACAACCAGAGAAGCCCCCACAATGAGCAGCCCGAGCACCACAATAAAGAGTAGCTGCCCCTTGCCACAACTAGAGAAAAGCCCAAGGAAAGCAATGAAGACCCAATGTGGCTAAAAATAGATAAAATAGATAAAACACTGAAGATGAAGGGAAATTTTTTAAGTTTTCATGAAGTACTACACTGATCATTGTGAAACAATCCCAGGGATGTCTTCACAATGAAGGCCTACTATCAGAAAAGGTAATTTTGAGCCTTGTCTCAGATGAGAGGAAGGTCATTCCTCAAACTGTAGATCTCTGTAGGGGCTTTTCCTCTCATCTAAGAGAAAAAAGTTAACAAGGGTCAGGGCTTAAAAAAAGTAAGTTGGGAACACTGCAGCCAAGGAAGGAAGTGGGCAGGGGCGGGGGAGGGGGTGGCAAGAAGAAAAAACTTAAAAGCTATCCCACTAGAGAACCAATTGCGCAGGTGGCAGCCAAGAGACAGAGACCCACTAAAAGCTTAAGATTTCACCTTCAGATTATAGACTGTTTCCCAAGAATTGGACCACAGAGAAGGCTAAGCACCGAAGAACTGATGCTTTCAAATTGTGGTGCTGGAGAAGACTCTAGAGAGTCCCTTGGACTGCAAGGAGATCCAACCAGTCCATCCTAAAGGAAATCAACCCTGAATATTTATTGGAAGGACTGATGCTGAAGCTGTAGCTCCAATACTTTGGCCACCTGATGTGAAGAGCTAACTCACTGGAAACGACCCTGATGTTGGGAAAGATTGAAGGCAAAAGAAAGGGGCAGCAGAGGATGAGATGGTTAGATAGCATCACTGACTCAATGGACATGAGTTGAGCAAACTCTAGAAGAGAGTGGAGGACAGAGGAGCCCTGTGTGCTACAGTCCACAGGATTGCAAAGAGAAACTGAACAACAATCTTCTCCCCTACCTTTTACCTTCATACCAACAGAGCTGCAGAAAAAAAGCTGCAACAGAGCTGCCAGACTTTCTCTAAGGAGGAGTACATAGCTATGAAGCCCAAAGAGAAGGAGAGAGACAAAAACAAGGTCAGCAGAGGGATCTGAAGTCTCTGACAGCATACGCAGCAAACATTAAACCCAGATTTGAACAACTGTTCTTACTGAAAGCCCATCTATCAGTCCCTAGCATCCAACACAAGTTCAGCCTCCCGTAACATCTTGTAAGAAATGCCAAAAGTCAGGAAAAACAAAAGTCTGTGCAGTCATCAGACTGAGAAGAAATTATCAGACAGAAATTTAAAACAGCTATGATTAGAATGTTAAGGGAAAAATAGACAACATAAAAGAGAAATATAAAGAGATAGATGGAAACTTTAAGAAAGACACAAAAGGAGATGCCAGAAAGCAAAAAAATAGTAGAATGCCTTTGGTGAGTTCATCAGCAGACTTGATGCAGCCAAGGAAAAAATCATAATTGGTGAGCTTGAAGCCATGTCAATAGAAACTTCCCAAACTGAAATGCAAAGAGAATAGAAGGAAAAAGAAATCAGTACAGAATATCTAAGAACTCTGGGATAATTTCAAAAGGTGTAATATATGCACAATTCAAATACCAGTAGGATAAGAATGAGAGAATGGAACAGAAGAAATGTTTGATCCAACAGAGAATTTTACAGAATGAATCATAGAAAAGCAATGCACATATCCAGAAGGTGCAGAGAACACTAACTAGGGTAAATACAAAAGAATAAAGAGAAAAACTCCCACAGCTAGGCGTATCATATTCAAACTGCAGAAAACCAAAGACAAAAGAAACTTCAAAAGAAGCCAGACCTCCCCCCTAAAAAACCCCCACATCCCTATAGGGGAACAAAAATAAGAATTACAATGGACTTCACGTCAGAAACCATGCAAGCAAGAAAAGAGTGGTGTGAAATATTTAAAGTGTCAAAAAAAAAAAAAATCCATGCAAAGGAATTTCAAATAATTTATATGGATATTCTCAAGGAGGAAAGGCATAACTTCTTACTCCTCGAAAACTGGCTTTTCATGGTAACTATTTCCAAAAAGCACATATGAGAAGAGAGAGGAATGATTTAATAGTGGAGAAACCTGATCAACAGTATCTCAGTTAGGTGACAGGTCATGTTGACAGTATGTATGTACCCTTGGTATATGTAGTCTTCCTCCCTAAACCAATAATCCCAATCTAATCGTGATAAAAACATCACATAAATCCCAACAGAGGCACATTCTACAAAAGTTATCAAACACAAGGGAAGTCCAGAAACTGCCATAGCCAACAAGGGCCTAAAGAGATACAACTACCTGTAATATGGTTTCCTGAATGAAATCCAATAACAGGAAAAAAAAAAGAATGACATTAGGTAAAAACTAAAATAATTTAATTATCGACTTTACTATACTAACGTTAAGATGTTAATAACAGGGAAAACTAAGTATATCAGAGCCCAGTGCCAGGGGGTGAAGTAGGTAACCCCTCCTAGGGTGGAAGGGTACTTGTGAAAAGTTTGGTGACAAAAGACAGGACTATAAAGATAAGGAATTATAATCTCTTTTCAATATGACATTGACTTAATTTACAGGTTTTCTTCCCATCTCTTTCATTTTGTCCTTAACATTTACTTGATTAATGCTATTTTTCCTGTGAAGACTCTCAGAGTATGGATTTTGCAGACTGAATCCTCATGGAGTATTCAACACATCATCTGGCTGCTGGATTACCTGTAAACTCAATGCTGGATCCAGATGCTAGATCGGATGTAGGTTCCTGCTTTTGATATGACTCTAGGAAGTGGTGCATTCTTTCAACAGAAGACACATATTCAGCTTTCTCTGTTTTGGAGCTGTTAACAGCCACTGATGCTCACTGTCAAGATGTGAAGGAGTTGCACAGGGGTGGTATTCTTTGTTTTATTTGAACATTAAAATGTTCTAAAATCAATTTTATGGAGGTATAATTTACACACAATAAGTATCACCAGTTTTAAATTGTAGGGGGAAAAACCTATCTGATAAAATAAAAAATCCGTGGTTGTAACAATTCCTTGGACTTCTGCTATTCTACATGCAGAAGGATAAATGACTGACATCTTCCTTGGTAATCTTTTTCAAAAGCATATTTTGGTGGTATCTCTCCCATAAACTGAATTAAAACTATTTGATGTCTCTCTATTAAAATAAAGTCCAAAGTCCTCGGCCATCAAGCATTGCACAATCTGTCCCAAGTCTTTGCTCTCCATTCCAACTTCAATTTACTCCGTTCTTTCCACTTCTTACTAAACTCCAACCACAATAATTTACCTCCAGGTATGGACAGAGGATCCTGGTAGGCTCCAGTCCATGGGGTCGCTAAGAGTCGGACACGACTGAGCGACTTCACTTTCACTTTTCACTTTCATTCATTGGAGAAGGAAATGGCAACCCACTCCAGTATTCTTGCCTGGAGAATCCCAGGGATGGGGGAGCCTGGTGAGCTTCTGTCTATGGGGTCACACACAGTCGGACACGACTGAAGCAACTTAGCAGCAGCAGCAGCAGCAGCAGCATGCTCATGTTCTTCCCATCTTGAGATCTTTTCCCATGTTCTCACTTTTATCTAGAAGATGTTTCCTTCCCTCTCTATATTGCTAATGCCTTTTTTTCCTCAAGTGTTGTCTTTTGGGACCTCTCTTCAAGAAAGTTGTTTGTTACCTTTCAGATTAGGTTAATCCTACTCTTATATGCGTTACAACACCAGGAATTTTTCCTTCATTTAGCTTTTTCAACTGCACAGTTATAGGTTTTGGTTCAGTTCAGTTCAGTCACTCAGTTGTGTCTGGCTCTTTGCAACCCCATGAATCGCAGCACGCCAGGCCTCCCTGTCCATCACCAATTCCCGGAGTTCACTCAGACTCACATCCATCAAGTCAGTGATGCCATCCAGCCATCTCATCCTCTGTCATCCCCTTCTCCTCCTGCCCTCAATCTTTCCCAGCATCAGGGTCTTTTCAAATGAGTCAGCTCTCTGAGTCAAGTGGCCAAAGTATTGGAGTGTCAGCAACATCAGGCCCTCCAAAGAACATCCAGGACTGATCTCCTTTAGGATGGACTGGTTGGATCTCCTTTCAGTCCAAGGGACTCTCAAAATCTTCTCCAAAACCAGAGTTCAAAAACATCAATTCTTTGGCGCTCAGCCTTCTTTATAGTCCAACTCTCACATCCATACATGACTACTGGAAAAACCATAGCCTTGTCTAGATGAACCTTTGTTGACAAAGTAATGTCTCTGCTTTTTAATAGGCTGTCTAGGTCGGTCATAACTTTCCTTCCAAGGAGTAAGCGTCTTTTAATTTCATGGCTGCAATCACCATCTGCAGTGATTTTGGAGCCAAGAAAAATTAAGTCAGCTGCTGTTTCCACTGTCTCCCCATCTATTTGTCATGAAGTGATGGGACTGGATGCCATTATCTTAGTTTTCTGAATGTTGAGTTTTAAGCCAACTTTCACTCTCCTCTTTCACTTTCATCAAGAGGCTCTTTAGTTCTTCTTCACTTTCTGTCATAAAGATGGTGTTATCTGCATATCTGAGGTTATTGATATTTTTCCCGGCAATTTTGATTCCAGCTTATGCTTCCTCCAGCCCAGGGTTTCTCATGATATACTCTACATTTAAGTTAAATAAGCAGGGTGACAATATACGGCTTTGACGTACTCCTTTTCCTGTTTGGAACCAGTCTGTTGTTCCATGTCCAGTTCCAACTGTTGCTTCCTGACCTGTATACAGGTTTCTCAAAAGCCAGGTCAGGTGGTCTGGTATGCCCATCTCTTTCAGAATTTTCCACAGTTTATTGTGATCCACACAGTCAAAGGCTTTGGCATAGTCAATAAAGCAGAAATAGATGCTTTCCTGAAACTCTCTTGCTTTTTCCATGATCCAGCAGATGTTGGCAATTTGATCTCTGGTTCCTCTGCCTTTCCTAAAACCAGCTTGAACATCTGGAAGTTCATGGTTCACATACTGCTAAAGCCTGGCGTGGAGAATTTTGAGCATTACTTTACTAGCATGTGAGATGAGTGTAATTGTGTGGTAGTTTGAGCATTCTTTGGCATTACCTTTCTTTGGGATTGAAATGAAAACTGACCTTTTCCAGTCCTGTGGCCACTGCTGAGTTCTCCAAATTTGCTGACATATTGAGTGCAGCCCTTTCACAACATCATCTTTTAGGATTTGAAATAGCTCAACTGGAATTCCATCACCTCCACTAGCTTTGTTCGTAGTGATGCTTCCTAAGGCCCACTTGACTTCACATACCAGGATGTCCAGCTCTAGGTGAGTGTGAGTGATCACACCTTCGTGATTATCTGGTCACAAAGATCTTTTTTTGTATAGTTCTTCTGTGTATTCTTGCCACCTCTTCTTAATATCTCTGCTTCTGTTAAGTCCATACCATTTCTGTCCTTTATTGAACCCATCTTTGCATGAAATGTTCCCTTGGTATCTCTAATTTTCTTGAAAAGATCTCTAGTCTTTCCCATTCTGTTGTTTTCCTCTATTTCTTTGCATTGATCGCTGAGGAAGTCTTTCTTATTTCTCCTTGCTATTCTTTGGAACTCTGCATTCAAATGGGTATATCTTTCCTTTTCCCCTTTGCCTTTTGCTTCTCTTCTTTTCACAGCTATTTGGGAGGCCTTCTCAGACAGCCATTTTGCTTTTTTGCATTTCTTTTCCATGGGGATGGTCTTGCTCTCTGCCTCCCATACAATGTCATGAACCTCCATCCATAGTTCATCCGGCACTCTGTCTATCAGATCTAGTCCCTTAAATCTATTTCTCACTTCCACTGTATAATCATAAGGCATTTGATTTAGGTCATACCTGAATGGTCTAGTGGTTTTCCCCACTTTTGGTTTTGGTGATATTTATTAAATATCAACCTCCTCTATAAGCTAGTAAACTCTTCAGCATAGTGAAAAAGTTTCTGCTTCTTGCTATATCCACAGTACCTATCACAGCTTCCAGAACAAAGACACATCAAAACATTTTTATTTGTTTCTCTGATGAATAAATGAAACCTTTCACTGGTATGTCTGCCTTGTCTCACTTTCTCTCCTCTAATCCTATAGGAATAGTGCTGCACGTGGATTTCCTGTCTGGTGTTGTCACACACTTGGAATAGAGTGTCTCCATGTCTTTGCATTTTACCCCTGGACTCATCTGGAGCAACACTGTAAACTGCAAAACTTTCCTCTTGTAGTGTCTCTGGCCCACCTTAATCATTTTCTTTCCCTTCAGGTAGCCAGTGCTCTCATCCTGTGAAGAGGTAATTGCATTTCTAAAAATGACCTTGAGTTTCTACTAAATTCTAGACTTACTTCATCAAGAGGCCCTCTTAGCAACAGACAGTGCATAAACAGAATGGAATTGCCCACACCTTTGACAGGCATGGAGGAAAGCTAATTTTGGAGGGAGCTTCTCCACTAGTCTTCAGTAATGATGCAGAGTTCCTCCTATTCTGTTTCATTATTTTTTCATTCCTTCATTCACTGCAATATACTACTACATGAACAGTATACACAAGAACTAATGGATGAAACTGATTTGATCCTCTTCTTTAAATTCAATCCAGCAAAAGAGATGGATACTTGAATGAACAATTACAATACATTAATAATTATTAATTCATTCACCAGACATATTGAGAGCTTACTCTGTGTCAAGCTGTCAGGCTGTTGGGGAAACAAGGTTGAAAAGAAATATGCTTACTCTCAAACAGATTACAGGATAAAGGCTAACATATTTGCAAGCAACTATTGTTAAAATACATGGCCCAGGTCTCACAGATGTAAGAAATAACTGCCTCATATAATTCTTTCAGAGGCAAAAAAAAAAAAAAAAAGAAGCCTCATAAAGCCAGTTTTCATCCTCAAGAATATTTTGTGGTTGGTCTTTTTAACAAATGCAAGGAGACAGACCATTTTTTTCCAGAATGAAACCTAGTACAGTATAAAGGGGAAATTATGATGAAGAAAAGTAAAAGGACCTATAAAATACAAGGAAAGAAATGTCAAGAGGATAAAAGGTTAGAGTAAAAGCACACTTAAACTTTTAATAAGGTCGAACGGGAACCAATTAAAAACAATAATACTTTCTCTATTCAGTTCCACAGCTAAAGGGCTGATGGGACCTTGCCAGGTCACTTGGTTCAATTTCCTGCCTCTAGGCGATACTAAATTTCAACTATCCTGTGATGTTCCCACCTGCATCCCTTGGCTTCTACACAATAGCTTTATTTTCACCAATTAAACAAATTCATTTTTTCACCTTGGCAAAAGGAATCAACAGAACCAACACTTATTTGTTATTCATTGCTTCTTCTAGCTCTTCTCACAGGCAGTATTTAATACATAATTCAGTAACATATTTGCAGTGAGATATGGACTATCCAAAACATATTCTTTTAATCTTCATTATAAAATTGTTGAGAAGGATAGAGTATGAGAATCAGACACAGGGATATACCTTAGCCAAGTTTTGGTACCTTGGTGAAGTGACACTTCGCAAACGTTAGAATTTGTTTGTGCTGAGGGTCCAAATTATAAACTGCGTGATATTCAAGGTCCCACTCAGGGTTGATAACCTATGAATCTATATATTCTGACATTTTATTTGACCTTACAAGGGGAACTCACAATATCAACTGTAGTAGACACTGTGATGCTCTGCCCAGATCCCACCTCAATTTTTCAATAGCAAGGATCTTTCGTGCTTGCATAACAGTCACTCCTTGTTACATTTCTTGAATGTTCAACTTACTAAATAATTGCCAATAAGAGGTATAAATTGTTTCCTTAAGTATTTCAATCTTTATTATGAACTTAACTATATTTCCTTAATTAATTTTAAATAGACTTTAAAATGTTAAAGTTGAACCTATTTACAAAGCAGAAGTAGAGTCACAGATGGAGAAAACCAACTTGTGGTTACCAAGGGGAAAAGAGGGGGAGATAAATTGGGAGATCGGGATCGACATATACACACTACTACGTACAGAACGGAGAAGGCGATGGCGCCCACCCCAGTGCTCTCGCCTGGAGAATCCCAGGGACGGCGGAGCCTGGTGGGCTGCAGTCCATGGGGTGGCACAGAGTCGGACGCGACTGACCAACTTCACTTTCACTTTTCACTTTCACACAATGGAGAAGGCGATGGCACCCACTCCAGTGTTCTTGCCTGGAGAATCCCATGGACGGAGGAGCCTGGTGGGCTGCAGTCCATGGGGTCACACAGAGTCGGACGCGACTGAAGCAACTTAGCAGCAGCATGTACAGAACAGAGCTTCCCTGGTGGTTCAGATGGTAAAGAATCCACCTGCAATGCAGGTTCAATCCCAGGGTCAGGAAGATCCCTTGGAGAAGGGAATGGCTACCCACTCCAGTATTCTTCCCTAGAGAATTCCATAGACAGAGGAGCCTGACGAGACACAGTCCATGGGTTGCAAAGAATCAGACTAGCAAAAGTGACTAAGAGTGACACAAACACATTCAAGAACCTACTGAATAGTACAAGGAACTCTGTTCAATCTCTCTAATGACCTATATGGGAATAGAATTTAAAAATAGTGGAAATATGTATATGTATTACTGACTCACTTTGCTGTACAGCAGATGCTAACACAACTTTGTAAATCAATAATATTCCAATAAAAAAATTAATTTTAAAAAGTTAGCTTGGCTGATTCTTTTGAAACTTCAAACACCTTAATAAGTAAACAAAAATTACAGAAATACAGTGTTTTCAAAATGTATTACTATACTTAGACCTGGTTCTAAACATTAACAACACATGCTTGATTTCTTTATTATTTCTATACATACTCACATATGGCTAATGTTATGGATATGCTAACTTTGACACCATTCCAGAGTTATGGTATTCTAATTAAATTACACAATCTTAGAAATCTAAGATTACAGAATCTGGATTACCAACCAACTGATTCTAAGTTGCAAAACAAGACTTGATTGCTTCTCTCAAGATGAATTTAAAAGGTTATAGAGTCTCACAGTCTTTTACAGTTATAATTGCTTATTAAATTAATAAAAACTTTTATAACCATGATTTCATCTGGATTTTAGCTCTGTTTAACTCCCCAAATGATGTACCCTTAAGATTCACTTGGATGATATTCAGTGACACATGCCCCATTACTGCAACATTAAAACGTGTGTGTGTACAGTGATACCCCGGTAGCAATGAGCATGCCTAGCACTCAGATCTTGGTTTCAAGATACCATTACCCAGTAAAGGAACTAGGGCTACGTGGAGAAATGGCTGACTCCAAGGGTTGGGGAGAGAAAGTACAAGATGAAACTGGAATATCTTATTGTGCCAGACAGTACGAAATTGCTCAAAAAATGATGGGGGGAAAGCCAACTAGTAAGTGTGGAAGGGATGAAAAGGAATGAGAACAATTTGAACCGTACATAATATATCTTAAATATTTGCAATATCTTACTGAGAGAGAGAAGCTTTTTACTACACCGATTAGATACATTACTTGACAGACTCACTTCTGACAATATGTCAGCATAGCTGTCCCTTCTTTCTGGCACGTCCTTCCTCCGCTTCTCAGTCTCAGCAAACTAAGAATGTCCTATCTGAGCCTACCCTGTCCCACTAAAAAGACGGATCTCCTTCTCCTGTGCCATCACTAACTTTCAAATGACATTCTGATGTTTTTTCTTCCTGCCTTATTGCTACTTGATTATATATGGTATTTCAGAACTACACTCAAACTATTCCCTCCCATTTCACCACCTACAATTTTGAAAGGGGAAGATGTTATGTATTTTTCTTCCTGGTATAACTCCTTCCTCTCCATTTTCTGACCTCACTATTGATTCAAAATGTCCTAGTCACTAAGATCACAGGCTTTGGTGTCTGTCTCACCCCGGTTCAAATGCTGGTTCTACCACCAGCCAAATGTCTGGCTTTGGATATTTACTTCTCTTTACCCCCAAGTTTCTCATCAGTACAATGGTAAATTGGTTTTGATAGAGATGTAGTGAGCATCACATAAGTGCTAATGCCCAGCTCTTAGCACTGTAACTAGTAAAAACTGCTCGATGAATACTACCTGCTCTCATCACCGCCATCATCATTATCATCACTATAGTAGCATCGTTGCTGCTGCTGCTGCTAAGTCGCTTCAGTCGTGTCCGACTCTGTGTGACCCCATAGACGGCAGCCCACCAGGCTCCCTCATCCCTGGGATTCTCCAGGCAAGAACACTGGAGTGGGTTGCCATTTCCTTCTCCAATGCAGGAAAGTGAAAAGTGAAAGTGAAGTTGCTCAGTCGTGTCTGACTCAGTGACCCCATGGACTGCAGCCCACCAGGCTCCTCCATCCATGGGGTTTTCCAGGCAAGAGTACTAGAGTGGGGGGCCATCGCCTTCTCGGAGTAGCATTGTTAGTAGCTGCCAAGAGTCCCCAAATCAGAACAATTGATGAAACCAGAACATCTCTGGCTGCTGAAATTAAAGTGTTTAGTGAAGTGTTAACCATAGTTAACCCTTCTGACTGAAAGCTCAGAGACTCTCACAGAGGAAAAGTTAACCCATTTTAGCCCTGGAATTCAACAAAAGCAATGATTAATTCTTAACCTTGTTAATGACCTTAACTGTAAAACATGTTCCAGAAGCAGAGACATCTATTAACCAGATAAAGTCTGACTCATATATTCATTGGTGTATCCTTCGGCCATCATTTGTTGAGCATCTACTATGTATCACGTACTCTGAGGTGTGAGTGATGCTGCAATAAGCAGAGTAGGCAAATTCCCCACCTCCTCAAAGTTCACATTGCAAACCAAGGTGGTAGATACAGTCATTCCATTCCCAGATGAATGTTGTATATTGTAAATCACACAGTAATGAGTACAGAGCCAAAAGGGATAAGGAGCAAAGAATATTGAGGAAGGGGCTACTTCAGTGGAGAAGTCAGAGAAGATCTCTCAGATAAGTGTTCACTTTTGAAATTCCTGCTTAAATTCATCTTCTCGTATTTTGAATAATAAAGACATTAACAATATACAGCAAACTCATATCCTTAACTATATCAAGTCTTGACCGAGACCATTGTGTCCAAATACATAAATAGACTAACATAATTACTGTTTATGGGCTAATTCCAATCCATAATATACCTACAGCTCTTGAACTCACATTCCAGCTGCAATTAGTTCCACAATGTGAAGTGCCACTCGTTTTCCAATGAAACAGAGAAGCCAGTCTACGGCAACCAGTTTACGCTAGCCTCAGCTGCATTTAGGTAATTTATGGGAAGAAGTTTATTCCAGACTCATTCATCAGTCTACAAATACCATTCTCTTCTGGGTTCTGTGTCTGTTCAGTATGCTAATTGTGAGTGGTGCTCTTCTGCAATTAGAGTATGGCTGTGCATTTCTTTTTCTCCCCACCCATTTTTGTGTGTGTGTGTATCCTTTACTTCAAATAGACTACAAATGACTTAAAAGTCTGTATCTTTTTCCAAAAATATATAAAACTATATTACTGTAATTTTGAGTGCTGTATCACATTATATAAGGGTTCCCATATTCCATTTGGCAGTTGATCAAAGTAGCTCTTCTCCCAGGGGCTGTAAGTGCTGCTGGCAGCCAGTCCTCACTATCAGGCCTCATTTGGAAGTGCCTTGGTTGAGGAGAGCTTCCTCGTCCAAGGTTAGGTCCCTTCCCTAGACATCCTGTATCCAATACACAGTCAACACAGGAGTATAAAGGCCTGTCCCCTCACCCCAACTCAGGACAACTCTGCAGGGCCATTCC
This sequence comes from Tragelaphus eurycerus, assembly GCA_935064755.1. NCBI lineage: Eukaryota > Metazoa > Chordata > Mammalia > Artiodactyla > Bovidae > Tragelaphus > Tragelaphus eurycerus. The sequence continues at coordinate 3,742,062 of CAKXYN010000034.1, read as the reverse complement.
ACTCCAAGAGCTCTTCAGGGGGTCAGCTGTGGCATTCACCAAACAAGCATCCCAGCCTGACTTTTCCTTCTGCCCAACCTCGCTTCTTTCTCTTCCCTTCCATGGGTATTTTTTTCCAGAGCACTCTCTAAGAAGCTATCACATGCCAGGGGGACTAGCATAAATTGCAAGACTTTTATTAAAGACCTAAGGGATAGAAGGATAATCTCCATCACATCTTCATTGAGCTCACTACTCACCTTAAAAAATGAGATGAATTCTGAAGAATGACAATGGATATCCACAAACTTGACTCAGCAGTAGTAGTCTAATTGCAGCTGCCTGCCACGTGTGGCATCTTTGCTAGCAAATGTCACTATGACCTCATGGTCATTGATTTGTCCAATACATTCTTTTCTAACCGTAATAGGAAAGAAGATCAGAAAGAGCTCACATTTACTTGGAAGGGACAATAGTATACATTTGCCATCTTGCCCAAGGGCGATGTTAACTCTTTTTCCCTGTCCTGATATAGGTTAAGAGATCTTGACCAACTAGACATCCCACAAAAAATATCAGTGGTCCACTATATTTAAGATATTGTGAAAATTGGACCAGATTTAAAAAAAAAAAAAAAAAGCTTTAGCAAGGATGTTTTGGGAACTGTATGACTTGAAGTCACATTTTCCAAAGGGGCACTACTGCAACCAGGGAACAGAATGATTCTACTGGTACTATATAAGCTTTGCTGGCACCTGGTTATTTCTGGCACCTCAAGTGACAAGCTTACAATAGAAGGAGTCACCGTCTTGGCAGTGTTGCAATTAACCCAGATTTTCAGGAGAAAGTAGGGCTTCTCATATACGATGAGAACAGGAAGAAATATTTGTGTCCGGCACTCATGTGATCCACCTGCTTAAACATGATGGCAAATGGGTTAATATAACTAAGGCTTGAAGAAGGAAGGCAAGGTGACCAGAAGCTCAAGATGGTTAGGGCCAGGCCCCATCAGTAAAGCCACCAAGCCCAGCAGACGTGAGGGACGTCTAGAGTGGATAATCTAGGAGGCAGACGGTGAGTATCACTTGAGACCTTACAGCTAGCTCTATCAGCAGGGGTGCTCATTTATCCTACCAACCTTATTTCTGTAAGACGCCTCCAGGAGAAGAAACCCACTGGAACCCTAGACAATCGATTCCCCATATTTATATGAAAAGTGGATCCAAGAGAGATATAAGTACCTCACTGATATTCTGCCAAGTTGCCCGGTTAGGAATGAAGATGTTATTCACCAGCTTTTGGAACTGCTGCCAGCTGTCAACCCTCTCTCTGAAGTGCCTAGGCTGAAGAAAGACAAGGTCCTTAATCAAGGTCATGGCTCCTCCCTAAGTGCAGCAAATAGTGACTGATCATGAGGGTTATAAGGCCTGGCCCCTCTGCCTCAACTCACGACAATCCCCAAGGGCTGTCCCAGTCTCGGACTTTCCCCTGCATCGCCCATGACTGTCATTAGATAGCATCACAGCTCAGTTTTCCTCCGTACTCAATCCTGCCTTCTTCTCTGTCATTCTATAGGTGTTATTTTCAAGGGAATTCCCTACTAAGCTTCCTGCCCATTAATCTCCATGTCATCTCAGAGAAGTTAACCTACGAAACCATTAATGGTGTCACGTGAAGTAAATTCATGGTCTGGACTAGAAATCAAGAGACTGGTTCTAGTCATATGTTTGCTTCTAATGTGTCCGCTGACCTCCATCAAGTCAGTAAATCATTTGATCATTATTTTCATCATCATATCACTGAGAAGGAAAAGAAAGTGCTGTGGTCCTTAGTCCAAGGCTAAGAATCAGAATTTAAGTTCCCGAGTGGCTATTTCATTGGTTTTGTGACCTTGAAAACATCACTCCAAGCCTCTGGTCCCATCTCTTAAAATGAGAGGTAAACTAAATGATCTTCTGTGTCCTTTAGAGCTCTAATAGCCTGTGGATCTAAATATAAAAATCCCACAATCATTAGTTCTGTAGCCTAGCATTTAAGATGGCATTTTCAATTTTATCAATAACTTTGTTGCCAAGAAAAAAGAAATACTTTTAAGTCCTTTTGAAAAACATTTATAAAAGGTCTTGGCCAAAAATAATTTTTTAAGTCCTATTACTTCATTCTCTCTCATCCCTTTGTTCCTTCCTTATTGACCTTTTTTACCATATTTTTGGCATGTACCTCTTCCCCATCCCTAGGAGACTCTGAGCAAATGATAGGGGAGCAAAATGAGTTTTCAGCACTGGCAGACAACTCTTATAAAGCTGAGTTTCAAACACTGCCTGTTCTTGTCTCCCTATAGCCTCTGTTGCATCATATGGGCATTCTATCTTGTTTTTCTTACTCAATACTCATAAAGTGTTTACTGCTCAAACAGAAATGTTTTCAAGTTTCACAAAATGCTTTTCTTCCCCTAAATACCCTTTCTCAAGCACCTTCCTCGTCTGTGACATTCAATGTGCACTCCTTTCTGGTCACAAGCATGTGTGTTTGCTCAGTCGCTTAGTCGTGTTCGACTCTTTGCAACCCCATGGACTCTAGCCCACCAGGCTCCTCTGTGCATGGGATTTCCCAGGCAAGAAGACTGGAGTGGGTTACCATTTTCCTTCTTTAAGGGATCTTCCTGGCCCAGGGATTGAACTCAAGTCTCCTGCTTGACAGGCAGAATCTTTACCAATGAGCCACCAGGGAAACCCAGGGTCACTAGCACAGAGGTGGCTTAAAAATACCCGTTCTCCTTTCCTCTCCTTGCCCTCATATAACTGACTCCCACGAAACAGAAAAAAGACATCAACACATCGGAACAGGAGCGATTAGAAATGGGGTTGGCTGGCTTGTGCCCTCTGGTCCTCTGAAGAGGAGCCAAAAATAGACATGAGTGAATCTGTTCAGGGCTTAGCGCTGCCACAGGAGTTTCCTGAGTTAGTTCTCCAAGGCTACATTTTCTGAGTCATCTTTCACAGCTCAGAGGCCAAAGCTCATAACTCATATGCTGCGCTCTCCATCAAGGCATAGTTACTGTCAGAAAGTGGTTCCTCTCTAAAGGGAGGTCTTTACTCATGTCCTGACTGACAGCCTGCAGAGTCTGTCAAAGGAAGGGCAAATTGCTCACTTGTCTCAAAGCTGCAGTGAGAATCGACTGCCTCATACAATGAGAGTATATCGCCTCTTCTCCCTCTGAATGCCCTAAAGCAACAACGAATTTTAAAAATGAACCGTATTAATAATATATACATTGGCATGGCCTGCGGATTCCACACTACGTGAAACAGAGATGTCATGGCAGGAGGGGGAGAAGCAGTGACGTTCCTCCTATGATAACGTCTCCCAGATGGTCCTTGTTGCTCGTTACCTTCTGGAAGGTTGCTTATTCTTCATTGTTCAATGAATGTTGAAGAGAGTTTGGGATTTGTTTTCTCAAATGCTGCCATTAAATTGTACTGAATCAATAAGAAGATAAAACCCAACTCCTTTAAACTTAAATGTCATCATTGCGAATATTCTTCTTGCTACAAACCTTTCTAAAAACCAAAGTTGTCCTTGTTTCCCTAGTCTCCGTGCCTGGCCCTTAGACAGTTTTAAATGAAAGTATTGGTCTCACCTCATGTGATAGGGTCAATAAATGAATCCAGAATGACTTTCTCCCTGCCCCCTCCTTCCTCCCTTCCCTTCTTCCTTTCTCTGTCTCTTCTTCCCTTCACCTTTCTTTCTCTGGCTCCTCTATTTTAAAGAGTAGCTTATATTTGCAAAGGCCATAATGATGTCACCAAAGATTGACATTGATCAGAGACTTTTAATAAGGCCAGGGTGGGGCTGAGGAGCCTACTGACACACATCACAATCTACTCCTCCTGCCCTGTTGTTTGTAACCTTAACGTGAAGTTAAAAGGCAACATTCATGCCACTGTGCATGCATGCAGGCTGTCACTTCAGTTGTGCCGGACTCTTTGCAACCTCACGGACTATAGCCCACCAGGTTCCTCTGTCCATGGGATTCTCCAGGCAAGAAAACTGGAGTGGGTTGCCACGCCCTTCTCCAGGGGATCTTTCCAACCCAGGGATGGAACCTACATCCCTTATGTCTCCTGCACTGGCAGGCTGCTTCTTTACCACTAGCACAGCTTGGGAAGCCCATCATGCCACTGTAGGTGCTAGCAAAGAAACAAGAATCTAGCTATGAAATTTCCTGAGGAGAAGACAGTGTTTCCTGGTCTCCCTCAAAGCCTTTGTGTTCTTTAAAAGATGTTTTTCCAGCCTGCTCATCTGGCCCAGGAACAGAGAGAAGATTGGAGATACTGTGTCTCACAATCAAGACTCAGAAGAGCTCAAAAAGGGGACATCAGCACCAGCAAGGGACAGAGTGATCTGTAACTAATAAAAATCGGCATACAATGCCTTGCACGTGGAGGATGCTGGGTTAACTGCCATCACCTAAAGTTGAAAATATATTGGCTGCCATGTTGATTTAAATGACAGGAGAGGTGTTGCATTACAACCATGTCTTTGAAATTCACACTCAATTTCTTCCATGAATTTTGGCCATGGCATACGGTATTAGGTGCTAGAAAAGTTTACATTTGTTATTTATTGAAAAAGTTGGTCTCTCGGTCATACTGAAAATGTAATGTCTTCAAGAACAAAGATGATGGATAGACCCGTATGTTCCTTAACTCCACCAGCCGCAACATGTTCTCAGCTCTGCAAGGGAAATGAAGCAATTTCTTCAACCACTGAGAAGAAATGATTTTCACGGGAGCACCATCATGGTGCACCACAAGATGCCCCTCCACTCCGCCCAGTCCGCCCACCATCCATCTTAACCTGGGAAATGCACTTGCTATTAACCTCATGAGAACCGTGTTTAACAGGAAATTGACAACAGCACATCATTTCTTGGAAAACTGCGAGCTATAACATTTCCAAGCACCATGTGCCCACTAGACATCGCCACAGGATTCCACTTCTGATATTACTTAGGCTTTATGCCTTACCCAACAATGACACCACATTTTTTTAGTTCATAGACAAGAGTTTTCTTTAAAAATGTGTCAACTACCTAACATTCTATAAAGTCCATAATTATAATTCATGGCATTTGTATATTTATATAATGGCTTAGAGTTTTCAAGTTGTCTTAGGTATATTCTTTCTTAAATTCATTCAATATTTTTTTTAGAATCTTCACTGTGAGCCAGAAACATAACCCTCACACATAAACATACAACAATAAAAACAAGTTAGGTGTTATGATCTCCAGCTTGCAAATGAAGAAAAGTAAGGCTGGGATGTAAAGTAATATCCCAAGATCACAAGAAAAGGTTGATAGGCAACAACAGAGAGAAAGATTTGTCAGGATAGTCAAGGTCACTTAACTAGATAACTCTCAAAGTAATGAATATGGAAAAGAAAAAGGATAATTCAGAAGCTTAAATGAAGTTAACTGCTTCCAACTTAGTATTTGAAATTAAGCTTCTAAATTTAAATTCTTTCCATTTTTCCTGCTTTTTTTAACTGCTGGAAGTATGAGCAAATTAAAAATTACCAAATCTGATAATCATCGACACTCTATCTTTTTAGGGTCTACGAACCACCTCTCAGACTAACGTTTTGAATGTATAAAATAAAATTAAGTAGGGTTACAAAAAACAACAATTGCATTGAAATACAATTATAAAAATATCAAAGAAATTTAATTTAATGATATGCATGCTTCCATATTAATGCATTAAATAATAAACTCTAACTGAAAGCCCAATAACTAATTTAAAAATAGTAATAAAGCTTAAATGGCATTTCCAGAGATCTTCAACAACTGTCATGTGACATGAAAATATCAAAGTTTGATTGAGGATAAGGTCACAGCTACTCTTGATACTACACTGATTTGTACCTCAGTTGGACATGACTGAGCGACTGATCTGATGTGATATAATTAAAGGAATTGTTAAATTTTAATGATTAATAATTTAAAAGATGGAATCTTTTACAGGCTGTTGGAATTCTACCCAGTAGCTTCTGTGGGACCATGGACCCTATATTTAAAATAAAACAAAAGGATATAACAAAATAGAAAGAGACTCACAGATACAGAGAACAAACTAGTGGTTACCAGTGGGAAAAGGGATGAGGGGTGGGGCAAGGTGTGGGTAGGGCATGAAGAGGTATAAAATACTAGGTATAAAAAGAAAGAAGTTACAAGGATGCAATGTACAGCACAGGGAATATAGCCAATATTTTATAATACATTTATACGAGGATGATCTATAAAAATGTTCAATCACTGTGTTGTTACACCTGAAACTAATATACTATTGTAAGTTAACTATACTTCAATTTGACTTCCCTGGTGGTTCAGACAGTTAAGAATCTGCCTGCAATGCAGGAGACCCGGGTTTGATCCCTGGGTTGGGAAGATCCCCTGGAGAGGGGAATGGCTACCCACTCCAGTATTCTGGCTTAGGAGAATTCCATGGACAGAGAAGCCTGGTGGGCTACAGTTCATGCGGTTGCAAAGAGTCAGACACAATTGAGCAACTAACACACAAACATACTTCAATTTTAAAAATAAATTAAAAAAAGAAAAAAATTCCTCCATAGGAGGAAGGAAAGGGTAAGCACATTTGGAATGCACAGAAAGTATTCAGAGTAGCCTGAATTAGCATGGGGTTTTATCAACCTTAGATAAAAATGCTGTTTTGTGCTTTTCTTACAGATCTTAAAACAATGTTTGATAAATAGTAGTCAGGTACTCAGGAGCGCTTGTTAACTGACTCCTGGATAGTCAGTCCTCTTGGCTGGATCCCAGGGCAGGATCTTCCTTCCTGAGCTGAGACCCTTCTTGACAAAATGCACCTGTGGCCTCAGTGAGCCAAAGGAAGAAGAATGAAATGGTCTCTTATCACCACTGGCAGGTGGGAAAATTACAATAGCAAGATGGGGATAAAACAAATTAAAAACATATCAGAGAGAATGTTTCACTTAATATAGTTCTACTTGACAAATTGTTTCTCCTTCCAGTGGAACACTTTATTTTATGTGACATTAAATGGCAAGAATAAATCAAAAGCATTGTTTAGTTGGGGTAAGGAGAAAAATAAACTTGAATGAATTTAAACTGTAAGTCAAAATGGTACAGATACCCTGACGAATGACAGCGATTTACTCTCAATGGTTTCATTATGCAAATTATGTTATTTGTTTTCAAGCTTTAGTCAGAACAAACGATGACGCCGGAATCAAAGCAAATCCTTTTCTTATCAAGTGTCTCATCAATACGACTTAAATATTACAAAATTACTCTGTGCTGGCCTTCTTTATATTACCCACTGATCATTTAATTTCAAATGTCGATGTGAAATGGTTAATATCATCACCAAAGTTTGTTCTTAATAAACATTCTGGGCATAGAGAAGTATCATGGCGGATTAGAGTTTATAGTTAAGAACAAAATGAATGTGATTGTTCTAGTCTTTCTGTCATTTAAACAAGTTACGTCTTGTTTTGTACTAGTAAGTTTATATTTCCTATTATGCCTCCATAGCAACAGTAAAAAAGCCACGTATTCCTGAGTTAATGAAACAGCAAAAGGAAGTGTATTAAAACAAATTTTTCTCTGGAGCCAGAGTCTGTGTTCCTTGTGTGGTAATTCGCTTTTTGCAGTGTGTGCATGCATGCTTAGTCGTTAAGTCATGTCTGATTTTTTGAGACCCTATGGGGCACGTCAGGCTCCTCTTGTCCATGGGATTTTCTAGGCAAGAATACTGGAGTGAGTTGCCATTTCCAACTCCAGGGGATCTTCCCGACCCAGGATCAAACCCAAGTCTCCTTCATCTTCTGCATTGGCAGGTGGATTCTTTACCACTGAGTCACACCAAATTCCCTATTTTCCATCCATCCCTTTCTTTCTTGGAATGCCCACCATTTCGCCTCAATTTAGTTCCCTCTCTCCTCAGCTTAGAGTTCTCTCAATTTCAGTACCATGATACTTTTTCTTCTATGTCTTCCTTGCTTCGACTCAATTTATTCTGAGAGTAATCACACTGAAAGCAGCATGAAATAGTGATGACTTTAAATCATGAAAAGTGTGATTTTGTAATAAATCAGGAATCAGAGTTTACTTAAATCCTCATATAGACAAGTGAGCATCAAAAGGATATGAAAAATATATGAAAGAAATATTTCAAATTCAGCAACATCTATCATTAACTTTTCTCCTCTAAGGACTGGGAAAAGCCTTGGGATTTAGCTATAGAAGAGCTCACATTTCAGCTACTTAGTCGTTGTTTCATAAGTAAAATCTTCCCTCCCCCCGATCCTGATCTCTACACCCTGACCCACCAAAATAATAATCTTCATGAACCAGAAAAATATGTTTTCTTAGAAATCAGAGCAATATAACTGCCAGCATCAAAGATCAAAGTTAGAATTGAAGAGTAAGTTTTCAGCACTAACAATAGCTATGAACACAAAAAGGCAGTCATACCATCTCGGTCTGTTTACTATAGTATTCAAATCAATGAATATTTATAGAGCACTTGTTTATGCAATGTTTTCGAGGAATATGAAATTATTGGCAGTGCTGGTACATAGAGCACAGACTGCAGATTAGAAGAAATGGAGTGATGGTCTTCATCCTTACTGAGAGATAGAGTCTACATAGCCTGTGTCGGGCTCATCCCCTCGTATGGGAATAGCCTTCCTTCTTTCAGGCTCAAAGAGTACTTTGTTTCTGTTCAAACCGTGTGTGTTATATGTACCTTGCCAGTCTCACTAGTTCTGTCTACCATGGTCCTTCCCCTCCGAGAGAGGTGCATGAGGCGAAATGCCCCACAGTGGCCTCTGGGAGAGACCTACTGGCCATGGGGGATGGAATGCCCCTACTAAAGATGATGTTATTCTGGCTCTTCTCTATGTGAGCAAAACACTGTTCCATACAGTGTTTGACTGTGTTACATTTTCCACGTTAACTCTAATAACCATGAGACGATGGGCAGAAGTGGGCAGAGTCTTCCTCAGGGATTGATAACCAGTATACACTACTGTAAACATTGAAGCACTGTGTGATTTTCTAAAGTATGCACAATTAAATCTTATCAAACACGAACTTTAGTGTGAGAATTATTTCAATAACAATGCAAATACTACTGGCATCAGCTCCATTGATAATGGGATTATAATCAGCATTATACACACTTACACACACATTAGTTGCTATAATGAAAATGATGCTGCGTTTACCTACCATTATTACCAAACAATATATTTGGCTTCCCATAGTAAAAAAACAGAATCTCTGACTATGCAGTTTCTTAAGACTGAAGCTTTTTTGTGGGTGCATTTTCTAAATCCATACATAAAGGAATGCAGCAAAACTGATTAAGTTACATGGTAACAGGTGGTTGACTCTAGTCCATAAGTTTGCAGATGGTGGACCAAACAAGACACACCTACCCAGAAGAACATGGGTTCAGGAACTCTGAGCAGGAATTTGGTGATGAACTGAAGACAGGAAATGAGATGTCAAGGAAGACAACCTGAATTTGTTTTACTTGATGGGGTTGGTGGTAGTGATGTTTTCTGAGAGAAGAACATGGGAGAACGGGTAAATTTGGAGAATTGTAAGAGTGAAGAGTTCTGTTTTGAGTCTGTCTGAGATGCCTGGTAGTACATTGGATTTACAGGGCAGAGCTCAGGAAAAAGATCTAGACCCACAATAGAGATTCAGAAAGATGGTGAGTGAACTCAGGAGTACAAGTGGATAAGAAAGGCCAGATCAATGAAAAAGGGGTGTGGAAAGTTGAAAGAAAGGAGAGAGGAAGAATTTTGAGGAATATCAAAAATTTCAAAGATGGAAGAAAGAGGAATCCACCCCCAGCCCCCCCCCCCCAAAAAAAAAAACCTGGGTGGGAGACTCCAAAAAGGAAACAGGAATACCAAGAGAGTGTGACTTGTCTGACACCCAAAAGCAGAGATAAATTCAGGAATGAGAGGGTAGCTAATTGAACTGAATGCTATTAAGAAGTGAAGGATGGGGTCATGGCGTCAGAACAGGAAGGTCACTAATGATCTCAATGGGAGAGATTCTGGTGGTCCTGTGGAAAAGGAAGCCCTTTTTTACTGGGTTGGCAAGAGAATGGAAATAAGAAATTGGTAACAATGAACACAGATAAGTCTACAAATGAGAGGAAACTGAAGGACTTCAGGTCCTTGCTGGAATAAAAAGCATTAACGTTAAGCAAACAAAACATTAAACTCTTTTTTGCCTGGCTAGGCACCTGATTGTCTACCTCTCCTTTTGATGACCTGCTTTTTAGAAAAACTGGTCCTATTTTCGGAAATCCTAGGTGCTGTCCAATGTCTTAATCCAAACTGAAAAGACCATCCAAAACCAGTACTGGTCAGTAGTTGAATTTCTAGAATTATTGGGTTGGCCAAACATCTTCCATAAGATGTTGTGGAAAAACCCAAATTAACTTTTTGGCCAATCAATATGACTGCCAGTGACTCTTGGTGATACAGGTCTCATTTATACATTGCCTCCTTCCTGACACTGACCTACACCCACACAATGAGTTCACCCCATTGTGTTTGACAGTCTGATTTTTGATGGCTGGCTGGTCAGCTTCACAATTCCGGAAGGAATCACAAGGATTCCCCCAGGCAATTCTCCTTCCTCAATGACCAGGGCCATTGAGTGTCTACCAATGTGTTAACGACTACAGCACTTGTAATAATGATAGCTACCATTATTTAGTGCTAGTTACGTACCAGGAACCATGCTAAGTGCTTCATGGGCATTAGCTTCTCATTCTTTCCCCCACAACAGTTTTATTAATCTTTTTATTTCCAGATGAACCAATTGCTGCTTTAAAAAAAATTTTAAAACTTGCCCACATTTACATTTCATAAGTGATGGATCCAGGATCTAAACTAGGTTTATCTGACTCCTGGACCATCATCTATGATCATACAAATTAGAATAGACCCTCACAGATGCATTTATAACCCAATGAAACAGGCCTCCTGGAGCAAAAAGATTATGACTTGAGGTTCTGGATCATTGACACATAATAGTTCCTTCCTATACAAGCCACTGGGCTTTGCAGGTGGCTCAGTGGTAAAGAATCCGCCTGCCAAGTAAAAGCACCAAGTCCTACGCACTGGACCATCAGGAAACTCCCCAAAAGTTTGGATTTTGATGGAATCAACTTTTTTTTTCTTGTATCACTTGTGTTTTGGGTATCATAGCTAAGTAAGCATTTTCTAATCCAAGATCACAAACATTTATCCTTATGTTTTCTTCTAACTTTTACATTTAGTTCTGTGGTTCATTTTGAGTTAATTTTTGTATACGATTAAAGGTAGAGGTCCAACTTAAAAAAAAAAAAAAAAAAAAGAACACATCTGCCAATGCAGGAAATGCAGGAGACACATGTTTGGACCCTGGGTCAGAAAGATCCCATGCAGGAGGACCTGGCCACTCATTCTAGATTCTTGCCTGAGAAATCCCATGGACAGAGGAGCCTGGATCCTGCTTAGGGGAGCCCACGGGGTCACAAACAGTCAGACACAACCGAGCAACTGAGTACACAAAAAAACAAGCCAATGGGCCTCTCATATAAGCGTGAAAATGAACAAGCACGCCCTAAAAGACTCTTTAATCTAGCTAAGGAGATCAGACAAACAGCACTGAAAAGTCAATGAAGTATACAAAATAGCATATGATTAAGGGTCAAATGACTAAGAGAGATTAGAAATACTGCTCAGAGGTAAGAGGAAGAAGAGATTCAATCAAGCTGGGAGGATCAGAAAAGACTTCCGAAGAAAGACCCGAACTAGACCTTGAAAAATGGCTCCAATTTTAGCAGGAAGAAAAGAGGAAGGAGGATATGAAGCCCATCAGCCGATATGAAACTGGGACTGAAATGTTAGTGATAGCAAAGGCAGGACATGAGCAGGTGATTGCCATCTGATCTGAGCACAGCCAGTTTTTCTCTGCCTGGGAACATCTACCACCAAACTGGGGAAGTTATCATTCTCAAGCCCCATTAAAGACTTCTAGCCTGATGATGGTTTTATTTTCTCCAGAGTTAATAAAAAGCTTTCCTTTGATGAGATGCTGCTTCATCCTACCATTCGCCAAACCCCAGTTCAGGTTATTTCAGAATGTTGATTTCTATTTCCTGAAATGACTCATGCAGTGGCAGCGTGAAGGAATAGGCTTAGAATTTCTAATGGAGGCAGCAAAGAAATTGTGAATTAAACCTTTTGTATCTGTATTGTTGCCAGCATTTTATGGAAGAATGAAATACACATATTCATGTTTATACACATTATGAGCCAGATCAGCTCATTAAATTTTCACAGAGTTGAAGCAAACGAAAACTTTTTTAAAAAAATTTAACTGATTCATTCATCAAGATTTCCAATTTGACAAATGAATGGAGAATTTCAGAAAATTATCTTCTTGAGTGAAAATCTTGTCTCTTTAGAAGGAGGCATTATTATACTCCTGACTATTATAAGTAAGAGTAATAATGATTATATTTATTTAATAAATGATGATTAGATAATAAGGCAGCATCTTTGCTCCACCTTTTGTTTTTCCAACTGAGTAAAAATGAGACACAGGAAAATATTTGACTCTGCTTGAGGGTGGAAGGGTCAGAAATAATGCAGGGACGGCTCATGTTTGATATATAGGAGATACTCACATCCTGAGTCACCCTCTAAACATCATTCTTGGCATTCCTGATTAAAGTAAATGACTATAACTAGTAATATTCAATACTACCTTTGGTTCTATATAGACTTTGCATGTACAGCTCTGGATTTTTAGACAGGACGTAATTTTTGAGTGTCTGGAAATCTCAACACATGAAGAAATCTCACGCTCCCCATTTGCATATACTGTCACAACCAGCTCTACTCCATTTGCTATCAAATGTCCATTGTTAGTTGCCAGACACCAAATATTTATGCACTTAGGTATCAGATCAGATCAGATCTGATCAGTCGCTCAGTTGCGTCCGACTCTTCGCGACCCCATGAACTGCAGCACGCCAGGCCTCCCTGTCCATCACCAACTCCCAGAGGTTACTCAGACTCACATCCATCGAGTCAGTGATGCCATCCAGCCATCTCATCCTCTGTCGTCCCCTTTTCCTCCTGCCCTCAATCCCTCCCAGCATCAGAGTCTTCTCCAATGAGTCAACTCTTCGCATGAGGTGGCCAAAATACTGGGGTTTCAGCTTGAGCATCATTCCTTCCAAAGAAATTCCAGGGCTGATCTCCTTCAGAATGGACTGGTTGGATCTCCTTGCAGTCCAAGTGACTCTCAAGAGTCTTCTCCAACACCACAGTTCAAAAGCATCAATTCTTTGGTGCTCAGCCTTCTTCACAGTCCAGCTCTCACATCCATACATGACCACAGGAAAGACCATAGCCTTGACTAGGTGAAACTTTGTTGACAAAGTAATGTCTCTGCTTTTGAATATGCTATCTAGGTTGGTCATAACTTTCCTTCCAAGGAGTAAACGTCTTTTAATTTCATGGCTGCAGTCACCATCTGCAGTGATTTTGGAGCCCATAAAAATAAATTCTGACACTGTTTCCATTGTTTCTCCATCTATTTCCCATGAAGTGATGGGACCAGATGCCATGATCTTTGTTTTCTGAATGTTGAGCTTTAAGCCAACCTTTTCACTCTCCACTTTCACTTTCATCAAGAGGTATAGTGGGCAAATATTTGTGCCTGGAAAATAAAGAGCTGGATTCTAGTTAATTTGAAACAAATCATGACAAAACAAAAAGGCTATGTGAAGTCAAAGCCTATCCTAATTTCAAGGCATTGAGAAGATTACATTTTTGCTTTTATTCTATATTCATTTCAATGTCCCTCACTGCATGATTCTATGAGTCTTCAGTAAACGGCTGTTGCATTGGCTTTGCAAGTAGAAACCAAACTGGCTGTCTCTAGTCAATTGAGCAATTGCTGTGTAGCTAGGTCTCCAACTGACACCATATGTTTATCACTGGTTTGTGGGTGACCCTTGCAGCTTCTCTGGTGGCTCAGACAGTAAAAAGTATCCAGTGTGGGAGAACCAGTTCAATTCCTGAGTCAGGAAGATCCCCTGGAGAAGAAAATGGCAACCCACTCTAGTGTCCTTGCCTGAAAAGTCTCATGGACAGAGGAGCCTGGTAGGCTATAGTTCATGGGCTGGCAAAGAGTAGGACATGACCAAGCGACTAACACTTTCACTTTCACTTGTAAGTATAAGCATAATGGTTTTAGTGTTTTGATTAAGGGAGAAAACGTTTGGGTTTCGGGGTTGATTGTTTGTGGTATGACTGGTTAAAGAAGATGAGAGAAATGGCAGATGGCAAAGCGGAGAGCAAGGTTTCCATTCTCCCCTTCATGTGGCCCCTGTGGAGGGAAAGCTGAAGGAACTGACTTCAGGAAAGACTGTGGAAGACTCTGACCACGATCAGCAATGCTTTAGGGTGTAAATGACAAAGCCCTTCACAGAGTCCAGCGCCTAAAGCAGTGTCCCTCAGGAACACCAGTAGACCACATGCACAGCAGAAACGCTGACATCTGCCAGGACGGCAGTACTAGCAGAAGCAAGTGAGACCGAAATGAAAAGGCAGACATAGAGCAATCGGAACAACCTTATACCTGGGCACAACTGAGAAACCATCCTGAACTATTCCAGAACGGACTGAGGCAGGTTTTAAGAGGAAGCTGAATTCCTAGATAAACACAGGGTGGGTTGGGAGGAAGTGGTAGAGAAATGAGTTCATGAGTATGCTCCTGCTCTGTTCTTGCAAAGTGGCTGGTGTTTGGGTATTATATTAATACGATGTGTTTATACATTTAATGTTAAGATGTCAGCATCCCCTCCAAAGGGAGCTGGGCAAAAAGATTTATCCCAGACAAGTTCGTTTGAAGATTAGTCTAAGCATGAACCTCTCCCAGCCTGAACATCAGTGAACATAAGTGATGAATTATCTGATAGGCTTACTTAACTTTCCTCCACACGATGATTTTTGCAGGACATTATGATTCTTCCACATGCTAAGGAATTGGTTATTCCATCGTCACTTTGGAACAGTTTCTAAAGGATGTGAAATATGCTCTCTATCAAAGCTAGGAAGGAGGTAATTATTCACAACTTGTTCCAACTACTGCTGTATCCGGTACTGATGCAAAAATGAATATAAGCAAGTGTCTCTTAATGTATATTCTTCATGTTGTTACTCTAGAGGTTTCTTTCACCTACTGTAATTTACTAACATCTTACTTAATGAAAGACCAAATGCTACTCCACTAGGCAGTCAGATTGGGAACAAGGGAAGGATGTTTGCTCCCAGCACTTCTATTCCAACTGTACTACAGCTTCAAGCCATTGCAACATGACAACAAAAGGAAATGGCAGGTTGGTCAAAAAGTTCATTCAGGTTTTTCTATAACATCTTATGGAAAAATCCCGAACAAAATTCTTTGGCCAACCCAGTAAAGGGCCTATAGATTGCAAAAGGAGTTGAGCAGTTTTTTGTTCATGGACAATATGATCATGAACACAGGAAATTCTAAGGAATTTAGAAGAAATCTACTATGACTAATAAATGAGTTAAGCAAAGGGTCAGAATAGAAGACCAATCGAAAAAAATCAATAATTGACTTCTATATACTAGCAATAAATAGTCTAAAGGAAAACTTAAATATGTCGTTTAAAATAGCATCAAAGATGCATCAAATACTTAAGGACAAATGTGTCCAAATGTTTTTAAGTATTGTATACTGAAAACTAAAATATATTTCTAACTGAAATGAAAGATCTAAATGAACAGAGAAGTAAAACATGGCTAGTGGATTAGAAGATTCAAGATTGTTAGTATATCTATTTTCCCATATCTATAGATACAACACAGTCCCAGTCAAATGTAGTAGAGACTTTTTTTTTAGTAGAAGTTCACAAGAAAATGCTAAAATGTATCGTATTATTCATGATGGATACTATGAAGTACCACCAAGCTCCCTTTCAGAAATAAAGGAATTCTGCTCTTTAGCCATTGGTAGTACCAACTGCAAACAGTCCTCAGATGCCAGTCCCATTTGGAATTGCTTCAGTGATAAAAAGCTGCTTTAGAAAGGTCACAGCCCCTTCCCAGGGCTGCCTGTATCCAGCAACTAATAGTTTAAAGACCTGGCTTTCTCATTCCAACTCGAGACCATTTGAAAGTCATTCCATCTCAATTCCTTGCAACATCAGTTGAAACATTCCACTGTAACTGCATTGCAGACTACTTATGTCTCTGACAAATTCTGTTTCTTTCTCTTCCTTTCCATAAGTGTAGATCCCCAAAGCATTCCCTAATAAACCTCCTGTAAGTTTATTTCTATCTTACAGTCTGCTTACTGGGGAATCCCACCTGTGATGGAGTCAAGGTCTAGAAGACACAGGAACCCAGGGTCCAATTCATTACAAGAAATGACTGCCTAAAATTAGAGTGGTTCAAAAATAAATCTGCTCTGAAAACCGCAGTCATTTTCTTAGCGTGGAAAGATCTCACAATGATTGCCAGATAGGTTGTAGAGAATTTCACTTCAGTAAGAGATCTAAGTATATAACTAAAAAGTCTCTTCCAATTTAAAAAGCCTCCAGTTTATTATATCTCAACTAGTTTTCCGACTTGGGACAAATCATTTGTTCACTTGAGGCTGTTTCTTTTTTAGGAAAATAAGGGTGTTCGATGAACACTTAAGTCCTTGGTAGCTCCTGTGATTTTATAATCCATTATGTATTTTTATATCAAGTTTTTAAGAAAGGGAAGGTTATCATAATCCCAGTTTCACAGATAATGAAGAGGAGGCATGAAAGAGTTAGAGAATTTCTGATTCAGTAAAAGATGTAACTATATAACTAAAAAGTCTCTTTCAATTTAAAAAGTCTCCAGATTAGTATATCTCAACTAGTTTTTTTGGCTTGGGACACATCATTTGTTCATGGCTTCTACAGCATAAAGAGAATGCAGACCACTCTGCTAAACTGCTGATTTTCCCTGGGAAGCTCCAAGTTCCTTCAAAAAGTGTGTTTGCTTATAATTATAATTGATTCTAGTTTAATTACTTCCTTAGAGTCACCAAACGTACTCATAACTTATTCTCTTTAAATTTCATGCCAACCCCTTATCCTCAAGCCAATTGATATATGAAACCATCAACTTGTTTGCTGAAAAGTTTTCTGGTACTCAGCTAGAAAGTTCAGGAAGTCTTTTATTTCCTGATATTGAGAAGACCCAGATACTTACCAAGTGAGAAAGGAAGACACACACACACACACACCTTTCTCATTACTTTTTTTTCCCCCTTGAAGTGACTGCTTATGAGTATGGGGTTTCTTTTTTGTTGTTGTTAATTTTTTATTTATTTTAATTGGAGGCTAATTACTTTACAATAGTAAAGTAAAACCACTGTAGTGGTTTTTGCCATACATTGACATGAATTAGCCATGGGTGTACATGTGTTCCCCATCCTGAACCCCCTCCCTTCTCCCTCCCCATCCCATCCCTCAGGGTCATCCCAGTGCACCAACCCTGAGCACCCTGTCTCACGCACGGAACCTGGACTGGTGATCCATTTCACATATGGTAATATACATGTTTCAATGCTGTTCTCTCAAATCATCCCACCCTCGCCCTCTCCCACAGAGTCCAAAAGTCTGTTCTTTATCTCTATGTCTCTTTTGCTGTCTCACATATAGGGTCATTGTTACCATCTTTCTAAATCCCATATATAGGCGTTATTTTTTTATCCAAAGTCTTCAATGTTACTGGTAACAGGATATACTAATGATAATGCTAGCTTTAGATAATATTTTTGAAAAGTGCTTTTTGCTTATAAACAACTTTCATATGCATGCCTATATTTACAAATAGAGAGGTGATGCCCAAAAAGCAGTAGAAGTAATTATTATTATGACCACTAAGGAAAGAATAGAGGAATTAAGCTATGCTACAGCATAAAATACTGAGATGAGGCAATGGAAATAATGACAGCCACATGGAATATTATCTAATATCTTTCTCTGAAGGGTTTTTTAAATTTAAATAAAAAGTCACATGTGACAATGAGGATCTGAGGTGGGTGTGTATAGAGGCAAACACCCACTGAACAATCTATTAAGTTTCCTAGAATAAAATCACACACCCACCAACACTTCATGGATTATTTCAATGTTGACATGTCAGAGGATCAGCCCAGAAAAGGTTTTGTGAATTTTTCTTACAAGATCATTGAACACAATAAAAATCCCTATCAAATTCCAGGGATATTTTGTTACTTACACCAGCAAAATAGCCAATACTGCAGCTCTCTTTAACCAGCCTTCTAAATCATCACATGGCTTCTTTGTATTTGAGCCTCATCAGCAAAGTTCCTTTGGGATCATTAGTAAACAGCTCTCATCAATTTCAATATTACTTAGGGATGTATTTAGAAGACAAAACGCAAACAAATTACATCTCATCCTTTAAAGACACAGCTTAGATATGTCTAACTTCTCAGCAAAAATATTTTTGTTGTTTTGGACTTTCATTTGGCTGAATAACAGAAAAGAAGATATTTCAATTGCCAAATGAATGAGAAAATTCTCCAACACCTCATCTCCATTTCAATATTCTCTGAGCCTAAAAAATACACAGGTACAGCCCTAGCTTTTTCTAGAATGTGAGAACATAGGATGAAAATACAGAATGTCTAAACATAACTAAAAAATGATAGCCTTAAGTGGCTGCTAGCTGATGCATGTTAATTCTGGCTACCACCCTTAGACTCTGCGAGCCGTGGTTTAGAAACAAAAGCAAAGCTCCAAACAAAACAATCCGTGTAGGATGTTAAACAGATGACTGAATTTTTGCTATTTTTGTTTAAGAAAAAGTATCCACTCCAGTATTCTTGTTTGGAGAATCCCATGGACAGAGGAGCCTGGCAGGATACCATCCATAGACACAACTAAAGAGACTTAGCACACATCTTAAGTGAGTGAAGAGTGATCTTCGCTCAGGATGGTGGGTTGAGAGTAGGCTGCTGCCTCCTCTTCTGGCACAAATCCCTTTAGAAGCCAGAATGCACAGAGAACAAGATAAATAAATTCATCTCCACAGTAGGAACAAAGAAAGGAGAAACTATGAGGACTTCAGAAAGCAGGGGACTGGACTGAAGAAGGAAGGAGGACAGGGTAGGCAAAGGAAACGGCAGCGTGGGTGCACCCAAGACTGGAGACGGCAGATACTAGGAGCAGGAAGGGGTCTGGAACACACACATCTTCCTACTCCCACCTTGTCTCCCCAGCCTTTCCAAGGGCCAGGCAAAAGAAATAATCCTCCTTCAGGTCAGTGAGAATCAGTGCAGAGCAGGGTGGTGTCCCAGGCAACTCTCAACACTCAGGAGAATGGAGAGCCCTGGGCACAGAGTTCTGTCTATTTATGATCTCACTCAAAAACTGGTCCTGCTTCTCCCATCAAGCAGGCTGTAAAAACAGATGCAGCCTTTTCTGAGTTTAAGAAAGATTTTCAGTTATAAATGTGCACGACTCATCAAATATTTAAAGAAAGCCAACATCATGAAAGTGCAGTATGAAATTCAACAAAGAGAAGGAATTTGCAAGCAAAGAAAAAAAAATTGATAGGGTTGAGTGAGCCAGGACATTTGATCGTTGTAGATAATATTCCAACAAAAGATTCAAGAGACTATTTCAGACTGAAATAAAGTCAACAAGAGGTTGAGGAGATTGAAACTGTCTACAGAAATAAAGACTAACCAATGAATAAATAGAGAATTTTCAACTTATAGAAATGCAGGAGGAGAGAAAAAAAGACTGACAGTATTTACTGCTTGCAACTGCTATGTGAAATAATTACTAAAGAATTCAATGAGTAGCGGATAGGGAGAGAGGGGAAAGAAAGGAAAAGGAAAGATTAAAAATACAAGAAGAAAAAGTGGGATTCAAAAAGTAATGATGAACAACAGCAACAACAAAAGAACATTTAGACTTATCTAAACATGCTGATCAGAGAAGGCAATGGCACCCCAATCCAGTACTCTTGCCTGGAAAATCCCATGGGCAGAGGAGCCTGGTAGGCTGCAGTCGCCAAGGGTCGGACAGGACTGAGCGACTTCACTTTCACTTTTCACTTTCATGCATTGGAGAAGCAAATGGCAGCCCACTCCAGTGTTCTTGCCTGGAGAATCCCAGGGACGGGAGCCTGGTGGGCTGCCGTCTATGGGGTCACACAGAGTCGGACAGGACTGACGCGACTTTGCAGCAGCAGCAGCAAACATGTTGATAGGATAGAACAATAAAACCACAACAACTATCAAACTAAAATTCCAAACTATATAAATCTCATAAAAATGAGAAATGTGCAGAAGTACCTGTCTAACTAATGGGGAAAATTGCAACTCCAAATAATTAAATATACATTTATATGTTTGTACAATAGAAATATAGACATAATTATTCAGAATTATCTTCCACACCATTAGAGTGAGGACAAAAGAAGAAAAAAAAAAGATCAGTGTAACTAAAGGCTGAAGAGGAGGTAAAGAAAAAATATCTATAGCAAGTGAGGTGAATATAATAGAAAACAAAACAGAATTTTAGGAAAAAGCTAAATGAATTCTTAGTTACAACACATATGCCAGGGTTAAACTCATCTATTAAAAAGATAGCAACTCAGAGATGGTTAAAAAGAAAGTCTTCAGAATGAACTGTTTATAGAAACATCCTTAGATATCCTTAAAATGAAAGCAAACAGGAAAATCTAAAATAACAATGAGGAAAAATACGCATTAGGCAAATTATAAAAGAGTATAAGATAAAGAAAAACTTGATGTGGAACTATTAAATGATTCCTTAAGAAAAGGAAGGCTTAAGTAAAAAGACAAAATAGTTATAAACCTATAAGTAGCTAATAATATAGCTTTGAAATTTACCTGAAGAAAAGCTATATAAATATAAAGAGATATGAACAATAAAAAATCTTAAAGGAAGATGCTAACAAAGCTCTCTCAAAAACGGACAAAACAAAGAGTCAAAACAAAAATAATTAGAATGCATAAAATACTATATGAAGTTCAAAGTCTATATACATTTTTTTCAAACCCACATTGCCAAAAGTTGACCATGTATTGTTAAGCCACAAAAGAAATTTCAACAAATTCTCAAAAGGGGAAATCATCAGATCAGATCAGTCGCTCAGTCGTGTCCGACTCTTTGCGACCCCATGAACCGCAGCACGCCAGGCCTCCCTGTCCATCACCAGCTCCCGGAGGTCACTCAGACCCACATTCATCGAGTCAGTGATGCCATCCAGCCATCTCATCCTCTGTCGTCCCCTTCTCCTCCTGCCCTCAATCCCTCCCAGCATCAGAGTCTTCTCCAATGAGTCAACTCTTCGCATGAGGTGGCCAAAATACTGGAGCTTCAGCCTGAGCATCATTCCCTCCAAAGAAATCCCAGGTCTGATCTCCTTCAGAATGGACTGGTTGGATCTTCTTGCAGTCCAAGGGACTCTCAAGAGTCTTCTCCAACACCACAGTTCAAAAGCATCTATTCTTCGGTGCTCAGCCTTCTTCACAGTCCAGCTCTCACATCCATACATGACCACAGGAAAGACCATAGCCTTGACTAGGCGAACCTTTGTTGGCAAAGTGATGTCTCTGCTTTTGAATATGCTATCTAGGTTGGTCATAACTTTCCTTCCAAGAAGTAAGTGTCTTTTAATTTCATGGCTGCAGTCACCATCTGCAGTGATTTTGGAGCCCAGAAAAAGAAAGTCTGACACTGTTTCCACTGTTTCTCCATCTATTTCCCATGTAGTGATGGGACCAGATGCCATGATCTTCATTTTCTGAATGTTGAGCTTTAAGCCAACCTTTTCACTCTCCACTTTCACTTTCATCAAGAGGCTTTTGAGTTCCTCTTCACTTTCTGCCATAAGGGTGGTATCATCTGAATATCTGAGGTTATTGATATTTCTCCCAGCAATCTTGATTCCAGCTTGTGCTTCCTCCAGTCCAGCATTTCTCATGATGTACTCTGCATATAAGTTAAATAAACATGGTGACAATATGCAGCCTTGACATACTCCTTTTCCTATTTGGAACCAGTCTGTTGTTCCATGACCAGTTCTAACTGTTGCTTCCTGACCTGCATACAGATTTCTCAAGAGGAATCATAGCAACCACCAAAGATAAAGATAATGCAAAAAAAAAAAAAAAAAAGAAAATTAATAACCTTAACAAAAAATGTTAGCATGGCCTTTCCACCATGCTAAAAAAAAATACAAAATAATTGGAAATTGTTAATCCCATTAAAAAAAAGAAATTAATAACCTTAACAAAAAATGTTAGCATGGCCTTCCCACTATGCTAAAAAAAAAAAAAAAATACAAAATAATTGGAAATTGTTAATCACATTCAAAATTACTCTTAGGTCAAAGGGGAAACAAAATGAAAATTACAAACTGTACAGAAGTATTGAGCGTGTGAGGAGAGCGTGAGGCTATACCTACAGCGTTACATCAAAGCAGAATTCTAAAAAGAAAGGCTGAAAACTGTTGAACTAAGCTTCCAACTAGTTTTACAAACTCTCAGAAAATTAAGGCAGAAATATTTGACATTAAAAAGGAAACTAATAAGACTAGAAAATAAGATAAGTTTCTCAATAAAACCAAAAAGTGGCTTTTGGGAATGATGTTGTGAATGAAAAAGTGGAAATACAGGGAATGAGTTTAAAATTTTATTAAAAATACTACATTACTTATCTATTTGAAAGCAGACGCTTAAAAAAAATTAAAATTCTCAAAATTGGCTCAAGAAAAAGTAGAATATATATATAGATTTAGAAGAAGTTGACATGTCAATTGAAGAACTGTTTTAAAAATTGTACAGGATCCAGATTTACATATAAACTTCATAAACTTTTAAGAAAAATAATTCCAATATATATACCAATTACTTCAAAACATACAGCAAGTTAAAGAAGCCAATCTGAAATGGCTACATGCTGTGTGATTTCAACTAAATGACATTCTTGAAAAGGCAAAACTTTAAAGACAGTAAAAATCAGTGGTTGCCAGAGGTTAAATTATGGGGTAGAAATAAATAAAACATAGAAAGAAGATTTTAAGAACAATAAAAATACTCGGTGTGATACCATAATGATGGCTACATGTCATTATACATTTGTCCAAACCCAAAGAATATACAATACCAAGAAGGAACTTTAAGGTAAATTATGGATTTGGGGTGATTATGATGTGCCAATGTACTGGGTTGGCCAAAAAGTTGGTTTGGGTTTTGGCCAACCCAACACTTTCATCAGTGATAACAAATGTAGAACTCTGGTGGGGGGTATTGATAACGAGGAGGGTGGGGGAGGGGGGTCTATGCATATGTGTGGGTGGGAGTATATGGAAAATCTCTGGACCTTCCCCTCAATTTTGCTCTGAACCTTAAAATACTTTTAAAAAGTCTTAATCAAATTTAATTAATTTAAAAATACATATGTTTCCTAGCCCATTCCTCAAAGATCACATAACACTAATATCAAAACCAGAAAAAGACAGTATCTAGAAAGGTATTTATGGGTCATTTCCACTGACAAATGTATATCGACAAAATCTGTAACTTAGCTTACTCAATACTGAAATATATTAAAACCATAATGCATTATAAAATATAAAGCTATGTAATAATTTTTATAAACTGTATCTTGCTATTGTGAAGGACAGGGAAGCCTGGCATGCTACAGTCCATGGAGCTGCAAAGAGTCAGACATGACTGAGCGAGCAAACAACAATATCTCCCTATGTCCTGGGAAACGGAATGATTGTATGTAGCCATTCAGTGAGGGTCCACTTAGGATACACGATTTAATACAAAGAATTGTTAACCAGCCAGATACTGAAGGACTGAAAAGGCAAAAGGGAATACCAAAACATGGGATAGGAAGTTGTTAGGAAGCAGCTCTCACCATGAGGGCAGAGAGAACAGATGAGGTTAGGATTATTATAATTTAGAAGCTGGGTGACTCCTCAGCTCTGGGGCCCAGATCTCACAGGATGGGTGCTTGCCAGCTAGGGCTGGTACTGAAGGATCCAGTCAGACTAGTTCCAGGGATGTTGTCTGAACTGCAAAGTGGGACCCACCGTTGCTACTGAAACACACTATTATAGCTACTACTGCTAGGATGCCACTGAAAGGTGCCAGGAGCAGACAAGAAGAAATGTGCTCCTTCTTCCCGCTTCAGCCTTCCAGCCTGCCTCCAGCATCTCTCAATGAGCAGAGCCAGGTAGCTGGCTGGCACGAGAGAAACACGATTTACGGAGTCCTGGGTCTGGCATCACAGACAGAGGATACCAGGGCGCGACTGAAATTAAGGCAACAGCTTATTGACAGCCTGTGGACATCTGTACATACTATGAAGGTCACACTGTATTTCCCATAGACTGGGTTTCCTCTTTAGGCCCAAATCAAAAACGGTTTTGTTTGTTTTACTGGTCTTTATCATTACACTGAAACACTAACGGGTAAGAATGATAGCCCAATTGAGATCATTTTGATAATTATATTCTATATAAATATTTTTACAAAACTCAGAATTTGAACCATAGTTTCCTTCACTTATGCTGCATACCTTTATGTGAATATATTTCTTTCAATTTCACCCTTCAGTGGTTTAGTTATTCAAATAATTCATGCATGGGTTTCTTAAAGTAAACACATTTTTAATAAGGTCTTTTTGTGTGTTTGCTGCTGCTGCTGCTAAGTCGCTTCAGTCGTGTCCAACTCTGTGCAACCTCATAGACGGCAGCCCACGAGGCTCCTCCGTCCCTGGGATTCTCCAGGCAAGAATATTGGAATGGGTTGCCATTTCCTTCTCCAATGCATGAAAGTGAAAAGTGAAAGTGAAGAGCTCAGTCGTGTCCGACTCTTAGCGACCCCATGGACTGCAGCCTACCAGGCTCCTCCATCCATGGGATTTTCCAGGCAAGAGTACTGGGGTGGGGTGCCATTGCCTTCCCCGTTTTGTGTGTTTAATTTTCATTCAAACTGTATTTACATTAACATACTCTCAAGGGGCTTTTTGTGAATTGTGTGATTTTTTTTTTTTTTAACTATTTGGTGTGTTTTTCCTTTTCTTCCTATTTAGCCAGTTCCTAGTTCATTCTGAAGGAGATCAGCCCTGGGATTTCTTTGGAAGGAATGATGCTAAAGCTGAAACTCCAGTACTTTGGCCACCTCATTCGAAGAGTTGACTCATTGGAAAAGACCCTGATGCTGGGAGGGATTGGGGGCAGGAGGAGAAGGGGACGACAGAGGATGAGATGGCTGGATGGCATCACTGACTCAATGGATATGAGTCTGAGTGAACTCTGGGAGTTGGTGATGGACAGGGAGGCCTGGCATGCTGCGATTCATGGGGTCGCAAAGAGTCGGACATGACTGAGCGACTGAACGGAACTGAACTGAACTTGGAATGTGGAGGAGGAAGGTCCTTGGATAGAGAGGAAAGCAAAGAGTGACTAGAGATTTTGATGCACAGGGGTAAGTCTGCTCATCCAGCGAGCTTTCCTTCTGCACCTACAGGGACCTACTTCTAACACTTGGCCAGACAAGGCAACTCTCTGTCGTTTAGTCACCCCTCATTTTGCAATAAATTCAGTCTCATCCTACTTCCATCCTCGCCGTTACTGTTCCTCACCTTTTTCTCCCTCTTTCTGTCCCCACCGAGATGGTGGCCATGGACCACAATTATCACTGCGGCATTTTTTTTAAGTGCTAAACCAAGATATTCGTAGTCTTTCTTCAACTCTCAGCTCCTCTGAAATACCTCTTTCCTCTGCTGCCATTTACAGAAAAGTTTATCTAAAGAATTTTCTACATAAACATTTCAATTTTCTCCTCATATTCATTCTCTTTATCTAAAACTTTGTAATGGTGTGAAATAGTATTTGAAAAGAAAACATATTGCACTGAAGAAAATATACAAATGGCCAATTAACCCATGACAAGATGCTCAACATCCTTAGTACCTGGAGAAATGCAAGTCAAAACCACAGTGAAATACCACTTCACATCTCCTAGAACAGTCATAATCAAAAAGACAAATAATAACAAGTGTCTACAAGGACATGGAGAAATTGAAATCTTGCTGGTGGGAATAGAATGTGATGTAGCCACTTTGAAAAACAGTCTGATAGTTTCTCAGATTAAATGTAGAATTATCAAATGTCCTAGCAATTCTAGTCCTAGGTACAGGCCTGATAGAAATAAAAGCGTATGTTTACACATTGACGTACAAAACTTGGACATC
Source organism: Tragelaphus eurycerus (assembly GCA_935064755.1). Classification (NCBI taxonomy): domain Eukaryota; kingdom Metazoa; phylum Chordata; class Mammalia; order Artiodactyla; family Bovidae; genus Tragelaphus; species Tragelaphus eurycerus. The sequence goes on along the minus strand of CAKXYN010000034.1, from coordinate 3,715,660 downwards.
AATATGTACAGCAGCCAAATAGACAAAAAATGGAAACAATCAAATATCTACCAAGTGATGAATGGAAAAATAAATGTGGTATATCCATACACTAAATATTATTCAGTAATAAAGGATGAAATACTGATACGTATTACAACATGGATGAAATGTGAAAATATTATGCTAAATGAAAGGAACCAGACCCAAAGACCACATATTTAATGTGCTGTAAAGGCAAATATAGAGAGATAGAAAATAAATCAGCGGTTTCATAGGGCTGGGGGGTATTGATGATGGGGGGAAGTAAGAACAGTTGCCAGAGAATGGCAGGTGGAGTGGCCATCATGGTCAACAAAAGAGTCCAAAATGCAGTACTTGGATGCAATCTCAAAAACGACAGAATGATCTCTGTTCATTTCCAAGGCAAACCATTCTTGCTAAAAATGTTCTAAAATATATTGCAGTGATGGTTACACAACTGTGAATAAACTAAAAACCATCAAGTTGTACACTTTAAGTGGGCAAATTGCAGGTGGAGAGATCTGACAGGATGTGGTCCACTGGAGAAGGGAATGGATGGCAAACCACTTCAGTATTCTTGCCCTGAGAACCCCATGAACAGTATGAAAAGGCAAAATGATAGGATACTGAAAGAGAAACTCCCCAGGTCAGTAGGTGCCCAATGTGCTACTGGAGATTAGTGGAGAAAAAACTCCAGAAAGAATGAAGGGATGGAGCCAAAGCAAAAAGAATGCCCAGTTGTGGATATGACTGGTGATAGAAGCAAGGTCCGATGCTGTAAAGAGCAATATTGCATAGGAACCTGGAATGTCAGGTCCATGAATCAAGGCAAATTGGAAGTGGTCAAACAAGAGATGGCCAGAGTGAATGTTGACATTCTAGGAATCAGCGAACTCAAATGGACTAGAATGGGTGAATTTAACTCAGATGACCATTATATCTACTACTATGGGCAGGAATCCCTCAGAAGAAATGGAGTGGCCATCATGGTCAACAAAAGAGTCCAAAATGCAATACTTGGATGCAATCTCAAAAACGACAGAATGATATCTGTTCTTTTCCAAGGCAAACCATTCAATGTCACAGTAATCCAAGTCTATGCCCCAACCAGTAATGCTGAAGAAGCTGAAGTTGAACGGTTCTATGAAGACCTACAAGACCTTTTAGAACTAACACCCAAAAAAGATGTCCTTTTCATTATAGGAGACTGGAATGAGAAAGTAGGAAGTCAAGAAACACCTGGATCAGATCAGATCAGATCAGTCACTCAGTCGTGTCTGACTCTTTGCGACCCCATGAACCGTAGCACGCCAGGCCTCCCTGTCCATCACCAGCTCCCGGAGGTCACTCAGACTCACACCCATCAAGTCAGTGATGCCATCCAGCCATCTCATCCTCTGTCGTCCCCTTCTCCTCCTGCCCTCAAACCCTCCCAGCATCAGAGTCTTCTCCAATGAGTCAACTCTTTGCATGAGGTGGCCAAAATACTGGAGTTTCAGCTTTAGCATCATTCCTTCCAAAGAAATCCCAGGATTGATCTCCTTCAGAATGGACTGGTTGGATCTCCTTGCAGTCCAAGGGACTCTCAAGAGTCTTCTCCAACACCACAGTTCAAAAGCATCAATTCTTCGGTGCTCAGCCTTCTTCACAGTCCAGCTCTCACATCCATACATGACCACAGGAAAGACCATAGCCTTGACTAGGCGAACCTTTGTTGGTAAAGTAATGTCTCTGCTTTTGAATATGCTATCTAGGTTGGTCATAACTTTCCTTCCAAGGAGTAAGCGTCTTTTAAGAAACACCTGGAGTAACAGGCAAATCTGGCCTTGGAATACGGAATGAAGCAGGGCAAAGACTAATGGAGTTTTGCCAAGAAAATGCACTGGTCATAACAAACACCCTCTTCCAACAACACAAGAGAAGACTCTATACATAGACATCACCAGATGGTCAATGCCGAAATCAGACTGATTATATTCTTTGCAGCCAAAGATGGAGAAGCTCTGTACAATCAGCAAAAACAAGACCAGGAGCTGACTGTGGCTCAGATCATGAGCTCCTTATTGCCAAATTCAGACTTAAATTGAACAAAGTAGGGAAAACCACTAGACCATTCAGGTATGACCTAAATCAAATCCCTTATGATTATACAGTGGAAGTGAGAAATAGATTTAAGGGCCTAGATCTGATAGATAGAGTGCCTGATGAACTATGGAATGAGGTTCGTGACATTGTACAGGAGACAGGGATCAAGACCATCCCCATGGAAAAGAAATGCAGAAAAGCAAAATGGCTGTCTAGAGAGGCCTTGCAAATAGCTGTGAAAAGAAGAGAAGCAAAAAGCAAAGGAGAAAATTAAAGATATAAGCATCTGAATGCAGAGTTCCAAAGAATAGCAAGAAGAGATAAGAAAGCCTTCTTCAGCGATCAATGCAAATAAATAGAGGGAAACAATAGAATGGGAAAGGCTAGGGATCTCTTCAAGAAAATCAGATACCAAAGGAATATTTCATGCAAAGATGGGCTCAATAAAGGACAGAAATGGTATGGACGTAACAGAAGCAGGAGATATTAAGAAGAGGTAGCAAGAATACACTGAAGAACTGTACAAAAAAGAGCTTCACGACCCAGATAATCATGATGGTGTGATCACTGACCTAGAGCCAGACATCCTGGAATGTGAAGTCAAGTGGGCCTTAGAAAGCATCACTACGATCAAAGCTAGTGGAGGTGATGGAATTCCAGTTGAGCTATTCCAAATCCTAAAAGATGATGCTGTGAAAGTGCTGCACTCAATATGCCAGCAAATTTGGAAAACTCAGCAGTGGCCACAGGACTGGAAAAGGTCAGTTTTCACTCCAATCCCAAAGAAAGGCAATGCCAAAGAATGCTCAAACTACCACACAATTGCACTCATCTCACACGCTAGTAAAGTAATGCTCAAAATTCTCCAAGCCAGGCTTCAGCAATACGTGAACTGTGAACTTCCTGATGTTCAAGCTGGTTTTAGAAAAGGCAGAGGAACCAGAGATCAAATTGCCAACATCCGCTGGATCATCGAAAAAGCAAGAGAGTTCCAGAAAAACATCTATTTCTGCTTTATTGACTATGCCAAAGCCTTTGACTGTGTGGATCACAATAAACTGTGGAAAATTCTGAAAGAGATGGGAATACCAGACCACCTGATCTGCCTCTTGAGAAATTTGTATGCAGGTCAGGAAGCAACAGTTAGAACTGGACATGGAACAACAGACTGGTTCCAAATAGGAAAATGAGTACGTCAAGGCTGTATATTGTCACCCTGTTTATTTAACTTATATGCAGAGTACATCATGAGAAACGCTGGACTGGAAGAAACACAAGTTGGAATCAAGATTGCTAGGAGAAATATCAATAACCTCAGATATGCAGATGACACCACCCTTATGGCAGAAAGTGAAGAGGAACTAAAAAGCCTCTTGATGAAAGTGAAAGTGCAGAGTGAAAAAGTTGGCTTAAAGCTCAACATTCAGAAAACGAAGGTCATGGCATCCGGTCCCATCACTTCATGGGAAATAGATGGGGAAACAGTGCAAACAGTGTCCGACTTTATTTTTCTGGGCTCCAAAATCACTGCAGATGGAGACTGCAGCCATGAAATTAAAAGACGCTTACTCCTTGGAAGGAAAGTTATGACCAACCTAGATAGCATATTCAAAAGCCGAGACATCACTTTGCCAACAAAGGCTCATCTAGTCAAGGCTATGGTTTTTCCTGTGGTCATGTATGGATGTGAGAGCTGGATTGTGAAGAAGGCTGAGCATCAAAGAATTGATACTTTTGAACTGTGGTGTTGGAGAAGATTCTTGAGAGTCCCTTGGACAGCAAGGGGATCCAACAAATCCATTCTAAAGGAGATCCAACCCTGGGATTTCTTTGAAAGAAATGATGCTAAAGCTCAAACTCCAGGACTTTGGCCACCTCATGCGAAGAGTTGACTCATTGGAGAAGACTCTGATGCTGGGAGGGATTGGGGGCAAGAGGAGAAGGGGACGACAGAGGATGAGATGGCTGGATGGCATCACTGACTCAATGCATGTGAGTCTGAGTGAACTCTGGGAGTTGGTGATGGACAGGGAGGCCTGGCGTGCTGTGATTCATGGGGTCGCAAAGCGTTGGACACGACTGAACGACTGATCTGATCTCTGATCTGAAAGCAGTTTAATAAAGGAATGAAAATGAATGTATATATGGTCCAAAGATTATCTAGTTTAAGAAGTCTGGTATTTCTGCCATGTCCTCTGCATGTCCCTTGTTTATCTATTTCCACTGAAATGTATCAGTTATTTACATAATATTTTGTTAATCAAAGGTGCTGCAAGTTTCTTCTTCCAGTTTGCTGCTCACGTTTCATACATGATCTAAGGTCTCAATTTTCTTGAGTCTATTTTACCAATCTTCTCATTTTGAGATTATGCTATATGTGATTTCTTAAGAAACTCTCTCCTGCCCTGCAAAATATTCTTAGCTACTTATTCTCTAAAAATTTCGAAGTCTTGTTTTTCACATTTAAGTTCTACTTGAGTCTAGAATTGAATTTCATATATGGTACAAAGTAGAGATTCAGTTATGCATTTTCTATGTAAGTAATCAACAGCCCCAGGCAACATAATAAAAAGCCAATTGACCAGAAAACTTTGACAAAGATCTTGTATTGCCACACCTGTGCAAAGTCTTTCAGAAGTCCCTGCCCTTCCCCTTTGTATACCATGAGAATCACTGCTCTGGTCACAGCCTACATTCTACCAGCTATAATCTGTAAATACATATCCATTTACTTTCTGCTTACTAAAACAAAATCTCTGCTTCTCTTTGAATTACTTTGTTCCATATTTTCTGACATTTTCTCTTTGGAAACAATTTTATCTTCTCTTTTTAAATTTCTCTTTAAAATATTCCATCAAGTTTTTCTTCTCTGAAAACCCTATCTGATTCAATTCTGCTAGTCTTTTCATTGAACTATTATTATCCTTCAACTATTGATTATTTCCAATCGTAGTAAATGTATTACCTTTTCATAATAATTATGTGAAATAAGGAGCATGATGTCTGACACATAAATTGCACTTAATATAAACTAATTATCTAATGAAATTCAAGCTAGTTACATGCTGTTTACAACATTGACATCTGGCTACATAAAACAATATATTGTTTTACTTATAATTCCTATTCTGGGATATATCCAAAAGCTACTATTTCTCTCCCTCTTCCACCACTATGAGTGTGTCATACTCTGTTCTCTTAGGATTCCTTCATTTGCAGCCTGTTTTTTCCTTCCTATTCATTATTGCAATCTCTATTAGTAAATTGGCCTCTTTCCTATCCCTGATAAGATCCCAGCTGGTTGGACTACAAGAACTTTGTAATCAGGGCCAAGACTCAAGATTAGATAAGGAAGTATTATTTCTGCCCAATAAATTTACATTTCAGGTTGCCAATGAATGACGAATTTGCTGCCAAGTTTTTCTAGAGTAATGTTTTGAATCTTCTACCAAAGCGATACATAATAAAATTACCATTTGAAAATATCACACATTAATTCTAACGGTATTAAAATCGAAGCTAATAAAACAAAAATGAGTATGACCAATTAAGGTCCTTAATAAAAAAAATCATAATAAAAACTCTGAGACAGAGTTCAAAAGTGTGAACTTTTAGCTGAAATAAAAGTGACCTTAAAACATGATTTTCAAACACTTAGTAAAACTACAGACCATATGAATCTAGGTCATTTCCCTGTGTATGTATATAAAGAAAAATAAAGTTTAGAGTGAAGAGTAGCATGTAAACATGTGGAGTAGAAAACTGAATATATTTTTAAAGAAAACAGCTGAAAGAAAATCTATAATTTTTCGCCTAAAGATTGGCTTTCCTACCTTCATTCCTGATCTCTGCTCTCATGAGCCACCAGCCTTTTTGAGGGCATGCCTTTTAATTTTTGGTAGGCAGACAAAGTTCTAGTATTTTCCAATTGACTCTAACTTAATAGTTCTCACTCCACAGCAGCAAATATTTGGTCACTCAATTTCTTGACTCTATATGTACTTGGTTACAGCTGTCTACAGCTGATAATTTAAATTGCTTGCTATTGAATGCCACTGACAAAGACAGTCTCATTTACCACTGGAAACAGGACCATTAATTTCCTTTTAAACTGAATTAGATCAATGAACTTTTCAGATAACCTAGAAGCAACTGAGAACAGAAATTCTGCTATTTGTAAGACAGCATCAAATAGCTTTACATATGTATAAATGGAGACCCAGAAAGAGGGGAGAAAGAATGAGGCTGAAGAAACACTTGAAGAGATAATGGCAAAAACTCTTACCAAAATTGACAAAATAAGTCAACCTATCGAACCAGAGAACTCGGTGCAGGAACTTTATGCAGGTTAAATACAAAGAAAGACACATCTAGACACACCATAGTCAAACTGCTAAAAGAAATTAATAAAGGACAAATCTTAAGAGCAAATGAGAGAAACAAAAATACACATCACAAACAGAACAATTATATTCATGGTTGACTTCTCACCAGAAAAAATAAAGGTTAGTTAGACACAGTGGAATGACATCTAGAATGTACATGAAGGAAAAAAACTCTCAAACTAGAATTTGAGAGTATCCAGAGAAAATAAGCAAAATATAAGCAGAAATATAAGCAAAATAAAACATTTTCAGAAAGATTAAAGTTTCTTACATTATAAGAAAGGTCAAAATAAGTTTCTCAAGCTAAAGGGAAATAAAAACTCAGGTAAAACATTGGAACTTCAGAAATAAAGAATACATTTTTTTAATAAATAAAAAGCTTATTTTTAAAAGGATCTTTATTATATATAAAGTATTACACAATTCTTAGGGATTTTTTAGGATACTTTTAAGCTTTAATAACTTCAAAAACGTAAATGTCACAAACATTAAAAAAATTCATTTGTAAGTTTGTTGATTTACATTTAAAGGCTTATTTTTTGAGTTTTGATTTTTAATTTTTTGTGTATGACAGTTTCTAGATAATTGGAGTTAAGAGATATCTAGTTTGGCCATATCAGCTACTTGATTACTCTCCATTAGGCTTTTTCTTTAGGAACATATAAAGAAAAAACATCTTTAGGTAACTCATATGTATCATGTAGATATCAAAACAATTTTCTTTGGATGACCTTGGGTCTAGGATTACAAATGGTCACTTGACCATTCTGGTCACTGTACAGAAGTTGATCAAATTTTTATGAAATCCAAATTTGACTAAAATAATGAATAGCACAAAATGTTGCTTATGTGGAAGTTGAGTAAAAATATATTAATATCGAAAATGTTTAAATAACTTTTAAAATGTTTTAAAAATAATTTTTCAGTATTTATTAGTGCTTGAAACTTCATTAAAACATGCATACCTATTTTAAAAAAATAATAGCAATATACTGTGGGGTTTCTAGTATATGAAGAAGCAAACCATAAAAAAGATCACAAAAGGTGAGAAGGCACTAAGAAGAATACTGTTGTAAGTTTCTCACACAGTCTGTGAAGTAATATGTTAAAGATAGATTGTGATCATTTAAACTTGCATAGTACAAGCCATTTAGAGCCACTACTATAAAAAAATTGACACAGAGATATAGATTAAAAATTCAAATAACATGGAATATTTAAAAATATGTGATTTAATGAAAAGTAATCAGAAATAGAAAATGAAAGAACAAAGAACAAATGGAATTTTTAAAAATTAAATACCAAGACGGGAGTCTCAAACCTAGCCAAATCAATACATCAGATCAGATCAGATCAGTTGCTCAGTCGTGTCTGACTCTTTGCGACCCCATGAACTGCAGCACGCCAGGCCTCCCTGTCCATCACCAGCTCCCGGAGGTCACCCAGAGTCACATTCATCGAGTCAGTGATGCCATCCAGCCATCTCATCCTCTGTCGTCCCCTTCTCCTCCTGCCCTCAATCCCTCCCAGCATCAGTCTTCTCCAATGAGTCAACTCTTCGCATGAGGTGGCCAAAATACTGGAGTTTCAGCTTTAGCATCATTCCTTCCAAAGAAATCCCAGGGCTGATCTCCTTCAGAATGGACCGGTTGGATCTCCTTGCAGTCCAAGGGACTCTCAAGAGTCTTCTCTAACACCACAGTTCAAATAAATACATATCAATACATAAATACATGTGTATGCATCTTTCATAAACTCTTTGTTTCTCTCTCATCCATTTGCCCTTTGTCAGTTTATTTCACAGGCCCAGCCACTGAAATGGAGGGTAGAAGAATGCTTTCCAGCCCTACAGTGGCTACAAATGAAACACTCCATCCCAACCACTCATCTAGCTAACCCACACCTGTAGTTCAAGTTTTAGCACAAGTGTAATTTCTTCTAGTAAGCATTCCCAGACCCCCATAACTGTGGTCAGCTCCCCTTATCTGTGCTCCCCTAGCATCCTCGAAAACCATGCAACAGGTCACCTTTCTCACCTTTCATGATGCATGGAAGCAAGCCCTTCCCAGATTCTCCTGACTTATTAAGTCCTGATAAGAACTTGGTCCTTAGCAGAGACTGGTGTCTCAGTCCTAGCCCAGGGCTGGTACAGGGGAGAGCCTCCTTAAATGTTATTAAACAAGGTGAGACTGAAGACAGGCAACAGAGAGGAAGAGGTAAAGAAAGAAAGGAAAAAGGAAATAATAGAAGAAAAAGGTGTCACCATTTACTGAGGGCTCCATCCAGATAGAAAGCCCTAGGAAATTTCCATCCTGAATGCAGAAAGAATAAAAATTAAATTTGTAAAAACTAAAAGGAGAAGAAAATGTAGTCAAAACCTAGCAAAAGAAAATACGTCACACTTGGGTATTGTGCAGTCATGAGATTCGATTTCAGAGCACCAAATTTCAAAGAAAAATAAATTTTAAAATATCTCACAAAAATGTGGCTCGGAAAAATGTACGGTTTTCCAAGAAAACAATTTGGGACCATTTTTCAGTGCTGTGTTTACTATAAACTTGTGTGAAAGGGTTAGTCACTCATCTGTGCCCGACTCTTTTGTGACTCCATGGACTGTAGCCCCACCAGGCTCCTCTGTCCGTGGAATTCTACATCAAGAATACTGAAGTGGGTTACCATTCGCTTCTCCAGGGGATCTTCCCAAGCCAGGGTTGAATCCAGATCTCCTGCATTTCAGGCAGATTCTTTATCATCTGAACCAGTATATCACTTATTAATAAAATAAAAAACATCTTCAGTTATGAACACATGTATTTCAGTTGAATGTAAACCTTTATGTGGTTTAAATGATGGGAAAGCTCTGGACAATCAGATTAACATGTACCTGACAACATTGTGAATCAGATAACAATAGATATGTGTTCAGTTGCTTCAGTCCTGTCCAACTCTTTGGGACTCTATGGACCGCAGCCCTCCAGGCTCCTCTGTCCATGGGAGTTTCCAGGCAACAATACTGGAGTGGGTGGCCATGCCCTTCTCCAGGGAATCTTCTTGAGCCAGGGACTGAACTCAGGTCTCCAGCATTGCAGGCAGATTTTTTTTTACCATCTGAGCCATCAAGGAAGCCCCACAATAGATACAAATGTCACTTAAGTTTCAGTAAAAGAAGTATCTGGCCAATATAAAAGAAAAATTAGGGAGAAATGGGTGGAAAGGGAGGAAAAGATCTTCAGAACTTGGAAAGGAAGGTTGGTGTGATGGAGACAACAAAGATAGAGGATAGCAGTACTAGTTCTATTTTTTGCCCCAAACTAACCCTTCACTTCAGACTTTTATTTGTAAATTGAGGGGGTTGGAATAAACTATAATTTCATATACTTCAAAAGAAGAGAGAGACTCGAAAACTCTGTTATCTTCCCATCTGTTCTCCAGATTTTTTTCCCTAGTCATTTCTTTGCCTCTCCTATCACCTTCGTTTTAAAACAATTAAATGTGTGTCACAGGCACTAGATTATAACTTCAGGTGCAAAATGAATAAGCAACTCTTTAAAAAAAAAAAAGAGAGAGAGAGAGAGTGCACAAGTGCCGGCTGCATGCAGTATAACAAAAAGAGGCACAAGAACTGGAATTTTCTTCCATACTTCCCTTAACATGGAATTGGCCCTCCAGTCTCCACAAAGCCCCAGCCTCTGCACTTCATAAGTAATCCCAGATCTATTCTATTTCTCCTAAGATGGGTACTGAAGTGAGCCCAGAAACCGTGCTTTTCTCGAATCCCTCCTGAGGCAGACACCAGGCCTCCAACTTGGCACAGTGTAGAAACTCTGGTGTTTCTTGGAGGGCACTGAATAATTCATTTTTGCTTTCCCCACCCTCTCCTTCCACCATCCCCTCTTGATTCTTACCTAAAATCCCTCCACTAAATATTTACTCTCTACTGTTCAGGAGCCAGGCTTCCTCTCATCTAGAGTTTCCTAAGCATGCTCTATCATGTGCATCACCTGGTGTGCTCTGTAATACACAGATTCCCCCAGGACTCTGCCTTCAAGATTATGATTCAAAAGGTCTGGGAAGGGGCCCAGTCTGTTCCATTGAATGCAAAATGTCCCAAAGGAGGGATAACAGTTTAAGCTTTTGTTTTATTCATTTTACAGTTAAGTCCCCTACATATGAACAAGTTCCCTTCTGAGAGTGAGTTCTTAAGTCCAATTTGTAAGTTCAACAAAGTTAGCCTAGATATCCAACTAATACAATCGGTGTATAGCACTATGCTGTAATAGATTTATAATACTTTCCATACAAATAACACATACAAAATAAACACAAAAAATAAAGAAAACCTTATGAATCTTACAGTATAGAAACTTGAGGGCTTCCTAGGATGCACTAGTGGAAAAGAACCCGCCCTCCCAACACAAAAGACGTAAGGGACCTGGGTTCGATCCCTGGGTTGGGAAGATCCCCTGGAGTGGGACATGGCAACCCACTCCAGTATTCTTGCCTGGAGAGTCCCATGGACAGAGGAGCCTGATGGGCTACAGTCCATGGGATTGCAAACAGTTGGACACGACTGAAGCAAGTTAGCACGCACGTACTCATAGTACCCTGAAGAGTACAGTAGTATGGAACAGCAGCTGGCTGACAGGGGCTGGCATTGAGTGAACAGGCCAGAAGAGTTACTGACTGCAGGGAGAGGAGGTGGGAGCTGGTAGAGCTGATCGATCATCAGCAGTAGGAGAGAGATGGCAAACTACAATTTCATCCATACCTAACACTGATGGAACGTGTGTTCGCATCTTTCAAAGTTCAAAATTTGAAGTTCATATGTAGGGGACTTAACAGTATTTGTTTATACCTGGCCTCTTTCAGAGATGCATTTGAGGTGCCCAGCTACAGGGTGAACTAAGAGGCTTCACTGATTCACAAGGTAATGAGTCGCATCCAGGCTTGTGTCCCTGCTTTCCTGGGCAACCATAGACTCCTTGTGCCCCTCAAGGCTCACCAGCTCAGCATGAGTAGGAAGAGCCCTAGGCTAGGAGTGGATCACACGCTCAGCCCTTCATCATCACCTGTTTGAATTTGGCAACTTATTGAAACTCTGGGCTAACACATTTCTTCCACTATCAAAACTATGGTGTTGAATTTTATGATTCTGAAATCTGGCTGCATACCTTACATGTAAAACAAGCCCATTCATCCTGAAGTCTTACAAGACTTCAGGGAAAATTACTAAATAACTGTCCTTCAGCCTTGTTATTTAGCCTTCTCTGAGCAAATGCAAAAATGAAACATTCTCTTTTGCGCTTTATTATGAATTGAATTGTATCACTGGAGAAAACTCTTGAGGGTCCCTTGGACTGCAAGGGGATCAAACCACTCAATCCTAAAGGAAGTCAACCCTGAATATTCATTGGAAGGACTGATGCTGAAGCTAAAGGTCCAATACTTTAGCCACCTGATGTGAAGAACTGACTCATTGGAATGGACCCAGATGCTAGGAAAGATTAAAGGCAGGAGGAGAAGCGGGCAGCAGAGGATGAGATGGTTAGATGGCATCATCGGCTTAATGGGTATCAATATGCGCAGACTCTGGGAGATAGTGGAGGACAGAGGAGTCTGGTGTGCTGCACTCCATGGGGTTGCAAAGAGCTGGACACAACTTAGAGATTTAACAAAAACTACTGCCCCCCGAGAAAAATACGTTGAAGTCCTAATCCCCACTATCTCAGAATGTGACCTTATTTGGAAATGACTCCTTGAAGATATAATCAAGTTTAGGTGGGAGATTATATCAGATTAGGGTGGGCCCCAGTCCTATGACTGATGTCCTTATAAAAAGTGGGAAATCTGGAGGCAGAGACACAGGGGTGACAGCCATGGCCATGTGAGTACAGAGGCAGACAATGAGGGATGCATCCATATGCCAAGGCATGTCAAGGATGGCAGGCACCACTAGAAGCTAGAAAGAGGTAAAGAAGGTAAAGAACTTTGAAAGATCCCCTAGACAGGATGACCCCACTGACTTCGACTTCAGATTTCCAGCCTCCAGACTTCCAGCCTCCAGAACTGTCTGAAAGAACACATTTCTGTTGTCTGAAGTCATGTAGTTTGTGGTACCCCATTACAGCTCCCCTAAGAAACTGCGCTACCATTCACCTTATAAAACATCACCATAGAACTGTGATGATTAGGACTATATTTAACTTAGTTAATGTTCCTCTACTTAGCCACCTCTATAAAAAGAATTTTAAAAGGGAGAAAGTGGAGTTTAAAAAGTCTAACCAGAGAACAACATCCTCCCCACCCCCGCCTCCCTCCATCACCACTTTCCCTCCCGGTGACATTAAATAAAATGTTCACACGCCTCCCCAGCAGTTTACAAACAGTGGAGGGAAAATGGAACTAAGCATGGAGAAATGGAAACATTTGGCAGGCTAATCAGCTGCAGAAATAGCTTTATCAGACTAGAATGAGATTGGGTCTTGCCTATGTGCCTGCCAGATAAAAATATCTAATGTTCTAGGACACAAAACGAAATACTCAGGAGTTTTGCTATAATGTTACACATTATAATTCAGAAGTCGGTGTATGGATCCATTCTGGATGTCATCCAAATTGGGCTTATATGGAAGATCCCCCAGTTGACTTTTTCGAACACTCAAAAACCTAAAACCCAGGAACAAAGATTGCCTCCAAGCAGTCAGACATCTATAGAACCAGTCTCATTTTGGTCATTGTGGAAACTAGTACTAAAGTGTTAGAAATAGGCCTCCTACATGAGGAAAGCTTAATCTTCCAAACTGGAATCGCTATACATCATTTCTTTTCTCTCTACAAGTGTTGGCTGCTAGTCATTGAATTTTCCAAAGACAGATAGAAGTGATCTATTCCTTCTGTTTTTTGCACTACTGGACAATTCACTTGCTGGGGAATAAATGTTCCCATACATCCAATCTTTCAGATGAGGCTTGGGGAGCCTGCTTTGTCAGACTTTCCTCCAGGAAGCAAACTGAAATAAAGGCAGGTGGGAGGGCAGGAGATAATGAGAAACTCGCTGGAAAGTGGTCAGGGCACGTGGTGACTCTGTTAGTTTTGTATGTGATTCCTGAGCAATACCCCAGCCCTGTGTTTATCTCAGCGAAGTGATGAGGGCAATGATTTCAATCTGCAAGGAGTTTCTTTTAATCAGCCCTTTGGAAGATTTTGAAGAATAATACAATTTCACATTACTTTTAAAACCACACTAAATCAATACCTTTACTGTCATCCCCTTTCGTATTTGTCCATGAATGACTTAATTTGAATGCACAATCATCCAACTTTTGAGGGGATGGTACAAAGTGTAGAGCAGAGAAAGGTCAAAAGTCCACAGTTGCCAGTTCATGGAAAAATTGTACTGGTGAATTCACCGAGAACTACCAAAATGTGAGAGCCACTGACTTGACAAGAATTGACTCTAATTTCCGCCCCCAGACTCAGCAAAATTGTCCTGCAACTGAAATTCAGCTTCCACAAAAATCACTGCATCAGTAGAAGTCATAATTAGGCAATTACAGTTTCTAATGACATGATTGTTCATATTTATCCTGATGGTATAATTGGTCCTAATTATATTATGGGTTCAAATAAACTGATGATTTCTACTTAAAAAAACTTTTTTAAAGTGCTCATCATGCCAGAATTATTCTAAGGGCATCACAGTGTTATTACCTACAGGATAAAACATGCCTGTAGTCATCTCCATATTTCTTAGTACATAAAGGATGAAAAAACACTCTACATGAACAAAAAACATTCTTCCTAGGTTCCCTCCCCTGTTTAACAGGGACACACACACACATATACATGCATGTGCGTGCGCACACACACACACACACACACACAGTCCAAAGGCTCTTCAGCACTCCCCATTAATGACTTTTGCCATTTGACTTTTCTTGCTAACCTGCCCCTTCAGTATAGAAATGTGCTGTTTCTCAAGAGCACTGGGATCTTGAAATACAAAAGAAGCAGACACTAGGCATATTTTTTTGCTGTTGTTTAGTCACTAAGTCATGTCTGACTCTTCTGCGACCCCAAGGACTATAGTCTGCCAGGCTCCTCCTTTATTCAAGTCTGAATTCATTCCTACAGTATCCAATAGCCCCAGTAGTCTTAATCTCACTAGATAGACTGGTTCTTCCTGGACCATCTGATGACATCTTTTTCTTTCCTGTAAGTTCAATTTTTTCCCATATCCTAACCATGAACTGAATTCTCCATATTATCCCCTGGGCTCCAGAAATGTAAAAATCGTACATGTAAGAAACACAGATCCACCAGGCAAATTAACATGAAACTCTTGCTTCTAAGACATTTGAATCTCAACTCTAGCAGCTCCCTATTCTGACTACACTGTCCATTTTTACCCTCCAGGTCTGAACACATGACAAATTTGATCACCGTATCATGTCCAAAACAAACACTTTGAAAGAACTGTCCTCTGTTATATCTTTCAAGAATCACTAATTCACACATAAAAGAAATCTTCATGTAACGTATACTTCAATCATGTATCCTATTATTTTTAATACAACAAATAAAGAAAGAAATTCAGATAGTAGATGAGACAAGGACTCTGTAATCAGACTGCTCTCAATTCAGATCCCAACACTGAGAGATACAGTCAGAGTAGCCTCGGGTGTTTTATTTAACTAGTCTGCTTCTTAGTTTCTTAAACTGTAAGATAAAAATGGTTTATATATCTTTCTTTGAGATCACACATGTAGAGCAATTAGAGTGGTACCTGATAGACAGCAAGGCTGAACAAATGCTACCAATTATCTTCCCTGGTAGCTCACACCATAAACAATCTGTCTGCAATGAGGGAGACCTGGGTTCAGTCCTTGGGTCGGGAAGATGCCCTGGAGAAGGGAAAGGCAACCCACTCTAGTATTCTTGCCTGAAAAATCCCATGAACAGAGGAGCCTGGTGGGATACAGTCCATGGGGTCACAAAGAGTTGGGCATGACTGAGAGCCTAACACTGGAGGAGGCAATGGCACTCTACTCCAGTACTCTTGCCTGGAAAATCCCATGGACGGAGGAGCCTGGTGGGCTGCAGTCCAAGGGGTCACTAAAAGTCGGATATGACTGAGCAACTTCACTTTCACTTTTCACTTTCATGCACTGGAGAAGGAAATGGCAACCCACTCCAGTGTTCTTGCCTGGAGAATCCCAGGGACGTGGGATCCTGATGGGCTGTGTCTATGGGGTCGCACAGAGTCGGACACGAATGAAGCGACTTAGCAGCAGCAGCAGCAGCAGAGAACCTAACACATCATCATTATCACTTAAGCACTAGTGTGTGTGCTCATCATTATTCTGGTGGCTAACACTCCATGCTCCCAATGCAGAGGGCCCAGATTCAATCCCTGGTCAGGGAACTAGATCCCACCTGCTTCAACTAAGACCCAGCAGAGCCAAATAAATAATAATTTTTTAAAAAATTAAACGGAAAGAATTGGAAAGAGAGAAAGCGAATCTAAGGGCCTTAGAAGGAGACAGAGTTACAGTACCTTCCAAGTCTGCCCCATGTGTATAAAAGACTACACCCTGAAGACCCAATACACTGCTCTGCACCCCACCAGAGACCAGTGTGCCAGTTATCCCCTTTCTGCAGAAGAGGAACCTTTCAAGTGAATTGACATAATAGCTCCCCTAACCTTTCCTTGGTCAGTAATCAAAGTGAGGAGTCAAGATTCTGATTTCCTGTCTTGTTTCCATTTGAAAGCAGTGCCCCATTGGATATCAAGGACTTCTATTGTGCTGAAGTGCAAGGAACTAATTGGAATCATTCTGGCTTTCGTGACTCATAAACTTAATGCTCCTTTAGCATCATTTGGGCTGAGCGGATTTCCTAACCACGGTTTAATAGCAAAAGGCATTTAAAATAACAATCTCAAAAGTCTTGCCAACCTCTCCAATTAGAGTAAAATAAATTGGCTCTTAGAATTAGGGGCTGTGCCTTCTCAGGCTCTGGAACATCTTGTCGGTTTCTAATATCTTAACTCTGAAGGAAAATGACAATTACTAATACTCCATTTTCATCTTGCTCCCAGATATGGAAAGATTCCCACAAGACCTGAAGTCACCTGCCTGGTCATGCTGGATCAGGAAGTTATCCAGGAAGACCTGTGATTTGGCTTGGCTCTCATTCATTTTGTTAATTAGTTATTTTAGCTTTTATTGGGTTTCTGGGAAAGGCTTGGAGGTTGAGTTTATCATCTCTGGAGTAGCCAAGAAGATTCTCATGTTATCACTGTCAGCTAATATTTATTGAATTCTAGGCTCAAATGACAGACAAGGTTCTCCCATATTTTTATATTCTAAAAAAGAATAGATAATCAGATTACTTTAGAGTGTCTTTGTAATCATTTTGCTCTTAACATTTACGAAATGGGAACAGTCCCTAATCCTAAATCAGTTCAGTAACAAAGATCTGATTGGTGGGCCAGCAGGTCTGAGGCTTGATCCAAAGAGACCCTGTGATTATGCCTTTACTGTTTTCTCCAAGTTTACTTCAACCTTTATTTCTGGTCCAAAGGTGCATGAATGGAGTTCTTTTCTGAGACTTTACAGACAAAATAAGTAACTAAGAAGAACCAAAACAAATAGCAGCGATCCACCAATTTGATACACACACAATATAATATACACATGTGTGTATATTATGTATACATGTGTACACACGTGTGTGTTAGTGGCTTAGTTGTATCCAACTTTTTGTGACCCCATGGACTGTACTCGCCAGGCTCCTCTGTCCATGGAAATAATATACACATATTCACCATTAACCTTTCTTTAGTAGGATCGCTAATGTCCTTCCAACAATATTCCTCAGAAGCCACTTGCTGCTTTAGACTCTCCAGGAGTAAGCACCTCTGTGCATGGATAAAAGAGGAATTAAAAGTCATTTGAAAATTCAAGATACTGGAAAGCTAAATTCTGTCTCAGCTCAGTGCATGCACTTTTGGCTCCCACTATGACTTCATGGTTCTTTGACTTCCCTCTTCTGCCGCTGGATTGTCCCTACATGACAGTACATTGGCTTTCTGATACCTATTTCTGTTATTTTTCCTTGTTTTTATGTAGTTCCAATACTGTGGTGTTGGAGAAGACTCTTGAGAGTCCCTCGGACTGCAAGGAGATCCAACCAGTCCATCCTAAAGGAGATCAGTCCTGAGTGTTCATTGGAAGGACTGATGTTGAAGCTGAAACTCCAGTACTTTGGCCACCTGATACTAAGAGCTGACTCATTTGAAAAGACCCTGATGCTGGGAAAGACTGGGGGCGGGAGAAGGGGACAACAGAGGATGAGATGGTTGGATGGTATCACCAACTCAATGGACATGAGTTTGGGTACACTCCAGGAGTTGGTGATGGACAGTGAGGCCTGGCGTGCTGCGGTCCATGGGGTCGCAAAGAGTCAGACACAATTGAGCTACTAAACTGAACCGAACCGAATTCTGTGTCAGTTTGTGTAGCTGACCACAGCCTGTTTTGTTTTGTTTTTTAATTGGAGGCTAATTACTTTACAATATTGTAGTGGTTTTGCCATATATTAACATGAATCAGCCATGGGTGTACATGTGTCCCCCATCCTGAACCCTCCCTCTCACTTTCTTCACTTGGTTCAGCCTCCCAAGCTTCCACGATTTGGACATAAACTTCTCCCCATCCCCAGCAATTCCCAGTGCATGGATGCTCTAACAGAAGGCTGGAGACAGAACCACAGCTGTGCTCCTCAGCATCAATATTTTTCTTTTATATCAACATATGGAAGATTGGACAGGAATCCTATTCCTTTTCAATCTTGAGTTACTCACAGATAGATTCCCTCTGTTTTGTAATTTCCGGGACATTGTGCACACACAATATGTGTGTATAAAGTTTTGGCTTTACCTACTCAAAAAATCGATAATTTTGCATTTCTGCTTCCTTTTTCCAGTCTTTTCCTTTTCTTTCACTTTACAGGTATCATTCTCGGAATCTCCCTGTCTATTAAAGAAAAGAATCCAAGGAAGAACCTCTTCTCTGAAGTTTGTCTGTAATTCTAGAGACTATAGTTTTAGTCTCCCCACCACAATCCTGACAAGTCACAAAACAAAAATTAAAGTCAGCTCCAGAGGCAGGCAAGAAATGTCCCTTCATAAGGTTCATATTTTGCACAACCTCTGTCATTTCAAAGTAAGCAACTCACGGATACCCCTAGTCTGCACATGTACCTTTCTCAGTTTTGGAAGAGCTGAAGTGTTCCACTCAGACATTTCATTAATATATGCATGAGATCACAGTGGTAAGGGTCAAGAAACAAGATCATCATGGTTCTAAGCCAGTCCCTCAATACCTGGATATATTACTTATGTAGTGGTCAAGAGCAATGAGCAGGCAGTGTAACGTAACACCTGTGTTATATGTGGATTCATTCATACATTTCCTTTTGTCATGTCTTAGCTGCTAATCCAGGACCAACCAGGAGAAGGCAGTACAGGCTAAACAACAGAAGCTTTCAGTTTTCTTTAAAGTGAAAGACAAATAAGCTGATGGATATTCTTTATAATATAAACCTCCATCCGTGCTGGGGAGCAAAGGAAACCTCCAACACTGTCATCACCTCCTGCACATATCTTAACCCTCCCTCACCTCTATCGCTCTATTTTCTCCTTCTACCGTCTCCTCCACTCTTCCTTATAAGTTAAAATTACACACAATATATTAAGTGGAAAAACATCTGAATTGCAAAGTTTCCTAATCCTGCCTTAAACCCTCAAATTTCTTTCTCCAGCATTATTACTTAAGGCAAAGTTTCCTTTTTAGATGGCATTTTTGAAGGGCCCATGATGTTTTTCTATGACAAGGCATACTTATCATGAGTCCCCAAGGCCACTTACTTCATTGCTCAAATACAGAAATATTTCATGCATCGAAAAAAGAGCTATTTTTTTTCCCCTCTGAATATGGAATGCTCTTCCCTAAGAACACTAAGAGTGGCTGAAGACTGCTCACTAAAAGCCAGAAGGAGGATTCTAAAGGACCCTCAACCTTTGGCACCCTCGGAATCCAATCACTCTACCAGCCATTTGGGGGTGATGGAGGGGGAATCCTCTCTGAGTTCTGCAGGGGCCTAGGGAGAAAGGACAAGTAGCCATCTGGACATTTAGGCAAGTCTGTTTCTTCTACTCAGCCAAGTAGCACAGGCTTCATCAATCATTTAACCACACTTCCAAGCACTCTTGTTTGGGTGATTGGGTTTTCTGGGATGGTTATTACCAGAATGCTCTGCGCAAAAGTATGAAGTTGCCAAATTGGGCCTCTCTGCCTTCCATCTGCAATTCCTTCTTTAATGTCACCTTTATCCTTTCCACCAAGGGCACAGAGTCTCCACACCAACCCGCACCAGCCAGGGCTCTTCTTGGAACCCCCCCCCCCCCACCCACCCCGCCACTGAGATGCTCCTTGTGTCTTCCCTTCCTCTGTCCTAACCCTTCACCTCCCTCTCCAGCAGAAACTTTTTTCTACCTAAATCCTCGATGTGAACAGTATCAGGGTCCTGAATCTTTGGACACCAGAGCTCTTCATGCTACTAAAAACGACACTAGACTTAGAAGGGATCTTGAATATTTTAACAGCTACTAGCACCTTGACCTCAGTTTCTGTATGATCTCCAAACCCAGTGACCAGGCTGAACCGAACAGGAGACATGAGAGTGCCCTATGCCTCTTAAGCTATGAAGCCAAACTAGGGGCAAACTCGCCTCTTCCTGCAAACCCACTCAATGGTCTTAGATTCCTGGGTCTTAGCATACCCATTTCCAGAGAAAGCAAGCAAGGACATTAAAAAGAGCATCCTTCTTTCTCAAAAAGAGAAAAAAGTAACATGAAGGATATTAAACCTATAGATAAGAAAAGAGTAATAGAATGAAGTCTTTTGCACCTAATATCTTGCTTTATCAAATATTAACATTATTCCACATTTGCTTCAGAATTTTTAGAAAATAAAATATCACAGAATTAATCCTCCCCATTTATAACACCTCATTCTTGTCCCTACTTTCCTCTAAAAATCGCTCAATCATGAACAGCTCTATATATTTGCTCCATATTTATAATTATGGACATTATTGAATATATTTAATAATTTATATAAATAAATTTGGGGCTTCCCTTGTAGCTCAATTGGCAAAGAATCTGCCTGCAATGCAGGAGACCCAGGTTTGATTCCTGGGTTGGGAAGATCCCCTGGAGAAGGAAATGGCAACCCACTCCAGTATTCTTGCCTGGAGAATCCCATGGACAGAGGAGCCTGGCAGGCTACAGTCGATAAAGTCACAAGAGTCGGACCCGATTTGGGAACTAAACCACCACCACCATAAATAAATTTATATATTTATATATAAAAATAAAATAAATTTATATAGAAGTATATTTTAAATAATATATTTAATATAAATATTTAAATATTTTATAGTCAAATCTCTATATAAGTGGAAGCATTGTATTCATAATTCCATAAAGAGTATTTTCACTCCATATTATATTTTTATAATATAGAGTTTTAAATTATGTAATTTTATAATTACAAATATACCTCTAGTTTATTCATCTTAATTGTGGCATTAAATTAATTCAGATGACTGAACCATAAATTATTTCTTCTTTTTCCATTTGGTGAGCATTTATGTTGAGTGTTACAGAAATATTCTATAAGCTTCTTTTGCACCTGTAAAAGAGAGTCTCTGGCAGATATATAGAAAGGGACTTGCCAAGTCAAAGAGTGTGTTCATCTACTATTTGAAAAGATCATCAAATTGGTACCCAGAGTGGTTATGTTAATTTGCATTCACACCAGCAGTTTGAGTTACCAAACTCAGTTTGAGTACCAAACCAGCAGTTTGAGAGCAGTTTGCTCTTTCCCCTTTCCATGTATTCTATTAATCTTTGCTGATGAGTATAAATAACAGCACCTCACAGTGTTTCTGACCACACTCCTTAGCAAAAAATGATTTTGACTGCCTCAGTACAACCACGTGACCCACATAAATGCAGCTTGTAGTTTCCGACATCTTACATATACGTGTAATAATGTATGCCAAGTGAAAACAGAATAAACTATTTGAAATCGGGTGTACTCTAAAAATCCAGGGTGCATGTTTGTACACATTTATGTCCTTGAGTTTCACAACAAGGTGAATGTACTTAGCGCCACTGAACTGTACAGTTAAATATGGTTACAATTGTATGACTAATATTATGTGACTTTTACCACAACAAAGAAGCATTTTAAAAAAGGAAGTGACGATATTTTGGAGATTGGTAAAAAGGTTCCACTGCGGTATGGGGGTGTCAGAAACACTTAGTAAACTACAATTGAGGTTATGGTAACAATAAAATCAGTATTAATGTTAAAAAAAAAAAAAACTGTCCATCTAGAAGGAATAAATGGATGTTTTCTCAACTCACAGTATGAGTTCACCCAAGCAGACAACCTGTATAAAAGTGACACCTGAGAAGTCTTCTAGAATTACATTTCATGGTCTATAGATGCTTCATTATAACAGATCAAATCAGCTTGACTGGTTCCCAAGTTTCAGGCATTAAGTCTAAGTTCTGAGCTGAGACTTGGTTTCCTAGTTACTAAAGAAAAACTGTGGCCAGTATAAGGGCCAGATGCTTGTCTCACCGCATCTCAGTACCTTAAAATAGCTCTTATATTCTAGGCATAATAAATGTGCCATACACCAAATGATTTATCTGAATTATTTCCCTTAATCCTTATAGTGACTATAAAAATTGTACTATGATTACCCCCATTTGAGAAATAAAGAAGCTCAGAGTCTGAAAGATTAGGGAAAATCAGAGCGCTTATGAATGACAGAGGAATCTGGGTTAAATTCCTCCTGATTCAGAAATCCCAGATCGTCACAACATTACCAAGTGGCCTCATCTGAGGTTCAGAGGCCTACATTATTGTTCTAAGTTCTTTGTAATGTTAGAAATGAACTTTTTTTCTCTATTTCTGTTCTGGTTCTAAGCTCAAAGGCAAAGCAATTCTGCACGCATTCGAAGACATCTCTCATATCCCCCCAAAGCATCTCTTTCCCTAGTTAGACACTCTTCCATCCTTCAGCTGTTGCTGCCCTTATGTTCCCCACTTTTATATCCCGGTTACCATCCTCCAGGTGAGCTTCCAAGATGGTCCCCTCACTTGAAAGTAGTATGCTTGAAACATATTGCGACAGCGTATGTTCAAGGCATATTCAGCACAATGGATCCATCAGCCATCATGTTCTGTACCTCATAGTCCGCTTAATGCTGTCCTAAATCACACTGACCTTTTAAGCAGCCATATCACACTGTTGACTCATTCTGAGTTCATGCTAACAGTAATTCCCAAGTGTCTTTTTAAAAACCTGTATTTCTGTCATGTCTTTCTCAGCCTGCATTTTTACAGTTGTTATCCTATCCAAATATGCAGTACTATATTTGTACCCATAAAGTTTTATTTCTTGCAGCCGGCTGAAAATATTTTAATTCTTGACTCCTTCAGTTTATTGGAATTCCCTCCAACTTTACATGACCGGTAGGCTATTTGTCTTCATTAAATTCATTGATTAAAATCTACTTGGTGGTCTGGATAACAAGATTTCTGCTATACTCACAGAAACATTTCTCCAGACTTACACTGATCTCCTTAGAGAGTCATCAGAGTCATAGGTTAAGATCCTTTGACACTGTAAATCCATCTAAATGCATCAGCCTCCACCTCACATTTCTTCATCTTGACAAGGATACCAAATTTTTGTCAAATGTCTTTCTAAATGTCAGATAGACTATATCTATCTTTTGTGACCTTGACAAAAAAGGAAGAAAGAAAGCTAGATAGATGATAGATAGAAATGGAGCTATTCTATCGATGATAATATATTCTGAATGATCTTCTGTTAGATTTAGTTTAGTGTATACCCCTTTAGGGGGAAGGCAATGGCACCCCACCCCAGTACTTTTGCCTGGAAAATCCCATGGACAGAGGATCCTGGTAGGCTCCAGTCCATTGGGTTGCTAAGAGTCGGACACGACTGAGCGACTTCACTTTCACTTTTCACTTTCATGCATTGGAGAAGGAAATGGCAACCCACTCCAGTGTTCTTGCCTGGAGAGTCCCAGGGACGGGGGAGCCTGGTGAGCTTCCATCTGTGGGGTTGCACAGAGTCAGACACGACTGAAGCGACGCAGCAGCAGCAGCAGCAGCATACCCCTTTATATTCAATAGTAACTTTCCATCTGCCTTATAAACAATGAATTTTAGAATTTTGCTTGGTATCTAAAATAAACTTACTAGTTCATAGATATCAGAATTCACTTTTCTTTTTCCCTTTAACAAAAAATGAATTTCACTTCTGGGAAAGATGTAGTAGGTTGTGGCAAGTCAATGTTTCTCCTGGCAGCTAGAGGGAAAAACACATAAATTACAAAAATTGTATGTTTCAAGATATCACAAAGTTGTGGAGTTGATGATGACTAGGAGAACTAAAATTTCAGAGTTGAAAGAGCCTTTCCCAGGAGAGTTGAAAATCACCAAACATTTTCTTTCCTGGGGTCATTGAACAATTCCAAAATAGACATGAAGTTTGAAGTTGGTCCTTGCAGAAGGACTCGACCAGGGAAGGGAGAAACAAGTTGTGAATTTAGAGGTTTAACAGCTGCTGACCTGTATTAGTAACTAGAGAAGCCCTAGATGCAAGGTCAGTTTTGGCCATGGGTCAGTGCTTAAGTTCTGAGGCAGCATGAGAGGCTGGGGTGGGGGCTAAGTTGTGAAGGCAAAATAAAGTCTTTCATAATGTCATGGTCTTTAGGATTAAAAAAAAACAACAACAACAAGAGAGTCTTTTCTGACATATATTACTGCCCTTAAAACATTTCCCAGACTTTAAAACTATGTAGGGCAAGAACCTCAAGAACTACATTGAAAGCCCCTAGAGGTCAGAGTCAAAGCTTCTAGTAAATAGCAATGCCAAGGAGATGGGGACCACAAAGAACTTAGCCCAGGGATGAACCAGAGGTAAACTAGATCTTAGGAAAAACTCTAACCCAGTCCCAACAGAGATCTTCCATGACTAGACTGAAGTGACATGCTTCAAACTGAGTTCCTAACAGAAAAAAAAAAAGTAAGAACTTTCTTGAATGGAAAATAGCATCACGTACAGCTTTCAGTTTCTTTTATTCACATGATGATACTATAAAAAGCTGCTATGTATGTGGAGTGAGAATAATGTGACCAAAAGAAAAAACATTCAAAAAAAGATAATTCAGATACTATACCACAATATATGTCACATTTTTAAAAAGACTAAAAAAAATATTTCTATGAGGCAGTCAACAAAATGTAAAGGCAAAGAGACTGGAAAGAGAGCATTTGTATATTTCTGATAAGGAATAAACACTCAAAATACATATAAACAATTCAGATAACTCAATAACAAAAAATCCAATTAAAAATGGGTAGAGGAACTGAATAGATATTTTCCAAAAAAGATATACAAATAGCCAATAGGCACATGAAAAGGTGCTCAACATGATTAATCGTCAAAGAAATGCAAGTCAAAACCACAATGAGCTATGACCTCAAACCTGTTAGAATGGCTGGCATCAAGCAGTGTCATCAACGGGTGCTGAGAATAATGTGAAGAAAAGGGAATTCTAATGCATTGGAGGGAATGTAAATTTATGCAGCCACAATGGAAAAAAGTATGGAGGTTCCTCAAAAATTTCTAAATAGAACCACCAGAAGATCTGGCAGTCCCACATCTGAGTGTATATCCAAAGGAAATGAAAACAGGATCTAAAAGAGGTATCTGTACTCCCATGTTCATTAAGCATTATCCACAATAGCCAAGATATGGAAACAATATGTACCTGTCAACATATGAATGGAAAAGAAGATGTGGCATATACACGAAGGAATATTATTCAGCCATGAAAGAAAAAAGTGAAGTCTCTCAGTTGTGTCTGACTCTTTGTGACCCCATGGACTGTAGCCTACCAGGTTCCTCCGTCCATGTGATTTTCCAGGCAAGAGTACTGGAGTGGAGTGCCACTGCCATCTCCAGGGGATCTTCCCGATCCAGGGATCGAACCCTAATCTCCTGCGTTTCAGGCAGGCGCTTTACCCTCTAAGAAAGAAGGAAATTCTACTGCTTGTAACAACCATGGATGGACTTTGAGGGCATTATGCTAAGTGAAATTAGACAGAGAAAAACAAATACTGTAGAATATAACCTATCTGTAGAAACTGAAAAAGCCAAACTCTTAGAAACAGATAGTAGAATGGTGCTTATTAGGAGCTGGCAGAGGGTGGGAGGTGGATGGAAATGGGGGGATCAAAGGGTTGGTAAAAGGTTGCAAGCTTCCATTTATAATATGAGTAAGTTCTGGGTTTCCAATACAGCGTGGTAATTACTGTCAATACTACTATATTGTATATCTGAAACTTGCTAGGAGACTGTCTCTTAAATGTTCTCACCACAAAAAAGAAGTGGAAGTTATGTGACAAGATGGAGGTGTTAGCTGACACTATGGTGGCCATCATTTTTGCAATATATAAATGTATCAAATCAGCAAGTTGTACACCAACTTATACAGTGTTGCTTATCAATTACATCTCAATAAAGCTGAAAAAGAAAGGAATGAAAACTTTTCAAACCCATCTGAGCGTTTACCAAAATAGGTACTGGGTAGTAAGATAGGCCTCAGAAAATGTTGAAGAATCATGCAAAATATACTTCTAATCACATTGGAATTAAAGTGGATGAAAATGAAGAAAGAGCAACAGTAGCAGGTGTCATGCAGCTACAGAGTGCTTTAGGGGAAAATTTTTATCTTCAAATAGATACTTTAGGGGAAAAAGATTGAGAGTGATGGATCTAAGCTTCTAACTCAAGTGTCTACCTAAAGAATAGCAATATTAACCTAAAGGAAGTAGAAAGATGTGAATAGTAAAAATAAAAGCAAAAATCAATACACAGAAAGTAGACAGACAACAGAGAAAAAGACATAAACAAGACCAAAAGTCATTTCTTTGAAGAGATTAATGGAGGTGATAAATACCTACCAAGATCAATTCAGCAAAAAGAGAGAACACCTATTACCAATATTAGGAATAGTAGAAGAGACTTCACTACAAATCTTGGACATAAAAATGTAAGAAGGGAATACTAAGAGCAACCTCCTGCCAAAAAATTTGATAACATAAATTAAATGGGCAAAATCTTTGAAAAGCACTATTTAACAAAACTTACCCAAGAAGTAATAAGAGGTCTATTAGTTCAGTATCTATTAACAAAATTGAGTTCTTAATCAAAAGCATTCCCTCAAAGAAAATTCCAGGACTAGGTGACTTCATTGATAAATTCTGTTCTATACAACTACAAATCAAATATAAATCAAATTTTGAAACCCTAAAAAAAAAGGAGACACGCTTTCCTTTGCATTTGACACTTGGCCTATAATTCTCCCTCTCCCCAAAATGCCATCTATTCCCCAACCTCCTGATACATAGTACCTGCATCTCTCTTTGAAATCAAATGCAATATATGTTCTCAGGGGGTCCTTCCTTCCTATCCTCTATAGCATGCTGTGTGTCCCCCATAACACCATGTCAAACTATTACTGCCTAGTCATTTGTTAATATTCATGTCTCTCGATAGATAGGGACATATATCTATATATCTTTCCATATAATATATGGGTTGCAATATATAATTTGGGGTTATATATATAAGAGGAAGATCCACTGGAGAAGGGATAGACCAACCACTCCAGTATTCTTGGGCTTCCCTTGTGGCTTAGCTGGTAAAGAAGCTGCCTGCAACGCAAGAGACCCGGATTTAATCCCTGGGTTGGGAAGATCCTCTGAAGAAGGGAAAGGCTACCTATTCCAGTATTCTGGCCTGGAGAATTCCATGGACTGTATAATCCATGGGGTCACAAAGAGTCGGACACGACTGAGCAACTTTCGATTTCATAGAGATGTACAATATGAATTACATACAAATAATTACATATATATATATATATATGGAATACTTTATGTCTGGACCCTTCAGACATCCTGGCATACAGTAGAGCACGTGATGTTGAAAAAAACATCCATGTAGAAGGGAGACAGGAAGACTTGCTCCCAGCTCCAATCCTTAGCACAAGGAAGTGCCAATTTCCCAAGCTGTAACATGGAATATTAAAAAGCAGACACATTACTTTGCCAACATAGGTCCATCTAGTCAAAGCTTTGGTTTTCCCATTAGTCATGTATGGATGTGAGAGTTGGACCATAAAGAAATCTGAGCGCCGAAGAATTGATGCTTTTGAACTGTGGTGTTGGAGAAGACTCTTGAGAGTCCCTTGGATAGCAAGGAGATCCAACCAGTCCATCCTAAAGGATATCAGTCCTGAATATTCATTGGAAGGACTGATGCTAAAGCTGAAACTCTAATACTTTGGCCACCTGATGCAGAGAACTGACTCATTTGAGAAGACCCTCATGCTGGGAAAGATTGAAGGCAGGAGGAGAAGGGGACAACAGAGGATGAGATGGTTGGATGACATCACCGACTCAATGGACATGAGTTTGAGTCAGCTCCGGGAGTTGATGATAGACAGGGAAGCATGGCATGAGTACACTGGGTCACAAAGAGTCGGACACGACTGAGCGACTGAACTGAACTGAACATAGAATACCTGAATTCATTAGTCATGAGCTAATTCTGACTTTTAAAGACATAAAATTAATAATTCATTAACAACTACATGTTAGTATTTGAAATGTGCCTGTTCATTAAGTACAGCTTCATGAAAACAAAACTGCTACTGCTGCTGCTAAGTCACTTCAGTCGTGTCCGACTCTGTGTGACCCCATGGACGGCAGCCCACCAGGCTCCCCTGTCCCTGGGATTCTCCAGGCAAGAACACTGGAGTGGGTTGCCAGTTCCTTCTCCAATGCATAAAAGTGAAAAGTGAAAGTGAAGTCGCTCAGTCGTGTCCGACTCTTAGCGACCCCATGGACTGCAGCCCACCAGGCTCCTCCATCCATGGGATTTTCTAGGCAAGAGTACTGCAGTAGGGTGCCATTGCCTTCTCTGAAAACAAAGCTACCTAACTATATAAATGTTTAAACTAAAAGTCTGCAGTCACTGCCATGATTTCATAAGCAATAAAGTGAATGAGGTCAAAGTCAATTTCCACTCACCCAGCATAAATCGTTGATCAGTCTGGACAAGGAGAGAGGTACTGGCCCTCTCCCAGGCTGAGCTAATCGTTTCCGGTAGCACGTGCCATGACTCGCCCTGGGCAATGTGACTGAGTGCAGTACATCACCATGTCCCTGCTAGAGATCATCAGATGAGTTCTCAGTCAGTGACCTGTGGCCAGGATCCCCACAACACCACACTTGCCTGGCCACACAGGACAGAAGGGTACAGCTAGGAGAGCTCTGGACTCGGCAGGTGCAGCCTCAGAGCACGAGACTGGATGCAGAAGAAACTTCTCAGCACAGTGCAAGCCCTTCCCTCCGCAGGGAGCACCCAGCCACCTCCACCCACTGACCTCGGGTACCCCATTGTCTGCATCGTTCTTTTGCTGTATGGATGCCCTTGGGTTGTTATTTCATGCCTTGGCACCTAATCGTTGCTCAAAGCCGCCCAGCTAACCTCCCCTTCTTCAAAGAGGACTGGAGTGGGTTGCCATTTCCTTCTCCAAGGTATTTTCCCAACCCAGGGATCAAACCTGGGGCTCCCGCATTCCAAGCAGATTCTTTGCCATCTGAGTCACAGGTAGGATATCTATTATACAATTAAAGACAGAAACTGAGGAAAGAGCACAAACAGACCACCGTGGCTTAGTTGTTCAGTCATGTCCACCTCTTTGCGACCCCATGAATTGTAGCCCATTGGGCTCCTCTGCCCATGAGATTTCCCAGGCAATACTGGAGTGAGTTGCCATTTCCTTCTCCAGGGGATCTGCCCGACCCAGGAATCGAACACACATCTCCTGCGTCTTCTGCATTGGTGGACAGATTCTTTACCACTGAGCCACCTGGGAAGCCCAACAGACCACCATCAAGATGCTCAATAGACGTGATAGCCAAGGCAGAAAGAGAAGTTGGGAAAAGGTTCCAACCCAGGAGACATCCTCTCACGTCCAGCCCAGCCCACATATTTCAGACTCAGTACTTGTATGAATCCTGCTGCTGCTGCTGCTGCTAAGTCGTGTCCGACTCTGTGCGACCCCATAGACGGCAGCCCGCCAGGCTCCCCCGTCCCTGGGATTCTCCAAGCAAAAACACTGGAGTGGGTTGCCATTTCCTTCTCCAATGCATGAAAATGAGAAGTGAAAGTGAAGTCGCTCAGTCGTGTCCGACTCTTAGCGACCCCATGGACTGCAGCCCACCAGGCTCCTCCATCCATGGGATTTTCCAGGCAAGAGTACTGGAGTGGGGTGCCATTGCCTTCTCCGTATGAATCCTATTCCCATGTAAATTAGATCTCACCCCTAATTCTTTTTCACAGAAATCTCATAATACTTTTAGTAGCCTGTTATTATATAATGACTTGTCTGTTTGCTTCTGGGATAGCCTTTCCCCAACACACTCTCAGACTCACAAAGGCAGATTTTGTCAGTACTACACTCTTAGCACCCTGGAGAAGGGCGTGGCAACCCACTCCAGTACTCTTGCCTGGAGAATCCCATGGACAGAGGAGCCTGGTGGGCTACAGTCCAAGGGGGCACAAAGAGTTGGACACGACTGAGGGACTAACACACACACACACTCTTAGCAAGGGCCTAGCACCCAGCAGGTGTGAGTATTTGTTAAAGGAATGAATGGATAGGCGTGTGGGGATTCTATGTGAGAGGGCTGCAAAATCTGAGGGATCCTTACAGCACAAAGTCTTCACGGGGCTTTGGAGCCTTTGAAGAGTTCTGAAAGGCTGCTTTGGGTTTTTGTTCCAGGGCCCTCTGGGGGAGACTGCTTTCCTTCTTAGCAACATGAGTGCCCAGGGTAAGGTCCAGAGCAGATAAGTCAAAGACCTAACCACTTACAGATTTTCCCAGACTTGAGACACATAAGGACTTAAAAGTAGGGCTATTTAAATTTCTTTCTTGTTTACACATCCCAGTTCACAGTAGAGAAAAAGAGGCAAGGATTCAGGGCAGAAGTTCAAGTCACAAACGAAGGACGAGCATTTGGTTGGCATAGTCTTTGTAGAGTATTTTAAGATCTTTGCTTTGAGCATGGGATACAGGAGATTTGACTACTGAAATAAATTAAAAGTTTCTTTCTTAATTACTAAAAGAATTTTATTTTTTAATTTTTAAAATTTTTAATTGAAAGACAATTGCTTTACAATGTTGTGTTAGTTTCTGCTGTAAACAACATGAATCACACATCTACCCCCTCCTTCTTGAACCTCCCTCTCTCCCATCCCCATCCCACCCAAATTAAAGTTTCTTGAGGACAAGAGATTTGTTTTACTCTATATGAAGGTGTCAGTCGTTCAGTCATGTCCAGCTCTTTGTGATCCCATGGACTGTAGCCCACCAGGCTTCTCTGTCCATAGGATTTCCCAGGCAAGAATACTGGAGTGAGTTTCCATTTCCTCCTCCCTGGGATCTTCACAACCTAGGGATTGAACCCAGGTCTCCTACACTGAAGGAAGGTTCTTTACCATCTGAGCTACCAGGGAAGCCCTTTACACTATATGGCCTTCCTTAAATCATTTTATTTTTTCAAATTATTTCTTACCCCCATAAAAAAGTATACAGTATACATTATAATGTATATAATTTGCATATATTTAACATATACCTAATAACGTATACATTATAATATACACATATGCATTTTAATATAACAAATATTTCAAATACTTACATCTCAAGGTATCTCTACAGGCTCAAGCCACTTGTGACTAATTGACCAAAGATGCTGGGAAAACACTTGGCCTGCACTCAGACAGGAGCTTCCCCAGATTATATTAATAGAAGCGCCTGACAACTCAGGGGCTGCCTGCACTGCTGTTCCCATGGAAACCGACATTAGATCTCAGAAGCCCAAAGCATGAGGCCTTAAACTAATCATTGTGGAAAAAAAAAAAAAATAAAAAATAACAACCCATTTTCTTCTCACAATGTGGAAATGGTGATTAGGTTAATAGACCCTGATCCCTTTTCCTGGGGGTATGCTTTTTATAAAAAATAAGGACAGAAATCCATCCTATGAAAACTTTTTCCACACCTGTTCATTCCAAACTACATCAATACCCTTCCCCCGCTAACACTTCAAAATTCAATAGGACCCCCAGCCAACAATTAAGTAGGAATTACAATACTAAACCACACAGCCTGGGTCTGGATCTGTTTCTTTTGATCGCTTTACTACAAGCATTGAAAGAGAAAAAAAGAGAAAACAAAATTAAGTGAAAAACCGAGACCTCTCTGGATTAAGAGTTTAACTGTGTGTATTACTTTCTTACTCTGCAGTTCTAAATGGAATACACTGGAGTTTATGGATAAAATATGATTCATAAGCAAGCTTAACTAGCTGGCATCTGTACTACATAAAATGCAAGGGTAGGCATTCATTTCCATTAATGCTACTTGTATAAGGAATAAAACCAGTCATGCTGACCATCTGGCTGACCCCAATTTCATAAACTAAACAAGAGAGAAATCGTAAATGTGCATTTCCATCAAAGGAACAGAATTACCTGGAGAAAAAGATACTGCAAATCTAAGAGTGAGGTTGCAGCATTCTTTTTCAGTAAATTGTGGAAAACAGACCAACTCCTAGTGTCTTATGAGCAGGAAGAGAAGACTGAACACAAAGTTGCTTGAATTTAGATATGAATAAAGCTCATAGGACTTCCCTGGTGGTCCAGTAGTTAAGACTGGGCACTTCCAATGCAGCAGTCACACGTTCAGACCCTGGTGAGGGAACTAAGATCTCAAATGCCACATTGTGCGGCCAAAAAAAAGGAACCCACCTCATATATTTACTGTAACACTTATCTTATCTCTAGGTCAATCACACATGTCTTAACCCACCAAGCCATCCTGTCCTTTGCAAACAGCAACAGTGATTATAGCCTCTGTCTCTGTTTATCATCCAACCTAGCTTAGACGGCTACTCAATTGGCAATTAAATATTTTGCAAAACATTGCCCGCTAATTTCATTTTGCTAAATATTATCTGCATTCCTGTATATCACTAACATATTTAACTGTCTGATTTACATTACGATTAGAGATACCAAGGGAATATTTCATGCAAAGATGGGCACAATAAATGACAGAAGTGGTATGGATCTAACAGAAGCAAAAGATATTAAGAAGAGGTGGCAAGAATACACAGAAGAACTATACAAAAAAAGATCTTCATGACCAAAATAACAACAATGGTGTGATCAATCACTTAGAACCAGATATCCTGGAATGCGAAGTCAAGTGGGCCTTAGAAAGCATCACTACGAACAAAGCTAGTGGAGGTGATGAAACTCCAGTTGAGCTATTTCAAATCCTAAAAGATGATGCTGTGGAAGTGCTGCACTCAATATGCTAGCAAATCTGGAAAACTCAGCAGTGGCCACAGGACTGGAAAAGGTCACTTTTCATTCTAATCCCAAAGAAAGGTAATGCCAAAGAATGCTCGAACTACCACACAACTGCACTCATCTTACACGCTAGTAAAGTAATGCTCAAAGTTCTTCAAGCCAGGCTTCAACAGCACATGAATTGTGAACTTCCAGATGCTCAAACTGGATTTAGAAAAGGCAGAAGAACCAGAGATCAAATTGCCAACATCCATTGGATCATCGAAAAAGCAAGAGAGTTCCAGAAAAACATCTACTTCTGCTTTATTGACTACACCAAAGCCTTTGACTATGCGTAGCACAACAAACTGTGGAAAATTCTGAAAGAGATGGGAATACCAGACCACCTGACCTGCCTCTTGAGAAATCTGTATGCAGGTCAAGAAGATGAACTGAACAATGGACTGGTTCTAAATTGGGAAAGGAGTACATCAAGGTTGTATCGTTGTCACCCTGCTTATTTAACTTACATGCAGAGTACAACATGAGAAATGCTGGACTGGATAAAGCACAAGCTGGAATCAAGACTGCTGGGCGAAATATCAATAACCTCAGATATACAGATGACACTACCCTTATGGCAAAAAGTGAAGAAGAATTAAAGAGCCTCTTGATGAAAGTGAAAGAGGAGAATGAAAAGTTGGTTTAAAACTTAACATTCAAAAAACTAAGATCATGGCATCTGGTCTCATCACTTCATGACAAATGGATGGGGAAATAATGGCAACAGTGAGAGATTTTATTTTTTTCTGGCTCCAAAATCACTGCAGATGGTGACTTCAGCCATGAAATTAAAAGACACTTGATTCTTGGAAGAAAAGTTATGACCAACCTGCTGCTGCTGCTAAGTCGCTTCAGTCGTGTCCAACTCTGTGCGACCCCATAGACGGAAGCCCACCAGGCTCCCCTGTCCCTGGGATTCTCCAGGCAAGAATACTGGAGTGGGTTGCCAGTTCCTTCTCCAATGCATGAAAGTGAAAAGTGAAAGTGAAGTCGCTCAGTCATGTCCAACTCTTAGCGACCCCATGGACTGGAGCCTACCAGGCTCCTCCGTCCATGGGATCTTCCAGGCAAAAGTACTGGGGTGGGGTGCCATTGCCTTCCCCATGACCAACCTAGATAGCATATTAAAAAGCAGAGACATTACTTTGCCAGCATAGGTCTGTCTAGTCAAAGCTATGGTTTTTCCAGTAGTCATGTATAGATGTGAGAGTTGGACTATAAAGAAAGCTGAGCACAGAAGAATTGATGCTTTTGAACTGTGGTGTTGGAGAAGACTCTCGAGAGTCCCTTGGACTTGGATCCAACCAGTCCATCCTAAAGGAAATCAGTCCTGAATATTCACTGGAAGGACTGATCCTGAAGCCGAAACTCCAATACTTTGGCCACCTGATTCGAAGAACTGACTAATTGGAAAAGACCCTGATGCTGGGAAAGATTGAAGGTAGGAGGAGAAGGGGACAACAGAGGATGAGATGGTTGGATGGCATCACTCAATGGACATGAGTTTGAGTAGACTCCGGCAGTTGATGGTGGACAGAGAAGCCTGGCATACTGCAGTCCACGGGGTTGCAAAGAGTCGGACATGACTAAGCAACTGAATTGAACTAAACTGATATGCTGTCTGCAGTGTGGAAGTAATGTTCCATTTCTATCCAATACTATTCAGCTTTGTTTCATAAAACATAAAAATATACCCAATTATGATTTTATCATGTGTTAATTAAATAAGTAGTTGGCACTTTAAATATCTTAAAATTCTGGTCTATTTCTCTACAGATGTTTAAGAATATTTTGGCCATATTTGAAGAAGGGATGAGGGCTTTTATATGGGCTAGAAATACACTATTACTTAAAATAATGGGATATGTGATCCTAGTATTTAAATATTTACTATTTAAACCTACTTTTTAAATGGCAAACATTCCAAAATGTTCCTGTTTATAACATTAAAAAGTTATTTTCTAATTCTAAAGGAAATGCCTATTTAATATGAAAGAGCTATAAAACAGAAAAATCACAAAGAATAAAATTATTTATAATCCAATAGCCCATATCAATTGGTATAAATTTTGGAATCAGCTTGTCAATTTCTACCAAAAAATCACCTAAGACTCTGATAGGGGTCGTGCTAAATCAGTCTGGAGCATATTATCATCTTACCAGTGTTAAGTCCTCTGATCCATGAACAGAAGATGTTTTTTCCATTTATTTATATCCTCTTGAATTTATTTCATCAATGATTTATGGTTCCAGGGTATACATTTTGCACTTCTTTTGTTAAACTTATCCTTAAGAATGTTGTTATTTTTTGTGCTATTGTGAATTGGAATTCCTTTCTTAATTTCATTTTCAGTTTGTTCATTACAAATGTATAAAATTGCAATTGACTTTTTTATGTTGATCCTCTATCCTAAGACCTTGCTGAACTCACTTATAGTTTTAATGAATCTCTTAGGATTTTCTGTATGTAACATCTGGTTATTTACATATTGGAGGAAAAAGAACAGTTTATGATGCACATGAGTGAGTGAGTGTGAGTCACTCAGTCATGTCTGACTCTTTGTGACCCCATGGACTGTAGCCCACCAGGCTCCTCTATCCATGGGATTCTCCAGGCAAGAATACTGGAATGCCATGCCATTCCCTTCTCTAGGGGATTTTCCAGACTCAGGGATCGAACTGGGGTCTCCTGTATTGCAGATAAATTCTTTACTATTTGAGCTGCCAGGGAAGCCACATACACATACATCTATCATAAGAACTCCACCTTATAAGTCCCAGCATCCACCCATTATAGCATTGACCCAGGCTAAAATTCAGCATGCCGATTAATGCTTAAAAAATGCTTGCTCCTTGGAAGGAAAGTTATGACCAACCTAGATAGCATATTCAAAAGCAGAGACATTACTTTACCAACAAGTTCGCCTAGTCAAGGCTTGGTCTTTCCTGTGGTCATGTATGGATGTGAGGCTGGACTGTGAAGAAGGCTGAGCGCGAAGATTGATGCTTTTGAACTGTGGTGTTGGAGAAGACTCTTGAGAGTCCCTTGGACTGCAGAAGATCCAACCAGTCCATTCTGAAGGAGATCAATCCTGGAATTTCTTTGGAAGGAATGATGCTAAAGCTGAAACTCCAGTATTTTGGCCACCTCATGCCAAGAGTTGACTCATTGGAGAAGACTCTGATGCTGGGAGGGATTGAGGGCAGGAGGAGAAGGGGACGACAGAGGATGAGATGGCTGGATGGCATCACTGACTCGATGGATGCGAGTCTGGTGACCTCCGGGAGCTGGTGATGGACAGGGAGGCCTGGCCTGCTGCGGTTCATGGGGTCGCAAGAGTCGGACACGACTGAGCGACTGATCTGATCTGATCTGAAGGCTTGGGAGCGACCATTTAAGAGCGACCTCGCCTGCCCGCGACCGGCGCACCATTTAAGAGCGACCTCGCCTGCCCGCGACCGGCGCGCCACTTAAGAGCGCCCCGCCGGCTGCGTCTCGCACTAAGAGCGCGGCCGAGAGGAGCTACCCCACGACCGAGGAAGGACGGCGGTGAGGGCCAGCGCACTAAGCACGGCCGAGAAGAGCTACCCCACGACCGAGGTCAGAAAGGGCGGCAGTGAGGAGAGACCCCTCGTCCAAGGTAAGGTGCGATGGCTGTGTTTCGCTGGCCGGGAGCAGCCAGGAGCAGCCGGGATGAGATACCCCACGCCCAAGGTAAGAGAAACCCAAGTAAGACAGTAGGTCTTGAAAGAGGGCATCAGAGGGCAAATACACTAAAACCATTCTCACAGATAACTAGTCAATCTAATCACACAAGGACCACACCCTTGTCTAACTCAATGACATTAAGCCATGCCCGAGGGGCAACCTGGGATGGGCGGGTCATGGTGGAGAGATATGACAGGGTGTGGTCCACTGGAGAAGGGAATGGCAAACCACTTCAGTATTCTTGCCTTGAGAACCCCATGAACAGTATGAAAAGACAAAATGATAGGATACTGAAAAAGAAACTCCCCAGGTCAGTAGGGGCCCAATATGCTACTGGAGATCAGTGGAGAAATAACTCCAGAAAGAATGAAAGGATGGAGCCAAAACAAAAAGAATACCCAGCTGTGGATGTGTCTGGTGATAGAAGCAAAGTCCCATGCTGTAAAGAGCAATATTGCATAGGAACCTGGAATGTCAGGTCCATGAATCAAGGCAAATTGGAAGTGGTCAAACAAGAGATGGCAAGAGTGAATGTTGACATTCTAGGAATTAGCGAACTAAAATGGACTGGAATGGGTGAATTTAACTCAGATGACCATTATATCTACTACTGTGGACAGGAATCCCTCAGAAGAAATGGAGTGGCCATCATGGTCAACAAAAGACTCCGAAATGCAGTACTTGGATGCAATCTCAAAAATGACAGAATGATCTCTGTTCGTTTCCAAGGCAAACCATTCAGTGTCACAGTAATCCAAATCTATGCCCCAACCAGTAACGCCGAAGAAGCTGAAGTTGAAAGGTTCTATGAAGACCTACTTTACTAGCGTGTGAGATGAGTACAATTGTTCGGTAGTTTGAGCACTCCTTGGCATTGCCTTTCTTTGGGATTGGGATGAAAACTGACCTTTTCCAGTACTGTGGCCAGTGCTGAGTTTTCCAAATTTGCTGACATATTGAGTGCAGCACTTTCACAGCATCATCTTTCAGGACTTGGATTAGTTCCACTGGAATTCCATCACCTCCACTAGCTTTGTTCGTAGTGATGCTTTCTAAGGCCCATTTGACTTCACATTCCAAGATGTCTGGCTCTAGGTCAGTGATCACATCATCATGATTGTCTAGGTCTTGAAGCTCTTTTTTGTACAGTTCTTCTGTGTATTCTTGCCACCTCTTCTTAATATCTTCTGCTTCTGTTAGGTCCACACCATCTCTGTCCTTTATCGTGCCCATCTTTGCATGAAATGTTCCTTTGGTATCTCTGATTTTCTTGAAGAGATCCCTAGTCTTTCCCATTCTGTTGTTTTCCTCTATTTCTTTGCATTGATCACTGAAGAAGGCTTTCTTATCTCTTCTTGCTATTCTTTGGAACTCTGCATTTAGATGTTTATATCTTTCCTTTTCTCCTTTGCTTTTCGCTTCTCTTCTTTTCACAGCTATTTGTAAGGCCTCCCCAGACAGCCATTTTGCTTTTTTGCATTTCTTTTCCATGGGGGTGGTCTTGATTCCTGTCTCCTGTACAATGTCACGAACCTCATTCCATAGTTCATCAGGCACTCTATCTATCAGATCTAGGCCCTTAAATCTATTTCTCACTTCCACTGTATAATCATAAGGGATTTGATTTAGGTCATACCTGAATGGTCTAGTGGTTTTCCCTACTTTCTTCAATTTCAGTCTGAATTTGGCAATAAGGAGTTCATGGTCCGAGCCACAGTCAGCTCCTGGTCTTGTTTTTGCTGATTGTATAGAGCTTCTCCATCTTTGGCTGCAAAGAATATAATCGATCTGATTTCGGTGTTGACCATCTGGTGATGTCCATGTATAGAGTCTTCTCTTGTGTTGTTGGAAGAGGGTATTTGCTATGACCAATGCATTTTCTTGGCAAAACTCTGTTAGTCTTTGCCCTGCTTCATTCCGTATTCCAAGGCCAAATTTGCCTGTTACTCCAGGTGTTTCTTGACTTCCTACTTTTGCATTCCAGTCCCCTATAATGAAAAGGACATCTTTTTTGGGTGTTAGTTCTAAAAGGTCTTGTAGGTCTTCATAGAACCTTTCAACTTCAGCTTCTTCAGCGTTACTGGTTGGGGCATAGACTTGGATTACTGTGACATTGAATGGTTTGCCTTGGATACGAACAGAGATCATTCTGTCATTTTTGAGATTGCATCCAAGTACTGCATTTCGGACTCTTTTGTTGACCATGATGGCCACTCCATTTCTTCTGAGGGATTCCTGTCCACAGTAGTAGATATAATGGTCATCTGAGTTAAATTCACCCATTCCAGTCCATTTTAGTTCGCTAATTCCTAGAATGTCAACATTCACTCTTGCCATCTCTTGTTTGACCACTTCCAATTTGCCTTGATTCATGGACCTGACATTCCAGGTTCCTATGCAGTATTGCTCTTTACAGCATCGGACTTTGCTTCTATCACCAGACACATCCACAGCTGGGTATTCTTTTTGTTTTGCCTCCATCCTTTCATTCTTTCTGGAGTTATTTCTCCACTGATCTCCAGTAGCATATTGGGCCCTTACTGACCTGGGGAGTTTCTCTTTCAGTATCCTATCATTTTGTCTTTTCATACTGTTCATGGGGTTCTCAAGGCAAGAATACTGAAGTGGTTTGCCATTCCCTTCTCCAGCGGACCACACCCTGTCATATCTCTCCACCATGACCCGCCCATCCCAGGTTGCCCCTCGGGCATGGCTTAATGTCATTGAGTTAGACAAGGGTGTGGTCCTTGTGTGATTAGATTGACTAGTTTTCTGTGAGAATGGTTTTAGTATATTTGCCCTCTGATGCCCTCTTTCAAGACCTACTGTCTTACTTGGGTTTCTCTTACCTTGGGCGTGGGGTATCTCATCCCGGCTGCTCCTGGCTGCTCCCGGCCAGCGAAGCACAGCCATCGCACCTTACCTTGGACGAGGGGTCTCTCCTCACTGCCGCCCTTCCTGACCCAAAGAAAGGCAATGCCAAGGAGTGCTCAAACTACCGAACAATTGCACTCATCTCACACGCTAGTAAAGTAATGCTCAAAATTCTCCAAGCCAGGCTTCAGCAATATGTGAACCGTGAACTTCCTGATGTTCAAGCTGGTTTTAGAAAAGGCAGAGGAACCAGAGATCAAATTGCCAACATCCACTGGATCATGGAAAAAGCAAGAGAGTTCCAGAAAAACATCTATTTCTGCTTTATTGACTATGCCAAAGCCTTTGACTGTGTGGATCACAATAAACTATGGAAAATTCTTAAAGAAATGGGAATACCAGACCACCTGATCTGCCTCTTAAGAAATCTGTATGCAGGTCAGGAAGTAACAGTTAGAACTGGTCATGGAAAAACAGACTGGTTCCAAATAGGAAAAGGAGTACGTCAAGGCTGCATATTTTCAACATGTTTATTTAACTTATATGCAGAGTACATCATGAGAAATGCTGGACTGGAAGAAACACAAGTTGGAATCAAGATTGCCGGGAGAAATATCAATCACCTCAGATATGCAGATGACACCACTCTTATGGCAGAAAGTGAAGAGGGGCTAAAAAGCCTCTTGATGAAAGTGAAAGTGGAGAGTGAAAAGGTTGGCTTAAAGCTCAACATTCAGAAAACGAAGATCATGGCATCTGGTC
The DNA here is from genome assembly GCA_935064755.1 of Tragelaphus eurycerus. Taxonomy (NCBI): domain Eukaryota; kingdom Metazoa; phylum Chordata; class Mammalia; order Artiodactyla; family Bovidae; genus Tragelaphus; species Tragelaphus eurycerus. Next base: position 3,675,160 of record CAKXYN010000034.1, on the reverse strand, counting down.
CCATCACTGCATGGGAAATAGATGGGGAAACAGTGGAAACAGTGTCAGACTTTGTTTTTCTGGGCTCCAAAATCACTGCAGATGGTGACTGCAGCCATGAAATTAAAAGACGCTTACTCCTTGGAAGGAAAGTTATGACCAACCTAGATAGCATATTCAAAAGCAGAGACATTACTTTACCAACAAAGGTTCGCCTAGTCAAGGCTATGGTCTTTCCTGTGGTCACGTATGGATGTGAGAGCTGGACTGTGAGGAAGGCTGAACGCCGAAGAATTGATGCTTTTGAACTGTGGTGTTGGAGAAGACTCTTGAGAGTCCCTTGGACTGCAAGAAGATCCAACCAGTCCATTCTGAAGGAGATCAATCCTGGAATTTCTTTGGAAGGAATGATGCTAAAGCTGAAACTCCAGTATTTTGGCCACCTCATGCGAAGAGCTGACTCATTGGAGAAGACTCTGATGCTGGGAGGGATTGAGGGCAGGAGGAGAAGGGGACGACAGAGGATGAGATGGCTGGATGGCATCACTGACTCGATGGATGCGAGTCTGAGTGACCTCCGGGAGCTGGTGATGGACAGGGAGGCCTGGCCTGCTGCGGTTCATGGGGTCGCAAAGAGTCGGACACGACTGAGTGACTGATCTGATCTGATGAAGACCTACAAGACCTTTTAGAACTAACACCCAAAAAAGATGTCCTTTTCATTATAGGGGACTGGAATGCAAAAGTAGGAAGTCAAGAAACACCTGGAGTAACAGGCAAATTTGGCCTTGGAATACGGAATGAAGCAGGGCAAAGACTAATAGAGTTTTGCCAAGAAAATGCACTGGTCATAGCAAATACCCTCTTCCAACAACACAAGAGAAGACTCTATACATGGACATCACCAGATGGTCAACACCGAAATCAGATCGACTATATTCTTTGCAGCCAAAGATGGAGAAGCTCTATACAATCAGCAAAAACAAGACCAGGAGCTGACTGTGGCTCAGACCATGAACTCCTTATTGCCAAATTCAGACTGAAATTGAAGAAAGTAGAGAAAACTACTAGACCATTCAGGTATGACCTAAATCAAATCCCTTATGATTATACAGTGGAAGTGAAAAATAGATTTAAGGGCCTAGATCTGATAGATAGAGTGCCTGATGAACTATGGAATGAGGTTCGTGACATTGTACAGGAGACAGGGATCAAGACCACCCCCATGGAAAAGAAATGCAAAAAAGCAAAATGGCTGTCTGGGGAGGCCTTACAAATAGCTGTGAAAAGAAGAGAAGCGAAAAGCAAAGGAGAAAAGGAAAGATATAAACATCTAAATGCAGAGTTCCAAAGAATAGCAAGAAGAGATAAGAAAGCCTTCTTCAGTGATCAATGCAAAGAAATAGAGGAAAACAACAGAATGGGAAAGACTAGGGATCTCTTCAAGAAAATCAGAGATACCAAAGGAACATTTCATGCAAAGATGGGCACGATAAAGGACAGAGATGGTGTGGACCTAACAGAAGCAGAAGATATTAAGAAGAGGTGGCAAGAATACACAGAAGAACTGTACAAAAAAGAGCTTCAAGACCCAGATAATCATGATGATGTGATCACTGACCTAGAGCCAGACATCCTGGAATGTGAAGTCAAATGGGCCTTAGAAAGCATCACTACGAACAAAGCTAGTGGAGGTGATGGAATTCCAGTGGAACTAATCCAAGTCCTGAAAGATGATGCTGTGAAAGTGCTACACTCAATATGCCAGCAAATTTGGAAAACTCAGCAGTGGCCACAAGATTGGAAAAGGTCAGTTTTCATCCCAATCCCAAAGAAAGGCAATGCCAAGGAGTGCTCAAACTACCGAACAATTGCACTCATCTCACACGCTAGTAAAGTAATGCTCAAAATTCTCCAAGCCAGGCTTCAGCAATATGTGAACCGTGAACTTCCTGATGTTCAAGCTGGTTTTAGAAAAGGCAGAGGAACCAGAGATCAAATTGCCAACATCCACTGGATCATGGAAAAAGCAAGAGAGTTCCAGAAAAACATCTATTTCTGCTTTATTGACTATGCCAAAGCCTTTGACTGTGTGGATCACAATAAACTATGGAAAATTCTGAAAGAGATGGGAATACCAGACCACCTGATCTGCCTCTTAAGAAATCTGTATGCAGGTCAGGAAGCAACAGTTAGAACTGGTCATGGAAAAACAGACTGGTTCCAAATAGGAAACGGAGTACGTCAAGGCTGCATATTTTCACCATGTTTATTTAACTTATATGCAGAGTACATCATGAGAAATGCTGGACTGGAAGAAACACAAGTTGGAATCAAGATTGCCGGGAGAAATATCAATCACCTCAGATATGCAGATGACACCACTCTTATGGCAGAAAGTGAAGAGGGGCTAAAAAGCCTCTTGATGAAAGTGAAAGTGGAGAGTGAAAAGGTTTTACTTAAAGCTTAAAGCTTAACATTCAGAAAACGAAGATCATGGCATCTGGTCCCATCACTGCATGGGAAATAGATGGGGAAACAGTGGAAACAGTGTCAGACTTTGTTTTTCTGGGCTCCAAAATCACTGCAGATGGTGACTGCAGCCATGAAATTAAAAGACGCTTACTCCTTGGAAGGAAAGTTATGACCAACCTAGATAGCATATTCAAAAGCAGAGACATTACTTTGCCAACAAAGGTTCGCCTAGTCAAGGCTATGGTCTTTCCTGTGGTCACGTATGGATGTGAGAGCTGGACTGTGAGGAAGGCTGAACGCTGAAGAATTGATGCTTTTGAACTGTGGTGTTGGAGAAGACTCTTGAGAGTCCCTTGGACTGCAAGAAGATCCAACCAGTCCATTCTGAAGGAGATCAATCCTGGAATTTCTTTAGAAGGAATGATGCTAAAGCTGAAACTCCAGTATTTTGGCCACCTCATGCGAAGAGCTGACTCATTGGAGAAGACTCTGATGCTGGGAGGGATTGAGGGCAGGAGGAGAAGGGGACGACAGAGGATGAGATGGCTGGATGGCATCACTGACTCGATGGATGCGAGTCTGAGTGACCTCCGGGAGCTGGTGATGGACAGGGAGGCCTGGCCTGCTGCGGTTCATGGGGTCGCAAAGAGTCGGACACGACTGAGCGACTGATCTGATCTGATCTGAAGGCTTGGGACCTCCCTGATGGTCCATTGGTTAAGATTCCATGCTTCCAAAGATCCTATTCCTGGTTGGGAAGTAAGATCCCATGCACCGTGCAGTGAAACCAAAAAATTTTAAATAATAAATAAAATTTAGGCTAGGAAAACTTTGGGGGAAAAAAATAAGACTTAATAGTTGCCACTGCTATTATGGAAGGTGAAGTGAAGTGGACAGTTGTTACACAGAAGTGCTCACTACTGGAGCAATGTGATAGCACCTCGTTTGAAATGAGATGTATCAGCGTTTTTTTTTTTCTCAGAAAGAAATCAGAGTTCCCTGTCGTTGACATACAGGTTTCTTCTGCTCTGACCTATTTCTGTAGGTTTAATGCTGACCAGCTTTTCTATCGGAGAAGGCAATGGCACCCCACTCCAGTACTCTTGCCTGGAAAATCCAATGGATGGAGGAGCCTGGTAGGCTGCAGTCCATGGTGTCGCTAAAAGTCAGACATGACTGAATGACTTCACTTTCACTTTTCCCTTTCATGCATTGGAGAAGGAAATGGCAACCCACTCCAGTGTTCTTGCCTGGAGAATTCCAGGGATGGGGGAGCCTGGTGGGCTGCCATCTTTGGGGTCATACAGAGTCAGACACAACTGAAGTGACTTAGCAGCAGCAGCTTTTCTATTGGTTAAATTAATATTACCAGGCTCTTTACAAAGAAATTATCTTGAGGGATAAACTATTATTGCCATTTGCCATTTTAGGCGATTGGCTTGAACTTGGGTCTCTCCTATAGTGATGGCAGGTGACCAGAATTCTACATTCAGTCTTCAAAGGACTATTCTGGGTTGAAGTTGAAGTCTTGGAGGGACACCAATAAATAGCACCCTTCTTCCCAAACAGGGATCTGAACGATTTGAAAGGGAAAAGACTACAGATGGAGGCTAAAACATCAACATTTATAAAGATACAGCTGGGCAGGAAGACATGTTCACTGAATCCCAGCAACACACACACGTCTGTCTGCATCCCAGGGAGTGGTAGTCGGTAGTGTAGACCCAGCCTAGTGGATAGAAAAGAACAGAGAGGAACATCCACCCTCCCAGGGTAACCTCCTTCCCAAGAGGAAAACAAGCTGAAAAGAGCACACACAATTAATCTAATCACTAACTACAAGTAGTCTGATTTGATAATCAGATCCTATTCCACCACCAAGGCAGAATTGAGACAGGAGGTAGATGGCCCCTCAGGGTAAAGCAATTGGAGATTCATTCCATATTGACCAAAACTCCAAGACGAGAATAGCAGGACAATTAACGGAGGAGGCTAGGCCCTGCCCCAAAGTCAGGAGACCTCCTCGACCACACATGCACAGAAGGGCTCCTAGGAGGTTATAGAGGGAGCAATGTTAAGGGATGCTCCACCGATACAACTTTGGGGTAGAACCCATCTTGGCTAAGAAATATGTGCTCACAAATGGATCTTGAGTTATACCAAATATGGATTATGAACCAAGAAAATCAGAATGATTGGTCAAAAGAAAACCAGAAGAAATGCCCCACATAAATGATTTAAACTGCCATGAGGCACAAAAACAGAAATATAGACCAATGGAATAAGATATAGAAAGCCCAGAGATAAACCCATGCTGGTCAGAAGGGCCATTATTAAAAAAATCTAAAATCAACAAATGCTGGAGAGGGTATGAAGAAAAGGAAACCCTCTTGCACTGCTGGTGGAAATGTAAACTGACACAGCCACTATGAAAGACAGTATGGAGATTCCTTAAAAAAATACTAAAAATAAAACTTAACATATGAACCAACAATCCCACTACTGGGCATATACCCTGAGAAAATCATAATTGAAAAAGACACATGTTTCCCAGTGTTCATCTTAGCACTATTTACAATAGCTAGGACATGGATGCAACCTGGATGTCCATCAACATATGAATGGATAAAGAAGCTGTGGTACATATATACAATGGAATATTACTCAGCCATAAAAAGGAATGCATCTGAGTCAGTTCTAATGAGGTAGATGAACACAGAGCCAGTTATACAGAATGAAGTAAGTGAGAAAGAGAAAAACAAGCATTGTATATTAACACATGTATATGAAATCTAATGGAGAAGGCAATGGCAACCCACCCCAGTACTTTTGCCTGGAGAATCCCATGGACAGAGGAGGCTGGTAGGCTATAGTCCATGGGGTCGCTAAGAGTCAGACACGACTGAGGGACTTCACTTTCACTTTTCACTTTTATGCATCGGAGAAGGAAATGGCAGCCCACTTCAGTGTTCTTGCCTGGAGAATCCCAGGGATGGAGGAGCCTGGTGGACTGCCATCTATGGGGTCGCACAGAGTTGGACATGACTAACGCGACTTAGCAGCAGCAGCAGCATGAAATCTAAAATGATGGTACAGTGAACCTATCTGCAGGGCAGCAATGGAGATTCAGACGTAGAGAACAGACTTGTAGACACAGGGAAAGGAAGAAGAAGGTGGGATGAATGGAGAGGGTAGCATGGAAAGATATATTACCATATGTAAAACAGATACCCAGTGGGTATTTGCTCTGTCACTCAGGGAGGTCAGACAAGTGCTCTGCATCAATCTAGAGGAGTGGGGTGGGATGAGAGGTGGGAGAGAGGTTCAAGAGGGAGGGGATGTATGTATATCTATGGCTGATTTCATGCTGATGTGTGGCTGAAACCAACACAATATTGTAAAGCAATTATCCTTCAGTTAAAAATAAATAAACTTTAATAAAAATAAACTGCCATGAGGGCGCAACTCAGGGACTTTCCCTCTGAGTCTGCCCCTGTGTCTATCCACATATACTGTACTCTTTTTCCTCTTAATAAATACTTTACTTCTTTCACCACTTTTCTTCATGGTGGAAATTCTTTCCTGCAAAACCAAAGGGCCAGGGGCTTGTCACTGACCACTGGTCTAGTGGCTAGGATCTGGTGTTTTTACCACCATGAACCAGCCCATCTCTGGCTGAGAACCCAAGCCCTGCTCCAAGCTGTTGCAGGCTGAGGCCACCCAAGATCAGAAGGAAGTATGAGACAGAGTCAACCTAATGGAACTCCCCTTATAGGAAAAAGAAAAAAGAAAAAAAAACTTCAGAAACGGAGAAGCACCATTTCCCACTCCCAGTCACTAAGAGGAAGAATGAGAAAACCCCTCTGCTACAAAAGTTACCTCTAGGAAAATAAACACACACAGCTTGAATTTCTCTGCCTGTAATTCAATACATCCAATGAGACAGACCCAACATTAGGAGAGCAAGCATAAATATGTCTTGTGAATTGTCCCTCATTTTGACCCAATATTGGGAGAGGTAATCTGGCTACTTCCTGGGACCCCCTCCCCACACCTGCCTAGAACCTCCAGCCCTGGGCTTTCTGTTTTTCTCATCAGTTTTAAATGCTTGGTAATAAAAAGGAGGCATTCAGAAAAAATCTAAAGGCTCTGGGTTTTGGCAGTCTCTACACAGATTGCCATACATTTTCAAAAACATTCACAAGGGGATGTCCTATTTGCAGTTGAACTGTGACGAATAAATCCTTTACTAAATGTCATAAGTCTAGACTTAATGGAGTGAAATATGTGCAAAATGGGTAGGGAAAACAACCAATTCTACTGTCCTGGAATCAACACTTTCCCCCTCAACAATTAAATCAAATATTTAGAAATTTCATGGTATAAACAAATGTTCTGCAAAGATTATTTAGAAAGCTCAGATGCATACAGATAGAATGCAGTTTGTCATGCAAAGTGTTGTTTGGCAGGTTTGCCAAACCTGCCACTGGTTAAAGTAACCCCAGCCAGAAATTATATGGTTGAATGGTCAGTGATTCATCACCAAGAGATAGACTCAAAATTGCCCAGCCAGGTGATATTCTAAATTTAACTCTTCAAAGAGCAAACTGAAGATTACCAGTTTTAAAAAAGATGGATAGGGTACTTCCCTGGTGGTCCAATGACAGGGACTCCCGCTCCCGCAGGGGGGTTTGATCCCTGGTCAGGGAAATAGATCCCACATGCCTCAACTAAAACATTCTAAAACATTTTGTGGGCTGCAACTAAAGATCTCGCATGCAGGACAGTACATGAACATCTGAGTGTCGAAGAATCGATGCTTTTAAACTGTGGTGTTGGAGAAGACTCTTGAGAGTAACTTAGACTGCAAGGAGATACAACCAGTCCATCCTAAAGGAAATCAGTCCTGAATATTCATTGGAAGGACTGATGCTGAAGCTGAAACTCCAATACTTTGGCCACCTGATTCAAAGAGCTGACTCATTTGAAAAGACCCTGATGATGGGAAAGATGGAAGACAGGAGAAGAAGGGGATGACAGAGGATGAGATGGTTGGATGGCATCACCAACTCAAAGAACCTGAGTTTGAGTTAACTCCAGGAGTTGGTGATGGACAGGGAGGCCTGGAGTGCTGCAGTCCATGGGGTCACAAAGAACTGGACATGACTGAGCAACCGACCTGAACTGAAGTGAGGGAGTTCAAACATAAAGACCTCTTGATTTGTTTTGTCTTTTTTTAAATTTAGACCTATCTTGTATAGATATCAGGACTTGACTGGGTTAAAATCAATGTTTACAAGGCAAATTATTACAACATTTTTCTCTAAAAACATTAAATACATAGAAATAATAGTTGATTTTGGCCATGATGTAAACAACACCTTCTGACTCTAGATATTTGGCTATCGTATATCAATTTTTAAAGTCTATCAATTTGGGGCAGTGTGAGATACATTTTGCTAAGCTTACTTCTTAACCTTAAGAAGAAAATAAACTGTGATACAACTTTATAGAGCAATAGGACAATTTGGCTTGATCTTTCTATTTATTTCAATTTTCCCAGTATGATCTACTTTCCTAGGCATTTTATACTCAGAAAAGTGTGCTTGTTCAGAATGTTGACAAGTAACAGAAGAAATTGCACCAACAGGAACTTCCCTGGTGGCCCAGTGAGACCAATGAGCTGACTCATTGTAAAAGGCCCTGATGCTGGGAAAGACTGAAGGCAGGAGGAGAAGCGGGCGAGAGGAAATGAGATGGTTGGATGGCATCACCAACTCGGTGGATATGAATTTGAGCAAACTCTAGGAGATAGTGAAGGACAGGGAAGCCTAGAGTGCTGCAGTCTGGGGGGAGGGGGAGGGTCACAAAGAATTGGACACAAATTAGCAACCGAACAACAACAATCAGTGGTTAAGAATCAGGGCTTCCACTGCAGAGGTACTGTACATCCCTGGTTGGGGGACTAAGATCCTGCATGCTGCATGGCACAGCTAATAAATAAATAAATAAAAATGAATTTAAAATGCCCCAAGAAAAGATGCTTAATGGGATTTCCTGACTCCAAAGATGAATCTACAGTCACTCAGTAACGATCAACTAAGATTCAAGCAGGGATGAGATGTTACAGACACATGAAGGGCACTGCCGAGCTGAACTCACAGGCTGGGTATGACATTGAGCCCCTCGATGCTGTCAATGTAGTTAGATCTGAAACTCACATGAGGGAAGTCTTTGATGTTTCCTTTCATGTTTCAAAACAGTGAGAGGCCTAGAGCAAGAAAAAGTGCCTCAAATAAATCCAGAGAAGAGATGCGAGAAATGTGCAGGAAACAATCTAAAAAGTCAGGGAAGGAAAAAGGCAAAGTCAATATCAACTCTGTAGTCACCTTCATTTATGTTGGCTGTACTTCACCCTAAAGCTTGCTTTCTAATTGCTGACCATCAAGATGATAATACTGTTTAAGTAATCCATAAATAGTCAGGAGGGGGGAATTGTTAGTGTAAGTAAGAGCCAATACTGTGGTCACAGGTACTGGTTTTCAAAACTGTTCATGGAGCCAACTTCACTCCAGGTATGAAAGAGAAGTGTCCTTACATGGTAATATGTCTGTGAAAATAGAATGAATGTCAATAATAAGTCATTTAAGTTAGGACTTCCCTGGTGATCCAGTGGCTAAGAATCGCCTGCCAATGCAAGGGACATGGGCTCGATTTCTGAGCCAGCAAAATCTCACAGGCCATGGGACAACTGAGACTGCGCCCCGAAACTACTGAAGCCTTTATTCCCTAAGCCCATGCTCTACAACAGGAGAAGCCACCACAATGAGAAGCCCATTCACTGCAACCAGACAGTAGACCCCGCTCACTGCAACTAGAGTAAGACAGCACACAACAGCAAAGACCCAGTGTAGCCAAAGTGAACAAATTTTAAAATATTCCTTAAAATTTTTTTTAAATCTCTTAAGTGAAACCATTACCCTTAATAATGATAAAGACTAATTGAACTTAATTAAATGGCTTTTCTTTAAGAACATGAATTCAAATGTCATTGTGATATTTAGGTTTAATAAAATTAAGAAAACAGAAAACTAGTTAATAAGATCTAAGTAAATTGTCAAATTCAGTGATCCCAACTCAAAACCCTTTTTTAAACTATTTTCAAAATAGCATTTTCATCCACAATATCTAAGTTAATTACCTCACTCATTAAAGGCCCTGTCAAATGAAAATTTTAGTGAGGTGTCAAGGTCTCAGGAAAAAACCCTTAAGCCTATGAGAGGTTTACAGACCAATCCTTTAAAACTCAAAATATATGTTAAAAATACAGAATTCTGGTAGATACTATCCAAGGGAGGAAAAAAAGGCAAGAACAGATCACCTTAAGAAATGAAGTGTTACAGACAGAAAAAAATTGTACTAAAAATTAATAAAAGGGATTTCTACTTAAATGGCAGTGCTTCCCAAATTATGTACTAAAATACCAAGAAAGATATACTCCTGGTAGAAGTATAAATGGATACATGTTTTCTGGAGGGCAACTTTGTACTGTTCAACTTAATCTTAAAACACACTAACCATTGGTTCCAGATTCCCTGGCTCTAGAAATTTTTTTAAAGAAATAGAGAGAGTCTCTAAAAATAATGTATATACATGGCAAGCCATTATTTAAATGAAGAAATAGAAACAAATTCCCCAGAAAAGATGTTGATTAAATACAGCAGGATATTCAGACTGAATATGTTGGGGCATTTGGTAATACTGTTGTAAGAGGACATTTTAAGGCAAAAAATATACCCACAATATAGTAAATGGATCACAGTGAGTGTTGAGGAGAACAGTGCTGTGGTTAACAGCCCAGCTGTTGGAAACAGGCAGCCTACATCCAACTCCTGAGACCACACTTACTGGTAACATGTCAGTGGGAAAGCTACTGTCCTCATCTGTGAAAGCGGGAACAGGAGTATTTACTTTGGCTTGTTTTGAGGATTAAATGATTCAATGAATATATGGTAGTTAGAAAATTACCCTACATGTAACAAGAGTTCAATAAATTTCTGCTGTCATTCTTATCAATCCAGTCAGAAAGTGCAAGCACAGCCTTTAAAAAATAGGAAAGTGAAAGTGAAACTTGCTTAGTCATGTCCAGCTCTTTGTGACCCCATGGACTGTACATATATTCTCCAGGCCAGAATACTGGAGTGGGTAGCTGTTCCCTTCTCCAAGGGATCTTCTCAACCTAGGGATCAAACCCAGGTCTCCTGCATTGCAAGCGGATTCTTTACCATCTGAGCCCACGAGGGAAGCCCTTAAAATAGTAACCAGGCAAGAAAAGAGAAAAAAAATCTTTAATTTTGTCATACTTATTAGAATATATGATTTCTATACAATAGCAGCAGAAAGTCAAAATAAGGGGAAAACTGAGGATAAAAGATGAATATGAGCAGAAAATAGAGAAAGAGACACAAATTAGGAAAATTTTATGCTATGCTATGCTAAGTCACTTCAGTAGTGTCCGACTCTGTGTGATCCCATAGACAGCAGCCCACCAGTCTTCCCCATCCCTGGGATTCTCCAGGCAGGAACACTGGAGTGGGTTGCCATTTAAGAGACATAAAAATCACAATGTGTGAGTAAGTGCTTAAGTCACTAAGTCATGTTTGACTCTTTGCAACCCCGTGGACTGTAGCCCACCAGGCTCCTAGGTCCATGGGATTTCCCAGGCAAGAATACTGGAGTGGGTTGCCATTTCCTCCTCGAGTTCTTCCCAATCCAGGGATCGAACTCAGTCTTCTGCATTTGCAGGTGGGTTCTTTACTATTGAGCCACCGGAGAAGCCCCAAATCACAATATTAGGACTTAAATGCAAATTGACTCAATGAAGCATAAGATTAAACTTGGAAAATCTAATCAAACAGATACAAAATAATTTGATAAAATTTTCAGAATATAGTACAAAGATCCAAAGTGATCAAAAAAATTTGATGGAAACTTCAGATCAGATCAGTCGCTCAGTCATGTCCAACTCTTTGGGACCCCATGAATCACAGCACTCCAGGCCTCCCTGTCCATCACCAACTCCGAGAGGTCACTCAGACTCACATCCATCAAGTCAGTGATGCCATCCAGCCATCTCATCCTCTTGCCCTCAATCCCTCCCAGCATCAGGGTCTTTTCCAATGAGTCAACTCTTCGCATGAGGTGACCAAAGTACTGGAGTTTCTTCCAAAGAAATCCCACGGCTGATCTCCTTCAGAATGGACTGGTTGGATCTCCTTACAGTCCAGGGGACTCTCAAGAGTCTTCTCCAACACCACAGTTCAAAAGCATCAATTCTTCAGCGCTCAGCCTTCTTCACAGTCCAGCTCTCACATCCATACATGACCACAGGAAAAACCATAGCCTTGACTAGGCGAACCTTTGTTGGTAAAGTAATATCTCTGCTTTTGAGTATGCTATCTAGGTTGGTCATAACTTTCCTTCCAAGGAGTAAGCGTCTTTTAATTTCATGGCTGTAGTCACCATCTGTAGTGATTTTGGAGCCCAGAAAAATAAAGTCTGACACAGTTTCCACTGTTTCCCCATCTATTTCCCATGAAGTGATGGGACCAGATGCCATGATCTTTGTTTTCTGAATGTTGAGCTTTAAGCCAACTTGTTCACTCTCCACTTTCACCTTCATCAAGAGGCTTTTAGTTCCTCTTCACTTTCTGCCATAAGGGTGATGTCATCTGCATATCTGAGGTTATTGATATTTCTCCTGGCAATCTTGATTCCAACTTGTGTTTCTTCCAGTCCAGCGTTTCTCATGATGTACTCTGCATAGAAGTTAAATAAGCAGGGTGACAATATATAGCCTTGACGTACTCCTTTTCGTATTTGGAACCAGTCTGTTCTTCCATGTTCAGTTCTAACTGTTGCTTCCTGACCTGCATACAAATTTCTCAAGAGGCAGATCAGGTGGTCTGGTATTCCCATCTCTTTCAGAATTTTCCACAGTTTATTATGATCCACACAGTCATAGGCTTTGGCATAGTCAATAAAGCAGAAATAGATGTTTTTCTGGAACTCTCTTGCTTTTTCCATGATCCAGTGGATGCTGGCAATTTGATCTCTGGTTCCTCTGCCTTTTCTAAAACCAGCTTGAACATCAGGAAGTTCACGGTTCACATATTGCTTAGTAGATAAGAATAAAGGAAATAAATGGACTTCCCTGATGGTCCAGTGGTTAAGACTCTGCATTCCCAAAGCAGGGGACCCAGGTTCGATCTCTGGTCAGGGAACTAGACCTCACATACAGCAATTAAGTATCCCATATGCAGAAATGAAGAATGGCAGAGCCAAATAAATAAATATTTTTAAAGAAAGCAAAGAAAATAGAGATTTAACATATAAGTTGCCAGTTTTTAGGAAGACACCATAACAACTAAAGAAGAAGAAAATATCTAAAGCAGAATTGAAAGACTACTCTCAAAACTAACCAGGGAGCCTCATGAAAAGGGCTTACCACACAATGTTCAAAATCACTGGAAAGAGACCCACATAAAGAGATGCCCTGGAAAAAAACATATATTATTTTCATTAAGGCAGATAAGTAATAAACTTTTAAACGGCAGACACTTTTCAAATGGGTTTACCCACAAAAAGAATAAAAATCAGACTCTCATCAAACTCTAAATGTCAAGAAGGCAAAGAAATTATATTTCATTTATAGTTTCAAGGAAAATATTATGTCCCCTAAATTCTGAAAGCAGCTCCATTGCAACTCATGCATGAATAAACAGAAAGCTATTCTAAAATGTGTACTGTGCAAAAAGACTTTCACTTCCAATGGTTGTCCAAAGACCAGTGCTCCAACCTAGAATTAGAAAAGCCAGATGGAATATAAAATTATCTTTTCAAAAGCAGAAGAGAGTTGCTGAGGCAACAAGAAGTAAATGAACTAATACTTCAGAAGGGAAGGGACAGAGAGGTGAGCTGGCTTCTGCACTTGCTTTTACTGTATTGATGAATTTGAATACGGGCAAGAAGCTGAGAATCTAGGCAAAGCCCGTAGCCACAGCTGGAAGGGGGCTGCTTCAAGGAAAGAAAGAAATCTGAAGAGATTCTGATGGAGAATTGGAAAGTTTCAAGTGCATGGCAGTGTTTTTACCCCAAAACATACCCCAGTATTGAAGCAGTATGCAGAAGGAGACAAAAACATTACTGGCAAGCCTCTGAAGAGCAAAACAGAGCTCTGTTGTGAAACTCAAAGCACAGAGATTAGGACTGCAAAAACAGTCCTCCCCCCTCCCCACAAAACAGCAAAATTCTAGATGAAAATATGAAGGTCAGGGCTTGAGCAGGAGGTAACCTGACCTTTACACTGACATGCTTCATAGGAGTTCCTTATTGAATGAAAGTTGCCTAGTAGAAGGCTGACCATAGTAGAAACTGTCCTTCCTGTAAAGGTAACAGTTTGACATCACTTATTACTTGGATTTGTTTTCTTCTCTTACCATACTTCCACAAATACCATCATTGCTGAATGTTCTATATGCAGGCATCATGTCCCAAATGACATTGTTTCTGACCAAGGAACACACTTTAGAGTGAAAGCAGGGGAAAGCAATAAGACAACCCCTGGTTCAATCATGAATCCCGTCCTCTGAAAGCAGCTGGACTTAGAGAACATTGTCCTGAGCTGTGGAAGCCTGACTCACTCCAGCTGAGAGACAATACTTTGCCAGGTTAGACTGAAGGCTTTAAGAATACCAGGAATTTTCTATTTCTTCCTAATGGGTGGAAGGCAGTATGATACCTCTAAGAATTACACTTGATAATATACTTACAAAAATTTCACACATTCACATCTCCTAACTCTGTCATCCGCTAGGTAGGGTTGAAGTTTTGTTCGCAAGGTAACAGATAACCATCCTATTGAATTGCCATCAGGCTATTGGTGCTTCCTGCAGCACTGGGTGAATAAATTTAAAAAGGTATTGAAGTCACTGGTAACTGATACTGTTTATTTATAAAGGAAATATTTATTTTTAAAAAGCAAATAAGAATGCTCTTTCTCCATAAGAACAGAGGAGAATATCCTGGGACACTTTCCTTCCCTCATACATTCAATGATCAGTTTTAAGCGAATGACTCATTGCTGTTCAGTCGCTGTAGCCTGCCAGCTTCCTCTGTCCTCCACTATCTCCTGGAGTTTGTTCAGATTCATGTCCATTGAGTCAGTGATGCTAGTGAATGATTTTCTTGTTGTTCAGTTATGTCTGACTCTTTGTGACTCCTGGACTACAGCATGCCAGGCTTCCCTGTCCTTCACTATCTCCCAGAGTTTGCTTAAATTCATGTCCATTGAGTTGGTGATGCTATCTATCCATCTCATCCTCTGTTGCCCCCTTTTCCTCTTGCCCTCAATCTTTCCCAGCATCAGGGTCTTTTTCAGTGAGTCAGCTCTTCACATTAGGTGGCCAAAGTATTAGAGCTTCAGTTTCAGCATCAGTCCTTCTAATGAATATTCAGGATTGATTTCCTTTAGGATTGACTGATTAATCTCCTTGAAGGTCAAGGACTGCATTTCCAGCACCACAATTTGAAACTGAAACCTTAAACAGACAAGATTAGCCAGATTTCAGGGTTATCTTGAAATTGGGCAAAGAATTGGAGTGAGAAAGAGCCCAATTCACTGAAGTATAGCTGATGGCAAAGGGAACAGTATCATTTGAGTTACAGTTGTGTACAATATTTCAGGCATCAACCACACGTGGTTATTTAAATCTAAATATATTATATTTAGAGCAAACTCAGGGAGAGTTGGTGGAAATCTGATCACTTGCTGCAGCTCTTTACATAGTTTTTAATTAGTGACTTTCCATAGCTGTTATGTTCAATGGCATCCCACTCCAGTACTCTTGCCTGGAAAATCCCATGGATGAAGGAGCCTGGTGGGCTGCAGTCCATGAGGTCGCTGAGGGTAGGACACAACTGAGCAACTTCACTTTCACTTTTCACTTTCATGCATTGGAGAAGGAAATGGCAACCCACTCCAGTGTTCTTGCCTGGACAATCCCAGGGACAGCGGAGCCTAATGGGCTGCCGTCTATGGGGTCACACAGAGTCGGACATGACTGAAGTGACTTAGCAACAACAGGGAGATTTGAGCAAACTCAGGGAAATGGTGAAGGACAGGGAAGCCTGGTGTGTTGCAGTCCATGGGGTCACAAAGAGTCGGACACAACTGAGTGACTGAACAACAAATTGGTTAGAATTAAATGCCATTAAAATACTAGTTCCTCCTCTTCACTAGCTCAATTTCAAGTACTCCCTGACCACATGTGGCTAGCAGCTTCTGTACTGAGCAGGGCTGGTAAAGGACACTTCCACTGTTACAGAAACTTCTATTGGATGGTTCTGATCTACAGCCATCTAAACAACTTAAGAAATAACAACCATAATTTGTAGCCACATTTCCTTGCTATGAACATATTTTAACCAACTTCCCTTTTCTCTTTATCCCTGTATGGTATGTAGCATTTATGAGTAGTAATTAACTTGAGCCATCACTTATAAAACACTGAGGAGACTTCCCTGGCAGTCCAGTTAAGACTCCATGCTTCCAATGCAGAAGGCACAGGTTCAAGTCCTGGTCAGAGAACTACGATCCTACTTGCCACACGGCTTGTTCAAAAGATTAAAACACACACACACACACACACACACACACACTGAGGAGGGATTATGACGAAACCAGAGAAGTGCTGATACCAGGCAGAGATCTGGGATGTAGCGAGTGATGCGAGCAGGACCACGCACGCCTCACTGCAGAAGGAGGAAAGACCAGAGGCCTGCCAGTTCAGGCATCATTCAGCTCCGGGATAGGCGAGAGACTTGAGCTTAACCCATTATGCGCTCATGGGAAGCCTGGCATGCTGCAGTCCAGGAGTCACAAAGAGTCAGACATGACGGAACAATAAGAAAATCATTCACTAGCACCACTGACTCAATGGACATGAATCTGGGCAAACTCCGGGAGATGGTGGAGGACAGAGGAACCTGGTGAGCTATAGCGACTGGACAGCAACAATCATTCACTTAAAACTGATGATTGAATGTGTCAGGGAAGGAAGGTATCCCACGATAGCCTCCTCTGTCCTTATGGAGAAAAGGCATCCTTATTTGCTTTTTAAAAATAAATATATATTTCTTTTATAAATAAATAGTGTCAGACCAGTGACTTCAATACCTTTTTAAATCTATTCACCCAGTGGTGCAGGAAGCGCTAATAGCCCATTGGCAATTCAACAGGATGGTTGAATTCAACCCTACCTAGTGGATTACAGAGTTAGGAGATGTGAATGTGTTTGGGACATTCATGTGTGGCAAATGATGCCCTGAAGCAGAGAAAACCTTACAGAAATCATCTGGTGGTGGCAGCCGTGGCGTCTGGAACCCAGACCAGCGCAGGTGACAGGAAGAGTCTGGCGGCACGTTCAGGGGACCCAGAGACCAGGGTGGCAGCTGAGACGTCCAGAGAGCTTCTCCTGGGCAGTAGCTGCCCTGTGACAGGACTACCAATGGCTTCTCCCAGTGCACCTGCCCTCCTTCCCAGCAACTTGGGAAACAGTTCCTTATCCTTCCCCAAAAAATTCCTTTCCTGCCTGATTTAACTAGAGTCAGTTTCAATTTATGTATAAAAGAACTCTCACCAAAATAGAAAATGATTAATAATAAATGATAAATATTTTCTAAAGGCCAAAAGAAAAAAAAATTATAGGGATGTTTATCTTTCAGAACAATGGAAAAGGAAAAAGCAAACAAAGCATACTATACAGAATAGAAGACATAAATCCGGAGAAAAAGAAGAAAGCAAAAAAATATAAAACCTAATGACAGAGGCGGGGGCCAAGTGTACAAGTTATGATAATCCATTTAAGTTATTTCAACTCCCCATTAGAAAAGAAGATTTTGAACATCTCTTCATTTGCTGTTTAAACTTAAAGAAACATAGTAAATTGACAAGAAATGTTTTTTACCAACAAGCAAAGCTTTATCAGATAAGCAAAATTAAAAGGAGAGAAAGTGTGGCCCCTTTTATTTCAAACAAAATTTAATAGAAGGCGAAAATGTTTCCATGGCAAAGAGGGTCATTTTATATTCATAAAAGGCAAAATCTACATAAAATTTGTAACAGCCCTGAACGTTTATGCTTCATATAAAAGCATCAAATTATATAAAACAAAAATAGAATTGCTGTGAGAGACTGTAAAACATCTCTTTCCACATTTTATAGATCTATTAAGGGGGAAAGACAAATGGAGACTGAAAGTGGGAGATGGAACAAATTTAATAGAAGGAGCACAGATGTGTCTATCCATTTCTCTTCAAATCCACTGAAATCACATAAAAGAATAAATAATTAAAAATAAATTTACAGCAGTGC
This sequence comes from Tragelaphus eurycerus, assembly GCA_935064755.1. NCBI lineage: Eukaryota > Metazoa > Chordata > Mammalia > Artiodactyla > Bovidae > Tragelaphus > Tragelaphus eurycerus. The sequence goes on along the minus strand of CAKXYN010000034.1, from coordinate 3,657,273 downwards.
TGAAAAACAAGTCATTATTGTTAATCAGTGGACCAGAAATTTTGAGTCATCTTGGCAAATGAAGCATCAGTGATAGCAGAGTGATAGAGAAAGGATGGAAAAAGGAACTTTAGTCCAAAACAACTAAGGGAAAAACAACTATGGGCTTCCCTGGTGGCTCAGATGGTAAAGAATCTGTCTGCAATGCAGGAGGCCTGGGTTCGATCCTTGGGTCAGGAAGATCCCCTGGAGAAGGGAATGGCAACCCACTCGAGTATTCTTGCTGGGATAATCCCATGGGCAGAGTAGCCTGGTGGGCTAAAGTGCATGGGATCACAGAGAGTCAGACAACACTTAGCAACTAATATTTTCACTTTCAAGGAATTCTAAACACTGCAAGTTAAGTTGAAGTCAACATATACAAAAGAAGGAAAGGCTGTGGGACAAACAATAAGAGTTTTAACTAAAGAACTAAAATGCTGTATAGGCAGGGACTTCCCTGGGGGTCCCATAGTAGGGAATCCAAGTTTCTAATGCAGGGGGCACAAGTTTGGTCTCTGGTTGGGGAACTATTAATAAACTTCCATGTGCCTCATGGTGAGGCCAAAAAATTTTTTAAATAAAATAGATAAGCAAAAAGTATTTGTTACATAAGCACAGAGGAAAAAATTAAAATAAAATAAATAAAATGCTGTATAGTCAGCCTCCTTCCTATCTACTTCTCAGTGAGCAGCAGATGAACATTGCTTCTGCCCTAAGATAAACCCCAAGAACTTTTTCCAAACTTCTCTGAAAGATCCGCTGGAGGCCACTTCCTAGCACTGTGGTCAGCAATCGTAGCTGTAAATGAGAAACAGCCCAGGTTGCTTTAAAAAAATCCCAAAGCCCAGGTCGCTTCCAAAACTAAATCAGGATCTCTGGGAGCAGGACAAAGGCTTTAAAAGTTACTTTTTTCTAAAGCAACCCAACAGACTCCAATATGCAAACAAGGTTGAGACCCATGGGCTGAGTAGAAGAGCTGGGGCTGAAAATAAAAAAGCAAAGACTAAAGGAATGCTGAGCTTCCACATAAACAGAGGAAGAAAAAAAATTGAAAGGAAGTAGCTGTCTCTGGGTTTGGTCCCTGAGTAAGAGACCACTCTCTGAAGAGGGAGGCTTGGCCCTCAGGACTCCAGGTTGGCTCCATCAGACAGCACTGCCTCACCTCCATCATAAACTGCAATCCCCACCTGAATACTCAGTAAAGGATACCATTGCAGCTTCATTCTGAAATTTACATGCTGAAGGCTGTGGCCCTGAGTAAAATAATGAAAAGGAGAAGCTTAATTAGGCCAAAAAAAAAAATCATTTTAAACTGCTGGCCATATCTACAATATATTGTTTTCTTTCCCTGACTCTATCATTCCACTATTTTTCATTTAGCAACCAAAGGCAGAAGTATGTCAGCAACTATATTTGCTGTAGGAATGGATTTTGCCATGTGCTTAGAACAGAGCTTCCTAACATCATTGGCGTTAATGAGATCTACAGAGTTTAAAAATGAGATGCTGAACTACACGACCTCTCAGTATGAATAATGTATTTACCCTCCAAGAAAGTACATTTTTCCTGTGTACTTTCAAGTTGCAAGTGCATCAACTTGAGCAATGTAGCACAAATCCCCTCCCCTCATTTGTAAAACAATCCCGAAGTTCTACACTGAATCCTCTTAGTTCAACTCTTCTCAGGAGCTTCCCTATAGTTCAGATGGTAAAGAATCTGCCTACAATGCAAGAGACCTCGGTTTGATCCCTGGATCAGGGAGATTCCCTGGAGAAACCCACTCCAGTACTCTTGCTTGGAGAATCCCATCGACAGAGGAGTCTGGCGGGCTACAGTCCACAGGGTTGTAACGAGTCAGACACAACTAATTGACTAACACTACTACTTTGAGATGATTAAAAATATATTATATTGTCTTAGTTTTTCTTTTTTTTTTTTGCTTTTTGGTTTCACTTTTCAGGGAAAGAAAAGGAGTGATGAGATAATAAAATGAACAATTTCAAAAGCACACAAAAAAGAAGACAGCATCGTACAATTTACTGGCCACACACCCCAACACCCCCTAAACCACCTGAGTACAAGTTTCTGTATTCAGAACCACCAACAGGCAAAGAAAAGAGAGTATCAAATAAAAATAAGAGCCACCAAACAAGAATCAATGACTGTTAGAGGAAAATCAACACCTATGAGAGAGGAGACAAACTCAATAAGTTGCCTAAAACACAAAGGAAAATAAAGTTATAGGATAAGGACAGTTAATATCCTCAGAGAAATAAGAAAAAACTTCTATAAAAATATAACAAATGGAGATTCTCAAAATTAAAAATATCATATTTTGGAGACTTCCCTGGTGGTCTAGTGGTTAAGACTCTGTTCTTCCACTGCAGGGGGCACAGGTTCAGTCCCTGGTCAGGAAACTAAGATCCCACATGTCCAATGGCTTGGCCAAAAAAACAATTTAAAAAAAAAATCATATTTCAAAACTTGATAGTTAGGCAAAATAGCAAAATAGAGAGATTGAAATCATGTTGAACTAAAGAATTCTCCCATAAAGCAGTAAAAAATAAACACAACCAAAAAGAGGTGGAAAATATGAGGTAAGCTTTAAGTTGCATGGAAAACAGATCTACAAGATCTCTAATAGCAAGGAGGAAATAAATACCATTGACCCTGAACAATAGAGGTTTGAACTGCGTTGGTCCACTTATGCAATGACCCACTTACTTATTTTTCCCAATAAATTAGTACCAAAGTGCATCATTCATGGTTGGTTGAATCTGCAGATTTTGACCTCAGATACACAAGCCAATTGTAAAGTTATATTCGGATTTTCAATTGCATGTAGGGTCGCTGAACAACTCCAACCCCAGCATTGTTTAATGGTCACCATACAAAAATTCTTAGGCACACACATGGGGGTATATATTATATTTACACACATGCAGAATGCCATACATATATGTGTATGTATGTGTGTGTGTGTATTATATTGTTGTGGGTGTATGCATATAGAAGAACTTCCAGAACTAAAAAGAGACCCAAATCTTCAGAATGAAATGCTTACTCAGTACCAGACAGAAAGAACAAGACGTCCATCTATGAAAGATGTACAGGTCAAAAATGTCCCTCAGTTGGTATTTGTCTAACGTTTTTCTTATGTTAGACTAGGCTCATTGGATTGGAGAGGAAGTAAAGTGCTGTTTCATCACATCATATCAAGGATGTGTGCATTCATACTCAGTTGCTTGCTGCTGCTGCTGCTGCTGCTGCTAAGTCACTTCAGTCGTGTCCCACTCTGTGCGACCCCATAGACGGAAGCGCACCAGGCTCCCCCATCCCTGGGATTCTCCAGGCAAGAACACTGGAGTGGGTTGCCATTTCCTTCTCCAATGCATGAAAGTGAAAAGTGAAAGTGAGGTCGCTCAGTAGTGTCCGACTCTTAGCGACCCCATGGACTGGAGCCTACCAGGATCCTCCGTCCATGGGATTCTCCAGGCAAAAGTACGGGGGTGGGGTGCCATTGCCTTCCCCGACTCAGTTGCTTAGTCGTGTCCAACTCTTTTGCAACCCATGGACTGTAGCCTGCCAGGTTCTTCTGTGCATGGGATTTCGCAGACAAGAATACTGAAATGGTTGCCATTTCCTTCTCCAGAGGATCTTCCTGACCCAGGGATTGAACCCACATCTCCTGCATTGGCAGACAGGTTCTTTACCACTGAGACATCCCAGAAACCTCATATCAAGAGTGTGTGTGTGTGTGTGTGTGTGTGTTAATTTACTCAGTCGTGTCCGACTCTTTGCAACCCCATGGACTGTAGCCTGCCAGGCTTCTCTGTCCATGGGCTTCTCCAGGCCAGATTACCAGAGTGGATTGCCATTCACTTCTCCAGAGGATCTTCCTGACCCAGGGATCAAACCCTGGTCTTCTGCACTGCAGGTAGATTCACCATTTGAGCTACAGGGAAGTCCTCATATCAAGGGTACATAATCAATATCACTTGTAACTGTTAATATTAATCTTGATCACCTGGCTGAAGTGATGTTTGTCAAGTTTCTCCACTGTAAATTTACGTTATTCTATTTTCCCCCTTTCTACTGTATTCTTTGTAAGGATGTGTCACCCAAATTTAAGGACCAGAAATCTATGTTCTGTTACCTCAAGAATAGAATATCTGAATAAACTATTTGACATTCTTCTGCTTCTTTGGTGGCTCAGATGGTAAAGAATCCTCCAGCAATGCAGGAGACCTGGGTTCAATCCCTGGCTTGGGAAGATCCCCTGGAGGAGGGCATGGCAACCCACCCCAGTATACTTGCCTGGAGAATCCCCATGGACAGAGGAGCCTAATGGGCTACAGTCCATGGGGTCGCAAAGAGTTGGACATGACTGAGAGACTAAGCACATTCTTCTGCATGAAAAAAAAAAAAAAAAGTGTATTTCAGAACTCCACAAATAAAGAGAAGAACCTAAAAGCTTCCAGTGAGAAAAATTATGCTACCTACAGATAAGGTAAGACTGGAGGCAAGGTTGCAATGTTAGATGGAAGATCATGGAAGGACAACAGAGAAGGAAAGATCTGGACAGACAATGAAGGAATTGTGAGAGAATTCACCTAGCAGACATACAAGGATTCCAAAGAAAACACTTTCAAAAATGAACACTAAAGCAAAACTAACAGCAGAGAAATGTGATGAGTTTGAGGGTTTCAGGGCTGATAAGGCAAAGATAGGACCACAAGCTGGCAGTCTTGCACAGCACAAGCTTTATTGGGTGGTGCTTGGACAGGCTTGCAGGAGACGGAGAGTGTCTCTGAGCAGGAAACCTTCCAAAAACAGTGTGTGTGTGTGTGTGTGTGTGTGTGTTGAGGAGTCGTGGGGGTGGGGGGAAGGGGGTCACTTCCCAGAAGGGGAAGGGAGCACGGGAAATCCCAAGGGAGAGGGGACTCCACGTGGGCAGATATATGGTGACGTGATGTCTCAACAGAGAGTGGGGATTTCTGGGTCAGAGAGCCCCAAAGGGCAGCAGTAATTTGGGATCTTTAGAGCTGTGGTGGTTTGCTTTATCTATGGCCAGCAGATGTTGGGTGCAGTTTTCAGGATATGCAAAGCAGACAAGTTGTAAATGGTTGAAAATATGCTAATGTGAGCCACATTGAAAAGAATTTGAATTTGCTGCTGGCAGGCTTTGAGTTAACAGTCCAAACCTTCTGCAAGAAAGTAAACAATATGGGGGCCAAAATACAAGAAATATACAAGAAAAAAGCATTCCTTTAAAAGTCTCACATGATGAAAATGAAGCATATTGTGTGTGTGTGTGTGCATGCTAAGTCGTTTCATTTGTGTCCAATTCTGTGAGATGCATGGACTGTAGACTGCCAGGCTCCTCTGTCCATGGGATTCTCCAGACAGGAATGCTGGAATGGGTGGCCATTTCCCTCTCCACTGGATCTTCCTGACCCAGGAATCAAATACACATCTTTTACGTCTAACCTGCATTGGCAGGCAAGATATTTACCTCTAGCGCCACCTGGGAAGCCCAAAGCATATCACACTATCCAATAATCTGGAACCAAAAGAGATGAATATTCTACTCACGTATGACAAAAATAAATACATTGTCATAGAATAGAAAAACTATACCTCAAAACTAGCTCTTTCCTTCTTTTATATTCCTACATAATATGTATCAACATATTATTTGTCTGTATCACTCTGCATTTCTTTATATGTCTATCCCCTACTGGACTGTAAGCCATGGAAAAATAACAATCACTGCTGGCTCATATTAAAACTCCAAGTATCTAGAACAAATTTCTAGCACATAATACATATCTTACTAACATTTTTAAATAATGAATAAAGGAACATGAAGAATAGAATTACAATATTTCAAGGTCCACAAAAGAACCAAGAATAGTTTTATTACAATCCACATTTCTTTTGAGGCTGTATACCCATTTTTTCTTAGCTTTATAATTCTAAAATACCACAACATCAATCTTTTCCCATTTGTCAAATCTTTTAATCAGCAAACTTACCAGCTCAAAAACACTTTTAAAATATAGTTTAAAGATTATTGAGAGATATTCATTAATTCTATCACAGTTAATTCTTGTGGATGGCTGAATCTCCAAATTAGAAAAATGGAATAATCTAGTTTATCATTTGGAATGCCTTGGGCCATAGTTTTAAAAGCACCTCATTGAAAGTGGCTTCACATTAGGAATTTATGATTCCCATGTAAGCAGAAGTCTAAAAGTAGGTTGTTTGGCTAATTTGCCCCTCAGTGAAGTCCAAGTTCCAATTTAAGTTCTGTAGAAGTTTTTGACTTTTCTTTCAGGGTATAAGATGGCAGCCTCAGTTCCAAGCATCATGTCCTATACAACAGTATCCAATGGTTGGAAGAGTGGAATTTCTCTAGGGCTCGCTCTCTTTATCAGGGAGAACTCTCCCTCCCAGAAGCTTCAAGCAGATGCTTCCTACTGTCTCGTTGGCTAGAACTCTGCACCATTCCCACTTCAAACCAATCACCAGCAAAAGAAAATGGACTTTTTTGGTTAAAAAAAAGGTTAAGCAGAACTCCTGGTTTCAGCTCCACTGAGATGGAATTAAGCACATTCTATCCCATCGCTCTCACAAATTACAATAAAAAGCCTTGCACAGGATGCATAATGCAAGTATCCTGGGACTCTGACAAGCATTGATTAAATAATGCCAGGCATTTGGAAAGGAAATCAAATCCTGAAGAACAACCCAAATGGCAGTGAATTTCCTGACTTTTTCCATTCCATATCTCCCAGTTCAGACTTTTGGGCAGTCCAAATCCAGGGATTCCACAGCAAGTGTAGACAGAAAAAGTTCCAAGACCCTCTCTTTCTAACCAGAATACTAGGGAAAGAGGCCCCTTGTGGGATGCAGAATGTAGTAGAAGGGGGAAAGCACCTTTCTCCTACTTTTATTTTCCCTGCCCTGCCCTAAGGCAAGCCCCAAGTGGGAAGCTGCGTTCTCTGGATAGCCTGAGCATGACAACAAGGTTATTTGAAAGAAAATACTTCCTTCTTTATCCCTAAAACAACTGGGATAAGGAGACCCTGTGGTCCTATGTTTTCTCATGACTTCTTTATGGTTTCACATTTTACATTTACATGAATGATCCAGTTGGATTAATTTTAATGTCAAGTCAAGGTTAAGTTTCTTTGGGGTGGTGTGTGTATGAATGACAAAGAGTTCCGATACCATTTGTTGAAAAGACCATCCTTCCTCCACTGAATTACTTTCATATTTTAGCCAAAAACAAGTCACATTTGTGCAGGTCTATTTCTAGGGTCTTTATTCTATTCCACTGATCTATTTGTCTATTCCTTCACCAAATATCACAAAGCCTAGATTACTGTCACTCTATAGGAAGTCTTCAAATCTGGTTATGAGATTTCTCTAACTTCATTCTTATTTTTCAAAATTGTTTTAGCTATTCTAGTTCCATTACCTTTGCCTATAAACTTTAGAATCAGCTTGTCTATATCTACAAAACATCTTGCTGAGATTTTGATTGGTGTGGCATTAAATCTATAGATCAGATGAGGCAGCTGACATCCTTACTAGACAGTCTTCCAATTCATGAACATAGTATGTTTCTTATTCAGACACTATTTATTTAGCTCTTTGATTTCCTTCATCATGTTTTGTCAGCTTCAGCATACAGATTTTATACATTTTCTTAGATTTATACCTATGTATTTCATTTTTAGAACTATGGTAAATTATATTAAAATATAAAATTTCTTATTCTGAATATTCAGATTATATACTTAATTTGACAAATATGCATTGAGCATCTGCTCTGCCAAGAACTGCTATGCATTCTAAAGAATGCAAAAGAAACAGATTTATCGCCTTATTCCCTTGGTTCTCATTTCTGCTGTTTTCATTTGGTCTATTTCACTGCTTCTTAGCAGATGGAAAAGAAGAGGGGGAAATGGAAGAAGAATTCAATTTAAAGCAATATACAGTTTTTAAGATAATTGTGAAAGGAGGTTACAACTTTTGTTTATACCAGATGTCTCAATTGTTGCTATTTCATTGACTTCATTTCCCTTCACCAATTGATAACTGAAAATAGGCTGCCATACTTTGAAGAGAAATTACTTGTACTAATGATCTGAATAGATCTCATCTTCACTTTAGTGCAGGAATTATCTTAGATTCAGGACTGAAGAAGAGAGTCATCTCTTGAGATATCTTTAAGGAAAGTAGGGTTTTAAATGCAGCTGGTTATTATTTGTTCATTCACTTTATTTCCCTTGATGGAGGAATTATCAAACTACCTTCAAAAATGAGTTTCACAGCTATTTCCCAAATTCCCTGGCTATGGAAAAAATAACCTGATGTTGAAAAGGACTGTTTTATTCGACTGGCAACTGAGTCACATGTATTAAGGATCTCTTGGTTGTTTTAATGCCTGTCAGTCAAAGACCCATTTAACAACTTTTTAGAGTGCTTTCAAGTACAAGAGCTTGAAAGCAATGAGACCAGATGTCAAATTAATACGGCAGGTGGCTCACAGTTCTTGACTTTCCTTTCCTGCTCACAAGTTGTCTAAGTTTAAAAAAAAAAAAAAAGCACTAAGTCACAAAAGCATTGGAAACTAAGATAATCAGATGGTAATTTTCCATATTCTCAGAAAGAGACCAGCAAAGAAACAGTTATCTAGATAAGCAATTTTTTTTTTACATAATGTAAATAGTTAAAGAGACCACATATCTTGGCTAAATGTCTTAATTACTTTTACTAGAGACAGGCCAAATTACCATGAAGACTCATCTCTAGGGCCAAGGAAGTCTCAGTTTAGACTCTAAAACTGAGAACTGAAAGGGAATTTTCATTGACTCTCTGACCTATGGAAATAATAGAGAAGCACAGTTTATGGCTTACCTATTCTACACCACTAGAGCCCGAGGAGGCCAGCTACAGGGCCTGTGAGTAACCTCTTCGTGGGGTTAGCACGGACCAGTCTCATGCAACTAGTTAGGCTTGCCTGTCAGGGTCCGGAGTTTCACTGGACAGGCTTTCTTTAACCCAAAAAATGTCTGACACCTGTGGGTGGCTAATAGTCTAGGTCCTCTCTTCCTCTACCATCTGTTCCTCAAAAGGAACTTAGAGAATGGCTTGTTACTCAAAGGAAACATGAGCCAGACCCTTCTGCAGGTAAGAAGCATCAGAATAGCAGCCTTATGCAGGGCCTGGAACTTTAAGAAAGGCAAGGTTTTGGGAAGCATGCAGAAGATATTAATATATCACCTCTCACTGGGCCCTCGGGGACATGCACTTAAGACATAAAGAGGGAGTTTCATGGTTGTCCGGTTAAATGCAGGGGACATGGGTTTGATCCTTGGTTGGGGAACCAAGATCCCACGTGCCACAGAGCAATTAAGCCCACGCATCACAAGTAGTGGTGAAAGAGCCCATGTCACGCATCTAAGACCTGGTGTATAAAAAGCAAAAACAGTGATAAGAAGACCTTGCAAGTTTGCTGGTCTGAAAATAAACAGAAATAAGAAGAAAGTCCGGAGCTGGGAATGCAAGGTCATGACCATCATGGAGCACTCACAAAAGAGTTAAATCTGTGTCCTTAGAAAGAGCCCACCATTTATTGAAGATTGTGGACATAAGAACACAGGCATTAATAGAGTTAGAAGAAATAAACTGGGAAGTGGTATGTATCTGAGGAGGTGAATAAAAGGAAAGGCTCCTTGTTTATCATTTCCTTCCCTGATGGTTCAGCCAGTTAAGAATCTGCCTGCAATGCAGGAGATGCAGGAGACTTGGGTTAAAGCCCTGGGTCAGGAAGCTCCCCTGGAGGAGGACATGGCAACCTACTCCAGTATTCTTGCCTGGAGAGTCCCATGGACAGGGGAGTCTGGTGGGCTATATAGTCCATGGGGTTGCAAAGAGTCAGACACAACTGAAGTGACTTAGCACGCATCAGGAACTCCAAGAGAGAAGGCAATTTGCATGATGAATGAATGAATGTTTTACCGAAATACGGAAATTTGAGTGTCGCAATTGACTCACTGATGGGAGAGCTCTGCGTGTGGAGTTTAGAGGTGACTGAACCAGAACAACTGTCATGGATTGACTGGTATGCTAGCAAAGCCGAAACCATAGACTATCTGTTGTTTCTTTCTCTTTCAGGTGGTGGTTTTGTATCCCTTTCAATAATAAGAAGTCTTGGCAGTGGTCTCTGACTCGTGACAGTAGAAAGGTTCCAGATCAGCAGTTCTCAACTCTGTTGTTTCTGGGACACGTTTTTTGAATGCTATCATTTCTGGCACTCCAAGAACACCAACACTAAACAAGCCAGGAATAATTACAGCACAAACACTCCTAGAGAAGAACGTCTCACGCTCTTTCAAAGAGTCTGCCTATTGTGCTGTTCACATGGCCACACTTCAATACTGCGCCACTGTTGAAAATAACCCTCTTCGCTACAATGACCACACTGTCAGAAGTCAAAGTCCTTGCATGCTCCACTGAATCTCTTTGGGTACCAGCTTGACAAGGTGTTAACATTCGAGCCTCTAATTTCCAGCACAGAGCCCTACTGCATAGCCCATTACATGACCTGTGTTTGTTCAGTGATTCAGCCATTGGACAGCACCCTTTCAAAACATATCCACAGTTGTTGCAAAGGTCCAAAGGAAGGGAGACACATATACACAAAGCTGATTCACTTCATTGTACAACAGAAGTTAACACTGTAAAGCAACTATATTTAAAAAAAAAAAAAAAAAACAATCAAAGCTTCACAGTACAACAATGTGATACCTCACATGGTTTGTGAATATCTGTTCTGAATTCATGCATCTGGCTTAAGTAGAAACAACTATAGGGCCCAGGAGAAAAGAAACAGGCTTGAGGTGGTTGGCAGAGATCAAGAGCCCTAGGTGTTAGGGAGCAAAATTCCTCCTCTGATACACTTTCTAAAGGATTCATCTTTCTGTGGTGTTGGCCTGGACTCAGAACCAAGGAGGACTGTGCTGGACATGGCCACAGGGAAAAAGGACAAATAGGGCCCAAGCTCCATGTGGTCTAGCCTGGAGCCAAGATTCTTCACGGGTATTGGAATCTAAAGCTTTAGAGCAATACTACGGACAGTTCCCTTGAGAATCTACGAGAGCATGGGGGCTGATTGAAGATGTTAGGATCCAGGATCCAAGCCAATCTTCTGCATTACTACCTTGTGGAAACAATTAGTATAATGTAGAAAAATTGCCAACTTAAATCTTTTGTGACAAAATGCATGGTCTACATGTATAATAACTTCCTATGTTCATATATCCATTTTTTAAAATAACAATAGTCACAGCATAGAACACTTATCAAAACAGGCTCTGTCATGAAAGCGATAGTGAAAGAGAATATGTACTAAATTCTTCATCTAGCATGGGTAGAACCAAGAAGACAGTATTTCTGTCTTGATAATTAAAAAAAGAAAAGTTGTCTAAAGGCATTTGAAAAATTTGAAGTTAAAAACTGAGAGGATTAAAAGTAGATAGATAGATTTTCTAAATAATACAAGTTGTAAATGCAGATAATTCATGATGCAAATAGTCACAATATTAAAAAGTGAGGAAGTAAAAAATAACTTTTAAGCAAGGGGAAAGACTCACTATTTAATACAAGTGAAGAAATAAATTTAAAAACACTCTGTAGTGTGAATCAAATTTTCTTTCTAAAATGCTTTTTTTTATGGATGTGTATCTGTGTATATTTATACTCACTGTGTGCTAAGTCACTTTAGTCGTGTCTAACTCTTTACGCCCCTATGCACTGTAGCCTGCCAGGCTCCTCTGTCCATGGGATTTCCCAGGCAAGAATACTGGAATGGGTTGCCATTTCCTTCTCCAGGGGATCGTCCCAGGGATTGAACCCAGATCTCTTACGTCTCCTGCACTGGCAGGCGGGTTCTTTACCACTAGCGCCACCTGGGAAGCCCATTTATACTCACATATGCATTAAAGAAAATAAACCCAACTGTTGGTCTATAGCTGGTGGGTAGGTTTTATTTTCCTTGATATTTTTCCTGTTGTCTACTATAGGTATATATTTATATTACATTTATAATTCAAAAAATTATTGTGGAGTTTTAAAAATTACAGTATACAGTTAGAAGTTAATAGTTAAAGGATATTGTGTGTGTGTGTGTGTGTGTGTGTGTGTGTGTGTGTGACTCAGTCATGTCCAACTCTTTGTGACCTCACAAACTGTAGCCTACCAGGTTCCTCTGTCCATGGGATTTGCCAAGCAAGAATACTGGAATAGGTTGCCATATCCTTCTCTTCACAGGATATTAGGAGAGTATGTGTTCAGCCATGTGGTAGACCAAAATGAAGACTGTCTTGATGTTACAGACTGAATGTTTGTTTCACCCCAGAATTCATAGATTGACATTCTAACCCCCATTGAGATAGCATTTGCAGGTGGGACCTTTGGGAGGTAATTGGGTTTAGACGAGATTGGGAGGGTAGCTGCCCCACCCCGCCATGTTGGGATTCAGATCAGATCAGTCTCAGTCGTGTCCAACTCTTTGCGACCCCATGAATCGCAGCATGCCAGGCCTCCCTGTCCATCACCAACTCCCAGAGTTCACTGAGACTCACATCCATCGAGTCAGTGATGCCATCCAGCCATCTCATCCTCTGTCGTCCCCTTCTCCTCCTGCCCCCAATCCCTCCCAGCATCAGAGTCTTCTCCAATGAATCAACTCTTCGCATGAGGTGGCCAAAGTACTGGAGTTTCAGCTTCAGCATTATTCCCTCCAAAGAAATCCCAGGGCTGATCTCCTTCAGAATGGACTGGTTGGATCTCCTTGCAGTCCAAGGGACTCTCAAGAGTCTTCTCCAACACCACAGTTCAAAAGCATCAATTGTTGGGATTAGAGTCCTTATTAAAGAGGTAAAGATCAGGAGACCAGAGGGCTCTGTCTCTCTCTCTCTCCCTTTCTCTCTCTCCATCTCTTCTGTCTCTCTCTCACTTCTTTCTCCGCCACCTCTATTTCTTCTTTTTCTACTTCTTCTCTCTCTCTCCCCCCCTCTTCTCTTTCTCTTCTCTCTCCCCGCTTCTCTCTTTACTTCTTCTCTCTCTCTCCCCTTCTCTTCTCTCTCTCCCCCCTTCTCTCTCTCTCCTTCTCTCTCTCTCCCCCTCTGCTCTCTCTCTTCTCTCTCTCTCACCCTCCTCTCTTTCTCTCTCTCTCTCTCCCATCCTCTGTGTGTGTGTGTGTGTGTGTGTGTGTTATGTGGGATCTCACAAGAACTCAGCTGCCACCCTGATCTCAGCCTTCCAGCTTCCAGAGGTGTTTGAAATAAATGCCTGTAGTTTAACACACCCAGTCTATGGTATGTAGTTAGAGCAGTCTGAGCTGCCTAAGATGCTCAAACCATATGATAATAGAGTTAAAATTGCTACAAAACTAGCTGAGTGACCTTCAGTGGTTTAAAAAAAAAAAAACTGCAAAAGGAGACTCCATGTTCTGTAAGATCAGTGCTATCTAAAGAGCCGGGCTTTAAATTATCCAGAAGCAGCCGTGGTGCAGGGTGTCGAGGCCCACCCAGGAAGGAGACGCTGTCTGCCTCAGCAGCCCGACACCTCCACACACACGCAGGCCACGCGCCTCTCACCCAAGGGGCTGCCGCTCCTCTCTGCGTGGGCCTCTGCCCATCGTGAGCTGAACCACTGAAAGGCAGCAACCAAGGCGCACTGGCCCTTGTCCAGAATGTCATTTAATGGGGTTGGTGTGGTCTCCCTCAGGTCAAGATATAGCGTCATTTGGATGAAAATATAACAGTGCATTTTTAACACTAGGTCTGAGCAGAGTATACTACAAGATGACAAGTCACCACTGGGATAAAGTGTCCTTTGGTACGAATGCAAAGTACTGAAACAGTTTTCGAGTAATTCAGGCCTTGGACCCGAAGAGGGCTGAGGAGGTTCCCCCCGACAGGTCCCCTTGCTTGGAGGGTGCCTCATCCCACCAGAAACAACTTGTGTGTTCTGGTTTGCTTCGTGTGGTTCTGTTTTGTTGGTCTTCTAAGAAAAAAAAAAAAAAAAAATGGGGGGGAAGTTCAATAATTTACTGAGCAAAACAGCCGTTGGGAGACAGACGTGGGACAAGCGGAACCAGGTCTGGACTGTGAGTGGAGGAGTGTGCTGAGGGCAGGGAAGCGCCAGGGAGCCAAGGAAAGGTGGGCCCTGCCCAGGGAGCCAGAGAAGGACTGGCCGCTCCCAGTCTCCCTGAACTGGGTGTCTGCGCAGCCTTGTTTCCCACAGAACCAAGTTCCCTCCCACCCCCTAGCTCTGCAGGTGTGTCGCTCGAAAGCCGCTTAGAACTCTCTGGAAGTTCCTTCATCAGAAGAGTTGAATGGCCCCCTGGCTCCAGGAGGCACTGGACTGAGTCAGACATGTCTAGTCCCACACAGGCACAGGCCCAGCTCTGGCCAACTCTAACCCAGAGGATCTGACGGCCATGCAGGCAGCTGGGTAGGGCCTGGAGAGTGAGGCCCCGGTCCCCTGCAGGTCTCCAAGAAGATCTGAGAGGGGCCACCACTCGGCCAGGGCAGACCGTCATTTGGGCCACGGGCCTGTCTTGATTTCTAACCTTGAAACAGTTAGACACAGTCTTGGCCCTGGTCCCACGAGTCAGTGGGTCTGATTCTATCTTATAGGAATAAGTCTACCATCTATAATGGCATTCCAAAGGCTCTGCATCCATACATGCCCAGCCACTCAGTCATGTCTGACTCTTTGTGACCTCATGGCCTGTAACCCACCAGGCTCCTCTGTCCACGGGATTCTCCAGGCAAGAATACTGGAGTGGGTTGTCATGCCCTCCTCCAAAGGATCTTCCCAACCCAGGGATTGAACCTGAGTCTCCAGCTTGGCAGGCAGATTCTTTACTACTGAGCTACCAGGGAAGCCCTAAGAGCTTGAGCTTTCTAAAGCCTACAAGCCCCATCTTAAGCCACAGCCCTGGAAATGGCCTGTTCCTTCCAACCACAAGACCCAGGTGCTGGGGGGCAGCCTCTCACTCTGGGACCCCCGACTTCCAGGATCCACGCCCACTTGGGAAGAGCAGTCTGAGCAGCACTTTTTTTACCAGCCTGTGATAAAGTATTTCCTCTCCATTGTTCCCTCAACATATTATATCTGGAGTACATAGTTCCCTTTGACAAAGGAGCCTTTAAAAGCCCCATAAAAGACAACTTGAAAGAGACACATGGTTATTTCCTTGATGGGGAAATTTATAAGGACTTAGGCTGTGACAACAAAAACATTTGTTCCTTGTTCTAATAGCTTGAGAAGCGACTTTCCACCTCATCGTGCGTTATCTGGGTTTCTAAATCAGGATCGGTAGGAGGGATGCTGTCCTGGGAGGCAGGAAGCCTGGGTCTGAGAACCGGCTCTGTGACCTCGGACTGACTGGGTGGTCTTTACTGCTTGTTGCTCAAACTGTCTTGGCCTCAATTTCCTCTGCTATAAAATGGAAGTAATAATATACTCTCAGTCTACATCACCACATCCAGACAGGCTTTGTCACAACTATCATCCCTCCCATCTATTTGTCCAAAAGCCCTTTCATTCTAAAAATCATTTAGTGTCCCCTAAGAAACCCACATGACCTCCCACCTTTTCCTCTTAAGATTTAAGCCTGAATTCTAAAGTTGCTCCTTGTGTTACTTTTCCTGGGTTCTGTTTATTTTACTTTTGTAAATCTATGTTTTATGAGGGGGGTCTCAGTCAGGAACTCAGAAGGGTAGAGAGAAAACTCCTTTTCCTCCCAACCCAGGCACGTTCCTTTACTCCAGGCTTTGTACCTGCTGTTCCTCGGCCTGAAACGCTTTCCCTAAAAGGCTCCCTCGGGGCTTTTTCCCTTCAGGGCTCCCTCACCATCTTATCTGTGAGGCCTCCCTTGCCCATACTGAGTCAGACAGAGAAAGACAAATATTGTATGACATCACTTAGATTGGTCTCTACGTGTGCCATCTATGGGGCCACACAGAGTCGGACACGACTGAAGTGACTTGGCAGCAGCAGCAGATGTGGACTCTAAAAAAAAGATAGTAGAAACGAACTTTACTTTCAAAACAGAAATAGTCACAAGATGTACAAAACAAATGCATGGTTACCAAGGCAGAAGGTAGGAGGAAGGAATAAATTAAGAGATTGGGATTGACATATACACACAACTATGTATTGAGTAGATAAGTAATAAGAACCTGCTGTATATAGCACAGTGAACTCAATACTTTCTTAAGGACCTATATGAAGGAATCTAAAAAAGAGTGGTTCTGTTTAAGAACCCGTCTGCCAATGCACGAGACATAAGAGACACAGGTTCTATGCCTGGATCAGGAAGATGCCCTGGAGAAGGGAATGGCAACCCACTCCAGTGATCTTGCCTGGAGAATTCCAGGGATGGGGGAGCCCGGTAGGCTGCAGTCCATGGGGTCGCGAAGAGTTGGACACGACCGAGCGACTTCACTCTCACTTTTCACTTTCATGCGTTGGAGAAGGAAATGGCAACCCACTCCAGTGTTCTTGCCTGGAGAATCCCAGGGACGGGGGAGCCTGGCAGGCTGCCGTCTGTGAGGTTGCACAGAGTCAGACATGACTGAAGCGACTTAGCAGCAGCAGCAAAGCAACATAGCGCACACTTATGTATAACCAATTCACTTTGCTGTACAGCAAAAACTAATGCAACACTGCAAATCAACTATATTCCAGTAAGGATTAATTAAAAATAAAATAAAACTGGAGACTTCTCCAGCCCCACACCTCCTAGGCCCTTCTTCTGCCATCTTTAGCACTCAGAAGCATAATCCTAACTTGTTTTTCTTACTAACAATCTATCTCCCTCTCATTAGAATTGAATGGGGGCATAGAATTTTGTGGGGTTTTTATACATGACTCTATTCTCTACAACTTAGAACAGCACCTGGAATATAATAGGTGCTCAATAAATAAATTCTGAATGAACAGATCTTTTTTCGACCTATAGAAACTGTTCCTATTTTCCTCTTTCTCTATGCTTTTTTCTGTTTCTTCTGTTCAATAACTTCTGCCCAATCGGACTGATCATCTGGGTTTAAACTGCTTTCATCTACTTGATAGAAATGAGAAAAAAAAACTGCTTTCATCTAGATTATAATAAAACATTTGCATATTGTTTGGTTTAATAAATATTTCTTGACTCCCTACTATTTAGACCCTGTTCTAGAGGCAAGGCTATAGCAGCTAGTGTCACTGCTCAGCTCACAGCCCTTGACCCGGAGGAGATCAATAGCCATAATTAATCCCTTACCCGCCAACAGCTTCCCACCTCTATTTAGCTCATGGTCTCTCTTCTCAGCCAAAGTGCTTCCTCTGACACAGAACTTGCACTGCTCTGTTCAGTTACAACCAGAAATGCAGGATTGATACTTCTGGAGGCATAAGTTAGCAGATCAGTGTCCCAGCCTCCAATTCACAGGACGCACAATTTCTTGAGGGCCTCACGGGAACTGAGCCCCAACTTCCCCCAGCAATGATCCACTTATTAACACACCCTCTTGTTGGATTTTTCTCTCTTTTCTGTCTCACACTGTCATTTCCTCACTTGTGTTTCCTGGGTTCATCCCCCAACTCAACTACGGGCACCCAAGTCCTGGTCTCAGCGTCCCAGAAGTTGAGGAAGAAGCAAAGGAAAACCTGGCTGGTTGCTATGTTCAGTTGGACTGGAAGACCCATGGGTTCTAAGAAGTACCCAGGCTGCTGACAGCGAACAGAGATTTCATGTCTCCTGAGCTGGAAGCCTCCTGCGCAGTCTTGTAACCTGAACTGCAGTGGAACATCAGTGCTGGGAGGTTTCCTGGGTGATCCTGCAGCAAACCTACCAAGTACTTACTACAATTATACTCTCAGATGAATAGGAAAGTCTGAGCCGGAAAGAAGAATCCTACGTGCATACTTGTAGCCAAGCTCTTCGAGGGCTGTGGCCCCAGAGATGACCGACATCCCCCCCACCATGGTCTTCCACCCTCTCCTTCACATCCTCTTCTCTCTTCATTCCTTCCTCCTGTCTCTTTTCCTCTTTCACTTCCTCTCGAAAAGTGGGGTCTGGAGGGATGGAGAGACTGAGAATGCTAAGCTGCTAAGTCACTTCAGTCATGTCCGACTCTGTGCAACCCCATAGACAGCAGCCCACCAGGCTCCCCCGTCCCTGGGATTCTCCAGGCAAGAACACTGGAGTGGGTTGCCATTTCCTTCTCCAATGCATGAAAGTGAAAAGTGAAAGTGAAGTTGCTCAGTCGTGTCCGGCCCTCAGCGACCCCATGGACTACAGCCTTCCAGGCTCCTCTGTCCATGGGATTTTCTAGGCAAGAGTACTGGAGTGGGGTGCCATTGCCTTCTCCAGAGACAGAGAGTAGCCCCACGTAATAGGCTGCAGAGGATGTGATTCCTAAATGGGTCAGTACCTTGTTGGTGATTCACGCTGAGGTGGACGACATGGCAGCTTAGCAGAGAGAAGAGCAACCAGATAATTCCAAACACAGCCCTGTGGAATGTGCCAGAAATGACAAGTCGTTGGGAAGCATCAAGCCCAGCACCGGTACCAGCAGTGTCACCATCTACAAAATGCAGCTAAGACTGCATTCGATAAGTTTGAATAAGGTAAGTTCGAACAAGATAATTGATAAGCTCAAATAAGATAATTTGATAAGATAGGTTCGATCACACTATCACAGATCATAAATCCAAACTGCAATTAAAATGCAAAAGAGAGGATGCCAGCTTACTCAGAACCTCAATGGAAAATTGCTCTTGTTTAGGGTTTTTTGTTTTTGTCTTTTTTTTTCTCTTTCTTGGTCTACTGCCATTTGAATAGATAAGAGCACAGGTTTGAGTTTGGCTTTCTGATTTGCTCTGGGGCATTTTTGACATTGGCTTTTTTCCTCTTTATTTTTTTAGTTTCATCTGGTACAGAGGCAGAGGGTGGCGGTTCCCTGGTGGCTCAACTGCCGACTAATGCAGGAGATGCAAGAGACATGGATTCAATCCCCAGGTTGGGAAGAGCCCCTGGAGGAGGGCATGGCAAGCCACTCCAGTATTCTCGCCTGGTAAACCCCACAGACAGAGGAGCCCAGCAGGCTACGGTCCTTGGGGTCACAGAGTGGGACACGACTGAGCACACACAGTGGAGAGGGAGACAAGAAAAGGAGAGCTGAAAGGTCCAAGGCCTCAGAGAGCTAAGTCCTGATTCAAAGCAGTCATCCTGACAAGCGGTTTTCAAACAGTGGCCCAGGAGAGCTCTGATGAGGCATCTCACGGCCACTGGGAAGCAGGGACAGATGATTCTGATTTTCCACACCTATTCTACTTGATGCATCAGAGTTCTCAGAAGGATTTGGTTTGAGGGAAAAAAATCCCCTGCCAACATTAAATCTGAAAAGCATTTATCTTATATTTTAATATACCCTTTATATAAAGTGATACTCCATTAAGAAAAAATGGTTTAATAAGCTTTATTCCTGAAATGTGAGGGAGATGATTTTTCTTATGTCAAATTTTCCATAGAACTCACAAGAATGTACTTTAGATGGGAGTTGGACAACTGCTTAATTAACTTTTTCACTGCAACCATCTCCCATTTGGAATTTAGAATTTATGCAATTACCCAGAGACTTCTAAAAGTCACTCACTATCTGACTGTAAGATGTTTTAAACACACCTATCTTCATAAAAGCAGAATGGATGACAGATGTCTTGGACTAGAGTTAACTTGCCCATAGCATCTCCAGTGAGAAAAATTAATAGTGGAGATGTGAGTAATGATACTAGTCAGGATAAGTTATGCTACATCAATGTAACAAACAAAACCCCCCAATCTCAGTAGCCTAACAAAGCCTTCACTTCTCACTCATACACTTCTGATGTAGGCTGGGGGACTCTCCAGCACAGACTGCTGTCCCTGTCTTTGCATCTGCCCTTGAAGAAACAACGGGCTTGATGCCACTGGCCAAGACCTTGTGCCCAAGCAGCGTCCCTTGACCCCAAATTCCTATAAGTCTCCTCAGGAGTGTTTAAAAATTCTTTAAACAAGCATCTGAGCAGCAAGAGTCTCAGCTGCTGTAGCGCTATTGTTTTATATTATTTATGATAGCTATTGTGATTATCAGAATTTATAGCAGTCATTAGGCAGCAGACGCCGTGGTGCTCTCAGCCAGCAATCCGTCACTCTCCTCGGTTGAAGGGAGAGGAAAGGACGTGGGCAGTTACAGGGCACCCAAAGCTCCGGGTAGGCTTGTGCTGAGAATGATGCAATCTTCCTCCTGGAGAGCCAAGGAGACCTTGATAATGGAAAGAGAGAGGGAAAGAGAGGGAACAAGGAGAGAGGAACAAGAACAAACGAAGGAGACCAGGCACGCTGTCAGAACTCGGAAAGCCACAGCACTGGAGATGAAAGGCGACAGTCACAGCACAGCCTGGGTCCAGGTGTCCGAGAAGTTGGTTGTACCCTGAGCAACCAGCCACAAAGGGTGTCTGCATTCACAATAAACATCAAAAGTAGGCATGCCAAAAGGTGCTTGTTTGTTTTCAAGGCAACAAGCAACACCGGCTCCTGGATCCTGATTTAGCATTCACTGCCCAGCATCCACGTTCGCCCTGTGACTCACAAACTAATAAAAGGAAGACTTCACCTGCTGAAGAACACAACCGCACAGAGCTGGAGCATCCCTGTCAGACACCACCATTAACTTCACAGGTTAATTCTAATGACTGTCAATTTGTGAGGAAACATTCTTTAGGAATACAGCTGCTCTGGTCTTACCTGAACCACTCACAATCTTCCTCCTAGCCCACACACTCATGGATAAAAAAAAAAATACAATAAGCTATTTGTCATCCTGCTGCTGCTGCTCCTGCTGCTAAGTCACTTCAGTCGTGTCCGACTCTGTGCAACCCCATAGACGGCAGCCCACTAGGCTCCCCCGTCCCTGGGATTCTCCAGGCAAGAACACTGGAGTGGGTTGCCATTTCCTTCTCCAATGCATGAAAGTGAAAAGTGAAAGTGAAGTCGCTCAGTTGTGTCTGACTCCTAGCAACCCCATGGACTGCAGCCCACCAGGCTCCTCCATGCATGGGATTTTCCAGGCAAGAGTACTGGAGTGGGCTGCCATTGCCTTCTCCTGAGGTTGTAACAACTATGATGTCAATACTAGGATATCCCTTCATGTTTGCAGAGAAGGTTTTTTTTTTTTTAATCTGTTTCAAAGTGCTTACAACCCATTATCTCATTTGATTTTTATGAGAACTCTCTACAATCGGCCATTATGTTTCATTTTCAGGACCCTGTGCTAACTCCCCAAGGAGAGCAATCGTTTCTTACCGAAGCAACCAACCTCCGAAGCAACCAACCTCCAGACCAAGCACAGTGGCTGCTGCAACTAAGTGCTCAAAAATGTTTACAGAAAGAATTAACAAATGAGGGAATGTGTGAAAGTTATTTCTGTTTGAATAATGAGAACACTGAAGTCTGTAAAAAGCCATATTTACTTACGTTCATGGTGCTATGTGGTGGCAGAGGCTGGTATCGTGTCTCTTAGATTTGTGCTCTTCGTGCTTACATAAATCTCACTGTAGAAATATTGCTCGTTACACAAAACTTCAAATAAGAAAACCTGATCCAATGTGCATACAGCAGGGACAAGCTAATCTAATGCAAAGCATTTTTCTATTTCTTATTTTGAGTTCTATTTGCTATCAGCTGATATGGTGTAAGGGCTAACTACAAGCCAGTTCTACTTTTCATTGTTGAAGCTGATGTTTCAATATACCCATCTGCTGTTTAGTTGCTAAGTCATGCCCCACTCTTTTGTGACCCCATGGACTGTAGTAGCTTACCAGGCTCCTCTGTTCATGGGATTTCCCAGGCAAAAATACTGGAGTGGGTTGCCATTTCCTTCTCCAGGGGGATCTTCCTGGATCAGGGATCGAACCTGCATCTCCTGCATTGCACATGAATCCTTTACCACTGAGCCACCTGGGAGGCCTCCTAATATATTCATAGGAATTGATGAAGTGTAAGAGACAAACTCACAGAAGTGTGCTGAGCCTTCTGAAGAAAATGCCTTTGGTTAAATAGGCACAGAGCAAAGAGCTAAAGAACCTCTTGATCAAAGTGAAAGAGGAGAGTGAAAAAGCTGACTTAAAACTCAACATTAAAAAAACTAAGATCATGGCATCTGGTCCCATCACTTCATGGCAAATAGAAAGGAGAAAAAGTAGAAGCAGTGACAGATTTTTTTTTTCTTGGGCTCCAAAATCACTGTGGATGGTGACTGCAGCCATGAAATTAAGACACTTGCTCCTTGGAAGAAAAGCTACAACAAACCTACACAGCATATTAAAAAGCAAAGACATCACTTTGCTGACAAAGGTCCATATACTCAAAGCTATGGTTCCTCCAGTAGTCATATACAGATGTGAGAACTGGACCATAAAGAAGGTTGAGCACTGAAGAACTGATGCTTTCAAATTGTGTTGCTGGAGAAGACTCTTGAGAGTCCCTTGGACAGCAAGGAGATTAAACCAGTCAATCCTAAAGGAAATCAACCCTGAATATTCATTGGAAGGACTGTTGTTGAAGTTCCAATACTTTGGCCACCTGATGCGAAGAGCCAACTGATTGGAAAAGACCAGATGCTGGGGAAATTTTGAAGGCAAAAGAAGAAGAGGATGGCAAAGAATGAGATGGTTGGATGGCATCACTGATTCAATGGACATGAACTTGAGCAGACTCCGGGAGATAGTGAAGGACAGGGAAGCCTAGCATGCAGCAGTCCGAGAGGTTGCAGAGTCAGACATGACTTAGCAACTCAATAAAAACAAAGGGGCCCAGAGGAGACAGGCTAAGAGAGAGAAAGGAGCGACAGTGGAGGGGTGGAAGTGGGAAGGGAGGAAGGAAGAATGGAGGGAGGGAGGGAGAGAAGGAGGAAAGGAGGAAGCCAACAGGTTCTTCTGGGCTTGTGCCTGCAGCATGCCATGGCCAGGAGCGTGAGACACCCAGTGGTGCTCGCCCACATCAGAGTTCACTGGGTTCTTCCAAATTAAAATATTTGTTTGCCACCCAGGAGTGCAATACTTACTTGTATTTTGGTTTTTTGACTTGATTTTTGAAAAATATTTAACTCCTTACTTACAGTAGAATTTAAATGAGAACTTTAAAAACAAACTGGA
Organism: Tragelaphus eurycerus; assembly: GCA_935064755.1. NCBI lineage: Eukaryota > Metazoa > Chordata > Mammalia > Artiodactyla > Bovidae > Tragelaphus > Tragelaphus eurycerus. The sequence goes on along the minus strand of CAKXYN010000034.1, from coordinate 3,633,981 downwards.
TTAGAAAGTATAGTGGGAGAACCTAGAAATGATTGGGTTGTGCTTGTTTCTTATTCAACACTTGGAAACAAAATTCCTAGTGAGCTGAAAGTGGTCATTGAGGAATGTGTACCTTTAATTGGCTCATTAGAAACGCAGTTAGCATGTTTCACCCTCGAAATGAGAGAGAAGTGTCTCAATTACCCAGCAAGTGCCTGCGTGTGCCACAATTAGGTAATTATTGAGGACATTTTTTCTGTGCTTGATCAGTCAGGCAGTCCCTAGAAAAGAGGATTCTAGCATCAAAAATCCAAATCCAGAATTTTCAGAAGTTAATTTTGATTTGCATGTTCAAGAAACAAATATTAATGTTTGGGGTGGGGAATATGTATTTCTAGTCACTGATCACACTTGGTTTAGGATATTATTGTCTGAATTAGGAACAAACATCATAGATTTTTACAACTATCAGAGAAAATTGACTCCTATCACTAGAGACATTGGCACTGGAGTAAGAAATCACCTGAACAGGCAATTGTTTCAAAACTGTCATATCTTCCACCTGTTTTCCTAAGGCTTCATTTATCTTCCTAAAAGTCCCTTATTTTCCCCAAAGCACCCTTCCCCTTCCTCAATTAAGATGTGGCCACCTCATGCGAAGAGTTAACTCATTGGAGAAGACTCTGATGCTGGGAGGGATTGGGGGCAGGAGGAGAAGGGGACGACAGAGGATGAGATGGCTGGATGGCATCACTGACTCGATGGATGTGAGTCTGAGTGACCTCCGGGAGTTGGTGATGGACAGGGAGGCCTGGCGTGCTGCAATTCATGGGGTTGCAAAGAGTCGGACACGACTGAGCGACTGATCTGATCTGATCTGATGAGCCCCAAATTCTATCTGCCTCGTTGAGTCACATTTTTAATGAGCTCCCATTTACCTACATGAATAAACATTGTCTTTTCTCTTGCTAATTTGACTTTTGTTAATTTAATTCACAGACCCTCTGTAACTTCACATAAGAGGTTGAGGGAGTTTTCCATCCTAGACATTATCTAGATTTTTGTTCTCGTTTGATCGTTGGATTTGTCACATGTGTGTTAAATGTGATCAAGTACATTTTATGGATCCATTGAGATGATCATATGTAATTCAATGCATTAACTGAATCATTGCTTTAATAGATTTTTTTCTTTTTAGATCATTTATTTAATAGATATTATCTATATTTGCATCCTTAGGATTAATCCTACTTGATCATTGTGGCAGAAGCTGCTAACTGTCTACCAAAATTTATTCTCCATACATCCAGAGTAAAAGAGTGGAAACTGGGGCTGGAGCAGCTGAGCTATAGACAAGAAAGTGTTGGTAAATGTTTAAAAAGTGGTCCCTATATTGGGGGAGCCATGATTCATAGCATTTGCCATTTCCGTGCTGTTGTTACACTATGGTCAATTTCAAGCCACCAGTGTGATATCACTAAATAAAGAATTGGGAGAGATTTTCCCAGCATGCCATTGTCTAGAGATCATATTTTCCAGTGTGACTTGCAGTTAGATGCACACACAGTGGGGGAATCTAGATGACTAGAGTCTTGCCAACAATATGAGCAGGAAATTGATGTGTGAAATTTCTCTTAAGATAGTAATCAAACAAATCACACAGCCTCTTTTTCTTTTTCTGTCACCTGGAACCCACAATGACCCATTTTTCACCATGTAGATGATACTGATGTTCTAGTAAAAGTAGGATCCCAGACTAGTAGTGCTGTAATTACCTGGGCAATTTTTTTTAAGGTGAATTCTCAGGGCCCATTCAAAATCAACTAACTAGAAAGTCTGAGGGTGACAGCCAGCAGTCTGGATGTTTTGAGGCTCTCTAGGTGACTCCTGAGTTGCACTAAAGTTTGAAACCCACTTCCTAAGTAATAATGAAACAACGTAATTGAAAGAACCTGGGTCCCTTGGGTGAACAAAAGGAACAGCCAGCAAACCTGGAGCCTTGTAGCATCAACATGAAAGAGGAATAAATGCCTATGTTCTTTAAGCCACTGAGGTCTTTTAGTCCATCAGCTTTGCTTCACTTTACTTAATATAGCTTTAGTTTTTTTCATCAGCACTGAATTTGATTTGATAATAGCTGACTTATGATTTAATCTACCAAAATTCCATTGAATACTTCTGCATTTGCATTTATCATGTATCTATTTCCTTTATATCTGCCCTAGTCTAGTTTTCCTTTTGAGGTTATACTGGCCATTGTAGTTTGTTCATTGTTTTATTTCTCATCTGCACATCATTCCCCATTCAGGATCACTTATGACTATCTCCAAATCCAAGTCTTACAGTCTTGGTGTGGGGTCTCTGTTCTATGACAATATGGGTCAGAATCCCTCACTTGCCAGTGGCCAGCCTGCTCCAGTTTCTGGCGATGGGGCCACATCTGTGGCTCTCCATCTCCCAGGCCTCCTGCTAGCCCTAAACTGGTGGTGGTTAGAAGAGATTATCTTTTGAGTATTTTAATAACATTAAAGTGAATAATCATAACTCCCTACAGCAACCATGACTTAGAAATGCAAGTCATTAACTGGATAGATTATATTTACAAGTCTGATTCTTCTTAACCATCATTTAACATATAGATTTTTTTTTTTTTTACTAAGATGTATACTCAGATGTTTATCCTGAGAGAACAAAGTATTCTTGATCTTATGACATGTTTGCTCTACCTGACTCATTTACGGTGCACGTGTGGATGCACAATCTCTTCAGTCGTGCCCAACTCTGTGGGACCCCATGGACTGTAGCCCTCCAGGCTCCTCTGTCCATGGAACTCTGCAGGTAAGAATACTAGAGTGGGTTGCCATGCCCTCCTCCAAGGGATTTTCCCAGGGATCAAACCCACGTCTCTTACATCTGCGTTGGCAGGAGGGTTCTTTCCCACTAGCGCTACTTACTTCTGCTAAATCACTTCAGTCGTGTCCGACTCTGTGCGACACCATGGACGGCAGCCCATGAGGCTCTCTCATCCCTGGGATTCTCCAGGCAAGAACACTGGAGTGGGTTGCCATTTCCTTCTCCAATGCATGAAAGTGAAAAGTGAAAGTGAAGTCGCTCAGTTGTGTCTGACCCTCAGCGACCCCATGGACTGCAGCCTACCAGGCTCCTCCATCCATGGGATTTTCTAGGCAAGAGTACTGGAGTGGAGTGCCATTGCCTTGGAGACCCTTATTTACAGTAACTGTGTGTAATAGATTATAAATGTGTTTCAGCATTTCATTCCTTATTTTAACTGAGAAAGATAATGACCAGTTCAGGACTTTGGATTTCACAAAATTCTTACAAAATACTATGCATTCTTACATTTTCATAAAGTAAGAACAGATCAAGAAATCAAGGCTTATAATTTTTCTTTCTACATTTTGAGCCTATGCTGTCTCCTATATTTGGGCATTTCCCTGATCCTATTAATTTCTTCTATCATACATCTGCCCCTTTTGCTTTTCCACTGCCAAGACTATTGTGATGATCTGCAAACACGTCTTCTTTGCTCATTGTATTCCCCCTCCAAATGATGTTACCATCTACTACCTACTTCTAACCACATGCCTATGTTGCTGATAATACTTGAAAATTCCCACATTCACCAAATGCCTAAAGAATGCACTCTCAGTGTCAAATTCAAAGTCCTCAAAGGCCTGGCTTATCTCTAAATCGTACCCAAATCCACGTGAGCCCAAGAGGAAGCGTTCCCATTTCATGCCTTTAACACTGCCTTTCTACTCACCTCCAACGTCCTTGTCTACCACTGTTTATAGACATCAAAGTCCCACCTGTCCTCTGAAGCCCAGGTCAAACGCTCTGCCTGATATCTGTCTTCCATAATGTTCTAGCCGACAGTTGTTTCACCTTTTTCTGAAATCCTGTAACGTTTTCTGTCACCCTGCTGGCAGTTTGCAGTGTTTTACTTTGTACTTTTGCTTTCAGTGTCACTTCTGCTTTTGTACGCCGATTGGGGTCACACATCCCGATACCATGGGAGGTGCTCGTGAGCTGAGTATATAACTCATGTATTTTTTTAGTTACATGGGAAAAAGTCACCATTTCCAACCCTAACCACCACTGTAGTTTGCTCAAGTCAGATTAGAGATGCTGAGAATTTGATACAGGGCATATTCACAAAATTCAAATTTCATAGCTTTTGGCAGTTCTTTATAACCATGAAAGGGATCTCAAGGTTAATAATCAATTTATTTAAATTTAGCAAAGTACATTGGTGAGTTTTTAGATATGCAAATAATGGCTATTATGGAAAGAAGTTTTACCTAAGGCTGATTTTTAATGAGTCTCTGTTACTCAAAACATTTCTGTCTTATTTTTTACTGTTTGGGGCCCAGCACAGTAAAATTTTTCCAGATCCCAAAAGCTTTGAGTTCTGGACTTCCTCCATTCCCTTCAGTCTCTCCTTCCAAACCACCCAGTTCTTTCCTGAGTTCATCTCATTCTTGCAATATCTTGATAATGGCAGCCAATAAAAACTAACACACGCTCCTAACACACTGCTTTTTGATCCTGAACTTTGGAACAAGAGGTACAGTAGACACAAGATCTAACTTCAAGCTTTTCACGGTAATAGTTTTACCAAAAACACTGTCACTGCAAGAGACAGAACTCCAGGCTTTCTGTCTAGAGTTTCTTTCTCACCACTCAACTTCTAAGCCAAGTTCACACATCCTCAGTTCTTACAACAGTATGCCGTTTAAATGACACCGGAATCCGTACCTCGAAATCCAGGTTGCTGCTGCTGCTGCTAAGTCGCTTCAGTCGTGTCCGATTCTGTGCGACCCCATAGACAGAAGCTCACCAGGCTCCCCCCGTCCCTGGGATTCTCCAGGCAAGAATACTGGAGTGGGTTGCCATTTCCTTCTCCAATGCATGAAAGTGAAAAGTCAAAGTGAAGTTGCTCAGTCGTGTCCGACTCTTAGCGACCACATGGACTGGAGCCTACCAGGATCCTCCGTCCATGGGATTTTCCAGGCAAGAGTACTGGGGTGGGGTGCCATTGCCTTCCCCAGAAATCCAGGTTAGCTGCTCCAATTTACAAATTCCAAATATCTCACAATAAAAGCTTATTTCTCACTCACATGAAGTCCAATGGCTGCCAGGAGAGAATTCTATTCCATGTAGTCAGGCAGGGACCCAGAGGGACAAAGGCTCCAGCATCTTCTGCACAAGGCTTGCAGTGCTTCCATGGTTACTCTGTATGTTATCATCCCCTGGAATGTGGGAGAAGAAAAGGTGGAGTCATATAGAAGATTTTATGGAACAGGCCTGAAAAAAAAAAAAAAAAAAAATATATATATATATATATATATAATTTCTCTCTGTACAGCCTATCAGCCAACACACTATTACCTGTCCATAACTAAATCCTCGGCTGACTTAGAAATGTAGTCTGGACATGGACAAGGAGGAAGAGGAGCCAGGTTTACTGAATCCATCATCTGTGTCATTGATATGGTGACTCATGGACTTGCAAGGAAATGTGTGACTGTGACCTGAGAAGCAACGTCTTAACGTGGAAAGAGATAGGTCCTGATTGACATCAGGTCCATGGAGGCTTAAATCTAGGCTTAGGTACTTATTATGTATGTGACTTTGATTGTTTTTATCAACTTCTCGGAGACTTATTTCTTCATCTGTGAAATGGAACTATAGCACCTACTTCATGTAGAACTGTGATGAAAAGTAAAATAATATATTTAAGAACTTAACAAAGAAACTGCCAAAAACATATTTTAGTATTTATATCAGAATTATTGAAAGAATTGTGTGAGGAATTAGAAGGACAACCTGACATCAGTTTCACATTCCTTATCTAAAACAGCAACTCTTAGCTTAGACCTGATCTTTATGAAACTTCCAATCATCAAATAATTTCTTCCTAAGATGAAGAAATACTTAGGCTTCCAAGAGCCAGTGAAAGGGAATTTAAAAGAGCTACATAAAATATAAATGTTGCTTCACAAATGTTCCAATTAGAACAAAACAATGTCTTGGGAAATACTTGCATAAAGATCAGATTTCATAATTTGCAGTGATGGACCCCAAAGGTAGCAGAGCTGGTTTCTTCATGGGCAGAGCTCATGTGTTTGATAGCTTGCTTATGACAAGACAAAATTATTTTTAATTATTTTATATTTTTATATATTATTATTTTATAATTATTTTTGTCCAAAACAAAAATATCTTCCACCTTCCATTTGTAAATTAAAAAACTCCCCCTATGAGCAAGAGCAGACTTGGAACACTACATACTCAAGTGTGACCAAAGCTTTGGGTATCTTTATGAATCTCCAGAAAAAAAGTTCGCAGCATGAAACTGACCTGTAACTGCATCCTGCCCAGGAGTATCACTGCCTCTTTGCACCAAAGCAATACATTATTATTATTTTTCCTCCTCAGTTTGCCACATTTAACCCTCAATCCTCATTTTTTTAAAAATACCCCTGAAAGATCCAAACTTCACAAGACTGGAAACAACGCTAGAAAGTTCCAAGCAATCAAATAGAATATGGTGTGTGTGTATGTGTAATGTGTGTGTGTGTGTGTGTGTGTGTGTGTGTGTGTGTGTGTATGTGAACAATGATCCAGAGGGACTTCCCTGGTGATCCAGTGGTTAAGAATCCACCTGCCGATGCAGGGAACACAGGTTCAATCCCTGACCCAGGAAGATTCCAGGTGCTACGGGGCTAATACTGAGCCCGGGCACAACTACTAAAGCCTGTGCCCCCTAGAGCCTGCGCTTCACACAGAGAAGCCACCGCAGTGAGAAGTTCACACACTGCGACTAGAGGACAGCCCAAGTGCAGCAACAAGGACACGGTGCAGCCAAAAAATAATCCTAATACTTTAAAAAAAGAGTGACAAAGAACACTGACTGAGCTTCCTGGAAAACAAATCCCAAGTATTGATTTAAACATCAGCTCATTTGGATGTGGAATTACACACACTCTAAGCAGTTACTATATATAGATTTTATTATCCATATTGAAATTTCAGGAAGATCATTTTCCAGAACCTAGTATTTCTCTTTTCTGTCTGTTAGTCTGGGCTGTTTAGTCCTTGACTTGGGCTAAGAATGCTTACTCATGCCCAGATGCTGTTTGTTTTTGTTTTATTTTTCCATTTGTCAGTAGAGAGATAGAGGTGGTGCTTGGACATGAGGGAGGCAGAGGATGTGGTAGTGTTTGCTTTCTTTCTCTATTTTAGTGGCAATGTCCAAATACAGTTACTAAATTTATGAAACTATTTTTGACTTAAGAAAATCATAGTTTTTATCTGCTTCTTTCTCATTGCTCTAAGAATCAAAGTTTAAGGTCTGTTTGGGATCATCTACTGACCATAATTGTCTTCGAATGATCTTAAAATACCAAACGTCTAAACATAAAGCTAAGAACTGATATCTAAGTAACATTCTGGCCAGAGCCAAAAATGAGTCCCAAAAGGATGTGAACATGTGCCGGGGTGCAGCCCCGGTGGATCCAGGGATTTCGAAGGGGAGACGGCATAGGTGATCAGGAAACAACAGCTTATTAAAATATTAATTAAAGATATAAAGAGTGATGAAAATGAAGATAGCTCAGTGAGGAAATTCAGTGAAGAAAAGCAGATGAAATAAGGATGGCTTTCAAATCTATCATAGGCAAAAGTTTAGGTGAGTTACATCATCTTCTGGCCCGGAGGCCTATTAACATTTTAAGGAACTTATTTTCTCTAAAGGTGATTATTCTAAAGTCAGGCACCACCTTCCAAAGGCAATGGAGTTGCATTTCTATAGGGCACAGGTGTGGTGGGTTATAACAAGAGAAAGAATTAACTCAAGGGTCCAAGGTTACAAACATTAAAGCTACCACTTACATTTCTATAAACCAATTATATCAATCAATACACTGCCAAGGACACAGTACGTAAGGCATATGGAGACTTAGGAGCAAACATTGGCCCAACAAGTGAAAAACCCTTCACCAATACAATTTCTAATCAGCCCACTAATAGTTTTCTAACTTCTCTAAAGAACCTGTTTTTAGAAGCACATGTGGCTGGACAAGCCTGTCAGGTGGGCTAGAGGACTTCCAAAGGAGTTGGAAGTCACACCCAGGAATTATTAACTGGAGCTGTAAGTTAACTCTTTTTTCAGAGAGAGGTAGTGGGGGACAGCCCCCTGTAAAGTCAGAGGTGTAGGCAAGAGCACAAAACAGAAAGTAGGCAGACTGTGTTTTTTGGGGGTAGATGCTCGAGAATTTCCAGGGGGCTCCTGAGGCTAGATCTCGCCTTCACGTATTGCCGAGCCTCCTTCCTCATGACCTTTGTCATGGGCAGAGCGCTGATCCAAGCCGGCTCCCGACAAACATGAATTCATTCTGGTCACAGTAAGTAGGAAAACACAGCCACAGAGTGGGGGCCTCCCTGGCGGTCCACTGGTTAAGAATCTGCACTTTCACTGCAGGGCACACAGGTTCAATCCCTGGTCAGGGAACTAACATCCCACATGCTGGTGTGGCCAAAAAGTGGAGTGAGCCTCTCCAGGTACCACACAGAGTAGGCAGGCAGGTTCAAGGTCAACCACTTGGCAGTCAGGCAGTAAGAGCTTTACTCAGGTTCAGATCAGATCAGATCAGTCGCTCAGTCGTGTCCGACTCTTTGCGACCCCATGAACCGCAGCACGCCAGTCAGGTTGGTTATTACCAAAAAGAAACTGTTAATAAATTGAGGAATTCCTAGCCACTGAAGACTTAAATCTGTATGTGTATGTGTGCTGTGCTCAGTCATGTCCAACTCTTTGCAACGCCATGGACTGCAGCCTGCCAGGCTCCTCTGTCCATGGAATTCTCCAGGCAAGAGTACTGGAGTGGGTTACCATTTCCTTCTCCATGGGACCTTCCTGACCCAGGGATCAAACCTGTGTCTCCTGTGTTCTTTACCACTTGAGCCACCTGGAAAGCCCTTAATCTGTACAAGAGTTAAGAAATAACCCTCTCATGAACTATTCCCTTCCAGCACCTTACATCTGTTAGGACTTTTTTATGACTGTATTTCATTTTTTCTTCACAAAAATCCTACGGAATTTCTTATCAGGCATCACTATCTCTATTCACAGGTGGTAGAAATGAAGTCTCAAATTTCCAAGGTTATAGAAAGATTCAGAGCTAGAACTCAGCTCTCTTAATTCCAAGCCCAGGGATTTCAAGCAGTTGTCACTCTCCTATTAAGGGAAAGGGACCTCCATTCTTCTCAAATGTACTGACATCCAATCACACTTGAGTTCCACTACAATCCCCGTTTTCTGGGTGCCTGTTATTCCAAGGAGTCTGGGTTGGAGGCCAGGGAAACAGAAATCAAGGCAGAAGAAAAAAAAGCAAGGTATCATGTCATTTGTCCTAATTATATGCATTTGATTTTTGCAAGACCTTTAGGAATCCCTCAAATTCAGTTTGATTCATTTCAACAAATTAATATAAAAGGAGAATTTAGTCTTTCATACTAACATCCTGACCAGCCTCAGGTACACAGGAGAGGTAGATAAGGAAGAGAAGAGATTTTAAGAAGAAACAATGTAAGTCATCTGTGGCAAATTGTATTTTCCAGAGATGACCACAGTAATACCTACCATCCCATATGCTCTTCTTATCATGTGTTATGGACTGAAGGTTTATGTCCCCCCAAGACCCATTTGTTGAAACCCTAACCCTCAATGTGATGCTATTGGGAAGTGGGCACTTTCAGAGCTAATTCGGTTTAGATGAGATTATGAGGGTGGAGCACCCTTGATGGATTAGTGCCCTTATAAGTAGGAACAGCACCAGAGTTTCCTCCCTCTGCTATATGAGGACATGGCAAGAAGGTAGCCATCTGCAATCCAAAAAGAGGGTTCTCACCAAGAAGTTGCCAGTACCTTGATCTTGGATTTCCCAGCCTCTGAAACTGTGAGGAATAAACATCTGTTGTTCATGCCATCCAGTCTATCGTATTTTGTTCTAGTAACTTGAGATAATTAAGATACCAGGTAACCTTGACAGTTTTGCCATTAAGTGGTGATCTGTGGGGTTCCCATTCCCTTAAATATGGGCTAAAGTCTGGGACAGTAAACCCAGTAGGGTACAGCAAGAGATAAAAGTGAAGCTATATGATTTCTGATGCTAAGTCATAACATGCCATACACATCTGCCTTCTTTCTTGGGATGTTCACTCATAAAACCCAGCCTCAATGCTGGGAGGAAGCCCAAACTATCACAGAGGGAGATTCAATGAAGAGGCCACATGTACATCCTCTGGTCGGACAAACCAACTGGGGTCCCAAGCAAAGGGGAGCCTCCATTACCAGACACAGGGAGAGATGCCTTCAGGTGGTTCTAGTCTCTAACTAACGAGACACTCCCAGCTTAGCCCCTAAAAAATGTGGGACAGAGACAAACTATCCCCACTGTGCTCAGTCCAAATGACTAACCCACAGAACTGGTGAGCAGAATGTTCTATAACACTAAGCAGGTTTTTTTTTTGTGGTTGTTACTTAAAACAACATGAATTTATTATCTGATGGTTCTATAGGTCAGAGTCCAACTTGAGTTTCACTAGGATAAAACCAGGGTTTCATTTCATTTTTTTATTGGTATAACACTAAGTTTTGGGATGGCTGTTACATCAGTAGTAACTGGAATATTGTCCCGACCGAATATGTGGGGGAATACTTGATCTGAGGGAAGACCCTAAACTAAATCTATACTCTTCCTTGTTTCATTTGAATGCAGACAGCTTCTCAGACTCTTTTCAAACATGAATGGAAAAATAACACAACTGCTAGATAAGTGGCTGCCTAACACATGGAAGAGGCTATATTAATTTGCTCCCCCAAAATATCCTACATCCAGCAGAGCCACTGCAATTGTGGTTACTACTTGGTTGTTTGAATTAAGAGTTGCATTACTATCGCCGACAGGATATGGTATTTATTCTGATTTACAACCCAGGCCAGGGGTAGGGAGCTTGGAGGAGAGGTCAGGTTTGGAGATTTCCAATTGGCCTTCCCTTCTATGAGATCTCTTACTCTACATGACAGTTCTGCCAACTGCCAACTCTGTTCTTTGAATTTTACATTCATGGATCAAGGAAATAATATCTATGTGGGCTCATAGACCACCTGGACTCACAGTAAGCCAGTCCTGAGATAAACCTCCATTCACAGCCAAAAGAGGTCACGGTGACACTTTGGATAGCCAAGCACCAATGAGAATCAGACTCTGTGCCCAACAATCCTCAAAAATCTAGGTATTCCATTTTCCTTGATGCAAGTTATCCTAGTAAATGTCTGTAGATCCATTTGATGAAAGAGGCTGAGAATTACTACTGATTAAATGTAACACAGAGCTGTCTTGACCTCTCCTCCAATCAAAGAGTCTTGAGTCTGAAGTCCAAAAACCTTGAGGCTTAGGTCCAAAAACCGGGCAGTGGGTCTTGAGTTTTGTTGGGGTTATTACCCTTAGCTTCCTGATCATTTATCCTTCATTTACTTTTTTTAATTTATTTGGCTGTGCCCTGTTTTAGCTGTGGCATATGGAATCATATCGTAATCTTAGCTGAAGCATAAGGATCTAGTTCCCTGACCAGGGATCAAACCTGGCCCTGTGCATTAAGAAGATGGAAAGAAGATGGAGTCTTAACCACTGGACCACCAGGGAAGTCCCTATTCTTAGTTTATTTTGACTGTTTACATTAACTAGCATCCTTGTTGGCTGCCTACCTGTCTTGCCTCTAAGAAGACGGTTCTCATTCAGAATATTCATAGCTCTCTGCAGATTGAGACCCTTGGCTGCAGCTCAGATTTTGCTATTCGTTGTGATACTTGTTTTTCCTTTCTTCTGATGGTTATACTGACCCTTGGACTCTAATACTTCAGATTTTTATCACCCGCACTTCGGTCAGGAGTCCAGTTCTATAACAGCATCTCCTACTGTCTGCCTGGTCTACAGAATTGCTGAGCTTCTCAGGGATTCATTGTTACTTGAGAAAACTAAATGTCTTCTGGACTCTCCCACAGAATACTGTCAGGCATTGGATTTTCTGACTTTAATGGTTTACCCACTGTCATATTCCCACTTCTCTGAATCTTTTGACCCCCTCCTCTACCACCTGCCAGTAAACCTTAATTTTTACTGTCATCAATCAACTCAACATTAGTCTTCTACTTACTCCTAATTTCCATTAGAAACTCAAAAGGCAAGATAGAAAAATAAAGACAAATACCTTGGGAAATAAGCTGATAGAATGCATAGATACAAGTAAAACAAATTCTCTAAGAAAATTTAATTTCTATTTCAGTGTATATTGCTTGTCCCTATCTCTATAATTTGAGGAAGATGCCTACCTACTCACAACCAAATTCAATTTAATAGAAACAAATTGATAAAGAATCTTTATTTCCTTAGAAAGCAAGAATATAGTCATCTTGGAAAATTTATCAAATGGGTCCTTTTTACTGAGAAATTGTGTCATTATTTGTTGCTGTCACAATGATAATCTAATAGAATGCCATCTGCCATATAAAGAATAATTATCTTCCAAACAACAGAGGATTTATAGATATGTAGCTAATACTAGAAACTTGCTGTAGAAACTGCAAAATTGTGAAATACCATCTTCTGCTCTGCAAAAATCAATGAAACAAATGTTTGCTTTTATCCTGGAGCAAAACTGGAATAATTTATTTCCTTGTCTCTATTGGACTTGCTGCTGAAACAGAACCTGATTTCACTTTTGTGGGTGGCCTGGTCCATTCTGGTTCTTGGTTAGCTACTGCTCAGTGAATCCCATTTTTAATTTCCATGGGCTAACAGACTCTAGTACCACCCCCTAGCCGAAACAGAGAATATCCAAAATTGCAAATGTTTCACTCTGTTTCAATCAAGCAGGAAAACAGAGTCTCACAGGAAGGTGCTGCTTAGACCTGTGAAGCCGATTTTAAAACTCAGTGATTCGTAATTTTTCCTGAAAAGTGAGCTAGTAGAAGGCGCATCAAGAGATATGGGGACTTCCCTGGTGGTCCAGTGGTTAAGAATCCGCCTGCCAATGTAGGGAACACGGGTTCTATCCCTGGTCTGGGAAGAACCCACCTGCCTTGGGGCAACTGAGCCTGAGAGCCTAGAAGCTGTGCCCCACAACAAGAAAAGCCACTGGTGAGGAGCCCAGGCCCCGTACCTGGGAGCAGCCCCCACTCACTGCAACTGCAGAAAGCCGTGCAGAGCAACGGAGACCCAGCACAGCCAAGAATAAATACATACGTAAATAACAAAGAAGAGATTTGGGCTAAAAGGGCTCTATCCTCTGTGACCAGATTTGAAATTTTTTAGGTATATTTATTCTTTTTTAGAGAAAATTTCAAATCATAAAAAAAAAAAAAAAAAAAATAGGCCATTTGGTGACTGACCTCCTTTCTTTAGGGGAATGAATTGAGTGCCTAGATTAATGCACTTTCCCCACCCAAAATGTAGAATCATCTCTTTTAGTGCCCATCTAGCTTTCAGGTTAAAAACAAAACAAAAGAAGTTGACAAAAGTGTGAGTTCTGTCTGTTTTGCTGATCAGTCATCAAAGCCGACACCAGCTATCAGATGTGAGCAGAAAGACACTCTTCTTTAGTCTTATACAATGGATTCTGGAATCATTCTGGCTTGATTCTGGCAGGAAATGTTGTGGGAACAGGAGCAGACTTGGTAGAAGCACTGATAACTTCCCATCAGGTTCTCAATGTGGGTTATGAAAAGAAGCTAGTAAGAGATGGAGAGAACCCTTTGGCAAAACACAGAATCAAATTAATAGATTCTTTTAAAAACTACCACTCTGTTGGACTCAGTGAACCTCAGGAAGGCAAAGGAGAACCTTTCAAAGGACTCTCTGTTTCCCAAATTACTTTTCTCTTCCTTTAAGCTTCCAGAAAATGACATTCCTATTTCTGGCAAGGTTCAAGTGAATTCTATTTGGGGCTAGTTGCCAAACTTAAACTGCTTTAGGGCTTGCTGTGATTGGAATTTTGCTTCCTTAGTAGCAGTACAATCAAATCCCTATATCCTTATAGTAGTCATTATCAGAGATCCTGAACCTGACCACAAAGCCAGCCAGCATGATGTGGGGATTGCAAGAAGTACCTTAGCCTTCTTAGACCACTCTCATTAACACAAGATAATTTGGGATCTTTTGACTCCTAGGGAAAAAGGGACTTCGGTGGGGTGGGGGGTGGCCTCCATCTCTGAACTGAGACATCCCAGTGGGTTTTGGGAGAGGACTTAATTAGTTACCGTGGCCCTCAGCTCCATATGTATCCTGATGACATTCAGATTTATCTTTCCCATCCCTTAAGACATTAGTGAGGAAGATGAAAAATGAATAGTCCTTGCCAAATACACAGTCCTTAGAGTTCTCAGAAAATGAATGTTGTGTTTCCAAAATAAGAACTACCTCTGATAAAAGAAGATAAACTTGTTACTTCCCTCCAGTTCCCCTAATGCTCACTCTGTACACCCTGTCTTTGCTCCGCCAATCATTGTGTGCCAGTGTCTGGACATAGGGCCTGTAAATGGGAAGATACTAAAAGGATTGATTCAGTGTCACCGAAGGACAGTAAACTGCACATCGAAAAGAGAGGTAGATTTCCAGGCTTAACACGCCTGATGGAGTGATTTAAAAGAAGGAAAAGAAACAACCCATTGTGTAAAGCAGGAATGACTTTAGGTCAAAGTAACAGAAAATATAACTGCAAGAGTTGTGATTTGTTCTCAGAATTAGCTGACAGCTGTTTAGGGCTTGGGTCTCAAAGCTCTCCTTGACCTTTCATTCAGTTTCAAGGTGACCACTGCAACTCCAGGTTGTTGTTGTTATTGTTGTTGCTGTTGTTTAGTCACTGAGTTGTGTCCAACTCTTTTGCAACCCCATGGACTGTAACCCTCCAGGCTCCTCTTGACCTTGGGATTTCCCAAGTAAGAAAACTGGAATGTGAACGTGAAGTCACTCAGTTGTGTCCAACTCTTTGCGACCCCATGGACTGTAGCCTACCAGGCTCCTCTGTCCATGGGATTTTCCAGGCAATAGTACTGGAGTGGATTGCCATTTCCTTCCCCAAGGGATCTTCCCAACCCAGGGATCAAACTCAGGTCTCCAGCATCATAGACCGACACTTTACCGTCTGAGCCACAAGAAAACTGGAATGGGTTGCCATTTCCTCCTCCAGGGGACCTTCCCAACCCAGAGATCAAACCTGCATCTCCTGCACTGGCAGGTGGATTCTTTACCACTGAGCCACCAGGAAAGCCTTACAACTCCAGGTATCACATTCATATTCAATAAAGATAAGAAATCAGTACGAAAAGATTTGTGAACTTTCCCGGAAAGTTCTCCTTGGCTGAAACAATATAACATGGCTGATCCTAGCTACAAGAAGGCTGTGAAAGAATTTCACTCTCCTGGTCTCTGTAATGGAAGCTGACAAAAGGACCATTTTGCCAACCAATCAACAGTCTGCCATGTCCCCTAAGATATTTTCCCCAACAGCTCAGCCATAACAACGGTGCCATATGGCTTATCTTTCAGGATGCGTTTGAGTAAAAGAGGAGACTGTTAATGATTACGCCAAGGAGAGACTTCCCTGGTGGCCCAGTGGCTGAGACGCTGCACTCCCAATGCAGGGGGCTTAGGTTCAATTCCTAGTCAGAGAACTAGATTCTACCTGCTGCAACAAAAGATTCCACATGCCAAAATGAATACTGAAGATCCTGCATGCTGCAAATAAGACCTGACGCAGACAAAAAAATAATAATAATAAATTCAAAAAGATAATTAATTAATCAAAATAAGTAATAAAACTTTAAAAGTAAAAAAAAAAATTATGCCAAGGAAACAGGAGCTAACAGGACTGTCCTGGGGAGTATGTGGCCACCCCCAACATAGACAAAATGTTTTGAGAAAGTGGTCCCTCTTCCCTCAATAATCTGACGGAGAAATGGAAAACCTGCTTCTCTGGTGAGTACAGTCTCTCAGTGTGGACCCAGGGTCTCTCAATGTCCTTTCCTGTTTATGCCTCTTCCTGCCCCCAGCTTTGGAGAAGGCCAGACCAGTTTCTTACTGGAGGTTTCGTTAGGATCATTTGGCAACTAAAGCTCTGAGGCACTTTCTTCTCTTACTTCTGTGCAGGTGAAGCCTTTTAAGACATTTTGTTCCTACCTGCCACTCTGACTGTGGGAAGGAAGATGACATCATTCTGTAAGGTGAAGAGAGTCTCAGAAATGAGATGGTTTCATCCATTTACGGGGGAGAGGGGAAGGGGTGTCCCCGCTAACCCAAACTGATTTCATTGTATTTCCAAACAGAGATAAGCAAAATGTTTACCAATACTATACACTGAAACTTCTCAAAGCATTTGACTTTTCCATCCTGACTTCACACCTTTATTCATTCAAAAAGACAGAAAAATAATCTGGGAGTGAAATTTGTACTTGGCACCATGACTATAATGTAGAAAAAGGTAATTTCTAATCTTATTATTAGAAATAGCTTCTAAAAATAAAGTCAAAAAAAGAAAGAAAGAAAGAAATAGCTTCTGATGTCAAAGTGAGTCGGGAATACGAATAAATGGGTAACTCTTCTACTCTAAGTTCTAGTTACTTTTATATGTCTTATCTTTCCAACTTGATTATGATTTTTCCCTCTCTTCTCTCTACTTCCAGCTTTCCAAAGTTTCTATTCTAAACAAATGCCATCACTTCTAACGATGTGAGAAATACTTAAGATATGAAAGCCATTGTGGATTGTGGCAGTTTTATGGATGGAAAAAATAGGAGAACTGTATATAACTATGTTGAAAAAAAGTATTAGAAAACACACTTTACTTGGAGCAAAATATACAGGTAGGTTGCAGTATTCTCACATAAAATATTATGAAATAAAATTTCTACAAAACTACCTTCTATTTTCAGAGTGAGGGTAGAGATAGCTTTGCATGAATGTCACACTCCATGGTTTGGGGAAGATCTAAAAAATAAATTTAATTGACTCTTTTATTAGAGTAGATGTCACTTCAGGGATCATTTATTTTTAAAAAACAAATCCACAAAATGACTATTTCCATGGTCTAGATTCAATCACATACACTAAAATGTCATTCTTTTATAGAGAATGTTAACATTTGACTTTTTTCTTTATAATACAATATTGTGAAGGCATTTTTCCATCATGTGTAATTTTAAAGACTTCTCTCTTTTTTGCCAATATTGTGAACTTAATAAGTATGCACTAACGAATGAGCTTAAGTTGATCTTCCTTCCTCTCCAAATCTTAACTATCCACCCAGGTTTTTATAGTCCAGTCTTAGGCTTTAAGACCTCCTAGAATTTAGAGAACATTTTCCTTCTCTGCACTGTGATTATTTACCCACCTATCCTAATCATTTACTTTTTCTAGTCATTCATCTGTAACACAGAGATCACATATTCTATAATTTTATGGCTTTTTTCTTCTAATTCCCCCTGAAATGCCTGTGCTTGTGTGAAGCTGATTCTGTTTCTCTCACTGAGAGACAATCTTTCTCCTAAGTTTATGGTGCCATATACCTTGGAACAGCTGACATGATATTTACTTAAAGTTACACAGTAGAGTTTAGGGAAGATTTGAACAGAAAATACTCAAGGAAATCCATTTAGCCTCTTAGCATCTCCCTTAACTTTTCAATAATGTGCTTTTGGGAAACACACACACACACACACACACACACACACACACACACATTGTCTGTCTTTTAATCCCTTCATTCTTGTCATCCAATCTCAAGTAATTGACAGTGATGCAACACAAAAGCTTAAGGGTCAAACCTAGGGTAGGTATAGCAGTTCTCAAAGTGTGGGCCACAGAGTCTTAGGGTCCCCAGGTGATTTTCAGGGACTTTCTGAAACACTTTCAGGGGATCCACAGGGTCAAAACTATTTTCATAATAAAACTAAGGCCTTCTTTGTCAATTTCATTGTGTTGACATTTGCACTCAGGGTATAAAGCAACAGTGGATAACACAGCTGGTGCCTTACAATAAACCAAGGCAGTAAGTGGCGTCAGACTGTACCAGTGTCATTGTATTCTTCACCAACTGCTGCTGCTAAGTCACTTCAGTCGTGTCCAACTCTGTGAGACCCCATAGACGGCAGCCCACCAGGCTCCCCCCGTCTCTGGGATTCTCCAGGCAAGAACACTGGAGTGTGTTGCCATTTCCTTCTCCAATGCATGAAAGTGAAAAGTGAAAGTGAAGTCGCTGAGTCGTGTCCAACTCTTAGCAACCCCATGGACTGCAGCCCATCAGGCTCCTCCATACATGGGATTTTCCAGGCAAGAATACTGGAGTGGGGTGCCATTGCCTTCTCTGTCTTCACCAACATGCATTTGCAAAAACAAGTCTATTCCACTTAAGAATGTCCTTGATGAAGCAATACTCCTAATCTTACTAAATGTCAGCTCTTGGGTATACTTTTTACTACTCTATGTGCTGAAATGGGAAGCACTCATAAGGCTCTTCTGTTGCATATCTAATGCAATGACTGTCTTGAAAAAAAGCGCTCTTACAATTAAGTTGCAACTGAAACTAGCTGCTTCTTTCTGAAACATCATATGCACTGGAAAGAATGACTGACAGACAAACAATGGTTCTTTAGACTTGAGTATTTTATAAAATCTTTTCTCAAAAATGAAGTAAGCCAGTTGATTTGAGGAAAATGGACGGCATTTGTTTCTAATGATAACATTGCAGCCTTCCAGCAAAAAATGGGGAATTATGGAAAATATGTCCATCACAATGACCTTGATCTTAAAGACTTTTCTGATGAGACCAGTGTTGATATTCATGAATGTGGCTTTTTCATGTTTTAGAATGAAATATACATTTTAAAGATGCCAATAACTCAGTAAGCCAATGTTTTCAACAAATGACCAAGACCTAATGCTACAAAATCAAGTATTGGTAAAAGGTCTATTCAAAAGGTAACGTAGACCAATGTATTTTAATACAACAGATTATTAAATGTCCATTGATATGATGTTAGAGCCTATTTTGCAATTAATCTTTAAGAAATTATCACTTGTCAAATTCTGAAATAGTATCAAAGCAGAACAGCCACAACTATCGAAAAAGACTATTAAAATTCTCCTTTTTTCCACCTCCAGGTTGTGGACAGCTGGATTTTCTTCATATACTTCAATCAAAAGAACATATGGCAACAGATTGAATATATATGTGACAATTCAGTTGTCTTCTACTAAGCCCAACATCCAGAAGATTTGCAAAAATAAAATGATGGGGCTCTACTCACTGCTTTTCTTTCTGGAAAGCATCATTGTTTTACATAAAGTAAATGTTATTTATAGTAGCATAGAGAATATTTATTATTTTTAAATATGTTAATAAAATATTTTTCAATTGGTTTTAAGTTAATAAGTATTGATAGGTGTATCAGTTCAGTTCAGTTGCTCAGTCATGTCCGACTCTTTGCAACCCCATGAATCGCAGCACACCAGGCCTCCCTGTCCATCACCAACTCCCAGAGTTTACCCAAACTCATGTGCATCGAGTTGGTGATGCCATCCAGCCATCTCATCCTCTGTCGTCCCCTTCTCCTCCTGCCCCCAATCCCTCCCAGCATCAGAGTCTTTTCCAGTGAGTCAACTCTTCGCATGAGGTGGCCAAAGTACTGGAGTTTCAGCTTTAGCATCATTCCTTCCAAAGAAATTCCAGGGCTGATCTCCTTCAGAATGGACTGGTTGGATCTCCTTGCAGTCCAAGGGACTCTCAAGAGTCTTCTCCAACACCACAGTTCAAAAGCATCAATTCTTCAGCACTCAGCTTTCTTCACAGTCCAACTCTCACATCCATACAGGACCACTGGAAAAACCATAGCCTTGACTAAATGGACCCTTGTTGGCAAAGTAATGTCTCTGCTTTTCAATATGCTATCTAGGTTGGTCATAACCAAGGAGTAATGCCTTGTATAAAACAAAAGCTGCTCAATCACTTTTAAGAGCATGAAGTCCTGATCAAAAAAAATACTGTTTCTAGGGAAAGATCTATAAAAGAAAAAAAAAAGTGAGCAATTTCATTGACCAATGCAGGAACTAGAGGACAGAAATCAAACCAATTTTTACTATATCTCTATAATATTTAATCTAGATTAGGTTCTTTCAGTTTCAAACAACCATCTCAAGGGAAGACCACATCAGCATGACTACCAGCCATTTCAGTTCTGACAACTATCTCAACTAACAATGTTCCTGTGGATTTCCCAGTTCAAACATCTGTGAGATCAAGATCACTTGTCTCAGATGACAGTTACCATCTCTGTGAAGATTCCTACATCTGAAAGCCTCCCAAGAGTCACCGGTCAGCCTCTAGATACCAACTGATTCAATCAACAACCACTCTAGAAGAAAGAACCTCCCAACACTGCTTTGGGGGACAGAGGACCCTGAGTGAGGCCAGTTGAAGCCAGGAGCAAGTGTAACAGGAAAATACAGTGACATGTTCGAAAACTCTATCCCATTACCTACTGCAGCAGAGACAGAACAAGTTACTGGGACAGAGACCAGACTCACAGAATTATTCCTTGGACCAAGTCTCAATTTCAGTCTTCAAGATTGAAGGCGGGAGGAGAAGGGGACGACAGAGGATGAGATGGTTGGATGGTATCACCGATGCAATGGACATGAGTTTGAGTAGGCTCCAGGAGTTGATGATGGACGGGGAAGCCCGGCGTGCTGCAGTCCGTGGTGGTCACAAAGAGTCGGACAGGACTGAGTGACTGAACTGAAGTCTCAACTTGCATTCCAGATCCCTTGCAATGAACTCCTGCTTTGGCATCTGTTTTTCAGTCTTTGATGCGTGAGAGGTCATCACCTACTACTTGCCACCCCAGCAACTACCAGCCCGGCCATTTGTTGATCCTAAACTGATAACCTTCATCTACTTTGAATGGCACTAGTCCTCATCTTTCTGTAGAAAGAGGCCAGTTGTTGGCATTCTTCCCCGTGTTACGAAGAAGAATGAAGAAACAGGGGGAGTCCCAACTCAACACAACTAGAAGATGCTGAGGCTGTGCACAGTCTTCCTTGCAGCTCCTTTCTTTCAGAAGCCTCTTGATTTACAGTCTTCTCCCTCTTTCTCTGCTGTCTTCTTAAACATAACCTGGACTCTCTCTGGGGGATGCTGAAGACAAGACACATGGATCAGTTGATGAATCAATATTTTCCAAAAAAAAAAAAGTATTGTTTAGCAAGACTGTTTCCCTTTTTCATGAAAAAAGAAAAAAATCTTATTGTATCCAAACTATTTCCAAGAGCTTTAGAGGCACCAGTGATATCAGCACAGAGAAAGCTACAGTCACAGCAAAACTTTTCGACTGTTGTATAATTGACATGGCACAGTGGTTGCACACAGAGGATTGGAGTCTTTGACCTTTAAGGGTTTCCTTCCCTTTCATTTACTTCTTTCTGGAAACATAAAATTGCTTCCATCTGATGCTAAGGCTAACCAAGGCACAAGCAGAAAAAAATCAAATAAAGGTCTTTTGAGGACTTAAAAAATGACACCCAGGCTTTCCAACTGCACTTCAGAGTAATGATTAGCCTTGTTGTGACAATTCCCTGTACTTTCTTCTCGCTCTGTAGCAGACACAACTGTGTCAAGTATAAATCCATCCTCAGTTTTGCAGTACTGGCCAGGTGAAGGGCATCTCGTCCCCTAATGAGCACCTAGCCCACTGCTTGGCATGTGGTAGATATTAATACAATACCTGTGTGTGGAATGTAAGAGTTCAATGTATTACTCACTCTGATGAATACAGATTTCAGTTTCGTAAAAGAAACACTGAAGCTGAGAGAAAAAACTATAAAGAAGAGAAGGTGAAAGAGTACTAAAGAAGTTTTTTTTTTTTTGTATAAAGCAGATTTCAAAACGACATGAAACTATCCATTTTTAATTAAAAAAAATCAATCTGCTAGAGCTGAGCACCTCTCCTTGGGCAGGTTAGATTTGTGTGTGTATCTTATTTCCTCGGCTAGAACATCAACTTCTCTAAGGCAAGAACTGTTTAAAACCACATAAAAACCATATGTCCTAGATTTTCCAGGGCTGTCCATATTTCATATAACCACAATCTTTTTTCATAAAGTCAATAAACTTCATACATAACCAAGTGTTATTTAATTTTTATGTTTCTTGGATCTTTAGTTTAACTGAAAAAAAAATTTAAATATCTTCAGATTGTGCATTTATCATTTTATCCCCTTTTTCTCTTCCAGAGTAACTATCACAGAAACCAGCATAAAACACAAGCTTATCATGTTTATTGATTACTTAACTGATCAATTAGTGGATTAATCTATAATAAAGTGACTTCCCTAAAAACTCATTCCTGTCATGGAAAACAGAAATTCAAATTTTCTTTCAAGTTATTCTTAAGGAAGATAATACTGTAAAGGTTATCCAAGATAACATAGTCAAAATTATCAGAGCCAAGAAGAAAAGCTCTGAACTGAGAATCTGAAAGAATTTCTTTATGTGCCATTCTCCCCACCTGCCATTAAAAAAAAAAAAAAACTTTACTTATTTTCCTATATCTAATAAAAAGTTTATTCCCAAAGAGCACAAAGTAGAACAAAAGGTGGTTATAAAACTGGCCAAAGGATTCTTACCATTGTTTGCAAAATTATAGCAAGGAAGAAGGAAGGAAGGACTGAAAGGGAGGGAAGGAGGAGAAACAGGTAGATTTATACTCTAAAATAGTATTCAATATTCCTCCATGCAATAAATTCCAAATTTCCACAAAAATACCTACGAAGACACAGAAAATAATAAGACTTCTGAATATCGAATAACAAGCCTGACAATCAATCTATTGCCACTACCGGAGGACTTTTCACTGTCTAGGAAGCGGATGTGTTACATCTGCCTCTGGCAACCTCCATAGCTCTCTTCCTTGTCAGAGGAAGCCACTCTGGAGCTGAATTGAGCAACACTGTAGCCACTTTTGCATGTGATATTTAAAGTTACTAAAATTAAATAAAACTTAAAGGCAAATTCCTTAGTATCCAATAGTCCCTGTGGCTAGTGGCTGCCATACCGAATGGCTCAGCTCTAGAACATCCCCGTCATTACTTAAGGTCCTATTGGTCAGGAACACCTTCAATTCAGCATCTAGCAGGTCTGTTTCTTTATCGTGTTCACTTCCTTTTTATCAACTCACTATGCAAAACTTTTTCTTGGATTTCGTTTCTGGTCTCCATTGATTCCCTGGAGCCAGATACTTCCCGTCTTCCTCTGCTCCTTGATCAGCTCCTCTCGAGGAAATTAGCTCCAATTTCCCTGTGATCATGGCCTGCCCATTCCCAACAGAGCCCAGAATGTCCCTGCCACCACTGTCTGCTCATTACCTCCTGAGTGGAGAATGGCTAGACAGTCATTCGTGAAGGACTCTGGGTCCTGCCTCCATGGCCTGCCCTGGCCAGGTTTCTGCCCCTGTACTGTCAAGAAACATGCTTTAAAGCTTTGGTGTGGAGCTTCCCATCCACAGGGGGAAGCTAGAACTAAGAGTGTGCAATCCTGGAGTACAAGCTCCAAGAAACTTGCTATTAAACGTGATAATTAGATATATCAGAAGGACCTCTAGAATCCATAAGCCAATAATAAATAACATCTGAGAAAAAAATACAAAACCATCTGAGAAAAAAATACATAGTACTTAGATGCAAAGGGCGCAGAAGGCGATGGCACCCACTCCAGTACTCTTGCCTGGAAAATCCCATGGTTGGAGGAGCCTGGTGGGCTGCAGTCCATGGGGTCGCTAGGAGTCGGACACGACTGAGCGACTTCCCTTTCACTTTTCACTTTCATGCACTGGAGAAGGAAATGGCAACCCACTCCAGTGTTCTTGCCTGGAGAATCCCAGGGATTGGGGAGCCTGGTGGGCTTCCATCTATGAGGTCGCACAGAGTCAGACACGACTGAAGTGACTTAGCAGCAGCAGCAGCAGATGCAAAGGGATCATCACATATTAAGAAAGCTTAATGAGAAAAAGAGACCCACATGCAGATATTTCATAATTATTGGTTAATGGGAAAAATATGTCAAGTATCAAGATTTTTTTTTTTAGAGGAAAGATTATCTGAAAAGAAATAAAAATCAAATTGGCCTCAGACTTTTATGAAATAAATACAAGATTTCAACAGAGCAATGTTAACATGATTCTAGCAAGAAAATGTTTTAGTCTAAGGAATTTTTCCCTAGCTAAGTTATTATTCATGAGTAAAGAAAACGAAAAGGCATAAAATAAACTGCCAATGTTACTGTTTTAAAATAAGTTTAAATGATTAATGGTTATAAAGCTTGTTTGGAAATGAACATTGTCAATAATGTATATATTTGTATATACAGTATACATGCATACATTATATTTATATATTATATGTATTAATATAACTTTATATATTGTATCCAAAATATAATGAAAATAATGATAAAATAAAGTAGACCAAATCCTATGTTATAAAAATAAATTCTACGTTTCGCTTGAAAAAATGAAGGTAGTATAATCTTGTCTTTAGTCTCAAAAGATAACATTTTATGATTTATTGACCAATTAAAAAATATACAGCAATGTCTCCTTTGAAAAAATTAAATGGTTTATTATGTAAATATATGCCACAAACAAAAATAAAGCAGTACCACCTTAATATTTAAAGGACTAAAGAAAATTAAGAAAAAAATATTCAATCGCATTCTAAACCAAGGAAACATACATTTTTAAATACTACATTTCATTTATCAAATCACCAATTTAAAAATAATAATTATACTTCCATGTGGGGGTGTGGCTAGCTCATAAACTTTGTCTAATAGACACATACTGGTACAATTCTTCCAGAAAGCAATTTGGAAAATCATATTAAGAACCCTTTAAAATATTCATACATTTTGCCTGATAATTCAATTCCACCTCTAGGACCCTATTCAAATACTGGAAAAGACTGAATCCCAGAGATGTTAGCTGCAAATTTAGAGAGAGAGAAGAAAAGAAACATTTCTAACAGAAAAAGAGATTAATTAATATAATATAGCAGAAGGCTTCCCTGGTGGCCTAGATGGTAAAGAATCTTCTGGCAATGTAGGGGACCTGGGTTTGATCCCTAGGTCGGGAAGGTGCCCTAGAGAAGAGCATGGCAACCCATTCTAGTATTCTTGCCCAAAGAATCCCATGGACAGAGGAGCCTGGCCAACTATAGTTCATGGGGTCACAAAGAGTTGGATACAACTGACCACCTAACACTTTCTTAAACAATATACTGTATTTCACATCTAGTAAAAATAGTTTTTCAAGAATCTAAAAAGAAATGAGAAATTATTCACTGTACAATGTGTAAGTTAAAAACAAGCAGGACGTAAAAAGCAGGAGACATACAAAATATGTATACTTTTTAAAATATTAATAACGGTTATCTCTCTAGAAATGAGTTTCATAGTTGATTTGACTTTAAGCATTTCTGTATTACTCATATGTTCTACAATGCGTCCACTTTGCTTTTAAAATCAGGAAAAATGTACATACTATTTATCCGATGTAAAACGAAAATTATGGATTCAGCATCCAAATGGCAGCAGCCTGACTGAATCCATGTGAAATTCATTACCCCTGTGTGACAGCTAATTTTTCATCAAGCCCACTTGTGAATAAGCCTCCATGACTTCCTTCATTACGTTCCACACAATTCAGCACTTGGTAACATGCTGTCTTGCGTGCTGTGTGTGGTTCTTTACTACTAGTGCCTATGGGTTTGCGTTCTGAATTTGGTAAACATTTATGAAGCACTAGTTCTGTTCCAGGCTCTGTGTTCTGCTCCTGTGTTAGTTTGTTTTTTATGCAGTTAGCACAACAACTCTAAACTATTCTTAGTTTTAGCCCATTTTTAAGGACATAAAAAAGGTTAAATGACTCAAACTCAAAAGTGGCAGAACTGAAACTTAATCTTGGGTCTTCTATTCCCAGCACAACATGGTTGTTCCACTAAATGGCTTTTGCACTCCAAGACGATATGTGTTACATCTTTTACTTTTTCTTCTCACCTAAGCTGGCCAGAACACTTCGCACATACTTGTGGGTTATTTAATTTCCTGACAGGGTTGACCAGATGGCAGTAGTGCCACAATGTTCGACTTTCCCATCTGTGTCTAACACTGTGCAGGGCTTATCTAATTCTGGATTTGTGCTGGCTTGCTTACACACCTGTTCAGAGGTTTATCCCGAACATTTGCCTATGTGTTGAATGTTATGGCAGATGCAGATGGAAGCGTGGCATGATAGAGGAAAGCACAGGGCAGGCGTGACGGTATCTGGGAAACTCACAAACGGGGGTGGGGGTGTGTGTGTAAGACCAGTCATGTGGCCCTCCAAGTTGTCAGCAACATGGAGAGAGGTTAGTTGGAGGCCAGGACACGTCATGCGTGTTGCTCTCTGTTCCCCTGAAACCCCACCATCTTTTACAGGACAAGCAAAAAGGCAGCCTTGCAAAGTAGAAACAATCTGAGTTCAAGTGCCAGTCATGCATGGAAATTGCATGTCTTTGCTCAGGTCACCTGGAAGCCTTGAGAGAAGATGAAATTTTGTGCAGCCCCACCTGGATGAAGATAGACAGAAGGCTGGGCCACTGGGCCCATCTAGAGGTTTGCCAGACTCTGCCTAACCAAGTCCCTAGCATCACCGAGAGAATAACGCTCTCACTGGAGAAGGTGGAAGACAATGTTTTAGATGATGGGAAATAATTTAATCTTCCTGTTCATCCACTGGATTAACTGGGGTCCCCTCCAATGTGCTTCAACACACACACACACACCCCTATCACAGCTCCACGAGTATCTGCATTTGTGTCACCCCTCTTTCAGGAAAAGAATTCTTCCTTAATTTCTCTCTTTTTGCCACCGATATATCCTCAGCACCCAACTCAGGCAAATAATAGAGAATCAATAAATACTTATTAATTAGAAAGACTCAGGTGGTAAAGAATCTGCCTGCAATGCAGGAGACCAGGGTTCGATCCCTGGGTCAGGAAGATCCCCTGGAGAAGGGAATGGCAACCCACTCCAGTATTCTTGCCTGGAGAGTCCCATGGACAGAGGAGCCTGTTGGGCTACAGTCCATAGGATCACAAAGACTCAGACATGACTGAGCAACTAACACACACATGTTAATGAAAGGATCCCTCCCAGCTCTTGTATTCATACCTCAGTCAAATACTCTGGCGAGGGATTGCCCTGGTGGTCCAGTGGCTAGGACTCCATGCTCCCAATGCAGGGGGCCTGGGTTTGATTCCTGGTCAAGGATGTGGATCCCACATGCTATAATACTAAGAGTTTGCATGTTGCAACTAAAGATTCTAGGTGCCGCAACTAAGGCCTGGCACAGCCAAATAAATATATACATATTTTTTAAAGACCATTTTAATAAATGTTCTGGTGAAACAAAGTTTCTGGTGGCTGTACGCAGCCTCTAAGGCAATTTACTAAAATAGCACTTTGGCAGCTATGTCTCCAATCCTATTTGCCTGCCTGCACCTTCCACGCTACTCCACATTCTCCTCAACTGAAGGTTCATCAAGTCCCAGGGGTCCAGAGAAACTGAATCTGAACATGGGAGTCAACTATACAGATCTACCTACTTTGCGCTCTAAGTCCTTACAGCTTCTGATCACATGTCAGAAGCCCTATGGGACTGAAGTTCTTATTTGTTCTGTCTGTCTTCTGATGGGTGAGACTAAGAAGCTTGTGCAAACTTCTTGATGGGAGGGACTGGCTGTGGGGAAAACTGGGTCTTGCTCTGGTGGGTAGGGCCCTGCTCAGAACATCTTTAATCCAATTTTCTGCTGACAGTGGAGCTGTGCTCCGTCCCTGTAGTCTGGCTGTGACTGCCCAGTTCTAGAGTCGGCATTCTCTATGGTAGGGTTATAGGCTCTATGGTAGGACTAATGGTGACCTCTTCCAAAGAAACTTATGCCAACATGCAGTGCCTCCCAGGATGCTGCTGCCAGTCAGTGCCCCTGTGCTGCAGTCCATGGGGTCAGAAGGAGTTGGACACGACTTAGCAACTGAACATCATCAGTAGCCCCAGGCAAGGGTTGGAGAGAGGATTCAGAAGCTCTGTCCTAACCAGAACCAAGATGGGCTCATATCACCATTGGGTGGAGCAGAGAAGTAAACCAAGTCAAGGCCCCAACCAGGAATGCTGAAGAAGCTGAAGCTGAACGGTTCTATGCAGACCTACAAGACCTTCTAGACCTAACACTCAAAAAAGATGTCCTTTTCATCATAGGGGACTGGAATGCAAAAGTAGGAAGTCAAGAGATACCTGGAGTAACAGGCAAATTTGGCCTTGGAGTACATAATGAAGCTAACAGAGTTTTTTCAAGAGAATGCACTGGTCATAGCAAACACCCTCTTCCAACAACACAAGAGAAGACTCTACACATTGACATCATCAGATTCAATACTGAAATCAGATTGATTATATTCTTTGCAGCCAAAGATGGAGAAGCTCTATAAAGTCAGCAAAAATAAGACCGGGAGCTGACTGTGGCTCATATCATGAACTCCTTATTGCCAAATCCAGATTTAAATTGAAGAAAATAGGGAAAACCACTAGATAGGACCTAAATCAATCCCTTATGATTATACAGTGGAAGGCACAAGATTCAAGGGACTAGATC
The DNA here is from genome assembly GCA_935064755.1 of Tragelaphus eurycerus. Taxonomy (NCBI): domain Eukaryota; kingdom Metazoa; phylum Chordata; class Mammalia; order Artiodactyla; family Bovidae; genus Tragelaphus; species Tragelaphus eurycerus. Next base: position 3,605,185 of record CAKXYN010000034.1, on the reverse strand, counting down.
TGATAGACAGATTGCCTGAAGAACTATGGATGAAGGTTCGTGACATCGTACAGGAGGCAGTGATCAAGACCATCCCCAAGAAAAAGAAATGTAAAAAGGCAAAATGGTTGAGGAGAAATAGCTGAGAAAAGAAGAGAAGCTAAAGGCAAAGGAGAAAAGGAAAGATATATCCTATCCATCTGAATGCAGAGTTCCAAAGAATGGCAAGGAAAAATAAGAAAGACTTCCTCAGAGATCAATGCAAAGAAATAGAGGAAAACAACAGAATGGAAAGACTAGAGACCTCTTCAAGAAAATTAGAGATACCAAGCGAACATTTCATGCAAAGATGAAAACAATAAAGGACAGAAATGGTATGGACCTAACAGAAACAGAAGAAATTAAGAAGAGGTGGCAAGAATACACAGAAGAACTGTACAAAAAAAGATCTTCATGACCAAGATAACCACGATGGTGTGATCACTCACCTAGAGTCAGACATCCTGGAGTGTGAAGTCAAGCGGGACTTATGAAGCATCACTGGAAACAAAGCTAGTGGAAGTGATGGAATTCCAGCTGAGTTATTTCAAATTCTAAAAATGATGCTGTGAAAGTGCTGCACTTAATATGCCAGCAAATTTGGAAAACTCAGCAGTGGCCACAGGACTGGAAAAGGTCAGTTTTCATTTCAATCCCAAAGAAAGGCAATGCCAAAGAATGCTCAAACTACTACACAATTGCACTCATCTCACATGCTAGCAAAGCAATGCTCAAAATTCTCTAAGCAAGGCTTCAACAGTACGTGAACCGAGAGCTTCCATGTTCAATCTGGATTTAGAAAAGGCAAAGGAACCAGAGATCAAATTGCTGACATCTGTTGGATCAGCAAAAAAGCAAGAGAGTTCCAGAAAAACATCTATTTCTGCTTTATTGACTATGCCAAAGCCTTTGACTGTATGGATCACCACAAACTGTGGAAAATTCTGAAAGAGATGGGAATACCAGACCACCTGACCTGCCTCCTGAGAAATCTGTATGCAGGTCAAGAATCAACAGTTAGAACTGGACATGGAACAACAGACTGGTTCCAAATAGGCAAAGGAGTATGTCAAGTTTGTATACTGTCACCCTGCTTATTTAACTTATATGCAGAGTAAATCATGTGAAATGCTGGGCTGGATGAGGCACAAGCTGGAATCAAGATTGCCAGGAGAAAAACCAATAGCCTCAGATATGCAGATGACACCACCCTTATGGCAGAAAGTGAAGAGGAACTAAAAAGCCTCTTGATGAAAGTGAAAGAGGAGAGTGAAAAAGTTGGCTTAAAGCTCAACATTCAGAAAACGAAGATCATGGCATTCGGTCCCATCACTTCACAGCAAATAGATGGGGAAACAAGGGAAACAGTGACAGACTGTTGGGGGCTCCAAAATTACTGCAGATGATGAGTGCAGCTATAAAATTAAAAGACGCTTGCTCCTTGGAAGAAAAGTTATGACCAACTTACACAACCTATTAAAAAGCAGAGATATTACTTTGCCAAAAAGTAATAGTCTTTGTCTAGTCAAAGCTATGGTTTTTCCAGTAGTCATGTATGGATGTGAGAGTTGGACCATAAAGGAAGCTGAGTGCCAAAGAATTGATACTTTTGAACTGTGGTGTTGGAGAAGGTTCTTGAGAGTCACTTGGACTGCAAGGAGATCCAACCAGTCAATCCTAAAGGAAATCAGTCCTGAAAATTCACTGGAAGGACTGATGCTGAAGCCGAAACTCCAATACTTTGGCCACCTGATGCGAAGAACTGACTCATTTGAAAAGACCCTGATGCTGGGAAAGACTGAAAGCGGGAAGAGAAGGGCACGACAGAGGATGAGATGGTTGGATGGCATCACCAACTTGATTGATATTAGTTTAAGCAAGCTCCGGGAGTTGGTGATGGACATGGAAGCCTGGTCTGCTGCAGTCCATGGGGTTGCAAAGAGTTGGACACAACTGAGTGACTGAACTGAACTGACTCATACAAGTAGTAGAGACCTCAACTAACAATAGTCACTTCTATTGGGCACGAAATAGAGACAGCAAACCCAGAGACCCGGGGGAAAGTGGATGGCAGCAGTATTTGGCAGAGAAGCTCAGCACTGGGACCTAAAAGCTCTCTCCTTACAACTGTGAGTATCCTCTATGCATCTGATGTCAAGCTGCAATGGAAAAAATACACAGGGAGACTTTTTTGGAGTAAAGAAACACCAACAGCCCCGATAAGAAATTTGACTATTAAACTGACTGAAGACCTTTAAAGACAAGTTTTTTTTTTTTCATCAAGCAGAGGAAATAAGGGTTCTGGTGGCTTTTTCCCACCATCCCCAACTGTAGACAAATGAAAGATATTACCCTTAGTGCACATCTGAGTCACAATATAAAAAAATGAACTCTGCCTAATTTCCATGGTGTCCAGTTCTCTCTACCACCTGTACTGTTTATGGTTCTCTATATTAGGTCCAAACATATCCTTCACTTCCAATCAGAAGTGATTTCTATTTCACAACTATGAATTATTGAAATTGGAAAGATGAGACCATGAGAATAGTGAAACTGAAGACCTTGAATATCGCATTCATCATGAAATTGGAAGTCTTCCCCATTTCAAAAAGAATTTTGGCATCTTTCTTGTAACTGACAAGCCTAATTCATAGCCATGTTATTATTCCCATTCTTTCTTTACAAACCAGAAAATTTTTTTCAAAAGCACCCTTTCTTACTTTTCTTCTTACTCTGTGCCTATGTTTTATATGTTTTAGAAGCAGTGCTTTAAAGACTGATTATTATTTTGGAAATCTCCAGCATTTTAGAGAAGGAAGATTTTCAGTGGGTGAGCTGACATTGCTCAAACCCTGTAACATAGAAACTTATCAACTAGCTTAAACTTAAGGCCAAAATGTATGACTGTCTTGGCAGCAAATGACAATTGCCTTTTGACTAGAAATGGATTAAAGTTTCCTCTCTAAAAAGTAGGCTCACAATGATGGCACTGTGTTCAGAGTCAGGCCTGTGCAGGTGTGACTTGGCAGGACTTGGGAAGCATAATAAGAGGAGATATTGTTATAATTGGAGTCATTTCATTCAGATTGTCCACAATGAGTTTCTAATCTATTCAAGCAATAAAGATTGAATAAACCACATGAAATATTCTCAGGAGACACTGATTCCTATAAAAAAAATACTGTGCTTCTGAAGCTCATAAGTTATCCTATGGTTAATTTTCTTCATTCTGCTGTCTCAGTTTACTCCTACCTTGGGACTTGGATTTCTTCTCAACTGGACTTAATTTTATGCTCTGACAATTCCCCCAGAAATGTGCTTCCAATGTAGCCAGGGTCGTACACGTGCATTTCAAGTCATGCTGCCTAAATATTTCCCTCGACAAAGCATCAACTTTGTCACAATTTCCTTCCTTTTGTAGCATTTACCCTTGGGATAATCTGGTGTCAAACAATCTTGGCGAAAGCAAGATAGATTCTATCAGGTGTGACGTGTCTACACAAAGATGAATGTCTGGAGAATATATGAAAGCATTCACTGAGAGCTATTAACTCTGACTCAGGCCGGTCTTAGCTAATAGTTTACATAACAGGGATCAGCAAACTATTGACCATGGGCTAAATTTGGTCTACTGTCTGTTTTTATAAATAAAGTTTTATTGGAATGCAGCTACTCTCATTTGTTTTCATTTGCATAGTGTCTATTTCTGCAACTACAAAGGCAGCATTGAGTAAGTGACTGTATGCCCTGCAAAGTCTAAAATATTTAGCAACTGGCCTGTTTAAAAAATGTTTACTCATTTAGCTGCACTGAGTCTTAGTTGTAACATGCAAGATATTTTAGTTGCAGCATACAAACTCTTAGTTTTGGCATGTGGGATCTAGTTCCCAGATCAGGGATTGAACCTGGGCCCCCTGCATTGGGAGCACCAAGGAAGTCCTGATAGATAAAGTTTGTCAATCTATGATATAGAACCTGGATAGTAGACCCACCACAACTGGCCTGTACCCTGCCCTCCTGATGTAACTAATCAATCAAGGCCTTTTTCCTGCTGAAATTGATGTGACCTCAGGATCCTTCTCAACAGAGATGGACACCAATATCCACTTCAAGCTTGGAATATTTATTGGCTTGGAATAAATAAATTCTTAGAGTCATTAGGACAAGAGAAAGGAAATGTCACTCCTCACAAACTACATACCTGAAAATTAAATTCAGGTTTTTCTCAAACTGTCCATTTTTTCCAGATTTCTATTAAGTTAGATACACTATCTATACATCTGAGTTTCTAAACTAGATCCCTGGGCTGGTAGAAATCACAAGGCATCATTTAGCTTTCCCCTTCTGTCTTTGAGATTCCCTAGAACTTGGTACGGAGAAGGCACCCCACTCCAGTACTCTTGCCTGGAAATCCCATGGATGAAGGAGCCTGGTAGACTGCAGTCCATGGGGTCGCTAAGAGTAGGACACGACTGAGCGACTTCACTTTGACTTTTCACTTTCATGCAATGGAGAAGGAAATGGCAACCCACTTCCAGTGTTCTTGCCTGGAGAATCCCAGGGACGGGGGAGCCTGGTGGACTGCCATCTATAGGGTCGCACAGAGTCAGACACAACTGAAGTGACTTAGCAGCAGCGGCAGCAGAACTTGGTAACCATACTCTCAATAATGGTACTGAGCCATTTCCAAGAACTTCAAGAATTTTTCAATTATTAGGAAAAGAAAAAGCCACCTTCCATAGCAACCTTAGACTGTCTAATGAATCTATTTACTTTTGCTCTTTTTCTTAAAACTTCAAACCAATTTCATCTCTCTCTGTCATTGTAGTAAGGTCATATCATCCTCAATACTTTCCCTCTTAATCAACTGCCTTGCCATACAGCTTTTTTGTTTTTTAAGAATCAGGCTGACAAGAAAGCTTGCACACTGGTGCTTCCCAGCCAAGGAAAGAGAATATAATTGCATTCATCCTTACCTACCTTACCCACCCCCACTTTCCCTAAGCATATGCCCAGAAAAGCTACAGGGGAGCAATAATTTATCACCAGGTCTAAAAATGCAGATTCTTCAGCAGTTACTTTACTCTGCTCTAACTAAATGAGAAAACACTTAACAAAAGCACTTGTAAGTGCCATGGAATACCCATGATACAGGAGGAATTATTTATCCTCCACTTAAGGACCACATAATGAGATATTATTAATAAATGAAAATTGATCTTCCTTGCAAACTACAAAGCTCAAATCTCTTTCCTACCAATCATGAGGTCTCTTTCTCTCCCCAGCCCACAAAGGGAAAGCAATTTCACTTTAGATGGCCCCAAGACGTAAATCAAAGGTTTTATGGCTCAGCTGCTGGGTTCTCTGATGATGCACTTGGCTGGTATCAAATTATAAATATCGAATCAGTAAGCATTGAAGGTTATTAAAAGGTCCTCACAGTTCCCAGCATATCTGAACAGTAAAATAATCACTGGGGGATAGATGTTGCTTAGTGAAATTTATTTTCACAAAAGTAATGTCAATGATAGTTCTTAGCACAAGTTATTCTTAGTCTTAATATTCTTAACATCTTTAGTCTTTAATCAGCCCTTCCAAATTTCAAGTTTCACAATGCAAGATGTATTCCCAACATGTAGGAAATGGCTAATGCTCTGCTTTGAGATGTTTCAACTGAAAGCAGGATGGAAAATAGGACTTTATTGAAAGCTCTGAAATACCTCTTTCCAAAGGGGTCTCCTAAACTCAGTCACTGAATAGTCATCCTTCTGTAATTAAGATTTCAACTTGAAGATATTTTTCATTTTCCTTAAGAGGAGGGGAACAGAAAAGGCAAGGGATCCCCTATATCCATGCAAAAAAAGCTCTGAAAATAGCTGTGAGCCTTTTTTACATTTTGTCAAATGACTCATACACCAGACATCCTGCACCTAAAATCCTGCCATGATCAGACGACAGTGGTGTCCTAAGATGCCCAAAGGGTTGCGCAGCATTAATATGGGAAACCAGAGACATAAAAGAAGGAAAAACTCAGATCTAAGAGTGAACTCGATGGATTGTCCAGCATGAAGGTTAAATGACTTGTTGAAGGTCACAGAAAAGGCTACAAAGCAGGGACCTTATGAGAATATTCTAGGCATTTGTCTTCACTCTCTGAATTCTTCTATAGGGTGTCAATTCTGTCTCTACCTTCTGGTAACTGATGATGGCACTGAAGGTGAAGTCTACACCCACCTGCTGCCATTGTCCACCTTACCTTCAGCCCCAGCCTCTGTCAGAAGCATCTCTCCTTGGTGACACACAGTTCCTTGCTCCAAGTCTCCTGACAGACTGGATGCAGGATTTAAAAGAAAGATCAAAGTCAAGCATGACTTCGAGGTTTTGGGTCTGACCAATGCCAGTATGTTGAGTTTGACAGAAATGGTGAACGGCATGCAGAGCAGGTTTGGGGGATGTGGAAAGGTCAAGACTTTGGTTTGGGATATTTTAAATTTGTGCTGTTAGAAATTTACATGAAGCTGATGAGAGATGTGTGGGCTGGAGAGATCCACTTGACATGTCGATTGCATTTAAAGTTCGGAGTCTGGGCCAAGGGAGTGATTAAGGATAGAAAAGAGGCAGTGGAGTTCCTGGGGCACTCCAGGGATGAGACATCAGGGTGACAAAGGACAACTAGCAAAAGAGATGGAGAAGGAGGTGCCAAGGTGGTAGGACAGAACCCAGGTGAATGTGGGATCTGGTAGCCAAGTGGAGGAAGGGCACCAAAGTGAAAGGAGAACTCAACTATGTTGTATCTGGAATCTAGAAAAACAGTACAGATGCATCTATTTGCAAAGTAGAAATAGAGATGCAGACACAGAGAACAAATGTATAGATACCAAGGCGGGATATGAGAAGGTGGGATAAATTCAGAGATTGATATATATACACTGTATATATCTATATATCAGTGTATGTATATATATATTGATATATATATACTACTATGTATAAAATAGATAACTAATAAGAACCTACTCTATAGCACAGGGAACCCTATTCAATGCCCTGTGATGATCAGAAAGGAATTCCAAAAAGAAGGGATGTATGGGTATGTACAGCTGATTTACTTTGCTGTACAGCAGAAACTAACACAAAATTTTAAAGCAACTAAGCTCCAGTAAAAATTAAAAAACAAAACTGGTGAGAAGTCGAGTACCTGGAGGACTGAGAAGCGGCCTTTGGGTTTAGCAGTAAGGTGCCCTGGTAATCTCCATAAATACAGGCAGTTCTATTGGTGTGATGGGTGATGAAAACCCAAAATATGTAAGTTGATGAGAAATAGGAGCAAGCAATTAGAGACAGTGCAACAGCAAGGACAGACAGCTCTGGAAAATTTTTTTTGCAAAGAAATATGGTTGCAGTTGGCAAGGGAAGGTTTTGGGGTTTCGTTTTGTTTTAGTCTGTTTTTATTTGATTGTTATAAGAGAGAGAAATAAAAACAGACAAAGGGAATGACCCACAGAGATAAGAAATCTGATGATGCAGAAAAGAGAGAGGTGTCTTCCATGCTTATTTCCTTTTCTACCGTGATTATCACTCTCTTATTTCTTCAGTCCATTTTTCCTTAAAATGCATTTGTTTCTTTTATATCTGGCCAACACTTTGGCATCCATTTAACTAAGAATGAAAGTAGATATCATGGCCAGGAAATCTCTGCTAACCTGCCTCCCCCCAACCTTTACCCTCTGTCCACTCCCGGCCAATCTCTTCAAAATTCATCTCCTATTACTGTCCCCTGTGTTCACTCTACTCCAGCCATTCTGGCCTCTGTTGTCCCTTGATGCTGCAAGCACACTCCTCCCCCAGGGCCTTGGGGCTGATCATTTCCTAGAAATACTCTTTCCAGTTATAGCCCAGCATATTCCTCGCTTCCTTTAATTTCTGCTCAGACATCTCCTTTATTTTTTCTTTTATATTAGAGTATAATTTATTAACAATGTTGTATTAATTTCAGGTGTAAAACAAAGTGATTCAGTTATACGTATACCTGTATCTATTCTTTTTCAAATTCTTTTCCCATTTAGGGGTCAGTTCAGTTCAGTTCAGTCACTCAGTCATGTTCGACTCTTTGTGACCCCATGAATCGCAGCACCCCAAGCCTCCCGGTCCATCACCAACTCCCGAAGTCCACCCAAACCCATGTGCATCGAGTCGATGATGCCATCCAACCATCTCACCTTCTGTCGTCCCCTTCTCCTCCTACCCTCAATCTTTCCCAGCATCAGGGTCTTTTCCAATGAGTCAGCTCTTCTCATGAGGTGGCCAAAGTATTGGAGTTTCAGCCTCAACATCGGTCCTTCCAATAAACACCTACGACTGATCTCCTTTAGAACGGACTGGTTGGATCTCCCTGCAGTCCAAAGGACTCTCAAGAGTCTTCTCCAACACCACAGTTCAAAAGCATCAATTCTTCGGCACTCAGCCTTCTTCACAGTCCAACTCTCACATCCATACATGACCACTGGAAAAACCATAGGCTTGACTAGACGGACCTTTGTTGGCAAAGTAATGTCTCTGCTTTTTAATATGCTATCTAGGTTGCTCATAACTTTCCTTCTAAGGAGTAAGCATCTTTTAATTTCACTGCTGCAATCGCCATCTGCAGTGATTTTGGAGCCCAGAAAAATTAAGTCAGCCACTGTTTCCACTGTTTCCCCATCTATCTGCCATAGAAGTGATGGGACAGAATGCCATGATTCTAGTTTTCTGAGTGCTGAGCTTTAAGCCAACTTTTTCACTCTCCACTTTCACTTTCATCAAGAGGCTCTTTAGTTCCTCTTCACTTTCTGCCATAAGGGTGGTGTTATCTGCATATCTGAGGTTATTGATATTTCTCCCAGCACTCTTGATTCCAGCTTGTGCTTCTTCCAGTCCAGCATTTCTCATGATGTACTCTGCATATAAGTTAAATAAACAGGGTGACAATATACAGCTTTGACATACTCCTTTTCCTATTTGGAACCAGTCTGCTGTCCCATGTCCAGTTCTAAATGTTGCTTCCTGACCTGCATACAGGTTTCTCAACAGGTGGGTCAGGTGGTCAGGTATGCCCATCTCTTTCAGAATTTTCCACAGTTTATTGTGATCCACACAGTCAAAGGCTTTGGCATAGTCAATAAAGCAGAAATAGATGTTTTTCTGGAACTCTCTTGCTTTTTAGATGATCCATCGGATGTTGGCAATTAGATCTCTGGTTCCTCTGCCTTTTCTAAAACCAGCTTGAACATCTGGAAGTTCACCATTCACATATTGCTGAAGCCTGGCTTGGAGAATTTTAAGCATTACTTTACTAGTGTGTGAGATGAGTGCAATTGTGTTGTTTTTGAGCATTCTTTCGCATTGCCTTTCTTTGAGATTGGAATGAAAACTGACCTTTTCCAGTCCTGTTAGGGTATTACAGAATATTGAGCTGAGTTCCCTGTGCTATATAGTAGGTCCTTGTTGATTATCTATTTTAAATACAGTAGTGTATACACATCAATCCCAAACACCCTAACCATCCCTCCCCACCTTCACCCACTGTAACTGCAAATTCATTCTCTAAGTCAAACATCCTCTTCCTATGGAAACCTATTTTTAAAAACCCTCTTGAAGATTACTGCCATCCCCTTGTCAACAATCCAATGTCCCTCATCCTGATCTAATTATTTTCTCTCTAACACACACTGATGTCCAACATTCCATTAAATTAACTTATTCATTATATTTATCATTTATTGCCAGTCTTGCTCTGTAAGAATGCAAGCTCCATGAAGACATGGATTTTTGTTATTTTTGTTCACTCAGGTATCACAAACACCCAGAGGAGACTTGGCATGTAATTAGTGATCAACAGATGTGTTGAAAACTAAATGAATGATGAACTGGAAGAAGAGTCAGAATATAGAATTTGTGAATGGCAGAAATCACTTAATATAAAACAAAAAGAAAAAAGAACTTATGTCCATTTTTGACTATAAATCACACATCATGATGCTTTTCTCCTTTCCTACACATCTCCGTGACCTCCATGCACTTTCCCCTGGAAACTAACTGAACATTCACAGAGTTCCTCTTGAGCAGGTAGGTGACAACACGCACCTTTATTCTCTAGAACTAATAAAGGAGGCAGGAGATTTCCCCTATTCCAGGCCCTGAGAGCAAAAAAAAGATGAGGCCCTCCAGTGAACTTGAAGTGTCTGAGTAAGCAATTATAGAGAGATTATTTCTTCTCATAGCAAAGTCAGAACTCTTTTTTGTTCTTGACAATAAAAATTTAAGTGGCAGCCATGGTGTCAGATTTTGTGTCAAAACTTCAAGTGTTGGGGAAACAGTGAACTGATTGTTCACACACAGAAAATGACAAATGGCAGCATAAGAAACTAGTTTCCTGGAATAATCATAAAACTGGATTATAAAAGGCCACAGGCGTGAATCAATAGACTAAACCAAAGAATTCTCTCAACCTGAGTGTCTCTTTCTATTGTTAAAAATCAGATAGCTTGAGATGTGTAACTATAAGCTCAGTGATTTTTAAACAATGGGAACTGATCAATTTCCTCTTTTCTTCTCCATTGAATGGACAAGCATGACCTATTCAGTTGAGATAAGGGCAAAAATTAGGAAATTGACCCAAATCGTGTGTGAAGCAGCACTTTCTCTCAGAAAGGAAGCAAACTCACTTGAGACTTTGAAAACTGCATTTTACTTGCCAGCCTGTCATGCTAAGAGGTGGATGAGAAAGAGGAAGACGGCTGATGAAGAAGAATGGGAAGAGGATGGTGTGCAAGAGTGGGAAAAAAAAATAAACTTATCTTATGAAAAGAAAGCTAAGGTCTTACATTTTTTGTTTTTTCCTGAGTTCTAACCATGGGAATAAATATCTCATGAGAGTTCATGTGTGCTCAATCGCCTCTGAGAGCTCTGTGGTGGCTAAGATGGTAAAGAATCTGCCTGCAGTGCAGGAGACCTAGGTTCAATCCCTGGGTTGGGAAGATTCCAGGAGAAGGTGATGGCAACCCACTCCAGTATTCTTGCCTGGAGATTCCCATAGACAGAGAAGCCTGGTGGGCTACAGTCCACAGAGTCTCAAAGAGTCAGACGTGACTGTCAATTTCTCAGCCATGTTCGACTCTTTGCAATCCCGTGGACTGTAGCCCACCAGGCTTCTCTGTCCATGGGATTCTCCAGGCAAGAATACTGGAGTGGGTTGACATTTCCTCCTCCACAGTATCTTTCCGACCCAAGGATCAAAGCCAGGTCTCCTGCTTGGCAGGTGGATTCTTTACCACTGTGCCACCTAGGAAGCTCTATATTATTTTAAACCATTGAAACATCGAAGTTTGTAACAACTATGTTGTTCAAATTGTCTGCTGAACACTTAGAAAAATAGAAGTGTTAAAATTTCACTACAATTGTGGACTTTTCAATTTCTGTTTATGCAAATTTCAAACCTATGTTATTAGGAGCATTCAGGCTTACAATTGCATCTTTCTGATGATTTAAAACTTTTGTTAACTGTGATCCCCTTTGAATTTGGAAATGCTTTATGCCTTAAAGATTTACTTTGTCAAACATTAACATAATTATGCCAACTTTTTCCTTGTGGGGGAACAGTATTTGTGTGATCATGGCATCTGGTCCCATCACTGCATGGGAAATAGATGGGGAAACAGTGGAAACAGTGTCAGACTTTGTTTTTCTGGGCTCCAAAATCACTGCAGATGGTGACTGCAGTCATGAAATTAAAAGACGCTTGCTCCTTGGAAGGAAAGTTATGACCAACCTAGATAGCATATTCAAAAGCAGAGACATTACTTTACCAACAAAGGTTCGCCTAGTCAAGGCTATGGTCTTTCCTGTGGTCATGTATGGATGTGAGAGCTGGACTGTGAAGAAGGCTGAGCGCCGAAGAATTGATGCTTTTGAACTGTGGTGTTGGAGAAGACTCTTGAGAGTCCCTTGGACTGCAAGAAGATCCAACCAGTCCATTCTGAAGGAGATCAATCCTGGAATTTCTTTGGAAGGAATGATGCTAAAGCTGAAACTCCAGTATTTTGGCCACCTCATGCGAAGAGTTGACTCATTGGAGAAGACTCTGATGCTGGGAGGGATTGGGGGCAGGAGGAGAAGGGGATGACAGAGGATGAGATGGCTGGATGGCATCACTGACTCGATGGATGCGAGTCTGAGTGACCTTCGGGAGTTGGTGATGGACAGGGAGGCCTGGCGTGCTGCGGTTCATGGGGTCGCAAAGAGTCGGACACGACTGAGCGACTGATCTGATCTGATCTGATCTGATCTTTTTTCTATCTTTGATCTTCAACCTGAGTATTTTACTATGTTTTTCATAAATAGCATACATCTCAGTTTTCAATGTTTTCATCAAGGCTAAGAGTTGTGTTTTTTTTAAGTATGAAGTTTCCACGTATATTGACTGTAATCACAAATAACCATCTTATTTTGTACTTTCTGTTTGGCATACTTTCTTCCTCCTCATTCTTGTCTTTTTGGGATAGACTAAGGATTTTAATATTGCTTGTTTCCCTTTATTTTTTTATCCTTATTAGATGTTATTCCACCATATCTTTATTAGTTACTCTAGAAATTTTAATACTCCTGATTAAATTCACGAAGTTCAAAGTTAAACAATATTAAGACCAGAATCTTGGAATTTTTACTCCAAGCACCAATCTCAATTATCATCTAGATTTTCATTCTATTTTATGTTTTAACCCCATAAATTCTAATTTTTCCAATAACTTATTCTGATAATTATTATTTTGTGCAACCTTTGCATAGATCTGTCTTCATTATTTCTGTTTAACATGAGTTCTTTAGTAAACATTAGTAAATCAAGAGTGAGCAAAAGGGGATTAAAGAAAAGATATACAGTAATGAAAAATGATGTATTATCTCATTGGCTCCCACTTCACAAGGGCTGCCAGGAGAAACCATCCCTTGGCACAGTACATGGAAGAGAGGAAGGAGGGGAAGGTCATATACTTGGCTGCCTTCTGTCTCCTGGTTACAGTAAAGTCTGTCCCATAGAAAATTAACTCCTCTTGAACTTCCAGGCTTCTCATCTGGCCCCCTGAGTGGCACACTGGGATGCAGACACCCACCCTGCCATGTGGAGTTTCTTCTGAGTCTGAAAGTGGCAGAAATAGCCAGACACCAAATACAGTTGGTAAGCCTAGTGGCAAAACAGTGGCCAAGGAGGATAAGTCATCAGCAGTCCCCACGCAGTGCAGCTACACAAGCTGGAGAGAAGGCCATAGGATTGCAGAACAGCCAAGGTAGAGCAAGTGACTGAGGGTCTGGGAAACCGATTAATTCCTTTACTTTCCTAAAAGCACAGTTACGCAGTGATTTTTTTCCACTTTTATCCATCATAAATTAGTATCAGTAAAGTGTACTATGAATATTTAGCTTGCTGCCATAAATACTGTTACTGATATGCCAGCAAAGATTGAAATTGCAGGAGAGAGTCTGCAATTCACCTCGTTGTGGGCATTCACATCCCTCCAGAGCCCTGTGAGATTTGTTTTTCTGTAAAATATTTGTTGGTGAGTTTATCAGAATAAAATCTCAGGAACAATCTCTTCAAGCATAAGGCATTCCGTTTTGACATTAGTAATAGGCTTATTACTATTACCACTTACCAGGTGGTTCAGTGGTAAGGAATCCACCTGCCATGCAAGAGACACAAGTTCGATCATTGGGTTGGGAAGGAAATGGCAACCTACTTCAGTATTCTTGCCTGGAAAATCCCATGGACAGAGATCCTGGCGGGCTACAGTCCATGGGGTCAAAAAGAGTCAGACATGACTTAGCAACTAAAAGCAAAAAAGTGCCCTCCCACATATTTTATGGAGTTTAGCATAAACCCAAATACATACCTTTTAATACTTTTATGTTTTAATACTTGTGCTTGAGCAAAAAGCCTCACATTTTCATTTTTCACTGAGCCGCGTAACTTTTCCTTTTTTTTATTGGAGATAATTGTGCAAGGTACAATTTTTTAAATTAACAAATCTACCACATCCAACAGGTTAGAAGTAAATGTTCAAAACAATTGTCCACAGTTGGAACAAGGCAAAAAGGGAAATGGAGGTTGTGTAGGCAAAAACTAGATGAAAGCACTTTCTTGGCTATATTTTCATCAACATTACTTAACGAAAAGAAAGCATTTTTGAGTCAGACATCATGCACGCTGAGCTGCTAAGTCACGTCTGATTCTTTGTAACCCCATGGACTGTAGCCCACCAGGCTTCTCTGTCCATGGAATTTTCCGGGCAAACCTGGTATAAAATTCTAACAGTATCTGTGGAACCGTGTTAGTTTTCTAACACTGCCCATAACAAACTGTCACAAACATAGTAGCCTAAAACAACACAAATCTGTTATAGTTCTATAAGTCAGAGATCTAACACAGTCTCACAGGGCCAAAATCAAGACGTCTGCAGGGCTGAATCTGTTGCTGGAGCCACAGAGAAGAATGGCTTCCTGGCATTTCCAGCCTCGAGTTCCCACCACATCCATGGGCTTCTGATCCTCTTTCTCCACTTTCAAAGCCAGCAATGTCACATCGCTGACCCTTCTTCTGTCATCACATCTCTTTATAACCACAGCCAGAAGAGTTCTTTGCACATGAAGACCTAATCTGATTGAGACCACCTGGACAGTCCAAGCTCATCTCTCATTTTAAAGTCCTCAACCTTTACCACACCTGCAAAGTGCCTTTTGCCATGTATGGTAACATATTCACAAGTTCTAGGAATTAGGCCATGGACATCTTGGGGGTGAGTGTGGTGGTGGTGGTGGTGGCTACCATAGTACCCATACCAAAGGTAAATAAACTTTTCCGGGTCTCAGTTTTCTCATCTGTAAAATGGGGATGATTATACCAGCATCTAACAATTCCTGGCAAATAACAGAAATTTCACAAACTCATTAAATGGAAGAATAAATATGTACATTATGAGGTTATTTGAAGGATTAAATTAGATAATGTTAAGTAAAATATCTAGAACAGTACTTAGAGCATAGACTGGCCCCCAAATCAGCTGCTCCTACTGTCCACAGGGCACCATTCTAGATTCCTGAAAAAACAAATCCAAGCATGGAGCCCATGAAGCTCTGAAAGAGGTAGAATCTGAGAAAGAGGATATAAACATAACTCCCTGAATAAAGTCTGCAGTACTGAAGACAAGATGTTCTCTTTCAAAGCACTCAAGTCTGTGCTGAACTCTGGCCTCAAATAACCACTGCTATGCATGAGTGAATACATTAGCATAGAATTCACTCTGGTTTATATTACAGGGCAAAACTACTAACTGCTGGCCAGTTCCCTCCAGTTCATCATCTGTCTAATGTTAATCCCTTTGGACCTAGAGGTCCATGCTCCAGACTGGGTACTCTTTTTCACTTTTATTTTTTGAGTTAAGCAACTGCCACAAGGAGATAAAAAGGTATCCTACCAGGTTCCACTGTGACACCCTTCCAATTCTCTTAGCTATCCTGATGTTTCTCTGAGCTTAAGAAATCCTAGTATTAAACAGAAATGTGCTCTCTGTGATCAGAATGACAGCTTACTCCAAGTGGGCTCCCCCAAACTGTTAATAGCTATCTCCCCAAATGTCAATTTACACTATGCTTCCATTCCAGAAGCACACTGTCATTTAATACAGTTTTGTGGGTCACCATTCACATAGCATGACTATTATCACTTGCCAGTTTATGTAGTTCTAAGCATTCAAATATTCAACACATTTCAGAGTATAGTCTATGGGCCAGAATCTTTTTTAAGTATCCAACTAAGGAAGGGGCTTCCCAAGTGGCTCAGTGGTAAAAGAATCCACCTGCCAATGCCAGACATGCAGGAGATGTGGGTTTGATCCCTGGGTCAAAAAAATCCCCTGGAAGAGGAAGTGGCAACCCGCTCCAGTATTCTTGCCATGGACACAGGAGCCTGGAAGGCTACATACAGTCCATGTGGTCGCAGAGTCAGAAACTACTGAAGTGACTGAGGATGCACACAGCTAAGAAAAGTCTTTACCCTCCAAAAGAAAACTGACCATCTAGTTAACCATTCAGGTGTAATTTTAAAATTGATAATATAAATCAGAGTGTAAAAAATCCTTAAGCAACATATTTTAAGATTAGAGAGAATCTGATGGTTTGTAACTAGTTTTTAAAGATTTCCACCACAGTCATTCTGTATGCTAACTCCAAGGCCTAACATATTCCAGTACTTTGAAAATATGCAACCAAATAGCCCGAGAGGGATATAATACTTCTAGTTTATAAGCAAATAATAAAAGTATAATTACTTGAAGAAATTACTAAATTAAACCAAAATAATCATCTAGTGGATTAAATTGCAAGAAATAATTTTAGCTCTATTTTTATTCAACTTAATCAGCTAAACATGTCACATATAAAAATCATAGCTCTATAATACTCAATTACTTGTTCCCTCAAACATCTAACCATGGCCTCACAATAAAATGGTGACAATTCTGAGAATCAAATGTGTTCTGACATTCTAAATTTTTTTCTGTCCAAGTAAGGTACCAACAGCCTACCCTACTGGTCAGCTATTGTAACAAAGAGCCCCCGAGTCACATGACTCAACATGACAGATGTTTAATTTGACACAACCTCATCGTCCTCACTGAGGGACACAGGCTGGGGGTGTGTCCACCATCTGGAACATCGCCAGTCAGTGGAACATGGAGAAAGGACTTGGAAATCCTATCTTGGTTCCTGAAATCAGTCCTGAATATTCATTGAAAGGACTGATGCTAAAGCTGAAGCTCCATACTTTGGCCACCTAATGTGAAGAACTGACTCCTTAGAAAAGACCCTGATGCTGGGAAAGATTGAAGGCAGGAGAAGAAGGGGACGACAGAGGATGAGATGGTTGGATGGCATCACCAACTCTACAGACATGACTTTGAGCAAGCTCCGGGAGTTGGTGATGGACAGGGAAGCCTGGCGTGCTGCAGTCCATGGGGTCACAAAGAGTTGGACACAGCTGAGTGACTGAATTGAACTTATCTTGGTTTTAATAGGCTCCTGCCAAGAAAGGACCCTCATCACTTCTGCTCCCTTTCTATTGGCCAAGTCAAATCCTGTACCTATGTCTAACTTAAGTGCCTGGAATGTGCTTGGAAGGAGGGAAGAATTATTGATGAGCATTCTCAGTGGTTAGGATACAACAATCGTTTTCCAGTTAAAATTATCTTCCATATAATGTAATTCATACTCCTCTG
This sequence comes from Tragelaphus eurycerus, assembly GCA_935064755.1. Classification (NCBI taxonomy): domain Eukaryota; kingdom Metazoa; phylum Chordata; class Mammalia; order Artiodactyla; family Bovidae; genus Tragelaphus; species Tragelaphus eurycerus. Next base: position 3,587,867 of record CAKXYN010000034.1, on the reverse strand, counting down.
ATATTGCTTTTTTTTCACTTTCAAATATCGACATCTTTCAGAACCTTATTAAGATGCGCCTCTCTAATACATAAAGGATTTACTTCCTAAAACTGCAAACCTCTAAAATGCCTCTGTGCCTATTCAGACACCAAAATTTATATGTACAGCAGAATGTCTTATGCATAAATGCCAACTTGTTGTTCAAATAAAATAAAATTCCAGCAGTGTTGCCATTTGGTCATAAAGCTCCTATTACATCTAAGGAAATCTTTCATTGACAGTTTGACAGATTATTATATTTTACTCCCTAATAGTTATCAGCTAAAAATTCAGAGGACTTGTAGAGCAAGGGCACAGCCCTGTTGGAAACCAGAATTCAAACTGAGCCAAAATGGGCTTCCTGATATCACAGGGTGAGTCTGCAACACAGTCTACCAATCACTAAGCATTGGGATGATTTTTGCATTTTCTGTTCTAAAGGGAAGGTCAAAGCATTATCCTCAGGATGAAAATTAAATTCCACCTTGGAAAAGTTTGTTTTTAAAATGACATGGAAACAATTAACTTGGAGAAAATAATAGCATAACATAAAGGCATAAAGGCATAACTTAAACCAACTTTGATTTTGCATGGACTGAAGCCCACCAGGCTCCTCTGTCCATGGATTTCCCAGGAACAATATGGACCAGGTTGCCAATTTCCTTCTCCAGGGGGTCTTCCTGACCCAGGGATGGAAACTGCATCTCCGGTATCTCTTGCGTTATAGGCACATCCTTTACCACTGAGCCACCTGGGAAGCCCTTGTATCTCCAGTATCATATGAAGAAAGTGACCATCTCTAGGCACTTCTATGAAAGTATTGAAAAATGATCGAGAATATCATATGGAATGCTTGAAAAAGTTTGAAGTCTATTCTAGATTCAACCTTCCTGGTGATGCACTCTTTTATTTTCATTTCATATTTATTCCATTCTTTTACTATTAATGGTAGTCTGTGGGGGCTTCCTTCAGGGGTGCACTAGCATAGCACAATAGTGCTGTGGAAAACCCAGACTGCAAATGAAGGTCAGTGGATAACAGAGGAATACTGCATCCTAGGGCTTCCCTGGTAGCTCAGCTGGTAAAGAATCCGCCTGCAATGCAGGAGACCTCAGTTTGACTCCTGGGTTGGGAAGACCCCCTGGAGAAGGGATAGGCTACCCACTCCAGTATTCTTGGACTTCCCTGGTGGCTCAGACGGTAAAGAATCTTTCTGCAATGCAGGAAGACCTGGGTTCGATCCCTAGGTTGGGATGATCCCCTGGAGGAGGGCATGGCAACCCACTCCAGTGTTCTTGCCTGGAGAATCCTCATGGACAGAGGAGACTGATGGGCAGCAGTCCATGAGGTCGCAAAGAGTTGGACATGACTAAGCGACCAAGCACATCACAGCACTGCATCCTGACCAAAAATTAGTATTGATTGAGCACACTTACCAATCACGATAAAATACTTCTAATACTTTGCTTATAAAGTTCAGTTTTCTTCTTTCATTTGGGAAGAGGGAGGTTGTACTTTCTGGAAATTCAAATGAGACTCACGGAAACATCTGGGAATTTTCAGCTTCAGACAAAACAATAAATTCACTCTAAATAGGAAAGCCAGGAGGGTAAGGGCCATAGAGACGCCTGCCAGGAAAGATGGGAGTTGGGGTGCAGAAGAATATCCCAACAGAGCAAATAGCACCTGCAAAATGGCAGAGATAAAAGGATGAGTTGAGTATTTCGCATGCAACCACCTGAAACACGTTCAGGGAGACCAAATTCTGGAGCGGTGTGGAGAGTGGCAGTGTCAAGATTAGATCCTGCACAGCTTTGAAAGCTCATGTCAAGAATTTAGACTTAAAGGGCAAAGAAAACCTCTGAAGGATGTTAAACAGGCATAAGGCATGATTACGTTCATGGTTACACTGTTGCTTAATATAAAGACAGCATAAATTTCACATAGTCATATCCAGCTGTATCTGTTGTAGTTAGGAGAAACCAGCTTTATCTGGAGCTCCGTTTGAAACCTGATCTCAAACTGAGGCATTTTCCCCTCATTTCCTGGGAGCCTGAGTTCACACCATCCCACTAGGAGAGGCAAAACACGATACAATCAACTTTACTTACACAACCTGCCACGTTATTTTCAGTGCTCTTTTTGGAGTGTTAGGGTTAGCTAGTTTCAGCAGCAGTTTATGGCAGCGCTTATTTCATTTACTGTTCCTTCCATGATGTTCATTTGCTTAGTGAATGTGATATGTTGGCATTGTTTTCGTTTCCTTGGTATTTGCTGTTTTGTCGGGACTTTTAATTAAGTTTAATGACTAAATACTGGAAGCTTATATATGCAGGTTCCAACAGTGAGCATATTCTCAAATGTAAAAAAAAAACCATAATACTTATAAAAGAAATTAACAAGAGCAGGTACACAGCCTCATTATAGAGACATTAATGCAGAGGGAACTGCCTACTAGTGGATGTTAAGATAACCAGTGTTTTCCTAATGTTAACTATTGAAGCAATCTTTAATTACAGAAATAACTGAGTTTATTTAACAGGATTTCAAACAGATATCCATTTAGGGTAGCAGTCGTGCATGGTAATGTCTCTTTTTAAAATAAGATAATTATATATTCATTTTGGAGAATACACAGACTGCTTTGGAAAAATTTTATCAGTAGCAAAGGCAGATGGTAAAAGTGGATGTCCCTTCGCTCACACCTGTCAACAGCAACACGACTGACAAGTTAAACCAGATCACTCTCTGTTGTGGGGACTGTCCTGTGCATTGTAAGATGTCTGGCATCACCTCAAGTCTCCACCTACTCAACTCCAGCAGCGGCCCTGTGCCCCGCTGTGACTATCACAACCGTCTTCAGACGTTACCAAATGCCCCCGGCTCCTGAGAACACGGCTCTGAACCCATCAGGGGACCAACTCAAAGGCTGCATTAGGTGGCCTGGACTCGGGTGGGGAGGGACGGAGGGAGGCAGATGGAATCGATAGACTGAGAAGACTACCGGGGAGGGAAAAGCTTCCGGGTTAGTGATGGACAGGCTGTGGGAGACAGCAGAGGAAAACAGGAAGTGAGGCTGGGCGCTCGCTTTGTACCCTGAGCAACTGTGCTGCGCCACCTATTGGGCTAAACTGGGACTGCGGGGAGCTGAGGCAGAAATTACGAATTTAATTTTTCACGTCGATTTTGGAGATGCTGAAGACGCTTCAAATTAAGAATTTTGTTAAGAACAAAACGTTGAGGATTTTCCTATGTTACAAAACCCACATGATCGGCACACCTCCCTCCCCCCCCCCCCCCCTCCCCGTCCCTCATGACACTGACTTGAAGAGTCACTGCTAGTTCCCGCCCAGCAGCCTTTGAGCCTGCTCCTCTCTCTGCTGGCATTCTCTCACGCTGGGTCCCTTTACTACTGGCTTCTTCCCATCACTCAGGTCTATGTTTTCTTGACCCTTCCAACAGCGCTCTTATCCCAGCCGCTCTTTTTCCAGCATCTTTTTTTATTTTTTATTTGGTGCTTATTAGGATCTATTTTTTTTTTTTTCCTGTCTGGTCTTTGTTAGTATTTCCCTACCAGACAAAGGTTCGCCTAGTCAAGGCTATGGTCTTTCCTGTGGTCATGTATGGATGTGAGAGCTGGACTGTGAAGAAGGCTGAGCGCCGAAGAATTGATGCTTTTGAGCTGTGGTGTTGGAGAAGACTCTTGAGAGTCCCTTGGACTGCAAGAAGATCCAACCAGTCCATTCTGAAGGAGATCAATCCTGGAATTTCTTTAGAAGGAATGATGCTAAAGCTGAAACTCCAGTATTTTGGCCACCTCATGCGAAGAGTTGACTCATTGGAGAAGACTCTGATGCTGGGAGGGATTGGGGGCAGGAGGAGAAGGGGACGACAGAGGATGAGATGGCTGGATGGCATCACTGACTTGATGGGTGTGAGTCTGAGTGACCTCCGGGAGCTGGTGATGGACAGGGAGGCCTGGCGTGCTGCGGTTCATGGGGTCGCAAAGAGTCGGACACGACTGAGCGACTGATCTCATCTGACCAGAAACATGCTCCATGAAGCCTATGGCTTCTTCATCTGTTCAGTTTTTGTTTGTTTTAACCTCTGTATTCCCAGCACCTTGAATAAGGTAAGACATTCATTCATCTATCAAATAAAGCAATATGCCACAGACTGCCGGACTCAACAATTTCATCTACCTCGTTTTATGCCTTCATCAAAACTGTTTGTTTACCTGAGTTCAATTCAGTTCAGTCGCTCAGTAGTGTCCGACTCTTTGCAACCCCATGAACTGCAGCATGCCAGGCCTCCCGTCCATCACCAACTCCCAGAGCTTGCTCAAACTCATGTCCATCAAGTTGGTGATGCCATCCAACCAGCTCATCCTCTGTCATCCCCTTGTCCTGTCTTCAATCTTTCCCAGCATCAGGGTCTTTTCAAATGAGTCATTTCTTCTCATCAGGTGGCCAAAGTACTGAAGTTTCAGCTTCAACGTCAGTCCTTCCAGTGAATTTTCAGGACTGATTTCCTTTAGGATGGACTGGTTGGACCTCCTTGCAGTCCAAGGGACTCTCAAGAGTCTTCTCCAACACCACAGTTCAAAAGCATCAATTCTTCAGCACTGACCTTTCTTTATGGTCCAACTCTCACATCCATACATGATTACTGGAAAAACCATAGCTTTGACTAGATGGACCTTTGTTGGCAAAGTAATGTCTCTGCTTTTTAATGGATAAGAATCCCTTAGAAGAAATGGAGTAGCCCTCATAGTCAACAAGAGAGTCTGAAATGCAGTACTTGGGTGCAATCTCAAAAATGACAGAATGATCTCTGTTCATTTCCAAGGCAAACCATTCAATTATCACAGTCATCCAAGTCTATGCCCCAACCATAAATGATAAAGAAGCTGAAATTGAGTGGTTCTATGAAGACCTACAAGATCTTCTAGAACTAAAGCCCCCAAAAGATGTCCTTTTCATCACAGAGGACTGGAATGGAAAAGTAGGAAGTCAAGAAATACCTGGTATAACAGGCAAATTTGGCCTTGGAGTGCAGAATGAAGCAGGGCAAAGGCTAACAGAGCTTTGCCAAGAGAACGCACTGGTCATAGCAAACACCCTCTTCCAACAACATAAGAAAAGACTCTACACGTGGACATCACCAGATGGTCAATACCAAAATCAGATTGATTATATTCTTTGCAGTCAAAGATGCAGAAGTGCTATATAGTCAGCAAAAACAAGACCAGAGCTGAATGTGACTCAGATCATGAACTCCTTATCGCCAAATTCAGACTCAAATTGAAGAAAATAGAGAAAAGCACTAGACCATTCAGGTATGACCTAAATCAAATCCCTTACAACTATACAGTGGAAGTGACAGATTCCACGGATTAGATCCGATAGAGTCTCAGAGATTGAACCCAGGTCTCCTACATTGCGGGTGGATTCTTTACCAGCTGAGCCACCAGGAAAGCCCAAGAATACTGGAGTGAGTAACCTATCCCTTCTCCAGCGGATCTTCCCAACACAGGAATCAAACCAGGGTCTCCTGCTTTGCAGGCAGATTCTTTACCAACTGAGGTATTAGGGAAGCCCCAACTAAGTTAGGATTTATTTAAATGGCATAACCATCTACTTTGTGGCTAAAAATATGAGTTGTCTTTACTCCCTGCTCCCTCAATTCACACTCAATTTTTCTAAGGCCTTTCTATTTCACCCTTAAAATATCTCCAGTTTACACCTTCCATTTCCTTCACAAGGTCCAAAACATTTCAAGTGACTTCCTATGAGTCATCTTCTACCTGCTGTTACTGAGTCTCTAAGCTACTCAAAAAGTTATCTTTCATAAAATATGAGTCTTATTTCTTCTTTTAAAAAGTTCCAGTTACCCACAGGGGGAATAAATTTTTGTCCACACCATACAACATGTGGGATCTTAGTTCCCCAACCAGGGGTTCAACCTCTGCCCCTTGAAAGGTGGAGTCTCAACCACTGGACTGCCAGGGAAGTCCAGAAAAATCTTTTAACTCCATAACATAGCTTCTAAACTTATTCCCAGTCTGGGCCACTCCTTCCGCAGCTGTGTTTCCATTTAGTTTTTAAGCTTCATTTCTGTGGACTGACATGCACTATGTGATTCTTTAGAGTGAAACTTCTGCCATTCCTTGAAAACCTCAAACTCTTTAAAATAGCTGTGTGTTGGGGACTTCCCTGGTGGACTGGTGGCTAAGACTCTGCACTCCCAGTGCAGGGGGCCCAGGTTCAATCCCTGGGTTGAGGAACTAGGTTCCACGTGCCACAACTAAAAATCTCGCATGCCACAATGACTCTCAAAGATCCCATGTGCCACAACTAAGACCGGGTGCATCCAAAATAAATAAATATTTTACAGATAAATTAAACAGCTATGCTTTTGTTCAAGCTTTTTCTATGGACTGAAATGCTCCTTCTCCTTTGTACACAGTGAAATCCATTTCTTCTTCAAATCAGTTCAAACACCATGGCATCTGTGAGATTCCCTTATCCTATCTGTCAGAAGTAAATTCCTTCCCTTGTGCTCCTGGACCCCAGACATGGGCATGTCTACACACAGCTCTTAACACCCTCTGACCTAAATGAAAGCTACTTTGTGTGTGTCGTCCCTGTATTTCATCTTACGAGCATCTTAAAGGGTGAAGACTAACATGTTTGCTTATTCATCTTTGTAAATGTCCCATGAAGCCAAGAAAATTCTCTAAATAGATTGGCGCTCAATAGATGTTTGTGGAATTAAACATCTGAAGAAGGAAAGAAGCCGCTGGGACCATCTTAACCAGAGACTTTACAGCCACATTCATTTTCTAAAGAACACTAAGTGCTTTCTTGTCTTGACTCCTCAGCTTCAGTCTCTTGATGAATCTTCACATCTCACTCTGACATCATTTAAAAACCTCTGGTTAATGTGGCTCACACCTCACTTCAACTGGCAAGCAGAGAAAGCGAATGGTGAAGCCCAAAGTTTGAGCAAGCTACTTACGAATTCAGACTGGATTTTTGAAGGTTCAAGCAGGAACAACCAGAAATTTTGTGCCTACAGATGTACGTACTGAGAAGCACACAGAAACGCTTATGTAATATCACTGCCCCCAAAGTGGAACTTGAATTGAATCAGTCCTCTAGAATAACTCCCATTACAGAAAACTCAAGGGGCAACAGATTGAGTTAAATAATACCACAAAGAGAATACATAAAACACCAAACTGGGGCAAATTCTACAGGAAAACTGATCTAGTTTTTGTAACAGGTCAGTGGGAAAAGGTGAAGAAAGACATTTTTTAAACGTAAAGAAGTTAAAAAGCAGTGTCAAAGAAAGAGAAAAAAAATCAGAGATTCTAGAAGGACCTACCAATCATGAAATAGGTCTAAGAAGTTATGGAAAACAAAGGACATTTCTATAACCCCTGGACTCAGAGACACTGCTTTCCTGAGCTGTGGCCTCTATGAGAGAAAAGAATGTGATCACTAAGTTTTTTCTGACTCTCACATTCATCTTTAGTAAGTCTGCCAGACTTTCTGTACTTTGTGAGTTTCTTCTGTTAGCCATGGCACAGAGCATGTGGGATCTTAGTTCCCAACCAGGGATCGAACCCACACCCCCTGCAGTGGAACCTCAGAGTCTTAATCACTGTACTGCCAGTCAAGTTCCAAGTTTTCTGTACTTTGGTTTGATTTTCTGAAAAACTGAGAAAGTAGCTAGTGGAGTAAGGGGAAAGCAACTAATTGAATGTCTTTTCTCAAAACAGGTGACAACTCTAGTGTCAGACTCTGTTAGAGCAAATGAACTAGTGGCTAAATTCACTGTTAAGAAACCAAGAACAGCTTTCCTGACTTGCCTCACTGAGTTATAGTGTGTGACAGAGAAGTTTAAAAGAGAAATAAAAGTAGTGACTGCAAAAGACTCCCCCAAAAGATTCCCATTAACTGACCATCCTTTTTAAAAATGTAGTATCTTCTGTATCATCGCCAGCTTCCCGGGTCCCACTGAGGTCACAGTCCTGACAATTTTCTCATGACCTACCTGGATGCCAATGCATATTGTTAACAGAGAGCAATTAAGTTCTTAACAGGGGGAAAAAGAGGGCTGGGGGGGTTACTCTCCTCCCTGTGCTTTCATGCTTCCATCCTCAGATAATACTGAAAGAAGGGGATGTTTGAGTATCTGCCCTACATTTTCAAGTGGAAAGTAAGCACAGAAAAAATACAATTAGCTAAAATCACTGAGTGACATGAGACTATTTAAAGCTGTTCTGTATTTTTACGTGTATCTAACCACATAAGCTTGTGAGAAGAGAAATAGAGTAGAAAGAGCAGTAATCCTGGTTTTGCCACTAGAGGGAGCGAGGGTGAACAATTTCTCTGATTCACAGTTGAAAAGACTGTTTTACATGAAACTGAGGATAGGGGACTTGATGGCACTTTGTGATGACTCTAAAATACTACCTAAATGTGAAGAGTTGTTACTACAAGATCTGTTGCCTCCCTGAATATTAATGGCCACCATAAAGTTGTGTTAGAAAAAGAGACTATTTTGTACTGACCATGTACTAGATAGAAAGTCAAATGCCTACAAATCTAGCAATCAAAATGCTTAAACATGGAGGAGATTTCTAGTGCATGGATTCAATAAATTTGTCAACTACAGTTACACTTAACAAAATAATCTAACAAATTGGTAAGCAGAATATACTAGCTATCCTTTTGGGGTCCCTGTAGATTGTTAATTCTCTGAAAGATAAAAAGTATATATCTATTTCTTTAATTAAATGAAAAAATATCAAACCCTGTAAATAGGCTGGCACTTGCGCTCTTAACAATAAATTAGAACCCTAAATGTTTTTTATTCTAACAGCACCTGTTGTTAAATGCTATCAAAGATCAAGCTGAAATCAAAGTCATATTATCCAGTAAATAGGAAAATTAACTCTTTTTCTTATTCTACTATTTGCAATTGCATTCTCCTTGGGCATTATAATAGTAATATGCTGCTGCTAAGTCATTTCAGCCATGTCCGACTCTGTGTGACCCCACAGACGGCAGCCCACCAGGCTCCCCCATCCCTGGGATTCTCCAGGTAAGAACACTGGAGTGTGTTGCCATTTCCTTCTCCAATGCGTGAAGGTGAAAAGTGAAAGCAAAGTCACTCAGTCGTGTCCGACTTTTAGCTGCCCCCATGGACTGCAGCCCACCAGGTCCCCCCGTCCCTGGGATTCTCCAGGCAAGAACACTGGAGTGGATTGCCATTTCCTTTTCCAGTGCATGAAAGTGGAAGGTGAAAGTGAAGTCGCTCAGTTGTGTCTTGACTCTTCGTGACCCCATGGACTGCAGCCTACTCCAGCATATATCATGCACATATTATGTATCAGACATTATTCTAAGTTTTCTACACATATTAACCCATCTATATTGTATATATTAACTATAAAGAGTTTTCACATCCATTCTAATTAACTTGGAATGATTTTCTCTTTATCACATTATATTTTGTTTTATGTACATTTTCACCCATTCTTCGGGTGAGTGAAAAATGTTCTCATCTACTAAAAAGGGGTTTCCGCCCTAAGGCAATGGCACCCCACTCCAGTACTCTTGCCTGGAAAATCCATGGACGGAGGAGTCTGGTAGGCTGCAGTCCAAGTATAAATCTCTGAAAATTGCTGTTGATTTTGAAATGTATGTTATCACAGACACTTATTTCAAGGATAAGCTCTGATTACTCTTACAAGCATTAGTAACCACTAGACCATTCAGGTATGACCTAAATCAAATCCCTTACAATTATACAGTAGAAGTGACAAATAGTTTCAAGGAATTAGATCTGCTAGACAGAGTGCCTGAAGAACTATGGACAGAGATTCATGACAACATACAAGAGGCCATGATCAAGACCATCCTCAAGAAAAAGAAAGGCAAAATGGTTGTCTGAGGAGGCCTTACAAATAGCTGAGAAAAGAAGAGAAGCTAAAGGCAAAGGAGATAAGGAAAGATATACCAATTAGAATGCAGAGTTAGCCCTCCTCAGTGATCAGTGCAAAGAAATAGAGGAAAACAATAGAATGGGAAAGACTAGAGATCTCAAGGGAAAAGGCAATGGCACCCCACTCCAGTACTCTTGCCTGGAAAATCCCAGACGGAGGAACCTGGTAGGCTGCAGTCCATGGGGTCGCTAAGAGTCAGACATGACTGAGAGACTTCACTTTCACTTTTCACTTTCATGCAGTGGGGAAGGAAATGGCCACCCACTCCAGTGTTCTTGCCTGGAGAATCCCAGGGATGGGGGAGCCTGGTGGGCTGCCGTCTATGGGGTCGCAGAGAGTCAGACACAACTGAAGCAACTTAGCAGCAGCAGAAATCTCAAGAAAATTAGAGACACCAATGGAACATTTCATGCAAAGATGAGCACAATGAAGGACAGAAATGGTACAGACTTAACAGAAGCTGAAGATACTAAGAGGTGGCAAGAATACATAGAAGAACTATACAAAAAGATCTTCATGACTCAGATAAGCATGATGGTGTGATCACTCACCTAGAGGCAGACATCCTGGAGCGTGAAGTCAAGCGGGCCTTAGGAAGCATCACTAAGAACAAAGCTAGTGGAGGTGATGGAATTCCAGTTGAGCCCTTTCAATTCCTGAAAGATGAGCAACTGAACTGACTGAACTGAACTGAACAAACATGTATAATTACTTATGTATTACTCAGTTATCATTTAAATTCGTGAACAGTATTCCAATTATAATTAACAATTCTAAATAGCTCTGTAAGAGTCTTGTTAAATATTTGTGCTGTTCTCCCCCATGCTATTTTTAAAAAGATTTTCCGAATTCAGTGATCTGAGAATCATTGGAATTTAGGAAACTAGGCACCCCTCTTCAGTTCCATTACTAAATTTCCCCTAAAACATGAAGCAGATAAGTTTAAATACCCTGCACAGTAAGAAATGTAACTTTCAGAATAAGTGGACTATATATGTGTTTGTTTAGTTTTCATTGTAAATTTAAGAATCTATGTGACTAATAATTTCTAAGATTAAAAATGAATTTTCCTAATTATTCAATGAAAAGAAGGCACTTATTTATATACTTCTCTATTTGCATAGGTATTCATTACACACTTTTTAAAAAAGATTTATTTATTGACTTCTTTTATTTTCAGCTGTGGTGGGTCTTCACTCAGGTTCTCTCTCGTTGTGCCAAGCAGGGGCTACTCCTTCTGCAGTGTGTGGGTCTCATTGCCGTGGCTTCTCTTGTTGTGGAGCATGGCTCCAGGCCCATGGGGTTCAGTAGTTGCAGCTCCCAGGCCCTAGAGCATTGGCTCAATACGTGTGGTCCATGGGCTCAGTTGCTCCACGGCGTGTGGGATCCTCCCAGACCAGGGATCAAACCAGTGTCCCCTGCATTGTTAGGCGGACTCCTCACCACCAGACTACCAGGGAAGCCCTCATTATATACTTTTAAATTTTCCTCAAATTCTAAAATCCTGGCTCATCCCTGACGACAGCAGGATGTCAATTCCAGGGATGGTCTGGAATCATCACCAATACATAGCATCAAAGACAACAGCAAGGCCATTTTGCAGGTGCAGGAACAATCTTCATGATAATTACAATCCTGAGTCTATTTTAAAATCTAATCACCAGCACTCTCATGAACATGATTATGTTGGTCAAACATGGTCTACCCTATCTCCATCACTAGCTGTTTATCCCAGTGATGAGTTTCTCTACAAAACCTTTAGAATTCCAGAACTGAGAAAAAACCATAGGGATCACTTCTATATAACAACTTACTCTTTGTATAAATGAAAATCTGAGATCGGGGGATATAATTTGCCTAAAGTGAAAGCGAAAGTCACTCAGTCATGTCCGACTCTTTGTGACCCCACGGACAATACAGTCCATGGAATTCTCTAGGCCAGAATACTGGAGTGGGTGGCCTTTCTTTTCTCCAGGGGATCTTCCCAATGCAGGGATTGAACCCAGGTCTCCCACATTGCAGGTGGATTCTTTACCAGCTGAGCCACAAGGGAATTTGCCTAAGGTCACTTCTTTTATAAACTTGACTTTGATACTAAATTTCATAGAATCATGTAAGAACTAAGTTGCGTCAAAAAAAAAAAAAAAACACAAACAGTGCACCTTCAAATTTGAGAAATTCTATATTAATAAGAGGACCAGTGGGTGGAGTTGAATTCTGGTTTCTTCAGGCTCTAAGTTTGGGCAATTGGCATATATTCACAGATCTCAGGTTAAGCAGCCAATTACTCTTGAAAGCTCTGATACCCTTGAGCAAATGAAGAAGGCAAAAAGTTTACTCATGATTGTTGAATGTGAAAGAAAATTTAAATACTAGACTGGAGGCCCTTTAGCTGGAGGCATTTAATTAATAAGAGCTGCTGCTGCTGCTAAGTCACTTCAGCCATGTCTGACTCTGTGTGACCCTATAGATGGCAGCCACCAGGCTCCCCCGTCCCCGGGATTCTCCAGACAAGAACACTGGAGTGGGTTGCCATTTCCTTCTCCAGTGCATGAAAGTGAAAAGTGAAAGTGAAGTCACTCAGTCGTGTCTGACTCTTAGTGACCCCATGCACTGCAGCCCACCAGGCTCCTCCATCCATGGGATTTTCCAGGCAAAGTACTGGAATGGGGTGCCATTGCCTTCTCCATAATAAGAGCTAACATTCATTATTTATTATGTTCTAAATATTGAGTTAACTGTTCTACTTGTTTCTTTTTTCCTCACAACTTTGAGACAGATTCTATTACACTGACATTGCAGGTGAGAAATTGAGGCTTAGGTTAAGCAGCTCAGCCAAGGCTTCCAAATATTAAATGGAGCAGCAAAAATTTAAACCTAGATTTAGTCTAACTCTAAAGCAATGGTTTTAAATACTGCACTTCCCTTTGGATAATTCATTTTGTTATCATATTTCTTAACCAGTCATTCTTCTGGACTTTTTTTCCTTCTGAGAACAACCGTGCTTGTCCACGACTCTTGATAAAATCCAATTCGTATCTCTGTGGGCAGCCATTCACTCCATTTCCGTTCCTGCTGGCATCTGTAAATTAGCCTCTGGTAATTATCTGTGTAGGAAGCAGCAGACAGTGTACAGAACAATGTAACTGTTGGTCAGATTCCAACATGGGAATTTAGCATTCTTGAGTCATTAATCAACGTACGATGGCCCAACTTGAGGATGTATTTGCTCAAGCTTTAAAAATAGGCTTAACTGCATAGCTATGTTCAAATACACCTTCTTATACCTGCAACAGTAAATTCTCAATCTACAAGAAAAAAACAGGTGTTCACATCTTACCCTCAAAGACAACTGGTACCCACTCTGTTTGACCAGATGGTGAATTCAATGTGAGGGTCATCTGTTCTCCCTTGAGAATATACTATATTCAGTTCCAGAAGCCATATGCAGATACTTGAAATGTAGACTCAGAAATAATCTTAATTAAAAAGTTAAGATTTAGACCTAGTCACAGGAGCATAACTTCCTAAGAGGCCTGAAAGTTCAATGTTATGTTTCATTACATCCTTATACTGTGGAATACTCATATTTTAATTTATAAACATTATTTTCTCTTTAAGGGAACCAGAGACACGGGAGAGATGAAATGAACAACCCAAAAGAATAAGTAATCTTAGGTTAAAGGCACTGGCAAACTACAGTCTATTGGCCAATCTGCCTGCCATCTGTTTTTGTAAATAAAGTTTTATTGGAACTCAGTTTCACGGTCCACAATTTTTTTCATGCTATTGCAGCAAAGCTGAGTAGTTGCAACAGAGACTGTATGATATGTAAAGCCTAAAATATTTATCATCTGGGCTTTTTATAGAAAAAGTTTGCTGACCACTGGCTTCCATGATGAATCAGCAATCATCATGTACATACTTCTTTTGAGTTTCTTATAAGAATACATCTGTAAATGAAAAAACAGAAGGCTCAGGTCAGGTTACCCATTTGATCTCGCTTAAGAAACCAACCCAGCAATCTAGAATAGGCTCCTCTGACACAAGTTCCATCAGCAGATATTTACTGTGCTCTTTCCATAACTTCATATTTTACCATCAAAATGACTCTCCTGGTAGAAACATCTTATGATACGTCATACTTGTTAAAATAAGATGTGAAGGGAAAGAAAGGAAGAATGCCAGGCTCCATGAATAACACATTTAGGGGCACAGAAGACATCTTTTGCTTCACAGCTGTTCTTAGGTCTGGCCTTATTAGCCCTTTACAAAGTATGTCAAAATATAGGAGATCATGTAAACCAAGTCTAATCCAGGGCCTGAGATTAGGTCCGAAAAGTGAAGAACGAAAAACATAGGACTACTGATCCTTAGGTCCCAGTAGAGATGGAAGACAGATTCAAAGAAACAGCACTTACCAAAAATGAGTCAAAGAAACAGCATTTAGCATAAATGAGCCAGATCCTGCGAGAAATGATGGTTATCATTCTCTACTGAGGCTTTCGTCTTTCTTTAAACTCCTCTAAAGTACCAGTCTCTCTTAGTCCTGAATGATGCTGGAACTTCACTGAGAAAGTACCAACATAAATTAAGAGTGACAGACCACTAAGGAAACAAACCCTAATTGATATTTTAACTTCAGAACACGAGACTCTTGAAATTCTAAAACTTAAACATCTCCTGAAACACAGATTGGTACTGCATGCTTTGTAAGATTGCTGAACTGAAATGAGTCACTGAAGTAATGAGTGAGCACAGCCGACAGCCCTGCTCTCGGGTCTCAAAATAGCTCCATAATTCTCTGTTCACCTTCTAGATGAAGCAACATTTCTCATGTGATTACAAAATTAGTGCCCCGAGGAAAACTACCTGCTAGTGCTCATGACAGAAGAGAAAAAAATTAAAGATGGCAGTCCAGTGGTTAAGATTCCACGTTTCCAATACAAGGGGCACCAGTTCGATCCCTGGTCAAGGAAGTACGATCCTGCAAGCTGCAGTTCAGTTCAGTTCAGTTCAGTCGCTCAGTCGTGTCCAACTCTTTGCAACCCCATGAATCGCAGCATGCCAGGCCTCCCTGTCCATTACCAACTCCCGGAGGTCACTCAGACTCACGTCCATCGAGTCAGTGATGCCATCCAGCCATCTCATCCTCTGTCGTCCCCTTCTCCTCCTGCCCCCAATCCCTCCCAGCATCAGAGTCTTTTCCAGTGAGTCAACTCTTCGCATGAGGTGGCCAAAGTACTGGAGTTTCAGCTTTAGCATCATTCCTTCCAAAGAAATCCCAGGGCTGATCTCCTTCAGAATGGACCGGTTGGACCTCCTTGCAGTCCATGGGATTCTCAAGAGTCTTCTCCAACACCACAGTTCAGAAGTATCAATTCTTCAGCGCTCAGCCTTCTTCACAGTCCAACTCTCACATCCATACATGACCACTGGAAAAAAAATAGCCTTGACTAGATGGACCTTGGTTGGCAAAGTAATGTCTCTGCTTTTGAAAATGCTATCTAGGTTGGTCATAACTTTCCTTCCAAGGAGTAAGCATCTTTTAATTTCATGGCTGCAGTCACCACCTGCAGTGATTTTGGAGCCCAGAAAAATAAAGTCTGACACTGTTTCCCTATCTATTTCCCATGAAGTGATGGGACCACATGCCATGATCTTCGTTTTCTGAATGTTGAGCTTTAAGCCAACTTTTTCACTCTCCTCTTTCACTTTCATCAAGAGGCTTTTTAGTTCCTCTTCACTTTCTGCCATAAGGGTGGTGTCATCTGCATATCTGAGGTTATTGATATTTCTCCCGGCAATCTGGATTCCAGCTTGTGCTTCTTCCAGCCCAGCGTTTCTCATGATGTACTCTGCATATAAGTTAAATACGCAGGGTGACAATATACAGCTTTGACGTACTCCTTTTCCTATTTGGACCCAGTCTGTTGTTCCATGTCCAGTTCTAACTGTTGCTTCCTGACCTGTATACAAATTTCTCAAGAAGCAGGTCAGGTGGTCTGGTATTCCCATCTCTTTCACAAGGCATGGTCAAAATAAATTTAAAAAAACTAGAGAGGAAAAATGTGATGAAAATATAGTGGGATGAGATGGATCAATGGGGGTCTAGAATTCCATCTGAGAATTCACTGGAAAAGGAATTATCTACTCACTGGTTTTCTTCATTTTTATCATTTATTTTTATTACTATTATTTTCATGTCTTCTGATGAAAATATGTGTGCATTTTGGGGGTTCACACCAACCATTGGGTCATAGGATATGTGCCTATTCAACGCTAGTAGATACTTTCAAATAATTTCCAAAGTGATCATACCAATTTACACTCCCATCAGCAGAGTATGAGAATTCTGTTGGCCATCTCCCTTCCCATCATGGACAACACTTGACTTTTACAGCTTTTCTCAATTTAGCTGTTCTATGTGTGTGTATACATATGTATCACGTTGTGATTCTTCATTTGGATTTCCCTGATGGCTAGTGAATTCTACCTCTATTTCATGTTTCTTGCCATATGGATATGCTTTTTCACATTTGAATATTTCTTCCATTTTCTACCAGTCATTTTTCCTTTTTCTTATTAATCTGTAGGCACTATTTTGGGGTTGCCCAAAAAGATCATTAGAGTTTTTCTGTAAGAGGCTATGGGAAACCCCAAACGAACTTTTTGGATAATCCAGTATACTTTACAGATACAAGTCCCTGTTGAGGCTTGCCCTTTCATGATCTTAATTATTTTTTGAACACATTCTTAATTTTAATGTGGTCCAGTTGATCAATGCTTCACTTATGACTGACCCATTTGGGCAGTTTTGTGAATACTATTAAGAAATCGGTCCAAAACTTCCTCCTCCCAGATAATAAAAATAATCTAGGGGAGTATATGATAAATGCATAATTCAGGCAAAAGATATCATATAAACAGTTGAATAGTGAACAACTGGAAGGTTAGGGACACTGACCCTCTGGGCAGCACTTTATCCTTACCTTTTTAACTGTCCCCTTCTTATCTAAGTACTTATTCTTGCAGTTCTTTCCCCAGCTGCCTGTATTCCTATGAGGTTCCCTTCCAGCCTATATGGTCAACTCTCCACCTCCATTCTTTCCTCATTCTTCCCATCTTGATCTCCTGTTAACCTCTTTCAGTGGAGAATGTCCTAGATTCAGATTAAGAACAGACTAGACAGAAATGTTAAGTATGTTTTAGAATTTGGCGGTTGCTTTCTGAGAAGCCAGCTGAATCCTTCCCTTGAGAAGAGGCTGCTGTCAAAGTCCTAGGGAGTGAGTCTGCCCTGGTTGCCTGCCTATCCTTCATACGGGTCTCCTGGGTCACACTCAGGTCCAGTTAGCTTATCATTTCTGGAATGTTCAGGAATGCTAAGGAATATTCAGGTCTCCATGGTAACTACTTCCATGGATTCTCACTTTTTCCATTTTAGCTTTAGTTTGACAGAGCACTGAAGCCTACAAAGCACTGAAGCCTGCAATTTTTCTGTAATTCTCTGAAATTTCTTTTTGCTTTAGGACAGTATACTAATCCCATCAAATATCAAACCTGAACTCCTGAAAGTTTCTTTGGGTATGCATGCACATGACCTGGTACCAACATAGGAGCTACACTCACTCCTCAGGAGTTCTCACACAGCTTATGGCTTTAAAAACCATCTCTGTGCTGCTGGTTCACACAGGTAAGTTCTGGCCTCAAGATGTGTATACAGCTCTCTACTCCACATTGCTACTTGGTTGTCTATCTGAACCAACACCAAGCCTTCAGTTCCAACACACTTCCTCCAACTTGTTCCTCTCATAATCTTCAGTTCAGTTCAGTCGCTCAGTCATGTCCAACTCTTTGCGACCCCATGAATCGCAGCACGCCAGGCCTCCCTGTCCATCACCAGCTCCCGGAGGTCACTCAGACTCACGTCCATCGAGTAAGTGATGCCATCCAGCCATCTCATCCTCTGTCGTCCCCTTCTCCTCCTGCCCCCAATCCCTCCCAGCATCAGAGTCTTTTCCAATGAGTCAACTCTTCGCATGAGGTGGCCAAAGTACTGGAGTTTCAGCTTTAGTATCATTCCTTCCAAAGAAATCCCAGGGCTGATCTCCTTCAGAATGGACTGGTTGGACCTCCTTGCAGTCCAAGGGAGTCTCAAGGGTCTTCTCCAACACCACAGTTAAAAGTATCAATTCTTCGGTGCCCAGCGTTCTTCACAGTCCAGCTCTCACATCCATACATGACCACAGGAAAAACCATAGCCTTGACTAAACGGACCTTTATTGGCAAAGTAATGTCTCTGCTTTTGAATATGCTATCTAGGTTGGTCATAACTTTCCTTCCAAGAAGTAAGCATCTTTTAATTTCATGGCTGCAGTCACCATCTGCAGTGATTTTGGAGCCCAGAAAAATAAAGCCTGACACTGTTTCCACTGTTTCCCCATCTACTTCCCATGAAGTGATGGGACCACATGCCATGATCTTCGTTTTCTGAATGTTGAGCTTTAAGCCAACTTTTTCACTCTCCTCTTTCACTTTCATCAAGAGGCTTTTTAGTTCCTCTTCACTTTCTGCCATAAGGGTGGTGTCATCTGCATATCTGAGGTTATTGATATTTCTCCCGGCAATCTGGATTCCAGCTTGTGCTTCTTCCAGCCCAGCGTTTCTCATGATGTACTCTGCGTATAAGTTAAATGAGCAGGGTGAAAATATACAGCCTTGACGTACTCCTTTTCCTATTTGGAACCAGTCTGTTGTTCCATATCCAGTTCTAACTGTTGCTTCTTGACCTGCATACAAATTTCTCAAGAAGCAGGTCAGGTGGTCTGGTATTCCCATCTCTTTCAGAACTTTCCAAAGTTTATCGTGATCCACACAGTCAAAGGCTTTGGCATAGTCAATAAAGCAGAAATAGATGTTTTTCTGGAACTCTCTTGCTTTTTCGATGATCCAGCGGATGTTGACAATTTGGTCTCTGGTTCCTCTGCCTTTTCCAAAACCAGCTTGAACATCTGAAATTTCACAGTTCACGTATTGCTGAAGCCTGGCTTGGAGAATTTTGAGCATTACTTTACTAGCATGTGAGATGAGTGCAATTGTGTGGTAGTTTGAGTATTCTTTGGCATTGCCTTTCTTTGGGATTGGAATAAAAACTGACCTTTTCCAGTCCTGTGGCCACTGCTGAGTTTTCCAAATTTGCACACCTGAGTAAATTGCAACTCCATCTTTCCAGCTGCCCAAGCCAACTAAATGTCTTGTAATCAAATGAATTTAAACCATGTCTGTGTATACACATAAACACACACACTCACATGGACAGATATACACAATGAAAGACTATTCAGCCACAAAAATGAAGGACATACTGCCATTTGTGACAACACAGATGGCATTTTCAGGGCATTATGCTGAGTAAAAAAAGCCAATCAGAGAAAAATACTATATGATCTCACTTCCATGTGGAATTTTAAAAAAAGCCCAAGCTCATATAAAGAGAGATCAGATTGGTGGTTACCAGACTTGGGGGCATTGGGTGAAGATGGTTAAAAGGTACAAATTTCCAGCTACAAGATAAACAAGTTCTTGGGATGTAATGTACAACATGATGACTATAGGTAACAATACTGAAAGTTACGAAGAGAGTAGATCATAGAAGTTCCCAGCACAAGGGAAAGAAATGTGTAATTATGTGAGGGGACGGATGTTATCTGAACTTATTGTGGTAATCATTTCACCATACATACACATATCAAATCATCATGTTGTACACCTTACACTTATATATTATATGCCAACTGTACCTCAATAAAACTGGGGGAAATTTTATAAATTACAAAAAAAAAAAAAAATCCCTTTATGTCGTCTAGTCCCAACAGTCAGAACAATCCTTCCAACATTTCAGTCAGATCACAGATCAGTCAGATCAGTTCTGTGCTCAGAACTTTCCTCTGGATCCCCCAAAAGCCTACAGACCACACGTACCTGGCTACCACATCCCACCGCTTTCCCTGCTGCCTACACCCCTCCAGCCTTGTCTCCCTGTCTGTTAAGCACACAAGGTACAATGCTGCCTCAGGGTCTTTGCACTTGCTAAACCCTCTGTCTGGAATGCTCTCCCTTTAGATATTCCCAGGGATAATTTTGTCACTTCCCTTAAATTTCTGTTGTAGTGCCTTCTTAATATTAATTGTAAACCAATTTATACAATAAACACTCCCCATCTCCCAGCCCGGACATAAACACACACTCATGCACACACCTTAACTTGTCCAGTTTTTCTATGTAGCACTTATCACCATCTAATATGCTATGTGCTTCCTGTGTATCTCCTCCCATTAGAATAGAAGATCAGCATGATGGGACAGAGGAGCCTGGTAGGAGGCCATCCATGGGGTCGCACAGAGTCAGACACAACTGAAGTGACTTAGCAGCAGCAGTGATTATTCTGTTCACTGTTCTATTCCTAGCGTCCATTCTAGAACAACGTTAGACATAGAGAAGTCATTTGGTAAATACTTATAGAGTGAATGCATAAATACGTGCTAATATATGTGCAGATTTTTCCTGATCGGATACAGGATAAAAGCCTAAGCAGTAACCTTGCAAGAAAGAGAAAGACTGAGAGTGAAGTGGGAAGGGATGTTCTGTTCCTCTTTCAGGCCTTAATATATTGTTTGATTTATCTGCATTATGTCATACATTAAATTATATTCTATTTTATAATTATATTGCAATTTGTTTTGGCCCTGTAATTCTGTACACTAAAAATAATAAATGACTTTTAATAAAAAAAATAGATACTTGCAATGACACTTCCCCCTCCCCTACTTCAGTGGTCCATCCTTTCCACAGATCAACAATGTTAAATACCCACCCCTACCAGTCCACCGCCCACCGATCTTCTCCCTCCAGGAGTCCACTTTACTGCAGCCATGACCTGTTCTAAAGGATTTATAATGATTATAAGGACATAAAATTAGCTGAGTGTCCTTATTACCAACAAGCATCGCTGCCATTAACTCTGGGATGACCCTAGTCCAGAACATTTCTGAGTCCACCTCTGTTCCCAGGCATAACATTCTGCCCATGAGTTACTTGTAGCACCTCCTTGCTATGTGGCTCCCACGGATGTCAACTTCCCTTTTATGTCAGCTCCTTCCCCTGGGATCCTTCACCTCCGAGGCTCTGACGGGCAGTAGAGCACAGGCGGGTTAAGGAACTTACCCCTCTTTCTTCATCCCTTCCACTTCTCCCCTAGGTGTACTTTTCATTGATTTACTTTACTTCCTTTATTTAGCATGAAATCTTTTATATCAAGTTATTTTTCTGAATTATCTATTCATTCACTTACCAGCACTGTGCGAATATAAAGCGTACAGCTTTATAATAAGTGATAGCAAATATTTTAAGTAGAATCCAGTATGACTGTTTCTGCCTCATTATATTTCTTTTTCAGCATTTTTCAGTGCTGTTTTTAGTGCTTCATTCTCCAGTGGGAAACAGGGTTTATCTCCATTCTGGAACTCATGTGTTTTTCATGTATTTGCTATTTATCTCTTACTGTGCTTAATTAACATGATCTCAGCTTTTTTTTTTTTTCCCAGTGTGTCATAGGCACCTGTTTATTTGTCTAAGTAAAGATGTTAAAAAAAATATTAGGTTCCAAAATACAAATGTCCTGATAACAACAACACTCAAAAAGCATGGGACTTCCGTGGAGGACCAGTGGTTAAGACTCGACGCTTCCAATGCAGGGGACGCATGTTCGATCCCTGGGAGGGGAACTAAGATCCCACAGTTTGCAAGGTATGGCTAAAATAAATAAATAAGATAGAAAAACCAACCACCAGGGTCTCTCTGCTGCTGCTGCTAAGTCACTTCAGTCGTGTCTGACTCTGTGCGACCCCATAGACGGCAGCCCAACCAGCTCCCCCGTCCCTGGGATTCTCCAGGCAAGAACACTGGACTCTCTAGAAACTGCAAATGTTCAACAGAAGCGACTTAAGCATTCGGGGTCGTGCAGATGTTTCCTCATGGTCCTTCTTCTTTGGTCGTCATGGTTTGGCTGGAGCGAGCAGAACAAAGGGAAAGATGACAGGCCGGCAGCCTGGGAAAAACAGGCAAAGTGCTGAGGTAAGAATATGAGGCTCCTAACACTGGATACGTTCCAATGTGATAAGATAAACCCATCTCACCAGAGTCTTGTGGGAATGAGGTAATCAAAATTATGCTCTGGCTTATTATGCACAGAATGATGAACAGATGTTTTCCATCTCCTCTGAGGAGCCAACAAGTGGGAAAGGGCACACACTGCAGCGTCAAGTATGTAATAGTGTTTCTGCGACTGTCATGCATATCAGCATCAGCTACTGAAGCAGACTGTCTCAGGATGAGGGGGAACAATGTTCATTTTTAGCCAGCACCACAGGTAATTCACACAGAGGAGGCTGACGGGCCATATTTATGTAAATTCTGCACATGAACTCAACTGAAGAAAGAACTTTCTAGAAGCTGGGAACTAAATCTCTGGAGCAAGATGGTGGGAATTCCTAAAGAAGTAAAACAGGGAGCCTGCTTTCCTAGTGGCTCGTGTTCTGGTAAGCAGGAGGGAGGGGATTTTGAGGCCAAAATATTCTGTTTTTAAGAACAAAACCTCTTCGGCTGCATCGGCAGGAGGTCAGGAAGTAAAAACCAGAGTGGAAAGATGTCGGGGTCCAGCCCCGGTGGATCCAGGGAATTTGAAGCGGGGACAGCATCAGCGAGGATCAGGAAACAACTGCTTAATTAAACGTTAATTAAGGATATAAAGAGTGGTTAAATAAGGATAGCTCAGCGAGGAAATTCAGTGGAGAAAAGAGGCTGAATAACTTGGTTTACGTGGAAAGCTAATAAAATTCCTAAATAAGGAATTTGCGTCACTTACATAGGCCACAGGCGTCCTCCCGTTCTCCCGAAGGAGAGGAGACACTAAGGCCTCCCCGGTCAGATCTTAGAAGCCCAGGCAAAATTAGTAGGCTTGACGAGCCTCCACGCCCCCAGATGGAAATTCAGCCAGAAGGTGAGAAAAAGAACGACATAGGGAGACCAAGTTTCAGTGAACAAAAAGGGCGCACTTTATTTTCCAAAGTAGTTTTATACCTTAAGTTGTGCATAGAGGATAATGGGGGAAGGGTTAGGTAGAGTCATGCAAGGACAGCAGTCCTTGATCCTAATCGAAGCCAGGCTTTCAAACTTATCATATGCAAAAGTTTAGCTGATTTACATCATCTTCTGGCAGGAGGCCTGTTAACATTTTAAGATCCTTTCTTCAGAAAACTTATTTTTCTCTAAAGGTGATTGTTCTAAAGTCAGGCGCCACCCTCCAAAAGCATTAGATAAAGTTGCATTCCTATAGGGCAAAGGTGTGGTGGGCTATAACAAGAAAAGAATTAACTCAAGGGTCCAAGGTTACAAACATTAAAGCTACTACTTACATTTCTATAAACCAATTATATCAATCAATACACTGCCAGGGACACAGTAGGTAAGATATATGGAAACTTAGCAGCAAACATTAGCCCAACAAGTGAAAAACCCTTCTCCAATACGATTTCTAATCAATCTTTTAACTGCTCAAAGGAATCTGTATTGAGACAGTTTAGAACATCTCACGCCTCTCACAGCTGGGAGGCTCTGAACAATCACATGTGGCCAGAAAAACCTATTCAGGCAGGCTAGAGGACTTCCAAAGGAGTTTGTAGGTTGAAACACTCTTGTCACACCCAGGAACTTTATTAACTGGAGCTGTAAGTTAACTCTTTTTTCAGAGAGAGGTAGTGGGGGACAGCTCCCCGTAAAGTCAGAGGTGTAGGTGAGAGCACAAAGCAAAAAGTAGGCAGACTCTGGTTTTGAGGGTAGATGCTCAAGAATTTCCAGGGGGACTCCTGAGGCTTGATCTCGACTTTGCATATGCCAAGCCTCCTTTCTCGTGACCTTTGCCACGGGCGGAGTTCCTCACACTGGCTCCCAGCAGAAAGAGGTCCAGACGGAGCCTAACATGGTTGAGTGTTTGAACGTCATCATGTTGCTGTACGCTTTGTAGTTCACTGGGCACGATTTTCTTCATGAAAAAAAGTGACGTTAGCCTAGAATTTCTAGGTGTCCTTAGTTTTCTATTGCTTTGTAACACATTTCCAGAAACTTAGTGGCTTGAAAGGAAACAAGTGTGTTACCTCACAGTTTCTGGAGGCCAGAAGGCCAGGCTTGGCACGGCTGGATTCTCTGCCCAGAGCCTCACTGGGCTGAAATCAAAGTGTCAGCTTGGGCTGTGTTTCTTATCTAGAGTTTGGAGTCTTCTTCTGTTATGGACTGAAATGTGTGCCCACAAAACTCATGGAGCCCTAACTCCCCAATGTGACTGTATTTTGGGACAGGGCCTTTAGGAAGTAATTAGGGTTAAATGAGGTTATAGGGTTGGGGCTCCAATCTGAGAGGGTTAGTGTCCTTTTTTTGTTCACTCACAATTTTATGAGCTTATGCCGCCCCCTCGGCTCATAACTGCCGGTGCAATATTTCCAGGCTATCTTTGGCCTTTTTTTTAACTGAACTAAACTTCACTTTCTCTTTTCACTTTCATGCATTGGAGAAGGAAATGGCAACCCACTCCAGTGTTCTTGCCTGGAGAATCCCAGGGACGGGGAGGCCTGGTGGGCTGCCGTCTATGGGGTCACATAGAGTCGGACACGACTGAAGTGACTTAGCATAGCATAGCATAGCATAGTTGATTTACAATGTTTTGTTAGTTTCAGGTATACAGCAAAGTAAATCATATATATATATATATATATATATATATCATATGCTGCTGCTAAGTCACTTCAGTCGTGTCCAACTCTGTACAACCCCATAGACGGCAGCCCATCAGGCTCCCCCGTCCCTGGGATTCTCCAGGCAAGAACACTGGAGTGGGTTGCCATTTCCTTCTCCTATATATATAAAAGTGTGTTTATACACACGTGCATGCGTGCGTGCACACACACACACACACATATATATATCTCCACTGTTTTATATTAGTGATTCTTTTCCCATATAGGCCATTACAGATGACTGAATACTGTTCCCTGTGCTATCCTGTAGGTCCTTCTTAGTTGTCTATTTTATATATAGTAGTGTGCATATGTCAACCTCAATCCCCCAATTTATCCCTCCCCATTAAGAGAACTAATGTCCTTTTGTAAGAAGAGGAGACAACAGTAATCTCTCTCTGTCATCCTGAGTGTACACAGAGAACACAGCTAGAAGGCAGCTATTTGCAAGCTACAGTGTTCTCATCAGAAACTAACCCTGACAACAGCTTGACTTTCAGAACTATTAGGAAATAAATTTCTGTGGTTTGAGCCACTCTGTCTGTGGGATCTTGCTATGGCAGCGCTGGCAGACTAATGCACCATTCAAGCTCACATGGTTGTGGCAGAATTCAGTTCCTTTGGGTTGTAAGACTGAGGTCCCTGTTTTCTTGCTAAATCAAAGTGATTCCTTCAGAAATGAGCATCTTGCCCAATTCAGGCCATTTAGTTTTGGGGTGGGGGGGCATTACTACAGATGAAGATCCCTCAGTCCTTTGAGTTGTTCTTGCTGGAGAATCCCAGGGATGGGGGAGCCTGGTGGGCTGCCGTCTATGGGGTTGCACAGAGTCAGACATGACTGAAGCAACTTAGCAGCAGCAGCAGCAGCAACAATCCTTTGAGAGAGTCAGTAGAAGCCAGTCTTCACAAAGATTGATGCTAGTCTTTGAAACATCTCAGTATCTGACTGAATTGAGGTAATCAGTCCCTGACCTAACTGCCTTCCAGAAGCAAAAGTATATCATCACTGGAGAAAAATAACATTGTCCAGATCCTCAACTTCTCATCATAATTTTTCATACACTATAACTGCAGCCATGAAATTAAAAGATGCTTGCTCCTTGAAAGGAAAGCGATGATAAACCAAGACAGTGTATTAAAAAGCAGAGATGTCACTTTGCCAACCAAGGTCCATCTAATCAAAGTTATGGTTTTATTGGGAGTTATGTACAAATATGAGTGTTGGACCATAAAGAAGGCTAAGCACCTAAGAATTGAAGCTTTTGAACTGTGGTGCTGGAGAAGACTCTTGAGAGTACTTTGGACTGCAAGGAGATCAAGCCAGTCATTTCAATTCCTTTCCATTTCAATTCAAAGGTTAATTTCAAAGGAAATTAACCCTGAATATTCATTGGAAGGACTGATGCTGAGGCTGACGCTCCAATACTTTGGCCACTTGAAGCAAAGAGCAGACTCACTGGAAAAGACTCTGATGCTGAGAAATATTAAAGGCAAAAGGAGAAGGGAGGGGCACAGAATGAGATGGTTAGATAGCATCACGGACTCAATGGACATGAATTTGAGCAAACTCCAGAGATACTGAAGGACTGAGGAGCCTGGCATGCTGCAGTCCAGGGGTCACAAAGAGACGGACACGACTTACCAACTGAACAACTACAGCAATGTAGAGCTTACAATCTAAAATTATCAGGTATCAAAAAGATAAGAATTGTCCAAAAATTAAGAAAAACAACAAACGACAGGATTGGATGATATATTTAACTTAAACAAGCAAGATGGAAAATTTCAAAACTGTAAACTTTTAAAAAAATAAAATAGAAATTCTGGACCTGAAAAACACAATTATTAATCAATTGAAAATAGAACTAATGACAAGAAGATACAGTCTTCTCTTGATATGCATGGCGGTGGGGTGGGATTGGTTCCAGGACTCCCTGCAGACACTAAATTTCCATGAATGCTCAAGTCCCTTATATAAAATGTAGGTATTTGCATATGACCTACATACATCCTCCTATAAATCATCTAGCAATTACTTATAACACCTAATACAATGTTAATTCTATGTAAATAGTTGTAAATACAATGTAAATACTATGCAAATAGTTGCTGGCATGCCTCAAATTCAAGTTTTGCTTTCTGAAACTTTCTGAAACAAATTTTTCTGAATATTTGCAATTCATAATTGGTTGAATGCATAGATGCAGAACCCACAATATGGAAGACTGACTAGAATTCAAAAGAAAGTATCAAGTGGATAGGAAGACTCAACATTATTAGGATGTGTGTTCTTCCCAACTTGATCTAGAGATTCAATGTGAGCCCGATCAATACCCAGCAAGTTGTTTTGTGGAAACCAACAAACTACTTCTAAAGTCTGCATGAACAGGCAAAAGACCCAGAATAGTCAACACAATATTGAAGGAGAACAATGAAGTTGGAAGACTGATATTACCCAATGTCAAGACTTACTTTTAGCTATAGTAACCAAGGAAGTGTGGCATTGGCAAAATAATAGACAACGAGATCAATGGAACAGAGCAGAGAGCCCAGAAGTAGACGCACATAAATATAGTCAACTGATCTTTGACAAAGCAGCAAAGACACACACAATAGAGAAGATTATCTTTTCATAAATGACAAAAAAAAAAAAAACAATTAGACATTAACAAGCAAATAAATCTAGACACAGACTTTTTACCCTTCACAAAAAAATAACTCAATATGGGTCAGAGACCTAAATGTAAAATTCAAAACTATAAAACTCCTAGAAGATAAGATAGGATAAACCTTAGATGACCTTAAGCATGAGGATGACTTTTTACAGATAACATCAGAGGCATGATCCAAGAAGAAACAATAGATAAGCTGGACTTCATTAAAATTTCTGCTCTGCAGAAGACATCAAAAAATGTTCAAAAATGAGAATACAAACCACACACTGTGAGGAAATATTTGCAAAAGACATATCTGATAAAGCCCTGCTATCCAAAATAAACAAGTAATTCTTAAAGTTTAACAATAAGAAAACAACTTGACTGAAAAATGGACCAAAGGTATTAAGAGCTACCTCACTAAATAAGATATACACGTGGCAAATAAGCATGTGAAAAGATACTCCCAACATATGACACAAGGAAACACAAATTAAAGCAACAATGAAATATTTGTTGTGAAATGAAACACAACATGCCTCGTGTGTTGCATCCGACTCTTTGCGACCCCATGGACTGTAGCCCACCAGGCTCCTCTGTTCATGGAATTTTCCAGGCAAGAATATAGGATCGGGTTGCCATTTCCTCCTCCAGGGGATCTTCCTGACCCAGGGATCGAATCGTTTTCTCTCATGTCTCCTACATTGGCAGGAGGGTTCTTTACCACTAGCGCTACCTGGGAAGCCCTATTAAGAATGGCCAGAATCTGGAACACTGAAAACTTCAAAAGTCAGTGAGAATGTAGAACAACAGACACTGCTTCATTGCTGGTGGGAACGCAGAACGGCACAGCCACTGAGGAAGACAGCTTGGCAGTTTCTTACAAAACTAAACACACCCTTATCATACAATCCAGCAATTGCACTTCTTGGTATTTACCCAAAGAAGCTGAAAACTTATGCCCACATAAAAACCTACACATGGATGTTTATAGCAGCTCTATCCATAATTGTCAAAATTTGGAAGCAACCAATGATCTCCACTATGTGAGAAAATAGATAAACTGTGAAATATTGTTCAGTGCTAAAAAGAAATGAGCTATCAAGCCATGAAAAGACATGGAGGAAAGTTAAATGTTTATTACTAAGTGAATAAAGCCAACATGAAAAGGCCTACCTTCTGTACAATTCCAACCATATGACATTCTAGAAAAGGCAAAATTATGGAGATAGTAAAAAGATAGATGGTTGCCAGGGGGTAGGATGGGGTGGCAGGGGGAAGAATGAATAAATGGAACACGGAGGATGGGGGTGCAGTAAAAATACTCTGCATGATACTATAATGATGGATACATGTCATAATCAGATCAGATCAGATCAGGTCACTCAGTCGTGTACATTTATCCAAACCCACAGCCCCAAGAGTCACCTGTGGACTTCAGATGGTCATGCTCAGTTAAGGCAGGCTCATCGATTATAACAAATGTAATCCCTCTGGCAGCGGATGTTGATAACGATGGAGGCTAAGCATGCACAGAGGTAGGGAATACATAAGAAATCTCTGTACCTTTTACTCGATTTTGCTATGACCCTAAAACTGCTGCTGCTGCTGCTGCTGCTAAGTCGCTTCAGTCGTGTCCGACTCTGTGCGACCCCATAGATGGCAGCCCACCAGGCTCCCCCATCCCTGGGATTCTCCAGACAAGAACACTGGAGTGGGTTGCCATTTCCTTCTCCAATGCGTGAAAGTGAAAAGAGAAAGTGAAGTCGCTCAGTTGTGTCCGACCCTTAGCGACCCCCACGGACTGCAGCCTACCAGGCTCCTCCGTCCATGGGATTTTCCAAGCAAGAGTACTGGAGTGGGGTGCCATCGCCTTCTCCCTAAAACTGCTCCCCTCAAAATGTCTTTTTTTAAAAAGAAAATATCTGGAGTGAATCATGGAAAATGCAAAGAGTTTGAGACCAACAGAATATAATAAAAATATGCAACATATGTAATCAGGCTCCTGGAAGAAGAAATAGAGAATGAGGGAAAAGCCATATTTGGAGTAATAATGATACAATTTTTCCCAAGACAATGAAATACACAAATTCACAGATTCAAACCCAAAGCAGGAAAAATACAAAGAAATTCCCTAGGTACATCAGAGTAAGATTTATTTACAGAGCTAAAAGTGCTAAAAAAAAAAAAAAAAAGAAGAAGAAATTTTTTTTAAAAAAGGAAAAAGATTACTTTTAAAGGCTAAACGATATGACATTAAGACAGAGGATACCTTTTCAAGAGAAATAATGAAAGCCAGAAGATGATGAAATAATACCTTCAAAGTATTTTAGCCTAAAATTCTATACATAGTGTGCGCATGCGGGGAAGGCGATGGCACCCCACCCCAGTACTTTTGCCTGGAAAATCCCATGGACGGAGGATCCTGGTAGGCTCCAGTCCATGGGGTCGCTAAGAGTCGGACACGACTGAGCGACTTCACTTTCATTTTTCACTTTCATGCATTGGGGAAGGAAATGGCAACCCACTCCACTGTTCTTGCCTGGAGAATCCCAGGGACGGGGGAGCCTGGTGGGCTTCCTTCTATGGGGTCGCACAGAGTCGGACACGACTGAAGCGACTTAGCAGTAGCAGTGTGCGCATGTATGCTCAGCTGATTCAGTCACATCCACTCTTTGTGATTCTTTGAGACCCTATGGACCGCAGCCCACCAGGCTCCTCTGTCCACGGGATTCTCAGGCAAGGATACTGGAGTGGGTGGCCATGCCCTTCCCCAGAGGAATCTTCCAGACCCAGGGACTGAACCCGGGTCACCCGTGTCTCCTGCATTGCAGGCAAATTCTTTTCACTGCTGAGCCACCGGGGAAGCCTCTATATATAAAGTAAAAATACTTTTTGAAAGTGAAAATTAGCTGGACCCATTTTCAAACTAAAACTGGAAGCATTTATCCCCAGCAGACCTAAAAACGAGGAGAGAGGCCTAAGCAGAAGCAGCTGCCCCGCGTGTTTCCCCCAAGCCCATGTGCAGTGACTGAGCCTAACCGGGGGGAGGGGGGCAGAGTCAGTTGCTGGTCGTGGAGCTCCTGCTAAGGAGCCCTCACTATACACAGAGCTTGAGGCAAGTGGTCTTACTCTCACAAAAAGGAGGGAAATCCAACCTTCAGCTTGCGCGTGCGTGCTCAGTCGACGCAGATGAGCACACAGGCTCATCTTACAAGATGAGGAAACTCGTATGGCTAAGTGTTCAAACTCCCTAGGGAGGAAGTGGCCAAGTTGGATTTAGACCGAAAGGTCTGACCCCAAAGGCCATACTCTTAACTCTGATGAGAACCCCTCAGCAAACAATCCTAAGCCCCAGTTCTGCTCCACACAAGGCTAGCGGCTTCGTAGGCATCACCTCATTTTTGTCTCCAGACACCTCCATGGGTAGGCATTAGCTTTGTTTTATACATCAGGAAAAGGCATTAGACAGTACCTTGCCCAAAGGCCTACGTGTCAGCAGTGGACCTCAGATTCTGATTCAAAGTGAAGTCTGGAGAATTTAAATGTTGTAAGTGTATCCCTTTTGTGAGTGAACAAAAAAACAACAAACCTGGAGGCTAACTGGCAGATCAGTTCAGTTCAGTTCAGTCACTCAGTTGTGTCCGACTCTGTGACTCCATGGACTGCAGCACAACAGGCCTCCCTGTCCATCACAAACTTCCGGAGCTTGCTCAAACTCATGTCCATTGAGTAGGTGATGCCATCCAGCCATCTCATCCTCTATCGTGCCCTTCTCTTCCCGCCTTCAATCTTTCCCAGCATCAGGATCTTTTCAAATGAGTCTGTTCTTCCCATCAGGTAGCCAAAGTATTGGAGCTTCAGCTTCAGCATCAGTCCTTCCAATGAATATTCAGGATGGATCTCCTTTAGGATGGACTGGTTGGATCTCCTTGCAGTCCAAGGCACTCTCAAGAGTCTTATCCAACACCACAGTTCAAAAGCATTAATTCTTCAGCACTCAGCTTTCTTCACAGTCCAATTCTCACATCCATACATGACTACTGGAAAAACCATAGACTTGACTAGATGGACCTTTGTTGGCAAAGTAATGTCTCTGCTTTTTAACTGGCAGATCAGAGCCTTGCTATCTCCAAACAAAATAATTTGCCTCCTTATCCCTCTGTTGCTCCATACCTTTTCTCGCCTTTCCCCTTTTCTTTTCTTTAATTTTTTGGCCACACTGTACAGCATATGGGATCTCAGTTCCCTGAGCAGGGAACTGAGAATGCCCTGCAACGTGAAGTCTTAACCACTGGACAGCCAGGGAAGTTCCCACCTTTATCCTTTTCTTTAGGACCACCAACCACTCTACTATCCTTGAAGCAGCTACATGTAAAGGCATCCATGGTTTACACCTTGGGAGGAATATAAGACAATACTTTAACTTTCTGGGGACATGCACCTTTAAGTCTCATTCCAAACTGCAGACTCAAAGGCCTTGTCCCCAGTTAAGGAATTTGAGCAAACGGGAAAATTGCAGGAGAGATTCTAGAAGTTTTGTCACAGATTATCAGCTTTCCTCTGGCTCTGTGCAACTGGACATCTGATCATTTCCTAAATAAAAACTTTTACATATGCCATATAATAATACATATGACAACTTTTAGGGATTTTTGTCTTGTTTAAAACAGTTGGGGAGAATGAGAAAAATAGTCTACAATTCTTCTGTCTCAGGGTTTCTTCAACCCCCTAGTACTTATTATTAATATAATTCTGAAATGTTAAATCCTCTTAAGGGCATCAGTCACACAGGACTAGTACCCATGCCCTTACAACTTCATTTAACCTTAATTACCTCCTATAAGTCATATCTCCAAATACAGTCACATTGGGGGTGGGGAGGGAACCCAATTCAGCCCACAGGGAGGACTATGGAACACATTAGAGAGGTCTGGGAATAAGAAGCAACCTGTCTGGTTAAGGAACAGGATGTGATCACTATGTGATTGTGGCTGTCTGAAATAACGTTTCTTGATTGCTTTCTCAAATTCAGCGTCCTGAAGGAAGAGGGAATTAAAAAGCAATAAGCTTTTGTAAGACACATAGCAAGCAGTCAATGGTCAAACGGATTATTCAATTAAATGATAATTTGGTTTGTTTAAGTTTCTAACCTCTCATTTCTACAGAGCAGCCAGTCTTGGCTTCTACTGATGATCTTCCATTTGTCAACAGCAATAGACACTTCTGAGGAGCCGATAGGAGTGTTTCTGTGGATTGAGAGCGGCACCCAGTGGCTAATGTGGAAATTGCAGAGACACGCCGCGTAAACAGAGCAAGATCAGAACAGTCGCTCAGTCGTGTCCAACTTTTTGCGACCCCATGAATTGTACCTCGCCAGGCCCTGTCCATCACCAACTCCCGGAGGTCACTCAGACTCACGTCCATCCAGTCAGTGATGCCATCCAGCCATCTCATCCTCTGTCGTCCCCTTCTTCTCCTGCCCCCAATCCCTCCCAGCATCAGAGTCTTTTCCAATGAGTCAACTCTTCCCATGAGGTGGCCAAAGTACTGGAGTTTCAGCTTTAGCATCATTCCTTCCAAAGAAATCCCAAGGCTGATCTCCTTTAGAATGGACTGGTTGGATCTCCTTGCAGTCCAAGGGACTCTCAAGAGTCTTCTCCAACACCACAGTTCAAAAGCATCAATTCTTCAGCGCTCAGCCTTCTTCACAGTCCAACTCTCACATCCATACATGACCACAGGAGAACCATAACCTTGACTAGATGAACCTTTGTTGGTAGAGTAATGTCTCTGCTTTTGAATATGCTATCTAGGTTGGTCATAACTTTCCTTCCAAGGAGTAAGCGTCTTTTAATTTCATGGCTGCAGTCACCATCTGCAGTGATTTTGGAGCCCCAAAAAATAAAGTTTGACACTGTTTGCACTGTTTCCCCATCTACTTCCCATGAAGTGATGGGACCACATGCCATGATCTTCGTTTTCTGAATGTTGAGCTTTAAGCCAACTTGTTCACTCTCCACTTTCACTTTCATCAAGAGGCTTTTGAGTTCCTCTTCACTTTCTGCCATAAGGGTGGTGTCATCTGCATATCTGAGGTTATTGATATTTCTCCCGGCAATCTGGATTCCAGCTTGTGTTTCTTCTAGTCCAGCGTTTCTCATGATGTACTCTGCATATAAGTTAAATAAACAGGGTGACAATATACAGCCTTGACGTACTCATTTTCCTATTAGGAACCAGTCTGTTGTTCCATGTCCAGTTCTAACTGTTGCTTCCTGACCTGCATACAAATTTCTCAAGAGGCAGATCAGGTGGTCTGGTATTCCCATCTCTTTCAGAATTTTCCATAGTTTATTGTGTTCCACACAGTCAAAGGCTTTGGCTTAGTCAATAAAGCAGAAATAGATGTTTTTCTGGAACTCTCTTGCTTTTTCCATGATCCAGCAGATGTTGGCAACTGGATCTCTGGTTCCTCTGCCTTTTCTAAAACCAGCTTGAACATCAGGAAGTTCACGGTTCACATATTGCTGAAGCCTGGCTTGGAGAATTTTGAGCATTACTTTACTAGCGTGTGAGATGAGTGCAATTGTGCGGTAGTTTGAGCATTCTTTGGCATTGCCTTTCTTTGGGATTGGAATGAAAACTGACCTTTTCCAGTCCTGTGGCCACTGCTGAGTTTTCCAAATTTGCTGGCATATTGAGTGCAGCACTTTCACAGCATCATCTTTCAGGATTTGGAATAGCTCGACTGGAATTCCATCACCTCCAGTAGCTTTGTTCGTAGTGATGCTTTCTAAGGCCCACTTGACTTCACATTCCAGGATGTCTGGCTCTAGGTCAGTGATCACACCATCATGATTATCTGGGTCGTGAAGATCTTTTCTGTACAGTTCTTCTGTGTATTCTTGCCATCTCTTCTTAATATCTTCTGCTTCTGTTAGGTCCATACCATTTCTGTCCTTTATCGAGCCCATTTTTGCATGAAATGTTCCTTTGGTATCTCTGATTTTCTTGAAGAGATCCCTAGTCTTTCCTATTCTGTTGTTTTCCTCTATTTCTTTGCATTGATCGCTGAAAAAGGCTTTCTTATCTCTTCTTGCTATTCTTTGGAACTCTGCATTCAGATGTTTATAGCTTTCCTTTTCTCCTTTGCTTTTCGCTTCTCTTCTTTTCACAGCTATTTCTAAGGCCTCCCCAGACAGCCATTTTGCTTTTTTGCATTTCTTTTCCATGGGTGTGGTCTTGATTCCTGTCTCCTGTACAATGTCACGAACTTCATTCCATAGTTCATCAGGCACTCTAACTATCAGATCTAGGCCCTTAAATCTATTTCTCACTTCCACTGTATAATCAGTGCAAAGGAGAGCTTTTCATCTAACAGTGCAACAGAGTCACTGCTAATTTCCACTTCCACCTCCCAGACCAGAAACCCCTTCTGGACTTGGCTGCATTTCCGGCTCTCCTGCCTTCTGTGTTGTGACAATCACTACAGCCTGAATTGATTCTTCTGTCCCCATTCATGTCCCATCTGCATCTCTCCAACCCATTCTCCATGTCGCTGCCAAAAAAACTCTACAAAGTTGTACTCCTCGCATACATTTTCGGAGCGCTATATTAGACAATGCAGCTAGGCATAATTTGAGAATATTCCTTATAATAAATATAAGCTAAACCAAAGAACAAAATGAATGTAGATGATAAATATGAGTATGAATATATATTTATATATATCCTTACAATGCATAAATACACACAGACATACATAGATACATCAAAGAGGAGATCTTTCTAAAAATAATACAAAATCCAGAAGTCACGTGGAAAAGATTCATTTGACTACAGACAAGCTTGCTGCTGCTGCTACTGCTAAGTCGCTTCAGTCGTGTCCGACTCT
This sequence comes from Tragelaphus eurycerus, assembly GCA_935064755.1. Classification (NCBI taxonomy): domain Eukaryota; kingdom Metazoa; phylum Chordata; class Mammalia; order Artiodactyla; family Bovidae; genus Tragelaphus; species Tragelaphus eurycerus. Next base: position 3,552,431 of record CAKXYN010000034.1, on the reverse strand, counting down.
GTGAGACCCCATAGACAGCAGCTCACCAGGCTCTCCCGTCCCTGGGATTCTCCAGGCAAGAACACTGGAGTGGGCTGCCATTTCCTTCACCAATGCATTAAAGTGAAAAGTGAAAGTGAAGTCTCTCAGTTGTGTCTGACTCTTAGCGACCCCATGGACTGCAGCCTACCAGGCTCCTCCGTCCATGGGATTTTCCAGGCAAGAGTACTGGAGTGGAAAGTTTTGATAAAGAAAAATAATGCAATAAGTGTTTGGGGGCTTTCTTGACCAAAGATCAGGGAGCATCCCCTTTCCTTTGGAAAACAAATACAAATATAACCTGTGATGGAAAAATTCAGAATTCCAAAAGACAGATATCAGTCAGAATCTACTACTCAAATGATTAATATCCACTCAAATCATTATATAATAATCAAGTATCACAAGATCTGCTTTCTCAGACCACCACTGGTAGGGGGGTGTTTCCTTTCATTCAAATGTCTAAATGGTGTAGACCTTCACTCACCTATTTTCGGGTCAGCTGACAAGTTTGTCCACCAACAAGCCCCAAGTACGAGAACTGCTTAGCCCCAAGTACGGGAACTGCTTAGCCCCAAGTACGAGAACTGCTTAGCCCCAAGTACGAGAACTGCTTAGCCCCAAGTACGAGAACTGCTTCCTCTAACCCAGGACTGAAGCTACCTGATGCCCTTTTACATCCAAATTGATGAGAATGATGAGATGAAATAATAACTTTTCTTATTTGGGTCACGTTCTCAAAGAGCAAAAGACAGAAGAAACTTAGAATATACTTTGTTCTTCTGTTCCTTTCTCTTCTCGCAACTTGGATAAATTCACTTTTGGCAATGAAAGTCCTCATGCCTTGTTTTGAGAACAAAAGTCACAGCCTATCAGGCCCCTGTGTCTCCAGGTGGAAGAAAGAATGTCAGACGTAAAAGGTAGAGCAGGAGTCTGCACCTGGACTTGCAGGATTTTCCAGCAAAGTCTCCTGATGCAGGTACCAAATTATCAAGCTTAATAATCACCTCCCCACAATGCCTGATGGCCCCAGCACAGGTCTGACCTGACTCAACCAGCCATTGACTTAACGTGAGAAATCAGAGAACTGGGGGAGCCCAGAGCTGGGAGACCTACTAGAGGAAGCCAAGGAGTGCAGTGCCTGATGGGAATATCCTACAGGATGCAGGACAAGGAAACTAGTGGCACACGATCAGTGACCTCTAGCATATTTATCACCCCCTGAAAGCAGGAGTCATGGCAGAGAAAGTCCCTTCACAATAAGCACAAATAATAATGGATAAGCCTTCCCTCTTCACCACGGCCAGTAACTCACACATGCTGCCTTTACTGTGCTGGAACAACCACATTCTCAATGAACTGGGAACATGGCTCGCACTCTCCCTCTCTCAAGGAAGAAAGCCTGCAGCATACCAGAGTAGTTTTGCTTCCACTTCCATGAGCAACTCAGTTCACACATATTGCTGCTCTTTATCTTCCTTGGGTTCACATGGAGAGGATTTTTGTACCTAAAGGCTCTGAAATGGCCGAAACGGAACATTTACTGAATTAACTTCAATGCCCAACTGCACCCTGAGCCTAAACTCACTTCCTACCTGTTTCCATCTCAAATGGTGCCAGGCTGTGCTGTAACAGCTCCCCAGAAGGAAACAAGGAACAAAACGGACATTTTTTAATCCCCAGATCCTTCAGCAGCAATACAAACATGCACCAAATTTCGACAATATGAATCCCCTCAGAGTGAGTGCTGAGAAAGAAATTGGACTCCAGAAATAAAATCCTCTTATGTATGACAGCCAAAAAAAATCAGTCCCCAAATCTGTTCCCCTCCCACATTTTCAGTCTGCTTTGTCTTAGAGAATCTCACCTCCTGGGTGGATTCAGGCCCCTGATTCAGTAGCTATAGGCTAACTTTTACAGAATGGGTTCCTTCAACACCTCCAAGTTGAATTAACCAGCCTCACATCTCTGCCTTAAACCACTTGTCCAAAGAATCAGAGTAAATAGCATAAAAGAGACACTTAGCATTAGCACTGGACGGAACCCATTGCCAACAACATCCCTTCCAGCTTTTTAGGATGAAGTGTGCATTCTGACTGTGCTAAGATATTATTCTTGTGGAAAGAATGTAAATAACTAGGTAATTAACGTATTAGAAGAATTCATTTACTGATCATCCCATCACAGAGCAGTTGCTGCTGCTGCTGCTAAATCACTTCAGTCGAGTCCAACTCTGTGCGACCCCATAGACGGCAGCCCACCAGGCTTCCCCGTCCCTGGGATTCTCCAGGCAAGAACACTGGAGTGGGTTGCCATTTCCTTCTCCAATGCATGAAAGTGAAAATGAAAGTGAAGTCGCTCAGTCATGTCCAACTCTAGCGACCCCATGGACTGCAGCCTACCAGGCTTCTCCGTCCATGGGATTTTCCAGGCAAAAGTACTGGAGTGGGGTACCATTGCCTTCTCTGCACAGAGCAGTTAGAAAGCGTCAAAATTAGTGCCATGTGCAAAGAAGCTTGGAAGACTGCATGGGCCCAGCTGCCCCTGGATATCTTCACCCCTTTCCTGGAGCTTTACTGATGTGTTATCCTCCTAAACCTTATAATTCCCTTACTGCCCTCCCTTCAGAGGGAAGGTGTTTTTAGAACACCAACTCTCCCTTCTCTATTCCTTGATCAATGAATAAAGTTTCTGCTCCGATTTATGGAACCTAGTTTTATTTGATGGGCATTCCCAGCTCTAGGCAAAGGACCCACTGAAGGAGTCACTGACCTGGTGGGGACAGATAACAACTCTCTCCCTCAATAACTGACCAGATATCACCGCATTGCAGAATGTGAGTCCTGAACACACACAGCACTCTGTGAGTTCAAGACATCAAAGGAGCAGTTAGGGATAAAAGCTGTTAGGGGCTGCTGGGGGGCCTGACTCTATAAAACAGCAGGATTAACAGCACATTTATCCAACCACTAAGATCAGGAATTAAACCTTAATTCTCTATAAGAACAGCAGGTAGAAATTGAATCATGTTTAAAGAAAACTGGATACCACCACTGAGAAGGGAAAAATAAATCAATTCTTCAAACACATCGGCAAAGTTCCCCAGGGAGAAAATCCAGTGGCTTTTTTTTTTTAACCTGTTGCCTCAAACTCTACCCACCCTACTCACCACGGACAATCACACACACAGAGAGACATACACATGCACACACATTCACAAGCATGCACAGTTGCAAAGATTTAAACCCCACCAACAACTTCATCTATATCATTACACTGCCTATCAATATTTCATTATCATCAGCAGCATTTCATTTCATTATCATTGTGAGAAATGCACAGTGTTTTCACATGTTATTTATTCTATTTATTCTTCCAGTGTTGAGTACATCATGTGTTTTTTTAACCTTACTCAACGGCAATGGCACCCCACTCCAGTACTCTTGCCTGGCAAATCCCATGGACAGAGGAGCCTGGAAGGCTGCAGTCCATGGGCTCGCTAGGAGTCAGACACGACTGAGCGACTTCACTTTCACTTTTCACTTTCATGCGTTGGAGAAGGAAATGGCAACCCACTCCAGTGTTCTTGCCTGGAGAATCCCAGGGATGGGGGAGCCTGATGGGCTACCATCTATGGGGTCGCACAGAGTCGGACACAACTGAAGTGACTTAGCAGCAGTAGCAGCAACACTCTTTATAATTCTCTTCTTCCTCAATACATTTTGTCCATAGATTTTTTTTACTAGATTTACTTCCTCAATACATTTTTTTACTAGATTTTTTTTCCATGTAAGCAATGGCTCCTCAACTTGTTGCCCTACATAACCCCTTATAAGCAAAACTTCTCAAGAGAAGAGATTTCCATGAGTGTTAGACTCCTTTCAGAGTTTTTCTAGGACTCTAATGGAAATTGCAGGACAAATATAAAATGTCTCCTTTCATGTGGGAGATCTCATGGGGAGATCTTCTCATGGGGGCCTTTCCTGTGACACAGGACAAAAGGTATTCTGACAGTCACTCAGAGCAACAGACCCTCTATACATCAAGTCACATGACTGTGTGAACATAGCCTAAATAGACACAGGCATGTCTACCAACTCTCACCAAACAGCAGGTCCATCCACAAACTCAACACCCTCCTTATTTCCCAGTAAGTTGCACAGAAGTAGCTGCCATAGACCAGGAAGACAGTCATGATCTTTGTCCTTCCAAGTGTCTTTGCACAGCTGGGTTCTTCCCACGTGTTCCATGCATGGACACACAGACATCAGCTATGTACAGGCAACGCCCTCATCCACTACAGATCAGTGCAAATGCACTCCGTCCTTGGCTTCAGCTACTTCCTAGGAAGTCAATCACACAATGGAAATAGGACCTTTAAGCCTGCTCATGGAAAAAAAAAAACCCACCAGAGTTCGAGCTATGATTGTTGGAGGAAACTAGGAAAAGTAATTTCCTTTACAACTTGTTAGCTAGTTAACATAAAACTTATGTTTTAGACATCAGAAAACAGGGCAGAAATCATGAAGCTACTGCTTTAATACTGCTGCTGCTGCTGCTGCTGCTGCTAAGTTGCTTCAGTCGTGTCCGACTCTGTGCAACCCCATAGACGGAAGCCCACCAGGCTCCCCTGTCCCTGGGATTCTTCAGGCAATCAAGAACACTGGAGTGGGTTGCCATTTCCTTCTCCAATGCATGAAAGTGAAAAGTGAAAGTGAAGTTGCTCAGTCCTGTCCAACTCTTAGCAACCCCATGGACTGCAGCCTACCAGGCTCCTCCATCCATGGGATTTTCCAGGCAAGAGTACTGGAGTGGGCTGCCATTGCCTTCTCTGAATCACCTTGCTAGAAGAGGCTTAAGAAAGGAAGGCTCCAGATTGCACACTCCCTCATTTCTTTCTGTCGTCTTGTTAATGCAAGTTCATGTGCCCAATACACAGTGAGGCTAAACAAACTGAAATATCGGAGTTGGGAGCAGAGAAAGGTTTATCACAGGGCCCTTTAAGGAGACAGGGTGGCTCATGCCCTGAAAAGCCTCGTGCTCACCACAAGGTTTCAGCAGAACATCTTTAAAGGGCAGGTAGGAGTGTTCTTGCCTGGAGAGTCCCAGGGACGGGGGAGCCTGGTGGGCTGCTGTCTATGGGATCACACACAGTCAGACACAACTGAAGTGACTTAGCAGCAGCAGCAGCAGCAGGAGTGGGGCACCCACAGGGTATGGGATCACAGTTCTCTGACCGGCTAGTGGTGAGACAACAGGTGGTATAACGGGGATGAACGTTATCAGTCCTTCTTAGGCTCCAGGAGGCCTGGGGCCACGTGCTCATGGTCATCAAGTAGTAAAGATCTTTTGTTTGGCAGGGCTTTTTCACATCTGCCAAACAACTCAGGAAATGTGCATCAAATACTGTTGACTACTCAATAGGTACTTCAGAGAGGAGCTAAAGCAGAGGATATGCGGGAAGGCCTCTTCTGAGCAGGCCCCATAGGATCCTGTGGGACTCCCGTCTCTTAAAAAGAAGCTCCTTAGGAAATCTGTCCAACTGAAGGCTTTTCCACTGTCAGTGTTATTAAGCTATTTTTGATCATGATCCTAGGGAATAAGGCTATTGTTTGCTCTACTCTTGACTCTCAAACAAGGTGACCCAAGCCCTATAGAGCAAAAGATCACAGATTCCAGTTCTCTAAGGCATGGCTGTAGTTTAGTCACTAAGTCATGTCTGACTCTTTGTGATCCCATGGACTGTAGCCCGCCAGGCTCCTCTGTCCATGGGATTTTCCAGGCAAGTATACTGGAGTGGGTTGCCATTTCCTTCTCCAGGGGATCTTCCCAACCTAGGAATTGAACCTGCATCTCCTGCCTTGGCAAGGGGATTCTTTACTACTGAGCCACCAGGGAAGCCCCCTGTAAGGTGCACGGCACACGGAACCACAAAGCAGATGCCTGAGCAGCATCAGAGCTTGTGAGGCTCTTCTGGATAACCAGCTTGGAGACCAAAGTGTATGTCCAAGGAGAGGTAGGTCCCAAAGCCCTCAGAAAGCAAGCCTTCTGGTGACTCTTAGTGGGCACTGAGATGGACGTTTGTTCTACAGGTGGACTCTCTTCTCAGTCCGTTCCCCGTGGCCGTTATCCTAGGAGTGCTGGGAGGTTGGCTTGATATAAACTGGCTACTAAGCAACTGGTGAGTGTAAAAGATGTGGAGGCTGGCTGTTTACCAAGAGCTAGAGAACTTCAGCTTGCAAGTGTAAAGTGAAATCACTCAGTCGTGGACGACTCTGCGACCCCATAGACTGTAGCCTGCCGTGGCCAGCGCTTGTAAGGCGAAACCCCCAGGAACCCTGCTGTCGAGGAGCTTAGAAGAAAAGAATGAAAGCAAGATGGGGTTGAGAGGATCGGACAACACTGGACCGATCCCAGTCTTTATTGAAGCTCACATTTATACCATGTAGTACGTGACATTCGACATACAAGACTCTTGCTTATCTCTAGGCCTGGTTTTACATTAGCAATACAAAAGGTTTTTACTCCTTGAGGTGTAGCCTCAAGCCAGACTCGCTGGAGTCTTAAGATTGTAAAAAACATTCTTGAGGAAGGCGGAACAGAGAGCTAAATGAAGGCCTCAAGCTGAAATCACATAGCGAGGCAGCTCCCAGGACTTAACCCTTCCCGAGTCAGTCCCCCGCAGTAGCCTACCAGGCTCCTTCATCCATGGGATTTTCCAGGCAAGAGTACTAGAGTGGGTTGCCATTTCCTTCTCCAGGAGCTCTTCCCGGCCCAGGGATTGAACCCGGGTCTCCCGCATTGTAGGCAGACACTTAACCATCTGAGCCACCGGGGACGTGCGGAGTGTAAGAAGAGCCCTAACAAACTGAAGAAATCCACACAGGACCCCTCATGAAACACACATCAAACAGGCAAGGCACTGCCTGTCTCCAGGAAATGGGAACTAGTTCGAAAAAAGTAAGTCAGAGATGAAGGTGAATTTCAGATGAAGCCTGGAGGAGTTCCCCTGGGGTCCACTTAGGAAAGCTTGAGTTCATTAAGAGCAGCCTTGAAAAGGCAGGGGAGTCCCTCTTTTCTCTCCCAGATTACACACCAGCTTCCTGGATGTGCAGTCCCGCTGAACATGCCAAAAGGCAGAAAAGCCTCAGTCAATTACCGCCTGGATGGAGGCAGGTGGCCAGAACTCCCTGGTCTCCGCGCCCACGTTGTCACTGCAGAGAATGAGTCACGCTGAACCCAGGTCGGAGGCCCTCCAAATTACATTTGTTCAGGAACCACTGTCTGTACCAGTCCAAGACAAAACTGGGAGCCAGGTGAGGGCGTCCCAGTCTCCTCCCAGCATCCTCTTTTCCAGCCCCTTTTGGCTCCCGAGCAGAAGCTGAACACGACGCGATTTTTCTGCTGTCACATCGCTAAGATGCTTTGAAGAGAATCAGCATCAGGACCACCTGTATCCGAGTCACAGCAGCACATCCAAGCCCAAGACCCAAATCGACATCCCCATGCTGGAACTCTCCACAGGAACTCTCTCCTGTGTTCCCATAGTCTGTCTCTTTTGCATTATTATCTGTAGGTCTCGGAAGTACCTCTAAACTCAGCCTGGACACAAATGAATATCTCCCCAACCCAACTCTACAACATCTCCAGAACTCTCTGTCTTGGTTAAAACACTGTCCAACCTTTTAGCAAGGAAGAGTTCCTTCTACAGGAAAGCAAAATTTGTCATTCCAAAATGTGTCTCTTTGGCATGAGGATTATTTTGGACTGATTGTTTTAAAGGAAAAAAAATCGAGGACTCAGGAACAACTCTTACCTCTTCCATTTTAACTGCCTAGAAAATTTCAGATGGAGGATCAGAGAGCCATCCAAAGTACAAGAATGTTGCAGACAGAGAAGAATCTAGCATACTGTGCATGTTAAAATTTTTCCCCATGTCCCATTGTTTCTACATGGGACAGCAAACATTTGTTGACCGGACATTTGTTCTTTTTTTTTATCTTCCTGTGACTTGCCTTCCTTTTTTTGAAGTCTCAGACCCCTGCCACCTTCTTCCTTAGTCTGTGCATGCATAGTGGCTCGGTTGTATGTGACTCTTTGCAACCCAATGGACTGTAGCCCTTCCAAACTCCTCTGTCCATGGGATTTCCCAGGCGAGATTACTGGAGTAGGTCGATCATTTTCTGCTCCAGGGGATCTTTCCAGCCCAGGAATCGAACCCGCCTCTCTTGCATCTCCTGCATTGGTGGGTGAATTCTTTACCACTGAGCCACCTGGGAAGCCCTCTTCCTCAGTCTAGAATGACATACACACCTCATTTTGCCTGATTGTTTTTGGGATCTCCAATGTTTGTGCAGATTTTCCATACCTACATAATTAAATCTGATTTTCTCCTGTTAAATTATCTCAAGTCAACTTAATTCTTATGCCAGCCAGAAGAACCTAGAAAGGGTGAAGGGAAATTTTTTCCTTCACCAAACTTGCCTCAATCCAGTCCCCAAAGCCTAACAATCATAGCGTCGTAATAGCTTTAAAATGTATCTCTTTAACCCCATCACCTCATTACTGAGAACATTTCAGGTTACAAAATTAAAGTAATTCCCTTTAGTTGTGATTAATATTATTGGGTTGACCAAAAAGCTTGTTTGGGTTTTTCTGTAAGATGTTCTGGAAAAACTCAAATGAAATTTTTGGCCAACTCAGTATTACCATTTTGGGATTTTGCTACTTGGAAGAATTAAAGGTTAATTATTTTTGTTTTGGATATTAATTATTTCTCTATTAAAAGTGGAATTAGTGAAGCTTTATCTGGAACTCTTGAGAAACAGGAACACTACTTTCTTACAGAACTTCTTCAAGGGACATATGTCAACTGAAACAGAAAATGATTCATGACGTTTATGTGCTGTGCTTAGTCGCTCAATCATGCCCAACTCTTTGCGACTCCAGGGACTGTAGCCCACCAGGCTTCTCTGTTCATGGAATTCTCCAGGCCAGAATATTGGAGTGGGTTGCCATGCCCTCCTCCTCCAGGGGATCTTCCCAACCCAAGGATAGAACCCAGGTCTCCTGCACTGCAAGCAGATTCTTTACCCTCTAAGCCACCAGGGAAGCCCAAGAAGACTAGAGTAGGTAGCCTATCCCTTCTCCAGGGGATCTTCCCGACCCAAGTATCAAACCAAGGTCCCCTGCATTATAGGCGGATTCTTTACCAGCTGAGCTACCAGGGAAGGCCTTGGCATTTATATACACTCACTAAATCAGATAGCACAGAATGGCACTTACATGTCATAAACCCAGGAGAACTTGAACACTAATTTCTGCCAGCCTGATGCCTTAGACTAATGGGATGCTGGAGATCTTCCGTGTGTCCTCTTAGACTTACTCTCAAGCCTTCTCCGCCCACTGCGAGCCCCAGGTGGTTGGCTGGAAGAGACCGTGTCAGTGGTTGCCTTCTGGCTTCCGGCAGGACCGAGCCAACTGAGATCAGAGGAGAGAAGAAGCGCGGTCTCTCCTTCTGCCCTCTATTCCCTCTCTTCCTGGCTGCTCTGACTGGCTGCCTCCTCCGCCGCCGCCGCCCAGAGGCCGCAGTCGGCCTGGCAGCCTCCTCGGGGAGCATCTCACTCCAGCTTCCGGTAGCCATTTCCTCCCTTTGCCTCCCCAGGCCAGGTTGGCATCAGCGCCCCACAGTTACTAACCCGCCGGGCGACATTATCCTCTGTTGGTTCCCTTAAATCTTACCTAACCCTTTGCAAATACCCTATGTCTTCTCACAGGACCCTGACTGATACAGTAATGGTTGCCTGGAGTGGTCCTAGGAAAAAGGCTGTACAGTGGAATTCTGGGATTCGAAAAGTTCACAGAAAACTTCTTTGTTAAGAGAAAATGGAATTCAAATAATCCATGGCCAGCTTTGGCATCACAGTTACTCAAATTATAACAAGGCATGGGATGCCCTATAGGTTGGCAAGTTATTGAGAAAGAAAATGCATGGGACCTGTCACTGCCATGGCAATAACCGTGCTCATAAAATGTGAGGGGTTGATTATAAGAATCCTCCGGGCCAGCTGGCTTCTGAGGGCCTTAGCTCACATACACAGGGAAAAGAAGAAATTGGAGTTTGTGGTGACTCAACTCAAAGCACAAATGGAAAATCAGAGCAGGATTTACAGGGTGTCTTGTCTTGTGCAGTCAGAGAGAAAGTGCTACTGAGGACTGAGAGCAAGCCTGATCTTAGGAGAAGTCAGTTATAAAACCTAAGAGGTCTCCACCCACCATGTCTCAGCAGCAAGACAGGGCTGGTGGTGAAGGAGCAGGGACCGGAGATATGAGAGGGGCATCCCCTGCATAGTCGGAAATGAAGCTGAGATGGTTGAAACTTCCTGAAGAGTGGGGTCAACGCCTCCCCACTCTCCATCCAAAGGATGCAGCCTTCTGGGGGAGAAAAAAATTTCAGTGACCATTCCTGTCCCTGCTTTAAAAACGGATGTTTCTTCTACTCAGGACCCAGACCTTCAACTTTTTCTTGCCTTCATGTTCATAACGAGAGTTCAATATTAACAGAGCTCAGACAAAGCACACATTTGCTACAGGATTCTGAATAGCACAAACGCCTGTGATCTGAAGAGAGTGACATCAAGAAAATTGAAATATAAAGCTGGACTGGACTGCACGTATTGACAACTGTACACTTACCCAGGAATTAGGCTCGAAGGAACTGGCTTCAGTGCCCAGGGTTAGTGTTAACCACCTACTGGATTAGAAAACAGACTCGCAGACTTAGTGTACTTAACAGTTACTGGGGGGAAGGATGGGGCAGACGGGTAGTTAGGGAGCTTGGGATGGACATGTACACACTGCTGTATTTAAAATAGATAACCAATAAGGATCTACTGTATAGCACAGGGAACTCTGCTCAGCATTATGTAATAACCTAGATGGGAAAAGAATTTGAAAAAGTATACATGTATATGAATAAGAGAATCACTGCTGTACGCCTGAAACGCAACACTGTAAATCAACCACACTTCAATATAAAGTAAAATCGTTAAAAAATCCAAAAAACTATCTACTGGCTTGGTTAATTGAAGCCTGGATTCGATAGTGACTAGTAGTCAGTAAGGTTAAAATGTTCCCAATTCTCTGGTTTACAGGAGAAGGAAATCAAAGCCTCAATGAGATGGAAATGTTGGACCAGATCTATTATGACTGACCTACCCAGCCACCCCTAACCTAATCTCAGTCTCTAAAAGGACCTGAGGACTCCCTTCACCAAGGCACTAGGAAGTTATTTGTTGGTAGGAAGGAGGTTTCCAGCATGCTTGAGAAGCCTATGGCAGCTACCCTCTACAAGCCAATGACAACAGGGGGAGATGCCACAATGGAAACGGGCACCCTAGTTTCAGTGGAAATAAGGGGATCCCTGAATAGAAGAGGACCGGTGGTGGTCTTCACCCACACAGACAAGGTGGGCACAATTACCACAATCAGCCACAAGGGCTGAGTTGTTCTCACAAGGTTTAGAGTCACAGGACTCTGCAGGATCATCTAATTGATCATGAAATCCCCAGAAATGAAGTGGATGGGCAGCCTACACAGCTGCTTTGCATTTATAGGTAGAACAATCCCAGGTCTACTGGGAAGACACCTAACGCCAGTTGCTGGAGTAAGGAGTTAACCACATTTAAACAAGCTCCCACATCTAAACAAGTCCAAACACCCAGAACTCTGGGGAAGGATCCTGTAATGGGTTCACAGGTATTCATCATAAATCACCCCTCTGGGATTCCCTAGAGGTGCCTACAGCCACTTAAGAGATTAACTGTACCTTGGGAAAGGCGAGATACCAGACCTTCTGGAGCATTAGATAAACACGAGGAGAGAGAAAGTTCACAGTAAAGAATTGGCACGTGTGGCTGTGGAGGCTGACAAATCCTCAGACCTGCCGTCAGTACACTGGAGGCCCAGGAAAGTTCAGGTCCATTTCAAATGCCAGCAAGTCCCCAAAGAGCCAGTGTTCCAGTTCCAGTGTAAAAGAGAGAAAGAAATAATGTCCCACTTTGAAGGCAGGCAGACAGAAGACATTCCTTTCTACTTGGAGGAGGGGCAGGGGAAGTCTTTCAGTTCTATTCAGGCTCTTAACTTGATTATGGTGGTGGTGGTGGTGGTGATTTAGTTGCTAACTGTGTCTGGCTCTTGTGACCCCATGGACTTTAGCCCGCCAGGCTCCTCTATCCATGGGATTTCCTAGGCAAGAGTACTGGAGTGGGTTGCCATTTCCTTCTCCAGGGGATCTTCCCCACCCAGGGATCCAACCTGCGTCTCCTGCATTGCAAGAGGATTCACTACTCCTGAGCCACCAGGGAAGCCTCTGATTCTTCACTGGGTGAGGCCACTCACGCTAGGAGGATCGTCTGATTTACTTAGTCTATCAATTCAAATCTTCATCTCATCCAGAAACACCCGCATAGACACACTCAGAGCAATGATTAATAACGGAGCACCCCATGGCCTGGTCAGACTGACACATAAAATTAGCCATCACACTTTCTAATTTCTGTCTTTGAAAGAAGTCTCCAATTTTAGGTTTAACTCCTAACAAAATGAGAAGAAAGGATGCTGTGACATCAGCACCTTCTGTAACTTCCAAATACTGTTGGAAGTTATTTCCTAGTCTATCGCCAGACTCTTTTGCAATTTCATCTTTTTGTTTGCATGACTGATTTGTGGTTCAATCATCTTTTATTGGAAATGTTTCAGGGATAGCTTTTAAGAGACTTTGACCTCATTTTCTAGCCCATTTTTGACCTCAAAGTTTATTGTGAAAAGCGGAATCCTATGATTCCCTACCAGGCTGGGGTTCTGAGTTAGTCCAATCAGCTTCCACCATTCAGAATTTAGCATCTGATGCTCCAGCTAACATGTATGTATATAAGTTGATGCAAGTCAGATAACCCTGGGTCCTATGCACTCAAAGGAATTCTAAATAATTCTTTGAATATTTTCTGGTCTTGTTTGGGTTTGGGGAAATCTTTCATTACAGCTCTTACTTCAACTCAGATCCAAAGCTTAAATTCTATAGTTATTTTCAGACCTGGCTCATGGGAAGGATGAATCTTTTAAAGTTATGGACATTTGGGGATTTTAGGAGCATTGATGAAAAAACGAAGAGTCTGGACATGGGGAAGGGAGAGAGATCAGAAGGACTGCAGGGGGAAGGAGAGCTGGATCCAGGGAGGCAACTGGAAAACAGGAGTGAGGGGGTAACCAGGGGAGTGAGTCTAGTTTGTTCTTGCTGACGTTTGTCTAACTGCTTGTTAGCCTTGACCAAAGAATCTTATAATGAAGCAATGTTTGACTCAGAACCTTTTTTTTTTGGAGGTCACTCCTTATCAATCCAAACAACACTGCCCTCTGGGCTTTCAAAAACTTTTCCCGTTTCTTTTCTAAAGCACCTCTCAAATGAACAATGTTGTTCAAGTCAAATGCTCTCTGAGCGGCCGCTGAAAGCCCAACTTAACCTCGGTAAAGTTATGCCGTCTAGAAAGACAGGCATGACGATCAGAATTTCGAGAAGGGCACAGGGAAGATGCAGGAGTTTTTCCAGGCAGAGGAGCAGATATGGACTTAAGACAAACCCATGAAATCTGACAGCAGTGGGCGTGAACATGAAGTGGTCTCCCCTTATCATGATGGGTATATCCCAAGACCCCTGTGGATGCCCAACACCATGGGTAGTACTGAACCCTAAATATACCATGTTTTTTCCTGTATGCATGTACCTATGGTAAAGTTTAATTTATTGATTAGGGACAATAAGACTAATAACAAGCACTAATCATAAAATAGAACAACTATAACAATATACTGTAATAAAGTTACATAAATCTGGTCTCTCTGGAAACATCGTATTGTACAAATTTATCCCTTTTCCATCGTAACTAAACACGCATCATGCACTGTGGCCGTAACTTCTGCAGTTGGATGTGCAACAACACATCAAACATGAATTTCTTTTTCCTTTCACAGTTCTACAGACAGAAGATCCTTTCTTACAGTAGATCTCAGCGACCTCAGCATAGGATTTCTTTTCTTTCCTTATTAAGTTGAGAACTTTCATCTTTCTGCTTTGAAGAAGCACCTTACAGCTTTTCTTCAGCATATCTGAATTGCCAGCATCATTGACTCGGGCATTTGGGGCCATTATTAAGTCACGTGAGGGCTTCCCTTGTGGCTCAGCTTGTAAAGAATCTGCCTACAATGTGGGAGACCTGGGTTTGGTCTCTGGGTTGGGAAGATCCCCTGGAGAAGGGAACGGCTACCCACTCCAGTATTCTGGCCTGGAGAATTCTATGGACTGCATAGTCCATGGGATCACAAAAAGTCGGAGATGACTGAGAGCCTTTAATTTTTCACTTTATTTTATTATTATTATATTTATTTATTTATTTCACTTTACAATATTGTATTGGTTTTGCCATACATCAACATGAATCTGCCACGGGTATACATGTGTTCCCCATCCTGAACCCTCCTCCCACCTCCCTCCCCGTACCAGCCCTCTGGGTCATCACCAGCCCCAAGCATCCTGTATCCTGCATCAAACCTGGACTGGTGATTCATTTCTTATATGATATTATACATGTTTCAGTGCCATTCTCCCAAATCATTCCCCCCCTCTCTCAGAGTCCAAAAGACTGTTCTATACATCTGTGTCTCTTTTGCTGTCTCGCATACAGCGTTATCGTTACCATCTTTCTAAATTCCATATATATGCATTAGTATACTGTATTGGTGTTTTTCTTTCTGGCTTACTTCACTCTGTATAATAGGCTCCAGTTTCATCCACCTCATTAGAATGGATTCAAATGTATTCTTTTTAATGGCTGAGTAATACTCCATTGTGTATATGTACCACAGCTTTCTTATCCACTCATCTGCTGATGGATATCTAGGTTGCTTCCATATCCTGGCTATTATAAACAGTGCTGAGATGAACATTGGGGTACACATGTCTCTTTCAATTCTGGTTTCCTCGGTGTGTATGCCCAGCAGTAAACACAAAAAAAGGTGTATAAACTTGAACCCAGAACAATAAAGTAAATGGTAACGGGATCATATGTATCAATAATGACCTTAAACGTAAATCAGTTGAATGCCCCAACCAAAAGACAAAGACTGGCTGAATGGATACAAAAACAAGACCCCTATATATGTTGCCTACAAGCGACCCACCTCAAAACAGGGGACACATACAGACTGAAAGTCAAGGGCTGGAAAAAATATTCCATGCAAACAGAGACCAAAAGAAAGCAGGAATAGCAATATTCATATCAGATAAAATAGACTTTAAAACAAAGGCTGTGAAAAGAGACAAAGAAGGACACTACATAATGATCAAAAGATCAATTCAAGAAGAAGATATAACAATTATAAATATATATGCACCCAACATAGGAGCACCGCAATATGTAAGACAAATGCTAACAAGTATGAAAGGGGAAATTAACAGTAACACAATAATAGTGGGAGACTTTAATACCCCACTCACACCTATGGATAGATCAACTAAACAACAGAAAATTAACAAGTAAACACAACTTTAAATGATACAATAGACCAGTTAGACCTAATTGATATCTATAGGGCATTTCAGCCCAAAACAATGAATTTCACCTTTTTCTCAAGTGCACACGGAACCTTCTCCAGGATAGATCACATCCTGGGCCATAAATCTAGCCTAGGTAAATTCAAAAAAATTGAAATCATTCCAAGCATCTTTTCTGACCACAATGCAGTAAGATTAGATCTCAATTACAGGAGAAAAACTATTAAAAATTCCAACATATGGAGGCTGAACAACACGCTGCTGAATAACCAACAAATCACAGAAGAAATCAAAAAAGAAATCAAAATATGCATAGAAACGAATGAAAATAAAAACACAACAACCCAAAACCTGTGGGATACTGTAAAAGCAGGGCTAAGGGGAAAGTTCATAGCAATACAGGCATACCTCAAGAAACAAGAAAAAAGTCATTTTTCACTTTAAAAGTCACCTGAACACAAGCACCGTAATGCCGCGACAGGCAATCTGATAACCCAGGGGGCTACGAAGGGGCAAACGGCAAACAGTGGGATAGTCTGGGCGGGACCAAGTGGGATCTGGCGAGATTTCATCAAGCTAATCACAACGGTTTGCAATTTAAGATGAGTAGGGTTTTCTTTTAGTATGTTCGGATCGAGGTCGACCCCAAGTAACTGATAGCACAGCAAAGTGAAAACATAGACCTATCTATACCCCACCCGGTGACCTCAGATGGAAAACCAAGCCCTCTGGACACAAAACTGAGATGGAAGGAAAAACCTCAGCTGGTTTTATTCGTGAAATTCACAGCGAAGTTTGTCCAAGCCGATGCCTGTCCAGTAAGAACTGCAAAATCCATGCTGCTGCTGCTAAGTCGCTTCAGTCGTGTCCGACTCTGTGCGACCCCATAGACACCAGCCCACCAGGCTCCCCCGTCCCTGGGATTCTCCAGGCAAGAATACTGGAGTGGGTTGCCATTTCCTTCTCCAATGCGTGAAAGTGAAAAGTGAAAGGGAAGTCGCTCAGTCGTGTCCGACATGAGGCAGGTTCAAACAGGCTTTCGGGACTTGTGCCCCTGTTTTAACTTGAGTCTCCTTAGAACAATGTTTTAACAGCACAGCGCAACACAGCACAGCAATGCAAAGGACAGCAAGTGGTGTAAAGGGATGATCTGACTCCACCAAGGATGCCAAACAAATGGAAACTGATTTATTCTCAGTTTGGTACGAAACCTGGCATCAAACTGAGAATAAATAAACTCAGCGCGAAGAGAGCGGAATTGAGACCCAGCACTTGACTGACCGTGTCCTCCCGGATTGGACAAGCCTCCAGCAGACGGGATGGGGCTCCTGTGGGTGGTTCTGCTTCTGGTGAAGGCAGGGGTCTGCAGGGACAGGACAAGCCAGGTTCTGAGTGGCTTCAGGATAGCTGAGAGATAAACCAAGATCACCCAAAGAAGAGCAAGCAGAGGCTCTTTATCCGGAGCCCGTGGAGCAAGGCAGGCAGCCAGCGTCAATTGTGTTTGGCAGAGGCTTGAAGGCAGGCAGAGGAGTGGGAAGAGTTGACAGTGGGAAAAGGGCCAGATTCCAGTACGCCCTGACCCAGGGCTACTGGCCAGGCGAGGTGGGGAGTGGAGGGGCAGCAGCTGTAGGAGGACTAGAAAGGGGTCATCCTAGGTGATGGGCGAGGGGCTTGTTTGCCTTTCTCTGGATGGTCCTCAGTTGGAAGCAGGGCCAAAAATTAGGTTAGCAATCAAGTCCGGGCTCTTCGGGGCCAATTGTTACAGGGCTTACGGTTTGGCTTCCTGGAGTCTTTGCTAGAAATAGTGATCTGATACTCACCAGTCTGACTTGGAGCTGGTAGGCTGGCTTCTTGTAGATAACAGGTTGGTTTCCTCGGCCAGCTGCTGTGGTTGATGGGCCAGAGTTCTGTTCTTATATATGGTCTGGCCACTGTTTGTATATGGTCTCTCGCAACCTTACAGTGTAGGTTATTATTATTATTAGTGAGCTGGTGAGGGGCAGGGAGGCCTGGTGTCCTGCAGTCCATGGGGTCACAAAGAGTTGGACACGACTAAGCGACTGAACAATAACAACAATCACTATTATTATTCTTGTTTTACAAATGAGGTGAGTGTGATGCAGGGACGCACTTAATGGCAGAACCAAGAATACAAACTAAGGCACTCTGCCTACAGTCTGCGCCCTCAGCCTGGCAGACAGCTGCCTCCAATGTTGCCATCTTGCTGTTGGGGTCTTTCTGGAAATTTCTGTGAAAAAGTTTAGATCTCTATTCTTCTACCCAGTTGTTTGGGGCTCCTACCCACCCATTTCTGCAGCTCAATCAAAGATGACAGCTTGACTTTGGCATGCTAAAGCACAAGACTATGTAGTGTATTGTTACCTTGAAAGTGAAATTGAAGTCGCTCAGTCGTGTCCAACCCTCAGCGACCTTCCAGGCTCCTCCATCCATGGGATTTTCCAGGCAAGATTAGTAACCGATAAAATAATTTGTTTTTTTCAGTTCTGTTTGTAATTGTCTTCCCTGATAAGACTAGGAAAGGAGACTTTTTATGATCAGGTTATAATGTTTTCTTCCCTTCACTTTTAGCAAATAATGTATAGAAAGACACAAATCTTGCCACTGAATCCTCCCCAGTTACAATAAAGTGGGTGAGAGACAAAGCCAGGAAGAGTAACATCCCATCACAGAGTTGAGAAAGCTGAAAGCAATCTTTTCTACTCACACTAAAAGTAAGACTATGAAAATCACCTGTTTTTCAAGTAGTCTGCTCTTTATAACAAAGTTTTCAGTGCAGAAAAGGATAATGTTTACTAGCTCAGAAAATAGCTTTGAAAATTCATATATGAGAGCATTTTATTAAAATGCTTCCTTCACCTACCAAAATAACTATACCATTTATGGGAGAAAACAGGATTTTTCAAGTGTTCACAAGCCCTCTAAATGTATCTTCTAGATTTTCCAAATATCTGCATAGAAAGTCCATTTCTTTATTGCACTGAAAGATCCCTTCAGGATATTAAACATACATTTATTCCGAAAGTACAATTGTTAGTGGTTTGGACTTTTCCATTTTTTCACAGGTCACCAGCAAAATATTTAGGCTCATAGGTATTTGGGAGTCAATTAAATATTACTTATTTGCATGAAATTCTTTATAGTCACTTCTGAAGAGAATATTCTTGTTTCCTTTCCTTTCTCTTTATTTTGGTATTAGAAGAGCCTCCTTCCCTTGTGTAGGGGAGCTCCCCTTTTTGTACTAAGCCACTGAAGGTTTTTCTTTGTCTTTAACATACTTAAACTGAAAATTTCACTGAAGCAGTTCATCAGGTTGAACCATTTAATTGACAATTTGTTCTAAATTTTCCGGGGCATGGGGTGCAGGGGGACAGTTCCTCATTGCCTTTCTTTCTTACCAAACTGTTTCTAAAGCCATAGCCAAGTCTGCCCATCCTGGGGAGAACATGCCATCATCTCTGTATGTGGCACATCTTATTTCTCTAGTGTTAGCAGACAGGACTGTTACTGTTCCTGTAGATATTAAAAATTGGGTTCACTGAGGCAGACATTTCCCAGTCAGCATAAAACATCACACAAAGTAAAACCCCAGTTCCATCGATATCCTAGTCACAGTGTCTCTAATTTAGCGACTTCTCACTTCAACAAGGTCCTGAAATTTTATTTGATCCATTTCTAGCACTCGTTCCATTTTCCACAGTATTATGTAGCCCCTGGCCGACATCACTTAGTGGGAAGGGGCTCTCAGCACAGAACAAAAGACCGTATTAGAGGGAAGGCCAAAGTCCACAGAAAAGGCTCGCAGTCTGCCCCAGGTGAAAAGCGTAAATAAAACATGATCGCTTCAGCTGTGCTCCTGTTTCCTAAATGCCAGTCTCGTGGAGTGAGGACCCTTGCTGGGCTGGTGAAGGCGACGGTTCACGATTTCACTGGCTTCAGGGCTAAGAATTGAATGTGCTTTTCCATCAAGGTTTGAAGTGATACTGCTCTCGTTTTCCCATGAGCATAGGGAGACCGATATAGATGCAAAAGAGAGAGCCGGTTTGTTTCAGAGTTAGCAAATTGCGGCAGCTTAGTCTAGACAGTGGGTGAAATTCTAGGGAGGGTCTGTTTTGTGCTAAACCAAGAAGAAGAAAAAAAAGGACGTGCTCAGAGAGTATAGAGGAGTCAGCAGAAGTTCCATTTCAGTAGATCCCTGAAGGTTTCCCGGTAAAGGTGACATTGGAACTGGATTTTCAAGGGAGAGCAGAGTTTCCATTGATGGTGAACATTCGAGAAAGACAGAGCAGCATAAACATGCCAGACACCGTGATAAACATATGGTTGGATGCAGGTACACAGAATTTTCTTAACTCCTGGAAGATAACAAAATATCCTCCAGTGACTTTTGGTCATAAGAAAAGCCTCAATTCAAAAGTTGAGATACCTAGTCGCATAATAATGTGGAAAGTCCCCAAACTTGACTTAGTGTTACATTTTCTCCATCCTTCAAATTTCGTTGCCTGCAATTCAGAAAAGGGGCTTCTTCTGCCATCTACTGTCTCCTAACTACTTTCTCTCCTTTGGTGAAGCTACAGTTAACTGAGGTTCTTGCTCAATTGGTATTTCCAGATAGGTCTGGCTATTAACTTCACATTGATTGTGGTGGTACTTTTCAGGGGCTCATCAGAAGGTCCCTGAAGTTCCCATGACTCCAGAAAGAAAACCCTTGGGCATCCAGAGGGGTGTGACCAGACTCCTCGTGCTGAGGTGGGTCTATCAGGCAACCCTGGACCACCAGCTTCCCACAAGAGCCCACACCAGGCATTGCCCCCGCTTGGTCCACACGAAACAAGCGCACACTGCTCACCCAGATGAACTCTAGGAGAGCAGGCTGCTCCCTGCAGAGCCAGCACCGCTCCCGGCTCTGCCACCAGGGCAGCTGGGAGTCCTTCTCCCACTCTCTGGAACTGTCCTTCGGTTGTCAGACCACAGTTCCCTGTATCTGCCAGCTGCCGGGAACACATTTCAAACCTGTCCGGTGGGTTCCCTGGAAGCCCTTGCAAATTGAGAATTAGAAAAAAGAAAATTTTGTCAGCTCAGATGGTAAAGAATCCACCTGCAATGCAGGAGACCCGGGTTTGATGCTGGGTTGGGAACATCCCCCGGAGAAGGAAATGGCTACCCACTCCAGTATTCTTGCCTGGAGAATCCCATGGACCTTTAAAGGAGACTAGAGGGCAAGAGTCCATGGGGCCACAAAGAGGCAGACACGACAGAGCGACTAACACGTTCACTTTCCAGAGGGGGCAAGTGTCTGTGCATACATGTCCCTCTAACTGATGGACAACGGATGGATGTCTGTGCATACATGTCCATCTAACTGATGGACAACGGATGGATGAAAACAGAAAAAATGACATTTATTTAACTGGCATCACACCATTGTTATAAATGTACTAAATTTAATTTCACTTGAGTTTAAGGGACAGAAAATTGTCAATATCAAATCAATGTTCTATTTTTCTCAAGAGATATTGTTTTGTAAAATATCCTTCTAAGGATAAGGAAAAAAATAGAGGAAAATTTAGTTTTTCTTTTCTCCTGTGCTTAAGTTTTAGACGGACTTGACTCTCTGCTATGAAAGAACATGTTCTTCCATGTCCCTTCTTCCAACCGCTTCATTTTTCTTAGTTTTACATATTGTTTTACATTGTTCAGATTTGTATCATTTGTTTTGTATTCTGTAACGATGATTCTTACCGGTTTTAATGTGAGATCTATATTTAAATAGATTCAATGCAGGGTCTCTATTCTTACATCCTTTGAGTCAACTCTTATTTTTCTATTTTCATTGGTAATTTAATTTTCTTGAGTGTTGCATGTCTTACATGCTTTGTATTAGGCAATACCTGCCAGAAATCTTTATTCGAAGGACATCTTCATTGGCTATAATAGTCTCAGATCAAAATTCTGTTCCTTCAGAATTTTGTGGATATTGTGCCATTGTCTTCAGGCATTCAATGTTGGGAAGTTATGGAGGTAAAAGGAGAAGAGAAGGAAAAGGAAAAACAAAGCAGAAGTACACTTAAAATCAAACCAGGACTTTTATGTTTGTTCAAAATTGGATTGGCTTAGGGCTTAAGAAATTGTTATGAAGGTACAATTCAATACATTTTCAGGAAATTAACCTGGATGGTTCAGCTTTGGCATTCGTGGTTGGTTCACATTGAGGATTTTGATTTATAGGAATTTGTATAGTCATGTACATGAACAAACACACGCATACATACACACACATATACCCTGTAAACACTGGATCTCAGCAAAAATAATAAAGATCACTTGACTCTATTTCTCATCTCAGATCATTTTTCTGGCTTTAAAAAATGCCCATAAAACTAGTGGCTTCTGAATATATCCACAGCATTTTATCACCAGAAGTCAGGGTTGGAGCTGAGTTAAATAAGCTCTTCTCCATCAGGGGCATTGAACTTTTGAAAGCAGGCTAATTTGGTAGGTTCTAAAATAACATATTTCCAAATGCAAGGCAATTTTACTGTTATGTTGAATTAGCACACTTGAAAAATGAGTTATCTTTTTAAGATCATTAAAGTCAGGCGGCACATTGCTTTATTTATAAATATCTCAGTTCACTTGACAGAACTCTGTGCAGACTTACTGAAGGACCAGCAGGCTGGGGACCCTGGCATATGAATTATGGAGGAGACGTGACAATGTACGCAGCAGGATTAACTAGTAAGGATATAAAAATCTGCCTTTCATAACATTTTTGAAAGGCAGAGTTCTCCTGATTAATGAGAAAATTACGGAGGAAACCTAGAGCATTTCTGGGACTTGACGGTTATCTGGGAGAACCAAGAATTTCGGATTTTGTTTACCCCAGCAGGTTTTAAGCCCAGCTACTCATTAATCCCTCTAGATTCCATTTTGCTGATCTTACTATACTGTTGGAATCATTTCTCCAATCCTTCTCAGGCCCTTTCACCACAACCACCATCACCTTCCCGCTTGAAATTAGAGTCCTTGAAAGGGAATGGCTGGGTGATGCACTTCTTGGCGTCGGTAGGAGAGGGGAGATGGAAGTGCCACTTAGCCTAGGCTTCACAGGTGCTCTCTACAAGAGTTAAGTTCCATCTTCAAGACCTAGAATCTAGGTTTGGAGACTAGACATAAAGATTCACTAAATGATGATTACACATTGCTCTCGTTATGTATAAGGAAACTGTGAGTTGAGTTCTCTATGGTGGTGGTGGAGTACATGAGAAAAGATTTAAGAAGCCCCTTTCTAGACTGTGGGAAGCCACAAGATTTTCTCAATGCAGGTCAAGGAAGATTTCCAGTTGAGAGTAGAAAAGTAAATCTTATTATCCCTTGAGCCAACGAACTTAGATCTTAGAACTGACCAACAGACTTGGATTCAAATTTTGGCTGCTCCATAAATGAATAAACAGATTCCAGTTTCTCTGTGGCTCATAAAAACTGGCTCAGAGTAAACATCTTTCCCTCCAAATCTTGACAAATTAGCTGAGCACCACCTGAAGACAGTCATGGTGCTCAGTTGCACCTTACTCTTTGCAATCCTTGGGACTGTTGCCCGCCAGGCTCCTCTGTCCATGGAATTCTCCTAGCAAGAATACTGGAGTGGCTTGCCATTCACTCCTCCACGGGATCTTCCTGACCTAAGGATCAAACCTGCATCTCCTGTACTGGCAGGTGGATTCTTTACCACTGAGCCACCAGGGAAGCCCTCTGGGAAGCCCACATGAAGATAAAGTGAAGTGAAAGTTGCTCAGTCGTGTTCAACTCTTTGCGACCCCATGAACTATACAGTCCATGGAATTCTCCAGGCAAGAATACTGGAGTGGGTAGCCATTTCCTTCTCCAGGGGATCTTCCCAACCGAGGTCTCCTGCATTGCAGGTGGATTCTTTACCAGATGAGCCACAAGGGAAGCCCCATGAAGATAAAACCCCAGGAAAATTATCTGATTTTTCTGGGTACCGTATTACCTAACATTACCACACTTGACCACTTGGTGGTGCTCTTGAACCACTGAGGTCAATGTTCCTTTGGTTACTCCCCAGAATGAAATGAAGGTGCAAGATAAACAGATGGGTTCTTGGTGCTTAAAACTGTATAATTCAAAGGAGTCAGTAAAAAATAATAACCTGATCCTCTTAGGACCTAAAACAAACAGGGTTTGCAGGCCTTGTAAAGTCCCAAATCTCCAAGGCTTAGAGTTCGCAAAGCCCCTGTTTCTCCCCTCTTGTTCCTCCCCATCTTCGGTACTCTGCTCTCCCCAGCTTAAATACCCCTAACCCTTAATCAGCCGCAGTAAACCCTTGGGGAAATTTTAAATGGTTTATATTCCAAAATGTTAAGACAAGGCCTTGGATAACCAATTCATGAACCAGAGTACTTCATTGACTTCCAAATATTCTATTATTACAATTATTTTCTTAATTTTGGAATAGCCATCCCTTTTTATCTTCTGTTAAATGACAAATACTTACTTTGGTGCACTCTATCTGGTGTCCTTAAATATTAAAATTACTTAACTCCCCTTTCTTTGACCAAATCACTAGGCAGCTTCCGAGTATATCTAATGGGGATTCATTCCTCTATAGCTTTCCCAGAGGCAAAGAATAAGAAGAGCTAACATTTATCATTCCTACAGTGTGCCAATAACTATGAAAAAGGCTGTGCTTCATTTAATTCCACAAACACTCTGAGCCTGTTTCCTGTTCTATATAACAACGTTGATAAATGAGGCTCAGACGGGACTGATCTGCTCAAAGTTGCCATGACAAATTGTCACTCAGGCTAATTCCGAAGCTCACTAGGGCTGTGACCTGACCCCATGTGAAACAACCCTCTACCCCTTCCCAGCTGCTCTGCTCTCCATCCCCTTGCCACCTTCAAGACAGAACATCTTAGTTTTTTCTTCGCCATTGCCGTGTCCTCAGCATCTAGGACTGTGGCACGTAGCCAGTTCTCAGTAGATCTTTGTTGAATATTTACTTCCATCTGCGTCAACGTGGATGAGAAGCTGAATCTGCCATTGAAAGGAGGAGACACTATGGGGTGCTGACACTCAGATTTCTGAGCAAACACAGTAGGGAACATATGCAGGACCACAGTGAGTTCTACAAGTAGCATCCACCAAATATTATCTAAGGAGGTAGACTGCTTGCCTCTGGACACCCAGCCACTGACTCAGTAATGAGGAGGGCTTCAGTCCACAGCTTGTTTTTGCTCCTACAAACACATAACAAGTGCACGTGTTGGGGTATAAACTTGCACTTCTTCTAACTTCTGCTGCTGCTGCTGCTGCTAAGTCGCTTCAGTCGTGTCCGACTCTGTGCGACCCCATAGGCGGAAGCTCACCAGGCTCCCCCGTCCCTGGGATTCTCCAGGCAAGAATACTGGAGTGGGTTGCCATTTCCTTCTCCAATGCATGAAAGTGAAAAGTGAAAGTGAAGTCGCTCAGTCGTGTCTGACTCTTAGCCACCCCATGGACTGCAGCCTACCAGGGTCCTCTGTCCATGGGATTTTCCAGGCAAAAGTACTGGGGTGGGGTGCCATTGCCTTCTAACTTCTACCAAGTATCAAACCCCGCTTTCCCCTTGGGTGGTGGCTCCCTTTGCTTATTCAGTCCAATCTCAGAATTTTCTATCATTTCGGGATGTCGGAACAACGTCCATTCAGGTTTTTGAGTCTTCAGTCATGTGTCTGATTCCCAGCTCTGTCCCACTAGACCGACGGTTCCAGCTGTCTCTTTCACACCCCCTCCCTCTTGCATGCACCTAGCCTCTGGAGTGCAAAGGCAGGGAGACAGGGAGAAGCAGGAACATGTCACTGCCCAGCAGGACAGTTTATTCCCTCTTCTGGCTGGGGCCGCCTCTCTGGCTAGTTGACTAGTGGCCACTCAGCCTGTTGGCAGATCACCTGAATGTTGGCTCTCTTCGGGGTTTGCTAGTTGGTCCCTCCAGGGGCTCAAGGGGGTTCACCTCTCTCCCATCTCCTGCCAAGCGTGTTCTTGCTGCTGGGTTGCCCTCACTGCTCAGGTTGCCTTCTTCTGAGGGTACAAGACGGATGGCCTTTAAACCCAGCTCCCTCCAAGGGGTCCACTCCACCCTCGGGAAACACGCATTCTTGTTGTTATCACATGGTGGAGGGCGGGCTCCATCTGAACTCTCAGCCCCAGGTATTTACAAGCTCCAGGAACATCAGGTCCTCTGCGGGACTAGCAGGTCAGAACTTTCAGAAAGAGACCATCACACTCAATATAGTGCCCAGTGCCAATGTCTTCAGTCTTCCAGAAATGAGGATGGGAGGTCCGAGTGAAAAGCCTCCTTTCTCACAATAAAGGGAAGTTGGACGGTTTCTTGCTCTCCATGTTCCTTTGCAAAGCAAGTTCTCTCTCTCACCCAACATTCCTCTTTCTCAAAGTAGCAATGAGAGAGCAACACTGGGGCCATTTTTGCTAAAAAGACACTATCACTTTAACAACTAGAATTCTACTGCTCTGAATTTAGAATTTAGTACCTTTGTTAGAACTGGACATGGAACAACAGACTGGTTCCAAATAGGAAAAGGAGTATGTTAAGACTGCATATCGTCACCCTGCTTATTTAACTTATATGCAGAGTACATCATGAGAAACGTTGGGCTAGAAGCACAAGCTGGAATCAAGATTGCCAGGAGAAATAACAATAACCTCAGATATGCAGATGACACCACCCTTATGGCAGAAAGTGAAGAGGAACTAAAGAGCCTCTTGATGAAAGTGAAAGAGGAGAGTGAAAAAGTTGGCTTAAGGCGCAACATTCAGAAAACGAAGATCATGGCATCTGGTCCCATCACTTCATGGGAAATAGACAGGGAAACAGTGGAAACAGTGTCAGACTTTATTTTTGGGAGGCACCAAAATCACTACAGATGGTGATTGCAGTCATGAAATTAAAAGACGCTTACTCCTTGGAAGGAAAGTTATGACCAACCTAGATTGCATATTCAAAAGCAGAGACATTACTTTTTTGCCAACAAAGGTCCGTCTAGACAAGGCTATGGTTTTTCCAGGGGTCATGTATGGATGTGAGAGTTGGATTGTGAAGAAAGCTGAGTGCCGAAGAATTGATGCTTTTGAACTATGGTGTTGGAAAAGACTCTTGAGAGTCCCTTGGACTGCAAGGAGGTCCAACCAGTCCATTTGAAAGGAGATCCATTTGAAAGGAGTCCTGGGTGTTCATTGGAAGGACTGATGCTAAGGCTGAAACTCCAATACTTTGGCCACCTCAGGCGAAGAGTTGACTCATTGGAAAAGACTCTGATGCTGGGAGGGATTGGGGGCAGGAGAAGGGGACGAGAGGATGAGATAGCTGGATAGCATCACTGACTCAATGGACATGAGTCTGGGTAAACTCCGGAAGTTGGTGATGGACAGGGAGGCCTGGCGTGCTGCGATTCATGGGGTCGCAAAGAGTCGGACACAACAAAGCGACTGAACTGAACTGTTATCAGCTCTAGGTTGAGTCAAAAGTTATGGGGGAGGGGTTGGGGGGAAAGTAAAGTTCCATATGAGAAAAGGGAAAGACCCACTTGGTCTCTAACCTACCTGGTAACATACCCACAGACTGTGATCTCCTTTTGGGTTTGTATATTCTACGTATATGAACAGGCCAGTACATGACTCCAGCTCTACAGGTTATCCCAAAGGTTAATGCACATGCTGTGACAAATAGCAAATGCCTGATAAATTATTAGTTATGAATGTTATCACCATGATCCCTTCATAGGAGCTCCTTTTTTCCTTCACAGAGAAAAATGTCTTTCATACACTTTTTTCTTACATCTTACTGAGCATGCGAAGTAAATATTTTCCTAAAAATGTTGTACTTCCTGTAAGAAAATACTTTTGTGAGATGTTCTCCTCTATTAACTCTTTACAGAGTAAACCTTCCCTTCTTGGAAGCATGGGACTCATTTTGCTTTTTCTTCTCCTTTTCGTTCCATCTCTTATGAAGTCAGCAAATGGTCTTGGAAATTATAGATGCAAATGTTTATTGAATGAAGACATAATAAGTACGTATTCTCAGTAATCCTTTTCAGTTGAGTTAGAAAATGAAGCTGGATGTGAGGATGAAGTTTGATTAATTTTTATAAAAAACAATGAAAGCTTTGGGTTTAATGAATAGATATTAGTATTAACCTTAATATTAATACTAAGCATAATATTAGATTTTTTTCTTTCTCATATAAGGGAAATTTGTTGATCATACTATTTCTATGCAATAACAAATTTAAGGACTTATTAAATAATCCAATAATGTTTTGACTTGGTAGAATTTTGACTAAAAAAAAAAACACAGATATACTAATTTTTCAATGGTATATTGTAAATGAGTCACAAGAATACTCTATTATTCTAATGAGGTAAAATATCTCAAGAATTACAAATGCTTACAATATCAAATATGCACTTATGTCTTAACTCTAATATAACCAAAGGTTTATGTCTGTATTCTACTTATTTCTCACCTTTTCCAAGGTTTAAACACATGTAACCAGTAGGGAAGTTAGTACATTATCCCAAGTAATTTTAAGCTTGCCTTCCCAAGCAGAATCATGATGGGAATCTTCTCAGACAACTGAGATGGCCACTGTTCACAGCTGCCATCAAGACTAGTTGACTTTCTTCAGTGGTTTTGATGGTTCTCCATTTCTTTGCTTCTCATAAGATAGATGATAACTCTACGATGACTTTAAAGTCATTCCATTGAATCTTTCATGCTCTCAGTTGATTCTAAAGCAACCCATTTGAACAGGAAAAATCCTCTATTCTTTTCTCCTTTTATCTAGACCACAGCTGTTGAATTCTAAATAACTGTCAGTGATTTATTTGACTCTGTTATCACAGTACTAAGGTTCAGTGACAAAGAACATAGAAGAGAAAGCAATTCATGTTTTGGGGGGAGATGGCACCCCACTCCAGTACTCTTGCCTGGAAAATCCCATGGATGGAGGAGCCTGGTAGGCTCCAGTCCATGGGGTCGCTAAGAGTCGGACACGACTGAGTGACTTCACTTTCACTTTTCACTTTCATGCATTGGAGAAGGAAATGGCAACCCACTCCAGTGTTCTTGCCTGGAGAATCCCAGGGACGGGGAAGCCTGGTGGGCTGCTGTCTATGGTGTCGCCCAGAGTCGGACACGACTGAAGCGATTTAGCAGCAGCAGCATAACAGAATTCTAAAAGAAATTCCTCAGGGACATCCCTGGAATGCCAGTGTTTATGCCTTGGCACTTCCACTGCGATGGCCCAGGTTCAATCCCTGGTCAGGGAACTAAGATCCCACAAGTCCCACAACAGGGCTGAAAAAGAAGTAAATAAATAAATAAATAAAAGAATGTTCCTGTTTCTAAGAATGAACCTGAGGGCAACTTCAGGCCTGAGCCTGCTGCAGAAAGATGTTTCATCCAGGAAATTACAGTTCAGTCCATCTGTTCTTATGGTAAAGTCTTTGTAATGTGCGAGGGTCATTTTGAACCAGTTATTCATACGTGGTGATGAGGCAGATATATATGGGACGGCTTCCAAAACACACTCTGGCAAGGAGTCAGGAGACAGGAGGAGAGAGGCAGGGAGGATTTAAAACAAAACAAAAGAAACCAACCCAGAAGGTACTCATGGAAAACGGAGAACTTAGGGATCTAGGAACCCCTATGCCTCCGCCTGGGAGCAATAACCAACGGTGTTTTCTCTTGGTCATTCTTTTCAGTAAAAATGATATCCCACAGAATAAAAGCAGCTAATCCACAACTAAACAACCAAACGGGGGCTCTCCTGGAAACCAACCATCATACCTGGGTATACAGCACAGGTGCTGGATGTGAATTTGCCTTTTTATCACACAGAATACTGGAAAAATGTGTTCAAGAAATGAGACTCAATCAGATCAGTAATTTGCTGCCATTGCCTTGATTTGCAGTAAAGTACCAGTGATTTTACTCACATGGCTATGCACCCTCAATGCAAATATCAACACACTACAAAAGGTGAATAACCTCTTGGTATTATAAAAATAGTTTCCCTTCTGCAGATCCCCAGAAGGGTCTCAGGGACTCCTCACAGTCTGCAGACCACACTTTGAGAATCACCACACTGTAGAAGGCCCCGAAAAAGACTCTGTGGAAGGCTATTTAATGACATGGAAAAACACGTTCATAATACACCCAACTGAAATATAATAAAGAACATGTTTGTGTTCGATACTAATTATACTTCTTGAAATAATCTGAAATAGAAAAAAAAAAAAAAGTTATTAACAGGTAGTGATTATGTAAATTATAGTATATTCACCAAATAACATAGTATATAGCTGTAAGAAAAAAAAAAAAGACTGATACATATACTGACATGCAAAGATCTTCACAATAAACTAAGTAAAAAAACCTTTGTTGCAGAAAATTGTAGGGTGATGGGGAGGGGTGAGATAGGACTAGGGAATTAAGAGGTACAAACGACTATATATAAAATAAATGAGCTGCAAGAACATATTATACAGCACAGGGAATATAGCCAACATTTTACAATAACTGTAAATGGAATATAATCTATAAAACTATTGCATCACTATTTTATACACCTAAAACAAATATAAATTTTAAATCAACTGTACCTCAATATAAAAATAAAGTAAAAGAACAAGAATGTATGTGTAGCTACACACGCAGAAGCACATAATGAAGAAGAAACAGTTATGGAGAACTGTACGTCACATATTCACTAGGGGTTACCTGGAAAAGGGCTTCTACTGGGATGCAGGGAAAAGGGAATATGGGGGACTTTTATGTTTTAAGGGTAGCTTGAATGTTTCACAAAGAATATTCATTCATGTATTATTCATGTAATGAAAAGAAGTGAATGTAAAATGGCTTGGCCAGATCTATGAAAAGGGTTAACAAATTACCTACCATGGGAACTTCAGTGATTTTTCTTTTTTTCACTTTTCTGGATTTTTTTCACTTTTCTACAATATACATGTATTTCTTCTTTATTAACAACAGCTATTTTTATTTACAAAGAAGTCAATTAAATGCTACATGTTGAATTGCTTAAAGTTATATCAACTGTGATTTACCCAAATCACGGTTTTGGATATTTCAGTTACATGTGCTAAATAAAGAGATATTAGAATCAAATTCCAACATCATCAAAAGTTAAAGGTACTCTAATTGAGTTCAGTTCAGTCACTCAGTCATGTTTGACTATTTGCAACCCCATGGACTGTAGCATGCCAGGCTTCCCTGTCCATCACCAAATCCCAGAGCTTACTCAAACTCATGTCCATTGAGTCTGTGATGCCATCCAACCATCTCATCCTCTGTCATTCCTTTCTCCTCCTGCCTTCAATCTTTCCCAGCATCAGGGTCTTTTCCAGTGAGTCAGTTCTTCGCATCAGGTGGCCAAAGTATTGGAGTTTCAGCTTTCAGCTTCAGTATCAGTCCTTCCAATGAATATTCAGGACTGATTTCCTGTAGGATGGACTGGTTGGATCTCCTTGCAGTTCAAGGGACTCTCAAGAGTCTTCTCTAACAACACAGTTCAAAAGCATCAATTCTTTGGCACTCAACTTTCTTTATAGTCCAAACCTCATATCCACACATGACTATTGGAAAAACTATAGCTTTGACTAGATGGACCTTTGATAGCAAAGTAATATCTCTGCTGCTTCCTGACCTGCATACACATTTCTCAGGAGGCAGGTCAGGTGGTCTGGTACTCCCATCTCTTTAAGAATTTCCACTTTGTTGAAAACTGATCACAGTGATCACACTTTGTTGTGATCCACACTGTCAAAGGCTTTGGCATAATCAATAAAGCAGTAGATATTTTTCTGGAATTCTCTTGCTTTTTCTATGATCGAGTGGATGTTGGCAATTTGATCTCTGGTTTCTCCACCTTTTCTAAATCCAGCTTGAACATCTGGAAGTTCACAGTTCATGTACTGTTGAAGCCTTGCTTGGAGAAATTTTGAGCATTACTTTGCTAGCGTGTGAGATGAGTACAATTATGTGGTAGTTTGAACATTCTTTGGCATTGCCCATCTTTGGGATTGGAATGAAAACCGACCTTTTCCCATCTGGTGACCACTGTTGAGTTTTCCAAATTTGCTGGTGTGTTTAGTGCAGCACTTTCACAGCATCATCTTATAGGATGTGAAATAGCTCAATTGGAATTCCATCACCTCCGCTAGCTTTGTTCATAATGATAATTAAATAAATGATAGTTTAAGAAAATATATATCTTATAATTTTCAGTAGGAAAGACTTTTATTATTTAAAAAATAATAGAAATCATATGTAAAATACAAAGTGCATTTGGTCTCCTTTGTTCTATTCTTTTCTCTATTTACACAGAACCCTAAACGTTTCATTTTCACTGGTCTGGCCCACTGGTACCATTTTAAAATGCATACAAGAGTTTCTTCTAAAAATAAAAAAAACTATTTGTAAAAATAACTATGCATTCTTCATGTATAAGACAGAATTTCGGTAATACAAGAATACTTCATATCACATACATAATCACTGTACAACTCCTAATCTGTTACATATATTAAATCATTGCACATTACATATTCCAAAAATACTATGGAAATAAGTGAAGAGATTAGAAAACAGGCAATGACATGAGTTTTTAAAGCAATCTCATGGGAAGGTAACTTAAGATTCTGTCCTAGAAGGTACTCATTCAAACCCTCAGAAGACTCAACTTTACGTGGCTTACCCAAGACTGTTTTCAAATGCCAGCTGTTCAATAAATAGATGAGTTTTACTTCAAAATTAGAATAATTTTTAGACAAACACTCCCTACTCTTTTCAGAAATGAAATACAGCTTCCCTCTTATAATACAGCAGGACATATAATTCCTCTGACAGCTACCAGTTTAACTAAAAAGACCCTTGTTTTTGGTTTTGGCCACTGATTTCTTGCTGGTATCAGGTAAGGTCTCATTTCCTCTGGCAAACCACCAAGGTAATTTTCTCTTGGACGTTTCAGGCAAAGTCTATAGGAAAGAAACAACAAAAAAAGTATATATATTATATATATGTATATATATATATATATATTTGTACTGCTGGCAAGTAACACGTGCTGTGCTAAGTCATTTCAGTCATGTCCGACTCTTTGAGATCCCATGGACTGTAGCCCGCCAAGATCCTCTGTTGGTGGGATTTCCCATACAATACTGGAGTGGGATGCCATGTCCTCCTCCAGGGGATCTTCCCAACCCAGGGATCGAACACACATCTCTTACATCATCTGCATCAAGTTACTAAATATACACCCATCATCATTCCCTTTTCAATAAAACAAAATAATGATATCTGTAGAGTTTATTTCTGATTCAAAAGTAAACACATGACAGAGAAAATCACTATATCATTTGTTTAGGCAATTACCTGCCACCCTGTTACGAGTTTTTAGACACTCAAGTGTCTAAAAAGACTCTCATTTGGGAAGGAAAGAACTGGATATTATTTCAGATCCATATTAACTTCAGGTATGCCAAAATGGTGAATTTAATGTTCGGAGGAAGGCATCTGCTTGAGCATGTGTACACACACACACACAGTTATATTAGCGATTAAAAAAGCATACAACGTGTACATCCACACTGGTGGACAAACTTGGAGTAGTCCAGGCATCATCAGGACCTTGCAGAATTGCTGAGACATCACAGGTACTCAAAAAACATTTGCTCAGTAAATGGGGGAAAAAAATGATCTTTGTTTCGTAGACTCTTTTGAGGATCTGCTGAAACTCGGGATCCACTTAGGAAAAAAAGCCAACATATAGAGAGCAGAAATTTCTTCTCCCTTAAGAAGAAATAAAAAGCAATGGGACAAAAATACTAAAAAGCAAAAAAATTTTAAACATCCTGAAATAAACAAAAATTTAAAAGCTTCAATTTAAGAAAACTTGCCATCAATTTTTAAAAACTTATTTGAAAAATCTTATTTGAAAAAAACTTATCTGAAAGAAAAAAACGTATTTGAAGAATCTACTGTGTGCCTTAGTATATTAATCAGAACTACCATTATCAAGACATAATCTTCCTCCAGTAAACAGCAGTCACAACAGATGTAAACCTAATGATGCATCAGCTAATAAAGAGAATTTGTTTTGACATTAGCTTTTATTAGAAGCCTCATAATCGTAAAATGAAAGAGACTAAAGAATACAAGCCAGGGTTGTAGAGAAGATGAACGTTAACACAGGAAGGATCTTGAAACCTGGCCTCCAACAGACTCTACAGCACTCAGAGTAACTTTCTATACTAGAAGGCGGATGGAAGAAAAACAGTCTGGCTGGCTCACTCTTCTCATAATCTACTTCCCAGCCTCAATATTCTTGTTCCCCTAAATGGGGAAAAAGAAAAGGCTAAATCCAGTAAGCTTAGTATGATTTCCACCCACTTACCCACCCTCTCCACAATACCCCCATTCTACATATACACACATGGTTGATTCATGTTGTACAGCAGCAAGTAACACAACACTGCAAAGCAGTTATGTTCCAATTAAAAGAAATACCTCCACTCTGTTGTCAGAATATGATATTATTTAAATAGGAGGGAAGCAAAAATGTTAATGTGTGATTGAAACAATATTTCACTATAAATGTGCTTCAATATTCAGGAAAAATAACAAGTTACACTTTTTCCTGTAATGACGGATACAGCTGGGGAAAAAATAAGGTCTTAGGCACT
The DNA here is from genome assembly GCA_935064755.1 of Tragelaphus eurycerus. Classification (NCBI taxonomy): domain Eukaryota; kingdom Metazoa; phylum Chordata; class Mammalia; order Artiodactyla; family Bovidae; genus Tragelaphus; species Tragelaphus eurycerus. Next base: position 3,518,008 of record CAKXYN010000034.1, on the reverse strand, counting down.
TTGTATATAGATTTTAGAAATAAAAGGCTGGGAATAGCAGCCAAATTTCACTACCACTGCCCAACATATATCTTCTTTAATGCCCTTCTTATAGCTAATCAATTGCCAAAATAATGTAAAGAATTCTAGGTAAGCAAATTTCATTAGGTTATCTAGGACATGTATCTAGGACACATCAAACTGAAGGACAGTTTTAAAAAACCAGCCCCTCTTATTTTTAAGCTATTGAGAGAAAAAGAGTTTAACTGTTGGAAATCTTATAAAGATTACAACTGAAATAAAGTTCTTAATTCTCTAATATAAATAGTAGCAACCACCTACTGCTGTGCTGAATTTATCATCTGGGAACTAAAGTAATTTTTGAGTTAATTATGATTTTCAAACTTTTATCACTAAACTTTAGGCCCAGAAGAAATTAAATGTCAATTTTTCAAGTCTTTGCAATCATTTGGTAGAGTCATAGTGTCAAAGAATAGTTATTCTCTAATTACAATTTATCTCAGATAAATTATAGAACAATAATTTTCAAAGCATGTGATTTTAATAAAATATACCATGTAAAATACTACTAAACTCATGGTCATTCTCTGATCATGCCAAAGTGCACTGGGCTGTGCCCAGGACCATGAGAAACAACCACCCTTGTACCCGAGAGACTCAGTGTAATAGGAACAGAGAATCAAGAGCAACAGAAGGTCAACAAATCCCAACATCTAAAGAGGTATTTATAATAGAAGTTGGGTTTTGGTTTGGTTTTGGCTTTTCGACCGTGCTACAAGGCATGTGGGATCTCAGCTCTCTGAACAAGGACTGACTCTGTGCCCCCTGCCTTGGAAGAACAGTCTTAACCACTGGACCCCCAAATTTTAGGGAAGTCCCTGAAAGAAAGGGCATTTCCAGGTTATACAGTCAATATAAGATAGATGTAAAATTTAAGCTGACATTCCCACACAATAAGCTAGAATAGATGGGATTATATTCTTCTTTTCTTGCCATTAAAAAAAAAATCTCTTTTCTCAGATCAAATTTATGAAACCAAGGGAAACACAGCACAGAGATTTTTTTTTTTTAAGTAACCTTCTATCAGAATTTATAACACATCAAAAAATACAACATTCTGGTATTAGGATATGGAAATTGAACACTGAGAGTATATGAAAATTCTACATATAATTAACACCTTGGTCTTAGTGTCTACTTCTTCCTTGCTTCTCTTAGAATTTGAAGAGCTCTCTTCAGGGTTGGGGAAACATCGCTTTTTGTTGGGATCACATGAAGAGAGGCATCGCATTCTGTGGTCACCGTCTTTTTCCAGGATCTTGATTGCCATGTGGATAAGATACGTGTCAATGTTTTCAGGAACATATATTCTAATTAGGTTAATTTTATTTGTATCTGTAAAAGAATTTTTAAAAAAATTTAAAAGTAAATTACATAAAGCATCACAGAAAAATCTATGAGCTGGATATAATGAAATATTTTGTAGAGAGGAAGGAGGAAGGTGGTCAGAGAAGATGTTTCTCTTGCAAATGCCTACCCCCTCACAGATCGGAAATGGAGTAAGCACACACCCCTTCACTCCTGCACCCCTGCCTCCAAGACCCAGAGTCAGGTCAGCTCATCCACTCTGCAGAACTTCTGTTTCAAACTGAGAATCAAAATCACCATCCACAGAATTGTTTCTAAAGAAATTATGCTTCAAATTCCAAATATCAATTATAAACTAATTTTTTTGAAAATAATTTATTCTTAAAATAGAAGCTAATCATACATGTAAATAAGATGCTAATAAAAAGGATTCTTTCAATGGATATTGAAACATAACAAAACATATCAACTATTTAAAATGTCTATTAATTGAATATGTTTTCTGAGAAAGATAGATTTTATTTTAAGATCTTATTTGCCCTAACTTTCCACACAAATAAGGGCTGAAAATATCTCCTGAAAAATCAAGTGAAACAATGAACTCTGCCTGCGCTCCTTCACTGGTTAAAGAGATCAAATTACTCTTATTTTTGTGGCATGTCCCTTGGAAGCCACCCTTAATTTTCCAGGGACATGCACATTAAGAATGAAAGAACAAAATTCTTCAAAATATTATCCAGGTACATCATTAAATACATTGCTTCATTTATTAGTAGGCATAGTTACTATCTCAACTCCATAAAAGAAGCAGCTTAAAATTATGCAAACATGAAAAAAAAAACTAAAAGAATAAAAAAGTGCAGAATTCCTTAAAATATTAAGTTACAAGGACAAAATCTATTTAGCAAATAAGCATGAAAATAATAAGACATAATTTCTCAGTTCTCAAATACTCTATGTTTAAGTATAAGATTATGCCATAATAAATTATAGAAAATTATCAATTCAAGATTGTGCAGAATTTAAATGCCAACAAACTGGTTCATTAAAACACCAAATTATGTGATATGGCTGCTGCTGCTAAGTCACTTCAGTCGTGTCTGACTCTGTGTGACCCCATAGATGGCAGACCACCAGGCTCCCCCGTCCCTGGGATTCTCCAGGCAAGAACACTGAAGTGGGTTGCCATTTCCTTCTCCAATGCATGAAAGTGAAAATTGAAAGTGAAGTCGCTCAGTCGTGTCTGACTCTTAGCGACCCCATGGACTGCAGCCTACCAGGCTCCTCCGTCCATGGGATTTTCCAGGCAAGAGTACTGGAGTGGGGTGCCATTGCCTTCTCTGGTGATATGGCTACAGCTAAGTAAAAGATGAAATAACCTATCTGAATCATTAGTGTGACATGGATATCTTCATTTCTTATTATAGTTTGCATTCAACAATGTTTCCTCCAGTAAGACAACAAATAATATTTTATTATGGAAAAATAAGAATTCAAAAATAGAATTTTACATCAATAAATGATATTATTACAGACTATAAATGTACAATCGAAAGAAATAAAGTTTAGATAGAGCTCACAAATCTCAACGTTCTCAATTTTGGCTTTGGAACTAAACTACAATAATATATATTTTCACATTATCTGTATAATGTACATATAATGTTTGGACAGAAAGATGAAGTAAGTGTTTAATAAGTATAATTTAAATTTCATTGTTCTTTGGAATTTCAATTTATATTAATATCTTTATTAATTCAATTTACTGAATTAATTCAATTGAAATAGAAATTTCAATAGTTAATTCTGAATGAGAATTTGCTATACTCAATATGTAGTAGTAAAGAAAATAGGAAATGGGGGGCAAAACTGCACAAGCTCTTTCAGATGATATTGTATACTATCAAATATCTTATCAGAGACACATCTTTCTCTAAATCCTAAGAGACAATACATATATAAGGAAAAAAGTAATTCTAGGGTGTTAATATCAAGCAGGCATCTGAGCAAGAAGGCATTTGACTTTCTCTGCAATACTATTTCCTTCTGCACTGAAGAAAAGAAAGATTTTATACAATCATGATTCTAACCCCACAAGTAATTACTGTTGTCCTTTCTCCACCTTAACTTCTAGTAAAATGGGGGCTGTAGAGAGAAAGACTGGAGGGTGACCAGCAGAGATGGCCAGCTTCCTCACAAGATACTCACAGCCAAGTGACCTTGGATATTTTATTACAGGACAGGATTTGGCCCTCAGGTTTTCAGATTTGCAAACCAGTAAAAACCTTAACAGAGCCAGGTGAACCAAGTTCACACAATGCCAATTCATTAATTTTCAGTTATGAATTCACAACTATTATATAGATTAGCAAGCCTAACAGATATTTTCCCTATAGAGACTGCCCTAAATGGGACATCAAAACATAACCAGAAAGCTGTGACACAGGAGCAGAACTAGTTGTCTCCTCCCTCCAATAAGATCTTGACATATTTATCAACAGGCCCTTAAAATACTTGAACGTCTCATCGACCAGGATTACAAATTGCATATGTCTTTGCTTTAAATAAAAGTTGGCAGAACAACTTTAACATGGTTTATAGTAAAGAGGGAAACTGAGGTTCCCTGGAACTAACCTTGAGCAGGTTTCCCTGCTCAAACCTGTATTTGTCCCTCTCCCAGCCTCTTAGGTTGATCAGCAGGAGAAGAGATGGAGGTCTTCTTCAGTCAAGTCTTGTTCAGGCCTAGAATGAAGGCTGCCTTTGAAGGTAACTTAAATACCTTTGTACTTTTCAATTAAGTATAGTATTAATTGTGATCTTTTTCACCTTATTTCTAACCTTGGGGGGAGAACTGTATACTTATTCCTGAGTGGGAAAGAGTTTGACGTAGTAAAAAGCTTAGTTAACTATGTGCACTGCAGCTCTGGAGATGAGGCTTTTGCTATGTCCTCTGCTCTGTCCTAACAGTCCAAAAAAATTCATCAGATTTACCGGATTATTATGATACATCTAGTTTATGTTTACACATTTAGAGTAGGAAAACCCTTCTAATGTACCTCGTCTTTACTTCTGTGAGAAAGGGATCATAATTTTGAAATAGGCGGATTTTAACATTTTCTGTGAGGCAGAAAAAGGGGCTTGACCACAGTTGAGGTTCCACAGCATAATGACAGGAGAAAACCCTTCCACAAGGGGCCCAAGAGACCCAAGTCCATCCCTTCAATTTCACAGTGCCTGACACGACTGCCTGGACGAGACAGGCTGGTTCAGTGAAAGAAATGACAGGGAATCAGAAAGATGTAGGAAGAAACTAAGAGTCAGTAAGCTATGGGGAAGGATGTTTTTTTCCAAGTGATGAACTGGAAATCAGAGAAGGATGAAAGAGCTCTGTTTTGGAGATGGGTGTGGAAGGTGTAATCAGAAGCTGAAACAAACAAACAAAACAAGAATTTCTCCGATTCAGACTTTCCTTTGAGTGATGATGGGAAGAAAGATTGTTTTTCTAAAACAAGACAAAGCTTAGAAAAGTGAAGTTTTCATAGTAGCATAAAGGGTTAATGTGATCAGAGTGGAAAATATCAGCAGATTGCTTGTTTACTTCATCTGGGTTCAATGACTCAAGTCATTAAGGCTGCAGACAAGGGTCGTGGTTATCACCTGAGTTGATGGGAGGGTTTCGGATAACATCAGCAATAATCTTTTGAATCTCTGGAGTCAGGCCTGCTCGCTCCATATCGACAGGGTAGCCAGCTTTCACCGCTTGGGATAAGTGCATGCCAACTGCTGTGAGAGGCAGAGTCCTCTTCTCAGCTGTATCCTTCTAGAGCAATGGCAGCAAAACAAGCAGTGAGTTTTTTTAAGCTTCCACTGTGCTGAACAGAAACACAAGGTCCAAAACCTTCAGGCAGTACGTGTTCACTGAGAAATACAACAGTGGACTGAACCCTCATTTAAATTTCTCATTTTAACTAATTCTTCAAAATGACTCACATGCTAGAACTCCACAGGTGCTGCTGCTGCTTTGTATACTTACTATATTGAATGAAGCAAAATCACCCAGCTTTAGCTAAGAGATCAGTCCTCACCCTTCTGCAATTATTCACCTTAAAAACCCATTAGTAACAGAGACCAGTCATTCCACGTAAGTCTAATAGCTGCCACGACCTTTTAAAAATACAGTAAACTGTAACTCAAGAAACTGTACACTGGAAATAACATATGGCCTTTCAGTTACATGAACTTCCAGGAAGATAAATGCTAAAATGCTTAGTGATAACATCAGGTTCCGAATGTATTCTATAAAAGGTTCTCAAAAAGACTTTAAAAAGTGCTTTAAGTGGGCTCTATTCATAAAATAAGAACACACAATTTATAAGTGGCTGTCATCATTTGCCTAGTACTGAACTTAACATGAATTGTGCTAAATTAAGGACATTGCTACATATTTATGTAGCCTTTAAACAAATGCAGCTTCAAATCCAGTTAAGGTATCTGTTAGATAAAATATTCTTCTCAACATTCAGGAAGTTCAATCACTCAGCTCTAAATTTTTCATGATACTCTTAACACACCTTGCAAGTCTAAATTTGGACTGTCTTTGTATGAATGCTGATATTTTCACTAAACAGGGCATGTAAAGCAATATCCTTCATCACTCAAAGGAAGGTTTTTAGTTACTTCCATGTCTGCCTAATATCAGGGTTATTTGATACCAGGCATCATATTACCTAAAACTAATTGTATTATAGCTCCTGATTAATTAGCCCTTAGGCATGTTTAACTTTGTGCTTAACTAGCAAGACCCCCCTCAGGCTCCCTGGAGGCACAGATAATTACACTACAATATTTCACAATAATATACAACTAAATAATAGCAAAAGACCCAAATGAAGATATACCACTCCTCATATTTTTAACCATGAATAGGTAATATATGAAACTTCATATCCTGGCTGAGAATGAGAATACAATTTATTCAAAAAATTTAGAGGCTATTCCATATTTTCTTAGTAATTACATACAGTTTTGCCATACATATTTGGTCCAATATATATATACAAGCATGTTTAACATGTATATGTAAGTTACTGTTTAAGTAAGAGACTGAACTTAAAATTCCTCTTTATCATGTAATTTGTTTCAAAAAGAGTACAGTGGAATTATTTGGTTCTTTGTGTAATGGCTTTCAAACTTTTAATTAAGGAGTTTGGCTATCTAAGTAGAACATCTATTAATGTACTAAGACAAGCTGCTGCTGCTGCTGCTGCTAAATCGCTTCAGTCGTGTCCGACTCTGTGCGACCCCACAGACAGAAGCCCACCAGGCTCCCCCGTCCCTGGGATTCTCCAGGCAAGAACACTGGAGTGGGTTGCCATTTCCAAGCTAGGGACTGTTTATTCTTATTTGTATTGAGTTTTAAACAGAACAGAAAGTGTGTAATGGAGCCTAGAGCATGAGACACAGAGAACAGTAAAAAGAGGCCCTGGACCATACAGCCTGATCTAAATCAATTTAACATCAGAGAGGATAGGAAGGCAAATCAGTGAAACTCAGGGGGAAGCCTCACTTTGCCCTTCTGCCACTAAGATACCCTCTTCATGTTGTGTATTTAAAAAATCTCCACAACCTTAAGGACTTCTGCCACAATGATAAAGAAACAGGAATTATGGCCATTTTTCACAGCAGTCAGATTTCTTTCAAAGAGCATCAAGCAGACACGGTTAAGAAAAACAAAACAAAACAAAACATGACACTAGAGGAGAGAGTGAAAAGCAAGTTTGTTGCTTTTTTAAAACTTATTTTTAGTTTCCTGGACATCCTTCCAGAGATATTCTATGCACTTTTGTACATGAATATGTGTGAAAGTGAAAGAATTCCTCAGTCATGTCCAACTCTTCGCCACCCCGTGGACTGGAGCCCACCAGGCTCCTCTGTCTATGGCCACTTCCCAGGCAAGAACACTGGAGTGGGTTGCCATTTTCCTTTCCAGGGGATCTTCCTGACCCAGGGACTGAACCCCGGTCTCCTGCACTGCAGGCAGATTCTTTACCATCTGAGCCACCAGGGAAACCCATTTATAAATATACAAGCATGCAAATCCATATATATACACATTTATGTACATTTTTCACACCACTAGGCACCTTCCTTTTTCTACTTAACAGTGTATCTTAGAGATTATCTATTGAGTACATACTATAATAGTTTTTTAACTATTAATCCCATTAAAAAAAATAGCTTCAAAATATAGCTGCTTCAACATCCCTAAGCTGTAAATGTGTTAATCAGTACCTCTGATACAACCTCTGTAAGATAATCATGCTCAAACTATACTTGCTGATTTTACTAGAAGTAGGCTTAGAAAAAGAAAATGACCTTGTTCTAAAATTAATTATAAAATGAACCAATGTGAAACACTGTAGGATTATAAGGAATTTATCCCAATTTAATACTGAAAAGCTGATAAAATACATTTAGATAAATTAAAAAATTCCCTCTAACTTGAAAGTAACACTTACCAAAGACATTTTCTTTTCTTGGAAAAAAGAATATGTAATGGCCACAGATGGTGAAAGTGAGTTTGCTTTATTTTCCAGCACCAAACTTTTCTTCTGTTCTTCCTGTAGTTCTGTGCTTGAAAAGAGGTCTGTCTACACAATTTTAAATGTAGCACAAATAATCAAAAATAATATCAATATAATGATAGAATATAAACATGATCATTAGCTATTAAGGTAAAAAATAACAAACTTCAAGGAACAGCCCCAAATTCTCCTTTTATGAGAAGCTCAAAAAAGAACGTATTTTTTTTTAAATATTGATTTTTAAAAGTAAAATAGGCTACAGTGAATAAATTTTGAATAAAGCATTTGCAATAGCAAACATGGTTACAGAACTAAAAATTCCCAGTCTTCTCCTTAAGCCAAAAGGAGAGAATACAGATGAACTATAATGTTGACCACTCTGCTTCTAAATTAGTCCCCTAATCCCCTGGAAGTGAACAGTGAATAAATAAATGAAGCTTTAATTTCTATCTACATTTGAAAGTAAGATAATTTATTAATCTAAAATACGGTATTTATTCAAGTTTTAAAACAAAACCTCTCAACAAAATAAACAGACACTAGCAGCCCTGACAACTACTTTAGTATCTTAATTATGTAACTAGTGGTTATCGGGAGACGGATGGGAGAAGAGGCATGATAGGGACAGGGGATTGAGGAACAAAGTACTGGGTATAAAATAAATTACAAGGATGTAACATACAGCACAGGGCAAATAGCCAGTGTTTTATAACTTTGGAGTATCACATATAAAAATATTGAATCAGTATGCTGTACATATGAAACTAATATAATACTGTAAGTCAACTACACTTAATTTTTAAAAACTGGTAACTAATATGTTTTTATAACTGATTTAATAAAGAAACTCTCCAAATTCATTTTCTAACTGTCCAGCGTAGAAATTAAAATGAAGGGAGAAAATGCTGCTTTTGAAGCATGTTTTGAAATCGTCAAAAAACGTTTATTCTCTCAGAGCTCTAGTAAACCACAGTATTTTACCTGAACGCTATTTATTTGACAGAAACGTCTGATGACTTCCAACAGAGGGGCCAACATCATAGCTTTGCCTTCTGAAACACCATCGATCCTTTTCACATTTTCAACTGTAGTAGGTCTATCATTTTAAAAAATTAAAAAAGTCAGGAAACCACTGAAATATTACTACTTCAGCAACAAAGCTGATAGATATTTAGCTTCATACTGGCATTCAATAAACATGTATTAATGTTTGTTCCAGAAACCAAAAACTATGTATAAAACAAGTAATTAGATTTTGAGTCCTAGAGGACAACTAAAAGGCTAAGACACCTGACTTGCCTCTTGAGAAATTTGTATGCAGGTCAGGAAGCAATAGTCAGAACTGGACATGGAACAACAGACTGGTTCCAAATAGGAAAAGGAGTACATCAAGGCTGTATATTGTCACTCTGCTTATTTAACTTCTATACAGAGTACATCAAGAGAAAAGTTGGGCTGGAAGAAGCACAAGCTGGAATCAAGATTGCCGGGAGAAATATCAATAACCTCAGATATGCAGATGACACCACCCCTACGGCAGAAAGTGAAGAGGAACTCAAAAGCCTCTTGATGAAAGTGAAAGAGGAGAGTGAAAAAGTTGGCTTAAAGCTCAACATTCAGAAAACGAAGATCATGGCATCTGGTCCCATCACTTCATGGGAAATAGGTGGGGAAACAGTCGAAACAGTGTCAGACTTTATTTTTTGGGGCTCCAAAATCACTGCAGATGGTGACTGCAGCCATGAAATTAAAAGACACTTACTCCTTGGAAGGAGAGTTATGACCAACCTAGACAGCATATGGAAAAGCAGAGACATTACTTTGCCAACAAAGGTTCGTCTAGTCAAGGCTATGGTTTTTCCTGTGGTCATGTATGGATGTGAGAGTTGGACTGTGAAGAAGGCTGAGAGCCGAAGAATTGATGCTTTTGAACTGTGGTGTTGGAGAAGACTCTTGAGAGTCCCTTGGACTGCAAGGAGATCCGAACAGTCTATTCTAAAGGAGATCAGCCCTGGGTGTTCTTTGGAAGGAATGATGCTGAAGCTGAAACTCCAGTACTTTGGCCACCTCATGCGAAGAGTTGACTCATTGGAAAAGACTGATGCTGGGAGGGATTGGGGGCAGGAGGAGAAGGGGACGACAGAGGATGAGATGGCTGGATGGCATCACCGACTCGACAGACGTGAGTCTGAGTAAACTCTGGGAGTTGGTGATGGACAGGGAGGCCTGGTGTGCTGCAATTCATGGGGTCGCAGAATCAGACACGACTGAGCGACTGAACTGAACTGAACTGAACTGGTGGCTCAGATGGTAAAGAGTCTGCCTGCAATGCGGGAGACCTGGGTTTGATCCCTGGGTCAGGAAGACCCCCTGGAAAAGGAAATGGCAATTCACTCCAGTATTCTTGCCTAGAATACTGGACGGAGGAGCCTGGTGGGCTACAGTCCATGGAGTCGCAAAGAGTCAGACATGACTGAGAGATTTCACTTTCACTTTCTTTTAAGTTAAGACTGAGAAACTAGTTAAATAAAAGTAAAGCATGGTAAAGAAAGATTAATTTGTTATTCATATATCAGATGAGAGAGAGAGACTGATGAAAGAGAAACTAATTAGAGGCTTTTACAATAGTTCAAGGGTAGTGGTCTGAACTACCATGCTGTCAGTAAAAAAAATGAAGAAAAGCATAAACGGATTACACAAGGAACAATTAAACAAAAAAGTCTAAAAACTATATAATAAAAGATGGGGCTATATATTAGAAGAGTAAAAGTAATATCAGAGGTATTAAAGAGGCGTGATGAGGAACATGGTAGTATGACTAACAAAATTAAGGAATTCAGAAAGTAGAGTTCTGGTATTTGCATGAAATGCACATACATATGGGGGGTTGATGGGTAATGTGTTAAGATTTTATAATATATCCTGGATCTGATTGCTGAAAACAGCTGGTTCATGGAGAAATGCAGGACTAAAGTTCAGGGAAGAGACCACTGGCATCACCACGGGAGATTTGGGAACCACTTCTCAGATGTGACTGCTGGAGCCATAGTCACGGTATCACTTAATGATGTATTTTACAAACCTCTTATGTTAGAAGAAAATAAGTTAAAACATGTAAATAGTTTACCTCATTTTGGCCATATCCAACAATATTTTATTTGTTGCCAGAATAGCCGGAGGAACATCCATTGTATTGGCATGTTTCTGCCTAGCTGCTACCAGTTCGCCATATAATGCAGCCTGAACAAAAACAAATAAACAACATCTGTTTAAATGTGCTTAGAAATATCCATTCCTTTATTTCAGAGTTTCAGATATTACATTTCCTCCTAGGATGAAAAAATAAACTGAACTGTATCTTAGCCTCTTTGTTAAAAAACAATTTTTAAAATACTGGCAAGAGAATTTTAAGCATGCTTAGATTCATAACTATCTTCTCAAAAACTAACTACAAAAGTCATACCTGAGTCTTCTGCTCTTGAGCGGAAATAACAGGTTCTGAGGACTTGTAATATTTTCTTGGTGATGACACTATGATGCTAAAACAATTAAAAGAAAATTAATAACAAAAGCTTTTCTTTCTCCAAGTTCACTTTCTATTTTGCCTTCCAAATGAAAATATCTTTCCAAATCAATATTAACACTTGTATGTCATAATACCAGTAAGGTGACTGTTACTTAAATGACAGCCTAGATTTTAAACATTCTGGATCAAATACATACATTATAAAGGTAAAGTTAAAACTGTAATCTGAGTTCATCACAAAATTGGTATAATTAAAAATACCATTTGCCTCCTCCTCCTCAATCAAATTCTTTGAAAGAAAATACTCCTTATCTACACTGAAGTAAAATAAGATGTTTTAAACCAAGAGGAATATAATCTATAATCCTTCTTGTGATAGCACTGTTAATAATTTATAAATTTATAATAATTTTTGGTTGCTGAGGAAAATTAGCATGGATTTAATTATTGACAATTCTCTTCAAAACCAAACTAACAAAAATAAGCCAGAAGGTGTAATTTTGCCTTTGACTCATTAAAAGAAAACTTCAAAACACCCAATTAGCAAATATATCAAAGGTGTTAGGCAGCACATTAGATAGAACACCAACTTCTACAAGAGGCATTTCTCACTGATAAATTACTTATAAAGAGGAAAAGTTATAAAAATGAAATTGTATGGAACAGCATATGTAAAAGATTTTAATTATAAAGAGGAAAAGTTATAAAACTGAAATTGTATAGAATAGCATATGTAAAAGATGTCAAAATTAAATAAATTTCTGATTTTAGGGGTGAAAGAGAAGAACATGCTTGATATTTAAGAAATGCTTATAAATTTCCCAGTTGCAAGGGCTCAACATCTACAGTGTAAAGACTTCAATTTTATAATTATCAGATCCTATCACTCAAACAGATTTGAACATGAGGAAAGACAACTCCAGTTCAAAGAATTAGTCATATCAGATTACTGAAGACAATTATAAATTTGTTTGAAGTAATATATTTACTTTTATCTTAGTATTTATGGAAATCTTTATACTAATGGACTATTTGCAAATTGTTACTTTAAAATAGCAATACAATATTGTAAAGTTAAGCAAAATAAAAAAAAATAAATAAATAAATAAAAAAGTAAAAAGAAAAATAGTTCTCAGAAAAATTTTATTATCATATATACTGGCAAAATTCTGGCTAATATACCCCTGAAGCAGAAATACATGTGGAAAATGTTTGATAGAAAACATTTTCCCTATGAATGCTATAACAAGTGTACAGAAGGGCTTCCCTGGTGGCTCAGTGGTAAAGAATCCACCTGCCAAGGCAGGTGACATGGGTTTGATCCCTGGTCTGAGAAGATCTCACATGCCATGGAGCAACTAAGCCCATGTGCCACAACTATTGGGCCTGTGCTCTAAGGAAGGGCCTGTGCTCTAAGGAAGGGCCTGTGCTCTAAGGAAGGGCCTGTGCTCTAAGGAAGGGCCTGTGCTCTAAGGTAGAGCCTGTGCTCTAATGTACAGCTTGTGCTCTAAGGTAGAGCCTGTGCTCTAAGGTAGAGCCTGTGCTCTAAGGTACAGCTTGTGCTCTAAGGTAGAGCCTGTGCTCTAAGGAAGAGCCTGTGCTCTAATGTACAGCTTGTGCTCTAAGGTAGAGCCTGTGCTCTAAGGAAGGGCCTGTGCTCTAAGGTACAGCTTGTGCTCTAAGGTAGAGCCTGTGCTCTAAGGAAGAGCCTGTGCTCTAAGGTACAGCTTGTGCTCTAAGGTAGAGCCTGTGCTCTAATTTAGAGCCTGTGCTCTAAGGTAGAGCCTGTGCTCTAATGTAGAGCCTGTGCTCTAAGGAAGAGTCTGTGCTCTAAGGTAGAGCCTGTGCTCTAAGGAAGAGCCTGTGCTCTAATGTACAGCTTGTGCTCTAAGGTAGAGCCTGTGCTCTGAGGTAGAGCCTGTGCTCTGAGGTACAGCTTGTGCTCTGAGGTAGAGCCTGTGCTCTAATGTAGAGCCTGTGCTCTAAGGTAGAGCCTGTGCTCTAATGTAGAGCCTGTGCTCTAAGGTAGAGCCTGTGCTCTAATGTACAGCCTGTGCTCTAAGGTAGAGCCTGTGCTCTAATGTACAGCCTGTGCTCTAATGTACAGCCTGTGCTCTAAGGTAGAGCCTGTGCTCTAATGTACAGCCTGTGCTCTAAGGTAGAGCCTGTGCTCTAAGGTAGAGCCTGTGCTCTGCAACGAGAAGCTCGCACACAACAACTAGCGAGAAGTGTCCCCCGCCCCCCGACTCGTTGCAGCGAGAGAAAAGCCTCTGCAGCAACAAAGACCTAGCACAGCCCAAAATTAATAAGATTAGAAAAAGAAAATGCACAAAAGAAAAAGTCAAAATATACAATGAATATCATCAAAGAGGTAAGTGAAGATCCTATACCTATGAATCAAGAAAAGACTGCTATACATGGTTCAACAAAGAAGACAGAGAATGAGAAACCGTTCATAGAAATTAAAATTTTGATAACTAAAACTAAAATCTCACTGGATGTGTTAGTCGCTCAGTCATGTCTGACTCTTTATGAGCCCATGGACTGTAGTCCGCCAGGCTCCTTTGTCCATGGGATTCTCCAGAGGCAAGAATACTGGAATGGGTAGCCTTTCCCTTCTCCAGGGGATCTTCCCAACCCTGGGATCAAACCCAGGTCTTCCACACTGCAGGCAGATTCTTTACCAAATGACCCAACAGAGAAGCTTCTCATTAGAGGGGAGGGGATACAAAGGCAAGGAACTCTCCAAGAAAATAAACAAGTGAAAACAGGTTGAAAATAGGAGAAATTAAAAATTAGTAATAGGAACATTAAAAATCAAGAAAACAAAGAAGATAATTAAGGGAGCGGTGGTCATAACAACACAGTTTGCCTTAGTATACAATATTTGAACATATATAATAAAAACAAATTATTTATAGGACCAAAACTTGAAATATACTTTTGTTCCAGGGAAGCAAAGGGATTGAAAGTAAGGAAATGAGGGAAGCAGATATGGGAAACAAGCCTTTAGTTTACCATTAAAGAATATAAACAGAAAATTTCTAAAATTAAGTAAGTCAAAAACAGTAATCTAAGCATGTCAGAAATATGCAGGCAACCTCACACCTGTCAGAATGGCTATCATCAAAAGTCTATGACTAACACAGGTTGAAGAGAATGCAGAGAAAAGGAAATCCTTATACAAGGCTGGTGAGAATTTAAACTGGTGCAGCCACTACAGAAAACAGTGTGGCGGTCACTCAAAAAACTAAAATTAGAGTTGCCATATGATCCAGCAATTCCATAACTAGGTACACAGCCAGAAAAAAGCAAAAACACTAATTCGAAGATACATACATGCCAGTGTTCACTATTTATTCCAAGATATGGAAGCAACCCAAATGCTCATCAACAGATGAATGGATAAAAGAGATGTGGTGTATAGATATACAATGGACTTACAAATCCGCCATAAAAAAGAAGGAAATTCTGCTATTGCAACAACATGGATGGATCTAGAGAATATTATCTGTAGTGAAGTAAGTCAGGAAGAGAAGACAAATACTGGATGATATCACTTTTGTGCTAAGCTTGCCAGGCTCCTCTGTCCATGGGATTCTCTGGAGTGGGTTGCCATTTTCTCCTCCAGGGAATCTTCCCAACCCAGAAATCGAACCCACTTCTTACATCCCCTGCATTGGCAGGTGGGTTCTTTACCACTAGTGCCACCTGGGAAGCCATGATATCACTTATATGTGGAATCTAAAAAATAACAAAATGAATGTATATGGAAAAGTCACAGGTTTTATACCAAAGGGAAGAGGCAGGAGGGGAGGGGCTAATTTAGGGGAATGGGATTAAAAGTTACAAACTACTCTGTTTAAAAATAAATAAACAAGGATATATTGTATAGCACAAGGAATTGTAGCCATTATCTTGTAATAACTTTAACGGAGTATAATCAATAAAAATACACCATCATTATGCTGTACACTTGAAGAAAGTGAAAGTGGAAGTCGCTCAGCCGTATCCGACTCTTTGGGACCCCACGGACTATACAGTCCATGGAATTCTGCAAACTATATTGTAAATCAACAATACATCCATTTCATAAAAAAGGAAAGATGAGTTACTGAAAACAATAGCCTCTCTCTTAGCCTTTTCCCCACTTTTTCAGCCTTTCAAAGAGAAATGTACAATAAAATATATGTTGAAAAGGCATTTAAAAAAAAAAAGAAATATGGAGGCCAATTGCTTCTATAAAACAGAACTTGGGTTTGAGAAGGGTGTGAACTTATGCTTTGTTATGTCTTTAAGTACCAATCGACTTTTAAAAAATTCACATCTATTATTTTAATGAAAATTCAAATGTAATTTAAAATAATAGTTATTGATACAAAAGCATCATTATCATTTCTGTACACTAAGCCTGTCCATTAAAATTAACTACTGGACCACTGCACGGGTATCTCAAAGTTGGGTTTGTCTATCACTAAAACTCCTAAGTTAACCTCATCCCCTAAACATATAGCCCTTCAAACCTGGCTTCCTCTTACATGGCCCAGTGAAGGAAATGGCAGCACTTAACCTACTCTCAAAGACAGAAATCCAAGCGTCACACTCAAGTCCTCCATTTTTATCAACCCATATCTTTTCAGTCACTGAGTCCTAACAATTTCATCTCCTAAATATCTCACAAATCTCTTCTTTCCATGCCTACTGCCACTTCCCTTGACTAATCTACCATCACCTTCTGCAAACGGCACACCAACAGCCTTTCCACTTGTGTCTCTACAACGCTACTCCTCCTGCAATCCATACCCTCCACAGCCAGAGTCATCAACCACGGGTCGACACGCTAGGGTGCTCAGGCCAAATTTGTCTGTTCTGGCAAAGTCTGTAGCTAAGAATGGCTTCTCTACATTTTTTTAAAGGTTAAAAAAAAAATCAAAAGAAGAACATTTTGTGACATGTGAAAACTAAATGAAATTCAAATTTCAGTGTCCCTAAATAAAGTTTTATTGGAAAAGAGCCCTGCTCATTCATTTTCATATCATCCATGTCTGCTTTGAGGCCACAATGGCAAGGTTGTGTAGTTGAGACGGAGACCAAGTGAAAAGTTAAAGTCACTCAATCGTGTCCGACTCTTTGCAACCCCATGCACCATACAGTCCATGGAATTCTCCAGGCCAGAATGCTGGAGTGGGTAGCCTTTCCCTTCTCCAGGGGATCTTCCCAATGCAGGGATCGAACCCAGGTCTCCCACATTGCAGGCAGATTCTTTACCAGCTGAGCCACCAGGGAAGCCCAAGAATACTGGAGTGGGTAGCCTGTCCCTTCTCCAGGGGTTCTTCCTGACTCAGGAATCAAATCAGGGTCTCTTGCATTATAGGCAGATTCTTTACCAGCTGAGCCACCAGGGAAGCCCACCCGGCCCTCAAAGCCTAAAACACTTATCTGATCCTTCATAGAATATGTTTGTCAACACCTGTTCTCAGTCATAAATTTGATTTATGTCACTGTCCTGCTTAAAACCCTTCCTAGGCTCCAACTGCCTTTATGATCAAATGGAGTGCTTGAAAGGAACTGGATATTCCTGTTGTTATTGTTGTTCAGTCGCTCAGTTGTGTCCAAATCTAGGCAACCCCACTGACTGTAGCCTACCAGGGATTTTTCAGGCAAAAATATTGGAGGAGGTTGCCATTTCCTTCTCCAGGGGATCTTCCCAACCCAGGGATCGAGCCCTGTCTCCTGATAGGCAGGCAGATATTTTCACCACTGTGCCACCTGGGAAGCCCACCAGATACTCCAGACCCTGTTCAATCTTCCAGTCTTAAATGTTACCACTCCCTTGCTTCCCTCTCCCAGGGAACTGCTAGCAAACTGCCTCAGAGCTCCTCAATCACGTCACCCTCTCCTGCTTTCAGGTTTTAGTGTGTGGGCCATCCCACTGCTTAGAAAGCATTTCCTCATTTCACCTAACTTCTACTTAAGCCTCAAGTGTCACTTCCAAAGTGTGTTTCAAAAGTGCCACAGCCCTGGATTATAATTTTCTGTTCCCTCATCTGTATATCCCACTAGAATACAAACTCTGAGAGGGCCAGCGACTACGTCTCTATTAATCTCCACTCAATCCCAGTGCCTAAGGTGGGACCAAGAAGTCAAGGGAATGTTTAAGTGAAGAAATGCTTCAGCATATTGAATGGGTTTATTGTTTTGCACACTCCTTAAACTTTTTGCTTACATGAAACACAGTCATTATATACGACATGTCCAATCAAAAAGTTTAAGTGAAGAAATGCTTCAGCATATTGAATGGGTTTATTGTTTTGCACACTCCTTAAACTTTTTGCTTACATGAAACAGTCATTATATACGACATGTCCAATCAAAAAGAAATCATTTGGTGTGGAAGACTGGTATTATACATAGTAAATGTTTCTATAAGCTCCAAAGCAATATTATTGAAGTGAGCACACCATTTAGAGAACAAACCATTTTCCTTCACTTATTATGTATGTAAATGTAGTCCACTTAACCTGTGCATATGTCCTCACAAGTTTTTAAATTCTCTATTTTCAGACCTTCTATAATTCGGTACATTCTCCATACTTATTATTAAGTCAGAAAGATAAATATTAAGCTTGAAAGCACAATAGGTATATCACCTTAATATCCACCATTGTATGTTGCCATAAGATCTCTTTCTTGAAAATGAAGTGGGAATATATTTCATACAAATTATAGTGTATAGATGCTAAAGGTTAACAAATACAGATTTAAAAGTCACCTCTGTTATTAATTTATGCTCCTGACAAGTTAGTTAACATAACCCTTAAGTCTCTTCAACCATAAAATAGGGACAAATAATAGTAGCTAACTCATAGGTTGTTGTAGGCATTAAATGAGATATTACTTATATAAAGACTAGCATTTAGCACAAGCCTGGCAAACAATAATACCCAGAAGTGTTAGCTCTTAGTATTAAAACTATAATTTTATAAGTCTGCCTTAATAATTGTAATACTGGAGGCTTATGTTTGAACTTCCTTCTGCCAATGAAATAACCCAACATCTTATAGAGCTTTCTCTCTCGAAGAAAGAGAAAAAGTGCTAACACAGTGATTATAGAGAATAAAAATGTGAATTCTGTACCTGTTTTTAGGACTGTTACTCCCAGAAGAAATTTTATCATGTGCTTTGTAAGAATACATCTGATCCAAGTTAAACTGCTTTTAAACATATAAAGATCCATTAAAAAAAAGAGATAAGTTTCAAAAAATCTTTTAAATATGCAGAAAATAAAATACAAAATATAACAATGATTATTTTTCCTCTGACTAAACATCTCATCAAAGAAATCAGCTGAAAATAAGCTCATGAATTATCAATTTCTAATGTTCTAAAGGCAGTTGGAAATACAGTGTAATATCCCATTCCTTCCAAATCTAGAGAATATGTGATCTAAAGAATTCTTAGAGACACAGAAAGAGCCAAAGTCATAAAAATGATTTAATTACATTCTGCATACTTTAATAAGGCAGAAAAATTCACCAGAAAATTTAATTCATTTGTCCATCACCCCATCACCCTAGTATTCTAATTAGTGCAAGTCTGCCTGTGGATAAGTATTTAATCTGTAATAGTTACCTAAGATTCAAAACAAAGCAAAAAAATGTGTGTGTGTGTAACTTTAATGAGAACATTCAAGAATCAAGCTTGTTTTTCCATCAACTAAAAGTATCATAATCGCTAAGAAAAAAAAGACTCCAAACCAAATGAGTTAAGAAGTAGGCATAAAAGAAAAAGAACGTCACTTGCTCAAATACTTCTAACTGTTCTATTAATTCCAGAAATCATATATTACATATTTTTTTCTGTTCATATAATTTCTCTCTCCAAATTTTATGTCTTGCTATATATGGCGTTTTCCTCTTTGAGTAGAAATAAAAAAATTAAAGAAAGAAAAATTAAAATAGAAATTGTATCAATGAAGAATGAAATAAATAAGAGTTATCTCTTTAACAAAAACAAACCTTCTGTGAAGTTAATTTAACTGATACTTGATCAGAGACATGTTCCTCAGTGCCTGAAGATACAGCTTTAGAACTGAAAGTAATAAAATTATCTCAAATGTTAAAATGTAATTATTTAATACATGAATCATCACACCTCTACTCTTAGAGAGGCAGAGGAGATTATATTACTCTTTTACAACTGATGATTTCTTTAAATCAACTCCCCACCACCCCAAAAGAGCTTAAGCTTTTTAAATCTTTTAAGTTTTAAAAGTAAAACTGATAATCTAATGCATAACATTGTGATTAGTCAGTAATATAAGTATTATAAACTTCAGAGTCACAAAGAGACTAAATCTTACTTGCTCTCTACACAGAAAAGTTATATTCAAGTAATGAGTTATGTATTATTGCCATAATCATAGTATAATATGTAAATGTATCAAACCAATACTTACACCTCAAACTTACACAGTGTTATATGTCAATTATATCTCATTTCTTTAAAAAAAAAAAAAAAAACTGAAAAATGATCAATAATGTATAAAAGTATATAATGTATAAAAGTAATGTATAAAAGTATGACCAATATATAAAAATTATAAAAATGTATAAATAATGCATAAAAGTAAGTAGGCAACAACACATGTATTCCTTTCTCATCTTCTATATAGAAGAAGGCAATAAGGGATATGGATTCTTTCGTACTGATCTCAATACTGTTTCTTTATTTTATGTATTTTTAATTACAGTTGACTTACCAGACTGTGTTAGTTTTAGGTGTAAAGTGAAGTGATTCTGTTATACATATATATGTATATATCTACATTCTTTTTCTTTCCTGATTCTTTACCATTACAGTTTATTACAAGATATCAAATATAGTTCCCTTTGCTATATACTTCTTTAATCAATAGGAAAGCAGCTTTCTAAATACTATAGTCAACTACTTCCTATACACTAAGAACACCTTCTGAGTGTTCTATGATTTATTCTCCCTACTGACGGCCACCTCTAAAATAACTAAAAGAGGCATGCAAAAATGATTTTTTTTATTCATTTTACCCCATGCGGTGCCTGCAAACTGGCATAAAATGAATCATAAAAACCTGAAAGTTTAAAATAAAAAGTGAAAAATGCACCTTGGTAGAAATGTCCTTGGACACAATTGTTCATTGGTTTGAAGGAAAAGCCTCGGAGGAGATTCTGTTTTGGCTTTAGCAAACCAGTTTCTACCCTATTGAACACAAGAAGACTCTTTTCAATGCACAGTGAGAATATGAAATCAAACAGGCAGACTTCTGCACGGTTTACCTTTTCCGTAAGGGTGCAAATCTTTATATATTTGCTATCCCCAGGAACTTCTGCCAAGAATCCCTCAATGATGAGCTGACGGGAAAGAGCCTTCCACCATTTCTCTGAGTGGTCCTTTCCCGTACCAAAGACACTGTGGCTGCGGTATCTATCTTCAAGACGCTGGGAATTCTGAAATTGGGAATAAAACTTAAAGTGTCTACTTAATTAAACAGGAGAAGTAAAACACAAAACCATCTACTAATTCTTTGGCTTTAATACTTAAGTTTCAGCTACCTAACTCACAAAAAAAACACTTCAAACAGTGTTCCTTTTCTGCTTTAAAAAAAAAATGGCAGGAAATTTCATATAAAAATCACAAGCATTTCCCAATGCATAGGTACTTACTAGCTTTTTGATATGAGGCAGGTTGGTTACTTATCTGTGTTTCTATTTCCTTGGCTGCTATGTAAGTATAACAATAATTCCAATCTCTTGGGGATGTTGTGAAGATTAAGTCAGTAACCAGGACAGGACAGAGCCTGGCTCCATAATACTAACTTTCTTTTTATGAGCTAACAGCTGATCCTTTAACTTAATCTGCATTCCTTAACATAAAAGTGAAAGCCCGGACTCAGTATCTAGTCCGTTTTCCTGGAACACTTGTAATGGCATTCTACACCTCTTGGGAGCTTACTTTTACAGTAGGAGATTCTATTGCTTGCAAACTAATAACACCAAAGGTATTAAGTTGCCTGACTAGTACTTATTAGCAATCTGGACTCTAAAAATCATTCCTCTAGTCTTCCCTTTCAAAAGCAGAAAACAACGTGAAATGAATGAACACATTTACTAGTATGAAGTAAGAAGATGCTCTTCTAATCAGTAGGGGTAACTGTCCCTTCCACTCATGAGCAATAATCACTGTGAATACTGTGTATGGTGTGAATAAATTTATACTTCCTTGTTTCCATGGCAATCCCCACACAGAAAATATTTCTGCTCTTCCACACGGAGCATTTTGTCTTAAAGGAATCATATTCCTTGTTCAACTAGAAATCCAAACTTACCCAAGTAACATTTTTGAAAAGTCAGAATACTTTTCAGCAACAAATGTCTAACAATTTTTTCCTCTGTGCGAGGCATCTTCCATTTATTATGTATATGTTCCAGTTAACTTAATTTTCCAGGTTAACCCACAGATGAAGGAAACTGCTAAGGATGAGAAAGTTGCTATAAAGGACATGGGGACTTGGGCACTGATTTTTACAGAGCACACAATTTTACACACACATTCTAACCAATCATAAACCTTTCTTCCAGTACCTCCAGATCATTCAACTTAAAAATACAAATTTAAAACTGCATGTGAACAGCATAATAAAACAGAAACAGCCCTAGAACAGCAGTTAGGAAAGCTGTCATTCATTCTGCTTCTGATACAAAGCAGACCTGAGGCAGCTCATTTAACTTCTGGGATTTTGTATCAACCATTGTGTAAAAGGTGGTAGAGTTAAACAATCGTTTTTCTCTAATAAGAGTCTTTACTTCTGTGGGGCAACATCTCAAAAATGGAAATTATCAACCCAGTGTTTCCCTTTAAAAAGCAGCTTGGAAAAATCAGGGTACCAAATGATGCATCAAGAAATGTGGAAACCTACTAACAGATGGATGTGTGTTAGAATAAAGAGAATCATATCTTTAAACCACTATCAGGCTTCCCAAGTGGCTCAGTGGTAAAGAATCCACCTGCCAATGAAAGGAGACTCAGAAGACACAGTTTTCGACCCCTGGGTTGGGAAGATCCCCTGGAGGAGAAAATGTCAAACCACTCCCGTATTCTTGCCTGAGAAACCCCACGGACAGAGGAGCCTGGCGGGCCACAGTCCATGGGGTCATAAAGAGTTGGACACGACTGAGTAACTGAATACACACACATGCTATCATGATACAGAAAACAAACTTGCCACTTCTCTGAATTAACGTCTTTTAAAAAAAATCACAGTTGCTTGTTGTGGAGGTTCTTCTTGCTGGGAACGCCACATTCCCCTCCATGCCTTCTTCCCTTGATCCGTCTATGAGCACACAAATCTACTCTTAGGGTCCTCAAAATGGAAAAACTACTCTAGTTTTGCAGCTACTAACAACCACTCTCTCTTCAGAACTTTAATAATACTTTAACCTATTCCTTTGCTCCTCATCTCTTTCTATGCTGCAATATACTTATTTCTTCTCAAGTAACATCTTCCATACTGGATGCTGCTGCTGCTGCTGCAGCAGTCGTGTCCAACTCTGTGTGACCCCACAGACGGCAGCCCACTAGGCTCCTATGTCCCTGGGATTCTCCAGGCAAGAACACTGGAGTGGGTTGCCATGTCCTTCTCCAATGCATGAAAGTGAAAAGTGAAAGTAAAGTCGCTCAGTCGTGCCCTTAGCGACCCCATGGACTGCAGCCTACCAAGCTCCTCTGTCCACGGGATTTTCCAGGCAAGAGTACTGGAGTGGGTTGCCATTGCCTTCTCCATACTGGATGATAAGTTTCATCTAATTTCACTTTGAATTCCCCACAAAACAAGAGTACAGTGCCTCACACAAAAATAGATGTTTAGGTTCTTCCAAGATGGTCCAGTGGCTAGGACTCTGCACTTGCGTTGCCTGGGGCACAGGTTCAATCCCTGGTTGAGGAACTAAGATCTCTCAGGCCCCTGAGGCACAGTCACACACACATACACACACAACAAAGATGTTTAATAACTAGCACACACACACACAAAAAAAACCAATGATAAACTCTTCACTGCTGAGGTTTTAATTTCCTGTGTTCTTAAAGTACAAAGTTCATAGTCTCTGTCTATATTAACTCATGTTTTCCTTTTGCTTCTTTCCCAGTACCTTCAAGTCAAAGAAGTTCACAGCTACCATTTCACGGCTTAAAAAAGTCATTTCTGGAACTGCTGTTATATGTGAACAATCAAGCCAAAATATAAAGTAAAGATAATTATCTCTAGGCATATACATCAATCTGATAAAATAACTTGTCCAGAAAATTAAATGGATAACCCTCTCCTGCTAGAAAGTTTGAAAATTATAAACGGTGATTGAAACTACCAATAGTTTTCTAAGGGCTGCATATAGTCAAAGCATCTTTTATCAAGTGTTCTCTAATTCTGGAGCCATGATACGGTTCAGCACTTTAGTAATAGGAAAGAGGTTTCATTTAATCTCCTAATTATGCAAATTAATCACTATATCTGTTTTCTAATCTATAAAATTAAGATAACTGCATATCTTAATACTATTCACAAAGATGTTTAAAGATTTTTGGAAGTCTCTTTATGTGGTGAGCTAGACCCCTAAGACAAATTTCCTTAGGCAATATTTCTACTATTTATTTTCCAACAAAATTTATGCTTTAAAAACAAAATTTCCCAGAGCACTGGGACAACCCTAAGGGATGGGATGGGGAGAGAGGTGGGAGGGGGATTCAGGATGGGGGACACATGTACAACCATGGCTGATTCATGTCAATATATGGCAAAAACCACTACAGTACTGTAAAGTAATTAACCTCCAATTAGAATAAATAAATTAATAAAAAAATTTTTCAAACTATTCACAAACACGCAGATGGCCCGAAAAATCATTTATACTATTTGTAAACACCATATGTAACAGAGGAAAATCATGTATAGCTGAAATACTTGTTTTACATGTATAAATATCTCTTTAAATAAACTCAAAGAGTTTCAAGTTTAAGGTGTTTAATCATTGCACAGATAAAAATTATCTATAAAGATATTAATTTTTCCTAAATTAGTTAAGGTGGACGAGTCACTAAATTCTCAAAGGAGATACAATTATAATTTTTAAAATAATATCCCAGTAGATGCCAAGATCTCTGAAATAAGAGAGAAAAAACTTGCCTTATTTTCACCGTAGTTAATGTGTACAAATTTTCGTTAAGTGGTAGTTTTTAAAAAGTTTTACACCTTTATCTAGCAAGGGTAATATAAAATTTCACAAAGAATAAACTTCTTAATTTGTAGACTCCCTGAAGAGACTGTCAGTATAAGTGGTCTGACTTGGTTTTTAAATAATAGGTGAAATCTGATCCCTCTTGTGACCAGTTCAAGTTTGTCTAGGAGCCCACTTCCACTTATCTGTTGATACTGGATACTGCTGGATTATAACAAATTAAAACAAGGCTAATTTTTATAAACTATACATTCAGCTGGGATACACAGGATTTGAGGATGACAGAAACAAAAAATTTTCATAGATCTCAATTATATTTAATCTGTTCCTTGCAACTTGAATTCTTTTATATAAAAAAATACTGCAGCCCTCACAGTTGCTAGTCCAAGTTCCTCAGGCAACACTCCTACCATTAGATTGCTAATCAAATCAAATTCTAAACTCCATTCAGAATCTAAAAATATCAGTACCTGAAGGTAACATGCTTTCGATCTTTCATTAAAAATATTTTACAACTACCTTCAAAAATCTCTTTCCAGACAGAAAACTCAGAAAGTAAATATTTACATGAGGTATTTAAGAATTTAACAAATAAATGCTGACCTAAATTATTTTCAGAATTCTACATACAAAGTGAGAATTTTAATCTCTACTTTTAGTATATTTTTAATAAATATACACGGTTGCAAAGGATTCTACCTCCCACTTATTTTTTTAACTAATATTAATATATAAAACTTAACTTTATAGACTTGTAAGTCAGGAATAAAATCACATAAACAAAAGAACTACAGAAAAAGCTCCTTGGCTATAAGGGTCATGACCTACTCACATTTGTACCTACAGCTGTTAGCATAATGCTGGCACACTAATCGCCCCCCCCCCGCAAAAAAACACAAGTAGCTGAATTAATTATTTTTTAATTAGTTAAGAAACAGAAAAATTTCTAGGAATTTTAAATGCTTCTGATTAAAAAAAAGCAGGAAAGAAAAAACCATACAATTAAATATTATAACTGAATTGAGACATTTACAAAAGAAGACTAAAATTTTAAGTTATGCTCAAAAATTTTACTACTTTTCAGGGCACCAAAGGACACAAATTTGTTCTACCTGTCCCTTGACACAATGAAAGTTAACTTTTCTTAATTATCCCAAAAAAGACCAGCCTAGGGATTCATCCGATTGCAATGCAATAAACTAAGACAGACAGCCTGGAAGCGTTCTTAATGATACACGCAGGTTTTGTCAAAAGTAATGAATGCAGTGCCGACCTAGAACTTAATATGACTCTGAGTTTCTGATAACTGAAGCCAAAGCTATAATCACAAAACAGCAAACCTCTGAAGAAAAGTACAATGGGAGTAAAAGAAGACTCACAGATCCTCGGAGAAATAAAATTGGAATCCCAATGCCAAACCTTCCTCCTAAAATGGTCACAGCAGATAAGAGCTGGAATGCTTGTGGACCAAAGTCCTGTGTATCGTCTGAGTCTTCAAGGGAAAAGCAGTGATCCAATCTAAATAAAAACAACACATTAAGAAAGTTTAGTCAAGCCATGTACCTTTAGAAATTAAAAGAATTAGTGTAATAATTAAATAAATTGTAAAAAAAAAAAATCCAATAAAAAACATTTCAAATGTGCCAACTGCTTCAGAAACTACAAAGAAAACTCACACAGCAAAGAGCATGTGAAGTATGTAGAACATGAAACATAAGCTGTAATACAGCATCACAGGCACGTCATGTTGATGTTTCTCAAACCCTAGTGCCCCAGAACCCAAGTTTCACAGGAGGTACTTTGGCCCAAAAACAGATGAGAAAAAGGTTCAAGCAGGCAGAAATGTAGGGTTATTACTTGAAGCACTTTACTTGATCGATTGTATAAATGCTGGAATTTTGCGTTAGGTTTTGATTGAAGAAAAAGGGTTATTGCCCTCACTCCCCAAAAAAGTTTTGAACTGAACAAAAAAATCTCCTGTGCAATCAATCATTAGTTTAAAATCTAACCACTGTAAAATATGACCAAAGATGATAAACTGTTCATTGAAGACCATTTAGAAGTTAAATTCCTAAGCCATCCTTCAAGCAGATTTGAAATTATCATTAATATAAATGAAAATTCTTTAGAGCACATTGAGAACAAAAGAACTTAAGAGAAAATCTACTAAAACAGCTCAACTACCTAATTCAGTTGCTTTCTTTATAATAAATATCTTTGAAATAACAATAAGAATATAGTCAGTATTCTAGATATATTTGGGGGGAAAAGGCTACATTTAGGTTTATTCTCTACAATAACTATTTTAGCAAGATACTTAGCTCATTAATTTTCTTTTCTACTATGAGTATTTAAAGTTATCAAATTCCCGTAAAGTACCACCTATGCTGCAGCATACAAGTTGTAGTGTACATTACTGTGATGATCACTAAGCTCTAAAAATGTTTTAATTTCCAGTCTGAGTTTTCCCTTGATTGATGAGTTATTGTAAAACATTATTTTAAATTTCCAAATGAATGAGTGTTTTTCTGCTTACCCTCTGTTTACTTCTAATTCACTTGCATTCTGGCCAGAAAATGTAGTGTGTTTGATATCAAGACACTAAAAATTTGAAACAGTCTAACACAGAGGTCAGAAAACTTTTCCTATAAATGGTCAGACAGTAAATAGCTTAGGCTTTGTGAACCATATGATCTCTGTGACACAACTACTTAGCTCAACTTTGCAAGAGTCACAGATAACACATAAACAAAAGTACACGTCTGTGTTCCAAGAAAACTTTATTTATGAAAACCAGCTACAAGTGCATTTGGTCCAGGGGCCACAATTTGCCAACCACTGCTTATAAATATGCTACCTATGTTTGAGATCAGATCAGATCAGATCAGATCAGTCGCTCAGTCGTGTCCGACTCTTTGCGACCCCATGAACCGCAGCACGCCCGGCCTCCCTGTCCATCACCAGCTCCCAGAGGTCACTCAGACTCGCATCCATCGAGTCAGTGATGCCATCCAGCCATCTCATCCTCTGTCGTCCCCTTCTCCTCCTGCCCTCAATCCCTCCCAGCATCAGAGTCTTCTCCAATGAGTCAACTCTTCGCATGAGGTGGCCAAAATACTGGAGTTTCAGCTTTAGCATCATTCCTTCTAAAGAAATTCCAGGATTGATCTCCTTCAGAATGGACTGGTTGGATCTTCTCGCAGTCCAAGGGACTCTCAAGAGTCTTCTCCAACACCACAGTTCAAAAGCATCAATTCTTCGGCGCTCAGCCTTCTTCACAGTCCAGCTCTCACATCCATACATGACCACAGGAAAGACCATAGCCTTGACTAGGCAAACCTTTGTTGGTAAAGTAATGTCTCTGCTTTTGAATATGCTATCTAGGTTGGTCATAACTTTCCTTCCAAGGAGCAAGCATCTTTTAATTTCATGGCTGCAGTCACCATCTGCAGTGATTTTGGAGCCCAGAAAAACAAAGTCTGACACTGTTTCCACTGTTTCCCCATCTATTTCCCATGCAGTGATGGGACCAGATGCCATGATCTTCGTTTTCTGAATGTTGAGCTTTAAGCCAGCCTTTTCACTCTCCACTTTCACTTTCATCAAGAGGCTTTTTAGCCCCTCTTCACTTTCTGCCATAAGAGTGGTGTCATCCGCATATCTGAGGTTATTGATATTTCTCCCGGCAATCTTGATTCCATCTTGTGTTTCTTCCAGTCCAGCATTTCTCATGATGTACTCTGCATATAAGTTAAATAAACATGGTGACAATATGCAGCCTTGACGTACTCCTTTTCCTATTTGGAACCAGTCTGTTGTTCCATGACCAGTTCTAACTGTTGCTTCCTGACCTGCATACAGATTTCTTAAGAGGCAGATCAGGTGGTCTGGTATTCCCATCTCTTTCAGAATTTTCCATAGTTTATTGTGATCCACACAGTCAAAGGCTTTGGCATAGTCAATAAAGCAGAAATAGATGTTTTTCTGGAACTCTCTTGCTTTTTCCATGATCCAGCGGATGTTGGCAATTTGATCTCTGGTTCCTCTGCCTTTTCTAAAACCAGCTTGAACATCAGGAAGTTCACGGTTCACATATTGCTGAAGCCTGGCTTGGAGAATTTTGAGCATTACTTTACTAGCGTGTGAGATGAGTGCAATTGTTCGGTAGTTTGAGCACTCCTTAGCATTGCCTTTCTTTGGGATTGGGATGAAAACTGACCTTTTCCAATCTTGTGGCCACTGCTGAGTTTTCCAAATTTGCTGGCATATTGAGTGTAGCACTTTCACAGCATCATCATTCAGGACTTGGAATAGCTCCACTGGAATTCCATCACCTCCACTAGCTTTGTTCGTAGTGATGCTTTCTAAGGCCCATTTGACTTCACATTCCAAGATGTCTGGCTCTAGGTCAGTGATCACATCATCATGATTATCTGGGTCTTGAAGCTCTTTTTTGTACAGTTCTTCTGTGTATTCTTGCCACCTCTTCTCAATATCTTCTGCTTCTGTTAGGTCCATACCATCTCTGTCCTTTATTGTGCCCATCTTTGCATGAAATGTTCCTTTGGTATCTCTGATTTTCTTGAAGAGATCCCTAGTCTTTCCCATTCTGTTGTTTTCCTCTATTTCTTTGCATTGATCACTGAAGAAGGCTTTCTTATCTCTTCTTGCTATTCTTTGGAACTCTGCATTTAAATGTTTATATCTTTCCTTTTCTCCTTTGCTTTTCGCTTCTCTTCTTTTCACAGCTATTTGTAAGGCCTCCCCAGACAGCCATTTTGCTTTTTTGCATTTCTTTTCCATGGGGATGGTCTTGATCCCTGTCTCCTGTACAATGTCACGAACCTCATTCCATAGTTCATCAGGCACTCTATCTATCAGATCTAGGCCCTTAAATCTATTTCTCACTTCCACTGTATAATCATAAGGGATTTGATTTAGGTCATACCTGAATGGTCTAGTAGTTTTCTCTACTTTCTTCAATTTCAGTCTGAATTTGGCAATAAGGAGTTCATGGTCCGAGCCACAGTCAGCTCCTGGTCTTGTTTTTGCTGATTGTATAGAGCTTCTCCATCTTTGGCTGCAAAGAATATAATCGATCTGATTTCGGTGTTGACCATCTGGTGATGTCCATGTATAGAGTCTTCTCTTGTGTTGTTGGAAGAGGGTATTTGCTATGACCAGTGCATTTTCTTGGCAAAACTCTATTAGTCTTTGCCCTGCTTCATTCCGTATTCCAAGGCCAAATTTGCCTGTTACTCCAGGTGTTTCTTGACTTCCTACTTTTGCATTCCAGTCCCCTATAATGAAAAGGACATCTTTTTTGGGTGTTAGTTCTAAAAGGTCTTGTAGGTCTTCATAGAACCTTTCAACTTCAGCTTCTTCGGCGTTACTGGTTGGGGCATAGACTTGGATTACTGTGACATTGAATGGTTTGCCTTGGAAACAAACAGAGATCATTCTGTCATTTTTGAGATTGCATCCAAGTACTGCATTTCGGACTCTTTTGTTGACCATGATGGCCACTCCATTTCTTCTGAGGGATTCCTGCTCACAGTAGTAGATATAATGGTCATCCGAGTTAAATTCACCCATTCCAGTCCATTTTAGTTCGCTAATTCCTAGAATGTCAACATTCACTCTTGCCATCTCTTGTTTGACCACTTCCAATTTGCCTTGATTCATGGACCTGACATTCCAGGTTCCTATGCAATATTGCTCTTTACAGCAATATTGCAATATGTTTGAGAAGTAGTTTCTAATTCAGTGCTCCTCAGCCATCATGTTGCAAATGCATTATAGCTGTCCTGAAGGCTAATCCCTTCAGACCGTAGGTTCTGAACACAATCTAGACTCAAGTAGCCTCATGTGCTATACAAATATTATCATTAACTATGTGGGTCATGAAGTAAAAATGTCTGAGACACATTACTCAAACTGCTTGATACAGGCTTCTCTATATACCACAAATCGATAAATCAAACTTGTTACTGTATTGACCAGATTACCTCTTGCTTCCTATTTTTTTACTTCTTAGCCTACCAAAAGCTAAAAATTACATCAACCTCTCCTACTTTGGGGCATAGACTTGGATAACTGTGATACTGAATGGTCTGTCTGGGAAAAGAACAGAGATCACGGTGGTGTTTTTGAGACTGCAAAGAAGTACTGCATTTTGGACTCTTTCATTGACTATGAGGACTACTCCATTTCTTCTAAGGGATTCTTGCCCACAGTAGTAGACGTAATGGTCATCTGAATTAAATTCGCCCATTCCGGTCCATTTTAGTTCACTGATTCCTAAAATGTCGAAGTTCACTCCTGCCATCTCCTGTTTGACCACATCCAATTTACCTTGATTCATGGACCTAACATTCCAGGTTCCTATGCAACAATGTTCTTTATAGAATTGGACTTTACTTCCATCACCAGTCACATCCACAACTGAGGGTTGTTTTTGCTTCGGATCAGCCTCTTCAGTCTTTCTGGAGCTGTTTCTCCACTCTTTTCCAGTAGCGTATCGGGCACTATTGACCTGGGGAGTTCATCTTTCAGTGTCATTATCTTTTGGCCTTTTCATACTGCTCATGGGGCTCTCAAGGCAAGAATACGAAAGTGGTTTGCCATTCCCTTCTCCAGTGGACCACATTTTGTCAGAACTCTCCACCATGACCTGTCCATCTTAGGTGGCCCAACATGGCATGGGTCATAGTTGTATTCAGTTAGAGAAGGCTGTGATCCGTGTGATAAGTTTGGTTAATTTTCTGTGTAATCCAAGTATATACCCCAACCACAAAGGCTGAAGAAGGTGAAGTTGAATGGTTCTATGAAGACCTATAAGACGTTCTAGATCTAATATCAAAAAAAGATGTCCTTTTCATCACAGGGGACTGGAATGCAAAAGTAGGAAGTCAAGAAATACCTGGAGTAACAGGCAAGTTTGGCCTTGGAGTACAGAATGAAACAGGGCAAAGGCTAATAGAATTTTGGCCAAGAGGACGCACTGGTCATAGCAAACACCCTCTTCCAACAACACAAGAGACAACTCTACACATGGACATAACCAGATGGTCAATACTGAAATCAAATTCATTATATTCTTCAAAGTTGAAGATGGAGAAGCTCTATACAGTCAGCAAAAACAACACTGGGAGCTGACCATTGCGCTGATCATGAGCTCCTTAATGTAGAATTCAGACTTTAACGGAAGCCATTCAGTACAGAAAACCATTCAGGTATGACCTAAATCAAATCCCGTATGATTATACAGTGGATGTGGCAAATAGATTCAAGGGATTAGATCTGACAGAGTGCCTGAAGAACTATGGACAGAGGTTTGTGATGCTGTATAGGAGGCCATGATCAAGAACATCCCCAAGAAAAAGAAATGCAAAATGGCTGTCTGGGGAGGCCTTACAAATAGCTGAGAAAAGAAAAGAAGCAAAAAGCAAAGAAGAAAAGGAAATATATATACATCTGAATGCAGAGTTCCAAAGAATAGCACAAAGAGATAAGAAAGCCTTCTAAAGTGATCACTGAAAAGAACTAGAGGAAAACAAGAGAATGGGAAAGACTAGAAATCTCTTCAAGAAAATCAGAGCTATCACAGGAAAATTTCATGCAAAGATGGGCACAATAAAGGACAGAAATGGTATGGACCTAAAAGAAGCTGAAGATATTAAGAAGAGGTGGCAAGAATACACAGAAGAATTATACAAAAAAAGATGTTTATGACACAGATAACCACGATGGTGTGATCACTCACCTAGAGCCAGACGTGCTGGAGTGGTAAGTCAAGTGGGCCTTAGGAAACATCACTATGAACAAAGTTAGGGGAAGTGATGGAATTCCAGCTGAGCTATTTCAAATCCTGAAAGATGATGCTGTGAAAGTGCTGCAGTCAATATGCCAGCAAATTTGGAAAACTCAACAGTGGTCATAGGATGGGAAAAGGTCAATTTTCATTCCAATCCCAAAGAAAGGAAATGCCAGAGAATGCTCAAACTACTGCACAACTGCACTCATCTCATATGCTAGCAAAGTAATGCTCAAAATTCTCCAAACTAGGCTTCAACAGTACATGAACCAAGAACTTCCAGATATTCAAGCTAGATTTAGAAAAAGCAGAGGAACCATAGATCAAACTGCCATCATCCATTGGACTGTAGAAAAAACGAGAATTCCACCAAAACATCTACTTCTGCTTCATTGACTATGCGAAAGCCTTTGACTGTGTGGATCACAACAAACTAGAAAATTCTTAAAGAGATGGGAGTACCAGACCACCTTACCTGCCTCCTGAGAAATCTGTATGCTAGTCAAGAAGCAACAGTTAGAACCAGACATGGATCGACGCACTGGTTCCAAATTGGAAAAGGAGTACATCTAGGCTGTATATTGTCATCCTGTTTATTTAACTTACATGCAGAGTACATCATGCAAAATCCTGGGCTGGATGAAGCACAGCTGGAATCAAGATTGCTGGCAAAAATATCGATAACCTCAGATATGCAGATGACACCACCCTTATGGCAGAAAGTGAAGAGGAACTCAAGAACCACTTGATTAAAATGAAAGAGGACAGTGAAAAAGCTGGCTTAAAACTCAACATTCAAAAAACTAAGACCATGGCATCTGGTCCCATCACTTCATGGCAAACAGATGGGGAAACAGTGGAAACAGTGAGAGACTTTATTTTGGGGAGCTCCAAAATCACTGCAGATGGTGACTGCAGCCATGAAATTAAAAGACGCTTGCTTCTTGGAAGAAAAGTTATGACCAACCTAGACAGCATATTAAAAAGCAGAGACATTACTTTGCCGATAAATGTTCATCTAGTCAAAGCTATGATTTTTCCAGTAGTTATATATGGATGTGGGAGTTGGACCATAAAGAAAGCTAAGCACTGAAGAATTGATGGTTTTGAACTGTGGTGCTAGAAAAGACTCTTGAGAGTCCCTTGGGCTGTAAGGAGATCAAATACTAAAGGAAAGCAGTCCTGAATATTCATTGGAAGGCCTGATGCTCAAGTTGAAACTCCAATACTGTAGCCAGATGATGCGAAGAACTAACTCACTGGAAAAGACCCTGATGCTGTGAAAGATTGAAGGCAGGAGGAGAAGGGGACAACAGAGGATGAAATGGTTGGATGGCATCACTGACTCAATGGACATGATTCTGAGCAAGCGCTGGGAGTTGGTGATGGACAGGGAAGCCTGGCGTGCTGCAGTCCATGGGGTCACAAAGAGTCGCACACGACTGAGTGACTGAACTGACCTGAACTAAACTCCTACTTTGATGGTAAAAGTGTTGATTTTTTTCCAGCTATTATGTAAGTTGGGTGCTTTACATATTTGTAGGGGTTTTCTTGTTTAAGGTGCCAATAAGAATTTTCAACGAACTGGTCCATTTCATCTAAATTACTGAATGTATGTGCACTGAATTATTCATAGTGTTTTCTCATTATCCTTTTAATGTCTGTGAAAATTCCTCTTTCATTCCAGATATTGGTAATCTGTCTCTTCTTCCCCCCCACACCCCCTTTTTAGGAGTCTCTATCAATTTTATTGACCTTTTCAAAGAATAAGCTTTTGAGTTCAGTGCTTTTCTCAATTGTTTTCCTGTTTTCTATTTCATTGATTTAGTCCCTTATCTTTACTCTTTCCTTTTTTTTTTTTTGCTTCCTTTAAGCCTGCTGCTGCTGCTGCTCCTAGGTCCCTTCAGTCGTGTCCAACTCTGTGCGACCCCATAGACAAAAGCTCACCAGGCTCCCCCGTCCCTGGGATTCTCCAGGCAAGAACACTGGAGTGGATTGCCATTTCCTTCTCCAATGCATGAAAGTGAAAAGTGAAAGTGAAGTTGCTCAGTCGTGTCCGACTCTTAACGACCCCATGGACTGGAGCCTACCAGGATCCTCCGTCCATGGGATTTTCCAGGCAAAAGTACTGGGGTGGGGTGCCATTGCCTTTAAGCCTACTTTACCCCTATTTTCTAGTTTCTTAAGGTAGAAGCTTAATTACTAATTTGAAATCTTTCTTCTATTGTAAGTATTTAATGCTCTAATTTTCCATTTCAGTATCACTTTAGTTCTATCCCATACACCTTGCATTTTCATTTCATTCAGTTCAAAATATTTTCTGACTTAACTTGTGACTTTCTCTTTGACTAATGGATTACTTAGTAGTGTGTTGCTTAATTTCAAAGTATTTGGAGACTTGCCTCTTATCTTTCTATTGATTTGTAGTTTCATTCCACTTTAGTTACAAAATATATTCTGTATAAATACAAATCTTTTAAATGTGTTAATACTGGTTTTATGACCCAAAATACAGTCTGTTTTCATGAACATTACACTTGCAACTGAAAAGAATGTGCAGTTCCTGTTGATAAATGGTCTATAAAAGTCAATTAGATCCAGATTTCAGACCTGTTAATCCTTACAAACAGCATGAGCCAATTCCTTAAAATCAACCTCTCTCTCTCCTTTATTCTCATTCTCTGTGTATATGTGTGAGTATATGTGTGTACACAAATGTGATGTGTTTCTCTGGAGAACCCTGATGGACACATTCGTAAATTGACGGTTTTATCATCATGTAATATCCTTCTGTAACCCTGGTAATACTTTTTCTCCAAAATCTTCATTATCTGACATTAAAAATAACTCCTGCTTTCTTTTGATTAATGTCTTCAGTTTTTTATCTTTTTTTTTCAATTCTTATTTATTTTTTAATTGGAGTTTAACTGCTTTACAATGTATGTATCCTTTTATTTTTAATCAACTTATATAATTTTATCTGTAGTGAATATTTTGTGGACTGCATATGGTTGGGTCATATTTTTAAACCAATTCTAACAATTTCTTTAAATGGAGTTTTTAGACAATTTACATTTAATATAACTATTGATATGTTTAGATTTAGGTCTACCATCTTATTGGTTTACCTCTTTATAAAAGTAAAATGTTGGAATACTGCTTGTTTTGTCCTCTTTTTAAACAAATAAATTAATTATTTAGTTTTTTTAAAAAACTGCAATAGATATCATTCAATAAAAAATCAATTGAAAATCAATTGAAAAGGAAAAGAAAGAAACAAAGGAAGATTTTTCGAATGTCCATCTAGAAGAAGAAGGTACCTGGACTTGCAATTATCACAGCAGTTTTCAGTTCCCATAATTCCTACAGAGGCCTTTCGTAGCTGTTTGTCTTCAAAATGAGACAAGATGATTCTACCCACGAGAAAATTTAAAATAAAAGAACAAAAACATATATGTTAAATTCAGTGTTGAAAATAATGAGAAATCAACATTAACTGACTCAGCTAGGATCTCATTATTTGGCTTCACTTTATTGAGACACAAAGAAAGTTGCCTTAAAAATTTAGCACATATGTAACACCAGCAAATATTTTCTAAGTATTTCTAATTATTCTGTAAAACATTTTTCTTAAGACTATCATCTATATATCCTTGTTATTGAGTGATATAAAATAAATGATACTTACTGTCGCCTACACTTGCTGGAATAAAGATATTTTTCCATCTTTCCCATCATCTTTAATTTGTATAATCGAAACTTTTCATTGCGTATCTCACTAAGGAGGCACCTGTCAATTAAAAATTCACAGTAATATTAAAATTGTATTAGCACTTTATTTCATTTATTTATTACTGCTTATTTTTTGTAACCTAAATATCCACACCACTAACAAGATAAAGAATATTTCTATCATCTCAGAAAGTTACTGGATCCCTTTCCAGTCAATGCCCCCACAAAAGTTAGGCATTTTTCTGATTTTTTATGAAAACTGCCTTTGAAAGAATGTCACCTATGTCCAAATATCAACTGTTTCATTGCCTATTAAAAACTGGTTAACACTCTAAAGGTTTTCACTTTGGCTTATATGCTATTTCCTTTTTTGGCAATCGTCCTACTGTTCATGAATTTTTACATTTTTCCAGTAAAAGATTATTCTTAAATTTATTTTACATGAGAAACTAAGGCATCTAATCTATATAAGGAATACTGAAAACACTCATTATCCAAATATGAGCCTTTACCATTTCAGCTCTTCAGAAAACCTCTCAGCCTTCTAAAAACTACCTCTTTGTATTATGGAGTTTTATCGGACATCACTGCACATGGAACAACAGACTGGTTTCAAATTGGGAAAGGAGCACGTCAAGGCTGTATATTGTCACCCTGCTTATTTAACTAAATGCAGAGTGCATCATGCAAAATGCTAGGCTGGATGAAGCATAGCTGGAATCAAGATTGCCAGAATAAATATAAATAACCTTATATGCAGATGACACCACCCTTATGGCAGAAAGCAAAGAAGAACTAAAAAGCCTCTTGATGAAAGTGAAAGAGGAGAGTGAAAAATTTGACTTAAAACTCAACATTCAAAAAACTAAGATCATGGCATCCAGTTCCATCACTTCATGGCAAATCGATAGGTAACAATGGAAACAGTGAGAGACTTTATTTTTGGGGGCTCCAAAATCACTATAGATGGTGACTGCAGCCATGAAATTAAAAGACACTTGCTCCTTGGAAGAAAAGCTATGATCAACCTAGACAGCATATTAAAAAGCAGAGACATTCATTACTTTGCCAACAAAGGTCCATCTAGTCAAAGCTATGGTCTTTCCAGTAGTCATGTATGGACCATAAAGAAAGCTGAGCGCCAAAGAATTGATGCTTTTGAATAGTGGTGTTGGAGAAGACTCTTGAGAGTCCCTTGAACTGCAAGGAGATCCAACCAGTCAATCCTAAAGGAAATCAGTCCTGAATACTCACTGGAAGGACTGATGCTGAAGCTGAAACTCCAATACTTTGGCCACTTGATGAGAAGAACTGACTCACTGGAAAAGACCCTGATGCTGGGAAAGATCGAAGATGGAAGGAGAAGGGGACAACAGAAAATGAGATGGTTGGATGACATCACCGACTCGATGGACATGAGTTTGAGTAAGCTCCAGGAGTTGGTGATGGACAGGGAAGCCTGGTGTGCTGCAGTCCATGGGGTTGCAAAGAGTTGGACACGACTGAGCCACTGAACTGAACTGACTGACCAGACATCAGAAAATTATCAAAACTAAGTTCCTTCCTCAAACTTCTTTTCCCATAATGCTGAATTTATATAAACTTTTAAAATAACAAGAGAGACTTT
Source organism: Tragelaphus eurycerus (assembly GCA_935064755.1). Taxonomy (NCBI): domain Eukaryota; kingdom Metazoa; phylum Chordata; class Mammalia; order Artiodactyla; family Bovidae; genus Tragelaphus; species Tragelaphus eurycerus. Next base: position 3,480,087 of record CAKXYN010000034.1, on the reverse strand, counting down.
TTTAAGTACTGCTGCTATACCTTACGCTGACTCTCTTAATTTTACTTTTCTATGAAGAAATTCCATGACTATCACCTATAAGATGATGAGAATCTCCCAAATAGTTTTTGCATATCTTTCTAAGAATAAATATAAGTCTGAGTTGAACAGGTTACAAATACTTCAAAAGAAAACAACGCAACCTACAAGATCTAGGTGATAATACTTCTCCTCATCAAAAGGGAACTGACTCACTCATATTTTGACTATACAACCTTCAGACTGATAAAAATACTGATAGAAGTACAATTCTTAAGGAAGATACCAAGAGAATATCTGGTATCCAGTAAAAGAGTATCCAGTTAAGAGAGTTCTGGCAAGTCTGAACACACAAATGACCTCTGATTCAAAAACATTCTTATCCTTTGACACCACCAACCACCGTGCCCTTCCATGTAATTTCTCTAAAAAGTCTCTTTGGACAACTGACTCTAGTTCCTAGTTCAGCCATCCAGTCTCATTCCTAGCTCCTTGGCTAAAAATTCAGTCCCTATTTTGCAATGATTTGTTTAAGTCACCTCCTTTTCCTCAGAAAGAACAAAGGAAGCAAATGCCCACACTCTGAGAACAAGATCCCTTATTTTTGGTTCCAATGATATTTAACACATCAGTTCTGCTAACAAATTGAAGGAAATAAAATAACAAGTTTCTAACAACAAATCAAATGAATATTTGTTCTTCTTATGGGACCATCAAAATAGTTAAAGTATAATATTCCACAGAATAAAAAGAAGTTGAAAAAGAATAAATATTCTGAAAGCAATACCCTAACTAGAAATCAGTTGGAGCCAGTGGAAGATTTATTAAACTGAGACTAATCTGCAAATTATTCCCTTTAAACAAAGATTACAGTAACTATCTGGGTTTTGACTGTTTCAAAAAAATGACTAGCAACTGTAGACATTGAGACTTTGCCAACGGTACGGCTTCTATGATAGAAAAATTTTAGTTGCATATTTACACTGATGACCAGACAAGTTTCTTCTCTTAGTCACAGGATTCTAGCATAAGACAGACTCTAAACATTTCATGAATTACAGTGATCTTTTCATACGAAAATCAGCTATTCCATTTATTCTAATAAAACTCTCTTTTCTCTAATAGAAGAGGTTTGTCATAGGATAGCACAGATTTGGGCCTCTCTTGCTGAATTTTTTTTTATGCTGATTAACTCTATAGTTTCATTTCCTTTAGTATGGATACAAAGAACAACCTGTCTGTATAAAAGATTCAAGTATGGGTTTTCTGGCAACACTATTTGATTACTACTCAGTTAACCTCTGTTAAATCTTAATGAGATAACCATTTAAAATATCTTTGAGACTCAGATAAACAGAAACTGTATCCACTGATGAACCTGCCAAGTCACAATACAAAACTTAAGTTGTTAAGTCTTCAGCATCTTTAACACAATGCACAAATAAAATCAGAACTGGTAGGAATCTACTTATGTTTGATACAATCCCAAATGTTTTTAACAACCCCAAATTTAATAGTGGTATGCAAAGCTGTGTTCTATCCCAATTACTTTAAATTAGTTTATAAAAAGCTTTACAAAGACACTAATGTCAAAAGCACAACCATAAGAAACAAAAGCTACTGACTACTCCTAAAAGAAGCTTAAAATTTATAGCCAACATTCTTACCTAATTAATCCCTATTCTTCTCTCATACCTCAAGTTAACTCATTAGTTCCTCAAGGAAACCTTACCTGATCTTTATAAGTGGGTAAACACAAACCCAATATTACACTGGCTACTCAAGGCAAATTTCCTTCATAGCATGTAGTAGCTATACCGTTACATGTATTTGCTCGATCCTTTCCAAAAGAACTTTTGGTTACTGAAATTTTCAAACACAACCAGAGCAGTAAAATGAACCCTATGTATCCACAGTTGTATGATTCTGTGATTAAGATCTGTCATTCCCGTTATATAGTAAACTCTATAAAAACAGGTACTATTTATCTGCTGCTACTCTGTTAAGTCGCTTCAGTCGTGTCCGACTGTGTGTGACCCCATAGACGCCAGCCCACCAGGCTTTCCCGTCCCTGGGATTCTCCAGACAAGAATACTAGAGTGGGTTGCCATTTCCTTCTCCAATGCATGAAAGTGAAAAGAGAAAGTGAAGTCGCTCAGTCATGTCTGACTCTTAGCGACCCCATGGACTGCAGCCTAACAGGCTCCTCCATCCATGGGATTTTCCAGGCAAAAGTATGGAGTGGGTTGCCATTGACTTCTCTGGTACTATTTATATCTGCTTTTATTTACCACTGGATACTCAGCACAGAGCATAATGCTTGGGACACAATGTTAAAAAAAAAAATTGCTGAGTACTAAAGAAAAATAAAAACTGTATTAGATAAGCACTTTCACCATTTTCATAAAATGGGCTAATAAGTCCACCACATATATGTTAAGTCTTAACTAACTTTTTTTCCCTATGGGTAAAGGAATAAATTGGTAAATCCTGCCACTAAAATTCTGCAAGATGAAGTTTTCCTTTCAACATCAATCTCATAGAACACAAGTGCCAACAAAATACCTGTTTAGTATTTAAGTAGTAAGGCTTTCCTGCCTTTAAACACTAAGCACAATATTTTTCCATGGCAGTCAGTCAGTACAGAGCAACATGATCACTCAGACGGGCAAGGAGAGCGGACATGCTCTCACAGAACAAACAAAAGAAACAAAAATGGTCATTACAGCCAAACTGGAATCGACAGAAGTCATTTGGAATAAGCAGCATGGCAGCATGAGAAAACAAAAACAAAATAAATGGTATCTAAAGTAAATATGGCTGAAGACATATCAAAACTTGAAAGAACTGAAGAGAAAACCAAATCATCAACGAACAATATTTTGAAAGTGTTCCACAAGATCTACGTTACATTCCCAGTATAGTGCTGGTTTAGTTAAATCTTTACACTAAAAGATGTATAGATGAAATTAGTTCATCTCAGCAACTCACCACAAATCTTCTCAAACATCTTGGGTTTTCTTTTGGTTTTAAATGCACTTACACATATTAGTTTGAATTTTGAATGTTGCCTCAAATACTTTTGAAGTTTATATGGAAAGAAAGAAATCTGCAAGGGTGAAAGTAATGAATGTTTTTACCTATTTAGGTTCATGTCTGCTGGAGCCCAGAGAACGTGACAAGAACTTTGAAGTCCATCTCGGCCAGCTCTACCAATCTCCTGGTAATAGGATTCCATTTCCTTAGGAGCACCATAATGAATGACTTGGCGAATGTCAGCTTTATTAATGCCCATTCCAAAAGCTACGGTAGCTATGACACACTGAGAATAAATAACAACATAGTTAAACATTTATCAGAATTAAAACATGTTTCCCTTTGGTAAGTACAATTAGTTCATTCATTACAGTCCCTGCATGCTACTGAATTTAATATGAAAGTGAATTTAGAAAGATGGTAATGATAACCCTGTATGCGAGACAGCAAAAGAGACACAGATGTATAGAACAGTCTTTTGGACTCTGTGGGAGAGGGCGAGGGCGGGATGATTTGGGAGAATGGCATTGAAACATGTAAATTATCACCACTCCAAGTTTGATGCATGATACAGGGTGCTCGGGGCCGGTGCATTGGGATGACCCAGAGGGATGGAATGGAGAGGGAGGTGGGAGGGGGGTTCAGGATGGGGAACACATGTATACCCGTGGCAGATTCATGTCAATGTATGGCAAAAACCACTACAATATTGTAAAGAAAATAAATAAATAAAACTGGGGGGAAAAAAAAAAGAAAGTGAAAGTGAAGTCACTCAGTCGTGTCCGACTCTTTACAACCCCATGGACTGTAGCCTGCCAGGCTTCTCCATCCATGGGATTTTCTAAGCAAGAATACTGGAGTGGGTTGCCATTGCCTTTTCCAGAAGCTCTTCCTGACCCAGGGATCAAACCCAGGTCTCCTGCATTGCAGGCAGACTCTTTACCATCTGAGCCACCAGGGAATTTATATAATTTTGACAAATCACTTACAGCTTAAGAGATTATCTGCCCAATTTACAGATGTAGGACTGGTGACCATCAAATAGGATTTGTTCCCTCTCTACAAAAAGGAGCAAATATCATGGTTCTTCTGAATGCATATAAATACAGGACACAAAAGAGACTCTTAAAAATATATATTAAACAAGCCTTTGGGTTATTCTGAAGTTTCAAGACTGCATCTTAATTTTTCTAGCAGTATTCTGAGGTAGAAAGACAGGTGTGGGGCATGCTCAGTTGTGTCCGATTCTTTGTGACCCCATGACTGCAGCCCACCAGGCTTCTCTGTCCATAGGATTCTTCAGGCAACAATCCTGGAGTGGGTAACCATTCCCTCCTCCAGAGGAGCTTCCCAACCCAGGGATCGAACCCCGGATCTCCTGCATTACAGGAGGATTCTTTACCATCTGAGCCACCAGGGAAGCCCAAAGGTAGGAGGAAGCTGTTCATTAAAGAGATAGAATGAAATATGCATTTCTCTCTGCAAATTTAAAAGGATAAAGCTGGTATAACAGGAATGAATATACAGAGGTGAGATTTACATGACTAGGGGAAATTTTAGGCAAAAATGAGTGATAATTGTCAAAAAAAAACTAAACCCATTTCTTGAAAGGTATTAATTAGAATACAAAAATATGTACAACTCTAAATATACTACATGCCCTATAGAAAGCATTTATAAAGAATACATAAACATACTATTTGAGTATATTGATCTAATCAAAATTATGATATTAATATATTGGGAAAAGAGGGGGCAGAAACTTCTAGACGTGATGAGAAGGGCAGGAAGGGATGTCAAAGAGCTATGTGTTCACCTTTCATAGTGGGGAATTGAGAGATAATGCCTAAATCTATCAGGCAAATAATAAGTATGCTAAGTAGTGGCAGTACAAGCAAATTATTGCAAGATACAGTGGCAAACACCAAAGGAATAAGCTAAAAAAGCTGAGAGTAGGAGAAAGCAGCAGGAAGGAATGATGACTTATGCTTTTCATTTAAGCACCAGAGAACTATTTAGTTTGTTAAACTATGTGTGTGTATAAGTGGTAAATATTAAAGTGCCATTTGAAACAAAAACATGTTAAGATGTACCAAGAGTAGGGAAAAAAGAGGAAGGAAGGACAAATAAAGGGAAGTATGAGAAATGTGAGAGAAAAATAAGCATAGGAATGGAAATAATATTAAGAAAAAGCTTTGTGTGAATACGAGTCACTTTTGCTATATTTGAGTAAAAAAGCAATCTAATAATAATTCCAATATTTATTTTTTAAATGTTATTTCTTATTCAATTTTTCCAACTTTATTGATATAACTGAATTATAACATTGTGTAAGTTTACGATATATAACATGATTTGATATACATATATATTTTGACATGATCAATAACCTCAGTAAGGTTAATACCTCCATCACCTCACATGATTACTGTATGTGTGTCTGTGTGTGTTTGTATGATGAAAATTTTTAAGATCTAATTTTTTTCATGATATTGTCTTTAAAAGAGATCAACCTATTCTACAGATATGATTTTCAAAATATCATTATAACCTTTCAGGTGTAAATGAAAATACTTTATCAAATAATTTACTCATAACCTCATCCCAAAAAAGAAAGGAATTCAACCCATCTTGAAAAGGCAAATAAAATACAAAGGACATAAAATTAAAAGTCAGGATTAAAAGACTGATCACAGACTCAAAACACAAATCTACATCCAAATGTGGTTACATTTCATCATGAAAAATAAGAAAGAAAAAATCTTAGTCCTCCTCATGCCTCTGGGAGATGTTTCTATCTAAATAAATAATTAGTAATAATACGACAAGACAGAAAAACCACTGGTCAATTACTGACTCAAAGATCAATTGTTAAGATTTACTAAGCAGCAGCTAATGAACTTTATCTGATAATTTTCAAGCTTCAGAGATAATAGAATAAATATATAAGCATTTAAGAATTTGGATAAAACCTCTATTCCAGGCAGCTGGGATAGCTGTTCTTGCCTTTGGAAAGAGGAAGAAAGAGAACAGATGCCTTCAGGCAGATATGCACTGCATATCTGTACAGTGAGCTGCATATGCAGAGTTCTAGATACATAGGAAATGGAAGATCTATTGGGCAGAAAATGCAAAACGGAAGTTATGTTCCTCTCAATTTGAGATGAGGACTATTCCAGGCGTATATTGACAGGGGTTGGATATGTTGATAGTGTTGATTTAAACCTATTTACATGTTTGAATTGAAATCCTCCAAAATAATCCGTGTGACACCCACTGAACCAGGATTCTAATCATACGAATCTCAGCTGCAGCACCTCTTGTGAACTTCATCAATATCTTTCTTCTCTCCTTCAGATCAATCCTACTTAGTGCTCCCAGTCTAATGTTTCTATAATACTATTATCTTGTTCAAAAACAGAGCAGTCTGTCACAGTGGTTTTCAAGTTCTGTTTTGCAGAATTCTGAAGATTCTAAGACAACCTCCAAGACACTGACATGGAGACAGGGACGTTCCTGGACTTGGTTCTCCGTCACATCAACTTCAACAAGGCCATTTCTACTTTAATCTGCTTTACCTGTGAGATGGAATGTCATTTAAACAAAAAGTCCTACAGCTTTTCTGGAAAAAATAAGGGAACTTCATACCAACTCCAGCCTGCCTCTCTGCAAGTTTTAAGATCCTCTATAACCTGGCCAAACAACCAATTCAACTCTCTTCCTAAGTCTCCACCAGTTCCTGCCATTTTACCTATACTTTGTGTCCCTCCTTCTCCATACTTCCCTTTTCTCCAACCACTGCAAACTACTCACAATTCCTTGAACCCAGTATGCTCTCTTATATCAAAGTGCCTTGCATACATCAGTCCTTCTTTCCGGAGTTCTATCATCAATTCCTTATCCTTCATCACCCACTAGCCATGCATACCTGATGAACTTCTATTCTGTTCAGATTCTACTCAAACTGCTTATTCCTGGATGTACAACTCCATTTGACAATCTACCTTAACAGCTAGTGTTCCCTCCTCTGTGAACCTAAACACCATTCTGTGTATAGGCTGCCATTTATACTAGCCTGCAACAGTTTTCTTACCTATCTATCTCCCATATTCTATACCGATTCTATCAGAGTGACTGCTTTATGCTCATCAAAACGGTACTCAAAAGTATACACATGAATGAATCACATGGATGTACACCTAAAATTGTTTAATACACATTGCTGTTTTTCCATTTCTGTGCTCGTGCTCAGTCATGTTGAACTCGACCCCATGGCTCCTCTGTCCATGGAATCTTCCAGGCAACAATACTGGAGTGGGTTGCCATTTCCTACTCCAGGGGATCTTCCCAATCCAGGGATCAAACCCACATCTCTTACGTCCCCTGCATTGGCAGGGGGATTCTTTACCACTGCAATTTTAAACAAATAAAATTTCAAGATTAAAATTTGAAGTTCAATCCCAACTTTAAAGAAATTTTGTTTAACTTTTAATATAGTTGATTTACAATGTTTTTTTTTTTATAATGTATTAGTTTCTGCTGTACAGTAAAGTGCATCAGGTATACATATATCCACTCTTTTTTAGATTCCATTCCCATATAGGTCATTACAGAGTACTGAATAGTTACTTGTTCTGTACCATATGGTTCTATTAGTTCCTATTTTATATATAGTATGTATACCTGAAATTAACAATACATTGTAAATCAACTATAATATAAGATACACTTTAAAAAAATTAATTAGAAAACAAAAAACATTATCCCTCCATGAGGGGGGGCAGGGGCAAGGAAGTTGGGGAACACAACAAAGATATTCAATAAAGACTTCATAAATAGCTATTATAGAAATATCTGTCTCCAGTATGGGGAAAAGACAGTAATGATGATCCATCTTCACACCTGAATTTCATCTCTCATGAACCTATGATGAACTTGCTTCCTTAAGTTAATACTCAGTCCTGCATGGTATGTTCCACAGGCTAACTTCAGTTTTTTAAGTTCAGCTGTAACTTGCTCTGTCATTTTTCTGGAAGGACAATAGATGATAGTTGGACCTTCAAATTCCCAAGCAGAACTAAAGAAAAAGAAGAGCAAAAGGACAAATATATATATATACGTGTTTGAGTTTTACATGATTTAATTTCCCTTCTTTTTAAATTTTTAATTTAATTTCATTTTTTAATTTTAATTTACATTTCCTTTTAGTAAAAAACTGAAAGGAGAAAGCATATAAAAAACAATGATATATTTAACAAAAATCTGAAACATTTTGGACATTCAATGTGGAAATAAACTATGTTAAACACAAACACCACTGACTTCAGTTTTTTGTTCAAATTAAAACCAGAGACAGGTTTATTTATTGAAGCACAAGCCTTGCTAAAAACCAACAAACTAATAGAAATACAATTACCATCCTTTTGGAAATGCAGAACACTAGTTTAAAAATTACTCTTCATTTACACAAGAAATGTAATATTTACATAGGAGAATAAAATTTTTACATTATTCTTATCTCTCTTATGATTGTAAAATTCAATTTCTACATGTTTACCAAAAAAGCAAGAACTTTCATGTAATAATAAAAGATCATTTATATAGTTCAACAAAGCATTTATTGGTAATCTTAAGGCTATGTTATAGAAAATAACATGTTAGAAAGCCTATTTTAGAAACCTGCACTTATTAAAAGTTTAAATGATGATTTCATAGAATATTTAATTCCTCAATATATTCATTTACATAAATACATTCATTTATGCTGACCCAACAAATATAAAAAGAACATATCCCTTAGATTTAGAAAGTTATTTTATTTAATTTTTAATGCACACAACCTGTGACACAATTTTAATTTTAGGAATCTATTTTACAAAAATACTTAAAGATCAGCCAAAAGATACATACAAATATTCATGGCAAAACTATGATAATGAAAAATTATCTAAATGTTCATGATCATACACATTCATACTATGAAAGTGAATCAAATATTTAAAAAGTAAATGTATAAAAACCTTTAAGAAGGGAGGAACTAAGATGGCGGACGAGTAAGATGGGGAGAATACTTTCTCCTCCACAAATCCATTAAAAGAACATTTAAATGCTGAATAAATTCTATAAAACAACTTCTGAATGCTGGCAGAGGACATCAGGCACTTACAAAGACAATTCATTGTCTTCAGAATGAGAAAACGAGTCCTGCGGTAACTCCTTTTGCGGAGAAGTGGCGCGGACACCAGCATTTGCTATTGGCAAGTGGGGGCTGGGCTAGGAGGAGCGGTGAGGCCTGCATCGCTTTGAGAAAGGATTTGGCCTGGCTATCTCGAGTGCTATCTGAGAGAAATAACCAGACTGTCAGTTATCTACTACATCAAAAGCCAGCCCTAACTTAAGACACCACCAGGACTATGTACGGAACAAAGGGCTGCACAGAATTGGCCGGCTGCAGGCCGTCCCACTCCGGTGACAGGCGGCCAGGGCCAGAGGTGGGCAGTCACAGCCCTAGAGAGACACTGTCTACGGAACTGTGAGTAGGTTTCTGTGCTGACTCAGGCTTCTTGGGGCTCTGGATGGTCAACATCTGCCTGAGAAAATGTGCTGGTTGTATACCCAGAAAACTGAGCGGCGGGGAGGCGATAAGTCGCAGCAGCTGCGCTCGATAAACACTTCATCACCTGCGCTACTCGGATCTGGGGGGCATAAAACGCAGACTCAACCGAATCTGTGCTTCTGAGGATTATCCGAGTGCCTGAACCTGGCCGGATCTGGGAAGGGCATAAAATGCAGACTCAACCGAATCTGTGCTTCTGAGGATTATCTGAGTGCCTGAACCTGGCCGGCTTAGATTTGGGTGTTCATCTCTGCCCCCTCTGTAACAGGGCAGAGATCAGATATTGAAAAGATCAGTAAACCGCCTCAATAAAGAGAATTCAACAAACTACCAGAATATAGTAAGGACACTCTCAAAATGACAAAAGAATACCCAGCAGCTAAAGGAACAGGATAGATGCCCACCAAACCAAACCAAAGAGGAAGAGATAGGGAATCTACCTGATAAAGCATTCCGAATAATGATAGTGAAATTAATTCAAAATCTCGAAATCAAAATGGAATCACAGTTAAAGAGTCTGGAGACAAGGATTGAGAAGATGCAAGAAAGGTTTAACAAGGACCTAGAAGAAATAAAAAAGAGTCAACACATAATGAATAATGCAATAAATGAGATCCAAAACACCCTGGAGGCAACAAATAGTAGAATAACAGAGGCAGAAGATAGGATTAGTGAATTAGAAGATAGAATCCTAGAAATAAATGAATCAGATGAGAAAAAAGAAAAACGCATCAAAAGAAATGAGGACAATCTCAGAGACCTCCAGGATAACATTAAACGCTACAACATTCGAATCATAGGAGTTCCAGAAGAAATTCTCCAAGCCAGGAGGGAATGGCAAGACATAATTAAAGTGATGAAAGAAAATAACTTATAGCCTAGATTATTGTATCCAGCAAGGATCTCATTCAAATATGAAGGAGAAATCAAAAGCTTCACAGATAAGCAAAGGTTGAGAGAATTTTGCACCACTAAACCATTTCTCCAACAAAAACTAAAGGACATTCTCTAGATAGGAATCACTAAAAGGGTGTATAAATTCGAACCCAAAACAATAAAGTAAAACCTATTTATCAATAATTGCTTTAAACGTTAGTGGACTGAATGCCCTAATCAACAGACAAAGACTGGCCGAATCGATACAAAAACAAGACCCCTACATACCTTGTCTACAAGAAACAACCAAAAGACTAAAATGGGTCAAATGGATACAAAAACTAGACCCCTATATATGTTGTCTACAAGAGAACCACCTTAAAATAGGGGATATATACTGACTGAAAATGAAGGGCTGGAAAAAGATTTTCTATGCAAATATGGACCAAAAGAAAACAGGAGTAGCAATACTCATATCAGATAAAATTGACTTTAAAGATCTTGAAAAGGAGACAATCAAGGTTATACATAACGACTTAAAGGAACAATTCAAAAAGAAGTCATAACAATTATAAATATATATGCACCCAACATTGGAGTGTTGATATATCTAAGACAAACATTAATTAATATGATAGAAGAAATATGCAACAATACAATAATAGTGGGAGACTTTAATACCCCACTCATACAATCTGGCTGCAATAGACAAAGTAAAGAGGAAAACATATTCACTTATGAGCCTCAAAAAATTCAGTTCACTCAGGAGAGTTTAAAAAAAAATAGACTTATTTGTTCACTCTATAAAGGTTTATTGACTATTTTACGGGCCTGGTACCACTTTGGGTAGTAGGGAGGAAGAAGTGACAAATGCGACCCTGTCCTAAATAATATATTGTGGTAAAGATAAACCTACCAATACAAAATACCAAGATGTGCCTAAGATGAGGACACCCAAACTGGACTTTTTGTTTCCTGAACTTTTCATTTCCAGATCAAACCTCCTAATATAGGATGAATTCAACATGATTTTTTTTAAGTGTTCTTTGTGATTAAAAACAGAAAGCCATTGGTTAAGAAATTACATATACTCCTCCACACCATCACTCCCCTTCTTTCTTCCCATTTCCCACCCTCATTGATCCTTTCCTTTGTCCATTTTCCCATGCAAAAAGAAAAAAAAAAACCTTTAAGAAGGACTATGGTAAAAATCATTGAAAACCTAGAAAAAAAAATGCAGCAATTTTACTCTAAGAGTCTTAACTAAATAATCTACCCAAAGCAATTTTTGAGAGTGACCAAATGGGCTTCCATGTCAAAATTTCACTCCATGGAGTGAAAAAAAAAATGCAAATTATCTTTTTAATGTACAAGAATCTCATAAAAAAATATTTATCAAAGAAGAACTGTGCACCAAAACGTGAATACTGTAACATCTTAAAACATTAAGGCCTAATTTAAGAAAACACAATATACAGAAAGATAACAGAGATACAAAAAGGAAGAAAATTGCAAACAAAATGGACATACTACCACACCATTTATGTGGCAAGCTAACAACAACAAAAACAAGTGAGAGCACATATTTGCATAGTCTAAGACAGAGAACAGAAGCCTAGAAAGTAAACGCAAAAATATCAACAGCGAAAACTGAGGAATGGGATTGGAGAAATCCAAGTACTCTTCAGTTTACATGCATCTGTACTGTTCAAAATGATACTAACTATGGATCACTTTTTACATTAAAAAAAAAAAAGTAGAAAATATAAAAATTTAAATTTATAGAACCAAAAAATCAAAGCAGTGAACATTCCTATTGACTACGGCAGTGAAATGACTGGAAGAAGGGCCTTGGTCTTTGTCTTCTCTGCCAAAAGAATTCATAAGAGACCAGCCTTTATTGGAGGCAAAGCATGTGCGGAAGAAAACAAAGGCAAACTCGTAGAGTGAGCTGCATCCACTGAGGTGCCTGAGATTGCTTATATGAGGGTGCTCTTCAGGTTATGTCTAGCCAGTCATCTCGCTTGTTCCCATATTTGGCCTGTCTCAGGGTTCTTCCTTGGTCAGCTAGAAGGTTTCTGGGAGGTTGGCAGGACACATCATGGGCTGGCATCTCTTCCTTTCTTTTCCCCTTCCATAGAGTTGCATTATCCAGAATTCCTTAGAGGACAACTGAGGACATTCTCTGCACACGTTGGGATGAGAAAGCCCCTTGACCACAGCAAGAGGAAATTGTGGTCTCAGGGCCCAGTGCTCCCAATGGCATCTTCTCTCAAAGTGTCAACTGGAAACTGTTTGCAGCAGCTCAGCCTGGGGCCCGTCTATTGCCTACCTCACATCCCATCTGAGATTCCTGGACACCAGGGAATTTTTATTGGGAGGATGCAAGGCAAAGGTCCACCTTCTGTAGCTTCTTCAGGCTGGCACTGGGCTCGTGGACCACAGAACTCTAATCCTGCCTTGCCACAGAGCCCCAGGGAGACCTCTGCTGGGGTTCCAGAAGAATCTGTCTCAGGGAGTGGCTAGAACCCCTGCATCACCATCATCTTGACATGGAACTGCTGCCACCTCGAAGAAATAAACTTAACATACCAGATGCATGGCTTTTGTCAACTGGGAAGACTCAGAGCAGGAGCTCTGATGGATCTTCCCAGCCCAGGAATCAAGCCTGCATCTCTTATGTCTCCTACATTGGCAGGTGGGTTCTTTACTACTAGCGCCACCTGGGAAGCCCAAGGTAGAGATGTCTTTTCGTCTTTGGAATATCGAAGCCAAATACAGCTTATTTTCTATCTGGAAATAGCTGCCTACTTCCAAGATTTATAATGTAGCCCATGTATTTAACTTGTTGCTTTGAGATCTGCCCCTTTCTCTGGGAGACCCTATAATCTCGAGTCCCAAGGAAATTAAGAATTGCAATGGAGTTCTGATCTGAGGCCTCCATGGAGGGGCTACATATTAATATATCTACATACTGTAGAACAGGCCCTTCTTTTAGGCATATTTCCCTTAGTTCCTTTCCTAGGGCCTGGGCGAGCAAGTGTGGGCTCTCTCAAAACCCCTAGAGCAATACTATCCAGGTATATTGTTGCATCTGACCCAAGTGGGAGTTGGTCCACTCAAAGGAAAACAGATACCGTGATGAGAGACGAACTGGGATGCAAAAGAAGGCATCCTTGAGGTTGAGCACAGTAAAACATTTAGCATCTTGAGGGGGCTGGACTAAGATGCTGTAAGGATTAATCATAAGGGGATGTATAGGAACCACTCTTATCATTTACTGCTCAGAGACCATCCACCATGCTATATTCCTCATTTGTATTTAACAAAAAAAAGGTGGAGGGGGCGCTGCTCGGGACCTCCTAACCATAATACGGTCAGGGAACTCAGAAGGAAACTCAGAAGGTCTCTCCCCATTAGTGGGGTAGGACACTCAGTGACAACCAAAAAGGCACGTGAGCCCACTTCAGTTCAGTTCAGTTGCTCAGTTGTGTTCAACTCTTTGAGACCTCATGACTGCAGCACACCAGGCTTCCCTGTCCATCACCAACTCCTGGAGTTTGCTCAAGCTCATGTCCATCAAGTCGGTGATGCCATCCAACCACCGCATCCTCTGTTGTCCCCTTCTGCCTTCAATCTTTCCCAGCATCAAGGTCTTTTCTAATGAGTTAGCTCTTCACATCAGGTGGCCAAAGTATTGGTGCTTCAGCTTCAGCATCAGTCCTTCCAATGAATGATTTCCTTTAGGATTGACTGATTGGATCTTCTTGATCAGTCCAAGGGACTCTCAAGAATCTTTTCCAATACCACAGTTCAAAAGCATCAATTCTCTAATGCTCAGCCTTCGTTATGGTCCAACTCTCATGTACATACACGACTACAGCTTTGACTATACAGACCTTTGATGGCAAAGTAATGTCTCTCCTTTTTAATATGCTGTCTAGGTTAGTCATAGCTTTTCTTCCAAGGAGCAAGTGACTTGATTTCATGACTGCAGTCACCATTTGCAGTGATTTTGGAGCCCAAGAAAATAAAGTCTCTCACTGTTTCCACTATTTCCCCATCTATTTGCCATGAAGTGATGGGACCAGATGCCATGATCTTAGTTTTTTGAATGTTGAGTTTTAAGCCACCTTTTTCACTCTCCTCTTTGACTTTCAAGAGGCTCTTTAGTTCCTCTTCACTTTCTGCCATAAGAGTTGTTATCATCTGCATATCTGAGGTTATTGATATTTCTCCCAGAAATCTTGTTCCAGCTTGTGCTTCATCCAGTCCGGCATGTCACATGAAATACTCTGCATATAAGTTAAATAAGCAGGGTGACAATATACAGCCTTGACGTACTCCTTTCCCAATTTGGAACCAGTCCATTGTTTCATGTCCAGTTCTAACTGTTGATTCTTGATCTGCATACAGATTTCTCAGGAGGCAGGTCAGGTGGTCTGGTATCCCCATCTCTTGAAGAATATTCCACAGTTTGTTGTGATCCACACAGTCAAAGGCTTTGGCGTAGTCTTTAAAGCAGAAGTACATGTTTTGCTGGAACTCTACTGTTTTTTCTATGGTCCAACAGATGTTGGCAATTTGATCTCTGGTTTCTCTGCCTTTTCTAAATCCAACTTGAACATCTAGAAGTTCTCTGTTCATGTTTAGTTGAAGCCTCGCTTGGAGAATTTTGAGCATTACTTTGCTACCATGTGAGATGATGAGACCAAATACTGTTCAAACTGGCAAGTGTGATTCCAGGGAAGTAACAGGTGTGAGGCTTTTCACTGACACCTGTCACTGTGCAGCCTTTAGACAAAAAAAGGTCCAGAGTAAGAAGTCAGGCGAGTCAGTGGCTTCTGTATCAATTAAAAAATCGATCTTCTTTCCGCCACATCAAAGATGACCCGGGCTCCTTGATGGAGATAGACATCTCAGGGCAGGCATGGGGGAAGCTGCCAGGACACCTCAGGAGCCCAGCATGGTCATCTCAGAAGCAGGAGTCCCTCTTCCTCTTCAGGACCAAGCCTGTCTACAGACTGGGCATGGCCTGGGAGGCTCCTTCTGGCATCCACAGGCCCAGTGGTCAGTTGACTTGCCTTTGAAGCATTCCCCCTTGTTGGTCTTACCTCTGATGTTTGACACCTGCTGTCCCCTCTCAGTGGCCCTGAAGTTGCAAAGCGTGTCCGACAGCAACCCTTACCAGCTGAGCTTTGGCTCTGGCCTGCCTCAATTCACACTGAGTCCTTTCCTTCTCCTCAGCTTGGGGCATCAGGGTTTGTGGCCTTGATTGTAACATTTGAAGTCTTCACCTATTGTCATAGGGGCAAACTGAATGATAAAAGGTAGTCCCATAGGGACTGACCCTCCGGAGTGGAGGTGTCTATGTTAGTAAACGTTCCAAAAGCCTCCACAAGCTGTCCCCATAAGAGGGCTGGATTTTCTTCTTTCTCTTGGGTCACTTCCTTGACCCTTTCATAGCTGACTGGTTTTCTAATGCATTCCTCATTCCTTCTAACAGGCACTGAATCATGTGGTTCCTAGCCCTCATGCCCACCAGGAAATCATCATCCCAAGCGGACTCTGCATCCCCACCGTATCATAAACGCTGGGTTGGGCCCTGGCAAGCTGCTCAGTGTGCCCTGAGGCTGCCATCCAAACCCTCTGCTTCTCCTCACAGGTCCAGCAGGTAGTGAGGATTAGTTAAACATCCTTCCAGGCTAAATCAAGTGCCAGGGTTAGGGCCTGAAATCCTTCAGTAAACCTACTAGGGTTTTCAGAACACTGGCCCAGTCTTTGTTTGCACTCTGCTGAATCAGTTAAAGAGAAGGGCATGCGCACTCAGACTGTGCTTTCACCATCTGCCGCTTCCCTGGGAGGACACATTCTCCCTGATCCTGAGTGACTGCAAGTCCCACCTATGAGATACCTCAGTGGTGGGATTAGCTTTTTCATCCTGGGGTCACTTCAGTTCAGTTGCTCCGTCGTGTCTGACTCTGTGACCCCATGTACCGCAGCATTCCAGGCCTCCCTGTCCATCACCAAATCCTGGAGTTTACCCAAACTCATGTCCATTGAGTCGGTGATGCCATCCAACCATCTCATCCTCTGTCATCCCCTTCTCTTCCCACCCTCAATCTTTCCCAGCATCAGAGTCTTTTCAAATGAGTCAGTCTTCGCATCAGGCGGCCAAAGTATTGGAGTTTCAGTTTCAACATCACTCCTTCCGATGAACACTCAGGATTGATCTCCTTTAGGATGGACTGGTTGGATCTTGCAGTCCAAGGGACTCTCAAGAGCTTTCTCCAATACCACAGTTCAAAAGCATCAATTCTTCAGTGCTCAGCTTTCTTTATAGTCCAACTCTCACATTCATACCTGACTACTGGAAAAACCATAGCTGTGCTAGATGGACCTTTGTTGGTAAAGTGCGGTACCAGTGTGTTTAGAGGTGAATAGGGAAGCAAAGTTTGGGATTTGCCAGGGGGATCTGGAGAATTAGGGGTACTTGTAGGAATCAGAGAAGACAATGGCAACCCACTCCAGTACTCTTGCCTGGAAAATCCCATGGATGGAGGAGCCTGGTGGGCTGCAGTCCATGGGGTCACCAAGAGTCGGACACGACTGAGTTACTTCACTTTCACTTTCATGCATTGGTGAAGGAAATGGCAACCCACTCCAGTGTTCTTGCCTGGAGAATCCCAGGGACGGGGGAGCCTGGTGGGCTGCAGTCTATGGGGTCGCACAGAGTTGGGCACAACTGAAGCCACTTAGCAGCAGCAGTAGAATAGGAGAGGCTCGGTTTCCCCATTGAGAGTTGGGGGAAGTTAAATGAAGACCGTCTAGAATGCTGCGAGAATTCTCTGGTTCCCCAAGTCTCTGAGCTGCACAGAGCAGGACTTCGGTAAAGGGACATGAGGGCCTGGACACAGGGAACCTCAGTCCATTGTTCCAACCTGCAGCAAGAATGATCCAATTGCAAGATGGTATGATAATTTACAGACCCATTTTGGGGCCATCTTTCTCCATCACCCAAATTATATAAAAGCCAGGAAGTATTACAGAAAAACTTAAGTTTTTCTTTTCTTAGCCCATCTAATTTAAACAGCTTCCAGTTCTTAAGGACACAGCCCAGAGGGTTCCCTCTGACTTAGGAGGGAGTCCCTTTATGTTGAACAACCTGCAACCAAGAACAAAGAGGCTAACCTAGAAATGTAATCCGGCTTCCCGGAAACATTTACCAGAAGGCTTTAATCTAGATGGGCTTCCCTGGTGGCTCAGATGGTAAAGCTTCTGGCTGCAATGTGGGAGACCTGGGCTCAATCCCTGGGTCAGGAAGATCCCCTGGAGAAGGAAATGGCAACCCGCTCCAGTACTCCTGCCTGGAAATCCCATGGACGGAGGAGCCTGGTGGCTATAGCCCTTGGGTTGCAAAGAGTCAGACATGACTGAACAACTTCACTTTCTTTCTTTTAATCTAGAAGGGGTCCAGGGCGTCCCTGAGATCCCCAGCAACCCTGAATCAGATGTCTTTGGCTGAACTTAGTTCCCTGAATAGAGAAAAATGTTGCAGTTGCCAGGGACTCCCTGGGGAGGTTATTTTGATTGTACAGTCTTATGATTATTCTTCCAGTACTGGGATGTATCCTCCGGGACCAGGCATCTCAAAGATTCAGGTGTGGCAGCATGGAATCAATCAGCCCAAAAAGGCTGTTATTATTAACAGAAGCAAAGCTCGTGTGGAAGAGCACACGGGTGAACTCGCAGAGTCAGCTGCACCCAATAGGGGTGGCATGGATCGCTCATATGGGGCAGTCTTCCGGGTTGTCTCTGGCCAATCATCTTGCTTGTGCCCATATTTGGCCTGACTCAGGGTCGTTCCCAGTGGGTGTGCATGATTCTCAGCCAAGATGGATTCCAGTGCAAAAGTTTCAGGGAGGTTGGCAGGACATGTTACGGGCTGTCACCTCCTCCATCCTTGGACCCCTCCCCTAGAGCTGTGTCATATGGAATTCCTTAGAGGAACGACAGCTAAGGACTTTCTCTGCACATTGTGTCAGGCTGAGAAATCCCCTTAACCATAAGAATGAGGAAACTGTGGTCACTGCCTCAGGGCCCAGTGCTTCTTCTGGCATCTTATCTCAAAGTGTCAGTGTGAGACTGGCTGCAGCTGCTCAGCCTGGGGTCTAATGTCTCCTACCTCACTATTACAAGAGGATTCATTATTTTGCCAAGAGGTTTACTAAAGACTGTTATTTCCTCATAACAACTTTCTGAGAGGGGGAAAAAATAACCTATTCTCATTTAATCAAGTTAGATAGGTGAGACAGGCTTATTTGAATTAAACGCATCATGCATATAGAAAACAAATAAGGTAAGACTTTAAGAAATATGGTGGCTCAATGAAGAGAAAAAATGTGAATACAGATAAACAAATAGTAGAATTAAATGAAAGGAAGAAAATGAAGATAACAGGTAACACCTTGAAGTCTTAACTTTCCCTCCATCACAGTGCTCATTAAGAGGAAAATTTTTTTCTTTTTTTCGTTTCTGGCCAAGTCACATGGCATGTGGGGTCTTAGTTACCCGACCAGGGATCAAATTCATGCTGCCTGCAGCAGAAGCATGCGGCCCTAACCACTGGACTGCCAGGGTATTTCCAAGAGGTAAACTTCTATTTGTCCAAGTTCTACAGAGAACATTCTGACTCTTCAAGGTTCCCTGCTACCACAACTCTTCTTGGAAGATGCAAAACAAGTGCAAAATCACTTCGGATTTGCTTTTAGAAAAACCATTCACAGTATCAAAATCTTTGGATGGTCTTAGGAAAGAGGGAGCCACAAAAAAAGGAACACAAAGACTCAGGGGATGCGCTCTCAGGTGATACATCTGAAAACTGTATACAGATGCACCAGGGAGTCCTGAGGAGCAAGGAGGGCTGTTAAGAGAGGCTATACTAGTCTGAGCTAAGAAGTAATACAAACCTCAATTAGTAGAATTAATATGAACGACAGTGAGAAGAAATCATTTATATAAGATATGATAAGAAGACAACATAATCGCAGCGTCACAGTGTTGGGAGGAAAAAAGGCAAGCACAGTTTCAAAAAGGATAGGGTTATTAGGAAGAAACACCACAGAGCTTGAGAATACTATGGACTAAAAAGGATCAAGTATTAGGAAAGAAAATAAGGATCTGATTGTGGAGACGCTAACACAGGACAGTCAAGCCAACAGCGAATTCTATGTTTAAATTCACCCTAAAAGACCTTAAGAGTTACTTTAGGGTTTCCTAACCTAGGATCAATCTTCTTTTTATTACTTTCGGAGAAGGAAAATACTAACAATGTTCTTTAAATTCTATTTTCCTAGATTTGCTTTGTATTTGTATGGATAGGACAATTATTTCCATTTACTCTAACTTCACATTTCATAATGCGAAATTTATAAGTTTTTCACTGAGAAAACAGATCAGAGAAGCTTTCTTAGCATACATACAAAATGTCCAAAAACAAAATAAATAGGAAGACGTGCTAGTGACAGTTTCTACATCACTAAAATGAAAATAATATGTAGCTTACAGAACAGTTATAAAAATCAAACTAGATCATTTATATGAAGCACCTAGATACTACTTGATACATGATATGGGCTCAAAAAGTATTTAAATTGCTTAAAACTCAAGTTAGTCATATAACTAGTGAACTAGGCAGAATTCAGATAAAAGACTCATTTGATTTTTTTGTAAATTTGTCATTTATTAAGAGTATAGTGAAAGTCACTCAGTTGTGTCCGACTCTTTGCAACTCTGTGGACTATAGAGTCCATGGAATTCTCCAGACCAGAATACTGGAGTGGGTAGCCTTTCCCTTCTCCAGGAGATCTTCCCAACCCAGAGATCAAACCCAGGTCTCCAACCCAGGTCTCCCGCAATGCAGGCAGATTCTATACCAGCTGAGCTACCAGGAAGCCCATTAAGAGTTTATGTCCTCTTCAAATAACAGTATGGAGTATAAAAATATAAGAAAAATTAGTTTCTCCCTTCCTCAGTCACTGATTATATAACATCACACTTGAACTGAGCTAAGCAGAATTTCAAATATGTTAAATATACATTCCAAAGAGATAAGTTTTAAAAATAAAATACATTTTTTATAAAGAACAAAACAGTTACCAAATTTATCAACCATGAAATGCTCACCTTGACTTATAGACAAGAAACTGCTTCAGATCCTGGAGGATGTCTCCTGTTTTTTGCCCAACTTCTAAATACAAGTTTGGTCGATCAAAACCAGTACAGGTTATCTGAGGATCCTTCAGGTTTAAGCAACATACAATGTCTTCTCGGACTGAAGAACCTGCCGTAGCAGTCAGTGCAACAATTGGAACCTGAAATAAGGAAGTGATTTTTAACAAAGGAGAGAGGTTGTTAATTCCCAACATTTCTACTGCCTTCTTAGAAAGACATTGGAAGACAATTACAGGAAGAATAGAGAACAGTGATAAAAATGAAACTTTAAAATTATTCTTTCAAAGAAGAAGAAGAAAAACACTTTCTTTTTACTTGTTTCTCAGCCTTCTAAGAAATCATTCAAACACTAAACTCATAAGATTTCTAAATGCAATTTCTATCTAAAGTTAAATCCACTTATTAGCTATCTACCTCTCCATTTATTATTTATACATTTATAACAGTGCTGGGACAAATGACGGGTAAGTTACGTCTTATCTTTGATAATCTATAATTCATAAATTATAAACCCTGTACTCACTGAAAATTTAGCCATACATAGCCCAACCAAGGCTCTTGTTTTACTCCTATACTAAATACACTGGTATATGGCTTTTCAGATCTAAAATAATAGCTCTCAATTACCTGGATAACCTCTCAACAGTTTTAAATGGTTAACTGCGGCATACAATATAAAAGGAAAATGCAGAAAATAAGACATCTAGGTGAGCTTCCGTCTATGGGGTCCAACAGAGTCGGACACGACTGAAGCGACTTAGCAGCAGCAGCAGCAGTATTAACTGATTCCTTGAGCAACCAAGTCATGTTCTATTTTCAGTACAGTAGACTTCTAGATTTAATTTTTTCATCACTATTATCATTGGGAGTATTAATCAACTATGCAATCATCTCATAATCAGAAAAATTGCTCCTATATAATTAGTTGCTTGATATCCAAGATTACAACTTTCTGAATACTTTTTGGCTTATTATAAAATATGGTAAATAATATGTTCATACACAGCTCTTGAGATGCAATACATTTACCCTGAAAATCAGTTGAAGCAATTACTGTACCTAAGTGAAAATTTAAGTGCAATTTGTAAAAATGCAATTACCGAATTTGAAAAAAGATATAATTTATTAAAAACTGTAAACTACTTTTATAATCAATATAGCTTTACTGAACTGAAAACTATCTCAAAATTCATGCAAGGAAAAATCAATTAAGTCTGGGAGCAGTTTTTAAATGGAAAAAAATGATACCAAAATCACTGTGATCAGTTAACTGACATTTTGATATTCTCTAGCCTTAAATTCTGTGAAATTATTAAAAAACACCCCAAATCAACTTAATTGATTTTTGGCTTACAATCAGACTATTCTCTGAATTTAGAGAGCATCTGCCTAATAACATATAGGAACAGGCCAATTTATAAAGAAACTAGTTTCTCTAATCAAGGCTTAATATATATGGCTTAATATATATGTATATATCCGCTATATATCTTTACAGCAAATAAAAATATCTGTATCAAAAATATGGCTGAGAATAAGGGAAGTTCAAACACTGAATTTTCCAGGACATGAACATTCTCACCTTACCACAATGAAGCATTTCCATCAATTTACTGTTACTCAAACAATTTATAAATGGACTAAAAAAATGCTTGATATTTAACTGCATATACAGATAAAGACATATTTTCAGGATAGAGACTATAAGAAAAGAGGGCCTGGTTTGTTTCTATGCAGTATCATGTAAGAGCAGACAAGCAATGCTTTTGTGAAAAAAAAGAAATAAGTATGAACCTGACACATTTTGAAGAAGTTAGTAGAAAAATCAGGCAAAATAGCAGCACAGTAGTATTTAAGAATCTGGCTCAGAAACAGCTGCCTCAGTTCAAAGTCAGCTTTCGCCACTAACAAGATGTGAGATTTTGAGCTGCTTATTTTAGATACATTGGCTGCACTGTACAACGATCAAACCCATGCCCCCTGAAGTGGAAGTGCGAAGTCTTAACCATTGAATCGCCAGGGAATTCCCATGAGCTATTTACTTCATATTCTAAACTTTGGTTTCCTCATCTATAAGATGGCTACAATAACAGCAACAACCTCAGAAAGTCACTGTGAAGAGCGAATGGGATAAAAGGTCTAATATGCTGAATATAACGGCACAGTACACAGAAAGCACATGAGAAGTATCAGCTATTACTGATATTATTATGGAACATCTGAAAAGAATTCTACACAAGAACTCCAGAGACACGGCCACTACTCTCAGATTCGCCACTCACTTTGGCAAGAGCTAACTTCTCTCGGCCTCGGTTTTTTCACCAAAATATGAGATGGAGAGGGCTACTGGATGTTAACCTCTCTTCTAACTTAAAAATCCCCACTTTGCCACGAGAAACTTCTTATTCTAGTGACCAGCTAACAGAGAAATTCACCATAAATGATTCATTCCTTTGCCGACATCCTAGAAAGTCACAGTTAAGAATGTTGCTTCCGTAACTTAGAAAACACAGTAAAGTAATGGAATGCACTAAATTTAAAGGAACAGTATTTACTTTCACTCCAGAAGTGAACAGAATATTTTTGCTTAGAAACTCTGGTGCTTTATGGTATTTAAAAGAAGTAAACTAGGGTAAAGCTTGAAAATAACACTCAGGTTGGCTAGGAGAAAGGTGTATCCATACATCCTGGTTTGCTGGGAAGCTCTCAGTTTATCTGGTCATCACAACATAGTTCTTTTAATTGGAGGCTAATTACTTTATAACATTGTAGTGGTTTTTGCCATACATTGACATGAATCAGCCTTGGGTGTACATGTGTCCCCCATCCTGAACCCCCTCCTACCTTTCTCCCCATCCCATCCCTCAGGGTTGTCCCAGTGCACCAGCTTTGAATGCCCTGTTTCAAGCATTGAACTTGGACTGGTCATCTATTTCACATATGGTAATATACATGTTTCAATGCTATTCTCTCAAATCATCCCACCCTCGCCTTCTCCCATAGAGTCCAAACTCTGTTCTTTAGATTACAGCATAGTTCTTAATAGCTTCAACCTTTTAATTCTTAAAAGCAAACTGGTATGGTTGATAAATTACCTTGTAATTCAGTTTTATCAAGTTCACAACTCATGAAACTTGTTCTTTAAACTGGCAAATCTAGTTTCTTTGGTAATAAGTACAAAGTTTTGGTGAAAAAAGCAATAAAAATGTAAATTAATCTTGTGACTATAAATCTAGGAATGCCTTAAGACATATACTTCAATGGTGCTACCACTACAAATTCCAAGAACTGTTACTATTCCATTTGCCTCTGAATTTGGGTGGTGGTGGTGCTGCTGCTGCTGCTGCTAAGTCGCTTCAGTCGTGTCCAACTCTGTGCGACCCCATAGAAGGCAGCCCACCAGGCTCCCCTGTCCCTGGGATTCTCCAGGCAAGAACACTGGAGTGGGTTGCCCTTTCCTTTTCCAATGCATGAAAGTGAAAAGTGAAAGTGAAAGTGAAGTCGTGTCTGACTCTTCGAGACCCCATGGACTGCAGCCCACCAGGCTCCTCCGTCCATGGGATTTTCCAGGCAAGAGTACTGGAGTGGGGTACCACTGCCTTCTCCGTTGGGTGGTGCAGTTAATCTATATACTCCATAATATGCTTCATTCATTCATTCACTCACTTATTCCAAATAGTTACTGTCTACAATGTGCTGATCTTTGTAAAAGGGCTAGGAGGAATGTCATGGAAAGATCCAAAATGTCTCATTTCTTACAGTTCCTCTTACTTGAATGTTATAGAACTTTAAGGTTGATGTAAAGCTTTCCAGGGCTTTCCTGGTGGGTCAACAGTAAAGAATCCACCTGCAATGCAGGAGACGAGGTTTGATCCTTGTGTAGGGAAGATCCCCTGGAGAAGGAAATGGCTACCCACTCCAGTATTCTTGCCTGGAAAATTCCACGGACAGAGGAGCCTGGTGGGCTACAGTCCATGGGGTCACAGAGAGTCACACACAGCTGAGCAAATCAACAACAACAACAAAGCTTTCAACAACAAAGTTGTTCTTTGGAGACTCATTTTGTCAGATTCTCTCCAAAAGGGAATAAGTTAGTGATTTTTTTTGCTATTTTTGAACTTACTGAAATAGTTCAGTGTGAAGCACTGGTGACAGTCAGCTATAACTGCAATTAGAAGGAAAAAAAGCACTGAGAACAGTGAGGAAAATGAGAGCCCTACAGCCACCAGGGGGCATTTCTCACCACTCAGCTAACAAAGAGATTTCATGAAAACACCCAGGAAAAAGGTTTCTCAGCCGCTGTCTAACGAACATCCTGGGCTCAGTGAATCATTCCAAGACATGAAAAGAATCCAGTGGCGTCCACAGCCTGACACAATAAAAGACTAATTCAATATCGAGAAGCATTTCCGAACTGCATAAAACACTTAAAACTCCTCTAACACAATCCTTCTAGAATCAAAGGGCCAGGAAAGGATTACAGACAGCAATCCTCCTAATTTCCAAAAGCTTACTTTAAAGGGTTCTACATCAATGAAAAGCAGTCCTCAAGGAATCTGAGCCTGCTGGCTTTCGCCATATCAATCTTCTTTTTCTGTTAATACTACGGGTACTATTAACACTACTAATCTTTCTATATTATTCATACTGTTGCATGCACTTCATTTGGTACTACTGCTTCCACTTTTATGTGTAATTCTGAATCTAAACTCCTTTACTGGACTCTGTGCTACTTCAGGCAAGAAACTGTTTTAAACTTCTTTGAAGTCATCTGCTCTGGAAGCCCATCCAGTATCCAACTGTGTAGCACTGCCCAGCTCTACCACTCACTGCCTGGGTGGTAAAGTTACTTCTCAGGGGCTCAGCTTTCTCATCAGAATTCACTTATTCATTTACCCAATTATTTATGGAATACTCACCATGTGACAGGCACTGTTGGAGATTTTACCAACTAAACCAGCAGAAATCCCTCACCACAAAGAATATTCTGGTAGGGACCCACAGGCCACAGGCAAAATATATTAAAGTACGTTAACACTGCTAAGTGTTATTTAAAAGACAGCAAAGGAATATGAGGAATGCTGAGAGTTGTGGGAAGAGGGTTAATTTGAAAATCTGACTACAGTGGACAGTAGGACTAAATGAAAAAGTACTCTTTTCAGCAAAGACTTGAGAGAAGTAAAAGATATACCATGATGTAAAAAAATCTTTCCCCTGCTTAAAAAGCAACCATTCGCCCTTCCATAAAAACATTTTCAGATTTTTGGCCATTCCCCAATCCTGGATCCTCCCTTGCTAAGCAAGTCATTTCAAGACATTGTACTTGGCAAAGCTTACCTTCGGGAATTTTGCCTTTAGGCAACCCAAATCCCTGAATGAATTTCTAAAATCAAGTCCCCACTCAGAAATACAGTGAGCCTCATCCACAGCAATAAGTGTGATACCTATCAAAAAAGAAAAATATGTAAATGGAGAAGATAAAGTTCAAAAAAGTAATAAACTCATCTAAAGTTTTACCACCAATTTCACTTTGAATATGTAAATACAACAGAAAGGAGAAAAATAATTCAAAATATTTACTCATATAAAAATATAAGCATAAATAATAGCAGATAACACCAAAAATTGGGCTTCCCAGATGGTGCCAGTGGTAAAGAACAAACAGACCAATGCAAGAGACCTAGGAAACAGAGGTTTGTTCCCTGGGTCAGGAAGATCCCCTTCAGGAGGAAATGGCAACCCACTCCAGTATTCTTGCCTGGAGAATCCCATGGTCAAAGGGGGCCGCGAGGGCTACAGTCCAAGAGTCAGACACGACTGAAGTGACTTAGCACCTACACCAAAAATTATTACTGAGAATAAGCAAAGGGAGATATATGGATAAAAGGCAGATGGATAAAAGAAAGAAATATTTAATATCTATTTTTCAAATAACATATTTATTCAATTTTGGTTTTCATCATTATTTCTCAGAGAAATCAATTACTACTGCTCTGTCCTCAAAGCTATCACTCATCTGCAATGATAATATCTTAAAAAGAAGAGCTGTCCTAATTCTCATTTATAATACTTTTAATTTTATCTCATGGATTAGCTATCCAAAGAGAAAAAGTCAGCATATTTCTACTGAGATTACATTCATCACTGTCTGTGAATGATCACTACAGAATTCCTCTGAAATGCCAGTTCTGAAAGACAGGATGACATCCACAGTTTCTAATATAAAATGGGAAGGAAAGAACTATATCTCATTTTGTACAAAGTAGGTAAGAAGGAAGGCAAATTTTTCCTTCCTCACCTAGCAACCCCTCTGTTCAGCTCCTACCCCCACCTCCACATTGACTCAGAATCAATAATGTATAGTAATGCCTCTCAGAAAAGGGCTTTACTATATAACTTCCCTGGTGGCTCAGACGGTAAAGCGTCTGCCCACAATGTGGAAATCCTGGGTTCGATCCCTGGGTTGGGAAGATCCCCTGGAGAAGGAAATGGCAACCCACTCTAGGACTCTTGCCTGAAAAATCCTATGGATGGAGGAGCTTGGTAGGCTACCGTCCACAAGGTCGCAAAGAGTCGGACACGACTGAGCGACTTCACTTCCACTTTCACATAACCATCCATGAAAATGTCTTCAGATATTTCAAAGTAATGACAGTAGAGCTTTTGCCCTTGATTACCAAATTAATACTTAAGAAATAATTTTTCCCTTCAACGAGGATGATCACAACTTAATGTTTATCTGCATATTTATGTTTTGCCACTGTGTGTTAGCTGCTCCGTTGTGTCCGACTCTTTGCAACCCCATGGACTGTAGCTCACCAGGCTCCTCTGTCCATGGAATTCTCCAGGCAAGAATACTAGAGTGAATTGTGATTCCCTCTTCCAGGGGATCTTCCTGGTCCAGGGGAAGTTTTGTCACTGGGGGTTAATTAAAAACATAAGTCAGACTACCTAGATGCATAACTTGGCTTACCATTTATATTACTTTAAGCATCTTACTTAAGCTTTCAATGTCGGTTTCCCATAAGTATAAGGTAGATAATAAAAGTAGCTAACATTGTTTTTAGTTACTCTGAAGATTAAGACCATTCACATAAAATGCTAAGATAGGGGCTGGCATAAAAGACTGCTCAATTTAAAAAAAAAAACTATTATTATTATAGGTATTGTGCTGGTCGCTCAGTCATGTCCAACTCTCTGCTACCCCATGGACTAGCCCACCAGGTTTCTCTGTCCATGGGGTTCTTCAGACAAGAACACTGGAGTGGGTTATCATTTCCTTCTCCAGAGGATCTTCCCAACTCAGAAATCGAACCTGTGTCTCTTCTGTCTCCTGCATTGGCAGGCAAGTTCTTTACCACTAGCGCCACCTGGGGAAATGCATACTATGTTCCAAACACTTCCCTAGGAATAAAATAATAGCAAAATGCAATTCATGATCTTGAGGAGCTCACATTTCTAAAGGAAGAGACAGAGAAACATGCATATAACTACAATTCATTGAGATTACCAATTACAACAGGGTTGGAGAAGAAAAAGAAGGAAAGAAAAAAAGAAAACCCTGCTAAATCTGAGCAAATCCAGGTTGATTCACATCAAAATTCTATTAACTGATGAGTGGGAAACATTCAATATTACCACTATACTTATTTGGCTTTAGAAACTATATGACCTAGATTTTAAATTAAATAGGTTAAAATAAAGAATGACAGCTCCTTCATTTTAAAACCCTCCTTAAAATCACAGGTTTGATTAACTAGCTTTTGCACTTCCCCGGTGGCTCAGTGGCAAAGAATCCACCCGCAGTGGAGGAGATGGAGGAGATGCAGGTTCGCTGCCTGGGTCAGGAAGATCCCCGGGAGGAGGAAATGGCAACCCACTCCAGTATTCTTGCCTGGGAAATCTCATGGACAGAGTAGTCTGGTAGGCAGGGACAGGAAAAGACTCAGACAGAACTGGGCAACTAAAACAGCAACAACTACTATTTTTTAATGGAGTTAAACTTTGTCCCTCACAACCAGCTGCTGCAAGCTTCTGCCAACTGTCCCATTAAATGTGCAAGTCCAAGTGTCTGCCCAGGTCCAGGATATATTTCATTTTGGCACATCAGTCATTAAAGCCTTATTCCCATATTTACAAGACAATTACAGGTACGTTTGCTTTTAAGGTGTCTCTATATAAAATTCTGCTTGCTGCTTCTGTTATAAATCCACACTACTTAAATAATAGCATTTCATAAAAATCATAAATCAGAATAGCTAAATGTCAAAACTACTGTACACATGAAATTCTGAGTATATTCACTGCTGCAAGCATTGTAAAATGAAAGTTAAATAAAAATACTTGAGAATTTATCCTATTTTGTTCAACACTGACAGCCACCCAAAAAGAGCATTTTCATCCATCTTATGCAGATACTCAGCTCTAATAATTGCAGAGTTCATAATTTATTCCGTTACAAAAAATTAAAATAGAGAATTAGAACAACCTGTCAAGAGGCTCTAAGTAAATATTGGATTAAATCCATCACAGAAACAAGGCAAATGTTAAAATGGAACAAAACATATCCAGACCACTAGGTACATAGACCCTAACTTTTATAATAAAATCATGGAGTTTATATATCTAGAGTTGTTGATTTTAATCTGAATTGAAATATTCATAAGAACTTTATACAACCTAATAGGATACACACCACATTTGTTTTAAATTAAAAGCAAAACATAACATGCCAAAAAGGGAGTTTAACAGCTGATGGTTGCCCTTTTTGATAATATATTTAATCAAATGCTAATTTCTGCTCTCATTCTTTTGTTGATACTTAACACATATTAAAAGATAAATACTTGTTTTCATTATAATATGAGAATAACTGTTAAATGCTTTCCCAGAGTTATCTGCAAGTAACCATTAAATGAGAGACCACAATGTTTAAAAAAACTTTAAGTGCTAGGAATTACTTTAACACATAAAGTGAGATCATATTACATTAGAAAGCAAGATTGTCTGGGTTAACTTAATGTTTGAAACATGAACACTTGCAATAGAATCTGTGATTGTAGCTCTTAGATAGCTGAGCCTGATCATCAAGAAGGGAAAAAACAAGACAAAAATGTTTTTAGCACACATATCAAAGACGATACCAGCTTTTGACTAATTTTTTATTTACATTTTCTAGGAAATAGGTTATGACATATTATGTACTTTTTAAAATTAATAGTACTCACTGACAACAAACAGTCAAAGGTACTGTGGTCTCCAACCTGAAAATCACACATCAGAATCACCAGTGAAAAGACTACAGCTGCCGCAACCTCATAGCAGGTGCATTAAATCACAATTTTCAAGGCTGGAGGATCTGAAATTTTCTAAAGTTTGAAAGGTGATTCTCATGAACAATAAGAGTAGAGAACCACTACATTGATTAAGATTCAGAATACCAAAAAAAGGAAATTATAATATCATAGAATCCAAGATTCAATATTTATTCAATAATATATTTAAATGCCTACTATGTGCCAGTAACATACTGCTACTGCTAAGTCGCTTCAGTCATGTCCAACTCCGTGTGACCCCATAGACGGCAGCCCACCAGGCTCTGCCGTCCCTGGGATTCTCCAGGCAAGAACACTGGAGTGTGTTGCCATTTCCTTCTCCAATCCATGAGAGTGAAAAGTGAAAGTGAAGTCGCTCAGTAATGTCCAACTCTTCACGACCCCATGGACTGCAGCTGACCAGGCTCCTCCATCCCTGGGATTTTCCAGGCAAGAGTACTGGAGTGGGGTGCCATTGAAGGAAATATAAATAAATAAGAAGAGCATTTTCCCCTAAAAAGTTTATAGTCCAATAGGAGAAAACAGGTATACAAATAGACAATTATAATCCAGGAGCTTAATTTCTAGGTCAAAAGGAATTGTGGGACAGGACAGGAGAGGCAGAGATTTGCTAGATCCATCCACAAGTTTAAAGAATATCTCACTTTAACAAGTACTTATAAAGATTCTATCATCCCACTTACCAATATTAGCCTCAAGTTGCCGAAGCAGCTCCAAGTTACCTGAACAGAATTCTGGAGTTAGGTATACAATCCGGTATTTGCCTCTGTAAAAACAAACAAAGAAATAGGAAATGTAAAAACCATCACCCAATGAATATAACTGAAAACCATAACACAGTATAATTTTTTTAAATAATGCATTACACCACTTAATAAAAACAAAATGCATATTATATGTGTGGACATATACACATATATTTGTTCTCTGATTTCATTTCAGTTCATCAAAACAAACATGGCAACACCAGTCAGAGAGTACTCAGTATAAGATGCCATTTGAAGCCAGATTTTGATTTCCAGCAGTCTAGCCCCAAAATCGCAGTGCATGAGTTAACTGATCAATCCTACAGTAAACCTTCTATACGTTAGCAGTCCACCTACATGCCACCTTTCTTGGAGAATGACAACCCCATTACCCTACACAACTGATCCCATCTCCACAATTAAATCCGCAGCACCCACATTTCTCCTGTATATTCTGCTCTATTGCCCACATCTTCTTGGGCCAGTGACGAAACCATACTAAGGTCAAGTTAGTCAGTCTCCATCCTAGAACTTGGGGGTCTAACCAAGTAACAATCAGTCAGTCTCCAAGCAGCAAGATCTGTAACATGTAAATGAAAAATACCTGCAATCCATTTTGTGACTAGAAAAGCAGAGAATGCTTACCTTCTGAGAGAAAGCAAGAGGAAGACACACAGAGAACTTAGGTTAAAAAAAATGCCCTATTGTATTTTCAATACTGATTCCAGTCTCTTCCTGAGGGCTGGCTAATTTCTTTTCATAGGGATCCATAAGCCATTCCTGTATCCTTACTATAAAATTTGATACTTGTTTAAACTAGTTTGATTGATTTCTATTCTGTGCAGACAGAATCCTAATTAAGACAATGTCTGCAATGAAGATTAGGGCTAGGGCAAAATAGGTACAGAGTCTCTTTTCCATTCTATCAAATGATGACATAGATCAAATTAAATAAAATAATGTTCTTTATGAAACCACTTCAAAATATTTAATCTACTGTGTGCTAGGCATGGTGCTTTCACTAGGAATGGGTAGAAAACAACTAAGAAAAAATTATGCTTTTCATATCATGAAATTAACTCAGTAGTCTAATTAACACATTAGACTGAGTAGTCTAATTAGTTCTGATGCCAGACTATCTAGGTGTGAATCTCAGTTCTACTTCTTACAAGCTAAGTAATCTTAGGCAAGTATTTGACTTCAGTGTGTATCAGTTCTTCAGGGTAAAACAGTGATTAAAACTATAAAGACAGCTAATTCTTTAGATATCTACATTCAAAGTAAACCCAATCAAATCCCAATTGGCAATTTAGTTGAAAAGGTGATATTGAAATACAAAGGACCTAGAGTAGACCCAAAAAAATAGAAGAAAAAAACAAAACAAAAAAAAAACCCTACTTTGAAAGAACAAGAAAACAAAAGTGGAAGACCTGTACTACCTGATTTCAAGACTTATTATAAAGCTATAGTAATCAAGACACCATCAATGCAGACAGAGTGACAAAATAGAAAATAAACACTGTAGCAATAAACCCATGTATATTTACTCAGTTTAGTTTTTACAAAGGTGCAAAAGCAATACAGTGGAGAAAAGCTAATCTTTCCAGCCAATGGAGCTGGAAGAAATGGATGTGCCTAGGTTAAAAAAAAAAAAAGAACTGCAGTCAATACCTGATATAATATACAAGATTTACACAAAATGGATCATAGATCTACATGTAAAACATAAAACTATAACATTTTTTGAAGAAAATCTCTGTGACCTTGACCGAGGCACCAAAAAGCAATAGCAAAAGCAAAAGCCATTAAAAAAACACACTGACAAACTGGACGTTATAAAAATGAAAACCTGATACTTTTCAAACTAAGTGTTAGGAGAATGGTCTGCCTTCACCAAAATCTTGTATGTTGACCTTCCTCCCACTGCCTCTTTGGAGCAGTTTCTAAGAACTGAGATGCTGCCTCCCATGCTGCAGTCCTCATTTTGCCCCAGATGAAACTTAACACACACACACATACAAAAATCTGTTAAGAGAATGAAAAATGGAATCATAAACTAAGAGAAAATGTTTGGTAACCATATAGCAAATGAAGGATTTATATTCAGAATATATAATATAAACTATCAAAATTCACAAGAGAAAAAAAGAATAAGCAAAAGGTGGATATAAATACTTCATCAAAGAAACAGAGATTTAAAAAAAAAACATAAACAGATGGCTAATAAGTATATAAAGAGATGCTCAACATAATTAGTCCTTCAGTTCAGTCACATCTGACTCTTTGCGATCCCACAGAGTGCAGCATGCCTGTCCATTACCAACTTCCGGAGCTTGCTCAAACTCATGTCCATTGAGTAGGTGATGCCATCCAACCATCTCATCCTCTGTCATCCCCTTCTCCTCTGACTTCAATTTTTCCCAGCATCAGGGTCTTTCCCAGTGAGTCAGTTCTTCACACCAGGTGGCCAAAGTGTTGGAGCTTCAGCATCAGTCCTTCCAATGTATATCTGGGACTGATTTCCTTTGGGATTGACTAATTGGATCTCCTTGCAATCCAAGGGACTCTCAAGAGTCTTCTCCAACACCACAGTTCAAAAGCATCAATTCTTCAGCACTCAACCTTCTTTATGGTCCAACTCTCACAACCATACACAGCTACTGGAAAAACCACAGCTTTGACTAGACAGACCTTTGATGGCAAAGTAACGTCTCTGCTTTTTAATACGCTGTCGAGGCTGGTCATAGCTTTTCTTCCAAGGAGCAAGTGTCTTTTAATTTCATGGCTGCACTCATCAGCTAAAGTGATTTTGGAGCCCCTAAAAATAAAGTCTCTCACTGTTTCCACTGTTTCCCCATCTATTTGCCATCTATTTGCCATGAAGTGATGGGACCAGATCCCATGATCTTAGTTTTCTGAATGTTGAGCTTTGAGCCAACTTTTTCACTCTCCTCTTTCACTTTCATCAAGAGGCTCTTTAGTTCTTCACTTTCTGCCATAAGGGTGGTATCATCTGTGTATCTGAGGTTATTGATATTTCTCTCGGCAATCTTGATTCCAGCTTGTGCTTCACCCAGCCTGGCATTTCACATGATGTACTCTGCATACAAGT
Organism: Tragelaphus eurycerus; assembly: GCA_935064755.1. Lineage (NCBI taxonomy): Eukaryota > Metazoa > Chordata > Mammalia > Artiodactyla > Bovidae > Tragelaphus > Tragelaphus eurycerus. The sequence goes on along the minus strand of CAKXYN010000034.1, from coordinate 3,446,115 downwards.
TAAATAAGCAGGGTGACAATAAACAGCTGGGAAATGTAAATGAAAAACACATTGAGGGGCTTCCCTGGTGGCTCAGTGGCAAAGAATTTGCCTGTCAATGCAGGAAACACAGGTTCAATATCTGGTATCAGAGGATTCCACGTGCCACGGAGCAACTGAGCCCATGAGCTGAAACTACTGAGCCTGAGCTCTAGAGCCTGGGAGCAGCAATGACTGAGCCCACGTGCCACAAGTACTGAAGGCCCCGCGCCATAAAGCCTGTGCTCAGCAACAAGAGAAGCTACTGCAATGAGAAACCAACACACCGCCACTAGAGAGCAGCCCCTCTTCTGCAGCTAGAGAAAGGCCCACACAGCAACAGAGGCCCAGCACAGACAAAACTAAATTTAAAAAATTTAAAAACCCACACTGACATTCTATTAAAATGGCTAAAATTAAAAACTTGGCCATACCAAGTGATGGCTGAGATGAGGAGAAATTAGCATTCTAAGACACTAATAGGAGGAATGCAAAAGGGTACAACCACTCATAAAGTCCGGCAGTGTCTCAAAAACTTAACACAGAATAACTATGTGATTCAGCACAGGCCTTCCCTTGGAGCTCAGTGGGTGAAGAATCCTCCTGCAATGCAGGAGACCCTGGTTTGATCCCTGTGTCAGGAAGATCTCCTGGAGTAGGGCATGGCAACCCACTCCAGTATTCCTGCCTGGAGAATTCCATGGACAGAGGAACATTGTAGGCTGCAGTCCACGGGGTTGCAAAGAGTCGGACACAACGGAGTGACTGAGGACAACACATACAAATGCTCACAGCATCTTTATCTGTAAAATCCCCAAACTGGAAACAATCCAAATGTCTATCAACAGGTGAACAGATAAACAAATTATGGCATATCCACATGATGTAATCTATTCACCAATAAAAAAGAATTAACTATTGGTACATGTAATAACATGGATGAATCTCAATATGTTGGGTAGGCTAAAAAGTTCAGTCAGGTTTTTCCACTGAGAAAAATACCACAGACAGTTGACAACATGATCAGGAATCATATAAATAACTTACAATTTAATATCCTCTACAACATTTTTTGACTGTGCTGATCCAAGAAAACAAGCTGGAATACTGGATATTCTGTAAGAAGAAACACAAACATCCTGGAATCATGTGCACACTACAAATATCAACTTCATTTTTAAGTGAGAAGAAACAAAAAGTTATAATGATGTACATTTCTCTTCTTTGCAATCTCTTTTTGTAACTCACTAACTTGGTAAATAAATTCCTTCAATGGCTATATTAGAAGACTGGTTGTTAAGGTGGATTTTCCAAAAAGACTGCAAGCACAGGTTGAAGGAATTTAAATGTTTTTCATAAATGAAAACTACACCTCTATGTATATACTTCATACCAAGCTAAAGAAGAAGGGTAACCAACAGAGAAAAGAATTTTGTGATATGCAGTGTTAACTGGAATAAAATTTGCTTTTTTAAAAAAAATTTGGGGCCAGGGGGTCATCTGATAGCCCTAAATTAAAGAGAACTCAAGAAAGAAGATAAGCTCTTCCACTAAAGTGTCATATATTACTAGTAAAGACAAAGCAACATTGTATTAGAAATGTGTTAATAGGAACTAGATTTTAACACACATGATAAATCAAGTATTTCTTTCACAGGAGTTTAAAAAAAAAGGTGGCAATGTGGCTATGAAAGCCTTACTCACTCAAGCTGAAGTACTTGGTCTTCCATCAAAGAAATAAGGGGAGAGATGACAAGGCCAATCCCACCTGCATAAACAGGTGGATACTGGAAGCACAGACTCTTTCCATACCCTTAAAATAAACATAATACACTCAGAGAAATGAAATTAGATCATTGGTACTCTGATTTCTTCTTACAATGTACTTGCATAAGATGAACAGTCACTACTAATGTGCTGCCTAAGAGTTAATTCGTGCAAATTTCAAGCATCTACCCTCAGCTCATTCTCTTCTACAATTTACACCATTTGTATACATACATACCTTATGGAAAGTTTAAGTATTTCAAAATCTTGAAGCTTTATTTTTTTAAAGATATGGTTATTTGCTTAAGTACAACTTACCAGTTGCCATGACAACAACATTATCTCTTCTTTCTTCCAGTACAGAATGAATCACTTTCCACTGAACCCTGGAGGATGAAAAGCAAAATGCTGCACTGTTTTACTAATAAGAAATGGAAGAGACAAGTTAAGTCTAACCATTTCCTTACATGTAAATTTAAACTTAAAAGTAAAATAAATAAATAAACATTTAACTAGAGTTAATGATTTACCTGCTGAAGTAATTAGAAGGAGTGTAAGGATGTCTACAATTTACACCGAGATGCACTTTATTAATAAAAATTGAATGGATTAAAAAATGGATAGACAGATAATCGATATGTGATAAAGCCATTTTATTTTTTCATTTCCTCCAGAATTTCTTTTACATTTCCAAGTTTCAATAAAAATATGTGAATTCTGGAGCTTTAAAATAGAACTCCCCCTTGACCAACTTCCCATTCAAGGTGACTGAACAACTAAGATTTCCATTTATATTTGCATTAAATTTTATTACCTATATCTAAAATATAAAATAAATTCCAAGCTTCAATCTAGATATCCAACAGAATCACTCATTTAAATAAATAAAGAGAAATGCTCTAGGTGCAAGGACTGACTAAGAAGGGAAATGAGGGAACTTTTTGGAGTGATTGTAATGTAGCATATTTTAAAAAGGGTTTAGGTTACATACGGGTGTGCGTGTACACTTAAGACTTGCCAATGTTAAACACTTAAGTTTAACCATTTCCTTACATGCAAATTTTAGTTCAAAAGTAAAATAAATATTTAACTATAGTTAATGACTTACATGCTGAAGTAGTTAGGGTGTAGTGTAAAGATGCTTACAATTTACCTTGAGATGCATTTTATTAATAAAAATTGAATGGATTAAAAAGTGGATAGACAGATAATCAATATGTGATAACCAAAGTATACTAAAATGCTAATAGTGAATTAACAGTGAATATACAAGTATTCATAGTAAAACCAAAAAAAAAAACTACTGTATCGTTGAAATTTCTTTTAATAAAACTTTGAGGGAAAAACAACGGGGAAGGTGATCTTCTGGTATGCTGATAATCATCTGTTCTTTCTTATTGGAATGCTGGCTACACAGGGTGTCTGGTTTGTGAAAATTCATTGATATGTACTACGTGTAGGACGCAGTTTAATCTAAAAAAAATGTTTTAAGATCAGAATAGAAAAAAACAGTATAGATTTTTACATTCCTATTACCAACAGTTTTATTCAAATTTACTTGTTCTTCATCTCATTTGTATTCCTCTCATTTTAAAACTTATAAGTGTGCTCCCTTGGATGTAAAGACATTTGACTATGTTAAAACAGATATGATTATCACTGTTTTTCAATCTACTGTCTTATGAATGTCTATTACATCAATATGTAATATAATAAACAAGATGCACAAAAAAGGCACATAGATACTTTTGTAATAAAATAAAAGTCAGGATTAACTTAAGATGAATTTATTAATGTATTTAAACTCAAAACTCTATCTTAGGGAAAACCATTTTTCCTCACTTATAAAAACAGTATGCAGATATTAATTTTATATAAATATTACTTCAAAATAATTCTGCACTTAGAAAATTACAGTGTAGCATGTATAAACTATAATGAAGTTGTACTTTTACTATTCAATGGATGGATTATATGTCTTTTAAAGTTTGTAAAGAAAACAGTAAATATGCAATTTAATTAACTGAGACTATACTCACGGCTTAAAACTAGAATGGCCAAAGTAGGTCTTGAGGCAGTTAATTTGCTTTTCAGTAGGTCTTGGTAACAGACAGCCTTAAAATAAAATGGGCATTTATGTTAAAATAAAGGTACACAAAGCGAGAGGAGGTTTTATTTTATTGACTTAAAGAATCTAGTTACTGCGTTGTTGTTCAGTCACTCAGTCATGTCTGACTCTTTGCAACCCCAAGGACTGCAGCATGCCAGGCTTTCCTGTCCTTCCCCATCTCCCAGAGTTTGCTCAATGGCAGAAAGTATAGAAGAACTAAAGAGCATCTTGATGAAAGTTAAAGAGGAGAGTGAAAAAGTTGGCTTAAAGCTCAACATTCAGAAAACGAAGATCATGGCATGTGGTCCCATCACTTTATGGGAAATAGACGGGGAAACAGTGGAAACAGTGGCTGACTTAATTTTTCTGGGCTCCAAAATCACTGCAGATGGTGACTGCAGCCATGAAATTAAAAGACACTTACTCCTTGGAAAGAAAGTTATGACCAACCTAGATAGCATATTAAAAAGTAGAGACATTATTTTGCCAACAAAGGTCCTTCTAGTCAAGGGTATGGTTTTTCCAGTGGTCATGTATGGATGTGAGAATTGGACTATAAAGAAAGCTGAGCAGCAAAGAATTGACGCTTTTGAACTGTAGTGTTGGAGAAGACTCTTGAGAGTCCCTTGGACTGTAAGGAGATCCAATCAGTCCATCTTAAAGGAGATCAGTCCTGGGTGTTTATTGGAAGGATTAATGCTAAAGCTGAAACTCCAATACTTTGGCTACCTGATGCGAAGAGCACTTGACTCATTGGAAAAGATCCTGATGCTGGGAAAGATTGAGGGCAGGAGGAGAAGAGGACAACAGATGATAAGATGGTTGGATGGCATCACCGACTCAATGGACATGGGTTTGAATGGACTCCAGGAGTTGGTGATGGACAGGGAGGCCTGGCTTGCTGCAGTTCATGGGGCCACAAAGAGTCGGACATGACTGAGCGACTGAACTGAACCGACACTTATTTTTCCTTTGAGTACCAGGCACAACTCCAGATAAACTGTTTGATTAATTTCTTAATACTAAGGATAAGAATTTTGCTACAATTCACACTTTTGCCAGCTTCATAAAAATACAATGTTTTGGAATTTGTTATACTTCTAAAAACTAACATTTAGAGCCAACCATGGCAAACAAAATAGCAATTCAAATTTTATAATATAACCAATTTTCAGTCAACAGTAAGCCAGAATTAATAACTGTCACAAATAAAATCCATAGGTAAAACCTTCATTTTAATTACCATTCCACCGAAAATCTCTGATCAAAATTCCAACTGCAAAGCAGAATGGAGTTATGTTAACTTCACCCCACTGATTTTCATTTTTTCCTCACGTTGAAGGATTCATGAGTAGCCAAGAAAGAGCAAAGCAAAGAGTCAAGTAAACCCACTTCTAAACAAATGAATATTTGTCCATTTTTAATACAAGAAAACAAAGGGCAAAAACTTTAACATTTTCCTATACTTTCCATCTATAAAATGTATTTTAAATTTTCCATATTACAACATTGAAGAAATCTAGCTCCAGAGAGCGTTCTACTCTATGAGAAGATGCCTGCAGCTTGTCATAATGCGTATCATCACTTATACTTAAACAACAGAAAATTCATTTAGCACATTCTTTACTAGAGTTTGCACATACAAGATGAAAATTAGGCCATTTTGCTATGTGACACTTTGCCACTTATTTTAAGTAATAAGCACCTGAAGGACAGATATTTATCAATGCCATTACAATAATGTTTAATATAAGTAATTAATTTATTATTTTTTATTTCTGTACTGTGCTCAGTCATGTCTGACTCTTTGCAACCCTATGGACTATAGTCCACCAGGCTCTTCTGTCCACGGGATTTTCCAGGCAAGGTTACTGGGGTAATGGAGTGGGTTGCCATTTCCTCCTCCAGCGGATCCTCCCGACCCAAGGATTGAACCCATGTCTCCTCTGTCTCCATCATCGCAGGTAGATTCTTTACCGCTGAGCCATCGGGCAAGCCTCTGCTTCTTATTAAATGATTTTTTATCGTTTTTGACAAAATATAAAATTCAGGATGAAAAGTTTGACGTCACCATGTTCACCAAATGACATAACACTTTTATTACTTACTTTTGTTAGTATGACTGTCCTTTATGAAGACCAAAGCACTATAGGATTTAATGACAAGTTTTCAGGGCATAATCAACTACATGCCACAGAATCCTTGATGTCCAAAATGTTTAAAATTAAAACCTAAATTAAAATCAGTGATAGGTATCAGAGACGAGTCAGTTCAAACACAGGACAGTGCTTACCTTCATCAACTTCTTTTTCCTCTTCAACAGCTTCGTTCTCATCTTCATCATCTTCCTCAGAAGGAAGATCTAGATTTTTTTCCATTTCTATGCATTTTGAATGATTTGGATCTACCATGCCACTTTTGAGGTTTTCTAAAGACTGAACATTTAAAAAAATTTTTCAAAGCAAAAGCATTGAGAGTGCTGCATCTTTTTCAGCAAACACAAAAGGAGTATTATTAACAGAGCCTACAATTTTGTTCAAAGCTGGCAGATGTGCAAGCAGTACCACAAAAGAACATGTGTGCTCCCGTTTAAATACGTGCTCAAGAATGGTTTCTCAGGCATAAGGCCAAAGATGGAATACTGCCAGCACAAACAGGGTTCATTAATAGCATACAATGAACTGGCCCTAGGGAAAGTTTTCATAAATTTTGCATTTAGATTATTTAAAACATTTTTTTCTTTATCATACTTCAATGCTTCCAATTCCCAAGTTGTAAATGTGGGTTTTAATGTGATTCTTGTAATGAGTTTCTCTGTATCATGTGTCAGCAACATTATTTTTGAGGAAGCATAAAGTTTAAACTATAAGCCAACAATAAATGTGTTTCTGGAGTTGTCAAAGCAAGAACAAAAACACTGAAATACTTTTAGGAAAGGAATATTACAGATGTAAAACAAATGCTTTCATGTCGGCCTGGTATCTGATTTCCTCCCCTAAATGAAGATTATCTGCTTAATGAATCTGCAGGTATTTCAAAATTGTTTTATCTGTAAAATTTCTTGATGAGAAATAACAGGAAGAATTATTAAACCACAGTTGTCATTTTTACTTTATATTAAAACTTCTATTCAGTAAGTCTGACTTAAAAGGTTTTTTTAAAAGTATTTGTTTCAGGGCTTTAAAGGGGGAAAAAAAGAGATTCTCTTTCACATTTATTTTTTTCAGTCAACAAACATACTTGTAAAAAAAAGTACTTTTATCTGTGCACCCAAGTTGCCTTCTAAGAGGTTCAATATATAACATAAATTTGTAGAAGTCCACAAGTATCCTATAAATCCACTACTTTAATAGGACTCCTCAGAGAAATGGCTCATCAATAAAGGCATATGATTTAGTATTTATATCCTTTTATTACTGTTAGCTAATATTTATTACACTTAGGAAATGCCAGGCTCTTTAGTTAAACCCTTCACAAGTAACACCTTAATAATAAATACAACTGTTTAATAGAGTATCAAAAAGCTAAGAAACATCCCCAAAGTCACCCACCTAATTAAGGGAGAAGTTAGACTTTAAACCCACATTCACATTCAGAATCCACATTCCTATCACTACCCAGTACACTGACTCAAAATTCAAAGAATCAGGAACTTAAATCTCATTTCATAAAAAGAAAAATCACATCGACCTAAAGATGAGAACTAAAAAGTATGCATAATGGTGAACTTCCATGTTTTTCTTTTCATTTTCCCTTAATTTAGCTAAGTTTAGGCTTTTCTTTCTAATTGTCCATCCTTGATTCATAAGATTTGATGAAGAAACTGGAGGTCAGGTGAAGAAGTAGACTCTGCATAAATTATAAATTACTATTTTCAACTTGGTAATAGGGGAAAACTGAAGTAGACTCTACATAAATTATAAAATATTATTTTCAACTTGGTAATAGGGGAAAACTGAATCACTTAAAACATTAGAAAATTATGTATAAAAGAAAACATCCACAGCAAATAAAACCAAAGTAAAGAAGATGGAATGTATAAAAACAGAACTTCCAAATAAAAGTAGACACACATGGATGGGAGGAAAGAGAAACCTGTTTCAATACTGGAGAGCTGAACCACTACCCACGTTCCAGGAACAGATTAAAAGAAAAAGTGACCTAATTAGTATACAACAGAAATGAGAATCCGAGTTCCTATTCATAGAGCCAAAGAATGAACTTCGTGAACACTCAGAACACTCACAGTAGCAAGCAAACAGGATTTATTTCAGAAAGAAAGTACAAAGTTCTCAGGATAGATGCTGAGAGGGGGTGAAGTTCCCACAAAGGTGGGACTTAACAGCAGTTTATATCCTTACTCATAATGACTTGTACACTTTTGATTGGTTCTTACTTTTAACATATGCTGTTTCTAACCAATCAGCTTAAAGACCACAACGTTTGACTTGACATCTTTATGGCTTCTTTTGATACTTGGATTCTTAGTTTTCTTAGACATTAAGTTACCATCTGCAACCATTTCTCATGACTCCCAGCCATTTTACAATGGACCAGATGTATGCACTAAAGATTAATGATCCCCAGTTGTTTTTCCCTCAGGCATATGGAACACAAATTAATTAGTTAATCAGATCCTTCCTGGATCTTAGTGCTGATAATTTATCAGACCAAGGACACATTCCTCTAAGAGCCAGGAATTCGGGACAAAGGAGATAGGCTTAGTTTAATGGAGTGGGATGCTTATTAAAACAGGCCAAGGTCTCAGAGTTCCTACACTAACTGCCTAACAACTTCTACATCACTACTGTTAATACATTATGCATAGGCCATACAAAGACATAAAGTAATATGAAAAGGAAAAACAAAATCTAATGCTACATAAATGACAGCAATCTCATTGTGGTAGGACCAGTTTAAAATCAGGCAATATTTTACTGAATTAATGTTCATTGTAAAGAACTAGAAGTAATTTTCCGTAATGGTAAACATACCTTAAGCATCTCCATTTCTAAATCTTCATCACTCTCAATTATGTAAGATAGATCCTCTTCATTATCCTTGGAAGATGAATGCTTTAAAAAAAAAAAAAAAAAGTATGTCAAACATTAGTTTCCAGTGTAATTGACTCAATACCCTCTTTTCTACAAAATAAAGTTCCTTTACACTAAATATCTTTAGACCACCTCCTATTCTTAACTAATAAATGTATAATATATATTTATATGTTTATGTGACAGGTAGATAGAAAGGAAGGGAAAGAGGATGGTAGGAAGGAAAAAGAGGAGGAATAAATATAGAAACAAAGAAGCAAATAAAAAGAGAAAAACTACCTAACCTTTTACCTAATAAACAAGATAGATAAACAAGCTCGCGATAGTCCACACTCTTTAAATGAGAGTACAAATGACAAATTCATTTACAGTTTAAAAAAAAGCCCAAACTGTGGTTCCCAAACTTTTCGAGTACAGGAACCTCTTCACAATATTGAGAAATTCTGCACAAAGCCAGGAACTACACTTGTTCTCTTATAGACACTGATTTTTAAAAGATCACAACAAGTTACAATGACTAATAATACCCTTAAATAAATTGATATTTTACAAATAGCATCTACAGGTATTTGAAAAATAGTGTCAGATAAGTTATTTATTCAGCTATTGCCAATGTGGAGATATGAAGAAACTACAATAATCTGGCAATCCTTACAAAGCAAATGTCCAATGATAGTAATCTGTATGAAAGAAACCCACCAAAGAAATACAGAAGGAACCCAAAAAAGTCTAAAATTTAAACTGCAGATAGGAAAAGGAAGTATAGACTTAACCTCAAAAATTAACCTTTAAAAAGATCTTAAAATAAGTCTTATTCTTTTATTTTTTAAATGGGGTCTCATGAATTTTTTAAATGCTAATAATTATTACACAATAAAAAATGGCAATAAATGGGGTAAAAGATGTGAGTCAGATCATGAAATCCTGATCATAATTCTATATCACTATATGAAACCTATCACTTTAAAGTGAATATGTAATATGAAATTTCTAGAAAATCAGAAGGTACTACAGACATTAGCAAAAGATATTTCCCAAAAGTGGAGTCCACTTTACAAATGGTTGGTATGAAAATAGTTTGAAAACAATGCTAAAATGTATTTGTATACTGATAGAAGTGATTACTAATATAGTTACCAAATACAAAGAAATACTGAGAATCTGTCCTTAGAAAACTGAGGAAATAATCCTATTAAATGACTTTCAAATCTAATTTTAAAACTTTAAAATGCAGTTATTATTTTTAAAATGTATACAACCAAATATGGGAAACACAGATAATTTTTTAATTAATGAAAAACAAGTGAGATAAAAAGTTTACAGCTATATGTCTCTTTTGTCTTAAAGAAACACCATAATTCCGCTAATACAACTTCACTATTTCAAAAAATATGCTTAAGTTATTAGCAAACAGAAAAACATAATCTCACAAATTAATCAAATCAGAACATGATTAGAAATCTAAACATGAAGTTGAGAAAAAATATACAATGTTTAACAATAACTATCAAGAAAATGAGGTTTCTGACTCTAGATGACAGTATAGGTGAGTGTCAAGTAAAAATATGGGTTTATTAGAAAGCATCTCAGAATATCAAGTAAAGAAAACCCATATGAGGAAACAAAACTACCCTTAAGAATCACGTTTGGAAAAGTAAACTCTGGTAGGTATGTAGGGATCTACAAAAAGAAGAGCTATTACATAGCAGGTAAAAAAGCAGGAGAAATATCATATGCTTAGCTGCTTCTAAGTTGCTTCAGTCGTGTCCGACTCTGTGCAACCCTGTAGATGGCAGCCCACAAGGCTCCCCCATCCCTGAGATTCTCCAGGCAAGAACACTGGAGTGGGTTGCCATTTCCTTCTCCAATGCATGAAAGTAAAAAATGAAAGTGAAGTCACTTAGTCTTGTCCAACTCTTAGCGACCCCATGGACTGCAGCCCACCAGGCTCCTCCATCCATGGGATTTTCCAGGCAAGAGTGCTGGAGCGGGGTGCCACTGCCTTCTTCGATATGCTTAGCAAATGATAACAAATGTGTACTGCCACTAAAAATCTTTCCACTATAAAATGCTGTTGATCATACTAAGTCAGGAGTAGCAAACAACAGCTCACAAGCCAAACCCAGCCCACTTTTTTGCTTTTGTAAATAAAGTTTTATTAAAATACAGACAGGCTGCTGGTCTACAGCTGCTTTCACACCAAACTGGTAAAACTGGGCAGAAATCAGGTGGTCTGCAAAGCCTAAAATATTTACTATCTGCCCATATATAGAAAAACTCAGCCAACCGCCTTCATGAATGAAAACTGTTTGTTCTTTATTGTATTCAGTACCTCAGAAGATGTGCAGGTAACATCAGTAAGATGCTTTTCCTGAGCCTGTTGTTCCATAAGTTGGAGTTCCTCTTCTGTAATATCTAATGACATCAAACAATTTCTTTCTGTATTCTCTTCCAACTTCTTGCCTTCCAGGTCATCTTCAAATCCCTCTTCTTGTTTCATTTGATTTCCAAGTACCTTTTCTCCATCATGTTCAATTAAATCATCAGGTGTTGCATCCAATGCCTCATCGTTAACTTCAGGAAAAATGTTATGTGCTCTAATTTGTTTCTCTTGTGCTTCACCAGCAGTTGGCTCTTCCAGTGGTAATAACTGAAAGTTACTGCTGGATCTCAGTTCCTCCTCAGTAGAGCCAAACATCATCATCCTCAATGAATACAGATTTTCTGAAATATCCTTCAATAGTAGGGAAACCCTAAAAAAAAAATTTAAGAAAGATGAATTCAACTTTAATTGTGTTAACTCTAAGGACAAGTTTTAATGCTTTTTAATAAGAAGACCTTCACTTAAAGGACACACTGGATTACAGTCGCTCTTCATGCCCTTCATGCTTATAGTTTCTGGGCTCCTCACTAGTGCAGTAAGGTACTTCTACACTCAACACCTAACTTGCATGCTTACTAAGTGTCAGGAGTGTTTGGCCCCAAACTAATTATTTATGGTGTCACTCCTTATCCATTCTTGATTTTCATGTTAAGCATACATCCAAGCTTGTCAAACTGTGTCATAAATGCAAAGCAAATATGCCCTGAATGTGGCCTCATGCACTCCCCTGGAACTGCAGTTGAGTGGACATGAAATCATGCTTATGGCATGTATTTTGGCTATTCACAGATCTCTTTTGTTCTACCCTAGTTCAGAGATGTATCTAAATAAGTGAAGCAACAGCACAGACTTGTTACAGAGAATCTGAAATAAAAGATCTTAACTAGTTCTTGTTTTGACCCACTACAAGTTTATAAGATCTATCTTTATTAAAAATGAATCCAGGGAGGTGGGAGGGAGGCTCAAGAGGGAGGAGATATATATATACATACATCTGACAAGCTGTATGTGTATATATCTTGATGGGTGTGAGTCTGGGTGACCTCCGGGAGCTGGTGATGGACAGGGAGGCCTGGCGTGCTGCGGTTCATGGGGTCGCAAAGAGTCGGACACGACTGAGCGACTGATCTGATCTGATATATACACATATATAGGAGAAGGCAATGGCACCCCACTCCAGTACTCTTGCCTGGAGAACCCCATGGATGGAGGAGCCTGGTGGGCCGCAGTCCATGGGGTCGCTAAGTCGGACGCGACTGAGCAACTTCACTTTCACTTTTCACTTTCATGCACTGGAGAAGGAAATGGCAACCCACTCCAGTGTTCTTGCCTGGAGAATCCCAGGGACGGGGGAGCCTGGTGGGCTGCTGTCTATGGGGTCGCACAGAGTCGGACACGACTGTAGCGACTTAGCAGCAGCAGCAGCACCGCTGACTCATGTTGTATAGCAGAAACTAATACAACATTGTAAAACATTATATTCCAATTAAAAAAAAATGAATCCAATATTGCCCATTCTCAAAATTTAAGAAAACCTACTTAGCTTTGATATTATAAAGCAAAGTATTAAGCACATGTAATTTATACTCAATAGTTATTTTAATTCCTAGAAAGAAACCTGAAATGCATGTGAATAGTAATTTTTCATATAAATGGCATTTTCTTCTTTCATGGAGGGAAAAATGTAAAAATGAATATGAAATAGCTTTATTAGTACCTTTCCCCATTTGACAGTTATTTCTTTCAGATATTCTCAAAGTTACATAGCAACTACTAAACAAATTGCCAGGAGGAAAATTGCTTTGAAAAAGAGCTGAATTTCTATCTCATACTTTGAAATCTATCAAAATATATCACAAACCTCATCCAAAAAAGAATACATTAACACTGCATTTTTTTCAGAGTCAGAATTCTATTTCAATTAACTGCTTCACATTTCTACAAAGGATTTTAGCCTCAGAATTGTATTACCATGTTATACTCAATCACTGTTCAAGAGTACTCCTGTTTTTGGAGGTTTTATAAGGGAGTCATTCATCCATTAAGGACAGAGCAAAACCAGATTCCAAGAAGTAGCTACTGGGAGCTACAGTCCCTGGAGTCGCAAAAGCGTCGGACACAACTGTGCAACTGAACAACAGCAGCCAGTTGTCCAATACCTTGTGAATTCAAAACATCAAAAGTTATCTGATGCTTGGCTCAGACTGGAAAGAACCTGCTTGCAATGCAGGAGACCTGGGTCCGATCCCTGGGTCAGGAAGACTCCCTAGGGAAGGGAATGGCAATCCACTTCAGTATTCTTGCCTGGATAATTCCATGGACAGAGGAGCATGGTAGGCCACAGTCCATGTGGACATAACTAACACTGTGAGCAACTAACACTTTCCCTTTTTTTTCAGTGCTTCAGCTCTATAAAACACTCTTTAAAATCTAAATGCCTCTTGTTTTAATAGTCTACTGATTAGATAGAATTCTCATATGATAATCACTTAATAACCAGAAAAATGAGGTTACAGGTTTAAAAGTTGCTCCTATTTACTGATTTCAAGTAATCAAACTATAAATATAATTAAATGAAAAATGCCCATAAACAGAAAGAAAAAGAACACTGTGAATCTTCAATGTTTCATTCAAGTGAACTTAAGAGTTTTATTTGGCTTTGCTTCATAAAGCATCCTACAAAGCAGTGAAGCCTCCAACTTTTGTGCACAATTTCACAATTAGAACAGATTTCTTAAATTTATACATCAGTCTGTGTGCATGTATTCAAGAAAATTTATAAGTCCACCCCAATGAACTTCTTTACTGTATTTAGAAAAATGCAATAAGAACAAACAGAATTGATTAAAAAAAAAAAAAAAACAGAAACATTTAACCTCTGTGGATTTTCCAGTTTTCCAAAAGTATCAGGAAGATGCTCAGCCAGATCCATCATCTCCTTGGAGACCAAAGTCAACTGTTTCTTCACATCACTAGGTAGTATTTCCTCCTCTGGAATAAAAGAATCAGTACTAATTTTCAAATTACAAAGCAAAGATATTTATTTAAACAGTGCTGCTGCTACTGCTAAGTCGATTCAGTTGTGTCCGACTCTGTGAGACCCCATAGACGGCAGCCCACCAGGCTCCGCCGTCCCTGGGATTCTCCAGTCAAGAACCCTGCTGCTGCTAAGTCGCTTCAGTTGTGTCTGACTCTGTGCGACCACATAGACGGCAGCCCACCAGGCTCCCCCATCCCTGGAATTCTCCCGGCAAGAACACTGGAGTGGGTTGCCATTTCCTTCTCCAATGCATGAAAGTGAAAAGTGAAAGTGAAGTCGCTCTGTCATGTCTGACTCTTAGCGACCCCATGGACTGTAGCCTACCAGGCTCCTCCATCCATGGGGTTTCCCAGGCAAGAGTACTGGAGTGGGATGGCAAGAACACTATTAGGGCTTATATTTTCATTGTTTCTTTAAATGAACTGCAACAAAAAGACTTCCTTAACCTATCCCAAAATCACCTCAATCACTTTATTTCCCTTCCAAATTTCTGTTCTTTAAAATTTTAGACTAAATTCTAACTGATCTGCATTCATACATATTACAACCCAGTGGTTTTCAACCTTGGCAGAAGGTAAAGGTAGAAATGAGACTCCGATCTCACCTGCACTGTTTCAACATCAGAAACCAACAGAACATCACATGGGACGCTACTTACTAAAACAGCTTGGTAAACATAACCTTACCCAACAGACACTCCTCACTGTCCTCATTACCAGTCATCATGAAATAAAATGCAAGCGTCTCCGCCAACACCATCCAACTTGCCCACCTTTCCCAAACCCTTCCCTTGCTTACAATTTCTACTCTTCATCACCACTTTGCTGGGGACCAGCCCCAGCTGAATCAGGGACTTCGAAGCGAGGACGGCGTCGGTGAGGATCAGGATACAATAGTTATAATTAGAGATATAAAGAATACTAGAACGAGGATAGCTCAGTAGGAAAATTTAGTGGAGAAAAGAGGCTGAGTAGCTCGGTTTACGCGGGAGACCAATAAAACTTCAAGACAAGAAGTTTGCACCACTTACGTAGGCCGCAGGCGTCTTTCCGTTCTCCCGAAGGAGAGGAGACACTGAGGCCTCCCCGGTCCGATCTTAGAAGCCCAGGCATAATTAGTAAGCATGGTGGGTCCCGCGCCCCAGATGGAGACTCAGCCAGAATTTGAGAGAGAGAGCGACATGGGGAGACCAGTCTTTCCAGGAACTGATCCCAATTCTTTATTTTCCACGGTCTACTTTTATACACTGAGATGTTATACAAAAGTCACATGGGGTCAGCAGCCCTGACTTTTATCAAAGTCAGGTGCTTCTTACAAATGTATACAGAGGTCTTAGGGGTGTTACATCATCTTCTGGCCAGGGTGATTATTCTTAAAACAGACTCCACTAGATAAATTTACATTCCTATAGGGTGAGGATGTAGTGGGTTTTAGTCAGGGAAAGAATTTACTTAGCCTAAGGTCCAACGTGACCAGTATCAAAGGTCAACACTTATCTCTTCTATTCATTAATGTGTATAAGGGCAGGGGAAGTGGAGACTTAGCAGCAAACATTGGCTCAACAAATGAAAAACCCTTCACCAATACAATTTCTAATCAGCCCATTATACTTATGTTAATAGTTTTCTAACTTCTCTAAAGAACCTGTTTTTAGAAGCACATGTGGCCGGACAAGCCTGTCAGGTGGGCTAAAGAACCTTCAGAGGAGTTTGTAGGTTATACTCCTGTCACACCCAGGAATTTATTAACTGAAGCTTTAAGTTAACTCTTTTTTCAGAGAGAGGTAGTGGGGGACAGCCCCCCGTAAAGTCAGAGGTGTAGGTGAGAGCACAAGTAGTAAAGCAGGCAGGCTCTGGTTTTTGAGGGTAGATGCTCGAGAACCTCCAAGGGGCTCCTGAGGCTAGACCCCACCTTTGTGTATGTCAAGCCTCCTTCCTCATGACCTTTGCCACAGGCGGAGCGCTAATTCAAACCGGCTCCCAACACCACTTCTTGTGTCCTTCAACAAGTCCAGCTCCTCTGAAGCACTGGACATTGGACTACATCATCAGCTCTTCCTACTAGTTGCAGTTATCTTGTGATCTCAAAATCACATCACTGAAGATTTCAGCACTTGGTTCACTGTCTCTTTCTTCCCTCTATTTCTGTGATAACTCCTAGTGATTTCGACATTCACAGAAACTCTCTGCCTAAGAATGTGGCCTTTTCAGTTCCTCAATCCCTCCATTTCCAGCCATCTTTTCTTCATCTGATCTCAGCCACCCTTCCCATAACCATGTGCTGTGCTTAGTCGCTCAGTTGTGTCTGACTCTTTGTGACCACATAGACTGTAGATGGCCAGGCTCCTCTGCCCGTGGGGATTCTCCAGGCAAGAAAACTGGAGTGGGTTGCCATGCCCTCCTCCAGGCGATCTTCCCAACCCAGGGATCGAACCCAGGTCTCCTACATTGCAGGCGAATGCTTTACCGTCTGAGCCACCAAGGAAGCCCAAGAATACCGGAGTGGGTTGTCCTCCCTTCCTCCAGGGGATCTTCCAACCCAGGAATCAAACCGGGATCTCCTGCATTGCAGGTGGATTCTTTATACCTCATCTGAGCTACGAGGGAAGCCCATAATCATATCCTTGATCTTGAAATTGTCAATAAAGTCATCACTTCCAAAACGCCAATGCAAGCATTCCATCGTCTGAACACCAGCATGACTTCTGCAATACAACAGTTCTTGCACACTTTCAGAACCAAGCCCACTGACCTCCTGCCTTTTCCTTACCCATTATTCTTCTCGCCACTCCCCACACCCCGATGCCTTACTCTCCTCCCTTACCCATATTAACCATTCGCTCCTGTGGACTCAACTCTTTTGTTCCTTCCTTCTTCCATAGCACATACTTAATGCCCATACCCAAGCAGTTGACTACAGTCTAAAATAAACCACAGTCATGAAGGTGATATTTTGCTTTCAATTCATGCACACACCCCATGAACCCTCAGTAATGACTGTTAATTATTCTACATTTCCCACTTTCCCACTCTCAAGAGGACTATATCATACTTCTTTCTTCCTCTTCATGCTTCCAACACCGCCGACACTTGTCCCTCCTTTTAGTGAGAGAACAACTTCATCTCTTACTTCACTAAGAAAACAGAAACAAAAAGAGAACTATCTCATCTTCCTGCCACCAATCTGCTAATTGCTAATTCATATCACAACTCCCATTTACAGCAAAATTCCTTGAAAGAAAGAGCGGTCCACACTCACTGTCTTCAACTTTCTAATGCCATTTTCTCCTAAGCCGACTGCCTGCCCCTGAGCTTTCCCCAAAAGCTGTTCATGGCAAGGTTACAGTGGCCTCCACATGGCCAAATCTGTTCATCCAAGTTGTTCATCTCACTCTTTCATTGGAATATTCACTGGAAGGACTGATGCTGAAGCTGAAGTTCTAATACTTTAGCCACCTGATGTGAAAAGCCGACTCACTGGAAAAGACCCTGATGATGGGAAAGACTGAGAGCAAGAGGAGAAAGGGATGACAAAGAATGAGATGGTTGGATGGCATCACCTTCTCAATGGACTTGAGTTTGAGCAAACTCTGGGAGATAGTGAAGGACAGGGAAGCCTGGCATGCTGAAGTCCATGGGGTCGAAAAGAGTTGGACACAACTTGAGTGACTGAACAACAACATCTCAAACTCTCAGAGGCATTTAAAACAGTTGATAACTTGCTCCAGCTCACAGCATTGGCTGGCTTCTGAACCTCACCCCTCCTATGCTTCCTCCTTCATCACCACCCCTTCACAGGCCTCTTCACTATACTCTCCATGTCTTCCTGACCTCTAGAGGCTGGTGTGCCCTTGATGTCAATATGTGGGCCTCTTCTATTTTTTATTCCACTCGCTTCCTATTTTATCTTCTCAAGCTTAACTACCATCTGTATACTGAGGACCCTCAAAGTTACAGCTCCAACCTGTCTTCCCTCCAAACTCCAGAATCACGTTCCCAACTAAGATATCTCCTTGGATGACAATAAACATCTAAAACTTAGCATGCGTGTGTTCTCAGTCACTCAGTCGTGTCCAACTCTTTGTGATCTCATGGACTATAGCCCGTCAGGCTCCTCTGTGGGTTGCCATTTCCCCCTCCAGGGGTCGAACTGGCGTCTCCTGCACCGCAGGTTTCTTTTACCACTGAGCCATCTGGGAAGTGGCCAAAACTGGAATCCAGATTTTTCTTACCCAAACCTGCTCTTCTCATTATCTTTCACTGTGACTGACCCTTGCATTCGCTCAGTGGATCCAACCAAAACACCTCTACGTCTCACTCTACACAGAGAATTCATCAGCAAATATATACATATCTACTGCTTCTCACCCCCTCTGCTGCCACCAGCTCAATCCAATCATCTCTTGCTTGGATTATTACAATAGCCTCCAAATCAATTTCCCTGCCTAAATACTTACCCTCCTGTAGCAGCCAGAAAAATCCTTTTGAGATAAATATTTAATCACATCATGTTGCTACTCCAAATCCTTTAAGTATTTCCCATCACTCATCCTTGTATTTAATTAATAAAATATGAAGTCAGATTCACGGCCTATAAGCCCCAAATGATCTGGCCCAAGCTACCTTTCTGGCCTCATTTCCGATTCCGCTCACCCTGTTCACTTCATCTCGGTTACACTCACCATCCCTCACAGCTTTGCTCTCTCTTCCCCTCACACCTTCTATGTTCTCCCCTCGGGCATCCATGTGGCTCATTCCATCACTCAGATAAACAAGAGTGAAGGTCCGGTCTGTTTGGTTCAGTGCACTTTCCTCAGCAAGTGGTACAGTGTCTGATGCCTAATAAACCCCCAACAAATCTGTTATATGAATAAATGAATAAATAGTCCCTTTCTGAACCAAGCTTCTTTACCAAAAAAAAAAAAAAAAAGTTTACAGGTGCTTTCTCACTTTCCTTAGATCTCAGGCCTCTATTCACGCTAATGCGATTTCCACCCACGTCATTCCACTACTCCATTCTGGCTCTGGTTATGGGACCTTCACGGTACCCAAGGCTGCATCCCTTTTTCCTGTCCCAATGACCACTTTCCCTTCAATACAGTCTTTTGTCACCCAGTCTACCAAAGCGGCTGTAGTAAAAGGTTACCAACGACCGCCACGTTGCCAAACCCAAGAACTAACTCTAAGTCCTCAGTTTCTCAAACTCGCAAGAAAATTTAAACAGTGGGTAACGCCCTCCTCTGTAACACATGTCCTTTGCTTGGCCTGCCGCACGTCCACCTCCTCACTTCCTTCCATGCCCACGGCAACTCCACTAGGGTCCCCTCCCCACGCAAACACGGAATACTGAGAGTTCCTTGAGACTCTTAGCCCCAGTTCTTCACCTAGAACTCCTAATTCTTTAACTCCAATCGTCCTCTGAGTTAACAGGCTGTGTATCTACGAGCCTACTGGCCACCACCTCCACTTTGCTATCTTGCAGGCTTCCTTCCATTAATGTGTCTAGAATCAACTGTACAACCCCTGACCCCAAATCTGGCTCCTTTCCCTCAATGTTCCTCATCCCTGCTGCTCACGCTGACAACACAGGACTGATCCAGGCACATGGCTCACACCGTCACATTACATCCTGCTGATTCTACTGCTGTTAAATGGACTTTGCACTATCCACTTCTCTCCTTTCACAATACAACCAGCCAAGCCAGGCCACCATCACCTTTCACTTGGATTGCGGGCACATCACCCTAACAGGTTTCACACTGTGAGCCTTGCCCTCCAGAATCAATATTCTGCTCCACAGCCCAAGTTCTACTTTTTTTAATGGCTGGATGGCATCACTGACTCGATGGGTATGAGTCTGGGTGACCTCCGGGAGCTGGTGATGGACAGGGAGGCCTGGCGTGCTGCGGTTCATGGGGTCGCAAAGAGTCGGACACGACTGAGCGACTGATCTGATCTGATCTGATGTCATTCTTGTTTAAAACTCTCAACAGCTCTTAGGAGGAAATGAAAGCCCTTGCCTAGCCTCTATCCCTTACCCTACCATGTTCAACAGCTGATTATACCAAACTGCTTTCAATTGCCTATAGACACCTCTTCCTCCTGAAACTGGGCACCTGTGCCTTTGACACTCTTCCTCTACTCTTCCGCCAGCTAACTCCTGCTCATATTTAAGATCTTGTCATAAACATCACTTTTTCCAGAAAATATTCTCTAATACCTCCAAATATTCACTGGGTACCTCTATATGCCAGCCATAACACCTTTTTCCCCCCACATCATAAGCCTCATCTTCCTACAGTGCCCTTTTTTTAGTGTTCACCTATATCCCCCATAAAGCTGTAGGTTTCCCCCCTCAGGAGACAGATCGTGCCTGTCGTGTTCACTGCTGGCTCTCCATTTATACTGGACTGAATAATATTATGTTCTAATCTTATTTTATTTTTTAGTAAAAGAAAAAAAAAACGTAATAAAAACCAAAGTTTTGAAAATATCATCTATATATACATCTGTATTTGAGAAAGGTGAGGTTGACACTGTTGGTTTAGTAACAAGAAGGAAAGAAGAGAAGGAGGGAGGGAAGGAGGAAGAAAGGAAAGAAAGGAGGGATGAAAGGAGGGAGAAAAAAGGAATGGTAATGTTAGTTACAATTCACCGGAATCCTAGTCAAGTAATTTCCCTTCAGATGTCACAACACACTTAAACAAATAACATAACAGAGAATAAAAGTGAGGGTCAAAGAATGCAATATTGCAATGACAGGTATCAGGACTTCCATAAAAACTTATAAAACATACGCAATTTTACTTGAGAACTATCTTACAGTCCTCAGAAGCATTTTCATCAGAGACAAAATAGCAAGTGTAACCTACAAGCAATCTTGTACACGACAAAATCAGAAAATCACGAATCCCTCTGTTGAATTCTGAGTTAATCTCTTATATATTGTTCTCTACATGAGCTTCAAAAACATATCATCTGCCTCAGTTATCAAGGTAATTTCCAGCCAACAGAAAGCCAGAAGGCACTCAACAGATGTGGCCTTCCAACGAGAGAAAGTATAAGAAATCTTCCTTAACGTGTAAAGGAGAGTCACCCATAGACGGTATGGATTCCTTCTCAATAACAGCTATAAAGGATATTATATAGTTTTATAAGGAGGTCATGCCATATTTTTTAAAGTTTGGCAAAATCACCTCATTTAACTAACACCTTAACAAACACAATTATTTAAAATCTCTAAAAGGAAGCTACAAGAATAACAACTATATAGAGACCAGTATGGGTCCTTAGTATGAGTTCAACAGCTACTCAGTGAAACAGGTATTATGGCATCACTCACTTCCCAAGCACAGGAAACAAGTAAATTCCAGGTCACGTGGCTGGGATTCCACCCCTGGCCTACGTGACACTATATAGGCAGATCTGCCATCACTGACCTAGCAAGAGATCTGAGGGCTGAACTTGAAAGCTGCAAGTGGCCATTCTTTTAGCAGAAAAAACAGAATTATCGCATCCTGGGGAAAATTCAGAAATTTAAACCAGGGCACTTTGTGCTCGGTCACTCAGTCATATCTGATTCTTCGTGACCCCATAGACTGTAGCCCACCAGGCTCCTCTGTCCATGGAATTTTCCAGGCAAGAATACTAGAGTGTGTTGCCATTTCCTTCTGCCATTGCCTTCTCTCGAGGGCATCTTCTCGACCAAGGGATCGAATCTCCCATCTCCCGCACTGGCAGGCAGATCTTTACCAACTGTGCCACCCACGGAGCCCAAATATTTACAGCAAAGATGTATAATCTCCAGGCTGAGAGGCGGCTGTTTGTATCACTGATGTTCTCCAAGCTACAAAAACCCAACTTTAGAAGCGTCGTGAACAGCAATGCTACAAAGGATAGGTAGTAAGTCCTGCTCTGACACAGTAACATGCTTGAAACCCTAAGCTTTGGCCAAGCAGACCTCATCCTGATCCTCAGACAACCAACATGCTGTAATAATGCTAAATACACATGTGTGAAAGTTTGTGCTTTTGGAGCTTAACCTCACAAATGAGCAAATTCAAATTTTACCTTTTCTTTTCAGACCATAACATACCTTTACTCTTGACAAATACTTGGACAGGATCACTCATTTTTGCTAATTTTTGATAAATGATGAAACCAGCCTATAGGAAAACAGAAAGGTGAAAACAGTATGCTAAAATCACCAAAATAAAATTTGATGCCTCACCTTTACAAAAATTAAAACCAATGATTCCCAAACGACCCAAGAAGCTGAATGCAACCCTTTAAGTTAAACAAAGATCTGTCTTCATTTATTCACCACACCCATTATGAGAATGGAGAAAGTGGCACAGCTTTAAAATAAAAATTTTCTCATTTTAATATCCAATATTATGAGCAAGTACCAAAATCAAATACCTTATAAATGGAAACTAACAAAATATAATCAAGTAAGAGAAAACTGTATGACACAGATATCAATTTCTCATCATCTCATTATTAGCTGTTGGTCAGTGTATATACAGTCCTCCAGCTAGCTACTGTAAATAGGAACAATCAAGTCATACAGATTTCTCATGACTAACAAATGCTACAGAACTTGGATTAGTTCTCAAAAAGTTTTCGATTTTAAACAAAACATAAAAGAAAATTATCTTTTTATTTCCCCCACACAGATGAATTTTCTTCTGGTTATAAATAAAAGAAGCTCCCATTTCTAAAAATAGATGCAAAGAAAAGAAACAAGATATTAATGTACAAATAAAAGTACAAGCTGGGGGGAAAAAGTCTATTAGGCCATAAAATAAGACTTTTAGGAAAAAAAAAAACAGTGCTATATATACATATGCATGTATAGATAGAAAGATAAGCCCTAATTTCACTATGTACAAATAGGTAACTATAAAAATCATCTGACTAACAGCAGTGGAGAGCTAATTGTGGAGCCAATTTTCTAAATTTTTACCGCATTTTAAATATAAATGTAAGAAATAAGGCCAGTTTCGATACAGAAACTGCATTGTAGTTATTTTTATTCTGAAGTGGCTTATAATCAAATACATCATCAACATCATTTGTGCTTATTCAGTCTGAGCTTACTGTCCTCTCATGTTTTCAAAGAACTCATTTTTTTCACATAAAAATTGGACATTATTTTTGCTTCATGATGATAAAAATAACAAGTGTTACAATCTATTGATACTTGCTAATTAATATTTATAATTAACAATTTCACTAAATTTCTACCTAAGCATTTTTAATGCCCAACTGACTTAAAACATTTTAGTTTACACAATAAAAATTTTATAAGGTAACTTATTATAAAGTTTAGAAAATAGATTGTAGTCTAAAGATCTCAGGAGGGGGATGGATGAATTGGAAGATTCGGACTGACATATATACAGAATTGATTTGTTGTTGCTCAGTTACTAAGTTGTGTCCGACTGTTTATGACCCCATGGACTACAGCATTCCAGGCTTCCCTATCTTCCGGAGTTTGTTCAAACTCATGTGCATTGAGCCAGTGATGCCATCCAACATTCTCATCCTCTGTCGTCCCCTTTTCCTCCTGCCCTCAATCTTTACCAGCATCAGCGCCTTTTCCAGCAAGTCAGCTGTTTGCATCAGGTTGCCAAAGTACTAGAGCTTCAGCTTCAGCATCAGTCCTTCCAATAAATATTCAGGATTGATTTCCTTTAGGACTGACTGGGTTCATCTCCTCACTATCCAAGGGACTCTCAAGAGTCTTCTCCAGCACTATAGTTCAAAAGCATCAATTCTTCAGTGCTCAGCCTTCATTATAGTCCAACTCTCACATCCATACATGACTATTTTGTAAAAACCATAGCTTTTACTACATGAACCTTTGTTGGCAAAGTGATGTCTCTGCATCTTAATACACTTTCTAGGTTCATCATAGCTTTTCTTCCACAGAGCACACATCTTTTAAGTTCATGGTTACTATGTATAAAACAGATGACTAATGAGAGCCTACTGTAGAGCACAGGAAACTCTACTCAATGCTCTTGTGATGACACATAAATGGGAGGGAAATTCAAAAAAGAGGGGATATGTGTATATGTATGGCTGATTCACTTACTATACAGTAGAAACTAACACAACATTGTAAAGCAACTATATTCTAATAAAAATTAATTTTTGAAAAAGATCTTTGGTACATACATAAGCATCAGTGGCTGCATACACTTTCTGGTCCTCAGTGAGGGGAAACTTACTCCAGTTGCTACAGCGGATAGACCGGTCTTTCAGAAGCTGTTTACCAAAGAGGTATTTAACCAAACCATTGAGGCTCCAGGTCTCTAAACATTTCAGCTAAAAATAATGGAAAAATCAACCCAGGAAAAGTTATTTCTTTCCTTTCATTCTTAGATATTTCTAACCGATACCAAACGACCATGTCACATGTAAAGTTGAAAATGTTACACCAAAATATAAGGCAGAGATAGACCTTAGTAGATTTCCATTCACTAAAAACCTCATTTGCAGTCTACAAGAATGTAATTCTATCATTTCCTCAATGTAGGTATTAAAATTCTAGGACTGTCAAAGTATCATTCATGAACAAAAGTTGAATAGGTTGGTGATTTTCCTACTTCTCAGCCAAATGAACACTTGGCTAATGTGACAATGTAACTTAAATGACTACATTAATAAAATATGTGAAATATGGGCCATGGAAATGATGGTCAAACTTCCACTAAGAAGATCACACCACAAGAGCTACATTATATTCACGTCAAAAAAAAAAAAACGGGGGATAGCGATATAGATGGGTTAAAGAGAGAAACTTTAAATATAATAATTAAACTCACAAATATATAAAACAAAGTGAAACAGTACTAAATATGGGAGAGGGTGCTTGCTTAAAGAAACTATTCGCTAAGGCAACTGATTAGAACTGAAAGTTTTCATTATGAGACATGTATTAGGGACTTTTTTTTATAAAAACATTACGTAGCTTAAAATATGCTCTCTCAAAAAAATATCTAACACTCAGAAGGCACATTCTGTAAAGCACAAATTTATTTTGTTTTTATTCTGAAAATAATATATGTATTATGTCTACCTTTTCATTGGCAACATCTGTCAGCTCCACAATCCTCTTCAACTTGATATCAAAGTCACGTAGAAGTTTCCACTGATCTTGTTCAATTCCCACACCTGCCTTTTTAATTGCTTCATTTTCAAGCAACATTTTTAGTCCCTGAGGGAAACCTATAATTTTTATATTAATGTTTATATAATATTTATATAATACATAATATTTATTTCCATAGGTTCTATCAGATATGACATATTTATGTTCTACTTCATACACATTTTATGTTTATATTTAAATTTGTGTTTAAGTTTAAATTCAGAAACCAACACTTACCTTGAATGTTTTTGACAGCTTTTTTTTCACCTAAAGCAAAAAGTCCTGACTGATAAATGACAAGAAAAACAACTAATTTAAATGCTAATAACTGTACTATCACTAACATTTAGCCCCTCTGCACTTCAGTTCTCTACCCTGTGAAACAAGAATAATAATATCACTGACTGACAGATATGACATGAAAATTAAATAAAACAGGGATATGAGTGAATATTTAAAATATAAATACTTAAATATAAGGTGATGAGAGAGGCACCCGTTAATTCAAGAGCTTAATTTCATATGGACAAAGCTGATATAATACAAGTATCTACCATATAAAAATGAAACAAATACAAGAGATACCAACCTGACATAGAAGAAATATGAAACAAGTAGCACTTGCTCTCTGCCGCACACAGCTGAATGAGGGCCACTCTGCCCAGTGTCCCTTTCTTGAACGCTGGTGGCCACTCGATGTCAAATCCGACCACATCTCCATCAGAGAGACTCATGCTAAAGGGGGGAAAATAAAATAAGTTATTTAATTAAAATTTTAATTTCTGCATCACTGAAGACATCATTCAACATGTTAAAAGACAAGCCACAACTGTAGAGGATATTGTAATACGTACAACTGATAATGAATAGTCAGAAAATACTGGGTTAGCCAAACAGTTCATTCTGGTTTTTCCACAAGATGTTACAGAAAAACCCAAATGAACTTTTTCACCAATCCAATAGTAAAAAATTCCTTGAAAAGTCAATACAAAAAAGATAAATAATCCAGTTTAAAACAAGGAGGGGAAAAATGAACAGGTAATTCCCAAAGGAGGATTTCCCAGGTGGTGCAGTGGAAAAGAATCTGACTGCCAATGCAGGAAACGCGAGAGACAGGGGTTCAGTCCCTGGATTGGGAAGATCATCCCCTGGAGTAGCAAACAGCAACCCGCTCCACTATTCTTACCTGGAAAATTCCATAGACAGAGAAGCCTGGTGGGCTACTGTCCACGGGGTCATAGAGAGTCGGACACAACTGACCGACTGAGAACTTAATTCCCCAAAGGAAATCCAAATGGCCAATACATTCAAATATATACATGAAGGCACAAAATATCCTCTGAAGTCAGAGAAATGTAAATTGAACCTTTACAATTTCACATCTATCTGACTAACAAAAATTAAAGCTCCACAATACTAAATGCTGATAAAGAAAGCTGCCAGCAGGACCACTCACATACCGGTGAATTTTTAAACTGATAATCCTCTTGGAAAAAACTCTGACAATATCTAGCTGAAGATGTATGAACTGTATGACCTGACAAGATTTCCTCATAAATATATGAAACTTATATGTGCATAATTAGAAATGTTTAAGAATGTTCATTGCAATACTACTCCAACTAGCAAAAATGGAAACACTACCTTTCCATCAACAAGAGAATGAATAAATTATGATATACTGAGACAATGTAATACTATATAAAAGTTTAAATAGAACTTCACAGACCAAACCAAAAAGAAAAATTCACAAGAATATAAAGTGTTGAGCGAAAAAGACAAGTGGAAGAATACACAGAGTTTGATAGCATTATTTTTAAAGTTTCTTAATGGGCAAAGTAATAGTATATGATATTGAGGGGGACACTAAATTATGAAAATTATAGAAAATATGTGAGGGAATACTGAACACTGAACTCACGATAGAAGTTAGCTCAGAGGACTGCAAAAGAGAATCAGAAAGAGCATACATGAGGCTTCAGCTGTATTTTATTGTTTTGTCTTAATAAAGATATGAAGAAGAGGAAGATTAAGGTTTGACAAAGCTAATGGAAGGACTATCGGTACGTGTTAAATTATTCCTTATATTTGCCTGCTTCATAGTTTTTAAAAGTGAAAAACCTATTGCATAAATTTTTAAAAACTCAACCTCTGTTTTGGGCTAAGATGAAATAACACTGATCAGTCATAACTTCCCCCCATGAGCAAATAGAGAAGATTAAACAAAATGCATAAACAAGAGTTTCCAGACACTGGACAACAGGCGCTACAGGACTATGCCCTCTGAGGGGAGGAAATCAAATGTAAGCCCAAATGCTGCCCCAGATTTCCGCCTGGAACATTCTAGACAACAGAAAAGGAAGGAGAGTCCAAAGCAGAGCACGGAATTTGGAGGACAGAGTTCAGAGCCAGAGAGGTGAAGCAGCTGGAAGGTGTGGGCAGAGTCCTGGGGAGGAGGGAGCTAGGCAGGAAACACAAGCAAGCACAGAGAGAAACTACGAGGCTGGAGAAAGGAAAACCAGGGAACTGCAATCTGGACAACTCCTTCGGCTCACACAGGGGTAAGAGGCGTTGAGTTCTGCAAAACTGGAGTAGAGAGATTCGTTTTGATCACCTGGGGCACTCAGCAAAGACTCCAGAAAGGTCACACCCATTACAGACTAAATCATGCCCAGAATAAAGGCTACTGACATCTGGCCTAACTAAGCCTCAAAGTGTAAAACTGATTTTCAGGTGACTTTACTGCGCAACACACCAAAGCCCCTTTCTTTGAAGGAAGGCAACAAAATCAGGTAAGATCATAACATCTAATCAAAATTGTCAGTCATGAGAAAAGAAACAGGAAAACATGACTTATAAGCAGGATAATAGTCATTTAATAGAAAAATAATTAGTATAATGGGATTAACAGAAGAGTATATTAACACAGCTATTATAAATATGCTGAATATGTTCAAAGATGTAAAAGAAAACATGAATATCAGTTCAGTTCAGTTGTTCAGTCGTGTCCAACTCTTTGCGACCCCATGGACCGCAGCATGCCAGGCCTCCCTGTCCATCATCAACTCCCAGAGTTCACCCAAACTCATGTCCATTGAGTCAGTGATGCCATCCAACCATCTCATCCTCTGTTGTCCCCATCTCCTCCCACCTTCAATCTTTCCCAACATCAAGGTTTTTTCAAATGAGTCAGCTCTTTGCCAGCAGGTAGCCAAAGTATTAGAGTTTCAGCTTCAACATCAGTCCATCCAATGAACATTCAGGACTGATCTCCTTTAGGATGGACAGGTTGGATCTTCTTGCAGTCCAAGGGACTCTCAAGAGTCTTCTCCAACACCACAGTTCACAAGCATCAATTCTTCAGCACTCAGCTTTCTTTATAGTCCAACTCTCACCTGGAGAAGGCAATGGCACCCCACTCCAGTACTTCTGCCTGGAAAATCCCATGGGTGGAGGAGCCTGGAAGGCTGCAGTCCATGGGGTCGCTGAGGGTCAGACATGACTGAGCGACTTCACTTTCACTTTTCACTTTCATGCATTGGAGAAGGAAATGGCAACCCACTCCAGTGTTCTTGCCTGGAGAATCCCAGGGATGGGTGAGCCTGGTGGGCTGCCGTCTATGGGGTCACACAGAGTCGGACACGACTGAAGTGACTTAGCAGCAGCAGCAGGTCACCTCCATACACGACTACTGGAAAAACCATAGCCTGGACTAGATGGACCTTTGCTGGCAAAGTAATGTCTCTGCTTTTTATGAAAACGAATATGGTAAGAGCCAAAATAGAAGGTATTTTTAAAAAGAAACAAATAGAGCTTCCAGACATGAAAACTACAACAAGATTTTAAATTCACAGGATGGCATAATAGCTGATCAGATACTACAAAATAAAAAAACAAGGGAACTTGCAGACAGAGCCCAAGCACAGAGAAAAAAAAAAAGAATCAAAAGTTTTAAAGACAAAGAGCCTCATGACCAAGAACACAGTCGCTGAATTAAGCAATGTAACCTACATGCATACAGAGTGGCAGAAGAGAAAAACAGGATGTGAGAGAAAACACATTTGAAGAAATTATTCAAACATGATGAAACTATAAATCTACAGATCCAAAAAGTTCACTGAACACCCAAGAAAGACAAACACAAACCACACTACACAAAGGCACATCATAATCAAATTGCTGAAAACCTGGAATGAGGTGAAGAAAAAAAAAAAAAAAACCAAACTACTTGCTTACCTTCCATAAAACACAATTCATCAGAACTACACCCTTCAAGACACTTAGGCTTATTACCTTCAGAGAGGACATACTATAGCATTGTTAAACGTAAGATGGTAGAGTTAACACATAATCAAAAACAACAGATTTTATTTTCTCTGTAAGACAAACTTAGTTCTATGTGATGAGACCCAAAAAGAGCCAGTGAACTATAGTGGGATTGAGCCCACCTGACTGCTCTTTCTACAATATATCTACCAGGAGACCATTAATAAACAGCTTAACTTACTTCTGCTTCTTTCAACCCAACGTGTGCTACATGTACGCTTAGTCCTAAACTCAGTCACTTCTGACTCTGTGCAACCCCATGGATTGTAGCCCACCAGGCTCCACTGTCCATGGGAATTCTCCAGGCAAGAATACTAGAGTGGGTAGCCATTCCCTTCTCCAGGGGATCTTTCCAACCCAGGGATTAAACCCAGGTCTCCCACATTACAGGTAGATTCTTTACCATCTGAGACACCAGGGAGGTCCAATGTGTAAACAGTAATTAAAAAAAAAAGGACAAGTATAGTAACGTCAAAGATTTGAATGCATCTCCTACAACTTCTCCTTGTAAAATGCTTGAAAAGCCTTAGACTGGATTATTACAGAAAACTAATCTGACAATTTAAAAAATATGAATAATCATTTTTAAAGTTCTTTTAAAGGATCATTTGCTATAACTGTTGCTAATTAAATGCAACAGAGACAGTCACAGTCACTACTCAATATTACAATGTTGGTATGTTTAATGAAATAGAAAGGGATGTTCTAGAAGTTGAATAACTTTTGCATGTTTTTCCTAAACTGGTGTGTTCAGTAATTCTTAGCATAGCATAGCATAGCATATATAATATCTTAAGTATTGAAAAGATTAAAAATTAGCTAAAGTAATACAAAGGTTTATGAATGAACAAAAGGGACATTACATATTTAATTCAGAAATTTTAAGTTTTTATTTAAAAAGTAGAATTAGTGATATTTTACATGTATAACTATGTACTAAACACACCTCCACTATAAAACTCAGTACACTTACAAATACTACCATAAGGCTTATAGTCTAAGGGTCCAAATTCAAATGAAAGTTGGAAATTTAAATCTTTACCTAATATCTTCTGAGAGCAAAGAACAATCATTAGCTTCATAACTGTACACAATGGATCCAGTGAATTCTAAGAAGGGCAGGTGATCTTCCAAAACACTCTTCTGAACAGATGCCTTGAGTTAAACAAAATGCCAAAAAGGCACAAATAAAAGTCACGTTAAATAATAAATGTTCATTGAAATAATAAAATTCATTGAAATATGGCAAATTATAGCTCTAAGTTTTATCAACTAAAGCTTTATAGGCTAAGGAGTCATAAGGACTAACAAAGATGAAGCTACCTACTGTAAAATTATTTTTCTAACAAATTTACTTGCAAACTTCTACCCTATTTTCATAAAAGCATTTATTTTGTTAATGCTTTTCTGCAATTAGATTAGTATTCTAGATGCAATAATGTTGCCTTAAAATACTGAAGACTAGTTGGTGAAGCTTAAATCTATCAGGACTTAAAATTCACCTGACCATAAAAAAATTCACCAAAATAAATATTGTCTAAATTACAATCTGAATTGGAACAAATTGGCAAAGCTAGCCATGTGAACTAGATAAAAAGGGAAAACAGAATAAGAATTCTTATATTGTAAACCCAATTAAAATTTAATCCCACTCATCCATTCAGTGACTAGATTCTGGTTCATTCACAACAACTCTAAAAGTAAATAATGGCTTGAAGTTTATAAGTGTGAGGATGAACTCAGTTTACAGTCAAATATACATTAAATTTTCCATCTGAAAGAATTACTGATGAACTGCATACCTTTTTTTCTTCTACTGCATAGCTCTTCTGCACAGACATCCAATCAGGAAGTTTCCGCTGCCGTCCTCTTTCCAATGTTTTTTCACTCATCTTTAAAAGGTCCTAGTTGCAAAACCCAAAGAACAATTATTCCGTTAATAAATCCAGTCTTTGTAAGAAAACCCACAGACAGACCAATCAACCTGACTGAAGAGCCAAACATACATATTTAAAGTAAGCTATGGCATCTGGGCCCAAACACAGGATATAAGAGCCAGAATCGCAAAAGAAGAAACAACATGCTAGCTCTAAAAGCCATTCATTTAGTACTTCTTTTTAAAATAAGTGAGGCAGTTTAATAGAGTTCTAAATTCTAAGCATCTAGCAGTTTCTAAATTCTATTATTCTCTGACTTTGATCTCTTCAAAAAACAATCTTCATCTCATTCACAATGAGAATCTCTGGGTATATAAATTTTTATAAATTTTTGACAACTTTAATTTTTGTATCATATTGCCTAAGATCTAAGTAAACTCATGAAACTGTTAAATTGTTCACAAATCTACCTGAAAAGACAGAAAAGCTTTTCTATATTAAGGGTTTTTATTACACTCTTGGCCTATCAAGTGAACTAGTCTCTCTAGTTTCGTTGGGAGTATTTTTTTAAAAATCTGTTAAGAGCTTTGAGGGCTCTCCTCAACATAAACTGCACTTCAAGAATGGTTACAGAATTACAAAGACTAGGAACACTATGACATACTCTGTTAAAGGTAAAACAGAGCATCTCCTCATATCACTTTACACAATAAATTGAAGTGGCCTCTTAATCGGGGAAGGCAATGGCACCCCACCCCAGTACTTTCGCCTGGAAAATCCCATGGACAGAGGATCCTGGTAGGCTCCAGTCCATGGGGTCGCTAAGAGTCGGACACGACTGAGCGACTTCACTTTCACTTTTCACTTTCACGCATTGGAGAAGGAAATGGCCACCCACTCCAGTGTTCTTGCCTGGAGAATCCCAGGGACAGGGGAGCCTGGTGAGCTTCCGTCTATGGGGTCGCACAGAGTCGGACACAACTGAAGCGACTTAGCATAGCATAGCATAGCATAAGTTCTTAATAAAACTCTCCAAACCCAAACCTTAGTTCCTGACATCTCAAATTTCTAGTAAATGCACAGCAGATTTTAATATATACCTCAAAATTCTTACGATGAAACATGATATCAACATGAAATAATCAAAGCAACTGTTTATGATTATGGGTTAGCTTGTCATCCCTATTGATATTATAAATGCTGAAGAAATGAAACAGCATCCAGCAAGTATCCATTAAATTCTCCTTTTCCCAAGCATAAGCCCCCAAAACTGATAACGCTAATAATGTATGAAAGAAAATTTTTAAAGATTACTTTGGCAAACAAATCTGGCATACAGAACAAACTCACTCTTACACCTTGAGAAGGAAACAGTTAACAGCAGTAGAAGGTAACTCACTCACTCTATTGAGGAAGTGGGAATGGAAGACCTCAACCACTGAGCCACCAGGGCTCACCTATCAATGGTATCTACTAGCCAAAAAATACCAAAGAGCATCTATCTAGAAAATGTTGTTAGCCAGATATAACTAATCTATCTAGACTGCTTATCATAAATAAGCTTGGAATGATGGATTTATTAATTTATGCCTAGAAAATGGGAGGTAGTCAGCAAGCTGTACAATTAAGATAATATAAAACAGAGGAGTTCCAAAATGAAGACAACTTCCTCTGTGCATTTTTTTTTTAACTGCTCAAAACTATTTTGCTAATCCAAAACCGTAACACGTACTAATGCAGAAGAAAAGGAAATTCTTGGAATCTGTGTGTGAGAGTTTGGGGTTCCTCCAAAAAACAAAAAGAAAATAATATTCCATCTGCACTTCATGCTTGCCTGTACTCTTTGAATCATCAGCAAAGTCTGGCATTGGGGAAGATCTATGATTCAGTCAATCAGAACTAACAACTCGAATGTTACGCTACCACCTGCATTATATGTCGTCAGATAAAATATATGCTGGATGAAACACAAGCTGGAATCAAAATTTCCAGGAGAAATATCAATAACCTCAGATATGCAGATGACACCCCCCTTATGGCAGAGAGTGAAGAAGAAATAAAGAGCCTTCTGATGAAAGTGAAAGAGGAGAGTGAAAAGAGTTGGCTTAAAACTCAACATTTAGAAAACTAAGATCATGGCATCCGGTCTGATCACTTCACAGCAAATAGATGGGAAAACAATGGAAACAGTGACAGACTATTTTGGGG
The DNA here is from genome assembly GCA_935064755.1 of Tragelaphus eurycerus. Lineage (NCBI taxonomy): Eukaryota > Metazoa > Chordata > Mammalia > Artiodactyla > Bovidae > Tragelaphus > Tragelaphus eurycerus. The sequence goes on along the minus strand of CAKXYN010000034.1, from coordinate 3,412,172 downwards.
GGTTCCAAAATCACTGCAGATGGTGACTGCAGCCATGAAATTAAAAGACGCTTGCTCCTTGGAAGAAAATTTATGATCAACCTAGACAGCATATTAAAAACCAGAGACGTTACTTTGCCATCAAACGTCCGTTGAGTCAAAGCTACGGTTTTTACAGTGGTCATGTATGGATGTGAGAGTTGGACTGTAAAGCTGAGCACCAAAGAATTGATGCTTTTGAATTGTCGTGTTGGAGAAGACTCTTGAGAGTCCCTTGGACTGCAAGGAGCTCCAAACAGTCAATCCTAAAGGAAATCAGTCCTGAATACTTATTGGAAGGACTGATGCTGAAGCTGAAACTCCAATCCTTTGGCCACCTGATAAGAGCTGACTCATCGGAAAAGACCCTGACACTGGGAAAGACTGAAGGTGGGAGAAGGGGATGATAGAGGAAGAGATGTTTAGATGGCATCACTGACTCAATGGACATGAGTTTGAGTAGGCTCAGTCCGTGGGGTCACAAAGAGTTGGACACGACTGAGCGACTGAACTGAACTGATTTGCCACAAATCCAAAGACCTTAACAGGAAAGTCGAAAGCTAATCCCGAAGTATGTGTATACATACACAACACACATAGGAAAAAAGTCTATTCTTAATCTTAAAACACATTTTTATTAAACTGGAAAACAAGTTTTGCTATATACATAGTAAATCATTTGCAAAACTTCCAGAAAACTGTTTTCTGCAAATAATAAACAACTCTGTAAAAACAATTATAAAATCTTCTAATTCTGAAAGTAATCATTCACCCTGCCAGAACAGAAATAAACTTCAGTAACTCTTCCCTATAGCCAACTATATGACTGAAATCATTTTAATTTAAAATGTCTTATTTTTAGGTGTACATACTCTTTTTTGCATACAAAATTATGTCTAGATGCCTCCAGGTTAAGAATTTGAAAGTAAACTTGTTTACAAACCTAACATTTTTATCAAACTTAATACTTACATCTTGGGCCAGATAAAAAGCACACAGAAAAGGAAAGCTGAAGAATAATTCACAGTAGAGAAATTCTTCTGCATATATGTGGCTTTTAATCATTGATCAGATAAAGGTTATTCTAGGAAAGGATTGAAGTCATTGAAGAATAGAATTTTTAAACTATATATTGAGCTATTACCTTACTGAGTATGAACAATGTTCACACATTTTTTTCCAAAATCAAATCTTATCATTTCTTATTTGAGCCATTAAAGGATCCCAAGGTCCTCTTTAAAATAAATAATGTATTTTGATTTGCTTTGGTTGGATTCTTCTTAGAATAATCTCACCTATCTAGCCACCACTATCTACCACTTTTCACCTTTATCACTTTTTTAAAAGCTGGCTTTAAACAACATACGTCTGGGATTTTTGTTGTGGTTTCTTTTTCTGGTTTTGGTTTTAAACAGCGCCAATTTGAACACACTGTCTTTCAATAAGGAAATTCATCTCATTCACAGTTAGTATAAGAACTTGTGCTTTCCCTTTCATTTTTGATTAACATTTTTCCTTTCTTCGGTTTCTTCGTACTCTTTGTCCATTTTTCTAACTGGGTGAAGTTGCCATTCATCCTCTTTTTTACCATTGTCAGTGTTAAAACTTCACTGTTTACACATCCTACAATTACTCCAGTCTCGGGGCAAAATAATAAAACTATATCCCTTCCTCATCAAGACCTGACATTTACATTGTCTCTCCATCCAGTAAGGGAAAACTCTTAGAATGTTTTGACTTCCCCACCCTTAACCACTGCTTTTTGCTGATACAGTTTTGGCTGTTACAGCCTGTTAGCTTTCTAGTACCGCTTTTCTATTTCAAGAATTCTTACTGTTTTCTGAACATTTTTGTTACAAATTTCATCATCCATTTTAATGTTTATATAAATTTAGATATATATGTAAGTGTTTATATCGCTTACTGTGATTTCCTTTTCAATTCATCCTGCCCTATCCTGGATCTCTGTTCTGAATTCAAGTGTTTGCTCAGGTTCTTTTCAACTGCTTTCCTCAGGTAGAATATGTAGGGGATAAGCGCTCATCCCTTGCATATATAAAAACCTATTTTTTCAGACAGATAAGAGAATGATGTGTTGACAGAGCATAACAGTCTCTCAGCAGTTTATAGATGTTCTCCTACAGTCTTCTGCCGTTTAACATCACAAGTAAGACGTCCATTGCTTTTCTGCTGCTTTCTTCAATTATGAGTAATATTTTTCCCATCTGGGAGCCTTAGAGACTTTAAAGGATTTTTATATTTTAAAGCGCTCTACTCTATTCTTCTTGGGATCAGCGAGTCCTTGGAAAGGATTTCAAGTCTTAAGACAAGAAAATTTTCCTCTTGTTATAGGATGAACTGTATGCCTCTCCAGTATAAGACAGGTTGGGGTCCTAAACTCCAAGTACCTCAGAATGCCACTTTGGAGACAGGGTCACTACAGAGGTAATCAAATTTAAATAAGGTTATTAGGGACGTCCCTAATCCAAAATGAGTGATGTCTTTATAAAAAAGGGGAAATCTGGACACAGAGACAAGACATGCATACATAGAAGACGATCTGAAGAAACACAGGGAAAAAGTCATCTACAAGTCACGAAGGCAGGCCAGAAGCAGACCTTTCCCTCACAGCCCTCAGGGAGAAAAAAAAAAAAAACAACTCTGCAAACAACATGATTTTGAACTTCTAGCTTCCAAAACCGCAGACTATTACATTTCTGTTGAGTCTTCCAATTTGTGGTACTTAATCGCGGCAGCTATAACAAACTAATACACTCCTGTGACTGGTTTAGTTATTAATTGCTATAACATATTCTTTTTTCCTTCTATACCACTTATTCACACTCCAGGGAAAACTTGCCTGAATTTCTTCTGTTAATGTCTACTTTTTTCTACCTGATGATGACTTTCTTAACCTTGTTCAGTATTACAAGACATCTCTTCTACTTGATCTCCAAGATGCTAATTTCATTCTCAATAATCTCCCTTTCATTTCAAAATCCTTTTACAATTTGCCTTACTGAACTTTAACAATGTTAAGATATGGACTATTAGTTTCAGAAAGTTTCTGTGCACTCTAGTTGAGTCTCCCCAAATGTGCTTGTAATTTCTTTCTTTAGTAAAAGTTATGATTTAATTATTTCAAAGACCCATTTCAACAGGAGTTTCCTATACTGGACGTTCCTCATGCGTAATTCCTTGGGTAAAATGTTATTTTACTTTACCCGCGTAATTCTATTTGCCATCAGCAGTCTCAGCTCTTAGGGTCCATCAGAAAGCCGCAAACTGAGCACCAAGAGAATATACTAAGTCTTCCACTGAAGTTCTAGAAGACAATTTCTTGATTCATAGGTATCCAGAGTTGTAATCTCAAGCTCTAGCTCCCCAGCACAAAGAACCCACCAGTACACCTCCTCTAAGTCCTGTCAGATCAGATAAGATCAGATCAGTCGCTCAGTCGTGTCTGACTCTTTGTGACCCCATGAACTGCAGCACGCCAGGCCTCCCTGTCCATCACCAACTCCCGGAGTTCACTCAGACTCACATCCATCCAGTCAGTGATGCCATCCAGCCATCTCATCCTCTGTCGCCCCCTTCTCCTCCTGCCCCCAATCCCTCCCAGCATCAGAGTCTTTTCCAATGAGTCAACTCTTCGCATGAGGTGGCCAAAAGACTGGAGTTTCAGCTTTAGCATCATTCCTTCCAAAGAAATCCCAGGGCTGATCTCCTTCACAATGGACTGGTTGGATCTCCTTGCAGTCCAAGGGACTCTCAAGAGTCTTCTCCAACACCACACTTCAAAAGCATCAATTCTTTGGCGCTCAGCCTTCTTCACAGTCCAGCTCTCACATCCATACATGGCCACAGGAAAAACCATAGCCTTGACTAGACGGACCTTTGTTGGCAAAGTAATGTCTCTGCTTTTGAATATACTATCTAGGTTGGTCCTAACTTTCCTTCCAAGGAGTAAGTGTCTTTTAATTTCATGGCTGCAGTCATCATCTGTAGTGATTTTGGAGCCCCCAAAATAAAGTCTGACACTATTTCCACTGTTTCCCCATCTATTTCCCATGAAGTGATGGGACCACATGCCATGATCTTCGTTTTCTGAATGTTGAGCTTTAAGCCAACTTTTTCACTCTCCTCTTTCACTTTCATCAAGAGGCTTTTGAGTTCCTCTTCACTTTCTGCCATAAGGGTGGTGTCATCTGCATATTTGAGGTTATTGATATTTCTTCCAGCAATCTTGATTCCAGCTTGTGTTTCTTCCAGTCCAGCGTTTCTCATGATGTACTCTGCATAGAAGTTAAATAAACAGGGTGACAATATACAGCCTTGACGTATTCCTTTTCCTATTTGGAACTAGTCTGTTGTTCCATGTCCAGTTCTAACTGTTGCTTCCTGACCTGCATACAAATTTCTCAAGAGGCAGATCAGGTAGTCTGGTATTCCCATCTCTTTCAGAATTGTCCACAGTTTATTGTGATCCACACAGTCAAAGGCTTTGGCATAGTCAATAAAGCAGAAATAGATGTTTTTCTGGAACTCTCTTGCTTTTTCCATGATCCAGCAGATGTTCGCAATTTGATCTCTGGTTCCTCTGCCTTTTCTAAAACCAGCTTGCACATCAGGAAGTTCACGGTTCACATATTGCTGAAGCCTGGCTTGGAGAATTTTGAGCATTACTTTACTAGCGTGTGAGATGAGTGCAATTGTGCGGTAGTTTGAGCATTCTTTGGCATTGCCTTTCTTTGGGAGTGGAATGAAAACTTACCTTTTCCAGTCCTGTGGCCACTGCTGAGTTTTCCAAATTTGCTGGCATACTCAGTGCAGTACTTTCACAGCATCATCTTTCAGGATTTGGAATAGCTCAACTGGAATTCTGTCACCTCCACTAGCTTTGTTCATAGTGATGCTTTCTAAGGCCCACTTGACTTCACATTCCAGGATGTCTGGCTCTAGGTCAGTGATCACACCATCATGATTATCTGGGTCATGAAGATCTTTTTTGTACAGTTCTTCTGTGTATTCTTACCATCTCTTCTTAATATCTTCTGCTTCTGTTAGGTCCATACCATTTCTGTCCTTTATCGAGCCCATCTTTGCATGAAATGTTCCTTTGGTATCTCTGATTTTCTTGAAGAGATTTCTAGTCTTTCCCATTCTGTTGTTTTCCTCTATTTCTTTGCATTGATCACTGAAGAAGGCTTTCTTATCTCTTCTTGCTATTCTTTGGAACTCTGCATTCAGATGTTTATAGCTTTCCTTTTCTCCTTTGCTTTTCGCTTCTCTTCTTTTCACAGCTATTTGCAAGGCCTCCCCAGACAGCCATTTTGCTTTTTTGCATTTCTTTTCCATGGGGATGGTCTTGATCCCTGTCTCCTGTACAATGTCAAGAACCTCATTCCATAGTTCATCAGGCACTCTATCTATCAGATCTAGGCCCTTAAATCTATTTCTCACTTTCACTGTATAATCATAAGGGATTTGATTTAGGTCATACCTGAATGGTCTAGTGGTTTTCCCTACTTTCTTCAATTTCAGTCTGAATTTGGCAATAAGGAGTTCATGGTCTGAGCCACAGTCAGCTAGACAGGAAATATCAAGTAGGCTTCCTAAGTCCAATCGGTTCTTCAGTACATTCAATACCAATTTAATTTTCAGCCACATTTGTTTTACCACAGTAATTCTAACGAGTACTTATTTAGGAAACAATGTTTTAATTCCTCTCCTAACCTCCAATATTCCTTTTACACCATTTTCAATTATTTAATACATTTTCTATTGAATCCACTGAATCCATTTTTACAAGGAGTCTAAATTATTTTTTGTGTAGAAAATTCTTTTTTTATCAAGGGTCAACTAGTCAGCTAAGTGATTTGATATCTGTTGATTTTACTCAAATACATGATGACTCTCAATTGTCCAATTCATTTATAAATGAAGTTCTACACCAGAAGTGGACAACATTTTCAAGTTCATGGCACATTCAGAAAATGAAACTGTTTTCATGGCATGCTGGGAATGGGATCTGGGAATGTGAATATACTGTGAAACTTCTATGTTCTTTATAAAATTAAAATTTTCAAACTTTTAAAATAACAAACTTGAAATTATTTAGAAGAAATAACTTCTGTATATTAGGTTTTATGTTTAACATGGTTACACAAAATTCTCAATTTAGATCTTTAAACAACATGTTCTTAATACTCCGTAGAGCAACCATCACGAACAAGCTTTGTTAGCACCAATGGCAGCAAATGGCAAAAGGAGAAGCTTTGCTCCGACATACTGAAAGCTCCTTTTTCACTGTTAACCAGCACTCCAACAATTCGATCTTCTTAAATTGAACTTCAAGCCTGCTGGAAGTCTTTAATGCTTCTCCTGTTCCTCTACTGAGAAATATGTTAATTTCTTCTGATGATGTTAAATAAGCTTCTAATACAAATGAATGTTTTTATATCAAGAATTTCAATGCTAAAGTTCTGTATCAGGCACACACTGGCTTCTCTCTAATAATATTAATCCTTCTTTAGGATTCAAATAACACCAATTAAACAATTACTTCTAAACGTTATTTTAACTTCACTCCGCCAAACCTGAATTTTTACTCTGAATCTATAAATGTTGTCAGTACACATTAATATATTTTCCACATGATCACTACAGTGATGATTAAGTTAATTCAAATGCTCAAAATGTCAGTTAAGGATACCATTTTTTGAAGCCAATAATTAGACTTCAAAAAATCTGCAAAGTAAGAGTCATTCACACAGAATAATTTGAAATTTTTCCCTTTAGCTTATGTATCTGCCTTTGGACTGTCAACCTAGTTCAGTAATAAAATAGCCAATCAGATTTCTTCACCTAAAGCTGAAAGGATGGCATTGTAGCCACTTGGATTTCAGTAAATTCACAATTTTTATGACATCATTTAATGCAGAATTCAGAACTACATGTAAATTTTAATATACAAGAGATTCTCTGTGAATAAAACCACATATAACTAGGAATATCAGGTTTTTTACATTGACTTAACATAAAGCCTTTCTACGTTCCTATTGTTACCAGCCCCACATTTTCAGTTTCTATAATTTCTCATATGTTTCAAAATATTCATTTTTCACTTCATTTTTCATCTCCAGTTGGTTTTGGAACTTCTGTGCCAAGCAAATAATGTCCTTCCAGGGCATTTTTCAAAGATTCTATAAAGCCTGCTGAGGACCACTGCCAGTATTCATGAATTCATAACTGCAACGAACACTTTTTTCATTCAGCTTCTTCTAATGTTGTCCTCAGCATAAATCTTCAACATATCTTCTAAAAGATAACTGAAAAATGGCATCTTTTCGACTTCCTTTGCCTCACTGGTCCCAAATATAGTATTCCATATAGGCAGGAGGGAAAAAAGCAGATTTAGCAAACTAGTGAGGTAATCTGGGTTCTATTAACTGTTCAATCCTTCTTGAGTTCAATCTGATTATTTCTTTTATCAGTCTCTTAAATTTGTTCTTAATTTTTGCTCATAGACACTTTCAAATGTTCAGATCTTTTATTTAGTAAAATAAATGTTTTATGAAAAGGTATCAGAATATTCTGCCTGACACCCCTACTCCATTTGATTTAGGCTGAGGAGTGAAGAATTCTGGGAATACCAAATCCAATTCTGAGATAATCCTTTACTACTTAGTAAAGGATTAATAAATATTTACTATTATGTTCAACTTATAAACTGAATGACTTTCCAGCTTTAATCAGTCTTACACATCAAAATTGGGTAAGTAAATATCTAAGGAAATTAAATCTACTTGCATAGAAAGTACTTAAAATACTACAGGTCTTTAATTCCTCAGGAAAAGTTTTCTGTTGTTTAACCTGTCTGTACTCTTATGAACATTTCTAAACAAATCCTATCCAAAAAAACAATTTTTTTAAATTAAAGAGATTAAACAAAAACTAAGTGTACTGAAATACTTATTTTCATTTATTTAAATAATTAAAAAATTTTAAAGTAAACAAAAAAATACTTCAGGGTAATCAAATATATTTTTAAATGAGTTTCTGAAGTTATAAAGACATACTTTATTGAATAAATTGAGTTGCATATGTTCAATCAATTAATAATAGTAATAATTGACTAATAATCATGCTCTTTTCTATGTTTCCAGTAAAACTATGAGAATTAAGAAAGAAAATTCAAAGAACACATATAACTTTCCCAATGATTAAATAACATACACATACCCAATTAAAGTGATTAACAGATAGGAAATTACTTAACAGTTAAGGCAGAAAGATACAGCCACAACACAGCCCTTTTCAACCAAGTTTACTGAGCATAACTATACATGTTACAGATATCAAGTAATTTACAAAATGATCTACACAAAGAATGCTCAAATATAATTTAACCTACTGCAAATCTTTGAATGTTTGCCTTATAAAAAGCTTTTATGTTTGAAAATTATAAAAAATATGCAACTATCAAAACCGTGCATTACCCGTAACCCATATCATTATGCTGCAGCACACACTGGAAGGCACTAACCTTGCTTCAGCTAACTCTTCCCAATGGTTAGCTTGGCCCCAGTTTTGCCAGACCTTCCAGTTTTCCAAAAGAAATGGATGTGACTATGCAATCTCCCATTTGATACCAATTTCCAAGACCCAGTTTCCTGCAGGCCTCTTAATTTTAACCTCGGCTGTAGACAAATCAATACTAGCAGCTGGTCTGAGAATCTCTAGAAATGTTCAGAGTCAATGCTGCTAAGTCACTTCAGTCGTGTCCGACTCTGTGTGACCCCAAAGACAGCAGCCCACCAGGCTTCCCAGTCCCTGGGATTCTCCAGGCAAGAACACTGGAGTGAGTTGCCATTTCCTTCTCCAATGCATGAAAGTGAAAAGTGAAAGTGAAGTCACTCAGTCATGTCCGACTCTGTGCGACCCCATGGACTGCAGCCTACCAGGCTCCTCCATCCATGGGATTTTCCAGGCAAGAGTATTGGAGTGGGGTGCCATCATTCTTTGAGTGAAATACTTGGGTACATTTTTGGAGAATGAGTAGTTGAGAAACAGTAGGAATATGCCACAAGAGGAAACAGGGTGGTAGTCTGGGACACCTACTTAAGCAGGGGAGTAGGACGGGAGTTATCCTAAGACTGGAGCACGTCTCCTTTTCTCCCCATTGCTGAGTCTTCTGTGTCAACTCACACTGGCCTGGTGCATTACTTCACCCTATGGATTCCACAATGACGCGAGCAGCACCCACACAGCCCATTACTTACTTTCTCATCTGTAAAACTGGGACTAAAAACGATGAACCCAGAGAGGGGCACTAGCTCAGTTCTTCCAGTCCATTAACTATCAGCATCAATCAAATGCTTCAATAGTCAAATTATTAAAAGGACTAGTTTGATGGTCTAGTGTGAAAATTAATGTCTAAATAGAGCCTAGGGTAAATGAAAGATAAGCCATCTTCATGAAGGTAGGCCAAGGGAATTTCTTCACACAATACTAAAATCAAAATACTTCTCTACTTCTCCCACCGTTTTACCTATAGTTACATTTTAAAAAATTAACATTACAAAAATAACCAGCATTCTCCATAAAGATTTATATACAAGTAAGCCTTTGACTGTGTGGATCACAAGAAACTGTAGACAATTCTGAAAGACATGGGAATACCAGACCACCTGATTTGGCTCTTGAGAAATCTGTGTGCACGTCAGGAAGCAACAGTTAGAACTGGTCATGGAACAACAGACTGGTTTCAAATAGGAAAAGGAGTACGTCAAGGATGTATATTGTCACCCTGTTTATTTAACTTCTATGCAGAGTACATCATGAGAAATGCTGGACTGGAAGAAACACAAGCTGGAATCAAGATTGCCAGGAGAAATATCAATAACCTCAGATATGCAGATGACACCACCCTTATGGCAGAACGTGAAGAGGAACTCAAAAGCCTCTTGATGAAAGTGAAAGTGGAGAGTGAAAAAGTTGGCTTAAAGCTCAACATTCAGAAAATGAAGATCATGGCATCTGGTCCCATCACTTCATGGGAAATAGATGGGGAAACAGTGTCAGACTTTATTTTGGGGGGCTCCAGAATCACTACAGATGGTGACTGCAGCCATGAAATTAAAAGACGCTTACTCCTTGGAAGGAAAGTTATGACCAACCCAGATAGTATATTCAAAAGCAGAGACATTACTTTGCCAATAAAGGTCCGTCTAGTCAAGGCTATGGTTTTTCCTGTGGTCATGTATGGATGTGAGAGTTGGACTGTGAAGAAGGCTAAGCGCCGAAGAATTGATACTTTTGAACTATGGTGTTGGAGAAGACTCTTGAGAGTCCCTTGGACTGCAAGGAGACCCAACCAGTCCATTCTGAAGGAGATCAGCCCTGGGATTTCTATGGAAGGAATGATGCTAAAGCTGAAACTCCAGTACTTTGTTTGGCTACCTCATGGGAAGAGTTGACTCATTGGAAAAGACTCTAATGCTGGGAGGGATTGGGGGCAAGAGGAGAAGGGGATGACAGAGGATGAGATGGTTGGATGGCATCACTGACTCGATGGACATGAGTCTGAGTGAACTCCGGGAATTGGTGATGGACAGGGAGGCCTGGCGTGCTGAGATTCATGGGGTCACAAAGAGTTGGACACAATTGAGCAACTCAACTGAACTGAACTGATAGTCATCCTTGTTATACATAATACAAAACCAAAGCAGCTTAAATGATTCAGCAATTCACTCTGGTTATCAATGTCCAAATTTTTATTAGAAACTTTGAGTCAGACACAACAGAGAGACTGCTGCTGCTGCTGCTAAGTCGCTTCAGTCATGTCCAACTCTGTGCGACCCCAGAGACGGCTTCCCCGTCCCTGGGATTCTCTAGGCAAGAATACTGGAGTGGGTTGCCATTTCCTTCTCCAATGCATGAAAGTGAAAAGTGAAAGTGAAGTCGCTCAGTCAGGTCCGACTCTAGCGACCCCATGGACTGCAGCCCACCAGGCTCCTCTGTCCACGGGATTTTCCAGGCAAGAGTACTGGAATGGGGTGCCATTGCCTTCTCCATATAAGGTATCCTTCTGTATTGTTCTAGAGAATTCTTTTCTACTTTTCAATGCACTAATAGGAATAGGAAGGGGCAGAGGAAAAAGAACCATGGAATCCATGACAAAGCCCTCATTAAATTCCCTAATTAAAGAGGCTTTCATTAATCTATTGAATCTTAATTTCCCTCCAAATAACCCTGGCAAACAAACTACAAACGCTAAATAAAACCATCATTAGCATTTGCTTCAGCTACAGTAAATCACAGCAATTTTAAAGGTAACAGGATTTTCCTTCTGAGAGACCTATGTCTTTATAGGTATATACTAAATATTCACAATTGTCAAACATTATGTAATATATAATTTATATTTTTAAAGTGTAAGTTAAAATCTGTGTTAATAAAGTCAATTGAAATAAAGTATAAATAGAACCAAATAAATACAATAAGATGTCATTAAAATCTTCTCCCCTGTTAGCAAGAGGGTAGAAGAATAATGCAGTGTCATTGTGAGAAGCCGCACTGCCCATAAACCAGGAACATGACTTGACCTGAACTGAGTCCATGGCATAGCGAAGTGCTTTATAACTGAATTTCACTATCCAACTGAATAATTCATTATTTTTAATGAATTTCCTCTGTTCTGTAAGTAGCTACAGCCAGTCAGCTAAAATCAGCCACTATAAACTGGGAAACTGCAGAGAAAGTTTTCAGGTAAGTCAATTTAAAACTTTCTTAGGCTGCCTATTTTTTCTTTTTATTTTTCCTGTCACTTCATACGGGCTGAGATGAAATTTTATAAGACTCATTATCAAAAGGACATTGACGGTTGGCCACCCAGCATCCATTCCACCCTGCACCCTTTGCACAGAACTGTAAATTTAACTCAGATAATGACCAGTTATTCACAAAGCCAACGTGCTTCAAGGAAGCTGCCCCCAACTGCCAGCTCCCATGGAAAATCCAACTGATGTAAAATAAATCCCATTCCCCCAGTCACAATGATTCAGAAACTCAGGCGTGAACTCAAGGCATTCTCCTAGCTTTGGGTTAAGAATAAAAACTGCAACCTAAGACAGACCAATGAGATACAAGAGATGTTTACAGGGCTTCTGAGAATAATATTTTTTTCTCTTATATGGAAGCACCACAAGAGATGTCTTGTTTGAGAATGGGAAGCCTGGGCCTTCGACAGCCAATTTGCCACGGTGATAGAAATTAGCTGGAGGATGAAGCCAACACACAGGAGATGGAAAAGATGAGAAATGAAGCTACAGTCAAAGCACTAAACTAGTCTTCAAGTTAGTCCTCCCTTAGCCTTCAAGGTTCATTTTAAAAATACGTTTCCTTATTTGTTGAACCTGTTTGAATCAAGTTTTCTGTGCTTGTGTTGTAGCTAACACACAAATACAATTGAAAATAAGAGTATGTGGCCAATTCTTTTCTTTAACCCCTTAAATTATAAGGATAAAAATATTAGCCCCAGACAAACACACAAAAATATTTGCCACACAAAGTATACAGTACCAAAAGTTTCAAAATTTCATAAACAGAGCTTCATATCTTCTTTAAATCAAAACAAGAATTAAAATAACATTAAAAAGCAATGCAACAGAAAATTAGAACTTAAATAAATGGGGGTGATATTGAACTTTAGGATGCACAGCTCTGCGTTGGGCTGAAATTCAGGATTATCAGATAGAAAGAAAAATGCGGTATTTTACAATAAGACCAATTTAAGTGTGGAAGGAAGAGCAAAAGGTAAAAATAGAGACAGAGTCAAAAAGAAACTGGAAAATGAATATACAATTCTGAAAGCAACCATAAGTTTATCCAATGCCAAGAACTTCAGATTAACTTCTTCACACAGGGAAAGTTTATATAAAATGAGTAAAAGGAAAAACGAGCAATTCTGTGATGGTACAGAAGGCAAAAGTTATCTTCTAGTCCAGTGATCTTTCCACTGCACTCTGGTGCCCTCTTTTCAAGAATGAATAGCTAAAGTCGATCACATGCCAACAGGTGATGTCTCACGCTGCAGATCAAAATGAGAAGAAGCAACAAACCTTTGATATTTTTTCTAATGGCTTCTGCTATTCCTACAACACACTAGGGAGATCCCACACCTCTACCTTCTTGGCCTCCGAGAGACCTAAAGAGAGGGTGAATCTCTGCCCTGCCCTGAAGAGCTAGCCTATCAGACTAAAGACGGAAGATCGTAAAATTCAGACAAGACACTGGAGTTAGAAAGAAGCAAAGGCTTGAAGGGAAGGGAGGGAAAGTCACTGGTTCCACTTTTTGGGAGATAATGTGAAATTATTCTAATCACTTATTTCCCAGTGAAGAAATTATTCCAAAACCATCCTCTTTTCTAATTCTCCCATATATAAAACATTTATCAAAAAAGAAAGCAAATCACCTTTAAAAGATGCTGACTGCTCTGCAGGTGAAGGAGGATACAGGGTAAACCTATATGATCCCTAAGGGAAGTAGTGCAGAATAATGATGGTGTTGATAATAAAAATGCTGATGATCATCATTTTAAGGCGAGGAGCAGGGGTAGCACCTGACTGCTATTACTAACCAGTTTTCACAAGAGGTAAGCTTAATTCCTATCAAAGAGCTAAAGTCTCCGAAATACTTGTCCCCCAGTATCACTTTGAGGTAATTTGATTTTATAAAACTTTATCAATTTGATTAAAAGACTGACATACTCCAGCGATGACCGGATTCAAGATAAGCATATCCAAATGAAAGGACTTCTCTATATATGAGCAAGAATCAATTAAAAAGTATAATTTATACCTAAACTCAAAACAGCAAAAATGACAATCTGCCAAGGAATAAACTTAAAGTAAACTACATAAGACCCATTTTAAAGACAACTAGGCAAGCTTAGTAAAACATCAAAAAAGGTCTAGAGAAGACATACTGAGTTCCTGGACAGTTAAGACTCAAAACTTTAAATTAATTAAGTCAATACACTTCAGAAGCAACAGCAAGAAAAGATGTCAGCAGGATTTTTCAGCAAACCACGCAAGCTTAAAGTTCACTAAGAGAAGAAAATAGTCAAGAGCATTCAAAAAAATGTTATTTTTTGAGAAAATAAGACCAATAAAGAAAAATTCACTCTATTAAACATAAAAAAAAGTTTGAGAACTCCTAAAGTGAAGTCGCTCAGTCATCTCTGACTCTTTGAGACCCTGTGGACTGTAGCCCATCAGGCTTCTCCATCCATGGGATTTTCCAGGCAAGGATACTGGAGTGGGTTGCCATTTCCTTCTCCAGGAGATCTTCCTGACCCAGGGATCGAACCTAGGTCTCCCACGTTGCAAGCAGACTCTTTCCAGTCTGAGCCACCAGGGAAAGGGAAAGGGAAAGTCACTCAGCCCTGTCCAATTCTTTGCGAATCCCATGGGCTGTATAGGCCAAGGAATTCTCCAGGCCAGAATACTGGTGTGTGGAGCCTTTCCCTTCTCCAGGGGACCTTCTCAACCCAGATATCGAACCCAGGTCTCCCACATTGCAGGAGGATTCTTTACCAGCTGAGCCACAAAGGAAGCCCCAGGGAATTCCTCTATTAAACATAAGCAGTACAAAAACAGAAATTAAAATGGTGTGGAATTGGTATAAAAATAGATATAAATCAATGGAACAAAATATATCATGTTCAGAAACAGAGCCATGTAAATATAGAAACCTGACATAAGATAAAGGAGGCATTTCTCGTCTTTGACCACCTGCACAGGAAAACCCTGGTTCAAGCCACATTACCTCTTATTTCCATCACCTGTACTGTCTTCTCAAAACAGAAGTCAGAGTGATTCTGTTAAAAAATGTTTCAATTTAAAGAATTATATACCGTAACCAAGTGAGATTTATCCCAGGAATGTAAAGGTGGCTCAATATAAGAGAATCAATCAATGTAATATGTAACTTATACAGAATGAAGGAAATACACCTGACCATCTCAACTGACATGGGCATTTGACAAAATCAAATACTCTTTCATGATATAAAGTCAGAAAACTAGGGAGAGAAGGGAATTTCCTCCACACAATAAAGAGCACTTATGAGAAACGCAGTTAACATCATACTCAACAGTAAAAGACTGAAGATCTTTGCCCCTAAAATCAAGATCAAGACAAAGATACTCCTTCCACCATTGCTACTGAACAGAGTACTGAAATTTCTAGCCCCAGAGAAATTAGATATAAATAAGAAATAAAAAGCAATAAATTGGAAAGAAGTAAAACTCTATTCACAGATGACATGACTGTGTCTATAAAAAAAAAAAGTTCCAAAGAAACCACAAGAAACCTACTAGATCTAATAAGCAAATTCAGCAAAGTTACAGGGTACATGATCAAGACACAAAAACCAGCTGAGTTTCTAGACAACAGCAATGAGCAATCTGAAAGAAAACTTAAAAAGCAATCTCGTTTACAATAGCATCTAAAAAAATAAAATACCCAGGAGGTGAAATGAAAAACCTGTACATCAAAACCTACAAAACACTGCTGCCAATTAAAGAAGACATTTCATTCACGAAGAAGACAAGTTCCATGACAACAAATGGAACACCAGCTGTGTTCACGGAAAGAAAGACTTAATATTGTTAAGATGTAATACAACCCCAAGCTATCTACAGATTCAACACAATCTCTATCAAAATTCCAAAGGCCTTTTTTTTTGCAGAAATGGAAAAGCTAATCCTCAAATTCATATGGAATTGAGAGTTCCCTGGTAGCCCAGTGATTAGGATCACTGGGCTTTAACTCATTGCTTTAACTGCTGTGGCCCGAATTCAATCCCTGATCAGGGAACTAAAATCTCGCAAGTCACCAAGCATAGCCAAAAAATAAAACTCATAGGTAAAATGGTTCCGCCACTGTGGAAAACAGTTCCTCAAAAAGCTAAACACATAATTATCATATGATCCAGCAAGTCTATTCCTAGGTACAGACCCAAAAGAAACAGGAAATGGAAATAAGAGACTCAAGTAGATCCTTGTGAGCCAATGTTCAGCGCACCATTATTCACAATAACCAAAAGGGGGGAAAACTCAACTGTCTATCAACAGATGAATGGATAAACAAAATATAGTATGTACACACAATGGAAACACATTCAGCCATGAAAAGAAATTAAGTTCTAATACATGGTACGACATGGATGAACCTTGAGAACATTATGACAAGTGAAATAAGTCAGATACAAAAAAACAAATATGATCCCACTTGTATATACTATCTAGAATAAGCAAATTCATAGACAGAGAGCATATCAGAGGTTACCTGGGGCTGGACAGAAGGGCAGTGGAAATCTGTTGCTTAATTAACCAGTTATAGAGTTCTGCTCTTCAAATACACCAAGCAGGCTCCCTAGCTCTCTCACTTACTTCAGCTCTTTACTCAAAAATTACCCAGGTGGCAAAGAGGATAAAGAATCCTCCTGCAATGCAGGAGACCCGGGTTTGATCCCTGGGTGAGGAAGATCTCCTGGAGAAGGGAACGGCTACCCACTCCAGTATTCTTGCCTGGAGAATCCCATGGACAGAGGGGCCTGGCAGGCCACAGTCCGTGGGGTTGCAAAGAGTCGGACACGACTGAACAACTAACGCTAACAAAGAGTGAAGTAAGTCAGAAAGAGAAAAACAAATATCATACATTAACGCATATATGTGGAATCTAGAAAAACGGCATTCAGTTCAGTTCAGTTGCTCAATCGTGTCCGACTCTTTGCGACCCCATGAATCACAGCACGCCAGGCCTCCCTGTCCATCACCAACTCCCGGAGTTCACTCAGACTCACGTCCATCGAGTCAGTGATGCCATCCAGCCATCTCATCCTCTGTCATCCCCTTCTACTCTTGCCCCCAATCCCTCCTAGCATCAGAGTCTTCTCCAATGAGTCAACTCTTCCCATGAGGTGCCCAAAGTACTGGAGTTTCAGCTTTAGCATCATTCCTTCCAAAGAAATCCCAGGGCTGATCTCCTTCAGAATGGACTGGGTGGATCTTCTTGCAGTCCAAGGGACTCTCAAGAGTCTTCTCCAACACCACAGTTCAAAAGCATCAATTCTTCGGCACTCAGCTTTCTTCACAGTCCAACTCTCACATCCATACATGACCACAGGAAAAACCATAGCCTTGACTAGACTTTTGTTGGCAAAGTAATGTCTCTGCTTTTGAATATGCTATCTAGGTTGGTCATAACTTTCCTTCCAAGGAGTAAGTGTCTTTTAATTTCATGGCTGCAGTCACCATCTGCAGTGATTTTGGAGCCCAAAAAAATAAAGTCTGACACTGTTTCCATTGTTTCCCCATCTATTTCCCATGAAGTGATGGGACCAGATGCCATGATCTTCGTTTTCTGAATGTTGAGCTTTAAGCCAACTTTTTCACTCTCCTCTTTCACTTTCATCAAGAGGCTTTTTAGTTCCTCTTCAAAAGGCATAGATGATCTTATTTGCAAAACAGAAACATAATGCAGAGAACAAACGTAGGGACACTAAGGTGGGGAGAAGGGGGGGATTAACTGGGAGACTGGGATTAACACAAATACACTACTGATACTATGTATAAAATAGATAACTAATGAGATCAGAGATCAGATCAGATCAGTCGCTCAGTCGTGTCCGACTCTTTGCGACCCCATGAACCGCAGCACGCCAGGCCTCCCTGTCCATCACCAGCTCCCGGAGGTCACTCAGACTCACGTCCATCGAGTCAGTGATGCCATCCAGCCATCTCATCCTCTGTCGTCCCCTTCTCCTCCTGCCCTCAATCCCTCCCAGCATCAGAGTCTTCTCCAATGAGTCAACTCTTCGCATGAGGTGGCCAAAATACTGGAGTTTCAGCTTTAGCATCATTCCTTCTAAAGAAATTCCAGGATTGATCTCCTTCAGAATGGACTGGTTGGATCTTCTTACAGTCCAAGGGACTCTCAAGAGTCTTTTCCAACACCACAGTTCAAAAGCATCAATTCTTCAGCGCTCAGCCTTCTTCACAGTCCAGCTCTCACATCCATACATGACCACAGGAAAGACCATAGCCTTGACTAGGCGAACCTTTGTTGGTAAAGTAATGTCTCTTCTTTTGAATATGCTATCTAGGTTGGTCATAACTTTCCTTCCAAGGAGCAAGCGTCTTTTAATTTCATGGCTGCAGTCACAATCTGCAGTGATTTTGGAGCCCAGAAAAACAAAGTCTGACACTGTTTCCACTGTTTCCCCATCTATTTCCCATGCAGTGATGGGACCAGATGCCATGATCTTCGTTTTCTGAATGTTGAGCTTTAAGCCAACCTTTTCACTCTCCACTTTCACTTTCATCAAGAGGCTTTTTAGCCCCTCTTCACTTTCTGCCATAAGAGTGGTGTCATCTGCATATCTGAGGTTATTGATATTTCTCCCGGCAATCTTGATTCCAACTTGTGTTTCTTCCAGTCCAGCATTTCTCATGATGTACTCTGCATATAAGTTAAATAAACATGGTGACAATATGCAGCCTTGACGTACTCCTTTTCCTATTTGGAACCAGTCTGTTGTTCCATGACCAGCTCTAACTGTTGCTTCCTGACCTGCATACAGATTTCTTAAGAGGCAGATCAGGTGGTCTGGTATTCCCATCTCTTTCAGAATTTTCCATAGTTTATTGTGATCCACACAGTCAAAGGCTTTGGCATAGTCAATAAAGCAGAAATAGATGTTTTTCTGGAACTCTCTTGCTTTTTCCATGATCCAGCGGATGTTGGCAATTTGATCTTTGGTTCCTCTGCCTTTTCTAAATCCAGCTTGAACATCAGGAAGTTCACGGTTCACATATTGCTGAAGCCTGGCTTGGAGAATTTTGAGCATTACTTTACTAGCGTGTGAGATGAGTGCAATTGTTCGGTAGTTTGAGCACTCCTTGGCATTGCCTTTCTTTGGGATTGGGATGAAAACTGACCTTTTCCAGTCCTGTGGCCACTGCTGAGTTTTCCAAATTTGCTGGCATATTGAGTGCAGCACTTTCACAGCATCATCATTCAGGACTTGGAATAGCTCCACTGGAATTCCATCACCTCCACTAGCTTTGTTCGTAGTGATGCTTTCTAAGGCCCATTTGACTTCACATTCCAGGATGTCTGGCTCTAGGTCAGTGATCACATCATCATGATTGTCTAGGTCTTGAAGCTCTTTTTTGTACAGTTCTTCTGTGTATTCTTGCCACCTCTTCTTAATATCTTTTGCTTCTGTTAGGTCTACACCATCTCTGTCCTTTATCGTGCCCATCTTTGCATGAAATGTTCCTTTGGTATCTCTGATTTTCTTGAAGAGATTTCTAGTCTTTCCCATTCTGTTGTTTTCCTCTATTTCTTTGCATTGATCACTGAAGAAGGCTTTCTTATCTCTTCTTGCTATTCTTTGGAACTCTGCATTTAGATGTTTATATCTTTCCTTTTCTCCTTTGCTTTTCGCTTCTCTTCTTTTCACAGCTATTTGTAAGGCCTCCCCAGACAGCCATTTTGCTTTTTTGCATTTCTTTTCCATGGGGATGGTCTTGATCCCTGTCTCCTGTACAATGTCACGAACCTCAGTCCATAGTTCATCAGGCACTCTATCTATCAGATCTAGGCCCTTAAATCTATTTCTCACTTCCACTGTATAATCATAAGGGATTTGATTTAGGTCATACCTGAACGGTCTAGTAGTTTTCTCTACTTTCTTCAATTTCAGTCTGAATTTGGCAATAAGGAGTTCATGGTCCGAGCCACAGTCAGCTCCTGGTCTTGTTTTTGCTGATTGTATAGAGCTTCTCCATCTTTGGCTGCAAAGAATATAATCGATCTGATTTCGGTGTTGACCATCTGGTGATGTCCATGTATAGAGTCTTCTCTTGTGTTGTTGGAAGAGGGTATTTGCTATGACCAGTGCATTTTCTTGGCAAAACTCTGTTAGTCTTTGCCCTGCTTCATTCCGTATTCCAAGGCCAAATTTGCCTGTTACTCCAGGTGTTTCTTGACTTCCTACTTTTGCATTCCAGTCCCCTATAATGAAAAGGACATCTTTTTTGGGTGTTAGTTCTAAAAGGTCTTGTAGGTCTTCATAGAACCGTTCAACTTCAGCTTCTTCGGCGTTACTGGTTGGGGCATAGATTTGGATTACTGTGACATTGAATGGTTTGCCTTGGAAACGAACAGAAATCATTCTGTCATTTTTGAGATTGCATCCAAGTACTGCATTTCGGACTCTTTTGTTGATCATGATGGCCACTCCATTTCTTCTGAGGGATTCCTGCCCACAGTAGTAGATATAATGGTCATCCGAGTTAAATTCACCCATTCCAGTCCATTTTAGTTCACTAATTCCTAGAATGTCAACATTCACTCTTGCCATCTCTTGTTTGACCACTTCCAATTTGCCTTGATTCATGGACCTGACATTCCAGGTTCCTGAGAACCTACCATATAACACAAAGAACTCTACTCAGTGCCCTGTGGTGACCTAAATGGGGAGGAAGTCCAAAAAGAGAGGACATATGTATAGGTGTAGGTGATTGACTTTGCTGTACACTAGAAACTAACACGACATTGCAAAGCAACTATACTCCAATAAACACTAATTCAAAAAAATTACATTCTCAGCCAGGCCTTGCCTGACCACCTTACTGTAAAATTTCAGTTCCCTACCCTCATCCACACTCCTCATCTCTCCTTCCTTTATTATTCTCTATGGAATTTTCACCTTCTGACATACCAGGCCTTTGACTTATAGCCTTTCTCTCTCCAAAATGTATACTTCCCAAAACAGAGCGATTTGTGTTTGTTTTGTTCACTGATGGACCTAGAGCGGTGCTCGGTAAATATCTGTGTAATTAAAAGGGGAGATCACTGTTCAATAGCATGAAAATCTAACTGCCCTACCCATAGACTTCAACTCCCTAAAAATTAACATGCCTAAGTACTCGGACTTAAAACACTACTAAATTAGCATCTTAAGGATGTTAATATCCGCTTCTGTAGGGAGAATATTTACATGCTGCTGCTGCTAAGTCACTTCAGTCGTGTCCCACTCTGTGTGACCCCATAGACGGCAGCCCACCAGGCTCACCCGTCCCTGGGATTCTCCAGGCAAGAACACTGGAGTGGGTTGCCATTTCCTTCTCCAATGCATGAAAGTGAAAAGTGAAAGTGAAGTCGCTCAGTCGTGTCCGACCCTCAGCGACCCCATGGACTGCAGCCTTCCAGGCTCCTCCACCCATGGGATTTTCCAGGCAGAAGTACTGGAGTGGGGTGCCATTGCCTTCTCCGGAATATTTACATACTGACACATAACCAGAAAACAACTCAATTTTAACCAGGAAAAAACAACAACAACAACAACAACAACAAAAACAAAATTAAAGACTGAATATTTTGAATTCAAAAATCCAACATGATTTGTTACATTACACAAAAGAGAGACGGAAAAGGAGAACGAAGATACCCATCCCTAAGGAACCTCCCACCCAAAGCCCAGAGACGTACTCTGTGGGACTGAGAACCTCCCAGGGCCTGGAGCCTGAAGCAAGGTTGGAGGGACACGTTACCCTGAGATGAGCCAGTTCAACGGGACTCGTCCATCAGCTGGATGACTTGTGCAGCGACCCAACACCACAGCCTCGAACCAGGTATCGGGTTCGATACCGATTGAACAGACTCCCGCGCTGCGGAGCCCACGCGGGAGGATCACGGCGCACACAATAACGCGTCACTCCTGGGACACGGACCTTCCCCACCCCTCTGTCCGGGCTCCGCCACGCCCCCAAGTCCTCCGCTCCGGGAGCTCTGAGTTGCAGCCCCTCCCACCCAAGCCCAGCTGGCTACTCGGCGCGCATGCGCGAGTGGGGGGAGGGGCTCGCCGCCGCTAAGCACTACTGGAAGTGTAGTCTCTGCGCGGGCGCCGGTGGGCCGCCCGAGTCCTATGTCTCAGCGGTACCTGGAGAAGTCAGAACAGCCTCGCCTCAGCCGGGTCCTCGTCTCCATCTTCACACCTGTCCGGTCACCTCACGCTCACTCCCCAGTCCCACGCGCTGGGCTTCCGTCAGAGCGGGCCGCAGAGGAGAGCCCGCGACCCGATCTTCGCTTCAGCGGGCTGTGCTGGAGGAGGCGGGGTCCACTGCCCGACTCCCGCCGCCCCCCTCCCCGCCCCCTCCCCCTCCTCCCCGGCGGGCGTCGGGCCGGTGCCCGGAGAGCGGCGGCGGCCCCCGCAGCGGCCGCTGGAGGGGCGGCGGCGGCGGTGGGCGCCGCGGGCGATGCCCCTGCCCGGCTGCTCCGGCGCGGGGCGGTGCGAGCGGCGGCGGCGGCGGCGGCGGCGGCGGGGGAGCAGGCAGGGGGCGGCGGCTGCCACAGAGGGGCCGAGAACTGGCGGCGGCGGCAGTCGTGAAGGGCACCGGCGGCGGCGATGATGGTAGTGCTGATGTGAGTGTCTGCTGACTGGGGGACCCGGGGGCTGCCGAGCCCGAGGCGGGAGGCCAGGGGCGGCGGAGGGATGCTGAGCGCCCAGTGCGGAGCCGGGAGACGCCGCCCGCCCGCCCGCCCGCCCGCTCGCCCGGCCGCCGCAGCCCATCCGGGAGAGGCGGGGAGCCCGGCGCTGCGGCGGCCCGATGTGGGGGTCCCGGGCAGAGGCTGGGGCAGCGCAGGCCGAGGGGCGTCTGCGATTGTTCTCAACACCCCCTCCCCCCACCCCACCCCGTGTGTCTGTTTGTCACTTGCAGCTGAAGATGGAAAGAGCCAGGCGAAGGGGAGGCGGCGGCGGCGGCGGCGGCGGCCGTGGCCGCGGCGGCAAGAATGTAGGGGGTTCTGGCCTAAGCAAGAGTAGACTGTACCCCCAGGCCCAGCACTCCCACTACCCCCACTACGCGGCTTCAGCCACCCCTAATCAGGCTGGGGGCGCAGCCGAAATCCAGGAGCTGGCCTCCAAACGAGTGGACATCCAGAAAAAGAGGTTTTACCTAGACGTGAAGCAGAGCTCGCGGGGCCGGTTCCTCAAGATAGCCGAAGTCTGGATAGGGAGAGGCCGGCAAGACAATATCAGAAAGAGTAAACTGACCCTCTCCCTGTCGGTGGCAGCGGAGCTGAAGGACTGTCTAGGGGACTTCATCGAGCACTATGCCCACCTGGGCCTGAAAGGCCACCGGCAAGAGCACGGTCACGGCAAGGAGCAGAGCTCCAGGAGGAGACAGAAGCACTCAGCGCCCTCCCCGCCGGTCTCGGTGGGGTCCGAAGAGCACCCTCACAGTGTCCTCAAAACAGACTACATCGAGAGGGACAACAGGAAATACTATCTGGACCTGAAGGAAAACCAGCGGGGTCGCTTCCTAAGGATTAGACAAACCATGATGCGGGGGACTGGCATGATAGGTTATTTTGGCCACACTTTGGGCCTCGAACAGACTATTGTCCTCCCAGCTCAAGGAATGATCGAGTTCCGTGACGCCTTGGTTCAGCTCATCGAAGACTATGGCGAAGGGGACATCGAAGAACGCAGAGGTGGAGACGACGACCCCGTGGAACTCCCCGAGGGGACTTCTTTCAGAGTGGACAATAAAAGGTTCTACTTTGATGTGGGCTCTAATAAATATGGAATTTTCCTGAAGGTAAGTGAGGTGAGGCCACCTTACCGTAATACTATTACCGTTCCGTTCAAAGCTTGGACAAGGTTTGGGGAGAATTTTATCAAGTATGAAGAAGAGATGAGGAAAATTTGCAACAGCCATAAAGAAAAGAGCATGGATGGCAGAAGGGCCAGTGGTGAAGAACAAGCATGCCTCGACTAAGATGAAAGTGAACTCCATCAGGCAAAAGTTAAAATCATAGATTGGCTAAAAGAACTGATCCATACTCATTTGAAGAAATTTCTCCTCTTTTGGGGCCCTTTGTTATCAGTAATACCTCTAGTAGTTTATACTTCAAGGAGTCTGATTCGTATGTTATGTTACCCGTAGAACACTCTAATTCTTATGGGAACTCCTGCCTTCCCAAAGCTAAATAGTTTAGCTGCTTCAACTGCTCCAGACTATTGAAGTATGCAAATCAGCACAAAGTATGACATTCTGACCTTCTAAGTACCCTAGCTAAGATTTACATTGCACTATGACATAAGCCTGAAAAAAATACATATACCTAATATGGAAGTGTGAATTTCTACTTAATAAGTTCCCCCAAAAAAGGATTCCATGCCTACTTCATTAAAAGCTGCTAGGATTACCTGTAGGACAGTTACCACAGAAACAGAAATTGACTTCTATTCTAAATATATTTATTTATTTATAAAAGGACAAGTTGAAATATATTCAATGTCCGTTGGATAACTGAATATTAAACAGTCCCATTAAAGAATCAAATCTTAGTTACTATAGTATGCTATAATTTCAAATTTTGTGGTAACCCTACAGTTTATAGTTGCCGTATCAACGCCATGAGAATTTCTATTGGTTATTCTAAGCTAGTTACAATCCTATCTTCACCTCTGATGATTGTACCATATATTAGTGGCTTTCCAAAGTTTCAGGAATTACTTTTTATGTCACTGTTGCGTGGGAGGCTTCATCCTATGGCTTTGCTATGGAAATCTTGATATTTTAGCTTTTCATACTAATTTGAAGGTTGTAAGAGGTTCTTTCCCAAAATATATCATAGACTCAAGGTGTTATAGTTTTTGCTGCTGCTTTAACACTATTTCAGAGGGGTTGGTGCACCAGTTATCTGATATAAAAATACATCTATAATAATATATTTTAGTAGCACTTTTAGCACCTTAAGACCATTTCAACACTTCCAGTATAAACCTGACTTTTACAGGTGTTTTAATTCCAGGAAAAGTTTTCTCTTTTCTAAAAAGCGTTTAGAATAAACATAAAATTTCAGCCTGAAAAAATATTATTTGAAGATTGGTTATAAGCATATTTGAAAAGAAAATTCAGGCATTTTCCAAGGTGCTCTTTATGATACTTAAAAAAGTTTACTTTACACAAGACTCACCCATTTACTTGTATGAAAAATTACTTTCCAGGAAGTGCCAATTTTCCAACACCTAAGCAGTTTTTTAAACAAGTGGATATAATGTATATGTGTACCAACCCACCCTGTATTAACTGACTGAAATTTTATCTGTTGAGCTGCATTTTATTCTGAATGAAATTACTGTCTTTTCTCTTGGCTTTACTCACCTCCCACACAATAAGTCCATATAATCATGTTTAGGAGCCAAACACTGATTTCAACCCCTAAATATAGCTCTCATTGATGAGAGCTGACTGCACGGATTGAGATCAGAATGTAGCTCTTCTATGTGCTATAAGTAATTCACAATTATTTTAACAGTTGTTTTCCCTCCAGAGATTGTCCCCCAAAAGGTCACTAAATGAGATGAATTAAGAAAATGAATTTCATTAATTCATGTTACTTAAAAACAAGCAGTCAGTAACCCAGACGTATATGCTGGTGTTGGCTTACGGATTGTATTTCCGGTTTCCTCAAACAGTGTGAAGGAATCTCACTAGTTCATTATAATTGTGGACCATCTGGATCACTGTGGAACAGCTGAAGGTTAGAAGATGATGTTAGTACTAGAGTTAATAGCACATGGTGGGTGTTGAGACTCTAAAAGTAGCAAGGATCTTTAAACAGTCCTCACTATAAAGTAACTATTATAGGCTTGATAAAAAGTAGTTTTGGGGTCTAGGAAGGAATGGTGTGCCCTTGAATTACAATACTACTGATTGCTTTGCTGCCCATCATAGTGCCTATGAATAATAATTAACCTGTCAGATTTTGCCAAACTGGAGCTGTGAATATTCCACTATTTGAGCATTCCTATCACTATTGCTATGACTGTGTACTCTCTCTTAAAACCTTCTCTTCTAATATATTTATATCCATTAAGTCTAAATAATTTCCTTTTTGGATTTTACTCTGGTAAGATTTGAGTGTGTGTGTCTATATATATATATACATATATGTGTATGTATATATGTGTGTTTTATATATATATATACACACACACACACTACTATGTCAGACGTAAATATCTTTAACTCATTGTATATAAATATTATTAGTTTAATTTTTCATTAACAATTTAAGTTAAAAATGGGTTAAGCAGCCAAATTTTCTACATGGTATGTATACTTCAAAGTTTTTACCATCTCAAAGCTATAGATTGCATAGATGCATATATACAGGCAGTTGAATATACTTTAAAATCATTAAGCCTTCTGCCAGTCCTTTAGTTTCTTTTTTTCCCAAAGTTAATGTTCACTGAAAAAGGAAATGATGCTATGATTTTTTGATACTTAAAATTTCCAGTCATTCATTAGCCATAATCCAGTAAGATCCAGTCCAAAACTCTGGTATTAGGACATGTATTGCCATGTATCTTATAAAATAAGCTACTACTCTTACCTGTGCAATATACATTTTATTTATTGTCATTTGTATTACAAATGGAGCTGCAAGTGTACATGGTATTCTTCAAAATACTAGGATCCCTGCCTTGAAGATATACAACTCTTAAGGCAACTGGATGTTAGCAATCAAAAAGTGAGCATTTAAGTTAGTAACCAAAATTACTCTTTCACTATATAATTCTAAAACACTGATGATGTTTGCACATAATAATCCAAGCATAATGTGGTACAGACTCAAAACTGTAATCATATAAGCTGATAGTACGAAGTCTGGAAACGGGTTCCTCTTCATTGTTGGCAGTGTTCTACCAATTGAAAGCAGCACTAATCTGTTGCTTATATGCAAGAGATGCAATGTATTATAAAAGAATTCAACTTCTGCCACATTTTATAATTTTCCTTGTTAAAGCCCCAAACTGCCATGTCCCTTAAACTTGAGTCAAACACAAGCTTATTTGCACTAAAGAGCATGGCCAAAAATAAATGACAGGGTGGAAAAGCTAGTTGGAACCTCTTGAAATAATGGGTTCTAATGGGGGAATTTCACATTTGTCTATTTGAAAGCTATATGGTCCAGGCAGACAATCTGTCAGTTCACTAATTTAATAATGCACTTTACCTTTTGTATATAAAAGATGTACATTTATGCCACTTGACTGGTGGGACGTGTTTCAATAACTGTGTAGTTTAGAATCTGTAGGGTGAGCTCTTGCATGCATATGTTTGTGTTGAAACTGCTGTAGTAACAAGTTTCCATTCAATCAGTGTTATGGAGAAGGGTAGAAGATGCCTCTGAAGTAAATCCCAAGACACCTAACAAAGAATTTTAGAGTTCATATTTGTATTCTTAAGGACTAGAATCAATTAATAAAACTCTTTCTAGCCCAGACTAGTATTACAGTTGAGGTTATATCTAATTGAGACTCCCCATAATACCCTGAAAATGAATTTTGGGAATTTGTGCAAAAAAAAAAAAAAAAAGCTTTTAATGATTGTTTGATTTTTGATGCATGTTTCACTTACTAATGAAAAAAGACGGTACCTGGTACTGTATTGGAATTCAAAGTATGATTGGCTGATATGGCATCATTAAGAAAATAACCAGACTAGAGACATAAAGTTCAAATTAAGGAAATGCAAAGAAACTAAGAACAACTGCTAAAATAAATATGACGTTATTTCAAAATTTGCAGAAGAACTAACTTTCACCAACCGAAAAGGGTATTAGGGGATTTAGTGTATCCTTCCATCCTGAAAACTTCCTAAGATGTACATTTGAAAAGTAGATAATTGTTGCTTAATAATAGGTTGTATGTACTTTACTAAGAAACACTGTGTACTAACGATTCATCAAGAGTATACTATATTTACTGCATCCATTTTATATATGTGGATAAGAATACATTATATAGAGTGATCCTATCTTAATATACTCATGTATTTATATTGTAATTTTGCAAATATTTTCAGTAAAATAAACATTTATCTGAGCTGCACAATCTGAAGAGGATGAAATTGGAATATACCCTCAGACATTCAGTTTTAATAAGCAGCTGCCAAGGAAAGTTGATATATGTACTATCATTCCTTTAGATTTTATGTTTATTTTAATATTTAAATAGGACTTGATTGGAAACTTGAAGTAGTGTACTGAAAATAATTTTTTCATAAGTATGAATTTCTTTTTTCCTACTTATTTCCAAGTGTCTTTCATTGGAACTATTTATAAAATCTTATTCCAAGCTTTATGTAAGAACTTTGCTTAGTCACCACGTAGTTTGAAGTCTGTCTTTTACCAAAACACCAAACATCTTTGGCAGGATAAAAATCTAAAGTAAACCGCAAAGAGAATTTAAAATTGACTCTATGCCAACAGAATAATACAGGTGTAATATTTATCCCTGCCAAATGCAGATTCCTAAAATCTTTCTGGAGTTTCCTTCAAGATTCCTTGAATTTCATAGAGAAATGATGGCTCATGGCTAGCCCATCAGAGGAAGAGAGGAGAGATGTTCGCATGCTGTTATGACAATCTATAGTCCACAATGCTGTAGAAATGAGGTACAGGGAAATGTGTTTTTCCCAATGTAATGTCTTGTGAAAATTTGAGTTTTTAGATCACAGTTTGTCATACTCAAATTTATGTAGAAAAACAGTTTATATGTTAGTGTAGTTTTTTGAATGATGTCAAAAATTAATCTTTTCTCCTTAATTTGACATGGTTTTATAAGTAATTTAAATTAATCAATATTTTTGAATAGGGAAAACCTGCATATAGTACAAAATTTAGATGTTCCACATTGATAGACACTGAAAGGTAGCAACTAGTGTTACCAATTTCTTGTGTATCCTTCTAGAGTTACTCTGCATATACACACACACATATATATACACATATTCTTTTAAAACATACAGTTAAAAACATATAGACACTCTCTTGTACCTAGTAGTATCAATATTAGACCTGTCATTATAAGTGTATTTTTCCCCTTCTCCTTTAGATGCCATGTTTGATCTAGTTACCATAGCATTTAATTTGAGCTATTTATGACACCAAGGGAACCCCAGGAGATTTCGAATGACTCCCATTGAAATTTACTCAAAGTGCAAATATATGTACATATCAATTTTTGAATGTATAAATATTCAGTTCTCCTTCCTTATTCCAAACTACTTTGTGCTCATATCTCTCCCTCTTCTGACCCTCAAAAAAGTGGTATTCTTTGTCTTCATGTAATACAGTTCAGGATGTGAAATTGTTTACCCAAAGATTATTTTAAATTAACTGTGTCCTCATGACAAATACCCATTTTTAAAAGCTTTAATAAATTATCACTTTTAATCAGTTTTTACTAATTACGTTACTATTATTTTTATACAAAGACCTTACCATTATTAGAGAAAATCAATACTAGGACCACCACAAAAGGTTACAACCTGTTGAAGATTGTTGATTTAATAACATGAGCGTTTATATATATAATAAGAAAAGTATAGTTATTAATGAATCATTCAGTTAGCACTTAGTCAAATCCAAGACTAAACAAAAAATAGAAAATGCTAGTTCTGATTATTTAAAGCTTTGGGTCCCTTTGAGGGACCAAGTCGATCAGATTTCCTTGAGACCAAAAGGTACGATGATGATTTGGGAAAAGATTAAATACCTTGGGGCTATGTGGTTAAAAATACAACTAAACTATTTCTCTTCTCTGCCAGAAGAATATAAAATAGCACATATAATTGTTTAAAAATGTAGTAGCATAATTGCTATTCCTGAAAATATAAACAAAGTTGCTTTAATAGTTCCCCAACCCCTCCTTGCAAAAAGTCGTAATTCTCTTTTTATTCACATCAAGGAGGCATTTTAAGGTCACTTTTCTAATAGCCAACAGGAAAAAATTATGATCTGAAAGATTAATGTCCCATACTTGAACCATGAAGGATCCTATCTAGTTATGAATTAAAGCAACCAAAGTAAAAACTCCAGTACTATTAGAAATATGTTAAAGAGTATATGGGTTGAGAAAGAATTTTTTTATGGATTAGTATATATAAACTTTATGAAAATGTTTAAAGACTTAAAAAATTAAAGCACTTTAATTCATCTTTAGAATAATCATAATTGATGGCATGATTTTCTGTTTGTAACATGAGAAAGGTGTTGTTAGAAAGCGAGATTGTCTTAAACATATATTTTTAAAGCTTAAAGTTTGCTTCTTTCATTTTAGTGAACAATTCACTATCCTTTGCAGAGTCCATAACATCGGTTAAGATTTCCAGGTATTTACTTCTTTAAGCTTAAAATGGTATGTAGGTATTGTTCCTCTTTTAAAGAGAGGGATCAAAAGGAAGGTAAATTCACCTTTGGAAAGAGTTTTGCTCACGTTTAGGCTAAAAATATTAATAATTTTCCATCCTTGTAGCTCAGTCAGTAAAGAATCTGCCTTCAGTGCAGGAGACCCGGGTTTGATCCCTGGATTGGGAAGATCCCCTGGAGAAGGAAATAGCAACCCACTCCAGTATCCTTGCCTGGAAAATCTCATGGACAGAGGAGCCTAGGGGCTGCAGTCCATGGTCACAAAGAGTCAGGCACGACTGAGCAACTAACACACATCCTTCATTAAAGAAAAATTTCCCATGTTGATGCTTTCTGGTAAATTTTTTTCCAAACTTTACCTTCTTTGCAGTATCCCTTGTGAAAGATTGCTTAGCCTTATTGAGGCCAATAACATCTAGTAAATAAAATCTTACTGGAAATGAATTAGTGCTGCTGTAGTGAAAGTAGTTGGTAATGTGAATATGGAGAGAATACTCTTTTAAATGAGATAAACGATTTCTTCTTGAGTGTTGTTGACTTTTTTCTAAGATTGAATAGCCGTCTGTACTTTGATTTTTACCTCTTTATACTTAATTTCCATATTATTCTACTCAAACTATTCATTGTTCCCAGGAAATACTAGGAGTAAAGAAAAAGGAAAGTAATCCCTAAGAAAAGAGATTACAGTATTTAAAAATTTTAAAGCCACTCAAAGTGTAAGATTGTGGGGAAAATGCTTTTGTTGGTTTTAGTCTTTATCAAGGGATTACCTTGTAGCTCGGTCAGTAAAGGATCTGCCTGCAGTGTAGGAGACCCGGGTTCGAACCCTGGGTTGGGAAGATCCCCTGGAGAAGGAAATGGCAACCCACTCCAGTATCCTTGCCTGGAAAATCTCGTGGACAGTGGAGCCTGGTGGGCTGCAGTCCATGGGGTCGTAAAGAGTTGGGCACGACTGAGCGACTAATACTAATTACTTAGATCATAAAGAACCTACCTGCAATGCAGGAGACCCAGGTTTGATCCCTGGGTTGGGAAGTTCTTTTGATAAGTCTTTATCAAGATAGCAATATAAATCTGATTATTTGATATGGGTAGAGGCAGCATGTCTTAATCTGAGATGCCTATATTTTGAAATATTCAGTATTTTGGTTTTTTTAGAACAAATAATTGTGTAGGATAATTCAGGATTTTATTTATGATTTGTTGTGAGTTTGATGAAGTTGTTGTCTAGAGGTCACAAATATAAAAGAAGAAATAGAGAAGAGAAAGGTGGTGGCTGATTATTTTGCTTGACTGTAACAAAAGAAATCAGTCTAATAGAACTGAGGTAAATAAGTCCTTCTCAGAACAAAATCTGTTTATTTAACCTTTGAAAGAGCATTTGAGAAAGAATAATAAGACTTAATTCTGCCAGTGTATGGCCTGACCCTGAGCAAATCATTTAAGTTTGGTTCGATTGTTTCTTTATATGAAACATCAATAATTTTGTCCTAGAAGCTAGGGTTCCCTCCTACTCTAAACTTTTAAAATTCTGTATTGAAGGAGAGCGAAAGAAAAAAATAGATGAATAATACCTAAACTTGAAAGTGTAAGAGATGCTCTCTTTATATTAAAAACAACTGTAATAATGTAACAACCTGAGAGAATGCCCAAAAGACTAGCAGAAGTATCAGTTGTAGAATGTGTGTATCCCTGTAACCACACAAGAGAAGATTTTGTTCCTAGTCTTTAGAACCAAGTTGTTGTATACTTATTCCGTAACTATCCTAGGCTTTACATTTTTTATCAAATATTTTTGTTGTCTATTCAAGGTCTGCTTTTTGGAAAGCAGCATCACTAGGTCTATACATACTGTAGTCATTTTTTTTATATTAAGAATTATTAAAGTTAACATCAGTTTTTTTTTTTTATCAAGAATCTCTTTTATTGATTATCAGAAACATTACAAACATCTAATATGAACAAATTGTAACATGACAGTATTTAGTTTGAACAATTAATACATTTCAGATATAATATTATACATATTTCAATGTTATTTTCCCCAATCATCCCACCCTCTCCCGGTCCCAGAGTCCAAAAGTCTGGTCTATACATCAGTGTCTCTTTTGCTGTCTCGTAAATAGGGTTATTTTTACCATCTTTCTAAATTCCATATATATGCGTTAGTATACTGTATTTGTGTTTTTGTTTCTGGCTTACTTCACTCTGTATAATAGGCTCCAGTTCCATCCACCTCCTTAGAACTGATTCAAATGTATTCTTTTTAGTGGCTGAGTAATACTCCATTGTGTATATGTACCACAGCTTGCTTATCCATTCATCTGTGGATGGACATCTAGGTTGCTTCCACGTTCTGGCTATTGCAAACAGTGCTGCTATGAACATTGGGGTACACGTGTCTCTTTCAATTCTGGTTTTCTCAGTGTATATGCCCAGCAGTGGGATTGCTGGATCATAAGGCAGTTCTATTCCCAGTTTTTTGAGGAATCTCCAGACTGTTCTCCATAGTGGCTGTACCAATTTGCATTCCCACCAACAGTGCAAGAGGGTTAACATCAGTTTTTGAAATGTCATTGTTCCAGAATTAACCATAAATTATATTTCTAAATAATATACTGCAATTATCATCACATTGGTCCCTGACAATCAGATACTTCCTTTGACCCCAATCTCCTTGGTCCTATTGAATGTCCTATATTACAAGTCATGACATTTAACAGAGAATATCAAGAACGCTGAACTTCCAACAGTATTATTCTGCTGTAGAGGGCTGTAACTACTAGGGTGTGCCAAGATAAAACATAATAAGTTTGTTTTATTTTTGTTTTTAGCCTTGAGAAACTGCAGAGGTTGGTGATTGGAGAGACAAGAAGCCTCACACAGGTTTTTGTCTCAAAGGCTGTTATTTAGGCATCCCAGTCCTCCACTGTGCCCTGCCACCATCATTGCCAATAGAGGCGGGTTGAAAAGAGTGACTGGCCTCCCAGGTGGCTCAGCTTTAAAGAATCCGCCTGCCAATGCAGGAGATACGGGTTTGATCCCTGGCTTGGGAAGATCCCCTGGAGAAAAAAATGGCAACCCACTCCAGTACTCTTGCGTGGAAAAATCCCATGGACAGAGGAACCTAGAGGGCTAGAGTCCATGGGATCACAAAGAGTCAGGCATGACTTAGCAACTAAACAACAGCAATCACAAAAAGTGACACCGTTCTCTCTAAACCCGTCTTTTGGAGGCCTGTTTCTTTATCAAAGACAGCATTTTAGAGCAAGGAAAGTGTATTTTGAAGTGCATACACACATATGTGATCTGTCAATTTCAAAAATACCTGTGCACATAGAATTCCATTGCAGAAGCATTTAATGAAAGCCTGGTGTTGGTTCACGCTAGTAATCTGATCAACAGATTCTGTAGAGTGAATTGGCTGTTGTAGAAGTTTTTTTTTTCTCTCCTTCTCCTCAAAATAGCAGATCCATTTTAGATTCATGATTGCTTCTTCTTCAGTATAGTTTGAAATCTAACTCAGATGAAAAAGAATACTTCAGTTTGGCAGTTCTTTACCCTGGCCATTTTGTAGAAATTTTTCTCAATTTTCCATTTCAAACCTTCCAAGCAGCTTTACCAAAAGAACACATCTAAGTGACAGAATTACCCAACAAGTGAAACAACAAAATCTTGAGCTAATGACTTAGAAATAAAGATATGGATACGTGCAAAACACCTTGTATGTACAAAACTTTTGTACAAAACATACAGAACTTTTCTTATCATTTGCTAATTTACTTCAGAAACAGCTACATTTTGTTTCCAGGTCCTTTAAACTAGCAATGTGATTTATACCAATGATTGTTAGTCTAGAATTTAAATAAGTAGAATAGTCTGAAGTTTCAGTTGCATTTATTATGGGGTTTTACCTACTGGGTAGGATGCATAAAGGGCTTACCATGTGGCTCAGTGGCAAAGAATCTGCCTGCCAATGCCAGACACGCAAGAGACTCGGGTTCTAGACTCGCAAGCACTCTTCCTG
The DNA here is from genome assembly GCA_935064755.1 of Tragelaphus eurycerus. NCBI lineage: Eukaryota > Metazoa > Chordata > Mammalia > Artiodactyla > Bovidae > Tragelaphus > Tragelaphus eurycerus. The sequence continues at coordinate 3,377,819 of CAKXYN010000034.1, read as the reverse complement.
AGTCAGGAAGATCCCCTGGCCCCCTGGAGGAGGAAATGGCACCCCACTCCAGTATTCTGGCCTGGAAAAATCCCATGGACAGAGGAGCCTGGTAGGCTACAGCCAGTCCACAGGGTTGCAAAGAGTCAGACACTTTTGCGTCAGACACAATTGAGCAACTGAGCACACATAAACACATCGGTCGCTGTTGAGTAAATTCCCCCATAAGGGTAAACATGTTATCATCAGGCATACAAATAGAATTTTAAGTTCTGTCACTTATAAATAACCTTCCTTATTTTTCCCATCCCTTCTGTATGTTTTACTCTATTGAAAGTGGTGGAGGTTGTTCAGTCGCTAACTCATGTCTAACTGTTCACAAGCCCATGGCCTGCATCATGCCAGGCTTCCCTGTCCTTCACCATCTCCCAGAGTTTGTTCATACTCATGTGCATTGAGTCGGTGTTGCCATCCAGCCATCTCATCCTCTGTTGCTCCCTTCTCCTCCTGCCCTCCATCTTTCCCAGCAACAGAGTATCTTCCAGTGAGTCGGCTCTTGGCATCAGGTGACCAAAAGTATTGGAGCTTCAGCTTCTACATTAGTCCTTCAATGAATATCCAGTGTTGATGTCCTTGAAAGTGGTTAAGGACTCATTTTTCTCCCACTACCACCGTGGCCCCTCTCTATCCTATTTATTTGTTCCAATGACTATTGAAACACCACAAAGAAAGGCTAAAGCTCGTTTTGAAAACGTATAAATAGCCCTATGAACTTGACTTTGGACTCTAAGAAAGAAGGGCTGCTGCTTCACTTAACTAATTTCAACACTGATTAGAACTTCTGTATAACAGTTTAAGATGAAGAGAAAACATTTTACTTAGGATAATACAGCCTGAAGGGTCAGTTACTCCCACATTTCAGTACCCAGCAGGTCTTCAGAAAATATTTTGACTAGCATGATTGACAGGTAATTTTGGAAATGAATTTAGCCTCTAGGAAAATTGCACCATGACCATTTTCAAACAGAAGGTGTTAACAAAAGGGAGAGTCAAATAAGATTTATCAGTACTAATAACTACTACTACCATGCTCTGGGAGGTATTAATAACTATTGTCTTCTATACTCTAGGCTTTGCTAGACATCTTCTACTGTTCAGTTCAGTTCAATCGCTCAGTTGTGTCTGACTCTTTGCGACCCCATGAACTGCAGCATGCCAGGCTTCTCTGTCCATCACCAGCTCCCAGAGTCCACACAAACCCATGTCCATCAAGTCAATGATGCCGTCCAACTGTCTCATCCTCTGTCATTCCCCTTCTCCTCCTGCCCTCAATCTTTCCCAGCATCAGGGTCTTTTCCAATGAGTCAGCTCTTCGCATCAGGTGGCCAAAGGACTGGAGTTTCAGCTTTAGCATCATTTTTTCCAAAGAAATCCCAGGGCTGATCTCCTTCAGAATGGATTGGTTGGATCTCCTTGCAGTCCAAGGGACTCTCAAGAGTCTTCTCCAACACCACAGTTCAAAAGCATCAACTCTTCGACGCTCAGCCTTCTTCACAGTCCAACTCTCACATCCATACATGAACACTAGAAAAACCATGGCCTTGACTAGATGGCCCTTTGTTGGCAAAGTAATGTCTCCGCTTTTTAATATGCTGTCTAGGTTGGTCATAACTTTCCTTCCAAGGCGTAAGTGTATCTTAATTTCATGGCTGCAATTGCCATCTGCGGTGATTTTGGAGCCCAGAAAAATAAAATCAGCCACTGTTTCCTCATCTATCTGCCATGAAGTGATGGGACCGAATACCATGATCCTAGTTTTCTGAATGCTGAGCTTTAAGCCAACTTTTTCACTCTCCACTTTGACTTTCATCAAGAGGCTCTGTAGTTCTTCACTTTCTGCCATAAGGGTGGTGTCATCTGCATATCTGAGGTTATTGATATTTCTCCTGGCAATTTTTATTCCAGCTTGTGCTTCTTCCAGCCCAGCGTTTCTCATGATGTACTCTGCATAGAAGTTAAATAAGCAGGGTGACAATATACAGCCTTGACGTACTCCTTTTCCTATTTGGAACCAGTCTGTTGTTCCATGTCCAGTTCTAACTGTTGTTTCCTCACCTTCTACAGTTATCCTTATTTTAATATAATTTTCCAGAGTCTTAGAAACTGGTTCAGAATATATTTGATCCTCACTGACACAAAGCCAAAGAGTACTCAGTTAGGCCAGACTGCATTTAAAACTTACTCTAAGATTTAACCTCCAACTAATAAAGCACAATCTACCCCAGCCACCACTGTCAATAAATCTGCCTCTGATTACTGGACATTATTTTTAATCCAAAACTATTCCCTATGCCTGGGGCTGGTACCACCAAAAGATACTTACTTACATGAACATTTATCTAACTGGTTAAAATATGATGCTAATCCAACTTACTTGATTTTTGGTGTAGATTATAGATTGAATTCTCATCTTGACCAATTATTTCAAATAAATGAATAATTTATTAAAGGGATCAGATGAACATTTATCTAACTGGTTAAAATATGATGCTAATCCAACTTACTTGATTTTTGGTGTAGATTATAGATTGAATTCTCATCTTGACCAATTATTTCAAATAAATGTGAATAATTTATTAAAGGGATCAGATGATGAAAATGTAAAGGATCACCCCAGTTCTACCCAGAGGGCACAGAGGAAACAAATTACTATTCACTGTGGATCAGTTCAGTTCAGTTGCCCAGTCATGTCCGACTCTTTGCAACCCCATGAACTGCAGCACACCAGGCCTCCCTGTCCACCACCATCTCCTGGAGTCAACCCAAACCTATGTCCATTAAGTCGGTGATGCCATCCAACCATCTCATCCTCTGTCATCCCCTTCTCCTCCTGCCCTCAATCTTTCCCAGCATCAGGGTCTTTTCCATTGAGTCAGCTCTTCACATCAGGTGGCCAAAGTATTGGAGTTTCAGCTTCAACATCAGTCCTTCCAATGAACACCCAGGACTGATTTCCTTTAGGATGGACTGGTTGGATCTCCTTGCAGTCCAAGAGATTCTCAAGAGTCTTCTCCAACACCACAGTTCATAAGCATCAATTCTTTGGTGCTCAGCTTTCTTTATAGTCCAACTCTCACATCCATACATGACCACTGGAAAAACCAGAACCTTGACTAGACAAAACTTTGTTGGCAACTGTGGGCCTACAATTTAATTTTCTTGATCCAAAAATCAACTGCTTATGTCAAACAGGTCTTAGCAATATTAGAGTTTCATTGGGCTTTTTTTTTTTTCCTTTTTGGCAACTTTTTCTGTCATCCTACTCTTTCTGCATTATTCCACTCATTTTCATATTTTAATTACCAAGTTTCCTCTTTTTCTTCTGAACTCCAAAAGGCTGAACTGTGATGCCTGCCCTGTTTACAGATCCAGTGGTTTTCAAACTTTATGGGAATTAGAATCACCTAGAGAGTTTGTTAAACCAGTTTAGTGGCCCTTACCCCCAGAGTTTCTGTTCCTTAGGTTCGGGGAGTGAAGAGAGAACCAAAGATTTGTGTTTCTCATATATTCGCAGGTGACCCCATGAGGCCAATCTGGGGACCACACTTAAGAACCAGTACTCTAGGCTGATATGATTCTGCCTTAGCTACACAAGATGCTGAAGCAGAAACTTGGGTCAAGATAACTGTAGCATCTTGCTGGGAAAAAGGTCCAGTATTATTCCTTCTGCTTTGAGAAGTTTACAAATCCCAAAGTTGACAAAAAGATGGATTTTTGCAACTTTTTCTGTCATCCTACTCTTTCCGCTTTATGCCATTCACTTTCATATTTTAACCTTTTTTAATAAACTGACTAGAGGTTAGGTAAAGAATTATTTTCTTCCTTTTTTACCCTTTCATTAAAGAACTTATTAGTTCCCTCTGATTTTTTGACAGCTATCTTGAGATAATTCTGATTGGAATTAACCATTATGAATCCTTATATGAAAAGCTTAGCTTTTAGATTTATGGAGACTGTAACATATTTTTGATTTATTAATAACTGCTAGACAAATCTTACTAAAGGAAAGTGAATAGTTTCTATACTCAAGAATTGTTAATACAAGTTTTAGTGAATACTAAGTATTAGGACTTGAAGGGACCTTGGAATTAGTTTGGTCCCTTAAATTTACATTTTGTGATATACTCCATGTACTTCAGAGGTTCATAATTACTAAAATAGACTAGGTAAACAGATAATAAAGGTTAAAACTTAAAATGCTACTTAGCTCTCAAGATACATAAGTGATAAGAGATACAGTATAATTTCTTTTGAAAGACTAATATTTTCACCATCTTCCTGAGTCCTATCTATATGCAGAGGACAAAGGAAATACACACTACAGTACTTTTTCAGATTAACAATTGGACCCACTGATATAAATTTAGAGATACTTCACCGAAATACTCACTGGGAATATTATTTGGAAATATAACTAACATATTTAAGAATAATTCATCTTATGTTTGCCAACTTGAGGACATTCTATAATTAGCATGTTGATCAAAATTAATAGCTATTTTACATATAAATATAATTAATAAATATGACTATATGTAAACTCTTAGCAGCTGTCATTTTAGTGGATCAGATCCTATCAGAAATACTAAATTCATATGTATACACTTGGTGGTTCTGCAAGTTCATTAAGTTCTCTTTCCAGCTTCAGTGATTAGTGAGTGAATGAGTGAATTCACAATGAGTGAATGAGTGAATTCACAATGAGCGAATTCCTAATTGTGAAAAAGATTAACTGCTGATCTAGCAGAGATGGGCTTCCCTAGTGGCTCAGCTGGTAAAGAACCTGCCTGCAGTGCAGGAGACCTGGTTTTGATCCCTGGGTGGAGAAGATCCCCTCACACATGATGCATAAAGGTAATAAATCAGAAAAATAACTGGACTGTTGTAACTTTGATAACTCTTTTCTACTTAGAGTGAATTTCTTAGAAATAATGGTTAGAACTTTTGTAGTCAGGTCCTCTGTTAATTTAACAGGATAAAGAAGTGTGATTCCAATTTTTCTAATATTATTCTGAAAAAAGAGGAACTTTGTCACTTCCTCCCACCACTTGTTATTGTGAAACAAGAACCAGCTTTCTAATTTTCATGAGCTTCACTACTTAAATGAATTAGTTAAGACAGGTTCCATGAAATTTGCCCTTCAAAATGAAATCCAACTTTAATTTTCATAAGAAATTTTTTATTTTTAATCATTCTTTTCAGAAAGGATTTTTTTAAGGAATAAATTTAGTATTTATTTTTGCTTTTTTGAAAGTACTTATACAGGCTTATTTGGAAAGCCGTGACAGTATGGTAAATTGGAAAACCAAATTATTGGATATTATAAAATAAAGGTTTTCTTTATAGAAATCCAGATTAAATTCTGTTTGAAGGTTGAAGAAATAAAATATTTTCACTTCTTTCTTTTTTGCGCTACTAATTTAAGATGGAAAGAAGCCGTGAAGTTTGTTAATTTCAGCTCAGATAGTCTGTATTAGAGATTAGGCTTCTGAGAAAGTTGATTATTGTTGCAAATAATATGTGTGATTCTCTCCTGGAGAATTTCAAGGCTTTACAAAAGGCTGAAGGATATAGTGGCAATAATATCTAAATTCAGGGATCTAGTGTAAACCAATATGAAACCCAGCTCTCACTTGGAGAGTCCACTTTTTTTTCTGGTCACTTCTTAAGCCATTTGTGCTTTCTGTGATACTGTAACATATCCAAATTTCAAAAGGACAAGTACTAATACCTTTAAGAGAGAGACCTGAATACATTGAAATATATTATGCCAAAGTCTATAAATTGTATATGTATTATATATTTCTAACTATTTAGCTAACTAAATTTTACTCTACAAGATTATTGTGTGTGTGTGTGTGTGTATAAAATTATAGAGAGAGACCAGTTCTTTCTGCATCCCCTTCCATGCCTTGGAGAAGTAAGGACAAATTGGCTTCATCTTGTTTGTTACTATAATTGGTTGGCTGCCCTGAAGTGCTGCATTGAGAATTTGAAATTTGCATCCAGAGGGAAAGAGAGAAGAACAACATGCATGCCAAATATTTGCTATTTGGCTAAAGTCGTCTCTGCTTTAGAGCTATAAAGTTCTCATTGTAGTTCTGAAATTTTCTAACTTAGCCAGACAACTGGCCCATGGAGCAGAAAACTGTCATGTGACTCACCTAGGAATGTGTCTCTTTTAATGCTTCAAGAGAATTTTGTGTTAATATAATGGTCCCTCCTTTAACACAGCAAAGAAGCTCTTCTGTGCCTCTGAAGAACTCAAAGGACCACGGTCATGATGATGTCATCAAGAATATCCTTCGGCATTAAACTTTATATTTGCCTTTAATGAGTTCTAACTTCCATTAAAATGACAACATTTTCTCCCTTTAAATCAGCCCAGAACCTCCCTGGTGGTCCAGTGGTTGAGAATCTACCTTCCAATGTGGGGGATGTGGGTTTGCTTCCTGGTTGGTGAACTAAGATCCAACGTACTATGCATTGAAGCCAAAATTCAGCCTAGACATTCTGAAACATTAGCATACATAGTAATTAAAAATGCAGGTTCTCGTCCCCATCTCTAGAGATTCTGATTTTGTTGGTCCAGAGTGAAGTTTGAGATTGGCTTTTTTCATTCTGATACAGATGGTCTGGAGGCCATTCTTTGTCTTAGACTTACAGTCTTTCTTCCATATCATTTTTGTAGCTGAAGTTGCTTAAATTTTAATACTGTCAGCCATAACACGATGGAAGATGAGTTTTTGGTTATGTTATTAACAGGTAATATCTGTAGCTCTCTAAAAGAGGCTGAATACACAAATCCAAGTATTTAAGATTTTGTGCTGTCATGTTAGGGGCTTCCCTGGTGACTCAGATGGTAAAGAGTCTGCCTGCAGTGCAGGAGACTTGGATTCCCCAGGTTCAGTCCCTGGGTCGGGAAGATCCCCTGGAGAAGGGGATGGCTACCCACTTCATTATTCATTGGCTAGCTTTCTGGGCAGTGATCACTGGGGATGTCAGTTTCCCCTCCTCTGAAATTCAGGTTCAAACTTCTTGACGTGTACCTACCAGTTACATTCTCCCCAGATTTGATAACCAAGATATTCTGAGTGTTTCCAGCCCATATCAAATCCATAGGTAATTTGTCCTCTCATAAATTGACCAAGTCTTGAATAACTTTCCTCAGCCTTATTTTTTTCAGCTATAACTTACAATTTATTAGAAGTAGAAAAACATATCCTTAATCAATCTGAATTCCTTACTTCTGATCTTGCTCAACTTGTGTTTATGTGTGTTTAAAAGAGTACATAACAAGAAATGTACTACCTTAACCACTTCTAAGTATATAGTTCACTGGTGTTTAAATATATTCAACTTGTTATACAACCGATCTCTCAAACTTTTTCATCTTCCAAAACTGAAACTCTATACCCATTAAACATTCTTGATCCTACCATCCCCATCTCCTGGCAATTCCCATTCTACTGTCTTCTCAACCTTTTTTCTCAATAAGCAAGATATTTCCTTAACTGTTCTTCCATCAATAATGGGTTTATAATTATTGCTACTTAGCTCTCCAAGTAGAATCCTTATATATCCTATATTGTTATAATTATTGTGCAAAAATATTTACAATTACAGGACAATTATGCTTCTATTAAGAGCCCCTTATAATCTTTGGGTGACTATGAATGAGGATATTTTATTCTGGAAACTTGATTTACAGGGAAAGGTAACCCTTTATTCTTCCTGAGACTGAGAGGATTCCAATGGAATCTTTGTGCCTGCTTGTTGGAAGTTTGAAGTTACAGTTAGTTACCAGAGCAATTAGGCTAAATCCTGGAATTTCCTAGACTTTTCCTATATACATCCTAGAATTGTCTTCTTCTAGACAATTCTTATATAATAGATTACTTGTATAATATATATTTGTATATATAATAGATTGAAAATTTACTTGTATAATAGATTGGAAATTTTTCTGGTGTTTGACAGTGTTGATGTTCACTAGGTGACTTCAGAATATTTGCTTAGTACAATACAAAACTGTTTACCTTTAAGTAGCTTTATTAGAAACATAATTTGGGAGGAATAGCCATAAATAAAAATACATTTTCTGCACAGTGTTTCACATGCTATTTTCAAAATCATTGGCAGTTGAGAAAAAACTCAACCTAAGAAACATTTTCAAAACTCTTAGTTTTTCCTCAAAAAGTTTCTCTTATTCTGTTCTTAAAATTTTTCAAGAACTCAATAAAGCAGTATCTATCTAAATAACCAGAAATGCTATAATTATAAGAATTTTCTTATATTTATGTTTATGCTTATGTTATGTTTATGCTTATGTTCTTGACATAAGGAAAAAAATCAATTTTTTTGGCTTAAATTATCTTGAAACTGGGACTTATGTAGTGGTCCATTGGTTAAGACTTAACACTTCCAATGCAGGAGATGTGGGTTCAATCCCTGATTGAAAACTAATACCACATACTATGCAGGGCAGCCATAAAAATAAATAAATAAATATCTTGGAACTGGCACAAAAACTAATTGATCATGATTCTTGAATAATGATAACTGAATCTTCATTTTACTAATTTATAATATCAATGTATCATGAGTTTTATCTCCATACTTTTTGTAGCACCTAGATTTTTCTTTAATGACATGTTGCAACAAGAGTGATAATATTTCAAAGAAAATTCCTTAAAATTGAATTTTGTTACTCCTTTGATTTCTATTAAAAATCAAAAATGTTTTCTCAGTAAGGGGAAAAAAATTTTGAGTTAAAAAGATTTAATGAAAGAGTTGGAGTGCATCTGGTTCAGTAACATACTAAGCAATTATTTTTTTTCTTTGCAGTGCCCCCATCACTATATATATAATTTGGCCACACTGTGCACCTTGTGGAGTTTTAGTTCCCCCACCAGGGATTGAACTTGGACCCTTGGGAGTGAAAGTGCTGTGTCCCAACCACTGGACTGCCAGGGAACTCCTTCCCTTCACTATTTATGATCTTTCTCTATTGCCCACCATTGTCACCCCTCAAACACAGATCTTCTCTTAATGTCATGTAATCCTCAGGGCACATGCTGTTAATGACCCAGAAGTTACTCTCTCCTCTCTCTATAGTCTCTAACATAAGCTAGGCATTAATGTTTTGCCAATTGGGAATCTTTAATGTAGTAAACTCCAGTCTGAAAATTCCCCCAAGTTCTGAGCCTTTTTTTAATTTTTTGACAGCTGTTTACTTTATTAATTATAAGATTAAACTTACTTAGAATTAGTACTGCCTGTGTAACTTATAATAATTAAAACTAGTTTCTAATATTCTTTAAACATGCTGAACAGTACTTCTATTTAAGGATCTTTGGGTTATTAGGTAACTATGTGCAATTTGGTTTATTTATCACTACCATTTACTGTTTGACTCATTTTTGGAAAAAGACTCCCAATATTACATTTATTGATGTGCCAAGCTGGAATTCAAACAGTACCTTCCATTAGGTAATTTGCTTCTGACGTGACACATATTATAGAAAATCTATACTTTGATGGAAACTTATGATTTATATGGAAAAATTAATTTTAGATAAACAATTTAGATAAAAAAATTTAGATAAAATTAATTTTAGATTACTTTAATAAAGTGTAGACCTATCTTTTGGTCCTGTATACTAAAAACTTTCAACAGGCCATTCTTCTAGTTCCAAAATGAAATTTGATTATTAGATTTTAATAATTCAATTCTGACTGACAGGTCTGTTTTAATAATTTTGCTTCAAAAATAACTGTAAAATGACTGTGGGTGCCAAATTACTCACTATATCTGTGCTATAATTTATAAAGCAAAAAAAAATTTCGAGTGTGTATTATTTGGACTATTATTTCAAGCATTCATGGACTTTAAAGAATCCTGAGGTTTCGCCTTTGCTCTCCTGGTATGCAGAGGTGTGGTGCAGAGCCTGAGAGCGCTGTGTTGTGTATTATCATTCAAAAGCCCCAGCACTGGTGTTTTCAAGAGAGGCTTGTTGTTTAGATGCTAAGTCATGTCTGACTCTGTGACCCCATGGATTGTAGCCCACCACGCTCCCCTGTCCATGGGATTTTTCAGGCAAGAATATTGGATTCTCCAGGGGATCTTCCTGACCCAGGGATTGAACTCTGAGTCTCCTGCTTGGCCGGTAGATTCTTCACTACTGAGCCACCTGGGAAGCCCCTGGGTAGGCTTAGAGCAGATCATCTCACTGCTGTGGACCCCAGCTTGTTTATCCATCAGTGTGGGCATTGGGTCAGAAGAACCTTTCAATTTCTACATCCATGGATACATGAAACTTCTAAAGTTACCTTCAACTTCATTCTGTGGCCTTTTCTTATATTCTCCACATCTTACCCATTTCATCTGACATTAACTGGTCATCCTTTCTTTCTTGGCATCCTTTATGTTTAGTTACAGTTGCTTTAATAAAGTATAGACTTATCTTTTGGTCGTGTATACTAAAAACTTTCAACAGGCCATTCTTCTAGTTCCAAAAGGTTTTTTTTTAGACACAGCCTGCTGCTGCTGCTGCTAAGTCACTTCAGTCGTGTCCAACTCTGTGCGACCCCATAGACGGAAGCTCACCAGGCTCCCCTGTCCCTGGGATTCTCCAGGCAAGAACACTGGAGTGGGCTGCCATTTCCTTCTCCAATGCATGAAAGTGAAAAGTGAAAGTGAAGTCGCTCAGTTGTGTCCAACTCTCAGCGACCCCATGGACTGGAGCCCACCAGGCTCCTCCGTCCATGGGATTCTCCAGGCAAAAGTACTGGGGTGGGGTGCCATTAGACACAGCCTAGAACATGATTAAATATATTTAAAAATTTGTACTTTTAACTTTCCTGTACAGAAATCCTATCTCCTTAACTTGAATTTAAGTTTAAAACCAGAGGCTGTTTTTTCTTCCTCTTTTTTATTCCCCTCTACACCTTGCCCCAGGCTGATGACTAAAATCATCCCTCTTCATTTAATCACAAGCATTCCTATTCCTGTTTTGCCTTTGAAATCTTGTTGCCTGAAGATCACAGTACTTAACAGACAAATCAGAATGATGACAAGTGGGAATGAAAGTGATCGTTTAAAAACCTGATAAGAAATACTATGTCATCTTATTCCAAAAACTGACTCACAAATTTTGTAGCATATGAGATCTTTGGTTTCCTGCCCATCCTAAATTTTACTTCAGAAATATTTTGTCCCTTGCTTAATAGATAAATGATCCTGTTCTTGTATTCACTCAGTGAGTATTAAGTGGCTGCTCTGTGCCAGCCCTTTCGCTAAGAACTCAAGATACAGTGATTTATGAAAGAATAATATTCCACCACCATTAGCTTGAAGTGGGCCATGTCCAAAGTTATTTGATTCAAAGCAACTGTTGGAGCCTAATCAATCTGTCATTTTTTTCCATTCACTGGATACTCATCTGATTATCTGCCACAGGCCTGGCCATGTGTTGGTAAATATAAGTATGTTTGGAGCTGTTGTAAAAGTTGTATGTACTTTTCCCTTGAACAATTTATTCTCTAAATGTGATGAGTAATCTGCATCTGTTACGGTATTTAGGATATATTTCATTGATGCCAATTTAGAGAACTACAATGATACTACTTTAAACAATAGCTCTGTCTTCTCCAAGTCTCTCTTTTTTAATTAATTTATTTTTTTATTGAAGAATCATTGCTTTACAGAATTTTGTTGTTTTCTGTCAAACCTCAACATGAATCAGCCATAGGTGTACACATATCCCCTCCATTTTGAACTTCCCTCCCGTCTGCCTCCCCATTTCACCCCTCTAGGTTGATACAGGAGCCCCTGTTTGAGTTTCCTGAACCATAGAGCAGATTCCTGTTGACCATCTATTTTACATATGGTAATGTAAGTTTCCATGTTACTCTCTCCATACATCTCACCCTCTCCTCCCCTCTCTCCATGTCCTTAAGTCTATTCTCTATGTCTGATTCTCCATTGCTGCCCTGTGAGTAAATTCTTCAGTACCATTTTTCTAGATTCCATATATATGCATTAGAATACGATATTTATCTTTCTCTTTCTGATTTAACTTCACTCTGTATAATAGGTTCTAGGTTCATCCATCTCATTAGAACTGACTCAGAGGCATTCCTTTTTATGGCTGAGTAATCTATTATGTATATGTACCACAACTTCTTTATCCATTCATCTGTTGATGGACATCTAGGTTGCTTCCATGTTCTAGCTATTGTTAATAGTACTGCACTGAACAATGGGATACATATGTCTTTTTCATTTTTCCATTCCAAGTCTCTTTTGATGTCCTAGGATGAAAATAATGATTCTGATTCATCTCATGTGCTGCATTCAAATGGTGATGACTTCCTGAGCTCTAAGGTTGGAGACTGTGGAGTCCCAGTCAGGTTCATCCTAAGACCGCTGTGACTTCTGTGTGTCCACGGGGTGGAGCTGGGGGGAGGATGAGGAAGGCAAGGAGTAGTAACATTCGTGTCACATATTTGTCCTCCCTGCCCCAGATCTTTGTATTCAACTCACTTTAATTCATTCTCATCATGTATACAATATCTTCATGCACTCCTTTTCTCTCCATGTGTCTGGATTGATATACAAAATCCATCCATGTTCTCAACTATGAATTACTCACCAACGTCTTAGCTGAATGCAGTAAACCTAATTCAGTGGTGTCTGTGTAAATCACGAGCTGTAATAATTTTCACTGTAGACTCATTGCAGTGAAGAGCCATTAATGGATAAATTCAATTATTTTTTGGTACAAAAGATTCATTTATCCTGAAAGTTTTTCTATAAATGGTCATTGCTGCTAAAATATTTTCTAATTAAATGTTAAAAAAGAATTATGGGATTTTTAAATTATAATAATTTTCATGTAATTTGACATTTTTCAAAGTTCTTTCATATACTGAATCTCATTTCATCATGATGAAAATACTAATTCACATGAATTTAGATCAGTATCACTAACCTCACTTAACAGATGAAGAAAACAGGTCCAGGCAGGTTAAACAGTTTGCTGTAAATCACTTAGCGATCTACTAAAATAACCAAGGTTTATAAGGAGCCCATGGCTTGTTGAAGCCTTCATAATAAAACTATAGAAATTTTAAATGGTAAACTTAATATTTGTTCAAATTAAGTACATGCTTTTTATAGCTAAATAAAAAATTTTTTAATGCATTCTAGTTACTTTCCTGTTTTTGTTACATCTTTAGGTGCAATTCTACATTGAATCTTTGATCTATTTTGGCCCTGGCGGAAGGCATATCAAATCTATATTGGTGCGCATGTCTATACAGAAACCACCTGCCTAGATTCAGCCACTAGTTACTGAGAATTTGACCCTCTTTCCTGAGCTTCCTACCTTAGTGAACCTCCCAGAACTGTATCCTAGTGACTAGAATACAAACCCCTCCTCTAGACACGAGTCCTATCATGGCATAGCGTTGTATTGTAGCCTTCAAACAATGTTATTTGGAGAATTTAAGAGAGAAAACTACTTCTTTTGCACAGTAAATTCAATTAATAATTAAAAGTCAACCAGTGATTTTTTTTTTTCTCCTACACGCTCATGAACAAGAGATAAATGACCACATAATAAGTTGGAAGCAGGCTTTTTCAGAAACCCGTTTAAAACAGAGGTTCCAAGTTTTTAGCAAATTAACTCAAGAACCCACATCTTCTTCCATTATATCATTATAATAGTTAACAGTGCAGTAATCTTCTTCACCCACACACAAAATTTTATCATGTTCACTTATATTTATTGAAGCAGAAAATCAAAACAATCATACATACTAGTAATATTTGAATTTCAACAGGCTCAAGAGCATTGTGGTTAAAACTGTTGACTAGGAAGTTCCATTGAATAAATGAATTGTTCCTACCATTCCCAGTTAACCATGGTTTTGTAGCCTCACAGGGGCTTCCCTCATAACTCCGTTGGTAAAGATTCTGCCTGCAAAGCAGGAGACCCCGGTTCGATTCCTGGGTTGGGAAGATCCCCTGGAGAAGGGACAGGCTACCCACTCCAGTACTCTTGGGCTTCCCTTGTGGCTCAGCTGGTAAAGAATCCGCCTGCAATGCAGGAAACCTGGGTTTGATTCCTGGGCTGGGAAGATTCCCTGGAGAAGGGAAAGGCTACCCACTCCAATATTCTGGCCTGGAGAACTCCATGGACTGTATAGTCCATGGGGTTGCAAAGAGTTGGATATGACTGAGTGACTTTCACTTTCACTTGTAGCCTCACTGAGGAATTAGCAGGGTGAATTCTAAATTCTCACCTGGAGATTGAATTTATCTCTGCATATATTTCTGTGACCATAAAACTTTCATGTGGCTCAATCTGCATAAATAATCACATAGCTATAAACATAAGAAGGTCAATACACTTAGGATTATCATGAAGGAGCTTAGTAGAAAATCCATGTTTGCTTTTTGCTTTCAGAGGAATAAAATAATTTCAGTGCATTTTGTCCACCCCCTTAACTTATGGCAATAATTTCAGCTATATTTTTAGGTACTGGTTCCCCACAGAGGTATCAGGCAGTGTCAGTAGTCTAGTGGAGAATGGTAAAGAGTATAGAACAGACTTTCATGTCAGCCAGTCCTGGGTTCAATATCAAATTTTGTCACATACTGTGTAATTTGAGACAAATTTTATACCTTTTTAGAATCATTGTGAGAATTTATCCAATCAGCTTTCCATTTATAATGACTCACTATGTGCTGGGCCAAAGGATGTATCAGTAACAAAACAGATAAGGTTCCTTGCCTCACAGAACCTATAGTCAGCCAAAATGCTCTTAAAGAAAATTCAGCGTCCCAAGATACATAAGCTTAGGTGGCTAAGCTGAGCTTCCCTGGTGGCTCAGACAGTAAAGCATCTGTCTGCCTGCAATGACGGCGACCCAGGTTCAATCTCTGGGTCAGGAACATATCCTGGAGAAGGAAATGGCAACCCACTCCAGTATTCTTGCCTGGAAAATTCCATGGATGGAGAAGCCTGGTAGGCTACAGTCCATGAGGTCACAAAGAGACACAATGAGGTGTCTTCACTTTCACTTTCAAGATACATAAAGCTGTTAGCAAAGTTTCTGTCACATAATAAGCATTTAATAAACCTAATAACCTCATTATTAATTCTTTCCAACCCTTAAAGTGGATGGTTCTCCAGAAAGTAGCACAAAAGTATGCAAAATTGGGAGGAAGTGGAAGTTTCCTTTTACCAGAGTAACTCTCAGTCAGGTACAGCTGCAACAAGGGAGTTCGGTTAGTTAAAATCTCTTGAAGCTGTTTTCAGTAAAATATAAAAGCCAACAACTGTGTAGGCAGAAATTTCTTGGGCAGGAAACAAAAAGCACTAACTTTTATAAAAGAAAAAAAAATTAGACTTCACCAAAATTAAAATTTTCTGCTCACCAAAAGATGCCATTAAGAAAATGAATAATCTGTCTGCAGACAGGAAGTATCAAAGCATGGTTTTATTGCTGGAGGAAAACAGAAATGCTTTGCTTGACTTTTTTAAAAAGATGATCATTTGGCAGTCTGCATAATTTGGGGCCAGTTGCCCCACAGCTAAAAGGATTATAATCACCTGTTTCCTAGCATTTGTGTAAGTATCCTTAGTGACAAGTCAACCTAGGATTTTCTTGTCTTAATCTGCCTCAACTTCCCCCTCACCCCACCGGCAATCAACAAAGGAATCTTTGCAGTAACGTAACACCTTCATTTTATGTGCCATGCTGTGCCAAGTCGCTTCAACTGTGTCCCACTCTACAACCCCATGGACTGTAGTCCATCAGGCTCCTCTGTCCATGGATTCTCCAGGCAAGAATACTGGAGTGGATGGACGTTTCCTACTCCAGGGAATCTTCCTGACCCAGGGATCGAACCCGAGTCTCTTATACCAAATAGGAAAAACATTAAAGAAGTTATGTGTCTTGTTCAAAATTACCTAACTAGTCATTACAGAACTTGAGCTAGACCTTATTAAATGGTCTTCCCACTACCTAATACCTACTTCTCTATTATTTTGCTTCAAAATCTGTTGGGGGTGGAATATGTGATTCATTTAAAATATGTGTTTATTTTCTCTCAGCTACAAGACTTCTCTCACCCATTTATTTTAAAGTTGAAAGCTATTACAAACAAAATCATGTTTGTGAGTCATTGTTTTTCTTCTGAAAAATAGCTGTTTGATAGTTGACACACACTCTAACCCTTATTTAACCAGAAAGTAACCATTATAATTGAGGTCCCAGTTACCGTCATAAAAGAGGCTCCTATAGACCGTCATTCTAATACTGAGCTTTTCCTCATTTTATATCATCTTGGACTATATTTCTTCTATCTTCTAGCACCTGGCATTCTGTTTTTCTTTGTTGCTTATGAACCTTTAAACCTCTCACTATCTCAGAAAACATTTATCTGAAGCATCATACAACTACCCATGCCATTAATTATATAAGTTTTTATCATTGCCTCTAGAAAAGCAAATGGTGTCCTTTAGTGTCAACTGAGTTTTTAAAAGGAAATTTTTTATAGCTAAACATCTAGATTGCTGCTGCTGCTGCTGCTGCTAAGTCGCTTCAGTTATGTCCGACTCTGTGTGACCCCATAGATGGCGGCCCACCAGGCTCCCCTGTCCCTGGGATTCTCCAGGCAAGAACACTGGAGTGGGTTGCCATTTCCTTCTCCAATGCATGAAAGTGAAAAGTGAAAGTGAAGTCACTCTGTCATGTCTGACTCTTGGCAACCCCATGGACTGCAGCCTACCAGGCTCCTCCATCCATGGGATTTTCCAGGCAAGAGTACTGGAGTGGGGTGCCATGCCTTCTCCAACATCTAGGTTATCATGCAGCAATTTATTGTTGTGGTTTTCCAGTTACATCAGTGAATGTTTATACAACTTTTTGGGTCAACAATAGCAATAGCAGCAATAATGATGTGGTTTCAGAGCACTGCTTTCATTCTGTTTACTTTTTTAAACTTATTTGGCCGCACTGTGTGGCATGTGGGATCTTACTTCCCCAGCCAGGATTGAACCCATGCCCCCTGCAGTAGAAGCACAGTGTCCTAACCACTGGACCGCCAGGGAAACCCCCAGAGCATTCCTTTTTTTTTTTTTTTTTTACTAAGTATGTGCCTATGTTTTTCCTTTTCAATCACACTGAAGTTTTAATGTATAGTAAGAAGTCATTGTGAGAGGTAAGAAATGACAGTGCCAGGAAATGAAAGCATTCAGTCATTGATTCCACGAATCCTTATTGAGTTCCTCCTACAGGCAGGCATTGTGCTAGGGAAATGGCTTACTTTTTCCATTTCTTCCCTCTACTCTGGTGGAAATGAGGAATAGCACTTAAATTAGATATTTTAGATGCCTTTGTGTAACACATCAGTTTAGGACAGCATAAGCCTTTGGTAGGTTAGAAGTGGAATTAAGAAATCATTTGGAGAAATAAGTATCTGGTTTTCATTACGGTCTTAATTTTGCCCATGAATACTTGGCATCACTTGCACATAAATTCTCTTCAGGATATGTCCAGGTATTACTATTTTCTTCTCAGAACCAGTAGAACTTCTTCACTTTATTTTTAGAATTGTCCAGTAGTGTAATAAGATTATTTCTATAGGAAATTGGGAATTCCTTGAATATTTTACCTCTGATTGTCACCTCTTTAAAGTCAATGAGCTTGGCCCCTTAGATTTGAAGTGGTGAGCTAATCATTAAAAATTAGGCCCCAACCAGTGGCATTGAATTAGTTTTAAAATGTGGCATACTGTATACGCTTGATTACGCACCAGGTAGCACAAGGAAATGGAGGAGGAAATGGCAGTCCACTCCAGTATTCTTGCCTGGGAAACCCCATGGACAAAGGAGCCTGGCAGGCTAAGTCCATGGGGTCGCAGAGTCTGACGCAACTTAGCAACTTCACTGCCACCACAGCATGAGATAAAATTTTGTTTCCTTCCCACCTAAATGTTTTAAGTTCATCGACCTGCTTTAGATATGAGTGATCACTACTGCTGCTCCTGCATTCACACTTCCTTGGGGAACCAAAACAGGATTGAAGGCCATACTGCCATGATTACTTTTAAGCATTTGAGCCAAAATTTTAATTGATTTTTTTTCTGTGTGTATAAATTAGTATTTTCACATGAATAAATCTGACTTGGAAAACCTTTCACATTCTAGGGGTTTTTTTTGTTTGCTTGGCCATACCAGGTGGGGCATCCTGGATCTTAGTTCCCCGACCAGGAATCAAACCCCTGCCCTCTGCATGGGAAGCATGGAATCTTAACCACTGGACTCCCAGGGAAGTCCCAATTCTATGGTGTATTTGAAACAGATGTTTTATATCTTTTCTTATATATAAAGACACATTTACTATGGTCCATAAAAGAATGTGTCTTAATTTTTCTCCAGTTACAAAGAGCCTGTTTGAGTTTAGTGTGCTGATACAAAATCCATGTCGTCTGCAGAGTACATCATAGACTCCATTCTAGGATATGTTGCTCTCTGTGGGGCACGGTGAGGGTAGAAGTTTTGACATGAAAAAAGAGAAATGACACCAACCTTCACAATGGTTCTTCAGTGGGTATATTTTGCTTAGTTGTAATGCTGTTGAACGTTTTATATTCAAGTTTAATTTACATACAGTTCTTCTTATACCAGTCAGTCAGTTTGGGCAAGTATCAAGACATAGAACATTTTTCTCCCGCCAGTTCCCATGTATCCCTTCCCAGTCACCGCACACACTGTACCCCCATCCTGACTTCCAGAAGCAGTCACCAGGCTGATTTCTCACCCCATAAGTCACTTTCATCTATTCTGGAATTTCATATAAGTTGACAAGTATTGAGTTTGACTTCCTTCACTCAGTCTAGTAGTTTCGGGACCATCCCTGTTGTTGAATTTATATTTCCTTTTTATTGCTAATGATGCTTTTTTTAAACAGGCAAAAAATAAGCATATCTTTTCTGAGTATCTTAACTGAATCATGGCAGCAACCCTGTAGTAAGGATGGAGGGGACAAAATATCTGCTAATATTAATATTAAATTATGGTACTCCTAACATTCAGGCAACTCTCCTATCTTAGTTATATTCATACTCTTTTGAGAGACCCTAAATTATGCTGTTTTTCTATTAAAAACAGAGGTAATGGGCTTGTGCTTCCCTGGTGGCTCAGAGGTTAAAGCGTTTGCCTGCAATGTGGGAGACCTGGGTTCAATCCCTGGGTCGGGAAGATCCCCTGGAGAAGGAAATGGCAACCCACTCCAGTATTCTTGCCTGGAGAATCCCGTGGGCGGAGGAGCCTGGTGGGCAATGGTCCACGGGGGTCGCAAAGAGTCGGACACGACTGAGCGACTTCACTTCACTTTCACTAATGGGCACTTGTGCAGTTCAGCAATTCAATAGCCAGTGAATGGTTACTGCTTTTTTTTTTTTTTTTAACTTTATAGCTCTGTTTTGAGCTCAGAAAGTAATGTGAAAAATAATTCCAGGCTAGGAGACACTTCTTATGATATCTCTATATATCTCTATTATCAAAACATGCAGGAAGGAATGTGTTCATTGTTTATCAGTATGGTGATGCCTCAGTTGCTTGTACATACTTTTAAAATTATATACTGTAAACCTTATGAACTCAGTTTTATTACTGGAAACTCACATGGGTCCATATTTTATGTAATGAAAGGAGAATGGATACAATGAAAGCAACATCCAGATTGCATTTTTTGTTCTTCTGAAACTTCTAATTGAATTTACCAACATTTTGCCATTTTATTTGTTTTTCAATTTTTTGAATTATAATTTACATACCATACAATTCACTTGCTTTACTTGCACAATTCAGTTATCTTTGGTATATTTAGAGTTGTAAAACTATCACCTCTGGCATAGAGATTTTTTTGTTTTTCGGTCACTTAGCATGTGGGATCTTAGTTCCCCCACCAAGGATCAAACCTGTGTCCCCTGCGTTGGAAGCGTGGAGTCTTAACTGCTGGACCGCCAGGGAAAAATTTAGGAAATTCCTAAATTTTACCCTTTTAAGCAAAGAGTCATTGAGATTCTGGGGAGCAGCAATATATTTAAGCAAAGACAAGACTGTGATTCTGGTGTGGCATAGTCAGTTGTGTACCAATAGATCTGCTGTTGTCTTTTTTAAGAGGATCCTATTCTTGCCAAAGCGGAGTCTGAATTCAGATGTACCTAAAGAAAGGAGAGGCTTGAGCTGGCCTTTGGCTTAGTCCTTACCTATCCATGCCATGTCCACCCTTAAGATTCTAAAATGAGGAGCAGCAGAGCCACAAAGAGGTTTCAGAACACAGTCATACGAAGAGCACCCCCAACAGGCGCTCTCTTAACTTTATGGGAAGCTAGGAGGTCATGTTCAACAATAGTTTATACAACTATTCAGCAAGGGGAAGAGAAACCATATGGTACTACAGTGTTGCATCAGTTCTGTGGAAAGAGACACTCACAGGAAATATTTTGCCAGATCACTGAGAGAGTATTAATAACATTTCATCTATTCCTAGTCTCTGAATCCCTCTCATCTACTTATTTTCTCATTTCCTTTGCCTTTCTGCCTGCCACTAAATACACATACTTTCCTTCTTGTCTCTGATAGCTATTTTTCTCCTTACGGTTCCTAAATTATTTTACCACATTCATATTTCATTCTGATTATTCCAGAAATACTGAAATGAAACTCCCCTTTAACATGACCTACTTTAACGTAGAATTTGGCCCAAGTCTTATGTCTCATAAAAAGGCAGTTACATTGAAATTACCAAAAGAATCTCATTACTGTAATTTAACCCATAAGGAGGATTTGAAGTGCTATCATGCTCAGCTTCAAGGATATATGTTCTACACTATGAAGATGGTTAACCACTTTTGAGCAGTATGCATGAATTCTCTAAGCAGTTCATCATTTGTTCTGGTTGTAGTAATTAATTTTAATTAACTGTCAATATGTTTGTTGCCATGTGGAGAAGTGAGGATATAGCCCTGGTTCCCATTTTGGTATGCGCAAGGACATGATTTTAACGTTCAAAGTGTAAAGTGGTCTTAGGTTGTGAAATAAAAAATTGTATGCCTGCTTTCCCAGTGAGTACATGCAGTTTAAAGAGTTTTGGAAGTCCTAGCTTAGCAGAAATTAAAGTTCATAGTAAATCATCTTTCCTCCATCCATGTATTTATGTTCTGGCTGATAAAAATTAGATTTTTGCTTCCTAATTTTGGATAAATAATGTTTTTGCTTCTCTGTCAAAATTAATCTAGCTATTATATAATGCTGTTTTTATTAGCATGTACAGCAGCTTAGAGATTCATACTCAGTATGATTATCATTTGTGATTTAAAACCAAAAGTCTTCATTTTTACAAAAAGTAATTTCACCTTTCTCTCCTTGAAATTGAACATGAGGTCATGAGTCACACTTAATGGGTAAGACCTATTCAGAGACATTCATGTAAAGTTGTGGATGTAGGAGCAAGCTCTTAGCTGCCAATTTTGCTGATAATATAAAGTATTATAACATCCACAGTAGGTTGACATAATTTAAGTAGATTTATTTAGGATTTAAAAGGCTTGACATGGCATGTTGCAAAAGAAGGCTGTCACCTACAAATTGGCACTTTCCATCTGCCTCTCCAAGGATTAAATCATGAGTCACTGCAACTATTGACCTTCAACATCCTGTAAAAGGAGTTCCGGGTGGAGATCAGGAATGAGGCAATCTGTGCTCTGGGAGAAACTGCCAGAACAGGTCTTCAGATAGTAAGATAGTTTCAGGAGAATGGTGTATGAGCCCAGTTCTCGTATCTCCTCATATATAGAAAAGCACTAAAGTCCTTCATGGTGATGTCGGCTCCTTGGGACTGGCAGTGACCGTCATGAGACGAGCAGAAACCTTTGGAAAAAATAGGGGCTTGATGCATATATTCCCCCTTCTGCAAAATCACAAATATACTGGCCTTCCACTCTACCTCTCTGGGGCAGTTTCTCAGAGCTCTCTGAGGTGCTGTCTCCTTGGCTGCGGTCCTCATTTTGCCCCAAATAAAACTCTACTCACAACTCTCACATTGTGCTTTTTTTTTTTTTCAGTCAACAAGGCCTAGTGATGGTTTAAATAAAAAATTTAATACTCAGTTGTTCACGAGATCCAGGATATTAAACGTTACAAAGTTATTCTTTTTTCTTAAAAATAAAATTTATCTTGGTAACCGTACACCTTCCCATCATATCAGAGAAGGAAGCCCAGCACAACATAGAATTTTAGAGCTGAAAAAGACTGACATCATCTAGTTGAGCCTCACCATTCACCTAGCTCACTAAAGTCTCTATCTTCTCAAGGATATTAACTTTCCTGCACTTATTTCCAAAACACTGAAATACCAGTAGTCCCCGGTTCCTTTTGCACTATCTGTGTAGCTGTCCTTCCACTCCCTTCTGTTATTCTCCATATTCAAGATAATGATTGCACCTGGAAGGATTACTTCCTTAATTGTTTTGTGCCTGAATTAGCTTAGGAAAAGAACAGTCTACTGTACATGAAAGTACAACTTCTCATTTAAATGTTTGGCAAAAGGCAAGGTGATTCATTCAAAGTTTTAGGAGTGGTTGTAATAACGGTTGTGTCATTGATATTCTGGTGAGCATATTCAACATGGGTTTGCCATCATGAGTGAGTAATACCATCCTATCACTTAAGACACGTAATACTACCGACCCTCTGGTGGCAGAGAAGCAAGAGTGGGCAAGCGCACCGTTTCAGTTGGGCATGGGGTCGAGGTTCTTTCTTCTGTTTTTTTTTTTTTAGTCTCATTTCTCCTTCATTAAGTCAACAAATATTTGTTTTCCATACAGCGTGACCTAAACAGGCTGCTAGGTCTGTAGAGCAGAGAAGTTCTTGCCTTTGACCCCAGGGATCGTATGGTATAGATACATAGAATTGGACAACTGCTTTTGGCTTGGAGAAGATACCTAAGGTCTGAGTAGTTCCACCACTGCTCAAGCAGTTTATGAACTTTCCTTTCCTCATTGGAATGCAATGAGAAGTGACTGTTCTAATCATTTGTAAGGCATTTGGAAATGAAAAGTGCTATACAACAGCTGAATGATATTGAAATACTAGGTAGAAAATACAGTAGAAATAGAAAGCAAGATTAAATTATATGGTAGGAATGGTTCTCGTGGGTATTTTCAGTACTTCTGTCATCACAATAGCACTGCTTCTAGGGAAAAGCTAAATTAGGTAAATACAACTGTTTTTGCAAAATCAAGAAATAAAATATCTGTGTATGTCAGCAAAAAAGATTGTGGAATCTTATACTGGGTATTACATGAGGTAATATATAGTTGGATTATCATACATAGTGTGGAATTTCCACACATCTACAATTTCTATTAGAAATATTATGCATTTCCATTATTTGAAGTATTTCTCTAGTAATTTTTAAGTGCCACCACTATCCAAGACTATTACTTACCAACAAGAGATTATATCTTCATACTCAAAAACTACAAGAAGGTCCTTTAAATTATATAGGAAGGAAATTTGTTGTTTCTCTGATTTACCTATTGTATGTTGGGTTGGAGAGAATCGTTATCAGTGATTTATCATGATTGATTCTTTCTGATTTTACTTGATTTTAAAGTTTGTTACTTTTCTCAGAGGATTTCTTAGAGGATACAAATTAAGATTTGTATCCCATTCTATATCCTCAGAAGATAAAGAACTTATTGAATTGGGCACTTCTTTCATATGCTTTTATGTGGTCATTTTTACATCGAAGGGAGATTCTCAAACTGTAGAAAAAGGAAGGGGTCCTTTTTTGCTAGTCATTTAATATTCCATGACTGTGAACTAATCCTCATTGTAATATAAGTTATTGTATGTTTTTCCCAGCATTTTCACCCTAATTAAATGAGACGCTCCACCACAGCGTTTAACCTGCAGCCTAACAAAAAACAAGGGGCTGTCACTGACAATCACAATCCTATGTTCTCTCCTTTGAACAATACAATTTTTTTTTTGTTACAATTTATAAAGAGACACCTCCTTAGTTTAATGTCATCACGTTCAAACTACAAAACTATTAAAACTCTAATATTATGTGGGGGGCATTTATTTTAAAATATATATTAATATAATTATTACATGGTAAAGAAATCATTTATTTTATTGTCTTCCCCCAATTCACCAAATTTAATCATATGGAGAGGTTCCACCACGTTTGTTCCATATGTTTGTGCTTTGGTCTCTAATGACCTTTTGTCCTTCCTACATGACCTCTCTACATTTCTATTTACAATAAAGAGATAGAAGCATGAAAATTAATAACCCATGCATCAAACCTTTTTTGCTGTGCTTAATAGGAACGAACACTTAAGGCTAGAAACCTTATGTTTAGTACTGTCTCCAAAGCTCAGTTATTGCATATATTGTCCCTTCAGCATTTGAAGAAAGTAAGTATAATATGTAGTCAAATTAAAAAAAAACTGTTTTAAAAAAAAGCACTTAATGTCTCTGCGTTGCATGACAGGGTGTGACTAAAATTTGCCTACATAAACTCTCATGATGTTTTCAGATTTTATGGAAATGCTTTGGCTATACTTGGATTTGAATCTTCATAATGACAAAAGTTCTTAATAGTTATTTTTTTTAAATACACTATACTGTTTTTAGAAAGTTATAATTCATCTTCCTGCTTATATTTGTGCTGTTTGTCTGTACTATACTATTAAAAATAAAGGTAAATTTATATATACTTAGATTTTGAAAAGTAGCATCATGTACATTTTTAAAATGTTTTTGTAACTTGTGGCACTTTGGTAAAGGAATGTGCAATTATAAAAGTTTATGCCATTGTAATTTCTTTTTTAATTCCCAGGAATGACTCTTATTAGGCTTTAAATTAGAAACCAAACTCGTTTTAAAACTAGCACTTTGGTCCTACTGGTAGTTCCTGTTTTTCTAATTGTTTGGAACATTAACTTAAACCATTCTTTGCAATACGTTTTACCTTTCCTCTTACATCTAATCTCAAAAATCTTTAAGGAACATTTTAAATTAATACAGTGGTAATTAATAAAGCATTTTAGATACCATGGCTCTTTAATCTGGTGCCTGACTTTAGCAATTTTCTGATAAAAATAACTAAATGCCTGAAAAGAATATTTAAACATTTTAATTCATTATAGCAAAATCAAGTAGTTGATGTCCATATAGACATAATTTATCTTAAAATCTGGAGCTGCCAAGAGAACTAAGGACACAGCTGTGTTTAAAATACCCCCATATCCTCCAAAGAAAAATGACAAGAAGAAATAGAATTCTGTATGATTATGGCTATTGTATGTACTTCAATTAGCTTACCAGTATTTCATCCTGATACATCTGTGGGTATTAGAAGCAAAGTGAAAACAAATATAAATGCTTTAACATTAGGTATTGGCATCAATATAGATTATGCATAAGCTATTGCAATAAAAAATATTAATTGTGCCTGTATTTGAAGATTTTCTGTGGCCTTTTTCATTTAAGGCTGCACAATCATTTTAAATGTACAGACAACAGAATATATGAATGAATGAGGTCATGGCCCTGTTTGCCATGAAATGAAGTATTCTGTTGAATTTTGAGGGGCGTTGGCCGTTATACATTATGACATAAACAGATCAGTCACAAGAAACATGTGAATCTTATGTTCAAATCACAGCATTTAGAAATTATTCATCTTTCTTTTTCCTCACAAAATGAATTCAGAATTTGGAATTCAAATTTTATCATTTTAAGCTGCTAATTATTAAAAATTACCTAATATGGATCAAAAGATTAAATGAAGTGAAAACTATGAAAGAATGCTAATTAATAGCATAACCCCATATGCTATCAAACTTCTAATAACATTAAGTTTCTTGTAAAGCCTTAAAATATTTTAATGAAAAAGTAATTACCTGGAAATAAAGGCACTTTATTACCTTGAACTAGCTATATGTCTGTATAGAATTTGTCTAAAATCCCATAAAATATTCTTTATCCTTTTATAAATTTATCCTACTTATGTGTTTTTCTAAAGCTTCTTATAATACACTATAATAATACAAACTATTTTAATGTAACAAAATTGCATTACATAATACAACCAATGAACACTACAGGAAAAAACTCAAGTGTAACAAAAGTGTTTGTGATAATGGCAAAACTGTTAGTCTGAGTTAGTCTATAATCATTTGAGGTTAAAATGTTGTAAAATCTGAAAGCTTTTTCATTGAACAATTTTTAGACAGCTTTTATTTTTTTAATCTTATTTTTAATTGGTACTACCTTGTTTTGAAATGTTGATCAAAGATAAAGGCAATCAAAATATTAAGCCAGCCTATCATTACTCAATTTTTAGTTGAGTTTGTTTTTTTTTTAATATAACCCTAACACATTAAGAAATGAGTGTTGCTTCTATGCTCAAATCAACCACACCTGGCGAATTACCAGCTTTAAATCGGTAATGTGGATGTGCTGCCGTGTATACTTGCTTCCTCTTCAGAAAATTAATACTTGATTTAAACAATAGATTTGATCAACGGAAAAAAAAAAAAAAAAACAGAATTTTTTTTTTTTTTCCAAAAGCTAAATTTTTTTCTCAAGGTACACCTTACATTTCTCTGATATTTGTAAGGATAGACTAACTTGTATCCAAATATGTTTTTCAACACAAGAATATTTCAAAGCAAACAGACTTTGTGTTTTTTGTTTGTTTAGTTTGAGGGCAGTTCACTTAAGAAAAAAACATTTTTACATAATTCTACTTATTTTTAATTCTTTCTCTGTAGTGGCCATTTTCTTGTCACTAGTCTTAAACGTTTTACTACATGTAAATGCTGCATCATAGATGCAATCATCATTACATGGTACAGAAAGGAGTCAAGTTTATTAGAAGTCTACTCTTACCAAGAAGAGACTGAAGATAAATTCCACGTCAATTCTTTGGTTTGTTTTTCGTTTTGTTTTGTTTTTTTCTAAATAAGATATATTAATCCAAAGGTGTGTTAATGTCATGGCATGAACAATCTTAAATGTAGATCTATCGAGTATTTTGTGATGCTGAGTAACAGACTCTTCTCAAGTCTCTGTGATGCTAAATATTTTCCTTAGAAGGTTTTTGTTTCATGTTAGATTGTTGTTCAGAAAGATGTTGGTCCTAGTGAGATTTTTAAAAACTGGGAAAACAAATGCATGTATTACAAGTATAGAAATGGTGAATTGTGAACTTACCGTATAGTACTGATTCTATTTTCAAAGATGTTTTTGCTGTTAAATATATACAACATAAAATTGCTGCCGTACTGTAATTGAGTACTTTTTTCCTAAATGACCCTGTTATCACTATTCCAGAATTAGAAGTTGGGCAGATATATGATTGATTCATGTGTCTGCATAGATGCTTCAAGGTATATTCTTCTCTTGGTGAGTAAAAATATTTTTTCCTTGGCACCAACGCATTGAGATCTGAATATACCTGTATCTATTCTTATTGCACATTTCTTATACAGTATCTTCAAATATGCCAAAATTGGCCTACACTTAAAATTGAGGGTTTGTTACATGTTTTCTAACAGAAAGGTTTTCAATGATATTTGTTATGGGTTTGTACTGTGAAAATCCCTTTAAAATTTCATCTGTGCTAAATTTAAATTAATATTTTTTCTTTAGCTCACAAATTACCCTAAATCCAGAGAGAATATCAACCCTTTTCACTGTTGTCAAATCCAGCCAAAGGAACAGCCCCATGATACTACAAAAACAGTAGAGGAATAAAGAATAAATCTCTCATGTTACACTCCAGAATAAAGGCATTCGGTGCAAGAAATGAACCCAAGTTCATCGTGAATGCGAGGCTTCCGTACTTGACATTCCTCCACGGAAGGAAAGACAAGTGTCAGCACCATTGGCATCCTTTTCAAACCGATCTGATGTGGAATATCTTCCACCACACTGCAGTACTTCTAGACTCTATTTTGTTTGTTTGTTTTGTTTTAATTCATCAAACCTTTCTGTTTTCAAAAAAAAAAAAAATTGTCGGCATTGATAGAGAGATAGAGATTTGAAAATACTTTCTTAAGAGATCATGTAACTATATAACTCTGAATTTAAAAATTGAGGAGGAGGGATCATTTCAACCCACCGCCTCTTCCAAGAAAACATGTTTTTAAATCTGTAACTGCTTTAGTGTTAACAGGGTACAAAGTGTTTCTTGTCCTTTATTGTACTTAAAAGGTTCTCATTGATTGGTGATTGTATTGTACCGTATGAAAACGAGTTATAAATTGCCTTGTATTGTTTCTAATAGACCACACCACGTACTACTTCAGTTTTCATGTTCCAAATTTTTCAGTGATGCATGTCAACAGTTAGGTCCGAAAATTCTGTGGTGCTAATTCTTCCATATCCAATGGTGCTTCTGTGGATGCTAACTGCACACATGCTGAACAAAGCTTGAAGTTTAAAACTTTCCTCCCTTCCTCTGTTTATATAAAGTACAATAAAAAATAACTTGAATTTGTCTCAAAGTATCACTGACAATCTAATAAACTGGTTTATATGTGTGATTAGTTTGGATTCTCAGTTATTTTTCAGAAAGCAGATTAGTTCTCCTGAGCCCTCATATCAACCCAAAGTAGATCTAACTAGAAGTGTGTATTATGTTATTTGTGCCCCCAAATCTATGGTATCTTCAAGAATTTAAATCCAGTTGGCCTGGCTTCTAAAATCAAGTTTAGATCAGAGCTATAAAACAGACTGATCAAATTTGGAAATAAGTAAGTTGAGAAGAACACAACTGTTCTGAGTATCTATTTTAATATTTTATTAATAAAAGTTTATCACCTGGTCCATGAGATAACATTTACATGGAAGCAAGTAGGCCTTCAAAAGCTTTAGTACAATGCAAAGACATTGTAAAGACCCTTCCTAAATGATATTTAAAGTTCCTCCCCATGAGTATGAAATAGGACCAAAAAAAAAAAAAAAAGAAATTGGAATTTTCCAGAACAAAGCCAATATCACATGCCAGAATGGCATAATAAATAACTCCATGCAGGGGGTTCACTGGATTTTTAACTTTAGTATTTGCACTAAGAATCACAGCATTAGGACAAATGAAGTTGCTTCCCTTTCTTCATGACGGCAGAGGGCTCTTTTCAACTAGAGATAAATTCAATTTATGGCAAAGTGTGAATTCGTATGCTGAGCTTGGTATTTTTCCTAATTCAAGGTTAACCTTAAATTTAAAAAGAAAAGATCTATATATATGCATAATATATTGTATTGGTGTTTTTCTTTCTGACTTACTTCACTCTGTGTAATAGGCTCCAGTTTCATCTGCCTCATTAGAACTGGTTCAAATGCATTCTTTTCAATAGCTGAGTAATATTCCATTGTGTATATGTACCACGGGGGAGGGAGGTGGGAGGGGAGGTTCAGGATGGGAAACACATGTACACCCATGGCTGATTCATGTCTATGTATGGCAAAAACTACTACAATATTGTAATTAGCCTCCAATTAAAATAAATACATTAATTTTAAATAAATGAAAAGATCCAGCTAAATCTATAAAGCTCCTTAAGCAACAATCATTGATCTCAAATAGAAGATGATCAAACCTGTTAACCTAATCCAATGGGTCCATGACTGAAATGACATTCCCATACTACTATGGCTCTTTATTACATAAAAAGTATAAGCTACAGTTATTTTGCTTCAAATAGTTATTAAATCATGTCTAACTTCTAGTGTCAGAAAATGAAGTTTGGAGAACAGTGCCCATGTGAACACTGGGTTTGCGTGTCCATGATTTGGTGGTTGTTGGTCAGTTGATAAGTTGTGTCCAACTCTGTGCAACCCCATGGACTGTACCCTACTAGGCTCCTCTGTCCATGGGATTCTCCAGGCAAGGATACTGGAGTGGGTTGCCATGCTCTCCTTCAGAGGATCTTCCTGACCCAGAGACTGAACCCATGCCTCTTGCATTGGCAGGATTCTTTGCTCCTGAGACACCAAGGAAGGCCCATCTCCATGACTATTTTGAACAAATGCAGTATGTACTAAATCACAGGCTCTCCCTAGAGACATTTCTACTGTATATTTTTATAACTACCTTTACAGGACTTCATCTCGTGAAAACTGGCAACTAATAAATGTACTACAAAATAGTTCCAGGTTTTCTTTCATCAAAAAGAGAAAGATCTATGAAAGTTTTAGAGTATTTTTATTTCTGTGATAATATTTTGCCTGTAAATTGAAAGAAAATTCTAATTTTATGAAAGGATAAGAGAATAAATAAGTTGATTTTGGAAAAAACAATCTACTTTTTAATCTACGTGGAAAGATCTCTAATTTTTATTCCCATGGTCAACCATATTTAAAATTAAAGTTGACCATAGTTTGTCTGTCCCACCTAAAAAATTATTCTCGTAAATTTTTTATCAACTTTTTTAGTATGAAATTACTTTTTAAATCTCACCTGCCTTTTATGACTAAAAAGTAATACAATGACTATACTTTGTAAGTTTAGTTGCTTATGAAAATAAAGTAGTCCCTCCCTCATTGAGTGAAAACATCATTGAAGGTTTTTAAAAGGTACAAAATTATATTTGCCTCTACAGTTTTATCAACCTTATTTTGTTAAGTTGCATTTTTTGTTCCCTAAACAATAATTTCCCTTTGAGATCTTAAGCTCAAGTGTCATTTGTAAATTCTTGAATGAAAACTTAAATAAAGATCCAAATGTTTTCCACTGAGGAACATCTTTAAAGCTAAATTTTGTGTACACTAACCTCACTCATCTTAGGGAACTGGTTTTTCTCATTAAGAATTTTTTTGAGTTTGAAAATGTCCAGTGATAATAATATTGACCTTCTTCTTAGTTTTTTAGTGTTTTGTGTGTGTGTTTTTGGCGCGGTGGGGGCGGGGGGAGGGGGGGGGCAGGGGACGGTGCGGAATCCTAGCTCCCTGATGAGGGATCAAACAAACCCATGCTTACCTGCACTGGGAGTGTAGAGTCCTAACAACTGGACTTCCAGGGAATTCTCTGACCTTTTTTTTTTTTTTTTTAAGTCAATCTATAACCTAAATTCGGAGAAGGCAATGGCACCCCACTCCAGTACTCTTGCCTGGAAAATCCCATGGATGGAGGAGCCTGGAAGGCTGCAGTCCATGGGGTCTCTAAGAGTCAGACATGACTGAGCAACTTCACTTTCACTTTTCACTTTCATGCATTGGAGAAGGAAATGGCAACCCACTCCAGTGTTCTTGCTTGGAGAATCCCAGGGACGGGGAAGCCTGGTGGGCTGCCGTCTATGGGGTCACACAGAGTGGGACACAACTGAAGTGACTTAGCATAGCATAACCTAAATTATTTCAAACTTGTCTTCACACATTCTTTTTAAAACTACTGAAGTAAGTGCATACTGAGTTCACACTGAAACTACAGTTACTTTTCTTACCCCCTACTTTATTCTTGGGGAAGACTTCTAGAAAATAAGGGGGAAAATTAACACAAAAACAAATGAGTCGGGAGAATGGATACACGTATATGTATGACTGAGTCCTTTCTCTGTTCACCTGAAACTATCATAACATTGTTAATTGGCTAAACCTCAATACAAAATAGAAAGTTTTAAAAAAAATTTTTTAATCCAAGTAATTAGAAAAAAAAGTCACAGTTCATAAGAGTAAATAAAAATTAAAATGCAGTAAGCACAGCACTACACATACTCTCCCTAAATAATCTCTCATATTCTAAGTGGTAACTGAAGTTTACACTTTTTGCAAAGCATAGGGTTTGCCATCATAAAAGACTTAATGAAAGATTGGCTTGTGAAAATTAAAAATGACTCTTCATGAAGGAGCTGGCTCTCAGTTCTGTGTGTTTAAAAATTCAGTCTTGTTAGTTCATTCTGGGTAAATACACAAGAGATTCCTTTCAAACAAGATCATTAAAATCATACCTTGAGCATCAATATCCAATGGAGAAAACAATTTCAACAGAAAATAGTGTTGCTTCGATGGAGTAGGATTGAAAGGAAAGTGCACAAGAAGTGGACTTCAAATTTTGCTTTTATACTTTTAAAATTATTTTGTGATAATCAAATATTATTTTTTAATTCTAAAAATGATTATTTAAAGGAAGGAAATAAATGCTAGATAGATTAGAATACCTATATCAACTGGTTGGCAATTCTCAATAGGAAAATGTACTTCTTTATTCTTTTTTTTTTTTTTCTTTTTTGAGACGGGGGTCTCACTGCATTGCCCAGGCTGGAGAGCAGGGCTATTCACAGGCGTGATCCCACTACTGATCAGCACCGGAGTTTTGACCTGCTCCGTTCCCGACCTGGGCAGGTTCACCCTACCTAGGCAACCTGGAGGACCCCCACTCCCTGGAGGTCACCATATTGATGCCCAACTTCGAGCGGACACCCGCTTGGCATTGCTCACGACAGCCGATAACTCCTAGGCTCAAGTGATCCTCCCGCCTTAGCCTCCAGGGTAGCTGGGACTCCGGGCTTGGGCCACCACACCCAGCAGGAAAAGCTACTTCTAAAATTTGGTAAGAATGTTTCTTGACGAGTATGAAATCGGATAGAAAGGAAATGAGTAATATTAATGAATAGCATCATCTTATGATGGACTCCATGATACAAACCTGCCAAGAAAAGGGAAATAATCACATCAACTCATCAGAGCCGTCACCCCAGAAACGTATGATTACCAAGAGGTCAGACCACTTGGGAGTGAAGGTTTGAATCATACCACCAGGTAAGCCACTGATTCCTGCCAAGGTGAGAGCAGGGGTGAGCAGTAATTTAGAATGGATGATGAAGGAGGAACAGGATGCGTTCCAGCTGTGGCCCTGAGATCAAACCCAGCAGCATTCCTTTCTCAGGTTGTGGTTGCTACAGACCTCTGAGAGCAGATACCTTGGGGCAAGGGAGTACCCCGAGGTGGCCGGAGTGGATCGTGTAGGTTCCTTACACAATTCTTCCCTCCTTGCCCCCTTGTCTAAAGCAGCACCATCTCCTACTGATCAGTCAATTATCCTTCCTCAGATGGCAACTCCTCTTCCAACCTGCTGGTTCCTTAGCAAAAGGAATCAGGGTGCCACACACACACACCTGTAACTTGTAGTTACATTGTAATTCAATGGCTCCTAGCTGTGTTTCTTGGCAAGGACGTGCCTCATTTGGAGAGGAGAGCCTCCAACTCTGCAGAATCCAGAGCTATAAGGAAAGGGAGACAAACTCCCCAGCGGGTCCCTGGCAGTAATGATGAAAGAGAGCAGAGTATGTCACCCCAAAATGTACCATTTTGGCATATGAATTATTTTGAATTAAAGTTACTTTAAAAACAGCCAGCACACAAAGGACATTCTGGTGCTCCTTTGTCCCCTGAAAGTAAGAAATCAATTTCATGTGAAGTTACTCTCTGCACCAAGACAGTAGCAGGCATCTTTATCATCAGAGTAGAGAATTCAAGGTACAAAAGGCTGTATATCTTGTCACTTCTTCAGTAATGTGCTACCCCAAGTACAAACCCCTTTGTTCAGTCGACTTACCATAAAAATCAATATAAAAAAAAAAACACCTTTTGTTTAAAAGGTATAAAACTTGCCTGCTTTGGTCACTTTTTGGAGTCTTCTATTTTTATGGACTCTGAAATGTATGAAATTCAGTTCATTTTTTTTTTCCCCTGCTAATCTGTCCTATGTCAATTTAATTATCAGACCAGTCAAAGAACCTGGAAGGGAAGAAGGGAAAATTTTTCTTCCCCTAAAGACCCTGATCCTGAGAAAGACTGAGGGCAGGAGGAGAAGGGGAAGACAGGATGAAATGGTTGGATGGCATCACCCACTCAATGGACAAGCTTGAGCAAACTCCGGGAGATAGTGAAGGACAGGCCCAACGTGGGACCCTCCACAGACTGGTTGTATTTGCTCAGGGCCTACTGAGAGATCCTGGGACCTCTGAAAAATGCCGGCAGAAGGTAAGAATTCTTACCACGTCAGTCTCCTGGATCTGTGCCTAAGGATGTGTTGGAAGTGAGCATGTGAGAGTCCTTTTCGTTTTCTTAAATTGAGATGAGCAGGAGAAAATATTCGTGTGAACTGGTTACTTGGGTACAGCAACTCTGGTAGAGATTTGTGATGAGTACACCTGTTTTCTATGGATCCCTTTCCTCCCCAGAGACGGTCACTGTTTTCTTTTCTCTCTTTTGTGTCGTTTGTCGTAAGGAAGAAAACCACAGAGTGGAACACGGGTATAGGTCCTGTAAGACTGTCACTCAAGGCGGCCTCACGGGCGGGTGAGTTCACAGTTGTCATCCGACCAGCATCTACTTAGACAAACTTGGCTGTGGATCACCTCTGTAAAAACCAGAGGAGATTTTCCTTTCATTTTGTTCTTTGTCCTGGGAGCTTGGCTTTGTGGCCAGTGAGGATATACTTTCTGGTCTCCGTCAGCTGGAAGGTGCACTGCTGGCTTGGCTTTGGTGGCCAAACACACTGGGATTCTGAGACACAAGGTTGCCAGCAGCATTCTCGTTGTGCCAACTTAAAGGGGAATTTGTCAGAAGGGGTCCCAGACCCAAAGGGACTGTCAGCTTTAAAAAAAAAAAAAAGGCACAATGTCAGAGTTGTGAGTTAAGTTTTATTTGGGGGTAAATGAGAACTATAGCTCTTAGAAACTGCTCCAAAGAGGTGGTGGGAGGTCAGTATGCACACGATATTGGTGAAGAGGGAGTATATAAGTGCAATCAAGCACATATATATATATATATATATATATATTTTTTTTTTTTTTTTTGCACAAGTTTCTGCTAGTCTCATGGACATCACTGCTAATCATAAGGAGCACATGTCACCACAAAGGATTTTAGTGCCTCTCTAGATATGAGGCGATGCAAGAACTGGGCTCATAAAATCATCTCCTGAAAATATCTATCTGAAGACTGGTTCTGGTGGTTTTTTCCAGAGCACAGAGTGCCTTATTCCTGATCTTCACCATCAACTCCTTTCAGGGGGATGTTGAAGACCAGCCGCTGCAGCGGGTTCATGATTTAATCCTTGTAGAGGGAGATGGCAAGTGCCAATTTGTAGTTGACGGGACCTTGGTCATTTCAACCTTCATTGTCTTGTTATTTCTGGAATAGCCCCATTCCAGGAGTTCCTGTCCAGTGTCACAGAGTAGCAGCTTTGTGGTCGGATGTCTCACATTCTCATGCGAGACCCAAGACCCTGTTTGGGCTCCATCTGTCTTACTGTCTATGACAAGAGAGGTTTTAGATTTCTTGGGCTAAATCTGAGAATGAATTTTCTGGATCTTGCAAGCACTGCATGTTTTGCACTCTCCTTTGGGACGGCTCTAGTGTTCATGGTTGAGCCATAAAAAGGCTTATTGGTTTGAATCACTATGGAGATTACTGTAAGATCCTGCTCATCAATGACAGGCTGATGAATCCTTTGACTTGGCTATATTTGGAAGAAAAAAATTTTTTGAGAGTGCTCATCCTAAACAATTATCTTACTTATGGAAAGACCAAATTAAAAAGAGTTCAGAAAAGACTATAAAGGCTAACTTGAGGGAATCCCTTCACAAGCTGAAAGAACAGAAATTAGATTTAGAACAAAAATCAAAGTTGACATCCAAAATAAATTCCAGCATCATCTATTAGCAAATTCTCAAAACTCCCCCATCTTCACCAGAAAATCCCTTAAACACCCAGCTGTCTGTTAATTTCCTTTCTCTACAAGATTTACAGATAGCCCTTCAGCCTGCTCTTTACACCCAGGGTATTCAGGTGCCTAGTGTAAATGCTTAAAGTCAGAAAGTGAATTTAGTAAAAGCACCTGGGAAGATCAGTAAGGCTTGCTCTTGCTGTCTTATACAACTCCTGCTCTCCTAGGCTCTAAATCTGGTTCTGCAAGCATCAGTCCTTCCCATGCAATATCCTTTACAGATGTATCTTTGACCGCCCACCATCAAGAATTTATATACCCTGGTTGAACAGAGACAGACCTTTTAAATTATAAAGCCCTTTTACCTCCAGTTTCAGAAGATCCTACAAAATTTAGAGGAATTAGAAAGATTAGTGGTCATTCAAAAGCCCTTTCACAGAGGAGACCGATGACCAAAGTTTCTCCCAGGCCTTCCTACAAATTATCAGGAAATGGATCAGCTATAAGTTCAGGGGCTAATAGAAGCCATAAAAGAGGCTTTCCCCCCTAAGGTGAGCTGGTCTAAGGTTGAATTATGCGCTCAGAAAGAACGTCCAAAAGTCTTTGTTGAATGCATTGTACAGACTATTCAAAGGCACACTGCACTAAACCATGAAGCTCCAGAACATAGAAATCTTTTCATTTCTGCTTTAGTAGGAAATTTTCTCCAAAGTATAAAAAGACAAATTCAAAATAGTGTGGTTGAGTGGGCAAGTCAAACTGTTATCACGGTCATGGAAGCAGCTACCCAATTGAGGAAGATAGCTTGCAGGAATGCAAGAGAAAACAGAAGTTAAAATAAAAAATCCTTGAATTGCCAACTGAATCTTTAGAGAAACAAAAGTCCAACTCTGAGAATAGCACAAAGTCCACTCAGACCCTTTCTTTTTTTGCCTTCAGACATCTGCACATATTATAAAAAAAAAAAAAAAAAAAATAGGACACTGAAAGTACAATTGTCCTGCACATAAGGAAAAGAAGGAATATTTTAAATAGTATTTACTCTCGACTTTTGATGACTCCAAAACTCTCAGAAAAAGAAGAGAAGAAAAGAAAACTTACATTCTTTCTCTATGCATTGAAGACATCTATCTTACCATGTCTGTGAAATACAAACACCCCAGGAGATAATTAAAACATTGCACACAAACACCCGAGACAGAAGGGGGAAAAAAGGTTTTGAAATATGCACACTGCTATAAAATCTCCTTTGCCCAAACTCTAGTCCATAGCTACTACAGGATTTGTCATGGGAAAATCCAATTCTTAAAAGTCTTGTCCACAAATAGTAAAAGCTTTAGTTATCTGAGTGGGTAATCTTAACATATTCCAACTGTTATTTATGAACTAGTGAGTTTTATATTGTTGGACCTGATTCATAGCTAACATTTGGGAATGAAAGCTATAGGGTCTCTGCGTCTGTCTATATGTTTTTGTATCTATGGATATATGTTTAATATATGGTATATTTTTCTACCTCTGAAGGGTATTGCCAAAATTAATTTCTGAAGAGTTCTGTTTAATTGGCTTAAAGACAATCAAGTGCTATATAAATTAAGTATATCCTCAGAAATATAAAAACTAACCCAAATATTTCCAAGTTCACATGATCTAGAATAATTTTGTTAAATAAAAGTTAGCTTGTTTGGTTTATAAAAATGGGCATATTTTTACAGTTATCATCATTAAATATAATGCTTTTATTCTGCCTAAGTTTACTGAAAGTTAAGTAAGTTCATATTAACTCTGTTGTCAAATTTATCAGCAAAAAAATAACTTAAGGTGATGACTAGCTGCTTTGATGTCTCATGAAGTTAGGAGTGGGAACAAGTTTTGATTGGTGGAAATTGTTTTAATTGATGGAAACAAGTTTGACCAAAAACTGTTTTGATTGATGGGAACAAGTTTGATTAGTGGGAAAATTGGTGGGAACAAGTAAATTAAATAAATGTAAGTGGGATTAAAAATTATAAGTGAACTTTTCAACAATAAGTGTTTTATGGTATATCTACTGAAACAATTTCCCAAATCTCTATGATAATGTCATTTTGCTAAGTTAAATGTTAGAAATTCATTGAATATCTAGATCACTTCCAGGTAAGATAAAACACAGGTACATTAATTATGTTGAACATGATTTTTGCTTTTGGTTGCCTGTTACAGAGACACAAAAGTT
Organism: Tragelaphus eurycerus; assembly: GCA_935064755.1. Classification (NCBI taxonomy): domain Eukaryota; kingdom Metazoa; phylum Chordata; class Mammalia; order Artiodactyla; family Bovidae; genus Tragelaphus; species Tragelaphus eurycerus. The sequence continues at coordinate 3,339,787 of CAKXYN010000034.1, read as the reverse complement.
CACGGTGGTAGTTCAGGCGTGTCCGACTCTTGCAACCCCATGGACTGTAGCCCACCAGGCTCCTCTGTCCATGGGATTTTCCAGGCAAGAATACTACAGTGGATTCCATTTCCTTCTCCAGGGGATTTTCCCAACCCAAGATTTGAACCCAGGTCTCCTGCATTGCGGGCAAATTCTTTACCAACTGAGCTATGCTACTGCTGCTGCTAAGTCACTTCAGTCGTGTCTGACTCTGTGCAACCCCATAGACAGAAGCTCACCAGGCTCCCCCGTCCCTGGGATTCTCCAGGCAAGAATACTGGAGTGGGTTGCCATTTCCTTCTCCAATGCATGAAAGTGAAAAGTGAAAGTGAAGTCCTTCAGTCGTGTCCGACTCTTAGCGACCCCATGGACTGGAGCCTACCAGGATCCTCCATCCATGGGATTTTCCAGGCAAAAGTACTGGGGTGGGGTGCCATTGCCTTCCCCAACTGAGCTATGAGGGAAGCCCAAACAAAAGAGACTTGGACTCATTAGTAAACATGTCTTGTTCCACATTGAAAAATTATACTATGAGAAAGTATATGCATCTAGAAATTATGAAATGCATTCACAAATTTGTCAGTGTAAAGAATGTTTATGTAGCACAGTTCACAGTTGCTTATTTCTTAGTTTTCAATAGAAATTAAGGTTTTAAGGGATAAGATGTATTAATAATAGTCGTGGGCTGCAAAGAGACATAGCTGAGTGACTAACGCACATACTAGAAATAATAAGGGAAGCAACTCTGTATGCAAGGGAAATAGGATGTGTTTGGGTGTAAGAAAGGTATGAGGTATGGAGATGCATTTTTGTAAAGATAAAAGAAATTAATTTGCCCAAAAGTCAAACTGGTTATTTCTGAATAAGAAAGAGGAAAGTAAAGGACAAACTAAGTTGATAGAAAAACTTGGCAGGAGAGAAAGAAAGGGGATTTTACTTCGTGTAACTCAAACTATCTAAAAATGTAATACATTTATTATAATAGATTTTAAATAGTGTACTTATGCTTATGTAAAGCTAAAACTTAATTTTCTTTCATCTACTAAAAACTCAATGTTTTCTTGGACCACTGGTCAGTTCTTGATAAGATTAGAAAGGTTTTCTTTACCTTGTAAATAATCTACTTGGAAAGCAAAGATTTTATGTCTTACTGAAAAAATTGACTGTGCTTCACGTTGTCTTTATCAGGTCTTTGATTATCTTAACCAAGTCTTCTCCATTAAAAGAGCTAAGGTTTTTTTGACAACTATGTAACTTTCTGTTTTTGTCTCTGTCACTTTGGTTAAATGGGTAACAAAATATTGTTTGACAGTAATCAATGAACCCATCTATTTAAGTGTTTTAAAACCTTTTTATAAAAAAAAATCCTAGCAAACTTCCCACACTCCCCCCGCCCCCTCAATTAAATTCTAAATGAAGTTTTTCTGACCTCAAACTACTGGGATGTATTTCCAGGAGACTCTGGAACATCTCAAAAACAAAATTTGCTCTCTTGCCTTATTTAAAAAAAAAAAAACAACAACGAGAGAGAGGGAGGGGGTAAACTAAATTAACTTTATTTGATATCTTAAACTACATGGAGGGGTTAAACTAATCAGCTTTATTTTATATGTTAAGTTACATGGGAAACATTATCAAATAAGGAGTTAATACTAAGCTTTCTTTATGTTTTACTTGTAGAGGAGTATAAGTGTTCCAGAAATTTTATGAAGTTCCTAGAAATCTGATATGTCCTAATATAATGTCATCACTTGTAATTCTAGCTATAACCCTAAGATGTATGTCACAGAAATAGCCAAACTTCCTTATCAACAACATCAACAACATCTAAATGAGAGAGAGCTCTCATCAGATTTTTACCCAAGGTCATGTTAAAGTCTTTTTATTACACAAGTTATTGTTTTACTCTGATGTTTTTGCAAAAGTGTTTCATCTTCAGAGAACCTCATGAAAAGGACAAGTACTCTAGAATACAGATTACTAATAATCTTCCTACTGGTGAATTTAGTGAGAATTTATAGAATTCTAATGGAGAAACAAATGGCTTTGTAAAACCGCTAAAAGAGGATCAAGAAGAAGAAGAATTAATTACATGGGGCTGCATGAACCAATGAGGATGATTATAATTGTTATGGTTTTATTTATTTGAAATTTTTTATTATTTTATATTTTGTTTTCCTAGACTTAAGGATATTTTTCTCTTAATTAATCAGAGATTTGGGGAAATACACCTTTGTGAACAGAGATGAAAAATATTTATTTTTTTCTCCCAACCCAATTTCTTCAGAATCCAAAAACTCTTAGTGAGCATTCTTATTTTTATGGCACTAGAATTGTTTATATAGTTGAAAAGAATCTGTTCCCATTATAACAGGATACAGATAGAAACATTGGTTATTACCAAGGCTTTGATTAGAAAAGAATCAGATATGACCAGACAGGTTTTTGGTTCCCTAGGACTGAAGCAACTTAGCAGCAGCAGTAGCAGCAGCAGCAGGAGGAGGGAAAAAAAGGAAAAGTCTTCCTCCCCTACAGTTTTCCTGCTTCCACCTCTCGATTCCCACTTCTTCCGGGAAGATTCGTGGATTCGTCCTGTTGAGTGCTCAGTTGCTATATGGAGGCCTTTGATTCTGAGGGACTTAGATGGGCCTCAGGCTAAGCATTCACAACTGCCCTCCTGTTTGCATTTCCTAAGACAGGAGGTAGGTAAACTACAGGTTAGATATTTATGGCCAGCCTCCTGTTTGCTCTCTGAAATGGAAGTACAACTGAGACAGGATAAATAGGCTTTGTCTCCTGTGGACACCTTAAGATAACAGGAGGAGAACGGGGCTAAACCTTGTTTGACTAAACGTTCAGAAGGTCATATAGTCCCATCCTTGGGGCAATAAGACATTTCACACATACCCTCCTTTTGGGGGGTCAAAATGTGATCCCATAGGTCTCTGGGCTGGAGTTGATCTTGGGAAAAAGTCGTGCAGGCATGGCATGTTGGGGAGGGTCCTAGGGGTAGGTCAGGTGTGAGAAAAGAAACCAGATAATTGGCTAAAGGTAAACACACACCTGAAGAACTGCCCTATATAAGTGATTAACTGCCTCTTTGCTGCGCTCCTCTTTACTAGGGGGGACGCCCACACTCTTTCTCTCCAGGTGTCTATCTCTGCCTTGCTTGTATCCTAGCTAAACAAACTGTTTCTCTGTGTGCTCTCCCACTTGTGCTGTGTCTCTAATAATAAACTTCGTACTTGCATTTGCGGCTTTTGCCTCCGTGAGGAGTGTATTTTTCACTGGGGGCAAAGATCCAGGGGAAAACAGCTTCTAGCCTCTAGCCCTTGCTGTCCTGGTGGCTAGGACTCCTGATTCTCATCCAGGCTGCTAAGTCACTTTAGTCGTGTCAGATCCTATGGACTATAGCCCTCTGTCCATTGGATTCTCCAAGCAAGAATACTGGAGTGAGTTGCCATGCCTTCCTCCAGGGAATCTTCCCCATCCAGGAATCGAACCTGCGTCTCTTATGTCTCCTGCGTTGTCAGGCAGATTCTTTAACAGTAGCGCCACCTGGGAGGCCCTACTGTAGGCTGTGCCTGCAGAGGATTGCCTCAAGCGGGCACTTCACCTGTGCCTTTAGAAGCCTTTCTGCATTCTGTGAAGCTGCCTTCTTCTAGATGGTATGATGTTCATGCCGTAGGCCAACTCCATCCACCTCCTTCAGGGTGAAGTGGGCCCCCTGGTTAGTTGTCTCTTTACCATGGCCACCCCGTTCCATCACGTCAGTTCTGAGGCAGCCAATGGCGGCTTGAGTTCTCTTTCCCCCTGCATCTTTCTCCAACACTGACAGTTCCAAAGCCTCGGGTTCACCAGAGGACCACGCAAGCAGTGCTGCCGTACCTGCCGTAGAGCATTTCCTGCTCTGATCTCTTCTCAAAGCTGGCGTTTATCTAAGCAGTATATGGGCCAGAGCCACATTTTCATCTGTGGAGTGTGTTGTCTTCTGAACTCCGCAAAAAGCTACATGAGTGGGCGGGGCTTCCTTATGTAGTGGGAACGCAAGATGTACCCATATGCCTTTTACTTTGAGGAGATAGCCTGGCACGCTCTTGATCGTTGGACCCGCTAAAAAAGTCACCGAAGCGGCAGGATTCTGCATGTTTCACAGGGTGCAGGCTGGAGTACCCACTTCTTTCAGCTTCCTTATTCCTTCCTCTGACCCCCTGGACCAATGAGCCGCATCGCGGCACCGCAGCCTGGACCTGTTGTGGAATCCTTTCCTCCTGAGTGCAACTCGGAAATTTCCACTTCACTGAGTGCTGTCAGTGCTTTGCCCAAACTTCCAAGAACCACCCTGGCAGTGAATTTGCCCCGTTCCCTGGGGTCCTTGCAAACGTGTTGAATCTCCGGTCCTGAGAAAGTTACATTTAAGCCCGTTACCAGTCACCCTCAAAATACAGCCCCGGGGGTACACCTCTGCTCCTGCTGGTACATACCAGCTAATTCTCCCAGTTCTTCTGGTGTGTGGTCTCCTTCATTTTTATAGAATAAGTATGTATATGGCTGCATTGAGTATTAGATGCTGCATGTGGGCTCTTGTTCCCTAAATGGGGATCCAACCCACACCACCTGCATTGGGAATGAAGAAATCTTAGCCATTGGGCCGCCAGGGAATTCCCTCCTTGCATCTTAATCATTCCTAACATGTACCTGTTGCAGTGAAAAGGATTTAAAAAAAAAAAAAAAAAAAAGGAATGAGGTTTTATTCTTTCCCATTCTTGAGGACCAAGAAGATAAAGAAAACAGTGAACATTCATAGTTTGTTTTTAACTTTAACCACTCCTGACTCTGAATGTCTGTAACGAAGTTTGCTTTTCTGCCCTCTAACTCTGCAGGAGCTACGCTTCACACCTATTTTCCTCTGACTTTGTGCTATATACATCCGTTCTCTGGTGTTTACCCTTCCAACACCATTCCCCTTGTAGTTACGTATCAGAAAGAAGGACACAGAGCCACCCAAACTGCCAGACTCAGTAACTGGGCTATGATGTCAGCAGGTGACTGTCTTTAAGAAAGAAGGCAAGATCGTAACACCTTGGTTCCTCATCACCGACTACTGACTTCGAGCCCTCATAGAAGCCCCTAGACTCCTCATGGGGGAAGGGGGACACAGTTCTTGAGGTGTGAGCCTACTATGTTCCCCTTTCCGCCAGCTGAGAATTAAAGCCATCTATTTCCTCCAAATTCTGTCTCCGTATGTTTTATTCCACGTTGGTGGGCAGAGAAAGCCAATTTTGGCCAGCAACAGAACCACCCAAGTGATGCTGGGAGTGAACCTTGGTCATCAGACAGGAGGAGGTGAGAGCAGCTACTGAGGGAGCCTGGGTTCCTCCCTGAGGGAGAAGTTTCTGGAGCACCTTCCGGTGTGATGGAAGTTCTCACTCTTCCCAGGAAAGGATGAGACACCTCTCCAAACCTAAGTGGTGGGGGCGGAGGTAGTCCTTCAGACTCAGCACACTCAGGGGGATCTACCTACATGTTCTCCTCCCAGGTTTCAGGGTTCCAGGGTTTTCCCTGACTCTGATCTTGGTATCACAGATCTATCTCAGCTGAGTATGTGAGTATCTAGGGATCTCTGCAATTTTATTTCATCTTTGGGGGACTTCCCTGGTGGTCCAGTAGTCTAGAATCTGCCTGTCAATGCAGGGAATGTGGGGTCAATTCCTGGACGAAGAACGAACACTCCACATGCCACAGGGCCACTAAGCTCGCACTGCAGTGAAGCTCTCGCATGCCACAACTGAGACCTGCCACAGCCAAATAAATAAATAAAACTAAGCCCTGTGGACACGCGCAATAAGCTTTAAATTTTTTTTATTTGATTTTTGGCTTGCTCAACGTTGGTCTCCAACTTTCTGGAGGAGGTAAGGGCCTCTTTGGAAGCCACCAAAGAGACCCTCCGGCTCTCACACTTAGCCATTAATTGCTTGTAAATGGCTCTGAGCCCCTCATTATCACTCTGTTGCCATCAATACAGCTTAGCATTTATCAGACAGCTCAGCTGTCTTCGAGTCCATTGTTATCTCCATAGCTTTCAAATGCTTGGATATCACATCTGCAACTTTATTTGCCTCCTCCAAGACCTTCTCCCAGATTTTATCAATCAAATATTTAGCATTTGACAGTCACCCACCTTACACCAGGGGCACCCCAGGTGGTGGTAAAGAACCCACCTGCCAATGCAGGAGATGTAAGAGACGTGGGTTCAATCCCTGGGTTGGGAAGATCTCCTGCAGGAGGGCATGGCAACCCACTCCGGTATTCTTGCCTGGAGAAACCCATGGACAGAAGAGCCTGGTGGGCTGCAGTCCATAGGGTTGCAAAGAGTTGGACACGACTGAAGTGACCTAGCACGCACGCACCTTACACCAGGGCCTACCTGGGCCCCAACTATCAACCAGGTTATCATCCTTTTTACCCTCTGCCTGATTGGTGGGCCAATCCCAAATGTTAGTCTTGGTTCTGCTTATATCAATCCAGGTCATCCAAGAAGCAAAACTAAGACGGGGATTTCCATGGTGGTCCAAGGAAGACTCTGCTCCCAATGCAGGGGACTGGGGTTCAATTCCTGGTCAGAGAACTAGATCCCACATGCCACAGCTAAGAATTTGCATGTAAACTAAAATCCTGCATGTAGCAGCTAAGACCCAGTACAGCCAAATAAATAAATATAAATAAATATTAAAAAAAAAAAAAAAAAAGGTAAGACCGGATTAGAGTTCTAAGGGCCAAATACTAGAGGGAAAATGGGGAGCTGCGGGAGACAGAGGAGACAGACTATCAGCTCATTGCTGCTCCGTGTGAATGAGGGAACATCTTAGACCGCAGCACTGTTCCAAGGAGGTTGGCAAGACCCAGAGGGAGACCTCGAGCCAAAGGCACTCTTCAGAGGAGTCCTGTGTCTTGCAGAAATGGGCCTGCCTTGGTATTCCTGCCGTGAGCAATCACTGGGAACGGTCCAGGGGAAGGAGGTCTTGGCTTGAACCCAGGGATGGAAGTCAGAGCATAGCAGTTGGTGCCTGTGGTTCACTCTCCTCCCTGCATTAGGAGATCTGAGAGGCACACTCTCACAGCTGCCCACCACATAGGGGTGTTTGGACCACAAAGAGCTCATCTCGGCCATGGATGAAATGTTCAGGCTTATTTGGCTCATTCTGAGTGAGGGGTAATTTTGATATTTATGCTCAAATTTGGTGGGGAAAGATTAGCCTAAATCGAGTCTGAACTGACCATGAGAAATAAAATTAATGGTAAAATATTCATGAGTACTCTTAAGCTCTATAGTCAGATTTCTACTACATAAAAGCGACTACTTTATGACTTTTAAAAGCATTTTAATATACAAATATCTCATTGTATAACTTGCATCTTATGTATTAAAATAAAAATATCTCTTTCAATATAAAAGCCTAAATTTGTACAAAAAGGAATGATTTTAAAGTAATCAGATTATTTTTTAAGATTTCCTGTATCACATATTTAATAGTAAACTCTGCTAGCATACTTATTTAATCCTTGAAAAGTCTTTGATTTTACTCAATCACAAAAGTCATTTTGTACATATATAAATATAATATAGTAAAGGTGCTAAATATATATAATATATTATATATAATATAAATATATTATATATATTAGACTACTTATTATTAAATGTCTTAATTAGAATGTTAAGTTCCTCATAATCTCACTCAACAGAGGCAACTGTTGCTAACAGTTTAGTGAATAGTTTTCCAAATTTAATTATTTAATGTAAACAAACAATTTTAAAACAAAATTAATATTTTACTCTACTCAACTATGCTTTACCCAAATTGCTCTTTAAACCACCTTTTTTACTCCTCATAGGTTTTTTAAATAACATTTTTAAAAATTGAGATATACTTCACACAACATAAAATTTATTATCTCTAAGTGTACACATCACTGGTCTTAGTATATTCATTATGTTACACAACTATCACCACTATCTAATTTGAGAACATTTTCATCCCCTTAAAAAGAAACCCTGTACCTATTAGCAGTTAATCCCAATTTCCCTTCCCACAGGGCCTGTTAGCTACTAATCTACTTGTCTCTATGGAATTACCTATTGTAGACATTTCATATAAATGGAATTATATTATGTTGATGGCAAACATAATTGTGTTTGCATTGTTGAAATTTGCCATTTGATATTGGAATACATTCTTAAATAAATGTAGTTTGTTATACATCATTTTAATGAGCATTTCTACCTTTATTTTTTTTGCTATGACTTACTTGCTATTTATTTTTATTTTAGACTATGGGAGTAATGTTAGACAAAAAGCAAATTAGAGCGATTTTCTTATTTGAACTCAAAATGGGTCAAAAGCAGCAAAGACAACTCGCAACATCAACAATGCTTTTGGCCCAGGAACTGCTAACAAACATACAGGGCAGTGGTGATTCGAGAAGTTTTGCAAAGGAGATGAGAGCCTTGAAGATGAGCGTAGTGGCTAGGCATCTGAAGTTGACAACGGCCAATTGAGAGAAATCATCAAAGCTTATCCTCTTACGTGAGAAGTTGCTGAAGAACTCAGTGTCAACCATTCTTTGGTCATTTGGGGTCTGAAGCTAATTGGAAAGGTGAAAAAGCTCAGTGAATGAGTTCCTCGTGAGCTGACTGAAAATCAAAAAAATCGTCATTTTTAAGTGTCATCTTCTCTTATTCTGGCCTTGCATGGTGGTTCAGCAGTAAAGAACCACCTGCACAGACTTCCCTGGTGGTCCAGAGGCTAAGACTGTATCCTCCCAATGCATGGGGCCCAGGTTCAATCCCTGGTCAGGGAAGTAAATCCCTCATGCCACAACAAAGACCTGGTGAAGCCAAATAAAATTAACAAATAAATATTGGGGGGAAAATCTACCTGCAATGCAGGAACCTCAGGAGATGAGGGTTCAATCTTTGAGTCAGAAAGTTCCCCTGGAGGAGGGCATGGCAACATGCTCCAGTATTCTTGCCTGGAAAAATCCCATGGGCAGAGAGCCTGGTGGGCTACAGTCTATAGCGTCACGAAGAGTCAGACATAATTGAAGCAACTTGGCACACTTGCACTTCTCTTACTCTAGGCAACAATAACGAACCATTTCTAGGTTGGACTGTGATGTGTGATGAAAAGTGGATTTTATATGACAGCCAGTGACAACCAGCTCAGTGATTAGACTGAGAAGTTCCAAAGCACTTCCCAAACTTGCACCTAAAAACGTCCTGGTCGTTTGGTGATCTGCTGCCTGTCTGCTCCACTACAGCTTTCTGAATCCCAGCGAAACAATTATATTACCTGAGAAATATGTTCAGCAAATCAATGAGATGCACCAAAACCTGCAACACCTGATCAATAGTATTCAATGTATGGATATACTAAATTTCTAAATTTATTAATCTGTTGATTGACATTTGAGTTGTGTCCAGCCTTTAGCTATTAAAAGTAAAGCCTCTGTGCAAAGTTGTGTTCAAGTGTTTCTTATTCACTTGCTTCCATTTCTCTTTACCAAATATCTAAGATTGGAATGACCAGATTATATGGTAAGTGTATGTTTAACTTTTTAAGAAACTGTCAAACTGTTTTCCAAAGTTGCTGTTCCATTTTACATTCCTACCAGCAATTCCTCCACATCCTCACCAATACTTGGTATGATCAGTTTTTCTAATTTGTGTCATTTGAACAGGTATATAGGGGGTATCTCAAATGGTTTTAATCTGCATTTCCCTAATGACTAGTAATGCTGTGTATCTTTTCATATACTTAGGTAAAGTGTCAAATCTTTCCCCATTTTTGATTTGCAATTTTTTTGGTTGCCTTGTTTGAATTTTTTATGATTTTATTTATTGTGGCTGTGCCGGGCCTTCTTTGCTGCGTGGGTTATGCTCTAGTTGCAGTGCTAGGGCTTCTCACTGTGGTGGCTTTTCTTGTTGTGGAGCACGGGCTCTAGGGCACTCAGGCTTCAGTAGTTGTGGCTCATAGGTGTTGGGAGCCGGTTTTTGGATTAATGCTCCGCCCATGACAAGGGTTGTGAGGAAGGAGACTCAATGACGCAAGGACAAGATTTAGCCTCAGAAGCCCCTTGGAGGTTCTCGAGCATCTACCCCAAAAAAAGCTGGAGTCTGCCTACTTTCTGCTTTGTATTCTCACCTCTGACTTTACAGGGGGCTGTCCCCTACTACCTTTCTCTGAAAAAAGACCTAACTTACAGCTCCAGTTAATAATTCCTGAGTGTGACAGTGTTTCAGCCTACAAACTCCTTTTGGAAATCCTCTAGCCTGCCTGAATAGGTTTTTCCAGCCACATGTGATTGCTCAGATCCTCCCAACTGTGAGAGGCATGAGATGTTCTAAACTTTCTAAACACAGATTCCTTTGAGCAGTTAAAAGATTGATTAGAAATTGTATTGGTGAAGGGTTTTTCACTTGTTGGGCCAATGTTTGCTGCTAAGTCTCCATATCCCTTACCTACTGTGTCCTTGGCAGTGTATTGAAATGTAAGTAGTAGCCTTAATGTTTGTAACCTGGGACCCTTGAGTACAACCCACCACAACTTTGCCCTGTAGATATGCAACGCCAATGCTTTTGGAGGGTGGCGCCTGACTTTAAAATACTCACCTTTAGAGAAAATAAGTTCCTTAAAATGTTAATAGGCCTCTGGGCCAGAAGATGATGTAACTCACCTAAACTTTTGCGTGTGATAGGTTTGAAAGCCTGGCTCAGGGACTGCTGTCCCTGCATGACTCCACCCCTTCCCCCATTATCCTCTATGCATAACTTAGAGATAAAAACTACTTTGAAAAGTAAAGTACGGGGCCTTGTTCACCGAAGTTTGGTCTCCCCATGTCGTTCTTTCTCTTTCCTTCTGGCTGAATTATTCAGCCTCCTCTCTCCACAAAATGTTCTCACTGAATTTCCTTCTCACTGAGCTATCATTTCATCCGCTTTTCTTCACTGAATTTCCTCCTCACTGAGCTATCCTCATTTCTATTATTCTTTAATTAATATTTTAATAAGTGTTGTTTCCTGATCGCCTATGCCGTCTCCCCTTCGAAATCCCTGGATCCACCGGGGCTGGACCCCAGCACATAGGTTCAGTAAGTTGTGGTTCCAAGGGCTGTAGAGCACAGGCTGAGTAATTGTGGCACACTGCTTAGTTGCTCCTTGGCGTGTGGGATCTTCCTGGACCAGGGATCAAACTCACGTCTCCTGCATTGGCAGGTGGATTCTTTACCACTGAGCTGCCAGGGAAGTCAGCCTTGTTTGAATTTTAAGAGTTCTTTATACAAGTCCTGTATCAGCTGTATGAGTACAAATATTTTCTCATTCTGTGGCTAGTCTTTTCATTTTCTTGTCAATACCTTTCAAAGAATAAAAGCCTTTACTTTTGCTAAAGCCCAATATATCAATTTTTTCTTGTGAATCATATTTTTAGTACCATATTATAGAATCCAAGGTCTCAAAAATTTTCTCCAATTTTTTATTTTACAAATTTTATAATATTATACATTATATATATATAAGCACATGATCAATTTTGAGGTTTTTTTTTTTAAGAATGAATCTTTATTTTTTGGCCATGTTGCAACAGGTGGGAATCTTAATTCCCCAACCAGGGATCAAAGCTGTGCCCCCTGCAGTGGAAGCGTGGAGTCCCAACCACTGGATACCCAGGGAATCCCCGAATTAATTTTTGTGCATAATGTAAGATATGGATTAAATTCCATGGAATATTCCAAGCAGTCATTCTGGAGTGGGTTGCTGTTCCCTTCTCCATGGTATCTCTCCAACCCAGGGATGGAATCCAGGTCTCTTGCATTGCTGGCAGATTCTTTACAGGCTGAGCCACCAGGGAAGAGCTTTGTTGCAACAGAATATCCAATTGTTTCAGCATCATTTGTTGCAAAAACTATTCTTTTCCACTGACTCACCCTTGCTCCTTGAAAAATCAATTGTCCATATACATATGGCTCTATTTTTGGACTCTATTCTAGTTATCAGAATGTGCTACCTTGGTTCCTTGATTTTTGGAATAAAAAAATTTTAATGGAAAAAGGCAAACAGAAGTCTCTGAACTACTTCCTTCTCCCAGCAAATATAGTAAATCAAAAACAATACTGGATCCCAGGGAGGAATGGCCAAAATTGATTCTATCCTTAGAGACCTAAAGGATGCAGGGGTTAGTGATCCATATCATACATTTTTTAAAAAAATAATTTTATTTATCTGTTCTTTTATTTTGGCTTGCTGGGTGTTCGTTGCTTCATGGGCCTTTCTCTAGTTGTGGTAAGCAGAGGCTACTCTCTAGGAGCACTGCAAAGGCTTCTCATTGCAGTGGCTTCTCTTGTTGCAGAGCTTGGGCTCTAGGGCATTCCAGCTTCAGTAGATGTGGCACGTGGGCTGCGTAGTCACGGCTTCCGGGCTCTAGAGCACAGGCCCAGTAGTTGGGGTGAACAGATAGTTGCCCCCACCTCCCCTGGCGCGTGGGATATTCGCGACCCAGGGATCAAACCGCATTTCTGCATTGGCAGGCAGGTACTTTACCACTGAGCCACCAGGGAAGTCCTATTATACTCTTAGCACTCAGGAAATTTTGAGGGTTTTAGGAGCTCTATACCAAGAATGTCACAAAGACCAACAGCACAGGGATATTTTATGATGTTGCAGAGATGGTTTGCTGGACTTCGTGTTTTCTCTGAATTGTCTAATGTAGCTGTTGCACATCATCTTTGCAGTTCAGAACGATTTGGCCTAAAGACTGCATTCAACACCTTTCTCAAATCCGCTTGAAGGTTGTGCTGCCGCATGGGAAAGCGCCCTCACATCTCAGAACAGGACTTCTGTAACTTCCTGATTTGTACGTCTCAAAGCAGAGCATGCAAATTTTGAAACTTTCTGACAGTTCTTCAAGGAGACCAGAGAGGGAAAGGTTAAAAACATACACACCTACCAAACAGAGTAAGTGTTCTTTCTTCTGTGCAAGCAGAGTGTAGATACTAACAAAATCATCTCCTTTCTACATTCTGTACTCTCACTCATGTCCAATAAACTAAGGTCTAATTACTGAAAACTCCATAATTATAATCTGAATCCTTTATATAGTGAAATAGTAATTATGTATTACTGAAGGGCTTCAAGCCGAAGCATACTTTCTATTTAGCAGAAAACACCACCTCCTACTTATTAAGAAACAACCATATCATTTATTTATCACTTATGCACCATATGTTAGACACGATGTTATTTCTTTTCACGTAAGTGATTTCCTTCACTGTATCTTTTGTATGTGTGTGTGTGTGTGCATTTATTCATTCATTGCACAACTGGTAGCAGAGAAAAAACTATCTAACAGGGCTTTATGCCTCTTGACTTGCCTGAATCCTCAACATTGAGGACAGAGCAAATTAAGGGTTAGTGTAATTGGCTTCAATTTCCTACAGATGGAGCATTGTTATTTAAATATAATTACTTTCTTTATGTTGCAGTTCCTGGTTTTAAAAGATTGTTTCCTGGTTGAGCTAAAACTAGATACACAGCATCCCCATCCGTCATTTAAACTCTCATTTGTTAATTACACTGGAAAACATTTCACCCTGTGTACGGATTTGAAATCACTGGCCATATTCCAACTTTGTGAAAGATAACATATAAACAGCAGCCTGTCTCACCACTGAATAACTCCAAATGCAACTGTGTGATTTTGCTGTGTTAATACTTAAGGCGATATAGGCTCCTATATGCAGATTTGTTGGAGTTTAAAGGAAAAATAAAAGAAAATGACTCACAAATGTCACTATAATCTAATTATAGAACATTTTCTTTATTTTTGGAGGATAATTGCTTTACAGTGTTGTGTTGGTTTCTGCTGTACAGCTAGAAGAATCAGCTATATGATACAAATATCTCCCTCCCTCTTCTGCCTCCCTCCCACCACACCCACCACAACCCTCTGTGTCATCAGAGTTTTTGTTGTTGTTATGTTTGTTAACTAATTTCAGAACATTTCCATCCCTTATGAAAGAGACCCCATACCCATTAGCTGTCAATCCCTGCATGCCCACTTCCTCCTCTCTGCCCCACTTTCCCAGCAACCACTAATTTCCTTTCTGTCCCTGTCAGATCAGATCAGATCAGTCGCTCAGTCGTGTCCGACTCTTTGCGACCCCATGAATCGCAGCACGCCAGGCCTCCCTGTCCATCACCAACTCCCGGAGGTCACTCAGACTCACATCCATCGAGTCAGTGATGCCATCCAGCCATCTCATCCTCTGTCGTCCCCTTCTCCTCCTGCCCCCAATCCCTCCCAGCATCAGAGTCTTTTCCAATGAGTCAAGTCTTCCCATGAGGTGGCCAAAGTATTGGAGTTTCAGCTTTAGCATCATTCCTTCCAAAGAAATCCCAGGGCTGATCTCCTTCAGGATGGACTGGTTGGATCTCCTTGCAGTACAAGGGACTCTCAAGAGTCTCCTCTAACACCACAGTTCAAAAGCATCAATTCTTCGGTGCTTAGCCTTCTTCACAGTCCAGCTCTCACATCCATACATGACCACAGGAAAGACCATAGCCTTGACTAGGCGAACCTTTGTTGGCAAAGTGATGTCTCTGCTTTTGAATATGCTATCTAGGTTGGTCATAACTTTCCTTCCAAGGAGTAAGCGTCTTTTAATTTCATGGTTGCAGTCACCATCTGTAGTGATATTGGAGCCCAGAAAAATAAAGTCTGCCACTGTTTCCACTGTTTCCCCATCTATTTCCCATGTAGTGACGGGACCGGATGCCATGATCTTCGTTTTCTGAATGTTGAGCTTTAAGCCAACTTTTTCACTCTCCTTTCTGTCCCTATAGATTTGCCAATTCTGGACATTTCTTATAAATCGAATCAGGCTCATCCATGTTGTAGCATGAATCAGTACTTCAGTTATAAATAAGTCTTTTTTAAAAATACCCCCAAATCAAATAAATTGTTTGTGAGGTAATGAATAAGGTATATTGAAGATAAACATGTAATTTAGCTAGTACCAGAGTATCTTGTTTTGATTGTGTCAAGGTAGTGATTTATTTGCACAGTTTTATAGACAGCTGTATAATTTAAGTTCAGAAAATAATAATTAAAGAGAAAGACTAAAGTAAGCAAGACATGTTTTCTTCTCTAAATTTGGTAATGTATCTCTCCATTTCTCTAAATTTGTAGGTATGGTAGAAAGTTAGTACACCTAATCCATTCACAAAGAAAAAAAAATCTGAAGGGCTAAAAACAAAGATGCTTGAAAACTGATGAAGAGACTGTTTTCCTTTCACCAAATACCAGAGGTCTGAAAGCTCATGTTAGAGTAAGAACATTCAGTTGCCTCATAAACAAAGCAAGATCATGGGTTTTCCATCATGTAAAAGGTACATGAAAAAATATCACACAAGTTGCCAGCTGCCCTTAGGGCACTGGGCAGCAATGCTGTCTTTAAGCAACTCACCGTAATTCTTCTGTTTTTGATAGGTCTCTTCATGGCGCTTTGCTCTAACTTTCGCTTGACTTTCAGTTGCCTTCTCTCCCTGGCCTGGGTTTGCTGTTCCAGCTCCCGATGCAGCTTGCACAGCGAAAGATGACACGAGTAACCAGGAACAAATTGCCCAAGTGACTTTTTGTCTCCAGAAGCTCAAAGTGGCAACCTCATCATAGTGGGCTTTGCTGGGCAGAACAGTATTTTTTAAAATATTTATTTATTTGGCTGGACCTTTAGTTGTGGCGTGTGGGATCTAGTTCCTCGATCAGGGATCGAACGTGGCCCTCCTGCATTGGTAGCACAGAGTCTTAGTCACTGCACCACCAGGGAAGTCCCCAGACAATCTTGATTAGACTTGGCAAACAGTCTTAAAGCTTCAGCAAAACAGGGATGCCAGACAATAAGAAAGAATATAAATAATCATGCACTTAATATTTCAAAAATCATCTAATAGTTATCCTGGTATAGATTTTAAAATAATTGGACAGACTGACCCTTATTTTATGTGAGTTTTTGCTTTTATTTTGCATCACAGGGTGACAAGGGACTGCCACCTGACCCAAGCTACTTTGAAATACTGGGGTTATTTTGGAAAGATGACAGTAGCTGCCCAAAAGTTTGCCTGGAATGAGTATTAGCACCCAGCTGACTCCTTGATGCCTGGATATGAGGAAAGGAGCCCTCAGACCACATTCAGCCTACACACTCACATTCCTCTTTTTTCTTAATATATATATATTTTGTTGAAGTGTAATAGATTACAGTGTTTCAGGTGCACAGCAAGGTGATTCAGTTATACATAAACACATGTACTATTTTAGGTTATTTTCCATTATAGGTTATGACAAGGTATTGACTATAATTCCCTCTGCTCTACAGTAAAGCTGTGTTGCACATCTATTTTATTTTAATTAGAAATCTAACATTCTATCCATACTAAGTCAAACAAGTGGAATCAAAATGTCATACATTTTTTAGTTAGGCAAAAATTTGTGTTTTCTAAAACATATATATTTTACATACTATTTATATATGTGTATACAAAAGCTTTTCTACTACACCTGATAAAGGCTTGAGAAAGAACATCAAAAAGAAAGAGGCGGAGAAATTGGAAAATATAAACTGAATGAAATGGGAGCCCTGAATATGAAATAGAAAAAGTGAAACAAACTAGATAAAAATAAAAGATCATCCACACATGCATTTGTATTGAACCGTTCGCTGAACAGGCAAGAGCAAAGCCTTTCACACAACCCATTCTGTGCTCAAAAGCAATTCCTCCTTCTTGTGGTCACCTGGACGGGTGGGGTGGGGGGATGGTGGGAGAGAGGTCCAAGAGGGAGGGGATACATGCATGCACACAGTTGGTTTGCTTCATTGTGCAGCAGTAACTAACACAACATTGTAAAACAATTGTGTGTGTGTGTGCGCTCGCGCTTAGTCATGTTTGACTCTGTGATCCCGTGGAGGCTCCTCTGTCCATGAAATTTTCCAGGCAAGAATACTGGAGTGCGTTGCCATTTCCGGTTCCAAGGGATCTTCCCAACCGAGGGAGCGAACCCCTGTCTCCTTCATTGACAAGTGGCTTCTTTACCACTGAGCCACCTGGAAAGCCCAATTTTACTCCCATTAAAGTTTTGCTCCCAGCAAAAATCAATTTTACTTCCATTAAAAAAAGAAGAAGAAACTCCTCCTTGCTTGCTTGCTTCCTCCATTCCTGTCATTTTCTTTCTTGCCAGATTCTCTTACCACTCTAGATGGACATGCCAGAACATAAGAATCCTCTTAGCCTACAGTTACCCCGAGAAGGTATTCTGTAGATTCTTGTTATTCTCTCCAGGTAACTGTGGGGAATGTCTCCAAAATATTTATCAGTCATGGGAAAGACTGGAGATATCTTCAAGAAAATCAGAGATACCAAAGGAACATTTCATGCAAAAGTGGACTCGATAAAGGACAGAAATGGTATGGACCTAACAGAAGCAGAAGATATTAAGAAGAAATGGCAAGAATACACAGAAAAACTGTACAAAAGAGATCTTCACGACCCAGATAATCACGATGATGTGATCACTCACCTAGAGCCAGACATCCTGGAATGTGAGGTCAAGTGGTCCTTAGAAAGCATCACTACGAACAAAGCTAGTGGAGGTGATGGAATTCCAGTGGAGCTATTCCAAATCCTGAAAGATGATGCTGTGAAAATGCTGCACTCAATATGCCAGCAAATGTGGAAAACTCAGCAGTGGCCACAGGACCGGAAAAGGTCAGTTTTCATTCCAATCCCAAAGAAAGGAAATGCCAAAGAACGCTCAAACTGCTGCACAATTGCACTCATCTCACACGCTAGTAAAGTAATGCTCAAAATTCTCCAATATGTGAACCGTGAACTTCCTGATGTTCAAGCTGGTTTTAGAAAAGGCAGAGGAACCAGAGATCAAATTGCCAACATCCGCTGGATCATGGAAAAAGCAAGAGAGTTCCAGAAAAACATCTATTTCTGCTTTATTGACTATGCCAAAGCCTTTGACTGTGAGGACCACAATAAACTGTGGAAAATTCTGAAAGAGATGGGAATACCAGAACACCTGATCTGCCTCTTGAGAAATTTGTATGTAGGTCAAGAAGCAACAGTTAGAACTGGAGATGGAACAACAGACTGGTTCCAAATAGGAAAAGGAGTATGTCAAGGCTGTATATTGTCACCCTGTCTATTTAACTTATATGCAGAGTACATCATGAGTACTGGACTGGAAGAAACACAAGCTGGAATCAAGATTGCCAGGAGAAATATCAATAACCTCAGATATGCAGATGACACCACCCTTATGGCAGAAAGTGAAGAGGAACTCAAAAGCCTCTTGATAAAAGTGAAAGAGGAGAGTGAACAAGTTGGCTTAAAGCTCAACATTCAGAAAACAAAGATCATGGCATCCGGTCCATCACTTCATGGGAAATGGATGGGGAAACAGTGGAAACAGTGTCAGACTTTATTTCTGGGGGCTCCAAAATCACTGCAGATGGTGACTGCAGCCATGAAATTAAAAGACGCTTACTCCTTAGAAGGAAAGTTATGAGACATTACTTTGCCAACAAAGGTTCATCTAGTCAAGGCTATGGTTTTTCCTGTGGTCATGCATGGATGTGAGAACTGGACTGTGAAGAAGGCTGAGTGCCAAAGAATTGATGCTTTTGAACTGTGGTATTGGAGAAGACTCTTGAGAGTCCCTTGGACTGCAAGGAGATCCAACCAGTCCATTCTGAAGGAGATCAGCCCTGGGATTTCTTTGGAAGGAATGATGCTAAAGCTGAAACTCCAGTACTTCGGCCACCTCATGCGAAGAGTTGACTCATTGGAAAAGACTCTGATGCTAGGAGGGATTGGGGACAAGAGGGGAAGGGGACGACAGAGGATGAGATGGTTGGATGGCATCACTGACTCGATGGACGTGAGTCTGAGTAACCTCCGGGAGTTGGTGATGGACAGGGAGGCCTGGCGTGCTGCGATTCATGGGGTCGCAAAGAGTCGGACATGACTGAGCGACTGATCTGATCTGATATCTTGAAATGACCCATTTCTACCTTCTTTATGCTATTTAACAATTCCCTAACCTGGCCAGGAAAATGACCTTTCCGACACTCTGCTAAGTAACAGAATAACTCTGAGTGGATCAAGATACATGTAATACACGTAATCACACAAATATCATCTGTGTAGGATAGCCATCCCCAGTAATATCTGATCAGAATGCCAGCTGTAACTAGGTTGTAGCTTAATCTAAGTAACACATCCATAATAACACCCAGTCGGGGCTGAATTATCTTCAAGGAAAGTGTAGACATCCTAACATAAAAATTGCACTGGGACTTTCTTGGTGGTCCAGGGGCTGGGACTCCACTCTGCCACTGCAAGGGGCCTGGATTCAATGCCTGGTCAGGGAACTAGATCCCAGATGCAGCAACTAAGACCTAGCACAGCCAAATAAATACGTAAATATTTAAAAGACAGAAGAATTGTGTCATAAGCTTTTCTGTCCCTGAAGTCTTAAGTCCCATCTGAGACTTGGTTGTAAGCTTTCTCACACTGTGTACAGCAGGCAGATTTTTCCATAGGGCCTCCAGCTGAAGAAGTTCAGGGACATTTCCCATATAGCATGAACAGTAACAAGGTCAAGAAAAGTCAATATCCCTTCCTCTTGTCCCTCACATTCAGTCCAGGCCAGACTCCTGCCATAATGAAGTTAGTATCTGCCTCTTCTATATACCCTTGTATATAGGTCCTTCTATATACCCTTGTGGCCAACAGCCTAGTTGAGGCCCATTCCCACTCATGGGGCTCTGCAAAAGCCCAATGACTGCATTGATCCATACTCTGTACATAGAGGTGTGGAAATACTTCCGGGAATAAATCAACTGAATTACAACCCAAAATCAAAATCAAAAATATATATAACAAAACTGGAGTGTGCATTATGTCCTTCAAACTATTTAAGAAACAGCACTGCAGATTTCAGCTGAGATATCAAACTTGTTACATCATAATCCAAACACCAGTGTAGGTGTACCTATTAAAATACATTGTTTGGAAAGCTATCTATGGACATTGGCAAAAGAAAAGAGGTTGCTGTTAGCTTCTATAATACTCAATTTAATGGAAATGTATACAAAATGAATCTGTGTCTGTGTGCACGCACACACATGTTCAGTCAATCTGACCCTGCACCCCCATGGAGGCTCCTCTGTCCATGAAATTTTCCGGGCAAGGGTACTGGAGTAGATTGCCATTTCCTCCTCCAGAGGACCGTCCTGACCCAGGAATTGAATCCCTGTCTCCTGCATTGGCAAGTGGCTTCTTTACCACTGAGCCACCACGGAAGCCCAAAATGTGTCTGTTGCTGCTACTGCTAAGTCACTTCACTTGTGTCTGACTCTGTGTGACATACTTGTTGAGCACCTACTGCGTACTCTGTGTGCTCAAAGTTCTAGGAAAGCTGCAGTGACTAGAAAAAGTCTCTGCTTTCATACAGCTTACATAGATCTGCTCAAATCTTTTTTGGGGGGGGGGGGTGCATGCCCAGAGTCATGCAGGATCTTAGTTTGCCAACTAGGGATCAAACCTGCAGTGGAAACAAGGAGTCTTAACTACTGGACAATCAGGGAAGTCCCTTACCTCAAACTTTTAAAGCATCTCTCTCCTATACTTTTATCATTTTGGTTGTCACCAACTCAAAATGGAAACTTGGGAAATTTTTAAAAATTTATTTATTTTAATTGGAGGCTAATTACTTTACAATATTGTAGTGGTTTTTGCCATACATAGACATGAATCAGCCACAGGTTGAAACTTTTGGAAATTTAGAACCGGTTTTCCTAAATCATGTAAAAGTTTATGTAACATGCAAACAGAAGTTGTGTCTTGGAAATCTGCTTTCAAGTCAATTTTTTTAAAAGGGGAAATTGCTTTCCATCCTATCCTCAATCCTAAACTATCATGAAGACAAAAATCACTCATTCATTTTTTAAAACAATTATTTATCGAATGTTTATTATGTCCTGGGGATACAGCAGTGAACTGAACGAGTTCTTACTTCTACGGCTCACGTTCTAGAGCAGAGAGTTAGACAATAAGCAAACAAGAATTTGTTAGGTGACCAAAAGTGCTGGGATGGAGAAAAAAATCAAGCAGAATATGAAGGATAAGGAGTGCAGGGGTAAGATGAAGTCCTGGCCCGCAGGGAAAGGTCTGTGACATGCTGAATATACACAAATACCTGAAGGAAGTGAGGAGATGAGCCAGCTGGATACGGAGGAAAGAGCATTACCGGCAGGGGGAACAGCAAGTGCAGAGGCCATGAGGCAAGATTGTTCCTGGAGTGTTCAAAGGACAGCAGTGAAGTCCGTGTGGCTGGGACAGTTAACAAATAATAATAAGTGAGGTTTCCCAGGTAGTCCAGTGGTTAAGGCTCCAAGCTTCCAGTGCAGGCAGGGGGCTTGGGTTCAATCCCTGATCAGGGAACCACTGTGGCGTGCAGCCAAAAAAAACCCAAATAAACAGTTTTTTTAAATCCAATTAAAAATTATTTTTTTAAAAAATGAGAGAAAATAAGAAATAAGATGGGAGAGGAGTTGATGGGGAAAGGGGACAGACCCTGTAGTGATGTATAGACCAGTGACGTGTACTTTGATCAAAGTAAGAAGCTACGGGAGAGTTTTAAGCATGTTTAGTATCATGATATGACTTGCATTTTATTTTATTTTCTACTTGCATTTTCATAGGACCCAAGAGACCACAAGAGGGCCAGAGGGAAGCAGAGAATTCTGTTAGGAGGTTGCTGCTGCTGCTGCTAAGTCACTTCAGTCGTGTCCGACTCCGCGTGACCCCATAGACGTCAGCCCACCAGGCTCTCCTGCCCCTGGGATTCTCCAGCCAAGAAAACGGGAGTGGGTTGCCATTTCCTTCTCTAATGCATGAAAGCGAAAAAGTGAAAGTGAAGTCGCTCAGTCGTGTCCGACTCTTAGCGACCCCATGGACTGCAGCCCACCAGGCTCCTCCATCCATGGGATTTTCCAGGCAAGAGTACTGGAGTGGGGTGCCATTGCCTTCTCCGTAGGAGGTTGCAGTAACCCAAAAAAGAAATGGCAGTGGCTTAAACCAGGGGAGCAGTGGAGAAAGTGAGAAACAGAAGGAAAATAAATATGTCCTGAAGATGCAGCTTAGAGGATTTGGGTAGTAAGTGAGATACGAGAGAAAAAGAGGACTAACTGTCAGAAAGGTAAAGCCCTTTGTACAAAAAGAGAAGACATATATCTAAAAATATTGTGCAGTTTTATGTGTCACATACATGAAATAGAGCAACATAGTCACTTTGTACTTAGCATTCTAAATACTTCTTGTACATTATCTCATTTTTGTGATCTATCTTTGTCAGGTAACCCAGGAATTTATGCTACTCTTACTCCAAGCGTACATATGTCGAACCCCTCAGCAATGGGCTGGCTTGCCCATTTATACAAGATGTGTGATTTCTTATTCTTATTCCAAACTCATTTATTTTCTTCTCATGTCTCATGCCCACCTGTAGCACCGTCATCATCCAAAAGTATGTTACATATACTGTGAAATATTACCTAAATGGATGAACACCACTTTCAATTTTTAGGAACTTTCAGACATAAAAATCCTCTTCTGCAATTTCTTCAAGATGAGATGACTAAGTGGTAGAAAATTGTGATAGTAAATTGCTTTTCAAAGATGACTATTCAGGAAAAAAATGGTTATTTAAATCCAAGACACCTGGGGCCCTATTATTACTAGGTTTTTAATACTAAGTCATGTTTTTTAATAGGCATATTCAAAATCAATAAAGATGAGCCCTTTTATGGTTTACTTTACATGTGTGTTTTGAAGCTCACTAACCCGAGTTCCTATTCCAGCTCTGTTGCATATTAGTTGTGTGATCTTGGGCATTTTCTCACTGCACTATGAAGACATTAGGTTCTGGGGATTAGATGATGTGCAGAATAATGCCTGGCATGTTGTAAATGTTCAATATATAATATCTTCTATCACCACCACCATCTTTATTGGGCTAGCAGAATCTGTTAGTTGGTAAATCTTGAAATCTTAAGTTGCTTCTACCCCTCGCAGAAACAACCATTCTTTGCAATGAATTCATTAAAAAAAAATAATAATAATTTGATCTAGGACAGTCAAAGCACCAGTTGTCTGTTAGATTTTTTTTCCCCTACTGCATTTCAGCAGATTATTTTTGGTATTATAGAGGAATAGACGATGGAAAAGAACTTCCCTTTCAGCCAATAAAAATTTTCTGTTTGTGAAAATTACTGCCAACAGCAGTAGTCAATTAAAAAGCAAGGGGTGATTCTTGTCTTTTGGGCCAATTCCCACTAGTTCAGGACAAAGCCTGCTGATTAGGTAGCAGCAAAAAAAGGTTAGTGCCAGTATTTATATATGAGGCTTTCTCTCTCATTCTCATCATGCAATAGTAAAAAGGTGTTGGAGCTAAGCAAATCCATTCATTTAAAACAAAAAATACCAACATATTTCCTTAAGCTTGAATTTCTGTCCATTTTTATCTTGAAAGGATGATTTCAAGTGAAATTCACTTTTTCTCTGCAGATGAAGCAAATTTATTTTGCTCTTTGATCTATGGAATTCATACACAAAATCCAAACTACATCTTCCATTTCTCTTTTACGTTTAAAAAGTAACACTCTTTGTGTGGTGTTGGAAACAATATTCTATGTTGGGGAGAGGAAATTGAGATCATTTTGAATGAAGAAGATTTTAATTCCCATCATCAGCTTCTGCACTAAAAAACTTACAGACTTTTCAAGCTTAGGGAGGTGAAGGTGAAAGTTATTCCTTAAGAAGTGTCACTTTATGTCTTTATTCTTCATTTTCTGCATCTTTCCCCCAAAGCAAAATCTCAGCATGACACACTTCTCACTTGGAAACTGTTCATTCACAGCGTTTTCATGATAAACCTATTGCTTTTTCACTACCATACCCTTGACACCTAGCACATATTTGTTACAGCAAAATAAGAATGCTGAATGATTTCTTATTTATTTCAAGAAAGATGTGTGCAATGTAGGCATCTAATCAAAGACAATTCTGAGAAATACATCACTCCAGGTGAGTACTTGGAAGCAGGCAATGCAATCTTGCAAATTATCATTCTCCTGCTTGCTCAAAAGTGATGACTTTTTAAAGACAAATGTAAGAGGATCAGTTGGTATCTATGCCCAACACTAGCTAAAACCAGAGCTTACTCCTTTTTGTGGGAGTAGACTTAAGTTTAGTATTTTGAAATACATTACAGGAAAAAGTTTTAAAATGCTAAAAGACTCTGAGACAAGTAAAAAGAAATTTCAATACCTATTTATTCTTTAACCAAAACAAAATGAAACAACATTCAGGTATGACCACTCTTAAGTTTAGCCTTCTGCTCATGGGAGTTTTCTTTTTTCATATGTTTAATTAGAAGTTGCCCTCCCCATATTCCAATTAAGAGGCAAAAAACAGTGATTCTAATAGAGGTTCTTGTCTGCACTGGTTTTCCTCCGCTTCAAAGGGGGAAAATGTTCCAGTTCCTTTTCTTTCTAGTTGGCTGTGGTGCGGGCAGAATTTCATTTCAGGTCCTTTTTAAAACTTGTGATGCAGAAAAGATGGACAATGATAACATCTCATACAAGTTCTATTATCTCAGTTAAGAAGGATTCAGTGGGTGGGTCCCTCTCTATTATTTAGTACTAATATTAGTATTTATATTAGTTCAAACATCGGTATAATGTTAATATGATATACTTTATATTCATGTCAGTACAAATATTGGTGGTTCAGGTGGTAAGGAATATGCCTGCAATGCAGGAAACCTGGGTTCGATCCCTGGATTGGGAAGATCCCCTGGAGAAAGGAATGGCTCCCCACTCCAGTATTCTTCCCTGGAAAATCCCATGGACAGAGAGGCCTGCTGGCTATGGTCCATGGGTTGCAAAGAGCCAGATATGACTCAGCAACTAGCACGCACATCTGTAGGAACTTTGCAAACCTTGCATGTGCTATTTGTAATGAAATATGAATTTTTTCCCCAAGAAATGTGCACACAAGTCTTGGTGAGACTTCCTTGAGAAATCTCGTTAGTCATGGTTTTGTATTTTTATTTTTTTAACTCAGAGAGCAGGAAAAACCATTAAATGCATAATGAGTATCAATAAATTTCAGGACTAGAATAAGGAATTTTACCAAGGGTCTTCTGGACTAGAACACTAACATGTAAACAAAATCTTTACATTAAAAACATTAAAAAACCTGTAAGTTGGTTTTTGGTAAATCGATCTACATTTTAAGTGCTGCTAGGGTCATTTCTGGTTAAAGAATCTCTGGGGGAAAATCCTTCTGAAAGTGAAGAATCTCTTTGTGATATGAATTTTTTTTTTTTTGGCCTGAACAACCTGGCAAGTCTATTGGGTATATAATGAGCTTTCAAACCAGATAATTCAATGAAGAAATGAGTCATGCTTTACCATGGAATGGTGTAATACGTTGGATAGAATACTATTCAGCCATGAAAAGGATGAAACTACAATTAGCTTAACTGCCCCTAACTAATCAGGGATGCTGAATGATCTCTAGTGTCTTGTTGGCTGCATTACTCTGCCAGTCTCCTGCTTTTCTTTGAGGATAAATTCTCAGCTCCCTGTAATTTTTGGCTAGAACACAGGGCTTCCCTAAATTCAACTTCAGCACTGACTGTCCTGACCTTTTAGTTCAAACACTCCCAACCATCTAAGTTGACTCAAACTCTCATTGTCACAATTCCAACTTCTCAAAAACAGAAATTTAATTAGCATTATCTAGTATTGGGTATTGGGTATCCACAACTTGTCCTATAAGCTTTGATATGGGATGGTGTATTCCAGTGCTTGTGGGCAGAAAATAGCACTGTGGATCAGAAAGTGATGATTGTCAATTTGGGTGGGGGGAGGATAATTACTTTACAATGTTGTGATTTCTGCTGTACAACAAAGTGTATCACCGATATGTATACATATATCCCGTCCTTTTTGAGGCTCCCTCCCACCCCTTTAGGTGATGACTGTCCAATTTACTACAGATACCATCTTTGCATCTCTTGCCCAGGATCCCACACCCAGACACTCACCTCACAGAAAGCCCTCTTTAAAATCTGTCCTTGAAAAGAACAAGACCTCAAATTAGACACCTGTTCCCTGCTATACATTCTAAGTTCTGATTTACTAAATCCAGCTGAATAAATGATGTCAGAAATAATTGATCCCTTTAGAGAAAATCCTTGCTCTATTTACAAGGGTGTCTGATTCCCCAACATCTGCCACATATTAGTCAAATCTCAATTTAATTCATTAACCCTAACATCACAAAAGTATCCTAGGTAGAGTAACAAACAGGGCAGATGTTCTAATCATTGAGAATTACTCCTAATTGCCTTTGATCACTAGTTCCTACTGTTGTCTTAAGATTTGAAAAAAAATTTACGAACATTACACTCACTTTTAATAAGAATAGGTGTCTGGGATCATTATTATTTCTCCTGAACCTTTCACTGAAGGATGCCTGAAGGCTTGACATATCAGAAATCACAATTATCCATTATTGACAAGGAAATATCATGCACTTATAACAAAATATAACTTCTGAACTCCCATGCAGCCAGCCATGAGAAGAGGGCAAATCTTGAGTTCTTAGAGAAATTAAGGAGATTTTGGACCTGAATGGATCCATTTTGGATTTCTAAGAGGCTTTGGGGACTTGTTTAAATGTTATGTTACTGCCTGTGATATTGAGCAAAGGACTGAGGCAAAGAGAAAAATGAAAGAGCAAAGGACACTTGTGGGAGAGAAAATTGGTCAGCAAAGAGGGGAGGGACAGTGGGGAGAGAAAAGGAAGCAGGTGTAACTGAGGGGTGGGAAGTGAAAGATCACCTCTAACAATCCCTTAGGATTCTTTTTTTTTTTTTTTTTTTTTGGCTGCACCTCATGGTATCACGGAGAAGGCAATGGCATCCCACTCTAGTACTCTTGCCTGGAAAATCCCATGGACGGAGGAGCCTGGTAGGCTGCAGTCCATGGGGTCGCTAAGAGTCAGACATGATTGAAGCGACTTAGCAGCAGCTGTATGGCATGCACTATGTTAGTTCCCTTTTTGTGTGTTAGTTCTAAAAGGTCTTGTAGGTCTTCATAGAACCGTTCAACTTCAGCTTCTTCAGCGTTACTGGTTGGGGCACAGACTTGGATTACTGTGACATTGAATGGTTTGCCTTGGAAACGAACAGAGATCATTCTGTCGTTTTTTGAGATTGCATCCAATCTCATTTGGATTTCCCACGCTTTTGTTGACCATGATGGCCACTCCATTTCTTCTGAGGGATTCCTGCCCGCAGTAGTAGATATAATGGTCATCTGAGTTAAGTTCACCCATTCCAGTCCATTTTAGTTCGCTAATTCCTGGAATGTTGACATTCACTCTTGCCATCTCTTGTTTGACCACTTCCAATTTGCCTTGATTCATGGACCTAACATTCCAAGGCGATGGCACCCCACCCCAGTACTTTTGCCTGGAAAATCCCATGGATGGAGGATCCTGGTAGGCTCCAGTCCATGGGGTCGCTAAGAGTCGGACACGACTGAGCGACTTCTCTTTCATTTTTCACTTTCATGCATTGGGGAAGGAAATGGCAACCCACTCCACTGTTCTTGCCTGGAGAATCCCAGGGACGGGGGAGCCTGGTGGGCTTCCTTCTATGGGGTCGCACAGAGTCGGACACGACTGAAGCGACTTAGCAGTAGCAGTAGCAGTATGCAATATTGTTCTTTACAGCATCGGACTTTGCTTCTATCACCAGACACATCCACAGCTGGGTATTCTTTTTGCTTTGGCTCCATCCCTTCATTCTTTCTGGAGTTATTTCTCCACTGATCTCCAGTAGCCTATTGGGCCCCTACTGACCTGGGGAGTTTCTCTTTCAGTATCCTATCATTTTGCCTTTTCATACTGTTCATGGGGTTCTCAAGGCAAGAATACTGAAGTGGTTTGCCATTCCCTTCTCCAGCGGACCACACCCTGTCAGATCTCTCCACCATGACCCACCCATCCTGGGTTGCCCCACGGGCATGGCTTAATTTCATTGAGTTAGACAAGGCTGTGGTCCTGGTGTGATTAGATTGACTAGTTTTCTGTGAGTATGGTTTCAGTGTATTTGCCCTCTGATGCCCTCTTTCAAGACCTACTGTCTTACTTGGGTTTCTCTTACCTTGGGCGTGGGGTATCTCTTCCCGGCTGGTCCAGCAAAGCACAGCCATCGCACCTTACCTTGGACGAGGGTTCTTTCCTCACCGCCGCCCTTCCTGACCTCGGTCGTGGGGTAGCTCTTCTCGGCCGTGCTTAGTGCGCTGGTCCTCACCGCAGTCCTTCCTCGGTCGTGGGGTAGCTCCTCTGGGCCGCGCTCTTAGTGCGCGGCGCAGCCCGCGGGGCGCTCTTAGTGCACCGGTCGCGGGAAGGTGAGGCGCTCACTTGCTTAATTATAAAACCATAAACCAAAAAGGATGTCCTTTTCATTATAGGGGACTGGAATGCAAAAGTAGGAAGTCAAGAAACACCTGGAGTAACAGGCAAATTTGGCCTTGGAACACGGAATGAAGCAGGGCAAAGACTAACAGAGTTTTGCCAAGAAAATGCACTGGTCATAGCAAATACCCTCTTCCAACAACACAAGAGAAGACTCTATACATGGACATCACCAGATGGTCAACACCGAAATCAGATCAATTATATTCTTTGCAGCCAAAGATGGAGAAGCTCTATACAATCAGCAAAAACAAGACCAGGAGCTGACTGTGGCTCAGATCATGAACTCCTTATTGCCAAATTTAGACTGAAATTGAAGAAAGTAGGGAAAAACCACGAGACCATTCAGGTATGACCTAAATCAAATCCCTTATGATTATACAGTGGAAGTGAGAAATAGATTTAAGGGCCTAGATGTGATAGATAGAGTGCCTGATGAACTATGGACTGAGGTTCGTGACATTGTACAGGAGACAGGGATCAAGACCATCCCCATGGAAAAGAAATGCAAAAAAGCAAAATGGCTGTCTGGGGAGGCCTTACAAATAGCTGTGAAAAGAAGAGAAGCGAAAAGCAAAGGAGAAAAGGAAAGATATAAACATCTGAATGCAGAGTTCCAAAGAATAGCAAGAAGAGATAAGGAAGCCTTCTTCAACGATCAATGCAAAGAAATAGAGGAAAACAACAGAATGGGAAAGACTAGGGATCTCTTCAAGAAAATCAGAGATACCAAAGGAACATTTCATGCAAAGATGGGCTCGATAAAGGACAGAAATGGTATGGACCTAACAGAAGCAGAAGATATTAAGAAGAGGTGGCAAGAATACACAGAAGAACTGTACAAAAAAGAGCTTCATGACCCAGATAATCATGATGGTGTGATCACCAGACTAGAGCCAGACATCCTGGAATGTGAAGTCAAGTGGGCCTTAGAAAGCATCACTACGAACAAAGCTAGTGGAGGTGATGGAATTCCAGTGGAGCTATTCCAAATCCTGAAAGATGATGCTGTGAAAGTGCTGCACTCAATACGCCAGCAAATTTAGAAAACTCAGCAGTGGCCACAAGATTGGAAAAGGTCAGTTTTCATCCCAATCCCAAAGAAAGGCAATGCCAAAGAGTGCTCACACTACCGCACAATTGCACTCATCTCACACGCTAGTAAAGTAATGCTCAAAATTCTCCAAGCCAGGCTTCAACAATATGTGAACCGTGAACTTCCTGATGTTCAAGCTGGTTTTAGAAAAGGCAGAGGAACCAGAGATCAAATTGCCAACATCTGCTGGATCATGGAAAAAGCAAGAGAGTTCCAGAAAATTATCTATTTCTGCTTTATTGACTATGCCAAAGCCTTTGACTGTGTAGATCACAATAAACTGTGGAAAATTCTGAAGGAGATGGGAATACCAGACCACCTGATCTGCCTCTTAAGAAATCTGTATGCAGGTCAGGAAGCAACAGTTAGAACTGGTCATGGAACAACAGACTGGTTCCAAATAGGAAAAGGAGTACATCAAGGCTGCATATTGTCACCATGTTTATTTAACTTATATGCAGAGTACATCATGAGAAATGCTGGACTGGAAGAAACACAAGTTGGAATCAAGATTGCTGGGAGAAATATCAATAACCTCAGATATGCAGATGATACCACCCTTATGGCAGAAAGTGAAGAGGGGCTAAAAAGCCTCTTGATGAGAGTGAAAGTGGAGAGTGAAAAGGTTGGCTTAAAGCTCAATATTCAGAAAACGAAGATCATGGCATCTGGTCCCATCACTACATGGGAAATAGATGGAGAAACAGTGGAAACAGTGTCAGAATTTATTTTTCTGGGCTCCAAAATCACTGCAGATGGTGACTGCAGTCATGAAATTAAAAGACGCTTACTCCTTGGAAGGAAAGTTATGACCAACCTAGATAGCATATTCAAAAGCAGAGACATTACTTTGCCAACAAAGGTTTGCCTAGTCAAGGCTATGGTCTTTCCTGTGGTCATGTATGGATGTGAGAGCTGGACTGTGAAGAAGGCTGAGCGCCGAAGAATTGATGCTTTTGAACTGTGGTGTTGGAGAAGACTCTTGAGAGTCCCTTGGACTGCAAGAAGATCCAACCAGTCCATTCTGAAGGAGATCAGCCCTGGAATTTCTTTGGAAGGAATGATGCTAAAGCTGAAACTCCAGTATTTTGGCCACCTCATGCAAAGAGTTGACTCATTGGAGAAGACTCTGATGCTGGGA
The DNA here is from genome assembly GCA_935064755.1 of Tragelaphus eurycerus. Classification (NCBI taxonomy): domain Eukaryota; kingdom Metazoa; phylum Chordata; class Mammalia; order Artiodactyla; family Bovidae; genus Tragelaphus; species Tragelaphus eurycerus. Next base: position 3,308,848 of record CAKXYN010000034.1, on the reverse strand, counting down.
GGGATTGAGGGCAGGAGGAGAAGGGGACGACAGAGGATGAGATGGCTGGATGGCATCACTGACTTGATGGATGTGAGTCTGAGTGACCTCCAGGAGCTGGTGATGGACAGGGAGGCCTGGCATGCTGCAGTTCATGGGGTCGCAAGGAGTCGGACACGACTGAGTGACTGATCTGATCTGATCTGATGTTAGTTCCCAACCAAGGATCAAACAGGTGCCCTGTGCAGTGGAGGCACAGAGTCTTAACCACTGGACCCTCAAGGAAATCCCTCTTAGGATTCTAAATGAAGACTACCATTGATCTACCAAAATTAACAAAACAGTGTCTTAGCTTTCTCTAAATTCTTCCTCCTTTAAACCCCCTCCCCTCACCACCAGACACACACACACAGCGAAACACACATGGCCATTTAATACATTCTAATATGTGTGTCCCATCAGCCGTTTCATTTCAGTGCCTTGTTCTCTCTTTGATCCAATTTTTCCCTCCAAGTTTTAAAATGCTTTCAAAATTATTTTTAAAGGCTCAGAAGAGTGAGGACACTGTATATCATAGTATCAAGGACCTGGAGTGGTTTGATTTGCCAGTGGGAATCCAATGATGTTTATGCCTCCACAGAGTCTGGTTTTGAGTTTTAGTGTAGTTTTAGTTTTGAGTTTTGCTTTCCATGTACTGGAAATACAGGTATCTTTCTCTAATAGTATCAGTGCTATGGACTGAATGTGTCCCCCAGAATCCCCATGTTGAATCTCTAATCTCCAGTGTGATGGTGTTTGGTGGCGAGGTGCTTTGAGGTGAGGTCTTCAGGAGGTAAGTAGGGCATGACTGGTATTCATGTTCTCAGAAGAGGACACGTGAGAAATGATCCCTCTGCCACATGAGGTTTCAGCAAGAAGGTGACCACCTGCAATCCAGGAAGAGGGACCACACCAGAAACCAGAACCAGATCAGCTGGGACCTTAACCTTGGACCTCTCAGCCTCCAGAACTGTGAGAAATTAATGTTCGCTGTTGAAGCCACCAAGCCTACAGTATTTTGTTACACATCAGCCCAAACTAAGACAATTAGGCTAAGAGGTATTCAGGGTACAACAAGATCTGTCCACTCGATATGAATCTGGAAGAAATGGCTCCTTCGTGACTTATAGATGGCTTATTTCTTTGCCCGCACAGAATTGCTTTTGTAAGTTAATTTTACATAATGATTTTAATCCAGTATTACTGTAATTGACTTGATCTCTTAGGAAAGAGGTGATGAGAAGAATTTTTTTTTAAGAAGGCTCAGCTAATGGTTGTACAATATTATGAACGTACTTCACACCATTGCATGGTATATTTTAAAGTGGTCAAAATGGTACATTTTATGTTGTGTATATTTTACCACAATAAAAAATGGTGGCTCAGATGGTCAATGTGGGAGACCCAGGTTTAATCCCTGAGTCGGGCAGATCCCCTGGAGAAAGGAATGGCAACCCACTCCAGTATTCTTGGCTGGAGAATCCCGTGCACAGTGAAGCCTGGTGGGGTCCATGGGGTCAGGCACAGTTGGACACAACTTATCGACTAACCACCAACAACCAAGTCGTGGACATGCAAACCCAGTGTTCACAGGGGCTCTGTTCTCTGAACTTCATTTTCTGACATTAGAAGTTGGACACAATTTAATAACGATTTGAATCAAAATAACCACATAGTTAACAGAAATATGACTTGAATCCTCCCCACCACACCGAATTACTTTATTTCCCTTCCTCACAAGACATATACACAACACGATTTAAGTTCTAAGCAGAAATAACCCTATGTCTAGAGAACATGTTACTTCTGCCTTTCATTAAACTAAGGGTCTTGTCACCCTTAAGCCATTGGGTCAATCTATTCCATAGGGTCAAAAAGGGGAAGGCTGACTCCTAATAGTTCTCACCTACCAATTGGCACTTGCCATCTACCTCCACAAAGATTAAATTATGAGCTGCTGAAGCTGCTGATCATCAACACCCCCTGAGAGTTCAGGGTGGGGATCAGAAATGAGGCACTCTGTGCTAGGGGAAAAGTGGGCAGGACAGGACTTCAGATAGGTATTTTCAGGAGGAGATTTTTGTGAGCCCAATTCTTGTATCTCCCAGAAAAGCACTAAAATCCTTCATGATGACCTTTGCTCCCTGTGACTAGCAGTGACCTGCCAAAAAAAAGTGCTTGATTGCATGTACTCTACTTACACCAAAATCACACATATACTTGTTAGGGGAAGCACACTGACTGAAACCCCTCCACCCTGGCCAGGCACCATAGTAACCATTTGCATGAATTGTTTTACGACAGGAGGTCTTGGTAAGGAACATGGAACTAATAAGCCACCACTAACCGGGAGAGTTCAGGAAAGGTCAAAAAGTGACACCACGTGTCCGACCACCTCCCAGAATCCTTCTTGCTGGCATCCATCTTGGCTGAACAAGGCACGCACCACCAGGAAGGACTCTGAGTCAGAATGATTGGCTAAAGACAATCTGAAACTAATTCCATCACCATAAAACCCAAGACTGCCAGAGCAGTCCTTCTGGGTTCCCTTACCCTACTACTCTCCGCCCAGGCGCCCTTTCCTCTTGCTTTATCAGCACATGTGTCTCCTCAGACAATTCATTTCCAAGTGTTAGACAAGAGCCCACTTTCCAGCCCTGGAAGGGGTCCCCCTTCCTGCAACATACCAACCTTCCCCCTCACCTCTTTGGAGCAGTTACTCAGAGGTATCTTAGATGCTGTCTTTCAGGCTATAATACTTTTTATAATACTTTATAGTCCAAATAAAACTTTACTCACAACTCTTGTGCATTTTTTTCCAGCTGGCAGATCCATGATTAAAATCCATAAACATTACCTAGGGTATGTTAGTGAGACAGAGCAGCGGGTCTTGTCTTTTCTCACTCACAATCTACTAACCCAGGGAAAAATTCACCTAGCTTTACCTTGGAAATCAGAAAAGAGCATTAGAATTTCAGGACTACATAACAATGTCGTTTAATTTAAATGGAGATCAGAAATTGTCTGGGATGGGCAGTCATTATCAGGTCACTGGAATAGGGAAGGAACACTCAAAATGCACTCATAGTCATTGAAAATATTTCTTAAGGGAAGAATCACATTGGAAAGATTAAAAAAGAAATTAACAGGAGAGAAACAAGTATATTTGTGATTCAATCTAGGACAAATGGAAAAAACTGAAGCCAAATAGATATTGTACCTAATAAGGAAGAAGTCATTGAAATGTGGTGAAATTGGGTTCATAAAGTGAGAGGATTCATGTTCTAGAATGGAGCCAAAGACTTATAGCTTAGATTTTGGGATGAGATTGGAGAAGCAGGCTGGGGAGTCACTCCCTCAGTCAAGCCCAGTTGAATAGAATATATTAAAGCCATTTAATGTTTTTCCATCTCAAGCTGTCAAATTTCTCTGCATCTCTCATAATACTGTAGCAGTTTGAAGCAGATCTGAACTATTAAAGAGATTCTCAAGAGTATCATGTTCAGAATTTATGTTTCTGAGACATGCCATGTCTTGGTTATGTTGTATTCCTACACCTACCAAAATGGCACATAGCAGGTAAATGTTGACTACTTGAATATTGAACATGCTGTCAGAGCATTCATCTTTTCCTCTTGACCTGCCCTGAGGTCACCAGCAGCTTCAGGTGTGACATCTCTGACTTACTGAAGCCTTCTGTAGTGTTCATCTGGCTGTTGATGGTGATGCTCTCAGGATTGCTGGGGCACTCACGTGGGCTACTACTACTCCTGGCAGCCCCCAGGTATTTTCCCAGAGCCAACAATGTGCCTAGACTGCCCCTTGTGGTTCTTATCATAATTGCAGGAAGAGAGAGGGAGTGAACACAGAACTGGGTCTTGGGTGGGATATCTAGGACTTCCTGGTTTCACTCTTTACTGGCTATTTTCTTTCTTTCTTTTTCTTAAGTTATTTTGTTTATTTTTGGCTTGCAGGATCTTAGTTCCCCAACCGGGGATCGATTGGGGAACCCAGCCCCCTGCACTGGACCACCAGGGAAGTCCCATCAGTGTCTAATTCAAACATAAGATCAGGAATTGGGGCTTTGGAAAAGAAAAGCCAGGTCACTCCAGCAGTAAGTTATCTAAAGTTTTCTTAAAGGGACTTTCAGAGGTGAGGGCAGCCTGTTTTCTTACATAGCTGTTTTGCTGCTGTGTCACACAGCTGGCAATTATCTATGGCTGTCTTTGCAATGGATGCCTCAGATATCAAACCAGAAAAGTGAGGCACTTAAACTACAGCCTCATAGCATTTCTCTGAGGGCTTTCTGGCTCCAGGAGCTGTTCTACCTGCACAGACTGCTGCAGGAAAAATGGTCAATTAAAGAGGTCTGGGAGTTAGGTCATCAAAACCTAACTTCCTGGCTCCTGGATGGGACACTTTTGAGGTGCAGGTATATGCAGTCTCACTGGAGGTCCATTCCCACAGCTGCAAGCTGCTCATTCAACACTTAACTTTCCTCTCGTCCCTTATCTCCACACTCCTTCTCCAATGCATGAAAATGAAAAGTGAAAGTGAAGTCGCTCAGTCGTGTCCGACCATTAGCAACCCCATGGAGTGCAGCCTACCAGGCTCCTCCATCCATGGGATTTTCCAGGCAAGAGTACTGGAGTAGGGTGCCATTTCCTTCTCCTTCAACAAGCTTACCCTCTGGATAAACTACTTGCACTCAAATCTTTATCTTAAAGTTGTTTTGTGTGTGTGTGAGGGGGAGAGGTTCAGAAACTAAAACTAATTGCTAATAACCTAAGCCAAGAGACTTTCTGTTATTATTTCCCTGACCTTGCAATTCCTTCCACAGCATCTGTGACTCCTGGGCTCTAAAGTTATTAGTCAGGGAGAAATGTGGCTTTGAATCCCAAGAGACAAATGTTGTTATTCATCAGCGTGAATAAAGACTGAATAATAATCAGATTCTTTTGTTTATAAAGCCAAAGCAAGACCTTCATTTATTAAAAATTTTGAGAAATCTGAACACTAAGCTGTGTTGAACCAATCAATCATTTATAACTCATTTCAAGAGCCTTATGTTAAGACCAGTATGAATTCCCTGTACAGACCCAACCTTTTCTCACCCAAATCACTTACCCTCTCAGCGGCTCCATTTTTCCTCTTTGTGAAATGGAGATAATCATACTCACCAGCTCCTTCACAAGGACATTGTGAGGATTAATGAGTTAATGCTGGGAAGCACGTTTCTGCCTTAGATGAATGTTTCTATATAAATGCAAATGATTGCATTACAGCTAGGATTCCATGTACAAATGCAATGACTTTAGATCCTCAATTCACTCATAACATTGAGAAGTGCTTCTAATCTGAACACAGCTTCCTCCATTTTTTTTTTTTTTTTTTTTTTGTCCACTAGAAAAAGCAATCATTGTGAAGGGTAGCCAGGAATGTTACAGTTGTTCCTGATTCTTTTCCCCAGACTTTCCTCTGATGGCTTGCTGGTTATGCATATGTTGTCTATTTAGCAACTTACCAAGTTATTCCTTTGTCACTGCTTGGGCTACCAGGTGTCCCATCACTCCTGCAGCCCTTTGAGGCTTATTTAAATAAAAGAGAATCAGTCTATATCTTACTTTTTCAATTCTTACAGAATTCCTTTTTCTCCTGATTCACCCCCTCTGAAATCTGATTAGGTGGATTCTGGGCAGTCATCAGAGAAGAGAGGAGTAAAGTTCCCTGTACTCCTTTGATCGAATTCTCCTCTGCATAAAACTTGGCCAGCACTCCATGATCCGTAGGATGACATCCACACTCCTGAGCCTGGCACTCCGCCAAGCCCATTTATAATCCTACCACAAGGCTCTTTCCATCCTTCTGTTACCACCCACCTGCACAAAGAGAAACGCCTTCTCTTGTCCCCCTTACAGTTCCAAAGACCCAGATTTAGTCCTTTTTTGTCCATTATTACCTGTGCGACCTTGTACAAATTCTTTTCCAACTTAAATTTTTTTATCTACATAGCATATGTGTGGTATAAAATTCAAGTCACACAAAATGTAAAAACAAGTCTCCCCACCCATATCCTTGTGTTCCTCACCCTCAGAGGCAATCACTGTTAGCAGTTTATAATGAACCTTTCTAAATATAGTCTACATATACACAAAAGCATGTACAAATATCCACAAAATAACTTGCTAGGGTTTTGATTGGGATAGCATAAAATCTATAGATCAAGTTAGGGAGGACAGACATCTTGTCAGTATTGAGACAATCTTCTACAACCTTCTTATTCATATACATGGGATATTTTCTCCACTTATTTAGATCTTTTTTTATTTCTTTCATCTGCATTTTGCAGTTTTCCTCATATCAGATCAGATCAGTTGCTCAGTCGTGTCCGACTCTTTGCAACCCCATGAATCGCAGCACGCCAGGCCTCCGTATCCAACACCAACTCCCGGAGGTCATTGAGACTCACTTCCATCGAGTCAGTGATGCCATCCAGCCATCTCATCCTCTGTCGTCCCCTTCTCCTCCTGCCCCCAATCCCTCCCAGCATCAGAGTCTTCTCCAATGAGTCAACTCTTCGCATGAGGTGGCCAAAGTCCTGGAGTTTCAGCTTTAGCATCATTCCTTGCAAAGAAATCCCAGGGCTGATCTCCTTCAGAATGGACTGGTTGGATCTTCTTGCAGTCCAAGGGACTCTCAAGAGTCTTCTCCAACACCACAGTTCAAAAGCATCAATTCTTCGGTGCTCAGCCTTCTTCACAGTCCAGCTCTCACATCCATACATGACCACAGGAAAAACCATAGCCTTGACTAGGCGAACCTTTGTTGGCAAAGTAATGTCTCTGCTTTTGAATATGTGATCTAGGTTGGTCATAACTTTCCTTCCAAGGAGTAAGCGTCTTTTAATTTCATGGCTGCAGTCACCATCTGTAGTGATTTTGGAGCCCAGAAAAATAAAGTCTGACACTGTTTCCACCGTTTCCCCATCCATTTCCCATGAAGTGATGGGACCGAAAGCCATGATCTTCATTTTCTGAATGTTGAGCTTTCCTCATATAGCTTTTACATTTTGTTAGATTTATACCTAAGTGTTTAGTTTTGGAGGTGCTAGTGTAAATGACTTTGCATTTTAAATTTCAAATTTTGGTATGTAAGAAAGCAATTGACTTTTTGTGCATTAACCTAGTATCCTGCAATCTTGCTATAATTGCTTATTAGTTCCCAAGTTTTCTTGGTTGATTTTTGGGGATTTTTCTACATAGACAAGCATGCCACCTATGAACAAAGTTTTGCTTCTTCCTTTTCAATCTGTATTATTTCCTTTTCTTTTTTACTGCATTTTCTAGGAGCTCCAGTGTGATGTTTGCTGTTGTTGCTGTTATTTCTGTATGCTATTGAATAGCAGTGTTAATAGAGGACACCTGGTCTTATTCCTGATTTCATTAGGAAAGCATCTAGTTTCTCCCTGTATTAGTTTGCTAGGGCTGACATAACAGAGTATCACAGACGGGGTGACTTAGGCAGAAATGTATTGTCTCATAATTCTGGAGGCTAGAAGTCTGAGATCGAACTGTCGCAGGGCTGGTTTCTTCTGAGCTCTCCCTCCTTGGCTTGTGAATGCCTGTCTTCTCTCTGTGTCTTCACGAGGCCTTCCGTCTGTACCTCTCTGTGTCCTCATTTCCCTTTCTTACATAGGTAACCAATCAGATTAGGGTCCACCCTAATGAGCTCATTTTAGTTTAATTACCTCTTTAAAGACCTTACCCCCCAATACAGTCCCAGTCCCAGGTCCTAGTGGTTAGGACTTCCAATATATGAATGGGATGCAGGGAGGGAGACACAATTCAGCCCATAACTCTCACCACTCACTGTGATGTTCGCTGTTGCTGTTTTTGTAGATATTCTTTACAAAGTTGAGGAGTTATTCTCTATTCCTGGTTTGTTAAAAGAGCATATATATATATACTATTTAGAATAACAGAAACTACATCGTTAAATGGTCTTATAAAGACACAAATCGAATGTCATCACTCCCTTGGGCAAAACTTTTCAGTATTTCCCATTTCTGTGTCACCCCGCCTGGCCCAGTGATCTCGTCTGTCAGAGTTTTCATCTCGTACCACTTTCTCCTTCCTGCTCTTCTCAGAGTACCCTGGCCTGCTTGTTTCCTCTGAAAGAAGGCCTTCTGTGTCACAGACTTCCTGCCGTGTACTCTCTAGGTGTGCTGTTTATGATAGTTGTAGTTATATGTTTTTATTTAATGTTGTTTTTCCCCACTACTACTCCATGAGACAGTTCAGTTCAGTCGCTCAGTCGTGCCCGACTCTTTGTGACCCCATGAACTGCAGCACACCAGGCCTCCTGTCCATCACCAACTCCCGGAATTTACTCAAACTCATCTCCATTGAGTCAGTGATGCCATCCAACCATCTCATCCTCTGTCATCCCCTTCTTCTCTTGCCCTCAATCTTTCCCAGCATCAGGGTCTTTTCAAATGAGTCAGCACTTGGAATCAGGTGGCCAAAGTACTGGAGTTTCAGCTTCAACATCAATCCTTCCAATGAACATCCAGGACTGATCTCCTTTAGGATGGACTGGTTTGATCTCCTTGCAGTCCAAGGGACTCAAAAGTCTTCTCCAACACCACAGTTCAAAAACATCAATTCTTCAGTGCTCAGCTTTCTTTATAGTCCATCTGTCACATCCATACATGACCACTGGAAAAACCATAGCCTTGACTAGATGGCCCTTTGTTGACAAAGTAATGTCTTTGCTTTTTAATATGCTGTCTAGGTTGGTCATAACTTTCCTTCCAAGGAGTAAGCGTCTTTTAATTTCATGGCTACAATCGCCATCTGCAGTGATTTTGGAGCCCAGAAAAATAAAGTCAGCCACTATTTACACTGTTTCCCCATCTATCTGCCATGAAGTGATGGGACTGGATGCCATGATCTTAGTTTTCTGAATGTTGAGCTTTAAGCCAACTTTTTCACTCTCCTCTTTCACCTTCATCAAGAGGCTCTTTAATTCTTCTTCACTTTCTGCCATAAGGGTGGTGTCATCTGCATATCTGAGGTTATTGATATTTCTCCTGGCAATCTTGATTCCAGCTTGTGCTTCCACCAGCCCAGCGTTTCTCATGACATACTCTGCGTATAAGTTAAATAAGCAGGGTGACAATATACAGCCTTGACGTACTCCTTTTCCTATTTGGATCCAGTCTGTTGTTCCATGTCCAGTTCTAACTGATGCTTCCTGACCTGCATACAGATTTCTCAAGAGGCAGGTCAGATGGTCTGGTATGCCCCTCTCTTCGAGAATTTTCCACAGTTTATTGTGATCCACACAGTCAAAGGCTTTGGCATAGTCAATAAAGCAGAAATAGATGTTTTTCTGGAACTCTCTTGCTTTTTCCATGATCCAGCGGATGTTGCCTTTTCTAAAAACCAGCTTGAACATCTGGAATTTCATGGTTCACATATTGCTGAAGCCTGGCTTGGAGAATTTTGAGCATTACTTGACTAGCGTGTGAGATGAGTACAATTGTGTGGTAGTTGGAGCAGGAATAATGTCTATTTTGATCATCTTTATTTCCTGATAAATAAATCTGTAAAGTTAGGTTAATTATCACTGACCTAGTTTTTTTTTTTTTTTTTGGCCACACCACGTGGCATGTGGGATCCTAGTTCCCCGACCATGGATCAGACCTTTCCCCCCTGCAAGGGAAGCATAGTCTTAACCAATGGACTTCCAGGAAAGTCCCTGACCTAAAGTTTTTTAACCAAGTTCTCTATCAATTGAATCCTGTTATGTTACTATGTTTTTCTTATTAATGTACTCCAGAGAAACAGAATCCATAGGGTTATAGAGAGAGATATAAGAGGAGATTTATAACCAGGCCTGGGGTCACCTGGTTACAGAGGCTAAGCTCCACAATTCGCTGTCTGCAAGCTGGAGAGCAATTCAGTCTCTAGAGACCAGACACTAGAGGCAAGTCTCCTGGATCAGAGCCAGGGATTTGTTCAGGAAGGAATGGGAACCTAAATCTTGGAATGGTGACATCTGGATAGATGCACTTGAGAACCTCGAACCCTCTGAGTCTGTAGAAGTGGCCTCTATGCCCCTGGTCAGAGAATAGCAGCCCACTCCTCACCTGAAGAACACCTAAGGCCTCAAGTATGGCCGATGCCCTGTGCTCAAGATGATATTTACTGGGACTTGCCTGGTGGTCTAGTGGCTAAGATTCTGCACTCCCAATAGGTTTGATTCCTGGTCAGGGAACTAGATCCCACAGGCTGCAACTGAGTTCACATGCCACACCTAAAGATCCCACGTGCTACAATTAAGATCAAAGATCCGGTGTGCCACAAGTACAATCCAGTGCAGTCAAACTAATAAATTTTTTTCTTTTAAAGATGATATGTGCCATCCTCCTCAGATTCAGCAGTCTCCTCCCCTCCTGGCCACTAGACCATTAACAAAAGACAAATCTCACTGTGGCCTGATTGAGAAAGAGCTGTTTTTGCCATGGGGAGAAAGAGAATACGCACTGAAGGAGCTTCAAGACCTGAGTGGAGCACAGTGCACTAGTCTGGATAAGGGACAGTTTGAAACGCTGAGGGCACCATATTGTGACTCAGGAATTAATTTCCTGGCAGTGGAGCCCGCCCTAATGTGCTCTTGGGATGGCTTTTAGAAATTATGGGGGGGAAGTAATCCACATTAAAAGAAGCAGAGATGTTAGAAGTGCTTTTGCAGAGTGCTCAGGATGGTATCTGAAGGCTCAGAGATGAATGAATCAATTATTTAGAATCAAGGACTCACTTTGTTCCTTGAGAAGGTCCAGATGATGCTTCATTCTCTTGTGCAATAAGGGATGTACAAATGAGAGCACAGAGCACTCCTGAGACACTTGGTTGTGGGGTCCTCCACTGCATAGGGCTGACCATTCTGGAGGCTGTTACAGAACTGTCCTCCTTAATGACAATGTGGATGGGGGGATTCTGGAACAGCAGAAGCTGGGTGGTAGACCTTAACCACCACCAACAAGGGGAACTTAATTACTGTAATGTTTGGTGAGGATGGATGGGTCAGTTCATCAGTGTGTGTGTGTATGTGTGTTAGTTGCTCAGTTGCATCCAACTCTTTGCAACCCGTGAACAGGCTCCTCTCTGTCCATGGGATTCTCCAGGCAAGAATACTAGAGTGGGTTGCCATGCCCTTCTCCAGGGATTGAACCTTCCCAACCCAGGGATTGAACCTGGGTCTTCTGCATTGCAAGCACATATTATTTACTGTTTGAGCCACCAGGGAAGCCCTCAGTTCATCAGAGGGGACCACAAACAGAATGTGCTGCACTCCAAACCGATTCAGGAGTGTTCTTCAAGGACAGTAGTGAGTGGAGGGCTGAGTTTCAGGCAGCACACCAGGTCATCTACTTGTGGAAGAGAGAAATGTCTGAGTAATGGTATCATGGAAGGTTAAGCAGATACTATTGGGACTTACCAAGTTGTCGAGAGGGGAGTAGTGGGAACTGTCCACCCAAGTGTGGAGAAATAGTTTAATACTCACATTGTTATAATTGCCACTGCCCAGTGATAATAAAACGTGACCTGTCTTTTAAGAATTTCTAAATTTTCTACAGATCCTTCTTGCTCACACAGGCATGGACCACTTCTACCAGTGGTGATCCCCTAGGTTCACCATTGCGCATCAGCTGTGGTGAATAACTCAATAGGTTGTCAGAGGTTTGGATAGAGTAAGCCTGGGGGCCTAGAGGAATGCGCTAAAGTGAGAGGGGTCTTTGCATGCCCCATGGATGTTCACCAGAGTAGATCCATTGCAGAAGAGACATTAAACAGGAGTTTCCCAAAATTTCAGATTTAAAAAAAAAATTGTAGTCATACCACACAGCATATGGAACCTTAGTTTCCCCACCAGGGCTGGAACCCATGCTCCCTGCTTTGGAAGGCAGAGTATTAATCACTGGACCACCAGGGAAGTCCCAAAATCTCTGGTGACTTCTATCACCAGCCATCTGGTACCCGAAAAAGAAAAATGGCCGAAATGGAGGCTCTGACAACAGCACTGACTTTCTCACACTGATATGGCTTCGTGTGACTTATGCTCCAGAGCTCCCTGCGGGGTCCTGTTGAGGACGGTATAACAATATATCCATGGTAGGCAGAACCCTACAATGGCTGCCAATGACCCACATCCTTGCATGATCCCTTCCCCTGAGTATAGACAGGCTCTGTGATTATGATGGAATATCCCTCCTGTGACTCTGTGGCATTATACAGCAAAAGTGAAGAAGTTTTGCAGTTGTAGTTAAGGTCCCTAGTCCATTGACTCAAGAATCTGAAGTGAGCCTAACCTAACCAGGTGAGCCTTTCAAAGCCTGCCTAGGCTTTTCCTGAGAAAGGGAGCCCAACGAGGAGGTATCTGCAGGGGTCAAGGCAGGAAGTGAAGGTGGCTGGACTGGGGAGAAGATGGGGAAAAGTGGTCAGATAAGATCAGATCAGATCAGATGCTCAGTCGTGTCCGACTCTTTGCGACCCCATGAATCGCAGCACGCCAGGCCTCCCTGTCCATCACCAACTCCAGGAGTTCACTCAGACTCACGTCCATTGAGTCAGTGATGCCATCCAGCCATCTCATCCTCTGTCGTCTCCTTCTCCTCCTGCCCCCAATCCCTCCCAGCATCAGAGTCTTCTCCAATGAGTCAACTCTTCGCATGAGGTGGCCAAAGTACTGGAGTTTCAGCTTTAGCATCATTCCTTCCAAAGAAATCCCAGGGCTGATCTCCTTCAGAATGGACTGGTTGGATCTCCTTGCAGTCCAAAGGACTCTCAAGAGTCTTCTCCAACACCACAGTTCAAAAGCATCAGTTCTTTGGCGCTCAGCCTTCTTCACAGGTTGCAGACAAATTTTGGAGGCAGAGCTGACTGACTTGCTAATGGCTTAGGGAAGAATTCCCACAACAGCAACCCTTACAGCTCTTCGATCAACTCTAATTCAACTAACACTGATGGAGAATTCATTTTCAGACAGGTCTAATTGACAATCTTCTTTTCTGTAGAAAATAAGCCCACCTCATATAGTTCTGCCACTCCTAGATCAGTTCAGTTCAGTTCAGTTCAGTCACTCAGTAGTATCCGACTCTTTGTGACCCCATGAATCACAGCACTCCAAGCCTCCCTGTCCATCACCAACTCCTGGAGTTCACTCAGACTCACGCCCATCGAGTCAGTGATGCCATTCAACCATCTCATCCTCTGTCGTCCCCTTCTCCTCCTGCCCCCAATCCCTCCCAGCATCAGAGCTCAGCATAGTGTAAATGCCTGAAAGTTCGCCTTTTTGATTTGATCCCGGTGTCTCTGACATTAAGCTTTGATTGCTGAGGCATTCACTTCAATAAACACATTGCCAGCTACGTGACTGAAGAGCCAGGCCGCCCCACCCCTGAAGTTCCTCTGTTCTATTTATTTTTATTGGTGTATAGATGTAGAGAAGTTCCTTTGTTTTAGAGATCTCTGGTTGACTTAGATAACTGACCCTATTTGCTTGTTTTGCCTTTGCCATCTTTAATTCCCACTCTTTAACATTTAAATTCAACAGGAGTGAATCTGTGAAATCCTAGGTACTCCACCCTCAGCCTCCAAAGAAAGAATTCCAGGCCCGTATTGACTCTCTCTACCAGAGACCTTACCGTGCAATTCCACGTGTGCCATGGGCCGTCTAGGACCTATGGGTAATAAACTTGTTTTTCAAAAGTTCCCTGATAGTTTCTGCTGACTGTAATAAAGTATACAAAACATGTGTGTGTGTTCAGTCGTGTCTGACTCCTTGCGACCCCATGGACTGTAGCCTGCCAGGCTCCTCTGTCCATGGAATTTCCTGGGCAAGAATACTGGAGTGAGTTGCCATGTTGTACAACCATCACCACTATCCATTTTCAGAAATTTTTCATCTTTCTGAACAGAAACTCTATATCCATTAAATACTAATTCTCATTCCCCTCACCTCCTAAACTCCTCCTTGATAACCTCTATGTGTCTTGCAATCATAATAAGATCCACAACAGCGGTGCAACCACACTATTGATTCTGAAAGGAGAAATGTCTTCGGTGGCTCCCTTGGGAGTGCCCCCAGGCATCTCTAGCCCGTAGATCACTATGGATAGGTGAGACCAACACAAAATCTCCAGCCTCTGACGGCCACAGAGAAGTCACCTCCCTCTTCCACTTGTCAGATGTCAGTCACTGCTTGCTCACATCCTTCTCTTTGTAGGCTCAGCCCTACGCAGTTTTCAAACCTAAGAAAACTCAGCCAGGCAAGAAATGAGAGCTTGCCCCAGTAGTGAGTAGGAGCATGGAAATAATTGCTATACCAAAGATGCAGAGACTCCTGCTGTGAGCACTGAGCAGTAGCCTGCCTCTAATCCTACCCCCAGCAAAGAGACACTCACGTGGCTTCCAGGTATAGCCAGTCTGTCTGGTTTGCCCACTAGGGTTCTCTGCCCCCAAGCAACTGCCCCACTGGGAATGAAGCTTGACCCTGAATCCGAGCTAGGTAGACCATAACTCAGGTTCCCTTTACTAAGTGTATTATGCTTGCTTCCCTTCAGTCAGTCAGTTAAGTCCCTCAGTTGTGTCTGACTCTTTGCGACCCCATGGACTGCAGCACACCAGGCCTCCCTGTCTATCACCAACTCCCAGAGCTTGCTCAAACTCATGTCCATCGAATTGGTGATGCCATCCAACTGGTGATGCCATCCAACCATCTCATCCTCTGTAGTTCCCTTCTCCTCCCGCCTTCAATCTTTCCCAGCATCAGGGTCTTTCTCGATGTGTCAGTTCTTCAGATCAGGTGGCCAAAGCATTGGAGCTTCAGCTTCAGCATCAGTCCTTCCAATGAATATTCAGGACTGATTTCCTTTAGGATGGACTGGTTGGATCTCCTTGCAGTCCAAGGGACCCTCAAGAGTCTTCTTCAACACCACAGTTCAAAAGCATCAATTCTTTGCTGCTCAGCTTTGCTGTCCAACTCTCACCTCCATACATGAGTACTGGAAAAACCATAGCCTTGACTAGACTGACCTTTGTTGGCTAAGTAATGTCTCTGCTTTTAAATATACTGTCTAGATCGGTCATAGCTTCCCTCCAGGACTCTTGCTATTCCTTGCCCTGACTCTGAGTCCTCCCTGACTTACAAATCTGGAAACCCACCAGACACTGAGAATCACTGCTGTCCAGAAATCCTGTGCTGTGCCCAGTTTTCTGAGTCAAGTTTCCCCTCTTGGAGAGTACCCATTGACCTAGAGTAACCTGGAGTTTGTTGCATCCCCATGGACTTGTTGATTTGATGGCACATCTTTTTCTCAGAGAGAGCTCATGTCCTGGGGGTTTCTCTACAGCACTGCCACTTTCTGACAGTGGAATGTCCCAGCATGCCGTGCAGCATGGGCTGTGGATTGTGACATGTGACTGAAAGAATATTAGAACTGGAAGGAATCTTACAGATCATCTTGTCAACTGTTCCTCTACCTTTTCTTTGAACCACACATCTGAGGGAAAAACACAAATAGCAGTGGGTGTCTGCTCTTTATAGACAAGAAAACAAGCCCAGTAGCTAAGTGCCTTACCAAAGGTCTTAAAGCAAGTTATGATTACAAATTAATTGCCTAGCATTTAGTAGATTTTATATATCATTAAGAGTTGGATCTTTTTTCTGGTAACTTGAGCTTATTACTGATGAGAATTTTGTGAGTTAGTGTGCACACAATTAAATTCAACTTTTAAAATATCTGCTCATCTCTTTCAGGGATTATGCTAGGAACTGAAACGATAATATATAAGACAGAATTCTTTACTCCTGAGGTTTAAAAAAAAAAAGTTAAATGTGTTTAACAACTCTTGCATAGAAATGGTAACCCTGATAGACTGATGGTGAGGGTCACCATTTTCTTAAGATTCAGATGAATAAAGCTAATACAGAGCATACAAAGCAGATAATAAAAATGTGCATGGATTGTAAGGTATTTTAGCAATTTTGTTCTAAACCAGAGTCTTAAGCTGTACTTTTCCCAACCAGTTTTTTCAAAGAATGAAATAACATTGTACTACATTTTACTCAGTCTCTTATCTAAAGAGCAAAAGACTGACTTTTAATAAAAGCTAGCAAGATAAAAATGATAAGTGATTGAAAGAGAGCAAGATTGAGAACAAAAAACAGAGATGAGATCGACGATTGAATAGAATGGCTTGAAAAAAGACAACAGGGAATCGCAGTTTAATAAAAAGAGAGGCTAAAAGAAAGATGCTAGGACATTTGTTTGTGTGGAATGCCGCACGAGAACACCACACACTGGGTGGTGTAAACAACAGAGATTTACTTTTTCAGTTGTCTGGGGACTAGAAGTCCAAAATCAAGGCGTTGGTAAGATCAGTTTTGGCTAAGGCCTCTTTTCCTGACCTGTAGACACCTGTCTTTCCACTGTGTCTCTGTGGCTATTCCTCTGTGAGTTCAAAAGAGAGAGATCTCTAGTGTCTCCTTATTAGGACATCAGTTCTACCAGATTATGGCTCCACCCTTTTGACTTCATTCAACCGTTACTACCTTCTTAAGGGCCCAATCTCCAAATAGAGTCACACTGAAGGTTAGGGCTTCATATGAACTGGGGGAGGGGAGCACATATCAGTCCATCACAGGCTCTTCTTCAGCATTTTTTCAATAGTATGCACTAAACTTACTCTTTTTTCCTGAAAGTTGTCTCATGTATTCAAAGGAGAGACAACAAAGAATTAGTGTTTGTCGGGGTAACAACAACTCTGCCATCATTGCACAATGTGTATTGTGTGAGTAACGGGCTTGTCAGTCCCCAGGGAGCATGCGATACCTGAATTCATCTCCTATTCACATAAATGCAATGCAGATGATTTGCTACTTGTCATGTTCCGTGACAACCCACTCTGCACTGATCAAACCAATTAGTAACAACTCCCAGCCATACCCATAATTTTGTTCAGGCCTTTGCTATCACTGAATAGCTTAGTTTTATTTTCTCTTCTGGCAATACTGTGAGTTGTCTATATATGGTTATATTGATAGCATATACAATAAAACTGATGCAATGGATTCTTGGTATCTGATACAGTAGAAAAAGGCAAATACTACAAAGGCCATACAAGCCTAAAGGCTAAACTACATTTCTTCCTTGAGCATCGAAGTTATACTATTGGTTATTTTGTGAAGCTTTTTATGTAAAATTCAATGCTGTAAATATTAATATTTATATGAATAAATAATAAATATCAATCAGTTATGCATTTATCTCAAGAAACAAAAAACAATGAAAAGAAAGTAGATAAAGGAATATTCTAAGCAATATACTAAAATAGAAACCATAAAGGAAAATGTTGACAGATTTGACTACAGAACTTATTTTTAAACTTCTGGAGCAAAACAGGTCCTAAATAAAAATCAAATACAAGTAACAAACTGGGAAAAATATATGTAACATGGTAAAGATATAATTAATACACTTGGTATATACAAATAATTTTCAAGTTAATAAAAATCAGCAAACACATCAATAGAACAATAAATGCAGATCAAACTGAAAATTGACAAACAGAAACTAACAAGCTATTACAAAGATGGAAAATTTAAAATCCATATTTGACAAAAATCCAAATCAAAAGAAAATGAAAATAGTTTGAATCTATGAAGATAAGAATTTAAAGTCCAGATTTTGCCAGGAGCTGACATGGGAATGGGGAAGTTGACCTGCTCATCTACTACTATTGATAAAAGTGCAAACCAATGTAAATTTCATTTTAGAAGGTTGTATTGAATATTGTCACTCTTGTTGTTTTCCAGTCACTAAGTTGTGTCTGACTCTTCGCGAACACCGAATATATGTTTTGAAATTTAAAACACATATTAACTCGCTCAAGGTGGTGACCTAAGCAAATGTGTTTCTCTCTCATATCTGCCAGAATCTCACTGAAGAATTGGAAAATACATAAAAGGAAATTTTTTTTGCCTGATGAGGAAACTGAATAAGAAACCCATTGTCTAAAATCAAGGCCTGATACACAGCTGAACACCACCTCCCCCGATGGTTTCTAGGAGGAACTGCAAGTTCAGAGTCAGTTAGAGCTGGGATAAGTCATGGAATGAGATAATTTAATTAATTGTACTGTTTGTAGATAGAATACCTAATGGAGGCGTTTGCTTGCGAGTTAGATATGATCGGAAAAAAATTCTAAATACGTAAAAAGGGAAAAGTGCCAAGGAGAGCACTGGAACCCAAGAGAGAAGTTAAATGAAACCCAGGGAAGCTTTGCAACCCCACAGCAGACACAAAGGGAGAAAGCAAGTGGAGCGACATGCTGGGCACGAAATACACAATAGCACTCGGATGCCACATCAGGGCTTTCTTGCTGCAGCAAATGAGGGACCTAAGCTTGGCTGGCTTCTCCCACCTGTGCCATCTTCACCCGCTCTGAATGGAATCCTGTCTGTCAGCACATTCCTGACCACTCTCCTATTGGTGAGAAAAGCCATCGTGGAGATGCCCTGGGGTACCTGGGCCAGCCTGAATGCTGCATGACCAAGTGTGTCATTGAAAAATATGCATGAACAAGTTACTCAAAGCAGACAGTCCAAGCAAAACAAGAGCCTGAAGAAAAGCTTTAAGATAAACGAAGTGGAACAACCCACGCCAGAAGAAAGAGGTATTTCATGAATACAAGAGACCATGCAAAAACTTCTAATTATTGTCCTCAAATCTGAAGACACAAAGAACTTGCAAAAGATTCAAACTGCCATAAAAATTTTTTTGTAAAGGATGTTGAGAAAGGAGAGTTCTTGGAGATTAAAAATGTTTATCACAAAGGTTTATTTGAGAATTATAAGACTGACTCAACATTAGAAAATGAATTCATAGTGTATATTACTAACCTAGTAAAGGAAAACCTTAGGTTATCTCAATGGATAGGGACATATCTGGATAAAATTTAAAATTCATTTCTTATTTAAAAATTTATTATTGAATGAAGAATACAAAGAGAAAAGGTAAAATACGTTTTGACATGAGAAAATGTCCGTGATACATTATTAAGTGTGACTACAAAGCTGAATACAAAGTGTGATCATATAGATCAGCAGTTCCCAGCCTCAGCCATGTTGACATTTTGGGCCAGGTAATTCTTTGTTGTAGGGGGCTGTCCTGCGCATTGTAGGATGTTTAACACCATCTCTGAACCCAGTACATTAAAGATCTTTAGTATTCCCAATGGTACTTCTCTCTTGACCCAGAAGTGACAACCAGCAAGTCTGAGGACAATGCTGGATGTCCCCTGGAGGTCACAGTGACCCTGGATTGAGAACCACTAATATAGGTGTGAGGCTTCCCAGGTGGCACAGTGGTAAAGAATCTGCCTGCCAACGTGGGAGATGGAAGAGATGCAAGTTCAATCCCTGGAGAAGGAAACAGCAACCCACTCCTGTATTCTTGCCTGGAAAGTTCCATGGACAGAGGAGCCTGGTGGGCTACAGCCCGCGGGGTTGCAAACATGACTTAGTATGACACTCAGTGCTAATACTTAGTTGTTAACTTAGTCAACATCTATATACAACACAATATAGCTGTAGGGATGAGTACGGCCCTATCTAGACCAAAGTCTTAACAATGAACATTAAGAATACTGGAAGATGTGTGAGCCTTTCCCACAGACTGATCTGGATCCTGTATGTATTGCTTACAGGAGTAGGGGTGGGAGTGGGGCGTGGCTGGAATTGCTGTAATTAGAGAGCTGATGGTTTACAATTTTTCAAGCTAAGAAGGCTGTATCGCTCTAATGGACAGGTTGCTCTATACAGTACTCTGTGCACAGCTGCCCTCTACTGGAGAGAATGACAATTTGCCCAGGTTCATTCAAACTGGAACTAATTTCTCAAGTATTCATTTTGTTGCTGTTTAGTTGCCAGGTCATGTCCAAATCTTTGCAGTCCCATGGACTTTAGTCTGCCAGGCTCCTCTGTCTGTGGGATTTTCCAGGCAAGAATACTGGAGTGGATTGCCATTTGCTTCTCCAGGGATTTTTCCTGACCCAGGGATCAAACCCAGGTCTCCTGCGCTGTGGGCAGATTCTTCACCACTGAGCCACCAGCTAAGTCTCAAGTGAAAGTGAAAGTGAAGTCATGTCCAACTCTTTGTGACCTCATGGACTGTAGCCTACCAGGCTCCTCTGTGCATGGGGTTTTCCAGGAAAGAGTTCTGGAGTAACGGTTTTGCCATTTCCTTCTCCAGGGGATTGTCCCATCCCAGGGATCGATCCCAGGTCTCCCGCATTGTAGGCAGATGCGTCTGAGCCACCAGGCATTTAACAAATATGGCTATTTTAGGTTCTGCGTTGAGCTTCAGGGATACAGATATGGGGAAAACACAATGCCTTCCCTCAGATAACTCACAGAAAATTGGGGGAGGCTTAAGAAAATTGATGCTTGCAGTACAGGGTACAGTGCTAAAATAGTAGTAGGCACAGATACTAGTAGATTATAGACAAAATATTCTTCTTTATATTCTACTTTGGCTTATTAACTGGTATGACCCATGTTTAAATCCTCATCTGACAAAATTATCCAGAAATTCCTTAATTTTTACTTTGGATGTGGGGTGTTGAGAGATTTAAAAATTACCAGTTAAATTTGAATTTCAGATAAATATTACACAGAACATACTTCAATTGAAAAAATACTTGTTTATCTGGTTTAAATTTAACTTGGCACCCTATACTTATGTTTATTGTTTGCCAAATCTGACCACCTCCCTAACCATGATTTGTCTAAGGACTCCAGGAACTTAGTAAGTGCAATGCATGTTGCCGGTGTTCAACTCTTTGTGAACCCATGGACTGTAGCCTGCCAGGCTCCCCTGTCCATGGGATTCTCCAGGCAAGAATACTGGAGTGGGTTGCCATGCCCTCCTCCAGGGGATCTTCCCAACCCAGTAAAGGAACCTGTGTCTGTTTCCTGCATTACAGGCAGATTCTTTACCACTGTGCCAGCCAGGAAGCCCTTGGGAGTAACAGAGGGGCCACTTTTCTTTAGGAAAGCTACCTGGAGAAAGGACTCAGTGATCAGCATGCTAGTGAACTGTTTCTGGTTTCTTATGCAGTCAATGGGTCTGTCATGGCTGGCACCACTCCTGTTACTCCCAACCTCTGCACCCATGCTAATGCTTGTGATAGAGCCACTGATCATCTAGCATTTTAAAGATGTAGAGATTTTTCAAGAGAAAAGAGTCTTTTTCTCCGGTTTGATGTCCCAAGCTTGTACTCCTAAGGCTATACAACCCCACTATAATACCAGGATAATTCCACATTGTCTGGAAGAGCTTCCACATTCAAGCCAGGCTAAGTATAGATGCTGGCCATTGTCACCACAGTTTCCCATTCTTCATCCTGTGCTCATCCTTGGGGGTCCTTCAGGGAGCTGCCCTTTCAGCATATCCCAGTAGCCACATCTAAGTTCATCAGAGAAGTTTTATATTGACCTTAGAGTTAGTCAAGGCCTCCATCTCTTTGCTCTCAAATAGCTCATTTGTTCTGGACTAAATCTGTACATATTCTTCCCAGTATCAAGATTTTCACACCAAGAGGGTAATGGAAATTGCAGCCATTTTTAAATCATGGAAGACTTACCACTACACTCTTTCCCTAAGGAATTGGGTGCATATTTGCCAGATAATTACAAAATTACTCAAGTGATTCTTTCTATATGGAGAAGATGCTGAAAAGTTTTACATGATAGATTTCTTCCCAGGAAATTAATAAATAATCATTCAAGAGAAAATATTTCTTTGGATTTCGGTCAACAGCATTTGTTGAGCAGCTTTTTCAAGTGCCTAGCACTGCCCTGAAACTACAGTAATTACCTTACAGAATATCAAAGACCTGAACTTATGAAGGTTATAACATTGTTAGGTGCTAAAAACTTTGACAGATAAACTACCTCTACTTTTGAAATTTGGTTAAAAAAATTTACTTATTCTTTTCAAATTTCTATTCGGGGTAGTATAGTAGAAAGTGAAAGTGAACACTTTCATGCATTGGAGAAGGAAATGGCAACCCACTCCAGTATTCTTGCCTGGAGAATCCCAGGGACAGAAGGAGCCTAGTGGGCTGCCATCTATGGGATCGCACAGAGTCGGACACGACTGAAGCGACTTAGCAGCAGTAGCAGTAGCAGCATAACAGAAAGTGGGTTTTAGAGCCAAAGCTCTTAGATTTGAATGCTTGCTCTATCCCTTATTAGCAGTGCTTAGGAAATTAGCTGATCTGAGCCTCAGATTCTCCAACTGTAAAATGAAATTAATGTCACTTTTCCAGGATTGTTTTCAGAAAAAGATAAGAATATGTAAAGGGCACAGTGTCTGGTAACACATACAAAATGTAGTGTCCCTCCAAAATAATTTACTGAAGCCCTTAAGGACTAGAAAATAGTCAACAGAAAATCAACTCTATCTGACTGTTTGAAAGTGTCAAAAGTTAGTTTTATCTCGTCTCTGTGTTGGAGAGAGAGGGAGAGAAGAGAACAGACCAATGTTTCTTTTTTTTTTGGCAGTGCTGTGGCGCATGCAGAATCTTAGTTCCCCAAACAGATATCAAACCCACATCCCCTGCACTGGAAGCGTGGAGTCAACCAGTCAACCAATCCCTCCTACTAAGGGATTCAAACTCGTGAAGTTTATGATGGCAACTTGCTGTAAGTAAGTGCCAGGCACTGTGCTGTATAAGGGGCACAAAGAAAACTGTCTTCAGTTCTCTGTCCTGAAGGAGCTTAGAATAAAAAAGAAAAATAAATATTAAATATTATAAATTCTATATTTACCTCTACATTCACACAAATTATATATGATTGAATATATGTACATATAATGTATATTGTGATAAATTATGTGAATTTTTAGTATCTTTATCTACCTCTACTTTTACAACGCGTGATCTACAACCCCTGTTTGGGCTACTTCAGTTCAGTTGAGTTGCTTATTCGTGTCCGACTCTTTGCGACCTCATGAACCACAGCATTCCAGGCCTCCCTGTCTATCACCAACTCTCGGAGTCCACCCAAACCCAGGTCCATTGAGTTGGTGATGCCATCCAACCATCTCATCCTCTGTCATCCACTTCTCCTCCTGCCCTCAATCTTTCCCAGTGTCAGGGTCTTTTCCAGTGAGTCAGTTCTTCACATCAGGTGGCCAAAGTATTGGAGTTTCAGCTTCAACATCAGTCCCTCCAGTGAACATCCAGGACTGATCTCCTTTAGGATGGACTGGTTGGATCTCCTTGCAGTCCAAGAGTCCAGGGGACTCTCAAGAGTCTTCTCCAACACTACAGTTCAAACACATCAATTCTTCAGTGCTCAGCTTTCTTTATAGTCCAACTCTCACATCCATACATGACTACTGGAAAAACCATAGCCTTGACTAGATGGACCTTTGTTGGCAAAGTAATGTCTCTGCTTTTTAATATGCTGTCTAGGTTGGTGATAGCTTTTCTTCCAAGGAGCAAGTGTCTTTTAATTTCATGGCTGCAATCACCATCTGCAGTGATTTTGGAGCCCCCAAAATAAAGTATCTCACTGTTTCCATTGTTTCCCAATCTATTTGCCATGAAGTGATGGGATGGGATGCCATGATCTTAGTTTTCTGAATGTTGACTTTTAAGCCAACTTTTTCACTCTTCTCTTTCACTTTCATCAAGAGGCTCTTTAGTTCTTCTTCACTTTCTGCCATAAGGGTGGTGTCACCTGCATATCTGAGGTTATTGACATTTCTTTCTGCAATCTTGATTCCAGCTTGTGCTTCACCCAGCCTGGCATTTCTCATGACGTGCTCTGCATATAAATTAAATAAGCAGAGTGACAATATACAGTCTGACGTACTCCAAGTGTCCTTACCTTGTCTTGAAGATCCTGGACGAGCCTCCAAGATGATAGCTTATGGTGAATGGTGAACGGTGCCCCCAGATTCATGGTCTCCAAAGGAGATTTAACACTGGGACCAAAGACAGTCTCAGTCACTCAGAACTTTGTGTCGACTTTATTTAAAGTGAAAGTGACAGAAAAAGCTTCTGACATAGACATCAGAAGGGTGCAGGAGAGTACCCACCTCACTAGTTGAAGCAGGGCCTTATATACTTCTCAACTAGCTGCTGAGAATAGATAAAAATTACCTCAAGGTTGTGAGAATTTTGCCCAGACCCTTTCCCAGTAACATACATCCTGGGATGACATCAGCATGAGAATAGCCAGAAGGAACAGCTTAATCCAGAGCTCAAGGCTGTGGAAGTTTTCCCCAGGCCTTGTCCAGTAATGTTCATCCAAAGCTCAAAAAAGACACGTCCTTGAACAAGAGATACTGCTGCCTACGAGCCCTACTTATCTAAGGCAAAAGAATGTGAAAAAGAAAGAATGTTCACCTCCTCCGTAAAGGGGACTTAGGCTTGGATTCCTTATCAACCTGCCGAGGTTAACTCTCTCAGCATCATTTGGGTTTCCTGTTCCAAAATGAATAGAGAAGGATGGTGCAGGCCTGCGAATGGAAAGTTAAGTTTAAGGGACTGGACTGGAGTAGCTAGATTCTATGCTCTAGATAATCCTTGAATCTGGCTATAATAGGCCATGCTATAATTAACACAAGAAGTCTTTAAAATCTTGTCATTTTCATCCCTCAAACTTGTTGTGAAGTGTTTACTACCTCCAAGCACAAGCTTCAGCTAAGGCAGTTGATCTTTAGCTGTCTAACAAACACTGTTTTTCAAAAACTTTTTGAATTACAGTCATCAAAAATGTACCAGAATGGCCCCTTCTGCGGATGCCTGGAAACTTTTTTTCACAGTGCCCACTCTACTCAGTTTTGTGGAAGAGAACCTAGGCCCCCAACAGAGTGGAAAGGATGCCAGTAGCAGGCATAGACCATTTAGCCATTTGACAAAATGATCTTTATTTAAGGTCTACCGTGTGCTTCCGATGCTGTAAAGAACAATACTGCATAGGAACCTGGAATGTCAGGTCCATGAATCAAGGCAAATTGGAAGTGGTCAAACAAGAGATGGCAAGAGTGAATGTTGACATTCTAGGAATTAGTGAACTAAAATGGACTGGAAGGGGTGAATTTAACTCAGAGGACCATTATATCTACTACTGTGGGCAGGAATCCCTCAGAAGAAATGGAGTGGCCATCATGGTCAACAAAAGAGTCTGAAATGCAGTACTTGGATGCAATCTCAAAAACGACAGAATGATCTCTGTTCATTTCCAAGGCAAACCATTCAATGTGACAGTAATCCAGGTCTATGCCCCAACCAGTAATGCTGAAGAAGCTGAAGTTGAACGGTTCTATGAAGACCTACAAAACCTTTTAGAACTAACACCCAAAAAAAGATGTCCTTTTCATCATAGGGGACTGGAATGCAAAAGTAGGAAGTCAAGAAACACCTGGAGTAACAGGCAAATTTGGCCTTGGAATACGGAATGAAGCAGGGCAAAGACTAACAGAGTTTTGCCAAGAAAATGCACTGGTCATAGCAAATACCCTCTTCCAACAACACAAGAGAAGACTCTATACATGGACATCACCAGATGGTCAACACCGAAATCAGATCGATTATATTCTTTGCAGCCAAAGATGGAGAAGCTCTATACAATCAGCAAAAACAAGACCAGGAGCTGACTGTGGCTCAGACCATGAACTCCTTATTGCCAAATTCAGACTGAAATTGAAGAAAGGAGGGAAAAGCACAAGACCATTCAGGTATGACCTAAATCAAATCCCTTATGATTATACAGTGGAAGTGAGAAATAGATTTAAGGGCCTAGATCTGATAGATAGAGTGCCTGATGAACTACGGAATGAGGTTCGTGACATTGTACAGGAGACAGGGATCAAGACCATCCCCATGGAAAAGGAATGCAAAAAAGCAAAATGGCTGTCTGGGGAGGCCTTGCAAATACCTGCAAAAAGAAGAGAAGCGAAAAGCAAAGGAGAAAAGGAAAGATATAAACATCTGAATGCAGAGTTCCAAAGAATAGCAAGAAGAGATAAGAAAGCCTTCTTCAGCGATCAATGCAAAGAAATAGAGGAAAACAACAGAATGGGAAAGACTAAGGATCTATTCAAGAAAATCAGAGATGCCAAGGGAACATTTCATGCAAAAATGGGCTCGATAAAGGACAGAAATGGTATGGACCTAACGGAAGCAGAAGATATTAAGAAGAGGTGGCAAGAATACACAGAAGAACTGTACAAAAAAGAGCTTCACGACCCAGATAATCATGATGGTGTGATCACTGACCTAGAGCCAGACATCCTGGAATGTGAAGTCAAATGGGCCTTACAAAGCATCACTAGGAACAAAGCTAGTGGAGGTGATGGAATTCCAGTGGAGCTATTCCAAATCCTGAAAGATGATGCTGTGAAAGTGCTGCACTCAATATGCCAGCAAATTTGGAAAACTCAGCAGTGGCCACAAGATTGGAAAAGGTCAGTTTTCATCCCAATCCCAAAGAAAGGCAATGCCAAAGAGTGCTCAAACTACCGAACAATTGCACTCATCTCACACACTAGTAAAGTAATGCTCAAAATTCTCCAAGCCAGGCTTCAGCAATATGTGAACCGTGAACTTCCTGATGTGCAAGCTGGTTTTAGAAAAGGCAGAGGAACCAGAGATCCAGTTGCCAACATCTGCTGGATCATGGAAAAAGCAAGAGAGTTCCGGGAAAACATCTATTTCTGCTTTATTGACTATGCCAAAGCCTTTGACTGTGTAGATCACAATAAACTGTGGAAAATTCTGAGAGAGATGGGAATACCAGACCACCTGATCTGCCTCTTGAGAAATCTGTATGCAGGTCAGGAAGCAACAGTTAGAACTGGTCATGGAACAACAGACTGGTTCCAAATAGGAAAAGGAGTATGTCAAGGCTGTATATTGTCACCATGTTTATTTAACTTATATGCAGAGTACATCATGAGAAATGCTGGACTGGAAGAAACGCAAGCTGGAATCAAGATTGCCGGGAGAAATATCAATAACCTCAGATATGCAGATGATACCACCCTTATGGCAGAAAATGAAGAGGAACTCAAAAGCCTCTTGATGAAAGTGAAAGTGGAGAGTGAAAAGGTTGGCTTAAAGCTCAACATTCAGAAAACGAAGATCATGGCATCTGGTCCCATCACTACATGGGAAATAGATGGAGAAACAGTGGAAACAGTGTCAGACTTTATTTTTCTGGGCTCCAAAATCACCGCAGATGGTGACTGCATCCATGAAACTAAAAGACGCTTACTCCTTGGAAGGAAAGTTATGACCAACCTAGATAGCATATTCAAAAGCAGGGACATTACTTGGCCAACAAAGGTTTACCTAGTCAAGGCTATGGTCTTTCCTGTGGTCATGTATGGATGTGAGAGCTGGACTGTGAAGAAGGCTGAGCGCGGAAGAATTGATGCTTTTGAACTGTGGTGTTGGAGAAGACTCTTGGGAGTCCCTTGCAAGGAGATCCAACCGGTCCATTCTGAAGGAGATCAGCCCTGGGATTTCTTTGGAAGGAATGATGCTGAAGCTGAAACTCCAGTATTTTGGCCACCTCATGCGAAGAGTTGACTCATTGGAGAAGACTCTGATGCTGGGAGGGATTGAGGGCAGGAGGAGAAGGGGACGACAGAGGATGAGACGGCTGGATGGCATCACTGACTCGATGGATGTGAGTCTGAGTGACCTCCGAGAGCTGGTGATGGATAGGGAGGCCTGGCGTGCTGCAGTTCATGGGGTCGCAAAGAGTCGGACACGACTGAGCGACTGATCTGATCTGATCTGTGTGCTTCCCTGGTGGCTCAGACTGTAAAGAACCCACCCACAATGGCGGGAGGCCTGGGTTCGATCTCTGGGTTGGGAAAATCCCCTGGAGACGGGCATGGCACCCCACTCCAGTCTTCTTGCTGGGAGAATCCCGTGGCCAGAGGAGCGTGGGGCGGGTGGGGGCAGAGGGGGCGGCTACAATCCATAGGGGTCTCAAAAAGTTCAACAGACTAAGCGAGACTTTCACTTCACTTTCACGTGGGCAAATAGCGTATGTGGTGAACACCCTTTTCACGTTGGGACACTGAACCCATGCTCAGGGTCCAGTCGCCCCCTGCCCCCACCCCCATCCTCAGATTCTGCCCCCCAAGGCCGCTGGCTCCTCTGCGCAGGCTCAGATGTGACATCTTCGGGGCAGACTCCTCCGCGTGCCTACGTACACGTGTCTGAGGAGCGCCGCTTCCTTCCTGAAGCTTCTTCGGCTACAGGTTGGTGGAAGTTCTGTATCGGCTGTATCGCCTCGAAAATTTGGATTCTGAAGAACTGGCTGGGCAAAGGATGCTCAAGGTTTGTGGGGCAAATGTGGCGTTTGTGGAGAGGCGATTTAGAAGCCAGCAAGGTGCCAGGTTGAATTCAAGAGAGAATGTTAAATTAACACGAAGTTCAGCATTTGGACCCAAAGGTGGGGCCTGCGAGGGGAGTGAACGCCCCGATGCCGAAAATGAACTTTTAGCTTCTCTTGGGTGACGCTGAGGCAGCGGGAGGGGGAAGCCCCATAGCTTGGACGCGGCCTCGCCCGCGCCGGGAGACCCGAGGTTCTCTGTCGCCCGAAAGCAGTGAAGAGGGCCTGGAATCCTGCGGGCCTTCGGAAGGAAGCCACTCGCGTTCGTTGAGGGTCGCAAAGGCTGAAGTGGGGGATGGGGGGTGGGGGCCGCCATCCTGGGGGCGGGGCCGCTCTGGTGGGCGTGGCTTCTCCGGGCGCCGGCTGCCCCTTCAGGTTCACACGCCGCCCGCGGCTGCGGAGCGCTAGACGCCGAAAGCCGCCGGGGTGACAGCTGCTCTCGAGGCGCCCCGAGGCGCTGAGCCGCCCGGGCCGCTTGGGCCGTCCGCGCGCAGCGTCGCCTCGGGACAGAGCCCGCGCTCTCCGAACGATGCCCGCCGGCGCTGGCCCTCCGCTGTCTCGCTGCAGGAGCGGGTGGACTTGGGGACGCTCTGGTAGGCGAGGGCGGCTCGGGAGCGGGGCGCGAAGGGCGTTCCGGCACCGGCGAGGGGTGAGCAGCCCCGCCGGGCGGGCGGACCTAACGCGCCCGGCGATGCGGCCGCCGCGTGTCCCGAGCTATGCGGCCGTTGTAAGGGCTGGGTGGAGTGTTTGCGAGGCTGCTGTGTCGTCGGTAGTTCTTGACTCGATTCAGTTCTCTGAACTTCTTGAAACGCCTAAGATCCCACGGTGGTGTGGGTGCAAAAACGTCTCCCAGGTAGTTTAGCTTGAGCCATTTCCTAAACTCGCGCCCACTTAGATCTTTCAAGGCGGTTTCCATCCTTCCCTTGCTTAGGGTTGAATTTTCTCCATTTGTTTGGAATGCTCAGTATTCCAATTAGTTTCTCAGTATTTATTTGATGTACTTGGCCGCCGTCATGACTGTGTGGAAAGAAACGACTTAGTAATGATTAATGATGTTACAGAAAGTCGGCTGAGGTTGTTGGTAACTGCAAGTTCCCTCAAGTTTTCAAAATCGTGGATTCCAAGTGCGATGTGAAGCATCCCAGCTGTGAGTGCATTATTCACTTTGGGGAGCGACAGATGAATATGGGACTGTTTGAAAGTATGAAGTCAGAGTGGCACAAAATTAAAACTTAAGTTTTTGAATTCTCCTTTCGACAGTGTGTCGTGTATGTGTAGAGGGAATAGAAGTAGTACAGGCTTTAAATGTCTTTGAGTTCACATTTAGAAAACTGTTAATTTCGTTTATGCTGCTGCTGAGTCACTTCAGTCGTGTCCGACTCTGTGCGACCCCATAGACGGCAGCCCACCAGGCTCCCCCGTCTATGGGATTCTCCAAGCAGGAACACTGGAGTGGGTTGCCATTTCTTTCTCCAATGCATGAAAGTGAAAAGTGAAAGTGAAGTCGTTCAGTCATGTCGGATCCTCAGCGACCCCATGGACTGCAGGCTTCCAGGCTCCTCCATCCATGGGATTTTCCAGGCAAGAGTATTGGAGTGGGGTGCCATTGCCTTCTCCAATTTCGTTAATGAGATATTCTTAAAAGGTTTTAGGCTTCATTCAAAAGATACTGTTGATTGGAAAGGAGGGTAGCGTGTTAACATTTGAGGCCCAAGGGGACTGGAGGAGTGAAGTCAGAATTTAGAAACATTTTCGATACTTGGTCATTGCTCAGTTTCTTAGAAGCTTTCAATTAAAACAAAAACAAGTCTGCTTTATTGCCCAGATACTTAAATAGCAGAACCTTACTGAAACATAAAGATGTCAAAATTTGGAGTGAATGGAATGCTCAAGTACCTTCTATACCCATGCACATTTTCTTTTTAAAAACATATGGAAGAATTCATATGACTAGAGGGAAAAAATAGGGATTATCTGTAGAGTTCAGTTGTTGAACAATGAGAAAAAATAGCATAACTTATTGTTTACATTTTCTGGAATCTCTAACTAGTGGCTAGTGATAATTTGAATTTTAGTATAATTTTTAGCCTTTTTTACTTTTATCATTTAATATGTTAATGTTTTTACCACTCTGCAGTGTATACATATGGAATGTTGTACACCTGAAAGTGATATGCCAATTATAGCTCAATGTATGTCAAGAATATGTAGAAATTACTTTATAGAACCAGTAAAATGTAATTATAGTACTTTTGTTAACAAAAAATATTGTTGCACTTTTACTCAATGACAAGTTATATGAGAATCACTTTTTCTCTGAGTACAACTAGTGTACATGGGCACTTTTAAGTTATAAAATTATGTTTTATTATGCCGAAGGCATGGACATGAGTTTGGGTAAACTCCAGGAGTTGGTGATGGACAGGGAGGCCTGGCGTGCTGCAATTCATGGGGTCACAGAGTCAGATACAACTGAGCTACTGAACTGAACTGAACTGAACTGATACTGAAGGCTATCATAATGTGGGCTTCCCAGCGGTAAAGAATACACCTGCCAATGCAAGAGATGGGGGTTTTATCCCTTGGTCAGGAAGATACCCAGGAGCAGAAAACGGCAACCCACTCCATCCCAAGAAAGATGGATATGAAAGCCTGGCGGGCTACAGTCCATGGGGTTGCAAGAGTCGGCCAGGACTCAGTGGCTAAACAACAATAATCATACTGTACTTGGGTTGCAAAATCTTAAGTTTGGGAAAATAGTCACCATTTTCACAGTACTTAATTTTAGAAAACTGGCAATTATGGTTTTTTGGTAAGCATACTACTTTGGTTTGCTTTTCTGTGTTCCTGTTTCTTTCTCATTTATTTAGAAATATCTGTACTTTATTGAAGGATGATTTAGAGGGTTTGAAGTGCCTGCACTTTTTCTATTGGATCACAAACCAAGATTGTGTTGCACAGCTGAAATTGCTTTTCCTCTAAATCTTTGTTTTATTCTATTCATACTTTGTTGCTTATACTTATTATTTTAAAAAGTGATTTTTTTGGTCCAACAATTATTTCCAGAGCAGCAGTATTCTATTTGTTGGTCTGATGTGTCTATAAGTGATGTTCTTGGGTGGTTGGTTTTTACTTTGTAATGCTTTGGTTTTTAAAATTAGTCAAGTAGTAGAGTATGGCACCCCACCCCAGTACTTTTGCCTGGAAAATCCCATGGACGGAGGATCCTGGTAGGCTCCAGTCCATGGGGCCGCTAAGAGTCGGACATGACTGAGCAACTTCACTTTCACTTTTCACTTTCATGCATTGGAGAAGGAAATGGCAACCCACTCCAGTGTTCTTGCCTGGAGAATCCCAGGGACGGGGGAGCCTGGTGACCTTCCGTCTCTGGGGTCGCATAGAGTCGGACATGACGGAAGCGACTTAGCAGCAGCAGAGTTAGATTGTCAGAACTTCTATAGAGATGTCTCTGTTTTACATGGTTAGGTGAAGTTGCACAACAAGTTAAGCGAAGTTTAGAAAATTTTAAACACATGCATAGAGAAAACCTGATTGCTTTAATGAGCAGTTTTGCTGGTAAAGATCGTCCCTGAGGTCTGGTAGCAACTCTATGTGCTTGAAATCTGTAATCCACATAATGCAAAGCCTTTGTAATGACAGCACTTCAACACTAATGATAGCTGCTCCTGAGGGTCTGTCTTTAATTACAACAGCTGAGACTCTGGCAGAGCTCTTGCTATGGCTTTCAGCAGTGCGGCTGTGAATACATATCAATGGTTCAGTCCTTATCAGAACCTAAGTTTCCTTTTTGGATAGCTTTGGTAGTGCTTATTAGACCCTAGATATACAAAAAATTTTTTTGATTTTTAAGTGTCTTCAAGAGGTTTACTGTAATTCACCTTGAGAATTTTGAGGACAATAATGCGTGGTGGCTCAGATGGTAAAGAATCTGCCTGCTATGCAGGAGGCCTGGGTTCTATCCCTTGGTCGGAAAGATCCCTTAGAGAAGGGAATGTCAACCGACTGCAGTATTCTTGCCTGGAGAATCCCAGGAACGGAGGAGCCTGGCCGCCTATGCGGGCAAGTCCATGTGGTCGCAAAGAGTCAGACTTGGCTGAGCGACTAATACACTTTCAATGTAATAGAGAAAATCACTGATTTGAGGATCTAGCTTCCAGATAGAAATCGCAAACCTCCCAGGTGAGCACATACTCCTCAAGTGGGGGAAACACTTTTGCTGATGAGGATGAAGTGGTGTTCCCTTTACAGTTTTCTAAGCATAAGCTTATTAGTGCTGGTATAGTTACAGGTTGAACAGCAAAACTGTGAAGTATGGGGGTAATGAAAATGGGTAAGTGGCATTTTTTATATTAAATCAGCAGGTACCATTGTAATTGTCTCATTTAAAAGTTTTAAACTTGGGATACACGGACTTCATTGAGTACAAAAGTTCCTAAGTCTTTGCCAAAAAAAAGAGTGAATTGTGTTCATTTTTTTGAGGAGAAGATTTATAGCTTAACAGACTTTCTAAAGAGTGTGAGACTCCCTTCTCCCAAAATAAATTTAGCAGTGAACTTGAGAGAGGTTATTTTCAGAACACATTTTTGGTTTTATAAACTGAAATAGCTAGTTAGTAGCAGAGCAGGAACCTCAAGCCTAGGTTTTTGACCACCAGTCCTTTGTTTTTCCCATTAATCCACATTTATTGCACCTTCTTGTGACCTCTTGATAAGGCAGTGTTCTGTAATGACTTACAAGTAAAGCCTTGTTTAGAGAGATCTTTAAAGCTCACATAAACATTTTAATACTTGATCTTAACAGAAACTATGAGCAAAAAAATGAATGATCATTTGTAAAGGAAGATATGAACAAATACTTCCTAATATAGATGAAAACATTACCACTCCTTGTGCCATTAACAATTGAACAAGTCCAAAAGGGACAAAGCTTTTGTAAAGTCAGATTCTTTGTTAGTAGAATTACATATTGTAGTGGTGGTCAGGGAAGTCTGTAAGCCCTTTTGACCTTGAAATGACAATCTTATTTAAAGTTTATACATCCCTTAGATTCTTTGGAGTGTGTTTGTATGGTATCATATTTAGCCAAGGAATAGAAGTAACTTCAATGAACACATTTTAAACATTCCGCAAATCCATCTCTCTGTTTCTGCTGCTGCTGCTGCTAAGTCGCTTCAGTCGTGTCCGACTCTGTGCGACCCCACAGACAGAAGCCCACCAGGCTCCCCTGTCCCTGGGATTCTCCAGGCAAGAATACTGGATTGGGTTGCCATTTCCTTCTCCAACGTATGAAAGTGGAAAGTGAAAGTGAAGTTGCTCAGTCGTGTCCGACTCTTAGCGACCCCATGGACTGGAGCCTACCAGGCTCCTCCGTCCATGGGATTTTCCAGGCAAAAGTACTGGGGTGGGGTGCCATCGCCTTCCCCGTCTCTGTTTCTAGAAGACCCAAATTTTGTGTTTGCAGGCATCTTTCAAGCCCCATCCAGTCAATTAAACTAAGTATTTTAGTTTCCTCAAATACTTTGTGCCTATCCATCTGAGGCATTTAACCCCTAAAATTTCTTGTTCTTAAGGCTAAAAAGAGCATAGGGCTTCACAGGTCGATAAATAATGTAACTAGATGAAAAAGGATGGAGGAATGTTATATGTTTAATGTTAAACTGTAAGGATTAAAACATTACACTTCTTTATGTGATTTCAATATACACCAATAATAGCCAACACTTACAGAGCACTTGACTATAAAGCAGTCATTTTTCTGTGTTGCATATGTTAATTCAGTTAACCAGTACAATAGGAGAGTGTTGATTAACTGGATTAACTTACTGGGTATTTTTTAAATGATTTTTATTTATTTATTTTTGTCTGTGCTGGGTCTGTGTTGCTGCATGGGCTTTCGTCCCTCCAACTGGGGCTGGTGGAGGCTACTCTCTAGTTGCGGCATGTGGGCCTCTCATTGCAGTGGCTTCTCTTGTGCAGCCCTGACTCTAGGTCTGAGGGCTCCGTAGTTCGGGCTCCCGGGCTCTGAAGCACAGTAATCGTAGCACATGGGCTTAGTCGCTCCATGGCCCATGGGATCTTCCCTGATCAGGGATGAAACCTATGTCTCCTACATGGGCAAGCAGATTCTTTACCACTGAGTCACCAGGGCAGCCCCTGAATAGATACCAATTTTCCTATTTTTATATATGAAGAAGCTCAGGCACAGAGAGCTTTAGGTTAAGTGGTCCAAAGTTGCACAGTTAGGAAGAAGTAGAACAGGATTTTGAACCAGGTGATCTGGTTTTACCAAACTGCTACTAAAAGTATATTTATCGCTGATCTAGGGCATAAGTTAAATAATAATCTCTTTAAAACAATCTGTTTGAACTATTTATGCTAATTTTTTAAAAGAATTATTTGCTACAACTTTGCTGAGTCTGAAGAAAAGCTAATAACACATTATTCTGTTTTGGTCACTGTGGTATTTATGGACTATCCAAAAGAGGGACTAAAATTCTAGCAAAAGAATAACATCACAGAAGTCAAGAAAGCTGATCCAAGTTCACGTCTCTGCCTAAGGAGCTATGACTTGCATTCCAGTTCCTTTTTTTCTGGGAACTCGATAATATGCGAGGTTTGCCTACAGGTTTCTTTGAAGCCTTTTAAATTTCTAGTTTGTCTATGTCTATGTCTGTCTTCCCTCTCCTCACTGGTAAACTACTTGTTTGTTCTGTATATATTAAAATCTATTCTGATGTTAGTAAGGATGCACATTTTATTAGTTTGTTGCTAATGTGAAAGAATATTGGATAATTGCTGGTTGTTACCTTCTCAAATTTAAACATGGGAAAAAGATTAATTTTTAAGTGAATGGTTTGCCTCTTTAATGAGAACGATGGATAATTAAATAAATTTATTTAGAAGTTATAATTATGTATTAGTGTTTTCCGGACATGCTGCTGCTGCTGCTAGGTCGTGTCAGTCGTGTCTGACTCTGTGCGACCCCATAGACGGCAGCCCACCAGGCTCCCCCCGTCCCTGGGATTCTCCAGGCAAGAACACTGGAGTGGGTTGCCATTTCCTTCTCCAATGCATGAAAGTGAAAAGTGAAAGTGAAGTTGCTCAGTCGTATCTGACTCTTTGCGACCCCATGGACTGTAGCCCACCAGGCTCCTCCGTCCACGGGATTTTCCAGGCAAGAGTACTGGAGTGGGGTGCCATTGCCTTCTCCTTTCTGGACATGACTCCATTACAAATATACATAGTTTAGTATTAACTATTAAAAAAATTTTTTTACCTTATATTTCTGCCCTCAGCTATACATTTCTTACTTTATATTCAGTGGACCATATTAGGTGAATATGATTCGTGGCTATATTTTCCATACCAAGATGTGTAGAAAATTAAATTACTGTTGAATTCTTTGGACCAATAAAGAAAGATAGCTTACTATTGTTAAACAAGAAGAACATCTTGAATAGCAAGAATGATTCAGTGCACAGTTCATTGATCTTAAATGGTAGTCTGAAGAATCTCTTGGTTTTTAACTAGAAAACAGGCCAGTGCAGAAGGAAAAGTTGATTCAACATTGGTTCAGTTCTAGTTAGATACTTACCAAGGGATGCCTCATATCTAGTTATCTTTCCTACATAAATAAAAATGAATTGTGTGGGGAACTTCCCAGGTGGTCCAGTGGTTAAGAATCTGCCTTCCAATGCAGGATACTCAGGTTCAATCCCTGATCAGGGAACTAAGATCCCACGTGTCATCAGGGCAACTAAGCCCACGTGCCACAACTGAGATCCAATGCAGCCAAATACATAAATATTAAAAAAAAAAAAAAAAATTGTGTGGATTTTAGATCTGACCAGTTTTAGAGATTATTTTGTTGTTAGAGAAAGTAACTGATAATCTTTCTACCAGGATTATAGGATGCTTTTATTGTTATTTCTCTTCCAAGGTGTTTTTTTTTTTTTTTAGCCTCTTGGAAATTGTATGTCATTATCATTAGTCATCTGATTATTACTTTGTATTTCCCTAACGTCTTTTAAAAAGTCTCATAGCCATAATAGATTACCTACTAATTTTAATCCCTGTGCTTTCAACAATTCCCTGACTCCTCTTACAAATAATTTCCAGGCACTCAAGACTGGGGTTATATTGATCTATGTTTCATCTTTCACAGTCTGGTAACACAACTTACATATTTCACACTTTTCAGCAAAACATCTACTTTCCAGGACTTCGGCTAAGCAATCATCTCTCTTCTTGTTTTCTGCATAGAGGGGACAAGAAGTAACTTTAAGCAGGCAAGGTGGCAACTTTCTAGCTGTTGTCATTGACTTTTCACTGTGTTTACAATACAGTGTGTTTCAGTATCTTAGAGGAAGGCATTCTTTATATTTAATACTTGGGGTCACTAATAGTAAGAGTTACTCCCAAGTTGTATTTATCTATAAATATTATAAAACAAGGTTGATATGGAGGATAAGGGTAAATAATCCAGTTAGGTAATCCAGGTTATTTTCCTTGTTATGCAGAAGATTTCAAGTTATCATTTGCTAATTTACTCCCTAGTCGAATGATTCTGTTTGGGTCAAGCCAGTCAGAATTTGGCATTTGAGAAGATTGAAGGAAGGACTAAGGACTGGAGGATTGAGTTAGTGAAAGTCGGTCTGTTTTCTCACCTTTGTAGCCAGAATGACTTTGACCTCTTTGTGGAACTTGATCTATTTTTCTCAAAGCTTCTAGACTCTAAAGGGAAAGGAACCAGGGGACTCCTAAGCCTTGGGGACTACTTAACTTTAATTATTCTCCTGTTGAAAAGCAGCTGAACTGGAAGTGCTCTTTCCCCATAGCCCAGGCTCTTGAGATAGTCTTTAAAGCATGTAAATTACTTCTAACTTTATTCTCATTTGGCTGTATATAATTAGGTTGTATATACAGCATTTTCCTTGGGCCCGAAGGGAGAGCCTGCCTCAAATTTTTAGAGAAGTCCATCCGTATAATACAGAATATTAAAACAAGATTTGGATTTCTGCATCACAATTATGGAAATATTTGAGGACCAGTTTTTGCTTCTACTTTAGGAAATCCCTCATATTGGAGATTTATTGATCCAACATAGACAGCTGATCATAGTTTATCATGACAAAATTGCTTAAAAGGTAATCTCTTTCTTGCCTATTATCTTTGCCCTGAGGGCAACAGACTAAATCTGAGCAATAAATATAATTGAAATAAGTCTTGAGGAATGTTCTGGTAATCCCTAGACTTTTCCTACGTGGAATGCCCACATATTTTTGTGCCTGATCATCTAGATTGGGGGTTCTCAAAATGTGGTTCCTGGACCATCAGCATCCCTGGGTATTTATTAGAAGTAAAAAATTGGGGACCTCAGAATACTGAGGTTGAAAACTCCAGAGATGGGACCTAGGAATCTGTTTTAATAAGCCCTCTAGGTGATTCTGGTATACGTTAAAAGTTTGAGAACCACGGATCCTAGGTCATCTGGGATAGACCAAGGTTTTTTGCTTTGCTAGTCCATTGCTTTCAATCTATATACCTTATTACTCATGTGGGTATTACTGTCTAGGTGTACTCCAAGAATAGATAGCCTGTTATTAGTAATACACTGAATAGTACCCAGGATAGAATTGTTGGTGGATTTCAGAGTTCTTCTCCTTTGTCTTTCCTTCTTGGTAAGTGCCTGGAACAAAGTAGCTGCTTGTTAAATACTGGTTAAATGAATAATTGCCTCCCTTCCCTTCCCCCAAAACAAAACCACATTCTTATAAAATTTCTTTTGGTTTCGTCCTTTGCAGGAGCATTAAGTCTGAAAGTGAGGTTCCCAGCTAAGAGCATTTCTTTTACCTAATAGTGATATTGGTTAAGAGACTGCTAACACTAAAAAGAAGAAAGAAAACAATGGTTCTTATGTAGCTGATTGGATGCTTTCCTCAGCATTATCTATCAGTAGATCTCAAATTTAGCTTAGATCAGAATCACCTGGAGAACTTGTCTAGTCACAGATTGCTGGGCCCAGCTCCAAGATTTTCTGATTAATAGGTCTAGGATCCAGCCAGAAGGTTTTCATTGCCTGTAAATTTCCAGGTGATACGCTGCTGGTCTCCAGACTGTAATTTGAGAACTGCTGCCTTTGGTTCCGGGGAAGGCAATGGCACCCCACCCCAGTACTTTTGCCTGGAAAATCCCATGGACGGAGGAGCCTGGTAGGCTCCAGTCCGTGGGGTCGCTAAGAGTCGGACAGGACTGAGCGACTTCACTTTGACTTTTCACTTTCATGCATTGGAGAAGGAAATGGCAACCCACTCCAGTGTTCTTGCCTGGAGAATCCCAGGGACAGGGGAGCCTGGTGAGCTTCCGTCTATGGGGTCGCACAGAGTCGGACACGACTGAAGCGACTTAGCAGCAGCAGCAGCAGCCTTTGGTTCTTGGAGAAGGAAATGGCAACCCACTCCAATGTTCTTGTCTGGAGAATCCCAGGGACGGGGGAGCCTGGTGGGCTGCCGTCTATGGGGTCGCACAGAGTCGGACACAACTGAAGCGACTTAGCAGCAGCAGCAGCAGCGCCTTTGGTTCTCCAAGACTAGAAATATAGGTCATTTCATGCATGTGAATATTAGTTCCTGGTGTTTGCATAGCCAGTGATCTGTAATTGGAAAGTACGTGTACTTGGCTAACAAACTTACTAGTGTTTTTCCCCCAAAGGTGTTGTTAAGATCTTTTTTCTCAACACAAGACTTTATTTTTTTCAGACTTCTTTAAAAACTATTTTAAAACTCACCTGCTTAGATAATTGAACTTAATTGACTGAAATAGATTCTTTACCCAAATCTTGCCACACTGATCATTTCTCTACTTTTCATCTCAAGCTTGGTTGAGAGTTTAGCTAAGCTACTCCATGGTATTTCTTGCTGGCATCCATTTGGTTTGGCCCAGCAGCCTGCAGTGACCTTAAACTGACACTCGCCCCCTCAAGCAAGTGCATACCCTCAGTGACACTCAGGAACATGCGGGTTTCTGACAGGACTCCTAGTCAGCTGTGCCCTCTCCCTCCCACTGCCTTGCCCTTCTGTGCCCATGTGGCTTACCAGAACCCTGGTCATTTGGTTTGAATTTATCAGTATAGGCTTAACCCAGGAAGCCCAAAGCACTTCAGTTCAGTTCAGTTCAGTCGCTCAGTCGTGTCCGACTCTCTGTGACCCCATGAACTTCAGCACGCCAGGCCTCCCTGTCCATCACCAACTGCCGGAGTCCACCCAAACCTATGTCCATTGAGTCGGTGATGCCATCCAGCCATCTCATCCTCTGTCGTCCCCTTCTCCTCCTGTCCTCAATCTTTGCCAGCATCAGGGTCTTTTCGAACGAGTCAGCTCTCCGTGCTTCACACAGACACTAAGAAAGGCATGTGCCTCAGAGAGCAACTCTGTCTGCTCTCTGCTTTGACCTCCCCTTGTGGTTCCTTAAGGCTTGTCAAGTATTTCCTCTAGGACTTGTGAAGAATGAACTTCTTTATTTCATTTTCTCTTGTGATCTGTTGTTGAACCTTGGCTTACCACCCAGCTCCCTGTGCTCCACTTAATGTGTTAATTTGACAAATTGGTAACACACTTATTAATTTTCCAGTGTAATTTTATACCCAAACACGTGTTGCTTGTTTATCTTCTGGAGTTGATATTTGTTCCTCTGTTTTCTGTTCTCTAATACAACTTCCCGAAGAATGGGAAAGTTGATATTTCTTTCATTTGGATTTTTTCCCACAGCTAAACACAATTTTCTAGTATTATAGCATCTCCTGAAACAGATTAAAATGAGGTGAAACTGAGCCTTTTCCCCCCACATCTTTTGTAAGACATTTTTTTCTTGCTAAATTGTTCTAAAGAAAAAAATCTCAAAAGAGCGCAATGAATACAGAATTCTTAAGTTTATTGTTATTGGTTGTTTCTTGTTTGCTTGTTTGTTTCTTTATTTGTATGTAGGATCTCAGTTCCCCAACCTGGAGTTGAACTCAGGCCCTCAGCAGTGAGAGCTGAGTCCTAACTTTGGACTTCTGGGGAATCTCAAGAATTAAATTTAATAGAGACTTTAGTTAGGTGTTTTAGCCATACCCATTCAAATCAAGTGCATACATCCTCTGCAGATTCAAGTCAGAGTTTCTATACTAGATAGCTTCTAGTAGAGAAAAAAAGTCTTGAAGACACTTCTGTTAATAGTTTTTCTCTTAATAGACTGTCTCCCATGAATTTGTGGAAAGGCTTACCAGACCCCTACCATCTTTGTAAAAACCTGTGGTTGATGTTGCTCTGTAATTTCACTGTCGCTATACCAGTATTTCAGAGAAGGCAATGGCACCCCACTCCAGTACTCTTGCCTGAGAAATCCCATGGATGGAGGAGCCAGGAAGGTTGCAGTCCATGGGGTCGCTGAGGGTTGGACACGACTGAGAGACTTCACTTTCACTTTTCACTTTCATGCATTG
Source organism: Tragelaphus eurycerus (assembly GCA_935064755.1). NCBI lineage: Eukaryota > Metazoa > Chordata > Mammalia > Artiodactyla > Bovidae > Tragelaphus > Tragelaphus eurycerus. Next base: position 3,267,832 of record CAKXYN010000034.1, on the reverse strand, counting down.
GAGAAGGAAATGGCAACCCACTCCAGTGTTCTTGCCTAGAGAATCCCAGGGATGGGGGAGCCTGGTGGGCTGCTGTCTATGGGGTTGCACAGAGTCGGACACGACTGAAGTGACTTAACAGCAGCAGCATACCAGTATTTTCTTCTTCCAGGGGTTTGTTTGCCACTCTTTTACCCTTCCAGAAAGCCTGGGACAACTCTGTGCAAAAATCATTATGTTAACATCCTTCCTTGAACAACTTTCATGATCAAATTAAAAGAAAATTGGAAATGTTTACCTCCTCATACATATGTACTTTTTAGATATGCCAGTCATATTAATTTACAAGTTTGCTTCAGCTTCTTACTGTTGTACTGACTTAACAATTATATTTTAACTTACTGTAATTTATATGCTACTAATCATTAACTTCCAAATGCACATATCCATATAAGTATTACTAAATATTTCATACCATTTTTTATATTCTTATGTGACTGCCAGCTCACACTATAGGATAAACCATCACTATCAGATTGCTCGGAATTTCTATTACCTAGATTATTTAGCATTTCATTTTATGCACCAGACTCTCATTATTATTGCCTTGATACTTCATGACTACTCAAGGGCTTCCTGGATAGCTGAAATGGTAAGAATCTGCCTGCAGTATGGGAGACCTGAGTTTGATCCCTGGGTTAGGAAGATCCCCTGGAGTAGGGAATGGCAACCCACTCCATCATTCTTGCCTGGAGAATTCCATGGACAGAGGAGCCTGGCAAGCTATAGTCTATGGGGTCACAAAGAGTCGGTCGGACATGACTGAGCGACTAACACTTTAACTTTCCTGATTACACTTACCCTTGATTATTTGTATTCTCTCCTTTTATTTGGGCTTCCCTTGTGGTTCAGTTGGTAAAGAATATGCCTGAAATGCGGGAGACCTGGGTTCAATCCCTAGGTTAGGAAGATCCCCTGGAGAAGGGAATGGCTACCCACTCCAGTATTCTGGCCTGGAGAATTCCAAGGACTGTACAGTCCATGGGGTCACAAAGAGTCAAACACAACTGAGTGACTTTTGCTTTCACCTTTTGTTTATTTGGGTCTCTTGGGCAGTGACACTTAATTTAAAGCAATTGGGTGAAACATAGGCAATAAATTCAGTAAAGGGTAAAATTTTCTGTTTATATACTGAGTTTTAAAATGTGTAGTATTGGGGAATTCCGTGGTGGTCCAGTGGTTAGGACTTGGCATTTCTACAGCTCTGGACCTGGGTTTCATCCCTGGTTGGGAAACTGAGATCCCACAAACCACATATTGCAGCCAAAAAAAATTAAAGTGTGTGGTCATGATTTTTTGAAAAAGGGATCTATGGTGTCTGTTTTAAATACATTTTTATATGCTTGCATGTTTAATTTGGTGAAAGAAAAAAATGTAGATTTTAAAGTTAGTCAAAAATTTTGCTGGATGTTTTCACCATGAAAAGATACCGTATCTTAGAGAGGGCTTCCCTGGTGGCTCAGTTGGTAAAGAATCTGCCAGCAGTGCAGGAGACCCAGGTTCAATCTCTGGATCAGAAACAGAGCAGAGAATGGAGAAGAGAATGGCAACCCATTAGAGAATATGTAGCATGGACCCATGCTAGTGTATGGATTAATGACGGGTAGCTGCTACCATTTCAGTTCAATTCAGTCGCTCAGTCGTGTCAAACTCTTTGCGACCCCATGAATCACAGCATGCCAAGCCCCCCTGTCCATCACCATCTCCCGGAGTTCACTCAAACTCAACGTCCATAGAGTCGGTGATGCCATCCAGCCATCTCATCCTCTGTTGTCCCCTTCTCCTCTTGCCCCCAATCCCTCCCAGCATCAGAGTCTTCTCCAATGAGTCAGCTCTTCGCATGAGGTGGTCAAAGTACTGGAGTTTCAGCTTTAGCATCATTCCTTCCAAAGAAATCCCAGGGCTGATCTCCTTCAGAATGGACTGGTTGGATCTCCTTGCAGTCCAAGGGACTCTCAAGAGTCTTCTCCAACACCACAGTTCAGAAGCATCAATTCTCCGGCGCTCAGCCTTCTTCATAGTCCAACTCTCACATCCATACATGACTACTGCAAAAACCATAACCTTGACTAGACGAACCTTTGTTGGCAAAGTAATGTCTCTGCTTTTCAATATGCTAGCTAATCAGTAGTATTATCCTGAAATCCAAGCATAAGTTGGTATTTCATAGTAAGGGCATAAATAGTATTATCTTGAAATTAGAATTTAAATGCCTCTAGAAAGAAATTTAAGAACTGGTTGAGATAATATAGTTTAAAATCCAGACATCAAGCCTGGACTTTAAAATCAACTTCACAGTTGGGTAACCTTAGGCAAGTACTTTAACTTTCCGAGTGTCCGTTTTCTCAGCAGGAAAATGGGAATAATACTACAACCAGTGGAAATTGCATGAGATACCGTATATAAAATACCTACACAGAGCACAGTGTGTATCACAACTGTTCACAGTGACTGTTAACTACAATTGTGACATAAAACTATCTGTGTTATTTAGTGTTTTGTGCTGTTTGAAAAATCCAAGGGCCAGCTCATCTGTTGTCGCAGTGTCGTTTTCCGTACTAGGTGGCTGGTGGCGAGCGGATTCTGAAAAGCAGGTGAGAATGTACTGAAGGGCAGAGAGAGACTTAGTGGGGAAAGACAATGAGGGAGGAGAAGAGGCTGCAAGGATCTCAGAGAGAAGACACTGAGACATGCAGAACATCAACCCCTCTTCTCCCCAAACAGGAGTAAAAGGCAAGCAGAAACCAGAAGGAAAAAAGTGAATGAAGAGGACAATGAAGAGGTGAGTCTGGAAGGAGTTTATGACTGTAGTTCTCTACATATTTCTGCCCTTTTTTTTGTAGATACCCCTTTGTCATTTTTCATGTATGAACTGAGTCTCTGTCATAACCATATGATGGTAAATTCCATTGAAGAGTGATAAGTGTTTCAAATAACGGCTTCACTACTTCTATTACTTATAATACTGTATCTACTTTTTTGAACCCACTTGGGTAATTGGCAATAAAAAAAGATACCTGAACTTGGAATATGTTAAAGTATATACACATTTATCTTTTGCAGTAAGTATTTATTGGGTACTTATTTTGTAAACTATGGTTGGTGCTGGAGATAGAAAAATGGTAAATTATAGTCCAGTGGAGAAGACTGGCCCATACAAAAATGACTTTAATTTAGCAAAGATATTACATTTTTTAATAAGTTGGAAAGTCAGGTCAGTATGCAGATATCACTTGGAAGATTTGTGGTATTCAAGGTTTGGAACTGTCTTTTGAATCAGAACATAAGCAGAATAAGAAATTTAGTTCTTTTGCATCCAATTTTTTTCTATTTTTACATATTTTTAATCAAAAATGGTATTGCCACATTTCATCACCCATATATTAATCAGATGGGGTTTAAGTGATATTTAGTTGATTCTAAAAACAAAACATCTCAGATGATGGAAACTGAACCAACTGTTGACATTTAAAAATTTTAAAAGTGCCATAGTCATAGACAGAAGTTCTCGAGGCAAATAAATTTTCTAAGTCACTTGAAAGTTAGAGGAGGGCTTCGGGATGATTAACTTACGAAGCTATCAAACTTTTATGGCTTGGGCTTGCATACAGTGTACAATTCTTGCATATATATGAAACTACAGAGGAGATGAAATTAAGTGATAGAGAGAAAGGCACAGTTTGTAATACAGCCTTAACCCTTCCTGAAGCACAGATGAGAACAGTAAAGCTTAGGGACAGATATGTAGTGAGTGGCAGGATTGGCACAAGAAGTCCTTGTCTGCTGATCTCTTGTTTCATGCTCAGTTGCTCAGCTGTGTCTGACTCTTTGCACCCCGTGAACTCTTTGTAGCCCTCCAGGCTCCTCTGTCCATGGGATTTTCGAGGCAGGAATACTGGACTGCTTAGCCATTCCCTTCTCCAGGGGATCTTCCCAACCCAGGGATCAAACCTGCATCTCCTGCATTTCCTGCATTGGCAGGCGAATTGTTTACCACTGAGCCATCGGGGAAGCCCTCAGTCTCTTGTATATTATATCATAAATACTGATGAAAAAAATTATTTTTCAAACTAGTTTCATAAGATTTAGAAGGAAAGTGAACAGTTGGATTAAATCACGAGAGTATGAGCTGTCTAGCCAGGTTACCCTCAGCTTTCTGTAACAGGGGCTGGCAATTTAGATTTTTTTCCTCATATTTTAACTGGTCACAGTGATTAGTTCTAGACTTTTTTTTTGCATTGGGGAAAAATTACTTTTTCAATCCTGGTAAAGTCTTCAAAACAAATCTAAGCTTCTCTCAGATTTTTACCTGTTAACATTCTATGTTTATTAAGGTCACTCCAAGGTAATAAGATTTTATTCTCTAAATAGTTCAAGATAGTAATGTTTTACTGTACATTTCTAGGAGTTTAAAGATATAGTGTGTTCTAATGTCTGATACTTTATTTTGATAACAGCGTGCTTTCTGGGGGAAGTAGCTGGTATGGGCATTGATTTCAGAAGTACAAAATTCAGTTTGTCTAAATCTTTTAAACCTAGTAAAACAAGTGTCAGACAAGCAGAGCTGGGTCAAACAAGCAGAGCTATTCTCTTGGGAGTTTTTGGCTTCTTTTTTTTTTTTTTTTTTTTAAATCATCCTTGTTATTTTCTCCAGTGAGTCCAGGTAGCTACTGGAATTACTGTGTAGTTGTTTTAAGCTTGTCTAGATTTAGAATAATGCCCTCTGGGGAAGTAGGACTCAACAGATGGCCCCTGTTCTCCAAAAGGATTTGATGATCTCCACATGGTGCCCTTTCTGAACGATTGAGATTGGCAATGACAAAGTAAATATGATGAGTGGAAAGAAATGAGAAGATAGTCCTAATAACCATTTTTAAGAAAATTAAAAGCAAAATAAAACTATTCTTGAACTTCTTTTGCTATTTTATTTCCAATTTGGGGATAACTTTATATGAAGAGAATGGAGATGTTATAGAAAACATTTTTGACTCCTTAACTTCTACCTTCCCAGGTTGTGCTAGTGGTATAGAACCTGCTTGCCAGTGCAGGAGAATTTAGAGACACAGGTTTAATCCCTGGGTTGGAAAGATCCCCTGGAGGAGGGCATGGCAACCCACTCCAGTATTCTTCCCTGGGGAATCCCATGGACAGAGGAGCCTGGTGGGCTACAATCTGCAGGGTCACAAAGAGTTGGATATGACTGAGCAACTTAGCACACCTTCTGTGTACAAGACTGAGGGGCAGTTTAACAAAACACAACTTTATGATGAACATTCTGCATTTAGGCATTCCAGATGTCCTGCTCTCCTCCCAAGCTCTAAGTCACCCATTGCTAAACCTCAGGTTGAAGAAGAACTCAATAGAGAATTAAAAATAGAACTTTCTAAGTTACTACAGTGAAATTGAGCTTTCTTAAAATACATGTGTTCACAAGGTGTTGACATTAAACCTTTTTTTTGGCCAGTATGCTTCCCTGATGGCTCAGACGGTAAAACGTCTGACTGCAATGCGGGAGACCCGGGTTCGATTCCTGGGTCAGGAAGATCCCCTGGAGAGGGAAATGGCAATCCACTCCAGCACTCTTGCCTGGAAAATCCCATGGACGGAGGAGCCTGGTAGGCTACAGTCCATGGAGTCGCAAAAAGTCTGACACGACTGAGTGACTTCACTTTCACTTTCATAGTTATTTCTAATGTCCAGAGTTTATAATTCAAGGGCCAGGGCCAGAGCTTTCTCTTAAACTCAAGCTTTTCACCAAACCAATTATTCCTCTATCCTGACAGCCTAGAAATTAAAACATGCATTTGTAACTTAAGTCTGAAGTTAATCAGTATGTTTATCCTTCTATGTAATGTAGGACTATAAAACATCCTGGTAGGCTCTAGTCCATGGGGTCGCTGAGAATCAGACACGACTGAGTGACTTCACTTCACTTTTCACTTTCATGCATTGGAGAAGGAAATGGCAACCCACTCCAGTATTCTTGCCTGGAGAATCCCAGGGACGGTGGAGCCTGGTGGGCTGCCGTTTATGGGGTCACACAGAGTCGGACACGACTGAAGCGACTTAGCAGTAGCAGCATAGAACATTCTTAACTCTATCCCTCTGAACTTAATATGTTAGAAAATAAAATATAAATAAAGCTAGACCGTGGAAAGGAAATTTCCAGTAACTCAAGATATGAAGTGTTTAACTTTTGTTACATTATCTGCCACTTTTTTTTCCTTGCTGAATTTACACTGTGACCCATGGTATTTCCATCTAATAGAAACAAGCCAGTCCTGCTTAAAGTATCCCAGACGGTCTCCTCATGCATTCTTTTTAGTGAAGAATTGTGTGACATCCCAGACCTTGAGTTTAAAGTAACACATTTACATTGAAAAGCTGTTACTGTTACTGTAGTTCTTATAGTGGGCAGGTAGGAATATGGCAAGAAGAGTTCCTTTCCAGGTAAATTTTAGTAAGAAAAGATTTTGTTAAACTTTGTTCATGCTTCTTTGTCTAATCCCTGTTTCTTCAAGATTTTGTTACTTAAATAAATGCACTTACCGGTGAACACTTTTCTTTTACATCCTAGCTTAAAGTTGCTATTCTTTTAGCCTTAATTTTCTTTCATATACAAAATATTACTATTTTCTATTTAGCATTAAGTGAACTACACAATTCCAAAAGCCAAACATTGCTTATAAAGAATGTCAAGTGTATTCCAAAAACTAAATGATACATATCGCCAAATAGCAAAAGGACCTGGAACATTTATATAACAATAACAGTCACCACCACAACAAAAACAAACTTTCCCCCATAATCTCTGGATGTTACCTGGATCTGTGGTAACACCTTGACATATATAAACCAAAATTCATGTTTTTCCATCAGAGTTAATACTCTTCTTTCTGAAAGATGTTATACTGTTCTTCCTAGATACTCTGATTCTTATCAAAGTTGTCACCATATTTAATGGCATAACCTTATATCTTATTTTTTAATTGAAATATAATTGATTTATAGTATTGTGTACAGCAATAGTACATAGGTCTGTAGCATAGTGATTGAATATTTTTGCAGATCATATTCCATAATATGTTATTACAAGTTAATGGGTATAATTTCCTGTGCTATACATTTTATCCTTGTTGCTTATCTGTCTTTATATATCAGTTCAGTTGCTCAGTTGTGTTCAACTCTTTGCAACTCCATGGACTGCAGTATGCCAGGCCTCCCTGTCCATTGGCAACTCCCAGAGTTTACACAAACTCATGTCCATTGAGTTTGTGATGCCATCCAACCATCTCATACTCTGTCGTCCCCTTTTCTCTCCTTCAATCTTTCCCAGAATTAGGGTCTTTTCAAATGCATCAGTTCTTCGCATCAGGTGGCCAAAGGATTGGAGTTTCAGCTTCAGCATCAGTCCTTCCAATAAATATTCAGGACTGATTTCCTTTAGAATGGACTGGTTGGATCTCCTTTCAGTCCAAGGGACTCTCAAGAATCTTCTCCAACACCACAGTTCAAAAGCATCAATTTTTCGGAGCTCAGCTTTCTTTATGGTCCAACTCTCACATCCATACAGGACTACTGGAAAAAACATACCTTTGACTAGATTGACATTTGTCATTTAAGTAGTGTCTCTGCTTTTTAATATGCTATCTATGTTGGTCATAGCTTTTCTTCCAAGGAACAAATGTCTTTAATTTTCAAGGCTACAGTCACCATCTGCAGTGATTTTGGAGCCCAAGAAAATAGTCTGTCACTGTTTCCACTGTTTCCCCATCTATTTGCCATGAAGTGATGGGACTGGATACCATGATCTTAGTTTTCTGAATGTTGAGCTTTAAGCCAACTTTTGACTCTCCTCTTGCACTTTCATCAAGAGGCTCTTTAGTTCTTCACTTTCTGCCTTAAGAGTGGTGTCACCTGCATATCTGAGGTTATTGATATTTCTCCCAGAAGTGTTGGGTCCAGCTTGTGCTTCGTCCAGCCCAGCATTTCTCATGATGTACTCTGCACGTAAGTTAAATAAGCAGTGTGACAATATACAGCCTTGATGTACTCCTTTCCCTACTTGGAACCAGTCTGTTCTTCCATGTCCAGTTCTAACTGTTGCTTCCTGACCTGCATACAGATTTCTCAAGAGGCAGGTCAGGTGGTCTGGTATTCCCATCTCTCAGAATTTTCCACAGTTTATTGTGATCCACCGGAGAAGGCAATGGCACCCCACTCCAGTACTCTGCCTGGAAAATCCCACAGACAGAGGAGCCTGGTAGGCTACAGTCCATGGGGTCGCTAAGAGTCGGACACGACTGAGCGACTTCACTTTCTCTTTTCACTTTCATGCATTGGAGAATGAAATGGCAACCCACTCCAGTGTTCTTGCCTGGACAATGCCAGGGACGGGGAAGCCTGGTGGGCTGCCATCTATGGGGTCACACAGAGTCGGACACGACTGAAGTGACGTAGCATAGCATAGCATTGTGATCCACACAGTCAAAGGCTTTGGCATAGTCAGTAAAGCAGAAGTAGATATTTTTTCTGGAACTCTCTTGCTTTTTTGATGATCCAACAGATGTTGGCAATTTGATCTCTGGTTCCTCTGCCTTTTCTAAATCCAGCTTGAACATCTGGAAGTTCACGGTTCATGTACTGTTGAAGCCTGCCTTGGAGAATGTTGAACATTACATTGCTAACATGTGAGAGATGAGAGCAATTGTGTGGTAGTTTGAACATTCTTTGGCATTGCCTTTCTTTGGGATTGGAATGAAAAACTGACCTTTTCCAGTCCTGTGGCCACTGCTGAGTTTTCCAAATTTTCACAGCATCATCTTTTAGGATTTGAATACCTAAGCTGGAATTCTGTCACCTCCACGAGCTTTGTTCATAGTGATGCTTTCTAAGGCCCACTTGACTTCACATGCGAGGATGTCTGGCTCTAGGTCAGTGATCACACCATTGTGATGATCTGGGTTGTGAAAATCTTTTTCATATAGTTCTGTGTTTTCTTGCCACCTCTTCTTAATATCTTCTGCTTCTGTCATGTCCATACCGTTTCTGTCCTTTATTGTGCCCAACTTTGCATGAAATGATCCCTTGGTATCTCTAATTTTCTTGAAGAGATCTCTAGTCTTTCCCATTCTATTGTTTTCCTCTATTTATTTGCATTGATTGCTGAGGAACGCTTTCTTATCTCTCCTTGCTATTCTTTGGAACTCTGCATTCAAATGGGTATATCTTTCCTCAATGCCAAAGAATGCTCAAACTACCGCACAATTGCACTCATCTCACACGCTAGTAAAGTAATGCTCAAAATTCTCCAAGCCAGGCTTCAGCAATATGTGAACCGTGAACTTCCTGATGTTCAAGCTGGTTTTAGAAAAGGCAGAGGAACCAGAGGTCAAATTGCCAACATCCGCTGGATCATGGAAAAAGCAAGAGAGTTCCAGAAAAACATCTATTTCTGCTTTATTCACTATGCCAAAGCCTTTGACTGTGTGGATCACAATAAACTGTGGAAAATTCTGAAAGAGATGGGAATCCAAACCACCTGATCTGCCTCTTGAGAAATTTGTATGCAGGTCAGGAAGCAACAGTTAGAACTGGACATGGAACAACAGACTGGTTCCAAATAGGAAAAGGAGTATGTCAAAGCTGTATATTGTCACCATGTTTATTTAACTTATATGCAGAGTACATCATGAGAAACGCTGGACTGGAAGAAACACAAGTTGGAATCAAGATTGCTGAGAGAAATATCAATAACCTCAGATATGCAGATGACACCACCCTTTTGGCAGAAAGTGAAGAGGAACTCAAAAGCCTCTTGATGAAAGTGAAAGTGGAGAGTGAAAAGGTTGGCTTAAAGCTCAACATTCAGAAAACGAAGATCATGGATGGCATCTGGTCCCATCACTACATGGGAAATAGATGGAGAAACAGTGGAAACAGTGTCAGACTTTATTTTTCTGGGCTCCAAAATCACTGCAGATGGTGACTGCATCCATGAAATTAAAAGACGCTTACTCCTTGGAAGGAAAGTTATGACCAACCTAGATAGCATATTCAAAAGCAGAGACATAACTTTGCCAACAAAGGTTCGCCTAGTCAAGGCTATAGTCTTTCCTGTGGTCATGTATGGATGTGAGAGCTGGACTGTGAAGAAGGCTGAGCGCTGAAGAATTGATGCTTTTGAACTGTGGTGTTGGAGAAGACTCTTGAGAGTCCCTTGGACTGCAAGGAGATCCACCTGGTCCGTTCTGAAGGAGATCAGCCCTGGGATTTCTTTGGAAGGAATGATGCTAAAGCTGAAACTCCAGTATTTTGGCCACCTCATGGGAAGAGTTGACTCATTGGAGAAGACGCTGATGCTGGGAGGGATTGAGGGCAGGAGGAGAAGGGGACGACAGAGGATGAGATGGCTGGATGGCATCACTGACTCGATGGATGTGAGTCTGAGTGACCTCCGGGAGCTGGTGATGGATAGGGAGGCCTGGCGTGCTGCAGTTCATGGGGTCGCAAAGAGTCGGACACGACTGAGCGACTGATCTGATCTGATCTGATCTGGGTATTTCTTTACTCCCTACTTTTGCATTCCAGTCCCTTAAGATGATAAGGACATCTTTTTTGTGTGTTAGTTCTAGAAGGTCTTGTAGGTCTTCATAAAACTGTTCAACTTCATCTTCTTCACCATTACTGGTTGGGGCATAGACTTGGATTACTGTGTTATTGAATGGTTTGCCTTGGAAATGAAAACAGATCATTCTGTTGTTTTTGAGATTGCATCCAACTACTGCATTTTGGATTCTTTTGTTGTGTTTCACACTCGTTTGTTGACTGTAATGGCTACTCCATTTTTTCTAAGGGATTCTGGCCCACAGTAGTAGATACAGTGGTCATCTGAGTTAAATTCACTCATTCCAGTCCATTTTAGTTCGCTGATTCCTAAAATGTCAGTGTTCACTCTTGCCATCTCCTGTTTGACCACTTCCAATTTGCCTTAATTCGTGGACCTAACAGTCCAGGTTCCTATGCAGTATTGCTCTTTACAACATTGGACTTAATTCCATCACCAGTCACATCCACAGCTGGGTGTTGTTTTCGCTTTGGCTCTGTCTCTTCATTCTTTCTGGAGTTGTTTCTCCACTGATTTCCGGTAGCATATTGGGCACCTACCTCCAGTAGCATATTGGGAAGTTCATTTTTCAGTGTCCTCTTTTTGCCTTTATACCCCATACTGTTGATGGGGTTGTCAAGGCAAGAATACTGGAGTGGTTTGCCGTTGCCTTTTCTATGTAGTAGATAGAATCCCATAACTCTAATTTCCCCTTCTCCTTTCCCTCCCCCTTTCCCTCTCCCCTTTCGTAACCACAAGTTTGCTTTCTCTGTGAGTCTTGTTTCTGTTTTGTATATACATTCATCTGTATTTTTATCAAAATATGAGCTATAGACATGTCTTAACTTTTGTTTGTAATCAAATTAATGATTATTTACAAAGTCACAGGACTGAAGGTGTATACCGAAAAGCAGTCGTCCCTTGCCCCACTATCTTCTGTTGCTAGTTTTACTTCCTAGGGGCCGCCAGCTTCGACTCTCAGAGTTACTCTCCTGGCCCTTCTCCACACTTAGAGATAACATGGGTTTGGTAGTATTTCTTGACTTAATCAATTATGGAACTTATCCATTGATAATTGGAATCATGCTTTAATCTTTGTAACTTGATTTGACATTTTGTTTCGTTATGACTGTGTTTCATTCCTTTTCACTTGTGGTGGTGTTTCCTTGTATATATACTGCAACATGTTTGTCTGCTGGTTGATGATAAGACATTCTAGTTGTTCAGTGACAGTGCTGCTTTGAACATTCCTCTAGTTGCCTCTAGGTAGACATATGCAAGAGCTTCTCTAGGGCAGTTGTTCTCAGAGATTTTGGTTAGAATCTGCTAACATAATTAATACCATAGATTCCCTACTGATTTGAAATATCAACATTAACATCTTCAAAGTCATAGGATTTTTTGCACTTTTTCCTGACCACAGTGTCCATTGTTTATTTTTGAGTCAGTGGCACAGTTTCAAGTTGCCTATTATTCATCATCCCCTTTCTTATTAATAGAACCTGGATTTAATTGAGTAGTTGTGTACCAAGCTAATTATAATTGCTGTAACTATTAACTAAATTTTAATATTCAGTAGTGCCATTTTTTGGGAGAAGGCAATGAAACCCCACTCCAGTACTCTTGCCTGGAAAATCCCATGGACAGAGGAGACTGGTGGGCTACAGTCCATGGGGTCGTGAAGAGTCAGACACGACTTAGTGACTTCACGTTCCCTTTTCACTTTCATGCATTGGAGAAGGAAATGGCAACCCACTCCAGTGCTCTTGCCTAGAGAATCCCAGGGACGGTGGAGCCTGGTGGGCTGCCGTCTATGGAGTCGCACAGAGTCGGACACGACTGAAGCGACTTAGCAGCAGCAGCAGCAGTACCTTTTTTCCTCCTCCAATCATTTCTTGGAATTTCCTTGATCATTGTTTTTTCTTCCATGTAGCCGTTAGTATTATTTTTGTCACCTTGAAGGTTGAATCCACTTTAAGACTGAACCAACTTTAAAGGCTTAACATGAGAAGATTTTTGTCTATTCAATATAATAAGTATTCCTTCTCAAAAATAAAGTGTGAGGATATTCTCCTTTTAAGCAAAAATTTTATAACCCTCAAGTCTTTTTTTTTTACAAGTCTTCATATCAGCCCAGGCCATTTTTAAATTTATTTTTAGATATATTTTTTTTGTATCTATAGGGAGGGAATGAAGGGAGTCTTCACTAAGAGTGAAGGAAGTCTTCCAGTTTTTTAGAGGATATACATTTATAAAGATAAGATTTAAAAGATAATAAAGGTAGAAACTGATAAATCTCCCTCCTCCCCATTCCTAAATCTTCTGGTGTTCCGTTCTCTACAGGCAGCTGTTTCTCTTGGATAACTCATGCACTTTAGCAAGCAGTCTTACAGTTCTGTTTTTATTATGGAAAAATGCAAACATATGCGAAAATATTAGAACTAACAGGTGCCTACCAAGGCTTGTGGATAGTTAGTATGCACGCATCAGTTTCACTGAATGTCATTTTGCCTAGTTGTTGAGTGCATTCAGTCTGATGCCGGACTACCCGACTTTGAATTCCAGATTCAACACTTTCTAGCTTTGTGTCCTGGGGAACATAATTTAACTTCCCTGGACTTCTTTTTCTAATTAAAAAAAAAAAAAGGATATCTCATAGGGATATAATGAGGATTAAATGGATCAGTCTGTATCTAAAGCAGTAGTAAGTGCTTATGTTATTATTGTCAACACCGTTTAAAACATTAGCAGTGAATAAAATGTAAATTTGAAAAATCCATAGTATTCCATGTAGTGATTTAAAAATCATAAAGTACCTTGGAATAAGTTCTTTAAAACATGATTGCTGTGGCTAGGACTTCCAAAACTGTGTTGAATAAAAATGGCAAGAGTGGGCATTCTTGTCTTGTTCCTGATCTTAGAGGGAGTGCTTTCAGCTTTTCACTGTTGAGTATGATGTTAGTGGTCTTGGTGTGGTTCTGTGTTTAAGTCTTTAGCTGTAGAAGATCTTTTCTAGTAGGTCCCAGTCTTTTTTTATTAGTGGTTATTCTGCAGATAGTTGTTATTTTGGTGTGCTTGTGAGAGGAGATGAGCCCAGGGTCTTTTTACTCTACCATCTTCAGCACTTCTTTCTTAAAGTTGATCAAAAGTGAAAAAGTACCAATATAAAGGAAAATCTATAATTTTGACTGCATTAAAAATTAGATCTTTTTGTTTAAAGAAGTGTAACGGCAAGTTTTGGGGAAGGCAATGGCACCCACCCCAGTACTTTTGCCTGGAAAATCCCATGGACTGAGGAGCCTGGTAGGCTCCAGTCCATGGGGTCGCTAAGAGTTGGACACGACTGAGAGACTTCACTTTCACTTTTCACTTTCCTGCATTGGAGAAGGAAATGGCAGCCCACTCCAGTGTTCTTGCCTGGAGAATCCCAGGGACGGGGGAGCCTGGTGGGCTGCCGTCTATGGGGTCGCACAGAGTTGGACACGACTGAAGTGATTTAACAGCAGCAGCAGCAGCAACGGCAAGTTTTAAAAACATGGGAGAAATTATTTGCAACAAGTTATACTTGGTCAAGAGTTAGTCTCTCTTTTCTTACAAATACATTGAATAGAATAAACAGCTTTACAGAAAAGTGAGAAAAAACTTAAACAGGCATTTCACAAAGGTTTTCACCAAATGACCAATAAATATACCCAGGAGATGACTGATCTCATCAAAAACCAGAGTAGTGCAAACCAAGCACAATGAGATATGTGCATCATATTGGCAAGAATTAAAGTTTGCCAATACGAAGTGTCAGTTAGGGTATTGAGCAGCTGGAACACGTATGCTTCTGGTGATAATATGAAAATCCAGTATACTAACAGACTGAGCAGTTCAGTCACTCAGTCGTGTCCGACTCTTCGCGACCCCATGGACTGCAGCATGCCAGGCTTCCCTGTCCATCACCAACTCCCAGAGCTTGGTCAAACTCATGGCCATCAAGTCGGTGATACCGTGCAACCATCTCATCCCTAGACTGCACAAAAATTCAAGTTTTTCTATGGGAGGAAAATGCTGTCAACAAAACTAAAAGACAAAAATGTTGCAACACTGATGACAGACAAAAGTTAATTTCTGTGAATATAGAGTCCTTACAAATCATTAACTAAAAGACCATTGTAGCTGAAAAGCAAGAGAAAAAGATTGAGACAAGTCATTCAGAGAATAAACAGGATGACTCAATCTCACTAATAATGAAAGAAATGCTAATTAAAACCACTGAGTATTATTTTTATTATTTACAAAGATTAGTTTGGCAAAATACTAAAGGAAAATTTAAGAGAATATTTTTAAATGTATCTTATACAAGTAAAACTTAAAATAAAGGCCAGGTAAAGACAGGTGAGTTGCTAAGAGACTAAGAAAACACCCCTGAGCAGTAGCTGTAAAATCAGGATTATGAAGTCACAAAAGTCAGGGCATTATTTCAAGCCAGGCTTTTATTTCAAGAAGAGACTGGTCACCAGTTTCAAAGGTAGAGGGGCCAAGTAAGCTGTGAATCAGAAACGTACTATGTGAATGAGAGACTGATATAGAAACCACTGGTGACTGAAGACTGCTGTTTAGGTAGAGTAATGGAGGTAGAAATAGAAGTAAATTGCGGAGGAAGTAGGAAGTGATCTCAGTTCAGTTCAGTGGCTCAGTCGTGTCCGACCCTTTGTGACCCCATGCTGATCTGCTGCTGCTGCTGCTAAGTCACTTCAGTCGTGTCCGACTCTGTGTGACCCCATGGACGGCAGCCCACCAGGCTCCCCCGTCCCTGGGATTCTCCAGGCAAGAACACTGGAGTGGGTTGCCATTTCCTTCTCCAATGCATGAAAGTGAAAAGAGAAAGTGAAGTCGCTCAGTCGTGTCCGACTCAGCGACCCCATGGACTGGAGCCTACCAGGATCCTCCATCCATGGAATTTTCCAGGCAAAAGTACTGGGGTGGAGTGCCATTGCCTTCCCCGCCATGGTGATCTAGAGAGGGACAAATCTGACCCCAGCGGCTTTTGTCTGTTTTGCTTTTTCACTTGATCAGCTGTGAACCTGGTTGAATATGGGGGTAGATACAGAGAAGCAAAGTGGTTGGGAATGAAATTCAGGATATAGTGGAAAGATAATTGAAATAATGGAAATGTAGGAGAAAAAGCCCTAAAATGGAAATTATAAAGTCTAGTTTTTATCATCCTGATTCTTTGATACTTAGTTGTTTCATTTACAACAGGGGTTGGCAAACTTTTTCTGTAAAGGGCTAGATGGTAAATATTTTAGTCTTTGTGTGCCAAGGGTCTCATATTTACTCAACCCTGCTGTTCTAGTTGGAGAAGGCAATGGCAACGTGCGCCAGTACTCTTGCCTGGACAATCCCATGGACAGAGGAGCCCGGTAGACTGCGGTCCTTGGGGTGGCTAACAGTCAAACACGACTGAGCGTCTTCACTTTCACCTTTCACTTTCATGCGTTGGAGAAGGAAATGGCAACCCACTCCAGTGTTCTTGCCTGGAGAATCCCATGGACAGAGGAGCCTGGTGGACTGCCGCCTATGGGATCGCACAGAGTCAGACACGGCTGAAGCGACTTAGTAGCAGCAGCAGCTGTTCTAGTAGGAAAGCAGACATAGACAATAAGAGTGGCTATATTCCAGGCATCTGGTCCCATCACTTCATGGGAAATAGATGGGGAAACAGTGGAAACAGTGTCAGACTTTATTTTTCTGGGCTCCAAAATCACTACAGATGGTGACTGCAACCATGAAATTAAAAGACGCTTACTTTTTGGAAGGAAAGTTATGACCAACCTAGATAGCATATTGAAAAGGAGAGACATTACTTTGCCGACAAAGGTTCATCTAGTCAAGGCTATGGTCTTTCCTGTGGTCATGTATGGATGTGAGAGCTGGACTGTGAAGAAGGCTGAGCACCAAAGAATTGATGCTTTTGAAGTGTGGTGTTGGAGAAGACTCTTGAGAGTCCCTTGGACTGCAAGGAGATCCAACCAGTCCATTCTGAAGATCAGCTCTGGGATTTCTTTGGAAGGAATGATGCTAAAGCTGAAACTCCAGTTGCCTCATTGGAAAAGACTCTGATGCTGGGAGGGATTGGGGGCAAGAGGAGAAGGGGATGACAGAGGATTAGATGGCTGGATGGCATCATTGACTTGATGGACGTGAGTCTGAGTGAACTTCGGGAGTTGGTGATGGACAGGGAGGCCTGGCGTGCTGCGATTCATGGGGTCACAAAGAATCAGACACGACTGAGTGACTGATCTGATCTGATCTGATATTCCAGTAAAACTTCCTACAGATCCTGAAATTTGAATTTCATATAATTTTTCAAGTGACATGAAATAACTATCCTTTATTTTTTTTTTTTAACTGTTTAGCTGTGAGCTCTACAAAAACTAGTAGTGAGCTGGATTGAATGCACAGGCTATAGTTTGCCAACCCCTGGTCTATAAAATGAAAAGTTGGACTAAAACATATTTCATCTTGACATCATATTGTCCTAGCTGGGGGATTCTTGACTTAATCTCATTAAATGTGTATGTAGTTTATCATGTATAGATCTGATTGAACCTTTTATCCGCATTCTTACTTTCAACATGGAACAACAGACTGGTTCCAAATAGGAAAACGAGTTCGTCAAGGTTGTATATTGTCACCCCGTTTATTTAACTTATATGCAGAGTACATCATGAGAAATGCTGGACTGGAAGAAGCACAAGTTGGAATCAAGATTGCTGAGAGAAATATCAATAACCTCAGATATGCAGATGACACCACCCTTACAGCAGAAAGTGAAGAGGAACTCAAAAGCCTCTTGATGAAAGTGAAAGTGGAGAGTGAAAAAGTTGGCTTAAAGCTCAACATTCAGAAAACGAAGATCATGGCATCTGGTCCCATCACTTCATGGGAAATAGATGGGGAAACAGGGGAAGCAGTGTCAGACTTTATTTTTCTGGGCTCCAAAATCACTGCAGATGGTGACTGCAGCCATGAAATTAAAAGACGCTTACTCCTTGGAAGGAAAGTTATGACCAACCTAGATCACATATTCAAAAGCAGAGACATTACTTTGCCAACAAAGGTTCGTCTAGTCAAGGCTATGGTCTTTCCTGTGGTCATGTATGGATGTGAGAGCTGGACTGTGAAGAAGGCTGAGCACCAAAGAATTGATGCTTTTGAACTGTGGTGTTGGAGAAGACTCTTGAGAGTCCCTTGGACTGCAAGGAGATCCAACCAGTCCATTCTGAAGGAGATCAGCCCTGCAATTTCTTTGGAAGGAATGATGCTGAAGCTGAAACTCCAGTACTTTGGCCACCTCAGGCGAAGAGTTGACTCATTGGAGAAGACTCTGATGCTGGGAGGGATTGGGGGCAAGAGGAGAAGGGGACGACAGAGGATGAGATGGCTGGATGGCATCACTGACTCGATGGATGTGAGTCTGAGTGACCTCCGGGAGTTGGTGATGGACAGGGAGGCCTGGCATGCTGCGATTCATGGGGTCACAAAGAGTCGGACACAACTGAGCGACTGATCTGATCTGATCTGATTACTTTCAACTATTTAGAACTCTGCTGAAGAATTTAGAATTTATGTGTTTGTGACTCAAGTTCTAAGACTATTTATTCATCATTTAGTTACTCATCGGATACTCTTTCCTGAGATTACTGGAAAAGGGATGATCTTTACTATATCTGCATATCACCATTACAATAGTGTCTTTAATGTTTTATAATAGACCTATTGTTTAGTTAAGCATACTTGGGGGTGGAAAGTAAGTAGAAAATCAGTATTACTTGTAAAAATAAAAAAGATAATTGTAAAAATTAGATGGAACAGTTTCATTTGCCAGAAGATCCTGAAACTGAGACATTGTTTCTTTTTGTTAAAAAGAGATTAGCAAACTTTTAGAGATGTTAAAAGTAAGTTAGCAAGCTAATATGAAAGTTTGAAAGAGAACTGAAAAAAACTTTCTAACTGGATGCTTCATGTATTAGTCATCTTTAATTGCTTTATACTAGGAAACCTTTTCATAACTGATAGCACTTGAGTCTTATTAAGAAACTCTAGGGACTTCCTGGTGAAGGCAATGGCACCCTACTCCAGTACTCTTGCCTGGAAATCCCATGGATAGAGGAGCCTGGTAAGCTGCAGTCCATGGGGTCGCTAAGAGTCAGACATGACTGAGAGACTTCACTTTCACTTTTCACTTTCATGCATTGGAGAAGGAAATGGCAACCCACTCCAGCGTTCTTGCCTGGAGAATCCCAGGGACGGGGGAGCTTGGTGGGCTGCCGTCTGTGGGGTCGCACAGAGTCGGACACAACTGAAGCGACTTAGCAGCAGCAGGGACTTCCCTGGTCGTCCTGTGACTAAGACTCTGAGCTCCTAATACAGTGGGCCTGGGTTCGATCCCTGGTCAGGGAACTAGATCCCACATGCTGCAACTGGACCCAGCACTGCCAAATAAATAAATAACTCTAAGGCTCTCTAGGTCATTCAATTGAAATACCAAGTTATGTTATTAAGGATTTTTGGATAGTAATCAGGTAGAAGACTTTGGAGGTCTGTGTAGTAATCTATAATTCATAACCAGTGGCCTCAAGTCCTTAATTTTTAATGATAGTCTTAGGAAACTCAGCACAAATGTTCTTTTAAGAAAACTTTACAAGACCTGTCTTTAGAC
This sequence comes from Tragelaphus eurycerus, assembly GCA_935064755.1. Lineage (NCBI taxonomy): Eukaryota > Metazoa > Chordata > Mammalia > Artiodactyla > Bovidae > Tragelaphus > Tragelaphus eurycerus. The sequence continues at coordinate 3,248,474 of CAKXYN010000034.1, read as the reverse complement.
TGTCTCTTTGACATAGAAGGGATTTATTCCCTTGCCACTAAGTTGCCTCTGAAAAGTGTGTTAGGATTCATAATCCCTGCAGCGTCATGCACTACAAAGTATTCAGTAAAGTAAGTTTTCTAGAAAATTGTTAGAGGAGATAAAGAAAGTTGGTTAAATGCAGATTGAGAATTAGAACCATTATCACTTGACTTTGAATGGTATTTGCAATACTGCTTGATGAACTTTGTAAGTTGGTTCCATATTATAGGCTTCAGGCTGTCACTTAACAGTTCATAGTATGCAGCTGTTTTGTACCAGCTTCTGCAACCATGTGAGGTATGGATACTATTAGGCTCAGAGAAGTTAGACCTTTTGCCACACACAGCATATCTAATTAATGGTAGAACCAAAAATTGAACCACTGTGATTTTTTACCTGTTTTAAGTAAAATTCATTCTTACTATGTGTTATTTGAGTCTATTCTTTCTCTTACAAGCCAAAAATCATTTTCTTTCACTCCAAGAAATTCTCAAGCCATTTTCCTTTCCCGTTCAGGTTTTTAGTTCCTTTATACTGTTTACGTTTTGTCTTCTGCCCTCATGAGCACCTCCAGGACATTGTTCAAAGGAAGCAGAGATAGTAGTATCCTTGTTTTATTCTAAATTTAAAAGGAGTGCATTGGATATTTACCAATTTGCTATAAATTTTTGGCAAATAACTTATCAAGGTAGTGAATGCTTTCTTAACTTTTTAAAATCATAAGTGAATTTTGAATTTGATTAGCTGATTTCATTTTTTGAGATAATCACTAGATTTTTTTTCCTCCTTCAATTAGGTTTATATTAGTAAATAAAGCATACATATTAAATCTCTCTTGCATACTTGGATATACTTGGCTTGCTTATGATATATTAATATCATTATTTTTATCTTTAGAATCAATTTGTAACTACTGATTCAATTTCATTTTAATATGATAGGATAATGCATTATGTTAAATTCTTCTTGCAACTTTAGTAAATTAATTTTTTCCTAGAATTTATTGTCTTGTGTAATCTTTAAGTGTTTTGGCCTAAAGTTGTGCATAACACACACACCCTTAGGATCTGTAAGAATAGACATTTTAGTTGTGGTGGAAGCTTTTTGGTTTGGGTTTCTTTGTTTGATCTTCAGTTCATTCATTCCTTTTAGTATCTGTTAAGGACTTAACAAGTTCAGTGTCCTGTGCATTAACTATTCTTAAAGTTTTTAGTGTTGATTTTGTTTCTTAACTCTCACCCAGATAATCCAGGACCTTATAAGATAGCCATAATATGAACCTGCTGGGTTCATACTTCCTGATTTTATTTTTACATATAGAAAAATAAACAATATATGTAAATACACAGATAATGATTATAGGATTATTGTGTATATTTCACAGTATAGTGTGATGTATCTTTGCATCTGTATGTAAAAATAAATAATATAAATGGATATAAGACTGTGATATATGAGCATGAAGAAATTATAAATTTGTTATCACTTTAATGTGGCTGATTTGTTTGGGTTGAATTTAAAGATGTATTATTCTTACTTGAAAGGTTACCCTTGAAAACTTGCTGGATACAACTTAATGAAGAAAGTTGAATACTGTTGTTCCCTGAATATTCATCTTTCATCAGACAGTTTTTAACATACATTTTTTAGCCACTTTGTGGCTAAGTATTATCCCAAGCACTGAGGAACAAAATGAGCAAATCTCAGAAGTCTTTACTGTATTAGTTAATTCCACTAGGAAAACATTTTATAAGGAACCATACAGCTGAAATATTACCCATCTTAACTGAAAATATGGTTTAACTGTAGTTAAAGAAAATATTGTCACAGGATGAAGTTCTTTAAGTATATTCAACATGGTTGTATACCTTTGTGTGGAGTAGGTATAGATCACAATAAAGAGTTTTTTGTAATGTGAGTTATTCTATAAATTATTCTTTTTTGCCTCATGAAACTTCCATGAAAGTCTTGACAAATATTTCTGGAGCTGGTATATCTTGGGGGATTCTTGTTAGTAGGCACCACCACTGGTGTGTCTTCATGTGACTGGATGAGAGAAAGGCTGGTTTTCTTCTCTTTCTAGAGGTCTTGGTCCATGTTTGTGAGATTGAGAGATCACCTTTCACAAAGAATGAAGGCATAGGGATTGGGAGAGTAACTGCTTGTGAACCTTCTATAGAATCTTTTCCTTTGTGACCCTTCTGTAGAATTTTGGCAGCTCTTAATTTGAAATGTGATGTCATGTTTGTGAACAAAACAGTTGATGGTTTCAGGAGGCCCAGAGCCATATTATGAGATGGCATGAACGATATATCTTTGCATATATTTCTCTGTGTGTGGGCGCCATAGGTTTCCTTTGATACCGTGTGTGACTTCTACTTGGGAGGTTAATTTTAATGTATGTGTGTATTTGGGGGGAAAAGGTTGAAAGGAAAAGGAATAGTGGTATGGCAATGTATAATGTCTTAATCCATTGGTGGTGATACTGTGGAACAATAGTGGTTGACTGTTTTAGCCCATCAGTTGTAGGCATACCAGTGCAGATTTACAACCTTTATAAAGGTTTTTCCAAAAGCCAAAGACTCTAATTTAGAGAATATATTAAATTCACAGAAGCCCATAGGAAAAATGTTTTAAAAAATAGGTACTTGGCAAGAATTTTACCAAATGTTAATAAAAATTGTTGTTTAGACATTAAGCTTTTTGGAAACACAGAAGTTGTAACTGCCAGGAAAATGTCTGTTAGAAACTACAAAACAGGGACTTCCCTGGTGGTCCAAAGGCTAAGACTCTGCGCTCCCAATGCAGGGGGCCTGGGTTCCATCCCTGGACAGGGAGCTAGATCCTGTATGCCACAACTAAGACCCAGTGCAGCCAGATTAAAATAAATAAATGAATGAATTTTTTTTTAAAAACTACAAAATATTTTAAATAGTATATAAAATTGAAAGTTAATTCATTTTCTATTTTGAGTAACCTGCAAAATGAGATTGAAATCTATTGTATGACTAAAAATATATCTTTATTCAATTCCATATAAGAACTTTTAAACAGTTTTGCTGACATTGCTTCTTATTATTTATTGACCTTTTGTTTAATAACTTTGGGTTGATTTTAGGCCACCAACAAAATGGAAATGAAAGAGATTGGTAATCACAAGACTTTATGGAAAATGAACTCAACCAGTCAACCTTTATTTGTTAATGGCAGAAATGGCAATGCTTTGAAAAAATTCACCATTCCCAAGATCAGGAGGACAGCTGGGAAAGGTAATAATTCTATGGAAGATGGGATTATTTCATAACTATTACTGCATTTCTCTGATCTTAGTTTATGCTCATCTTCAATCTTGACTCTTCATAAAATTAGCTTGTTAGGCCTTTAATTCCTTAAACACATATGTACTTTTTTCCCACACAGATTAAGATAGACACATGTCTCCTATCACTCCCACTAAGTACACAGTTAAAAACACTGGACATCACACATAAAACAAACAAGACTTTGAAGGGTGGAGAGAAGAAGATGAGCCTGTGTGGGTCCCTGGGAGTTAAATATTGACATAGCATAAAGTCCTTCAGATTTTCTTTTTGTTTCCTTCATGTCTCAAAGTGGATGACCACAACTGAAAAATGCCAAATTTTACAGACACAAAAAGCCCTAAGAAAAGTCTGTTCTGTTTTGCCAAGGACTGGGAGTAGGGTGACTTAGAATGTGAGAAACCTGTTTAACAGTGAACACTGTATTCCTGCAAAACACCTGGAGGAAGAAACAGCACAGCGTCTGTTGCTTTTCTCAGCAAAGTGTGAATGGAGGGCCGAGACGCCGGCCTCCACCTCTGCCTGTGCCGGTGCCTCTCCCTGCATGGACAGTCACATGGCCCCCTCTCTGCTGTCCCCTGCAGTGTCTGTGGATTTCTGCTCCTGCCCTGTGGTGATGAGTTGCCGGTGGGGATGAGACACTCGGTGGGAGCAGAGTCAGTGAACACCAAGAGGGGGGCCGAGATTCTGTCACATACACCAGTAACAGGGTAGCTGTCCCCGTCCCACAGTGTCAGTGGAGGCTGTCAGGAGCATCGACTTCTGCATCTTTCTCCTGGTAACAAGACAGCTGCCTGCCCCGCCACCACCCTTCCGACCGCCCCACCACCCCTCAGCCCTGTCCCCACCAGAGTGTCAGTGGAGACCCTGTGGAGAGCCAGTAGTTCCTGGTGGTAAAGAGTTAGTCTCCCCACCCCCAGTCTTCTCCTACAGGCACAGTTACCCCTGTGACTTAGTCTTAGTAGAGGCTTATTACCACAGAAGATTGAATGTGATCTAGAGTCTCTTAACAGTATCCCAAATGACCAAAATATTTAAAAAATCATCTTACCACCCATCAGGAAAATCCCAACTTGAATGAGAAAAGAAGAATCAACAAATGCCAGCAACACAATAAAACAGATGTTGAAATTATCTGACAAGGCTTTTAAACCAGTCATCATTTCCACCAATTAAAAAATTAAAGTCATTCTAATGATGCTTCAACAACCAATTACAAACACTTTTGAAACAAATGGAAAATTGCAAGAAAGAAATGAAAAATGTAATAAAGAACTAAGTAGAAGTTTTGGAACTGAAAAATGCAATAATTGAAATAAAAACTAATTGGATGGGTTCCAGAGAAGAATTGAGAAGATTTTGGAAAGAAGTAGTGAATTGGACGATACAGTAACAAATTACCCGGCCTAAACAACAGAGAAGACAGCAAATAACAGAGCCTCAGGAACCTGTAGAACAATAATAAAAGACCTAATTTCTTTGTTCTCAGAGCCTCAGAAGGAGAAGAGAGCATAGAGCTGAAAGAGTATTTTAATAAATAAATAAATACTGTCTGAAAGTTCCCCAAATTTGGCAAAAGGCATAAACCTGGACAGTCCCAGCTGGTGCAGTAAAGAATCTGCCTGTCAGTGCAGGAGATTCAGAAAACGTGGGTTTGATGCCTGGATTGGGAAGATCCCCTGGAGAAGGAAATGGCAACCCACTCCAGTATTCCTACCTGGAAAATTCTATGGACAGAGGAACCCAGCAGGTTACAGTCCACGGGGTCTCAAAGAGTTGACATGTCTTAACAACTAAACAACGACATACAATCAAAAGGTTGAATGAACCCTAAACAGGATAAAGCCAGAGAAGTCCATCACAAGGTACATCATAATCAAACTTCTGAAAATTAAGAACAGAAAAAATCTTGAGAGCAACTAAATGTTTTTATTGGGGAAAAATTGAATGGCAGATATTTCATTTGAAACCATGGAGCCCAGAGGAAGTGGCACAACATTTTTTAAGTGCAGAAAGAAACGAACTATACCCAGAAAAATATCCTCAGGAGTAGAACTGAAATAGACTTTCTCAGATGAAGTAAAACTCAAAATTTTTCACTAGTAAACCTTGGTGTAGAATGGCTAAACAAAGTTTCCAAGCAGAAAATGATGCAAGAAGCTGGGAACATTAGGAATGAAGGAGGGACAAAGGAGAGTAGAAATACAGGGAAATACAATCGACAGTCCTCCTCTTGAGTTTTCTAAGTTTTGTTTGACAGTTGGAACAAGGACAGTGGAGCCTGGTGGTCTGCAGTTCATGGGGTCACAAAGAGTTGGACACGAGCACATGTACACACAGTTATCTCAGAATTAAAAGTTGTTTCTAAAGACACTATGGATAAATCAAAATGGAATTTTAAAAATGCGTAACCCACAGGAAGGCAGAAAAAGTGAAGTAGAGAATTGAACAACTGAGGGAAAGATAAACAGTAAAATGTCAGGCTTAAGCCCTGCTGTATCAGCTATATTAAATATAATTTATCTCATACCCGTTAAGACGTTTACACAATGGATTGAAAAAAAACCATGACCCAACTGTAGACTGTTGACAAATGCACTTTAAATATAAGGATATAAGTTGGTTTAAAGTAAGTGTATAGAGAAAGATAAGCCATGCAAACAATCAGAATAAAGCAGAGTGGCTATATCAGACTCCAGAGGAACCAAAATTCCAGGAACAGAAGGGGATATTGTATAAATCCACTAGTAAGATGCAGCAGTCCTAAATATGTATCCCTAAATGACAAAGCTTCAGAAACCATGAAGCAGCACTGATAGAACTGAAAGGGAAAATGGGCAAATCTGGAATGGCGGTTAGTGATCTCAGTACACCTCTCTCAACAACCAGTAGGGCCACAGAGACAAAAAGATCAGGGAAGCTATAGAAGAACTGAACTTTGTCAACTAACAAGATCTGATTGACATTTGCACATTATTATGACATTATACTCTACACAACAACAGTAGAACAGACATTCTTTTCAAGAACTAAGTTGATGCTCATCAAGATAGACAATGTGTTGGGCCATGAAACACATTTCAACATATTTAAAAGAACTGAAGTCAGATAATCTAGAAATTAGTGATAGAAAGCATTAGATAAGTCTTTGAACACATGGAAACATTTCTAAATATTCATGAGATTTCAGAAATACATTGGATTGAATAAAAAAGGAGATGTAACTTATCAAAATTTGAGGGGAACAACTGAATCATGGCTAACAAGTTTATAACACTACATACTTCCATTAGAAAATAGGTTTCAAACAAGTAGTCTAAGTTTCCTTCTCAAGGAACTAGAAAAAGAGTAACAGGGTAAGCCCATAACAAGCACAAAGAAAAAAAAAATGAAATTAAGAAGCTGGTTGCAAAGATAAAAAAAGAAGTTGACAAACCTTTAGGAAGCTTACCTATAGTGAGACTGACAAAAAAGACACAACCTACAACTCTCAGAAATGACATAGTATATCACTACTGAGCCATAGAACTGAAAGCATAACAAGAGAATATTACAAACAGGTCTAAGTACATAACCTTTACAACTTAGATGAAAGGGGCCAGTACAAATTACCAAAACAAATTACCAAAACTCACACAGTACTAAATAGATCATTTAATAGCCTTATAACTACAGGCATTCCTCATTTTATTGCTCTTCACAGATACTGTGTTTTTTTACAAATTGAAGGTTTGTGGCAACACCATCAGGCAAGTCTCTTGGTGCCTATTTTCCAACAGTAATCACTCACTTTGTGTCTCTGTATCAAATTTTTGTAATTTTCACAGTATTTCAAACTTCTTTGCTGTTACATTAGTGATCTTTGATGTTACTGTTGAAAGAAGATTGATTCACTGAAGGCTCACATGATTGTTAGCATTTTTGTAGCAATAAAGTATTTAAAATCAAGGTTATATAAATTGTTTTTTAAACATAATGCTGTTGCACACTTAATAGATTTTATTGTGGTGGTCTGGAGCTGAACACACAATGTCTCCAAGATATGTCTGTGTTATAGAAATTGAATTCATAGTTGAAAAAAAATCTATTGGAAAAGAAATCCCCAAGCCCAGATGGTTTCACTGGAGAATTCTACTCAACGTTAAAGAAAGGAGCTAATAAAAATCCTTTACAATTTCTTCTATAATATAGAAGAGGAAAGAATAACTATAAGTATAGTGTTATCCTGGTACTAAAGCTAAACGTAATACAAAAAAAGAAAACTACAGACCAATACCCATCATGAACCTTAACACAAATTCTATACAGAATATAAAGAAATAGTATTCAGCAATATATAAAATGAATTACATATTATAACCGAGGGAGTTTTGTTCAAGGGATGCAAGACTGGTTTGGTATCTGAAAGTCAATCTGTATTCACAGGACAAGGAATAACAATCACATGATCATATAAATTTATGCAGAAAAAACTTGACAGAAAGCAACATTCATGAAAAAGACTTCAGATCAGATCAGATCAGATCAGTCGCTCAGTCGTGTCCGACTCTTTGCGACCCCATGAACCGCAAAGCACGCCAGGCCTCCCTGTCCATCACAAGCTCCCGGAGGTCACTCAGACTCACATCCATCGAGTCAGTGATGCCATCCAGCCATCTCATCCTCTGTCGTCCCCTTCTCCTCCTGCCCTCAATCCCTCCCAGCATCAGAGTCTTCTCCAATGAGTCAACTCTTCGCATGAGGTGGCCAAAATTACTGGAGTTTCAGCTTTAGCATCATTCCTTCCAAAGAAATATCCAGGATTGATCTCCTTCAGAATGGACTGGTTGGATCTTCTTGCAGTCCAAGGGACTCTCAAGAGTCTTCTCCAACACCACAGTTCAAAAGCATCAATTCTTCGGCGCTCAGCCTTCTTCACAGTCCAGCTCTCACATCCATACATGACCACAGGAAAGACCATAGCCTTGATTAGGCGAACCTTTGTTGGTAAAGTAATGTCTCTGCTTTTGAATATGCTATCTAGGTTGGTCATAACTTTCCTTCCAAGGAGCAAGCGTCTTTTAATTTCATGGCTGCAGTCACCATCTGCAGTGATTTTGGAGCCCAGAAAAACAAAGTCTGACACTGTTTCCACTGTTTCCGCATCTATTTCCCATGCAGTGATGGGACCAGATGCCATGATCTTCGTTTTCTGAATGTTGACTTTAAGCCAACCTTTTCACTCTCCACTTTCACTTTCATCAAGAGGCTTTTGCACTCTAGTAATACAGAACTCAGCTTGATAAAAAAAAAAATGTATGTAAAAAATACATATAGCTAACCTCCAGAAGGAAAACCACAGTCCCAGAAAACCAACTAAAATGATCACATGGACCACAGCGTTGTGTAACTCAATGAAATTATGAGCTGTGCTGTGCAGCGCCACCCAAAATGGATGGGTCATGGTGGAGAGTTTTGACAAAACGTGGTCCACTTCAGATGGGAATGGCAAACCACTTCATTCTTGCCTTGAGAATCCCATAAAAAGTATGGAAAGGCAAAAAGATATGACACTGGAAGATGCGCCCCCAGGTCAGTAGGTATCCAATATGTTACTGGTAAAGAGTGGATAAATAGACTCCAGAAACAATGAAGAGGCTGAGTCAAAACCACTGATGCCTAGTTGTGGATGGGCTTCCCTGGTAGCTCAGTTGGTAAAAAATCTGCCTGCAGTGCTGGAGACCTGGGTTCGATCCCTGGAGAAGGAAATGACAAACCACTCCAGTATCCTTGCCTGGAAAATACCATGGACAGAGGAGCCTGGTGGGCTGCAGTCCATGGGGTTGCAAGGAGTTAGGCGACTATCACAGAGGTGGTAAGAGTAAAGTTCAATTCTGTAAAGAACAGTATTGCATAGGAACATGGAGTGTTAGGTTCAAGAATCAAGGTAAATTGGATGTGGTCAAACAGGAGATGTCAAGAGTGAATATCAACATTTTAGGAATCAGTGAACTAAAATGGATGGGAATGAGCAAATTTAATTTAGATGACCATTATATCTACTATTGTGGGCAAGAATCCCTGAGAAGAAATGGAGTAACCCTCATAGTCAACAGAAGAGTCAAATGCAGTCCTTGAGTGCAGTCTCAAGAACAACACAATGATCTCTGTTTGTTTCAAAGGCAAACCATTCAACATCACAATAATCCACATTCAACACCACAGTGCCCCAAACTGTTAATGCTGAAGAAACTCAAGTCAAACAGTTCTATGAAGACCTATAAGACCTTCTAGAACTAACACACAGACACACAGACACACACACACACACACACACAGGATGTTCTTTTCATTAAAATGCTAAAATTTAAAATTTCATTAAAATGCTTAAGTAGAAAGCCACACCTGGAATATCAGACAAATATGGCCTTGGAGTACAAAATGAAGCAGGGCAAAGGCTAATGGAGTTTTGCCCAAAAAATACACAGGTCATAGCAAACACCCTTTTCCAACAACACAACAGATGACTCTACACATGGACATCACCAGATGATCAATACTGAAATCAGATTGATTATATTCTTTGCACCTGAAGATGAAAAGGCTCTATACAGTTAGCAAAAGAAAAAAAAACAACACCTGAAGCTGATTGTGACTTCAGATCATGAGCTCCTTATTGGAAAATTCAGACTTAAAAGAAAGTAGAGAAAACAAACTAGGCCATTCAGGTATGACCTCAATCAAATCCCTTATGATTATACAGTGGAAGTGAGAAATAGATTTAAGGGATTAGTTAGGTTTGATAGAGTGCCTGAAGAACTATGGATGGAGGTTCATAGCATTGTTAAGGAGGCGATGACCAAAACCATCCCCAAGAAAAAGAAATGCAAGAAGGCAAAATGGTTGCTTGAGGAGGCTTTACAGATAGCTGAGAAAAGAAGAGAAGCAAAAGACAAAGGAGAAAAGGAAAGATATACCCATTTGAATGCAGAGTTCCAAAGAATAGCAAGGAGAGATAAGAAAGCCTTCTTAAGTGAACAATGCAAAGAAATAGAGGAAAACAACATAATGGGAAAGACTAGAGATCTCTTCAAGAAAATCAGAGATACCAAGGGAACATTTCATACAAAGATGGGCCCAATAAAGGACAGAAATGGTATGTACCTAACAGAAGCAGAAGATATTAAGAAGAGGTGGCAAGAATACACAGAAGAACTGTACAAAATAGGTCTTAGTGACCCAGATAATCACTCTCCTAGAGCCAGACATCCTGGAGTGTGAAATCAAGTAGGCCTTAGGATGAACCTAATGAAGGTGATGAAAGCACACTGAGCTGTTTCAAATCCTAAAAGATGATGCTATGAATATGCTGTACTCAGTATACCAGCAAATTTGGAAAACCTGTGGCCACAGGACTGGGAAAGGTCAGTTTTCATTCCAGTCCCAAAGAAGGACAATGCCAAAGAATGCTCAAACTGCTACACAGTTGAGCTCATTTCACATGTTAGCAAGGTAATGCTCAAAATCCTTCAAGCTAGGCTTCAATAGTACGTGACCAAGTATTTCCAGATATACAAACTGGATTTAGAAATGGCAGAGAAACCAGAGATCAGATTGTCAACATCCATTGGATCACTGAAAAAGCAAGAGAGTTCCAGAAAAACATCTCCTTCATTGACTACACTAAAGCGTTTGACTGTGTGGATCACAACAAACTGTGCAAAATTCTTAAAAGTTGAGAATACTAGACCACCTTGCCCACCTCCTGAGAAGCCTGTATGCAGGTCAAGAGCAACAGTTAGAACTGGACATGGAACAACAGACTAGTTCAGAATTGGGAAAGGAGGAGGTCAATGCGGTATATTTTCACCATTTTTTTAACTTATATGCAGAGTATATAATGCAAAATGCTGATGAATCATGAAGTGGAATCAACCAGAAAACAGGAAAAAGACATGAATAGTCATTTCACTAAAGAGAACGTATAGAATGGCAAATGAGCACAAAAATGATATTTAATATCTTAGCCATTAACAAAATGCTAATGAAAACCACAATAGGTGGTCCCTTTATTCTTGTTAAAACAGCTGAAATAAGAATTCAGTTCAGTTCAGTCACTCAGTCGTGTCTGACTCTTTGCGACCCCATGAGTCACAGCACATCAGGCCTCCCTGTCCATCACCAACTCCCAGAGCTTACTCAAACTCATGTCCATTGAGTTGGTGATGCCACCCAACCATCTCATCCTCTGTTGTCCCCTCTCCTCCTGCCCTCAATCTTTCTTCACAGTCCAACTCTCATATCCATATATGACCATTGGAAAAACCATAGCCTTGACTAGATGGACCTTTGTTGGCAAAGTAATATCTCTGCTTTTCAATATGCTATCTAGGTTGGTCATTACTTTCCTTCCAAGGAGTAAGCGTCTTTTATTTTCATGGCTGCCGTCACCATCTGTGGTGATTTTGGAGCCCCAGAAAATAAAGTCTGACACTGTTTCCCCATCTAAATAAGAATAGCAATGCCAAAAGCTAGGAAGAATAGGAGAAGCCAGATCAGTCATGCAACCAATGGAAGCGTAATAGCTCAGCCACTTTTTAAAAAAGTTTGATGGTTTCTTGAAAAGCTAAACATGCACCTACCATATGACCCTGCTTTTGTACTTCGAGGCATTTATCCCAGAGAAATGGATGCTTATGTCCACACTAAAACCTATATGGAAATGTTTATAGCAGCTTTATTTGTAGTAGCCAAAAACTGTTAATCACCCTGATTTCTATTGAGTAAATGGTTAAAGTATGATGCATCCATACCGTGGGATACTTAGCAAGTTAAAAAAAAAAAAGATTTACTGTATCAGCAGCTTGATTGGATCTCAGAAGCAATATGCTGAATTCAAAAAGCCCGTCTCCATAGGCTGTAAATATTAATTGTAAATATAACACAACTTTATATTGTAAATATAAAGGTCCATTTACAGAACATTCTTGAAATGATGAAAGCATAAAGATGGGGAACAGATAGGTAGTTCTAGGATTTAGAGGCAGAGAAGAGGAATAGGGTTATCAGTATTACTGTATGTAAAGGAGTAGAATAAGAATGATCTTTGTGGTGATGGAACAGTTGTGTTATCTTGATTATAGTGGTTGTTACATGAATCTACACATGTGATAAAATTCCATAGAACTACCCCCACACACATAAGTGCACATAAAATACTGGTAAAATACTAATGAGGTCTTTGTGTATTATACCAACGTCATTTTTCTGGTTTTCGTATTTCATTATAGTTACAGGAAGTGTTCACACTGGGGAGTTTGGGCTAAGGGCATATATAGAGCCTCTATAAAAATGTCATATGATCTATATTCACTTCAACATAAGCTAAACACAAGCACACATGCACAAAGTCATGTATCTTATGTAATGACCAAATTTTGTAATGAATCCCCCCTCCCCCCCCCCCCCCCCCCCCCCCCCCAACAAAAAAAAAAAATATCTAACTAATTGTTACAAATATTAAAGTGAAAGTTAAATGGAAAGGAGTGAATAATAAGTTGTTTTTGAAAAATAGAGGTTTGTAGTGTTTTGTATTAGTTTTGCCACTGTCTTATCCTGTTGATTATTAAATATAGAGGACCATTGTTTATGTTAGATTCATGTATATGGAAATTGCCTGAAGTTATATATATCACTGATATTCATTCACAAATTCCATATTTGCCATAATTTCAAATTCTCCTACTTGCTAAAATGTGTTTGTAACCTCAGCACCAGTACTCAGCAGCAGCACATTCAGTCATTTGCAGGCATATGCAGAATGATGAAAAATTTGAGTCACCTGATGCACTTGTATCCAGATGAGACAGTGCTCTGCGTCTTACTCCAGCTGTCATATTATAATTAAGTGTCCATTTCATCACCTGTTTAGTGCTGTGTTGTTTGCATTTTTATTGGTGATGTCACCATTTAAAATGGCCTCCACCATGTAATGCTGAAATGCTTTCTAGTGTTCCTAAGCTCAAGAGGTCTGTGATGTGCCTTACAGAGAAAATGCATGTTGCATAAGCTACACTATACATAACGTATATATATATATAACGTAAAGTTACAGATCTGTTGGCTAAAAATATGGCACATTCAGAAAAAGGAAAACAAAATTCACCAACTTGTACATCAAGCCTCTGCAGAAGGTGTTGAAGGAACATTTGAGTACCTTTCCTGTGGAGAGAATGGAATCTACATTTGTAGACTCATGAGATGACCACCAGTAAAAAGCTTGTGGGCAGCATTGTTGGAAGTTGTTGAAAAGCCAAAGAGACATTTGATCATGGCACCAAGGGTCAGGAGAATGTTAAGCCCTTCTTGGCTAGAGCTTGCTGGCTCCCACGCTTCAGAAGGTGACAATTGATGCAGGCAAGTTCTGCAGAACAGGAGACTGGGGAAGAATTTCAAAGACACCTGCTAAGTGTTATACAGGAAAAGGTTATGTGGCAAGTTTCCAACCCGGATGAGACTGGCTCGTTTTACAGAGATGTTGGCAGCCAAGCTTACTGCACATGGCATTCCAGTTGTCAAAAATGTCACCAGAGGCCCATAGGAACCTAACCTTGTATTTCTACTAAGATTAATATTAATAGTTCAGTATTCAGTGATTCAAGGTTGCCAGCAACTTTAATATACTGTAACTTCCACAAATAACAAGAATCAGCTGTATTCCCCAATTTCCTCTGAGTCCTCTTCCTTAAGGGTTTTGATTCTTTAATGAATCTACTTAATATAACAATGCTTAAAACATTGCTCACTGTCCTCCGAAAGACTGTACTTCTTACTCATGCCACCGTATCAGTCAAGAGTTAACAAAAATGTTCTGGTATTATTGCAAGTCAAAATAACCAAATAGTTTACTATTATATAGGTTGCCTTATTTGGGGGAAATACAACAAATGTTCATGACCTAACATGAGCTACAAGGTTTGTGTAACAATGTATGTTGTAGAGCCTGTACATCTTAAGTTGAAAAATGAGTCACCTATAAACTATCTAGTAAATCTGTGTCTGCTTTTAAGAACTCCCAGTAGGTAAGTGGAGTAAGACAAGGTTCCTATTTTCATTTATACCAGGTATAGGAAGTCTGTATTACTGTTATAAAGTCTTAAATATATATAAATGCCTCCAGATGTTAATGAAACTTCCAAGTACTTGGTTATTTTGTACCTTATACATATCTATAGTTGTCATTCTGCAGATGTACAACAATGTTATTTTATTTTATTTTTTAATAACACCAAAAACATTTTGTATTGTGGTATAGCCAATAGTTTCAGGTGAACAATGAAGGGTCTTCCGTTCATTTCAGTTCAGTCCAGTCCCTCAGTTGTGTCTGACTCCTTGCGACCCCATGAATCACAGCATCCCTGTCCATCACCAACTCCCTGAGTTCACGCAAACTCACATTCATTGAGTCGGTGATGCCATCCAGCCATCTCATCCTCTTTCATCCCTTTTTCCTCCTGCCCCCAATCCCTCCCAGCGTCAGAGTCTTTTCCAATGAGCCATACATATACCTGTATCCATTCATCCCCCAACCCCTCTCCCATCCAGGCTAGCACATAACATTGAGCAGAGTTTCCTGTACTGTCCAATAGGTCTTTGTTGGTTATCCATTTAAAATATAGCGGTGTGTACATGACCTTCCCAAAGACCCTAACTATCCTACAATGATGTCATTTTAAACACAAATAACTGCTTACCCTCTTCTTTATTTTTAGTTTACTTGTCACCTTGTTACACCAATACTAGAGAGTATAGTTTCATACATGATACTCTCAACGAGTGCCGGCTTGATGTAAGCTGTGACCTACAGTCTTCATGGCAGTTTGGGGATACAAAACTGATTCACAATGAGGGTCTAGAAAAAAATTTTACTTCTAAGAGGTAAGTTACTATGACCTAAAGATTTTTGAGATTTTGTTTGCTTTTTCTGTGAGGTGTTTATACAAATTTTTTATTTCTGCTATTTGAGATTTTATAAGTGTTACCAAGAAAATAAGTACAAAAGTGTTTTATTCATTATTTTGTTGCCATCTCATAGCTTTTGGTAACAGTAAAGAGGTACATGTGAGATTTGATTAGTAAGTTTTATACATTATTGTAGCCAGGTTTCAGACACACCCTTCTAATTTTTTAATCTTTATAAATTTTTCAGAAGCATAACATCAGCACATTAATTAAACAGCTATTTTGTAGATGCCTTGTGCCTCTTGCATAATATAAAACAGCATTAAAGTATTTAGAATGTACCTTTTTTTCTTGATTCAGTCCTTCAGAGACTGAGTTGATGTTTTAATCTGGCACAATTGTATCTGGCTGTTTCCAACTATTCCACTAGAGCCATAATTTCTGACACTTAACTTTTAAAAAGTACCCATTCTCCGACTTCTCTGGCAGTCCACTGGTTAAGACTCCATGCTCCCAGTGCAGGGGGCACTGATGTGATCCCGGGTCGGGGAACTAGATCCCACATGCGGGATCTTTTTGGTTCATAGCAGGACCAAAAGAAAAAAAAAGTACCCCTTCTGTTTGGAGGAAAGACACATTCTATTAGGTAATTTTGATAAAAAATAACAGCACATGGGAAGTTCTCATTGTAAACATTTTGTATTTATAGGTACAGATCTTGTGTGAACACGATTCAGCATTTTCATTTTCTGAACTTGCTTCATTCTGCATTTTCAATGAGAACCTAACTGTAGCTTGATGGACTCACATTGAGAACTCGTTTTGGAATGTGTTTGATCTCTTTGTTTTTGTTTTAGAATCAGTTCCTCTTGACTCAAACATGCTACCCCACTTGGTGTCAGTTTGGGAGAATGGGTAGAAATGACATAATTAGTTGATGGCATAGTCTTTCCTAAAAACCATAATTTTGAGCAAAAGTAGAATGGACTGACTATATGCTGCCCTCTCCAGATTGAAATAATGGTTTGGTCAAAAATTAATTCTTGGCATTGTTCCTTGATTTGAGTTATATTAGGCATTTTAATTTGTGTCCTTTTTCACAATGCCCCCTATTACTTCATTTCAACCATTTATTTCTCCCTGTTAACATTACAAAAGAGTTAAAACAACTCCCCAACAATACAAGACCTAACAGAACATTCTAAATGACTAATAGGTGTAGGGTTTGTGTATTTGCCCAATTAGACGAACTCATTTATATCCCATAGTATTTGATGCTCATTTTATATTTGTTTTGTCTGATTTTCTTACTACCTTATGAGTTTTATCTTACTTGTTTTTGTGTCCATAGTATGGAACTGAGTCTGGCAACACAGTGGGCAATTAATTGTTAAATTAAGCTTCATTTTAATGTCATCATTTTAAATGAGCGATGCTAGAAGATACCCTTAAGTAGCCTTAAGGCATAGGTTTTAAAAAAAGGAAATACCAGAATGGTTAGCAGAAGAGAAAAAGAAGATAGACAGATAAAAAGAGAAAGTGTTAATAACATTGATTGCCTCTAGCTTTTCTTTTTGTTGTTCCCCTTAGAGGAGTTTATAATCTCTGGTCTTATCGAAAGCAAGTAGTTCCAAAAATGCACCAGTCTCCATTTTTCATCCACATTGCATCTACTACTTCTTAAGTGTGAAATCAGCAGAAACACGTTAACCATCTAAATATATGTGTATCCAGTCACTCATTGAGCGTTTCAGTGCCTAGTGTGTCAGAAAATGTATTTAATTCAGTTCAGTTCAGTTCAGTCGCTCAGTTGTGTCTGACTCTTTGTGACCCCATGGACTGCAGCACGCCAGGCCTCCCTGTCCATCACCAACTCCCAGAGCTTATTCAAACTCATGTCCATTGAGTTGGTGATGCCACCCAACCATCTCATCCTCTGTTGTCCCCTTCTCCTCCTGCCTTTAATCTTTCCTAGCATCAGGGTCTTTTCAAATGAGTCAGTTCTTCATTTTATCACCCTCAGAGAAAAATGAATGTTTTTTCCTCAACCTTAGAGAGTTTATATTCCAGTAGAGAAGACATACAGCTAAATGTAAAATCATATGTTATAATAAAGATGTAGGTGAATAGATGTGGAATTGCTCATTCTTCCTAAGAGTCTTGAGAGGTGTTTTGAAAGAACTTCAGCTGGTCTCAGTGGATAATAGAGAACTGAATTCAGTTCTTCTTAAGTATATTGCCCTATTTGTATCAATTTGACCCTTTTTTGTTTTAAGATAACTCTCCTTTAAACATTTCAAATTTATGTGAAAGGGTATCATTTTAAAGATCGTCAATACCTGTCTTGACACTGAGGTTAAATTTGTGCTCGTCATCTCAGTTTACATTCCACCCCACATAAGTAGACTGAACCATCTATGCTTAATTTCATTTACTATATCAGTGATTGGTTCCGAGATGAAGTAAAACTAAATCAGTTTGGGCCAGTGACACCCTGGAAAAAGGGGTAAATCCTCTATGTCCATTTTGGGAGGATCAGTTCCTGGAGGTTTACTGTATTCCTTAGGTGGAGTCTTGTTTCCCTGACTCTCCACAGTCCTGTATCCTTGCTTAGGTGTCCACATCTGAAGAAAGGACTTTATGGACTGACTTTGCTAAGAAAAACCTATTCCCCTGCGGGTGGGGACATGCTGAAGATTGCTGTGACACTGGGTTAATGGTGCAGGGTTCCCAGTGAAGGGGCGTGTGTGGCTCCACGTCTCAGGGATTGTGGTGTAATTCATTGGATTAAGCCATTGGGATCCACAACATTGACAACTGTGTGATCTTTGGAAAGCACTGCCAGGTATCTGCAGAGGCTCCAAGGACTGTTGGGGTTCTCAGTGGCACCTCCTTGTCATAAACAAGGGAGAGCACCAGAGCAAGCAGCAGTAGTGGGCCAAGCTGCTTGGTGTGCACACACTCGGCCATGCAGGCCAGATACAGGTACCTGTGTGGTGACAGTGCTGGTTATAAACACACATGTATCCCTGGGGGGCACAGCTGATACCAAGGCAGGTGCCAGTGGCAGGTATGCCGACGTCTGTGGGGGTCCTGGCTCTGGTGTGCAGCACTATGACTACTGGATCTTGGCACAGACACATAGCTGAGGAGGCCAGTGATGGGGACTAGAGGTATCCAGGTACATAGCTGAAGGGGCTAGCAGCAGGTGAGCTTAGAGGTGCAGACCAGTGACTCCAGACAGGCTGGATCTGGGCCCACATGCTCCTGGAGGGCGCTGGCATTCAGCAGGGTCTCACCATGGTGCTCACATAGCAATTTAGGTTGGTGACAGGTGTAAGTACACACCTGGAGGGACTAGTCCAGGCACCTATGTGGTTGTGGGTCAGTTCAAGGTGGTGTGTTGCACTTTTGTAGTAGAGGAGGCACAGACTGGCTGCTGGTCAGGGATCCAAGAGAAGAGAGGGTGGAGAGGGACTCGGGAGACAGGCATCAGCAAATGAGAATACTTGTGGACAGAACCTGATGAAATTTGCAGGGGTCCAGGCAAATCTGTGCTAGCTTTTGGTTTCTTTGGTGGTCAAAGTTGTCAGGATCATTTGTAGAGCAGGTCACTGGGAAATGCAGTCTCTTGCTGTGTGGCTGTGGGGTAGTCCCTGCCTTTCTTCTCGTTCCTAGCATCAGTATATGCCCTGGCTTTGCCAGTATATTCAGTTCAGTTCAGTTGCTCAGTTGTATACAACTCTTTGCAAACCATGGACTGCAGCATGCCAGGATTCCCTGTCCATCACCAACTCCCAGAGCTTTGCTCAAACTCATGTCCATTGAGTCGGTGATGCCATCCAACCATCTCATTCTCTGTCATCCCCTTCTCCTCCTACCTTCAATCTTTCCCAGGATCAGGGTCTTTTCAAATGAGTCAGTTCTTCACATCAGGTGGCCAAAGTATTAGAGTTTCAGCTTCAGCATCTGTCCTTTCAATGAACATTCGAGACTGATTTCCTTTAGGATGGACTGATTGGATCTCCTGGCAGTCCAAGGGGCTCTCAAGAGTCTTCTCCAACACCACAGTTCAAAAGTGTCAGTTCTTCAGGGCTCAGCTTTCTTTATGGTCCAACTCTCACATCCATACATGACTACTGGAAAAGCCATAGCTTTGACTAGACGGACCTTTGTCGGCAAAGTAATGTCTCTGCTTTTTAATATGCTGTCTAGGTTGGTCACAACTTTTCTTCTAAGGAGCAAGCGTCCTTTAATTTCATGGCTGCAGTCAACATCTGCAGTGATTTTGGAGCCTGAGAAAATAAAGTCTTCCACTGTTTCCACCTATTTGCAGTAAAATGATGGGACTGGATGCCATGATCTTTGTTTGCTGAATGTTGAGTCTTAAGCCAGATTTTTCTCTCCTCTTCACTTTCATTAAGAGGCTCTTTAGTTCCTCTTTGCTTTCTGCCATATGGGTGATGTCATCTGCATATCTGAGATTATTGATATTTTTCCTAGCAATCTTGATTCCAGCTTGTGCTTCATCCAGCCCATTGTTTCTCATGATGTACTCTGCATGTTAGTTAAATAAGCAGGGGGACAATATACAACCTTGACGTACTCCTTTCCCATTTGGAACCAGTCCATTGTTGCATGTCCACTTTCAGCTGTTGCTTCTTGACTTGCATACAGATTTCTCAGGAGGCAGGTAAGGTGGTCTGATATTCCCATCTCTTTAAGAATTTCCTACAATTTCTTGTGATCCACACAGTCAAAGGCTTTGGCATAATCAGTAAAGCAGAAATAGATGCTTTTCTGGAACTCTCTTGCCTTTTTGATGATCCAGTGGATTAGGCAGTTTGCTCTCTGGTTCCTCTCCCTTTTCTAAATCCAGCTTAAACATCTGGAAGTTCTTGGTTCACATACTGTTGAAGCTTTGCTTGGAGAATTTTCAGCATTATTTTGCTAGTATGTGAGATGAGTGCAATTATGCAGTAGTTTGAACATTCTTTAGCATTGCCTTTCTTTGGGACTGGAATGAAAACTGACCTTTTCCAGTCCTGTGGCCACTGCTGAGTTTTCCAAATTTGCTGGCATATTGAGTGCAGCACTTTTACAGCATCATCTTTTAGGATTTGAATACCTCAGCCTGAATTCCATCACTTCCACTAGCTTTGTTCATAGTGAAGCTTGCTAAGGCCCACTTGACTTCACATTCCAGGATGTCTGGCTCTAGGTGAGTGATCACCATTGTGATTATCTTGGTCATGAAGATCTTTTTGTACACTTCTTCTGTGTATTCTTGGCCACCTCTTCTTAATATCTCCTGCTTCTGTTAGGTCCATACCGTTTCTGTCCTTTATCATGCCCATCTTTGCATGAAATGTTCCTTTGGTATCTCTAATTTTCTTGAAGAGATCTCTAGTCTTTCCCATTCTATTGTTTTCCTCTATTTCTTTGCATTGTTCACTGAGGAAAGCTTTCTTATCTTTGCTTGCTATTCTTTGAAACTCTGCATTCAAATAGGTGTATGTTTCCTTTGACCCTTTGCCTTTCCCTTCTCTTCTTTTCTCAGCTATTTGTAAGGCCTCCTCAGACAACCATTTTGTGTTTTTGCATTTCTTATTCTTGGGGATGTTATTGATCACTGCCTCCTGTTGAGTGTCATGAATCTCTGTCCATAGTTCTTCAGGCACTTTATCAGATCTAATCCCTTGAGTCTATTTGTCACTTCTACTGAATAATCATAAGGGATTTGATTTAGGTCATACCTGAATGGTCTACTGATTTTCCCTACTTTCTTCAGTTTAAGTCTGAATTTTGCAATAAGTAGTTCCTGATCTGAGCCACAGTAAGCTCTTGGTCTTGCTTTTGCTGCCTGTATAGAGCTTCTCCATTTTTGGCTGCAAAGAATATAATCAGTCTGATTTTGGTTTTAACCATCTGGTGATGTCCATGTCTGGAGTCTCCATATCTGGAGTCTCCTGTGTTGTTGGAAGAGGGTGTTTGCTATAACCAGTGCATTCTCTTGGCAAAGCTCTGTTAGCCTTTGCTCTTCTTCATTTTGTACTCCAAGGCCAAATTTGCCTGTTACTCCAGGTATCTCTTGACTTCCTACTTTTGCATTCCAGTCCTCTATGATGAAAAGGACATCTTTTTTGGGTGTTAGTTCTAGAAGGTCTTGGGTCGTCATAGAACCGTTCAACTTCAGCTTCTTCAGCATTACTGGTTGGGGCATAGACTTTGATTATTATGATACTGAATGGTTTGCCTTGGAAAAGAATGGAGAATATTCTGTCGTTTTTAAGATCATACCCAAGTACTGCATTTTGGACTCTTTTGTTGACTATGAGGGCTACTCCACTTCTTCTAAGGGATTCTTGCCCACAGTAGTAGATATAATGATCATCTGAATTAAGTTCACCCATTTTAGTCCATTTTATTTTGGGCTGTAATAGAAGTGTGTCCTTCATGCCATGCCCTGAAAGGCTGGGAAGCTGGTCACAGATCCCCCTCTCACTTTTCAAGAAAGGGGAATGATTTTCTACCCAGGGAGTTCGTTCCTTCTTGGTTTCAAACAATGCCAGCTGGAAGGGATGGGATGACACAGGCAATTTGAAGCTGTTTGTTCTTCTTCTTTGTCCTGCTCTTACTACTGTGGCTAAGTCACTTCAGTTGTGTCTGACTCTGTGCAACCCCATGGACTGCAGCCTACCAGGCTCCTCCATCCATGGGGTTTTCCAGGCAAGAGTACTGGAGTGGGGTGCCAGTGCCTTCTCTGCTTCTTTGTGCAGTTATTCTCAAATTTTTTGTGCCACTCACTGTGTTTCTGAAGTGCTGTCAGCAGCCTTTCCAGAGCTGTTTTTGTTCGTGTATAGTTAATTGCTGCTTTTAGTGAAGGGCCACAGGCTAGGGGCTCCTATTCCATCTTTGTGACATCACTGCTCAAATATAAACTTTCCTTCCTATTCAAACTTGAATCCTAGTTTTATCTTTGTCATCTATGCTTCATTTCACATGTTGCACTTTCTGCCAGCTGAACAGTGATCATTTATCACCCACAGTCTGTTGGACTTGAAAACAACTACATTCCCTTTCAACAAAGCAAATAACTTTATTTCCTTTAACTATTATCTAAAAAACATACCTTTGAATTGAATACTTTCATGCTGTCTAAGTTCCCCCAGTTGGGGAAGGCAATGGCACCCCACCCCAGTACTTTTGCCTGGAAAATCCCATGGACGGAGGATCCTGGTAGGCTCCAGTCCATGGGGTCGCTAAGAGTCGGACACGACTGAGCAACTTCACTTTCACTTTTCACTTTCATGCATTGGAGAAGGAGATGGCAACCCACTCCGGTATTCTTGCCTGGAGAATCCCAGGGACGGGGGAGCCTGGTGAGCTTCCGTCTATGGGGTCGCACAGAGTCGGACACGACTGAAGCGACTTAGCAGCAGCAGCAGCAAGTTCCCCCAGTAGCTAAATACGGAGTTGCCGAATAGCGTTCTTTTGTTTCCAGTTTAACTGAGAGAGATGTTACTTCAAGTGTTTCATTTATTAAACAAAAAAAATTATTCATCACCTGTTAGATACAGTTATCTTGGAACCTACTCTGTATGATGTAATTAACTATGACATAGCCATTCTGAGTCACTTACACCTTGTGTTCTGTTGCAGTTGGTTTTAATGGATAGACACCGTGGTAGCACAGAACTCATTATAAGCTCATCATCTTCCAAAAGATATCAAGACTAATTGTGTTTCTACCACTCATCCACTGTGCTTTGTTAACTTACATAACTTCTCATCAATATGAGTTTTTTTAAGTCTTCTACACTTATAGTCCCAGACCACATTTTTATTTTTTAAATCATATTTAGTCCTACAACAACACAAGAGAAGACTCTATACATGGACATCACCAGATGGTCAACACCGAAATCAGATTGATTACATTCTTTGCAGCCAAAGATGGAGAAGCTCTATACAGTCAGCAAAAACAAGACCAGGAGCTGACTGTGGCTCAGACCATGAACTCCTTATTGCCAAATTCAGACTGAAATTGAAGAAAGTAGGGAAAACCACGAGACCATTCAGGTATGACCTAAATCAAATCCCTTATGATTATACAGTGGAAGTGAGAAATAGATTTAAGGGCCTAGATCTGATAGATAGAGTGCCTGATGAACTATGGAATGAGGTTCGTGACATTGTACAGGAGACAGGGATCAAGACCATCCCCATGGAAAAGAAATGCAAAAAAGCAAAATGGCTGTCTGGGGAGGCCTTACAAATAGCTGTAAAAAGAAGAGAAGCGAAAAGCAAAGGAGGAAAGGAAAGATATAAACATCTGAATGCAGAGTTCCAAAGAATAGCAAGAAGAGATAAGAAAGCCTTCTTCAGCGATCAATGTAAAAAATAGAGTTAAACAACAGAATGGGAAAGACTAGGGATCTCTTCAAGAAAATCAGAGATACCAAAGGAACATTTCATGCAAAGTTGGGCTCGATAAAGGACAGAAATGGTATGGACCTAACAGAAGCAGGAGATATTAAGAAGAGGTGGCAAGAATACACAGAAGAACTGTACAAAAAAGATCTTCATGACCCAGATAATCACGATGATGTGATCACTGACCTAGAGCCAGACATCCTGGAATGTGAAGTCAAGTGGGCCTTAGCAAGCATCACTATGAACAAAGCTAGTGGAGGTGATGGAATTCCAGTTGAGCTATTCCAAATCCTGAATGATGATGCTGTGAAAGTGCTGCACTCAATATGCCAGCAAATTTGGAAAACTCAGCAGTGGCCACAGGACTGGAAATGGTCAGTTTTCATTCCAATCTCAAAGAAAGGCAATGCCAAAGAATGTTCAAACTACCACACAATTGCTCTCATCTCTCACATGTTAGTAATGTAATGTTCAACATTCTCCAAGGCAGGCTTCAACAGTACATGAACCGTGAACTTCCAGATGTTCAAGCTGGATTTAGAAAAGGCAGAGGAACCAGAGATCAAATTGCCAACATCTGCTGGATCATCAAAAAAGCAAGAGAGTTCCAGAAAAAAAATCTACTTCTGCTTTACTATGCCAAAGCCTTTGACTGTGTGGATCACAATAAACTGTGGAAAATTCTGAAAGAGATGGGAATACCAGACCACCTGAACTGCCTCTTGAGAAATCTGTATGCAGGTCAGGAAGCAGCAGTTAGAACTGGAGATGGAACAACAGACTGGTTCCAAATAGGAAAAGGAGTTCGTCAAGGCTTTATATTGTCACCCTGTTTATTTAACTTATATGCAGAATACATCATGAGAAACACTTGTCTGTAAGAAACACAAGTTGGAATCAAGATTGCTGGGAGAAATATCAATAACCTCAGATATGCAGATGATACCACCCTTATGGCAGAAAGTGAAGAGGGACTAAAAAGCCTCTTGAAGAAAGTGAAAGAGGAGAGTGAAAAAGTTGGCTTAAAGCTAAACATTCAGAAAACGAAGATCATGGCATCTGGTCCCATCACTACATGGGAAATAGATGGGGAAACAGTGGAAACAGTGTCAGACTTTATTTTTCTGGGCTCCAAAATCACTGCAGATGGTGACTGCAGCCATGAAATTAAAAGACACTTACTCCTTGGAAGGAAAGTTATGACCAACCTAGATAGCATATTCAAAAGCAGAGACATTACTTTGCCAACAAAGGTTCTTCTAGTCAAGGCTATGATTTTTCCAGTGGTCATGTATGGATGTGAGAGCTGGACTGTGAAGAAGGCTGAGCGCGGAAGAATTGATGCTTTTTAACTGTGGTGTTGGAGAAGACTCTTGAGAGTCCCTTGGACTGCAAGAAGATCCAACCAGTCCATTCTGAAGGAGATCAGCCCTGGGATTTCTTTGGAAGGAATGATGCTGAAGCTGAGACTCCAGTACTTTGGCTGCCTCATGCAAAGAGTTGACTCATTAGAGAAGACTGTGATGCTGGGAGGGATTGGGGGCAAGAGGAGAAGGGGACAACAGAGGATGAGATGGCTGGATGGCATCACTGACTCGATGGACGTGAGTCTGGGTGAACTCCGGGAGTTGGTGAAGGACAGGGAGGCCTGGCATGCTGCGATTCATGGGGTCACAAACAGTCGGACACGACTGAGCGACTGATCTGATCTGATATCCCTTGGTACCCACAGGGGATTGGTTCCAGGACTAGCCCAAGATACCAAAATCTGCAGATACTCAGGTCCCATAGTTGTTCCTCCATATCCACGAATGCTGCTTCTGCAGATTTCAGCCAGTCATGGATTGTAAATTACATTTGCAGTCCTTGGTTGGTTGATTGCATGATTGCAGAATCAACCAATACTGAGAGCCAATTGTATATTTATTGAAGTTCTGTGTATAAGTGGACCTGTGCAGTTCAAACCCATGTTATTCAAGGATCAGGTGTTTTTGCTTAATGATGAATAAAATTGTGATTAAAAAAAAATGACGAGTCTGCAACCAAGAGTTTATCCACAAATACAGCATTTCAGTGCTGGACTGATTTTGAACTTTCCATTCTAGAGCTTAAAGTATGGATAAGATTCAGGGTCTCACAGATTATGACCCTTGTTCCTCAGTATTGCTGTACAAGAACATGAGAGGACATTTCTGGAAAATTATTCATAACACTTTTTTATATTTAATAAATACTAGTACTCTTACCTGGAAAATCCCATGGGTGGAGGAAGATGGTAGGCTGCAGTCCATGGGGTTGCTAGAGTCGGACATAACTGAGCGACTTCACTTTCCCTTTTCACTTTCATGCATTGGAGAAGGAAATGGCAACCCACTCCAGTGTTACTTGCCTGGAGAATCCAGGGACGGGGGTGCCTGGTGGGCTGCCATCTATGGGGTCACACAGAGTTGGACACGACTGACACAACGTAGCAGCAGTAGTATCCTGTTAGTATGTAATTTGTATTAATATCTCTTGGTAATAGAGCGCTCTTTGTGTAGTAGATCTTAATACTGTTATCTGATTACATGGTACTATGAACACAAAAGACCCTATTGAACGGTAGTGTTGAGACTCAGAGCTTCTGTCATATAACAATCTGACATAGATCCTGTGCTTCCCTGGTGGCTCAGAGATTAAAGCATGTGCCCTCAATTCGGGAGACCTGGGTTCAATCCCTGGTCTGGAAAGATCCCCTGGAGAAGGAAATGGCAACCCACTCCAGTATTATTGCCTGGAGAATCCCATGGATGGAGTAGCCTGGTAGGCTACAGTCTATGGGGTCGCAAACAACCTGACATAGATCCTAGTGTCTGAATAACTTTGAAAAGTCAACCTTTTAAAAATCTTTTTAGACCTAGAAATAGTTTAGAAGGGTAATTTTTAATTGGTCATTTTTATTTTGTAAGTCATACTTAGTCCTGCATTTACTTTCAAGTGTAATTCTGAACATACGTTAGAAACTATGAAGTTTCTAACAGTTTTGTTATCAACATAACCTCCAGGAAATATTTTCCACTTTAATAGTTTTAAGGGTTTTTGGAAGCCCTGGATCATATCTTGTTTAAGTTGTATTTTTTCATTCTATTCAGCCCCTTAACAGGATACAATGTGTAGCCAATAATATGACTAGGTAATACAAAGAATTATTTGGCCCAAAATGTCAACAGTGACACTGCTCTAGGGTTAGCATTATAGCATGCCTTGAGGTGTCACAGGTTCAGTCCCAGACCACAGTAAAGACATTCACACAGATTCTTTGGCTTCCCAGTGCATATAAAGTTATGTTTACACTATAATGTAGTCTATTAAGAATGCAATAGTATTAATAATGTACATACCTTAATTTTAAAATTCATTATTGCTAATAGGTTTGGTAAGGTTGCCACAAACCTTTAATTCATAAAAAAATGTGGTATCTGTGAAGCACAATACAGTGAAGCACAGTAAGACAGGGTGTGTTTCTGTGTACATCTTTATCACAATACACCTTCACATAATGTGATTCATGTGGGGTATAAAAACCTTACAACACTTTACTGTGATTTCCTTCTTCCCTCCCATTCTTTGTCCTATTGTTGTCGAAGTTCTTCCAGAAATTGCTCAGAAATTAATGTTTTTCTAAACCTAAGATTTCTCAGGAGACATGTAAGGTGGTCTGGTATTCCCATCTCTTTAAGAATTTGCCACAATTTCTTGTGATCCACACAGTCAAAGACTTTGGCATAGTCAATAAAGCAGAAGTAGATGTTTTTCAGGAACTCTTGCTTTTTCAATGATCCAGTGGATGTTGGCAGTTTGATCTCTGGCTCTTCTCCCTTTTCTAAATCCAGCTTGAACATCAGGAAGTTCTTGGTTCATGTCCTGTTGAAGCCTTATTGGGAGAATTTTGAGCATTACTTTGCTAGCATGTGAGATGAGTGCAATTGTGTGGTAGTTTGAACATTCTTTAGCATTGCCTTTCTTTGGGATTGGAATGAAAACTGACATTTTCCAGTCCTGTGGTCACTAATGAGTTTTCCAAATTTGCTGGCATATTGAGTGCAGCACTTTCACAGCATCGTCATTTAGGATTTGGAATAGCTCAACTGGAATTCCATCACCTCCACTAGCTTTGTTCATAGTGATGCTTCCTAAGACCCACTTGACTTCGCACTCCAGGATGTCTGGCTCTAGGTGAGTGATCACACCATCGTGGTTATCTGGGTCAGGAAGATCTTTTCTGTATAGTTCTTCTGTGTATTCTTGCCACCTCTTCTTAATATCTTCTGCTTCTGTTAGGTCCATACCATTTCTGTCCTTTATCGAGCCCATCTTTGCATGAAATGTTCCCTTGGTATCTCTAATTTTCTTGAAGAGATCCCTAGTCTTTCCCATTCTGTTGTTTTCCTCTATTTCTTTGCATTGTTCACTGAGGAAGGCTTTCTCATCTCTCCTTGCTATTCTTTGAAACTGCTGCTGCTGCTGCTGCTAAGTCACTTCAGTTGTGTCCGATTCTGTGTGATTCCACAGATGGCAGCCACCAGGCTCCCCCATCCCTGGGATTCTCCAGGCAAGAACACTGGAGTGGGTTGCCATTTCCTTCTCCAATGCATGAAAGTGAAAAGTGAAAGGGAAGTCGCTCAGTCGTGTCCGACTCTTAGCGACCCCATGGACTGCAGCTTACCAGGCTCCTCCATCCATGGGATTTTCCAGGCAAAGTACTAGAGTAGGGTGCCATTGCCTTCTCCGGCATTCAAATGGATATCTTTCCATTTCTCCTTTGCCTCTCCCTTCTCTTCTTCTCTCAGCTATTTGTAAGGCCTTCTCAGACAACCGTTTTGCATTTTTGCATTTCTTTTTCTTGGGGATGTTATTGATCACTGACTCTTGTACAATGTCATGAATCTGGGTCCATAGCTCTTTAGGCACTTTATCAGATCTAATCCCTTGAATCTGTTTGTCACTTCCACTGAATAATTGTAAGGGATTTGATTTAGACCATTCATACCTGAATCGTCTAGTGGTTTTCCCTGCTTTCTTCAGTTTACGTCTGAATTTTGCATTAAGGAGCTCATGACCTGAGCCACAGTCAGCTCTTGGTCTTGCGTTTGCTGCCTGTGTAGAGCTTCTCCATCTTTGGCTGTAAAGAATGTAATTAATCTGATTTTGGTTTTAACCATCTGGTGATGTCCATGTGTGCAGTCTTCTCTTGTGTTGTTGGAAGAGGATGTTTGCTATGACCAGTGTGTTCTCTTGGCAAAGCTCTGTTAGCCTTTGCCCTTCTTCATTTTGTACTCCAAGGCCAAATTTGCCTGTTACTCCAGGTATCTCTTGACTTCCTACTTTTACATTCCAGTCCCCTGTGATGAAAAAGACATCTTTTTTGGGTGTTGGTTCTAGATCTTGTAGGTCTTCACAGAACCATTCAACCTCAGCTTATTCAGCATTAGTGGTTGGGGCATAGACTTGGATTACTGTGATATTGAATGGTTTGCCTTGGAAATGAATAGAGATCATTCTGTTGTTTTTGAGATTGCACCCAAGTACTGCATTTCACTCTTGTTGACTGAGTGCTACTCTATTTCTTCTAAGGGATTCTTGCCCACAGTAGTAGATATAATGGTCATTTGAATTAAGTTCGCCCATTCCAGTCCATTTTAGTTCACTGACTCCTAAAATGTCGATGCTCACTCTTGCCATCTCCTGTTTGACCACTTCCAATTTACCCTGATTCATGGACCTAACATTCCATGTGTATCACAACAAACTGGAAAATACTTAGAGAGATGGGAATACCAGTCTACCTTGCCTGTGTCCTGAGAAATCTGTGTGCAGGTCAAGAAGCAATAGTTAGAACTGGACATGAAACAACAGACTGGTTCCAAATTGGGAAAGGAGTATGTCAAGGCTGTATATTGTCATGGTGCTTATTTAACTTATATACAGAATACATCATGAGAAATGCCAGACTGGATGAAGCACAAGCTGGAATCAAGATTGCCAGGAGAAATATCAGTAACACAGATGAAACCATCTATATGGCAGAAAGCAAAGTTCTAAAGAACCTCTTGATGAAAGTGAAAGAGGAGAGTGAAAAAGCTGGCTTAAAACCCAACGTTCAGAAAACTAAGATCATGGCATCCAGTCCCATCACTTCTTTGCAAATAGATGGGAAACAATGGAAACAGTGAGAGATTTTATTCTGGGGGGGCTCCAAAATCACTGCAGATGGTGACTGCTGCCATGAAATTAAAAGACGCTTGCTCCTTGGTGAAAAGCTATGACAACCTAGACAGCATATTAAAAAGTAGAGACATTACCTTGCCAACAAAGGTCCGTCTAGTCAAAGCTATGTTTTTTCCAGTAGTCATGTATGGATGTGAGTGTTAGACCATAGAGAAATCTGAGGGCTGAAGAATTAATGCTTTTGACTTTTGGTGTTGGAGAAGACTCATGAGAGTCCCTTGGACTGCAAAGAGATCAAATCAGTCAATCCTAAAGGAAATCAGTCCTGAATGTTCATTGGAAGGACTGATTCTGAAGCTGAAGCTCCAGTGCTTTGGCCACCTGATGCAAAGAACCTTTTGGAAAAGACCCTGATGCTGGGAAAGATTAAAGGCGGGAGAAGAAGGGGATGACAGAGGATGAGATGGTTGGATGGAATCACTGACTCCTTGGACATGAGTCTGAGCAAGCTCTGGGAGTTAGTGATGGCCAGGGAAGCCTGGCGGAGAAGGCAGTGGCACCCCACTCCAGTACTCTTGCCTGGAAAATCCCATGGATGGAACAGCCTGGTGGGCTGCAGTCCATGGGATCGCTAAGAGTCGGACACGACTGAGCGACTTCACTTTGACTTCTCACTTTCATGCATTGGAGAAGGAAATGGCAACCCACTCCAGTGTTCTTGCCTGGAGAATCCAGGAACGGGGGTGCCTGGTGGGCTGCCATCTATGGGATCCCACAGAGTTGGACACGACTGAAGTGACTTAGCAGCAGCAGCAGCAGGGAAACCTGGAGTGCTGCAGTCCATGGAATCACAAAATCAGTCATACATGACTGATTGACTGAACTGAACTTAGATCGTAAGAAAAACCAGTAGAGAAATTAGGAAAACAGAAAGAAGTATTTCAGTTCTTCTGACTGTTAAGAATATACCTTAACAATCAAACATAGAGATCTTAGTGGTTTATAGAGCCTGACATCAGGGTGAAAACATGAGCAGGAAATAACAACAGTGGAGTTGAAAGTTAAGGCTGACATCTCTGGGAAAAGAGAAGTGGTCATGATCTCCTTGGTGAGTCTTGCTTATAATTGTTGCTGTGCGTTTTGTTGCCATGGCTATCTACTGTTAAAGGTGAATTATTCTTGCATATAAATATTAATATTTGTGAGTGGTGTCCCAGGAAATAATAAATATTAGTAGCATGTGGTGTTCAAGAGGAGTTTTCCTTTGATTGGTATACACATTACTTTCTAGATTCTATAGCATCTCCACTGCTGATAATCTTTTGGAATTACAGCTCTGTCCTAGTGACTGAACCACACTTGTATCACCTGGTGTTGCAGTTGCTACTGTTACTACTGCTGAGCAAGCCATGTAGAACTCCTTACCTGATACACCAGTGTTTCAGTAGTTCTTGTACAATGTAGGTGAGATTTGAGGAGTTTAGATTATAGTTTTTATTTTCTATCTTTAGCAAGCTTGAAGTATTTGTCTTCTTGAAAATTCTGTTCTCATTTAACTAGTCACTGTTTAAATGTTCTCATTTAACTAGTCACTGTTTTGCTTTAGGTCAGAGATGCGTGAGATTGGAAGGCATGGCAGAGAACTTGAAGAACATTTCTGCTTTTTAGCACTTCGTCAGAAGGATGTGGCTGAGATATACCACAATGGAATAAGTACTAAAGCATCTTCATTGAAGATACTAGGAAACCCTCTTCTTGGAATTTATATATTTAGACACGTTGATGTTGCCTTGAATTATGCTCATAGTAGAAGCATTACTGTAGAAAGTATTATCATGTTTAAGGTTGGTAGCACAAAAGAACTATTATATTCAGTTTGCTTTATTTTTTTTAATTTTATTTTATTTAACTTTACAGTATTGTATTGGTTTTGACATGTATCAAAATGAATCTGCCACAGGTATACATGTGTTCCCCATCCTGAACCCTCCTCCCTCCCCATACCATCCCTCTGAGTTGTCCCAGTGCACCAGCCCCAGTTTGCTTTAATTGACCTAAACATTATTTTACTTTCAATATGAATTATTGTTTTAAACTTGCATTGTATAAAATAAATAATAGTTATCATCATCATCACCATTTGAAATTTTTCCCTATTTTTGACTCTAGTGGGTACGCAGCATAAAATCTTCAAGTAAGCAAAGGCAGGCTTTATCATCTTGGTTTCCTAATGTATATTTTTTCTGTTCTAATTGACTTTATTCTCTTTCTCTCTCTCTTTTGTTCAGACTATAATTAATATCAGAGTGTTTTCAGTGTCTTTTTCCAGAACATTGGTATTAATAATTCTGGTTTAGCTAAAGTTACTAAACTCCTACTATTTATTTTATTAACAGTGTTAGACAATATTAATTACTTTGTTTTGATAATTTTACTATCTTATATAAAATGTTAGCATTAGGAAAACCGGGTTAGAAGTATATAGACTTCTGAATTGTTTTGTAACTTTTTTTGAAAGTCTGAAGTTATTCAAAATTGAGAAAAAAAATCAGTCTTACAGTCGAATTGTAAGCATCAACAGACACAGGTAGGCTAAAATATACTTTCTGGTTAATTGCAGTTTTGCCAAGACTACTAAAATCACAGTAGGTAGAAAAGACCCTCAGTTATGTAACTTAGGATGTGTATACATCCACATAAAACCAATGGTTCATTTGGTATTATTTGGTTATTTTTAGATCTTGGGTATTATTAAAGTCATAAAGTGTAATTTATATTAAAATACTGATTTTAGGAAATTTGGAACATACTCAGAAGCTCCGAAAAGCCCATTGATAATGATAGTTAATTTTTTTGTATATCTGTACTTCATCTTCTGCTCATATATGTGAATATGCATTGTACAATGGTCATTAAAATACATTACTACTTTTATAGTATATAACTTTTTTATTGATTATAAAATCAACATTTTCCATACCATTCAGTATTTTTTGTAATATCATTTTGAATGACTATATAATATTCCACTATACAGCACTACCATAAATTTGTTACCAAATTTTTCAGTGTTGGGATATAAATTACTTTTGCTTTGTTTTGTTTTGTACTTTCAAGTAGTACTTGGATTATTCATGTAGGTACATTTTACACACACCTGTGATTATTTGCTAAGAATTAATTGATTAATTCTTATGTGTCAAGTTAGGAGTCACAGGTATGTGTACGCTTTCCCAGCTTTTGATATGTAATGCCCAGTTGTCCTGAGAAAGGTTATACTAACTGCCATTCCTATGCAAAGCATAGGAAATGTTTATTAGCTCTTATCTTTACTATCTCTGTGTATTATATTTTTTATAAAATATTTGCCAGTCTAACATGTGATAGTTTCTCATTGTTCAGTTTTTTATTTTTCATAGTTATTGCTGAGCTTAACATTCTGCACATATTCACTGATAATGAGTGAATTGCATATTAATAACTTTTGCTAGATTTTTGTTTTTTTATATTTTTTCTAATTGATTCATCAGCATTATCAATTCATTAAAATGAATCTTGAGAGCTAGGGTTTTTGTTGTATAATGTTTTATCACTTAGTACTTTCTTTCTTAAAATAAAAAAATTCTTTTTAAGTTTTTTTTAATGAACTTTTAATTTTGGAATAAATTGAAATTTACAGAAAAGTTATTAAGATAGTACAGACAGTTCCTATATACAGTTTTCCATAATGTTACCATTTCGTGTAACTATGGCAACTCTGTTAAAACTAAGAGTCTAATAGTATATATATCAATTATATCTCAATTTTAAAAAAATAATAAAATGAAAGAAATCAGCATTGGTACAGTACTGTCTGCTACAAATTTTTGGTTTCTGCCAGTTTTTCTACTAATGTTTTTTCCTCTTCCAGTGTCCAAGTACAGAGTACCATATTATGTTTAGTATTGTTTTTAACTTTGAATGAATTATTAGCATATGAAAAAATAAAAGTAATAGAATTGCTGATGTAAAATTTGTACATGTTTTCATATTAATTGAACTTTTCCCCACCTTTTATCACTTAATGGTTCATAGTCTTTAAAATTTTTATACTCATTTTTTTCTTTAAATTTAAATTTATTTATCTTAATTAGAGGCTAATTATTTTACAGTATTGTATTGGTTTTGCCATACATCAACATGAATCCGCCACAGGTGTACACGTGTTCCCAGTCCTGAAAATTGCCTTACAGTTGTTGTATTGTTTTCTGTGATACAATTTGATCATTTTTTTGTGATGTACAGAAGTTTTGGATTGTTTACAAAGAAGCATGGTTTTGGTTTGTGGGTTTTGGCAATATGGTTAGAAAAGAATTCTCTTTGAGAGTAGATAAATATTTGTATTTCTCTCTACAGTGTTTACTTAAATATTTAATTTATTTGGTATTTATTTTGGTTTATAGATTAAGAGACGAATTTAATGTTTTTCAGGTCCACACTGTTTAGTGAATAATCTGGTTTTGCTTCATCTGTTTCAAATGATGCTTTTAATATTATGCTGTATTTTTATAGCTGCTTGGACTTTTCTGGACTTTTTACTTTGTACAATTTTTTCCATCTCTTTTTTGTGGTGGTATTCTTTTAAAAAGTGGTAGTATTCTTTTAAAAAGTACTTAATATCTGGAAGTACGTGTCACTTTTCCTGTTCCATCATTATTTCTGATTCAAATATTATTTTCAAAAATTTTGTAGGTTATTCTTGTTTCATCTTCCAGGGAAGTTTTTAAACTAAAACTCATTTCTGTAAATGGATTTTCTGAAATTTTTGTTAAATTTTGTTACTAAAGTCTTAGAGTTCGACTTAGGGAGGAATTGACATAATTCTAATAAGTCATCCCATTCATCTGGGACATGAATTATCTCCGCATTCTAATTTCTTTCCTTAAAATAGGAGCTAGTTTTACTTTCCTGGTAAGAGAGTTTAAAATGTTCTGGTATATCTTTATTGACTTTCTTTTTACCTTTTCCTCCCCAGGTTCTTTTTGGGAAAGTGAAAAAAATTCAGCCTTCACTAGATAAAAGCAAAGTTTCTTTGGATCCTTCTCCTAATTTTGACTGCCATATGTCAAGAAATACACCTTCTCTGAAGGATACCATTGAACTACAAGCCTACAGTTCAGCAGTATGTTAACTTTTTGATTCACTTGACTATTTGAAAGTCACTGGCCTCACATTGTATGATACAACTCTTAAAACAACTGTCCAAAATATTAAGTGGAAATCTCTTACTTCATTCATATTTGTGTAGGTCATGTAATACGCCCTGAATACCAAATAAGCCAATAAGATGACAAGGTAACACAAAGAATATCTGCTTCACAGATACTGCATTTTTTTATGAATTAAAGGTTTGTGGCAACTTTGCCAAGTCTGTTGGCACCCTTTTTCTGTATAATATGACCTAAATAAGTAAATAGTTAAAGCTGATTTAATATTTGTGATCTGAAAACATTTGTAAAGAAGCTTCTAGATTTGCATTTAATTTTGTTCCAAGTAGCTACTTTTATTTAAATGTTTCATAGATTAATGCCTTACTTGCAAAAGAAAGATACTTTGAAATAACCTTACTGATCCTTTGTACTTTGTAAAAGGAGAAAGACTTATGTTTTAGTCATTAGATAGTAGACTAATTATTAAACAGTAATTTTCTGTCATATCTAAAAGAGACACTTTTCTAAACTTTTAACCTTTTACAGACTTTTAACCTTTTGTAGACGATTAAATTATAAATATCATTATGTATAATCATATATATATGATTAAATGAGGATATTTTAGAAGTATCCCACATTGGAGAAGGCAATGGCAACCCACTCCAGTACTCTTGTCTGGAAAAATTCCATGGACAGAGGAGCCTGGTAGGCTGCTGTCTATGGGGTCGCATAGAGTTGAACACGACTGAGCGACTTCACTTTCACTTTTCACTTTCATGCCTTGGAAAAGGAAAT
Organism: Tragelaphus eurycerus; assembly: GCA_935064755.1. Lineage (NCBI taxonomy): Eukaryota > Metazoa > Chordata > Mammalia > Artiodactyla > Bovidae > Tragelaphus > Tragelaphus eurycerus. The sequence continues at coordinate 3,212,563 of CAKXYN010000034.1, read as the reverse complement.
GGCAACCCACTCCAGTGTTCTTGCCTGGAGAATCCCAGGGAGGGCGGAGCCTGGTGGGCTGCCGTCTGGGGGGTCGCACAGAGTCGGACACAACTGAAGTGCCTTAGCAGCATGCTCCCACATGTAAGATGTATTAAGCTATTGTTATTTTTCTAGTTGACTTTTCCTCCCAGATAAAATACAATATAGTGGTTCCTAGCTGAGCGACTTCACTTTCACTTTTCACTTTCATACATTGGAGAAGGAAATGGCAACCCACTCCAGTGTTCTTGCCTGGAGAATCCCAGGGATAGGGGAGCCTGGTGAGCTTCCGTCTATGGGGTTGCACAGAGTCGGACACGACTGAAGCGACTTAGCAGCAGCAGCATATGCAAAACATTGAAGTTTTAATGGAGAAATACTTTTTTATTTAAACATAGATTGTATCTGTTTCTGGTGATATTCAAAGCCTATCAAGGAAAAAATACGTTGTGGAGAAAAAAATTCATCTTCAAGAAAACTAGAGTTGAAGAAGACAGGGAGAGGGGAGATGTATGAAAGATGATTAATAAATAGCAATATGGAGTTAAATAGATTTTTTAAAAATAGAAGCTTATTCAAGTCTGTAAAAATTAATCATCATAAAAATGTTCTTTATCTTCTAGGTATACTTGTATGAATATAATATTCTTTCACAGCCAGTAGATAAACCTAGGCAGTGTCTTCCATATGCAATAGTAACAGTAAAATTTATTGGTCAAAAAGTAGATAATGGACACTTTATGACATCTTTGAGATCCCTCTCAACAGGATTTCCTAAGAAAACTGGTAAGAAACATATATTTTTCTATTTTTCTACTTAAGTAGCATCTGTGGTGGTCTTACTGCTGAATATTATTTTCTAATTTTCTAATACATCATGAATCTCTAAGCAAAATAGGTGTGCTTTCCCTGTTTTTGATTTTATATATCTAGAATTAATGCTGTAACTTACTTTTTTACTTCTTTTTCTCAGCGTTATGTTTGTGTGATTCTTCCATGTTGATATATATATAACCATAGTTTCTTCATTTTCACTCATATACACACACACACACACACACACACACACACTCACACACACTCACACACATAATACTCAATTTTATGACTATACATTATACCTCTGGGTATATTTGGACATTTTGTGGTTTTCTTCATATTCCAAGCATTGCTGTTTTAAACATTCATATAAGTGTCTCAGTGCATATGTGCAGACTTTTCTACAGAGTATATATCTACATCAGGAATGTACCACTTAATCTAGAAACAATGTCATGGTTTTCAAAGGTGGTTGCATCAGTTCAGTTCAGTTCAGGCGCTCAGTCGTGTCTGACTCCTTGTGACCCCATGAACCACAGCACGCCAGGCCTCCCTATCCATCACCAACTCCTGAAGTCCACCCAAACCCATGTCCATTGAGTTGGTGATGCCATCCAGCCATCTCATCCTCTGTCGTCCCCTTCTCCTCCTGCCCTCAGTCTTTCCCAGCATCAGGATCTTTTCAAATGAGTCAGCTCTTCAGGTCACGTGGCCAAAGTATTGGAATTTCAGTTTCAACATCAGTCCGTCAGGTTACCTTAATTACTCTCTATCATTGCCAGCATGATATACTTTTTAAAAAATATTTCTGCCAGACTCACAGATTTGAAAACAAACTATGGTTACCAAAGGTAAAGGTAAGGGGGAGGGATAAGTTAAGAGTTTGGGATTAACATGTATACATTAATATATATCAAATAGGTAATCAGCAAGGACTTACTGTATAGCCCTGAAAACTCTACTCAGTAACCTATGCGGGAAAAGAATAGGAAGAAGAATAGATATATTTATATGTATAACCGAATCACTTTTCTTTATACCTGAAACTAACACAGTATTGTAAATCAGCTATACTCCAATATAAAACAAAAATTAAATTTAAAAAGTTTCTGCCAGCATAGTGAGTGGGATATGTTATCATTATCAGATCAAAAAGAGAATGCTGCTGCTGCTGCTAAGTCACTTCAGTCGTGTCCGACTCTGTGCGACCCCATAGACGGCAGCCCACCAGGCTTCCCCGTCCCTGGGATTCTCCAGGCAAGAACACTGGAGTGGGTTGCCATTTCCTTTTCCAATGCATGAAAGTGAAAAGTGAAAGTGAAGTTGCTCAGTCGTGTCCGACTCTAGCGACCCCATGGACTGCAGCCTACCAGGCTCCTCCGTCCACAGCATTTTCCAGGCAAAAGTACTGGAGTGGGTTGCCATTGCCTTCTCCTAAAAAGAGAATATTTACCCATTAAAAGCTATTATTTGTCTTTTTCCCCAGGCCCCACATTGCCCCACAATCTGCTTTCTGTCTCTATAAGCCTATTCTGGCCATCTCATATGAGTGAAGTCATAAATAGTAGCCTTTTGTGACTGGTGACTTTTGCTTAACAGTGTTTTCAGGGCTCAGGCATGTTGCAGCATGTATCAGTACCTCATTCCTTTTTGTGGAATAATACTCTGTTACATAGATACATTACATTGTGTTTATTCATTCATTAGTTGATGGCCATTGGGTTGTTTCCACCTTTAGCAATTATGAATATTTATGCTAAGAACTTTCTTGTACAAAGTTAGGTGTAGATGTGTTTTCTTTGCTCTTAGGTATATAGCTAAGAGTCATGTGATCATAGTTTAAGTCTGTATCAACCATTCAAGGAACTGCCAGACTATTTTCCAAAGTGTTTGCACCATTGACATTTACCTTAACAATTTATGTGGGTTAGAATTTCTGCACTTTCTTGTTTACACTTGTTATTATCTGACTTTGATTATAGCCATTTTGTGGATACAAGGTGAGGTTTTCATAGTATAAGTTTTATACTTCTTTTGTTAAATGTATTCCTAAGTATTGCAATCTTTTTGATCCTCTTGTAAATAGAGTTATTTTCTCAATAGTGATTTCCTTGGGATTTTCTATACTCAAGATAGGGTCCATATGCAAATAGAGGTAGTTTTACTTCTTCCTCTCCAATCTAGATGTCTTTTATTCTTTTTCTTGTCTAATTGCATTGGCTAGAACCTCCAGTGGAATGTTAAATAGAAATGGTAAGAGTGGTCATCTTTGTCTTGTTCCTAAACTTAGGGGTAAAGTGTTTATTTTTCCCCAGTAAGTATCATGTTAGCTGTGGGTTTTTTAAAATGTCCTTTACCATGTAAAGGAAGTTCCTTTCTATTCCTATTAAGTTGAGTGCTTTTGCTTTGAAAAGGGAAATTAATTATCCTTCAGAATCTTAAAAGTTTTTTAATGTGAATCTTCTTGTTCATTTAGTGGGGTTGGACATCTTTTTGTATTTGTTGACAATTTTTATTTAGCCCATGATTTTCTTAGTCATATACTTTGCCCAACTATCTATTGTATTGTCTTTTTATTAATCTTTTGAAGATACTATATATTTTTATGTATTCCAGTATATGGAATAATATACTGTTAGTCTCATCCCTATTTTTGAACATAGTTCCACTATAGCTTACTATAATTGAAAGTATAATCACAATGGTTATATAATTTGGGAATCTTCAACAGAGCTATTTTTTTAACATTTTGTGAAAACTAAATGGCATGTTCTCAGTGATATGATTATGACTTCATATATTATTCATGAGCAATTTCTCATTGTTAGTCTGTTTTAATAATGGTATTTTCATGGTACTGCTTACTTATGTACCCAATAAGCTCAGTTGGTAAAGAATCCGCCTGCAATGCTGGAGACCCTGGTTCGATTCCTTGGTCAGGAAGATCTGCTAGAGAAGAAATAGGATACCCACTCCAGTATCCTTGGGCTTCCCTTGTGGCTCAGCTGATAAAGAATCCGCGTGCAACGTGGGAGACCTGGGTTTGATACACGGGTTGGGAATATCCCCTGGAGAAGGGAAACGCTACCCACTCCAGTATTCTGGCCTGAAAAATTCCATGGACTATATAGTCCATGGAGTTGCAAAGAGTGGGACATGACTGAGTGACTTTCACTTTCACTTAGCTATGAATGCTTTGTGAACATTTTACTTGCTCAATATGCATTTTTATAAGTTCCTTTGTTCTGTGAAATTCTTTATGAAGTTTTAGGAATAATCTCTATAAAATTGAAAGAAAATTTGCTTCTATTTTCCAGGTTTTTATTTACATATATTATTTGCCAGAATATTTATTTCATAGTGGAGCAGGGGTAGTGGTTTGCTTTGGCTTCTGGGAAGGATTTTGTGCAAACTTTTTGATCTTCCACCCACCCGCATTTCTTCACCTGATTCCCCTTTCCTTTCTGTTTTTGTTCTCCTGTGGTAGAGGGAAATGAAGCAAGGTAACAGTAGATGCAGGGAGATGATTTGACCTAATCATATGTAGACTCTATGATAGAATATCTGCTTGTAGGAAACTAAGAGAAGAAAGACCTAGTCTGTGATAAAAGTATGTTTTTAATTCCTGTTTAATTTTTCTATTTCTTAGTGTTTGTCAGAATTCAAATTTTTATGGCAAAGACATGTTGGTAAGGGGCCTATAAGACAGAATTTCATGCTACATCATTTATACTTTATTGATCAGTTACTCATCCTCTTCTCTTCTTGCTTTTTCTGCTGAGAACATACTTTAATCATCATTAGATTATTTGATAGACTTTTTAGTCAGTGCCACTCATGATATGGTTTACTTGCATTAATAGAGTTGCCTATAGGAATACTTTTTCTTCCTACTTTTCCTTACTTTCTTATTATTTCCACAGAAAGAACATGCTCTCTGAATAACTGTACAGTGGCCAAAAGAATTGGAAAAGGAAAAGATGCTACTGTCATCTTTGAGCATTTCAGGAAACCTATAGATCCATTTATTCAGGAAAACTGTTCATGCAATGCATCAAATTCAGAGATAAATCCTTCCAACTCAGATATTTCTAATTGCTATGGAAATACGCAAAATGGAAACATTCCTGTACTTGAAACATACAGTGGACGTATGGAGTACAATTCAGCAGAATGCAGAGACACTTCTCAATTACTTGCATGTGATTCAGGCTATTCATTTATTCCCAGTAATACTGGAGAAAGTGTTAATAATGGTGACCTCCTAAATTTGACATATCTTAAAGCTGTTTTAAGTAGTCTTGCTGCTGCTTTTCCCCTTCATAACAATACTGACTCAAGCACAGTTATCACTTCAAAACTCATCAAAGACCCAAGACTGATGAAGAGAGAAGAAAGCATGGGAAAACATAATACTGTTACAGGTTTAAGTGAGATTTTGCCATTTGAGAAGAGTTTAGATTTTGTTAATTCAGAAATAAACTTGTCATCTATGCCAACTAATCCTGCCTCCACATCTGAAGGCATGCCTGGTGATCAGACTGTTGCTAATTGTTTGGATGCCTCTTGCTTCAGAATTTCTTTGGATGATTCACAAACCCAGGCTCACAACCTGGGCTCTAAGACCTATGATTGTACAGCTCCCAATACAATTACCATGGCAGGACAATGTGAGAACCAGGATGATTTTTCCTTCCCAATGTTTTTGTCAAATGTAGTTTCAGAAGTTGAAATCCAAAAACATGAGGAAGAAAAAGCTCAGAGATCCCAGCAGAGAGACACCATCCCATTTTTAACTGACGAAAGCAGTGAGTCACATGACTCTTATGAATCAGTGAATATTTGTACAGACAAGTACAGTGGTCCCATCTCTCCAGAATCACAGTTTTCTAATTTTAAAACTGTATATGAGACTGGTCACCAAATGTCTACACTTTTTCCACTCCAACGTGAAGAAAGCATACATGAGTACATTCAAAATACTGGAAAGATGAGAAACTTCACCGAGCCTGAAGACAATGCCAAGCATGAAGAAAAGCAAAGTTTGTGGAAAGGAAGTGATCATTCTTTTACTAATAAAAGAATAGATAATTACATTTCTTTGAACCAAGACAACAAAGGAGGATGAGAGTCTTGATTATTTGCAGGAAAATTGTGATCAAATATTAGTTACTCAAGGGTTAGAAAAACCAAAATCTTTGCCATTTACCACAGAGGATAAGTATGAGCTAGGTCACCTAGCATTGGACATACAAAACAATCTTATTCCAAGAGTGGAGAAACTTCCACAGAAGCCTCCTAAAAACTCTTTAGAGTATAAAGATAACATTTGTACAAATTTTGCCATTTCTCAAAAACTAATGGAGCTGAAATTGGAAAAACCAGATCAAAACTGTGTTAGCATTATGGCTAATGCTTTCCAGGAAGCAGAAGACATTCCCCAGACCACACAACTTCCAGCTGTTACTTCATGTCATGATATTAAAACAGCTCATGATGCAAATTGCAGCATAGCTAGAGAACATACATGTGTTCAAAGGAGAAATGAATATGATCCAGTGTCCCTAGAAAACATTCAAGGGCACTGCCAAGACACTCCTCTAAGTAACAATAAAGGTCAGCACCATACTGAGTTCTGTATTGCACAGTTGAACAGTGATGTGCACCTGAATACTGACTTCAGAGAACAAAGAGATAATGATAAAGAAAGCCAGAATGAGGCTGAAATGGAGAACATTGCTTCATCTATAGAAAACAACATAGGGAATATATATGGAGATGAGAAGCAGAGTTTTCAGACACACAAAACAAAATTTTTTACCAACATAGGTGAAAGGAGGGTGAATAAAGATGACAATAGCATTGAAATTCTGAGTTCTGAAGAATTTTCTACTGCTTCTAACTCAATTAGTGGAAAAAAACATGTATACACTGAGTCTGCATCATTAGAAAATGAAGATCCCATTACCGCCATAAAAGAAAAAGATATTCAGAATACTGAAAGGACTGGAGAGCATTTGACTTTCACAGCATTTCTTCAGATTGCAAGTTCTTCGGTACATGTAGCCTCACATGCTGCAGTTGAAATAGCCAATGCTGCAATGCCTGTGGTAAGCACAAATCCTGAAGACCACCAAAGAGCCCAGTTTAAAGAAACTTGTTCTGAGAGTCCAGATTTTGGTTTGTTAAGCAAACTTAAGGTTTCTGCTTCTGAAATAAATACAGATAAAAATCGATTCCACAACTCATTTTACCAAACAGTAAGTGACAACTCAGTTCTTCCAAGTTTCAGATTGGATAATGAGACTGAAGTAGGATCAGAAGAGAGTGATGACGCCTTTCCTGTGAGTATTCCACAGGATGCTCATAGCCATGGAAATGTACTTTATAAAGAATTCGAGGACTCCTATGAGGCTCTGAAGTCTCGCATTGATTGGGAAGGTCTGTTGGGAAGCAGTAATGGGGAGATGGAAGTTTTGAAAAGCACCACAAGAGGTGAGAATCAGGACCAGCATTGCTCTGAGGAACACAGTTGTGCTTCTTCCTGTACACAAAATTATGAAGCAGAGCTCGTCAAACCAGTTTTACTTCCTGATCTGCAAGTTACGATTACTAATACATTTGTGAAAGGATTCAGTCCTACTGTTGATTCCCTTGCATCGAAAGATGATTTCTGCAAATATGTAACTGAAGCCACAAAATCAGAAATAAATGAGGAGGAGGAAGAAGTTCTAGAATTTGAAATTCATTCTCAATGTTCTGCTGAAAATTCAGATCATCCCTCTGAAAGAGAATTTGGTAATATAAGGCAAGAAGCTGGACTAGCAAGTAAATCTGAAACCTCACTTTCTTTTGACTTGAGTCATAATATGTACGTGAATCACATGTTTGAAAAACAAAACAGACCTTTGCTAACTGAACCTTCTGATGTCACAACAGTAAATAAGGAAAACAGATGTTCCCTGACAGAGTCAAAAACCAGTGGTAATGATACTAGAAGTAAAAAGGAGACAGAATCAAGAATTAGCAAAAGAAAGCCCTGTACACCTTTCAGGGACCAGAACATACAAGATAAAAATTTAAGACATCACGAAATTTGTGAGAAGAGGAGGAAGCTAACAAGTCAAGACTCATTGGAATGTTTTTTTTCATTATCCCAAGAACGAATTAAAACCTTTTCACAGTCAGAAAAACACATTGGGAGTGTCCTGGATATTCTAAAGAGAGAAGCATCTTTATGCAAAAGCCAATGTCTTTCCAGAAAACTTGACAGAGACATTCTTCACTTAAAAGATGCTCACAGAAGAGTTCACACGTCTTTGCAGCTGATAACTGAAGTGGGAGAAAAAAAGAGGGGGCCATTTACCAAAAGCATATGCAGTAATATGCAATAGTTTCTGGGAAAGTTGTGACCTTCAAGGTTATAGTTCTCTGTCTGAAAGAGGGTATTATTCCACTAAACACTTTCTGTCAAAAAGAAAATACAATATACCTGGAGAGAATAGAGCTTTGGGATTTGAAGTTGATAAATCATTAACTCATGTATCAAAGCACAACTTTTATAGAACAAATAGAGAGAGATTCACAGAGTGCCTTTCTGAAAATGTGTCCGGTGTCTCCAGTAGTCACATGACAATTCACACGAGAGAGTATTGTGATCAAGTGTGTCCAGAATCACAGTTAACCCTGTGCTCCGTGTCTCAAAGTACAAGTCAGTCAGCTTATACTAACAGCAGTGTGAGAAATCCCAAATCATCAGAACTTCAGCCCTTCTCTAGAAAAACTGGATGTCTCTTTTCCCCAGACAGCCCAGATGAGAAACTAACTAAAGAAGAAAATGAAACTGACAGAGAGTCTTCATCCAACATTAGTAAATATGAAGACCTTGAGAACCATTCAGCACTTGATAATAATCAGTATACAACAAAAGTAAACAATTATGAGGCTAAAGAAATAATAAGTAAAAGGAATTTGATGTCTTTAAGTTGCATAAAAGAAAACAACAAAAGTTTTAGTGTGGACCAAAATTATGATGCAACTTGTGTAGCCCACACACAAGTGGAAACTGACCTAGTTACTTCTGTCTTAGAATCAAAGGTGAAGCATTTTTTCAACATTGATATCTACAAACCAGATAACCTTATTTTATCTGGTTATAAAGAAAACCTGGAGGTAAATTTTCCTATAGAAAAATGGACAACTCCTAAGGAGATCTCCAAGCCAGGCCTTATTACAGGAAACTTCCTTATGGATCCATTAAGTCAAACTCTGATAACAAGCAAAAAGTCTAACAGTATTCCTCAATTGTTATCAACCGCTCCAGCGACAGACAGTGAGGAAGAATCTTCGAAGTCTTCCATGGCTAAACAGAGCATTACTGCTGTAGATTTTCCAGCAGTGTCTTCTACCATTGCACCACACTGTCTGCAAGGATGTGGTGGAAATGAACTTCAAAAGACAGAATATTGCTCTTCAAGTAAAAGCATCCATGTCGATGGGAATGAAACAAATGTTGAGAATTCTGAGGTGACTGTCACATCAGAAACTGAAGAAAGTCAAGACAGTGAAAGGAAGAAAGTACTTCCCGATGATAGTTTTCTGGTCGTAAAAGATAACATAAAGGGCTGTTCTTCCCAGGAAGTTATTGCAGAGAAAGACATTCAGGACAGAAAAATGGGGAAAGATAAACAAGCAGAAGAAGGAAAGGATTCGGTTCACATGAACGTGACTGAAGGATTAAGTGTTAAGACAGAGTACAAAGATCAAAAGAATAAGATATTAGAAGACTCCTCCTGCTTAAGTGAGAAAACGATGAAAAACAACTTGATTGATTCTCGTGTAAAGATTAAAAAGGCTACTGAGGCAGTCTCTTTGAGAAACATTGCTTCTAATCAGCTTAACAAAAGAAAGAAGAAGGAGGGAAAAGTTAGCCATGACTCTCAGTGTGACTCCTCATTACCTTCAGAAGTAGCCTGTGACTCCAAACCAGGCATTACAGGGAGGAATGATATGCCTCATCTGCGTGGCCAGTCTGAACCCTCCAAAGTCTCTCCTCCTCTGAAGAAGAAGTCTACGTCATACATGAATGAATTCAAAGAAAAACACTGTTCAAGTAATAATTTGGCTCCTACAGTTAAGCTCACTCAAATTTTGAGGAGGGCAGATGAAACGTCATCTGTACAGATTCTGCAGGAAGAAACTGAAGTTTGTCAAAATATTCTTCCTTTGTTTGTTGAAGCTTTTGAAAGAAAACAAAAATGTTCATTTAAACACATCTTGATTTCGAGAGACCTGTTGGTAGAAGAAAACCTGTGGAGTAACTGCAGACACAGATTAAAACCGTGTGCTATTGACTCCTTGGTAGAACTCCAAATGATGATGGAAACTATTCAATTCATTGAAAACAAAAAAAGGCTCCTGGGAGGTGAACCAACATTCCGGAGCTTGCTCTGGTATGATGAGACACTGTACAGTGAGCTGCTTGGCAGACCACGTGGATTTCAGCAACAATCCAGTTTCTATCCGGCTTTTCAATACAGATTAAAATATAATGCCTACTCTGAGCTGCAAAGCTATCATGATCAATTAATCGAATCGTTTGAAAAAACCAAAAGGGGAAACAATTCATACTATGCATACTTAAAATATAAGCGACAAATTGATGAATGTGAAGCCGTAATGAAGCAGTGTTCAGATTGCTTTGACTTTTCTCTTTCTGTGCCATTTACCTATGGAGTTAACTTTGGAGATAATTTAGGAGACCTAGAAACCTTGAGGAAAAGTACATTAAGCCTGATCAGTATGTATGGGGACTATCCCCAAACTGATTCCTGTCCAGGAAAACAAGACCATCTGTGGATTATCATACAAATGATCTCTTCAAAAGTTAATTTTATCAAGCGCAATGAGGCAGTAAATATTAAAATAGCTCTTTATGGTCTGGAACATATCTTTTTCGATGCTTCAAAAAGTCTTGTTTGGAAAGAAAAGAGACAGTCTTTCTGCAAAAAATACTCAGAAAGGAACAAAGAAATGGTACTTAGAATGAATCGATGTGCAGTTTCTAAGTTGCGGAAGATATATGATACATTGTCAAAAGATTTAAGCAGTGAACAAATTTCCACTAGTGGACTTGAGGAGAATTCAGTGATTGCTTCCAGAGAGTCCAATGCTGTAGTAAACAAAGCAACAATTAGCATAGAAAACTCTAGGCTTAATGGTACTTTGCTTTCACATCCAGATATCTGTTGTGTTAGTGAAATACTGGATCAAGCTGAATTTGCAGATGTGAACACATTACAGGAACTCACTTTGAGATGTACCGATGACTTAGAAATTTTAAAAAAATTTTTTCAGTTGCTGCAAGAAGAAAACATAGATGATATTTTTATCACCGAAGAAAATAGTTTGTACATGATGAAAAACTACAGTCATAAGGCAGTAGTTTTAAAACCTGAGGCCATTGAAACCTATATTGAAATCGTCATGCTCTCAGAAACAATTCACTTTCTCAAAAACTCAGTGGCAAAGAAACTAGACAAGCAGAGGTTTCGAAGTATGCTTTGGTTTGATTTGTCACTTCTTCCTGAACTGGTTCAGTGCCAAGAAGAAATGACTTCTTTCTCATTTCTAAAAGGTAATCCAGCAGATTGTCTTTGGAAGGTGATAGAGACTTCTATTTCTGAGCTTAAGAAAGATCTGGATATTATCTACAAATATAATGAAGCTGTTAACTGCTCCTATGCTATTCGTGTGCTGTCAAGAGAACTTGAAGAACTTTCAGAAATAAAAAACCTTCTTAAGAAATCGGAGTATTCCATTTCCACATACATCAACTTTGTGCCATGTATAGCATCCATAAATTATGGAAACACTGTGACAGAATTAGAATACAACTACAGTCAGTTTTCCACATTGCTTGGAAGTATAACAGCCACCCCTCAGAAGGATTTAGGGAAAATGGTCCATGTTACAAAAGTCATGAAAACGATTGAACATATGAAGATAATATGTGTTAAAAATGCTCAGTTAACCGTTTCCTTTATCCTTTGCCAAATGCTGCACAACAGAAAGAAGACTTTCCAACCAGAGAGAAAGGAAAATGCGAATAGTCATATAAAATGTAGGAAGAGTATCGAAAAGTCCAGTACCTGTGGGAAAGTGCCTTTAGTTTCAGAGTACACAATTAAAAATGTTTCAAATTCCTCTACAAAACGACCTATCACTGTAGACAAATGTGGAGACTCTCAGGAACAAGAGAAAAATACTGCTGTTCCCAGTTGTAAAAAACAAAAGGTAATGAATGTTTCAAAGTGAGTTTTGTAAGTCTAAAAGAGCGAACTTGTTGAAGCAAACAAGTATGTAGTTTACAGAATTGTAAAAATTGAGAATGCTTTAAATGTTGCCTTGCAAAATGAATTTACTAATTAAACTATTGGATTCAACCATTCATATTATCTGTAAAATGATATGACTGTGTATATGAGAAATGCCTTAACAAATGTCTACTTTTAAACTTACAAATTAATTATTTTATTAGAAAATGCTTCTTGGAAGGTTGTGAATTTTAATTATTGCTTAAGAGAAAGCCTGTATTATGAGTGAGCTGTATTGAGCGAGTGACTAAGTATTTACTGAATAGCTTCTGTACAACAAGGCTATACTTAATGTTATAAATATTAAAAATTGACAGTGAAGTCTGTGTTCTTGACCATTATCACCCATACAGAGAAACAGTAGCAATATTTTAAAATATTTAATTATGAAGGAGTTAGAAGTTGTCATACATAAGTACATTTTGTTTAACAAATTTTATACAGCATTTATTAAATAGTTGGCAATGTTGTAATGATCCACAAAGTGCTTTTTTCATGTTATTTCAATGATTTAAAGGGGAGAGATTCTAAGTATAGTTATAAGTAGTAAGTCACCGGGTCTTAGGAAAAAAGTACTGTTTTACAGAATAAGAAAGAAAAATCCACACTTGACAGACATTACGTACCATGGGGCTGGGTGACTGGCTTACTGAAAAGGACATAAAACACAGCAGGCTTCCTACTTGTTGTAAGATGTGGGTAAAGAGAACGTTGCTAATTGCTTTTTTACAAAATTTTTCCAAACATTTTTCAAATATGAGATGTTCAATAGAGTCACTGATTTTTAAAGGAGAGGATCATTAAGGAAGATAGTTTCAGATGGTGCATTTTAGAGGATGACAGAACAAGCAATTGCAGATGTCTGGTAAATAAAATAATAAATATATTGTACTTTAAACCGTCAACAATGTAGGTTTTTGTATTTTTTAAACATAGGTTAGCATGAAACATGTCACAGAAATCAAAGGAGAAAAGTCAACATTCAACCATGCAAGGTAGGAGTTGCCGTCAGCCCTGTTTGATGAAAAACGGAATAAAATTGAGCATGTATTATGGAGCAAGACTTGAACATTTACTTACTACCTCTTGGGGGTTCTACATGTAACTTCAGGGGCAAGAGTGTGCTAAGGGGTTGGGGTGGGGCGTTGTTTCAGTCTCTTAGTTTGAATTTCATTATGCATCAAAAGGGACATCCCATGAGAGATGTTTTTACAGTGATTTAAAGGGTAAGGAGTGTCTAAGTTCAGTTAAGGGTAATAAAGCAGCTAGGGCTTAGAAAAGAGTGATGCTTTACAGAATAAGAAAGTAAAAGTCATATTTGACAGACATTATTTAATGAATTGATGGGGCTTCGTGACTGGCTTAGTAAAAAGAACATCAGAATGGGGCAGGTGATCAAATTGAGTTTTTTAAACTTGTGAATTTCACAGACCTGTCAAATTTCAAGACTGGTTTAAAAGATACAAATTGCCAAGTTATATTACTGAGAACTTAAGTCAAACATACACATAAGTATACTACTGTTCCATGAAAGGATTGTATTAACACCATAGTACAGAAAGAACATGACTTCAAAATGCTAGATCTTTAAATACTTTTTTAATTAGTTATTTTTAGTAAAAACAAGCTGCATTATTTATATTTTTCTCATTTTGACTTGAAGTAGTACCACTGGACTTGTTGACCATTTCTTGTTTCATTCAACTCTGTAAGATTTTCAATTTATGACAAACTGCATTTTCACCATTTTTTTCCATCCTATGAAGGAAAATGAAAAATAGGAACGAAAAAAGATAAGCATGTCATCTGTCTTGTTTGTTTTGCTTCTCTAAATACAATCTTTTATTTACTCCATTTCTAGAATCTTCTACCTGGCACAGATGACTCTGAATAATCATGGAGTGGCATAAAGATGAATAGGCTCTCAGAGGCCCTTCCCTGGTGGTCCAGTGGCTAAAGACCCTGTGCTTCTAATCCAGGGGGCCTGGGTTTGATCCCTGGTCAGGGAACTAGATCCCACATGCCACAACTAAGACCTGGTACAGCCAAATAATTAATTTTTAAAAAATGAATAGGCTATCAGAAGGATAACAGAAACCGGAAGTTTTGTTACTAAGTATAGGTAGGTACTTGCTATTCAAAGAATCAAACTCTGCCTCACTTGGCAGGGGAATGAATTCTAATATAAAGTTAATATAGGGTGTCATTGTCATAGAAGAACATTCTCTAAGAGTGTGCCTTAGGTGCATGGGTGGTTCAGTGGTAGAAATCTTGCCTGCCACGCAGAAGACCTGGGTTCATGTCCCAGCCCATGCAGCCACAGCGTCCCCTTTACTCCTCTTGTGGCTCAGCTGGTAAAGAATCCACCTGCAATGAGGGAGACCTGGGTTCGATCCCTGAGTTGGGAAGATCTCCTGGAGAAGGGAAAGGCTACCCACTCCAGTATTCTGGCCTGGAGAATTCTATGGCCTGTATAATCCATGGTGTCGCAAAGAGTCAGACAGACTGAGTGGCTTTCACTGCACTCAAAGGACATCATACAGGCAACTGTCAATCTGTAAGGTTGAGACATCACTGAAACATCATTGGAAATGTGATAAAATCAAAGTTGCACTTTATGGAAACTGTCAAATATTATATTGATGACAATGCAGGTTGTCATTCAAGTCCCTTTTAAGGAGGCTGGACTAAGTAAAATAAGGGGCTTTTAGTTTCATGAGTGGGGTATACAAATTCCAGGTCAAAGATGAATTTGTCTTGACTGTGCAAGAATGGTCACCTTTATCTTTCAACGTGTTGTTTTCCACTTGTAATTCAAAGAATTAGTTGAGACATCAAAAATTATAATTACCTTCGGGACTTATTTGGACTCTTTTGTTCTGGACATTCCATAATGAATGCTTCCTTCAGACTTAATTGAGACTGTCTAATTTAGATAGGAATGCCAAGGATGTTCAGTTGGCAAGAAACTTTGGAAGTCTGCTTCTCCTATTCTTGACCTTAAACAGACAAAATACCTCAGTCATTTGTGAAAACAGAAGATAATCTTTGAGCAGGGAGTCACAGCTGGTGGTTTCACCAGCTCTGTGTATCACTAGGCTGGAGGTATATGAATTAGAAACTACTGCAAAAAAATTAAAATCAGGAAATGTCTGAAGCATAAAATAATTTATTACAATATTGAAAGCACTCTTTATTTTCAAATGTATTGGAAAAATATTTGAAATGTGGAATGTATCACCTTCAACATGAAAAGTAGCTAAATTCAAATCAATGAAGTAAAACTGGGGAAATGTTTCTTGTATAGTGCCAATACAAAGAGAAAAATGTGAAATCTTAAGAATTCTCCCAAGTAAAATTTTCAAATATGTCTTTATATTGAAATTTTGTGACTGTATGTTTACAGTTGTTTGTATGTATGTATGACACGTAACAACCCACTCCAGTGTTCTTGCCTGGAGAATCCCATGGACAGAGAAGCCTGGTAGGCTGCAGTCCATGGGGTCGCGCAGAGTCGAACACGACTGAAGCGACTTAGCAGCAGCAGCAGCAGCAGCATGACGTGTAACAGGACTATGAGATCTCATTCTGAAAGTGAAAATGAAATAGGACCAGATTCATCTAACAGTCTGAAAAGAAGCCACGTCTCTCCAAAACAAGTTGAAACTCAGAGATCAGTACCTTTAATGAGCCTGAAAGATTCAGAAGATGAAATAGATTTAACTAATATTTCATTTGCTACTTCAGAAGATTTCACCAGACAGCGAGGGAACCTAAGTAGCACAAAGTAAAGAAATGGACATTTTAGTCCATTTCTCAAACAAACAAAGAGTGAGACGAAAACGTGTTCTCCTTTGGCAATTTTGGACCAAAAAGTATAGATGACACATTTTCAAAAGACCAGGAGATGCCGCCACAGAAATTTCTTAAAAATCCCCCGGATACTGCAGAGAAAGCCTGTCCCTCAGACATAAAACCAGGAACTGACGCTTCTCTTCTGCTGAATGCATCAGAACCTGGTTTCTGTTTTGTGAGTGGTAGCCATGCCACTTTAGAAATGACTGACTTTGAACCTCAGGATAATGAAATGTTAAACTCATCAATTATACATGCACCAGTTCTCCAGAACCCATGCATATCCAGAACAAAATTCCTGTTGTACAAATAAATAAAGCATGACCTGCAAAAACTGAGTCAAAAGAAAAATACATGAAGGACACATTGAATTTCAACACTGTACCCGTAGAAGCCTGAGAACATCACCCCTAATGTGAATCAAACAGTAGGATACTCTTTTGTCTGAACAACAGAATTCAAAAGTCTTAGCTCAGAATGTTGCCACATACTTGAATGAAATTCCACAGTCTACATGTACCCCAGAGTATGACTCTCTCTGGGTGCTCATTTGAAACTTCACATCCTGACTATTCTTGGTGTGTTTATCGTTACAGCAGCAGCAATGGCAGTTCCGTTAACCAGACGTATCCGGGATTAACATTCTATGAAGTACAGCCACCTCCTCCTGCGATGCTGACTGCAGTTACAAGTGATTTTCAGAATGCCCCTTCTCATCTTTTGTGCTCTCAATATTTTGACTACTTTGCTGGGGAACCACAAGCAAATAACTTTGTGCCAGTGAGTGACTATTTTCCACCTCAAATGCCTGTTTACAATTTTCAGCAGCCAGTTTTTTCACAGTATACTCCCTATCAACCATTTACTCCATACCCTTGCTCTCCTGGTTCAGATGTGCTTCTACAAGTTCCTTGGACTTACGGTGAGTTTCACAAGCCTTCATGCTTGCTTTCTACAGTTTTCACTTTTATCTTTGTACATTTTTGTAAGTGGAATTTACAGCAAGTGGTGAGATAACATTTTTCTGTGAAGGCTTTTAGAATTGTTTAAATATCAGGCAGTTGAATTATGTTGTTAGTGGAAACCTAGTTATCAAAGACTGAGGAAAAAATGAGTAATATCACTAATCTGTCCTTCAATAAAACCCAGCTTCAAGGAATAATAACTAAATTATAGTTAATGAAATATGATGCAACCATTGAAGGGTTTATAAAAGTTTCTGGTGACAGTTTTCAAAACTGTATCATATAAATTTACTTATGTAAATAAATGGTTAGAAATACTGAAATAAAATACACTAATAGTTTAACTTGTCTCACTGAGTGATAAAATTTTGGGTTTGTGGAGAGTGTTCTTTATTTCCTAGGTTTCCTATTGTGAACATACATTTTCTGATGAATGGAGGAAAATATAGAGTAAAAAGAAGGTAGAAAAGGGAACTTCAATCAGACATATAGTATTCTAATATAATATCGTGGCCTAAGTGAATGGAAGTTAATTGAAGTGTATTGGTAGAGCAACTTGGTAGATTGCAACTGGAACTTGAAATTTTTTTTCTGAAACACTTCTTGTAGAATATAGTTTTAATTAAAGTGAAAGGCATATTTACCATAGTTAAAGCAAACTTTGAAAACAATTATTAATAGTTCTGCAAAAACTACAGTTATCCATTGGTGCAGAGTCGGACACGACTGAAGAGACTTAGCAGCAGCAGCATTCTACCATCAGAGGTAAAATGTACTGTATGTAAAGTTAATCATCTCTTAATGTCTTAAACGGGAAAATAAAAGATTTTCTTTTAAATTGAAGAGTGGTTTCTCAAGAGAAATCATAGTTTTGTAAGTTGTGTGTGTCTTCAGATGTAGAAGGTGAAAAATACCACTTGCAAATTAAGCCAAAAACTAGTTTTGAAGCTTTGATTTGACTTTTTGCCTCTACTTGGAATTAACTGCAATATAAAAGAAGGAAGAAAATGTATTAACACTATCAAGGGTTTGTATTTGTTAAAATAGAGAGTTCAGTAAACATGTTGAGAGACTTCTCTGGTGGTCTAACGGTTAAGACTCTGCCTTCAGTGCAGGGGACGTGGCTTTGATCCTGGTCAGGAAACTAAGGTCCCACATGCCATTGTGTGTGGCTAAAATTTAAATAAATAAATTGCTGAATTGTGTTTTTTTAAAAAGTTCTTTCTCAATCCTGGGATCTCTTACAAACTAAAGGAGAGAAATTTATTGAATGGATTATCATTCATTTGTCTGAATAGGGCAAATTAGGGTAGTTCTGTTTCTGATTAGGAAACCTCATCACAGCAGCACCTGTATATTGGAGTTTCCACTAGTGCCCATTAACCTATAGGACAAAACTCAAATAGGTTAGCTTGGAATGCAGGGCCCTTCACAGCCCTGCATACACAGCCTCATTTCCCATCACTTTCACCTTTATATTCAAACTCCTTACTGTTCTCTCCTGTTACCATTCCTCTTGTATTTCCATAGTCCTTTTGTGTGCATTTCTCACACAAAAAAGTGTTATGTGGTGGTGTGATCATCTATGTATCCTTTCGTTCCCATCCCGCTCCACCAAGTACGTTTAAACAGGATTGGAAAGTTTTCACCTAAATCATAGCCTGAAAAAAAAAGCTATAAAGGAGGAGGGAAAGAAGTGAGGGTGGGGTATATGATTATGCTTTTTCCTTTTTGCTCAGTTTGATACATTGCTGTTGCTGTTTTAATGATAAACACTGATAAACACAGTGTAGTAGACATGGCAAACCTATGAATTAAAGAAGACATTTGAAATGTCAGAATAGGAAATCTTTAATGTAGTTGCTCCATAAAGGTTTTCATAGTTTGAACTTTCTTGTGTTCTTAATAAATATTGTGATGCTAAAAAAGCTATCTCTGGAATCAAATCCAGCTTTGATTCTCAAAATTTTTAATTGTTATCACTTTGACTTGTTCATTTGCTAAAGTTGTGTCCAACTCTTCATGACCTCATGGACTGTAGCCTTCCAGATTCCTCTATCCTCCACTATCTCTGGAGTTTGCTCAAATGGATGTCCGTTGCATTGGTGATGCTGTCTAAGCATCTCATCCTCTGTCATCCCCTTCTTCTCCTGCCCTCAATCTTTCCCAGCACTGGGGTCTTTTCCAATGAGTTGACTCTTTGCATTGGGTGGCCAGAGTATTGGAGCATTAGCAACAGTCCTTCTGATGAATGTTCAAGGTTGATTTCCTTTTGCTTATATTTGGTTATATTATTATTATATTTGGTTACATGTTTCCTTTGGTTATATTATAGCTCAGTTGATAAAGAATCCTCCCTGGAATGCAGGAGACCCCAGTTTGATTCCTGGGTCAGGAAGATCCGCTGGAGAAGGGATGGGCTACCCGCTCCAGTACTCTTGGGCTTCCCTGGTGGCTCAGCTGGTAAAGAATCTCTCTGCAATGCAGGAAACCTGGGTTTGATCTCTGGGTTGGGAAGATCTCCTGGAGAAGGGAAAGGCTACCCACTCCAGTATTCTAGCCTAGAGAATTCCATGGACTATATATAGTCCATGGGGTCGCAGAGTCAGACACAGCTGAGCGACTTTCACTTCACTTATATTGCTGCTAAGTCACTTCAGTCATGTCTGACTCTGTGCGACCCCATAGACGACAGCCCACCAGGCTACCCCACCCCTGGGATTCTCCAGGCAAGAACACTGGAGTGGGGTGCCATTGCCTTCTCTGTCACTTATATTATTGTGAAAATAAAAGAAAAAGAAACAATTGCATACTTATAAATATGTGCCTCTGTGTGCACTCAGTCGTGTCCAACTCTCTATGACCCCATGGACTGTAGCCCACCAGGCTCCTCTGTCGATGGGATTTCCCAGGCAAGAATACTGGAGTGGGTTGTCATGCTCTCCTCCAAGGGATCTTCCTGACCCAGAGATCGAACTTGCGTCTCTTGCTTTTCCTTCATTGGCAGGCAGATTCTTCACCTCTGTGCCACCAGGGAAGCACTTATTATCGTATCAAAGAGTAACTCTAAAACAATTAGAAGACAGTAAGCACATCTTTTAGTTTTTGTGAGTGAAAATAATCCATAGAGATCGCATCACACTAAAACAAACCGTATCCTTCTGAAGATGTGAGAAGCCCTGTGACCCACTTCCTTGCTGTTGCTCTTGCTGCTTGTGCATAGCACCATAGTGGAACCAAAGGGAGAGCTGAGAGAGCCCTGTGTGGAAGACAAGTTACATCCTTTACCTGTGTGTGAGACAAGTTACATCCTTTATTCCACTTAATTCTCACAAGGTACATGAGAGAGATACAGGGATGTTATTGCCCTTTTACAGATGAGGAAGCTACTCTTTGGAGAGGATTAAATATTGTAATTTTGTCAGGATCCCACGGCTAGTGAAGAGCAGATGTGCAGTCCGAACTCTGGTTTCTTTGGCTATAACTTAAATGGATTCTTTCCACTCTCCTATTAAACATGCTGTCTGTCTGCATCATTGCTGCTGCTGCTGCTAAGTCGCTTCAGTCGTGTCCGACTCTGTGAGACCCCATAGACGGAAGCTCACCAGGCTCCCCCGTCCCTGGGATTCTCCAGGCAAGAACGCTGGAGTGGGTTGCCATTTCCTTCTCCAATGCATGAAAGTGATAAGTGAAAGTGAAGTCGCTCAGTCGTGTCCGACTCTTAGCGACCCCATGGACTGGAGCCTACCAGGCTCCTCCGTCCATGGGATTTTCTAGGCAAAAGTACTGGGGTGGGGTGCCATTGCCTTCCCCGGTCTGCATCATTAACTCATCTCAAATCCTCATGCTTTTTTTTCTTCCAGGTCCATGCTATCAAGAACCCTTTGAGCCAGGACATTGAGAATTGTTTTTTGTCTACTGAAATAAAAGGGGTTTAACAAATTTATCCAAGTATTTTTTTACCTATGTATTTTTTATTTTTAACATTTAAAAATATGTCAATTAGTAAGAAATTATAAACATTACAACCTTGATAAAACATCTAAATGCAATAGTATATCATATAATACAATAAGAAATCAACCTCTGACATCTAAATGCCAAGAGAATTTCCATGCATTTAATTTTGTGAACTGCGTACTAGGCTATTTTCAGTACTCACCTAGCCTTCAGAACCAATAACTATATTGTGAAATTTTATTTTTTGAGATGTTGCTATTAGAACTGTTACAATTATATAAAGAATCTCTTTGGGATTATGCTAATGGAATAAGGAGAGTAAATGTAACATTTAATATGATTAAGGGTAAGTAATAGTAGTAATTCTTGAAAATAAGATTTTTGTCTCTGATATTTTTTGATACAAATTTATGGTAGTGTTGTGCCATCTGACTTAAGCATTTTTTTTTTACTTAGATCAGTCATTAGACCAATAATTTTATAATTTTTAAAACTTCATATAATTTCTCAGTCTGTGTCTAATATGACAAATACCTTTAATTTCAGTATTTTCTAATTTTAACTGGCATAATATATTTTAACAGAGAACGAGGTTTGCATATTTTCAGTGTTTGTCCTTGAGTAGAGACTTTAAAAATCTTTATGTTTGAAGCAGTTTTAGATCATGATATTGAAATTTAAAGCACATTAACACCTTTTTCCAGAAGAGCCCTTTCTACCGGATTCTTTTTTATTTGTATTTTACAATTGAAACAGCTCTTCTAGTGATTTTATAGCAAATAATGGAAATAATGTCTTTAGCTTGTGCCATTAGTTGAGTTATATTTCAGTAGTTAAATAATGCAACACAAGTTTTTTAATGGTGTGATCATAGTTTTTTTTTTCCTTTTCAACATTCCATGAAAGTAAAAAGTATTTGAGTAATAATCGTCGTTAAACAACAGGGCTTAGTGTGTTCAGCAAGTGCTCTGCCCACCAACAACCATTCCCTGTCTCTGTAAGATCCAAGTCAGAAAGATCCCTCACAACTGGATAGACTTTCCCAAGTCTGAAAGTCAAAGCGTTAGTCTCCCGGTTGCGTTCAACTCTTTGCTACCCCATGGACAGTAGCCCACCAGACTACTGTCTGTGGAATTCATCAGGCAAGAATACTTGCAGTGGGTAGCCATTCAATTCTCCAGGGGCTCTTCCCCACCCAGGGATCAAACCCAGATTTCCCACATTGTAGGCAGATTCTTGGAGAAGGCAATGGCACCCCACTCCAGTACTCTTGCCTGGAAAATTCCATGGGCGGAGGAGCCTGGTAGGCTGCAGTCCATGGGGTCGCTAAGAGTTGGACACGACTGAGCGACTTCCCTTTGACTTCTCACTTTCATGCATTGGAGAAGGAAATGGCACCCCACTCCAGTGTTCTTGCCTGGAGAATCCCAGGGACGGGGGAGCCTGGTGGGCTGCCGTCTATGGGGTCACACACAGTCGGACGCTACTGAAGTGACGTAGCAAAGCATAGGCAGATTCTTTACTATCTGATCCACCAGGGAAGCCCCTTCCCAAGTCTACTGCTACTGCTGCTAAGTCGCTTCAGTCGTGTCCGACTCTGTGCGACCCCATAGACGGAAGCTCACCAGGCTCCCCCGTCCCTGGGATTCTCCAGGCAAGAATACTGGAGTGGGTTGCCATTTCCTTCTCCAATGCATAAAAGTGAAAAGTCAAAGTGAAGTCGCTCAGTGGTGTCCGACTCTTAGCGACCCCATGGACTGGAGCCTACCAGGCTCCTCCGTCCATGGGATTTTCCAGGCAAAAGTACTGGGGTGGGGTGCCATTGCCTTCCCCGAGTCTAGTGGGCCCTAAAATGTGGTAAAGAGATTTGCATTGGCTAAATCTAAATAACTAGCAAAGCTAAAGTGTTTTTTCAACTTTTTTTTTTTTTTTTTTTTGGCAACCTTTTTATGTTAGCTAACTTTTTATGTTATCTAGTATAGGTATCCAAAGAGAGTGTGATTCAGCCAAATTTATTGTAGAGTAGCTAATTTTTCAATTAAGAAAAACACTAAGATCTTCCAGGGTAAGTCTCATTACTCACATTAACCAAATAAGATGGAATTCAGAGTATTTCAGGGTTCTTCTTTAACAAATAGATTTTAAAAGGGGAAAGTCAAACAAAGAACTGCAACTGAAACAGGAGTTAGAAAAATACTCTGGAATTAAGGTAGTACAAAAATAACATAAATGTTTTGCCCAGATAATTGATATATTTGGAAAAATTCTGTAAAAATCAGAACTCCTGAAAAGGCATTAAAGCAGTAATATCAGCTGTTTTTCAAAGAATGACTTTGCTTTCGCCATTTGTTTAATGTTTGGTTACGGAAAGATGTTGCAGATTTATTATTAAACTTTTTTCTATTAGGTTAATCAAAAATTCATTATTCTGATTAAAGATGCTTTCTTTAAACAACTTGCAGATTTTGTTGAATATTGGCTTTGTGATGTTTTTATTTCGTGAGTTTTAATTTCTTGCAAAAAGGGTAATGAAAAAACCTTATAAATATTGAGTTACATTTTAAAACGTGCACTTTGAAACAGAACATCAAAAAATGGAGCATTTCTTCCCCTCAAGTTTGTGTTTTGGCTCTAAAAATAAAAATAGAACAAATTAAAGTTTGAGCAAGCATTATTAATAAAAAAAAAAAACTGCTTGTCTGTAAATATTATTGTCTTGGAACTTGAAGAATTATATGAATAAACTGAATTCCTTCTAGTCTTTCTAGTTTCATGTGTTTTTTTTTCCCTTTTGTGTTTCTTGACTAATACGGAAATATATGGATGATCTTGGGTTTGTACATACCCTCATTGCAAGAAAAAGAGCCCACAGATTGCTGACCGAAGTAGATTAAATAAGCTTCTACTCCAGCTGCTTCTGCCTTCACCTCCTCCTTCCCTTTCCCGACTCTGACAAACTTCCTTCCTGCCCAGAGTTCACAGGACCAGCCCAAGTCCCTGCCCTCATGCCATTCTCACTCTGGTCAAGACAGCCAAGTATCAATAAATATATACGTAGTTTATTTCACATTGTGAGAATTGACACATAAAAAATAAAGTAACGCAGTAGAGCCTGACTGCATGACCCATAAGCTGAGATATTCAGGGGGTCCTCTGATGAGGTAATCAAATTAACTTCATATATTTTAATTCTGTCACTGTGCCTTCTGTTAATATTCCTAGTATAAAAGTGCTTCTAAAACTTGAATTCTGAATCCAGCCAAATGTAAGGCTATACTTTAATTTCTCTGATGAGAGAATTCCTCAAAAAAGTTTTTTGGTAAACTTAAATATATAAACTTTTAGAGATATGTATGTTTAAATGTCAATTGTGTGTTATATTAAAATGCATTAACTCATAAACAGATGTATTCAAGTCCTCTTATGCATATTTGGGACTTCCCTGGTGGCTCAGACAGTAAAGCATCTGCCAATGATGCAGGCAATGGCACCCCACTCCAGTACTCTTCCTGGATCCCACGGCGGGGGCCTGGTGGCTGCGTCCATGGGGTCCGGTCAGACATGACTGGCCTTCACTTTCTCTTTTCCTTTCTCTTGGGGGTGGCACCCACTCCAGTGTTCTTGCCTGGGATCCCAGGGCGGGGAGCCTGGTGGGCTGCGTCTTGGGGTCACACGTCGGACACGACTGTGCTGCTGATGCAATGATGCAGGAGGCCTGGGTTCAGTCTCTGGGTCGGGAAGATCTCCTGAAGAAGGAAATGGCAACTCCAGTACTCTTGCCTGGAAAATCCCATGGATGGAGGAGCCTGGTGGGCTACAGTCCATGGGGTTGCAAAGAATCAGACACCACTGAGCAACTAACTTCACTTTCACTTTTTATGCACATTTTACATCATCAGATCCTTTTGGAGCCCTATTACAGAGCTTTCCAAAGCATATCATCCTCACTTCTAAATTCTTTGAGATATATGTTTTTTAAACCTGGGTATGTATCTAAAATTGCTTTTGGTTGAAGTCATTTCAAGTTAATTTTCTTCCCAAAGACCTTCCTTAAAGTAATGGTTGAAGACTTCAAAATAAAGTAAGCCTCCATATTCTTCTCAATGGAAATAATTCTAGGAGAAAAATTGACTTGCATTCAAGTATATGTGGTATTTTAAAGCTATTAAGTTTTTTTACAGGCATAGTTTGATTTCAGTTCTTACCATATTGATATTGCTTGAGTAGTGTGATTAATTCCCAGTTATCAATGTAGTTTGAAAAAAAGCAATGTGGAGGAAGAAAGTTAAATTATTTTTACAAGACAAGCATTCCTTAAATTAGATCTAATGGACACAGTTCTAAGAGGAGTGACTGCAGATTCTTAGCAGAGCTAATGACGAGAACTTGGAAAGTAAAGTGTTGATTAGTAATGCAATGTGGGAAGAAGATTTAAAAGAACTCATTAGATAAAGATAGGAAAATTTTGTGATATAAATTTTACTCATTCCTTGAAGTTTAAGATCTGTTGTCTGCTTTATTATTAGCATCATATAACTGAATCTTTTAACCATTAAAGAATCCCTCTGGTATTTATAAGAAGTCTCCTTTAAAATACCCTGTGGAACCTTTAAAACACACTGCATTCTTACTTGTCACAGGAGACTGCATTTATTTTAGGATTTATAAGTCTGTATTTAAGTCTATCTCCCTTGGTTAGGTAAGAATAATTTAGATCTATGACAGATTCATTTCTTTTTCTTAAATGTGAGAATCTATGTTTTGATCTGGTATAGTCAGTTGAGCATGTTTGGTTATTTGAAGGTTGTGTTCAGTCAGCAGTTAGTGAACATCTGATTTGTGCTTAAAGTATGCTGTTTTGCTTGTGTGCATGCATCAACTAATCTTTATATCAGCCCCATAAAGGCAAATGTTATTCCCTTATTTTATAAATACATTCATCCAGAAGGCCATTCAAGATATTTTTTTGCCCCTCAAGTCATCTTTGTGAACATCAGTTAAAAGTCTTCAGTATTGTTGGTTTGAAAAGAATATAAGACCTGTCTTAGTGCTGCTTGCTTTCTAATTCCAGTCATCAGCTTGTTAACCTGATACATATAATCCCTTGAAAACTTTGAATACACAGTGTGCAAAGAGCAATACAGTAATTTGAGATTTTTCACACTTGATTAAGAAACAATTGCTCTATGTGCATACAAATCTAGTCCCTTGGTAAAGATCATTTTAGTTATACTGAGAAGTGAATTATTTTTCATATTGAGAGTTATGCTAAATCAAGTAACTAATAACTCCTAATCCACTGATTCCCAACCAAGGTGTTTACAGCTACATCTGAATGTTAATGAAAACAATTTCCTCAAAATTGGCTGTGTTCCCACTTTGTCTTTTCAAATGTTATCCTGAAGATTATCCTCCAGTAAGCTTTGGTGAAAGGCAGACTCTCTACTTTCCATCCCTCCCTCCTTGTTTTCAAAACTAACCCAAGACCGTTCACTTCTGTGACAGTTTCTTAAAGATACACTCACCCTCTTAACCTTTCTTACAGGTCAGTCATAAAAATGTTTCAGATATGTCATCTATTGAAAGTGAACACAGAACCTGCTGAGTCAGCTAGGTTACTTTTGTGGTCTTCCACTTGGTGGAATTTTTCAGGGCAAAATATTAGGACAGACTAAAGACTAATTGTATTGCCTGGCTTTCTGGATTCTTGACCCAGGAACCTGCAATAATGAAAAATTTTTTCTTACAACCTCTACTGGTATCCATCAAATGACAAAGTAAAAATAATCTGTTAATGAATGATACTTCATCATGAGTGTTGCTTTTGGATCAAACCCTCCCAGCACATCAATACGTTCACCAACTTGGAAGCGCCACAGAGATTGAGTGACCAGAGTTTCTATTGGAATTTAATTACATGAACATGTGTAATTACATCCTTGGTCACACAGATGAGTTCAGTCCCCAGCCCTATGCCCTCCCCTAAGGTCAGGCTGGCCCAGAGTTGGCTGGCCCTGACATGGTGTTGGTCTTCCTGGTGACCAGCCCCCATCCTGAGTCACCTCATCAGGACAACAGATACTCCCCTCACTCCAAATATGAAGGGTTTTGGCTGCTCTGTGCCAGGTGGTAGTTTAGTTGCTAAGTCTGGTCTGACTTTTGTGACCTCACAGACTGTAGCCTGCCAGGCTCCTCTGTCCATAGAATTTTCCAG
Source organism: Tragelaphus eurycerus (assembly GCA_935064755.1). Taxonomy (NCBI): domain Eukaryota; kingdom Metazoa; phylum Chordata; class Mammalia; order Artiodactyla; family Bovidae; genus Tragelaphus; species Tragelaphus eurycerus. Next base: position 3,185,354 of record CAKXYN010000034.1, on the reverse strand, counting down.
GTAAGAATACTGAAGTGGGTTCCAGGAACCAGGGACAATGGCCAGATATATTCTTTATTATAGCATTGCTGCTTATAAAAAACATAAATGGAGAGATGAACCTTATACTTAAATACTGGACAGAGATTCACTGGCTGCCTTTCAGAAAAGAAAACTGATGATAATACTAATAAAGTTACATTAAGGAAAAGTTTCAGAGCAATAATTTATAAAGTTAATGTTACTATGAATACATAATATGTAAATATACAGAATACTAAAGTGTAGTTCAAAATTGGAAAAAAAAAATTTGCAAAATTTTAGAAATCCAGAAATGGACAAATAGGACTGTTATGGGAGATTTTTCACCTTATTGACCTGTGATGGTAGATTGAGTAAAGCCACAGAAAAGATGACAATATATACAAATAGGCTCAGAGGAACTTTGGTCATTCTAGCATTTCAGCGTTAGGATCAATGGGCTCATGTGGAAAAACATGGAGCAGTTTCAGGTGATTTAATCTCAGTATCTGTTGACTCATAGACTCTTGCTGATACTCCTCTCAAATGTTCTCCATGTTTTTGTTTTATGTATCTCCCCAGAAACAGCTGTCAGAATCTCAAGCGATACATTAAGTGAAATATTTCACTTCTGCCTATACTTAATGTATTTCCTGTTTTTAATTCTTAGCCACAGTATCTTGCTGTATGGTGCTCACAGTTGCAAACAGAATCACATGTTACTGTCCTCCCCTTTGGTTATCACTTTTTGGTTATTTGTATCCATGTTTCTGTTTGAGCACTCTTGAGGTCTTTCTGGTTTCCAGTTTCCAGTAACTCTTAGCCTTCAGATCTTAATTTTCAAAGTGTATCTCAAGCCTAATTTTTAAACAACAATTTTATTATTTTTAAGTGAATAATAACCATTTAGTTTTGACATTCACTTCCTACCTTGCCAGTCCATTTTAGCATTTATAAATGCAGCAGGATGTTTCCTAATTACTCACTGGATTTTGGCATCTTCGTTTCCTTGAGAGGTCAGGTGAGAACATCTGTGTGTGTGTAGTACTCTGTTCTTCACCTACCCATTAGCCATTATCCTTAGTCACAAATGGGTTCTTTTTTGGATCTTACTGAGATTTTTAAATTTTTTTCAAAATTTAAAATTTAAGTTATTTTATAGTTATAAAATGATTGTACTCATTGTAAAAATTTCACCAATACAGTAGAGAATTCCAATACAGTCTCAGAGAAGGCAATGGCAACCCACTCCAGTACTGTAAAAATTTCACCAATACAGTAGAGAATTCCAATACAGTAGAAAATAAAAATCTGACAAAACCTCTACATCTCTCCCAAGAAATAGCACCTATTCCTATTTAGAGGAATATCCTTCTAGTTTTCTTCTCTGTGGCATATTTGTATGTGTGTGGTTTTATAGGAATGAGACCGTGCTATTTGGGCAGTCTCTTTTCCACCATTTAATATGATAGAGACCTTTCAATAGTAATACATACAAGTCAGTTTATATTTTGATACCTATCTGGAATTCCAACAAATGTATTGCTTGGCTGTTAACCAAACCCTGATTTCAGATTCTGGAAGGAGAGTGCTTGAAATTAAGGGTGATACATCCCTGCTCCAGACCTAGGGAATTATTAGCAAATGAATAATACAGTCATAGTAATCTAGTTTTAGGAAAAATGAAAAAAGCAGAAATGCAAATTAAAAATACACTGAGATACCATTTCTCACCTGTCATATTGGTTCTGATTCAAAGCTGGACCATGTTCTCTGTTGGAGACGCTGTAAAGGAACAGGCCCTCTTCATGGTGCCTGTGGGCATGTATAAACAGGTGCAACATCTAAAGACAGTTTTCAATATTTAATGAAACTACATATGCCTTTAATCTCTGACCCAGGAACCCTACTTCCAGGATTTACCCTGATGGAAATTCTCCACTAATGTAAAAATATAAATGTATTACTTGTAATTGGAAAATCTTGGAAATTATCAAAATGCCCAAGCAAGACATTGATTGAGGAAACTGTTGTATACACCAGTGGAAGATCATGAATTTGTAAACAGAAAATGAACAATCCATAGGAACCATTAAGGAGTGTTTTCTGTGAAATATTTAATATTTTTGACATGAATACATAAAATGTATTACCCATTGCATAAGAAGAGATATATGTGCATATTTTTGCATAAAAGAACACAGTAAAAATGGAAAATAGTGAAGTTGATTACTACAAAGAGTAAAGGAGAAGAGAGTGACAGGGGTAGAAGAAAAACGTTTTCTGAATTCACCTTTTAGTATAAACTTTGAGAAGTTCCTATAATGTTCTATAGACCAAAAAGAAAATTAAAAAAATAAGAATGGGAGTAAAACTATATGCAAGCAGAAATAAATTAGCCATTAAATGACTCCTATAACCACACTGAAATGAAGAGTGGGGAGAAACCAAACTAAAGTAAGTTGAGCACACCCTTGGGCCATAAACCCTCATTTTAAGGAGATTTGATTGAATCTAAGATGTCATTGGATGGAGAAGGAAATGGCAACCCACTCCAGCGTTATTGCCTGGAGAATCCCAGGGACAGGGGAGCCTGGTGAGCTTCCGTCTATGGGGTCGCACAGAGTCGGACACGACTGAAGTGACTTAGCAGTAGCAGCAAAATGTCATTGGTTGTAGGGTGGGACTCAATTTCAGAGATGTTAAGCTTCGAGAAAATGGAATCTTATGTGGGAAAATGAAAATTAGAATTCAATCAATAATCCAGACAATTCAAGGGTATCCAAACAGGACTTCCCTGGTAGTCTAGTGGTTGACTCTGTGGACCCCTAGTCAGGGAACTAAGATCCCACCTGTCAAGTGGCCAAAGGGGGGGAATTTTTTTTCAAGTATCAGAATAAGAATGCAAGGGATTTCAGAAATCTCTTGCATACCTATACACTAACAATGAGAAGACACAAAGAGAAATTAAGGAAACAATTCCACTCACCATTGCAACGAAAAGAATAAAATACTTAGGAATAAATCTACCTAAAGAAACAAAAGACCTATATATTGAAAACTATAAAACACTGATGAAATAAAGATGACACAAATAGATGGAGAAATATACTGTGTTCATGGATCGGAAGAATCAATATAGTGAAAATGATATACTCCCCAAAGCAATCTATAGATTCAATGCAATGTCTATCAAGCTACCAATGGTATTTTTCATAGAACTAGAACAAATAATTTCACAATTTATATGGAAATACAAAAAAAACTCAAATAGCCAAAGCAATATTGAGAAAGAAGAATGGAATTTGAGGAATCAACCTGACTGACTTCAGACTATACTACAAAGCTACAGTCATTAAGACAGTATGTTACTGGCACAAAGACAGAACTATAGATCAATGGAACAAAATAGAAAGCCCAAAGATAAATCCACACACCTATGGACACCTTATCTTTGACAAAGGAGGCAAGATTATACAATGGAGAAAAGACAATCTCTTTAACAAGTGGTGCTGGGAAAACTGGTCAACCACTTGTGAAAAAATGAAACTGAAACACTTTCTAACACCATATACAAAAATAAACCCAAAATGGATTAAAGATCTAAATGTGAGACCAGAAACTATAAAACTTCTAGAAGAGAACATAGGCAAAACACTAATATAAATCACAGCAGGATCCTCTATGACCCACCTCCCAAAGTAATGGAAATAAAAGCAAAAATAAACAAATGGGACCTAATTAAACTTAAAAGCTTTTGCACAATGAAGGAAACCATAAGCAAGGTGAAAAGACAGCCTTCAGAATGGGAGAAAATAATAGCAAATGAAGCAACTGACAAAGAATTAATCTCAAAATATACAAGCAGCCCATGCAACTCAATTTCAGAAAAATAAGCGACCCAATCAAAAAATGGGCCAAAGAACTGAACAGACATTTCTCCAAAGAAGACATACAGATGGCCAACAAACACATGAAAATATGCTCAACATCACTCATTATCAGAGAAATGCAAATCAAAACCACAATGAGGTACCATCTCACGCTTGTCAGAATGGCTGCTATGCAAAAGTCTACAAACAATAAATGCTGGAGAGGGTGTGGAGAAAAGGGAACCTGCTTACACTGTTGGTGTTGGTGGGAATGCAAACTAGTCCAGCCACTATGGAGAACAGTGTGGAGATTCCTTAAAAAACTGGAAACAGAACTGCCATACAACCCAGCAATCCCACTGCTGGGCATACACACCAAGGAAACCAGAATTGAAAGAGACACGTATACCCCAGTGTTCATCACAGCACTGTTTATAATAGCCAGGACATGGAAGCAACTTAGATGTCCATCAGCAGACGAATGGATAAGAAAGCTGTGGTACATATACACAATGCAATATTACTCAGCCATTAAAAAAAATACACTTTAATCAGTTCTAATGAGGTGGATAAAACTGGAGCCTATTACACAGAGTGAAGTAAGCCAGAAAGAAAAACACCAATACAGTATACTAACGCATATATATGGAATTTAGAAAGATGGAATGATGACCCTATATGCAAGACAGCAAAAGAGACACAGATGTAAAGAACAGACTTTTGGACTCTGTGGGAGAAGGCAAGGGTGGGATGATTTGAGAGAATAGTATACATGTATATTACCATATGTAAAATAGATCACCAGTCCAGGCTTGATGCATGAGACAGGGTGCTCAGGGCCAGTGCACTGGGATGACCCTGAGGGATGGGATGGGAAGGGAGGCGGGAGGGGGTTTCAGGATGGGTGACACATGTACATCCATGGCTGATTCATGTCAATTTATGGCAAAACCCACTACCTTATTGTAAAGTAATTAGCCTCCAATTAAAATAAATTAATGTTTTTAAGTATCAGAATAAATGCCAAGAAGTGCTTGTCAGGGTAAGGGCTCTTCTGATATTTATGATAAGTAATATAGAAAAGTATGTGTGTGTTAGGGGAAATAGTAGATTATTGTTTAATCAGTACAGAGATTCTGTTTGGGATGATGAAAAAGTATTGAAATGATTGTCATGAGAGTTGCTCCACACTGTGAGTGTTCCTAATGCTATTGAATTATATGCTTAAAAAGGGTTAAAATGGTAAATATATTTTACCACAATTCAAAAGTTGCCCCCAAAAAATTATTGTAAGGAAATTTTAGTAGAAAATTTAGAGTAAACCCTGCATGTCATTTATATATGTATGCTGCTACTGCTAAATCGCTTCAGTCGTGTCCGACTCTGTGCGACCCCATAGACGGAAGCTCACCAGGCTCCCCTGTCCCTGGGATTCTCCAGGCAAGAATACCGGAGTGGGTTGCCATCTCCTTCTCCAATGCATGAAAGTGAAAAGTGAAAGTGAAGTTGCTCAGTCGTGTCCAACTCTTAGCGACCCCATGGACTGGAGCCTACCAAGATCCTCCGTCCATGGGATTTTCCAAGCAAAAGTACTGGGGTGGGGTGCCATTGCCTTCCATAATAAGATACCCATGTAATCTTGAGGCAGACGAGACATTTTAAATCTCCTTGAAAGTTATTCACAGAACTGGTGGCAGAGCATAACAGACCGTGGCTCTGGCTACCCAGTTCCATTTCCCAGCTCCGAATGTTTGGGCTCAGGCCCCTCACTTATTTTCTCTACCTCAGTACCCTCATTTAATTAATTGAAACCATAATGATAGCACCTACTTAATAAGGTCGTAGTGACACAAGTAAATGAGGTAACAATCTAAGAAGTTAGAATGCCGCTGGCATTATAAATACTCTCATTATGAATGGCAAGACTCTTAAAAACAAATAAATTCAAGTTACACACTGCGTGAAATATTGAAACAAGTATGTCAAACAGCCTGCTGCTGCTGCTAAGTCGCCTCAGTCGTGTCCGATTCTGTGCGACCCCATAGACAGTGGCCCACCAGTCTCCCCCATCCCTGGGATTCTCCAGGCAAGAACACTGGAGTGGGTTGCCATTTCTAGAAATCAATAATAAGGATGTGAAAAAGCTAGTAAACACTCAATTCACATACACAGTATAGATGTCCAAAAACAAATTTTTTTTAAATCATAATTTTTCACCTATTTATTGTTCCCTGGGGGCTCAGACGGTAAAGCGTCTGCCCGCAATGAGGGAGACCTGGGTTTGATTCCTGGGTCGGGAAGATCCTCTGGAGAAGGAAATGGCAATCCACTCCAGCACTCTTGCCTGGAAAATCCCATGGACCGAGGAGCTTGATAGTCCATGGGGTCACAGAGTCGGACACGACTGAGCGACTTCACTTCACTTTATTTATTTAGTCAATGCTAAAAATCAGTAGTATCTGAATGTATCATTCAGGCTTGTGTTTAGATGTCAGTAACAAAATCCCCAAACGTAGCTTCAACAAATTATGAGTTTTCTTTTTCACTCATTTCTGAGGCATCATCACAAACTCAGCTCCCTACTCCCAGCTTTAAGAGCATTCTCTCACATTAATCTCAAACACATTTGCTTGTATGTCAGGGAACTTCCCTCCCTAAACACAATCTGTCCTTCCCATTTCTCCTCAAGGTATATTTTGGTTCTCAATCCATCTTCTCTAGGAACTCCAAAACAAATACTATTATTACTCTCATTTTCATTCTGAGCTTGCCAGGTGTAGCTGAAACTCAACCTCCTTTCAACCTTTATAGAGGAACCTCCTCGGAGACCGCAAATCTCCTGAATCATGGCAGGTATCCCATTGGTTCAGTACTGTTCCACCGTCTTTTCACGTTCTGTCCTTCAACTGCTTTGCTGCTATTTACAAGGCAGTTGAGAACAGGAGTTTTCCAGCCCTATTTCCCACAATATGACTGACTGCTGATGCTAGGACTATTTATAGCGTACCAAAAAGACCTTTCTTTCACACATTTGTCCTCTGCCACCGTCCAAAAAACAAATCGCTGTAATTTCTTTCCTCTTCTCCAGGCAACTTCAAGGTTTTGCCCCGGGGAGAAAAGCTTTCGATAGCTGTTGCCTGCTGCTGCTGCTGCTAAGTCGCTTTAGTCGTGTTCGACTCTGTGCGACTCCACAGACGGCAGCCCACCAGGCTCTCCCGTCCCTGGGATTCTCCAGGCAAGAACACTGGAGTGGGTTGCCATTTCCTTCTTCAATGCATGAAAGTGAAAAGTGAAAGGGAAGTCTCTCAGTCGTGTCCAACTCTTAGCGACCCCATGGACTGCAGCCTTCCAGGCTCCTCCGTCCATGGGATTTTCCAGGCAAGAGTACTGGAGTGGGGTGCCAGTAGGGATAGTAAGGCAAGGAACATGAGTTCCATTCTGTACTATTGGATAAGCTCTTGTAGAATTTAATCCTCACAACTTGAAAAGGCAGGCCTTACCGCACCCTTGTAACAAATGAGGACTCAGAGGCTGGGGGCAATCTGGTCATTGTCCAAGGACACAGCGAGGAGGTTGGTGATGCCAAGAAGGGGCCCTTGCCTACTGATAAAGGATGCTGCCTGCCGCCACTTGTCTAATAGAGGAAGTATGCTTGGTGACCACCTGCTCTCCAGGGTATCTGGCAGTTAGCAGTTGCTCGATGAACATTTGCTGAGTGAATAAATAATTAGAACTCAGAAAACGCTGCATAAATGTGGTGAAGAATGCTGGAGCTGGAAGGGACAACTGACTGATACTCACAGAGTAATCGATTCGTTTTTCTGATGCCTAAAGGGAGGATTCGAGATGTCGGTGCCCTACAGCAGGTTAAGGACAGAGCTAAGATATGGAAGAATTTACGTATGTATCTGTTTATTATAATGAACACCTGCTATGGGAGAGTGCTAGACTCTGGGGAGACTATGTGGTCAAGGAGAAGCACAAGCTTCCCAATTCCCTCTCCAGAGCTCTAAAGAAGAAGAAGAAAAAGAAGAAAAATTCTCAGAGAAAATGACGTAAAGGAAGAGCAAGGAGAGACTGGTCTGGACTCGAGTGGAGATGTATGATATGAAAGGGAAAAGCAAGACAGCGGCGCGCCCGTCGGCCTGTTTCTCCGCCACGCCACACGGGGGCGCTGCATGCCTGCTCGCGTCCCGGGCCCCGCGGCGCCACCCGCTCGCCTTTTTTCCCGGCGGAAATGCCCGGGCGATGACGGAAAGCCGGAGGGAGGGGAGAGAAAGAGCGAGAGAGAAGAAGCCAGGGAGGCGAGAGCGGCCGGCGGGCGGCAGGCGGCGGGTGCCCATCCTCTGGCGGCTGCTGCGCGGAAGCCCCGCACGTCCCCGCGTCCTTCACCGACTCTCGGGGCGCGCGGGCCGGCGGGCCGGGGCGGGCGGGGGTCTCCCGGAGGCCGCGCGCTCGGACCCGCCCGAGGGGCTTGGGCGGGGCGCGGGGTCCGCAGTGCCCGGCTCCTCCCTCCCCCGCCGGGAGCTGGCGGCGGCGGCGGGGGGCTAGGGGAGCGGCGCCCGGGGCGGGGGCGCGCGGTGGGCGGGAGGAGGCGGCGGCGGAGGGGCGGGGGCCGCCATGGACGACAAGGCGTTCACTAAGGACCTGGACCAGTGGGTCGAGCAGCTGAATGAGTGTAAACAGCTCAACGAGAACCAAGTCCGGACGCTGTGTGAAAAGGTGAGCGAGAAGAGGGGCGAGGTGCGGCCGGGGAGCCTCGGCTGGGGGCGGGCGGGAGGTGTGGGGACCCCTCCTCTTTCTCCTCCCGGGCCGCCCGCCCGCCTTCGTCCCGGCACCGGGTCCAGGCACCCGCGGAGCTGCGTCTCCCGCTCCGGCATCAGACCCTGGGCGGGGCCGGGCCTTTCCAGGACCCCTCTCGGGACACAGCCCTTGGTTAGGCCCAGACCCCCCCCACCGCCCCGGATCCAGATCTAAGGCGTCCGGGATGGGTGGGCGGGGGCTCCGTGGCACCTGGAATTCATCACCCGAGTGTGATTGTGGGGTGACCGGAGCTCTAGTGAGGATTGCTGACAACCCCAGCATTAACCCAGGCGGACTGGCAATCCCGAAGCTTCAGCCGCCAGGCAGATTAATCTCCTGCAGCCTCGTAATGGAAAGTGCACCGAAATGAGCCTGGGTGTTGTGAATTATCAACGCGCGTGGTAATAAACAGGCTTTTACTCAGGTGACTTGGCCCTTCAAACATCGCTAATACTTGGTAATGCGTCAGGCATTTGTTTGTAGAGAGGTGGGTGTGATGGCAGACTGTGATTTTTTAAAATAGAAGTTGACTCTAGTTGAGACAGATGGTGGCTGGTCTTCACGTTGAGAGGCTCTTTGGAAGCAAAAATGTTTGATTTTTTCAGAAACAAGACGGCAGGTCTTCAGTTTGGCAACAGTGCCTACCTGAAATGATAAGTGGGCATGTGTTTCTCCTGCAGGGTAGCAGTTTTCAGAAGGTTATTTCTGTTTCTGTTACATGTAAGGTTTTTTTCATTGCCAAAAAGTAATAAAATATGCAGATGGTTTACTGTTTTCAGTTGCTCTTGATTGTGTGATCGTAGACAATCTTCTGAATTCTGTATCCATTTTTTTCTTAACCATTGGAATTATTTTGAACTTTACATTTTTTTCTCGTTCATCTTTTAGAGCCTATTTTTATGTAAAAAGGTCTCATGAAGGAGTAACAAAATTATTTATTCTTTAATGCTTTTGAATTGTTATGTATTTTTAAGCCATAATCCCTAAGACTTTCTTGATTTTGTTTGTAAAGCAGGATGCCTCAGAAAGGCATTGAAGGAATGATTTTATTAATATTATTTATAGAGTACTCTTAAAATTAATGTCTTAGAAATGGAAGAGTTAATACTAAGTTTAAAATAGTGTTTTTTTTTTTTTTAATTAAGTGTAACATTGTTTGGGGTCTTTATTAACATTTTTTTTTTTTTGAAGTATAATGTTGCATGTGAGTGTTCAACAAACTTACTCAGCTATAAACATACAATATTCTTTTTCAGGTTCTTTTTCATTATAGGTTATTATGTGACATTGGGTATAGTTCCCTGTGCTATACAGAAGGTTCTTGTTGTTTCTTTTACATAAAGTAGTGTGTGTATGTTAATCCCAAACTGCTGATTTATCCCCTCCCCATCCCCTTTTGGTAACCCTTAGTTTCTTTTCTATGTGTCCGAGTCTACTAAATAACTATTTATTGATACAGGAGGATGTATTTCTGTAAATAGAACTGCCAAAAAGTGGTATATTTGTGTTTCTGAGACAAATTGCTTATGGACCGCTTCAAGTTCTGGCTACATTCAATTTTCCTGTGTGATAGCCTGTAATTTCACGTTTTAAAATTTATGTTTTAAATCACTGTCTCTCAGGCTCTACTGTCAGTTGAAATAACCCAGTTCTGAAATTAGCTGAGTCCGTTAACCTCACTGTGACTAGCAGACATGGACTTTAAGTGGTGGGCAACGTTGGTAGTTGAATCAGTTTTTCTCTCTGACTGTCTGATAATTTTAAGATGTTTTTCCGGAGAAGAATGTTGCACCCCTCCTCGATCACACTTGATCCTTAATCACCTGAGCAAACTTTCTGAATTTGTCCAGAGAGATTATTTTGACTTCAGCTCCTAAATAAATTGGACTGCCAGTCCCTAGGATCTTTGAGGTATATTTAGGTTTATATCTTACCCACTTTTTTCTCTGAATATTTGTACTTTGCCACCAAGCATGAATTTTTAAGTGGCAGCCCTCTGGCATTTATGTTGATCCTCCACTTTTGACAGGGATGTGGAGTCCTGGTCGCGCCCCCCCCCCCCCCCCCCACCCCGGCCCTTCTCAGCGGTGCTTAGTGTGGAGCCCCTTTCCAGCAGCTGTGGCAAACCTTTGTGGTGTTGATTTTCTGTCATCTGACCTTACAGTTGCATTTTACTTCCCTACCACTGCCCTCCTTTTTCCTGCTGAGTGCAGCACTTGTTTATAATGGACAGCCTGCATTCAGACCCTGGGTCCACAGCTTGGTGGCTGCCCAGCCCTGCCCCTCCTACTCCTTATCACTAAGGCTGGGGTGATCACTGACCTCCTGGTTTGCTGATCTCCTGAGGTAGTTGTATTAAGACTCCACTGGAGTGAAGTCCTAACAAGAAATTTGCAGTAGATACTAAATGAAGAAAAGCTAAAAAAAAAAAAAAACCAACAACAACAAAAAAAACAGCTGTTCTATCTTCTTTTAAGTGTCATCCTATTTTCTTTTGGAAGAAGCTGCAAGCAAAATAAATAGATTGGTCAATATGACTTCTCTGTAGAGAATGTACTTCAAGAGAGGTTTTCCATCTAGTGGCTCTAGAACTCTGAAAAATAGTTTCATTATTTCTTGTGGTCCCTGTTACCCAAAGCACATACTGCTGGGATTGGTAGGAGTTCCTCACTTGGTCTACTTAATATGTGTTCTCCCCTTCCAGGTCAAGAATGGCAGGCATAAAGAATATAAGAGAAAATAAAAAGTTAAGCCTAATGTTTTAAAACTGTAAAAATCATCTTTTTGTTTAATTCTTTGTGACTAGATTTTAGTTTTTTTAATAACATGATTTTTTGAGAGGCTATTAGACATATTATTCTATAGAAAGTTACATCATAGGATGGTGATTTCTCCCTCAAAATTAAATTTCTCTTCTAACTCAGATTGCCTGAATCACAAAGAAATCAGCTGAAATTAAAGATGAGAGTGGTACCGGGAAATAGCCCTGTTTTGAGGTAGTGGCAAAATAAAATCTATCCAAATGCCAAATGGAGAATAACTATTGATTAAAAAATATATATGGATATGAATGATATAGTATGTCTAGCCTTCAAGGTTAGTTTCTATCTAGAGAAAACTGTTTGCATAAAATAGTTAAGGCATGTCTTCCAAGAAGATGACCAGCTCTTAACATGAACTTAAACTAGCAGTCCAGGGGCTTCCCTGGTGGCCCAGTGGTTAAGAATCCACCTTGGGGTGCAGGGGACACGGCGTCGGTCCCTGATCTGGGTCCCACACGCCATGGAGCGACTAAGCCCGTTCACCACAACTTCTGAACCCACGTGCTGCAGCCACTGAAGCCTGCGTGCTCTGGGGCCCCTGCTCCACAAAGGGAAGCCCATGTGAAGCAGCGAAGACCCAGCACAGCCAAAAATTAAATTAAAAAAAAAATTTAAGAAAAAAAAAAATGAGCAGTCGAACTTCGGGGCCATTTGCACATTTTGCCCCTCTTAGTGTGTAGAGCAGTTGCCTCTGCGTTTGTGCACGGTGTGGACTGTGATTTATAAAGATAGGGTGCCTGGAGAGCCAGCCTGGCACAGCTGAGGACATTCTGTGACTAGCACTATATTTAACATTTGGTAGAGTCTCAGGAGGAGACATTTTTAGGCTCTTTGACCTGATAAACTTTATTTTATTCTGTAGAACCTTGGTGATGATACTCTAAGCAGGGAGGGAAATTTTAGCCCATGTGTGTGCGAGCAGAGCTTTTTGCTGATGATTATACAGTGGCTACTTAGAAACAATTTGAGGTTTGTATAGATAAATATGAAAATTCTGTATTGGTCTAATGGATATGTTCCTGGGTCCTGGCCTCAGCCTTGAAAGACGCAGAATTCTCTGTAGGGTATTACTTCACTGATGTGAAATAGCATGCGTAAATTCATGAATGCCTAACTTAATGAAAACTAGGTCCTGGTAAAAATGATTTTTCTGAGTGGAGAAAAGCTCTCGAATAGTTTTCTTTAATAGTTTGTACTTAAAATTGGTGTTAACAGCCGAAAAGCCTATTACTTTCATTTTAACTTCCCTTGAGCAAGTATTGGTGCCGGCTCTGGCGGCCCATAGAGTTGAAAATGCAGTGGTGTAGAGGACGTCCCTGGTGGTCCGTTGAGGAAGCACCTGCCTTCCAGTTCAGGGGCACCGTTTTGGTCCCTGGTCAGGGAGCTAAGATCGCACATGCCGCAGCAAAACTGAGCCCACGAGCTGCAGCTGCTGAGCTCCCGCGCCACACCCAGGACCCGACACGGCCAGATACAAATAAGTCATTCTTTTAATTCAGTGATCGAGGTAGAGAGTAGTGTGTTTCTGTCTAACTATAACAAAAAATAGCATACTACGGTGAAATGTGAGGTTAAAACACAGTATTACCGACTGAACAAATCATTTTCCATGCTTATCTAAGCCATCCTTCATGTCAGACAGGTAAAGAAACTAAACCAGACTAGATTAGCATGAACTGCTTCCGACTAGAAAGCAGCCTTTTTTAAAATCAGTTCATCATTTCTCAGCTGTCCATAGGATGTGTAAAATCATGTTCACAGATAAAATGAAGATAATTATAAACTACTTTCACATGGAGTAGTTTTATTTGCAACATATGTCTTTTATTCTACTTTGAAGATCTTGCAGAGATTTTTCCTTCACTTTTTTTTTAGGACAAATTCTATGAAGGACTTGGTGGATGAAGTCTTCTTTGATTAAAGGAAATTAAAATGCCATAAATTGAAGCTAAAATTAATACCAAAAGAGTCACTGCATTTTAGACTATATAAACTATGTGTATTTCCTGAAGTTAGTTTTTCTAAGAAAAATGGCATTAAAATCACTGTTGTCCTTTCCAGGCAGTCCAGTGGTTAGGATGCCACGCTTTAACCGCAGGGGATACCAGCTAAGTCCCTGCTCAGGGAGCCAGGATCCCGCATGCTGTGTGCTGCTGCCAAAAAATAAAATTAAAAAAAAAAAAGATCCCTGTCATCTTTCCAAGAAGGCTAGTTCAGAGCCACAGCAGTGTTTCACATTTAGGTTTGGGCTTTCCTTGTATGTGTAAATTGAGATACAAGTCGTATACTATAAATGTTTGCCCTATAAAGTGTATAACTCAGTGGTTTTAGTATATTCATAGTTTTGCGGTCATCTCTACCATATAATTCCAGAACATTTTCATCACTCGGGAAAATAAACCCTGTGCCCACTAGCAGTCAGTCCTCATTCTTCCTTCTCCATCCCCTGGCGGCCGCTGATGGACTCTGAATTTGCCTATTCCAGACACGTTATATCAGCGTCATCGCGTGATTCATCATGTTTTGTGTCTGGCTAAAGATTCCACGTTGTAGCATGTGTCAGTACTTCATTCTCTTTTGTGGCTGAATAAAATTCCCTTATATGAATATAGCACTGCGGTTGTTTTCATAATTAGGTTATTGCCATCTAGAATTTGTTTGGAAGTTCAAAAAGTTATTTTTTCAGATTGAAAAAGTGCTTAATCGCCCAGTCATGTCCAACTCTTTGCAACCCCATGAACTGTAGCCCGCCAGGCTCTTCTGTCCATTGGGGTTCTCCAGGCAAGAATACTGAGGTGGGCTGCATGCTGTCCTCCAGGGGATCTTCCCCACCCAGGCATCAGACCCAGGTCTCCTGCATTGCAGGCGGATTCTTTAACAGCTGAGCCATCAGGAAAGCCCATTGAAAAACTAATACATATTTATTATTTTTTTAATTTAAGCATCTCAAAAATGTAGGTAAGGAAACCAGCGGGCTCCACTGTTAAACCCACCTTCCCCTCCCATTACTGCCCTACCTCAGAGACAAACGTGAGGTGGTTTTCCAGCCTTTTGTTCTCTCTGTGCAAAAAGCATGTGTTTTGTGGGCTAGCGAGGATGTTTGTGGTGTACTGTTCTTATTAAAATGGGATCACAGTTATCCTAAAACCTTTTTAACCACACAGTGTCTTGTTCTGTGTACATATGCATGCTCATTCTTTCTTAATTTTAACAGAGTATATGATTTTTTTCTTGTGTTTCCAAGCTTGATATTACTTGGCATATAGACACTTGAGTGTCATTGAACTGAAACAAAAAGTTTGTTCCCTTTTAAAAAGTCAGTTCTCATTTTTGGAAGAAACCCTGTAACTGCAGGAGGACAGGCCACCATACTTACATTAACCCTGCCCTGTAGGGTCTAGAGGGCTTCCCTGGTGGCTCAACTGGTAAAGAATCCACTGCAATCCAGGAAACCCGGGTTCAGTCCCTGAGTTGGCAAGATCCCCAGGAGAAGGGAAAGGCTACCCACTCCAGTATTTTGGCCTGGAGAAGTCCATGGACTGTATAGTTCCTGGGGTCTCGAAGAGTCGGGCATGACTGAGTGACTTTCATAGGATATAGAGGTTTATTTAATCTCATCTTTTTCAGAGATCACTCTGTTCTATGGCTTTCTTTAGATGAATTTGCCTAGGAGTAAGAGGTAATCACTTTGTAATAGCAGATGATTTATGTGTAAATAGAGGGGAATGGAATTTTCATGCTGGCTATCCCAAAACCAAATTCAGTAGCTTTGTGGTATTTTGGTTCCAGTGATGGGCACCAGCACGGAAATAGAGAGGTCAGTAGCGTGTTACCTCTTGAGGGGCTGGGGAGTCTTGACAGTTCCATTTTCTGTATTCTTAAAACATGGGTAGAGTGAAAATAAAGAATTATATGTGAATGTCATTTCCACACTTTTATTTTTTCAATTCTGTTCATAGATTTGACTTGATAGCAACAAGAAAGAATGTTTTAAGTGGGTGAGAAATGAAACAAGTTTGAATGGATAGGAATACAGCAGTGCATGCAGTAATAACAGCTGTCTGCCTGGATGCATCTGGGCCAAGTGGCATTGTCCATCACCACAATCCCTCACTTCACAGTTTTAACTAGGTCTTATCAGAGTCTTGATCACTGTCACCTGTACAGTGTCCCGAACCTCCGTCCATAGTTCTTCAGGCACTCTATCATATCTAATCCCTTGAATCTATTTGTCACTTCCACTGTATAATCGTAAGGGATTTGATTTAGGTCATACCTGATGAAGTGATCAAGACCATCCCCAAGAAGAACAAATGTAAAAAGGCAAAATGGTTGTTTGAGGAAGCCTTACAAATAGCTATGAAAAGAAGAGAAGCGAAAGGCAAAGGAAAAAAGGAAAGATACACCCATTTGAATGCAGAGTTCCAAGGAATAGCAAGGAGAGATAAGCCTTCTTCAGCAATCAATGCAAAGAAATAGAGGAAAACAACAGAATGGGTAAGACTAGGGATCTCTTCAAGAAAATTAGAGATACCAAGGGAACATTTCATGCAAAGATGGGCTCAATAAAAAACAGAAATAGTATGGACCTAACAAAGCAGAAGATATTAAGGAGAGGTGGCAAGAATACACAGAAGAAGTGTACAAAAAAGATCTTCATGACCCAGATAATCACAATGGTGTGATCACTCACCTAGAGCCAGACATCCTGGAGTGGAAATCAAGTGGAACTTAGGAAGCATCACTATGAACAAAGCCAGTGGAAGTGATGGAATTCCAGTTGGGCTATTTTCCTAAAAGATGATGCTGTGAAAGTGCTGTACTCTAAAGTGCCAGCAAATTTGGAAAACTCAGCAGTAGCCACAGGACTGGAAAAGGTCAGTATTCATTCCAATCCCAAAGAAAGGCAATGCCAAAGAATGCTCAAACTACCACACAACTGCAGTCATCTCACATGCCAGCAAAGTAATGCTCAAAATTCTCCAAGCCAGGCTTCAACAGTACATGAACTGTGAACTTCCAGATGGTCAAGCTGAATTTAGAAAAGGCAGAGGAACTAGAGATCAAATGGCCAACATCTGTTGGATCATGGAAAAAGCAAGAGAGTTCTAGAAAACATCTATTTCTGCTTTATTGACTGTGCTAAAGCCTTTGACTATGTGGCTCACAACAAACTGTGGAAACTTCTTCAAGAGAGATGGGAATACCAGACCACCTTACCTGCCTCCTGAGAAATCTGTATGCAAGTCAAGAAGCAATAGGGAAGAGCTAGACATGGAACAACAGACTGGTTCCAAATCAGGAAAGGAGTACATCAGGGCTGTATATTGTCCCTCTGCTTATTTAACTCATATCCAGAGTACATCATGAGAAATGCTGGACTGGATGAAGCACAAGCTGGAATCAAGATTGCAGGGAGAAATATCAATAACCTCAGATATGCAGGCGACACCACCCTTATGGAAGAAAGTGAAGAAGAACTAAAGACCCTCTTGATGAAAGTGAAAGAAGAGGAGAGTGAAAAAGTTAGCTTAAAACTCAGCATTCAGAAAACTAAGATCATGGCATCTGGTCCCATCACTTCATGGCAAATAGATGGAGAAACGGTGGAAACAGTGACAGACTTTATTTTTTGGGCTCCAAAGTCACTGCAGATGGTGACTGCAGCCATGAAATTAAAAGATACTTGCTCCTTGGAAGAAAAATTATGACCAACCTAGATAGCCTATTAAAAAGCAGAGACATTACTTTGCCAACAAAAGTCCAGCTAGTCAAAGCTGTGGTTTTTCCAGTAGTCATGTATGGATGTGAGAGTTGAACTATAAAGAAAGCTGAGTTCTGAAGAATTGATGTTTTTGAACTGTGGTGTTGGAGAAGACTCTTGAGAGTCCCTTGGGCTACAAGGAGATCCAACCAGTCCATCCTAAAGGAGATCAGTCCGGGTGTTCGTTGAAAGGACTGATGTTGAAGCTAAAACTCCAATATTTTGGCCAGCTGATGCGAAGAGCTGACTCATTTGAAAAGACCCTGATGCTGGGAAAGATTTGAAGGCAGGAGGAGAAGGGGACAACAGAGGGTGAGATGGTTGAATGACATCACCGACTCAATGGATATGAGTTTGAGCAAGCTCCGGGAGTTGGTGATGGACACGGAAGCCTGGCGTGCTGCAGTCCGTGGAGTCACAAAGAGTCGGACACGACTGAGCAACTGAACTGAACGGAACTATCAGTCTTCACGCATGTTCAGTCATGTCCAACTCTTTGCGCCCTCATGGAGTGTAGCTTGCTAGGCTCCTCTGTCTATGGGATTTCCCAGGCAAGGATACTGAAGCAGGTTGTCATTTCCTCCTCGAGCAGATCTTCCCCATGCAGGGATAGAATCTGAGTCTCCTGTGTCTCCTGCATTGGCGGGAGGATTCTTTACCATTGATCCACCGGGAAGCCCCTATCAGAGTCGTAGAGATATTTAAGCTTTGAGTACTAAGTCACATTAAAGAAACACTCATGAGAATTACGTGCAGAGTTACACAGTGTTAAACAGGAAAGAGTTGGCATAGCAGCCCCCAGACCACTGTCTGTTTAAAGGCTGGATGTCAAGGTTGCCATTGGTGTCTCGAAACTTGGATTTGGGGATGCTTCATACCATTCCCTGTTGAGAATGGCTCACTGTGCCTAAACTGTTCATGCAAGCAGTGTGATTTATGCTGGACATGTGGTTTTCTAGTACTTTGGTACATCATAGAGGGACCAGCTTCCCTGTGACAGACAGGTTGCACACAGGCGCCAGGTGCCTTCTGTGCAGCTCTGCCGGGAGAGGACTCGGGAAGCCTGCCCTTGATTTGCTCACGGCCCTGCCGCCGCGCCTTTTCCTTTTGCTGATTGTGCTGTCTGTTTTCACTGTCGTAAGTCATAGCTGTGAGTACACCTGTGTGCTGAGTTCTGTGGATCGTCTTGTGAATCACCAGAAAACCTGGGGTGCTTTTGGGGAGCCCTGACACACAGAGGTTGGTACCTTGAGAATTCCAGCTGTCTACAGGTGAACTGTAACTTCTGCCAGGCCAGCCCAGCCTTTGCTTGAAGGGACCCCAGAGTGATCGCAAAATAAGAGCACTTTACAATAAAGGGTGTGAGTTATAAATCATTTAGAAACATCAAGGATCTGTACCATAAAGATAAAAATTTGTCTGGCCTGATGAAGTACTTCATTGTATATAGGATAAAAGCTCAGGAAGTATTGCTGTTAATGTAAAGCAAACACACACTGTGAATCATGTCTCTTAACTCATCTTCATAGTTTTATAAAACCGGTGCTGGGTTAAGATAACCGTATGTCCTTAAAAGAACAGTGGAATTGGATAATATTTACATTTTGGTGCTTTTTATTTCCATGTTTAAAATATGAAGGTACTGAAGACAGTATTTGTATATGAAGGAGATTTCCTGTTTAGATTTGGAACCATCAGCTGAATGTTGAGGGTTTTTCCCAATAATAATAAATACAAGACGTCAGGTCCAGGGTCTTCCTTGGTGGTCCAGTGGTTGACCACTTTCCAATGCAGGGGACGTGGGTTCCATCCCTGGTTGAGGAAGTAAGATCCCGCAAGCCCCCGGGTAACTCAGCCTGTGTACCACAAAGCCGGCACAGGCAAAAAAAAAAAAAAAATAGACGTCAGGTCCAACTGAACTCTGATGTATGTTCCTCAGTTTGATTTTTTTTTCCTAAACAAAATTAGGAAGCTATTTTTATGGACTAAACTTGATAAAAATGCTGTTTAATTTGTGAACTTGGACATTTCTGAGCCATTTGTCAAACCTCATCTCTAAAATTCCCTTCAGTGCTAATTGGAATTACACCTTGTAGCAGCTCTGCCCTCCTCCTTGCCCCCCCATGAGTGAGTGGGCAGCAGGGAGCGCGTGTCTCAGTTGGTACGTATACTTTTACCATATCTGCTCATTACTTCAGAGGATTTTTGCATTTACTTTCTGATTCTGGGCTCTTATTAGGAAAAGTTGTTAGATAAGTGAGGTGTCATGAACTTGAACTTAGTGTATTTAATTTGTCACTGTTATAAATTCTGTACTTTAGGGCCTCCGAATAGTAACTTGAGTTATTAAATATAGAATAGTTGAAATACAGAAGTTGAAAATTGTCCTATGAGTTGGTGTAAGGTGTTTCTTTGTGAAAGAATTTGAATAATTGTGACTTTTTCTTTAATATTGATATTTGTATCCTGTAAATAATACTGTTCATTTTTTAAAAAAACAGCTTTGAGATGAAATTTCTATACCATATAAGTCACTGATTTTGAGTGTTCAGCTCACTGGCTTTTAGTATATTCATAGATATGTGCATCCATCACCGCCCTATTAGAATATTTTCATTACCCCAGAAGAAATCTCATGCCCCTTAGTTATTACCCCTCAGCCCTGGGCAGCCCTGATGTTTTATCTTTGTAGGTTTGTCTGTTCTGAACATTTCACATCCATGGAGTCATCCAATAGGACCATTTGTGACTGTCTTTCACTTAGTATGTTTTCAAAGTTAATAGCGTGTAATCAGTCTTTCATTGCTTTTATTATTGAGTAATACTCCACGGAACAAATAATACCATTATTTATTCATTAGTTAATGGACTTTGAGGTCGTTTCCGCTTTTTGTCCATTGCGAGTAATGCTGCCATGAACACGTGTCAGCTGCAGTTTTCACATCTCGAGTGTCTGTCTAGGGGTGAATTGCTGGATCACACGGTAGTTCTGTGTGTAACACTGGGAGGAACCGCCGGACTGTTTTCCACAGCAGGTGTACTGTTCTAGATTCCCACCAACACCGCGTGAACGTTCCCAGTTTCTCCACATCCTCAAAAACACTTCTAATTCTTTTTTATTGAGCCATCCTGTGACGTATACAGTGGTATCTTCTTGTGGTTTTAGTTTTACGATTTTATAATGTACATTTCAGTTGATTTTTTTTCTCCACATTTTCTTAAATAGACAAGAAATGATGCCTTCAGATTTGTGAGAGAATCTTTTTTTTTTTTAATTGTTGATTTCATTTCTTTAACAGGCTAAGGAAATTTTAACAAAAGAATCAAATGTACAAGAGGTCCGTTGTCCTGTTACCGTCTGTGGAGATGTGCATGGTCAATTCCATGATCTTATGGAACTCTTCAGAATCGGTGGGAAGTCACCAGATACAAACTATCTGTTCATGGGTGACTATGTAGACAGAGGTTACTATTCTGTGGAGACGGTAACTCTTCTTGTGGCATTAAAGGTATAACTGATGAAATTCTTTTTTTTTTTTCCCCAAGCTTTAAATCAGCAAAAGACAGAGTGGGCATTGCATATCATAATGTTCTAGTTTATGATTCATTCATTTTATAGCCCCTTAAAGTAATAGGTGATTTTACATCTTTTGGGAGAAAGATATGAAAATGATGCATTAAACATCTCTTGCCTACTTCTGGTAAATTATTGCTCTAGGTAGTAACCCATAGCTAAAGTCTTAGAATCATTTTTAGTCAACTTATCCCACATATATAGTTAATTGATACTGTATTTTTAAAATTGTTGCCTTGAGAAATCTGTTATTCTTGTGTCTTCTCTGTTTTTACTGTCATTTAATGCATATCTTCATCATGTCACTTTAATTAGTATAGCAATGTGGTAACCTACATTTCTATCTCCAAGACCTGACCCCTCCAAATCTACCTTGCATATGCTGCCAGATTAAATCTCTCATTTAATTTTCATCTTACTTCAGTGTTGCCAACTCTTCAGTGATTTTGTGTTACCTTTAGAATCAAGGTTATGCTCCTTGACTGATCCTCTACTGTCTAGCCTGCATTTGCTGCTCAGAGTTGGTAGCATAAACTTTTTGCCTCAAATCAGTTTAAACGTGCTGTCTGTCTCCAAATGTTTCCGTATCTGATTTCTTCAGAAGACTGGTGTCTCTTATTTCTTACCCCTCTGCCACAACTCGGCTTAAGTCCTACTGCTTCTGTGTTGGCTTTCCTCTTTCTACTCTAGATTATCGTGAAACTTGCTCTCACATCCCTTATTTATGTCACATAGTGTTTGTTGCCTTGTTCTATTTATTTCTCATCCTTCCTTAAGTGAAGTTAGTCCCCAACCAGCAGAATTCTTGTTTTATATTTCTGTGGAACTGGCATCTGGCTTTGAACTCCATGCTCAGTGTTGGACACACAGTGGTTGCTTAGTAAATATATATGAAGAATGCACTTGCAGCTTTTTGGTTTACAGAATCTGAAGCTTTTTCATACTTCTTATCAGACACATTCCTAACTAAAAATTATGCCATAAAGTACATCTCTATGTTCTGTCATGGAAAGGAAGCTATAAATACATTTGAAATTTTGCCCAGATTTTTCAGGGCCTGTTTTTGTGTTTTGTTGGCAAATGCATTCTTCCTGTGGGAAATAAAAAGGAGGAAGAGTGTAGAGTTTATCTCGAGTCCAGATCTCTGGTCTTTGTCCACTGTCTTTGTCCACTGAGCATTAAAAAGTCATAGTGTTCTGGAAACACTGGGAAGACTAATGATAATATGAGTATGAAAAAAGTGTTAGAGACAAAGAATCAGGTATAGAGAGACATCAGTCGCTCAGTTGTGTCCGACTCTTTGCGACCCCATGAACTGCAGCACGCCAGGCCTCCCTGTCCATCACCAACTACCGGAGGTCACTCAGACTCACATCCATCAAGTCAGTGATGCCATCCAGCCATCTCATCCTCTGTCGTCCCCTTCTCCTCCTGCCCCCAATCCCTCCCAGCATCAGAGTCTTCTCCAGTGAGTCAACTCTTTGCATGAGGTGGCCAAAGTACTGGAGTTTCAGCTTTAGCATCATTCCTTCCAAAGAAATCCCAGGGCTGATCTCCTTCAGAATGGACTGGTTGGATCTCCTTGCAGTCCAAGGGACTCTCAAGAGTCTTCTCCAACACCACAGTTCAAAAGCATCAATTCTTCGGCACTCAGCCTTCTTCACAGTGCAGCTCTCACATCCATACATGACCACAGGAAAGACCATGGCCTTGACTAGGCGAACCTTTGTTGGCAAAGTAATGTCTCTGCTTTTCAATATGCTATCTAGGTTGGTCATAACTTTCCTTCCAAGGAGTAAGCGTCTTTTAATTTCATGGCTGCAGTCACCATCTGCAGTGATTTTGAAGCCCAGAAAAAGAAAGTCTGACACTGTTCCCACTGTTTCTCCATCTATTTCCCATGTAGTGATGGGACCAGATGCCATGATCTTCGTTTTCTGAATGTTGAGCTTTAAGCCAACCTTTTCACTCTCCACTTTCACTTTCATCAAGAGGCTTTTGAGTTCCTCTTCACTTTCTGCCATAAGGGTGGTATCATCTGCATATCTGAGGTTACTGATATTTCTCCCGGCAATCTTGATTCCAGCTTGTGTTTCTTCCAGTCCAGCATTTCTCATGATGTACTCTGCATATAAGTTAAATAAACATGGTGACAATATGCAGCCTTGACGTACTCCTTTTCCTATTTGGAACCAGTCTGTTGTTCCATGACCAGTTCTAACTGTTGCTTCCTGACCTGCATACAGATTTCTCAAGAAGCAGATCAGGTGGTCTGGTATTCCCATCTCTTTCAGAATTTTCCACAGTTTATTGTGATCTACACAGTCAAAGGCTTTGGCATAGTCAATAAAGCAAAAATAGATGTTTTTCTGGAACTCTCTTGCTTTTTCCATGATCCAGCGGATATTGGCAGTTTGATCTCTGGTTCCTCTGCCTTTTCTAAAACCAGCTTGAACATCAGGAAGTTCACGGTTTACATATTGCTGAAGCCTGGCTTGGAGAATTTTGAGCATTACTTTACTAGCGTGTGAGATGAGTGCAATTGTGCGGTAGTTTGAGCACTCTTTGGCATTGCCTTTCTTTGGGGTTGGGATGAAAACTGACCTTTTCCAATCTTGTGGCCACTGCTGAGTTTTCCAAATTTGCTGGCATATTGAGTGCAGCACTTTCACAGCATCATCTTTCAGGATTTGGAATAGCTCCACTGGAATTCCATCACCTCCACTAGCTTTGTTCGTAGTGGTGCTTTCTAAGGCCCACTTGACTTCACATTCCAGGATGTCTGGCTCTAGGTCAGTGATCACACCATCATGATTATCTGGGTCGTGAAGATCTTTTTTTGTACAGTTCTTCTGTGTATTCTTGCCACCTCTTCTTAATATCTTCTGCTTCTGTTAGGTCCATACCATTTCTGTCCTTTATCGAGCCCATTTTTGCATGAAATGTTCCTTTGGTGTCTCTGATTTTCTTGAATAGATCCTTAGTCTTTCCCATTCTGTTGTTTTCCTCTATTTCTTTGCATTGATCGCTGAAGAAGGGTTTCTTATCTCTTCTTGCTATTCTTTGGAACTCTGCATTCAGATGTTTATACCTTTCCTTTTCTCCTTTGCTTTTCGCTTGTCTTCTTTTCACAGCTATTTGCAAGGCCTCCCCAGATAGCCATTTTGCTTTTTTGCATTTCTTTTCCATGGGGATGGTCTTGATCCCTGTCTCCTGTACAATGTCACGAACCTCATTCCATAGTTCATCAGGCACTCTATCAGATCTAGGCCCTTAAATCTATTTCTCACTTCCACTGTATAATCATAAGGGATTTGATTTAGGTCATACCTGAATGGTCTAGTAGTTTTCCCTACTTTAATATTGGTTAAATAAGGAATTCCAGCGAGGGGAGTATGAGTACATAGTAATGAAGAAAGATGACCATAAAAAAATACTTCAAAGTAATCAAGAGGGGACCTGGTGATGAGTAAGACAGTTTTTTATTCTGAGAAAGAATTAACATTTAATGTATTGGCCATTAAATGAAGTGGGTTAATGTGCTTAACTAACACTAGTAGCTGCCAGGTATACCATGGGTTCCTTTTCCTTTCCCTCCAGGTGCGTTATCCAGAACGCATTACAATACTGAGAGGAAACCACGAAAGCCGACAAATCACCCAAGTATATGGCTTTTATGACGAATGTCTGCGGAAGTATGGAAATGCCAATGTTTGGAAATATTTTACAGATCTCTTTGATTATCTGCCACTTACAGCTTTAGTAGATGGACAGGTAGGTATGTGGGGGTGGATAAAAGTTTCATATTAGTAATTTCGGGGCTAGGTTTCTGTGGCGTTCTTTCTGCATCTCCCTGGCCTTTTCTGTGTCTCCCTTAAAGTTTCAGAACAGGGTGTTGGATAAGTTTTATGTGAGACAGCAAATCTTTTTTTTCATCCTTCTTCACCTTCCTGCTTCCCTTTCCATCTATTGATCCATCTATTTATACACCATGTGTTAAGTGACAGTCTGATTCTAAATAATAGGACAAATCTCCCTCCTTGGAAACTTTCACAGTTTTCTACTAACACTCATAAGATAAAAATTATTTCCAGATGGAAATATGGTGCAAACTGAAACTTTTAGATGTAGTAAGGAATGCAGTGCAGGGAAATGCATTTATAAATCACATTTTATCTGTAGAAAAATAGAAAAGAAATGTAAAATAAACATTTAATTCAAAGAGTGAAACACTAAATATTTAAAGGGTTAATTCAAAATAAAAGCAGAAATGGATACCAACAAATACAGAGTTGATGAATATAGCCAAAAGCAAGTTTTGAAAAGTCTATTTGGGGAAACATAATAGTAAAAACTGATCCAGAAAAAGAGGAGGAGGTCACATAAAACACTGGGATTGAAAAATAAAGCATTACTGTTAAGCATAGAGGTACTTGCATATCACAGTTATAGCTTTACTTCAATAAACTTGAAAAGATAGGTGAAATTTATTATAGCAGATACTATTAAACTGCTTCAAAGAATTTAGACCAATGTAAATAACTACCAGGCTAAGAAAAAACTGAAGAGTAACCAGATAGTTTTATAGGCAGATTCTACCAAACCTTTAAGAAATACAACATTTCCATGTTTTAGAGCTTAGGAAAAGATGGAGAGCTTAAAACTCATTCTGTAAAGCTAGTATAGCCCCAGTATAACTTCAGACATGGCAAGCACAGAAAGATAAAATCAGGCCAAAACCACCTGAATGACGTGCTGTATCTTTGAAGCTCAATTAAGGAATGAAATAGCATTAATTGGATAAAAAAAAAAAAAAAAACGCTGACTATACTTATCAGCAAAACATCAGAAACCTCTTCAAAATCAGGAGGAAAGTGTCCTCTAAAACTTTATTATTATCTCTGACTAAGAATCCCTGGAGGCTGGGCCTGGGAGTACTGTCTCCCCTCCCTCCCACCAAATCTTTTATTTTTCAATTTTGTTTTTGGAAGTCCTAGCCAATGCACTGAGCAGTAAAAAAAAAAAAAAAAAGGTATAAACATTGAGAAGTGAAAGTCGCTCATTCGTGTCCAACTCTTTGCGACCCCATGGACTATACAGTCCATGGAATTCTGCAGGCCAGAATACTGGAGTGGGTAGCCTTTCCCTTCACCAGGGGATCTTCCCAACCCAGGGATCAAACCCATCAAATCTTGCTCATTGCAGGTGGATTCTTTACCAACTGAGCCACAAGGGAAGCCCAAACATTTGAGAAGAAAATAACAAAAATAAATTTGAAGGCAACATGATTATGTACTCAGAAAACTCTTAGAAAACTGACAGACTGTTACATTAGAATCATTAACAGGCATCGGTAGGATCTTTGCTGTAAGAGAAATTTTAAATTTTTATCTGTCAGCAGTAACCAACAGAAAAGGTAATGGTGGGTGGTCACAAGCACAGAAATTGCATTCTAGAGAAAGCAGAAACACAGTACATAAAATACCTAGGATTATAAAGAAAAAAAGACAGAAGAAATATATTTAAATATTAACTGCTTTCTCCGATAATGTTTTCTGGTTTTTTTCATTGTAGTTTATAAAATTTTCCGCTATGAACATTATGAAAGATTATTTTGAAAAGAAAAGCTACTAAGGTTGACATTTCGCATTTAATAAAACAAGTTCATTTTCTTTTTAAATTCCTAAACAGATATTCTGCCTCCATGGTGGCCTCTCTCCATCCATAGATACACTGGATCATATAAGAGCCCTGGATCGTTTACAAGAAGTTCCACATGAGGTAAACTTCAACTTAGTTTTAATGAAAAAGAAAGAAATATAAGCACATTGTGGTAGCCCTCGCTTAGTCACGTATAAGTGCTAATAATGTATGTTATGTACTCCATTTTCTTTGCCAGGGCCCAATGTGTGATCTGTTATGGTCAGATCCAGATGATCGTGGTGGCTGGGGTATTTCACCACGTGGTGCTGGCTACACATTTGGACAAGATATTTCTGAAACGTTTAACCATGCTAATGGTCTCACACTGGTGTCTCGCGCTCACCAACTTGTAATGGAGGTATGTCCTTCTCCTATAGGATGACGATCTCTGCTTCCAATGTGTTTCAATAAGGCTTCGTGACTTAGAGTGTCAGAAACATCCCTCCCCATTACCTAAAGAAAAGGAGAAAAAACTTGGCTGGTTTTAGCAAGTAAGGGAAATATTGTTGACTAGAGCAAAACTGTAACTCACTTTAAGACTTAGAGAAAAGTTGCAAAAATAGTAACAAAAAAATTCCTTTGTATCCTACACTCAGATTCCTTGAGTATACTTTAATGTTTGCTTCATCATTCTGTCTCTCCTTTCCTGTTCCCCTTTCTCCTGACTTTTGAACTGTTCGAATGTCAGGTGCAGGTGAAATGCTCCTTTACATCCAAATTTCCATGTGTATTTTGTAAGAATAAGGACTTTCTCCTAAATAACCACAGTATAGTTATCACAGTCTGGAAATTTTCATTGAGAAAGTACTATTATCTAAATACTTTATTCAAATTTTTATTATCTCACCAATGTCCTTTTATAGCTAAATTTTTATAGCAAAATTTAACTGTATTTGTGCGTGTAAGTCTAATCTCGGCTCATGCTGTATTCAGTCCCCTTTGACGTGGACATAATTCCTCAGATTTTCTTTGTTTTGGATAATCTTGACATTTTTAAAGACTACAAGCATTTTGTTTTGTAGAAATCACCTTCGTTTGTGGTTTGGCTGATGTTTCCTTATGATTCAGGACAAGCGTTTTTGGCGGGCGTGTCACAGTATGATGCGATGCTTGTGTCCTCAGCACATCATAGCAGGTCACGAGATCCATCCCACTGCTGGTGGCATTAACTTGGATCACTTAGTTAAGGTGGTGCCTGCCAGATTTCTCTACCATGATGTTACTATTTTTTTAAACACTAAAGGAATATAAATAGAATATAATCCTTCCAAACCATTAGGGAGTGGCTTCAGGATGTTAGAGAAAACTTCACTAATCCAATAGAGTCAGGTAGGGGAACAGTATGGTAAATTAAGAACATGAATACATGTGGTAAAGATAAACCTAATTCTGTCGGTCATCATAAGGAATGTGAATGGATGAAAATTTGTACTTCCCTAAAATACTGAGACCTTCAGATGGGATACATAATCAAAATTCATCTGTTATTTGGGATTTATCTAAAACATAATGATACCATAAACCAGAAGTACAGGGATGGGAAATGGTGTATCAGTATATCACTTAGATAATTATCCAAAGTATAGCTAATAATATGAGCAAGGCTTTAGATACTTATAAATAAAAAGAAGTCTTCACTGATGAAAACTGATCTGGTTCTACGGGAGGGAATAATTCTAAATTTTAATTTACCTAATAATAGAATCTGGAGAAGGAAATGGCAGCCCACTCCAGTGTTCTTGCCTGGAGAATCCCAGGGACGGCGGGGCCTGGTGGGCTGCCGTCTATGGCATCACACAGAGTCGGACACGACTGAAGTGACTTAGCAGCAGTAATAGAGTCAAAATTCACAAAGCAAAAGTTGACATAATTTATGAGGAGGAATTGAGACGTCTTCCGTCACTGTGGGAGAAATCTGAATACACATCCTAGCCCTGATGTCAAACACAGACTAAGCAGAAAAAGGTACTGAGCCCTAAGTAACAGAACCCGGTGTCCGCAGGTGAGCCTCAGTGCAGGCGTCTAGTATGAAAGATGGACACCACATCGGGTGATGCGCAGAATACAGGTCACCTCTGTCAGCATAACAGTTTTATGGTGAAATATTGATTTTGATGGGTTGTGGTTTTGTTGTTTTTTTTTTTATAATGTCGCAGGGATACAATTGGTGTCACGATCGGAACGTGGTTACCATTTTCAGTGCACCCAATTACTGTTATCGTTGTGGGAACCAGGCTGCTATCATGGAATTAGATGACACTTTGAAATATTCCTTGTAAGTACCTTTAAATTTTAATTGTATGGAATCACTTTTAGAAGGAGAACTATAATGTAGATTATGAAAATTAGAGGTAGACGATTTCTGGTTTTAGATTAGTGGGCTAAGAAATATGGCTAATCCTCTCCCCAACAGAAACCACCATTGGACTGGAGAATGTTACATTAAACTGTTATTTCACGTTTTTGAGCTTTGTCCTAAATGTATACAGCAAATGTAGACACACTGATTCTAGTAGATCTGACTCTCATAACACCTGAGTCTGTGGAATTTGAGTCACAGTGTGTTCTCTCCCATTTCCAGATCCCTGGTACGGAAGTTCCTCCGTAGGTGTGGCCAAGAAGACGGGGCTTCTATCCCGACACAGGCAGATGCCAGCATATCTCAGCCTCCCCAGTCCAGTTCTGTTCAGTCAGTCAGGCTGAGACTCCCTTCCCCTTCCTGGTCCTAGGGTGGAGGCTTTATTCCAGTTGTGCACGTTAGGAGTAGAGAATGCTGTATCCCTGGTTCTTGCCAGCACCTGCTCTAGAATAGGGGATGCCACTAAGAAGTGGGCCTTCATACCTGCCTACATCTCTTAACAGTGAAATAAAAGTTCTCTTTAGAAAGATGCAGGAAAAAGTTCCTCACCTTTGCCTGAGGGGACTGACCTTACTTAGAACAGAGGGTCAAGAATTGCAAGCCTAAATAAGTATTGTGTTGAAGACAATGGGTAATATGGTGGAGACCAGTGAAGAAGGTTCTCATAGCTCCCACAATATTAGTTCAGTTCAGTTCAGTCGCTCAGTCGTATCTGACTCTTTGCGACCCCATGAATTGCAGCACGCCAGGCCTCCCTGTCTATCACCAACTCTTGGAGTTCTCTCAGACTCACGTCCATTGCTACGCACAATATTAGTAGCAATAAGCAAAAGAGGAAAGCAAGGACAACTTTAACAGATAAAACAGGAAAAGAGAAGAAGAGCTTTCCTGAGATCATCACAACTGGGAGAAAAGAAGGCTGTACTCAGTTACCAGGCTGTATGGACACAGGCGTAGTCAGACACATCACGGTCAAAATGCTGAGAGTCTAAAAGAAGAAATCCTGGTGACCGTAAGAGAAAAATGACTTAAAAAAGAGTACCTCAATGGAGTAATCAGCTGACATCGCCTCAGAAAGGCAATGAAACATTCTTAAAGTGCTAAAAATAAAAAAATCAAGGTCATATCCAGCACAACTTCAGAATGAATGCAAAAAGGGCATACTCAGATAAACAGAAACGGAGAGAATTCCGTGCCAGCAGACCTGCCATACAAGATAAACTTTTAGCACTTCAGGCTGAAAGCAAGGGACACCAGACAGTAAGTCTGCTACACACAGAAAACAGTAATTGCATCTTCTTAATGAATTTAAAAATCAGTTGCATGACACAGTCTGGATGTATTTATAGTATAGTTGAACTTAAAAGAAATGGACTATACAGAAATGTAGATTTGACAGTAACAGCACAGAAGAGGTAGGGGAACAAAGCTGTACTAAAGTAAGGGCCACCAGATGGTAAATTTGAATTAAAGGAAGTATATGAAGAAAAAATGAGAAAGGTATTTAACAAAATCTATAAATACATACTCTCCTCTCTCAGCTTAAGGTTGTAAGAGTATGTAAAACAGTAATTATATAGTATACTAATTATATAGTATTATATATAATTTAGGGGTTTGTAACATATATACTCTGTATAACATCAGTAGCAAAAAAAAAAGGAAGTGGAAATGGAAAGGAGCTGTATGCTATCTAGGAGTGAACACCTCTTAATTCACTAGAATTTACAAATCTGAAGTAGAATTTTGCAAGTTGTATAGTCTAGGTTCTAGAGCAACTGCTAATAAAAATAAGTGTACAGTTACTAAGGAATTTAAATAGTATGTTAGAAAATAATATTTTACTACAAAGAATGCAGTGAGAGCAGGAACCAAGAAACAAAAGGCATAATTTAAAAAAAGAAAATGACAGGTAAAAATGCAGTCAATACCAGTAGCACTGAATGAGTCATCAACACAGTGCTATCAAAGGGCAGAAATTACCAAGTTGGTGTTTTTGTTTTTAAATATCTAGCTTTATAATGTCTATAGGAAATATAATTTATATTCAAAAACATGGATAGGTTAAAAGAAGCATGATGAGATAAGCTATGCAAATAGGAACCACAGAAGTGCTGATCTGGATATACTTATATCAGACCAAACAGATTTCAAAACAAAAATTGTTACTAGGTGTGAAGAAGTATATTTCATAGTGATCAAGAGTCTGACTGTTAGGGAAATATGTCACAAAGATATGCACTTGATAGTGGAGCCCTGAAATACATGG
Source organism: Tragelaphus eurycerus (assembly GCA_935064755.1). Lineage (NCBI taxonomy): Eukaryota > Metazoa > Chordata > Mammalia > Artiodactyla > Bovidae > Tragelaphus > Tragelaphus eurycerus. The sequence goes on along the minus strand of CAKXYN010000034.1, from coordinate 3,154,188 downwards.
AGCAAAACGAACAGAACTGAGAATCAACAACAATAGCTGGAGGCTTCATTATGCCACTTGGCAATAACAGAAGTACACAGAAGACCAGCAAGAAAATAGAGGGCTTGAGAAACATTTTACCTCACATCTACAGAACTCTCCACCTGGCAACAGCAGAACAGTCTTCTCAAACACGCCTGGAACATCGTCCAGTACTGACCATGTGCGTGGCTATAAGCCAGGCCTCAGTAAATTTAAGAAGAATGGGATCATACAAAGTATATTCTCCAAACATGGTTGGATGAAATTAGAAATCAATAACAAAAGAAAAACTAGGAAAATGTATAAATAGGTAAAAATTAAGACACTCCCAAATAACCTTTCAGGAAGTCAAAAATAAAATGAGTGAAAATGAAAACACAGTGTACCAAAACTTATGGGATATCCCAGTGAAAGCAGTGTTTTCAGAGAAATTTATGGTTGTAAATGCCTATATTAGAAATCAGGTAGAATTAGAAGTTGACAGTCTGTAACCCAGAAGAGGGCTCTCAGCAGAACTCACTCGTGCTGGTACCCTCATCTCCGAGTCCAGCCTCTATAACCTATCTTTACATCTTATGGACCTAGAAAAAGAAGAGCAAGTTAAAGTTAGTGCAAGCATATGGAAGGAAATAAAGTTAGTGGTAGAAATAAAATTAAATAGAAAAATAGTGAAAACCAGTGAAACCAAATGTTGTTTCTTATTGATGGAATTGAAAAGCCTTAAGTAGATTGGCCAAGAAAAAAAAAAGTGAAGCCCCAACATTAGCAAAATCCACACAAGCCTTACTGAAATAAAAAGAATTGTAAGGAAATACAAGGAATAACTATATGGAGGCAAATTAGGTAAGTAGGATAAAACGGATGAATTCCTAGAAAGACAAAAAGAAAAACTACCAAGACTGACTCAGTTAGAAATAGAAAACTTCAATAAACCTGAAGCAAGTGAAGAATTAATAATTTTAGGACTTCCTACTTAGAAAAGCCCAAGCCCAGTTGGCTTCACTTGTGAATTGACCATATGATTAAAAAAAGGAATTACCACCAAGCCTGCACAAACACCTCCAAAAAAAACAGAAGAGGAAGGTTTACTTCCCCACCCATTCTTTAAAGTTGTTTCCCTAATACCAGAATCAAAGACATTTTAAGAAAACTACAGACTATAGTCTTCATGCATATATGGATGCAAAAATGTGCAACAAAATAGTAACCAAGTCCAGCAGTATATAAAAAGGATTATACACTGACCAAGTGGGATTTATCCTAGGAATGCGAAGTTGGTTCAAAATAGAAAAATCAGTTCTTACAATAAACCATATTAATAAAGGACAGAAACCACATGATCATCTGAGTAAGGCCAGAAAAAACCATTTGTCAAAATCCAGCACCCTTTCACAGTTGACCCCTGAACGACACAGATTTGAACTGCATGAGTCCACTTACATGTGATTTCCTGTTTTAGTACTCTAACACTAGTATTACAGGATCCTTGGAACCACAGTTAGGAACCACATATACAGAAGGCTTGACTATAAGTTACACTCGGATTTTCAACTGCAGAGGGTTGGGACCCCAACCCCCACCTCGTTCAAGGGTCAGCTGTACTCACCTAGTAAAAGGGAACTTTCCCATCCTCATAAAGGTCATCTACAAAACCCCCATAGCTAATTTCATCATTCTTAATAGTGAAAGGCTGAATGCTTTTCCCTTAAAATCTAAAACAAGCATGTCTGCTCTCATTGCTTCCATTCAACTGATGATAATATTACAGACCTCTTATGTCAGACGTGAGCCAGACAGCGTGTTGGCTTAAATTTTCACTGTAGCTCAGTGGGCTGGTTTTATGGAAGAGAACACCTGCAGTGACTCCCCAGTGTCCTGACACAGAAAGGGTGGGGGATGAGCACTGCTCTTTCTGCCTCAGTGTCTTGTTCTTAATTGATTTGTATGCCTGCAAAGTCAAAACCTGTAACCAATTGCTTTCTCTCTCTCTCTTTTTTTTTTTTTTTTTTTTTTTTGCCATTTATAGCCTTCAGTTTGACCCAGCACCTCGTCGTGGAGAGCCTCATGTGACCCGGCGCACCCCAGACTACTTCCTGTAAATCACTCTTGGGAAAACCTGCCTTTGTATGTGGAAGTATATCTGGCTTTTTAATATATATATATATACATATATATATATAAACAAAAAAAGCAACAGTAATCTATGTGTTTCTGTAACAAATTGGGATCTGTCTTGGCATTAAACCACATCATGGACCAAAATGTGCCATACTAATGAGCGTTCAGCACAATTTGAGACTGAAATTAGTTCAACACTATGTTCTAGATCGGTCGGTCTTAACAGTTTGCCTGCTGTATTTGTAGTAACCATTTTCCTTGGGACTGTTCAAGCAAAAAAGGTAACTAACTCCATCTCTTGCACTTACTGGGAAATTTTAGTTAAGAGTGTTTAACTGGCATGGATTAATAGGGTTGGATTTTTATTTTTAAGAAAAATTCACAAGCTAACTTCCACTTAATTCATTACCATTTATTTTATTGAAATGTATAATTAACTGAAAAAAGGATTCTTGGGAGTACTTTGTCATAACATTTAAAGAGATTTCCCTTCTTTAAAACTAAATTACTGTTTTATGTTGATCTGCATATTTCTGTATATTTGTCATGATAGTGCTTGCATTCTACTTGGTGTACTGAGCAAATAAACTTTCTGTTTTAAACAAAACCATATTGAGTTATTGTGGTACACTTTAAATGAACATTTTACTTGAAATTTCATAGATCTCTGACTTGTAATAATAGTTGTGTTGAGGTACTTTCACCGCCCTCTCCCGCCTCCTCCCGCTTCTTCTTTCAACCTGGCTTCCTTTCTCCCTTTGAAATCTTTGATGTTAGTACTTGGATCTGAAGTTCTGTGTCTTTATAGGACGTTTTCTGAGAGACTGTATTCTTGTATTTAAGGGCTTCCCTGGTGGCGCAGAGGTTAAAGCGTCTGCCTGCAATGCAGGAGACCTGGGTTCGATCCCTGGGTCGGGAAGATCCCCCTGGAGAAGGAAATGGCAACCCACTCCAGTACTCTTGCCTGGAGAGTCCCATGGACAGAGGAGCCTGGTTGGGCTACAGTCCACGGGTCGCAAAGAGTCAGACACGACTGAGCGACTTCACTTCACTTGAGGTACTTTAAATGTGGTGTTCTTTGTATCGAACTTATTTTCAGAAGAAAAAAATTCTGATAGTACCCGATAACTAGGCCATAAAAGATTATTATTTGTAAACATCATCTCATTAGGTAATTTGTATTATGCAGATTTTTTTAAGTCTTTGTTGAATTTGTTACAATATTGTTTCTGTTTTATGTTTTGGTTTTTTGGCCATAAGCTATGTAGGATTTTAGCTCCCAAGTGAACCTGCAGCCCCTGCATTGGAAGGTGAAGTCTTAACCACTGGACCACCAGGGAAGTCCCCCTGTTGTTTACATTTTAAACTCTGGATTATATGCTAAAACTGTAGGATAACATATGGCTGGGTAGACTCTTTTAAAAACAAAAATATGTTATTTTATCTTTACCTTTTAATCTAGAAATGAGAGTAATCTCCAGATAAACTTTAGTACAATTGGTAGGACTAGTTAAGTGTATAGTATAAATCCCAAGTAGTAGGAAGGAAAATACAGAGTCATTATGTGGTGTGAGGGAAGAAGAAAGGGAGGTGGGGGGGGGGGAGCTTGAATTTTTTCTTCTTTATATAAGAAAATGACATGGTAAAAATAGGTATGCTACTGCTAAGTCGCTTCAGTCGTGTCCAACTCTGTGTGATCCCATAGATGGCAGCCCACTAGGCTCCGTCCCTGGGATTCTCCAGGCAAGAACACTGGAGTGGGTTGCCATTTCCTTCTCCAGTGCATGAAAGTGAAAAGTGAAAGTGAAGTCGCTCAGTCATGTCCGACTCTTAGCGACCCCATGGACTGGAGCCTACCAGGCTCCTCCATCCATGGGATTTTCCAGGCAAGAGTACTGGGGTGGGGTGCCATTGCCTTCCCCCAAAAATAGGTATAAACATCTCAAAATTATAATCAATGTAAATGAACTGTATTTTCTAGTTGAAAGACATAAAAGGTCAAGTTTTATTTTTTTTTAGAAAATCCAGCTATATAACTGATTACAAGACACATACCAATAGCAAATTATTTGGATAGGTTGAAATTAAAGATAGATTAGACCAAGAAAAGATGCTAAACAAGGGAAATCTGGAGTAGCTATATAAATATTAAAACAGAGTTGGAGACAATTTTAAGAGTATAAGATCAATACAAATGGAGTTAACATATAAACTTTTATGCACATACCAAAATAGCCTCAAATACATTAAAAAGCCTTAGAAATGCAGAGAAAGATTGACAAGTTTGCATTACAGTGGCAGATTTCAACTCACTTCTCTGTTATACAGTAAAACACAAATTGTGGAAGATTTGAAAACATATGAATAAAATTGATAGAATAAACATATATACATCTCTGTATCCCAAAAGAGAATATACAGTCTTGTCAAATTTATATGGGACATTTATAAAAATTGGCAATTATTAGGCCATAAGGCAAGTCTCAGAAACTTTCAAAGACTGATACATGACACCAAATTCTCTGACTGTAGTGCAGTTAATTTAGAGGTTAATAGTGAAATTAAAAAATAACTCAAGGGTCAAAGAAGGCGATGGCACCCCACTCCAGTACTCTTGCCTGGAAAATCCCATGGACGGAGGAGCCTGGTAGGCTGCAGTCCATGGGGTCGCGAAGCGTTGGACACGACTCAGCGACTTCCTTTTCACTTTCATGCACTGGAGAAGGCAGCGGCAACCCACTCCAGTGTTCTTGCCCAGAGAATCCCAGGGATGGGGGAGCCTGGTGGGCTGCCGTCTCTGGGGTCGCACACGACTGAAGTGACTTAGCCACCAGCCAAGGGTCAAAGATGAATTAAAGGAACTTTAAAATCCCATAAAATAGAATTTAGAAAAACTGGTTATGAAAATACATATAAAATTATTAAATAAAATATCTCATTTTTTTTTTTGAACTCACCTTGGAGCACATGGGGTCGGTAGTGCCCCAACCAGGGACTGAAGCCACACCCCCTACATTGGAAGCATGGAGTCTTATATGGACTGCCAGGAAAGTGGATGAAATATCTAGAACAGCCAAAACAGTTATGAGAAACAAGAACAAAGAGTACATTTTCTTCCCTATGTCAGAATTTAACTATACAGTTTTTAAGACAGTGTAGTTTAGGAGTAAGGATGAACATATAGATCAATGAACAGAATTGAGAGTCCAGAAATAAATCCTTCTATTTATAGTCAACAAAAGTAGCAAGGCAATTCATTAAGGGAAGAATTGTTCAACAAATGGTGTTGGGAAAGTGATGTCCACCTGCAGAAGGGTGAACTGAGGTGCTTAACCTATCATACACAAAAATTCAGTAACAATGGATCAAACAAACTTTAAAAAAAAAAAAAAAGAACTCCTTTGAGAATGGGTTAGGCCAAGATTTTGTAAATAATATCAGAAGAATGGTACATACAATTTTTAAGTTGATAAGCAGCCTCATTAGAATTCAAAACTGTGGTGCTTCAAAGGACAGAAATAAATGAAACTAGAAGATGGCATCACATATCTAATAAGGGACTTGTATCCAGATTTTAAAAGAACTCTTAGCACTCAGTAAGACAACCCAGTTAGAACATGGGCGGAGAATGTGAATAGACATTTCACTAAAGATACACAAATAGCTAATAAGTATGTGAAAAGATCAACATCGTTAGTCACTAGGGAAATGCAAACTAATACACAATTGAGATTTCACACTCATCAGAAAAAGTGTAATGATTTCCTTATTTGTTCACAAATAACAAATATTGGTGAGAATGTGGAGAAATTGGAGCCCTCATACATTGCTATCAGTTAATTTAAAAAGGTGCAGCCACTTCGGAAAACTTGACAACTTCATAAACGTAAATTAACTATGTCCCAACAATTCCATTCATTCATATCTTCCCAAGAGAAAATGCATGTTCACACCAAAACATGCATGCAAATGTTCATTAATTATAGCCCCAAACTGGAAACATTCTAAATGCCCGTTAACTGCTCAGTTGGTAGACAAAAATGTTACAGAGTGGTAAACTACTACTAATAAAAAAGTTAACTGAAACATAACAACATGGATGAACTTCAAAACATGCTGATGAAAGAAGCCAGACATGAGACACTACACGTATTTCATTTCTAGGAGATGCCTTAAAAAAGGCAAACTTAGGAAGACAGAAGTAGATTAGTGGTTGCCTAGCCAGTAGGAATGGGAACTAACTGCAAGTGGTCACAAAGGTACCTGTTAGAATGAAGAAAATGTTCTACAACTGGTTCATGGTCATAATTGCTCCTTTTGGTAAATTTACGAAAAATCTTTACCCTTGAAATGGGAAAATTCCATATGTAAAATATACTTCATTGAAGCTGTTCACAGAAATAAAACTTGTGCAATGCAACCAAACCAGGCTCTACAGGAAATTTATAATTAAGTGCTTGTAATAGAGGAACAGCTAAAAATTAATTGAGCTGTGTTTACTATTCCATAAAAGAAGATTAAGAGAAAATATTAAAACATTTTTTAATTAAGAGCAAATATCAAAAGACTCAAAAATATCAACAGAATGAAAGTAGTTCAAAAGATAAAATGAAGGAAAGCATTTGCACCAAAAAAACCATGAGTTTGCAAAAAGAAATGATTAAAACATTTAGATGGTAGTATGAATAATATTTGCCAATAACTTGGTTGGATGGCATCACTGACTCAATGGACATGAATTTGAGGAGAATGGAGATAGTGATGGACAGAGAAGCCTGGCGTGCTGCAGTTCATGGGGTCACAAAGAGTCGGACATGACTGAGCGACTGAACAACAACGATAAATTTGAAAACACAAGTAATGAGCAAATGACTAGGACACTTTAACCTTATGAAGCTGACTCAAGAATAAATGAGTCTACACACACATAAAGAACAGACCTGTGGCTGCCAAGGGAAATGGGGATGGGGGTGTCGGGGGAGGGAGAGGTGGACTGGAAGTTTGAGACTAGCAGATGCAAACTATTATATATAGAATGAATGGATAAACAGGTCCTATTGTATATTCAATATTCTGAAATAAGCTGTAATGGAAAAGAAAACAATGCAACCTGCTGTTACTATTAAGTTGAATCACTCATTTAAATCTTATAAAGAATACACGAGGTACCAAAGTTCTTAGTAGTGTTATTCACAATAGCCAAAAAGTGGAAATAACCCAAATGTCCATCAGTTGGCAAAAAAAATAAAGAAAATATGGTGTATACATACAGTGGAATACTATTCAACCATGAAAGGTCAGATTCTGATACACACTACAACACGGATGACCCTAAAAGACATGCTAAGCGCAACAACCAGGCACAAAAAGCAAATATTGTTTCAATTCCACTTACATGAGGTACCCAGAATTGGCAAATTCATAGATACAGGAAGTAGAACACAGATCCCCAGGGACTGGGGAAGAAGGGAATGGGGAGTTACTTTTTAATGCCTGGTGTGTTTGGAATGATGAAAAAATTCTGGAAATAGATGGTGGCACACTGTGGTGAATGTACTTAATGCCACTGAATTGTACACTTTAAAATGGCTAAAATGGTAAATTCTGTTATTTATATTTTACAACAATAAAATTTTTTTTAGAATCAGCTTTTATAGTCATACATGCAGAAGAAAAAAAAACACCCGCTAGGCTTTTGAGCAGGACTGCAGTGTCTATCGCTGGGGGAGAATAGATGCTTTCACATAGAGCCTTCCAGTCCATGGAGATGGCACATGCCCCCTTCAAGTCTTAGTTTCTCTCAGTGTCATACTATACTATTTGGTGTATAAATCTTGCCACCTAACGTTTTTTTGCGTGTGTATCTTTTTGTCCCTCAACAACCTCAACACTTGGAATCCTACACATATGGGAACCAGGAGAAACTAAAAATCATCTAGCTATCTCCTTCCTCCCACCTTTTCCAGACTGGTTGATTGTGGTCCAATTTTCATTTATTTGCCAACAGTTTCAATCTTCTGTCTCCAACCACAATTTGTCCTCTGAACTCCAGACTGCTTCTGCAGCCCCTCTGCCAGGATGCCCCACAGTCCCTGAGTCTGAGCACGTCCTGGACTGGGCTCAGCACCTCCCCGACCTCATCCTCCTCCAGGCTCCCCTGACCCGGTGAAGTACATCACCACCAGCCCCTGCTGCCAGGGCCACAGTTTGGAGAGGCCCCTTGCCACCTCCTACAGCCTCCCACCACCTCAAACATCAAGGCTGGTAGTTTCCACCGCCTAATTCACAAAATCTTTCCAAGTCCCCTCTGCCTCCTTGGTTTAACTGTCTCATAGCTCTCAATGGACCCCTTGCAAAAGTCTCCTTATTAAACCCCCAAGTCTGTTCGTTTCTTATTCCAATCTGCAGCTAGAATGACCTTTAAAAAAGTGGTACTTTCTGATTTATAATATCTCCTTTCCTGACAGCCTTCCAACAGTTATCCACGTTGAAAAAAAAATTACTGTTATTGTTATTATAGTTAACACTTATAGCAAATTTATTATGTTCCAGGACCTGTTCTATGGTCTTTATACATAGTAACTCAGTTAATCCTCATAACTCTAAATATTCCCATTATACAGATAAGAAAACTGAGGCTCAGAGAACCACCTCCAAGGCTTTTGCATCAGCTCTTGCCCCATCCTGTTTCTTTTAGGCAACCTACAATTGGGCACTAATTTTTTAAATCCAATTTAACACTCTGTCTTTAATTAGGAATATTGAGAGTGTTTACATTTAGTTGTGATTATCAGTACAGTTAAGAGTTGGACACAACTGAGCGACTTCACTTTCACTTTTCACTTTCCTGCATTGGAGAAGGAAATGGCAACCCCCTCCAGTGTTCTTGCCTGGAGAATCCCAGGGATGGGGGATCCTGGTGGGCTGCCGTCTATGGGGTCGCACAGAGTCAGACACGACTGAAGCGATGCAGCAGCAGCAGCAGCATCAGTACAGTTAGGTTTATGTCTGTCATCTTGCTATTTGTTTTCTATTTTGTCTCATACATTCTTTTTTTCTTAATTATTCTGGATTAATGGAATATTTTTTATTCCATTTATCATTTTTGTGGCTTATTAGCTTATGATTTTGTTACTCTAACTGGTAGTTTTAGGATTTGTGGTATGCTTTTAACTTAAAACAATGTCTTCAAATAGTATTAACCATGCCACATACAGAATTAGAACCTTATAATATTTCTGTTTACCCTCACCCAAACTTTGTACTATTGTCATACACATTGCTTTTGCACATATTAAAAATCATATATAATATTGCTTTTGTTTAGACAAGATTATTATTTAAAGAAATATAAATAATAATATTTAAGACTTGTATATATGTATTTGCTTGTTTAAATGTAGACTATTTCCGGGACTTCTCATATCTTTGTTTAGATTCATATTTCCCTTTGGAATAATTATTCTTCTACCGTAAAGACTTAACTTGTAGTGCAAGTCTAATGGCGAACAATTCCTTCAGCTTTTGTACGTCTTAGAAAGTATCCAATGATTCTTTTTTTTTTTTTTGTGGCCGTTCCTTGTGGCTTGTGGGATCTTCAGTTCCCTAACCCGGGATCGAACCTGGGCTCTCGGCAGTGAGAGCACCGAGCCCTAACTGCTGGACCACCAGGGAATTCCCTCATGATTCATTTTTTGAAAGATATTTTCACTAGGTATAGACTTCTATTACTCATAGTCTCAGGGCCCATAGGCCTCAAATTCCATTAAAGGTGGGCAAGCTGCTGTCCCCTTGTGCTCAGGGTAGGCGCTGGGTGTCAGGTTTTCTGGGGTCCTTGTGCTCCCCCCTCAGCTTGCCATTGTCCCCTCATACATGCATCAGAGAGTCTTTCTCCAGGCTCTGATGCCTTCCCCGGTTGTCCACAGCTGTTGCTTGTGACTCTGGTGCTAAGCTCGTGGTAGGACCAGGTGAGATGTGTTTTGTCCCAATTCAGCCTCAAATCTCAGGCAGGCCCTTCGCACCCTGGCTTCAGGGGTGAGGTTTTCCTGGCATTCCTGTGGCCGCCAAATGTTGCCTTGTAACTGCGGTGGTCTGGCGTGGTGGTTTTCCATACACATACACACACAGCCCCCACCCAGGAGAGCAATTACTCAGTATCTGTACCTGCCCCACCACCAGGAGCAGAGACTTCTGACTTCTATCCTACCCCTGAGGCAACAAATCTTTGCCGCGTTCTAGGAGAGGCAGATGGATTTTACTTCTGCTGCTTCTCCAGAAAGTACCATGCCCAGCACGTCATGACTTGGGCTCTGCAGAGCAGAGGGAGTCCAGGAAGCTAATGGGACTTTGAGCTTGTTCCTCCACAGCTACCAGTCACCTCCTCCACCAATCACCTCCTCAGTCCTCCAGAGAAGTGAGTCACCTCCTCAGTCCTCCACAGGAACCAATCACCTCCTCAATCCTCCACAGCCACCAATCACCTCCACAGCCACCAATCACCTCCTCGTTTGCCCAGAGGTCAGCACTGCACGCTCTCCTCCTCAGGGACGACTGGTGAAGGCGGAGGGCGAAGAGCTCTCAGGTAGGTGAGAACTCTTTATATCTGAGGACTGGCTTCAAGGCACGTGATCTGTGCATCACAGACAGCCCACACGTTGAAGATCCTTGCAGCTGCTTTCAAGCTGTGCCATCAGCATCCTGAATTCTTTATTTTTGAGCAAAAAGTTCTCGTATTTTCCTTTTGCACTAAGACCCACAGATGAAGTAACCCAGTCCTGTTCCAAAGTGATGTGGTGGACTGAGGAGCCTGGTGGGCTGCAGTCCATGGGGTCGCTAAGAGTCAGACACGACTAAGCGCCTTCACTTTCACTTTCCTGCATTGGAGAAGGAAATGGCACCCCACTCCAGTGTTCTTGCCTGGAGAATCCCAGGGATGGGGGAGCCTGGTGGGCTGCCGTCTGTGGGGTCGCACAGAGTCAGACACGACTGAAGCGACGCAGCAGCAGCAGCAGCAGCCTTTACAGATGCTAGAATCTTTGCTGAGTTTTTCTTATCAACTTCTAGAGCGGCTACCTTTTGTCCCATCCATGTAAAATGGAAAACAGTCTGTCCTGTCTCTCTTCCCAGTGGATTATCTTCGAGTTCAGTTTCTGTGGTTGCCTTGCAACCTCTGAGGGCTCAAAAACATTGCCATTGTGTCTTTCATCAAGCTGTTTGTTAGGGTAGGAGAAACATTTTTTGTAGGTTTCTAAGGGAATTTTTTTCACATCCTAAGTGGAAGTCCAAAACTGCTGTATGGTTCAAAACTTGCTCTTTTCAGGATCTCAAAATTTCAGCCAACAGAACAATTATCTGATTAAGGTGAGTCTTTCCTCTCCCACCTCCGACCCCCCACCCCACCCCCTACCTTAAAAGGGAATATCACATTCCTTTTAAAATTTCCTACAGAAAAAAGATGGTTTTATGTTTTTTATTTTCTCTTGTGCCCACAACAAAATATGTGTTAGTGTCACTGTCAATAGTAGAACAACCAGAAATGACAATTACAGTATTTTGATAATAGGCAGCTATGGTATCATTAAACCCTATTACTCAACTGATCACCCCCATTAGCTCATAACAAGGAGAAAGTTACAAAGTGAAGCATGAGCAGAGAGGAAGAGTAATAAAATTAGGGGAAATTCTCTAAATAAGGATATGTGGCTTGTGCGCTAGAGATAAATAGGTTATATAGTACACATATTGACTGCACACTCTTTTTAAATACTCGTGCCAGCTACAAATTGGCATATGCCATCTACCTCAACAAGGATCAAACCATGAGCTGCTGCAGCTGCTGACCTTCAGCACCCCCTTAAAAAGCTCAAGGTGAAAACAGGTACGACCCACTCTGTGTTCTGGGAAAAACTGGCAGAACAGGTCTTCAGATAGTTAGATATCTTTAGAAGACTTTATGAGCCTAATTCTTGCATCTCCTCATAATTAGAAAAATGCTAACATCATTAATGGTGACACCTGCTCCCTATGACTAGCAGCAAGCCTCTGACAAAATGTGAGCTTGACTGTTCTGAGCCCTTCACTGAAATCATATATGACGCTGACCTTCCCTCCTGCCTCTTGGTAGCGATTTCTCAGCACAGTTTGAAATGCTGTCTCCTGGGCTTTAGTCCTCCTTTTGCCCCCAAATAAAAACATAACCCACAACTCTCATGTTGTGCTCTTTTTCAGTTGATACTCAGACCCTTCGTTAGCACACTAAAGATGAATGTCTTCTAAATTTTTCAGTATCGCTCCTTCACTGTTAGCGTTGTTTTTATTATTAAAAACAATAACACATAGGCTAAGTTGAAATAGGATTCAAGTTAGTTTTCCCTCAGGCTATTCTTTTTTAAAAAATCTAAAGCATTTTAAGTTACACTTCTCTTAGAAGTCACTTGACAAGTTACAATTCTACTTTTTTTGTCTTAAGCTGATGATATCTTTAAACATTTTATCATGGAAAATTAAAAGTAGAAATAAGAGTATAAGGTGTCTCAATGTATCTTTTACTTAAATTTAACATTTATTCATCTATATCCCTACCTACTGTCCCCCTCTTATTATTTTGAAGCAGATTTTACCATAATTCTATCATATTGTAGTATGTATCTTTAAAGGCTTTCTTTTTTTCTCACCTAACCATGATACCATCATCACATCTAGAAAAAAATAAGTCCTTAATCATATGCTTCTAATTTTTCCAGCTCATTGCAAGAAGACTATAGTATAAGAGAATGGTATTATTAACCAAGAATCTGAAGATTTAAGGCATCTGCAGTTTCCCTAAAGAAGAATTAGCTTTTATCACCAAGGAAACAATTAACCATCTATTTTTAGCGCTTTAGCTGTACATGCAACTCATAGTGTTTTTTCTTTGTGTTAAAGACAAATGTATTGCCAGGCAAAGAAATGGCCTTAACATTTTTGTATTAAAAATCAGGGATTAGAGGGTTGGAGGAATAGTTATCCCACAAGTTTTAGGACCTATTTGTTAATGTCTGGAATTTTAGCTTTTAAAAAAAAAACACAGTTATTTTTTTTTTAATGGTAATAATTCTTTTCTGCAGCCAGTATCCTTGGAAAAGGATGTGGATGGACAACTGAAAATAGAACCCGTGATTAGAACAGGTAAATATGGAAATGTTTGGATTTTTTTTTCTTTTGCATTTCTCTTTGCATTTGAATCTATTTCAAAGAATAATGGAAGCTTCCTGAGTCTTTGAAAGGGATCTTGATTAAGAGATAAAAACAGCTAGAGGAACCAAAGAATCTGGAAAAGTAAAAAGTCATTCCTAAGGACGAAGGTCTTTATATTGCTGGGGACAATGCCCTGAATATTGCTTGTACTAGTTAGTTATTGCCACATAACAAATTTCCTCAAAACAGTATAGCTTAAAACAATGTGTATTCTCTCTCCTACCATTTCCATGGGTCTGGAATCCCAGAGCACCTTAGCTGGGTGGTTCTGGCTCAGGGTCTCTGATTAGGCTGCAGTCAAGGTGTCAGCCAGGCCTGCAGTCTCTGGATAAAACTGAAGCTGGAGGATTCTCCCCAAGCTCATTTACAGAGCTGTTGGTGAGAGGCTCCCATTGCCTGACCCATGGTCATCTCCACCAGACTGCACACAGTATGATTTCATCAGAGTAAATGATGAAACAAAGCCAGGGAGAGAAGCAGCTGTCCTTTGTCATCTAAGGTAAGAAGGGACACAGCATTACTGTAGTTTATCCTATTGGGCCTGTGATCCACCCTGGTACACTGTGGGCGGAAACAGTGCAGAAGTGTGAATACCACGACAGAGGGACCACTAGGGCCACCTGAGAGGCTGGCTCCCGCAGCCTGCCCCCTCCCAAGGAATGTAAAAGTCTCCACCCATTCCAGCATCAGCTCAGAGTCCAGAATCTTATCTAAATCAGGTCCAGGTGCAGATGGAGCTATGAGGATGTATGCAGCACTTAAGCACAGTTCCTCCCATTCTGTAGGCCTGTGAATAGCAATGGTATTCCCCCTCCCGGTGCCCAGTACACATGTTTATCAGACAGGATGATTCCTGCTCAGAAAGACACAAAATGAATGGCACACAGAAGTTACTGGTCTATGAGTAGTTCTGAAATCCAGCTGGGCAAGTGTTAGGAATTCCTTGACTAGAATTCAGTCGTCCTGCCAGGAAATGACTTTCAAATGGCTCTTGACTTGGGCCCTCTGAGGCTTTGGCCTCATCTTCTGAGTCATCCTTTTACATGAACGGTTTACGGGGGAGCCATTTTCTCACCTTGCTTCCCACCAGTAGAATCTTCGGGATCCAAAAGCCTCTCTGTATTTTCACTTCTCTGTCTCTTTCAGTCCAAGTTGACCAGGTTCCTGCTGATATATTTTTAAAACTTTGAATCTTCTTTGAGTCTTATTCTGAGGCATCATTTTTTATCTTTTTTCAGATCTTAACAAATGACTTTACAGTTGTACTCTTGTGCTTTCCTGAGAGCGTTAGCTTCCATGATGGCTGAGACGGTAAAGAATCTGCCTGTAGTTCGGGAGACTTGGGTTCGATCCTTGGGTCCAGAAGATCCCCTGGATAAGGGAATGGCAACCCATCCAGGTATGACCTAAATCAAATCCTTATGACTATACAGTGGAAGTGAGAAATAGATTTAAGGGACTAGATCTGATAGAGTGCTTGATGAACTATAGATGGAGGTTTGTGACACTGTACAGGAGACAGGAATCAAGACCAACCCAAGAAAAAGAAATGCAAAAAAGCAAAATGGCTGTCTGAGGAGGCCTTACAAATAGCTGTGAAAAGAAGCAAAAAGCAAAGGAGAAAAGGAAAGATATACCCATTTGAATGCAGAGTTCCAAAGAATAGCAAGGAGAGATAAGAAAGCCTTCCTCAGCGATCAATGCAAAGAAATAGGGAAAACAATAGAATAGGAAAGACTAGAGATCTCTTCAAGAAAATCAGAGATACCAAGGGAACATTTCATGCAAAGAAGGGCTCAATAAAGGACAGAAATGGTATGGACCTAAAAGAAGCAGGAGATATTAAGAAGAGGTGGCAAGAATACACAGAAGAACTGTACAAAAGAGATCTTCATGACCAAGATAATCACGATGCTGTGATCACTGACCTAGAGCCAGACATCCTGGAATGTGAAGTCAGGTGGGCCTTAGGAAGCATCACTATGAACAAAGCTAGTGGAGGTGATAGAATTCCAGTTGAGCTATTTCAAATCCTGAAAGATGATGCTGTGAAAGTGCTGCACTCAATATGCCAGCAAATTTGGAAAACTCAGCAGTGGCCACAGGACTGGAAAAGGTCAGTTTTCATTCCAATCCCAAAGAAAGGCAATGCCAAAGAATGCTCAAACTACCACACAATTGCACTCATCTCACACGCTAGTAAAGTAATGCTCCAAATTCTCCAAGCCAGGCTTCAGCAATACATGAACCATGAACTTCCAGATGTTCAAGCTGGTTTTAGAAAAGGCAGAGGAACCAGAGATCAAATTGCCAACATCTGCTGGATCATCGAAAAAGCAAGAGAGTTCCAGAAAAACATCTATTTTTGCTTTATTGACTGCCAAAGCCTTTGACTGTGTGGATCACAATAAACTGTGGAAAATTCTGAAAGAGATGGGAATACCAGACCACCTGACTCTGCCTTTCAAGAAACCTGTATGCAGGTCAGGAAGCAACAGTTAGAACTGGACATGGAACAACAGACTGGTTCCAAATAGGAAAAGGAGTATGTCAAGGGTGTGTATTGTCACCCTGCTTATTTAACTTATATGCTCAGTATATCAAGAGAAATGCTGGGCTGGATGAAGCACAAGCTGGAATCAAGATTGCCGGGAGAAATATCAATAACCTCAGATATGCAGATGACACCATCCTTATGGCAGAAAGTGAAGAAGAACTAAAGAGCCTCTTGATGAAAGTGAAAGAGAAGAGTGAAAAAGTTGGCTTAAAGCTCAACATTCAGAATATGGTATCTGGTCCCATCACTTCATGGCAGATAGATGGGGAAACAGTGGAAACAGTAGCTGAGTTTATTTTTCTGGGCTCCAAAATCACTGCAGGTGGTGACTGCAGCCAAGAAATTAAAAAGACACTTACTCCTTGGAAAGAAAGTTATGACCAACCTAGACAGCATATTATAAAGCAGAGACATTACTTTGCCAACAAAGGTCCATCTAGTCAAGGCTATGGTTTTTCCAGTGGTCATGTATGGATGTGAGAGTTGGACTATAAAGAAGGCTGAGCGCTGAAGAATTGATGCTTTTGGACTGTGGTGGTGGAGAAGACTCTTGAGAGTCCCTTGGACTGCAAGGAGATCCAACCAGTCCATCCTAAAGGAGATCAGTCCTGGGTGTTCATTGGAAGGACTGATGTTGAAGCTGAAACTCCAATACTTTGGACATCTGATGCGAAGAGCTGACTCATTTGATAAGACCTTGATGCTGGGAGGGATTAGGGGCAAGAGGAGAAGGGCACGACAGAGGATGAGATGGTTGGATGGCATCACCGACTCAATGAATATGAGTTTGAGTAAGCTCCAGGAGTTGGTGATGGACAGGGAAGCCTGGCGTGCTGCAGGCCATGCGGTCTCAAAGAGTCAGACACGACTGAGCGACTGAACGAACTGAACCCATCCAGTATTCTTGCCTGGGAAATCACATGGACAGAAGAGCCTGGTGGGCTACAGTCCACGGGGTCCCAAAGAGTCAGACACGACTGAGCTACTAACACTTTCACACTTCCTGAGAGTGTCCTTGATTTAAGTTTGCTCTGAAGCCATTTCATTTGGCATTATTTGGGATCTTCCAAACCAGTGAACCCTGGTTCCTATTTAAGTCCTTTCTTGAACTTCTGTTTCTTCTCACAGTTTACTATAAGCAGCAAGAAGAAACAGGCTGATGTTTTCAGTACTCTGGTTGGAAATAGATTTAGCTAGATTCCTTAATTTGTTAGCTGCATTTTCCAATTCCCACATAACTGCACAAGCTCCTTCCCCTTGCTGTTGGCTTCACTTCCTTGCCACACAGGCCTCTCCATGAGGCCACCCACAGTATGACTTCTTTCTCCATTTGAGTGACCAGAGACACCTCATGACAGAAGCCACAGTCTTTCATAACCTAATCTCAGAGTGACACACACCACTTCTGTTGAATTTTATTGACCGCACAGACCACCCTGGTACAATGTAGGAAACCACACTATGGTATGATGGCTAGGGGGCAGGGATCACTGGGGACCACCATGGAGCCTGCTCCCACATTTCCTAAGCAGCATCATTACTTGGTAGGTTTTACAATAATCATTTTTTCCAAAAGGTCTAAAAATATGAGGTCTTGTTTTTTTAATCTATGGCATGTTAAGTACAAGAAAAATCTGGCAAGACCTACAGAATCACAACATCAGTCATACTTATTTCTGGGTATTAAGATGATGTGTCATTTTACTTTTGTTTTTGTAACTGTTTCCAAATGATTTTATAATTACAATCAGAAAACATTGTTCTTTTTTTTTTTTTTTATTCCCCAGTGTGGAATATTCCTTGTTTTAGGAAAGAAAAAGAAGTTAAAGGTAAAATGGGACAAGTTATTATTTTCAAACATTTTTCCTGGCATTAGAGCGTTACTAGACACTAGGTACTTCTGAAGGGAAAGATGTAATCCTTGTTTTTGCACTAGGAATTACTCAGCTATTTGGGAGTGAGGGAGGAAACACAGAGGATGAGAGGCTGATGATCAGTGATTCTACGGAAGAGGAGTGAGGGGGGGGGGGGGGGGCGCGCGCTCTGATCTGATCTGACTGATCATGGAAGAGGAATGAAAGGAGCTTAAATAAAGGGCCATACACAGAGGAGCCAAGTTAAACTGACTCCTTAAGATAGCATGCAGGGACTTCCCTGGTGGTTCAGTGGTTAAGACTTCCAATGCAGGGAGCATGGTTTGACCTCTGATTGGGGAACTGGAAGATCCCACATGCCTTGGGGCATGGCCAATCAAACAAACAAAAAAATCTATTAAAAAAAAAAAAAGTGATAGCATGGGAAAGGGAGTGGCTGGAATAGACAGCCTTTACACCATCCTTGGAGTTTGAACTTGTTATTAGTTCATTATAGAAGTATAAGCAGGGAAATGAAGTGCCAAGATATATTTTTAAAACTCACCTTCACTTTGTTTTCATTGTTTTATATTTAAAACACTGATCCACCTGGAATGTTGTAAATGTTACAGTTCAATGCAAGGCAAAATAAATCTCAATCATGAGTTAAGTAAACATGAGTACAATGTTTACTATCAGAAAGAACTTTGAAGTCTAAAAAGAGCTTTGAAATATTTTCAAAGTTTAATTTCTAGAAATACAGCAGACTAATCATTCCTACTTAGAAGACCTTAAAGAGTATGAGTGGTGAAATGTTCACTATGGCAAGGCACACTGAAAGAAGAAACTGATAAATGACGTCAGCTGGGGAAAATACAAATGAATGAGCACCTTACTGTATACATTTCTATCTCATCGTCATTTGGTACATTGTAATATGGCACACTCCCAAAATTATTATATGTAGAGAGCAATCCTTTTCTAATACTTTATGTCCATACACTTCCATGGAGATCAACATTGAAATGTTTACGGCCTTGAGCTCAATCAACGTATGGCATGATTTTAATGTGAATCCTCTATTGTCCTGTAAGGTCATGGTGTAACTGATTTCATGTAAAACAGTAAAACGCTAGTTGGCATTTCTTAACTAGCTGCTCTGCTCTTTCTCTTCCACGTTGAGTACAGTATCCACAGTTATTCCAATGTCCTGCAGTGACCAGCCTCCCTCCCCTTCCAGAGGCCTTCTGGGAAAGGAAGTAGAAAGGCTGTATAGGGATGTGCGATACCCAATCTTCATCATCCAGTCAAACAAGACCTAGAAGAGAAAAAGCTTCGTTATAAATACTGCACACTTGGTTGTGTCCCTCATGATAGTTTATGATCTCTCATTGTTAAATCATGCCCCTAGGAGTCATGAAACAGAACTTTCATATCTTTCAAAGGAACTTTCCAGTGTTTAAAGCAAAACAGCATGCCATGATTTGCCACCGAATGACCCTTGATACGTTTTGTTTCAAAGAAGACCTAGGGACTACGCATTTAACAGAGAAATGAACGTGAACGTGAAGTCACTCAGTCATTCCGACTCTGCGACCCATGGACTGGACTACCAGGCTCCTCTGTCCATGGGATTTTCCAGCAATAGTACTGGAGTAGATTGCCACTTTCCTTCTCCTTTCAAACCAGGATCAACCAGTCTCCTGCATCTGAAGATGCTTTACCATCTGAGCCACCAGGGAAGTACAGCAGAAGCATTTAACAATTAGGAAAGCTCCAATCATAGGGAATGGGGAGATTATTCATTAAAAAGCATAAGAACAAAAGGTTAGCATTTGGGAAAAAAGTCATTTAGATTACAATCAAAGCCAATAGTCCACATCAAAATCACCCAGGAACAGTCAAAACAGACATGTCCACTGGCTAGAGACCATCCCTGCCCCCCCCAGTATTTGGAATCCAGGAGGATCTGGTAGGCCAGTCCTGGGGTCTATGAATGTAACTTGCATTTTTCACTTCCATGCATTGGAGAAGGAATCCCCTCCGCTTGCCTGGAGAATCCCAGGGACGGGGAGCCTGGTGACTGGGGCTAAAAAAAACCACTATTGTCCAAATTTCCACTAAAACTCCTGCTAAGGGATGGTGTGTTGCTTTAGGAAGAAAGCTGAATGACAGAATGTTCTCAGGGGATGCTGGTATCAATTACCCATATACTACTTATATCAATAATTATACTTTATGTCAAAGTGATACTTATATCAATTTTAAGTAACCCTTGACTTCTACCACCATCCATGTCCCTATTGATATTCCATGTAATAAATGTGCATTATGTCGCAAAACGCCATAATTTTCCAGTATGTGAATGAGCCTTAGTTTAACCAATGCCTACATAAGCACTTATATTATTATCTTTGATCATTTGTCATTATTTCCAAAGAATAAATTCTCATAAATGAAATTACTGGGCCAAAAGATATATTTTAAAATATATACTGATAAATTATCCCACAAGAACAGCAGTCTAAATTACATTTACATGAATAATGTGAATGTAATTTAATAAGAATCCCTGTTTTCCCCACAGACTGCCCCAAACTGGGTACTCTTCTTTTTAATCTTGGACAATTTGATAGGTAGAAAATGGTATCCATTTTAATATGCACTTCTCTGATTCTAAGTGAGACCAAACATTCTTTCCATGTTTATCACTTGGTTTTTAATTTTTCAAACTTTTTTAGCTAGCATAATCATCATTACTTTATAAATATTTATTAAAGTGTTGTTGTTTGGTTGCTAAGTCATGTCCGACTCTTGCAACCCCATGGACCCCAACCAGGCTCCTCTGTCCATGGTATTTCCCAGGCAACTTTTTTTTCTCTAGCTAGCGTAATCATTACTTTATAAATAACTATTAAATTGTTGCTGCCAAATTTTTAACTTGATGAGCTTTATAGAATTTAAAATTTTTATGTAGTCTAACCTACTAGTATTTCCTATTATAGTTTATCACAGTCTAGACATAGACGGTTAAATGCAGCCATAAGGAGAAATTTATTTAGATAGTTACTTAGATTTTTAATGCATGCATAATGATAAATTCAAATGTACTTAAAATCAGAAATACACCAACATATTAGTAATTGGCTTTGGTGTCAGATGGCAAATCAAAATTGTTTTTCACTCTAGTTTTCTATATTTCCCAAATCATTGCTAGTGAACACAATATTGTTTTTAAGAGAAAAAAAGTCTATTAGAACAAAAAGAAACAAGCTTTAGTGAATGATCTGAAAACACATACAAGCAGTGGGGCTTCTTAGATTAATAATCCATTAGGGCTAATAAGAACAGAGTTAATAATAGCTGCTTCCTAAAGATTTGAAAGCATCTTACCACTGAGCTGTGAAAATATAATTAAAAAACAAATTAAAACAAGGAAGAACTGAAAAAAATCTGAATGTAGAAATCACAATTCAAGAAGGCTCAGCATGCCTAATTCTCCAAATTTCTGTCATGTATACATAAATCCCATTTATCCTCACCTGACGGTAATGCAGACAACAGACAACACATCCTCCCTGCATGGGAATAAACTATTGCCAAATTCAACACAAATATTTCTCCAAATATGATTTTTCCTCACCTGTGAACTGCAAGACTTAAAAACCTTCTCCTCAGGACCCGCCCACTTGGACAGCGGAGAGCTACAGTCACGACCTGAGGAAAAAAGTGTTCAGATGAGAATTCCAACCATGGCTGTTTGTAATTCCAAAATCACTACTCCTGTGAAACACCTGTACCTAGTTTAAGCACTCATGGGGTTTTGTAGAAATTTAGCTCTCAGAGTTGTACGCCAACATTAAGGTCCAGAGAAAATTCACCTTAAACACAGAAATAATTCTTCTGAACCTGAAAAATATCTTCCCACTGCTTGAGGAAACCGGTGACGGAGTCTTCCAGAGAAGGCACCAGAGACCCGAGGTTTCTGTCTGCCCAGACAGTATCAAGACTGCAGCTGGGCCTCGAAAGAGGCCTTACCAAGCCAAGATGATCCAGAGCTACCTCAGAGTCTGCAGGCAAGACAAACACTGGACTGGAAGGAAACAAAACACTACCCAGGCCACCCCATCACTGTAGGCTGGGCACCATGTCTCCCTCATTGAGAACGAGAGATGAGCCTGGAGTTAGTCCTGGCTGCTGGGGGTCTAGGAGACCCCCTTTTCCTGAGCAGCTTTGTTCTACATATTGAGTTCCCCCACAATTTTTCCTCTGATAAAAGTGTTAAATAGCTAAAAAGAGCTTGCAACATGGTAGTATTTTAAAGAACATTCTAAAAAAGAAAAGAGTGGGAAAGACCTAGAGATGACCATACTAATAAACAAAGTAAAGTCGGAAAGAGAAAGACAAATACCATATGGTACCATTTATGTGGGGAATCTAAAAACAAATGCAAATGCAAATGAACTTATTTACAAAATTGAAACAGACTCACAGGCATAGAAAACAAACTCACGGTTACCAAAGTGGAGGGCTAAATTAGGGGTTTGGGATTAGTAGATACAAGCTACTAAACAGACAAACAACAAGGTCCTACTTGTATAGCACAGGGAACTATATTCAATATCCTATAATAAACCATAATGAAAAAGAATATGTATATATGTATAACTGAATGACTGTGCTGTCCACCAGAAACTAACACAACATTGTAAATCAACTATACTTCAATTTTAACAAAAGAAAAGATGACAAATTAGTCATTAATTCTGACATTCATTATTCACCCTCAGGAAACCCTTTCTGATGGTCCTATGGAAAATGTTTTAACCCTTTCTTATGGGTAAGAAAGGCACACTTCCCAGACTAGAATGCTATCTTTTTCTTGTCTTTAACTTTTATGAATGTTATCCTAACTGTCCTGGGAGTTTTGTTGGCAGCACAGTTACAGAAATGGTGGAAATGGTTGTTTTATAGCAGCACCCACCCGCTTAAGGAAAGCCACGTTAGCAAATATTTCCATCCAAGTAGGTAGAGTGTTTTATTCACATCCAGATTGGTGCAATGTTGAGCTCTGTTACTACTTCTACTAAAGGAAAGTTTTATAATAAAACACAAACAATCACAAAAGCCAATTTTGCTTATTTGTAGAACAATAAAACCTAACTTTTACAGTGAGGTTTTGTTCACACTTTAATGGTCTAAGAGAATTAAGGCCAAATGCTTTCAAAGAAACTAAGGTTAAAATATAGTGACTTAATGTTTACCATTGTGATTAGATAAATACTTAAGAGAAATGAACAATCATTGTTCGAAACCTAGTTACTGCTCTGTTATTAGAATTACTGTGAAAGGTGGGTGTGTAATTTCTCCTAAGATTACTAACAGTCTAGTGTACTGACCTATGAATAGGTCAAAGGCCTGGAACACAATCCAAATTGTAAAGTAAATCTCTGTCCCAAACACAGACTGTTAAATAAAATCTAAATGAAAAGGGGCAGCACTAATTAAAATTTGGCTCCCCTTAAAATGAAATAAGATAGCATACAATAATGAAAATAGTTGCTATGGTATTATGGTAATTACATGATGATTTACAAAACTCTTTTCAAATTATCTTAAATTCTACGGCTATTGTCTTTTCAGTTTAAAAGTGGAACAGTAACATGTGGTGACTATTCTGTTGTGAATTCTAGACTACTTATAACTCTTTCGATAGGTGTAATATGAAATACATAACAAGCACTTAAATCAGGGTATAAGGTTTAAGAATGGCATTGTTTCAGATACCGCCCCCTTTCAGAAATCCATGTCAGCCATTAGTTCACTCATCTATTAGTCTGCTCCTAAGTCCAAGGAGGCTTCCACGATAACAGGAATTTTCTCATATGGCTATTGCAAAGCCTACAGAGCCACAGCTACTACATATACAGGATACACACTCACACAGTGAAAACTTCATCCTGTTCTGATAACCTTTAAGACGAATGTGAGTCCCTTCCCTGAGCAACACAGATTTATTAAGATGCCCCTCTATTCTGTGGGTGACACCACACACTTAATGGGCCCAACTTTAATAAGAAAATAGAGAATGTCCTGAAAATGAAAATCTCCAGTATTCCTAAAGGTGAAATTATTCTTTTATATATGGATTCACAAAACAGCTGTGTGGCTTAGGTATTAAAATATATTAGTTATGATGTGCAAGCTTTATGTATGATGATAGATCATGATTATGGTATCAGAGCAAAGCTTCGAAGTTGACAAAATATGAAAGGGTACTTTGCAGAAAGCCAGAAACAAGTATGACTGTGACTGACAAAGACAGACATCCTAAAATCTGGGGTAACTGTGGCATAGTGCTCACTGCCAACTCCAGGTGTGCCTTTTAACTTTGAAAGCACTTTTTTAGGGTGATGGGGTGAAGAATAGGTAGGAAAGGCACACTCTCCAAACTGGAATGCTTCCTTTTTCTTGTTTTTAACTTTTATCATGATGATACATTCCACGCCTAAGGTCTACTTTGATTATTATTAAACAGTCCAACTACAACAGGGGGAAAGGTCAGGCAGAGACACCTGGAGGGACCAGGCTAACTGCTCAGAAACAGCTCATTAGATCAAAAAGTTGGCTGACCAGGTCAAGGAGAATAAACTGGGACACCCAGAGTCATCCAGGGAGGTAAAAATAAGGGCTGATGAATGGTTAGCAGGGAATTAGGAATTTATCCTTTGAATTCTAAGAAATCTATGCGCAGTAGCAACTGCAAAGGTGGAAAATGCCTTGCCCAGTGATGATTCTGACAGAATCAAAGTCTTCCAAAATTTATTTTCTTTTCTTGATTAGTGTAGAATGGAATACACTAGACAAGTATCAAGTGGTATGAACTATACAATAGTGGCATTCTTCACAAAACTTTATTATATAATTTAAAGTTGCTTATACCTGATTGATACTATGTATATATGTGATTCTCAGGTAACGTGTAATTCTCAAGTAACAATTTTTTACCGTAATTTTGTTGACTTTATTAATCAAAAATAGCCAACAGGACCAAAAATCAGAGCAAGGCCAGAAGAGAAGCAAATAGGAGCAAGGGGAAGCAAATAGGGATGGTACTGCTTCTAGAGTAAACAAGGGGATTAAGCCCAGAGGTCTCACGCAGCCAGAGGGCCTGGGCTCCCCCAGGAGGGACCTCAAAATCCTGCCAGTGGCTTCAGCCTCAAGTTGAGATGGGATGAGACATGATTGAGGTCATCCCAGCTCTAAAACTCCATTACTGTGACACTTTAATGAGTGTAGCACAGAAGGTCATCTGTCAAGTATGGGAAAAGGGCAGAAAAGAAACAAAACAGAATGATTATGAATAACTCTTATAAAGAGGAGAGCAACACCAACTGCCTCCAGGTGGAGATGTGTTGACCTTTTTAGGGTCACAGACCTGAGATTCTGAAGAGCACCCTCCTTCTACCTATAGTCACAAAAAGGTACAATTTCAAAGGATTTACTGACCACCTGACATCTGTCATCACTGGTGACAGACTGGTATTCTGTAGGAACAAGGTCATGTGCTTTAAAGCTGGAGAAAAGTCTTAAAAGGCGTTCCCCGTCAACCTGAGCTGTACTTAGTTACTCCCATATTTTAAGTGGTTGTCATGGATACCAACGAAGAGCTTGAGGAGAGGTGAGGATGTAGGAGGGTCAGGACAGACATATCATGGGTGTGGATGTCATGGGTGTAACAGGGAGGAATTACGACCTTTGGTTTTTTCTTAAATTGTATTTCTCCTGCGACTGTGATTCTCCTAGGACTGATTGCACACTTCATTGTCTCTATTTCTATAAGACTTTCAGAATTTTCCTCAGTATTTTAGTATCCAAAATACTAACTTATGAGCTGCAAATCTGTTGGCAAAAATGAGACCCTCCAGCGCGTTCATGGCTGCCTCAGAAATGGTTTTCAGGGAGTGTAACAGTCGCTGAGAGTCAAGAAATGGACAACCATCCAGCTTGCCTTTGCCTACACTGTTTCACGGCTTTAAAGATGTGCTTCTGTACATCAGAGACTGAGTGAAACTGAGCTGGGCAACCACAGGAGGTGGCAAAAATTATGGCAAAGCAGTTGGGCAGAGGACACAATGCAGTCAAGATTCAGTCCAACCCTGACCCCAAACAGCAAACCATCTTTCAATTCAAACACCTACAAAGTAGCTGCATCCTTCATTTACTTTTTTAATGGAAAAACTACAATTTGAAGTCATCTGTCTATTTTGATTCTATTTTAATAGGCAACTCATTTGATGAACTAACATTCTGGAAAAGATCGCATATCCAATCTCTGCCCGATTAAGTGGAAGGGCTTTAAAATACAAGCTCAGCAGACAGCAGGCTTCCAAAAGAGGGCTTGACTGAAGCATTTGATACCACCCCATACTTGAAACAAGACCTAATCATGGTGCAAACACATAAACACTGACTATTTTTTCTTTCTAAACCCAAATGTAGGTAAGATGTAGTTACTTGATGTTAAAGAAAATTAAAAATACATTGATTTTCAAAGAAAAAAAAAGATAAGCTTACTTCTTCAGCTGTTTCAGGAGGTTCTTCAGGTAAATCAAGAACCTAAAGAAAAGTAAGTATTTAGTAACAGGAATGTACACAGAAGAAGAAAAAAATAACCTTGAAGAGAAGAGTTCCTTTCAACACAGAGTTTGGACATATCTATGCTTAATGAAATCTTTTCTTTTAATATACATTTATAAAATGTTTACAATGAGAGACTCAAAAAACATTTTTAGATAAGCAACTCTGTGCTAACAATACATCATAAAAACAGGATGTGAAAAAAAAACAGATCTCAGATGACAGCTGCTAATCTATACACATTTAAAGAACGTTATGTTTCTGCTGTTCTAAGATATTACATAAAAATGTACTACTAAAGAAACAGAGGATAAAAATTAAGTTCAGTAAAACCCCGCAATTATTTAGGTTCACACGTATATGCATCAGGATGAGTACATATGTATTTCTCTTCACTGGCGCCTTCTAAGGGGCTGGAAAACCACCATTCACTTTGGTTGCTTTTATGATTTATCCACGTTTCCCTATTTCTGTTAATCTATTAAAAAACCAGATGTACAAAGCATTTTCTCTCACTAAAACACTATACAACAATTTCAGCTTCAAGGGATGCTTTTTATTTTTTAATATCATAGATTCCATATTTTATAACATTTTATCTAACAAATATTCATTGCTTTTATTAAATAAACATTTGTTTTTGTTTGGTATCAAAAACATATGTGATGGTCAATTAGAATTTACTATCAGCATGAGATAATCTACGCTATTAACAAATAGCAAAGAATCTTACAAATGTAATGAGTCCATGTAGCTCTCTAGATCTTTTTCAAATGTTAGAAACAGTTCAAAGACCCAGTTCCTACCCTCAAGCTCCATGAAGGGACCAGGAAACCTCAGACTGGGAAGCAATACATTGGAAACTACTTTTAGGGAACACATAGCTTAGCAGCTTTCCCTAAGACTCAATAGAAACACACTTATTTCAACCTTGCTATGCTATGCTAAGTCACTTCAGTCGTGTCCAACTCTGTGCGACCCCAGAGACGGCAGCCCACCAGGCTTCCCCATCCCTGGGATTCTCCAGGCAAGAACACTGGAGTATGGATTAAAGATCTAAATGTAAGACCAGAAACCATAAAATTCCTAGAGGAAAACATAGGCACAACACTCTCTGACATACATCACAGCAGGATCCTCTATGACCCACCTCCCAGAATATTGGAAATAAAATCAAAAATAAACAAATGGGACCTAATTAAACTTAAAAAGCTTCTGCACAACAAAGGAAACTATAAGCAAGGTAAAAAGACAGCCTTCAGAATGGGAGAAAATAATAAAAAATGAAGCAACAGACAAACAGCTAATCTCAAAAATATACAAGCAACTCCTACAGCTCAATTCCAGAAAAATAAATGACCCAATCAAAAAATGGGCCAAAGAACTAAATAGACATTTCTCCAAAGAAGACATACAGATGGCTAACAAACACATGAAAAGATGCTCAACATCACTCATTATCAGAGAAATGCAAATCAAAACCACTATGAGGTACCATTTCACGCCAGTCAGAATGGCTGCGATCCAAAAGTCCACAAGCAATAAATGCTGGAGAGGGTGTGGAGAAAAGGGAACCCTCTTACACTGTTGGTGGGAATGCAAACTAGTACAGCCACTTTGGAGAACAGTATGGAGATTCCTCAAAAAACTGGGAATAGAACTGCCTTATGATCCAGCAATCCCACTGCTGGGCATACACACTGAGAAAACCAGAATTGAAAGAGACACGTGTACCCCAATGTTCATAGCAGCACTGTTTATACAATAGCCAGGACCTGGAAGCAACCTAGATGTCCATCAGCAGATGAATGGATAAGAAAGCTGTGGTACATATACACAATGGAGTATTACTCAGCCATTAAAAAGAATATATTTGAATCAGTTCTAAGGATGTGGATGGAACTGGAGCCTATTATACAGAGTGAAGTAAGCCAGAAAGAAAAACACAAATACAGTATGCTGCTGCTGCTACTGCTGCTAAGTCGCTTCAGTCGTGTCCGACTCTGTGTGACCCCATAGACGGCAGCCCACCAAGCTCCCCTGTCCCTGGGATTCTCCAGGCAAGAACACTGGTGTGGGTTGCCATTTCCTTCTAACGCATATATATGGAATTTAGAAAGATGGTAACAATAACCCTGTTTACAAGACAGCAAAAGAGACACTGATGTATAGAACAGACTTTTGGACTCTGGGAAAGGGAGAGGGTGGGATGATTTGGGAGAATAGCATTGAAATATGTATAATATCATATCTGAAACGAGTCACCAGTCCAGGTATGATGCCTGATAACGGATGCCTGGGGCTGGTGCACTGGGACGATCCAGAGGGATGGTATGGGGAGGGAGGAGGGAGAAGGGTTCAGGATGGGGAACACATGTATACTTGTGGCGGATCCATCTTGATGTATGGCAAAAGCAATACAATATTGTAAAGTTAAAAAAAAAAAAAAGAACACTGGAATGGGTTGCCATTTCCTTCTCCAATGCATGAAAATGAAGACAGAAAGTGAAGTCGCTCAGTCATGTTCGACTCCTAGCGACCCCATGGACTGCAGCCTACCAGGCTCCTCTGTCCATGGGATTTTCCAGGCAAGAGTACTGGAGTGGGGTGCCATTGCCTTCTCCATATTTCAACCTTAACCAGCTCCAAATTGGTCTTCTTAGGGATTAAAGATTTGAAAGAAGAGAAGGAATAATAAACCTGGACATTGCTCCAGAGTGAGTGGTTGCTAACTCATTCCCTAAAAGGGGCACTGAGGACAATGATATATTCATGTTAATAACGTTAGCCACTCAACTAAGCTCCAATACTTTGGCCACCTGATGTAAAGAGCCGATTCATTGGAAAAGACCCTGATGCTGGGAAGACTGAAGGGAAAAGGAGAAGGGGGCAGCAGAAGAAAAGATGGTTGCAAGGCATCACTGACTCAAGGAACATGAGTCTGAGCAAACTCTGGGAGATAGTGGAGGACAGAGGAACCTGGCATGCTGTAGTCCATGGGGTCAGAAAGAGTTAGACACACCTGAGTGACTCAACAACATAATATATGACTTCCTTATATCTTAGCTGCCCAAAGGAATGTCTCCATTAGTAAATATTGCATTTTTGTTTCCACATAATTACATTACTTCCTTAAAAAGAACTATTTACTAAATGTACTATCATTTATCTTCCTAGATTCCTTGTAAGTTTGGCTCAGAATGCTAGTATTTAACAAGAAAAGTGATTCTTAATGAAGCTGAAGTGATTCTTAATGAAGACACCATCTGGATTCCCTCAATATACCACTTCCACCCAAAAAACAATATCCCTACTATACGCAGATACAGCTCAGTGAACAGGTATTAAGTAATGAACCTCCTTCTTCGTGGGCTGCTCAGTGGGTGGTGAAACGTTGGTTACAGGCTTAGGCAAGTTCCGTCTCTTTGCTGCTTCTCTGTTTGATGTTTCAAAAGATGTCTGACTCTCACTATCAAGCTCCAAATCTTCATCACCCTGGTCAAAAGCAAACTCAATTCAGAAGTGAAGTCACTACCTAGAGCAGCTGTATTTTATGTTGCCATCTTTCACATTACCTTTCTTACCAACCCTTGATGGTTTCATGACATATTTACCATTATGAAATGGATACAAACATTCTGCTTCACTGTCAGAATCCTGTTTACCCCTACTGGATCATCTTCTTTATGAGATGATGAAACATACAGTGTAAATAGAAAGCAAAAAAAAAGTCTTTGGGACTGAAAGCATCTTACACAAAAAAATCTACAGCCAGTTCCTCTAAAAATTAATTTCTTTATGAATACCCTTTTTTCTCTGAAAGAAAACTTAACATTGTAAACTTCCACTTGGAAATGACAAAATTCATACTCAATGCCAAAGGAAGAGAGTCAAAGGTCAATTTGGCTTCAAAAAACAGAGCTAAACAGAATGAATATAATGTAAGCTTATAATACCCAAGAGATTTGGATGCCCTCATATAGAAGATGTGATTTAGTCAACAGTTTTCTCAGACTGCCTTAAGTTAGAACTTTTCAAGGATCTAAGTTATATGCTCTTTAGGCACCAAAAACCACTTAAACATTTGACATACAAATATGATCAATAAAAACTCTCTCTTTATATATATAACTAATATATAAGCATTATTAATAAAGACTCCTAAAAATAGACTGGAATAATAATTTGCAATTAAAAAAAATTAGTATATGTTAAAGGAAACATAAACAATAGCAGAATTAAAAAATATGAAATGAGAATATTTTCTAACCCCAAGTTTATGACCATTGCTTAACTTCCAGGTTTCACCCGTCATATGATAAAAGCGTTCTTCCAGCTTTTTCAATTTCATTTCCTGGCTAGGTTTTAGAACATTCTCTATATATCTGCTGACCTGTTCAAAAAAAAAAAAAAAAATCAGGTGAATATACATTAATACCCCTAAGATTTTATTTACATTGTCTATAAAGTTGTAAATAAGAACCAGGTAAGAAGTGGTATTTTAACACTAATTCAGTTTTGCCAAAAAACCTACATCCTCCACTGTTGCATTACTCTCTAAAATTTGCATTTGTACATAATGCAAAGAAAAACAAATGTTCTATCCTTCTGCTTGTATGGCAGTCTGCTGATACAGCCTTTAATGTGTTTTCAGTGCAACAAAAACTTACTAGGGTTGGAGATAAAAATATGCCCAAGTGCTACTTGATATTTCAAGATCATGAAAATAACTGTTAGATGATCATCCATGGTAAATGCAACTTCTAGTTAGCAAAACCAATCTTGGATAGGATGAAGCAAAAGCAGTGCTCAGAGGTAAAGTTATGGCTATAAATATCTAATTAAAAAAGAAGAAAAGATATCAAATCATTAACTTTACATCTGAAAAATCTTGAACAAGTTACATAAAGCTGGCACATGAAAGCAAATAATAAAGAAGACATAAAAACAGGGAATAGAATAGAAAAGCAACAGAACCAATGAAACCAAAAAGTGGTTCTTTGGAAAAAAATTAACAAACCTTTAACTTGACTAAGAAAAACAGATGACTACCAAAATCAGAAATGAATGTAAAGAAACTGAGACCCTCAGAAATTGCTGGTAGACATACAAAATGGTGTGGAAAATAGTTTGGCAGTTCCTCAAGAAGTTAATATATAGAATTATCACATGACCCAGCAATTCCATTTCTATGTATATACCCCCAAAGAATTGAAAATAAGTTCTCAAATATTTGCACACAAATATTCACAGCAGCACTATCCACAATAGCCCAAAGGTGGAAACAACCTAACTGTCCATCAGTGAACAGATAAACAAATTTTGATCCATCCATACAGTGCAATATGACTCAGTCATAGAAGGAATGAAGTGCTAATTTATGCTATATGGATGAACCCTGCAAAACATTAGGCAAGGAAAGAAGTCAGACACAAAAGGTGACATGTTATATGATTTCACTTGTATGAAACATTCAGACAGACCCATACAAACAGAAAGCAGATTGCTGGCTGCCAGAGGATGGAAGGAGTGAGGAATGGGGAAATAACTGTTTAGTGGGTTTGGGGTTTTCTCCTGGGGTGATGAAAATGTTTTAGAACTAGACAGAGGTAGTGGTTGTACAACACTGTGAATATTCTAAATGCCACTGAATTACGGGCTTCCCTGGTAGCTCAGCTGATAAAGAATCCGCCTACAATGTGGTAGACCTGGATTTAATCCCTGGGTTGGGAAGTACTCCTGGAGAAGGGAAGGGCTACCCACTCCAGTATTCTGGCCTGGAGAATTCCATGGACTGTATAGAGTTGGACACGACAGAGCGACTTTCACTTTCACTTCTCAATGTTTTATACCTTTTAATTCTTTTAGATGGGCTAAAAGGGTGATACTGAAAGAGAAACTCCCCAGGTCAGTAGGGGCCCAATATACTACTGGAGATCAGTGGAGAAATAACTCCAGAAAGAATGAAGGGATGGAGCCAAAGCAAAAAGAATACCCAGCTGTGGATGTGTCTGGTGATAGAAGCAAAGTCCGATGCTGTAAAGAGCAATATTGCATAGGAACCTGGATGTCAGGTCCATGAATCAAGGCAAACTGGAAGTAGTCAAACAAGAGATGGCAAGAGTAAATGTCAACATTCTAGGAATTAGTGAACTAAAATGGACTGGAATGGGTGAATTTAACTCAGAGGACCATTATATCTACTACTGCGGGCAGGAATCCCTCAGAAGAAATGGAGTGGCCATCATGGTCAACAAAAGAGTCCGAAATGCAGTACTTGAATGCAATCTCAAAAACGACAGAATGATCTCTGTTCGTTTCCAAGGCAAACCATTCAATGTCACAGTAATCCAAGTCTATGCCCCAACCAGTAACGCTGAAGAAGGTGAAGTTGAACGGTTCTATAAAGACCTACAAGACCTTTTAGAACTAACACCCAAAAAAGATGTCCTTTTCATTATAGGGGACTGGAATGCAAAAGTAGGAAGTCAAGAAACACCTGGAGTAACAGGCAAATTTGGCCTTGGAATATGGAATGAAGCAGGGCAAAGACTAATAGAGTTTTGCCAAGAAAATGCACTGGTCATAGCAAATACCCTCTTCCAACAACATAAGAGAAGACTATACATGGACATCACCAGATGGTCAACACTGAAATCAGATCAATTATATTCTTTGCAGCCAAAGATGGAGAGGCTATATACAGTCAGCAAGAACAAGACCAGGAGCTGACTGTGGCTCAGACCATGAACTCCTTATTGCCAAATTCAGACTGAAATTGAAGAAAGTAGGGAAAACCACTAGACCATTCAGGTATGACCTAAATCAAATCCCTTATGATTATACAGTGGAAGTAAGAAATAGATTTAAGGGCCTAGATCTGATAGATAGAGTGCCTGATGAACTATGGAATGAGGTTCGTGACATTGTACAGGAGACAGGGATCAAGACCATCCCCATGGAAAAGAAATGCAAAAAAGCAAAATGGCTGTCTGGGGAGGCCTTACAAATAGCTGTGAAAAGAAGAGAATAACAAAGCAAAGGAGAAAAGGAAAGATATAAACATCTGAATGCAGAGTTCCAAAGAATAGCAAGAAGAGATAAGAAAGCCTTCTTCAGCGATCAATGCAAAGAAATAGAGGAAAACAATAGAATGGGAAAGACTAGGGATCTCTTCAAGAAAATCAGAGATACCAAAGGAACATTTCATGCAAAGATGGGCTCAATAAAGGACAGAAATGGTATGGACCTAACAGAAGCAGAAGATATTAAGAAGAGGTGGCAAGAATACACAGAAGAACTGTACAAAAAAGATCTTCACAACCCAGATAATCATGATGGTGTGATCACTGACCTAGAGCCAGACATCCTGGAATGTGAAGTCAAGTGGGCCTTAGAAAGCATCACTACGAACAAAGCTAGTGGAGGCGATGGAATTCCAGTGGAGCTATTCCAAATCCTGAAAGATGATGCTGTGAAAGTGCTGCCCTCAATATGCCAGCAAATTTGGAAAACTCAGCAGTGGCCACAAGACTGGAAAAGGTCAGTTTTCATCCCAATCCCAAAGAAAGGCAATGCCAAAGAATGCTCAAACTACCACACAATTGCACTCATCTCACACGCTAGTAAAGTAATGCTCAAAATTCTCCAAGCCAGGCTTCAGCAATATGTGAACCGTGAACTTCCTGATGTTCAAGCTGGCTTGAGAAAAGGCAGAGGAACCAGAGATCAAATTGCCAACATCCGCTGGATCATGGAAAAAGCAAGAGAGTTCCAGATAAATATCTATTTCTGGTTTATTGACTATGCCAAAGCCTTTGACTGTGTAGATCATAATAAACTGTGGAAAATTCTGAAAGAGATGAGAATACCAGACCACCTGATCTGCCTCTTGAGAAATTTGCATGCACGTCAGGAAGCAATACTTATAACTGGACATGGAACAATAGACTGGTTCCAAATAGGAAAAGGAGTATGTCAAGGCTGTATATTGTCACCCTGTTTATTTAACTTCTATGCAGAGTACATCATGAGAAACGCTGG
The DNA here is from genome assembly GCA_935064755.1 of Tragelaphus eurycerus. Classification (NCBI taxonomy): domain Eukaryota; kingdom Metazoa; phylum Chordata; class Mammalia; order Artiodactyla; family Bovidae; genus Tragelaphus; species Tragelaphus eurycerus. The sequence goes on along the minus strand of CAKXYN010000034.1, from coordinate 3,119,721 downwards.
GCTGGAAGAAACACAAGTTGGAATCAAGATTGCTGGGAGAAATATCAATAACCTCAGATACACAGATGACACCACCCTTCTGGCAGAAAGTGAAGAGGAACTCAAAAGCCTCTTGATGAAAGTGAAAGTGGAGAGTGAAAAGGTTGGCTTAAAGCTCAACAGTCAGAAAATGAAGATCATGGCATCTGGTCCCATCACTACATAGGAAATAGATGGGGAAACAGTGGAAACAGTGTCAGACTTTATTTTTGGGGGCTCCAAAATCACTGCAGATGGTGACTGCAGCCATGAAATTAAAAGACGCTTACTCCTTGGAAGGAAAGTTATGACCAACCTAGATAGCATATTCAAAAGCAGAGACATTACTTTGCCAACAAAGGTTCACCTAGTCAAGGCTATGGTTTTTCCTGTGGTCATGTATGGATGGGAGAGCTGGACTGTGAAGAAGGCTGAGCGCCAAAGAATTGATGCTTTTGAACTGTGGTGTTGGAGAAGACTCTTGAGAGTCCCCTGGACTGTAAGGAGATCCAACCAGTCCATTCTGAAGGAGATCAGCCCTGGGATTTCTTTGGAAGGAATGATGCTAAAGCTGAAACTCCAGTACTTTGGGCACCTCATGCGAAGAGTTGACTCATTGGAGAAGACACTGATGCTGGTAGGGATTGAAGGCAAGAGGAGAAGGGGACGACAGAGGATGAGATGGCTGGATGGCATCACTGACTCGATGGCTGTGAGTCTGAGTGACCTCCGGGAGTTGGTGATGCACAGGGAGGCGTGGCATGCTGCGATTCATGGGGGTCACAAAGAGTCGGACACGACTGAGCGACTGATCTGATCTAATCTGAAAAGGGTGATAGGCCGTAAGGCCAGGCATGAAGTCTGAAGACGGCTCTCTGAAATGAAGTGAAAGTCGCTCAGTTGTGACCTAAATTTGAAATTCCCCCAGATAGTTTTGTATTTTCTCTATATAATACTTTCCAAACAGTAGGCTTTACCTTTTCACCCTGTGCCTCTTGTTGTTTTTTCCTCACAAGTGTTTGCCTTTTTGCATTCTTCTCTTCTTCTTCTAAGATATCAAAATATATAAGTGCTTTTTAATTCCCATATATCCATAAGTTGAATGTTATTCTCTCTGAAAATCATCTGTACATCTTCACATTTGGGGAGAGAAAAGCTTTCAAAAAACAGATTTATTTTTCAAATAATAAAGATCAGATAGACACAGACAGTTGAAACAAAGAAATCTGCAAGAAATTTCTTTTTGTAAGAAATTTCAATCTGTAGGAAAAGGTCTGTTCTGAAACAAAAACTTTCTGACATGTATTAATGTTGCGTGTTACAGTTTTGGTAGGGAGACTTCAAGAATAATGATGGTAGGTTTTTTCCTGCAGGTGCTGGATAGGGTTTTAGCAGCTCTACAGAAGCCCATTCCCACACATGAGGTGTAGAATACTGTGCTCTAGCTATTTGGTCACCCTTGGACATGACGGTAAAAGGAATACGCCTAGATTCTCAACGTGGAGTGTGAGTGGCAACTCTTTCAGTGACTTAACCAATATTAGATTATAAGCCACTGAATGTCAAGAGAAGGGATCTCTGCTGTTGTATAGACCTTTTAAAGTTTGGGTTAGAAATGATATAGTTTCAGATGTATATACAAGAAAAACGAGCAATTTCTCATAAAAATATTGAGGTACAGCCCATTCAAAATTGTTAACTAAAGTTGTAAGTATTACTCTACCATGAAATTACACAGCACAAATGAATGCTAAAATAATGCTTATTGTGCAAAAGTTCTCGAATAAAGGAAAGAAATTTCAGTAGAAAAGTATAAAAGGGTAGCATAAACAGTAAACTTACCTTTCAGATAAACTTGGGAAGGTTTAAGCGAGTTAACCCATGAGGTAGTCACAGAAATAATTAATGTAAGAAGAGCAAGCAGTAGGAAAATCCGGCCACACAGCAAAATTAGATCTTTGATTCCTTATAAAGGTTAAAAAAATTACAATTACAATTCAAAACATTTTTCTTGATACTAATAATGAGTACTAATACATTAGAAGATTATCTGTCTAGAAAAGTATAGTAAAATTTAAGGTATGTAACTGTCTAAAGATTTTTCATATAGTCTCCTTTGGGCAACAGAATTCATCATGACTGTCATTACCAGAACAAGTTTTCAGAAAACGATTCTAGAACATCTTATCTCTCAGGAATACAAGTATAATCTGAGTGACTGGCTATATTATAAATATATGACTATCAATAATGCATACATTCTGGTTTCCTTTCTGCCCAGAGAAGGAAAGAAAATAATCCACATAACTGGGAATTAAATTGTGATAGTATCATCTTATCAGATTCTAGTTCTATTTAAAAAAGCCACTCCCACTGAAACACCAAATTCTTCTCACAGGTAAATTATGCAACTCTGTACTTCTCTGTTGCTCAATATTTACTTCATCATTTGTAAATAAATTTACTAGATACATGTTTGCCTAGAAAAAAATTAAAATTTCAGTACTTTTATTATTTTAAGAACCAAATGAAAATTAACCAGCAAAAATGTAACAAGTACCTTCTTTGTGTAATACACTTTGCCAAATGGTAGGGCGTGTACGTATAAAGTTGGATTAAAAATGGTTTCCACCCTCCACGAATTTCTAGTTTTGTTATGTAATTCTCAAAAGTTACCAGGCAAAAGTATAGAGGAACCATCTTACCAGTGTGATGGGGGCTGGCAGTTAGTCAAATAACTAAGAATTAACAAAGGAATCATATATACAGACTTAAATATTTTATTTTTAACTGAAAACATATATACACGCACACATACATACACACACACACATATTATGTATCACCCTTAAAAAAATAAGCAATTTAAAATTTTTTAAAGTTTTTTTGTTTTCTTATGCATTACAGCCCCTCCAACCTCTGCCAGCATTAACTACTGATTCAGGTATTGTTCAATATGACATGTAATTAACTCATATTTAGAGAAACAAATGCTGTATGGAATTTATGTTCCACAACACTGCTTTTTGTTCTAACAAGCAAGCAATTTCAAATGGGAATACAAAAGAACTAGATTTATGTGTACACCTCTCAAGTAAGAAATTTTTAAATTAAGTTGAGGTGTTTTGTTTATACTATGCTCAAGAGCCCATACGAAAGACACTTCAAAGAATAACAAATGTGACGAACCAGCATTAAAACACTTAGCTTAAGTATAAGTAAAACTGTATCAGCAATGAATGCTTTTACAGAGTAGAAAAAAAATGAATCATTTCTCAATATATGTCCAAAAATAGAGCACAGGTGAATGAACATGTCTGAATTCTCTTTGGTAATTCAATTAGCAGTTCAGCTAAAAGTAGCAGTATCTCTAAGTCCTGGTCCAAACATAACTAGCCCTGCAGCTGTTGCACTGAGATGTATGATTTTTAAAATAGACTAAAATACTGTTACTGGATATTTGCAGAACCAGTAACAAGAAACCAAAGTAGACAACCACCAGTTCACAATTGTGAGAGGATTCTAGAAGAAAGGAGTTAAGTGAAAAGGTATAAAACTAAGTGGAAAGGCAACAAGGAGCCCAGTTGCATTTTCTAGAATTTTTACTTTTATTAAATTATATATTGTGATAAGTGATGGGAATACAAAAAAAGAAGGTAGGGGGCCTCTGTGCTCAAGAAGTATATTATCCTGTGGTCAGAGCTTATCGTGTGAACATCTCCTTCTGCAACTGAGTAACCACCTTCTCATTGACTAGTGACTCAAATAATGTGCAAAGTAGATTATAGATGAGCAGAATAACAGTGAATTCTGTAAGGTAAGGAAGCAGGTAGATTCTGGAATAAGTGTGAATTTAACACTTCTGTCTATCATTTAGATAAAGGTCTTGTTAGAGTCCAATATGGCTGGAAACTTCTAGAGAATGTCTGCAGATTTTTTAAAAGGCATTTTATTTTAATTTCTTATTTCAAGCAACGTTCTGGGTACCTGAGTTCTTGGGGGTAGGGGTAACGAGAGGAAATATACAAAGTTAAATTTCATCATGGTCTCTCAATTCCCTTCTTCCCTCTCTCTTTCCTTCTCATCCAGTCATTGATTTATGCATGTATGCAGCGACTAAAGATTGAACACCTGCCTTCTGCAGCGAGAGTGCAAATCCTAACCAATTCCAGGGAATTCTCACAGTGGCCAATTTTAGAAGTGAGTTTAATAAGGGAGACAGACATGTAAACAGATCATTAATATGTCCAAAAATGAATGAATTCTCCACCAGTCCATGTCTCCTTTCATTTTTCCCTTTATCACTCATACCACCAACTGCTTGAAGTTGTTCTTTGCCACAGGTAGGAGTCATCCTGGAATCTCTGCTTTCCGTCACCCAAATCATTAATCCATCAACATCCCTGCTGATTCTACTTGGCTAAAATCCCAAATCTGTATGCATTTCACCTCCTCTGTTAGTCCAGGCCAACTGTCATCATGACTTCCCTACTTCAGAAGCCTAACACGCCTCACTGCTTCTGTTGTAGCATCCTTGCAAAACATTCTCCACACAGAACCCAGTGACCTCTATGCTATGCTATGCTAAGTCACTTCAGTCGTGTCCGACTCTGTGTGACCCCATAGACGGCAGCCTACTAGGCTCCCTCGTCCCTGGGATTCTCCAGGCAAGAACACTGGAGTGGGTTGCCATTTCCTTCTCCAATGCATGAAAGTGAAAAGTGAAAGTGAAGTCACTCCGTCGTGTCCGACCCTCAGCGACCCCATGGACTGTAGCCCACCAGGCTCCTCCATCCATGGGATTCTCCAGGCAAGAGTACTGGAGTGGGGTGCCATTGCCTTCTCTGATGACAAACCTAGACAGTGTATTAAAAAGCAAAGACACCACTTGGCTGACAAAAGTCTGTATGGTCAAAGCTATGGTTTTTCCAGTAGTCATGTACAGATGTGAGAGTTGGATCATAAAGAAGGCTGAGGACAAGAAGACTTGATGCTTTCCAATTGTGGTGCTGAAAAAGACTGTGGAGAGTCCCTTGGAATGCAGGGGAAGCAAACCAGTCAATCCTAAAGGAAATCAACCCTGAATGTTCATTGGAAGGACTGATGCTGAAGCTGAAGCTCCAATACTTTGGCCACCTAATGCGAAGAACTGATTCATTTGAAAAGACCCTGATGCTGGGAAAGATTGAAGGCAGAAGGAGATGGGGTGACAGAGAATGAGATAGTTGGATGGCATCACTGACTCAGTGGACATGAGTCTGAGCAAACTCCAGGAGATAGTGAAGAACAAAGAAGCCTAGTGTGCTGAAGTCCATAGGGTCGCTGTCAAAGTGTCCGACACCACTTAGGGACTGAACAGCAAAAATAGGGATTATAATAATACCCATCTTTTTGCCTTTTCATATTGATTGTAAAGCGGATTAGATGAAATAATGAATGAACAGCATTTAGAATTTGGTGCTAAATCAATGTTACTGATACTATCTTGAGCCAATCTCCCTCTTTGTCTCCTTGATCCAGCCTCAATGGTCTTCATCCTTTCCCTCCAACGCATCACAATTCCTTTGTCTGGAATGTTTTCCGGCTTTTCAAAGGGTTGATTCCTTATCATTTAAATCTCGGCTTAAATTCCTCAGCAGGTTTACCTCCCGTCAGTTTATCTCCTTTTGAGCATTCAACACAATTTGAAAGTCCTGTATATGTTTGCTCCTGTGCTTTCTGCCTCTGTTCCCTTACACGCAAACTTCATCAAATCAAGGGCGACTTTTTCAGCCAACTGCAGTCAACTTCCTCAAGAAGCGGGAGTCTAGCTTTCCCCCTACTAGACCCCTACTCGGACCCCGATCCAGACCTGGATCCGGAAGAGAGAGGCCGGCGCGGTGCAACCTGGGAGTCGTAGTCAAAGCCGCCCAGAGGCATCGCGGCTGGGAAACGGAAATTTAATGCAGTGTTCATGGGGCCGTTACCCGAGTATGAGGGTCAAAAGGGAAAAGCCAACACTTACCCAGATCTGGTATCCCACGCCGGAGCTCCAGACACAAGAGGGGGAGAGCAGAGAGTAGAAAAATACCAACAACCCCACGAGAAGCCATAGTGACGGCAGCCCCACTTCCGGGCGGAAGGCCCGCCCCTTCCGGCTGCGTCTTCCTGGGAAAGTGGAGTGGAGACCTTGTTAAGGGAGGAATTTGGGGCGACAGCTAGACCCTGCAGCCGGGTCGTTGGTAAGATTGAGATGAGCCCAGGTTTTTGAACTCATAATCGGTACCGTTAGAACAAATGCAGGACACTTCACGTCACGTGGGCGGTGAGACGGCCTCGCTGGCGCCCGCCTAGTCAAGTCCTGTCAAACGTGCTCTGTCAAGTCAAACGTGGGCTCTGGCGAGGCTGGCCGCACCTGGATTCCGGAGACTGTGAACAAGAGTTGTCAAGAATAAAATGAGGCGTAATAGAAAGCGTACGGGCAGTTGACGCTGTGAGGAGGCAGCCTGGCCCTTTGGCCTTGTGTCCGTAGAGGGTGCTTGTGGACTTTTGAGTCGGAGCAACTGAACGCCACTCTGCCGAAGCACCTTCATCGCCTCAACGGTCTCCGGCCCATTTCGTAGTCTCTGGTTCCTGTGAAAAGATGATTCAAAAGTGGGACCTGGCGCCTAATCCTGGAGACCCGCCACCCCTTCTCCGCTCCGGGTTAGTTTTGCCAGCAGGGTTATTGTTAAAGACTTAACTCGGCCTCACAGTTCTGTGACCTCATTGCCATCCCGTGACTCACCTCCACGGCGCTTCTGCCAAACTACAGCGCAATTAAGCTAGGGAGAGCCTTGCAGTTTACAAGCTTTCATGCTTTGAAAGTTCATTTTCTGACCTAGCTATCAATTTTCCCTCCCTGGCATTTAGTTCAGCTAACATTTATTGAACCCCACAGTTTGGTGCCCGGAGGATTTATGAGACTCAAATAACGTGTAAGTTGGTGAATTTGCCCCCAGGAAGCTAAGAAACTCAGTTTAGTAGCCTTGTAAACAGATAAATACAGCCAGTGCTTGAGTGTTGTGATAAGGATGGGCAGGGGGCTGTAGAACCCTATCCCCAGCGAGGGCTTGAACGCTTTCCTGAAGGAAATCATACCTAAATTATGTCCTAAAGGTTAGGAATTGGGAAAGGCAGCAAGAGGAAGAGTGGGATTTCAAGTTTAGGAAATTGAATGCAGAAAAGCCAGGAATTAAAATACTGCAGTTTGAAGTTTGAGTGGAGGTGTTGCAGTTAGGAGCACACAGGGCTTGGCTCTGTAGGCTAAGAACTTTATCCTGAAAGTGAAGGTGCAAAATAGGAGGGCACAAACTCAAAATCAGTCTAGATGAAGTATTATAAATTTTCATATGGCATACCAATGAAGTAATTAACTATACTGACCCAGAGCTTCTCATTTTTTGTCTACATGAAGAAAGGGAAGAAAGGAAGTTCCACACTTCTTAACTGTCTTCATTTTGGTGTGATTTTCTTGTTTAGGCATTTTGCTTCCTCTCTGTATTTCTACTATAGTCTGTTGGTGACAGCAGTGAGTCTCTGTCAGAACAGTAAAGTGGAGCTTCCTACATACTCTTAAGATTTGCATGATGTTTTAAAACATTTCCCAAACTTTGTTGATTGTGAAGTCTCTTCACCGCAGTTATCTACTTCTATCCACCCCTTCCTCCCACCAGACCACCAAACTAATCCATTCGACTAAAACCAAGTTTCTCACTGCATTAAGGGAGAACACGGATGTATCATAATTTTTGTAGTGTCTTAGAGGGGAATTCAAGGATGATTTTTATAAGGCTTTTCAAATCTAGGTTGGAATGGTTTATGGTAGTCTTTTTGATGTGGAGCTCTAACTGGGATTAGACATAGTACATGGTATAAGAGTTCAGTTCTGGTGGACATAGCAAGATGCAGGACTTGACAGAAGATGTGGCCTCTTTTTGATAAGAACAGGATTTTCCCAGTTGAGTGACCAATTCAGCTTCTTAGTGCATGAGAGGGAAGCTTTTTACCCAGATGAGTAACCTGTTTTTCACATAATTAGATTTTCAGGAAGTTTATAAAGCTAACAATGAAGGCAATTAAGTTATGTGCTGATTTATACCTATCCTTGTTGGCAAGAATTTCCTGGAACAAATAGGAAAGTCATGTTGATTGATGTAAGGTCACAGTTCTCAGTGATCATAATTAAGCTATTGTTTATAGGTGTTTCAGTTCTTGCAATAAAATCTTATATGAACACTTTGAGTATTGTATAAGAGGAAAAATGATGTTAGTTGCTCAGTCATGTCCAACTCTTTGTGACTCCATGGACAGTAGCCCACCAGGCTCCTCTGTCCGTGGTATTTTCCAGGCATGGATACTGGAATGGGTTGCCATTTCCTTCTCTGGGGGAATCTTCCTGACCCAGGATTGAATCAGGGTTTCTTGCATTGCAGTCTGATTCTTTACCATCTGAGCTACCAGGGAAACCTTGGTATAAGAGGAAGGGACTTTTAAATCTTGATCAGATCAGATCAGATGAGATCAGTTGCTCAGTCGTGTCCGACTCTTTGTCACCCCATGAATCGAAGCATGCCAGGCCTCCCTGTCCATCACCAACTCCCAGAGTTCACCCAGACTCACGTCCATCGAGTCAGTGATGCCATCCAGCCATCTCATCCTCTGTCATCCCCTTCTCCTCTTGCCCTCAATCCCTCCCAGCATCAGAGTCTTCTCCAATGAGTCAACTCTTCACATGAGGTGGCCAAAGTACTGGAGTTTCAGCTTTAGCATCATTCCTTCCAAAGAAATCCCAGGGCTGATCTCCTTCAGCATGGACTGGTTGGATCTCCTTGCAGTCCAAGGGACTCTCAAGAGTCTTCTCCAACACCACAGTTCAAAAGCATCAATTCTTCGGCGCTCAGCCTTCTTCACAGTCCAACTCTCACATCCATAAATGACCACAGGAAAAACCATAGCCTTGACTAGATGGACCTTTGTTGGCAAAGTAATGTCTATGCTTTTGAATATGCTATCTAGGTTGGTCATAACTTTCCTTCCAAGGAGTAAGCATCTTTTAATTTCATGGCTGCAGTCACCATCTGCAGTGATTTTGGAGCCCAGAAAGATAAAGTCTGACACTGTTTCCACTGTTTCCCCATCTATTTCCCATGAAGAGATGGGACCAGATGCCATGATCTTCGTTTTCTGAATGTTGAGCTTTAAGCCAACTTTTTCACTCTCCTCTTTCACTTTCATCAAGAGGCTTTTTAGTTCCTCTTCACTTTCTGCCATAAGGGTGGTGTCATCTGCATATCTGAGGTTATTGATATTTCTCCCAGCAATCTTGATTCCAGCTTGTGTTTCTTCCAGTCCAGAGTTTCCCATGATGTACTCTGCATAGATGTTAAATAAACAGGGTGACAATATACAGCCTTGACGTACTCCTTTTCCCATTTGGAACCAGTCTATTGTTCCATGTCCAGTTCTAACTGTTGCTTCCTGACCTGCATACAAATTTCTCAAGAGGCAGGTCAGGTGGTCTGGTATTCCCATCTCTTTGAGAATTTTCCACAGTTTCTTGTGATCCACACAGTCAAAGGCTTTGGCATAGTCAATAAAGCAGAAATAGATGTTTTTCTGGAACTCTCTTGCTTTTTCTATGATCCAGTGGATGTTGGCAATTTGGTCTCTGGTTCCTCTGCCTTTTCTAAAACCAGCTTGAACATCAGGAAATTCACGGTTCACATATTGCTGAAGCCTGGCTTGGAGAATTTTGAGCATTACTTTATTAGATAGTTTATATTAAGTCATTCTCTATTAGCATTCTTAAAACACAAATTTCACATTTTTTTATATTTAAGAAGTGATGCTACCAGTTTTATTTATGTGTAAATAAGTAGAATTGTCAAGACTTCTGTAGTAGTCCAGTGGCTAGGACTGTACTCCCAATGCTAGGGGCCGGGGTTTGGTCCTGGTTGGGGAACTAAATCCCACATGCCACAGCTTGGAGTTTACGTCCTGCAACTAAGGATCTTGTGTGCTATACCTGGGACCTGGTTCAGCCAAGTAAATTAAAAAAAAAAAAATTTAAGTAGGATTGCCATCACATTTTAAAATCGAATCATATTTGATTGAGGGGAAAATGTTTATTAACATGTAGCATGAATTGTATATATTAAGAGTATCCACACTCAGGAAGATGGGGAAGGACAGGGAAGCCTGGTGTGCTACAGTCCGTGGGGTTGCAAAGAGTAAGGCACAACTAACAACAACAAAACTGCTTATGTTACCTAATATTTGAATTTTTATATATAAAAAAAACTAGTTAAGTTTTTTGATAGCTTATGAAAATTTTCAGACAAAAAAGTTGAATAAATTTACAATGACTATCCATATACCCACATTTTATTATGTTGTTTGTTGTTTAACTGCTAAGTTATGTATGACTCTACGACACCATGGTGTGTAGCCCATCATGGGGTTTTCCAGGCCAGAATACTGTAGTAGGTTACCATTTCCTTCTTCAGGGGATCTTTCCAATCCAGGGATCAAACCCGTGTCCTTGCATCTCCTGGTTTGGCAGATGGGTTCTTTACCTCTGAGCCACCCAGGAAGCCCACATTTATACATATTATCATGCTATGCTATGCTAAGTCACTTCAGTTGTGTCCGACTCTGTGCAACCCCAGAGACGGCAGCCCACCAGGCTTCCCTGTCCCTGGGATTCTCCAGGCAAGAACACTGGAGTGGGTTGCCATTTCCTTCTCCAATGCATGAAAGTGAAAAGTGAAAGGGAAGTTGCTCAGTCGTGTCGGACTCTTAGCGACCCCATGGACTGCAGCCTACCAGGCTCCTCCGTCCATGGGATTTTCCAGGCAAGAGTACTGGAGTGGGGTGCCATTGCCTTCTCCGCATATTATCATATATATACATATTATCATATATCTGTCAATCTATCCATTCATCAATAGGTCTTATTTTGACTCATTTCATAGTTGGAGACTTTAGAACATTTTCTCCAAGATACTTCAGTGTGTGTATCATTAACTATATCATATGTGTCTGCATACTTCATATATATACTTCAGCATGCATTTCATTAACTACATTGAAAAGCTAACATCTTAACTCTACCCTTCCTTGGGTTCCAACATAATCATTGTTAAAAGATAAACTGAAACATGTTAAAAATTTTGAGAGTTTGAGCAAAAGTTGATTCGAATCTTCTATCCTGATAGAAAGGAGCTCTGGGGAGCTGAGAAAATGAAGGACTTTACTAGGCAAAAGGGAACAGGAACACAGAAGTTATTTTAGGCAAAACAGCAGGTTAGTTATTGCAAGGCTATTTTAGAGGATGGCAGGGGTCCAGGAAGTAGATTCCCTAACTAGTGCTGATCAGGTGATTCCATTTCTGAAATGGAAATCAGAGCTGAAGCTGAAGGTAAATTCTGCGTTTGGTGGTGTGGGGATTCCCATAATCAAACCAATTTAGGCCTTTTGTCTTGTTTCTTAACCTCATATACTAGTGCAAGATACAAGATTTTTCCCAGAAAGTAACCATTGTTTTGATTTTTTTTTCTACTATAGATTAGCTCTGTCTCTTTTAAAACATCTAAAATCCCATGGACAGAAAGCCTGGCAGGCTATAGTCTGTGGGGTCGCAAAGAGTTGGACACAACTGAGCTCCAAAATCACTGCAGATGGTGACTGCAGCCATGAAATTAAAAGACGCTTACTCCTTGGAAGGAAAGTTATGACCAACCTAGATAGCATATTCAAAAGCAGAGACATTACTTGGCCAACAAAGGTTCTCTAGTCAAGGCTATGGTCTTTCCTGTGGTCATGTATGGATGTGAGAGCTGGACTGTGAAGAAGGCTGAGCGCTGAAGAATTGATGCTTTTGAACTGTGGTGTTGGAGAAGACTCTTGAGAGTCCCTTGGACTGCAAGGAGATCCAACCAGTCCATTCTGAAGGAGATCAGCCCTGGGATTTCTTTGGAAGGAATGATGCTAAAGCTGAAACTCCAGTACTTTGGCCACCTCATGCAAAGAGTTGACTCATTGGAGAAGACTCTGATGCTGGGAGGGATTGAGGGCAAGAGGAGAAGGGGATGACAGAGGATGAGATGGCTGAATGGCATCACTGACTCGATGGATGTGAGTCTGAGTGAACTCCGGGAGTTGGTGATGGACAGGGAGGCCTGGTGTGCTGAGATTCATGGGGTCACAAAGAGTCAGACACAACTGAGCAACTGATCTGATCTGATCTGAGCAACTGAGCACACACAGGACTTCTATAAATGGAATGATAGAAAATGTGCTGTTTGGATTAAGCTTTGTACACACATAATTTTTTAAACTTTTTATTTTGAGATAATTTTAGGTTCACATAGAGTTATAAGAAATAATACAGAGGGAGCACATACATTCTTTACTTAGTTTCCCCCACTGGCAAATTCATTCAAAATTATAGTATAGTTCAGTCAGTCAGACATGACTGAGCGCCTGATCTGATCTGATCTGATCAAGCTTACTCAGATCTTACCAGTTTTACGTACACTTATTTGTCGGTGGGTATTTCGCTGTATACAGTGTTATTACCTGTTTCCTGTGATTGCCACTAGTCAAGATACATAACATACAATAGCTCCATCACTATCTTGTGCCCTACCTTTTTATAGCCACAGGCACTTCATTTTCTATCCTTCATCACCAACCATACCCCAGGCAACCAGTAATCTGTTCTCCATCTTTTTAAGTTTGTCGTTTCAAGAATATTATGTAAAGTGAAATTGTACAGCATTCATTGAAGTGAAAGTCGCTCAGTCGTGTCTGACTCTTTGTGACCCCATGGACTATATAGTCCATGGAATTCTCCAGGCCAGAATACTGGAGCTCATTAACTACAATGAAATACACATCTTTTTTAAAAAATTCACTTATCTTAATTGCACCATTCCTTGAGTACCCATATAAGCATGTTCAAAAACAAACTAGCGACTGGGACTCTTGTGCTCCCAATGCAGGGGCCTGAGTTTGGTCCCTGGTCAGAAAACTGGATCCCACATGCTGTAACTAAAGATGTGCTGCAACTAAAGCCTGGCACAGCCAAATAAATAAATACCTTATAAAAACTTAAAAAAAATTGAACCATATTAAAAATTTTAATATTGGCTTTTGAGATAGGCTTTTTTTCCTCAGTATACTCTCCTTGAAATTTATACAAGCTAAGTGTATCATTATTTATTCTCTCACTTTATTTTGGGGGGCTCCAAAAATACTGCAGATGGTGACTGCAGCCATGAAATTAAAAGACGCCTGCTCTTTGGAAGAAAAGCTATGACCAACCTAGACAGCATATTAAAAAGCAGAGACATTACTTTGCCAACCAAGATCCTTCTAGTCAAAGCTATCATTTTTCCAGTAGTTATGTATGGATATGGTAGTTGGACTATAAAGAAAGCTGAGTGCAGAAGAATTGATGCTTTTGAACTAGGGTGTTGGAGAAGACTCTTCAGAGTCCCTTGAACTGCAAGGAGATCCAACCAGTCCATCCTAAAGGAAATCAGTCCTGAATATTCATTGGAAGGACTGAAGCTGAAACTCCAATACTTTGGCCACCTGATGCAAAGAAGTGACTCATTTGAAAACATCTGATGCTGGGAAAGATTAAAGGTGGGAGGAGAATTGGATGACAGAGGACAAGATGGTTGGATGGCATCACTGACATGCTGGACATGAGTTTGAGTAGGCTCTGGGAGTTGGTGATGGACAGGGAAGCTTGGCTTGCTGCAGTCCATGGGGTCACAAAGAATTGGACATGACCAAGTTACAGAACTGAACTGATAATAAACACATTTTTAGTTTTGTAAGAAAATGCCATATTTATTTTTCAGAGTGACTCTAGAAATTTACTTGGGATCCTGAGCTCCACAGGTGGAGGGAGAAACTCCACAAGGACAGGCAAAGACAGATCAGGGAGCTGTAAGGTGATTGAACCATACAGCTCACATAGGTAAGGAAACATTTAGACTCCAACTGAGCAGCATGGAAGTCCCCCCCAGGAGAGGAATAAACAAAACATTTTATGTAAATGACCAGGTGGTGGTCATTTCTATAAATGAGTAAATAGCAAATATTTTAAGCTTTGGAGGTCATGTTGTAGTCTATCTCAAATACTTAGCTCTACTATTGTGGCACAAAGGCAGCCATTCATAATAAATAATCAAATGGTTATGGCTGTGTTCCAATAAGACTTTATTTACAAAAACAGTCCATTGCTGGATTTGGCCTATAGACCATGGTTTTCTGACCATTCTGTGAGGCATTTATGAGACCACAAGAGAGTTTTACTTAAAGGCTTCTTTGCTGCTGCTGCTGCTGCTAAGTCGCTTCAGTTGTGTCCGACTCTGTGTGACCCCATAGACGGCAGCCCAGCAGGCTTCCCCGTCCCTGGGATTCTCCAGGCAAGAACACTGGAGTAGGTTGCCATTTCTTTCTCCAATGCATGAAAGTGAAAAGTGAAAGTGAAGTCACTCAGTTGTGTCCGACCCTCAGCAACCCCATGGACTGCAGCCTTCCAGGCTCCTCCATCCATGGGATTCTCCAGGCAAGAGGACTGGAGTGGGGTGCCATAGCCTTCTCAAAAGGCTTCTTTAGAACTGCTCTAAAAAAACTTTAGAAAAGAAGTCACAAAAGGATCAAGTTGATCAATAAGTAACAACTTTCTGCAAAAACAGAGCAATACTTTTTAAAGAAAAAGAACAAAATTCAGATATTCAATATCATGTTAACCATTAAATTTTTTAAAATACTATTTTTTTTTTTTGCTGTGGCAGCTATTTTGGCTCTTGCAGCATGTGGGATCTAGTTCCATGAAGTGAAGTGAAGTCACTAAGTCATGTCTGACTCTTTGCAGTCCCATGGACTGTAGCCTACCAGGCTACTCCGTCCATGGGATTTTCCAGGCAGAATACTAGAGTGGGTTGCTACTTCCTTCTGCAGGGGTTCTTCCCAAAACAGGGATTGAACTTGGGTCTCCCGCATTGTAGTCGGACGCTTCCCCACCAGGGAAGAGCCTAGTTCCATGACCAGGGATCAAAC
The DNA here is from genome assembly GCA_935064755.1 of Tragelaphus eurycerus. Taxonomy (NCBI): domain Eukaryota; kingdom Metazoa; phylum Chordata; class Mammalia; order Artiodactyla; family Bovidae; genus Tragelaphus; species Tragelaphus eurycerus. The sequence goes on along the minus strand of CAKXYN010000034.1, from coordinate 3,104,601 downwards.
CTGGGCCTCCTGACTTGAGAGTCTGGAGTCTTAACACTGCACCACTTGGGAAGTCCCTCAGCCATTAAATTAAAAAGTTACTAGGTATGACAAGAAGCAGGAGAAGGTGACACATAAGCAGAAGAAAATCAGGGGAAACAGACTCAGAAATTACATAGATGATTGAATTAGCAGACATGACTTTAAAATAGGCCAACAAGGAAAAATGGCTACATCAAAGTGGTGAAATTATGGATGATTTTTTAAAATTTCTAAATATATATATATAAGGAAAAGTTTCAAATGTTAGCATATTATATAGCTCTAAGTAAAATAATATTGTTTTGCAAACTTTAATATATTCTTTTCTCATTTAATGTTATGTTAAATTGTTCAAAGTTAATTTGTATAGCCCTAATTTATTTTCACTTATGCATACTATTCCAATATAAGAACATGGATGTCTGTTTTTCTGATGAGGGACATTTAATTCCAAGAAAAGAGAAGTGATAAAGACCCAGTTGAGGATACTGATTACCTCTGAAGAGAGGAAGGAGGATGGAAAAGGGATGGATATTTGGAGCTATTCAGTGTGGTAAAACTTCATTTCTTAAGCCAAAATGTGTGGATGTTCATTCACTGTATTATTCTTTTTTCCCTTTTAAAACAATTGAAAAAAGAATAAATAAAAAAATTGAGATATAGTTGAGGTACAATATTATATAAGTTATAGGTGTACAACATAGTGATTCACAATGTTTGAAGATTATATTCCACTTATAGTTATTAATAAATATTGACAATATTCCCTATGTTGCATAATACATCCTTGTAGCTTATTTATTTAATACCTAACAGTGTATCTATTTGTACCTCTTAATCCCCTATTCATATCTTGCCTCTTCTCACTTCTCTCTCCCCACTGGTAACTGGTAATTTGTTCTCTATATCTGTGAGTCCTTTTTGTTATATACACTAGTTTGCTTTATTTTTAGATTCCATATATAAATGATACCATACAGTATTTGTCTTTTTTAAAAATGTATTTTAAATTGAAGCATAGATAATTGCTTTACAATATTGTGTTCGTTTCTGCCATACATCAACATGAATCAACCATATGTCTTCTCCTTGAGCCTCCCTCCCACATCCCACCCCTTATTTCACTTAGCATAATACCTTTCAAGTCCATCCATGATGTTACGGATGGCAAAATGTCGTCATTTTTTTATGACTGAGTAGTATTTCACTGCGGAGAAGGCAATGGCACCCCACTCCAGTACTCTTGCCTGGGAAATCCCATGGACGGAGGAGCCTGGTAGTCTGCACTCCATGGGGTCGCTAGGAGTTGGACACGACTGAGCTACTTTCACTTTTCACTTTCATGCATTGGAGAAGGAAATGGCAACCCACTCTAGTGTTCTTGCCTGGAGAATCCCAGGGACGGGGGAGCCTGGTGGGCTGCCGTCTATGGGGTCGCACAGAGTCGGACATGACTGAAGCGACTTAGCAGCAGTAGCAGCAGCAGTATTTCACTGTGTGTATGTATATATATGTATAATATATAGAACTAATTTTATATATACATAGTTCTAATAATTTTTTTGGTGGCATCTTTAGGATTTTCTACATATAGTATAATCTGCAGGGACACATTTACTTTTTCCTTTCCAATTTGAATTGCTCTTATTTCTTTTTCTTGTCTGATTTTTAAATTACTGATTCAGTTTCCTTGCTGGTAACTCCCCCCCCCGGCCGGGACAGTCTGCTCGTATTTTGTAAGTTTTACTGGTTCAGTTTTGGAATATTGCATGTTTATAGGAATTTTTCCATTCCTCGTAGGTTGCCCATTTTATTGGTGTATAATTGGTCATAGTAATCGCTTATGATCCTTTATATTTCTATGGTGTCAACTATAATGTCTCTTTTTTAATTTCTGATTTTATCGATTTGGGCCTGCTCTTTTTTTTTTTTTGATGGAGCTGGGTAAAAGTTTATCTGTTTTTTTAAATTTTTTTTCTAATCTTTTCAAAGAGTCAGCTCTTAGTTTCATTGATCTTTCCAAATGTTTTTTTAGATCTCAATTTATTTCTGCTCTGATCTTTCTTATTTCTTTCCTTCTATTAACTTTGGGTATTGTTTGTTCTTATTTTTCTAGTTTCTGTAGGTATAAAGTAGGTTACTTATTTGAGGTTTTTCTTGTTTCCTGAAGTAGGCTTGTATTGCTATAAAATTCCCTCTTAGAGCTTCTTTTGCTGCACCCCATAGATTTGACTCAGGGGTAAAGAATCCGCCTTCGATGCAGGAGATGCATCAGGGGCTGCAGGTTCAATCCCTGGATCGGGAAGGTCCCCTGGAGAAGGCAACCCACTCCAGTATTCTTGCCTGGAAAATTCCATAGGCACAGGAGCCTGGTGGGCTATAGTGCATGCAATTGCAAAGAGTCAAACATCACTTAGTGTTTAAACAGCAACAGCAATAAATTCTGAATCATTGTGTTTCCATTTTTACATATCTCTACGTATTTTAAAAATTTCTTCTTTGATTTATTCATTGACCCATTGGTTGTTTAGTAGCATATTGTTTAACCTCCCATGTATTTGTGCTATTGTGCAGGTTTTTTATTAACTTAAAAAGTTACATAAAAGTTCAGTTGTGTCCAACTCTTTGTGACCCCATGGAATAGTCCATGGAATTCTCCAGGCCAGAATACTGAAGTGGGTAGCTGTTCCCTTCTCCAGGGGATCTTCACAACCCAGGGATGGAACCCAGGTCTCCCACATTGCAGGCAGATTCTTTACCAGCTGAGCTACCAGGGAAGCCCATTAGCTTATAGTTGATTTCCAGTCTCATAACGTTGTGGTAGGAGCAGATGCTTGATATGATTTCAGTCTTCTTAAATTTATTGAGACTTGTTTTGTGGCCAGCATGTGATGTATCCTGGAGAATGTTCCATGTGTATTTGAAAAAAGAATGTATTCCACTGCTTTTGGAAGGAGTGTTACATGTATCCATCTGATCTAATGTGTTGGGTAAGGCCAGTGTTTCCCTACTGCTTTTCTGTCTGGATGATCTGTCCAGATATATCTGATATAATATCAAAAATATACAAAGAACTCCAACAACTCAACATCAAAAAAACCAAACCCTGATTTGAAAATGGGAGAGGATCTGAATGGACATTCTCCAAAGAAGAGATACAGATGGCCAACAGATACATGAAAAGATGCTCAACATCACTAATCATCAGGGTGATGTAAATCAAACCCACAATGAGATATCACCTCACACCTGTGAGTGGCTATGATCAAAAAGACAACAAATAACAGGTGTTGGTGATGATGTGGAGAAAAAAGAACACTTGTGTACTGTTGATGGAAATATAAATTGGACAGTGACTATGGAAAACAGTGTGGAATTTCCTCTAGCAATTAAAAATAGGATGACCCTATGATCCAGCAATTCCACTTCTGGATATTTTCCCAAGGAAAACAAAAACACTAATTTGAAAAGGTATATGCACCCATAAGTTCATTTCGTTCTTATTCAAATAACCAAAATAAGGAAGCAACCTAAATGCCCATGGATAGATGAATGGATAAAGAATGAAATGGAATATGACCCAGTCATAAAAAAGAATGGGATATTGTCATTTGTGATAACATGAAGGAAACGAGAAGGTACAGTGCTATGTAAAATAAGTCAGAAAGAGAAAAACAAATAGTGTATGATTTTACTTATATGTGGAATCTAAAAAGAAAAACAAATGACACTCAAAACAGAAATCATAATATACACAGAGAAGAAACAGGTGGCTGCTGGAGTGGGAGGTGATGGGTAGATGAATGAGCAGGTGAGGGAGATTAAGAGGCATAAACTTACAAAACAAGTCATGGGGATGAAATATACATTGTAAAAAAAAGAAGTGATTACAGAAATAATAAAACATGTTTAGATTCAGAATAGGTATATGTGTTATTTCTAAAGCTTTTTAATAATCTCCCCCACCCATATTCTTTGAAAATACATCAGCAAAACAATTAGAGATCAAAAGGGTGAATAAGGTAATCAGTGCATATATGATTTCTGTCTAGATATATCTTCTGAGGGAGTGGCCCATTTTCCAACAAAGGAGCCTTGCTCTTTCCCTTGGAAAAATTCCTCTTATTGTAAAACTTGCTTTTTGTTAATCTCACATTCAATTGTAGTTATTGTTTTCTGTCTCTTCAGTATTTGTTTTCTCAATATGAAACAATGAAATTGTGTAATTGAGTAATCCTTATATTATTTCTTTTCTCATTATTTCTATCCTTCTTATAAATAACTAATTATTTTCACATATGCATCATGAGAAATTTATATTTCATTGAGCAACTGGGATGTGCAAGCTTCTTTGTGTACTACTATTTCCTGTACAGACCTCTCAGATTGTTTATTGAAGTACCATTTCTACCTTCCTTCTAACAATAGCTCTTGACCTATTACCTAAAAGAAGACAGAGTTGTAATATAAATGTCACTTGTGAGTCATGAATACATTTCCTGTAAATTACACTTTAAAAAAATGCATAGGGAGAGGCTACAATTAAAAAAAAAATTTTTTTCCGTTTTTAATGAAAGCTGTAGACAAGATGACTTTATTCCCGCTAATGAAAGCTGTAGACAAGATGACTTTATTCCCGCATCTTCTCAATTGTTTCTTCCTTATGTTTGCCCTTTTCCTTTCCTACTTGGCAAGATTTGGCTTTACATTCAAGGATCTTTTTGCAGTCTTTGTCCATTTTAGTCAGGTGATAACTACCTTGCTGGGGTGAATGCCCACATGGACAGTCATGCCATTAGCCTTCTCTCACTGCACTCGTTCAATGTAAATGATGTATTTCTTCCTGTAAGCCTGAACTATTTTGCCAATTTGCTGCCCTTTGTAATGCCCTCATACAACGTGAACTTCATCATCCTTTCGGATGGGCATGGATTGAACATTGTACTTCTGTCTTAGCTCTTTAGAAAGAGGAGAAGACATAAATTTCCTGAGGATGTGGGAAGGTGCATTGAAATGCCTTTTCGGTTTTTGCTTCGGTCAGAAGTGACAAAGGGATTGAACTTCATTTTGGCTGATAGTGCTTCAGCGATGGCCACAGAAGGGAAGAGCAATTTTTAAAATTTTTTATTGGTTGCACTGGGTCTTCGTTGCTGTGCGAGGGCTTTCTCTAGTTGTGGTGAGCAGGGACAACTCTCTAGTTGCAGTGCTTGTGCTTCTCAGTGTGGCAGCTTCTCTTGTTGTAGACCATGGGCTCTAGGTGCATGGGCTTCAGTAGTTGCGGTGCATGGGCTTAGTTGCCCTGAGGCATGTGGTATCTCCCCAGACCAGGGAGCGAACCAGTGTCTACTGCATTGGTGGGCAGATTCTTAACCACTGTACTACAGTATGAGGCTACAAGTTCTTTTAACAAAATAAAAAGCAATATTCAACATTTTCTCCTACAAAACAAAACAAAAAAAACACTTAAAAAAACTTGGATCTTGTATTCTCACTGAGACAATATCTTTGATAATTTCTTTCCAGTAATGGTTAAGAAAATATGGTTTAGAGTCAGGCCTCCAGGATCTGAATCCTAGCTCTGCCATTCACCAACTGTGTCATCTTATTCAAGTTAAGGCATTTACTGTCTTTGTGCCTTGGTCTCTATTTCCAAAATGGAGATGATAATATTATTTATTTCTTGGGTTCAAAGGAGGGGATAACAGAAAGCTCTTACCATCATGCTTAATAAAGCTATTTTTAAAATATATATATATATATATATATATATATATATTGATTAATTGGTTTGGTTGTGCCAGGCCTGATATGTGGCATGTGGGATCTTCAATCTTCATTGCGGCTTGTGGGATCTTTAGTTGTGGCATGCAAGATCTAGTTCCCTGACCAGGGATCGAACCCAGGCCCCCTGCATTGGGGGCGTGGAATCTTAGCCATTGGATCACCAGAGAAATCCCTAAGAAAGCTCTTAAGGACAGTGCTTGGTTCAATCCATATTAATCACTGGCAAAATGGCAACCCACTCCAATATTCTTTCCTGGAGAATTCCATGGACAGAGGAGCCTAGTGTGCTATAGTCCATGGGGGTCACAAAGATTCAGATACAACTGAGTGACTAACTTTCACTCACACTGTATTATTTTGACAAATATTTCAGTGTCTTTGTAGAAATCACTTAAAATTGTCTAGTGGTCAAAAGAGAAAATTAATGATGAAATTATTAAAACATGAAATAGATGCTTTCCTCTGCTGTTCCTTACAAATTATGGTAGATTATAATGATGTCATAAGACTGCCACACTTGAATAACTTAGTTGATTTTCATTCTCAGCATCCTGAAACTACCTCTTGTTAGCTACATTGACTAAATTTTTTCTTTAACTGACATTTCTTTGCTTGAAGAAGAGTTTAGTTACAGTCTGAAGTCTTCAAGTGCTGGGGATATGGCTACCTGTTCCTTCCCACCAAAGTCAAAAGTTCAAAAAGGAAAAACATTTATATGAATATAATATATATTTTTTTCCAATCTTGTGGCCACTGCTGAGTTTTCCAAATTTGCTGGCATATTGAGTGCAGCACTTTCACAGCATCATCTTTCAGGATTTGGAATAGCTCCACTGGAATTCCATCACCTCCACTAGCTTTGTTCCTAGTGATGCTTTCTAAGGCCCACTTGACTTCACATTCCAGGATGTCTGGCTCTAGGTCAGTGATCACACCATCATGATTATCTGGGTCGTGAAGCTCTTTTTTGTACAGTTCTTCTGTGTAGTCTTGCCACCTCTTCTTAATATCTTCTGCTTCCGTTAGGTCCACACCATTTCTGTCCTTTATCGAGCCCATCTTTGCATGAAATGTTCCTTTGGTATCTCTGATTTTCTTGAATAGATCCTTAGTCTTTCCCATTCTATTGTTTTCCTCTATTTCTTTGCATTGATCGCTGAAGAAGGCTTTCTTATCTCTTCTTGCTATTCTTTGGAACTCTGCATTCAGATGCTTATATCTTTCCTTTTCTCCTTTGCTTTTCGCTTCTCTTCTTTTCACAGTTATTTGCAAGGCCTCCCCAGACAGCCATTTTGCTTTTTTGCATTTCTTTTCCATGGGGATGGTCTTGATCCCTGTCTCCTGTACAATGTCACGAACCTCATTCCATAGTTCATCAGGCACTCTGTCTATCAGATCTAGGCCCTTAAATCTATTTCTCACTTCCACTGTATAATCATAAGGGATTTGATTTAGGTCATACCTGAAGTGTGAAAGTGCTGCACTCAATATGCCAGCAAATTTGGAAAACTCAGCAGTGGCCACAAGATTGGAAAAGGTCAGTTTTCATCCCAATCCCAAAGAAAGGCAATGCCAAAGAGTGCTCAAACTACCGCACAATTGCACTCATCTCACACGCTAGTAAAGTAATGCTCAAAATTCTGCAAGCCAGGCTTCAGCAATATGTGAACCGTGAACTTCCTGATGTCCAAGCTGGATTTAGAAAAGGCAGAGGAACCAGAGATCAAATTGCCAACATCCGCTGGATTATCGAAAAAGCAAGAGAGTTCCAGAAAAACATCTATTTCTGCTTTATTGACTATGCCAAAGCCTTTGACTGTGTAGATCACAATAAACTCTGGAAAATTCTGAGAGAGATGGGAATACCAGACCACCTGATCTGCCTCTTGAGAAATCTGTATGCAGGTCAGGAAGCAACAGTTAGAACTGGTCATGGAACAACAGACTGGTTCCAAATAGGAAAAGGAGTATGTCAAGGCTGTATCGGGGAAGGCAATGGCACCCCACCCCAGTACTTTTGCCTGGAAAATACCACGGACGGAGGAGCCTGGTAGGCTCCAGTCCATGGGCTCGCTTGGAGTCGGACACGACTGAGCGACTTCAGTTTCACTTTTCACTCTCATGCATTGGAGAAGGAAATGGCAACCCACTCCAGTATTCTTGCCTGGAGAATCCCAGGGACCGGGGAGCCTGGTGAGCTTCCGTCTATGGGGTTGCACAGAGTCGGACACGACTGAAGAGACTTAGCAGCAGCAGCAGCAGCAGCAGCAGCAAGCAAGGCTGTATATTGTCACCATGTTTATTTAACTTATATGCAGAGTACATCGTGAGAAATGCTGGACTGGAGGAAACACAAGCTGGAATCAAGATGGCCGGGAGAAATATCAATAACCTCAGATATGCAGATGATACCACCCTTATGGCAGAAAGTGAAGAGGAACTAAAAAGCCTCTTGATGAGAGTGAAAGTGGAGAGTGAAAAGGTTGGCTTAAAGCTCAACATTCAGAAAACGAAGATCATGGCATCTGGTCCCATCACTACATGGGAAATAGATGGAGAAACAGTGGAAACAGTGTCAGACTTTATTTTTCTGGGCTCCAAAATCACTGCAGATGGTGACTGCAGCCATGAAATTAAAAGACGCTTACTCCTTGGAAGGAAAGTTATGACCAACCTAGATAGCATATTCAAAAGCAGAGACATCACTTTGCCAACAAAGGTTCGCCTAGTCAAGGCTATGGTCTTTCCTGTGGTCATGTTTGGATGGGAGAGCTGGACTGTGAAGAAGGCTGAGCGCCGAAGAACAGATGCTTTTGAACTGTGGTGTTGGAGAAGACTCTTGAGAGTCCCTTGGACTGCAAGGAGATCCAACCAGTCCATTCTGAAGGAGATCAGACCTGAGATTTCTTTGGAGGGAATGATGCTAAAGCTGAAACTCCAGTATTTTGGCCACCTCATGCGAAGAGTTGACTCATTGGAGAAGACTCTGATGCTGGGAGGGATTGAGGGCAGGAGGAGAAGGGGACGACAGAGGATGAGATGGCTGGCTGGCATCACTGACTCGATGAATGTGAGTCTGAGTGACCTCCGAGAGCTGGTGATGGATAGGGAGGCCTGGCGTGCTGCAGTTCATGGGGTCGCAGAGAGTCGGACACGACTGAGCGACTGATCTGATCTGATCTGAATATATATTTTTAAATATTTTTATTTATTTATTTATTTGCCTGCACTGGGTCAATCTTAGTTGCAGCATGTGGGATCTAGTTCCTGGACTAGGGATCAAACCCGGGTCCCCTGCACTGATAGTATGGGGTCTCAGGCATTGGACCACCAGGGAAGTCCTGACCATAAAATATTTTAGATTCAAATAATACATTATGAATCTTTGTTCAACATATTGCATGGGATTATGTACTTAGGGGATGGAAAGTTTTCTCTATTAAAACCAGCAGAGATGTAGACCTTGACCTCCATTAATCATCTTTATGTTTGCTTTATGGCGTCATTGTCCTCCCATATTTCCTGGTTCAAGACTTGCCATCTTTGACTCTTGTGCCCTCTCCCCAATCTGTCAATTTCACTTCCTTAGTTTGTCCAACCTGTTCCTTCCTGTCTGTTCTCAATACTGCCACCTATTAGCTTTGCCTCCTACACTGCCAGTTTCACCATTTCCAATCTATTTCATCTATTTCCAGGGAAAGACACCTCTGAGAAATCTCCAGAGGCTACTGCCTGTGGAATAATGTCTAAACACCTTAGCCTGCTTACTAGCAAGGCTTTCCAGGACTCCACGCATCTCCCATCGCCCCCTTCAAGCTGCCTATGGTTCAGCCAATCAGCACTGCTCTGCTTACTACTTCCTCTTACTGCTAGCTCACTTCCTCCATTCTAAGTTATTTTCTTTGTTTGACATGCCTGTCTTCTTTCTGTAAGTCTTCCTACTTCACACATGAAGAAAGGACTCTCAGAGGGATTAAGTGACTATGATCGCGCCTTTGGGGTGGGGGTGAGGGGGGATGAGTTGAGGCGGATATGAAACCAAGTTTCTCTGACTCAGACTCTTTACTCCTAAGTACTTGCGAATATTTCTTAAGAACAAGGATATTCTCTTATTTAGCCACAGTACAATTCTCAAACTCAGGAAACTTAACATCAATGTAGTATTATTGTATATTATACAGTTCAGTTCAGTTCAGTTGCTCAGTCGTGTCTGACTCTTTGTGACCCCATGAATCTCAGCAAGCCAGGCCTCCCTGTCTATCACCAACTCCCGGAGTTCACTCAGACTCACATCCATCGAGTCAGTGATGCCAAACAGCCATCTCATCCTCTGTCGTCCCCTTCTCCTCCTGCCCCCAATCTCTCCCAGCATCAGAGTCTTCTCCAATGAGTCAACTCTTCGCATGAGGTGGCCAAAGTACTGGAGTTTCAGCTTTAGCATCATTCCTTCCAAAGAAATCCCAGGGCTGATCTCCTTCAGAATGGACTGGTTGGATCTCCTTGCAGTCCAAGGGACTCTCAAGAGTCTTCTCCAACACCACAGTTCAAAAGCATCAATTTTTCGGCGCTTAGCTTTCTTCAAAGTCCAACTCTCACATCCATACATTACCAGTGGAAAAACCACAGCCTTGACTAGACGAACCTTTGTTGGCAAAGTAATGTCTCTGCTTTTGAATATGCTATCTGGGTTGGTCATAACTTTCCTTCCAAGGAGTACTGCTAAGTCACTTCAGTCATGTCCGACTCTGTGCGATCCCATAGACAGCAGCCCACCAGGCTCCTTTGTCCCTGGGATTCTCCAGGCAAGAATACTGGAGTGGGTTGCCATTTCCTTCTCCAATGCATGAAAGTGAAAAGTCAAAGTGAAGTCGCTCAGTCGTGTCAGACTCTTAGCAACCCCATGGACTGGAGCCTACCAGGCTCCTCCATCCATGGGATTTTCCAGGCAAGAGTACTGGGGTGGGGTGCCATTGCCTTCCCCGTTTGTACCCTACAGAACTGGTCTAATTGTAGAACAGTATTATACCTAATAGACCCTCCAACTGGCCACTGTTCGCCGTCCTCCAATGGATACTGTGGCCATGCAGTATCACATAGGAAGACCAGGTGTGTCTTCTTTAAGCCCTGGGTATCAAATCTATCCCAGTTTTTTAGGATACAGTTCAAAGGAGTGAGGCTGGAATTGTTAGCTCCCATCTGTAAGAAAGAAAAAAAAAGCGACCAGCGCCATTTTTCTACTGGAGGCGTCCCTCCCTGCTCTAGATGGGGGTGTAGACAGACGTCACACCAAAAGCTTTTCCTTCCTGGTCGGACTTAGTCTGTCCCTTACCGACACAGTGTCTTTTAATTTCATGGCTGCAATCACCATCTGCAGTGATTTTGGAGCCCCCCAAAATAAAGTCTGACACTGTTTCCCCATCTATCTGCCATGAAGTGATGGGACCAGATGCATGATCTTCGTTTTCTGAATGTTGAGCTTTAAGCCAACTTTTTCACTCTCCTCCTTCACTTTCATCAAGAGGCTTTTTAGTTCTTCACTTTCTGCCATAAGGGTGGTGTCATCTACATATCTGAGGTTATTGATATTTCTCCCGGCAATCTTGATTCCAGCTTGTGATTCTTCCAGCCCAGCGTTTCTCATGATGTACTCTGCATAGAAGTTAAATAAACAGGGTGACAATATACAGCCTTGATGTACTCCTTTTCCTATTTGGAACCAGTCTGTTGTTCCATGTCCAGTTCTAACTGTTGCTTCCTGACCTGCGTACAAATTTCTCAAGAGGCAGGTCAGGTGGTCTGGTATTCCCATCTCTTTCAGAATTTTCCACAGTTTATTGTGATCCACACAGTCAAAGGCTTTGGCATAGTCAATAAAGCAAAAATAGATGTTTTTCTGGAACTCTCTTGCTTTTTCCATGATCCAGCGGATGTTGGCAATTTGATCTCTGGTTCCTCTGCCTTTTCTAAAACCAGCTTGAACATCTGGAAGATCATGGTTCACATATTATACAAGCCATATTCAAATTTCACCAATCATCCTTTATAGGAAAATTTCCCCATCCAGAATCCCATCTAGGATCAAACTTGGCCCTTCATTCTCTTAGTTCTTCAATCTTCTTTAACCTGGAATAGTTCCTGAGCTTGCTTTGTTTTTAAGACACTTATAGCTTTTAAAGCGTACAAGTCAGTTATTTGTATAATTTCCCACCCTGTGGCTTTTTCTGAATAGATTCAGGTGGCTTTCATGAATAGATTCTGGTTATGGATTTTTAGCAGGAATACTACATAAGTGAAGTTGTATTATTCTTACTGCATTGCATCGCCAGGCACGTAATGAGAGCTGTCCCACTTTATTCGCCTTTGACCACTGGAATAGGGTGGTATGTGGACTACTGTAAAGCCACCAGTTTCCCCTTTGTGGTCAGTAAACAATCTTTGGGGACATATTCTGACTGTGTAAATAACTTTCCTCCTCAAACTTTCACCCAATGGTTTAATGTTTAATGACACAGCGATCACTATGAGAGTTGTAAGATGATTTTTTTAAAAAACTGAACAGTTTCATCTACATTTACTACATGGCAGTCTAGTGAAAGGAGCAACTTTCCCATTTTTTTTCTCTATTCCTTTTTAATCAGGAAAAGAAAACAAAAATAATCCAAACAAAAACTTAAAAGAATTGGATACTAGTCTAACTGGAGTGCGGTTGATTCTCCTTCCCCTGGCACATGCGGGGCCTAAGCTTCTCTCAGACCGGACCTTTACTTCTCTGCCTACAACCCTCTCAGCCACGTGAGTGACGGGCGCTGACCACACAAAGTGGTGTGGCGTTGAGAGCCTCCAGATATTCTAAAATGACACCCCAGTCTCGACAGCCTGGGAGGAAATGATTTTGTGTGTCCACCTCTACGCTATCTTTATGCTTCAACTTTTGAACACAAAAACATTTGTTTCAAAGCCTCCCAAACCGTGCTTAAAGTATCATCTGGTGGTGGTGATGGGGGCTGGGTGGAGGGTTTAAAATGTAGATTGCTCGGGTCCTGCCCCAAAGCTTCTGATTTAGTAGACCTGGGTTAGGGTCCAGGGATCAGGTGGCCTGCGGATTAAACCTTGAGAAACATCACCCTCAAAATGATTGTGGGCAAGTCTCCTGTCCTGGAGAAGTCGGGCGCCACTGGCAATTCCCAAGGGGCTCGCTCAGAAAAGGCTGGGGGAACAAAAAGGGGCATTCATCCTTCCTCCACCCATCCGACTTCAGAAACCTACATCCGGCTGATGCCACTCGGGTGCGGGGACCCAGGTGCTGGGGAGAACACGTAGGCGGCGAGATCGGGAAAGACATCCCCCTTTGGAGCAGGGAGGGCTGGCTCGCAAGCACGAGGGGACGCAGAGGGGTCGACACCGCCCCTCGGCGCCGGTCCGCCCCAGCGCAGCCGTGCCCGAGGGCTCCACCCCTACCCCGCCCCGCTCCCAGCGGAGCACCGCGCGGCGGCTGAGTGCTTAGTCACGGTGAGGCTGCGCCGGCCCCGGGGCCCGCACGCCCTCCTCCTTCCCGGGGCCCGCCCCCGGCCGCACCCCCAAGGCGCGCACTTCCGCGCGCATGGCCCTGCTGGCCCGGACTCTAATCGCGAGCGCGGGACACGGCTGGCTGCGGACGGCGCGCGCCTTCTCCAGCTCCGCGCCACCTCCGGCCGGGCCAGCCCGCGCCTTCTCCCGCGCCATGGCGTGCAAACAGGAGCCGCAGCCGCCGTGCCCGCCGCTCAGCGCCGGCGCCGAGATCTCGTACGACTACCTGGTGATCGGCGGCGGCTCGGGCGGGCTGGCCAGCGCTCGCCGGGCAGCGGAACTGGGCGCCCGGGCGGCCGTGGTAGAGAGACACAAGCTGGGCGGCACATGCGTGAGTATCCCTGGTTCCTGGCGCTTCTCCTAGTGCCTGGGTCCGTGCCGAGCAGCGTCCCGAAGCCCCGCTTTGTGTCCTCTGCTCTCTGCAGAAACAGCCTCTGTTCTTCCCTAGTGCGATCCACCCCCACCCCCGCCCCCCGCCGCCAGCGCAGCGCTTCCCGCTTCGCCTCGCGGGTCGGAGTCAGGATCCCAGCGGGTATAGAGGAAGGAAGTATAAAAGGACTTATCCGCAACCCCCGAAGCTAAGCCTTCATCCTTTCTGGCGCAGGTGTCATCCTAACGGTGGCCCGAGGTGATTAAATTTAACAGAACTTTCCTACATCCTCACTCCTCTGGGTGGAAGGATATTATTGTATTCCATGCTGGATCTCAACATCAGACAGACCCTTGAAACAAAACTGCGTGGAGAAAAATTGCCGCTCGCCCGCGTCTCTCTGGGGGCAGGGGGGAGGAAAGATGGAGTGTGTGCAGTTCACTGGGGATCCTGGGGCTCTCCCTTCAGTTTCAAGGGCAGAATGAGTTACAGCAGCGATTGTCTCTCTTGGCTACACATTCAAGTCACCTTGAAGAGTTGAAAAAAATTCTGCTTAACCCGGGTGCAACCTCCGCTTTGGCGATTCTGAATTGCAGCCAAGGTTGAGAATCACCGACTGCAGTTTACGTGGTTGTAGGATTTACTATTAAATGATTTTACAGATCTTTCGTTGGGGCGGGATTTTAAAACTACCTCTCCGCCAAAGAGGGTTGTAAATCCAGCGATTCAGAAACTACTCATTTAAAAAACAAGTTCAAGTTATTGATGAGGGCTTTTCTGTCGCAGGACTTGGGTGAGGTACTTTCGCTGTTGGTATTATCCCAGGGACTTTGCTGGCGGTCCAGTGGTAACACTCCACGATTCCGTTGCAGGCGTCGTGAGCTCGATCCCTGAGTCTGAGAATTAAGATCCCGCGTGCCTCGCATGCTCCTAAAAAAAAGAGAAAAGTTGTATCTAAGAGTCCCTTGATTTGGGAATGGGTTCTTGAAGTTCCTTTGGAGAAAGATGCTTAAAGGACACTACATTGGGAACTCCTTAAAGCGGGTTTGTATGTTTTCAGCCTCTTATCACTTTAACAAATTCCCTGCTCAGTAACCGTATGTGAATGAAACTCAAAATTAACAGCTGTGAAAGGTTAAAGGAGACAGGACACTGTCTCTAGTGTCCAGTGCTCTTTTTTGAAGTTCAAAACGTAAGTGGAAACGACGAAAGGAAAAATCCCGGTTTAATGATCAACTTGTACCTTGACACCTAAGTCCAGACGGATCCTCGAAGAAGTCTGACTGCAGAAAGCAGATGGAGGGGTGACAGTAAGAGGCCCCCGGGACAGCCGGTGACATCACTTGATAGCTGCCCATTTTAGTCCCTCTCTGCTTTTCTGTTTTCCTTCTTCCTTGTGAATGTCCTAATCAGCCTGTGGCATCCTTTATCATTGCCTTGATTAATTGGTATTAATCAAGAAGGGGATGCCCCCACTTTTAGATTTCTGTTAGAAATGTAAATAGATGAATTAAGAGATCAGCTACTTCCAGTTAAAAAAAAAATCAACTACTTCGGAGAGCTAGCAAAGGACAGCTTAGGAATTAGCCACTCACCGCTTCCTTATAAAGAACCTGGCTTTGCTTATGTCGTACTTGGCTGGTGGCTCGGGCTTCCCTTGGTGGCTCAGACGGTAAAGCGTCTGCTTACAATGCGGGAGACTCGAGTTCAATCCTGGGTTGGGAAGATCTCCTGGAGAAGGAAATAGCAACTCAATCAAGTATTCTTGCCTGGAAAATCCCATGGACGGAGGAACGTGGTAGGTTATAGTCCGTGGGGTCCCAAAGAGTCGGGGTATGACTGAGTAACTTCACTTTCACTTTCCTTATCTCATTCTGCTACTACAATTTAGTTTTCAGTAAACACTGATCTCTTAGGGAAAATCCCCCATTTCATATTTTTATGATGTGCCATTTGGGCTTGTATCAAACTGGATTTGGTTTTGAAATGCCAGGAAGGGTGTAGTATGCCTTGACTATCAGAGAAGATAATAACTAATTGATAAAATGTGAGTTTAGACTTGTCCCAGGATTCTCGTTATCTGGGTACCATAACAAACTCCTTACATGCAGTGATTTCCAAATGGGTGTAGGGAAAATGGAAGCACATTTCATTTGTCCCTGTCTTCACTTCACTTAAGTGTGAAGTATTTGGTGGTTGAGAGAAAAGGGTAGATACCAATATTTGTAGACAAAGGTATCTTCCCTCTAGAAATTTACTGTATGATAGGGGAGCAAAATGTATTGTAGACAGTCAACCCCAGATGCGATGGCACCAGAGTAAGGTTCCCTTAGAGTAGTTGAGAAATGATCACATCTGCTTGGGCACATTGGATAGTTTGGGGATCAGATCAGATCAGTCACTCAGTCGTGTCTGACTCTTTGCGACCCCATGAATCGCAGCACGCCAGGCCTCCCTGTCCATCACCAACTCCCGGAGTTTACCCAGACTCACGTCCATCGAGTCAGTGATGCCATCCAGCCATCTCATCCTCTGTCGTCCCCTTCTCCTCCTGCCCCCAATCCCTCCCAGCATCAGAGTCTCCTCCAATGAGTCAACTCTTCGCATGAGGTGGCCAAAGTACTGGAATTTCAGCTTTAGCATAATTCCTTCCAAAGAAATCCCAGGGCTGATCATCTTCAGAATGGATTGGTTGGATCTCCTTACAGTCCAGGGGACTCTCAAGAGTCCTCTCCAACACCACAGTTCAAAAGCATCAATTCTTCGGCACTCAGCCTTCTTCACAGTCCAGCTCTCACATCCATACATGACCACAGGAAAAACCTTAGCCTTGACTAGGCGAACCTTTGTTGGCAAAGTAATGTCTCTGCTTTTGAATATGCTGTCTAGGTTGGTCATAACTTTCCTTCCAAGGAGTAAGCGTCTTTTAATTTCATGGCTGCAGTCACCATCTGTAGTGATTTTGGAGCCCAGAAAAATAAAGTCTGACACTGTTTCCACTGTTTCTCCATCTATTTCCCATGAAGTGATGGGACCAGATGTCATGATCTTTGTTTTCTGACTGTTGAGCTTTAAGCCAACTTTTTCACTCTCCACTTTCACTTTCATCAAGAGGCTCTTTAGTTCCTCTTCACGTTCTCTCATAAGGGTGGTGTCATCTGTGTATCTGAGGTTATTGATATTTCTCCCGGCAATCTTGATTCCAGCTTGTGTTTCTTCCAGTCCAGCATTTCTCATGATGTACTCAGATCAGATCAGATCAGTCGCTCAGTCGTGTACGACTCTTTGCGACCCCATGAACTGCAGCATGCCAGGCCTCCCTGTCCATCACCAGCTTTCGGAGGTCACTCAGACTCACATCCATCGAGTCAGTGATGCCATCCAGCCATCTCATCCTCTGTCGTCCCCTTCTCCTCCTGCCCCCAATCCCTCCCAGCATCAGAGTCTTCTCCAATGAGTCAACTCTTCGCATGAGGTGCCCAAAGTACTGGAGTTTCAGCTTTAGCATCATTCCTTCCAAAGAAATCCCAGGGCTGATCTCCTTCAGAATGGACTGGTTGGATCTCCTTGCAATCCAAGGGACTCTCAAGAGTCTTCTCCAACACCACAGTTCAAAAGCATCAATTCTTCAGCGCTCAGCCTTCTTCACAGTCCAGCTCTCACATCCATACATGACCACAGGAAAGACCATAGCCTTGACTAGGCGAACCTTTGTTGGCAAAGTGATGTCTCTGCTTTTGAATATGCTATCTAGGTTGGTCATAACTTTCCTTCCAAGGAGTAAGTGTCTTTTAATTTCATGGCTGCAGTCACCATCTGCAGTGATTTTGGAGCCCAGAAAAATAAAGTCTGACACTGTTTCCACTGTTTCTCCATCTATTTCCCATGAAGTGATAGGGCCAGATGCCATGATCTTCGTTTTCTGAATGTTAAGCTTTAAGCCAACCTTTTCACTCTCCACTTTCACTTTCATCAAGAGGCTTTTGAGTTCCTCTTCACTTTCTGCCATAAGGGTGGTATCATCTGCATATCTGAGGTTATTGATATTTCTCCCGGCAATCTTGATTCCAGCTTGTGTTTCTTCCAGCCCAGCGTTTCTCATGATGTACTCTGCATAGAAGTTAAATAAACAGGGTGACAATATACAGCCTTGACGTACTCCTTTTCCCATTTGGAACCAGTCTGTTGTTCCATGTTCAGTTCTAACTGTTGCTTCCTGACCTGCATACAAATTTCTCAAGAGGCAGGTCAGGTGGTCTGGTATTCCCATCTCTTTGAGAATTTTCCACAGTTTATTGTGATCCACACAGTCAAAGGCTTTGGCATAGTCAATAAAGCAGAAATAGATGTTTTTCTGGAACTCTCTTGCTTTTTTGATGATCCAGCAGATGTTGGCAATTTGATCTCTGGTTCCTCTGCCTTTTCTAAAACCAGCTTGAACATCAGGAAGTTCACGGTTCACATATTGTTGAAGCCTGGCTTGGAGAATTTTGAGCATCACTTTACTAGCGTGTGAGATGAGTGCAATTGTGCGGTAGTTTGAGCACTCTTTGGCATTGCCTTTCTTTGGGATTGGGATGAAAACTGACCTTTTCCAATCTTGTGGCCACTGCTGAGTTTTCCAAATTTGCTGGCATATTGAGTGCAGTACTTTCACAGCATCATCTTTCAGGATTTGGAACAGCTCAACTGGAATTCCATCACCTCCACTAGCTTTGTTCATAGTGATGCTTTCTAAGGCCCACTTGACTTCACATTCCAGGATGTCTGGCTCTAGATCAATGATCACACCATCGTGTTTATCTGGGTCATGAAGATCTTTTTTGTACAGTTCTTCTGTGTATTCTTGCACCTCTTCTTTGGGGATAGAGATAATAATATCTTTGTGAACTTGAAATGGATGTATATCATTTTTTGACAGGGTAAGTCAGGGGCAGAGGCACAGAGGCAGGGTGTGTTGTGTAATCAAATTTGACTGGAGCAGAAGTGTCTCCAATGAGAGAGAGAAGCTGATGGGCAGGGGTAGTAAAAAATACAGTGTTTCTGGAAGCACAGTTAACTATGGAAGGATTTTGAGCAGGAAAAGGACACTGTAAAAGTGGTTTTATGGTCAAGGTATTAATACTGTTGAGAGATATCCCTTGGGTAATTGACATAGATGTTTCTTTATTTTTGACTCTACAACCAGTTTTTTTCTTAAATATATAAATCTAGGGACTTCCCTGGTGACACAGTGGATGAGAATCCTTCTGCCAATGCAGGGGACATGGGTTCGATTCCTGGTCCAGAAATCCCACATGCCATGGAGCAAGCAACTCAGCCTGTGCACCACAGCTACTGAGCTGTGTGCCGCAACTACTGGAGCCCTGGCGCCTAGAGCCTGTGCTCTGTAACAAGAGAAGCCACCACAGTGAGAAGGCTGCATGCGCAACAAAGACCCAGAACAGCCAAAAATAATAAATAAATAAATAATTCTTAAGAGCATAAACTTTAAAAATATATATAGATCTCAAGCTTGGTGGATTTTTTTTTTTTTTTGCTGTGGGTGAATTCACACAGAAGTTTCAAGTTAGAGCCTTCTAGTGGTGGTGGTAATTTACAGGGAGTGCGATTACGTTTTGTTTTAATTTTTTGCTCGTTTATTAGTATACCCGATATATAGGTGTACCAGGTAATAGCAACAGACAAAGCAGATAAAAATCCCCATTCTCATGGAGCTTTAATTGTGCTTATATGTAATTTCTAAATTTTCCATGTGATTTTTAACAAATAAAAAAGTACACATTTTTGTTTTTAGCCTTCCTTCATGAAAGCTTAGACTCAAGGATTGATGAAGTTGGAAATGATTTTGGAGCTCTACTAATTCAGTCTTACTATAGTTTTTTTTTTTTTTTTTAATAGAAAGCGCTAATATAAGCTTGCTGACTCAATTTTTTTAATGACCATTTGAAAAAATTGTATTACTACCATTCTCATCAAGAATGTTTTTTTATTAAAAGTAGGAGGCTTATAATTTTACGTAAAGGACAGTTCGTTATTTATTTATTTGGCCATGCTGTGCAGCTTATGAGATCTTAGTTTCCCGCCCAGGGATCAGTCCCATGCCCCCTGCAGTGGAAATGCGGAGCCCAGTGTTCTTTGGAAGGAATGATGCTAAAGCTGAAAGTCCAGTACTTTGGCCACCTCATGCGAAGAGTTGACTCATTGGAAAAGACTGATGCTGGGAGGGACTGGGGGCAGGAGGAGAAGGGGACGACAGATGATAAGATGGCTGGATGGCATCACTGACTCCATGGACATGAGTTTGAGTGAACTCCGGGAGTTGGTGATGAATACGGAGGCCTGGCGTGCTGCAATTCATGGGGTCGCAAAGAGTTGGACACGACTGAGCGACTGAACTGAACTGAACCACTAGACTGCCAGTGAAGCCCTGACAGTCCTTTAAATTAAATACTTTTAGCTTTATGAAAATGGGGCATGGGCCTTGTTGCCTTCATTTCATTAAGAATCAGACTCACATAGAACCTTATAGGAATTTAGAAGCATTGTTCTAGCCTAGGACCCTCATTTTTACCAAGGAGCAAATTGAGTGTCAGCTGAAACATGGTTGAAAACAAACCAAACATAAAATAATCTATGGAATTAGCAGCCCAGCCATCAGAAGCTGTGGCTTTGGTGTCATTGTGTGGAGTAATTTGTGACTTGATGAACATTTTTAATCATTCTTCTCAGCTACACAGAAGGAAACTTCTTCTTCCTCTTAGGAATCAGTCATCATTTTGTGGCTAAAACTCCCCTTTCCCAATATGGGGATCCTGGGTTCGATCCGAGGTCAGGGAACTAGATCCCACCTTCCAAAACTAAAGAGCCTGCATGCCACAATGAAGATCCTGCAGCTAAGACCTGGTGCAGCCAAATTAAAAAACAAAGCAAAACAAAAAACGCTTGCTTTGGAATCTGCCAGGTGGGTGTCCACTTCAGAGCTCCTCATTTAGCAGGTCTGGAGTGAAGCCCCAGCAGGTGTATTTTTATGAAGAGCTCGATTCTGATTCTGGTGTACTTGAGCCAGACACAATGCTGCAGGCTTCATGGGAAGCAGGAACTATGCGAAGACTGAATTCGATCCCATGGAAGCACAAGAATGAATCTGGTGAACCCTGCATAGTTGTCGGGGTCAGATGATAATGAGTTTGGTCCAAGAGTCATTTCCTGCTTTTATAGTTTCATGCTTCCAGAGTAAATGCTTTCTATGGGTGTATATGTGGTGTGACTGCTTGCCACATACACAGTTTTCCTTTTCCTGGATGCTTTTTGTCCCTTCTGTGATACAATGGGGTCGGCCCCTTCCAAGGAGACAGGTGTTTTCAGGATGAGTGACCTGTGTTGGTATACTGAGAGTTCACTTTTCTTGATGGAGTTTATTACCTTAAACTGTTACGAAGCTCAGGTTTGAGAAGACTGTGTCCCATACTGTGTTCTGTAGGGAAGGAAAAATGTTTCCTCCACCCTTTTATGTTCAGTAGCTGGGGCCTGCAAATTAAACTTGACAATGGGCAGATTAATGGGAAAAAAGGTTTATTTCACATGCACACGTGAGTGTCACAGAAAAGAATTGGGAAAAAAGGAACTCGTAGACCTGGAAACAATACAAATTAACAGAGGGTGACAAATTGTGGAAAAGTAACCAAAGGAAGGGGGATTTGGACATCTAGAGGCAATAAATTGTGGGAACTTAAATATATGGGGAAGAAACTAATGGAAGATAAGAGTTACTTTAATAAGGTTTTTTTTTTTTTTTTTGTGTGTGTGTGTGTGTGTGTGTATGTGTGCAGATTCTTCTTATTGCTACCTTTCCATCCAGTGATAAGGATTTTTCTCCAGCCTAGTATAGGATAGGGTGGGAAACGCCTTCACTAAGGGAAATGTTAGCTTTGCTTTTCCGCACAAAGGTGGGGAGATCAGAGTTCCTCCTGTCTGCTGTTTCTAAATTGTCTTCACCTCAAAATAAATGCTAGAGGAATGGCATGGGCAGTAGGGTGGCCCATGATTTTGGAGTAGCACATTCTGTTGCCCTCAAGTTCAGTGTGGAAATAAGTGAAGGCTAGTACTGCTACTGAACGTCTAGTGGATGAACTAGGGAAAAAGGCTTGTGCAGCTCTAATAACATGATTCCACTCTTAAATCAGTCTTTATTTTTCTGGATCAGGTTAGACATTAAAAATGGGAAGCTGAAAGAAATCATCTTTTTAGCATTGAATCAGAAGTAAGTAATCTTGTATTGCCTACTGCAAGTCATTCATTTCTGAGGGCTGGAGAATACATGAGATCATTTTTGAGTTCATTCTGTGGAGTCTCCTAAAAGGTAAATAGGGATGTAACTCATTCTGTAGCACTTTGCCGATTCTGTGTTTGTTTTTCCTTTTTACAAACTGCAGGCTTGTGGCTGCCCTGCGTTGCCTGCATCTCTTAGTGCTGTTTTTGCAGCAGCATTTGCTCACTTCATGTCTCTGTGTCATTTTAACTCCCGCGGTATTGCAAACTTTTTCTTCATTATTGTATCTGTTATGGTGGTCTGCCATCAGTGATCTTTGTAACTACACGACTTGGTGAGGACTCAGATGACGGTTAGCATTTTTTAGCAATAAAGTGCTTCTTAGTTTTGTGCCTTTTTTCTCAGTGCTGTTGCACACTTAATTGACTACAGTGTAGTGTATACATAACTGTTGTATGAACTAGGAAACCAAAAAAGTTCATGTGACTCTTGGGGTACTCACTTTATTTCGGTGGTCTGGAGCCAAACCCGAAATATCTCCAAGGCTTGCCTGTATCATGCTTGTCTCATGATCAAGTGCAGACCAAGGGAAAATGCAGAGGTTGCCCAAAGCCAAGGTGAACTAGAGCCTTCTGGGATCTTGGTCGCCATGGTTCAGGGCCCTTCTTTCTGCCTTCCTATTCCCTTGCCCCGGGCGTATTCCAGTGTTCTTGCTGACTGTACTGATGCAGCGATAAAGACTAACCCAGTTTTAGTGTATCAGTGTGAGGTTCTTAACCAATGAGAGTTAGGGAGTAAGGGTTGATCCCTGGACAAAAAGTCTTTTTTTAAAAATATATTGCTTTCAGATAATTTGATATTTGTCTATATTGTGAAATGGTCACCACCATAAATGTAGTTAACATCTGTCACAATACATAGTTAACAAGTTTTTCCTGTGAACTTTTTTTTTTTCCACTGTTTAAAATTTATTTTAATTAATTTATTTGACTGAGCTAGGTCCTAGTTGTGGTATGCAAACTCTTAGTTGTGGCTTGTGGGATCTTAGTTTCCCATCCAGGGATAGAACCTGGGCCCCCTGCATTGGGAGTATGGAGCCTTAGCCACTGAACTGCCAGGGAAGTCCCCTCTTGTAAACTTTTAAGATCTGCCCTCTTAGCAGCTTTCAAATAGTGTTATTAACTGTAGTCACCATGCTGTATGTAGTTACATCCCCGTGACTTATTTATTTTATAATGGAAAGTTTGTACCTAGCAAAAGTCTTCTTGATTATTAATGTCACAGTGAGCTGTGCTGTACATACCAGTTGGAGAGGCTAGCAGGAGTGGAGGCTTTAAAAGAGGCCTGAGAACCAGCCATCTGGTAAATTGTTGTCTGTATTCATCTAGGCTGTTTACAGGGCTTCCATGGTGGCTCAGATGGTAAAGGATCTGCTCCTGGTTGGGAAGATCCCCTGGAGAAGGAAATGGCAACCCACTCCAGTATTCTCGCCTGGAGAATCCCATGGACAGAGAGGCCTGGTGGGCTACAGTTCATGAGGTCGCAGAGAGTCAAACATGACTAAGCAACTTAACACTTCTTCACTTTAGGCTGCAAACAATTACGTGGTATAACAGGTAAATCATATACTAACTTGGAGGTAGTAGCATGTACCCCACTCCAGTGTTCTTGCCTGGAGAATCCCAGGGACAGGGCAGCCTGGTGGGCTGCTGTCTATGGGGTCTCACAGAGTCAGACACGACTGAAGCAATGTAGCAGCAGCAACAGCCCCAGTAGGCTAAACATGAAATTTTTTAATGGTAAAAATACTTAACATGAAATCTACCCTCTTAACAAAATTTGAAGTATACCGTACTGCATCACTGACTTGATGGACATAAATTTCAGCAAGCTCCAGGAGTTGGTGATGGACAGGGAGGAGGCCTGGCGTGCTGCAGTCCATGGGGTCACAAAGAGTCAGCCACAACTGAGCGACTGAACAACAACAGTATTGCTGACTGTAGGTACAGTGTTGTACAACAGATCTTTACAACATCCTGCTTATCGAGATTTGGAGCCTGTTAATTGGTAAATCCACATTGCCCTCTCTCACCCCCAGCCCTGGCAGCCACTGCTTGATTCTTTGAATTTGACTGTCTTAGATCCCTCATGTAAGTGCAATCATGCAATAGCTATCTTTCTGTGACTGTCTTATTTTACTATGATGTTCCAAGGTTGGCTTCCCTGGTGGCTCAGATTGTAAAGAATCTGCCTGCAATGTAGGAGACCCAGGTTCGATCCGTGGGTCAGGAAGAGCCCCTAGAGATGACAGTGGCAACCCACTCCAGTATTCTTGCCTGGAGAATCCCATGGACAGAGAGCCTGGCAGGCTATACAGTCCACGGGGTTGCAAAGAGTAGGACATGACTGACCAACTAGCGCTTTCCCAAGGTTGAACATGCGTTTTTAAATGAACATTTACTAAAAGGAGAGCTCAGTTTAGGGAACCTTGCCATTAGTTCCTTCAGTATTGATAAAGATCCCTCAAAACCAGAAAATAATCCTGATTGTTTCATGAGTTGAGAGTTACATAAAATGAGGCACACCTATGTTCATAAGTGCCAAAGAAAGGAGTGATCAGAAAGGGTGGGGTTCACTGAAGCAGGCAAATCCTATTACTGAAGTCTTTTGATTTACCTTGTTGATTGTTTAATCTTTTGCAACAGTCTTAGTAATGTTGCTTTGCCATCCACCTCAGAACCCACTAAATTTGCAAGGCCAGTAAAAGAAAAGCTGCCTCTTAATCCTTCAGAGTTCCTGCTTGCGTGTAAAAGGTATTTTGCACAAGTAGCAACAGAATTTTTCTGGTCGAGTGGAATTAAAGAATTTTATGGAAATATGAGTGACCTTCCGCATTTCTAAGCAGATTTCACACAGTCACAATTAATAACCGTTTATTCACTGAATGTTGCAACATGAGATATTAAATAGGATATAAGATCCTAGATCCTTTTTCTTTTGGGGGTGAGCAAGAGCTGTGGGGCCAGATATCACTCAGTGGGTGTCAGGTGGTAGAGAAAAGTGACACCCTAGAGGACCTAGTCTCACATAGCTGAATCTGGTTTCCCCTGGTTGCCTCAGAGTAGCAGTTCATTTGTGTTTGACCCCTGGGACGGGGAGATTGCATGTTAATCTAAGGATCCGCTGAAATAAGAATTGAGCTCAAACAATTTTAGTTCTAACATTTGAATACCTCTTATATAAGTTCATTTTCTTGCTTTAGATTCTGTTTTATATAGAATACCTTCACTCTTCTTTCAAGCTAGATGCCTTCCCAAACTAACTTTCATCTGAAATTTGAAGGTAAAAGACATGGATATTAAATGTTTAAAAACATATGTTCCAGGGTGTAATAATTGGATTTATAATAAGAAATACGTATTCAATCTTTGTTCCCATTTCTGGCACAGAGCTCCTAAAACCTTTGGAATTTACTATATGATGAGTGATAAAGGTGCCTTGACATTCAGCCTCATCTGGGTTTATGTTAATGAGGTGTCTGATGGAAAGAATGTAAGCATAGGTCCTGGTTGGCAAAGGAACCAGTCTAACCCCCTGACCTTGGGAAGGCCAGGACAAGGGTTTGGAGGTCGAATAACACCAGTGGACAATGATTTAGTCAACCCTGACTGTGTAATGGAAGCCTTCAGAGAAAGCAAAAGGACAGAGTTCAGAGAGCTTCTGGGTTGGTGAACACTTGGAGATTTGAGGAGAGTGGCATGTGTGCCCAGAGAGGGCATGAGGGCTCCACACCCCTTCCTACATAGCTTACCCTGTGGATCTCTTCCATTAGTCTGCTCCTGAGTTATGTTATAGCTTTTTATAATAAACTGGTAATCTCGTGAGTAAAATGTTTTATCACACGTTTCTCTAGGTCCTGTGAGCCATTCTTACAAATTAATCAAACTCAAGAAAGGGTGGTGGGAGGTGGAGTCATTGAAACTTTGGATCTATAGCAGGTTGGTCAGAAGCACAGCTGATAACCTGGACTTGTGTTTGGTGACTGACATGGGGGATAGGGCAGTCTTGTAGGACTGAGCCCTTCACCTCTGAGATCTGATGCTGTCTCCAATGGATGCTGTCAGAATGGAGCTAAATTGTGGAGAATTAAAACACGCATCAGGAGAGGTCAGAATTGTGAAGGGACGTGGGTAAGTGGTGTCCAGGGGCTTATTAGCTGTGGATATAAAGCTGGTGAGACTCGCCAAAGACAGAGATCTTTATCTCTTCTGGCCATCAACACTGAGCCCCTAGAACAGTGTCTTGTGCAATATGACTGGAAGATTGTGCTGAAAGAAGCTGATGATGAACCGATAGTGTTTTGCATAGTGAATGACGATTTGTCATTTGCTAAGTGCTCCTGCCTCAGTCCTGAACTAGATTTTAGGCTGTGAAGAAGGAAAATGGATGGAGGAAACCATAGGCAACTCGTCATGGGAAACAGTAAGGGGGAAACCAGAGGAAGGAAGCTTACTGTTACTTAAGCACCCGTGACATTCTTGACCCGTGAGATTGCAGATTAGCCAAGTTGCTGCTGCTGCTGCTGCTAAGTCGCTTCAGTCGTGTCCGACTCTGTGCGACCCCATAGATGGAAGCTCACCAGGCTCCCCCATCCCTGGGATTCTCCAGGCAAGAATACTGGAGTGGGTTGCCATTTCCTTCTCCAATGCATGAAAGTGAAAAGTGAAAGTGAAGTTGCTCAGTCATGTCTGACTCTTAGCGACCCCATGGACTGGAGCCTAACAGGATCCTCCATCCATGGGATTTTCCAGGCAAAAGTACTGGGGTGGGGTTAGCCAAGTTACTGTGACGTTTTTACTTGTCTGGGCAGAATTGTAGGTTAGAAGGCCAGACCTTGGTTAAATGGTGAAGCTCATGAATTTTGCCACAGGTATCATTGGACTCTCAGGCTTCCTAGGTTGCTCAGTGGTAAGGAATCTGCCAGCCAATGCAAGAGATGCAGGTTCGATCCTTGGGTCGGGAAGATCCCCTGGAGGAGGAAATGGCAACCCACTCGAATATTCTTGCCTGGAGAATCCCATGGGCAGAGAAGCCTGGTGGGCTATAGTCTGTGGGGTCACATAGTCGGGCACAACTGAGTGACTAAGACACACACTTTTCCATATGGCTTTTCTACACCAGAAGAGCCAGCAGACTGCAGAAATAATTCAGAGAGGTCAATGGCATCATCAGAACTATCATGAATTAGAAAATAGGTGCTTTACATACATCACCTCTGATCATCTCAAAACCTCTACAATATAAGTATTATCAGTCCCGTTCTATGGGGTAGGAAACCGAGCTCAGAAGGGTTTAGAAACTTACCTCCAACAGCCAGCAAGTAGAGGATTCAAGCTCCTGTCTGTCTGACTCTACGTCTGTGCTCAGCCTCAGCTAGAGTGGGAAGGAGGGTTGACCAGGGCTGCGTAGAGCTCTCCACTCCAGCTTCCTTAGCTTTGTAGGTAACGAATCGTTTTTTCCTTCCACGTCAAAGAGGCATTTGATAGTTGGGTTGCGCTGAAGTGTTTGAGGTTTTGGAAACCACTGGAAACCCCTGGAGGCCTGTCACTAGGAGCTGCCAAAATAGGAGGAGGAGTACGTCAAGGTCATAGGTTTCCATTCAGCCCTAGCCCCAGGTCCCAAAGTGTGCTAGACAGATTCTCTGGCTCCTAAAGCTCATAATTTTCTGCTGCTGCTGCTAAGTCGCTTCAGTCGTGTCCGACTCTGTGCGACCCCATAGACGGAAGCTCACCAGGCTCCCCCGTCCCTGGGATTCTCCAGGCAAGAATACCGGAGTGGGTTGACATCTCCTTCTCCAATGCACGAAAGTGAAAAGTGAAAGTGAAGTCGCTCAGTCGTGTCTGACTCTTAGCGACCCCATGGACTGGAGCCTACCAGGATCCTCCGTCCATGGGATTTTCCAGGCAAAAGTACTGGGGTAGGGTGCCATTGCCAGCTTCCTTCTTTGACTTTGGGCCCAAGAGCCTGCGATTTTAGGGAATGTGGGTGATTCTGCTGCTGCCTCTGGAGTTGGCTTCTTGGACAGGCCAAGCACCTCCTTCTGGTTGGGACTGTAGCTCCATGAGAGCAGAGTCTGCGTCCGTTTAGTGCTCTGTCTTGCATCGTTTCTGGCATTAGGGAGTGAGCACTTAATCAGTACTTCTGAATGAATGAATGGTTAAACTTCTAAAAAATAAACTACTCAGAAGTCATACACTTGGCCCCAGACCTGTAATGTTTAGGCATCCCGAGAGCCCGCCTAGTTCTCTATGGTCGTGGTCAGCAGAGCTTATGAACACCTGACATAAATTATTCCAGTGTTACAAATGTTTCCATGTAAAAGAAAAATAATTGTATAGTAGAAAATACTAAAAATAGGTAAGAGTGGTCAAAGAATCAACCATCTAAATTCCACTACCCAGATAAAATCATTTTGATTTATTTCTTTGTCTAAATGAATTACACAAGTAAGGAATGACACTGTAGAAAGTATATGGAGTAAAACATGAACATTTTCTCCCTCCCCAGAGATGACTACTGTTAATAACATGGAGTATGTGCTCAAAGTGTTTAATTGTATGTGCACATTTTCAAATATATATAAATGTAAATTGGAATATACAGAACAAATTGTTCTGCAGCTTGCTTTTTGTCACTTAATATTCTAAGAAACCCTTCTGTAACAGTAAATAGAAATCACTGTGGCCTTTTAAAGGACTGCAAAGTATTCCATAGGCTCAATGTACAGTAATTTCCCTATAATAATGCTTCCTTAGTGATGGATAGCAGCAGTGATGGATAGTTACCTTGTTTCCTGTGAACCCCTGTGACAGTGAATGCACATCCTTATCTATGTATCTTTGGATGCCGGAACATAATATGTGACCGTGTAAGTGTAATACGGTCCTAAATTTAGAATTGCTAACCTCTAATGGTGTGTGCCAAACAGTATATGCAGTTTTAATGGCTTACTCTTTAAAAAATACATATTTGTAGTTGAATAAGTTTGATGTGTTAACATTGTGTAAGTTTAAGGTGTATAGCCTGTCACTTTGATATATTTGTCGATTGTAATATGATTGCCTAATGTAAGAATATTTGTCATGTTACATAATTATAGTACAATATTGCTGCCTAAGTACTAATTAGTCTTACTCTTAGCCACAGTTTTTTTCAAGTTATAAATTTTAGGGTGTGATCAAAAGGAAATAAACAAATGTACACAAAAATGTGTGTGTATACATATACATCACAATTTACAAGGACTGTTGTGAGGAATTTCTGTCCAAGGAGTTTGAATAGTTATATATTTTTTTATGATGAAT
Source organism: Tragelaphus eurycerus (assembly GCA_935064755.1). Taxonomy (NCBI): domain Eukaryota; kingdom Metazoa; phylum Chordata; class Mammalia; order Artiodactyla; family Bovidae; genus Tragelaphus; species Tragelaphus eurycerus. The sequence goes on along the minus strand of CAKXYN010000034.1, from coordinate 3,075,224 downwards.
AGTATACTTTTAAAAATCTGGCTGGTTTTTACTGAAATCTTACTATCTCTATTCTCCTCTGTATTGGCTGCTAGAAGACTAAGCGTCAAGTTTGTGGTCTGTTTCTAACATATAGACATAAAGGTCTATACATATACATGAATATGTGTCTATATGGTGTATTATCTTCATGTATATAAGCATAGAGATAATGGATGAACTTTACTGCTTGATTCATCATCATACTTTGATCTTGAAAAATAGTGTAATTTTCTGCTATAGATTTTCTCAGAGGAGACTTTCTGGGTGTTTTACCCAGCATAAGCCATAGTAAATTTCTCAGAAATCCTCTAGGACAGCTGCTCTAACAATTCAGTTGCCTTTATTCAGCTGGTGGGTCCTCTCGCCACTGCATTGCTCTTTCTCTTCTGCTTTGTCCCTCTTGGCTTGTGCAAGCTGTGACCTTGGCTACCTCCTGATCTGTATCATCCCTGGAGTGCCTGCCTCCCCCTGCCCTGCCTCAAAAATGGACTTGTTCCTCCCTGTAACCCACTGCTTTTCTTGACAAAATGCTGATAAGTAACATTCTCTGCCTTCTCGCACAAGGAAGTACTGTTCATAAGTTTTTCAACTCTGTAATAGAAAAAAGGGAGTAAATCTCTGGGGTGGATGCTTGGGTTTCATCTTTTGCAAGTTTCTTTGATGTTTTTGAATTGAATATTCCTAAAATATGTCCCTTTTATTTTTTTTCTAGGTGAATGTCGGATGTGTACCCAAAAAGGTAGAACTTTTATTTCTCCTTCCTTTCATTCCCGTTGGACATATTTGGCGAATCGTGATCAGAATAAGGTTATTTTCAGATGTACCAGTTAAAATCCTTGCCGCAAAAAAGAGCTGAGAAACCTACTAACGGTGGCTTAAACCACAGGATAGTTTTTATTTGTGTTTGTAAATATTATTCGGGCTTCTCTGGTGGCTCGGTTGTGAAGAATCCACCTGCAATGCAGGAGATTAGGGTTCGATCCCTGGGTCAGGAAGATCCCCTGGAGAAGGGCATGACAACCCACTCTAGTATTCGTGCCTGGAGAATCCACATGGACCAGAGGAGCCTGGTGGCCTACAGTCCAGGGGGTCACAAAAAGCTGAACACAACTGAGCGACTGAGCATGCACAAATAACATTTATTAAGATGCCTGAAGAAGGAGAAAAGATGCCTAGGGATAGAGTATCTGAAAGACCCCTGGCTTCTCTGCATCTTTCCGCTCTGGTATCCTCAGTGTATGATCAGTAGTATCATGCCCTACCCCCTCAGAGCCACAGGATATCCTCACCCAGCACTTTCCCCGCAGATGGCTTTAGATTCTCCTGGCCAGGGCAAACTATCCCTGCAGAGGAAACTGGGCAAGTGAATGGCATATTCAGCCCAGAAAAGGGGAGGGAGGGGCTGCTACAGAGCTAACCACAGAAATATTAGCTCTTGGATACTAACTGCATCATACATACAAAGGAAATTTATCCTGGCCATTCACCTTGTGGTTAAGTTCTCACAGGGACAAAGTTCCTTTGGGGACATAGTGGGGAGATAACCAGGAATAGAACACAGTGTCGTCTCCAACTTCTAATGGTATAGAAGGAACAAAGGCCAACCAAATATGTATAGTCATGACGTCAAAGAAAAGCATTATCTGTCTGCACAGGATAACCTTTTCTCAATAGGGAGGGTAGCCAGGAAATAAAAATGATTATATCCAGCTCTAAGCCCAAGTGCCAAAATGACCAAGACCTAGTAGCTGAGGGTAGCAAATGGATGGGTGTGCCTCACACACGTGGCTTCAGTTAGTACCTGGAACCCTCAGTGACTTTGCACAGAGTTGGGTGTATACCTTAATCCATCTGGTCTTTCACCTGCTCCAGTGCAGCTCTGATTTTTTTCTCAGGGAGACTAGAATGGTTTTTCTCCTGAAAAGATGTGTCAAGATTGTTGGGGGGTTTTTTTGTTTTATCTTGATGTTGATAGTTTTTGTTTTTCAGCAGAAATCTATTGCCCTGTAAATTATCCATGTTAAAACCATGCATCATGTGACTTGGGGTATTTCCTGGCCATTCTAAAATTGAATTTCTCAAGTTGCTTGAATGATGTTTCTGAGGATAGTATTTGGATGCCATGGTGGTAAGCAGTTGATAGAACTGCACCTCAGTTAAAAGAGTCCAGCAGAGTCATCAGTTTATTCTTTTTGAGGCACACGGGGAGAAAAGCATAAAGAAGAAATCAAAGGCTTGTTAAAAGTGGAGTCTCGGGCATTTCTGACCAATAAAATGGGAGTTTGCCATCTAGACTTCTGGATGCCAGTTTTACTTCAGTTATCATGACAATCAGTTGATATAAAAAGCTTTTACAGATTATAGGCAACATCCCAGTCAAATCTTGTGAGTTCCAGGTGTCTGATTACATATATCCTTGCAAAGACATGTTTATAGTTACCGGATGCATAGTAAGAGTCCATTCTTTTAAAGTTTCCAATGCTCACAGTTTCCTTCTAAATCACTTTAAAGTTGTAGATGCAAAAGATTAAAGAAATCTGAAACTTAAATGTAAGCAGTAGTAAATAGAACTGTGAGGCATATACTATTCTGCTTGTATAGAGCTTATAAACTAGGGAATGAATTCAAGAGTAGAAGCAATTTCCCCCAACATTTCAGAAGCCTCACTAGAAAATCTATCTGGTCATATTTCTGAACTTCTCTTTAAAAATGTTTAGTTTTATTTGTTATTTATTTTTCCTATGTTTTTATCTGTGACTTAAAAGATTAGTAATTTTTATCTGTTGTTAGTTACCTTTCTATAGGAAAAAATATCTCTTTTCTCTCAAGACTCATGCACCACTTTTTTTTTTTTTTGATATAGGTAATGTGGAACACTGCTGTCCACTCTGAATTCATGCATGACCACGTTGATTATGGCTTTCAAAGTTGTGAAAGTAAATTCAATTGGCGGTAAGTATAAATGCTGAGACAGTTCTGTTTATAAATGCAAATGTTTTCTTTCATAATGAGGTGAACTATAAACTTTTGGGGGCATATTATTATTATGGTAAACAGTATATAACAAATATTTGGAGATGATGGATATGTTTATGGCATTGACTGCAGTGATAATTTCATAGATGTGTACTTGTCTCTAAACTCATCAAGTTGTATACATTAAATACATACAGCTTTTTGTATCTCAATCATACCTCAGTAGAGTGGTTTTAAAATACATATACAACATACAAGGTCCATGTTAGCTATTTTAAAGTTGTTGATTCAGAGGCATTAGGTATATTCATAGTGTTGTGTAGCCATCACCAACATCCATTTCCAGAACTTTTCCAGCCTCCCAAGCAGAAACAGTGTACCTGTTAAACAGTCTTCCCTCCCACACGCAAACCCCTGGTATCTCTACTTTATCTTCTGTCTCTATGGATTTGCCTATTCTAGGTACCTTACACAATATCTGTCCTTTTATGCCTGGCTTATTTTACACAACCTAACATTTTTAAAGTTCATCCATGCTGTGGCATGTGTCAGAATTTCATTCCTTGTAAGGCTGAGTGATAGTCCCTAATGTTTATATACCGTGTTTTATTTATCCATCCTTCAATGGACTCCTGGGTTTTTTCCATCTTGTCTGTTGTGAATAATGATGTTATGAACACTGGTCTGCAAGTCCTGTTTTCAGTTCTTTTGGGTCTACACCTAGAAGTAAAATTGCCGAGTCTTGTTACAGTTTATATTTTAACTTTTTTGGGAAGCTTTTATACCTTTTATCTATTTTTTATTGAGGTATAGTTGGCATACCATATTATATAAGTTTCAGATGTAGATCATAGTGACTCACGCCTTTTAAAGGTTGTACTACATTTGTAGTTATTATAAATCATTGGCTGTGTTCCCTGTGCTGTCCAATATATCTTTGTAGCTTATTTTGTGCTTAATAATTTGAACCTCTTTATCCCCTATGTTTAACTTTTAAAGGAACTGCCATAAACTTTTTTTTGGTCTCCTTTTGGCTGCGTCTTGCAGCATGCAGGATCTTAGTTCTCCAAGGGATTGACGCATGTCCTCTGCAGGGGAAATGGGGAGTCCTAACCTCTGGACTGCCAGGGAAGCCCCTCGTATAAATGTCTCTGAAGCCATACATTTAAAAAGTTAGTTTATTTATTCATTTATTGAGCAAATAAATGAGTGGCCATGACATACTAGGTTTTGTGCCAAAGCAGTGCTCCTTGCTTTTTATGCAGAAAGAAATTTATGAACAGTTTGTGTTAAGTGAATGTTTTGCCTGGAGTAGATTAAGGTTTCTCTGCATGCATACGGAAAGCAGACAGACACAGGGGAAGGGGCGCCTGCCTTTAGAGACACGCACCCCCAGGGCTCTTGCGGGCAGTCTGATTCTCTGCTCTGGGGTGTTCATGGTCAGGGGCCCTATTTACCACTGAGCAAGGAGACTATGGATCCTCAGTACTGACTCCGGTTCATTGCAGGATTATAAAGGAAAAGCGGGATGCCTATGTGAGCCGCCTGAACACCATCTATCAAAATAATCTAACCAAGGTGAGTGTGTCGGGCTTTGAACTTTGAGAAGGAGCTGTTCTCTGCTGGAGAACTGAATCTGGCCAGGCTGAAACACAGCCTTTACATTTATCTCTTTTCTTTCTTTGTGATTAATGGTTTTGATGTTGATCTGTCAGAGCATAAGTTGGACTCGGTAAATCAATCTTGTTTCTGTTTCTTTGGAGAGATGGTGGTATGTGCCAGGTCTCAGCGAATACCTGCCTGCACCTGTCTGGCCCTCCACTCAGTTCCAGAAACCAAGCACCTAAGAGCCTGATTTATGTAACAGTGTGCCAGTTTGTGGATTAAATTCAGGACCATTATCTGGCTGGAACGCTGCCACTGCTCACCTGCTCAGAACACCCTCGTCCTCGGTGGCTGGATCTACTCAGGACATGCTGTGGTTCAGAAGGACATTTTTGTGAACGTAGTTCGGTCAGCAAAATTAGGCAGACATAAACTGGGCTCTAGATGTACTCATTGCCACTACAGTGCTATTGGTTTTAGGCCCTCTCGGCCAATGAAGAAAGGAAATACATGTCTTTTTACTTATCTATGTATATATTAATAAATGTATCTATGAAGAGTCTAAAAGTAAAAGGACAAAAGAAAATCAGTTGCTGTCCTGAGGCCTTTCCCACCTCGTGTTTTACCGCCTGAGCAGCCAGGGAAGCGCCCCCCTTTGTGGTTTCAAGTCACACCTCTTCCACTGCACTGTGGGAGACATCAACGACTGTGCGCCACGAACCATCCAACTCTCCTTCCTCTTTTTTATTTATTTATTCTAAATTAATTTATTTTGGGCCACGGGACCTGCGGGATCCTAGTTCCCCGACTAGGGATTGAACTCATAGCCTCGGGCAGTGGAAGCTCAGAGTCCTAACCTCTGAACCACTAGGGAGTTCCCCCTCTCTCGACGGCATGACTCTCACCATCCTTCGTTGGTCTTTGTGGTCTCACTCTGCAGCTTCTAAGACTTCAGCATCGCTTAGGTTATGTTAGATCAGTATACTTGGGGTTATATTTGGGCCACTGTAATCTCCTTAGCAGCATGTTTATATTTTTATATTAATTCTTTTCATTAGGTTTCTTTTTGAAAAGGTGATATTCTCTGACCTTAAGCCCAGTTGAAAGGGAACATATTTGGTCTTCAGATCCCTGTGCACTGAGTTCACGGGATTTTAAGGCTGATAGACATGAATGTGAGATGCCATTTGCTATACTAAGACACCCAAGTTAAAAAAAAAAAATTTTTTTTTTTAAATGGAGTTTGTTTAAAATACTTTTGCAAAAGAGAATGGAAAATTACTCAGGAAATAACATTTTTTAATACTCACAAATCTCGGTGTGTAGCAGAATTTCCATGACCTCATATGGGAAAGGAACCATGGGTCATCCAGAAATTCAGAATAGGAAACTTTCTGTTAAATGTCCTAGGGAATGAAAATTAAAATTTCATCAGTTTCTTTCCTAAATGATTACCTATATTTATTGCCACTCGACTCACTCCCTTTTTTGTCTAACACCACATAGGAAATCATTACCTCATGAAGGAAGGTGTTTTGGGAGCCTTGTGGCTTTTGGCAGCAATCTTGTTTCACCTTGATTAAGCAGGGCATCTGCAGAACAGGCCTGGAGGGCTGATTAGAAAGGAGGAAATAGCTCAATTTAGAACCAGGTATGCTCAAACTTAAACCGTCCTGTTCTGTGATCGTGCTTACAGGATTCCATTGTCCTTGTGGGTTGCCCACATTTTTTGCCTGTGCATGTATCACGGCTGGCAGAAACTTGCTGGCAGTTCAGACTCAGTCCCAGGCATGGAGGCTGCCAGTGAGAGCAAATCAGATCTGAGTTCTCAACCCCTTCTGTGTAAAACTTCACAGTCATGTAATTGTGATGTTCTTCCCCTTTTCGTTTGAGAAAAGAGAAGGATGGCATTTCTCCCCGCTTTGGCCTCAGCTCCCTGCACCTTTATTCTTCTTGTTTTTCTCAGGCTTCTTTCCTCCAGACACATTGATCTTCATTATGTTTTCATTCCAAGTGAGGAAGGCTTTCTCCTTCACCTTTTGGGAACAAACATGTAATCTTCTTCCTCGTGGGATGACTTGCATATATATTTTTTTAGTTTCTGGGTTTTCACCCAAGATTCCATCTTTATTTCTTCTTACTGTATACTTCAGCATCAGTGGCAACCCCCAACCTAACTATCAAATCAACAGTTAGAAGTTCTGCAGAAACTCGGAAGTCAGAGGGTTGTCTTGGCATCAGCAAGCCATAAATCAAAATCCTCCATAGAGACTGGAAAAAATAAGTTGCTGCAAGTTTTGTTTTGCTTTTTTTTTTTTTTGGAGGTGGGGTTTTTTTGTTTTTTGGCTGTGCCGTGTAGCTTGAGGTCAGTTCCCCGACCAGGGATCAAACCCTGGCTCTGGCTGTGAAAACACCAAGTCCTAACCACTGGATCACTGGGGAATTCCCTTGTTTTATTTTTTTAATCTTTTTATTTAATGTCTCTCTCTTTTTTTAAAAAAATTTAAGTATAGTTGATTTACAGTGTTCTGTTGATTTCTGCTATAATGCAAAGTACCTCAGTTATACATATATATTTTTTTCATATTGTTTTCCATTGCAGTTTATCACAGGATATCAACTATAGCTCCTTGTGCTATACAGTAGGACCTTGTTGTTTATCCATCCAAAATATAATCGTTTGCATCTGCTAACCCCAAACTCCCAATACGTCCCTCCCCACTCCCTTGTTTTTCAGTCCTACACACTAATGTTGTAGGCTAATGTTACCGTGCTCTCTTCTCCAGTCCCACATAGACATCATCCATGGCCATGCAGCATTCACGTGCGATCCCCAGCCCACAGTGGAGGTCAACGGGAAAAAATATACCGCTCCTCACATCCTGATCGCCACAGGCGGCGTGCCCTCGGTTCCTCAGGAGAGCCAGATCCCTGGTGAGTCTTCCAAAGGCATCTGCTAACAAATAACAGTCAGACAGCTCTTACCGTTGTTTCCCACCATACCCGCCACACCAGGGCATCTGCCACTTGCCATTTCTTTGTCTTGGACACCTGAGAGGAGGTCTCTGCAGAACCTGAATGTAACTGGCTTAAGTGGTGCCTAAGTGACAGGGCAGGGCTTCCCTGGTGGCTCAGACGGTAAAGAATATACCTGCAATGAGGAGACTTGGGTTCGATCCCTGTGTTGGGAAGATCCACTGGAGAAGGGAATGACTTGCCCATTCGTTTTCTTGTCTGGAGAATTCCATGGACAGAGGTTCAGTCCATGGGGTCACAGAGAGTCGGACTGAGCGACTAGCATTTTGACTTTTCAGTGACGGGGCAAAGAAAGATATATTTCATCCAGCTCCAGGCTACAGGTAACACAGGAGGAAAAATCAGCAAGTGCCCTATCCTTCCCGTCTCGGCACGGTGGAGTCTGTTTCCATCCTCAGTTTGTTGTGAGATATTTCTTGTTTTGTTTAAAGGAGAGAAATCTTGTGTAGATGTAACTTCATCATCTAATTAAGTCTTCCTATATGCATATTTTTGTCATGTAAAGAATTAGAAATTAAAGCAGTAATGAATCTCTGACAATCATCTGCCTTTACTTTGTATATACAGAGATGAATCTTAAGGTATTGCCGTGTTCTGTCTTAGAAAACACTGTCTGTATCTTTTCCCCCAACTAGTTATAAGCCCTTTGTATTTAATAGATGATGATCATGGTTTATACAACTTTTATATTCTCCATGGATTGGCTTCTTTTTTTTTTTTGGCCATGCCATATAGCACGTGGGATCTTAGTTCCCTGACTAGGGATTGAACCCAAGTCCTCTGCATTGGGTGCACAGTCTGAACCACTAGACCACCAGGGAAGTCTCTCCATGGATTGGCTTCTGAAGACCCACGACCAACCTGAACCGATATGGAAAATTTTGAGTTTCTATGCATGTAGCTATTTCTTTCTCTCTGGAAAGGGAATCCGTAAAATTTCATAAGCTTTTAAAAGGGATATGTGGCCCCAAAGCTAAAGAACAACTAGTGTAAAAAGAAAAAAAAAGTTAAAGATGCTGTTGTCAAATAACTTAAAATTTAGTTGGTGAGATGGGATATAAACATCCTGATAGGGAACAGCTTTCAAAATGGATTGTTTAGAGAAAGGAAGCAGTGTGCAGAACAATGTGTATAATATGCTGCAGTTTGTGTCATTTTAAAAAGGCAGGGAGACTGTGCAGATGCACTGAGGTCTCTGGAAGGGCACACAAAACCCTAGGAGAGCACCAGAGCCCTGGGTGGGAAAGTGACCTGCTTTTCACACAATGGCCTTTGGTGCTTTTTGAGTTTTTTAAAACACACATTTATTAAAAACATGTAATAAAAATAAATGCAGAGAAATGTAAATATTCCAAGGTGATTGCCAGACAGTGAGCGTTGGGTCGCTGAAAGGGGGGATGGATTACTATGAGCTAGCATGGACTTTTTAGCTAGCTAAAAAGACTTGGCAGGAGAAGGGCTTACAGATTTGAGTATTATGTGCTGAAGAAGAAAAAGGCCAGAAGAACCAGTGGGTGATGAATAGGTTTTTAAGGGACATTCAGTCAATTCAACCAGTTTTCTAGCAGTGAAATCTGGAAGCAAATACATTGAACTGGGACTTCCTGGGGATCCAGTGGTCAAGACTGCCCTCCCAAGGCAGGGGGCTCGGGTTCCATCCCTGGTCAGGGAACTCAGATCCCACATGCCACATGGTACAGCAAAAAAAAAAACAAACCCAAAATACATTGAACTGAAACTGGAAGAAGCTTAGGGCCAAATTGTGAAGACTTATAAAGTGAAATTAAGGAGTCTCTGTCATTCATGAAAACCAATTATTAATAGCTTATAAATAGGGTAGTGACCAGAGAAGGCAATGGCAACCCACTCTAGTATTCTTGCCTGGAAAATCCCATGGACTGAGGAGCCTGGTGGGCTACAGTCCATGGGATTGCTAAGAGTCAGACACGACTGAGCGGCTTCATTTTCACTTTTCACTTTCATGCATTGGAGAAGGAAATGGCACCCCACTCCAGTGTTCTTGCCTGGAGAATCCCAGGGACGGGGGGAGCCTGGTGGGCTGCCATCTATGGGGTTGCACAGAGTCGGACATGACTGAAATGACTTAGCAGCAGCAGCAGCAGCAGCAGGGTAGTAACAAGATCTAAGTGGTAATTTTAAAAACCTAATCTGACAGTGACTTATAGAAGGCCTGTTAGAAAGTTGTTAGAGTAGAATGTGCAGGAGGTGGTAATAGGTTCTGAACTACAGTGTTAGTGTCTGAAATGTGGTGGAAGAACTCAGTTCAGCTCTGCAGACAGTTACTGAGCCACTGCTCTATGCCAGGCACTAGGAGAAGAGAGCAGACAGGAAACTCAGAAGGAAAAGCCAGCTACTCTATTTCATTGGTTCCAAGACACATTTTTGGAAAATGTTCAACACTTCTGAAATCAAGTTGTGTCCTTAATCATTGTGCATTAAATTTGGCAAAATGCAGTATTTTTAATAACTGATGAGATGGTTGTTAAAAGAAGGAATCAGAGATTGACAACTCAAGACTTTGGATTATTTGTTTTCTTAAATAATTACATTTATTTTTGGCTGTGCTGGGTCTTCGTTGCTGTGTGCACTTTTTTCTAGTTGGGGAGACTGGGGGCTACTCTCTACTTGTGGTGCAAGGGCTTCTCAGTGCAGTGACTTTTCTTGCTGCAGATCACAGGCTCTAGGGCACGTGGGCTCAGTAGTTTTGGCTCCTGGGCTCTAGAGCACGGGCTCAATTAATCGTTGTGGTGCACGGGCTTAGTTGCTCTGGGGCGTGCGGGCATCTTCCCGGATCAGGGATCGAACCCATTGTCTCCTGCATTGGCAGGCAGATTCTTTACCACTGAGCCACCTGGGAAGCTCAAGACTTTGGATTATTGATGGAAGGTGGTCTTTTTAACTGAAGTGGTAAATGAGAAAGGGATATAGTTTGGGAGATGTTATAAAACTAAGGTTCAGTTTGGAAAATAGCACATTTGAAGCAGAGTAGAATCTTATAGCCCGACAGCTAGAAATATGTCACTGGAGCCTGGGGAGAAGGTCAAAACTGAAACTATGCATTTGGAAGTCTCCCCGCAATGAAGGGAGAGTTGGTTAAAACTTTTGAAGGAAAAAAGGCAGAAGAGAACCAAGATAGTGAGCCATTTGGGGGTGGACCTGAGATCTTAATTTCTCAAAGAAATTTAATAGTTATTTAGTCATCACAGCAGAGGAAATTAAAATGTTGACTTTGGGAAGATTTGATTGGCAGCTTCCTGAGTGGAGACTTAACAGAAGTCATCAAAACAGTGATGAGCTGAGAAGGTGTTTGTTTTGTGCATAGAATATGTTTTATAAGAGAAAGCTCCGTTGGTGTGACCTATATTGCCTTTCCCTACATAGGTGCCAGCCTAGGAATAACCAGTGATGGGTTTTTCAGCTGGAAGAGTTGCCTCGGTAAGCTGCTTTCCTCCCTGACCTCCGTGTTCATTCTTCCTCATTCTCCTAACATTTCTCCTACTCCCCTCTTCCCAGATGTTATGTGTAGGTGTTTCCTGGATTCTCTTCTCCCACCTCTTTTCTTTTTATGACCTTGGGTCTCTCATCCATGAGCACCCCTCAATAAATGACTCAAATCTTTTCATGCTTTCTGTCCTAGGGCATGATAAGATGTTGTTTAGGACCAGACTCAAATGCAGGAGTGTTTTGAGAATAAGCACTGAAATCCTAAAACTGTCTTCTCTCTTCAGTGTGACAGAGCATCCGCTGAAGATGTGTCTAAAGTGATTCATTAAGGTTTTCAGAGTGGCCAGTGCAGAGGCCTCTGGATAAATGAAGCCTCCATCAGTCCCATAAAAATAGGTTTCCTGAAAGTGTCATTTATATGTGTTTATCCAAATAACCTTTGTAAACCTCTGCCACTGGTTTAGATACACACAGAGAAAAAAGATAACAAGGAAGACGGTTTCTCTCTTTTTTCTTTTGGCTGCACCATGCAACACATGGGATCCTAGTTCCCCAACCAGGGATCAAACCCACAGCCCCTGCATTGGAAGCATGGAATTCCAAGTACTGGGCCACCAGGGAAGTTCCTGTTGAAGAAATTGCCAATTGCAGGCTTCCTAGATGAGAAGGGCGCTCCCCTCACTCATGCTAAGTATTGAGGCACCGGGGAACAGAAGGAGGGGCCCTGTTAGCCCAGAGACTGGCCTTTATCTCCTGTGAGTAGTGCTTACTTACTCCTGGAGTCATTGTTATTGTTGCTCAACTCCGCTGCTCCCTCGGTGGGCGCTGCCAGTCCACTGTGAGGTCTTAATCCGGAGCTTTTACATAAAGGCCTTCCTGGTGGGTGACTCATAATCCCTGCTCGCTCCTTTACCTTGATTCACCTGGAGCCGCAGACTGTTCACAAGGGCCTCCTGGCATTTTCATGGCTGCTGTGAAAATGTCCCATTACAATATTCAGACCAGGTCATCTTCTGACTTTGAGAAGAGCAAGCAGGTTGTTTGGGTTTGCTGGGACATGGCAGCATGTTAATAAAGCAGCCTTTCTTCATGATCTTTTGAGTTTTAGGGATGATGGATATGAGACGTGAGAATACATGCGGAAATGTGGTTGTGACTCATCGTGTTTAAATGATATAATTCAGTGTAGACTCAGAGAAGCTTCATTCTAGATATCTGTCTGTTACATATTTTTAAACCATTTATGAAACTCGTGTAGGTAGCAATGCAAGTTTCAGAAGTGAATATATGCGTGTTATAAATAAGACTCTGGAAACACAGGAAAATAACAATTGGCATATGATTTTTGTCTTTTTTTAAGACTCCTTGATCATTGTTATGTTGGTAAGTAAGTGAATAATCAAAGAAGGAACAAATTCTGTAGGTGAGGTTAACACGTGCTCTGAGCTGTATGATCCAGCTTTGTCCTTGTTGGGCTTATGGCTGAGGGGAGGCTTGAGCACAGACCCTGTGGAATACATGGCAGGGAGTTCTGAGGGCCATGATGAGGGAAAGAGAAGAGCTCTGGGGACCCAGCAGAATATAAGACTGTTTCCACGTGGTGGAGGCCTCCTCTGGGTAGCAGCCAAAGTGTTTGTGTCCCCAGAGTGAGCCGTAGCCAGCCCCCTCCTCTCCTGGAGACTCTCCAAGACCAGTAGGCATTTAGAAAGAAAACCATAAGAAAGAGAATGTGGAGGTTATTCTTGGTTCACATTTTTTACCTAACTTACTGAGTTTTCATCTACTGAGAACTGGTGTTTTAAATCAAGACTCCACAAGCCTGGATGTCCACTCCCCAGCCTGAGCTTCAGCTTCTTGAGACCATGCCACTGTGTCTTCATTCCTCTGGCAGTCTTCGTATCACAGCATGGAGCCTGGAAATGAAGCCAGCCTGAAGCGCAAAGCTGAGCGTCTTTAAGGGACCACAGCATCCGAGCACCTAGATGCGGCCATCCCTGAAGCCAGAACTTCTTGGTTACATGAATCAATAAATTCCTTTTTTTGTTCTAAACCAAAGCAAATGAAAAGATTGTTTCCAGTGGTTACTTTAGTGGTAAGAACTGGACAAGACGGGCCTCTGGGAGCTGAGAGGGGAACACTGAGCTCCTTGAAGATTTTTCACGTATTTCTTGTATATCCTTTCTGCTGAGAATACATCTCTGAATCAGGAGTGTTTCCTGTGACCTCTCCCATGCAGGAACTGCATGTCGTTCTCTGTGCTTTAGCGGACCCCTGGGCATATTTCCCCTCAGGAATTCTTCAAGTGCAGGGATTGCTACCCATGGTGTCCAGTGCAACGCTTAACAAAAGTAGGACTTAAATAAGAAATGTTTGGGCAAGAGAGAAGATGGAGAGGGAAGAGGAGGGACTCAGGACCAAAGACCCAAAGAAAGGAATGAGTCAACATAGAAAAAGTGACGTTAGAGAGGGAAGAAGAGCTATTTCCTAGTTTCCGAATTAGGCATTTCTCTTTTTGTATGCTGGGTTGTATAAGAGAGTTCTTACCTCTGATCATACCATAGCGGGGAGAACTCCCTGCCCCACAGTGTTCCACAGGATCCGTGCTCCAGCCTACCCCCAGCCATTCGGGTTCATACCACATCCTGTATCCAGACTGAAGCCCTCTAAAGACAGGGACTCACAGCACGGATACCCTACCTGTGGTGGTGGTGGTGGTGGTGGTTTGGTTGCTAAGTTGTGTCCAACTCTTGTGACCCCATGGACAGAGGAGCCTGGCAGGCTACAGTCTGTGGGATTCTCCAGGCAAGAATACTGCAGTGGGTTGCCATTTCCTTCTCCAGGGGATCTGCCCAACCCAAGAATCGAACCAGGTCTCCTGCATTGTAGGCAGATTCTTTACCAACTGAGCTACAAAGGAAGCCCACCTTACCTGTAGAAGATACTAAAAAAGGGTTTCCTTTCTTTTCCCCTGATTGCTTACTTCTTACCCAAGCATTGTTCTAGTAGTACGACCATGTTCAAAGCTTGAGAGAACGCCAATCCCAAAAGGGGCTGAGGGGGTACTTTTTCTGTAGGCTTCAGTGGGGAAGTTAGGGACTGGGGTTAGCTTCCCCATTGTGGACTCAGACCTTTGTCCAAACATTTGTCTAGTGTTTAAGTTAATTTCTTAGGCCAGAATTTATTCAGTATATCTAGTTTCATTGCAGATCTATCCTACAAGTTAAAATGGCTTGCTTAAATTGGGCTTTCATCATCTTGGAAAGACTGATAGGATTTAACAGTGATCAAGGAGAAATACTGAGCTAGAGGGGAATAATAGTGGTTAGAACTATGCCAATTTTAGTTTTAGGTATGAAGATCATTGCATAAGGAATCATCTCTAGCTTCAAAGGCTTTTTATTTCCTCTCTGAAGAAACGAAGCTAAGGAATTTTTAAACACCTAAAAATATATTTCCCTTCTATAGAAGGATATTTTCTGCTTAAGATGACTATGTTATCCTGTACTGGACAGAAAAAGGAAATGAGTGAAAAGACAGATGAAATCTGAATAAAGTCTGGAGTTTGGTCAACCTTAATGTACCAGAGTCAGTTTTGACAGTTGTACCACGGTTTGTTGTTGTTCAGTCACTCAGTCGTGTCCAACTCTTTGCAACTCCATGGACTGCAGCACTCCAGGCTTCCCTGTCCTTCACTATCTCCCTAAGTTTGCTCAAACTCCTGTCTGTTGAGTCAGTGATGTCGTCCAAACATCTCATTCTCTGTTGCCCCCTTCTGCTCTTGCCCTCAGTCTTTGCCAGCATTAGGGTCTCTTCCACTGAGTTGGCTCTTAGCATCAAAGTACTGGAGCTTCAGCATCAGTCCTTCCAATGAATATTCAGGGTTGATTTCCTTTAAGATTGACTGATTTGATCTCCTTGCAGTCCAAGGTACTCTTAAGAGTCTTCTCCAACACCACAGTTCAAAAGAATCAGTTCTTATTGGACCACTCTTGATGGTCCAACTTTTACATCTGTATATGACTACTGGAAAAAAGCATAGCTTTGACTAGATGGACCTTTGTCAACAAAGCGATGTCTCTACTTTTAATATGCTGTCTAGGTTTCTCATAGTTTTTCTTTCAAGGTGCAAGCGTCTTTTAATTTTATGGCTGCAGTTACCATCTGCAGTGATTTTGGAGCCCAAGAAAAGAAAGTCTGTCACTGTTTCCATTGTTTCTTCATCTATTTGCCATTATGTGATGGGACCAGATGCCATGATCTTCGTTTTTTTGAATGTCGAGTTTTAAGCCAGCTTTTTCACTCTCCTCTTTCACTTTCATCAAGAAGCTTTTTAGTTCCTCTTTGCTTTCTACCATAAGGGTGGTGTCATCTGCATATCTGAGGTTATTGATATTTCCCCCCACAATCTTGATTCCAGCTTGTGCTTCATCCAGCCTGGCATTTCGCATGATGTACTCTGCATATATGTTAAATAAGCAGGGTGACAATATACAGCCTTGACATACTCCTTTCCTAATTTTGAACCAGTCTGTTGTTCCATGTCCAGTTCTAATTGTTGCTTCTTCTTCTTTTTTTTTAAGTTTTATTTCTTTATTTATTTGGCTACATTAGATCTTAGCTGTGGCATGCAGGCACAGGGGCTTAGTTGCCCTGTGGCATCTGGGATCTTAGTTCCCTAGCCAGAAATCAAACCCTCATCCCGTACATTGGAAGACAGACTCCTAACCACTGGAACACCAGGGAGGTCCTAATTGTTGCTTCTCGACCTGCATACAGGTTTCCCAGGAGGCAGGAAAGGTGGTCTGGTATTCCCATCGCTTTAAGAATTTTCCACAGTTTGTTGTGATTCACACAGTCAAAGGCTTTAGTGTAGTCAGTGAAGCAGAAGTAGATGTTTTTCTGGAATTCCCTTGCTTTTTCTGTCATGTAGCATATGTTGGCAATTTCATCTGTGATTCCTCTGCCTTTTCTAAATCCAGCTTTTACATTTGGAAATTCTCAGTTCACCTACTGTTGAAGCCTAGCTTGAAAGATTTTGAGAATTACCTTGCTAGCATGTGAGATGAGTGCAGTTATGTAGTAGTTAGAACATTCTTTGGCATTGGAATGAAAAGTGACCTTTTCCAGTCCTGTGGAAACCACGGTTTGTAAGATGTTAACTTTATTTTTTTTAATTAAAGTATAGTTGATTTACAATATTGTGTTAATTTTCTACAGCAAAGTGACCCGTTACACAATATGTACATTGTTTTTGGTACTGATTTTCTTTATGACTCACCCCAGGACATTGAATATAGTTCCATGCGCTATACAGTAGGACCATGTCCATCCACTCTACATCTGCTAACCCCAAACTCCCAGTCCACCCCTTCAGCCTCCCCCCCATAGCCTTAACTCTGTCCTCTGAGTCTGTTTCTGCTTTGTCGATAAGTTCGCTTGTGTCATATCTTAGATTTCACATGTAAGTGATGTCATATGGTATTTGTTTTTCTCTTTCTGACTTATTGCACTTAGTATGATAACCTCTAGTTGCATCCATGCTGCTACAAATGGCATCGTTTCATTCTTTTTATGACTGAGTAGTATTCATTGTTGGAGAAGGCAATGGCACGGCACTCCAGTACTCTTGCCTGGAAAATCCCATGGACAGAGGAGCCTGGAAGGCTGCAGTCCATGGGGTTGCTAAGAGTTGGACACGACTGAGCGACTTCACTTTGAATTTTCCCTTTCATGCATTGGAGAAGGAAATGTTCTTGCCTGGAGAATCCCAGGGACGGGGGAGCCTGGTGGGCTGCCGTCTATGGAGTCGCACAGAGTCAGACACGACTGAAGTGACTCAGCAGTAGCAGTATTACATTGTATACGTGCACCACATTTTCTTTATCCATTCGTCTGTCGATGAACCTCTAGGTTGTTGCCATGTCTCGCCTATTATGAATAGTGCTGCTATGAATATAAGATGTTGACGTTAGGAAAACCTGGGCAGGGATAGCCTTAGCTTTTCTGTATATCTACATTTATTTAAAAATGAGCTTATTTACTGATCTTAACCCTCTGCTCTCATAGCCGCAGTGTC
This sequence comes from Tragelaphus eurycerus, assembly GCA_935064755.1. Lineage (NCBI taxonomy): Eukaryota > Metazoa > Chordata > Mammalia > Artiodactyla > Bovidae > Tragelaphus > Tragelaphus eurycerus. The sequence continues at coordinate 3,058,045 of CAKXYN010000034.1, read as the reverse complement.
ATTGTTGGTGCTGGTTACATCGCTGTGGAAATAGCTGGCATCCTGTCTGCCCTGGGCTCTAAGACATCAATAATGATACGGCATGATAAGGTAAAAATCTGTTCTTGATGCTAATCTTTTAAAAATGTTACAGGGAGGACTTCCCTGACAGTTCAGTGGTTAAGAATTTGCCTGCCAATGCAGGGGACTGGGTTTTGATCCCTGGTCTGGGAAGAGTCCACATGCCTTGCGTCAACAAAGCCTGTGCTTCACAGCTAGAGAGGAGCCCCCGCTCGCCACAACTAGAGAAGGCCCACGTGCAACGGTGAAACCCAGCACAGACAAAAAAATAAAAAATACAGGGAGCATTTCCTCTTATACTGTCAATAAATACGAGGTGCAGAGCATGTATTCTGTTCCTCGTGGAGCTGCATAGAAGGTAGGATTAGGACCAATGTTCCTCCCAGCCACCAGCTGCTAGTTGAGAACAGTGGGCACCCTGGCTGGTGTTTCTGTCATGAAGTAGTGGGTATACTAATAAGTGCCTAATAAGGCATACAGGCTTAAACATAAATATTAGTTAAATTGAGCAGACTGCCAGGTTAATTTCTTATTCTGAAAATCAATTTCATATGGTCAGATAGTATTGGATTATTAACATCCAGTCAAAATTTAGTACGTTCTTTGCATTAAAAGGAAACATCAAAGATACTTGCTTACTATGTTCATCGCAGCATTATTCACAATAGCTAAGAGGTAGAAGCAACCCAAGTGTCTGATGACACATGAATAGATAAACAAAGGTATGGCATATCCACACAAAATGCAATATTATTCAGCTTTTAAAAGGAAGGACATTCTGACACATGCTACACAACATGACGAAGCTTGAGGACATTATGGTAAATGAAATACGCCAATCTCAAAAAAATAAATATTATGACTCCACTTACATGTGGTATCTAGAGTACCTATGCTCAGAGAAACAGAAAATGGAGTGGCATTGCCAGGGACTGGGGGAAAGGAAACGGGGAGTTGTTTAGTGGGTACAGAGTCTCAGTTTTTTTTAATTGAAGTCAAGTTGATTTACAGTATCATGTTAGTTTCAAGTGTTCACCATTGATTCAGTTATACATCAGATCAGATCAGTCGCTCAGTCGTGTCCGACTCTTTGCGACCCCATGAACCGCAGCACGCCAGGCCTCCCTGTCCATCACCAGCTCCCGGAGGTCACCCAGACTCACACCCATCAAGTCAGTGATGCCATCCAGCCATCTCATTCTCTGTCGTCCCCTTCTCCTCCTGCCCTCAATCTGTCCCAGCATCAGTTATACATACATATATATATTCTTCAAATTTTCTTCCCTGATAGGTTATTACACAGTACTGTGTGTAGTTCCCTGTGTTATACAGTAGGTCTTTGTGGGTTATCTGTTTTGCATAAACTGCTGTGCATATGTTAATCCCAGCCTCCTAATTTATCCCTCCTCCACCCCCAGAGTCTCAGTTTTGCAAGGGGGAAGATTCTGGTTACACAACAATGCGAATATACATAACACCATCAAACTGTGTCCTTAGAAATGGTTATATGGGTAAATTTAATGTTATGTGTTTTTCACCAGTGGGACTTCCCTGGTGGTCCAGTGGCTAAGACTAAGGGCTCCCAGTGTGGGGGGCCCGGATTCAGTCCCTGGTCGGGGAGCTGGATCCCACATGCTGCAACTCAGTTCACATGGCATGATGACAGATGCAGAAGAGCCAAATAAATATTTAAGAAGAATGTGTGCGTATAACTGATTCCCTCTACTGTACACCTGAAACTTAGTACAACGTTGTAAATTAACTGTTTTACTTTTTTAAATGATCAAAAAAACCCACAGTGTGGCCATGAATGAAGAAGAAAGGGGGACTGATACTGAAATTTCCTCCCAGGTTTGTAGCATATCTTTAATCAGGTTTTATTCTTTCCTGCCACCCATCCCTCGGCTGCCTCTGTACACAGGTGCTTAGAACTTTTGATTCAATAATCAGTTCCAACTGTACCGAAGAGCTGGAGAACGCGGGCATTGAGGTGCTGAAGTACTCCCAGGTACGACCGAGCCCTGGGTGAGCTTACCACCCTTGCTCGTCCATCTGTCCTGCACCCCACTAGTTCTACCAACACAAATTGCATCTACCCCAGTCGGTTATTCCTTTCTAGAGTACTTCCAAGTCTTTTCTTTACCCTAAGAAGCTGTATTTCACATTGATGTTTTAATGAAGTCTAAGGTATGAAAGATTAGGAATCAGGTAGTTGAATTTTGTTTAGTTGGAACTAAAACTATAATTTCTGTGCTCCAACTCCTCCTCATCAGGGAGTCCTCATCTCCCTGATGGTCCAGTGGCTAAGACTGCACTCCCAGCAGAGAGGGCCTGGGTTTGATCCTGGTCAGGGAGCTCGGTCCCACATGCCACAGTAAAGATCAACGATCCCGCCTGCCACAAGGAAGACCCAGAACAGATAGATAAATATGTGATAGATAAAATAATAAATGGTTTTTAAAAACCACAGTCCTCATTGAACATCCTTATTTTTCAGGTTTATACTTTTTTTCCAGAAATATTATTACGGAATCTCTTGAAAGCATATCATTGAGTTTTGTAGATGAAAACAATGACAAGATGACTATATATATATATATATATATATATATATAGTTTTTTTTTTATTCTCAGGGACTCACCAGCTTGTCAGATTTTTTTCCCTGAGTATGAGCCTTGTAAAAATGATTTTCCCCCCAAAAGCTTTGTCCTTTCAGCATAGGCCATATCATAAGTAAAATAATAAATGTGAAGTTGCTTTGTAAATGCTGACATCTAGACTTGTGAAAGTCAACATCAGAATCCCTGTGGGACTCTCACTAAACTTTGTATGTCCTTCACCTCCTGACCTAATCTTACCTTCCTCCCCGATCCTAAGAGTGTCCTGGATTATGCAGTTCAGTTCAGTTCAGTTCAGTCGTGAAGTCATGTCTGACTCTTTGCGACCCCATGAATCACAGCATGCCAGGCCTCCCTGTCTATCACCAACTCCTGGAGTTCACTCAAACTCACGTCCATCGAGTCGGTGTTGCCATCCAGCCATCTCATCCTCTGTCGTCCCCTTCTCCTCCTGCCCCCAATCCCTCCCAGCATGTGCAGTTTAGAAAATTCTTAATGAAGCTGCTACAGCCCATTTCCTCCCCCAACTCCAGTTGCAAATCACTATGCTTAGATTTGTGATTTAAAATTTTATCACAGCTTTGAAGTACACTTTAAAATACTTTGTTTTTAAGCTGAAGTGTTAGAGTCCTGGCATGAGTTGACATTTCTGGCCACTGGCTGTCTGATTTGGGGTCCCCGAGGATACTGTCTTGGCTCCAGAGAGTTCTAGTGTGGGTGGCCTTTGGGCAGAAGTAAATTTGTCAGCATGTAGGACTCATATGATTGGAGAAGGAAATGGTAACCCACTCCATTGTTCTTGCCTGGAGAATCCCAGGGACGCAGAGCCTGGTGGGCTGCCGTCTGTGGGGTCCCACAGAGTCGGACACGACTGAAGCAACTTAGCAGTGGCAGCAGCAGGACTCATATGTGGGCTTCCCAAGTGACTCACTGGTCAAGAGTCTGCCTGCCAAGCAGAAGATGAGGGTTTGATCCCTGGGTCGGGAAGATCCCCTAGAGAAGGAAATGGCAACCCACTCTAGTATTCTTGCCTGGAGAATTCCACAGACAGAGGAGCCTGGCAAGCTACAGTCCATGGGGTCTCAAAGAGTTGGACATGACTGAGCACGCACACTGAATCCTGAATCATTTGCAGGATTCAGTGGAGAGTTTTAAAATGTCAAGAATTCTAGTTTCCTGTTTATTTGCTTTCTTCTCCATTCCCCACACCCCCAGTTAATAACTTGTATTTGCCAATAGGTCAGGGAAGTTAAAAAAACTTCTTCGGGCCTGGAACTCCGCATGGTTACTTCGATTCCTGGTAGGGAACCCACCTTCACCACTATTGCAGATGTTGACTGCCTGCTCTGGGCCATTGGGCGGGACCCAAACTCCTGGGGCCTGAATTTAAACAAACTGGTAAGTTGACCTAGTCTGCCTATGATATTCTTCCCCTCACTCCAACTTTGTTTAAAAATGGTTGATATATATTACTGTGTAAGTTTAGAGAATACAGCATGATGATTTGATTTATGTGTATTGTGAAATGATTACCACAGAAGGGTCAGCTGACATCCATCTTCTCATACAGATACAATAAAAAGAAAGTAGGAAAGAAAAAAAGAAAAATTTTTCTCTGTATGATGAGAACTCGGGATTTACGTACACTCTTCACAGCAGTGTTGTCTATAGTCATCTTGTGACTATAGATATTGCATCCCTAATACTTACTTATACTGTAACCAGAAGTTTGTTTTTGACCACCCTCCTTGCCTAAAACATTATTGAATCAGTTGGTAGTCCTGTGGTTTCCCCTGATCCAGTCCCAGACCCCCCAAAACTTGAGTGGATTCTGTTCGATTCTTTTCATTTGTCTAATTTGTCATCAAATCCCATTGCTTCTGCCTTTGAAAGGTTTTAAAAAGTTTTTTTTTTTCCGTTTCTGGTGTCCTCACTGTAGATCAAGTCATTGTCTTGCTATTTCCTGACTAGCCTCCTCATTACAGATTTCCTTTTACTCTGATACCTGTCTCTTTAAAGCCTGATAATTATTCCTTACCCTCTGCAGCTCTCATCGTGATGGATGGGTGTGTGACTTGTCTGGGACGTTGTGGCACTCAGGGATGGGTATGCATGTGAAGCTGACCTACCAGTGCCATCAGCTACTTGTCCTTTAAAATTTTAAAGGGTAGTCTGGTACAGTAGCCTGGGGTATTTGACCCAGTTTTGAACCTTATACCAGTTTCATGACCTTAGGCAAGTCGCTTAGCTACTCTTTAAGTTTTAACTGCTTCATGGAAATATGGAAATAAAAATAGTACTTGTCACATTGGGTTAGACAGAAAGTAAATCAGAAAGTGCGTGCAAAGTAGCTTGCCTAGATGCTGGCTTACAGTATGAACTCAGCAAATGTTAACCAGCTGCTGCTGATGGTGAGGATAATGATAATTGTTCTGATATGCTATACTCTTCTAGTAATAATAGAATATTTTATATATTTGGTGGAGGTTTATATGGGGTGGCAAAGAGTCAGACATGACTGAGTGACTTTCACTTTCACTATATATTTGATGGAGCCTCTTGAGTAGTGTGTGACAGTTTGGTTTATAAAGTTCCATCCCTTTTTCATTTCACTAAAAGCCATTTTTCATAATTAAAAAGGATAAAATATCCAGGGACATGTTTTACTTGATTTTAATCTTATTATTCAGTGAAAGTTAGTAAAATCAGTAATCTATTTTTATATTAATGAAGCTATTCATCCAGCTTTTTATCTTTCAAGAGATGTTGTGCCATTACACAGACCTAAGCTTTGCTAATCCAGTTTTCAACTATATTTGCTGAATTTTTTAAAAATGAGGCAAAAATTTTCCCTCAGTTCGATGTTGATATATTTTTAGACTGCAAATTGAATGATTACTCTGCTTAAGCCTTGGCAACATGGTACTAGCCTACTTTAATCTTTAAAAAAAACTTGTTGGCATAGAGTTGATTTACAGTTTTGTATTAGTTTTCACTGCACAGCAAGGTGGATCAGTTTACATATACATATCAGTTCAGTCCAGTCGCTCAGTTGTGTCCAACTCTTTGCGACCCCATGAACAGCATGCCAGGCCTCCCTGTCCATCACCAACTCCCGGGGTTCACTCAAACTCACGTCCATCCAGCCAGTGATGCCATCCAGCCATCTCATCCTCTGTCATCCCCTTCTCCTCCTGCCCCCAATCCCTCCCAGCATCAGGGTCTTTTCCAGTGAGTCAACTCTTCGCATGAGGTGCCCAAAGTACTGGAGTTTCAGCTTCCATCATTGGAAGGACACAGCGTTCCTTCCAATGAACACCCAGGACTGATCTCCTTTAGGATGGACTGGTTGGATCCCCTTGCAGTCCAAGGGACTCTCAAGAGTTTTCTCCAACACCACAGTTTAAAAACATCAATTCTTCGGTGCTCAGCTTTCTTCACAGTCCAACTCTCACATCTATACATGACCACAGGAAAAACCATAGCCTTGACTAGACGGACCTTTGTTGGCAAAGTAATGTCTCTGCTTTTGAATATGCTCTCTAGGTTGGTCATAACTTTCCTTCCAAGGAGTAAGCGTCTTTTAATTTCATGGCTGCAGTCACCATCTGCAGTGATTTTGGAGCCCCAAAAAATAAAGTCTGACACTGTTTCCCCATCTATTTGCCATGAAGTGATGGGACCAGATGCCTTGATCTTAGTTTTCTGAATTTTGAACTTTAAGCCAACTTTTTGACTTTCATCAAGAGGCTTTTTAGTTCCTCTTCACTTTCTGCCAGAAGGGTGGTGTCATCTGCGTATCTGAGGTTATTGATATTTCTCCTGGCAGTCTTGATTCCAGCTTGTGTTTCTTCCAGCCTAGCGTTTCTCATGATGTACTCTGCATAGAAGTTAAATAAATGGGGTGACAATATACAGCCTTGACGTACTCCTTTTCCTATTTGGAACCAGTCTGTTGTTCCATGTCCAGTTCTAACTGTTGCTTCCTGACCTGCATACAGATTTCTCAAGAGGCAGATCAGGTGGTCTGGTATTCCTATCTCTTTCAGAATTTTCCACAGTTTATTGTGATCCACACAGTCAAAGGCTTTGGCATAGTCAATAAAGCAGAAATAGTGTTTTTCTGGAACTCTCTTGCTTTTTCCATGATCCAGCAGATGTTGGCAATTTGATCTCTGGTTCCTCTGCCTTTTCTCAAACCAGCTTGAACATCTGGTAGTTCACGGTTCACGTATTGCTGAAGCCTGGCTTGGAGAATTTTGAGCATTACTTTAATTTTGAGCGTGTGAGATGAGTGCAATTGTGCGGTAGTTTGAGTATTCTTTGGCATTGCCTTTCTTTGGGATTGGAATGAAAACTGACCCTTTCCAGTCCTGTGGCCACTGCTGAGTTTTCCAAATTTGCTGGCATATTAAGTGTAGCACTTTCACAGCATCATATATCCACTCTTTATTTTAGATTCTTTTCTCATATAGGTCCTTACAGTGTATTGAGAAGAGTTTGCTGTGCTATACTAGCCTAATTTATTCTTGCCAACAACTGTTTTTGGGGTAAGATTGAGGAACCCAGGGGCACAGAGATAAGAAATTGTCCACCAAGCTTGTAAACTCTGCAGGGAATAGAGATGTCTGTATTATTTACCTCTGTATCCACGGTGACTACATTAATGCCTCATTTAGAAGTGCAAGTATTTGTCCATAAATGGGAGGTCTCATAACTATCAGTAGTAAGTAACAGCTGGGACTTGAACCCAGATCTCCATGCTCCAGAGGCTGTACTTTTCTCCGCTACACTACCTTCTCCCTATGCCTGCTGCTTCTCTGCTTCTCATTTGGGGATATATACACCTGGGATCTGCAAAACCACAAGATAAGCATCATACATCTTTTTGGAGCAAAAATTCACCTCAACATATAGGCAAAAACATTTGGTTAAAAGCAGCATTGATGTGTTTTAGAGTAGAATACAAATTTTGCTTGGGCTTTTAAAGACAAAACTGTGAACTTCAACGAAAGCTGTTTTTGATGACTGCTTCAGGCTATGCCCGTCTGAAGTGTGAGTTAGCATGCTTCAGGAGCAGTGCTTCCAAGGGGAAAATGGAAAATCACTGTCTTAGATGGACTCCACAGGGCTGCCAGTTTCCATGTCTGACAGCTGAGTGATGCCTTCTCAGGTTTGTCTGGCCCACTGAATTGTACAACGCAAAGTCAAATCCTGTTAAAACTCCTCAAAATTGGATAAAATATTTACCTTTTAAGTCCAACAAAAGAGACCAAACTTGCCAACTTGCAAGGATGTTTTTCATCCTGTGGTTCAGTCCTGTGGTTTCTTAGAGATTCAGGCTGAAGAGGAGCCTGAAGTGAGGCGGATCCAGAGATGTGAGCTGCTGTGTTTTGTAGATGGGCCAAATACTTATCTGACGTCCCTTTACAATTTTAGGGGATTCAAACTGATGACAAAGGTCACATCATAGTAGATGAATTCCAGAATACTAACGTAAAAGGTGTCTATGCAGTTGGGGATGTGTGTGGAAAAGCTCTTCTTACTCCAGGTAATGTTTCTTCTTTTGGGGGGAATAAGGGAGGCTCTGTGTGTTATATAAAAACTGTTGAGCTTTCTACAGTCAAATCAGCTCAAGCAAAGTTAAAAAGATGAGTGTCTTTGTGATAAAAATGTTTTGAAATGGATGTTGGTTGGGTACCTGACGTTTTCTGAATAATTTCCATTTTTACTTGGAGAATGCTTTTAGTAGTATTCAATTTTCTTTCAAAGATTTTTAAAATGCTTAGTGAAGACTGAAATTTTTGTACAGATAATATAGTCACCCTCTGAACAGTGCTGGAAATCAGAATCCGAGTTGTGTTCATGACCATGGAAGGAAGTGGCTTTGGGAACTAGTGATTTAGAGTGGCTTTCTTATATTTTTGTAAGAAAATATATATTTTAATCTTATATATTTCTTACATACTATTTAGTCTTTTAAAAAATTTTTTATTGGGGTCTAATTGATTTACAATTTTGTGTTAGTTTCAGGTATACAGCAAAGTGAATCAGTTATACATATATACACTCTTTTTCAGATTCTTTTTCCATATAGGTCATTACAGAGGACTGAGAACAGTTCCCCGTGCTTTACAGTAGTTCTTATTCAGTTCAGTTCAGTTGCTCAGTCCCATCCGACTCTTTGCAACCCCACGAACTACAGCATGCCAGGCTTCCCTGTCCATCACCAACTCCTGGAGCTTGTTCAAACTCATGTTCATCAAGTTGGTGATGCCATCCAACCATCTCATCCTCTGTCGTCCCCTTCTCTGCCTTCTGTTTTATATATAGTGGCATATATATATTAATCCCAATCTCCCAATTTCCTGCCCTGACTATTTATTCTTGATACAACTAAGATTGATCGCCATCCCCCGAATCCCATGCCTCAGCCTACTGCCTGAGTTAACTGATGTCGTTTCAGGCTCTCTACCTGCTTCTGTTGGCAGCATCCCTCCATCAGCTTCATTCTGTCCCCTCTGGGGCCTCCCCAGCCTTTCCATAATCACCCAGTTTTTACTCACAATGGAAACTTCCTTGGTCACACACCCCAAGCCCTTCACCTCCTTTAGGAAGCTCTCTCAACAAAAGCAAAACAAGCAAAGTTTCAAAGACTACATAACATAATTGAACAGCCAAAAGTTTTGTTGGAGTGAAGAAAATTTCTTCAATATCCTACTGATGCCTTACTTTGGAAAAAAACTTTTTGTCAATTTGAAGTCAATAAAATTAAAAACCAGTGCTTATATTGAACTCAGGCATTTGTTCTAAAAGGCTGTTAGGAATAAAAACAGGCTAAGGAAGGTAAACTTCTTAAAAAATTAATAAGAAATAAAAATAATTTTTAAAAGAAACTTAAAATATTCCTGTGAAGTAGCTGATTGTAAAGTAGAACTGAAGATGCTTGAAATAGATGCTTGAGATAGTTTACTCTGTAAATATTGTATCAAAAAGCTAATATCCTCATTAAGAGATAATTGCCACTGGAAGAGAACAGATACATGTATATGTATGGCTCAATCTGTTTGCTGTCCACCTGAAACTTATCACAATATTGTTAATCAGCTATCATGTGTGCTTAGTTGCCCAGTCACGTCCGACTCTTTGCAACCCCTCCCAGACTCCTGTCCATGGAATTCTCCAGGCAAGAATACTGAAGGCATTCCCTTCTTCAGGGGATCTTTCCAACCCAGGGATTGAACTCAGGTCTCCTGCATTGCAGGTGGATTCTTTACCATCTGAGCCACGGCGGAAGCCTTTAAGAAGCTATATTCCAATATGAAATAAAAAGTTTAATTAAAAAAATAGGTAACTGCCAGATGTTTGCGAATTTGCAAATGTGTTTCTTGGATGTGGGGGGATTGTAATGGAATGTGTAGAATTCGTATAAGCAAATTGTTTTGGATTATTAACTAAGGCATTGATAGGTCTTTGAATAAATGGTTAGTAGAACAATTCTGCTATGTTAAAATGAACAATAAGCTAGCCACTGATTTTTTAAAAAATCTTTGTAGTTGCGATTGCTGCTGGCCGAAAACTTGCCCATAGACTTTTTGAGTGCAAAGAAGATTCCAAATTAGACTATGACAACATCCCCACAGTGGTCTTCAGCCACCCCCCTATTGGGACAGTGGGACTCACAGAAGGTAGGTGGTTAAAAATGAATGTCATTTATGGTGTCTTCTCCTCCTCTGCTAACTTTAGCTAGGTGTCTATCAGCTGACTAAATCTATCTCAGTCCCCCAAATTATAATTCTTTTTATCAGGTTGGCTAAAAAATTCATTTGAGGTTTTCCATAAGGTGTTACAGAAACACCTGAATGAACTTTTGGGCCAGCACAGTAGTTAGCTTCTTATCACATCTCCAGTTTCTTCCCCAACTGTTACTACTTTGAAAGTGTAATTCCTTTTCCCCACTCCATTTTATCGGTCTGACTTTTTAAAGCTTTTTAGTTTGAACTAATTTCAAATTTAAAGAAGAGTTGAAGAAACACCAGAGGACTCCTGTTTGCCGATCACGTTTTTGCTTTATCGTTTTCTCGCTATTTGCATACACATACTTCAGTATCTTATTTCCTAAGAACAAGGCCATTGCCTTACAGAAGCAGTTTCAAATGGGAATATTTAAATGCATGCAATATTATCTAAACTTTAAACCTTATTTAAATTTTGCCAATTACCTCAGATAATTTTATATTTAACATTTTTCCCCAAGTCTTGGATTTATTCTAGGATAATACAATATATTTACTTTTGATACCTCTTTGGTCTCCTTTAGTCAAGAGACAGAATTCCTTAGCTTGTCTTTTGTCTTTCATGATACTGACATTTATGTTGTAGAATGTCCTTCTTTGTCATTCGAGTAATTTTCCTTTATGACTTGATTCAGGTTATATATTTCTGGCCATCTCTCTGACTGCTCGGTGGAATTGTTTCAGTTTCTGATAGGTGCTTTTCCACCCCTGCCTTACAGATGAAGCCATTTATAAATATGGAAAAGAGAATGTGAAGACTTATTCTACCACCTTTACCCCAATGTATCATGCAGTTACGAAAAGGAAAACAAAATGTGTGATGAAAATGGTTTGTGCCAACAAAGAGGAAAAGGTATGGGCTAAGTCCAGTAAGCTGAAGAGTGTCTTCAAGATTGGCAGGGGTGGAGGTGTTTTCATGAGGTGGGAAGGGAAGAGACCTAGTAAAGCTTCTTCTGGTTCAGCCAGCATAGTTGCTCTTTTATCTGTCTCTCTATATTGGAGTTCTTCATAATATTTCACATAGAAAGAAGGTTCCACTGCATTGAAAATGTAAGGTGGAGAGGAATTCCCTAGCAGTCCAATAGTTAGCACTTGACGCTTTCACTGTTGGAGCCCACAATCAGTCCCTGGTTGCAGAACTAGGATCCCACAAGCTACATGGTTTGGCCCCAAAAAAGAAAAGCGTAAGGGGAAAAGGATATCATTGACCAACAGGCCAGAAGAGATAGGCAACTCAGAAATATTGGTAAGTGTAAGAATTTAAGAAGTTTAGATTTAACATAACCAATCAGTGAGGAAGAAGTTTATTTAGTAAAATGTTCTGAGATAATCGATTATCTTTTGTGGTTTAACGTTTTGAGGAACTGCCAAACTGTTTTCCAAAGTGACTGCACCATTTATGTTCCCTTTAGCAACATACGAGGGTTGCAGGTCCCCTTCACCTTCACCAACACTTGTTATTGTGTTTTTAATTGTAGCCATCCTAATGGATGTGAAGTGGTATTTCACTGTGATTTTGGACGTTTCTATAAATTGAATTAAATACTAAGGTGGAACTTAGCAATATGCCCTGGGAACATGGCTCTGTGAGAAATGATGCTTGAAGATTCAGATGTAGTTTCCAACTTTTCTTATGAAAGAGGACATAGTTCGTATCTGAATCAACTGGGCCATTACACTAAAAGCCGTGAGACAGGCCCTGGCTTATAAAAATCAATGTCACTGAGAGTTAACGGAAGCAGAGAATCAGTATGAGGAGAAGTAAGTAGTTTGGCAGCAAGATAAAAGTTGCTGTTTCTTGCCCTGAATGTTCTCAGTAGCCTGAGATGTCCAATTATTGAAACAGTGAGGTTGTTACTTACCTCTTCATATCCGTTATTTCTTTATACCATTTATCATTCATTCATTTGGTAAACATTACCTGACAGTCAACTAAAGCCTAAGAACTGGGATATGAACAGAAATAGCATAAGACTCATGCCATCACCAGAAGCTGTTTGTGAACTCAGTTTTAGATCACCCTATCTAAAAATTTAGCCATTTGAATATATGCATTGTATGATTTGGGATTTCTTTGTCTTATATTGATATATACTTTTTTTCAACTGTTAAAAAATATATATATATAAAACATAAAATTTGCATCTTAACCATCTTTAAGTGTACTGTTCAGGTATATTTAGTATATTCCTGATTTGTTTTGAAGCACAATATTTTTGTGGTGAAACTTTATATTCTCTAACTTTGTCTTTCAGCAGACTACTTACCCTAAAAATATTTGCTGGAGATGAACATTAACTAGTTTTTAAATATATTTAGATGAACACGAACTAGTTTTTAAATATATTTAGAAACCTCATTGGAAAGTGAGATTTGAAACAAATGCCTCTTGATGGTCATCTGTGCAGTCAGCCAGCACGTGTGGGTTGAGTGCCTCTAAGAGCTATCTCTGTGCTAGGCCAGATGGATAGAGTGGAAAGCAAAAGTGGACAGGGTCCCCTCCATCTAGAGATTGTCTGCTGGGAAAGACAGACTGTAATTATCCAGTCCCCAAGTAATACAACTTTGCAGTTGTGATAGAACCATGATGGAGTGAAACTGGGACTCAGTGCTCACGTGGATGGTTTAACTTGGTCGGAAAAGCACGTGTAGCCATCTGAAGAATGAAGGGACTTTAACACTTGAGAGGGGAGGAAAGAGTGTCCAGACAGAGGGAAGAGCCTGTGTTCCATCAGGAGAGAGCATGGTGAATCCTCAGGCTGGGAGGAAAGCTGGTGAGGCTGAAAAGTGGAGAGCCTTTGGGAGAGCTGAGTGAGGTGGACAGTGGAGGGATGTTGGGGCAGAATTATGCAGGGACATGTAGGCTGTTTTATGCTATATCAGGATTAAAGATGTAAGTTTTTTTAGAGGTTTTTAAATACCAGGTATCTCTCATGACTAATAAAAAAATCATTAGTGTACAAATGTGTGTGTGCATGTGTGCACACGCCTAGAAGGAGATTTATCACAAGGAATTGGCTCATGCAATTGTGGAGGTAAAAATTTTTTTCTTTTCTTTTGCAGGTGGTTGGAATTCATATGCAGGGAATCGGATGTGATGAAATGCTGCAGGGCTTTGCAGTTGCAGTAAAAATGGGAGCAACAAAATCTGACTTTGACAACACGGTTGCTATTCATCCTACCTCTTCAGAAGAACTGGTCACACTTCGTTGAGAACCCAGAGACTTGTATGGCTGGCAGCTGGACCAGTAGACCTCCAGGAAGGAACCAAATCATCACGTGTACTTACTGTTCCCACTTTACGTATTTCTTTATCGTAATCAGAATCTTCCAAGTGTGGAAATCTTCAGTCAGCTGATTTCTGTAATTAGAAATTTGTTTTGTTATTCAGGATTGATTTTTCACTTGGTCACATCTCTCAGTAATTACTATTTGTTTTATTAGTAGCTCTGGGCTGGCTGGTTTTTGTGTTTTGTTTTAGCCTCATCCCAAGTATAAAACTATATGAAGTACAGTTAAACGAATGTACCTGAATGAATATTGCTTGCTAATTTTTATAGAGGAAGATGATAGCTGCTCTTCACATTTAAAGAATGCAAATACAGAGTCATTTTGTTTTTTATGAAGCCAGTACTGTGCTCTGCATATTGCAAAGCTGTTTCAAGGATGTGAGTTTTCTTTAAAAACATATAACTTAAGAGGCATACCTCCTATATTTTATTCTTTCTTTTGCTCTAAATGATTTAAAATGATTCCTGTTGACTTTTAAGAGATGAAGTTCATCAAATTTGGGAAAGATTTGAGGAGGCTGGTTGCGTGAGGGACATTTGAGAAGTGATCCTGGCTTTCAGAAGGAGAGGGACTCAAATACTTCAAAAGGCCTTTCCTCTGCCAAGAGCTCATAGTTCAATGAAGGGTTGCAATTTTTGTATGTGTTCTTGTCATTTTATTTTTTTGAAAACTATTTCCAAAAATCTGAAAATAAAATCACAGTCTTTTCTTCTTGTAATATTTGTTATGAGTTAATGGGTGACAGTTCATTTTCTAAGAATATTTCAGACTGAAGGGTCAGATGGCCAAAGTGAGCTACATTAAGTAAGCTTATATGCAGAGTACATCATAAGAAACAACTGGACTGGAAGAAACACAAGCTGGAATCAAGATTGCCGGGAGAAATATCAATAACCTCAGATATGCAGATGACACCACCCTTATGGCAGAAGGTGAGGAGGAACTAAAAAGCCTCTTGATGAAAGTGAAAGAGGAGAGTGAAAAAGTTGCCTTAAAGCTCAATGTTCAGAAAACTAAGATCATGGCATCTGGGCCCATCACTTCATGGCAAATAGATGGGGAAACAGTGGAAACAGTGTCAGACTTTATTTTCTGGGGCTCCAAAATCACTGCAGATGGTGACTGCAGCCATGAAATTAAAAAGACGCTTACTCCTTGGAAGGAAAGTTATGACCAACCTGGATAGCATATTCAAAAACAGAGACATTACTTTGCCAATAAATGTCCGTCTAGTCAAGGCTATGGTTTTTCCAGTGGTCATGTATGGATGTGAGAGTTGGACTGTGAAGAAGGCTGAGCGCCGAAGAATTGATGCTTTTGAACTGTGGTGTTGGAGAAGACTCTTGAGTCCCTTGGACTGCAAGGAGACCCAACCAATCCATTCTGAAGGAGATCAGCCCTGGGATTTCTTTGGAAGGAATGATGCTAAAGCTGAAACTCCAGTACTTTGGCCACCTCATGCGAAGAGTTGACTCATTGGAAAAGACTCTGATACTAGGAGGTACTGGGGGCAGGAGGAGAAGGGGACGACAGAGGATGAGATGGCTGGATGCCTCACTGACTCGATGGACATGAGTCTGGGTGAACTCCGGGAGTTGGTGATGGACAGGAAGGCCTGGCGTGGTGGGATTCATGGGTCACAAAGAGTCAGACACGACTGAGCGACTGAACTGAACTGAAGACCTTATAGGGGAGAAAAGAGATTTTGCTTTTATAAGACCAGAGGCATAATAGAAACATTTAGTGAATATAATGGTTGAGAAATAACTTTTTAGCATTTTATTTCCATTAGCCTTTACCAGCTAGGTTAGGTAAGCTGGTTACATTTTTCCATAGCTTTCAATGGTGACTTAGTACTACTGAATTCTGTCATTAAGCTTTTACTGAATGTCTTTCTGAACTTCACTGGTAGCTCAAACGGTAAAGTGTCTGCCTACAATGCGGGAGACCTGGGTTCGATCCCTGGGTCAGGAAGATCTCCTGGAGAAGGCAATGGCAACCCACTCCAGTACTGAATGTCTTTCTGGTTAGTCATGGCCAGGTTGCCGCTGCACTGATGGATTAAGTAGGTCCAGTCTCAAGAAAAGAAAACTGTCACTAGTAACCAGGTTACATATCTGTCATGTCGAGAAAACAGGGTCTAAAAACCTGGACATGAACTGACATAATCACTGCCTGTTCTGCAACCGGCCAAAAGGTCATGGCCTGCAGTCCTGGGCTCTGCTGACCTGGTGGGTTTCCTTTTATCTCAGGAGCCCTCCACACTGCCTTTTTTCTGGTTCCAGAGTAAACCAACCTGGAAATAACCTTTTCCAAGTGTTAGTCTTCTTTCTCATTAGTCCTCAGCTCAGTCCAGCCTGCAAGCTGATCACCCAAGTTGCTACTGAAGGCTCAGATACATGAGGCAGCACAGTGTAGGTGCTCAGTAGGAAGGAAAGCTTATAATACTTGGTTTCTTCAAGTAACCATATAATCTAGCATAAGAGGGAGAATTCTACACAAATAACTGGGATTCAAAGCGGCATATTAAGCATAGAGTGACCATATAATTTATTGACTAGAATGGGACACTTTGGGGAGTGGGAGGGGCACTCTTAATTAATTGAGACAGTAGACACAAATTTGTACTCTTTTGGGAAAAAGGGACAGTGCCATCCTAGTGAGGCTTTGGAGAGGTGGAAGGATACAAGTTCAGAGGAAGCAGAAACTACCAGTTTTCTGGGAAAACTAAGAAAGAAAGAGTTATGTAGGATTTGGAATTGGGGATTGTGGAGGAGGTCAGAGGATGTGGGAGGTACAGTGGGGCAGAGATGGCCATGTATACGTGGGGAATGATAAAGTTCAACTTGACTGGAGCTGAAGAGCATGTGTTAGCTGAATGTTCTTTCCCACTTGTTAAACCTGATGATCTGGTAATATATTGATACATAACGAACTGCCTGAAAACGGGCTTAACCTAGCAATCATTTTCTTGTATTTCACAATTTTGCGGGTCAGGAATTGGAGCAGGACGGAGCTTGCAAGGATGACTCTTCTGTTGATGTTGATAAAAATCAATTGGTGGTGTTCATATGACAGATGGGCTGGCTTAGTGAGTCTAAAACAATCGTCCATGTGTCAGACACTTGGACAGGTTGACTGGCTGAAAGGCTGGGCTCGGCTGGGGCTGTCAAACTGCCCACGTGTGGCCTCTCTAGCATGGCCATCTCCGAGTTGATAGATGGAAGCTCAGGGCTCCCAGAGATTGTTTCAGGATTCCCAGACAGGCACTGCAAGCCCTATGACCTAACCTTGGAAGTTCTAGAATGTCACTAATACTCTGTGTTATCAGTTAAGCAAGTCACAGAGGATTTAAGAGGGAGTGAATTGGACTTCACCTGTCATTGGGAAGAGTGGTAAATTTGTGGCCATCTGTAATCACACATACTAATGGCAATCTACCCATTTTACAATGCTTGACTAACACCACCTTTGTGAAGACTTCTTTCACAGTCTTATGCGTATGTATTCCCATAATTCCTTGTTACATAAGGCGGTCTACACTATGTGTTCACCTCGTATATGTCACTTTCTACTTACTGTCAATCATTTTCTGTATTCTCTATTTCAGTTTTGTAATATTCCTGGTATATTATACAGGAAATTTGGCTGCACGAGGAAAAAGGTATGTGACTGTGTGATTTTTGAGACTAACATCTATATTTAAAAAGAGCCCTGTAACCCTAACCGTAACGTTTAATCCTCAACGTTTTTGTGAAAAATGGGTAGGCAGGATTTTCAGGCCTTCAAACTTTTCATGAATTTTTGCGTGAATCTGACCTCCAGGGAAACAGATACAGAAAATTATTTCCATTTGTGCTCTACTCTGAGAAATACTCTTTTTTTGCCATTACCATTGATACAATAATTTAGCATGTGGACTCATCAATAAAGATCAAAGTCAACATTTTAAAGGTAAGAATGATTGTATACAGTCATTTCTAGGCTTTATATAGTGTACTTTAAGTGCTATTTAATGTCTTAGGAGAAGTTTCAAAACATGCTAGATGGTAGGTAGCGCTGGCGTTAAATCTAGATTTTACATACAGTGTTTATGCAAACAATTCCCCTTAAGTTGTGTAAGCAAACATTTGTCCATTTTGCCTGTTCAACCTCTAGACTCCATATATTTGAGGAATCCGAACCTTACAAACTTTGGAGGCGAAGCCCAACTCCCCACATAGAACCTAGAAATGCTTCCTAGACTGGTGCAAGGCTTCTCAGTCTCCCTTGCTAAGAAGGAGGCACATGGCAGACTTGGCCAATCAGACGCAGCCATTCCTGACCATTCAAGAAACCAGTGATGCAAAGGACCAGGGATAGGAGGCTCCATTCTAGTGGCAGGTGATGGCCGTCGTGGCAGTAAAATCAAGGGGCAGCCTGGCTGCAGCCCTAGTGCCTGTCTTGTTGGTTTCTAGTTATCACGATTAGAACACCATGACACTAATGCTGACCTCACTGGCCCATTTCAGAGTCATGGTTTTGGCCACTGTGACTCTGGCTGCCTAACTTCTGAATATGGATCACCAGTCCTCCCAAGATTCTGTGAGCTACCCTACATAGGATACCATTCCTTTTGCTTAAATTAGTCCATGGTTATCTGAAACTTACACTGACCCTGTCTTATTTTCCTAAATCCATCTTGAATTTCAAGAGAGCTTGTCTATCTAGGTGCACTGGCTGCACTGCCATTAAATATTTTTCCACGTTCTTTGCTCCTTTCAAAGTCAGGGAGCACACCCTACACATTTTTGTGCTGCATGTTCCTCTTGTTCACCGCAGCGTCCAGTACTGTTGAGTGACTGGGAGCAGTGGAAGATGACAGAAAATTAGGTTGTGCTGTGTGAAGAGAAGCTTGATAAATGGATAAGAAGATGAGCAACAAGGAATCATTGAAGATCGTCAGAGGAGGAAATGTCGCCAAAGTGGGGGTTAGACGATGAAGGTGGAAATAGCAAAAAAGTAGAGAATAGGATAGAGATCAGCAATGGGGCTGATACTATCTTTGTGTGAATCCATAAAGGGCCCAGACTAGGGTGGTGGCAGTGGGAGTGGAAAGGAACACATGCAAGAAAAATTGTATTAAAATGAACCTGCAGAATTTCTGACCTGGTTGAATTTAGGGCTTGAGGGGAAGGGAGGAGTCAACTAGGCCTGACGTTTCCAGCAGGAGGGACTGGGAGAAAGATGATACCATTCATAAAAAGACCATTAATAAAATACCAAGAACAGGCAGAGGAACTGGTTGACAGGGAGCAGATGCTCCAAGATTTAGGCATGTTGAGCTTGTGGTCCCAGTAGGGTCCTGGAGATAAAGAAGCTGGAGTTTAGAAGAAAAGTCAGGACTTGGGAGAGATTTGTGAATTACACACCTGAAGATCATAGTTAAAGCCACAAGTCTGTCCATGACCCTTAGGCAGTGTGAAGAGAGACGAGGCCAGAGCATCAATAATGCCAACATTTAAAGGATGGATAAAGGGCTAAAATCTTGGAGGAAGAATAAAGGAATAAAGTCATGGGGAAGGTGCTTGAGGAAAAGGCAAAAGAGTCTTAGGCCACTGAACCTGAAGGCAGAGGAACGTTGACAGGAGTGTCAGTGTTTTTCAGCCAAGGAGCATCCCATCTTTGAACAAGTTTTGCATGTGTGCTAAGTTGCTTCAGTTGTGTGCTACTCTTGCAAAACCATGGACTATAGCCTGCCAGGCTCCTCTGTCCATGGGATTTTCCAGGCAAGAATACTGGAGTGGGTTGCCATTTTTTCCTTCAGGGGATCTTCCTGAACCAGGGATTGAACCCAGGTCTCCCACATGGCAGGTAGATTCTTTACTGTCTGAGCCACCAGGAAAACCCCATGCTTGAGTGTTCAGTTCAGTTCAGTCACTTAGTCTTATCTGACTCTTTGTGACCCCATGAATCACAGCACGCCAGGCCTCCCTGTCCATCATCAACTAACTCCTGGAGTTCACCCAGACTCACGTCCATCGAGTCAGTGATGCCATCCAACCATCTCATCCTCTGTCATCCCCTTCTCCTCTTGCTCCCAATCCCTCCCAGCATCAGAGTCTTTTCCAATGAGTCAACTCTTCTCATGAGGTAGCCAAAGTACTGGAGTTTCAGCTTCAGCATCATTCCTTCCAAAGAAATCCCAGGGCTCATCTCCTTCAGAATGGACTGGTTGGATCTCCTTGCAGTCCAAGGGACTCTCAAGAGTCTTCTCCAACACCACACTTCAAAAGCATCAATTCTTTGGCGCTCAGCCTTCTTCACAGTCCAGCTCTCACATCCATACATGACCACAGGAAAGACCACAGCCTTGACTAGGCAAACCTTTGTTGGCAAAGTAATGTCTGTGCCCTTCAATATGCTATCTAGGTTGGTCATAACTTTCCTTCCAAGGAGTAAGTGTCTTTTAATTTCATGGCTGCAGGCACCATCTGTAGTGATTTTGGAGCCCCCAAAAATAAAGTCTGACACTGTTTCCACTATTTCCCCATCTATTTCCCATGATGGGACTGGATGCCATGATCTTCATTTTCTGAATGTTGAGCTTTAAGCCAACTTTTTCACTCTCCACTTTCACTTTCATCAAGAGGCTTTTTAGTTCCTCTTCACTTTCTGCCAGAAGGGTGGTGTCATCTGCATATCTGAGGTTATTGATATTTCTCCCAGCAATCTTGATTCCAGCTTATGTTTCTTCCAGTCCAGCGTTTCTTATGATGTACTCTGCATAGAAGTTAAATAAACAGGGTGACAATAGATAGCCTTGACGTACTTCTTTTCCTATTTGGAACCAGTCTGTTGTTCCATGTCCAGTTCTAACTGTTGCTTCCTGACCTGCATACAGATTTCTCAAGAGGCAGATCAGGTGGTCTGGTATTCCCATCTCTTTCAGAATTTTCCACAGTTTCTTGTGATCCACACAGTCAAAGGCTTTGGCATAGTCAATAAAGCAGAAATAGATGTTTTTCTGGAACTCTCTTGCTTTTTCCATGATCCAGCAGATGTTGGCAATTTGATCTCTGGTTCCTCTGCCTTTTCTCAAGCCAGCTTGAGCATTAGGAAGTTCACGGTTCACATATTGCTGAAGCCTGGCTTGGAGAATTTTGAGCATTACTTTACTAGCGTGTGAGATGAGTGCAATTGTGCGGTAGTTTGAGCCTTCTTTGGCATTGCCTTTCTTTGGGATTGGAATGAAAACTGACCTTTCCCAGTCCTGTGGCCACTTCTGAGTTTTCCAAATTTGCTGGCATATTGCGTGCAGCACTTTCACAGCATCATCTTTCAGGATTTGGAATAGCTCCACTGGAATTCCATCACCTCCACTAGTTTTGTTCATAGTGATGCTTTCTAAGGCCCACTTGACTTCACATTCCAGGATGTTTGGCTCTAGGTCAGTGATCACACCATCGTGATTATCTGGGTCGTGAAGCTCTTTTTTGTACAGTTCTGTGTATTCTTGCCACCTCTTCTTAATATCTTCTGCTTGAGTGTGGGGAGGAATAACTAGAGTGAGTAAGACATGCTTTCATCATTGGACACATGCAAATCAAAAACCACAGTGAGATATCACCTCACACCTGTCAGAATAGGTATTGTCAAAAAGAACACAAATAACAAATGCTGATGAAGATGTGCAGAAAAGGGAATCCTATTATACTCTTGATGGGAATGTAAATTGGTATAGCTAATGTGGAAATAAATATATGAAGGCTTCTATAAAAACTGAAAATAGAACTACCATATCATCTAGCAGTTCCACTCCTGGATGTATATCTGAAAAGAACAAAAACACGAACTCAAAGATACATGCACCCCAGTGTTCACAGCACTTGGAAATTATTTACAGTTTCCAAGATATATGGAAGCAAGTGTCCATCAAGGGATGAATAAAGAAGATTTGGTATATATGTGTGTATATATACATGTGCTGTGCTGTGCTTAGTCGCTCTGTTGTGTCTGACTCTTTGCAACCCCGTGGACTGTAGCTCACCCGGCTCCTCTGTCCATGGGATTCTCCAGGCAAGAATACTGGAGTAATACAGGAGGGTTGCCATGCCCTCCTGTTTTACATACATACATACAATGGAATACTACCCATCTGTAAAGAAGAAGGAAATAGCAACAACATGGATGGACTTGGAGGTTATTATGCTAAGTGAAATAATTCAGAGAAAGAGAAATACCGTATGATATCATTTGTATGTGGAATACAAATTTGTATGTGTATAAAAAATAAAACAAACTAGTGACTATAACAAAAAAAAAAAAAAGACTCACAGATATAGAGAACAAACTAGCAGTTACAAATGAGAGGAAAGGGGAAGAGGCACTATAGGAGTAGGGAATTAAGATGTACAAGCAGTTATGTGAAAAATAAGCTATGATGATATACTGTACAACCCAGGGAATATACCAGCATTTCAGAATAAGTATAAATGGAGTATAGCCTTTAGAATTGTGTATCACTATACTGTACACCTCTAACTTATGTAATTTTGTACATCAACTCTCCTTGAATTATAAAAACAAGAATGAAGTTCTGATGCACTCTGTGATGTAGATGAGCCATTAACACGTTATTCTGAGTGAAACAAGCCAGACAAAGAAGGACAGATATTGTATGTGTCTACTTATACAAGAATAGGCAAATTAATAGAGACAGAAAGTAGAATAGAAATTGCCAGACTGTGGGGAGGAAGGTGTGGGGAGTTAACATTTAACGGGTGCTGCTTGGGATGATGAAAAAAAGTTCTGAAAATGGGGAGTGGTGATGGTTTCATAACATAGTGAATGTACTTAATCCCACTGAATTATGGACCTAAAATGCCTTAAAATGGTAGATTTACTTTATATTTTACCTCATTAAATTTTTTTTTTAAATAATGCAGGGAAGAAAATAATATCTGGAACTGCTGCCGCCATCTTGTGGCAAGGAGGACAAAATTTTGCCACAGTTAGAGGATATGAAGATGGTTCATAATGACACTGTGGTGGTGTTGAATTAATGAGACCCCAAAATATCTGTCTCTGCATTTGTTATGTGAGATTAGAAACTACATATTATTTCAGCTATATTTGGACAGATCTTTTGTTAAAACTTGCAGTCAAAACAGTCTAAACCATAGAATACATTTCCATAGTTCTGAGCTTGCTTATAAGCAAAAAATGAACTTTTTCTTGTAAAAATTTAATTTATAAAACTGCATTTACAAAATTGTAGGAAATACCTTTTACATTAAAAAAAAACTAGCAGGATTGTTTTCTAGAGCAAGTTTCATATGTGATAGCATATGCAAAGTATTAGCAGTTATCAGACATTTAGGTAATACTCAATAAAAGTTAGTTCCTTTTTCCTTAGTGTTTTAAAAATATTTAAGTCTCAAAATTCTACTTATATAAAACCTCTGGAGTATAAACTCATCAGCATAGATGATGATGGCTTTTGTTTCCAATTTGACTAACAAAAATGACATCCCATTGTGGTTATGCTTTGCATTATTACTAGGACTCTTTATGAGAGTGGATCTATTTTCATGTCTTTGCTATGATAGGTTCCTGGTCTTCAGATGTCAAATAGGATGAGAATGGAAAGTAAGAACGAGGTGAATATAAACAAGAAATTTGCTAGACCAATACTACACTAGAAAGGGAACTTTCAAGAAATTATATTTAGCATGGAGATGGAGGATAGATCGACTCCTCCAAGTCAAACACTTGCAGTAAAATAAAGCCGCAAAGCCTGACTAGCAGAATGGAATCTGACTGTCTAGAGCAATTTGTGGCATATGCTGGAGGCTTAACTACTGACTAGGGAAGGGGGAGAAAACTGAGGTTGGTCCCCCATGAGGTGGTATTGTAGGTGGTTTTTTAGGGTCTGGAGCCAGGGTGCCTGGCTCTGAGCCTGTGGAATACAGTTTATTTGCTGGGTGACCTTGGACAAGTTACTTAATCTCTTGCTGCCTTCATTTTTTCATATGTAAAATAGGGATAGTTTAAGTATTTACTTCACTGGATTCTAGTGAGGATTAAATGAGTTAATGCAGGTAAAGAAGTTAGCATAGTAACTGCTGCTAAGTCACTTCAGTCATGTCCGACTCTGTGCTACCCCAGAGACGGCAGCCCACCAGGCTCCCCATCCCTGGGATTCTCCAGGCAAGAACACTGGAGTGGGTTGCCATTTCCTTCTCCAATGCATGAAAGTGAAAATTGAAAGGGAAGTCGCTCGGTCGTGTCCGACTCCTAGCGACCCCATGGACTACAGCCCACCAGGCTCCTCAGTCCATGAGATTTTCCAGGCAAGAGTACTGGAGTGGGATGCCATCGCCTTCTCCAGCATAATAACTAGTGCATAATAAACTCTGTTGCCTATGGCTATTCTTTGTCAGGCCAGTGAGCCTGATTTCAACATGTGTTCGAAGAGTGAGTGGGGTTATAAAAGGGGAAGTCTGAGTTAAGGTAATAATAGATCAGGTTCATTGTTTTTTAAAACATTTTCTGGGTTTCTTCTCTGCAGGGCACTGTGTCAAGTCCCAGAGAAGATAGAAGCTTCTGGTCAGGAAAGAAGAGGAGACTTTGCAATCAAACCAAAACTTGAAGGGTGGGAGGAGACACAACTGCTTTGAAGCCAGCAGTGTCTGTGCCCCTTGGCCTTTGGTCTCTGGCTCTCTTAGGCCACTTGCTGCCAAGGATGCCAACAGAGGTGGGGCTGAAGCCATACTGTGATAGGAAAAGGGAAGAGGACAAGCTTAAATTATCCTTCTGCAGGGGATCTTCCCAAAACAGGGATTGAACCCTGGTCTTCCACAATGCAGGCAGATTCTTTACCAGATGAACCACGAGAGAAGCCGTAAATTATTGCCATCAGTCCCTAAGTTATATTTGACTCTTTGCGACCCCATGGGCTGTAGCCCACCAGGTTCCTTTGTCCATGGGATTTCCCAGGCTAGAATATCGGGGCAGGCTACCATTTCCTTCTGGGGGTGGGGGGCACTTAAGTTATACCCAATCTTTAAAGTGTTGTTGATTTGTTTTTAAATTTAATTAATTTATTTCCCCATGGGCTGTACGTCAAGACTGTATATTGTCACCCTGCTTATTTAACTTCTATGCAGAGTACATCATGAGAAATGCTGGGCTGGAAGAAGCACAAGCTGGAATCAAGATTGCCAGGAGAAATATCAATAACCTCAGATACGCAGATGACACCACCCTTATGGCAGAAAGTGAGGAGGAACTAAAAAGCTTCTTGATGAAAGTGAAAGAGGAGAGTGGAAAAGTTGGCTTAAAGCTCAACATTCAGAAAACTAGGATCATGGCATCTGGTCCCATCACTTCATGGCAAATAGATGGGGAAACAGTGGAAATAGTGTCAGACTTTATTTTGGGGGGCTCCAAAATCACTGCAGATGGTGACTGCAGCCATGAAATTAAAAGACACTTACTCCTTGGAAGGAAAGTTATGACCAACCTAGATAGCTTGTCAAAACCAGAGACATTACTTTGCCAACAAAGGTTCGTCTAGTCAAGGCTATGGTCTTTCCTGTGGTCATGTATGGATGTGAGAGTTGGACTGTGAAGAAGGCTGAGCACCTAAGAATTGATACTTTTGAACTGTGGTGTTGGAGAAGACTCTTGAGAGTCCCTTGGACTGCAAGGAGATCCAACCAGTCCATTCTGAAGGAGATGAGCCCTGGGATTTCTTTGGAAGGAATGATGCTAAAGCTGAAACTCCAGTACTTTGGCCACCTCATGTGAAGAGTTGACTCGGTGGGCAAGACTCTGATGCTGGGAGGGATTGGGGGCAGGAGGAAAAGGGGATGGCAGAGGATGAGATGGCTGGATGGCATCACCGACTCGTTGAACATGAGTCTGGATGAACTCCAGGCGTTGGTGATAGACAGGGAGGCCTGGCGTGGTGGGATTCATGGGGTCACAAAGAGTCGGACACGACTGAGCGACTGAACTGAACTGAACTGAATTTATTTCCCCATGGGCTGTAGCCCACCAGGCTCCTTTGTCCATGGGATTTCCCAGGTGAGACTGCTGGAGCGGGTTGCCATTTCCTTCTCCGGGGGGCACTTAAGTTATACCCAATCTTTAAAGTGTTGTTGTTTTATTTTTCAATTTAATTAATTTATTTGACTGTTCTGCATGGCTTGCTAGATCTTAGTTCCCTGATCCGGGGTTGAACCTGCACCCTCATCAGTGAAAGCGGAGCCCTAAGCACTGGACCACCAGGAAATTCCCTAAAGAGTTGTTCTTAAAATGTTCATCCTCTTTGTTGTCCTCTGGCAAACGTGGGTTTTTTCTCCTAGGAGTAGCTTTATTCATTCCCCAGATTGTTAGCTATCAGGAGAGAAAGCTGGCGAGTGCACAAGTGTTGTGAGAGCTGTGATAGAAAAGCTCCAGGAGCTGTGGCGCAAACCAAGGACAGGCACGACCCGGAGCCGGGATCCAAGGAGGCGTCTGGATAGAGATATCTGAGGACTTTGCTCCCTTCTCTCTCTCTATCATGAATTTCTCTTTCCTCTTTGGATGAGAACCATCAACATACACAGTTCTATAATCAGCTCTGAAATTGAAAAAAATAGGGAAAACCACTAAACCATTCAGGTATGACCTAAATCAAATCGCTTATAATTATACAGTGGAAGTGAGAAATAGATTTAAGGGCCTAGATCTGATAGATAGAGTGCCTGATGAACTATGGAATGAGGTTCGTGACATTGTACAGGAGACAGGGATCAAGACCATCCCCATGGAAAAGAAATGCAAAAAAGCAAAATGGCTGTCTGGGGAGGCCTTACAAATAGCTGTGAAAAGAAGAGAAGCAAAAGCAAAGGAGAAAAGGAAAGATATAAGCATCTGAATGCAGAGTTCCAAAGAATAGCAAGAAGAGATAAGAAAGCCTTCTTCAGCGATCAATGCAAAGAAATAGAGGAAAACAACAGAATGGGATCTCTTCAAGAAAATCAGGGATACCAAAGGAACATTTCATGCAAAGATGGGCTCGATAAAGGACAGAAATGGTATGGACCTAACAGAAGCAGAAGATATTAAGAAGAGGTGGCAAGAATACACAGAACTGTACAAAAAAGAGTTTCACGACCTAGATAATTACGATGGTGTGATCACTGACCTAGAGCCAGACATCCTGGAATATGAAGTCACGTGGGCCTTAGAAAGCATCATTAGGAACAAAGCTAGTGGAGGTGATGGAACTCCAGTGGAGCTATTCCAGATCTTTGAAAGATGCTGCTGTGAAAGTGCTGCACTCAAGATGCCAGCAAATTTGGAAAACTCAGCAGTGGCCACAGGACTAGAAAAGGTCAGTTTTCATTCCAATCCCAAAGAAAGGCAATGCCAAAGAATACTCAAACTACCACACGATTGCACTCATCTCACACGCTAGTAAAGTAATGCTCAAAATTCTCCAAGCCAGGCTTCAGCAATATGTGAACCGTGAACTTCCTGATGTTCAAGCTGGTTTGAGAAAAGGCAGAGGAACCAGAGATCAAATTGCCAACATCCGCTGGATCATCGAAAAAGCAAAGAGTTCCAGAAAGACATCTATTTCTGCTTTATTGACTATGCCAAAGCCTTTGACTGTGTGGATCACAATCAAACTGTGGAAAATTCTGAAAGAGATGGGAATACCAGACCACCTGACCTGCCTCTTGAGAAATTTGTATGCAGGTCAGGAAGCAACAGTTAGAACTGGACATGAAACAACAGACTGGTTCCAAATAGGAAAAGGAGTACGTCAAGGCTGTATATTGTCACCCTGTTTATTTAACTTCTATGCATAGTACATCATGAGAAATGCTGGACTGGATGAAACACAAGCTGGAATCAAGATGGCTGGGAGAAATATCAATAACCTCAGATATGCAGATGACACCACTCTTCTGGCAGAAAGTGAAGAGGAACTCAAAAGCCTCTTGATGAAAGTGAAAGTGGAGAGTGAAAAAGTTGGCTTAAAGCTCAATATTCAGAAAATGAAGATCATGGCATCTGGTCCCATCACTTCATGGCAAATAGATGGGGAAACAGTGGAAACAGTGGAAACAGTATCACACTTTATTTTGAGGGGCTCCAAAATCACTACAGATGGTGACTGCAGCCATGAAATTAAAAGATGCTTACTCCTTGGAAGGAAAGTTATGACCAACCTAGATAGCATATTCAAAAGCAGAAACATTACTTTGCCAGAGACAAAAGCAGAGACATTACTTTAGCCTTTGTCTAGTCAAGGCTATGGTTTTTCCTGTGGTCATTTATGGATGTGAGAGCTGGACTGTGAAGAAGGCTGAGTGCCTAAGAATTGATGCTTTTGAACTGTGGTGTTGGAGAAGACTCTTGAGAGTCCCTTGGACTGCAAGGAGATCCAACCAGTCCATTCTGAAGGAGATCAGCCCTGGGATTTCTTTGGAAGGAATGATGCTGAAGCTGAAACTCCAGTATTTTGGCCACCTCATGCGAAGAGTTGACTCATTGGAAAAGACTCTGATGCTGGGAGGGATTGGGGGCAGGAGGAGAAGGGGACGACAGAGGATGAGATGGCTGGATGGCATCACTGACTCGATGAATATGAGTCTGAGTGACCTCCGGGAGTTGGTGATGGACAGGGAGGCCTGGCTTGCTGCAGTTCATGGGGTTGCAAAGAGTCGGACACGACTGAGCGACTGATCTGATCTGAAAGTAGTAGAGTCAATTGTGACATGAATAGAACTTCTTTGAATTAGTCTTGTCTCTGGGTATGTTTAGATTATTGACATTTCCATATACATCTATTTCTGTAAGTATTAATACAAAGTCTGCTATTGCGCTAAAGAATTGATGCTTTTGAACTGTGGTGTTGGAGAAGACTCTTGAGAGTCCCTTGGACTGCAAGAAGATCCAACCAGTCCATTCTAAAGGAGATCAGCCCTGGGATTTCTTTGGAAGGAATGATGCTAAAGCTGAAACTCCAGTACTTTGGCTACCTCATGTGAAGAGATGACTCATTGGAGAAGACTCTGATGCTGGGAGGGATTGGGGGCAAGAGGAGAAGGGGATGACAGAGGATGAGATGGCTGAATGGCATCACTGACTCGATGGATGTGAGTCTGAGTGAACTCCGGGAGTTGGTGATGGACAGGGAGGCCTGCTGTGGTGGGATTCATGGGGTCACAAAGAGTCGGACATGACTGAGCGACTGATCTGATCTGATCTCTGATAATCAGCTCCCATTGATTCCAAATCCTTTCTTAACCTTATATCCCTCTCTTGCTGCTGCTTCATCACTTTGAATCTATCTCTAGCAAAACTCCTAAAAGGGTTGTCTGGATGTTGTGTCAATACTCAGGCATCCATCTTCACCACATTATGATAACTGCCCATGTGAAGGTCACTGATGACTACATGGTCAACCTTTTCTTCTTGAAACATTTCTTCACTTAGCTTCTGGGAAACCCACTCTTCCTTGGTTCTCTTTCTCCTTCACTAGTCCCTTCTCAGCATCCTTTCTGATCTTTCTTCAAGGTGCTTTGAACCCATTTCTTGTCTTTCTTTTCTATTTTAATTTACTCCCCAGATGAACTCAGCCAGTTTCATGGCTTTAAATCTTTTCTTGACCATGCCACATGATTTGCCAGGTTGTAATTCCCTGCCATGGATTGAACCCATGGCCCATGACCCCAGCAGTGGAAATACAGGGTTCTAACCACTGACCTGCCAGGGAAGTCAGTTCTGTGGCCTTGAATGTCATCTCTAAGCTGACTCCTGGGGCCATCTGCCTACCCAGCAGCTCCACCTAGGTATCTAATAGGGACTGTCAGCTTCATGTGGTCTCAAACGAACTCATTGCCTCCTCCAGAATCACTCCTTTCCCATTTCAGGACATGGATCACCACTCACTCAGTTATGCAAAATAAAGATTTGTAGTCATCCTTGACTTCACTCTTTGAGTGAAAGGTTTTTTGCTTTTTTGTTTTATCCATTTTTTGGATGTGCCATGTGGGATCTTAGTTCCCAAACAAGGATCCATCCCACATCCCCTTCATTGGAAGGGTGGACTCTTGACCACTGGGCTGCCAGGGAAGTCCCAAGTGAAAGTTTTTTTGATGACTTGCAATGAAGTTGCTGCCAGGCAAAGGGTTATTGGGACAGTTGGCTTTCATATATGGACCCTAGTTGAGAAAAGGATGGTGTTGAAAGTAGTGAGAGTTAGTCACTCAGTCATGTGTGTCTGACTCTTTGTGAGCCCATGGACTGTAGCCCACCAGGCTCCTCTGTCCATGGAATTCTCCAGGCAAGAATACAAGAGTGGATTGCCATTTCCTTCTCCAGGGAATTGTCCTGACCCAGGGATCAAACCCAGGTCTCCTGCATTGTGGACGCTTTACCAACTGCGCCAGCAGGGAAGCCACTGTTGAAAGTATAGAGACTAATTACAGCTGTTGTATGGGGAGACCAGTTGGCCCCTCAGGAAGTGTCTCTGAGGACATCAGTAGGACATAGGTTGGTGCTTAGCTCTATGGGCACAAGAGCTAAGGTTTCAGTGCATTCCTCTAGCAGGCTAGGGATGAACCCAGTGGCTTTCAACCATAAAGTTTATTTCTCACTCATGCTCCGTGTATATTGTGGATGGGTCATAGCTCTACTCCATGTCATCCTCACTCCAGGATCCAGTAGACACAGTGCCCCAACCTGGAATATGGCAGGTGAAAAAAACAAGACAGTGAATCACAAGCTAGCTCTTAAAGCTTCTTCTTAGTTATTACATGTGTCACATTCCATTAGCCTGAGCAAGTCACATGCCACTCCTATGTTTAACAAGGCAGTATAATCTTCCTTCAAGAAGAGGTAATTATGAACAATTACACAACCTACCATAGAAGCCATTGGATTTGGCAATTGGGAAATCATTGGTGACCTTTGAATAGACCTTAACTGGAGACTTGGATACTAATAATAATAGCTATAATTTGCTGATTGCTTGCTGTAATCCACATACTCTGGTGAATGGCTGACCTTTATGGTCCCATGTAATCCTTGTTTGATAGCCACGATATTTGATGATCCTGGAGTGAGGATGACATGGAGTAGAGCTATGACCCATCCACAATAGACATGGAGCATGAGTGAGAAATAAGTGATGAAGTGATCACTCACCTGGAGCCAGACATCCTAGAATGTGAAGTCAAATGGGCCTTAGGAAGCATCACTATGAACAAAGCTAGTGGAGGTGATGGAATTCTAGTTGAGCTATTCCAAATCCTGAAAGATGATGCTGTGATAGTGCTGCACCGAGTATGACAGCAAATTTGGAAAACTCAGCAGTGGCCACAGGACTGGAAAAGGTCAGTTTTCATTCCAATACCAAAGAAAGGAAATGCCAAAGAATGCTCAAACTACTGCACAATTGCACTCATCTCACATGCTAGTAAAGTAATGGTAAAAATTCTCCAAGCCAGGCTTCAATAGTACATGAACCATGAACTTCCAGATGTTCAAGCTGGATTTATAAAAGGCAGAGGAACCAGAGATTAAATTGCCAACATCCGTTGGATCATCGAAAAAGCAAGAGAGTTCCTGAAAAACATCTACTACTGCTTTATTGACTCCTCCAAAGACTTTGACTGTGTGGATTACAACAAACTCTGGAAAATTCTGAAAGAGATGGGAATACCAGACTACTTTACCTACCTCCTGAGAAATCTGAATTCAGGTCAAGAAGCAACAATTAGAACTGGACCTGGAACAACAGACTGGTTCAAAATTAAGAAAGGAGTATGTCAAGGCTGTATATTGTCACCCTGTTTATTTGACTTATATGCAGAGTACATCCTACAAAATGCCAGGCTGGATGAAGCACAAGCTGGAATCAAGATTGCTGGGAGGAATATCAATAACCTCAGCTATGCAGATGACACCATTCTTGTGGCAGAAAGTGAAGAAGAACTAAAGAGCCTCTTGATGAAAGTGAAAGAGGAGAGTGAAAAGCTGGCTTAAAACTCAATATTCAGAAAACTAATATCATGGCATCCGGTCCCATCATTTCATGGCAAATAGATGGAGAAACAATGGAAACAGTGACAAACTTTATTTTGGGGGGCTCCAAAAGCACTGCAGATGGTGACTGCAGCCAAGAAAACATGCTTCCTCCTTGGACGAAAACCTATGACCAACCTAGACAGCATATTAAAAAGCAGAGACATTACTTTGCCAACAAAGGTCCATCTAGTCAAAAGCTACGGTTTTTCCAGTAGTCACGTATGGATGTGAGAGTTGGACTATAAAGAAAGCTGAATGCCAAAGAATGGATGCTTTTGAACTGTGGAGTTGGAGAAGACTCTTCAGAGTATCTTGGACTGCAAGGACATACAACCAGTCAATCCTAAAGGAAATCAGTCCTGAATATTCATTGGAAGGACTGATGCTGAATCTGAAACTCCAATACTTTGGCCACCTGATGCAAAGAACTGACTCACTGGAAAAGACCCTGATGCTGGGAAAGATTGAAGGCAGGAGAAGAAAGGGATGACAGAGGATGAGATGGCTGGATGGCATCACCGACTCAATGGACATGAGTTTGATCAAGCTCCCGGAATTGGTGATGGACAGGGAAGCCTGCCATGTTGCAGTCCATGAGGTCGCAAAGAGTTGGACATGACTGAGCCACTGAACTGACTGAACTAAATTCTTATGGACTGTGTGTTTGTGCCCCCCTCAATTCATACATTGAAACCCCCAGTGGGATAGTATTAGGTGATAGTGTCTTTGGAAGGTAATTAGGTGGGTGGAGCCTTCATGGTATGATTGGTGCTTATAAGAATAGAGGGGAGAGAGCTTGATTCCTTTCTTTAAGTCACTTTGTTCTCTGCCACGTGAGGAAACAGCAAGAAAGCAGCCGTCTGCAATCCAGGAAGCAGACTCTCACCAAACACTGGTTCTGTAGACTCCTTCATCTTGGGTTTTCTGGTCTCCAGAAGTGTGAGATATAAATGTTTGTGGTTTAAGCCACCCAGTCTATGGTAATTTGTTATAGCAGCCCAAGCTGCCTGAGAAAATCCTTTTCATCACAGGTGAGGAAGCACAGGTTTACAAAGATTAAATATTGCCTCAAGGCCATATGACTACTAGTAAGTGGTGGATCGTGCTTCCTAGGTGGAGCTAGGGGTAAAGAATCTGCCTGCAGTGCAGGAGACCTGGTTTGATCCCTGGGCTGGGAAGATCCCCTGGAGGAGGGAATGGCAACCCACTCCAGTATTCTTGCCTGGAGAATCCCCATGGACAGAGGAGCCTGGCAGGCGACAGTCCGTGGGGTCACGTAGTCAGACACGACTGAGCGCACACAGCAGCAGTGGCAGCAGATAAAGAAAAGCTCTCTGGAGACTTACCTGGTGGCCCAGTGTTTAAGACTCCACACTCCCAATGCAAAAGGTACAGGTTTGACCGCTGGCCAGGGAACTATTATCCCACATGCCACACTGCATGGCCAAAAGCAAACAAAAAAAAAAAAAAGGAAAAGGGAAGAAAAACTATCTGCCCTCCCTCTATTTGCCTAGAATCGAGATATAAATTTGTGCAAGTTGCCCCTTCCTCTCTCTACCAGGAAGGTTGAAAGTTAATCATTGGAGACAACTTTGGATCCTTGTCATCACAGAGATGGTGGCAGAGGAAGGCAGGAGACAGACTTTACTAACGAGCCCTTCTTTTGCATTAATTTCTCCAAATGTCTGCCTTTACACAGTCTACCATCCTCGAAATTCAATGTCCTTTTTGCTCAAAACTCTCATCAGTTCTCTAAAAATGTATTGTTCTTTTGTTAAGATGCTAAGGGACTTCCCTGGTTATCCAGTGGTTAGGACTCTGCACTTTCACTGCAGAGGGTGAGGGTTCAATTCCTGCTGGGGAAACTAGGGTCCCGAAAGCAGAACAGTGCGGCCAAAACCAAAAGGTGCTAAGTAAGTTCCACTTCTAACCACCTCTTTGGGTTACTCATCTCTTGGTACTACCGTGTGTGTTTTTGATGCACATGCTAAAAAAATAAACTTCTGCTGCTTCTCTGGTTAGTCTGCCTTTTGTTAGTCTAATAAAAGGACACCCCAGTCTGAGAAATTATGATGGGGTAAAAAGACTTTTTTCCTCCCTTACTGGGTAAATGATTGAGACAGAAGCAGGGTCCTAGAAAGATATTTTCAGGAATGGGCAAGCTGCATCAGAAGGCAGGGTAAATTCTCCAAGTGAGCAGAGACTGTCAGTGCTAGAGAAAACTACTTTAGCTCATGATCTGTGTGGATTTGGGCTAATTTTGTTCTGTTGGCTAATTTGTTCTGTCAGCTATTTTGAGAAGGTAGTTATCTATTTAATTAGTTGAGATGGATCAACTGGTGAGGAGAGTTGTGTAAGGCAGTAATTATTTGATAGAATGAAGTGAATTTTGTTTTTTGCTTTACCCAGTTTTCCTCTACCAAGCAAATTTAGTGTAAAAAATCAAAATGTAAAATTAAGCCACTACATTAAAAAAAAATAAAGTTCTGATACAGGCTACAATATAGGGGAACCTTGAAAACATTATATCAAGTGGAAAAGCCAGACACAAAAAGACAAACACTGTGTTGTTCCACTTATATAAAGTGTCTAGAATTAGGGTAAATTCATAGAGATAGAAAGCAGTTTAGGGGACATCCCTGGTGGTCCAGGGGCTGACACTCTATGCCCCCAATGCAGGGGCCCAGGTGTGATCCCTGGTCAGGGAACTAGATCTCACATACCGCAACCAAGACCCAGTGCAGCCAAGTCAATAAAAATAAATATTATAAAAAGGAAGTAGATTAGAAGTGAGCAGGAACTGAGGAGAAGAGGAAATGGTAAATTATCCCTTAATGGGTACAGGGTTTCTGTCTGAGGTGATGAAAACTTTTAGAAATTATGATGATAATTTCACAGTATCTTGAATGTGATTAATGCCACAAAATTGTATGTTTTAAAATGATTGAAATGTCAAAATTATATATATATATGAGACCGGGGTTTCATTCCCTGGTCTGGAAGATCCCTAGGAGAAGGCAATGGCAACCCACTCCAGTGTTCTTGCCTGGAAAATCCCATGGGCAGAGGAGCCTGATAGGCTACACAGTCCATGGGGTCACAAAGAGTTGGACATGACTTAGCAACCAGATCACAACCACAATATATCACAATTAAATGGCAAAAAATAATTAAAACACTATGTTGGAATTAATCATGTGGTTATATTGAGTTGTTCCTTGTGGTAAGAGGGTTTGGGTTGGCCATGAGGGAAAAATGTTTGTTTTTTTTTTAATGTACAAAGTATATTTCCCCGAAGAAGTCACCACACTGTCTCACACTGTCTACCAAAGTGTATGCAGTGTATTTGAAGCATTCATGAGATAAGACATAAATTGCTATTGCATTAGTAGCTTGGATCCTTCTTCATATAATTTGACATTCACCACACCCTTCTGACCTGGAAATATTGAGGCTATAATTAAACTATTGAAGCATCAGTCATGGAGACGGTGTATATCACACAAATAGCCATTCCTATAAATCATCACGTCCCTCACCTCAGAGTGAAATGTTTTTCCTATTCCTTCCCTGAGCCCTGGCTAGAGGTTGCTTCAGAAGCCATCCACATGGTGTCTATATTGTGTAACAAGGATGAAAAGGCAGAATGAAAGTCTGTATGTGTAACCTCACATCTTGAATTCTCTGAAATCAGGCTAATTTGGGCTGGTGTTTGGAAATGTGGTTATCATTCAGTCATCACATAGTCAACATTACCAGTAGACAAAAACGGAATCCTTTTCTAGTTCATTGGTAAGTGTGTTGTCCACGTGTAAGTATGTTTGACACAAAAATGGCCTATTTACAGGCCATATAGGGACTTAATTTTTGGTAGCACTTGAAGAGTACCTTCAAAGTGCAGGATGTCCCGCAAAAGTGTTTTGAATGAATGCAGTCATTGCTTTCAGTGTTATGACTTAGTCACAGCAAATAGCCAGAATAGAGAGAAATGATGCCACTGGTTGATGTTGTTGATCATTTATTTATTTTAGTGATTTGCTGGGGTGTTTAGGAGAGGGTTTCAAGTTGGACAATGATAATAACAGCTATAATTTTGGGGTAAAGGTGGGAGCAGTTGAGATTTGAGGGTTAGTATTATAAGCAACATATTCTAATATTGGTATTAGAAGGGTTAACATGTCCTACAGGTGTTCCAGGGCTTCTGGGATGGCCCAGTTGGTAAAGAATCCACCTGCTATGCAGGAGACTGCTTTCAATGCAGGAGACCTGGGTTCAATCCCTGGGTCAGGAAGATCAGCTGGAGAAGGAAATGGCAATCCATTCCAGTATTCTTGCCTGGGAAATCCCATGGACAGAAGAGCCTGGTGGGCTACAGTCCATGGGGTCACAAGAGTTGCACACAACTTAGCAACTAGAACACCACCACCACCACATAGGTGTTCCAACTGGCTGAAATGAGACAGAATATTGAAATAAAGGAATGCTTGTGAGCATTTTGTTCAAGTACTTAAATAAGGAGGCCATAGACTTGGATGGCTCCAAAGCCTTGGTAAGTCTACACGTGAAATGATAACCTAAGGCAGAATCACTGGAATCCAAAAAAATGAAACTTAAGAACTAATCACCAACAGCCAACTAGGATTTCCCAATAAGGCAGCCACTTAAGAGCTGTAACCAATCAATACTTTCTTTGATTTGCTTTCTTGTCTTCTCTGTAAAAAACCTTTCCCTTCATTTCTGTGGAGTGGAGTGCTAATCATTTTTGGTTTGAGGCTAATTTGAATTGGCATTTGCTCAAACTCTTCAGAATTTTAATGTACCTTAGTACCTTAGTTTATCTTCTAACTTCCTTGCATGTTGTCCATCTCGTAAATCTAGTTCTGTCAAAGCATGATTCTCTCATTGTTAAAATCCTGTCTCAAGTGATTAGTAAGGAGCATGTATGTATCCAAGTTTTATTCGGTTCAGTTCAGTTGCTCAGTCCTGTCCAACTCTTTGCGACCCCATGAATCGCAGCATGCCAGGCCTTCCTATCCATCACTAACTCCCGGAGTTCACTCAAACTCATGTCCATCAAGTCGGTGACGCCAAATTTTATTAAACACTAGTAAAAAATGAAGACCACTCAAATGAGAAGAGAGATCACATCCCTTGCTACAATGTTAAGCAAGAAAGTCAGCCACCATCTCTTGCATTTGGTAGAGATTCAGAGGCAATCATGGAGAGGGGAAGCTTTATAGAGGGAAAAAAAGGGGAGGGGAACGCTTCTAGTATGCGCTCGAAGGGGAACTTGGGGAAAGGATGTCTGAAACAGGGAAGTTGGCAGCCTTTGAGTAAATCTTGACCATTCTGAGCTGATTGCTGCCGAGGTGGTGGCTTGGTTTTTTCAAGTGGGCCAGAGTTTTATCAGCATATATGGTTTAGCCACTGTTCATTTATAGGAATTCTCTCATTCATTAAGAAGGGAGATAGCAGAATGGTAGAACTGATTCCACGAGTAAACTGAGACTTACATGGTAAATTGGTACTTACATAATCACTGGGGAAGAGATGCTGCTGCTGCTGCTAAGTCACTTCAGTCATGTCCGACTCTGTGTGACCCCATAGACACCAGCCCACCAGGCTCCCCCTTCCCTGGGATTCTCCAGGCAAGAACACTGGAGTGGGTTGCCATTTCCTTCTCCAATGCATGAAAGTGAAAAGTAAAAGGGAAGTTGCTCAGTCGTGTCTGACTCGTAGCGACCCCGTGGACTACAGCCCACCAGGCTCCTCCATCCATGGGATTTTCCAGGCAAGAGTACTAGAGTGGGGTGCCATTGCCTTCTCCGGGGGAAGGGATGAAATAAAAATAAATTTATACAAAACTGGCTTACGTTTCTCGGGACAATGTAATTTTAAGCTTTGGAATTTTTTTTTCAGTGTGTGACTGCTCCTCCTCATTACACCTCATCAATTTTTCCTGGGTTATAAAACCTTCGAGTCCTAATAAATTATTATCCAAATGAAGTTATGTTTCCCAAGGGTGTCAAGTGAATATGAAGTGTGTTTATTACAAAATCCTATAGATTGAAATCAATTTTAAAAAGCCATACAGGGACTTCCCTGTTTGCCTTTCAATGAGGGGCGGTTGGGTTCAATCGCTGGTAGGGGAACTAAGATCCCACAGGCTGCTGGGCAACTAAGCCCGTGTACCACAACTAGAGCAGGAGCCTGCCTGTAACAATGAAGCCTCAGCACAGCCAAAATAAATAAAATAAAAATGTAAAAAAATACCCACACAATCATCTTTTGGCTTTATTTCCAAGTTTTGATTAAAAATTTATGTACTATCTCATTCAATCTTCACAACAATGCAATGAAAGTAACCCATTGTGGTAGTTCAATTATTCCGATTTCCCAGATGCGAAAACCAAAACACAAGTAACTTGAGGAGTAACCAGCATTAAGTAAAGGACAACTATAAAATAGTAGAGCACTGGCCATGCGGTCGCTTCAGGCTGCAGGAGTGAGGCAAGGCAAGCACCACAATTTGGCATGGTCCAAACAAGAGATGGCCAGAGTGAATGTCGACATTCTAGGAATCAGCGAACTAAAATGGACTGGAATGGGTGAATTTCACTCAGATGACTATTATATCTACTACTGCAGGCAGGAATCCCTCAGAAGAAACGGAGTACCCATCATGGTCAACAAAGGAGTCTGAAATGCAGTACTTGGATGCAATCTCAAAAACAACAAATGATCTCTATTCGTTTCCAAGGCAAACCATTCAATGTCACAGTAATCCAAGTCTATGCCCCAACCAGTAACGCTGAAGAAGCTGAAGTTGAACGGTTCTATGAAGACCTACAGGACCTTTTAGAACTAACACCCAAAAAAGATGTCCTTTTCATTACAGGGGACTGGAATGCAAAAGTAGAAAGTCAAGAAACACCTGGAGTAACAGGCAAATTTGGCCTTGGAATACGGAATGAAGCAGGGCAAAGACTAATAGAGTTTTGCCAAGAAAATGCACTAGTCATAACAAACACCCTCTTCCAACAACACAAGAGAAGACTCTATACATGGACATCACCAGATGGTCAACACCAAAATCAGATCGATTATATTCTTTGCAGCCAAAGATGGAGAAGCTCTATACAGTCAGCAAAAACAAGACCAGGAGCTGACTGTGGCTCAGACCATAAATGCCTTATTGCCAAATTCAGACTGAAATTGAAGAAAGTAGGGAAAACCACTAGACCATTCAGGTATGACCTAAATCAAATCCCTTATGATTATACAGTGGGAGTGAGAAATAGATTTAAGGGCCTAGATCTGATAGATAGAGTGCCTGATGAACTATGGACTGAGGTTCGTGACATTGTACAGGAGACAGGGATCAAGACCATCCCCATGGAAAAGAAATGCAAAAAAGCAAAATGGCTGTCTGGGGAGGCCTTACAAATAGCTGTGAAAAGAAGAGAAGCAAAAAGCAAAGGAGAAAAGGAAAGATATAAACATCTGAATGCAGAGTTTCAAAGAATAGCAAGAAGAGATAAGAAAGCCTTCTTCAGCGATCAATGCAAAGAAATAGAGGAAAACAACAGAATGGGAAAGACTAGGGATCTCTTCAAGAAAATCAGAGATACCAAAGGAACATTTCATGCAAAGATGGGCTCGATAAAGGACAGAAATGGTATGGACCTAACAGAAGCAGAAGATATTAAGAAGAGGTGGCAAGAATACACAGAAGAACTGTACAAAAAAGAGCTTCACGACCCAGATAATCACGATGGTGTGATCACCGACCTAGAGCCAGACATCCTGGAATGTGAAGTCAAGTGGGCCTTAGAAAGCATCACTAGGAACAAAGCTAGTGGAGGTGATGGAATTCCAGTGGAGCTATTCCAAGTCCTGAAAGATGATGCTGTGAAAGTGCTGCACTCAATATGCCAGCACATTTGGAAAACTCAGCAGTGGCCACAGGACTGGAAAAGGTCAGTTTTCATTCCACTCCCAAAGAAAGGCAATGCCAAAGAATGCTCCAACTACCGCACAATTGCACTCATCTCACACACTAGTAAAGTAATGCTCAAAATTCTCCAAGCCAGGCTTCAGCTATATGTGAACCGTGAACTTCCTGATGTTTAAGCTGGTTTTAGAAAAGGCAGAGGAGCCAGAGATCCAATTGCCAACATCTGCTGGATCATGGAAAAAGCAAGAGAGTTCCAGAAAGACATCTATTTCTGCTTTATTGACTATGCCAAAGCCTTTGACTGTGTGGATCACAATAAACTGTAGAAAATTCTGAAAGAGATGGGAATACCAGACCACCTGACCTGCCTCTTGAGAAATTTGTATGCAGGTCAGGAAGCAACAGTTAGAACTGGACATGGAACAATAGACTGGTTCCAAATAGGAAAAGGAGTACGTCAAAGCTGTATATTGTCACCATGTTTATTTAACTTCTATGCAGAGTACATCATGAGAAATGCTGGACTGGAAGAAACACAAGTTGGAATCTAGATTGCTGGGAGAAATATCAATAACCTCAGATATGCAGATGACACCACCCTTATGGCAGAAAGTGAAGAGGAACTCAAAAGCCTCTTGATGAAAGTGAAAGTGGAGAGTGAAAGGGTTGGCTTAAATCTCAACATTCAGAAAATGAAGATCATGGCATCTGGTCACATCACTTTATGGGGAAACAGTGGAAACAGTGTCAGACTTTATTTTTCTGGGCTCCAAAATCACTGCAGATGGTGACTGCAGCCATGAAATTAAAAGACACTTACTCCTTGGAAGGAAAGTTATGACCAACCTAGATAGCATATTCAAAAGCAGAGACATTGCCAACAAAGGTTCACCTAATCAAGGCTATGGTCTTTCCTGTGGTCGTGTATGGATGTAAGAGCTGCACTGTGAAGAAGGCTGAGCGCCGAAGAATTGATGCTTTTGAACTGTGGTGTTGGAGAAGACTCTTGAGAGTCCCTTGGACTGCAAGGAGATCCAACCAGTCCATTCTGAAGGAGATCAGCCCTGGGATTTCTTTGGAAGGAATGATGCTAAAGCTGAAACTCCAGTACTTTGGCCACCTCATACGAAGAGTTGACTCATTGGGGAAGACTCTGATGCTGGGAGGGATTGGGGGCAGGAGGAGAAGGGGACGACAGAGGATGAGATGGCTGGATGGCATCACTGACTCGATGGAAGTAAGTGAGTCTCAGTGACCTCCGGGAGTTGGTGTTGGACACGGAGGCCTGGCGTGCTGCGATTCATGGGGTCGCAAATAGTCGTACATGACTTAGCGACTTATCTGATCTGATCTGATCTGAATACATTGCAGGCTGTGGACAAGGGCAGTTGTCTTTTTCGCCGCTTTATTTTTATTTTTACCCCTTTACGCTGCTGAATCCCAAATCCTTTCCTAATAGAGTTTACAGGGATGGGGGTTCGGAGTTCAGAAACCGGACTTTGCTTTAGAATTTGCCTTTGCTAGCTGTGCTGTCTCGAGCCA
Organism: Tragelaphus eurycerus; assembly: GCA_935064755.1. Classification (NCBI taxonomy): domain Eukaryota; kingdom Metazoa; phylum Chordata; class Mammalia; order Artiodactyla; family Bovidae; genus Tragelaphus; species Tragelaphus eurycerus. The sequence continues at coordinate 3,016,705 of CAKXYN010000034.1, read as the reverse complement.
GTCATTTAGTTTCACTGGGTCTCTTGTTTCAGCTGTGTAGAGAGAGAGCGGGAACAATGTTCTCCGAATTTTAGGTGATGGTGAATAGCATCTAATGTAAAGTCGCACCATTTCAGCTGCGGCTACTCGACTCCGGGAGTTGGTGATGGACAGGGAGGCCTGGCGTGCTGCAGTCCACGGGGTCGCGAAGAGTCGGCCACGACTGAGGGACTGAACTGAACTGACTCAACTCCTAGTTACGTCCCGCCCCGAATCATCCTCCCGTTGTCATGGAGATCGGGGCGCCCAATTTGGTAGATTCCCCTCCCGCGATACCTGGGCGGAGCACGGCATCACGCATGCGCGCTGTCAGCGGCCGAGGCGCCGCGGTGCCTACCGGGACTGAGCTCCCAGCCGCCCGATCAGGAAGTGGCGGGCGGAGCTGGGGGAAGAGTCGCCGCCTCAGCCGCCGCCTTAGCCGCCGCCGCCAGTCCGAAGACCCCCGTGCTGGCGGGGCAGCGCTGGGCATGCGTGCCGGGCGGCGGAGGCGCTGACGACGAGCCCGAAGCGGCAGCCACGCGGGCGTGGGCGGCTGGTCCAGGCGGAGGCTTTGGGAGGCGGCGGCGGGGCGCGTGGGGCGGCCCTCCTGGCTCAGGTAGGAGCTGCGGACGCCGGGTTTGGGGCGCGGAGCCCCAGCCTGTTGTTCTTCGGGGCCTCCTCCCATTCCCGGGGGCACGCGGCCTCCCATCCCGCGGGAAGCCGGGGCTGCGGTTCCCTACCCGAAACGCTTAACCCGGTTACAGCTTCTCGGGAGCATTGTTTCTGAGGCCGGAGGTTCAATGAGCAAAGTTTTGGGTTGGAAAGAGGGGAAATTCGAATTGGAGAGCTGGTCGTGCCTCTCCTCGGCCCCCAAACTTAGATTAGCTGTAGCCGCACGGACCAGGTGTGTGGAGTTTGGGCAACCGCGGCACCCAGCCAAGTAAAGGCTGTGATTTAGGCGCTCCTTCACGGATTATTTTGGTGTTTTTTTTCCAGCTGCCTCTTGGAAACCTAGTTTGGAATGATTCCTAACCTTGAGTTATAATAGTTTTCTGCAAAGTTTAAAGACATTTTCCAAAACAAGTCGCTGCGATACTTTTTCCCCTTCCACCTCTACATTGCTGTGTTTTCAGGGGTGAGCAGTCTCTCATTCTCAGCTTGCCGGCTATTCAAAGCAGTATGGGCTCCGCGAGGCTCAGGCAGGCATATGAAGCAAGGGAGGAAAGAGTTGAAAGGTTGAAAGAAATCAAATGATAAAGTGGATAAATGATAAAGTCATGATAAAATGGGAGGAATGTGGGCTTTGCAGTTAAGATTTTCACTGAACTTTTGGCTTCTCAGTGGGGAACACGTTAACTCACTGAGTTGTGGCAGTGATGTGTGTTAATGTAAAAACAGGGAGGTTGATGTGTCCTGTTTACTACACAGATCAGATCAGATCAGTCGCTCAGTCGTGTCCGACTCTTTGCGACCCCATGAACTGCAGCACGCCAGGCCTCCCTGTCCATCACCAGCTCCCAGAGGTCACTCAGACTCACATCCATCGAGTCAGTGATGCCATCCAGCCATCTCATCCTCTGTCGTCCCCTTCTCCTCCTGCCCCCAATCCCTCCCAGCATCAGAGTCTTCTCCAATGAGTCAACTCTTCGCATGAGGTGGCCAAAGTACTGGAGTTTCAGCTTTAGCATCATTCCTTCCAAAGAAATCCCAGGGCTGATCTCCTTCAGAATGGACTGGTTGGATCTCCTTGCAGTCCAAGGGACTCTCAAGAGTCTTCTCCACCACCACAGTTCAAAAGCATCAATTCTTCGGCGCTCAGCCTTCTTCACAGTCCAGCTCTTACATCCATACATGACCACAGGAAAGACCATAGCCTTGACTAGGCGAACCTTTGTTGGCAAAGTAACGTCTCTGCTTTTAAATATGCTATCTAGGTTGGTCATAACTTTCCTTCCAAGGAGTAAGCGTCTTTTAATTTCATGGCTGCAGTCACCATCTGCAGTGATTTTGGAGCCCAGAAAAATAAAGTCTGACACTGTTTCCACTGTTTCTCCATCTATTTCCCATGTAGTGATGGGGCCAGATGCCATGATCTTCATTTTCTGAATGTTGAGCTTTTGAGCTTTAAGCCAACTTTTTCATTCTCCACTTTCACTTTCATCAAGAGGCTTTTGAGTTCCTCTTCACTTTCTGCCATAAGGGTGGTGTCATCTGCATATCTGAGATTATTGATATTTCTCCCAGCAATCTTGATTCCAGCTTGTGTTTCTTCCAGTCCAGTGTTTCTCATGATGTACTCTGCATAGAAGTTAAATAAACAGGGTGACAATAGACAGCCTTGACGTACTCCTTTTCCCATTTGGAACCAGTCTGTTGTTCCATGTCCAGTTCTAACTGTTGCTTCCTGACCTGCATACATATTTCTCAAGAGGCAGGTCAGGTGGTCTGGTATTCCCATCTCTTTCAGAATTTTCCACAGTTTATTGTGATCTACACAGTCAAAGGCTTTGGCATAGTCAATAAAGCAGAAATAGATGTCTTTCTGGAACTCTCTTGCTTTTTCCATGATCCAGCAGATGTTGGCAATTGGATCTCTGGCTCCTCTGCCTTTTCTCAAACCAGCTTGAACATCAGGAAGTTCACGGTTCACATATTGCTGAAGCCTGGCTTGGAGAATTTTGAGCATTACTTTACTAGCGTGTGAGATGAGTGCAATCGTGCGGTAGTTTGAGCATTCTTTGGCATTGCCTTTCTTTGGGATTGGGATGAAAACTGACCTTTTCCAATCTTGTGGCCACTGCTGAGTTTTCCAAATTTGCTGGCATATTGAGTGCAGCACTTTCATAGCATCATCTTTCAGGATTTGGAATAGCTCAACTGGAATTCCATCACCTCCACTAGCTTTGTTCGTAGTGATGCTTTCTAAGGCCCACTTGACTTCACATTCCAGGATGTCTGGCTCTAGGTCAGTGATCACACCATCGTGATTATCTGGGTCGTGAAGCTCTTTTTTGTACAGTTCTTCTGTGTATTCTTGCCACCTCTTCTTAATATCTTCTGCTTCTGTTAGGTCCATACCATTTCTGTCCTTTATCGAGCCCGTCTTTGCATGAAATGTTCCTTTGGTATCTCTGATTTTCTTGAAGAGATCCCTAGTCTTTCCCATTCTGTTGTTTTCCTCTATTTCTTTGCATTGATCGCTGAAGAAGGCTTTCTTATCTCTTCTTGCTATTCTTTGGAACTCTGCATTCACATGTTTATATCTTTCCTTTTCTCCTTTGCTTTTTGCTTCTCTTCTTTTCACAGCTATTTGTAAGGCCTCCCCAGACAGCTATTTTGCTTTTTTGCATTTCTTTTCCATGGGGATGGTCTTGATCCCTGTCTCCTGTACAATGTCACGAACCTCAGTCCATAGTTCATCAGGCACTCTATCTATCAGATCTAGGCCCTTAAATCTATTTCTCACTTCCACTGTATAATCATAAAGGATTTGATTTAGGTCATACCTGAATGGTCTAGTGGTTTTCCCTACTTTCTTCAATTTCAGTCTGAATTTGGCAATAAGGAGTTCATGGTCCGAGCCACAGTCAGCTCCTGGTCTTGTTTTTGCTGATTGTATAGAGCTTCTCCATCTTTGGCTGCAAAGAATATAATCGATCTGATTTTGGTGTTGACCATCTGGTGATGTCCATGTATAGAGTCTTCTCTTGTGTTGTTGGAAGAGGGTGTTTGTTATGACTAGTGCATTTTCTTGGCAAAACTCTATTAGTCTTTGCCCTGCTTCATTCCGTATTCCAAGGCCAAATTTGCCTGTTACTCCAGGTGTTTCTTGACTTCCTACTTTTGCATTCCAGTCCCCTATAATGAAAAGGACATCTTTTTTGGGTGTTAGTTCTAAAAGGTCTTATAGGTCTTCATAGAACCGTTCAACTTCAGCTTCTTCAGCGTTACTGGTTGGGGCATAGACTTGGATTACTGTGACATTGAATGGTTTGCCTTGGAGATAAACAGAGATCATTCTGTCGTTTTTGAGATTGCATCCAAGTACTGCATTTCGGACTCTTTTGTTGACCATGATGGCCACTCCATTTCTTCTGAGGGATTCCTAGTATACAGGTCAGTACATATGAAACTCTACAGATGTGGAGTAGTCTTCTGAGAAAAAGGTGGAAAAGTTAGGCAGAGCACGTGATGGTGAAAGACATTAAACCTTTCTGTTCTAGGGACAATTGAACTTTACCCATACCACACAGGTCGCTTTTGTTTAGGAGGCTTTTACCAGCATTTTAGGTCTGGAATAAGGAGCACCTGGTTTAGGAATCAGTCTCCTGGCTTCCAGGCTGTGTACTTTCAGCTGTGTGATCTTAACTCTGCCTCCTCAGGTGTAATAGGATAAATACCTGCTATCTCATAGAGTTGTGAGGATCAAATGCTGTTAACATACAGATCTTTGTAAACTGTAAGGCTTTTATTTAAATCTTTGTTAAAATCGTGATTCTAAAAGCCTGGGTTCATAATCTGTCTTTACAAAGTGAAATCAGCAGATGTTTGTTGTTTGAAGCTTGTTTCCCCCACCACATCATTGGGGAATTCTCCTTTCTTGTTCTAATACACTTTCCCTCCCCCAAGACTGTCTTCTCCCTTTCTCACCTGGGTATAATCACTGGGTTATTTCTTTTCAGATCCAAGTCAAAATAATAGGTCTGAAATAACACGTTGGTCTATCTTTGCTACTTAAAAAAAATCACTTTCACAAACATTTTCTCATTTTATTCTTACAATTGGGCTAGATGTAGACAGCATGGTCGTACCCTCATTTTACTTATGATGAAATTGGATTTAGAGAGGTCTAGTGGATTCCCTTCGAGAAGGCAGTGGGAGCCCACTCCGGCACTCTTGCCTGGAAAATCCCGTGGACGGAGGATCCTGGTAGGCTCCAGTCCATGGGGTCCCTAAGAGTCGGACAAGACTCAGCGCCTTCACTTTTCACTTTTATGCATTGGAGAAGGAAATGGCAACCCACTCCAGTGTTCTTGCCTGGAGAATCCCAGGGACGGGGCAGCCTGCTGGGCTGCCGACTCTAAGGTCACACAGAGTCGGACATGGCTGAAGTGACTTGGCAGCAGTAGTAGTAGTAGTGGATTCCCTGGGATATGTTACTGTAAGGGCTCCGAATTTAGGGAGGTCTTAGATTCGAGGTCCAGGGTCAGTGATTCTTCTTTCCTTAACTAAAGTTTGACAAGTTTATTTTTATCAGTGCTTTTATAAAATTTTATTGAAGTATAGTTAATTTACAGTGTTTCTAATTTCTGCTGTATAGCAGAGTGGCTTAGTTAAACATATACTCTTTGTCATATTCTTTTCCATTACGGTTTATCACGGGATATTGGACATAGCTCCCTGTACTGTACAGGAGGACCTGTTAATCCATTTTGTATAATAGTTTGCGTTGGCCAGTCCCAAACTGCCAACCCTTCCCTTCTCTCCTCCCCTTCTTGCTTGATGACCACAAGCTTGTTCCTTACAGTTGTGAGTCTGTCTTTGTTTCGTAGGTGTGTCCTTCAGTCATGTTTCAGATTGCACAAGTAATGACATCATATGCTATTTGTCCTTCTCTTTCAGACTTAGTGTGATAATTTCTAGGCCCATCCATATTGTGCATATAGAGTATTTCGTTCTTTTTCATGACTGAGTGGTATTCAGTGCTTACATTTTTAACTTTTAGTGCGCTAAATCACATTTTATTTATTCATTGCTTTTTAAGCGAGGGGCGGAGTGCTTTCATGTTCTCAAATGTAAGCTGCTTACATGAAGGCAAGGATTTATCTTCCAAAACTTTCCAAAGGCTGCAGTGCAGTACCGTGCCCCACAAACAGAAGACATTTAATAAAGGCTTGTAAAATTATTAACAGAGAGGCTAGGGAAATTTAAAGTTCTTCTGTTTGTTAGTCATTTACAAAATATTTATTGAGCTACCCCATGCCTGAAAGCTTCCAAAGTCTAAGAGTCTCTTTTTTGTCACAGAAGAATGTGTGGGGTCTGGCTACTCACTGCTCAGAAGCCAGTAAGCAGGCCAGGTTGGTGGAAAGGAAAGTTTGCTTATTTGAAATAAAGCAGTCTGGGAGAGGGCATACGTCTGTCCAAAGCCCGATTCACTGCGCCGCCCCTCCCTCTCCCTCCGCATTGGCGGTGGGGCAAGAGCTTTTAAAGATAAAAGAAGGGGGCTGTCGGAGAAACAGCACAGTCAGCTCTGACAGTTATCTTCACTTTGGTCATCAGTGGTCTGACCAGCGTCACCTTGGTTGCTTTAGGTACAGTTAATCTTCAGTTCCAGGGTCCATTTGTTCACATTTCTTTGAGGCCAGTTCTCAGAATTGTGGCAGCTTCTGTTGTGGATACAGTCTGGTCATCATGTGGTAACTTCTCCCACCTGGGGTTTCAGTATCCGTAAGACAAGCTCACTTCCACTGTATAATCATAAGGGATTTGATTTAGGTCATACCTGAATGGTCTAGTAGTTTTCTCTACTTTCTTCATTTCAGTCTGAATTTGGCAATAAGGAGTTCATGGTCTGAGCCACAGTCAGCTCCTGGTCTTGTTTTTGCTGTTGTATGAGCTTCTCCATCTTTGCTGCAATCGTCTTTGGTTGACCATCTGGTGTCTTTGTCTTCTCTTGTGTTGTTGGAAGAGGGTATTTGCTTGCAGTGCATTTTCTTGCAACTCTTTATCTTCCCTCTTCTTCCGTTTCCAACCAATTTCCTGTTACTCATTTTCTTACTTCCTACTTTTCATCCATCCCCTATAATAAAAGACATCTTTTTTGGGTGTTAGTTCTAAAATCTAGTCTTAACTTTCAACTTCACTTCTTCGCGTTACTGGTTGGGGCATAGACTTGGATTACTGTGACATTGATGGTTTGCCTTGAAACGAAAGAATATTTTCTTTTTGTGCATCCAAGTACTCATTTCGACTCTTTTTTGACTATGGCCACTCCATTTCTTCTGAGGTTCCTCCCACATATAGTAATGTCATCCATAAATTACCTTCCATCCATTTTATTCCTTCCTATTCACTTACTCTTCTTCTTTTTACCACTTCATTCTTTTACTACTTCATCCTTCTTTCTCTTTACACATCACTTTCTTCTATCACCAACAATCCACACTGGGTATTCTTTTTTTTTGCTCCATCCTTTCATTCTTTCTGGATTTTCTCCACTTTCATCTATTGGCCCCTACTACCTGGGGAGTTTCTCTTTCATATCCTATCATTTTTCTTTTCATACTGACTAAATCAAATCCCTTATGTATACAGTGGAAGTGAGAAATAGATTTAGGGCTAGATCTGATAGTAGAGTGCCTGATGAACTATGGAATGGGTTCGTGACATTGTACAGGAGACAGGGATCAAGACCATCCCCATGGAAAAGAAATGCAAAAAAGCAAAATGGCTGTCTGGGGAGGCCTTACAAATACTGTGAAAAGAAGAGAAGCGAAAACAAAGAGAAAAGGAAAGAATAAACATCTAAATCAGAGTTCCAAAATAGCAGAAGAGATAACTTCTTCAGTGATCAATCAAAAAGAAAAACAACAGAATGGGAAAACTGGATCTCTTCAAATAGTACAAAGAACATTTCATCAAAATGGGCACAAAAAGGACAGAGATGGTGTGGATCAACAGAAGCAGAAGATATCAAGAAGAGGTGCAGAATACAAGAAGAACTGTACAAAAAGCTTCAAGACCAGATAATCATATGATGTGATCACTCTAGGCAGACATCTTGGAATGTGAGTCAAATGGGCCTTAGAAAGCATCACTACAAACAAAGCTAGTGGAGGTGATGGAATTCCAGTGGAGCTATTCCAAATCCTGAAAGATGATCTGTGAAAGTGCTACACTCAATATCCACAAATTTGGAAAACTCAGCAGTGCCACAAGATTGGAAAAGGTCAGTTTTCATCCCAATCCCAAAAAAGGCAACGCCAAGGAGTCTCAAACTACCAACAATTCACTCATCTCACCGCTAGTAAAGTAATCTCAAAATTCTCCAACCAGGCTTCAGCAATATGTAACCGTGAACTTCCTGATGTTCAAGCTGGTTTGAGAAAAGGCAGAGGAACCAGAGATCAAATTCCAACATCCTGGATCATGGAAAAACGGTTCAGAAAAAATTATTTCTCTTTATTGACTTGCCCTACTGTGTGGATCACACTGTGGAATTCTGGAGTGGGATACGACACCTGATCTCCTCTAAAATCTGTATGCAGGTCAGGGCAACGTAGACTGGTCATGGAACAACAGACTGGTTCCAATAGGAAAGGAGAGTCAAGGCTGTATATTGTCACCATGTTTATTTAACTTATATGCAGGTACTCTGGATGCTGGACTGGAAGAAACACAAGTTGGAATCGATTGCCGGGAGAAATATCAATACCTAATTGCGTGACACACCCTTATGGCAGAAAGTGAAGAGGAACTCAAGCCTCTTGATGAGAGTGAAAGTGGAGAGTGAAAGGTTGGCTTAAAGCTCAACATTCAGAAAAGAAGATCATGGCATCTGGTCCCATCACTGCATGGGAAATAGATGGGGAAACAGTGGAAACAGTGTCAGACTTTGTTTTTCTGGGCTCCAAGATCACTGCAGATGGTGACTGCAGCCTGAAATAAAAGACGCTACTCCTTGGAAGGAAAGTTATGACCAACCTAGATCGCATATTCAAAAGCAGAGAATTATTTACAAAAAGTTCACCTGTCAAGGCTATGGTCTTTCCTGTGGTCATGTATGGATGTGAGAGCTGGACTGTGAAGAAGGCTGAGCGCCGGATTGATGCTTTTGAACTGTGGTGTTGGAGAAGACTCTTGAGGTCCCTTGGACTGCAAGAGATCAACAGTCCATTCTGAAGGAGATCAATCCTGGAATTTCTTTAGAAGGAATGATGCTAAGCTGAAACCCAGTTTTTGGCCACCTCTGCGAGAGTTGACTCATTGGAGAAGACTCTGATGCTGGGAGGGATTGAGGGCAGGAGGAGAAGGGGACGACAGAGGATGAGATGGCTGGATGGCATCACTGACTCTATGGATGCGAGTCTGAGTGACCTCCGGGAGCTGGTGATGGACAGGGAGGCCTGGCGTGCTGCGGTTCATGGGGTCGCAAGAGTCGGACACGACTGAGCGACTGATCTGATCTGATCTGATCTGAAGACAAGCTCACAGGATATGGCTCAGAATATCTGTACTCCTTGAGAAAGAACTAAAGGTCCTTGACTGTGCTTAATGACTCAATTCAGTTGCTCAGTCGTGTCCGACTCTTCATGACCCTATGAATCGCAGCACGCCAGGCCTCCCTGTCCATCACCATCTCCAGGAGTTCATTCAAACTCACGTCCATCGAGTCGGTGATGCCATCCAGCCATCTCATCCTCTGTCGTCCCCTTCTCCTGCCCCCAGTCCCTCCCAGCATCAGAGTCTTTTTCCAGTGAATCAACTCTTCTCATGAGGTGGCCAAAGTACTGGAGTTTCAGCTTTAGCATCATTCCTTCCAAAGAACACCCAGGGCTGATCTCCTCCAGAATGGACTGGTTGGATCTCCTTGCAGTCCAAGGGACTCTTATTTAGTCTCCTTTGATTGTTTTCCCTTGCTTCTTCATTTCTCACTTCTCTGAGTAAACTCTGAACCTTTCCACAGACAGAAGGCAGGCAGAGCACTTGGTGGGTGCAAGGACCATAGGGTCCTGCTCCTTTTCATTGCCTCTGAGACTTCGCTTATGAGCTTATGAACACTAGTCTAAATAGCGTAGAAATCATTTACATAGTCATCTCGTGTACTTTTGAGACTCTCCGTAGCGTTCTAGGGAGAGTTCAGACAAGAGAGGAGTGTTTTAAAATACTTCTTCAATAACCTGTGGTTTCTCTAGTTGTACTGAAATTGCTCAGAATGTTGAATTTTAAAACGGAAGAAAACCCAAAGAGATCTATCTAGTCCCACCTCCTTCCAAAGCAGCAGTTTTCTGTAGATATTTCTTAACAAATATTAATTCAACTTCTTCATTATTTATGATAGAGAGTTCATCTATGCTGCTGCTGCTGCTCAGTCGCTTCATTTGTGTCCGACTCTGCAGCTGCATAGACGGCAGCCCACCAGGCTCCTCTGTCCCTGGGATTATTCAGGGACAAGAATACTGGAGTGGGTTGCCATTTCCTTCTCCAGTGCTTGAAAATATACCTTTTAATTAACAACTAATTCTGATGGTTCTTTTTTTGCAATGAGCCTAAATCTGTCTCCTAATTTCTACCCAGCGCTTCTGAAGCACCATTCTCCAGTAGGAATACAGTGTGAACTGGGAGTGTCAGCCACACATGTAATTTAAAATTTTCTAGTGACCATAATTTAAGAAAAAAGAAAAAATAGGGCAAATTAATATTTTACTTAACCCAGTATATCCAAAATAGTATTACATTAATCTCTAGTTATCACATAATCCATTTAAACTATTTCAGTAATTTAGAACGATTTTTGCTGTATTGAGTCTTTTTAGTTTTTTGGCTGCACCTCATGCCATCCAGGGAGAAGGCAATGGCACCCCACTCCAGTACTCTTGCCTGGAAAATCCCACGGACGGAGGAGCCCAGTAGGCTGCAGTCCATGGGGTCGCTAAGAGTCGGACATGACTGAGCAACTTCACTTTCTCTTTCCACTTTCATGCATTGGAGAAGGAAGTGGCAACCCATTCCAGTGTTCTTGCCTGGAGAATCCCAGGGACGGGGAGGCCTGGTGGGCTGCCGTCTATGGGGTTGCACAGAGTCGGACACGACTGAAGTGACTTAGCATAGCATAGCATAGCATAGCATAGCATGCCATCCAGGGGTCTTAGTTCCCTGACCAGGGACTGAACCTGTGTTTCTGGCATTGTCAGTGCAGTCTTAACCACGGGAATATCAGGGAAGTCCCTGTATTGAGTCTTTTTAAATCTGGTGTGTATTTTACACTTAGAGTACATCTCAACTCTGTCCCCACTTAAGGTGCTCAGTTGGCACTTCAGCCAGTGGCGGTCATTTTGGACAGCATAAGTTCTGGAGCTTTAGAGAATAATCCTGTTTTTCTTTACCAGTGCCTAGTGCAGTGCTTGGCACATAACAGGCAGGAATTAAAGATTTTTTTTTTAGTGAATGAGTCAGTGAATGAATACAAGTCCTAGAGAACTAGTAATAAAAGGCAGTTTTGTTTGGGAAGTAACTTTTTTTGAGACCTGTGGATTTGGCATATAGATTTGAGTGACTTGAATCTGTATTAAAAAAACTTATTTTTACCTTTGCAGCATTATGGATCCAAGCCTTTTAAGAGAACGGGAGCTGTTCAAAAACGAGCTCTTTCCACTCCTGTAGTAGAAAAACGTTCTGGGTCTTCTGAGGCATCATCATCAAAGAAGAAAAAAGCAAAGCTAGAACATGGAGGATCATCGGGCTCTAAACAAAATTCTGGTTAGTAGAATTGACTATTTAGTTTTTATTTTTCAGGGAACCACTTAGTCATGGTAAGTTCATTTTTTAGTTCAACATTCGTATTGATTCTTAGTTTGTTAAGTATAAGGGCTGGAATGATGAGTTTTTTTGCTCTTAAGATGTTAATAGTTGTTTTGTAGTTAGAATTTAGGTTATCTTAAAAAAATGTTCATTGAGGTTTAAATTACGTACCTTATAGTTCGCTCATTTTAAGTGTGTAATTCAAAGATTTTTAGTTAAGTTTACAGTGTGGTGCAGGTGTTACTGCATTGAATTTTTGAACATTTCCATCACCCTCAAAAGATTCCTTGTGCCAGTTGGTAGTCACTCCTTGTTCCCACCTCAGCCCCTGATAACTGATAATCTACTTTGTCTCTTTGCCTTTTCTGGACATTACATGTAAGTGAAATTGTACAGAATATGTTCTTTAGTATGTGGCTTCTTTTTCCTGGCATCTGTTGAGATGATAATGTTGTTCTTGTTCTTTGTTAATACGGTGTTGTGTGCTGTGCGGGGCTCAGGCTTTGTGACCCTGTGAACTGTAGCCCGTCAGGCTCCTCTGTTCATGGAATTTTCCAGGCAAGAATACTGGAGTAGGTTGCCATTTCTTGCTCCAGTTAATTAAATGGCAACCTGTGCTATGCTATGCTATGCTATGCTAAGTCACTTCAGTCGTGTCCAACTCTGTGTGACCCCATAGATGGCAGCCCACCAGGCTCCACCGTCCCTGGGATTCTCCAGGCAAGAACAGTGGAGTGGGTTGCCATTTCCTTCTCCAATGCATGAAAGTGAAGTTGCTCAGTCATGTCCGACTCTTAGCGACCCCATGGACTGCAGCCTACCAGGCTCCTCCGTCCATGGGATTTTCCAGGCAAGAGTACTGGAGTGGGGTGCCATTGCCTTCTCCGAAATGGCAACCTACTCCAGTTAATTAATATGGTATTAATTAATTGATTTTCAGGTGTTAAACCAACCTTGCATTCTTGGAATAAATCCTACTTGGTTATGGTGTATAATCCTCTGTTGTGTGGTTCAGTTTGCTGATACTTTATTCAGTGTCCATCCGTGTTATCCCACAAATCAGCATTTCATTGCGTTTTTATTGCTAAAGAGTATTTCACTAGATGGATATACCACAATTTGCCTATCCTTTTCCTATTAATGGACATTTGGATTATTTCTACTTTCTGGCTGTTAAGAATAGTGCTGCTGGGAAGATGCATGTACAAGTCTTTGTGTGGGCGTGTGTTTATTTTCTCTTGGAAAGAGACCTGAGTGGAATTTCTGGGTTATGTGGTAAATTTATGTTTAACTTTTTAAGAAACTACCAGAATGGCTGTACCATATTACATTTCACCATTAATGCATGAGGAATCTATTTTTTCCCATCCTTGCCATTTTGATTATAGCCTTTCTAGTGGGTGTGAAGTGATATCATTGTGGCTTTAATATGAGTAGAATTTCATGTGCTATTGATCATTCATGTGTCTTTTGATGAAATGTGTATTCAGATTGGTTTTTTTTGTATGAAAAAATTGAGTTGTCTTCCTATTGATTTGTAAAAGTTGTTTTTTTCTGGAGGCAGTAGAGAGGCATGCTATGGCTTGTGAGATCTCAGTTCCCTGACCAGTGATTGAATCCAGGCCTTGGCAATGAAAGTGTGGAGTTCTAACCACCAGACCACCTTGTGGAATTCCCTTACATGTGTTTCTGGTGTCATATTTAAGAAACCTTTGCCTAACATAAGCTCATAAAAATATTTACTCCTGTGTTTTCTTCTAAAAGTTTTATAGTTTTAGCTCTCATATTTAGGCCTGTGATCCACTGAGTTGATTTCTTAATGTGTAGTTTTAATGTAAGAGTCTAAATTCATCTTTTTGTGGTTATTCAGTTGTCCCTGTGCAATTTCTTGAGGGGAGGAACCACTTGCTTCTCACTTTTGACTTGCATTGGCACCCTTGTTGAATATCAGTTGACTACAAATGAGTTTTTTTTTTCCTTCTGGAATCTCAATTAGTTTCCATTGACTCATGTCTAGCTTCATGCCAAGTTGGGCACAATAAAGGACAGAAATGGTATGGACCTAACAGAAGCAGAAGATATTAAGAAGAGGTGGCAAGAATACACAGAAGAATTATACAAAAAAGATCTTCACGACCCAGATAATCACAATGGTGTGATCACTCACCTAGAGCCAGACATCCTGGAAGGAGAAGTCAAGTGGGTCTTAGGAAGCATCACTACGAAAAAAGCTATTGGAGGTGATGGAATTCCAGTTGAACTATTCCAAATCCTAAAAGATGATGCTGTGAAAGTGCTGCACTCAATATGCCAGCAAATTTGGAAAACTCAGCAGTGGCCACAGGACTGGAAAAGGTCGGTTTTCATTCCAATCTCAAAGAAAGGAAATGCCAAAGAATGCTCAAGCTACTGCACCATTGCAGTCATCTCACACGCAAGTAAAGTAATGCTCAAAATTCTCCAAGCCAGGCTTCAATAGTATGTGAACCGTGAACTTCCAGATGTTCAAGCTGGATTTTGAAAAGGCAGAGGAACCAGAGATCAAATTGCCAACATCCGTTGGATCATCAAAAAAGCAGGAGAGTTCCAGAAAAATATCTACTTCTGCCTTATTGACTACATCAAAGTAGTGGATCACGACAAACTGTGGGAAATTCTTGAAGAGATGGGAATACCAGACCACCTGACCTACCTCCTGAGAAACCTGTATGCAGGTCAAGAAGCAACAGTTGAAACTGGACATGGAACAACAGACTGGTCCTAAATAGGGAAAGGAGTACATCAAGGCTGTATATTGTCACCCTGCTTATTTAACTTATTTGCAGAGTACATCATTTAGAAACGCTGGGCCGGATGAAACACAAGCTGGAATCAAGATTGCCAGGAGAAACATCAGTAACCTCAGATATGCAGATGACATCACCCTTATGACAGAAAGCGAAGAAGAACTAAAGAGCCTCCTGATGAAATTGAAAAACTAGAGTGAAAAAGTTGGCATAAAACTCAACATTCAGAAAACTAAGATCATGGCATCCGGTCCCATCACTTCATGGCAAATAGATGGGGAAACGGTGGAAAGAGTGACAGACTTTAGCTTTATGGGCTCCAAAATCACTGCAGATGGTGACTGCGGCCATGAAATGATGCTTGCTCCTTGGAAGAAAAGTTATGACCAACCTAGACAGTATATTAAAAAGCAGAGGTATTACTTTGCCAGCAAAGGTCTGTGTAGTCAAAGGTACCGTTTTTCCAGTAGTCATGTATGGATGTGAGATTTGGACTATAAAGAAAGCTAATCACGGAAGAATTGATGCTTTTGAACTGTGGTGTCGGAGACTTTTGAGAGTCCCTTGGACAGCAAGGAGGTCCAACCAGTCCATCCTAAAAGAAATCAGTCCTGAATATTCATTGAAAGGACTGATGTTGAAGCTGAAACTCCAATACTTTGGCCACCTGATGTGAAGAACTGACTCATTTGGAAAGACCATGATGCTGGGAAATATCGAAGGCAGGAGGAGAGGGGGATGACAGAGGATGAGATGATTGGATGGCATCACTGACTCAATGGCCATGAGTTTAAGTAAACTTGGGGAGTTGGTGATGGACAGGGAGGCCTGGTGTGCTGCAGCCCATGGGGTCACAAAGAATTGGACACAAATGAGCGACTGAACTGAGGCCAGTACCACAGTCTCTTGATAGCTGTAGCATTCTGGTAACATTTTGGAATTGGGAGGTATAAGTCCTTCAGTCCTGTTACCTTTTTCAAGGTTGTTTTGGTTTCTCCTGGATCCTTTGCATTTCCATATAAATTTTAGGATCAGCTTGTTTTCATTTGTGAGAAAGTCACCTGTGATTTTGATGGAGATTGCATTGAGAATTGCTACCTTAACAATAAGTCTTGCAGCCAGTTAATATGGCTGTCTGTGCATTTATTTAGGTTTCTTATTTCTTTCAACAATGCTTTGTAGTATTTAATGTGTAAGTCTTGCTCTATTAAATTCTAAATGTTTTTTTTTATATTGTGAAGGAAACTATTTTCTTAATTTGGTATTTGGATTGTTAATTGCTACTATTAGAAATACACTATATTTGTGTACATTGATCTTGAACTCTGCAACTTTGCTGAGCTCATTACTTCTAGTTTTTTTGTGTGAAGTTTTATGGATTATGTGAGACTGGGGCTTCGTTGGTGGTCCAGCAGTAAAGAACCCACCTGCCAATCCAGGGACCAGGATCAGTCCCTGGGTCAGGAAGATCCCTTGCAGAAGGAAATGGCAACCCACTCCCGTATTCTTGCCTGGGGAGTCCTGTGGATGGAGGAGCCTGGTAGGCTACAGTCCACAGGGCTGCATAGTCAGTGCGGCTTCGTGACTGAGCACAAGCATGTGTAAGATAATGTCATTTGTGAATAGGAAGTTTCACTCAACTTTCCAGTTTGAATACCTTTTATTTCTTTTTCTTGTGAATATTGGCTACTAATAGTAGTAAGTGTGAATATCTTTGCCTTGTTCCTAATCTTAGGGGGAAAGCATTCAGTCTTCCATGTTGTAATATGTTGTTAGCTGCAGGGAGTTCCCCTCTATTTCTGTTTAGTTTGTTGAGAACTTTTAATATAGCTGTAGTGGCTACTATTAAATACTTGTTCAGCATCCACTGACATGTTTGTTCTTTTTCTTATTAATGTTGGTATTATGTTAATTCATTTAAAAATGTTAAACCAACCTTATATTCTTGGAATAAATTCTACTTGGTTGTGGTGTATAATCCTTTTTATTTGTTGTAGGATTCACTTTGTTGATGTTTTGTACAGGATTTCTGTATCTCTATTCGTGAGGGATATGATATGGTCTGTAGTTTTTTTGTGCCTGTTGGGGTATTTCTGGCCATAAAATGATTTGTGAGGTATTCCCTTTTCCTCTGTTCTCTGGAAGGTTTTGATAAAAATTTCTTCTTAAATATTTGATAAAATTCACATGGAAAGCCTTTTGGGCCTGATCTTTCCTTTGTGGGATGCTCTTCATAGAAATTTCTTCCTATAGATCTGTTCAGATTTTCTGTTTCTTCTTGAGTTAATTTTGGTACTCTGTGTCTTTCTTAGGAGTTTGTCCATTTCCAAAGGTTTTCAGACTATTCCCTTGCAGTGCTTTGATTTCTGTATGATCAGTTGTGCTATCCCTCCCCACTTTAGTTTCTGATTTTAGGAATTTTTTTGTTTATTTGTTTTGGTTAGTCTCGCTTAAAGATTTGTCAATTTTGTTGATCTTTTTTTTTTAATAAAAAGCTAACTCTTTGTTTCAATGCTTTTTCTCTGTTTTTCTGTTTTTAAAAGTTTTATTTATTTCTACTTCATAATTTCTTCCCTTCTTATTTTTGATTTACTTTACCTCATGCAAAGAGTTGGGAGAAGGCAATGGCACCCCACTCCAGTACTCTTGCCTGGAAAATCCCATGGACAGAGGGGCCTGGTAGGCTGCAGTCCATGGGGTCGCTAAGAGTCTGACACGACTGAGTGACTTCACTTTACTTTTCACTTTCACGCATTGGAGAAGGAAATGGCAACCCACTCTAGTGTTCTTGCCTGGAGAATCCCAGGGACGGGGGAGCCTGGTGGGCTGCCGTCTGTGGGGTCACGCAGAGTCGGACACGACTGAAGTAACTTAGCATAGCATAGCATGCGAAGAGTTGACTCACTGGAGAAGACTCTGATGCTGGGAGGGATTGGGGGCAGGAGGAGAAGGGGACGACAGAGGATGAGATGGCTGGATGGCATCACTGACTCGATGGGTGTGAGTCTGAGTGACCTCCGGGAGCTGGTGATGGACAGGGAGGCCTGGCGTGCTGCGATTCATGGGGTCGCAAAGAGTCGGACACGACTGAGCGACTGATCTGATCTGATCTGATCTTACTCTTAATATATTATTTTTTAGAGAACTAGATCAGTGTAACTTGTTCACAACAGAAGTTATTTACCTGCTTCAAAGTGTAGCAGTAGTAATCTTTACTAATGTCATCTTGTTATGTGGTTTTCAGACTGTTTTACTAACTGATGTTAAAGCAGAGCCAGTCTTTCTATCAAAGCAGGTTTATCATTCTTACTAGCACATACATTAGATTTGATTATCTCTCCTTTTAGTTAAATTTAAATCAAAATTCTTTTTGTTCTTAATTTTTTGGCTGTCTTGTGCCCCCTAGGGATTCTGCCTATTGCCCCTGCATAAGGAGCATGGAGTTTTAACCACTGGACTTTCAGAAGTCCCTTAATGAAATTCATATTGAGTTAATTCATAGTAAAGACAATTTTGGGCTTCCCAAAAGGGGTTCAGTGGTAAAAAATCAGCCTGCAATGCAGGAGACGTAGGAGATTTGAGTTTGATCCCTGAGTTGGGAAGATTTCTTGGAAAAGGAAATGGTAACCTACTCCAGTATTTTTGACTGGAAAATTCCATGGACAGAGGAGCTTGGCAGGCTACAGTCCATGGGGTCTCAAAGACATGAATGACTGACTAAACACACATGCACGAACAGAATTTTAGAAACTGTTTTAAGCATTAGCAGAAATCTACTCTTAGAACTAGTCTCTTTTATCTACTTAAGAATATCTTTTGGAGAAGGAAATGACAAGCGACTCCAGTATTCCTGCCTGGAGGATCTCATGGATGGAGGAGCCTGGCGGGCTACAGTCCATGGGGTTGCAGAGTTGGACACAACTGAGCATCTGAGCAAGAATATCTTTGCTCCAAAATCTCAGTGGTTTAAAACAGCAAAGGTTTGTTTCTGTTTCATATCACATGTTTGTCATGTGTTGACAGGGGTCTTAACGTATTGTAGTCACTCAAGGACCCAAGCTGACATAGTAGGTGATACTTCAAATGTTGTTGGTTTCAATGACTGCTGCTGCTGCTAAGTCACTTCAGTCGTGTCCGACTCCGCGTGACCCCATAGACGTCAGCCCACCAGGCTCTCCTGCCCCTGGGATTCTCCAGGCAAGAAAACTGGAGTGGGTTGCCATTTCCTTCTCCAATGCATGAAAGCGAAAAGTGAAAGTGAAGTCGCTCAGTCGTGTCCGACTCTTAGCGACCCCACGGACTGGAGCCCACCAGGCTCCTCCATCCATGGGATTTTCCAGGCAAGAGTACTGGAGTGGGGTGCCATTGCCTTCTCCGTTCAATGACTGAGGGAAAGAGAACTCTGGAAAATCTTGCCTGGCAGTTAAATGCTCTGGTTTGGACTTCCCTGGTGGCTCAAATGATAGAGAATCCGCCTGCAATGCAGGAGACCTGGGTTTGATCCCTGAGTCAGGAAGATCCCCTGGAGAAGGGAATGGCAACCACTCCAATATTCTTGCCTGGAGAATCCCATGGACAGAGGAGCCTGGTGGGCTACAGTCCATGGAGTCCAGAGAGTCGGACACAGCTGAGAGACTAGCACTTGGAGGTGACACATATCACTTCTTCTCACAGCTCACTCACCAGACCTCCTCACAGGGCTGTGCACCCCACCGCTTCCATGTGCTGAATGAGAGGGGAGCTGGAAGTACTGTGTGTAAACAGGGAAGACTGCCGTAGCACCCAAGCCCGGGTCATTATCACTGGATTGCCCCGTTGGCTGCTTGCCGGGTCTCCTGGGCTCACCTCTCTCCTGGCCATTCTGTTTACCTCTGTTCTGAATCTGAGCTCAGTGTTCTTACACTCGGTCCTAGTGCCACTGGCTTGGAGCCCCTCCAACATGCTTTGCTTTCTTTTGCCTCTTGGTCTTTGGTCATAATATTTCCTCTTCATGGAACATTCTTTCTTACCTCCTTCCCTCTTTCCTTTGGTGAGCTCCTATTTCTCTTTTAGGTTTCAGCCTATAAGTCCTTCCCACTTGCCAATTTGTGTTCATTGTTTAGCCTTTGAATTCCCACAGCATTTCCTATTCTGACAGAGCTGTTTGTGCTACTGTAATTGCATGATTGTGCATGCTTAGTCCGCTCAGTCAAGTCCGATTCTTTGCAACCCTTTGGGCTGTAGTCTGCCAGGCTCTTGAGTCCATGGGGTTTTCCCCATGGGAGATTCTCCAGACCAGAATACTAGAGTGGGTTGCCATGCCCTCCTCCAGGGTATCTTCCAGACGCAGGGATTGAACTTGCATCTCCTGTGTCTCCTGCATTGCAGGCGGATTCTTTACCCACTGAGCCGTGATTACCTGTTTGCTGTTGTAACCTAATCACTCTCACATAGAAGCATGCAATACGTATTTTTTGAACGAGTTAAATAAATTACAGAGTAAGGTAGGGAAAAGATAGTGTTCATGATCAAAAAGTCTGGTTATTAAAGGACCTGTATGCTTCCCATCTATGGCATGGACCCCAAGTTTTTCAATTCATGAAAATATGGTTTTAACAATTGCTCAGAATTGCTCCTGGTTACCAAAATATTTTGTATATCTAAATTTCAGAAGTCCTTTGAAAGTTGATTATGTGATTTGTGTTAGTTTCTAATGTTAGAAGAAAAATATAGAAAATAAATACACTTAGGTACTTTCCTGGTGGGCTGGTGGTTAAGACTTCACCTTCCAGTGCAGGGGTGGGTGCAGGTTCGATCCCTGGTTGGGGAGCTAAGATCCTACATGCCTAGTGGCCCAAAACATAAACAGAAACAATATTGTAACAAATTCAGTAAAGACTTTAAAATAAATAAATACTCTGGATAAGTGATTTCAGACTGGCATGTAGGGCTCTTTAAATTGAAAACGGTATTTATTTTTCACTTCACATATCAAATTTTTTCTGTTTTGCCATAATTTTCAGTAGCTTCTTAATCTATTAAGTTGATGTGACACATTTAGTTACAGCCTGTTACTTCCATTTTTTTGTTGTTGTTTTGAATAGTGCTATTGTAAACATCTTTGTATCTTGAGTTTTTTTCTTTTGAACTAATTTCTCAGAATAAATTTCCAGAGGTGATGTTTCTGGCTTAAGGGCAGTTGTAGTGGTTAAAACCATACTTTGGTTTGCTCATGGCTTTGTAGCGAAATAGTATCAGGGTTATATAATTTAATGCTGTACAGCCTTTGGCATTTCAAGAAATAAAACTGCCATATTAACAAGTGTTAAATGGTCCTATTTTTTGACATTTTTAGCAGTTTTTTTGCATTGGATATCTTAGTTCTTGAGAATGTAAGTATGAGAGGCATAATGAAAGGACAAGCTTAAGAAGTGAGATTAGGAGGTGTGCCAGTGAGTTTCAGTTTGAAAATAGCTTGTCTTAGATCATGAATTTCTTACTAAAGAGTAAGTTGGTTATATGAAATGTGTATGCAAGTGTCCTTGTGACCTTACTGAGTATTTTGAGTCTTTCACACTAATTCTGCATAAAACTTAAGTCTTTAAAACTATGAAAGTTGTCTGTAACTAGCTAGAAATGCTACTTAATAAGTAGGGTCTTAACGTGTAAGTGGAAGTATTTTACTTTGGACTTAGATAAGCACTTTCAGTGGTGTTTTAATTACCAAAACGCAATAATGACAGTACTGGTTTTTAGTCCACATGGCTTGTTTAGGTGTAAGTCATTTTGGGATCATTAGCCTTTTTTTGTTTTTCAGTTTACCTTTTAATGCTTCATATTGAATTCTAAGACTCTAATCCAGTTTTTGAAGTGTCATTTTACTGTATTTTTAAAAATTTATTTGGCTACACTGTGCGGCTTGTGGGTTCTTAGTTCCCTAGCCAGGGATTGAACCCAGGCTGATGGCGGTGTAAGCGTCCAGTCCTAACCACTGGCCTGTCAGGGAATTCCCTGAAGCGTCATTTTAAACAAGTTGGTCAATTACTCGCGTTTGTCAAAGTTTTATTGTGTATTTAATGAAATAGATACAGACACAAAAAGTGCATATTTAGCTTGTTTTTCCCTTCTAGTAGAAATCTTTTAATTATTCATAGTCAATATTATTACAGCTGGTCCCAGAATTTTTTCTTTTTTTCTCAGTCGTTGAAGACTGTTTTCACAGCTTTTGTTCACTCTATGTAGAGCACTAGACCACTTCAGTTTCACGTTTTCTGATGTTGTCCATCATGCTTCTGATAGGGTTTGGCTCGTTTCTCAAGTCTTTGACAGTTTTGTTTTTCACACAGCAGCAGCAGTCAAGCACTTCATAAAGAAAAGCCAGCACCACTAAAGAGACCACTGTAAAGATAAATAAGAGCAGAATGACAAAGCAGGCAGTGTTCCAGTTATCATGGAAAGGGTAAATTTTTTGAACTTGAAAACCAAGGTACTGATAAACAGATGTAGTGGTTTCATTCCAGAGGCTGGAGCTCAGTGAGGCCATTCTTAGAGGTTCTACTTCTTATATCGCTCCTTTGAATCTGTAGAGGGTAGAAAATGAATATATGTAACCAAACTCAACAAATTTGTCAATTAAAATCTAAGTTCTAAGATTTGTTAGTCAGTTTATATAGACTGCATGAACCTTCCTTATTTTCTGTCAGAATTAATACCAAAATGGTGTTCTTGAATTTTTCTATATTTCTGTTTATAGAGTATAAAATTCTATAAACCATACCATTTTTTAAAAATATATATCACTTGTTAGGCAAGTGTTTATCTTCAAGATTCATATATAGAAATTAACTGCTAATGGAGGGAGAAAAAAGGCAGCTGAATTGGTTTAAAATTTGACTAAAGCGGTAGTCACAGAACTATTATCTAAAAGAAAAAAAAAAAAGAAAGCAAAACCAAAACTTAGCATTTTAGAGTTGTGTTCTTCAAGCTGCCCCCAGAAAAGCTTTTCTCATAGCTTTGTAGATCCTTTTCACCTTCCTGGTTCAGTGTATTCTGTCTTAGTTCCACGCCTTTAAACTTCCGAGACAGGTGATGTAAATCAGGAAGTAATGGCTGAGTGAAAAATAGTAAAGAAAGAAAAGCCAAATAATGAGTTTTCAGAATAAGGATAATACAATTTTAGATTAAAGTTGCCTATGAAGAGACTTGAATCTTAGAATTTTTTTTTAATATATATATATATGCATATGATAGTCTTAAATATAATACTTAAATGGCCTATGGACAGGAATAGTTAAGGAAAAAAAACAGGCAGATTCAGCATTCCACAGGTGTGTATTGCTAAATTTTTATTCCATTTCACAAAATTAGCCAGGGAATTAAAGTTCGACTATTTTTGCATTGAGATTTCCTCCTGTTGACCTGATACTGGTTGGGCCTTAAGTGGGACCATAAGGATTGAAGATTTGATAGTATTAAAAATAAAAAATGACTTTTATTATCTTAATCTTCAAAGATAATCTTTTTAAGCTTTTTGAAAGAAGTTCTAAAACACAGAAATACTAAGAAACTTTGAAATGAAAGGAAAAAACCCCAGCGTCCCACTTCCCTAATTCAGTGACTGTTGTCAGTTTGTATGCTTGCTTTTACAAAAGAAGTGAATTATTTAATGTATTTTTTTTTGCTACATAGTTGTAAGTAGATTTTTATTCTTGTAAATAAGTGTTTATTGATTACCTGCTATGTAGTAAATACTTTTCTAAGTGCTAGAAATAACTTGTGTGTGAGAGTATGTTTCATTTATAGACAATTTCAAGGTAGTGTGAAAGTATATGATAAATACCCCCATACTTTTAACACAGCTTCATTTCTCAACTCTTGGCCAGTCTATACCTCTGCCCACTTCCGTACCATGGAATATTTTGAGGCAGATTCCAGACATCATGTCACTTCATCTAGGAATATTTCAGTATGTATATCTTAAGAAGTGAGGACTCTGTTTTTAAATATAACTGCAGTATCATTTTCAAAAAAGATTAAAGCTTAAACCCCTTGCCCCCTCAAATGTAACAGTTTAATTCCTTAGATTTCTCTGTTTTCCTTATAAATATAACTTTAAAACTTGGCTGTTAATAAACTAATATTTTCTAAGCTTTTTTTTTTTCTTTTCTTTTTTTAAATCTGATTTGCTTGGCAAGTCATTTCACCTCTGGATGGACTTGGTTCCTTCCTTTCTTCTTTCGTGTATTTTGAAGGTTAAATTGATGATCTGAGGGCAAAAGTAAAGGTTCAAGTTCATTTTTTCTTGTTGGATTTAAGAATCCTTCCGTTTTATGATGCTTGGTGACCTTTCATCTTGAAATGAGAGACAGGAGACTAATGGACAGTAATTGAATCAGTTGCTTATGGGAGATACAAAAATACATTGTCTGGCATATGGGTATCTGATAACTTACAGTTTTGTGGTGGTTATTGTTTAGTCCCTTAGTTGTGTTCTGTTCTTTGATTTGTTACCCCTATTCTTTGCGACTGTAGCCCGCATAGGCTCCTCTGTCCAGTGGGATTTCAGACTATGTTAGGACACCCAGCCTTTCAAAGTTACTCTTTTATCTTTTGGTTTTTCTTTTCCAAGTACACCCTAGGAGAAGGCAGGGTTTCTGCGTTGCACAGCTCCAGGGAGTGTCAGTCACGTCCGGTGTGTGGTGGGTGCCTTTCAGATAGAATACAGTGTACGCTGGGCTTGTGCAGTGTGAAGGTCCTGATAGCCTACCCTTCCTCCTCTGCGTGGTCGCTGCCTCTGATCTTTTACACAAATAGTCAAGTAACCTATAGAAGCTAACTCAAATGGAGACTAAAGTTACCTCCTCTTGACCCAGCCTTGCTGATAGAGTAGTGTCATGTGTGCGTGTGCACAAATGCCTGAATAATGAAAAAAAATCCTTTTGAATTTTTAACACGGCTAAAATGCAGATATTCCTTGGTGGGGTAACACAGATTTAGTTATTTTTGCTTCAGTATGAATGAGTTTTAGGTTCTTTTTGAAAAGCAGAGCGAATAGAGGACAGGGAGAGGAAGAAGATGAAGGCCTTGGGGAAATCGGGGTAAGGGTGTCTTATGTGGATACGTAAAAACAGGGAGAATTGCCTGAGCCCTATCTAGTAATTTTTTTCTTTTTAATTTAATTTTATTTTTTAACTTTACAATATTGTATTGGTTTTGCCATGTATCAAAATGAATCTGCCACAGGTATACATGTGTTTCCCATCCTGAACCCTCCTCCCTCTATCTAGTAATTTTATCTTGGCCCACCTAGCCCTCTCCAGCACAGATAAAAGTATTCCTTAGGCCTTTCAGGTTGTGATTCAGGTTGTGTTAAGGCCTTTCAGGTTGTGATTCATTTATAAAATTTGGAAATTTCTTTTGAAATGTCTAAATCTGACATTAGAACTGACTGCAGGGAGAATCACGGCAGGGAAGGGAGGAAAGAGCAGAGTGAGGCAGTTGCCACGTTTTACCTCTCAGATTTAACCTATCCTGATCATTAACTTAAACTTCTGTTTTTCATGACTGATTTCAGAAACATTATTCTAGCAATTTTAAATTAAAAAGAATCATTTATAATCTTACCTCCTAACATATCAAACTTTTAATTTTTTTTTCCTCCTGGAAATTGACTGTGTAAAATGTATAAATCATACCTGGTTGAAATTATACTGAATTTACTCCTTTGTATTTTAATTTATTATGAGTAAGTCTTTTAAAATTTGTGGTGACTTTTTAAGACCGGGGAAAAAATTATAGAGAATAATTAAGTTATTATTTCGAAA
The DNA here is from genome assembly GCA_935064755.1 of Tragelaphus eurycerus. NCBI lineage: Eukaryota > Metazoa > Chordata > Mammalia > Artiodactyla > Bovidae > Tragelaphus > Tragelaphus eurycerus. Next base: position 2,991,579 of record CAKXYN010000034.1, on the reverse strand, counting down.
TAAAATTTTAGAATGATTAGAAAGTTGGCTTAAGGAACTTTGTATTCTGTTTATTTTTGAGGTACAAGTGAACTGCTTAAAATTTTTTCGGGTCCCCTTCTCCCTTTAAAAAAGAAAAAAAGTGCGAGGGAGGAAAAGAGATGGAATGGGAGAGAGAAGGAGAGGAGAGAAGGGAGCAGAGAGACACACACTACATTCACTTACTTGAGGCTAACTTGTACCTGTCGTTAAACTGTTCTGCTGGTTACATTAATACAGTCACACAATCCAATGTTATGCGAGAATGCGCAACTGTAGTGACCCAGAAAGATCTTTAGGATATGTTGTTAACTGAACAAAGTGCAGGACAGTATGTGGAGGAAAAAGGGAAATAATATGTATTTTTAGTTACTTGTATCTACACAGGAATCTTGGGGATATACAGAAATTAATAACAATGATTACTTGTAGGGTTGGTTGGAGAATAGAGTCAGGTGATAGGGATGTGTGTGAAACTTGTCAGGGTGTACCTTGTTATAATCTTTTGGTTTTTGAACCATTTGAATGTAGTTATTCAAAGCCAAAAGTACTCCTTGCCTTTGGCTTTTAATAGTTTATTGTGTTTGCTGCTGCTGCTGCTAAGTCGCTTCAGTCGTGTCCGACTCTGTGCAACCCCATAGACGGCAGCCCACCAGGCTCCCCTGTCCCTGGGATTCTCCAGGCAAGAACACTGGAGTGGGTTGCCATTTCCTTCTCCAATGCATGAAAGTGAAAAGTGAAAGGGAAGTCGCTCAGTCGTGTCTGACCCTCAGCGACGCCATGGACTGCAGCCTCCCAGGGTCCTCTGTCCATGGGATTTTCCAGGCAAGAGTACTGGAGTGGGGTGTCACTGCCTTCTCCGTTATTGTGTTTAGATTACTTCTAAAACAGAATTAGTGCATCGTGACTGACTAGAATGCGTACTTTATCCATAGGCAAACATGGTTATAATAATTATTCTTGGAATGGTAACTATGGATAGACGTATATGCCACCTCCAAGGGTACTTGTAAGGTTTTTGTCATGGGTATCTAAGCAGTTCTCAGAGTATATACATAGCAGGTTTATGTTGTGAATGAGGACAGTTTGCCATTTGTGAACGTGTTTATTAACTGATGAGCAACTCAGAACATTCACCCTTTAGTTAGCTTCTGGGCATAACCTGGTAAAAGTAAACCCTGTAATATAGATTTATTTTCCACCTTACATGTAATGTGTTTTATTCTTTCATAATACACTAAAACTTTAATAATTTTGTGTGTTTAGGTTAAAATCTAAATTTTTGATGAATTAGACATAATTAGATATGTATGTAGAGGGGCTTCCCAGGTGGTACTAGTGGTAAAGAACCTGCCGGCCAATACAGGAGACATAGGAGACACGGATTTGATACCTGAGTTGGGAAAATCCCCTGGACGAGGGCATAGCAGTCCACTTCAGTATTCTTGCCGGGAAAATCTCATGGACAGAGGAGCCTGGTGGGCTACAGTTTATAGGGTCGCATGGAGTCGGAGATGACTGGAGCGACTTAGCATGCACGCGGATATGTAGAAAGTCATTTACCAATGGGATTTTCTTGTATTGTGGTACTGTTTTTGAAATTAAAATGTTAATTTATATGAAGCAAATGCTGTAAACATGCCTTAGAGAAAGTGAGAGAAAACAGTCAAAGGTGGGAACAGTCTGTTATACATATATATACAATTATATAGATAATTTTTAGTTTTTTAAAATATAAATTGCCTTCACCTAGTTTTCCTCCCATTTTAAGGCCCTAGTGAAATATTTATGGGTATAGGACTTGGAACTGTTCTGGAGCCCTTGAATTGCCAGATCGAGATAAAGTTATGCTTTTGTTCTATTTATGGAAAAGCCCTTGAATTGAATTTTCTGGTGCCTTTAAAAGCATATCCCTTTGAAATATGATCAATTAGTCATAATAGCTTTTACATATAGAATAGCTCACCTATCTCTGGAACTGTCTGGGGTAGGCCACGTATCTAGTTAGCTGGGTGAAATGGCAATGAGCCTCTATCTGTATAACTATAGACAGTTACCAGCAAGATGTAGGCTGATTATAGCGTTAAGACAGTTTGGGAGGTAGGAGTTTCTGTCTGAAGTTTGAGTTAGGAGTTAACTGTTCTATTTGACAGTTATTTTTATTTGATCTGAGACTGTTTTTGAGCTCTCTTACTTTGGGTAGCAAGCAAGAATATTTCCTAAGCAGTTAACCACATTGTACTGAGTCGAGAAATCTTTCAGCAACCTTTGGCCTTTGTAGAGGATACTTTTCTCATGCTGGCAGAACACTGATTATTATAGAAGGAATAAAATTATGAAAAAAAAAAAAAAAAAACTTTAAAATTCAAAATAGATTTACCAGCAAAGAAAAGGGGAGAAGTTGAATCTTTAGGTCAGTATATATAGGTAATATTTTAGAACTCTAGCATTTACTAAATAGTTAAATTTTCATGCTTGAATATTTCAAATTCATATAAGATTTGAAATTTGGTCAGCAAGTTGATAGAAATTCTTAGTAGACATGAATGATGGCTCTGAGCTATGAAACTAATCTTATTACCTCAAAAGGTACCCTTCTCCCTCCCTTAACCAATTCTTCTTAGGACATATTTTCATTTTAAAATGTAGTTTATCAAAAAAGACTTACTGTGTATTTATTTTTGAAGATTAGTTTAAGAATAACTATAACATTATATTGAAATACTGTGATAAATACATATTTCTGTGGCATCTAAAAATGAAACATTAAGTAGATTTTTATTTAATAATAGCATGACTTGTATGCTACAGTAATACGGACTTTAAAATTTGACTGTAGGAAATTATTTTAATTAAAATGTATGAAAGTCTAAAGCTCTGGCTCTGAAAATCATCTCATTGCTTACAGTATAATGCAGCCTAGTAAATGGTGCTTTTGTGGTCTTTTTATTTTTATATAAAAATCACAGTGATTATTGGCCTTCTCTGCATGTACACTTAAATAAAAACAATTTTGAATATATTCTCATATTTTCTAAAATATAACAAACTTTAAATGCTTTAAATTTGTATGTATAATCAGAAAGCTTTAGTCCTGGATTTGCTTTTAGTCTAGATTCTTCTTTACGAAAAATCCTTTGTTAAGACAGCAAACTGCTGAAATGAAATAGCTCAAAGAAAATTAAATTTGCAAGTAATCTCTTAATATCAAATGCATATGGCTTACTCTAAGGTCTGGATATAGATCAGGTTCATAGAAAATGTCATGAATTTTCCATTAAGGCACAGATGGTAAGGGTGCTTGTCAAATAGCAAAGGCAGTCTTCATATTTTCATAATAAAATCCTACCAGACAATGAAAAGAATAGAGGTTTTTTGGTCTTCAGTAGGAACAAAGCTTTCTGCTTGGGTTTTATGGTAAAATATTTATATTGTATCATAAAAACATGTATTATTAAATGAAAAGATCTCAGAAACCTACCTCTCGTCTGAAAGGCTGCAGTTGAAGCGATGGTATCGTCTGTTTGTAATGCAGTCCAGTGCACAGCTGAGATGGAGCTGCGCTTCTATTGGCTGAGCCGTAGGGCAGCTGACAGTTTCCTCTCTGTTCATTTGCATTAAGTCCTGCCACCCTGAGTAAATCATTCATAAACTTGAATAGAGCGGACGGGGTTCTCAACTGTCACCCCCTCTTTAGGCCTAATTTTTTTTTTTTTTTTTAAGCTAAATTGCTGCATAGGAATTTGTGAGTTAGTAACAAATTGATGATTCCTTAGTGTTTAGCTGTATAATTTCTGATCCTTCAGTGATTATTTAAGTGCTCAGGCTGGAAGCTAATCTCGAGAGGGGCAGTAACCTGGGAAACCAGCAGTCCAGGTTCTCCAGCATGGTGTTTCCTCCACAAATTGTGCATAGACTCTCATAAATGATATTCTCTTTTCTCTTCTTTCAACTTGCCCTTTATATGAATCTGACTCTCTGGAAGTGATTATTTCCATGGATAGTTTGCTTTAGATGAAATTCTGAGGGAGAAGAAAAAGAAAAAAGGTTTTTATCTCTACTAATTGGAAGAGGGTTAGCTTTGGTAGGTACATCAGCAATACTAAAAAAAACCATCTGTGAAAGTTAAATTGCAAAAGAACCCTCAGTTGGATGTTTAGAGATAGAATGATGTTTCTATTATGGTTTATTAGAGTTGTGGTCTAAGTGTAACAGTCAAGGTTTTTTATTTGTGAGAGTGGCTATTAGAACAGCGGCCAACTGGGTTAGTGCTTGCTGTGCAGACTTTTTAAGTCACATTTGTTTCTAAGACTGGTAAAGGAGTATGTGGAAATAATCTTATTACGTTCATTTGTTCAGTCAACTAATATTTATTGTTTACTACTCCTGGCATTGCGTTAAACACTGGAGACCTTATGGTAAACAAAGCTGTATATGCTTCAGGACTGACCGTTTGCATGGTGCTTATCCTTAGCTTATTGTCATTAGCTGTTATTCATAGTCGTCCCAGTTGTTTATTTAGTGTTATAGGATGAATGTATTACTTTAATAAGAATTCACTAAATATGTATTTATGAATTCCTGTATTCTGAAAAAATACCCAGTTGGAAATGGAATAACTGTGTTAAATGCTAACTAATGATTCTTATACCAGGCACATCACAGTTTACCACTGGATTGGAATCTTTAGTCTGCCACTTATTAGTCTGTTTTCTTATGTTTAGAATGAGACAGTAAAACCTCTTAAATAGGATTTCTGGGAGGGAGTAAATGAGGAAACCATTTTAGCATGATTGTTGGGAGTAGTCAGTGTTCAGTGAAGGTTAGTTACTGTTGTTGGTTATGAGTGTCCTGAACACCTTGGGAAAATGAACTACGTAGGAAGTACATCATAACTGAAATAGCAAATGTGAAGGCACACCTGTAAGGCATTCTTAATGTTACTTCAGAAAACATAAAGTAGACTTTAATGTGTCAATTAAGTTCCATTAAAGTTGTAGCAGTTATTCTTAAAGGAAAATTGCATATGAGGTTTCATTTTAGTCTAAAAAGATCATATTCAATAAAGCCTTTTCACTAACTAATCTCAGAGGAATATTATGCTGCCTTCTAGAAGCTGTTCTTTTGGATCTCTGACAGTTGTTCCATTTGACTTGCAGTTATTCTAATGCATTCTTTTGTTTAAATTATTATTACCAAACTGGTGCCAGAAATTGACTCTCCCCGCTTTTATTTAATCTCTTCCATTGTGGATCAGCCACATGGGAACTTTATAGCATGTGCTCTGATTCCTTGCTAATAGAATGTGTACTTCTGAAATGTCTTCCTAGTATTTACAATGAATTTTTCACTCTTGCTACCTATGACCTGTAGAATGCATTTGTGATGCAGTGGTAGCATTCGGATTTCTGCCTGTAAATAGCAACAAAATGGTATATGTTCTGAACCAAATGATCTATGTGAATTGCACCTTGTATCATGCTGTCATTATTTTAAAGTCTTCATGTTTATACAGTGGTACTGCTTACATTTTTTATTCCAATATATCTCTAAAGTTGACTTTAAAATAGTTATGGGATCATACTTTTTATTAATTCTCATTGATCAATACCTATTTGTTTTATGTTGATAAGCAGGAATTGATGTAATTGGTGATAAATTGAACTTTTTATCCCTTAGAAGTAATCTACTCACTTCTCACGGTTTGAAGGTTGTTAGAAAAGCACTATGGATCAGATTGTGATTTGTATTGTCCTCTTGTTTAAAAAACCTTACTTTTAATTTTGGAGGAAATCTAGTCAGACTTAAGGAAGGAGTGAGATAAAGGTGCTTATAAAAGAAATATATTTTAATGCTTTTGAAGTATTTGTACTCTGTTTCCGTCCTCAGAAAATAGTTACTACACATGCAAAGATTTTGAATTTGTCACCAAAATTTCATAGAGTGGAGTTTTCTAGATAGAAAAACTCAATAAATATTTTACCAGATTTAAAATCATCTTAGCTCCTCAGAAGTAGATAATCACATCTAATATGAAAATGTTGTAATTGTTTTTTGAACTTCATTTTCAGATCATAGCAATGGATCATTTAATTTGAAAGCTCTATCAGGAAGCTCTGGATATAAGTTTGGCGTTCTGGCTAAGATTGTGAATTACATGAAGGTAAGTACTCTTCTCAACTAACAAAAATTCTTTTGGTTTTGCGTACAAAGGGGGATTGGAACTTTCAGAAGTAAATTTGTATATACATGTCAAAATTTATCAAATTGTATGTTTCAATATGTGGTTTATTGTATGCCTATTATACCTCAGTAAAACTGTAAAAAAGCATTTAACGCTTCAAGCTTTTTACGTTATAGCAAGTTAGGTTTGCAGTGAGTCATCTAAGTATATTTTATTTACATTGCAGAGCAGTAGTTGAAATATACAGTGTGAGCCCACCATTTCACTTAATAAAATTGTGCTCAAGTAGTAGAGATAGCCACCCTTAATTAGTCAATACCTGTTGGCAAAACCAATGAAAAAATGTGAATGATTTACAAGATCTTACTTCCATTGATGGTGAGAAGTAAAAAACACTACATAGTTCAGGGAGATGGTAGTGGGTGGCTTTTCTACATCTTGGAGGGGGAAATCAAGATTTACTGAGGGTCTTAGAAAAGCTTTGACTTCAAAAGAATTAGAATTTAACGTTTGATGGGAGATTTAGTATTTTTTGAAGTAGATTTTGAAGTTTTGATGATACAACATTTTGGCTTTAAAAATTCTGAACCCTAACTTACTGTACCAAAGTGAAATTTCATTTAGCTAAAATGGTTACGTGGTTTCAGATTTAACCTCTTTGTCTGCCAAACTCATATTCTGTTTAGTTACTATTTATACCTCTTGATGGAGGAGCCTGGTGGGCTGCAGTCCATGGGGTCGCTAAGAGTCGGACACGACTGAGCGACTTCACTTTCACTTTTTCGCTTTCATGCATTGGAGAAGGAAATGGCAACCCACTCCAGTGTTCTTGCCTGTAGAATCCCAGGGGCAGGAGAGCCTGGTGGGCTGACGTCTATGGGGACACGCAGAGTCGGACACAACTGAAGTGACTTAGCAGCAGCATACCTCTTGAAAAAAGTCATGGAAAATACTACTGATATATTTGTTGTTATTTCATGTTTTAGCTCTGGGAAGGCAATGGCACCCCACCCCAGTACTTTTGCCTAAAAAATCCCATGGATGGAGGAGCCTGGTAGGCTCCAGTCCATGGGGTCGCTAAGAGTCTGATACGACTGAGCAACTTCACTTTCGCTTTTCACTTTCATACGTTGGAGAAGGAAATGGCAACCCACTCCAGTATTCTTGCCTGGAGAATCCCAGGGACAGGGGAGCCTGGTGGGCTTCTGTCTGTGGGGTCGCACAGAGTCGGACACGACTGAAGCGACTTAGCAGCAGCAGCAGCAGCATGTTTTAGCTGTTATCAAATTTATGTGAAGGCTTTTCTTTCCTAATTTAAGAGAACTTGGTATCTGGCTGGCTATATCTGAAATGTGTGGTTTGTATTTGATTTTTGGTAGAAATCTGTAATTCCCCATTATTGAGTACTATACTCATATTTAGGCATTCATCTTTCATTCCATCTGTCCATTCCCCTACATGGTAAACAATTACTAAAACCTACTGTATCCTGTTAGGGGCAGCAGAGAATAAGGTGGTTACATAGCATTACCAGCTCTGTGAACATGAATCTGAGCAAACTCCAGGAGATACTGGAGGACAGAGAAGCCTGCTGTGCTGCAGTCCATGAGGTCGCAGGGTTGCACATGACTCTGCCTTAGAACAATACTATATGCTAATTATGGCACAAATAGTATGACTACCCAGACGAATGTATGCCCTTGAGGCTCTCAGCCTTTTGAGGGAGACTGACATTTAAATCTCATGTTTTTGGTATCTTGCTAAAACAGTTTTCATTTTATAGCTTTGTTAGAATAGCGATCTTAAAAAATTTTTACTCAAATGTTCCCTGAAACAGTTTTGAAAAACTGTGTGTTCCTTTGGACATATTTAAATTGATAAGTATAATTTTTCAGCAGAATTTTTGTTTAAATGAAATATAGTTGACCCACTCCAGTATTCTTGCCTGATAGAAAGAGTCGGACACGACTAAGTGACTAACTTTTCACTTTCTCAGTTTGTATTAGTTTCAGGTGTATGACAGTGATTCAGATGGGTTTCCCATTATAGGGTTCTATAAGATACTGAGTAAAGTCCCCTGTGCTGTACAGTAGGTCCTTGTTGTTTATCTTTTTTATATATGATAGTGTATATCTGTTGACCCCAAACTCCTGTTACTCCCTGCCCACCTCCCCCCTACCCACTGTGTTCCTCTTTGGCAACCATAAGTTTGTTTTCTATGTCTCAGTCTATTTCTGTTTTAACAAAAGTATACATAGTGACACAGGATGAAATTGCGGGCATATTTTAATATTTTAAATAAAATATTAAATTTATCTTAAATTTATCTTAGGGAATCTAAATGCCATTTTTAAAAAATATAAAAACAAACTTCAGTGATTGGAAATTTTAATTATTTTCCCTTTCAGCTTGTATGGTAGTTCTGTTACTCCTGCCAAATTTTATGCAAGTTTTACATATTTTAGTGTTCAGGAATCTTCTGTTGATCATCTGTCAAACTCCTTTGTCACGGCACTATGTAAATGCAATAAGGAATGTTTTCCTATGACCATAAGACCTACATATTTTCTGGTTTGAGTTATAATTATTCTTACCACATAGTTGCTTAGAATAACATAAATACTTTAAAATTTTGATTAAAATGCACTTTGTAATAATTATACGACAAAAATCCATTTTTAATGAAATAAATGGAGCTGTCTTTCTCCAGTGGTTCTTGTATCTGGAGATAATATTTATTAATAGAATGAAATAGAATTTGACATCAATTTCTGGTCTTTTTTTAACTTTACAATATTGTATTGCTTTTGCCATGTATCAACATGAATCCACCACAGGTATATAAGTGTTCCCCATCCTGAACCCTCCTCCCTCCTCCCTCCCTGTACCATCCCTCTGGGTCCTCCCAGTGCACCAGCCCCAAGCATCCAGTATCCTGCATCAAACCTGGACTGGCGACTCGTTTCATATATGATATTATACATGTTTCAATCCCATTCTTCCAAATCATCCCACCCTCTCCCTCTCCCACAGAGTCCAAAAGACTGTTCTATACATCAGTGTGTCTTTTGCTGTCTCGTATACAGGGTTATCATTACCATCTTTCTAAATTCCATATATATGTGTTGGTATACTGTATTGGTGTTTTTCTTTCTGGCTTATTTCACTCTGTATAATAGGCTCCAGTTTCATCCACCTCTTCAAATGTATTCTTTTTAATGGCTGAATAATACTGCATTGTGTATATGTACCACAGCTTTCTTATCCATTCATCTGCTGATGGACATCTAGGTTGCTTCCATGTCTTGGCTATTATAAACAGTGCTGCAATGAACATCGGGGTACACGTGTCTCTTTGAATTCTGATTTCCTCCGTGTGTATGCCCAGCAGTGGGTTTGTTGGGTCATAAGGCAGTTCTGTTTCCAGTTTTTTAAGGAATCTCCATGCTGTTCTGCATAGTGGCTGTACTAGTTTGCATTCCCACCAACAGTGTAAGAGGGTTCCCTTTTCTCCACACCCTCTCCAGCATTTATTGTTTGTAGACTTTTGCATAGCAGCCATCCTGACAAGCATGAGAGTGGTACCTCATTGTGGTTTTGATTTGCGTTTCTCTGATAATGAGTGATGTTGAGCATCTTTTCATGTGTTTGTTAGCCATCTGTATGTCTTCTTTGGAGAAATGTCTATTTAGTTCTTTGACCCATTTTTTGATTGAGTCATTTATTTTTCTCGAATTGAGCTGTAGGAGTTGCGTGTATATTTTTGAGATTAGTTGTTTGTCAGTTGCTTCATTTGCTATTATTTTCTCCCATTCTGAAGGCTGTCTTTTCACCTTGCTTATAGTTTGCTTTGTTGTGCAGAAGCTTTTAAGTTTAATTAGGTCCCATTTGTTTATTTTTGCTTTTATTTCCAGTATTCTGGGAGGTGGATCATAGAGGATCCTGCTGTGATGTATGTCGGAGAGTGTTTTGCCTATGTTCTCCTCTAGGAGTTTTATAGTTTCTGGTCTTACATTTAGATCTTTCATCCATTTTGAGTTTATTTTTGTGTGTGGTGTTCTAGTTTCATTCTTTTACAAGTGGTTGACCAGTTTTCCCAGCACCACTTGTTAAAGAGATTGTCTTTAATCCATTGTGTATTCTTGCCTCCTTTGTCAAAGATAAGGTGTCCATAGGTGCGTGGATTTATCTCTGGGCTTTCTATTTTGTTCCATTGATCTATATTTCTGTCTTTGTGCCAGTACCAGACTGTCTTGATGACTGTGGCTTTGTAGTAGAGCCTGAAGTCAGGCAGGTTGATTCCTCCAGTTCCATTCTTCTTTCTCAAGATTGCTTTGGCTATTTGAGTTTTTTGTCAATTTCTGGTCTTATTTTGAGATTTTGTAGTGCTGAAAAATAAAAATGTTGATATAAATATGTTCATTTGAATAGAAATTTTGTGGTAGAAAACCTTCCAAGTTGTGTGCCAAAAATCACATAGTGACTTACCAAGCATTTCTCAGTTGACAGTTCTATTAATATTAGGTCCTCCTTCAGTTTTGTTGAATGCAGAAGAATGGGAATCACCTAATTAGCCAAATAATTTGTTACCTTGTCTTTAACCATTTGTTTAGTTCTATGATGTATATTAAAAAAGTTTTACGAAGACTCGGTAAATAAGTGATTATATCAGTGTCCTCCTCTTCTCTGTTTAGGCACTTTTGTTAATCTCATATATTCAGAAGCAGCTGAAAAATAAAAATATTAGTTTCAACAGTTTTGCCAATGCAGTTTTTAATGAAATATTTTTATGTTTATAAATATATCTTTGCCAAAGCTGTCATGTTGAAGGTTTAGCATATTCAATTTATGGAAATTTTTTCTTGGTTAATAAAACTAGTTTCCACTGTCGGGCCAACTGTATATATCAAACTTATTTTTCATCATTGAATATCTTTTACTGTTGTTTTGTTCAGTTGCTGAGTCGCCCAACAATTTGTGACCCCATGGGCTGTAGCACGCTGGACTTCCCTGTCCTTGTCTATCTCCCGGAGTTTGCTCAAACTCATGTCTATTGAGTCAGTGATGCCATCCAACGATTTCATCCTCTGTCATCCCCTTCTCCTCTTGCTTTGTCTTTACTAGCATCAGGGTTTCTCCAGTGAGTTCGGCTGTTTGCATCAGGTGGCCAAAGTATTGGAGCTTCAGCTTCAACATCCGTCCTTCCAATGAATATTCAGTGTTGATTTCCTTTAAAATTGACTGGTTTGATCTTGCTCTCCAAGGAACTCTAAATTAGAGTCTTCTCCAGTGCCACAGTTCAAAAGCATTGGTTCTTTGGTGCTCAGCCTTCTTTGTAGTCCAACTCTCATATCTCTGCATGCCTACTGGAAAAACCATAGCTTTGACAACTTTGACTCTGTACCTTTGTTGGCAAATCACTGCAGACAAGGACTACAGCCATGAAATTAAAAGCACCTTTAATCTATTGTCTAGGTTTGTCATAGCTTTTTTTCCCAAGGAGCAAGCATCTTTTAATTTCATGGCTGCAGTCACCATCTGAGTGATTTTGAAGCCTAGGAAGATAAAGGCTGTCACTATTTCCATTTTTCCCCCCATCTGTTTGCCATGAAGTAATGGCACTGGATGCCATGATCTTCTTTTTTGAATGTTGAGTTTTAAGCCAGGTTAGTTCCTCTTGACTTTCTTCCATAAGGGTTGTGTCATCTGCATATCTGAGGTTATTGATATTTCTCCCAGCAATCTTGATTCCAACTTGTGCTCCATCCAGCCCAGCAGTTTGCATGATGTACACAGAATATAAGTTAAATAAACAGGATGACCATATACAGCCCTGACACCCTCCTTTCCCAATTTGGAACCAGTCTGTTCCATGTACAGTTCTAGCTGTTGTTTCTTTTAGGATTTGAAATAGCTCAGCTGGAATTCCATCACCTCCAGTAGCTTTGTTCATAGCAGTGCTTCCTAAGGCCCACTTGACTTCACATCCCAGGATGTCTGGCTCTAGGTGAGTGACCACACCTTCTTGGTTATCTGGGTCATTAAGACCTTTTTTGTATAGTTCTGTGTATTCTTACTATCTTAATATCTTTTGCTTCTGTTAGGTCCATACTGTTTCTATCCTTTATTGTGCCCATCTTTGCGTGAAATATTCCCTTGGTATCTCTAATTTTCTTGAAGAGATCTCTAGTTTTTCCCATTCTATTGTTTTCCTCTATTTCTTTGCATTGATCACTGAGGAAGGCTTTCTTATCTCTTCTTGCTATTCTTTGGAACTCTGCATTCAGATGCTTATATCTTTCCTTTTCTCCTTTGCCTTTCACTTCTGTTCATTTTTTAGCTGTTTGTAAGGACTCCTCAGACAACCTGCCTTTTGGCCTTTCTTTTTACTGGGGATGGTTTTGATCACTGCCTCCTGTACAGTGTCACAAACCTCAGTCCATAGTTCTTCAGGTACTCTGTCTATCAGATCTAATCCCTTGAATCTATTTGTCATTTCCACTGTATAATCGTAAGGGATTTGATTTAGTACATACCTGAATGGCTAGTGGTTTTCCCTACTTTCTTCAATTTGAGCCTGAATTTTGCAACGAGGAGCTGATGATCTGAGCCACAGTCAACTCCAGGTATTGTTTTTGCTGACTGTATAGAGCTTCTCCATCTTTGACTGTAAAGAACATAATCAGTCAGATTTTGGACTGACCATTTGGTGATGTCCATGTGTAGAGTCATCTCTTGGGTTTTTGCAAAAGGGTGTTTGCTCTGACCAACACGTTCTCTTGACAAAACTCGGTTAGTCTTTGCCCTGCTTCATTTTGTACTCTGAGGCCAAACTTGGCTGTTATCTAGGTATCTCTTGACTTCCTACTTTTACTTTCCAGTTCCATATGATGCAAAGGACATCCTTTTTTTTGGTGTTAGTTCCAGAAGTTCTTGTAGGTCTTCATAGACTCATTCAACTTCATTTTCTTTGGCATTAGTGGTTGGGGCATAGACTTGGATTACTGTGATATTGAATGGTTTGCCTTGAAATGAGATCATGCTGTTGGTTCTGAGATTGCATCCAAATACTGCATTTCAGACCCTTTCATGGACTGTCAGGGCTACACCATTTCTTCTAAGGGATTCTTGCCCAAGCAGTTGATATAATGGCCATCTAAATTAAATTCACCCATTCCCATCCATTTTAGTTCATTGATTCCTAAAATGTCCATGTTCACTCTTGCCATCTCTTGTTTGACCACTACCAAACCTTGGGTATGGACTTAACATTGATTTACCTTGATTCATGGACCTAACATTCCAGTGTCCTATGCACTATTGTTCTTTATTGTATTGGAGTTTACTTTAACCACCAGACACATCCATACCTGTGTGTCATTTCCACTTTGGCTCAGCCTCTTCATTCTTTCTGGAGCTATTTCTCTGCTCTTCTCCAGTAGCATATTGGTCACCTACTGAACTGGGTGGGTTCATCTTTCAGTGTCACAGCTTTTTCCCTTTTCATACACTTCATGGGGTTCTCAAGGCAAGAATACTGAAGTGATTTGCCATTCCCTTCTCCAGTGAACCACGTTTTGTCAGAGTTATCCACCACGACCTGTCCATCTTGGGTGGCCCTATATGGCATTGCTTATAGTTTCATTAAGTTACACAAAGCTGTAATCCATGTGATCAGCTTGGCTAGTTTTCTGTAATTATGGTTTTTATTCTGTCTGCCCTCTAATGGATGAGGATAAGAGGCTTGTGCAAGCTTCCTGATGGAAGGGACTGACTGACTGTGGGGATAACTTGAGTTTTGCTCTGGTGGACAAAGCCTTGGTCAGTATATCCTTAATTTAGTTTTCTGCTGATGGATAGGGCTGTATTCCCTTCTTTTAGTTTGGCCTGAGGCCTAATTATGGTAGCGGTAATGGCAGTATTCGTGACCTCTGACCTCCTTCAAAAAGACTTACGCCAGCAAGTCAGTGTCCCTGACCCCACGGCAGGCACTGTCAACACATGCCTCCTCCAGAGACTCCCAAACACTCACAGCCAAGTCTGCTTCAGTCTCTTGGGGGTCACTGCTCCTTTCTCCTGGGTCCTGGTGAGCACACCATTTTATTTGTGCCCACCAAGAGTCTCTGTTTCCCCAGCCCTGTGCAAGTTCTATATCAAGTTCTGCTGACCTTCAAAATCAGATTCCCTGGGGATTCTCAGTCCCTTTGTTGGATCCCCAGGTTGGGAAGTCTGTTGTGGGACCTAGAACTTTTGCAACAGTGCGAGAACTTTTTTGGTATAATTGTTCTCCAGTTTGTGTATCACCTTCCTGGCGGTTCTATATTTTTGGGGACTAATGGTGACGTCCTCCAAGAGGACTTGTGCCACACGTCACACCTCCCAGGACTGCTGCTGTCAGAGCCCCTGTCCCCATGGCAGGCCACTGCTGACCCATGCCTCTGCAGGAGACCCTGAAACACTCACAGGCAGGTCTGGCTCGGTCTCTTGTCAGGGTCACTGCTTCTTTCCCTGGTTCTGGTGTGGACAAAGTTTTGTTTGTAACCTCCAAGCATCTCTGGCGGGTATGAGGTATTTGATTTTAAATGTGATTGTGTCCCTCCTGCCATCTTGCTGTGGCTTCTTCTTTGCCCTTGGACATAGTGTATCTTTTTTTGGTGGGTTCCAACATTCTCCTCTTAAAGATTGTGCAGGAGCTAGATGAGATTTTGGTGTTCTCATAGGAGAAGATGAGCGCCATCTTCTAAGGTCTAATACTCTTATGATCTTTTACTATTAAGTTTGAATAAACAGATTAATATATTAAGTAATAATCACTGAGAAATATAGTATGGAATGAATACTCACAGTTACTACTAAGGTAGTTGAGTTTAAAATTACATGCATAAGAAAATGAATTTGTTCATTTTTATAATAATTAAAAAAATAAATATGAGGTTTGCCATCATGTTACATTGCATTGTTAAAAATGAAATAATCAAATGTTTATGAAGCAAGGATGTATTAAATTGTGTTACTCTTTTTCTAAATGTGTGTGTTTGTATCTTCTAATCTCTAATATTCAGCCTTTAGTTATAAATAAAGGGGGACTGGTTCAGAAATAACTAAATTTTAGTTTGAGGTGATTAATGAAGGAGAAGGATACTTTTGCTGAAAACTAATTGGTTTTATATAAACCTTTGACTGTGTGGATCACAATAAACTGTGGAAAATTCTGAAAGAGATGAGAATACCAGACCACCTGACCAGCCTCTTGAGAATATGCAGGTCAGGAAGCAACAGTTAGAACTGGACATGGAACAACAGACTGGTTCCAAATAGGAAAAGGAGTAGGTCAAGGCTGTATATTGTCACCCTGCTTATTTAACTTCTATGCAGAGTACATCATGAGAAACGCTGGGCTGGAGGAAGCACAAGCTGGAATCCAGATTGCCGGGAGAAATATCAATAACCTCAGATATGCAGATGACACCACCCTTATGGCAGAAAGTGAAGAGGGACTCAAAAGTCTCTTGATGAAAGTGAAAGTGGAGAGTGAAAGGGTTGGCTTAAAGCTCAACATTCAGAAAACGAAGATGATGGCATCCAGTCCCATCATGGGAAATAGATGGGGAAACAGTGGAAACAGTGTCAGACTTTATTTTTCTGGGCTCCAAAATCACTGCAGATGGTGACTGCAGCCATGAAATTAAAAGACGCTTACTCCTTGGAAGGAAAGTTATGACCAACCTAGATAGCATATTCAAAAGCAGAGACATTACTTTGCCAACAAAGGTCCGTCTAGTCAAAGCTATGGTTTTTCCAGTGGTCATGTATGGATGTGAGAGTTGGACTGTGAAGAAGGTTGAGCACTGAAGAATTGATGCTTTTGAACTGTGGTGTTGGAGGGGACTCTTGAGAGTCCCTTGGACTGCAAGGAGATCCAACTAGTCCATTCTAAAGGAGATCCGTCTTGGGTGTTCATTGGAAGGACTGATGCTAAAGCTGAAACTCCAGTACTTTGGCCACCTCATGACAAGAGTTGACTCATTGGAAAAGACTCTGATGCTGGGAGGAATTGGGGGCAGAAGGAGAAGGGGACGACAGAGGATGAGATGGCTGGATGGCATCACTGACTCGATGGACGTGAGTCTGAGTGAACTCTAGGAGTGGGTGATGGACAGGGAGGCCTGGCGTGCTGCAATTCATGGGGTTGCAAAGACTTGGACATGACGGGTGACTGAACTGAGCAAGGGCCCTATTTTTAACTCTCAGAAAAATATTTAGGACAGGAAGAAACCAGAAGCCCTCTCTGTTGTGGATAATTTTTGATACTTCAGTTATCATTTATGAAGGCTTCTCCCAAACCCCATTTTTTTTTTTTTGACTTGAGCTCCTGGAGTTTAATTATACCTTCATGCAACACATTATAAATTCTGGGTGGAGATGAGAGTTATAACCTTTTTTTTTTTTTCCTTTTTTAGTAAAAGCAAGGTGGTTCTGTTTTGAAAGAGAAAGAGTACATATCAACCATGATCTGTAAACTCTTTTGAAAAGTCTTCAGCTCTGAAGAGCTGATAAAGCCAAGAACTTAGCTGCTACTGCTGCTGCTAAGTTGCTTCAATCGTGTCCGACTCTGTGCGACCCCATAGACAGCAGCCCACCAGGCTCCCTCGTCCCTGGGATTCTCCAGGCAAAGAATACTGGAGTGGGGTGCCATTTCCTTCTCCTTGTGACTATCATAGTTCATTTAAGTAGAGAATGCAATTTTCTTTGTATATATTTTGCTCTATTTATTAGCCTACTCTTTTCATGTGTGTGAGGTTCCTCCTCCCCAGAAAGGATATCAACTCTAATGCAAGTCGGTAGCATGGTTGGCTGCTGTCTGTGGGGTCACACAGAGTTGGACACAACTGAAGCGACTTAGCAGCAGCAGTATAGGGAAACTTCAGTTCTTTCTTTAATTTTTAAAAATCAGTTTGTTTTTGGCCTGCTGGGTCTTCGTTGCTGCATGGGCTTTTCTCTAGTTGCAGCGAGCAGGGGCTGCTCTCTAGTGGTGATGCGCAGGCTTCTCGCTGCAGTGACTCTCTTGTGGAGCGTGGGTTCTCGGATGCGAGGGCCTCAGTAGTTGTGGCTCCCAGGCTGTAGAGCACAGGCTCAGTAGTTGTGGCACACGGGCTTAGTTGCTCCGCAGCATGTGGGGTCTTCTCAGATCAGGGATCAAATACACTGAGCCACCAGGGAAGCTCCTTTAAAATTTTTTTTTTTTTTACCTTACCCAGGTAGGCAGTTTACTTGTTCACAAATGAGCAGATGAGCCAGAGAAAGAGTCCTTCAACTAGGCATACTTGAAAGGGAGAGAAAATATGGTTTGATTTTTGTCATGTCGTCCTTCTCCATCTACATTTCAGTAATGCTTGAGACTTGCTGACGTCCTTCCTCGCTCTCAAGCCCAAACAGCAGGATTTCCTTTTGCTACATGATTTTTCCAAAGATTCTGTTTTCTTTTGAAAATCAGAAGTCACAGTAAGTCTGAACATTTTTTTCTAGAGCCTTGCAGAAACTTGTTCTACTGGTTCATATAATTAAAAAAAAGAAGTCTGCAAAGAAAGCTGGCTTCTGCAGTCCTTTTTCATCTTCAGAGCACTCAGTGAAGTGTGGTTTCCTATTTTCTTGAAAGCACTCCTGTAACTCACCTGTCAGCTTAAATGTTCCTTGAGGGAAGTCTGCTAAGCCACTGGATTTCTGTATGCAGCAGCAGATTTCTGTGCCCAAGTGTACTGGTCTTTGTGTAATAAAGCAGACCATTTATGTACCATTATTTAAGATGTTTTTCATTTCAGTTCCAAAGGTTTTTTTATACTGGTACCTCTCTGAAGAAATCAGTGTGTTGTGATAACATCATTATTTATATATATGTGTGTGTGTGTGTATTTTTTTTTTTTAAACAAGAGAGGTGAAACCTTGTACTGAGCCAGCCATTGATCGGACACGTCAATGAGAATACCAGCACGGTTCCTCCAAGATAGACCTTTGTTTCCAGATATAAAGACACCACCTAAATGTCCTTTTCTTTGCTTGTTCATGGTTGTTCTTTGCAGTAGCAAAGTTTTTCTTGAAATTCACCATCATTTAAAAACTTTACAGATGTTACTTCATGACATTTATTGGTGAAATCTGTTGGTTTGTCAGCCTAGATAGACAAGCTGTTGTTTCTCAGTTTATTAAGTATGCCTCATCAGCATCATGTGATGTGTCATCAGTTCGTTGACTTAAACTGTTTGATACTTTTCAGTTTCTCATAATACGCATTTTAATCACTGTCATTTGATATGATGGTGTTATTAGGGTTCCTACTAGCAGTGGGATATCCCCTAATCCCCCTTTTCTGGGTAATAAGTTTTACTGTAACTTGCTTCCTGAGCCTTTTCACTGAATGTAAGTTTTTTAAACAAAACTTTTACTCTGTTTGGTTTGAGATTTCCAATAGCTATTTAAAATGGTAAGTACCTTGACTTTTCCAGTGCCTGTTACTTCTGCTTAAGTGTCTTTTCAGTTTTGCTGGAACCGATATAAATTGTTTGCCATAGTGGTGAATAATGGAATAGGACCCTGTGGATTATCAGGTCATGTAAAATGCATTGGTTACTAGCTCTCATTGTAATGGTAGGCTCTTTTGGTATCTCTTGTTGCACTGGTGCAGTGAAATGGCTTAGACAATTATAGTTCTACCAACCTACTGATTAGAGAGGCCTCCCTGCTGGCTCAGTAGTAAAGAGTCCATCTGCCAATGCAGAAGACACAGGTGCAATCCCTGGGTTGGGAAGATCCCCTTTAGAAGGAAATGGCAACCCACTCCAGTATTCTTGCCTGAGAAATCTCATAGATAGAGGAGCCTGGTGTGCTATGGTCCATGGGATCGCAAAGGTTCAAACACGACGGAGTGACTAAAGAACAACAACAACCTGATTAGGGTTGTTCGTGGGCTTAGGCTTAGAATCTTCTATCACAGATCTCACCTTCAGAAACCATCACAGTGAACTGTTGGACATGTTTATAAAACAGTCTTTAATACAGGATAAAACAGCAAGTAATACTAACTTTGCAAAAAATGTCTCAAAAAATATGAACAACTCACAGAAATTTACTTTTATTACTACATGGTCATGTTTTGCAACATTTACAACACCAGATCAGAAGGAGGCAGTTGAGTCCCAGTATGGAAGATTCCTTGTTTAGAATTTTCCCCAAATTTCCTGTTACACAAGCAGAGCTGCTTTTTTGCTCCTGTAAGTCATTTTTGGCCACTCCATTTCTTCTGAGGGATTCCTGCCCACAGTAGTAGATATAATGGTCATCTGAGTTAAATTCACCCATTCCAGTCCATTTTAGTTCGCTAATTCCTAGAATGTCAACATTCACTCTTGCCGTCTCTTGTTTGACCACTTCCAGTTTGCCTTGATTCATGGACCTGACATTCCAGGTTCCTATGCAGTATTGCTCTTTACAGCATCGGACTTTGCTTCTATCACCAGACACATCCACAGCTGGGTATTCTTTTTGTTTTGGCTCCATCCCTTCACTCTGGAGTTATTTCTCCACTGATCTCCAGTAGCATATTGGGCCTCTACTGACCTGGGGAGTTTCTCTTTCAGTATCCTATCATTTTGCCTTTTTATACTGTTCATGGGGTTCTCAAGGCAAGAATACTGAAGTGGTTTGCCATTCCCTTCTCCAACGGACCACACCCATCACTACATGGGAAATAGATGGGGAAACAGTGGAAACAGTGTCAGACTTTGTTTTTCTGGGCTCCAAAATCACTGCAGATGGTGACTGTAGCCATGAAATTAAAAGACGCTTACTCCTTGGAAGGAAAGTTATGACCAACCTAGATAGCATATTCAAAAGCAGAGACATTACTTTACCAACAAAGGTTCGCCTAGTCAAGGCTATAATCTTTCCTGTGGTCATGTATGGATGTGAGAGCTGGACTGTGAAGAAGGCTGAGCGCTGAAGAATTGATGCTTTTGAACTGTGGTGTTGGAGAAGACTCTTGAGAGTCCCTTGGACTGCAAGAAGATCCAACCAGTCCATTCTGAAGGAGATCAATCCTGGAATTTCTTTGGAAGGAATGATGCTAAAGCTGAAACTCCAGTATTTTGGCCACCTCATGCGAAGAGTTGACTCATTGGAGAAGACTCTGATGCTGGGAGGGATTGAGGGCAGGAGGAGAAGGGGACGACAGAGGATGAGATGGCTGGATGGCATCACTGACTTGATGGGTGTGAGTCTGGGTGACCTCCGGGAGCTGGTGATGGACAGGGAGGCCTGCCGTGCTGCAGTTCATGGGGTCGCAAAGAGTCGGACACGACTGAGCGACTGATCTGATCTGATCTCTGAAGTCATTTTTTAAATCACAATTTCTTATGGTACACCTAGTGACATCTTATGGCTCCCTAGATTTCTGTGGAACAATGATGGGGAAACCCTGTAATGGGAATGGTGATGGAAACCTCCATGCATGCTAAGTCTCATCAGTCATGTCTGACTCTTTGCAACTCCGTTGGACTGTAGCCCACCAGTCTCCTCTGTCCATGGGATTCTCCAGGCAAGAATCCTGGAGTGGGTTGCCATGCCCTCCTCCAGGGGATCTTCCTGACCCAGGGATGGAACCTGTGTCTCCTGCATTACAGGCAGATTCTTTACCACTGAGCCACCGGGGAAGCCCGGTGAAAACCGCCATACTTATGGTGAAATAGTGCTTTTCCTCAGAAGTCATAAAAAGATACCTACTTGTCACTTCTATACTAGGCTGGAAGTCCTACCCAATGCAATAAAGCAAGAAAAAAGAAATGACAAATGTAAAAGTTGTAAAGGAAGAAGTAGACCTGTAGACATGATTAAGTACATAGAAAAGCCAAGACAATTTGCCAGCTGTTGGAATTAAATATGTTTAATAGGGCTGCTACATACAGAGTCAGTATTGCTAAAACCAGCCTCTAAAAAGTAGCAAGAAAAAAATTAGGTAAAATTACAAAGTGCAGTACACCAAAAATCATCTAATGACCAGGAAGAAATTGAACAAAGATGTGTAATACTCTTCACTGAAAACTGAAGTCTTTAGCTCTATGGTATTGAGTATTCTCTCTAGGTGCTCCCCCATTTTTCTTAGATCTAAGAGCAAGAAATTAATTTTAAGTTTCTCAGGTTTATATATCTTGTTCTTTTCTTTTTTCTTTGCTGGTCACTCATGTTTTCTTATATCTTTTCCCTTGACAGTTTGATAGCTGTGTTTTTTGGCTTCTCTGTTTACATAGTTCGAAAATGGTTAGACTTTCATATATTGAGGATTCCGTCTTTGTACTTTTCTAATTTTAAAAGTCCCACTTATTTTAAATATAGTGCTTTCTAAATTTTTTCTTGAACTGTCTTCATTCTTACTTGCTTCTGTTTCCAGATTAACTTGGCCTTTTGATAATTTTACATAATATTATAATGAGGGAGATGTTTTTAATGTGAAGAAAATTAAGGGAAAATATGAAATTTGATAGTGACAATGAAGAGTATGGAATAATTACTTTGAAGGACTTGATTTGGCTGTTCTTAGACAAGTAAAATTACCTTAAACTCCTTTATTCCTTGTCCTTTAGGCTAGGCTTTTCCAGGTCCATATATCCAAAATATGTACAAGTATATTACATATATCCAAAGTGAGCAAAGTACTAGTGCAGAATGCTGCACTGGTCTGCACGTGTCTTATTTCTTTATGGCTGTGCTGGGTCTTCACTGCCGTGCATGCACTTCTGCTAGTTGCAGTGAGTGGGGGCTACTCGGTAGCTGAGCTGCGAGGGTTTCTTGTTGAGGTGACTTCTCTTGTTGGAGAGTACAGGCTGTGGGTGCACGGGCTCAGTAGTTGTGGCACACAGGCTTAGTTGTTCCACAGCACGTGGGGTCTTGGTCCCCTGACCAGGGATCAAACCTGTGTCCCCTGCATTGGCAGGCAGATTTTAACTAGTGGGCCACCAGGGAAGTCCCAGTCTCCACCTGTTTTTGATTAGCCACCCCCAAATTAAATATTTTCTGGCCTACTCTTTTTATATGTGCTAATGTACTGCTGCACAGATAAAGTGTGCATGTTTTAAACTTGCACAGTTAAGAATTTTTAAAAGTTGAGATTATAAAATGAATGTTTTCTTAAAAGCTCTTTTGCTAAGTGAAAGCAATATGTCATTCATCATGTCTGAAAATCTTCATTTAGCTTTTTCTATAAAGTGACTTATGTCTTAAAAATTAAGTTTAGTGTATTTGGATCCTGGGTTTTAGTTTGCTTTCATAGCTATAAATACATAGATTTTTAGATCTGCAGGGAAGAAAGTCCTTATCTTGGCTTCTTATTGCTGCTGTAACAAATTACCACCTACTTGGTGGCTTAAAATAACAAATTCGTTATCTTCCAATTTTGTAGGTCCAAAGTCAGTTTCACTGGGCTGTAGCCATGGTGGTTCCTCTGGAGACTCTGAGGGACCTTCTGTTCTCTTTCCTTTTTCAGCTTCTGGAGACCAGCTGTGTTTCCTGACACATGGCTCCTTCCTTCCATCTCTCCAGCCTCTTATTTCCATTGTCACATCTGCTACTATTCACATTCACTGTGACTTTTCCCAGGATACTTGTGATTACTGCCTATGCAGTAAGCCAAGTAATCTATCTGAAGATCTTTAATTTGGTCACATCAGTGAAGTCCCTTTTGCCATATATGGTAACACTTCAGATTGCAAGGGTTTGGACATGGATATCCTTGGGGGAGAGGATACAGTATTTGGGGGAGGGGATTCTCTAGTGACACAGGCACAGTATTACATTACAAAAATTTTTGTGGTTTTTTTATTCTTGTCAACTCATTAGGCAGTTTGGTGAGTACATTTCCATCTTTGCTTATGTCATTCAATTCATGCAAATATGTCAGAAGGATCTATAATTTTTTATATTTTTGATGCATTGATTTGAAACTCAGTGAAGGGTTTTGTTTAGAAGTGTTTTTAAAAATAAAGGTTAAAAATAAAAAAATTCTAATATTTTGAAAATAGGCAGATATGAGTTTTTATTCTTAAATATTTTTAAACTCAAGTTCACATAGTGATGGAAATATTTCCTAAAGGTTCTTTTTCAAAGTCCTCTTCCTTCAGCATAAATTGCTTTCCAAAATAGTTGCTTTGTTACTTTCACATGTTGTTAAAATGCTAGTTTTACTTTGAAGGAATTGTTAGCATGTTATGAATAACCTCTGTAGTTTTAGAAATAGCTAACAAATTTGAAACACTTGCCTTTTTGTAAAACAAATTTGTGACTCAGTTTTAAGTGGATGTTCCTTAATAGGTTAATAAAATCATTGTACAGTCTCTATTTTAAAGGTCTTTTTTTAAAAAAAAAAGATTCACCACAGTGCTGGAATCTTACAGCAGGTAAACTATAATGTGCTGCAAAAGGCTGAGAGTGAATGAGTGAGGTCATGTCTGTCAACCCCCTTGTCACGTGGGATTCCCACTCTTTTCTCAGGATTCCTCCACGCACGTCACCATCTGAAATGTGGGTCATCTGACATGAAGCCAGGGGAGTCTTCTGGTGTCAGTTCACATTCAGTATTAGTAAAGCATAATTTTTAAGTGGAAATTTTAAATTACAAAATTTAATAAAGCTTTGAAATGGATCGACCTTCGTAGCTCTGGGTTGTGTGCACCTGGCTTTGGAGCCCACTGTGCTTGCTGTACTACAGCTGCTGCTCCTTCCTGTTTCTCTAGTCACCATTCAGAGGTTTGTCCACAGCTTTCTCTTTCATTTCCTCTGAATGTCCCTGTTTTTTTGGCAGATAATTATATACCTAACTTTCATATATGTACATTTAGCTCTGACCCTATTTGGGGAGCTCTTGAAAGGCAGAAGTGGTTTGCGTTTCATTGTGTGTCTCATTGAAGTACTTTTGGCGTGTGGGAGTTATCAAGTAAGTGAATGAACTAACAGCAAATGCTCAATAAATGGTTCTTCACGGTATGTGTTCAGTTTTAGATACTTTTGTTTTTTGGCCATGCTGTGCAGCATGTGGTATCTTAGTTTCCTGACCAGGGATCAAACTCATGTCTCTTGCATTGTAAGCACAGAGTCTTAACCATTGGACCACCAGGGAAGTTGCAGGCTTTATATCTTTATATGCTTTCTAAACATACCTTTGAAATATTTTTGTTCTAGTTGTATAGTGGCCTGACTGAAGCCCAGAGAGGCTCAAAAACCTGCCCAACAGTGATGAAGTTTAGGGCTTGGAATATTTCTTTTTAATTTAACTCTTTTTTTGTTTAAGTAATATGTCTCTAAATATGAAAAACAATATGAAAAGGTATAAATGAAGAAGTCTTGTTCTTGGCTCTAATTCTACTTATTTTCTCTCCTGCTTTACTACCTATAGATAGTCTCATTTATTGCTTATTTGTGACTTTTTCATAGGTTTTTATGGGGAAACAAAGTAGGAATATGTATTTTTGTTTTTCTCCCTTCCTATATAAAAGATTTCACGTGTTTTTTTAACATAAGCTTTTAAAAAACATTTTAATTTTTAAAAATTGAAATATAATTGACTTTGTATTGTATTAGTTTTAGGTGTACAATGTAATTATCTGGTATATGTATATATTATGCAAGGCAAATTGGAAGTGGTCAAACAAGAGATGGCCAGAGTGAATGTCGACATTCTAGGAATCAGCAAACTCAAATGGACTGGAATGGGTGAATTTAACTCAGATGACCATTATATCTACTACTGCGGGCAGGAATCCCTCAGAAGAAATGGAGTGGCCATCATGGTCAACAAAAGAGTCCGAAATGCAGTACTTGGATGCAATCTCAAAAACGACAGAATGATCTCTGTTCGTTTCCAAGGCAAACCATTCAGTGTCACAGTAATCCAAGTCTATGCCCCAACCAGTAACGCTGAAGAAGCTGAAGTTGAACGGTTCTATGAAGACCTACAAGACCTTTTAGAACTAACACCCAAAAAAGATGTCCTTTTCATTATAGGGGACTGGAATGCAAAAGTAGGAAGTCAAGAAACACCTGGAGTAACAGGCAAATTTGGCCTTGGAACACGGAATGAAGCAGGGCAAAGACTAACAGAGTTTTGCCAAGAAAATGCACTGGTCATAACAAACACCCTCTTCCAACAACACAAGAGAAGACTCTATACATGGACATCACCAGATGGTCAACACCGAAATCAGATCGATTATATTCTTTGCAGCGAAAGATGGAGAAGCTCTATACAATCAGCAAAAACAAGACCAGGAGCTGACTGTGGCTCAGACCATGAATTCCTTATTGCCAAATTCAGACTGAAATTGAAGAAAGTAGGGAAAACCACTAGACCATTCAGGTATGACCTAAATCAAATCCCTTATGATTATACAGTGGAAGTGAGAAATCCCTTATGATTATACAGTGGAAGTGAGAAATAGATTTAGGGGCCTAGATCTGATAGATAGAGTGCCTGATGAACTATGGAATGAGGTTCGTGACATTGTACAGGAGACAGGGATCAAGACCATCCCCATGGAAAAGAAATGCAAAAAAGCAAAATGGCTGTCTGGGGAGGCCTTACAAATAGCTGTGAAAAGAAGAGAAGCAAAAAGCAAAGGAGAAAAGGAAAGATATAAGCATCTGAATGCAGAGTTCCAAAGAATAGCAAGAAGAGATAAGAAAGCCTTCTTCAGCGATCAATGCAAAGAAATAGAGGAAAACAACAGAATGGGAAAGACTAGGGATCTCTTCAGGAAAATCAGGGATACCAAAGGAACATTTCATGCAAAGATGGGCTCGATAAAGGATAGAAATGGTATGAACCTAACAGAAGCAGAAGATATTAAGAAGAGGTGGCAAGAATACACAGAAGAACTGTACAAAAAAGATCTTCATGACCCAGATAATCATGATGGTGTGATCACTGACCTAGAGCCAGACATCCTGGAATGTGAAGTCAAGTGGGCCTTAGAAAGCATCACTACGAACAAAGCTAGTGGAGGTGACAGAATTCCAGTTGAGCTATTCCAAATCCTGAAAGATGATGCTCTGAAAGTGCTACACCCAATATGCCAGCAAATTTGGAAAACTCAGCAGTGGCCACAGGACTGGAAAAGGTCAGTTTTCATTCCAGTCCCAAAGAAAGGCAATGCCAAAGAATGCTCAAACTACCGCACAATTGCACTCATCTCATATGCTAGTAAAATAATGCTTAAAATTCTCCAAGCCAGGCTTCAGCAATATATGAACCGTGAACTTCCTGATGTTCAAGCTGGTTTTAGAAAAAGCTGAGGAATCAGAGATCCAATTGCCAACATCCGCTGGATCATGGAAAAAGCAAGAGAGTTCCAGAAAGACATCTATTTCTGCTTTATTGACTATGCCAAAGCCTTTGACTGTGTGGATCACAATAAACTGAAAAATTCTGAAAGAGGTGGGAATACCAGACCACCTGACCTGCCTCTTGAGAAACCTATATGCAGGTCACGAAGCAACAGTTAGAACTGGACATGGAACAATAGACTGGTTCCAAATAGGAAAAGGAGTACGTCAAGGCTATCTATTGTCACCCTGTTTATTTAACTTCTATGCAGAGTTCATCATGAGAAACGCTGGACTGGAAGAAACACAAGTTGGAATCAAGATTGCCGGGAGAAATATCAATAACCTCAGATATGCAGATGACACCACCCTTATGGCAGAAAGTGAAGAGGAACTCAAAAGCCTCTTGATGAAAGTGAAAGTGGAGAGTGAAAAAGTTGGCTTAAAGCTCAACATTCAGAAAACGAAGATCATGGCATGTGGTCCCATCACTTCATGGGAAATAGATGGGGAAACAGTGGAAACAGTGTCAGACTTTATTTTTCTGGGCTCCAAAATCACTGCAGATGGTGACTGCAGCCATGAAATTAAAAGACGCTTACTCCTTGGAAGGAAAGTTATGACCAACCTAGATAGCATATTCAAAAGCAGAGACATTGCTCTACCAACAAAGTTTCGCCTAGTCAAGGCTCTGTTTTTTCCTGTGGTCATGTATGGATGTGAGAGCTGGACTGTGAAGAAGGCTGAGCGCTGAAGAATTGATGCTTTTGAACTGTGGTGTTGGAGAAGACTCTTGAGAGTCTCCTGGACTGTAAGGAGATCCAACCAGTCCATTCTGAAGGAGATCAGCCCTGGGATTTCTTTGGAAGGAATGATGCTGAAGCTGAAACTCCAGTACTTTGGCCACCACATGACAAGAGTTGACTCATTGGAGAAGACTCTGATGCTGGGAGGGATTGGGGGCAAGAGGAGAAGGGGACGACAGAGGATGAGAAGGCTGGATGGCATCACTGACTCAATGAATGTGAGTCTCAGTGAACTCTGGGAGTTGGTGATGGACAGGGAGGCCTGGCGTGCTGCCATTCATGGGGTCGCAAAGAGTTGGACACGACTTAGCGACTGATCTGATCTGATCTGATCTGATAGTTAACTGTAGTTATGGTGTTGTACACTACATCCTTGGGACTTACTTGTCTGGAATTTTGTACCTTTTGACCACCTTTAGCCATTTTGCTTTCGTCTTATCCCCTCTTATCCCCCATTCCACCTCTGGCAGCTACTAATTGGTTCTCTGTAAGTTTATCTGATTTCATATGTAAGTGATATCATATAGTATTTGTCTTTCTCTGTGTGACTTAATTCCCTTAGCATAATGCCCTCAAGGTCCAACCATGTTGTTGCAAATGGCAGGATTTCCTTCTGTTACTAAATAACATACCATTCTTCTGTGTGTGTTTGTGTATGTATGTAAGCAAAAGTTTTTAAGCTGATTTTACTTTTTTAGAGCAGTTTTAGGTTTACAACATAACTGGACAGAAAGTATATGTGTGTGTGTGTGTTCCTCTTCCATCCCCAGACTTCCAACACTATGGGTATCTTGCACCATAGTGGTACATTTGTTAAAATCTTTGAACCTACACATTGTTATCACCTGAAGTTTATAGTTTACTTTAGGATTCACCTGTGGTGTTACACGGGTTGTGGGTTTTGACAAATGTATAGTGAATGTATCCATCATTTACAGTATCGTGCAGCATAGTTTGAGTGCCCTAAAAATCCTCTATCCTTTGCCTGTTTATGTCTCCCTTCCTTTTAACCCTTGAAGTAAAAGTGTTAGTCATTCAGTCATGCCCACTCTTTGCGATCCAGTGGACTGTAGCTCACCAGAATCCTCTATCCATGGAATTCTCCAGGCAAGACTACTAGAGTGGGTTGCCATTCCCTTCTCCAGGGGATCTTCCTGACCCAGGGATTGAACCTGGGTCTCCTGCATATGCAGACAGATTCTTTACCATTTGAAGCACCAGAGAACCCTTAGCAGCAACTAAATTGTTTATGCTCTCCATAGTTTTGCTTTTTCAGAATGCGATATAATTAATATGTTGTTTTTCAGTCACTGAGTCATGTCTGACTCTTTGTGTCTCTGTGAACTGCATCACACCAGGCTTCCCTGTCCTTCACTATCTCCCTGAGTTTCATGTCCGTTGAATCAGTGATGCCATCCAACCGTCTTATCCTCTATCACCCGCTTCTCTTACCCTCAATCTTTTCCAGTATCAGTCTCTTCCAGTGAGTTGGCTGTTTGCATCAGGTGGCCAAAGTATTGGAGCTTAAGCTTCAGCATCAATCTTTTGAATGAATCAGTCTTTTTCAGTGAATATTCAGGTTTGGGTTACTTTAGGATTGATTGATTTGATTTCCTTGCTGTCCAAGGGACTCTTGAGTCTTATCCAGCACCACAGTTTGAAAGCATCAATTCTTGAACACTCAGCCTTCTTTATAGTCCAGCTCGCACATGTGTACGTGACTACTGGAAAAGCCATAGCTTTGACTCTAGGCACCTTTGTGGGCAAAATGCTGTGTCTGCTTTTTAATACACTATCTAAGTTTGTCATAGCTTTTCTTCCAAGGAGCAAGTATCTTTTAATTTCATGGCTGCAGTCACTGTCCACAGTGATTTTGGAGCCCAAGAAATGCAGTCTGTCACTGTTTCCACTTTTTCCTCACCTATTTGCCATGAAGTGGTGGGATGCCGTGAAGTGATGGGACAAAATCCCATGACTGTAGTTTTTTGAATGTTGAGTTTTAAGCTAGACTTTTCACTCTCCTTTTTCACCTTCATCAAGAGGCTCTTTAATTCCTCTTCACTTTCTGCCTTTAGCATGGTATCATCTGCATATCTGAGGTTATTGATATTTCTCTTGGCAGTCTTGATTCCAGCTTGTGCTTCATCCAGCCTGGCATTTCCCATGATGTACTCTGCACATAAGTTAAATAAACAGGGTGCATATAAATTAAATAAACAGGGTGCCAATATACAGTCTTGACATACACCTTTCCCAGTTTTTAAAAAAATTATTTATTTTAAGTGAAACAGGAATATTTTTAATGATAAAAGTACAAAGAATATAGACATCTTAAACCATTAGACACCTTAACAACAAAGAAACAGATGCATAAAGCAAAAATCAGATGAAATGTAAGGGAAAATAAAAAATATAATCCTCATGAGACATTAACATTTCCTGAAAGTATTTTATCAAGTGCAGAAAAAATAAGAATAGGAGCATCTTGAATGATGGCATTAATGATTTAAATATAATAGATATTAATCAATACAATAGATATTAATCTATCCTACACAAATATATTTAAAATTTTGAATGTCATATGATGTTATTAGGTCTTCATAGGGCATTTTAGAAAAAATGGCAAAAAGATAAACATCACTAAATTTCAAAAAGTAGAATTCTTTTTTGTTTGTGTGATTCAGCTATACATATACACATATGTTATTTTTGAAATTATTTTCCATTATAAGTTATTACAAGATATTTACTACAGTTCCGTGTTATACAGTAAAAACCTTTGTTGCTTGTTGCATATCTGTTTTTTCAGTTAGAAATTGAGCTTTCTATTTATACTAAGTCAAGCAAGTGGAATCAAAATGTCATAAATTTTTTAGCTAGGCAAAAATTCATAAGTTTTCTAAATACATGTATTATACATATTATGTGTATATATATGTGTATTTAAAAGCTTTTCTACTGTGCCTGATAAAGAACATCAAAAGAAAAAGCAATGAAGAAATTGGAAAACATAAACGGGAGCACTGAATATGAGATAGAAAAAGTGAAACAACCTAGGTAAAAGTAAAAGATCCTCATATAGTTCAATTGTTTCTAAACCTGGCTGCACATTAGAAACATACCTGGAGCTCTGGCCCAGAAAAAAAGCAATCCCTGGGCATTTGTATTTTTTCAAAAAATCAATAGCCAGACAAAAAATAAAAGATAATTACAATTGCAAGCCATAATGGCAACATCATTAACCTAGCAATATGAAATAATTACATACATTTTGGGGGGTCAAGCAGAGTTATGTGGTAAGTGGAAGTGCATATATGCCCGTGTTTTCATCTGCTCAGCTGGTCTGTGTCTTTTGGTTGGTGCATTTAATCCATTTACATTTAAAATAATTATTGATATGTATGATTCTTTTACCGTTTTCTTAACTGTTTGGGGTTTATTTTCTTTATGTAAAATTTTTCCTTCTCTTGTTTTCTGTTTAGAGAAGTTCTTTTAGCATTTGTTGTAAAGCTGGTTTGATGGTGCTGAATTCTCTTAACTTTTGCTTGTCTGAAAAGCCTTTGATTTCTGCATCAAATCTGATAGAGAGTCTTGCTGGGTTGTAGTATTTTTTGGTTAGTAGCTTCGTCTTTCATCACTTTAAATATATCCGCCATTATTCCCCCCTCCCCTGACTTCCCAGCAGTTTCTCCAGTCTCGCAGGAGGTGGAAATCAGCTGATAGCATGATGGGACTTCCCTTGTATGTTATTGGTCGTTTTTCCTTTGTTGCTTTTAATAGTTTATCTCTAATCTTTAATTTTTTATCTCTATCTTTAATTTTTGTCAGCTTGATCACTATGTGTCTTGGTCTTGAGTTTATCCTTCCTGTGACTCTCTGTGCTTCCTGGACTTCTTGTTGATTATTTCCTTTCCCATGTTAGGGAAGTTTCCAGCTATTATTTCTTCATATATTTTCTCAAGTCCTTTCTCTCTCTCTTCTCCTTCTGGGAACCCTATAATGTGAATGTTCGTTTGTTTAATGTTGTCCCAAGGTGTCTTAGGCTGTTTTCATTTCTTTTTTTCTGTATTCTGTGGCAGTGATTTCCATTATTCTGTCCTCCAGGTCATTTATCCGTGCTTCTGCCTCAGTTGTTCTGCTATGGATTCCGTCTAGTGTATTACCTCTGTTTGTTCCTTAGTTCTTGCAGGTCTTTGGTAAACATTTCTTCCTTCTTCTCGGTCTTTGCCTCCATTCTTTTTCCAAGATCCTGAATCATCTTCACTGTCATTATTCTGAATTCTTTTTCTGGAAGATTGCCTATCTCAACTTGATTTAGTTGTTTTTCTGAGGTTTTATCTTGTCCCTTCATCTGGGAATTACCTTTCTACTTTTTCATGATGGCTAACTTTCTGTAATGTGGTTTTGTTTTACTTGCTGTGGGATTGTGCTTCGACTTGTTTCTTCTGTCTGGCCTCTGATGAAGGAGGCTAAGAGGCTTGTGTAAGCTTCCTGATGGGAGGGACTGGTGGTGGGAAAAAATGGGTCTTTCTCTGCTGGGCAGGGCCTTGCTGACTAAAGTCAGTCAGTGAGTTCAGTCACTCAGTCGTGTCTGAGTCTTCACGACCCCATGGACTTCAGCATGCCAGGCCTCCCTGTCCGTCACCAACTCCTGGAGTTTACTCAGACTTTTGCCCATTGAGTCAGTGATGCCATCCAACCATCTCATCCTCTTTTGTCTCCTTCTCCTCCTGCCTTCAGTCTTTCCTAGCATCAGCGTCTTTTCCAATGAGTCAGCTCTTTGCATCATGTGGCCAAAGTATTGGAGTTTCAGCTTCAGCATCAGTCCTTCCAATGAATATTCAGGACTGATTTCCTTCAGGATGGACTGGTTTGATCTTCTTACAGTCCAGGGGGCTCTCAAAGAGTCTTCTCCAATACCACAGTTTAAAAGTATCAATTCTTTGGCACTCAGCTTTCTTTATAGTCCAACTCTCAGGTTCATATATGGTTTTTCCATATATGAACCTTGACTAGATGCACCTTTGTTGGCAAAGTAATATCTGTGATTTTTAATATGCTGTCTGGGTTGGTCATAACTTTTTTTCCAAGGAGTAAGTGTCTTTTTATTTCATGGCTGCAGTCACTATTTGCAATGCTGAGTAAAACTTTACTCCAATTATCTGCTGATGGGTAGAGTTGCGCTCCCTGCCTGGTAGTTGTTTGGCCTGAGGCGACCCAGCCCTGGGGTCTTTGAGCTCTATGGTCCAGTTAAGGGCGACCTCCAAGAGAGTGGACACCAAAGGGGACCTTCCCAGACAGCTGTTGCCAGTTCCCCTGTCCCTGTGGTGAGCCGCTGCTGACTCAGGCCTCCACAGGAGACTCTACAACACTAGCAGGTAGGTTTGGTTCAGTTTCTTGTGGAGTCACTGCTCCTTTCCTCTGAATCTTGGTGTACGCAAGGTTTTGTTTGTGTCTTTCAAGACTGGAGTCTCTTTTTCCCCTAGTCCTGTGGAAGTCTTAGAATCAAATCCTGCTCACTTTCAAGGTCAGATTCCCTGAGGATTCCCAGTCCCTTTGTTGGGTCCCCAGGCTGGGGAGCCTGATGTGGGGTTTCAAACCTTCACAACAGTGGAAGAACTTCTTTGCTATTATTGTTCTCCAGTTTGTGGGTCACCCACCTGGTGGGTGTGGGATTTGATTTTATCCTGATTGTGCCCCTCCTACAGTCTCACTGTGGCTTCTTTGCCTTTCGACATGGGGTATCTTTTTTGGTAGTTTCCAGAATCCTCTTGTTGATGGCTGTTCAACAGCTAGTTTTGATTTTGGTGTTCTTGCAGCAGATGAGTGCACGTCCTTCTCTGCCATCTTGAACTGGAAGTCCTCCTTTCCCAGTCTTTTGTTCCATGTCCTGTTCTAACTGTTGCTTCTTGACCTGCTTACAGGTTTCTCAGGTAAGGTGGTCTGGTATTCCCATCTCTTTTAGAAATTTCCACAGTTTGTTGTGATTCACACAGTCAAAGGCTTTAGTGTAGTCAGTGAAGCAGAAGTAGATTTTTTTTGAATTCCCTTGCTTTTTCCATGATCCAACGGATGTTGACAGTTTGAGCTCTGGTTTCTCTGCGTTTTCTAAATCCAGCTTGTACATCTGGGAGTTCGTGGTACATGTACTGTTAAAGCCTAGGATGAAAGATTTTGAGCATTACCTTGCTAGCATGTGAATGAGCACAGTTGTGCTGCAGTTTGAACATTCTTTGGCATTGCCTTTCTTTGGGATTGGAATGAAAACTGACCTTATCCAGTCCTGTGGCCACTGCTGAGTTTTCCAAACTTGCTGGCATATTGAGTGTGGCTCTTTTACGGCATCATCTTTTAGGATTTGAAATAGCTCAGCTGAAATTACATGACCTCCACTAGCTTTGTTTGTCGAAATACTACCTAAGGTCCACTTGACTTCACATTCCAGAATGTTTGGCTCTAGGTGAGTAACCACACCATTGTGGTTTTCTGTGTCATTAAGACCTTTTTTATACAGTTCATGATGTACTCTGCACATACCATTTGCATTTCCACCAGCAAAGAATGAGAGTCCTGTTGCTCCACATCCTCACCAGCATTTGGTGTCAACATATTTTTCTTAATAGTTTGTATTGGACATCTTTGCAAATCAGCACATTGCAAACACCTGCATTTTCTTTTTTAACATCTGTATAGTAGCATTGATATGCTGTAATTTAATAAGTCCTCTGTTGATGGGCCCTTGTTGTTGTTTAGATACTCAGTCGTGTCCAACTCTTTGCGACCCCATGGACTACAGCACTCCAGGCTTCCCTCTCCTTCATTATCTCCTGTGGTTTGCTCAAACTCAGGTCCATTGATGACCACTTGAGTTGTTTCTACTATTTTATTTTTAAAAGGATGCTGCAGGTAACCTTTCTGCTTTTCTATGTTGTAGTTCTTCTAGGGTAAATGCTCAGAAGTGGATTTGCTGAATCAAGGGTTTCAGTGCATTTCTGTTACCAAATTCCCTTCCAAGGAATTGTATCAATTCGCATTGTTTACCAGCGGTGCATTAGAGGGCCTGTTTCCTTATAGCCTTACCAATTGAGTTGTCAGATAAGGATTTTTGCCAATGTAATAGATGAGAAATATCTTAGTGGAAGTTGAGTATCTTTTCCTCCGTTGATGGTCGTTGGCATTTCTTTTTTTGTGATTTGTATGTTCTGTTTTGGGGTCCTTTTCTTGTTAGCTTTTTGGAACTGTTCAAATGTTAGGAAGGTTAACTTTCTGTGATAAGAATTGCAAATGTTTTTTTCTCATTTTATTGTTTGATTTTATGTAGCTTCAAGTTTGAACTCAGTTCTGATTTTATAGTCCATTCTCCTCATCACTATAATTGTACTGCCTCAAATAATTACACATTCTGCACTCCTGAAAAGATTCATTTACCCTATTATTTAATACATCTAGCATTTTACAGCTGTCTTCAAATAGCAATTTCTTCCTTCAATAGACACGGCATCAGCGAGGAGATACACATCCTCTTACTTTAGAAGAAATTTTGGATGAAACGCAACATTTAGATATTGGACTCAAGCAGAAGCAATGGCTAATGAGTGAGGTAAGAATAGTCTTAAATTATTGTAAAAAATTTTTTACTGTAAGTAGGGTTTTCATATGCTGAAATCTGATAAGTTTTTGTTAAAAGAATTGGTATAGGGTTTGTTTTTTTTAAAACATACACATTTTGAGATTGATTTGTTTTCATATATTCTGTGTATCTATTTTAAAATGTCAGAGACAGTAGCATTAAAGTTGTAAAGAAGTCAGTCACTACTAATTTTTAAGTTTTTACAGAATAATTGATGCTTATTTTGAATTGCTAAACTTGTAATGTATGTATTGACAGATTGTATTGTTTCTATGTTTTGGGACATTTAAAGCATGAAGAATTACAGGGAAAGCAAGATATTTTGTTAAGAATGTATTTGTTGTACTGCTACTGCTATTATGAGTTGATAGTGATGTTACTGCCTCTGGCAAGTCACTTGGAAAAATAACCACGAATATTTTGTATATTTACACACAACACTGGAAGAAAATGAATCTGAAAACAATCAGTGACTGTGTTAATTTGGAAATGAGTAGCACTTTAAAAATTGAGATATTTGTCTCTTTTCTGGTGAAGTATGAAATGACAATTCAGTAAAGCAACTTTCTAAGACCAGTGCTGATTTTAAATGTAGACTTCCTAAAATAGAATTCAGTTTATTTTACCAAGCAAGATAGTCTTGATTTTCATAATGTAAAATGAACTAGTTAGGCAGTATCATTGTGGCTCATTGTATTAGTGATATACAAATGGTGGTAATCCACATTTTTGATGCTTTTCCTAATTCTGAAATTTCATGGATTACTGACATTAGGTGAAGGTTATTTTAATTACTGTTCTGTTCTCATTTCTTCTTTCCGTTTTTTTTATCCTTTCACGGTCAGGCTGGCAGCTGTAGAAGAAAATAAAATGGTTGCTCTTTCTTGTAGAGCTTTCCTTCTGGTATTAGCTGCACAACAGGACTGACTGGGAACACAATTATATTCAGAAACTTCTGTATTCCTTTTCAGTTTCAGTCTCAACTGACATGATAGGTAATTTCGTATCTGCACTACTCTGGTCCTTTTGAAGTCCTTCTACAGCTGCTAGTGCCATTTGATACCATGTGGACAGACTGATTTTTGATATGTTCATCCCAGGAGAATGTTTCTCACATTATAATCCC
The DNA here is from genome assembly GCA_935064755.1 of Tragelaphus eurycerus. Taxonomy (NCBI): domain Eukaryota; kingdom Metazoa; phylum Chordata; class Mammalia; order Artiodactyla; family Bovidae; genus Tragelaphus; species Tragelaphus eurycerus. The sequence continues at coordinate 2,955,454 of CAKXYN010000034.1, read as the reverse complement.
GATATGTGATACTTTGAGAGTGGGTAGGCAGTGGCTATTGATGTTGTTAATAGGTGTGTTTTTGATTCTCACCTCTTTTGTCTTCTGAAACAATATGGGTACATTTTCTTCAAAACAGTTCTAATAAACTGGTTTCTTATCTAGAGATTCTATGTAAATAATAAAGTTTCTTTTTTTTTTTTTCCAATAAAAAGTGAGCACCATGCTGATTTCTGCCTATTGTTTAGATCTGTTGATATCCACAAGATACTTTTAATTTGCCTCTGTATTAGGTATTTTTTTTTTTTTTTTAGTATTAGTAGAATTAAATAATGTATGTATGGTATTTCCTTTTGTTAATATATTGAAATTGTGTCACTGTTATAGGCACTAGTCAATAATCCCAAAATTGAAGTAGTAGATGGGAAGTATGCCTTTAAGCCCAAGTACAACTTGAAAGATAAGAAGGCTCTGCTTAGGCTCTTAGATCAACATGACCAGCGAGGCTTAGGAGGGATTCTTCTAGAAGACATCGAGGAAGGATTGCCCAATTCCCAGAAAGCTGTCAAGGTAACCCCTCTCTTCTTTCTACACCTTAATATAACTTGAATTGATAACTGTCTTTTGGCTTTAAAAAACATCAAGACTTAAAAAAAATTTAAAACCTTCATCATCAGTTGAAGACTTGAAATTTGTGTTTTGTGCTACAGAACAGGACAGAGCATAGTCATTTTTGTGTAACTTTTGACACCTTTCTCGTGTTGTTGTGTATAATTGATTCTTCAAAATGCATCTGGAAAGATTTCCTCAATGGCGTAAGTGTTTTTCTTTTACGTTGTTAATGTTTGTATTCAAGAACTCCTTCAACAGCACTTGGGCACATTGCCAACCCGAGGGAACCAGAGACTTTAACACACAAAAGCATTGACTAATAACTTGGTTTTGCATTCTGAAAGGGGCAGTCAGTAAATGTGATAGAGATTATATTTCTAGTTTAAATTTTCAACTCTCTTGGGAAGGCTGCTAGTCTCTGTTAGTTTCTAATGACTGCTGCTAACCTGGAAGCTTTAGGTGTTTTTTTTTTTTTTTTTGCTACCCGTGGAGAAAGCTTGCTTCTTTCTCTCCTCCTCTTGGTAGTTCAGTTACATGTGTTAGGTCTTTTTGGTTTTGTCCCACTAGTGCCTTGGCGGGGATGGGGGGAAGGTGTGTGCGTGTGTGTGTGTATGTGCATATGTGTGTGCCTGCTTTTGGACTTTTTTGTTCTATTGATCTGTTGTTAATTATACTGACTTTTCTTTTTTACCTTCAATTTGTTATTAAGCCAAATTGGTGAATGCTTCTTTTTTTAATAGTAAAGATGTTTTATCAGTGTTCACAATCAATAGCCAGACAAAAAATAAAAGATAATTACAATTGCAGGCCATAATGGGAACATGATTTACCTAACAATATAAAATAATTACATACAATTTGGGAGGTCAAGCACAGTGGTGAGCGGAAGTGCATAAATGCACATTTTCATCCTCTCAGCCAGTCTGTGTCTTTTGCTTGGTGCATTAAATCTATTTACATTTAAGGTAATTATTGATATGTATGATTTGTTTTGGGTTTGTTTTTTTGTAGGTCTTTTCCTTTTCTTGTGTTTCCTGGCTACAGAAGTACTTTTGGCATTTGTTGTAAAGCTGGTTGGGTAGTGCTGAATTCTCTGAACTTTTGTCTGTCTAGAAAGCTTTTGATTGCTCCATCAAATCTGAAGAAGAATATTGCTGGGTAGAGTATCTTGGTTTTAGATTCTTCCCTTCCATCACTTTAAGTATATTGTGCCATTCCCTTCTGGCTTGTAGAGTTTCTGTTCAGAAATCAGCTGATAGACTGATGGGAATTCCCTTGTATGTTGTCATTTTTCCCTTGTTGCTTTCAGTGTTTTATCTTTGTCCTTAATTTTTGTCAGCTTGATTACTATGTGTCTCGATGTGTCTTGTGATTATCCTTCCTGGGACTTTGTGTGCTTCCTGGACTTGGTTGACTATTTCCTTTCCCATTTGGGGAAGTTTTCAGCTATTATCTCTTCATATATTTCCTCAGGTCCTTTCTCTCTCTCTTCTCCTTCTGGGATCGCTATAATGCAAATGTTGATGCATTTAATGTTGTCCCAGAGGTGTCTTAGGCTGTCTTCATTTCTTTTCATTTTTTTTTCTATATTCTGTTTTGTGGCAGTGATTTCTACCATTCTGTCCTCCAGGTCATTTATCCATGCTTCTGCCTCAGTAATTCTGCTGTGGATTCCTTCTAGGGTACTATTCATCTCTGTTCTTTTCTTTTAGGTCTTTGGTAAACACTTCTTGCATTTTCTCCTTTGTTTTCCCTAGATCTTGGATCATCTTCACTATCATTATTCTGAATTCTTTTTCTGGAAAGTTGCCCATCTCCACTTCATATAGTTGTTTTTCTGGGGTTTTATCTCGTCCCTTCATCTGGTAGGTACCTTTCTGCTTTTTCATGATGGTTAACTTTCTGTAATACGGTTTTGTTTTACTTGCTGTGGGATTGTGGTTCTACTTGCTTCTTCTGCCTGGCCTCTGATGAGGAGGCTAAGAGGCTTGTGTAAGCTTCTTGATGGGAGACACTGGTGGTGGGAAAACTGAGTCTTGCTCTGGTGGGCAGGGCCTTGCTCAGTAAAGCTTCACTCCAGTTATCTGCTGAGGAGTAGGATTGCACTCCCTCCCTGGTAGTTGTTTGGCCTGAGGCGACCCAGCCCTCAGGTCTGTGGGCTCTATGGTAGGGTTGCTGGCCACCTCCAAGAGGGTTCACACCAAGGGGGACCTTCCCAGCCTGCTGCTCCCAGTGTCCCGACCCTGTGCTTGGTCTCTGCCGACCCACACCTCCACTGGAGACCCTCACACCAGCAGGTGGTTTTGGTTCAGTCTCCCGTGGTGTCACGACTCTCTTCCTCTGGGTCTTGATGTGCACATGGTTTTGTTGTGCCCTCCAAGCCTGGAGTCTCTGTTTCCCCCAGTCCTGTGGAAGTCTTGTAATCAAATCCTGCTGGCCTTCAAGGTCAGATTCCCTGGGGATTCCCAGTCCCTTTTGTCAGGTCCCCAGGCTGGGGAGCCTGACGTGGAGTTCCAGACCTTCACAACAGCAGGAGAACTTGTTTGATACTACTGTTCTCCAGTTTTGGGGTCACCCACCCGGCGGGTATGGCATTTGATTTTATCATGATTGTGCGGCTTCTTTGTCTTTGGACGTGGGGTATCTTTTCTGGTAGTTTCCAGTGTCTTTCTGTCAATGCTTGCTCAACAGCTAGTTGAGATTTGGTGTTCTCACAGGAGGTGAGCGCACGTCCTTTTGCTCCCAGTTGGTGAATTCTTTATTTTATAAATTGTATTTTTGGTTCCAGGTTTTTCATTCTTTCTGAATGAAATGGTTTCTGTTTCTTTGCTGAGATACTCTTATTTTTTCTGTTCATCACAAGCATATTTTCTGTTATACCCTTGTGAATAATTTCTGTTGCTACTTTGAAAAAGTGCTTTAAAATCTTCCAATTTTAAGAGCTGGCTCATACTGGGGATGGTCTGCACTGAGACTTTGTTTCTTGAGTATGGCTCTTGTTTTCCTGTTTCTTCAGATAACTAGTTTCTATTGAATTTTGAACATTGTGAATTACATGACTCAGGATTCCATTATAGTCCTCAAAAGAGTGTTTTTGTTTATTTTGTTTTTAAGTGGGCATATGTCTTGACTAGACTCAAACTTCAGACTTTCTCTTCTCTGTGGTAGGTACCATATGACACATCTGTTTTATCCATTTAGCTCTTTTTTACCTTTTTGGGTCTTTTTTGGAGCCACATCACACAGCTTATGGGATCTTAGGTTCCCAACTAGGGATCAAACCTGGGCCCTCACAGTGAGAGTGCAGAATCTCTAACTGCTGGACTTCCAGGGAATTTTTGTTTTTTTTTTTTTTTTTTTTCAGGGAGGAGACTTTTTTGAATACCTTGTCCAGAGATGATAGTAGTTGTCTTCAAGTGGGCTGGTCCCTTAGGAGCTACTTGGCCATTACCACCTTTTGAGATTTCAACTTAAGTGTCTAAACTTAATCCACGCAAATGTTGCAAATAATATGTGACCAGAGTTGATAAATTGCACTTTTATAGCATGTTGAAAGGTAGAAGTATTGAATCGTAGTTTACTAGTTGGGAGTTCTGGGTGCATTTCCTGCTCCATTCTTTTCCTCCAGTTTGATTGGAGCTAGTATTGTTAGTCTTCAGTAGGTTTTTCCTTACATTCTAAAGTAGAATGGTGATGTAAACTTACGATTGCTTATTCTGTTTTAAATAGTTTTGTGATGTAAAGTCACTTTGACATCCTGTTTTTAGTGGTTCTTTTCCTTAAGGAATTGAAGGGGTCATGAAAAGTGGACAGTCTGTCATTTTCAGGCAGGATTATTTCTAAATTGTTAAAAACCCGTTTTAAAAAACCCCCACACTTAAGAATGTGAAGATATGGATTTCCTTGGTGGCTCAGACGGTAAAGCGTCTTGCTTACAATGTGGGAGACCTGGGTTCGATCCCTGGGTTGGAAAGATCCTCTGGAGAGGGAAATGGCAACCCACTCCAGTACTCTTGCCTGGAAAATCCCATAGATAGAGGAGCATGGTGGGCTACAGTCCACGGGGTCACAAAGAGTCGGACATGACTGAGCAACTTCACTTTCACTTTCATGTTCTATCCTAAGTAATTTCTCAAGGGAGAAATTTGGCATAATTAAGTTAAATCCCTTCTGGGTTGTTTCCTTTTCTTCAGTTCTTGGCAGAGATAGAAGATAACTATTACTGTCATTTTGTTGACCATACAGTGCTTTGAAGAAATGTATAATGCTAGCAAGGAACAAAGAGGAGTATGCAAAAGCAAGAAGAGAAGAGAATGAGAGAAAGCAGTGATTGTTCCAGGTTATTCTTCTCTAAGTAGCTGTGTTCTGGAGATAATGAAATGAAATAATGAAACCAGTATGATTTTAAATAGACCATTCTGCATTAGTGATAGGATTTTAAATTTTAAGATGGTATATTGAATCAGCTCGGGGAAGGCAATGGCACCCCACCCCAGTACTTTTGCCTGGAAAATCCCATGGACGGAGGAGCCTGGTAGGCTCCAGTCCGTGGAGTCGCTAAGAGTCGGACACAACTGAGCGACTTCACTTTCACTTTTCACTTTCATGCATTGGAGAAGGAAATGGCAACCCCCTCCAGTGTTCTTGCCTGGAGAATCCCAGGGACAGGGGAGCCTGGTGGGCTTCCGTCTATGGGGTCGCACAGAGTCGGACACGACTGAAGCGACTTAGCAGCAGCAGCAGCATATTGAATCAGCTACTCAGGTTTTTTTTTTTTTCCAATTAAAGATTGTTTTTAATCTTTTAATTTAAAAATGATCATAGTAAGTCTGATTAAATTTGTTACCATACATAGTTACCAAAAAATTTATTTTGTGATAAGAACTTTTAAGATTTGCTCTTAACAGCTTTCAGATATGCAGAACAGTATTATTACCTGTGAAAGTAAAGTCACTCAGTTGTGTCTGACTCTTTGCAACCCCATGGACTGTAACCTACCAGGCTCCTCTGTCCATGGGATTTTCCAGGCAATAGTACTGGAGTGGATTGCCATTTCCTTCTCAAGGGGATCTTCCCAACCCAGGGATTGAACCTGGTCTCCCGCATTGTAGACAGACGCTTTACCCTCTGAGCCACCAGGGAAGTCCTTTATTAACTGTAGTCATCATAATGTGTAGTATATCCCCATGACTGACTGACTTGGTAACTGGAAGTTTGTACCTTTTGATCCCCTGCTTGCATTTTGCCCACCCCTAACCCCTTGTTTCTTGCAACCATCAACCAATCTATTTTCTGTATATGTAAGTTTTTGGATTTTTTTGACGTTCCACATATAAGTGAGTTCATACAGTATTTTGTCTTTTTTATTCTGACCTGCTTGGCTTAGCATAATGCCCTGAGGGTCCATTGTTTATATATAACACATTGTGAGCACTTAGGTTGCTTCCTTGTCTTGGCTATGTAAATAATGCTGCATTGAACAAGGTGGTGCATATCTCTTTTTAAGTTAGTATGTTCACTCTTTTTCGATAAAAATACTCAGAATTAGCATTGCTGAATCATCTGGTAGTTTTATTTTTAATTTTTTGAGGAACCCCCATACTGTTTTCCATGGTGGCTACATCAGCTTACAATTCCCACCAACAGTGCACAAGAGTCTCCATATCCTCTCCAAGACTCATTTTGTCTTTTTGATAATAGCCACTTGATAGACATGAGGTGATAATCTTGAGGTTTTGATTTGCATTTTCCTGATGATTAGAAGAGGTGGCAAGAATACACAGAAGAATTGTACAAAAAAGAGCTTCACGACCCAGATAATCATGATGGTGTGATCATTGACCTAGAGCCAGACATCCTGGAATGTGAAGTCAAGTGGGCCTTAGAAAGCATCACTACGAACAAAGCTAGTGGACGTGATGGAATTCCAGTGGAGCTGTTCCAAATCCTGAAAGATGATGCTGTGAAAGTGCTGCACTCAATATGCCAGCACATTTGGAAAACTCAGCAGTGGCCACAAGATTGGAAAAGGTCAGTTTTCATCCCAATCCCAAAGAAAGGCAATGCCAAAGAGTGCTCAAACTACCGCACAATTGCACTCATCTCACACGCTAGTAAAGTAATGCTCAAAATTCTCCAAGCCAGGCTTCAGCAGTACGTGAACCGTGAACTTCCTGATGTTCAAGCTGGTTTTAGAAAAGGCAGAGGAACGAGAGATCCAATTGCCAACATCCGCTGGATCATGGAAAAAGTAAGAGAGTTCCAGAAAAACATCTATTTCTGCTTTATTGACTATGCCAAAGCCTTTGACTGTGTGGATCACAATCAACTGTGGAAAATTCTGAAAGAGATGGGAATACCAGACCACCTGATCTGCCTCTTGAGAAATCTGTATGCAGGTCAGGAAGCAACAGTTAGAACTGGTCATGGAACAACAGACTGGTTCCAAATAGGAAAAGGAGTACGTCAAGGCTGTATATTGTCACCGTGTTTATTTAACTTATATGCAGAGTACATCATGAGAAATGCTGGACTGGAGGAAACACAAGCTGGAATCAAGATTGCCGGGAGAAATATCAATCACCTCCGATATGCAGATGACACCACCCTTATGGCAGAAAGTGAAGAGGAACTCAAAAGCCTCTTGATGAAAGTGAAATTGGAGAGTGAAAAGGTTGGCTTAAAGCTCAACATTCAGAAAACAAAGATCATGGCATCTGGCCCCATCACTACATGGGAAATAGATGGGGAAACAGTGGAAACAGTGTCAGACTTTATTTTTCTGGGCTCCAAAATCACTACAGATGGTGACTGCAGCCATGAAATTAAAAGACGCTTACTCCTTGGAAGGAAAGTTATGACCAACCTAGATAGCATATTCAAAAGCAGAGACATCACTTTGCCAACAAAGGTTCGCCTAGTCAAGGCTATGGTCTTTCCTGTGGTCATGTGTGGATGTGAGAGCTGGACTGTGAAGAAGGCTGAGCTCCGAAGAATTGATGCTTTTGAACTGTGGTGTTGGAGAAGACTCTTGAGAGTCCCTTGAACTGCAAGGAGGTCCAACCGGTCCATTCTGAAGGAGATCAGCCCTGGGATTTCTTTGGAAGGAATGATGCTAAAGCTGAAACTCCAGCATTTTGGCCACCTCATGCGAAGAGTTGACTCATTGGAGAAGACTCTGATGCTGGGAGGGATTGAGGGCAGGAGGAGAAGGGGACGACAGAGGATGAGATGGCTGGATGGCATCACTGACTCGATGAATGTGGGTCTGAGTGACCTCCGAGATCTGGTGATGGATAGGGAGGCCTGGCGTGCTGCAGATCATGGGGTCGCAAAGAGTCGGACACGACTGAGCGACTGATCTGATCTGAGTGATGTTAAGCATCTTTACATGTACCTCTTGATCACCTGTGTGTCTTTGGAAAAATGTCTGTTCAAATCCTCTGCCCATTTTCTAATTGAGTGGGTTGTTTTGGGTTTTTTTTTTGCTGTTGAGTTCCATGAGTTTATATATTTTGCGTATTAACACCTTATCCGATGTATGATCTGCAAATATTTTCTCTCATTGATTAGGTTGCCTTTTCATTTTGTTGATGTTTCTTTTGCTGTGCAGAAACTTATGAGTATGATGTCTCACTTGTTCATTTTTGCTTTTGTTGCCTTTGCTTTTAATGCTAAATCTGAAAAAGTGCCAAAGTGAATGTCACAGAGCTTACTGCCTGTGTTTTCTTCCAAGATTCTTACGGTTTCAAGTCTTACATTCAGGCCTTTAATCCATTTTAAAATGATTTTTGTATATGGTATAAGATAGTGGTCCAGTTTCATTTGAATGTGGCTGTCCCATTTTCGCAGAACCATTTATTGAAGAGACTATCCTTTCCTTGTTGTATAGTCTTAGCACTTTTGTCATAAATTAATTCACCATAGATGCATAGGTTTATTTCTGGATTCTCTGTTCTCTCTCATTGATCTTCATGTTTGTTTTTATGTCAGTGCCATACTGTTTCAGTAATTTTTCTTTGTAATATTGGGAATGCGATGCCTTCAGATTTGTTGTTCTTTCTCATGATTGCTTTGGCTTGATAGGATCTTTTGTGATTCCAAATAAATTTTAGCACTGTTCTAGTTCTGTGAAAAATCCCATTGAAATTTTGATAAGGATTGCATTGAATCTTTGTATTCATTTGGGTGGTAATAGATATTTTACCAATATTAACTCTTCCAATTCACGAACACAGAATATCTCCATTTTTTGAGTTTTCTTCAGTTTCTTTCATCATTGTCTTATAATTTTCAATGTAGAGATTATTCATCTTGGTGAAATTTATTTCTAAGTACCTTATTCTTTTTGATGCAGTTGTAAGTGGAATTGTTAATTTCTTTCTGATGGTTAATTTATAGAAACTCAAATTTTTTGTGTATTGGTTTTGTATTGTGCAGCTTTACTGAATTCATTATTCTAATAGCTTTTTGGTGAAGTCTTTAGGGAAATATATAAAATATAGTCTATAAAAAGTGATATTTTACTTCTTTCAAATTTGTATGCCTTTTATTTCTTTTCTTTGTCTGTCTGCTCTGATTAGAACTTCACAGTACTCTGAATAAAAGCGGCAAGAGTAGATTTCCTTGTCTTGCTCCTGATTTAGAGGCAGTGCTTTCAGCTTTCAACTGTTGATTTTGATGTAAACTGTGGGCTTGTCATATATGGCCTTCATTATGTTGAGATATGTTACCTTGATATCCATATTGTGGAGCATTATGTCAGTGTATTTTGAATTTTGCCAAATGGTTTTTCTGCGTCTACTGAGATGAGCACGTGACTTTTGTCTTTCATTTTGTTAATGTGCTGTGTCATGGTTGATTTGCAGATACTGAGCCATCCTTGTATACTTGGAGTAAATCCACTTGATTGTGGTGTGTGATTATTCTAATGTATTGTTGAATCTGGTGTGTTAGTATTTTGTTGAGGATTTTTGCACATGTTCATCAGGGATGTTGGCCTGCGGTTTCCTTTTTTAGTTGCATATTTGTCTCATTTTGGTTTCAGGGTAGTGCTGGCCTCACAGAATAAATTTGATGCATTGCTTCAGGTTTTTGGGAGAGCTTGAGAAGGATTGATACTCTTCTTTGAATGTTTGGTAGAACTAATGCAGTTGTCTTGGACTTTTGATGGGAGATTTTTGATTACTTATTCTATTATTGATTTGTTCAAAATTCCTATATATGGTTCAGTCTTGATAGTTTATATGTTTGTAGAAATTTATTCATTTCCTCTAGGTTTTCCAATTTTGGCATATGTTCATACTAGTCTCTTATGATTTTTTGTATTCTGTAATATTGGTTGTAACATTATTTCATTTATGATTTTCAATTGAAGGATAATTGCTTTACAGTATTGTGTTGGTTTCTGCCATATGTCAACATGAATATCATTTCTGATTTAATGTATTTGAGTCTTCTTGTCTCTTTTTCTTGGGTAGTTAAGCTAAAGTCTTGTCAGTTTTATTTTTTCAAAGAATCAGCTCATAGTTCCGGGAAGGCAATGGCACCCCACCCCAGTACTTTTGCCTGGAAAATCCCATGGATGGAGGAGCCTGGTAGGCTCCAGTCAGTGGGGTCGCTAAGAGTCGGACTCGACTGAGCAACTTCACTTTGACTTTTCACTTTCATGCATTGGAGAAGGAAATGGCAACCCACTCCAGTGTTCTTGCCTGGAGAATCCCAGGGACAGGGGAGCCTGGTGAGCTTCCGTCTATGGGGTCGCACAGAGTCGGACACGACTGAAGCGACTTAGCAGCAGCAGCAGCTCATAGTTTCATTAATCTTTTCTATTGTCTTTTTTAGTCTCTCACATTTATTTCCACTCTAATCTTTGTTAGTTCCTTCCTTCTACTGACTTTGGGCTTCATTTGATCTTTTTCTAATTCCTTGAGGTGTAAGTTTAGTTTTTTTTGAGATTTTTCTTTTTTTTAATGTAGGCATTTATAACTGTGAATTTCCTCTTAGAATTGCTATTTTTTAACCTCTCATAAGTTTTGGTACATTGTATTTCCATTTTGTTTTTTCAAGGTGTTTTTAGTTTCTTCTTTGACCCAGCAGTTAGCAGCATACTTACCAACTTTCAAGTAGTAAACTTTCAAAGAGGCAAATGTGTGTTTCCATGTCCAGTCACATACAGCACGGGTGAAATTGTAGCTTGACCTCCATCTGCTCTTGCTGACGATCCTTTAGCTCTGCTATCTCCTACCTCCTCTCCCTCCTCCAGTCTTTTAGCTCTTCTTGCCTGTTCACTTGATGCCAGCCCTGGTATGCCAGCTGTTGTACTCTACTACTATACTTTTCATGAAACTGTTCTGTAAGGTTTAAAATGTTTTGTTTGTTTTCTGTGTATTATTTGTATGAAAGGTATTATAAATGTATTACAGTACAATACTGTATAACCTGTTGTGTTAGTTGGGTATCTAGGCTAGCTAGCTTTGTTGGACTTAACAAATTGGACTTAGGAATGCACTCTTGGAACAGAGCTTGTTCATATGTAGTGGACTTATTCTGTTGTTACTTGTGAATCCTCCAGCTTTCTTCTTGTAATTGAGTTTGCGTTTTATATACCATTGTGGTCAGAAAAGGTGCTTGATGTGATTTGTTAAGGCTTGTTTTGTGCCTTATCATATTAACTATTCTGGAGAATGTTGAGTGGGCACTTGAGAATAGTATATATTCTTTCTGTTGCCTTTGGATGGAATGCTCTTTATATATCTGTTTAGGCATCAACATGTGAACCACATGCAAGTGTTAGTTGCTCAGTCATATCTGACTCTTTGCAACCCGTGGACTGTAGCCCTCCAGGCTCCTCTGTCCATGGAATTCTCCAGGCAAGAATACTGGAGTGGGTAGCCATTCCCTTCTCCAAGGAATCTTCCTGACCCAGGAATCAAACCCACGTCTCCCGAATTGCAGACAGATTTTTTACTGTCAGTGCCACCAGGGAAGCCCTTGTCGATGCCTTAGGTTGAGATTATTCATCTGTGATGTTGTCATCTAAAGACTTATAGTTTGAGACTGTATTTATGTGATGAATGTTACCATCATCATTATAGTCCAGAGTATTATCAGACTTTTTGCATTCTTGTTCTCATTAATCAATAATAATGAAATATGTCAATTTTCTTGTCTTTGCTAGAGTAGTGAGTGAAAAATTTAATTGTCAGTTGTGTTCAATCAAAGCTAAAAGACAACAAAAACTACTCAAGTCCTTTATTTTTTTCTGTAAATATGATGCAGTATTTTGGGCAATGCAGTGAGAACACTGAAGGATGGCTGTTTATCTCACAGTCACACAGTTTAGATGATTTAATCATTCTTCCATTATCTTAGGGTTCTAGCTTTTCAAAGCATGACTGGCAATAATTGATGGATAATGATGAGTAAGTAACAAAATATTTGAAGGACAAGTAAGAACATTGAGATCCGTGGTTTTCTTCCCATAGATTAATAAGAGCCCACTAGACCAAGTTGTAATTGTCAGATGGATTGGTTCTTTTTTTACTGTGAAGGATCTCTAAAAGTTTCAAAATATCAATCCTTAAAAGTCGAACTGCTCAAGAAAGAAACTTTAGAATTAAAATTTGGTCTAGTGGACCCTAATGGTATACTGAGAGTTAAAGAAACTGGAAATCCTTTGTTGTTTAAAAAAAAATTTTTTTTAATGATGTAATTTGGAAATTTTTTTTGAAATTTAGTTTGGAAACTGAAAATTTTTTCTTTATCTTTAAGGCTTTAGGGGACCAGATACTATTTGTAAACCGTCCTGATAAGAAGAAAATTCTTTTCTTCAATGACAAGAGCTGTCAGTTTTCTGTGGATGAAGGTGAGCCTTCCTTTCTAGATACTTTCTTTAATTTGCAGACATGTTACAAATTTAGGATGATAGAATTCATACTGTTTATTATAACTTAAATGGTATAATACTGCTTTTTTAGCATTATCATCTCTTAGAGCTAAAAACTTTATGTCTAATATATTTCTCACAATACAATTTGAAATATGTAATTTGAAAGATTTTAGGTTAATTGTACTTAAAGTTGTAGTGTGACAGTGATTTCTTGTTCTAATACTTAAGGTGTACCAAACAGGAGTTTATTTCTGTTTTACAAATACTACTTCATATCTTGGTATGAAAGCTCGATCCATGATGGGGAAAAAAAAATACTAACTTTTTGTGGAGACCGATATTTTCTTAAATAACTTATGAATTTTTGGTTATCCAGTTGGATAAGAAAGGAGATTAATGTTTTTCTTTTTGGCAGTTGTAGAGTTGGATGCTTATAAGCTCTATGCTGTCTTCTAAATGCATGATACTTATATTTTGGATTTTAGTTTCAAATATTTCATCAATATTTTCATGTAAAATAGAAGTGAAAGAGTTTAGTTTTGATCTCCTTTTAGTACAAGGGACTCTCCAACACCACAAGAGTCTTCTCCAACACCACAGTTCAAAAGCATCAATTCTTTGGAACTCAGCTTTCTTCATGGTCCAACTCTCACATCCATACATGACCGCTGGAAAAACCATAGCTTCTACTGTATGGACCTTTGTCTGCAAAGTGATGTCTCTGTTTTTTAATGTACTGTCTAGAGTTTTCATAGGTTTTCTTCCAAGAAGCAAGCATCTGTTAATTTTATGGCTGCAGTTACCATTGGCAGTGATTTTAGAGCCCAATAAAATGAAATCTGACACTGTTTCCACTTTTCCCCATCTATTTGCCATGAAGTGATGGGACTGGATGCCATAATCTTTGTTTTCTGAATGTTGAATTTTAAGCCAGCTTTTTTCACTCTCGTCTTTGACCTTCATCAAGAGGTTCTTTAGTTCTTCGGTTTCTGCCACTAGAGTGATGTCATCTGCGTAGCTGAGGTTGTTGATATTTCCCCTGGCAGTCTTGATTCCAGCTTGTAAGTCATCCAGCGCAGCATTTCATATGATGTACTCGGCATATAAGTTAAATAAGCAGGTTGACCGTACACAACCTTGATGTACTCACTTCCCAATTTTGAACCAGTCCATTGTTCCAGTTCTAACTGTTGCTTCTTGTCTTGCATGCAGGTTTCTTAGGAGATAGATCAGATGGTGTGGTTTTCCCATTTTTTCAAGAATATTTCAGTTTGTTGTGATCCATGCAATCAAAGGCTTTAGCATAGTCAATGAAGCAGAAGTAGATTTTTTTAAAATTCCCTTTGCTTATTCAGTGATCCAGCGTATGTTGGCAATTTGATCTCTGGTTCCTCTGCCTTATCTAAATCCAGCTTGTACATCTGGATGTTCTGGGTTCACATATTGCTGAAGCCTAGCTTGAAAGATTCTGAGCATAATCTTGCTAGCATGTGAAATGAGTGCAATTTGCAGTAAAATTTGAGCATTCTTTGGCGTTGCTTTTCTTTGGAGTTGAAATGAAAACTTATCTTTCCCAGTCTTGTGGCCATTGCTCTGAGTTTTCCAAATTTGTTGGCATATTGAGTGCAACAGCTTAACAACACCATCTTTTAGGATTTGAAATAGCTCAGCTGGAATTCCATCACCTCCAGTAGCTTTGTTCATAGCAGTGCTTCCTAAGGTCCACTTGACTTTGAACTCCAGGATGTCTGGCTCTAGGTGAGTGATCACACTATTGTGGTTATCTGGGTCATTAAGAGCTTTTTTGGATCAGATCAGTCGCTCAGTCGTGTCTGACTCTTTGCATCCCATGAACTGCAGCACGCCAGGCCTCCCTGACCATTACCAACTCCCGGAGGTCACTCAGGCTCACATCCTTTGAGTCAGTGATGCCATCCAGCCATCTCATCCTCTGTCGTCCCCTTCTCCTCCTGCCCCCAATCCCTCCCAGCATCAGAGTCTTCTCCAATGAGTCAACTCTTCGCATGAGGTGGCCAAAATGCTGGAGTTTCAGCTTTCGCATCATTCCTTCCAAAGAAATCCCAGGGCTGATCTCCTTCAGAATGGACTGGTTGGATCTCCTTGCAGTCCAAGGGACTCTCAAGAGTCTTCTCCAACACCACAGTTCAAAAGCATCAATTCTTCGGCGCTCAGCCTTCTTCACAGTCCAGCTCTCACATCCATACATGACCACAGGAAAGACCATAGCCTTGACTAGGCGAACCTTTGTTGGCAAAGTAATGTCTCTGCTTTTTAATATGCTGTCTAGATTGGTCATAACTTTCCCTCCAAGGAGTAAGCGTCTTTTAATTTCATGGCTGCAGTCACCATCTGCAGTGATTTTGGAGCCCAGAAAAATAAAGTCTGACACTGTTTCCACTGTTTCTCCATTTATTTCCTCTGTATTCTTGCCACCTCTTCTTAATCTCTTCTGCTTCTGTTAGGTCCATACCGTTTCTGTCCTTTATTGTGCCCATCTTTGCATGAAATGCTGCCTTGGTATCTCCAATTTTCTAAAAGAGATCTCTCGTCTTTTCCATTCTGTTGTTTTTCTCTAGTTCTTTGCATTATTCACTTAAGAAGGTTTTCCTGTCTCTCCATGTTTTACTCTGGGACTCTGCATTCATTTGAGTATATCTTTCCCTTTCTCCTTTGCCTTTTGCTTCCCTCCCTTTCTCAGATATTTATAATGCTTCCTCTACCACTTTGCCTTCTTGCATTTCTTTTTCTTATCGATGGATTTGGTCACCACCTCCTATATAATATTACAAACCTCCATCCGTAGTTCTTCAGACACTCTGTCTACCATATCTAGTCCCTTGAATCTATTTGTCACTTCTACTGTATGATCATAAGGAATTTGACTTAGGGCATACCTGAATGGCCTAATGTTTTTCTCTAGTTTCTTCAATTTGATCCTGAATTTTACGGTAAGGAACTGGTGATCTGAGCCACAGTAAGCTCTTGTTTTTGCTGACTGTATAGATCTTCTCCATCTTCGGCTGCAAAGAATATATATAATCAGTCTGATTTCAGTACTGACCATCTGGTGATGTCCACAGCAGTCCTCTGTTGTTTTGTTGCAAGAGGATGTTTTCTGTGACCAATACATTCTATTGGCAAAGCTCTGTTAGCCTTTGCCCTGCTTTATTTTGGACTCCAAGGCCAAACTTGTCTCTTACTCCAGGTATTCTCTTGACTTCCTACTTTTGCATTCCAGTCTCATATGATCAAAAGGATATCCTTTTTGCTGTTAGTTATAGGAGGTCTTATAGGTCTTTATAGAATTGTTCAACTTCATTTTCTTCAGTGTTAGTGGTTCGGGCATAGCCTTAGATTACTGTAATATTGAATGGTTTGCCTTCAAGACAAACCAAGATCATTCTGTCATTTTTGAGATTGCAGCCAAGTACTGCGTGTTGGATTCCTTTGTTGACTGTGAGGGCTACACCGTTCCTTCTAAGGGATTCTTGTCCACAATAGTAGATATAAGGGTCATCTGAATTAAATCTGCCCCTTCCCGCCCATTTTAGTTCACTGATTTCTAAAATGTCCATGTTCACTTTTGCTATCTCCTGTTGGACCACATTCAACTTTCAACAACATCAACTTTGTCCGAGAGAATATGTAGTGTTAATTAGTTCTGCTCTCTAGATGGCAGCATAGTGTAGCGTATCTGTTCTGGTAGTAGATGTTTAAATTGAAGCAAGTGTTTGATTTGGGGGCTTCCCTGGTAGCTCAGTGGAGAAGGAAATGGCAACCCACTCAGTGTTCTTGCCTGGAGAATCCCAGGGACGGGGGAGCCTGGTGGGCTGTCGTCTCTGGGGTCTCACAGAGTCAGACACGACTGAAGCGACTTAGCAGCAGCAGCAGCTCATAGCTCAGCTGGTAAAGAATCCACCTGCATTGCAGGAGACCCTGGTTCAATTCCTGGGTCAGGAAAATCCACTGGAGAAGGGTAAGGCTACCCACTCTAGGATTCTTGAGCTTCCCTTGTGGCTCAGATGGTGAAGAATTCATCTGCAATGCGAGAGAGACCTGGGCTTGATCCTTGGGCCAGGAAGATCCCCTGAAGGAGAGCATGGCAACCCACTCCAGTATTCTTGCCTGGAGAATCCCCATGGGGCCTGGTGGACCGAAGAGCCTGGTGGGCTACAGTCCATGGGTGGGCAAAGGGTGGGGACACAACTGAGCAACTAAAAAGTAGAGCACGTGTTTGATAGGAGAGAGATTGCAGTAGTTTTATAAGAATAGCCTGAATGTGTTTGTCTTATTTCTGGTGGTAGCCTGTCATGACATGTGTGTAGCAAGCAGGTATTTTATGATAGAATTGTTGCGTAGTGCATGCTTTCTGTGGAATTCAGAGGAAAATCCAGATTTAATGATTAACAGTGCCAGAAAATGCAAGCAACTAGCCATTATTCAAATAACAGTGGTGCTGTTTCTCTTTTGTGACCTTTTAGACTTTTGTTGCCCTAGAATTCCATTTTATTGGGAACCCATTTTCCACCTGCTCCTTCTTGACAGGGTTTTTTCCTACTTTAAACAGTTTCTAAATAAAATTCTGTATGTCAAGTGAAAAAAATAGCCTGAAACTGTAGGGTTTCTTGATCGTATTTCATTGGAAAAATTGTAGGGAGTGCACTTAGAATTCAGTAGTGGCTGTCACCCTAGTCCTTATATTGGATTGTGATTTTTCTGTCCCTCGTGTGGGCTTTGTCTGGATACTGTTGTTTTAACTGTGCTCGGCCTTTCCCTGTTTCGTACCTTTTACGTAGAGTTCTGCTCCCTAGTGTTTACCTCTTTTCATTTGCTGTGTTATACGGCCTCTACCGGCTTAAACTCTTCCCATCACCTCATTATTTGTCTGTAAAGGCAAAATAAGGATTTTCACTACCTCCCTCCCCACCCCACAGATTATATGTGCTTGTTAGATATATTTTTAGATATAAGTTCTTTGAAATTTTCCAGTTTATTTTCTCTGTACAGCAGGTATTTTGTGATGCTGTATGACTAGTATTTCATTTTATAGATGTGTCTGATTGATAGATGTATTTTCAAACATTTAATGTTGCTGCAGCAAATATTCTTACAACCCTTATACAGTGGGATATGTATGTGTATTTTATATTAATGAAATTACATATAATTTATAATAATGTATTTTATATGAATGAAATACATATAATTTATGAAGCTATTAGGAAGATTAACAGTAAATTATTTTTTACTGCCATTGGTGAAATGAATTACTAGATTTCTCAGTATTGAACCATCCTTTTAGTCCTGGAGTAATACTTGTTTGATTTATATATTTGTGTGTTCTTTTCTTACTAATGTGTTTAAGGAATTTTGCTTTTTTCTTTTCCGTGTTTTCTTACGGTTTGCTATGGGTATAATGCTGGATTCAGAAAAGGAAAGAAGAGTTTTTCCTCCCTTCCCTGCCTTTCCTCCTTACCTTTCTTTAGGAGAATATTGGATTCCTTAAAGATTATTTGAAAGCATACACCTGTGAATGTATCCAGCATGCTTTTTTAGACATTCTTACAATCTTCTTTCATTATGTCCTTCTTTAAGTATTCTGTCTTGTGAATCAGTCTCGGTAATTTGTCTTTTTCTTCAAAATCAATACTTACTTTGTACCTGCGTTCTTTTGTTTTAGGTGCTTCCTTTGTAGATGGCATATAGTTAGTCTTAACTTTCGGAACCAGTTGTGAGTGTCATTTTGTATTTACCATTTTTGTTATCTGATGTATCCTCACCATTATTTATTTGGAAATTGTATAGTTTATTTTTGGTTATTCATATATAAAGTATTTGTCCTTACATCTTTCAGGTAGATCTTTCAGGTAGAAAACAGCAAACTCTGGAGGAATGACTGATTTTTTTTGTTAACCTGTTGGTTTTTAATTATTTAATCAGGTTCAGTGGACTGTTTTTTATACAGACTAGAATATAAATGGAGTAGTTGCTTACATTTTTATGTAGAATTAACCACTGAATGTATAGCTACAAGTGAACTAATGTATGATTCATTTGATTCAATAAATGTGTGATTCATTTGTTTATGAAAATACCATTCATAATTGGTATTTTCCTGAAGTGATAAAAATTCTTGGTAAAGTTCTAAAAAAATTCATACAAAGTATAGCTTTTCTGTGATATACAAAGGTTAATCATAGTATATTCATGTACATTATGCACCATATATTCCTAGAAAATCAAGTGTGTACTTAACCAATGTAAGAAATACCTTATATATGTAAACCAGAGTTGGGTTCTAGCTCAGTTTATTATTTTGTTGTTCAGTCATCAAGTCGTGTCTAACTCTTGGCAGTCCCGTGGACTGCAGCACACCAGGCTTCCCTGCCCCTCACCATCTCTGAGTTTGTCCAAGTTTATGTCTGTTGAATCGGTGATGCCATCTAACTATCTCACCCTCTGTCACCTTCTCCTTCTGCCTTCAGTCTTTTCCAGCATCAAAATCTTGTCCAGTGAGTCAGCTGTTAGAAGCAGGTGGCTAAAGTATTGGAGCTTCAGCTCAGTCCTTCCAAAGAGTATTCAAGGATGCTTTCCCTTAAGATTGAGTGGTCTGATCTTGCTGTCCAAGGGACTCTCAAGAGTCTTCTCCAGCACCACAGTTTGAAAGCATCAATTCTTCGACGCTCTGCTTTCTTTACCGTCCAGCCCTCACTTCTGTACATGACTGCTGGAAAACCGTAGGCCTTGACTGTGCAGAACTGTTGGCAAAGAGATGTCTTTGCTTTTTAACACACTGTCATAGCTTTTGTCTGTCATAGCTTTGCTGCCAAGAAGCGATAGTCTTCTAACTTCATGGCTGCAGTCACCATCTGGAGTGATTTTAGAGCTCAAGAAGAGGAAATCTGTCACTGCTTCCACCTTTTCCCCTTCTATTTGCCATGAAGTGTGCCTTGATCAGGATGCCATGATCTTAGTTTTTTTAACATTGAGTTTTAAGCTGACTTTTTCACACTCTTCTTTCACCCTCGTTAAGAAGCTCTTTAGTTCCTCTTTGCTTTTTGCCATTAGAGTGGTATCATCTTTTATTAGTTATTAGTGGTGTTATCAGTTTATTATAAATTTATATTTATCATTAATCTGTATACTTTTTACTAAAGATGGTTGGGAGGAAGCGGGATTTTTCAACCTTGGCAGTGTTGACATTTGGAGCTGGATACTTTTTCGGGGGTCACGGCTGTCACTGTGCATTGTGGGATGATTAGCAGCATCCCAGGCTGCTCTTGGTGCCAGTAGCAGACTTTCCCCCTCAGTGTGAGTCCCAAAAATGTATCCAGACATTACCAGCGGTTCCCTGGAGAGTGGAATTGCCCAGGTTGAGAATTATATTAAAGGTATAGTTTACATTTATAAAACAGAAATGCTACAATATGTTGTCTTCAAGCTTCTTTTCATGTGTTCTTCAGCACATTCAGTGATAGCAAAGACAGCAAAGTGAATAAGATTTCTGTCCTTGAGCCCAAGCAGGAGGAGGAATGACACGGGTACACGTATGATACAACACGCCACACAGCGTGTCACTGCGGTGTTCATACAGTGCTGTAGAGACCCTGGGCGTCACAGCCACCGCAGGAATCTCTGCCCATTAGTTTAAAGTGTTGGTGTTGCCTAAATCACTTAATTTTAAAAACTGAGGTTTTCTCTTACTGACTTACATTATGTGTTTCCAGAGAAGATCTATTGAAAAATGATGCTTATTTTAACATCTGTCTTTGTCACTGTCCATCTGTCTGTTTTGTATTTTATTTCTCAAAATGTTTTGTTTTGTGCTGATGAGGTTATTTGTGTTAGGCCACTAGGTGGCAGTCTTAGCTGTAGAGAGGACATCTTGAGTGAGCAAGCTTTCCACTAACCCTTCATTCGTTCTGTGATAGAAGCAGATGTCCAAAAATGAGATACAGCATAAGTACCGAGAGAGTCTGTTGTGTGGTAATTTAAAACATTAAATAGATAAGTGAACCCAGAGTAGTTAAACCTTGGTATGTGTTTTATTTCACAGAGGTGCTTATTTTCTTAAATCAGAATCTTACTCATTTAGCAGCAGTATAAATGCAGAGGTCAAGAGGGTGGGCTGAGTAATTGATCTGTTGGTATAAATCTTGGCTCTGGTCCTTACTAGCGAAGACAAGATGCTCTATCTGAGATTTCTTATCTGTTGGGTTGGCCAGAAAGTTTGTTTAGGTTTTCTGCAAGATGCTATGGAAAAACTTGAATGATCTTTTCAGCCAATCCAGTATAAAACAGGAATAATGGTGTCTGTTCATCTGTGGTCTTTATGAGGTTTAAATGAGTAAATATAAATAAAAATGCTTAGAGCTTGGAATGGAAACTTGCACATAGTAAGAATAATAGTAACATCAGGTTAGCTACTATTAGTAGCATTAAAAATATAAAGTAGTACCAAAATACTTGGTGGTTTAATCTTAACTCGGTGAATCTGTGGCTCGGCAGTTGGTTAGTGAAGTGAGTGAAAGTTGCTCAGTCGTGTCTGACTCTTTGCAACTCCATGAACTATATGGTTCATGGAATTCTCCAGGTCAGAATACTGGAGTGGGTAGCCTTTCCCTTCTCCAATGGATCTTCCCAACCCAGGTCTCCTGCATTGCGGGCAGATTGTTTACCAGCTGAGCCACAAGGGAAGCCCAAGAAGACTGGAGTGGGTAGCCTATCCTTTTTCCTGTGGATTTTACTGACCCAGTAATTGAAGTAGGATTTCCTGCATTGCAGGCGAATTCTTTACCAACTGAGCTATACAGACAGCAAAGAAACCAACTCAGTTTAGCAGTTGATTGGAGTTGCTGATCTTTGGCAGTGAGGTAATGTTAGCTGGTGTTCCTTGGAGGAAGTCCGATGACAATCTGGTTGTTCCTTCCGATTGCCAGTAAATTGTTCTTTTCTGCCTGGAAGCTTCAGCAATTTCAACTTTATCTTTAGAATCCAGGATTCCTCCCAGTGGCCAGTCACTCTCCCTGGGACCCTAATGCTGTCTTAGTTCATTTTCTAATAGCTATATGGTATTCCAGGTATGACCACACTTTAAAACACTTTTTCTGATGCTCCACAGAGAGAAATTTAATTTTTTTGCTATATGCTATTATAAGCTTTATAAATAATGCTCAATCCTTGTACATAAATATATTTGCCTAGTTATCTTATTTTGTTTTCTTAAAGTATAATTGATGGGACAAAAGATAAGGCATACTTGAAAAAATTTCAGTAGCCTACCTAATGCCCAGCCTATTTTGGGGGACCAGTTTTTATGCAGAGGTTTCCATTTCTTTACCTTCACCAATACTGGATGTTTTTAGTTGACTTTGCTAGACTCACAGAACATAAAGATTATCTTGATTTTAATTTTTCTTTTCTTACAATGATTTTAATAAAATTTATACCACTTTATTTTATTTTTTGTACCTATGACAGAAAATCTGAGCATTTTCTGTCCCTACATACATTAAAAAGTAATTAAATTTGGAATCCTGTGAGATTCTGTCTCTATTTTAGGCCCTGCCTTCCAGTGTTCATTTTAAGTATTTATGCAGCTGTAATACATTTACATAGTAGATGTATTATTTAAATACTGCAATAACACTGAGCTAAGGAACGCCAAGGATTAAAGTAGAAATGTCTTTATTGAAACAAACACATTGAAGAGTTTTTATTCAGGTATTTTCCTCTGAATACAGCTCAAGTGATGCTCCTTTTAGTAAAAGGAAGTAGTTAGATTTTGTTTCAATGTACTTTCAATTCGGTTGTACTTTGCAAAATGTATATATAGCATTGTATATTCTTTTTGGTGGTACATGAACAAGGATTGGCTTTCGCGACCATTACTTGTCATAGTGTCTCTGTCGTCGTGTCGTGAGTGCCCTGAAGTATATAAGCTCTGTACATGTCAGGTACAAAGTAAACGTAGTTTGTCTTCAAGAAACTGAAATTTTGCAAATCCTGGCAAACACAGGCTTGGTAAAAAGTGAACTGAATGAAATTTAACACTGGGTGAAAAGTGTTTTTATTATATGTATTTTTTCTCTCTTTTTTTATACAGAGAAGTCCACAGTATAGCTGTTACACAGTTATATCATGTGTTACTTATTCTAAATGAGTGAATGCGGTTTGTACATGATGATAGAATTTAGCAAGTCACATTTAAAATATCAGAACTGTTCGTGTGTGTGTTACATAATTCCTTTAGCTATGGTTAAGTTGGCATGTAAAATCCCAGTTATGATATACATTTTAAAACGATTTTGTGTGCTTTCTTGGAATTAGATGTTTTTATTGCTGACGTGGAAGTTTCAAGCTGTTTTCTCTCATATATCCCTGTTGTGATCAGACCTAGTCATGGTAGTCACATTGTTCTTCAAATTTGGCTAAAAAGGAGATAGCTGGGGCTTGCAGCTTTCACTTTGAATGGAGGAAGCACTCTTGGAACAACAACAAACCCTAGACAGCTACAAATTTATAGTTTTCTTGACTCCATCGGGGGCTTCTCTGATAGCTCAGTTGGTAAAGAATCCGCCTGCAATGCAGGAGACCCTGGTTCGATTCCTGGGTCAGGAAGTTCCCCTGGAGAAGGGATAGGCTACCTACTCCAGTATTCTTGGGCTTCCCTTGTGGCTCAGCTGGTAAAGGATGCACCTGCAATGCGGGAGAGCTGGGTTTGATCCCTGGGTTGGGAAGCTCCCCTGGAGAAGGGGAAAGGCTACCCACTCCAGTATCCTGGCCTAGAGAATTCCATGGACTGTATAGTCAATGGGATTGCAGAGATTCGGACATGATTGAGCAACTTCTGACTCCATCAGAGAGCTGAGGTACAGGGCAGCCACCTAACCTGAAATTGAAGGAAAGACAGACACCAAGAAAAGATGGGCTACAAACAATTGTATACCTGGGACACGAATACTGAGAACATGAATGCTGGTGAGAGGAATTCAGTTTTAAAATGTTCAATGAACTGCTAAAGGCTTAGTGTAGGCTAGCAAGAGACTGTAGAACCCTTGAGGCTGCAGACACTTCGGAGTGGACATCTATTCAAGGGAAAGGCTGAAATATATGCTGGACCTAAAACTAGACAGAGGTCAAGGCAGGAACACTGAGGAGACCCCGTTTAGGTAACATGGGACGCAGGGTTTGTTTGAGGCCGAGGCTTAATTAGAATATCAGAACTCCCACCCCAGGCTGACAGATGTGCAGAAACAGGTAGCAGTGGAATTCTGTGAGAGTCGCAAGAGCATGGAGGCTGACAGGCCAGCCAGGGTTATAGCATTAAGGGAAGACCTAAAAGAGCAGGTTGAGCAGACACTGAGGCAAAACCCTCTGGCAAAGCGGTCTTTCCACTGAATGCAGGGTATGGCTGGAGGAATTTGGAGCCTGTGATGCATTATGGGTAACCATAGCAGCAACAGATTTCAAACCAAGTTCATGTTCTCATCATAGACTGCCTCGACCTCCACACACTGAAGGCCTAGCAGAGGGAAAGGCGTGCCCAAATCCCAGCACAGAACTATTAACCTCAGTCTCAGCTGTTCTCTAGAGGGTATTCTGCTATCAAAAAATTACGAGGTGAGGCATAAAAAGAAGCAAGGAAAAACAAAGCGCTTTTGAGAGAAGAGAGTTAATAGAACCAAATTCTGAGGACATGGGTATTGAAACTGTCAGACTTGAAATTTAAAATAACTCTGGTTGATATGAAACAGAGCGCATGCATGATCAGGTAGGATATTTCAGCAGAGAGATAGACATTATAAGAAAATCAAATAAATTCTAGAAATGAAAGGCACAGTAACAGAGACAGATAATGCCTTCTGTAAGCTCATCAGTCAACTTGGCATAACCAAGGAAAGAATCTGTAACCTGCAAGATGCTGCTGCTGCGTGCATGTTCAGTTGTGTCCAACTCTTTGTGACCCCGTGGACTGTAGCTCACCAGGCTTCTCTGTCCATGGAATCCTCCGGGCAAGAATACTGGAGTGGGTTGCTATTTCCTACACAGGGATCGAACCCATGTTTACTGCAGCTCATGCATTGCAGGCAGATTCTTTACCACTGAGCCCCTGGGAGAGCCCAAACTGCAAGATAGGCCAGTACAAATTAAACTGAAATGCACAGAGACAAATGGGAAGAAATACAGCAGAGTCTCCACTAACTGTGAGATAACATCAATGGCCTGAATGTATAATTAAAATTTCATAAGAGAAAGAGAATGGGATAGAGGAAATAATGGCCAAGTATTTTCTAAAATTAAAGATGAAAGTGAAATTCACTCAGTTGAGTGTCTGACTCTTTGCGACTCCATGGCTATATAGTCCATGGCCTTCTCCAGGCCAGAACACTGGAGTGGGTAGCCAGTTCCCTTCTCCAGGGGATCTTCCCAACCCAGGGATTGAACCCAGGTCTCCCGCGGTTCAGGCAGATTCTTTACCAGATGAGCCACCAGGGAAGCCCAAGAATACTGGAGTGTGTAGCCTATCCCTTCTCCAGCAGGTCTTCCCAACCCAGGAATGGTACCGGAGTCTCCTGCATTGCAAGTGGATTCTTAATTAGCTGAACTACAAGGGATACCCCCGCCCCCAAATTAAAGATAGGCACCAAAACAAAAGTCCAGGAAGCTCAGAGAACAGGAGGCAAGATAATCCCTCCCAATAGAAACAAATGACAGAAAAACATCTAGGCATATCACATTCAAAATGCTGACAACTGATGGTGAAGAGAAAATACCTGAAGTAGAGGCAAAAGCTCATTACAAAGGAAAAAAGAATTAGAGCACACTTGTCATTTGACCTTATGCAAACCAAAGCACAGTGTTGTGACATGTTTGAAGTGCTAAAAGGGAAAAAAGTTTTCAACCCAGAATTCCATCTGCAGTAAAAGTAATCTTTAAAAAGCAAAGTCCTGTCTCAGAGGAATATTCTCTCAGTATCACAGAAACTGAGAAAATTCCTTGACATCAGACTTGCATTGCCAGAAGTCCTCGGGCAGAAGGGGTATGATACTAGACAGAAACTTGGACAGGTATAGGAAAATATGCCAAAGCTGGAATAAATGAAAATCAATTTTAAAATTCACGTTTGTCTTATTAAAATTTTTTTTATCACTCTGAAAGATAGCTAACTATAAAGCAGACTATTAAGAGATAAATTTGTGTTTAGAGCATATGTAAAAGTGAAGTTTTTGATGGTCACCACAGGTCAGGAAGGGTGTGCTGTTATACATTTTCATATGTGATCTGGGACAATTTAATTGAAGTCAGTCTCTGGTTAACTCAAGGTGTGTATTGTAAACCCTAGGACAACCACTAAAACCCATTTTTTAAAAAGTAACTATAGTTAACAATACCATGTTGTACATTTGAAAGCTAAGAGAGTAGATCTTAAAAGTTCATCACAGGAAAAAAATTATGTTAACTAAACTTACTGTGGTAATCTTTTCACTATATATATATCAAATCATTATGTTATACATCTGAAACTAATGCAGTATTATGTCAGTTACACTTATCTCAATAAAGAAAAAATAATAGAAATAAATGTTTAAAGTACATGAATTAAAAATAGACACAAGTGAAAGGAGAAATAGACAAACCTATCATTAAGATTAAAGTTCATAGCATTCCTCTCAGCCATTGAACAAATAGATGGAAAATTAGTATATAAAATCTTAACTCTATTAACCAACTTGCCTAATTGACATTTATTGTAAAACAAGATGACCCTGACAATAGAGTATGTATGTTTTCCAGTGCACTTGGAGTACTCACCAAGACAGATGGTGTTCTAGCACAGAACCTTAAATGAATTTAAAAGAATTGAAAGCAAACAAAGGATGTGCTTGGGTCATAATGGAATCAAACTAGAAATCAGCTATATTTGGAAACTCTCCAAAATATTTGGAAATCAAATAACACATTTAAATAACTCGTGGTTCAAGGAGGAAATCACAGAGGAAGTAAAAAAAACAAAAAAAGTTATGTTGAATTAAATGGAAGTGAAAGCACAACATATCACAATTCATGGGATGCGGCTGCAGCAGTGCTTAAAGTGAAATAGAGCATTAAATGGTTACATTAAAAACATTACCAAAAAAAAAAACACTAGAGAAAAGAACATTACATTTGGTTATAACACTTTATTCATGCATTCACCAGTTGATGGACATTTGAGTTGTTTCTACTCTATGGCTACTGTGATCACTGCTACTGTGAACATTCATGTACACATTTTTGTGTGGCCGTAATTTTTCCTTTAAGTATAGGAGTGGAATTGCTGGAACATGTGGTAATTCCAATGGCTACCTTTTTGAGCAGTTGCCATACTGTTTTGCAAAGTGGCTGCCTCGTTTTACATTCCCATTGGCAGTGCACGAGGGTTCCAGTTTCTCCATATCCTTGCCAACACTGAGTTTAGCTATTTAAGATACCATTTAGTGAAATGGAATTTTATTGTGGTTTTGATGTGCATTTTTCTAAAGATCTTTTCATGTGCTCAATGGCCAGTTATATATTCTTTATTTTTTATTAAATTTATTTAAATTTTTAATTGGAGTATAATTCATTTATAGTGTTAGTTTCAGGTGTATAACAAAGTGATTCAGTTATCAGTTCAGTTCAGTTGCTCAGTCGTGTCCGACTCTTTGCGACCCCATGAATCGCAGCATGCCAGGCCTCCCTGTCCATCACCCACTCCTGGAATTCACTCACACTCACGTCCGTCGAGTCAGTGATGCCATCCAGCCATCTCATCTTCTGTTGTCCCCTTCTCCTCCTGCCCCCAATCCCTCCCAGCATCAGGGTCTTTTCCAGTGAGTCAGCTCTTCGCATGAGGTGGCCAAAGTATTGGAGTTTCAGCTTTAGCATCAGTCCTTCCAGTGAACACCCAGGACTGATCTCCTTCTGAATGGACTGGTTGGATCTCCTTGCAGTCCAAGGGACTCTCAAGAGTCTTCTCCAACACCACAGTTCAAAAGCATCAATTCTTGTGTATTGTCTTTTGGAAAATGTCTGTTTAAGTTCTTTGTCCATTTTAAACTTTTTTAAGTTACAGAATTTCAGAGTTCTTTATTCTGGATACAAGTCTCTTAGAAAATATATACTTTGTGAATGTTTTCTTCCATTCTGTGGATTGTCTCTTTACTATCTTGTATCTTTTGTGATACAAAAGTTTTTTATTTTGATGAGATAACATTTTATTTGTCTTTTGTTGCTTGTTTTTGATGTCATATCTAAAAAACCATTTCCTTATCCAACAACACAAAGATTTACTCCTGTTTTTTCTTTAGGGAGTTACTGTTTTAGCTCTTAACATTTAGATTTTTTTATCATTTTGAATTAATTTTTGCATGTAGTGTGAGATGTGTGTCCAATGTTGTTTTTATTTTTGCATTTGCATTATGATATGTGTAATTGCATGACCCAGTCATCCTACTCAGGTTTTTACCCAGGTTTGCTCAAAATCCATGTGCATATCAATTTTATTCATTTCCTCCAAAATCTGGAAACTCAAGTGCCCTTTAACTTGTCCCTTTGTCGCTCCCAAGTGTGGTACATCCTTACAGTGGAATACAACTTTGAAATAAAAAGGAACAAAGAGCTGACATGCCCAACAACATGGGTAGAGCTCAGATGTGTCATTCTTTCCTTAAAGGCATTAGCACTCAGAAATAAATGATCAGCGTCAGATGATAATGGTAACTGAGAGATATAGATAGTGCTTTTTCCTTTGTGGGCGTTAAACTCAGTGCTTTATATAAACCCATTTAATTGCCACAACTCTGTGAAATATATATTATCCCAGTTTTACAAATCAGAAAACTGAGGCAGAGAGGTTAAGTAACCTCCCGTGTGTGTGTGTGTGTGTGCGCGCGCGTGCGTGTGTGTGCATTAGTCTCACAGTCATGTCTGACCCTTTGTGATTCCATGGACTGTAGCCCACCAGGCTCCTCTGTTCATGGAATCTCCAAGCAAGAATACTGGAGTGGGTTGCCATTTCTTTATCCAGGGGCTCTTTCTGACCAAGGGATCGAACCCAGGTCTCCTACATTGCAGGCAGATTCTTTACCATCTGGGGACATAGTCAGATGGGTTCCTTGGGTTCCAGACACAGGCCATGTGGCTCCATACTCTATTCTGCTGCTTTGTGTGTCACAGGAAAGCTTTGGGTGCAGCCAAAGAGTTATTTGGGAATTTAAGCAAAACCTTATTAAAGAATTTGCTTATTTTCTCTCCTTCCTGGCATACTTTCTGTAATACAGTTTTCAATCTTAGTTTCAAGGTAGGACAGGATTCCCTTCCATTGAAAGGGTCAAATCTGAGTTCTGAATTCTAGCCTGTTTTCTTCTTTTCTGTTAAAATACAGCAGATTTTAAAACAGTTCCTATTTTACTTACCCGTATAATTTAGAGCTTGACTGACTTTCATGATACTTGGAAATAATCTGAAACAAATCATTTGTCTTTAAATGTGATGTCCTGTAATTATTTGCTGTTTTCAGAAAAAGAAAAATGATTGCTAGCAAAAGAAAACAGGTTGCCTCGATCTTGGTTTCACAGTACTATTCTCCAGTAAAAGGAGTCAGGACTCCTTGGTTCCAAGTTTGGGGAAATGCAAGCTGAGCTTGAAACATGCTTTGGTATCAGAAATTGAGCAAGTGCTCAAAAAAACCCCAAAACAAGTAACAAAAAAGGGACAAGTCAAAAAGATACAGGAACAATTTGGAGGGACTCAGTATCCAAAGCCAGGATATTTGAAGAGCAAAGTAACTGATAGTAATGGATTATAATCCATTGAAGTGAAGTAAAATAAATATCCATAAATTCATACTAAGTTAATTAAATAGATTGGATCGAGAATAGTCTCCTCCCTTACAGTGGAATTCTAATCCATATGTATGAAAGGAATGATTAAAATAACGTGCCTTTAAGGAAACCCACAATTAACACTTGCTGAAATTAGTGAGCTAAAGTATGCAGAGAAGCAGTAAGTTTGTATAATCTTAGTGGATCTCTCCAGGGGATGCTTATTAATTACAGAGGGACAAATAATAGCTTCATGGTGGAAAATCTGATAGACGCCACCTTAACCAGCAATCAGTCTAATAGCCCCAGTAAAAAGACATGTGGACATCATGGACCCTTGATGTTATTAGGCCCTGAAAAGGGCACAGTATCGTCTCTGTGATATTCTTGCCCAGAAGGTAGAACCTCAGTTTAATCATGAGGAAACATCAGAGAACCCCACATTGAGGGGCATTTTATAAAATAAGTATCGGAACTCCTCTAAGGTGTCACGGTCCTGAGAGATGAGCAGAGAGACTGGGCATGTACTTAGAGCCTGGAGCAAGGAGACAGCAGCTAAACACAGTGGGATCCTGGGCCAGGATGGGGATGTTGCTGCTAAAGCTGGATGGGAGAATAAGGTCTATGGCTTAGTTAATAGGCTTGTATTAGTTTAAATAGTTTTGTTAAGGTTATATAGTGTTAACATTAGGAAAAACAGGGTCAAAGCATGTACTGGAATTGGGTATACTAATGATGCAACAGAGGTTTAAAAAATATAAAAGTAAAACAGATGCTCTCTGATGCCGAGACAATAGCATTTCATACTTTCGGTGGTCAGATTGAGGATGTGCTAATAAATAAGTTCAGTGCCAACCATAGCGGAAAACTTACGAAATAGAATCCCCCTCCCAAGGAGCTTCAAGAGGCTGAGAAAGTCATGCAAACAAATAATTGCCACCTGTTAAGTGGTTTCTGAAATCTATGCAGATGGAAGTGGTTTCTGAAATCTATGTAGAAGGGAACATACAAGAGAATGGGTCCCTAATGTATCTATAGAAATATAGAATATTTCTATTTAGAGATGTTTTGTATTAAAATAACTTTGTGCTCAGATTGGGGACTTACCAGGTGGTCCAGTGGCTAAGACTCTGCACTGCTAATGCAGGGGCCCAGGTTCTGTCCCTGATCAGGGAACTAGACCCCACCGGCCGCAGCTAAGGGTATGCATGCTGCAACTAAAGATCCCGAGTGCCACAACCAAGACCTAGTGTGACCAAATAAATATTTTAAAAAACAAACAGGAAGAACCCCAAAACATTTTGTGCCTAAGTTGAATTGTTTGTAGTGGACTGTCATTTTTGCATTTGGTCATTGTCAACAACCAAAGTTTTTTCAAGACAGATTTCTTAAATATCACTGGCACCCCAGCTATTAAGGCGTCGTTTGCTTCATGTAGTTTGTATTGAGACAGGAAAGAGAACAGTCTGGTCCAGCGGTATTGTGTACTGATTTTATTTACAGCTTGTGAACAGACTGTACCCATGGTCTACCTGAAGGTTGAGGGCTCTGCGGTGATAGTGACAGGTGGGGCGGTGCTGGCGCTGTCACTGCCTGGATTAGGCCTCCAGATCATGCGGCAGGGGTGAGGGGATGGAGTGTGTGTGTGCGTGTGCGTGTGCGTGTGCGTGTGCATGTGTGTGTCCTGATCTGAGCAGAAGGCTCACCTCAGGGCACCCAGGGAACTTTGCTTTTTTTTTTTTTTTTTTTGGTCCTTTAGAGTACATTCATCTTCTGATTTTCCATCATAAACTTTTTGTGCGTTGGCAAGTAGATGATGTGCGTTGGCAAGTAGTTAGTGATGAAGTGAAACCAGGCTGAGTCTGTCTTTGTTACATGTATGCTCAGTTGTGTCCAACTCTTTGCGACCCTATGGACTGTAGCCTATCAGGCTCCTCTGTCCATGGGATTTCCTAGACAAGAGTGCTGGAGTAGGCTGTCATTTCCTTCTCCAGGGGATCTTCCCAACTCAGGCATTGAACCTGAGTTTCCTGTTCCTCCTGCATCTGCAGGCAGGTCCTTTACCACTGGTGCCACTTGGAAAGGGGCCTGTCTTTAGGGACAGAATTTAAGATGCACATGAGTTTCATTCTGGACACATCCCAATTGTGATCCCTTTTGTTTGCAAAAATAGCGATGTGGCAAAGGGGTCAAGGGACTCTTGAGAACAAGGTGTAGGAAGGTTTTTGTCCTGTTTTGCAGAGCATGAGAAAAGCAGTGTTACTGCCTCAGCCTCCCTCCCTTCACTTTAATGACCTCTTAGTCACCCATCCCGGTTTATTTCAGATTTCAGAAGGCTCTTTTGCAAATAGGCTGTTATAACTCCTCACCCTCATATAAAACTTTGGTTCCTCATCTCCCTGTGTGTTTCTCTTCTTCTGTAGGAAAGGAAGTGGGATGTGCTGTGCTCATGGGAGATGAGCAAGAATTTGAACTATTTCAGTGGAGAGAACTGATTTGGGGGATAAAAGGAGAGTGTCAACTGCCTTTCTTCCCAGGAAAGCAGGGAGGCCTCAGTCACATGGCCCTTCATTTATAGACTCTAAAAATAGAGCAGTGCCGATCTGGCCTAGGGATGTAGCTCGTGTTCCCAGGCCCTTCTGCTGCTCAATGTCCAGCATCTGAGTGTTCCTGTCTTCCTTTGTTATTATAATGAAATCTCAAATGTGCAGATCAGAGTAGATAATGTGGAAGCCTGATTTTGATACCAAGATGTTACAGTTTGTAAGCATCTATTGGTGGCTCAGAGGTTAAAGCGTCTGCCTGGAATGCGGAGACCTGGATTCGATCCCTGGGTCGGGAAGATCCCCTGGAGAACGAAATGGCAACCCACTCCATTACTCTTGCCTGGAGAATCCCATGGAGGGAGGAACCTGGTTGGCTACAGTCCATGGGGTCGCAAAGAGTCCGACACGATTGAGCGACTTCACTTTCACTTTCACTGTATGGTAACTACTTCTTGTTGGCGCAGAGTTTCAGAAACTGTGGAGGAGTGTCACCGTGGATTCAATGGATGAGGAGAAAATTGAGGAGTATCTGAAGCGACAGGGTATTTCTTCCATGCAGGACTCCGGACCAAAGAAAGTGGTATGTAGTCTCTAGGAGAGAATGTAATGCTGTGCCCTTTGAACTGTTAGCCTGCTTCCTGTGCAGCTCTCGGAATAGCATGTAGCTGGTTCTTCCTTCCAATTTTTTCTCCATGTCCTAACCCTCTGACCTTGGTCAGATGCTTCAGGTCGTGTCTGGTGTACTCCTTGCCCTCAGGTGCCGCTCCCCGAGTAAGGGGAGTGCTTCTTCCCTTGCCCCGCCCCCGTCCTGGCAGTACCTGCTCTGGCTGCAGCCGTGTGGACCTCCGGCATCCCCGTGATGTCCTCTTGGTTTCTGCTGGGAGCCTGCTGCATCCAGCTGGCCTTCATGATCTTCATCCCCTGACCTGCTTCTTGCTGGTGCCTGACTCTGCCTTAGTGCTGATCACACTCAGTTGTCCTTGATGACTCTCAGATCCTTTAGGAACCAGATTTTACTGTCTTGATAACCCCAGATCCACTCATTTGGAAGGATTTGTAGCCAGATGAAGATTTGTGAATTGCCTCATGCGAGCTAACCAGCTCTCTGTAGTCCAGAGACAAAGCCAGAATGAGGGATATTGCACTAACACCCTCCTGCCCCTGGCCACCATCATGCCTTGTAGCTTGTTTTGTGACTTTTTTGTGTGTGCGTGTGTTTTATTTGGTGCAGTTCAGGACTCCTTTAAAGGGAAAATTTATTGCCAGTGATCTCTAAGAATTAGTGTGATTGCAGCTCTTCATGGTTTCCTAACATTGCTTAGTTTGTTGATTTTTTTTTTTAATTATGTGATGCAGTAAAGAGAATAATCCCTAACAACTCTGTCTGTGCCCATCACTCCCCAGTTCTGCTGTGTGTCTATACTTTGTTGTATTTGCTTCAGGTTTTTGTTTTATGGGTAGTTAATGGTGGCTAAAATTTTTTAAACCTGATAGCAGAGATGAAAAACAAAAGAGCTGTACTGCCTCTCTCTTCACCCACTTTGTGCCTAGCGTGGTTGTAGTAAGTTGTGCCAGCCCGTTCTTTCCAGGTGGAAGTACACAGACTTCACTGTAACGGAAACTGCTGGTTGGTGTTTGTGGTTGGGGATGTGCTATGTATGTATTGGGGTGTGTGTGTGTGTGTGAGGATGGGTTGAGGGACAGAGAAAAGGTTACCCTGCATCTCTTTGCTGCATCTTTCATAAATCCTCCCCGTATCACTGCTCTGAGTAGCTGTCATTTCTGTTTTTACCTTCCTGTAGGCCCCAGTTCAGAGAAGGAAAAAGCCTGCCTCACAGAAAAAGCGACGGTTTAAGACTCACAATGAGCACTTGGCTGGGGTGCTGAAGGACTACTCTGATATCGCTCCTGGCAAGTAGTAAACAGTTTGGTCTGAGAGCAAAGAGTTTCAAAGTACAAGATCTTCCGTGTTGACGCTGGCATCTGCACACTGATCATCTTCCTGTTCTCCTACCTAGGACCGAGGAGAGGAGCAGTTCAGTTTACAAAACTAGGGCAAATTACCAAACTCAAAGCTTGTTTTCCTTAATGGGCTAATGAGAAATGTGATGTCCCCTGTGAACCTCCTGTCACTTCTTGGGGGAACAGCGCTCAGCATGGCGTGCAGTCATCTTTGCTATTTATCGCTACTTCTCAGTGGCTCCTGGTTCCATTTTCCCCTCTTTTATTACTTCAGAACAAGTTTGCTGGTAGTCTTGAATGCAATATTTGTTTATTCCAAAAGATCATATTTATAATAAAATCATTGTAGAAGGAGCTCTAAGACGTCCGTGACTTGAGTTTGCTTCTTTCCGTTCTTGGCAGTTGCAGGTGGTCCTTGAGTCCTGCAGGTGCTGGTCTGGAATGTTGTTGAAGACTGTGGTCTGGGCTGTGTCACTGAGCGTGTGGATTTCACAGGTGGAACCCAAGGTGTGCCTCTTGTTGGCAAGTGAAGCAGTAAAGGTACACTTGACGTGATTTTTAATGCTTTCTTTTAAAAGGATAAATCACTGTTTAGTCTCCTGGATGTCCCAAGTCATGTTGTCATGCTGTTTACATTGAGGATGGACTGAGTCTACTTGCCAACCTGAACATCTGTGTGATGGTGTCCCAGCCCTGGTGGCGCCTGGCCCTGAGTTTCTCACTGACTGAGCTCACGAGAGCTGTTACCACATATGTAGGTTCCTAAGAATCGTCATGACTTTTGGGGAGATCTGTGGTCATTCCAGCATTCTACTCTAAACGACCCATTTTCCTTCTCTGTGCTTGTTTATAATTTGTAGTGGCCCTTTGGGTTGGTTGATAAGGTCCTCATATCACAAATTGAAACTAGTGGATTATAAGAACAGGGTTTGGTGTTCTCAAAAAAGGCATAATGATAACCCAGAGCAGTAACTTCTCTGTACACATGACAAGGAGCCATTTTGTTGTTTTAATTTTTATCCTTTGTATTTATGTCTCATTGATTTTGAGTGTTATCTTACCTGTTTCTTATACCCAAGCCCCAAAATACTTCATGAGAAGATGTAAAACTGAGATGCCTCATTGGTTAATGATGTTGAGCATCTTCTCAGGTACCTGTTGGTCATGTGTATATTTTATTTGGACAAATGTCTATTCAGGTCTGTTTGGGTCCTTTGCCTATCTTTTAATTGGATTATTTGTGGAGTTGTTTTTTGCTACTGAGTTGTATGAGTTCTTTATGTATTATGGTCATATTAACCCCCTTATCATTGTAAGATAAATGGTTTGCAAATATTTTGATTCCATAGGTTATCTTTTCTTTTTTTTTTTTTAATAATTTGCACTGGATCTTAGTTGTGGCATGCAGGATCTTGTTTTTTTTTAATCCATTCAACAAGTCTATGTATTTTTATTGGAGAATTTAATCCATTTACATTTAAGGTGATTATTGACAGGGGAGGACATGGTACTGTTTCCATTTTGTTGTTTTCTGGCTGTTTTGATGTGTGGAGAGGGAGATAGTCTTTGTGGCAAATTTTGATAGGAACCCAGTTGTGTTTGAAGGTTGTAATAGAAGTTCTTTACCAGTTATTCTGGGTACCTAGGAACATTTCCACAAGAAATGCAAATTAAAGTCAAAGTCACGGTCTCACCTCTGCCTGTTTCTGCTGGGTCTGTGGGCTGTTTAGAAGCAAGTTGGAATGGGCTTGTCTGGGTGCATTAAAAGTTGAAGACCATCTTTAGTGTGTTTGATCTATAATTCATCACAATCAGCTGAGGCTTTTAAGGAGATGGCTAAAAGGAATGTCTCTGAGCCCAAAGTGTAAAAAATGAATACTTGGCTGCTGCTGTCACATCCTGTAAGTGTGGTCAGATGATGGTGGGACTCGAGGGACCCAGGAGCACTTGATACATGTGAAGCTGTGCCTGAGCGAGAAGGCAGGGCAGCTGCTTCCCGTTCCTGCTCAGTCCATGGTTTGTAGCAAGGGCGCTGCAGACATAGAGCCCTGGGTTCTTCTGTGATGGGGTGTTTGAAGTCACCAGCAGAAAATCCATTTTGGGTGTGGGGATAGGGTATTTGGATTTATAAACTCCCCAGTTCTTAGTAGCTAACAATGGTTTTCTGGAGCATGGGAAATTAGATTTGATGTCTCCTCTTCCTTCTGGCTGCTGCTTTTACTTGCAAAAATGATTCATTTGCGGGTGATTTTTTTTTTTTTTTTAAGGTGTTAGTCACTGTCCTTAACAAGCCAGGTCCACTACTGTTGCTTTGTGGCAAGGCTGGGGTGCTGTGTGTGGAGACAGCGTGATGACCTTCATCATGTGTTGCCACCCTTGGGGCTTCACGGAGAAAAGTCCACCCTTTCCCCAGGCGTGTTTTGTGGACTTTTCCCAAGAGAATGAGTGTTCTGTGGGGGAGAACCTCTTGGAACCAAAGGACCTCTTGGAAACCACTTCTCAGGTGAGCTGGACTTTGGAACCCCCGTCCCTGCCCTGTGAGCATGGTGTTGAGGGAGCACGTGGGAAGCGCAGAGCTGGAATAACCGACATCATGCTGTTGCCCTTCATTCTGGCCATAGCTCAAGAAACAAAAGCACGTTTCCCTTCATAGTGGGGCTTCCATTGGAAAGACCTGCTGGTGCTTGCAGGCCAAGTGGCAAGGCTGCTACCATGGACCCTTTGGAAACAGGCTGGAACACTCCTCTAGCTCTCCTCGTTTGGAGATGGGCCAGCATGTTCCTGTGACTCAGACCATGTGGGTTCAAGACCCTGTGAGAACACAGTGACTTGCCATCACCCAGAACTGTGCAGGGCTCCAAAGACCTTCAGGGCCAGCTTACCTTATGGAGTAAACCACAGCCTGACCTTGGCAGGACCATCTCCAGAAACTCC
This sequence comes from Tragelaphus eurycerus, assembly GCA_935064755.1. NCBI lineage: Eukaryota > Metazoa > Chordata > Mammalia > Artiodactyla > Bovidae > Tragelaphus > Tragelaphus eurycerus. The sequence continues at coordinate 2,918,663 of CAKXYN010000034.1, read as the reverse complement.
AAGACCAGCTTTTAACTTGCATGTGAGTGTCAAGAAGCTTTGAACTTTTCTGCATCCTAGTTTTAAGGAAAAAGTACTCTTGTCCAGGTAAATACTAAGATTTTAACCTAAGCATTATTTCCTATTCCGTGTAGGTGTGTCTTTTAACTCCAAAGACAAGTTTGGGTTAAATTTAAGCATCTAACATAATTAAATTTCTATTTATTGTTAATTAGCATGGCAAGAGAGTTAAACTTGAAATGAGCGGTATATGTGAGCAGTGGGGAACAGGCTTCCCTGTGGTCTTGATTTATGGGCCTGTTGTAATGGTTCATGGGCACAGGGCCCTTTTCCACTCACAAAGCAGCAAAGTGTGGTTTGTACCATGGAAGTCCGGGTGAATCAGCACCCATGGGTCCCTGGAGAGCTGCAGAAAGGAGGACACGAGCTGAAGGTCTCTCACGGCATATTGGCATCTGGGCGCTTGGGGCCATACGGAGGCAGGCCAGTCTTGGGGCGTTGAGTGCCACCCAGGACGGTTCACAGTGGTGACAGAGCTTCACTGTGGCAGGTAAATGTTTCCCTGCTTAGAAAGGCATATCGGTTGGTTGACGGCATCTGGTTTTTTCAGTATCCGAGTCATGAGTTGTGGTGTAGGCATTGTGAAGACCAGTGTTACAGATAATGTCATGAGTAATAGATATTATTCTGCCTTCTCAGAATGTTGGACAATTGTTTGATGTCATCAGGTGTGATAGAACAGGGGAAGCAGTTGAAGAGCAAGAGAGCAACCCTGTGCTGATGCTCAAACACGCTTGTCCCCTAACAGTCGGACGTCCCAGTGATGGATGGGGAGACAGTAGGGAATCAGCTCGCACTCCTAGAGCTAAGCACGCCTGCCTGAAACACTGAGATCAGTTGATTCCTGTATGTCATTGTGACACAGACCCCAAGAATTGTTGGGGCGTCCGCCATGCTTACTCTATGAAAGTGGGTCTGCCATATGTTCAGGTACTGGGTCCAGTGAATTCAAAGCCCACACATATGATTACACTGTAAGTATAATGTACATTTTGCAAGTTTTGAGGTTCTTTTCCAGATTCCTTTACTTTGTAATTTTGTTAGAGGTAGAAGGCATAGTTCTTGATTTCAGTACTAAATGGTGGTTTTATATTATAGCTGCATTAGTCCTGTGTTCAGAAGTGGCAGATCTTTACCCCCAAGGGAGGGTTTACTCGCTAGTTATTGTTTTTTTGGATCCCACAAACTGGGACATTATGTGTGTAAGCAGAGGGAACAGACAGACCTGCCCTTTTCTTATCCCAGGTTCCCAGTTCCAGAAGATATACTGTGTTTCTGCTCAGTGGAGTGACAGGAAATGGAGCTGGTGTTCAAGCGACCAGACAGTGGGTTGTGCCTGGAGTTCACACTAGATGGGCAGGTACTCTCCACACACTTGTCCCCTGCACAGTGATGGTAACCAGGCCCTCATTTTATGAAAAAGCACAGAGCAGTGATGGTGTTCGGCCCCTCCAGGGAGGCACCCTCAGATCTATGTCTCCTGGCTTGAATCTGGTGCCTTGGAGTGAGTGGGAAAGTCCCAGATGGGCTGAAGGTGAAGCTGTGTGATCGAGCCTGTCCCAGAGCCACGACCCCTGAGCCGTGATGGGTGTGGGCTTCAGAGCCTGGGCAGGGCGGCAGAGTTGTGCAGTCATTGTCCGCCTTCAGCCCCGCCTCCAGGGTACTGGCAGGCTGTGGCTGGGACCCACTTTTGGTGGCTGGTCTCCTCTGCAAAAGGTATATGTGATCCAACAACAGAACCTATAATGTCAGTGCCCAGCAAGACTAGTAGCTGTTAGTGGTTGTTGCCCTCACTTGGAATTGAGCACTGTGACCTCCCTCCCCCATTTTGGGGACAAGAGGACTTGGTGAGAGTGTTAAAGGTAAAGCATTTTTATTGCTTGGCTATCAATGCCTGTCTTACCACTTAATAGAATGTATTTCTTACTCTAATAAGTTAGTCAGTAGAAAACCACAAATGTAGGTTGCAGAGTCTTTGTAGGCAGAGGTGGATGTGCAGTCTGCTGAGTGCAGTAAAAAAGACATCAAGAGAGAGGTATGTGTCTCCCCTGTGAACCTCTTGTGGGGTGTGGAGGGCTCAGGGCCGCGGTGTCCCTGTGGGTCACCAGGCACCCACAGTAGAGCATTTTCACAGGCTCTCCCATCCCTCCCTTGGTTGCTCCATCCAGACCTGAAAATGGGAACAAAATCTGCCACTTCCTGGATTGCAGTATCAGATGTACTTGGTTGGTCTTGCAAGAAGGAATTTGCCAAGCAGTGGTGTGACAGCTGGAATTAGCACTTTATTTTTAAAAATGACAATAGAAAAGTACCTTTAAACAGTTTATAAAAGCAGAACAGACTGTGTGGAAGTTGCTCTGTTTTCCTTGGAAACAAGAGTCTAGAACTGTCACCATGAACCAGGTGGTGCTGGAGGCCTCAGCGCTTGGTGCACCGGGGACACCCCTTACCAGCATTTCTCATAAGTCTAAGAGCCTCTTACCCTTGGCTCTCGTTTGTTTGTTTTGTGATGACCTTTAAAAGCATCTTGATATCTTGATTTCTAATAGAAAATAATGAAACTAAAAACCGAACACCAGCCATATAATCATTAGAACATCAAAATCTTCGGCACACTATGAGCAGATCAATAAGAGAGCTTGTGGTCATGTTTAGTATGTCAGCAGTTAGAAATCTGTAGGTCAATGTATGTTTACACACAGCTGCTCTTCCACAGTGGGGAGAGAGTGAGGTGATCCTGGAAGAGTGTCAGGATCTGACCCGCGTGTGGAGGGAGCCTTGAAGCAAGCTGACCTCTCCTCATTGCTCACGCATCTTCCCCCAGGCCAATGTGTCAAAGTGTCCCAGTGAGTACAGCGGGATTCAAGGTCAGGTTTTTAAATGGTTCGTCTGGCCTGGTGCCGCCAAGACTCAGGAACACCAGCTTAGTTCAACCAATGTTCTGCAAATCGCTTGGGAGGTGCCCACTGCGGCCACGTCGGCAGGGCTGGGCTCCCAAGCGGAGGCTTCCCCTTTAGACTCAGCACGTCCACTGGGGGTGTCGTGCATCAGCGGGGCTCACGCAGGAGCCTGCTGTTAGAAGAAGAAAGGCAAGACCCAGAACTTCACAGCTTGGATAGTCACCTCTGGAGCTGCTGGACGTGTTACAGGTGCACCTCAATGAGGAATCTGCACCAAGCACAGGCTGCTTTGCCCAGCTGGGAATCTGCCATCATACTGGAAGCTCCTGGAGGCTCTGATGGTCTTGCAGGGCGTCCTACCAGACTTGGAAGCAAACCTCAAGTGCCGCACCAGCAGTTCTAACCTCTGTTGCCACGTTACTCACGGACCCAGGCCAGGTAAACAGATTTCTATACATTCAGCATATGATCCTGGAAATTCTGATGATATTTTAAATTACAAGCATTCAAAAGTCAAGCACAAAATGTGTGATCCAACCCAGTGTAAGATCATCCATCCTGTCACACTTAAAATGTTTGGTATAAAAATACTCACTCTCTTGGTTTTATCGTTGACATCTTTTATGTTTCATTTGAAAATATCTCCAAACTGTACAGAAATGGCAGACCATGCGTTCACAAATAACACACTATTTCTTACAATTATACAGTGTAAAAGAGTAAAACATTTTTTATTATATATTTTTTTCTTTGAGAAACACAGATGTGTGATAGAGGCTGTGGCAAAGTCTTGAAGGGCTCAAAACTGGGCAAGGTGTTTTTCAAGCCTGAAACAGAAAGAAAGTGTGAAAGAGGAGCTGATCTCATAACCACGTACAATCCTTTCTCTGAGCCGCAGGGCTGTTTGGAGACACCGGTGGATAGAAGTCCCGGCTGAGAAACCCCTGGCTGCTCCCCTTCAGAGTTGTGCATGTGCTCGTCTGTGTAAACACAGAATACACTCACTGACCCTCTCCACAGCAAGACCCTGCACTAGATGATCGGTGGCCTCACAGTGGGTGCTTAATTTCTATTTGTCGTTCTCTTTCCCCTGCAGTTGCAAGGAAACACTCATTTTTGGGTGGCAGAAAAAAGGGCCTTTGGACAATCAACAAGACTTTGCCTCTGCCAGACCCCCACTTTGGTCCCAGGAGTTTCTTAAACACATCTCAATTCTTTGTGTCTGAATTTCCTCGGTGGCACTAGTGGTAAAGAACCCACCTGTCAGTGCAGGAGACATAAGAGATGTGGGTTCGACCCCTGGGTTAGGAAGATCCCCTGGAGGAGGAAATGGTAACCCACTTTAGTATTCTTGCCTGGAAAATCCTATGGACAGAGGAGCCTGGCAGGTTGCAGAGTCAGACCCGACCGAGTGACTGAGCACGTGACAAGGCTGCACTGGTGAGTGTCCTCCTCTTGCTCATTTTACTGTCGTCTACCCAGTCCCTTCTTTCCGTACCAACAGGTGAGACTCACATAAATCTGACTGTAGGAAAGGGACTAGAATTTTGGGTTCGTACATGGGAGGCGGCTGTCATTACACATATGGTTTAAGTCCCCTGTACTTGACAGTTGTGATGTCCAGTCAGGTAAGGTCATGTGCGTGCATCCGCTACACATGGTTGTGCGTTTGTGTACTTCAGAGAGGACAGTCATACAGTGTAGCTCAAGTCCAGGGTGTGTGCAAGCAAGTAGCTGGCACTACTACGAAGTGCCAAGTGCTAGCGGTGGAAACAAAAGTGAAGATAACTTGAGTGTGGAACAAGAGGAAAAGATGGACTTGAAGGCCCAGGGAAGGATGAAGAGAAACTGAAAAGCTTCGGTACACAGGAAGTGAAAAGGGGATTTTCTTTAAGAAAGGTTGCAGCAGCTATTCAGAGTGCAGTCCAGTGTTACCACATTTCATCTACCATACGGAAAATACTACCACCCAGACATCACTGGATGGTTTTTTCCCAAGAGAATAGAATTGAACCAGCAAGGAACCAGAATCTGTGGTGCCTTCAACGTCGGCATCAGTGGAACTGCACCTTGCCTTCACCTCCTCCTGCTGACGATCCTTCAGCTCTCTGTCCTCCGGTCAGTAACTGTTCCCGCCTGTTCACTCGATGCCAGCCCTGGAGGCCAGCTGCTGTGTTCCTGTACTTATCAAGGGGACTGTAGGATTAAAAGTGCTTTGTTTTCTCTGCATTGTTTGTGTGAAAAGTAGAGTACTGTTGTGATCAGAGTGAGTGAGTGTACCCCACCTTGGGTTGAGAAATGCTTCCAACTTAAGCTCAGCAATCCCCACTCCACTTTCTCAGAAACACAGAACTTGTTCAGCAGGAGGAGGTGCCCTCCTTAAGGAAAACCCCACTCATTCCTCAGCTTCTCTCGGAGCCCAGCACAGTGCTTAACCCCTCCCCCCCAACTCACTCAATGATGGAGGAATCTAAGTGGGCAAAGTTTAACACTTGCATAATAGGAAATCAGAAACACAAGAAGCAAAAAAAAAAAAAAAAAAGGCATCCATATTCACGAGCAGTTTCCTGGCTGACGTGTCCTTCTAGGTCTCTGTGTATTTTCACAGCTAAGCGTCCACCTTCATGTGATTAAGATTACACAGCTGTCATGCTTTTTCACACACGACTATTATCTACCAAAGTACCAAAGCTACGCAATTTTGATAACCAAGAATATACCACTACACCAACTTCGGCTGGAAGGATCCCTTCTTAAAAGAAGCCACGTGTCTTCTGTCCCCTGAATCTTTCTACCCAGTAGAAATCACAATCATGTCCAAGTGCAAGCAGCAGCTCTGGGGTTGGGACCAGGGTTATGGAGGGTCACACACAGTAGCTGCCGTTCCCTAATGAACTCTAGAGCTTTGGGCCTCATGTCCCCATGAGTGATCTTCCGCCCTCAGTCTGCCAAAGGAGTGCCCTCTGCCCCAATCTGTGTCCACTGAGGAGGGGAACCAGCTTCAGGAAACTGGAGTCAAGACCAGTTTCCTTCCTCCACACTCTGAGCTCATCAGGCCTGGAAGGACAAGTCCTGCGTCACTGCAAACTTGGCCCCCTGCCAGCAACCCAAGCTGTGGACATGGATCGCAGAAAAACCGATTCTAAGGAGCAGCAGTTTCCACTTCAGAACAACTCACTGGGGACAGCAGCGGGCAGCCCCACGGCCCTGGGAACCTGAGGGGCCTGCAATGGCTGGCGGAGGACCCTTCCTCGGTGGGCCCACAACTTTAGCCCCTGCAGGCAGAGTCTGGCTGGTCTAGGCCTGCTTGTGTTTCGGGAGCTGAGGCCACCTTCAGGAAGTGCACCGTGCCTGCTCTGGCCTCTTGCTGGTTCCACAGCCAGCTCCCCCGCCGTTCCCCTCACCTTTGTGCTGGATGTTTCTGCCACGACCACAAAGGCCAGGCATCTCCACTCAGACTTACCACCTTGCCTTCACGTACACCGCACTCCTGGGTCACTCTGTCACCCTGACACCAACACTACCATCTGGGTTCGCCTCACCTTGGTGTTTCCACTTATTCTTCATTGTGCTTTGGCCAGCCAGAGGACAGTTCCTAAAGCACCACTGCCCCCGGCCCAGATTTTCAGTGCCTCCCCAAGACCCTCAAAAGCTTCGTTAAAATCCCCTTTGAGCAAGACCTTGCTGTCTGTATTTGCACCTCCTCCCTTTGCTAGTGTATCTTCCGCACACACAGACCCTCCTATCTTTCAAAACTCAGGTGAAGCCCCACTTCCTCTAGCCCTTTCCCTTCAGGGCTTTCTTAGCTCTTCACAGATGCTGTCCCTGTCCAGACCACTTACTTGGATTACACAAGGATCACTTTCCTCCCTAAGACCAGCTCCACCTTCCTCTACTCCAGACAGTCACTTGGGACGCTAGAACAAATGAAACCGGAATGATGGGCCATTAGTGGGAGGAGGCCCAGAGACGTGGGCCCCTAGGCTTGATGATCCCAGGGCTGGGCTGAGAGCAAGGAGGCGCCCGGAGCTCTGCACGCTCGCCCTGGGGGCAGAGCGGGAGTCGCCACAGAAAGCTGACACATGGACTGGGAAGGCACCCACCCAGCTTTTCAAGGAGCCCTGTCCCCTTGCCAGGTTCCTGAGCAGAAAGAAAGGTGGATGGAGCTCGTTAACCTAGGCTCAAAGACGGATCTTTCGGAGTGAAAAAGGACAAGGAAGGGGGTATGAGTGGATAGCTTCCTGAGCTTTTCCATAACTGCTGGGTAAAGGCAGCTCTCACATGGGAAAAGAATGTGTCCGCATTGCCATAGCTGTTCCAGACTGAACACAAGGTCAAAATGTGGCTATTTCAGTCCCTGTAAACAAGGAAGCGGGTTTTAGCTAGAAACGGAGTTCAAACCTTGGAATGTATTGACAAGGACATTTTAAACGCGGCAAAGACATCTGGGAACACAGAGCACTGGGGTGGCGGGAAGGGGTCAGGCCCCTCTGTTCAGAGAGCAGACTCTCCTCACAGAGCCTTTCCTGAAAGGGGGTCAACTACGACAGGCACATGACGGGGTAAACAAGGGAAGACAGTGAACCACGTGGCACCCGCCCAAGGTGAAGACGATGGAGAATGTCTCCGGGTGTCTGACGGCGTGTGGTGGTCAATGCTGTGACTTGGGAGAGGCCGCTCTTCCCAGAGGTAACTTGGTAGGTTCAAGACTGTTGATCTAAGCACCTTACGAGCCTGTTTTCTACCAATCCATCCCTATATACTTGATCTGTTTGCTAATGATTTCTTCCCCGAGTTTTTCCAACATTTGTTCATTTTTACTAAAAGTCAGGTAAGGAATATTCTCTTCTACCCAAATCCCAACACCATATGACTAAGGTTTTTAATTAATGAGTGGTTTAGTTTTCATTTTCTGTCAGTTTTTAAATGTTCATACTAATTTGGAATAAAAAGACTGCTGCTGCTACTGCTAAGTCGCTTCAGTCATGTCCGACTGTGCAACCCCGTAGACGGCAGCCCACCAGGCTCCCGTCCCTGGGATTCTCCAGGCAAGTTAACATTTAAAAAGGGTCAGTCATTTAAAAAGGGTCAGTCAAAACGTCCCTAGTGGTGCAGTGGCTAAGACTCTGCACTCCCAATGCAGAGGACCAGGGTTTGCTCCCTGGTCAGGGAACTAGATCCCACATGCTCCAGCTAAGAGTTCGCGTGCCACAACTAAAGATCCTAAGCGACACAACTAAGACTCAGCGGTGCAACCAAACACGTGAAAGTAAATATTACACGACAGAAAGCTTCAGTCTAGCATCTCCGGGGACCAGTCTTCTGTGGTTAGAAACTTCTCCCTAAGCTAAAGACGCGGGCCCCCTCCATCTGTGCAGCCCGGCAGCCCAACCCTCCCCTCCGCCCAGGCCAGGCCTACCTCTGAGCTGGGCGGGGAGGTCTGGGAACTCCCTGGGTGGCCCTGGGACCCAGAAGCCTCACCAGGAACAGGGCTAGTGCTGCCAACCCTCCCGCATCCACACTGGCACCGCCCACTCACTCAGGTTCATCTGTGGTCAGAATCCCAGCTGCTTCCCCCCAGGACCAACCAAGCACTGGTTCTCCTCCCCGTCTCCACGGACAGTCACCACACACTCCAGCTGTGTCCTGACGGGGCTCATCTGTTTGTGCCCCAATTACTGAAGTCGGGGTTGATTTATTGCATAAAAAAAAAAAAAACCCAAACGTACTCTTACCTGCTTCAAAGTTATATATGGGTGGCTTTTAATTGGTCCTTAAATTTCCCCAGAGGAGGGGAGAAAGCAAAATAAAATCTTGTCTTTTTACTGAGTGGTAACATCAATAAGAACACCGTGGGCACGTCCATGAAGGACCATGACAACAGGAAAACCCGACCAATCAGAAGCCTGTACAACTGGTGGGTATCTGTCGGCTTTCCCCAGTGATGTGGGAAAAACGTTTACCTGTTAGTAAGTTTGCTTAGTGTCTCCTGCATTGCGGGCAGACGCTTTACTGCGTGAGCCACCGAGGAGCCCCAGGTTAGTGTGAGAAACAGACCTCACTGGGGAAAAAATACCCCAAGTGCTGGAGGCCAGCTCCCCACACAGGCACCACACGCCCCTCTGGAGAACAGGAGAGGTGGTGGTCTGAGCACGTGCTTGCTTACCTCCCAAATGTGGTAATGACCTCCTACTGCCCGATTCTGTCCTTAGCAGGAATCATGTTCTGTGACTCATCTGTGCTTTATAGGCCCCTCACAGGGATGCAGTCTGCCACCTTATTTGGGCCGAGCCGTAACTGCGGTTGGCCTGCCCCTGGCATTCCTGCTGTCCTAGGTCAAGCTTTCCAAAAACACTGGAAGGCCCACACACGGTTCACCTCTGGGAACTCCGCTGCACGATGGAGACCTCACTGCACTGCTACAAGCAGAACTGAGCAGTGACAGCTGGTATCGACGGAAAAGATGGGCAAGTCACTCAAATCCTCACCACCAGAAAAGCCCCACAGTTTAGACGAACCCAGTGAGATACCATCATAGTTCAATCACGCTAAAGGCCCATCATCGCTCTATTTCCGAAAAGGCTCATCAAAATGTCTTGAGTCATAAGAATGGGCTACACTATCATAAATGGATTAATAAGAGGGATATACATCAAGATTTCTACCCAAAACTGTTAATTAAAAAAAAAGGCTTAGGGCTTCAAGGGAAAAGCTTCATTCATATCTAAGTTCCCTTTGGTGGATGATCTCATCCCTGGATGCTGCCAGATGAGAAGTGTCAACTCTTAACCAGGCATCACCCAGCAAAGCTGCAAGGACCAAGCACTGAGCCACACGCTCTTAAGAACCTGCAGAGCTCACCTGCTCTCCTGGGTGGCGTCTCTCAGCAGGTGACGTCCGGAGGAGGTGACAAAGAGCTCTCCCTGATCCTGAGCACCCACCCCACATAGGAGGCTGGTCCCGACCACACCGCTCTTATCTACGCTGTTGTGCCTGGCCCAGGACATGCTGCTTCTCGGGAGGAACTGTTCAGTCTCGGCTTGGAACTCACCAGCATGCTCCAGTTTTGTAGAACAGCTCGAGAACAGTAGCCACTTGAAGATTGCATTAATACCCACAAGACAGATTGCAGCCACCATCACACACCTGGAACCTGGGGTGGAGAGAAGAGCAGCCGTTAACACCAGTGACGTCCACGCCAGCTGGTTCTGAGGGCAAAGAGCTGAAAGGCAAAGGCCCCAGCAACAAAGGCATCTGCCTGCTGAGCCCAAGGACAAACACCACTAGGAGTGACCACGACCGTCAGGGCCACGAAGGGCATGCGGTGAGGTGCGGTGGAGTGGAGGAGGCTCTGCAGGGCGGGGGTGAGGCGACCGGCAGAGGGGGGCTCCCTGATAGCTAGGCCAGTGGGGAGGGCACCTGGAGAAAGGGGTGCCCTTCAAGAACACCAGGGTGTAAGCACCCTGGGGGCAGACTGGCAGGGCATCTGCACACATCCCCACGGGCTAGATCCCCAGGACTGGCCAAAAGCCTCAGGTACCCCGAGAGGAGGAACCCGAAACCAACTCCAGGGGCCACCCAAGACCCCACAGTCAACTCTGCTCAGCCCAAGGCCAAGGAGCCACTCTCCAGGAGAACCACCTACTAGAAAACAAAATCCCAAGGCAAACACATGAGAACACATATCCTGCTATTCCCAAGATCTGAGAATTCTGAAACACTAAAAGGGACAGAGCGTCAGGGGGCCATACATTTTTGAATGTTCTTCCTGCAGGCGTGGCTGCCTCTGAGCCGGCTGGTTTTCATCAAGAATTCCTGGTGCTGAGGAAGTCCAAAGGATGGCCCACGTGGACCCCATTCCCCACTAACATTCCTCAAGTTCTCAGCACTGCTCTTCTTCCTGGGACAGAGCACCTGCTCCAGGCAGGCTGTGTGAACTGGAGTCGACTGTACAAAGTTGACCCCAGGAGGCCGCAGGGAGACCCATGCCCTGCACTCAAAGATCGCCGCCTTAGGGCATCTCTCTTCTCAGAATCAAGGGGAAATAAAAAGTTCTCCCCAGAATTTCACTATAAAAACATTAAAAGATGAATAGATGTGATTCTACTTTCCTAGTAAAACTTGGGTTATCTGAGGACAGAAAAAATACTCACCCTACCAACAAAACATCTCCCCTCACCCAACTTTCCCCGGCCTTGTCCATACTTGCCGGATACAGGCGAGGAAGGAGGGAGACCCAGAGAGGCCCCGGGGCGGCCAGACCAAGGCTGCATTTTTGGGATGCTTGTTGTTTAAGAAATCATACTGATGACCAGATGCCACTCAGCCTCTGGACTGATGACTCAGGACTGGTGATTTAAGAGTCCTGGGACCCTAGCTTCTTGCCCCAGGTTCTGGGAGCATGGAGTTTTTATCACCAAGGCACTCTTTGCAGTTGCTAACATCAGCAACTCTTGTCTGCACACTGGGCGGGCAGACAGAATGCATGCTCTGTAGACACCCCAGGAGACGACTCCCCAAGGAACACAACACACCAGAGGGGAGTCCCAGGTGTTCAGCTTTAACTTTATGGGGAGCACGTGGGCCTTCTGAACCTCCACCTTCCACCAAGTGGAGCTGACGGTGGGAAGGGTCAGGGCAGAGGTGCAGGTGGGCTCCTGCAGGTGGCCCTGCCCTGCGCCCGTGCAGCCGCCCAGACTCTGCTCTGCTCTTTGTGAACGTCTTTCAGGGACCAGACAGGCAGCTCCCTGGTGCGCATGCTCAGGGGTCTCCCAGCCAGAAACAGGCTATGGACAAAGGGCAGGGTGGGGGCGATCACACAGTCTGGGTTTGCAGATGAGCTGGTGAGCAGACGCCTGGTGAGTCTGAACTCCCAAAAGCTGGAAGGGACGCCATGACCCCTAGTACCTGACAGGAGGCAGGTTCTCAGGCCCATCCCTACTTTTTAATGCACACAGGAAGCAGAACAGACCCACCCCAGGCTTCTGGGTGGGGAAATCATAACCAGGGCATGTAGAGACCCCTCTTAGGGCCGGGCTCATGAACGCGGGCCTCCCAGGTTTGGGAAAGCCAGCAGTGCTTTAAAGCGTCAGCCGGCTCAAGCCTGTTCACTTTGATTTAGCAAAAGAGGAGGTGAGCAGAAAAGCAGAGAAGTAAAACTGTTCCTTAAACTTGAGTAAAGTGAGGTTTGTTCTGGGGCTTCCCAGGTGACTAGTGGTAAAGAACCCGCCTGGCAATGCAGGAGACTTAAGAGACTCGGGTTCGATCCCTGGGTTGGAAAGAGCCACAGGAGGAGGAAATAGTAACCCACTCCAGTATTCTTGCCTGGAGAATCCCATGGACGGAGGAACCGGGCAGGCTACAGCCCATAGGGTCACACAGAGTCGGGCATGACTGAAGTGACTTAGCAGGTATGCACGCAGGTTTGCTTTAGAAAAGGAACCCCATGTAAATATGGGCAAGCTTTCATATTTGCTCCTGTGTACAAGGAAGCACCTGCTACCCTTGACTTTTGCCTTTTTTTCTTGTTCTGCATTTCTCCATTAGCCACTCTCACCACCTGACCTACTGTGTCTTAGTAGTTTATTCCTCTTCTCCGTCTTAGAATGTCTCCGCCAAGGCAAGGGTTTTGTCTGCTCTGTCCACTGCTGTATATGCAGCACCCAGAAGAGCACCTTATGCCCGGCAGATCTTTACTGAATACTGATTGTGTTAATCTACTTCAGTGTGATTGAAAGACCTTGGTTCACAGAAGAAAGGGAATGGTTCTTGGGCCTCTTCTAGGGAGAAGGCAGGGGTGATTGCAAGAACCACAGCAGTTATCAGGGTACCATGAAGACTGCCCTTCCCACCCTGCTAAACTCTTAAGTTCTGCCTGGATATCTAGGCTCCTGGACTCTGGATGATAGCCACATACCCAAGGCTCTCCTGTTCACAACCAAAGACAGACTAGGCCATTCCTCTCTGAAAGTAAACAAAAGGAACAAACAGCTTCAAATTCCAGCTTTGTTATTTCTCTTGCTATGTCCTCCTTTGATTGGGTGAGGCTGTAAAGTATATGTGCCTATAGTTTCTATGCTGTGGTTTTGGTCCACAGCCAGGAAAATTTCATGAATTTCTAATGAACACTCTCACATCCACTCCAACTCTCTCACATCCACTCCAACTCTAACACTCTTTCTTCCCCCTTTTTTCTGATTTACTTAATTATATTTGGAAATGCAGGAAAACTGCATAACCAGGAACTCCAACCAGGAAAACTGCGTAACCCTTATTCCTTCTAAGGAATGACTACAGACTTGCTCGGGTGTCCTGTTCTCAAACCATCTGGGAAATTGATCACTTCCAATCAGTATTATGTATTCTGGGACTCTCTACCACATGGCTGAACCATCAGCAAAACTCTGTAGTGAGGTGCACACACTGCAACCAGACCAAACATCATCTGTCAGGCAAGATGTTGAACAAATTAGAGTCAGTAACACCCAACCATTGAACAACCACTCTTCTAAAGGTCTTACACCACTGATGGTGGTCCACACGCACACCCACCTCCTTAGGAGCATCCTGAGCAGTAATTCTCCTTTCACTCTGAAATATGTGTCCATGGCTCTTGCCCATTAGAACTTAAGCTCTTCAGGGGCACGGGCCTAGTTTCACGCATTTTTACATCTATCACATAGTAGATACATAACGTGTTTATTTAAAGAATAGAGAGCTCATTTCCTTTTCTAGTCACTGATTTCCCTTTAGAAGTAAGAGCTCAGCGTGGGTCAATCAACAACTCAAATGTATTAACGTGTCTTTTGTTACCCCAATGTTCAATATTCACTTACATAACCAACCACTGGCCACAAGCATTAGTTTCTGCAACACCACCCCCGCTCCCAGTCAATAATGTGTTAAAAAATCCTTGAGGGCCCCCCAGGGGGACAGGCCTGGAGTCTTCAGGGTCCAGAAGGAGGCAGCCCTGACATCTCCCAGGTCTTCGTGTCTGACACCAGATGTCACTCCTGCTCCTGTTCTGGGGCCCTTCCCAGTGAGTGTGAAAAGGCCGCGTGGGTCACCACTGGTGACTCAGTGGCACTTACCCCTCACTTAGCCTTTTCAAGAGACTCATTCTGCTATAACATGTTGGCCATTGCAGCAGCGCCACTGTTTTCAATTCTAACTTACATTTCCCTACGATTACTCAGCCTGGATTATTAGCTGTCTCGGAAAGGGCTTGGTCCAAGAGGCTGGATGGAGCCTGAGTCATGGGGCCCTACTGAGCTGGTCCAACTTCAGGCGGGACAGGAGACTGCAGCCCCAACTGCAAGTGCAGCATAATGAGCTCAGGGATCTGTCTTCCTCCCTAAGCACCTCCTCGCCCCACTCGAGTCCCTCAGACCCCAAGGAAGGGCGCCTGGCCCGTGGCCCGAGTTTATCTCAGAACAAACGATGCAGCCACAGGAGATATGATATCCTTATGTGGATCCGACAGTGTCTTAGAAGTCGTACTTCAAGGGGAGTGGGGTGGGGGGTGGGGGCAACTGCCAGCCCTTCTCTGGAGGCCATGCCCACACTAGGTCTCTAGGGAAAGGAGGGAGCTCTCTTCAGCTGCTTACTGATCACCACGTCTTTGTTCTAAACGCTTAAAGCAAAATCCTCCCTTAGGCCCTATGCCACCACTACCACCTTTTGCCAACTGGAAATGCCAGCCTCTCATGCAGCTTTCCTTCAGCATCCGACACTGCGGACCAAGCAGCTCAACAGTGCCCCCCACCCCGGCCCCGGGCGGCCCCGGCTCCTGGTACCTCTTCATTGCAGACAAGCTGACTCCTGACAGTTGGGGGAGCCTCCAGGTCCTGTCCCACTGGCCTCCCCTCCGATGTCATTCATCTCCTCAACTGTTAGCTGATGCTCAAAAAAAGCCAGATCTACATTCCACCCTGTGCTCTCCTTCATGAGCGTCAGTTTTCGGTTTTCACTTCTAGGTGAATGCCTACCAGCCTCCAAACACGAAGAGAGAAACATGGTCGTGGAAGAGAGAGGTGCGTGGGGACAGTGTCTTCCTGAGCTTGTAACACAACCGTGCTGGCCCGTTTCACCCGCTAAGGGAGAAGGTTCCCACAGAATGGAATGACTAAGGCTTTTCAGAACAAAGACACAATGGCTGGGGATATATAAATCAAGTGTGAAAGTTAATTATGGGGAATTCTGTGGTGGTTGAGTAGTTAAGACTTCACCTTCCAATGCTGTGGGTGCCTGTTCAATCGCTGGTTGGGGAGCTAAGATGCCATATGCCTCATGGCCAAAAAAACCAACCAAACCAAAAAACCCTCCTATAAAACAGAAGCAGTATTGTAACAAATTCGACTTAAAAAATGGTCCACATAAAAAATCATAATAATAAAAATTAATTATGGGCCTGCATATTGATATGAAGCATGGACTTAGGAAATTCTGTACTTAAAGGGGACTCTGGAACACCTCAAAACAAAATTTGTGTTTTCAGACAGGGGAAAAAAGTCTCCCTTAAATAACAAACTTTAAGATGTCACAAAATATTTTAAAGGAACATTTTAGATATCTACCACGAACATTTAAAATACAATTGTCATTCACTAACATTACCGTTTCATTCAAGTGTATTTTAACACACAGAAAAGAACATCATTCCAGAATAAAGGACAAATACAAGCAGCGTTAAGGGAAGAACACTGGTTTTTCCCCTTTCATCAGATTAGTGACAAGCACTGACAGATGACTACTGGTCCGAGGGTTATAGGTATCGGTGCCACTGGTTTAGGTTCTGAAAGAGGTGAGGGCAAGTTTTCCCAAGGCATGCTCTAAGTAAAACCTGAGTCTCCTAAGATTCTCTGAGAAAAGTGTTTCCTGGTCTCAAGTTTGAGAAATACTGTTGCATCCTAGAGTTTCCTGATCTCAACGATTCACGATGCTCACATTGTTATAAAGGTTCTGAGAATTGCTTGGTGAAGAAATCTTTTTAGCTCCAACCCTGCAAGCATTTAAGTCTCTACCCAAGGACAAGTACTCTTTGACCATACTCAGAAATACACTGGGTTAGGGGAAGGAAAGGTACAATCGTAGCTTATTGAAGTTGATGTCTTCCAGTACAAAGATGTCATCCCTCAACTTACTTATTGCCAGAGGAAGAATCCTGATGGGTTGGTGTGGACCACCCCTGGGGGGTGAGATTTCTGAGGCTCTGATGCTTATTGCTAATCCTCCCGTTAGGTGAGGCTCTGGCCTTCTGACCCAGGACGAGAGCCCTCTGGAAGTCCTGACCTTTTATGGTACCCAGAATGTCAGCAAGTGAAATCTGCCCTCGGCAGTCCCCCTGGAAATGGAAATGAAGGGGACCTGAGCCCCCAGCTGAGACTTCAGGTCAACAGGGCAACCTGCCTGAGGAAAGTGAACCCCAGAGCTCTCCGGGCCATGCGGGGTTCCTGGGGTGAGTGGAACGACCTCGGACAAGCCCAGGAAGCACCTAGGAGTGGGTGCTGGGGCAGGATGGGGGCCACCCAGTTACAAATGTCTGCTCTGTCCTGGGCTCGTCCAGTTGCAGGACACAGTTCTTGTTGAAATCAAGTACTTACGTAGGATTCAGCAGAACTGACGGGACTTCCAGCCCTGAGAAGTAGCCTCGGAGGGAGGGAGCCAGCGCATCTGGAAGACACGTGGGGAGAAGGCTGTGAACCAAGGCCCCGGACGCACGTTCACTCCTCACAGGGCGGCCAGCAGAGCCCCCACCCCATTCACTGTTCCCAGGTCCTTGCCTGCGGGCAGCTCCCCATCAGGGGCTGAAAAGCATCAGAGCCACATCCTGAGAACGCCTCCACAGGACCATGCTCTCAGGGGTCCCCTGCTCCCAGCCTCCTCTATAGCCAACAGCCAGTGCAGGGCTGGAATCTGCCCAGTGAGCCGCCATCCCCACGTTCACCCAGCATCACCCAGGTTGGGGGGCCAGCCTGCTCAATGGCTGGAAACTTTCTCTTTGATCAGGAAGGGACGGTTCCTGACACCATCCATGCCAGTGGTCTGGCCAGGACGGCTTTTGAGAATCTGCTCCTGTGCTTTTAGAAAAAGCGTCTGGGAACTGTGGGGGGTGTCTGGTATCCCATGCCCTCTGCTCACTCTGTGGGGCCCAGCCTCTTCTGTTAGGTTTCCAGAATACAAGGCCAGCCCTACCCACAAACGGACTGTGATGCTGGGTACACGTGGCAGAATGTTCTCCATCCTGTACCGAGGAAAATGTGAAAATAACAAAAGGGCAAGTGCCCTTCAGCTGCAACAGATGTCCAACTATTGGCATCGTGGGCTTTGCCCCTAAGCATTTGGACAGAGGTGAGAGATGAGAGATCCCTGTTTACCGCTGCTTCCGTTTATACTCCCCACCAGCCCCTGAGCAACACAGGAAGCAGCTCTGGGGTTGGGGGAAGGCGGGCAAATTACAGGAAAGGCAGAGGCTGCTAGCAGGGGAGGTGGTACCCTCCCCAGCACAGGAGGAGGAAGACTGCGCTTCATTTCGGGTCATGGGAGCTCGTTTCTAGAGTGGAATGCGATGCTGGGGGGAACTTTACCCTGGCAAGCCAACTTACGTGGCTTAATAAAATCAAATCTGCCAGCAGAACCCCTTTTTCACAGCCATCTTATTCATATCTCCAAAGCGTGAACAGATGAAGCAGCCCTCTGGCTGAGCCCGAGGTGCAGAGGGCCTGGAGACCTTCCACCTCCTCTCACCTGATGGGTACAGGTGGGGAAATCTGCCGAGGGCTGGGTATTCCGAGTGGTGTCCACCGTGGTCAGAGCCCGGTGGGCCTGGGGCTGGGTCAGCGCTCAGGCTCCTCCAGCTCTAACTAGACTCTACAAGCTGGGCTGACCCTGGCCTTTCCCCGTGGGTCACATGCAAAAGTCTGCAGAGCTCCTTCGACCCCACGGCATCCTTCACAGAGTGACTGTGTCCCTTCTATGGTGAGGGGCCACACTGGGGGACACCATCCCTTCCTGGAGCAAAGCGGTCTGGCCTCGCTCACTCCATATACCAAGGGTGTATGGAGCTTCTGCCCAACACCAGGACTCCGTTTCTTGGAAGCCCTTGGGCCGGCTGTGCCTTAGAGACCCGCCAGGGCAGAACATCACTTATGACTAGAAATGGGTTTACCAGCCAAAGTGGAGCCCCTGTATTGGGAGGGCGAAGCTGTATTCCTGAGGAGGCGGGGGCAGCAGCTGGTACTGAAGCTCTTTTAGGACTGAACCAGAGTCTTTTAAATACTCATAGCAACGCAGGGGACACAGATCAAACCTTCTCATGCAGGTAGGCTAAAAACATGTCACATGGGGAATTTAGGGGGTGCAGAACAAAGGAGGGAAAGAGAGAAGGGGAAACGTGGGAGGCAGGGGCAGAGGGAGAGAGGGAGGGTAGAGGAGGAGAAGGCAGAAGGGAGAGACACAAAAGAAAAAACTCATACCTACCCATGGCTTACGGCTTTGTGCATCTGAATCCACTTGCTCACTAAGCAAAGGGCAGAGTTGGAGCTGCCTCCCTGAGACAGGTAGTAAAGGATGGGGCAGGGGCACAGCCCCGTGGCAGGTGGGGGGCTGGGACCTAGACACACAGTGGAGGGGGGATGGGTCCGAGTGCACCGGGGTTGGGGGAGCAGTGGCGGCGGCTGGTGAGGCCCAGGTGCGGGGCTGGGGCATGGAGCCCAAGGCGCGCTGGTGTTTCACAGGAGCCCAGGGAGAGGGGGGACGCAGGGTGGATGGCATGACTCCCATTTCGGTGCAGGTGACGGTGACAAGGAGACCCACCCCGCTATCTGATCCCGCACATCCGCTCCAGCCTCTCCACTGCACACACAGCCTCACACTCTCCAGGGCACCTGCCTGTGGTGGGGACTGGAGCCCCGCGGGGGATGGGCAGGCAGATGCTGAGCCAGGGGCCAGAAGCCGGGCTCAGCTGAGCAGAGGTACAGTCAGCCCATGGGCTGGTCCTCACGGAAGGTGAGGGGGCAATGGGCCTGAGACCCACTGTGACGTGGCCACTCTTGCACATGCCCAGAAGGTGGGCTCTTCCCCGCCGCACCGTCCCCCTCAACCAAAGGCTGCCTCCTTCCAGCTCCACGGGGTGCAATGCTATCCCCCTTTCAGCAGGAACTGGCCTAGCCTGCACTTGTCATCAGCAACGTCCCCGTGCCCGAGGAGGGCAAAGCATCGGCAGAGCTCATGGGGCAAAACACACAGGCAGCCAGCCCCGGGGGAACAAGTGTTCTGTGCTAATCGCCACCCTCCTGAGAAGAGGGTTCATCCTTACACCCACTCAGACTGCCGTTCTGCTGGGGTTTCTGGCTCTCAGTCACTTGTGGCCACTCCTGCCCGGCGCCTAGGGGCTACTTAGATGTGTCATAAACATTGGGGAAACCCATGACTCGGTGACTCTGGCTCGAGGGACCATCCAGCGTGGCTGACCTTCCTAAGGCCACCGTCCTGTTCAGCAGAAAAATGCACGTGTGTTCGACCCCATGTACACAACTGCATGCTCACAGTGTTGTGTGCAATTCCAGGGGCCTCAGAAGTCCCTGAAAGAACCTCTAACATAACAGATAAGATCCAACCAGAGACTGCTAGACACCACGCAGCCTGCGACTCGTGAGTGAGCAATGTGGAAGACCCTGGCGCTTCCACTAGAGCCTCATCCTGACACTTGACAGTCATCCCTATTTCGATTCACCATCCAGGGAACACACTGGGATTCGCCATCACACTTCTTGAGGAACGCTCCTCCCCAGGGCAGCAAGGGTAACCCTGGAGTCTCTACCACCTCAGCATCATACCAGCTCTAGTGACTGGTGACAGACAGGAGGAGGAGAACAGCCAGAGAAGAAAGGACTCAGTGCAAAAATAAAGTGCTGGAGAAGAGGAGGAGATACCCTTAAAATATCCATCCTCTTGCATGTACAGATGAGGGACTAAGGCCCAGAGGATTCAAATACAGAGACTTCACATCCTAAATAGTGTTGCCAAGCATAGGAAGACCTTGACTGGGCTCCAGAGTGGGCTTCCTGCCTCACCCAGTAGCTCTCCTACAGCGTTTTGAGGAGCAAACACGGTAAAGCATCCAAAGGGCTACTATTTCATTGTGCTCTTCCTTCCTAGTGACAATGCCATCGTTATCCCACTTGCCTTTAGAAACAGTCATGGGAAGTGCTTACTAGGTGGCTAGTTCAACTCCTGGGAGCCACCATTAATAAACACCCCTTGGTTTAGTGATTTTCTTCTCTGTGGATTCAAGGGACAAGTCTAGACCAGTGGTTCTCAGAACATGGTCCCCCGACCACTAGCATCACCTGGGACCATGTCCGAAATGCAGAAACTGTTAGGGGGAGGGCTCAAGCACCTGCATTTATCAAGTCCGCCAGGTAAAGCTGCTGCATACGCATGCTCAACTTTGAGAGACCCTGCTCTTGAACAAGGTTTCCTAAAGGGCAGCTGGAAGGAGTGAGTCACGCTCTGCACTCAAGTGCGTTTGAGAGAAAAACGCACCGTCTCAGCAGATTCTAGATCCACATCACTACGGGAAAGGCTCCGAGAAGTTGAAACAAACCTGTCTGGCCTGATTTCATCCTGGGTTTCCCAAGTTTATTGGATCACATCATCTTTTAAATTACATAAGTGTTGCAAAATGCTGGTCTGGAAAGTGCCTTCCAGTGGTGACATTTGGCGGACATGGGAAGCTGAGCACGCCGATGCGTCAACCAGCTCTTGAACAAACCTAATCAGAGGTAGGCGATCAGCAAACCAGCTGGTTCCCTGGCTGTCTGATCTACAAGTCACACTCGCGACTTCCCTTTCCTAAGGCGGGTGCTGGGCCTGGATGCAGACTTTCCGGCACCGCATTCAGAACTGAACTCTCTCTCCTCTTGAAGACATGGAGATTTTTAGGCGGGTTTTTCCCACTGTCCCCAACACAGAGCCCTGAAGACCCTGCCAGAGCTTTCTCAGCCACGAGCCACCAGACACTAGCCACTCTTACGCTATTTATTCATGATCAACTCTGCCTCCACTGACTCGAGCTCTTAAGGCTCCGCTCTTAAGTGGTATCACCAAATAAACAGGTCAGGTCCCACAGCACAGTCCGCTGCAGGCTGTGGAGAGGCAGCCAAGCTGGACACCTCCTCTGGTCCAAGTACAAACTCACCCAACAGACCCCAGTGATGATTCGCAATTACAAAATGATGATCCTCATGATGGGATGAATTAACAGGATTCTGTGAAACAGCAATCTTCCCTATTTCTAATAAGGCATTCACCAAACCCAGAACACTTGCCAGGAATTTCTCTACCCCACAAGATGAGGCCCATTGAGGGCCATTCCCTAAAGGAACGTCCACCCCCACGGTCTCCCTTCCGCCCCCTTCTACTCTTTTCAAGGACACAGAAGACAACTGCAATCAGCATTTCTTACTATTTCTTTTACAATACTCTTTGCCTGGGGCGATTAAGCAGTGGCTGTTACCTAGACAAAAACGTCAAGATTTCTGTGAACAGCTTCAAAGGTTGAAGTCTGCCATCTGACCCACTCGAACAGCCAGAGGGGGTGGGGGTGGCTGGGAGAGGAGGCTGAGGCCAGGCCCCAGCCCTTGACCTTGCACCATCTCCAGGTCTGAACGGTGTGAGGTTGCTGAGGTCTGAGTCCAGGCAGCCACAGGGTCTAGATCCCAAGAGCAAGGTCCTAGGCCAGTGAACCGCTCCCGCTAAGACCGATCAAGGCCAGGCCTAATTAAACATAACCCTTCAGGGGATCGTCTTCTCTTCTGGTCTTTTCAGATCTCTCCCCGTCTCTCCTCAGCACCACCTCAGCTCGCGCTTCCAAACAGCCATGCGAAATGTGCTCAGACATCCCAGAAGTTCACTCAGGACGCCACTCGGGTTGAAGGCACCCAGGCGTGTAACACCCTGTGTCAGATTAAGTCCGCAGTGCTGGCTGGTCATCCATATTTAATTCTGTCAGTCTGTTAATTTTTAACTATGTTTGCTATCAAGGGCCATTAGAGGTCTCCAGGAGCCATGGTTGGTGGAGCGAGAAGCGCTCAGTGGCAGAGCGGATGAAACTTGGATAGTCGGGGCGTCCCACTTTCCCCTCCTGTCACCGAGTTCTGGCCTTCCCCACCGGCAGCGCGGGCCTTGAATAAAACATGATTCCATTTGGAGCTCGTTTTCCTTTTCGCCCCTGTCATGACGGGTTTTCTTCACGGAGTTCACTTGGTTTTTACGGCGCCTGCGTCTTTTAATTCCAAAGTTTCTTGGTAGCCTTTCTTGGTTTTGCTCCCGAAGCAATTTGAATCCACGTCCTCTCAGATGGTATCTGGGGACTTGTCCCACCAGAGGCCAAACACCTGGGTGGACAGCCAGTGGAGCTGGCCCCAGCCACCCCTCAGCTCACGCCAGGGCCCTTCTTGCCTGATTCCAGATGCTTCTCTAATTTACCAAAGTGTGAAGCCTGGGCCCTCGGGTTTCTGCAGGCGGGGGTACCAGTCCTGAGCCCCTGCATCCTAACTGCTTCTTAAGCTACAGAGAAAGGTCCCAGGCATCTCTTCTTGACCAAGAAAAAAAAAAAGGAAATGAAGAGCTATTTTAACAGTAATTACTACTCTATGCCAAGCACTTTACTCTTTGTCTCAAAATAATCCCATGAAATAAATGGTTCATTCTTCCTACTTACAGATGAGGCAACGGAGGCTCAATGAGGTAGCAAAATCAACACAAGAAAAGCCTGCCTAAAACCTCAAAGTCAGGAGCATGGGCAGAACCTGTCATTAAAATTCAGCCTGCTGGACTTTCTGCACCCTCCCACTCCGACAGGCAGACGGCTCAGGAGTGAACGGACGGTCCCAAAGGGCAGCACCCAGGTGAGACTCACGGAGCTTTGGGGGCTCTCCCTGGTCACGAGGTTGGAGGGATGCAGGTTGGGGGAAACACACAGCGTTGCGGGGATGTAGCCTTACAGATGGAAAAAAAAAAAAGGAACCTGGAAAACACAGCTCCCCCCAAATGAAGGCAATCCTGCCACCTGCCCCCACTGTCAGGAAATCTGCCCAGGACGGGGGGTGTCTGTGCCCCTGCAGCCGGAGCTGCGGCCTTGATCAAAGGAACCACCAGGCCTACCAACCAGACGGAACATTGGCTCTGGACTACTCTGAGGCTGGTGAGGCCAGGGCAGAGGCGTATGTCGCTGCCTTATGAAGAGGCTCCTTAGGTCTTCAAATACCGAAGAGCAGAGGAGGTAAGGGCAAGACACAGGACAGGTGGGACACAGAAGGTAGAAGTGGGCAGAGCATCTCCTAGGCCAGGCGTTGGCTCTGGGGGTGGGGAGGCGGTGTTCAGCCACCAGAACTACGAGGATCATCTCCCCTGCCCCCCAAGGCACACAATGTAACCCCATCACCTGGACACCAGGCTGGAGCTGAGTCATAGCAGAGACTGGAGGGAGAATGAGCTAGAAGGCCCAAGGAAGGACAGCCCGGGTGACCAGCAGCTGAAGAGCTCTGAGTAAAGGAACACATGCAACCACTGGTCTCTGGGAACGCAGCTGTTTCCTGTCAGGGACAGGCGTGTCCAGGCCTGGCCAGGGGGGAGGGGGGCTTCCTCCAGGATCCACGTTCTCCCAGAGCCGGCACTGGCTGCAGGGACCACAGTGCTGATGCGGGCAGGCATTGCCCGTGGCGGTGGGGACCGTTATTCAGGCCTCATCTCCTCAGCCGCTCCCCAGCCTCTGGTCTTCCCTTGGGCTGCAGCCATGACGACTCTGCGTTCCCACTGGTGTCCAGACGGGCTAGACGTCTGAAGTAGCACAGTTCGCGGGGGTAGCTAGTCTTGGGCTCCCTTCTCCTTGAAGATTCAAATGCCCCTTGAAAGGCTAACATTTTCTAAGCCAGGCACCCGTTTTACATGAGGAATTTTTAGCTCCACTTTGAGTGTTAGTTGCTTAGTTGTGTCCGACTCTGTGACCCCACAGACTGTAGCCTGCCAGGCTCCTCTGTTCATGGGATTTTCCAGGCAAGAATACTGGAGTGGGTTACCATTTCCTTCTCCAGGAGATCTTCCCAACCCAGGAATCGAACCCAGGTCTCCCACCTTGCAGGTGGATTCTTTTAAGGAAATTGAGTCAAGGTCACAGAACCTGTAAATGGCAAAGCCCGCATTTGACCAAGGAGTCCCAGAAACCTCAGGCCTTATGGGGTTGACAGGGAAAGAGCCCCCTAGGGAGGGGCTGGAACAGGAAAGGGGGCCCGGTGCTCACCAGAGGCTGGGCCGTGAGCACCACGCCAACCCATCTTCCGTCTCCTATGGGAGCCAAGCCAGGGGCTCTCAGGTGACCAGAAAGTCCAACAAAAACAGGGAACGAGACAAGGCTGGTGCGATCAGGAGACAGACTGCCAGGGCGTGGTTTCCCCGCCCCTACTCTGACCTTCACGGAGTTGCAGGTTTAAAGAGAAAAGCAAATGTCAGAGGATTAATACTTTATTTATGCCCGAGAACAATTCAAAGCCTTGAGCTGATCTGCCTCAAAGGCAGTCCTTCAAGGCTGGGGTCTCTGGGGCAGAGGCCAGCCCCAGGGCTACAGGATAAGATATGTTTGGGAAAGCCAGACCTCAAGGATGAGGCTGTCAGGGGGAAGAGAAACCACGCCCGAACCTCCTGACGCCTCCCTTTCCTCTGGGAGGCT
Source organism: Tragelaphus eurycerus (assembly GCA_935064755.1). NCBI lineage: Eukaryota > Metazoa > Chordata > Mammalia > Artiodactyla > Bovidae > Tragelaphus > Tragelaphus eurycerus. Next base: position 2,893,976 of record CAKXYN010000034.1, on the reverse strand, counting down.
GGCAGCTGGTGAGGGAATGAAGTCGCCTCCGGGGTTCAGCTCTCAGGCCCAGCATTTCAACACTGGCTGCTGCCTTCCGAATAGGAGGGAGAAGCTCAAGGAACAGAGTCCCCCGTGCGAGTCCCCAGGAGCACCTGGGTAGGAAGCCAGCACCGCTGACCCGCTGCCAGGCTGTGCGCTCACCCGAGTCCAGTCACACCTACCTCCCTCACCATGCCCCCCCCCCCGCCTCGACCAGCTATGCACCACGCTTAAACCCGACTCACATCAGACCATGCTGCTGCTGCTGCTGCTATGACTCTGTGTGACCCCATAGACGTCAGCCCACCAGGCTCTCCTGCCCCTGGGATTCTCCAGCCAAGAAAACTGGAGTGGGTTGCCATTTCCTTCTCCAATGCATGAAAGCGAAAAAGTGAAAGTGAAGTCGCTCAGTCGTGTCCGACTCTTAGCGACCCCATGGACTGCAGCCCACCAGGCTCCTCCATCCATGGGATTTTCCAGGCAAGAGTACTGGAGTGGGGTGCCACTGCCTTCTCCGTCAGACCACGCTGCTTCATCAGTATTCGCTATGGGGGCTCAGTGACAGAGGAGATTTGCTTTAAAAAAACAAACAAGAAGTTTACAAATGCAGTTCTAGAAACTGCAGTGTCTGGGGTGAGGACCCGGAGGTCAGGACACCCACATGTCACCCTAGGCCATCTCTCCCTCATGACTTCTCTTCCCTATTTGCCTATGTGTTTTTCCCATGGTCCATTTTGGCATTTATTTTAGGTCTAACCTTTAGGATTTTTCCAGTGTGTCACAAGGAGACCTCCCCAGGGGCCAGTCTTGCCCCGGGAAGTCTGTCGTTTCATCTGAAGACCTTGTGTTCACAGGCAGGTGATGCGCTCCAGTCACAAGCTGCAGGGCAGCCCCGGGACACAACATGCAGAGACTCAGGGCAGATGGGCCCGCCCAGGACCTGCTCGCTCAGTCCCACTTACCTGTGCAAGTTCCTGGCTCAATTCAGGGTGACTCTGGTCAAGGGTAAATGGTATTGCTTCCAAATTGTGGGAGAGGACAGTGTGTTTTATTGGCTTCCTCTCAGCCCCATTGGCAAGTAGACCAAAAGCAAAAATGAACTCAGACTTAAAAAAAAAAAAAAGCTGAGATGTGTGAGTATGAGTTAGAGGAATTGTGTGGATTCTCTTCCGCGCGCACCTTTCCTAAAAGTCGTGAATGAAACCTTCCTCCCTTGTTCAGTGACTCGCATAATACACTTAATACATTTCAAATACCAACGATGGTGAAAGCAAGCAGGATGAGTACTTCTTAAAATGTGAACGATCTTCTCAGAAATCAGCTGCTCTCTCATCTCTAGAAGTACAAAAGGCAGTACGGCTTACAGTCCTTCTCCAGTAATTCTTTACAAGTGCGATGTGATGTCCAACACGCATCGTCAACGTAGCCATGGAGGCACCATCCAGGCTGGGCAGAAGTAGAGAAATGAAGCATCAACTCCTTTGCAGCAATAATTTCTGTCTTTCCTGGATCTTCCTTCTGGATCAGACAGACTGGAAAAGACATCCATCCTTGTTGAAGTGGCAGCTCCCGGCAGGTGTGACCCACGGATGCTAGAGTGAGCAACTTCTAATACGCAGCTCTGATGGTTCAGGAGCCCAAGAGGATACAGGCAGCAGCGGCCAGGCCTCGGCCCTGGACCAAGTCTCCCCGGGATGCTGGCTCCTTCTCCCATAGAATGTGTACTCAGCGTCCTGGGCCCAGCTCTCCCCAAATTTCAGTCAGAGATAACATCTTAGCTCCAAAGTCGCATCACCGTGAAAAACAAAACGCCGAAGTCTACTTGAGATCATTTTTGCTCTAATTAAAATTTTTATTGAAATCTCTCAAACGTTACCAAGAAATAGTTTTTGCAAAAGGGAGGGAAGGGAAAAACAAACAACAACAACAAAAAACAGCTAATTACAAGCAAATTCAACATGGGAGCTCCCTCTGCTGGTCTGCAGTAGGTTGATATGTTACAAACACATTCCCAGAGACAAATCTAATTTGCTGGAGAAGTGGACAAAAGACAGGTGTGTTGGGCTTTGCCTCAGGAGAGAAACACTAGAAGAAAAAAAAAAAATCCATGTCTCAAAACAGAGCACAACATCACCAAGAAAAGCAAAATCATCTCAAAGCTGATCTCCAAAGACATATAATAAGATTTCCAGAACAAAAACGGAATTAGCCACTAAGGGGACGCTCCATTCTGGTCTTCCCCTCTGCTCTACCTCCAGTTAGTAAAAATCTCTTAGGCCTTTTGGGTGATGGTTAAGTTCTGAGTCCCTCGTCTCTGCCTCCAAGTTTCTTCTTATAGGCTTCTCATCTACTTAGAGAAGAAAAAGATCCAAGGAGTCATTGGAGCAAGGCCTCTCCACAATTCCATCAAAGAATTAGTCTCTGGTGAGCTAAGGTGTGGACAGAGCTGGGAATCAGGTGACCTGACTCTGGCCATGGCAGAGCCACGTGCAGACTTTGGACAACTCTCTGCATCTTCTCCTGTCTGTGTCCTCATTTGTAAAATGGGTCAGACCAGCTGATCTGTCAAGCCTCTCCCAGTTCATTCTACGATTCTCATATCGGACAAAGACATTTAAATAACCATATCTGTTGATCAGTCTTTGCAACACAGAACTCAGGCTTGTACTGGGAATGACCCCCAACAAGAAGCGGGGTTGAGCGCAAGGATCTCACACTGGTATCAGATGAGAGTCCCACCAGCTCTAGGGCTGATGTAGCGATGCCAAGTGGATGCCCGGCTGGGAAAGCCTTTGAGGCTTTGAGACCAAGAAGCAGCTCACGGGGAACATGCCACCATGGGCGGTACACATCCCCGAAAGTCAGAACAGGAGAGTCCATTTATCTTGGCACCGTCTCTCCTCATCCTTTCTCACAATGGCCTGGGCTTTCGGATCTCTCATTCCCGGTCCTGTTCGGCCAGTGTCAAGTCTTGCTTTTCCCGGGCAGTGGTGAAAAGGCTTTGTGGCTGATTAACCAAAGCCATGGGTATTTAGAAGACCATGCAAACCTGGCACCATTTCATGGTATTATTAACATGGCCTCGACAGTCAATGGATCTGTATCTAGGCAGTCCAGGAAGAGGACGAAGGGGTCTATTACACAGCCCAGATGGCGGGGGTGCGCCACCAACAGAGAGGATTTTTTGAGTTGCTCCACACGGCCTCTATGAAATTATGCCTGAGGCCCCCAGGAACATTCTGATAACCCAGCAGAAGGCGTCTGCTGGTTCTCTTTCCCTTTTTCAGCTCTGGCTGCCTGCCGTTGCAAGGGTGACCAAGCACCGACGTGGACAAAGGTGGAAAGAGCAGCACGGGAAGGAAAAGCGAACAGCACGGACAATCCAGACTGAGGGGCACTCTTGGAATAACCCTGTTATTCTGTTTTCTGTGCCAAGTGCTGCCACCACCAGCACCTACGTGTTTCTCCACTACTTGGACTCTTTCCACCCGCCTCTCCCAACTCTGAAGGTCCAGGCACGGAGGCTTTTTCTTTGTAGGTTGCCTGCACGGTACCTGAGAGGCCGGGTTGTCCATGCACAATTGAAGCATTGACAACTGAGCTGGAAGGGAACGGAAGGATGTCCATCTAACAAGACTCCTGAGCCCACGGCCTCCCTGTGAGAACCCTCACCGGGGCGGCTGGTAGGTGTCGTGCACAACACAGTTAAGTTCTGTACCACGTAGAAGAGTGTCATGTCACAAGGGTTTTCTGGCAAGCTGTTGATTTCACCTGGCCTGGTCAAAAACACTAAGCAAAACAACGCCCTCCCCTCCAAACCTGTGCAGGCTGATATTTCAAAAACAGGATTTCTGCTTTTAGAGGAGTTCACGTGGAAAAAGACAAATGACAGCTATATTCTTTCTCTCTTATTTGCTATTGATCATCACTCTGGATCCTAACATGGATTACTACTGCTTGCAAGAAAAGAAAAGCTAAGAGAAACAATTTTTTTCCCCCAAGGGAAGAGAAAGCGTTCGTAAGTAGACAGTAATCTTTGTGAAAAAACACTGGAGTTTGTTTATAAAACTCAGGCTATTGTTAACTGAGAAAGAAAGCCGGTCAAAAGACACACCTTGACCCTGACTTCTAATTACATTTAAGACACTATATGGTTACCTCCTTTCCCAAAGGGTCTCTTAAAAATAAACCGAAGTGTGAGAATCTGGTCTTCAACACATGTAGGATAGCACACAGCCTTCCTCCTAAAACTCCCGACATGCCCCCTTCATCACTCGAGCTCCCAGAACACACGAGAACTCTCCATACAGACAAACACACGCAGACACACAACTCCAGGGCCACGCGCACGCCTCCCTCCGCGGTCCTTTCACACGACAAGGCACACATGTCTGTGCTCCCCCAGCTGTGCTCGAGCCGGCTGGGGGACGCCTAACCCGGGCCCCGTCTCCCGTGTGTGTGACATGAGGTGAGATCATTAAGGAAGAGAGTGGTGTTGTCTGGGGGGCGGGGCAAACGTCAGGCAGTGGGTGATGTCACGGCTGTCAGACGGTCCTCAGAAGTCCCGGAGGAGTGGCGGCTGATCGAGAGGGGGACATTAATCTCTCGGAGGTGGATCTGTTAGCCGGAGCGGTGTTAGTCGTACGGTGTGCTCTGGGGAACCAGGTTGGAAAGGACGGGTGCTGGGGTGAGTGGAGTCGTGGCCGAGGGGCGTCAATTACCTGGGCATGCAGTGAAGCGGGGTAGGTGAAAGCAGGAGGAGGCAGCGCAGGCGCTAAGTCCGCTGGGTACAGAGGGTACGGGGCCCACACTTCAGGGCTACTGGGGTAAAGTGCAGGCACTGTGAGCTCATCTGCAAGACAAGAAGAAGGGGACAGTTAGTGGCCACCCCGCCGCCGGCTCCGAGTCGCAAACACACCTGCGCGCCCGAGCCTCTGGCCCAGGCACGGGTCATGTCGCTCTCAGCCGCTGCATCACCTGTTGGCTCCGGTCTCCTAAACACCGATCACTGACCGGTACATACAGAATTGGGGAAAAAAAAAAAAAAAAAAAAGCTCAAGGGCTGGGATGGACTGGGCGTGATGGAAGGGAGGCTCAAGATGGGGGGAGGGGGTCTATGTCTCCTTATGGCCGATTCACGTTGTTGGATGGCAAAAACCAACACTGTCAAGCCATTCTTCTCCAATTAAAAATAAATTTAAAATTCGTAAGAAATTAAACATATTTCACACTTATTTAAAAAGTATAAATTTATACTATATAATAAGTTCCTATATAACTATATAGTATTTATAAAAATCAGTAAGTAAAATAAATTTTTTAAAAAGCAGTAAGCATCTGCTTCCGGCCTGGCCTGCTGAGATCTTAGGCTCCTCAGTGGACACTCTGATGTCTTTCCAGCTAGAATACGGGGAACCCCCTGAACAGTGGGGACTTCCTGAAGCCAACAGCAAACAGGGTCCATCGAGGAAGAGAGAGATCCAGTAGCGATCTCCCGTGAAGACCCACTGCAGAGCTGTTGGGAGAACAGCAGCCGCCCGGCAGGACCAGAAGGACCCCTAACAGACCAGGACTGGAGGACTCCTCTGTTCATCGGCCTATTGATTACTGGCAAATACCGTGATCATCCAGCGTTTTCTGTTTAGAAGCACAAGGCCAGACACTGTGCCCACAGGGCATTTAAAGTGTTCTAAGTTTGGAGGATGGAAACGCAAACTCTGGGGTGTTCAGATTCAAGGGGCACTGCACCAAGATCCAAATAAGTGCATTCACTACTGCTGTTGACACAGATTTCATTTTCTAGGGAAAACACATGAGTTGTGATGCCGACCGGCTGGTCTCAATGTTCCTCATTCAGCTCCGAGTCCACGCTGGTCAGGCTGCAGTTTTGCCAGATTGAAGGGCAAGTGCTGGGGTCTCAGAATGCATTGGGAAGTGGCCTGCCGAAGCCACCACACACACGTGGGGGGTGGGCTGGGGTGTGTCTCAAGGCAAAAATACCCAGTCAATAGTTACGCATCTGGAACCCGTGAAGCAGCATCTCAGTATGTGCTTTTATCACCTGTCAAAGTCTGATATCATGTAGGCCAGGGATGCTCCCTGGGACTGCCATGGGAGTCAGGAAGGTGACCCCTAAAGCCATTAGTGACTCTGCCATTCAGGACTTTCCAGAGGTCCACGGTGCATAGCATGTGAGCCAAGGTCCAGAGAGTCATTTGCTTCCTTCTCACAATCTAAGCCACCCCAAGTCTTCATTCCAGGTCTCCCCTATCTCCCCAAATTCTGACTCTGGGCAGATTTTCAGTGTGGGGAGGGGGTTAGAAAAAGAAGAGTGCCATGCTGAGTGTGACACGGAGACCACCCTGCAGAACAAGCAGAAGGCAGCTGAGCCCACAGGAGCGTCTCATCAGTGGATGGGTGTGTGCGGAGCTTCTGTCTCCAGCCAGCGTGGAAGAGTTTTTTTTTTTTTTTTAAATCAATTCAGTTGTCATTGTGATAATAGTTTCTCTCTCTCTCTCTTTTTAAAGAAAAATTTGCTTATTTTTGAAGCAATTTTAAAATACACTTTTAAAGTCTTTGTTGCCTCTGTGACAATACTGCTTCTGCTCTATGTCTTGGTTTTCTGGCTGTGAGGCACATGGGAATCTTAGCTCCTGGACCAGGGATCGAACCTGCACCCTCTGCATCAGAAGGTGGCGTCTTAACCACTGGACCACCAGAGAAGTCCCAGGAAGAGCCTCTGAAAGGATGAGGGAGAGTCAAGAGCTGTTGATAATGACACTTTAGGGGCCAGGCAGGGGATCCCAACAAGGTGGGGTGATGAGACTCTGGTTGCTTGGGCACCCCAACTCTCTCAACAAGGCTGTTAAGGCGACCTTCTCGTGGTGATGGGAACACAGTCTGCTGGAGCCTAGGCCAATTATTTGGATGGGAAAATATTAACCTCATAATCCTTTTTAAAGTGATCAGGTCTCCACCACCTGCTTCCACAGTTCTAGGGTGTAGAGGTGTGTGTGTAGTTTCTGGAAGGAAATTCCTTAGTGAGGGGTTAGCAGAGCCCCGTGATTCCTGTGGTGATGAGACCATATGATTTCCATTAGAGCAACAACTCTTGTGAGAGCCCAGGCTCGTGGAAACCAACCGCTGCCAGAACCAATGCCTCAGATTTTAAACAAACAACCATTCTCAGGAATGGCAGGCTGTGACTGTGGCTGCTGTTGTTATTTCAGCTACCAGGTTATTTTAAGACATTCTGAGTCTTTTTTTAAAAAAGTCAAGAGAGTCTCAAGACCCAGCACAGTCATCTTTTGGCCCATGCTTGCCTGGCCCCACGGTGACAGCAGAGGACGATAATCACCACCCAGGGGCTCTACTCAGTCTGCTGCCTGATGGCTAAAGGTGAGGAAGCCTTGCAGGGTGCTCTGGGGCTCCCTTCAGAAAGTTTCCAGAAAGTATGTCTTTTGAGGTATCTGATCCTAAAGACATAGGGTCTGGGTTTTGATCTCAGCCTGATGGAATTTGTGATTTTCAGATCTTTCCGTATCTTGTCCTAAAGCTTGAAGTCACACTGGACCAGTCACTGATGGATACGTGCACAAAACCTAGCCCGCGGATTCCCTGGTGGCTCAGTGGTAAAGAATCTGCCTGGCAGTGCCGCAGACATTGTAGAGACAATGCAGAGTTCGATCCCTGGTCCAGGAAGATTGAGCAACTAAGTCCACGCACCACAACTACTGAGCCTGTTTCTCTAGAGCCCGGAAGAAACTACAGAAGCCAGAGCACCCTGCAGTCTGTGGTCTCCAACGAGAGTAACCCCTGCTTCCTGGAACTAAAGGAAAGCCCACAAAGCATGGCGGACCCAGTGCAACCAATAAATAAATACTAAAGCCTAGCCCAGCAGAATGGGGGGCTTGCTTCCAAGTCCTCTAAGCCAGGGGTCCCCAACCTCCAGGTTCTAATGCAATAATAATAGAAATAAAGGGCATGATAATTTAATGTGCTTAAAACATCCCCACACCACCCCTTCCACTCCAGTCCGTGGGAAAATTACCTTCTACCAAAGCAGTCCCTGGTATCAAAAGCATTGGGGACTGCTGTCCTCTATCCCAACTGCAGAGTAACAGTACAGTCAGGCAGTGAAAAAGTCTAAGTATTACTCTATCTGTCATATCCAACTCTTTTGTGACCCCACAGACTGACCACCAGGCTCCTCTGTCCATGGGATTTCCCAGGCAAGAATATTGCAGTAGGTAGCCATTCCCTTCTCCAGGGGATCTTCCCAACTCAGGGATCAAATAGGGGGTCTCCTGCCTTGCAGGCAGATGCTTTACCATCTGAGCTACTAGTGAAGCCGCAGTGAAGCAGATCCTAAAATAAGGGACCAGCAGGAACACACACTGGGTAAATCCCTTGCTCCAGCTCGACAACTCTCCCTTCTCTTCTTAGAATGGAATCCGGAGTTACAGTAACTGTTAAGAGGCGCGTGAAAGGTTGGTCAGGAGGAAGATGAACTCAGAGTATCAGTGGAGAGATGACTGACGGCACATCCTCCGGGCAGGAGCTACGTCTTACTCTGCACCCCTGGCCCGGCTCTGAGCCCGGCATTTAGCATGCAGTCATGCTTGGTGTACTGAACAGCATCTGACAGAAAATCCCAAAACTTCTTTAAAGAGATACCACTGTTTTCTTTGTTAAAGGAACAGAGGGAATAGCCAGAGGAACCAGATCTAAAATTTCTCAACCCTGGCAATATCTGTCATATGCACCCAAAATATTGAGCCAAGCGAGGCTCAAATCAGAGCGAGTGTTTTGGAGCAGGCGTTTTCAAAGTTAAAAATAAAAGCAATGGAACCTTTCTTCAAACATGTTTCCCAGAAACTGAAGTGGAGCGCTCTGGGCTGACTCTCTGGTGGTCCTGGCTGGAGGAATTCAATTCCTGTGACAAGTTCCCGGAGAACACTGGGGCTCTGGAGGTAACTGTAAAACCACTCCTCCAGTGGTTCTCATCCAGGGGCCAGTTTTTAAAGCAAGCTCTTCTTCCAAATCTCTGAAGTCTGAATTCATTCCTATAGTTCCTGGAAACCCCTCGTAGAGTGGGCGGACGGGCAAGGGGTAGTCAGAGTAGGATGGGTGGGAACAGTGAAGCAGCTGGGAGGGAAGCAAGCAGGCCTCCCGACTTCAGTGGCCAAGGTACCAAGGTATGCCAAGGCCAAGGATTAATGACTTCCCTGGTGGCTTAGACGGTCAAGAATCTGCCTCCAACATGGGAGACCTGGGTTCACCCTCTGGGTTGAGAAGATCCCCTGGAGAGGGAATGGCAACCCACTTCCATGCCTAGAAAACCCCATGGACAGAGGAGCCTGCCAGGCTACAGTCCATGAGGCTGCAAAGAGTCGGACACGACTAACAATGGCCTCGTGAGTGAGGTGCTGAGAAATCTGACCCAAGCCATACAGCAGGTAAAGTAACCGCAAGAAAGGTCAACAACCCAGGTAGAGTTATTCACGCCCTTCCCCATGTTCCCAAGGCGGAGCTGCCAGTGGCACAACAGCCCCCACAGAGCGCTGTGTTGGGGGCCAGGGCTTCTCAAAATGTGCTCCCCAGACCAGCGGCTAGCAGCACGGGAGAAAGGCAAGTTCTCCGCTCCACCCCAGACCCACTTAATTGGGAATTTTGCCCTCCTGTTGATTCTGGTACACACTTCAATCTGAGAACCACTAACGACAGTAGCTACCTGAGTAAAGCCTGGGGTATTTTGCTTTCAAAGTGCTGTGACACAGTACCTGTGGAATAAGTGAATGAGACACTCCAGGAGAGAAGATGCAAATGAGAGCGAGCATCCTGGACTTGTTCTGTGAGGAGAAACCGAAGGGTCAAAGCAGACCCAGCCTGGCATCCCTTGCTTGGCTCAGCTGTTGTTTAGTCGTGCCCATCTCTTTGTGACCCCGTGGACTGATGGCCTGCAGCCCTCTAGGCTCCTCTGTCCATGGAATTTCACAGGCAAGAATACTGGAATGGGTTACCATTTCCTCCTGCAGGGGATCTTCTTGACTGAGGGGTCAAACCCACATCTCCTGCATTGGCAGGTGGATTCTTTACCTCTGAGCCCAAGCTCAGAGCCACCCATGAGTGAGAGAGCCATACAGGCACTGTGGAGGTGGCCAGCCCGGGGCAGGATCGCACCTGGAGAGGAGGCGTCCACAAGAACACCTCCACTTCACCTAGAGGCTGAAACTCCCTGAAAACGCACATGCTCTCCTTTGATGCAAGAAGGCAGTAAGCTGAACCAGCTTTTTTGCATCTGTATGCTTTTGTTGTTGTTGCTAATATGGTTTGAGAAAATTCTAATAGTAAAGAGATGGGTTTTCCATAGAACAAGCCCTTCACCTGACTACCCCCTGGAAGGAGCAGAGCTCAGGTGGGCCTCACCTTCCTTAGTCTCGGTCCATCCTGTGCCAACTTAGTAGGAAAGCAAGGCTAAAGCAAGAGAACCTCTGATGGCCTGAACCCATGGGGATGGATGGCCTGGGAGTCAGCGAGGCTGAGTGAGCCAGGGCACAGGGAGCAGAAAAAGATCAGGAGGCCAGGGCTTTTGTCTGGGCCTAAGTCAACCCTCCTAGGAGGCTGGCTCAACCCCTTTTCCATTGACCCAGATCTGGTCGCATCCTTTCTCCTTTTGTACCACTGAGGATACATACAGTTGCTGGGGCAGTATCCATCTGAATTGACCTTTTTCTTAGCATAAGAATATGCAACCAGAACAGTTCAAACTGAATTCTAACAAACAAGGACTAGATTCCCCAACTCCACCCTCCAATCTCTTTGAAATGAAATAACTGCAAAGTCTCTGATGAAGGTTTAAACCCAAAGAGCTCCTGAAAATCACCCAGTCTGCCTTTTCTTCTTGATGAGGTAACAAGGAGGTAGACAGGGGAAGTTTCCCATCTAAGGTCACGCTGAAACTTAGGTGAAGATGAAGGACTCTAAGAAACAACGGAGATCAAGAGGGACAAGGAGAATCTTTAAAGGACATAACCTTAGCACAGTTGAGGACACAAGGCCCAAGAACTGTAAGTCAGCATTTACTGTTTCTTCGATATTTTGATTTGGAAATATTCCACAGCAGCATCACACTCAACATTTATAAATGTTGAGTCGGGGGGAAACATACTCCCTCCAATGGCCTGTCCTCCTTGGTCCCAGATTTCAGTAAAAGATGGTTAGATGTCCAAGCCAGGATGACTTGGAAGTCACTGTACCCTCATCCAATCTTTCATCAAGGTCCTATTGAATCTATCCCATCACATCACTTAAATCCTAACCACAGTCACTGGATTACTGAAAAGGATTCCTGAACCCAAGAACTGTAAAATATACGATTCAGCTTAAAACCTTTCTATGATTTCCCTTTGATGTCTGGGTAGTTTGTGAACCCCCTAGCCCCTCCAGCCCTTACTCTCACCTGGTTTTCCCTCCTGGTCTAGGATCAGTGAGTTATTTACCTGGCTTGACCACACACGGTTCCCTTCCCCTTCTAGGTCTAGTACATACACATTCCTTCTGTCAGGCATGCGCTTCCTTTCACCTGGTGTAACTCTTATTCATTCTTTAAAGGATTCCCCTTATTCCCCTTAGATGTCACTTCCTAGAGGGTAGAAGGGAGGTGACAATGACTATCTCTGGGGCCATTAGAATCCTGTGTTCTTTAAAAAAAAAAAAAAAAAACTATTTAAAAAATATTTATTTATTTATTGAAGTTGTGGAGCATATTATTAGTTGCAGCATGCAGGAACTTCCGTTGAGCCATGTCAGATCTATTTCATGATCGAGGAACGAACCTGGGTACCCTGCATTGGGAGCACAGAGTCTCAGTCACTGGACCACCAGCAAAGTCCTCTCTCTCTGTGTTTTGCTACATTCTGCACCGCCCAGTGTCACAGACACCCTTTGCTTACCCTGGTACCCAGACCAGTACATCAGAAGGCATTAAGAAGTCAACTCTTTGCTGTGTATTTGATAAAATGAATGGAGGAAAAAAAAAAAGAGAAATTACCCTTCAGGAGGAAATGATCAAATTGTAGATTAATTCAACTCTGTGTGGGAGAGAAATAGGCAGAGAGAGGATGAAGGTGAGAGCATGCAAATCCAACTGTTTATTTTATTTTTTGGCTATATTGCACAGCATGCAGGATCTTAGTTCCCCGACCAGGGATTGAACCCGTGTCCCCTGCAGTAGAAGCACAGAGTCTTAACCACTGGACTGCCAGGAAGCCCCCAAATGCTACTTTTTAAGTAAGATTACACTTTGCTGCTGCTGCTGCTAAGTCGCTTCAGTCGTGTCTGACTCTGTGCGACCCCACAGACGGCAACCCACCAGGCCCCGCCGTCCCTGGGATTCTCCAGGCAAGAACACTGGAGTGGGTTTCCATTTCCTCCTCCAATGCATGAAAGTGAAAAGTGAAAGTGAAGTCGCTCAGTCGTGTCCGATTCTTAGTGACCCCATGGACTGCAGCCCACCAGGCTCCTCTGTCCATGGGATTTTCCAGGCAAGAGTACTGGAGTGGGGTGCCACTGCCTTCTCCCAGATTACACTTTAATTCCATATTAATAACACCTATTTTCATACATTTTATACACAGCTGAGAATGTGCACATCATTATTCTGAATCCTTATTTAAATCTCTGGAGAGAGACTTCTTCAGAAAAGTGGAAAAGACCCTACTCCCGTGGCTCAGACTCTGTGCTCCCAATGCAGGGGGGGCCTGGGTTCCATCCCTGGTCAGAGAACTTGATCCCACATGTTGCAACTAAGACCTTGCACAGCAAAATAAATAAAAAATAAAAAAAAAAAAATCCTGGAGAAAGGGGCAGGAATGGATGTCGTATTTTAACGATAAGAAAAACCTAAGTGCCTGAACTGGGATTAGAACCTAGGTCCCATGTCTTGGGCTCCCCTGGTGGCTTAGACGGTAAAAAATCTGCCTGCAAATTGGGAGACTTGGGTCCAATCCCTGGGGAGGGAAGATCCTCTGGAGAAGGGAATGGCTACCCAGTCCAGTATTGTGGCCTGGAGAATTCCATGGACAGAGGAGCCTGGTGGGCTATGGTCTATGGGGTCACAAAGAGTCAGACATAACTGAGCAACTAATACTTCACTTATTTTCACCCACGTCTCATGGTTTGGGCTCCCTGGAGCACAAGTGGTCTTCACCTCTAGCATTCAGCGTACTCAATATACTAGAACAAACTCCACGAGGGCCTGCCTGATAGATGAAGAATTCAGCCAGAAAAAACAGCAGCCATGTCACAGAAGGCCCAAGTATGATGAAAAATTCCAAACAAGAAAAATAAATCCAGGACTCTGTTAAGCAAGCAACTCCTACTCACATACCTCTGCAAGTAGTTGATCCAAGTTTGTTAAGCAAACCCTTCAAAACCCAGCCTTACGAGGCCCACTCTTTTGAGGACTATCGCATTAGGACATGCTCTTCTGATGTAAGGGCTAAGAACATAGTCCACTCCCAGTTTCTGTGTCCAGGGACAGTGCACACAGGCTGTAGGGGTTGAAGAGTGTCCCCACTAAAATTCCTGTCTGCCTGAAACCTCAGAATATAACCTTTTTGAAAATAGGACTTTTTGGAGATGTAATTATTTAAGGATCTTGAGATGAAATCATCATAGATTTGGTGGTGGTGGTGGTGGGCTTAAACCCAAAGACTGATGTCCTTATAAGAACAGAGGACACAGAGAAGCAGGTGGTGTGAAGACGGGGACAGAGGTTGGAATAATGCAGCCACAAGCCAAGGAACCACCAGAAGCTACGAGACGCACGGGATGGTCTCTCTGAGTTTCCAGAAGAAGCCAACCCTATGGATGCCTCAACTTCAGACTTCCCTCCTCCTAAACGGTGAGAATATATCTCAGTTGTTTTCAGCCACCCGTATGGTGGGAATCTGTTGTCACGGCCCAAGAAAACCTTTGGTTCCCACAAAAGGTCACATACTTCATCAGCGCCCCAAGAAGGTAAGTGTAGGGGGACAATCAAAAGATTCAGTGAAAAGTTCAAATGAACGTGATACCGATCGCGAATGGAGTTTGTGTGTTCGGCACAGAGAGCCAGCTGTGTTCAGTGCTGGAGACGCAGGAAAAATCAATTAGTGCTCAGCAGCCCTTCTACTCTCCCTGCTCTTTTTTTTGAAATTAATATTTATTTTGCTGCACTGGGTCTCAGTTGTAGCACTCGGGCTTAGCTGCTCTGAGGCATGCAGGAATCTAAGTTCCCAGGCCAGGGATCAAACCCACATCCCCTGCACTGGAAGGTGGATGCTTAACCTTGGGATCACCAGGGAAGTCCCTGTATCTGCTCTTTAATCCAGGCCTTGGCCATTTTTCTTTACTTCAATTACTAATTCAATTTAGGATAATTTCTAAGTCTTCCGTGGAAAAAGTTACACAAAGTGGGAAAAAAGTGGAAGCAGTGATAGATTTTATTTTTTTTAGGCTTTAAAATCACTGTAGAAGGTGACTGCAGCCATAAAATTAAAAGATACTTGCTCCTGGGAAGGAAAACTATGACAAACCTAGACAGTGTATTAAAAAGCAAAGACATTACTTTGCTGATGAAAGGTCCGTATAGTCAAAGCTATGGTTTTACCCAGTAGCTGTGTACAGATTTGAGAGTTGGACCATAAAGAAGGTGGAGGGCCTGAGAATCGATACTTTCATACTGTGATGTTGGAGAAGACTCTGGAGAGTCCCTTGACTACAAGATCAAACCAAGGAATCCTTAAAGAAATCAACCTGGAATGTTCGTAGGAAAGACTGATGCTGAAGCATCAATACTTTGGCCATTTTTGTTAAGAGCTAACTCACTGGAAAAGACCCTGATGCTGGGAAAGATTGAGGGCAAAAGGAGAAGGGGGTGACAGAGGATGAGATGGTTAGATACCATCACCGACTCAATGGACAGAAATTTGAGCAAACTCCAGGAAACAGCGGAGGACAGAGGAGCCCGGCAGGCTGCAGTCCTTGGGGTCGCAAAGAGTCAGACACAACTCAGTGACTGAACAACAACAACATAAATCTATAGCTAAGATTTCCACGTCAGTGCAGACATTCTAAACACATTCAAGTCAACTCATCCAAAAACGCACTCACTATGGCTCATAAACCAGTGCCTCTTTATACCTCCCCACACTCCATTATCCCATCCATTGAGGTACAAGCCTCTTCCATTTCTCACAACCAACGACTAGAGTTTTAACACACTAAAGATGATGACAGAGACTAACGATAATAAGAGTGGCAAGAAAGAAGCTAATGTTTATGGAGCATCTCTTACAGGACACCCACCATGCTCACACCGCTGGTGGGAGGCTCCAACTCCAGCCCCTCTGCATCATGAGGAAGCACAGGTCCTCACAGGTTCTGCTCCTCATCCGCTGGCTAACAGCAAGAGACAGAACCAGGGTATGCATTAGTCATCTCCAGGCCCTCCACTTCTCTGCCTCTTCACATGGGTGGCATTTCCTCCGTGCCTTTCTCATAACTATCTTTCCCTTTACAGCCTTATTTCTACCACCCAAATGAGGTTCCCAGCTGGACTCTTAACAGCTTCCTCTTGACTTTTAAACTGGTTTCCTAATGACTTCCACAGTCTTTCTACTCACATTCTTCTCTCCTAACACATATTCCTAGAGCAACCCTTTAAACCTGCAGGCTAAACCAGACCAAAAAAAGGTATGCCAAGGAAATTCTAAAAGTAAGCTGGTCTTTATTCAATTGGGGCACCTCCCCTCCAGGTTAATGGTTTTTGGGCCAGGCCATGAGCAGTCACTGCTCCCGTTCTTTCCTTACTGGGCAGATGTTCCATGTCAAAATACCTTCCAGTCTAGGACAGAGGATGAGACGGTTGGATGGCATCACCGACTCGACAGACATGAGTTTGAGCAAGCTCAGGGAGTTGGTGATGGTCAAGGGAAGCCTGGCATGCTGCAGTCCATGGGGCTGCAAGGAGTTGGACATGACTGAGCAACTGAACTAAACTGACTCTTGATCTGAGTGAGGAAGGAAACCCAGAGAACAAGCTGCAGGAAAACTGTTTCTCTGGTGACTTGATTAAAGTCATCACTGTTACTGCCTCTTGCTCATCAGAATGGCACATTTTCATACCTCTTCCTTCCTGAGACCTGGAACTGCAGGGTGGAGGATCACCCAGAACTTCCCCAGCAATTTCCCACCCAGACATCGCAACTGAACTTTTACGGTTTCTCAGAGCCGGTCAACAAGGAATTAACTGCAATCAAATCTAGATGTTTAACAGGAGCTCTATTTCCAGAAAGCACTGGTGGTTTTGTTTCATTTGTTTTTTTTTTTTTTTTTTAATATATGTGGCTGCACTGGGTCTTATTTGCAGCTTTTCAGAACTTAGTTGAGGCATGAGGTATCTTAGTTCCCTGACCAGGGATTGAACCCAGGCCCCTTGCATTGGGAGCATGGAGTCTTAGCCACTGGACCATGATGGAAATACCAAGCGTTGGTTTTCTATCATATAAACAACATAAAGGGTTTCCATGGTGGCTCAGATGGTGGGGAATCTGCCTGCCAATGCAGGAGACCCGGATTCAATCACTGGGTCAGGAAGATCCCCTGGAGGAGGAAATGGCAACCCACTCCAGACTTCTTGCCTGGAGAATCCCATGGACAGAGGAGCCTGGTGGGCCACAGCCCATGGGGTCGCAAAGAGCTGGACACAACTGAGCAACTAATACACACACATACAACATAAAAACATTCCCCCAGATCTACTCTGCTAGAGACCCAGGTAAGCTTCATGAAGATAGAATACTCTCATGGATTCATTACTAGATACTCCCTACTAGCAATTACACTATTAATAGCTGTATTTACTAACATGCCATTTTCATAGTGTCTGGAGCAAAGTAGGCACCCAATAAATATTCCCTGAGTGGATACACCCTTCCTTTTACACAACACACCCCCTCCCTCCCTCTATATTCATCCAGAACTGTACTGTCAGGTAAAATATTTCTTCTGCCTCTTTTGCTGCCCAAACAGACTTCTCCATCTGTGGTAGGTCATTTAATTATAAAGGGATCTCAGAACTGTTCAGAAGAGTGGGTGTGTGGCCGTCCATGGGACCAGCCACATAGCAAATGGTCATAATAAGGGTATTTATACAGTACATCAGATCAGATCAGATCAGTCGCTCAGTCGTGTCCGACTCTTTGCGTGCAAAATATTTTCCAGACTGTAATCTATTTATTTGCCAAAAACATCCTTATGAGGTACTGCGATTATTATTCCATGTCACAAAAGCAGAATCTAAGGGTTTAGAGGGATGAAGTGACAGGCACAAGGCCACGCAGCGGGGAGAAATGGGGCCATGATCTGAATACCCACAGTAGTTAACGGCTTCAGAGCTGATGCTTTGACCCACTGTTAAACGGTGTTTTTTTTTCCCCCTAGCCAAACATCTTCTCCACAAGCCATAAGGTTTCACTTTACAAGCTAGAAAAGACAGGTCATCACCTTCAAAAACAAAGAAGAAACAAAACGCCACTTTAGGGTGGCTGAATAAATATCACAAGAGGTCATTTTGGCAACACGACAATTCTGGTCTGCTTCTCTGGGCACTGATGATGTATAATGAACACTTAATTTTTAAAATTCATAATAAAAAGAAAAGCATGGTCATAAGGTAAAATTTTAAAAAAATATTTCTTTGATGCGGACCATTTCTCAAGTGTTTATTGGACTTGTTACAACACTGCTTCAGTGGAACCCACCACAACCCCTGCATCGAAAAGCGAGGCTGTAACCTGGGGACACCAGGGAAGTCCCCAGTCATAAGGTAATTTCGACATGAGTTTTACAAAGCTAGTTAGAAGATGTACAATATGTATATAAGCACTAAGTAAGGGAGAGAGAAGGCATGAGAAATTATAGGTGTGGATCACAGAGATGGTAGATGAGAGATGGTAACGACGTGTGCCTTGCTGAGAATAATGTGGAGCAGAGAGAAAGCAGAAGACATTTCTCGCTCTGTTTAAAAAGTATTTAAGGAAAAAATAACTACATTGTGCATCAGTAAAACTTCCACTTGCCACTGACCTTCCTGGGGCATAGATGTATTGTTATCATTTGCTGAGGGAAGAAAGGGAGGAAGGGAGAGATGTTTATAAGAACATACAGGCATAGGTGTCTTTTAATGAAACTGCTGTTTGGATACATCTCTACTTAGTTATTGGAGAAGGAAATGGCAACCTACTCCAGTATTCTTCCCTGGAGAATTCCATGGACAGAGGAGCCTGGCGGGCTATTGCAGGCTACTGCCCATGGGGTCGCAAAGAGCAACTAACACTACACTCTTTAGTTATACAAAGAGATAATGTACAAAACTGTTTCATTAAATGACAAGCTCCCTGAGCCCAGAGCCTGCATCTCTTTTGCTCACCACAGTATCCCCGGTGCCTAGTATATAGTACATTTATCTAACAGAAGTTCTTTTTTTTTTTTTTTCCTTCTTTTCCTTTTTGGTTTGGCCACACTACAGGCATGTGGGATCTTTAGTTCCCTGCTGCTGCTGCTGCTGCTAAGTCGCCTCAGTCGTGTCTGACTCTGGGCGACCCCATAGACGGCAGCCCATCAGGCTTCCCCATCCCTGGGATTCTTCAGGCAAGAACTAGGGATCAAACTTCTGGCCCCCGCATTGAAGTGCAGAGTCTTAACCACTGCACGGCCAGGGAAGTTCCACTCATCATTTTTGGATAAATGGTCTGTTAGGCATAAATCTTTGCATATGTTGATTTTCTCTGAGATAAATTCTAAGACCAAAAATGACTCTGTTGAAGGTGATGAGAATTTTTAAGGACCTTGATACATCTTTCTGTGTAGAAATGTTTCAATAGATATTCCCAACAGAAACAGAAATATTTGTACCAGTTTTTAGTATGACAATATTGGGGATTATTATTGAAAACAAAACTAAACAAACATGGACAATTTTAGAAGCAAAAAATCTCTCCATTATATTACTAAGTTAACAAAGCTGAACTCACTCATTGCCAGATTCTCATTTGGAGCAGGTGCTGCCTAGGAAAGTCTTCATTAACACATGCTGCTCTCTTAAAAAAAAATCCAGGAAGGACCAAATAATCTTCACAGCAGCTCCTATAAGAGCATATGTACCCTGACTACTGCGCCCATCACCTGCATTGAAAATGAGGTATTTTTCTCTTTCTCCAAGTTGTAATCTCCTACTCCCATCACTTCTGTCTGGCACACAAAAGATATTCAATCAAAGTTTATTAAATCTAGGGAATTCCCAAATGGTCCAGAGGCTAGGACTCCTCTCGCTTTCACAGCTGAGGGTGCCAGTTCAATTCTGGGACGTGGAACTAAGATCCACCAAGTCATAAGGCATGGCCGAGTAAAGTTTACAAGAGAATGTGCATAGTTTTGAGGGACATTTTGTACGATATTAAAACAAAGTCTGTTAAATTTAACTGATATTACCAAGTGCCTGCAACTTATCACACTGTCAAGCAAACGTAAAATTAGGAAATAATCAACCCAAACGATGTATGATTTGGCACATTCCCTTGACTCTAAGAAAATATCAGTCTAAATCTGCACAGGCCCTGGTCCTGGAAGTAAAGGCAGATTTTAATAATCTGTCATAGCTGTCCATTTTTAAGAGCTTGAAGATGACTCTAGGAGCTAATGAAGCAGAACCTCAAAATACACTTTAGGCAGTGATCCCCAACCCTTTCTGACACTGGGGACTGCTTTTGTGGAAGGCAATTTTTCCATGGATAGGAGGGGTGGGAGGGGGTGGGGTGAGGATGGTTTCGGAATGATTCAAGTGTATTATATTTATGTGCACTTTATTTCTATGATTATTTCATAGGCTCCACCTCAGTGCATTAAGTCATTAGATCCCAGAGGTTGAGGACCCCTGCCTTAGAGTACAAACAATACAAATCCACACACAGGCAGGAGCACGCTAGCCTCTGGGCCACGTGAGGCATTTCTGAATGAAGCTGTGTGTCTGAATCGAGCCCCTGCTCTCATCCCTCCACACCTTGTGCTCTATGAGCTCAGGAACTCTATCCCTCTCGGTTCTCCATCTACGTCCACTGCTGACCCTGGGTTCTGTGCCCTTGACTTATCCACAGGGAAGGGCAAGAATATTCACAAGTCATTGGCAAAGTGTCACACCTTGAGTACACAGATGACAGGTGGGTGGGCCAGCCTAGTAAAACCCATGTCATCCCTGCTCCCTTCTTTTCTGGTTCTCTCATGTCAGATCAATTGTAGTCTGTAGTTTACTATTCTGAAAATAATTCTCATTTCAATATGCACAGCTATGTCAAAAAGTTCCAAGCATACTTTGTAAAACTCAAGGGAATTTACCCATCTTTTGGAAATAAGGAAAAAATAAGCACTCGCTTATGCTAATGTTGTATCTCAAGGGGCCTTTCCAATCACTGAAAAGGTACAGCCTCTACACCAAAAGGCATTGGTCCTACATAAGACTCACTGAAGTAAAATGTCATCATCTCTAGAGACAGATGGACATTTCAGAGTTTCTCGAGTGATACTATAATTTGGACTCCTAGAAATTCAAACTGCAATTTTAAAATTGAACACACTGCAAAAAAGAAAAAAACAAAAACACCCAAACATTAAAAACAGAAGCAATAGTTTAAGAAATTCAATAAAGACTTTAACAATGGTCCATATTTTAAAAAAAACCCTCTATAAAAAATAAAATTGAGCACATTACTTAACCTAGAGGCAGCTGTGTGATTTAGCACCTTCCTGATTGAGGTGACTTGGGCACTTTACTACAACCACTGCCATCACCACCTCACCAGACTCTCAAAGCCCAGGGGGTATGACAGCCGCATCGCATGCGTGGTGAATGCCAAAAAACCCCTCCGTGAGCACGCTTTCCCAAGCTCTCCTTGCCCTGGTCCCTGAATGGCACCTGGAAAGTGAGGAGGAACATTTGAAATAACGAGGCCATCTATTCCTCATGGCACTGTGGTGATTGTCATTTGGTAATATTAAAAAGCAAACCAAGGGACTTCCTTGGTGGTCCAGTGGTTAAGACCACCTTCCAATGCAGGGGGCTGCAGGCTCAATCCCTGGTCAGGGAGCAAAGATCCCACACGCCTTGAGGCCAAAAACCAAAATATAAAACAGAAGTAATACTGTACCAGATTCACTACAGACTTTAAGAATGGTCCACATTAAAAAATGAACTGAATGAAATATCATCATCACTGTCTTTACTTAACATCAGATTATCTCAGCACTAGAATGCTGATGGGTATGTCAAAGGCTGCTTAAACGTTTCTCTATGCCAAGGTGCTTTAACATTTCTTTCAGGAGGTTAGAAATCAATTACTTAAATAGTAAGTCTCATACCTCCCATTACTGTGAACTCTGAAAAAGTTACAGGAAGACAGCCATCAGAACACTTCCTGTCCACGGGTAATGTAGTTGAGAACATGTAGAACTCGCTTTCCTCGATGCATTCAGTTTTATAATCTAGTGACCTCAGAAGAAAACTAATACAAACAAACTCCCACTTCCAGAAACATCTGTTGTAAAAGCTGCTCTCCTTGGTCCCCTGCACTCTCAGAAGTGACTCAGATCTCACTTTACCACTGAGGGGTGCGCTTCCATCTGCGCACTCTAGGGCGGCACTGAATAAACTGTTTTCTAAGAGGGTTGAACCTTGAGCCACAAGCTGGATGAAATAATCGGTGGCCTTTAGCTAACAGCAGCAACAGCAACTAGGACTCCTCCAGCTTTCACTGCTGAGGGTGCCAGTTCAATTCCTGGACACGGAACTAAGACCCAACAAGTCTTAAGGCATGGCCGAAAGTTTACAAGAGAATGTGCATAGTTTTGAGGGAAACAGTACCAGCTCAGGGTTCTGGGCCAGCATGAATGAACACAGCCCAAGGGATGCAAAAATGTCAATTTAGTCAGGACACAGGTGGGCTTCCCTGGTGGCTCAGAGGTTAAAGCATCTGACTGCAATGTGGGAGACCTGAGTTTGATCCCCGGGTCGGGAAGATCCCCTGGAGAAGGTAATGGCAACCCACTCCAGTATTCTCACCAGAATAATCCCATGGATAGAGGAGCATCGAAAATATAGTCCACAGAGTCACCAAGAGTCAGACATGACTCAGTATGCACACTGGCACTTTTTCTCATGTTTGACATCATCTCTGTCAATGGCTTCAACACATACTTGCTAAGTACCTACAGCGGACCAGATGCCAGGTGAATGCCATCATTTAAAACTTCTCCAGCCCAAATTCGGGACAGTAATGATGAGCCATGAAGGAACCTCATTATCTACACAATTGAAATGTGTGCTGTGCTTAGTCACTCAGTCATGTCCGACTCTTTGCGACCCCATGGACTGTAGCCCGTGAGGCTCCTCTGTCCATGGGATTGGGATTCTCTAGGCAAGAATACCGGAGTAGGTTGCCATGCCCTCCTCCAGGGGAACTTCCCAACCCAGGGATTAAACACAGGTCTCCTGCATGGCAGGCAGATTCTTTACCAGCTGAGCCACCAGGGAAGGTAATTCCTACTTAATTGAATATATCTTGGTGATCTTGGGGTGGGTAAGAATGTACATGAAAAACAACTATTTGGAAATGGAACTTATTAATTTCAAGATGGCAGGCTGTTAGGATGATGTGATCTGTCATCTGGAAAGTGTTGGAACAGCTATAAACTCTCCAGGGAGTCCTCAAATGGTCATCAAAAGGACTGGACAAGGGAAGAACAAATGATCTTCTTGGATCAGTGGTGCACATAATTCCGAAAATACGGTAAAAAGCTCCCATGGCACAAAGGAGCTCAACTCACTGCTCTGTGATGACCTAGAGGGATGGGACGAGAGGGAGGTGGGAGAGAAGCTCGAGAGGGAGGGGATATATGTATACATATAACTGATTCACAGAGAAGGCAATGGCACCCCACTCCAGTACTCTTGCCTGGAAAATCCCATGGACAGAGGAGCCTGGTAGGCTACAGTCCATGGGGTCGCTAAGAGTCAGACACAACTGAGAGACTTCACTTTCACTTTTCACTTTCATGCATTGGAGAAGGAAATGGCAACCCACTCCAATGTTCTTGCCTGGAGAATCCCAGGAACGGGGGAGCCTGGTGGGCTGCCGTCTATGGGGTCGCACAGAGTCGGACACAACTGAATCGACTTAGCAGCAGCAGCAGCATAACTGATTCACTTCAGTTATACATACAGCAGTTACACTGTACAGCAGAAATTAACACTGTAATGCAATTATACTTCAACTAAAAAAAAGTTTCACCTGAAAGTCAAACTAGTGTTTCTCTCCTACGTTTATGCCATCTTGGACAATTTATCTAATTTCTCTGAGCCTCAGTTTCCTCAGATAAAAATACAGACCATGATATAGCTTCAGCATAAAAAGGAACTGAAAATTTGGGGCGAAGACAGTAAATGTACTGTAGCACGCAGTGGTAGCTAACAACAACTTAATTCTGTGACATTAACATAGGAAAGGAGGTGAGTCTAGGAGTGTCAATGATATCTCTCCTATAGGAAATCTATGCTAATGACAAGAAATCCCCTTGGGTCATCAAACTATCTGGGGCTGTACCTTCCTGGAGGAGACAGCAAGGAGTGGTGCTTTGGAATGCGTGCCCTAAGCTACTTTTCCTGTTTCTTCCTCATTCTTGTTGTTGTTAATGTTTTAGCTGTACCACGTGGCATGTGGGATCCTGGTTTCCCAACCAGGGATTGAACTCGTGTCCCTGCAGGGCGAGGATAACTCCTGGCTTGCTAGGGAAAACCCTTGTGCTTCATATTTACTGTTTAACATTTTTACTGAATTGAAAGTCACTCAGTTGTGTACGACTCTTTGTGATCTCATGGACTGCACCGTCCATGGAATTCTCCAGGCCAGAAGACTGGAGTGGGTAGCCTTTCCATGGACAGAGGAGCCTGGTGGCTACGGTCCATGGGGTCACAAAGAGTTGGACACGACTGAGCGACTAATACTTTTTTTCCTTTCTCTCTTTTTACTAGGAATAAGTTGATGATCACTGGAAGATACAGCTTTGTTAACTATATGGCATTTACTCTTTTATTTTTTGAAACAACAGTGCTCTTTTTTAATAGCACAAGGCTTCCTTTCAAAGAAGTCTCACTGCCCTTTTGCTTCTCTAAGAGAATCCGATCCGTTCAAAGTTCCACTTAACCTCATAAATATAACTCGCCAAGTACCTCTGGAAACTGTTCTAACCTCCCCGGTCACCCAATCCCACCAGCTACGACAGGACTAAGTTACAACAGCAGCTCCAATGTTAATGCACTCAGTCCCTAACTGGTCAAACTATATTTTCCCTTTTTTCTCCATCCCTTTGCCTTATAAAAATCAGAAAGATTTAAGCACCAAGAACAACCATAAGAAAAAGCCTACATCTTAATTGTGCAGGAGGTGAAAAGCCACAGTGTTGACTTTGGAGTAAGATAAACAGTAAAAACTTGCCAAGCACTACTTCTACAATCCCCCCTCCCCGCCCGCCTCATTCCTGAAGACTGCACTCATGCTTGGGATGTGAATGACAGGAAGAGTTCATCTGAGAGAACAGGGCATCCTAACCTGGTTAGAAGCCCTGAACTACCGAAAGACAACTGGAGGGTTCACCCTAACTGAGCTTCTTCATTTAAAGGGAAAAGTATATCTACTGCATGAGGATCTCAGATCTGGGACGATCAGATTACCTTGAAAGTCTAAAAGGTCGCCTGTTTGTTGTTGCTCAGTTCCTAAGTCATGTCTGACTCACTGCAACCCATGGACTGCTGCACGCCAGGCTCCTCTGCCATTTACTATCTCCCAGAGTTCGCTTTCATTCATGTCCATTGAACTTCCCTGTGGCTCAGACAGTAAAGCATCTGCCTACAATTCGGAAGACCTGAGTTCGATCCCTGGGTCGGGAAGTTTCCCTGGAGAAGGAAATGGCAACCCACTCCAGTATTCTTGCCTGGAGAATCCCATTGACGGAGGAGCCCGGTAGGCTAGAGTCCATGGGGTTGCAAAGAGCCGGACGCGACTGAACGACTTCACTTCACTTCATGTCCAGTGAGCCAGTGATGCCATCTAACCATCTCATCTCCTCTGTGGTCCCCTTCTCCTTTGTCTTCAATCTTTCCCAGGGTCCTAAAAGACCCTTCAATCAGGGTGTTTTCCAATGAGTCGTCTCATTGCATCAGATGGCCAAAATTTTGGAGCTTCAGCATCAGTCCTTCCAGTGAAAATTCAGGGATGATATCCTTTAGCATTGACTGCCTTTGATCTCCGTGCAGTCCAAGGGACTCTCAAGAGACTTCTCTAGCACCACGGTTTAAAGGATAGATTCTTCTGCACTCAGCCTTCTTTATGGTTCAACTCTCACGTCTGTACATGTCTACTGGAAAAACCATAGCTTTGACTATATGGACCTGTTTCAGCAATTTGATGTCTCTGCTTTTTAATATGCTGTCTAGGTTGGTTATAGCTTTCCTTCCAAGGAGCAAGCATCTTTTAATTTCAAGGCTGTAGTCACAGTCTGCAGCGATTGTGGTTGGCTGTCTGTGTTAGTCTTTTCCAGTTTTACACTAATATGTAAAACTAGGGAAACCTGCAGGATAGAGTCAGGAAGAAGGCTGGCTCTGACATGACTTCTGAGCCCGGGTAGGTGATCCATGTAGGAACCAAGGAGTCTGTGGGACTTCTCCACCTCCTTAGAGTCAGATACCAGAACGCCTTGACAGTAGAAAAGACTTGTCCAAACCATTCTGGTGCCAGGGAGATTTCTCACAAATCTAGAACTGGGAGCTGGTTAACCAAGGTTTTGGTTTTTTAAATTGAGAGGGAGGACCTTATTGTTCAAATCTGGAGTGTTGCTAAATAATTTTAAAAGGGCGTATTATTATAACCATTGAAAAGGATGATATGAGACATCTGTATCTATAAATATGGAAAAATGTTGACAAAACACTAAAAAAGAAAACAGGTTAAAGAAATACATGAGGTCGCAAAAGAGTTGGACATCATTTAGGGACTAAAAACAACCACAACTGGAGGAAGTTAGTAACTTATCTAAGGCCAAACTTCCTTATCTGAAAATTATTAAAGAGAAAAAGGGGAAGAGGAGGAGGAAGGGAGTGCCTGTTCTCATAGGCTGTCATGAGAATTAAATAAGGTAACATAAAAGATTTAGAAAAATCCTTGTGGATATAACACATATTAAATGATATTACTGGGATTACTTCTGGATAGTGGATTTTAAATTTTCTTAATTTTACACCTGTTAAATCTTATGTCAGTAAAAATATACAGAAGAAAAATATCTAAACCTCAGCAAATGAGCCACTTAAAAAACAACCGCTAAAAAAAACGGGGGGTGGTGGATATATGTATATGTATAATTTACTTTGCTATATGCCTTAAACTAATAAAACACGGCAGATCAACTATACTCCAATAAAAATTTAAACACACACACACAACTACTAGATGTGTCACAAAATAACCTTGTTGCTGCTTCTGCTAAGTCACTTCAGTCATGTCTGACTCTGTGCGACCCCAGAGACGGCAGTCCGCCAGGCTCCCCCGTCCCTGGGATTCTCCAGGCAAGAACACTGGAGTGGGTTGCCATTTCCTTCTCCAATGCATGAAAGTGAAAAGTGAAAGTGAAGTCGCTCTGTCATGTCCGACTCTTAGCGACGCCATGGACTGTAGCCTACCAGGCTCCTCTGTCCATGGGATTTCCGAGCAAGAGTACTGGAGTGGGTTGCCATTTCCTTCTCCAATGCATGAAAATGAAAAGTGAAAGGGAAGTCACTCAGTTGTGTCTGACTCTTAGTGACCCCATGGACTGTAGGCCACTAGGCTCCTCCGTCCATGGGATTTTCCAGGCAAGAGTACTGGAGTGGGGTGCCATCGCCTTCTCTGCACAATAACCTTGAAGGGCAGGTATAACTGCTTCCCCGTTAGAGACTGAGAAACCTCAGGGTGAGAGAAGCTGAGAAACTGGTCCTAATTCCCACAATGGACATGTGCCACACCTGGATTTCAGAACTCAGACCTCCTGACTCTTGAAAATACTTCTAGAAAAGTCAGTGTGATGCACAGTTAGATGTAACAAAATGTGATGCCCAAGACTGTAGACAGGAGCTTCCATCCTGGGGTGGCCCTCAGTTTACGCTGTAATGTATACATGCCAGTTAAAACTTATGCTGCACAACAGCCAAAAGATGGGAACAACTCAAGTGTCCATCAACTGATGAATGGCGAAACAAAATGTGCAAAGTTCAGTCACTCAGTCGTGTCCGACTCTGCGACCCCATGAATCGCAGCACGCCAGGCCTCCCTGTCCATCACCAACTCTCAGAGTTCACACAAACTCACGTCCATAGAGTCGGTGATGCCATGCAGCCATCTCATCCTCTGTCGTCCCCTTCTCCTCCTGCCCCAATCCCTCCCAGCATCAGAATCTTTTCCAATGAGTCTACTCTTCGCATGAGGTGGCCAAAGTACTGGAGTCTCAGCTTTAGCATCAGTCCTTCCAAAGAAATCCCAGAATAGATTGGCTGGATCTCCTTGTAGTCCAAGGGATTCTCAAGAGTCTCCTTGAACACCACAGTTCAAAAGCATTAATTCTTAGGCACTCAGCTTTCTTCACAGTCCAACTCTCACATCCATACATGACCACTGGAAAAACCATAGCCTTGACTAGATGGACCTTTGTTGGCAAAGTAATGTCTCTGCTTTTTAATATGCTATCTAGGTTGGTTATAACCTTCCTTCCAAGGAGTAAGCGTCTTTTAATTTCATGGCTACAGTCACCATCTGCAGTGATTTTGGAGCCCAGAAAAATAGTCAACCTTTCCCTGTCTATTTCCCATGCAGTGATGGGACTAGATGCCATGATCTTCGTTTTCTGAATGTTGAGCTTTAAGCCAACCTTTTCACTCTCCACTTTCACTTTCATCAAGAGGCTTTTTAGTTCCTCTTCACTTTCTGCCATAAGGGTGGTGTCATCTGCATATCTGAGGTTATTGATATTTCTCCCAGCAACCTTGATTCCAGCTTGTGCTTCTTCCAGTCCAGCATTTCTCATGATGTACTTTGCATATAAGTTGAAAAAGCAGGGTGACAATATACAGCCTTGACGTACTCCTTTTCCTATTTGAAATCAGTCTGTTTTTCCATGTCCAGTTCTAACTGTTGCTTTCTGACCTGCATACACATTTCTCAAGAGGCAGGTCAGGTGGTCTGGTATTCCCATCTCTTTTAGAATTTTCCACAGTTGATTGTGATCCACACAGTCAAAAGCTTTGGCATAGTCAACAAAGCAGAAATAGATGTTTTTCTGGAACTCTCTTGCTTTTTTGATGATCCAGCGGATGTTGGCAATGTGATCTCTGGTTCCTCTGCCTTTTCTAAAACCAGCTTGAACATCTGGAAGTTCATGGTTCATGTATATTAAGATGACATGGCAAGAATACACAGAACTGTACAAAAAAGATCTTCACGACCAAGATAATCACAATGGTGTGATCACTCACCTAGAGCCAGACATCCTGAAATGTGAAGTCAAGTGGGCCTTAGAAAGCATCACTACGAACAAAGCTAGTGGAGGTGATGAAATTCTAGTTGAGCTATTTCAAATCCTGAAAGATGATGCTGTGAAAGTGCTGCACTCAATATGCCAGCAAATTTGGAAAACTCAGCAGTGGCCACTGGACTGTAAAAGGTCAGTTTTCATTCAAAATCCAAAGAAAGGCAATGCCAAAGAATGTTCAAACTACTGCACAAAATGTGCTGCTGCTGGTGCTAAGTCGCTTCAGTCGTGTCTGACTCTGTGCGACCCCAGAGACGGCAGCCCACCAGGCACCCCCGCCCCTGGGATTCTCCAGGCAAGAACACTGGAGTGGGTTGCCATTTCCTTCTCCAATGCATGAAAGTGAAAAGTGAAAGTGAGGTCGCTCAGTCGTGTCTGACTCCTAGCAACCCCATGGACTGTGGCCCACCAGGCTCCTCTGTCCGTGGGATTTTCCAGGCAAGAGTACTGGAGTGGGGTGCCATTGTGCTATATCCATTCAATACTCATTTTATACTCAGCTTCAAAAAGGAATGAATTTCTAACACATGCTACAATATGAATAGTTATCATATTTCCCAGAGATCAAATTGCCAACATTAGCTGGATCATAGAAAAAGCAAGAGAGTTCCAGAAAAACATCTATTTCTGCTTTGTTGACTATACCAAAGCCTTTGACTGTGTGGATCACAATCTACTGTGGAAAATTCTAAAAGAGATGGGAATACCAGACCACCTGACCTGCCTCTTGAGAAATCTGTATGCAGGTCAGGAAACAACAGTTAGAACTGGATATGGAACAACAGACTGGTTCCAAATAGGAAAAGGAGTACGTCAAGGCTGTATATTGTCACCCTGCTTATTTAACTTATATGCAGAGTACATCATGAGAAACACTGGACTGGAAGAAACACAAGCTGGAATCAAGGTTGCTGGGAGAAATATCAATAACCTCAGATATGCAGATGACATCATCCTTATGGCGGAAAGTGAAGAGGAACTAAAAAGCCTCTTGATGAAAGTGAAAGAGGAGAGTGAAAAAGCTGGCTTAGAGCTCAACATTCAGAAAATGAAGATTATGGCATCTGGTCCCATCACTTCATGGGAAATAGATGGGGAAACAGTGGAAAGAGTGGTTGACTTTATTTTTCTGGGCTCCAATATCACTGCAGATGGTGACTGTAGCCATGAAATTAAAAGACGCTTACTCCTTGGAAGGAAAGTTATAACCAACCTAGATAGCATATTCAAAAGCAGAGACATTACTTTGCCAATAAATGTCCGTCTAGTCAAGTCTATGGTCTTTCCTGTGGTCATGTATGGATGTAAGAGTTGGACTGTGAAGAAGGCTGAGGGCCGAAGAATTGATGCTTTTGAACTGTGGTGTTGGAGACCACAGTGTGGTGTTGGGACTCTTGAGAGTCCCTTAGACTGCAAGGGGATCCAACCAGTCCATTCTGAAGGAGATCAGCCCTGGGATTTCTTTGGAAGGAATGATGCTAAAGCTGAAATTCCAGTACTTTGGCCACCTCATGCGAAGAATTGACTCATTCGAAAAGACTCTGATGCTGCTAGGGATTGGGGGCAGGAGGAGAAGGGGACGACAGAGGATGAGATGGCTAGATAGCATCACCGACTCTATGGACTTGAGTCTGAGTGAACTCCGGGAGTTGCTGATGGACAGGGAGGCCTGGCGTGCTGTGATTCATGGGGTTACAAAGAGTCTGACACAACTGAGTGACTGAACTGAACTGACTGACTATATGAACAAACCTTAAAACCTTAAGCTAAGAGAAAAGTAACCAGACATCAATGGCAAATATTATGTGATCCCAGTTACAGATGAATTATCTAGAATAGGCCAATCCACTCCAGTACTCTTACCTGGAAAATCCCATGGACGGAGGAGCCTGGTAGGGTCAAGTTCAGGGAGTTGCAAAGAGTCAGACACAACTAAGCGACTTCACTTTCACACACTGGAGAAGGCAATGGCAACCCACTCCAGTGTTCTTGCCTCGAGAATCCCAAGGACGGGGGAGCCTGGTGGGCTGCCGTCTAAGGGGTCGCACAGAGTCAGAGAAGTCTGAAGTGACTTAGCAGCAGCAGCAGGCCAAATCAGAGAAAGAAAGCAGATTAGACTCCTGAGGGCTATGGGAAGAGGGAACAGAGAGCTATTGCTTAATGAATGGTTTCTGTTTTGGGTAATGAAAATGTTTTGGAAACAGTGGTAATGGTTGCAAAACTTTGTGAATAAAATCAATTATCATGGAATTGTACACTTAAACTGGTCAAAACAGCCAATTTAATGTCATATATATTTTACCATAGTTTAAAAATAATATACAAAAATCTCATTGAACTGTACACTTTAAATGGATAAATTGTATAGTATGCAAATTATGTAACAATAAAGGTGTCAAAAGCAAAAACATCTCATGCTCTGCAGCCCAGAGGCCTGGTTTTGAACCCCAGAGGGGCTTCCTTCATAGCTTTGTAGTTAAAGAATCCGCCTGCAATCCAGGAGACCCTGGTTCGATTCCTAGGTCGGGAAGATTGCCTGAAGAAGGCATAGCCTACCCACTCCAGGATTCTTGAGCTTCCCTGGTGGCTCAGCTGGTAAAGAATCTGCAATGTGGGAGACCCAGGTTTGACCTCTGCGTTCGGAAGATCCCCTGGAGAAGGGAATGGCTACCCATTCCAGTATTCTGGCCTGGAGAATTCCATGGCCTGTATGTATAGTCCATGGGGTCAAGTAGAGTCGGACATGACTGAGTGACTTTGACTTTCACTTTTCATCTTGGGCAGCTTAGTAAATATGCTCTTTGCGGTTGATTACTTGTAAAATGTATTTACATGACAGGTTCTTGTCAAGAATAAATGACATAATGAATATAAAGGGCTTAACAAAATGTCTTGAATAACAACTGCTGCTATTATTATTATATTCAATTGCTAAGTCTTTTGCGTCCCCATGGACTGTAGCCTGGCAGGCTCCTCTGTCCATGGAATTCTCCAGTCAAGAATACCTGCGTGGGTAGCCATTCCCTTCTTCAGGCAATATTCCGGACCCAGGGATCAAACCCGAGTCTCCCGCATGGCAGGGGGCTTCTGTTCCACTGAGCCACCTGGAGAGCCACATGCTATTATTATAAACACTGTTATTTTCAGATGTCTCATAGCTGAAGATTCCCAAAGGTCAGATGTGCTCTAGCTAGCAACTCCAGGTTTTATCAGCTCTCACAACTGTGTAATAGAAGACCTAAGATCCACCTTGATAGCAAGAAAAGATATGCCCTGATTCCCCAACCAGATGTTATCAAACAGGCTTGTATGAGCTCCACCCTCTCTTATGCAACATCAGTTTACCCCTCTTAGCCACCACAATTTCCTAGTAGAGGAATAGCAACATAGGGAACAAGATCCTACTGAAGAGTGTGTGAGCAGCTCAGACTACCATGTCCTAAGTAATATAACAATCAAAAAACTAAGATCATGGCATCCAGCCCCATCACTACATGGTGAACAGATGGGGAAAAAATGCAAACAGGGACGGACTTTATTTTCCTGGGCTCCAAAATCACTGTGGACAGTAACTTGACTGCAGCCACGAAATTAAAAGATGCTTGCTCCTTGGAAAAGTAGCTGTGACAAACCTAGACAGTGTATCAAAAAGCAGAGACATTACTTTGCTGCCCAAGGTCCATCTAGTCAAAGCTATGGTTTTTCCAGTAGTCATGTACGGATGTGAGACTTGGACCATGAAGAATTGATGCCGAAGAAATGATGCTTTCAAACTGTGGTGATGGAGAAGTCTCTTGAGAGTCCCCTACATGGCAAGGAGATCAAAACCCAGTCAATCCTAAATGAAATCAACCATCACTGCAAGGACTGATGCTGAAGCTCCAATACTTTGGCCAGCTGATGTGAAGAGCCAACTCACTGGAAAGACCCTGATGCTGGGAAAGACAGGGCTAGAGGAGAAGGGGGTGACAGACGATAAGATGTTTGGATGGCATCAGTGACTCAATGGACGTGAGTTTGAGCAAACTCCGGGAGACAGTGAAGGACAGGAAAGCCTGGCATGCTGCACTCCATTGCAAAGAGTCAGACATGACTGAGAATCTGAACAACGACCACCACCACCAAGAGTACATCGCTAAATAAGGAATGAAAAGAAAAAGAAAGTTAGTTGCACAATCGTGTCTGACTCTTGGCGATCCCATGAACTATAGCCCTTCAGGCTCCTCTGTCCATGGAATTCTCCAGGCAAGAATACTGGAGTGGGTTGCCATTCCCTTCTCCAGGGGATCTTCCCAATCCAGGGATTGAACCCAGGTCTCCTGCACTGCAGGCAGATTTTTTACCAACTGAGCTACTAGGGAAGCCCGAAATATGGATTATTCCCAAATAAGGAATATAATTGTTTAAAAGTATCTTTATGGACAATATGGTAACTGTGATGAAAAGCAAGCAAGCAGTGGGACTGTAGACTGTTCTCCACCTCCTTCCCTGTCCATCTCTTTCTCAGAGCTGAACCTATGCACTTTTCTCTTAGAGCTCCTTTCTCCAATCTTTCAATCATTTTCACTGTGCTGGATCCCTTCAAGTTTTTCTCTTCTCAAACAATGCTGAGGCCCAGCATAGGATGCAGGAGCTAGAGACGATCAGGTAAATGAATTATGAAGCCCACGGCACATACAGTTTGGGGCTCAGATCGTGAACTATGAGAAGAAGAAGCTGTGAGTGTAACCAATGGCCGCAGGCCAACCAGCAGGAGACAAGACTTGTTTGCAAATGTTTCCCAGACAGAAGAGAAGCTGTTTGGAGAGCTGCTTCTGGATCTTTCATGAGAATTAATGAAAAGAGATGAGAATGGGAAGTTTAGTTTGGAGACCTGCGAGAAGAACAGCCTTATGCAGGGTGAGGCTGGAGTCCCAGAAGATGCCTCTCTGGGCGGCTGTGAGGTTGTGGCTAGAGCCCATGGTGTGGAAACTTCACACTGGCTCCGAGGAAAGTTCTGTTCATTCCTCTGATCCCATTGCGAACGAAGAACAAGAAGCCAGCCTGAGGGTTCACAGTAACTTATCACAAGGTTTTGTTGGTAAAGTTATTTTCTTCCCACACTCAGAATATCTTTAGATGAGAATCAAGTCCAAAGGGGCAAACGGTGCTGGAAATAAAACAGAGGTGCGGGGGGGCCACTGGGAACATTTCTTGAGAGTATGTGTCCGAGAAACAGGCTGACATGCCCTTTTTAGGATGGAGCCAGGGAGTATTATCTGAATCATCACCCTGGTACTTTTGATGATGCATTAAAAATTTTATTATTGGAGCACAATTGCTTTACAATGTTGTGTTAATTTTTGTGGTACAAGGAAGTGAATCAGCTCTATGAATATATATATATATATATATATCCCTTCCCTCACAAGCCTCCCAACCCTGCCATCTCACTCCTTTAGGTCATCACAGAACAAGATGATGCATTTATACTTAATTTCGGGGGATGAGAAAAAATACCTAAAACAAAGTTACCTCCTTCAAAAACCTAACGCTGAGTTCTTTCTGATAAAGCCGTTTACCCTCCTCACACATTTATAATAGATTCCAATTTCTTCTGCATCAAAGTCACTCCTAACTGTAAAAAGGATTTCCATTTGCTCTTTCCTTCCTTCCCAACTCCCCCCCCCTACCCGCTACCATATAACTCACCTCTCTCTGGGTAAAGTTAATGATTTCTTGAAAAGTTATTTTTGCCATGGAACATCAAAATCATTCTTCCTCTTCCCTGGAATGTAATTTGTCTAAATCTAGGGGTAGTCATGCAGTTCAGAGTGCATTTCCCAAGGTTATCTATGCTTCCAGACTCCACTTCAGAGCTTCACAGGTATTATTATTGTTTTTTTAATATTAATTACTTATTTGGCCGTGCCAGGTCCTAGTTGTGACCTGCACGATCTTTTTTGTGGCAGATGGGCTTCCCTGGGGGCTCAGGTGATAAAGAATCTGCCTGCAATGCAGGAGGCCTGGGTTTGATCCCTGGGTTGGGACGATCCCCTGGAGGAGGTCATAGCAACCCACTCCAGTGCTCTTGTCTGGAGAATCCCGTGGACAGAGGAGCCTGGCGGGCTACAGTCCATGGGGTCGCAAAGAGTTGGACACGACCCAGCGACTACACACAGCACAGACGGTATCTAGTTCCCAGAGACTGAACCCAGGCCCCCTGCGTTGGGAGTGTGGAGTCTTAGCCACTGGACCACCAGTTATTAAAATAAAACTGAGCTTGAAAATTTGATCTCAGTGCAATGTCTCTACTTTTAGTAACTTCTTATGCCTATCATCCAACTTAAATGTAGTCATCAGTATTCACACCTTTAACTGTCTTCCTTCCTTCATCAGAAGGAAAACTGTAAGATCTTTGCTTATCCTTCTTTAGAAGGAAAGCTATACAGTGACTGCTCGTGTTCAAGTAGATTAAGTGTGTTCTGCTCACGTGTAGGAAAGCACACTTTCTGGAATATCTCATTTTTTCCTCCAGAAATCTAGATTCTGAAGAGCTAGTGTGTAAGCGTGGAATTAGATTTGTACCATGAGGCCCAAAGATTAAAAACAGGTTGCTGGGTGGAAGTTCTGGTGAGTTACAAGCAGAACTGAAGAATTAATCTATCAAGTATTTATTAACTACTACTGTGTCTAACACTACCTCCAGTCTTATTACTCAGGAAGCTTGGAGATTACAGAGGGGAGGTAGAGAGTAATTAGCGATTTCAATACATGATACAGTATGATGAATACATACTATTATGGAGACATTATGAATACAGCATGACAAGTTTTCTCTAAAGGAATGAACACAATTCCACAGCAGCAACTCACCTAGTAAGGCAGTTGATCCAATAGGGCAATGAATTTCTCTCCTCTGCAGAGTCAGACAGGTTTTCCAGAAGAGCAGACTGGTAAGATTACTTCTACAGGACAAGTAGCTAATTTGCAAAAGGACTGAATTTACTGCCAGAGAATGGGCACTGTGCAAAAAGCCCGGAAGCAAAGATGGGACATAAGATGCCAGCACAGACTCCCAGGGGCTGTGTGTTGGTGAGAGGGGTGGGTACCACGGTAAGGAGGTGAGACTCTCCTCAAAGGACAGTGGAGCTCTGCTTAGGCCACTATGGGATCTGTGAAAAACAGCTTTCCATCAGAAAGCTATTTTAACTGCTGTCATAACTGTTGCTTACCTGGGATGTAAATACAACAACTATTTTAAAACAATATGTGTCACCTGAGTGTTGAGGAACTCTTTCAGAGTATGCAAGGGAGAATTCAACAGAGAAGTGGTGAGAGTCTGGGAAGGCTTCAAGTGAGTAGACAGGGCTGGAAACCCAGCTGGAGGAGCGCTCATCAGAGGCAGAGGTGGGAGCTATTTGGTTTGATCCTAAAGTCAGCAACCTACCTCTTTCAAAGGGTCTGTGTGACAAACACTATCCATACCAAACATACAAACACCAAACATGAGGACATATATACCTGTCGTTTCAAGGAACTTGGATTCTCCTGAACTAAAATTTCAAGACTCATTCACTTAAGAGTATCACTTAAAGGAGTAACACGATCCCTTCTAGAAACTGGAAAAGAAAAAAAAAAGTGCTCCCGTGGTTTCATTTGAAGGCACTTCATGTTTCTCTAGAGTCTCCCACTTTTATCTGCCGGTTTGTATTATGGCTCCAGAATTTTAGATGACTTCACAGAGGAAGCCAGGGAACTTTGAAAAGACATCATTTACATTTGTTTGCCGTATCAAGTGGCACTTAAAATATATAAATAGGGAGATGTGGGGAAGAAAAACAAGAAGATTTCTAAAGTTTCCACAGGTTTACTGTGGATCCTTTTTATTTGGGATGAGGGGGGTCAAGTGGAAAAATGATTATATGATTTCAAGCATTTAAAAAAAGAATCACATAGTTTCCCGTTTGCACATCTCTTTTGGCATTTGTTAATATCAGAGTCTAGGTCTTGGGAGAGGCCAGTGTATTTTAGACTTTTAAAAGTTCACTTAGATTTGAACTAAAAGTGGGAGACTGCTAATTGCTAAAT
This sequence comes from Tragelaphus eurycerus, assembly GCA_935064755.1. Classification (NCBI taxonomy): domain Eukaryota; kingdom Metazoa; phylum Chordata; class Mammalia; order Artiodactyla; family Bovidae; genus Tragelaphus; species Tragelaphus eurycerus. The sequence continues at coordinate 2,857,178 of CAKXYN010000034.1, read as the reverse complement.
TTAGCTTCTATGCAAAAATCACTACATTCAAAATTTAGCTCAACCTTTGAGGAATAAGTATTTGCCAGAAGTCAAATTAAGAGGCTATTTTAGGAAAAGAACTTAAATGGAACAAGTTTGAGAAACATTTACTATATAATAAAATGCCTTTTGAAATACCTTTAAATGACACGGCTTATTCTTATTACATTTTTCATAAATATATCTAGATTAAATTTCTCCATAAATACATCCACTGATAAATTAAGAGAGAAATGTTATGAAAAGTGGTGTGTTTAGGTGACACAATGGACTACAGTTGTCATGTTCCCACAGGATTCCAGCTTCACTATTTATTATCGTGTTAAAAACGGTCTTTAAAGGGCGTGGGAAAAGGTGCTTCAAAAAGTAGTTTTTCTGGCAGAATTTGAAATTAAGACTCTAAAGTCACTAATGTTTGGTTAAATGTGGATCTTGAAAAATCCACAGGATCAGGCAATAAATTAGCAGTCCTAAGGAATGATAATCAATGGCTGGATAAGCACCAGAGAATCAAATGACGGGATAAACTGGGGAAGTCTCTGGAAGTCACTGTTCCATCTTTAACTCTCCTGGGCTAAATGTTCAGTTCCTTTCTTTGAATCTGTCACCTTGCTTTCTTTAGCCTATCATTTCTTCTAAACGAAAAGGAGCAATTAACTGGGCTGTGATTAAAGAAGAAGGAAGCAGACCTTATGTATGAGATCGAGGCAAGACCCATATATTGAACTCTTGTTGTAAGTCCTATTGGACTCTATGTGACCCCATGGACTGTAGCCCACCCAGGCTCTTCTGTTCATGGGATTTCCCAGGCAAGAAAACTGGAGTGAGATGCCATTTCCTTCTCGAGGGGGAGCCTTCTTAACCCAGGATCGAACCCAATTCTACAGGCAGATTCTTTACTGCTGAGTCACATAGGGAAGCCCATATTGAATTCTAGGTACCGTATTTTGTGACCTTGGGGAAAACTGTAACTTCCCTTAAGAAAATTAAAGTTTATGTACTCAGATACATGGCTGTATGCTATATAAATTGTTATAATCTTTTATACAGGGTTATATAAAGTGTTTTTTAAAGTTTCATGAAAATACATTAAAATAACCAAGGTAAGTAAATAAATACAAAAGGAATGGACCATTAGATGAAGTTCATCAATGGCTGTTATTTACAAAAACAGATTAGGATATAACTCATCATTATGCAAGGAGATCCAACCAGTCCATTCTGAAGGAGATCAGCCCTGGGATTTCTTTGGAAGGAATGAAGAGGGTTTGGAAGGAATGAAGGGATTTCTTTGGAAGTCTAGGGGAACTCCGGGAGTTGGTGATGGACAGGGAGGCCTGGCGTGCTGCGATTCATGGGGTCGGACACGACTGAGCGACTGAACTGAACTGAATCATTATGTGGACTTACTGCTGGTATAAGGTATTCTTGCCCTCTCTCTGCAAATTCAAACCAAAATCTGATCAAGCTTTCCATTACTAAACTACTAATTTACAGAAAAGTCAGAAATAGGATCACACTAAACATCACCACAGAGATACAAGCAGCAACACCTTACAGGGAATTGAGGGACAAGCAATTTGGGTTCTTCAGTAACTACACTGAAAGATAAAAAAAAAAAAAAAGAGAATGAGAAGGAACACAGGGATGAGTCGATGAGAAGAAATTTAAGAGACCAATCAAATGTAAAGACTGTATATAGATTTGTATCTTGATTTAAACAAATTGTTAAAAACATCAAAACATTATGCAAATAGGCTTTACTTTTGAAAATGAAGTATTCTAGAATAAAAGGTTAAAAAAACTAGGAGATCGCCATTAAGAAAAAAATGTCAACACTGAAAGCAAGATAATTTGTAAATGTAAACTCTTTTCTTGTCTGTCCTCTGGGTTATCTATTTCCCCCAACTGGGAGTGTAAATACCAAGAAGCCATTATAATATCACAATTTGCATCTATAGGGAGTATAATGCAACTTAGGGACTTTGTAAGAGCCCAGGAATTTAGAAAAAGGTATTTCTCCCATGTTCTAAATGACACCATGTTTAAGCTGAGTTTCAGGTTCTCCTGGTGAAGCGGTATTATTTGCAATGTGCCATTTTGTAGTGATTCAGTTCAGTTCAGTTGCTCAGTTGTGTCCGACTCTTTGCGACCCCATGAACCACAGCACGCCAGGCCTCCCTGTCCATCACCAACTCCCAGAGTTCACCCAGACTCACTCCATAGAGTCAGTGATGCCATCCAGCCATCTCATCCTCTGTCGTCCCCTTCTCCTCCTGCCCCCAATCCCTCCCAGCATCAGAGTCTTCTCCAATGAGTCAACTCTTCGCATGAGGTGGCCAAAGTACTGGAGTTTCAGCTTTAGCATCATTCCTTCCAAAGAAATCCCAGGGCTGATCTCCTTCAGAATGGACTAGTTGGATCTCCTTGCAGTCCAAGGGATTCTCAAGAGTCTTCTCCAACACCACAGTTCAAAAGCATCAATTCTTCGGCGCTCAGCCTTCTTCACAGTCCACCTCTCACATCCATACATGACCACAGGAAAAATCATAGTCATATGTCAAAGCACATTTTCTCATTTTACTCATGATACAGCTCTGTGAGGTCATGAAGAACAGGGAGTTCATCATTATTTTAAAGGGAAATCACCAGCTCTGATGGGTGCTCATGTTATCAGTTTTTATGGGAGAGAAAAAAAAAAACACAAAACTACCAGATTCTTCTTCAACCAAATGATAAAGAAATTATCCAATGAAAATAAACAACAGTAGTGAAGAAAGCATTGCTTTTTTAACAGAGACGTATCAGTAAGGGAAACAAGAAACAGGTAAACAGAAAAATACCACTCTTAATGGCCAATGCATATATAACAAGAAACTGAGTTTATTAATAAACAAACAAAACGCCAGGTCATTTAGGCCTATCAGACAGAAGGAATCAGTTTATATATGCAATAATAGCCCCAGAGGAGGGGGAGAGTCAGGGAAACAAGCGTCTTTAAGACTACTCAATTTCCATCTTTGTGCCAGTCACCAATCTTGGTGATATAATCAATCTACCCTTTAAAAACACAAGATGAAAAAGTCAAGTAAGATCAACCTCAGACTCAAGTGTCTAGTCTTTTTGGAGGAAAAGTCAGTGAACCCAAACAGATCATTATAGAATGACAGATCCATACCATCTTGATTCTAGAAAGTCACCAAAATTTCTGAGGTATTAAAGGGAGTGCAAAGAAACAACGAAAGTACTTATACAAACAAAGAGAAAATGTCAAACAAACCCACCCACATCACGGAGTGTCTTCCCCACTATACATTCCATTTCAGGGACCAAGGTCAGGTGTTAAAACAAGCAGAGGAGACATGTTCCAGGAGTACTCCATCAATGGTACACTGCTACAAAGCTAACATTTCACACTAATCTAAATATTTAACTTTCTGCCCCTGAGCCTATTTTAAAAGTATCTAGTCAATATCATTGCTCAGTCTGTTCTACCTTTTTTTAATGTGCACAATCCAAAGATACTCTTTTTTGAGATAAACTTCATTTCTTTTTGATGACCATTCTGGCTAAGAAATGCCCCATGTTTCCATTTTTAATTTCATTGCGGAAAATTGCATGACATGTAAAACTACTTTTCATTCTTCTGCTGCTCACATAAGAAGAAAATAATCAATCCCATATAATGACTAGTAATTCCAGTCCTCTACTACAGTTCCTAATTAAGGAATATAAGAATTTAACAAACAAAAAATAACAATCTCTTTTCTAAAAATCTTATCCTCAGTGAGGTCTTAAGTGGAGCTTTCTTGGGTGGATTAAAAAAAAAAAAAAGTTGATCTGACCAAACTAAAAAGAATGGAGTTGAAGGAGTCATACTCCATGACTTCAGACTATACTAAAATAGACAAAGCTACAGTCGCCAAACAGGATGGTATTAGCACAAAAACTGAAACACAGATCAATGGAACAGTCAAGAAAGCCCAGAAATAAACCCATGCGCTTATGGACTATACTTTGGAAAGAAATGACAGATCCATACCTTGGCTCTGTCAAAAGCTCCAATACTTAGGCCACCTGATGCAAAGTGCCAACTCACTGGAAAAGCCCTTGATGCTGGGAAAGCTTGAAGGGAAAAGGAGAAGGGGGCAGCAGAGGGTGAGATGGTTGGATGGCATTACTGACTAAATGGACATGAGCAAGCTCCAGGAGATAGTGAAGGACAGCCTGGCGTGCGGCAGTCCATGGGGTCACAAAGGGTAGGACATGACTCAGCAACCAAACAACAACAATTTTCAACAAAGGAGTAAGAATATACAATGGAGAAAAGACAGTCACTTTAATAAGTGATGCTGGGAAAACTGGCAGATATATGTATAAGAATGAAATAATTAATATTCTCTAACATATACACAAAAATAAATTCAAAATGGATTAAAGACCTAAATGTAGGACGAGATACTATAAAACTTCTAGAGAAAAACAAAGACAGAACATTCTTTGACATAAATCACAGCAGTATTTTTTTTGGATCCATCTCCTAGAGTAATGGAAACAAAAACAAGAATAAACATTTTGGACCTAATTAAAAGCTTTTGCGCAGGAAAGGAAGCCACAGACAACCTACAGACTGGAAGAAAATATTTCTAAATGACGCTACTAACAAGAGATAAATCTCCAAAATATACAAAAAGATCATGCAGCTGAGTATCAAAAAAAACAAACAACCCAGTGAAAAAATGGGCAGAAGACCTACATAGATATTTCTCCGAAGAATACAGATGGCCAAGAATCACAAGAAAAGATGCTCAATACCAGTAATTATTAGAAAAAAGGAAATGAATACTACCCTGTGTATCGCTTCATACACAGAAGACCATCATCAAAAAGTCTACAAATAAGAAGTACTGCAGAGAGTGTAGAGAAAAAGCAACACTTGTACACTGTTGGTGGGAGTGTAAATTGGTATAGTGACTATGGAGAACAGGATGGAGGTTCCTTAAAAAACTAAAAACAGACTTCTTGCTTTATGACCTTACAATCCCATTCCTAAGTGTGTACCTGGACAAAACTCTAACTTAAATACACGGACCCCAATGTTCACAGCAGCATTATTTACAACAGTCAAGACATGAAAGCAAGTGTTCCTTGATAGATATAAAGATGTGGCATATATATGCTGTTGCTGCTGCTAAGTCGCTTCAGTTATGTCTGACTCTGTGTGACCATCAGGCTCCCCCGTCCCTGGGATTCTCCAGGCAAGAACACTGGAGTGGGTTGCCATTTCCTTCTCCAATGGATAAAAGTGAAAAGTGAAAGTGAAGTCGCTCAGTCGTGTCTGACTCTTTCCGACCCCACGGACTGCAGCCCAACCAGGCTCCTCCATCCATGGGATTTTCCAGGCAAGGGTACTGGAGTGGGGTGCCAGTGCCTTCTCCACGTGGCACATATACAGAATATAGTAAATAGAGTAATACTCAGCCATAAAAAAGAATGAAATACCATTGACAGCAACATGGATGGATCTAGAGAATATCACGATACCACTTATATGTGGAATTAAAAAATTAAATATATAAATGAACTTACTTACAAAACAAAAATAGACTTCAACAAAGACCTACTATATAGCACAGGGAACTGTGTTTAATATCTTGAAATAATCTATACTGGAAAAGAATCTAAAAAATAATATATATGAATTTACAACTCAAACACTTTATTATAACCTGTAACTTAACTATACACTTCAGCTAAAAAATGTTTTGGTTTGTTTTTTTTTTTTTAAAGATGCTGCCAGGTATCAGAAAGAATAATGATTGAAATAAACCGAAATACCTTGAAAATATAAGCATACAAGTTCATTATGATATTGAATAATATAGCAAGTAAAAGAAAAAAGTAACAAACCCCCTCCACAAAACAGTGATCACCAATGTAGACAACAGGCACCAATCTTTTAGGCTCAAAATTATTGTTGAAAGGGAAATAATCAGTATCCATCCCACCTTTTTGTTTTTGGAAGAACTGTATTTCAGAGTAAACAAACAGAACTGGTAAACTCACCATTTTTCAAACCCTAACTAAATACTGAGGGAAAGATCAACAGAGGAAACCAAGGAATTGAAACCCTTACAATGGAATCTGAATCAAAAGGTCCATCTTAGCATCACCAAACTCAGAATAACCCTAACATTAGTTACTTCACAATGCAATGCCATAGGAAGTATTTGGTGACCCACCTCGACAAAAAAAGAAAAGTGAAATCTAAATTCAGCTATAAAATTCAAATCTAATCAAGCTTTCAGTCTGCAACAAATTAGAAGGGACACAAATAAAACAAATAAAAGGACATCTCAAGAAATAAACAGAAAAGCCCAGGAAGATGGTTTTTTTCCTCAGGAAAACTGACACTTTTTTTCAACAAGTCAATGGAGCAAAAAAGAGAGAGTGGAACAATCTCTTCTAGATTAAAAGACACTTAAGAGACTTAACTAAATGCAATATACTGACAAGGTGTGAACAATCCAACTGTAAAAAGTCTTGCGTTACATACTTTAACATTTGTGATGAAAAGCCATACAAATATCTAGATACTGATATGAACGTGCTTAGTTGCTCAGTTGTGGCTAACTCTTTGCAACCCCATGGACTGTAGCCCGTCGGGTTGCTCGGTCCATGGGATTCTCCAGGCAAGAATACTGAAGTGGGTTTCCATGCCCTCCTCCAGGGGATTTGCCAACCCAGGGATGGAACCCAGGCCTCCCACATGGCAGGTGAATTCTTCACTGTCTGAGCCACCAGGGAAGCCCTTGATATGAATGGGATTATATATTTCATGATGCTGACACTTGCTTTCATTCTCTGCTTTAGGCCTCATTTTTCCACATCAATAAATATACAGCCGATCTGTAACAATGGATTACCATGAAATTAAGGCTCTTTTCCTTGGCAAAAAGACTAGCAGAAGTGGTGGTTGCTTGGGGAATAAATGAAATGAACTTGGGGAATAAATGAAATGAAAAACTCAAAGTGTAACGGAGTCCATGCTTTGTCATCCTCCTCTTCATTCCACAATGTGCAACTAGTCGGATTCTAGTTGTCTGGAGAAATGATGGAGCTGGGGCCAGAAGAAGCTTGTCTACTTGAACAAAACAATCTAATCAGGGGCTGAGGGTGGAGGAGTGTCCTTCTGCCTTTTAATTAACTCTCTCTCAGGAGGTCAAGGAGATTGCCCTGGCCAAATACGAACAGCTCTATACAGGAAATTATGGTGCATTCCTGTTCCAATTTTCTCACTTGAGTTTAGCAAACATTTGAGGGGAGGGGAGGTAAAACGTGGAATGAAGTCCTGTTCTGGTCTCAAGATGTTTACAATTTAATAGGAGAAACAGGTCTGTAAGTGATAGGGACTTTCCAGACGCTCCAGTGATTAGGACTCCACCCTTCCATTGCAGGGGGCAGGGGTTCAATCCCTGGTCTGGGAACAAAGATCTCATATGCCTAGTGGTGTGTCCAAAAACTAATACAAATTTTTTTTTTTAAAAAAAAAAGAAGGCAGCAGAGCAGAATTCAATGTATGGACGGCGCTGTGTGCAAATAAAGAAGCCGATCGATCATTACGCAGAGAATGGGGAAAGGATGTCCTGGGAGCAGGCTGACCTAGCACAGGAGCACGAGAAAGATGTTAGAAAGGCAAAATGACCTCAGGACTGGAGTGGAGACTAACATGATGATAAAAACTGTGAGGGAACAGGAAGGAAGGGACCTGAGGAGGGCTTGAGGATCTGGGGAGGCAGGAGGAATGCACAGAACAGGCGACAACTGTTCTGTGGGCAAGGGTGTGTGCGATTGCAAGGAACCCTGGTGACAGGTCTTGTTCTGCGAGCGGGAGGAAACCGTTTTAGGTTCTCTGAGCCCATCGCAGTACACATCTGATCAGCAAGCTGCTGCAGTCATAGATAAGCACTTCCAGAATAAGCAAACTGATAAAGAAGGATGGAATCGGAGGCTGAGGCATAAAACCCCATTTCACAGATTCTATTGGTCAGAATTTCTTTTTTTATCTTATTAGAAAAAAATTTGGGGGGGGGATGTGGATCATTTTTAAAGTCTTTACTGAGTTTATTACAATATTGCCTCTTTCTTTTTATGCCTTGGTTTTTAAGAGGCATGTGGGATCAAACTCTGACCTCCTGCAATGGAAGGCGCAGTCTTAACCACTGGACTGGCGGGAGTCCCTACCGGTCACGATTTCAAGGTCCTCTGCTCCTGGTCTTACAGATCTGAGATCAATGTGCTCAGAGAGCTGCCATCTCATCTAATCTTCCATGCCCACACATTTGTGGTAGATTCGAAGATCCTGAGATTGCAGGCCACCGGCTATGAGTTTTGTTTTAAAGCTGTCATTTAATTGAGCCGCTACCAAGCCCGCAATGCAGTAAGTACATAATCGCTGACCTCTCATAACAGCTGTGCGTGACAGTACTGTTCCCGCTGGGAGATGGAGAAAGGGGTGCAGAGCTAAGTGGAATGCTTTTTTTTTTTCCCCTTCCTGAGAAAGATTGTCTGTGTCAGTTGCGCCTACCTTCTGTCCATTACCCAGAAGCCTGAATTTAATTGGAAAGGAAACCTTCATTAAAAAGTCTCATTACATACAGACAAAGAAAACAAACATGGTTACAAAGGGGAAAGGGAGCGAGGGAGGGATAAAGAGGTCGGGATTAGCAGAAACAGCAACTAGATATAAAGTAGATAAACAACAGGAACCTATCTTGTAATAACCTACAATACAAAAAAATATGAAAAATATATAAATATATGTATGTGTGAACCAAATCACTTTGCTAAACACCAGAAACTACACAACACTGCAAATTACAACTTAAAAAAAAGTCTCTTTACCTTGTGAGTCTAAGGATTGAGAGTAGAACATGTTTGTAATTAAAAAATAAACAAAAACCCTGTGATGAAAACATTGGCTAGATAACTTAAATCAATAATTAGGAGTCCATCTCACAAAGTCAGTGTCTCCTTGGGCAATTTTACAAAAAAGATCATTTGTTGTATTTAATTTGTAAAATAAACAGTAGGTTAAATAAACATAGTATTATTATTAAAAAACCAATGAACATGAGGAAAACACATGTGTATTTTTAACTGTTAAAAAAGTCTGCAAAAGTTGTACATTAAAAAAGACAAAGGAAATAAAAGACTTTAATAGCACATGTCTTTAGGACCTTAAAACATTAGCTTTTAAAAACTCACTTTCTGCCTTTTCCAAATTTCTTGAAATGAGCTCCTATTACTTTGGAGAAAGGGAGTGGGATGCTGTGGGGGAGGAGTCAGCGTCTCTGAAAGGTACTCAGCCCTGGCCCAGGCCTGTGTGAGGGTCTTGGAGGATGAATCGGTGGCGTATCATCCAGCTGTTCAAACCATGACTGATGCAGTTATTCCTGGGCTGGTCTCCACACAGTAAGTGGCAGAAGAGGAGGGCCTCAAAGCTGAGGCTGGCACAGAGCCTGCAGGGTCCCAGGCACTGCAGGAGCAATGTTTCCCTCCTGTCTATCCCAGAGTGGCTGTAGTTGGCCCCAAATCTCTAGTCATCTTCTGTTAACTGCCTCATCTCTATACCCACTCTACCCAACCAGGAATAAAATATTAACTTTCAACGATTAAGACTGGTGGACTTTCCTAGCGGTGCAGTGGATAAGAATCCACCTGTCAACACAGGGCACATGAGTTCGAACCCTGATCTGAGAAGATTCCACACGCACTGGAGCAACTAACCCCACGCACCACAACTCCTGAGCCCACGCGCTAGAGCCTGCAAGCCGCAACAACTAAAGCCTGAATGCCCAGTGCCTGTGCTGCCCAACAGGAGAAGCCACCGCAATAAGAAGCTCAAGAACTGCAACTAGAGGAAAGTCTAGCAAAGCAGTGAAGGCCCAACGCAACCAAAAAAAAATTTTTTAAGGTCAAGATTAGACTTTTCTAAATTTTTATTTCAATACCTCTTTACCCTAGTAAAAATTACTGATGATGTCAAAGAATTTTTATATGGGGTGTATCAATTGATATCTACCATATTAAAAATTAAAACTTAATATCAAACCATTACATACTAAAATAAGATACATTTTGTGAAAGATGTATTTCAAAACAAAGAAAAACTTAAATTCTACATTTTTGCAAAGCTCTTTAATATCCGGCTTAATAGAAGACAATTTGCAGGTGATATGATACTATTACATAGAAAATCCCAAAGATGCTACAGGAAATCTATTAGACCTTATGAATGAATTTGTTAAAGTTGCAGGATACAAAATAAATACACAGAAATCTGTTGCATTTCTATACACTAACAACGAACAAACACTCTGACAAAATCTTTTTTGATCGGTTTTCTTGAGTAATGGAAATAACGCAAAAATAAACAAATGGGACCTAATTAAGCTCAAAAAGCTTTTGCACAGCAAAGGAAATCATAAACAAAATGAAAAGGCAACCCACAGAATGGGAGAAAATATTTGCAAATGATGTGACTGACTAGGGATTAATCTCCAAAATTTACAAACAGCACATGCTGCTTGCTCAGTATCAAAAAACCAAACAATCCAATCAAAAAATGGGCCAAGACATTTGTCCAAAGAAGACATACAGATGGCCAAGAGGTGCATGAAAAAACGCTTGACATCACTAATTATCTGAGAAATGCAAATCAAAATGAAAATGAGATGATCAACCCACACCGGTCAGAACAGCCATCATCAAAAATTCTAGAAGTAGCAGTGCTGGAGAGGATGTAGAGAAAAGGAAACTCTCCTAGCACTGTTGATGGGACTGTAAAACTGGTTATAGCCAAATATGGAGAAGAGTATGGAGGTAACTAAAACTAGCTACCACGTAAACCCAGCAATCCCCTTCCTGGGCATACTCAAAAGACATGGTTTGAAAGGATACATGCACACCAATGTTCACTGCAGTGCTGTTTGCAAGAGCCAAGACATAGAGGCAACCTGTCCATTGACAGAAGAATGAACAAAGATGTGGTACATATATACAATCAAATATCATTCAACCAATAAAAAGGAATGAGATAATGCCACTTACAGTAAGATGGATAGACCTGGAGACTATCATACTAAGAGAAGTCAGAGAAAGACAAATATCATATGTGAAATCTTCACTCCAATATATAATAAACATTAAAAAAAGATGACTGAATTCTCATATCTGCTTCTAATTCAATGTATTACAGAGCAAAGTAAGTCTGAAAGCAAAGCAAAGAAAGAAAAACACCAATACAGTGTATTAATGCATATATATGGAATTTAGAAAGATGGTAACGATGACCCTATATGTGAGACAGCAAAAGAGACACAGATGTAAAGAACAGACTTTTGGACTCTGTGGGAGAAGGCAAGGGTGGGGTGATTTAAGAGAATAGCATTGAAACATGTATATTATCATGTGTGAAATGGATCGCCAGTGGACTGGCGATGCATGAGACAGGGTGCTCAGGGCTGGTGCACTGGAATGACCCTGAGGGATGGGATGGGGAGGGGAGGTGGGAGGGGGGTTCAGGATGGGGAACACATGTACACCCATGGCTGATTTATGTGAATGTATGGCAAAAAGCACAATATTGTAAAGTAATTAGCCTCCAATTAAAATAAAGTAAAAAAAAAAAATTCAATGTATTACAAGGAATTGTACCAGCTATAGCATATGGGGGAAAAAGGCCTCACAGAGATAGGTAGCTTATGAATGAATGGGTATTTTTATGTCTTTTTTACATGTAACTGTGGACATTTCTTTTTCATATCACACCAAAAATTTTGTTGTGATATCTGAAAACTTATGGTATCTGAAAACTTAGCAGATATCAAAACACTGTGGTATCTGAAAACTTATCAATAAAACTTTTTGTATTTTTACATTAAATTCCACTTTATATTTTACATTTTTTTTAACCAATAACCATGTTATTTTATAATATGATGCATTGGTTATTTGGAAAATACTAGTTCTCTGCATTATGGACTTCAAAAAGAAATTCATTAGTATCACCATTAATATCAACAAAAAAAGTCTTTTAAGAGTTGGCAAGTTGTCAAACTCATGGTAGTAAACGTTAAGTTTTCAAAAATTCTAATTTTTTTAGAGTGGACTTCCTTATAATTCAGATAGTAAAGAATCAGCCTGCAATTGCAGGAGATCTGGGTTTGATCCCTGGGTCAGGAAGATTCCCTGGAGAAGGAAAAAGGCAATCCAGTCCAGTATTCTTGCCTGGAGAATTCTATGAGACAGAGGAGCCTAGTGAGCTACAGTCCATGGGGTCACAAGGAGTTGGACGTGACTGACTAATACACACATACACTTTTTTTAGAGCTCTAATTTTACTGTTGCAACAAACTGTTTTTCTTAAAAGGATAGGCTCTTTCATTAATTTTCATAAAAAAGTATTATAGTCTGAATAATCATTAATTGTCTATCAAGTTAATTCTTTCAAGTAAAAGTGGGAGCTGATTCAGCTTACAACTTAACTTTATTGTGTACTGCCCCATTTTGTCAACAAGGAATCATATAACGACTTGTACACTCAGTAGTGTCTGACTCTTTGTGACCCCATGAAGTCCAAGGGCTTCTCCAGGCCAGAATACTGGAGTGGGTAGCCTTTTCTTCCCCAGGGGATCTTCCCAACCCGGGGATCAAAACCAGGTCTCCCGCTTTGCAGGTGATTCTTTACCAGCTGAGCCACAAGGGAAGCCCCCAAATGGGAGCCAGTTCCACTTACAACTTAACTTTACTGCCCCATTTTGTCAAAAAGGAATTATATAATGACTGGTATTTAAGAGTGGAGTTAGAACAAAAGTAATACTTTTAGTAATCCCTAGGACAGTCTTAAGTGAAACTTTTTAAAACTCAGAGTGTGAGGCAATGAAGATCACGGGGGTTATCAGTTTGGTAAGTTTGGTGCCACTGTCTTGAAACGCACTCACCAGCTGTGTCTATGACGACACAGTATGAAAAACAAACTCTTCTCATGAAAATAGTTTAGACATCATGAACTCCCTGAATGGGATTTGGAGACCAACCAGGGGCTGGCAGACAAATACTTTTGAGAAGTGCTGTACAAGAAAATATGTCTATTTGAGGATTCCAAGTGCATGAAAAAGTCGAAGAAACAGGGAGCCTGCGTCAGACTTTGACAAAGAAAGATGCCTTCCTTTTAATAAACAGGTGAGGAAAGAACACGGCTTAAAAGAATGAAGTCGGTACCAGCTGTTTTGTTCTGGACTGTCCCAGTACATTAATTACCTTTGTTCTCTCATTTCTCTGCCTAGGAAATGAATACATTGAGTTTACAAAACACTAAAGTTAGGGTCGTTATCTACATTACAAAAGAAATCTCTGACTTCCAAGGAGATTTGACTTCCTGAGTTCTTAAGGCATTTGTTATGTGCTTAGTCCCTTCCAACTCTGAGACCCCATGGACTGTAGCCCACCAGACACCTCTGTCCATGGGGATTCTCCAGACAGGAACACTGGAGTGGGTTGCCATGCCCCCTCCTCCAGGGGATCTTCCCAACCAGGGATCAAACTCAGGTCTCCCACACTGCAGGCGGATTCTTTACCATCTGAGCCACCAGGGAAGCCCAAGAATAATGCAGTGGGTAGCCTATCCCTTCTCCAGAGGATCTTCCCAACCCAGGAATAGAACCAGGGTCTCCTGCGTTACAGGCAGATTCTGTACCAGCTGAGCTACCAGGGAAGTCTGCTGATCAATGATCAGATAAACAGAAATTTAAAGACGGGTGGGATAGTGGTAGGTGGGACGGAGTTTCAAGAGGAAAGGGATATATGTATATATATATAATTGATTCACTTTGTTGTACAGCAGAAACTAAGACAATACTGCAAAGCAATTTAAAAAAAGAAATTCAAAGCAAAATGTTAACTAATAGCCACTGCTAATCAAAGATTGCTACTATTGTTTAGTTGCTAAATGTAGCTGACTCTCTGCCACCCTCTGGACTGTATGTGGCGAAGGCAATGGCAACCCACTCCAGTACTCTTGTCTGGAAAATTCCATGGATGGAGGAGCCTGGTGGGCTGCAGTCCATGGGGTCACTAGGAGTCGGACACGACTGAGCGACTTCACTTTATTTTTTCACTCCAGGCTCCTCTGTCCATGGGATTCTCCAGGCAAGAATACTGGATAGGTTGCCATTTCCTCCTCCAGAGGATCTTTCAGACCCAGGGATCCAACTCACATCTCCTGAATTGATAAGCAGATTCTTTACCATTAAGCCATCAGGGAAACTAATCAAAGGTAGGTTATTCATTAAATCATAATTAAATAGGATCAGATTAGCTGACCTACTGATGCTATAAGAAAGTACTTCCCACATAAAAAATATATCACATGGAAACTGTTCTTACCAAACCCATTGCCTAATATTTTAATATTATTGTTACACTTATTAAAATTATCGCAATTATGTGCATTAAGCAAAAACCAAGAATATATGCAGATTTGAAGAGAAGAAAGAGATAGAAGCGGGCTCTACCTTTCGATGTGGCTCAATACATGTTTGATTCTTCTCTTTGGAAGGAAAACATGCTTTTGCTTTTTCACAGTGGGACATATGTGGAAATAAACATTAGTTTAGGCCTCTGGTTTCTAAGAGTATTTGCTGTCCTTATTTACTGTAGATTTGTTCTGTTTTTATTTCTCAGAATGTCCAGGGGCCTAGGCATCTGGTGCCCTTATATGTCCTGAGTGCCAAATACATGTCCTAATTTATGACAGTCGGGCTTACAAATGCCTGCTGGTATTGGTGGAGAGGGTGAGAGGGTTCAGAGATGCTCAGTGGGTTACTCAATTATCATGGAGTCTTAGTACATAGAATAGAAGTCACTGGCATGTTTCTGAGAACATCACTTCTGATAGCTTCAAAGTGATCCAGCTTAAGGGCAGAAATCCTCAGTGGGAATCCTTGATGGTTCCCACTGGAGAGCTGCCTCAGGGGCAAAAGGCGTGTAAGTCTAGTAAGCAGAGTTCCTGCAAGTTTAGCATTCAGGCTCAGATGTCCCCATCTCCTTCCTCTGAGGAGCTGTCTCCTCCTGATGTCCATCTCCCTGACCTTTCCTTTACGTAATGTTTCCCCGCGTCTCTGACTGCCCAGAGTCATTACTGTCTTTCTCCAGAACTTCCTTTTCACCCTTGGGCTCTTCTCTTGTCTGGGAAGGTAAGAGAGGGAGCAGAAAGCCACCTCCTGAAGGGACTGCCAGTGGCGTCTGGAGTCATATTTGGCAAAATCTGGGCAAGTGCCTCCTCCTTACTATCCAATTTCCTTGTCTACACTGGAAAAAAAAAAAAAAAGATTTTATGGTGTCCTATTCCGTCTCTTGTCTTCCCAGACAAGAGGAGAGCTTTAAGAATAGTCTGCCTAAAAGAAGTATGTGACAAATGGTAAAGACAGCGTGGTTCTACGCTGTAACCAAACTAAACCAAACAAAATCTACCTGTGACACTTTGTATTTTTATACACAGATGTATAAATGTATAGACAGGTACATAGAAAGAGAAACAAAATGTTAACAGAGGTTATTTCCAGATGGGAGGAAAAGGTACCATTTTAACCCTTTAAATTTCATTTATGACCTCCTTACTTTTATAACAATAAAATGGATCAGGCATAATCATTTTACAAAATAAATTAAAACACAATTTTATAAATTTTAGCGTAAAGAGAAGATTCAAGATAAAAAGATACTGCTTGAAAAAGGGCCTATTTCTCAGATGTAGATGGGCTCAGATTGTAATCCTATGATCAAACCTTTAGGATGGTCCCTAAGGTAGACTGAAATCTTTTATCTCCTCAAATAACAGACCCAATATCCAGTGAGATGATTCTTCATAGTTCTGTGTTAAGTTTACTTTACAAAAAAATTGTAGAACCAGGTCTCAATTTTATCTTTAACATAAAGAATGGGCGAGGTTTCTGGCTGATCTGTTGAATCATTTTGAAAATTAAAAGTGAGAAGTTTCCTGCAGATTGCTCATCAGCCTTGTGGGACTTTATAGCAAGGCATCACTTACCCACCATGCTGCTGTTGCTGCTAAGTTGCTTCAGTTGTGTCCAACTCTGTGCGACCCCATAGACAGCAGCCCACCAGGCTTCCCTGTCCCTGGGATTCTCCAGGCAAGAACACTGGAGTGGGTTGCCATTTCCTTCTCCAATGGATGAAAGTGAAAAGTCAAAGTGAAGTTGCTCAGTCGTGTCCGACTCTAGCGACACCATGGACTGCAGCCCACCAGGCTCCTCCATCCACAGGATTTTCCAGGCAAAAGTACTGGAGTGGGGTGCCATTGCCTTCTCCCCTTACCCAGCATCCTATCCACTTAACCATAAATCAGTATTTATGCTGGTTTCATACTAGCACTGTTTCAAAGAGTGGGCAGGTAAGGTCTTAGAATCCCAAACAATGTAAATAAAACAGGGCTGTTTCACATGCCTTTCCACCCAAGTTCACTGCCACTTCCACCCGAATGATGTGCATATCCTCCAAGCGTAAAGCAAAGAAGCCAAATATCCTGGCTGAAGGATGGCTGAACGTGCCATTATATACTGAACTAAAATACATCAACTCTTGAAAGTGGTGACTCTTATTTTCTGAAATAATGACTCAGAATTAAAAACACCAAAACTAAATAAAAACTGCCAAGTATTTCAATTTGGTCAGCTACTTAAGAATACATTTTAGAGTTAATGCACCCTGGCCATCAAAATCTGATACTTCAAAGAGTTAATGCTGAAGCCTGGGACTTCCTTGGCGGGATCCAGTGGTTAAGAACTCCCAAAGTAGGGGGCATGGGTTTTATCCCTGGTTGGGGAACTAAGATCTTGCATGCCACAAGGCACGGCACCCTCCTCAAAGAGTTATACTAAAGCCTGCTTTTCACTAAGCAGCAACCTGCTCTGAAACCTTGCCCTTACAATTTGATGCAGACCTCTGGGTTTTTAAATACAACCACTCTAAAAAAGTTTGATTTTAAAGCACCTCCTAAGGAGGATCTTAAAAATAGCTCTGGCCAAAAGCATCAGTGGGCTGTAAGTTACATAGTATGGTATAGTCAGACCAGCAATGGGCTTTAGAGCCAATTAGATTAAAACTGAGCTGTGTGAATCTGGGGAAGTTACTCAAACTCTCAGTGCTTCCGTCTCCTTAGATGGAAAATAAGTATTTTACACACAGTTCTTAAGGGTATATATAGCATAGTTGCTCCATAAACATTTGTTCCCTCTTTTCCCATCATTTTCTTTTTTCAATTTTTTGGCCATGCTGTACTGCATGTGGAGAAGGCAGTGGCACCCCACTCTAGTACTCTTGCCTGGAAAATCCCATGGATGGAGGAGCCTGGTAGGCTGCAGTCCATGGGGTCGCTAACAGTCGGACATGACTGAGCGACTTCACTTTCTCTTTTCCCTTTCATGCATTGGAGAAGGAAATGGCAACCCACTCCAGTGTTCTTGCCTGGAGAATCCCAGGGACGGGGGAGCCTGGTGGGCTGCCGTCTATGGGGTCACACAGAGTCGGACACGACTGAAGTGACTTAGCATAGCATAGCACTGCATGTGGATCTTAGTTCCCAGACCAGGGACTGAACCCACACCCCCTACATTGGAAGTACAGAGTTTTATCCACTGGACCACCAGGGAAGTCCCTGTCATCCATTTAATAAAAGCAACAAAGGTCCGTCTAGTGAAGGGTATGGTTTTTCCGGTAGTTATGTGTGGATGTGAGAGTTGGACTATAAAGAAAGCTGAGGGCTGAAGAACTGATGCTTTTGAACTGTGGTGTTGGAGAAGACTCAAGAGTCCCTTGGGCTGCAAGGAGATCCAACCAGTCCATTCTAAAGGGGATAAGTCCTGAATATTCATTGGAAGGACTGATGCTGAAACTCCAATACTTTGGCCACCTCATGCGAAAAATTGACTCCTTGGAAAAGAACCTGATGCTGGGAAAGATTGAAGGTGGGAAGCGAAGGGGACGAGAGAGGATGAGATGGTTTGATGGCATCACCAACTTGATGCACATGAGTTTGAGTGAACTCTGGGAGGTTGGTGAAGGACAGGGAGGCCTGGCGTGCTGGAGTCCCTGGTGTCACAAAGAGCTGGACACGGCTGAGTAACTGAACTGAACTGACTGATGGATCATTCAATCAACCTCTGAAATTCCAGCAGCCCAGATGCTTTTTGGACTCACTTGAGACATCAGATAGCTAAGAGCCAAACAGACACACCTCCTCCCACTCCTCTGGTTCTGGCAAGGTATCTGTGCCACCTGAATACACAGTGCCCTACAACAAGCACGAGAGAGAGAGAAGGGTTGTGAAAACCAGATTAAATGGTCCTGCCAGGCCATTTAATCTCACTGGGCATTGGATCAGATCAGTCGCTCAGTCGTGTCCGACTCTTTGCAACCCCATGAATCGCAGCACGCCAGGCCTCCTTGTCCATCACCAACTCCTGGAGTTCACTCAGACTCAAGGCCATCAAGTCAGTGATGCCATCCAGCCATCTTACCCTCTGTCATCCCCTTCTCCTCTTGCCCTCAATCCCTCCCAGCATCAGAGTCTTCTCCAATAAGTCAAATCTTCACATGAGGTGGCCAAAGTACTGGAGTTTCAGCTTTAGCATCATTCCTTCCAAAGAAATCCCAGGGCTGATCTCCTTTAGAATGGACTGATTGGATCTCCTTGCAGTCCAAGGGACTCTCAAGAGTCTTCTCCAACACCACAGTTCAAAAGCATCAATTCTTTCGCACTCAGCCTTCTTCACAGTCCAACTCTCACATCCATACATGACCACAGAAAAAACCATAGCCTTGACTAGGTGAACCTTTGTTGGAAAAGTAATGTCTCTGCTTTTGAATATGCTATCTAGGTTGGTCATAACTTTCCTTCCAAGGAGTAAGCATCTTTTAATTTCATGGCTGCAGTCATCATCTGTAGTGATTTTAGAGCCCCAGAAAAATAAAGTCTGACACTTTGTCCTAAATGGGTGAATGAAAAGATTCTGAAATTCAAAAATCAAACAGAGATATACTATCATCATACACATGCTAAAGGCATCTTAGGGTGACTGTCTCAGGCTCGTAGAACTGTACTGACTTCTTTCCTCTCTTTTCCTGGACTACCTAAAAATGTTTTTCCTCTGAGAAGCACGTAGAATTTTTATGATCAGAAAGAAATAAAATGATCTGCATGATGAAACAAAACACAAAAATGCAAGGAAGTTGCTTTTCAGAGTTAAAAAAAAAAAAAATCTTGCCTTCCTCCCCAAATGACACCTATGTCGTCATTCCCTTGCTGCCCTCCGCCCAGTTTGACCAGGTCTTCCTCAGGTCCAGATGCCATCTTTCTTGGGGGTCCCCCACTGAGGACAAGAGGCTTGGGACACACAGCACCTGAGTGCTGGCGGCACTCAGCACATTTTCAGAGCAGGGGTGGGGACTGTAAAGTCACCCGTGATCCTTCAGGCGGCACACACTGTGCACGCTGCCCTGGAAAATGCAGGCGCACAGGCTGTGTTCCTCTGGGTACACGGAGCTTCAGATCAGACCCCAGAAGGCCTCTAGTCCACAGAGATGAAGGTGAAGAGATTTCATATTTGCTGACTGTTTTCCCTGGGAGGGCACCTGCCATGTACTTTGAAGATTTTTCTGAACTTTGACAGGATCTCTTTAGACATCAGACAGAACACTCACTTCCTGATGGCTGGGGTGAGTATAGGATGGATGAGAAATTCCAGTGATGTGCCGGGAAATCTAGGGGGTCGTCCGATTATTCACCAAACGGTTATGTGCCTACAGTATATTTAAACGTATCAAGCTGGGACAGCACTGGTTTGCTGTGAGGGGAGGGGACACGGCAGGAGCAAGGGTCAGGGAAGAGAGGGTGTGAGTAGTGAAGAGAACTTAATTTTACAATTTCTTGCTCAGCTGGTGATTCTCAAAAATGATTATGTATCAGCTCCTATAACTCTATTTGGACACCTGAGCATGCACAGAATTCTAATTTAATTTTCTGGCCAACAGGTCTCCCAAGTAGAAATCACTGAGACTTAGAGAAGAAATACACTATCAGCTTAAAATGCCATTTTCTGCTATGATTTCCACACAGGTATTTCAGTTTTCTAAATCTTAAAATGTTAGTGTGAAGTACCAAAAAAAACTTTTTTTGGACTACTTTTTACCTGTATTCTAATAGGGAAATAGTTTGGGTTTTTTGTCCCCAAATATCAGATTAATGGCTGAAGTGGGTTGTTTTTCCATTGTTCACTGTGTGCATTCAATCTATCTAGTGAACTACCATATGCATAAATGAGCTGAAGCTGTCTAACTGGAATTGCAATTTATTTGCTTAGAGTAACAAAAGGATTTGTGTATTTAATCTCAAAAAAAGAAAAGAAAATCAGAATCCCCCAAGGAGCTTTAAAAATTACAATGAGTAAGTCCTAGATCAGACTCATGGATATATGAATCCTGGACTACAGAAATCTGAAGATCTCTGGAGAAGGAAATGGCATCCCACTCTGGTATTATTGCCTGGAAAATTCCATGGACTGAGGAGCCTGGTAGGTTACAGTCCATGGGGTCGCAAAAAGTCGGACACGACTGAGTGACTTAATTTTTAGAGCCTTTTGGTATTTACTCCAAAGATCTGAATCTTTGGAGGGCTCCAAAGATCTGAATCAGGAAGGGCTCTGGGACGTGTTGGTTGCCTCAGTCTTTAACGGCACTGTTACGATACAGTATACAACAGTGCAAACAGACCAAGAACACTTATCCAATTAAATCCAGTATGTATTGTGACAAAATTTACCCAACTAGACACCTGAATTATGTGCATCATTGTCATATCCCAATCATACTCATTAACATGGAGAATTTTTAAAATTCCATATGAAAGAGCAGAAAAGGAAATCTGTACATCTTTAAAAATTCCAAGGACTTCCATGGTGGCCCAGTAGTTAGGACTCCATGGTCCCAATGCTGGGGGCCTGGGTTCTATCCGTGGTCTGGGAACTAGATCCCATATGCCATAACTAAGACCAGGCATGGCCAAATAAATATTTTTAAAAAGTGTACATATTTTTCAAGGTGCTAGGATACTGAATATACAAAAACTATAGGTGTTACAGCAAAAGAAAAGGTGCAGAAACATACATTCTTCTCTGCACATATTAACAGTCACTGAACACTATGAGGCCCCATCTTCTTACGTTCACATTTGTCAATTAATTTAATCCTCACAACCGCTTATGTGTAAGCATTGTCATTTTACAGGTGAGAAAAGTGAGGTACAGAGAAGTTGAGTAATTAGACCAAAGGTATAAAATGAGTGAATTGACAGACTAGAATTTAAATCCAGGCTCTATCTAACAGAATATTACAGACGGGGTGGCTTAAACAACAGAACTAATTTCCTCATTCTGAGGCTAGAAGTCCAAGATCAAAGCGTGGGTTGGGTCAGCTTCTCCCGAGGCCTCGGTCCTTAGCTGGCAGCATCTGCCTTTCCTCTGTGTGAGCCGTCCCTTTTATCTCTTTTTCTTCTTATAAGGCCACCACTCATATGGTGAGGGTCCACCCTAAGGGCCTCACTTTTTAATCACCTTGAGATTATTTCCAAATATGGTTACATGTGAAAGCAACCCTCAACTAGGGGCTGGGACTTTGACCTAGGGATTTGGCGGGGAGGGGACACATCAATCCCAACCATCTGATGACTATGGAACCTCAAGAAAGTTACTGGAACTTCCCAAGAGGCAGTTTCTTCAGCTGTCAAATAGTGCTATTGAGAATCAAATGAGGTCATTCATGCAAAATGCTTAGCAGAGTGTCTAAGCATTGACACTTTGACTTTCTGCTTTGTCACAGTGTTTTTCTTTTTTTCTTTCTTTTTTAAGATTTTGTTTGATGGGGACCATTTTGAAAAATCTTCATTGAATCTGTTGCAACATTGTCTCTGTGGTTTATGTTCCAGAGTTTTTCGCCACAAGGCATGAGGGATCATAGCTCCTAGACCAGAGATCAAACCAGCATCCCCAGCATTGAAAGGTGAAGTCTTAGCCACTGGTCCATGAGGAAGATCCCTCACAGTATTTTTCTTCATTACATAAATGTGAGTAAAAGAAGGAGAAGCTCAAACAAAAAATTTATTCAAGGAAGTAGACTACATTCCTGGGATTGGATGCAAATTTCACTCATCTTTTCTCCTAATTTGGAAAGGCAACTGGCTATAGCCACATAGAGATGACACCTCAGAAGATAAATACCTATATTTAGCTCTCAGGGGGGAAAAAAAAACCTCAACTTAAAAAAAAAATTAAGATTATCCTTTACATTTGCCTAGTATTCTGCATATAATACACCTATTTAATCCTCAACACCATCTTATAATACCATTTTATTTAGCTCTCACAACAAGCATGTGAAAATGGTATTATTTCCATTTTTCAGCCAAGACGAGGGAACAGAAGCATAGCAAGGTTAATAGTCTTTCTTTAAGTTCCAATATTTGGGTTTCTCATCCTTCATGCCTGGCACAGAGCAGGCACTCAGCAAATAAGGCAGTCTGATTTGGAAACACTTAAACTAACCTATAATGAATCTCTTTCATACCCTTGACATATGCCAAGTGTCCTAACAACTTTGATTGCCACCAACCCTTTGGATTGACAGCTCTTTTAAGGCAAAAATCATAGTCCCCTTCCTCCCCTGTGCCAAGCACACTTGGTGCTCATTTAGGTTCATTGGATACTTGAGAAATGAGAGTTCAAATAAGTATTTGTTAGTATAATCAAATCACATTCTTCCTTGAGTGCTGGCACTGGGTATTTTTCAGCCACCAGTATATAAAAAACATCAACAAAAAGAAGCATTTAGGATATCCCAGTGGCTCAAAGGTGCCAACACAGCTGCCAATGCTGGGGACATGGGTTTGATCCCTGGGTCAGGAAGATCTCACAGGCAGCAGAACTAAGCCCAAGTACCACAACTACCGAGCCTGTGCTCTAGAACCCGGGAGCTGCAAGTACTGAAGCCCCTGCACCCGCCAGCCCGTGCTACACCACAAGAGAAGCCACTGCAACAAGAAGTCTGTGCACTGCAAGCAAGACCCAGCACAGCCAAAAACGAATAAATAAAAACAATGCTTTCAAACTGCGGTGTTGGAGAAGACTTTTCAAAAGTCCCACGGACAGCAAGGAGATCCAACCAGTCAATCCTAAAGGAAATCAGTCCTGAATACTCGTTGGAACGACTGAGGCTTAAGCTCCAATACTCTGGCCACCTGATGCAAACAGTCAACTCATTGGAAAAGACCCTGATGCTGGGAAAGATAGAGGGCAGGAGGAGAAGAGGGTGTCAGAGGATGAGATGGTTGGATAACATCACCGATTCAATGGATATGAACTTGGGCAAACTCCAGGAGATGGCAAAGGACAGGGAGGCCTGGCATGGCTCTGCAAAGAGTCAAACACGATGTAGCAACTGAATAACAACTGTGTGTGTGCGTGTAGCATTTATAAAATCTCTCTCATGGTCTGCAACAGAGAAGCCTACAGACCTTTCCCAAGTCCCAAATCCAATGATTCCATCGGTCTACTCTTGGTTGGCTGATAAATTCACCACCTCTAGCACCAATTACAGACACAACACAATTGAATTCTTAGTCTGTAGAGTGCTTCGGGGAAAACACCCATTTTGCACAAGGCACAGAAAAGCTCCCAATTTCCAGAGGGAACTGAAATGGATGACAAGGTCAGTCAGAGTGGCCACTGTAATTGCTGTCTGTCAAGGTCTCTACATCATAAAAAGGAGCTCTATTATGAGAAATCATGCTAATTTGTTTTCTCAAGAATAGACTATAGTGTTTGTTTTTTTTTAAAGCTTCCAGTTTGTTTTGCCATAAGGTGCCAGGCAAGTTTTGACCCTGCCATGGAAACTATCTGACTGCTTCTGAGCAGTTCTGTACACAGGCAAGGCGGGGAGCCAGGGCCGGCCAGAGCAGTGCTTAAACCTCTGCTCTCAGCTCTCCTGAACTTCAACGCCTCGTGTGAGGACGTCAAGATTATCCATCTTTTTGTTTTCACGGACCCTACTGTGAACTGGCTATGATCTCTTTGACTAAGTACTTTACATAGATGTTGTAACAAATTTAGAAAAAAACAAAACAACAACCCCCCAAACTCCCAGAAAGAAAAACATTCACTAAAGAACTAAAAGGATAAAGTATTGTCAGCATTTTTACACATCCTATCTGAATCAAGCTTTTCAAAGAAGCACTCTGAGATCTGGTGCAAAATCACTAGGAAAGTAAAGAGTTACTCTAGGTTCTCTTTCCTAAGTAAAGGCATCCTACAAATACTCTGTTCTGATGCCTTAAAGAGAGAGGACATTTCAGAAAGAAATGAAGAGACATACAAATGGAATAATTCTACAAATAGCCAAATTAAAAAATATGAAATTTATCCACTTCTCATCACTGATACTTACTAGATATATATATGTAATATACAAAGCACTGGACTAGATGCTGTTAATGACACATAATTAGCATTAATAAGAAATATCCATATATCCAACTGCACCCTAAGATAAAACTTCTGTTTAATTTTCCCCAATAAACAAAGGTTTTGAGTTTCCCTAGGACATGGAAGAACAAAATATATATGTTTCTCTCTATTATGACTTCCTGGATTCATAGACAAACTGTCCAGTACACTGAGAGAGAAACTCTTTTATCTACCAGTTTCTACTGATAAGCAGCAGCTTTTCAAGAATGACTGAGATACAGAATGACTGCAGTTTCCACAACCACCTGATTAAATCTGACATGCACAAGACATGAGGGAGATAGGACCCCTGCAGCCTTCAATTTCAGTAAGAAAAGTTGAAGCGGACTGTCGGAGAAAGCAGGAAGAAGATCAAGATCATGTGGCTTGGGTAAAAGGTCAAGAAATAGAGGGCAGAAAGATTCCAAGTAGCACCAAGCACGTGGGATTCCCTGAAGGCCGTGCCTTATTCAATCCCACACGGCCATGCACTAACGGGACAAGTGCAGGCGTATTGCATGCCTCGCCCCTTCTACTGATTGACAAAGAAAATGAAGACAACCTTTTCAAGTTATTCCATCAAAGGCAGAAATCGTAGCCTGGGCATTTAGGAGAATGAGCTCATTAGGTGGGGGCAAAAGACTTGTTTTGCAATTAGTCAGTGTCTTTTTACCCAATTCATTTAAAACAGCAAGCCCCGAATTTCCTTAAAGCGTTGCTCGTATTTGTTAGAACTGACTGTTCTACTATATAAATTCTTTGTGTATGTTTACTGCACCACCCCCCCAAGATTTATGGCCAAACTGTTCTCAAAAATAGAACGAGCTTCTTATGATCTGCTTTCAAGTTTCACATTGTATTTTCCCAAAACCACAGAACCGATAATCTTCAAAAAATGAAATAAAGGGAATGCCGAGAACCAGCCCTCATGGTCCAAGGATGGGAAATAAATAAGGATTTCAACCCCAAGGCAAAGAGGGCATATTCACAGTAAGGTCAAGATCATATATTTAGGAAGCCTATAGCATTTAAAACTAAGTTGTGTAGTCACAGCTCTGATTGAGCCGAACCATCTTTTGGGACAGCCAGTCATGAACAAGACTGCTGTCTTTGGAATTCAGACAGCAAGAATAGGCAGCCTCTTCTCAGAAATGGAAAAATGACATTCGGCCAGCTCTGTGTCCCGTGGTGTGATCTCACATGAAGCCCTTGAACAATTCTCCACCCCCCACCCCACCCCCCACCAAATGAAAAGTAGATCGACTTACACGGCTCTCTGGCAATGAACTGAGGTACAGTGTTGGGCAGAGGAGTGCTGGGGTTTGGAGTCCCTACTAGCTTGTTCTTAGCCATCTTCGTGTTTGCCTTAGCAAACTCTAGGCGTAGTGTTTGCGGAATTTCAGGATCGAAGCGGATGCCCTTTAGAAATAAAGAACAAATGGAAGATGTTTTCATTTCCTTAGAAGCAAACCGGAATGGTGACAAAATAAACATACCAGTCAACCCAGCCTATCAGAAAAAAAAAAAAAAAGTCAGCAAGAGCACTCATTGTCACTGCTTATACAGAATACATGAAAACCTGTGATACAACGTGTCCACAACGTCCAGGAGATTTCGTTTACTTTATCAAAAACTTAAGTTGGTTGCATGGTTTTCCAACTATTCCTTTTCTTTTTGGACTACATTGTCAGGTTCAGGGTTTTGTTTTGTTTTTTTTTTTAATGTGGACTATTTTAAAAGTCTTTCTTAACTTTGTTATAATATTGCTTCTGCTTTATGTTTTGGTCTTTTTGGCCAAGAGGTATGTGGGATCTTAGCTTCCTTACCAGGGAATTGAACCTGCACCCCCTTGCACTAGAAGGTGAAGTCTCAACCACTGAATCACCAGGGAATTCCCTCAGGCTAAAATTTTAAATCTGGACCAACAAATTCTTAGCATGGCTAAAAACTAATTAATGCCTACCAATAAGAATAAATTAACATAAAGCCCTGTGCAACACCGGAAATTCTAATACCAAAAATCATAAGAATTTGACCAGTGTTTTAAACAATATAATTCTTCTATGCTTTAGTTTTATCACCTCTAGAGGGGGAAAATTCCCATCTTTTTCCAACTGGAGAGCTTTCATATTGATGATACATGTGCTCTGAATTACTAAGTAGATAAGAATGAAACGGTTTTAAGATTTCAATATAATTAGTATCATTTCATTCCAGTTAGCTTCTAGCCTGATAAATTTAGATGAATGCCTTGGTGTGTTAAAGTCCTGATTTTGACTATAGCTGGTTCATTACCTACATGGATGGACAGACAACAGATTACCGGGGCCAAAGAGAGGCTAGTAATTTCTACCCTTAACTCTATTATTACAGTTTACCTACACAAAACATATTCAACAAAATAAGTCACACGCTATAAAATACAAGATTTTTTTTTCTGGATGTAGACCATTTTTAAACTCTTTACTGAATTTGTTACAATATTGTTTTTTATGTTTTGGATTTTCTGGCCACAAGGCATGTTGGATCTGAGCTCCCTGACCAGAGATCTAACATGCAACCCTCAGCATTGGAAGCAAAGTCTTAACCACTGGATTGCCAGGGAAGTCCCTATGAAATAAAATATTTAGGACAAGCTAAGTCTGTTCTGAAACCCCCTACCCCAACTCCATCATTCAAGAAGGTCTGAGCATACTGAATCATCTCATGAGATCTACTGTCCAATGGTATGGAATCTGGACCCCAATAATGGTATGAAAAAGACACCCCAGTATAATATGGTGCATACCGGTATGTTCAGAACAGACTTAGGCACCCCGTTTGTCTGTATGGCATGTTCTGGAAAAGGAGGGAGTTCTGAAAATGAGGGTCTTAAGAACACAGGTTTTTAGATAAGCACCCACAGGAGCCTGTGGGTTCCAAAGCCCTTTTCTTCATTTAATTAGCTTGAATTAAAAGAGCAATTTCCACCAGAAATTACTAAGTCTCTAACTCTGTAGACCAGTATGAACAACTCTGACGGGAGGAATGGGTCCAAAGATGGGAGGAAGAGCTGTGACTTCATGGTAACAACAATAAGAAAAATGAAGGGAGGTGAAGGGGAGAGAAGTCCTTGGGGAGGCACCACAGAAGCCATAGAGCCCCGACCCATAGATGTCCCAGAATGGGTGGAATTTCCTTCTAAGCCTGATCGACACACTTTCTCAGAAGAAACCAGTTGCAGGAGCAAGCAGGTTGGAGTGAACAAGGAATCCTCTTGGGCAGCCCTAACCAGTGACAAAAAAAAGGGGGTGGGGGGCAGCTGTATGAAATGTAAAAAGCAATTCTTTAACTGCCATTAGTTTTTGTCTTAATTGGGGAAACCTCATGACTGTCTTGCCAAAAATGTATCTATGGGGAAAAAAGACAAGGCAGCATGCGGAAGTTGTGTTTGCTTCCATCCACTTCCACAGAGAGCCTCTCCCTCCATCAGAGCTGGTATCACGACAGAGTAAAGATGTCCAAATATGGATCTGAAGGGTTGTGGTCTTTGCTGGGAGACGAGCACAGTTCCCCGCTGTCAGAGGAGTGCCGTGGAAGGGCCAGCATATTCATCCCATGCTCCATCCAAGTGCATGTATAAACAGCGTGCTTTCAATTTCAGCATCCTCCTTGGCGCGCAACTCCATCATCCTTCTGTGAAGAAGCACCTGTCCTCACCCTGAGCCCACATCACCATGAACAAAGTGGGAAGAGCACCCTGGCCAGGGGTCCTCTGGAGTTTCTAGCTCTCCATCTGCATCCGATGCCTCAGTCCTTTTCCTGATGCGCCCGAGTTGACTGAGGCTCTTACACAACCTGGTCTCGTGACTCAGGTCCTAAAACATGCCTGAGTGGCCCCAACTCCTCACCCCCACTCTCCATACTCCTCCTCCCTCTGTGAGCTAAAATAACACCACCATCATGTTCCAAATCAAAGTTCCAGCTCGTTATTAAAAAAAAAAAAAAAAAGCTCAGAAGTTAAAATGACCTAATTTGTTTGGCAGCTTATTCAGAGGCCGGAGGCTTAGAATACAAGCCACATTCCTCTAACATCTTTAGCAGCAATACCATATTTGGTAATCAATATCCTGCTCAGCTCAGTTTCTATCCAGAGGGATTAGCCAAGCCAAAAACATTTAAATGTGAAAGGATGAAGAGGAGGCAGAGGGAGGCAGGGATGGGGGGGAACATGGAAGTGGGGAGGAAGAAAGGAGAGGAGAAAGATGAAAAAGAGGAAGACAGATAAAGGGGACATGAAAAGAAAAAACAAACTCCTTGTGCTTTTAATTAAAGCCTATTAAGATTATTCTCTGGGCACAGTGATTTCAACATCAAATGCTATCAGGATAAGATTACTACTAAATCCAAAGAGAGAATCTGTGACTTTCAAAATCAACTTTTTCATTATTGTCTAAAATTGATCAAAACTCTTCTGATAAGTGAATAGAAACTTTTTCTCTTCCAGTTGTAAATGGTGTCCAGAAAGGACAGTTTGTGGATATCAGGATGATACCAGTTTGAGAAGATATTCAGAAGCAACCCAACCTTACTGCCCACAGGGACAGCCAACAACCTCTCCAAAATGGCCTAATACACTTTCACCAAAGCAACACAGGTCCACTGTGACCTACAAAGACGAGCTCCCTACCCGAGGGGCCTGAAAGTATCCTGAGAAGTCTACTGCTGCTCAGTTGAGTCCAAGTCTTTGTGACCCGATGAGCTGCTTGCGACACGCCAGGCTTCCCTGTCCTTCACTAACTCCCAGAGTTTGCTCAAACTCATGTCCGTAGAGTCGATGATGTCATTCAACCATCTCATCCTCAGTCACTCTCTTCTCCTCCAGCCTTCAATCTTTCCCAGCATCAAGGTGTTTTCCAGTGAGTCGGCTCTTCGCATCACATGGCCAAAGTATTGAAACTTCAGCTTTAGCATCAGTCCTTCCAGTGAATATTCAGGGTTGAGTTCGTTTAGGATTTAGCAGTCTACTAAATAACACCAAAGATTGCTATCAGGGCAGTTGCAAATCTACAAGCCTATGTGTTACCAACTAAATGTCTGTGTTCTCTCAAAATCCACGCTGAAGCCCTAATTCTCAATGTGATGTATTCAGAGGGAGGGCCCCTCTGAAGGATCAGTGCCCTTGAGAGAAGAGGACGAGACATGCAAGACCTCTCTCTCCAAGAGCACCCACCGGGGAAAGGCCACGCGAGGACAAAGTGAGAAGGCAGCAGTCCACAAGACAGAAGCAGGATCCTCACCAGATACTGAATCTGCTGGCAGCCTGATCTTGGACTTCCTAGCCTCCAGAACCGAGAGAATTAATGTTGTTTACACCACCTCGGCTGTGCTATTTTGTTATGGCAGCCAGAGCTAAGATACCTTAATAACACGGTTTTGTTTCTTGTATCATAGTTCCTAAAATAGGCCACAGTACTCTTTTCTGAACTTGCTGGAGTCTCATCCAGGTGAATCTCCTCTTCTCCACCAGCCCCAGCCCCAAGTCCACCTCTCCCCTCACTGCAAGTGACTCAACCCGTACGGACAGTTTGAGTCAACGCATCTGTGTTGATGTACGCAATTACTATAAGTCTTTTCAATTCAATCTCAAAAGTGACAAATAGTAATTACAGACTGGAAGGAAAATTCAAACTCTGCATCTGCATACAGTAATGCTCTACACTCACTTTATTGAGGCAGTTGCCAAATATCTTTTTATCCCTTCTCTTTCTCGTCAAATGAAAGGTTAAAGCTATCTGTGAATAGAAAATCTTGAAAAAAGAGTTTTCAGAGTTGTAAACTTGGACCCCTCCTTAATGAAAATCTTTTGTTTCTTATTTACATTGAATTTAGACTCTAAGCAAGTTACAGAGCTTCAAAATGCCATTTTATGGCTCTACAGACTATATCAAAGGGTGGCGTCTCAGAAGGACAAGGGAAGATCTAATATGTAAGAAAACAGCAAACTGAAAAGACATCACAAAATTCTAAAGACCTAAGCCTACAGAAATCTAGAGAATCACTGGAAACGGACTGTAGCTCTTTCAGTGTCTTTCTGGAACACAGGATGGAAAACTTATTAATTAATGCACTGCAAAGCTCGTATCCCAAGTTGCTCTCGTGTCCTCTAGCTGTTGCAATTCTGGTTTCTTAGGCACAGTGGCTGTGCTGGAACGATTTACTGGCTGCAAATCATGGGTTTGGAATCATGATTATTCTGAACATAAAGGTTCAACATCATTCCAACCCTTTAGCAGTGTCACTGGTATTAATGTCATCTCGCAAGAGTGGAATAAATATTAGTCAGGAGCTTATTCACTGAATAATGGAAGGAAAAAGGAAAGAGAAGGGCTATTCTAGAATGATTCAAATATCCTTAGAGGCCTGGCCTCATATGCAATGTGTGGTCCTTGACTGAACAAACCAGATGTGAAGGACTTCTCGTGGGAATATGAAAAAAGCTGAATATAGGATGCGCATTAAGTGGTATTTGGGAACTGTCAATTTTATTAGGCATGATAATGTCATAATGTAGGAAAATATCTTTCGATTTTCTTGTGATCTCAAGAATGTTTTTCTCATGCATATTTTAAATTATATTTTAATTGAAATATAATAGCTGTACAGATGTGTTAGTTGCTGCTGTACAGCTACATGAATTCAGCTGTAAGTATACATATATCCCCCCGCTCCCACCTTGAGCCTCCATCCCACCCCTTCACCCTGCCCCTCTAGGTCATCAAAGAGCACTGAGCTGAGCCCCCTGTGCTCTAGGAGCTTCCCAGCAGCTATCTCTTTTACATATGGTAGCGTATATATGTCAATCTGTATCTCTCGATTCATCCTGTCTTTAATTTTTGGTACTGAAATACAAAGAATAATGAGAATGTGACAAAATATCATAACAGCAAGTATTTTACTTTAGAATACTTAGGGGGGAAAAATGGAAGCAAATGCAACAAAATGTTGGTATATTCTGATGGGTTTGTGGATGTTCATTACTATATCTTTTGGTATGCTTGAAATTTCATAAAAGTAAAAACAGAACAGATTTAAGCAAGCACATAACAGTTCTATGTGCTAGAGATAAAAGAATCAGTGAAGTCCCTGCCTTGAGGAGTTCAGAGGGTACACTCTGGTAGAGGAGTTGTACAGGTACACTAATGGTTAGATTAAGAGACAAACACGAGGTTTAGAACTCCACGGGAAACACAGCCAAGGCCCGGAGTGGCTGACGACCAGGAAGGCATCACAGAGGAAGAGCCGAAGTTTACCAGGTGGTAGTCCAGGAAAGAGCTCAGCAAAGTTCTGTGAGACAGGATGTAGAGAGGGTGTGGATGTGTTGTGTGTAAGCAGGTGCTTATGTCCTCAGCTGTCTCTGACTCTTGCGACCCCATGGACTGTAGCTAGCCTGTCAGGCTCCCTTGTCCATGAGATTTTCTAGGCAAGAATACTGGCGTGGGCTGCCATTTCCTCCTCTAGGGGATCTTCTGAACCCAGGGGGTAGAACCCGGGTCTCTGGACTCTTTCCCACTGAGCCACTGGGGAGTAGGGGAGCTTGGTAGATGACTGTATAAGCACGGGGATGAGATCATCAGGAACTTTTAGGTCATGAGTGAGGGCTCTGGAATATTTGCATGGCTGAGCTGCTAAAAATTTTTTAAACTGGGGAAATAGTATGATCGGATTTAGGTAGTAGAGCGTGATCCTCAAATGTGAGTGGTTATCAGAAGCATCTGGAAGACTTCCTACACATAGAGTGCTGACCCCGCTCCAGAGTTTCTGGTTCAGTAGGTCTGGGATGAGACTTGAGAATCTGAATTTGTGCCAAGTCTCCAGGCTGATGCTAACAATGCTCATGTAGGGACCACGTCTGAGAATCACTGCAGTGGAGGGTAAGTCCAGGGGTGGAAGGGTAGCTGGACATGAGATAGAGACTGAAACAGACCAGACGTGAGGCAGTTAGAACAGCCTAGGAAGGCAGGTGGGATCACGGCTCTGCTCACCCTTCTCCAGGAAGCACACAGAATCTCAGGCCAGGTTCAGAGCCCTTCACTCGCCTAACAACAGCTGACTACTTAAAGGGACAGATGCATCACAGTGACCAAACATGCCCCACCCCCCTCCCCCGAGGATTTCAACCTTGAGTATAAAACACAGAAAATTTGGGCTTCCCTGGTGGCTCACTGGTAAAGTGTCCACCTGCCAATACAGGAGAGACGGGTTCGATCCCTGATCCAGGAAGATCCCACATGCCATCGAGCAACCAAGCCTAGTGAACCACGACTACTGATCCTGTGCCCTAGAGCCTGCAGGCTACAACTACTGAACCCAAATGCCCTAGAGCCCATGCTCTTCAACAACAGAAGCCCCTGCACGGCAACAAAAAGTAGCTCCCTACTCACTGAAACTAGAGAAAGTCCACACAAAGGAACAAAGACCCAGGGCAGCCAAAAATATATCAATAAATTCAGATAAAACTGAGGTGGCTGGAGGTGAGTTGCCTCCACGATCTCCCACTAGAAAAAAAGTCTCCAAATTCCCGTCACTGAGATCAACAAAGCTGCCCTAACGCCTGCTGGGAGTCACATTTATTTGGTACATCCTTCTAATCTGTGAGTTACAGTCCAGTGTCTGTACAGATGGTTCTACCATTAAAGTAAGTGGGTTTATCAGTCCTTGACACCTAGTTTTATAGACAAAGGAAGCATTCACTTGGAGCGGGAAAAATGTTAAAGAATTAGTCAAAGCTATACACATTACACTGAGAAAGATGTCCATGACAATATTAGATTTAAACAAAAAAGGATATCAACAATGCTTAGTCATCTTAAAGGAGGAGACTTTGCATCCGTACATGTGTGTGAACTCATGAGTGTATGCTGGTAAGCCGAGGAATGTTTACAATGTGACGACCAACCTGTCAATAGTGGTGCCTTAGGTGGTAGTGTGAGGGGTAGGGAGGGGATTGCTAATCTGTATAATTTTGTATCATTTGAATTTATTACAAATATGTATAATTTTTAAGATCTGATAGGGCTTAAAAGAAGGAAGAAAGGGGTGGGGGTGGGAGTGGAGATTTCCTGTGGAAAGCGAGTGGAGCCAGGGCAGAGCTACTGCCATACAGCATTCAACCAGCTATGTGGGTGTTTTCTGTTAAATTGTTTAAAAAAATACTTATTTTGAAATAACTTCAGATGTATAGAAAAGTTACAAACATAGTAAATTCCTATGATCATTTGCCTAGATTTCCATACACACTTCCCCTCCCCGCTTCTTTGGTCATCCCTGAACTGTTTAATAATATGTTGAAAGCACGGACCTCCTGCAGAACACAGGGAACTCTGCTCAATGTGATGTGGAGCCTGGATGGGAGGGAAGTTTGGGGAAGAACAGAAACATGTATACGTATGGCTGAGTCCCTTTGCTGTCTACCTGAAACTATCACATCTACTTCTGCTTCACTGACCACGCTAAAGCCTTTGACTGTGTTGATCAAAACAAAATGTGGAAAATTCTTCAAGAGATGGGAATACCAGACCACCTCACCTGCTTCATGGGAAATCTGTATGCAGGTCTAGAAGCAACAGTGAGACCTGGACATGGAACAACGGACTGGTTCCAAATTGGGAAAGGAGTACGTCAAGGCTGTATATTGTCACCCTGCTTATTTAACTTATATGCAGAGTACATCATGCGAAATGCCAGGGTGGATGAAGCACAAGCTGGAGTCAAGACTGCCGAGAGAAATATCAATAACCTCAGATATGCCAATGACATCACCTTTATGGCAGAAAGTGAAGAGGAACTAAAGAGCCTCTTGATGAAAGTGAAAAACTCAACATTCAAAAAAGTAAGATCATGGCATCCGGTCCTATCACTTGATGGAAAACAATGGGCAAACAAAGGAAACAGTGACAGACTTTATTTTCTTGGGCTCCAAAATCACTGTAGATGGTGACTGTAGCCATGAAATTAAAAGACGTTTGCTCCTTGGAAGAAAAGCTATGACCAACCTAGAGAGCATATTAAAAAGTAGAGACAGTACTTCACTGACAAAGGTCCATTTACTCAAAGCTAGTCAGACATGACTGAGCAACTGAACTGAACTGATGGCTTTTCCAGTAGTCATGTATGGATGTGAGAGCTGGACCATAAAGAAAGTTGTGTGCCGAAGAACTGATGCTTTTGAACTGTGGTGTTGGAGAAGACTCTTGAGAGTCCTTTGGACTGCAAGGAGATCAAACCAGTCCATCCTAAATGAAATCAGTCCTGAATGTTCATTGGAAGGATGGATGCTGAAGCTCTAATACTTTGGCCACCTGATGTGAAGAACTGACTCATTGAAAGAGACCCTGATGTTTGGAAAGACTGAAGGCAGGAAGAGAAGGGGACGACAGAGGATGAGATGGTTGGATGGCATCACCGACTTGATGGGAATGAATTTGGGTAAGCTCCAGCAGTTGGTGATGGACAGGGAAGACTGGCGTGCTGCAGTCCATGAGGTCACAAAGAGTCAAACATCAATGAGCAACTAAACTGATCGAAAATATCACAGCATTGTTAACCGGGTATGCTGCTGCTGCTGCTAAATAGCTTCAGTCGCGTCCGACTCTGTGCGACCCCATAGACGGCAGCCCACCAGGCTCCCCCGTCCCTGGGATTCTCCAGGCAAGAACACTGGAGTGGGCTGCCATTTCCTTCTCCAATGCATGAAAGTGAAAAGTGAAAGTAAAGTCGCTAAGTCGTGTCCGACCCTCAGCGACCCCAGGGACTGCAGCCTTCCAGGCTCCTCTGTCCATGGGATTTTCCAGGCAAGAGTACTGGGTATACTCCAATACAAAATAAGAAGTTTAAAAAAAAGAATAACTTTGAAAGCATGATGCCCTTTTAATCAGTTTCGTAAAGCAAGGACATCTCTTTGCTTTCCTGATCCAGGATCTAATCTAGAGTCATACATAGCATTTAGCTGTCATCTCTTAGTCTCCCTGAATATTTTCCTCAGGTCTTGTCTTCCATGACCTTGACATTTTGGAAGTGTACAGGCTATTTTTTGGTAGAATGTCCTTCAATTTGGGTTTATCTGATTTGCTGTTGATTAAATTAAGGTTATAAGTATTTGACAGGAATATCACACAAGTGTCATTCTCCATGCATCCTATCAAGGAGACACATGATGTCATTTTTGTTTCATTATTAGTGATAATAACTTTGATCACTTGCCAAGTTTCCACTGTGAGGTTACTATTTTCCCCCTTTCTAGTTAGGAAGTATGTCATAGGGTGGTACTTTTGAGACTAAATATTTTCTCAACATTTCACCCATCACTTTTTAACATCTATAAATATTTTTTACCTGAAGCCACCTTTACTATTGGGATTGCCAAATGGTGATTTTTTTTTCTTCCCCTAAGCCCATCATTTCTTTCATATTCATTAGTCTTCTACTCTAAGGAAACACCTACCCTTCCGCCCTGTTTATTATTTATTCCTTTCCACATTCATTTGTTCATTCATTCACTCACACATCAGTAATGATTCATGCCTTATTTTACATTATAATTACATTATATATTTTATATTATATATTTATATTATATATATTATATTATATATTTTACATTATAATTACATATTATATACAATATAATATATATTATAATTATAATTACATTATAATTACCAGCTTTTGTTTGCATGCTCAAATTGTCCCAGATTTATATGGAAACACAACACATGCTTTTATATCCACATCTATTTCTCTATATCTACTTAGATGTATTAAAAATACAAGTTAGTACTGATAGTTCCAATTCCAATCTAATACCATTAGGTTAATTCTAGCCTTCCCTTTCCATTATTTTTAAATTCGCCTCTGAATCCTAGCGCTCAGCATCCACTATACATTTGCTTATTTGCTCAATACAGGAATACTAATAAGAAGTTTTGAAAAAATTTCAGAAGTGCTAAACAACTTCAACATAAAAAGAAAACCTACTGATTATAGTTCGGTATTTACAGTTTTTTGTATCTTTAGCCCTAAAGTATACAGCCAATATGTGCATCTGAGAATTATTTGGGAGATTGGGATTGAGACATACATAACATATCAAATAGATAACTAATGAGAGCACGCCGTAGAGCACAGGGAACTCTACTTAATGCTCTCTGGTGACCTGAATGGGAAGCAAGTCCAGAAAGGAGGGCTTCCGTGTATATGCATGGCTGACTCATTTTGCTGTACAGTAGAACACAACATTGTAAAGGAACTATACTCCAATATAGATTAAAAAAATAATTATTTGGGTCAGTTCTCTTTCCAACTTCATTATGACTGTACTATTCATTTGAAATAGTTAAGATTCCTTTGTTTCTGTTTGCCTTGCTTGGAGTGGCTCCCTGTTCCTGTCATCTTCACCTTTTCCTTCTACATATTCATAGCAAGAAAAACTTACCAATTGAAAAGTCAAAATTGATTCATCAACCCCTTCATCTTTTTACACATTTCTAAATTTCTGATTAGGAATTTCTGAATAATTTTACGTATATGGACTAAAAAGCTGAGGACCCCAAATTTTAACATCCTCCCAACCTGCTATGACTTCCCAAGAGGCCCAATCTTTTGAAGGAAGCTTCTAAATAACCAAGTTTTCAATATTGTTTCTTGCATTTTTTAGTTAATTTTCAACTTTTAATTGAAATATATTGAAATGTTAAAAAAAAAATAATGGGAGGGGGAGTAAAGACAACTGCAACTAAAACTGCTGTCATCAATACTGCTATAAAGGTTAAGTTCAGGGCCTGAATGAACTTAGCTTTTGCATGATGCCTGGTTTTTACTGGTTCCTGGGTCAAAAGCCTTTACCAGGTCCTGATGTAGGCAAGTTCAAGCGTTAAAGAACATGATTCCATCCGGGTGACCCACATGACATTCCCCTGTAAGGCAACAGGCTGCTTCTACCACCTCCCCCACTGTCAGTACCCACCTCTCCTAGAGCACAGGTCATTTCCTATCGAAATCTCCTGGTGTTTCACACATGTCCCATTCTGAAGCAGTAATCTAGTGGATCTGAGGCTTCTGTATTAAATCAGGTAATTTTACAGTACCTGTTTGAACCAGGTATTTTTTTGTATGTAGAATAAAAAATAGTACAGTGGCAGCAATCTCCTAAGGGTCAACTTAGTAATAACTGCTGAGTTTCTTGGTTGATTCTGATAAGCTTCTTACTGCCCTTTTCTCTATAACCAACTCCCAACAAAAACCCACTGCTGCTGTAAGGAATGCAGGGCATCCAGAAAGACTGGCTAGCCAGGTGTCTATGCTGAAAGGGAGAAATAATGTTCCTTGTGTAGGTTATAGGTTTTAACCAATTCATTCGGACTTTCTAATATTGAGTGAGAATAATTTGTCAACAGAAACTATATGCTGTACAATAAAATTCTGGTGTAGGAAAATCCATTTTCTTTTGTAATCATCTGCTCACTTCTTCTCTGGCCTTTATAATCTTCATACCTTCACAGATGAGGTCAATGAAATCCCCATCTTAAAAAAATATATATTTTTAATGGAAGGATATGAAATTCCTATGAGAAGAAAAGGAGCTCAAATCAAAGTCAAACTTGGTAATTATACCTCTGTGATCTCTTAACATTATCTTAGTACCTGGATCCTATCTTCCGGCTCCACAGCACCCTCCTTATCTTGGCTTCTGGTCCTAAACCCCAGATCCTCTGAAGGATGGAGT
Source organism: Tragelaphus eurycerus (assembly GCA_935064755.1). Lineage (NCBI taxonomy): Eukaryota > Metazoa > Chordata > Mammalia > Artiodactyla > Bovidae > Tragelaphus > Tragelaphus eurycerus. Next base: position 2,818,763 of record CAKXYN010000034.1, on the reverse strand, counting down.
TCTGATACACGATTCCAGGTTTACTCAAGTTGAGATTCCAATAAATATCCAGACTTGTTTCACAAACTGCTGTCAAAACCACCAGGACTCAGAGCTCCACCAGGTGGTTACTGATATATCCGGTACCCACTGACCTTTTAAAGAATTTATTTTTTTAAAAGGATAACTGCTTTACAGAATTTTGTTTTCTGTCAAACCTCAACATGAATCAGCCATAGGTATACATATATCCCCTCCCTCCTGAACCTCCCTCCCATCTCCCTCCCCATCCCATCCCTTCCAGGTTCATACAGAGCCCTGGTTTGAGTTTCCTGAGCCATACAGCAAATTCCTGTTGGCTATTTTAATTATGGTAATGTACGTTTCCAAGTTACTCTCTCCATACATCTCACCCTCTCCTCCCCTCTCCCCGTGTCCATAAATCTGTTCTTTATGTTCTTTCTCCATTGCTGCCTTCCAAATAAGTTCTTTGGTACCATCTTTTTAGATTCCGTATATATGTGTTAGTATATAATATTTATCTTTCTCTGACTTAATTTGCTTTATAATAGGGTCTAGGTTCATCCACCTCATTAGAACTAATTGAAATGCATTTCTTTTTATGGCTGAGTAATAGTCCATTGTGTATATATACCACAACTTCTTTATCCATTCATCTGTTGATGGACATCTAGGTTGCTTCCATGTTTTAGCTACTGTAAATAGTGCTGCAATGAACAATGGGATGCATGTGTCTTTTTTCACTTTTGGTTTCCTCAGGGTACATGCCTAGGAGTGGGATTGCTGGACCATATGGTGGTTTTATTTCTAGTTTTTTAAGGAATCTCCATACTGCCACTGACCTTTCTTATTACTAAGCTGTGTTATGGTTACTTTTTTTTTTTTTTTTAAGGTAGTGACTATCATTCTACAAAGTAAAAAAAATCAGACAGTATAGTAGGACTAGGGAGTGGGAGGTACAGTGATTTCCTTCTACATAATCAGAACTATAAAGTTTTAAACAGAAAAGTTCAACAAACACTGCTCATTTGTATAAACAGTGGTATATAAAACAAGTTCCATAGGAAAGAAAGAACTGAATCAATTCTCAGGAGTAATAAAGAGAAAGGCATACTCTGCTGGTGAGGTGAGGGGTTTGCATTTATATTCCAATTCATTGAGATCATGAGTTAGTTGAGCATCAATAAACAACTACCCAGTTTCCCAGGAACCAAGAAAGCAAGATGACGTCTTCATTAAGAAACTCAGGGCTCCAAACACCAGTTCCCTCCACTATGGTTGACCAGGACAAGCTAATAAATTAATTCCTTCACCTCCTGCTGACTCAAACAAGCTAATAAATAAATGAGAAAATGATTCTTATTAGTACTTATTCTTGTACACAATGTACAAGATATAGGCAAGATCTTCAGAGATAGGAGGTGGCTTAATTACAACACTACATTAAAATTTTTTTTAAACACAAAAATGTAGTTGAATCCTTTTCTGCTAAGAGACAGGGGTCTTTTACTTATAACTTAAGTTTCTACTTCAGTTATTTAAGGTCAGCCTAACTAAAAATTCAATGCTATCAAAATTTGGATAGTAGTTTCTGCTATTATAGATACACTGCATAAAGCTGTTATTAAAAACAGTTCACAGGCTTCCCTGGTGGCTCAGTGGTAAAGAATCCACCTGCCAGTGCAGGAGACTTGGGTTCAATCCCTGGGCTGGGAAGATGCCACGTGCTGCAGAACAGCTAAGGTCGAGCGCCCCAACTACTGAGCCTGTGCTCTAGAGCCGGGAAGCTCTAACTCCTGACCCCACCTGCTGCGACCACTGCAGCCCCAGCACCTTGGGGCCTGCGCTCCACAAAGAGAGAAGTCAGCGCACTGAGAAGCCTGCACACCGCCAGCTGGAGTAGCCCCCAATCACCACAATGAGAGAAAAGCCCAAGCAGCGATGAAGACCTCGCAGGACCCCAAATAATGAAATAAAATTTTAAAAATAAACACAATTCACACACCATTAAAGTCACCCTTTTACATGAAATTGAATGATTTTTAGTATCGTCAAACTTGTGCAACCATCCGCACCATACAGCTTGAGAACACTTTCATCACCCCGAAAGGGCAGGGCATCCATTAGCAGTCTCTCCCTACTCCTGTCTCTCGCTCCACTTCACTCACTCCCCTCTCCCAACCACAAATCCACTTTGGTCTCTGTACCTATTCATTAGGGACATTTCTTATAAATGGAATCCTGCATCATCTGATCTTTTTCAACTGTTTTCTTTCCGTCGGAATGTTTTCAAGATCCATCCACTGTTAATTGCTGAATAATACACTATTGTACAAACACATCAAATTTTATCCTTCCACCAACTGGACGTTGGGTTGTTGCCACTTTGGGGGCTGCTCTGAACACTGTGTACGATTTTTTGTGCAGATATGTTTTCAGTTCTCTAGGAAAACTGCTGGAGCGTAGACTATAACTCTTATATTAACTTTTTTTTGAAAGACTGTGAAACTGTTTTCTGATGTAGCTATACCATTTCAATCCCACCATCAATGCAGGAGGATTCCAATTTTTTGACATCCTCGCCAACACTTGCTATTGCCCATCTTTATTTTTACCACCCTTCTGGGTGTGAAGCGGTGTCTCAATGTGCTTTCGATTTTTATATCTTTATGCCATTATATTTTAAAACATTTTGTAAAGAGGATTAAGAATAAAAGGCTTCTATTTTCAAAGAGCATTTAGGTCACAAGGAAAGGATATAACTTGGGGACCACAAATTTTTCAACATATGGAAGAAAAATGAAACAAAGAATTTTTACCTTTTAGGGTTAAAAAAAGTTAGAAATATTAACTTTTCTGAAAATTACTGATAGACATGTTACTCCCATCAGATAGTAAGAGGAGGTAAATACATACTTCAGAGAAAGTCTCAGGGGAATATATAGTTTTCTGAATACATCTTTTTCTTCTAAAGGCAGCATTAAATATTCAATAGAATTAGACTCTAAGCAAGGTATATTGAAAAGTTTCCCCAGCATTCTGAAAACAGTTGTTACATTCAGTCAGAGCCTTAAAAGGGCTCAATGACCAGCCAAACAGAAACATGCCTGGGTAACCTGTTACTGTGGAATGGATGGGGTTCATTCAGAGACAAGCATGGACAGAAGGTAAGGGAAGATCTCTGTATGTGATACGTACAGAAAAGATGATTGGAGGAAAGGAAATGGTGGGGGAAGGGGGACCAATGCCACAATTTAAAAAGTTTCTCCAAAGTCAATACTGTTTCTGAAAATGAATCAATGAATAGAATTTTTCTACCATTTATAAGATGTCATTGTACCAGAAGTGAAGAGTTGTGATGCCCAAACGTTAAAACAAAAACTATAAAACAAACTACCTGAGTAAAGATCACAGAAGAGGGGAACTGAGGGCGAACTGGGGTAGGTTCTCAAATGCTAAGCATTGAGTGTGTAAAGGATAAAAGTCACAGCATTTGGTACTGCACACTGGGGACCTCCTAACCTCCTAGTTTTCAACCATGGGTACCTGTCCCCCATCCCTACTACCCAGCAGACGCCTTAGAGATATTTGGAAATGTATGAGAGTGCTTTTAACCAGAAGGTACTAAGGATGTTAAACTCCTAGAATGAGTAGGACAGTCCCGTACGATATAAGAACTGCCTCATCCAAAGTTCCATAGCCTCCCAAACATATATGAAGATATGAAGGTTAAGAAAAGTCAAGGAATCTCCCTAAAGTTTTGATTAACTATTGGTAGAATCCAGATCAAAATTTAATTTTGATTCTTCCTGACTGCATGCATGTGTATACATTCAGTTCAGATCAGTTGCTCAGTCATGTCCAACTCTTTGCGACCCCATGAATCACAGCACGCCAGGCCTCCCTGACTATCACCAACTCCCGGAGTTTATCTAGACTCATGTCCATCGAGTCGGTGATGCCATCCAGCCATCTCATCCTCTGTCATGCCCTTCTCCTCCTGCCCCAATCCCTCCCAGCATCAGGGTCTTTAACAATGAGTCAACTCTTCACATGAGGTGGCCAAAGTACTGGAGTTTCAGCTTCAACATCAATCTTTCCAATGAACACCCAGGACTGGTCTCCTTCAGAATGGACTGGTTAGATCTCCTTGTAGTCCAAGGGACTCTCAAGAGTCTTCTCCAACACCACAGTTCAAAAAGCATCAATTCTTTGGCGCTCAGCTTTCTTCACAGTCCAACTCTCACATCCATACATGACCACTGGAAAAACCATAGCCTTGACCAGATGGACCTTTTGTGACAAAGTAATGTCTCTGCTTTTTAAAATGCTGTCTAGGTTGGTCATAACTTTCCTTCCAAGGAGCAAGCGTCTTTTAATTTCATGGCTGCAGTCACCATCTGCAGTGATTTTGGAGCCCAGAAAAATAAAGTCTGACACTGTTTCCCCATCTATTTCCCATGAAGTGATGGGACTGGATGCCATGATCTTCATTTTCTGAATGTTGAGCTTTAAGCCAACTTTTTCACTCTCCTCTTTCACTTTCATCAAGAGGCTCTTTAGTTCCTCTTCATTTTCTGCCATAAGGGTGGTGTCATCTGCATATCTGAGGTTACTGATATTTCTCCAAGCAATCTAGATTCCAACTTGTGTTTCTTCCAGTCCAGCATTTCTCATGATGTACTCTGCATATAAGTTAAATAAACATGGTGACAATATACAGCCTTGACATACTCCTTTTCCTATTTGGAACCAGTCTGTTGTTCCAAGTCCAGTTCTAACTGTTGCTTCCTAACCTGCATACAGATTTCTCAAGAGGCAGGTCAGATGTCTGGTATTCCCATCTCTTTCAGAATTTTCCACAGTTTATTGTGATCCACATAGTCAAAGGCCTTTGCATAGTCAATAAAGCAGAAGTAGATGTTTTTCTGGAACTCTCTTGCTTTATCCATGATCCAGCGGATGTTGGCAATTTGATCCCTGGTTCCTCTGCCTTTTCTAAAACCAGCTTGAACATTAGGAAGTTCACGGTTCACATATTGCTGAAGCCTGGCTTGGAGAATTTTGAGCATTACTTTACTAGCATGTGAGACGAGTGCAATTGTGCGGTAGTTTGAGCATTCTTTGGCATTGCCTTTCTTTGGGATTGGGATGAAAACGGACCTTTTCCAATCCTGTGGCCACTGCTGAGTTTTCCAAATTTGCTAGCATATTGCGTGCAGCACTTTCACAGCATCATCTTTCAGGATTTGAAATAGCTCAACTGGAATTCCATCACCTCCACTAGCTTTGTTCATAGTGATGCTTTCTAAGGCCCACTTGACTTCACATTCCAGGATGTCTGACTCTAGGTCAGTGATCACACCATCGTGATTATCTGGGTCGTGAAGCTCTTTTCTGTACAGTTCTTCTGTGTATTCTTGCCACCTCTTCTTGATATCTTCTGCTTCTGTTAGGTCCATACCATTTCTGTCCTTTATCGAGCCCATCTTTGCATGAAATGTTCCCTTGGTATCTTTAATTTTCTTGAGATCTCTTGCCTTTCCCATTCTATTGTTTTCTTCTATTTCTTTGCATTGATCGCTGAGGAAGTCTTTCTTTTCTCTTCTTGCTATTCTTTGGAACTCTGCATTCAGATGCTTACATCTTTCCTTTTCTCCTTTGCTTTTCGCTTCTCTTCTTTTCACAGCTATTTGTAAGGCCTTCTCAGACAGCCATTTTGCTTTTTTTGTAATTCTTTTTCTTGGGGATGGTCTCGATCCCTGTCGCCTGTATAATGTCACGAACCTCTGTCCATTACAGTTCCGTGAAGAAGACATTATTTTCACATAAGAATGGAGGTTGCTGTTCAGTTTCCGCTGTGCTAAAATTTACGCAGACGTGAATTCCAACAGAGAATGAGTAAGTGAAGAGAAGAATCCATCAGATGTAAACCATATTTCATACTTTTCCTAAATAAGGGCATTGCTTGCAGAAACAACAGCACTGTTAATACGACAGCTCGTGCCGCTGGGTCACTGCCCATTGAGAAACCCTCAGACCGATTACGCCTTGTTCTTTTTCTTAATCCAACTACCTCAAAGTGCTTACCCTGGATTTACCTTAGAATAATCTGATTTACTATTCACCATCCTCCTCGCCTAAGCAGAGTCATCTGGAAAGAATGTGTCCCTTTCCACTGTAACATATCTAGATCAAGCTTTCAGAAAGACATCCGTTCCAAATGATGCACTCTGGGTGACATGCTTATGCCCATCAGATCAGAGCTGGACTCTGACCCCCACCACTGACTGATTTAAAAGTCTTCCAGGGACTCCCCTGGAGGTCCAACGGTTAAGACTTCGCCTTCTAGTGCAGGGCGTACAGGTTCAAACCCTGATCCAGGAACTAAGATCCCACAGGCCTCAGCGGCGAAAAAACCAAAGCATAAAAGAGAAATAATATTGTGACAAATTCATTTTCAATGAAGACTTTTAAAACATAGTCCACATTAAAAAAAAAAAAAAGTAAAAATCTTCCAATAACCATTATGTTTCTAGATGTCTTATGCACTCAGTCACGTCTGACTCTTTAAGATCCCATGGACTGCAGCCCACCAGGCTCCTGTGTCCATGGGATTTCTCAGGCAAGAAAACTGGAGTGGGTAGCCATTCTCTTCTCCAGGGGATCTTCCCAACCTAGGGACTGAACCCGGTTCTCCCACATTGCAAACAAATCCGATACCATCTGAACCACCAGGGAAGCCCAAATGTCTTGTAGCCCCTCATTTTTAACTCATTGAATTAAAAAGAAAAAAAATTGTAGAATTTTGTTTCTAAACCAGATATTTATTCCTTAAAATACAATGAAGCTTTATCTTGTTTTGAGAAGTTCAGTGCAAGAAATACTACGTCCATATCTAGACTAAAATGTCTCCTGAGGTTCACCCTTGATTTGAAGCCTATGTATTGAATAATTCCTCCTCTAATAATACTGTGGAACCAGCTCAGGTCTGAGTGTCATAATGGAACCAGCTTGGCCAAGACAGAGAAACCCACGATTATCCCTCACTAGCCAACCTTGGCTTGGAATAAAAAATTTTTATATTTCCTAGGCCACTTAGTAAAACACAGTTTATCTCTGGCTTCACTTTTGTGTGAAGAGCAGTATTCAAATTCAGATCATCTCAAAACTAAGCCAGACTCTTACAGTAAAACCTACAACTAAGTGAAGGTTAGGTTTTATCTGACACAAGAACAAAATGCGGGAAACCTTGTTTCTGATGCCCCTCTTCTGCAGCCAATCTAGAAGGATCAGAAAAACAAACAAAATTGTCTTGGTGAATACTTTTCCACATATTTGTGAAGGAAGCAAGAAAACAGGTTCTCCAGAACAACCATCACTGGTAGCGAATTATAATGACAATTATAAGGAGATACTCCATTCAGGGTCACAACCAATTCTGAGTAGAACCTCCTTCCAAAAACCGACTTAAAATTTAGCAACTGTCTAGCTCTTGAAGTCTGCCCATATGCATTCGTATTAGCCTCCACTACTGATCTTGGGTATGTTTTTTTAACTTTCGTGCCTCAGTTTCCTAATCTATGAACTGGAAATAAGCATCCATACATCACAGGGTTGACTGTTAAGAAAAAACGAGTTCTGCTCCATGGTTAGATTAATGTCAGCCTATGAAACACTCCTGTAGCCCAGCTACTATGGACTGATGGGGTTTCTTCTCCAATGGACTTTCTGGAATGGTGCTTCTACCACGTGTAAAAGAGAAGGATGCCATTCCTATTCCACTATCAGACTTCCTCCAACTGCAGGAAGCAGGCTACCTGAGCTGCTGTTTGAGAAGCTAGTGCTGTACAGGTTCAAAATATTCTTTTATTCTCTCTGGTTTCATTTCCCCCACAAGAACTGATGTGTGACCTTGGAATTGTCTAGCCCATGTCTACTGGTTTCTCACAGTCTGAGTAGCTCTTGGGAAACTTCAGAGACCGGATCCACCATGGAGGAGAATTAGGTAAAAGACCTTTGGATCCGGGTCTCCATACCATTCACCCCAGCTAAATTTCTTTCTTTTTCAGTAAAGCACACTTTTTGTTAGGGAGCTCTCCCCACCCCCGCTGGTACATAACCATGCCCTGGAAGAATCTGCTTTGTATAGGATGACTATAAAGTCAGGACAGAGCCTTTGAAAATGCTATAAACTCCATCTTTAACTTGTCAACAGAATCAGAGTCAAACGGAGTTTATTTTGCAAAGGGTTGAGAGGGCATGATCGTTTGAACTTCTGCCACTATGTTCTCAAACTGTCCTGAAAAGGATGATTGAGAGAGCTGGGCCCTGACAACGTTAGGAAGAGGATGTCTCCACTTCAAGAGCAGTCAGTTAACCTGTTACAGCAGTATTTTATAGCGACACTTGGAGACAAATAATATTACACAGAGGCAGCACACGTCCATTCAGGAATCCTGACATTAACATTTTCCCTCTGAAGGCACACAGGGTCAACTCTTCTGGTGGGGACAAAGGCATCTCTTGGAATCCTTAAACCACAAAGGCCAAATGTGACTTGTGCTGCCAGCAGTCCCTCTTACTGTTTAAGACTCTTTCTTTCCTGTCTCATTAATGGGACAGTGCCTGTAAACCTAAGCCTCTCCTCACTCCCCCTGGGGAGGGCGTAATAGCGCGAGTAAAGGCGGTCATTCAGCTACCTGCTGAACGAAGGCATGAAATGGCTCTCACGATGAAAGTTTAAAAGAACGTAGATACTGGGCAATGGTTTTTATTTAAATTTCTGACTCTGGGAAGATTTTTTTTAATTCGAGGATAATTGCTTTACAATGTGGTGTTGGTTTCTGCCATACAACAACATGAGTCAGTCCTAAGTATGTACACGTTCCATCCTTACTGAACCCCCGTCTCACCCGTGAAAGTCATCACAGGGCCCTGGGTTGAACTCCAGGGTTATTCAGCCACTTCCCACCAGCTATCTGTTTTACATATGGTAATGTATGCTTCCATGCTACTGTCTCAATTCAGCCCACCCTCAATATATACACAGACCGTCTTCTTCCCCCACTGTGTCCAGAAGTCTGTTCTCTAGGCCTGCATCTCTATTTCTGAGATCTTAACGTGATCTGGAGCAAACCTGCACTCAGTCTTTTGATGGTCCATGTAGGCTTGAGGGCAGTCTGTGACATTAGCCTGATGTCTGTTGCTCCTCCGCTGGACACCGGAGGAACCTCAGAGTTTTGATGGTTAACTTATTTGAGGAATCAACAAAGAGGTTCTGCCTTAACCAACTACTCGGTATTTGTGCAAAACCTTATAGCTGTCACAGCAAAACCTTCAGGGATTAAAGAGGGAGCCTAAAGAAATATAAGAGATAAATTGTGCTAGGCCAAGGTAAATGATTCCTAGGGTGTGTGGTTCATCTCTGTAAAGCCCAGATCATGAGCTTAAATCAGCGAATCTGCCACTGAAGAAAAAGGAAAGCTAAACGATGAAACTAACAAAAGAAATCACAACCCTGTCCCTAGCCATAAGTATATATTTCTAAACCAGCCAGTCTAGAAAATATATACAGCTGGTCACACAGTGTATCTGATGAAAAGGCAAGGGTGTTTATGTTCAAATTCCTATCAATTACAACTGGAAAATAATAGTGTAAATCTCCTTTCCTAGTGATGGCAAATTGAGGGCATCACTTTCATTAAGGCCACACACGTGTTCATACAGCTTGTGCAAATCACAAAACCCAGAATTAAACTACAAAGGAGTGCATTTCTAAATGCTTATTAATTCCGAATCCAATGTATCATGAATAGATGACTTGGTACTTTAAAGATAAAAGGGTTACTGGTGTTTACTAGTGTCGAGACTTAAAGTTTCAAGAGTGATGTCAGTTCTTTAAGGCAAAGAATAATCATACTAATTACACACTAATTTTCTAATTACTGCAAAGAAAGAAACCAACACACTCTTCCACATATTAGGTGCATGCCAGGAAAAATAAAGACAGTGGAAATATGTGAGTTTGTGTTATTAAGGTACTTTCTAAACTCTGAGATATGTTGAATGATGAATACTGTGCAATATAAACAGTCTTGGAATTACAGAAACCAAGAATTTCTGTGTCTATGTAGAAATGCCTATGAAGAGTTAGTCCTACTTGTGAGGTAGGCAGGCAAAGAGAATGCATTTAACACACTTTTCTTTCAGGTTCACAGACAGTGCATGTTAAGTCATCTGAGCACACATCTTAATTTTTTGTATATGCTTCAAGGATCGCTGTGCAAAGTTTACTTTGAGGCTTTATTAGTGACTGGTGCAGAAGCAAATAGGAGGGGTGGGGGGAGAAGAGTGGTGATATATACAAACCCCACAACGGAAAAAAAGGCAGTTGCCTAAACGTTCCAAAACCATTTCTAAAAACTTCCATTTAAAGATCAGATACAGCCCACAACGGGCCCCCGAGAATATTTTTACACCCCTGTTTCTGCTCTCTAGTTTATCAGCAATGAACAGCCCTCACTCCAACAGGATCCAGTGGACTGTCCTATACTGCGTGTGTATAACCAAATTTAGGATAACCTTAATGAAGTGAAATACCAAGAAGAGTCAAAAACATGTACCTCCAAGTTATGTATTTTTCAGCTACACATCAGGAAAAAGACAAGCCTTTAGAAAGTAAAGGTTTCATTACATTTAAAGATTAAACATTTTTAAAAAGTCAATAATGGTATGTCCTCAACTTTATAGAGGGTAAAAATGAGTTTAGTTGTTTTTTTTTAACCAATAAGTTACTTATTTGGTCCCCAAAGTCACTTATTAACATGACGTCAGATAAATCAATCTGTGGGTGGGAAATGTGTTCTGATGAATACAACAAAAATCAAGAAATTAAAAAAAGAAGGTAGCATTTGCTCCTTAAACTGGTTTTTAAAAAACCTCAAGCCCAGACCATCAAATGGCTTGCAGGCTCTTTCCAACCAAGAATCTGGGGCTTAAGCAAGAGTTAGTTGAAAAGAATGTAAACAGTGAAGTCCAAACTTCGGAAGTTCACTGAAAAGTACTTCCTGTGCTGCACGGGGAGCCAAAATAACGTGAGTCAAAGCGGATCTCATCTCTGAGCGACGTGAATCAGCACACTTCCTCCGCTCAAAAGCAGCACCTCAAGGACGTTATCAGGGTCTGACAAGGCAGAGACCAAATTTCTCCCTCTCTAAAAGGCTCGTCTAGACACAAAACTCAAGAATCTCACTGGCTGTTACAAAAATTCCTATGGAATTGATGGGGGGGGGGGGGGGGGGGGGGCAACCGGGGAGAGCCATGTGCATAGAGTAAAGAAAATGTGAGATCAGGGGGGCTTGTTGGGCTCACAGTATTTCTGGTTTTTTTTGGGGGGCAAACAGGAAAAGATGGGGGGCACCGTTTTTAATTAAGAGAGTATAGAGAAATGTGGACTGGAAGAAACACAAGTTGAATATGGAGAAAAGATATGTAAGAAACAAGAAAGTGAAGAGGGGCATAGTCGGGGGGGGGGGAGCTTAACAGAGTAAACGCAGATCTGGTCCCATCACTGGGGAAAAGATGGGAAACAGGGAGTGTGCTTGTTTTCGGGAAATATGAAGTGGTGACTCACCAATATTAACCTCTCTTGGAAGGAGACCACCTATTTTCAAAAATTACTTTTTTTAACTGGCAGAGAATTGCTTTACAACCTGTGGTGTTTCTGCTGTACAACAACATGAAAGAGCCGTATGGACACATATATGCATCCCCTCCTCTTTTGAGCCTCCCTCTCTGGATACTTGAATATTAAGGAAAACACTATTACTTTGTTTCCATAAAAAACTCCAAGGATTGATGAATCAACGTACCATTAACAATACTATAAAACAAATAAATGTTTAGAAGGACTCTAAACTCAGTATAATTTGGGATTCCACAGAAATTACTTTTAAATCAAACTGCGGAAAAGGGGACTTAAGGAATTAAAATCAGTTCTTTTTGACAGTTATCACCAATTATCAGAATTTTTACCATTTATTGAGTACTAGTGGCTTTAAAAATACCTATATCATCTAACTTGATGCCCTAACTTTTTGTGATGGGTACTGTCAGTATTAACAGAAGGAAAATTTAGATGCAGAAAACCTCAATTTAATAAGTGGCAGAATCTGGATTTGAGCCAGGTCAGCCTGCTTGCCTTTGACCAGAAAGCCCTTCAGACAGGCTAAGTGGTTACAAGAAGACACACTTTCTGTTCTCCTCTCAGCCACAGTTTAGAGACTTAGTACTTTTTCACAGGTATACACTTAGTGTTATGCACAAATACAAAAAAACCACTTATCTAAATCAAATATGCAATATACTTTTAATATCAGTGAATTAAAATTCATTCTCAGGGATATGTTAAGTATGTGTTTAGAATTTAGTGAACACCCCCAAAGACAAGCTAAGAAGATATAGCAATGGTTGGCAAAAATCAACTTCTTACTGTGAACTTTTCTAAGAGCTTGCTCCATTTGTCATTGAGCATTCTAAGGTGGGTAAAACAGTCAGATTCTCTTTTATGATCTGGTTGTTCACTTTTTTCACTGAGGTCTATCTATGACCTGCAACCCAGGATGGGCTTTTCCTGCCTTCAGTTTTCCTTTATTGGCAACATTATACTGGCCTTCTAAATGAATGCTAAAATTCTATGAAAAACAATACTGTAACAAATCCATTTGCCATCACATCAAAAAGAATAAAATACCTAAGAATATATCTATGCAAGAAAGCAAAAGACCTAAACTCAGAAAACTGTAAGATACTGATGAAAGAAATCAAAGATGATACAAACAGATGAAGAGATATACCAAGTTCTTGGACTGGAAGAATTTATATTGTGAAAATGCCTATGCTATCCATATACAAACTGGGTATAAACAGGTACAGTCACTACGGAGAAGCGTATGCAGTTTCCTTAAAAAACTAAGAATAGAGATACCACATGGTCCAGCAATCCCATTCCTGGCATATATCCAGAGAAAACCATTAATTTAAAAAGATACATGTACCCCAATGCTCACTGCAGCGCTATTTACAATAGCCAGAATGCGGAAGTAACCTGTAAGTCCATCAATGGACAAATGGATAAAGATGTGGTACATACATCCAATGGAGTATTTACTCAGCCTTTAGAAAAAACAAAATAATGCCACTTGAACTTAGTGTCATGCTGAGTGAAGTCAAAGACAAATATCAAGACAAATATATGATGTTGTGTGAAGTCAAAGACAAATATCAAGACAAATATATGATATTGCTTAAATGTGGAATCTAAAAAAATATGCTACTAGTGAGCCTATCTGCAAAGCAGAAACAGTCACAGATGCAAAAACAAGCTTACAGTTACCAAGGGGGAAGTTCACACTAGGAATTTTCTACCCAACTATATTTCCCAGGGCAATTATTTGGATCTTTTCATTTAAAAACAGTCTTTCAAATCAACTTGCCACAATGCCTAGAAAACCAAAACATACGTCCTTTCATGCAATGTCAAGGTTACTTGAGGTATCCCTTAAATTTTTCCAAACTGTTTTCTATTGAAATTTATCACTACATTTTTAGAAGAGAAATTTCAGTCAATATATTTCATGGTTTATTTTTCTATAGATGTTAACATTTTAAGGCAGATTTTATTACTTTTAATATTCTAGTCAGGTTGATGTTCACTAGAATTGTTTCATTCCTTATCCTCTTATTCCCATGTTTATAATGCATTAGATGTATGTGTCACATTCTAGAAACATTTACTCTATCTTCTATTTTTAGATACAAAACAATCCTTGACTATTTGTGCTTCTCTCATTTTTTAAAATGTTTCCATGTAGTAATAATTAAAGTCTATTGAAGCAGCAAGAAAAGTTTGTATTTAATCATAAAGAAATACTGTATATATGTGAAAACAAACAAGAGTAGAATAATTTACAAATGTCCTGTCTAAATAACCTCTTCCCCATTAAGTCCTACCCCATCCCACTCCCAGGTTAAAAAAGGTTCTAATGCATTTTAATTATAGAGGAAGGCATAGAGTTTCAGCTTTGTGGACCAAAATTTCAAATCTGCATAGATAGTCAGAAACATTAAGCCACTGTCATTATGATGGTTTGATCATTCACTAAGAAGCAGAAGAGTAATTTTACAGCAAAGATTTCCCTGATGGCTCAAATGGTAAAGAATCTGCCTGCAGTACAGGAGACCTGGGTTATAATTCTGGGTTGGGAAGATCCCCTGGAGAAAGAAATGGCAACCCACTCTGGTATTCTTGCCTGGAGAATCCCATGGACAGAGGAGCCTGGCTGGCTATAATCCACAGGGTCACAGAGTCAGACATGACTGAGGAGCTAACACTTTTTCACTTCACTGGGATTTAAAGCCCCAAAATATGCTGCACTGCAGAATAATCAGGAATGTATATGGCCTAGAGTGTCAAGATCATTGATTCTAAATCTAGCTTGGCTTCCTGACCAAAAAGAATCCTAGCCAATAAATCATTCGTTGCACTACAGGATCTTTGAACGCTAACGATATTTTCTACTTTCATTTACAACAGGGGCAAAGAGCTTCTCAGCATTTCTGAAATATCTGAAGAACCATGGAGAAAGGGCAAGCAAGGTCAATACAAGACAGCCTTTTAAAGAGTCGAGATAAGTTTAAACATGTAGATCCTCAGGGGGAAAAAAAGGCTAGAATGTGAAGTCGGAGGGTGGTTTCACACAGCCATGTAATATTTGATGAACTATTTCACTTAGAGAAAAGCCGGGCAGAGTTGAGATTTCCACACATATGTGTCACTGGACTAAACAGGGGTTTATGTACAAGACCCTGGGCTTCTATCTGCCTCTTCCCTTGGGGAACTGGTGATGCAAACTCTTCCAGCTACTTTTCCTTCTTCACAAGTCCTTAGAATGTCTTTTACTAGCATCCCAATTCCCACTTTCCTAGTGAATGCTTCATAGACTTAAATAACCTCCTTTTCTTCAAAGACTAACTGGGAATTCAGCAAATTCCTCACATTCATCTTCAATTGCTCTTTCAGAACAACTTTTAATTTCTATGTTGCAGTATCCGTAGCAAGGTTCTGTAACAATCCAAAACTACAAGAAAGAGCAGACGGCAGCCCCCTTCCCCCACACACATGAAAAAAGGGGGCCTATTTCAAATTTCTGTGAGGAGGGTAGCCTAATTAAGTGGTTTGCCAAGCCCCGAAGTGCACGCAGTTGCTGAGAAAAAGAGGAGGATCCAGTCATCAAGGAAGGGCACAGGCAGCCCCCAACTCAGTGAGGTCAAATGGCTGCTTCCAAACTGCAAAGTCAAGAGTACGCAGTTATCAACAGATTTAACAGATAAACACTAGATCAGACACATTATCTCATCTGGCAGCCCTGCACAGTTCCCAGCTGGGATCACAGTAAATGGGCCTCTTCAACATCTCTGGGCAACAGGCTAAGAGAAATTCAGGGAGAAATTTTTAGACCTGATAAGAAACATATTGACAGGGTGCCTGGTGAACAGGGATCTGAGACAGGCCATCTGGATACTTGTGCACGCAAAAGGTTTTGTTTAGTGGAAACAATTCACCGAACTCGCAAGCTGTACAAATATTAAGATCAAAAGTCCTGACTCACACAAACTGTCAGCAAACCCTGTGATACAGGACGCAGAGACTGTCATCCAAACTTCTGTTTCTGTGTGGCCAGTACCTGTCTCAAGTTCCCCTGGTATCACTCAGTGCTCAACAGTTTGTACATCTTTTCATTGAGAAAATACATTCAGGTAATAGATTCAGAGAGACATTACTGTGCCAACAAAGGCTATGGTTTTTCCAGTGGTCATGTATGGATGTGAGAGTTGGACTATAAAGAAAGTTGAGCGCCAAAGAACTGATGCTTTTGAACTGCGGTGTTGGAGAAGACTCTTGAGAGTCCCTTGGACTGCAAGGAGATCCAGTCAGTCCATTCTAAAGGAAATCAGTCCTGAATATTCATTGGGAGGACTGATGCTAAAGCTGAAGCTCCAATACTTTGGCCACCTGATGCGAAGAACTGACTCACTGGAAAAGACCCTGATGCTGGGAAAGATTGAAGGTGGGAGGAGAAGGAGACAACAGAGGCTGAAATGGTTGGATGGCATCACCGACTCAATGGAGATGAGTTTGAGTAAGCTCCGAGAGTTGATGATGGACAGGGAGGCCTGGCGTGCTGCAGTCCATGGGGTTGCAAAGAGTCAGACATGACTGAGTGACTGAACTGAACTGAATGGGTTCACATTGAGAACATCTGCTTCCCAGGTGGTGCAGTGCTAAAGAATGTGTCTACAATGCAAGAGACTCGGGTTCAATCCCTGGGTCTGGAAGATCCCCTGGAGCAGGAAATGGCAACCCATTCCAGTACTCTTGCCTGGGGAAAGAGATACCACTGAGTAAGCACGCAAGTATTTTTCCTTGATTTTCCTTTACCACTTTTGGAAGTAATATCCCTACTTCACAAGTGAGAAACCTGGTATAGGAATAATGAATGAATTATATGCAAGTGTTTAAAAACTCAGTAGTTGGAGAGCTCAAGCTATTCAACTAAACTTAAGTTATGCACAAGGCCAGGATCACTGTGATGCAAATAACTGTAATGCTTACTTTAATGCCAAGAATTTATGGAGATGAAGAAAACTAAGTTTTCCTGATTATATCAGTTTTTTACACATGGGACACTACCAAGTACCTTTTCAGCATGCTTTGTTACAAACTACCAAAGATTTTTCTAAAAATTCTTTTTACCACACAGTCGAATAAATGTCCTAACCAATAAATAATTTACTACTATATATCCTCAAGTACTCTTCATTTTCTTCTAAGACAACTGCTACATTTTCCCCCTTCAAAATCAAGTTGCTTTTTTCTCTTTAATCTAAGGTCTACTGAGACCTTCAGAAAACACCTTTTCTTCATGTGTGGCATACTGTGTATGAGAGAATACAAAATCCTAGTCTTATCTTATTAAATGAATCATCTAAGGGTTCGCTCTTCCCTTCCTTTCTTTTATGAACAGGTAACAATTATAGGCTTCCCTGGTGGTTCAAACAGTAAAGAACCTGCCTGCAATGCAGGAGACCTGGCTTCGATCCCTGGGCCAGGAAGATCCCCTGGAGAAGGGAATGGCAACCCACTCCAGTATTCTTGCCTAGGAAATCCCATGGACAGAGGAGCCTGGTAGGCTACAGTCCTTGGTGTGTCAAGAGTCAGACAAGACTGAGCAACTAACAATTTCACTTCTCCACTTTAAACTATTTAAGGGTAACACAGTTCCATTACTTGTAACTGACATCACAGAAATCTTACTAATCCCCATTAAAAGAAACAATAGTTTAAGTCATATGGGATTCCAAGAGAAATCAAATCTCCAACTGCAATGACCAACTCTACTACCGAAATTAGTCAAAAAGTATTTATCAAAAAAACCAATGACTACTTCACATTTAGTAGGATGGCTGTTATTTAAACAACAACAGAAAATAAGTATTAGTGACAATATTGAAAACTGGAATTCCCAGACATTGCCAGTGGAATATAAAATGGTACTGCCAATATGAAAAAGTTTGGACGTCTCTCAGAAAGCTAAAAATATTAATATCATATGACTCAGCAATTCCACTTCTAGGTATATGCCCAAAGGAACTGAAAACTAAGGACCCACATATTTGTAACCCACTGTTCATTGAAACACTATTCTCAATGGCCAACAAGTGGCAACAACATGAGTGTCCATCAACAGATGAACAGATAAATGTGGAATATACATCCAATGGAATACTATTCAGCCATAAAATGGAACGATGTTATGGTATTTGCTACAACATGGAACAATCATGAAAACATCATGCTAGTTGAAAGAAGGCAGACGCAAAAGGACAAGTATTTCAGTTAATAGACCAGTTGAGATACAGAACAGATGACAGGTTACCAGGGGTCCGAGGAAGCAAGTAGTAACAGGGAGGTACTGCTTAATGGTTGCAAAGTTTGTGTTTGGGATGATGAAAAGATACAAATAGTGGGGCTAGCTGCACAACATGGTAAATGTATTAAATGTACACTTAAAAAAATCATTAACATTTCAAATTGGTATAGATGTTTTATATACTTCAAAAATATAACATACCAAAAACCATTGAGTTGTACCTCAAGAAAGCTACTTTAAGAAGAATCCAATAGACTTGAGGGCACAGTGATAATTAGAGATCACTTAGGTCAGTGAGTTTAGACTGGTGAGTAAAGCAAATTATTGTGACATCCCAAGCAAGGTTAGCTGGGAAGGCAATTTGTAATGATGTTCATGGTTACACTGCATCACACTTCTCAAGTTCTGATCAATTTATAATGAAGCCTAGGCCCATGACAACTGTTTAAAATGAGGCGAGAAGGTGTATCCAACAAGATGGCACACGTACTCAACAGGCCACACACAACTTTTTAAAGTACTCTAGATGCTGCTGCTACTGCTGTTAAGTCGCTTCAGTCGTGTCCGACTCTGTGCGACCCCAGAGACGGCAGCCTACCAGGCTCCCCCGTCCCTGGGATTCTCCAGGCAAGAACACTGGAGTGGGTTGCCATTTCCTTCTCCAATGCATGAAAGTGAAAAGTGAAAGTGAAGTTGCTCAGTTGTGTCCGACTCCTAGCGACCCCATGGACTGCAGCCTACCAGGCTCCTCCATCCATGGGATTTTCCAGGCATAAGTACTGGAGTGGGGTGCCATTGCCTTGAATCTCAAATATCAACGTAAGACAATGCCTGCCATGGAAATGGACATAAAACAGAAACCGCTGACAGGTCTGTGTTATTTTAAGTGTTAACTTCCAATCCTTCTTGTTTATGAAACACAATTCCAGTTACACAGCAATGGCAATATTAGGGTTTCCACAGTTGGCAGCAGTAGTCAGAGATGGTTTATTCCACCTCTGCTCAGGGTCCTTACCTCCAAGGCCAGTCTTGTTTCCTGTGTTTCTTCATATTTTTACTAAATTAAGACTGTTAACTATCAATATGGCTGCACTTCATTTACATTTCAAAATTAAAAACAAATCTGAGAAATAACTAGACAGTTTGGATTATCAGCTCCCTCTTCCATTAGCATGGAAAATGGAGAAAGTTTAGCACAGCAATTATAAATGTGAGTGGAGGTAAAGGACAGGTTAGATATTCTGCTGTCGGGTTAAAGAATGGATGGGGTTCCTAGTCATGTGGATTAATGAGATAACAGATAACCTGAAGGCAAGTCTGGGTTTGGGCTATTTTTTTAGCCTAACTTGAGTGTTTTTACTAACCAAAATATATACTGTACTTATTTTAGAAGATTTGACTAACCCCCCTGATAAAAGTTCATTCAGTGTTACCACTTAATTCAGTCTGGGCATGTTTTTCCATAAAATTATCAAACTAGCTAAAGCATAGTCCAAAACTGGAAAAAAAAAAATAAATGGATTTAAAAATCACTTCAAGTCATTTGGGGAAAAGACTTAGTACAAATAACTGAGACAGACAGTAACCAAGACAGACAAACAAGAAGAGACGCTCTAAACATGGACAAGTGGTTTATAATACTGTGAACAACTCTACAAAGAGGGACTTACTGGAATGAGGCTTACGTTTCCCAATCGTGGAAAACAAGACATTACAACACGGAACCTTCCCCCAAAGGAATGCGAAGGAAAGATTTTAAGGGAAGCCTGGACGAATGACATAAGGAGAAAATTTTGTAATGGTTATGAGCGCCATATGTTTTTAATTCACCAATTAGAAAAGATGATGGTGAAAAAGATCACACTAGGTTGGGTCACAGAGATGTGTCAGCTTCATGATTAAGTATGTTGTCCTGAACGGGCCCATGTCCTCTGTAAAGAGAAGAAAGAAACCTGCTCCATGGTCCTGCACCAAACTTTATCGTGGGCATCTGTCCTGGACAATGAGACTTCAATTATCTGTCGTTGCCACCAGGAAAAATGAAGCCTCATTCCACGGACTAAGCAAACAGCAAGATGTTGTATGAAGCAGACAGAACTAAGACACGGGAGGCTTCCTTCTTGTTATAGCTGTAAACCTGCCCTTCCTGGCTGGGCCATCCATCCTTTCTGGTCTCAGCTCTCTGAACAGGACAGTTTCTAAGGTACCAAAAACTCTAATACAATGCTTTTATAAAAGTTAAAAATATCGAGAAACAGATCAACCAGCACTTTAACAGATGCTTTAAATTCACAAGTCAACCTCTTAGCAGAAGAACGCTCAGGTTTAAAACTCCACCAGTAAATATTCAAATATGGATGTGAGAGTTGGACCATAAAAAAGGCTCAGTGCGGAAGAATTGATGCTTTCAAACTGTGGTGCTGGAATAGACTCTTGAGAGTCCCTTGGACGGCAAGGATATCAAACCAGCTGCAAGGCACTGATGCTGGGAAAGATTGAAGGCAGGAGGAGACAGGGATGACAGAGGATGAGATGGTTGGATGGCATCACCAACTCAATGGATATGATTTGGAGTATATTCCAGGAGTTGGTGATGGACAGGAAGGCCTGGGATGCTGCAGTCCATGAGGTCATAAAGAGACGGACATGACTGAGCTACTGATCTGAACCCTCAGCACTAAGAAAAAATGAAATGATGCTTGCTATACTCTTATTAAGGCAAAGGAACAATTTGTGACTATGACCATTTAAACATCTAAAAAATAAACTCTTGTTAGAAAAAAAAAGAAATCAACCCACTATAAAAACCTACTGTTTTTCAGACAGTGGGTAACATGTTTCTACACAGAGGAGAGATAAAGTGAGGAGAAGGAAAGCCCACTTTGTGAACAAGCTTCAACTGCCGTTATTTCCTTTATAAGAACAATGGGGAAATGGATAAAGAAGATGTGGTACGTCCATGCAATGGAATACTACTCAGCTACAAAAAGAATGCAACAATGTCATCTGCAGCAACATGGATGGACCTAGAGATTATCATATTAAGTGAAGTAAGGCAGAAAGAGAAAGACAAATACCATATCGTATATCACTTACCTGTGGAATCTGAAATATAACACAAATGAACTTAACTACGCAACAGAATCAGACTCAGAGACTAGACTTGGGGTTGCCAAGCTGAGGCGAAAGGGGGAAGGAATAGATTGGGAATTCGGGATTAGCAGATGCAAACTATTATATATAGACTGAATAAAGAACAAAGATCTACTGTATAGCACAGGGAACTATATTCACGATCTTGTGCTAAGCCATAATGGAAAAAAATGTACATGTGTGTATAACCATCACAGTGCTATACAGCAGAAATTGAGACCACATTGTAAATCAACTACACGTAAATAAATTCTTAAATTAAAAAAAATTTTTTTAATTTAAAAAAAATTAAAAAAGAAAGATGCCCCCTGGCTAGAATGAAAGGAAACACTGCCTAAATAGAAATCCATTTTAAGTTTAAAATCTGGTTATACTGAGAAGATTCTGACTTTATATGTATAATGTAAAATTCACAAAACCATTTTTCTATCAAAATTTTTAGTTATATACTGTGCCTCAGCATGTACAACTGAAGGAAATAATTACATTTTGTTCTGTGGGAGAGGAACAGAGGTAGCAGTTATTCTGACCAGGAGGTCCCTAGTGCAAATCCAGAAAATCCTAAACTCTCTGGACTTCCTGGATCCCTCAGATGTGACTGTATACTTTCATGAAAAACCAACAATAATAAGCAAACCATTCTTCTGAGTGCACATGTTTGCCAAAGCTGAAAACCCTTTCAAGACTGTGTCACAACGACACCAATACGCCAAGTAAACAGTCTCCCTCGGAGGCCCTTTCCCTTGGGTCTCCAAGTCACGAGGAAGGGTCCCTCCTACAGCCCCCCTCACCACAGGGTCCCCGGGCCTCCAGGCACCGAGAAACAGCTGGGAGGACCTGCAGGAGCCACAGCTGTAGTTCACAAACGCTGACCCTCCGAGAAGTATTCCACCACTCCTGGCAGCTGTACTCACACCTCATTCATAGCCGCCTAAGTCAACTGTCTGGAGAAGGATGGAGCCAGGCTCTTCGCTGAGACACCTCACCTGGATCAGGCCTTGGCACCCAGAACTAAATTCTGCTTTCTACCACCTTCTCTTGGGTTGATTCCCCTTAAATTGCTTTTGACTTTTGTTTTTAAAAAACATACCAAAGGGAGGGAAAAAATCTTACTAAATTAAAGCTGGTAAAAAGTCTTAAAAATATGGCAAACAAAATGCTTACAAACCAAAGACAGGTTATCTCTACTCAATTGTAGTTGGCTATCCTTTATTATCGGAGAAGGCAATGATACCCCAACTCCGTACTCTTGCCTGGCAAATCCCATGGATGGAGGAGCCTGGTAGGCTGCAGTCCATGGGGTCGCTAGAAGTCGGACATGATTGAGTGACTTTGCTTTCACTTTTCACTTTTATGCACTGGAGAAAGAAATCCTTTATTATACACCACAATGCTGAATGTCTTCTAGGGAAGCAGTATATGCAAATTTTAAATCAATGAGAATAAAGACTACAACCTTTTTTTAAAGTCACATACCTTTAAAAAAAATATTTTTAGGCAGCCCTGACTAGGGATGGAACTCATGCCTCCTGCATTGGGAACACCGAGTCTTCACCCATGGACAGCCAGGGAAGCCCTTAAAAGCCACATAAGTTAAAAACCTGAGGTGTTGAGGAAAGCCAAGGTTTTAATCTATTCTTGACTTGGGCTTAGCCATTGAGAATATAATGGGGGCTGAAGTAAACTGCACACCACCATGGGATGTGATTGGGCTGAATTAAAATCCCCACCATCAGGTATCTTGAGCATTATAGTAAGGGCTAGAGATGAGCAAAGTGTTATTTAATAGTCTGCACATCTAACCGCAATTTTAGGCAAAATCTCTTTATGCGGCTACTTAGAGTCCGTTCCTCTTAGATCAAGTAGTCATATCCCTTCCATTTGCTTTCCTGTCCAAAGAGGTTCTACTACTTTCCCTTAACCTCATAAGGAAACCCCGGAATATGAACATCATTCATACTTACATTCAAAGCATTCTTGGCAGCTTCTGCTTCTGAGCGACTGTCGAAACTGACAAAACCTACAGGCTAAGGAAAGAAAGAGAAATATGAAGAAAAAAATATCAGGGGATGTCTCTGTTTCCGGGTCAAAGGTGACATCAAACCAAAGAGCTCAGATAAAGAAATGACCTCAGGCAATGGGTAGAAATCAGAAAGCCAGTCCAGAAGAATCATGACTCAGTGACTTAGCCAAATTTCTAACATGGATCAAAGGGATGGTGAGGGTGGTTCTTCAAGGGACAGCTGGAGATTTAGAGAATCATTAAAAAAAAAAAAAAAGTCTAGAAAGGGGCTGGAAGGTGAGCAGCAGTGAACCAGGGAACAGAGGGAAACCTGGGTGGAGAGGCTCTACTGTCCTACACCGAACTCACTGTACCTCAGCATCTTCATCGTTTAAAATGCAAAGAGAACCGAATCACCTTTTGGTACACTGAAAGTGCAAGGAATATAATGACACAGTGATAAAAGCCCTGTAGTCTCACTGCACGATCAAAATTATATAATGAACATTTTAATCTCAAATCCCAAGGGATGTTTTTTAAAAGTTCTGTGTTTAATTAGGTGTGTAAACCATACTGTTCCAACTCAACAGAGGGCTGCTAACTGTTTTGGACTCAGTATCTTTGAGTCCAGAAGGATGGTTGCAACACAGCTTATTCCTGATGAACCAGAGAATACCGTATTGAGACGAAAAGTGACCCAAAGTGAGACGCCAGTTGCTCAGGATTGAAAAAAGCACATAGCTAAAAAATTTCAAGGCACTTGAAGCCGCTATCAAGGGTCACTGATTACTACCTCCATTCTGCACCTGTGCCTTTTATGCGCCATTCTAGACTTAAGACTCTGCATGTGGTTATTAAAGCTTTGAGAGAGAGAGGCTGATTCTTTACCATCAACTTCTCATACTGACTGTGAACGGAAAGTCTGACTATTTAACTGTATTAAAAAAAAAAAAAAAAACAGGAAAGAATTGGCAGTAAAAGTGAATCTGGACAATAATTTCTTTTGAAGATACAGATCAATCCCAATATAACCATGCTGGAGGCATTATATTTGCCTTCCTTGAGGATAGTCTCAGACACTCTAGCTGGAGGCTTTGGGATTAGGAACCATTTTCCTCTACTAATTCCTAACTGATCACCCTTAATTTTAGAGCAATTAAAAAAAAAATCTTAATGGAAATAAAAAAAAAGGATGTTGAGCCCTTATGACATTCCTGAAGGAAAGTCAATCAAAACTTATTCTAGAAGTGATCATTTATGTGCAAGTTTGAAATGCTTACCTGCTTAGATGTGAGCTTTATAAGAGAACCCTCGTAGCCCTAAAAATAAAGAACAGGATTTAGACCACAAAAAAATATGCCAGGAAAAAAAGCAACTGTAATACCATCTTGCTCAAGTGACAATGAGTCCTTTATGACCACTAACTCTTCCTACAAATGTCTGTTAACTATAAAACAAGTTTTATACACACACATATAATGTATACGCCTAAGTATGTATATATGTGCTGTATGCATAGTTGTGTCTGATTCTTTGCAACCCCCTGGACTGTAGCCCAACAGGCTTCTCTGTCCATGGAATTTTCTAGGCAAGAGTATTGGAGTGGGTTGCCATCTCCTACTCCTGAGGATCTTCCTGACCCAAAGAGCCCAAGTCTCCTGCATTGTCAGGTGGATCTTTACCGCTGGGCCACCTGGGAAGCCCATCAGTTCAGTCTAGTCACTCAGTCGTGTCTGACTCTTTGAGACCCCATGAATCGCAGCACGCCAGGCCTGCCTGTCCATCACCAACTCCTGGAGGTCACTCAGACTCACGTCCATCAAGTCAGTGATGCCATCAGCCATCTCATCCTCTGTCATCCCCTTCTCCTCCTGCCCCCAATCCCTCCCAGCATCAGAGTCTTTTCCAATGAGTCAACTCTTCACATGAGGTGGCCAAAGTACTAGAGTTTCAGCTTTAGCATCATTCCTTCCAAAGAAATCCCAGGGCTGATCTCCTTCAGAATGGACTGGTTGGATCTCCTTGCAGTCCAAGGGAAGCCCATACTTGGGCCTAAAAGAGATCAAGACCTGAAACTCACACTCTTATGTTTCTTTTCTATGTTCTTATGAAATTGGGAAACAGTAGGAAAATGGTATCTATGTCAACAGCAGGTCTTTTCGTTTTATATATAGGATAAAAGCCACTCCACTCCAGTATTCTTCCATGGAAATTCCATGGACAGAGGAGCCTGGTGGGCCACAGTCCATGGGGACTCAAAGAGTTGGACACAATCAAGCGACTGCACACACAGCACAGGAGAAGAAAGGTGGTTAAGAGTATTTGATGACTTGTTCACATTTGTTCACATTGAAAAATATATTGGCTATAAAACAACAACAAGGCACTGATAATGTACTTAGTAGAACTTGTCAATGAAAATTTCAAAATTGCCTGGAAAAGTTAAACAGCCAGTAATGCTAAATTCTGTTATTTTGCTTATTTATTGCAGCCATCTGTTTTCATGCTGGTATTAGGATTGGGAGATGCAAAAATCCCTCTTGGGTTTTACTCCAGCTCATCCTCAAGGAAGATGGAAACACTCCCTTTCAGATCCCTCAAAGTCTGCTTATTTCTCAAAGTAATCAATGGCAGGTGGCTTGCACAGATAGATGACACAGGAGAAGGAAAAAAACAAAACACCACTTGACATGATTGACCACAGCACATACTGGTCCAGAGACAGATTTGCAGACGAGGGTCAGCCACCAGGGACTTTAATTAAAAAAGGGTTGGTAGGAAGGTACCAGGGTCCTGACTTTCGCATTGGGGTTTCTGGGCAGCATGTTTCAATTGATTCACCCTCCTATCTTCCCAGCAGAGAACTATGTTACCAATTAGCTACTGTGAACATTTTACCTCAAAGGCCTTG
Organism: Tragelaphus eurycerus; assembly: GCA_935064755.1. NCBI lineage: Eukaryota > Metazoa > Chordata > Mammalia > Artiodactyla > Bovidae > Tragelaphus > Tragelaphus eurycerus. The sequence continues at coordinate 2,792,704 of CAKXYN010000034.1, read as the reverse complement.
AGCTCTTCTGGCCCAAGAGGTCGTGATTCACAGCCCTGCCTCTTCCTTTTTCAAGGTGCTCTCGCTCTCTGAAAAACGGGCAGGTTTAAACACCCCAAAGGCCTCAGAGGCAGAGGACAAATGGATATTTCACTCAAGTAAAAGACCACTTGTAGGGATATACTGTCCTCTCAAGTCACAGAAATCAGAAGCAGCATCACATGGTAGCTCAGAATAGGGACGGCAGAGTCCAACGGCTCGGGTTTGATCCTGGCCCTGCCACTTTTTATGTGTGTGAACTTGAGCAAAATGTATTCAACTGCTCCAAGCTTCATTTTCTTTCTTTTGGGGGGGGGGTAGGGTAAAAAATGGGGCTAACCCACTTTAAAGGACTGTGATGAGAATTAAGTGAGATAATTCCTAAGGGACTCCTACTAGGTGTCTCCATATGCACACAGAAACACGGCTGTTGTGTTCATTAAAAAGTCCTCATCCTACAAAACGGTAAAAACTGCAATCCTGCAGAAGAAATGGGAAATTCTGCCAAGTTGACACTCTTCCCACAGCACCTTCTCTTTCTTCCCTACTCCCTCTAGCCAACCCCTCAGCTAACTTGTTTCCGTCTGTAACATCATCATTATTGTTGCATTAAAAGGAAAGCTGTCTTACATTAACTAGCGTGAAGCTCCTGTAAAGCACAGGGAACTCTGTGATGACCCAGAGGGTGTGACGGGAAGATGAGGTTCAAGAGGGAGGGGATATACGTGTATATATAATGTCCATTCTCGATGCTATACAGTAGAAACTAACAACGCTGTAAAGCAATTATACTCCAATTAAAAAGAAAAAAAAAAAAAGCAGAAAAAAAGGAGAGCTATCTGAATGGAGTTATGTTCATTATCACCTGGTGCCTTTGGGGCACGTAAACTAAACTATTTTATCTTTGTTGGTTTTCACCGGCTACCCCCTCGATTCCTGTTCTCGCCAACCCAGCTGTTTTCAGCTGTCACATTTACTCTCTCCCCCTAAGAAGCTAGAACCTTCCTGCCTCTATGGCTCAGATCCTGCTTCCATCAAAAAGGATCTTTAACCAGCAGTCAAGGCGGTCCGTCACTCAGTCCTAAGTGCGGCCCTGGCCAGACACTGCTGCTGACATGTCCTCAGCCGATGGGATCAGCTCAGACACAGGCCCTGAGTCTGTCCTGACTTGCAGGATTGCTCCTTGAGAGCCAAGGCCTCCAGCCCACACTGTGCCCAATCCCAGCTGTCTCTGACCCTCCAAAGGCTAACTTTCAAGGTTTCTCTGTGCAGCACAGTTATTTCAGCCTTAGTTCAACTTTCCTGGTAAATTTTCAATCCCAACAACATTAACGATCTCTAAAGTAAATTTATCTTGGTAATCACAGCAGACAAACAACTTGTATTAAATATTTCACCAGGTGGCACAGTGGTAAAGAATCCGCTGGGCAACATAGGAGACATACGGGATGTAGGTTTGGTCCCTAGGTTTGGAAGAAGGAAGGGCAACCCACTCTGGTATTCTTGCCGGAAAGTTCCATGGACAGAGGAGCCTGGCGGGCTATAGTCCATAGGGTTGCGAAGAGTTAGACACAACTGAGACACTTAGCACGCACAAAGCACCAGGAAAGACATCCCTCAACTCTTGCCAAGCAGTTCTTTAAAATTCTGTTCTACTGTTTCAGCAACGCTGGACATTTTGCCAACGAAAAAATAATGGTTTTAGGTTCCTTGTCAAGTTCATAAAAGCTCATTTAACCTATTATGTCTCCTAGGAATTGTATGAACAGCAGTATTTCAGCTAGTAAGGAACCTCCTAGGGGTAGGGCTTGACTTATACTCCTGTGTTTGAGATATAAATACATGGTAAGTCACTGATCATATCTGGGGTGACCTGTACTCAAAATACCCCCAATTGGCAGAGAATACAGATGGAGGAAACTGAGGCTGTTCTAAATTAGGACAGATTAGCTTCTCGAGATTGGCAGCTGGGAGGACAAAAGGCCGTTTCAGTATTTCCAAAGTGAGAATGTATATTAGAACTGAGTTGTTAAATCTTCTTTGCTCACTAAGCACTTTAAAAAACAGGAGTTTCTCCAACATTTCATCTCCTTTTCCAGACAGACCCACTTTCTGTCTTTTACAGTTTCTAAAAGATAGAAAAGGTACCTTAAATGGTCTGAAAAGCAGATACAGCTCCCGAGGTTTGATGTCCAGAGGGAGACCGCTGACAAAGAGAGTCCGGACCTGGAAAATAAATATAAGAAGCAATCAAGGAGGGGGACAGTCATAGAAGAGCTCACTTGAAATCCAAAAACATGTTTCTTCAAATATTCCACAACTCCTACCTAATTCCTGCTCTTTTTATGACACAGTGACTAATGTTAAGATGCTCTTAAGCCAACTCTTAAATAGTTCTGTGTGAATTATCAGAGTAGATCACTTCTAGCCAATGTAAATTTACAAACTGACCTCTCTTTTCCTTGCCATTGCCTGGTTCTAAGACTGTGAGGGAAAGAGAAGGTCCATAATTAAAATGTTAGCTTAAGGGGGAAAAAAAAAAGTGTCATGAGGACAGTTAATCCACCACCCCTCTGCTGTGAACAAAGGAACACAAATGTGTTTCAAAAACACAATTGAAAAAAGATTTAATGTAAATTATTTTTAATTGCAGGATAATTGCTTTACAATACTGTGTTGGTTTCTGCCAAACATCAACATGAATCAGCCATAGTTATATGTATGTCCCCTCACTCTTGAACCTCTGGGAAAAAAAGTTTTTTTATATTTTTTTATTTTTAAAATTTCTTATCCTCGCCTTGTGGCATGTGGGATCTTAAGTTCCCTGATCAGGGAATCAAACCCAGGGCCCCTGCATTGTAAGTATGAAATTTTAACCACTGGACTGCCAGGAAAGTCCCTGTTTCCTTCTGCTTGTCTTGTCATTGCTTCCTTCATCGCCATTAATAGTTATAGCAATTTTAGTAAGTGAAGAAGTTTATTAAACTGAAATGCATCTACGTATCAACAGTAGCCAAATGACTAGCCCTGTGTCTGTTCACTTCCTGAAAAGCATGGCAGATGTGCCCAACCTATACATACCCATAAGGCCCAGGGTACAAAATATGTACTTAATGTGTGCCGAAACACAGAACGCAGGGGACATTTCCAGCTGGATCAGAGCACGTTTACTCAGAGTATGCTGGCATCTGCATGGAATGTCCTTCAAGGACAGGTAGGAATTTATCACATAGATATATAAAGGCTGAGGTGGGGAAAAGCACAGCAGAAAAAAAGCATCAACCAGTTAACGAAGAGGGGGATAGCAGAGAGCGTTCTGGGAGAAGGGCCAGCCGCAACTGAACGGGAAATGGGGGCTCAAACCACAGAGACACCAAGTCATCAGCACAGGAATATGGTCTTAATTCAATTGGCAAGTGGTCCAAACATGGACCACAGCCTTGTCTAACTCAATGAAACTAAGTCATGCCGTGTAGGGCCACCCAAGACGGACGGGCCTTGGTGGAGAGTTCTGACAAAACGAGGTCCACTGGAGAAGGGAATGGCAAACCAGTATTTCTTGCCTTGAGAACCCATGAATCGGCAAGTATTCACCACTGAATTAACATCACCACAATTTGTTTCTACTTAATCTGTTTTTAAAAACTTTATTTGAAACTTACTAAGAAATACATATACACATTGATCTTTTAAAAAGTCTTGAAATTATTTTATTGGGGTATACTTGATTTATAATGTTGGGTTAGTTTCTGCTGTACATCAAAGTGAATCAGTTATATACATACATATATCCACTGCTTTTTAGATTCTTTTGTCATATAGGCCATTACAGAGTACTGAGTAGAGTTTCCTGTGCTATCATTCAGTTAGTTATCTATTAGTTATCTATAATCCCTTATGATTATACAGTGGAAGTGAGAAATAGATTTAAGGGCATAGATCTGATAGATAGAGTACCTGATGAACTATGGAATGAGGTTCGTGACATTGTACAGGAGACAGGGATCAAGACAATCCCCATGGAAAAGAAATGCAAAAAAGCAAAATGGCTGTCTGGGGAGGCCTTACAAATAGCTGTGAAAAGAAGAGAAGCGAAAAGCAAAGGAGAAAAGGAAAGATATAAACATCTAAATGCAGAGTTCCAAAGAATAGCAAGAAGAGATAAGAAAGCCTTCAGCGATCAATGCAAAGAAATAGAGGAAAACAACAGAATGGGAAAAACTAGGGATCTCTTCAAGAAAATCAGAGATACCAAAGGAACATTTCATGCCAAGATGGGCACGATAAAGGACAGAGATGGTGTGGACCTAACAGAAGCAGAAGATATTAAGAAGAGGTGGCAGGAATACACAGAAGAACTGTACAAAAAAGAGTTTCAAGACCTAGATAATCATGATGATGTGATCACTGACCTAGAGCCAGACATCTTGGAATGTGAAGTCAGATGGGCCTTAGAAAGCATCACTACGAACAAAGCTAGTGGAGGTGATGGAATTCCAGTGGAGCTATTCCAAGTCCTGAATGATGATGCTGTGAAAGTGCTGCACTCAATATGCCAGCAAATTTGGAAAACTCAGCAGTGGCCACAAGATTGGAAAAGGTCAGTTTTCATCCCAATCCCAAAGAAAGGCAATGCCAAAGAATGCTCAAACTACCGAACAATTGCACTCATCTCACACGCTAGTAAAGTAATGCTTAAAATTCTCCAAGCCAGGCTTCAGCAATATGTGAACCGTGAATTTCCTGATGTTCAAGCTGGTTTTAGAAAAGGCAGAGGAACCAGAGATAAATTGCCAACATCCGCTGGATCATGGAAAAAGCAAGAGAGTTCCAGAAAAACATCTATTTCTGCTTTATTGACTATGCCAAAGCCTTTGACTGTGTAGATCACAATAAACTGTGGAAAATTCTGAAAGAGATGGGAATACCAGACCACCTGATCTGCCTCTTAAGAAATCTGTATGCAGGTCAGGAAGCAACAGTTAAAACTGGTCATGGAACAACAGACTGGTTCCAAATAGGAAAAGGAGTACGTCAAGGCTGTATATTGTCACCATGTTTATTTAACTTATATGCAGAGTACATCATGAGAAATGCTGGACTGGAAGAAACACAAGTTGGAATCAAGATTGCTGGGAGAAATATCAATAACCGCAGATATGCAGATGACACGACTCTTATGGCAGAAAGTGAAGAGGGGCTAAAAAGCCTCTTGATGAAAGTGAAAGTGGAGAGTGAAAAGGTTGACTTAAAGCTCAACATTCAGAAAACAAAGATCATGGCATCTGGTCCCATCACTACATGGGAAATAGATGGAGAAACAGTGGAAACAGTGTCAGACTTCATTTTTCTGGGCTCCAAAATCACTGCAGATGGTGACTGCAGTCATGAAATTAAAAGACGCTTACTCCTTGGAAGGAAAGTTATGACCAACCTAGATAGCATATTCAAAAGCAGAGACATTACTTTACCAACAAAGGTTCGCCTAGCCAAGGCTATGGACTTTCCTGTGGTCATGTATGGATGTGAGAGCTGGACTGTGAAGAAGGCTGAGTGCCGAAGAATTGATGCTTTTGAACTGTGGTGTTGGAGAAGACTCTTGAGAGTCCCTTGGACTGCAAGAAGATCCAACCAGTCCATTCTGAAGGAGATCAATCCTGGAATTTCTTTAGAAGGAATGATGCTAAAGCTGAAACTCCAGTATTTTGGCCACCTCATGCGAAGAGTTGACTCATTGGAGAAGACTGATGCTGGGAGGGATTGAGGGCAGGAGGAGAAGGGGACGACAGAGGATGAGATGGCTGGATGGTATCACTGACTAGATGGGTATGGGTCTGGGTGACCTCCGGGAGCTGGTGATGGACAGGGAGGCCTGGCGTGCTGCGGTTCATGGGGTCGCAAAGAGTCGGACACGACTGAGCGACTGATCTGATCTGATTTTTCATTTAATCACTTCTTATAGTGGTGTGTATATGTCAATCCCAATCTCCCTATTTATCCTTCCCACCCCCTTTCCCTCTTGGTAACCATAGGTTTGTTTTCTATATCTGTGACTGTTTTATAAATAAGTTCATTTGTACCATTTTTTAGATTCTACATAAGTGATATATTTGTCTTTCTCTGACTAAACTCAGTATGAAAAAGGTACATGTATATAATGGAGTATTACTCAGCCACACACATACAAAAGAAATAATGTCTGTTTTGCAAGCCTTTACTCCGTCCCCTACTCCCCTAGCTTTGAGATATGTCACCGCCATCAAATCACATAACTACAATTTCTTTTTCTGTGGTGAGAACATGTAAGATATACTCTTAGTAACTTTCAAGTACATCTATAATACAGTACCGTGCATTAGGTTCTCCAGAACTTATTCAATTTCTAACTGAAGTGTGTAACCTTAGACCAACATCTCCCTATTTTCCTCACCCTCCAGTTTCAGGTACTAACCATTCCATTCTGTTTTTATGAGTTCAATTTCACTTTCACATTTTCTATTCCTCTTCTCTACTCAAGCTGATATGACATGATTGAGTTCCTCATTAGAAATCAAGTTGCTGCTGCTGCTAAGTCATTTCAGTCATGTCCGATTCTGTGACACCCCACAGACGGCAGCCCACCAGGCTCCTCTGTCCCTGGGATTCTCCAGGCAAGAATACTGGAGTGGTTTGCCATTTCCTTCTCCAATGCATGAATGTGAAAATTGAAAGCGAGTTACTACTCAAAGGAAAAAAAAAAGGCGCCTAATTGTAAACCACGTACAACTACGGAAGATTTTTCCTCCATGAGAAATAGGAGAATATTTTCTAGAATCTTAACACTTTCCATTGATTCTGGCTTGAAGAAGCACAAAGCAGCAAGCAGGACCCTTTTGCTGATCCAGGAAAGTATATGGAAAAATGTCCTGCCATTTACTTGAAGGTGTATAATAAACATTACGATGAAGTAAACAGTCATGGAGTCATGAATGCCTATCATTTATTTATATCTTAAACAGCTTTACTGAAATATAATTGACATATAACATCTTGTTTACAAGTTTTGACATTATGTTTAACCTATGAAACCAATATTGTTTTCATAACAATCAAGATAATGAACAAACTCATCACACCCCTTTGATGTTTCCTTGTTTCTTGGCTCTGTAATCTTCCTTCAGTCTTTATCCTTAGGCAATCGAGTATGCATGTTCTGAAGTTTTATACAAATGGAGCCATAAAGTATGTGCCCTTTTTTGTCCAACTTCTTTCACTTTAACATAATTATGTTGAGATTCATCCACATTGCTGCATATCTCAAAAGGCTATTTTTGTTTCTGAGCAGTATTCTGTGGTACGAATACATCACAGTTCATTTATCCATTCACTTGTTTATAAGACATACAAGTTATCTCTAGTTTCTGGTTTTTACAAATAAAATGACTGAACATTCAGGTATCAGTGTGTACAAGTCTTTGTATGGACCTATGCTTTCTTTTTGGATAATTAGCTAGAAATGGAATAGGTGGATGATATGGTAGGAATATGGTTCAGATCAGATCAGTCGCTCAGTCGTGTCCGACTCTCTGCGACCCCATGAACCGCAGCACGCCAGGCCTCCCTGTCCATCACCAACTCCCGGAGGTCACCCAGACCCACATCCATCGAGTCAGTGATGCCATCCAGCCATCTCATCCTCTGTCGTCCCCTTCTCCTCCTGCCCCCCAAAAGGGCTTCTGTGACAGCTCAGTTGGTAAATAATCCACCTGCAATGCAGGAGACTTGGGTTCTATCCCTGGGTTGGGAAGATCTGCTGGAGCAGGGATAGGATACCCACCTCCATCCTCTTGGGCTTCCCTTGTGGCTCAGCTGGTAAAGAATCCACCTGCAATGCAGAAGACTTGGGTTCTATCCCTGGGTTGGGAAGATCCCCTGGAGAACAGAAAGGTGACCCACTCCAGTATTCTGGCCTGGAGAATTCCATGGACTGTATAGTCCATGGGGTTGCAAAAAGTTGGACACACTGAGCGACTTTCACTTGCAAACTTTTAAGAAACTACCCTCTTCAAGTCCTTGTTTCATGGCCTAGAACATGATAAATATTGAATGTAAAACAGATGTATATTTGGTTGCTGTTGCATATAGTGTTTTAAAAATTTCAATTAAGGTCAAGTTTGTTGCTCAATATACCTTTTGTCTCTCCCTTCTCTCTCAACTTTGCCAGTGATATACACTCTTTCCAAAGAAATGGGTTTTTTGTTTTTCTCTTGCCTATGCAGCATGTGGGATCTTAGTTCCCTGACTGAGGATCGAACCTATGCCTTCTGTAGTGGAAGTACAGAGTCTTGGCCACTGGATTGCCAGGGGAGTACTCTAAAGAACTTTCTTTATCAAAGCTGCTAAGACTGAATTACTGACAACTGCCAAAGACACAGTCAAATGAATCCTGCTACCCTGTGTGGCCTCCCTCCCACCCACATCCCCTCCCCACATTCCATAAAGTGAACACCATCTGCTCTACTTGGCTGCCCTGGCCAGGACAACCTGGACAGAGGGAATTCCAGACTCCACTCATTCATATTTTGTTCAGTGCCCATTGTGACTGGCACTATGCCGGGTGCTGACCAAATTATTATAGCGATTGCCATGGAAATAATGATAAGCAGATGCTGTGTTTTAAACACTGGAGCACCGTCTGTCCAGCTGGGAAGCTTAGCCATGTGACAGGTATCAATTAGGACCTGGGAGTTAACACAGGAAATGAGCTCCATTTATAGCACTATTCTAAAGAAAGAGGCTTTAGAAAGTCGTAGTCAAACAATTTATCAAAAGAAAACAAAACAAAACACTGGAAATCTGGGAGTTATCAACAAAATACTACTTGATATAAATTAAGGTTTATCTACACCCACTGAATATATGACTATGCAACCAATAAAAATCATGTTCAAGGAAAAAGTACATTCAGTTTTATTCTATAAAGCAAAAAGCCAACACATGTATGTGTACAAAGGGGGTCAAAATACCTCATAGGATATATATTCCTAACAAGCAATTTTGAGGAGTGGGGGGTGGCGGTTGCACTCTGTGGCAAGTGGGATCTTAATTCTGGGACCAGGGGTCAAACTCGTACCCTCTGCAATAGAAGCATGAAGTCTTAACCTCTGGACCACGGGGGAAGTCCTAATAAATGATTTTACTGTTTTTTATGAGCTTATTTATATTTTCTTGTCCTAATAAATGATTTTACTGTTTTTTATGAGCTTATTTATATTTTCTTGGAGAAGGCAGTGGCAGTCCACTCCAGTACTTTTGCCTGGAAAATCCCACGGACGGTGGAGCCTGGTAGGCTGCAGTCCATGGGGTCGCTAAGAGTCGGACACGACTGAGCAACTTCACTTTCACTTTCACTTATATTTTCTATCTTTCTATAATAAGCATGTCTTATAGTTTATTGTTAGGTTGACAATAGCCTAGATTGTTTTTTACTACTTTGCTCTATATTTAGAAAACCATATGTCAATATTTGTATCAATAAAAATTGCAAAGTTCATAGAGAAAACTAAGTATTTCAAAATTAGAAGATTAACTTAATATTTCAACAGCAAAGGGTTATATATTAAAAAAAACAAACAAACAGTGACCTCCTATTAGGCTGAAGTTCGCCACTCACTCAAGCCATTTGCTTTTCGTCGTTGTTCATCAAATTAGAGGCAACTAAGATGTCTGGCATTTTATTTACACATGGACATAAATTACATTTCCTAGAGGTCAGTGAAGCCCATTATTTTCTCAGAAACCTGCCAAGATATCACTCATTGAAGAGCTGACCCCTCCTCAGATGGGACAGATAGACTAAGTAGGAGAAAAAGATCTTAAATACCTAGGTTATGGAATTATGACAACAATTAAAGGTCTTTTAAATCCGAATTTTGCAATCGATGTGCTCTGAATCCTTTCTAGACCTCCCCAGACTAAGAAACTTCATTAAATTAAAAACAAAAACAAAAAACTTAAGATAATGAGTCGGGTGAGTGTCTAATTCATACTTATCTATGGTGACTGGAACCTAGAATCATGGGGATGTTTTAAACATTTTAGGGACTTCCCTGGTGGTCCAGTTTCCTGCTCCCAGTGCAGGGGAGCCCAGGTTCGATCCCTGGTCAGGGAGCTAGATCCCACCTGCCGCAACTAAGACCCAGTGCAGCCAAATAAATAAATAAAAGTAAATATTAAAAAAAAATAAAAAAAGATTTTAGTTTCTCTACTTTTCTTACCACCATGACTTACCAAATGGTAAGTCATTTTTTTCTTACCAAAATGACTCATTTTATCTGAGTCATTAAACGGCAAAGCATTTTTAAGTTTTGCCTTTGCTGTGTGTCTATGTAGATCACCAAAGTTAGACATGATACTTGCTTGCAGGGAGCTTAACTGTCCTGGCAACAAGAGAAAGCTTAGCTCATTCAGAGTAACCAATTAGAACCCAGTGAGCTCAAAGTTTAAAAGACACGTAAATCCACGATCAAATACTCGATAAAAGTGCCCCCAAAGAACAAATGAATGACGCCACGTGAACTTTGTGGCAGGTCAATCATTTTCCAGGTCGGCCCTTAATTTAACAGCATTGTCTATGGACACAGATGTGCCTGGCACTCCGCCTTTGGCACTGCAGATGTTTACTTTATCAGACACACGGGGAAACACATTTCTTCGTCAAGGACACAACATGCCTCATAGACGTTCGAGACGTGAAGCTGTTGACAGCTTTATCCCAAAGGGACGCTAATGGATTCTGCGGATGTACCTCCAACTTCACTTCTCCCCCAACAGGACTGAAAGAACAAACGCCAGGAGAAATCATCCTGTCAGTAAGAGCCAGGGCCTTCTTGACTCACCCATGACCAACCATTCGTGTGGAGCCCACAGTTAGATTCCGGGTGAAACTCGCTGTGTGTTCTGAAATGGCACTGCCAGCTCCCACGGGGACACAGAAGCCACATTTCAGTGACTGACTTCCAATTTAATAAACTCTAATTCAAGAAGTACAGTCATTGTGTGAGTCTTGGGGTTTCTTGGATAGAAAGGCCAAGAGAGGCCCCAAAACAGAAAGGCCCTTCCTTTAATAAAGAACACACATTATCTTATAAGATAATTACCTACAGATAATCTAGACATTGGGCTCCCCAGGTGGTTCAGTGGTAAAGAACCCACCTGCCAATGCAGGAGACTTGAGTTTGATCCCTGAGTCCGGAAGAGCCCCTAGAGAAGGAAAGAGCAACCCACTCCAGCATTTTTGCTTGAGAAACCCCAAGGACAGAGGAGCCTGGCAGGTTACAGTCCATGGGGTTGCAAAGAGACAATGACGTAGCAACTAAACAACAACAAAATCTAGACATTAAAATAAAAACCAACAGACAAATGCTTATTAATTTCAATACGTAGTAGAGAATAGTCACGCACACTTTTCAGCAGTCACATCCAATAAACACTGTGTCCAAAAACTATGCCATTTTCTGTGCAAGATTTAATTGTTTATAAAAAAAGATTTTCGTCATTATCCCAGCTGCTCTGAGCTGACCTCTCGAGGTTCCTCTTAGATTCATAGGATTGGGAAAGGCAACTCTTCATTTTCTGATGACTCACAAATAACTGTGTATAATCTCTCATCTGAAACATTCTAAAACCCACAGGAGTGCTTCAATGATCATCTATCATCTGCAAACTTTCTCTCCACCTATCCAAGTTCTCACACAGACAGACTCCAAAAGCAGCTTTAAAATGGGCTGGATGTTTAAATCATTCCTTGGAATAACTAACTTTTGAGACATGCCAAGTGGATTCACAGGTAAGATCCTGCAGTGGGCATTTTAGAGTCTGAAAGTGCTGTTTTGGGGTAGTGTGTAACAACAGTCCATAGGTACATGGTATAAGAATTTCCCTTGATTTTAGAAATCGACAGGATAACATTGTGTATTCAGGGGAAACAGTAAGTGTTTGCTTGTCAACACTTCTAGTGATAACACGGCAAACAAAATGAGGTGATGATATAGTATTAGTTAAAACACCAAATGATAAATACTCATCTGACAAAAATGCAGAAGAGATAACAGCATAAAGGATCAAAATTAGATGAAAAAGAGGAATGAGGAAAAAAAAAAGGTCAAAAAATGAAAAAGAAAAACAGACTGAAATCAAAACAGACCTAAAAAGCCATAAAACACAAAAAACTCAGGACTATGAACCTATTAACAAGGATAGAATATCAATATAGAATCAATATATGGAAAATAGTAAAAAATAAAATCACATTTCTTACAACTGATGACTGAAACATCCTTAAGTTTGTGTAAATAAGTTCAATTTCAACAAAAGTAAGTAATTCACAAAAAGTTTGAGAAAATTCTCAAATTCTTGTACATTTAAACTTGGGTAAGTATCTTTTTCTACTGATAGAGAACAAAGTTTCTGATTATTAAGTTTTAAAAAGCACCAGAAACTGCTCATAATCCCAGTAATTCTTTTAGTGTTTTTATAAATTAGTACGTGCTTTTTTTTTTTTTAAGTTTTTAAAGACTGTATACCACATTGAAAGTGAAAGTTACTTGCTCAGTCTTGTCTGACTCTCTGTGATCCCATGGACTATAGTCTGCCAGGCCCTTCTGTCCATGGAATTCTCCAAGCATGAGTACCAGAGTGGGTTGCCACTTCTTTCTCCAGGGGATCTTCCCAACCCAGGGATTAAAACTGGGTCTCCTGCATTGCAGGCAGATTCTTCACTGAGTGGAGAGGGAAGGTGACTGAAGAGAACTTTCATTTTTATATTTATATAATCTGGTATTTAAGCATTTTATAAGCATAAACTTAAAAAAAAAAAAAAGCAGCTCAAACTGATTAAAAAAAATATATATATATATATACACACATAAAAACCTTGAGTCCTGCCCACCCACTTTTGTCATTAGAAATTCTCATCTTCTGCCTGTCCTTGCTCTACAGGTACAATCTTGATCTAGTAGAAATATACATTCATATTAACTAACTTCACTTTTCAAAATCTGACGATGAGTGAGTACTTCTTTGTACTTGGTCTAAAACTACAAACCCACCCAAAAGGGGACAGTGATGGCTCAAGGTCCTCAGAGCAGGAGGGTCTACCCTAACTACAGCCAAATGAGTGTTCTTGCTTTGTGATCAACTTCCTTCCCACTCGAACAAGAAAAGAGGGATCACTCACTTTCCAACATCTAAGGAAATGCCTTATCTCTTCCGAGATGATGAAATAAACATAGTTTCAGGGACAGAGAAGTTGAAAAGAGCTCCAATCATGAGTAGCAGTATAAATTCCACAGAGCTGGGTTGCTTACACACACGAGGTTGGGACGGGGGAGCTGTGTGTCCCAGAGCCTTCTCAGTCTTACACACTGGTTAAATTATTTTATTCTTTTTAAATAAAGTGTAAATGAATTGAGTCCTCTGCTTATTCTATGAGCACAAGCTGAAAAACCAAATTGCAAGACTGAACCACACTGAGGACTGGCTCTCCTTTCAGTTCCAAAGAAGGCTGGGCTGGCCTGCAAGGATTTCCCATTTCCATCTTGCCACCACAAAAATGGATGACCACAATCATTAAATGGTCTGCCAGGCATTTAATTCTGGTTGCAGCTCAGGAGAAACTGACCAGCCTTTGGTCCAGCTCCAGTTTCTTCTTTGCAATGGCTTCAAGATGGAACAGGTGATCAAGCTCCTTGTTCCTGACAATGGCCACCTACTGAACCTAAAGATGTGCTCTTTTTTCTAGCCCTGGGAAAGTATGCGTTGGTTCATGACGCCACGTTGCTACAGACACCAAGGACTGACTAACCACAGGATAAATGCTGTTGTTATGGACTCCCGCGTTTGTTTTAAACGAAGGGTTGTTCTATCCTTTCTAAAGAAAAAAGTCACATCATTACCCCTGATGTGCACCTCCCTAGTTTTGAGGGATCCACTTGTATGTGCCCTAAGAGCTATTCAATAAGATGGCTGGATGGCATCACCAACTTGATGGACATGAGTTTGAGCAAGCTCCAGGAGTTGGTGATAGACAGGGAGGCCTAGTGCACTGGGTCACAAAGAGTTGGACATGACTGAGCGACTGAACTCATCTGTATAACTAAATTTACACTTTTGTTTGGGGTTCATGGAAACCAGGGTCATTTTGCCAAGGTGATAAGAAAGTTTCCATTAAGTATCAGGGATGGAGAAGGAAATGGTCCACTCCAGTATTCTTGCCTGGAGAATTCCACGGACAGAGGAGCCTGGTGGGCTACAGTCCATGGGGTCGCAAAGAGTCAGGCACAACCAAGCGACTAAACCACCAAGTATCAGGGAAAGGAGGAAGACTCAGGGAAACACATGGAAGAGAAATGCCACGTTTCAAAAACTTGTGTGTACAGGGCTCAGAACGAGGACAGGGGGTTGGGGTCCCAAGTTAGCACGACGAACACCATGCTTCTACTGTTGTTCTGGAAGAACTTTCCCCAGTCCAACCCAATGTCATTTTATAATCAGCTGATCTCAATCTCTATCTAACCTTGATAGGACTTCTTAATATCAAAGTCTTATCTAGGCCCTCTCTTGTATCTGTTTTGTTTTTTTTTTTTTTTAAATGTGGACCATTTTTTAATAGTCTGTATTGAATCTGCTACAATATTGCTTGTTTTCTGTTTTGGTTTTCTGGCCACAAGGCACATGCTGATCTCAGATCCCCAAAAGGGATCAGACTGGCACCTCCCGCATTAAGGCAAAGTCTTCACCACTGCACCAACAGGGAAGTCCTGTATTTTTAAACAGATAAAAAAAATCAAGACTTTCAAGGGTGTGAAACTGCCCAAGCATATAGGTAGATGTGTCTGGACATGTAAGCTCTTTGCCTCATTACTAAGAAATTCAATGAGTGCTGTCACACAAAGAGAGGTGGGTACCAGAGGCAAATCAGGAATTTAGGATCTGAATTAGCCTAGATAGGAAACTAGATATCTGTGTGTGTGCATGTGAGAACTTAACCTCATTATTAAGAAATTCACCAAGTGCTGTCAAATACAATATATGGTTGTCAAGTCCTTAGAGGTCAACAGGAAGTTCCTTATAAAGGCAGGAAGCTTTACCCTTTAAACACCCCACCCTGGTTTCTCTAAGTTCCTTTAGTTAACTTCTGATGGTTTATCCTGTTTTAATACTGGTTAGCCCATGGAAGCCCACTCTTTGTTCAATTACACTGCACTGCTTATGTCATTAAAACATGAAGATTTTTAAATAGATACATTAATACAGTATGTTATAAACAGAAATGTGCATTACTAATGCTCTAAAATGTAGTGGTATGTGTGTATGCTCAGTCATGTCCGACTCTGTGACCCCATGAACTGTAGCCCGCCAGGCCCCTCTTTCCGTGGGATTTCCCAGGCAAGAATACTGGAGTGGGTTGCCATTTCCTTTTGCAGGGGATCTGCCCAAACCAGGGATCAAACCCAACTCTTTTGTCTCCTGCTTGGCATGCAGATTCTTTACCACTGAGCCATCAGGGAACCTCAAAGTGCATTTACACTTGAGGTGTTTTTCAATCCTATGGAGTACCCCAAAATTATATGTCAAAAAGATCCCTTGGGCTATGCCTAATATAGACTTTTCCATGGCCTAACGAAATGAAATATAAGCAGAAAATATGAAGATATATAATCAAAATTCTAAAACCTCTCTCTCTTTTAGCACAGTTTTGGTGATTGTGATTTTTATTTTACAAAGCAGTTCTGTTTAAATTTAAAAAAAAAAAATAAAAATAAAAAGTCACTTTACCTCTTCCACATTACACAGGAAAACTACCCTGGACAGTACAGAGTTCTTTATGGTCACTTAAAAGAAAGAAGAAAAAATTCACAGGAGCAGATTATGGTGCTAAAACTACCCAGGGTCTAATGCATTTATTGCTTTGATATCAGTAACAGACAACTCCACCTGAGGAACCTGATCCACTGTCAACTTCAGCTCACAATGCTGAAGTTGCTATTGTTATTCAGCTGCTCAGTCGTGTCCGACTCTTTGCGACCCCATGGACTGCAGCCTGCCAGGCTTCCTTGTCCTTCACCACCTCCCGGAATTTGCTCAAGCTCACATCTGTTGAGTCAGTGATGCCATTTTGCAATTTTGTGATTTTCACACTTTCTGGAGTTGTTAGAACCACAATGCACCATAGTTCTAACAGCTACAGAAAGTGTGAGGATTACAAAAATAAAAAGCTGAAAGCTGTGGAGAGAAGGTTTGCTTCCCAATGTTTAGCCATGGGAAACTACCCAATATATACCTTTAAATTCTTTGCTGCCAGGTCAGCACGCCTTGAAAATGACAGTGGTGAGCATCCCAGTAGGTAGCAATAGATGCTAGTATTCTACAGAATGAACTAAATGAGCATTAAATCACAGTACCAGGAGGGAGGCATTATAGAGCAAAATAAACCATAAATATCCAGATATGGATGATTATGAAGAAGTCAAGTCAGTATGGCTTTTCAACATGCACTCAACGGGTTACGGTCTCCGAGCAGTAAAGTCTCACTTTCACTTCCAAAGGTCAAGGTCTCTGGGCAGTAAAGCACACACAGTAAAAACAACACACAAACAGAAAGAAGGGGGGAGAAAAAGATTCACGAGGAGCCAGGCTGCTGTCATTTAAGCCCCACTTCTCCACCTAGCTACACACCTCGGACCAGTCACTTAACTTCCCCAGTCACAAGTTTCCTCACCTGGAAAACTGAGACAATTCTAGTTCCCATATGTGGCAATTTAAAATTACGTCCAATCTCTGATATCCCTCCATTTGTAATGCAGAACTTGATCCCTTTGCCCTTCAGGGTGGGTTTCACTTTGCCGACTCACTCCTAAGGAAGAGAATGTGGCCGAAGTCCAAAAGCGCACTGTGGCTTCCTCAGGACAGGACTCCCGAATCATTCACTCCGTGAAGCTGGGTACCACGATGACTGTAAGCAGCTCTGTGTGGAGCACATGGTGATGGACTAAAAAAGCCATGCCAGCAAGTCATCCCAGAAGCAGATTCTCCAGCTCTACCCAAGTATTCAGACGGCTGCAGCTGGAGGGAAACTTGTCTTGAGGTTTATCAAGTTTATCTTTCAAAGAACCAGTTTTTAGTTTCATTGTCTGTTCTACCTTTTTCCTCGTCTCCACTTCATTTATTTCTGCTCTGACCTTTATGATTTCTTGCCTTCTACCAACTGTAGGTTTTATTTGTTCTTCTTTCTCTTAGTTGCTTTAGGTATAAGGTTAGTTGGGAGAGGGCTCAAGCCAATAAAATTAGAAATGATAACAGAGAAGTTACAACAGACACTACAGAAATACAAAGGATAAGAGATTCCTGCAACCAACTATATACCAATAAAATGGACAACCTAAAAGAAATAAGACAAATTCTTAAAAAGGCGCTATCGCCCAAGATTGAAACAGAAAGAAACAGAAAATACGAACAAACCAATCAACTTAAAAACTTGCAAAAACCTAAACTATAGATCCAAAAGTCTTCATAGATGAATTCTATCAAACATTTAGAGAAGAGGTAACACCTATCCTTCTGGAACTCTTCCAAAAACTGCAGAGGAGGGAATACTCTCAAACTCATTCTATGAAGCCACCATCACTCTAATATTAAAACCAGACAAAGACACCACACAAAAAAAGATAATTACAGGCCAGTATCACTGATGAGCATAGACACAAAACCCCTCAACAATACATTAAAAGGATCATACACCACAATCAAGTGTGATTTATCCCAGGGAGGAAAGTATTTTTCAATATCTCTGACAAGGGATTACTTTCTGAATTTATAAACAGCTCAATATCCAAAAAACAAACAACTCAATCAAAAGATGGGCAGAAGGCTCAAACAGACAATTCTCCAACGAAGACATATAAGATGACTGGGGGCATATGAGAAGATACTCAATACTGCTAAGAATTAGAGCAACGCAAGTCAAAACCACAATGAGACGTCACCTCACACCAGTCAGATCAGATCAGATCAGATCAGATCAGTCGCTCAGTCGTGTCCGACTCTTTGCGACCCCATGAACCGCAGCACGCCAGGCCTCCCTGTCCATTACCAGCTCCCGGAGGTCACCCAGACTCATACCCATCGAGTCAGTGATGCCATCCAGCCATCTCATCCTCTGTCGTCCCCTTCTCCTCCTGCCCTCAATCCCTCCCAGCATCAGAGTCTTCTCCAATGAGTCAACTCTTCGCATGAGGTGGCCAAAATACTGGAGTTTCAGCTTTAGCATCATTCCTTCTAAAGAAATTCCAGGATTGATCTCCTTCAGAATGGACTGGTTGGATCTCCTTGCAGTCCAAGGGACTCTCAAGAGTCTTCTCCAACACCACAGTTCAAAAGCATCAATTCTTCGGCACTCAGCCTTCTTCACAGTCCAGCTCTCACATCCATACATGACCACAGGAAAGTCCATAGCCTTGACTAGGCCAACCTTTGTTGGCAAAGTGATGTCTCTGCTTTTGAATATGCTATCTAGGTTGGTCATAACTTTCCTTCCAAGGAGCAAGCGTCTTTTAATTTCATGGCTGCAGTCACCATCTGCAGTGATTTTGGAGCCCAGAAAAACAAAGTCTGACACTGTTTCCACTGTTTCCCCATCTATTTCCCATGAAGTGATGGGACCAGATGCCATGATCTTCGTTTTCTGAATGTTGAACTTTAAGTCAACCTTTTCACTCTCCACTTTCACTTTCATCAAGAGGCTTTTTAGCCCCTCTTCACTTTCTGCCATAAGGGTGGTGTCATCTGCATATCTGAGGTTATTGATATTTCTCCCAGCAATCTTGATTCCAACTTGTGTTTCTTCCAGTCCAGCATTTCTCATGATGTACTCTGCATATAAGTTAAATAAACAGGGTGACAATATGCAGCCTTGACATACTCCTTTTCCTATTTGGAACCAGTCTGTTGTTCCATGACCAGTTCTAACTGTTGCTTCCTGACCTGCATACAGATTTCTCAAGAGGCAGGTCAGGTGGTCTGGTATTCCCATCTCTTTCAGAATTTTCCACAGTTTATTGTGATCTACACAGTCAAAGGCTTTGGCATAGTCAATAAAGCAGAAATAGATGTTTTTCTGGAACTCTCTTGCTTTTTCCATGATCCAGCGGATGTTGGCAATTTGATCTCTGGTTCCTCTGCCTTTTCTAAAACCAGCTTGAACATCAGGAAGTTCACGGTTCACATATTGCTGAAGCCTGGCTTGGAGAATTTTGAGCATTACTTTACTAGCGTGTGAGATGAGTGCAATTGTGCGGTAGTTTGAGCATTCTTTGCCATTGCCTTTCTTTGGGATTGGGATGAAAACTGACCTTTTCTAATCTTGTGGCCACTGCTGAGTTTTCCAAATTTGCTGGCATATTGAGTGCAGCACTTTCACAGCATCATCTTTCAGGACTTGGAATAGCTCCACTGGAATTCCATCACCTCCACTAGCTTTGTTCCTAGTGATGCTTTCTAAGGCCCATTTGACTTCACATTCCAAGACGTCTGGTTCT
Source organism: Tragelaphus eurycerus (assembly GCA_935064755.1). NCBI lineage: Eukaryota > Metazoa > Chordata > Mammalia > Artiodactyla > Bovidae > Tragelaphus > Tragelaphus eurycerus. Next base: position 2,773,112 of record CAKXYN010000034.1, on the reverse strand, counting down.
AGGTCAGTGATCACATCATCATGATTATCTGGGTCTTGAAACTCTTTTTTGTACAGTTCTTCTGTGTATTCCTGCCACTTCTTCTTAATATCTTCTGCTTCTGTTAGGTCCACACCATCTCTGTCCTTTATCGTGCCCATCTTTGCATGAAATGTTCCTTTGGTATCTCTGATTTTCTTGAAGAGATCCCTAGTCTTTCGCATTCTGTTGTTTTCCTCTATTTCTTTGCATTGATCACTGAAGAAGGCTTTCTTATCTCTTCTTGCTATTCTTTGGAACACTGCATTTAGATGTTTATATCTTTCCTTTTCTTCTTTGCTTTTCGCTTCTCTTCTTTTCACAGCTATTTGTAAGGCCTCCCCAGACAGCCATTTTGCTTTTTTGCATTTCTTTTCCATGGGGATTGTCTTGATCCCTGTCTCCTGTACAATGTCACGAACCTCATTCCATAGTTCATCAGGCCATCAAAAAGTCAACAAACAATAAATGGAGAGGGTGTGGAGAAAAAGGAACCCTCCTACACTGCAGATGAGAATGTAAACTCGCACAACCACTATGAAGAAAAGTATGGAGGCTCCTTAAAAAACTAAAAGTAGAACTATCATATGATCCAGTAATCCCACTTCTGGGTATTTATCAGGAGAAAGCCATGGTTTGAAAGGCTACAAGCACCCCAACGTTCATTGCAGCACTGTTTACAATAGCCAAGACACCATCGACAGATGAATGGGTAAAGATGATGTGGTGTGTATATACACACAGTGGAATAACAGTCATTAAAAAGAATGAACTATGGCCATGTGCAGCAGCATGGATGGCCCTGGAGATGATCATACTAAATGAAGTCAGAGAAAGACAAATATCCCATGGTACCACTTATATGCAGAATCTTTTTAAAAAAATGATACAGATGAACTTATTTACAAAACAGAAGCACTTACATAGAGAATGAGTTTACGTTTACGGAAGGGAAGAGGAATGGGAGGAACAGTTGGGGTGTTTGGGATGGACATGTACACACTATCAACAGATAATCAACAAAGGCCTCGTGTACAGCACAGGGCCAAAAAAAAAAAAAAAGTTAATTCCATCCTCATGAGAGATCCTGAACTAGATACACCTAGCTAAGCCATGCCTAGGTTTCTGCCCCTTAAAATAATAAATGGGATAAAACTACATACGACAAAACACATACACGTAAAACTGGGGAAATCTAAACAAAATGAGTGGATTGTACCAACCTCAATTTCTTGGTTGTGATATTGTGCTATAATTCTATAATATGTTATCATTAGAGAACACTAAGCAAAGAGCACAGGCTTCCCAGGTGGCATTAGTAGTAAAGAATGCACCTGCCAATGCAGGAGACGTAAGAACCACGGGTTTGATCCTTGGCTTGGGAAGATCCCCTGGAGAAGGAAATGGCAACCCACTCCAGTACTCTCGCCTGGAGAATCCCATGGACAGAGGAACCTGGAGAGCTATTGCAAAGAGTTGGACACAACTGAAGCGACTTAGCATGCACACACGCACGCAGGCAAAGGGCACTCAGGATCTTTCTAGAACTGTACTTCTTAGAACTGTGTGTAAATTATTTCAAAGTCAGTTGAGTTCAACAAATTGAACTGCGTCCTTTTCAAGACTTTGACATAAGTGTTAGTCGCTCAGTCGTGCCCGACTCTGCGACCCCATGGACTGCAGCCCACCAGGCTCCTCTATGAGATTTTTCAGGCACGGATACTGGAGTGGGTTGCCATTTCCTTCTCCAGAGGATCTTTCCAACCCAGGGATTGAACTCAGGTCTCCCGAATTGCAGGCAGAGTCTTTACCAACTAAGCCACAAGGGAAGTGCCTTTGACATAAGTAATTATATAAACATTAACCAAGAGATTTACATCAGTCGGTAAAACTAAGCAGTGAAGCTAGGTGGTAGTTACAAATTCAACACATTTCTATTTTAAAGCACTACCAGAAGAAGACTGATCTTTTCCTATTAAGTTTTTAATTGATAAGATTCAGTATTGTAAAAGACATTAGAATGAAATGTGACTTTTTTTTAAGTGTTTATTACTTAATTTTAACTTTCCTGATTTGTTCAATCACTTTATGTATGTTTATTGTATGATACATCTTAGTTATATTTTAGTATCCATATCTCATTTAAAATTCATTGCATATGATACGGAAAATAAAAATAGCAAGTATAAATTTAAAATATTTTAAACTACTACCAGGGGAAAAACTTGGAGAGTCAAGCCCAGTGATTTCCAAAGAGCAGAGAAATACATATGCACAGGCTTGATGCCTGTGCCGTGGTGGTCCAGTGGTTAAGACTCTGCAATTCCAATACAGGGGACATGAGTTCAATCCCTGGTTGGTAAACTAAGTTCCCACAAGCTGCACCACGGGGCCAAGAAAAGTCATAAGAAAAAAAGAAAAACATATCCATAGGCTATATTTTATATTAACAGGGCTTCGGTGAACTCACCAAGAACCACCCACTTATGTTTCTACATAAGAATTTCAGCCCATATTGGTATGTACGTGAAATACCTCACAACTGAAATAAGAATTTTTAAAGACACAATCTATTTTTAATTGATGTATTTATTTTAATTGGAGGCTAATTACTTTACAATATTGTGGCGGTTTTTGTCATACATTCACATGAAATCAGCTATGGTGTACATGTGTCCCCTGGTCCTGAACCTCCCTCCCTCCCCATCCCATCCCTCTGGGTCATCCCAGTGCACCGGCTTTGAGTGCCCTGTTTTATGCATCAAAATTGGACTGGTCATCTATTTCACATATGGTAATATACATGTTTCAATGCTGTTCTCTCAAATCATCCCACCCTCGCCTTCTCCCACAGAGTCCAAAAGTCTGTTCTGTCTCTATTGCTGTCTTGCATATAGGGTCATCATTACCATCTTTCTAAATTCCATATATATGCGTTAATATACTGGAATTTTCCTTTCTGACTTCACTCTGTATAAGAGCCTCCAGTTTCATCCACCTCATGAGAACTGATTCAAATGTATTCTTTTTAATAGTTGAGTAATATTCCATTGTGTGTATATATACCACAACTTTCTTACCTGTTTGTCTGCCCATGGACATCTAGGTTGCTTCCATGTCCTAGCTATTTAAACAGTGCTGTGATGAACACTGGGATACATGTGTCTCTTTCAATTCTGATTTCCTCAGTGTGTATGCCCAGGAGTGGGACTGCTGGGTTGTATGCCAGTTCTATTTCCAGTTTTTTAAGCAATCACCACACTATTTTCCAGAGTGACTGTACTAGTTTGCTTTCCCACCAACAGTGTAAGAGGGTTCCCTTTTCTCCACACCCTCTCCAGCACCTACTGTTTGTAGACTTTTTAATAGCCATTCTGACTGGCAGGAAATGGTACCTCATTATGGTTTTGATTTGCATTTCTCTGATCATGAGTGACGTTGAACATCTTTATCATGTGTTTGTTAACCATCTGTGTATCTTCTTTGGAGAAATGTGTTTAGTTCTTTAGCCCATTTTTTGATTGGGTTGTTTAAAAAACACAATCTATTTTATGTCAGCTGCTTTCTCTAATTTATAAACTAGTTAGTTTACTGCAAAGCCCAGTGCTAATAATGTATTTTTCCAGTAAAAGAGCAAACTTCAATGTTAAGTTTGGATCACCTCCTAGTTTTTCCAGTGGTCAGTCAGTTCAGTTGCTCAGTCGTGTCCGACTCTCTGCAACCCCATGAACCGCAACACGCCAGGCCTCCCTATCCATCACCAACTCCCGGAGTCCACCCAAACCCAGGTCCATTCAGTTGGTGATGCCATCCAACCATCTCATCCTCTGTGGTCCCCTTCTCCTCCTGCCCTCAATCTTTCCCAGCATCAGGGTCTTTTCCAATGAGTCAGTTGTTCACATCAGGTGGGGAGTTTCAGCTTCAGGATCAGTCCTTCCAATGAACACCCAGAGCTGATCTCCTTTAGGATGGACTGGTTGGATCTCCTTGCAGTCCAAGGGACTCTCAAGAGTCTTCTCCAACACCACAGTTCCAAAGTTTCAATTCTTCTGTGCTCAGCTTTCTTTATAGTCCACCTCTCACATCCATACATGAACACTGGAAAAACCATAGCCTTGACTAGACGGACCTTTGTTGGCAAAGTAATGTCTCTGCTTTTTAATATGCTGTCTAGGTTGGTCATAACTTTCCTTCCAAGGAGTAAGCATCTTTTCATTTCATGGCTGCAGTCACCATCTGCAGTGATTTTGGAGCCCCCCAAAAATAAAGTCAGCCACTGTTTCCCCATCCATTTGCCATGATGTGATAGAAACTGTCAATCTGAATACAGTCAATGAATTTACAAGATGATTTATAATCTCCCAGATCACTATATGTGAACTACCTCTCTAGCGAGATATATTTGTTTGGTTTGATAACCACTTATAATCATACCTGCTTTCCATTTGTGTGGTCATTTCAATCAAATCAGTATTAAGTTCATACATGACTTCTGTGTATGTATAATTATGTAAAGGGTTGCAGGTCTCAGAAGACTCGGCATGAGTAACAAGCAGGACGATATATGTCGGTTAGAAGTACTGAAAGATGTAACAAATGTCAGAAAAGAAATGATAAGGTTTGAGGTTGAGAAATAGCCTAGATTAATAAAAGCATAATAAATGCTTTCCAAATGGATCTAAAATATTTTAGAGTTTCTTAGGTATTTAAGTTGGGTTCCCATAGCACTCTAACTCTTCAATTTCTATAATGAAAGGAAAAGACCACTAAGTTGAGCCTAGTAGTTTAAGTCACATATCTGCTTCAAAACCAGCTGTTGAGGTCTTTGGCATGACTGCTCTGAGCCTCAATTTCCTTACTTATAAAAGGAAGGTGTGGAATAGTTCACCTCTAGGTCCCACCCCAATCCCAAAGGTACAGCAAAAGGAAAGGAAAGACTTTGGGTAAAAGCATACTGGGGTCAAAGGACACCAGTCAAGAAAACCTAGGGATTTCCCTGGTGGTCCTGTGGCTAAGACTCTGCATTCAAAACAGGGGACTGAGCTTTGAACCCTGATCAGGGAACCAGATCCCACATGCTGCAACTAAAAAGATGCTAAGTGACACAACTAAAGATCCTGCCTGCTGCAACCAAGGCCCGGCACAGCCAAGACCACCACCACCTAATTCTTGCCATTGAGGACAATGGAGCATATATTTCATTGTTTTTATAAGTATTTTTTTAATTGTTTTCTATTTAAAGTGATAGAAGAGAATGTCATCTTAAGCCACAAATTTAAAGAATTCGCAGACTTGTTATTGCCAAACAAGGTAAATGGGCCCCCGAGTTCCTGATAGGTAAAATTATTTGATGAACTGATAGCAAGTCATGATGGAATCTATTTGCATTGGGTTTTTCCCTTGTGAGAAAGAGTGCCTCCACAAAGCACAGTGTTTAAGGATGCAAAGTCTGGAGGCAGACTGCCTGAATTTGAATCCCAGCTTCCACTGCTATTAGCTAAACTATCTTGAACAACCTAGTAACTAGAGCCTCTGTTTCCTCACTGGCAAATGGGAAATAGAATAAAACCTGCTTTATACAGTTGCTAAGAAGATCAAATAAGTGAATACTTGTAAAGTATACAGAAAAGCACCTAGCACATAGGAAGCAGCATTATGTAAGTTTTTGTTAAATAAGTAAAATAAATATAACCTCTCAACTGCTATCAGGTAATATTTTTTGCTGACAGGGCAAAAAAGAATACTCAAAAATGAGATTATTCAAGTGCAGAACTTAGGACTTCAGTTAGCCAGCGAAAGATACTTTGGGGGCTTGCCTGGTGACTGAGTGGTAAAGAATCTGCCTGCAATGCAGGACGGGATAGTACGATCCCTGGTCCGGAAGGATCCTACATGCCGTGGAGGGGCGAGGACCATGCACCCCAAATACTGAGCTTGTTTTCGAGCCTGGGAACCGCAACTACTGAAGCCCGCGTGGCCTAGAACCCAGGCTCCACAATGAGAGAGAAGCCACCACAATGAGAGAGAAGCCACCGCAATGAGAAGCATGTGCTCTGCATCTAGAGAGTAGCCTCTGCTCACTGCAACTGTGAGAAAAACTCTCACAGCAACAAAGATCCAGCACAGCCAAAATAAAACAAAAAAAAACTTTGAAAAATCACCCAAAATAATTTTTCAACAATAGCTATTAAGGAAAAAAGAAAAAAAAACACTGAACAAACTGCATACACTACTTAAGATACAAATTTATTGTTGTTGTTTAGTTACAAAGTCATGTCCACCTCTTTGTAACCCCATGGACCGTAGCCCACCAGGATCCTCTGTCTGTGGGATTCTCCAGGCAAGAATAATTGGAGTGCGCTGCCATTTCCCTCTCCAGGGGATCTTCCTGACCCAGGGATCGAATCCTTGTCTCCTGCATTGGCAGCCAGACTGAGTCACCAGGGAAGCCCCAAATATTTCATTATTAACAGTGAATCTCCAGAATGAAAGGCTGCTGTTCACACTTCCAGGAACTCCTTACAAGTTTAACATGTGAATGAAAATATGCATTTCTGATAAAGCGTATTTATAAGAACACAAAACAGTACACTTTCCAGAAACCAGCTCTATATTACCCATTTTGTGACTTTCAAACAGCTCAGGTGGTTCCAAAACTGTTCATCTCCAATTGAGGAAGAATTCTCAAAGTGTCAAAACCCGGGGGCATGTGAAGGCTCTTTCATAGTAGACATGACCCGGCCTGTTGGCGGCCTCCCTGGAACCCGCTGTGCCAGCCCAGGACACGGGCTAAAATATGCACAGCCAAAACATCTCTCCCCGGGCCAGAGTCTGTGTTCTAATAAGACCAAATAAAGATACAACCAACTTTCCAGATTTTGCTGTTCTGTTGTGCCAAAACTTCTCGATCAAATTCTTGGCCATTCCAAATGGCCACATCTCAATGATTCAAATGTAACTTATTTGGAGCCTAGTGAAAGAATTTCCTAATGTTCCAAATACAATTGAACATAAAACGTCATCAGAAAATTAAAAGACAGTCTGTGTTTTTACTGAGCCAATGCCAATGATTTTGAAATCTTTTTAGTGTGTAGTGTACCCTACACACTGCAAGCAATACATTTCTTTGCTCACCGAAATGGTGTCACAGGCACTATGAACCCAGGAAGATGAAAATGGATCTTTAACCTCAAGTCTCATCCATTCTACACTATCCAAGTGTAAGCAATGCTGGGACATCGGCCCATTACTCTCAGATGAACCCATAAGGCAAACATCTTAATCTGTGCTAGAGAATATTTCATTCATCAGAACACAGTAAAATTTTAAATTATCAGAAATTTTACATTTTACTTGCAAAGCCATCTTATGGCTCAAAGATGCTAAAGCACAGAATATCAGATACACATACAAATAAATAAAGACAGAGGGATAGGGTGGGGAGGGAGGGAGGGAGGAAGGGGCTCAGAATACGGGGGACTCTTGTATACCTGTGGCTGATTCACGTTGATGTATGGCAAAAACCATAATATTGTAAAGTAATTATCTTCCAATTAAAGCAAACAAATTTTTAAAAAAGACACAAACAAAATGAGTGGTTTTCTATCTAACCTCACAATCAGCACTGCTATAATATGCAGCAGTTTCTTCCTGCTGCTGCTAAGTCGCTTCAGTCGTATCCGACTCTGTGCAACCCCAGAGACGGCAGCCCACTAGGCTCCCCGTCCCTGGGATTCTCCAGGCAAGAACACTGGAGTGGGTTGCCACTGCCTTCTCCAATGCATGAAAGTGAAAAGTGAAAGTGAAGTCGCTTAGTCGTATCCGACTCCTAGCGACCCCATGGACTGCAGCCTACCAGGCCCCTCCATCCACGGGATTTTCCAAGCAAGAGTACTGGAGTGGGTTGCCATTGCCTTCTCCAGTTTCTTCCTACTACATCAAAATTCCCAATCCTCCGGCCTTCCAATATTCATAATTGTGATTCCTTCCTTTTCGGCAACACTACCTCCCTGGGCTCTCCTAGGTCAGTCTTAATATCCATCATATATTGCTTGCTCCTGACTAAAGGTCTTTTGTTGTATAGTTATTCATGAGTAGAAGGCTCACTTCTGGACTTAGAAGCCCAAATCAAGTTTCCTTCCTTCACCGAAGCAGTAGCATTTCGTGACTGCTCCAGTACTTCCTTCTTTGCTCAACTCCTGCTGCACTGCTTGTAACAAGGTCCTATGCCTGATTCCATCTCTAATTGTTTCACAGGCTTTTGATTAAGTCTTTTCCAATTAAACTATGCATTCCTTGAGAGCAGATACTATACCTTACTCACCTATCACTACCATCTTCAATTAGGGATCTCAATGTCCCAAGCTGAGGGACTGAAATTTTCTTCTGGAAACTTACAGATGACACATTCACTTGGAGGAGACCCACAACTGGACAGTATTTAAATTATTTCACAGAAATGGTCAGGATCTTAATATAAGAGAAAAGGGCTCCTTTTCTATCAAAAACAATTTAAACCTGTGAAATGATTAATAAAGTAGAAGACACCGAAATACCAAATTAAATAACATTACCTAACAGTGGATTCACCCCACTCCAGTACTCTTGCCTGGAAAATCCCATGGACAGAGGAGCCTGGTGGGCTGCAGTCCATGGGGTCGCTAAGAGTCGGACACAACTGAGCGACTTCACTTTCACTTTTCACTTTCATGCATTGGAGAAGGAAATGGCAACCCACTCCAGTGTTCTTGCCTGGAGAATCCCAGGGACGGGGGAGCCTGGTGGGCTGCCGTCTATGGGATCGCACAGAGTCAGACACGACTGAAGCGACATAGCAGCAGCAGCAACAGTGGATTTACCCAAGCAAAACAGATTCAGTAACTTTATGACAGCACCACTGAGTATTAGATTAATTCTTGTTTAAAGCTCAATATTCAGAAAACTAAGATCATGGCATCCGGTCTCATCACTTCATGACAAGTAGACGGGGAAACAGTGGAAACAGTGGCTGACTTTATTTTGGGGGGCTCCAAAATCACTGCAGATGGTGATTGCAGCCATGAAATTAAAAGATGCTTACTCCTTGGAAGGAAAGTTATGACCAACATACAGCATATTAAAAAGCAGAGATATGACTTTGTCAACAAAGGTCTGTCTAGTCAAGGCTATGGTTTTCCCAGTAGTCATGTACAGATGTGAGAGTTGGACCATAAAGAAGGCCGAGCACCAAAGAATTGATGCTTCTGAGCTGTGGTGTTGGAGAAGAACCTTGGACAGCAAGGAGATCCAACCAGTCCATCCTAAAGGAGATCAGCCCTGAGTGTTCATTAGAAGGACTGATGCTGAAGCTGAAACGCCAATACTCTGGCCACTTCTGATGTGAAGAGTTGACTCATTCAAAAAGACGCTGATGCTGGGAAAGACTGAAGGCAGGAGGAGAAGGGAACGACAGTAAGATGGTTGGATGGCATCACCAACTCAATGGACATGAGTTTGAGTAAACTCCGGGAGTTGGTGATGGACAGGGAGGCCTGGCGTGCTGTAGTCCATGGGGTCACGAAGAGTCAGACATGACTGAGCGACTGAACTGAACTGAATTCTTGTTTTAATGCTTGAGATACAAGGATCCCTCTTTTCCTAAACTAGTGTTAAGTGTTAATCCACTCAGTAGAGTCTGACTCTTTGTGACCCCATGAACTACAGCCCTCCAGACTCCTCTATCCATGCGATTTTCCAGGCAAGAATACTAGAATGAGTTGCCATTCTCTTCTCCAGAGGATCTTGCAGATCTAGGGATCGCACCCAGGTCTCGTGCATCGCAGGTAGATTCTTTACCATCTGAGCCACCAGACCTAAACTAGAAGTCAATGTAACTTGTTATTCTCTAAGAGGAAACGACCAGATTTCTTCAGCAAAGTTCCAAAAGGATGGCACATGAATTATCTAATTATAAGAAAAGAAAGCACAACTCATTTCTCTAACATAGCCATAATAATAAAAATTTATCTGATGTTAAAGCATTCAAGAGTTAAAATGTAAAGGAAAGGAATTCTGAGATGACACGTCACATATTTAAGCGTCCTACCCATACACACAACCCATCCACCTCTCAAGTATTTTCTGATGTTTACCAGGTCTTCTATGCTTATAATACCTGTCATCTTTATGTTTTAAAGGAACATAGTAGTAGAAAATTACATTAATCTTTAAGTCTTTGGAAAACAGTATTATGTAGTACTTATTCAGATTTCTGGTTTGCAGTTCTAAACCCGTAATCCTGAGCAGCTCTTGGGGTCAATGTACAGCATGCCAGAGAAAACACAAGGGATGACAAAAAATATAATCAGGAAGGTAATCTGCTTGGGGAAGGATCACCTAATTCAGTGTTTCTCAAATATGCCTGATTACAAGAATGTCTACAGTGTCCAAAAAAATAGGTTGCTGGGATTCTCCCCCAGAAATTGACTCAGCCGACCTGAGGATGAAGCTTTGGCTTCTGAATTTTTAACAAGGAACACAGATGATTTTTCTGATCAGACACATTTGGGAAACGCCAATGTAACAAGCTGCCACGCCCACAGGAAGGCTTTCCGGTCTTAACCAACCAAAACAATATTCACTTATGCTTGCTCCCACTGAGACGAGGCTGTGGCCCTTGAAAGCTCCTCACTGCTAAGTGCCACACAGGCTTTTGGGAAGACCTGGCTTCATCTTGGACAAGCAGAGGCCTTTCAGGAAGGCCCAGAATGAATCTCACACGGCAGAGAAGAATCAGACCCCTTCCTATGAGAAACTCATCTGTGATTATATTTTATGAGGTACTTCTGCATTTATTTAGGAGGAAAGCACAAAGTCTGCGCTTAACTAGTGACACAATGAACTTTCACTGTAATTTTTAATTGAAAATAATGTAGTAGAATAATTCTGAGACACTCCCTACATTTCTGAAAAGCTGAAAGTTTTTAGAAAAGTAGAATATCTGAGAAGCAGATCAAGGAACCAATAGGCAATGATTAATTACTGAGAGCTTACTGCCTGTATGGAGTTGTAAAGCAGTGTGCATATTATCTCAAAGGAATTTATTAAAATGTAGATTGTGATTCAGCTGACCTAGTGTGGGGCCCAAGATGGTGCTTTTCTAACTAGCTGCCTGGTCCACAGCACAGACACAGGTTCTACAGGAATGACGGCCCAAGCTTTAATGAATGGAAGGGTCACAGAAAAGGCAGGATGGTTGTTAAAAATCAAGACTTTTGGTCCCCATTCCTGGATACTTGATTATGGCTGGGCCCCTGGAATGTGCATTTTTAAACAGGGCCCCAAATGACAGTGATAGAGGCAGAAGACACGCTGAGAACTACTGTTATGAAGGTCACAAAGATGTTTAAAGTTTGGTACGTGTTTCTGAGGAACGTACAGGATAGAGCAAAGAAGACATCTGTGCTAAGAAGTCATACTTCAAAGCAGTATGAGATACTTGTTAACAACAGCACTCACAATTTGCTCCAAAGTTGAAAGATGATGCTGTGAAAGTGCTGCACTCAATATGCCAGCAAATTTGGAAAACTCAGCAGTGGCCACAAGATTGGAAAAGGTCAGTTTTCATCCCAATCCCAAAGAAAGGCAATGCCAAAGAGTGCTCAAACTACCGCACAATTGCACTCATCTCACACGCGAGTAAAGTAATGCTCAAAATTCTCCAAGCCAGGCTTCAGCAATATGTGAACCGTGAACTTCCTGATGTGCAAGCTGGTTTTAGAAAAGGCAGAGGAACCAGAGATCAAATTGCCAGCATCCGCTGGATCATGGAAAAAGCAAGAGAGTTCCAGAAAAACATCTATTTCTGCTTTATTGACTATGCCAAAGCCTTTGACTGTGTAGATCACAATAAACTGTGGAAAATTCTGAAAGAGATGGGAATACCAGACCACCTGACCTGCCTCTTGAGAAATCTGTATGCAGGTCAGGAAGCAACAGTTAGAACTGGTCATGGAACAACAGACTGGTTCCAAATAGGAAAAGGAGTACGTCAAGGCTGTATATTGTCACCATGTTTATTTAACTTATATGCAGAGTACATCATGAGAAATGCTGGACTGGAAGAAACACAAGTTGGAATCAAGATTGCTGGGAGAAATATCAATAACCTCAGATATGCAGATGACACCACCCTTATGGCAGAAAGTGAAGAGGAACTCAAAAGCCTCTTGATGAAAGTGAAAGTGGAGAGTGAAAAGGTTGACTTAAAGCTCAACATTCAGAAAACGAAGATCATGGCATCTGGTCCCATCACTACATGGGAAATAGATGGAGAAACAATGGAAACAGTGTCAGACTTTCTTTTTCTGGGCTCCAAAATCACTGCAGATGGTGACTGCAGCCATGAAATTAAAAGACGCTTGCTCCTTGGAAGGAAAGTTATGACCAACCTAGATAGCATATTCAAAAGCAGAGACATCACTTTGCCAACAAAGGTTCGCCTAGTCAAGGCTATGGTCTTTCCTGTGGTCATGTATGGATGTGAGAGCTGGACTGTGAAGAGGGCTGAGCACCGAAGAATTGATGCTTTTGAAGTGTGGTGTTGGAGAAGACTCTTGAGAGTCCCTTGGACTGCAAGGAGATCCAACCAGTCCATTCTGAAGGAGATCAGCCCTGGGATTTCTTGGGAAGGAATGATGCTAAAGCTGAAACTCCAGTATTTTGGCCACCTCATGCGAAGAGTTGACTCATTGGAGAAGACTCTGAAGCTGGGAGGGATTGGGGGCAGGAGGAGAAAGGGACGACAGAGGATGAGATGGCTGGATGGCATCACTGACTCGATGGATGTGAATCTGAGTGACCTCCAAGAGCTGGTGATGGACAGGGAGGCCTGGCGTGCTGCAGTTCATGGGGTCGCAAAGAGTCGGACACGACTGAGCGACTGATCTGATCTGATCTGATCTAGGAGATATGGATATTTTAGAACGAGAAAGATTTGAAAGTTTTGACTAGCCAACAGAAAACTATTAAGTAGGAAAATAATAGTTTTTAGACCAATACCAGAAGCAGACCTCATATGACAAAGAAATGTCAGAAATCAGCTCCCCAATTCTCTGACAAGAAATGGTTTCAAGCCAAAGCAATGTATCCTGGTGTACATTTTGTAGCAGAAGATACTACAAACATCTCATAGTTGGGGAGGAATTTGAGGCCTAAGAATCCCTTCCCCACCAGTACTACCAGTGGTGGGACTCTGCCCCACCACCCAGGCAACATTACAGATATCAAAGATGATGGAACATCAGGTACTAAACCAAAAGAAATTAAAGAGGGACCAACCCTATGCAATAAAAAAAAAAAAAATCTGGGACTTTCCTGTTGGTCCAGTGGCTAAGACTCTGCACTTCCAATGCAGGGGACCCGGGTTCAAACCCTTGTCAGGGAACTAGATCTCACACGCTGTAACTAAGACCCACTGCAGCCACTTTTAAATTAAAAAAATAAAATAAAGAAAAAACTCTTACAAGAGGGAGTAGAGGTGGGAAAAAATAATCAATCTAGCTACAAGATCATGTTCACCTACTGTCTGAACAAAATGCCACTGTGAAATACCTAACTCCAGCCTACTGATTCTTCACCTCTCGTCCCCTAACATCTAGCATTTTAAAATTACAGTCTGGATGCCTTCTGAGTGGTAATGGCCAGTACAATCATCTCTGCACATTTAACATGAATTACTCATTCCTTCCTGCTTTCCTACTAGACTTAATGGAACTGGGTTTCTTGGCCACCTCTTAATAGAGATAAAAGGGCACTGGGATGCCCATATTTTTCATGATAACTAAGCAATGATGACTGTAAAATACATTTCTGGCTACTGCCTCACTCTTATTGAAGTTCAATTGATGTTGAACTTAGTACAACTTGAACTGATGATCTCTTAGAAACAGGAATGCAGCCTAGTTGAGGGAGCCCATAGATGAGAAAGGTAGTGATATGGAGGAAGATGCACTGGACAGGGAATTTTGAGTTTTGTGTTCTAGTACTAAAAACCTCTCTGATCACTGCTTCATCCCTAAAAACTGTATTGTCTATGGATGCGCCATCTTTCTAAGGATGCTTGAAATAATAAAGCAACGGAAATCATGATGGAGAAGAAACCTAGAAGCAACCACTTTACAGTGGTTCCAGGCTAATGACTTCCTGAATCAACACTGCATCTAGCTGCCAACTATTCTGCATTCCTTAGAAGATGGGGGCCATTTGTAGAGTTATTTTTGGTTTTTAAAAACAAATGGACTGGGCTTTCCCTGATGTCAGTATCAGTTCAGTCACATCCGACTCTCTGCGACCCCAAGAACTGCAGCATGCCAGGCCTCCTTGTCCATCACCAACCGCCAGAGTCCACCCAAATCCATGTCCATTGAGTCGGTGATGCCATCCAAGCACCTCATCCTCTGTTGTCCCCTTCTCCTCCTGCCCTCAATCTTTCCCAGCATCAGGGTCTTTTCAAATGAGTCAGCTCTTCGCATCAGGTGGCCAAAGTATTAGAGTTTCAGCTTCAGCATCAGTCCTTCCAAAGAACACCCTGGACTGATCTCCTTTAGGATGGACTGGTTGGATCTCCTTGCAGTCCAAGGGACTCTCAAGAGTCTTCTCCAACACCACAGTTCAAAAGCATCAATTCTTCGGTGCTCAGCCTTCTTCATAGTCCAACTCTCACATCCATACATGACCACAGGAAAGATCATAGCCTTGACTAGGTGAACCTTTGGTGGCAAAGTAATGTCTCTGCTTTTTAATATGCTGTCTAGGTTGGTCATAACTTTCCTTCCAAGGAGTAAGCGTCTTTTAATTTCATGGCTGCAATCACCATCTGCAGTGATTTTGGAGCCCCAAAAATAAAGTCAGCCACTGTTTCCCCATCTATTTGCCATGAAGTGATGATTCAGTGGTAAAGAATCAGCCTGCCAATACAGAAAACATGGGTTCAATCCCTGATCCAGGAAGATCCCACATGCCACAGACCAACCAAGTCTGTGGGCCACAACTACTAAGGTTGTGCTCTAGAGCCTGGGAGCCGCCTGCATGGCCAAGAGCCTGTGCTCTGCAACAAGAGAAGTCTCCTGCAACGAGAAGCCTGCGCACTGCAACCAGTGTAGCCCCACTCGCCGCAGAGAAAAGCCCGCACAGCAACAAAGACCCAGCACAGCCAAAAATAAGTAAATGAAAGTACCAAAAGCAAAAAAGTGGTTAAATGTCCCCCTAAACAAAATCATCCCCCAACTCTACCCAAAACTCTCCAGCTTCTCCCTTGTTCTCCTTTCTTATCAGTATGTCCATCACTAACACACTATTTCCTGCTGGGAAATGTCAGGGAAATGACAGTTTCCCCTGAGAAAAGACACTAGCCCCATTCATTCTTCTGGAGAGGCTGAAATCATGGGAGTTATTTCCAAAGAGAAGACTGGGGGTAAGGGGAGGTAATCCATATCTATCAAAATCTCAGTTCCTGTGCAAAGCATTCAGGCCTTTCTTGACAACCTTCACATGACCTATTTCAAAATGCCCGCTAAATAATGAAAGACAGCTCAGTCTTGTGAAATCCACAAAGCCCCATGAGAACAGACCTGTGTCAACAGCTGCAGTAATACCCGATATACATTATTTTATACATGAAGTTTATTAGATATTAGCTTAGGGTGGCATGAAAATGAAATTTTCTGAGGCTTAGGGTCCTGGGATGGCAGGTGTGATTCTAAAGATCTCAGGAGCCCAGGCCAGTGAAACGATTCAGTCTGCCTACTTCTGCTACAGAGCAGATCATGAAAAACCAAAGGCCTCCTATGTCACATCACTCAGGGCCTGTCCAAGACCACACAACTGAAACATTTTAGGGCATGCAAATGATGACATAGTCCACCTCCAAGGCTTTCAAGGCAGTCCACTTTTAAACAAATATTAAATGCTGGCTAGTCACCACGCTCATCATATGTTTTCCACTCATTTCAACATATTGTAGCAGGATTTTTGCTCTAGAAATACACCTGCCTTTCATCAATGAGTATCACAAGACTAAGGAAAAATAATTCTACTCTTAAGTTTCTCTATTATTAAAAGAAATGTTTTCTCCAATGGAAAACCTTACTTCTACTGCTGTCAGACAAAGGGAAACCAGATAAGATAAAAAATGACCAATAAATTAATAGCCACGGTCACCCCTGCTGCAAAAGGAGACTATGCTAGCTTTTAGATTGCCAGTTACATATATATTTTAATTTTTATTTTATTATTGGGGTATAGCCAATTATCAGTATTGTGACAGTTTCAGGTGGGCAGCAAAAGGACTCAGCCATACATAGACACGTAGCCATTCTCCCCCAAACTCCCCTCCCATCCAAGCTGCCACATCACATTGAGCAGAGTTCCCGGTGTTATACACCAGGATCTTGTCGGTTATCCATTTTAAATACAGCAGTGTATACACGTCGATCCTAAACTCTGTCTCTCCCCCCATGACCCCCGCCACACTCCCCACCAACCATAAGTGCGTCCTCTAAGTGTATGAGTCTGTAGAATGCCAGGTATTTCTTCATAGTCATGCCGCTCTGGAAATATTATGCAGCATTTTATGTGATGACTTCTTCCCATTCAAGTTGTCATAAGTTCCAAGGCAGGAAGTGGGACTGAAAGCCTGAACTGGCTGTTTATCAGAAGTTGCTATGTGCTCACCATATGAAGTTCCAGCCACCGGTATGGGCTTGGCTTTCTGCTCACAGCCTTCCAGCCCCTACCCTAAAGTAACCTCCATTGGGGTCCCCTTCAAAGTATGGTTCTGGGAGTAAGCAATAAAAGCAAATAAATCAGGTTGTAACCAACCAGAGCTTCCACCAGACTGAAAGAAAGTCTACTTGGTAGACTGCAAGTCCATTTCATGCTGAACTGCTTAATCATTAATTCTGAGGAACTAGCACACAAGTAATTAAATATTCTACCTCCAGGGCTTTTCAAGCCGTCTACTTTTAAAACAATTATTAGAAGGCTGGCTAGTCACTGTGCCTCTTGACTGTAAAGGGACTAACTGTAGCAGTCTAAAGTTCTCTACATTTAATCCGTTCTTCTACCCTTCATTTTAAGAGGCAAGTTCTTTGGGAGAAGGAAACTATGCATTAATTTATTTTGGTGTGTCAACCTGTCTTCCATCTGTGTCCCTTGTAATACCTCCATTTGTTTAAAAGAAAGATAAACTATTCTTTAAAAAGGCTGGGAACCCTGCTTCTAACAGGACATGTGAGTTGACTTAGAGTATAACTAAATGTAAATTGTAATTTTTCATGATTTGCTGTTGAAACTAAACTCTGCCCATAAAACTGTAGGCTCTGGTGCTCAAGAAGCTGTTTCTAAAACAATGGAAAAGTACTCTGAAAGATGAAACGCCTAAGAGACTATCAGAGGGGCACAAACCCCCTAGTGTATCTTCGGGTCAATCTCGCTGGGGGCCGTTTCTCCCTGTCCAAGAGTGAGGTGCCAGGGCTGGCATCCTGAGAGGAGGTGGTACGTGAGGACAGACTTCATGACCTAGAAGAGCTAAAGGCTAGAGGGAAAAGGGGGACACAACTTAAGTGGCTTCTGGATATAAAAATACAAGACTATTTTAACCAACACCCCAAGTTTACAAATGCTAAAAACATAAGAGGGTGAGTTTTAGGGCTTGATCTCTTTAAGGCCCAAGTATGGGCTTCCTGGAGAAGGAAATGTATTCTTTCCCAGTATTCTTGCCTGGAGAATCCCATGGACAGAGGAGCTTGGCAGGCTGCAGTCCAGGGGTCACAACAGAGTTGGACACGACTAGCAACTAAACACCACAATGGGCTTCCCAGGTGGCTCACTGGTAAAGATCCACCTGACAACGCAAGAGATGCAGGACACCTGGGTTCTATCCTTGGGTCTGAAAGATCCCCTGGAGTAGGAAATGGCAACACACTCCAGTATTCTTGCCTGGGAAATGCCATGGACAGAGGAGCCTGGTGGGCTACAGTCCATAGGGTTGCAAAGAGTCAGACACAGCTGACAGACTGAGCATGTAGGCATACACTGGTGCAGTGGTGGAGGGGATCTCGTGCCAGTGGTAAAAAGGACATGGGGGCCAACCACTGGGAGTGCACAGCCTCACAAGTCTCTCGGCATCTTCCACCAACATTGTCACACTATACATTTTTTTAAAAAACGTGCAAAGGACCTCACACATCCTTAATGTTACAGCATTCAAATAACATGTGAAAGATACCAATTCTTCTAATGCTTTACTAAGATACAAACTGTTAAACTCTAATATTCTAATTAACAGAAAGGAGTTATGCAAAAGTGATCCAGAATTTAAAAACAGATTTTTTAACGTTTCACCCTGAATTGTTTAAAAATGGTTCACATTATTTTAAAAAAGTCTTAAAAGTCTTTACTGAATTTGTTACAATACTTCCGTTGTTTATGTTCTGGTTTTTTTAGCCACGAGGATGTGGAATCTTAGCTCCCCGGCCAGGGCTTGAACCTGCACCCCCTGCATTGGCAGATGAAGTCTTATCCACTGGACCCCCAGGGAAGTCCCTCATTCAAAATTTAACAGTGGGCAACCATCTCAGTTTTTGTTTGTCTGCTTTTCATGCCAACAGCCTCCGACTTTTAACAGCACATGTATTCTCAGAGAAAGTTCAGAACACTGAAAGACCAAGCTATACATTTCTGAGGCAAGAATGAAATGAACTAAGAGGCTTTATAAACCTCCTGTTTTAATCAGGGAGCAATCTATAATTCATCAACTAACAAAAAAAATGTAATCACAAATGAAGTATGTGACAGCTACATTAACAGCACTATTTAAAATTCCCCAAATAGATTAACAGACACACACTATTATATATAAAATAAACAACAAGGACCTGCTGTGTAGCACAGGGAACTATATTCAGCATCTTGTAAAAAGCTATAATGGAAAAGAATCTGAAAAATGATCTATATATATAACTGAATCACTTCACTGAACACCTGAACCTAACACAACGATGTACATCAAAACTCTACTCCAATTAAAATTTTAATTTAAAAAAATCCCCCTAATAATTGCTAAATAACATTTTGTCAAGTCAGACAGAGCTATATTGCTGAATATATTGCTGTATATATATTGCTATATATACAGAAAGATGCTGAAGATTCAAAAAACATGAGGAGGGTGCAATTTTGTACAACATAGTGAAGCTCTAAAACTATTTCAAAGCAAATTAGATGAAAAACTTCTACTTTTTAACCTCTATTGATTTTATTTTTTAAAACCATATTTTTTTTTTTTTTTAGTGACAATTTTCTCCTTAGAAAGTCTTTCCTAAATTAAGAATTATGAGCTCCTTCTCTACATGTAAGGTTTCCCTGATGGCTCAGCAGTGAAAAAATCCACCTGCAATGCAAGAGATGGGTGTTCAATCCCTGGGTTGGGAAGGTCCCCTGAAGAAGGAAATGGCAACCCACACCAATTATTCTTACTTGGGAAATCCCACGGACAGAAAAGCCCAGTGGACTACAGTCTGTGGGGTCACAACGATTCAGACATGAGTGAGCAAACACACATTCATGCTTCTCTATACAGGGCAGATTTGTAAGAAAATCTTCAGGGTTATCCAAGACTGGTGATGTATAAATCCCAATGCTTTATAACACTGTCAGTCCAGTCAGTTCAGTTGCTCAGTTGTGTCTGACTCTCTGGGACCCCATGAACTGCAGTATGCCAGGCTTCCCTGTCCATCACCAACTCTCGGAGCTTGCTCAAACTCATGTCCATCGAGTCTGTGATGCCATCCAATCATCTTATCCTCTGTGGTCCCCTTTTCCTCCTGCCTTCAATCTTGCCCAGCATCAGGGTCTTTTCCAGCGAGTCAGTCCTTCACATCAGGTGGCCAAAGTCCTGGAGCTTCAGCTTCAGCCATCAGTCCTTCCAATGAATATTCAGGACTGATTTCCTTTAGGATTGACTGGTTGGATCTCCTTGCAGTCCAACGGCCTCTCAAGAGTCTTTTCCAACACCACAGTTCAAAAGCATCCATTCTTTGGTGACTAGGTTTCTTTATAGTCTAAGTCTCACATCCATACAGGACTACTGGAAAAACCATAGCTTTGACTAGATGGACCTTTGTATAACACTGGTGGGTCTTATTTTCCTTTGGTAAATACTGATGACTAGCCAATGTTAAGAAAATTTAGTTGGGTACATGATTTGCCAAACTCCCTTGCTTGTTAAAGTTATACTAAGGTCTGCACTGCCTGCAAGTTCTGAGTTGTCCCACAAAGGCACCGTTCTCTTCCCTCTTTTCTGCTACACAGAAGATATGGTGGTGAAAGGAGTAGTCATCTTAGACCATAAGATAAAAGCTACCTGTTGAAGATGACAGAGCAACAAAATACGGTCCCTGATGAATGTGGACCAAGCATACAGACAGATCATGGACTTTTCAGACTTTCACGTGAGAGAAATAAACATCTGCTATGTTTAAGCCACAGGGCTTTCTTTTCCATTGCTGCAGTCAATGTCCTACTGCAAGCTTGCGAGCATGCACATACACTCTAATCCTAGAAATCTCACTTTAAAAACAAGTTTACTAAACTAAAAACTAAAAGTTAATCTACCCATGTTGAATCTTAAAACAGAAAACAAAAGCAGAAGAACCTAAGATATTTTGGTTTCTTTCTTAAGCTCCTTGGGTTTAGAGCAGCGAGTTTGAAAACCTGGAGCAGCCTTACCTTGAGCGATTGCTGGCCTTGGTTCCTTACTTGGGAAAGGAGTAAAATGTTAAGATTTAAAATACTGTGAGACTACTAAAAATAAAATGTACCAAGTGACATAATGTACTCCACAGATTAACCACAATAAAGGGAAAAGTGAACTCGGAGCAATCACTAGACACATAAACTATACTAAACTATAAAATCATCTTTAAAATTAATACCCCACATCACTATGATGCAAAGCAGCAACCAAGGCAACTTTATACAAAGAAACAAGGCTTACTTCAGAATGATTTCTGGCAATTTTGATCTAACTTTCCAAGTTATGGGTTTTTTTAAGTGTGTGTGTGTGTGTGTGTGTGTGCTGTGTGTGTGTGTGTGTGTGTGTCTGGTCTTAAGTTTCGGCATGCAAAATCTTAGGTGTAGCAAGCAAGAGCTAGTTCCCTGATCAGGGATCAAACCTGGGCCCCTCTAGTAGCACAGTCTTAGCTACTGAACCACCTAGGAAGCCCCTCCAAGTTATTTTTAATGTGCCACACTGGTATGCCTTAACAAGCAATGGAATCAAAGTCCTCACACAAATATATTTATAGGCAGACTAAAGATAAGTGATAAAGAAATGTTAGAGCACAAGAATCTAAAAGCCCCAGTATCAGCATGGCGTCTATAGAGAATTAGTTATTTTTCGGAACTAATAGACTACTGATTTATAAAGGAGTAAAAGTGGAATTGGAAGTTCTTCAGAAAACAGATATACTCCAGCAAATTAATCTAAAAGATTATTCTCCTGTAGTGCTTAAATACCTACGTATTTAGTTACTTCTGTCGATGTTTCTTACAGACTTAAGGATACTAACATTTCCTTAAAAATTTTAAATTTGCCTTTCATACAGTACACAGTTTCTGCTTACAGTATCTTATCTTTTCAAAAGCATACATTATTTTTTCAAACATTTCATATTGTCCTTTGGGTCAGGTTCTGACTAGCAAATACATGCAGTAGTTGAAAGAGGATGAAAACTTAGAGGTCTACTTATTTTCTAGTATAAGCTTCAAGAGACTTTTCAATGGGTTTTAATAGATTTTAAATGAATTTTTTAAATAGAATAAAACATACCAGATTGCTAGACATTCAGGCCAATTGTAATACTAACCATGAGTTTATACATGACAGCTAACCCCACAGTCCTAAGCTCAGGAGGCTCCTCTCTTTGGAAAAGAGAACTAAAGTCTGAAGTGTACTCAATTCACTTAAAATTTAAAATTTTTCTACACCAGATATTCTAGCCATGATTCGCTGGCAGCAAAGCAGATCAAAAGATTAAGATTTACTGGGCAGTTTTCTGTTCTTAATGTATACTCAGAAAAGAGGCAAATGAAAGCAGAAATCACAAAACCCATTTCAGAAATTTTAAATCTTTGCAAGAAGTGGTTTTGTTTCTGGCCTCTCCCCGTGGCTTGAGGACTCTTAGTTCTCCCACCAGGGATCAAACCTGAGCCCCTGCAGAAGAAGGAGAGTCTTAACCACTCGATCGCCAAAGAAGTCCTAGAAAAAGATAGTCTTTAAAACAAAAAAAAAAAAATTGTTTGGAAGTTCAGAAGAACATGGCATGTTTCTGCCACATCTTGTCCTCAATCTTTCTAGTTTGTTTATAACAGGAAAAAGGGGTAGACCTGAAACCCAAATGAAATAGTAAGGTGTGAAAAAGTACATAAAAGTGCATGACCCCCACCATACTCACTTTAAACCACGATGATTTAACTGTTCTTGTAAGCCAAAGGTTATAAAGTATAGACTCAGTTCTGCACATAATGAACATTAACATGATGCTTACAAATGTATGGATCCAATTCCTAAATCAATTCCAAAACCTAAATGCTCATAAAGCCTAAAGTTGTGTGTGTTGGGGGAAAAGAGTGGTGTATACAAATGCATTGAGCAGCAAACCGTGACCTGAAATGACGAGCTTTCATTTCTCCCCCTCAGCGTATTTCTTTCACTGGAGAAACGTTAGTGTGCTTAAGTAAGAGGCTCTACTTTAGACCTCACTGAGGGTATTGTGTTATCAGTGGGTTATATACTGTGTTACCTTTTAAAAGCATATCTGCTCCCAAAGATTTCAGAGAAGGATGTGTGGACTTGTATCAACTCATCACCCTTATCACAACCCAAGGAGATAGGAGTTATTTTGCAAATGAGGCTAAGGATCAAGGAAAATACCCAAGCTCACAAAGTTGCTAAGTGTTAAAGGTTGAGACTTCAACTCAAGCAGTTCAGAGCCTGAACACTTAACCATTATGCTATGCAGTCTCCTCTTTCTTACAGCATCCAGATGAATGAGGTTTGGGGTTTTCTAATCATAATCACCAAAGTTATTCATGCAGGACACTGAAAAAAAAAATCTTAAAAACCATATTTAAGCTTCGGGAAAAGTACTGTAAGTACTGCATTTTAAGGACACAGACCGGGCCTATGTGTATGCCTGTATTTCATAAACAAGCAACATTCACACAGCCCTTTGCTCCAGATTAGTGTTATGGCATAACAGCAAGGAAACAATCCTGATACTCCCTAGCCTCTATCATCACACAGAAAGGACAGAAAAGCAGCATTATGATGGAAAAAGTGAAACCCTGGGGAGTTGAAGAGATCCACCACCCTATCCATCTTTCTAGACTGCTCTGTCTCTGGAACATTTCCATTAATGGGCAAGAAAGACGCTGGTACACTATGTACACCTGTTATTTGTAAACTCTTGTGACATGAATAACGCTTTCCCTACAATCTGGTCTACTGAACTTTACCTTATTTCTATCAGCATAAATAGCCGTGCCAAGTTTGAAATCGGCAACTTTAGTTACCATGATGTTCCACCGCCTTTTCTACCTTGGTTAAAAATTCCCCTACTGGCTTTGCTGAAAATTGAGACGGAAACAGTGCACTAGACCTATTAAAAGCAAGTTAGAGAACAATCAAAACCCCAGCTTTTCAGACTACACACAAATCTCCTATGTGTGTACCCTCAGACATTCAAAGTATTTGCTCATTATGGTTAATGTGAAAAACTGGTAATTACTATAGGAAAAAAACATAACACAAAAGTGTTGCCGAAAATGTGAAGAAACTGGAAGGCTTCTTCACCATTAGTGGGAATGCAAACTGGTGCAACTGCTATAAGGAAAACAGTATGGCAGGTCCTCAAAAAATTAAACATAGAATTACCGTATGATTCAGCTATCCTATCCCAGGGTATATATCCCGGAGAATTGAAAACAGGATTTTATAAAGGTATTCGTGAACCCACATTCACCACAGCATAATCCACAATATCCTGGAGGCAGAAGCAAACCCAAACGTCCACCGACAGAGAGACCACACAAAATGTGGTCTATACCTACAATGGAATATTATTCAGCCTTGAAAAGGAAGGAAATTCTGACCCATGCTACAATGAACCTGAGGACATGATGCCAAGTGAAATAAGCCAGTCACAGCAAGGCCTAGTGTATGACTCCACTTAGACACAGTTATCTGAAGCAGACAAATACAGAGAAACAGAAAGTAGATGACGGCTGCCAGGACTGGGGTGAGGGGCAGGGAATGCGAAGCTATTTAACAGGTATAGAGTTTCATGTTTGTTAGGGAAAAAATGTTCTGAAGACCTATTGCATAACAATGTGAATATACTCAACATTTCTAAACTGTACACTTAAAAACAATGGCAAATTTTATCTTTTAACCACAATTTAAAAATTTTTTGATGATATGAAAGAAGAAACAATAGGCAAGAGAGAAGCCAATGGAAGATTAACTCTCTACAGACGAACTTTTGTCTTGTTTGCTTTAACAATGTCAAAAGATTTCTCACAACATTCCTTTTTTGAGACGTTCACTGCAAACCAGCCTATTTAAAGGGCTCTTAGGTTCCAGAAGGGTCCTTGTAAACTGTGAATCAGTGTCCCCACGTCATTAGGCTATCCTGGAAAAGGGCTCTCCAAGGAGATTTTGCTCTATGAATTATCAAAATTACTGTTAAGTTCTTGGAAAGTGCCGATTCACGACTCCTTCAACTTCTTCCTGTAAGACCCAACAGGAAACGCCAAAGAAAGAACATATCCTTTCCATTTGGCTTTAGGATTAAAGAGATTTACTTTTCAGTGACGCACACACAAAGTTTATCCTCCAAACAGTATTTCACGTTAGTGACTGATCACAGCTCACATTAACTTTGTCTAAAATAAGGTCAAAATAACCACCAGTATTACAGTATCAGAGTATTTTTGACATTTTCAAGTAAATTCAGATACCTCCCCTCTGCAAACAGACATTTCAAATAAGACCATGTCTTTCTATTTCTAGCTCTGTATGTAATAAATACAAACTTAATGTAAATTATGGCACATCCAGGATATTTTAATAATATATATCATTAATGCAAAGGAAAAGAAAAACATAAAAAGGTAGAGAAGTATAGTGTGCACTTGAAATGCCTCTTTCACCTTCTCATGTGTGTCAAGATAAAGGACTAGGTAATTCCAAATGCAGAACTAAATGGTAATTCTTATTCCTCCGTGAAAGGCAATCAGTTACACCTTTGCTTGAACAAGTATTTCCTCTACCAAGTCACTTAGAAGTTTCAGGGAAAATGGTATCCCTGGCTGCTATCGTCTTCCTTACTCCTTGCAATAATGACCACCATCAACTTCTGGTTCTACACAATATCAGACTACTTCACAGCACAGACAGGACAGAAGTGGCGAACCTACCCAGTTATATTCTCTATCTGATAAAGGTTACAATGACCATCCTAAAACCTGGGAAGTAAGAGGATCAGTTGGCTCAGTAATTTTACAATGGATATTCAGAGAACCCTGTTGATTTGCTGTTATCTTACTAAAAGCCAGGAGGCTAATTCATCAGCGAGGGAAGAGGAAGATAGGAATGAACACTAAGCAAATAACTATCTAAAGCTATGCTTTAAGACAAACTTCCATAATAGATAAATCATTTCTTAAGTAAAAACAACAGTGTTTTTTTTTTTTTTTAAGCACTCAGAGTTCACTACAAAATTCTTCTGAAGTGAACTTGTTTATCCAAATGGCAGGCTTTGATAAGATCAATTTTAACGTTTGACCTATAATCCCAACAACTTAAGGTCAAATTGCTACACATATCATGACGAGGAATATAAACATACAAAGGTTCATGACTTATTCACTTCAAATTGTTCTTATGCGAATGTTCAAGAAACATGAAATCCCATGAACAAGGATCTCTGCTAGTACAAAATCCAATCATAGGAACTCAACACAATGAATCCAACTCTTTTGAAAACAAATACACAGGCAAACCAAAACTGCATGAAAAAACATAAGGGCACCAGCAAGCTGCGACAAACCACACGCCCCAGTCTTGGGGAAAAAATCGAAACAGGCCGATATGCTATGCTATGCTAAGTCACTTCAGTCGTGTCCGACTCTGTGCGACCCCATAGACGGCAGCCCACCAGGCTCCATCGTCCCTGGGATTCTCCAGGCAAGAACACTGGAGTGGGTTGCCATTTCCTTCTCCAATGCATGAAAGTGAAAAGAGAAAGTGAAGTCGCTCAGTCATGTCTGACTCTTAGCAACCCCATGGACTGCAGCCTACCAGGCTCCTCCGTCCATGGGGTTTCCCAGGCAAGAGTACTGGAGTGGGGTGCCATTGCCATATGTGCTAAGAAAAACCAGAGTAGTCCTAAGTGACAGTAATGCCGTTAGACAAAGGAATGAAAATGGTGTCAACCTATCTTGAATAGAAGGGCTGTGCTCAGAGCACAGAACTCCATCTGAAGACTTCCCAGAAGAGCAATCCGGTCAGGAAAGGAACTGGAAACCATGGCACATAAAAATGGTTGATCAAAGTAGATATGTTTATCCTAAAGAGAAAAATACAAGGGCTTGGGGGAAACTTGACAGCACATTTAAAATACTTTCAGAGCTGCCCTGTTCAACCAAATGCACAAGCACGTTCAGTTGTGTCCAACTCTGTGACTCCATGGGCTGCAGCTCACCAGGGTCCTTTGTCCACAGGATTTTCCAAGCAACAATACTAGAGTGGGTTGCCATTTCCTCCTCCAGGGCATCTTCCTGACCCAAGTATCAAATCCATATTTCTTTGTGTCTCCTACACTGGCAGCAGATTCTTTACCACTGGTGCCACCTGGGAAGCCCCTATACAAGGAGTAGGTTAACTATGTCACCATCCAACTAGGCAGGAATAGCATCAAGCATGGAAGTCACAGTTCCAGGTGTGTTGA
The DNA here is from genome assembly GCA_935064755.1 of Tragelaphus eurycerus. Taxonomy (NCBI): domain Eukaryota; kingdom Metazoa; phylum Chordata; class Mammalia; order Artiodactyla; family Bovidae; genus Tragelaphus; species Tragelaphus eurycerus. Next base: position 2,746,044 of record CAKXYN010000034.1, on the reverse strand, counting down.
ACCACTGGAAGTGTCTATAGTAAAACAGAATACCTTGAAGAACAGAAAGCTCCTGGCAGTAGGAAACGTTTAAAGGATTCAGAAAAATGAAAACCCTGGAGTCATTACTTTTCTGAACCTCGGGGCCAGAAGCTTTCTATTCTCTAAGTTAGTCTGTTTTACTATGAAGAGATATTTTCTTCAAATGAAAAAGGGGGATAATTATTGGAAACAAATTCCAAATAAGGACTTAAAGAGATGTCAAAAACGGTTCCTTTCATGAATTTATCCATATTCCAAATTTTTCCATCTTGCATCAGTATATAACTGATTTAAATAATCTAACCAAAAATTGTTTCTTTTTCTCCCAGTCACCAACTTACCTTTGAAACCTTTTCAAGATCATTTCTGATAGAGTCTTCCATAACTCATCACCCCACACACACATACATACACACACACACACACACACACACACACAGACTGTGCACACATCCTCACTGGCTGCTATCTCTTTAAGCTTTCATGGTTTTCTGTGTATATCACCCAACATACTACTCATTGCCCCATAAGGATTATTGACATGAACAGAATTCTAAGTTAGAGCTTAAGACTTTAACTTTAGAAAGTCATGCACCATAACGAATTAGTACTCCTGAATTACAAATATCTATGAAATTTATGAAAAGAACTAAATCAAAATCAGATCAGATCAGATCAGATCAGATCAGTCGCTCAGTCGTGTCCGACTCTCTGCGACCCCATGAACCGCAGCACGCCAGGCCTCCCTGTCCATCACCAGCTCCCGGAGGTCACTCAGACTCACACCCATCAAGTCAGTGATGCCATCCAGCCATCTCATCCTCTGTCGTCCCCTTCTCCTCCTGCCCTCAATCCCTCCCAGCATCAGAGTCTTCTCCAATGAGTCAACTCTTCGCATGAGGTGGCCAAAATACTGGAGTTTCAGCTTTAGCATCATTCCTTCTAAAGAAATTCCAGGATTGATCTCCTTCAGAATGGACTGGTTGGATCTCCTTGCAGTCCAAGGGACTCTCAAGAGTCTTCTCCAACACCACACTTCAAAAGCATCAATTCTTCGGTGCTCAGCCTTCTTCACAGTCCAGCTCTCACATCCATACATGACCACAGGAAAGACCATAGCCTTGACTAGGCGAACCTTTGTTGGTAAAGTAATGTCTCTGCTTTTGAATATGCTATCTAGGTTGGTCATAACTTTCCTTCCAAGGAGTAAGCGTCTTTTAATTTCATGGCTGCAGTCACCATCTGCAGTGATTTTGGAGCCCAGAAAAACAAAGTCTGACACTGTTTCCACTGTTTCCCCATCTATTTCCCATGTAGTGATGGGACCAGATGCCATGATCTTCGTTTTCCGAATGTTGAGCTTTAAGCCAACCTTTTCACTCTCCACTTTCACTTTCATCAAGAGGCTTTTTAGCCCCTCTTCACTTTCTGCCATAAGAGTGGTGTCATCTGTATATCTGAGGTTATTGATATTTCTCCCAGCAATCTTGATTCCAACTTGTGTTTCTTCCAGTCCAGCATTTCTCATGATGTACTCTGCATATAAGTTAAATAAACAGGGTGACAATATGCAGCCTTGACATACTCCTTTTCCTATTTGGAACCAGTCTGTTGTTCCATGACCAGTTCTAACTGTTGCTTCCTGACCTGCATACAGATTTCTCAAGAGGCAGGTCAGGTGGTCTGGTATTCCCATCTCTTTCAGAATTTTCCACAGTTTATTGTGATCTACACAGTCAAAGGCTTTGGCATAGTCAATAAAGCAGAAATAGATGTTTTTCTGGAACTCTCTTGCTTTTTCCATGATCCAGCGGATGCTGGCAATTTGATCTCTGGTTCCTCTGCCTTTTCTAAAACCAGCTTGAACATCAGGAAGTTCACGGTTCACATATTACTGAAGCCTGGCTTGGAGAATTTTGAGCATTACTTTACTAGCGTGTGAGATGAGTGCAATTGTGCAGTAGTTTGAGCACTCTTTGGCATTGCCGTTCTTTGGGAATGGGATGAAAACTGACCTTTTCCAATCTTGTGGCCACTGCTGAGTTTTCCAAATTTGCTGGTATATTGAGTGCAGCACTTTCACAGCATCATCTTTCAGGATTTGGAATAGCTCCACTGGAATTCCATCACCTCCACTAGCTTTGTTCGTAGTGATGCTTTCTAAGGCCCACTTGACTTCACATTCCAGGATGTCTGGCTCTAGGTCAGTGATCACACCATCATGATTATCTGGTAGCTGGTTAAATGAAATTCCATAAACTGCTCACAAATAGAAAAAAAATAAAACTTATACTTGGAGAACTAAATCATGTAATAGTGTGTGTGTGTGTGTGTATGTGTGTGTAAGATGAGGGGGTACTTACTATTTTTGAGAATCTGGTAGAATCAGATTTTTTCCTTTTTCTGTTCTTGTGGACACAAAAGACCACTGACAGTAACTCCCTTACCTCCAACGCTCATGTAATAATCCTTGATACACCTAATTTTCTACAAGCTGTGGAAATTAAAAGTTCCCAGGATTCTATTACTGGGTCTAATGCCAATCACAGAATTTCAGACTTAGAAGGTAACTTAGAGACCATCTAGTTCCCTCATTTTACTGCTTAGAAAAGTAAAATGACTTGACAATGAAGGATTCTGAACAGTTTTTCCACTTTTTCTTTTCAAATCATAAATAAAATACAGGTTCAATCACCTCATGGACGTCATTGCATTGGTTTAGGACCACCTGAGATTCATGACTGCTCATGAATCTTAAAGGAACTCACACTTGGAAGTCATCACCACTTAGACAACATGGGTACAATGCCAAGTCTTACGTGCACAATGGCAAAAATCAGAACACAGGAGTTCTAGGTCCAGTCAACAACTATAATAGTGAATCAATTATGGTAAAAACAGCTATCATGTCATAAACTCCTACTGCATTTTAGTTGATTCGATCCAACACATACAATCATGCCATCATCCCAATGACCCTGCTATGGCAAATAAAAGATGGATGAGGCCAAAGAGACTCATTCTACCCAAAGACAATGTCTCAAAATGCAGAGTCTGGATTTAAACCCCAACCTGACTTCAAAGCTTGTCCACTCTTTGCTGTGCCACTTTGCTGCCTTTCAGATCCTCAAAGCTGTTTCAATTTCCACAAGAAAAATGAAAGTGTTAGTCGCTTAGTCAAGTCCAACTCTTTGCGACCCCATGGACCGTAGCCCACCAGGCTCCTCTGTCCAAGGAATTCTTCAGTTCTCTAGGAAGTTTCCAAATGTTCAGAAAGGCATACCCAATGAAAAGCAGTATGGTTCACTAAAACAAGCAAGGGCTTAGAAGCCAGGCCCACTAGGCTTAAGACTCCTGACACCATCACTCACTGGTTCTGAATAACCCAGGGCACACAGATTAGAGAGGTATTATGAGAAGCTTAACAGGGCAGAATTTTGAGAAATGAAGTCTTACTAAGAGTTACTCATAAATCATCACCCTTAAAATTCACAGAAGAGTATAATCTTCGGATGGAACCCGATAAATCATTCCAAACAACGGATGACAACCCTAGAAAGAAAAAGCTCACCCTGAAAAAAGGATAATTTTAAAATTCAAACATAAGAGAACTCTCTCTTTTGCCTCCCTTGTGGGTGTTTATTTTGTTTCACAATTAAGTGGCCATTGGAAGAATAAGTTTTTTCAAAGTTCTGGAAAGTCATCTTAAATTAGGCCCCGGAAAGAAATGGAATCTCTTTTAGTAATGACTCTTGTTTTCTTTGAAAGTTCATGTTTGGGTCAGCCAAGTTTTAAACGGTAAAATTATATTGCTGTGTTGTTATTCAAGTTTGGGGGTGGGGTGGGGGTGAGGCTGCTAGCTGTTTGGATCACTGTGGGACAGCTTATCTGGTTTCTATACTCAAAGAAGGGTCTATTCTTAGGCAGAAGTCATCATCATTTTAGAGGAGCAGAAGCTTGCACTGGATTTCTATTGAACATTCCACACGGGAAAACTCAGAAAGTCTAGCTCTCCAAATAAAAGCTGTCTTCAGAGCTTGGGTGATTTTTCTTGAGTCAATGGAATGTCCAAGCTCAAGAGTTTTGCTTTTGTTGTTTTCCTACATTGCAATATAGCCAGATAGAAAGCAACTGTGTAAGAATATTTTCCCATTTATTTATTCCTTGCCTTGTTCTATCAAGAATGAAGCCATAAATAGTAACAAATAATTGAAACTACCAAAGTTACAAATGAGCCAAGAATCTGTACTTGGTTTTATTACAGTAGCTACTATTAAACTATTAGCCATATGACTAAATAGGCATACCATACTCTCATGCTATATTTAATGAAGTCTGTCTGATTTTAATATTGTCATCTGCTTTTAAAATAACTACCTTCAAGGAGACAGTCACTGTAGCCACAGGAACAAAGAAAGTGGCCTGGTTGACAGGAAGGCAAAACAGGTAAGCGACATTAAGTTAAAGGCAATAGTCCTCAAGGGATTAAAAAAATCACTCCAAGGAGGATTTAAGTAGCCCTTGGCACCAACATCGTCAAGAACATCAAAAGAAGTCACAAGCACCTCTGAGGTCGGTACCTGTCAGGGCCACATCAGAGGTCCTGGTGGAAGATGCCTTGCTTAAGAGTAAAAGAATAAATAAATAATGCAAATGAGATGCAGGGCTGCTGACCTGACTGCAATTTTCCACCTAACCAAAGACTCGGGACATCTCATCAAAAGGATGGAAAATCTTAACTTTTCGACCAAAGGGTCACTTTAAACAACTATCAGATAATAAGTCAAATTAAAGGTTGGTTCTAAAGAAAAGTGATCTTTGACTGGTTGAACCAAAAATTTTAAGTCTTTTCCTTTTTTATTATTTTTGTACCGGGTCTGTACCGGGTCTTCGTTGCTTCGCAGGCTTTTCCATAGTTGCGGCGTGGGAGCATCTAAATGTGGGGGCTTCTCCTGTTGTGGCTCCCGGGCTCTGGAGCACAGCCTCAATAGCTGGGGCGCATGGCTTAGCTGCCCTGCAGCATGTGGGAACTTCCAGGACCAGAGATTAAACCTGTGTTGACAGGTGGATTCTTTACCACTAAAAGCCACCAAGGAAGCCTTTAAAAGTGTCTTCTTGACAACAAAACTGTATGATCTGTCATTCATATACTGATAAGCACTCTAATTCAACTAAAGAGAAGAGAGTGAATGGAGTTGGCTTTTTTCATTTTAAAACCATTTTTACTATATAGTAAATCATACCCACATGTAATTATTTATCCTCCTACATTGTCACCTGCTTATCACCTTCACTGAGAAAATGGCCTTGCTTTTGTCTAAGTTTCAGCAGCTTGTACAGTGCCAAGTACATGAGAGACACTTACTACACCTTACCAGAATTATAAGGGAATTATAAGAGATGGGTTTTCAAAAAAATGCACAGCATGTTCATCCATAGCTCAAGAAAAGTAAATGAAGAGGAAACAAGAAGCTAAAATTTTGCCCTTTGTCATTACTCAAGAGGGAAATATGTATCTTATTGGGGCTTTGCGTTGTCGAACAGAACATTGTAAAGCAATTATCCTCCAATTAAATAAAAAATAAAAAGCCCAGTATCTGATAAAAATAATAAAGAGTGTTAGTACATGTCTCTCAAAGCTACTCATAGATTCTCAAACACATATAAAAGGATTATTGCATGATTATGCCACTTTTTCCAATCAGTAACTGAGACAGCTACCAGGAACTCAAAACACTGGTTCCTCCATATAATACTTCAATACCACTATTTTTTAAATGCTCTCGTTATTGCATTTCTGTTCTTTGATATGCTATTTACTTTGTAATATACAGTGGAGGAATGGATAAAAGTTATTTAACAACTCACTAGAAGATTGGCTCTTTATTAGATTCCAAAAACGTGTCCAAAAAGCACATTTCAGGGATATGCGTGATGAAGTCTCTGCTTTCACCCCTCAAATATCCTGATTCCACATGAAGCACAGAATCAAGACATGCAACTTGTTGTTTCTTAGAGAAATACTACAAGTTTAGAACAAGTAGTATGGTTCTCTCCTGTGCTGCCAACAGTGACAAAAGGAATTGTGAGATTTCACACTTTCAAAATTTGCTAAGCGTAGATTATATAACCATATAGTTACAACAAAAGGAACCCTCTGTGAATCAAGTTACTAGGGCTCAGGAATTTAATTTATAAACCACTAGCATTTAATTCGGGGAAGGCAATGGCACCCCACCCCAGTACTTTTGCCTGGAAAATCCCATGGACGGAGGATCCTGGTAGGCTCCAGTCCATGGGGTCGCTAAGAGTCGGACACGACTGAGCAACTTCACTTTCACTTTTCACTTTCATGCACTGGAGAAGGAGATGGCAACCCACTCCGGTATTCTTGCCTGGAGAATCCCAGGGACAGGGGAGCCTGGTGAGCTTCCGTCTATGGGGTCACACAGAGTCGGACACGACTGAAGCGACTTAGCAGCAGCATTTAATTACTTCTAGAGCACTTTCTCCTTCCCTTTTTTCATGTGAAAAGTAGTTTAAAATTCACAAATTGACCCACACTTTGAAAAAGGAGACAATAGCAAGTATATACCTTTTTTTTAAAGCATGTAAATCTGGAGATAATAGTACCATTTATTGGGCTGCTGAGCTTATAAACTATGTAGACATTAAGAAGCCAAAACATGAAAAAGAGAAGCAAGAAGCTGATGAAAGTGGGGAAGAAGGCTCAAGAAGGATGGGGGTGTGTGTGTGTGTGTGTGTGTGTGTGTGTGTGTGTGGGTGTGTGTGTGTGTGTGTGTGTGTGTGTGTGTGTGTGTGTGTGGGTGGGTGGGGGTGTGTGTGTGGGGGTGGGGGGTGTGTGGGTGTGTGTGTGTGTGGGGTGGGGGTGTGTGTGTGTGTGTGTCTGATTTGCCATGTTGTATGGCAGAAACCAACGCAGCACTGTAAAGGAATTATCTTCCAATTAAAAATAAAGAAATTGACAAAAGGGATCGCTTGCTGGGTGACCTAACAACTCCTTCCGCCCCTCCCCCCAAAAGAAACTTGATAAAGATGTACTGAGACCTACTATAATTGATTAAACTTTGACTGAAAAATAAGATTATAGACTTTTTTGTATTTCCCTACAAAAATTGGGGGACATAGATATTGCTCACTGAATGATGTAGTTAAGGCTTCCAATACTGTCATTAGCTGAATTGTTTTACTTTTTTAAAAGGGAAAAGTAAATACCCTTCCAGGAGGTCTGGATTTCACGGCTTTTAATTTAGACATAATTTAGTTTTGCAAGCATAAAAGAGATACTGCCTGGGGAGTCCAGGCAGCAAGGTGCATGCTGGAAGGCAGATGCTCTCGTCTTGCACAGAGACCATGGGCTCTCCAGCACCCTCTCATCCCGAGCCAGTCACACAGCTATCCATGTGACTCACGGGAGGACCGGCGGCATAGAACCATCCCACCTTCAGACACAATGTTACACGGCAAATCAAGCCAGTCTCTGGACCTCGGTCTCCTTATTTAAAAAAGGAGAAAAGGCTGCACCAGCGACGCTCCTTCCAGTTCTAAAACAGGATTAGGACATTTATGACTTTAGCAGGATGTCTCTAGCTTGCCTACAAACAAAACACACACAGGAAGAAACCTCGAAGACATTTTCTTCTCACCACCTTTGACTTGTCTTAGAAGCAGAAGCAAATGCTTTTGTGATTAAGTGTTTCTTAGGGATTCCCACAGGGCCGAATGTTACTGGTGGGGCTACACATGGTGGTGACCCGTTCCATTTCCCAAAGCTTGCTAGCAATGCTCTGAAAGTGATGTAAAAAACACAAGGCTGTGAACACATTTAAACTACACCTTAAAACTGTGTGTGTGTTCTTTAGGGAAAGAAAAGAAAGTCTTATATTCCCACAGTACTTGGTTTTTTAAAGTCTTTTTATTTACATTGGAGTAAGGCTACTTAATTGGAGAAGGCAATGGCACCCCACTCCAGTACTCTTTGCCTGGAAAATCCCATGGACAGAGGAGCCTGGTAGGCTGCAGTCCGTGGGGTCGTGGAGAGTCAGACACGACTGAGCGACTTCACTTTCACTTTACACTTTCATGCATTGGAGAAGGCAATGGCAACCCACTCCAGTGTTCTTGCCTGGAGAATCCCAGGGACAGCGGGGCCTGCTGGGCTGCCGTCTATGGAGTCACACAGAGTCGGACACGACTGAAGCAACTTAGTAGCAGCAGCTGCAGCATGACTACTTAACAGTGGTATGTTAGCTACAGGTGTACAGCAAAGTGATTCAGTTATATCCACAGAAATACCCATTCTTTTTCAAAGTCTTTTCCCATTTCGGTTATTTGAGAATACTGAGTTGAGTCCCCTGTGCTATATACAGTAGGTCCTGGTTGGTTATCTATTTTGAATAGATAATTGTGGTAATGTAATATGTCAGTTCCAAACTCCCCATCTATCTCCCCTGCCCCTTCTCTCTGGTAACCACAGGTTTGTTCTTTTAAGTCTCCCACAGTACGTACCTACTTCTAACTGTTTTAAAGCCCTCACATAGTTCACAGTTAATACTAATACGGAGACAGATAGTAGGCTGAAAGTATAGGGTGTCCTACCAAGCCTCTTGGGGTGCCTTATAAATGCTAGATTGGTTGGACAGTACAGCATTGACTACATTTCTTTAAACAATGTTATCTCCAATTACAGCTGGATTACTTAAGAGTTTTTCACTCAGTAATATAACTGCTTAACATTATGACTAATCATGATGGTTAGCACTTGCTGACTAGTTTACCACGTACTAGGCAGAACAGGCATCCACCTGCCACCAGAAGCCTACAGATGAGGAAACAGAGGCAGAGAGAAGTCATTTCCTCACAAGGTCATGAAGGCAGAACCTGCACTCTGCCTTCCTGACCTCACGGCCTACCTGTCTATAAACGCTGGACGGCAAACCTACCAAGCATCCAACGCCATTCCGAAGGATTAAGATAATTAAGACAAGCGCTTGGTTTACAGGTGGTGGAGCCTGTCAGACTTTTAAGAAATAATTACAACACAGTATGTGCGCTGTAACCCAGGCCTTTAAACATTGCTGTGGCAACACAGCAAAGAGAGAGGAGAGGCTGCCTGGGAGTTCAGCCAGGCTTCCATTTGAGCTGGGTATTGAAAGATGAGCACGCATTCCTGGGGAGCAGGAAGAATGGAAGGGCATTCCAGGTGGAGAACAGCATGTGCCAAGGTACATAAAGGTGAGCAAACCCACGGAATCCAGTGGGGCAGGAGGGGAGAGAAGGCACGCCACGGACAGGAGTTTCCAGGCTCGCTCACTGGACCCCTTTCTGCCTCATCCTACCTGACTAAAGGTGGCTAGGAAAGGGCCCACTGACAGCTGTCTCCTACAGCAACGGTCCCCAACCTTATCAGCACCAGAGAACACTTTTTTGGAAGACAATTTCTCCATGAATAAGGGTAGGGGGATGGTTCTGGGATGATTCAAATGCATTATATTTGTTGTGCACTTTAGTTCTACTATTATTATTACATCAGCTCCATCTCTGATCATCAGGCATTAGATCCCGGAGGCTGGGGAGCCCTGTCCTACAAGGGTAATATCTAGTGGAGTTTAAAGGAATATCTTTTCTTCCCTTCTGAGATAACACTTCCCCAGAGTCAAATAGTCCCGGGGTGCAAGCAAGAATGTAAGTGATAAACCAACCAGTTAGCTGAAATTTTTAGAGCCAGGCAGGCAGAAGATGGCACACAGAAGGGGAAGGTGACTGGCCCCCATGATGGATTTCCGTAAATTCTGAAGTCTAGGTCTGTGGCCCTTAGGGGGTTAGGAACAAAATTGTGCGTGTGTTTTCTAGGGAGAATATCCACAGGTTTCACCAGATTCTCAAAGGGATCAATGACCCCTCAAATCAACAATCACTGCTTTCAAGCAGACCAGACCTCCCCGTAACTTATAACACCTGGGGCAACCCTAAGACATAATAAGTTTAAAAAAAAAAAAATCAGTGCAAGCAAAATGAGAAAGTATTCGTGCCTCTTGAGCTTTACTTGAAAAGCTGAGAAACACGTTAGTTAGCTTAAGGCTCTGTTCAAAAGGCCTTTAAGATCTGAGATAGTTATGTTTGCCTAACTTTACTCAGGTCATATTATGCAAGCGGCCACCTATTCAGGACCCCAAATGTTCATGATTTACTGATAAGGCATAAACTCACCAATTTGTAATCTAACTCTCCTAAGAAAACCTGCCCTCTAAACGGGGAAGACCCAGAGGAAATCCAAGAAGCTGGATTCACAGGCTGGGTACTTAATTAACTTCTCGAAACTAATATTTAAAAGAAAACTTAAAAATAAACCATACCTCAGTGAGACTCGCTCTTAATTTTCTACCACAAGATTAAAAGGATGACTGCCCTCTGAGGAATAATAATCACCAAAGAGTCTGAAATCACAAGAAAGCTTATATGCAGATTGGCAACTGGGTCCCCTGGTGGAATGTGAACATTGCTAACCCAGCATGTCATCAGGATCACATCTTACATCACATCACCAGCATTGCAACATATCACAATTCCTCGGTTGTCAGCATCTTTTCTATTTCTGTTCTATTTCTTTGCTGCACAAAGCCAAGGGATTAGAAGCAACTTTTCATGAAAGACACAGAGACGAGCCTTTGGGCATGCAGCATGCATGAAAGACAGAAGCATGCAGCACGCCCAGCAGCAAACGGCAGAGCGGTGCTCCAAGTTCACAGCCAGCCTGATCACAGAGCTGAGTGAGCTCCGGCAAGTTACCTGCCCTCTCTGTGCTTTCTCCAAGTGTGAAATGGGGATCATGGTTTTAACTCCTCATAGGATTGTTGTGAGAAGTCAGTAAGGTAAGGCTCGTTAAGATGTTTAGAACAGTGTCTGGAAGCTAGTGTTTGACAAATACGTGAAATTACACCAAAATTCCTTGGTTAAGGAAACAAGCTGTTTCAACAAAACTGAGAAGGAAAAGTCATGTTCAGTAACATGCCAATATGCAGGGTAATATGCCTCCTGCTCAGTGTGAAACAAAACACCAAGATAACCGCTACAAGTGCAAATACTGTAACTCTCCATGAAACAAAAAATATTTTTAAGAAGAAAATCATTTAAAAATCAGAAAATCAAACCAAATTAAAGAGACATTTACTGAGCTACTACCAAGTGTTATTCACTATGCTAGATGTTGGTGGTAAAAAAAATTTTATTCTACATATATATCTTTATATCACAGGAGCAGAGAATGCTGAGAGGAGTATTCATGCTTATATCCACTGCAATACACTGAAGAGCTAGGCTTAACTTTTGAAGGGAGACCAATTTCTATCCAAGTAATAATGGAGCAGTGTAGGGACTTCCCTGGTGGGCCAGTGGTCGAGACTTCATGCTTTCAATGCAGAGGACGTGGGTTTGATCCTTGCTCAGGAAAACGAGATTACACATGCCATATGATATGGCCAAAAAACTTAAAAAAGGTTTTGTGGAGTAGTGTTCCTTAATAATGGGCTCATGCTATTGTTGAGTATTTTCTCCAGGAAAATAAAGTAGGAGTGTCAAAAATTTTGGAAGCAGCCATGTTTCGAGGAACAGAGAGTACGCTGATATAATTTAACTGTAGAATTTACTGCTCTTTTACCTTAAAGTTTACTAAGAATTAAAAATAAGATCCTTTAGGTCAAGCTCTGAGTCAGACACTCTGCCACATGTTTTACATACAAGGTTACTTCACAGTTCCATGAAGTAGATACTATCATTTTCTTAAAGACAGATGAAAAACTATCGTTTTAGAAAGGTTAAAGCTCACCTAGCTAGCAGGCAAAACACATTATGAACCTAATAACTGCACCTCAAGTGATTTTCTTTACAAAACTCGTTTAGTATTTCTTTCTTTGGCTGTGCTAGGTCTCTGCTGGGGTATGTGGAATCCACCCTGACCAGGGATCGAACTCAGGCCCCCTACATTGGGAGCATGGAGTCTTAGCCTCCGGACCATCAGGAAAGTCCCCTGAAGAAACTGATTTATAATTAAATGTTCTCCGTCACAAAAACCAGCCTTATTGGCTGATTTCTCCATAACCTGTCCTCATCCCTTTCTCCATCATGACTCCCTTCCAAATAAATAATAATAAAAGTAGTCATGATAATGGTAGCTCTGTACTTGTAGAACACATATTTACAATCCAAGGAGGCACACTCTCTATTACTACTGCTATAATCTGTATGCAACCCTGTGTCAGTCGCTCAGTCATGTCAGAGTCTTTGGGACTGCATGGACCGTGACCCACTAGGCTCCTCTGTCCATGGATTTCTCCAGTAAGAATACTGGAGTGGGTTGTCATTCCCTTCTCCAGGGGATCTTCCTGTCCCAGGGACTGAACCCATGTCTCCCTCATTGCAGGCAGACTCTACCCTCTGAGCCACCAGGGAAGCCCATATACAGCCCCCTATGTGGTATATTTTGTGATTGGCAATTTACACAGGGAGACACAGCCTCAAAGAAATCAAGTAACTTGCCCAAAGTAACATAGCTGTTAACTGACAATGCCAGCAGAGGAGACAGGGTTCAAAACCTACACTGGTATGCCAATGTAGGCACTCTGAAGAAGTTGCTATGCTATGCTAAGTCACTTCAGTCGTGTCCGACTCTGTGTGACCCCATAGACGGCAGCCCACCAGGCCTCCCTGTCCCTGGGATTCTTTAGGCAAGAACACTGGAGTGGGTTGCCATTTCCTTCTCCAATGCATGAAAGTGAAAAGAGAAAGTGAAGTCGCTCAGTCATGTCCGACTCTTAGCGACCCCATGGACTGCAGCCTACCAGGCTCCTCCGTCCGTGGGATTTTCCAGGCAAGAGTACTGGAGTGGGGTGCCATTGCCTTCTCCCTGAAGAAGTTGAAAGGTCATCTAAATTTTCTGAACGCAGACCCAGAGTAAAACTCTCCACCATCCCGAAAACTTTCTTCTCGACTGATCCCTGAGTCTGCTCACAGAAAAGTTAAATCTTATTCTTTCAGCACGTTCCCACCCCCACCCCCCACCCGATCGACTCTGCAGATTCTTGGGTCCCGTTGAGCGCCAGTGCGTCTGAGATGGAAGCAGGGATGAAGAACTAAAGAGAGAAGAAAGAGAGGCAAAGACCATAAAGAAGAAACGGAAGGGAAGTGGCCGTTTTCCCAGTAATAGATTTTCCCTGGGCCCTTGGAGCTCCGCCCACCCTGGCGAACAAGGAGAGTCAGAGTCTAACCCAGACTCCAGGCTTCCCTTTCTAGACCCTTCCTCACTCTCCCTCCAAGGTAGCTGGGCAACCAGACCCCATGTACACAAAGAGGAAAGAGGTGCCAAGCCCTGCCACCAGGGCTTCCAACAAAAGCAGAACTGATGACCTATAAATACCCGCAAGGTGACGGAAACACGGAACAACGAGATAAGGGACACAGCACAGATGTCTGAGCGTCTGGATCTCTAGTCCGGGTAAGAATTTTAAAAGCCCTGGTAAGACACTGATGGGCAGCAAGTTGGAGGGCTAGGTAGGGACACCAGATACCTAATCCCATGGCGATGCTGTTCAAGAGCAAAGAGGCCAAAAGTGAGGTTGAACAGCTCTGCTATGAACACAGCCATGGAGGAGGGTGTGGACTCTGTAATATATACCCATTTCAGCTGCTCCAAGGTCTTTGGGCCAGGTCCTGTTTCTCAATCCTGCTTTCCCTTGTTTTTTTTTTTTTTTTTTTTTTTTTAATATGGACCATTTTTTAAAGTCTTTATTGAATTTGCTACAATATTACTTTTGTTTTATGATTTGGTTTCTTGGCCAGGAGGCATATGGGAGCTAAGGCTCCCCAACAAGGGATCGAACTCACAGCCCCCTGGCATTGGAAGAGAATATCTTAACCACTGGACCATGAGGGAAGTCCCCCTCAGCCCTACTTTAGTGGGGATTAATGGACACATGACCTCTTTAAAACAAACTAAACTGGAAAGGCACTTACTCCAGACAGTAAGATTCCTGTTTAATGAGTTCCTCTAGCATGAAGAATGGACAAATACTAACTGAAAATGAACACACATCCATTCAATACCATGAAGAATATTTCCATTTTAAGAAGGGGCTTTTTATTTTTTAATTTTTTTACATATTTGTTCTGCAACTTCTTGTGTGTTAGGCTACATAAGAGAACATAATGGCAATGAGCCCAAGTAGGAGGATTTCAAAATCCACCCTCGAATGTCTAACTTTGTTCATAAAGACACATCTGGGTTTCTCTTGTACATTAAGTTCCTACAAAAGGAAGTGCCATGGAACTTTCTCATCCCTAAACAAAGCCCAGGTTTGTGTATAAAAGTAACAGTAGATAATCCAACACATCCCTGCCCAAACGCTGCTGCTTCTAACAAGCTCTCCTCAATACCCTGCCCAGCGATTATTTTTATCTGTTATAGCAATTAACCTTTTCTAACCTCCGTTTGGCTCAGACGGTAAAGAATCTGCCTATAACGCATGAAATGTGGGTTTGATCTCTGGGTCAGGAAGATCCCCTGGAGGAGGGCATGGCAACCCACTCCAGTATTCCTGACTAGAGAATTCCACGGACAGAGGAGCCTGGGGGGCTACAGTCCATGGGGTTGCAAAGAGTCGGACACGACTGGGCAGCTAACATTTTCAACACTTTCAACCTCCATTTAATACTTTCCACCTAGCCCACAAGCGACCTGAGGGCACTGCAATAGTAGATACATAGATTAACACAGAAATCTTCTAAAGAATCATCTATGTGATACTGTATTTTCAAATTTAAATACTAATATAGTACTCAGATATGACATTTGTACTTTAACGCATTTTTTAATGGGAAAGACATGTGCACACACCAATGACAAAAACACTGTAGAGGATGCAAGAAAACATCACGAGAAAGAGGAAGCCAAGTAATGCCTACATTTGCTCCAAATAATTTTACTTCAAAAATGATTTAGTTCAGATGTGCCTGTCCAGAACTAAAGTTACATGAGCCCAGTAGCTGGTGCCTGGTGATAATTTTCTTAGTGCCAGGAAGTTGGTAAGTATGTGATTAGACATGATTCTGCTTCTAGCTCCACCCAAGATGCTATCAGTTCCTTAAACAGAACATTCTGCAGCTGACCAGCCACAGTCAAAAAAAAAAAAAAAAGCCAAATTTTCATACAAGTCACTACAAATTCTCCACACCCCTTTCCCATCCATGCACATTTTTACAGCACAGCACACATTTAAAGCATAAGGGGGAAATCAATGGGAAATAAAATTGGCCACTCTCATGACTTGCAACAGATCAATATTTGAAACTTTTAACTCAACATCAAGAAAATACTAACCAACCTGTCAATTGATTCCAAATTTCTAAACTATTCCTACTTCCTATTCCTAGATACACCCTAGAACTCTCACCTTCCAGCCCTGCACCTCTGAACTACTGAGTCACCTCCACCAGGAAACACACACCACAAAAAACACGTGAGCCTGGCTGACGCGTACAAGCATCTTTTCTAAACTCTATTCAAGCTTTGTGAATGTTCTGCAAGTTGATTCTCTGAATGCATACTAAAATACTCTTTCAGATGATGAAACCAGAAATCCTCAAATGGAGTTTTGCTCAAAGTCAGAATGGCATGCCATCTTCAAAAATTGAGAAATATTTTTCTATTTCATGAAAAATGACCTTATTGAGCTCTATGACCTTCAGCTGCTCATTTCACCTCTCTGGACTTCACTGTCCTCAATTAGTGATTTGTCTGTTTCAAATGCTGCACTATAGAAAAAATTTAAAAAAAAAAAAAAAAACATTTTGAAATGGATTTCGCTATCTGGTGAGGAAAGTCCCCCTTCATAGTTCTTCTTTTTCAAAATTTTCTTGGCTGTCTTTACATCTTTAAGTCCAATTGAACTCTGGAACTAGTTTGTCAAACTCTTTTAAAATTACTTTGAACTTTTTATTGGAATTTAATTTATAAATTAATCTGGAGGAAACTGGCAACATTACAATATACATCCAGGAATATAGTTTCTGTCTCCATTTATTCGAGTCTTTTATGTTCTTTACAATATTCTTCAGGTTTTCTTTCAAGTTTGTTTTACTGCTGCCAAAAATGTATCTCTTAAAATTTCTAATTATTTAATACTGCTTTCCTATGCTGGTAGGTTTAAAAAAAAAAAAAAAAAAGCCTTGTGACGTTGGGCTTATCCTGTTTGGCTACCTTACCGAAGTTTATTATTCTAGGTTTCTTCCCTTTTCAATTGATAATTCTGGATTTTCTAGGCAAACAATCACACCTTGACCTATTCTTAAAAGACAAGCAAAAAACTAGGGGAAATATTTCCAAAATACTTTAGAAAGTACATAAACAATGTTTATAACATATAAAGAGAACCTAGAAATCAATAAGTTAATAGAAAAATAAAGATTATAAATACAGTGAAAGTGTTAGTCGCTCAGTCGTGTCCGACTCTTTGTGACCCCGTGAACTGCAGTCCCCCAGGCTCCTCTGTCCATAGGATTTTCCAAGCAAGAATACTGGAGTGGGTTGCCATTTCCTTCTCCAGGGGATCTTCCCAACCCAGGAATCAAACCCAGGTCTCCTTCATGGCAGGCTGATTCTTTACTCTCTGAGCCACCATTTTATTTATTCTAAGACGAGTAGACGCCTGAAACCCAGAGTCTATATATGCTTCTTCCCATCCTAACTGGTGGGAGCATTCCCAAGATGGATACACTGGACAAAGGATGATTCACACTCTGGATGGGACAGAGTGGGATGGCACAAGACTTCATCGCACTACTCAAAACTGCATGAGATTTAAAACTCATGAGTTATTTCGGGAATTTTCCATTTAAAATGTTGGGTCTACAGTTGACTGTGAGTAACAAACCACAGAAACTAAACCTTGGATAAGAGAGGACTACTAACCAAGTTGTTTAAAAGCACACAACCAGTGAACATATGAAAATGTTCAACTTCACTAATGACAATATAAATTAAAGTGATGAAATGCCTTTTTCCCAGCCAAACACTGCAAAGAAAGATAACATCTGATGTTAAAAAGGAGGTGAAAAAATGAACACTAGATGGAACTGCATATTAATGAGTCTTTTTAGAGGAACATTCAGTATTATCAAAAAATTAAATTCATATAACCTTTTCATCCAGAAAATCCAATTCTAGGAATCTTTACATTATACTCATGTTCCAGAGTTAAAGAGTAAATTTTAAAATGAAATATGGTAAAAAAAAAAAAAAAAAATTTTTTTAAATCCTTAAATATCCTTTAAGTTGTCCAAGTGTATGTAACCTACTAATTTGAATATGCATAATGTACATAAATATAAACTTATTTACTGACATACATGTATCATAAAGAACATGTAGGCAAAATAAAATTTTACATCTTTAATTACATAAGAGCATATTATGGTTGAGTTCTAATAAGTTAAATGCATAAAATGCAACTCTATTACTGTTAGAAATACTAGCACTTTCCTGTCCAAAGATGTATGCATAAAAGATGCTTCCTGCAATAGCATTAGTAATGGCAAAAGTACTGAAAAATAACTTGAATGTCAGCAAAATATACTAGTAAAATATATTAGTGTACATCCATACAACAGATACTATATAACTATTAAAAAGAATGAGGTAAGGCTATACATTCTGATATGCAAGATCTAAGATTTATTGTCAAGTTAAAATAAAAAGAGGGACCAAATCATAATGTACTGCATGTAAGAAGACATTTTTATCTGCATCTAAGTGCAAAGAAAGATGAATATTATATCATTAACTGTGATTACACTTTTGGTACAGGATAGGGTGGGAGGTTGAGGGGGAAATTACATTTTTTTTGCTGCATGTACTTCTGTACTTTGACATACAAAAATCATGTCTTATTACTTTGTACATTATATTAACAATGGAAAAATGAGGAGCCATCGTATTTATGGTCCTTTGCAGCTCTCTAAAAGTTTATGAATAACAGGTTTTCTGAGGAGTCTCCATGTTGATTTCAGTCACTGATTAGTATCAGTTGTCTGGCACTGGGTAGGAAAAGTCCCTGGGAAGTGGAGACAGTGAGAAAGAAAATCGGAATGCATTCAATGATTGCAAACATTCTGTAAACGCTTAAGTACCCAATCAATGTGATCTATTCTGCTCGTTTCTATATGAAAGTAAATCATCTGAACATTTTAAACTTTTCAGAGACCACAAACACTATCAAAAGGTTTTACTGTATTCTGAGATTAGGCAAAAAGATGTATCTGTCCTTTTGACGCACAAGCTTCTCCCACAAAAAGGAAAACATATATGAAAAAACATGGAGGCAGTAGAATGAGGGTCAAAGAATGGATCTGTAGGCCTCAAGAACACTGTATTTCCTAAGGATCAACATTTACACAAACACTGACTCCACTAATGCAGGGCCTTTTCTACCCTTTATCATTTTGTTTAGTTTATTTGTCCAGGTTGATGCGAAACAAACCCAAGACCAAGCAGGGGACATGGCTACTATATATGCAACTCTTTCAAGTCGTAAGTCACTAGTATATCCAGAAACAACACTCTCTATCCTGGCCCCACAGGAATTTCCCAACTCTGAAAATCCCACATTGCAATGTAACATGACTTGGAATGTTACAAAAAGGAATTACTGTATGAAATGAAAATTCAGCCCTATCCAAACTCATTTTAAGTATAAAACTAACACAAAACCACACTGCCAAACCTCAGACACTTAATTCTTGATGAAGAAATCAGATGTCCCTTCCTCTGTACGATGTGCTTCTCATATAGTCCTTCCAAGGAGTCATCCTTCAAAGTCCTGCAGAAATGCAAGCTGAGTGTGCCTCCTGCATCGCAAGCCCTGTGCTAGGCACAGAATGCACAAGCACTGCCATCTAACACGGAAAGCAGTGAACTGCACGGTTCTGGCCCAGGTTTTCCCCAAAACGGAGCTCTTACCGCCATTCAGGGGAGCCCTTCCCCAGGTGTATCCTGACCCCTTCCCTCATTCTCCTTGGAGCACGTTGCCAGAACCTATAACAGCATCTGCCATGGTAGATATTCAATAAAAATGTTTCCTGAATAAATGAATGAGGCAGTGCACTACTAGAGAAGTCAGTGAAGTTCAGTATGATTAAAAGCAGAATCTGCAGGAGACGGGGTCACAGGTGAGGCTACCTAGTGAAAGGATGTGGCCAAAGGTTTTAAGCAGAATAGTAGAGCATATTTCCAATTTCTGAAAGGTAACCCCGGCTGGCCTAAAGATCAAGGACTGTGGCGAGGCAGCACTAGAGACAGAAAGGTGTTTCAAAAGCTGGCACAGAGTGCAGAAAGCTTTGACAGTGGCCTTTCTGATAGCAGCAGGGAAGATGGAGAAAAGTCAACACACTTGAGAGACGATGGGAGGATGAATTGTTGGGCTGCCAGACAGACAGGGAGGGAGGGAGGGAGGAAGAAGCGGGCACCTAGGTAAAGGGTGGCTCAGACGCAGAATACAGGGAAGCAGGTTCAGGGGGGTGTGGATACTGAAGTCAGCTACTGGTCATGGTACGTTTAAGGTGTATGGGAGCCATTCAACAGGAGGTGGTGTGGACACTCAGATATTTGAATCAAGCTGAGGAGAGAAGTCTGGCATAAGGACATCATCCATGGAAGAGTAGGATAATGAGAAGTGAAGACAGAATGGAGGGCTAAGGGATACTACCACTTAAGAACCAAACCAAGGAAGACAGATGAAAAGGAGTGAGGTTAAAGCGGTGGGGGAGGGGGAGAGGGTAAAAGTCCATGGTATCATGAAAGTTAAGGATAGATAGTGTCAAGAATGAGAAAACCCAAAATATAAAATCTGTCACTAGTGGGATAAGTGATTTTTTTAAATTTCCTTCCTTATGCTTTTCTGTTTTTTCCTAGGATCCTTGAAAGTAATGTATTTTGTTATTCCTCTGAAAACTTTAACTGTGTAAAATGTCTAACTGTTATGATAGACTCATAAATTCAAGCGCCACAAACAGTCTTCTATCCTTGGGGCATGTGTTTTGAATTCGTTTTCTGGGTCTGGTGATCTATCTGCTCCAGCTTCGTGACCAGTGACACACATGGCCCAGCCTCCCGGAATCCCAGCAGAGCAGAGCTGGCTGGCCTACACACAGATGGTCCACTGACCTCGGGGTCATGAGCACACTGTTCTCATCAAATGAGCTAACCAGCAACAGACCCAGCCTACTGTGTCCCACTTCCCACCACTACTAAGGCCAAAGTTCCCCAACTCTGCACCATTTCTTATAAACAAGATTGCCTATAAACATTCACACAGATACAGGAGGTACAAGGCTCACCAAAAATATTTGCTCATTGCCTCTAAATAGGACTTAGGTTTACTCACAAGGTACTGCCCTGGCAAGCAGAAGTGTATCATTAATGAAAATGATGATAACCCACTAAGCCGGTATAGTTGCCAATGACTCAGTATCTGTTGTTCTTTTTTAATTAGCTTTTTAATTTTTCTTTTCCTTTTTTGTGCACGCCATGCAGCATGTAGGATTTGAGTTCCCAGACAAGGGATCAAACCCATGCCCCCTGCATAGAAAGCTCAGCGTCTTAACTACTGATCACCAGGGAAGTTCCCCACACACAATACCTGTTGTTCTTTTAATTGAATGATACTTTCAATTAAAAAAAAAAAAAAAAAAGGAAGCCAGGTTTGAACCAAGGTTTCAATACTTCTAGACATCATCAATAAGGATCTAAGAAATAATATTCTAACCTTTTATTCCCTTGTCTCTAGATCCCAAAACATCTTGGACTATTTACACCATTCACCTTTCCTGGAGTAGGCTGAGAGTCGCTATCATCCCCTCTACTTTATAAATTAACCAACTCAAAATATAGGGGTCATTCTGCTTGACATAAAGAGACCCAGAAAGAGACACAGGGTCAATTTGAATAGCACAGTCTTACAAACGGAATGGGCTCCAGACCCAACCTTGGGCTTCAGCTGACTCACTGCTCAGAGGAGGGTGTTGAACAAAAGCACTTCCTGGGTGCCGCCAAGCTCCAAAAAGTTCTGATAAGCATAAATGGACATGTCAAGAGTAAATGGCCAGAGTAAGAAGGAAGACCTTTAAAACCGGCTCGCAAACACTAAGTTTCCATGTTTACACACTGCTATTTGAAAAGCAGTCTGTTTCACAAAGAAAAATGAACAAAAGTTCATAGTCCTCTAGATCGAATATCTGTGCATTTTCATTGATTATTTTAGGAGCGCTATGGGAAAAGTCATAGCTGCTATTTCTTTTTTTAAATACAGCTTTAAAAAAAAGAGGGGGGATTCATTTACTTCAAAATATGTCTTGGGATGAGTAGTCTTCCTTTCCAAAAAAAGAAAATTTAAAAACTTTGACTGGGTTATTTTGTTCAAATGGATTTTACTATACTTGGTTTTCACAGGGAAAGAATCACCGAGGGGCTAAAAATAGATGCAATAAAGCTGAGGGTAAAGTGTTTGTGAGGCTGACACTAACAATTAGGAAAAAAAAAAAAAAAAGTGGTATCACCAGTATTAAAATAAGAAATCGGAGCCCATTCTGGGAAAACTGTCACAGCCTGCCAGTCATCCAGCCTCACGGGCTGGCCCAGCTCCCCAGCAGAGGTCCCTCGGCCCAGTGGACAGCCTTATAAGGCAACCATGCCCAGAAAGGAGATAAGGACACCAGGCACTTAACATTTCCAGAGGCCTCTACAAATGTTAACTCTTGCATCCTCACAGGGCTCTGGGATAACCATTCTACCACCATTTCCAAAAGACGCTGGGCAAGCCAGACACATGACCTCACAGGTAATTATGGCGCATGGCATGGGGAGGTGGCAGGTTTTCTGTTTTTTTTTTTTTTTTAAAAAAAACTTTTTATTTTCAATTGGAGAAGAGCTGATTAATAATAATAATGTTGTGAGGGACTTCCCTGGTCCAGTGGTTAAGACTCTGAGCTCCGGATGCAGGGGACCCGGCTTCAAACCTCGGTCAGGGAACTCGATCCCACATGCCGCAATTACAAGCCGGCACAGCCAAAGAAACAAAACACAACAGTGCTGAGAGCTTCCCGTGGGCAGCCAAGGGGCTCAGCCACACACGTGCGTGCATCCATTCCCCCCCAAACCCCGCTCCCAGCCTGGCCTGGCAGCCCTTCTCGGGCGCCTTGCTCAGGGCCTGACAAGCCTCAGCTTTATCAGGAACCGAGTAATCGCTTTCCTCCTCATGAACAGGAAGGAGGAGGAAAGCTTCTCAACTCTGACAGTAAGTGGAGAACAGACTCCGCCCGCCCTCCTCTCTCTCCCCCAGATTCCAGTCCTTAGAATAATGAAGACTTCAGACTCCAACAGCCCAGCAAAATCAAACAACGCCGGCGAGGGTCTGGGCTGGAGACATGGCGTAGAGGAGGAAGAGAGACTCGTCCTCTGCAAGCTGGTTTCTAGTCTCCAAGGGGCCACTTCACACTCATCCTCTCACCTTCAGGAATCACCTCCGAAGCTGTGATTACAGTGCCAGTAGGAAACAGGACAGCAAGGATTAAGTGGCCTCATTCGATTTTTAAGAAAATTTCAATGCAATAATTATCAAGTAATGTTTACTGAGAATCTACACTGTGGTATCTTGTGGTCAGCTGGCAGTAAAATATATATGTATTTAATAAGTCCACCTACAAAGGAGACCCGCAACTATACGTATACGAATAGCTGATACACCTTGCTGTACAGTAAAAACATTTTAATGCAACTATACTCCAATAAAAATTAATTTAAAAAGTTAAATAAAAAGTCACCTAAGTTCTGCTAGAATCTAACGTCGCCACAAAGGTAAGGCTCTCAGCCTTATTCACTGATTTATCCTCAACTCTGTATTTGTTGAATGAACTGTCTTTAACAAGCAAGTGAGTCTGAGATTCAAATAAATGTATGGAGATGTTCATGAAAGGACAGAAGTAAAAATACTAGGTAGCATATTCAGGGTGCTAAGTCAGAGACTAACATAAGCGTTCTATGGGGGAAGCCAGACAGGCTAACAAGTAGGAAAGCCCACAGGGGAAGCCTAGAAGTGGAGAGGGGATGAAAATTCATGGAGGACAGAACTAAGCAGGCCAGGCACAAGCAAATCAGGGACCTGGAGGTGGAATCGTCACTTTCTAAGAACAGGGTGCCCAGAAGTTGATACACAACAGTGAGTTGATAAACAACTCAAATGTTTATCAACTGATGAATCTGCCAACAAAATGCAGTACAGACAGGCAACAGGAATATTATTCAGGCATTAAAAAGGAACAAAGTATGAATCCATGCTACAACATGGAAGAACCTCAGACATTATGCTAAGTGAAAGAAGTCAGACACAAAAGGCCACATTGTGTGCTACTCCATTTGTCCAAAATGTCCATAATAGGCAAATCCATGAGGACAAAAGTTAGTACAGTTGCCCAGGGCTGGGAGGAGGGGTTGATGAGCACAGGTTTTATTTTGAGAGGGAGAGGGGATAGCAAAATATGTTCTAAAATTAGAGCTGTGATGGTTGCGCAACCTTATAAGTATTAAAAAAAAAAAAAAAACTCAAAACTGAATTCAATACTTCAGAAGGGTGAATTTTAAGGTTTGTGAATTATACCTTCATGCAGTCCATGGGGTTGCAAGAGTCAGACATGACTTAACGACTAAAGAAACAGAGAGAAGTTATTTAAAAAGAAAGAACGAAGACACCATCACCCAACTAGATGCAGGGATGAAGGTAAGAAGAGAGAATGCACACAGGCAGACAGCAGACACCAAGTTTGGAAACGCAATGAAGAGCCTGATCATTGAGAGCTTTCTGTGTCAGCTACAGAAACCAGGATCCTACCTACGAACTACAACCAAAAAAAAAAAAAATGGTGGCAGACAGCGCTTTTCAGCTTTCAAATTACTTCCCTAGATGTCAGATGCTTTGACCAAGAAGCCCCCAAATGTTTTCAGGTGCCAGCTGATTTATGAGAAGTAACACCTCCATATAGTCAAAGCTACGGTTTTTCCAATAGTGACGTCAGACTTGGACCTGTTTATAATTTTATATTTACTGGTGCTTTTGTTTAGTATGTGCTTCCTCACTACACTGGAAGTTCCAGGAAGGTCAAGGACAATGTCTAAGTTAGGCTGCCCCTTTTATCACTGGGGCCTAATACATTCGGAGTTTAATATATGTGGAGTGACTGCATCACCGGGGAATTATACATTCAGTTTCTAAAGCTGAGGGCCACCGTAACTGATTAGCAGCCCCACTATTGCAGAATGAAGACAAAAAGCAACAAGGGCCCTCATGGAGTAAATGATTCCATCGAGGAAGCAGAATAGAAGAGTCAAAGATGAAATTGTTTCATTTTTCCAGTATGCTCATCTGAACGGCTAAGTGGCTTTGCAAGCCATACATATTTAAAAAAAAAAAAAAAGAATGGAAGAAGAAAGTGCTATTCTCTCAGTTATGTCTGACTCTGAGACCCCATGGACTGTAGCCCCCCAGGCTCCTCTGTCCATGAGATTTCCCAGTCAAGAATACTAGAGTGGGTTGCCATTTCCTTCTCCAGGGGATCTTCCCAACCCAGGGATTGAAGATTGCATTGCAGGCGGATTCTCTACCCTCAGAGCCAGCAGACAAGCTGGGCTTTATGTGTTGGCATCGTGTTCTGCAGGTGGTTATACCTGTCACTTATGGAACAAGTCTGGTTGGGGAACCAATGAAAACTGATAGAAATTCTTTAAAATATCCTCAAAGCTTCATCATCACTCCTCCATTCATTCAAAACGAACAGCCAGAAAAGGCTCCCCCGTCACAGAAATAAGCCACGTTCATCCCTATCCCCAAACCCTTTATGATAGTGAACCTCCGCTCCAGTCCCCAATTCTCTCTACCTATTTAAATCCTCCTGGTTCATGAAGACCCATCTTTCCTTCGCTTCCTTAAAAGTCTGTTTCCCTCTCATCTACACAGTTCTCTGAATTACTAAGCTGTGAGTCTAAATTGCACAATAGCATCAATTTACAAAGGAACTCGCAGTATTTTCCCATTGTCTTCTGTGTTGACAGTCTTTCCAAGCAGACAAGAGAACTCTCTGTAGCACTTCCACATCCTACCTCAACAGCCAAGACAAGAACCAGAGATAAGGAAGAAAGAACCCCAGGGAGGTGCACCTCTTTCACTGCTAATCAATGGTCTCTCCACCAACTCCTTCCCCATCTGTCAACCACAATCAAGGCCTCAAGGAAAAAGCATGTTTTTCTTTGCAAAAGAGCTTCCAGTTCCTTTGAGAAAGGTGCCGCATGCATAAAATTCAGGATTTCATGACCTCAGTGGGAATTTGCCCTGAAATAGTGTTCGAGTAAATGCAAAATGAGATGCAAATTCCATTCATATGCAACAGTCAGAATGAGTCAAGATTGAGGTTTCCATTACATCTGCTCATTTCCTAGAGCCACACTCTAAGAACATCTGTGTAGGCTTTGTGGAGGGCGTGTGCTCTGCAGGAATGTTCTGGAAACAATTAAGGAGACCTTGTGGGCTGGGGTTAATGGTGACTGCCCAACCCACATGGGAAGACCTGAGTCCCACTCCTCAGCCACATGCAGCTCTTGGTGCATTATGGGCATCGTGGTGAAAACATCCGCTCTGGGGCAGACGAGAAAGTGCTGATGGTCCCTGGTTCAGACTGAAGAATCCTCATGACAGTATCTACACCGAGGTCCAGGCCCTCTCCTCAATCTAGAGGGGAGGAAAAGGACCACTGGAGGGTCTATGCCTAAGGAAAGGCATTACTGTTTTAACTGTGTCCATAAAAGTTCTTTCCAGGGATATAACTGGCTAACTGTCCACCAAAACTTATGTCAGACTGACCAATGTGTCTCCAAGTGTCTCTATGCTTACCTTAAGACATGAGACAAGAAAAGGAGAGTTACAAGGACATATCCACCGGCTCTGACATCTCCCCACCAAGTAACATCTCTGAGATCAGGATACACCTTACAATACAGTTTAATCAGCAGTGTTACTGGTTCACTAGACATTGCAACCAATGCAATGAAGTTCTATCCATGCGCACAGAACATCTCAAGTACTGGCCTCGCCACCCAGTCATTACATTTTTAGCCAGAACATACATCAAGGACCTAAATATAAATATACATCAAGGATCACAAAATCAACACTTCTCATTGGGTTCAAGGGAACTCAAGAATAACAGTTCCAGAAATGAACTGCTAAGTATTTTAGTGCCTACAGGAGTACCTGAGACAACGGGGTTGTCTTGAAGTGGGCTTAAAGAAGTCAATATAGAGACATGGCACTCCCAATGCAGGGGGCCCAGGAATGAATCCCTGATCCGGGAACCAGATCTCACATGCTGCAACTAAAGATCTTGTATGCTGCCAACGAAGATTGAGGAACCTGTGGGGCACAACGAAGACTCGTGCAGCCAAATAAATAATTGACACTAAAAAAAAAAAAAAAATATTCCAAGTGTAACATCCAGGTGTTGTACAGATCAGTGTGTGCTGTGTTCAGCCACTTAGTCATGTCCAATTCTTGGTGAACTGTAGCCCGCCAGGCTCCCCTGTCCTTGGGATTTCCCGGGGCGAGGATACTGGAATGGGTTACCATTTCTTCCTCCAGGGGATCTTACCAACCCAGGGATTGAACCTGAGTCTCCAGCATGGCAGGTGGATTCTTTACCACTGAGCCACTGGGTGAAGAAGCAGCCTTTGAGAGATTTAAAAATTGCAGTGGCTGGGGATGCAGGAGAATGGGCCTACTAATACTCTTGGTGGGAGTATAAATTAGTACAATTGTTTCTTGAGAAGATTTGGCAATAAACATCAAAATGTCTTTAAAAAGGAATGTAAGTCCTTTGACCCAGAAATTACAACTTCTAAGGGTCTCAGCGAAAGAAATCACTAAGGGTGTACACACAGATTTAGCTAGGAGGATACACAGTTTATATCAAAAAGCTGGAAACAAACTCATTGCTCAGTAATAAAAAATGATTCAGTATATGAAGGCATATCCTTACCACAGCACAGTATTAAGAATTAAAGAGGGGGCTGAGAACAAACATAAGGACACCAAGAGGGGGAAAAGGGAGGTGGGATAAATCGGGAGATTGGGACTGACATATATGTCCATTCTGAAGGAGATCAGCCCTGGGATTTCTTTGGAAGGAATGATGCTGAAGCTGAAACTCCAGTACTTTGGCCACCTCATGCGAAGAGTTGACTCATTGGAAAAGACTCTGATGCAAAAAAAAAAAAAAAGACTCTGATGCTACGAGGGATTGGGGGCAGGAGAAGGGGATGACAGAGGATGAGATGGCTGGATGGCATCACCGACTCGATGGACGTGAGTCTGAGTGAACTCCGGGAGTTGGTGATGGACAGGGAGGCCTGGTGTGCTGCAATTCATGGGGTCGCAGAGAGTCGGACTCGACTGAGCAACTGAATTGAACTGATGTATAAAATAACTAATTAGAACCTTAGAGAAGAAAAACAAAGATGGGGCTACAGACTGTTATCCACTGGCATGCATAGATACTCATAACGTAATGTCAAAAGAAAATCAAATGTAACTAAACACTATTATGGTATGATCTCATTTTTATAAAAATAGAGGGGAGTGAGTGTGTTTAGAATCATACACACAGAAAAGCATATAAAGAATATATAACACCAAAATATTAACAGTAGTTGTAGAGAAAGGAATTGTAAGATTTTAACAAAAAGAAAAAAAATGTAACAAATTTTATAGCTTTTTTTTTTTGCTTACCTTTATTTTTGGAATGAGAAGAGAAAAAAAAGGACAATGTAAGTAAACTTTTTGCTATTTAAAAAATATAAAAGATTTTATTTTGGGGGCGGGGAGAAGTGAAGAAATTTGGACCCAACCAATGTCATCCAATTAAGTCAACAAGTGGTGTATGCATTTTGGTAGTCTCAATAATACAAACCAGATAAATTAAAAATCTAAAGGAGCTATTATTCTAGTGTTGGAAGAAATGACTGTAACGTTAAGTGCATAAAAGGATTTAAAATATGCAGCAGTAACTCAGGAGATCACCTAGGCTGTATACGGAAACTAAGCTGTGGCCCATTACAGGAGTGGGGGCCACAGATGTCCAAAATAATAAAAAATGGAATTAACATCCTACAGCTTCGGACAAAGGAAACCACTCCAAGATTATACAATGAACAATATGCTTACTCTTCATCCCAAACCTATTTGTATGGCTGCAAATTAACCCACCGGGGGCGGGAAGTGATGTATTCACAGTATATCTTTTCCAAGGAATATGACTGCAGTTTCAATTTGGAGAATATAACGCCTCTAAGTTTTGTGGCAAGATTGCAGAATGCACGGGGATGAGTTGGAGGACTGCGGTCAAGTTGCTGGATTCCTATGCCTGGGTCTCCTGCTGTGAGCAGCACCCAAGCTTTTGCCTGGGACTGACTGTATTAGTGAATAGGGAAGTCATGTATGAATGTGAGTGCTAAATGAGTGCTCAGTCACTTCAGTCGTGTCTCACTCTTTGCAACCCTGTGGACTGTAGCCCGCCAGGCTGTCCATGGTGTTCTCCAGGCAAGAATACTGGAGGGGATTGCCATGCCCTCTTCCATGGGATCTTCCCAACCCGGGGATCAAACCTGCGTGCACTGGCAGGCACATTCTTTTCCACCTAGTGCCACCTGGGAATAAGAGTGAGAGCTGGACCATAAAGAAGGCCGAGCCCCAAAGAATTGATGCTTTTGAATTGTGGTGCTGAAGAAGACTCTTGAGAGTCCTTTAAACTGCAAGGAGATCAAACTAGGCAATCCTAAAGGAAATCAACCCTGAATATTCAGTGGAAGGAGTGATGCTGAAGCTCCAATACTTTGGCCACCAGATGCGAAGATCCAACACACTGGAAAAGACCTGATGCTGGGAAAGACTGAAGGCAGAAGAAGGTGACAGAGGATGAGATGGTTGGATGGCATCACTGACACAACGGACAGGAGTTTGAGCAAACTCCGGGACATAGTGAAGGACAAGGAAGCCTGGCTTGCTACACGCTATGGGGTCGCAGAGTCAGACAACGACTTAGAAACACGAGTTATTAAACAACAACAAAAGAAATAACACTTTATAGTGAAGTTCAGAATAAGCTCAGACCAATAGGATTTCTGTATAATCATGACCCATGATTTCTAACAGTAATAAACAGCAATTTTCATACTGGTTAATTAATTAAAACCGAGGGCCTTTGGGAGGGGAGAAGGGACAATGGTTAAAACTTCTCCAATGATCATCTGCCCAAACCAGAAACTCACCATATTCCAAAGCCCCACGCGTATTTTTGAGTTCTTTGCTCCCTCCCTTCTGGCTTTTGTTTTTGTTTTTAAGACACAGGGTCAGCAGGCTGGGTGCACTATGACCAAACAGCAACAGATGCAGAGGGCAAGACGCTTCCTTTTGATCATCCAAGAACATTCCTGATCAGGACATTTTCAGTTTGTTTCAAGGTTTACCAGGAGTTGCACGAGTGGACAGAGCTACAGAAAAAGCTGTCCCTCCACCCAATACAATCAGACACGCTTCATTCCCAAAATCCAGCTAAACCACACACTAACCTGTGTAAAAAATGCAGGTTGGGAATTTGGTCCCAGTCACTACCAAGACAGATGCAGGATGGTTTTCAATGTAAAGAACTCTACTGGCCGGACATTGTAGTTAAATAAGTGCTTAAATGCACAGAGCAGATCATCGCTGGTATTTTAATCTTTGTAAAAATAACAAGTGATGTTACACAGATAATAACTGAAAAATAAGTCATCTTTCGCAAATGAAAAACACATGCCAAATGTATACCATAAGCCTCCAAAGGAATCTAAGTCAATGTGTAATTTTCCTATCTGTAAATTACCAACACTACAACAGTAACCTTCCTCTCAAGTTTATTAAGAAAATGAGAAAACCCACCGACGCATCAGACACTAGAATATAACAAGAGTAGTTTTCCCCTGTAAACCTTGGAATTTACAATGAAACTACACTCAATTCCTATCTGAGATACAGAGTCTTTCAACACATGCAACCTCCAGACAAAATCCTTTCATTCTGGGATCCAAGCATTGGCTTTAATCTTATCTCTGCGATTCTCTTAAGTGTCTGGTGCTGTGACAGAATCCACCTCTCTACCCTCCTCCGCACGGCCCCCACCCCCACCCCACCGTACCCACCAAATACATCGGCAGGCCTTTCTAAAAATACAGTTACAATATAAAGCCTAAAATAGTAAGCTAAGGAAGTTTCTTGGAGAAGATGTTTGTCGTTTTCACTCTGAAAATGAAGTAAAACCACAAAACCATTTTCAACAAAATATGTGTTTCTAATTATTTGTAGGAAGATATATATTCCTTTAAAAAAAAATAAAAGTGGTGTGCCTGGAAGTTCATTACTGCAAGTCAGCAAGAATGTGTAAAAGCAAAGTAATTTTTGATAAAACAGAACTATCATCACTTTCCTAGCAATATAAATTCAGAATCCTGCAGTATAATATTGATATAATGGCCATTTTTTATAATTTATTTTTAACAGCAAGATCAATTTGTATTGAGGCATAGCCAATTGTTGTGGTAGTTTCAGGTAAACAGCAGAGGGACTCAGCCCTACAGATACAGGAATCCAATGAACGGGCACTTTAAAGAGAAGCAGCATGCCAAAGTGGGCTTGCCATCCAACACAGAAAAGCTTAGAAATGCCTTGCTTCAATCAACTGGCAGAAGTCACTGGCTCTTATCTGTTAA
This sequence comes from Tragelaphus eurycerus, assembly GCA_935064755.1. Classification (NCBI taxonomy): domain Eukaryota; kingdom Metazoa; phylum Chordata; class Mammalia; order Artiodactyla; family Bovidae; genus Tragelaphus; species Tragelaphus eurycerus. Next base: position 2,715,119 of record CAKXYN010000034.1, on the reverse strand, counting down.
GATTTAGAAAAATGAAAACTGTGGTTAATGTAGTATTCAAATCTTTATTTATGGGGTTGGCTCAGCTGCTAAAGAATCTCCCTGCAATGCCAGAGACCTGGGTTCGATCCCTGGGTTGGAAAGATCCCCTGGAGAAGGGAAAGGCTACCCACTCCAGTATGCTAGCCTGGAGAATTCCATGGACTACCCACGGACTCGCAAAGAGTCAGACACGACTGAGCACCGTTCACGTTATCTAGCAAACCTCGGGACCCTAACTAATAGATCATACAAAATATTCCTTTCTTCTTTCCCCATTCTGCATTTTGCTGGTGATGGGTTTTTTCAAGCAGTAGCTGAAAGCCAAGGTTAAAGCTGAAGGTCACAGTAGGTGTAATTCTACCCAACCTGGTGTTCCTTTGTGTGTTGTGGGCATGAAGGCACACTGGCCCCAAGAGCTGCCTTGCTCTTAAACCTCTCTGGCACTCACAGTGGGTACTGGCGGGCCCTTTGGACGCTTAGGAGGGCGAGCAGGGAAGGAATCTTCTTCTTTCTCCCCTCCCCCCTTAGAAAGGCTAAAAGCAGAGATTAATTTCCTAGCTCTGGTTTTCTGCATAACCCCTCCTCGAGAAACACAAAGACTCAGGATGGGCCTTAAAGAGTCCTTTTGTTTAGAGAGGGTCATTTCCTGCCGTTAGCTCACACCCAGAAACTCCCACCCAGTTCTCCAAAAGAGGCACTGATTTGCTTAGTGGAAAACAAAAACAAAACAATCTCAGGCTTAAAACCTTTCCTCTCCAAACAGTCTCTCCCCCTCCACCCCGGATGTATCGGGGCCGGCGGGCCACCACAGCACTTGGCATCACACAGAGGAGATGAAAAGTGGGATGAAATAGAAAAACTTAGTTCTTTGAATGCATGGCAAGCGTTGACTCTCCACCTTTATTTTAGTTAGGGAAACAAGGTACTCAAGTGACTTGTCCTAGGTCCCTTACAAAAGGGAAAAAAGGTATAATTTTTTTTAACATGTATGTTAGTCACTCAGTCGTGTCCAACTCTTTGCAACTCTCCAGCCTCCTCTGTCCTTGGGATTCTCCAGGCAAAAATACTGGAGGGGGTTGTCATTCCCTTCTCCAGGGGATCTTAAAGAGTACTGATGATTCATTTGGTCAAGAAGCGACTAATAAAAAGATTATATACCCCTGGTTCCAAGACTATGAGACACTGGACGACGGCAAAGCTTAAAAAGTTTGCTCTTGGAATTCCGCTGTGGTCCAGTGGTTAAGACTCCATGCTTCCACTTCAGGGGACACGAGTTCAATCCCTGGTTGGGGAACTAAGATCCCACCTGCCGCACAGGTGGCCAAAAAGAAAACTAAAAAGTCTGTTCAGGCTCAAGTATTAGACCTGAAGGCCATAAACAAAAATATGGCAATGGCCTGCGTTTTCATGACAAACAATCTGATGACCCAAGGAAGGATGACTTAGATTTCTTTCAGCCTAACCGGTCATCTGTTGTGTTTTACAGGGAATAAAAGCAACTCCTGAGTCTTGGAGGCTGACCAGTGGCTGTGAGGTGCCTCCCTAAGGGTTCACAGGGCTCAGATTAGCGGCAGCCTCCGGGCTACTGCACAGGTGCTCACAGGCTGGACAGGGCCAGCTAAAGCCCACAGCGTCCTGCATTGCTTGCCTTCTCACTTTGCAAAGCCAAGAAAGCACACGGAGCTGGAGGCTAGACTGAATCAAAGGCCTGTGTGTCTATCTCCAAATCAATTCCACCTGGGCTATTAACATTAACTCTTTGCAAACCAACAACACATCTGCAAAGCAGGAATTCAAGTCACCCTGCTCCACTCAACTTATCACTCTCTGGGCGGCCCATACTTCACTCCTGCTTCTGTGGAAATATGTACTCGGTTTCCATTTTTACTGGACAAGGGGAAACAGACCTTTACATGTGAAAATCAGCTTTGCTCTCCCACCCTCTTCATCTCCATGGGACTCATCACTTCCCATCCAAAATTTCTGGCTTAAAAGCACATGCTAATTGTCCTTTCTGATGTAATTAAATGGGAATCCATTTAATTAAATGGGAAGTGATCATCTTGAAGGCAGCGATCTAAAAACTGCTGGGAAATGTTGAAAATCTGGGAAAGACTGATGGCAGGAGGAGAAGGGGACGACAGAGGATGAGTTGATTGGATGGCATCATCAACTCGATGGACATGAGTTTGAGCAAGCTCTGGGAGTTGGTGATGGACAGGGAAGCTTGGCGTGCTGCAGTCCATGGGGTCGCAAATTGGACACGAATGAGTGACTGAAGTGAAAAACTGCTAAAAAGGTTTAGGATGATGGAATGTATTGTATAGGCTTCAGAATTTGACAAGTTGGTTTGTATTCCAGTCATTTAACAAACAACAAATGTATTGGGCAGTTCCACTCATGGTTCTAGGCGCTGGAATTACTTAAACAAGGCCTTAAACAAGACCAGAGTCACATTCCAGGAGTACAAGGCAAGTACACAAGGTAACATCAGTGAGGAAGAAGTCCTGTGGGGAAAATGAGAGGAATCTGACAGTGGTTGGGAACTTGGGGCTCCTTTGAACTTGGAGGTCAAAGGTCCCTCTGGGTAACATCTGAACTGAGATCTGAATGAATGAGAAGGACAAGGCTGCCTCATGCCTGGGTGTATGGTTTCCCAGGCGGAAAGGAGAGCACATACAAAGGCCCTGAGGCAGCAACAGGTTTGGCATGTTGGAGAGAGGCCCAGCAGCTGAAGCATCATGAAGCTGTGACTCCTGGTGGATGAGATCAGGGAGACCAGCAGGCCCAGATTACGTGAACCTCACACACCACTAGAGAGATTTTCAGCTCCTACCACCACTTGCAAATAAAACCTCAAATTAATCTCTCAGAGAGCCTCGGTTTCCTCATCCCTAAACATAAGAACACCTCATTGTGTTAAAGTGCACACCGTGCTAAAGTACACACTTAGTGTACACACTGCTGTATTTAAAATATATAACCAGCAAGGACCTACTGTATACCACAGGGAACCCTGCTCAGTACTCTGTAATGATCTAAAACGGGAAAACAACGTGAAAGAGTAGATGCATGCATATGGATAACTGAACCACCTGAAAGACAACATCGTTAAACAACTACACTCCAAAAGAAAAAATTTCGAAAAGTGCAGTGCTTTAAAGAGACGACATTAGTCCACAGATGCTTGGTGAATCAATGTGACAAGAATCCATAAAAGCTTTTATGAGTTTGATTATACTGGGGCCATGCACCTGATCTTCAATTATCCCTCCAATTTTTTTCTATCTCTGAAGACTAAAAAAAAAAAAAATGTTTGCAACAAAAATGGTCTCAGCACCGGCTCTGACCTTTTTTGTTTTTTGCTCACTGCTGGGAAAATGCTTAGAGTTCCTAGAAAAGAAAGAAACAGGCTCAGAAGGGTAGAGAGGAGAGAAGGCAGACTCAGGACACCCTGATCTGGCAGAGGGGAGGCTGACTGGACTCCAGGACAGCTTGTGTTTCTTCTCAGGATAAGCAAGGCCCAGAGGAGCAATTACCGACATTTTCAGTCTCTTGTCACCCAGCATCCCACGGAAGGCACAGGACAGGACGGGAAGTGTGAGTGTGTGTCACAGTGGAGAGAGCTGTGTGTGTGTGTCCCCTCCCTGGCCCAAAACACATCCTGCCGGCTTAGAGGGATACTGTATTTAAAAACAGATGCTTCTGGAAACTCGCACATTTTCAGGCCTGTAAATCACACACGCTGGGTAAAATAATTACACTTTTGTAGCACTTCTCCTCTGAGCACTAAGGAAATTCTGGTACTTCTGTAATAAGATAGCACTTTCTCAGCCATCCCTTCTCTCATGAGGCCAAGACTATCCATCCTACAGGTGGGCATCAGAAAAATAAATGTTCATAAAACAGGATCCTGGGGATTTGAGGGGGAAAAAAATTTTTTTAAATCTCTAGGATTTCTTAGAATAAAGTTTGCCACCTGCCAGCATATCTACCTGATGACCTAAGAATTTAGGAAGAGCAAAGAATGTTTAAGAAATAAAACTCAACTCGTGAGAAATAAAGATTAACTGAAGGTAGAAATTAGTCTCTAACTTCTTTTTGTGGGCTCATGAGATGCACTACGATTTTGAGATGCCTAGATTTCTTTGTGTGTTTGCAAAGTCTGAGGAGGGGTGAGAGAACTGAGCTATGCTGTGTGAGCAACCCCTCAGCGTTTTAAATTTGTGTAACAATACTGTATTACAGCCTGGAATTTGGAACCATCTTCCTTGGTGTGATTGGCATTTATTACTGCCATTTCCTTTTCTTAACTCCCGTATTCTACATAATGTGCATCAGAATGGTTGCAGTAGGGTTAAAACCTATGAGAAACACAATTGTTTATTCTTAAATTCCTGGACCGCATTTCTTTATTCACAAGCTGACACTTAGCTGTGAGCAGAAAAAGCAGCAAACGAAATGAATAAATTGAAAATATAACCCACAGAAGAGACGACTTTGGGCTCTAGCCAAAGACTCTTTGTAACTCCCCCAACCCTTATGAAATGAAAAAGAACAAAGCAACTTGGGATTTTCTTATAAAAATACTCAAGCCTCTTCAGGCCTTCCATCTTTACCTTTCAAACCCATTTGCAAATTTTATGTCCCTTCTAGGTAAAGGTTTGAGAAAAGAAAAGTTTAAGTAAAAGTCTAAGCATGAACTGCAAATTTTAGAGGAAAACAATGTTCAAAGACTGCTGATGAAAGGAAAAATAAAGGAATATGATATACGCTATATATACCTAGATTTCTTAGGCTCCTCCGAATCAACCTTTCAAATGGTTAAGTATCTTGAACACTAGTATAACCAGGCAGATTATATGCAATACATTTTCGTGTTCCTAAATTGAGAGTGCATTTAAAATTTTAACTTTTTCTGAGAATGTCCAGCTCTCCCCCTCACCCTGCCCCCCACACGCCTTTAAAAAAAAAAAAAAAAAAAAAGCTTCAAATTTTAAGTCAATTGTCCATCTTCTGCTGCCTACCCTTGCAAGGTTTCCTAGGAACTGGCGTCTTACACCCTCTTCAATTTTCTGGGCACTCAGTTCATATTCACCCACCTTTTCGATGACCAGCTACATAATCTTATTTGTTGTTGTTGAGTCCCTATGTCTAACTCTCTTGCAACTCCATGCACGGACTGCAAGGAGCACATGTATGGAGTAGCCCGCCAGGCTCCTCTGTCTGTGGGATTCTCCAGGCAAGAATACTGGAGTGGGCTGCCATGCCCTTCTCCAGGGGATCTCCCTGATCCAGGGACTGAACCCATGTCTCCTACACTGCAGGCAGATTCATTACCCTTGAGCCACCAGGGAAGTCCCACATAATCTTGAATTGTTCTGAAAATTTCTTTGCAAGAGCGACTTCTGCATCTCAAATCCAACCTCTTCACCTCCCAGCAGCCTTCTTTTCTTCCCCTTTCAAGGTAAATTTTCTGGCTTCTACAAATATAACCACACACAGCTAATCATCCGAAAGAGAAACCCAAGAGGCTCCAAGGATGGAGGTCCCAGTCTCCTCTCTGGAGCATCTGACAGTTACTGCAGCCCGTGAACACCTCTCCTGCCCCTGCCAGGCCCAGTCACCACCAGCAGCCACTGTCTTATTTTGAGAACAGGATTCCTGCAGCATTAGCCTTGAAACCTAATGCATCCACTTCCTCAATGGAACATCCCAGGATGCCACGTCCCCCCTCGCACAGAAGTCCGCTCCCGTCACAGGAAGCATGCTGGTCCCTGGCGTGGAAAGGACTCCTCCCATCCCCCTCCCACGCCAATCATCTGTACTTCCCTTTCTCCCCTGCTTGTTTTACCTCTTAAGCCTGTGTATCTTCATAGAAGGCCCGATCCCTTTGACCGGACCATCTTTCCCCTAATGCCTCAATCCTTCCCTCACATGGAAAAAAAAATATCCCAGTATCACCTCTTTTTTAAAAAAGTTTCCTTTGATATAGCTCCATGACCCTCTCCCTCCTTAGGGTGTTGACTGGGGTTTCCAGCTCAAACTACTGCCTCACTTAACTGAACACAGTGCTAGATGGTACTTGTGCACACAAGGCCCTCTCCACTAAACCTGGGAGCAACTCAAGAGTCGGAGCTTTGTCCCAGATCTTTGGCTTCCTCAGAACCTTCAAGGTCCCAAGTCACTCAGGATCTCAGTCACCTCCCTACATGATGAGTTTCATCACTGCCCTGATCCCTACATTGGCTCACTGCGGGGATGAGTCACAAGACACATATAAAAAGTGCTTGGCCAGTACTCGGCACAGAGTAAATACCCAAAAGCTAATAATTCTTACCTGGGTGAATGGCTAAAAAGATTTCTGAAAATTTCCCAGGATCAAGTAGTTCAGAATTTTTTTTTCTGCGCTCAGCAAAGATGTGCGTGCGTGCTCAGTCGCTGAGTCGTGTCTGACTCTGCGTCCCCATGGACTGTAGCCCGCCAGGATCATGGGATTTCCCAGACAGGAATACTGGAGCGAGTTGCCATTTCCTTCTCCAGGGGATCTTCCTGATCCAGGGATCGAACCAGAGTCTTCTGCATTAGCAGGCAGATTCTTTACCACTGAGCCACCTGGGACGCCCAGCAAAGATGACCAGGCCACAAACTAGGCAACTCTGCTCTGATCAGCTCTGCAGTCAAGCACTCCCCACTTGCCCCCAACACACACAATGCACTGAAGTGGTTTGCAATATCCTCCCACACACTTAAAGGGAGGGACGTGAGTCGGTGCAATCATACCCAAGTTATCCCCACAAGGCAGACAAGGTCATCCCCGAAGACACACACCCTCCAATCAACAGAGCATCCCTTTAAAGGCCTGGCCCCAGCTGGCCTCAAGCCCCACAGAGCCAGGCTGCCACTTCTGCCCAGCTATTACTAAGGTTCATTCTCTTCATTCCTTCCTAAATTTTTCCTTTCACCAAAGCAAGCACTGTTCAAGAGGACCATTTGCATTCCGTTTCCCCTACCCCAGGGCAGACACTAAGGTGCCAAAAGAAAAAGAACACAAACATTCCAAAGTGGCAGTCACACAGGTCACAGAGAGCAGGCTCATTTGGGAAGGTTTCTCTCACATCGAACTGGAGCTCCCAGAAGCCCTGGTCCAAAAGGTCAGAACGGATCCCACAGCAGACACCACATTCTAACAATGAAGACCCAGCTGCACCTGGAGATGAGCGGGCCCACATGGTTAGATGGACCAGGCACACTGGCCTCTGGCCACAAAGGGAGGCTGCGGGTGACAGGTGGGGAGGTCACTTTGGAGGGTGGTGAGGGGTCCATTCATCACAGGCTCTAATTGCACATGAAGTGGCTGCTTTTTGAGAGCTTACCTATTCAAGGTGATCGCCACCACTCCTACCAGTAAGGATATTTCCTATGTTCATAAGTTGTTCATCAGGAATTATATGTGCACACAGATGTAAGAGTGTGTGGGTAGTACTTACCTGGGGAGGTGCTGGGGATTAGAAATACTCTGATAAGATGGCACAGTTTTTTTTTTTTTTTTAAAGATAATGATCCAGGAGTTAAATGTTGATAGAAGAATATAACTTCTGGAATTCTGAGGAAAGTCATCTCTTTGGGATAAGACATTCAGGTGATGGCATCTTACAAAATGCAAGCTGAACCTTGGCTTTTGCCTAGAAAGAGCTCAAGCTCGACCGAGAAGGGGAAACTGGTTGAAATAAATGGTATGCAGAATATTACGGAGCACGGAGAGCAATCTTGAAGGTCATATTTAAACTTCACCAAGTGTTGAGGGCACCAGAGCATCTGGCAGTGTATGTGTGGATGGATTGAGAAAGAACGTCAGAACAAGGAGAGCAGGCTAAGATCAGTAGGAACAGGACAAGGAAATCAGTGAGATAAACGTGCTCCGAGGAATGGAGGCCTGATTCCTGGGGCAAGGCTTGTGGAAACGTGGCCGACACAATGGTTTTGTGATACCTACAGATACTGCAAGGGTATTTAATGAAATCTTCTAAGCAAAGACCTAGAACTGCTTCTGTGCCTATGTTCATTACAGAAAATTTAGGGAACCCAGAAAAGCATCACAAGGCAAATACAAAGACCTGTAATCCACCACATTGTTTGTATACATATTCAATTATTTTTAAAAATTGACAACACACAATAGCAAACTTTTATTTTTACTTTTTTCATGTAATGTCATGGGAATTAATTAAAATGCAGACGCTGGAAGAGAAAGTCGGATTCTCTACTACAGCATTCAGAGAGAGGTAAATACTGATTCCAGATTTCTAGCCTCCAGAACTGAGAAAATAAATGTTTTAAGCCACTCCCCCCAAGACAGGTAAATACACATAGGTACATTCTTTTAAAATGTGGCTTTTAATGGCCACATAATATTCTCTTTGAGGAATTACACAACGATTTACTTAGCAATTTCCTTGTTGGTGAAAATTCACAGACTCTATATATGTCTATCATAAGTAACCAATATTCATCCTATAAATAAATCTTTGAGCATGCTTATTTCTTTAGGGTAAATTTCTAAAAATAAAAGCATAGAATAAAAGGGCTTGAAAATTTGACATAGAGCACCAAAGTCCTTCTGAAAGCCGCAATAATTCGTGCCCTCATCGCAGCACCCAAGAATTCCCATTTTATTGCCCCATCACCAATGTCACAGTTCTATTCTCAAAGTGGAAAATTAAGATGAACCTGCAAAATTTACATGAAAGCGTCTCCAATGAGAGCATTAAACACACCAATGCCCTTAGAGACAGATGACTACATGTGAGCGTCAGAGTTTATCATGGAAATTTTAAAACCACTACTGGAAAACTAAGGGCATGCCATATTGGCAGTGGTCTTGCAGCATCATTTTACTATGAAATCATTACATTTTCATCCAAAACACTGTCACCAAATCCTATTTAAGACTGAAATATAGGTTTACTGGATTTGATTTGATTTGGAGTAACAGACTCCAAACTTGGTTAAACTGTACAAAACCATTCGGTATTTTTCCCCAGGTCAAAATACTGATTAATCTTAATGCTCAATGAAAACCTGAGGCTGCCGCATCAAACCACCACACATTTCTCTGTGCCAGTTATATCAGAAACAATTTTCTTCATGACCCCAGTTATTTGGGAAAATACAAAGCACTTTAAGAAGTAGAATGCGAGGTGAAGATATGTATTAAACTTCTGGACACCTGACTTTGTGATTTCTGACCACCATCTGCCAAACATCTTTTTGATCAATATTCCAACAAGGCCAAGTTTTGTTTTAAAGAACGTTCACAGCAATTTAAGGAGAAAACTAACACCAGTGCTTCGACGTAACAACACACCTTTTAGAAATGATTCGTAATCAGCCTGAAAAGTGTCCAACGGCATACCATAAAAGTAAAAATAAGACCAAATTATTTATCTGATTTCCATTTTGAAAATTCAGGGATCAAAAATATCTACTAGACTGTTTCAATATACAGAACTTCAAGCCAAAAAATTATGTCTCTTACATATTAACAGTACTGAAATTTGTCAAGTGTGAAGTATTTGAAGAAAAGAATGTCTAGTCCAAAAGGAGAGGTAAATTTGAGGAATTTTTTATTAACTGCAAAGCTATGTAAGAAAAGCTCTACGGCCCTGTTATTCAGTCACTCAGTCTTGTCTGCCTTACACAAATGTATACAGAAGCCTTGTAAATCTCAGACGCCATTTTTGACAACCAGTTCTTCTTTACCGGGACAAGTTGCATAGGAATATGCTATGTACAGCACACTAGAAGCCAGAAAGCCAGATGTATCCTCTCTCTTACACTATTGGCTAGCCAAATCTTAAAATTATTTTTCCTCAAAGTTTTAAATATTACCCAAAGCAGAAGACTATATCCTGCCAAAAGTCTCAAAAACTTCCAACCTTACTTAAAAAGCTGCAGAAATGCTCCTAGGTCTCAAGACTGTTCCTTCTATAGCCACGGAACTAAAGGATGTGTTTCAGCATCACTGTTTCAGAGTGAGCTTCAGAAGCTCTCAAAACCAGGAGGTGGGCCGCTGAAATGTACCAGAAGATAAAAGGAACACACTTAAATGGGGGGGGGGGGGGGGAATAAAACCTGGATTTTGTCAATAGAGAAAGTCTAAATAACCCTGATGATCTAGGAAATGAACTGTTTTCCCTCAAAGATGACTGGACTTACTCTTCCTCATCAGCTCAATGGCTACCAGAAGCTACAAAACACTCATCATTATGTGTATATCCATTTATGTGTGTGTTCTGTTTACTGGAATCCTCCACCGCGGCTTTCCAATGTGTTTGAGGACAAACTGCTGATCCCTGGGTGGGCAAGAGAAAGGACCTTTCGGGTGGTTTTGTATATTGCTGAGCACATTAATGGGACTCAAATACATGTGTTTTACTTGTGGCTTTCAGGGTTGGGGGAAAAAGGAGGAGTTTTTCACAAATAAAACATAAACCCCAAACAGGGAATTAGGGCAAAATTACCTAGATCATTCAGGCCAACTTCTTTTACCAAATTTTTAACATCATAAAACCTCTCCCTTCACGGTGTACTGTTTTGTCTACTCCATCTCTTGTACAGCTTGGGTTCTAAGATTTTTTAACCTGTCCCCTTATTTTTAAAATAAGTATCTAGCTAAAAAGACAGATACTTTCTAGAACCACAGGCCATTTCCACCTGATAAAGGAAGACTTAACAAGGCAACAGGACAGGTTAAGAGACAGCGATTGTATTGGGATCACCTGTGATTTTACTGGTACCCAGCCTCGCACATAAAGACACCCGGGGTTTGGGCAAACAGGCCAGTGCTGCAGACAGTTAAGCTGAGCTGGGTCAAAAAAGAAAAACCTGAGTTTTCTCTGCTTAATTCTGTCAAATAGTTTATGGTGTGCCCAAAAAAAAAAAAAAAAAAGTTTTTGGTTTACCCTAATGAACTTTTACAAGTTTCTCTTTCAGGTAAAGAGAGAAAGATGGTTTCATGTGATATAGTCTTACCCTTAGAAGTCAACAGATCACCAATCTAAGTGGAACAAAAAGATTTCTGAAGCCATTGCAACTCCATAAAAAAGCTACATTTTTTATTAACTATAAAAAAATAAAATACTCCAACATTCTCAAACAAAGCTACATTTTTAAAATTTTATTTCAGTGGTAGGGAAAATAAAATAGGAAAGCAGCCAGTGAGGTTCAAGAAAAAAAGCAGAACTTGCGATTCAAGTCTCCACTTTTTTGAAAGAGAAGGAATGTCAGTACTATTCCATCACTTGCAATTTAAAAACCAGCATGTAAAAACAATGCTTTTCATACGTTTATAATAATAAAGGTGATTTGCTCAGATGAGACAGCAACTTCAGGCTCAACAGCATTTCACCTGGGTTGCACCCACAAACAACTGTGTTAAGAGTAAAATCTTGTTATTTTGCATAATGTTTGGCTTGGTCTTGGAGCTCTCCTCAGTCTTCCCCATTTAAATAGTTCCCATTTTACAAGTGCTGAGGGCTTAAATGTATTAAGTCCTCCGCAACCTTGGGTTTCACAATCAGAATTTTAGTTTACATGCAACATAGTATTTCCATAATCATCTCAACACCCTAACCACTTAGGAATCAGTTCACCTTTCTGTAAGAATGCTTTTATCTAGACTGTATACTTTCTTGCATCTACACATACTCTAAAGTTCCTTTTGGAATGTTTTAGAAGTCAAATTTCCTGGGCTTTTCAAAAGGTAGGCGGAAAACAGTGTTTACTGGGTTCTAGATAACGCACCTACAAGAACAGAGCCCATTTAACAAGATAACGCAAATATCCCAACTACAAAATTCTGAAACGATTGTTCAGGAGTTCCCCCACATGTACTGAGTTTTGTTTCTATCAAAGGAACGCTCTGCGGCCACAACATTTTTATCGTTGTTAGGGACGCACCACATAAAATTTACGCTCAGGCGTCAAAGTCCTATTAAAATAGACTGGATCAACACTTTGCGAGTTGCAAAGTCTGAAACTCCAGCATGCTGCGCCCCACAACCGCAACGCCCCTAAATTTACAAAAACTAATCAGCCAGGTTCGGGGTCTTTGACTCATCAGAGAAGAATGCGGCTGATGAGTTATCTATTAATCCAAAACGCCTTAGCTGGGAAAGATATTTCACCGAGAACTTTTCGCACAGAAAATGTGGGGGTTGGGGGGGCAGGGAACGGAAGGTGTCTTTTCATGAGAACTTTCCCCTAGTTTTTTCCCTAAACCACACAAACACACACCCCACAACTTCCAGCCCCAGACGCAGAACTTATGTGCTGACCCTCCAGGTCCCAATCATCTGAGGTCACCCAGGAGTCAGCTCTCGATTCCGCTTTTAAAATCCGGGGCAAACAAAGCTGACCATTATACTTACAGAGGTCTCGGGAAAGTCCTCAAAGTTACGCAATTTTCAGGCACGCAGACGCGCGTGGTCCCACCAAAACACACTCTCCGATGATACACCCTCATCCCGTGGCCGCAGTCTAGGGCTGCGTCTCCACGCCAGGGCGATTCCCAAACCCTCGGTGCCCCTTCCCCAGCGCAGCCCGGCGTCCCGGAACCCGCGCCCCGCCGGCCACCCACCCGCACTCTGGGCAGAGCCCGCGGCCGCCGTCCCAGGTCGTCCCCGCCCCGGCACCGAGCCGTTCCGTACCTCTTCCTCCTGAAGGTTGGCCTCGTTCGGGGTGTTCTCCTTCTCGGCTTTGCTGCCGTTGTTCATCTTCCCGGTCCTCCCTCGCCGGGCAGGGCTGGGGCGCGGGGCTGGGCGAGGGCGCGCTCGCCCACTTCTCCCTTCCCCGGGCGCCGCGGGCTGGAGTCGGGGCAGCGGCGGCCGGCGACTCAGGAAGTGCGAGGGGGAGACGGGGCAGGGCGAGGCGCCGGCGCAGCGCGGAGAGGACGGAGACAATCGCGACCCGCGAGAGAGACCTGGAGAGGGCGGGCGGGCGCGAGGGAAGGCAGGAAGGAAGAAAGGATGGGGCGAGGACGCGCGTCCCGGGAGTGAGTCCGCAGAGTTGGGGATGTGGCCGAGAGGGGCTGGGGGGCGGCCGCTGGCGCGGGCGTAGCAACTGCTGGAGGGAGGGGGCGAGGGGTACCCCGAGAGGAGCAGGAGGGAGGTGCGGGACGGCTGTGGGCGGTGGGGACCCGGAGAGCCTCTGAGTGCGCGCTCCTGGCTGGCTCTGGGAAGTCCGGGCTCCAAGCAGCTCCCCTTCTCTCGCCTGCCTGCCTCCCTCCCCCCGCTCTCTCCCTCCCTCCCCTCCCCCTCCCTCCTCCTCTCTCCGCCCTCCCTGGACGTGGGCTGCCGGCTGGAGCCCGGAGGGACGGAACGAGGGACGGCAGAGCCCCCCGCGGGAGGAGGGGGCCGCGCCGAGGGCTGCGGCCCCGCGGCCGGATGGCGCGCGCTGGGGAGGGGCGGCGGGCGGCGGGCGGCAGCGGCGGACCCCGGCCCCCGACTCCGCGGTAGGTCGGAGGGCGAGAGCCGAGGGGGAGGGCAAAGGCTGGGTCCGCCTGGCACCTGGAGGCAGCCGGGCCGTGCACGCAGCTTGGAGCGGGGCTCCGGCGACCGGGAAGTGTGATGTGTTACTTTTGTTTGCTTGCTCGCTCTTCACGAGGGATTCGCTCCCCAATCCCTGCCCCTCCTCTTCAGTACCTAGTGGGCAGCTGGTAATGACAGGATGCGGGAACTGGGGTGACGTCCGGGGGCAGCCCGGGCCGGCGTTTTCAGGGTGCATCTTCAAACCCCACCTCCACGCCAGGTCCTCCGAAACTTCTCCGGCCACCCTTGCTCGGACTCCTCTACGGCCCTTATCAGACTGTCCTGGAATTGTTTACCTGGCTGCCTCTCCCACCCGTTCGGGAGATCATTCTTGGAAGACAAGACCGGGTCCTGTTTGTCTTTTGAATCCCATGGCAGTTTGAAAACGTTACCTGGTATATCGTAGGCACTCAAGTATTTGTTGGCTAAGGGAACATTTGGAGAAGGCAGTGGCACCCCACTCCAGTACTCTTGCCTGGAAAATCCCATGGACGGAGGAGCCTGGTAGGTTCCAGTCCATGGGGTCGCTAAGAGTCGGACACGACTGAGCGACTTCCCTTTCACTTTTCACTTTCATGCATTGGAGAAGGAAATGGCAACCCACTCCAGTACTCTTGCCTGGAAAATCCCAGGGACGGGGGAGTCTGATGGGCTTCCGTCTATGGGGTCGCATAGAGTCGGACACGACTGAAACGACTTAGCAGAAGGGAACATTTCTCACTGCCAGCCAACCTGGAGGCCAAGACAGATGATCTTCAGAGGGTAAAAGCCGCTGAAAGAAGGGAGACTCAGCATACTGGGAGGTCAGCGTACCATGCCTGTTGGCTCCCCACACGCCGAACTGCCTGGTTTCTGCTTCCTCCTCTGTGAAATAGAAGTAGTTCTATTCCTCTCCCAGGAGTTTGTTATTAGAGGAGATTGTAAATTGATAGATAAAACTATAGCAGCTGGCACCCATTCGGACCCAGTTGTTGGCTATACTTGGAAGCTGACATGGTTAATTTCCACTTTTCCTGTGCCACCGAGAACTTTTTCAATATTGTGTCATTTAAGCTTTCAAACTGAGTGACTGCTGCTGCTGGTAAGTCACTTCAGTCGTGTCCGACTCTGTGTGACCCCATAGACGGCAGCCCACCAGGCTCCCCCGTCCCTGGGATTCTCCAGGCAAGAATACTGGAGTGGGTTGCCATTTCTACAAACACAGAATTTAAAACTCTAAACATGGGTAGATTCTCCTTCATTTCTCACTCCCGGGATTTCGCACAGCAAGCCCTTCCAGCCCAAGCGACGATCACAATTTCTAATTATGTATTGGCTTGCTTCAATCTCCTCCCCTCCCCCTTCTGTCCCCGCCCTCCTCCCCCACTAGACATTCTTCACCCTGGACTGGTTTAAGTGCTCCTGGGAATGAGATGGGGGTGGCGACGGAGTTGAAGATAAGGCTTCTGCTTTTAGGGAATTTAAAGTGGTGCCCTGGAGACAAGATACCCCAAACAGCTCCGCAGCAACATCACCAGAACAGCAAGTCCTGGTTCAACGTAGAAACAGAAACAAATAATTTGCTTTGAGAGCATTTTGAAAAGAAAAAAGCAGGAGTGATATTTGGATGTACATATTAAATTAGACTTCTCTGGGGTTGGGGTGGAGATTTTGATAAAAGATTCCATTGCTGTCATGATGTCATTTCTCTCTATGGGGAAAAAAAAATACCCCGGATTAAAATAAACCAAGAGACTATCGAAATTGCAGTTGAAGTTCAAAAGAGGTAAGCGAAAAGTTAATCTGAAAACTGGCACTTTGCACTTCCAGTTCCTCCCTCAGTTATACAAGGAACCACGAGGGGGCAATGTCTTTCTGAGCAATGGCAGAGTGGTGGTCTTGGGCCCATGTGCTGACCACCGATGCCAGCCACTGGCCATTCTTTGCCCTCCTTGGCCATTCTTGCCTGTTCCTGAATACACTTCACAGAAAGATATTGTCTAACTGGAGCCTGGCAGAGGCCCAGGAAAAATGACAATAGAGCTAGTCCCCATCAGACTCCACTTAGGAGTAGGTGGGTGTCCTGTGATTCTAGCATACTGGAGAACTTCCCCTAACCCCATCCAAGGAAATGTGGCTTAATCTCAAACACAGAACCTGATGCCTTTGTCTTTAAGCCAATTTGGCACCTTGTCCGTTGTTAAAAGTCAAAAGCCTCTGGAATACAAAAATGAGGATATGTTCTATGGAGGATCCTTGTCTGGCCTGTTTATTATTGTGTTCACCCAACAGGTAGTAGGCATTCCATAGTTACTTTGGAATGAATAAACACATTCTTATCAGGTATTAATTCTAGGGCGTGAATGATTCAAACAGACTCTTCCAAGATCTTGCAGGAGGGACTGAATTAGTGGAAGTCTCTCGGCATGGAGAGCACCGCAGAAGCACTAGGCAGGTTCCTGGTCGTGGTGTTTAGTCATTGTTCTGCAGTGGGAGACCCTCGATAGAGAGCTTGTGCAGGATGGGATAACTGATGAGATTTTGAAAAATAAAATCACACCACTCAGCCAGTCAACTGACAGACACATCAGGCAATTTACAACAAAGCAGGGACATCTACAACATATAGTTAATGGTATAATATACCATTGACTATATAAATTCATGGTATAATATAAATTCATGGTATAATATACCAGAAAAGAGGGACTCCTGTTTGGTCCTTTGTATGAAGAATAGTTCAGGCTTACTTGGAAGAACAATAGAGTTAAGTTGCTAACACAACTCAGTGAAAATCTGTAAATAGACTGGCTATTTATAAAACTTTGTCAGTGAAGCAAAAGAGTTAGTGAGGAGGACAAACGGTTGAATCAGGA
Organism: Tragelaphus eurycerus; assembly: GCA_935064755.1. Taxonomy (NCBI): domain Eukaryota; kingdom Metazoa; phylum Chordata; class Mammalia; order Artiodactyla; family Bovidae; genus Tragelaphus; species Tragelaphus eurycerus. Next base: position 2,698,654 of record CAKXYN010000034.1, on the reverse strand, counting down.
TATAAATGATCTTTATGACCTGGTTTACTACTTCAAAGAAAGACAGTATCAAAATGAGATCTCAGTAGCAATAGTTTCCAGACATGCTAAGAGTTATCAGACAACAAAGGGATTTTATATTCCTAGAAAAACAGGGCTAATGACCAAGAAACATCTGCTTACTCCCCTGCCCACCGCTTTGCCTCATTGCTTCTGGCCTGCAAGGTTCTTTACTAGATTGAGAGGGAAATACTCTATGCACCTGTAGTTTTCATTACTCATCTCTGTTTCTCTGGCAGTGTTCATTTTGAAGTTTGCTTTAAGAAATCCAAACCTATAATTATGTCTTAAATGTTCCTCTCTGGGAATTGCAGACATTAAAGGTCTATTTAGAGGCAGTTTGCGTGGCGTGGGCTTCATAACTCTGTTAGCACCCGTGGCAGAAAGCTGCAGGATCTACCATGAGTGTTATGATTGTCCGTTAACTCTTTTACATCCTCTGCTGGACCAAAAATGTTTTTGAAGCCACTGCATTTGATTGGTTTTTTTTGTCCTTAGCACTTCTCTCTCCCTCACCCCGCCCCCATTCACCTCCAGGCCATAACCACCTTCCCCTGATTTTATTTATTAATTTTTAATTGTGGCTAAAAACACACAACATAGTATTTACCATCTTAACCTCTTTTAAGTGTAGAGTTTAGTGGTGTGAAGTATATTCACATTGTTGTACAACATTCTGATTTTTACCTCCTAAAACAATTCTGAGATTCAATTACTTCCCTCCAACATTTATGGAGGCTCACGCAGCCACATGAAGAGGCCCAAGTGGAAGAGAATTAGGTCCCTGGCTTACAGCTGAGCTTGCAGCAGACAGTGGGGAGCAAATGCCAGACTTACGAGTGAGTTATCTCACAGGTGGACACTCCTGTCCAGTTCATCTGTCTCAGCTGACACCACATCGAAGAGATGTGAACAGTAGTCAGTGAGTTGTTTCCCCAATTGCAAAATTTTTAGCCAAAAAGCAAACACTGTTGTTTGAAATCACTTAAGTTTTGGGGTGGTTTGTTATACAGAAATAACTGAAACATAATTTGCATACCTAGAAATGGGATCCTGGTGTCACAGTGACCAACCCCAAACAAGTGGCAGTGGCTTTGGGGTCATGTGTTAGACAGAAGCTGCAAGAACTTTGAGGAGTCTGCTCATGAAGAGCATTTTTTTTTCTTCTGTTTTTCTTTCTTTTTTGGCCACACCCTGTGGCTTGCGGGATCTTAGTTCCCGGACTAGGGATTGAACCTGTACTTCCTGCAATGGAAGCCCAAGTCCTAACCACTGGACCACTGGGGAAGTGCCAGAGAACTTTGTTTAAGGACACTGAGTATTGTCACTGCAGGCAAGAGAAAAGGGGAGCCCATTTATGTATTGGAAGAACAGTTAGCCAAACTAGCCTGCTATTATGTGAAAGATTCCTAATGAACATGTGGATCTAGCTAGATCTGGATAGAATGTTAAAAGGATTGGATGGTTTCTTTTAGACGTTTTTGATTTAGTGCAAGAGAAGTGAGGTGAGCTAAAGGAAAAAGCAACTGTTCCATTTTCAGTCAGAATCTGGGGGGAAAATCTAAAGAAGCCAGGACTTACTGGATTTGAAATAAAACTGCTGTATTCCTAGATTCTCCACTCTCAAAATAAAATATGGCCTCAGGGTAAAGCTCAAAGCCAGGGTGCTACCAGAAAAATCTGGCCTTAGGTAAAGTTCAAGACAAGGATGTAGGGGACTTCCCTGATGGTCCCAGTGCTAAGACTCCCAGTGCAATGGGGCCAGGTTCTATCCTGGGACTGGGAACAAGATCTCACATGACGCAACTAAAGACTCCACGGACTGCAACTAAGATCAAAGAAAGATCCTGCATGCTGCAACTAAGACCCAGGGCATGGCCTGAAAAAAATAAAACCACAGGATGTAGTTAGAAGACCCCCGTGGTAGGCAGCATCTATGGTGGCCCCCAGTGGTCCCTACTCCCTGGTACATAAGCCCTGGTATAATAAATTCTTCCCCTGGAGTGTGGGCTGGACACACATGCATGCATTCTCAGACCTTTCAATTGTGTCCTACTCTTTGCAACCCCATGGACTGTAGCCCACCAGGCTCCTCTGTGCCTGGGTTTCTCCAGGCAAGAATACTGGAATAGGTTGCCATGCCCTCCTCCAGGGGATCTTCTTCAAACAGGGATTGAATGCATGTCTCCTGCATTGCAGGTGGATTCTTTATCACTGAGCCATCAAGGAAGTCTGGGCTGGACAAAGTGACTTGCTTTTAATGACTAGAACATAGCAACAGTGATGGATATCACTTCCGAGGTTAGATTACAAAGAGACCTCAGCTCCCGTTGTACACATTCTCTCTTGCTTTCTCACTTGCTGCCTCTGAGGGAAACCAGCAGCTATGATATTGGCTGTCTGATAGAGAGGCACATGTGGCAAGGAGTGGTGGACACCTCCATCCAAGGGTCAGCAAGGAACTGGGGCTTTCAGTCCAACAACCCACGAGGAGCTGAATCCTGCCAACAACCATGTGAGTATGCCTGGAAGCATTCCCCTAAGTACAGCCTTAGTTAGACAAGACCTATTACAGACATGTTTGTATCCTTCCCCGAGTTCATATTATGAAGCCCTAATCCCCAGTGTTGAAACTCCAATACTTTGGCCACCTGATGCAAAGAACTGACTCATTTGAAAAGACCTTGATGCTGGGAAAGATCGAAGGCAGGAGGAAAAGGAGACGACAGAGGACGAGATGTTTGGATGGCATCACTGACTCAATGGACATGAGTTTGAGCAAACTCCAGGAGTTGGTGATGGACAGGCAGGCCTGGCGTGCTGCAGTCCATGGAGTCGCATGGACTGAGCAACTGAGCTGAACTGAACTGAATCCCCATCATGATGGTATTAGGATGTTCAGCCTTTGGGAGGTAATTAGGTTTAGATGAGGTCACGAGGGAGGAGCCTATATAATCAGATCAGTGCCCTGATAAGAAGAGACACCAGAGCTTCTGGCCCCTCTGCTCTATGAGTATGCAGATGGTCATCTGCAAGCCAGGAGGAGGGCCCTCATCAAAAGCTAAATTGTCTGGAACCTTGATCTTGGACTTCCCAACCTCCAAAGCTATAAGAAAAAAAAAAAGTTTAAACCACTAGTCTATGTCATCTTATTATTGGAAACTGACACAGATCAGATTGACAAGATCATAACCCTGGCTGGCATCTTGGTTTACAACCTTTGAGAGACCTTAAGGCAGAGGACCCAGCTAAGCAGAGCCTGGATTCCTAACCAACAGAGAGTGTGAAATATAACAGTTTGAAGCCATTAAATGTTGGAGTAAACTGTTATACAAAAAGAGAATATCTCAGAAAAATTTAAGGTAGTACCTTATAGATCCTTTCAACTAGAGAGCAGGGCTTCTGGGGATCTAAATGATGTTGTCCCTTAATAGTGTGAAAAGGCAGAGAAGGTAGAGAGGGGTCTTTCTTTTCTTTTTTTGCCTGCACCTTATGGGATCTTAGAAGTGTGGAGTCTTAACCACTGGACTGCCAGGGAAGTCCCTGAGAAGGGCCTGTCTTGATAAAAAATATGAATATGGTTTTTGCCTAAGAGAGATGATTGTAACTTTAAGTATATGACACTTCTGGCTTTTTAAGAATTTCTACTATTTAATAGCTTGCACTGAAATAGAAACTATTCATAGTGAAAAGAGGTCTCTGGACCTTCAGTATTATAGACAGGCTGAGGAAACTATTTATTTGCAATGATGAACTGTTTCCAAAATGGAAGATAAGATGCACCAAAGAGTCACTGAGAATTACTCCTAAAGATCAGGAGTGGGCATAATTAAGGAAGTGATATCATTTGACCAGATGGGTTTCAGAATTGCTAGGGACCAGTATCCACCTCCCTCTCATATTCTTCCCTTTTTAAATGGGAGTATTTATTACAGGGTTTCTGTCCCTACCTTACCATTAGGTGTTGGGTATATGAGAGACAATTGTGCTCATCTCACATGCTAGCAAAGTAATGCTCAAATCCTTCAAGCTAGGCTTCAACAGTATGTAAACTGAGAACTTGCAGATGTACAAGCTGGATTTAGAAAAGGCAGAGGAACCAGAGATCAAATTGCCAACATCCGCTGGATCATAGAAAAAGCAAGAGAGTTCCAGAAAAACATCCACTTCTGCTTCATTGACTACACTAAAGCCCTTTGACTGTGCGGATCACAACAAGCTGTGGAAAATTTTTCAAGAGATGGGAATACCAGACTACCTTACCTGCCTCCTGAGAAACCTGTGTGCAGGTCAAGAAGCAATAGTTAGAACCAGACATGGAACAACAGACTGGTTCCAAATTGGGAAAGGAGTATGGCAAGGCTGTATATTGTCACCCTGTTTATTTAACTTCTCCGCAGAGTACATCATGCGAAATGCCAGGCTGGATGAAGCACAAACTGGACTCAAGATTGCTGGAGGAAACATCAATAACCTCAGATATGCAGATGACACCACCCTTATAGCAGAAAGCAAAGAGAAACTAAAGAGCCTCTTGATGGAAGTGAAAGAGGAGTGTGAAAAAGCTGGCTTAAAACTCAGTGTTCAAAAGAGTAAGATCATGGCATCCAGTCCCATCACTTCATGGCAAATAGATGGGGAAACAATGGAAATAGTGACAGACTTTATTGTCTTGGGCCCCAAAATCACCTAGGACAATGACTGCAGCCATGAAATTAAATGATGCTTGCTCCTTGGAAGAAAAGCTATGACACACCTAGACAGCTATTAAAAAGCAGAAACATTACTTTGCCAACAAAGGTCCATCTAGTCAAAGCTATGGTTTACCCAGTAGTCATGTATGGATATGAAAGCTAGACCATAAAGAAGACTGAGTGCTAAAGAATTGATGCTTCTGAACTGTAGTGTTGGATAAGACTCTTGAGAGTCCCTTGGACAGCAAGGAGATCAAACCAGTCAATCCTAAAGGAAATCAACCTTGAATATTCATTGGCCACCTGATAAAAAGAGCTGAGTCACTGGAAAAGACCCTGAGGCTGAGAAAGATTGAGGGCAAGAGGAGAAGAGGGTGACAGAGGATGAGATGGTTGGATGGCATCATCGACTCAATGGACAGGAGTTTGAGCAAACTCAGGAAGACAGTGAAGGACAGGGAAGCCTGGCGTGCTGCAGTCCAGGGGTCGCAAAGTGTGACACAATTAAACAACTGAACAACAACAAATGTGAGAGACAGATATTTTGTCTCTTAAGTCCATTGATCTTCAGATCAAAAAAAAAAAAAAAAATTGTGTCTGAGGAGCCACAGTTAAGGAACACACCCAAGGAGCCACATGTGCACTTGGACCTGACTTAGATACTGATATTCTGGACCAGGGACTGGCAAACTTTCCCCACACAGGGCCAACGAGGAAATATTTTAGGCTTTGTAGGTTACATGTGTGATCCCTGTTGCATATTATTCTTTGTTTTTGTTTTTTATGATCCTGAATAAATCTAAAAACCATTCTTCTCTCAGGGCTGTACAAAAATAGCCCACAGGTGAGGTTTGGCCCTCAGCCTGTGACTTGAAAAGTGAGTCACTTAGTCGTGGCCGACTCTTTGTGACCCCGTGGACTGCAGTCCCCCAGGCTCCTCTGTTCATGAAATTCTCCAGGCGAGAATACCGAAGTGGGTTGCTATTTCCTTCTCCAGGGGATCTTCCGACCCAGGGATCGAACCCAGGTCTCCTGCATTGCAGGCGGACTTTTTACTTACTGAGCTACCAGGGAAGCCACTATGGACTTGATAGTGACTTGATCAACCCTTATCCTAAACTATGAACTGGTAGATAATGTGATGAGATATTTTGATATTTTAGGGAAGGAGACAAGTATATTTTCATATGGGAGGAGAATCTATTATGGCCACAAGGTGGATGGTAGTAGCTAATCTTCAGAGAAAGTGAAAGTCACTCAGTTGTGTTGGACTCTGCCACCCCATGGACTGTAGCCACCAGGCTTCTCCGTCCATGGGATTCTCCTGGGCAAGAATACTAGAGTGGGTTGCCATTCCCTTCTCCAGGGGATCTTCCCTATCCAGGGATCAAACCTGGGTCTCCGGCATTGCAGGCAGATTCTTCACCATCTGAGCCACCCAAGTCCAAATAAAAAAAAATAAAACATGGCCCCAAATAACATCACTGTTTGGTACATACACACCACTCCTGCCATCCAGAGGTAAAGGCCTGTTTCTACTTCAAGCAATAGTATGTGGAGGAAATGACAGTCTGGCAATTCTGCATCCAGGCATAAAAAATTTCTGGGTAGGGTTTTCCTGGTGGCTCAGTGATAAAGAATCTGCTTGCCAATGTGGGAGACACAGGTTCAATCCCTGGTCTGGGAGGATCCCACACACCTTGGAGCAGCTAAGCCCTCTTCCAGGGGATCTTCCCAAACCAGGGATTGAACCTGAATCTCTTGTGTCTCTTCCATTGGCAGGCAGGTTCTTTACCACTGGGAAGTCCAACATTTATACGCTGCCATGTGTAAAATAGATAGCTAGTGGGAAGCTGCTATATAGCATAGAACAGGGAATTCAGCTCCGTGCTCTATGATGACCTAGAGGGGTGCAATGGGGGTGGGGTGGGAGGTCCACGAGGGAGGGGATATATGTATACGTATGGATGATTCACTCTGTTGTAGAGCAGAAAGTAACACAGCACTGTAACGCAACTATACTCCAATAAATTAAAACAAAAAAAAATTCTGGCATCTTCTATTTCCTCCCTTTTGAAACCCAGCTTCCATGTAATAAGAAAGCACAAGCAGTCACCGGGAGAGGCCCACGCGGAGGAAACTCAAGCCCTAGCCATGCTCCTTCAACCCCACTCAGCTTCATCTGAGTTCCCAGCATCAGCAGCCAGCCTTCGGAGTGAGCTGACTTGGCGGTGGATGCTTTCCAGTGAGATCCTCTGGCTGACACCACATGGAGTAGACCCATGTGGGTCTTAGGATATGGCCCAAGTCATAAATATCCTTGTGAGCAGGGCTTCCCTGGTGGCTCAGATGGTAAAGAATCTGCCTGCAATGCAGGAGACCTGGATTTGATCCCTGGATTGGGAAGATCCCCTGGAGAAGGAAATGGCAACCCATTCCAGTATTCTTGCCTGGGAAACCTCATGGACAGAGGAGCCTGGAGAGCCACAGTCCATGGGGTCACAAAGAGGCACAACTGAGCGACTTTCACGTCACTTGTGGGCAGGTAAATGATTCTTGTTCTCAGCCACTAGCTTTTGGGGCGGTTATTTATGTAGCAATAGACAATGAAAACACTGGTGCAGGGAAGAATGGAAGCCAAGCTCTGCAAACCAGGAAGCACTGGACATTCTTCAGGACGGGCCAGTATGGTAACCCTCGACCCAAGAGTTAGATTTGTAAAACAGCGAAGATCGCAGATGCCATTTCTGGCATGTACTTTCCTTTCCACGACAAGAAAAGTGGAATTGAAAAAATATATGCAGTGCCTTCAGAACCTCAATAAAATTCGCTAAATACATGATGATAAGGAGAAAACAACAAAGCCAGATTGAGGTGTGGCTGCAGGGCAGTTGGCAAGCACGCTTTTGATAAGTGACTTTTTTTTTGTAACCAATTTTATAGCTGTGATTTGAATTTGTGCTTCAGGAAATTAATAAATTAGCAAATGTCTCTGGCCTTTTAGAGACTCACTATAAACAGTCAAAAGTCACATGCTAAAATAAACATGGTAAATGCCTTCCATACTCTAACTTGTTGAGAATGTAAAGAATTTATACGTGAGTATTAAGGATAAGGCTGAAGATTTCATTAATTTAGTCATTGTTAAGAACTGCCTGAGGGACTTCCCTGGCACTTCAGTGGTTCAAACTCCACGCTCTCACTGACAAGGGCTTGGGTTCAATCCCCAGTTGGAAAATTAAAAGCCAACAAGCCCCATAGCGTGGCCAAAAAAAAAAATAAATAGAAATACATTAAAACAAACAAACAAACAAAAAAATTGCCCTTCAGAAAGAAATCTTTAGTGGCTTGTATAGATTTGAGTGAGATGAGATGGGAGATGGGAAACAGGAATGGTGAATGGTCCATGGACAAGCAGAGAAAAAAGGATGGATGTGAATGCCATTTCCAATAGGAAAGCTATGTGATGTGACAAAGGACTGAATGTAGGAGCTAAGGAAGAATAAGGCATCTGACCTAAAAGCCAGGTTTCAAGGCTGCAAGGATTTAGTGATGCCAACTCCAGAAAGAAAAAAAACAGATGTCAGGAAAGAATTGGTTGTACGGTTAGATAAGCATCAAGTTCACCATCAAGGTTATAAGGTTTGCAAGTGTCAGGATCACACTGATGGTTGGAAAATGGGTCTGCAACCCAGAAGAGATAGGAGCTAATATGTATATTTGGGTGCCATCGGAATTGGAATCATAGGTGAGCTTAAAAAAAAATAAGAGATTGAAGAATAGAATCTTAGGAAGCATCTATGCTAAGACAGGACAAGGAGAAAGACTAGCCAGAAAAGAGGCAGACCAAGCAGTCAGATATAAAAGGGGAACAAGCACACTAATAAAAATAATACCAGCTAAAAGCACTGGCCAGGGAACGGTGCTACAGACTTTATGTGGATTGTCACGTTTTATTGTTTGAAGACGGCAGGTGAAACCTACACGTTTCTGTTCACTCTGTTCCAAAATCTCCAATAAAAACACGGAAAAGATCTCTTGCTGTGGCTGTTACCATTTAAGACGTAAATTAACAAGGATAAAGAAAATGAAAGAGAACAACAGCAATAAAATTGGGGGAAGCTAAGAAAATAAAATTCTAAGCCTGATGGGAGAAAATTGAGAAGCAGCCTTACATTGAAGAATCCCCAAAAGCTTTGAGAGCAGCTGGTACCATGGAAGTGAGAGTGAAAATGGGGCTCTAGCCTGGAGGATTGATCGAAAGGAAAGTGTTTTGTACCCAGATTCCTCTTTTTTTTTTTTTTGCACATTTTATTGTTAACATTTTAAGTCTCTCTCCTCTTTTTAGGAATATCCAGAAGAAAAAAGAAAAATAGCATGTTTTCCTATATATCAGAAATTAATTTATCTTCTAATGAAAAAAGCCTCATTGGGACTTCTTTATTGGCGGTCTAATGGTTAAGACTATGCACTTCCACTGCAGGGGACATGGGTTCGATCCCTGGTCAGGGAGTTAAGAAGTCATATGCCACAAAAGTAAAAGTCGTGTCTGACTCTTGGTGACCCCATGGACTATAGAGTTCATGGAATTCTCTGGGCCAGAAAACTGAAGTACATAATTGTTCCCTTCTCCTGGGGGTCTTCTTAACCCAGGGATCGAACCCAGGTCTCCTACATTGCAGGCGGATTCTTTACCAGCTGAGCTACCAGGGAAGCCCCCACATGCCATGGAGCCTGCCCCCCCACCACAAAAAAAGCCTCATCAAATCAGTTTAAATATAAAGTAAGCATATAAATTTTTAAAAGACAAAGAAATAGGACTAATTAGATAAGATAAACATCAGTGGCTGAAAAGTTGCAAAACTAGATCTTTGTGTATGTGTGTGTATGTGTGTATAAATTTAAGGTCTCAGTAATCCTGAGAATTACCATAATTTTTACCCTAAGTGACCTATATTAAAATGTATGCATGACTAATCTTTGTAAATGTAAAATGGATATTCTCTGACTGAAAAGTTTCAAAACTAGAGGCTGGATATATTCATCTTGGTCCAATAGATTTTTTAAACAGTTTCTTTCAACAATTTATTTAATTGGTTTGCTTTAAATTTATTTTTTAAATCAATTTTAATGTTCATTTAAAAGTTATTATTATATACTAACACTCTATACCTGCTTTTAAAATTAACCATGTTATGAATGTTTATCCATATTACGACACCTTAGATTTTCCTATCTAATCTTTTTTTAAGCTTTGAAGAATGCCCCTATGGGTGTTCAACTTGTATATGAGTGAACATTTAAGTTGTTGACAGTTTCTTAATATTAAATAAGGAATATCCATGCAGAAATGTCTTCATACATTGCCTGATTATTTCCCTTGAATACATTCTAAAGAAATTGCTTGGTCACAGTCCCACTACTAGGCATATACTTTTGTGCGTGCATGCGCCCTAAGTCGCTTTAGTCGTGTCTGACGCTTTGTGACCCTATGGACTGTAGCCTGCCAGACTCCTCTGTCCATGGGATTCTCCAGGCAAGAATACTGGCGTGGGTTGCCATGCCCTCCTCCAGGGGATCTTTCTGACCCAGGGATCTAACCCAGGTCTCCTTTGGCTCCTGCATTGCAGGCAGATTCTTTACAGCTGAGCCACTGGGAAAGCCCATATGCCCTGAGAAAATCATAATTCAAAAAGACACATGTACTCCAATGTTCATTGCAGCACTATTTACAATAGCCAGAACATGGAAGGAACCTACATGTCCATCAGTGGAGGGATGGGTAAAGAAGTTGTGGTATATACGTACAATGGAATATTACTCAACCATAAAAATGAATGGAATTGCATCAGTTGTAGTGTGGTGCATGGACCTAGAGTCTGTCATACAGAAGTAAGTCAGAAAGAGAAAATATCATATATTAAAGCATAAATATGGAATCTAGAAAAATGGTACTGATGAACTATTTGCAGGGAAGAAACAGAGACACAGACATGGAGAACAAACTTGTGGGCAAACTGGGGGAAGGAGAGGATGGGACGAATTGAGAGAGTTGCATTGACATATATACACTTCCATGTGTGAAACAGACAACGAGTGGGACCTACTGCATATCCCAGCGAGCTCAGCTCGGGCTCCATGAAAACCTGGAGGGGTGAGATGGCATGGGTGAGAGGGAGGTCAAGAAGGAGGGGATATATGTATACTTACAGATGATTTATGTTGCTATACAGCAGAAACCAACACAACATTGTAAAGCGACTATACTCCACTTAAAAATACTTTCTTAAAAAAGAAACGAGTTACGAATGAGTTCTTCATACTAGCTGTATTGAATAAGTTTTTTGAGCTGTACATCATAACCTATGAACCACTGTTTGATATCACAGAGTTACTGCTTACTGTTGATTTTTAATTTTTGTGCATGAGCCTGGTATCATGGAAATTGAAGCAAATTTAGCAATAGTGCATCTATGTTAAGCACAAGTCCTGCCACCTATAAGAATCAACTTTGGGAAAGGTGCCTCATCTCGTTTAGATGTGGTTTCCTTATTTGTAAAGTCGGACTAGTGACGATGGCTCACCCTCTTCTCAGAGCTGGAGTCAAGACCATTGGAAAGTCAATACCATATTTTATATCAACAGAAGTACAAAGTTAGGACGCACATTGCCAGTCCATCAGCTCCTGATTGATATGCTGACACATGACCACGTGAACTAAACTTGCCATAAGCCAAGTCCATACAATATGCTCTGCAATGCTAAAACAGAGCCTGCTTTCTGGAGATTAACTCAGCTAAGGACTTGGCGTGCTTCTTACGTCTTTATGAGGAAACACAGACTTCCTATTAAAAGGTTCATCCTTTTTGAAAAGGTTGAGTGGGATGAGTCTTTAAAAAAAAAAAAAAAAATCCAGATGGTTAAAATTTAGGTCTGAAGCCCATTCTGAGAATATCCTCTGGCGCTGGGCCCACAGTCCTATATATTTATCTTTTTTTTTTTTTTCAGTGCTATATATTTTATTGGATTTTGAACTGCATGTGATTTCTTCACTTTAAACTCTTGCTTTTCACTTTGTAGTTGTTTGTGAGATAGTGACTATAATCACATTGACCTACACAGGTCTGCCTCCTTTTTTGATCAATCTATTTCTTTTACCTCGGTGTGTGCTATCGCTCAGTCATGCCTGACTCTCTGCAGCCCCATGGACTGTAGCCTGCCAAACTCCTCTGTCCACGGAATTTTCCAGGCAAGAATACTGGAGTGAGTTGCCATTTCCTCCTCCCAGGTATCTTCCTGACCCAGGGGCTGAGCCCACATCTGCTTCGTCTCCTGCGTTGGCAGGAGGATTCTTTACCACTGTGCCACCTGGGAAGCCCATTTCTGTTATATTTTTGCTAATTAATACAAATGTTATTTGCTGAAGTACTTTCCATAAAGACCTAGGCAAGACATATTGATGTTTACAGCCATATGAGCCTTTTTGTTTCTCCTTTCATTTAAAGGATTCTCTTTCTTGCATTAACCACAAAGAAGTGTTTGAATATCTAAGTGTTCCATCCTGTTCCCACATCTGACTATAAATCTGGAACTTTTCTGGTTTATGATGTGTGTGTGTGTGTTTACTTTTTATTTTGAAACAATTTCAAACTTACAGAAAAAATGGCAAGAACAGTACAAGGAATTCTATATACTATTCACCCAGAAACATCAAGTTTCATGGACTGTCTGTCTCAATGAAAACGTGTGAAACTGAAGGAGTTAGTCCCTCAGTCATATCTGACTCTGTGAACCCACGGTCTGTAGCCGACTAGGCTCCTCTGTCCAGGGAATTCTCCAGGAAGAATACTGGAGTGGGTTGCTAATCCCTTCTCCAGGAGATCTTCCCGACTCAGGGATCAAACCCAGGTCTCCCTCATTGTAGGCAGCTTCTTTACCATCAGAGCCACCAGGGAAACCCCATCTGTCTCAATAATGTCCTTTAAAGCAAAAGGATCCCATCCGAGGTCACGTGTTGTCATGTGTGTGTATGTCGTGTTATGTCTCTTCAGTTCCCTTTGGCCTAGAATAGTTCCTCAGTTATTTTGTAGCATATCCTTCAGCTGGGTGTGTCTGGTGCTTTCTGTTCTCATGATTAGATTATCATCCACCTTTGGCTGGGATATCAGAAAAGTGATGCTGTGTTTTTCTTATTGTGTATCAGGAAGCTCATGTCAGAGGGTCTGAAAATAACGTTAACAGTGTCTGATGGAAAGGTTACTCTTTTTCCTCATAATTAATCATTATTTTGTGGGAAGGAACTTTGAGGCTGTGTAAATATCCTGCTCTCATCCGACTTTCACCTTCCAGTTTTAGCGTCAGTTGGTGTTTCCTGCCTCAGTTAAAAATCATTATAATGACTGACAAGTGGGAATTTTCTAATTCAACCACTCTTTTTAAACTTGTTCATTGGCCTTCTGCCCGTGTGTTTACTCATTTGTCTATGGACAAGTAGTGTGGACTGGTGGATTCCTATTCTATTCAATGGAATATAATCTGTTACTGTCGTTATGTATTTATTCATTTTAAAATATTTAATTATTTAAGGGCTTCCCTTGTAGCTCAGTTGGTAAAAAAAAAAAAAACTGCCTGCAATGCAGGAGACCTGGGTTCGATTCCTGGGTTGGGAAGATCCTCTGGAGAAGGAAATGGCAACCCACTGTAGTATTCTTGCCTGGAGAATCCCATGGACAGAGAAGCCTGACAGGCTACAGGGTACAAATTTATTTGGCTGCACTGGGTCTTAGCTGCAGCACGCAGAATCTTTGTTGTATCATGTGGGAACTTTCATTGAGGCGCACGGACTCTCTGGTTGCAGTACTAGAGTTTAGTTGCTCCATGGCATATGGATATTAGTCCCCTGACCAAGGATTGAATCCGAGTCCCTTGTATTGCAAGGCAGATCCTTAACCAATGGACCAGCAGGGAGGTCCCTGTTATTCTTTATTTTGTTGCTCAGATTTTCCCAGATTTGAGCCCCATTCAAACTGACTCCTGTGTCCCTTTGTTACACCCCATCAGTCTATAAGCACTTTTTCACATTCTGGTAAAAGATGCCACAGACTCAAATTGTACTTCCCATGCCCCAGACCTGGAATCAGTCATTTCTACAAGGACCCCTTTTAGTGGAGAAGAGGAATTTAGATACCAAGATCTGGGTATTAGGTGCTCATTGCTACTAGTTCTCTTAATGGACAGAGCAAGGGAATATATAAAGGTATCATGCTCACACTTAGATTTTTGCACACACATACATATATACATAAAATATATATCTTCGTTTCTATATCTCTGTATTCCATACCATTACTTCACATCAATCCCTGTAACCCCAATCCAACATACAATGCTCATTCTAGTTTTTTTCCTTTCCTATATTTGTAATTCCCTTCTCCATCAGTGAGAAAGGCTCTCATTACCCTCAATGAATTCACCTATTGCTCAGTTCCACTGAACACGCTCTTCTAAGGGCTGCAGGCTGTCACCCTGCTTGGCTGCCTTCCTCCTCTGAACTCCAACCACCTTCCATGCTAGGATCTGCATAATAGTTTTAAAATTAAATTCCCAAGGGACTTCCTTAGTGGTCCAGTGCCGGAGACACAGGTTCCATCTTGGTCGAGGAACCAAGATCCCACAGGCCTCAGGGCAACGAAGCCCTTGGGCCACAACTAGAGAAGCCCACATGCCACAACGAACACCCAGCGCTTCCCCCCAAATAATTTTTTAAAAAGATGGCTCTGGAGGCTCATTTCCTCTCCCATTTCTGTAGTTTAGTAAGAAGTTGCTTCACCAGGTCTACCATAGTTCAGCAAAAGGATAGCTTTTTCAGCAAGAGGATATCAGAAGATGAGCTCTGGAAGTTCCTCTTTGGAATAAGCTAATATCATTGATTGACTAGGGATCTCTTCAAGAAAATCAGAGATACCAAAGGAACATTTCATGCAAAGATGGGCACGATAAAGGACAGAGATGGTGTGGACCTAACAGAAGCAGAAGATATTAAGAAGAGGTGGCAGGAATACACAGAAGAACTGTAAAAAAAGAGTTTCAAGACCGAGATAATCATGATGATGTGATCACTGACCTAGAGCCAGACATCTTGGAATGTGAAGTCAAATTGGCCTTAGAAAGCATCACTATGAACAAAGCTAGTGGAGGTGATGGAATTCCAGTGGAGCTATTCCAAATCCTGAAAGATGATGCTGTGAAAGTGCTACACTCAATATGCCAGCAAATTTGGAAAAGTCAGCAGTGGCCACAAGATTGGAAAAGGTCAGTTTTCATCCCAATCCCAAAGAAAGGCAATGCCAAAGAATGCTCAAACTACCGAACAATTGCACTCATCTCACACGCTAGTAAAGTAATGCTCAAAATTCTCCAAGCCAGGCTTCAGCAATATGTGAACCATGAACTTCCTGATGTTCAAGCTGGTTTTAGAAAAGGCAGAGGAACCAGAGATCAAATTGCCAACATCCGCTGGATCATGGAAAAAGCAAGAGAGTTCCAGAAAAACATCTATTTCTGCTTTATTGACTATGCCAAAGCCTTTGACTGTGTAGATCACAATAAACTGTGGAAAATTCTGAAAGAGATGGGAATACCAGACCACCTGATCTGCCTCTTAAGAAATCTGTATGCAGGTCAGGAAGCAACAGTTAGAACTGGTCATGGAGCAACAGACTGGTTCCAAATAGGAAAAGGAGTACGTCAAGGCTGCATATTGTCACCATGTTTATTTAACTTATATGCAGAGTACATCATGAGAAATGCTGGACTGGAAGAAACACAAGTTGGAATCAAGATTGCTGGGAGAAATATCAATAACCTCAGATATGCAGATGACACCACTCTTATGGCAGAAAGTGAAGAGGGGCTAAAAGCCTCTTGATGAAAGTGAAAGTGGAGAGTGAAAAGGTTGGCTTAAAGCTCAACATTCAGAAAATGAAGATCATGGCATCTGGTCCCATCACTGCATGGGAAATAGATGGGGAAACAGTGGAAACAGTGTCAGACTTTGTTTTTCTGGGCTCCAAAATCACTGCAGATGGTGACTGCAGCCATGAAATTAAAAGACGCTTACTCCTTGGAAGGAAAGTTATGACCAACCTAGATAGCATATTCAAAAGCAAAGACATCACTTTGCCAACAAAGGTTCGCCTAGTCAAGGCTATGGTCTTTCCTGTGGTCATGTATGGATGTGAGAGCTGGACTGTGAAGAAGGCTGAGCACCAAAGAATTGATGCTTTTGAACTGTGGTGTTGGAGAAGACTCTTGAGAGTCCCTTGGACTGCAAGAAGATCCAACCAGTCCATTCTGAAGGAGATCAATCCTGGAATTTCTTTGGAAGGAATGATGCTGAAGCTGAAACTCCAGTATTTTGGCCACCTCATGCGAAGAGTTGACTCATTGGAGAAGACTCTGATGCTGGGAGGGATTGAGGGCAGGAGGAGAAGGGGACGACAGAGGATGAGATGGCTGGATGGCATCACTTACTCGATGGGTATGAGTCTGGGTGACCTCCGGGAGCTGGTGATGGACAGGGAGGCCTGGCGTGCTGCGGTTCATGAGGTCGCAAAGAGTCGGACACGACTGAGCGACTGATCTGATCTGATCTGAGTATCATTGATGGAGAAGGCAATGGCAACCCACTCCAGTACTCTTGCCTGGAAAATCCCATGGACAGAGGAGCCTGGTGGGCTGCAGTCCATGGGGTCGCAAAGAGTCAGACATGACTGAATGATTTCACTTTCACTTTTCACTTTCCTGCACTGGAGAAGGAAATGGCAACCCACTCCAGGGTTCTTGCCTGGAGAATCCCAGGGACAGGGGAGCCTGGTGGGCTGCTGTCTATGGGGTCGCACAGAGTCAGACACGACTGAAGCAACTTAGCAGCAGCAGCAGCAGTATCATTGATTAGGAAGCTTTTATTCTCATGGGCTAAATTCTCTACAAATGAGCTATACCTTGTTCAAACACATTTATTCACAGAATAGAGAGAGGATGGCAGGCAGTGGACCATTCTGTCTGCTCTTTCTGTATATTTCAAGTAAACATCATGTTTATTTACACATCCCTCTAGTGGTGTACATATCTGTGCCTTTTACATGGCAAAATGAACGTCTTTTAAAATGTTTTCCCAACCTGGTAACAAAGCAAGGGGAAAGCCTCAGAGGCCAAAAGTAGAATGCCACAAACCAAAAGAAGATATTTTCAACCAACAAATGGTATCCGAAATATGTGAACGATTCAAAAGCCAGTAAGAAGACGTATAGTACAATGGGGGGAGATGGACAAAAGAAAAGAACGGGCAGCTGACAGAAGAAAATCATGGAATATATGAATATCTCATTAGTAATTAGGGAAATAGAAAATGTAAACCACAATATTATTTTATATTGGTAGAAATTTTAAAGTTTGGCAATTTCTCATACAAAATGCATCTCAGGCTAAGCAAATAAATGGCAAGCAGAAGTTTCTCTTTAAAGAAATATTCTAGCTAATAAATGAAAAGGGAATGATGGCATCTCACAAGTCTGCAGCCTCCAGTGAATTAATGAACTAAGCAGTAATCATCAGTGCTTTCTACCTTTCCAGCAATCAACAGAGACAACCTTCTTCCCAATGGAAGAACATATCACCACTTATAGAATGCTCTTGCCAGAAATTTGATCCTGAATCTGATCCAGTCTCAGGATGCAACAAGCACATTGCTGGAAACAGGGAACAGAGGAACCTGTGAAACAGCACCACGAGAATGCCTCCAACAAAACTCAGACCACAGCAAGCTCCAGAACAAACTCCGTGTTTTGCTCATCAAATAAACTGCAAGAAGGGGAAAGGGGTAGTTTTTTACTTCAATCCTGATTTGAGCAGATTAATGAAATAAAATGAAATAAAATAAAAACAAATAAATGAAATAAAACATTTAATAGGACTAATGAAATAAAACAAAAGCAGAAGAAACTTGAACATTGACTTGATATTTCATGATATTAGAAAATTGTGGGACTGTTCTAGTGGTCCAATGGTTAAAAATTTGCTTTTCAATTCAGGGCATGCAGGTTTGATTCCTGGTTGGAGAGCTAGGAAATTGGAAACTAGTTTGGAGAACTGCGGAAAATTCTGAAAGAGATGGGAATACTAGACCACCTAACCTGACTCTTGAGAAACCTGTATGCAGGTCAGGAAGCAACAGTTAGAACTGGACATGGAACAACAGACTGGTTCCAAATAGGAAAAGGAGTACATCAAGGCTGTATATTTACATCAACCCTGCTTATTTAACTTATGTGCAGAGTACATCATGAGAAACGCTGGGCTGGAAGAAGCACAAGCTGGAATCAAGATTGCCAGGAGAAATACCAATAACCTCAGACATGCAGATGACACCACCCTTATGGCAGAAAGTGAAGAAGAACTAAAGAGCCTCTTGATGAAAGTGAAAGAGGAGAGTGAAAAAGATGGCTTAAAGCTCAACATTCAGAAAACAAAGATCATGGCATCTGGTCCCATCACTTCATGGGAAATAGACGGGGAAACAGTGGAAACAGTGGTTGACTTAATTTTTCTGGGCTCCAAAATCACTGCAGATGGTGACTGCAGCCATGAAATTAAAAGACGCTTACTCCTTGGAAGGAAACTTAGGACCAACCTAGGCAGCATATTCAAAAGCAGAGATATTACTTTGCCAAGAAAGGTCTGTCTAGTCAAGGCTATGGATTTTCCAGTGGTCATGTATGGATGTGAGAGTTAGACTACAAAGAAAGCTGAGTGCCAAAGAATTGATGCTTTTGAACTGTGGTGTTGGAGAAGACTCTTGAGAGTCCCTTGGACTGCAAGGAGATCCAACCAGTCCATCCTAAAGGAGATCAGTCCTGGGTGTTCATTGGAAGGACTGATGCTGAAGCCAAAACTCCAATGCTTTGGCCACCTCATGAAAGAGCTGACTCATTTGAAAAGATCCTGATGCTGGGAAAGATTGAGGACAGGAGGAGAAGGGAATGACAGATGATAAGATGGTTGGAGAGCATCACCGACTCAATGGACATGGATTTGGGTGGACTCTGGCGGTTGGTGATGGACAGGGAGGCCTGGTGTGCTGCGGTTCATGGGGTCCAAAGAGTCCAACACGACTGAGTGACTGAACTGAACTGGAGAACTAAGATCCCACATGCCCTGGGACCACTAAGCCCTTGACCATAACTAGAGAAGCCCACGTGCCACAACAAAGATTCCACTTGCACCACTAAGACCCAAGGCAGCCAAAAATACACAAATATTTTTTAAAAGAATTGTTATCCAATTTTCAGTATGATAGTGGTCTTGTTCTTGTGTTTTTATAAGGTCTTTTATTAGGTCTTAGGAAGGTTCTTAAACCTTCTGGGTGAACTGAAAGCATTCTAGATGTTGATCTGGGTGAAGCATTCTAGATGTTGATCTGGGTGGTAGTTTCCCAGTTGTGGGTATGTGAGAAAACTCATTGACTGAGCTGTAATCTTGAGATTTGTGTACCTTACTGCATGTAGTCTCAGCTCAGTTTTTTAAAGGTAGGATCTTTTTAAGGATACATTCTGAAATGTTTACAGATGAAGTGATAGTATGTCTGGAATTGGCTTTAAAATACCCAGGATGGCCCATGGAAGATCAGCTGTGGGTCAGTAAGTGTGGAAGCTGAAGAATGCTTATAATTCTTGTTTATGTTTGAAATTTTCTATAATATAAACTTGAAAAAAATCTGCCAAGTTACTGCTGCCAAGGATGTGGAACAATGGAAATCCTCATACGCTACTGGTGAAGATGTGAACTGAACACTATTTCATATTATCTAGTAAAAGTCATTTCACTTTTCACTTTCATGCATTGGAGAAGGAAATGGTAACCCACTCCAGTGTTCTTGCCTGGAGAATCCCAGGGATGGTGGAGCCTCGTGGGCTGCCGTCTATGAGGTCACACAAAGTCAGACACGACTGAAGCAACTTAGCAGTAAAAGTGAAGGTAGCATATTTTATATTAATAACTCATCAACTTCTCTCTGAGGTTATAGCCTAAAGAAACACTAGCACATGTGCTCACACACATGTATACATGGAAGATAATTCATACAACACTGCTTCAGTTCAGTTCAGTTCAGTTGCTCAGTCATGTCCAACTCTTTGTGACCCCATGAATTGCAGAACGTCCATCACCAGCTCCCGGAGTTCACTCAAAATCATGTCAATCAAGTTGGTGATTCCATCCAGCCATCTCATCCTCTGTTGTCCCCTTCTCCTCCTGCCCCCAATCCCTCCCAGCATCAGGGTCTTTTCCAAAGAGTCAACTCTTCACATGAGGTGGCCAAAGTATTGGAGTTTCAGCTTTAGCATCAGTCCTTCCAATGAACACCCAGGACTAATCTCCCTTAGGATGGACTGGTTGGATCTCCTTGCAGTCTAAGGGACTCTCAAGAGTCTTCTTTAACACCACAGTTCCAAAGCAACCAAAATAAAAAGAGAAGGAATCATCTCAGATATAAATTGACAGGAGAATAAATAAATGCGTGCTAAGTCAGTATATGTGTAGAAATATTTTATAATATTTTAAAAATTATATCCTGTTGTGTTTTTCAGCAGTCTTAAGACCTGACTCATAGGTAGTGGTAAAGTATGATGCAAGGAACATGCTTGAATATACAAGCATGAGTTGTAAATGTCTGGGAGGAATACAGAGTTTTCAAAAAACAGTTTATCACAAATTCATGTTTATCTGTGTGAGCATAACCACTATTAAAAAGAACACAGTTTATGTCACAGGGTACTCTAGTTAATGTACTGTGGTGACCTGAACAGGAAGGAAGTCCAAAAGGGAAAGGATATATGTATATGTGGAACTGATTCACTCTGCTGTACAGTAGAAACTATCACAACATTTTAAAGCAACTATATTTCAATAAAAATCAATTTAACCCAGGGATCAAACCTAAGTCTCCTGCATTGCAGGCAGATTCTTTACTGTCTGAGCCACCAGGGAAGTCCAGTTTTAAAAATAAATAAAATAAGCGGTTGTCAGAGGTTGCCATGCCGGGTGGGGGTTGTCAGCCCAGAGGGCTGAGCCATGGCCTTCAAATTTTAAAAAAATAAATAAATAAATAAAATGCTTGAACAGTAGAAAAAATAAAAGGAAACTCTATGTAAAGGGCAAAAAAACAAAACAAAAACAGAGTTTGGTAAATCCCAGATTGGTTGTTTTCTAAGGTCTCCTTCAACCTATAACTTCAATAAATCTGCAGCTCTCAGATAACACTTACTCCAGGGTGTATGCGGAAGTGCTGGGAAAGAGATGGGAGTTGGGATACTCACCAGGAGAGTATTGTGGTGGTTTCAGTATGAAAGCTTGATGATGTTAATGATAGGGTAGTAATAGGCACGGAAAGGGAAAAGAGAGGAAACATGGCTATGGAACTGTGAAGCAGAGCCAAGCACAAGGCTACCGCTTGTATGGTTCAAGTCCACACACCAGTGCTGGTCAGGGAAAACCGCAGCGTTTGCGCCTGCAGTGATCAGCTAACCACTCAGAACCTAGCTGTGGCTTTGCAACACGTGGATATTTTTAGAATCGGAAGGGCTGATCGGTTTCAGTTCTCGTGTTTGCATGTGAACATACCGTCTTGCAGAGTGTGACTTCCCCAAGGTCACGTAGCTCATTAGAGTCCAGAGCAGTCCAGCTGCAGCCTCCAGATTCCTAGCCCAGCCTCTGCGCCATGACACCCTGACATCCTGATGAGTCTGTATTCACTTCCGTCTCACTAAAGATTTTGTGCCATATCGCATCTATAAAGTGAGGTGGTTGTTATGTATCCAAGCATTGCAGAACCAAGAGAGGATACTGGGTGCTTTCACCTGGAAAGCCATTTCATATCTGCCATTAGTGACATGTGAGAAGGTGGATGCATTAAGGATAATCTGCCACACCATAAATAAATAGGGGAGAAGAGACAAATCTCCCATGTATGATTCCAAATAATTTACACAAATACTCTGCCTGCAAGGGAACCGGGAAGGAGCATAACTCCTCCTTAAGTGTGGGCTACACATAATAAATTCTTTGTATTAGCATTGGTTTATTTCTTATTTCTGGTTGAGCTGGGTCTTTGGCGGTGTGCACGGGCTTTCTCTAGTCGTAGTCCACGGACTTCTCATTGCAATGGCTTCTCTTGTTTCGGAACGCCAGCTCCGTAGTGTGCGCTCAGTTGTGGCACATGGGCTCAGCTGCCCCCAAGGCATGTGGGATCTTCCCAGACCAGGGATCAAACTTGTGTTCCCTGCACTGGCAGGTGGATTCTTAACGACTGGACCAACAGGGAAGTCCTGGGCTACACGGAGTAAATTCTTTCCCAAAAGTAACATGGAAAGTAAGGGTTTACATTCACAGTGGAAAAGGCCGGCAAATAACACCTCAGCCAGGTGGTCAAAGTCAATGCCAACAGTGATAAATCGTGTGGATAATATGTATTAATAACACGGATAAGGTGAGATGAAAAAGGCACTTTACCTCTGTGTTCCTCCTCTCCCAAACCTATAACCTCACTCTAATCGTGAGAAAAAAAGATTACATAGTTCCAATGGAAGTATCTATCCAATGGAATAGAAAAACAGTCAGATAGTTCCAATGGAAGGGAATTCTACAAAATATCTGGTCTGCTGCTGCTAAGTCATTTCAGTTGTGTCGGACTCTGTGCGACCCCATAGACGGCAGCCCACCAGGCTCCCCCATCCCTGGGATCCTCCAGGCAAGAACACTGGAGTGGGTTGCCATTTCCTTCTCCAATGCATGAAAGTGAAAAGTGAAAGTGAAATCGCTCAGTCTTATCCAACTCCTAGTGACCCCATGGACTGCAGCCCACCAGGCTCCTCCATCCATGGGATTTTCCAGGCAAGAGTACTGGAATGGGGTGCCATTGCCTTCTCCGAAATATCTGGTCAGTACTCCTCAAAACTTTTAAACTCATCAAAAATAAGTCTGAGAAACTGTTAGGGTCAAGAGAAAGCCTAAGGAGACATGACAAACACAATGTGGTAACCCCTGGGTGGGGTTCTGGAAC
Organism: Tragelaphus eurycerus; assembly: GCA_935064755.1. Lineage (NCBI taxonomy): Eukaryota > Metazoa > Chordata > Mammalia > Artiodactyla > Bovidae > Tragelaphus > Tragelaphus eurycerus. The sequence goes on along the minus strand of CAKXYN010000034.1, from coordinate 2,675,806 downwards.
AGAAAAGGGACACTAGGTCAAATTAAGGTCTTCTGAATAAAGTATGCTGCTGCTGCTGCTAAGTCGCTTCAGTCGTGTCTGACTCCGTGCAACCCCATAGACGGCAGCCCACCAGGCTCCCCCATCCCTGGGATCCTCCAGGCAAGAACACTGGAGTGGGTTGCCATTTCCTTCTCTAATGCATGAAAGGGAAAAGTGAAAGTGAAGTCGCTCAGTCTTATCCAACTCCTAGTGACCCCATGGACTGCAGCCCACCAGGCTCCTCCATCCATGGGATTTTCCAGGCAAGAGTACTGGAATAGGGTGCCATTGCCTTCTCCAGAATAAAGTATGCTATGCTATGCTATGCTAAGTCACTTCAGTCGTGTCCGACTCTGTGCGACCCCATAAACAGCAGCCTACCAGGCTCTGCCGTCCCTGGGATTCTCCAGGCAAGAACACTGGAGTGGGTTGCCATTTTCTTCTCCAAGGCATGAAAGTGAAAAGTGAAAGTGAAGTCGCTCAGTCGTGTCCAACTCTTAGCAACCCCACGGACTGCAGCCTAACAGGCTCCTCCGTCCATGAGATTTTCCAAGCAAGAGCACTGGAGTGGGGTGCCATTATAGACTTTAGTTAATATTAATGTATCAATATTGTTCATTAGTTAGAATGAATGCACCTTGCTAAAGTAAGATATTAATAACAAAGGAACTGGATACATGGGAACTCTCTGTACCAGCTAATTTTCCTATGAATCTAAACTGTTCTAAAAAAAAATCTGTTTTTTAAAACTACACTTCTCCTCCTCCATCTTACCCTGCCCCCCAGAATCTTCAGGATCAGATAGTTTTACTAGAGATTCTACCAAACACTTAAAGAAGAATTAAGACCAATTTTATACAACCTATTCCAGGAAATAGAAGAGGAGAGAACATTTTCTATCTAATCTTATGAAGCCAACTAATTTTATGAACCCTGATAACAAAAGCAGATAAAGTCAGTAAAAACAGCAACAACAACAACAAAAAACAGAACAACCTCTCTCAGAAAAAGAATTATGAACCGTGGCCAAATGAGATTTATTCTAAGTATATAAAGCTGGTTCAGCATTCAAAAATAAAGAAAAATTTCACACAACATTGTAAAGCAACTATACCGCAATTAAAAATTTTCTAAATAAATAAAGATAATGCACCAGATCACCAAGCTGAAGAGAAAAAAATTGTATGACCATATCAACTTTATTTAGGAAAAATAATTTGGTAAATCCCAGAACTGATTCATGATAAAACTCTTAGAATGTTTGAAATACAAGGGAGATATCTAAACTTAACAAATAGCATCTACAAAATACCCTAGAGGTAATAACACAATGATGAAAAAATGAATGCTTTCTCTCTAAGATCAGGGAACAGTGATTTCCCTGGTGGTCCAGTGGTTAGGACTCTGCTCTTCCACTGCAGGGGGCACTGGTTTGATTCCTCGTTGGAGAACTAAGACCCTGCATGCCATGTGGCATGGCCAATTTTTTTTAATAAAATAAAAATAAATAATTAAAGAAAAAGATCAGGAACAAGGCAAAAAAAGTCTACTCTCACTCTTATCAACATAGTCCTGGAAGTTCTATCCATTGCAACAAACAAGAAAAATAAAATTTTTTAAAAGGTAGACAGATTAGATAGGAAATAAAATTACCTCTATTTGCAGACGACATGATTGTCTATGTAGAAACCTCAAGAAGTCTACAAAAAAATCTTTTAGAACTAATAAGTTCAGCAAAGCTTTAGGATATAAGATCAACACACAAAAATACTATAGCATTTCAGTTTGACAGTAAACTTACAGAAATTAAACTTAAAACACAATGCCACTTACAATCCCTCAAATAAAGCAAAAATATTTAAATATACATAAAGCATGATCTGTATGCTGAACATTACAAAACTTCAGTGAAAGAAATCAAAGGAGATCTAAATAAATGAATACACATATTGTGATTATAGCTAGAAAGTCCAACATATTTAAAGTATCAGTTCTCCCCAAACTGACCTATAGATTTAATACAATTCCTATCAAAATGAGAAATGCTGGACTGGAAGAAACACAAGCTGGAATCAAGATTGCCGGGAGAAATATCAATAACCTCAGATATGCAGATGATACCACCCTTATGGCAGAAAGTGAAGAGGAACTCAAAAGCCTCTTGATGAAAGTGAAAGTGGAGAGTGAAAAGGTTGGCTTAAAGCTCAACATTCAGAAAACAAAGATCATGGCATCTGGTCCCATCACTACATGGGAAATAGATGTGGAAACAGTGTCAGACTTTATTTTTCTGGGCTCCAAAATCCCTGCAGATGGTGACTGCAGCCATGAAGTTAAAAGACGCTTACTCCTTGGAAGGAAAGTTATGACCAACCTAGATAGCATATTCAAAAGCAAAGACATCACTTTGCCAACAAAGGTTTGCCTAGTCAAGGCTATGGTCTTTCCTGTGGTCATGTATGGATGTGAGAGCTGGACTGTGAAGAAGGCTTAGCGCCGAAGAATTGATGCTTTTGAAGTGTGGTGTTGGAGAAGACTCTTGAGAGTCCCTTGGACTGCAAGGAGATCCAAGCAGTCCATTCTGAAGGAGATCAGCCCTGGGATTTCTTTGGAAGGAATGATGCTAAAGCTGAAACTCCAGTATTCTGGCCACCTCATGCGAGAAGTTGACTCATTGGAGAAGACTCTGATGCTGGGAGGGATTGAGGGCAGGAGGAGAAGGGGACGACAGAGGATGAGATGGCTGGATGGCATCACTGACTCGATGAATGTGAGTCTGAGTGACCTCCGAGAGCTGGTGATGGATAGGGAGGCCTGGCGTGCTGCAGTTCATGGGGTCGCAAAGAGTCGGACACGACTGAGCGACTGATCTGATCTGATCTGATCAAAATCCCAGCAAGATTTTTTTGCACACATAGAGAAGCTTATTCTAAAATCTATAAAGAAAGTCATGGGCTTAAAACAGCTAACACCATCTTGGCAAGAATCAAGTAGAGGAATCACTCACCCTATATTGAGGCTTACTGTATCGCTACAGTAATCAAGGTAGAGATATAGACGCAGCAATGGAACAAAATAAAGATTCCACAAATAGAGCCACAGAAATACAGTCAATAATTGTTGGTAAAGGTGAGAAAGCAATTCAATGGAGGGAGGAGAACATTTTCAACAAATAGCACTGGAGCAACTGGCCATTCAGAGGCCAAAAAATAAATAAATAAACAAAGTTTGACCTAAACTTTACCCCATGCAAAAATTAACTAAAAATGAATCACTGATTTAATGTAAAATGTAAGGCTATAATATATTTTAGGTATAAACATAAGAGAAAATCTTGGTCTAGGGCTAGGCAAAGAGCTCTTTGACTTGACCCAGAAGCACAATACCTAAATGGAAAAAGTAATAGATCGGCAGACTTCATCAAAATTGAAAACATTTCCTCTGCAAAAGACCATGTTGAAATGATGAAAAGATAAACTACAGACTGGGAATGAGTATTTGCAAATCACATGTGTGACAAAGGTCTAGTATATAAAACACACTCAGAGAACTTGCAAAGTTCAACAGTAAAATAAAAAGAGGTCAATCAGAAAATGGGCAAAAGACGCAAACAGATCTTTCACTGATGAGAATATACAGATGGCGAATAACCACATGAAAGATATTCAACATCATTAGCCCTCAGGGAAATGCAAATCAAAATTACAACAAGATATCACTATACCTCTACCAGAAAGACTAAAATTAAGAAATCTCAACACTAAATGCTTGTGAGGCTATAGAGAAACTGGATCACTTGTATATTGTAGGTGGGAATGTAAAAAATATAGCCAGTCTGGAAAACATTTTGGCAGTTTCTCAGAAAGCTAAACATGCAATTACCTTATGATCTAGCAATTGTACTCCTGGGCATTTATCCCAGAGAAATGAAAAGTTATATTGACACAAAAACTTGTACAGAATGTTCATGGTTGTCTTCTTTGTAATAGACAGAAGCTGGAATCAGCCAAAATGTCCTCCTACAGGTTAACGGTCAGGTAAACTGTGGAACATCTTTCCTACCACTTAGCAGTAAAAAGGGAAAAGGCAATGGCACCCCACTGCAGTACTCTTGCCTGAAGAATCCCATGGACGGAGGAGCCTGGTGGGCTGCAGTCCGTGGGATCGCAAAGAGTCGGACACGACTGAGTGACTTCACTTTCACTTTTTACTTTCATGCATTGGAGAAAGAAATGGCAACCCACTCCAGTGTTCTTGTCTGGAGAATCCCAGGGACAGGGGAGCCTGGTGGGCTGCCATGTATGGGGTCTCACAGAGTCAGACATGACTGAAGCGACTTAGCAGCAGCAGCAGCAATAAAAAGGAATGAACTACTGATACCCAGGATAACTTGAATTACTCTTCAGGGAATTATTCTAACTGAAAAAAGCCAGTGCCTAAAAGTTGCATAGTGGATGATTTCATTTACGTAACATTTCAAAAAATGACAAAATTCTAGAAATGGAAGAAAGATAGATGTCAGGGTAGGGGACCTGGGGCTGGGGGTGGGGTAGGGCAGGAAGGAGGTGGATGTGGTTTAAAGGGGCATCCTTGTGGTGTTGGAATATTCAGTATTTTGACTCTGGTAGCAGACATGACTGAAGTGACTTAGCATAGCATAGCATAGCAGATATATGAGCCTATTCAGATGATAAAATTGTATAGAACTTAATAAACACACAGGCATGCAAACAAATGAGTATCAATAAAGCTAGGGAAATTTGAATAAGATCAGTGGATTGTAGCCATGTCAATTACCTGGTCATAATACCATAGTATAATTTTGCAAAGTGCTACCACTAGGGAATACTGGATAAAGGGTAAAGAGACTCTCTGTACTATTTCAGACAACTGCATGTAAATCTATAGTTATTGCAACAAAAAGTTTTCAATTAAAATATGTTGTGTAAATACCTAGATGCCATGGTTTTCGATGGGTTTTGACGTTACAGTAGCTTAGACGAGTAAATGATGGCATACAAGAAGAAGAGAAAGGAATTTGGAAAGGGCAATTTTAAAAAGCAAGGAAGAGAAGCTGTAAGAAATGCCCAACCAGTCTCTGAATTTTGGAAGTATGAATAACATACTAAATTGCTAAAAGTACGGAAATTTCCTCTCTACATATTGTCTACTTTCAATTTCTGACTCTTAGAGGAGCTGGTCTATTTGTAGTATACAGGTATGAAGCTCTTAATGCATCTGGATCTAATTTATGGAATTCTCTCCATTTTAAGATGGGTATATCTTCTTCCCTTGATTTTCAGTGTCCAACTCAAGCAGTGTTAAACATTTCTGGCAATGATTAATTTACTTATGATTTGTCAAGTGCAACCCTGTACTTTTCAGTTTTCCTTCCAATCTTTTGACTTGGTGCTTCTTGACGTAAATGGTTTACCTTGAAAGTTGTCCAGTGTTTCATAAATGTATCCATATAAGGCATGATCAAAAAGCAATGCCACCTCATTTTTATCTTCCTTGTCAGCGATCAGTCATTTGCCAAAAATTATTCTTTGATGTCCCTGAATCTTCTGTTTCTAGTTCTGAAATTACATTAAGGGCCAGTGGTTGGAAGCTAATTAAAAAGAGCTTTGTAGCAAAGTGATTTTAGCTCAGCTGCATCTCATGATCTACTGCTTTTTAAAAATATCAGATGCTAGGCTCTACCCCACGCTTACTAATTTTATCCCATTAACAATTATTTGAGGTAGGTTTCTATTATTATCACAATTTTACAGATGAAGAGACTTAGGTCAGAGAAGATGGATGACTTGCTCACAGACACACAGTAAGCCAGGGAGCTGGCATTTGAACCCAGTCAGGCAGTCTGACTCCAGAATCTATACTCTTGACCTCCAAAGCCTCTTAGACTTCCTGAATCACGGTCTGTAAAGTGTTGGTCCAACAAAGCTCTGTCTAGTCTAAGCTATGGTTTTTCCAGTAATCATGTATGAATGTAAGAGTTGGACCATAAAGCAGGCTGAGCTTCAAAGAGTTTATGCTTTTGAACTATGGTGGTGGAGAAGACTCTTGAGCGTCCCTTGAACTGCAAGGAGGTCCAACCAGTCCATCCTAAAGCTTTGTTGTTCAGTTGCTCAGTTGTGTCTGACTCTTTGAGACCCCATGGACTGCAGCATGACAGGCTTCCCTGTCCTTCACTGTATCCCAGAGTTTGCTCAAACTCATGTCCATCGAGTCAGTGATGCCATCCAACCATCTCATTCTCTGTCGTCCCCTTTTCCTCCCACCTTCAATCTTTCCCAGCATCAGGGTCTTTTCTAATGAGTCAGTTCTTCCCATCTGGTGGCCAAAGTATTGGAGTTTCAGCTTCAGCATCAGTCCTTCCAATGATTATTCAGGACTGATTTCCTTTAGGATAGACTGGTTGGAGCTCCTGGCAGTATTATCAACCCTGAATATTCATTGGAAGGACTCATGCTGAAGCTGAAGCTCCAATACTTTGGCCACATGATCCAAAGAGTTGGAAAAGACCCTGATGCTGGGAAAGATTGAAGTCAAAAAGAGAAGGGAGCGGCAGAGGATGAAATGGTTAGATAGCATCACTGACTCAATGGACATGAATTTGAGCAAACTCAGGGAGACAGTGAAGGACAGGGAAGCCCGACATGCTGCAGTCCATGGGGTCATAAAGAGCTGGACATGATTTAGCGACTGAACCACAACAATAAAGTGTGTGTGTCTGAGTATCTCATTTTATGACACAAACATATCTCCAGCTTTCCAAGTTTGGAGGCCTCTAGATCAAAAACTCTTCTATGGGAGAAGCTCGTGATCTGAGCTGCTGAAACTCAGTCAGGAGCTAAGAGCTTACCACTGACCCACGTGGCTGTGCTGAAAGAGGTATCCTTTATTTATTTATGACCGCGCTGGGTTTTTGTGGCTGTGTGGGCTTTCTCCAGTTGTGTGTGGGCTTCTCATTGCAGTGGCTTCTCTTGCCACGGGCTCTCAGGTGCACAGGCTTTACCAATTATGGTGCACAAGCTTAGTTGCCTTGGGACATGTGGAATCTTCCCAGACGAGGGGTCGAACCCATGTCCCCTGCACTGGCAGGCGGATTCCCATCCACTGGACCACCAAGGAAGCCCAGGTAGCATCTGTTGTGGTTATTTTACATCTGTTTTCTCCTTACAACTGCCCTTCGAAGTAAATATTATTATCCTTGTTTTATAATTAGAGAAACTGAGTCTTGGAGAAGATAACGCGCCCCGGGTCATTCTCCGTAAGTGGCGAGGCAGAACGGAAACCCAAACCTCTTCCATTAAAGTCCACCAGTCAATCTCGATCAACTGGTTAGAGCACCTGCTTGAAGGTATTAGAAAAGAAGTCCTCCCAGAGGCGCTTTGCAATCTTCAAAGCAGAACCATAAACATGATTAGCTTTCAAGATTCCAGGGGAAAATGGTAATGGAAGCACCTCAGGCACTGTGATAAATCTATAGGAAAGATGGATACAACTAGGAGGTCCGCTCCATGCCCACCCGCCTCCCCTGACCCACAGAACTTCCTTCCAATAAAAGAGTAAGCTGAGGAGGTGTCTCCTTCTGGCCTCCCCACCGTCAATTCTCTCTTCCTTTTCTTTTTTCACATCTACCATGAAACTTTGCCATATGCCATAGAGTGTTTTTAAAAAATGTTCTGGGTATGTTGTTAATGTTTGCCCAGTTTAAATAAGACACTGTTCATTGGCAGGTACATAATGATGAAACTCATTAACTGCTGAATGGCTTTATACTCCCTGGTCTAAAATATAGAATATGCTCAATATTAAAAATTAAATTGATCCATCAAAATCTAATGGCTAAATAGGGATATTAAGAAGTCAGAGGCATCATCCGGATCTGTGTAAAATCGTCAAGGGATTCATAAAAATCACTGGCAAATTTTGACACAGGACAGAGCCTGAGGTAGAAATAAAATCTTATACAGACGGAATCACAAATGTGTGATGTCCATTTAGGATAAGGGTTCATCTAATTGTACCCTGGTCTCAGCTTGATGGAGTCATTAGCTCTGTCCCATGTCTCAGCCAGGTCTCTTCCAGGGTCACCCGAGGCACACGTGCCAGCCCCAACAGGGGGTGATCTGGCTATAAATCAGCCAAGGGCTTTCCCTGTGTTGGCATTGTCTTCAGCTCTTTGTAATATTTTAATCATTTCAAAATCTTTCCGGTAGAATCTCTGCCTCACTTGGTGAAACCTCCGTTGCTGTTTGTTATTAAAACTTGTTTCAATTTCACTGCATTGGTGTATTGAGTCTTTATATAACTAAGCAATAAACGAAGTACCGTGTATGTAATTTGGGTGGATTAACATGACTAATTTTTTACATTAGTTTAATGCTAACTTCAAGGCTTAGGGCTTTCTGCTCATTCCTCAGGGAGTTGTAGTTGATGACCCATGATTTCTTGGTCATTTATCAGTCTTTTTAATCACACCAGAGCTCTTAAGATGTGATAGAAAGAACATACCATCTTTGAAGATGAGAAAAGAAAATCTTTTATTTCACTCACTAATCCAGAAGAAGAATATGAATTTGATCCTTTTTAACTATAAAGTTTATTTTACAATTGTAATGTAATATATGCTCATTTTAAAATATATGAGAAATAGATAAAAGCATTCCTTATATTATAGAATTCCACCACTGAAAGATAATCTCATTTGAAATTTTGTGTTTGTTTATTTAAAGCTATTTTTCTCTTCTGTATACTATTTTTTTCTGAACTACACTCATAATGGACATCCAATTTTTAATCTAACTTTTTAAACAACATTGTAAAAAGGTACTTTCAAATATTATATGTGATATTCTAAGAAATTTATTCTGCTGAATGCTGTGCTGCTGCTGCTAAGTTGCTGCAGTCGTGTCTGACTCTGTGCGACGCCCCTACCAGGCTCCCCTGTCCCTGAGATTCTCCAGGCAAGAACACTGGAGTGGGTTGCCATTTCCTTCTCCAATATTCTGCTGAATAAATATACAAAAAGGCAATGGCACCCCACCCCAGTACTTTTGCCTGGAAAATCCCATGGACGGAGGAGCCTGGTAGGCTCCAGTCCGTGGGGTCGCTAAGAGTCGGACACGACTGAGCAACTTCACTTTGACTTTTCACTTTCATGCATTGGAGAAGGAAATGGCAACCCACTCCAGTGTTCTTGCCTGGAGAATCCCAGGGACAGGGGAGCCTGGTGAGCTTCCGTCTATGGGGTCGCACAGAGTCGGACACGACTGAAGCGACTTAGCAGCAGCAATGTATTCAAAATTTTTTTGAGCAGTTTAGACTGTTTTCAATTTTTTTTACCCTTTTCAATCTTAAAAAAATAAGGATCTTATAAAAATAAGGATTTTAAACATTTTATTAAAAAGAAATAATATGGGCTTCCTGAAGAGCCCAGGGTTGTATCAAACAGTACAACCGTTTTTTTTTTTTTTAACCATTTTTTAAACAATGCTTCAATTAATACCTTTGCATAGTTAACTTTCTCTATATATGTAGAGTCCATTTCCAAAAGTAGAACGACTTTGAAAATGAGTGTTTAGTATTCTGGTATATCTTGTGAAATGGCTTTCTAAAAGGATTGTACTGATTTATATTACCAGATTGCTGTTCAAAGGTTTTCAATTCATTACATCCTCAAAAACAGCAGCTATTACACAGGTTTACATCTTTTCGATTAAATAAGTGTAAATTGGGCTTCCCTGGTGGCTCAGATGGTAAAGAATCTGCCAGCAATGCAGGAGAACTGGGTTCTCTATCTCCGAGTCAGGAAGACCCTCTGCAGAAGGGAAAGGCTACCCACTCTATTATTCTTGTTTGGAGAATTCCATGGACAGAGGAACCTGGTGGGCTGTAGTTCATGGGGTCTCAGAGTTGGACAGGATTGAGTGACTAACACACACGCAGAAATTGGGGGACTTCCCTGGTGGTCCAAGTGTTACATCCCTGGTTGGGGAACTAACCTCCCTCACGCCCTGGAGCAACTAAGCCCTTGAGGTGCCACAGCTGAACTGGAGTGCTCTAGAGCCCGAGCACTTCTGCAACAAAAGATGCTGCATGCTGTGGCTAAGACCTGATGCAGCCAGATGAAATAAATAAATATTTTTTTTTAAAAAAAGAGGCAGAAATTGGTATTTCACTGTTGTTCTAAAACCACATTGTTTTTAGAAGTAATTATAGTCTTATTAACATTATTTTCTTAGAAATATTATTTCTAGATACAAAAATGTAACTGTAACAACAAAAGAAAGCAGAATTCCTTTAACTTCTAACTAAGTGACTTGAAATCATTTTACTTTCACACTATTTACCAGCTTGGTGACTCTGGGAAAATCATTTAGCTTCTATTAGCCTCAGTTTCCTTCTGCATAACATGGGGATAATAATAGCCTCTCCCTTATAGGGCTATTATGAAGATAACATTCAATGATACTTGTAAAGTTCCTGGCACGCAGACAGCAGTCAGTAAAGGACAGTTATAATTATTACTGCAGCAAAAACTAGCACATTATAAGTGATTATTTTCCAACTAAAAATAAAAAAGGAAAAAATAAAACAATTTTAAAAATAAAAATATAATTATTACATTTATCTAGTTATTCAGCTATTACTGGCCTTTTGTGGTAAGAATATTTGCTATTTTAACCATTTTTAAGTGCCATGTTGTGCAGCCATCACCACTGTTTCCAAAACTTTATCACTCCAAACAAAATTCTGTGCCCGTTAAGTAGTAACTTCCCATTCCCATTCCCTCACACTTGAGTAACTCCTAGTCCACTGTCTATCTATGTGAATTTGCCTTTTCTAGGTATCTCATCCAAGTGGAATCATACGAGATTTGTCCTTCTGTATCTGACTTATTTCCTTAAACATAGTATCTTCTAAGTTCATTCATGCTGTAATGTACATCGGAAGTTCATTCCTTTTCAAGGCGGACTGCTATTCCCTATTGTACAGCTATACCACATTTTGTTTACCCATTCATCTGTGAGGGACACTTTGGTTGCTCCCACCTTTTGGCTATTGTGAGATATGCTGCTATAAATATTGGTGTACATATCTCAGCCCCTACTTCCAATTATTTTAGGTATACACCTAGGAGGCCAGGGGCAGCGGGCGGGAGGAGCTACCCCACGCCCCTAAGCCCAAGGCCAGGGGCTGTGGCTCGGAGGACCAACCCTATGTCCAAGGAGCCATGGCTGAGTGGGGAGGGCCTAGAGGAGCTATCCCACGTTGAAGGTCAGGAAGAGCGGTGGTGAGGAGAGACCCCTTGTCAAAGGTGAGGAGCAATGGCTGTGCTTTGCTGGAGCAGCCGTGAAGAGGTACACCACGCCCAAGGTAAGAGAAACCCAAGTAAGATGGTAGGTGTTGCAAGAGGGCATCAGAGGGCAAACACACTGAAACCATACTCACAGAAAACTAATCAATCTAATCACACTAGGACGACAGCCTTGTCTAACTCAATGAAATTAAGCCATGCCCGTGGGGCAACCCAAGATGGGCGGGTCATGGTGGAGAGATCTGACAGGATGTGGTCCGCTGGAGAAGGGAATGGCAAACCACTTCAGTATTCTTGCCTTGAGAACCCTATAAACAGTATGAAAAGGTAAAATGATAGGATACTGAAAGTGAAACTCCCCAGGTCAGTAGGTGCCCAATATGCTACTGGAGATCAGTGGAGAAATAACTCCAGAAAGACTGAAGGGATGGAGCCAAAGCAAAATGAATACCCAGCTGTGGATGTGACTGGTGATAGAAGCAAAGTCCGATGCTGTAAAGAGCAATATTGCATAGGAACCTGGAATGTCAGGTCCATGAATCAAGGCAAATTTGAAGTGGTCAAACAAGAGATGGCCAGAGTGAATGTCAACATTCTAGGAATCAGCGAACTAAAATGGACTGGAATGGGTGAATTTAACTCAGACGACCATTATATCTACTACTGCGGGCAGGAATCCCTCAGAAGAAATGGAGTGGCCATCATGGTCAACAAAAGAGTCTGAAATGCAGTACTTGGATGCAATCTCAAAAACGACAGAATGATCTCTGTTCGTTTCCAAGGCAAACCATTCAGTGTCACAGTAATCCAAGTTTATGCCCCAACCAGTAATGCTGAAGAAGCTGAAGTTGAACGGTTCTATGAAGACCTACAAGACCTTTTAGAACTAACACCCAAAAAAGATGTCCTTTTCATTATAGGGGACTGGAATGCAAAAGTAGGAAGTCAAGAAACAACTGGCTGGTAACTCACTTCAGTCGTGTCCGACTCTGTGCGACCCCATAGATGGCAGCCCATCAGGCTCCCCCGTCCCTGGGATTCTCCAGGCAAGAACAATGGAGTGGGTTGCCATTTCCTTCTCCAATGCATGAAAGTGAAAAGTGAAAGTGAAGTCGCTCAGTAGTGTCCGACTCTATGTGACCCCATGGACTGCAGCCCACCAGGTTCCTCCGCCCATGGGATTTTCCAGGCAAGAGTACTGGAGTGGGGTGCCATTGCCTTCTCCGAGAAACACCTGGAGTAACAGGCAAATTTGGCCTTGGAATATGGAATGAACCAGGGCAAAGATTAATAGAGTTTTGCCAAGAAAATGCACTAGTCATAACAAACACCCTCTTCCAACAACACAAGAGAAGACTCTATACATGGACATCACCAGATGGTCAACACCAAAATCACATCAATTATATTCTTTGCAGCCAAAGATGGAGAAGCTCTATACAGTCAGCAAAAACAAGACCAGGAGCTGACTGTGGCTCGGACCATGAACTCCTTATTGCCAACTTCAGACTTAAATTGAAGAAAGTAGGGAAAACTACTAGACCATTCAGGTATGACCTAAATCAAATCCCTAATGATTATACAGTGGAAGTGATAAATAGATTTAAGGGCCTAGATCTGATAGATAGGGTGCCTGATGAACTATGGAATGAGGTTCGTGACATTGTACAGGAGACAGGGATCAAGACCATCCCCATGGAAAAGAAATGCAAAAAAGCAAAATGGCTGTCTGGGGAGGCCTTACAAATAGCTATGAAAAGAAGAGAAGCAAAAAGCAAAGGAGAAAAGGAAAGATATAAACATCTGAATGCAGATTTCCAAAGAATAGCAAGAAGAGATAAGAAAGCCTTCTTCAGCGATCAATGCAAAGAAATAGAGGAAAACAACAGAATGGGAAAGACTAGAGATCTCTTCAAGAAAATCAGAGATACCAAAGGAACATTTCATGCAAAGATGGGCTCGATAAAGGACAGAAATTGTGTGGACCTAACAGAAGCAGAAGATATTAAGAAGAGGTGGCAAGAATACACAGAAGAACTTTACAAAAAAGATCTTCAAGACCCAGATAATCACGATGGTGTGATCACTGACCTAGAGCTAGACATCCTGGAATGTGAAGTCAAGTGGGCCTTAGAAAGCATCACTACGAACAAAGCTAGTGGAGGTGATGGAATTCCAGTTGAGCTATTCCAAGTCCTGAAAGATGATGCTGTGAAAGTGCTGCACTCAATATGCCAGCAAATTTGGAAAACTCAGCAGTGGCCACAGGACTGGAAAAGGTCAGTTTTCATTCCAGTCCCAAAGAAAGGCAATGCCAAAGAATGCTCAAACTACCGCACAATTGCACTCATCTCACACACTAGTAAAGTAATGCTCAAAATTCTCCAAGCCAGGCTTCAGCAATATGTGAACTGTGAACTTCCTGATGTTCAAGCTGGTTTTAGAAAAGGCAGAGGAACCAGAGATCAAATTGCCAACATCCGCTGGATCATGGAAAAAGCAAGAGAGTTCCAGAAAAACATCTATTTCTGCTTTATTGACTATGCCAAAGCCTTTGACTGTGTGGATCACAATAAACTCTGGAAAATTCTGAAAGAGATGGGAATACCAGACCACCTGATCTGCCTCTTGAGAAATTTGTATGCAGGTCAGGAAGCAACAGTTAGAACTGGTCATGGAACAACAGACTGGTTCCAAATAGGAAAAGGAGTACATCAAGGCTGCCTATTGTCACCCTGTTTATTTAACTTCTATGCAGAGTACATCATGAGAAATGCTGGACTGGAAGAAACACAAGTTGGAATCAAGATTGCTGGGAGAAATATCAATAACCTCAGATATACAGATGACACCACTCTTATGGCAGAAAGTGAAGAGGGACTAAAAAGCCTCTTGATGAAAGTGAAAGTGGAGAGTGAAAGGGTTGGCTTAAAGGTCAACATTCAGAAAACGAAGATCATGGCATCTGGTCCCATCACTGCATGGGAAATAGATGGAGAAACAGTGGAAACAGTGTCAGACTTTATTTTTCTGGGCTCCAAAATCACTGCAGATGGTGACTGCAGCCATGAAATTAAAAGACGCTTACTCCTTGGAAGGAAAGTTATGACCAACCTAGATAGCATATTCAAAAGCAGAGACATTACTTTGCCAACAAAGGTTCGCCTAGTCAAGGCTATGGTCTTTCCTGTGATCATGTATGGATGTGAGAGCTGGACTGTGAAGACGGCTGAGCGCCGAAGAATTGATGCTTTTGAACTGTGGTGTTGGAGAAGACTCTTGAGAGTCCCTTGGACTGCAAGGAGATCCAACCAGTCCATTCTGAAGGAGATCAGCCCTGGGATTTCTTTGGAAGGAATGATGCTAAAGCTGAAACTCCAGTATTTTGGCCACCTCATGCGAAGAGTTGACTCATTGGAGAGGACTCTGATGCTAGGAGGGATTGGGGGCAGGAGGAGAAGGGGACGACAGAGGATGAGATGGCTGGATGGCATCACTGACTCAATGGATGTGAGTCTGAGTGAACTCAGGGAGTTGATGATGGACAGGGAGGCCTGGAGTGTTGTGATTCATGGCGTCACAAAGAGTTGGACATGACTGTGCGACTGATCTGATCTAAGAGTGCAATTGGTGGATCATTTGGTAATTCTATGTTTAACTTTTTTTAGAAACTGCCGGACTGTTTTCCAATGTCTACACCATATTATATTCCAACCAGAAATGTACAAGGATTCATTCTTTATTATACCATCCTGGCAGGTATCGAGTACTATCTCACTGTGGTTTTGATTTGCATTTCCCTGATGACGGGTGATGTTGAACATCATTTCATGTGCTTATTGGCCATCTGTATATCTGCTTTAGAGAAATGTTTGTTCACATCCTTTGCCTATTTTTAAATTAGCTCTGTTATCTTTTTGTGGTTGAGTTCTGGGAATTTAAAAAAATATAATCCAGGGAATTCCTTAGCAGTCCATTGGTTAGGACTCTGCTTCCATTGCAAGGGGCATGGTTTCAGTCCCTGATTGGGGAACTAAGATCCCACAAGTTGAATGGTGTGGCCAAATAAATAAATAACTCAGATATTGAACCCTTGTCAGATATGCAATTTATAAATATTTTCTTTCATTCTATGGGCTGTCCTTTTATCCTCTTGATAATGTCTTTTGAGGCACAACAATTTTTAATTTTAATCAAGTTTGATTTATCTATTTTTATTTTGTTGCCTGCTTTTGGTGTTATTTTAAAGAAACTGCTGCCAAATCCAAGGTCACGAAGATTTGCCTCTCTGTTTTCTTCTAAGAGTTTTACAGTTTTAGCTTTTAAATCTAGGTCTTTGTACATTTTTGAGTTAATATCTATATGCGATGTAAGGTAAAGGTACAGTCTTATTCTCTGGCATGTTGATATCCAGTTTTCCTAGCACTATTCATTTAAAACGCTATTCTTTCCCCCTTCAGGCTGGATATCTTTGCTGAAAATCAATTCCTGACTTTTAAATGTTAACCCATTAAATAAAATTTATTCCTGTGTCTGGACAAGGCAACTGTCTTCTTCTGTCTTCTCCCATTCTTGGAAGGTAAACTCAGCTTGTAAATGCTTAAAGCCCTCTAGACCAATAATCACCTTAGGACCCCCGACCCGGGAAAGTGTGCCTTGTAATCGCAGGAGAGGGAGATGCCCTTAGCTGATAGAGGTTCAGTGTCATCTCCGAATGCTCCACTTGTCTGTCCCTCATGGTCTTTTGTCCCCCACAACTGCCCCTCTCCTGGGGTGTCTAAAACTGAATTTATCATTTTCTTCCCAACATCCACATGGTACTCCTGTTCTCTCGGCTTTCAGAGTGCAAACCCTGGAGCCCTCTTAAATTCATCTTATCACCCATCACATCTCATTTTTTTAAGAAAAGCCTGCTAATTCTTCCTTCACTTGTCTGTATTTGTTTCTTCTTTATCATTCCCACACTAGTTCAGGACTTTGTAATAGTTTACTAACTAGTTTCCATGCTCAACCTACCCAACACACCACAAGCTGTTTAGCTCAGGCTACCTGCTTGAAAACCTTAATGACTTGCCTTTGTTTATAGAATAAAGTCCAAAATTTTTAGCACATCCCTCAGAACATTCCATAATCTTTTTTTTTTCCATAATCGTAATCCAGTCTTTCCAGCCTGATTGTAGCAACTTCTCCATACAGATCTTCAGCTTTAGCCAGATTAGTTCACTCCCTTCTCCACCCTCACACCTTGTAGGCTTTTCTATCATTTTCCTCATTATCTGTAATGCTTTCCCTTCTGTTTCTGTCAAAATCTGATTCATCCATTATGGATGTCCCACCTCTAGTCTATTGGGAGTTTCAAAGGATTCCCTGATAAACAGCATCTCTCTTCCTAAATTGTGAAAAACTTGAGAAATAAAATGAAGAGGACGTATGAAGATCAGGAGATCGGCTTTACTGATAGAGTTGAGGATTGAATTCAGTGTGAGGGCCAGATGGCTTTGGCGCCCCAGCTACATAGAAAGCAGATCCACTCACATCCAAGTCCCAAGGGGCATGTTCATTTCAGTCACTGCCAGGAGTCCATGACAACTCTTGCTCTCTGGCAACTCACTCCTGAGAGGAAGAGGAAGGGGCTGAGACAAACTCTTTATAGGAAGGAAAATCAGAATTGAGAATAAAGGCTTCCGTATTCTTGCAACCTACCACGAAGAACCGGTACCAGCTTTTTACTCCCACCTATCTCCCCCATCCACCCACTTCTCTCCTCCCATGCCATCGTCACCCACTGCCTGGACCAGTGTAATTGCCTGTAGCAGAATTGTCTTCTGCACTACCCTGCAGCTCTAGAAATAATCATTCCTGGCAAAGTAGCCGGAAGAGTGTTTTGACAGATGAATCTGATTGTTTCTCCTCTTCTTTTTTGGTAGTTCCCTGATCAAGGATCAAACCCACATCCCCTGCATTGGAAGGTGGGGTCTTAACCACTGGACCACCAGAGAAGTCCTGTTTGTTTTCTTAAATTCCTTCAGTAGATTCTCACTGCTCTTGGGATCAAGACTAAAGTGCTTATCTCCCCAGGTCCTGAGTGGTCTGGCTCCAGTCTCTTCCTGTTCTTCCCTCTTCCCTATTATTTTCGCTCCATGGGGCATTTCAAACACTTTAAGTTGCCATGTATTTTTACGTTAAGAACATTGCATGTGCTGTTCCGTTTGACAGTAATGCCTATTACCTTCTCCTTTCTTCTTGCTTTTCTTCTCTTTTTTTCCCTAGTTAACTCCTACTCATTTATAGATCTCAGCTGTCACATCCCTTCCATAGGGAATTCTTCCCTGACCTGACCCCCTCCTTTGAGCCGTCTTAACTCCCTCGACTTCCTTCCTTCAACTTACCATAAGTTATTATTCTATATTGTGTGATTTTTAAAATTGGAGTTTGGTTGCTGGGAGTCCATGAGAATGCTTGTTCTCTGGCCACTCACTCCTGAGAGGAAGAGGAAGGGGATGAGACAAGCTCTTCATAGGAAGGAAAATCAATATTGAGTATAGTGGCTTCCCTGGTGACTTAGTCAGTAAAGAG
The DNA here is from genome assembly GCA_935064755.1 of Tragelaphus eurycerus. Lineage (NCBI taxonomy): Eukaryota > Metazoa > Chordata > Mammalia > Artiodactyla > Bovidae > Tragelaphus > Tragelaphus eurycerus. The sequence continues at coordinate 2,657,880 of CAKXYN010000034.1, read as the reverse complement.
TCCACCCACAATGTGGGAGAATCGGATTCGATCCCTGGGTCAGGAAGATCCCCTGGAGAAAGAAATGGCAACCCACTCTTATATTCTTGCCTGGAGAACTCCATGGACAGAGGAGCCTGGTGGGCTATCGTCCTTGGGGTCACAAAGAGTCAGACACGACTAAGTGACTAACTTTCACTTTTTCATAATTGCTTTACACTGTTAGTTTCTGCTGTATAGCAAAGTGAATAAGCTACACGTATACATATGATCCCTCTTCCTTGGGTTTCCCTCCCATTTAGGTCACCACAGGGCACTGACTAGAGTTCTCTGTGCTATACAGCCAGCTCTCAGTAGCTATCTATTTGGTATATAGTATCAATAGTGTATATCCAATAGTGTATCCCAATCTCCCAATCCCAATCCCCCCTTACTGTATGATCAATTAAGGTCTACTTTCTCTCTAGGCTTTCACGGGAGCCACGGGGCCATGGCTGTTTGCCCACTCTTGTGTCCCCCAACAATGAGCGTAGTCCCCAGTCCTCAGAGACATCCAGTTAATAGTTTCTGAATAAGCAAAAGGCAAGCTCAACTTGAACTTCAGCTATTAAGCCAGAAATTCTCTCTCCCAAACCCACGGCACGTGATTTCCCTCCAACTCACTCCCATGGCAGTTATGACACACTGCCCTGTAGTGTGGCTAAATGTACCTGTCTGGTGTCCCCCGCTGGATTGTGAGTGCCTGAGAACCAGGGATCAGAGCATCTATGCAACTGTAATTCTCATAGTGCTTAGCCCAATTTCTAGCACTTGACATGTGTACAGTAACAATTTATTCAAAAAAAATTAATAAAGATGTTTGCTTGTCTCTTTCTGTTCCTAGCAACGTTGGTGGTGTGATGGGAGGAAGTTATAATTCCCTGATGTTTGGAAATGCCATAGAGACCGCATTTTATAGGCTGGAGCTAGGAAAAGATATTAGGATGTGGTCCTTTTATTGCAAGAACATCTCTGCCAATTTGCTTGCAAAGCAAAGCCTTTTCTGAAAACACAGCAACTGGTTCTGATTTTACGCAAAAAAGTTTTTATTTAACCCAAAGCTATATCCACCCAAAAGTGACCTGTTTTTATTCATGCACTTGAGATATATTTTATTATATTTATTTGCTAATGATCATATACCTGTTAAAACAGGATGTCAGTGTATCAACCTTTAGCTTTTCACTCTCCTTCATAGGAGGAAGTGGGGCAAGGGTGTCAGAAATGTGGGATGAACAGGCCAGAGCCAAGGGTGTGGACAACCACAAGAAGGACCAGATCTCTTTCTGGGATGCGTTGGGCAAGCGTGCCTGCGCAAAAGTGCAGAGATTCTCAGCCCGGGACCCATTTTAGCCTGAGGCAGGGTTTTTCAGAGAAAGTGCTGTATCAGAAAAAACTGCAAACCCAGCCGGAGGAGACCTGGACTGTGAGGGCAAGCAGAGCAAGTCAGAAAGGGAGGGTAGAAAGTTTAATGAGTAAGGAGGAAAGAGATAACATGCGATGGCTTTCTCTAACATCCTCCTCCAGGGCCCTGTCTCTCAGCTCACACTCAACTCCGTGGTCTGTGTCCTGGAGCCAGGTTCTGCCCTCCCCAAGCCCAGGCCAAACCAACTCAGATCTGGCTGAGAAATGTGCATGTTAAGAGCCTGCTTGGTGAGGGCTGGGGAGTGAGGAGGTTGCCTGGGGGTACGAAGAGAATGATGTGGGGAAGGAAAAAGGTACAGCGAGGGAGAGGTCCTCAGTTTAGTATTAGCAAAATTTGAGTCCTTGATTCTGGGGGCACCTGGTCATGTATGGATGTGAGAGTTGGACTGTGAAGAAAGCTGAGCGCCAAAAAATTGGTGCTTTTGAACTGTGGTGTTGGAGAAGACTCTTGAGAGTCCCTTGGAGATCCAACCAGTCCATTCTGAAGGAAATCAGCCCTGGGATTTCTTCAGAAGGAATGAGGCTAAAGCTGAAACTCCAGTACTTTGGCCACCTCATGCAAAGAGTTGACTCATTGGAAAAGACTCTGATGCTGGGAGAGATTGGGGGCAGGAGGAGAAGGGGACAACAGAGGATGAGATGGCTGGATGGCATCACTGACTCAATGGACGTCAGTCTGAGTGACCTCTGGGAGTTGGTGATGGACAAGGAGGCCTGGCGTGCTGCGATTCATGGGGTCGCAAAGAGTCGGGCACGACTGAGCGACTGAACTGAACTGAACTGAACTGAGTGGACTCTGCTTTCAGTCAACCCAGGTTGCAGGAAGCCTGGGGCAGTTCCTCAAGGGTTCCAGGGTAGACCATGAAGGGGCAGGCAGGGGTGCTTCTGACACATCCCTGACATTGAGATGCTTATAATTTAGTTCTTTGCAGATGGTCAAAATCACAATTGACTGTAAAAGACACTAATTCACATGTGGGAAGGTACACGTCCAGATACATGCTCCAAAGCCCGAGATACCGGGTGAACTATGAAGAGAGTGTGTCAGAGCTTCTGAAATCATACACTCAGGAATATATCCCTGGTGGAGGAGCTCAGAGAAAACCATCACATGTTATCTATTTCCTCCTTACTCATTTCCCCACTCCAGTACTCTTGCCTGGGGAATCCCATGGACAGAGGAGCCTGGTGGGCTGCAGTCCATGGGGTCGCTAAGAGTTGGACATGACTGAGCGACTTCAGTTTCCCTTTTCACTTTTGTGCATTGGAGAAGGAAATGGCAACCCACTCCAGTGTTCTTGCCTGGAGAATCCCAGGGATGGGGAGCCTGTGGGCTGGCGTCTATGGGGTCGCACAGAGTCAGACATGACTGAAGCAACTTAGCAGCAGCAGCATTACACCTTCTGCCCTCCCTTTCTAACCTGTTCTGCTTGCTCTCTGACTGTCTTCTGCCTGGATTCTGCCTCCTCCTCGGACCGTCACAATAGCGCTGCCTTTTGAGTGGGTTTTTAACTCTAAACCCTGTCTCTGCTCATACTTAACTCCATGATCTGTGTCCTGGAGCTGGGTCCTGCCCTCCCCAAGCCCAGGTCAAACCAACTCAGATCTGGATGAGAAATGTACACATTAAGAGCCTACTTGGCGGGACTTCCCTGGTGGTCCAGTGGCTAAGACTCCACACTCCCAATGCAGAGGACCCAGATTGGATCCCATTTCAGGGAACCAGATCCTGCATGTTGCAACTAAGAGTTTGCATGCTGCAACAAAAATCAGACATCTTGTGTACCGCAATTAAGACCCAATGCAGCCAAATAACTAAAAATAAATACTAAAAAAAAGAAAAAGAGAGAGCCTGCTTAGCAATGGTATGGAATTGTGTACTGTTCAAAGTGAGTTAGACACGTTCTCACCCACTGTGAGCACATAAGCTAAACCAAAATAGATGGACACAGAAGAGACATAGTAATAGGCTACACACCAGAGGAGAAGGCAATGAAAAAATTTATATTATAAAAATCAAAGGGATTGTCATCATTCTCCCTTATCTACTCAGAGCCTTAAGCATCACCCCTGTGTGGATGACTGCTAAGTGTCTATCTCCAGTGCGAGTGTGCTAAGTCACTTCAGTCATGTCTGACTCTTTGCGACCCCATGGACTGTAGCCCACCATGCTCTTTTGTCCATGGGGTTCTCCAGGCAAGGATACTGGAGTAGATTGCCACTTCTTCCTCCAGGGATCTTCCCAAGCCAGGGGTCGAACCCGCATCTCTTCGGTCTCTTACATCTCCTGCATTGGCAGGCAGGCTCTTTACCACTAGTACCACTTGATTTACTTACTGCCATATTCAACTTCCGATTGGAAATCTGCAATTGAGTCAGAAACATCTGCTTAAATATCTCACCCTCCAAGGTGGGAATTTCCCATCCAAATGCATCACTCTTTGTGATGTCCAGAATTTCTCTTCTCAGCCGGTTTCTTTGTACCTACACCAAACATGGACATTATGTTAGCAGTTTATAGATTATGTCTTCATAACTGAACTTATTAATTTTCCCCTAAACCTATTAGCACCTGAAACATCAACATTAACTCCTATTTCTCTTCCATCCCTTCCATTAAATTTTCTACCCATGTCCTTGGTTCAATCTACAAATAGTGTGATTATCATTTTTGAGAAAAAAAAATGTCTCATTTATTTATACAGAGAGAGCCAAAGGATCTTTGCGAACTGAGATATCTGACATTGAACTTAGGCAGTGCTGCAAATTTGAAACCAGGCTGCAGTGCAACGCAAGGCTTACTAATGCAATGGGCCATCAACAGGTTATTTGAAGCTGTTCTTGATCATTGATTTTATGCATATACAACATTCACATAATAAAATGCCATTTGATTTTTTAAAATAGAAACTCAAGCTTTAGCTCAGTGTTTAGTATAGCACTATTTACAATAGTCAAGAAATGGAAACAGCCTAAATGTCCATAGATAAATAAAGAAATGATAAATATATACATATACACACATACCCACACAATGGAATGGATGTGTGTGTGTATATATACATATATATACATATACAATGTATATACATATGTATATGTACATATATATACATATACAATGGAATACTGCTCAGTCATAAAAAAGAATGAAATAATACCATTTGCAGTAACATGGATGGACCTAGAAATTATCATACTAACCAACTCAGTGGACATGAGTTTGAGCAAACTCCGGGAGATAGTGAAGGTCAGGGAAGCCTGGCATGCTGCAGCTCATGATGTCGCAAAGAGTCAGACACAGCTTAGGAACTAAACAATAAGTGAAGTAAATCAGAGAAAGACAAATACCATATATCACTTATATACGGAAACTAAAAATATGACAAATGAACTTATCTACAAACAAGAAACAGACTCACAAACAAGAAACAGACTCACGGACACAGAGAACAGACTTATGGCTCCAAGGGGGCATAGGTGGGGAAGAATGAACTGGAAGTTTGGGATTAGCAGATGCAAACTACTCTATATAGAATGAATAAATAAGGTCCTACTGTATAGCACAGGGAACTATATTCAATATCCTGTGATAAGCCATAACAGAAAAGCATGTGAAAAAGAATAAATTTATATATGTATAACTGAATCAATTTGCTGTACACCAGAAACCAACACAATACTGTAAATCATCTATACTTCAATAAAATAATTTTTAAGAAAAGTTATATTTTAGTAGACCCTGCTACAAGCTCAATTATACTTCTCATATATTTATCCTCATAGCAAAAGGTATATCCACCCCAGATTCATTCTCAGTACCATTTACCTCTTCTTTTGGGGGGGATATTTTGCCACTTAGAACTGTTCTGAACAGCACCCAGAAGTCATGTTAAATTCAATATTTATGTTTTCAATCAGAGAGCTAACTGGAGGAGGAGAAAGACTTAATGCAATGGATTTCTGGGGAGAGGAAGGAAGAACCCCAGGTAAACAGAATTTTGAGGAAAAGGTAACCCAGTGGACTAGAAGATAGATTCGTCCACAAACAATTTCCCATGGTGGGAGAAGACTTGGACAGAAAAAAGCCAGCGTGGTAAAGTGTAGTCAAGACAGCTCTGCCTCCACAGGTATGTCAGCTATTTGGGGAGGATATTTGGGTGTCTTTCTACCTTCTTGACCCACTGTCTAGGGTCGGCACTGCTAGGCAGTGAAAACAAGAGAGTCGGCAGCACAAAGCAGGTTAGATTCAATCAAGGAGTCTCATGTTAAAGGCAATTTAAGAAAGTGTTTCAAATATATTCTTAATTTGGAAGCTCTGCTTAGTGTAAAACTTAACAAGAAAAGGGCTGAGATTCAAAATTACTGATAACAACTTGTCCCAATAGGAAATCATAATATACTGTTTTATAGAGCTTGTATTCTTCTCATGCCTTAACATCAGATTCACATTTATAACAATTTAAGTTGTATAACAAATGATATAGTTATCCAGATAGTTCAGGAGCTATTCTGAGCCCCTGAGATACACTGTGCTTTGATTTTTGCGAAACTAATCTTTTATATTTTGGGAAAAAATTCATTCAGGTACCAGATTCTCTTCTATTTAACTTCCCCTTTCTTTGGCTTTTGGAAAACTCCCTAAAAGTCCACTTGGATGTTTTTGATCACTTTAAGAATGGTGAAAATATTTCCTCTTTTTTTAGGGGGAAAAAAAAAAGCAGATCCAATGCATTTTTATTCCCTTAACTAAAAAATGGCTTTGTTTTTAATAATGTTGGCATGTACTAAATATGGTGGCAGATGAGAAGAAAGACCTTATTTAAAGAAAGTCCATTTTGAGTACCTGTATTTATAAATATGAAACAAATTTATTTCTGTACAGACTCAATGCGGTGTGTTACTTTTATTTAAGTATGTTACCGTCCTTTTGCCTAGTTTTACTCTTAACATGACTCAATGATGACTTGCTTCTGTAAACAACAAAATTTGAAAAGTACATTATCTGAGTCAATATGAATTTTCAAAAATAACTAAGTTCCAGGAAAGACTCAATGGTCCTTCCTGATATGAGTTTATGAGATTAGGTTGTAAATTGTTACAATACTTTCAGCTAATGGAGAAGCTTAAGGGTCACCTACAGGATCAAATTTGAATTATAGAATTTTTCATTATTAAGAGATCATCAGGGACTTCCCTGGTGGTCCAGTGGCTAGGACTCTGATTTCCCAAAGCAGGGGACCGAGGTTCGATCCCTGGTTGGGAAATTAGATCCCACATGCTGCAAATGAACCCTAACCCTAAAGATTCTCCATGCCACAGCTAAGACTCAGCAGAGCCAAGCAAATAAAAATAAAATAAATAAATATTTTTAAAGAAGAGATCAGTTTGATCACTCAATACATATACAGTATCTTGAACTGATGATTACCACGATGTTGTCAAACACAGGTCTACCCCTCGGTCAGTGCAGACATTACCTGAGTACTTGTTATCATGTGACTCAAGGTGAGCAGAAATTGAGACATGCAGTCTTTCCAGAACTGGGACTTGCTCTCTTTTTATTTTATTACCGCCTCATCTTGGTGAGAAACAGATTCATAACGCTACATGGTGATGCTGCCAGACCAAGTCTCCAAATATGAAAAGAGCTTCCTTGCACAGGAGCTCGGGCGGTTAGGTGGCACTCAGGCAAAGGCCACGCGTATCTCTCTCCCAGACCAGAGCCCACGGGAGAGAAGCCCAGGAATGAGGGACCCCAGGTGTTGCTCAGAGAGACCTTGAAAGACCTTAAACAAGAGTACTCTCCTCCTAAAGAGCCTAAGAGAGGTGCCATGACCTCATGTGGAAATTAATTTCATCCACAAACAGCTTTTTCTTTTAGGAAACACATTCTTTCATTGAGCAAACTTTGTCTAATTGCAACACCCAGCCATCAGCCCTATTCCACGCTACACCAGCCCTACTATAGTATCTTTAGATTGTGTATCTTTTTAAAAGCTACCTCTGGAAGTTCCCTGGTGGTGCAGTGGTTAGGACTGTGTGCTTCCACTGCTGTGGGCTGGGGTTCGACCCCTGGTCGGAGAACTAGGATCCCCTCAAACCCTGTCAGTCAGTCAGTTCAATCTCTCAGTCTTGTCTGACTCTTTGCGACCCCATGAATTGCAGCATGCCAAGCCTCCCTGTCCTTCACCAACTCCCAGAGTTCACTCAGACTCACGTCCATTGAGCCAGTGATGCCATCCAGCCATCTCATCCTCTGTCGTCCCCTTGTCCTCCTGCTCTCAATCCCTCCCTGCATGCGTGGCAAAAAAAAAAAAAAAAAAAATCCAGAATCAGATACATTAAAAAGAAATCTAAAAGCTATCCTTTTACCATGAACTCGTAGGCAATTAAAACATTCCCAGTGTTTCTATTTTTTTAATCAAAGTTGATATTAGGTTCATTCTCCCTTGGTTACCCTTTGTCTATTTTAAGATGAGGTGTGCATTCTATTTTGTTTTGGATTTTTAATCTATCAATCTCAGCTATCAAGATAATATTGAATCCCAGCCCTTTCTAAAGATTAGAAGGAAATCCACATTTACTGAATCTCTCTCCTGGGTGTTTAACTTCTGCTGGGCAGTCTAATTCTCGCAAAGCCTCTAGGAGGTATTCTCATTTGCTGAGACTCAGAGAAGGAAATCGAAGCCCACAAAAGCTCCCATAGCTCGTGCGTAGATGCTTGGGTGGGACTCTCCAGTGTGCCGACAGTCCCTTATAACGTGGCATCAATCATAAACAGGATACACGGTCTTCCGTGTGTCCACTGGGAGGCTAGCAAAAACAGTTCAGTGAGCATGACTAGGCCAGACAGTGGGGAGCCCTCTGTAGGCTCACGCAGGGCCAACAGCCTACTCAGTTTGTTCCATCACCCGCGGATCCCGTCACCTCTATATGGAACCCACGTATCTCCTCTGACCAAGAGACCCCGGAGGGATTTTGTTACGCATCTATTGCAAATCACGGCACACAGGACACAGCCTTCTCTATTTTTTAAATTAATCTTAAAAAAATCTTTTAAAATAACTGAAGCTAGTTTGGTTGTATCTTTCACTTGTTCCTTTTCTCAGGCTTTACTTACTGTCTGTTATTCACTAATTTTTAGGTTTTGCTGGAATCAAAATCAAACCAATTCTGGTCTACATTCTCTGGAATACACGTTTCTTCCGTGATTGAATTTTTGTGCATTTGGTTGCTCTCTGTTTTAAGTGTATAAACGATTACTGAGAATGGCTCAGATTACATTCTTTTTTTCCAGATTACATTTTTATACAACCATTGGATGTACTTCAATTTGTGTGTGTTTTTTTAAATAGAGGTATAAATGACACAAAATATGATACTGTTTCAGTTATACAACATAATGATTGAATATTTGTACATATTATGAAATAACCAGCACAACGAGCCTGGTTAACACCCCTCACTACACAAAGTTTCAGAATTTTTTTCTTTCGATGAGCACTTTTAAGATTTACTCTCTTAGCAACTTTCAAATATGCAGCACTGTATTATTATTTATAGTAATTTGGACATTGTACATTACATCCCCAGGACGCATTTATTGTATAACTGGAAATTTGTACGTTTTAACTCTGTTTCCCCATTTTAACCCATCCCTAGCCCCTGTCTCAGGTAACCACCAATCTCTTCTCTGTAAATCTGGTTTTGTTTTTTTTTTAAGATTCCACATGTAAGTGAAATCATATGGCATTTGTCTTTCTCTGTCTGACTGATTTCACTTAGGCTACTAGCCTCTAGGTCCATCCCTGTTGTCACAAATGGCAAGATTTCATTGTGTTTTTTATTGCTGAGTCATATTCCATTGCATTTACTTACATATCATTTTCTTTATCCATTGCTCTATCGATGGGCACTTAGGTTGTTTCCATATCTTGGCAATTTTAAATAACACTGCAATAAACATGGGGGTGGGCTTCCCCCATGTTTCAGGTGGTAAAGAATCCGCCTGCAATGCAGGAGCCCTGGGTTCGATCCCTTGGGTGGGAAGATCCCCTGAAGGAGGAAATGGTAACCCACTCCAGTATTCTTGCCTGGAGAATCCCCATGGACAGAGGAGTCTGGTGGGCTACAGTCCGTGGGATTGCAAAGAGTCAGGCACGACTGAGTGACTACATGCTCACAAACATGGGTATACATACATCTTTTCAAATTTCATGTTTTTGTTTTCTTTGGAAAAATACCCAAGAATAGGATTGCTGGATCATATGGTAGTTCTATTTTTAGTTTTTTTAGGTACTTCCATCTTAAAGGAAATCAACCCTGAATATTCAGTGGAAGGACTGGTGCTGAAACTGAAGCTCCAATACTTTGGCTACCTGATGTGAAAAGCTGACTCATTAGAAAAGACCCTGATGCTGGGAAAGATTGATGCCAAAAGGAGTAGGGGGTGGCAGAGGATGAGATGGTTGGATAGTATCACCAACTGAATGGACGTGAATTTGAACAAACTCTGAAGTCAGTGAAGGACAGGGAAGCCTGGTGTGCTGCAGTCCATGGGGTCATAAAGAGTTGGACACAACTGAGCTACTGAAGAGCATCCATACAGTTCTCTATAGTGGCTGCGGCAATTTACATTCCCACTAGCAGTGCACAAGGGTTCCCTTTTCTCATGTTTCTTTGACATTAAAGTGACAAAGGTTTCAAATCAGAAGTGTCTCTGCTATTCCTGGTCCCATTAGAAAGCTATCTTTCTCTTCTAATACTATTTTAATACCCAGCTGTTTTTTTTTACCTGACTTCAGGGTTATCTTTCTATAAACAGAATCTAGGGACTTTCCTCCTCACTCTTTCATTGGCGATATTCAGAACTGAACTAAGTGTCAATGAACCTCTGAGAGTCATAGCTGTTGTGCTGAGTCTTCCACAAAATCCTAGAGTGTGAGTCAAGTTCAAGTTCAAGGTCAGACTTACCCTTCTTCTTTGCAGTCTCAAGTGTGTCTAGGTGATCTCTCTTCCGGTTTTCTTGTCACGTAAGCGTGCACAGAAAGCCAGTGAGATGAAACAGCAAAGGACTGGTGTTTTGCTTTTCGAACGTCTGAGGGTTAAGTGAGTCTGAAGTTGGCTCAGCGGGGTTGCCTGGTGTGGCGCTGCTACTGACAGGCCTGCCTGTCCAGCTGGGTTCACTTAAGGCGCCTTAACTGCTTATCTGCTCCCCCGTTTCAGCATGGCTCTTCCCGCATTCCTGACAGCACTTAGCTCGACCTAATGGACAGAATGTGAATCCCAGATGGTACCGTCTCATAAATCCAACCTACAGACCGTGCATTTACGTCTTCAGCAGGCACGGAAACTACAACATACTCAATCCAGGTGTCTTACATTTTAAGATAAGTCAGGTGCCCTTGCAGGGAATTTGAACTACTTTAGAACAAGTCCTGGAGAAGGCAATGGCACCCCACTCCAGTACTCTTGCCTGGGAAATCCCATGGACAGAGGAGCCTGGTGGCCTGCAGTCCATGGGGTCGCACAGAGTCGGACACGACTGAAGCGACTTAGCAGCAGCAGAGCAAGTCCACAGTTTTGTTTGCTGTACCCACTGGTGTGGGTTGGGTGACCCTGCTCAACTAAGAGGGCTCCCCATGGGCAGGGCCAGTGGGAAGCTTGTCTGTAGCTGTGAAGTCTTCTTGTCTCGGTGTCATCCAGAAAGGTTGCCAGGAAGCCTTGTCCAAGGAGAGGAGAGAGTGTGTGTGCGTCCTTGAATGAGGACATTAATGGCCCAATTATAAGGAAGTTCTTAGCACCAGATACCTGTTCACTCAGTGCATTGAGAGCCTAAAAAAACAACTCTGCTTTAGGAGTGTCCGACTCTGTATGATCCTATGGACTGTTAGCCCCCCAGGCTCCTTTGTCCATGGATTCTCCAGGCAAGAATCTTGGAGTGAGTTGCCATTTCCTTTTCCAGGGCGTCTTCCCAACCCAGGGATTGAATCCTGTGTCTCTTATGTCTCCTGCATCGGCAAGCTCGTTCTTTACCACTAGCGCCACCCTGAAAGTTAATCACTCAGTTGGGTCTGACTCTTTGTGACCCCCACGGACTATAGCCCACCAGGCTCCTCTGTCCATGAAATTCTCCAGGCAAGAATACTGGAATAGGTTGGCATTTCCTTCTCCAGGGGATCTTCCCCACCCAGGGATCAAACCCAGCTCTCCCGCACTGCAAGCAGCTTCTTTACCATCTGAGCCACCAGAGGGTGACCAGCCCACTTGTGAAAGTGGGCCCAACCTTATTCAAGAGGCCGACCCAGGGATCGAACTCAGGTCTCTGGCATTGCAGGCAGACTCTTTACCCACTGAGCCACCAGGGAAGCCACCCTAGAGGGCATACTTTTAAACTGGTTTGGGAAAAGTTGCTCAAATCACATCTCTAATACCTACCAATAGATCTACTTTTTTCCCAGAGGTAGTAGTTTTATTAGATATTCCCATTATCTTAAATCCCGATGTGTTTGTTCCTATTATAGTTGCTCCAGTATCATCAGACTGACCTCTCTGTTGGCATGAGCTGTGGACTCTCAGTGAGTATTCAAGTTGAGGGCAGGGAGGGAGGGGTGAGTAAAATGATCCAAGGAGCTTAGAGAGAAAATGCTGGAGCTTCTGTTTATACTTTTGCAGATAGGTAAGAAAGAAATTGAACTTTGTGAAGATTTAACATGTTTTGACAGTAATTCATGTGTGTGCATGTTCAGGCACTCAGTCGTGTCCTACTCTTTGCGACCCCAGGGACTGTAGCCCACCAGGCTCCTCTATCCATAGAGTTTTCCAGGCAAGAATATGGGAGTGAGTTACCATCGTGTCCTACTCTTTGTGACCCCAGGGACTGTAGCCCACCAGGCTCCTCTATCCATAGAGTTTACCAGGCAAGAATATGGGAGTGAGTTGCCATTTCCTTCTCCAGGGGATCTTCCCCACACAGGGATCAAAACCACGTCCCTTGTGTTTCCTGCACTGGCAAGCAGATTCTTTACCACTGAGCCACCTGGGAAGCCCCAGTTCATGTTTAAATTTGTATATTGACATCCAGACATTAGGGTACATACTCAGGTTATTTTTTTTTTTTAACTGATGGGCTTCTCATTTTAAACAGTGCAGAAGTCACTAGACTACAACATTCTGTTTGGGTAAATTTCTTGAAGATATAGTTGTTTGCGTCACTGATGAGATCAAACATCATAGATACTGCTCAATTCAGGATAATTCACTTTCCATTGGAAAACAGGAAAGCTATAGGTTGTACCTCTGGCCTGTCTAGTTCTCCACAACATCACTTTGTAAACACTTAGGATCAGTCCTAGGAAAACAGCTGACAATGGAAGCCCCACTGACAGCAGGTCAGTAAAATTATCTTGGTACATAGAGGGCAGAATATTCTATTTTTACCATGTTCTTCCCTCAGGCCTCCGTGAATCAGAGGAACTGTGTCTGTCCCTTGGGTTGATGCGTAATTCTGCTGGAGCTGACGAAGGTCAAACTAGAGGGCCATTTATGTGATGGAAATTTACATGCTTTGCTTCCATACTTCTAGTGGTGTGGGACTCACCGCCTATTGTGTACTGTATTCCTCATGTCAGCCTGAAGTCTGCTGTTCCATAACTTGTGTCCATAGGTCTTCCCAACCCACTAAAAAGCCCAACCCCCTCTCAAATGACTGCTTCCCAAGGGCTGGAGGAGAGTTTCTTGGGTCTCTGATAGGTTATTCTGCTTCAGACCAGATATTCCCAGGCTTTTAAAGCTCTTCCCATATTCCATGGTCCTTAGTCACCACACATGCTAGTTATCCTCCTTGAAATGGGCTCTCATCTGGCCTGGGGTGCAGGGCCCAGAACTATCTGTGATTACAGAGAGATGGCCCAGTGATTGTAGGCCAGGCACCCCCTCCCCTTGCTCTGAACACTGTGCTTCTATCATGTGGATGAGCCAGCTACTGGCTCTCCCTACAGACACATTACGTTGCAGACACATACTGAGCCCTGGAATGAGGAAATCTTCTCTCTCCTCCCTGGGAACAAACGTGAATGATGGATCTTTTTTCAGGTTACTATGGAGTTTAGAGGGGAAAAAATGCTATAAATGTCGAGCACCAGCTATCTGCAGCATTCTGTGGGCTTCTGATCCTTATCGATGAGCACACAGACTGATTTATGTCCATGGTCAGGGTGTACATATTCTTTCACATTCTTTTCTTTTCTCTTGTGATTATCTTACATGTGCCTTTCGATATATCAACAGAATCTGTAAACTCAGTTCCCTTTAATAGTAACATAACATTCCATTGTCTTAATGTACCATAGTTCGCATAACCTTTTCCTAATTTGGGGCATTGGTCATGCCCCATTTTTCCACTGTTATGAATGGTGTTACCGTAAACCTCTCGGTGCTATTTACTTGCTTTTTTCTTTTGCATATTTCCCCTGGGGTCTATTCCACAGCAGGGACCACCGGGTCAAAGTGTAGGGACAGTTTTATAGCTCTCTTTTATATATTGCCAGCTTGATCTCCAGAGGCGATGGATATTTTTCAAAAGTGCCAAAGAAGACAACCAGGGCCTGGAGAGATCATAGCTTAACTGGAAAAGCTGGTCCTGTATGTTGCTTCAGGTTCCTCTCTAGTTCCCTCTCCAGCGCTAATGATGGAGATGTGAAGGAGGGGACTTTAGGAAGACCAGCACCCTCTGTACCCAGACATGTTTACCCAGAAGTGCAATTGCTTCCTTTCTGGTTGTTGTTGTTTTAATGTGAACCATTTTTAAGGTCTTTATTGACTTTGTTACAATATTGCTTCTGTTTCATGTTTTAGTTTTTTGATCACTAGGCACATTCAGAAAACGAAGATCATGGCATCTGGTCCCATCACTACACGGGAAATAGATGGGGAAACAGTGGAAACAGTGTCAGACTTTATTTTTCTGGGCTCCAAAATCACTGCAGATGGTGACTGCAGCCATGAAGTTAAAAGACGCTTACTCCTTGGAAGGAAAGTTATGACCAACCTAGATAGCATATTCAAAAGCAGAGACATCACTTTGCCAACAAAGGTTCGCCTAGTCAAGGCTATGGTCTTTCCTGTGGTCATGTATGGATGTGAGAGCTGGACTGTGAAGAAGGCTGAGCGCCGAAGAATTGATGTTTTTGAACTGTGGTGTTGGAGAAGACTCTTGAGAGTCCCTTGGACTGCAAGGAGATCCAACCGGTCCATTCTGAAGGAGATCAATCCTGGAATTTCTTTGGAAGGAATGATGCTAAAGCTGAAACTCCAGTATTTTGGCCACCTCATGCGAAGAGTTGACTCATTGGAAAAGACTCTGATGCTGGGAGGGATTGGGGGCAGGAGGAGAAGGGGACGACAGAGGATGAGATGGCTGGATGGCATCACTGACTCGATGAATGTGAGTCTGAGTGACCTCCGAGAGCTGGTGATGGATAGGGAGGCCTGGTGTGCTGCAGTTCATGGGGTCGCAAAGAGTCGGACACGACTGAGCGACTGATCTGATCTGATCTGATCTGAGGCACGTGGGATTCTGGGTCCCTGACCAAGGACAGAACCTGTACCCCCAGCATCGGAAGGCAAAGTCCTGACCACTGGACCACCAGGGAAGTCTCTGCTTCCTTCTGTGAGGGGATTTTTGTCTTCTGAAAGGAGGTTTCACTGCCTGACCTAGGTTCTAATCTCTGCTTTGCCACCACCTCCAAATGTGTGCCATTAGACAAATCCCCTAACCTCTCTGAGTCGATTTCTTCCTTGTCTGTGAAGAGGTTAAATGACAGTCCTTACTCAGGGAGTTTTGAGAAGGTTTTGTAGAGTTCTGGGCTCTTGTCATTCCCTATGACTCACTTGGTGCGAAGGGTCTACAAGTTCCTTCCTTCCTTGTACTGCTAGGAGCCAGCTCTGTTTGCCCCAGGATCGAGGGCAATAAACGTCTGTCAGGGAAAGCATGGATTGTCTTTACCCATAACCTTGCTTCCCTGTGTTTAGGAATGAAAACATTGTGGAAAAGTTTATGAAGAATTATGTCTTTAACAGATGAGGAAAGGCCCGCATGTAAACGTTTATAGGATGTGCTGGGTCTGAGGCCTGTGCTTTGGTTTCCTCATCAATTTCCTCATCAGTGTGGCTGCAGGAAGAGCATCTCTGTTTTTTCAAGACCATCTCTGTTTTTTCAAGACCTCTAGAGGTATATGACTTTGTAGACGAAATGGGCTGAAAGCATAGGGAGGAAGGTCAGAGAGAGCTCTTCATTTTAGAAAAATGTCTAAATGTCTTCATTTTAGCAAAAGGTACTCACAGGGAAGGCCCTGGGTCTCTGGGTCCCCAAGGCTGTTTGCAGCACCCTTGAGTCCCTGGGAGAGGTTGGGAGGATGTGTGCAGGACCTGCCTTGTGAGACTTCCCTGGAGGCCCAGTGGTTAAGACTCTGCCCTTCCACTGCTGGGGACGCAGGTTAGATCCTTGGGTTGGGGAACTAAGATCCCACATGCCATGCAGTGCTGAGGTGGGGGTGGAGGCCAAAAAAAAAAAAAAAAGACCTGCCTTTCATCTCTCCAGTCTCCTTCTTGCTATTGCAGAGAAATGACAATAGGCTTCTGCAGGGGACCACCCTCCACTGGGGGACATTTCTTCCATTCTCTAATGGCCTAGGCTAATGGGGCCACAAATGCTTGCTCCTTCTCCCACCAGCAGGGCTTCCCAGATGGCTCAGTGATAAAGAATCCGCCTGCCAAGGCAGGAAACGTGGGTTCGATCCCTGGGTGGGGAAGATCCCCTGGAGGAGGGCGTGGCAACCCACTCCAGTATTTTTGCCTGTGAAATCCCACAGACAGAGGAGCCTGGTTGGCTACAGTCCATGGGGTTGCAGAGTCAGACACAACTGAGCAGCTGGGCACACACTTCTCCCATCTGAAGGTGGAGTCTCATGCCTCTCCCCTTGGAGCTGGCCTGTCCTTAGTGACCTCCTTGACTAGCAGAATGCTGTCCAAGGGACATTCTAGAACTTCTGGGGGTAAAGACCTAAGAAGTTCTGCAGTTTCCACCCAGGTCTCCTGGAACACTTTCTCTGGGAGCCCTAGGCACCACGTGAGAGGTTGTCTGCCCTGAGACTGCCATGCCATGAGGTCTTGGGAACACACTCTGCTCAGCAGTTTCAGTCAAGCCCACCAGGCTCGAGACACGTGAGTGAAAGGGTGAAGCCACAGACCCTCCAGTTGAGACCTCCTGAGGTGATGCACTTGAAGCAGAAAAATCACCCAACTGAACTTTCCCGAATTCCTGACCCCCAAGGTCAGGAGACAGACTGCTGTTTTAACCTGCTAAGCCCTGGGGAAATTTTTATGCAGCCACAGATCAGAGAACACCAGGGCTACCTGGGCTGAGCTGAGTTCCTGCTTCATGTCCTCCCCTCAGCTGTAATCTAGCTTCTCGCTCTCGGGACTAAATATCAGAGGCCATGCAGAAGTCATTGACGTCAGCCCTTCTCTTTGACAGGATTCCCCAGATGTATTTTTGGCCTCGTGTCTATTATTTATGATCTCTTGTTGAATTTTACAGTCAGATAAGACAGGAAGCATCGGCAGACTTCCAGAATCCTGGCTAAATGAATTTTTCTGTTGTATTCAAAGAGGAAATGACAAAGCAAAAATCTCCAGCGCTCTTCCTGTTATATGAGTCGCCCCCGATACGTGTGGGGTGACTCGATTCTCTGGCAGCCTTGTTTGGAGAGCCTCAGATCTTAAATGAAGACCTGTTCAGAGCACCCAGATATTTAAGGAAGTCCAGTACTTCTTCTTGATGATGCTCATCCCTCTTCTGGTATCCCAGGAGACCTGTATTTACATTTATTTTATTTGAATTTATTTAAACATGTCAGAAGGTTAAAAGCGCACCTTACCCCTGCAGATGTTTCCCATGGTGACTATTAACAGGACTCAGACACGCACGAGAATTCGAAATAATGAAACAATCACCATTTCAGTTTTTAGGCTTCTCTACTATGATATGTGAATTATTAACTAAGAAATTAATCATTAAGGGCATTAATGAAATTGGCCCAACCGTCTTGCTGGGCCACATTGCTCCTTACACAATGGAGCCGGTTAACTTCTGGCTTTTTCCACCCTTTTGTAGCAACCTTGTTTCTATGGGCTGTGTATTTTGAAGGGAGCCAACTCTTTTATTTCTACTTACTTCCATGGCTGGTACTAGTAACCGCTAGGGACATCAAAACCAGCACTTCCTCTAACCTTCAGCCCTTCCAAAGCAGATACTCAAAGGTCAGCAGTTCTACACTAACTCATTTCTTTCTCCATTCATTTTTTTCCCCACCCATACATTTATTTACTTATTCAATAATCATTGATAAAATGCTTGAAATATACCAGACATTGTGTTAGGCATTTGGGATAGAAGATGAAGAACACCTGGCTGTGCTTGACAAGAGGCTCACGGTGCTTAATAGATGCTCAATAAACAGATAACGACTCCCTCTTCAAGAGGCCGCGCTGGGAATTCTTGCTAGGGGAACTGAAGCTCTGGGTAAGTAACTAGCTGGACAATAACAAGGCAGGAAGGAGCGAAGGCATGTCTGCTTCTGCATCCTGACCACATTGCTGTATTCCTTTCCTTCTTGCTCTGCTCTTTCTGGCCCTTCCACTGCACTTGGTCATAACATTGATTCAAAGTCTGAGACTTCAGTCTCTGGGATGATACTACACTGTCTCTTGGCTCCAAGGCAATGCTTATGAGAGGATCATACTGCCAGCTCTAGAACATCCTTTATTAATCTATTATGGAAAAGCAACAACTGTATTCCAGTGAAAGCAAAAGATGCCTCAGGAAAAATTTTAGTCCACGAAAGATAACAAAGCCCCTCTTAGAAGGCAAGACAAAGTCAGCCCTTATCTTCGGAGGTAGTGACTTGGTTGGCACTAAAAGGTTGCTCAGGGTTACTGTTGTGTGAAGGGTCTGGAAGTCCTGAAGCTCAGCATATGATTGCACTGGGCATAGACCTTGGAGACCCTGAAACTGAGAACAGTATAAAATGCAGCTGATTTCAGGAGCGTTAAGGTCATTGCCCTCACCCAACCTACTATTTTAACATTGGTCAATCCTTTCTTTAGAGCCTTTTTCAACTTCTTTCATTCTGAGCATAGGCATGGCTGATCAAGGCCAAAGCTCCAGAAGACAAGTGAATTGATTGGGAAAGTAATTGAAGAAATTCCCAGAGGTGGTTACTAACTAGGCTTTACATGTCAAACATCTGTAATGCCTCACTTTCCAACTGTGGCTCAGCTATCCAGGTGACAGGAAGCAATGCACAGCTCCAAGGCAACAAATGAGAAAGTTCCCTGAGTTTCAGAACAGAGACTGGAGGTGCCATCTAGGAGACTCGCTGGACACTCAGACTGGGTGAGTGGTATTGACCTTGGTGTCTACTCTACACAGGCTCTCAACCTTGCCCTGTCCTTTGCCCACATGGCTTCTGTTTTCAAAAGTACTCAAAATGCCTTCTACGTTGGGTTCTTGGTCCTAACTCTGCACCAATAGGCAGGTGTTCAGATGGAAAGAGCATCACTGGTCCAAGCTATGCTGATGCTGACCGGCTGTCTCACCCAACAACTGAAACTTCTGCCTGTTCTTTTGCCATCTCCCCTGCTGACAATGGCTGCCAGCAGTCAAGGGCCCCCTCTCAACTCCTTCTCCACCTGAAGTCCTGTACCCTCTCCTACCACTTTCCAGAACACGTGAGTAGCATCTTGCCAGGCAATGCCGTGAATCATCACAAATTCATCCCAACCAAGTTGATTAAGAAATATTAGACTTATGTAGTGGAAAGGGCCGGGGAAGGCAATGGCACCCCACCCCAGTACTTTTGCCTGGAAAATCCCATGGACGGAGGATCTGGAGGATCCTGGTAGTCTCCAGTCCATGGGGTCGCTGGGAGTCAGACGCGACTGAGCGACTTCACTTTCACTTTTCATTTTCATGCATTGGAGAAGGAAATGGCAACCCACTCCAGTGTTCTTGCCTGGAGAATCCCAGGGACGGGGGAGCCTGGTGGGCTTCCGCCTATGGGGTCGCACAGAGTTGGACATGACTGAGGCGACTTAGCAGCAGCAGCAGCAGTGGAAAGGGCTTGTGCCTAGGAGCAAAATCCTGTTTTTAGTGAGAAAAAAGGACATAAAACTGTACAAGGTATCATAAACTTAGACTTAAGAAGTTACTTAGAAGAAATAACAATGCTTAATGTATATGTGCCTAACAGCAGAGCCTCAAAATATGCGAAGCAAAACCGATGGAATGTAAGGAGAAATTGCAAGGAAATGAATCCACTATCACATACTGACTTCAACACCCCTCTATCAGAAATAGATAAATCCATGAAGCAAAAAATCAGTAAGGACATAGTTGAACTCAATAGCACCATCAATGGGATAGAATAGACATCTACGGACTACTTCATTGACCTGCAATGGAATATACATTCTTTTTAAGCTCACATGGAACATTTACCAAGATAGAACACTTTCTAGGCCATGAAACACACTTCAGTGGTTGTAAAAGAATAGAAATCATACAATGTCTGCTTTCAGATCTGACAGGAATTAAACTAGAAATAAGAGTAAAAAGATAGCTGGAAAATCCCCAAGACACATCTGAACAACACATGGTTCAAAGAAGAAATCTCAAGAGAAATTTTAAAATATTTTGAACAAAATGAAAATGAAAATACAGCTTCAACTATGCAGCAAAAGCAGTGCTTAGAGGAAAACTTATAGGACTTATATGTGGAATCTAAAAAAAAAAAAGCGGATGAACTTATTTACAAAACAGAAACATATTCACAGACATAGGAAACAAACTTACAGTTACGGGAGGGGAAGAAGGGAGGGAAGGGATAAATCAGGAGTATGGGAGTAACGGATACACATTACTGTATAAAAAAACTTAGATAAACAACAAGGACCTACTGTATAGCACAGAGAACTATGTTTGATATCCTGTAATAAACCTAAAGAAAAGAATATAAAAAAGAATATGTATATATATATATATGTATATATATCTGAATAACTTTGATTTAGGTCATACCTGAATGGTCTAGTGGTTTTCCCTACTTTCTTCAGTTTCAGTCTGAATTTGGCAATAAGGAGTTCATGGTCTGAGCCACAGTCAGCTCCTGGTCTTGTTTTTGCTGATTGTATAGAGCTTCTCCATCTTTGGCTGCAAAGAATATAATCGATCTGATTTCGGCAGGAGGAGAAGGGGGACGACAGAGGATGAGATGGCTGGATGGCATCACTGACTTGATGGGTGTGAGTCTGAGTGACCTCCGGGAGCTGGTGATGGACAGGGAGGCCTGGCGTGCTGTGGTTCATGGGGTCGCAAAGAGTCGGACACGACTAAGCGACTGATCTGATCTGATCTGATCTGAATCACTTTGCTGTACACCAAAAACTAACGTAACATTGTAAATAAACTATTCTTCAGTAAAAAAATACATTAAAAAAATAATATGTGGCACTTAGATATTCAGGAAAACAACAATATTTATTTTTAAATAAGAGGAAAGGAAAGAGCACAGGGTTTGAACTCAGGGCCCAGTTCCGTCTGGGCTGTGCCCCTTACTAGCTCTGTGACCCGCGAGGCCCTTAGCACGGCACGCATCAGTTTCTGCTTCTGTAAAATGAGGATGATAAAACCTGCCCCACAGTGGTTTGCATGTGTATATCTGCATACAAATAAAGAGAAAACTATACAAAGAGAATGAATGTGCAAGGTGCCTGAGGGATGCTCACAACGGATTGATTTCCAAGCCCTTTAAGGATATTTGGGAGTTGGTAGGTTCCAAGGAAATTTTGCTGGGCACACACAAGGCCTTTTGTTCACCCTTCTCCCTTTCCCATCCTGACATTCCTGATAACACAGACAACCCACCTAGGGGGGCTGCCCACGCCCCTAGGTACCAAGTGTCTCCGTTTTGGAGGAGATAGGGGAGCCCTGGAAAGGAAGCTGTTTTCTACTTTGAAAACCCCAGAAAGTGCAAGGCTCTGGGACAGGCTGATACTGTCTCTTTTCTCCCTCTGCCATGCTTTAAAGAACGTTCTGGGCTTCCTGTCCTAGCCTGAGGGAGAAACCAAGGGTACACGTCACTAGAAAATAACTACGGGGCCAGAGCCTTACACGGGAACTTGGATCCGGAGTGGGCTTTGGGCAGACAAGGAGGAGACTGTTGCAGAGCTGGGATGGCGAGGAAGGGTGCCCAGGGCCCCAAGGGGGACGGGAACAAAGGACTTAGTCTCCCAACAAGCCTGGGCCAGGTCAGGCGGAACTGGGGGAGTCGTGAGCGGAAAACCACCCGGGTCCCTCCAGCTAAGGGCAAGGTGTGGAATGTGAGAGGAAGGTGAACGGAATGGCATGAAGGGACTTCAGTTCTGATTCACATTCAGTTTGACTCTGAAGCATTCCAAACATGGTGGGAACAGGGCCTGTTTGGAGAGGATTGTTATCTGAGGACAGAGCAGGATGAAGGGAAGGGTGGGGGGTGATGGCTGACGGCTGCAGAGCGCATTCCAGCTTGCAGATAAGTGAAGCCAGAAGGTTAGGCATGATTCAGTGTAAGTCTGAAGAACTGCCCGTTCCACTCCTGACCTGAATTAAAATGAGACACATCGGGGAGAACTTTTGAGGCTACATGGGTCCGTAATGCTGGGCTTGATCAGTGGCTGTCAGATTTCAATTAAAGACATTTCCTCTGACTCTAAATTTGCATTCCAGGAAACATGCCTGTTCTCTTTTGTGTGTTAACTGAAAACTTCCCTGGTGGCTCTGCAATGCAGAAGACCGGAGTTTGATCCCTGGGTTGGGAAGATCCTCTAGAGAAGGGAATGGCAACCAACTCCAGTATTCTTGCTTGGGAAATCCCATGGACAGAGGAGCCTGGCAGGCTCTGGTCCATGGGGTCGCAAAGAGTTGGACATGACTGAGCGATTAACACACACACTAACCTATCCATGGCTGGTTCCTCTTACTCTAAATTTGAATTCCAGGAAACTTGTCTTTTCTCTTTTACCTCTCTAATTTTCATTGGTAAGATAGGATTTCAGTAGTTAAGATGATTCACATTGTACAGCAGAAACCAATACAACATTGTAAAGCAATTCTCCTCCAATTAAAAACTAAGAAAAAAATACTAAGAAAATTAGAATGAAAGCTGTCAATGATGGTTGTGTTATGGGGGACTGAATGTGACAAGAGAGTAGCAATAAATGATGACAAAATTCCATTCAGTTCAGTTGCTCAGTTGTGTCCCAACTCTTTGCGACCCCGTGGACTACAGCACGCAAGGCTTCCCTGTCCATCACCAACTCCCAGAGCTTGCTCAAACTCAAGTCCACTGAGTTGGTGATGCCATCCAACCATCTCATCTCATCCTCAAAATCCCATAGGCATCTTTCAGTGATAAACTTGACTCCCTTGTCATCTTAGCCCTTACCTGCCTCCAGCCACACTCCCTTTTTTTTTTTTTTTTTTTAATAGATAAAATAATTTTATTAGTTACTTAAGGGTTGTTGTCACATTAAAATATATAGGACTGGGTACATCAAGATAAATAATCCAATTTCAAATTTCTTACATATTTCAAAATCACAGTCAATACACATTTAATGCATCTATTCCAGTTTGATTCTCTTCAACACATGTTCTAATTTCTTCTCACAAAAGACAGCTTTCTGATTTTAACGTGCTCCAGGATGATTAAACATCTTGATATCAGTTGTCTATCTCCTAAAGTGTTGTAAATGTGACTTGTCTTTTATAAGGTGTGCTAAATGTGTCTTCCATTTCTTTGGGTTGTTTTTTTTTTTTTTTTTTATCAAGAATCTCTTTTATTGATTATCAAAAACATTACAAACATCTAATATGAACAAATTGTAACATGACAGTGATTAGTTTGAACAATTAATACATTTCAGATATAATATTATACATCAGATCAGATCAGATCAGTCGCTCAGTCGTGTCCGACTCTTTGCGAC
This sequence comes from Tragelaphus eurycerus, assembly GCA_935064755.1. Taxonomy (NCBI): domain Eukaryota; kingdom Metazoa; phylum Chordata; class Mammalia; order Artiodactyla; family Bovidae; genus Tragelaphus; species Tragelaphus eurycerus. Next base: position 2,634,348 of record CAKXYN010000034.1, on the reverse strand, counting down.
CCCATGAACCGCAGCACGCCAGGCCTCCCTATCCATCACAAGCTCTCGGAGGTCACCCAGACTCACATTCATCGAGTCAGTGATGCCATCCAGCCATCTCATCCTCTGTCGTCCCCTTCTCCTCCTGCCCTCAATCCCTCCCAGCATCAGAGTCTTCTCCAATGAGTCAACTCTTCGCATGAGGTGGCCAAAATACTGGAGTTTCAGCTTTAGTATCATTCCTTCCAAAGAAATCCCAGGGCTGATCTCCTTCAGAATGGACCGGTTGGATCTCCTTGCAGTCCAAGGGACTCTCAAGAGTCTTCTCCAACACCACAGTTCAAAAGCATCAATTCTTCGGCGCTCAGCCTTCTTCACAGTCCAGCTCTCACATCCATACATGACCACAGGAAAGACCATAGCCTTGACTAGGCGAACCTTTGTTGGCAAAGTGATGTCTCTGCTTTTGAATATGCTATCTAGGTTGGCCATAACCTTCCTTCCAAGGAGTAAGCGTCTTTTAATTTCATGGCTGCGTCACCATCTGCAGTGATTTTGGAGCCCAGAAAAATAAAGTCTGACACTGTTTCCACTGTTTCTCCATCTATTTCCCATGTAGTGATGGGACCAGATGCCATGATCTTCGTTTTCTGAATGTTGAGCTTTAAGCCAACCTTTTCACTCTCCACTTTCACTTTCATCAAGAGGCTTTTGAGTTCCTCTTCACTTTCTGCCATAAGGGTGGTATCATCTGCATATCTGAGGTTATTGATATTTCTCCCAGCAATCTTGATTCCAGCTTGTGTTTCCTCCAGTCCAGCATTTCTCATGATGTACTCTGCATATAAGTTAAATAAACATGGTGACAATATACAGCCTTGACGTACTCCTTTTCCTATTTGGGACCAGTCTGTTGTTCCATGACCAGTTCTAACTGTTGCTTCCTGACCTGCATGCAGATTTCTCAAGAGGCAGATCAGGTGGTCTGGTATTCCCATCTCTCTCAGAATTTTCCACAGTTTATTGTGATCTACACAGTCAAAGGCTTTGGCATAGTCAATAAAGCAGAAATAGATGTTTTTCTGGAACTCTCTTGCTTTTTCCATGATCCAGCGGATGTTGGCAATTTGATCTCTGGTTCCTCTGCCTTTTCTAAATCCAGCTTGAACATCAGGAAGTTCACGGTTCACATATTGCTGAAGCCTGGCTTGGAGAATTTTGAGCATTACTTTACTAGCGTGTGAGATGAGTGCAATTGTGCGGTAGTTTGAGCACTCTTTGGCATTGCCTTTTTTTGGGATTGGGATGAGAACTGACCTTTTCCAATCTTGTGGCCACTGCTGAGTTTTCCAAATTTTCTGGCATATTGAGTGCAGCACTTTCACAGCATCATCTTTCAGGATTTGGAACAGCTCCACTGGAATTCCGTCACCTCCACTAGCTTTGTTCCTAGTGATGCTTTCTAAGGCCCACTTGACTTCACATTCCAGGATGTCTGGCTCTAGGTCAGTGATCACACCATCATGATTATCTGGGTCGTGAAGCTCTTTTTTGTACAGTTCTTCTGTGTATTCTTGCCACCTCTTCTTGATATCTTCTGCTTCCGTTAGGTCCACACCATTTCTGTCCTTTATTGAGCCCATCTTTGTATGAAATGTTCCTTTGGTATCTCTGATTTTCTTGAAGAGATCCCTAGTCTTTCCCATTCTGTTGTTTTCCTCTATTTCTTTGCATTGATCGCTGAAGAAGGCTTTCTTATCTCTTCTTGCTATTCTTTGGAACTCTGCATTCAGATGTTTATATCTTTCCTTTTCTCCTTTGCTTTTTGCTTCTCTTCTTTTCACAGCTATTTGCAAGGCCTCCCCAGACAGCCATTTTGCTTTTTTGCATTTCTTTTCCATGGGGATGGTCTTGATCCCTGTCTCCTGTACAATGTCACGAACCTCATTCCATAGTTCATCAGGCACTCTATCTATCAGATCTAGGCCCTTAAATCTATTTCTCACTTCCACTGTATAATCATAACTGATTTGATTTAGGTCATACCTGAATGGTCTAGTAGTTTTCCCTACTTTCTTCAATTTCAGTCTGAATTTGGCAATAAGGAGTTCATGGTCTGAGCCACAGTCAGCTCCTGGTCTTGTTTTTGCTGATTGTATAGAGCTTCTCCATCTTTGGCTGCAAAGAATATAATCGATCTGATTTCGGTGTTGACCATCTGGTGATGTCCATGTATAAAGTCTTCTCTTGTGTTGTTGGAAGAGGGTATTTGCTATGAGCAGTGCATTTTCTTGGCAAAACTCTTTTAGTCTTTGCCCTGCTTCATTCCGTGTTCCAAGGCCAAATTTGCCTGTTACTCCAGGTGTTTCTTGACTTCCTACTTTTGCATTCCAGTCCCCTATAATGAAAAGGACATCTTTTTTGGGTGTTAGTTCTAAAAGGTCTTGTAGGTCTTCATAGAACCGTTCAACTTCAGCTTCTTCAGCATTACTGGTTGGGGCATAGACTTGGATTACTGTGACATTGAATGGTTTGCCTTGGATACGAACAGAGATCATTCTGTCGTTTTTGAGATTGCATCCAAGTACTGCATTTCGGACTCTTTTGTTGACCATGATGGCCACACCGCTTCTTCTGAGGGATTCCTGCCCACAGTAGTAGATATAATGGTCCTCTGAGTTAAATTCACCCATTCCAGTCCATTTTAGTTCGCTAATTCCTAGAATGTCAACATTTACTCTTGCCATCTCTTGTTTGACCACTTCCAATTTGCCTTGATTCATGGACCTGACATTCCAGGTTCCTATGCAATATTGTTCTTTACAGCATCGGACTTTACTTCTATCACCAGACACATCTACAGCTGGGTATTCTTTCTGATTTGGTTCCATCCCTTCATTCTTTCTGGAGTTATTTCTCCACTGATCTCCACTGATCTCCAGTAGCATATTGGGCCCTTACTGACCTGGGGAGTTTCTCTTTCAGTATCCTATCATTTCTCTTGGGTAAGAGAAACCCAAGTAAGACGGTAGGTCTTGCAAGAGGGCATCAGAGGGCAAATACACTGAAACCATACTCACAGAAAACTAGTCAATCTAATCACACCAGGACCACAGCCTTGTCTAACTCAATGAAATTAAGCCATGCCCGTGGGGCAACCCAGGATGGGCGGGTCATGGTGGAGAGATCTGACAGGGTGTGGTCCACTGGAGAAGGGAATGGCAAACCACTTCAGTATTCTTGCCTTGAGAACCCCATGAACAGTATAATATTATACATATTTCAAAGCTATTCTCCCCAATCATCCCACCCTCTCCCGGTCCCAGAGTCCAAAAGTCTGGTCTATACATCAGTGTCTCTTTTGCTGTCTTGTAAATAGGGTTATTTTTACCATCTTTCTAAATTCCATATATATGCGTTAGTATACTGTATTTGTGTTTTTGTTTCTGGCTTACTTCACTCTGTATAATAGGCTCCAGTTCCATCCACCTCCTTAGAACTGATTCAAATGTATTCTTTTTAATGGCTGAGTAATACTCCATTGTGTATATGTACCACAGCTTGCTTATCCATTCATCCGTGGATGGACATCTAGGTTGCTTCCACGTTCTGGCTATTGCAAACAGTGCTGCTATGAACATTGGGGTACACGTGTCTCTTTCACTTCTGGTTTTCTCAGTGTATATGCCCAGCAGTGGGATTGCTGGATCATAAGGCAGTTCTATTCGCAGTTTTTTGAGGAATCTCCATACTGTTCTCCAAAGTGGCTGTACTAGTTTGCATTCCCACCAACAGTGCAAGAGGGTTCCCTTCTCTCCGCATCCTCTCCAGCATTTATTGCTTGTGGACTTTTGGATAGCAGCCATTCTGATTGGCGTGAAATGGTATCTCATAGTGGTTTTGATTTGCATTTCTCTGATAATGAGTGATGTTGAGCATCTTGTCATGTGTTTGTTAGCCATCTGTATGTCTTCTTTGGAGAAATGTCTATTGAGTTCTTTGGCCCATTTTTTGATTGGGTCATTTATTTTTCTGGAATTGAGCTGTAGAAGTTGCTTGTATATTTTTGAGATTAGTTGTTTGTCAGTTGCTTCATTTGCTATTATTTTCTCCCATTCTGAAGGCTGTCTTTTCACCTTGCTTATAGTTTCCTTTGTTGTGCAGAAGCTTTTAAGTTTGATTAGGTCCCATTTGTTCATTTTTGATTTTATTTCCAATATTCTGGGAGGTGGGACCACACTCCCTTTTGTTCCATGGGCTCCTTCTGGGCTGAAGGGTACAAGCCACTTCTTGGAGCGGAGATGAAAGAGAATGGTGGCTTGGGTAGCCTCAGCATCACCTGTGTTCACTGACCACCAGCGTTCACTGACCACCAGGAGGTAGGGGGCTTATTCTCCGTTTCCAATGACCTTACACCTTGTTCTCGGGAAATGTAAGAGTCTCCAACATTTCAAAAAGATGGACTTTGAGGTTATGGAGGACATCCGTGAGAGGTGGATGGGTCATTTCTTCTTTTTCTTTAAAAACTGTTTTATTGATTTGGCTGCTCCTGGTCTTAGCTGTGGCACAGGGGATTTCTGATCTTTGATGCAGCATGTGGGCTCTTGAGTCACAGTGTTTTAGTTGTGGCATGTGAACTCTTAGTTGCAGCATATGGAATCCGGTTCCCTGACCAGAGATTGAACCCAGGCCGCCTGCATTGGGAACGCGGAGTCTTAGCCACTGTACCACCAAGGAAGTCCCAGGAATGCATTATTCCGCTGCAGACTCTCCTTCCCTGACCTTCCAGGCTCATTGTATTAACCTACCAAAATGTTGTTCTGGAGAAATGAGCAGCTTTGGACGTGCTGTTTCTTCTTCTATAAAGCCCTGGCCCCAGATCTCAGCTGATTCACCCCTTTAACCTTTCACCTTTGGGCTTAGCAGCAGCAGCAGCAGCATTTTGACAATAAAGCTTTCTGATAAGGGTTGACTTGTGTCCCTTCAGAATATGTTGAAATCCCAACTCCTAGTGCCTGTGACTATGACCTTATTTGGAAACAAGATCTTTGCAGATGACCAAGAGAAGATGAAGTCATTCATTAGGGTGCGATCCTCACCCAACATGACTGGTGTTCTTGTAGGAGGATGACACTTAGAAACAGAGACAGACGTATGCAAAGGAAAGATGGTGGGAAGGCACGAGGAGAAGACAGCTATCTACCAGTCAAGGAAGACCTGAGGTTACCAGAAGCCAGGAGAAAGATGTGGAAACAATTCTTCCTCACAGCCTCAGAAGGAACAGACCCTAGCAATACCTTGGATTCAGACTCCCATGAGACAATATATCTCTGCTGTTTAAACCACCCAGGTTGTGACACTTTATTACAGCAATCCCAATACAGTACCTTGCTCGAACCACATTATTTAAAATTCCACTGTCTGTACCTCTTGTTTTCTCCAGAGTACTTATTACTATCAAATATCTCCGACTCTTTGCAACCCTATGTTCTATAGCCCACCAGGTTCCTCTTTCCATGGGATTCTCCACGCAAGAGTACTGCTGTGGGTTGCCATTCCCTTCTCTAGGGCATCTTCCTGACCCAGGGATTGAGCCCAGGTCTTCCACATTGCAGGCAGGTTCTTTACCAACTGGGCCACCAGGGAAGCCCCTGAGTGTACTATATATGTAGCTATTTACTTTTTGCTCTGTATCTGTTTATAGTCTGTCTCCCTCCACTGAGTGTACACAACACGAAGGCAGAGACTTTGGTGCGTTTCTTCATGTATTCCCTGCATCTAGAATCAATACTGCCCTTACATCCCAACAGGCTGTAGGAGGCTCTCTCTGGTCCTTCTATGGTCGTGCCTCCCTCACCGCAACCCCCCTCAACTGTTGAGGTGAAGAGTCTGTGTGGGTAACTGGCTATGCCACATGGAGCCCACACCCCTGCTTCTAGAACATGCACCGGGAACCCACAAGTTGGCCTCAAGCCCACTTCCAGAGTCTGCATCAGCCTCTTCCTTGAGTCTGTCCTAAGACTCTAGCAAAATGGGTGTGGATGGAGCTTTGACAAGCTGGCTGGAGCATCCACACAGTTTGCAGAAGGGCCTTTCTGGTGTGGGAGAAAGTTTCAGGGTGAGATGAGAAGAAGAGGGGGACACAGGCCGGGGTCTTCCTTTGTATTTGCCTCTTGCCTCTCAAAAGGCAGGGGGTTGGGGGAGACTCTACCTTGAATAATGTCTGGCATACAGCAGGCACTTGGTGAACATGAATAAATGAATGTGTGAGTCACTCTTCAAAGCTTTTTTTATTTGAATTACACAGTCCTTTAAAGAAAACATCAGAACTTGCCCAGTGGCCCAGTGGTTGAGACTTGACTTATGTTTTAATTAATTAATTTTAAAAATCTTCATAATTGCTTTACAATATTGTGTTAGTTTCTGCTGTACGATGAAGTGAACCAGCTGTATGTGTCCTACATCCCCTCCGTCTTGGAGCTCCCTCCCCTCTCACCCATCCCCCAATCCCACCCATCTAGGTCGTCACAGAGCATTGAGCCAGCTTCCTGTGCTTTGTAGCAGGTTGCCACTAGCTATCTATTTCACACGTGGTAGTGTATATCTGTCAATTCCACTCTCCCACCCTCCCCTTCCTCCACCGGCTCCACGTGTCTGTTCTCTATGTCTGTGTCTCCGTTCCTATCTTGGAAATAGATTCAGCTGTACCATTTTTCTAGATCCCACATATATGCTTTAATATACAATATTTGTTTTTCTCTTTCTGACTTACTTCACTCTGCATGACAGACTCCATCCATGTGAGACTTTGCCTTCTAATGCAGGGCGTGTAGGTTAAATTCCTGGTCAAGCAGCTAAGATCCCACATGCCTTGTAGCCAAAAAACCAAAACATAAAATAGAAGCAGTACTGTAAAAAATTCAATAAAGACTTTAAAAAAGATCCACATTAAAAAATAATCTTTTTTTTTAAATAAACAATATCAAATCCTCAATGATTCAAATCAAAAGCAGGGCATATTCCTGGCTTTCAGACTTGACCCAGTCTCCTTCAACTGTGAAATCCACAAGGCACCCCCATCCCCCAGTGCCCTTCATCTTTGCATCCAACCTTCTGGGGGCTGGGATAAAGGAACTGTTACATCAGTTCACAGGAGCCTGCTAATAATACAGGTAGTGAGAGAGACTTTTAAAACATTGCAGTAAAAGAACTGTAAGGAAAGGTCAATAACTTTACTAAAAGGATGAATTTCTAATGAGGGAGTTTGGGGGGATGATCTGTGCCGTCTGGAATATGGTGGGGTAGGTTAGGTTTTTATCACCTTGTTATCACCTATCCTGCACATGGCCCACCTGGTTCTTGCTCCTCAGGTAAAACCAGAGTAGAAACTCCTTCCTTTGCCAGTAAACTATTGGGGAAATGGGCTTCCCTGGTGGCTCAGATGGTAAAGAATCCACCCGCAATGCAGAAGACCTGGGTTCAATCCCAGGGCTGGGAAGATCCCCTGGAGGAGGGCATAGCAACCCACTCCAGTATTCTTGCCTGGAGAATCCCCATGGACAGAGGAGCCTGGCCGGCTACAGTCCATAAGGGTCACAAAAAGTTGGACATGACTGAGCATCTAGTTGGGCAGGTGATTTTGTTTGCCAATTCCTCCCACGTGGGGAATACACATTGGATCATGTTTGGGTGTAAACATGTGATCGTGTTTGGAGTTTAAGCCAGTTTTTCAATTGGGATTTGGGGCGGGGACGTGAGAATTTTTATGCTAATTACTACCCAAGGCCCTCTGACCCAGGAGAAACCTCTGAAATTTCACAGGACGGGGATCCTTGAGATGTTGGGCCCTGAAGACTCACTGTGGTTCCTGCAGAGATCTAAGGACTGTGGTTGGAAGGCTCAGGGTCACACAGAGCCTTGCCAGTCCCAGGGCCAGTGCACTGCTGCCTGTGCTGGCCTGCAGCTTTGACGTGTGTAGTCGACTCACCAACACAGCCCAGAGAGGCTCAGGAGCCAGGTCTGCTGACTTTCAACAAGTTAAACGCTCACCCCAGAACACTGGCTTTGGGGCTTCATCAGATGGAATGAGTGAGTGAAGAATGCATACAACCAGGATACACATCTCATTTCTTCTTTTAGAAATGAGGACTAGAAACTAGATTCATAATTTCTGCTAGTTTCTGCCTCAACCTCATAAAAGTGACTATTGGAATACTTTCAAAGGTAATACTCAGAAGTACTGTTTATTGAGCAGTTACTATGTGCCAGGTCCTTAGCCCCTGTCATTCATTTCTCACAATGAACCATCCTGGTGAGAATGATAATTCTCCCCATTTTATGCAGAGATAATAGAATAAAACATTTATTTACTTTAAAGATCTTACCCAAGGACACACAAGTAATCATCTAGGAATCTGCAGATGGATCTAACTGCACAGCCCATGCTATGGACTGCTAAGCCATTCTGTCTGTCTCTCTGATGTGGTTACATCCTCACATTCAGTTATTTCATTCCACATGTGTGCCGAGGGCCTGCTCTGTGCAGGGCACTTTCCTCCACTCTGAGGACTATGATGGTGAACCAAACTGGACCCAGTCCCAGACTTATAGAGCTAACAGGCTGGTGAGGAGACAATCAAATACCCACACATATAAAAATAAAATTGCACACGTGGGCTTCCCTGGTGGCTCAGTCTGCCAATTCAGGAGACCTGGATTTGATCCTGGTCTGGGAAGATCCCACATGCCCTGGAGCGACAAAGTCTGTGGGCCACAACTATTGAGCTTGCACTCTAGAGCTCCAGACCTGCAGCTACTGAGCCCACGTGCTAGAACTACCGAAGCCCGCACCCTCTACAGCAGTGCTCTGCAATGGGAGACGCCACGGCAATGAGAAGTCCAAGCGCCACAGCTAGACAGTATCTCCCGCTCACCACAACTAGAGAAAAGCCCACGTGACAGTGAAGATCCAGCACCGCCAAAAAATTCAAATAAATAAAATTATTTTAAAAAATAAATAAAATTTCACATGTGACAAATGCTATAAAGGGGAGATACAGGATATTGTACAAGCCTATCGTGTTTTTGTTTGTTTTTCAATTTTTTACAGTTTAAAAAAATCACACAAGATAGTTGTTTTTAAGACTTTTGTTTTTTTGATGTGGACCATTTTTAAAGTCTTTATTGAATCTGCTACAATACTGCTTCTGGTTCATGATTAGGTTTTTTGGTCCTGCAGCATGTGAGTTTAGCTCCCCGACCAGGGATCAAACCTGCACACCCTGCATTGGAAGAGGAGTCTTAACCACTGGACCACCAGGGTGGTCCTAAGTTTGATTATTTAAATTCTCATATTATTCTATAATTGTTTGACAGGTATCCGTCTTGTTATTAAGATGATAAACTGCCTTTGGTTGGAACTGTATCTTAGAACTGACTTCCACAGGTCTGGGCACACAACAGATTGTCCAAAAACACCTGCTGGCCATGGGGAAATGTCTTCTCCATTTCTGCAATTCTAATTAAATACTCTAAAATATAAACAACGATGTACAAAATATCTGATCAAATCCTTCCAACATCTGCAGAAGCAGAGCTGAGGATGCGTATCCCAGCACTCTTCTGGAGTCAGGTTTTACACGTAAGCTCATGCATGTGTGGTCAGTCACTAAGTCATGTCCGATTCTCTGTGACCCCATGGACTGCAGCCTCCCAGGCTCCCCTGTCCATGGGGTTTTCCAGGCAAGAATATTGGAGTGGGTTGTCATTTCCTCCTCCATGGGATCTTCCCAACCCAGAGATCAAACCTCATTTGCTGCATTGGCAGGCGGATTCCTTACCACTGAGCCACCTGGGAAGTCCCACATGTAACCTGACCCATCTGCTAACCATTCCCACATCCGTCCCTGGCAGGACCATCCTCAGTTGAGCCATTAGCAGCACAAAGGTAGGTGTCAGCCGGACTCAGAAAGCAAGTTGAAGCCAAGCTTCTGAGGTGGATGGCTGGAAGCCTGGGGATGCTCTTCATGTGGCAATACATATGTCAAAATGTGCTTTGTCACGTCTGCGTTCTCACTGAATTCATCCTTCTTACAGTCAGACGTTTATAGCACTTATTACCTCTCAACATATTGTATATTTATTTGTATTGTCTGCTCTGATGGGAATGTAAACTTTGAGAATAAGGACTTTTTATTTCTGTGTTTTATTTGGGGGAGCATTTTATTGAAGTAAAGACACAGCATGCGTGCATCATCAAATCAGATCAGTCGCATGCATCACAAGCCTGGTAAATTTTAAAATGTATTTGGCTGCTCCCGGTCTTCCTTGTGGCATGCAGGATCATCTAGTTACAGCATGGGGCATCTTGTCTGGGCGCCCTGCATTGGGAGGGTGGAGTCTTGGCCCCTGGACCACCAGGGAAGTCCCTAGCCTGCTAAAATTTTGCAACATACACACACCTAGGTAACCAGTACCTGTTTATCTGGAATAAATCATTCCCTCTCCCTAGAAGCTTTGTCACACCAAGACTCCCAGGACTGCCTTGGTTTTGCGCACTGTTGTAATCTGACACTTTCGGTACCTGGCATACAGCAGGTGCTTAATAAACACAGACGGTTCCCAATTTACAATGGTTTAACTTGCAGGTTTTTTTTTTTTTTTTAACTTTCTGATGGTGTGAAAAAGATACACATTCAGTAGAAACCACACTTGGAATTTTGATCTTTCTGCTGGTTACATACTCTGACGCTGGGTAGTGGCACCTGCCACAGCTCCAAGTCAACCACGTGATACACTTACAACCATTCTGGACCCATCAGGCATCTGGTTTTTCACTCTCAGTGCAGCATTCAATAAATGACATACATCCAACACTTTGCTTTAACATCGGTTTGTGTTAGATTATTTGGCGCAACTGTAGGCTAGTTTCAGTGCTTTGAGTATGTTGAAGGTTAAGCTATGATGCATTTTATTTTTATTTTCTTGGCCATGCTATGAGGCACGCAGGATCTTAGTTCCCCAACCAGGGGTCAAACCTGTGCCCCTGCAATGGAAGTGTGGGGTCCTAACTACCAGAGAATTCCCTATGGTGCATTTTAATTTTAAAAAATAATTGAAAAAAAAAATTGTATTTATTTACCTTTGGTTGTGCTGGGTCTTCATTGCAGCACAGGCTTTTTCTAGTTGCTGCAAACTGCTGCTGCTGCTGCTAAGTCACTTCAGTCGTGTCCGACTCTGTGCAACCCCATAGATGGCAGCCCACCAGGCTCCCCCGTCCCTGGGATTCTCCAGGCAAGAACACTGGAGTGGGTTGCCATTTCCTTCTCCAATGCATGAAAGTGAAAAGTGAAAGTGAAGTCGCTCAGTCGTGTCCGACTCTTAGCGACCCCATGGACTGCAGCCCACCAGGCTCCTCCATCCATGGGATTTTCCAGGCAAGAGTACTGGGGTGGGGTGCCATTGCCTTCTCCGAGTTTCTGCAAGCTAGGGCTACGTTAATTGTGGTGCTCAGGCTTCTCACTGTAGGGGCTTCTCTTCCTGTGAAGCACGGACTCTAGGGGCACGTGGGCTCAGTCGTTGCCTCTCCCAGGCTCTAGAGCACAGGCCCAGTCATTGCAGTGCACGGCTTAGCTGCTCCAGGGCATGTGGGATCTTCACAGACCAGGGATCGAACCTGTGTCTCCTGCATTGGCAGGGAGATTGTTTACCACTGAGCCACCAGGGAAGCCCCTTATGATGCATTTTAAACTGACAATATTTTCAACTTATGATGGGTTTACTGGAACATAACCACAGCATAAGTTGAGGAAGATCAGTAATTGTTAAATAAATCCATCCATTCATACATTCATATTTATTAGGGGCCTAGTCTTTGCCAGGCACTGTTCAAAGTGCTGAATGCACAAAGAAAAATAAGTTACTCCCCCTTTCTTTAAAGATTCTCCATCAAGTGAACTCTCAGAGAACTGTTGAGATGTATCCCTGGAACCCTGTGGAGAAGAAGAGGCCACTTTGAAGGATGTTTATAGCTGCAGAGAAAGAAGGAATGTAGCCTGTAGCTCTGCAGAATTCCTCTGGTGGTTTCAAGTTCTGCATACTTGTTCATCTTTTCTGATGTATGCAGTCCAACTTGGTTGCTCACATAGCAGAAATGTTTACTTTTCTGGTGCATTCTTAACAGAATCATTGAATGTTAAAGTCTTTCATTGATCATCACATTGAAATTCCAACTGTATTAGTTAGGAATCTTTTGGTTGCAGGTAACAGAAAATTCAACCCCAGTTGATATGATAAATGGAATTTACTGGCTCCTACAACTGTTAAGTTCAGCTATATGGTGGTTTAAAGGCAAACCTTGATCCTAGGCTCAATAATTTCAACACTGATCCAGTTTAATTTCATGCCTTTCTCTGCCTTCCACAGTACCTGTTACGTCCCAAGCCTGGCTTCTTCATCATCTCAAGATGACTACTAGCAACGTTCCTGGACTGAATCTTTTTCATTCATGTCCAGGTGGATAAGAAATCACTTCTATAGAAAAGTAAGAAAGTTTCTATTCTTGCAATCTCCAGCAAATGTTATCTCCTCTTGCATTTTATTGGCGTGGAGTTGGACATTTGCTCATTTTGAACCAAGCTGTGACCAGCAACATGGCAGGATGTGATGACTGGCTTAAACCAAATAGGGTTTGCCCTTGGTGATGGCTGATTCGATGTATCAACTTGACTGGGACACAGGGTTTCCATACACTGATCAAACATTATTTTTTACTGTGTCTGTGAGGGTGTTTCTGAAGGAGATGAACGTCTAAATTTGTAGACTGAGTAAAGTAGATTGCCCTCCCCAACGTGGGTGAGCCTTGTCTAATCCGTTGGAGGCTTGAACTGAACAAAGGTCTGGGGGAAAGAACAATTTGCTCTCTGTCTGTTTTTGACCAACAATATCAGTTTCCTTTTGTCTTTGAACTTGAACTCAATCCATCCACTCTCCTGAGCCTCCATCTGCAAGCTCCATCTTAGCCCCACACCAGCCAATTCTTTATAATTAATCTCTTCATATATATATTTGTTCTGTTTCTCTGGAAAACCCTGACTAATACACCCCTGGAGCCAGGAGTGGGATCAGATTTTTCCCAAGGGGTGTTGACTGCATGAGCAAGGAATGGATAAGTGATGAAAACTGGGATTCTGTTGTCATTGAAAGGAAGGAAGGAAAGAAAAAAAAAAATTGGCCAGAGAAAAAGAATAAGCATCTGTGACACTTGTACCTCTCCTGTCTTTTTTAAAAAAGAGTTTTATTTTATTTATTTATTTTTTCGGCCTCATGGCATGTGGGATCTTAGTTCCCTGACCAGGGATTGAACCCTCGCTCCCTGCATTGGAAGTGCAGGGCCTTAACCACTGGACCCCCAGAGAAGTCTCACATCTCCTCTGTCTTTAGCATCAGAGCCTTAGTACTTAATGCTCTACACCCCATACAGCCTCTTGTGATTTATTGCCTGTCCAGTGCTAGGGGCTGTGGGAAAATAAGGCCTCAGAATGTCCAAGAAAGTGTAATATGATATAGAAGGCATCCACAAATAGCTACCGTGGAAGGTAGTATAACGACTACATGTCATCAAAGAAAAATCAGTAAGGTGCTCCCTGAAGAAAAACTCCCCCCTGTGGGCATATGGTACTTCCCTCCTTAACTGGGTTGCATACAACTTCTATGTGTGCTGAGCATCTTTACCCTGTGGACAATGGGTTTTACAGAAACAGCACATTGCAATTTTCCTTAAAACTAAGATGTAAGGGACTTCCCTAATGGTCCAGTGGTTAGCAGTCCACCTGCCAATGCAGAGGACACAGGTTCACTCCCTGCTCTGGGAAGAGTCCACATGTTGCAGGACAGCTGAGTCTGTGTGTCACAACCACCGAGCCCACGCTCTAGAACCCACAAGTCGCAAGTACTGAGTCCGCACGCCTGGAACCCATGCTCCACAACAAGAGAAGCTACCACAGCGAGAATCCCGAGCACTGCGTTGAAGAGTAGCCCCACTGGCTGCAACTTTAGAAAGCCCACATGAAGAAATAAAGATGCACAGCAGCCAAAAATAAATACATAAATAAATTTTTGGAAAATTAAATTGTAATATGAACTAATACAGCTAAAATGCAAATCTTTCACGTCCAGGACTCTTACCACATCCTTCAGAAGAACTGGTGGCTTAATTGAATGGAATATTATACAAACTTGAGCTTTAAAATGTACCCCTGAGTCTCCAAATATATTCCTGAAATATTTTTCCCTACATGGGAGAATATCTAGTAAGAACTTTTCTTCCTTCCAGAGTCCTAAAATAGTTGTTGTTGTTTTTCACACCTCCCTGCTCAACACTAGAGAGGGGACATGATTTTTTTGTTTTGAACTTAATGAGTTATATTTTAAAAAATGCTTAACCTAGGTCCTTGTGCCTAAGGGGTCCTTGATCAATGCTGATTGAACCTGAGTCTACAGCTACAAATGATAATCATGTCTGCTTTCTTCTTAAGATATCCTGCTTAATCATGCACCTCAATATAACAAAATATCCAATCAAAAAATAGGCAGAAGACCTAAAGAGATATTTCTCCAAAGAAGACAAACAGATGGCCAAGAGACACATGAAAAGATGCTCAAATTGCTAATTACTAGAGAAATGCAGATCAAAACTACAATGAGATATCACCTCACACTAGTTAGAATGGCCATCACCAAAAAATTTGCAAACAATACATGCTGGAGAGAGTGTAGAGAAAAGGGCACCCTCCTACACTGTTGGTGGGCTTCTTTGGTGGCTCAGAGGGTAAAGCATCTGCCTGCAATGCTGGAGACCTGGGGTCAGTCCCTGGGTGGGGAAGATCCCCTGGAGAAGGAAACGGCACCCGACTCCAGTATTTTTGCCTAGAAAACCCCATGGACAGAGAAGCTTGGTAGGCTACAGTCCATGGGATCACAAAGAGTTGGACACGACTGAGCGACTTCACTTTCACTTTATGGAGAGAAGGACAAAGCATTTGAATGCCAAGAGATGAGACCATCAAATTCTTCATCTTTCCCCAGAAGATTTTCCCTGCCAGCTACTTTCCCTTTCTGTCTCCTCTTCCGCATACAATTTCTACATGGATGTAGCAGGTTCTGAAATAAAACAAGGATAGAACTCGACTCAGTCAGGTGCAAATACCTGTCTTTTGAGGCAGACTCTACATGTGAGGAATAAAGTGTGGTAAACACTCTATCTACCGTGAGGACACAGGACCACAGGGAAAGGCTACAGGAGACAGGTCACCCATCAGATGTTTCCTCTTTCCAAGTGTGGAGCTCAGATGTGGATTGAGCCCTTTTAGTACTGGATAGAAGTATTAAGAGACTCTAGAATGGAAATTCTTCTCACTTCCACATCCTTTTAAAATTATCTGCCTCAAGATGGTTATAAACCTCTAGTCCTCAAAAGACATTTGACATTTGACTGACACGAAGCAGACCCTCTTGTCTCACTGCAGAAGGTGCTGTGTTGACTCTCCCCGAGAAACGTGACACCAGCTGGAGGCCTGAGGAGCAAGCGTTCAGTCTCTGTGGCTTGGCCTTGTTCATTGTGGTGAGTTAGGTTATTCAGAGATACCCTTTGGCTAAGAGCATCTAAAAACTATGAGGAAAAGAAAAATGTTTCATAATCTTCACGAAAGCATCAAATTACTGATCAAATAAAAACAAGAAAATCAGGCCAAAAGCTAAGAGAAAGCAGAAATCCAGAGGTAAAAGAGCACTCTTCTGTCCTCACAAAAGCCAGATGGTTCTGAGGAACTGAGCTCTCAGTGTGAGAGGGACCGAAACTAAAGCCCAGGACAGAGGTTTAAATGGAAGCCTCCACAGGAAGCGGGACTTTCAGAGGGGACGCCACCTCCCTGCTTCCACCTCCATGGGGTTTGAGGAGATTAAACTGGGCTAGAAGAAGCAAAGGAGCAAAACAAAATGCATGAGAAGTTGTAATTAGAGGTAGTTACTCCCACGGATTCAAAAGACTTGGGTGGTC
Organism: Tragelaphus eurycerus; assembly: GCA_935064755.1. Taxonomy (NCBI): domain Eukaryota; kingdom Metazoa; phylum Chordata; class Mammalia; order Artiodactyla; family Bovidae; genus Tragelaphus; species Tragelaphus eurycerus. The sequence continues at coordinate 2,618,315 of CAKXYN010000034.1, read as the reverse complement.
TGAGAAATCCTAAACCCTGAATGAAGTTAAAATGGTACCAGACAGAAGGGTACCTACGTGCCTGAAAGAAGGAAAGACACATTCAAATTCTCCTGAGGAAGAGCCCCTTCATCTGAGGCCACAGAGCATCTCCATAAACAGTTTTCTAAGGCAGTGAGCAGCATATAATTTAAAATATCCAAGATATCCAAGCACACACGGAAACCAACAGAAACAACAGAAAACCATAAAAAGAGCCATGTAGATTCTAGATGACTAAGTTAGAGATGATAAATTAAAAGACATCCTTGCTGCTGCTGCTGCTGCTAAGTAGCTTCAGTCGTGTCTGACTCTGTGCGACCCCATAGACGGAAGCTTACCAGGCTCCCCTGTCCCTGGGATTCTCCAGGCAAGAACACTGGAGTGGGTTGCCATTTCCTTAGTGTTTAAAGGATATATTTTAGAAATATCTGCAGAGATTAGTAGACTATAAAAAGTGTCATTGGGCTTTAAAATAAAAAAGTTTAAGTTTTAACTGAAATTAAAAATTCAGGGGATAGATTAAGAGTGCAATTGAACAAAATAATTATTGAAAGAGCAATGAACTGTTCTGAATGCAACACAAAATCAAAATGATGGAAAATGCGAAATAGAGGTTAAGAGACATGTGAGATAATGTTACAGAGGAATTCCAGAAGGAGGGAGAAAAGAACTGGGCAAAGGCAATATGTGAAGACACAATGCTCAAACATTTTGACCACTGCTCCAGATACTTATCCAGAGATTTAGGAATCCACTGAATCCAAGCAATATAACATACTTAGATATATTCAGATACATCATAGTGAAATGATAGATAACTAAAAATAAAGAAATTCTTAAAAATATTCAGAAAAAAACAGAAAAGATTGCCAGGAGCTAGATTGACAGCAAGCTTTCAACAACAATGGACACCAGAAAAATAACGCTATATTTTCAGCATATTAAAAAAAACAATATGCAAGCCTACCATTGTATATCTAGTGAAAACACATCTCTTAAGAATATGGACACAACTGGGACTTCCCTGAGGGTCCAGTGGTTAAGAATTTGCCTGCTAATTCAGGGGACACGGGTTAGGTCCCTGGTTTTGGAACTAAGACCCCACATGCTGTGAAGCAGCTAAGCCCATACGCAGCGACTCTTGAAGCCCACATGCTCCAGAGCCTGTGCTCAGCCATGAGAGAGGCCACCACAATGAGACGTCGCCAAAACACAGCTAGAGAGCAGCCCCCACTCACCGCAACTAGAACAAGCCCTCTGTGTGTGTTAGTCTCTCCGTTGTGTCTGACTCTTTGTGACCCCATGGACTGTAGACTACCAGGCTCCTCTGTCCATGGGATTTTCCAGGCAAGGATACTGGAGTGGGTTGCCATTTCCTTCTCCACGGGATCTTCCCAACCCAGGGATCAAACCTGGGTCTTCTGCTTTGCAGGCGGATGCTTTACCATCTGAGCTACTAGGGAAGCCCACACAGTAACAAAGAACCAGCACAGCCAAAAGTAAATAAGTAAATAAATTTTTAAAAGAATAAAGGCAAAATAAATAAATAAATATTCTAGGGAAATAAAGATTGTTCACTCCTCACTAACAAAATCTCCTAAGTGAAGTGAAGTGAAAGTCGCTCAGTCATGACAGACTATACAGTCCATGGGATTCTCCAGACCAGAATACTGGAGTGGGTAGCCTTTCTCTTCTCCAGGGGATCTTCCCAACCCAGGGATCGAACCCAGGTCTCCCGCATTGCAGGCAGATTCTTTACCAGCTGAGCCACAGGGAAACCCAAAATCTCCTAAAGGAAATGCTAAAAGATACTTGACATAGGGGGAAAAAAAAAGTGATCTTATAGAGAATGTAGACACAGAAAGAATGAAAAGCAAGGAAAATGGCAAGTGCTAATGAACATTGGCAATATAAAATTGTAATAAATAATTTTAGGTTATGCTTTAAAAGTTGAATTAAAATATATGAAAAACAGTCAGTTTACAAATAGGTAAGTGGGAATGGAATTTAAGTATTTAAGGTCTTTATAATGCCTGAAAAGAGGGTAAAGATACTGATTAATCTAGATTTTGTAAATTATGTTGGAATTTCTAGGGTAACCACCAGAAGAATAGAAATCAAGTATGTAACTTCCAAATTAGTGTTTGTGAGAAAGATGGAATAATTTAAAATTCTCAGTTAAACCAAAAGAAGGGATATAGCTGTATAAGCATCCAAGGAAACAGCACTTGCAGCTAGTTTTGAGTATACTGGAGGCCTGGAAAGAAGAGGTGATTCTGTCGTGAGTCACGTCTGTACTAGCTGGCTGTCCACAATGGGTAGAGAACCCTGGAGTGCGCTGTAGTAGTAAGATTCTTTCGTGGGAACTTGAAAACATGACCAGGATGATAAGTAAGGCTAAAACACAGGAGTGCAGCAGCTAAGAAAAAAAAAAAACGTCTATGAACTTTGGCTCCCGAGGTCCCTGGAGAAGCCCTGGTCTCTGTCTCTCTGTCCTTCCCAAGGCCTAGCTGGTCAGCTCTTCCTTTGAGTCTGTGAACTCTCCCCTGTGCTTCCAATACCTTCTCCCACCAATCCCTTTCCCCACATTCTCTCTCTCTTTTTTTCTCTTCTTGCTTAATCGGCCTTGATTTGCTTTAAAACAGAAGAAACTTAACCGATGCCAAGAACCATTGGCTCATGCCAGAAGTATCTTCACTCTCTTACATAAAAGTCCAAATGTTTGGCATGGATGGCGAGGTTGTCTTCTTAGCAACAACTTAATCTGAACTGCAGCTGGATTCTCTAACTTATACCAAACATGTGAGATGAACATTCCCAAGATGCAGCCCAGATGGGTGGGCCTCCCGTGGGGGCCCTGACTCTTACTTTACACTCGCTATGAGGCCATGCTCACCGCTCTGTCATATCCTCTAAAACACATCCAATACCACAATGTACTAATGAGAAAACTGATGTTTTATTGGGAATTCTTTGGAGCCTGTGAAAGAGGGATCACGTCTCACACATATCACTGGGCAGAAACTGAATCCATTACCCCAGCGGATATCTTTGTCTCTTCCCATCAAAGAGCCCAGCTCTGCCAGTTGCCTCTTATCTCTTCTTTCTTTCTTCCCACTCAACTTGCCTTTGCTTAGAAAACAACTAATAGTTACCAGGGGGGAAGGAGAGGGGAGAGGGATAGTTAAGGAGTTTGAGATCGACATGTATACACTGCTCCATTTAAAATGGATAACCAACAGTGTCCTCTGCTCAGTAGCACAGGCAACTCTGCTCAGTGTTATGTGGCAGCCTGGATGGGAAGGGAGTTTGGGAGTGAATAGACACATGCATATTCAAAGGCTGAGTCCTTTTGCTGTTCACCTAAAACTATCACAACATTGTTAATCTGCTATACTCCAGTATAAAATAAAAAGTTAAAACAAAAAAGAAAAAAAAAGAATTAGTTTTGTCATCCTAAGAAAGCCAGACTTTGCCCTCAGCTTGTACCCTCCACTCAGCAAAACAAAACCCCTACTATTTAGCAGAACACGGTCCCTTGGGGTTGGGGATCTTGGTGTCTTTTTACCACCTTATTGGATGTGTTCTTCCTTGATCGATTGCAAGTCCATCTACAGCACTCCCAGCACCTTGAGTAGTGCCTGCCACAGTAGACTTTTCGGAGGGTCAGTGATGAATTTCATACTTCTTTGTACATCTCATGGGGGTGCCCAGGTAGCTCTAGTAGTAAAGAATCCACCTGCCAATGCAGGAGACATAAGAGATGTGAGTTTGATCCCTGGGTAAGAAAGATTCCCTGGAGAAGGAAATGGCAACCTGCTCCAGTATGAGTGAGTGAGAGTTGCTCAGTGGTGTCCTACTCTTTGCAACCTCATGATTTACACAGTCCATGGAATTCTCCAGGCCAGAATACTGGAGTGGATAGCCTTTCCCTTCTCGAGCGGATCTTTCCAACCCAGGGATTGAACCCAAGTCTCCTGCATTGCAGGCGAATTCTTTACCAGCTGAGCCAGAATGGAAGCCCAAATTCTGGAGTGGGTAGCCTATCCCTTCTCCAGCCGATCTTCCCAACCCAGGAATCAAACTGGATCTCCTGCATTGCAGGCGGATTCTTTACCAATTGAACTATCAGGGAAGCCCTCTCCAGTATTCTTGCCTGGAGAATTCCATGGACAGAGGAGCCTGGTTGGCTACAGTCTGTAGGGCTGCAAAAAGTTGAACGACTGAAATGTCCTGGCATGCACGCATGCATCTCATAGAGCCTAGAAAGGAGCATCACAGGGACTGTGTTTGACAACTGGTCCTTGAATAGATGACCGCATCACCACTGTTTAGGAGATTCTGTGAGAGGACTAAAGGTTGTGACACTGGCCTTAACACTGTAATGTATTCAAAGTAAGAAGCAATCAAATTAACAATGAGCATGCTAACAGGATAGAGTATTAACTCAATTTATCCACTGATTAAACTGCTTTTGGGTTCTAGGATGTGAGCCATATGGAATAACATTTGAAATTTAGAAAAGCAGTCAATTTTTTCATTTCAAAGATAGTGGAAAGATAAACCATGGGAAAGGCTTCATTTCTCTGCATATATACCTTTTGAAAATTTTGATTTATTTATTTTGGTTGTGCTGGGTCTTCGTTGCTGTGAGTGGGCTTTCTCTAGTTGTGGTGAGCAGGGGCTACTCTCTGGCTGCGGTGAATGGGCATCTCATTACAGTGGAGAGAAGCACTTGTGGTCTCCTCTTGTTGTGGAGCACAGGCTCTAGACCATGAGAGCTTCAGTAGTTGTGACTCATAGACTCAGTGGTTGCTAATTCCAGGCTCTAGGACACAGGCTCAATAGTTTCGGCTCATGGGCTTAGCTGTCCTGTGGCATGTGGGATCTTCCCAGACCAGAGACACAACTGGTGTCCCCTGCATTGGCAGGCAGATTCCTAACTGCTGGACCACCCAGGAAATCCTATGTATATATATATCTTAAAAAAATTATTGACTTACAAGTAAAATTCATACTGTGTCTATATAAGGCCAAAATACCTAATCTAAGTAGAACTACCAGATTAAATACAGGACACCTGATTAAATGTGAATTTCAGACACACTAAATTTTTTGGTGTAAGTTTGTCCTGAGTATCACATGGGAAATACTTGTAGTTTAAAAATATCATTGTTTATTTCAAATTTAAATGACATCTTATATATTTTTTGTTAAGCCTGGAAACCCCAAATCTATGAAAAAATATTCAGTTTATGGCATGGTCTAGACATTTGACATATCATCTGGATAAATTAATCTCCTTTTCATATAGATGTTTGGCTATCGTGTGTAGTGTTAAGAGCCCATTTTCTGTTATCCTTAACATCTCTTTGCTTGTCGCCTCTCTTAATCATAAGTATTGGTTGTGTAAGTATAAGTATTCAACCATAAGTATTGGTTGAAACAAAAGACTTTTCTTGCCATCCCCCCAGCTTTCAAGGACTCAAGGACCAGAGGTTCTGGGTAATTCAGTTCTTATTGACTTTCAGTGGAGGTGACATTGATAAAAGGGTCCAAATGGTTAGTAAAGATCTCAAAGTGTGAAAAAGCTCAGAGTGAGAAAACCAATTCACCCTTGACCTACTTTCCAATCTGAGTCTCACAGCCCTGGCCATGAGGGGCCATCCCAGAAAAACCAGTCTTGAAGAATATGTTCATAATTTTTCATAATGAATGATGGTCAATCTGGGCAAAAGAAACAAACATGCATTCTACATAGCAAATCCACAAGTGCTGGGATTCAAGGTGTAGGATGTTGATGAAAGTGGAAGAGAGAAAATTGGTCAAAAATACAAGGAATTTGTGTACAACAACGGAAAGCGATAATAAGCTTGATGCCATTTTTTCACTGGGCTCCAGCTACATACACATAGAAATTTCATCAACCCATTTTAGTTAGAGGTAACGTTTATCTAGATTAGAGGAAAGTTTGATTTTAAAGGATCTTTAGGAAGGAATTCACTGATAGTCCGTTGGTTAGGACTCCACGCCTTCACTGCCAAGGGTGCCGATTCAATCCCTGGTTGGGAAACTAAGATCCCAGAAGCCTCAGGTTGTGGCTGAAGGAAGAAAGAAGGAAAGAATCAAGTTTCTTCCTTTCAGGTGTATATTCTATTAGGAGTGAAATTGACAAGTGGAATTATTAAAAGTCCTACTTTAATGAATAGAAATGGGCTTCCCTGGTAGCTCAACTGGTAAAGAATCCGCCTGCAATGTGGGAGACCTGGGTTAGGAAGATCCCCTGGAGAAGGAAAAGGCTACCCACTCCAGTATTCTGGCGGAGAATTCCATGGACTGTATAGAACATGGGGTTGCAAAGAGTCAGACACGACTGAACGATTTTCCCTTTCAAGAAATGGGTACGTGGTTAATATGACAAAGAACAGCCCTAAGCAGTGATTGAATTCTTAGGGCATTACTACATAATTCTCATCAACAAAATACTAATAACATGTTTGAAATAAACTTATTGGATACAAGAGTGCTATACTATTCAACCATAAAAAATGAAATAATACCATTTGCAGCAACATGGTTGGACCTAGAGATTATCATACTAAGTGAAGTAAATCTGACAGAGAAAGACAAATATCATATGGTATCACTCATATATGGAATCTAATGAACTTATTTACAAAACAGAAATACTCAACAGACATAGAAAACAAACTTATTGTTACCAAAGAGGAGAGCTGGGGGAGGGATAAATTAGGAGTTTGGAGTTAGCAGATACACACTTTAATATATAAAATAAACAACAAGGTCCTACTGCATAATACAAGGAACTATATTTAATATCTTGTAATAACCTATAATTAAAAAGAAAATTATATATATCTATGAGTCACTTTGCTGTATATCAGAATCTAATCTGTGTTAGATTTAAAAAAAAATCTAGCTCTTTTTGTGTGTAGCTCTTTTTTGTGGTGCCTTGGAGGCTGTCGGCCGCTTCAGAATGAAGCTGAACATCTTTCCCGGCCACTGGCTGCCAGAAGCTCATTGAAGCGGACGATGAACAAGAACTTTGTACCTTCTACGAGAAGCATATGGCCACAGAAGTTGCTGCTGACGCTCTGGGTGGAGAATGGAAGGGTTATGTGGTCCGAATCAGTGGTGGGAACGATAAGCAGGGTGTCCCCATGAAGCAGGGTGTCTTGACCCATGGCCGAGTTCGCCTGCTACTGAGTAAGGGGCATTCCTGTTACAGATCAAGGAGGATTGGAGAGAGAGTGCAAATCTGTACCGGGTTGCACTGTGGATGCAAATCTGAGTGTTCTCAATTTGGTCATCGTGAAAAAAGGGGAGGAGGATATTCCTGGACTCACCGGTACTACAGTGCCTCGTCTCCTGGGTCCCCAAAGAGCTAGGAGAATCTGCAAACTTTTCAATCTCTCTAAAGAAGATGATGTCTGCCAGTATGTTGTGCAAAAGCCCCTAAACAAAGACGGTAAGAAACCCTAGGACTAAAGCACCCAAGATTCAGCATCTCCTGACTCCACGAGTTCTGCAGCACAAACGCCGGCCTACTGCTCTGAAGAAACAGCGTACTGAGAAAAATAAAGAAGAGGCTGCAGAATATGCTAAACTTTTGGCCAAGAGAATGAAGGAGGCCAAAGAAAAACTGCAGGAACAGATTGCCAAGAGACAGAGGCTGTCCTCTCTGAGAGCTTCTACTTCTAAGTCTGAGTCCAGTCAAAAGGTTAAAAAATTAAAAAAAACATGAGATGTTCTGAGAGTAACAAATAAATAAGATCAGACATTAAAAAAAAAAAACAGTATTGTAAATCAACTACAGTACTTCTTTAAAAAAAAAAAAAAGAGAGAGAAAAAGAATGCTCTAATTCTTGGGGTGCCTGCCTGGCTCATGAAAATTTTTCTTTTCTAAAAACGAGCTCCAGAACCCAGGAGTGAGCTCCTGAAAGACTGAGTCATCCAATCAACTGGCCAAGCTGATTGATTGAAGGAAGACCTCTGGTCCAGGCTGGACCAATTAGAGTAGACAATTTTTCCAACTGCAACTTAAAATCCAGCCCTCTTTGGAGGTGGAAGTCTGGTATGTGAGTCTCGGGAGCTGTCAGTGCCATGAGGAGGGATCTTGATTGCAGAAGGAGAATGAATCCAACAGGTAGGGAGCAGGAAAGACACAGAGCCTGTGTCCTGCTGAATTCCAGTCCGTGGTTCCAGCTGTCCCCAGGCCCAGCTGTTCCCCTGTGCCTCCCACTGCTGTGTGACCTGCTGTGTTTGTTTATCTAATATGTTCTCTTTTCCTGGCCTGTTAGCAAGGTTCCTGTCACTTGTAATAAAAGCATCCTGAGTAGTCCAGCATTGTGTCGTGTGTTATGCTGCTATGCTATGCTGTCGTGTGCTATGTAGAAGGAATGCAGAGATGAACAGACAAGGAAGCATACCCTTAAAGGACTTACAGTTCTGTGTGTCAACCATAATATGGGGTAGAAAATTATAAATGTTTTAAGAGGACTCAAAAGCTGTAGGAAAGTAAAGGTGGGAGAAATCACTTCTACGGGGAGGGTTTAGGGACAACTTCTTGTCTGAGATGGCTTTTGAACTTGCCTCTAAGGTACGATGAATTTTGCTCATGTGGCCATGAAGGAGAGAAGGCCCTCGAGATGGAGAAAAGGGACTTCCCTGGAAGTCCAATAGATAAGACTTCACCTTCCAAAGCAGGGGTGCAGGTTCGATTCCTGGTAGGGAAGCTAAGATGCCACATGCTTCGTAGCCAAAAAACCAAAACGTAAAACAGAAGTGATGTTGTAACAAATGCAATAAAAGACTTTAAAAATGGTCTACATTCAAAAAAAATCTTAAAAAAAAAGAGAGAAAAGAACACGAGCAAAGATTAAGCAGCAAAGTGGGCTATGTGTGAAAAATAGGCATGCCCAGTAGGTCAAAGCATTGAGCCTCAGTGGGGAAACATGAAGGTTTTTAAGCAAGACAGGAATGTGGTCTTTGAACAGTAGGTTGGAATGGAGGAGACGATGGGATCATGCAGCTAGGAGGTTCTTACAGTGTGCCAAGCTGAAAATAATAAATGTTCTGATTAGGAGAAAGCCAATAGGGAATGGGGGAAATGAGGAAACTCCTTACTTTGGATAATCACAGGGTTTTCAGTCCAGAATGATATCTGGAGAGCAGGGAAAAGGGATGGACTGGGGACCCACGGGGTGAAACAAAGGCTGAGACAGGCCCTGCGGGGAGTATATGGTTGCTTAGTCGCCCAGTCATGTCTGACTCTTTGTGACCCCAGGGACTGTCGCCCGCCAGGCTCCTCTGGCCATGCAGTTCTCCAGGCAAGAAGACTGGAGTGGGTTGCCATTTCCTCCTCCAGTGCGGGGTTTGAGGAGTGACTGGAGCATTGCGTCATCGACATCTTCCTTGAGACTAACTAATAAGAACTAGAAGTAAAACCAGGAACCAGGCTCCACGGTGGTGGCCTCACAGCAGAGGAGAGAAGGTAAAAGGCACAGGTTCCCCACCAGAGGGACCTCGGGAAGCCTGCGAAAGACAAACACAAAAGAATCAAAAAACAAAGAGGCACAAGGAGACCCTTGTAGAAACGGTGGAGGCTGGGAACAGCTTACACGGGGAACTGCGTGATTCAGAAGTGGGAACTTTACAGCCTGGGTGAAGATGCAAGGAAATCCAGGAGGACATTCAAGCCACAACAAGAAGGGGGACTTCCCTGGAGGTCCAATGGCCGAGACTCTGCGCTCCCAGTGCAGGGGGTCTGGGTTCCCTCCCTGGCGCAGGAACTAGGTCCAACCTGCTGCAACTAAGACCTGGCACAGCCAAATAAATGTGTTTTTTTTTTTAAATAAATAAAGAAAGAAAACAACAAGAAGGGTTCGGTAGGGATGGGGGAGGAACATGAGAGCCTGCAGAGCCCAATGGAGAATTTCCAGGCTTCAGAGTGTGGGCCAGGAGAGATCCTGTTTGATTATCTGCCTGTGTCTTGATGACATTAAGCAGTACAGATAAAGCTCTCTCAACCCAAGGAGGCTGAGTAACTATAAGAAAAGATCTATGGGTGTTTCCAGAATGGTGAGGAGCAAGAGACATCTGAAGAGTACCCTAGAGGGTGGCAGGCAGGAAGAAGGACTGGGGAAGCTGAGGAAGCATAGCCGCATGGACTTCCTTGGAGTTGATGATGGACCAAAAAATAGTCAGGAAAAGGAACCAGGGAAGTAAGCATCAGGAGACTCATGTCAGTTTGGAATGGGGAGGATGGGGAAAGGAGGTATGTGTGTGGAATGCTGTGCAAAAAGAGGAGAAACATATCCTCCTGCAGATAAAGTCAGATTTTGATGAAAGGTGATGAAACAAGCATTTGAGGCAAAGATTGAGGGTATCAGATGGTTTATTTCCAAGAGATAACTGGTTGCCCAGGGGGCCTGGAGGAGAGCTCAGACTGAGCTGCAGAGAACCAAGAATGCAGGAAAAAAAAAAAAAGATGAGCATGGTTGATAATTTTTACAGTAAATTTAATGAAGTGAGAGTAGCTCAAGACTCACATTAATGATAAAGGAGCAGACATAGGAGGGAGTCGGGGAGGGGGGCTGGATGAAGAGGGTCAGAAGGGACCAATCTCTAATTACAAGATAAATAAGTACCAGGTATGTAATGCACAACACGATAAATATAATTATCCCTGCCATATGTTATATATGAAAGTCAAGACAGTAAATCCTAAGAGCACTCATCAGAATGAAAAAGGTTTGTTTCTATTTTTTTATGTTACACCTATATGAGATGATGAACGTTCAGTAAATTTATTATGATAGTCACTACATATATAAGTCAAATTGTTACATTGTACACCATAAACTTTTATGGTGCTGTGCATCAGTTATGTCTTAATAAAACTGGAAGTAAAAAAAAAAATCAATTAAAAAAACACAAAACTTGTAAAAGTCATTTTGCAAAACGAGCTTCCTTGATGGTTAAGTGGTAAAAAGTCTGCCAGCTGATGGAGGAGACATGGGTTCGATCCCTGATCCAGTAAGATCCCATTGGATATGGGGCAACCAAGCCTGTGGCATCACAACTACGGAGCCTGTGCTCTTGAGCCCGGGAGCCATAACCATAGCTACTGAAGCCCGAATACCCTAGAGCCTGCGCTCCACAATAAGAGAAGCAACTGCAATAAGAGACCCGTGCACTGCAACTAGAGTAGCCCCCACTCACTGCAACTAGAGAAGAAAAAAGCCCTTGCAGCAATGGAGACCCAGCACAGCCAAAAATGAATAAATAATAATAATTTTGTAAGAGTCAGTTTAAAAAAAGGAGACATAGAGGGACTTCCCTGGCAGTCCAGTGGTTAAGACTCCAAGCTCCCAATGCAAGGGGTTAGGGTTAGATCCCTGGACAGGGAACTAAGATTCTGCACACCACATGATGAGACCAAAAAAAAAAAAAGGGAGATGTAGGCAGATGGAATTCTTTTATGAGATTTTTTTCACAAGTGTGGACACATTCCCCTCTTCCATGTTTGAGTCCTGTATTTGCTTGGCAAATTGCGTGTGTGTGCATGCATGTGCATATGTGGGGAAGGCAATGGCACCCCACCCCAGTACTTTTGCCTGGAAAATCCCATGGACGGAGGAGCCTGGTAGGCTCCAGTCCATGGGGTTGCTAAGAGTCGGACACAACTGAGCGACTTCACTTTCACTTTTCACTTTCATGCATTGGAGAAGGAAATGGCAACCCACTCCAGTGTTCTTGCCTGGAGAATCCCAGGGACAGGGGAGCCTGGTGGGCTTCTGTCTATGGGGTCGCACAGAGTCGGACACGACTGAAGTGACTTAGCAGCAGCAGCATGCACACAAGATAACAAGAGCTCCCTGGACCTTTGCTATGTTTGGAGGTAAGGGACCTACGTCCCCCCTTTTGATCACGGTGGTAAACAGAGAAACGTAAAAGATTCTAGAGCAAACAGCTGCTTCCCTGACTATTCTCTACCAAAATAAATAAATAAATAAAGGAATGCCAGGCCTGAAGGTGGAAGCAAAGGTTATCCAAGGCTGCTTTTGGAGATAAGCCCATTTTCCCTTAATAGCTTGTCTTTCCCAAAGCCTCGTGATCTGAGGATTATCAATCACCCCTTCAGTCTTCTCCCAGCAGCGTGGATGGAAGATAACTCTGCTCCACTCATTTTCAGACCCCCATGGCTCCAGTTCCCATGTCCCAGATCCAGGGAACCTGTTGGGTGTGGGTAGAGCCCTACATACAGCAACTCAGGCACGGGTTCCAGAGTTAGGCCCAGAGTCCGTGAAGGCGCCCTGCTCTTCCGTTCCCTGCTAGCAGCTGCCACCCATGTCACGGATGGGGTGGCAGCACAGGGCAGTGAGGGAGGCGCACCAGCTGCATCCCCCACTGACTGTGACCTTGAAAAGGTTAGCCTTCCCGGAGTTTTGTGGTTCTCACCTGGATCACGGTTATGATGGTCGTCTACCTCATTTGTGACGACAAATGGGCACAGAGTGGAAAAGGAAATGGCAACCCACTCCAGCGTTCTTGCCTGGAGAATCCCATGGACAGAGGAGCCTGGTGGGCTACAGTCCAAAGGGTCCCAAACGTTGGACACAACTGATGTGATGCACGCAATGGGCGTGGAATACCTATTAATACCTAGCACAGTGCCCATGAGGAGGGGAGCAGGTGCTCTTACTATTGTTAAGCATGCCGTAAGCTTTCAGCGGGAAGAAGGAGGCATGGTGAGCATGGTGTTCAAGGACAGGGGTGTAGACCTGGAGCACTGGGGTGGCAGCAAGACCCCTGGTCCATGGAGAGGACGCAGAGCCTCACAAACAGAGTGAGGCAGAGGACAAAGCCTTCAGATGTGCCCTGGGTGGTTCTGTGTTTCTGTAACAAGGTTCCCTGGGGTCAGGCCTCACTGCTCAAAATGTTGTCTGGACCAGAGCTCTGGTACCCTCTGGAGGCTGGTAAGAAATGCTGATTCTCAGGCCCCACCCCCGGCCGCCGGAATCAGCACCTACATTTTATTTGTATTATTTATTTATTTTTGGCTATGCTGTGCATGCAGGATCTTATTTCCCTGACCAGAGATGGATCCCACAACCTCTGCATGGGAGTTTTGGCCATTGGGCCACTAGGAAAGTCCTAGCATCTGCTTTTTAAACAAGATGTTTAGGCGGCTCATGAGCACTTGGGAGTTTGGAGCTGAGGGACTCAACTAGCCCCATTTATTAACCAGCAGCACCTTCCCACGAAGGTGGGAGGAGCTCACAGCCCTCACGATGTTTCTGGGTGACTGAGAGAAGCTGCTGGTCAGAGAAGAAACCTCCAGGCTGGCTACCCCCTAGTCAAACACCTCTCAGGGGCCCCTCTCCAGGAAGACCGTTCATATGGGAGAAGAGGGGGACAGATCCAATGAAACCCTGAGCGGTACCCGGTGAAGGGAGAATCCTACATAAACCATGAAGCAAATTAACGTCGTGGCAAGACTGAAAGCGCCACAGCCTTGGTCAGCCCGGAGAGGCTGTGTTTGCAAAGTGCCTGGAGCCTTAGCCCTGTGTGTGTGTTGTAAACAATCCTCTCCACAATATGCATGGTGAGGAAAAAGGTCTGCTTTCTTTCATAAACAGAACTGCTGTGCCTGCGTAAAAGGAAATACTAGATGATTAAGACCTTTTCTGAGAGGGTACAGAAACCTCTCTCTCCAAAGAGAGGAAAGGGCTTTTTCTTTGCTGTGAAGTGAAACCAGTCTCTGAATCCATCTTTCTCTTTCTCACTGCCCTGTCCACAAAAGATTTTCTCTGTTGATATTTTTAACAGAGAACATAAGTTTCCAGTTGACAGAGCCCACGATTTGCTCCTTCACCGAACCCTGGACCCAAGACATAGACTTCTGGCTGTCTTGTAAACAGACAGGGCAGGGGGACGCCAGAGACTTCCAGCAATGGTGCTACCCGGGTCCCTCCCCAGCGCCTCTGCAAGGCCCAAGGCTCTTCCTTAGGGTTCACCCTCCAGGGAGCGGTCCTGGAGGGGCCCCCGAGCCTGGGGCCAGCCCTGTGTGCTCTGGCCAGAGGCCCTGTCCATCAGCACTCCTCTGGGGTCTTTCCCATTTTAGTCAGGAATGTTCCCCAGATAAAGAACCCGGAGGAATGCAGGCCCTCCGTCGCAGTGACCCAGGGACAGCGGATCTTTATCACGCGCTGGGCAAGTGCAGGCAACCCCTCGGACTACTCCATGTGAAACCCCCGAACAGGGATGACACTGAACTCAGGGCACTGAGTCCAGGAAAAGAAGGCGCTGGTGACGCCTTCCCCAGCTCACCTCTGACCTGGGGGTCCCAACACCCACTTCTTTCCCGGCCTGGCTCCTCCTCTGAGCCTGACCCCCAGGGACTGCAGATTACTGAACAGTTATATTTAGCAAGTCCAGGGAAGGGACAAGCTGGTCCAGCCCAACCGAGCCCTCTTCCTTCAGAGACCCGGATGCCTTTGTCTTCTCCCTTCCCCTCCCTTCCTAGTCCTTCCTGCCGGCTGGCCCTTAACCCCTTCCTGGCCTGAGGACTTGCCTACTGGCCTCACCTTAGGCAGGACAGACAGACTCTGATAGGTGTCACCCAAGTGTCCAGGGACCCAAACTCCTGCCTGAAATTCTGCTCCATAAACTTCTCTCCTGGAACCTGAATATTTTTTGTCATCCAGTGTTTCCTCATAAAATTATGCAAGTACCCTTGGGAAGGGAAATGACAAGCTTTTCTTTTATCGGCTCACAGACTCCGAAGAATGGGTCCAAGTCAAGGCTTTGGAGGAGAAAGAACACACTGGAGACTGAAAAGCCGACTTTTGGTGACAAGAGAAGGATTGATGAGTCTCCCAAACCCACTAAATTGGAGCGAAGGAGTGAAAAAGAAAAAAAGCATAAATCCCCAAGGGCCAAAATCAATGGATGAGAACTCAGAGGAGAGAGAATACACGACTTTGCTAAAGCTGTGAATACAATGAAAAGCCACCAGAATGGAAAGCCTAAATGTGGATTTAGGGTTTGTGAGCAGGATGAGGGATGAGGTGGAGTGTGTGGGAGGCAGTGCGCAGGAGAGCCCTGGTGTTAGGGGAAACGCTGACTGAAACTGCCCACCCTAGTCAGGCACCGCAGTAACCGTGTGTGTGAGGCACTTTATGACAGGGAGATCCTGGTAAGGAACACAGGACTAACAAGCCACCACCAAAAGGTCAAAAAGGAGACACCAGCTCACATGTCTTACCAACATACGGTAAGAATTACCATATGTAAGAATTACCCAGAATCCTTCTCGCTGGCATCCATCTTGGCTGAACAATGCGGGCACCACCAGGAAGGACCCTGAGTCAGAATGACTGGCCAGAGACACCCTGGAGACTAATGGCATCACCGTAATACCAGCTAGATGGGAGAGAGGTCCTCCTGGGTTCCCTTACCCTCCTGCTCTCCGCCCAGCTGCCCCCTCCCAATACAGTCTCTCGTTTTGTTAGCACATGTGTATCCTTGAACAATTCATTTCCTGGTGTCAGACAAGAGACAAGAGCCCTCTCTCCCGCCCCAGAAGGGGTCTCCCCTCCTGTAACCCCAGATCTTGCTTTTCCGCTCGGAAGGCAATAGGCACTATCTAAAACTGAAAAATCGAGCTGTAGTTGAGTAGGCTTATATTTCAAAACTACAGAGTAAGTACCAGAAAAAACAAAAGCAGAGGCCTCAGAAGGGCAGAGGGCTACAGCAGGGATTCCCGTTTTTCCTTCCAAATCCAGCAGCGTTCAGTTTTTCAACAAGTTAACGTTTCTTCTTGTAATAGACATAAAATTCCTTTTTTTCCCCCCAAAATGAGAGACATGAGAAGGAATAAGAGAAATGCTTTTGACTTCAGGTTTCTACCTGGGGCTGGCTCAGCCGGGATATTCTGAGGTTTGGCCATTCTGAGGCTGACTTGGTTGAAATTATCACCGTCACACCCTCGGGAGGAGGGCACAGCGCCCTGCCAGTGTTGTTCTGAAGAAATGGGACTAAGACAACAGTGCTCTGCTTTTTCCCTGTTGGTTTGAAAGGCGTGAACCTATAGGCTTCGGGTGGAGGTGGAGGGTTGGGGGAGGGAAGAAGGAGTTGGTGTGGGGTGGTGGGGAGGCTACGAAGAAGGCTGAAAAGGCCAAATTCAAAAGGAAGATTTTGCATCTCCTTTACTTCCCACGGGTTTTCTATCTTCCATAGTGAACTCCACACACCAGGTTGCCCTGACCTTGCTGTCTACACTTGGCGTCTCAGCCTGTATCTGGAGCGGGCACCTGGCCGGCACCAGCATGAGTACCAATTCCTCCCGGAGCCCCAGTGAGGCCCTATGGTGGCCGGAGACTGCTGGTCTGGGTGGGTGAGCTGGCTGCTGATGGGCAAATCCAGTTCCCTGCTTTTTCCTGCTCAGTCCTCTTTCACAAGTGCAATAAAATCCAGGATCAGGTTGCCAGGATTCCCAAGCTAATAACTCAGAAGTCTTCATCCCTCAGAGCCATCGTACCTACCTGGCTGGCAAAATGCTTAGGAGGGAAACAGATCAGAACACTCTAGTTTGGGCAGCCTTGCAAAATGAGTGCAATGAGAACAAAATAAGATGATTGGACCACTTGAGAAAGCCCCTGACATATAGTCAGCATTCAATAAAACATCCCTGACAACTCTGATAATAACCGCTGTCACCTACTTTGGCCAGGAAATGTGCTAGAAACTGATAAATCTACCCTTTAGTCATTTACCAGAAAAGGCTTTTCATTTCTTAATTAATTAAAAAAATAGTTTAATAAGTCCATTGTTTGTTGACAAGCACATCCCTGAATTCCAGAGGTTTCAGCTTTGTAACACTGTGTGTAAAACAAAACAGCCAATCCTGGCAGAGCTAACTGGAACCTTCTCCTCTCCTGTCTGTCCTTTTCCTAATAAAGGCAGCTGGGAGTTCCCTGGCAATCCAGTGGTTAGAAGTCCCACTTTCATTGCCAGCCTGAGGCCTGGGTTCCATCTCCAGTCTGGGAACTAAAATCCCGCAAGCCAAAAAAAAAGAGAAATAAATAAAAGAAAAAAAAGAAAGGGAGTTAGCTAGACAATCTAATATTTTGCTGAGTGAACCTGTGACAATTTTTGTAACCATTCCCTAAGTGCTAGGCATTTGCTTGTTTCTTACTTTACACATTACTTATTGTGCTGGCTGGGCATTTTTGTTTCAAAAGTCTTTTGCCATATTCAAGATGATTTCCTTGTATTAGACTCACTACAGGGAACTATTAAAGGGGAAATGAAGATTTTTAAAAGCTCTTGAATTTTACTCTGTAAGACTTGTGCTAATTTATAGTCTCAATGGGAGTACTGGATTGGATTTTATTGGATTCATTTAAAAAATAAGTTTAATTATTTGAAAAATAGAAAGGGCATTTTCTTTTAACCTAGAAGTATTTATTAGGCTAGTGAGATTGAACAGTTGCTTGCATGTCTGCTAATCAGTTGTATGTCTATGTGAATTTTCTGTTCATATCTTTAAGGCACTTGTGCCTATTTAGGAACAAATATGATAAACATAAATAATTATTGGGGCTTCCTCTGTGGCTCAGTGGTAAAGAATCTGCCTGCAGTGCAGGAGCCGCAGGAGATGTGGGTTCCATCCCTGGGAGGGGAAGATGCCCTGGAGTAAGAAATGGCAACCCACTCCAGTATTCTTACCTGGAGAAACCCAAGGACAGTGAACTACAGTCCATGGGCTTGCAAAGTGTCAGACATGACTGAGCAGCTAAGCACACACACAGCTCACACGTATACATTCCCCTAAGATTAGTAGATTTTACTGTGTCTATGTTCCCCATCCCCCTTCTCTCTCTCTCTCTCTCTATACACATGACATGCCTGCACTTTTTTCCCCTCATAAACTTACTTTTACAACCTCCATAAATCATCCTAAGGTCAAAACTCCAAGGATTCACAATAGCCCAGGGGGGTTGGCTGTGCCATTGCAGAGCTTGAGGAAAAAGCAGCAGACAGCTTCCTGGGTTTTTCCCCTCTGTGTGGGAAACTAAGCAACAAAAGTCTGTTGTAAACACAGAGGGGGAAAAAACCCTAGATTTTTCACAGGGCCATGAACCAGGAAATACTGTGAAGTCTACAAAGTTCTGGCTCTCACTGACCACACATTAAACCTGGAGCACGTGGGAAGTCAGAAGAGACTAGAAAGGGCTGGGAAGAGAGTTGGGGAGCTGGCTGTCAGAGACCAGGGTGTCTGTGGATGACCTCAGGTTGGTCTTCCAGGACCTTTCCTGTAAAGAAGCAGGCAAGATGCAAATACTTCTGGAGGACAGGAGAGCGAATGTTTAGAATAGTGACCGCCTTGACCCTGCAAGATGTTCCACTAGAAGAAAAGATTCATTTTGTTGGATGAATGAAAGGCAAGGAAAGTAATTTAAACACTTGAGGGGTTTTCATTGATAAATATTGGAGTCAAGGATGACCCAAGAGTTCAGTTGGCCAGACAGCAGGAGCTCTGGATCTCCAGGATCTAAGTCTGTGTTCCTTCAACTGCTGAGAGTCCAACCTTGGGCTTCCCTGGTGGTCCAATGGTTAAGAATCCACCTTGCAACGCAGGGGACACGGGTGGATCCCTGCTCCCGGAAGATCCCACATTCCGAGAGGCAACGAAGTCCACGCGCCACAACTACTGAAGCCTGAGGTTTAGAGTCCGGAAGCCACAGCTACTGAAGCCTGCGTGCCCTGGAGCCTGTGCCTGTGACAGGTGAAGCCGCTGCAGTGAGAAACCTGAGCACCGAAACTGGAAAATAGTCCCCACTTGCTGCAACTAGAGAAACCCCCTCCCCGCCCCCCGCTCAGCAAAAAAGACCCAGTGCAGCCAAAAATAAAAACAAACAAACAAACAAAAAACCCCTTCAAAACTGCGACTTCCCTGGCCCTCCAATGGTTAAGATGCCCCTCTTCAACTGTAGTGGGGCGTGGGTTTGATCCCTGGTGGAGGGCGTTAACTATTCTTAGACGCATATGTGTGTGTGTGTGTGTATGTGCTCAGCTGCTTAGTCGTGTCTGACCCTGTGGGATCCTATAGACTATAGCCCACAAGGCTCCTCTGTCCATGAGATTCTCCAGGCAAGAATACTGGAGTGAGTTGCCATGCCCTCCTCCAGGGGATCTTCCCAACCCAGGGACTGGACCTACATCTCTTATGTCTCCTGCATTGGCAGGTGAGTTCTTTACTATTAGCGCCTCCAGGGAAGCCCGTATGTGTGTGTATGTATTTGTATACATATATATATGTGGAATTCTATTGTCATTTGAGCATAAAAGAAGCAAGAGAGTGCAAGGACCTGTTAAGAAGATGAACAGCGTCTTGTGACCTTATTGCCTTTCTGACTCTCTTTCCCTCTCCTAAGAAAACCTCATCTGAGCTCCCAGGGTACAGAGTCGTCCAATTCTTTATCTGTTCTCTTTTCAGTCTATTGTTTATGGCACAAATTTTCTCATTCTTTCATGGTTTTGTTTTTGACACTTAAAACCCAAGCATTTGGAACTAAAGACTCCTTTATCTCTCAAAATGGCTGTCATTTAAGATTTTGGGTTTCCAAGTTGGGTTATTGATTTAGTTTCTTTTGACTGCTATAACAAATGACGACATTCATGGTGGCTTAAAACAATACATGCACATTATCTTAACAGCGCTAGAGATCCAAAGTCTAACACAGGTCTCACTGGACTGAAGTCGAGGTGTTAAGGTGTCGGCGGGGCTGCATTTCTTCTGGGGGCTCTAGGGAAGAATCCCTTTCTTGTCTCTTACAGCTTCTTGAGGCAGCTCACATACACTGACTTGTGGCCCTCCTCCTCTGTCTCCAAAGCCAGGGGCATGGAGCTGAGCCCTGTTCATGTTGCCATCTTGCTGGTTCTCTCTTTTGCCACTTCTCTTCCACTTGTAAGGATCCTTGTGACTACGTTACCACCAGGATAATCTCCTCCACTCAAGATCAACTCATCACACACTTAATTCCATCTGTAACTTTACTTCCTCTTTGCCATGTAATCTAGCAAGTTCACAAATTCTAGGAATTAGGATGTGGACATCTTTGGGGGAGGGGCAGTATTCTGCCTCCCACAGTCACACCAAGCTGTATTCAATTAGCACAATCCATTGCCCTGGCTATAGTCCTAGGCAATAGCCTAATGCAGTCCAATCAGAGTGGATGTCCACTCTAGCCAGAAATGCTGGGACAGAAGGATTTATCCCTGCTCTAGATCTGTCCTGCCCAGTACAGGAGCTACTGGGCTCATGAGACTATAGAGCACTTGAAATGTGGGTGCTCTGACTTAAGATGTTCTTTAAGTGTAGTGAAAGTGAAAATCGCTCAGTCATGTCCTACTCTTGGCGACCGCATGGACTTTACAGTTCATGGAATTCTCCAGGCCAGAATACTGGAGTGGGTAGCCTTTCCCTTCTCCAAGGGGTCTTCCCAACCCAGGGATCGAACCCAGGTCTCCTGCATTGCAGACAGATTCTTTACCAGCTGAGCCACAAGGGAAGCCCTCTTTAAGTGTAAAACACATGTGAAACGTATGCTGGAACATCCCTGGTGGCCCAGTGGTTAGGAATCTGCCTGCCATTGCAGGGGACCTGGGCTCCATCCCTAGTCTGGGAAGATTCCACATGCCAGGGCACAACTAAGCCCAGGCACAACTCTTAGAGCCTGAGCTTAGAGCCTGTGAGTCACGACTACTAATGCCCACACCCTAGAGTTCATGTTCCACAACAAGAGAAAGCCACTGCAATGAGAAGCCTGCACACTTCTAGAGAGTTGCCCCCACTTGCCGCAACTGGAAAAAGCTCTTGCACAGCAATGATGACCCAGTGCAGTCAAAAATAAATAAATAAAAATATAAAATAAATACTTTAAAAAACAGTGCATTTTGAAGACTTAGTACAAAAAATGAATGCAAAATAGGTTATTGATTTTTTAATGATTACACACTGAGATAGTTTTGTATACATTGGGTGAAATAGCGTATGTTGCTAGAATTAACTTCAACTTTTTCTTCTTGCTTTTTAAAAACATGACTACTGGAAAATTTTAAATCACACATAGGACTTGCATTATACTTCTACTGGGCAGTGCTGTGCTAGATGGCGACGTGCAAAGATGTGAAGCCTGGAATTATTGGAGCAGTTTGTGCCAGAATGTAGGGAGTTAGCTTTGGATGAAATGGAAACTGATGAAGGCAGAACAGAGAGAGGAAGAATTCAGCTTTTTGATAATATCACTGGGCCACTGGTTTAAACAATCTAGAACCTTCCAACCATAATCTTCCCAGTCTAACATCCACCCAGACTGTGGGTCCCCTCTTCTTCAGCCCCCTGGACTTCCCCAGGCTGCATCTCCTTCCTTTAGTCTCAAATAGAATGTCTAAATACAGCTTTGAGTAATTACAATTTTTTTTAAAGTAGTGCTTTATAAAATGTTAAAAGTAGCACATATTCATTGTAGACAGTTCGGCCAATATATTAAAGTAAGATAATAACACCTCCGACCCTGCCCTTCAGAGACTGCCTCTGCTAATGTTGCTTCTTCCTAAGTCAAGCAAACGTTCAGTCCTGGAACGTGTAAAACTCAAATGGTGTTTAAGTCAAAAGGATGACAATCATGACATCATCCAGTGACCAGCATCCAGAATGTGTTTGCCTGCAAGACTGAGCAGCTGAGAGGGGTGATCTCTCACTTTCTTCTTCTGGTACCTGCTCCTTTTCTGGGTCCCTCTGTTCATCTCCAGGACTTTGGAGGATTTGCAGTCTCAGTTCTCAAACCGTGTCATTGCCAAGTCATCTTCAGGGCACACAGCTGCCGCCTCCTTGAAGATAGAGGGTTCCCTTGTCCTTCTGCCCTTCTGTGACTTTCAGCCCGTTCCAGGCCTGTTCTGTGGCTCCCATCATGTAGAATTCCTTTTGCTGCTGCAGGATGTGGCTATTCATCCCTATCATTAACAGCTGATGGTTCCAGTGGCCTTAAAGCAGTGTCTCTGCTTCCACCCAAGCAGAGTTTAGGATGCCTTAGAAAATTGTTGATTTTTCAAGATTGGCATAAAGCTTTGCCCGTAATGATACAGAAGTCCCATAAGCGTAGGGTGAGAATCTCATAATAACAGAGATACATGACAGCAGAAGACCACCCGGCCCCAAGACCTGCCTCCTGCTGTGTGCTCTTGCTTATAAGAAATTGCCCAAGCCCAGAGAACTTCATGTCCCCAAACATAAGGCAAAATTCTGTCTCCAAAATGATATTTCGCACCAGTTTAGAAGGGGGTGACAGAGGGTGAGATGGTTGGATGGCATCACTGACTCTATGGACATGAATATGAGCAAACTCCAGGAGATAGTGGAGGACAGAGGAGCCTGGTGTGCTACAGTCCATGAGGTTGCAAAGAGTCACAGATGACTGATTGACTGAACAACAGCATTGACCCAGTTTACCTGTTTTTCTGGAGTGACTGTTTCATGTGGGTGGGAGCAGGTGCAAATCACAGATCTGAAATAAGGACATTCTAGGACACTTTGTATTCAATTACATGCTACATTTTACTAAAAATTTTAAATTACTTTTTTTGGATATTGAAGGGTTTTTTGGTTAATTTTACATCTATGTATTTTTTAATTGAAGGATAATTGCTTTACAGAATTTTGTTGGTTTCTGCAAAACATCCACATGAGTCAGCCTTAGATATGCATGTGTTCCCTTCCTTTTGAACCTCCAACAACTCAGTGGTTATTTCATTCATAAATAGATTAAATATTAAAGTTATTCATATCAATAACCTCAGATATGCAGCTGACACCACCCTTATGACAGAAAGTGAAGAGGAACTAAAAAGCCTCTTGATGAAAGTGAAAGTGGAAAGTGAAAAAGTTGGCTTAAAGCTCAAACATTCAGAAAGTGAAGATCATGACATCTGGTCCCATCACTTCATGGGAAATAGATGGGGAAACAGTGGAAACAGTGTCAGACTTTATTTTGGGGGCTCCAAAATCACTGCAGATGGTGACTGCAGCCATGAAATTAAAAGATGCTTACTCCTTGGAAGGAAAATTATGACAAACCTAGATAGCATATTCAAAAGCAGAGACATTACTTTGCCAACAAAGGTTTGCCTAGTCAAGGCTATGGTTTTTCCTGTGGTCATGTATGGATGTGAGAGCTGGACTGTGAAGAAGGCTGAGCGCCGAAGAATTGATGCTTTTGAACTGTGGTGTTGGAGAAGACTCTTGAGAGTCCCTTGGACTGCAAGGAGATCCAACCAGTCCATTCTGAAGGAGATCAGTCCTGGGTGTTCACTGGAAGGATTGATGCTGAGGCTGAAACTCCAATGCTTTGGCCACCTCATGTGAAGTGCTGACTCACTGGAAACACTCTGATGCTGGGAGGGATTGGGGGCAAGAGGAGAAGGGGATGACAGAGGATGAGATGGCTGGATGGCATCACCGACTCGATGGACATGAGTTTGGGTAAACTCCGGGAGTTGGTGATGGACAGGGAGGCCTGGCATGCTGCAATTCATGGGGTCGCAAAGAGTAGGACACGACTGAGTGACTGAAATGAACTGAACCGTACTGAAGACTTTAGAAAGGTTCTGTATTACCTAAAGAAAGGCAGTATTTGAAGTTAGAAGTGAGGTTTTGCCAGTGTTTGTATCATGCCCAGGAATATAGGACTTTCTCAGTCCCATGGCGCATAGCTCCAAGGAGCTTCTCTGCAGGGAACAATAGTCAGATGGGAAACAAAGCATGATTTGGTCATAGTTGGCCAAGCCCTCCATACTCCCATTCTCCCAGTTGTGGGTTGTCTTGGGGGAAATGCACTGGAGAATATGGGTTAGACCAGAGAGACACAGGTGAACTCACTGATCTCTGCCTTCTTGAATCCAAGAAGGTTATATGCAGCCTCAAGGTAATCAACTCAGCCTATTGTAGGCAGAGAGGAGCAGGAACAGAGACTTGGACAAGCCTGATTGCTCAGAGAAACTGACCTTGACGCTCTCTGCTTATTTTCCTAGGATGCAGAAGTCAGAAAGAGCATGAATCAGCCTGGGGGATAAAAGCCTCTGCCATGGGTGCTCACTACAAGGGAACAGAAAGGGTAAAGGGGAGCATTGGGTACCACCTTGATCCTCACAGGTACCCCGCGATGGAGAAAGTCTTAGTCCCAGTTACAGGTGAAGAAACTTAAACTCAGAGAGGTTAAGTCATGCTGTGGTTAATTTTATGTGTGACCTTGACTGCCCAAGGTATTCACAGAGGCCAGGAAGAACAAGATTTCCAGGTGTTTCTCTGAGGATGTCTTCCTATCGGCCTACGGGGATGAAAGGAATCAGCCTGAGGATGAACTAAGTAGAAAGAAAGTTACCAGCCTAGCATCTTATAAGGGTAACTTACATGTAAGGGCGACTTACATGCAGAGACATAATTCTGCCGAGAAACCTAAGATTCCTCTTTATGTGATTGGGGAAGGAAAATTAACTGAATTAAAAACATCTGCTCCTTTCTTCTGATGAGATTGCTAATGCTAAGTCACTTCAGTCGTGTCTGACTCTGTGCGACCCCATAGATGGCAGCCCACCAGGCTCCCCCATCCCTGGGATTCTCCAGGCAAGAACACCGGAGTGGGTTGCCATTTCCTTCTCCAATGCATAAAAGTGAAAAGTGAAAGCGAGGTCGCCCAGTCGTGTCCGACTCCCAGCGACCCCATAGACTGTGGCCCACCAGGGTCCTCCGTCCATGGGATTCTCCAGGCAAGATTACTGGGGTGGGATGCCATTGCCTTCCCCGTCTGATGAGATTATGGAGAAAGAAAAGCAGAAAGCTTTCTGAGTAGGTGTTTAGAGGAACAAATTACGATCTCTTATGGAATGGAACCTCTAGCCAAGTGCCATGAAGACATTATGGCCCTGGGGCAGGGATGATGACCCTCTATCCCCTGGAATCCTAAGTATGACAGCAAGTTAGTCATCCCCTCTGCCATTCATGGTCCTAGTTCTTCCTCCTAGCAACCAGGATGCCCAGAGGACTCCAGTCATTTCAATGAAAGCCTCAAAGTTGCTTCAATTCCCGTCTCCCTCTCTGTCTTTTTTTTTTCCTTGGCCACACCCTGTGGCATGTGGGATCTTAGTTTCAAGACCAGCGATCAAATCCATGCTCCCTGCATTGGTGCATTGGGAGCATGGGGTCTTAACCACTGGACCGCCAGGGAAGTCCTTCATTCCCTTTACTCCCTTGGCGTGATGCAGTCCATGGGGTCTCAAAGAGTCAGACACGACTGAACTGAAGGATACCTATCTTGGACATTCAGTTTTTCTGTTGATTCCCCATCACTTTTCAGATGACAGAAGATGTGTATTTCCTTCCCAGCTGAAAAGCACATATTTCTAAAAGCTCCCTAATTGGTGTTCGTAATAGTAGGAGTTTTAGTGTCTGCAGAAAGCTCCAAGGGAGAACTGTGAAATGAGATGTTATGTCAGAACTTTCTTATCAGGCTGGAATTGTGGCTAAGGCTCAAAGCTGAGGACAAGAGGAGCTAATACTGACACAATTAGCCAATAACGGGCCAGACACATCCACCCCGCCCCCTGGAGTTCACAGAAAGTGGCAGAACAGGTTCCGCTACCATGCCTGTGCTGCTCCAGACGGATTCTATCTGAGACTGGCGACGAGTCATGGTGCATAATGGAGAGCGGTTCTCTCTCCACCGTCCAAGGGAGGGAGATGCTCGCGTTCTGTGAACCCAAGCAAAGAGTCGGTACCTTCTAGGGAATCACTTCCAGGCAATGAGGATGCCCGTGAGAAGCCCCGCTCTGGTCACCTCATTTCCCTCCCTGGACATCAGCATAGATGGCAGACTTCTGGCCGCCTGTGTTCTGGTGGGAGCAGCAAGAGAGCTGGTCTGGGGGGGAGGGGCGGCAGCTGGGAGGCTCCATCCTCAGAGCCATCGGCTGCAATGTGGTGGCTTTGCAACCTGGCGGGACTGAGTGAGGGCCCCCACAACTCCCTTTCTTCCGTGTTTCTGGTGAGGGCTGCCCACAAGAGGCATCTGCACGTGATGTGGAAGATGGAGGTGGGGTGGCAGCTGTGACTATTCCCAGAGGATCCAGACAGGGCAGGTCCAGTCACAGCTCCCACTGGGTTTTGTGGATCCAATAGATCCATTACTGGTGTGGGAAGCAAATGGGCTGAAGCTCCAGCTCTGTGGGATCTCTTCCTCCAGCTCTTCCAAACCCTCTCCTGCAGATCATGGCGACAATGGAGATTGGGTGGCCTGATGTGGACTTCAGTAAGGGGCAGGCGGAGGTCAGCTGCCCCCGCTTTTCCCACTTTGCATTCATCTTACCTTCTCCATCGCCCACCCTGAGACTTTGGGCTTGGCCCCAGATCCAGGAGGGACAGCTGGACTGAGACTGTTTAACTAAGCTTTCTCAGTCGATTTAACCCCCTTATTCAACATCCTTCCTGGTGATTCGGCTTCTCGGAGCTAGCACTGCCTGACACATGTCGTTTCCATCCAAAACCAGTCATCAGACTTCCAGGTCATGTAGGGAAACTTGGTACAATAAAAAAAAGCACAGTTCTGGGATTCAGATATGTGTTCCAATCATCTTCGACTGACTTTCTGTGTGACTTTGGTCATGTCACTTAACCCTCCGAGTGTCGGTTACATCACAGTTACACAAACAGGGTGTGGGTTAGGTGTTCTCCAAAGATGTTCTCAACTTTAAACATAAAGGAAACACATGACATTAGATTTGTGGTTATCAGAGGCAGCAGGTAGAAGGAGGGAGAACTGGATAAAGGTGATCAAAAGGTATAAACTTCCAGTTATAAGATAAATAAGTACCAGTATGTAGTGCATAATACTGATAAGTGTAATGAACACTCTGTATGTTATATATGAAAGTTAAGAGAGTCAATCCTAAGAATTCCATCACAAGAAAAAAACAGTTTGTTTCTATTTCTTTACTTTTATACCTACATGAAGTTATGGATGCTCACTAAACTGCTTACAATAGTCATTTCATGATGTATCTATATGAAATCATTATGCTGCACATTTCAAATTTATAGTTCCATGTGTCAGTTACATCGCAAAAAAACTGTAGGGAAAAAAGAGTTTCTGAACTCTTTATAAACAGTTGTAAAAATTAAGTCATACAGAACTATCACTAATGGTTAATTTCAAATTTTAAAAACAATTCTCCTGCAACTCAGTAATGATAAACTCTTGAGGACATGTACAAAGTGCAAACCCCACTATTCATCCTTTGGGAACTTCCCCTGGTTCACAGTGTTACTGTTATGGGACCAACTTCTTCCCTTGCTCCTGTTAATTAGAACAGAGGGGATACCTGGCCCCAAGGTGAGGCCCAGGTTCTCTCTCCTGGGAATTGAGAATTGGGACCAAAAAGCTGCCTGTCGGCCTCTGCTGGTATCTCAAGCTGTGGAAATACTGGGTGGCCACATTTCCATAATCCTCCTGGTGGGCCAGAGGGGCAGAAAAACCATGTCTGAATTGAGAACAGAAAGGAGACCACAGCACATGCTCGGAGGGAAGCAGAGACAAGAACTGGGGTGAAAATGTCCTAATGGTTTCTGGTCCTAGCCTGGCGACCTTCTGCTCCTTGGTTCTTTGAGACAACCTGTGATTTTATTTATTCCTCCTTTTGGTTTATGGTAACCCAGGTTCATCTTTATTACCGGTCCTTAAAGAACTCAACCGATAATCCAGTAGGAAGATGTATTTTTTATTTTTTAAACTTTCAGTTCAGTTCAGTCACTCAGTCGTGTCTGACTCTTTGTGACCACATGGACTGCAGCATGCCAGGCTTCCCTGTCCATTACCAACTCCCAAAGCTTGCTCAAACTCATGTCCATCAAGTCGGTGATGCCATCCAACCATCTCCTCCTCTGTCGTCCCCTTCTTCTGTCTTCAATCTTTCCCAGCATCAGGGTCTTTTCCAATGAGTCAGCTCTTTGCATCAGGTGGCCAAAGTGTTGGAGTTTCAGCTTCAGCATCAGTCCTTTATATATTTATAAATTTTCCTTATTTTTATTTTGACTGTACTGGGTCTTCCTGTTGGGTGCACGGGCTTAGGTGCCCCGAGTCACGTGGAATCTTAGTTCCCTGACCAGGGATTGAACCTGAGTCCCTTGCATTGGAAGGCAGATTCTTAACCACTTGACTACCAGGAAAACCTTTTATATTTTTTTCTGGATAAAAACTAGCTTCAAACTGCTCATTGATTCTTTATTATTATGCTTCTTCATCCAAAACAGAAATTTTGGCTCTGAAAAGTTGCCTAACCCTGTTAGAAAATGGACATTCTCAAACAGCTAATAATACTATGTTTGTCTGATAGCAAGAGTGACAACCGTTTCCTTAGCATTAGTGTTTCTATGGCAAGAAAGCATTAACCACCCACCTGAACATTCTCAAACAAAAACACAAGGAGTCACCAACAGTCTCATACTGGGGCAGCAACCTTGGCACACACATGTAGGGTTCAAGTCCCAGGACTGCCATTTCCTATCTGTGCACCCTTGGGTAAATGTATACACTCTCTGGCCTGCAATTACTCCATCTATTAAACAGAAACAATACCTTCTAAACAAAGCTGCTGTGATGTTTACACAAACTGCTATATGCCAAAGAACTTTATAAATTATAAAGCTCTTTACCAACGAGGATGGTAGATACTGAATATTATGCCTGTGTTGAAATAGAGTAGAAAACACACACAACAAAAGGAAGACAAAAGAAATACCATCAGACAACAGGCTTCCAAATGAACAGCCAAAAACTCAATGGAAAATTCTCTTCCCCCACCCCCCAATTAATGTAAATTAAGAGTAATTGAAACAACAGAAAGGATCTCCTTCTTCATGTTTACACTAAGGCAGAGAAGTCGTGTCATTCTGTCCCAGAAGGCAATCGTGTGGACGTGGGCACGAGCAGAAACTCTAGCCTACAGACTCAAACACACGTTCCTGTGGTTAGCTCCATGAGCCATGGCACGTCATCCAGATATACAAACACCTCTGAATGTACATAACGCCCTTATAGGGTATACACATGTTTCCACAGAGAGTGGGGCTTCCAGAGTGAGAGCCTAGCCTGGGATGTCCCCTGGAAATTTAGACATGTTCAGACATGAAAGAAGGGCCAGATGTGAGGCCACCTGGGATCTATTTACATGAGATGGTGCACGCAAGGGACAATGATGGGACGTGTGGGGACAGAGAGCAGACCCCTCCAAGAATAAGACCACCTGTCTTTGGGAAACAGAGCCACTTAAGGTGCTTTGGCCATGTACACAAACCCACACACACACAAAAAAACACATAAACTCACGTCTAATGTGTCCAGGGGTCATGGTCAAAGAGATCCATCAAGCTCTCCTTGCCCCAGACAGGCCTGTTGGTCCCAGAACTGTAGGGTGCAGTAGAGAGCCAGTTCCCTACAGCATGAATATGCTGCCTTGGTGTCATCCAGATGTCCTCAGGATCCCTCTCTTGTGACCAAGAACTAAGAAGACGGCTACATCACTAGCGTCTGTGTGGGCCAAGTAAAAGCCTAAGAAGATACTGGTGGATCTCACTGCTTCCCCACTTTAATATGGTGCCTGTTTATTAAAAGCAACAAAACCAAGAAAAAGAGAGATGATCGACAGTCCATTGTGATCCAGCCCCGCTGATCTCTCTAGCTCACATAAATCTCCCCTCACTGCTTATCTGGCCAGTGCCCATGGCAACTTCCTCCCCACCCAAGAGTGAGGCTGCCTGCACCCTCTAGAAAAACCCCTGTGACTCCACTCAAATGCAGAGGTTTGCAGGGCCAGTGTCCTGATGTAGGCTATGACCCCCTCGGAGTGGTGTAGTCTTAACAGGACACACGCACTATCCTTTAATGCTCAAAACACTCTGTCAGCTCCTGAAGAAAACAAAAGCACTAATTTGAAAAGATCGACAAACACTGGTGTTCATTGCAGCGTTATTCATAACAGGCAAGACATGGAAGCAACCATCGGCAGACAGATGGAAAAAGAAGATATGGCATATATACACAATTGAATATTCAGTTCAGTTCAGTTCAGTCTCTCAGTCATGTCCGACTCTTTGCGACCCCATGAATCACAGCACGCCAGGCCTCCCTGTCCATCACCAACTCCTGGAGTTCACTCAGACTCACGTCCATCGAGTCAGTGATGCAATCCAGCCATCTCATCCTCTGTCATCCCCTTCTCCTCCTGCCCTCAATCCCTCCCAACATCAGAGTCTTCTCCAATGAGTCAACTCTTCACATGAGGTGGCCAAAGCATTGGAGTTTCAGCCTCACCATCAGTCCTTCCAGTGAACACCCAGGACTGATCTCCTTCAGAATGGACTGGTTGGATCTCCTTACAGTTCAAGGGGAGTCTTGGACTCAAGAGTCTTCTCCAACACCACAGTTCAAAAGCATCAATTCTTCGGCACTCAGCCTTCTTCACAGTCCAACTATCACATCCATACGTGACCACTGGAAAAACCAAAGCCTTGACTAGACGGACCTTTGTTGGCAAAGTAATGTCTCTGCTTTTGAATATGCGATCTAGGTTGGTCATATCTTTCCTTCCAAGGAGTAAGCGTCTTTTAATTTCATGGCTGCAGTCACCATCTGCAGTGATTTTGGAGTCCAAAAAAATAAAATCTGACACTGTTTCAACTGTTTCCCCATCTATTTCCCATGAAGTGATGGGACTGGACTCAGCCATAAAAACGAATGGCTGAGAAAGGCAAACTCTGTATGATCTCAGTTACGTGTGGAATCTAAAAATCAAAGCAAACAAAGAAAGAAAACAAAACGGAAACAGACTCACAGAGAACACACAGGTAATTTCCAGAGGGAGTGAGGTCTGGGTGAAATAAGTGAAAGGAATTAAGATTTATAAACCTCCTTTATAAAATAAAAAAGTCACAGGGATGTAGTACACAGCATAAGAAATATGGTCAATAATATTGCAATAACTTTGTACACTAATCGACTTATTGTGATGAACATTTCCTAGTTTATGCAAATATCAGATCAGTATGCAGTACACCTGAAACTCACATAATATTGTACGTCAACAATAATGTAAATGAATTTAATATCCCTGAACTGCGCATTAAAAATTACTAAGATAGTGAAGTGAAAAGGTTAGATAACAGCAGGAAAATCCATCCTCAAGGCGTGAGGGCACGTTGACCCAAAGAAAAGAATGCCCCAGCGAACGAACGGGAGAGAAGGAGAGAGATTCTCTTGGCTCCTCTTTTTATATGTTTTTCCCTCCCCCTGGGCCTGTCCTATGCAAATTGGTCTAGCCAGAAGTTCTGTTTGTTCTACGTGAAGCCCTCACTCCGGTCCTCGGACCTTCCTTTGTTCTATTTTTGCGGGTTTTTCCCTTCCTTGTCTTTTAGCCACCACCATTTTGGACTCCTGTTTTCTATTCTAACTACCCAACAGTATCATTAGCCATCAGGGAAGTGCAACTAAGATGGTAGTTTTATGTCATTCTATTTTACCGTAATAAAAGAAAGACATTTCCCTCAGAAACCAAAACAAAACACACCACCAACCACTTACTAGCTTCCTAGTTTTTCTCTTCTGGATCACCAAAGAGTCAAATGGATGACACCACCCACCCTGGGAGAAAGTACCATGGAAGGGAACGGGACAGAAGGAGACGGGAGGCCCAATCCAGCTGGAATATCTCATCTGTGTAAATTGCAAAGTGGGTGACAAGTGAGACATGACCAGGCTCCTCTCAGGGCTTGGAGGGAACACCTGAGCCAGTGAGGGCCCTGGTGCTCCATGGGGACCGCAGCCCTGCTCAGCCTTTCCTGTCTCACTCCAGCCATAGGGGCCCCCTTTGCATCAACATGTCAGCTGCCTACTCAAGCTTTTGCCCGTCTCAGCCTGGCACTTCTTCCCTCAGATACCTGTACAGTTCCTTCCACATTTCCTTCAGGTCTCTGCTCAAATACCACTGGGTCAGAAAGCACTTTGCAGGCATTCTTTACAAAAGATAGCTGCCACCATTTCCTTCCTTCTCACCTGCTGTATTCCTCTCCCTGATTCGATATCAAGCTGTTTTCTGTCTCCCACATCAGATGTGACAGAAGAGACCTTATTTCATTCACCGTTTTATCCCCAGTACCGTCACAGTGCCTGGCACATGGTAAAGGGCCAATAGATACTTTTTGAACCAGTACATATTTTAATAATTACAAGTACTACATTGTGAGTACTTGGTGACAGGCTTCTACTAGGTGGTATGATTCTCAAGAGCAGGAAATATATTTATTCTTTCACTTGTTTTTTCCACCAAAGTTTCTGTGCACTCCATGTGTACTAGTCTGCCATAATAAAATACCCCAGACAAGGTGGCTTAAACAACAGAGCTTTAATTTCTCAAGTGCAAGATCAACCCGCTGTCAGGCTTGGTTTCTGGTGAGAGCTCTTTCTGATCTGCTTCCTCCCTGTGACCTCACGTGGTCTTTCCTCTGTGTGCACGCGCGGGAGAGATCTCTGTCTTCCACAGGGTCTCTCACTCTTATGAGGACACCAATCCCAGTGGATCAGGGACTTCATTTATAACTTCATTTAAATGACTTCATTTATAACTTCACCCTTAATTACCTTCCTAAAGGCCCCAGCTCCAAACTCAGTCACATGGAAGGTTAGGTCGTCAACGCATGACTTTCTGAAGGATACAATTCAGCCCATAGCACTACGTTAGGAAGTGGAGGTGCAACAAAATAGTCCTGACCTCAATCTGCATGGAATTTGCGACGTTTACTACAAAGAGTAAAATGTGACAAAAATGTTCCTAGGTGGGGAGTTGCTAAAGGCAGTGGGGAGATGCTAAAGGCAGTTTGTCAAAGGGCACTGTAGGGACTTCCCTGGTGGTCCTGGTGGTTAAGACTCTGCACCCCCCAATGCAGGGGGCCTGGGTTTGATATTGGTCAGGGAACTAGATCCCATATGCCACAACTGAGACTTGGTGTGTCTAAAAAAAAGTACAGAGAGCTCATACAGGGATTTAAAAACAAAAAGCACTGCGGGAAGCAGGTGACAGATAGCAGCAACAGCAACAATAACGGTAGCTGATGTTTACTCTGTACTTCCTATGGGCCAAGCAGTGTTATAAACAAGAAAAAACAGTGAAATAGACACCACTGTCTTCCGTCTACCGCAGAGGTGCAAAGGGGAGCTCACCAGGCTCTTCTGTCCATGGGATTCTCCAGGCAAGAATACTGGAGCGGGTTGCCATTTCCTTCTCGAGGAGATCTTCCTGACCCAGGGATCAAACCTGGGCTTCCTGCATTGCAGGCAGACTCTATACCATCTGAGCCACCAGGGAAGCTCTCTCTGTTGGCTGAGTTGAAGCGACATCCCACCACAGTCCATAACCTATAAGATCAGATATGGACCATCTTGTACCATGTGGTTACTCACCATCTGATTATTCATAATAATTGGTATTAGTTTGATACTTGGCCAGTTTACAAAGCATTTTCATATGCCTTAGCTGAGTTAATCTTCATAATAATACTACTTGGTAGGTATTGTGATCCAAGTTTAAAATTTTTAATTTATTTACTCATTTATTTATTTATTCTTTTTTTTTTTTTTGCCACACCATGAGCGGCATGTGGGATCTTAGTCCCCACCCCCCCGCCACCCCCGCCCAGGGGTTGAACCGTGCATCCTGCATCGGAACTGCAGAGTCTTAACTCCTGGACCATCAGGGAAGTCCCGTGACTCTATTTTATAGGAGAGGAAATTGAGGGTAAGAATGAAAGGAAAAGAAATGAAATGTCAGGAAACAAAATGGCTTTTCCTTGAATGAATGGGGGCTTTGGAGGCACCTGACTGGAATCCCTGACCTTAGGCTTGGACTCCACTAGCATGAGGTCTTGAGCAAGCTGCCTTGTCAAGGGAGTCCTCTCCTGAGCCCAGGCTTGTTGCCTGGAAGCAGGGTTCCTCAGCCTCGGCACCACTGACATTTGTGGGGGCTGTGCTGTGTGTCCTGGGATACACAGCCGCAACCCTGGTCTCTGCCCACTAGAGGCCAGAGCACCTTCCTCCCTGCTTTGACAACCCAGGATGCCTACAGACATCTCCCAATGTGCCCTGGGGATAAAATTGCTCCTGATTGAGAACCACCTTAGCAAGAGGCTGGGGAGAGCCAAGAGTCGTAGAAACTCATCCCCCAAAACATGGCCATATGTAGAGATGGGGCCCTGCATCCTGTCAGCCCTGCACTCATCAAATGTCACCTTGATCTTCAAAGCAGGAATCCATACTTTTTGCTCAATATGTGCTTTATTAATGCATAACGTTATAAATATTTATACCCACTTCTGCCACAGTCCCCCACACCCCTTGGCAACATTGGAGGGGCCAGTCACGGCAGCTGTGAGAGGGGTGAGGGACGTAGAGTTCTCAGAGCCAGCAACAGGCTGATGGACTGGCCCATCTAGGGGATCCTGGGTCCACCTGGCCTTGGAGGGCTGGTATTGGGTCCTAGGGAGCCCTGCACACCTTCTTGGATAATTGATGTGAAGCCCTGGGTTCTAGTCTGGGTTTTGTCTTCTGTGTGATTGTCATGAAGTCCTAGCTGGGTCTTGTCTAACCTCAGGTCAATAATAACCTGCCTCACTTGCTCAACTTGGATGGAGCATATAGAGCCTCTTTTAAACTAAGTTTGCTGTGGTAAAGAATCTACCTGCCATGTAGGAAACACAAGAGACACAGGTTTGATCCCTGGGTTGGGAAAATCCCTGAAGGAGGAAATGGCAACCTGCTTCAGTATTCTTGCCTGGAAAATTCCATAGACAGAGGAACCTGGTGAATTGCCAAGAGTCAGACAACACTGAGCACACACGCTCTTAAGGAAAATGAAAAAAACGTGCTGTGCATCAGCTCTGGACATGAAGACTACCTGCTCTGGTTCCACAAGCCTCTATCGCCAGAAATCATGCCGGAGACACTCCTTTGCATGAAGACAAGTCCAGAAAGAATCTGAAATCTGTATCAGCTTCCTGGAATTCTAGCCCAGATCTCACACTATCCAGCCCTGCCTTTACCATCGCTTGTCTCCCTGCCCCAAGTGTCCAGGGGAGACACCCACTTGAGCCTCAGACACTTCTAGAAGGAGGTCAGGGAAATCTGGGACCAGGAGTGGTTCCTGCCACCACAGTAACCCCGGGTGATCAGGACCCCTTCCCAGCTTTACTCAGGACATCTGGGGAACCCAAGGAAGCCGAGCTGTCTGTGTGAGCACACTCGATCCAGCTAAACAAGAAATGGTTCAAAACACACTTCTTTTCCCTCTGTACTTCACTTGGATGTTAAATTACCCCTTCTCATCTTGGTGTTTTTTCCAGAAATGGTCCATATATATCTGCCCTTCCTTTCTCTTGGAGGTTCGTTTTTCTACCCTCACCGCTCAAACATAGCATTCGAACTGGCTGGGGGGCCGAATTCAGTGAGTGGACTTACACTTACTTTTTTTTTTTAATACATTTACTTTTTTAAAGTAACAACTTCAGATATGCAGATGATACCACTATAATAGCAGAAATGAAGAGGAACTGAAGAGCATCCTGACGAGGGTAAAAGAGAGTGAAAAAGCTGGCTTAAAACTCAGCATTCAAAAAACGAAGATCATGGCATCCAGTCCCATCACTTTATGGCAAATAGATGGGGGAAAAGTAGAAGCAGTGACAGATTTTATTTTCTCCAAAATCACTGCAGACCATGACTGCAGCCATGGAATTAAAAGACGCTTGGAGAAGGCAATGGCACCCCACTCCAGTACTCTTGCCTGGAAAATCCCACGGACGGAGGAGCCTGGTGGGCTGCAGTCCATGGGGTCGCTGAGAGTCGGACATGACTGAGCGACTTCACTTTCTCTTTTCACTTTCATGCATTGGAGAAGGAAATGGCCACCCACTCCAGTGTTCTTGCCTGGAGAATCCGAGGGATGGGGGAGCCTGGTGGGCTGCCATCTATGGGGTCGCACAGAGTCGGACACGACTGAAGTGACTTAGCATAGCATACTCCTTGGAAGGAAAGCTATGACAAATCTAGACAGCATATTAAAAAGCAGAGACATCACTTTGCCAACAAAGGTCTGTATAGTCAAAACTATGATTTTTCCAGTAGTCATGTATGGATGCAAAAGCTAGACCATAAAGAAGGCTGAGCACTGAAGAATTGATGCTTTTGAACTGTGGTGTTGGAGAAGACTCTTGGGAGTCCCTTGGACTGCAAGGAGATTAAAGCACTCAATCCTAAAGGAAATCAGCTCTGAATATTCATTAGAAGTACTGTTGCTAAAGCTGCAATACTCTGGCTACCTGATGGAAAGAGCCAACTCTGTCAAAGACCCTCATGCTAGAAAAGATTGAAGGCAAAAGAAGAGGGTGGTAGAGGGTAGCACATGAGATGGTTGGATGGCATCACCAAATCTGTGGACATGAATTTGAGCAAAGTCTGGGAGATAACGAAGGACAGGGAAGCCTGGCATGCTGCAATCCATGAGGTCATAGAGTCAGACATGACTTAGTAACTGAACAACAGTCACTTTTTTAAAGTCTATCTTATTTGTTTTTATTGAATTGTTGTTTCACCCCTTTACTTCACTGGGGATAAGCCCTTTATGGTTCAATCTCTCTGGAGACAAAACCTCCCAACTCTTGTGTTTTAAAACAAATTTCCTGTGGGACAAATTACTCTCAATTGGAGAGGAAAATTTAAATTCCTGAAATCAAGGCTGAAAGGAATAGAACAAGCAAGAGGAGAGAAGCTGTGCTATTGAGTCAGGCTCCTCTCTGGGGACTTTCAAAATCGTTGGTAAAGAGCTATAGGAAAAAAAATCAACAAATCAAAATGAAACAAGCAAGCAGATTTGACTGAAATGAAAGAGAAATTTTCTAAGTAAAAATCTGACAAAGCTACTTAGAAGTGTAAATCGATTTTAAGATTAGTTTTTAAGTTCTCGAATTTTGACCTATTTGTTTTATCAAAACACCTGCTCCTATGAACTCTTGCTTGCTCTTCAGATAATACATAATTCATTCATTGTTCATCACATTTAATGTTTTACTCCCTGGTGAATCACTGATTTTCCTTGGAGTCCCTGGAAAAGTGTGGAGTCCATCTTTGGTCTCCCTAACCTCTGCTTGCTCATTCATTCATTCAACAAACATTTGTTCAGAGTTTTCTGTGCTTCAGATAGTGTAAAAGGCTGTGGGGACTCAGACCAGGAGGAACTCATAATAAAGGGTGAACACCAAATAGTATACAGGAAAGAGCTATAGCAGAGAATTACCTATGAAATATTGAGTGACCACAGCTGAGGAACCATGAAAGTTCCACTGAGAGCATGGGATGACTTGGCCATGGAGGTCACACTGAACTATTTTAATATCTCCTCCGCCCGAATTATCTGACTCATTCATCTTCTCCATGAACATGCAAACAAAAATAAACCTCACTTTGCTTCTCATCAAAATATAAACATGAATTGGAGTTCTCTCATGAGTTGTGTGGAGAAGGCAATGGCACCCCACTCCAGTACTCTTGCCTGGAAAATCCCATGGACGGAGAAGCCTGGTGGGCTGCAGTCCATGGGGTCGCTAGGAGTCGGACACGACTGAGCGACTTCACTTTCACTTTTCACTTTCATGCATTAGAGAAGGAAATGGCAACCCACTCCAGTGTTCTTGCCTCGAGAATCCCAGGGACGGGGGAGCCTGGTGGGCTGCCGTCTATGGGGTTGCACAGAGTCGGACATGACTGTAGCAACTTAGCAGCAGCAGCAGCATGAGTTGTGTTCCTTCTCATATTCTAGGTCCTCCCAAGAGGAGCCTGTAATCCAGTAGAAGGTCACAGACTGTGGGAAAAAAAAATTAGAATTTCCCACTATTTAATTGCTATGGACCTGCAAAGTGAAAATGTTAGTTGCTCCATTTTATCTGACTCTGTGACCCCATGGACTATAGTCCGCCCAGCTCCTCTGTCCATGAGGATTCTCCAGGTAAGAAGACTGGAGTGGGTTGCCATTCCCTTCTCCACAGGATCTTTCTGACTCATGGATTGAACCTGTGTCTCCTACATTGGCAGGCAGATTCTTTACCATCTGAGCCAACAGGGAAGCTGTTGGGCAAGTATAAGTTACTTGACCTCATTGGGCCTTAGATTCCTCATCTGAAAAAGATGTGACAAGAAAAATTAGGTGGCAGGCTGCTGTCTGTCAAGATAGCAATAATGTATATAAAATTACAGACTGTTACATAGATGGCTCCTAGTGATTCACGCCCACTGGTATTCATGGCATTTATGCCCTTGGGTAGCGTCTTCCCACACTGACACTGGGCTTAGCCTTACGAATTGCTTTGCTAATGGGACCTAACCGTGACAACAACAGAGGCTTGACACGCATGTGCACACTGGGGCTTATGCTCTCAAAATCCAGATGCCTTGCCAAAACAGAGGTCCCAGCTTCCTGGCTGTCTTCACCAAGTGAGACCTTCCAGCTCCAGCCACTCCAGCTGCTGGAGGCAGTTTCTTTTTTTCTTTTTTTTTTTTTTTGGCCACACTGCAACACATGCAGGATCTTACTTCCCCAACCAGGTATCGATCCCGCGCTCCCTGCATTGGGATCACAGAGTCTTAGCCACTGGACCACCAGGGAAGTCCCTGAATGCAGCATCTTGATGGAGTCCGGGCAAGACCAGCAGAAGAACCACCCAGCCAAGCCACAAAATCATGAGAAGTTGTAAGCGGTTTTGTTTTCAGCCACTAAGTTTGGGATGACTTGGTAAGCAGGAATACATAATGGATATATTAAACCCTACTATTATGATTTGTTTTTACTCAGAATACCTCTGATACCAAATATGTGAGGAGTTTTCCCACAAGAACCAATTTCCCAACTCTCTGGACACCAGCTGGGTTTCCTCTAATTTAAGTTAATTCTGACACCAACTGTCTGAAGTTAGCGCAGACCCGATGGGATAAAGGCTCAGTCCCAAAGACCAATTGCAAGCCCAGGCCTCCTGTACTTCTAACCAAACAGCTGTAAAGTTGGGAGGTAGGCTCTCACACTGCCTCCTCGGGCTCAATGATTTGCTAGAATGGCTCACAGAACTCAAGGGTACAACTCAGGAATAGCCAGATGAGAGCTACATCCCCAGCACACCCTCCTAGCACCTTGATGTGTTCACCAACCTGAAGTTCTCCAAACCCTGCACTTGAGGGGTTTGATGAAGGTTTCATTACATAGGCGTGTATGTGTGAATGCTAGGTCACTTCAGTCATATCTGACTCTGTGTGACCCTGTGGACTATAGCCCACCAGGCTCCTCTGTCCACGGGATTCTCCAGGCAAGAGTACTGGAGTGGGACGCCATGCCCTCCTCCAGGGCATCTTCCCAACTCAGGGATTGAACCCACATCTCTTATGTCTCCTACATTGGCAGGCAAGTTCTTTACCACTAGTGCCACCTGGCCTAATTGATTAAATCATTGGCCCTTGGTGATTAACTCAGCCTCCATGAAGTCAGGGGTTGGGACTGAAAATTCCAAACTTTTAATCACAAGATTGCTTCCTCTATCGGTCAGCTATCTAGGAAACCAAAAGAGTTACCTCAGTAGAGTAACTCAGATATGGTTGAAAGTGTCTTGTTATGAATAACAAAAGACACTCCTCTCATACTTCTCACTCAGAAAATTTCAAGGAAAGTGTTGGTTAATTTCTATGCATTTGTGAATGTTCCAAATTTCCTTCTGCTATTATAATTTCATTTCATGGTGGTCAAAGAACAGAAAAGTATAATGGTACATTTACCTATATGTACCTATGGTGTTCTTTATTTGTATAGATCAGAGTTGCTGTCTAGTATCCTTTTATTTCAAGTTGGAATCAAGATTGCTGGGAGAAATATCAATAACCTCAGATATGCAGATGACACCACCCTTATGGCAGAAAGTGAAGAGGAACTCAAAAGCCTCTTGATGAAAGTAAAAGTGGAGAGTGAAAAAGTTGGCTAAAAGCTCAACATTCAGAAAACGAAGATCATGGCATCCGGTCCCATCACTTCATGGGAAATAGATGGGAAAACAGTGGAAACAGTGTCAGACTTTATTTTTCTGGGCTCCAAAATCACTGCAGATGGTGACTGCAGCCATGAAATTAAAAGACGCTTACTCCTTGGAAGGAAAGTTATGACCAACCTAGATAGCATATTCAAAAGCAGAGACATTACTTTACCAACAAAGGTTCACCTAGTCAAGGCTATGGTTTTTCCTGTGGTCATGTATGGATGTGAGAGCTGGACTGTGAAGAAGGCTGAGCGCTGAAGAATTGATGCTTTTGAACTGTGGTGTTGGAGAAGACTCTTGAGAGTCCCTTGGACTGCAAGGAGATCCAACTGGTCCATTCTGAAGGAGATCAGCCCTGGGATTTCTTTGGAAGGAATGATGCTAAAGCTGAAACTCCAGTACTTTGGCCACCTCATGCGAAGAGTTGACTCATTGGAGAAGACTCTGATGCTGGGAGGGATTGGGGGCAGGAGGAGAAGGGGACGACAGAGGATGAGATGGCTGGATGGCATCACTGACTCGATGGATGTGAGTCTGGGTGAACCCCGGGAGTTGGTGATGGACAGGGAGGCCTGGTGTGCTGCGATTCATGGGGTTGCAAAGAGTCAGACACGACTGAGCGACTGATCTGATCTCTGATCCTTTTATTTCAGTTTGAGAAGCTCCTTGAGTATTTCTTGCAAGGCAGGTTTGCTAACAAGCAATACTCTTGCAAAAAAATATCTATAAATGTCATTTCACCTTTATTTTAAAGAATAGCTTTGCTGAATATAGAATTCTTGGTTGACAGTCTTTTTCACCCCAAAACCTTGAATGTGTCACTCGCTGTCTTTTGGTCTCTGTGGCTTCTGATGAGAAATGATCTGTTAATCTTACTGAAGATCCTTTCTTTGTGATGAGCTGCTTCTCCCTTGCTATGTTCAAGATTCTCTTTTTGTCTTTAGCTTTCAGTAGTTGGATTTTTTTTTTTAATATTTTACTATTCTTTATTAATTTTCATTTTTTGGCCATGACACACAGCATGTGGGATCTTAGTTCCCCAACCAGGGATCGAACCCACACCCCTTGCAGTGGAAGGGCAGAGTCTTTACCCCTGGACCACCAAGGAAGTCCCCAGTAGTTGGATTATGATGTGTCTAGGTGTTGGTCTCTTAGAGTTTAATCCACTTGGAGTTTGCTAAGGGTCTTGAATGTATAGACATCCAAGGGATAGTTTTTATGAAAAGCTTTTCCTGCTGTGTATTGGGGAAGGCAATGGCATGCTTTTCCTTTTAAAAATATATTTTGATTTATGTATTTTTAAAATTTGTGTATTTATTTTTTGCTGTGCTGGGTCTTTGTTCCTGTGAGCAGAAGCTACTCTGTACTTGCAGTACATGTGTTGCTCCCTGCAGCGGCTTCTCTTGTTGCGGGACACAGACTCCAGGGCACGTGGACTCCAGTAATTGCAGCACACGGTCTCAGCAGCTGTGGCTCCCGGGCTCTCAGGCGCTGCCTCAGTACTTGTGGTGCTGGGGCTTAGCTGCTCCATGGTATGTGGGGTCTTCCCAGGCCAGGGGTTGAACCCGTGTCCCCTGCATTGGCAGGCAGGTTCTTTATCACTAAGCCACCAGGGAAGCCCCATACTTTTATGTTTTTTTCATATCTTGTAATTTTTGTCAAAAACTGGACATTAAAAAAAAATATAATCAGCAACTCTGGAAATCAGATTCTCTTCCCCCAGGGGGAGGATGTTTTTTTTCTCCTCTCTCTCTCTCTCTCTGTTTTGCTATTTGCTTGCCTAGTGACTTTCCTGAATGAATTCTATAGAGTTTGTATTTTTGGTCATGTGTGGCCACTGAATTATTTGCTCATTTAGCTTAGTGATCAGCTAGTAATTGGATATTTTCTTAAATTCCCCAAACCAACATACACCAAAAGCAAAAATAAACAAGTGGGACTGTACCAAACTAAAAAATTTCTGCACAGCAAAGGAAAATATCAGCAAAATGAAAATGCAACATACCGAACAAGAGAAAATGTTTGGAAATCATATATCTGATAAGGCACTAATGTCCAAAATATGTAAAGAATTCATACACCTCAATAGCAAAAAATAAGCCATCTGATTAAAAAATGGGCAGAAGACCTGAAACAGTATTTTTCAAAAAACTACACACAATTTGCCAATATATATTACATGAGAGATGCCCTACATCATTCATCATCAGGGAGACACAAATCAAAACCTCACTGTGATATCACCTCACATGTGTTAG
The DNA here is from genome assembly GCA_935064755.1 of Tragelaphus eurycerus. Lineage (NCBI taxonomy): Eukaryota > Metazoa > Chordata > Mammalia > Artiodactyla > Bovidae > Tragelaphus > Tragelaphus eurycerus. The sequence goes on along the minus strand of CAKXYN010000034.1, from coordinate 2,575,793 downwards.
AATGGGTATTATTTAAAAGATGAGAAATAGCAAGTGTTGGCGAGGATGTGGAGGAAAGGGGACCCTTGCGCACAGCTGGTGAGGGTGTAAACTGGTGCAGCCACTAGGGAGTATGGAGTTTCCTTCAAAAAAAAAAAAAATAGCACTACCATATAATCTAACAATTCCACTTTGGTATGCCTCTAAATAAAATGAAAACACTATTTCAGAAAGATATATGCATTCCCATGTTCACAGCAGCATTATTTGCAATAGCCAAATAATCTTAGTGTCCACTGATAGAGAAATTGTGTTATATGTATATAATGAAATATTATTCAGCCATAAAAAGAAGGACATCTTGCCATTTGTGACAATATGGATGGACTTTGAAGCATTATGCTGAGTGAAATAAATCAGACAGACAAAGACAGATACCATACGATCTCACTTATATTTGCGAAAGATTGGTGGTTGCTAGAGGTGAGGGGTAGAGAATGGGGAAAATGAGTAAACTGTTTTGGGGTTTTTTTGTTTAGTTTATTTGTTGATATAAACTGAATGAGAAAAGAATTCAGAATCCCACTCCTGGGCATATATCCAAAGAAAACCATAATCCCAAAAGATACATGCACCCAATATTCATTGTAGCACTGAAGACATGGAAGAACCCAAAATGTACATCAACAGAGGAATGGATAAAAACATGCAGTACATGCAGAATATTACTCAAGCATACAGTGGAGTATTGCTCAAGCACTAAGAAGAATGAAATAATGCCGTTTGCAGCAACATGGATGGACCTACAGATTGTCACACTGAGTGAAGCAAGTCAGATAGAGCAGGACAAATATAGTACAGTATCCCTTGTATGTGGAATCTAATCAGATCAGATCAGATCAGTCGCTTAGTCGTGTCCGACTCTTTGCGACCCCATGAACTGCAGCACGCCAGGCCTCCCTGTCCATCACCAGCTCTCAGAGGTCACTCAGACTCACATTCATTGAGTCAGTGATGCCATCCAGCCATCTCATCCTCTGTCGTCCCCTTCTCCTCTTGCCCTCAATCCCTCCCAGCATCAGAGTCTTCTCCAATGAGTCAACTCTTCGCATGAGGTGGCCAAAGTACTGGAGTTTCAGCTTTAGCATCATTCCTTCCAAAGAAATCCCAGGGCTGATCTCCTTCAGAATGGACTGGTTGGATCTTCTTGCAGTCCAAGGGACTCTCAAGAGTCTTCTCCAACACCACAGTTCAAAACCATCAATTCTTCGGCACTCAGCCTTCTTCACAGTCCAGCTCTCACATCCATACATGACCACAGGAAAGACCATAGCCTTGACTAGGCGAACCTTTGTTGGCAAAGTGATGTCTCTGCTTTTGAATATGCTATCTAGGTTGGTCATAACTTTCCTTCCAAGGAGTAAGCATCTTTTAATTTCATGGCTGCAGTCACCATCTGCAGTGATTTTGGAGCCCAGAAAAAGAAAGTGACACTGTTTCCACTGTTTCCCCATCTATTTCCCATGTAGTGATGGGACCAGATGCCATGATCTTCGTTTTCTGAATGTTGAGCTTTAAGCCAACCTTTTCACTCTCCACTTTCACTTTCATCAAGAGGCTTTTTAGTTCCTCTTCACTTTCTGCCATAAGGGTGGTATCGTCTGCATATCTGAGGTTATTGATATTTCTCCCGGCAATCTTGATTCCAGCTTGTGTTTCTTCCAGTCCAGCATTTCTCATGATGTACTCTGCATATAAGTTAAATAAACATGGTGACAATATACAGCCTTGATGTACTCCTTTTCCTATTTGGAACCAGTCTGTTGTTCCATGTCCAGTTCTAACTGTTGCTTCCTGACCTGCATACAGATTTCTCAAGAGGCAGATTAGGTGGTCTGGTATTCCCATCTCTCTCAGAATTTTCCACAGTTTATTGTGATCTACACAGTCAAGTGGAATCTAATAAAACTATGTAAATGAACTTAATTACAAAACAGAAACTGATTCACAGAAGTCAAAATCAAACTTACGGTTACCAAAGGGGAAAAGTGGGGAGAAGTGATAAGTTAGGAAGTTGGGGTTAACAGACACACTGCTATACATCAAATAGATAATAGAGACCTACTGTATAGCACAGGGGATGCTACTCAATAATCTGTAGTAACCTACATGGGATAAGAATGTGAAAAAAAATATATATGTATATAAAAGATTCACTTTACTGTACACCAGCAATCAATGCAACATTGTAAGTCAACTATACTCTAATAAAGTTTTAAAAAAATTTATTAAAATTTTCTTATTTGCTTTAAGGCTATATATATTCATATTTTTTATATTACAGGTCATTTATTATAGACACAAAGAATTCGGGAGCAGTTTGGTTGGGTTATTCTAGCTCAGGGTTTCTTATTTCAGTCAGATGTCAACTGGGACTGCAGTCATTTGCAAGCTTGGCTGGGGCTAGAGGATTCTCTTTTATATTCACTCTACTGAGATATAATTAGTATATAAAGAGGAACATCATTAATGTACATGGCTTGGTGAGAGAATTCACTTTCACTGTGATTCACACACTGAGCCAAGTTGGTGCCAGCTGGCAGCTGGAAGCCCCAGTTCCTCTCTCTGTGGGCCCCTCCTTGGGGCTGCTGGAGCGTCCCGACAACATGGTGGATGGACCTCCCTAGACATAAGGAGACACGGTGAAACCTGCAGTACCATTCATGATCTAGCCTCGAAGGCCACATGAACTGGCCTTCTACTGGCCCACAGGACCAGCTGTGATGCCCCGTGGGAAGGGACCACACAAGGGCATGAGTACTCGGGGGCTAGGATTACAGGGGGTGGCTAGCACATTGCCCCGTGGGTGGGCTCAATTCCTGGTCCCATGATTGTGCCAGCGTCACGTTGTCCCTTAACTTTCTAGGTCTTGAGTGCCGCGGGGGTAGTTTTCTAGAGTCGCCCCGGCTTCTCAGGACTGCACCTTCCTAGGTGTCTTCAAGAGTTCTGAGAACTGTGCTTACTGTCAGCAAACACTGACCCCCATCATTGAGCTAACACCAAGCTGACTTCCCTGCTTGCTTCTCTAAGGGCTTTGAATAGACAGAAACGAGTTAATGGCCTAGTATCTCATCTGTCTGTTACACTTTTGATAGGCAACATGGAAGTGTGATTTTTTAAATTAATTTATTTATTTTAATTGGAGGCTAATTGCTTCAAAATATTGTAGTGGGGAAATGTGATTTTTTTAAAGGAAAAAAAAACAGTATTTTTAATACTTCAGTAACCACAGTTACTTAACAATGGTATGTGTGTGTATATTGGGCACTGCATGGTTTCTCAAAGCCCAGAGTCAAGTTTAATATTTCCTGTTCCATGTTGACTTTTACATAGCATTTTTTATTTTTAAATAAAAGAAAAAAAACTGATGAACACTTTGCTTTAAATATGGTACCATTACTAGCAATATTCCAAAGAATAACTCATATATTCTTTTTTTATTGGAATATAATTGCTTTACAATGTTGTGTTAGTTTCTGCCGTACAACAGTGTGAATCGGCTCTGCTGCTGCTGCTGCTGCTAAGTCGCTTCAGTCATGTCCGACTCAGTGCGACCCCATAGACGGCAGCCTACCAGGCTCCCCCGTCCCTGGGATTCTCCAGGCAAGAACACTGGAGTGGGTTGCCATTTCCTTCTCCAATGCTTGAAAGTGAAAAGTGAAAGTGAAGTCGCTCAGTCGTGTCCAACTCCTAGCAACCCCATGGACTGCAGCCTACCAGGCTCCTCCATCCATGGGATTTTCCAGGCAAGAGTACTGGAGTGGGTTGTCATTGTCTTTCTAAGTATACATATATCCTCTTCCTCTTGAGCCTCCCTCTCACCCCCATCCCACCCCTCTAGACCATCACAGTGCACCGAGTTGAGCTGAGCTCCTGCGCTGAGATAGCTGCTTCCCACGAGCTAGCCGTCTTACAGATGGTAGTGTATATACATGTCAGTGCTGCTCTCTCAATTCCCCTCTTCTTCCCCCCATGTAAGTCAGAAAGAGAAAAACAAATATTCTACATCAACACATATACATGGAATCTAGGAAGAACCTATTTGCAGGGTAGGAATAGAGGTGCAGATGTAGGGAACAGACTCATACATACATCCCTATTCACGTGTGGGAGTGGAATTGCTGGGCAAACACATTTTCAGTCTTACCAGACAACACTGCTCTCCATAGTCACTGTACTAATTTATGCTCCTGCCAGAACAGAAGAGTTCCCCTTTTCTCTACATCCTTGTAAGCTGAATAGTATTAAACTTTCCAATTTCTGCCAATCTTACGGGTGTAAGCACATCTCATTTATAAAAAAAATATGGCAAAACACACGGTTAAACCTTTACCTGGTTCTCACTTTCAATTTTAATGGAGATAATTATAGATTCACATACATTTATTAAAAAAAAGAGAGAGATCCTTTGTTTAATGAATTTTTATATATGAATATAGGCATGTAACCACCGCTGAAATCAATATATAAAATATTTCCAACACTTCAGAAGGCTCCCTTGTGTGCTCGCCCATCAATACTCCATCAAAGGCAAGTTATAGTGGTTTACCTTTTTATTTCATGGTAATAACATAGTGTATTCATGAAAAAAGGGGGAGTTGGATCTGGTGAGGTTGAGAACCCTCGGGTCTAGAAAGACTTCCTACAGCTTGTGAGTTAGAGAGTCAGGAGACGGTCTTCCCACCCTCAACTTATTCCAGTGTCTGTCCTAGACTGAGCTTGGCATGGTACCCAGATAAGCACCACATTCAAAGAGAATGATTATTTTTTTAAATAAGAATTGATGATGGTCTTGGAACCCCACCACGACCGCCATGCTGTTTCTCATTTTTGTAGCTATTGTGCGTCTGGTAGCTCAGTCAGTAAAGAATCTGCCTGCAATGCAGGAGACCCGGGTTCAATTCCTGGGTCGGGAAGATTCCCCTGCAGAAGGAAATGGCAATCCACTCCAGTATTCTTGCCTGGAAAAAATCCCATGGACAGAGGAGACGGATGGGCTACAGTCCCTGGGGTTGCAAAAGTCGGACACAACTTAGCAATTAAACCAGCATGGTGGGAGAAGAGCCAGAGGAGGAACACAGTGCCCCAAGAAATTTATCTTAGAACACCAAGCAGAAGCCGGGCGCCATGTGAGAGGAGAATGACGCGCAGGCGCGGGGGCTGGGACCAGCCGTGTTCTCAGTGTCGTGGTTTAGCAGTGGTTGGTCACTTATGATTACAGAGAGAAGGCAATGAAGAGTTTCTGAGAGTGAACCTGTCGACTGTGCATAGAGTTCTGCTGGGCACCTTGTGTTGATTTTCTCATGGGATTCTCACAACTCTAAAGCAGGAGTCACCTTTCTCTTTCTCTGGGTAAAAAATAAGAGCAGTTCTTTTGAATCAGGCAGATAGGGATTGCATCCTGGCTCTGCCTGTGAAACAGCCGTGCCCTCAGCCCAATCAGCCGCCTTCCCCGAGACACGGGCCTTGTCCACTTGCTAAGCTGTCTCCCATCTCACACTGGATAACACAGGTGAGAGCTTTTACTCCATGAAGTGAATGTATGTAATATCACCAATCACTGATAAATATTTAAAATGCAGCTTGAAAAAAGTCAAAGTGTTACTTGCTCAGTTGTGTCCAACTCTTTGAGACCCCATGGACTGTAGCCTGCCAGGCTCCTCTGTCTATGGAATTTCCCAGGCAAGAATACTGGAGGTTTTATGCCCTCCTCCAGGGGTTTTTCCCCACCCAGGGATTGAACTGGCGTCTCCTGCATTACAGGTGGATTCTTTACTATCTGAGAAAAGCTCAAAACATGGCTTGCTAGAGGTCTCACAAGGGCGTCATGGCTTCTGTGAGCAGGACTCCCGGCTTCAGAAAGGAAAGAAAGCCTTCAGAGTCAGAAGCGACGTGGGGCTAACCCCAGTCTTGTCCTCTTCCTAGCCCTGTTCTTCAACACAACCTAGACGTGAAAATAAACACTCCTTGCTGAGTAGAACTGCCCCACGGGCCACCCCACCCTGGCTGAGGAGAAAGCCTGCTGCCAATCAGCATCTTAACACTCCAGGCTGAGCTACACTTGGGGGGCCTGGTGCCCCCTGCCTGTGGGGCCAACTAGCTCTAATTAGGTGTCCTTGATGGGGAGACAGCATGCCTGCAGTGGAGAATTGTTTAGAGTCAAACAGAAAAAAGTGGTGAACGGAGCTTCCTTGCCTCTGCCCGTGACTCCGCTCCCCCTGCTCTGCCTGCTTCCCAGAGCACTCTCTGGTGGCTCCAGGCCCCTGCTCACTCTCCACTGCCTCCGTCACTCTTCCCTCTGTGGCCTCAGAGCCTTCTCACCACAGCACTCGCTCCACAGTGAATTCTTCTCTCCTACAAAACTAGCCCTTAACCAGGCCCTCGGACTTTCACACTGGCCCTCTGAGTTCACTGATAAAGGCACTAGCTCTGGGCACATGTATCTGCTGCAGGACTTGCCTCATTACACGTGAACCAGATTTCAGCTTAGGCTCGTCCCTCACGGGCACCTTTGCGCAGTGCACAACCCGCACACCTGTGCGGGGAAGCCCTGGCGCCAGCTGCCGTGCTTTGCTCATCTGTGCACTTCCCACTGCCTGTCATTCGGCCTGATCTCAGTGAACATTCGTTGATTGAACATGTGCATAAATGGATGACCTATGACCTACTGAGTGACACTACCAGACTTGCCAGTCCACTCGCTCTCACAAGCATGGTTTTGAACCCACTCTACTCTCCTCAGATCTCCTCACTCAGGAAGTGATCTTGCTTCTACCATACAGAGACACAGAAATGGCTGGGACAGCAACGGCCACCTCCTTTTCCCAACACCAAATGAAAGCCTGTCTTTTGCTTTCTCGTCCTCTCATTATGGCAGGGATGACAACCCTCCCATGAAAGCGCAATCCTTCAATCCTGCCTTGAATTTTGGCCAAGAGCCCTTTGGAGGAACATAAATCTTCTCTCTCCTGTTCTCAACCTTTGGTTTCTGGATCTTTCCTATTGATTTCATAACGCACACAAGTAATTTCCAATAAGAACAAAACAACAGGCACACACACATACCTTTGCTACGTTATCTCCACTCATGGTCTCACAAGTCAAACAGTTGGGTCACATTCTACATACTGGCTGCCAGGAGCCTACCCACGTACAGTGACAGAAAGTTTGGGATCTGAGTGTGGCTCTTGGACTGGGAAGTACCTCCAAAACAACTGCTTTGCAGAGTAAAATCCAAGTTCCTTAGTTTGGAGTAGGAAACCTAGCAATATCTGATTCTATTCTATTTTCCCATTTTCTCTCCTGCCTCCCTTCCCCATACACATAATCCCGCCCCATAACCAATGTACCACTATAGCTGGCCTCCCTATGGTTACAGGTCTCTATAGATGCTGCTCACATTCTAGAATGTTCTTCCTCCTTTACCACCCAAACAGTCTCATCTGAGACTAACTCAGATGTCATATCTTCTTGAGTGGAAAATAAACTGGATTTTAAGTTTCATTTCACTGAATTTTATCAACTCAGTTGTCATTGTGGTCATACTTTATAATTTCTGCTGGGCAGAAATAGGTATGTCGCACAAATATGAAACATACATGGTAAACTGCTATTCAGATCAGATCAGTCGCTCAGTCGTGTCCAACTCTTTGCGACCCCGTGAATTGCAGCACGCCAGGCCTCCCTGTCCATCACCAACTCCTGGAGTGCACCCAGACTCACATCCATCGAGTCAGTGATGCCATCCAGCCATCTCATCCTCTGTCGTCCCCTTCTCCTCCTGCCCTCAATCCCTCCCAGCATCAGAGTCTTTTCCAATGAGTCAACTCTTCGCATGAGGTGGCCAAAGTACTGGAGTTTCAGCTTTAGCATCATTCCTTCCAAAGAAATCCCAGGGCTGATCTCCTTCAGAATGGACTGGTTGGCTCTCCTTGCAGTCCAAGGGACTCTCAAGAGTCTTCTCCAACACCACAGTTCAAAACCATCAATTCTTCGGGGCTCAACCTTCTTCACAGTCCAGCTATCACATCCATACATGATCACAGGAAAAACCATAGCCTTGACTAGACGAACCTTTGTTGGCAAAGTAATGTCTCTGCTTTTGAATATGTGATCTAGGTTGGCCATAACTTTCCTTCCAAGGAGTCAGCGTCTTTTAATTTCATGGCTGCAGTCACCATCTGCAGTGATTTTGGAGCCCAGAAAAATGAAGTCTGACACTGTTTCCACTGTTTCCCCATCTATTTCCCATGAAGTGATGGGACCGGATGCCATAATCTTTGTTTTCTGAATGTTTGAGTTTTAAGCCAACTTTTTCACTCTCCACTTTTACTTTCATCAAGAGGCTTTTGAGTTCCTCTTCACTTTCTGCCATAAGGGTGGTGTCATCTGCATATCTGAGGTTTTTGATATTTCTCCCAGCAATCTTGATTCCAACTTGTGTTTCTTCCAGTCCAGTGTTTCTCATGATGTACTCTGCATAGAAGTTAAATAAACATGGTGACAATATACAGCCTTGATGTACTCATTTTCCTATTTGGAACCAGTCTGTTGTTCCATGTCCAGTTCTAACTGTTGCTTCCTGACCTGCATACAAATTTCTCATGAGGCAGATCAGGTGGTCTGGTATTCCCATCTCTTTCAGAATTGTCCATAGTTTATTGTGATCCACACAGTCAAAGGCTTTGGCATAGTCAATAAAGCAGAAATAGATGTTTTTCTGGAACTCTCTTGCTTTTTCCATGATCCAGCAGATGTTGGCAATTTGATCTCTGGTTCCTCTGCCTTTTCTAAAACCAGCTTGAACATCAGGAAGTTCATGATTCACATATTGCTGAAGCCTGGCTTGGAGAATTTTGAGCATTACTTTACTAGCGTGTGAGATGAGTGCAATTGTTCGGTAGTTTGAGCATTCTTTGGCATTGCCTTTCTTTGGGATTGGAATGAAAACTGACCTTTTCCAGTCCTGTGGCCACTGCTGAGTTTTCCAAATTTGCTGGCATAAACTGCTATTAGTCACCACAAATTCCCATGAACTAGCATTCCTAAACCCTGACAGTACAATTACTATTGACAGCAATGTAGAAGATACATAAACTGTTTCAAGAATCCATTTAGGTTGGGGCTTCCCTGGCAATCCAGTGGTTAAGACTCTGAGCTTCCAGTGCAGGGACCACAGGTTCCATTCCCAGCAGGGAACTAAGATACTGCTCTGCTGAAAAAAATTTTTTTTTAAGTTTAAAGAAAAGTAAAGTTAGGTTGTATGAAAAAAGAGGCTTTTGACCAGACTGGTAGTTGCAAGTTATTGCTAGCTGGACGTACTGCTGCCTAGATAAAGACTACATTTCCTAGCCTTCCTTGCAGCTAGATGTGGCCACAGGACTAGGTCCCTGCCCTAGAATGTGAATAAAAGGGTAGGTGCAACTTCTGTGTTTGCTGCTTGAAAGGAAGTTGCCCGCCCTCCTCTTTTTCTCTTTTCCTTTCTTAGGTTGAAGCATGGATATGGTTATGACCCAGCAGAGACTGCGCAATTAAGGATAATATCCTTACCAGTCCATTCTAAAGGAAATCGGTCCTGAATATTCATTGGAAGGACAGATGTTGAAGCTGAAACTCCAATGCTTTGGCCACCTGATGGGAAGAACTGACTCATTTGAAAAGACCCTGATGCTGGGAAAGATTGAAGGGGGAGGAGAAGGGGATGACAGAGGTTGAGATGGCCGGATGGCATCACCGACTCAACAGACATGAGTTTGAGTGAACTCCGGGAGTCGGTGATGGAGAGGAAGGCCTGGAGTGCTGCAGTCCATGGGGTCTCAAAGAGTCGGACACGACTGAACTGAACTAAGGATAATGTCCTACAGGTGATGACACACAACAGGATGAGAAGAAGCCAGACCCCAGCTGGCCCACCAATCTGGACCACTCTGGTCTCTGGTGTGAGAAATAAATTTAATTTAAGCCACTGTGTATGTGTATGTAGATAGACGTCTCTTTAACATAGCAGCTTAACCCTACATTGCTTTCTGAGGAGGAGTAAGCAGAGAGCTTCTCCAAAGCAGAGATAAAATCTCTGTCATCTTTTTATCTCCAGCCCCTAGCAAAGCACCTGATTAAAAAACAACAAAAATTCAATAAGCCTTTCCTGATTAATTGAATGGATGCCTGAACTGGTAAGAACTAAAGCCATAAAAAGTGAATTGGATTAAATCTGAAGGGCCTGAGATGTCCTGGTTAGGAATTTGGACTTTACAGGGCCCACATTAAGGGTCCATGGAAAGTTTTCAGAGAAAAAGAATTTCACGTGTTCTTGCGTCTCAGAATTGTGTTAGCTGGCGACACCTGCTGGCCACTTGGAACCCTGCAGCCTACCGCAGACTGTGACTCCAGGGAAGAGGAGATGAAGCAGTTGTTAAACACTGTTTAAAGTTACAAATGGGAAGACAGCGACCTTGTGATAAATAAGAAAAATTTTGGAACTACTCTGGGCCAGTCATTGTGATGGGTGCTGTAGGAGGGAGGCAGCAAATTTTAGACATGGTTCTTGATGTGGAAATTTTAGGTGCTTTTTTTTTTTTTTTAACGTTTCTGTCCTTTACTCTTGATAACCTTCTAAAAAATACCTGTTCAACAGCTGGTCCAACTGACACAACAGCTGGCCCAGACAGGGCGACACCTGAAGAGTCTGATGGCCCAGCTGGACCCCCTCTGAGTGGTGACTCTCCTGGCTGGAGCCCAGCAGGAGCTTTTCTGCACATAAAACCACAAGGTCATCCACCAGCTGCAACAAGACAGCAAGCCAAACAAGGGTGGAGGTTCTGCACCCAGAGGCCAGCATGCCGTTTCCTGAGGACCTACGTATAGAGGAAGAGGCTGGTGACAGTCAGGCCTGGGAGGAGCCCCTAATCGGGAGACAGGGACAAGGAACCTCGTGACCCCCAGAGAAATGGAGAAGGGGTTACAGGGAAGATGCAACAGGGCGCTCAGTCACAGCCCCCACTGGGAAGGCAGGACAACAGCTGACTGCTTAGTAAAACGGTCTGTTCTTGTCGGGGCGGGAAGCCTCTTGTGCCCTTTCCTGCCTCCTGTCTTTTTTTCTTGTCTATTTACATTGCCTTACGCTTTTCTCAGGCTTCCCTGGTGGCTCAGACAGTTAAGAATCTGCCTGCAATGCAGGAGACCTGGGTTCGATCCCTGGGTCGGGAAGATCCCCTGGAGAAAGACATGGCAACCCACTCCAGTATTCTTGCCTGGAGAATGCCATGGACAGAGGAGCCTGGTGGGCTACAGTAAATGGGATTGGAGTTGGACACGACTGAGCGACTAATACACACACACACATGCTTTTCTCATTTCTATTAAAGGAGTAAGTTATTTGAGCCAGCTTGTGATTCTGATTAAAAAAAAAAAACAAAACAAGGAACCACAACCAAACCAAACAAAAACCCCACACTGTCATTAGAGATTAGCCGTTTTCTCAGATGAGACGGTACACTGAGGTCTTTGGCTGGACCCACAGGGGAGATTTTTCTCAGTTTTGTTTTGAGAGAAGATGTTCTATTCCTAAAAACCAGTCTGATCACCCCTAAGGACACCGTGTAGCCCCTGCAATGGTCCTTTGCCCTTTAACTTCTGCCTCCAGGAAGGACACTCAGAGAAACTTTCTGATCCCTTTTAGCAACTGGATAAGACCGTGCACTTCTCTGAGACAACATACCTGAGTTTTAAAAGTCTTTTCAATTTCATATTTTTGTAAGCCATCACAGATTTCTAACACAACGTATATACCTAAACTTCAGATGAATGCCCAGATAAAAAGTGCTTCGGGAATCACAGGAAGGGAGAAAGATGTAAGATGATGAGGCCTTTAGGAGAGGGTATGTGTGTAGAGGAGAGCGGGCATTTGGTTAAGCCTTGGAGGGAAAACAGTTCATAGTAGGCTCCTACCCATTCCTATCCCTTCTTCCCACCCTTGTGCAGAGTTTGCCTTTTTGTGGGGAGGGGGAGTATGGGGTGGGAGGATTCCTACAATGAATTAAATTACAAATAGCAGGCAGCTGCAGCAGGAAGGGGCCTGAGTTTTCTGCCAAAGGATTGTAACCTGTTTTGATGGCTACGTATCCCTCGTGCACGGAAAAGGTGCTTTTCTGAGTCCTTGTTCCCAGCTGCTGGCCCTCAATCACCAGGCCAGGCCTCCAGACCTGGGCAGGAAGTGAAGCTAGGATGAAGGCTTCCCAGTCAATGTCCGGTTCCTTTTGCATCATCCCAGACTGTTCCATGGCACCCCACCCCAGTACTTTTGCCTGGAAAATCCCATGGATGGAGGATCCTGGTAGGCTCCAGTCCATGGGGTCGCTAAGAGTCGGACACGACTGAGCGACTTCACTTTCACTTTTCACTTTCATGCATTGGAGAAGGAAATGGCAACCCACTCCAGTGTTCTGCCTGGAGAATCCCAGGGACTGGGGAGCCTGGTGAGCTTCCGTCTATGGGGTCGCACAGAGTTGGACACGACTGAAGCGACTTAGCAGCAGCAGCAGACTGTTCCTGGGCTGGACTCTCTGGACCTCTCTGAGGTTGCTTCATCAGATTGGCCAGACCTTCGGCCCATTGCTGGCTCTGTGACCCCACTTCTGGCCTTGTCCCTCACCTCACTCCTCACCACAGCAAGAGGCTCCTCACTGCATGCTGGCAACGTACTGATGCAGAAGACTGGCGGACCCAACCATGAACGTTCAGAGTGACCGGTAATGAGGCTGACCCCTTACTGTCTAAAGCAAAGTGTCAATTTCTGCCTTGGGGCCAGTGAGCACCGGGGTTGAGGGACGGCTGGGTGGGGTTGGGTGGGAGGCCCCGTTAGTTTTCCAAGCTCGGAGCAATGAGGCTGCAGAGCTAAGAGAGGAGAGGGTCTGCACCTACATCTAGCTCTGCCCTGGGGGCAGTGGGGGGTGCTCTGCAGCCCCGACCTCACCCTGATGCACTCTCAGAAGGTCGGGAAGGTGAAGGAGACGATCACACCCGAGTGGGAGGCTGCTGGGCTTGGAGCCTGGCGACCAGCCACGCCACTCCCGCATTTCATACCCACGTTGACTCCGAGGTAACAGACGTTGGTCGTGCGAAGCCACTCAGTTCTGAGGTTACACAGCAATTGATGAGCAACACAGAAAGCGACGCGCAACGCTGGGACCCTCAGAGGACGTGAAGGCCCCTCTGGGGAGGTGTGGGCTGCCTGTCTGCAGTGAACCCCGGGAGCTCTCTCTTCTCCCACAGACCGCACCCTCCCTTCCAGGTTTCATTCACAGTAGTCCAGGGTGACTGTTTTCTCTTGCCACTCTGACCCCATAGTTCAGGGGTCCCCAGCCTTCGGGATCCAATGCCCGGTGATCTGAGGTGGAGTTGAGGTTATAATTAAGTGCATGATAAATGCAATGCGCTTGAATCATCCTGAAACCACTCTCTCTACTCCCGGTCCGTGGAAAAATTGTCTTCCACAAAACCAACCTCTGGTGCCAAAAAGGTTGGGGACCACTGTCATAATCATAGGAAAAGTCATCAAGCCCCTTTAAGACTCTGCTCTCCAGCACCACCCCTCCGCCAGCCCCAAGAGAGGAATCCCTCACCACATACCTGCCTCATGATCTCCTGGAACCTTCTAGCCCCTTAAAGACAATGACTCCATGGACCCCTGAGACGTCACCAGGTCTCGCGCGCTGAAAGTTATCGACAGCATCCCACTCACACTTTGCTCACCAGCCTTGAGCCTCAGCCTCTTATCTGAGGAGAACCTCTCCATCAGCAATCAGCTTTTACAGCAGATACAGCACCTCTCTTTTAAAGGAGGTTTTGTGACAATATTTTCCTTAGGAGAGTAATCTAAGATCATTTTGGAAAAAGTGAAAAATCCATACAGCGATTGCTGTTAAGGTGTGCGTGTGTTATCCAAGCAAATTCACTACAAATAGTGAATAAGAAACAAAACGCTGAAGTAATTTATTTTGTCCTAGCCAGAGCTTGCAAATGAACTGGTTTGCACCCTCGAGGCTTTATGTAATTAAGGCATTTCCTGGCAAACAACAGCTTGGGTCTTCTAGAAATATTTTGGATGCAGATGTAAGGGAGGAAAGGGATCTTTGTGGGCCTGTTTCTGTCTGACCAGAAAGAAACAGCCATGAGGTGGGGAGGATGGTGGAGAAAGGAAATAACACGAAACACCTGCGCCCAGTGGGACCGTTGCTCAGTGCCTGACGCCTGTGACCCCCGGCTCTCCCCCGCCCAGCCATCCCCAGACACCTCACTGCCCCCACAGGGGAACCACGACCCCTTCCCCACTCAAGCGCCAGAGCTATGCCTACACCCACCACCCTCTGGGACCACAGCCTGCTGGAACTAGTTTGCAAGCACTGCTGTAAAAAATGCCATCACCTGGGTGCCTTAAAAGAACAGAAACATGTTCTCTTACTGTTTCAGAGACTCGAGGTCCAAACTGAAAGTATCGGCAGGGTTCGTTCCTTCCTGGGGGCTCCGAGGAGCATCGTCTCTTGCCTTTCTCCTGGTGGCTGCCGGCGGCCCCTGGTGTTCCTTGGCTTCTAGATACTACCCTCCAACCTGTCTCCACCCTCACATGGCATTCTCCTTTGGCGTGTGTGTCTCCACGTGGCCTTCTTTCAAGGACTCCGGGGATTGGACTGGACTCCCACCTTAATCCTTAATGAGCATGACCTCATTTTACTTTATTACACAAGCAAAGACCCTACCTTGAAATAGCATCTTGTTCTGGGGCTCCAGGTGAATCTAATTTGGGAAGGATGCTACCCTGTACATTAACGTTCACACAGTCCACATTTTAATCATCAGTCTTGACAGCCCCTGAGTTGTACCCATTGGATTACAAATCTTCCATCATGAGAAATAAAGGCAAGGGAAGAGATCACGAAAAGAAAGGCTTGACACCCAAACTCTGCTGAAACATGTTTGATTAAACAAGTTTTCTGGAGGCCCCAGGAAAGCCTGGATGAGGATTTTGAGGTCTTCCTTGTTGCTTGGAGATAGCAAGGGAGCAGTTCTTTGCAGGAGGAAAGTTTCTAAAACATGGAAAATGAAAGCAAATCTCCTGGAATCGTAAGGGTGGATCACAGCTACCTTAGGCAAGAAAACAGTGCATGACTGTTACACAACTTGTAACATTGTCTTTAAGAAGAATTTTAAGGAGATGGGAAAATGCTTACACTGCAACGTAAAACAAAAAAGCCAGGACTTGGAACTGCACAGCAGCAGGAGCTCAACGTTTCCTCCCCAATAAATAGGAAACATTTCCAGAAAATAAGGATGGTGCCAACTGGGAGGTGGGGAGGTGAGCTAGAAATCTATTGCCTTCTATTTCACACACTTCCATGTTGCCTGAATATTCTTTCCTGAAACTTGGATGCAAGTACTCAAAAGATATATAAACTTCCAGTTACATGATAAATAAGTACCTGGGATATAAAGTATGATGCATATAATTAACCCTGCTGTATGTTATATATGAAAATTTGTTCTATATAAACATTTTTAAGAGAGTATATCCTGAATTCTCATCACCAGGAAAATTTTTTTCTTTTCTTTTGTATCTGTATGAGTTGATGGATGTTCACTAAACTTACTGTGATAATCATTTCGTGATGTGAGTCAAATCATGATGCTGTACACTTTAAACTTATTTAGTGTTGCATGTCAATTATATCTCAATAAAGCTGGAAGAAAAAATAAACTTTCAATTTGAAAATGGGTTTAGATTTACAGAAAAGTTGTAAAGATAATTCAGAGTTCCCATATATCCAGTACCCAGTCTCCTCTCGTTAACATCTTGCATTTGTTACAGCTAATGAACAACTTTAGGTAACCAATGTCAACTTTTTTTGGCTTCATGGCATGTGAGTATCTTAGTTACCCCACCAAGAATTGAACCCACACCCTCTGTAATGGAAACACAGAGTCTTAAGCACTAGACCACCAGGGAATCCCACCAATGTCTGTTCTTTCATGGGATTTTTAAAGTGTTTAATACTTTTATCCTGTTCCAGAAGGCGCCCATCCAGGACACCAGGGGACATTAGAGACCGTGTCTCCCTGGGCCCCTTTAGACCGTGACACTTTCTTAGGCTTTCCTTGTTTTTGGTGAGCTTGACAGTTTTGAGGAGTTCTGGTCAGATATTTTGTAGAAGGTTCCTCACTTTGGGTTTATGTTTTCCCTCATGATTAGATTGCAGTTATGAATTTGGAGAGGAAAAGACCACAAAAGTTAAGTGTCATTCTCATCACCTCATAGCACGGAATAGATTACTTAAAAAAAAATTATTTGGTTTGGTTTTATTTGTTTTGGCCACACCATGTGGCCTGCAGAATCTTAGTTCCCCAACCAGGGATCGAACAAGGGCCACAGCAGCGACAGGGCCGAATCCTAATGCCAGACCCCCCAGACAACTCCCTACATTACTTTCTGAATGAAACATACAATAAAATATATTTCAAATACGGATCATGCTACAAAAATAGCAGTGTCTGAGTGCAGATTATGGGGGGTTTCTTAATATCTTTCTTTACAGTCTTATATAAAAAGCATAAAGTATGTTTCATAATTGGAAAAAGAATTAACAACATGAGAAATCCAAGTGCAAATATCCAGGAAGGGCAGCAGAGGGGCTTGGCCGTGGGGACAGGGCAGGGGGGTAGGAGGCGGGCCGGGTCTGGTGCGGGAACAGATGTCAGCGTGACGGGGAACATGCCAGGCCGGCTGCTGGGAGCAGTCAAGATTACTAATGGCAGGACAGAAAGTAACAGCAACAAAAGGAGATGAGGGCCGGGGCTGGGAAGACAGTGCTAATGAGAACACTGAGAAGCATTCCAGGCGAAAGGGTCACCCAAAAATGTAAGCAAGCCTGGAGCTAAGATTAGTTATAGCCAAATAAGTCTTGTAGGATTCAGGGGGTGCAGGCCTCTGGGTGAAGGCTCGGGCACCTCCGCGTCTCCGAATCCGGCAACGCAATGCTTTGTGTAAATACTGACTTTTTAGGGAAGACAGAGAGGAGCCTCTTTCTTTTTCCACTGCAGGGATTAAGGAAAGTTTATTGATTTTTAAACAGGCTGTTTCTAATCCGGGCTTATTTTAGATCTAATAAGACTGTTATCATTATTTTTTAATTGGGTACAGAGAAGGGAATTCGACGTCAATCCATGGGTAAAGTATTTTTAATTGCTTTGGAAGATGTTACGTTAAAACTGAGATTGTAGGTCACACGCAAGTCCCAGGGCACTGGTCCCACAAATATACTCTACTAGAAGTGGTTGTGTCTCCCCAACTTTTTGGTCCAGCATTAAAGTGACTGCGCAGATGGGATGGCATCCATATAACGGCACAAATGACCATCACTTCCGGAGAAAGCAGCCTTCCAAGTATGCTTGGCAAACTCCTATTCCTTCTTCTGAAACCCAAATCAAGTGTTATGTGACATATCAAATTCTCTTAGGCTTCAAAATATATCTTAGGTGGTAAAAATCACCTCCTTTTCTACCTTGGAGAAGGCAGTGGCACCCCACTCCAGTACTCTTGCCTGGAAAATCCCGGATGGAGGAGCCTGGTAGGCTGTAGTCCATGGGGTCGCTAAGAGTCGGACACGACTGAGCGACTTCACTTTCACTTTTCACTTTCATGCATTGGAGAAGGAAATGGCAACCCACTCCAGTGTTCTTGCCTGGAGAATCCCAGGGACAGAGGAGCCTGGTGGGCTGCCGTCTATGGGGTCACACAGAGTCGGACATGACTGAAGTGACTTAGCAGCAGCAGCAGTTTCTACCTCACAAGTTATTCCAAGAAACAAGTGAGCCAGTTTTCATGAAAGTGGTTCGGAATCCAAAAAGCACAGCGTAAATGCTGGTGATGTTATTATAAAGATATCTGCAGGGCATTCCCTGGTGGTCCTGCGTTCTCACTGGGCGTGGGTTCAGTCCCTGGTCAAACACTGCGGTGTTCACTGTAGCACTATTTACAACAGCCAGGGCATGGAAGCAACCTAAATGTCCATCCACAGAGGAATGGATAAAGAATACGTGGTACCTGCACACAATGGAATATTACTCAGCCATAAAAAGAACAACAGAATGCCATCTGCAGCAACACACGTGGACCTAGAGATTGTCATACTGAACGAAGCAAGTTATACACAGAAAGACAAATATGATATCGCTTACATGTGGAATCTGAAAACAAAGTGGGTACAAATGAAATTATTTACAAAACAGAAGTAGAGTCATGGATGTGGAAAATAAACTTAACGGTTACCAGGGGGTAAGGGAGGTGGGGAGAGATAAATTGAAAGATTGGGATTGACATATACACTGCTGCTGCTAAGTCACTTCAGTCGTGTCCAACTCTGTGTGACCCCATAGACGGCAGCCCACCAGGCTCCCCCGTCCCTGGGATTCTCCAGGCAAGAACACTGGAGTGGGTTGCCATTTCCTTCTCCAATGCATGAAAGTGAAAAGTGAAAGTGAAGTCACTCAGTCATGTCCGACTCTTTGTGACCCTATGGACTGCAGCTTACCAGGCTTCTCCATCCATGGGATTTTCCAGGCAAGAGTACTGGAGTGGGTTGCCATTTCCTTCTCCTGACATATACACACTACTATATTTTTATATAATAAGATAACTAGTAAGAACTTGCTATATAGCACAAGGGACTCTACTCTGTTGTGGCCTGTTATTCTTTAGAGAAGAATCTAAAAGCGTGGATATATGTGTATATATAACTGACTTACTTTGTTGTACACCTGAAACTAACACAACATTGTAAGTCAACTATACTCCAATTAAAATTAAAAAAAAAAAAAAAATCCCTGGTTGGGGAACTAAGATCCTACAAACCACGTGGTGCAGCCTAAATTAAAAAATTTTAAAATAGAAATATCTGCAACTTAACGATATGTGCCCATAGGTAGGTAGCTGCACCTCGATACAAAGATGCATCTGGGAGGGAAAAAGTTGCCCAATGTCAATGATGGATAACACAACATACTTGAATCTGGCTGGACGTGTGGGTTGCACCCCGTCTTCCTGACTCCTTCCACCATCTGCTCAGAGCTGGGACCACTGACTTCTCTGATGCTCACCCTTCAGGGCAGTTTCCTGAGTCAGTGCTCAGGCAGGCAGGAATTACAGAGTTTAAGCACCTCCCCCTGCCCCCGATTCCTGTGGGTTTAGGGACCCTTGGCCTCCAAATGACCCCCCAGTTTCCATCTTGGTTCCACTGTGCATGATGGCCAGTCCCATGGAGAGGGGTGGGTCAGCCTCTGGCCAGTCCTGGAGCCTCAGAGAAGCCCAGGCTTCACCAGCACTGGAAAGGGCTTCTGTGCGGTTGCTGACCCCTTTTCCTGAGAGATGGAATTCATCTAAGGTCCAGGCTCAGGTTCTCCTGAGCCCTGATTTCCTGGGCTGCTTCCCCCTCTCCGGCTGGGAACTTGCTGCCACCAGAGACCTAAAGAGGCTTTGGAGCTGACCCTCTGTCAGTGGCCGGCCACTCCCTCACTCCCCTGTTCCACGTGCTGGGCCCAGCTGGACCCTCCTCCTCCCCACCTTCTTTTGCTAGAGTGCCCTAGGTAGGCACCAGTCTTAGGTTTTAACAACTTTCTTTACTAATTTGTTGTTTGGCTCTAGAAATATTCAGGTGTGATCTCTCCTATTACACTCTCCAAATCACCAAACTTCCACCAATAATTAGTGTCCTGCTCCAATTCAGAATCTCTGCTCTCATTTCAGGTAATACTGAGGACCCACATAACAATAACAACAACCAGATAGTGACTTTTTCATTGCTATATTCAAAATGGATCACCAACAAGGACCTACTGGATAACACAGGGAACTCAACTCAATCATGTGTGCAGCCTGGATGGGAGAGGGGTTTGGGGAAGAAGGGACACATGTCTCTGTATGGCTGAGTTCCTTTGCTGTTCACTGGAAACTACCACGACATTGTTACTTGGTTATACTCCAAAACAAAGTGCAAAATCAAAAGTTTGAAGTTTGAAAGACAAATACTGACTGTTGAAGAGCACACCCCCCCCCCTCGGTGACAGCACCCCCTCCTTGTGAGGCACATCATCTTCTCTTTACCCATGAGGACACTGAGCCCAAGAGGCCAGCCCGGGGCGGACAGCTGGTGGGTGACAGAGTTGGGATTCCACCCAGAGCTGTCTGGTCCCAAAGCCTGTGGTGGCGGCTGTGATGTGACCCAGATGAGCAGCTGATTCAGGTGTATAAACTGCCGTGGGGCAGACAGAAACACAGCTGAGTTCCTGCGATGGACACAGGCTGGTGACATGTACCTTTGAAGCCTGTATTACATTTCCATGTTACGTGTCATTTTTCTCCTCTGGAAAACCCATGTCCATGGGTCCAAAGGGCCCATGTCCATCCTCTCCTGTCTTCTCTGGCAACACTTTGCCTTTGGTATCGAAAGCATCCTGCGAGGAGCTGTGGGAAATGGAAAGAACAGTCAGATGTAGTTTCTGTCTTCAAAAGGTCTTAATAAAGGAGATAAATGGGATACTAAGTGAGTGCTGAAGGAAACTTTAAGCTAGTCTTTTTTCTGTTTCCTTCTGGCTGCCTAGAAATGGCACTGACTCCATTTATTCTGAGGAATATCTCCAATTGGAGAAGGGCTTTGAATTCAACAGCCAGTGGCTGGGTTTTAGGAGTAAAATTTTTGTGTGTGCTTTAAGGGGCAAGGATAAGACTTGAAGGGTGGGGGGAGGGGTGTGATACTGTCCATTGCCATGAAAGGTAGTTGCAGTCTGCCTGGGGACTCGGAGAGGGTAATCGGTTTTACATTTGGTCACCCTGGAAGCCATTCCATTTCCCAGTTCCTCCAGCCTGCCTTAGAATTATTGTTGGGTTCAGTTAGCAAAGCTTTATTGATGGCCCACGCTGAAGCAGACAGAGTGTGGGGGAAAACAGGGTGTTAAAGTTGAGAGGGACACGGTCTCTGACCTGGAGGGGTTTATCACTGAGATAGGACAGATTTGTAGGTAAGAGATGGTTGGTTCAGTGCAGAGGGCAGGATGCGGTACTAGGAGAGTCCAGGGAAGGGATCTAGCCCATTGTCGACGTGTGGTGTAGTATGCTGTGTGTGTGTGTGTGTGTATGAATATATGTGTCTATTTCTGTGTTTGTCTATATGTATATCTATATGTGTTGTAAAAATTAAGTAGAAACCTCAATTTCTTTTATTTTTTTTCCAACTTTTTTTTGGGCCATGCTACACTGCATGTGGGATTTTATTTCCCTGACCAGGGCAAACTAGTGCCCTCTGCAGCGAAAAGTGGAGTCTTAACTGCTGGACGGTCAAGGAAGTCCCCCTCGATTTACTTTAAATGGAGTTGGGAGAACAGAAGGGGGAGCTCTCAGGCCCTGTGATGACCGCAGAGCCCGCCAGGAAGCAGAAAGACTCCTTTCCTGGCAAGCACTTGGCCAATGGAAAGCCACAGACTCTGTTTACTACAGCCCTCCCCTTCCTCTGTCCCCATGCCCCTTTCCCACCCCCGCCACCAGAAAAGCGATCTCTTTCCCCTGACTCACCATGGCTCAGACCCCTAGTTGCAATTGTAGGGGAGCAAGAAATTCTCTTCTACCCTGCCAGGTTCTTCTGGCTGGTCTAAGAATAAAATGCACATGAGACAGATTAACAAGAGACAATCAAACAAAATTTCAATAATATGTATTCATGGGAGAGACCCAGGAAAACTCAGCAAGTCATGAAAACGGGGCCAAGCCCTCACCTTGAACAGCCAAAGACAAAAGAGGCTGTTGGGGGTGTGGTTTAGGACTTCAAAGGGGAGGCGGGCAATTCACAGGGAGATGGAAATGCAAATGTTTGGTGAATGAATGTCTGCTGGATCTGCAGAGACACTGGGACCCAGATTGGACCCTGATCTCTAGGGGTTTTCCCTACCACCCTTCATGCTTTCTGCTGAAGTCTCTGGGGCAGCTCTATTCCGGGAACAGACATCTCTATGCAAATTCTTTTAGGCAGTTAGTGGGAAGGTCAAAGTTTCTGAGTTTTTTGGGCCTTGATTATTTCCAGCTTGAAATAATCCCCAAGACTGAGAGGCATGTTGTCTGCGATAGTCGCTCACTCATGTCCGATTCTTTGAGACCCCATGGACTGTTGGCCCACCAGGCTTCTCTGTCCATGGAATTCTCCAGACAAGGATACTGGAGTGGGTAGCCATTCCCTTCTCCAGGGGATTTTCCCAACTCATGGATTGAACCCGGGTCTCCTTTATTGCAGGCGGATTCTTTGCCATCTGAGCCACCAGGGAAGCCCTAAGGTGGCAAGTTATGCTCCCCTCCACAATTCTCTGCTGATCCATCTTTGTTGGAGAAATGACTGGCAGTCTGTTTGTTTTAGGTCAACAAGGTATACACCTTCCTGAAGACAAGACACCTGACCTAAATCTTTAAAGGAGATTCCAAGCAAAGAGAAGGGCAGAACCAGTACAGAGGTGATGGATGACAAGTTGAGATCCATCAACTGGAATGGGAGGTAAGAGAGGACTGGGGGGCCCATAGTTGTTGGTTGAAGTAGACGGGTGAATCCTGTAATGCACTGGGCCCCAGGAAGCATAGGAAAGACAAGGTTAGATTAGCCCCTTGGAGCATTGCTCTGGTGGCCGGCCGCCTGGGGACCAGAGCAATGAGGGTGGAGGTGGGACACTGAGCTTAGTCATCAAAGGAAACAGTCCAGGAGGGAGGCGACCAGAGCCCGAATTCCAGGAGGGGACAAAGCAGTGGACAGAAGGTCCCACCCTACCCTGCTGTCCCACAACCCAAGTGACACTTCTGTCTCCTCCTCACCACCCTCTGTCCTCCCTGCGCCCTGCCAGCCTTTCCCCAGCAGCTCCCCAGCCTTCTGATAAGTCAGCCTCTGCAAGGCTCCCCTTAAACAGCAGGGAAGCCAGAAGTAGGAGAGAGGAAGAGACAGATCAGAGATGGAGCAGAGCTCCCCAGGCTTCCCTACCCCGAGTTCATATCCGATTGCCACGTAATGTCATTTGCTCTTTGCAGTTGATAAGACCATTATTGGCTTAATTGAACTGCTCATCTAGACACGTATGAGGGTTGTAGTGTTAGCCATTCTAGTTTTTCTTCTCCCTCCTTCCCTTGCCCTCCTCTGCCAGGCTCTGGGTTGTCCGGGTAAAGACTGACAGCTCCCTGGGAGTGGTGTCTGATGGCTCCCAAACAGGCTTGCACTGTGAGAGTTTCCGCATTGAGAGCCTCTTCTTTGCTTTTAGAAATCACTTCAGTAAGTACCCACCAGATTAGATTCTTATGTAGACAGTATCTGTTGTGGGGATGGAAGAGAACACAAACATAACAAGAATGTTAGGAAACGGATCGGTGGCTTTCCAGCTTTCTTACTCTTGTGGAATCAAAAGCACAGGCACTTTTGAGCACCTGGCCTGTTGAAAGCACCACCCTTGGGAGTGGGGTTGGTGGCGGGTGAGGGGACAGCCTAGCCGTGAGTCCTGGGAGGTTAGGTCCGCAGGCCCATGGAGCACAGCGAGCTGCAGTGGACTCTGCCCAAGGGACTGGGGCTTCTCGTGTCTAAACAGTTTTTAAAAGGTAAGTGGGTGTTTGGCGGCAGAGCCAAGCGCATTTAGAGCCGAGGAGACAGCATGACCAGTGGGATGGGGGGATTGGGGAGTGACCAGAATGCAGCTGGTATAGTCGTCTGCAGAGGTCCTGGTGCACCACACCCTGGGGTTCAGTTCAGTTCAGTCGCTCAGTTGTGTCCAACTCTTTGCAACCTCATGAATTGAAGCACTTCAGGCCTCCCTGTCCATCACCAACCCCCGGAGTTCACTCAGACTCACGTCCATCGAGTCAGTGATGCCATCCAGCCATCTCATCCTCTGTCATCCCCTTTTCCTCCTGCCACCAATCCCTCCCAGCATCAGAGTCTTTTACAATGAGTCAACTCTTCGCATGAGGTGGCCAAAGTACTGGAGATTCAGCTTTAGCATCAGTCCTTCCAATGAAAACCCAGGACTGATCTCCTTTAGAATGGACTGCTTGGATCTCCTTGCAGTCCAAGGGACTCTCAAGAGTCTTCAACACCACAGTTCCAAAGCATCAATTCTTCGGGGCTCAGCTTTCTTCACAATCCAACTCTCACATCCATACATGACCATTGGAAAAACCATAGCCTTGACTAGACGAACCTTTGTTGGCAAAGTAATGTCTCTGCTTTTGAATATGCTGTCTATGCTATGCTAAGTCACTTCATTCATGTCCGACTCTGTGTGACCCCGTAGACGGCAGCCTGTCTAGGTTGGTCAAAACTTTCCTTTCCAAGAGTAAGCGTCTTTTAACTTCATGGCTGCAATCACAATCTGAAGTGATTTTGGAGCCCCCCAAAATAAAGTCTGACACTGTTTCCACTGTTTCCCCATCTATTTGGGCTTTACTAAAGTACAAGCAACTGGAAGTCATTGGATGTGTGCAGAAGTGGTGGATTATGTGTTTTCGGAGAGATAACTAGAGAGACATGGAGAGAGGGGAGTGATGAAAAGCAATCTGGAAGCTTTTAGAGGTTGCAGGTGATGAAGCCTGCTTCAGGAGGCGGGATGGAGAGAAAGGGACAGTGTCTTGAAATGTTTAGGATGTAGAATTGAGTGAGCTCTGTTGGCTGCTGATGGTGTAGGAAGGAGTAAAGCATGACAGAAAGTTTGCTGGTTTGGGGGAGCAGGTCCCTACCATGCACTTGGATACCTGAGGAGAGGCTTTTATAAACCTGTCATATCGGGTGAATCAAAGAACATTTCTCTGGTGGCTTCGACAGTAAAGAATCTGCCTGCAATGTGGGACACCAGAGTTCAATCCCTGGATTGGGAAGATCCCCTGAGAAGGAAATGGCAACCCACTCCAGTATTCTTGCCTGGAGAATCCCATGGATGGAGGAGCCTGGTGGGCTATAGTCCGTGAGGTTGCAAAGGGTCGGACACGACTGAGCGACTGATGCTTTACTGTGTCGGGTGAATCTCAGGATGGAATTGCCTATGGATTTGGCAGAAGGGAAAAGGAAGAGCTCAAGGAGGACGTGTGGAGAGAGGCTTGTTCTTCGCGCCCTGGTGGACTCTGCTGGGTCTCCTAACGCCTGCAGTGCTGCCACAGGTGCCAACCACTGCATAAACTGGCACTGAGCCTAGTGGGACTCACTCCAGACCCCTACACGTGAGGCACTTCTGGGAGGCTTGTCGGATGAGAGCACACATTGAAGGCAGTTCTAGCGGGCCATTCGGCGGAACCTGCTAGAAGGCAGCCGGAGCTTGGATACCAGGAGAGGTCCAGGTTGGAAATCCAGGCTGCAATTACCAAATGAGGCAGCTGAGGCCAGAGGTGTGCATGAATTCACTCAAGTAGAACTCCCAGACAGAAACGCAAGGAACAGCAGCATTTAGGGAGCAGCTGGGGAGGTGGTGGCCATGGAAACTGCGGTGTGAAGAGGACGAGGGGAGAGCAGAGGCTGGGAATTGGCCACAGGGTGGACTAGGCTGGTTAAAGGGTGTTTCACCAGTGAAGCCAATGAGGAGAGACTGGCAGAGTGGGAGCAAGCAGAACGGGGCAGGATGGGGCGGAGAGGAGGGTGAGGGGGTGATGGTTAGCCCAAGTGACCAGGACTCTTGTGCCCCTGCCTGTATACTAACTTTTTTGAATCCAGGCCCAGCTTAGTTTGCTCTGGGCTCATCCTTCCCGGCTCTTGACCTCTGGGGGCTCAAGCCTCTGGGATCAGAGGTAAAGCAAGGAGGGTGTATAGCCTCCCTTCACTTGTCTCTGGATAAGAGCTTCTGAACCACTGGGCCAATTCCACTCTTTCTTGTTTTGCACTGAAAAAAAAAAAAAAAAAAAAAATCAGTGTAGATACCACGCAGTGATATTTCCAAGCATGGCTTTGATCTTGAGGTGGAAACATTCCAGGAGAAAAACAAGAAAAAAGCTTCTTAACAATCTGCTGCTTGTTGGCTGAGAGACTGGGTGTTGGGCTGATTGGTGGAGGTCTCAACGCTCAGCAGTCAGGGAAAAAGGCTCTCCCGTGGCCATCAGAGGACCTGAGTGGCGTGTTCTGAACCCGGCCGCCCACTACTGCCTTCTCAGCTAAGCACCTCTAACAACTACCATATGTTAGCTGGAAATTTTACTTAAACAACAATCCTGATAATGCCATAAAATGTTCACATCACAAGTGGAATCATGTTTTGTTTCTTTTTTTAAAAAGATTTCCTTTTTTGATGTGAACCATTTTTAAAAGTCTTTATGGAATTTTACAATACTGTTTCTGTTTTATGTTGTGTTTTTTTGGCCCCGAGGCATGTGGGATCTTACCTTCCTGACCAGGGATCAAACCTGCACCTCTGCCTTGGAAGGAGAAGTCTCAACCACTGGACCACCAGGGAAGACCCTGAAATCATGTTCTATATGTGCAAACAAATTTAAAATACATTTGTATGAAGTTGAAATTCACTTCTGAAGATTTTAACGTGGGGTTGTAGTGGGGCAGGGTTAGAGAATTTAACAATGACGGAAAGACTCCACAAGTCAAATTACTCTCTTAAATTTTCTGCTTTGCATAATCACAATGCAAACAACGTATATGTTAGTATTAATGCTCATTTCTTTGGTTAAAAAAAATTCCAGTGGACAGGAGGTAGCTTTTATAGGTTCTTAACCATGAATGAAGTTAGATAGGGTAGTTTTTAGCCTGATATAAATCCAGGAAAATTACATTCATTTTGGTGCATTGGAAGCAAATACAGGTTTTTTTGAGAAAAAGTAGAAAGGTATTGGGGTTTCTCTAGTGGCTCAGTGGTAAAGAACCCTCCTGCCAATGCAGGAGACATGGGTTTGATCTCTGGATGGGGAAGATTCACTGAGGAAGGAAATGACAACCTATTCCAGTAGTCTTGCCTGGGAAATCTTGTGGACAGAGGAGCCTG
Source organism: Tragelaphus eurycerus (assembly GCA_935064755.1). Lineage (NCBI taxonomy): Eukaryota > Metazoa > Chordata > Mammalia > Artiodactyla > Bovidae > Tragelaphus > Tragelaphus eurycerus. The sequence goes on along the minus strand of CAKXYN010000034.1, from coordinate 2,548,727 downwards.
GCAGTCCCTGGGGTCACAAAAGGGTCAGACACAACTTAGTGACTACAACAACAAAGACGCATTGACCCCACACATTTTCTTTCCAGGAAATGAGTATTTTCTAATTGATCAATGATGCAAACTGTCCATGTCCACATTGCCTTCTTTATCTTATCAATTCAGAATATATTCCATCTGCTGTTCCTCCTCTCACCTCCAATCTTGTTACTCTCATTAAGATAGAATTAGTAAATGATAATAGCCGATGATGGTTTCTGATCAGGTGAGGAGGCTCGAATGAATACAGAGATGAAGGGACATCAGCCAGTGTAACTGGAGGAGGAGGACTCGTATATGGGAAAATCTAGAGGATCTCATTTTGACAGTATTATTTTGACAGCTCATTCTCCTCTTTCGATGTTTTTTTTTCCCTTCTGGACTGAACTTGAATCATGGGGGTCATTTTTGTTTGGATGCAGTTCAGTACTCATTTACTTACTGAGCACGTACGCGTCATGCACTGTGCTAGACGCCTGGGGAGAGGGCAGGGTTTTATAAACCACCTTCTGGTATCATCTCAGGTGAATCTCAGGATGGACTCACCTAAAGATCTGGCAGAAGGCAAACGGAAGAGCTAAAGGAGGGCATATGAAGGGAGACTTGGCCTTCGTGTCCAGGTGGAATCTGCTAGTTTTCCCGTGGTGCCGGCAACAGTCTGCTGTACAAAGTGGGACGCTCTCTCCAGGCTTCAACACAAGACATTTCTGGGAGACCTGCAGGGACTGCACTGGGGCCATCGGCTGTACAAGCTGGTCCTTGAGGGCAGCGTCTCAGATCCAGATGAAGGATAACAGAAAAATCCCGTTTGGTTCAATTCTCTGTCTCTCTGACCTGCACTGGAAATACTGTTTGAGAGTCTCCCAGGTGAAATCTTCCATTATAGGTGATGGGGAAAATGGAAATTACTCTTTTTATCCCCCTTTTTTAAGGGTTTCCCAGGTGATGCTAGTGGAAGAACACGCCTGCCAATGCAGGAGACATAAAAGATGAGGTTCAGTCCCTGGGTCGGGAAGATCCCCTGGAATAGGAAAATTAGGAAAAGGCAACCTCTCCAGTATTCTTGCCTGCAGAGTCCCATGGACAAAGGAGCCTGGCGGACTACAGTCCATGAGGTTGCAAAGAGTTGGACACGACTGAGCGCACGCATTTATTTGGTTGCTCCGGTCTCAGCTGCGGCACACAGGACCTTGGTTGCAGCTTGGGGATCTTTAGTTGTGGCATGTGGGATCCAGTTCCCTGACTGCACTGAACACGGGCCCCCTGCCTTGGGAGCTCGGAGTCTTAGCCACTGGATCACCAGGGAAGTCCTTTTTTCTTATTTGTCATGGCTACCAAGAATCATGGAAATGTTTTTCAAACCAAAATACTGGGGACCTTATTGCCTCCAAACTTTCTAGTCAGAGATGGAAGAGCTAAATGTATGGGAAAGCACATTGCTAATTCAATCATTCCTTTTTATTTGCTGAAATGCAAGGTTCAGATGATCCTGATTCAGAAGAGGGAGCTTGGTGTGGGGCTGTACCAGAAGATTCCAACCCAATGACATTTTGTTCCAGAATTATTTTAAAGCCTTAAAAATAAATGTAGTTGCAATTTCATGTGGTGAAACAAAATGGGTATTTGAGGGAATTCCCAGAGGTTAGGATCTGTGCTCTCACTGCCATCGGCACAGGTTCAATCCCTGGCCGGGGAACTGAGATTCTGCAAGCTGCATAACACAGCCAAAAGGAAAAACAGGAAAATCTAAATTAAAAAAAAAAAAGGGAATTTGAGAACAGAAATGTAATATTGGTTATGAATTATGATAACACTGGCCACCATTTATTAGCCCTTACCATGTTTCAGGTTTCCTGATAGCTGCCTTATATAAACTTGCTCTCAAAGCCCAGGCTGATTGTCAGAAGTTAGCTAGTTCTTGAGGTCAGGCTTTCTGCTTCTCCTCATTTTCCCGCTTGTCCTGTTCATGTCTGCTTTGTTAATCTTAACGTGTACACATCTTTATCTTAACTCACTTCAAGTTTCTTTTGGAAAAAGGCAACATCCTGATGAATGAAATACATTTTTGGAATGACTTTTTTAGAGTGATTGATTGTTAAGGTTTCAGTTTGACTCAAATGCTAAAGAATTTATGGCTTTACTGAAAGACAACAGCCATTCTTGTTCAATTATTCTGCTCATTTCTACTATGTAAACAGTGTTCTTTTATGCAAACAAAGTTGGAAAGCCTGGATCTGGGCCCTGCAGGGGCAAAGGGCTTTCCTCTGTTACTAAGTGTACACTAGGGTCCTCAGCTTAGTTCTACTTACAATCTTTCGACTTTAGAATAGTGTGAAAGTGATACTCAGCGAGTAGAAACGGTACTTCGAATTCTGAATTCTCATCTTTTCCTGGACTAGCGGCCTGCTCCCTGGTGATGCTGGGTGGGGGCAGCGAGCCTCTGCTCCTGGCCAGCCCTGTGATCGCGTGGGTGAACAATTAGCACACTGACAGTCATTCTAGACCCACACGACCGCCCTGTTTTCCTCTTTCGGTACAGTGTTCAGTCAATGACATGAGAAGCTTTGTGATACAGCATTTTGCCCAACTGTAAGCAAATGTAAGTGTTCTAAGTGTGTTTAATGTCTGATTCTTTGAATCCCCATGGACTGTAGCCCGCCAGGCTCCTCTATCAGTGGGAATTCTCCAGGCAAGAATACTGGAGTGGGTTGCCATGCCCTCCTCCAGGGGATCTTCCCAACCCGGGGATGGAGCCCAGGATTCCCCCATTGCAAGCAGATTCTTGACCAGCTGAGTCACCAGGGAAGCTCAACCATAACGCACAAGTATTCTGAACATGTTTAATGTAGGCTAGGCTAACTTATGATGTTCTGTAGGTTACAGGCATTTTCAACTTATGATGGGAGTATCAGGAAGTAACCCCACTGCAAGTTGAGGAAGATCTGTATTGTCTGGTGGAACTTCAGAGGGAGGCGCTGGCATTTCTACACCTGCCTATGCATCATAAGTGACAGGTGGGGTGGATTGTGGTCTAGAATGAAGCTCACTCTCCTTTATAGTATAAATAATGTGTCTTCACATATATATAATCTTTACACTTGTACTTCATGGACAGTCTATATGTGTGTGCTTGTAAGTACAGTTATGTAGCTGATCATTTCTCTGTTTCATTTCTTCCCGAGTTGCTCTCCATAATTATGCAAAATATTTGTGCACAGTAACCTAACTAAATTAGAAACTATTCAAAGAGAACTCAGATTTCCAGAGAGGGCGGTTGCCCAGTGAGTGACAAGGACTCTTAACGAGGACTCCAGGAGGATTGGCCACACCTTCACTCGAGGGTAGGAGGAGCCTTCTCTGGCTGGCAGCTCCTTCCTGTGACTCTGGAGGTGGTGAAGCGGGGACGGATGCTCCCTCTGGGGCTGGGGTCCCGTTGTCTGCCCCACACATGCTGCCTTTGGGAGAGGCAGGGAAGGGACATCGGGTCAGGTCATGGCTCAAAAATCCATGCTGTTGATTTACAGACCCTCTCAGAAACTTCTGGGCACCTTAAAGCGAACTTCACAGCAAAGCAAGTGGCCCTCAGACTCTGAAGGGGAAGGCAGCCCAGTATCCCTAAATGGAGCTCTGTTATCAAAAGCGCCCTTACGGGGTGAGGTGCTGAGGTAAAACCAGTACGTTCTGACTTGCTGTTGGCATGTTTGCGTTTTAACACTTTCGTGAGTTCTTGTTTTGACCTGGTGAAGCTAGGAGTAAGATGGGGGGATGGACCTTAAAGTGATGGAAGGATTTTCATTTATTTTCTGATAATCCTACTGCCTGCCTTGCCTGGAAGAATGCTTCTTTGCAGTGTCTAGTAGTACAAAACCAAACCAAATAGTCTTTGTGTATTTACACTGGGACCTCAGTTATTTAAAAATATGGATAGGAAAAAAATTAGCAGAAAATATAATTAAATAGTACCAGTGATTTCCTCATGTTGAGGTGGGTGTCCTTTTTTTCCCAAGTTTTGTACTAAATGGGACATATTTATAATGAAACTGAAATATGAGGTGGGGGACCTACCCTGTTTTGCAAATTTATGCTACACATTTTGTCTGAAAATTCCATCAAATGTAGTATCTTCAAACCTGGGGGAAGTGTGTCACCTGGAAAGCTTTTAATCTTCAGAGACTATGAGGTCTAGAATGGGGGTGCTGATGTACAGCCCAGGAAGAGGACTCTTGAGCTTAAAACAGATAGTTTAGGGGGTCCCTGGAGAAAGAGAACCAGGAATGGCTTTCCCAACATAAGAGAAGGCATTCTGGGCTCTAAGCCTAGCCACAGTGTTTGCCTTTACGTGGCTCAGTAATGAATGATGCTAAGGGAACAAAGGAATACAGGAACCGAGAAAAGGCAGTCAAACAATAGTGCAATGATAAAGCAGAGTCCTAGCTCTTTCTCAAGGGTTATACATAATATTGATATATCTCTGAGTTCTGCAGGAACTAAGGCTCCTTTCCATGTGGAAGCCAGAAAGTGCTGACTCGACCCTCCTGACTTCAATCAACTAAAGCTTGGCCTCTGTCGACTTTTGCCCCAATTCGATACTGAATTTTCTATTCTATGCTGAATTTTCGTCTGCTCAAAGACCTTCATGAGTATGTATGTACCTTTAGCTTAAGACTTCCCCAGTTTTGCTCTTCAGAGAGAGACTGCTTTGGGAAAGATCCCTAGTGTTCTTGCTTGCTGCAAGTAATAATAAATCCCTCCTCCTACTGATCAATCTGAAAGAGGTGAATCCCAACTTGTAGAACCACATATGTATTTTATTTTACAAGTCCTCTCCCATTTCCAAGAATGCTATGAGTTCTGTGTGTATGAGTTCTGTGCTTGGTTTTGTCTTCTGGCCTGATGTCTGTCAAGAGAAAAACCCAGTTTTCAGGTAACAAGCTAATGGTTTCCAGACTTCCTCATTAATCTGGGTATGACCCTCCTGTGAAGGCCATGACAGCAAGACTCTGGCTGGAATCAGAAGCTGAAGGGAGTGTCAGCAGCCACCCACTACTGTGAACGGATAACAGGGCGTGGGTCCCCTGGGTGCCTTGGATTGAATAGATTCCCCATGGTGGTTTCCACATCCTTCATTAACCTACCAGATACTGGAAAATAGTTAATTTTCAAAGCAATATTCATTTAAATTCATTAAAAAAAATACACATACACACAAAACTCATAGCACTCTTGGAAATGGGAGAGGATTTGTGAAATAAAATATATATGTAGTTCTGTAGGTTGGGATTCACCTCTTTCAGATTGATAAAAATAAACAGGCCAACCATGACAGCTTTTAAGCTAAATATTCAAGGAGGCAGTGGTAAAGAATCTGCTTGCAATGCAGGAGACGCGAGTTTGATCCCTGGGTCAGTAAGATCTCCTGGAGAAAGAAATGGCAACTCACTCCAGCATTCTGGGAAATCCCATGGACAGAAGAGCCTGGTGGGCTACAGTTCATGGGGTTGCAAAGAGTTGGCCACGAGCAAGTTCTGGGAGATGGCGAAAGACAGGGAAGTCTGCTGTGCTGTAGTCCACGAGGTCGCAAAGAGTCAGACACTAAGCAACTGAACAGCAACACTAGCGACAAAACAACGTCTTTTCAGCTAGTGGGTGTGAGGGTGGGTGTGGCAGTGATGGTGATGGTGGCCAGGATCTGAAACTATAATATGAGAAGTGACATAAATCACTCAAGGCTTGGTTGGCAACAAAGATAACATAATGGAGATTTTGATCTAAATGTAAAATCAGTGAGTTTTCTCTCTTAATTATCTTCTCCACAGGACATGAGGGTGTTTCATTTCAGATTCTAGAGACTCGGATAAATGGAAAGTTCCTGAAAGTCAGGTAGGCAGACAAGCAAATTGATTTTCAGTTGACTGGAGTATGAGACACAGACCAGATGTCCCCTGGCCTCTGCTCCCCTTTCCTGAGAGTTGTCTCTGCTCAGACCCAGGGGCAGTCACACTTGGTCCACAGGATCTGGTCTTCCTGGCTAGAGTTGGATGGGACTAGCAGTGGGACTAAGAGTCTCAGTCCTGAGAGTTTTGCACTGGGGCTGTGAGATGCTATTTATTCATCTCCGCAGGGCAGTGAACAGAGGACTGGAAACTAGGGAGCATGGGCAGGCACGCGGTCAGGGGTCCGCATCCGCAGTGGTGGTTGCTTCACTCAGGGACCAGCCAAGCGGACAATTAGAGAGAGAACGCAAGCGAGGGGCGCCGGCTGCTGGCTTTCTGGGCCAGTCCTCTGTGGGTCCCAAGGCAGGCTGGATGCCCTTGGATTCCATCAGCCACCTCGAGAGCCTTCCATAAAGGCCTTTTTGCTTCAACTAGTTTGAACTGATGTCTTTACTTTGTGACCCAAAAAGTCTTGACTAGAAAAAATGGTAACCAAAGCAAAATGCGTAACTTAATCAGGAACTAATAGTGAGAAAGAAATGTAAACGGAAGCAGACATTAAGAATACATTAGTCATTTTTCCCTGATGAAAACTTCAGAGCAGTCAGTTTTAGCTTTTGGGGGTGTTAATGGTTAGAATTCTTTAAGAAACTCATGGAAGTTACAGACCCTCTCTTCAGAAAAACCCCCCACATTTTGCATATAATCCATGGACCACAGATTAAATAGTTAGGTAATTGGTGTTTTGATTTGAGCCTTAATAAATGGGGCTTACATACATGGGCTTCCCTGGTGGCTCAGCGGTTAAAGCGTCCGCCTGGAATGTAGCGCGGGTTCAATCCCTGGGTCAGGAAGATCCCCTGGAGAAGGAAATGGCAACCCACTCCAGTACTCTTGCCTGGAGAATCCCATGGAGGGAGGAGCCTGGTAGGCTACAGTAGTCCATGGGGTCACAAAGAGTCGGACACGACTGAGTGACTTCACTTTCACTTTCACATACATGTTATTTTCATTATGTCTCCCAATTATATTATAAGCTTCTTTGTAAAGGATAAAAGACTTCTCTGTAAATTTAGTGTATTATCAGATGGCTCAAATGGTACTGTTCAATAAAGTTATTATTATCTGTTAAACTACTGGATATATATTTTATCAAAATACTTTATAATAGGACTTCCTTGGAGGTCCAATGGTTAAGACTGTGCTTCCAATACAGGGGCTGCCGGTTTGATCCTTGGTCAGGAAACTAAGATCCCACATGACATGGGACACAGCCAAAAAAACACCAAAAAAAACCACCAAAAAACCCAAAACTTCACAATATTTAAAAATAACTTTTTCCAATTACTAAAATACTTTTTGCATACAAACCATGATTTGTGCCCTGAACATCATTAGTCATCAAAGTAATACAAACTCAAACCATAAGACACCACTACTTCACATCCACTAGAATGGTTAAAATAAAACAGACAAATATTACCAGTGCAGGAAAACTGGAGTCCTTGTTTGCCAAGCGTTAGTGAGGATGCAGGAAAACTGGAGTCCTTGTTTGTTGCTGGTAGGAATGTAAATTGTGCAACCACTGTGGAAAACATTTTGGCAGTTCCTCAAAAAGCACAGGACTTCTCTGGTGGCACAGTGGGTTAGAATTCTCCTGCCAATGCAGGGGACATGGGTTCGATCCCTGGTCTGGGAAGATTCTACACGCCGTAGAGCAAATAAGCCCTCAAGCCACAACTGATGAGCCCCTGTGCCGCAGCTACTGAAGGCCATGTGTCCAGAGCCCGTGCTCTGCAACTGGGGAAAACTCAAGTGCAGCAGCAAAGAGCCTGCACAGCCAAAAATAAATAAAGCAGTGTGTATATGTCAATAAATAAATAAATAGAGCAGCGTGTACATGCTGATCTCAGGCAAAATTTTTAAAAAGAACCTATAAGATCTCTAAAAAAAATAAAGCTAAAAACATAGTTACCACTAGCTAGCTAGCTAGCTAAGTCACTTCAGTCGTGTCCGACTCTGTGCGACCCCAGAGACAGCAGCCCACCAGGCTCCCCCATCCCTGGGATTCTCCAGGCAAGAACACTGGAGTGGGTTGTCATTTCCTTCTCCAATGCATGAAAGTGAAAAGTGAAAGGGAAGTTGCTCAGTCATGTCCGACCCTCAGCGACCCCATGGACTGCAGCCTTCCAGGCTCCCCAGTCCCTGGGATTCTCCAGGCAAGAACACTGGAGTGGGGTGCCCTTGCCTTCTGACCCAACAATTCCACTTCCACTCCCAGGTATGAATAAGAGAAATTAAAACTTGTCACACAAAAAACATGTGCATAAATACTCATACCAGCATTATTTATAATAGCAAAAAAAAAAAAAGTAGCAACAACCTAAATGTCCATCAACAGATAAATGGATAAACAAAATGAGGAAGCACTGCTAATGAGTATGGGGTTTTCTTTTTGTAGGATAAATGATGCCTCAAACTGCTCTAGAAAAATCTTCACTGGGGATCTCAAAAGCAGCTCTAACTCAGGCATCCAATGCTAAATTCTGGCTCTTTCACATCAACCTTGTCCTCATTCTATGCTCTGTGGAGCTCAGAATGGACCACAATGCATCTACTTATGCAAAGTGGAAACCCCTGGGTCATGCTTGGCATCCTGTCTCTGCCCTGCCTGCCTCCCCGCCGCACGGTTTAGTTCATCCTTGAATCTTTTCATTTTTATCTCATAAATCTCTCCTTTAGCTTTTCCTCTTGTCCATACCTTTATTGTTACATACCAAGCCTACATACAAACATCTCTTGCTAACAAAATTTCTTTCTGGTCTCTACTCACTCTTACCCCTCTTCAACCTACCACCCACGCAGTGGCTGACAGGGCTGGGTTGCTCAATAGATGGACCAGGCTCATGCTGGTCCCACAAAGCAGGCCACAAAAAACTGAGGCAGGAAGCCTGCCATGCCATGTCTGCTGTCTGTGGTACACAGCGGGTGTTGATTCAGGACCTTGCTTCAGACAGAAACTAAGAGCCCCACCAGGTGGAGGCTTCCCAGGTGGTGCAGTGGTAAAAGAACCTGCCACCCAGTGTAGGAGATGCAAGAGACACAGGTTCGATCCCTGGTCGGGAAGATCCCCTGGAGTAGGAAATAGCAACCCACTCCAGTATTCTTGCTTGGAGAATTCCATGGAAGGTGGAGCCTGGTGGGCCACCGTCCATGGGATCACAGTCAGACTACATACTGACCACAAGCATGCAGACCCCAGACTGGCTGGAACCAGAAGACTGATGATTAAGATTCCCAAAACATCATCCTATTATCTCACCACCAACCAATCAGAAGAATGATTATGAGTTGATCACAAACCTGTGATCCTCACTCCTAATGCTGCCTTAAAAAAAAAAAAAACCTTTGCTCCAAAGCATCAGGGAGTTCAGGTCTTTTGAGCATGAGTTGTCCATTCTCCTGGATTTGTGTCCAGCAAATAAATGCTATACTTAGCTTCACCACACACACACACACACACAAACATTGAGACAAGCTTTCTTGAAAAACTTTGTATTTTATATTGGTTAGGATACAAAATTTCTGCAGGTAATAGAAACCCCAGTCAAGACAGTGAGAAAATGTATTATCTCTCCTAACAAGTTCAAGGTTAGGTAGGCCCTAAGGTTAGGCTCAGCCATGTCTTGAAGGGCCTATGTTTTTCCCATCTTTCCATTCTGCTGCCTCCCCTCATGTTGGTAGGGTGGCCGTCAGGAGCAAACATGCAGCCCATTCCCCTAAACACATCCTGTGGTAGAAGGAAAATCTCCTTCCCAACTATAAGTTCTTCTCTGAGCTTGAATTGAGCAAATCTAAGCTACATGTGCACTTGTGGACCAGGGAAAGGCCAAAAACTTGTTGGCATGGACTGACTGAGGCTTACTTGTGGATTAGGTGGACAGCTGAACAAAATTTGAGAATCTGCGAAGGAGGAAGAGGAGACAGATGCTTGCCCCGATCTAATATGGCTCTTCCTCTATACAAAGCTTGAGATATAGGGACGTGGCCTTTATATACTGCAGAAAGAGGATGGTAATTTAAACAAAACAGTCATACTACAGTATGACTTTCCCCCCTTCTTATTTCAATATTCAAAACCCAAACGCATTTGATTTTCTGTCATCTGACACAATGATTTAATAATTTGTCTATAATAATTTGTCTATAAAAAAAAAGTAAAGAGCTTTCTAATTTTTCTTATTATGATAAAGTTAAAATGTAAAAGTTGGGTGTATGGGATCAGGTATGGGTCATTCTTTTCCCAATTAAAAAATATACAAAACATGATGGCAGAGTTTCACTGACTACAGGAGTAAATAAAAAGTCACAGTCTTTCCTTCTGGGATGTAAGCATTTAAACAATATCTTGATATATCACACATCTACAATTATGCCAGCCTTAAGTAAAACGGAAACATACTTTAGGCACAGTTACAAGATAAGTTGAAAGATCTGAAACCATCTCTTCAGATAATGGGCTTAGGCACATTATATGTAGTTAAGTTATAAAATCTACTGTATTAAAAATTAAGCATGTCTAACCCAGAAATACATTCAGAAAACTAAGATCATGGCATCTGGTCCCATTACTTCATGGGAAATAGATGGGGAAACAGTGGAAACAGTGTCAGACTTTATTTTTCTGGGCTCCAAAATCACTGCAGATGGTGACTGCAGCCATGAAATTAAAAGATGCTTACTCCTTGGAAGGAAAGTTATGACCAGCCTAGACAGCATATTCAAAAGCATAAACATAACTTTGCCAACAAAGGTCTGTCTAATCAAGGCTATGGTTTTTCCAGTGGTCATGTATGGATGTGAGAGTTGGACTGTGAAGAAAGCTGAGCCCCGAAGAATTGATGCTTTTGAACTATGGTGTTGGAGAAGACTCTTGAAGAGTCCCTTGGACTGCAAGGAGATGCAACCAGTTCATCCTAAAAGAGATCAGTCCTGAGTGTTCTTTGCAAGGACTGATGCTAAAACTGAAACTCCAATACTTTGGCCACCTCATGTGAAGAGTTGACTCATTGGAAAAGACTCTGATGCTGGGAGGGATTGGGGGGAGGAGGAGAAGGGGACGACAGAGGATGAGATGGCTGGATGGCATCACTGACTTGATGGATGTGAGTTTGAGTGAACTCCGGGAGTTGGTGATGGACAGGGAGGCCTGGCGTGCTGCAGTTCATGGGGTTGCAGAGTCGGACACAACTGAGTGACTGAACTGAACTGAACTGAACCCAGAAATAAGGACTTTTGTGTAATCTTTATAAAAATGAGGCTACTGATTTAACAAAAGTACTTATGTCACTAGCAAGCACTGAGGTCTAGGTAATTCCTGTTCCTGTACCTGTGTGTGGTTGGCAGCTGCTCGTTATACTGTGGAACCTCTCTTCCCCTGTGTCATCAGGATCTGTCGACGGCCAGTTAAAGAGAAAAGTTAAGTTGAAGAGAAAAGCAAGTTAATATGGGGAACCACAAAATTATAATAAATATCCTTATAACTTAATGTTTAACTTAAAACATATACAAGTTCATTCACCCATCATTCCTTTGATATCAGGCTAAGACCTCTTCTCTGAATGGGGTCTCCTGATTGGGGTGCACATAAGATATCCATTAGCACAGCAGGTAGCCTTGTCAATTTTAGTTTCAGTGCAGTGAGGACTCAAGACACTTGTGGAGCAAACCAAGGGCAGAATTCTAGATTTTGCCAACCCTTTCCTCCCACCCAAACCTTCACATCTGTTCTGTCCACACTTGATTCCACAGCATCTTTTTTTCTGGTGCCAGGTCTTTCTGAAGCATTCAACGTAATTTCAGAGAGATTACGATTCTCTTCACACTCATATTTGTTTGATTTTGGTAATACTGCATTAAATTATGTAATTACTGAGTACAACGTGCATAAACAAGTTTGGGAACAAGTGATTGACTTTGAAAAGCATACGATGCCAGGAGAAACGTGACTAGCCCATCAAGAACTGGCCTACTTACTAGCTGTAAAAAGCTTGTGGGCCTTCCTCACCGTTTTTCACAAAGAACAGAGACTGGTTCAAACGTCTGAACCGTAGGAAAGCAGAGTCGGTTTAAGAAACAGAACATCTAAACTCAGAGACTTAGCCCTCACACTCACATGAAGTTAGTGCAGACACTCTTCCGGAAGGGATGTTAACAAAGATCTGGCCAAACTTCCTTTGCTATTAATAGGTCCCTAGTGGGACCAGCAACGCTTCTCTGAGGGACGGTTTTGTGCCTGATCCCCCATCTGGATGTGTGCAGTGGGACTGGTTCTGTCCCTGGTAAATACTCTAAAATATAAAATATACCTATCTTCCTTTGAAGGAGGCAGGCGAGGAACTGTTCCTAGTTTACATTTAATAAAACACTTAAGTCTAAAGTAGCCTTAATATAGGTTGGATTACTAAGGATAATAAAAACTCTCTAGGAGAACCCATCTGCTAGCCAAAAGAGGGGAAAAAATGATCCTGTTTCTGGTGCCCTCTTGTGATAAAACAGCAGGTCTACAGTGGGATTATAAACCTTTAAGATTAAATTATCTTCATTCACCTTCATTAGGAGTTGAACACTAAGAATTAGGCAGCAAAATGATAAAGGAGGTGGTGCTTGAGGATAAGCCATGGAATTAGAAGTATTTCCTCTCTACCCTCTTAACGTCCAAAATGAAATTACTTTTAGAAGTAAAAACAATGAAAATACCACCACAATTTACTACCACACTTAATTAGTAATAATAAGCAGAAGCAGTTTAAAGTTCTAGATAGAATGACTTGTAGTCTTAACCTTAATCCCTCTTTGAGTAATTCTTACTGAGTTCAGTGGGAAGACCAAATCTTTTATGTTCCTATTGTTTTGTCTCAGGCTGTTTAAAACCTTTGAGACAAAAACCAAGAAAGACAAATCCACAGCTGTTTTCCCACTAGCATTTAGGAAGCTCACCAAGTTATAGAATCTCTATCTTAAAAGGTTTAACTAGCCTTCCTAATGGCAGCATTGAGTAGGGTAAAGGTTATGAACTCTGGAGCTGACTAGCTGAGTGACTTTGGATGCTTACTAAATCTCTCTGCACCTCAAATTCCTCATCTGTAATAGCTGTAATAACATTACCTACCTGATGATTAAGAATATTAAGTAAGTTAATGTCTAGTTAGTAAGTTACATGTAAACTGCTTTAAACAGTGCCTAACATGTAATAGGTTCTATACAAGTTTAACAAATAACAGGCCAAGTTTTAAAATGTCAGTGACTTTACTAAGTATATATTTTAGCATTATGAACAGTTTTCATATAATTTTCAACATGCTCTCAGTCAGCACCCTTATCCTTCAAGATTTTTTATGAATACTTCCTACTTAGCCTAGACAAGTTAAGTTCGTATTAGTCGCTCAGTCATGTCTGACTCTTGGGTGTGACCCCATGGGGTGTGCCCACCAGGCCTCCATCCATGGAATGCTCCAGGCAAGCATACTGGAGTGGGTGGCCATGCCCTTCTCCAGGGGACGTTCCCCACCCAGGAATCAACTGGATCTTCTGCATTACTGGCGGTTTCTTTACTGACTGAGCCACCAGGGCAGCCCAGACAGGTTAAACAGAGGCTTAATGAAATGCATGCTAAACTTAGGACAAGTAATCTAAATGTCTAAGAGGACAAGGTTTATACAAGATAAGGAGATGAAGATCTTAACTAGGGAATTCCAGCTGCTCCAGTGGTGGGGACTCCGTGCTTTCACTACAGAGGGCCTGACTTCAATCCCTGGTCGGGAAACTGGGATCCCGCAGGATGTGAGGCCAAAACAAACAGAAAAGAAACCTTGAAATGATGTCATGTGTGTGCCCATCTTATACAGCAGTCCTTCCTAAAGCTTCCCCACAGTGTGGGGGCCCCTAAGAGACGCTGACGGTGCCCCAGGAGGAACCCAGGTGGAAATGACGTGTGTTTGTGGATGCTGGCAGTTTTAGAAGATGAATATCGATTCTTGGATGTTCCAAGATCATCAGTTCTTGGCTCCTTCAAAAGGTGGAGCCTAATGACCCCCTTGAGTGTGAGATGGACTTAGTGACCTGCTTCTAACAGATAAAATAAAGCACAAGTGGTGGTGTGTAATGTTGGAGACTAGGTCTTGCTTGCATCTGGAGGAAGCTGAAGGCAGCTGAAGGCAGAGAACACCTCTGGTCACTGAACAGCTCACATCTCTTGGATTCAGCGCCTCCCCTCCATGGATTAACACTGTGTTCATGCTGTCACATTTTCTTTTTCTGTATTCCTGGTAAACCGACATTTTCTGTTAACATTTTCTTTCCCCAAATGAGTTAATGGCAATTAAAAGCCACAGTGTACCTGATAAACTCTGAGGCTCTTCTCACATGATGAGTCAATAGTTTGACTCTCTGGGGATATCTTATTACCAAGTCCTCAGGGGGGATCCTGCTGCTGCCTTCACAGGGCAGTTATGAGCACATCAGAGCTTATCCAGATATAATATTCAGAACTGGCACAGCATTTCAAGGGTAGTTTTGTAATTTCTGCTCTTTTATGTAGAAATTTTTGTGATCAACAACATCCTAAGGTGATCACCAGGGCTTGAAAAATGAATAGACAGAAGTTATCAAAAACAGGACATTTATGTGGTGTTCTCTTCTCAAACCACTATGTGTAGCAGTATACTTTTCTAACTTGAGTCATGAATATTCTTATCAAAATAAAGTCATTCACATTTGGAACAAAGGCTAATTTGTACCAGTCCGTTTTGGAAATTCAGAAATAGTTTTTTACTACCCACAATTAAAAATTAATCTTGTGGTAACTTATAATGGATAAGAATATGAAAAAGAATACACATACTTGTATAACTCAATCATTCTGCTGTGCATGGGAAACTAACACAACATTCTCACTGTATTTCAATTAAAAAAATGTTTCAAGAGAAAATACTTTAGCATTTAATGTCTTAGTATTAATCCATATCTACTAATTCAAAAGTTACTATGTTCCATTAATGGATGCACTTGAATTATTTAAAAAAACCTTGGAATTACAATAAAATTCTCAATATTTTGCCTATTATGTAATCAGGTAAACAGAATCATGCCAAGGTTGATAATTATTGATTAGTAATATGCCAAAATAATTTCATATATTTGTAAATATTCTCTTCTAGTTTTATTGTCCTCAGAAACCTAAGATTATCACTCAATGGTCATTTACTTGTCATTTTCATTAGACACCATTCTTTTTGACTTCATATTCTACTGAATACATCTTTCCCTGATTACTTTTGTTTTACTAAAAAGAAAAAAATAGTATTTTTCTTGGGAACATAATGAAATCTAAATTAATTCAATAGCTGCTGAAATTTCACCTGAAATTTTAGACAGCCACAAATTCACAAAATGAAAAGGTAAACACATTAGCTTTAATATTTAACTAGTATACAATAAAAATTAAAAGAGCTATTTTGGGAAAGTTGATGCAAGTAGAAAAATTGATTAAAGTAAAAGTCCTGTCATCAACATTTTTATTTAGTTTAGTATTTGTTAGAATATGATGGCACCCCACTCCAGTACTCTTGCCTCTAAAATCCCGTGGATGGAGGAGCCTGGTGGGCCGCAGTCCATGGGGTCGCAAAGAGTCGGACACGACTGAGCGACTTCACTTTCACTTTTCACTTTCATGCCTTGGAGAAGGAAATGGCAACCCACTCCAGTGTTCTTGCCTGGAGAATCCCAGGGACGGGGGAGCCTGGTGGGCTGCCGTCTATGGGGTCGCACAGAGTTGGACACGACTGAAGTGACTTAGCATAGCATAGCATAGAATATAAATACATAACAATATGTTCTTTCTTATCATGGGTAGTCTTTTACATAACTAAAATTTATGGCCAACATTTTATATAACACGCAACACAGAACAAAAAAATCTGTAAATTATCAGAATAGGACAAAGATATCAGAAAATAATACATTTTATATAAATTATAGAGGACAGTTACAATGAAAATCCATTACTTTCTTCTCTAACTCAATTTTACAAGATAAAGTTAACAGCTGTTTTGTGGACTGTTATGAATGCACAAACATGTGGCTCTTTCAAAAGACACTAGTCAAAAAAAAAAAGACACTGGTCAAACACAAATATTATCTTGATGTCATCTATTGTTCTTAGTTCTTAACTGGAGTTGAGCTTCCTTTCATGGTCTTCTTTAGATGATGGTAGTTTGGCAAGATTTTCATCAGGAAATCCAGCTGTAGTGTCTGGGGCTAAAAAGATAAGAGAATTA
Source organism: Tragelaphus eurycerus (assembly GCA_935064755.1). Taxonomy (NCBI): domain Eukaryota; kingdom Metazoa; phylum Chordata; class Mammalia; order Artiodactyla; family Bovidae; genus Tragelaphus; species Tragelaphus eurycerus. The sequence continues at coordinate 2,532,421 of CAKXYN010000034.1, read as the reverse complement.
CGAACTGGCCAACAGAAAGCAAAGTTAAGAGCATCACGTAGAAATGATTATCACCATGTCATGGAATTACAGGTGATTTTCACCAATCTCATTTTTTTGGACTGAGGCATGCCGAATCTTAGTTCCCTGACCAGGGATTGAATCTGTGGCCCCTGCAGTGGATCCCATTCACTGACTTAATTTTGCTTCCCTGCTTTTTCAATTTACAATGAACATACATTAAGTCTGGTAACAAGAAAAAGCCAAAAACTTTTGCATGTAAAAATGTATGTTTATCAGTTTTCAACCTTGCTTTTTGTAGATTTCATCTTAGTCTCTAAGAAGTGGAAGAGTTTCAATTATAGTAGACAACATGAGTACACTGCTTTCTATATGACAGAGCACACAGCTATGATACGCATCTGATCTTCACTCTTCAGACATCAGCTTTGCTCACACTTGGCCTCACTGTAAAATTCACTTGGGGTACTTTTAGGCCCTTTGCCCTAACCACTTTGTTTCAAAAAGTCTGGGGATCATTTGTAACGAGGACCTCTATGTGATCCTTATAATTGGTGGAAAACAGTGTTGCATACATACCATTACGTATTAAACTTCAGATATTCTTGCTCACTTAATTCTAATCTCCCTTAACCCAACTCCAGCTTCATCTCTCCCTCTTCAATCATTTTGCTGTTATGCAGAAAGATAGTGAAAAAATACTAGATTTGTTCTTATTTCTTTTTTGGTCCAAAGAATAGTAATACTTGCTTATAATAATAAAAGCCAAAGATTACAGAATTAGAATAACCCAGAAAGAGCTGGCATTTTAATTTCTGATAAAATATGGCCAAGAATCAAAAGGGCTAAATGTCTTGCAAACATTTTCTTTGGGGGAAGGGAAGGAGGCTGTGTAACTAAGGAAATATACTGAGTGTGCCAAGCACTAAGGTTAAAACTTCAATCAGAATGCTTTCTGTCCAAAGGAAGCCCCAAACGCTCTATCAATACTTATCTCCTACTCTAACATGAAACTCCAAATGCATACTTGCCATTATTCTTGGTTATTAGGAGGGGACAATTCCTCATAAGCCAGGAAAACATCTAAATATACTTGCATATTCACAGCTGCATTTATTTTCAGGCCAACTATGTCAGTAAACTGATAGGTGGACCCAAGTTGGGTGTAAAGTAACTTGGTAGGTTCATTTCTTACCCTTGAAGGTTGGTATTTTAGGAGCAAATGAGTATACTTCATAAGGCTTGGAGATGCACCTTCAGTGAAAATACGTAAGACTAGGAGAGACATCCTTGGATGTTCTCTTCCCACGGTCACGGTCATCTTTGGACGTATTTCTGATATTAACTTCAGTTCAGTTCAGTTCAGTCTCTCAGTCGTGTCTGACTCTTTGTGACCCCATAAATCGCAGCACGCCAGGCCTCCCTGTCCATCACCAACTCCCGGAGTTTACTCAAACTCACGTCCATCGAGTCAGTGATGCCATCCAGCCATCTCATCCTCTGTCGTCCCCTTTTCCTCCTGCCCCCAATCCCTCCCAGCATCAGTCTTTTCCAATGAGTCAACTCTGCATGAGGTGGCCAAAGTACTGGGTATTAACTTAAGAACTCAATAATTCTGCTGAGTCAACAAATAAATTGTAATTTTAGGAATGTTCCTCTGATGCTTTATTTTAATCACTTGCTTTTAAAATAACAGACTTGCTGCCCCATTAAAACATTTATGTGGTATTTTGGGAAAATTAGCAGCCCTAGAAAGGACGCTACCGACTAAAGAGGTTCTAGTACCTGTGGCCGTTCAGTCTGCACCCGACGAAGGCAGTCTCCACCATAGATCACTGTGTTCTCAGGGATGACTTCAAACGTGTTCAGGTTGCAACAGGCCCCGATGATACAACCACTTGTCAGTATCACGTTTCTGCCCACATACGCTGCAGGAAAGACACAGAGAGAGAGACTACAGAAGACTGTCGGCGACTAGAACACTGTTTTCCTCCTAAGACGATGCAAGCATAAAAATACAAACTGTCCTCAAGAAACATATTAAAAGAAGTACTCCAGTCCAGAGTTTGTACAGCAGAGAGGCACAAAGCAGGCTAGTATTGCTGCTGCTGCTAGTCGCTTCGTCGTGTCCGCTCTGTGCGCCCCATGCGGCGCCCCCGGCTCCACTGTCCCTGGGTTCTCCGGCAGTCTGGTGGGTTGCCTTTCCTTCTCCTGCATGGCGAAGTGAAAGTGTGGCGTGTCCAACTCCCGCGCTCCTGGACTGGGCCTACCAGGATCCTCCGTCCATGGGATTCTCCAGGCAAGTACTGGGGTGGGGTGCCATTGCCTTAGTATTAAGTGGATTCAAAACAGAGCTCTGTTGTGATCTGTGTGACCTGTACATGCTCTCAGCGAGTTTATCTCTAAAATGGAGCCCATCCTACTTCACAATGTGCTGTAAGGAATAAATGAGATAATAAACATCAAGTGTCAAGCACGGGTCTGACACACAGTCAGTACACAATAAATAGAAAATGACAGTGATACTCATCATCATCATAACTGGCAATCCAAATTAAATAAAAACCATTGCGTAGGTTAACAACAAGTCTTACTATTTTAAAAAAGCTCTTCTTTCATGCCATCCAAGACTAAGAAAGGAAAGGCACTATTCTAAAGAGGTCTTAGCCTGTGCAAGTTCGTTGTATGAAGCAGGGCACTCAAAGCCGGTAGGGAGAGAGGTGGGTGGGGGGTTCAGAATGGGGGGACACATGTGCATCTATGGCTGATTCATGGCGATGTATGACAAAAACCACCACAATGCTGTAAAGTAATTATCCTCCAATTAAAATAAATTAAAAAAAAAATAAAGAGGTCTTGGTCTTCCCTGGTGGCTCAGTGGTAAAGAATCCACCTGCCAGTGCAGGAGACATGAGCTCCCTCCCTGTTCTGGGAAGCTCCCATATGCTGCAAAACAGCTAAGCCCACGCTCCACAACTATCGAGCCTGTGCTCTAGAGCCCAGGAGCTGCACCTACTGAGCCCACGCGCCCTAGAGCCTGCGCCCCAACAAGGGAAGTGACTGTAATGAGAAGCCCGAGCACCTCAACTCGAGAAAAGCCCTCGAAGCAACAAAGACCCAGCACAGCCAAAAATAAAGAAAAATTTTAAAAATGAATAAAATGACTGTATTTGTCCTCTTAAAGAGATAACATTATTTAGAAAAATAGACAAGTCTTATCATTCCGGTTCTTTCTGGACAAGCTCTTGGAGTCACTTGCCAGCAGTGGTGGCAACTCAGGAGACCCCTTGCCTAGCCCCTCCTATGATAAGTAGCTTCCATTTGTCTCTAACGGGCTAGGGGAAAGCAGTCCTGAAATTAAAGAAAGCAAACTAGAAGAGAAACTGGTTTTTTCCCTTTAATTCGACAACAATGTGAATCAACTAAATTACCATTGACACTAGTTTTTAGTAGAAATCTTTTTCAAATCTTTCACCCGAAAGTTTAATTCAATCCTGATTTAAACATACACAGCTAGAAATTTAATTTAGTGGATAAAAAACATGATTAGATTAGGTTCCTTAAAGGCAAAGAATTCGTCTCACGGCTATGCTAGCCCGCTTCCAGCCATGCCTGGGCTTTGTCGTGGTTTGCACTTAGGCTGTTTTAACAAGCTGAAAGTCCTAGCCAGCTTTTCTACCTTGTCTTGGGAAAGGTCCCTTGGACTTTGAGTTTAAAAAATAAACAAAGGAAGACTGACCTTCTATACACACCTGTGATTTCTTTACATTTCAGTAGTTCTAAAAAGCAAAGCACAAGGCTTTGTCGTGGTTTGCACTTAGGCTGTTTTCCAGAACGCCACGCAGAGAGAGGAGGTAATCACTTCTCACAATGTAGTTTCAAATGCAGCTTACCTTTTGACTCGATAACATTATTATCTCCTATTTTCATGGCCTGGCAATCTGTAAGCCAGAGTTAAGTACACATTGTGAACATGTTCATCTTTTTCTTTCTGATTCACTCTCCTTGTCCTGCAGTGGGGCTGACAGAAGTCTGAGAGGCTGGGCTGACCCCGGACGCTGGGCTGACCAGAACTCCCTGCACAGGGCAGTAGGCAAGTAAAGTTTAATTCTTTAAACAGAAATATCTCAAAGGATAAATAAACGACTTCTATATTTTTAAAGAAATGAGCACCTTATACCCCAATTTTATGAGTATTTTCATAATTGTTTTAAGAAACATATTTTCATAATTGTTTTAAGAAAATTAAAACTGTCTAACACCCAATCACATAAGGGAAGCACTGTTAACAGCTTGACATATCTTTATGTAAAGATATATAATTCCTTTTATATAATTGGAAATCAAACTATAAAATAAAACTCTATAACCTTTTGTAGCTTACTTTATTCAGTTCACCTACCTTTGCAAGCCTTATTTCATACCATCAGAATCTTTAAAAATATAATTTTATGTGAGTCCTTAATGGTTCTAATGGTCTATAACTGAATCTTAATTCATTTAAATATTTTGCTATTGTTAAACCTTTAGTTTTTTCCTTGAAGTATTAATAGTTTCTCTTATAAAATAATGTTTGACTCACACTATGAAAAGATTTTACTCACATTATGAAAAGATCTTTCTCTTTTTAGAGCATGAAATCAGCAAAGGCACTGGTAACACTCAGAAGAAAAACATCAAAGAATGAAATATTTCCAGGCCATCCATTTCCTTGTATCAGACAACAACACACTGTCAACCTTTTAAAACTCGACAGAAATCACAGATGGGCAGAGCGGAGGTTCCTAAATCAGGATCGAAGCCAAGATTACTCTGCTTCACGTCCACTGGCACTCAGTCACTGGCAGACCAGACAGTCACTGACAGTCACCCGCTGACAAGACGCAGCAACACAAGAAGAGGCTCCTAAAGGTCAGCATGTGTATGTGCACGCATGCACACCTGAAAACAGCATGCTTCCTTTACTCTTGGGAGTTACTCAATGAAAGAGAGGGAATAATTTTTTTTTATATATACTGTAAATAAGTCTTTTCAAGAGATGGATGGCCTAGTCCTAAAAATATAATTCATACATTTATTTATATATATATGTCACATATATAATTAAATGATCTATTATACACACACACACACACACACACACACACACACACACACACACATAAAGTATTTGATAGATAAATTACGACAATTTCTACAGAGGAGATTGGGCACTGAAAGACAGTTGCAAATGATTTCTCTTAAATTATTGCAAAGGATACAACACCCAACTTCAAACACATTATTGGTGCCAATGATCATCGGTTTGGGTTCTGGATCTTCTGTATCAGGAGTGATATTATCAGGGTGACTATAAAAAGAAGAGAGAAATTATCGAAAAGTCAATAATGCAATAAGCAATTCTCCTGTTACAGAATTTGAGTTCATTCTCTCAATTGTACCTCTATCAAGCTTGATATATGTAATGATGTTAAGTAATTTCTTAATCCAAGTGAATTATTTATCCTCTATGCTGGAGACTTGATTCTGAATTGAAAAAGAACTACTGAAATGTAAAGAAATCACAGGTGTGTATAGAAGGTCAGTCTTCCTTTGTTTATTTTTTAAACTCAAAGTCCAAGGGACCTTTCCCAAGACAAGGTAGAAAAGCTGGCTAGGACTTTCAGCTTGTTAAATTGGAATCAAAATCATGCCTAACTTGAAAATTTTCCATTCCTTATAACCGTTCAAGATTGTGAAATGTAAACAGATATTCATGTAAAATAATCATTTTATGCTGTTACGTGGTTAGCTGAAACATTTGTAACAAAAAAATGTTTGCAGTCTAAGAGAAGGAAGCCATTTAAAAATGGTGCTTTATCTCTGACAGCTGAGTTACTGCAGAATATAGCTGTTGTTAATTGACTTACACTAAAGGTGCCAAAATATATTTTAAAAAGAAACTGCTTAATATAGTAAGAAACTTCCAAAGCCTAAGTAAGCATTAAGACAAATCAATCTCTTTATCACAGTTAAATATTTTCCCAAGGTCTTTACTACAAATTCCATACACTGTTGCTATAAATTAGGTATAAGCTTGAATTTCCTGCCAAAATTTTATCTAGCTTTACAAATGCTTGTAAAAATTTCATAGGTATTACAGTCTGGTTGACTAAGATCATACATGTTCTAATAGTTTATAATTTTTTTAATCTTTAAAGTAGAAACACTGCCTCTAGGACCTCCAGTTTTTCATATATAATTCTGAGTGTTATCCCCACAAGGCACACGAAAATATACATCAGACTGAAGTTCACGTGTCCTGGTATGAGTAATAACATGACAGTCAGGATTAAGCCATCCCATCAGAAGACAATTCAAGGCTGGGAGCACAGCACAGGGCCACTGGAGGTGTCCTCAGGAGACACCTCCTTAAGGGACAGAAGAGGCTGGCACATGGAAGGGAAGAGGACCAGACCCAGACTCGGAGATTCTAATCACCCACCTATGAGCTGCTTCACTCTGGACAAGTCTCTCTACCCCTCTGGTCTGTAGCGTCCTCACTAACTGCTTGTGTTGAAAAAGATCCTTAGTGGCTTCCCGGTTCTCAGACAGTGGGCTTTCCAGATGTCGGCTGTAAAAGGTCCCTAGAGATGGCTGATATGAACGGAGAGACTCTCTCTGCGGCAGCTCGTTCAGAGCATGTGTAAGGGTGCTACTCACGCATTTATGATGAGCGCCTGCTCCTCTATTAGGTTGCCTTCGCCGATCACTATTGGACCAGCTTCTGCGATGATTCGTGCTTTAGGGTGGATCACTGTTCTGGGTCCTGTTAAACAGATGGAGAAGAAATTACTTGTGGAGGCCAAGCTTCCAAGGAGGCTCTTTGGGAGGAACGTTTCCTAAAGCGGGTACCAGGTATCCCACAGGGCACATTACAAAGGCTATCACTGTAGTTTGGGCCAAATCTCTAGCCCAGGAGAGGGAGACAGCACAGGGCTTTGGAGCCGGACAGTCAGGCTCACCCTCTATTGTGGAGTCTCTGTTATCTCAGTGGTGAAATGGGGGTGGTGATAATACCAGTCCTGCAGGGTTATTGTAAGAATTAGATGAAACACTGTTTGTAGACAATGATATTTTGGCACAGAGTTGGCAGTAAAAGTTAATTCCTTTCCTTCTCTTCCCTCCTAAAGCTAAGGCTCTCGTTGCTTACAACACTGGTACTTACCTATGCTGGTGAACTACATAACACTTTCTCATGCTGGTGTATTAAAGGATTAGTCCTTTTATTAAGGGAACATGATGAAATACAGGTGGAATGAGAGTTAGAAAACACGGAGACTAACCTGACCTTTGTTACTCCGTCACCATCCTTATTATAAACCTACTCAGTGGAAGAAGGCAGAGCCCTTGACGTCTGGTAGAGGATATGATTTTAACCAGTTGAAAAGGATAAAGGGGGGCAGAGGAAGGAGTCAAACGTGGTTACTGGACTCTGGCAGTGGGAGAGCTGAGCTGAGGCGATGACTCCAGCCTCACACTTCGGGGCAGGAAGGGCCCTCATCGCATCCCTTCGCCACCAGGGTGGAGGAGGCCCTTCACGGCCTAAACAAGGCCGTCGGTTCTGGACTGTACCATTCCCTTCCTCTGCTCGACTGACCCAAAGGCCTAGCATTTGGTTGATAGTGAAGCAACTGATGAGAAAGCATCACCTCACTGCCTCCCAACCTGCCCCACCAACCCAGATCAAGGCCGTCCTTATCTGTAGACAAAGGGACAGGAAGTTTTGCTTTGTACAGGACGCAGCGGACTCCAACAGCACGACAGGGTGGGCAGAAGCGCTGGCACGAGGTAGGGAGGGAGGCAGGCAGACGACGCTGTCCGTCAAATTCAGCGCTCAACTGCTTCAGTCAACTGTACTAATCAACTGTTAATTTACTTAACAATCACTATCTGCTAGTGACAGGCAAGACGCAGGGCTGTATGTTACAGGGAAAAAAAAGGAATGGGTGCTATTTTTGCCCTCTGGAGCTTTGTTTGTCTTGAAAATCAGGAAGACTTAACACGCTCACTCAAAAATGTATTAAAATAAATAAGGAGGTGTTCCTGGTGCCCAGAGAATTGGAAAGAATCTCAGGACAGCTTATTTTTTTCCCCAACAATGAAGAGCTGGGGACTGATAAAAGAAGGTGGGGCCCAACACGGGGTGCAGGGTCAGGGGACACAGAGGGTGGCTTTGTTATTTGTGTCACCTCTGGCTCCCTAAATCCACAGTTGCTAAAGTAAAACTTTCCTGGCAAATGCTCCTGTTTAGGATAGGAAATTTCAGAATAGAAGATGGGGTCACTCAGATCCCTGGGAAGCTTCTCAAGGTGGCCATGACTGTGACCACGGGTGCCTTTTTCTTTCAGTTAAAAAATATTCACACATAATTATAAACATACACACACATACACATAATTATAAATATACACATACATACACATCAGATCAGATCAGATCAGTCGCTCAGTCGTGTCCAACTCTTTGCAACCCCATGAACTGCAGCACACCAGGTCTCCCTGTCCATCACAAACTCCCAGAGGTCACTGAGACTCACATCCATCGAGTCAGTGATGCCATCCAGCCATTTCATCCTCTGTCGTCCCCTTCTCCTCTTGCCCCCAATCCCTCCCAGCATCAGAGTCTTTTCCAATGAGTCAACTCTTCGCATGAGGTGGCCAAAATACTGGAGTTTCAGCTTTAGCATCATTCCTTCCAAAGAAATCCCAGGGCTGATCTCCTTCAGAATGGACTGGTTGGATCTCCTTGCAGTCCAAGGCACTCTCAAGAGTCTTCTCCAACACCACAGTTCAAAAGCATCAATTCTTCGGGGCTCAGCTTTCTTCACAGTCCAACTCTCACATCCATACGTGACCACAGGAAAAACCATAGCCTTGACTAGACGAACCTTTGTTGGCAAAGTAATGTCTCTGCTTTTGAATATGCTATCTAGGTTGGTCATAACTTTCCTTCCAAGGAGTAAGCGTCTTTTAATTTCATGGCTGCAGTCACCATCTGCAGTGATTTTGGAGCCCAGAAAAATAAAGTCTGACACTGTTTCCACTGTTTCCCCATCTATTTCCCATGAAGTGATGGGACCGGATGCCATGATCTTCGTTTTCTCAATGTTGAGCTTTAAGCCAACTTTTTCACTCTCCTCTTTCACTTTCATCAAGAGGCTTTTTAGTTCCTCTTCACTTTCTGCCATAAGGGTGGTGTCATCTGCATATCTGAGGTTATTGATATTTCTCCCGGCAATCACATACACATAAATATATACACAAACATATAATTATAAATATACATACATATAATCATAAATATAACACACATATATACAATTATAAATATACACACACACATAATTATAAAAGGAATACCTGCTCACCCCAAAAAACTCAATCAGAGTCAAAAGTGAAAGATCCTCTCCCCTCCGGCTGATCTCATTCCCTGGAGGTAACTATTCTTAAAAGTTTGGAGTATTATTCCAGACTTAAGTACTAGTGTATATTTAAAATCGGTAAATATGACTGTATATAAAATATATTTCCCTAGAAAGTTAGACAGGGAAGGCAATGGCACCCCACCCCAGTACTCTTGCCTGGAAAATCCCATGGACGGAGGAGCATGGTAAGCTCCAATCCATGGGGTCGCTAAGAGTCGGACACAACTGAGCGACTTCACTTTCACTTTTCACTTTCATGCACTGGAGAAGGAAATGGCAACCCACTCCAGTATTCTGGCCTGGAGAATCCCAGGGACAGCCATCTATTGGATCGCACAGAGTCGGACACGACTGAAGCGACTTAGCAGCAGCAGCAGCAGAAAGTTAGAAGATAAAGTTCAAATTGAAGGAGAAAAACTATGAATTTTACATACTAAAATATGAATTTCAAAAACTACGGAATGATACTTATTCTGCAACTTGTTTTTTCACCTAAAAAGTTATCGTAATTTTTTTCCACATAAATTGTTGAATATTATTTCACATTATATTAATATACCATGATTTATTTAACCAATCCCTTAATATAAGGCATTTAGAAGAATTACCACTTCTGGGGAGAGGTGCTAAAACAATGCTGAAACAAACACTGGATTCCTTTGAAATGAGAAATTTCTTATAGGTCCTTCCAGCTGTGTGAAGCAATTTAAAGCTGTGGTTGGCACAATACCAGATTTATATTTCATGTCAAGATATTCTACGATAAAGGGACACGATCTTTCTATTTTCGGTCCTTTATAGTTAAAGCCCCAGCCAGCAACCACATCCCTTGTCTAGAAAGGCCAGGCTCTGGTCTTTATCACTTAAAGGCTGTGCTCAGCCTCTCAAATGCCCCAGTTTTCTCATCTGTAAAAAGATGAAGTCTAGGATAGCCTATCTCACCAGGTTGAAATGCGGATTATATTTGGAAAGAGATCATGGGGACTGGCCCAGAGTTCTTCAAAATGGGAGGTTCATCACTATCTGACACTAAGAGCTAAGAACTTTATCACAGTAAACAAAACAACTCTTTCTGGTCTGAGAAACAGAAGAAAAGGGACTGCTTTATTCCCGATACTCAGGTAACAGGGTGAAACCTCCTTTTAAACAGGGAAGAAATTCTTCACCTTACTGTAAGACAGTGAAAAAGATTAATACAAATTTTCCCTACTGGTATTAAAAATCTGACAGGAGGAAGAGGTCGTCCTGGCTGTGACAGAAAGCAGATCCTTTACCACAGCTAGATCAGTACCCAGGGGCATGAGATACTCTGCTGGTCCTCAGGCTGCAGCCTTTGACAACAGGCAGTCTCGCAAAAAGCTACGTGAGAAAAGGCTGATAAGACAAAGGTTACACTGGGACCTATGCTGCTTTAAAAGCTCCTCTAAAGTACAGGTTTGAAAACAACTGATATTTTCATTTTTTCCCTTTTAAAAATAATGTTGGCACTGTGTTATCCAGGTATTTTATTATTATTATTTCTTATCATTCTTAACAAGAATGTTAGTAAATAACTGGAAAACTGTTTCTAAGTCTCAGGGCCTTCCCTGGATAGAAAGCGCTACGGGAGACCAGTGAGCAGATTCCATGAGACCTGTTTAAGACAACACCTCCACCTGGTGGTCACACTGCCAAACTACAAGTTCTGGAGTTCTGAAGTGACTTGAAAGGTGAAACTGTTGCTCAGTCCCTAAGCCGTGTCCAACTCTTAGTGACCTCATGCGCCGCAGGATGCCACACTCCTCTGCCCTTTGCTATCTTCTGGAGTTTGCTTAAACTCATATCCATTGAGTCAGTGATGCCATCTAACCACCTCATCCTCTGTCAAGCCCTTATCCTTTTGCCTTCAATCTTTCCCAGCATCACTGTCTTTTCCAATGAGTCAGCTTTTCTCATCAGGTGGCCAAAGTATTAGAGCTTCAGCATCAGTCCTCCAATGAATATTCAGGGTTGATTTCCTTTAGGATTGACAGGTTTGATCTCCTTGCTGTCCAAGGGACTCTCAAGAGTCTTCTCTAGCACCACAGTTCAAAAGCATCACATCTTCAGCACTCAGCCTTATGGTCCAACCCACATCTGTATGACTACTGGAAAAACCAGAGCTTTGACTATATGGACCTTTGTCAGCAATGTGATGTCTCTGATTCTTAATACACTGTCTAGGTTTATCATAGCTTTTCTTCCAAGGAGCAAGCGTCTTTTAATTTCATGGCTGCAGTCACTGTCTGCACTGATTTTGGAGCCCAAAGAAATAAAATTTGTCATTGCTTCCACTTTCTCCCCTTCTATTTGCCATGAAGTGATGGTACCAGATGCTGTGATCTTAGTTGTTTTTTTTTTTTTAAATTTTATTTTATTTAACTTTATAATATTGTATTGGTTTTGCCATATATCAAAATGAATCTGCCATAGGTATACATGTGTTCCCCATTCTGAACCCTCCTCCCTCCATTCTGAACCCTCCTCCCTAATTTTTTTAATGTTAAGTTTCACGCCAGCTTTTTCACTCTCCTCTTCTACTCTCAACAACAGGCACTCTCCTCTTCACTTTCTGCCAATAGAGTGGTATCATCTACATATCTGAGGTTGCTGATATTTCTCCCAGCAAACCTGATTCCAGCTTGTGCTTCATCCAGCCTGGCATTTTGCATGATGTACTCTGCATAGAAGTTAAATAAGCAGGGTGACAATATACAGCCTTGACATACTCCTTTCCCAATTTGGAACCAGTCCACTGTTCCATGTCTGGTTCTAACTATTGCTTCATGATCCACATACAGGTTTCTCAGGAGACAGGTAAGGCGATCTGGTCTCTTGTCTCTTAAGAATTTTCCACAGTTTGTTGTGATCCACATGGTCAAAGGCTTTAGCATAGTCAATGAAGCAGAAGTAGATATTTTTCTGGAACTCCCTTCCTTTTTCCATGAGCCAATGAATGTTGGCAATGCGATCTATTCTGAATTGTGAAGAAACAGCAAGGTCATGGGTGACAAACTAAATAGCTCCCCTTAACCTTTTGAAGAGCTTTCTTGGGGCAGAGACTAGAGAGGTTAGTTTTTAAACATGAACTGCCGTATACATGACTGCTAAGACTTAAGTTTGGTGAACTTCTTAAAGGAAACGTCTGACCAGGTACTTTGTCTCTGCACAGCACTGGAGGCTAGCCCCAGAAAGCCTGATAGCCCAGCACTAGTGCAAGACGCGGGCAGCAAGCGCACGCTGAAATGTGAGCACAGTCTGCTCCACACTTTTCTGCATGCAAGTGGCACTTTCACCTAGGATGGGTCTGAATTCAAACCAAGTTGAAGGGTCTTGGGGTTAAAATGCTTTAAAAATAAAAATCTGTCACCATGGAAAGTTTTTGTTAAAAGGCTGTCGTGAACTTTCTGGAGCTCTTTCTGGCAGGGTAGTTTATGTATTTTCTTACCAAATGTGCTGAAACCCTATTTGGCTTATCTCCTTGTTTGGATAAATGTGTCTAGAGTTGGAGCTGCCTTACTGGCTTATGAATTATTTTTCTAAATGGTTGGCTGGGCTTGACGCAACCTAGCCAGAAAGACATTCCTTGCATCATATTTCCATTCCCTTCAGTTAGTAAAGGGTATTTTTCTTGTCTAACTTTGCCACAGAAAGCAATCTTTGTGGACATTTTCATATGTCAATAAATAGTTCCAAAAGCCACGAGGTCTCTTGAAAATGAAAACAATTCCTTTGACCTATAAGACGAAGTACTTTTAACAACTGTTTTATATTCGATGCATTTCTCAAGTCAAAGCCACTGTTTTGCCTTATTGAAAAAGATTTCCATATAATGTTGTACATATGAAACATACGTAATATTATAAACCAATGTGACCTCAATTTTAAAAAGTTTCCACAATAAAAGGGAAGCTTTTGATCTGTATTAAAAACTCTAATGGAAAGAACAACAACGGGGGACAAAGTACTTCCATCCCAAAGCTCCGTCACTGTAGGCGTTCTGCCTTCACACCAGGAGTCCCCAGGTGTTGTCCTAACCCCAGGAGTCTGCCTCCACTCTGGAACAGGACTGCAGGACTGTGCACAGACGGATCTTTCGAAGATGGGTTTCAGTTTGTAAAACAAAATTTTCAAAAAATAAGGCAAAACCCATGAATCAAGGCAGTCTAATTAAAAGCAGGCTTAAAAAAAAAAAAAAAAAAGCAGGCTTGATAGTAAATAAGATGAAACCTTATTTACCCAAATTGTAATTAACAAGAGAACTGTTATTTTTCCCAAGGTCTGTTTCCTAACAGACTCTAATGAAAAGGGTCAGGTTCCGTCAGCGCCACAGATATAGGGTTTCTGGTTAAGGACTACACTTCAAAGCTTCAGACTAGTTTCTATGATAAACCAAATACTTGATTTTCTAGGAAAACAGAAAACTTAATGTTCTACTAACTGAAACATAGCAAAGTAAAACTGATGAGGGGATGGAAAGTTATGTAAAACATCCTGAAATCTCCATATCCATACTGTAACAGGAGAAGACCTACATTAGTTATTCTGATAAATTAAGCAAAAACAAAACCAGCCATAAGTTAGAAAACAATAGCCCATCGACAAAGGAACGGATAAAGAAGATGTGATACGTATACATAATGGAATATTACTCAGCCATCAGAAAGAATGAAATAGTGCCATTTGCAATGGCACCCCACTCCAGTACTCTTGCCTGGAAAATCCCATGGGCGGAGTAGCCTGGTAGGCTGCAGTCCTTGGGGTCGCTAAGAGTGGGACACGACTGAGCGACGTCGCTTTCACTTTTCACTTTCATGCATTGGAGGAAGAAATGGCAACCCACTCCAGTGTTCTTGCCTGGAGAATCCCAGGGACGGGAGCCTGGTGGCCTGCCGTCTATGGGGTCGCACAGAATCAGACACGACTGAAGCGACTTAGCAGCAGCAGCAACATGGATGGACCTGGAGATTATCATACTATGCGAAGTAAGTCAGAGAGAAAGACAAACACCATATAATATGATACGTGGAATCTAAAAAAATGAGCTTATTTACAAATCACCAGGGAGGAAGGGAGGGAGGGATAAATGGGGAGATTAGGATTGATATATAATAACTAGTAAGGACCTACTATATAGCGCAGGAAACTCTACTCAATACTCTAATGACCTATATGGGAAAAGACCTTAAAAAACGGTGGGTATATGTAAGTGTGTAACTGACTCACTTTGCTGTACAGCAGAAACTAACAACACACATTATAAATCAACTGTACATCAATAAAATTTTTTAATAAATAAAAAAAGTTTCCCTAAGAAAATTCCACACCCCTCGCCCCCCAAAAAAGAAGGAAAAAGAAAATACAGTAGGGAGAGTGAGTTTTCATCAGGTAACTTATCTCTATTCTCTGCTTTTAACTTTCATCTACCAAGAGCTTTTTTTAATCTGAGATATTACATCAGAAAAAGGAATTAACAGTACAAAAAGATTAGAGATTATTTTACACCAAATACAAAAGTGATAGAAATGACTAAGTATCAGTTCTGGAAAATTTCCATATTTATATATACAATTAAGAATCAGAAACAGTCACAACGAAAATGAGATAAGAAATATGGAGCATGGAACACTGGGTAACTGTATCACTCTGAATCTTTTCCTTAGTTTTGAAAATTGAGGTGTTTCTGTAAAGTGAGAACATTTTCTGGTTTTAAAAACCCGGGTCAAACATAAACCCAACAAAATATTAACTTAGATCCATTCAATGATGAAATTAAAATCATTAGTTTAAAAAAAATGATCATTTCTTATGCTACAATCCATCACTGAAAACCTGTGTTGAACAATCATTTTATATTTTAACCACCAGAGCAGTGCATGATCAGCCAGTGATCAGCTTATATGGAAAGTAGATTTAAATACCACATTTCTTTACATAATTTCAACGTTCAAGGAAGGCAGGAGGATAAGAGGGATGAAGAAGAGGGAAGAGCACCCAAGACATTAAAGAAAGAGGGAGAACAGCAGAGTGAGTGCTGACTCCTGAGACCCCCAGGCCCCAGTCCTACGCAGCCGTCCAGCTCTCCCTTACACAGGATAAAGCCTCTACTGCTCTTCTAGGGAAGCTTCTGCAAGGACACGACCTGTTATTTCAAATCTGAAACACACACACAAACATATATATATATTTGTATGTACAATTATGCCTGTAGAGATATCCGTACCATCTATGTATCTACTACACAGTAGATACCGAACACTTTGTTTAAAGTAGGGAAGAAGTAGAAATGAGAGGGAAATATCATTATTTTAGTCTTACTTTCCTTCTAATTATAGAATACCCTGCAAATTAATATTAGGTGTTATCCCTCGAATCATGATGAAAACCATAAAAATACTAGAATAAAAATGCAAAGGAAGAGAAACATGTGGCTAATTTCTCCTCATAAAAAGTCTGCAAGTGGTTTAAAAGTTAACAAAGTTAATACAGGACTGAAAAGAAACAGAGTCACCTTCTGAACTTTGAAATTCTGTCAATTTAAAATAATTAATTAGATCCAACCTGGGCAAAGCCCTAATTATGCTCCATAATACTGGCACAATCGTAACTAGTTTTATAAGACATGATCCTGAAGTGGCTGGAGGCTTAGACTTACTAAAATTACAGAAATATTTTTTTCTTTTGCAGTTACTGTTAGTGTAAGGGAACAAGGCACATTTTCTCTCCAAAACTGTACTTGAGTTTCCTGAAAGCTCTACTCTGGTAACACCCAGTGGCTAGTGAACATGGGCTCACGTTAATAAAGCTACCGGGGCACCATGTCCGGTGAAAACGTATGGAAAAGATCTAGTGGCTGAAGCGTGCATTTGGGGGAACTCAATCGTGTTCATACAAGCAAGTTGTTTAGCTGCTAAGTCGTGTCCAACTCTTTTGCGATCCTACAGACTGCAGCCCACCAGGCTCCTCTGTTCATGGATTTCCCAGGCAAGAATAAAAAAGGTTGCCATTTCCTTCTCCAGCGGATCTACCCCACCCAGGGGTTGAACCCACATCTCCTGCAATACAGGCAGATTCTTTACCACGGAACCACCAGGGAAGCCCATGCTGCCACACGTTAAATTTTTCATTTCATTTAAACACTGGACTGAACCTCTAAAGCAAGGCCACACTGATTTTACAGTGCAGCTAGCCAACATTTATTGAGTGCTTACTACATGTCAGGTATTGGGCCACAACTTTCATAAATATTCTCTTATTTAATCTTTCAAAAAGCTTTGAGGAAGGCACTCTTATCTTGCATGTGATAAAAGCTGCTGCTGCTGAATATCCATTCTTCCCTTTTTCTATGTAAAAGAATCCAACACGGGGGCTGCAATATGTCCGGTTCAAACTACATTTCCCAGCATTCTCTGTAGCTAGACGTGTCCTTGAGACCAGGCCCAAGGCAAAGAGTGTTGTGGAACCTTCAGGAAGACTACTTAAGGGGAGCGGGCTCCACTGGGAGGTGCACCCTTCTGTCTTCACTCCTCTCCCTTCTTACCCAGGACACTCTTGGTGCTCCAGCCATCACGCCCTGGCCTGTGAGGCGCAGCTCCCGGACACCCAACTGACATGACGTGAACTGCCTACCCTTAGGCTTTTTATACAAGAGAGTAAACTTGTGTGTGTTAAGCCACCACTACAAGCTGCTGACCCTAATTCTGATATATACAATTACGCAGAAGGGGAAAATGACAGAGACTAAGTGATATGCCTGAGGTAATCCAGCAGATAAAGAGCAAGGATGCTAACCCCAGGTCCATCAGACTCTGTGGTTTATACTCTTAGAAGAGTGTAAGCTCTGCTACATTCACTGCTGGGTCCAGAGTGCAAGAACAGGTGTGAGCATAGGGCCTGGCACACAGTAGGTACACATATGTCTCTCGAATAAATTACTTTATTATACTGCCTTAGTTTATCAGATGGTAGTTTAAACATAGACTCCATCACACTAAATTATTTGAGAAATATTAAACACTTAGAGAAATACATTGCTTTGTCAATAAAATTAGGGCCTCAGTCAAACATAGAAATACCTAACAAACTGTAAAGCACAGAAATAAACTAAATTACACCAATTCTTGAGAAACAACACTAATAGGCTATTCTCTTACCTATAGTGACATCACCTCTGATTTCGCTCTCTACACACACAACTGCTCCAGGTGCGATCTTCACACTGCAGGAAGAAAAAAGGAACATGCATCATGGGTAAGGTTTAAACATATTGTTATAGGAGCTTCCCTGGCACTGCAATGATAGAAAGGTTAAAACAAATTGATGGAAAAATGAAAAGTAAACTGTAAGATTTAATATAAACTTCTCAGGTGATACACCATCCATCAAGCTAAAATCACTTATCATGTGTTCTTAAAATGCTTGAGAGGAAAAGAGGCATTGGACTCTTTTAATACCAACACTGTTTTTAAATAGCAAAAAGCTCAAAACAACCTAGGTATTCATTAGTAGGGACCTGGTTAATACATTATGGTACAGTACGAACTAATATACAACATAAAAAAGAAGGAATAATCCTGTGTGTAAAGAGTCAGGATGACCTCCAAGCTACATTGTTAAGTCAAAAAAATCTAAGCCAGGGACTAGAATCAGAGGCTCTACCATACAAGGACAGAGGGGAACATTAGGGTAATTGCTGTGTATCGGTCTTAGAGAGCAAAGACAGAGGACTTCAAAAGGAAGATTTCTAGGAACAGGAAAAGAACTGAAAGATTACGTGATGAGCACTTGGGGAAAAAAAGTTAGGAGGCATTTGACATTATCTGTTGGAAGATTTGAAAAACATCAGTACATAGAAAAGTAAGAAAATGAAAAATGGAAGTTATTTGGTTAAATTTTAGATGAAGTCAGTTTGAGGTACCCATGGAGAAGACCCAGTATATCTAGATCTGGGGCTATGAGAGAGCGCTAGACCAGAAATACAGCTGAGAGTCAGCAGAGTACACACTCTTTAACATGTTTCTCCATCATTCATATTCCAGAATCCACCCAAATATTCCCTAATATAAATGCAGCGTAACACCAAAAATAAATATTTTAAAAAAATCACCACTTCCATACTGATATGGAAAACTTAAAAAAGACATGTATGGATTTTTCTTCTATAAATTTAAGTGAACATATCTTCCTCTCACAAAGTATTTTTAAAGCTCTAAGTAAAAAGAATATCCATCAGAACTTCCCAGTGGTCCAGTGGTTAAGAATCTGGCTGCCAATGCAGGGGACAGGGGTTCGATTCCTGGTCTGGGAAGATTCCACATCCTTGTCGTTCAGTCATTAAATTGTGTCCAATTCTTTGATCCCATGGACTGCAGCATGCTAGGTTCCCTGTCCTTCACTATCTCCCATAGTTTGCTCAAACACATATCCACTGAGTCAGTGACGCTATCCAACCATCTCATCCTCTGCTGCCCCCTTCTCTTCTTGTCCTCAATCTTTCCCAGCACAGGCTCTTTGCCAATGAGTCGATTCTTTGCCTCAGGTGGCCAAAGTATTGGAGCTTCAGCTTCAGCATCAGTCCTCCAATGAGTATTCAGGATTGATTTCCTTTAGGATTGACTGGTTTTTGATCTCCTTGGAGTCCAAAGGACTCTGAAGAGTCTTCTCCAGCACCACAGCTTGAAAACATCAATTCTTTGGTGCTCGGCCTTCCTTATGATACAACTCCCACATCCATATACACGACTACTGGAAAAAACCATAGCCTTGGCTACACAGACCTTTGTTGACAAAGTGGTATCTCTGCTTTTTAATATGCTGTCTAGGTCTGTCATAGCTTTCCTTCCAAGGAGCAAGCATCTCTGAAATTAAAAGGTTCCACGTGCCATGGGGCAGTTAAGCTTGTGCACTACAACCACCCAGCCTGGAGCCCATGCCCTGCAACAAGAGAAGCCGCCGCAACGAGCAGCCCCCACACTCTCTGCAACCAGAGAAAGTCCCCACACAGCAATGAAGACCCAGAATAGCCAAAAATAAGTTAAAAAAAAATACTTATAAAATAAAAAACTTATAATCCTTAAGTCTATCTTTAAGAAATGTCCAGAGGAGACACAGCTATGTCTGTCTCCATCTTTTTGACAGGCGCTGACTCTCTACATGGCACAAATTAATACAATTTAAAAATGATCCATTTGGGTTACTACATGTCACTTGCCTGCTGAAATCACAGAAAATATATAACCTTTCTATTGAATAGGAGAAGGAAAAACTTTAGGTCCTGCAGACTGCATCCTATGCAGACACCACTGCCATTACGCTGCAGACACAGGGATGGACTGGAAAACAGAAAATGCTCCAAACCTCTCATTTTCTAGATGGGGAAATTGAAGCCCAGGGCCTTGAAATTTCTTGAAGCAAAGTTCATTCCCGGGACATCACTGTCCTAGTATTATTGAAACACAAGTCCATGTAACTCACAGTAAGGCCAAACAATACTAAAACGTCAGTTTGGAGCAGAGAAAGGTTTACTGCAGAGCCAGGCAAGGAGATGGGTGGCTTATGCCTTAAAACCCCCAAACTCCCAGAAAGCCTTTAGCAAAGCCCTTTTCTAGGAACTGGGGTGGCGGCAATTAGTTGTTGCAAACATCCTGGTGTCAGATCCTTTGTTCTTGAGGTTAGTTCATGGTCAGGTAACGATGTTCCTGTAAAACTACCAAACAAGTGTTATTCTCTGTTCTGACAAGAAAGGCCTAGGTCCCAAGGCACAATTGTCACCCTCCAAAGTCCAGGTCCTGGCTAAGAAGAGGCAGATACCCATCAGATATCCATCCATCCCCAGACCCTGCCTAGCCATCATTGCTGAGGGAGACAGGAGCCCAGGACCCCAACGACTCTCAGGCTCCTCAAGCCACCCTCAGGGCAGGGCCTGGGTCCTGCAGACTGCATCCTATGCAGATGCCACTGCCATTACGCTGCAGACACAGGGATGGGGGAGAGGTTCGCAGCCGCTCAAGACCTGAGCCTGGCCAGTGGGAGGCCTTGGCCAGGGCTGTGAAGCCCTGCAGGACACAGCCCCCAACTGTTCCCAGGATCTGCCTCTTACCGGACTCTCTGCCTGAGGCCTGAAGACCACTGCTCTGCTGACTGAGGGGACCACTAACTATCTCTCAGCTGACAGCTGGCGGCTTGTGAGAGGGGCCCACTGCAGCACCCACGGAAGGCTGAGCAGGACCGCTAAGGGTTGCTCACCGACAGTTGGTTGTTTATGGCAAGAGCCCAGTAACTGCTACCTGGCTTCCCAGGTGGTTTGCTGGTAAATAATCTGCCTGCCAACGCGAGAGATGCAAAAGAAGCAGGTTCAACCCCTGGGTTGGGAAGACCGCAACCCCCTCCAAAAAAATAGCATGACAACCCACTCCAGTATTCTTGCCTGAAAATTTTCTTTCATAGAGGAGCCTGGGGGGCTACAGTCCATGGGGTCACAAAGAGTTGGGCAACTGTTACCTGGTAAAGGGGCGGGGCTTAAAGGTGTACAGCAACAGTCCATGCTAAGGTTTGGGCTCAGCCACACTCTAAAACACGAACATCAATCATCCCTTTTTTGTTAGCTGGAAGTTTCCGGGAAACAGCCTGTCACTTTGGACAGTTTTCCTGTGTCAGCTGAATGATTTTGCCCTTGAAAATGGTGATAAATATATCACCATTTATAAACACTTTTTCTCCGATCCTTTTCCCTTCAGGTGGGTTTGTGTGTGTAAAAAAAGCAATCTTATTAAGCTGTGGTCAAATAAATTAACCTCTATAAAACAGCTCATTTTACACATGATTTCCAATCCTAGTTTTCCATTCCCTCAGCCTCCCTCTTGCTATGATTTCTTTTTTTTAAGGAAAAAAGCATTATCTAATATTTAACTTATACTGGGCAAGTGAGAACATAAGAGACTCAAAAGTGCCCTGTCTTCAGTTTTATGCCCAAGGAAGACGTCCCGGGTTGCCTGCGTCAGTCAGCATATTTCTTTGTGAGGCAGGAATAAAAAAAACTCAGGAGTTGAAGGGGCGGAGCCGGGAGCAGGCAGCCGAGGGAAGACTTAGCCGAAGTCCTAACTAATAAAATATCAAGAGTACCCTCATCTCCACAGTACACTCCTATATACTGTGCATAATATTCCTAGCATGTCTGTTGCTCTTTAGCTTATGCAAAAGATTACACTGCCTAAATGGATGAAAAACCTAAATGTTAATTTACAGCCGCCCCCAAAACAAGGCTTGTCGGTGTTTATTTTCTAAAAGAGTCAGCAGAGGGTGCTCAACTTTGCTGCTTTGGGAAACGGTTTAACTGAAGCTAGTCTTGCATCCCAACTGTCCCTTTCCACCGACAGCGCCCAGCAGCCCCGAGGCCCGTCCCCAAGCATTTACCAAGCAGCTAGCTTTGGCCCAGGCGCGGGCCCCGCTTTGAGTCCGTCTACACATACACGGAGCGCCCCCGACGGACAGGGAGGGTTTGGGGGACCGTGGGTGATGGGGACACAGGACAGCTACAGTGGCTCGGAGCGCCGCGGAAAGGGGGAGGGTCCCTCCGTGTCCCAGGCGACGGGGACGCCCTGCATCCCCAGCAGGCCCGCCCGACACAGCGCGGGCGCGTGGCGGAGGGCCAGCGAGGCCACGGAGGGACCACGAACCAGGACCTTCCCCCACCCCATTCCGCATCCTTTCCCGGCCCTCGCTACCCCCAGCCTGTCGCCTCCTCCCTCCGCTCTGGGCCTTAGGAACCATCTGGGCCGGGCACCTGGAATAAGACACCACCCAAGTCCCCACCACTGGCGAGCAAGAGCAGATTCCACCCCTGCGGGGAGGAGACGATAGGTTCTCAGACAGCGACCCACCTCTTTTGAGTCTTCTCCGCCATGGTTTCAGCTCCTGTCTCTAGCTGGATCGACACAACCGCCTGGCCACAGCGATGATCTCTGTAGGTGATTGTGGAGCCTGGCAGGACGGGGAAGGGGCGGAGCCTTGGCGCTGCTCGCGGGGGCGGGGCCGGCTCGCGTTGGAGGTTTCAGTTCTGCGTGAGCCGGCTCCAGCCTGGCGGCGGTGTTTGGCCCCGAGCTGATTGTTAGTGCAGTAGAAGGATCGGTGGACTCGGATTTAAAACAGCCGTTAAGTCAGCTCCAACGCCAAGTCTTTGTGACCTCATTAAGCCCCACTGTTCATTCTCAGTTAAGTTCCTCAAGGATCCTCCCGCTAAACCTGGGCCCTTTTCCCTTTCAATGTGAGCTGGTTCTCCACCCCCAGCCCCACCCCGTAAGTTAAGTACCCTAGAGAGTTCCAGAAAAGCATCTATTTCTGCTTTATTGACTATGCCAAAGCCTTTGACTGTGTGGATCACAATCAACTGTGGAAAATTCTGAAACAGATGGGAATACCAGACCACCTGATCTGCCTCTTGAGAAATCTGTATGCAGGTCAGGAAGCAACAGTTAGAGCTGGACATGGAACAACAGACTGGTTCCAAATAGGAAAAGGAGTACGTCAAGGCTGTATATTGTCACCCTGCTTATTTAACTTCTATGCAGAGTACATCATGAGAAATGCTGGGCTGGAAGAAGCAGAAGCTGGAATCAACATTTCTGGGAGAAATATCAATAACCTCAAATATGCAGATGACACCACCCTTATGGCAGAAAGTGAAGAGGAACTCAAAAGCCTCTTGATGAAAGTGAAAGTGGAGAGTGAAAAGGTTGGCTTAAAGCTCAACATTGAGAAAACGAAGATCATGGCATCCGGTCCCATCACTTCATGGGAAATAGATGGGGAAACAGTGGAAACAGTGTCAGACTTTATTTTTCTGGGCTCCAAAATCACTGCAGATGGTGACTACAGCCATGAAATTAAAAGACGCTTACTCCTTGGAAGGAAAGTTATGACCAACCTAGATAGCATATTCAAAAGCAGAGACATCACTTTGCCAACAAAGGTTCATCTAGTCAAGGCTATGGTCTTTCCTGTGGTCATGTATGGATGTGAGAGCTGGACTGTGAAGAAGGCTGAGCGCCGAAGAATTGATGCTTTTGAAGTGTGGTGTTGGAGAAGACTCTTGAGAGTCCCTTGGACTGCAAGGAGATCCAACCAGTCCATTCTGAAGGAGATCAGCCCTGGGATTTCTTTGGAAGGAATGATGCTAAAGCTGAAACTCCAGTACTTTGGCCACCACATGACAAGAGTTGACTCATTGCAGAAGACTCTGATGCTGGGAGGGATTGGGGGCAGGAGGAGAAGGGGACGACAGAGGATGAGATGGCTGGATGGCATCACTGACTCGATGGATGTGAGTCTGAGTGAACTCCGGGAGTTGGTGATGGACAGGGAAGCCTGGCGTGCTACGATTCATGGAGTCGAAAAGAGTCGGACACAACTGAGTGACTGATCTGATCTGACCTGATGTCTTTCTCAGGTTAATCTCTAATTCTGCCCTTCTTGCCAAGCTTCACACCTCATTATTTGAATGCCTACTTGACCTGGATGCTGCGAGGTCTTATGAAACCTAAAATGTCCAGAACAGAGCTTTGGTGGCACAGTGGTAAACAATCTGCCTGCCAATGCAGGAGTGGGTGAGTGAAAGTCGCTCAGTGCTGTCTGACTCTTTGTGACCCCATGGACTGTAGCCTGCCAGCCTCCTCTGTCCATGGAATTCTCCAGGCCAGAATACTGGAGTGGGTAACCATTCCCTTTTTGCAGGAGGCTAAGGTTCAATCTCTGGGATGGAGAGATCCCCTGGAGAAGGAAATGGTAACTCACTCCAGGACTCTTGCCTGAAAAATTCCATGGACAGAGAAGCCCTCAAGCTGCAGTCCGTGGGGTCCCAAAGAGTTGGACACGTCTGGAGTACCTGAGCTCGCAGGCACTTCTCTCTAAGAATGTAAGTTGGTCCTTTGATCTCGGTCTCAATAAAGGTGTCCACCATTCATCCAGTTGCTCAAGACAGAAACTCAAGTCATCCTTGGTTGTCTTCACCTGTCTATATATAATTGACCAACAAGTTCTGCTGGTCCTGGGCTTCCCTTGTGGCTCAGCTGATAAAGAATCCACCTGCAATTCGAGAGACCTGGGTTCCATCCCTGGGTTGGGAAGATCCCCTAGAGAATGGAAAGGCTAGCCACTCCAGTATTCTGGCCTGGAGAGTTCCATGGACTGTATAGTCCATGGGGTCACAAACAGCTGGACACGACTGAGTAACTTTCACCTCTGCTGGTCCTATGTCTCTTTCTTACAGTTTGCATCATTTACTATCTAACTCTCCCTCTGTAGTCTGCGCCTTCTACCCTTGACCTGTAAAATCACATTTCCATCCAAGCTATTCTTCTGTAGCTAAAATCATCCTTTTAAAAACCAAATTTAGTGTTTGTTTTCTTTTTTTACTTCTTTTTCCTTTTAAAATTTCCATTACCTACCTCGGCTTGATCCAGCCCCTGCTCACTTCTCTCTTCTTTAATTTCATGTTCCTCTTCCTCTTCTTTGAAGCGGAGCAGGACCCTATGATCCTTCCCCCCATGTCCTCTGCCTGCCTTTTGTCTGTTGAAATCTCAGTCAAAACTTATTAATCAGAGAAATGAGAAAATGTGGGAACAAAGGGTGGCGGTCAAAGGAGACCAAATACTAATGATGTACTCTTCAAGCATAGTCAGGGAACTTTAGTTCCTTCTCAAGGGCTATGGATAATATTCTGAGCCATATGCTGTGAGCTGTCTTATAGACACTGAAACCCCCACCAGGTGGAAGACACTAACCACATGATGACCAGACTGTAGCCGTGACATAAGCTGCCACAGTTTCAAGAACCGGCCTCAAAGAAATGGAAATAACAGACCCTGGAACTGAAGATTAACTGTATTTAAAACAATCAAGATGAAGCTGGTCAGACCATTAGTGACCAACTTGAAGATGATTGTAAGAGCGGACTGTGTTGTTTCTGCATGTAGCCCCCTCCCTCAGTCTATAAAAGCTCTTGCCCCCGTGGTTGTCAGTGGAGGGGGGAGTCCACCTTTGGACAGACATCTGTCCTCCCCCACCCCTGTTGCCAGCATCCAAAATAAAGCAAACTTTTCACCAACCTGGCCTGTTTTTGGCTTTTGAGTGGCAAGGACCTGGACACCAACTTTCGGTAACATAATCACACTTTGATTCTCCAAGAAGCCAGTTTGAATTCAAACCCAAACTGCTTCCACCCACCCTCTACCCCACCCCTCTTCTGACTGTTTAAGTCTCATGTTCAATGTATTAGTCAGGGTTCAGCCACAGAAACAAAAGCATTAGGAGATAATATAAGAAGAGGCTTATTGCAGGGAATGGTTAATGTGATTGTGGGGGTGGTTAAGGCAGGTAAGAAATCTGCAGGGCATATTGCAACACTCATACATGGAGTGCAGCCACTGTCTATACAGGTAGAATTTCTTCAGGGAAGCTCCAGCTCTGCCCCTAAGGCCTTTTAACTGATGCAGGATCTTAGTTCCCTGGCCAGGGATCGAACCCGTGCCCCCTGCAGTTGAAGCTCAGAATCCTAACCCTTGGACCACCAGGGAATTACCATTTTGGCCCTACTCTTTACTCAACACTAGCCTCAATACCTGACACATAGTTGATACTTAAAAAAAAAAAAAAAAAACTTGAAAAAATATATGGATGAATTTAGAACATCCTATTGTCTCCAACCAGGTAAACACCTATTCACTTTTAAGCAATGTCGAAATTAATTTAAAAGACTTCCATGGCATGAATAACAGCCAGGGTTCTCCAGAGAAACAGAAGCGGTGGAAGATAATTTATACACACACACACACATTTATTTTAAGGTATTGGCTTAGTTGATCATGTAGAAGTAGACCCCCAGGCTGGGAACTCAGGGAAAAGTTGATATTACAATCTCATACCCAAAACCTA
The DNA here is from genome assembly GCA_935064755.1 of Tragelaphus eurycerus. Classification (NCBI taxonomy): domain Eukaryota; kingdom Metazoa; phylum Chordata; class Mammalia; order Artiodactyla; family Bovidae; genus Tragelaphus; species Tragelaphus eurycerus. The sequence continues at coordinate 2,506,011 of CAKXYN010000034.1, read as the reverse complement.
AATGTGGGAAATTCAAGCAGGGTTTTTTGAGGCAGGATTTCTTTCTGGGGGGAGAACCTCAGTCTTTGCTCTTCAGACCTTCAACTGATTGGATGAGACCCACCCACATTTTGGATGGTGATTTGTTTTACTCAGTCTATTGATTTAAATGTTAATATCACCTTAAAAATACCTCTGCTGCAATATTTAAACTGGTGTTTGACCAAAGAGCTGGGCAGAAAAGCCTGAATTGATGCAAAATTAATTGCAAGAGCATGCTTATAAGAAGGACAATTTTATCAATATTAGGTACAATGTCTAGGGCCTATAAACGTTTGAGAAATCTATAAATTATTTGAGACCTAAAAGTAAAATGTGCTGATTCCAAAATTCAAGAAGAAAAGTACAAGCAGGTATTAATAAATATTTAATTCAATGACAAAAATCATAACTTTTCCCTATTAAAATAAGTGCAGCTCAATTCTTCTGAACCTAGCAACTATATTCAGTGGGGGTTGTGGTTGCATTTTAATATGTTTAATATGATGTGAGCTTACTTGGAGAAGGCAATGGCACCCTACTCCAGTTCTCTTGCCTGGAAAATCCCATGGATGGAGGAGCCTGGTAGGCTGCAGTCCACGGGGTCACTGAGGGTCGGACACGACTTGAGTGACTTCACTTTCACTTTTCACTTTAATGCATTGGAGAAGGAAATGGCAACCGACTCCAGTGTTCTTGCCTAGAGAATCCCAGGGACAGGGGAGCCTGGTGGGCTGCCGTCTATGGGGTCTCACAGAGTCGGACACGACTGAAGTGACTTAGCAGCAATAGCAGCAGAGCTTATTCATTGCTTAGGGAGGCCTTTTCTCCCATTAATTGCTCTACTGTTTGTCTAGGGTTTTGTGCCATCTGTGGCCTGGAAAAAACTATACATCTGTTTGGGAACATCCTTCCAGAGCCAATTTAAGCATTCCCTCTTCTCTACTTCCCTTGCATTTGAAAAATTCCTTATCTCTGTAGATGATAGCTTCTTTATTTATTCACTGCAGTATGCCAGTGATGTACTGCATCAATAGTTCTTTAATGAAAGTATTTGTCGACTTTTCCTTCTTCCTAGTCAATTTAGAGCTACTGGAGGGCAGGAGCCATATCGTATTCATTGTTCTATCCCCAAGAGTTTAGCACAGGTCTCTCATAAATTGGCAGCCCAACGGTGCTCATCATTTTTATTAATCAGTTGGTTTACCTTCAACTACTTCTAACCAACCAGTTTATCCTCCATTCTTTTATATACGGTATCTAATCTTCACAACAATTCTCTTGAAGACAACAGAACAATTTTGCTGAATAACTGGCATTATTGTATCTACTTTTAAGATGAAGGCTTTCAGTCTCAGAGAGGTAAAGTGATTTGCTCAGAGTTCCCCAGCTAACAGGAGGCTTCCTTTCATGCTTTCTCTTCTGTGAAGAGCTGTATCTCACTAACAGGTGATCCTTGCTTTTAAGATTTTTTTTTTTCCTTGAGATGATATTATATCAGGCTATACTTTCCTGTCTCTTATTTAAGGCTGCTTGCTCTTGCATGTACCTTTGGAGATGAAAAATGGCTGATCAGGGACAGCATAGTGATGCTCTGGGCTCAGTAGATGAACCTCAACTCGCCATGAGGCTTCTTGTTCTTGTCTTACTTCTGGGCAGTGTCTCTTGGATTGCCTGTCCACACCCGAAAGAAAAGCTTCTCTTTAAATATTCCTCTCCACATGTTTTCTTCCTTAAAACCTTTTGAATTTTAACTAGCACTTATTGAGCACATCATACACACCCAGCACTCTTCTATGTGCAGGGAATACAGCAATAAAAACAAAGTTCCTCCTCTGTAGAGCTCACAGGGAGACAGGCAATAAACTAATCCAGAAATAGATATACAAGGGCTGGTGACCAGTACTATAAAAAAGAATAGAGCATAAGGAAATAGTATAAGGGGCGCAGGGAGGAGATGGTTGGGAGAGTCTTCCTAGTCTTTGAGAACCTGCCTCCCTTTCTCACAGCTCATGTTCTTGCTCTCCCTTCCTAATCCAGCGAGTGAACTGTCCTCAATGGGAAAATGAGATTTTTCATTTACTTAGTGAAAAGAATATTATAGTCAGATGACTGGAAAGGCAAATACTGCGGTATATAAACAAAACCAGATCTTCTGAAAGCAATGCTTTTGTATGTGTCCTTGTTAAGTGATATAACACCAAATACGTTTTGGTTTCTATAGTGAGTTCCCTTTATCAGAAAGCCAACTTTTTAACTGCTTATCTCCAGTGCTTTTGTTTGCCTTTTGCTCACCCTTCCTAAACCATATAAAAAGATCAGAGAACCTGGTTGAGACTTCTTTTTCAGGAAAGCATCAGTTAAGGACTCTAGGAAGGACAGCATCTTTTGTTCTAGTTCATGATGGATTGGCTCCAGCTGTTCTTCCTTGATCCTGTATCACTTTATCAAGGAGCTGCTTTTCCTTTTGCACTTCTGTTTAATTATCTCTGCATTATGGATTCATTTTCCACTCAGGCCAGGTAGGTTTGATGGCTAATTTTGCTCTTATGTTTAGGTTGGAGTGCACGTGTGAATATTAAATAATAATTACACTGGTCATTTTTAAGTTATCATCATATCATCACTGCCACTGATTACTGATTGCTTGATTATGCATATGTCTAATAGAGTGAATGAGAACTGGAAATTGACCTCATGTCTGCCCTGACTCAGCTAAGTTTGATAAGTTCACATTAAAAGGGAAAAGGGTGAAAATAAACCAGGGAGAGATGAATGTTGGGATGATATAGATCCCTCAATGGATGCATCTATAAATTAACCATGCACTCCAGATGTTCTTGAATAGTCTTAGTTTCCCAGAATTCTATTTTTCAATAAAATTAAATTTTATTAAATATGATTTTTCAAAGTGCCTTTGTATGATTTCCCAGAGAAATGAAATAAGTCAAAACCAATTTTCTTAGATTAATTTTTTTCTCAACCTGGGATCTAATGATTATTGTCACTAGAGATTTGATGGGCTTCTCTGATAGCTCAGTTGGTAAAGAATCTACTTGCAACGCAGGAGACCCTGGTTCGATTCATGGGTCGGGATGATCCACTGGAGAAGGGATAGGCTACCCACTCCACTGTCCTTCAGCTTCCCTCATGGTTCAGCTGGTAAAGAATTCGACTGCAATGAGGGAGACCTGGGTTGGGAAGATCCCTGGAGAAGGGACAGGCTACTGACTCCAGTATTCTGGCCTGGAGAATTCCATGGACTGTATAGTCCATGGGGTTGCAGCTAGGCAGACATGACTGAGTCACTTTCACTTCACATCAGAGAGTTGATAATGATTAAAATGATTTTTTATAACCAGTCAACTCAATACATTAGAGACAGTCCCTATTTTGTAAAAAAGTTTTATGAAAAAAAATTTTTTATGGTATATCCTTTTGCAAAGTTAAAATTCATTGCCAAAGTTCTAAATCCTAATAATTCACTTATTTCTGAAATTTGGATTTTTACATATTGGGGGTTCTTATGAAAAATCTGGCTATATCTAACAATCAGGATGGCTGAGTTTGATTAAACTATGGTAGACTATTACATGTACACAGCTAGTTGGTGGCTCCGTAGCTTTGCTTCAGAGATAAAGGAAGCAGTTGTAAAAAAAAAAAAAAGCTTCCTATTGAGGAAGAATCACTAACAATAAAGCAAAATGAATGTAAGAATAAAGGTTAATTCCCACAGGTTAAGATTTCTGGCTTTGGAGTCAACTTGATGAGTCCTGGGCCCTCTCTTCCTGAGTGTTCTTGTATATGTGAATAAACTTGGCCTTTATCTGTAAAATGGAAATGACAATAATAATAATATAATCCTCATGGGATTATTTTAAGGATTAAATAGAGAAATTTCTTATAAAAGGATTATTGGCCCAATGCCCAGAATAAAATAAGCACTTCAAAAAATCATGCATCTTGCATTGTACACGTGTAGACAATTTTTTTCTTTTTTTTAATTGTTTTTTAATTGGAGTGTAACTGCTTTACAGTGCTGTCTTTGTTTCTGCTGTACCATAGCATGAATCAACTCTAAGTATACATACATCCCCTCCCTTTTGGACCTCCCTTTCCCACACGCTTACCGTCCCATCCCCTCTCGGTCATCACAGAGCACTGAGCGCCCTGTGCTATTCAGCAGATTCCCACCAGCCGCCTGTTTCACACATGGTGGTGTGAATATGTCAGGGCTACCCTCTCAGTTTGTCCCACCCTCCGCACCCTGCTCTGTGTCTGCAAGCCCATTCTCTACACCTGAGTCTCTATCCCTATCCTGCAAATGGGTTCATCAGTACTGTTTTTCTAGATTCCATGTGCATGTGTTAATAAACAATATCTGTTTTTCTTTTCCTGACTGAACAGTGCTTACAAATCCCCAGGGCAGTTGCTTCAGGTTTCACTTGTGCTGCGTAAGGAATAAGTGTTTTCCCTTATTTTTCAATGGCGAGGGGGCGAAGGCTTAAACCACAGTGTTCAAAGCCCTACACATAGGCTCAACAAGCGGTTCAGGAAGGGCCAGGGCCTGTGGAATGGAGCCTCTAACACTGAGGAATCTACATCTCCCTCAAGAAAGGAAGACATCTTTGCCAAGGCGTTGTCTGTCCCAAGCACACGAGCCAAGGAGCCTCGATCCACACCCTGGGGCATATTCATTCATGTTTCCTGTCCCTGACTCCTCGGTCCCTGTTTCAGATGGTTTCGTCTGACCTTTTTGTTCAGATTTATTAACTTGGCACCAACTAAAAGGAAAAACCAAACAAACCTCCATATACTGTGGCAAGAAGAGCTGAATCTTCATTATGTGGAATCTCCAGGGCCTCTACTGGTCCTCGAGTCGTCCACTGGCTTCCGAGGGAGGCAAGCTCCCAAACCATCCATGTTGATGTGGATATTTACAACATTATAAAAAGTGCTAAGTCATGAGGCCTTACAGTGCAGCAGGGTGGATTAAGGGTAGACATAATGACAAAATCACATGATATCACTTACTCGTGGAATCTAAAAGAATGATACAAAGGGAAGTTATTTACAAAACAGAAAAACTCACAGGCACAGAGAACAAACTTATGATTACCAAAGGGGATAGCTGGGGGTGGGGGAGGAGAGAGAAATTAGAAGTTTGGAAGTGACATATACACACTACTATATATAAAATCGGAGAAGGCAATGGCACCCCACTCCAGTGCTCTTGCCTGGAAAATCCCATGGAAGGAGGAGCCTGGTAGGCTGCAGTCCATGGGGTCGCTAAGAGTCAGACACGACTGAGCGACTTCACTTTCACTTTTCACTTTCGTGCATTGGAGAAGGAAATGGCAACCCACTCCAGTGTTCTTGCCTGGAGAATCCCAGGGACGGGGGAGCCTGGTGGGCTGCCGTCTATGGGGTCGCACAGAGTCGGACACAACAGAAGGGACTTAGCAGCAGCAGCATATATAAAATAGATACACAACAGGGGCCTACTGTATAGCACAGGGAACTGCATTGAATATCTTGTAACAACCTATAATGGAAAAAAATCTGAAAAAGGATATATGTGTGTATTTAACTGAATCACTTTGCTGTACACCTGAAACATTGAAAGTCAACAATACTTCAATAAATTAAAAAACAAAACGAAACAAAATATTATACTGACGGTAGCAGCTTTACTCGAATAAGGATATACGATAACATTTTATTTCTATGAATTTGAAGAGTAGGCTAAACTATGTATACAGATGACAAAAATTATTAAATGATACACAAAGACTTTGGAATTTTCAAACACTTATTATAGAGAGGCATTGGACTTCCCTGGCAGTCCAGTGGTTAATGCTCCCAATACAGGGTGCATGGGTTCAATCCCTGGTTGGGGAACTAAGATCTCACATGTCACGTGGCAATAGTAATAATAACAATAAATTTTAAAAGGGAGCCACTGAGCCTATCCCTCCCCTCAACCTTCCCTCTGAAGGCCAGGGCGGTGATACTATGTCAAAGGGAAGAGACCCATCTGGCTGAGATGACATCCAGAGCCCTGCTAGATCCTCAAGCCTAGACTCCCAGAGCTTTTGGGTCACGCAGCAGGCACAGGGCTGTGTGTCGCCCTACCGGGAAACATTACAGACCTGTCCCCACAGGACTGTTGGGGACAAATGTTCTCACTGCTATGGTGGACACCAAAGAGGGGTGACCAGGCAGGAATCACGGTTTGCCTCTCGAGGAAGTAGTTCACAAATCCACCATGCCTCCCGCATTTCTCTCCCACGCCACTGTGACTTCTTTAGGGGTGAAGTGGGGTCCACCTCCATTGGGCTTCCCAGGTGGTTGCCATGGGGACTGACTCCTTTGTGCAGTGCTTGAAGGCGGGCTCAAGGCCAGGCTGTCGTCTGTGTTCCAGGTACCTGTTCCTCCTGGCGGGAGGCGGTGCCCTGGCTGTGGCTGCTATGGGTGCCTTCGCTGCGCTGGTCTTCATCCCTGCCCTGTGCACGGTGGTCCTCATCCACTCGCTTGGCCCCCAGGATGTCCACAGGCTGACCTTCCTCTTTCAGATGACCTGGCAGACGCTGTGCCACCTGGGTCTGCACTATACGGAGTATTATCTGCAAGAAGCTCCTTCTACAAGGTAAAGCAGCCCATTCCTGCACTGGTACCGAGCCCACCAGGGTTTGCTTCCACCCAGATGGTGGAGCGGACCTGGGCACTGAGTTCAAATCCGAATTCTTCCACATCTCAGCAGTGTGATCTTGAGTGAATCAGTCAACCTCTCTCAGCCTTCATGTCTTTTTCTGAAATAAAGGATGTGTGTGTGTGTGTGTATGTGTATGTGTGTGTGTGTGTGTGTGTGTGTTGGGGGATAACAACACCTATCTTGCAAGCTTCTTCCCCTGGCACACAGGGGCTGAGGCTGAGCAAACAGGCAAGTAGAGTTACTGCCAGGAGGAGGGAGAGGAAGTAGGAGATGGTAGAGCTGAAGGATCGTCGGCAACAGGAGATAGAGGGCGAGCTGCAATTTCACTCATATCTGATGTTAATAGAATGTGTGTCTGCGTCTTTGAAACCTCTCAACTTAAAGGTTCATATGTAGGGGATTTATTGCATAAACCTATTCTAGTAAGGGCTTCCCTCGTAGCTCAGTCAGTTAAAGAACATGCCTGCAATGCAGGAGACCCGGGTTTGATTCCTGGGTTGGGAAGATCCCCTGGAGAAGGAAATAGCAACCCACTCCAGTATTCTTGCCTGGGAAATCCCATGGACTGTAGCCTGGGGTCAAAAGAGTCGGACACGACTTAGCGACTAAACCACCACCATTCTAGTACAGTACTATATAGCTGATTCTGTTAGTTGAGTACCTAGGCTAACTCTGTTGGACTTAACGAACAAATTGGACTCACAAATGCTCTCTCTGAACAGAACTTGTTCGTATGTAGAAGACTTACTGTTAAGTGTAAATGTATGACTGATAGCCTAGTAACTATCATGAGCTTCCTACGTAGCACAGTGACTGGTACCAGCTGTAATTATCATTGTGCCCGAGAAAGAGGGTGAACCAGGAGTCCCAGGCCCCCACCTTCAGGTGACTAAGCAGAGGACACCCACCTCAGTGTAGGTAGTTTAGACACCCAGCTGGCATCCTCCCTGCTGTTTTTCAGTAAGACAGGGAAGGTCCAAACTGACTGTCAGCCTCTGCCGAATTTCTACACACCTGCTCCGCCAGAGTTTTACTTTCACTGAGACACAACTCTTCCATCCCCTAGAAGAAGAGAAGTCACCCAATCCAGGAAAGAAAATCAGGTGCCAAGTGAAGTCTGCTGCTAAGTCGCTTCAGTCGTGTCCGACTCTGTGCGACCCCATAGACGGAAGCTCACCAGGCTCCCCTGTCCCTGGGGTTCTCCAGGCAAGAACACTGGAGTGGGTTGCCATTTCCTTCTCCAATGCATGAAAGTGAAAAGTCAAAGTGAAGTCGCTCAGTCGTGTCCGACTCTTAGCCACCCCATGGACTGCGTATTTTCCTGAACCAGTGAGATCAGCAGGATTAGAGGGAAGCAGGCGCCTCTGCCATCCTGAGGGCTGCTGCTCCCGGCTCCACGGTCTTGTGGTGAACTGGAATGGTGACCTATCGAGGGGAGGGTCACCTCTCTGATTGTAGCTGCCGTTGGCTCCTGCACTTTGCCATCCCTCTGCACCCAGGATCCTTTTCTTTATTCTATTTTCACCAAAGGCTCCAGGGCTTGCTTCTCTAAGGTGAAGGCACGATGGCGGGTGGGTAGGGAGTGGGGAGTCCTGACTGGGATGTGGTGACTTAGGGCTACCTGGGGGCGCTGGAGGAGCAAGTCGATCAGGATCTGGCTGGATCGGAAGGAGGCTGAGCCAGAGCTGAAGTGGGAAGATGCATTTGTTTGCTCTGGCCCTCGTACAGAGGGCTGTGGACAGGTGGCTTCAACAACAGACATTTATTTCCTCTGGAGGCTGAAGTCCAAGGTCAAGGTGCTGGCAGGTCCGGCTTCTCTGGAGGCGTCTCTCCTTGACTTGTAGATGCTTCTCCCTGTGCTTTCCCACTGTCTTCCCTCTCAGTGGGTCTGTGTCCTGATCTCTTCTGAGGAGACCAGTCACCTTGGACTAGGGCCCACCCTCACGACCTCATCTTACTTTAATTACCTCCTTGAAGACCCTGGCTCCAAATACACACATCCTAGGGACCTCCAGTGGTCCAGTGGTTAAGACTCCCTACTCCCAATGCAGGGGACGCGGGTTCTATCCCTGGTTGGGGAACTAAGATCCTACCTGCCATGCTGCTGCTGCTGCTGCTAAGTCGCTTCAGTTGTGTCCGACTCTGTGCGACCCCATAGACGGCAGCCCACCGGGCTCCCCCGTCCCTGGGATTCTCCAGGCAAGAATACTGGAGTGGGTTGCCTTTTCCTTCTCCAATGCATGAAAGTGAAAAGTGAAAGTGAAGTCGCTCAGTCGGGTCCGACTCTTAGCGACCCCATGGACTGCAGCCCATCAGGCTCCTCCGTCCATAGGATTTTCCAGGCAAGAGTACTGGGGTGGGGTGCCATTACCTGCCATGCAGTGCCCCCAAAACCAAACCAAAACAAAAACGAATAAACAAATTGAAAAAAAAAACAACACCCACATTCTGAGGTGCTGGAGATTAAGAGTCCAACATATGAATTGAGGGTGGGGTGGACATGTTCAGCCCTTAACAGAAGGTGAGTGAACAGGGGTTAGTGGCTGGTTTGCTTACTGTTTGATAAGTCAAGTAAGGAGGTCAGTTGTCCTTCAGTTCTCAGACACAGAAACAGCATTGGTTGGGAAACAGAACCATTTTCTCCCCAGAGGACAGCAATCCTGATTGTCACTGTAATTGTCATTAATTTTCTCCTTGACAGTCCTGCCAGCAGGATCTTCTTTACTGTGAGGGCGAAGAAGGAAGAGCTCAGGTGGCTGCTTAGGAACACGCCTCGAATTGCTAATGACTCAGCGCACACCTGGAACCTCTAGCATGACTCACTGTTCCTCAGCTCAGATCCCAAAGCCTGCAGAATCTTTCATTTAAAAAAAATTTTTTTTTATTGGAGGATAATTGCTTTACAATGTTGTGTTGGTTTCTGCCGTACAACAACTCAAACCAGTATATGTGAAAATTATATATGTGAAAAGTGAAAAGTATTAGTTGTTCAGCCATGTCTGACTCATTGCAACCTCATGGACTGTATAGTCCACCAGGCTCCTCTGTCCATGGGATTCTCCGTATACATCCTACCTCTTGAGACTCCCTCCCACCCACACCCACCTAACCTACTCCTATTGGTCGTCACAGAGCACCAGGCTGAGCTCCCTGTGTTACAGAGCTTCCCACTAGCGATTCGTTTCACACGTGGTAGTGTATATAAGTCAATGCTATTCTCTCAATTGATCCCACCCTCTCCTCCCCCCATTGGGTCTACAAGATCATCCTCTACATCTATGTCTCTATTCCTGCCCTGCAAATAGGTTCATCGGCACCATTTTTCTATATTTCATATACATGCGTTAATATATAACATTTATTTTTCTCTTTCTGACTCACTTCACTCTGTATAACAAAGCCTGCAGAATCTTACAGTCCAGATCTTCAGCTTCCTAGAGTCTCTTCATTCCTAAGGTTCTGTTTCTTCTGTGGCAAATTTCTCCCAGGTCCCTGATCCTAATCTTCATAAGCCACTCTCAGAGATAACATATTCAATGTTTCCCCCATAATATTCCTTGTTTTTCTTTTATTGCCTCTCTGACTAAGGATTCATCTCTCCATTTACCCTTCCATCCTGTGGCTCTGAATTAAGTCAAGAGTCTTTGGGGAAGCACTGTAGGCTATTAGATTGGTCTTACATGCTTTTTAAAAAAATTTTTAAATGTTTGGTCACCCCTCCCCCCATGGCATGTGGGATCTTAGTTCCCTGAAGAGGGATTGAACCCATGCCCCCTTCATTGGAAAGTGGAGTCTTAACCTCTGGATCTCCAGGAGAGTCTCAGATTGATCTCAATTGTCTAGAGCCACCCATTTCCCCAGGGATCTTGTTTGAGCAATTGGAAGGGGCTAAAATAAACTATGGAATGTTTTACTTAAAAAAAAAATTATCTCTTTCAGGTTCTGCATCACTCTCTCTTCGCTCATGCTCTTGACACAGAAGGTCACATCCCTGTCTCTGGACATTCGTGAGAGGAAGGTGGTAGCACCATCAGGACGCATCCCTAACAAGAACTCTTTGTCTGAGCATCTGCGTGCGGCTCTTCCCTATCTCAGCTACTTACTCTTCTTCCCTGCCCTCCTAGGAGGCCCACTGTGTTCCTTCCAGAGGTTTCAGGCTCGAGTTGAAGGGCCCAGTAGTTTGTGGTCCAGGCACTCTTTCTGGGCTCTGACCTGGAGGGCGCTGCAGATCCTGGGACTGGAGAGTCTGAAGGTGATCGTCACGGGGGTAGTGGGCGCGGGGGCAGGACTCAGCGGCTGTGGGCAGCTGCAGTGCGTCTTCGTCCTGTGGTCCACGGCAGGGCTCTTCAAACTCACCTACTACTCCCACTGGCTCCTGGATGACTCCCTCCTCCGCGCGGCTGGCTTTGGATCTGAGTTAGGTCGTAGCCCGGGTGAGGAGGGACTCCTCCCCGATGCGGACATTTGGACGCTGGAAACGACGCACAGGATAGCCCTCTTCGCCAGGAAGTGGAACCAGAGCACGGCTCGGTGGCTCCGACGCCTGATTTTCCAGCAGCGCAGGACCTGGCCCTTGTTGCAGACGTTCGTCTTCTCGGCCTGGTGGCACGGTCTCCACCCGGGACAGGTGTTCGGTTTCCTCTGCTGGGCTGTCATGGTAGAAGCCGACCACCTGATTCACGCCTTCGCCAGAGTGTTCATCAGCTCCTGGCCCATGCGGCTGCTCTATAGAGCCCTGGCCTGGGTCCACACCCAGCTCATCATCGCCTACATAATGCTGGCCGTGGAGGCCCGGAGCCTCTCCTCTCTCTGGCTGCTGTGGAATTCTTACAGTAGTGTCTTTCCCACGGTGTACTGTATTTTGCTTCTCCTGTTAGCAAAGAGAAAGCATAAATGTAACTGACATCTTTCCCATCCCTCCTCTCATATGCCCATGAAACAGACGTTAGAAAGTACCAGATGGCACCTGTGTGCATGTATTTGCACTTTTCCATGATAAAAATTGTTTTTTTTTTTTTTTTAAAGTGATGTATGTATATACCTGATGTCTTGACATGGAAATCTGTGTATCTACTTTAATGATCTATTATTGATGCTGATACTGAGGATCCAGAAAGGAAAAAGACATGATCTCTTCCCTTAGGGGTTACAGTTTATGTGTGGAAGCAAAGTTTAGGTTTAATATGATACATAGAAATATAAGGTACTTTAATGTTTATACATGGAATCTAGAAAAACGGTACTGATGAACCTATCGCAGGGCAGAAATAGAGACACAGACATAGAGAATGGACTTCTGGGCACGGAGAGGGAAGGAATGGGTGGGATGGATTGAGAGAGTAGCATTGAAACATATACATTACCATATGTAAACTAGATAGTGTGGGAAGTTGCTGGATAACACAGGGAGCTCAATCCAGTGTTCCGTAACAACCTAGAGGAGTTGGGGGGTGCAAGTGGGAGGGAGATTCAAGAGGAAGCAGTTCAGTTCAGTTCAGCCGCTCAGTCGTGTCTAACTTTGCCACCGCATGGACGGCAGCACACCAGGCTTTCCTGTCCATCACAAGCTTGTCCGGCCCTTGCTCAAACTCATGTCTGTTGAGTCAGTGATGCCATCCAACCATCTCATCCTCTGTCGTCACCTTCTCCTCCCTCATTCTATCTTTCCCAGCATTGGGTCTTTCCCAGTAAGTCAATTATTTGCATCAGGTGGCCGAAGTATTGGAGTTTCAGCTTCAGCATCAGTCCTTCCAATGAATATATCAGACTGATTTCCTTTAGGATGGACTGGTTTGATCTCCTTGCCCTCCAAAGAACTCTCAAGATTCTTCTCCAGCAGCACAGTCAGAAGGCATCAATTCTTTGGCACTCAGCCTATTTTATTATCCAGCTATCACATCCATATGTGACTACCGGAAAAACCATAGTTTGACTAGACGGACCTTTGTCGGCAAAGTAATGTCTCTGCTTTTAAATATACTGTCTAGGTTGGTTATAGCTTTTAGCAAGTGTCTTAATTTCATGGCTGCAGTCACCATCTGTAGTGATTTTGGAGCTCAAGAAAATAAAGTCTCTCACTGTTTCCATTGTTTTCCTGTCTATTTGCCATGAAGTGATGGGACCGGATGCCTGATCTTCGTTTTTTGAATGCTGAGTTTTAAGCCAGCTTTTTCATTCTCCTCTTTCACTTTCATCAAGAGGCTCTTTAGTTCCTTTACGCTTTCTGCCATAAGGGTGGTGTCATCTGCATATCTGAGGTTATTTATATTTCTCCCTGCAATCTTGATTTCAGCTTGTGCTTTATCAAGTCCAGCATTTTGCATGATATACTCTGCATATAAGTTAAATAAGCAAGGTGACAACATACAGCCTTCACATACTCCTTTCTCAATTTGGAACCAGTCTATTGTTCCATGTCTTTCACTTTCATCAGGAGGCTCTTTAGTTCTTCTTCACTTTCTGCCATAAGGGTGGAGTCATACGCATATCTGAGGTTATACAGCTCAGATATGTATATGTATATACTTATATACATGTATGTATATGTATATATGTATACATATATAGCTGATTCAATTTGTTGTACAGCAGAAACTAACACAACACTGAAGTAATTATCTTCCAAGTAAACCTAAATTTTAGAAAATATAAGGTGCTGTGAACAAAATGGAAAATGGCATCTACAGATGGTTTCCAACTTACAATGGTTCAGCTTATGACTTTTCAACTTTACAACAGTGCAAAAGCAATACATATTCAGTGGAAATCATCCTTGGAATTTTTATCTTTTCCTGGCTACTGATTTATGGTATAAGGCTCTCCTGGGGTGCTGGGCAGAGCAGCCACAGCTCCCAGTCAGTCACAGGATCATAAGTAACTTGAAACTTCCCTGGTGGTCCAGTGGTTAAGACTGAACTTCTAATGCAGGGGCATGGATCTGATCCTTGATCAGGGAACTAAGATCCCACGTGCCGTGCGGCACAGCCAAAAAAACCCCAAACCACCAAGAATTTGAAAAATTTGGTCTAAAAATGGCAAGGCTGATGTTATCTCTGAGAGATATGTTAATAAACTGAAAATCCAGCAGACTAGATAAATAATCACTTACCTAATTACTTAAAATTATTTAAATTACTTAAATACAAAACTGATTCATGAAATATATCCCATGAAGAGACTGATAACAAGAAGTAAACACTGTTTTAGTACAACTTTGAGGGTCTGGTCCTTTTTCTTGGCATATAACTTCCTCTGTTTCTTCTTCTATTAGGATTTAAAATATACTGAGAGAAAGAGGTCAGGACCTCCAAGTTCCAGTGAAGCAATGTCATTTTAACTAGCATTTTCCTAGCACGCCCACATCTGTGGGCCACCTGAATTATTATCTAATTTATTTTTTTTCTTCAAATCAATTTTAACTTACCTTACTTTTAAAAACTTTTTTTCTGAGTAGTAACGTTGGCAAAAATTGGCTTTGGTGTACTAATTTTATTCTCCTCTTGAGCTCACTAAAAGAAACACATCGTTGCTTGAGCGAGAAATGTTTGTGTACTGCTTAAAATCATCTGCTTATCCCAGGATTAGGTTTGTCTCACCAAAGAAAGAGTTATACAGGTTTCTAAGCTTTCAAAACAGAACATTTTCATCCTCAAAATATAAAATTGCAAAAAGCTTTTAATGTCTAAAATTTAACAAAGGTAATACTAAGAAGTTATAATATATATACACGCATAGATCACTTAGAAAGTTATGTCAATGTCACTTGCTATCATTAAGGCAAACAGCCCTTGATCTCAGCACACAGGACTTAGTGCAACAAGTGTCAAGTGCCTTAAACAGATGGGATGAATGTGTTGTGGCCTTGACCGGTGCGGTTCTATACTTTCTCTCACTACACTCAATAGCCCAGAGGAGACAACGTGGACAAATGGGGTTTCCAGCATGGGGCACAGGCAAGGAGGTTACAGTAGATAGCCTGCTAAGTCACTTCAGTCGTGTCCGACTCTGTGTGACCCCATAGACGGCAGCCCACCAGGCTCCCCCGTCCCTGGGATTCTCCAGGCAAGAACACTGGAGTGGGTTGCCATTTCCTTCTCCAATGCATGAAAGTGAAAAGAGAAAGTGAAGTCGCTCAGTCATGTCCGACTCTTAGCGACCCCATGGACTGCAGCCTACCAGGCTCCTCCGTCCGTGGGATTTTCCAGGCAAGAGTACTGGAGTGGGGTGCCACTGCCTTCTCCTGTAGATAGCCTAGAGGGTGTTATTAAGAAGGAAAATAGGGACTTCCCCAGTGGCTTACCGGTGAAGAATCCACTGGCCAATGCAAGAGACACAGATTTGATCCCTGATGTGGGAAGATCCCACATGCTGTGGAACAACTAAGCCTGGAAGCTACAACTAGTGAGCCCACGGGCTGCACCTATGGAAGCCCGAGAGGCCTAGAGCCTGTGCTCAGCAACAAGAGAAGCCACTGCAACGAGAAGCCTGGGCACCAAACACAACTAGAAAATAGCCCCCGCTCACGGCAAAAGGCCGTGCAGCAACGAAGACTTAGCACAGCCAAAAATAAATACATAAAATGATTTTAAAAAGGAAAATACAGTATTGCTGTATAGATAGCCTATTACAACTTTTTAACATCATTTAAATTTTTGAATCATGTACATGTTGCATTTATCAAACCATACAGTAATAATATATATAAATGCCACTGATAATACACAATAAAAATTATTTGTAGTGGTGTAACAAATCTAAGACCGTCACAAGCACTGAAATGGCAACCTTAAAGATTAATCCAGAGAAACAAGTGGGATGGTGGTGCTGGTGGTCTCATAAACTCGGAGAAACATTAATCACTGCAGCATTATTTATTATAGAGAAAAATATTTAGCATGAGGAAAATGATTAAGCAAATTATGATGGCCTCTTTCAGAGCTATTAAAAATAAATGCTTTTTCTAGAGGTACCTCTGGGGAGCTGGCTACGTGGATGTATGTGTTCCCCAGGTTATGAAAACCCTTCAAGCTATACACTTAATATCCATACAACACACATACATACACACATACCCCCCCAAAGATACACACCAAAAAAAGATCCATGCAAGTTTCTGTATATATGCTACACTTTAACAATTTTAAGTGAATGCTTTTAATAATTAGGGAAATGTATATAAGAGAATGTTCAGCTTTAAAACGAGTTGGTTAATGATGTATTTTAAAGTGCAACTTGGTCTCCCCAAATCTCTCTCCCTTTCTCCCAGGGATCATTTCTGCTCCTCTGATTGGTTAGAACCAGGACATTTGCTTCCTTCTTTTTCTATTTCCATCTACCAGGAAGAGTTTCATTTAGCTGGAGAGTATAAAGAAAAAGAAAAAAGAAAAAAAAAAGACATTTAAAAAAGAACAATGCAATTTGAGAGAATTACTCTGAGACATAGACCCTGGAACTGTCTGTCTGCAGGGGAGATCCTTGGGATCCCCAGAAGGGCAGAGAAAAGAGACTGTGTCTTCTCTCCCTTCCTAGTTCCCTTTGTTAGGACTCAGCTCTTTCAGTACAGGATCCTTGGTAACTTTAGTTTCTCTTTCCTTGAGTTGCTGATTATCACTCCCAAGACCCTGCTCACAAACTCCCAAATGACCTTGACACGTGACTGATAGCACCTGCTCATTCTGCTCTCTTGTTATTGACCTTATGGCTCTGACCTTGCTGCCAGAACTGGATTTTTTTTCCTCTCATTTGATCTAGAAGTAGTCTCCAGGCCACCCTTACTTTCTATCTCTTTCTGGCTTGTATGTTGACAAATCATGCTTATCCTCTAGAAATGCAAGGAAATGGCCATAGCCTCTGCCCTATGGGCAGTAGCCCTGGACAAATGAATTAGATTCTGTGGGACAAACACTAGAGTCAGTCCCTGGAGGGCATACACTTCCTGACCGCTGGCCTCCTGCCTTCTGTGTGTGTGTTAGTCATTCAGTCATGTCCAACACTTCGTGACCCCATGGACTGTAGCCGGATAGGTTCCTCTGTCCGTGGGATTCTCCAGGCAAGAATACTGGAGTGGGGTGCCATTCCCTTCTCCAGGGTATGTTCTTGACCCAGGGATCAAACCCAGGTCTCTGCATTGGCAGGTGGATTCTTTACCGTCTGAACTTTACCACGGAAGCTTTGGCCTCCTACCTTGGTATCTGCCAAATTACTCTAAAGGGTCTGGGAGGAGCCCTGACAGATCCTCCCCACAGTCCTCCACAGAGGACCTCATCTTGTTGTTTGAAAGCATCATCCTGTGAGATTCTGGTGATTAAGAAATCCCTAAAAAGGGGATAAGCCGTAATTGACAAGCTCAGAATTCTCGTGTTGACACAATCAATAAACGATCTGTAACAATGAGTAGGAGAGGGTTTTATTTGAACCAGGCTGAGGACTAGCTCAGGAGGGCAGTCTCCAGTAAGGAAGAGAGTAGTCTGGAGAAGCATGGTTTTCACTATAGTTTTATATCGTGTCAAAACGTAGAGCCTACGTCAAACATGACCTTTTTTCAAGGTTTCAACAGATGGTTACAGATTAGCACGTACACAGTGAGTCAGCAGGATCCTGGCCCTGGGAAGGCAAGCTTATCTTCAAAGGAGTGGAACGTTGGCATCACAGGAAGGGGAGTTTATAAGGGCAAAAACCATAATGTTACAGTTAGATGAACTTTTTATTAAGAATTACAATTGGAACTGGCAAAAATTAAGGATACTTGTTGAGTAAGAACTGATTGGGGCCCTAAATGGTTGCATAGTTACAAGGGGGGAGGACTCGAAACCACAAGGTTGCAGCCGGCAGGTGTTGTTCTGAAGACAGCTGGTGGGGTCCTTGGGTTGGAACAGTTCAAAGAAAGTTCCTGTTCTCAGAGAGGCAGAGAGGTGTCGGAGATCAGATCCTCAGTGGCCACCATTTTCATACACCCAAACTGTGATTACTCAATTATAATTTCAATTTGTCATCACAAATTGAAATCTTAATTAATTAAGAAAATACTTAACAAAAATAAACTACAAACTTTGCTTTCCTAAGAGGACCAAGGAACTATAGATGCTAACATTTGTCTAATGAAATAACACGGCCTTAATAAATATTCCGTGAAAACTTGAGGTCACCTCTCACCCTATTGTTTTGGATTCGCAAGTCCCACCCCCTTGATGCATGTGCGGCCATGCACTCGTGCTGGCATTCTTTTAATCTGTTGGCAGATGCCATGACCAAAAGGCAGCCAGTGGCTCTAAATGGGCACCCAGGTTTAGTAATCCACCTCAACTGTTCGATGTCTCCAAAGGTGATGATCCGATCTGGCTTTTTTCTATCCAAGTAGTTTAATAAAGAAACTGGAGGATTCAAACTGTTGATCCATCAATCTTTGACTCATCAGTTCCGTGAGAATTATGGAAAAGGAGGCCCAGATGGAAAGTGTTGAGGAGTATGTCCTGGCAAGAATTTGGGGATCTTGAAAGTCAAGTTCTTCTACCTCTGCCCAAAGGATGCAACTCAGCCCATGTGACCGACACCTTGCAGGCAATGAGCTCTTTTCCTGGTTACCTAAGGGACCCTGGCAGCCAACCTGCCAACCCTGGGTGAAGGGGAGTAGATCAAACAGTGAGGAACAGGTTGATGGTGAAGCAGATTCAATGGCTGGGAAAGAACAGATCTGACAATCGTATTCATGGGAGCATGGTAGAGACCAACAGATTATGGGCATGGGCATTGCAATGACCAATTGCTAGAAGAGAATAAATAGCAATCATGAGTAATTATCCTGAATAAAATGTCAACTATTAGACTAATAGATTCAAGTCACTTCCAATACATTCTTCTTTACGTGTTTTTATAAATTAGCAGATGGTACAGAAAACTTGGTTTCCTCTAATCTCTGGGTTCAGCAGATAGGGGAAGGGGCAATGATTATTTTTGATAAAAACTTTCTCAACTGTCCCTATTTCCAAAATAATAAAACTATGCGAAAAAATTGAACACAGGCTTCACCAAAGAACAGACACTTCATTTTTGGCTATTAGGTATCATGCTGTTATTCATAATAACACCAGATTCAGAGTACTTAAATAAAAAAAGAAATTAAAGTACAGGATAAGAGGGTTAGGGACAGAAGAGAAATAAGGGAAGAGTGGTCAAAAGAAGGGTGCTGGTCTGTGGTTCTGAATTTTACTTCCTACTCTTGAGATTGGGCTTCCCTGGTAGCTCAGACAGTAAAGAATTCACCTGCAATGTGGGAGACCAGGTGCCTGGGCTGGGAAGATCCCCCGGAGAAGGGAATGGCTATCCATTCCATTCTGGTCTGGAGAATTTCATGGACAGAGAAGCCTGGCAGGGTACAGTCCACGGGGTCACAAAGAGTCGGACACGACTGAGTGAATTTCATCTGCACTCTTGAGATCAGGCTTGGCCACCCACTCCAGGCCCTGGTCAATGGGTGGGTGGAGCACGTGTGCCCCCAGGAAGAAGTTCTAAGAACCCCCATGTGGGTCTCCATGTTTGGTCTCTTCTGCCAAGAGCTGTCAGCTCAGGCTCCCAAGAGAAGATGCCAGAGGAGAGCCAGCCATGATGGACATGTGTGTGTGAAAGTCAGTCAGTCAGTCATATCCAACTCTTTGCAACCTCATGGACTGTAACTCACCAGGCTCCTCTGTCCATGGATTTCTCTGGGCAAGAATACTGGAGTAGGTAGCCATTCCCTTCTCCAGGGGATCTTCCCAACCCAGGGATCAAACCTGGGCCTCTTCAATTGCAGGCAGATTCTTTACCATCTGAACCACCAGGGAAGCCTGAGAATACCGGAGTGGGTAGCTGATCCCTTCTCCAGGGGATCTTTCTGACCCAGGAATCAAAATGGGGTCTTCATGCATTGCAGGCGGATTCTGTACCAGCTGAGCTACCAGGGAAGCCTGTTATGGACACGTAGTGAGTAAGAAATAAACCTTTGTTGTGTTTCACTCTGAGATTTGAGCAGTTGTTTCTTCTTGCAGCAAGTTGAACCTACCCTGACTGGTACAGGAGGATTTCCCAACACCTCTGGTCCCAGTTCAAAGATCAACTATTAGTTTCCCTAGTGGCTCAGATGGTAAAGAATCTGCCTGCAATGCATGAGACCTGGGTTCAATCTCTGGGTTGGGAAGATACCCTGGAGAAAAGAATGGCAACCCACTCCAGTATTTTTGCCTGGAGAATTCCATAGACAGAGGAGCCTGGTGGGCTACAGTCCATGGGGTCACAGAGTCAGAAATGACTGAGCAACTAACAACGTGACCGCATAACATTAATGAATATGCCAATAGGCAAATCAAGGTTTTTCTGATGCAGAATGCATGATATTCTGATGATACCAAATCCTGACATTTTAGTACTTTCATGGATAGAAGTAGGGGAAACTGGTGTTTGACATTATCAATAAATTTTTAATTCATTTTAACAGCGCTTGTTCAGGGTGATGGAAGAAGCAACATTTTGATGAACTTCTTGGCCACATGAAACAAAATCTTCCCTCTTGGATTAAAAGAGTTGAAAGGTTCATGTGGTTAATTATGAGTAACCCTATCTTCTCTAGGGGCCAAGTTGCATTTGCGCTGATTGTTGTGTTTTGGAGGTGGGGTTTGGACTCAGGCAAGGGGACCTTGTCCAAGAATCCCTCCCATCTAGGGGAGGTAAGATGGTGCTGGCAACTTGGGACAGGTCAGTGCCAGGGAGGCAGGACTTGGGGCAGCCTCCAAACAAGCCCATGGCCAATAGACTCTAGAAGCCAGAGTCCAATGCCCAGTTGTATGGTTGGTTTCTTTTTTGTGGGGGGGTAAGGGTGGGGGAGGGGAGGGTATATAGTAATACTCTTCTTCCTCAGGCCTTCTGTTAAAAATTATGTAAAGTTACAGCTGGGCTTTTGATGTGCTTTGCAGGATCCTATCCCTGGTTTTAAAAGTGAAAGTGAAACTCACTCAGTCGTGTCCAACTCTTTCCAACTCCATGGACTACACAGTCCATGGAACTCTCCAGGCCAGAATACTGGAGTGGGCAGCAGTTCTCTTCTCCAGGGGATCTTTCCAACCCAGGGATAGAACCCAGGTCTCCTGCAATGCAGGCAGATTCTTCACCAGCTGAGCCACAAGGGGACAAAAGTCCACGGTTGGGGTGCAGGATTTCAGGAGAAATTTGCAGCTTGTAAAGCAATTCAGATCAGATCAGCTCAGTCGCTCAGTCATGTCCGACTCCTTGCGACCCCATGAACTGCAGCACGCCAGGCCTCCCTATCCATCACCAACTCCCAGAGGTCACTCAGACTCACATCCATCGAGTCAGTGATGCCATCCAGCCATCTCATCCTCTGTCATCCCCTTCTCCTCCCGCCCCCAATCCCTCCCAGCATTAGAAGATGGTAAAAGGTGGCTACAGAGAAGTGGAAGCCAGCCCAGGGCTAGAGGTTGCCTGAGGTATGAGTGACAACCAAGACTAGTTTATGCAACATAGAAGAATTCCTAGAATTTCCAGGAATACTTTGGAAGAGGAAAAACATAAAAGTAAGAATGTTAACTGTCACATAGGCTAGAGGCTTGAATGGTTACTTATGAGCTTGTTTAGGATTCTCTAGCCGGGAAAATTCCATGGACCGAGGAGCCTGGTAGGCTGCAGTCCATGGGGTTGCTAAGAGTCGGACACGACTAAGCGACTTCACTTTCACTTTTCACTTCCGTGCATTGGAAAAGGAAATGGCAACCCACTCCAGTGTTCTTGCCTGGAGAATCCCAGGGATGGAGGGGCCTGGTGGGCTGCCGTCTATGGGGTGGCACAGAGTCAGACACGACTGAAGCGACTTAGCAGCAGCAGCCCCTCAGTTTCTGCCTACTTCCTCTATAATCACAGTCACTTTATAGATACAATGTAGTAGAGAACTTCAAGTTATTTTCTTCTGTTTGTTGTCACTTCACCTTCCTTTTTTAAGGGAGGATATGTTTTTTAGGGCTTCCCTGGTTGCTCAGTGGTAAAGAACTCACCTGCCAATGCAGGAAACATGCATTCAATCCCTGGGTCAGGAAGATCCATTGGAGAAAGAAACGGCAACCCACTCCAGTATTCCTGCCTGGGAAATCCCATGCACTGAGGAGCCTGGTAGGCTACAGTCCATGGGGTTGCTGCTACTGCTAAGTCGCTTCAGTCGTGTCCGACTCTGTGCTACTCCACAGACGGCAGCCCACCAGGCTCCCCCGTCCCCGGGATTCTCCAGGCAAGAACACTGGAGTGGGTTGCCATTTCCTTCTCCAATGCGTGAAAGTGAAAAGTGAAAGTGAAGTTGCTCAGTCGTGTCTGACTCTTATCGACCCCATGGCCTGCAGCCTACCAGGCTCCTCCGTCCATGGGATTTTCCAGACAAGAGTCCTGGAGTGGGATGCCATTGCCTTCTCCCCATGGGGTTGCAAAAGAGTGATTAACAATAATTTCTAAAAATTTATTTTAAAAAATTGATGTATGGTTGATTTATGGTGTTGTATTAATTAGTTTCAGGTGTACTGCTATGTATATTTACTTTTTCAGACTCTTTTCCCATATAGGTTATTAAAAATGCTAAATATTGTTTCCTGTGCTATACAGTAGGATCATGTTGTTTATTTTACATATAGTACCATGTATATGTTACTTCCAGTTTCCTATTCACCTTCCTTTTCATTTACTTTGTGGTTTTGATGTCTGGTTCCAAGCATCTATGGAATGAGTAAGTGCTGATGGTGGCCGTGTATTGTTGCAGGTGGGAATCTAAGCATCTCATGAGATGGGGTGTGCTTCTCCCCTCCTTTCCATCCATGCAGACAGCAGGTTCTAGGTTCAGTCTCAGGACAGGATGCCACAGGGAGAGAACACATTGCAGAAAAAGGTTTATCAATAATAAGTTTACTGTATTCATCGTATCTTTGAGTCTAATCTATTGTTACAGTTAGAAGAGCCTTCAGGAAAAACAGTTCTCCAGGGTTCAGTCCTGGGGAATCCTAATTGGGTTTGGGTACGAGAAATGTAAAATGTTCTGTGACTTGACTTCCATCAACCTGATTTTGTATGACGCTTGGCAAGACCTTCTGGGCCAATGGATGGCTCCAGTACTTGGAACTGTTATGCATGGAGGTCTTTTTGTGAACTGTTCCCCTGGAGGTAAATTCTGTGAATCTGTCTTCTTCTATTGGGCTCTCCTCAACTGCTTGGTTATCCCTGCCTGGGCATTCCCCTTTGAGACCCCTGGGTGGAGCGTCTGCCGCTCTGGAGTGAGCATTCTGCCTAAGGGTAGGTGCAGTGTGTTCACTGCCAAAAAAGACGTGCTGCCAAGCAGGGTCTCTTGGTGGCTGGCCTCCTGGACTTGGATGTTCCCATTCTCCCTACTGCAGGATACGGGTTCTTCCCACCCTAGAGCCCTAGAGGGTGTGAGACGGGGATGGGTGTGTGTCTGGTGTAGGTGGACCTGCTGGCCTGGCTGCTTCTGCTGCAGCACCCTGTGTAATCCCCTTGTGACTTTCCTCTCTGTACATTGTCCAAGCCTGTCCTGGCCCCAGGTTCCACCACTTGCAGTGGTACCAGGTCTCCCCAGCAGGACTGCCACCTATTAGGGTAGTGTTCACCCACGCACCTGCCACCGGCGTTTCAGGCGGCAGCTTCTCTCTTCAACTCAATCCCTGATGGCTTCATTTTCTCAGGGATTTCTTAGCTTCACATCCACCATGACTTCCCCTTCTTGCTTTAAAAACGTTGGGCAATGTATTTCTCTGTTCTTTTTTAAAAAAATGTGTACCACATCTCAGTTCCAAGACAGGAGTAGAGGGGGTGGTAGGATCACATGTCCTTATCCACCGGAAGCACATGTCACAGCAGCTGGCAGGGTCTATTAGAGTCAACAGATCTCCTAATTTCCCCAAAGTACTGCGGCACTGACAGGGAACAGGAGGTTAACAGTATTTCCAAGAGGTACTATGAGGCTGACAGTGATGTGTCTGCAAATAGATTATCTAAAGAGACTGGATTTTTCAGTTTGTCTCCTTGTGTGAGAAGGCACTGCTCATCAGTACAGAGAACTGCTATGAGAAACAGTAAAAACGGCTAACGTTGAACAAGCACAGCTGCTGTGAGCCCTCTGCATGTCATCCTTGAACCCCACAAGCACCCTATGAAGTAACTACTACGATCACCCTCCTTCTACGGATGTGGATATGAGACCCAGAAAGGAGAAAAACCACACTTGTGTGACATAGCTAGTTTAAGAGCTTGGGGCCAGGCAGTCTGACTCCAGAGCCCAGTGTAACCTCAAGGACAAGACATGTGCTACCATGTCACCCCTCAAGGAACTGACAAAGCAGTTACAAGGTCAAAGGGTCAACAGTACTGTCTTGTCTGGTAAAGGTTTTAAACAAGGCAGAGGATGATATCCCTAGGTTACACCTGGATGTAATGAACCAGTGGTTGGGACACGGTGTCCACCTCTGCCGTTTACTTTTCACACCCTCCCTCATTACATCTCCTTCACCCCAAGCCCCTGACATGCACAACTGACAATTTGGTAGTCACCCTTGACTCTTCGTTCCCCCGCACAAATTCATCAGTGGATCTGCTTGATCATTTAAAATATACCCTAAGTCTCACCACCTCTCACATCACCGTTGTTATGTGGGACCCAGAGATCAGGGTCAGAATCAAGAAGCCCCTGCGATCATTGCTGCTACTGTGCCTGCCGCCTCCTGTACCCCAGGGAGCTGAGGAACCACGGCCAAGACGCTGCCCTGGAGACCCGCTCCACGACCCTGCCCGCAGCAGGACAGGAAACTCCCTCCACTTCAGCTTTGCTTCCCTAACCGTTTCTTCCGGTGAACCCACACACTTCTCCTTTGGCGTGCACAGGATCAGCTTCCTGTGGTCCACTCTTGTGTCTTAGCTCAGTAGACTTCTAGCTCCAAGAGGGACCCCGTGCCCTCATCTTTTTATGTTCCCCAGGAGTATCTAGAATGCAGTCCTTTAGTACATAGGTTTCACTGGGAACAAAGATCTTTTCCAGGATTGAGCTTTTTTGGGGAAGGCCACACAAATTGTCTTGTGGGATCTCAGTTCCCTGACCAGGGATTGAACTTGAATCCAGGCCCTGTAGTGAAAGCGCAGAGTCCTCACAGCTGGACTTCCAGAGAATTCTCAAACCAAGCTTTTCTTAATCATTAGGAGACTAACATCCTTTTTCACTGCCATACTCATAACTTGGTTTTAGAGCTGATTCTTACCTATGTTTTGGAGCATGATGAAAATAAGGGAAAATCTATCCAACTCAGTTTAATTCCAAGAAATTGTTCAGCTGTGAACAGTTTTAGAAACAATCTTCAATGTAAGTATACCTAGCTTTCAGGAAAACATCTGCCCATTTTGGAGGTTCACAAGTCTACACAAGTTCATTGACACTTATTCCACACTAGAGTTACATAATATTAAACATTAAACTGATTTGACAAGAGAAAAATACCTTTCTGATGTTAAATGCCAAAGCATAAATCTAAATGATAAAGTACTGTTGTTCAGTCACTAAGTAGTGCACGACTCTGTGTGACCCCGTGGACTGTAGCCCATCACACTCCTCTGTCCATGGGATTTCCAAGGCAAGAATACTGGAGTGGGGTGCCATTTTCTATTCCAGGGGATCTTCCTGACCAAGGCTTTGAACCCACGTCTCCTGCTTTGCAGGTGGATTCGTTACTGATGAGCCACTGGGGAAGCCCTAAAAGTACTGGGTTGGCCCAAAAGTTCATTCATTTTTTTTGGAAAATCCAGAACGAAACTTTTCGGCCAACCTAATATTAATGCTCTTAGAAATACATATGGGAATACTTGTTTGTTCTATAAAATTTTATTCTATTTGATGGTTCCTATGGCTATAAACTGTGACAGTTTTTCTTTTACAGTATTAGCCATTCTACTGAAATAAAAAATTAATGACTTCTCCTTTTAGTATTGCCTCTAAATACACAAAAGAAAACAGAACTATAATTGAAAGAGGAATGTTTTATGGTCTTCATTATTTGATTTCCCCAAAATCATATTAAAGCAGACTCTAAGACCCTGTAATTTGAATTTTTTAAAATATATAATGAGATTATAAGTAGGACAATTTGGGACAAGATTGTTTTTAAGATTCATTTTTGATAAAAGAGAACACTGCTTCTCTCTGTTCACACTGTACCACACAGATCAATTTTTTTAAAAAACATTTACCTGTTTGAAATGTTTGGGAAAAGCAAAATGCTCTAATGACAAACAACAATAAATTATAATAAAATGTGAAGTCATAAAAAAGAGTTCTGAAAATTAAGAACAAGTACAACCTTGACATCAGATGGTCAGTAGTCTTGTTATGTCAACAAAACCTTCTATGGCTGTTTTTTTAAAAGGTTAGGTCAAAGTTCTACTCCTCCAAATTACCAGTCCTTTGACTACAGCTCAATATTATATGGCTTCACTGTAGTATTTATTACTACAGTTTCACTTTTATTTTGGAAGTGAAACTTCTGCAAGATTATCAACTAATGTCCTCCCTGCTTTATAGCACATTCTTAAAATGGATAATGCACTCAGCAACTGAAGTGTGTTGTACGTTTTCATTTCAAAAACACCCACAAACTAAAGCAGATATTTAAAATCTTTATTGTTTCATCATCAAAAGTTCTCTTTCCATAGAAGAATGGCAATGCAGGGTCAGTGCATATTCTATGGAAAATTCAGCCCTCAAGTAATTTTAGCCTAGAAATCAGAGACAGCACTATGTCAAACTAGTGTGCAAGGTCAAAGACACAATGCTGCCAGGGCAATTATTATACAGAAGAAATCCGCAGCTGCTAGAAAAAGAGTCTACGGCCAAGTAAATAAGACAGTAGCAGTGCACCGCACTGGCATTCTAGAACAGAAAACAGGGAAGGACCAGAGACTGCACTTTTGGCAAAAAGAAAAACTCGAGCAGATCACAGGCACTGAGCTCCCAACGCTCCCTCCAGCTGCCTGCTCCACGCAGCTGGCCCTTTGTCCTCAGGCCTACCTCGTGACACCGCAAGCCGCCTTCGGCTTGTGTGCAGATGTGACAGCCACACGCAGGCATTTCATCCTGCTGCCCATCTCACGGCTCAAAGTAACAACCTGGGTTGGGCAAAGAGGCCTTGAGGCATCTCTAGTAGAAAGTTGAACAAACCGACAATCTGTTCCCATTTTTTTTGAGAAATCAACTTTATAGAACGAGATAGTTGTAGTGATTACTGTTTCATCTGAAGGCAAAACAGATTTTTAAGTAAGTATACTGAATAAACATACAAACAAATGTCCTTAACAAAATACTGTCAGACCTGGACTGTTTTCAAAACTCCTGAAACAAACACTGATCATTGCGGGAGGGGCGAGTGATCATGACAACTTGATCATGCCTGGTTACTGGGAATCTGGGGGTCAGGTTTGCGTCTGAAGCTGCCACACAGCTGGATTTGGCTGCTTTGCATGAATTCACACCATCAAGGCCATTTATAAAACGAAACAGTGTATCTCTGAGGGTGAAAGAAAAAAAAATGTTGAGAAGTACACAGGAAACTCATCTTAAGTATTTTAAAAACACATATGATACAACCTTAGGGAATAAGTACTACCGTTTCCATATTCTAGATCTTAAGTTGTTAATATATGACTGTCAAGACTAAGAAGTCACTTGTTAATCACCTCCAGGCCTTCTGTGTGGGGCAGGAACACTCTGAATGTATGGCAGAGCACTCACCTCTAATTTAAGGTGTTACTAAACTGACCGGGAAAATTTACTTTACTGAATATATATACAATGTATAAAGTCAGTCACAGGAGGAAGCAGGAAGAGGTATTCTAGTGTGCAGGGTGCAAACATACTTTCCAGTGTCAGTACAGTTCCACGTGTGTCCCTTCACCCAGGTAAAAATGAAACCCTGAAAGATCAAAAATTTCACTTATAAATAGAAACAGGATTTTTAAAAAATGGAATTTCAACCTTGTTTCTTCCTGCCATGCAGCTCACTCTAACTATAATAAACATAAATAAAAACCATGTCTCAAAAATCTGTTTTTACACCCTTACCTTTAACCCTAAGTTCTTCTAGCAACTGAGAATAAAAGCACTCCTTTGCAACAATTCCATAAAATAATTTTCAATTCACAAAACACCTGCTTTCTGGCAAAACCAGCAACTATTATGGAGGGCATGGCATTAACACTTGGCCCCTCTGAGGTATAAATGCAGCTAGATTTGCACTGAGTATATCATCTATAAGGTATGCTAATGGTCTGCATGTTTGCATAAAATTGGGAGTGATGTCATCCTGACTGAATGAAAAATTTATTTTTATAACTATGTGTAGTAATGGAGGTTAAACAATTTTAAGGGAAAAAAAATGTATTTAGCCCAGTAATAGCCAGCAGAACTCTAATGCCTAACCAATGCAAATGGTTATTACATTTAAAAAATGTTTAACATTGCATATTGATTAAAAAAAAAGAAACTGAACAGGAAAAACACATAAATATTTTAAAATCAGCAGGACACCACAAAAAGCATACTAGAGATAAGTGTGAAATCAGTCAAGCTCCTCTAAGAGAAAATCCTTTTAATCCTTCAGCAAGTCTCTGTGAAAATAGTATGCTTACAATACAAGTGAGAAGGGAGCACCTGGAACACCCCCGAGAGGCTTGCTCCACTGCTCAGCATCACTGCCCTGTCTCCTGTGTGCGCGGACGGCCGAGAAATGACAAGAAGTCCATGTGACAAGAGTTCGGTGATTCCTTTCACCACTGCTGCCAGCTGAAGTCATCATTGCTTCCAAAGACCAAGAAAAAGCCCAGGATAGTTGCAAAGATGACAGTGTTTCCTGTGAGGACGAGTGCACAAGCTCCCCACTCGATCTACGGATGTAAGACAGAAATGTTCAGTTAACAGACATGAAAAACAACAAGGAAACGAAAAGCGATCAAGGCTCCAGTTGTATGCCAACCACGATCCAGAACAAAGACGACTTGTAATGATGACTCTGACACTGCTGAACATGCAATGGCTGTTCCTGTAGACCTGGCTGTTCTTGCAGACCTGTGATTCCCTTACAGAGACAGACAGGCATGGAAGATAATCATTTTTGAAAAGCAAGCTTGACTTCTGGGTTATGAAGAGGCAGCAAAGAATTCTACGATTTTCTGTTTTCAGAGAAGTTTGCTTCAAATCTTCCTTAGTGAATCTAAAAATTTCATCTAGAGAGCAGATTATAGGCATGCACATGTGCTCGTGTATGGTCTATTAAAGAGGCAGGGGGAGTGACTGCCCTCTGTGTGTGGAAGGGTGGCCAGCTTGTCTTCTTTGCCGTCTCCATCTTCCTAGACACAGAGGAGCGAATCTGACTGCTGAGTCAGGGAGGTCTCTTCTATTCTTTGGTACCTTCCCACCTGCAGAGATTTCCTCGGGTCTTCAAGGTTGTAAGCTGTACAGGGTAGGCCTGGGGTTGTGCAGCACTGGGCGAGTCCGTGTCCCCAATTGTTATCTATTTAAATTCTTGGCTGCACCATGTGGCATGTGGGATCCTAGTTCGCTGACCAGGCATTGAACCTGGGCCCCTGTATTGGGAGCATGGAGTCTTAACCACAGGACCACCAGGGAAGTCCCCATGTGCCCAATTCTGAGTGAAGTGCTGGCATGCCAACTGCTGCTGCCAATGCATTTCAGTATTTTTACCAATTAACAACAAAAGTAAGATTTTTCTCTCTCATCTTCTAGGTTCCTATGTCTCTCATCTCTTTTTCATGTTACTTAACAGACTTTTTTTCCTGAGAAAAACTGAACTTGGTTTACTGCAAAATCGTGAGTAGGAGAATGTTGTCACTTACCAAATTTGCTCTGGCAAATACGATAGGGAGGCCAAAAGCTGAGACCACAATGCCTGTTGTAAGAAATATGGCGAGTTCCTTACAGGCGTTACTCATAGCATCCGTATCGTCTACTAGTCTTCTTGCTATGCAGTATGGAATAGGTGAAAGGATGTAGAAGAACAGAACAAAGAGGGGCCAGTATTGGCTAGAAAAGGAAAAATAAGTTAATGTAGTTTTTGCTGTCTTTGTCATTTTCCTACACACAGAATATACTCTTTTTAAAAATAAGGACCAAGGTATACTGCAAAGTACAAATATGACATAGTTTAAATATAAGCTATAAGCTGAACACCGAAAAAGAGAAACATTTTGAGTCACAGTATTCCTCAAGTCAACTATGATACATTGATTAAATACTTCTTAAATGAAAAGAAAATGCTTTATGATTTGTAACAGTTGGAATTAAGGCCCCAAATTAAAAATATTTTTAGGTTATAAATAAAATGGCATTTGAAAAATGGGATTGTTAACAGTAATTTTTAAAATTCAAGATTCATAACCTTCACTTCTAAAATCCTGCTTTGGCATGAAGCTGGAACACCCCCAAACTTTCCTTAGTTCACTAGGAACTCCCAAAACATTGCATACAGAAAACGAACTGAAAGTAATATCAAGACTTTCAATCAGAATGTCAACTTTAACACAATAAAAATCATCTAGCTATTGTATTGTGCCATGTCCTTTCCTGGTTTGGATGATATAAAACACTTATGTAAGGCATTACTGCTGGGAGAAGATGGGTGAAGGGTGCCAGGAACTTCTCTATGCTATTTTTGCAGCTTCTTGACAGTCCATCATCATTTCAAAATAAAATGTTAAAATGAAATAGATGGCTTTTAAAACTGCCATAAAATACATATCATAATGGAGATTTGCTTGTACTTAGAGGCTCATGATAAACAAAGATTTATCTGTGTTTCTCCTAAAAATCTTTTGCTGAATATTTTGAGGACAACAAAAAATTACAAATGGGCACAAGTTTAAGGGAAAACACATGCAAAAAATACAAAAGGACAAGTGAAAAATCAAGGTTACCCGTGTCTTCCCTGTCTTTTCTTTCCCAGTTCTACTGGTGTGGGTCTTTCCAGATTCCCATATGGATAAACTTTAGAGATACGAATGAATCACTGCACTTTTAAATTTAATAAGATAGCCTGCTTAACAGATTAGTAATCACAGCTCTTTTTTGTCCCTTATAAGACGACCTGGTATTTCCATCAGTGGATGTACTAATTTATCATTTTTCTTTTGATAGACCTTTAGGATGCTTCCAGTTTTCCTGTTGTTGTTGATATTATAAACAAGGCTGCCATGAACATCCATACTCTCCCGACTACACGTAT
The DNA here is from genome assembly GCA_935064755.1 of Tragelaphus eurycerus. NCBI lineage: Eukaryota > Metazoa > Chordata > Mammalia > Artiodactyla > Bovidae > Tragelaphus > Tragelaphus eurycerus. The sequence continues at coordinate 2,474,970 of CAKXYN010000034.1, read as the reverse complement.
CTTTGTAAAGATCTGCAAGTAGATTTGTATGAGTAATTCTAAGAAGTGGAAGGATACGTTTTGAGAGCGACAGGCAAACTGGTCACCCAGGAGACTTGTACCTGTCTCAACTTCCACCCACAGTACATGACAATGCTTGTCTGTCCCATCTTTTACCTTTGCCAATTGATTTCATGTAATTTTAAAAAGTTTTTGTATTATTTACTTATGGCTGTACTGGGTCTTCCTTGCTGTGCACAGGCTCTCTCCAGCTGTGGCGATCGGGGACCACTCTCCAGTGCCATGGCTTCTCCTGCTGCGGAGCACAGGCTCAGCAGTTGTGCCACATGGGCTTAGGTGCCCTGCAGCATGTGGCATCTTCCTGGATCAGGGATCGATCTCCTGCGTTGGCAGGAGGATTCTTTACTGATGAGCCACTAGAGAAGTCCTAATTTTGAGTGAGTTTGAGTATATTTTCACGTTCTTATTAGCACACAGCAGTCCTTTTTACGTATTTGTTGTTCGTTTTTCTATTGTGCTGTCTGTATTTTTCTTACTAATTTATCCTATTAATTAAAAAAATTCTGTCTTATAGAGTAATTGTTTACATAACTTTTTGTCAGTTGCTTTGACTCTGCTTACAGTTTTTTGTTTGTGTTGAAAAAGACATTTTACATTTTCTTGTCTGTAAGTTAATCAATTGGTTCTCCAGATGAAGCAGTAGTGATGGGTTAGCATTTCGCTATCTGGCCATTAAAAACTCAGCAGTAGTCCAGGAACAATAGCCAAAGTCTTTCTACACGCTGCTGTCCTAAATACTTTCAAACAAATTTTAAGTGAAGACTTAAAAGTTTATCCTTAACAAATGACCATTTCTCAGGTTTACTTCTATTGCAGTAAAAAAAAAAAAAACCAGTGTTTTAACTTTAAAACTAGGGCTTCCCTGGTGGCTCAGTGGGTAAAAGTAGAAAAATGTTACACTTAAACACAAAAAGACAAAAATGTTACATACTTGTATATTGGGAGGGCACATCCAAGCATTAAAAACATCAGTCCAATTGCTCCTCCAAAGGACAAGCTAATCAAAGCTGCAGAGTAAATAAAAAGTCAAACAGAAACAGCAATTAAATCAACATTTATTTTTATTAACATTACTATTAGCAGTCAGAATATTCCCTGAAATCCCAGAAGCAAAAATCAAGACAAAACACAACAAAAAAGCAAATGTATTAGTGCTGCTGCTGCTAAGTCGCTTCAGTTGTGTCCAACTCTGTGCGACCCCACGGACTGCAGCCTACCAGGCTCCCCCGTCCCTGGGATTCTCCAGGCAAGAACCCTGGAGTGGGTTGCCATTTCCTTCTCCAATGCATGAAAGTGAAAAGTGAAAGTGAAGTGACTCATCTTCAAAAGCTGGAGTTATCTTGTCTTGGAATAATTTGAGGCATCTTCAACGCAAAATACAGAGATAGTGATTTTCAAAGCCCTGACAGATGGCCGGCACATTACCACATTCCCAAATTAATGGTCCCACGTCAAAGGAGTCCCATCCCAGTCTGCAAGATCAATGCTCCTCCAGCCTTTAGTATGGTATTTGTTGTCTAGTCACTAAGTCGTGTCCAACTCTTTGTGACCACTTGGACTGTAGCCCTCCAGGCTCCTCTGTCTGTGGGATTCTCCAGGCAAGAACACTGGAGTGAGTTGCCATTCTGTTCTCCAGGGGATCTTCCCCATCAAGGGATTGAACCCAAGTCTCCTGAATTGCAGGCAGACTCTTTACTGCTGAGGCATGGGGGAAGCCCAGTGTGATATGACATTTACTTCACAGATCTCTACAGTTTTCAAAAGCAGTCTGTGGAGAAACCCTGCAATCAGCTTTATTGGACTTTAGAGGCCTCATCTATGGGAAAACCTCTCCTGATCAGCAACTGCTTCTTGCACATACACCCCTGGCGTGTACAGATGGAAAGTGTTCAAGGGTACCTGTAGTCAATAATCTCAATTAATTTTGCTACAGATCTTTAAATAGCTTGCAAAACTACAGCCAGATTTCTTTCCCTAAGCTGCTACACATCAGAAAATATTCAGGATTACAGGTACAATCCTTCAGTTGTATCACCATTTTAAGACATCATCACAAGCCATAGATGCATTCTGGAGGCGAAATACAGTTTCTGAGGTCACACCCAAACAACACACACACACCCCTATACAAAGCATATATTTTAGAAAGTGTTTTCACATATATCAGTGAGTAGACACAATGTTCTTGAAAAAGTATAGTTAATCAACAGTCTGCTGCTGAGTCACTTCAGTCGTGTCCGACTCTGTGCGATCCCGAAGACGGCAGCCCACCAGGCTCCTCTGTCCCTGGGATTCTCCAGGCAAGAATACTGGAGTGGGTTGCCATTTCCTTCTCCAATGCACGAAAGTGAAAAGTGAAAGTGAAGTCACCCAGTCGTGTCCAACTCTGAGCGATCCCATGGACTGGAGCCCACCAGGCTCCTTCGTCCATGGGATTCCCCAGGCAAGAGTACTGGGGTGGGGTGCCATTGCCTTCCCCCAATCAACAGTCTAGAATTAAGCAAAGAAATAAATGATCGATTTGAATCCACATAACCTCTATTTCCGCAACTAATAGTGGCTAAAAGAATAACTTTCTTTTTTTGTCCAACGATGCAGTCTATTAACCTTAACAGAAAAATTAAAATTCAGAAGAGCTGTCAAAAGTCTACAAGTTAGCAAGACAAGACTCAACATATATAAACCAAAATTAACTCTTAAGGGGTTAAATGCTGCTCAGAATTAGATATACTTCTCTGAATTAAAATGTTCATAATCAAGGACACCCACAGACATGGGAGCTGAGCAGATTTAGTTCTTATTCTGATCACTGATGTAGGTCATGTCAACCCTGAACACATTTACTTCGTCCTTAATGCCATTAGATTTTCAGTTGCACAAGGAAAATAAAAATATCTGCACTTTAATTTGTGGCAAAGGAGGAGCTTTAAGTTTCCAAGGGAATGCGACGTCAACAGTGAGGTAAATACTGAGTTTACCATGTTTTGCTCAGTTCAAGACAGGTCCTCAGAAGCTGGTCCTGCTTGCCTGAGAGGACATGCATTCACCCCAGGCTGCACCCCTTGGCCTCTGCATCTGTACTGCCTTCTTTCCCCTCCTGGAAGTCAGCGGCTCTCTCACCACAGGCCCTTTGCATATGCTATCCTTTCTACCTCAGATCCTTTTTCATTCACTCATTTCATTCAAGAAATGTCTATAGAGAGCCAAATACCTAACAGGTACTGGGGTGGTGTTAACGAACAAGGCAAGGCTGTGAACAACTTAGGAGCTTGCACTCTTATCCCAGCTCTGGCCTCTTTCTGCCACATGAGCTCCTGCTTTTCCTTTACATCTCAGCCCAGTTACCTCTTCCTCAGTGAAGTTTTCGAAAAGTCCCTGACTAGACCCATTCCCCCTATTAAGTTTATTTATTCCTTCACTCTGCAAATATCTACTGAGTGCCTCCTGAGTGCTGCACACTGTTCTTAACACTGGAGACAGGGCAATGAAAAGAAATTAAAACTCTTGCTCTCATGCTTACGTTCTAGTGGGAGAATAAATTGATTTTTTTTTTAAAGTAAACAAATGTCAAATGTTATTTTTTAAAAAAAAACAAAAACCAAGGGCGTGGGAGTGCTATTCTAGATATATCAGCCTGGAAGCCATCTCTGATGAGCAGACATCTGGGCAGAGATCTATGTGAAATGAAGAAGTGAATCAACCTTGTGGCTATGTGGGGGGACATTTCAGGCTGGGCACACATGCAGAGGCCCTCTTTGCTCTGGCATGCCACCCCTGTACTCATTTATCACAGCAGCTAGGTTTTTTGTTTGTTCTCAGAAAAAATATAATTTTATGTGTCATCATCAATTAATAATTTCCTTAAACTGAAGCGTAAAATTCATGCTTGGTAAACAAAGATTAGTAGAGTAACCGATTTTGAATACATTTAAGCTATTGAATTACCATGACATTTGGACAACCAGACATGAAAATGGTTCAGTATAAATGTGTATGCAATGCTATACAGATTTGTTTCTCTTTCCTTCTAAGCTGTTCACGCCACAAGAGCAGAGAATAGAGGTTTTCTACTGATTCTCAGGCCTCAGCTCTTAACACTCCATAATAATTATGTGTGGAATGAACGAAAGGAGGCTGAAGGAAAAGAGACAGGGTGGGGAGATGGAAAAAAGAAGACGTGAGAAGAGAGCCCAGTGCAGCTGAGAAGAAAGAGTTGCAAGTGAGAGTCGAGAGGCACTGGGGCCCAGCTCCTATCAGCCACTTACAATCTGACTATGAAAGTCATCTGAGCGTCAGTTCTTTCCTCTATAAAATAAGGGTTGGACTAGGTCTAAAATGCAAATAATTCTCTGAACACTAAGATACTTGTTACAAGACATGCTGAAGAAGTAAAAAAAAAAACAATAAAAATAAAACCAATTCCGCTTTTTGAAAGGCAACTGCCTAACAGCTCAGTTCATAACTAGAGTAACACCTTATGTGTACAAAAGCCGTTTATGCAGACTATAGCTTCACAAACAAACCTGGAGGAAAACAGAGAGACTGCACAGATGTCACAAAGCCCACATGTTAAAGCTCACATTCTTTACCCTCTTATTCAGAAGTTATTTATTTGATTTTTTGTGACAATTGTTGTATGTTGGAATGAAACCTTTTATTTTAAAGAATCACCTATGCTCAATTATACATATATATTTCAATAGGCAATTCATGTACCCAGAACAAAGTTAAGTGAAAAGTAACTTTCCTTTCCTGGAAGCAATTACTGTTATCTGTATCGTTTGAGCACCAAATTTTGTAAGCTTATTTTGCTTCCCATATTGAAAATGATGAAAAACAGGAGGAAGAGCTGCAGACAAGAACTGCCCTCTAATTGGAGGGAAGAAACTGGAAAAAAAAAAATTCCAGTTAAATCAGGCATACAAAATCTCAAAAAGCATACCAGATTTGTGATAATCTTGGCCAGGAGATTAGTAACCTTAGAATTTGGTTGCTGTGGTTAACACTGTTCTATGACAGAGAAAAATTACTTATATTCTTATCATCAAAAAAGAGTCTAAATTCTTTTTAGTGTGCTCTTAAAAAGTTAATGACGACTTATTAGAAAAAACAAACAAACAAGGAACTGAAAACAGATAAGATTTAGGTATCAAAAGATTACTTTGTGTGACATCTCACCTCTGGGTCATACTGTGTAAGATAAATACCAATGGGGTTAGATAAACTGCTCAAAAAGAGTTCTCAAAAGTGTAAATTAAAGTTTCTCCAGTCTTATGAATCAACAACCAGGTTGATGTATATACAAATCTCGCCATCTATGTATAAACGGTTGTCCTAGATGACAGATCAACAAGGCAAAATTTTACACTGTAATTAAGTGATGCAACATTCAGAAAGCAAAGCTTAGATGAGTCTGGTTTCTACTCCCAAAGCCTCCAGGTTAGGGGTGGAACAGGCCAATTACCTGAACTCTCAAGACACTAGGTGTGGTTTCTGTGATTACAAAAAGATTGGAATAGGAGAAAGGACCTAAACTGGAGTTACCAGAAAAATCCAATATGTAACAAAGTAATAGATAAATGGATTCCCTGGTGGCTCAGACAGTAAACCGTCTGTCTACAATGTGGGAGAGTTCGAGCCCTGGGCTGGGAAGATCCCCTGGAGAAGTAAATTGCAATCCACTCCAGGACTACTGCGTGGAGAACCCCATGGACTGTAGAACCCCATGGACAGAGGAGCCTGGTAGGCTACAGTCCATGGGGTCGCAGAGTCGGACACGACTGAACGACTTCACTCAATAAACAAATGACTTGAGAAATCAGTCCAGGATTCAATTGGTAAAGTATCCACTTGCATTGCGGGGACCTGGGTTCGATCCCTGGGCTGGGAAGATCTCGTGGAGAGGGGAACGGCAACCCACTCCAGTATTCTGGCCTGGAGAATTCCATGGACTGTATAGTCCACGGGGTCACAAAGAGCTGGACACGACTGAGTGACTTTCACTAACATAAAGATAGGTCAACAGGAAGAAAACAGCCTGATAACAATCACAACAATCAGAAAACTGTACTGAAACCAAAAGTTTAAGTACAATTCTGTTTGAGATACTTTCTGCTGATTAATACTCACCTACCCATAATTACAAAGTTATTTTGTTGAGAGAGAGACTCCTATATTGACAGTACAGAAATGGGGAAGAACTGGGAAACTGACAACATCCTAAAAATCACATTTCTACCATGACTACCTTTCACACAGGTATTTTAAAAGGTGTGTTATAGTTCAAAAGGAGACAGGAAAGTTATCCCAGCTGCTCAACTGACAAAGTTTTCTACCGGAAGTGTTTCCAGACATTATAAATAAACAAGAAACAGTAAACATGTGACTGGGGAAGAAACTCAGCAAAAGCTGTCCTTGAAGAAAAGAAAAAACCACAGAAAAAACACTGTTACTGAAGTTCTTCACTTCCTGCTTGCCTGCCCTTCAAACAAAGCCGCAGGTCAGGAAATCAATGTAATTCGTTGTCAAGAATTAAGTTGAAAATGTTGCTGATGGTTATTTGCTTCTAACCTAACAAAACCACCAAACAGCTGGAGGAAAAAAAAAAAAAAAAAAGCAACATTCTTTTTTAAAGGAAATAGACAAATAAAACGAGAACTTTTTCATTGAGTTTTAATAAAAAATTCTTTTACCTTAAAAAACCCCCTAACTTAGTAAAAACATTGAAATGTGAAAAAGCCTCAAGGTCCAACTGTGGAGACGGGAGGGAAAAGGAGCCCTTTGGGGTTGCTCATGGACTTTACATAGTCAGATCAACACCACAAATCAAAACGCATCCGTTTTAGGAGCGTGAAGCTCAGAGTTCGGGTCCTGACGCGGATGTGATCGCCGAGGTTTGAGAAAGAACCATCCCTAAAGCCCTTCCAGCGCACTCCTGGGGGCTCGGTTCGGCTCAGCATCCGAAAAGATCGCACTTGTGCCTTTAAATGGGAAATGACACCGATTTTCCATAACTGGCATCTCTGGCGGCCTCCTCAACCCCCTCAAAACCACACGGTGCCGCCTCGCCCTCGGCTGCAAACTCCTGCAAAACGCGTGTGTGTGGAGCCGAGCGGCTGCGGGACTCCGAACGCCCGGCGGGGCCACTTCAATTCTTCGCACCGGGGGGCGACGGGCGGGAGCTAGGCGGCCGAGCTCTGCTCCGGGCGGGGGCTGACGCGGGAGCCGCCGACCCTGCCCAGTCCTTTCCGGGAGGCCGCCGCGCCCACCGCGGCCCGGAGGCCGGAGGCCGGAGGCCGGGGTCGCGGTCGGGGGGAGCCGGGAGTCAGCCGCCAACGCAGGGAGCCCCGCGGCGCGCGCCGGGTCCCGGGAGACGGCGTGTGGGCCCCGCGTGGGCCCCCCGTCCCCTCTCTCGGGGCGGCGGCCCAGCCCGCCCGGGCTCAGCGCCCCAGGCCCACCTTTGATGCCGGCCATGGTGGTGACGTCGCTCCTGCCTCCGGGACCCGAGGCGGCGGCGGCGGCCTGGAGACCGTAGACGCGCGGCGGCGGCGGCCAGACAACACCCGGAAGTGCGCGACGCAGCACTTCCGCCGGCGGCTTGCGCTCGCGCGGGGGCGCGGGGGGCGCGAGGGGCGCGCCGGGCTGGGCACCGTGGCACCAGGCCCCTTCCTCCTCAGCTGCGCAGTTGTGGGATCGTCGCTCTCCAAGGCTTTCCGCCCCCGTCCCGGTTCAGTGGCGGTGGAAACACCAGCTTGATCCCGAAGCCCCCAACGGGCATCCTGCAACCTCCCACATCCTTTGAGGAGAAGGAACGCGACTGGGAGCCGTCCCCTTGGGACGCGTGGTGTGATGCCTCTGGGGGAATCCTTTAGCGTTCTTCAGAGGGCACCCAGTTCTTTTTCCACTCCATCCGGTAATAAAGGAGCTGTAAGGCCAGTTGGGTGGCCTGCACTTGGCTCCTCACTTTCTGATTCAGAACCGGGGTTCTGGTGAGACCCACCTCCCGAAGTAGGAGCGGCGGAACCCAGTAACAGGTGGGATTTAATACAAATACTGCTGCTGCTGCTGCTAAGTCGCTTCAGTCGTGTCCGACTCTGTGCGACCCCATAGACGGAAGCTCACCAGGCTCCCCCGTCCCTGGGATTCTCCAGGCAAGAACACTGGAGTGGGTTGCCATTTCCTTCTCCAATGCATGAAAGTGAAAAGTGAAAGTGAAGTCGCTTAGTCGTGTCCGAGTCCCAGCGACCCCATGGACTGGAGCCTACCAGGCTCCTCCGTCCATGGGATTTTCCAGGCAAAAGTACTGGGGTGGGGTGCCATTGCCTTCCCCGTAATACAAATACAAACGGGATTTAATACAAATCCGAGCTCTTGGGAATCTGTGAGAGTCGGTTTTGTTTTTGTTAACAGGGCTAGGAAAAAAGGAGAAAGCAGAGGTACAAATATATTTAGTTAGGTCGTCCTGCAAAGCGATTGAACATTTACCATGTATGAAGTGATGAAAAACTAGATACAGTTTCTGTCCTCAAGGAACTTGCAGTTTAGTGACACAGACACGAAAAGGTGTAAAATTACAACAAGGACAATTGTTAGCAAAGTGGATAACTAGTCCAATGAAAGTCTGATTTAGATCCATCAGATAACTATTTCCCTGAGGGACAACTGCAGGATGGACAGGTGGGTAAGTAGGAGAAAAAAGGGAAAAGCCATCTTGGGGAGAAGATAGTGTTTGCAGGGTTGGGGAAGGGAAAGAGCACATTTGGGAATCCTTTGGGGGCACAAGTCCTGGTGGCTGAGTAAAGCGCATCTTCCCTAATTTGCTCTTGTGAATACAAAAGGGTTGGGCATTGCAGACATTTGTTCTTCGTGACATTAGTGGGCAACTGGGATTATTCTTCAGATTAGAAGGGTCTATATTCTTTTGCATCCATGGTCATGAAGAAATCCTAAGTCAATATGCTCTGATTTTTCCCATGAGACCCAGTGTTTCCAGCTTTTTTAAAAAAAAAAAAGCACTACCCTAAGGACTATTTTTTTGAACAATAGATGTTGTCTAGAGTCAGTTGAGACCTTAAAAACAGTATTTCCAAGTGTTGTATTTCAAAGACCACTTAACAACAGAATTCTTTGGGATGCTTCTTAAAAAGGCACATTTCTAAGCTCCACTCCAGACATTCTGGCTTAGAACATTTTGTGGGCAGAGCCCAGAAATCTGAAATTTTAACCAGCATCCCAAAGGATTCCTATGCAAAGTAAAGCTTGAAAATAATTGTCTGAAGAAAGTGGAATGTAAGGAGTTTTCTTGTCATCAGTTTTCCAAGTGGATCCTAAGCATTAATAGAGCTTCCCTGGTGGCTCAGATGGTAAAGAATCTGCCTGCAATGCGGGAGGCCTGGGTTCATCCCTGGGTGAGAAGATCCCCTGGAGGAGGGAATGGCTACTCTCTCCAGTATTCTTGCCTGGAGAATTACATGGACACAGAGGAGCCTGGCATGCTACAGTCTGTGGGGTCACGAGTTGGACAAGAGTTGGACACGACTGAGAGACTATCACACTTCACTTCAAGCATTAATATTACATCCTTTGAATGTTCTCTAAATATTCTTACATAAATTCCTAGTTCAAAAGCTTTTCCTTCAGATAGCTTCCTATTTTCCAAAGTCAACTTGCAAAGATGGGGATGAGAGGAAGAGAGCTATTTTTTATCGAGCAGCTGCTATAAACATTTATCTGTTGCTTTAAACACTGGTCTAATTTAATCCTCTCCACACTTCTGTAAACTTGGGATTCTTAACTCTTACAAATAAGTCAGAGACATCTCAGAGAAGTTTTAAAAAAATTTTTTTATTATAGAAAAAATTTAATATATAAAAAAGTAATCAGAAGTGTCTAATGAACTCCCATGTACCATCAGCTGCCTTCAACACTTAACACACAATGTTATTTTATCTATGTTCACATCCACTTTCCTTTACCTCCCACAGTATTTTTCCCCATGTTATTTAGAAGAAAATTCCAGATATGATTTTAATAGCTCAGTATGTTTTGAAAATGATTCTTAACAAAACCATATAACATTTATCATACCTAAATAATAATTCTTTAATATTTTTATGTATCTAGTCAGTGCTTACATTTCTATACCTCATAAGTGTCTCTTATAGTTTATTTGAATCAAGGTCCAAATCGATTTCATATATTGCTATTGCCATGATTCAGAGATGTTTTTAAAAACTGCTTTTTATCTCATAGCTCTTAGTTGAATGGTAACTCTTCAGAACCTTTCCTGGGCATCCTATTTATTTTAGCATTTCACTTCATATTACCCTGTTTTCTTCCTGAAGGCACTTATTATTTATCTGAACTATATTATTTGTTGGCAGTCTCTCCCACTAGAATGTAAATTAGTACAGTCCTTTATGTTTTATTTACTACTGTCTAGAAGTGTACGTGGCCTTTGATGGGACCTCAAATAACAGAAATTCTCTTAAGGTAATTAGTGGCCTCCACATTGCATAATCCAAAGGTCACTTTCTCACCCAACCTTTCAACAACAGTGGACGCTGGTGACCATTCTTTTCTCTCAACTACCACACCACTACTCTCCTGTTTGTTTCTTATATCTCACCAGAGATTACTTTTCAGACTCTTTCCAGGATCTTATGTTAGAAGTTCAAATATTAGTATTCTCTTAATTTGGTCCTGGGCCTGTGTCTTTGTTGGGCTTCCTTGGTGGCTCACAGTAAATAATCTTCCTGCAGTGTAGGAGACCCGGGTCCAATCCCTGGGCCAGGAAGATCCCCTGGACAAGGGAATGGCACTGCACTCCAGTATTCTTGCCTGGACAATTCCATGGATAGAAGAGCCTGGCAGACTACAGTCCATGGGGTCGCAAAGAGTTGGAAACGACTGAGCAACCAACACACTTTCACTGTCTTTGCTATATCGAAATGCTCTCCCTATGAATTGTATCTCTTCCTGTGACATTAAATACTGTTTTCATTTTGATAATATTAAGTACACAGTTCACCTTAGCTTGGAAATTTAGACTTGTCTGTCCAAGTGTCTATTTAACATGTCTATCTGGGTTCCTAACAGTCACCTCAAACCTACCATGTGGAGAGACATGATTCTGAGGGCATGAGCTTGCTGCATCCCCCTTTTCTGACAGAGCAATAAAGCTGTCCTTTTTTACTTCACCCCTATCCCACCCCCCCAAAAAAAGTCTAATATGAAGAGACCAGAATTCTCTATTATCTTTATTCCAGTCCTGCTTGGTCCTACTCCATGCTACCACTGTTATGCCTCCTCTTGTTCCTTTCTTTCAGTTGCACTTTGTTTGCCTCTCCCAACCTCCAAGTTTTGTTTTATTCACTGTATATCCTCAGTGCCTAGAACACTGCCTTGCAGGTTACTGTTAGATACTAGTAGGTGCTAAATATATGAAGCTACTCATCAAATTAGTGAGGGATGTGCCTCAAAACACAAAGCTAGGGCTTTTGCATCTGCTGTTCCCTGATATTCATATTTTCTCATCATTCACTGCTCAAAGCTTCAAAATCACTTCTTCAGCACGGCTCTCCCTGAAGCTGCCTCCCAGGTCTCTAGTGCTGTTAAGTGTCCGACTCTTTTATGACCCCATGGACTGTAGCCTGTTAGGCTCCTCTGTCCATGGGATTTCCCAGGCAAGAATACGGGCGTGGGTTGCCATGTCCTCCTCCAGGGGATCTTCCTGACCTAGGGATTAAACCCCGGTCTCCTATATTGGCAGGCAGATTCTTCACTGCTGAGCCACCAGGGAAGTCCCAGTCTCTATTGCATTACTGTTTTATTTTCATCAATGCACTATCACTGTTATCTTTGTTTATTTCTATTTGTCCTGTTTCTTATCAGTGTAAACTATATGAGAACAGGGACTTTGTCTGCGTCTTCTAAGCCTAAAACAGCGTCAGATACATATTAGGCACTCAACCTATGTTTGTTGAATGAATGAATGGAGAGAAACCCAGGCCTCTCAAACCTCAAAGATAATGCCTATGCACATAACTGTTTTCTCTGGCTGGTTCTTTATTTAGGTAGTTTCCCCTCCAGATATCTTATAAATTCCCACTGCCTCCACATAGAAGGAAATATGTACAAGTTCTGAGCTTTGGAAACCAGACTGTATTTCCACGCCACCTCTGTCTCAAATCCACTCTGTATTTAGCAAACAGAAAGTTATGACCAACCTAGATAGCATATTCAAAAGCAGAGACATCACTTTGCCAACAAAGGTTCGCCTAGTCAAGGCTATGGTCTTTCCTGTGGTCATGTATGGATGTGAGAGCTGGACTGTGAAGAAGGCTGAGTGCCGAAGAATTGATGCTTTTGAACTGTGGTGTTGGAGAAGACTCTTGAGAGTCCCTTGGACTGCAAGGAGATCCAACCGGTCCATTCTGAAGGAGATCAGCCCTGGGATTTCTTTGGAAGGAATGATGCTAAAGCTGAAACTCCAGTATTTTGGCCACCTCATGCGAAGAGTTGACTCATTGAAGAAGACTCTGATGCTGGGAGGGATTGAGGGCAGGAGGAGAAGGGGACGACAGAGGATGAAATGGCTGGATGGCATCACTGACTCGATGAATGTGAGTCTGAGTGACCTCCAAGAGCTGGTGATGGATAGGAAGGCCTGGCGTGCTGCAGTTCATGGGGTCGCAAAGAGTCGGACACGACTGAGCGACTGATCTGATCTGATCTGAATGGTGTCACACTCATTGTAAAAGACCCTGATTCTGGGAAGGATTGAAGGCAGGAGGAGAAAGGGATGACAGAGGACTGAATGGTTAGATGGCATCACCAACTTGATAGACATGAGCTTGGGCAAGCTCTGGGAGTTGGTGATGGACAGTAAGCATGGCGTGCTGAAGTCCAATGTGGTCGCAAAGAGTCGGACACGACTGAGCCACTGAACTGAACTGAACTGAATGACGTTGCAAAGAGTTGGACTGTGCGACTAACACTTCAGTTCAGTCCAGTGGCTCAGTCATGTCTGATTCTTTGGGACCCCATGAATCACAACACCCCAGGCCTCCCTGTCCATCACCAACTCCCGGAGTTCACCCAAACTCATGTCCATCGAGTCGGTGATGCCATCCAGCCATCTCATCCTCTGTTGTCCCCTTCTCCTCCTGCCCCCAATCCCTCCCAACATCAGAATCTTTTCCAATAAGTCAGCTCTTTGCATCAGGTGGCCAAAGTATTGGAGTTTCAGCTTTAGCATCAGTCCTTCCAATGAACACCCAGGACTGATCTCCTTTAGGGTGGACTGGTTGGATCTCCTTGCAGTCCAAGGGACTCTCAAGAGTCTTCTCCAACACCACAGTTCAAAAGCATCAATTCTTCAGCACTCAGCTTTCTTCACCGTCCAACTCTCACATCCATACATGACCACTGGAAAAACCTAGCCTTGACTAGACAGACCTTGTTGGCAAAGTAACGTCTCTGCTTTTGAATATGCTGTCTAGGTTGGTCATAACTTTCCTTCCAAGGAATAAGCGTCTTTTAATTTCATGGCTGTAGTCACCATCTGCAGTGATTTTCAGATCAGATCAGTCGCTCAGTCATGTCCGACTCTTTGCGACCCCATGAACTGCAGCACGCCAGGCCTCCCTGTCCATCACCAACTCCTGGAGGTCACTCAGACTCACATCCATCGAGTCAGTGATGCCATCCAGCCATCTCATCCTCTGTTGTCCCCTTCTCCTCCTGCCCCCAATCCCTCCCAGCATCAGAGTCTTCTCCAATGAGTCAACTCTTTGCATGAGGTGGCCAAAATACTGGAGTTTCAGCTTTAGCATCATTCCTTCCAAAGAAATCCCAGGGCTGATCTCCTTCAGAATGGACTGGTTGGATCTCCTTGCAGTCCAAGGGACTCTCAAGAGTCTTCTCCAACACCACAGTTCAAAAGCATCAATTCTTTGGTGCTCAGCCTTCTTCACAGTCCAGCTCTCGCATCCATACATGACCACAGGAAAGACCATAGCCTTGACTAGGCAAACCTTTGTTGGCAAAGTAATGTCTCTGCTTTTCAATATGCTATCTAGGTTGGTCATAACTTTCCTTCCAAGGAGTAAGTGTCTTTTAATTTCATGGCTGCAGTGACCATCTGCAGTGACTTTGGAACCCAGAAAAATAAAGTCTGACACTGTTTGCACTGTTTTTCCATCTATTTCCCATGTAGTGATGGGACCAGATGCCATGATCTTCGTTTTCTGAATGTTGAGCTTTAAGCCAACTTTTTCACTCTCCACTTTCACTTTCCTCAAGAGGCTTTTGAGTTCCTCTTCACTTTCTGCCATAAGGGTGGTGTCATCTGCATATCTGAGGTTATTGATATTTCTCCCAGCAATCTTGATTCCAGCTTCTGCTTTTTCCAGCCCAGCGTTTCTCATGATGTACTCTGCATAGAAGTTAAATAAGCAGGGTGACAATCTACAGCCTTGACGTACTCCTTTTCCTATTTGGAACCAGTCTGTTGTTCCATGTCCAGTTATAACTGTTGCTTCTTGACCTGCATACAGATTTCTCAAGAGGCAGGTCAGGTGGTCTGGTATTCCCATCTCTTTCAGAATTTTCCACAGTTAATGGAACACAAATCTTGTGCCAGATATCATGCTAGGGGCTGAAGACATAAAGTTGAGTAAGGCACAGTAACGTCTGTCGGGAAGGTTATTGAGGTTTTATAAATACGTACTTGATGACAGTTAGACTTTGCCTGGGGCTTCCCTAGTAGCTCAGCTGGTAAAAGAATCCGCCTGCCATGCAGGAGACCCGGGTTCCATTCCCGGATAGGGAAGATCTCCTGGAGAAAGGATAAGCTACCCACTCCAGTATTTTTGGGCTTCCCTCGTGGCTCAGACGGAAAAGAATTCGCCTGTAATGCGGGAGACCTGGGTTTGATCCCTGGGTTGGGAAGATCCCCTGGAGGAGGGGCACGGCAACCCACTCCAGTATTCTTGCTTGAAGAATCCCCACGGACAGAGAAACCTGGCAGGCTACAGTCAAAACAGACTCGAAAAGAGTCGGACACGACTGAGCGACTAAGCATAGCAGAACCCAAAGACTTTGCCTAATAATGGTTTTATTCTTCAACCACAGCACCTTTGCGCTAAACCCTCAGGTGGCCGGCTGTCATCCCGGCTCACAGCCTGTGCGCCCGGCCTTGGCTCCGCCCCTACGGCGGCGCCCCGCCCACAGCGGCGGCCACTCGGGTCCCCACACGCGGCGCAGCGGCAGTGACGTCAGAGTGGCGCACGGGCTGTTCCTGAGGCAGCGGCTCTGCCGCAGATCTGCCTTTTTCGGGGGTCCGAGCCACCGGCGTCAGTGCGTAGCGGCGCGTGGACACCTGCAGCCCGGGTTCTGGCCCGCGAGTGCCCGGCTGCAGCGCGCCATCTTCGCCCAGCACCATGGCGGCGGCCGGCGGGCCGGCAGCGGCCGGACGCTGCGCTCCGTCCAGCTTCCTTTTGCTCCTGCTGGTCGTGGGCACAGCCCAGTGCTGGGACGAGCGCGGTGAGTGCCGCTCACACTACCCCTTTCCCGCTGCCTTCAGCCAGCGGAGGACCATCTCCGCTCGCCGCCCTTTGAGCCCTTCTGCCGTAGTTTCTCGTTTCCGTCCTCCTGCCTGTCCTGCCTGCGCTTCGCGGACGTCCTCCTAGACGGGTGGGCTGTGGGGAGTGGGCGGGGAGGGACGGGACGATCCTGGCGTGGTTACCATTCCCTTCTCCCCTCCCCGGACTCCCGGAATTGGCCCACCTTCTCCTTTCTCGGCCAGCCCTTGTCCCCCGAGTCTGGCTGGCAGGCTCGACCCTCGCCTGCGCGTCTTGCTTTGTTGTCGACTGTCTGACGTCATCGTCGCTGGCTCTTGTCTTGGCTGCCTGTTGCTATACCTGGCGGTTGCCACAGCACCCGCAGTGTCTGAGTCACACTTAGTGGACAGGCTGCAAACCTTGGAGGTAGATTGTTGTTGTTCAATCGCTCAGTAGTGTCTGACTCTTTGCGAACCCATGGACTTAAGCACGCCAGGCTTCCCTGTTCTTCCATCTTGCGGAGTTTGCTCAAGCTCATGTCCATTGAGTCGATGTTGCATCCAACCAACTCATCCTCTGTTGCCCCTCTCCTCCTGCCTTCAGTCTTTCCCAGTATCAGGGTCGTTTTCATTGAGGCGATTCTTTGTATCAGGTGACCAGAGTATTGAAGCTTCAGCATCAGTCCTTCCAGTGAATATTCAGGGTTGATTTCCTTTAGGATGGACTGGTTTGATCTCCTTGCTGTCCAGGGGTCTCTCAAGGTTAGCAGAGACATAGACTGTATTATTTATGTGAGGACAACTCATGCTGCTGCTTCTGACTATTACAGTGAAGTCCATTGCGTTACATAAGCTTTTCTCATTGAATTTAAAAAAAACATTATTTTGGTGATGGTACATAAAAAGTGATTTTTAAGAAAAGGTTATTTTATATCACTGTGTAATTAGAATTTTCTAACGACGTTTTATGGGAACGGTAATATCCCATATAATTAATATGTATGTGTGTATATATACAGACAGATAGTTTTTCCAATTAGTAAGTGATGCAAGCTGTTAAATTGGCGTGATGTAAAAAATGATTTTCAAACAATGAAACATCATTTTTGCTTTGCAGAGTAAAGATGTTAAAGCACGGAAAGTGTACCAGTATTGCAGTACTGATTTGGTGATGGGAAATGACTGTTTTTGAACTTAAGCAACAGATTTATTTTTTTAGCTTCTTATTTCTATTTGTAAATGCAGCTTCTTATTTCTATTTGTAAATGCTAAAAAGAGAAGATGTTATTTGTAAGTACTTGACTTTGATTACTCCTTTGATGTTGATGTTTTACTAGAAAGTCAAGTTGGATTTAAATGTACATTTTACATATGTATTTCTAGAAAGTTTTATGTAGATAGGAGACTTTGATCAGAATTATAATTTATAAACTGGATTAAAACATTAATTAGTTGAACCGTCAATCCTTTCTTAAATAAAGAAGTGAGGTTTACAGATGAGTCAAGGGAATGAAAAAAAGGAACCAAATTTAAATCAATGGTGAACGGCTTCCTGGTAGCTCTTAGTCTGCCTGCTCTATAAAACTATTGTTCTGGAACAAAAGGCACTGAAATATTTTCAGAGTAAACACAGTCTTAACTACTTGGCTTTAATTTTCTTTTGAGGAACTGTTTGTCTTTTGTTTGACTTTGCAGGTACTTACTTTGTCCTTAGCTAACACAAAGCAATAATGTGCCCAGAACAGAAAAATTGTACCAGTTCTAAAGAGAGTACCTAAAAATTTTCAGAATTCTTTATTGAGCTACATTTTATTTGTTATTCTTCTGGGTGTTGGATACATAGCAGTGAACAAACAGCGTTTTGCCCTGAAGGAGTTTACATCTGTTGAGAAATAGACAATAAACAAATCAGGTAAAAAAAAGTGTTGTATTGTAAATAGTAGTATGTGTATGTGTACTCAGTTGCTCAGTCGTGTCTGACTCTGCAACCCCATGGACTGTAGACCTCTAGGCTGCTCTGTCCGTGAAATTATCCAGACAAGAATACTGGAGTGGGTTGCCACTTCCTTCTCCAGGTATCTTCCTGACCCAAGGCATCGAACTTGCATCTCCTACATTGGCAGGCAGGTTCTTTACCACTAGCGCCACCCGGGAAGCCTGAACAGTGGTGTGGACATTGATAAAAATAGGATAAGGAGGACAGAGTGTGTAGGTAGAAGCAGGGAGTTTCAAAATATACATTAGTCAGGGACGAAGTCACATTTAAGGTGATAATTGATGAGAAATCTGAATGGACAGGTGTGCTATGACTTGTATTTTATTTTATTCTACTCTATTCTATCTAGTCATATCAGGAGGATCCCTTGGAGAAGCGTTAGGCCACCCATTCATGGGCTCCCTGGTATCTCAGACGATAAAGAATCTTCCTGCAGTATGGAATACCTAGGTTCCATCCCTGGGTTGGGAAGATCCCCTGGAGGAGGGCATGGCAATCCACTTCAGTATTCTTACCTGGAGAATCCCCATGAACAGAGGAGCCTGGTGGGCTACAATCCATGGGGGTCAAAAGAATAGGACACGACTGAGCAACTAAGCACAGAACACACAACATACATATGTGTGTATATGTGTGTGTGTGTATTTACATATATATCTAATATGACCTGTATTTTAGAGGCTCATTCTGCCTGCTCCTTGGAAAACAGACCGTCGCGGGTGAGGGTGTGGGGGACGCTGGGAGGCCAGTGAAGTTTCAAGAGAGGTGATGGTTTGGGCCAGGAGGGAAGCAGTGGTTGATGAGAGTGGTTGGCTTCTCACTTGTTTTGAATGTAGAAATGACAAGATAATTCTGCTGGATTAGACACAGTGGTGGAAGGAAGAGAAAAGACAAAGATGACTTCATGATTTTTGGTCTGAGTGGCTAGAAGGATGGAATTATCATTTCCTGAGATGGGGGATTGTAGGAGAATCAGGTTTGGGGGAATTTGGTTTTGTTCACCTTAAGCTTGAGACCTCCTATGAGTAAATTTTGATTTGTGTCTGGATTTCAGGGAACTGTGACCCTTGACTGATGTGGAGTAAGGCTGTGAGCATTTTGTTCTTAGACCTTATCTTAGTTCATGCTTCTGTAACAAAATAGCATAGACTGCGAGCAGCATTTATTCCTTGATTTCTGGAGGCTGAGGAGTTCAAGATCAAGGTGCCAGCATATTTGGTGTCTGGTGAAGCCCCTCTTCCTGCTCTGCAGATGGCTGTCTTGTTAATGTTCTCACATTATAGAGCAGGGGTGGGGAGATGGGAGCCCTGGTCTCTTCCTATTCTTACAAGGGCACCAATCCCATCATTGGGGCTCAATACTCATGACCTCATATAAAACTAATTGCCCCTCAAAGGCCCTGTCTCCAAATGCCATCTGTTGGGGATTAGGGCTTCACATACAAATTTTGGGGGACACAAAACATAGCAGCGTTTAGGATCTCTGGGAGGAAAGAGGCTGTGGAGTTATGGTAATGAAAACCCATAGGTATGCGTGTGCGTGCTAAGTTACTTCAGTCGTGTCCACTCTGTGCCACCCTATGGACTGCAGCCAGCCAGGCTCCTCTGTTCATGGGGATTTTCCAGGCAAGAATGCTGGAGTGGTTTGCCATGCCCTCCTCCAGGGGATCCTCCCAGCCTGGGGATAAAACCTGCTGCATCTGTTACGTCTCCTGCATTGGCAGGAGGGTTTTTTTTTTTTTTTTTTTTTTTAACCACTATTGCCGCCTGTGGAGAAGGCAGTGGCAACCCACTCCAGTACTCTTGCCTGGAAAATCCCACGGACGGAGGAACCTGGTAGGCTGCAGTCCATGGAATCGCTAAGAGTCCGACACTACTTCGTGACTTCACTTTCACTTTTCACTTTCATGCATTGGAGAAGGAAATGGCAACCCACTCCAGTGTCCTTGCCTGGAGAATCCCAGGGACGGTGGAGCCTGGTGGGCTGCCGTCTATGGGGTCGCACAGAGTTAGACACGACTGAAGTGACTTAACAGCAGCAGTGCCACCTGGGAAGGTTAATATTTTTCATACTTGATCTCCTATTATGTGTCAAGCACTCTGCTAGATAATTTTAGTAAATCATATCTAAGCTTTAGTAAATCATATCTAACAACCAGTTTTTTGGTTAATCTCATCTTAACTTTACTGGTAATTTCTATACAGGTAAGTAAAGTGACATGGCCAAAGTCATATAGCGAGTTGGTGGTGTGAATTTAGTTCAGTGTTCTTTGCATTATCTCAACCCTTGTGCAACAAAGTCAAGTTGTTATTATTCTTGTTATTTTGTAATACTTTGATTTTTTAAACCATTGAACATTTTCATTGTTAAAATTTTTTATTTAGTAGGAGGTAGTATGGGTTTAATATACAATATTTTATTTTAGTGTAGTTCTGGGAAGTTTAGAACTTTGGCTCACATGGAATTAAGTTTTTGTATAGTCTTAGGTGGATTTTATTCTGGAGCTTCCCTGATGGCTCAAATGGTAGAGTCTGCCTGCAGTGTAGGAGACCTGGGTTCAGTCCCTGGGTCAGGAAGATCCCCTGGAGAAGGGAATGGCAACCCACTCTGGTATCCTTGCCTGGATTTCCATAGACAAAGAGCCCGGTGGGCTACAGTCCATGGGATCACAAAGAGTCAGACACGATTGAGTGAAAATATCTTTTTCTCTTTCTGTAGGTGGGTTTTATTCTAATTGTATAGTCAGTTATGACAAAGCATTTATAAAAGAAGGCATCCTTTTTCTACTAAATTAAAAAGCCGACTTTATCTTGTATTGAATTTCCACATTTATCTGGATTTATTTCTAGACTTTTTTTTGTTTCACAATTCACTAGTCTATTTCTGTTACTGTTATTTTGATTATTTTAATTTTATAGTGAGCTTTATCACCTGGTAAAGCAATGCCTTCTTTTTTTTTTTTTTTTTGATGTATTGACTGACAGTGTTTATTTTAGGTGTCAACATATGTTTGGTATTTTAGATTGTTTTCCATTTAAAGTTTTTACAAAATAATGGCTCTCTTTCCTTGTGCTGTGTAGTCTATCCTTTTAGCTTATTTAAGCAAAGTATTTTTCAGAAAATTTTTTGGCTGTTTATAGACATTAATTTTTCCAAAAGCCTTTAACATAATTTCTTTCTAGTTCCAAGGAAGCCCAGTTGGGTTCCTGGTTGGAAGTGCCTTAAATTTATTTAGGTTTTATTTATATATATATTTTCTTATATAGATCACATATTGACCTTGTTTGTTTCTAGATATTTTATGGATGTGTATAGTAATTATATACATATTTATAGTATGTATATGTAATTTGTCATATAAAAATATAGTAATTTGTCAGTAATTCGAGAAAGGCTTTAAATTTTCATCTGTAATTGGACATTAGAGTTATAAGAGCTTTGGCCTTTTGTTACGTGACAAAATACCCAACCGTCTTGTCAAATTCTCCTAATATAACAGAATTGTCTTTTGGGAAGTTCTCTTGGATTTTGTAGGTTCAACAGCTCTAAATAAAATGTTATTTCTTCTACTCTCTGTACCAAACATGACAGACAGTGTTTGATGATTATTCAGAAGCTGTTTTCTTCTTTCTTCTCTTTGTCTTTCTCCATGTATATATTGGAAAAGTCAAATACTCATTTACTTGACTCTCTTGACACTAAGTGATCTTGTCAATCTACTTGAGGAATTCTTGGGAAAGTATCTTTAAGTTTTGATGGAAAATTATTAACCTTATTTCTCTGTTTTCTTTCAACCCTCTCTTTTTTAAAATGATGAAATACTTTAATATCAATTATAGGCCATAAGTAAATCCTTCAGTATAAACCTTTTTTAAATGAACTTTTCCCTATATAGTAAAAATAACATTACATCTAACAAAATTAAGCCTAATTTCTTTATTCCATATTCAGATACCACAGTTGTCCCTAAAATGTCTAAGCTAGTTTGTTCAAACCTGGGCCCAGTCTAGGACCATGCATTGCATATGATTGAATTATCCCTTAAGTCTTTTGAAAATGTAGAAGGGTCTCTTTTTTTCCATGCCCCTGCTTTGCTGAAGGGATTGGGCCAGTTGTTCTTCAGAATATCCTACCTTCTAGATTCTGTTTTCTTATGGCATTGTTTTAGCTAGTAAACTGAATGCTAGGTTCAAAGGATTGATTAGATTCGTATTAAATGCTTTGGGAGGTTACATCACTGGAGATGGTATAATACAATCTGTTCTACTTTGGCAGTGCTAAGTTTGACTAGTGGATTACAGTGGTTCTATTTCTCCCTTGTGAAGTACACTTCCCCCTCTTGTGACTGGAAAGCACTTGTGTAATGTTACTTGGCACCAGACCAATATCCATTTGCTTAATGATTTTAAAACTAGTTAGTCCGAATCTGAATCTGTTTCTTTAGTGGGTTGTAAAATGATGATTTTTCTATTTCCTCTGGTTTTATTAACTGATATTCTTCAGTAAAGTTGAGATTATTGTTTCAGATTATAGTTCTGGCTAGAGAGTCAGGATAAACATTTAATTTAAAATCTTTAATTACTAGTTTTCAAATTAAGGAGGTGATTGGTACTTACTTTAAGTATAGACAAATGAGTTTTTGGCTTTCTCTTTGAGTAGGATTATGGATTCTTGGGTTTTTATAGATTGAACAAGATTTGCCAAGTACAGTCACTGTCTTGCTGGTCCGTCTTGCTTTTGATGTCTTAAGATCTTTCTAATCCCAGGATCATAAACATATTCTGTTGTGCTTTCTTTCAGTATTT
Source organism: Tragelaphus eurycerus (assembly GCA_935064755.1). Taxonomy (NCBI): domain Eukaryota; kingdom Metazoa; phylum Chordata; class Mammalia; order Artiodactyla; family Bovidae; genus Tragelaphus; species Tragelaphus eurycerus. Next base: position 2,452,547 of record CAKXYN010000034.1, on the reverse strand, counting down.
TTAATTGGTTGTATGTCTTATGGTGAGTGTTTAACTGTCAGGGATTAATTTTTTTTATATGTTGTGCACAGGATGATCAATTCTCCTAATCATGTGGTAGTGTTACTATAGGCTTAATAGGTTTAATTGGGGCTTCCCTGGTGGCTCAATTGGTAAAGAATCTGCCTGCAATGCAGGAGACCCAGGTTCACTCTCTGGGTGGGGAGATCCTCTGGAGAAGGGCACGGCAACCCACTCCCGTATTCGGGCTTGGAGAATCCCAGGGGCGGGGGGCCTGGTGGGCTGTAGCCATGGGGTCACACAGAGTGGGACACAACTTAGTGACTGAACCACCATACAGGTTTGATTACACATATATTTTGTTAGCTTTAGTCCAGTTTTCCTTTCTTTGTTACTGGTTTTTGGTTGTCTTTTTACTATTGTTTTATATGTTGTTATTTTATATTATTCTTAGTTTTGTTTTGTTAACAGAATATGGCCAATAAGTCTCAGCTTAGTCTAATTTATTAAGCTTTTTTGGTAAATAAGTATAAATAGGATATGTATTTGCTGATGTCAGGAAATATCTATGATTAGGTAGAAAATCATGGGAAGACTCATGTGCACTGTATGATTCAATTATATAAAAATAAACAAAAATCAAAACAGCCTCTGTATATGTATCTGTTTGTGTGATCAAGAAGCTACTTACCAGGCTGCTAGTTTTGGTTATCATAGAAATATGAAGTTGGAGGAAGAGTGGATCTCTCATTTTAAAGGGAAAACGAGTTACTTTTAGACTTTAAAAAACTATAAAATACATATATATATTTCACAACTGTGTATGAGTTGGGGAACCCATCTAGGGATGTAGCTTCATCTCAAGTTTCCACGAACTGCTATTCAAGAGCTGCCATTTCCTGTTCCTTTAAGGATTCCATTATGCGCGTCAGGTTGGTTGTCCGTTTTCTCACCTGCTGGCATTTGGTTTATACTTTGGCATTTGGTTTATACTTTGGCATTTGGTTTACACTTAGGACCCTGGTGGCTCAGAGGTTAAAGCGTCTGCCTGGAATGCGGAAGACCTGGGTTCGATCCCTGGGTTGGGAAGATCCCCTGGAGAAGGACATGGCAACCCACTCCAGTACTCTTGCCTGGAGAATCCCATGGAGGGAGGAGCCTGGTAGGCTACAGTCCATGGGGTTGCAAAGACTCAGACACAACTGAGCGACTTCACTTTCACTTGAGGACTAACTACTACTAGTCGGGGGCTTCCCTCATAGCTCAGTTGGTAAAGAATCTGCCCGCAATGTAGGAGACCCCAGTTCAATTCCTGGGTTGAGACGATCCACTGGAGAAGGGATAGACTACCAACTGCAGTATTCTTGGGCTTCTCTTGTGGCTCAGCTGGTAGAGAATCTGCCTGCAATGCGGGAGACTTGGGTTCGATCCCAGGGTTGGGAAGATCCCCTGAAGAAGGGAAAGGCTACCCACTCCAGTATTCTGGCCTGGAGAAGTCCATGGACTGTATATTATAGTCCATGGGGTCACAAAGAGCTGGACACGACTGAACGACTTTCACTTTAACTAGTCTGCTTTCTCCTTCCAGAATTCTGTTGCTGTCTCCTTTTCTGTTTTTTCTCACCTGTTTATTCACATTGTCAAGACAATTCGTTTATTGTACTTTCAGTGGCATTTGAGAGGCAGCACATTCTGCTAATTTGACAGGTTGATTATAGGGAATTGGGTGCTAACAAAATGGTAGAAAGTGATGCCTGCTCCATCTGTAGCAGTGAACAATAATAGGTGGCTTCCATCAAGCCTCCTGGCATCCACAAAGCTAATTATGAGGCAGTGGACAGTGTCAGAAAAACCCTGAGCCCCGTACCTGTCTGCTAGCCAGAGAGTGGTCTGAGGTGAAGCTCTGCCCTCCGGGTCTTGCTTGAGTGCCCCCGGTTGACAAAACCGAGATCACTTTCAGGAACTGTGACTTTAAGAGATTTTAGGTTGGGAGGCAATGGCACCCCACTCCAGTACTCTTGCCTGGACCCTGACGCGGCCCCCCCCACATTGGAGAAGGCAATGGCACCCCACTCCAGTACTCTTGCCTGGAGAATCCCAGGGATGGGGGAGCCTGGTGGGCTGCCATCTGTGGGGTTGCACAGAGTCGGATACGACTGAAGTGACTTAGCGGTAAAGTATGTGTTTTTTTTTTTTTTTGTTTTTTTTGTTTTTTTTAATAATTAAAAAAGAAGAAAGTTTATTTAAATGAGCAGCAGCAGCAGCAAATGTGGTTTTCATGTATTATATACATGTATAGACTTTAATAGTAAGTAGTGCTGTGTTGCCAGTTTTCAAGGTTCATGTAAAGCTATTCCTGCAAACATTCTACAACATACATTTTGCTTGAGATGTTTTACTGTTTCTATTGTGATACATGTATTCTTGTTCACTCATTTTAACTGCTGTAGATTTTGGGACTAGGCCAAAATGGTATTAAACCATTTACCTGTTGACAGACAGTCAAGTCATTAATTCGCTCCAGGAGCATTTGTGTATGTTTTTTGCTTTTTAAGTTAACCATCGATGTTGTAATACAGGAGTACAATTATTGGACCCTGTAGTACATTATTTCGAGAAGGCAATGGCACCCCACTCCAGTACTCTTGCCTGAAAAATCCCATGGACAGAGGAGCCTGGTAGGCTGCAGTCCATGGGGTCGCTTAGAGTCGGACACGACTGAGCGACTTGACTTTCACTTTTCACTATCACGCATTGGAGAAGGAAGTGGCAAGCCACTCCAGTGTTCTTGCCTGGAGGATCCCAGGGACGGGGAAGCCTGGTGGGCTGCCCTCTCTGGGGTCTCACAGAGTCGGACACGACTGAAGCGACTTAACAGCAGCAGTACATTATTTCAGGGTAATGTACTTTTGCCTCTGATTTGCAAAAATTATGTAGAACTTACGATATAGAAGCTGTTTTGGGGCATCCATCCTGAAATGAAGGGAGGCCTCAGAGGTGTGACTTTCTGAATTTTGTGCGAAAGACCTGAAAGATGGCTTTGGGATTTTAGAAACTCCTCCTCTACTCTTCCGTGGTCATCCTCAAAAGGCAGGAAAGACTGACTTTTGAAAGTATTTCCTACCATAGGAGTTTGACTAGAACGAATCTTTTATAGAACAAGATATTTACCATCTGTTTATCTGTGTTCTTACTGTTTCAGACAGAATATTGTTGCGGGACATAAAAGCTCTCACCCTCTACTATGACCGCTATACCACTTCCCGGAGGTTGGAGCCCATCCCACAGTTGAAATGCGTGGGCGGTACAGCTGGGTGCGACTCTTACACCCCTAAAGTCATACAGTGTCAGAACAGAGGCTGGGATGGTTATGATGTACAGGTAATATTGTTATGTCGATGCCAGTCTAAATTGAATTTTTTCCATAAAACTGTTTATTGAGATGTTGTTCAGTATTTTTGGGAAGCACATATAGAAAAATCTAAGGTTACACTAAAATATGTAAATATAAATCAGTCATCTATTCTCTGGAAGAAAGCTTCTGCACAAGAAATGAACTACTTAAGCCTGGAAATAATCATTGTAATTTTTATGCCATAACTTTTTCTAAGTCATTAGTAAGTTCTTAAAACTCTTCATATACTTGAGGGGGTAGGGGGAAGAGTTCTTCTGGTTGTTTTCTGTCATTCCTCAAAGAATACCAACCTACTCTTAAAAAATAACAATGATTATTAAGGCATTGTAGATGGAAAGTAGTAGGGTTACATGTATCGCTATTATGCTTCAAATGTTTAATTTTTTAAAAGTTGTTTTTGAACTGAGGATGGTTACTTCTGAATGAAAACATTTCACTGGGCTTTGTTTATTGTCTTTAAGTCTCAGGTATTTTGTTCTTAGGCTCGACCGTCTCCTTGAAGTTCCAAAATTTACTGTCCTTTAGAAATGGAATAGATTTTATTAACTGAATTCAGTTTAAATCAGTACTACTACATTCTCCTTTGTATCCTGCCTGCTTTCAAAAAGAACCCAAGATGGTTGGTCATCTGGCAAGAAACTTGTGTTGACAGTTTACTGTTCCGTCAGAGTGATAGTCTTATTTGATATAATCTTTAGCCAAGTTTATGCAATTCAGGGAGAGGGTTCTTATTTGCTTGGTGATACTTGCTTCACGATACTTTTTTATAGTCTTGCTCACTGAACCATGGATTCTTCAGGTTAAAGCTGAATTTTTTTTTGTATTACTTTTCAGTCTTGATGGAAAAAAGATACTATCAGTAAAGTCATTCACTAAACGTATATTAAATAGTATAATACAAAAATGAATGATAGAGTCACAACCTCCGAGCTCTCTTCCTAGTAGAAAAGATGAGACAAGCACTCACATTACATCTAGGTGCCAGCAAAACATTGTAAAGTCATGTGTTGTTGGGGGGATTGTAAAACACTTCAAGAGCAAAACTATGATGTACTGTGTTAGTAAGGAATGGTAAGATTTTTAGAGCTGAAGAGATGGAGAAGGGAGTGAATGGCAGAGCAAAGAAATCTAGAGGCCATCATCCATTGACTTACATTTAGTAGCAGGAGAGAGCCTTGTTTAACTCTGAGAGTTTAAATATAATAATTAAAAGCCACTTTTAGTACATGATATTAAGGAAATGACAATTAACATGAAATACCAATACGGTGAGTTTGTCTTATTTACCTAAATCAACAAGCTTTTAAATCTTTCTCCAACTAAAATTATTTAAAAAATGGAATAGTGGTAGCAACAACAGCACAATAGAAAAATTATATATTATCCAAATTAAAAATTTTTAATCTTCCAGAAAGTGAAAAGGATGTATGCAAAAGGAGAAGGCTTTTGCAGTCATATATCTGATTGGAAACTTATGTCCAGAGCATGTGAAGAACTGTTACGACTCAGAAGACAGATAACCAAATTTAAAAGTGGATAGGGCATTTAAGTAGACATTTCTCTAAAGAAGATATACAGATGGTCAATAAACATGTGAAAAAAAAAATGTTCCTCATCATTAGCTGTCAGGGAAATAGAAGTTAAAACCTCAATAAAACACCAGTTCATACCCAACAGGATGCCTGCCATCAAAAAGACATAACAACAAGTGTCAGTGAGGATGTGAGACTCATACACTGTTGTTGGGCATGTGAACTGGTTATAGCCACTCTGAAACACTGGCAGTTTCTCAAAAGTTTAAAACATAGAGTTACTGTATGGCCCAGTCATTCCATGCCTAGGTGTTCACCCAAGAGAACTGGAAACGTGTGTCCACAGAGAAACATACTAAATATTTACCGCAGCATTATTCACAAAAGCCAAAAAGTGGAAACAGCCCAAATGCCCATCGGTGATGAATGAATAGACAAAGTATGGTATTTCCATACAGTGGAGTATTTTTGAGCCACAAAAAGGAATGAAGTGCTGATTCATTCCTGGTTCACGTGTGTGAACCTTAAAAACATTCTTCCTAGTGAAAGAAGCCAGTCACATAGGACCACACATTGTATGTTTCCATTTATATGAAAAGCTCAGAATAAGGGAATCCTTGCAGACAGATCGGTGGTTGCCTAAAGTTGCGGGCAAATGGACTGACTGCTCGTGGAGATGAGATTTCTTTTGGGGGTGATGAGACTATTCCAAAATTGGTTGTGGTGATAGCTGCACAGCTCTGTGAATATACTACAACCCAATGAAATGGGTGAATGTATAGTATTTAATTATATATGAATAAAGCTGTCACAATGTATCTGAAGTTTGAGAGAGGAAGATATTGTCCTAAAAAAGAGAAAAGCAACAGAACCAGTCAGATCTATTTTCAGTTCAGTTCAGTTCAGTAGCTCAGTCGTGTCCGACTCTTTACGACCCCATGAATCGCAGCACCCCAGGCCTCCCTGTCCATCACAAACTCCCGGAGTTCACCCAGACTCACATCCGTCGAGTCAGTGATGCCATCCAGCCATCTCATCCTCTGTTGTCCCCTTCTCCTCTTGCCCCCAATCCCTCCCAGCATCAGAGTCTTTTCCAATGAGTCAACTCTTCACATGAGGTGGCCAAAGTACTGGAGTTTCAGCTTTAGCATCATTCCTTCCAAAGAAACCCCAGGGCCGATCTCCTTCAGGATGGACTGGTTGGATCTCCTTGCAGTCCAAGGGACTCTCAAGAGTCTTCTCCAACAAGATCAATTTTAGCTTACCTTTTAAAAAAAGTTGTTAGAGAAGCTTTCAGCTGAAAGTAGTTAGAAAATTCAAACTGGGCCTGGACTTTTTTTTTTTTTAAGCTGGAAAATTTTGAGGCTAGCATAGATTCTTTTTGCGTTTTTCTAAGTATCTTTAGAAAAAGCTTTAAGCAATTGCTTCTTGGATTGGACCTTGGGAATAGAATTTATATGGAAAGTTTTTCTCTGAAGGTTATATACTATCTCTAATGCTGTATAGAGCTACCAGATACTCATATATGATGCTAATTATTGAACCTTAATGTTTAAAAAAACCTCTGTTTTTAAAGAAAACTTCTTCAGCAACAGTGATTAAAAAGTCGACATTTTAAAAAATTTGCTTAAAATTTGTAAATTAGGCAAGGCTTAATATGTACAAAAGAATTCTTCACATCTGTATTTAAGAAATAAGGAATAAATGAGCACTCCTGTACCTACCACCTAGTTTCAGTATATTGTAAACATCACCAATATCTTTGAAGCCCCTGGTTTGCCCTCCCCCCAGCACAGAAATATTCTGAATTTTGTTAATCATTCCCTTGCTTCATTTTGTTGTCTGGGCATCCCTGATAGCTCAGTTAGTAAAGAATCCGCTGGCAATACAGGAGACCCCGGTTTGATTCCTGGGTTGGGAAGACCTGCCGGAGAAGGTATAGGCTACCTGCTCCAGTATTCTTGGGCTTCACTTGTGACTCAGCTGGTAAAGAATCTGCCTGCAATGTGGGAGACCTGAGTTTGATCTCTGGGTTGGGAAGATCCCCCTGAAGAAGGGAAAGGCTACCCACGCCAGTATTCTCACCCAGAGAATTCCATGGGGTCCATGGAGAAGTCCATGGGGTCTCAGAGTCGGACACGACTGTGAAACTTTCACTCATTCATACAGCTCAAATAATGTATACTGAGTGAAAAAAAATCTTATGATTCTAATAACCTATTTGGAGAAGGCAATGGCACCCCACTCCAGTACTCTTGCCTGGAAAATCCCATGGATGGAGGAGCCTGGTGGGCTGCAGTCCATGGGGTTGCTAAGAGTCGGACACGACTGAGCGACTTTACTTTCACTTTTCACTTTCATGCCCTGGAGAAGGAAATGGCAACCCACTCCAGTGTTCTTGCCTGGAGAATCCCAGGGACAGGAGAGCCTGGTGGGCTGCCATCTATGGGGTCGCACAGAGTCGGACACGACTGAAGTGACTTAGCAATAACCTATTTCTACTTTTTCTTCACAGTGGGAATGTAAGACCGATTTAGATGTCGCATACAAATTTGGAAAAACTGTGGTGAGCTGCGAAGGCTATGCATCCTCTGAAGACCAGTATGTACTTAGAGGTTCCTGTGGCTTGGAGTATGAGTTAGACTACACGGAACTTGGCCTGAAGAAACTGAGAGAGTCTGGAAAAGGGCATGGCTTTAACTCATTCTCAAACTATTATAATAAATTGTACTCCCCAGAGTCTTCTAGCCTCAGTGGAGTGGTTACCATCGTGGTGCTGCTTGCTGTTGCCTTTGGAGTTTATAAATTCTTCCTCAGTGATGGTCATGAGTCACCTCCACCATATTCTGAGGATCCTCCGTATTCCCATCACTATCAGAGATTCAGCGGCTCGGCCGGGCCTCCTCCTGCAGGCTTCAAGTCTGAGTTCACAGGTCTGTCTCCCTAGGCAATGACAGTAAGTAGGGTAGGAGTCAGGCAGTTAGTCCTGTGCGGGTTTCTGAAGTAGAAAAATGCTCACATTGGGAAACCAAAGCAGATTTGTCTTCTTATTTTTTACTTTTGACTTCTTTTACCGCTTCGGTTTTCTCTTTTAAGTCAATTGCGATTACTATTTTAAGGATGCATGATTAAATTATAAATTATGGAGTCAAACTTGATTAGATTTGGTAATAACTTTGAACTCTGTTTCATACCATACACACAGTTTTATTCATTAAATATTACAGAATTCAACATAAAAGGTACAACAATTAGGTTTCCAGAAGGAAACATAGGAAAATATTTGTCATGCTAGGCAAAAATGTCTTTGGGTACAAAAAAATGTCAGCAAAAAAGAAAAGATGGGTAAACTAGATTAATTTAAATTAAGAATGTCTAGTCATCTAAAAACAACTTTGAGAGAGTGAAAACGCAAGCCACAGACTGGGAGAAGTTATTTGTAAAACGTATTTCCAACAAAGGATGTGTGTCTATAATAAAGAACTCCCATAAATCAGAGAAAAAGAAAGACAACTGAATTCTTTTAGTGGACAAAAGATTTGAACAGCTCTTTTTAAAAAAATTATTATAGTAAAAGATGTCCAGATGTCCAGTAAAAATTTGAAAAGGTTCTTAGCATCATTCATCTTCAGGCAAATGCAGATTAAAACCTGAGTTCTTAATTAACCACCATTTAATCATAATGGCTGGCATTAAAAGGGCAGACTACCAAGTAATGGCAAGGATGTAGTTAACTGGAACTTGCTGGAAGAGGTTGAGATGATAAAGCACTACAGAAAACTCTCAGTATCTATTGAGACTAGACACACGTCACCCAGTGACCCAGCAGTTTGATTCCGAGATGCACACCTGAGAGAAATGCACACGTGTGTGCACAGAAAGATGTGCAGAGGAATGCTCAGGGCAGTTTATCCACAGCAGCCAAAAACTAGAAACAGAAAGTCTGTAAACATTAGGATGAGACAAATTGTTTTTTTTTTTTCTCACACATTAGAATACTGTAGGAAAATTTAGAAAAAACAAAACTGATACATGCAGGGGTGAAGGTCGACTCTCATGGACATAATATATAGCATACACAGAAGAATATCTCTGTATGATTCTGTTTATTTTAAAGAGTTCAAGACAGGGTAAAACCTAAGTGTAGTGAGAGAAGTCAGAGTCGGCTTTTCTCTGACATGGGAGTTGTCATGAGGGAGTCTCAGTGCTGGAAAGGTTTTACTGACGTGGGGAGTGGTTACATGCATGGGTAGTATATGCAAACACACAGGATTAGCTGTAAGAGCTGTACACATAGGGTTAGTGCCTTCTTTTACGGATATCATACAGCAGTTTAAGAAAACCTTCCTCTGAACAGAAGATATTTTTTGGGTCTCTTTTAAGACCTGATTTCCCTACTAACAAATACCCTCCACTTGGATTCCTCCACTAGACACTCAGGTACAGCTCTCACCTGGCGCTTCTGGAGACACCCACAAGGTAGAAGGGAAGTTACTCTGACACGGGTGGTTGTCTTCCAGTAACTAATCTGGAGTAGGGCAGATGTGACCTTTCAGGAAGAAACCACCTTCCACTGTCCTAAAACACATCTCTCCTCCTCCATGTATGTGGGAAAGTGAGGCACTCCTTAGTTATAAGAATGTTTTATGAGTACATTTTTCAAATATAACTTGTTTATAAGTTGAGACCAAAGTATTATTAAATCATACAGATGAAGCAGTTAAAATGTTGTATTTTACCTTTAGTTTTGTAGGCGATGATTTGTTTAAGAGAGGATACGTAAGAAATAATTTTTATTTCCAGGACCGCATGGTGCAACTGCTGGTTTTGGCAGTGCTTTCACTGGACAACAAGGACATGAACATTCAGGACCTGGGTTCTGGACCGGCTTGGGAACCGGAGGGATATTAGGATATTTGTTTGGCAGCAACAGGTAGGCTTTGCATTTATCTTATCTGCTCTTTAATTCAGCCTTTCTTTCAGTTCAGTTCATTCGCTCAGTCATGTCCAACTCTTTGCAACCCCATGAATTGCAGCACACCAGGCCTCCCTGTCCATCACCAACTCCCAGAGTTCACCCAAACTCATGTCCATCGAGTTAGTGATGCCATCCAGCCATCTCATCCTCTGTCGTCCCCTTCTCCTCTTGCCCCCAATCCCTCCCAGCATCAGAGTCTTCTCCAATGAGTCAACTCTTTGCATGAGGTGGCCAAAGTATTGGAGTTTCAGCTTTAGCATCAGTCCTTCCAATGAACACCTAGGGCTGATCTCCTTTAGGATGGACTGGTTGGATCTCCTTGCAGTCCAAAGGATTCTCAAGAGTCTTCTCCAACACCACAGTTCAAAAGCATCAATTCTTCAGTGCTCAGCTTTCTTCACAGTCCAACTCTCACATCCATACATGACCACTGGAAAAACCATAGCCTTGACTAGATGGACCTTTGTTGGCAAGTAATGTCTCTGCTTTTGAATATGCTATCTAGGTTGGTCATAATTTCCTTCCAAGGAGTAAGCGTCTTTTAATTTCATGGCTACAGTCACCATCTGCAGTGATTTTGGAGCCCCCTAAAAATAAAGTCTGACACTGTTTCCACTGTTTCCCCATCTATTTGCCATGAAGTGATAGGACCAGGTGCCATGGTCTTCGTTTTCTGAATGTTGAGCTTTAAGCCAACTTTTTCACTCTCTTCTTTGAATTTCATCAAGAGGCTCTTTAGTTCTTCACTTTCTGCCATAAGGGTGGTGTCATCTGTATATCTGAGGTTATTGATATTTCTCCCGACAATCTTGATTCCAGCTTGTGCTTCCTCCAGTCCAGTGTTTCTCATGACGCACTTTGCATATAAGTTAAATAAGCAGGGTGACAGTATACAGCCTTGATGTACTCCTTTTCCTATCTGAAACCAGTCTGTTGTTCCATGTCCAGTTCTAACTGTTGCTTCCTGACCTGCATACAGGTTTCTCAAGAGGCAGGTCAGGTGGTCTGGTAGTCCCATCTCTTTCAGAATTTCCCACAGCTTACTGTGATCCATACAGTCAAAGGCTTTGGCATAGTCAATAAAGGGGAAATAGATGTTTTTCAGGAACTCTCTTGCTTTTTTGATGATCCAGTGGATGTTGGCAATTTGATCTCTGGTTCCTCTGCCTTTTCTAAATCCAGCTTGAACATCAGGAAGTTCACGGTTCACATATTGCTGAAGCCTGGCTTGGAGAATTTTGAGCATTATTTTACTAGCGTGTGAGATGAGTGCAATTGTGCGGTAGTTTGAGCATTCTTTGGCATTGCCTTTCTTTGGGATTGGAATGAAAACTGACCTTTTCCAGTCCTGTGGCCACTGCTGAGTTTTCCAAATTTGCTGGCATATTGATTGCAGCACTTTCACAGCATCATCTTTCAGGATTTGGAATAGCTCCACTGGAATTCCATCACCTCCACTAGCTTTGTTCGTAGTGATGCTTTCTAAGGCCCACTTGATTTCACATTCCAGGATGTCTGGCTCTAGGTGAGTGATCACACCATCGTGATTATCTTGGGCATGAAGATCTTTTTTGTATAGTTCTTCTGTGTATTCTTGCCACCTCTTCTTAATATCTTCTGCTTCTGTTAGGTCCATACCATTTCTGTCCTTTATCGAGCCCATCTTTGCATGAAATGTTCCCTTGGTATCTCGAATTTTCTTGAAGAGATCTCTAGTCTTTCCCATTCTGTTGTTTTCCTCTATTTCTTTGCATTGATCGCTGAGGAAGGCTTTCTTTTCTCTCCTTGCTATTCTTAGAAACTCTGCATTCAGATGTTTATATCTTTCCTTTCTCCTTTGCTTTTCACTTCTCTTCTTTTCACAACTATTTGTAAGGCCTCCTCAGACAGCCATTTTTCTTTTTTGCATTTCTTTTCCATGGGGATGGTCTTGATCCCTGTCTCCTGTACAATGTCATGAACCTCCATCCATAGTTCATCAGGCACTCTCTCTATCAGATCTAGGCCCTTAAATCTATTTCTCACTTCCACTGTATAATCATAAAGGATTTGATTTAGGTCATACCTGAATGGTCTAGTGGTTTTCCTCACTTTCTTCAATTTAAGTCTGAATTTGGCAATAAGGAGTTCATGGTCTGAGCCACAGTCAGCTCCTGGTCTTGTTTTTGCTGACTGTGTAGAGCTTCTCCATCTTTGGCTGCAAAGAATATAATCGACCTGATTTTGGTGTTGACCATCTGGTGATGTCCATGTGTAGAGTCTTCTCTTGTGTTGTTGGAAGAGGGTGTTTGCTATGACCAGTATGTTCTCTTGGCAAAACTCTATTAGCCTTTGCCCTGCTTCATTCCGTATTCCAAGGCCAAATTTGCCTGTTACCCCAGGTGTTTCTTGACTTCCTACTTTTGCATTCCAGTCCTCTATAATGAAAAGCACATCTTTTTTGGGTGTTAGTTCTAAAAGGTCTTATAGGTCTTCATAGAACCATTCAACTTCAGCTGCTTCAGCGTTACTGGTTGGGGCATAGACTTGGATTACTGTGACATTGAATGGTTTGCCTTGGAGATAAACAGAGATCATTCTGTCGTGTTTGAGATTGCATCCAAGTACTGCATTTTGGACTCTTTTTGTTGACCACGATGGCTACTCCATTTCTTCTAAGGGATTCCTGCCCACAGTAGTCGATATAATGGTCATCTGAGTTAAATTCACCCATTCCAGTCCATTTTAGTTTGCTGATTCCTAGAATGTCGACGTTCACTCTAGCCATCTCCTGTTTGACCACTTCCAATTTGCCTTGATTCATGGATCTAACATTCCAGGTTCCTATGCAATATTGCTCTTTACAGCATCAGACCTTGCTTATATCACCAGTCACATCCACAACTGGGTATTGTTTTTGCTTTGGCTCCATCCCTTCATTCTTTCTGGAGTTATTTCTCCACTGACCTCCAGTAGCAATTTGTGCACCTACTGACCCGGGGAGTTCCCCTTTCAGTATCCTATCATTTTGCCTTTTCATACTGTTCATGGGATTCTCAAGGCAAGAATACTGAAGTGGTTTGCCATTCCCTTCTCCAGTGGACCACATTCTGCCTTTCTTTTTTTTTTAAATTTTATTTTGCTTAACTTTACAATAGTGTATTGCTTTTGCCATACATCAAAATGAATCCATCACAAGTATACATGTGTTCCCCATCCCGAACCCTCCTCCCTCCTCCGTCCCCATACCATCCCTCTGGGTCGTCCCAGTGCACCAGCCCCAGGCATCCGTTATCAGGCATCATACCTGGACTGGTGACTCGTTTCAGATATGATATTATACATATTTCAATGCTATTCTCCCAAATCATCCCACCCTCTCCCTCTCCCAGAGTCCAAAAGACTGTTCTATACATCAGTGTCTCTTTTGCTGTCTCATAAACAGGGATATTGTTACCATCTTTCTAAATTCCAAAAATATGGAACGCTTCACAAATTTGCTTGTCATCCTTGCGCAGGGGCCATGCTAATCTTCTCTGTATCGTTCCAATTTTAGTATATGTGCTGCCGAAGCGAGCACCACATTCTGCCTTTCTTTATAGGCTTCTTTGTCTTGTAAATTTGACTGGATTTGTTAAGGAAGTAAATTCTGATGACATTACCCTGTTAAATCAGATTCTCTGGGGGTGGGGAAGGAATGCTGTCTGTGCTTTGATCAGTGTTATATGTCTTGTTTTCTTTCCTATATCATGCTTACAGATTGGAGATAGGAGAAAGATGTTGCCATCTGAGAAGGCAGGAAAGAATGCAGCATTTGGGGCACAGCTTGCATTCTGGTAGTTGAAGAATGGTAGAAGCAAGGGTCAAAAGAGCTGGGAACTCATTTTTTTAATGTCTTCAGTGTTAACTGTAGTTTAAGTTTATGGTGTATTTGAGTGTGAATTCAGAAAGGAGCCTTTATTTGCGTCATTTTCTTCCTTCATAGCAATGACCATAACAAGGGCAGAAATATGAAACAGTATTTATTTCATGTTAATCCTCATATGGTGGGCTTCCCTGGTGGCTCAGTGATAAGGAATCCCCCTTCCAATGCAGGAGACGTGGGTTCGATCCTGGGTTGGGAACATCCCCTGGAGAAGGGAATGGCAACCCACTCCAGTATTCTTGCCTGGAGAATCCCATGGACAGAGGGGCCTGGCGGACCACAGTCCATGGGGTTGCAAAGTGAAAAAGTGAAAAGTGAAGGTTGCTCAGTTGTGTCCAACTCTTTGCGACCCCATGGACCATATATAGTACGTGGAATTGTCCAGGCCAGAATACTGGAGTGGGTAGCCTATCCCTTCTCCAAAGGATCTTCCCGACCCAGGAATCGAACCAGACTCTGCTGCATTGTAGGCAGATTCTTTACCAAAGAGTTGAAGACAACTTATCGACTAAATAACAACAACAAATCCTCATGTGCCAGAAACACTGTGGAAAAAAATACTCAATAAAAATTGTGTCCTGATAGTTTAGGAACAGGAAGGGATTTAAAAATCACGGTCACAAGGAAAACGCCTGCCCCGCTTTTTTCTTTTTAGAGCAGCAACCCCCTTTTCAGACTCGTGGTACCCGTCCTATCCTCCATCATACACCAGCACGTGGAATAGCCGGGCTTACTCACCGCTTCGGGAGGCCCCGGAAGCTATTCAGCATGTTCAGGCTCAGAGCCAAGAACCAGAACAGCATCAGGTAAGAGCAAAAATCAGTAAGTTCCTGTTCAGTAGAGTACAGAAGTAATTTGGACCTTACGGATGATTATATATTTAGCAGTTAGGGTTTATGTGGTATACCTGCCAGAAATATTAATTGCATAATTAATTGAGATAAAAATACAGTTCAGATTCATTCTTTCCTTCCACTTCTCTTCTTTAAAACTCAAACAGGAATTTGGTTTAGAGACTCACTTGTACTGCTAGTCAGGGTTTTAAGTTAAACCTTCCTGAACATTGGTATTCATCTATGTTTAATTCTGTTAAGTCTCTAGGGTCCTTTAAGCTCTAAAGTGGGAATTTTCTAGGTAGAAGGCTGAACATTTCAGTAAAGTTCAATAAAAATTTATTGAGCCATTCTTCAATTTACATTATTGTCAAAAATATGTTTATTGCAGTTGCTAAGAGGAAATTTTGTAAAGAAGCAGAGATGAGATATATATATATATAAAAGTTAGTTGCGGTTAAGCATCCAGCTGATTAGCAGAGAATGGGGTTAGTGGATGATGAAGCAGTAATAGATTGCTATGGGTTGGGTTTTTCTTCTCTTAGTAGAGGGTAGGAATTACAAAACAGTGAATAATTCTTGAAATTAGGAGAATAGAAAACTCATTCTCCATGGAAACAAGAATTATCAACTAGATATATCAACTAGAAAGAAATTTTTCTCCTTACATGAAGAAAATCATAAACATTAGCAAATAACTTACAGGAAAGTCTGAAAAAGAATGAGAACAGATGGAAACACTCATGGTCTTGTAACCTGTTAGCATGTGTGTGTGCATGTGCGTGTGCGTGTTGACTAACGTTTACCATCAGAAGTCTATAACCCTCGCCCAGTTTACCCCTGGAGTCATGAGAGGCAGCAGGGCCTGCCCTAGGCCTCAGGGGCCTCTCTGCTGTTTGGCTTAGACTTTGAGACTCGCCTCCAGAGAACATATCTTTGGTTTCCTGATTAGAAGTTATTCCCAGCAGCCATGATGCTGACAGCAGGACTGGAAGGGCTGCTGGGGGGCCAGGGCGGATGCTCTGTGTCCTGCACAGCCCTGGACCACAGCCTGCTTCTCTTCTTCCCTCATATCTCTTACTCATTTGCTGACAGTAAATGTTTATTACTGTTGTCATTTTATAAGTAGTTCTAGTGCATTTAATAAAACTAATATGAAATTTGCTTTTCTCCTTCTAGGATATGGTGGAACCAGAAGACGATAAGAAAGTTAAAAGTTGGGGTCAAACACTGGACGCAAAAGTTCTGATGTTTCATCACTTTCTCTTATAAAAACGTGCTCCCTCCTAACAGCTGGGGAAAGGGAATATGCAAAAGTTCTGTGGTGTTTTGTCCTGTATGGCTTTCTGTATTCTGTTATTTGAGGCTAAGAATTAACATATGACAGAATGCTTCTGTAGACAACTGTATGTTTGTGTAACACGCAGATGTGTGTTATATTTGAAAGTGATGACTCCTGTGAAATGCTAGGAATGTGTCGTGTAATTTCTAAAACCTGTGATGCTATAAGAATAAGAATGAAGGCTTTATACCAGTAGACACTGAATCAGAAATTTTCAGTTTTAGGTGGTTTTAGTTGTTGATTCATTATATTATAGAAATGATAATAAGCTGTTTGCTATGTCTTATTGAGTGTTTGCTGTTCTCCAAACATTTAAACCAAGCTTTGGACTACTAATTATACTTTCCTGTATGTTTTGATCACTTCTGAGCTCAGGAGCTTTGAATCTGTCAGTGGTGGGTGGGATTCTGGTAGATGTGAATTACCTTTTTTTTAAGGAAAAAGTAGAAAATAAGTATCTAGAAGGTTGTCATGAATGACTGTGCTGACAAAAATGCCTGAAACCTCCATATTCATTTTTTAAAGAAGGAAAGTTCAAGTGCTTCAAAGTTTTCTAATAGCAGAAGCATCAAGTGCTTCAAAGTTTTCTAATAGCAGAAGCATGCAGTTTTCTGTGAAATCTCAAATGTTGTGTAGCAGTCTCTTTCAATCTTACATTAAAATGACAGAAAAAAATAAAAACAAAGGGTTTTGTTCTTTCTATCAGCCTCGACACAAGTTGGTGTTACTTTTTTCCCAAAGGAAAAGGGATTCATGCAGAAGTTCTCCCTCCCTAAACAGTAGTTTCCTGTGGTTGTCTTGCCTTAGCTACCCATCACACAGAAAACCTCAGTTCAGAAATTCCCAGTTATACTCATTAAACATCATTATTTTGCTGTGGAAGACAAGAACAGATTTGTGTTTTTATTATCACTACATATGCTACTAATTCTTAAAAAAATTTTTTTTTCTTTTGTTGAGATAATAGTTGATGTACAATATAGCTAGAAAACCTCAGTTCAGGATCCCAGTTTACTCAAACATCATTATTTTCTTGGAGAAGAACAGATTTGTGTTTTTCACTACAATCTACTTTCATCTTTTTTGAAAGTGGTACATAGCATGAAATAGATGGGAAAAGTGGAAACAGTGTCACTCGCCCTTACCCCTGCGCTACTCCTTGAGGAAAGTATACAACCTAGATAGCATACAAGCAGAACATACTAAACAGCCTGTCAAGCTGGTCTCCTGTGGTCGTTGTGTGAGAGCTGACTGTGAGAGGCTGGCCGATGATGCTGACTGTGTTGGAGAGACTCTGAGAGTCCCTTGACTGCAGAGATCACTCCATTCGGATCAATCTGAATTTCTTTAGGGTGATGCTAAGCTGAAACTCCAGTGGCCACCTCATGCGAAGAGTTGACTCATTGGAGAAGACTCTGATGCTGGGGGGATTGAGGGCAGGGGAGAAGGGGACGACAGAGGATGAGATGGCTGGATGGCATCAGACTCGATGGATGCGAGTCTGGTGACCTCCGGAGCTGGTGATGGACAGGGAGGCCTGGCGTGCTGCGGTTCATGGGGTCGCAGAGTCGGACACGATGGCGACTGATCTGATCTGATCTGATAGTGACTCAAAATTTTTAAAGGTTAAACTCCCCTTATTTTTTGTTGTTCAGTTGCTCAGTCTTGTCTTTCTCTTTGTGACCCCATGGACGGCAGCATTCCAGGCTTCCCTGTCCATCACTAACTCCCAAAGAGTGCTCAAACGCATGTCCATCGAGTCAGTGATGCCATCCAACCATCTCATCCTCTCTTGTCCCCTTCTCTTCCTGCCTTCAGTCTTGCCCAGCATTGGGGTCTTTTCTAAGCCTCTTTGCATCAGGTAGCCTACTACTAATTTTTATATCTACAGTAGTCATTGTACCTTAACCAGTGGGTTTCAGGATTCTTGCTTTTTAAAATTCCTCCAGGCTTCTTGCTTCTTTGAAAATTATGGATTGGATAACTTTGGAAAGCAATGCCAGGTTGTATTTTTTCTGACATAGAATGGCTTGTGGTATCTCCTAATCAAAAACTGTTAAGAAGTCACCTGTCATGGCACAGAGAATCTAAAATTTCAAAATGTGTATTGGCAGCATTGGTTGCCACTGCCTGCTGCTGCTAAGTCGCTTCAGTCGTGTGCGACTGCGACCCCATAGACGGCAGCCCACCAGGCAGCTTTTCCTAAATTCTTTTTTTCTTTTCATCACTAGAGGGCAGTAATGCTCCATTATACAAAGTGGGCAGTGATGTCTCTGCTGCTGCTGCTGCTGCTGCTAAGTCACTTCAGTCTGTGTGACCCCGTAGACGACAGCCCACCAGGCTCCCCCATCCCTGGAATTCTCCAGGCAAGAACACTGGAGTGGGTTGCCATTTCCTTCTCCAATGCATGAAAGTGAAAAGTGAAAGTGAAGTCGCTCAGTCGTGTCTGACTCTTAGCGACCCCATGGACTGCAGCCCACCAGGCTCCTCCGTCCATGGGATTTTCCAGACAAGAGTACTGGAGTAACGTCTCTACTTTGACTATTTTGTGGGCTGTAAACCTGCTGTAGACCTATTAGGGAGATAAGCTTCTCCTGGCCTGCTAACAGAATATAAAGGTTGCTTATATTACAGTTTTTCACACAAGATGTTTCTGACCTATTAGAACCAGAGACACTGGTCTCCCATTTTCAGTCACATAGGACTTAATTTTTTTCTATACAAGAAAGTAAATCCAGATTCGGATGATGTCTCATCTTTTTCACTGTTGCCACTCAGGTTCAAGTCACCATTATTTGTCATTCAGTGAGGTCTGTGCTGATGGCTTGCATCCATTAGGATAGACTGGTAACAAACAATCCCCAAGTCTGACTAGCTTAAATCAAACAAGTAGGAGTTTCTGCTCATCACAGTTACTCAGGGGTTCTGGTTGATTGGAGCCTCCTTCTGGCATGTTCTGCTGTGGCTGTCACAAGGAAAGGGTGTGTGGAGAATCACACACTATTCTTAAATGGCCAGATTTCCTCAAATTAATGAACACCTGTTCAAGAACATCAGAAACATCTATCGACTAAAGTTTTTGAGTTCCAATAGGACAAGCTTTTTAAAAATAAGATACCTCATTTGGCTTCACTTAAAAACATACAAAAGAAAAGTGAAAGTATCAGTCATTCAGTTGTGTCCGATTCTGCGACCCCATGGACTCTGTAGTTCACCAGGCTCCTCTGTTCATGGAATTCTCCAGGCAAGAATACTGGAGTGGGTAGCCATTCCCATCTCCAGAGGATCTTCCCAATCCAGGGATGGAACTCAAGTCTCCCTCATTGGAAGCAGATTCTTTACCTGAGTCCAGGTCTGAGTCACTGCTGCTGCTGCTGCTAAGTGGCTTCAGTCGTGTCTGACTCTGTGCGACCCCATAGATGGCAGCCCACCAGGCTTCCCTGTCCCTGGGATCCTCCAGGCAAGAACACTGGAGTGGGTTGCCATTGCCTTCTCTGGTCTGAGTCACTAGGGAAGCCCAAAAATATATGAGCATCATCTAAAGTATGAATTCCAACCTCCATTTAAAGAAATGGAAGTATAATTGATTTATAATATTGTGTTAGTTTCAGGTATACAACAAACTGATTCAGATATATATATATGTGTGTGTGTTTGTTTTCCATTGTAGGTTCTTAGAAGGTATTGAGTATAGTCCCCTGTGTTACGCAGTAAATCCTTGTTGCTATGTAATCTCCATTTGATAAAGTTCTCATCAGTATCTTGAGACAACTGTCCTGTGTACTCTTCCCTATCTACTAGTTTTGTCTGACAGTCCCCTACCCTGTGCTGACCCAGCTCACTGTACGGCCCCTGGGAAAAGGTCCAGTCATGGGGCCTTCTGTCTGCAGTGCCTTCTGTTCTGGGTCCCTCACTTCTTTCTGCCTGTGGCCACTCCTCTTTCTTTTCATGCTGTGAAAGGGTGGGCCTTGGGGGAGTGTAACGAGACGGTGCTGGTAGGACCGCACAAGATGTAGTGAGAGGAAGAGGAAAGATGACCGGACCACTCTTCTGGCTGCATCTCCCCTTTCCCTACTTCCAACCGCCACTGTCAGCCGCTGGTCCCAGCACAGGCGAGTGGCATCCCTTTTCAATCCCTCAGTCTTTTCTCAGAGTCCCTACTGTGCCCCGCTCCCCTGACTCACATTAGGGTGACGACTGACTCTCCGAACTGCAGCTGTGGGAGGGAACAAGACGGGGAGCAGGCAGGAAGCCCAGAGGCTGCATCACCAGTGCTCTCAAGCCACGGCCCAGGCCAGGAATGCGACTGGTCCTCTGGTCCCATCGGGTTAGAAGGTCAGATATCCAAAGTCAATGCCTTATTTTTTCAAACCCTGGGTCAGGGTTTTGCTCCCTCTGATCAGAGGAAGAGAAAAGTGGACTTACAGCTGGCAAATCAACAGATTATGATGCTGCTCATGAACCATAGCAATCTTAGCTATTAAACAACATCTGGGTTCCTCTTCTTGAAAGTGTCTCAAATATGACTGGTATAGGGGACACAGGAATGAGAATCTCTGCCTTGGTATATACGATATCCACCTTCCTTAGTTCAATTTCCTCTCCACCCCAGGCGCTAGGCTGTTTTCTTGCAAGTGATGTCACGGAAATTTTGTGAAGAGAAGTGTGGAACATCTGGATGCCTCGTTCTCTCTCCCATGTCAGGTGTCGGCAGAGATCAAAGCAGCAAATTCAGCCTCTGTGGTCTATTTTAGTTTTTGAATAGTTATTCATTTTAAAATGTATTACAGAATATATCAAGTATGAGAAAAGTATGGAGAAAAGTTTATCAAATATCCTTGTATCTACCATCCAAATGACAAAATTTTGTCATATCTATTTCAGATTTCTCAATCTATCCATCTAATAGATATTATAATCTATTGTATATATGCATTCAATCTATATGTATATATTATATACATAACTATTATTCATATATAGGATATTATAGTATTGATTTCATTTGCTGTGCCAAAGCTTTTAAGTTTGACTAGGTCCAATTATTTATTTTTGTTTTTTGTTTCCTTGACCTGAGGAGACAGATCCAAAGAAATATTGTTAAGACCGATGTCAAAGAGAGTACAATCTATATTTTCTTCTAGTTTTATGGTTTCAGGTGTTACATTTAGGACTTTATATTGAGTTTCTTTTGTACATGGCATGAGAAAATATTCTAATTTCATTCTTTTACATGTAGTCCAGTTTTCCCAACATTATTTATGGATTAGACTATCTTTTCCTCATTGTATGTTCTTGCTTCCCTTGTAGATTAATTGATCATATATGCATGGGTTTATTTCTGGGCTCTCTATTTTATTCCTATGATTATTTATTTTTATGCTTGAAAAACTCAAAATCCCCTTCAAAAACCCTTCCAAGGCCTCATGCATTATGTGTTGAACTGTATGAACTTGCCATGATTGTAGGTCAAAAATCATCAAAAATTGGTAATTTCGTAAGGTTCCATTTAATACTTGCTTCAGAGTATAAGTTCTATTTTAAAATTATGAGAGGAAGAAACAGCAGAAGGATGAAATTTTGATAAAGAATATAGATGAGGGCTCTGTCTCTGGGGAGAGACAGAAAAGTCCCCAAGTGTTGAATTTGTGCCCCCTTAATCCTTCAGTTTCTGGGCATTTCTTCAATTTTATTGTAATTTAGTTATAGTATTTTAACATGGCCTAGTTTAAAGTTTTATCAGAAAGTTGCAGAAAGATTATATATTGCAGTGTGTTGGATTGGCTTATGTATTCGAAATGGTAAAAACCCCGTTTTGGAAGTGATCATTAGGAACAGGAGCTGGCCAGCTTGCTAGTTAGTTGGCCAGGACCTCATTAGTGAGCTCGTAAGGTGGCCTGCCAAGTGATGGGGACAAAGAATCGAGAGTGAATTTACATACTTCTCCATCTGATCTTGTTAACACCGGAGAGCTGATTAATAATTGTGGAGAGAATAAAGGTCCTGCCAGGTGGCCCACGGGGAGCAGTACCTAATTAGAACCAACATCCCTTGCCAAACAGAGAGCTAGTGCTGTAGGGCTGATGAATAACCTTCTGACACCGGGCGCTGGAGTCTAGCCGAGCTCCTGTCACTTGCTCTGTAATTTGACTGTGTGATTCACCGACACAAGAGAAGTGGCTCCACGGAGGTAAACCCTCCCACACTTGAGCCCCTCACATGCTGTCAGACTCCTTCCCTCCTCTTGCAGACACTGGCAATTAGGTCATCTCTCATTCAGTTTTTATGATTAAGGTAAATTAGAAGATTGTGTGCGTGCTCAGTCATTCAGCCATGTCCAACTCTTTGTGACCCCATGGATTGTAGCCCGCCAGGCTCCTCTGTCCATGGAATTTTCCAGGCAAGAATACAATGGAGTGGGTTGCCATTTCCTTCTCCAGGGGATCTTCTTGACCCAGGAATCAAACCTGCGTCTCTTGCGTTTCCTGCCTTGGCAGGTGGATTCTTTACCACAGTGCTACCTGGGAAACCCAATTAGTGACAATTAAATCTGCTATGGAAGAGACTGAGTTAGTATATTCAGTAGCACTTAATTTGATCTCCTCAGGACTTCCTGTAGTTAAGAGACCAGTAACCAGTTAACACACCACATCTCCGCTGCAGAGGGGATGGGTTTGATCCCTGGTCAGGGAACTAAGATCCCTCATGTTGTGCAGCACGGCCGAAAAAATAGAAAAATAAAATTGCCTCAAGACTTGGGCCCATCTAGCTTCGTGGCTAGCAGGATTTAGTATCTATTCCTGCCCTCAAATGGAATGGGGGCTGAATGTTGATTCAAATGACAGGGTGGGTATTACCACGTCTCCCAGAAGACAATGGCTCATACCTTTCTCTTAAATTCTTCTTTTAAAAAATTACATAAGTCATCAGAGATAACTTCCATGATAAAGATAAACAAAAGAAAACACCAGAGTCGGTTGCCCCATGATCACTCAGATGTGGCCTGATGAGCACCTTGGGTGGACAGTCTGACCCCAAGCGGAGAGAAGATTCAGTTCAGAGTACACATGGAGAAAAATGAGTTTCATTAAGGGAAAGGCACTTCCTCTATGTAATAGAGAAAGAAGACAGTAGTTGCAAATAGAGGTTTGGTGGCTGAAATACGAGGGACCAGGCACAGAGCGCTTTGTAGTCCTCAGGAATGAGCACCAGCTGACAACGGAGAGAAGGAGGAAGTCAGAGTTTCAGTGGAGGGGAGAGGTAAGAAATCATGAAACGTGGGAGAGGGGCTTAGCAGAGAAGGAAGCAGGAAGGAGCAGGAAGATTTGCCCCATCGTTGAGTGTAGGTCTGGGCTTGGTCACTATGAATCGGACCTGGTAGCGTACTGCCTAGTTGGGGGTTTTCTCCAGCAATGACTAGGACTGCAGGTTGACGCCCAGATATGGTAGGTGGTCTCGGATCTATGCATAGTTAGGGCTTTGCTTTGGAAGGAGAAGATCAAGGAACCGATGGTGTTTGCAAATGCAGTGTTGGACCCTGCAACTGCAGCTGGATGAGGAGGGACATGACCGATAAACTGTTAGGAAGTGTCAGTGTGTTGGTGACATTGATGAGGTCAAAGAACTCTGGTCTTGGGATGGGAGGAACTTGAGAAAATGATGTGAAGGCAAAGGTTATGGTAGGAGATTAGGCTTTTGAATTAGTGCCTTTAACTCATCTCCCTCTCTCCCTCCATTGCTTCCTCAGGTCCTTCCTTTTACTGAGAAGCTCAGTGGAAGAGGAAGTATAGTTCTTCTGGAGTGATTGGAAAGGCTCAATGAGGTGAGATTTGAGCTGGCCTTGGAAAGATTTGTGGGGCTTCCCTGGTAGCTCAGTTGGTAAAGAATCCGCTTGTAATGCAGGAGACCCTGGTTCGATTTCTGGGTCAGGGAAGATCCACTGGAGAAGGGATAGGCTACCCACTCCAGTATTCTTGGTCTGCCCTTGTGGCTCAGCTGGTAAGGAATCCACCCACAATGCGGGAGACCTGGGTTCGATCCCTGGGTTGGGAAGATCCCCTGAAGAACGGAAAGGTTACCGACTCCAGTATTCTGACCTGGAGAATTCCATGCACTATACATACAGTGCATGGGGTCACAAAGAGCTGGACACGACTGAGCAACTTTCACTTTCACTTTCTGGAAAGACTTGTAGGAGCAAAGAAGCTGCAAGTTATGTGGAGCTGTAATTTTGGTGAACGTATCTAACTGAAAAGTCACATTTGCTTTCCTTTGGAAGGAATAGCTTTCCTCAGTCATTGCTGATTGAGAGGAACATAACTAGTTTCTTCTGTCAGACAGGCTGTCAAGGGTGTGTGTGTGTGTGTGTGTGTGTGTGTGTGTGTGTGTGTGTGTGTGTCTGTACAGGATCTTGACATTTTAATTCAATGACTTCCTTTTGTCATTTTATCAGGTACTTTGCCTTTAGGGGACTGAGTCATTCTCAGATCAGATCAGATCAGTCGCTCAGTCGTGACTCTCTGCGACCCCATGAACTGCAGCACGCCAGGCCCCCCTGTCCATCACCAGCTCCCGGAGGTCACTCAGACTCACATCCATCAAGTCAGTGATGCCATCCAGCCATCTCATCCTCTGTCGTCCCCTTCCTCCTGCCCCCAATCCCTCCCAGCATCAGAGTCTTCTCCAATGAGTCAACTCTTCGCATGAGGTGGCCAAAGTACTGGAGTTTCAGCTTCAGCGTCAATCCTTCCAAAGAAATTCCAGGGCTGATCTCCTTCAGAATGGACTGGTTGGATCTCCTTGCAGTCCAAGGGACTCTCAAGAGTCTTCTCCAACACCACACTTCAAAAGCATCAATTCTTCAGCGCTCAGCCCTCTTCACAGTCCAGCTCTCACATCCATACATGACCACAGGAAAGACCATAGCCTTGACTAGGCGAACCTGTTTTGGCAAAGTGATGTCTCTGCTTTTGAATATGCTATCTAGGTTGGTCCTAACTTTCCTTCCAAGCAGTAAGCGTCTTTTAATTTCATGGCTGCAGTCACCATCTGCAGTGATTTTGGAGCCCAGAAAAATAAAGTCTGACACTGTTTCCACTGTTTCCCCATCTATTTCCCATGTAGTGATGGGACCAGATGCCATGATCTTCGTTTTCTGAATGTTGAGCTTTAAGCCAACTTTTTCACTCTCCACTTTCACTTTCATCAAGAGGCTTTTTAGTTCCTCTTCACTTTCTGCCATAAGGGTCGTGTCGTCTGCATATCTGAGGTTATTGATATTTCTCCCGGCAATCTTGATTCCAGCTTGTGTTTCTTCCGGTCCAGCATTTCTCATGATGTACTCTGCATATAAGTTAAATAAACATGGTGACAATATACAACCTTGACGTACTCCTTTTCCTATTTGGAACCAGTCTGTTGTTCCATGACCAGTTCTAACTGTTGCTTCCTGACCTGCATACAGATTTCTCAAGAGGCAGATCAGGTGGTCTGGTATTCCCATCTCTTTCAGAATTTTCCACAGTTGATTGTGATCCACACTGTCAAAGGCTTTGGCATAGTCAATAAAGCAGAAATAGATGTTTTTCTGGAACTCTCTTGCTTTTTCCATGATCCAGTGGATGTTGGCAATTTGATCTCTGGTTCCTCTGCCTTTTCTAAAACCAGCTTGAACATCAGGAAGTTCACGGTTCACATATTGCTGAAGCCTGGCTTGGAGAATTTTGAGCATTACTTTACTAGCGTGTGAGATGAGTGCAATTGTTCGGTAGTTTGAGCACTCTTTGGCATTGCCTTTCTTTGGGATTGGGATGAAAACTGACCTTTTCCAATCTTGTGGCCACTGCTGAGTTTTCCAAATTTGCTGGCATATTGAGTGCAGCACTTTTACAGCATCATCTTTCAGGATTTGGAATAGCTCCACTGGAATTCCATCACCTCCACTAGCTTTGTTCCTAGTGATGCTTTCTAAGGCCCACTTGACTTCACATTCCAGGATGTCTGGCTCTAGGTCAGTGATCACACTATCATGATTATCTGGGTCATGAAGCTCTTTTTTGTACAGTTCTTCTGTGTATTCTTGCCACCTCTTCTTAATATCTTCTGCTTCCGTTAGGTCCATACCATTTCTGTCCTTTATCGAGCCCATTTTTGCATGAAATGTTCCTTTGGTATCTCTGATTTTCTTGAAGAGATCCTTAGTATTTCCCATTCTGTTGTTTTCCTCTATTTCTTTGCATTGATCGCTGAAGAAGGCTTTCTTATCTCTTCTTGCTATTCTTTGGAACTCTGCATTCAGATGTTTATATCTTTCCTTTTCTCCTTTGCTTTTCGCTTCTCTTCTTCTCACAGCTATTTATTTGCAAGGCCTCCCCAGACAGCCATTTTGCTTTTTTGCATTTCTTTTCCATGGGGATGGTCTTGATCCCTGTCTCCTGTACAATGTCACGAACCTCGTTCCATAGTTCATCAGGCACTCTATCTATCAGATCTAGGCCCTTAAATCTATTTCTCACTTCCACTGTATAATCATAAGGGATTTGATTTAGGTCATACCTGAATGGTCTAGTGGTTTTCCCTACTTTCTTCAATTTCAGTCTGAATTTGGCAATAAGGAGTTCATGGGCCGAGCCACAGTCAGCTCCTGGTCTTGTTTTTGCTGATTGTAAAGAGCTTCTCCATCTTTGGCTGCAAAGAATATAATCGATCTGATTTTGGTGTTGACCATCTGGTGATGTCCATGTATAGAGTCTTCTCTTGTGTTGTTGGAAGAGGGTATTTGCTATGACCAGTGCATTTTCTTGGCAAAACTCTGTTAGTCTTTGCCCTGCTTCATTCCGTATTCCAAGGCCAAATTTGCCTGTTACTCCAGGTGTTTCTTGACTTCCTACTTTTGCATTCCAGTCCCCTATGATGAAAAGGACATCTTTTTTGGGTGTTAGTTCTAAAAGGTCTTGTAGGTCTTCATAGAACCGTTCAACTTCAGCTTCTTCAGCGTTACTGGTTGGGGCATAGACTTGGATTACCGTGACATTGAATGGTTTGCCTTGGAAACGAACAGAGATCATTCTGTCGTTTTTGAGATTGCATCCAAGTACTGCATTTCGGACTCTTTTGTTGACCATGATGACCACTCCATTTCTTCTGAGGGATTCCTGCCCACAGTAGTAGATATAATGGTCCTCTGAGTTAAATTCACCCATTCCAGTCCATTTTAGTTCGCTAATTCCTAGAATGTCAACATTCACTCTTGCCATCTCTTGTTTTGCCTTGATTCATGGACCTGACATTCCAAGTTCCTATGCAATATTGCTCTTTACAGCATCGGACTTTGCTTCTATCACCAGACACATCTACAGCTGGGTATTCTTTCTGGTTTGGTTTCATCCCTTCATTCTTTCTGGAGTTATTTCTCCACTGATCTCCAGTAGCATATTGGGCCCCTACTGACCTGGGGAGTTTCTCTTTCAGTATCCTATCATTTTGCCTTTTCATACTGTTCATGGGGTTCTCAAGGCAAGAATACTGAAGTGGTTTGCCATTCCCTTCTCCAGCGGACCACACCCTGTCAGATCTCTCCACCATGACCCGCCCATCCTGGGTTGCCCCACGGGCATGGCTTAATTTCATTGAGTTAGACAAGGCTGTGGTCCTGGTGTGATTAGATTGACTAGTTTTCTGTGAGTATGGT
Source organism: Tragelaphus eurycerus (assembly GCA_935064755.1). Classification (NCBI taxonomy): domain Eukaryota; kingdom Metazoa; phylum Chordata; class Mammalia; order Artiodactyla; family Bovidae; genus Tragelaphus; species Tragelaphus eurycerus. Next base: position 2,424,854 of record CAKXYN010000034.1, on the reverse strand, counting down.
TTCAGTGTATTTGCCCTCTGATGCCCTCTTGCAAGACGTACCGTCTTACTTGGGTTTCTCTTACCTTGGGCGTGGGGTATCTCTTCCCGGCTGCTCCAGCAAAGCACAGCCATCGCGCCTTACCTTGGACGAGGGGTCTCTCCTTACCGCCACCCTTCCTGACCTTGGGGGAGGGGTATCTCCTCACCGCCGCTCTTCCTGACCTCGGTTGTGGGGTAGCTCCTCTCGGCCGTGCTTAGTGCGCCGGTCCTCACCGCCGTCCTTCCTCGGTTGTTGGGTAGCTCCTCTCGGGCGCGTTCTCAGTGCGCCGCTCGCGGGTAGGCCGGGGGCTCTCAAGAATGTGTGATAAATTACCAAATTCCTACTGCCAAAGTTTCAAGACAAGAAAGTTCCTGTGGGCTGATCAGCACATTCTTCCCCGTCTATTTCTCTTTCTTTCTCTCTCTCTCTCTGTACAGGTATCATTATCTGTGCATTTAGTTATGTTTTGCACTACTTACTGAGGGCTTACTATGTTCTGGGCTTCCCTTATGGCTCAACTGGTACAGAATCCGCCTGTAATGCAGGAGACCTGGGTTCAATCTCTGGGTTGGGAAGATCCCCTGGAGAAGGGGAAAGGCTACCCACTCCAGTATTCTGGCCTGGAGAATTCCATGGACGGATAGTCCATGGGGTCACAAAGAGCCGGACACAACTGAGTGACTTTCACTTTCACTTCACTACTATGTTCTAGTCCCATGATATGTACTTTCATTAGCTCATTTAATCCTCATGACAACTCTATGAGGCAGTCATTATTATCATCCCCATTTTTTACACAGGACACTGAGACTTAGCAAGGTTAAATGGTTTGCTTTCATTCAGCTACCTGGTAGAGCTGAGTGTCAAATACAGCCTATAGACTAACGAGAGCTTGAGTAACTTAATTCTATGCTAGGTGCGTGCACGTACATGTGTGTGCTATGGGTTGTGCATGCGTGCTAAGTCGCTTCAGTGGTGTCTGACTCTTTGCAATCCTATGGACTGTAGCCGTAGCCCACCAGGCTCCTCTGTCCATGGGATTCTCCAGGCAAAAAGACTGGAACTCACGTCTCTTTTGTCTCTCACATAGGTAGGTGGGTTCTTTACCACTAGCACCACTTGAGTTGTGTGTGTGCACATTCACACACACACATTTAACAATTGTGATAAAATTCACATACATACATTCACCATTTTAACCATTTTAATGTGTACTATTCAGCGGCTTTTAGTCTCTTCACAAGGCTTTGTGACCATCCCCACTGTCTAACTCTGACCACTTCATCCTTGCAAAAACAAACTCCACGCTCATTAGAGTCACTTCCTGCCTTCCCTTCCCACCAGCTTGCTGCAACCATTCATTGTCCTTCTGTTTCTGTGAATTTCTCTGTTCTAGACGTTTCATATGGGCTTCCCTGGTGGCTCAGATGGTAAAGAATCCGCCTGCAGTGCGAGAGACCTGGATTTGATCCTGACTTGGGAAGATTCCCTGGAGGAGGGCATGGCAACCCACTCCAGGATTTTTGACTGGAGAATCCCATGGACAGAGGAGCCTGGTGGGCTACAGTCCCAGGGGTGGCAAAGAGTCAGACATGACTGAGTAACTAAGCACACGCAGATGTTTCATAAAGATAGAATCATATAATATGTGGTCTTTTGTGCTTGGCTTCTTTCATTTGTTTTTAAGGCTTATCATGTAGCACGATCAGCACTTCATGCCTTTTAATGGCAGAATAATATTCCATGGTATGGGTATGCCACATTTTGCTTATCCATTCATTAGTTAATGATATTTGATTTGCCTTTTGGTGGAAAATTTCAGCTATTATAATAACTTCTCTAAATAATGCTGGTCTAAACACTGTACTTTTAGAACTAACACCTCAAAAAGATGTCCTTTTCATTATAGGGGACTGGAATGCAAAAGTAGGAAGTCAAGAAACACCTGAAGTAACAGGCAAATTTGGCCTTGGAATACGGAATGAAGCAGGGCAAAGGCTAATAGAGTTTTGCCAAGAAAATGTACTAGTCATAACAAACACCCTCTTCCAAAAACACAAAAAAAGACTCTATACATGGACATCACCAGATGGTCAACACCAAAATCAGATTGATTATATTCTTTGCAGCCAAAGATGCAGAAGCTCTATACAGTCAGCAAAAACAAGACCAGGAGCTGACTGTGGCTCAGACCATGAACTCCTTATTGCCAAATTCAGACTTAAATTGATGAAAGTAGGGAAAACCACTAGACCATTCAGGTATGACCTAAATCAAATCCCTTATGATTATACAGTGGAAGTGAGAAATAGATTTAAGGGCCTAGATCTGATAGATAGAGTGCCTGATGAACTATGGAATGAGGTTCGTGACATTGTACAGGAGACAGGGATCAAGACCATCCCCATGGAAAAGAAATGCAAAAAAGCAAAATGGCTGTCTGAGGAGGCCTTACAAATAGCTGTGAAAAGAAGAGAAGCAAAAAGCAAAGGAGTAAAGGAAAGATATAAGCATCTGAATGCAGAGTTCCAAAGAATAGCAAGAAGAGAGAAGAAAGCCTTCTTCAGTGATGAATGCAAAGAAATAGAGGAAAACAACAGAATGGGAAAGACTAAGGATCTCTTCAAGAAAATCAGAGATACCAAAGGAACATTTCATGCAAAGATGGGCTCGATAAAGGACAGAAATGATATGGACCTAACAGAAGCAGAAGATATTAAGAAGAGGTGGCAAGAATACACAAAACTGTACAAAAAAGATCTTCACAACCCAGATAATCACGATGGTGTGATCACTGACCTAGAGCCAGACATCCTGGAATGTGAAGTCAAGTGGGCCTTAGAAAGCATCACTACGAACAAAGCTAGTGGAGGTGATGAAATTCCAGTGGAGCTATTCCAAATCCTGAAAAATGATGCTGTGAAAGTGCTGCACTCATTATGCCAGCAAATTTGGAAAAGTCAGCAGTGGCCACAGGACTGGAAAAGGTCAGTTTTCATTCCAATCCCAAAGAAAGGCAATGCCAAAGAATGCTCAAACTACCACACAATTGCACTCATCTCACACGCTAGTAAAGTAATGCTCAAAATTCTCCAAGCCAGGCTTCAGCAATATGTGCACCACGAACTTCCTGATGTTCAAGCTGGTTTTAGAAAAGGCAGAGGAACCAGAGATCAAATTGCCAACATCCGCTGGATCATGGAAAAAGCAAGAGAGTTCCAGAAAAACATCTATTTCTGCTTTATTGACTATGCCAAAGCCTTTGACTGTGTAGATCACAATAAACTGTGGAAAATTCTGAAAGAGATGGGAATACCAGACCACCTGATCTGCCTCTTGAGAAATTTGTATGCAGGTCAGGAAGCAACAGTTAGAACTGGACATGGACCAACAGACTGGTTCCAAATAGGAAAATGAGTACGTCGAGGCTGTATATTGTCACCCTGTTTATTTAACTTATATGCAGAGTACATCATGAGAAACGCTGGGCTGGAAGAAGCCCAAGCTGGAATCAAGATTGCCGGGAGAAATATCAATAACCTCAGATATGCAGATGACACCACTCTTATGGCAGAAAGTGAAGAGGAACTAAAAGCCTCTTGATGAAAGTGAAAGTGGAGAGTGAAAAAGTTGGCTTAAAGCTCAACATTCAGAAAACGAAGATCATGGCATCTGGTCCCATCACTTCATGGCAAATAGATGGGGAAACAGTGGAAACAGTGTCAGACTTTATTTTTCTGGGCTCCAAAATCACTGCAGATGGTGACTGCAGCCATGAAATTAAAAGACGCTTACTCCTTGGAAGGAAAGTTATGACCAACCTAGATAGCATATTGAAAAGCAGAGACATTACTTTGCCAACAAAGGTTCATCTAGTCAAGGCTATGGTTTTTCCTGTGGTCATGTATGGATGTGAGAGCTGGATTGTGAAGAAGGCTGAGCGCCGATAAATTGATGCTTTTGAACTGTGGTGTTGGAGAAGACTCTTGAGAGTCCCTTGGACTGCAAGGAGATCCAACCAGTCCATTCTGAAGATCAGCCCTGGAATTTCTTTGGAGGGAATGATGCTAAAGCTGAAACTCCAGTACTTTGGCCACCTCATGCGAAGAGGTGACTCATTGGAGAAGACTCTGATGCTGGGAAGGATTGAGGGCAAGAGGAGAAGGGGATGACAGAGGATGAGATGGCTGGATGGCATCGCTGACTCAATGGATGTGAGTCTTAGTGAACTCTGGGGGTTGGTGATGGATAGGGAGGCCTGGTGTGCTGCGATTCATGGGGTTGCAAAGAGTTGGCCACGACTGAATGACTGATCTAATCTGATACACTGTACAGTTTTTATTTCAACGTACATTTTTTTCAACTCTCTTAGGTAGCGTCTGGGCTTCCCTGGTGGCTCAGATGGTAGGTGATACCTAGGAGTAGATACACTGGTTGTATGGTGACTCTAACTTTTTGAAGAGCCACCAAACTGTTTTCCATAGTGGCTGCACCATTTTACATTTCTACCTACAATGTATGAGGGTTCCAGGTTTTTAAAATTACAGCATTCCTACTGGGTGTGATGTGGTATCTCAGTGTGGTTTTGAGTTGCATTTACTTAATGACTGATGATACTGAATTTTTTACTTCATTATTGTAGTCAGGCTTCTGTTGACTAAAAAAAATGTACAACTTGAGAGTTGTGAGTTAAGTTTTATTTGGGGCAAAATGAGGACTGCAGCCTGGGAGGCAGGAGCTCAGAGAGCTGTGAGAGACTGCTCCAAAGCGGCAGTAGGGCTTTGGAGCAACATATAAGGTTTTGGTGAAGGGGGAGTTCGATACCATGAAGCACTCATTTTACACAAGGTTTTTTTGTTAGTCATGAGGATCTGATGTCACTATGAAGGGATTTAGTGCTTCTCTAGAAACGAGGAGATATAAGGATTGGGATCATAAAATCTGTTCCTAAAAACATCCAACTATCTAAAGACCTGTCTCACCAGATTCCCTGGAGGACAGAGTGCCTCGCTCCACCCTGAACTCCCTCAGGGGTTGCTGAAAGTCATCAGCTGTAGCAGCATGGGGTTCAGTCTCTGTAGAGGCAGATGGCAAATGCCTTTGTGGTTCAGTCCTTGGCAATGCTCTTGGTAAATGCCAATTTGTAGTCGACACTTTCATTGCTGATTCATGCAAAAAAGACTTCAACACTGACGTTTTCTGAAAAAGCTTGGCAGAGATTTCTAGTGCTAAGTGATCGCCAGTTTTCTAACCCCTTCTGGACAAGTGGAAGGAATTCTCTTTTCTCTTTCATGTGAAGACTGAAGTTCTGGCCAATGAGATGTGAATAAAAGCAATACTTGTCACTTCTGGGCTGCACCATTTATCCATGTATATGAGACACTCGCTTGCTAATATCTAGAAGCAGACTTGCTGGGTTGTGTTGTCACATACAACTTCAACCGTATTCTATAATGTCTACTTTTGCTCTTTGTACCAGTTGCAATAATTTACATTTTGACCAAGGTGATAAGAAAGGGCCATTTCTCCACATCATCACCCAATTTCTGAAAAATTTAAAGTATTTTGCCAGAATTTTCTTGTGGTCTATCAATTAGGACTCTGAATATTCACTGTCGAGGGCCTGGGTTTGATATCTGATCGAGGAACTAAAATTCTACAAACCATGTGGTTAAAAAAAAGCAATCTATTGTCTATAAAATAGTCTATTTTTGTTATAAATTTGCATTTCCATGATGACTAGTGAAACTGACAATCCTTTCGCATATTTACTGGCCATTGTTTCATTTTCTGTTTGTTCTTTTCTGTAGGGATCTTGCTTCATTTATCATTGCTCTAAGTATTCTCTCTATATCTTAATAACTGTCCACATGCAGAATCCTTCTTGCACAAGGATGATGTCAGAAAACAAAATCATGTCAGGCTCTCTTGTAACGAGAGTGCAGTGCCTAACCTAGATTCGTCCCATAGAAGACTTTGTTTAGAAGTGAACGACTTGAGTGATTTCCTTAGGGTAAAACAGTAGCTGCTGTTAAAAAACCTCATCCTCAGCACTGAAACCCAATATACACTTCCTTCTCATAACAAAGTCTGATGCTGGAGTTCTTGGTGGAGCAGACTTCCACATGGGCTCTCAGAAACTCAGGCACTGGAAGAAGCAACAGAGAACCATTTGCAGGAAGATTTTACAGGCTCTTCTCAGAAGTGGTATGCTTCTTTTCTTGATACATCCTATTGGCCAGAACTCAGGCACATACCACACCTAACAGCAACAGAAATATAATCTGGTCATGGGTTTTGGTGAGTGCATAGGAGTTCAGCTACGTGGTGAAATTACTCTTTTGACTAGCATGGTGACAGATGGCTGGTTTCTTGAAGGAAGCAATGGTGGAGCTTTAGAACATTTAGCCTCAAGAGCTATAGACAGAGCAAGACAGCAAAGGTGGTTCGCTAGAAGTTTCTGCAATGTGGTTGGGTGTTGTTCCTGCTCGCCTAGCTTCAGTGGCTGGCTTTCTACCCCTCCTAGGAATTCTCATGGCTGTCTAAATATCCTTCAGCAAGTTCCTTTTCTGCCTAAGTATCTTCAGTTGACTTCATTTCTTTTTCTTGGCTGCTTTCAATATTCTCCACCAGGTGGCTCTAGTCTCTCAGTGTAAACCCTGCCTACAGCCAGCTTTTGAGCCAGGCTTACTTTTGTGGGTTACTCCCCTCTGCACAATCAATTTCGACTCTCCTCCAAGTCTTTAGACAAAACCATTTCATAGGCTTGAAAGCATCTTCTTCCTGTCTTCCATGGTACATTACTCTCCTTGTTGAAACTACTGGAGAAGGAAATGGCAACCCACTCCAGTATTCTTGCTTGGGAAATTCCATGGACAGGAGGGCCTGGCGGGCTACAGGCCATGGTGCTGCAAAGAGTCAGGCATGACTTAGCGACTAAACAAGAAGACTCAACCCAATAATTGATTGTTATTTTTTGATGACACTAAGCTATTTTCTACCACAATTTCTATGGTGGGTGGTGACCAAGCCTAGTTCTCCATACCTGAAGCTGGTCCACTGGTGCAGTCAGACATAGCAGACAGTACGCCCCTCTGTGCAGCCAGGAGGTGCTCATATGGCTTAGGAAGTTCCTATGAAAGTGGACAACCTGGGATGCTGGGCTCTTCCATTTTGGTGGACTCCTTACTCTACTTGATCTGATCAGATCAGATCAGTTGCTCAGTCATGTTCTGGGAGCCTCTCTGTGGGGAATTAGGGGCAATCAGGAAGTAGTAATCATCCTAGGCAGCATATTAAAAAAGCAGAGACATTACTTTGCCAACAAAGAGTCATCTGGTCAAGGCTATGGTTTTTCCAGTAGTCAAGTGTGGATGTGAGAGTTAGATTATAAAGAAAGTTGAGTGCCGAAGAACTGATGCTTTTGAACTGTGGTGTTGGAGAAGACTCTTAAGAGTCCCTTGGACTGTGAGGAGATCCAACCAGTCCATCCTAAAGGAAATCAGTCCTGAATATTCACTGGAAGGACGATGTTGAAGCTGAAACTCCAATGCTTTGGCCACCTGATGTGAAGAACTGACTCACTAAAAAAGACTCTGGTGCCAGGGAAGATTGAAGGTGGGAGGAGAAGGGGACGACAGAGGATGAAATGGTTGGATGGCATCACCGACTCAATGGACATGAATTTGAGTAAACTTCAGGAGTTGGTGATGGACAGGGAGGACTGGCATGTTGCAGTCCATGCGGTCACAAAGAGTCCGACACAACTGAGCAACTGAACTGAACTGAGGAAGTAGTCTATTCATCTATAGATTTCTTCTTGTGTATATTCACTTCACTGCTCATTGGGTGGTCGAGTACCAAGCAAAAGCAGAAACAACCTTAAACTAAGTCCAAATCATCATTCTGAAAAATCACTGAATTCAGATCAGTTTTGTGATGTGATCCAGCTCAGACCCTAATCAACTATTTCCTTAAAATAATCCTGACATTAAAGATACATCTGTGTATACAAGTGTGTGATAGTAATTGGAAAATTAATAACTTGTTTCCTTCTGCTGTGGACTGAGCTAGAAAAAATGAAAAACACTTTTCCATTTTCCACTCCTGAGTTATGTTGTTTTTGAAGACCTAGGTCCATTAGGGGAGGGGTCTGTTGGTAGAAGAATGTTGGACATTCTAATATATATTCTATATATTCTAATATAAGGAAAGGACGAGATTGGAGACCTGGCATATTCCATTGTTCATTCAGCAGATATCTGTCACTGACACGTGCCAGGCACTTTTCTAGGCACTGGATTTTTGTTGTTTTAGTTGCTAAGTTGTGTCCGACTCTTTTGTGACCCTATGAACTTCAGCCCGCCAGGCTCCTCTATCCATGGGGTTCTCCTGGTAAGAATACTGGAGTGGGCTGCCATTTCCTGTTCCAGAGGATTTTCCCTACCCAGGGATCAATTGGCTGATAGGTCCTTTACCACTGAACCACTTGGAAAGCCCAGGCATTGGATACATACCAGAAAGTAGGGTTTGGCTCTCAGGGGATTTATATTCTTCCAAAGAACCCAGAAAATCAACACAAAGTCCATAATCAAGTGGTTTCAGATACTGATCTGTGCTATGAAGAAGCTGTGACTGGGCTGTGGGGTGCAGAATGCCAGGAACAGCTGTTGAACTGAGGCCTAGAAGGATGGGGAGGTAGTAGCTAAGTCCCCCAGGGCTGGAAAGAGGCTTGTCAGTTTCATGAAGTGGGAAGAGCTGAGCTCACTTGAATGCAACAGCTCAGAGGTGGAAAGACATGCAAAGGCTGTGGCTGCTGGGCTGAGTGAGGACTCTCCCTAATGGTTGGACTTGGCACAAAGGAAGGGTTAAAAGTGCTTGCCACTGGACACACCTAGCATATAGCCTTGACAAGGAACAAGGCAGCGTCTATGTCCTGGAGTGATAAGCAGAAGCTGCCTCTTTTTTTTTTTTTTTAAATCATAAGCTCCATGATTTCTTATGCTCATGGGAGATGGAAAAAACCTTCTGAAATGACAGACACTAGACTCTTCATCACTTTTGGAAAGAACAGTCTTAATAGATTTAATTTGACTAAAATATAGAAACTGGCACTTTTAATGTCTTTCTTGTCATGAGGCTGTACGAACCAGCTACACATATATTACCTACAGCTGCTCACCTGAATTCTCTTGTGAGAACACAGGTGCCTTGAGGTCAAGGACTTGACTTTGAAAGATGGAATATTTTCTGTCATATAAGTAAATAAAGGATGTCACAGTCATCAGCAATTGGCAGCCCCCAGGGAAGGTGAGCTGGTGAGCCCTGAGGGAACTCAGGAAAGAAAGAATACCTGCCATCTAGCAGCCATGGAAAAGAAATGCAAAAAAGCAAAAAATGGCTGAGGAGTCCTTACAAATAGCTGTGAAAAGAAGAGAAGCAAAAAGCAAAGGAGAAAGGAAAGATATTCCCATTTGAATGCAGAGTTCCAAAGAATAGCAAGGAGAGATAAGAAAGCCTTCCTCAGCGATCAACAAAGAAATAGAGGAAAACAACAGAATGGCAAAGACTAGATTTCTAATTTCAAAATAATTAGAGATACCAAGGGAACATTTCATACAAAGATGGGCTCGATAAAGGACAGAAATGGTATGGACCTAACAGAAGCAGAAGATATACAGAAGAACTGTACAAAAAAGATCTTCACAACCCAGATAATCACGATTGTGTGATCACTCACCTAGAGCCAGACATCCTGGAATGTGAAGTCAAGTGGGCCTTAGAAAGCATCACTACAAACAAAGCTAGTGGAGGTGATGGAATTAAAGTTCAGCTATTTCAAATCCTGAAAGATGATGCTGTGAAAGTGCTGCACTCAACACGCCAGCAAATTGTGAAAACTCAGCAGTGGCCACAGGACTGGAAAAGGTCAGTTTTCATTCCAATCCCAAAGAAAGGCAATGCCAAAGAATGCTCAAACTACTGCACAACTGCACTCAAAATTCTCCAAGCCAGGCTTCAGCAATACATGAACCATGAACTTCCAGATGTTCAAGCTGGTTTTAGAAAAGGCAGAGGAACCAGAGATCAAATTGCCAACATCTGCTGGGTCATTGAAAAAGCAAAAGAGTTCCAGAAAAACATCTATTTCTGCTTTGTTGACTATGCCAAAGCCTTTGACTGTGTGGATCACAATCAACTGTGGAAAATTCTGAAAGAGATGGGAATACCAGACCACCTGACCTGCCTTTTGAGAAACCTATATGCAGGTCAGGAAGCAACAGTTAGAACTGGACATGGAACAACAGACTGGTTCCAAATAGGAAAAGGAGTATGTCAAGGCTGTATATTGTCACCCTGCTTATTTAACTTCTATGCAGAGTACATCATGAGAAACGCTGGGCTGGAAGAAGCACAAGCTGGAATCAAGACTTCTGGGAGAAATATCAATAACCTCAGATGTGCAGATGACACCACCCTTATGGTGGAAAGTAAAGAGGAACTAAAAAGCCTCTTGATGAAAGTGAAAGTGGAGAGTGAAAAAGTTGGCTTAAAGCTCAACATTCAGAAAACGAAGATCATGGCATCTGGTCCCATCACTTCATGGCAAATAGATGAGGAAACAGTGTTAGACTTTATTTTGGGGGACTCCAAAATCACTGCAGATGGTGACTGCAGCCATGAAATTAAAAGATACTTACTCCTTGGAAGGAGAGTTATGACCAACCTAGATAGCATATTCAAAAGCAGAGACATTACTTTGCCAACAAAGGTCTGTCTAGTCAAGGCTATGGTTTTTCCAGTAGTCATGTATGGATGTGAGAGTTGGACCATAAAGAAAGCTGAGTGCCGAAGAATGATGCTTTTGAACTGTGGTGTTGGAGAAGACTCTTGAGAGTCCCTTGGACTGCAAGGAGATCCAACCAGTCCATTCTGAAGGAGATCAGCCCTGGGATTTCTTTGGAAGGAATGATGCTCAAGCTGAAACTCCAGTATTTTGGCCACCTCATGCGAAGAGTTGACTCATTGGAGAAGACTCTGATGCTGGGAGGGATTGGGGGCAGGAGGAAAAGGGGACGACAGTGGATGAGATGGCTGGATGGCATCACTGACTCGATGGATGTGAGTCTGAGTGACCTCCGGGAGTTGGTGATGGATAGGAAGGCCTGGCGTGCTGCAGTTCATGGGGTCGCAAAGAGTCGGACACGACTGAGCGACTGATCTGATCTGATCTGAATAGCTCTCAACTTTTAGGCTACATATATTTTTATATTTTTTTGGTCAACAACATCAGAAAGTTCCAGTGATTTGAAATTTGAAAGCTAACATTAACTAGCCATTTCAATACAACAACAACAAAATTTTTTTTAAGTCAAACTGTTACAGGTGTGAGGAGAGCTTTGTGAAAATAGGGCATCATTTGACTGGTCCAGGGTGGGACCAGTAAGTGGTTAGACCTGGAGACCTGTGTTCCAGAGGGTTCCAGAATCTTCTATTTGCTGCTCAGTGGCCGGGGATGACGATTTTCCTCCTAGAGGCCTCCATGATCTGGGTCTCTCCTGGACCTGGTGTCTCTGTGACCTGGCAGGAACTGTGGGCAGGGAGGTGTAGGCAGAGGCTTTCATGACCTAGAAAACTCAGCGCCCAGTTCCTGTGGGGGTGAGTGACGGATCCTGGATGGTTGTACAGAAGGGGCTGCATCTCGGCCCAGGAAGCCAGCTCCTGTGAGCCTCTGGCTCAAGAAGCTCTGGAAGGTGCCAAGAAATCTGCCAGGAGGGGGTCGCTGCATCTGTGGTGGGCGTTTAGCACATCCGCCAGAGGCCGCGTACGCATGCCACCTGTTTTCTGTGCGCCTGCGGACTAGATCCGGGGTTGGGGGCCCGAAGAAGCCGATGCAAATGTGAGCTTCTGGGGCGGCCACGTGGCCAGGGGCCAGTGCTCTGAGCCGTGTCCTTTCTCTCTCTCTCCAGCATCTTGGCTTCGCTGAAGGGGTGGTGTCAAACTAGTAGATTCTGTGCCGGTCCCTTGACGGTGCGCCAGGTTTTTGGGTGAGCAGGTGTTGTTAGCTGCCGGAATTAGTTGCTAAGGTTTGAACCCAAACCAGGAAAAGGGTGGGTGTGGAGGATGGCAGAGTCGGGAGGGAGAGCACCTGTGAAGGGTGGGGGGTAGGAGGTGAGTCAGCCGGAAATGGCCGCCTCCTTCCTCGCCTGTCTACCCGGCTGGCACTGGAATCCGGAGGCGAGGCAGCCCAGCAACGGTTCCTGGCTCTGCCATCACCCCACCGCCCAGGCTGGCTCTAGGCTACTGGGCACTGAACATCTTCCCTGAGCTTAGGAGAACATAGGCCTGCCAGACCTTTAGGGTGTAAATGGAGCCTTCCCTAATCTCCTTTTTTGCAGGCTCCAAATCCCATGGACGGAGGAGCCTGGTAGGCTGCAGTCCATGGTGTGGGCCAGCCACTTGCGCGCACCACATGATGGGGGCATGGCAACCGTGTCCGGAAGCCCAGGGGAGGAGCCGCATGGGGTCTGAGCAGCTTCACTTTCACTTTCACGCATTGGAGAAGGAAATGGCAGCCCACTCCAGTGTTCTTGCCTGGAGAATCCCAGGGACGGGGGAGCCTGGTGGGCTGCCGTCTGTAGGGTCGCACAGAGTTGGACACGACTGAAGCGACTTAGCAGGAGCAGCAGCACCAACATGACAGAGAAAGCCTGCAACCAAACCTCGACCTACTCGCTTGCTTGGGCAGGTGCCTCTCCTGAGTCCTTTCTTTAGCTCCAGGTTCTGTGCAGGGAGATGGTGACCCCATGATCGCAGGTTTCCTTCCTGACATCATCCTCTGTCTCTCTGGGGAGTCATCCCATTTACTGCAAATCATTTAGCCCCATCCCCACTAGTGACGAAGTGTTACTGGACCACCAGCAGGGCTAAATGTATTGTCATTGCAAGGCTGCCAAGTGGGTTAATGGATGATTTCAAAACACACAAGGCTAGGTGGCAAGAGGAACCCACTCGGGAACACTGGAGCAACCAAGTTTGGGCTGCCAGGTGATTGAGGGCCTTTCCCACTGCCAGGAGAGGTGGCCTTAGCTCTGCAACCATGAATCTCTGGGTCTCTGTTTCTTTACCTGTAAAATAGAGGCTGGTGGAAGGATGGATGACCATAATCTCTTCCACCTTTGAACTGCACAGTTCTATCCTTAGAGCTGGGATTGGTAAGAGCTCGAAAAGAGAGTTTGCTGGGTGGTGTGGGCAGCAGTTTGGCCTCCTTTCTGGCCCTAAGGTTGATGGCTCTGAAGGCAGAGCAGATTGATCAAGACCACAAGAAGTGAGAAATCTCCTCTACCTCTGGATCAATGGAAAAATTCACCCAAATCTCCCTAAAAGAACTCATTTTTTCCTTTTCTTTTCACATGTCTTTCAGTTATAGGAAAAATAATTTGGGCTACTGACAGTAAAGCTTTTGTTACTCCTATAGTAAAGGACATTTATTAAGATCCTGTTTGACCTGGAAATACAGATGGAATCAAATTATGGTTTTCTTTTATCAGAATGCTTTCCCTTTCTAGTGATCCTGAGCTGGATCCTACTGGTAAAATGTTGAAGTCACAGGAAGACATGGGAGGGGTGGGGCTAGTACTGATGCTTTCACGTTCCAAGGCCTGAATAAGCGAACAATATTCGAGTTTTATAGCAGCTGCCCCAGATACCTGATAGCATCAAAATCTCCTGGGATTTTTAAAAATAAAGACCACAGCCTATTCCAGACCTACTAACGAAGGTTTGTTTTTGTTTTTTTTTTTTAATGGTTTGGATTTGCTATTTTTTTTTTTCTAAATAAACGTTTTAATAAGTTTTTAGAAAGTTTTTCAGGTGCTCTGTTGTGTGCTGAAGAAACAGACTTACATGCCATTCTGCCCCGTCATAGCCCTTATGCTGCTCATTCTGGCTCTGTTTTATTTGGCTCACTCTCGCCTCTCTAACTGGATTGTAAGCTTCTGCAGGGCAACACACCACCAACTCCTCTAGTGTTTAGGATGTACCGGTGCTATTCACTGTGGAGGTTTACATAAGAATCTGTAATTTGTAACCAGAAGGTCTGGCACACTTGGGGATTCTGAGGGGTAGCTAGTGGTCCTAGGAAGGAGGATATGGTGAGGGAAGGGGGAGGGGGTCAGGCTTGATGCTTCCAGATGCAAGCACATGTTTCCCTCCCTTCTTGGAAAGCATGTGCTGTAGGGGTCCTTCCTCTCCCGGAAGTGTGGGTCCTGGGGTTCTGACACCAGAGAAGGGCCTTGTAGGATCAAGTTTGGGGAGTATGTGAGGCTGGAGGAAAGCAAGGGAGAAATGATGACTCCAGGGCACTGCAGTCCTGTTGGCTGAAAATCTCAGAGTTCCCTGGGTAGGATCTGAAACTGGACCGGAGTATAGAGAGCAAGGAGAGACCAAGAAACAGGCAGAGTGGTAGGTGATGGGTTTGATGAACTTACCCAGAGGCTTACCTCGGGCAGCTGCAAGAGGAGTGGATCCCAGCATCCACCATCTGGCAGGATCTCAAAGCCCGCCTCCGCTTGCCCACTGGCTCCCGGGTGAGCGCAGTCGCGTCCTCTCCGTGACCTCCTCCACCACGTGCCTGGCCCCGTGGCCAGCGTATGCGGGCCTTGACTCTGACCCAGGTGATTAAAGGTGAACTGGAGACCCCGAGGAGGTCCCGAGGAGAGGGCGGCAGGAGAAGGCGGAGGCGCGAGGACCCTCGGCTCCTGGGAGAAGGGACCCAGCGGCTGATGAATGAATGCAGTCCTGCGTTAAGACCGGCACGTGATAGCCAGGCCTCGCAGCTCTTCCCGCGGCCGGGCCGTGTTCACAGCGAGGAGTGAGTGACCGTCTCAGTGAGCGGGGTCAGGTGAGGGAGCACCAATGCGGGGCCGTCGAGGGGAGGTGGCCAGCGTAGGGTGGGCGCAGACACCTTGCACGGACAGGGCGAGGGGGCAAGCAGGCGGGCACCGGGTCTCCCGGAGGCCGTGTCCGTGTCCTGCTCGGGGGGACTGGATCGCTCAGCACAGTCGTGGACCCAGATGCTGAGGGAGAGGAACCAGGTGGGAGGACGGGTCGGATGGGAAGGAGCCGGGGCCACGGGCCTTCAGCCGGAGCGGAACCTGACCCTGTGGTTTCTTCCACCGCTGGTCTCCCTCTACAAAGTGCTCTGTACGAGTCATAACCTTTGGCGGGAAGCTTATTTCAGTGGCTTAGGGCTTTCTTCAGAAAGCAGGTGCGTGCAGGGGTGAGCTAAGGAGAGCCCGCCTTGGGGCCGGAGCTCGTGGATGGTGAAGGAGGCCATGAAAGCCGCCTCCCGGCGGCTGGAGGGTGGATGGGTGGTCCGGGCTCAGCGAGCGGCTCCTCCAAGTTTGATTTTCCACTTCCAGGTTTTCCATCACACCTCTAGTTCATAGTTGAAACTGTGTAAATTGTATGAGACTATTTTATATTATATATATATATATCTAAATCTATATTATAAATAGTAATGAGAAAGACAATTTGTCTATTACATAATTATATGTGATAATCTATAATACCTATAGTTATACATTAAATATTTATATATCAATTATATCATATCATATATAATATAAATATGTGTATAATATAATTAATCACACATATACACACATTTATATTATATATGATATGATATAATATATAAATATTTAATGTATAACTATAGGTATTATTATAGATTATCTACAGCATATTATAATTATATAATAGACAAATTGTCTTTCTCCAAGGCACTTAAAGTTCTTTATGCTTTTCATGACTCTAAATCTGTATTATAAATAGTAATATAGACGTAATAATAGTAATAGTAAAGAAACGGCCAGAGGGCAGAAATATTATTCCTGCTGCTGCTAAGTCACTTTAGTCGTGTCCAACTCTGTGTGACCCCATAGGAAAATGTAGTTTAGAGATTCCAGGAGACTTGCTGGACGATTCAGCACATTATTGGTCGAGACAGGAACAAGAGCTAGTGTAGTGTGTGGTCCATGGCTGGTTGAGGCCATAGGAACATCACCTTAGACTCCTGCCGTGGTGGCCTCCTTCAAGCTGGGCTTGCTCTTCTGTTTTCAGATTGATATCCTTGTTGGTGTTTTCTCAAAGATGAGGCCTGGTTTCAGGGAGGTAAGAATGCCTGAAGGGAAGCTTGAAATTGACCAGGTATCAGACACTCCAAGTGTGATACAGTCGTGGAGACGATGGCTGCTTTTGACATTTGTGTGCCTTCCCTCCTCTGTCTCAGTTCCTGTTCTTCTCCTGGGAGCCCAAGGCCTGTCTCCTCAGGTTCCCGCACCTTCCCACCGTCCTCTCGTTTAATCTCCTACTCCTCTCCAGTGGCCATCCAGGAGACACCTTTCTTCTCAAAGGTCAGTTCTTGGTCTGCATTAAGTCATTAAAATTAATATATACATTGGACCACTCCAACCATCTGGGCACTGTTGTTTCTATTAAAATTAAAATATACATTAGACCAAAACTCTAACGTCCTGGGCACTGATGTTTCTAAAATCAGCACCTGTGCTGCTGTGTTGTTTATTCTCTATTCTCCCTTCCCCATTCCATCTGGGTGAGGTTAAGGTCAAGGACAGGAAGGCAGCGATCACTAATTTTCTCCTACTATTTGTGCCCTCCTTCTTCTGTGATAACAGAGCTCTCAGTTTTTAGCTCAGCATCTAGCTGACTGGAATAAACACTACGTTTTGCAACTTCCTTCACAGTTGGGTATGACCTGTGACTAAGCTGTATGTAGCCCAGTGGGTGCAAGTGGGAATATTGTGCAGCCCGTTTTGAGAACCGTTGTTCATCTTGCTGCTTGGAAGGGAGATGCTGTCATCTTGGATCATGAGATCAAGGCTCCACGTTGTAAGAGCCACAAGATAGAGGAACCTAGGTTCCTGTCACAGTGGAGCAAACTTTGCAATTTGGGTTGTTTATTTGGATTTGTGGAAGCCAGTGTTAACCTTTTTTTCATTGATTTCTTTGCTGATCGCTCCAAGCTAACTTCTAATGAATAGAGTGCAATCTAGAGTGCAGCCTGTATGGATTGCTTCTGACCTAAGCCAATTACCCAGGACCCTGGAAGAATGATCATTCACCACTGCCAGATGATGGTGCCTTCCAGGTTGATGCTGATGTGTACAACTGGGAGGGGATATGGATGTATAATTATACGGTTTATTCCCTGGTTGATCAGCAGGAGGAGCAACATGTCAATAACCCCCGAAAGTCCAACTTCTCCCTTCCATACACAAATCAGAGTCTTTCTGTTCATTCTTTGCCCAAAGCACAAACTCTTGCAGACTCCTCTCTTGAACAACTCCCTCCTCATCCAAGTTGGAGCCAATTAGCCTGCACAGAGTCTAGACCTACATTACTGTTTTCGTCTTTGAAATGTGTTTTATTCTTACCAGAGAACCACTGCCAAATGAAGGGGGATGGGCACCAGGGCCAATGGCAGTGGGCATGTGTGGATCGAACTGGGACCCCTGCATTGGGAGTGCAGAGTCTTAGCCACCAGGGAGGTCCCTCCTCTGACTTTTGAAGTCACAGATGCTAAGCATTCCACAGTTCTGCTTTTTACCTTTTCCTTTCTCCACCTCTTGCCTTTCACTACAGGGTCTGGCTGTTCTGCTCAGTTTCTTCTACACTTATTAATTTAACCCAATTTATTTCTGCTAGGTACACTAATGCCTTTTTCTCTTCTTCATAAAAGATCCCCTCCTGAATGGAGATGTGGACAGAGTTGGGGAGGGAGAGCATTGGATGAATGGATAAAGTAACATCAACGTATATACACTATCAAGTGTTAAGATGAATTGCTGGTGAGAAGTTGCTGCGTAGCATAGGGAGCCCAGCCTAGTGCTCTGTGATGACCTGGAGGGATGGGATTCGTGAGGGTAGGGAGGCTCTGGAGGGACTGGATCAGTTCAGTTCAGTTCAGTCGCTCAGTTGCGTCTGACTCTTTGCAACCCCGTGAACTGCAGTATGCCAGGCCTCCCTGTCCATCACCAACTCCCGGAGCCTACTCAAACTCATGGCAGTGATGCCATCCAGCCATCTCATCCTCTGTCGTCCCCTTCTCCTCCCACCCTCAATCTTTCCCAACATCAGAATCTTTTCAAATGAATCAGCTCTTTGCATCAGGTGGCCAAAGTATTGGAGCTTCAGCTTTAACATCAGTCCTTCCAATGAATATTCAGGACTGATCTCCTTTAGGATAGAATAGTGGGATCTCCTTGCAGTCCAACGGACTCTCAAGAGTCTTCTCCAACACCACAGTTCAAAAGCATCAATTCTTCAGCGCTCAGTTTTCTTTATGTATAATTAGAGCTGATTTCCATTATTATCTGGCAGAAACCAACACAACGTTTTAAAAATTAAATAAAAAGCATTTACTCTTGAAATAAAAGAAGTCAGCTGGAGAAAACTCTCTCCAGTCTGCTGCTAGAAGGTGTGTGTAGTGTACTGTGAGCAAGGGAGTGCTGTTTCACTAGCTTTATCAGACAGTGGAACCTAAGCAAGGGAAAGCTGATCCTATCATATGAACAGGTCTCCCCACACGAAGGGAGAGGGGTTTTACGGGCTGTGAACACCAGGGAGCAGGGATCTGGGGGCCAGCTTTGAATTCTGATTCTATAGTTAATGTACAGTTAGGTCTCCGTCTGTGGCTTTGAGGGCTATTCAGGAGATCAAACCAGTCAATCCTAAATATTCATTGGAGGAACTGATGCTGAAGATGAAGCTCCAGTACTTTGGCCACCTGATGCGAAGAGCTGACTCATTGGAAAAGACCCTGATGCTGGGAAATATTGAAGGCGGGAGGAGAAAGGGATGACAGAGGATGAGATGGTTGGATGGCATCACTGACTCAATGGACATGAGTTTGAGCAAGCTGGGAGACAGTGAAGGACAGGGAAGCCTGGCATGCTGCGGTCCATGGGGTCGCAAAGAGTTGGACATGACTGAGCGAGTGAACAACAACAGGAGTTTAATGCGTTCCAACCATCTTGTTTGTAGAGTGCTATCTTGGAATGTGATTAAAACCCTAAACTTGAAAAAAAAAAAAACAACCCGATCCTCTGCTAAACTTCCTCTCCGGCTTGGAGCCACCCATTTCCCATTGTGTCCCCTTCTCACCCATTGCTATTGGCTTTCCAGGTAAGCCGTTTACAGTGAGCTTTCGGATCCCAGTGAGCTTTCAATGGTTTTGAAGGGCAATGAAAACAGCTCTGAAAAGATCCAGGCCCTTGTCTAAGCCTGGAGTCTGCCCCAAACACTCCCATCAGGGAGACCCTACTTTCATAGGTTGAGATGTCAGAGGAAGGAAAAAGGGTGAGGAGAGGAGGCTGGAAGAAATAAGCAGCAGCCCAGAACTCTGAAAAGTGGTTCTCAGGTAGAAGGGTGAAATTCATCCTAGCAAGAGAAAAGAAAGCTCTGTTTTCCCCTGGATATAGCCCTCATGGAATTTTACACCATGAAGCTAACGGGAACCCACTTTGCAGTGATATTTGCATGTTACTTTTGCTGTGACTGTCATGTTTTCATGTCTTTGGCAAGTGGAATACATATTCTTGGGTTGCCATTTCCTTCTCAAGGGGATCTTCCCTACCCAGGGATCGAACCAGGTTTACTGTATTGTAGGCAGATTCTGTACCTACTGAGCTATGAGAGATTCTTACACAAGAAATTATTCACATTTCCTCAGGGGTTTATTTCTTATTATAATTTGTTCATCTTTGTGAAGGCTTTTTATTTACTTTGATTGTGAATAATCTCCATTTCCTCCTTTAACTTTCCACTGTTAAATTGATTTGCATACATATTTCAGCCAGGAAAACATCTACGAGAACAGTAATGTTATTTGCCAAATTGACTTATTTGTCCCTGAACCACAGTCTGGCCTGCTTTGAGGACATGCCTTACATATTTTTGTTCTGCCTTTGGATGGTCTGGCTGTTTCTGAAACATTCCCTGGGCTGGGTCTCTATCCCCACATCATGAATCTAGAACTATTTGGATGGAGTCTCAGTTTTAGATTGTTTGGGTATGAACATGATATGTGATTTCCAATCTGTCTTATGACCACTGTGTATACTAAGTCAGTTGAATCCTGTCGGACTCTTTGTGACCCCATGGACTGTAGCCCGCCAGGCTTCTCTCTCCATTGGATTTTCCAGACGAGACTACTGGAGTGGGTTGCCACGCCCTCCTCCAGGGGGTCTTCCCAACCCAGGGAAGATGCCCGTGTTTCTTACGTCTCCTGCGTTGGCAGGTGGATTTTTTTTTACTACTAGTGCCACCCGGGCAGCCCCTTATGACTACTCCAGGGGCTTAAACCAGACCTATAGGGAGAGAACGAAATCCTAACCGTGCCTGAAATTTTTACTTTGTCCCAAATCCTGACTTGATGTTACTGATGCTTTCCCCAAAGCCCTTTTAATGCTGCCTTTTAGACTATCACCTTGTTTTGGCTACTGCTTCCTTGCTTTTGAAAACATCTGGATCTCTTGAGAAATTGCTGGGACCACAGGGTCTTCTGAGCAGGGAGCAGAACGGTCATTCCTGATCGCCATGCAGTTCATATGATGTAATTTTACTGATAAGCTCTTTTGTTTTTATTAATTCTTTTATTTTACTGTGTATTTATTGTGTTTTCTTTCCAATTAGGAAAGGGTTCTTGACCTTCAGAAATATAAGCCTTGAAATGGTCTTTTGGCCTCAAGCTGTAAGCTGAGAGTTAACCACTTAGTCTTGACTGGGGAAGGGTACTGTAGATTTATAAATTTTATCCTTAACTAAATATCTGTTACTAAGCAGTTAAAGTACACTTACAAAATGAAAAACAAAAGACTTTCAATCATTTAACAGAACTGTTCTCATTACTTTATATTCCATATTCATAAAATATACACATTTTATAATTATACTGTAATGCAATTTATAACCTGCTCTTTTCATTTCACATCAAACCACACACAAGAGGTTTTAAAGTCATTATTTTAAGTGGATGAGTAATGTAATAGTGAAAAACCATTGCAAATACAGTGTGGTCCACATTCCTGTCTATATAATTTTAAAAATTCTGTTTTATTATTTCTTGGAATTAGGATCAAAAGGTGTTATATTTTATGATACTTAAACATATTGTCATGTTGCTTTCCCAATATACAATGATGCCAGCAAAATATGAGTTTGTTAGTTTTTCTACAATTTTGACAGTGCTGGATGTCATGATGAAAACATTTTCTGGTATTAACTTACTAGATGTAGAATGCTCACTGCTCAGGGTTTAAGCTTAGTAACTGCATCTAATGGCTAGTGAATTAAAGGACCCAAGGTAGGCTGGTGGCTCCGACGGTAAAGAATCCGTGTGCTATGCAGGAGACCCGGCTTCAATCAGTGGGTTGGAAAGACCCCTTGAGGGAGGAAATGGCAACCCACTCCAGTATTCTTGCCTGGGAAGTCTCATGGACAGAGGAGCCTGGCAGACTACAGTCCATGGGGTTGCAAAGTATTGGACATGACTGAACGACTAACACTTTTACTCTTAAGAGAACCCAAGGTACTCTTTTATTCACTCTGAATAATCCGTCAGAAGAGCAGACAGCTCTTCTTTGTGTGGCCTAGATTGGAAATGGTAATGCAATAAGAAATTAAGATGCTCTGTGGGAATATCCATTGTGCATCCACATATTGTTTTATTCATCTTGTCAGGCTGCGGGGGAGTTAAGGCCTCCGACTGAACACTAGAGAGTGCCCGTGGCTACAGAATAGCTCTGCTCTGCCTTCGCATTCAAGCTTCCTTGGCATTGTCTGGCTGTGGCACCAAGGCAGGTGGCCTAATAAACGCTGCTTCATTTACTCCCTGACGTGACAGTCTCAGACGATCAGAAATGCAAAGGGATGTTTACCCCTTGGAGACTTGTCTGTTTTCTGGCAATGCACTGTTTGGGTGCTTTCAAGAACAAAGATACTGAGAGTTTGCTGTGGAGCATACGAAGATACTGCAACAAAACCTCTGTGGAGGGATCTGGGCTGCAGACACAAAGAGGAAGGGTGGCTCAAGTGCTTGGGAATTGAACCCAGACAGTGGCCCTCGGAGATCTTAATTGTTCCTTTGGGGATGGGACCAGGAGGGGACCAGAGGAAGGTGGAGAGGAGTGGAAGGAGGAGACCCACGGGCTCCTGGGAGGGAATGGAAAATAAGGGAAAGAGAAGTAGCCCTGAGCCCCTGGAGCCTGGCTTGATCATCCTGCAGGAAACAAGGAAAGAGCGTGGCCTGGGATTGTTTTGCTCCCATTGAAATAATTAGCACAATAGTTGGTCCAGAGTCTGGGTAGCCTCTTTCTCTGAGGGGCTCAGAGGACTCAATCTCATTAGCCCGGAGGGCAGCTGGGAGAGGATGACTCCCCAGTGCCACCCAGGTTCATGAGCTGGAAATCCAGTGCCCCAGAGCCGAGGGCAGTGAGGCCGGACAGAAGTGGGGCCACGTTTCTGTCTTTCGTGATCGTGTGGGGTCTTCCTGGGGCTGCTGTCTCTAGGCTAGGGGGAGAAGCTCAAAGAATCACCTTCCTGCAGACTCACACCTTCTCCAGAGCCTTCCTTTTTCAGTGTTATGCCTCAGTTTCTCTTGGTTCTGTCTTCAAACTCAGGTTTCTTTTGCATTAAAAACAAAACCCTTCAAAAAAATCACTCTTCCTCCTCAATCTGCCATACCTTGGAGCAAACTTCTTGTCTTTGTCTTCTTTCCAACATCTACAAGGGTGGATTTGTATAACAGAAAGAGATTTGAAACAACAGTCCTAGCTGTTGACATACATTTCGATTTAGGCAAAAGGTGAACTATTGCTCAAAGTATTAAAAATAGCATTTGAAAACTATTTAGTAACACAGGAAAATTCTCCAGATAGAATTTAAATGAAGCAATCAGGAATAAACGTGCATTAAAGTATGATTCACCCCCCAAAATACAAACCTTCCTAAAATATACATAAAAAAATGTCTGGAAGGAACTATCTGAGGATGTTCTTAGTGTTTCTCTATGGGGTGGAAGTATGGGAAATTAAAAGTTTCTTCCTTATATGTCCTCAAAATTTTAAAAATTGGTATTAATTTTAAAATTATAAGAGGCCTTATTATTATCTGTCTTGTTTTTTTGCACTTCCTCTAACTAACTGCCTCTTTTACCAACCCTTGCCTCTCATCTTTCATCTCCCAATCTCTCCTGAAGTTGTTTTTTCTGGGATTACAAAGATCAGAGATTATCTGCTTTTTAAAAATTAATTAATTAAGATTTTTTTCCTGCACTGGGCCTCTGTTGTGGTTCCTGGGCTTCTTTAGTTGCAGCTCATGGATTTGGTTGCCTTGAGGCATAAGGGATCTAGTTCCTTGCCCAGGGATCAAACCTAAGACCCCTGCAATTGGAAGGTGGATTCTTTTTTTTTTTTTAACTTAGTTTTTTTAAATTGAAGAATAATTGCTTTCCAGAATTTTGTTTTCTGTCAAACCTCAACATGAATCAGCCATAGGTATTCATATATCCCCTTCCTCTTGAACCTCCCTCCCATCTCCCTCCCCATCTCACCCCTCTAGGTTGATACAGAGCCCCTGTTTGAGTTTCCTGAGCCATACAGCAAATTCCCGTTGGCTACCTATTTTAATTATGGTAATGTAAGTTTCCATGTTACTTTCCCCATACATCTCACCCTCCTCTCCTCTTTCCCCATGTCCATTAGTCTGTCCTCTATGTCTGTTTCTCCATTGCCGCCCTGCAAATCAGTTCTTTGGTACCATCTTTCTAGATTCTGTATATATGCGTTAGTATATGATATTTAACTTTCTCTTTCTGACTTACTTCACTCTGTATAATAGGCTCTACATTTATCCACCTCATTAGAACTGACTCAAATGCATTCTTTCTATGGCTGAGTAATAGTCCATTGTGTATATGTACCACAACTTCTTTATCCATTCATCTGTTGATGGACATCTAGGTTGCTCCTATGTTCTAGCTATGGTAAATAGCGCTGCCCAGAACAATGGGATACGTGTGTCTTTTTCACTTTTGGTTTCCTCAGGGTATATGCCTAGGGGTGGGATTGCTTCATGTGCTTGTTTTATTCCTAGTTTTTTAAGGAACCTCTTCCATAGTGGCTGTATCAATTTATATTTCCACCAACAGTGCAAGAGGGTGGAAGGTGGATGCTTAACCACTGGACCGCCAGGGTGGTCCTTCACCTGCTTATTTAGTATTTTTTCCATCAACTTCAGCCTACTCCAATGGAGGTATTTCTACCTTCCCACTGTCTTCTTGACATTTCTACCTGGGTGCCTCCAAGGATCTCAATCTCAAAGTGTCCAAAACAGAATAAATATTCTTTACTTATAGGCCTCAGTCCCTCCCCACCCTCTTCTCTCAAGCAACATCAAGCAACATGTTTTAAGTTATTTGATCCCATGGACTTGGACTTGAAATAGTGCTGACTCCTTCCTCTTCCTGGTTCCTTTCCCCCATCCGGAGGCTGAGTCCTCCGAATTCTACTTCCATAATATCTCTTTCCTCAAATCCTCTTTTTTTTTTGGAGTTCTCATCACACCTTGTCTGGTTAAGAAGCTCCCTGTCTGATACCCTGGGCGTTTTGATGATATCCTAACCATTTGCTTTGTGTCTAGTATCTGCCCTGCGCTGATGAACCAGTCCACTGGCAGAAGACCACAGCCCAGCTCTGAGTAGGTCTGGCCTCTACACACAAGTCTCCATGAAGTCTGGCTCCTTGCCAAGTAGTGAAAAGAAATTGGGAGTGAATTATGGACAGTGATAAACTCTCTTAGATTGTTGGAAATATCTAGAGTGAGGAATCCTAGGGAGAAGTTAGACTTCTCCTCTAAACATATGGAGATGAGCAACATCAGGATCTGGAGTAATGTTGGAAGACTTATCCTCATGTGCACCCACAGGCTGGCCAAGCCCCAATTACACAGCTGTGGCCTTTCCCCATTTGACTGTAAGCTCTGTGAGCACAGGGCTGGGTCTGTCTTTTAATTGTAAGCCTGGTGCCTGACTCTTCACAGGCACTTGACTAACATTTTAGCAGAGAATGAAAGAATAAATAAAAGTTTTTGATCTACATACAAGGAAATACAGTCACCTTTGGGGACGACAGAGGATGAGATGGCTGGATGGCATCACTGACTTGATGAATGTGAGTCTGAGTGACCTCCGAGAGCTGGTGATGGATAGGGAGGCCTGGCGTGCTGCAGTTCATGGGGTCGCAAAGAGTCAGACACGACTGAGGGACTGATCTGATCTGATCTGATATTTCTATTAACATAACCCAAGACCACACTGATGCTTGTGGAAGCCCCGCTGTGTTTGTGACTGACCCTTATCTTGTTGTTTTCAGGTGGTCCTCAAGTTGGGGTGTACTTCTGAATCACTGGTGATGTTTAAAAAGCATACCGAGGACTTCCCTCGTGGTTCAGTGGTTAACACTCCACGCTTCCAATGCAGGGGGCAGAGGTTCCATCCCTGCCTGGTCAGGGAACTAGATCCTGCATGCCGTGTGGCATGGCCAAAAAATTAAAATTCAAAACAAAATTAGAAAGCATACGGATATCTGGGCCTATTGGACCAGAATCTCCCGTATCAGGGTTGGGGCCCAGACTTGTGTACTTCATTGGGTTCCTCTGATTAAACCTCTGTGGTTGCCTGCAGCACTTCTGTTTTTCATAGGTGTTGCTGCTGTATCCCATTTCCTTCTTCCTTCTTACATTTATGTAGTTAAATTTTGAGGCTCTACCTAAATGTTGTCTTGTAAGTTTTGGCTCATTGCTTTTGCTCACTGTCTTTTTTGATCCTGGTCCCATCATTCACTCTATTAGCTGTTTTCTCCCAGATTTGTGCCACCTGCAAATGAGAAAAGCTTGCCTTCTTTCTCTTCATGCAGGTTGATGAAAGAAGTGTTCAATATAAAAGGGTTAGGGTTGAAGTGGGTTCATCAGTTCATACTCAGGACTAAAATAAGCTTAATAATTTTTTTTTAGAGTGATTCAACTTTTTTATTTGTCTGCACTGGACAGCATGCAGGAATCTTAGTTCCTTGACTAGGGATCGAACCCACATCCTCTGTACTGAGAACTCAGAGTCTTAACCACTAGACTGGCAGGGAGAACCCTAACAAATTTTTTTTTTTTGAAATGTTTTTTTTTCTTTCACAAATGCACTTTGGAGGGCAATAACGCCAGGACACAATGAGGAGTTTGATTTGCATTCCCAACTGTGTGACCTTGGATGAATCACTTACTCTTTCTGGGTTTAACTTCATGAGGAAAACCACAGGGAGAAGAGATTGGTGTTCTGAGCTATCCTGAGTCCTCTCCTTCTCCTCTGGACCTGCCTCCCATTCCATTAATTGCTTCTAGGACCTCAGCCTGGCGTGGCCCCTGCTATCCCCAGGCCTGGCCTCTTAGGGAATAATTTCTCTGCTTTCAAGCCTCCTGTGGACAGATCATCTGTTCCATTAGGCCAGTCCCAGACAAGGTAGAAATTTTTCAAAAGGGCTTTCTAATGGATAAAAGCATATCATACTAAGGAAATAGAGAGGAAACTGTATGTAGAGAGCGAACAGGAATATTCACTCATCAAGAACATGTTGGGTTTCTATGATGTGTCCCTCTTTGTTCCAGGTCCTGGGAATGTGGTTGTGAAACAAAGAACTTGTGAAGCTCACATCCTATAGTTGGGGAGAGAGATAAGAAACAGTTAGATACACGTGCTGGGGAAATGCTTTGGAGAAAAGTCAAGTCTGGTAAAGGGGATGGGGAGTGGGTAGGTGGTGACTGTTTTATGTAGGGTGTTGCAGGAAGACCTCTCTAATAAGCAGGGATCTGGAGGGTGTGAGGGAAGAAGCTTGCCTGGGAGGTCTAGGAACAGCCAGGAGCCATGGGAAGGGAAGATGCACTCAGTGAGGGAGCAGATGGAAGGGCAAGCAGAAGGACCAGAGTGCCAGGCCCTCACAGGACCTGGGACAGGCTTTGGGTTTTACTCTCAGTGATGTCAGAAGCCTTGGGAAAGTTTTTGGATAGAGAGATAACACGATCTGACTCAAGTGTTTAAAGGATCATTCTGGCCCCTGTTCAGTGAATAGACTCTGGGGTGAGAGTGGAGGGAGACGAGTTGGTCCCAGGGTGGGAGCTGGTGAAAGTGTTGAGAATGTCAGGGAACTTGGAATGTCAACCGGCAGGAGGTGCTGGTGTGTTGGACGTAGGGTGTGTGTGCGTGTGCGTGTGTGTGTGTGTGTGTGTGTGTGTGTGTGTGTATGTGAGAGAGAGAGACAGACTCAGAGGTCAAGGGAGAGACTCCAAGATTTTTCAGTTGAGCAACTGAAATGACAAGGTTGCCACTTGTTGAGATGGGGGTGGTGAACTTGAACTTCATTTTGGACATATTAAGTCTTTGAACATGTCAACTTTGAGATGACTTTTCAACATCTGAAGGAGTCAGGGGTTGGTTTTGAAAACAGAAACCATTATGACTACATCAAGAAGAATGAGTATCTCCAAGAAGTGCTTCTATACTAAACTTACTTTTCTTCATATCCCCACAGCATAAAATCTGTATCTTCAGCCCATTTCATTCATTTTGCATAAATATCCATATTTGCTGCTTCCTAAGGGTGGTCTTTGCCTTTGGAGAAGCCTGACTCCCTTCAGCTGTGATTTTCATGAATGAGTCTTCATCATGAATACTCCTGGCATAGTCTGGGCCAATCTGATGGCTGAGAGAGGTTTCTGGGCTTTCTCTTAATTCAAAACTGGAGTCTTTGCCTGCTTGCTAAATTCTTGTTTCCTCCCAGAGGGTTACCACTGTCAATACCTAATTTGCAGAGATGACCAAGAGACCATGGCCTTGGCTATCTTTCCAGAAGTAACCACTTCCCCAGGCTCTCTGGTGACTCTAGAAAGTGTCCCCCTCAATCTCTTTACCCACTTCCATTGCCCGCAGGAATCGGAAAACTGCAGGTTTCCAGTAGAAAAATATTTTAAATAGAGATAGAGTCTCAGTAAGAGAAGATTCATCCCATTCATACTCCTTTCTATAAATTGGAAGATGGGTTATCATTAAGATATTAATAGTATCCCAAGATTCCAAGTTTTGAGGGTTGTATAACATGACCATTTAAGAAAAAAAGAGAAAATAAGAAAAAAGGATGAAACAATCCTTCTTACCTTGATTTTAAGGACAATTCGAGAGTTAGGTATAGAAGATTGTTATTTTAGGTGACACCTAAGACATCCATCCGCTAAACCATTTCTTGTCTCAGGTCACGTTGAGACTCCGCATTTTACCCTCATCCCTTTCCAGTTTCCATGCTGTTCTTTTCTGTGAAGGTGCTAATGAGCAGTTAATGGCTTGAGGATGGACTTGCCAGCAAAGAAGAGAGAATAAAGGCAGGAAGCCAACACAACAGAGAATTTCAAAACCTGTTCAATAGCAAATTAACCATGTACTCTGTCGACCCTCAGATTAAACAGGTTAGAGGAGAACTGGCCTGTCTCTGGCTCCCATGAAGATGCCCACCTCGCCCTACCCCATTTCCTCTCGGGGTTTCTGCAATAGCTTTTGGCAGTGTCCTTAAACACCTCCAGAGAAGACAGCCTGGTATTCTTTAGTAGTTGGTGATAAGGGCAGAGACTTCTGGTAGTCCTAGGGATGTATTACTTCATCTGAAAGGGTTTGGTTCACGGTTAGAGCCTATGCTTGAGAAATGGAGAGCCAGGTAGAAGATCACCTGGGCTCACTCTAGACGTTGGTTTAACATTTGTGGACCCCCAAACCATATGCATTACTTGCACCAGTTTGAGAGTGAGCATGTGAAGTTCATTCACCTGTGACCGAGAAGCAGGGTCAGGTCGTGTGAGCAACAAAAGAAGCAGAGTATGTGTTCATATTCTTGACCTTTGCAGAATGCCTTGACCTTTCTTCCCCCAATTCCCCAGAGTCCCCCTATTTTCATGCCCTCCCTCCCTCCAGACTCATTATTGCAGTTATTTTTGCTATGAGAGCACACACTCTCCTCCCCAGCAGGGCTTGGAGCTGGGGATCCATGCAGTGATCTAATGGAGCGGCTTCTGTCCTGCGTGGATGTGACTCACACCCAGAGTTTCTATTCTGGGTGCCTGCCGGTCAGCCTGTCCATTACTTGTGATTTGTCTGTCCTTCCTAAGCCTATTAGCTCATCTGTCTCTGCCAGGCTGACTCTGGGTTTTCTTCCTTCGTTTGAGCCCCTGGGACTGTCTGCAGCCTCACCTTCTCATGGGCTGTGTCCACCTGCCACGTGCAGCTGCCATTAACATGCCATTTCCCCTCTCCCGGATCCCCGATAAAAATGTCACGTGAGTCAGAACCTGACATGGCCATCTGCGGCGTATTGACATTTGTCATTACCACAAGTGTATGGCCTTTGAAGGCAGAAATCAGGCCCTACACTCCTAGCAGTCCAAACTACACCCATTTGAACTTAACTTTCAGCGCATGCAGTGATAAACACTCCCATTCACGGTAATCAACAGCTGCCATCCACAGGGGCAGCTTAGGTAGCACTCAAGGAGCTGACCTGGGTGGGGGTAGAGGACCGTGGGGGTGAGGAGATCTGAGTCCATGTCGCCAGAACTGCAGTCCGGTGGACTCTGTTCTCTGGGTTCTTGAAGTCTTCAAGCGCATACCAGTGGCATCTTGTCACCAGATCAGGTGGAGAAGGCAGTGCTCATCCAGGGCTAGCTCTGCTGTGTCATTTGGAATACAGATTCTTTTTGATTCAAGTTATTGGGTGCCCTGTCCACTGTGATGAAATTGACATTTCAGCACACACAGTCTAGAGATTTCTACAATACTAGGTATCTAATTTCCTCGGCTGAATTATTAAATATTAATTAGTATTATCTTCCAATTTTGTGGTTTGACTTCTCTTTTCTGGAAGTTATCCTGGTTACTTAAAATTTTAATTTTTGTATCTTATTAATTCCTGTTTTCTTCATTTATTGGCTTGGTTTTCTTGAGAGGAAATTGTTTTTCTTTTAAAATGGAAATTATTGTGTGTGTGTGTGTAACTCTGGACTATAGGCATGGGTAGAACACAGTCTTACAGGTTTTCATGTATGGGTTATTCTTTTTTTCTGTAGAGGCTTTAGTGATCTCCTTCCAAAGCCCATGCTGTACTTGCTCTTTTTCAAGAGAATTGAAATTTCACTTTGGACTTCCCTAGTTTGATTTTTGCACTTTTAATAGCCTCTATGATGGACTGTGATTCTTCTGCCATTTTTGACCAGAGAAGGAATGAGACATAGATGTAAGTGACATAAATGCAAGGGACACAGTGATAATTGGCATCGTGCTAGTACAGTGGCTGAGGTAGTGATCCAGTCTTTCTGCAGAGGACACGGACAAACCAGTGTTGTCACAGAGCATGCTCTGGGGAAGAAACCAGACAAGTTCTGTAATCAAGGGCCTGTTTATTCAAAGCCTTAGAACTTGGAACGCCTGGGTTGGGGATCTGGAAACAGGAAAAGAGAGTTTTAGAATTAGCAGTTGTGCATATCATTTCTCAAAACAGTTTCCTGGCAAAGACAGTCACAGAGGCAAGAAGAGGGTGAAAAATCAGCCTTTGTGAACCTTGAACCATTCATTTAGCTGTGATGGATGGTGCCAGGCACTGAATCACATGCTGAACTTGCATTAATAATAGTTATTATGATTATCTCAATAATTAGGGAGAATAATATTTCTCAAGAATCCTCCCATCAACTAAGTCAGCTCAGAGAGAGGAAGTAAAAAAAGCTTTTCAAGGTCACACATCTTGTAAGGGGAAGGCATAGAACGCTATTCTATCTGATCTCCAAGTCTGAGCCCCAAACTATTGCTCTAAGTGTTAGAGATGCAGACAGGGATCAGTGGTGCCTGCTCTTGAGGGTGTTATAATAGAATGGGAAGGAGGTGTGATTCATGAAAGTAAATTAGAAAAGTAGTGTGATGGTTGCCATGGTAGAAGCACACACAGGAGTCAAGGTAGCAAGGGGCTGGGTTGTGAAAGATGAGTTGGCCAGGAACTTCTTTCAGACCAATTTTCTACACTTTTCTTTGCCTTCTGAGTTACTAGCAATCCTGGATTTAATCTGTATTCCCATATTCACTGCAGTATTATTCATACTAGCTTCAAGATATGGAAACAGCCTTAGTGTTTGTCTAAGGCTGTTTGTCTAAGGACAGATGAATGGATAAAGAAGATATGATAGAAATAAACTGAATCTTATTCAGTCACAAAAAAATGAAATTGTGCTGTATGCAGCAACATGGGTAAACCTGGAGGTCATCATGCTAAGTGAAATAAGCCAGAGAAAGGCAAATACTGCATGATATCACTTATATGAGAAATCTGGGGAAAAAAAGTCAAAACTCACAGAAAGAATATAGTGGTGTTGCCATTGTGGGAGAAATAGGGAGAGAGTGATAAAAGGGTACAAACTTTGATTTATAAGATGAATAAGGTCTGTGCAACTTATGTATTACATGATCATTATAGTTGATCATACTATATTGTATAATAATTTGTTGAGAGATTAGAACTTGGGTTCTCACTAAAAAAAACAAGGTAAATTTGTGAGGTGATGTGTTGATTAATTCTATAGGGGGAACCTTTCATAATTTCTATATATATTAAGTTATTATGTTGTACACTTTAAATATATTAGTTATTTGTCAATAATTTAAATATAGGTGAAAAAAGTTAATATTGTTGGAAAAAAAAAAAAGAACCTGAGGATGAATTGGGACTCATTGTGTTGGAACACTGAGTAGAAAAATGGTTTCAGGCAATGGATTGTCTGAAAGGACAGTGGAGCCTGGTAGTCTGCAGTCCATGGGGTCGCTGAGAGTCAGATAGGACTGAGCGACTTCACTTTCACTTTTCACTTTCACGCATTGGAGAAGGAAATGGCAATCCACTCCAGGGTTCTTGCCTGGAGAGTCCCAGGGACAGAGGAGCCTGGTGGGCTGCTGTCTATGGGGTCGCACAGAGTTGGACACGACTGAAGTGACTTAGCAGTATGGTGGGGAAAGAGTACTTCTCCAAAATGTTGGAGCAGGTTTTGCATGTTGGCTAGTATACTAGACTATATGAGCTCTTTATTACAAACTCGAAAGTGTATCGTGACTCCAGCACAGTACAAGTTCATTTCTGCCTCTCTGTGATCGTAAAGGGGTGTTTTTGGTCAGTGGGGTTTTCCTCCAGGCAGCAAGGAGGAGGCAGGGGCTCCTCCATCAGAGCTCAACTAGCTCTAACGTGTAGCTCCCAAGGTCTCCGTGCTGGGCTGTGTGAAGTCAGCAGAAGGGAAAGAGGGGAGGAGAAGGGACTCTAGCTTTAATGACCTGAGCACATGCCAGTCCTGCTCATGCCTCACATTACTGGAGGTTGGACACTCAACTGCACGCCCTGCGGAGGAGCCGGAAGTATAGATTTGGCTGAAGAGACTGGAGTGTGTTGGAATAACAAGCGGAGAATCTCACGCCAAGGCTTTTCCTGAGCCTTGCTTCCATCCTTTGATTTGGCGGTCCAGCTGGTCTTGTTCTGGGGCCAGCATTCTCAGGTACCGGATACCATCTTCCTGTAGCGTCTTCGTACGTGGGATTGTGGAGGCTCTCCGGCCCCATGTTTTCTTCTGCTTCTCAGCCCCTCAACCCAACCCTTCACCCCAGGGTCCTCAGAGGGACTGGGTAAGAGAGGACCTAGCAAGGTGGTTTTTTCTGGCTGTAGGACATCAACCAACCACAGGAGAGCAGAGCAGTAAAGCTAAGGCGAGCAACCAGGCATAAGCATTGGTTGAGGACATACTAACTCTGAGTGTTATTAAAAACACTTTCAGTGAGTCTTGACTGATGTTGAAAATGGCCTTAGGTTCTGGAAAAAAGTTATTTTTGCATTTACTGGGTGCCTTTTTTTTATTATCAGAGACGTAATATATGGATAACAGTTTAATGCTGCTCCCTGCTGTGTTAATTTGTTATAACACTATTTCCCTCTGAAACATTTTTCTAAAATAGATGTGTGTGTTTATGTGAAACAATCACTTACAGAAAACAGTATATCATATACATTATCTATATTAAAAAAATTCCATTTTCTGAGTGTTATTGAACCCTGGAAGTAACAGTATATGCTTTAAAAGAAACAAGAAAACCCACTAGAACTTTGAATCCACCTTACATAAAATTACAAGAAATTATGGGTACCAATTCTAATTTATGGAAGACTTGATAGGATACATCTTGTTGAGAGAAGTCCTCTGAAAATTTCAGTGCAGGTTGCTCTACTGTGTGGCTCAGCAAGGTAAACAGAGAGGGTTGCAACCTCTTACATTTTGTTAACCACAGGGTACAGGGAACAAAGACCCCCGTTAGTTACTAACCTGGGGGCGAAGACCCTGTTTGAATTTAAAACTTTCTTTGCTTTCTTTCTTATCATCATGTTATACTTCCTTTTTTCATACTTGTGGACATACAAGGAGAAGCAGCAGTAGGCTTTCTAAGTCTTTCTGTTTTTTAATTGTATACTTTTAATTCCTGGGAAAGTAACATTTTAACTGGAAAGTTGATAACCAAAAGTGTTGAAAAATGTGTTTATTGTAGAAAACTGTAGTCGTTTACATAAGCCATAAATTGTATCAGATCAGATCAGTCACTCAGTCGTGTCCGACTCTTTGCGACCCCATGAACCGTAGCACGCCAGGCCTCCCTGTCCATCACCAACTCCCGGAGGTCACTCAGACTCACAGCCATCGAGTCAGTGATGCCATCCAGCCATCTCATCCTCTGTCGTCCCCTTCTCCTCCTGCCCCCAATCCCTCCCAGCATCAGAGTCTTTTCCAATGAGTCAACTCTTCGCATGAGGTGGCCAAAGTACTGGAGTTTCAGCTTTAGCATCATTCCTTCCAAAGAAATCCCAGGGCTGATCTCCTTCAGAATGGACTGGTTGCATCTCCTTGCAGTCCAAGGGACTCTCAAGAGTCTTCTCCAACACCACAGTTCAAAAGCATCAATTCTTTGGCGCTCAGCCCTCTTCACAGTCCAGCTCTCACATCCATACATGACCACAGGAAAGACCATAGCCTTGACTAGGCGAACCTTTGTTGGCAAAGTGATGTCTCTGCTTTTGAATATGCTATCTAGGTTGGTCATAACTTTCCTTCCAAGGAGTAAGTGTCTTTTAATTTCATGGCTGCAGTCACCATCTGCAGTGATTTTGGAGCCCAGAAAAATAAAGTCTGACACTGTTTCCACTCTTTCCCCATCTATTTCCCATGTAGTGATGGGACCAGATGCCATGATCTTCGTTTTCTGAATGTTGAGCTTTAAGCCAACCTTTTCACTCTCCACTTTCACTTTCATCAAGAGGCTTTTGAGTTCCTCTTCACTTTCTTCCATAAGGGTGGTGTCATCTGCATATCTGAGGTTATTGATATTTCTCCCGGCAATCTTGATTCCAGCTTGTGCTTCTTCCAGTCCAGCATTTCTCATGATGTACTCTGCATATAAGTTAAATAAACATGGTGACAATATGCAGCCTTGACGTACTCCTTTTCCTATTTGGAACCAGTCTGTTGTTCCATGACCAGTTCTAACTGTTGCTTCCTGACCTGCATACAGATTTCTTAAGAGGCAGATCAGGTGGTCTGGTATTCCCATCTCTTTCTATTGTATAGGATATTGAATTTGCTTACTTAAGCTATATATGACCTTGCCAGCCCTATGTTAATTAACTCACCATTCTTGTAAGTGAATGTGCCAACTGTGTTAATTGACTTTCCACTAGATATACTGTGTCTATTCTCTTGTTAATCAGAAAGCAACCGTTTCTAAACTATTTTTTCCCCTTTAGGCCTGTTTGAAGTAATGGATATTGATGCAAATTTTGCCCCATAGTACAGAATTCCATTCTTCCACAGTATGCTTTCTTTACACCTGTTAGCTATTCTGTGTAAACTTGGCATTAATTTACCACGCTGCAAATATTTTCAGCCAATGACTGCTCTATCATACTATCGTGAGTTGACTGCATTTTGCAATGTGTTGTTTATTATGGTCTCTCTTTCTGCCAATTACTTTGTATTCTGGTGAATCATCTTGACCCATAACAGTTGTCAAAAGTGTATTAGTGATGGTGCTGGCCTGCCGTAAACCAAATGAAAACATCATGGTGGATATTGAAGTTTGAATTCCATGGTATCTGGAGTTTTTTCAAGCACATCATTGCAGAAACAGGGGGTAAAATTTAGTAAGCAGTTAGATGGGTATCCTTTTACATTAAGAATAAAACGATAGGGACTTCCCTGGTGGTCCAGTGCCTAAGAATATGCTTCCAGTACAGGGGGCCTGGACTTTGATCCCTGGTCAGGGATCCCACATGCCACAACTAAAGATCCCATGTGCTGCAGCCACGACCCAGTGCAGTCAAATAAATAAATAAATAAATGAAAAGATCTACTCTCTCTCTAAAAAAAGAATGAAACCATAAGAACGATTGCAACCTGGGAATGACTTGCAAACTGGGAGTGAAGGTGGGTAGAAATTGTTGGAGCTGAAAAAGGCTTGTTTGACTTCAGAGGATGTGAAGGGAACAATCTGTAATTGGCAGTGGAAGATTCTGGGGTCACACGTTGACCTAGGTGATGCCACAATAACCCTGTCAGCTTTGAGGGAGTCAGTATTCCATATCCAGGAATATTCTCCCCACTATCTCTGCTGAGTGAAAGGGGCGTTTATGTTATTGCTCTTGGTAGACAGACTAGCCATGTGAAATGAAAAAGACAAATGTCCATCCTCTTCTCCAGTTCCATTCTATAGGGGTAACTACTGTTAGCATTTCGGAATTTTTTCTACATATACCTGCATATAGATGAGGAAAAGCAGAGGCAAACTTCAGACCATACCAGGTGGCAAGAATATGGTTAATATATATTTTTTATGTAGTAGAAATGAATCCTTATTTTTAAGTTTCTTCCTTTTTCTTATTGGAGTATAATTGATTTACAGTGCTATGTTAGTTTCTGGTGTACAATGAAGTGATTCAGTTTGAATATATATATATTCAAATATATATATATTCTGGAGAAGAAAATGGCAACCCACTCCAGTGTTCTCGCCTGGAGAATCCCAGGGACGGGGGAGCCTGGTGGGCTGCCGTCTCACAAAGAGTCGGACACGACTGAAGTGACTTAGCATAGCATATATATATTTCATTTTCAAATTCTTTTCCATTATAGGTTATTACAAGATACTGAAATTAGTTCTCTGTGCTATACAATAGAACCTTGTTGTTTATCTACTTTGTATATAGTAGTGTGTATCCGTTAATCCCAAACTCTTAGTTTATCTCCGCCCATGGCATCCGGTCCCATTACTTCATGGCAAATGGATGGGTAAACAGTGGAAACAGTGGCTGACTTTATTTTTGGGGGCTCCAAAATCACTGCAGATGGTGATTGCAGCCATGAAATTAAAAGACGCTTGCTCCTTGTAAGGAAAGTTATGACCAACCTAGACAGCATATTAAAAAGCAGAGACATTACTTTGTCAACAAAGGTCTGTCTAGTCAAGGCTATGGTTTTTCCAGTAGTCACGTATGGATGTGAGAGCTGGACTATGAAGAAAGCTGAGCGCGGAAGAATTGATGCTTTTGAACTGTGGTGTTGGAGAAGACTCTTGAGAGTCCCTTGGACTGCAAGGAGATCTAACCAGTCCACCCTAAAGGAGATCAGTCCTGGATGTTCATTGGAAGGACTGATGTTGAAGCTAAAACTCCAATACTTTGGCCACCTGATGCAAAGAGCTGACTCCTTTGAAAAAAACCCTGATGCTGGGAAGATTGAGGGTGGGAGGA
Organism: Tragelaphus eurycerus; assembly: GCA_935064755.1. Taxonomy (NCBI): domain Eukaryota; kingdom Metazoa; phylum Chordata; class Mammalia; order Artiodactyla; family Bovidae; genus Tragelaphus; species Tragelaphus eurycerus. The sequence continues at coordinate 2,387,850 of CAKXYN010000034.1, read as the reverse complement.
GAAGGGGACGACAGAAGATGAGATGGTTGGATGGCATCACTGACTCAGTGGACATGAGTTTGAGTGGACTCTGGGAGTTGGTGATGGACAGGGAGGCCTGGTGTGCTGTGGTTCATGGGGTCGCAAAGAGTCAGACACGACTGAGCGACTTAACTGAACTGGACTGACTCCCCACTCTTCCCCTTTGGTAACTATGAATTTGTTTTCTATGTCTGCAAGTCTGTTTTTGTTTTGTAAATAAGTTCATTTGTAACATATTTTAAGATTCCACATAGAAGTGATATCCTATGATACTTTTCATTCTCTGTCTGACTTACTTCACTTAGTTATGAAAATCTCTAGGTCCGTCCATGTTGCTGAAATAGTTTTTTAAGTTTCCATTATTACGTATGAACTTGATCTTAGACATTTCAACATTTACCACTTCTATTTTCTGGACCTGTGATTAAGTTTTGAGGGATTTTTGAATGGAGGATGGTAGAGGGTCAAGGTGTGGGGTGGACAAAGGATGCGTTCCTTTGTGTCACCTGCCACCCAGGTACCTTAGAGCTCTTGTCCCTGATCAGTGTCCCGTCACTGGTCTACGTAGGTACTAATGGCAGCTTTTCTCATTCTGTCTTCCAGGCCTCTGAGCTCTGGCCTTGCAGCTACTTCTGGGCTCCTTTGGGGTCTTCAGGAAGCATTTGATCTTCCCAGAAATGGTGGGTGTTACTCAAGGGGAAATTGGCTGTGTCTCAGGCTTACCCCACTTGACTGTCTTGGCTCTTCTGCCTCCAGGTCATGGGAGGACTCCAGCATGCCTGCCTCCTTCCTGGGGGCTCTTTCCCCGCAGCTAGGCCCAGGTCTTCTCTGCTCTCAGATCTTCCAGCTCCTCTGGAATTTCTCTCTGGTCCTCCCAGGGCACCTGGTGGGGAAGGTCGGTGGCAGGGCACAGGGCTGTTTCTTAGGGATCTGAGAGCATTTCACTCACTGCCTTCAGCTAGTCCAAGGGATCTTCATTTAGACTGAGAGTGAGCAGACGTTTTCCAAGACGGTGGCTTGAGGCATAAAATGATAGGCATCTCAAAAGCCCAGCTTCCTAAAACTCAAAGGCCTTGAGTTTTGAACCCCTCACGCCTGTTATTTCTGCCAGGATTATCAAGACCTATTTAAAAACACAGAAGCCAGGAGTTGACCTCTTCCTTCCGTGTAGTGCTTCTCCAAGTCAGCCCACGTAGCCCACCTAGCATATTCTAACTGCTGCTTGACTGGGGGAAAGATCACAGAGTAACGGGAAATACAGAAACAAAGATCACAGCACTATCAAAATAGTGCCCTATTGTAAATATCCGTTCATTGCTAAAGTACTCCTGGGGTCAATATTCGCCTTTTTGTACATCGGCTGTTTTTTCTTGCTTGTTTATTTAAATAGTGTATTAAATAGTGATCTGGAGACACTTCCAGATCACTGCATAGAGACCAAACTCACCCTTCTGAACATTTGCTTACAATTATTTTGTGGGGCTGCATCATAGGTTTGTTCAAATGGAATATTCTTGTTTCTTTTTCGGTTGATGTGTTATTACAGAGAATGCTCCAGTGGGGCGTTGCCACCCAGCTGCCCCTTCTCCAAGAGGGTTTAAACCCACACTGTGTCCTGCCCTCTTCAGCACTGCTGAGTAGGCTGGTTCCCAAGGGCTTTCCCAGCATAGAGGAGAATGTTGTCCTGCTGGGAACACAACACCCTCTGGAAAACAGTTTTCTATAAACAGTAAATTTTCACTTAGCAGTTTTGGGTGTGGGTATTTCTAGGAGATGAACAGAGAGCTGTCTGGCCACCCAGGATAAATTTGGCTACTTGTTATTGAGGCCCCTTGAGAAGCTCATGCTTCTGTCTGAGTGCAGATCTGGGATCTGAGCCATGGAGAAGGCTTGTCTAAGTGGTGGCACCTCCATGCCTGCCACCCACCCCTGAGTTTTGCTGACCTGGCAGTGAAACTGGGTGACTGTCCTGATATCAGTGACTGCCTTCTGATAGTCTTCTCTAAGACAGCTCCACTTTTAATCAGGAGTTAAGAGAACAACGCCCTAAGTCTAATCCTCAGGATCTTTGAATCATTTCTAGGGGAAAAATAATTGGCCAGATTTAACCTCAGGATGGAGTGGATGCTCTTAGGACCAGACATAAGTCACTATAATAAACTTTTTCAGATTCCAACTGTTTAAAGCTGGCTTTAATGGCAGGAATATATAACTCTGAAACACTTACCAGGGTTAAAAATTTAAAAATGGTTTTTAGGCTACGGCACTGAAATTTTGGGTTTTAGCGGTCTGACTATAGCAAGTGGGAGAGATTACCTTATGTTGGACTTTAAAAAAAAATACTTTATCTTTAACATTTTCATTTATTTATTTGATTTTTGGCCACACCTCGTGGCTTGTGGGATCTTAGTTCCCCAACCAGGGATTGAACCCTCACCCCCTGCAGTGGAAGGGTAGAATCTTTCCAGAACCACTGGACTGCCAGGGAAGCTGAAAGTGAAAGTGAGTCACTCAGTCATGTCCGACTCTTTGTGACCCCTGGACTGTAGCCCACCAGGCTTCTCTGTCCATGGGATTCTCCAGGCAAGAATACTGGAGCGGGTTGCCATTTCCTTCTGCAGGGGATTGTCCCGACCCAGGGATCAAACCCAGGTCTCCCACATTACAGGCAGACTCTTTACCGTCTGAACCACCGAGGAAGCCACTGCCGGGGAAGTACCTAATTTTAAAATTAAAAAATCCTTCCTTCTTCTTAATTTCTTCTTAAATTAAAAGACAGTTATTGGGTATAAAAATTTACTGATACGCACTGTGCAATAGCCCCTGTTAGGTCAACATTATCATTCATCTCATCTGCTCTCCTGCTAGTATTTTCTCCCACCAGAAAATACTAAGACAGCACCCCCTTTCTCCTTAGCACTTCCTCTCCCATCCCACTCTCTCCCAGGCTGCTCTTACAATGTCTGACACTCTTAGGTCAGGAAAGGATAAAGCCTAAAACGGGTTTTCCAATCTGCATTCCACGCCCATCTCTTGCTCATTTCAGGGCCCTTTGAGAATCACCTCCTTGGAAATGGGGTAGGGTTGGGGAACAAGACAGGAAGGGCGATTTGCTGTCAGGGATGGGGAGGACTTTCACTAAGACCAGAGACTGATGTGTATAAAATTCTTAGCACAGAACCTGGTCTATGATATGTACTCAGCAGGCGTTGCTGCTTGATTATCGGTCTTGCCTCTGGGTGGACATAAATCCGATAAGTGAGGAAGACTCGCCTCCTGCCAGCCTGTTGACGACTCTCTTAATGTGTGAAAACTCCCCAGAAAATCTTTTTCAGAAGAGAAGCTGTGGCAGAGTGGTTCAGGATTAAATTTAATATAGCTGTTTATCAAACTGATGAGGCTGAAGGGAAGAAGGATGGTTTGACAGGAAAGGAGAGAGGATCAGGGACACGGCATATCTCCTTTCCTTCTCCCTGACTTTTCTGGCTCGGAGAAAAACAGTTAACTGTAATTACCTAAAGTAGCTGAACTTTAATTCACTTAGGGACCCCAATGTGTAAAAGAAATGCAAACAGTTCAACCTCAAATCTAGACCCTCGCCCGCCACCAAAGTTGCTGACAAAGAGATTTTTGTCTCCAGACTCGCACATAGAAAACCTGCTCAACCCTGGGAATAGCCAATAAATTCACTTTGCCTTCCCACCAACTGCTGGTGGAAGACATTCTTGCCTGCTTTTATTAGCCGGTTCTCCCAAGTTTCATCCAGAGTCTCCCAGCATGACTGGAATTGGTCCCTGTTCCTACATATTAAAAATTTGGCAAATTTTGGAAGCTTTCAGAAGAAAAATGCCAGCTTCTTAATCTCAGAGGTGGGGAACTACAATTATGGTAGCAGCCTACCGGTATTAGGCTGTTCTGGCTGCCATTGCAAAATGCCACAGACTGGGTGGCTTCAATGATGGACACTGGTTTTCTCATAGCCCCGGAGGCTGGAAATCCAAGATCAAGGTGCTGGCAGGGCTGGTTTCTGGAGAAGGCTGTCTTTCTGGATTGCACATGGGTGTCTTCTTGCTGTATCCTCACGTGGCCCTTCTGTGAGTAATGCTCAGAAATGGGGGAAGGCAGGTAAAAGGAGGCAGAGGTCCCTGCAAGTAACAATACCAGCTTTTCTTGGCTTACTGCCGCCAAGTGCTGTGCTCCTTTGCACACACACACACACGTACACACACTCACATATAATTTCTTTAAAACCTTACAATATACTTCCGAGGTATTAAGGTTCAGAGAAAGCTAAATTACTTTTCTAAGGTCACAACCAGACCTTACAGATACCCAGATCAAACTCATGTCTGTCTGATTCCAGAGTCTGTCTGTGATCATATAAGGGAGGAAATCACATCCAGCCCTACCTTCTAAGCATGAGCAAACTTTTGGTGTATCTCTTTCCAGTATTCTCTTTCTCATTTAATTATAGACTTCTATTGCAGGTCCTTTCAATTGTGAGGCCTTAGTACTAGACTGAACTGGACACTCAAAATGGGATTCTTCCTTAATATATTGTATGTAACAATATTTCTGTTAATTCAAAGAATTTCCTTCCTTTTTGTCAGGGCTTCCCTCCTCCTCCCTTTTTAAAAATTTCTGTCCGTCTAATAAACTCCCTTTTGATGAGATAAACGGTCTTTCTCTTTGCTCATACCACTGTGTTTCTTTGTTATTAATATTTTTTTGACATCAGTTCAGTTCAGTTGCTCAGTCGTGTCCGACTCCTTGTGACCCCATGAATCGCAGCACGCCAGGCCTCCCTGTCCATCACCAACTCCCGGAGGTCACTCAGACTCACGTCCATCGAGTCAGTGATGCCATCCAGCCATCTTATTCTCTGTCGTCCCCTTTTCCTCCTGCCCCCAATCCCTCCCAGCATCAGACTCTTTTCCAATGAGTCAACTCTTCGCATGAGGGCCAAAGTACTGGAATTTCAGCTTTAGCATCATTCCTTGACATAGAAGTGTTTATGCTGCACCGCCTGGCATGCGGGATCTTAGTCCTCCAACCTGGGATCGAAACCACACCCCCTGCAATGGAAGCGTGGAGTCCTAACCACTGTTCCACCAGGGAAGTCCCCTTGTTAATCATTTACTCTTCTGTTCTCCCGCTTTCCATCGTGCTGCCTAGAGTGCGGCAAATCCCTAGGGTGAGATGGTGAGATCACACTCTATACTGGGAGGAGTTATGTCCCTGAGGACTTAGCCAGGCCTCCATGCCAGCTTCGGACTGTGAATCTCTGAGCTCCTACCTATCCTAGAGAGAAATAAATTTCTATCCTGTTTAGGCACCGCTGTTTATTTTATTCTCCACCCCAAAGTCTCCCATCAACCTAACCCTAACTATATATTGAGACTCGGAAAGATTTTGTGACTTGCCCAAGGTAATAGACTGTTAAGAAAAGGTAAAGGGTGGAACCTGGTAATTTAAGTAACCATGACTGAATAAGTGAGTATCTGGTATAAGGGAACCACTGCATCAGATATTCTAAATCAAGTTCCTTGCTTTGTTTGAGAGCTCTTTCATTCCACCCTCCTGACTTTGCCCAGCTTTCCCCCACAATCTGTAACACAGAAGTCTCCCTTTGTGCTGGCTTTCCTGTGTCCCTCCGTTTGTACTGGTCTGATTTATGCTTCTGGGCTCACTCTGGAGCACTAGGATTTCAAACATAAAACAATCATTGAAAGACTGAGGAATATTTCAAGCAAGAGAGGGAGAGCTAGAGCTAGAGCTTGAATCCAAAGATAAACAGGATTTGGATGGATGAGCAGGGGCAATGGGAGGAAAGACATGAAGGTCCTATCAATTTTCCATCCAAGGCGGGTCCCCAGGCGATCTTTTATGTCTCTCAGTAATTAAATTTTATGTGCTAGGGAGACCACATTAATGTTATGAAAGAGAACTGGCGAATGGACCACGCCTTTAATCGCAATGAAACCTTTCAAGACTTAACTTTGCCTTCATTAAGCCATTTTAAAGGTTATAAAGACAGCATTGATTATTGCTGTAGGATATACTGGAGTTTGCCCTTACAATCAATTTCTTGCTAAAATGGACAACGGAGCAGTGCTAATATGAATTGCTGATTTAAAAGTCTTTTTTTTTTCCCGTACCTTGCTTCATTTGTATCTGTCATTCTTATTTTGGACTTTAAATATTACCACTTACATTAATAACTGAGGCTTTTGGTTACAGTTTTTTTCCCCTGGCCACATTGCATGGCATGTGGAGCTTAGTTCTCCAACCAGGGATCGAACCCATATCCCTGCAGTGAAAGTGTGCTAACCACTGGACCACCAGCGAAATCCCCTTGGCTTTTTTTTTTTTTTAATGTAAGGATTTTGGAAAGAATATTTCAAAACGTCTACTATTTCTCTTCTTTCAATACAGCTATTAAGTGACTGATTTTAGAGGTCTATAACCTGAGAATAACCCATAAATTGAGAATATCTGGATGTCAGCACTGTAATCTAAGGTCTGACTCTAGTGTATGCACGTGGTTGAAATGATACGTTGGTTAGATGCCCCGTCCATCCTGAATTGTGGGTGATGGATGAGGTGATTTGAAACATCTTACTTTCTTTGCTAACACATGTCCGGAGCACAAGTGTGTGGCCGTCTGATGGCTACTCTTCTTTGCTGGTGCTGCTTTGAGGCTCCCAAAGAAGAAAGGAAGGCTCGGTGGGGTCTAAAAGAACTAATTATCCTTAATCCAAGTCACTGTTTGACATAGTGGGGCTGCTGACAGATATTTAGTGCAAACATTTGTGGTAAAGATGTTCACCTGAGCAAGTATACTGGCTTCTTGGTTGTGGGACTTTTCAGGGTCCTTAATATGGTGGCATTCATGCCCCATGGCAGATCCTTTGGTATCCCTGAGTTAGGTGATATAGAAGTTTCAGGCTGTGTTCTAGTAAGGATTCAGAGCCTAACTGAATGACTGTGCTATCAGTAATCTAATCTGTGGGACTGGATCATGACTGGGCCCAGAATCCTTTCCGTTTTCAGTTCAGATACTCTGTAGAGATCTCAGTCCCAACTCTTCACTTGATAACTCAAGGAACTGAGGTCCAGAGAGGTTAAGGAGCTTGTTCAAGGTTATACCAAGTTAGTTGGGGAGCTGATACAAATACCACAGTCCTCTGATGCTCAGACCCCACTCCATGCTCACACTGGGTGTGATGGGCCACAGGGTACAACTGTGAGTTCAGTTAGTGGAGCAGACATTGCCTGCTGCATGAGCAGTGGGGATGGGCTGAATCAGTGTTTAGATTATCTGCATTCCTTCAGTCAGGCCTTGGGTGGCATAGTCCAGAGGCCTTACAAACTGCTCACTCAGATCCAGAGAGCTCTAAATTGTCAGTTTCCTCTTAACACACAGAGCCCAGACCTCAGCCCAGTTTTCCAGCTGCACTTTGGCCAGGGCTGAGTGTGCTGGGATTCCTTTCTTCTTGGATCGCTGTTGATATACTGTTCTTGAATTAATGAAGATCAAGAGCAAGATAATTATTTTTCTAGGATCCATGCAGCACTTTTGGCTCCTATTAAGCTTGTGGTTAACCCTAGCTCTGTTTTATGAGAGTTACTGTCTAGTCAAGTTTTCTCCTAAGCTTACATTAATCAAGAAAGGTTAATTTTTCAAACCTAAACCTACGTCTTTACTTTAACCCTGTTTCATTTCATCTTAGTAGTCTTGGCCCAGTACGCTCGACTGTCAGGATTAATTTTGAATCTTGACTCACTTATCCTTTCAGGTCCTTTTTTTTCCCTAGTAGTACTGTAATAATTGCAGATGTAGTATGCAAAGTTGCTGATGTCTTTGTTTCCCAGCCTGATTATGTTTCTCTGTAAGGGGAAAGAAGCAATGCTGAAGAGTTCTTACTCCCTACTGTGTGCCAGGTACGGAGCCAGGTGCTTGATACATATTTTGTTACTTAATCCTAATAGCCATATATGATCTTGACTTCCTCTTCTGTAAAAGGAGATTGACAGTTATCATCTCAAAGCATTTTGGAGAATAAACAAGATAATTTATGTGCTTATTATAGTGCCTCACAGATAGTAAGCACTTGATGAGTATTAGTTGCCTTTATCCCTGTCCCTCTTCTTTCATCTTCTCTTTGGACAGATAGGGATAAGGACAGAAAACTAGGACATTCCATTAAAGAGTTCATCCCTTGGAGCCGCAGAACCATCAGCTCCAACTCAGAACCATCAGCTCCAATTTTCACACCACGTGACTGTTGTTTATTTCTGTCTTACACATTATCCCAACTTCGCAGAGAACCCAGGTAACCAAGGCTCGAATTCCTGACCCACAGAAAAATAGATGTGTGTTGTTTCAAGCTGCTGAGTTTATTGAACTTCACAAAATTGTTCACTGCTGTACCCCCAGGACCTATAATAGAGAGAGGCTTTTCTTTGTAGAGAGGCTTTGATTATTCATTCTGTCTCCTTACTTGTTATGGGTTTGTTTAGACTTTGTTTCTTCATGATTCAGTCTTGGTAGGCTGTATGTTTCTACACTGATTCCTGTACAGTACAGGAATAATAAATAGAATATGCCCATTTCCTCTAGATTGTCCAATTTATTGGTGTGTAATTGCTCATAGTAGTCTCTCCTGATTCTTTGTATTTCTTCAATATCTGTTGCAGTTCCTCCTCTTACATTTGTATTTCATTTTTTCTTGCTTAGTTCTGCTAAGGGTTTGTCAATTTGTTTATTCTTCAAAGAGCGAACTCTTAGTTTTATTTTTCTTATTTATTTCTGTTCTGATCTTTATTATGTAATTTCTTATGCTACCTTTGGGCTTAGTCTATTCTTTTTCTGGTTCCTTGAGATGCATGTTAGGCTGTTTATGTGGATCTTTCTTACTCTATGCATTTATAGCTATTAACGTTCCTCTTAGAATTGCTTTTGCTGCATCTCATAAGTTTTAGTATGTTGTATTTCCATTTTCATTTATTTCACTCAGCTCAGCCTGTGGATACTGCAGAGGTTGGTTGGTAGCACCTGTTGGCAGGTGGGCTTGCTGTCAGGACCTTTAGTTGGGCGAGGCCACTGCCTGAGCTCTGCCGTTTAGTGAGGAGCGTGCTGCTGGGTTCCATGGTTGGTAGCACTTTGGCTGAGCTTCTTGTTCAAGTGGAGACTCTGGGGGGCGGGGCTCCCTAGTTGGATGGGGCCACTAGCTGGGCTCTGCAGTCACTTCTGATCAGGCAGGGTGGGAAGCTCTATGCAGTATCAGAGTGGTGCCACTGGCTGGACTCTGCAGAAGGGTAGGGCCCTGGGCTGTGCTCCACCCACTGTGGGTCCACTGCTCCTGGACCGGTGGGGTCTAGGGGGTCTGGCTTCATGTGGGGTCACAGGCTGTACCCAGAAGTTGGGCAGGGCCCCTACTGGGCTTTGCACTCGGGTAGCTGTCCCTCAGGTGGACGGGGCTGGAGAGTGTGCTTCAAGGGTGGGCATGGTCTCTGTTCAGAGCTCCGTGGTCGGGTGGGGCTGCAGGCTCTGCTGCATCATTGCACAGGGTCACTGGCTGGGCTCCCTGCCCGGACCAGACCACAAGGCTGTTGCTAATCAGGAGGGCAAGGCTGTAGGCTCAGCTCTGCTGGCATGGGGTGCAGGCTCTGAGGCTGCTCAGTCTCCCTGGTTGTGCTCGCATGACTATCTGCCTGGATGGATTGTAAGCTGTGCTCCATGTCTTCCAGGCATCAGTAGCCAGGCTTCCTGGAGGGGTGAGATCGAGGGCTGTGCTTAGCAGATGGGCAGAGCTATGAATTTACTTCCCTGCCCAAGCAGGGCCATAGAATGGGGTCCACACTCGTACTGCTCGTTGTCTTGATAGCCAAACTGGGCAGAGCTGACGACCAAGCTTCCTGGCCAGGTGGGGCTATTGGCTTAGCTCCGCAGAGAGGCAGACCTCTAGCAGGTATGTCTTTTGGGGGCTGCTGCAAGGAAGATCTTAGTCCACTTACCATCTGGATGCTGCTTGCTGTAAGCCTCATGCCCTTTTCCATCTGTGGTCAAACTCTGAACATTCCCTTAGCGAGCCCCGTGAGGTGAGGCCCGAGTGGGCTTCTGGGAAGCATCCTGCAATGTGAGGGTGCTGGGTGTCCACTTTGGGCTCTCTTTTTCCTCTGGAGGAACCGTAGGCCCATGGGGGCCCTCTCAGTGGGGCTCTGTGCTGGCCTTGGGGAAGGTTCCGTGCTTTCCAAGTGAAGGCACTCCTCCTCCCCTTCTAGTGAGATCCTTCTTGGTCTCTGCACCTCTCCACCAGGCTTGGGATTTTCCTAATGGAGTCTTGTCTCTGGAGAGCTGTAAGTTGGTCTTCTGGCAATGGAGACCAAAGTAGGAAATGACCTATGTCACTATCTTGATTTGGGAAGATGAAATCTTCTGAAGATGTCTACAGAAAGGAGACTGGTTTACCTTGTTTAACCCAGAGTTTCTCAAGCACATCTTACCAGGAAACTCTCTTTTCACAGAAGCCCTTTTAATATCCATACAATCCACTCTGAGAAATGTTGCTAAGATGATTCCCTAATGTAAGGCAGAGCTAGAACCCCATAAAGCCCACTCACTTATGTTTTCCCTATAAAAATTTAATGAATAGTTACAAATGATTCATAGAAAATTTATATCAAAAGGAATAGAGCCTTTATAGAAATATTGTGATAATTTCTCATTACATTAAGACTATTTATTTTCATTACCTTAATTTTGTATTATGTCTTTTAATAATGCATTTGAAATTGTATTTCCCTCTAAGGAGAAATGTTTAACTGTCACTCACTTATTCAAGGTGTGAAAATGCCCTGGGCCTTATTCACAGCTCCTGTGTCTTTTTTTTTTTTTTTTAAGCTCCTGCCTTATTCTTGTGATTACCTTCTGCTGCTGGAGTTAAATGTCTTTGCTGCAAATTGTAATGGCAAGAGCAAAAGGTTCTAATCTTATGCTCTGATAATCTTAGGCTGCCAAAGTTTCTGAATATGTTTCGGATGTCTGAGCCTGAGTTTTCTGTTCACACAGCTGCTGTCTGCTTCTTTTAACTTGGCATTCTTTTGCGAGACAGAGATTATTGAATGCGCGGTGTTTAAATTGGCATTGGGCTGGGTCCCTCATGATGGGCTCTTTCAGATAGAAGATGCTTGGGCACCTGATCCCTTGTCATACCTGCCGTGATGTTACTCCTTAATTTAATTTAATACTCACATCACACAATGGGATGCTTCCAGTCCACCTGTTCTCTAGTGCTAATGTCAGCTTTAGTCTTTGGTTTTTAATCTGACCAATGCTTTGTGCAGACTGCTCTTTTTTCTTTCTTTCAGTCTTTAGACAGATTATAGACAGATGGGGGGAAGAAAAGAATGTAGAGGTTATTTGTGTGTTTTGAGTAAATTCCCAGGAATATGACACTGTGGGCATTGGTCAGTTCTCCATGGGATCTGACCTGCTTCCTGCAGATGCCTCTGGCCTGTTACTCCCATCTCTAGTCGCACCCCGGGGATCCTCTGCTGTTGTTGCAGCAGGGGGTGCCATGCAAACCCACTGGGCGTCCACACATTAACAACTTGGAAATGTTGGGGCATTAATACCGATGGGGTGAACTTTGATCATGGACATTGGGAACTGGTAGATAATATTTCTTCTCTCTACTCACAGTTCTAAAACATTTACAAAATGTTATTTATTTATTATTTATTCGGCTGTGTTGGGTCTTAGTTGTGGCACACGGGATCTCCGTTGTGTCATGAGAACCTTTCGTTGCACGCACATACTCTTTGTAGTTGTAGCACATGGGCTCAGTGGTTGCTGCGTGCATGCTTAGTTGGTCCATGGAGTGTGGGAATCTCAGTGCCCCATCCAGGAAAAGAACCTGCATCCCCTGCATTACAAGGCAGATTCTTAACCACTGGACCACCAGAGAATTGCTTCTGAAACATATTTTATATGGCATATCAGACCGTCCTGTAGGACTGAGAAGCCAGTTGTCAATAGTGGAGACCAACTTGAGAATGAATATTTATAGTGGCTTCTCCTTTTGGCCTGCTTTGCTCACACTGTCGTTCATACCTTTTCCTTGGATCCTGTATCTCAGTAAGGGACTCACAGGAGTCTTTCTTCCAAACTCTGCTTTCTGGGGCAATCCATGTTAAGACATGTGACTAAGTTGTAACTTTATCTGCTGTATTTCATGAAAATATGGGTTAAAAGAATCATCATTTTCTGGCTTACTTCATTCTGTATAATAGGCTCTAGTTAGGAGGGAGGAGGGTTCAGGATGGGGAACACATGTATACCTGTGGCAGATTCATGTTGATATATGGCAAAACCAATACAATATTGTAAAGTTAAAAAAAAATCATTTTATGATTCTGAATTTATTTGTGAAATGTTTAAAGAGGTATAAACATAGGATCAAATTTAATTATACATTTAAAGAAGTGGAACAACCTTAAAACTGTATCCATCAATTTTTCCTTCGTTGTCTCCTTTTTATGACCATTCTGAGGGAATGTTTTTAAGACATTTGGTAAAACACACATTCAGAGAGTGACTGCAGCCTGTGGATCCTGGCATTAGAATCGTTGGTACCATCACAGGCCTTCTTTCCTGGAACTCTTCTTTTCCTGCCCCGTAGCCTATGGTGATGCCATTTACTACCCTGCATAAATTATAGACAGATATCAACTTGTGGGTTTCCCAGGTGGCTCAGTGATAAAGAATGTACCTGCCAATGCAGGACACACGGGTTTGATCTCTGGGTCAGGAAGATTCCCTGGAGGAGGAAATGGTGATCCACTCCAGTGTTCTTGCCTGGAGCATCCCATGGACAGAGGAGCATGGAGGGCTACAGTCCATGGGGTTGCAAAGAGTCAGACACGACTGAGTGACTGAACAACAATATATAATGTGTATTCACCTCTCTGGAAATTTGCTTTTTATATCCTACAGAAATAAGAACATAAAAAAAAACAATAAAATAAGAGTGAAGGAAAAAAATGAGGGAAAAAAATAATAATGCCACAGAGCTTATGTAATAACCACAAAGGCATGTCAGTTGTACGTATGCATTATAACTGTATGTGTGTTTCCTAGTTGCCAAAGAAAAAAGATATATATATCTATATATGTAGAATGAGCAATGATAGTTATTATGGCTATAAAATAAAAATTTACCTTCTTTCCAGGAGATGCAGAAACTGTATTGTATCAAGATCTAAGGAAAATTTCTCTGGTGTTTCCACAGAAGAGGTGAGTTTTATATGGCTGATTAATATGCTCCATGACATACCTGCCACACAGGTAAGAAGGACTTCATAGGACTGTTTCTTTTAGCCTCCTTTGCTGATGTCTAGGCGGCACTCTGACAGCCTCATTGACTGAGAAGGCCAGGAGTAACTCATCCCTGGGACCAGCTTCAACAAATAGGATTTCTCCCACGTGAACGTTTGATGAGAATTGAGTCAGCCTGGAGTTTGCTAGGAGTACAGTTGAAGTCTTATCGGATGCCACATCATTTAAATATGCATACCCTCATATGATAAGCACTTTAACTCTCTAGTACTGCTTCAGGTGTTTGGGTGAAAAATGAGTGATTTGGTCACTGGTGAAAGGGGACCACATTGTCTGGACAGCAGAGAGTCCTTTAACATCTCTCACATTCCCTTTTGGGAATCACCCCTCTACTAACATGCTAATTAACTGGTATTTGAATTTTGTTGCATATTACGCATCTCAGTCTTTGTGATGCGTCTGTGGGGGTCTGATGTCAAGCAGGTTCACTGCTTGACAGGTTCACCTGCCTTTTTTCATGGGTATGAGCTGATTCATTGGTAGGTTCCCCCAATGACGTGGAGGTGGTCAGAGGAGGGGAGCTGTCTGGTGCAAGTCTGTGTTCTGCCAGACTTAAAGTGCAGCCTCCAGGAATGGGCATCATACGGAGAGTATGGACACATATTTTGCACACCTGCTTTGGAAATTATTTCCATTCCATCAGGAGTGTCACAGGCATTGTTCACAATATCTCTTTGAAGGGAGGTGATGTCAGCACCGCTTTACAGATAAGGACCTGACAGATACTCATATTGGAGAAGAATTCTGAAGTTAAAACTTCTCATTGAGTAACATACATTAAAAAAATTTTTTTTCCCCAAGATAATCTTTTTCTTGACTTGTGTCTGTGGTTGGAAACCTTTGAAAACTAACTCAAATCTCAAATTTTCTGTAGTTTTTCTTGACCTCTGTTTTTAAAGAATTTATTTTTTTTTGGCCATACTGGGTCTATGCTGCTGCTCAGGCTACTCTGTAGTTGCGGTGCTAGGACTTCTCATTGCACGGGCTTCTCTTATTTCGAAGCACAGGTTCTAGGGTGTGTGGGCTGCAGTAGTTGTGGCTCCCGGGCTCTAGATCCCAGGCTCAGTAGTTGTGGTGCATGGGCTTAGTTGCTCTGCAGCATGTGGGATCTCCTGGATCAAGGATCGAACCCATGTCTCTTGCACTGGCAGGTGGATTCTTTACCACTGAGCCACTAAGGAAGCCCTCCTGACCTCTTTTGATTGAGTAAAAATTTTTATTCCTTCTGGCTTCAGTGGAGCTCTATATGAACATTGGTTTTGGCATGTTTTATTTTATAGTTAATGGCTGTTGTGATTCTTAAGGTTGGGGTCAGTCCTTTATCATCTCTGTAAGCCTGTTGCATTGCACGATATTTGAACATTGACCCTAGAGAGTTCTTTACTATGACCTGCCTCTACTGATCAGTTTCTGGTGAGATATCATTATATGCACAAGATCCCATTGTAGAAACCAAGAGTTATTTTTATGATAGGCAGTGGAAACCATTTTGACCTTCTTAACCTTCTAGGAAAGTAAGAAATTTCACTGCTTACACGAGAATGCTAATGAAGTCGTATGTTTGCAACGGGAAAGATAGGCAATTCCATATTGCCGTTCCCTCTCCCTGACTGATACCTTAAAAGCAGATGCTAATAAAATGCAAACACCGTTTTAAATAGAATTGCATTATTATTTTTGTGACCCAATTGCCTGTGTGTTGACAGTGGGAACACATAAGGAGCTATAGTGTCTGCAAAGTAGCCCCTGTGCAGACAAGCAGTATTCCAGCTATCAGCTGGCCTTTGTCAAATGGTAAAGGTGACTTCTCTTGAAGACTAAAGCCATTTATCCCGTCTTTGATCTGGAGGAGCTGGCCTGACTCCTGTCTCCCCTACCTACTGAGTAGGATAATATAGGACTCTCAGTACCTGAGAGTTAATGGTAGGCTTAGTAGAGAAGAATGGTTGTGATCTTTCAGGTTGAGAAATTTGGGTGGGTTAAGTGGCTAATCATTGTTAGAAAAGGTAAGATTGAAGGGAGAAAAGCAGTTTCAGTAAAGGCAGATGGAAAAAGGCCATTGAACCTTGACTGAACCCACTCTTAGCCTGTTAGCTTGAGGGCTGAAAACTGCTGGAAAAAATCTAAGAGATTCTCAAAAACGGGCATGTGTTACTCCCCTTTGTATCCCTGAGATTAAACAGAGATTATCAAGCAGATGGTAGACACGGTGAAATGTGTAGAAAATGGCACAGTGGAAGGTCATGGGCTTGGGATCAAACAGATTCATGTGCAGATTTTGATTCTACCACTTTTCATCTGTGTGTCCTTGGGAAAGCTACATAACCTATCTGATCTTCAGTTACTTTGTATGTAGAAATGGAGATAGTACAAGTTGCATAGATTTTTGTGAAGATTAAGTGAGGTCTTGTCAGAATGTACCAACATAGAGAAGTTGTGTATTTGATGAGTAAATTTTTTATGACTAGAGATCAATGTCTTTTTTCCCTTATATGAAATACATTCTTTTATAATTTTTTTGTGAAGGATAAAATGATTATAAAAATTTCTACACAGGATAGGATAGCTGAAGCAAAACTAAAAAAAATACTGTGGGAGGAATCACTCTATCTGATTTTAACACATATTAACTATCTATTGTAGAATCCAGAGTTAGACCCATACAAATATACCCAACTAATTTTTAATTGTTTTTTTTGAATTTTTTAATTGTGGTAAAAACCACATAACATAAAATTTATCAACCTAACCATTTTTAAGTTTACAGTTCAGTAATGTTAAGTATATTTATATTGTGCAAAGATCTTCAAAACTTTTCTTCCCCAACTGATTTTTGACAAAAGTACAAAAACAATTCAATAGAGGAAAGTTAATTTTTTCAGTGAATTATACTGGAACAGTTAGACATTCATAGGCACAAAACTGAACTCAACCTCACACTTTATACAAATACTAATTAGCAATGGATCATGGGCTTAAATGTAAAATGTTAAATTATAAAAATTTCAGTTAAAAAGAAAAGTAACTTTTTGGGATCTAAGACTGGGTGAGGATTTCATAGATTTGGCTCCAAAAGCATGATCCATAAAAGGAAAAATGGATAAATTGACCTCATAAGAATTAAAGACTTTGCGAAGGACCTCATGATGAGGACAAGGAGTTGCAGGCTGGGAGAAAATATCTGCAAATCACATATGTCACATAAGACCAGTGTCGAAGATATGTGAAGACTCCTAAAGGTCAATACTAAAAAAACACAATCCAATAGAAATGGGTAAAAGACATGAACAGGCTCTCACTGAAGAGTCTATACACACAGCAAATAAACATGAGGAATATATTTGGCATCATCAGCCATTCAATTCAGTTCAATTCAGTTCAGTCGCTCAGTTGTGTCTGACTCTTTGTGACCCCATGACTTGCAGCACGCCAGGCTTCCCTGTCCATCAGCAACTCCCGGAGTTCACTCAAACTCATGTCCATTGAGTCGGTGATGGCATCCAGTCATCTCATCCTCTGTCGTCCCCTTCTCCTCCTGCCCCCAATCCCTCCCAGCATCAGGGTCTTTTCCAATGAGTCAACTCTTCGCATGAGGTGGCCAAAATACTGGAGTTTCAGCTTTAGCATCAGTCCTTCCAATGAACACCCAGGACTGATCTCCTTTAGAATGGACTGGTTGGATCTCCTTGCGGTCCAAGGGACTCTTAAGAGTCTTCTCCAACACCACAGTTCAAAAGCATCAATTTTTCGGTGCTCAGCTTTCTTCACAGTCCAACTCTCACATCCATACATGACCACTGGAAAAACCATAGCCTTGACTAGATGGACCTTTGTTGGCAAAGTAATGTCTCTGCTTTTTTTGTTTTGTTTTGTTTTTAATTTTTTTTAAATTAAATTTTATTTTGCTTAACTTTACAATATTGTATTGCTTTTGCCATACATCAAGATGGATCTGCCACAAGTATACATGAGTTCCCCATCTTGAACCCTCCTCCCTCCTCCCTCCCCATACCATCCCTCTGGGTCGTCCCAGTGCACCAGCCCCAGGCATCCGTTATCAGGCATCGTACCTGGACTGGCGACCCATTTCAGATATGATACTGTACATATTTCAATGCTATTCTCCCAAATCATCCCACCCTCTCCCGTTCCCAGAGTCCAAAAGTCTGTTTTATACATCAGTGTCTCTTTTGCTGTCTCGTAAACAGGGTTATTGTTACCATCTTTCTAAATTCCATATATATGCGTTAGTATACTGTATTTGTGTTTTTCTTTCTGGCTTACTTCACTCTGTATAATAGGCTCCAGTTCCATCCACCTCATTAGAACTGATTCAAATGTATTCTTTTTAATGGCTGAGTAATACTCCATTGTGTATATGTACCACAACTTGCTTATCCATTCATCTGTGGATGGACATCTAGGTTGCTTCCAAGTCCTGGCTATTGTAAACAGTGCTGCTATGAGCATTGGGGTACATGTGTCTCTTTCAATTCTGGTTTTCTCAGTGTGTATGCCCAGCAGTGGGATTGCTGGATCATAAGGCAGTTCTATTCCCAGTTTTTTTGAGGAATCTCCATACTGTTCTCCAAAGTGGCTGTACTAGTTTGCATTCCCACCAACAGTGTAAGAGGGTTCCCTTTTCTCCACACCGTCTCCAGCATTTATTGCTTGTGGACTTTTGGATCACAGCCATTCTGACTGGCGTGAAATGGTACCTCATAGTGGTTTAGATTTGCATGTCTCTGATAATGAGTGATGTTGAGCATCTTTTCATGTGTTTGTTAGCCATCTGTATGTCTTCTTTGGAGAAATGTCTATTTAGTTCTTTGGCCCATTTTCTGATTGGGTCGTTTATTTTTCTGGAACTGAGCTGTAGGAGTTGCTTATATATTTTTGAGATTAGTTGTTTGTCAGTTGCTTCATTTGCTATTATTTTCTCCCATTCTGAAGGCTGTCTTTTCACCTTGCTTATAGTTTCCTTTGTTGTGCAGAAGCTTTTAAGTTTAATTAGGTCCCATTTGTTTATTTTTGATTTTATTTCCAATATTCTGGGAGGTGGGTCATAGAGGATCCTGCTGTGATGTATGTCAGAGAGTGTTTTGCCTATGTTTTCCTCTAGGAGTTTTATGGTTTCTGATCTTACATTTAGATCTTTAATCCATTTTGAGTTTATTTTTGTGTATGGTATTAGAAAGTGTTCTAGTTTCATTCTTTTACAAGTGGTTGACCAGTTTTCCCAGCACCACTTGTTAAAGAGATTGTCTTTAATCCATTGTATATTCTTGCCTCCTTTGTCAAAGATAAGGTGTTCATATGTGCGTGGATTTATCTCTGGGCTTTCTATTTTGTTCCATTGATCTATATTTCTGTCTTTGTGCCAGTACCGTACTATCTTGATGACTGTGGCTTTGGAACTGGAGGAATCAACCTGCCTGACTTCAGGCTCTACTACAAAGCCACAGTCTTCAAGACCGTATGTCTCTGCTATTGAATATGCTATCTAGGTTGGTCATAACTTTCCTTCCAAGGAGTAAGCGTCTTTTAATTTCATGGCTGCAGTCACCATCTGCAGTGATTTTGGAGCCCAGAAAAATAAAGTCTGACACTGTTTCCAATGTTTCCCCATCTATTTCCCCTGTTTCCCCATCTATTTCCCATGAAGTGATGGGATCAGATGCCATGATCTTCATTTTCTGAATGTTGAGCTTTAAGCCAACTTTTTCACTCTCCACTTTCACTTTCATCAAGAGGCTTTTTAGTTCCTCTTCACTTTCTGCCATAAGGGTGGTGTCATCTGCATGTCTGAGGTTATTGATATTTCTCCCGGCAATCTTGATTCCAGCTTGTGCTTCTTCCAGCCCAGTATTTCTCATGATGTACTCTGCATATAAGTTAAATAAGCAGGGTGACAATATACAGCCTCGACGTACTCATTTTCCTATTTGGAACCAGTCTGTTGGTCCATGTCCAGTTCTAACTGTTGCTTCCTGACCTGCATACAAATTTCTCAAGAGGCAGATCAGGTGGTCTGGTATTCCCATCTCTTTCAGAATTTTCCACAGTTTATTGTGATCCACACAGTCAAAGGCTTTGGCATAGTCAATAAAGCAGAAATAGATGTTTTTCTGGAACTCTCTTGCTTTTTCAAAGATCCAGCAGATGTTGACAATTTGATCTCTGATTCCTCTGCCTTTTCTTTTTTTTTTTTTTTTCTGATCTGATTGCCTTAGAAAGACATTTTATTTTTTTTTCTCTTTTTTATTTTATTTTTTTTGATCAAGAATCTCTTTTATTGATTATCAGAAACATTACAAACATCTAGTATGAACAAATTGTAACATGATAGTGTTTAGTTTGAACAATTAATACATTTCAGATATAATATTATACATATTTCAATGCTATTCTCCCCAATCATCTCACCCTCTCCCGGTCCCAGAGTCCAAAAGTCTGGTCTATACATCAGTGTCTCTTTTGTTGTCTCGTAAATAGG
This sequence comes from Tragelaphus eurycerus, assembly GCA_935064755.1. Taxonomy (NCBI): domain Eukaryota; kingdom Metazoa; phylum Chordata; class Mammalia; order Artiodactyla; family Bovidae; genus Tragelaphus; species Tragelaphus eurycerus. The sequence continues at coordinate 2,367,931 of CAKXYN010000034.1, read as the reverse complement.
GTTATTTTTTACCATCTTTCTAAATTCCATATATATGCGTTAGTATACTGTATTTGTGTTTTTGTTTCTGGCTTACTTCACTCTGTATAATAGGCTCCAGTTCCATCCACCTCCTTAGAACTGATTCAAATGTATTCTTTTTAATGGCTGAGTAATACTCCATTGTGTATATGTACCACAGCTTGCTTATCCATTCATCTGTGGATGGACATCTAGGTTGCTTCCACGTTCTGGCTATTGCAAACAGTGCTGCTATGAACATTGGGGTACACGTGTCTCTTTCAATTCTGGTTTTCTCAGTGTATATGCCCAGCAGTGGGATTGCTGGATCATAAGGCAGTTCTATTCGCAGTTTTTTGAGGAATCTCCATACTGTTCTCCAAAGTGGCTGTACTAGTTTGCATTCCCACCAACAGTGCAAGAGGGTTCCCTTCTCTCCGCACCCTCTCCAGCATTTATTGCTTGTGGACTTTTGGATAGCAGCCATTCTGATTGGCGTGAAATGGTATCTCATAGTGGTTTTGATTTGCATTTCTCTGATAATGAGTGATGTTGAGCATCTTGTCATGTGTTTGTTAGCCATCTGTATGTCTTCTTTGGAGAAATGTCTATTGAGTTCTTTGGCCCATTTTTTGATTGGGTCATTTATTTTTCTGGAATTGAGCTGTAGAAGTTGCTTGTATATTTTTGAGATTAGTTGTTTGTCAGTTGCTTCATTTGCTATTATTTTCTCCCATTCTGAAGGCTGTCTTTTCACCTTGCTTATAGTTTCCTTTGCTCTGCCTTTTCTAAAAGCAGCTTGAACATCAGGAAGTTCACGGTTCACGTATTGCTGAAGCCTGGCTTGGAGAATTTTGAGCATTACTTTACTAGCATGTGAGATGAGTGCAATTGTGCGGTAGTTTGAGCATTCTTTGTCATTGCCTTTCTTTGGGATTGGAATGCAAACTGACCTTTTCCAGTCCTGTGGCCACTGCTGAAGAAAATGCAAATTAAAGCCACAAAGAGATATTTCTACGTTACTTATCAGGATGGCAAAATAAAGCAACTTAGCATGCACATATTTTGGCAGGGGCTTAAAAATAAAAAAGCAAATGGGTTTCAGAGATGCAGTGTTTGAGAAGACTAAGGAATTTGTAGTTTAGTTGGGAAGAAATCTACAGCTTCCAGGGCAGCACTGGCCAATAGTTTTCCTTGAAGCTGAATATGTTCTGTGTCTGTGCTGTCCAGTCTCCTGGTCACAGTTCACCCACAGGTGGTGCACACTTGATATGCAGATCATGGGACTGAATTTTACATTTTATCTAATTTTGAGGAATTTAAAAAAATCGTTTGGCTGCACCTCACAGCATGTGGGATCTTAGTTCCCCAACTCAGGATCCAGTTCACACCCCCTTCACTGGAAGCTTGGAGTCTTAACCACTGGACCACCAGGGAAGCCGCTGAGTAATTAGGATTTAATTTACATAGTGCATGTGGCTAGTGCTGCTGTACTGGACAGTGTGGAGAAGCGGTGCGTTCAGGAAGTAGGAGGAGGCATTTCGAGCATAGGCAGCTCAAGGAGGTTGACCCAAACCATGTTTTCTCACTGAAACGTAGCAAGTTTAGATCAGATCAAACAAGTTTTTGGTTGGAATCTTGGAAGTCACTGACTTAGATGGCTTCAAAGAAAAACTTGGAATTGCTATGGAGAGGTGGACTCAAAAGACATTACTTTCCCCACTACTTAGGGCAATGACTTTACACTGGGGTTGTGCATAATGGTGACCCATAGAGGAGAAATGAAAGAGGTAATATGAATATAAAATTATATGTAGCAGTATTGACCAGAATGGAATATCATGTAACTTTGCATCCCCCAGTTGGTACATCACACATGCCTTGAGTTCCTTTAGTCCTACAGGGGTACACAGAGGGTGCATGGAAGGATTTCTGCTCTGCTGGTAACCTGAATCTGAATGTCAAGTGGCTCTTGCCCTAACCATGGGATGCTAAACCCTTTCTGGGTCTTGATAAGAAGGTTGGACTAGTGATTTTAAGATTCTTTCTAATTCTCAGGTTTTACTTATTTTTTATTTTTATTTATTTAGCAAGCACACTTTAGCCATCAAATGTGAGAATAGTCTATGTTTTTTAGGTGCAAAGACTGTCCTCCCCAGCCCTCATGTGTGTGCTAAGTTGCTTCAGTCGTGTCCGATTCTTTGCAACCCCATGGACTGTAGCCCTCTGTCCATGAGATTCTCCAGGCAAGAATACTGGAGTGGGTTGCCATGCCCTCCTCCAGGGGATCTTCCCCAGCAAGGGATCGAACCTGTGTCTCTTACATCTCCTGCATTGGCAGGTGGGTTCTTTACTGCCGCCTGGGAAGCCCCCTCCCCAGCATACTCTATCTCAAAATGGTGAAAGTAGAGTGCTGAACTGTTATTCAGAAATCCCATTTGGGGTCTGATCTGAATTGTGACACCATGAATGCAATATTTGAATCTTTTTTTGGGGGGGGCATACAGTATATCTTGCATGATCTCAGTTCCCTGACCCAGGGATTGAACCCAGCCCACGGCAGTGAAGGTGCTGAATCTTAACCACTAGAGCACTAGGGAGCTCCCAATATTTGATATTTAAAAGAATATGAAAAACCAGACTTTATCCAAGAATGATCTATTGCAGAAGATGAATTTTTCTTCGAGTTCCTTTGAGAGTCATGGCTTCACCAAGATGTGTTAAGCTTAATAAAAAGTTTGCATCTGTGGGGGCACTTTCAGGTTTCTTAGGGTAAGAAACTCTGCTCCTGCTGGTAACCTGAATCTGAATGTCAAGTGACTCTAGCTCTAACCATGGGATGCCTTCACAGTAGCTCCAGAAGTGCTCTCAGTGTCCCCATGACTCAAAAGAACCAGGAGACATAATTTCTGCTGGCTTCTGGAGTGACACTTTGGGGATTGGGTTTGCAAAGGAGAATGATTTCAAAATAGATCGTGTACGTTAGGCCTCTTTTTCCCAGGGACCCAGAGCACTTCATTGTCAGTTTCCTGTTAAGGGAACATGGGGGAAGTGAGGCTTGTCTTCTCATGATGCACAGAGGTCCCTAACTCGCAGACTGCCTGGTGCAACGGCCCTCTGTTCTCTCTGCTAATTAGACTTCCTCCCTTGAGTTAGAGGTCTGGGCATTTAACGGATGAAATGGTGAGCAGCTGGAGAAGGCTGCACTCTTTGATGGAATTAAGTCCCAGAGATCCCCAAGGAGAGGTTTGGTGAGGGAGCCCTTGGTTGTTAGTCAGGAGGTAGGCAGACTGCAGCTGGAAATTTTCACGGCTAAAAATCTTTACTCAATGGGAGGCTGTAAGCACAACCCGTCCTAGATAAACACAGAGCAGGGAGCAAGCTGATCTCCCCTGCACTGCTTGGTCTGTGTGTTTACCTTGAGCTGGCTGGGTGAGTTTGGCTCATCCAAGAGCTGAGTGCATGGACAATTGAGGGTTTCGGAGCAGTTGACTGTGTGTGCATTTAATATCATGTATAATTTCATTTAGAATTTGAGGTTTTATTTTAGATTCTCAAGACAATTCATAGAGTCAATATAACATGGTAGATAAAATTTTTACCCAGCCTAAATGTTCCCCTCGTGAAAATGGGTTCTTTCAGTAAAGGGAGTTGACTACAAAGATTGGCAAAGGACACTTGGGACTTGACTTTATGTTTCTAGCTTTTTTTTTTCTTTTTCTCTGAGTCAAAGGGAACCTAAACTGATGTCCTAGTCAGCTGAGACAGCTGCTGCTTTGTCATTTTCTGTCTTGGACTTTGACATTTTCTTTTGGCTCTAAGTGTGTGTGTGTGTGTGTGTGTGTGTGAATGTTTTTGTGGGAGACAGAACCTGAGAGGAAGTCTCTCTGAGTTCTTCTCCCTTTGAGTTCACCACTTTGTATCTTTTGATCTATTAATTTCTTTGGGCTAGTTTCATTCTTGGCCAGTGTATTGTCCCTGTTCAGTACTTAATCATTACACCATGGGGGGACTAAAGCAATGTAATGAAGGGGTCCAGCTGATTCAATGGTGTAGAAACCTTTTTCAGATTTGACTTGCTTCCTTGGTGGCTCAGATGATAAAGAATCTGCCTGTATGCAGGACACGTGAGTTTGATCCCTGGGTCAGGAATATACCCTGGGGAAGGGCATGGCAACCCACTCCAGTGTTCTTGACTGGAGAATCCCATGGACAGAGGAGACTGGCGGCTACAGTCCATGGAGTTGCAAAGAGTTGGACACGACTGAACGACTGAAACTTTCATGAAGCCACTTTAGAGATTATGAACAAAGTGTAGATTATTGCTTTGAGATACCCTCTACTTGTGTCCTAACAATGAATTTTTATGCTAAAAACATCAGCAGTAAGGAACCATTATGAATTGTGGGCCTATACACGTTTTCCATTGATTATTTTTTTAAGTTACCACCATGCATTCTTCATTGTGTGATTGGAATAAATCTTTGTGAATGTAGGGACCCCTTTTCCAGCTCAAGTCATTAATTCTTATGACTGTGGACCTTCTTCATTAATTATCTATTTAGGAAGTGAATTTTTCTCATGTCCATTTATAATCTTACAGAGAACTGTAGAAGAAGTTTTAGGAAAATTTGTTCAGTTGTTTGGGAGCTTTCCAAATGCAAAAGCAAAAAAGTATTTGTCAGCCATTCAAAAAATTATTCAAATCATCTGTTGTACTCAGAAACCTTGAAAATAGATCAATTTACATATGACATTTATTATAGCTATTTATAGTTTGATTTACAAAATATGCTCAGCATGCAAACTTGCTAGATGCATACAAAAAGAATGAATGCTTGAAGGAATTTTTAGCTAAAGTTTAACTGAACTCCTGCTCAGCCAGGCTTGGTGGAAATGTGTGTTCTTGACTTGCATATGTTTTGTCTCAAAAAAAGATAAATGAATATGCCTTTACTAAAAGAAAGTATTATATATTGTAGGATTTAAATGAGGGTTTTTACCTTGTATTCTATTACTTCTCTCATTAAATTCTAGAGTAAGTAATTCCATGTACTGCAGGAAATACAAAGGAAATGTAAGACATGACCTCTTCTTTTGGAATCCTGCAGTTCAGTTAGGGAGATACGGCTAGCGTGTATGAAACTACGATCACCGTCAGTAAGACTGTGTAATCAGATGGAACATTGTGAGCTATGGATTGAAATTACCCAGAGGACTTCAGAGAAGGGGGCAAAGAATGTGGGTTGAAATGATCAGAGAAAAAGAATCAGTGTACCAGTTGGGCCAACTTGAACAACTTAACATTCAAGCTTCCTAGATTCATCTGAGTCTTCAAAAAATAAAATCCATTGCATCTTCTCGTGGTTGAATGAATCCCTTCCTGGAACTCTTTCAAGGTGTATGTTAGTCCTTCTTTATTGAATCCTCTGTCTCTTAACCTTGCCTAATATTTTCATCTCTTTCTGTCTCTTTGAGATTCATGTTGAGCAATTTCCTCAGATCGATCTTGGTACTAGTCTTCTTTTCCTGTGTTGACTCTGCTCTTTAATGCATTTGCTGAATTTTATAATTTCAGTCTCTCTTTCTATATATATATACACACATAAGTATATATACACATAAAGTTCCTAGAAATATTACTTTCTTATTTTGATGGCTGCTCTCTGAGCTTTTTCTTTGCTGATTTTAATTTTTGAGCAATATTCTGTTCTTACACTTTTTCCATATCTTCTTTTATGTTCTTAATCATTTGAAACATAGTTATTTTTTAGCTTATTCAGATTATCTGTATTTATAGATTGAGGATCTAATCCTGCAGTTTATTGTGATAATACATAGATTCGTAGTAGATTTATGAAATATTGCTCATGTGTTTATAATTATTGAGCTCCAAGTTCATCTTCCCTGGTACTTTATCTGTGGGCTATGTGGCCAGGATTGGGAACATAGCCTTTCAGAGTTGGTTTGCATTAGCATTCCAGGAGCTTAACAACCTGAGACAAATTTTTATTTTGATATCTTGGATTGAGGGTTAGCACGTCATGTACTAGTATAAACTCAAACCAAAAAATCTGGGTGTTGCCTGGACTCAGATATATGCATTCTTAGGAGAGAATATTTTTTCCACCAAAGATTAGGCTTGAAATAGACAACTTTTTTTTGATCTCCATGCTTCTGGTTAGTTTGTTTTTTTCTTAATCCACTTTTCATGAAAGTGAGTCTTTAATCAGAAGCCTGAATTCTAATTCCAACACAGACAAAAAAACTAACACCCTTAGAGTACCCCCCAAACAATAATGTCCCCTTCCTTCCTCTGTACCTTGCCATGTGATACCAATTTGAAGGCTTACCTCTCTGGTTTTTAGCTGCTTCTTATTTCTGGCATTTGACAATTTTATTTTCTTGCAAATTCACCTATACTTTTAAAGAGTGCTTGCTGTATTTTATCCAGCATCTTCAGATTATACTATAGAAGAAGAATTTTCAGGACTCTTTTCCCCGCTTTTGTCAGAACCAGAGGTCCTTTTAGTCGCTCAGTCATGTCCAGCTCTTTGTGACCCCATGGACTGTTGCTTGCTGGGCTTCTCTGTCTATGGAATTTTCCAGGCAAGAATACTGGAGAGGGTAGCCATTTCCTTCTTCAGGGGATCTTCTTGACCCAGGGATCAAACCTGGGTTTCCTGCATTGCAAGCAGATTCTTTACCATCTGAATCACATATTCCAAACCTTCTTATCCTCATGAGCTTCATGACTGCAATTACCCTTTTGCTTGCCAAAGTTATCAATCAGTCTCTCTTTTGGGGGCAGCTTCTTGTCTGCCTAAAGTAAGCATAGATTTCCATTTTGAAAGGGTTTCCACTTGATGGATATTTCTTTCTTGAGCTTTGTTCTAAGATACAGTTAAAATACTCAGAAACAGTTTGATCCTTTCCAATGCTGGCTTTATTCCTCATGCTGTGGGCTTCCCTGGTGGCTCAGATGGTAAAGAATCTGCCTGCAATGCAGGAGACCTGGGTTTGATCCCTGGGTTGGGAAGATCCTCTGGAGAAGGGAAAGGCTACCCACTCCAGGATTTTTACCTGGAGAATCCCATGGACAGAGGAGCCTGGAGGGCTACAGTCCATGGGGTTGCAAAGAGTCAGAGACGACTGAGCACCCAACACTGTCACTTTTCACTTCCTGATGTCGTACAATATATCCTGGATTTGTAGAGTTCATACAGGTTGTAAAGTGCTGGGGCCAAAATCTCAAATCTGAGACAAAATAGTGAAAAAAAAGGACACGGCTTTGAGAATTTAATGACTCTGGAAATCTAAATGTACTTTTTCTTAAGTTCTGAATGTTCAGAATCTCTGAGCATTTGGATAGAATTGCATTGCCTCCCTCATTGGAATGAAGTCTCTTTATTATCTGAGTTCCTATCCTATTTATTCAGACTGATTTTCTACAAGGGAGACATGGCCACACATGTTTTTGTTATGGCTAATGTCATTGCTTCCTTAGGACAGTGGCCAGAGAAATGAAGTAACTGAGTTGACTGAGCTGGAGCCGATGCCATATCCATTCAACCCATGTTCTTCTGTTCATTCTGCCTGTCATTGACTCAACAAAGCTATTGAACCCCTGCCATGGGCCAGCAATTGTATTAGCAGTGAGAACGTAAAGATTAATAAGATATGAACCATGGGACACCTGAAGGGTAGGTGGAACTCTGCATACTGGAGTCCCAGAACGGGGCCCCTGGCCAACCCAGCTCAGACTCTGTTGAAGAGCCGTGCCCTGTGCTGGAATTTGGGTCGGAGAGAATCTTCACCAAGTAGACTAGCGTTCTCAGGGAAACTGTGGCAGCCAGAAGCAATTGCAGGACGTCCCTGGCGGTCCAGTGACTATGAGTGCATGCTTCCATCCAGGAAGCCTGGGTTCAATGCCTACTTGGAGAACTAGGCATGTGGGAAATAGGATCCCATATGTCACATGGTTTTGGTTTTAATCGGGGCAATATGATGCATGGATCTGCTTTGAAACTCAGAAAATGAGTGCAAGCCCTGAGTTTTTATTTAGAAACTTCATGGCCTCAGGGAAGTTACTGAACCTTTATCCCTTCATCCACAAAATGGAAGTACTAATACGTGGGTAAGGATTACTATAAGAATTAAATAAGTGTTCTTATAAAGTATCTAGCATGGTGTATAATATATAGGGTAAATTCAATAGATGTTTGGTCCATTTCTCTCTACACATCCAAAAACAAAACAAAACCAAAAAAAACACAAGCATTGAGGCATGAAAAGCAGCCATGAATCCTCCATACCATCTCACAGAATCCACACAAGTAATTATATGGATGAAATCAACTCTTCACTTGGCTAGGATTGCTGCCCAGTCAAGTGGCTATTAGCAGAAATAAGTTACCTGCCATTGTTTCCACTGTAAAAAACATCTTGATCATGGTGCCCTGTGAGTTTTCTGATTAAATAAATCCAAATTATCATGTTCGTTAAAATGCTCCTCTATTATCATGGATAGAAGATGTAGGGAAGTAGATTTGAATCAAATATAATATAGCAGAGGTTTTCTAATTATGACTGTTTTCTGAAAGTACGACACAATTAACTAAGTTCAGAGTCCTGGTTGTGTTCAAGAAGTTGGGATCCCATTTGTCCAAAATGGAACAGAGAGTTCATCCAAATTATGTTCCAACTGTGATGTTTCTTAGATGGATGATTTGGCATTTATTAGATCCAAAGGAGGGAAGTCCAGCTATCTTTTGAAAAGGTCTTTCTGTTAAGTGAAAAGTATTCAAGGGAGCCAATTTTCAGCCAATGGGTAATGCTTTTGGAATGCTTATGAAGACTCTAGGCTGTTGTCTTGGACATGTGTGAACTTGGTGAGAAAAAACATTTCTTCAAGTGTTTTATAAAATTTCTGATGTTTCAATAACGTAACCATGGCTAAACGTTTTTTATTTTGCCCCTGATTTATTTCACTTTTGGGTTCACCCAGAAGACAGGGAATGAGATGCTTCGGTTCTCCAGAAAATACCTACAGTATAAAGAATCAGGAGAGAATCGTGGAAAGAGAATTGTACTTGGAATTGGGAGCTTTAAAATTATGTCCTGGCTCAATCTTTGGCAAGTCACTTAATATGATACCTCACCTGTAAGTATTATGTTGCTCTTTAGTTGCTAAGTTGTGTCTGACTCTTTTGCGATCCCATGGACTGTAGCCCACCAGGCTCCTCTGTCCATGGGATTCTCCAGACAAGAATACTGGAGTGGGTTATCATTTCCTTCTCCAGGGATCTTCCGAACCCAGGGGTCGAAAACGAGTCTCCTGCATTGGCAGGTGGGTTCTTTACCACTGAGACACCAGGGAAGCCACTATATTACCTACTTGGAAATAACTATGAAAATTGCCCTTCTGTCTTACCCAACAGGATCATTGTGGGATCAGGGTTCTGAGAATCAGGGTTTCCTGCCTTCCCCCAGCAGCAATAGTGTTTCCAGAAGAGTCTGGAAAATGGGTGAGACCTTGTGCTTGTACCACTGCAGCCACAGATATTCACGATGAGACATTGGCACCCCCAAGGGGACTCACTCAAGTTTCCTGTCCTGCCTCCAGTATTTCTCAAGAGAAGCTGGTAAAGCCTCATGAGAAAGAACTTGTGAGGGGGCAGGTTCTGCTCGTGCATGGGGTTCCCAGGGATTCCACACTGCTTCATTAACCTTCATTTGACCTTTACAAATTTGTTAAAATTTTAGCCATTTTCTTTTTTTCCACTTGTAGCTGCCACTTCCTTTCAGACTGTGCTAAGAGGGAAGTAGTTTGTATTTTCCATACCTCCTCAGAGGGGTTCAGTACTCATGGGAATTTAGTTCACGTGAATGCTTTATGCTCTCAGCTCTCTGATGGGCTCAAGAGTAGTTATAATTCTGTAGATTACTTTGCATTTTCATGTTGTTAGGGTGGCATCAATAATCCCTTGTGGCTTTCTATATCCTAAGTGGACATGGAAGAGTTTAGTAAACTTTAGTGAAGGAACGGTTTATAGGAATGCATATAACATCCAGGCATACCTCAGAGATATTGTGGGTTTGGTTCCAGACCACTGCAATAAAACAAGTATCCCAATAAAATGAGTTGTGTGAATGTTTTGGTTTCCCAGTGCATATAAAAGTTACCTTTGTACTATATTGCAGTCTACTCAGTGGGCAATAGTAGCATTACATCTAAAAAAGTGTACATACCTTGATTTAAAAATACAAAACAAGGTAAACAAAAAGGATTTATTGTATAACAGGGAAATGTATTCAGTATCTTGTAATAACCTATAATGGAAAAGAATCTGAAAAAAACTATTAACCGAGTCACTATGCTGTACACCTAAAATTAAACCAGCATTGTGAATCGACTATGTGTCCGTGCTAAGTCGCTTCAGTTGTGTCTGAGTCTTTGTGACCCCATGGACTGTAGCCCACCAGGCTCCTCTGTCCATGGGGTTCTCCAGGCAAAAATACTGGAGGGGGTTACCATGCCCTCCTCCAGGGGATCTTCCTGACCCAGGGATTGAACCTGAGTTTCCTGTCTCCTGCATTACAGGCAGATTCTTCACCGCTGAGCCACCAGGGAAGCCCATACATACTTCAGTAAAAAATAAAACTATGATATTGAAAAGATCACCAACCACAGATCAGTGTAACAAATTTAATAATAAAGTAAATAAAGTCTGAAATATTGTGAGAATTACCAAAATGTGACACAGAGACAGAATGTGAACAAACACTGCTGGAAAATAGCAGCAATGGACTTCTCAATGCAGGGTTGCCACAGACTTTCAATCTATAAAATCCACTCAAAAGGGAAAGGCAGTACAACGAGGTCTGCCTGTACACGAAAAAAAAAGTGATAATACAGCACCTACACACGAAAACACAAGTGATAATACAGCACCTACATGCGAAAACACGTGATAATATAGCACCTACACATGAAAACACAAGTGATAATCCAGCACCTATACATGAAAACTCAAGTGATAATACAGCACCTATACACAAAGACACAAGTAATACCAACCCCGGGGCTGGTAATTGCCAAGCACTGTTACCACCTTGTTATGGGTTAAATTGTGTCCCTCAAAAAGATCTTTTGAAGTTTTAATCCTCAATTCCTAGGGATGTGGTCGTATTTGGAAAGAGAATCTGTGCGTGTAACCAAGTCAAGATGAGGTTACAAAGGCAGACCATCCTCCAATATGACTGGCATTCTTATAAGAAAGGAGAAGAAACACAGAAACACTTGGAGAACACCACGTGATGGCAGACGGAGAGAACACAGTGATAGCTCTACAAACCGAGGCACACCAAGGGCGGCCAGTAAACCCCAGAAGCCAGGCAGGGGCCAGGGAGGGCCATTCCTTGGGCACTGAGATCATGGGCCTGCCAACACCTTCATTTCAAATGTACAGTCCCTGGACAAATTTCTGTTATTTTTTACCACTCAATGTATGGTAATGATTTTAATGTTTATTTGCATTTATTTATTTTTATCTTGGCTCCACTGGGTTTTAGTTGCGCCATGTGAGATCTGTTAATAGTTCCCCGACCAGGGATCGATCCCAAGCCCCCTGCATTGGGAGCGCGGCGTCTTAGCCACTGGACCCTCAGGGAAGTCCCAGCGTATGGCAGTTTGTTATGGCAGCCTTAGGAAATGAAAACAGACCCTCAGGCATGAAGGGGCAGGGGAATGGAGGCAGAAAGAGCCAGGGCGAGCTGTAATCTCAGAGCAGCGCCCACACAGAGAAGAGCGGACGTCTTCTGTTCCGTCCTTCTCCCCCTGGGAAGCTTTTTTGCCTAAACTCAGCTGGAAGTGGAGGGCAAGGTTGCTGGTTGAGAGAGTTGGTGCCTGTTAGCCTCCTGGGGCAGAGAGCAGCTGCTGCTGCTGCTGCTAAGTCACTTCAGTCGTGTCTGACTCTGTGCGACCCCATAGTCGGCAGCCCACCAGGCTCCCCCGTCCCTGGGATTCTCCAGGCAAGAACACTGGAGTGGGTTGCCATTTCCTTCTCCAATGCATGAAAGTGAAAAGTGAAAAGTGAAAATGAAGTCACTCAGTCATGTCCCCGACTCTTAGCGACCCCATGGACTGCAGCCTACCAGACTCTTCTGTCTGTGGGATTTTCCCGGCAAGAGTACTGGAGTGGGGTGCCATTGCCTTCTCCTGGGGCAGAGAGCAGACTGACTGTAAAACGTGGGGAGGATGAGCAGCCTGGCCAGTCCCGCCAAGCTTTGTATCACAATGTAACTTTGTAAATCTGTTTCTCTTGTGTGGAAGTGGGTCACCAAAAAGACCACAGAGTTAGTAAATCTGCGGTTTTGTCCCAGCTCTGTGCTGACTCACTGTGACCTCTAACACTTCGCTTAACCTTTCTGACCCACTTCTTTCTTCATCTGTAGTCAGTGGTGAGACTGGATGACCTCCATGGTTTCTTCCTGGCCTCGTGTTGTGTGTACAGGGATGAGTAATCTTACATCAGGCAAAAGAGGTCTAAAATAAATTTTCTGAGGTCTGTAACTTGAAGCTTTTATGATTTTGAGCCAGGTTCAGAGAAGATAACTATCACTGTTGTTGATGATCATTGTACCTTTTTTGGACTTGTCTTTTACAAGTTAAAAAATGTATTTTCATGTCTACAATCTCTCTCTAAATTTCTTTCTTTCTTTTTTACCGTTTTTATTTGATGTGCCTCATTTTTAAAGTCTTTATTGAATTTTTTACAATGTTGCTTCTGTTTTGTGATTTTTGGCTGCAAGCCATGTGGGGTCTCAGTTCCCTGACCAGGGATTGAACCAGCACCGCCTACATTGGAAGGCAAAGTCTTATCCACTGGACTTGCCAGAGAAGTCCCTATAAATCTCTTTTTAACGTAGCAGTTCTGTGAAAATTTTGTCACTTAGGGGTTAAAATTGTTTGTGTGTGTGTGTGTATGTTTTCTTACAGTCCAAGTGGTCCATCTAAGAGAAAATTTGAGTTTCTGATTAATGCCATTTGCTTTTGTCAAGGAACTGGCCACTTTATCACTTTTTAGATCATCTTTTCAGTTACTCTTTCAGCATAGAGTGGACAAGAAAGAAAGAATATGAGTGTTAAGGAGCCAAAGGTTATCTTATTAATTTTCTTTTTTTTTTTTGAGGAGGGTTCCTCTAAGTCAATGGTGACCATACTGTAAGCTCTTTGTTCCTCCACATGGGCTGTAGAATTCTTAATGTGGTGATGCCCTTGGGGGCTCTCTTATCGTTGATCCAGATGCTAGAGCTGGCTTTGAACAAAGGCAAAGGCTAATGATCCAATAATGTTACACATCACAGACAAAGCCAATGGAATCAGAGTTATATTTCCTGGTGTCTGCAAGGTGAGCTTTCCCCCTTTGTGATGCCTTGCTCAATTCATAGCTTATTCCCCAAATTTTCTCATCTCATGAATCCACTGTTACCATTTTTCTTCTGCTTTCAAAATACTCTTGGGTAACAGTTCTTCAGAAATGACCTTCTGATGTCACCCCATTTCTCACAGCAGAAATCAGGAGGACTTACAATATGGTGACATGGGGAAGGATATACCTATTTAGGGGCCAGAAAACCCAACCAAAGTTAGGATAGACACATACTGATGAGAATATATGACTGTGTTCCTTTTCTTTTTTTTGCATGTATATAACAGGATAGTAATATGTGGATGTAAATCAGGGGTCCACAACCCCCTGTTAGAAATGGGGGTGCACAACAGGAAGTGAACAGCGGGTGAGAGAGTGAAGCTCCAGCTGTATTTATAGCCACTCCCCATCGCTTGCATCCCCCTGGTCCATAGAAAAATTGGCTTCCATGAAACCGTTCCCGGTGCCAAAAAGGTTGGGGACCACTGAATAGACTTGGCAGTGGCTCATCTGATATGGAAGAGCCAATTGCAGACTAGCTAAGTGCGAGTCAGTGACTGCACAGGAGGCATTGAGGCGGAGGGAAGCTCACGATGTAGAGACCCCAGCTGGCAGCAGGAGGGAGAGGGTCAGCCCATTGGACAGATTTGTGTGTCTGCCTCCATGAAGTGTGTTTGCAAAGTTAGGAGAAGGAAGGAATCCTAAGTAACCCCAGGGGTCTTTGGGTAGAACTGCATTCTCATGCATTATACTTGTTTCTTTTAAGAAACTGTGTGTTTTAAGAACACTGTTCTGCCAAAGGGGCTTCCCTGGTAGCACAGATGGTAAAGAATCTGCCTGCAATGCCAGAGACCTGGATTCGATCCCTGGGTTGGGAAGATCCCCTGGAGGAGGGCATGGCAACCCACTCCAGTATTCTCGCCTGGAGAATCCCCATGGACCAAGGAGCCTGGCGGCCACAGACCATGGGATTGCAGAGTCGGACGTGACTGAGTGACTAAGCACACATTCTGCCAAAGAGGTAGAAAAGAGTTCTTGGATTAGGAAAATAAGTTAATCAAGAGATACCCAGGTGACTGATGTCAGTACAATTACCAGGTCCCCTGCTGGTAGATAAACTGAGGCCCCGATCAGTAAGCTGCACACGATTCAAGGTCATCATTTAGGCAAAATGAAGAGCTTGTAAGGGTTGAAATGGCCCTGGCACACTCAATATATGGTATGTATGCAACATAAATTTTTTTGTTACATGAACTAAGCATGGTTTCCTGGTAAGAGAAACTGATCCACCTGGTGAAGTTTGATACTGACTTCCTTTCTTATACCAAAATAAATTCCAGAAGGATCAAATGTTTAAACATTAAAATATGGATCTATAAAAACACTAGACTAAAACTTTTATGAATTTTAAAAATGATCTTGGAATGAGTATGGCTCTTTTAATCATGATATAAAGCTTAGAACCATGAAGCAAAGGATAAACAGATTTGCCTATATAAAAATAAAAAATTCTACTTGAAAAAAATAGTGTAAAGAAAGTTCAAAGACAGACTGGGAAACAAAATAACAGCCACACTTGTAACAAAAGGACTCATAATATCTTAAGAACTAAAAATAGAACAGACTAAGACCAAAAATTCAGAGACAAATGAGCATAAGACATAAAGAGGGAGGTTGTATAAAAAGAATGAGAAGAGATGCATGCTCACTGATAACGAAATACAAAATAAATGGGCAGATGAGTGTTTTGCCCCCACCGAATTGGCAAAGATTAAAAAGTTTGATAATCTCCTCAGTTGGCTAAAGTATATGCCAACAGCTATTCTTGTATACTGTTGTTTGTAGAAGAACAAATTGGTGCAAGTGTTTGAAGATAAATTTGGCAATATCTATGAAAACCTAAAATGCTCAATTCCTTTGACTCACCATCTCTACTTTTATGAATTTATTTCATATATGAACTCACATAAATATGCAAAATTATGTATACAGGATGTTCTTGGCTGCTTTCTAATAGTGACATAAATAAACACATAGACACTAAGAAATAGCCTAAGTGCCCGTAGCTCAGTGGCCATGTACATTCATTATGGTCCACACACACCATGGTTCATAGCTACTAAAATCAGGCAGATATATATGTGTTAATAGGAAGAACTCACATGTATTAAATTAAAAAAAAAGGAAACAAGTTGCAGAATAATATGTATAGAATGATCCTATCTGTATCTAAAAACATTCAGAACATTCACAACACATGGAGCTCTTGGCAGTGGTTACCCCAGTAGTACACAATGGTAGGTTAAAATGGAGAGTTGGGGGACTTCCCTGGTGGTCCAGTGGCTAAGACGCTGAGCTGCCCGTGTGGAGGGCTCAGGTTCGATCCCTGGTCAGGGAACTAGATCCCACATGCCACAGCTAAAAGATCCCACATGCTGCATCTAAGACCCAGTGCAGCCAAATAAATAAATATTAGGAAAAAAAGATGGAGAGTGGGAGAAAGGTGAGGGATGACTGGAGAATTGCAGAATCTCCCCACCCACTCCCACATGGAGCCTTCTCTACTGTTTGATTTTTAACATTAAAGCTATGTTTTATAAAAACATTCAAAAAAGTTTTACTGGAAAGAGATTAGTTACAAAATAAACACATGAGTACCTCCCTCATATATCAGATATCCCCACTTGTGTGATGCTGAGAGCTGGAGAGACACGTATTAAAGCAGGGTTGGTGGCTTTGGTTAGTGGCCCTAGACCCACCTCTCCTCTTGCATTTTTGGAGAAAGAGTAGTGTTTAAGAGATCAGGCTCTTGACATCACTGAGGTTTTGCTTGAATCTCAGCTCTTCTGTTTATTAGCTGTGTCACCTGGAGAAGTCACTTTGCCTTTCAGGTAGGAAAACAGTGGGGGCTACCTGCCTGCCGCATGGAAAACAGCAAAGTAAATCTGCAGTGTTTGGGTTAATTCAGTGGAAAACTGTAAAGAATTTGTTGTATGTTTTATAATTTTCCAGGCAACTTTAATAACATTATCCTATTTGATTCCCAAATAATCAAATAGGTGAAGAAAGTATTTATCCTTCTTATTTTATAGGATAAACTATCGGTTTGGCTAGAAGGTTTGTTTGGGCCATTACCAGTGTCTCCTCAGAAAAATGAACACTTTGCATGGGAAACAAGTAGACATTTCGCATGTTGTCTGGGTTTGCCACTCTGTGACTTTCTTGGATGGAGGCGCTTTCCTTCTGGATTCAGGGTGTTTGACTTGATTGTGTCTGTGTTGCGTGAAAGCTGCCATGTTCCCCCAGTGCTAGTATCTGCTCTAGACTCAGAAGCATGTTGCTCTCTGGCTTAGGCCTATAGAGCAGCTTGGGAATAAGGGCAGCACTGTAGGCTGCATGTTTGTTTACAGTCACATGTTGAAAACTTTCTCCCAATGTGATGGTATTAGGAGGTGGGACCTTTAGGAGTGGATTCCCAGGTGGCACTAGTGGTAAAGAACCTGCCTGCCAGTGCAAGAGACCTAAGTGATATGGGTTTGATCCCTGGGTTGGGAAGATCCCCTGGAGAAGGGAATGGCTACCCACTCTGGTATTCATGCCTGGAGAATCCCATGGACAGAGGAGCCTGGTGGGCTACGGTCCATAGGGTTGCAAAGAGTTCGACATGACTGAAGTGACTTAGCGTGCACGCATGAGGGTGGAACCTCATGAATGGATTAGTGTCCTTATAAAACAGACCTCAGAGAGTTCCTTTGCCTCTTCCACCATGTGGGGTTGTAGTAAGAAGACAACCATCTGTGAACTGGGAATCAAGTCCTTACCAGATGCCGAATCTGCCAGCCCCTTGGTCTTGGACTTCCCAGCGGTCAGAACTGTGAAAAAAATTTTTAAAAATAAGTTTATAGTTAAGTTTATACTTAACTATAATTTAAGTTCTTTGTAAACCACTCAGTCTTTGATATCTTTGTTAGAACCGCCAGAACTAAGACAGAAAGCATAAGAAAACTTTAGAATTAAATTTCTGGAGGTAAAATTGTAGCCAAAGGAAAATGTGTTGAAGTGGGAAAATGTCAGTGGCTTTTATGGTGGTGGTCATATTTGCATTACCTAGGGAAAGAAAAGAGTAAGAATTTGGGGGTGTATCATGCTTTAATTGGAGCCTTTGAGACAGACCTACCTGAATTTTCCTAAGCAGAGACAAAAAAACCAAAAAACAAAAACACCCTCTGTTTCAGAGTGAAGGGAAAGGAGAAAAGGCTGAATTAGCATCTCATTCCATCTAACATCCTTTAAGTGTTTTTTTGTCGAGCATCTGCAAGTTGACATAACGTTGATCTGTTCAATCTGGTTCTAAATTGTTCTGTTAAATGCTAGACAACTTTTGTCGCAGAAGCCGTCCCCCCTCCTTCAGAATGATTGTCTATAATTAAGGGGGAAACTGGGAAATAATGATAGGGTTCTCTTTGCCTTTCTAATGGCTTTCTTATTAAGTATGTCTGAAAAAGCTACGGAGATGTTGATCCCCCACGTAACTAGAAGAAGTCAGCTATTATATAATTACCTCTTTTTAAAGACTACAAAAAGAAATGTATGAGAAATGCTTTCAATGGGCTAAAGACACCATGGAGCACAAAGGAAAAGCATTTCTCTCCAACAATGCAAAGCAGTGAATCAATTCGTAGTTAAGAAAATGTCTTTCCCAGCAACTTCGAGGTGTCAATGGCATGGCCGTGGGAGGTATGATTGGGGATGGAAGATGAGGTCAGCAAGGAGAGGGCGTGGAAGAGGGCAGTGGGGCTGGGTGTGGTATAATAGCACTTGCACCTTTTAATTAAGTCCTAACTTACAAAAAGAGTCCTTATGTGTCTTTTCTCTTTTGGAGAACACCAAGATGTTCACAGGCTGAAGCTTGCTTCAGATCCCTGGTGATGTCACTGCTGCTAGTCACGTGTATTGGGAAGGGGTGAGGTCCATGTTCTAAATGCCTGAATTTTCAGCTACCAACTGATTACTATTCTGGGTGCCTGAAGGACTGAGATAAATACATGGCAGGTTGGGCTTCCTTCTGCCTTCATTGCCTTTCTTCCTTTTCTCCTTCCGTCCTCCCCAGGAGAATAAAAAGAGAGTCTTTGTTAGCATAATTATCCACTGAAGATACTCAGTGCAAGGTGACCCATATGAACAAGACCAAAATTTGCTTGCCTCGTTGATGTTTTATTCTGCAAAATCTGAGGGGTGGAAATGCCTCCATAAGCTAGAGGTTACCTGGGGCCAAGGCCACAGGCTCTGAATGGCTGGGGATTGATTTCTGAATTCTGCTATTATTTCCTCTCTGGTGATCTGGGTCCCTCCTCTTCAGATCTCCTTTCCCGTGGACCCCATTATGGTTCTTTCAGGTTGGGTGTGAGTTCCTGCTGAGAAAAGGAGAGCTGACCCAGGAGAACTTTTGGGCTACTCCAGGAAAACTTTACTCCCCTCTTTGGCAGCCCCAGTTTGTTCTTGGAGTCCATCTTATGCTTTAGTTATCCAAGAGTTGCTTTTCCTTGAAGGTGGGTGCAGAAAGACTTGATGTGACCTGAAGAAGTGATGTGTGTGGCCAGTAATTGCCTTGAACATCCTATTAGCATCTCAGATCATGTTACAGGTCTGGAAAGAGCCTGGACTGGAAGACCTGGATGGTAGTACTGGGATGAGCCATTTAACCTCCTCAAATCTCAGTTTCTTTGTCCATAAAATTTCTTGTAGTTAAAAGTAGTTTGTATGAAAAAAAAATAGTTTGCATGAACTAACTGTATTAGTTTCTTCCCTGGTGGCTCAGAGGTTAAAGCGTCTGCCTCTAATGCGGGAGACCTGGGTTCGATCCCTGGGTCGGGAAGATCCCCTGGAGAAGGAAATGGCAACCCACTCCAGTATTCTTGCCTGGAGAATCCCATGGACGGAGGAGCCTGGTGGGCTACAGTCCATGGGGTTGCAAAGAGTTGGACATGACTGAGTGACTTCACTTTCACTTTCACTTTCAATGAGATATTAGAATCAAAAGCCACTATCAATTTGAACGTTCCTGGGATCAGAAGTATACTGCCTCACAAGTGAGACTTTTTTTTTTTTCCCACAACTCCAACTGATGGCAAAATGGGCATCCTTATAACATCTACTTGGTCTAATTCCTGTTGTGATGGTTAATTTTATGTGTCAACTTGACTGGGTCACAGTACCTTGATGTTTGATCCAGCACCAGTCTAGATGTTGCTGTCAATGCATCTTTTAGGTGAAATTAACGTTTAAACTGGTAGACTGCAAGTAGTGCAGATTACCCTCCATCTGGGTGGGCCTCATCCAATCAGCTGAAGGCCTAAAGAAAATACAGACTGAGATCCCTGGAGGAAGAGGGAATTCTGCCTTCAGACTATCTCAAGACTGAAGCTGCAACACTAACTCTTCCCTACGTCTCCAAGCTGCTGGCGTACCCTGCAGATTCTGGACTCATCAGCCTTTACAATTGCATAAGTCAGTTCCTTAAAATCTCTCTCTCTCTCTCTCTCATGCCAGGCCTTCAAATATCTGAAGAGTCTTTATATCACCCTGTGTCATTTTGGATCCTGAGAATGGGTTGATGGTTGGAGAGTTCTTTTGGGGGCAGAGACAAAACGGGATGAGATGGAAGCAAAAATAAAGAATGCCAAGTACTGAAGGGGCTAGCCCAGAGTTGTGCACCTACCAGATCCTGCTTAAATAAGAGTTGTTAGGATGAATAAAGAGACACCAGACCAGGAAAGACACTCATCCCCACCAGTGTCCTCTACCATTTGCAGAACTTGTTGGGCTATCACAATATTTGCTTTCACGCTTGGGAGATAATTGGCAGTTAGCTCTTGCAGCAGCAGCGGCAGTAGGGGAATAAAAAGCCAGGAGGAAGAGGGTAGGTCTGGTTCATCTGAGAGATCCGGCGCATGCTTATGTGAATGACAAACACCAGCTCCGGGATGGCTCAGCGCCTGGACATCTGTTGTCACCCTGTCTGCTAGCTGCGCTTTCTTCCTTAAGCATGAATGAGGTGACTGAGGGGGAACTGGGAAATCTCCGCAGTGTGGGAGCCAAGGACAGCGCCCCTGAAATCTGCCTGCGGGCTCACTCTTTGTCTGGGAGCTTACTGTGAATACTTATACCAGGGATGGGAAATGTGGCTAATTTTCGCTTGAGCTTCCCTGGTGCGCTCCCCCTGCCCCCCCTGTGTGTGTGGTACCAGCACTTTGAGAATATCACAGAAAAGCAATTAAATAAAAACTCTTACAAGTCCATAGCCCAAGCACAACTGCTTTTGGTTTTTTATGTTTTTAATCCACCTGCAGATATACTTTAGTGTAATTATAATCAGTGAATTAATAGAATTTTGTATTGTATATTTTTTTTCATGTAACACTTTATGATAAACATGTTCTTTTATTGTTTCTGTTCATCAGTGCTGTTTTATAGCTGTGGTATTATGGTATTGCAGAGCTGATGTGCCATGGTTAAGTTAACCATCCTTCATTGTTAAACACGTCTAATACTTGTTACAAAAACACCCTGCAGTAAGTATCTTTTTGTGTATAGTTTTTTCCTTCTGAAGGAAGTTTTTAATAACTTCCTTCAGCATTTCCAGAGAAGGAATCTTAAGAGATGTATTTTTGTTTTGCTACATATTGCTGTATTATGTTGCATTATACCAAGACAAATTGTATATATATTGTTTGTATTGGTATAAATAACAAAAACAATGTGCAAATGTGTTTCATATTTGCCAGAGTGTTGCCAGATAGGATGTTAATTATAATGACTATAAAGTGACATCATAGTGTTTTCATTTTATTGACAAAAGTAACCATTTTCCGTACATACCAATTACATTTCTTCTTATGTGTATTGCATGCTTGTGTCCATGGAGGTATTGATTTTTACAAATTCACTTACAATTCATTTAATCTAATTTAAATGAGCTCTTTACATATTAGTCATATTAATAGAAGTATCCCTCTAGTGTGTTCTCCTTATCTTTATTATTTCTTTTTGCATAATGATTGAAATTTTTCTTATTCTTAATAGGCTTTCCAATTCTTTATTTTCTTATAAGAAAAACCCTTTAATCAATCCGGTGTTGCCTTGTTCTTATTTTTTGTTTTCGTCTGCCATTTGGGCTTGGTGAAATATTACCTAACTTGTGAGAATATTTTAATATTCAAGCTTAGTTCTGATTCAAAATGGTTCTGGTTACCCTCAACTCAATCAACCAACAGCGTTCAAAAATAAACTTTGGCTCATTTTATTATTCAGAATGTGCGATTAATAGTTCCGTTTCTGGACTCTTATTAAAGTATGATTCATTCTCATTTTTATTTTTTTTTTTGTTACACAGAGTGCTTGAAGCTTTTGAATGACTTTAGTATCTTTTATGTATGTTCCCCTGAATCCTCTACTGGGATGGGGGAAGTAGCTTTTGAAGGCAGGGTCTATGCGTTCCATTTACATGATGTTAAGTCCTTTCCACCCAGCCTGGGTAATTTCCAGCTGTGTTGCCTGGACTGCCCTTTGCTCTAGATAATGTCTGGGTCAAGGTCTCTCACTAGCCACTGAGCAACTGTGCTATAGGGTTGGTGTGTGGCCTCCCTCCCACATGGCAGCTGTAAGTTCGGGCAGGAACCCAGCCCCAATTTGGAGAGCTTGTATTTGGCCCTCCTCTGCTCTGCTTGGTTAAGGCCATGGCTCTGCTGTTCACAGCAAAGACTGTGGTTCATATGCAACATGGGCTCCAGAATGGAAGGTTGGAAAGCATTGCCGTATAGAGTGCTTGGCTCACAGTGGCTTTTTAGTAAGTGAGGTCCACTCATTTGTCAACAATCTGGAGAGTCTTTCTTGTCTCAGCCTGAGGACCTTCTTAGAACCCAGTGCCGAGGGGACAGAGTAAGACAGCAGAGGCGGCCTCAACTGAGAGCAGGGGTTCTGTAGTTCAATGTGCAGAGATGGTAGTAAGCAGCATACAGCTGGGGCTTGAGTTAGTGCCTATTATCTGGGGGGTGAAGACAGAGCCTCGGGATTCTCGGGGGTAAAATGAGTCATGGATGGTATGTTGCTCAGTCACTGATTGAGTGGGAAACGGAAAAGAGGAAGATCTAGAAGAAGCAGGATTCTAGGCACTGCAGGGAAGAGGGCTCTACCAGCAGGGGTGGGGCTGTAAACTGGTACCCACATAAACAGTCTGTGTTCAGAAATAATCTGACCTCCAGCAGGGAGGGGTCAGGAAATTGGGAGGAGCCCAGGAACTTGACAGAAGTAGAGTCACTTGAGCTGGAGGACCCTGGAGAGGGTAGGAGGGCAAACTTGTGCTCCGGGCAGCTCCCCCAGGAATTCTGGAGAGTTGGGCCAGAATCACTTGCGTGGGATCTTGCCTTGCTTCTCTGCCAGGCTGTCCCGCTGATCTGTTCCACTGGATTTGGGGGCAAAGACTCAGATGCAGACTCCTGGGGGAGTGTTTCAAGACCCGCCCTTCTTCCCAGACCGGGTTATATGTCCCTTTTGTGTACTCTGTGTAGATTTCTAACATGGCTTTTACATTTTTAAATCATCATCATCATGATTCGGTTCTCAAAACAATGTTTATCTATGTACTAATTCTAACCCCCAAAAGAAAACCCCAGAAAAGTGATACAGCAAATACCCATGTATTTGCCTGCCGTCCAGATTTAGTCAATGTTAACATTCTTTTTGTTAAGTTTTTTTTATTGTTGAAGTGTAATTGCTTTACAATGTTGTATTAATTTCTGCTGTACACTTGTTAAGTCTTATAAAGAGATAAAATTTTAGAGATACAGCAAAAGTCCCACCTCTCTATCACATCCCCTTTCCGTGTTCTTTGGACAGAGGTGAGCACATAAAGACTCACCATTTTTAGGACATGTGTCTCTGGAGTGTGTGTTCTTGGAGGGTAGCACCGTATCTCATTCATCTTGAATCTTTAACTTATAGAAGTGCCTGACAGGTGACACAAGCTAGAGATAACTAAATATTGAAGGAATGAATGAATGGCAGAAATTGTTCATTATTATTATTAATCCTTATGAGTCAGTTTGAATGAGGTGGATGAACCTAGAGCCTATTATACAGAGTGAAGTAAATCAGAAAGAGAAAGATAAATGTATACTAACGTATATATACGGAATCTAGAAAAATGGTACTGAAGAATTATTTGCAAGGTAGCAAGGGAGAAATAGACATAAAGAATGGACTTATGGACATGGGGAGAAGGGAGGGAGGATGAGATGTATGGAGAGAGTAACATGGAAACTTACATTACCATATGTAAAATAGATCAGATCAGATCAGTCGCTCAGTCGTGTCCGACTCTGCGACCCCATGAACCGCAGCACGCCAGGCCTCCCTGTCCTGTAAATAGATAGCCAACAGGAATCTGCTGTATGTCTCAGGAAACCTAAACAAGGGCTCTGTACCAACCTAGAGGAGTGGGATGGGGAGGGAGTGGAAGGGAGCTTCAAAAGGGAGGGGATATATGTATACCTGTGGCTAATTCATGTTGAAGTTTGACAGAAAACAACAAAATTCTATAAAGCAATTATCCTTCAATTAAAAAATAAATAAGATTTTAAAAATTAAAAAAAAAAAAAAAATCCTTCACTGTACCTAATGTGTGTGTGCTCAAGTTGTGTCCAACTCTTTGTGACCCCATGGAATGTAGCCTGCCAGGCTCCTCTGTCCATGGGATTTCCCAGGCAAGAATACTGGAGTGGGGAACACGTGTAAACCCATGGCGGATTCATGTTGATGTATGGCAAAACTAATACAATATTGTAAAGTAATTAACCTCCAATTAAAATAAATAAATTTATATTAAAAAAAAAAGAATACTGGAGTGGGTTGCCATTTCCTTCTCTAAGGGATCTTGCTGACCCAAGGATCAAACCTGTGTCTCCTGCATTGGCAGGCAGGTTCTTCACTGCTGAACCATTGGGGTTCTGTAAATGTGTGATGAGTTGGGGAATTAAAGAAATCTTGGTCTCTTACTGAGAATAATTTTCTCAGTTTTGTCATGTTCCTTTCTCCTTTTTGTTGGCTCATGGAACATATTTGCCTCTAACTCTTACCAAAAAGATAATGTTTAGGCATCTTTAGGGTTTGTAAATAGGTGACCAGAAGCATGAGCTGCCTTGAGGAACTTACAGTGTATATAAAGACCAACTTGATTTCCTCAGAATTAATTTCAGATGCAAAAGAGAAAAGAGGGAAAAGGAGAGTATGTGTGAAAGCATTGATGCATCAAGGAAGAAATCAACTAAATTAATGTCATTAGAAATTGCATTTAATTTGAGTGGAAAATATTCTAGGCCATCATATAATCTCTTGTCTGGAAATGCTAGTTCTGATAAATTGATACATACGGATGTGGAAACACACACACACACACACACACACACACACTCTCTCTCTCTCTCTCTCTGTTTACTTGTGTGTTTCCTTTAGTCTGTGGCTCCATGAATTCTCCTGGGGACTTTTAATGTCTGGGATATATAGTGTAGACAAACTAGAATTCTAGCTTTTTTCTAATTTTAATAGGAAGTTTCTCATGGTAAGTTAGTTCAACTAACCACACAACAACACGTATTTTTCTGTGAGACACTGGCAGTCTCTCCCATGCTTCCATGTCTTAACCACCTGTTTTCCTGGTTGAAGGATATTGATGTTTCCATACAGACTTGGAGCAAAAAGCCTTGGTTTTATTCATTTTCCCCTCTGAAACAGTGATGCTTTTCAAAATGAACACGCTGAAGAGCAAATTATCATCCCATTAAATGTGTAAAATTATAGACAGCTGAGCCAAACCTGTTACCATCCCCTTTCCTTGGATACAGTCTAACAAGCCAGCTACAAATTCCACATGATCAATTTGCTTAGCTCTGATGGTAATTTACAAAATGCAGTGTTTTGCTTCAAAGCCATTGAGAAACAGTCTTGAACGATAGGCTATACTTTAGGCACTCTTAGGTATGAAGCCTTCTGCTCAGGCTCTTATGCTTTTCATGGCTTTGGTGTCCATCCCTGGCAGTTTTTGGTATCAAAAAGAAGTCCTCCACTGTTGGCTCCACTACCAATACTGTTTTCACACTTAACATTCATACAACCTCTCTCCTTGTGAAATGCAACTCTTGTCTGGTATCTTTTTGCATAATACAAGTGACCGTGAGCAGTGGGGATGCTTGGTAGTATCCATTAACTCATTTATTAGTTAATTCATCCAACATTTATGGCACCATTCTAGGAATTCTGTGGAATTCTAGTTCCAGAGAACTAGAATGGTTCACTCTTCTAGGAACTGTGCCAAGTACTAACGGTTAAAAGATGAATAAGAAACAACTACTGCTCTCAAGGAACTCACAGTCTAGCAGAATCTGTTCAATTCAGTTCTGTCACTCAGTTGTGTCCGACTCTTTGTGACCCCATGAATTGCAGCACGCCAGGCCTCCCTGTCCATCACCAGCTCCCGGAGTTCACTCAGAATCACGTCCATCGAGTCAATGATGCCATCCAGCCATCTCATCCTCTGTTGTCCCCTTCTCCTCCTGCCCCCAATCCCTCCCAGCATCAGAGTCTTTTCCAGTGAGTCAACTCTTCGCATGAGGTGGCCAGAGTACTTTAGCATCATTTCTTCCAAAGAAATCCCAAGAATAGGGAGATGCATATATATAATAAAAAAAAGAAAAAGAAAGTGGTGCGATGGCCTGTAACAGAAACAGAGAAAAGGTGTCACCAGTAGGTCTATAGTGATCAAATAACTTCTGAAGAACATAAGAAGCCCTTCCAATAACCATGTTTCCTCCATCCTCACAGCCAATAGGGTTGTGTATTTATTGTCTGTAAAGGTTAAATAAATGTCCATTCATGATGGAAAGAATTTCCAGGAATTCCAGTTTCCCAGTATTCCTTCCATGCTACTGTTACTGAGTCCAAGCTTGTACTGCTCACTGCACAACAGGCCAATAAATCAAGAGATGAGGTGATAGGGCAAGGAATAGTAACTTCATTCAGAAAGTCAGTAGACTGAGAAGATAGTAGACTAGCATCCCAAAGAACCATCTTACCCAGGTTAGCATTCAGATTTCTTTTATACTGAAAGGGGTTTCTGGTTGTTGCAAACTTCTTGGTGCAGGCACCCTTTGTTCTTGCAGCTGTCCAGGTAGGTGTGATCACAGTGTTCCTATAAACTTTTAACAAGACAATTGTTATTTTCTGTTCTGCAACTTTTTTTACGTGTATCAGTGGAAAAGTGTTATACTTTACAGGTCAGAGCCTTGAGAGTGGACTATCATGCATATTTCGGGGCTACTGGCAACATCCTTTATATAAGGTGTGGAGCCAGCATGACTCAGCACAGGCAGCAGAGCATGAAGGTTAGAGCTACAGCAATAGATCCAATATATGGAGTCAGCCTTGTTCTTTTCTGTTACGTTACCCCCAGCAAAATACACTCCAGTAAACTGGATTTCCTCATTATTTCCAAGTACACATTACTTCTGCTGATGCACTTTCCTCTTCTTGGAATTCCTCCTCCCTGTTGCTTTGTTTAGATGTCTTACAGGTACATCAAGGCTGGCCCACTTTGTGCTAAGCTCCTGGAGCATTTGATACTGTTCTTAAGAGTATGGAGCATATGACCTTGCTTGAATGTTTTAGGTCCATCCAAATCTGTATAGCAGACTGTGAGCTTCCCAGGGGCTCACAGTCCCTTGAAGAGCATGAAGTGCCCTATGCAATGTTCAATAACTTCTTGGTTACTGTAGTTAGTCAAAGCTGTGGTTTTCCCAGTTGTCATGTACAGATGTGAGAGTTGGAACAGAAAGAAGACTGAATGCCAAAGAACTGATGCTTTTGAGCTGTGGTGCTGGAGAAGACTCTTGAGGGTCCTTTTGACAGCAAGGGGATCTAACCAGTAAATCCTAAAGGAAATCAACCCTGAATATCATAGGAAGGACTGATACTGAAGCTGAAGCACCAATAAACTTTGGCCACCTCGTGTGAGGAGCCAACTTATTGGAAAAGATCCTGATGCTGGGAAAGACTGAGGGCAGGAGGAGAAAGTGTGACAAAGGATGAGATGGCTGGATGGCATCACTGACTCAGTGGACATGAATTTGAGTAAGCTCCAGGAGATAGTGAAGGACAGGGAAGCCTGATGTGCTGCAGTTCATGGGGTTGGAGTTGGACAAAGAGTTGGACGTGACTTGGTGACTGAACAACAGCAACAACTTGGTTACTGACTAGGAACATTTTGATACCAAGGAAAGAAAATTCAGTTTAGATTTTCTTGGCTGAGCTGTTATCGGGAAATCCCCCAGACTCAGTTTGAATCTCATCACCCTTAAAGTGAGGAATATTTACAAACCTAATAACAAAATTTCACTGTCTGGAGACTTGACCTGAAGGGAAATCAAAAAGCTTGCTATCTGTGTATGTGTGTTTTAGTACAGAAATATTCCAGTTAATTTTATGCCAAGCCAGAAATAAAAAGCCTCTTCTGAGAAAAGGGGCCCCAGCCTCCAACCAGAGGTATTGACTCATAGCTCTAAAGTCACATGCATTGCCTTGGAATTTGCTTGTCATTAGCTTAGGTTGTGCAGCTGTGGCAGGAGGGTCATTCTATCAGCCAGTGAGGGATTCTGTTCCTGCAACTTGGCCTGAGAAACTGGCTGATGGAGGCAGGATCCTTCATCATATAGATCCTGGATGTGATCTTGATTGTGATCTTGTTGGGGGTCACAAGATCCAGGTCCCTGCTAACACACAAGGACTTGGTAATCTTCCTCTAAGTTGGTATTTTCATAGTTAGTATAGTAGTGATGTTTGATAAATCAAAACAAGGAGTCAATTGTGGAACTGAAAGGGAACACACATCATAAACATCATTTTAGTTTCAGACTCTTACAATTTAACAGAAGAAAAGACAAGGAAAATGTATATTGCAAAGGCATGAAAATGAAGAATAGACATTCATAATTCTATATGGCGTTGATGCCTTGCACTTTGCTCCTGGCTCAGCCAGATGGTCACTCAAGTCAGTGAGGGCTGGGTGCCTGTGACATCAGCCAGGGGCTATCTGCATCTGATCCTAGAATGATGTTAGAATACATAGATAGTCCCAGATCTGAAGAAACCAAAGGAATCACAGCACAGAAATGGGTTCAAGGGCTTGCAGAAATCTTTGGTTGACTTTATGGGCATTTCTACGGCATATCTTGGAGAAGGCAATGGCACCCCACTCCAATACTCTTGCCTGGAAAATCCCATGGACGGAGGAGCCTGGTAGGCTGCAGTCCATGGGGTCATGAAGAGTCGGACACGACTGAACGACTTCTCTTTCACTTTTAACTTTTATGCATTGGAGAAGGAAATGGCAACCCACTCCAGTGTTCTTGCCTGGAGAATCCCAGGGACAGGGGAGCCTGGTGGGCTGCCGTCTATGGGGTCGCACAGAGTCAGACACGACTGAAGTGACTTAGCAGCAGCAGCAGGGCATATCTAAGAGTTGGGATAGGTGTAGGTGAGACCAATACCTGGGTGTCAGCAGCTATAATAGGTGGTAATCCTGACCATGTCAGGTCTGAATTATCTGATAATCAGATTGTAGGATGATGATCCTGGTCCTAGTTGGAGACATCTGCAGGGTTAGAACAAAAGTCCATTGATGTAAGGGCCAAAGCATGAGGTCCAGGATTCCAGGCAAGGAGGTTAAGAGATAGAGTCTAGGTCGACACCTAGAAAAAGCCTTCCAAAGTTTCACTGAAATGGTGAAGTGTAGCATAGTTTTGGAAGAGAGAAGGAATATATCTTTATCAAGAGGGTGGGTGCATATGAAGGAAAATGGCAGATGATTCCTATCTTCTGAGTGAGAGGACTAGTCCAGGATGTGTCCGGTGCTTCTGCAGTAAACATCTTTGGCACAACTGGTTTTCCTGGCACAACTAATTTTGCCGTAAAGGATAAAATAACTGGTTGACATTTACGTTATATTTACATTACAATAGAAAACGATAACATATCAGTTTGCAAATCTTTCTGTGAGGTAATTTAAGTCAGGCTCTGTTAAATTTTTTTTTTTACTATTTTCAAAAAACTTAGGAATCATGTAATTGTTTTCTCTTGGTGGGATAGGAGGAGCTTGATACTTCTTTTGCCTCCAACTTCCAATATTTTGTGAGAAATTGGGTGAAGATGGCATGAGATAACAAGCTGTCATATCTAAATTAGCTAAAGAATCAGTCATTAATGCTCTCCAAGATTGTTGTGAATTGGTAGCTGCCAATTTTTTTATCTGCGATAACTTGGTCAATTTTTAGTTTTGATGATGGGAAGAGATGACTTGTGTTCCCCAGAGGATTTGCAAAAATTGGTATGTTACTTTCTGGCACAATGTGACTATCAACTAGTTATTTTATATTTTATGGCAAGAAGGCCATATGGCCAACTAGTCGTGTGGTGAAACTGCTTGAGGCAAAGATATTTATTCACAAATACCTAGAACTGGTCCAGGATGCTGGTCTTTCTTTCCAGGAGATCGGAGCATTAGCCCCTGACTACCTGGAAGCCAACAGATGAGAGTGGCATTGTCATACTAATAACTGGGCATCCATTTCTCATTTCAGGACCACTGTTGGAACTATTTATTTGTCTTCCTTGGCAGTCAGCAAGAGTTGGCAACCCCCTTGGCAAGGTTATAAGGGAGTCTTGGAAATCTGTTGCCTTTTAAAAATTGTATTTTAAATTTGGAGATATTTTAATCAGTTTAGAACTAATCTACCTCAGAAAAAGAGGATACAAATTTGAAAACTATGCCATCATGGCTCTTTAATAGCTGATGATGCTGTAGGCAAGGAAATGGCTAGGCAGTAACTGTTAGAATGAATAATGACATTAAATGAAATTCAAAACAAATCCAAACCAGTTTTATTGAATTGGAAGGAAGAGACAGACACAGGCTGAAAATTTACCCGAATATGATTAGGGAAATAAACCCTCAGACAGAGAAATGATGGATGATGGTGTGAGCTGATTAACTTGAGCCCCATTGGGAGGTAAATGGGAGAGAATGCCACAGAGTTTCAGAGCAGGGGAGAGTGCAGATCTTTAATCCAGACAGACTGAGCCTGACAGGCTCTAGTCCATGGGGTGGCAAAGAGTTGGACACAACTGAGTGACTTTCCCTTTACTTCACTTCAAGATGAGAAAACTGAGGCTTAAAGAAATAAACAACTTGACAAAAGTCTGGCCGGTTAATAAGGGACAGAGTTTGAACTTGAATCCACACCTTCCGACTGTTGAAAAGTTTGAGACAATTTGATTAATCATTAATACTTAGTCCATTGACCAGCCTGCATCAGTACATCTTCAGGCTATTTGATGTTTGAGTCCGTTTTCCTTGCTGTCTAAGTCGCTTTGTCACCTTGTCATGCTCTTGGTTTACAGGTAGGAGAGTAACAAGGCTCTGCAATACGGGTGTGCCATCCTGTGCTCTGTGCTCTGGGTGTGGCAGGACCCTGAGCTGGGTCTTGGTTCCCTTGGTTCTCAGATAAGCTCTCAGCTCTGGGTTGACTCAGGTGACCTGCTTCCCTGTGTATCTGCCCCGCAGAGACCTCAGTGCCTGAACAGCTGCCAGCAGCGGATCTTCCTCCTCCCTCTCGCCTGGGCCCAGGTTGCTTCTCCAGTGGGCAGAGCCGTCACTTTCCTGCGGCTTGAGGGAGCCTCCAACCCTGTCTGCCTCTTATCTGTCCTTTAAACTGTATGTGGAATCAGTGTTAAACTCAGAGTCTTCTTAGACTAGGCAATCTCACTGCCCTTTCTTTTATTTCTTAGGCCACTGCCTTAGATCAGGAACTCACTGTTTTCTAATTAGCCTCTGTCACCCCTGACCAAAGAATTTTCTCTGCCATAGATCTGGCTATTGCATCTTTTCCATTAGGCTTGAAATTGGGTTTCTACTCCTTTTTGGATCAAGTCAAAAATTTTATCACATCCCTTCTCTTGTCACCTTTTATATTGAATTCTAATACTTTTTGGTCTTAGAAATATGAATCTATGAAAACACTTGGGACCTGCAGGAAGTAAAATGTGGGCAGTTTAATATAAGAGCAGGCTCAACCCACAGTGGCTGGTGAATTTCTTTTCTAGTCCAGGAGTGTGAAATATAATCATGAGTTTTTGGGGTTTTTTTTTTAGACATTTCTTAAAAGGGACCTCTAGAAGGTAGAGAAGCAGTTAGCTTTCTATTTATGGTACTCTGTCATCTTTGTTTTGATAAAAAATGTCTTATTTTAAAAAGATTTGAAGTAGCGCTTTTCCTAATCTAAGCAGTCTGTTTTTTGTGTGGCTGAAGATACTTTTAGATTTCTGGGAGCTTTTTAGTCTCCAGACATGTATATTGGAACGTGAAGTGGCTATATTTTCCCCACGATGATGCTTTTTAAATCATAATAGTTAAAACAAAAATTCTGGGATTTGGCTTCTGGTTGAAGATTAAATATTGCGGAAATTATCCCAACTGTTAGAATTTGGCCACATAGCAGCAGATGGGCAGTGACCGGGGGTGAGGAAGCCCAGAGCACAGGGTATTCT
The DNA here is from genome assembly GCA_935064755.1 of Tragelaphus eurycerus. Lineage (NCBI taxonomy): Eukaryota > Metazoa > Chordata > Mammalia > Artiodactyla > Bovidae > Tragelaphus > Tragelaphus eurycerus. Next base: position 2,335,850 of record CAKXYN010000034.1, on the reverse strand, counting down.
CAGGGAGAATATGTGATGCTGGGAAGTCCTGGCCCCAATCTTGCTTTTCCTTTCTGTATCTCCCAATGCTATCTCATGACTTTTGGCAATATTTATTAAGGATTAACTTAATTCTGTATTAGGTGCCACAGATTCAAAATCAAATAATATCCTATTTTACACTGTGCACACAGATCAATTCCAGATGGATTGCTGATATAATTGTGAAAGATAATATAGCTTTTAGAAAATAGGTAACTATTTCATGACCTTGGAGGAGGTAAAGATTAAAAAAAAAAAAAAAAGAACCAAAAGAAAAATAACTAAATAAAGGGAAAAAGTGGATTAGATTAAGATTGAGAATTTCTGTTCACCAAAAAACACCAAGAAGTACATTATTAAGATGAGTGAATATGGCATAGGGAACTAGAGTCAATATCTTGTGTAATAAGCTATAGTGGAAAATAATCTCAAAAATAATATATGTCTATATGTATAATTGAATCACCTTGTTGTAAACTTGAAACATTGTAAATCAACTATACTTCAATTTTATATATATATCTATATCTATATTAAGAAGAGATGAGTGAAAAGAGTGGTGAAAGATATTTTCTACACATATATTCCCCTCAGAACTCATCTACAGAATAAAAAACTCTTCTAACTTGAGAGTCCCTTGGACTGGAAGGAGATCCAACCAGTCCATTCTGAAGGAGATCAGCCCTGGGATTTCTTTGGAAGGAGTGATGCTAAAGCTGAAACTCCAGTATTTTGGCCACCTCATGTGAAGAGTTGACTCATTGGAGAAGACTCTGATGCTGGGAGGGATTGAGGGCAGGAGGAGAAGGGGACGACAGAGGATGAGATTGCTGGATGGCATCACTGACTTGATGAATGTGAGTCTCAGTGACCTCCGGGAGCTGGTGATGGACAGGGAGGCCTGGCGTGCTGCAGTTCATGGGGTCGCAAAGAGTCGGACACGACTGAGCGACTGATCTGATCTGATCTGAAATCAATAAGGAAAAAGACAAATAAGAACTTTACAAATAAGGATATCTAAAAGGCCAGTAAGTGTGTGAAAATTTGTTCAGTGTCATTAGTCATCAGGGAAATGCCAATTAAAATCGTAATGAAATGCTAATACATATTATACCAAAATGGTTAAAATGAGAGACAAGAAAACATCAAAATTGGTTAGGGTGTAGATAAACTGGTACTCCTACACTGTTCTTGGGGGAATAAATTGGTACTTTGGAAACCACTTTGGGCAGCAATTAAAGCTGAAAAAGTGCTGAACTCTGACCTAGAAATTTCAATCCTGGGTAGATATATACATCTAATATATACATCTAACAGATGATCCACCTTAATGTTTGGATAAAGAGTAATAAGGACAAAAGGAAATACAGACTTTTTAAAAGGGATTGGCTGTTCTGGCTCAGATGGTAAAGAATCTGCCTACAATTCAGGAGACCCTGGGTCCAGAAGATCCCCTGGAGAAGGCAATGGCAAGCCACTCCAATACTCTTGGCTGGAGAATTCCATGGACAGAGGAGCGTGGCGGGCTACAGTCTACGGGGTCGCAAATAGTCAGACACAACTGAGTGACTGACACTTTTCACTTTAGCTGTTCATGTGGGAGAGATGGGAAAGTGAGAGGGGGAAATTGGTTGAGGGAGGGTTTTGTTAGAAAATTACGATCAAAACAGTGCTTAAAATATGGGAAAGATTAAATAACTTTATAAGTTCACCTATTACAAGAGGTTTTAAGTTAACCAAACACACCCCCCTAGATTTAGGAAGCAAGATGAGAATTAATGTAGATGTAGGTAAGTTATATGTGGGTAGGTGTGTGTCAAAGGGGTTTTCTATGAATAGCTTCTATTTTCTTGGTGAAATAAAATACTGGTTAATTTGCAAAGTCAGATAGACAAAGGTTAAGTTAGGAACTGTAAAAAGTGGTGAGGTTTTAGAATAGGAAACAATTGCTAACTCTGTTTCCTGCTACAGGGAAATGGGAGAGAGAGGTGATCAGGGAAGGTAATACAAGTAAGAGTCATTCAGGACTCAGTTGCTCTCGGAGAGCTTAAGCTTGCAGTGGCATCACCTGAGACTCCATACGCCTTCCTGCAGGATTCCTCAGCTGCGAGGGTCGGTCATGAAGGAGTTCAAGTGAGCTGAGCCTTTTGGCAAAAGGAATCGAAGAGGTGCTTTATGGAAACTAGGTTGGATGAGAAAGGATGAGAAATAATAAGACAGGTGATGGACGGGTGGACAAGAGAAGAGCTGAGAACTGAAGGTCATCGTAGGATATAGTAACAAGAAGGAAGATGGACCTGAGGGAATAAGGCAACTGGAAGGAATGGTGGTCTGGGGCAGACGTGGGCATGTTGGTCTTTGTTTTCCCATGATAAGAAGACCCAAGGTATGGCTGTGATAGCGGGTGGGAATCTCACTGTGATATTTGATGGCGGGTGGATCTCACTGAGTTCAAGAGGTTGAGGAGCTTTGCAGCCAGGCTGTTAGCTGGGGTCATTCTCTCATACACTGGGACTGTAGGCTGATGTCAGGACAAGGACAGGAGAGACAGACCAGGAGAAAGATTCTAAAGTTCTCAGATGAATCAGGGGTGGTGACCAGGTGGTCTGTGAAGAGGGTACAAGAAAGGGTCAAAGGTGATAGAACTGGGAAGCATGGCTTTCAGAGGAGGGAGTATTTTTATATGTGGGTAAAGGAGGGGAGTGATGAAGAGGTCAGTGAAGGGAAAGGGATGGTTCAGAACCTACTGCTTCATCATGTGGAGTGAAAATTTTCAGCAAAGAGACAAGGCTGAACTTGAGAGATTCTCTGTCTCCGAGACTTCTCCAAGGTAATGCCATGATCATGCCAACATTTAGCATTAGAGAAAAGCAATTTGAGGGTGCAGTTCACAGAGCAGTAAGTAAGAAAAACAATAAAGGAATGTCACACTAGATTGGAAGCTCCTTGCAGGCAGGGACTGTGCTCTGACCTGCTGGGCTTAGCCTCTACATTACACCTGCAAGTGTGTGTGTGTGTGTGTGTGTGTGTTGTTAGTCACTCAATAGTGTCTGACTCTTTGCAACCCCATGAACTGTAGCCCGCCAGGTTCCTCTGTCCATGGAATTCTCCAGGCATGAATCCTGGAGTGGGTTGCCGTGCTCTTCTCCAATATGATCTTCTTTGAATTTCTAAACACCACATAAATTGTCTAAGTATTGTACCTCCTTGAGAGGTATGGAAACTGAAGCTTAACTAGGTTGAGTTTCTTGTATGAGATTAGAAGTAGGACCAGTTTTCAAGCTTAAATCTTCTGACTTCTAAGGTAGAAGTGCTGAGAAACGTTGAATGCATATATTCAGAAGAAATAGATTGCTTTAGTGAGTTATATTTTATATGGAATTAGAACCTTGATTTTTTGATAGCATATATCAATAATGATATATGTATATGATTTTATATATGCAATATATTTTAAAGCAGTTTTGAAATGAAAAAAAAAAAAAAAACCTAAATAGACATTTCTCCAAAGAAGACATACAGATGGCTAACAAACACATGAAAAGATGCTCAACATCACTCATTATCAGAGAAATGCAAATCAAAACCACTATGAGGTACCATTTCACGCCAGTCAGAATGGCTGCTATCCAAAAGTCCACAAGCAACAAATGCTGGAGAGGGTGCGGAGAGAAGGGAACCCTCTTACACTGTTGGTGGGAATGCAAACTGGTACAGCCACTATGGAGAACAGTATGGAGATTCCTCAAAAAACTGGGAATAGAACTGCCTTATGATCCAGCAATCCCACTGCTGGGCATACACACTGAGAAAACCAGAACTGAAAGAGACACGTGTACCCCAATGTTCATAGCAGCATTGTTTACAATAGCCAGGACGTGGAAGCAACCTAGATGTCCATCCGCAGATGAATGGATAAGAAAGCAGTGGTACATATACACAATGGAGTATTACTCAGCCATTAAAAAGAATATATTTGAATCAGTTCTAAGGAGGTGGATGGAACTGGAGCCTATTATACAGAGTGAAGTAAGCCAGAAACAAAAACACAAATACAGTATACTAACGCATATATATGGAATTTAGAAAGATGGTAAAAATAAACCTATTTACGAGACAGCAAAAGAGACACTGATGTATAGAACAGACTTTTGGACTCTGGGACCGGGAGAGGGTGGGATGATTGGGGAGAATAGCATTGAAATATGTATAATATCATATCTGAAACGAGTCGTCAGTCCAGATATGACGCCCGATAACAGATGCCTGGGGCGGGAGCACTGGGACAACCTGGAGGGATGGTGTGGGGAGGGGGAGGGAGGAGGGTTTCAGGATGGGGAGCACGTGTATACTGGTGGCGGATCCATCTTGATGTATAGTAAAAGCAATACAGTATTGTAAAGTTAAGCAAAATAAAAAATAAAAATAAAAAAAATAAAACTTAATATACCTCTTTTCTCCATAAAAAAAAAAAAAACCTTAAAAAACAAAACCCATCAGTCCACATTTTTTTCTCTCTTGATATCTTTGTGTGTATTTGCACTTGAGTGGGAGGAAGTGAAAGAAATCAGTTTCCCCCTGACCTTCCCATAAATGTGCTGACCTGAGGATGCTATAAAGGGATATGGACACTTAAACCATTCTATCATCATTACCAATTAATAGGGCCACTTGGCCTTTTTCCGACATTCAAAAATGGTTCCATCTGAATTAATCACAGAGATATTAATAAAAGGAAAGGCTCTGCAAGGTGCCCTCTTTTGAACACATCCTATATAACTAGTTTTAAAGGAGGTGAAATCTTTTACTATGAAAACCTGGAATGCATTGTCCTTGTGTTCTGATTATTTTGTGAAATGATTTCCCTGCTGATAGAGCAGAGGTGCCTGCAGCCACGTTCACTCGCATTCCAATTCAATCCCCTTCCTGGGTCTCTCGGAGTTTTTATGGCCACTTAGCAACCCTGACATTCTGCAAATTGTATGGTGAAACCTTAATGATTTCTGAAACAAGAATGAGGTAATCTTCACAGCAATTTTAAATATTCCAGAGGTCAAGGGGGCATTTATGGTTTCCTTTATCACAGACTGAATTGACTTTTTCAGTTAATCATTTAAGCCACAAATTACGTATATTATGGATATTATCACAGACGAATCTGGTTTTTGTGTTCCTTCTCCTAGGTGCTTTGGGTATTTGTCGGTAAGGCAGGAAAGTCAGACCAGATGGCCTGGGTTATTATTGGAAGCAGATCATCGATTCAAGAGTGCCTTTCTTCTCTCTCCCTTCCTCCACCCTGTCTTCAGTGCTAGCAGCGAAAACAGTAATTGGCTCCCTGGAAAAAAGGGGAGATTTACTCCCTAGAAATGGCTGCCTGAGTACATGAAAAGGTGCCCCTCCTTTAGATGACCGTGTGTGCTTTGTTCTCAGCTCAGATTGAAGATATTAGCTCTGTACCTAGTGTGGTGCAGGTGCTGATAACAAGAAGGATGTTGGAATGGACTCTTGTGGCTTAGAATTTTGGTATAAGCCTCTGAGAGTGGCCTACATAGATGTTTTCCTCCCTCCTCCATGCCCCAGTAAAAACATCTTTATGGATAGAAAGTGTGAATTAGGTCATTTGGTTTTTGTCAGGTTTTTGAAGGCAGAGGTCAGGTACCCGTCTGGGTGACACCTGGCCCAGTATTCTGCACAATGATATGCTCGTGTAGAATAATAACAATGATATGAGTGACAGCAAGAGTGGGTTGCACTTTCTGAGACTGATGTGATTGTGAGAAGGGCGTGGGTTTTTCAGATTATTGTTAAAACAGGGAAATGACATGGGGGGAGGGCTTCCACTTTCCCTGTGCCAGTTTGTGGCTGAATTTGCAGCTCAGGGAGTTGTTTCAGATCCCCATTTGCAAACACTTACAAAACTGGTAACTACTGGTCACGGGGAAGGTCTGTAGAAAGCCCCACAGAATCCGGAGTTGTTGGGGGGGTGTAGGTGCTTGTGTGGGGATATCAAGGTCACTGCCTTGGGTCCTGTTTGCCGAGGTTTCTTGGTTAGGGCCAGGAAGGAGGGAGTGTGGTGGGAGGGCTTCTAAGCTATGCTCAGCATTTCCTAACTACTTCCCCTGGTTTAACCTCAACAGACAAATGAAATGGAAAATTCTAGGGGAAACATACAAGGAAATCAAACCCCTAATTCCCTGGGGTCTGCATATAATTTGGGTAATTGAGAGGTGGGGTGAAGGTGGAGGACAATAGTGGAGAAATTTTTGCAACAAAGCAATTGCCCCCCACCCCCACCCCCACCCCCTCTCTGGCCACTTTGCTTTCTTCAGAGAAAGCTGACTTGTGGAAGCCTCTTTCAGGTCTCTATGCTGATCCTCCTCTCCTGCCCCCAGATCAGTGTTCTTTCTGAAGTGTGAGCTGTCTGTGTGTGTATAGGAACCATGGTGCCATCTTCAGATGGTGGTGACAAACCAAGCGTCCTCACCCTTCCATCAGAAGACACTTCGTAGCTGAACAGCTCTGCAGGGTCATATGTCATTGTTTTCCTGCCTGGTTGGTATCATTTGCTGTAAAGAAGGCGTGAAGGCAACAATTATCATGCGTTATGGCTGCTGCCTGTGGCCACTCTCAATAGGGTCAACACACTCGCATGTTAGAATGAGTTTATCTCCCTGGGGAATCTGCCTGGGCTGGGGCAGCCATATGTGGGGTTTTGTGTGTGTGTTTGTTTGTTTTGTTTTGCATTGTCAGGGCTCTAGTCACCCATTCACATGTGTCTGATCTGAAAGCTGGCCTCTCCAAGTAGGTGGTGGCTGCGGAGGCGATATTTGCATTTCTGACCTGCGACATGCCTTTGCTGAATGAAATTGATATAATTACTATACACCATGACTGCCTCTAGAGTTGTATCCATTCTGGTTGGCTTTTTTTCTTCTACTTCATCAGCATCCAATTAATTAACAGTTGCCATGGCGACCGTTGCCATGACAGCATAAAATTCTCCCAAAGGGCTCCTCATTCATATTCTAATGAAATACATGTGCAGAGCTGGATGGCTGGAAAAAGTGGTGAGGAGAATTCAGGAAGAATGGAAGTAGAACTAGGAAAGAGCTGCTTTATTTCAAAGTTCTGCTCTCTCTAGCTTCTGTCCCAGATCGCCTTACTTTTAAAAGAATATCTTTATTTTTATATATTGTTTTTCCCAGTTTCCATTTTTTTCCCCTAATATTTTTCTATTTCTATAGCCTGGCTGTTCCTGGGGTTAGGAATAATATATATATTATTGGACAAAATGAGCTTTTCCCATTCTGTTCTCATTCCTTTTTCCAGTTCATACAGTGATGGACACATCCATTTGGTGGGATTTCTAATGAATTCTTCGTTGGTCAGATACAGACGGTGAAGTTTGGTTGCTTACAGCCATTGGTGGCTTCTATCCCTCAAAAGAAGATAATATCTTGTCACTTACCCACATCTAACTTCCCGGGAAGCCGTGTCTCTGACAGATCTTAACAGCCTCTGCAGATCTATCAGGAGAAGGCAATGGCAACCCACTCCAGTACTCTTGCCTGGAAAATCCTGTGGACAGAGGAACCTGGTAGGCTGCAGTCCATGGGGTCGCACAGAGTCGGACACGATTGAAGCGACTTAGCAGCAGCAGCAGCAGCAGCAGATCTATCTACTGATTGTGCATCCCTGTTTGATGTCTATCTATAGTCATTTGCTCTTTCAGGTTCTTCTGAAAGGCCTAAAAGTCTCCCCTTAGCTGACCACCCCTTCCTTATAGGGGTGTCTTGTATTTTGGCCCGAGGGCCTCAGTGCCTACAGTTCTGTTTTAGTCCTCTGGCCTTGCTTGCTTTCCTGTCTCCAGGCCTGTCCAAGACATTGTCCACACAGCTGTTTATTTCTTTTTTTAAATTTTAATATAAATTTATTTATTTTAATTGGAGGTTAACTGTAACCTTCAGCTGTAGCCTTTAGTCTTCGAAGGGTCCCACTGTCTGTACCTCAAACTTTAGTTTGCCTAACTTGTGAAACGTGAAGATCCCCAGGCATCTCTCCCAGAAACTATGACTTGTTAAATTTGGAGTGGAGCTCAGGGACCTGCTTTTCTAGTAAACATTCTAGGTTATTCTAATGTAGACCATCTGTGGGCTCCATCTTGAGAAACACCGGCCCAAAAGTGGAACTGGAACTCTTAGCATGGCATCCAAAGCCCAGGACAATTTGATGCCTACATATTTCTGCCTTTTTAACTTCTTTTCTGGTAATGATTCATCCTTGGGTCTTCCACTCACATGCCTGGGGTTCTAACCATATCAAAATTGTCATTATCCCCCACACATGCTGCACACAGTTCAAGTTCCAACCCTTTGCTTAAACTCTTCCTTTGTCTGAAATGACCTTGCTCTTGGGGGGATCAGAATATGCCACCCTCCTAATAAGGGCTTCCTGGGTGGTGCAAGTGCTAAAGAACTCGTCTGCCAATGCGGCATAAGAGACACAGATTTGATCCCTGGGTTGGGAAGATCCTCTGGGGAAGGCCATGACAACCCACTCCAGTATTCTTGCCTGGAGAATCCCATGGACAGAGGAGCCTGGTGGGCTGTAGTCCATGGGATTGCACAGAATTGAACATGACTGAAGCAACTTAGCATATATATATAATGTATATATTTAATATATTTATATATAATATAATATATATGTATATATTTACAGACCCAATAAGCCACTTTGGAATAAAGATTATTTTGAGCTGAAGGCATTTAAGAAACAGAAGACATAAAAGAAATTCTATGCTTTTCTTTCTGTCCCAAAACAGGGCATATATTTCTCTTTCTGAAAGTATCTCCTGTACCAGGAAGAAAGGATTGACTCAATCACCAGAGATGATTAGACTCTTGATACTAAAGATAAGTGATATGTAAATTTCATTTGTAATATTTAAGATTTTAGTAAGATTTAGTAAGATATAATAAAATATATTCTATAGACTTGTGTCTTACTTATAAACCTTACTAAATAATCCTTATCTTCCATCAGTTTCCCTTATATATTTACCTTCTCACAATTTACTGTCTCTAAGAAGATTAGACTCCTTTCTCTTGTCATTTCTCCACAATTTATTGCTCTTTGTTAAAAGGGTATATAAGCTCATAGGCCAAACCGCTTCTTGGAGTTTCCAGGTCTCCCACATTGTAGGCGGATTCTTTACCAGCTGAGCCACCAGGGAAGCCCAAGAATATTGGAGTGGGTAACCTATCCCTTCTCCAGGGGATCTTACCAACTCAGGCATCAAACTGGGGTCTCCTGCATTGCAGGTGGATTCTTTACCAGCTGAGCTACCTGGGAAGCCCAAAGTGAAAGTCAGTCAGTTGTGTCCGACTCTTTGTGGCCCCATGGACTGTAGCTTGCCAGGCTCCTCTGTCCATGGAATTCTCCAGGCCAGAATCCTGGAGTGGGTAGCCGTTCCCTTCTCCAGGGGATCTTCCAATCCAGGGATCAAACCCAGGTCTCCCGCATTGCAGGTGGATTCTTTACCATCTGAGCCACCAGGGAAACCTCAATATTTAAGATTTTAGTAAGATTTCATAAGGTTTGTTCTACAGACTTGTTTCTTACTTAAAAACCTTACTAAGTAACCCTTATCTCCCATCAGTTTTCCTTATATATTTACCTTCCCACAATTTACTGTCCCTAGGAATGATGCTGAGTCTGAAACTCCAGTACTTTGGCCACCTCATGCGAAGAGTTGACTCATTGGAGAAGACTCTGATGCTGGGAGGGATTGAGGGCAGGAGGAAAAGGGAATGACAGAGGATGAGATGGCTGGATGGCATCACTGACTCGACGGATGTGAGTCTGAGTGACCTCCGGGAGTTGGTGATAGACAGGGAGGCCTGGCGTGCTGCAATTCATGGGGTCGCAAAGAGTCGGACACAACTGAGTGACTGAACTGAATTGAACTGAAAAAGATCAAACTCCTTTATCTTGTCATTTCTCCACAGCGTATTGCCCTTTGTTAAAAGGGTCTATAAGCTCATAGGCCAAACTGCTTCTTGGAGAGTTTCATGCCTTTTCTGTGAGTCCCCGTCCATGTGTATAAAAAATAAATCTTTTCTCTTGTTAAGCTGTCTTTTGTTACTTTAATTCACTGGCCCCAGTTACTAAACATAACAGGGTAGAGGAAAAGTTTCTCTTCTCCTACCTACACTCTCTGTGATCCTAATCAGACTTTCCTCAATCTAGCATCACCTCTTTCTTGAAGTCTTTTACTTTCTTCCGGATAGAATCAGCCTTTCTCTGTGTCCCAAAGCACTTTATTTCCCCTGTGCTTGTACTTGTCATGTTTCATTTTAATTCTCTCTCAAAGAGTTGTAGTCCTTGCTTCTTAAAGATTCTTGCTGATGGAAGAAAATAATTACTTAGCATCTACTAAGTACTGTTTATGGTGCCAGTTAAGTATTCTCCTTACCATAAGCTGCTTTCTTATTAAAAGCAACAATAAAAAAAATAACCACCTGAGTTGAGTCCTCGATTCCAGGCAGTGTGCATATTATCATTTAATACTCATAGCAACTTTATGACACTGCTTTTATGAAGACTTTTTTAAAACCAGTAAGGAAATGGCAGTAACTTACTCAAACTTGATAACTAGTAATGGAGCAGTTGGCATTTATCCAGGTTAGTTCGACTCTGGAGCCTTCCTGGGTTACTAATTTAAGGTGGGGAAATCTCCTGGAGAGTACCCAGCTAGAGGAAGAAGAGCAGGCCAGTAGGCCAGTCTTTGTGCTTTGAACCCTCAGCTTCTCCTGTAGCTCTTGACACGTGGTTCATTGAATGGAAGAAGGCCTTTTGGGTGTCAACATGATTATTATTTTACGCCTTAAGAGAAGCGACTCATCCAGGGTAGTATAGTTAGAAAGAAGCTGAGCAGAAACTTAACACACTAAAGTGAGTTCAGCAAGTCACAGATAGCTCCTCAATACTGTGGGAGACTTGGATGAACCTGGGATTCTGATCATCATTTACGACATTGTTTCAAGTTCCTGGATTGGTTTTTGAGACTGATGTGAACACTCAGAACCTGAGCTGAGTGGGCACTGTGAACAAGGCATGCATCTCATGGAGCTGCCATAGTGCTGTGCCTGTCACCAGTGGCACTCGAATCTTGGTATCTGCCAAGTAGCTTTGCTCTTTGGAATTAGGAGATTTCATTCAAACGTTTGGTATTTAGTCCACAAAAGGACATTTCGAAGAGGACTCAACAGTACTTGGCAGCTGATGAAGGAAGAAGATGTTTTCTCACCTAATTTTCCCAAGTGGTTTCCACAACCGCACCTTCAAACCACTTGCCAAACACAGCTCTGCCTGCGGAGGGACTGAAAAAGAAAATGCAGTTAACCCCATATGTTCTGTTTAGAAGAGCATCTGAGTGGCAGCTTAGAGCCAGAGTCTCATATCCTGGGACTTTCTGATGAGGGGGGTCTGGTGATTTCCTTTTCCTGGGAATTTAATAACCTCAGGACTCATCTATCTGGCAAGAGTCTGAAGTCAGCAGGAATTCAGAATATTGGTGCCCGGTTTTGCCCCATGGCGGTGCTACTAAATCCATCTTAGGAGAGCTTGTTAGCCTGTGGCTGGAGCTTCGTTCTGCCTGAGCTTCTTGGGAGTGGGCAGTTGTTGGCTCTTCCCCAGGGTGCATCCCGCCTTGGGATTTCACTGGCTGCTGAGGACAGAGAGGGTCCCTGTGCAGGTGATGGGGCTTCACCGACTGTCACTTTGCCCAGCTGTGTCCCTCTGATGCACCTGCTGCTAGCTGCCAGCATGATAATATACCCTGCTCAGGCGTGAGGGGAGGATGCTTTGAACAGTTCATCTCCTGCATGATTCATCAGGCCCCTGCTTCCTGATCCACTCCCACGCTCTCCTGCCCCCCATCCCCCACAATGTCATCAGCAGGACTAGCAAGGCATTCGCTTTGAAAGAGGTAGAGATCAGAGGGTGAAATTATTAACCTCCACATCAATTGTAATTAATGCAGCAAGGCACCTGGATATTTAGTAACTGGAAATGAAATCAATTTGTGTTTTAAAATTTAATTTATATACAGCCAGTATGATAAATCAGTGACCATTGCTAGGTAACTCCCTGCTCTGTAGTTTGGAGAAGAATTTCTGTCCTCATTGTTGTCTGGGTATTTTTCATCTTCAGAAATGAATCCAGAGCTGTTGGCCTGTCAGGAAAGGGTAGGCTGATATAATGGCTTTGAAAAATCTGACTCTCACTGCAGCTTGGATAGGAAGAGGCAACGTGATTTCTGTATTTTGTTTATAGCTGTTTTCATTTAATTCACGATTCCCTCCCTCCCCACCCCACAGTGGAAAAAAAATAACTAAATGTCTAATTTGGTTTGAGTGAATGTCTGATTTGAGCGTTTAAACAGAGCCTTTAAGGAACGCTCAGCCTTTCTAGGAAAAAATGCTTTGAATCTCAGATTGCCTGCATCTTCCTCCTGCTTCTCTTCCCCCCAAAAAATGGCATCTGGTGAAAAGGGAGGCATTCAGTGTCTGGATGAGGGGCCGTGCCTCCTAGGACCTCCTGGGCGAGGGGAGGAGCCGGGTCCTTGGTTATCGGGGCTGTGTTCTTAGGTTGCTGACTGTGGGCTCCCCTGCTTCCAGTGTCACACCTTGAATGTGGCTGGTATAACCTGGGCCTGGCTGGTTCCCTGGCTGACCTTTGACCCTCAATGGCTGTGGTCATCACACACAGGCCCTTGACAGTCAAGGCATCCTTAGTGCCCTGCTGGAAGGGAAGCTGGCTTGAGAGAAACAGGAGGGCCCTCCTTGCTCCCTCCTTGCCGTGTGGTTGCACTGATGTGGCCTGGCCCTAGGTTGGTGCAGGCAGTTTGAGACTGTTTTTTTTTTTTTTTTCTTCAAGAAATCCATGTAGGGAGCCAGGGCCATGCCTCCTACTCTGCTTGGTTTGCGTATTCTGTGCCAGAGCTCAGAGAAGAAAGTGAGACCTACGTCAAACAGCTCTGCCTTCCTGCCCTCCCCTTCGCCCACCTTCCAGGCTGGAAAGGGACGGATCCTTGGTCCACTCTGCTCTGCTCTACCACAGTCTCCTCTGCCGTAGGGTAGAACGCATTGGCTTTCCTGCCTGGGTGAAAGTAAGGTGTTAGTGGCTCAGTCGTGTCTGACTCTCTATGGTCTCATGGACTGTAGCACTCCAGGCTCCTCTGTCCATGGAATTCTCCAGGCAAGAATACTGGAGTGGGTTGCCATTCCCTTCTCCAGGGGATCTTCCCGACCCAGGGATGGATCCCAGGTCTTCCGCATTGCAGGCAGATTCTTAACCTGGGTAGAGCCCAGAGAGCCCTGGGTAGAGGGGCAGAGAATCCAAGTGGCAGAGGGGCTTTTATGCGTTAGTGACATCCAGCCTTGGTTCTTGATGATTAAAGTGAGAGCACGGAGGGGTTAAGGGGATGGGGTGGAAAGGGGAAAATCTGCTTTCAAGACAAAAGCCTGGCCTCAAGCCTACTGGTTTGCTGTGTAACCTGGTTTCTGAAAGCCATGAAATGAAAATTATTCTTGCCATTCTTTTTTTATTCTTTTGATAAAGATTCTGCCTTATGTGTAGCTGGGAGCCTCCTGGGGCCTTGGGCAATTCTAGGGTGATGACAGCATCTTCAGAAATCTAGAAGAAAAAAGCACATGAATGATTTTCAACAAAATTTACCTTCATTAAAACAGTAATGTGTGAGACTTGGTTACATGTTCTCATCTGACTATAGTTCATAGAATGAGGATTCTTAGCAGCATTTAAGAAGCACCAGTAGTAACTTGCATGTGTGTGTGTGTGTGTGTGTGTGTGTGAGAGAGAGAGAGAGAGAGAGAGAGAGAGAGAGAGAGAGAGAGAGGACAAGAGGCATTTATGGACTGAATAGCATGGGAGAGAATATCAGACATACAGAAAATTGGGGGTTAAACTTGCACATAGAACACAAAAAATTACGATGTTTAAAAGGCGACACAAAGTGAATGAGATTAATATCATCCCAACTTAATACAGGAGTTCTGAGGGAACCTGGGACAAAGAAGTGATTGGAGTTAGACATATTTAACCAGATACAGACTTCTGAAGTGATTTGGGGATGAGACTTGAAGGTAAGCTTATTCATCCATCTACAAATAAAAAAAAAAAGACTGAGACATAAGGGTCAGGTGATGGGAGCTAAAGATTTTGGTGAGGGAAACTCAACCTAACTTTCTGAAGACTCACGTAAAGGGGGCCCTGTAACCTCCCTAGAGCAGTGGTTCTCAGACTTAGTAGCACAGTGGATTTACCTGGAGATCTTTAAAGAACACTGATGCCTGGGTCCCATTCCCAGGGACTGGGATTGTTCTAACTGGATTATAAAAACGTCCTTCAGTATGTACTGGGTTGAATTGGGTCCCCTCGCAAATTCGTGCTCTTCCCAGAACCTCAGAATGTGACAGTGTTTGTAAATAGCGTCAACTGCAGATGTCATTAGTTAAGATGAGGGTATACTGGCATGAGGGTGAGCCCTTAAACCGATATGACCGATGTGCTCATAAGAAGAGATGAGGCACAAAGACACAGAGACAAAGTGATGTGATGAGTCACAGGAGCAGTGCCACATACGTAACCAAGGAAGTAGAGTTGAAGTCATGCATCTGTAGGTGCCAAGGAATGCCATGGATTACCTCCAGCCGCCAGGAGCTAGGGGAAGGGCACGGAACAGACTCTCATTCAGAGCCCTCCAGAAGAACATTTTAAAAATAATTTTATTTATTTATTTTTGGCTGTGCTGGATCTTTGTTGCTGCATGGGCTTTTCTCTAGTTGCAGCGAGTAGGGGCTACTCTCTAGTTGCAGAGCTCAGGCTCTAGGGCATGTGGACGTCAGTAGTTGGGGCTCCTGGGCTGCAGAGCATAGGCTTGGTGGTTGTGGCCCATGGGCTTAATCACTGCACAGCATGTGGAATCTTCCCAGATGAGGGATCGACCCCGTGTCTCCTGCCTTGATAGTCAGATTCTTATCTACTGTGTCACCAGAGAAGTCCCAGGTGACTTCTAGCCTCCAGAACTTGAATGATTGCCCCTATCACATTTAATGCAGCAGGGAGAAAGGAAGACAGATTGGAAAAGTTTGAGGGTCAGTGTATGCAGAGGGCAGAATCTTGGTCCCCGAGGATTTGACTTTTTCTAGCCTCCAGAACTGTGAGAGAATGCATTTTAGTTTATAGCTGTTCAGTGTCATACTTTGTTACAGCAGACCTAGGAAGCTAATACAGGGTATTACAATGTGCAGCCAACGTTGTCAAGCATGGCCCTAGATTGTAGAGCACAGTAAGTGCTCAGGTGGTATCAGCTGTTGTCATCACCCCAAAGCACATTGCCCTAGCCGTATTGAGGAATGTGCTGAACCCCAGAAAAGCATCTTGGATAGTGTTTGGTGCTCTTTGAGAGGCGTCTTATGCCACCTCTTTCTCAGGATAGGCTACCATAGTAAATCAAGAGGAAGCAGTAGACTGTGGAAGGAAGGTTGCCAGTGGGGGAAGGAGGGAAGGAAGAGATAGTCAGGGAGTCTGGGATGGACATGTACACACAGCTGTATTTAAAATGGAAAACCAACAAGGTCCTGCTGTAGAGCACAAGGAACTCTCCTTAATGTCATGTGGCAGCCTGGATGGAAGGGGAGTTTGGGGGAGAATGGATATATGTCTATGTGTGGCTGAGTCCCTTTGCTGTTCATCTGAAACTATCACAACATTGTTAATCAGTTATAGCCCAATATAAAATGTTCAAAAAAGAGAAGAAACAGTAGATTTGACCATAGCATGTCTGTCTTGAATAGCACACCCTCAACAGTCTGGAGAGCATGGGCTCCATGTCAGTGGGGTTGGCTCCGGAGGAGGGGTGTGGCATCTACTCTTTTCCTGCTCATGTAGATGGACAGTATCTGGGGCTTTGAGGCCATACAGCATGCGACCTATGGCCTAAAATCTTGACCTCCAGTTCTTAGGGTTAAAGAGCCTTCCCGAGCCAGGATGACCAACTGTCCTGGTTTGTCTGGGACTAAAGGATGTCCTAGGACTTGGGGTTTTCAGCACCATAATTGGGACAGTTCTAGGCAAATCAGGTGGATGTGTCACCATACAGAATGCTTTGATTGTTTTCCTCGGGGACTAAGATTCTGCCCTCTGCATAGACTGATCCCTCCAACTTTTCCAGTCTGTCTTGCTTTCTCTGCTGCATTATATGTGGTAGGGACAATCATTCAAGAATCGCATGCTTGTTAAGAATCAGCACTCTGTCCCCTGGATTGATCTGACCCCACTCTCCTGATGATGGTAGGATTCACCATTTACAAGGAGTCTCATGCTTCTGGAAACTGTCTGGTGAGATCCTTGGAAGCCTTTTCTTTCTCACTGCTCATTATTATCAGCTTGCCATCAGCATCTCATCTGTTTTTACTCAAATAATTATTAATTTCTAAATCTGCTTATACTCATGCCTTCCAGTTATCCACTGAAAATAGGAAGAAGAAAGATTTCTCTATCAGTGGATTAGTAGTCAGTACTAATGGCAGCAGTGGGGAGCTCACAAACTGTGCATGTGTGTGCGTGTGTGCACGTGTGTGTGAGCGTTTGCGCACTTGGATGGTGGGCAGGTGGGTGTAGGGAAGAGAGAAAGGAAGGTGGGGATGCAGTAGAGAAGACCATCTGTTCCTTGTAGCCAATTTTAACTCTTTGTCCTGTTCCTCCAGTTATTTCATCCTTCCCTGGTTATCATTGTCTGAACACAGACATTCAGGGTTGGATGTTTCTGATGTACTGAACTGTCAAAAAACAAAAATGACTCCTGTTTCCATTTTTTCTACTCTTTAAGATACCTAACTAATAGTTGGGATGGTAGACATCCTAAAAGCTGAAGGAAGTCCATATCCTGTTTCATATTCACTCTAATTTCCCATACTTTCTTCCTATTTATTGATCTGTAGCTTTGAGAAAATCAGTTACCTCTATGGTTATCAATTGCTTTGTAGTAAAATGTTAGTCAAAGCACAGAGCCCCAGACGTACTGAAATATTTGCAAAATGTACTTTTGATGATGCAGGTTATAGAATCTTTTTATATCATTTTTTGGCTCAAAGACCTAAAACAGGAGCTGAGAAAGCCCCATAGCCTATAAAATAAAATTTAAATTATTTAATATGTTATTCTCTATCCTATAAAATCTGGATTCTGAAAGCCTGAGCTATTTATTATCATTTGCTTCTTTTGGACCTCCAACATATACTGAATTGATTTTAGTTACTTTTACTGAGTATCTGTCTTTTACATTTATTTTAAAATCCCTTGACAGATGGGACTTATACCATTAAAAGAATTCCCAACACCTGGCAGCTGTTTTGCACCTAGTAAGTATTCAATAAATGTTAAGTTACATTGAAACTTTTTCTGGATATAGAAATACTTGAAAAAGTATAAATAGCTCATGAATTTTAAAATTTATCCCAAACTTATTTCCAGTCTTTAGAGAAGCATTTACTATTTCACCAGCAAGTATGATGTTAGCTGTGGGCTTTTCATAGATGCCTTTTAACAGAAAAAGAAAATTCCTTCTATTTCTAGTTTGCTAAGAGTTTTTGTTAGGAATGAATGTTCGATTTGTCAAATGCTTTTTCTGGACCAGTTGCAATGATCTTATGATTTTCTCCTTTATTTTGTCAATGTGGTGAGAAATTGATTTTTGATCATTGAATCAGTCTTGGCATTTCTGCACTAAATAGTCAAATTCTATTCTTCTTCTTATGTATATCTCACAAATAGTATTGGTTTATAATCTTCTTGTAGTGTCCATTTCAGGTTTTAGGATCAGGCTTATGCTGGCTTCATAAAATTAATTGAGAAGGAGAGTTTTAGGTTGAGAGAAGAGCTGCAAGGATATAACAGGTGATACCTATATACCACCCAGGTTCTTCTGTTGTTAACAGCTTACACTGCTAGGGTATGTTTGTCATGACTAATGAACCAGTACATGTACATTATTATTAACTAATGTCCATTATTTACTCACATTTCCTTAGTTTTCACCTACTATACATTTTCTGTTTCAGGATCCAATCCAGAATACCATTAACATTTAGTTGTCATATCTTTTTAGGCTTTTCTAGAGTCTGACAGTTTCTCAGAGGCTCTTTTTTTATAGTTCATTTTTTGTTGTATTGACTTTAGCTCTTTACTTTCCTTCTTTTTTAATTTTCTTAAGTTTATTTTTAATCGTTTAACTTTTTAAAGTAAAAATAATTGATTTTTAAACTTTTATTTTCATATTGGAAAATATAGTTTTAAATGTTTATATTAAAACATTTAAAACTATAATTTCCCTCTAAGCCTTGTCTCAGCTCCATCCTACAAATTGATTTATTTTTTATTACCACTGAGTTATAAATATTTTCTGATGTCATTTGTGATTTCTTTTTTGACCCATGGATTATTTAGGAGTGTTCTGCTTAATTTATAAGTAAAGTAGGAAGATTTTCAAGCTATGTTTCTGTCATTTTTAAACTTACAGTGATCAGTGTGTGTTTAAAGCATATATTCTGTATATTTTAAGTACTCTGAATTGTTTTATGGTCTATCTTGATGACTGTTTTGTGTGCATTTGAAAGGATTGTGTATTCTGGATTTGTTTGGTATCAGATCAGATCAGATCAGATCAGTCGCTCAGTCGTGTCCGACTCTTTGCGACCCCATGAACTGCAGCACGCCAGGCCTCCCTGTCCATCACCAGCTCTCGGAGGTCACTCAGACTCACATCCATCGAGTCAGTGATGCCATCCAGCCATCTCATCCTCTGTCGTCCCCTTTTCCTTCTGCCCCCAATCCCTCCTAGCATCAGAGTCTTCTCCAATGAGTCAACTCTTCACATGAGGTGGCCAAAATACTGGAGTTTCAGCTTTAGCATCATTCCTTCCAAAGAAATCCCAGGGCTGATCTCCTTCAGAATGGACTGGTTGGATCTCCTTGCATATCAGTAAGACCAAGTTGGTTTGGTGTAATTGTTCCAGTCTTCTAAATCCTTGTTGAGTTTCTCTACTTCTATCAATTTACTGAGACAGGGGTGTTAAAAACTCCAGTCTTGACTGTGGATTTGTTATTTCTCCATTTAGTTCTGCCAATTTTATTCTTATTTTGGGTCTCTATCATTAGGAGCATATGATTTATAGTTGTTTTGTCTTTTTGTTGAAATGACTCCTTGTCACTTAGAAGTAATCAGCTTTATTTCTAATAATATTTCATGTCTTGACATCTGCTTTGATATTAATATAACCACATCTGTTTTCACCCTTTTCCCTTCACTTCTTTGTTTCTATTACAGTGTTTCTGATTTCTAGCATTTCTAACTCTTTCTCAGATCATCCATTTCTGTGCTTATATTACCCATCCATTCTTGCACTCATCCACTTTTTTCCACTGAAGCTCTTAGCATGTTCATCATAATTGTTTTAAATTCACAATCTGCTATTTCCAAGATCCGTGTTAGGTTTGCGTCTGGTTCTGATGCTTGCTCTGTGTCTTTAAACTGTGTTGGTTTTTTTTTTTTTTTACCTCCGAGTATGTCTTATAATTTTCTTTAGGTAGCTGGACATGATATACAGGGTTAAATGAGCTGAGATGAATAGTACTTTAGTGTGAGTTTTTATGATTAGCTAGCTGAGGGTTCAGTCATGTTTATTGTTTACTGTAGTTGTGGGTGTTGGAGGATCAGATTTCCTCTGGTGTCTTTTTGTTTCCCTCATTGCTTTTTCCCAGAGACGACTTCTTAAATAAGCTCTAAGACGTGTGGTTCTTTCAGTTGCATCGCCCCGTTGTCAGCAGGAATCCTCTTGACATGGTATAAGGGGTTGGGCGGTGAGCGAATTCTACACTCCTACAATCAGGTCTCAGTTTTTTAATGAGCATGTGCTCCAGGGCTGCCACCTTTACAAGTGCTTTTTAGTTTGTTCCTACCTCCAACACGTACATGTAGGTGAGCAGGAAAGCTAGAGAGGGGAGGATGGAGTTGGGTATTTCCTTTCTACCAGGTAAAAGGCCAGAGGCTGGAACTGGGTGTTTCCTTTCCCATGGATGGTTAGGCTCTGGGAGAATCTCAGTTGGTTAGACTCTGAAAAGATAGTCTGTTGAAAGCCGACCTTATTATGAAGAACGGAATGCTCTAGGTGTATTTCAATGTGACTACTTTTCCCCCTTCCCTGCCAGGAGCAGGAGGGAACTTTCTTCTGATCTCCCTTGGGAGGACCTGATAGATCTCCAGGAGGCAAAACTTAAAAAAGTGTGGTGACTCCCCTAGGATGGCCCTCCCTTCCCTGGAGTTTTTCTCTCTCTGACTTGTCTACACTGAGCCTCCAGCAATTTGTCAATTACATTTCAGGATTTCCTACCTGAATACTGGTTCCCATGGAGGTTTCTGCTCCTGGAATTCTCCAGTTAATTCCAATTCTCTCCACCTGTCTATTTCTCCAATTCTGAGGGACTCTGTGTTCCCTGTAACCTCAGTTCTCTAATGGATGCATGAAGAGCTACTGATTTTCAGTTTGTTCAGCTTTTTTATTGTTATGAGAGTTCCTTACATACTAGACCAAAAGCTGGAAGTTAAAACCAGTTTTTTTTTCAATTGTATAGAATTTCTTATTATTTTCAGTAGAATTGTTAGTTGGATACAAGCTAGCACATCATTACTAGTAATCAGTAACCTCAAGTATCATTTTTTAGTGATAAAATATTTTTATCATATTTCTATTCCATTGTTAATTTTAATCAGTGTCCTATTATTGGATAATCTGTTTGGCTTATTTTTTACCATCATAACGGAGAAGGCAATGGCACCCCACTCCAGTACTCTTGCCTGGAAAATCCCATGGATGGAGGAGCCTGGTAGGCTGCAGTCCACGGGGTCGCTAATAGTCAGACATGACTGAGCGACTTCCCTTTCATTTTTTACTTTCATGCATTGGAGAAGGAAATGGCAACCCACTTCAGTGTTCTTGCCTGGAGAATCCCAGGGGCGGGGGCTTAACATCTTTATACCTAATGTTTAATTTTTAAAAATCATATCCGTAGGATAAATGCCTTGACGTGGGATTGCTGGGGCAAAAATAAGCATATTTTAAGATTTTTGTTATGTTGCAAGTATTCTTCAAAAACTTCTACCAACCTATGTTCTTGAAAGCAGTATATAAAAATGCCTGCTTTTCTGTACTTTACCCAGTAGTGGATATTATTATTTTTATACTTAGTAATTTAAAAAGCCATAGCATCATATATGCATTCTTTGATTACTATTAAGGATAAATGTTTTTTCGCCTGTAGTTTTTCATTTTCTTTCTTTTTAGGACATTTGTTGAAATGCAGTTTTGGTTATCTCTTCATAACAAATTGCTCAATTAGAATTTTTGTTGTAAGGATAGGTTCAGAACATAGTTCAGTTGCTCAGTTGTGACTGACTCTTTGCGACCCCATGGACTACAGCATGCCAGGCTTACCCGTCCATCACCAGCTCCCAGAAATTGCTCAAACACACGTCCATCAAGTCGATGATGCCATCCAACCATCAGACCAGTCAAGTCCAATTAGTTGGGTTTTTTCTGAAGACTGCTCGTGTAGGCTAAGGAAGGAAAGGTGCATGAAAGTACAGCCTTGATGTCAATCTGGAGAGAGCCTAGCCTGACTGGTAATGAATTAATCCCATGCAGTTTGCCTTTTGAAACTCATGCCTTGAGAAAAGTAGAGATAAGAAATAGAAAATGTTGGCTGAAGTGATGATTCTCCTGAGCCAAATAATCAGTTTAGAAAGTTCCTGCAGACCTGCTGGTAAGAAAGAATCTGGAATATTCACTTCCTTACAGCTACTTTAGTGTGGCAGCCCCAGACCCCTTACATGTCCCCCACCCCCTTTTTTTGGATGTGAACCATTTTCAAAGTCTTTACTGAATTTGTTACAATATCACTTGTGTTTTATGCTTTTGGTTTCTTGTCTGTGAAGCATGTGGGATCTTAGCTCCCCTACTAGGAATTGAACCCATACCCTGGTTCAGTTGGAAGGTGAAGTCTGTTTTTAACCACTGGACTACCAGAGAAGTCCCTACATGCCCTTTTAAAATTGAGAAAATAAAGCGTTTACATCTTTTAAAGTATTTAGGAACTTTCAAAAGCCAGGGCCCTTAACTTCATAATACTATGGTGAGAACAGTTTTGGGGAAGGAGACCTGGCAGATTAAGGACTGTGAGCCCTCAGATTTATTTCTGTTTGCAACCAGGAATCGGGTCACCTGGCTCAGTCAGTCTTAGATGTCAACACTGATAAATAACTGAGAAAGGTCTCATCCTCTAAGATGAATTTAAAAGATGCTTCTTCTGGAAAATGCATGGAAGGTTGCAGCCTTGTTTGAATGATTGTGAATGAGGAAGGACTCATTACTCCCTAGAGAACAGATGAATGGATAGTTATGGGAAGCAAGTAAACAGGAAGAAGTCAGGGATTAAAGATTTCATGGCAGGGAAAGCTGAAGAACAGAAATTATGAATGACCCTGGCACATGGATGTGAGAGTCAATCACTCCTCTTTTTTTATTTTTATTTATTTTATTTATTTATTTTTTCACTCCTCTTTTTTTAAACTGAAGTGTCATTGATTTACAATGTTGTGTTAGTTTCAGGTGTACAGCAAAGTTATATATATATATATGTTTATGTATATATTATATACATATGCACACATATATGTATACACACATACGTATATGTTCTTTTTCAGATTCTTTTATATTATAAGTTATTAGAAAATATTAAGTATAGTTCCCTGTGCTATACAGTGCAACCTTGTTTATTTATTTTATATACAGTAATGTGCATATCGGGGAAGGCAATGGCACCCCACCCCAGTACTTTTGCCTGGAAAATCCCATGGACGGAGGAGCCTGGTAGGCTCCAGTCCATGGGGTCGCTGAGAGTCGGACACGGCTGAGCGACTTCACTTTCACTTTTCACTTTCATGCATTGGAGGAGGAAATGGCAACCCACTCCAGTGTTCTTGTCTGGAGAATCCCAGGGACAGGGGAGCCTGGTGGGCTTCCTTCTATGGGGTCGCACGGAGTCGGACACGACTGAAGCGACTTAGCAGCAGCAGCAGCAGCAGCAGCAATGTGCATATAGATTAATTCCAGATTCCTAACTTATCCCTCGCCTTCCCATTCCTCTTTGGTAATCATAAGTTTGTTTTCTATGTCTGTGAGTCTGTAAATAAGTTCATTTGTATTATTTTTTTAGGTCCCACAAATTAGTAATATCATATTATATTTGTTTTTCTCTGTCTGACTTACCTTAATATGATAATCTCTAGTTCCATCCATGTTGCTATAAATGGCATTATTCCATTCTTTTTATGACTGGGTAATATTCCATTAGGGTTTCCCTGGGGGCTCAAATGGTAAAGAATCTGCCTGCAACACGGCAGACCTGGGTTTGATCCCTGGCTCAGGAAGATCCCCTGGAGAAAGAAATGGCAACCCACTCCAGTATTCTTGCCAGGAGAATTCCATGGACAGAGGAGCTCGGTGGGCCCCACTCTGTGAGGTTGCAAAGAGTCAAACATGACTATGCAACTAACACACACGTGCTTAGAATATGTTTCTCTAGATAGGATTTGGAAATTGTCTCTAGTTCCATCCACGTTGCTACAAATGGCATTATTTCATTCTTTTTATGACTGGGTAATATCGCATTACATATATGCACCATATCTTCTTATCTGTGGTTGGATGCTTAGGTTGCTTCCATGTCTTGGCTATTGTAAATAGTGCTGCTGTAAACATTGGGGTGCGTGTATTTTTTTGAATTAGAGTTTTTTTTTTTTCTGGTATGTAGGCTTACTGGGACATATGGTAATCCTGTTTTTAGTTTTTTAAGGAACCTCCAGGGCTTCCCAGGTGGCGCTAGTGGTAAAGAATTCTCCTGTCAATGCAGGAGATGCAAGAGATGTGGGTTCAATCCCTGGGTCTGGAAGATCCCCTGGAGTAGGAAATGGCAACTCACTCCAGTATTCTTGCCTGGAAAATTCCATGAACAGAGGAGCCTCGCAGGCACAGTCCATGGGGTCACAAAGAGTTGGACGTGACTGAGCACAGCAGATTACACAAGTAATCCCCATACTGTTCTCCATAGTGGCTGCACCAATTTATATTTCCACCAACAGTGTAGGAAGGTTCCCTTTTCTCCACACCCTCCAGCATTTATTATTTGTGGATTTTTTGGTGATACTTCACTGTAGTTTCAGCTTGCATTTCTGTAATAATTAACAACATTGATCATCTTCTCATCAATTTTCCTTCTATTTGAACTCCCCAGCTGGATGTAGCTCTCTAAGGAGCTATGATCAGTCTAGGCAGCGTTTGTACAACTGGATGCTCTTTAGGTCAATCTCCTCCCCTCCTCTGTCCTTATCCCCCAGTGATGCTGTGGTTCCCAAAGGCCTTTCTGTGGACGATCCCTGGCCAGGCCTCCATGTCAGGGAGAAGCTGGAGACGCACGCTGAGTCTCAGACCACCTCCCAGCCCAGCAGGTTGCTGAGTATTTTCAGGATCCCGTTCCGTTCTCAGGTTAATAAATGTAATCCCAGACTACGAGGAGGGCAAAGGCAGGCAGTCAAGGTGGATGGAACTAACTACCTTCTAAGGTGAACATAAATCATTTTGGCATCATGATTCATATGACATTTTAAGGCTGGATCAATTCTCTTTGGCTTTGCCCTGAAGCTACTGTGATGGAGAGGAAGGCTGCCACTTGATTACTCACTTACCTGTAATGGTGGTTCAGACGTGTGGGGCCTCTGTGATCCCCTTTGTTGAGCAGTTTGTAAAACACTGAATGATTAGTCCCTAAATAAATAATTGTTGCAAAAATAAAACCCCCAACAGTACTGCTGCTGCTAAGTCGCTTCAGTCGTGTCCGACTCTGTGCGACCCCAGAGACAGAAGCCCACCAGGCTCTCCCGTCCTTGGGATTCTCCAGGCAAGAACACTGGAGTGGGTTGCCATTTCCTTCTCCAATGCATGAAAGTGAAAAGTAAAAGGGAAGTCGCTCAGTCATGTCTGACTCTTAGCGACCCCATGAACTGCAGCCTACCAAGCTCCTCCATCCATGGGATTTTCCAGGCAAGAGTGCTGGAGTGGGGTGCCATTGCCTTCTCCGCCCAACAGTACTAGATGACATTAATTGCATCCTTACTATGAAGCAGTCATTCTATTTATGTGTCTTTTCATTTTATTGTGGAGGATGCTGTGATAATTAATTATGTGCTGTCTTGATTGGGCTAAGGAATGCCCAAATAACTGGTAAGACATTTTTTCTGAGTGTATCTGGGAGGGTGTTGACTCACTGGCTCCCCTGGTTTCCAGGCTTTTGGACCCACACTGAATTATTCCATCAGATTTCCTGCCTCTCCACCTAGCAGAGAGCAGATTTTGGGACATCTTGGCTTCCATCACCTTGTGAGTTAATTCCCATGATAAATCTCTTCTTTTAAAAAATTGAAGTATAATTGACCTGTAACATTATATTAATTTCAGGTATATATCAATGATTCAATATTTGTGTATATTGCAAAATGATCAACAACCATAAGTCTATGTGATAACATTTGTCATTGCACATAGTTAAAATCTTTTTCTTGTAATGCGAACTATTAAGATCTATTCTCTTAGCAAATTTCAGATATTCAGTATAACATTATTAATGATAGTCACCATGCTGTATGTTACATCCCCATGGGTTGTTTATTTTATAGCTGGAGCTGGAAGTTTGTGCTTTTTGACTCCCTTTACCCATTTTTCCCACCTCCAGCTCTTGTCTCTGGCAACCACCTGTCTGCTCTCTGCATCTATGAGGTTCGTCTGTTTATTTTTAGATTCTGTGTATAAGGGAAGTCATATGGTATTTGTCTTTCTCTGTCTGACTTCTTTCACTTAACATAATACTTTCTAGGTCCACTTCACGTTGTCACAAATGGCAGGATTTCATTCTTTTTTATGGATAAATGTATTGCATATGGACTTCCTTGGTGGCTCAAATGGAAGTGTCTGCCTGCAATGCAGGAGACCCAGGTTCAATCCCTGGGTCAGAAAGATCCCCTGGAGAAGGAAATGGCAACCCACTCCAATATTCTTGCCTGGAAGATCCCATAGATGGAGGAGCCTGGTAGGCTATAGTCAATGCGGTCACAAAGAGCTGGACAAGACTGAACGACATCGCTTTTTCATATCCCATATATTTCATATCTATAGACATTTTCTTCATTCATTCATCCACTGACAGACCCTTAGATTGTCTCCATATCTTAGCTATTGCAAATAATACTACAGTGAACTTGGGGATGCATAGATCTTTTCCGGTTAGCATTTTCATTTTCTGTGGATAGTTACCCAGAAGTGGAATTGCTAGATCAGATGGTCATTCTGTTTTTAATATTTTGAAGAACCTCTATACTGTTTTCCATAGTGGCTACACCAATTAGTATCCCCACTGCTGCTAAGTCGCTTCAGTCGTGTCCGACCCTGTGCGACCCCATGCCCCCGCTCCCCTCCCTGTTCTCCAGGCAGCACTGGGTGGGTGCCTCCTTCTCAATCATTGAGTGAAGTGAGTCGCTCAGTCGTGTCCGACTCTTAGCGACCCCATGGACTGCAGCCCAGCAGGCTCCTCCGTCCATGGGATTCTCCAGGCAAGAGTACTGGAGTGGGGTGCCATTGCCTTCTCCCAGTAGTGCACAAATGTTCCCTTTTCTCTACATCCTCACCAATATTTGTTATTTCTTGTCTTTTTGATAATAGCCAATCTAACAGGTGTGAAGTGATGTCTCATTGTAGCTTTGATTTGCATTTCTCTGATAATGCGTGATGTTGAGCACCTTTTCATGTGCCTATTGGTACATCTGTGTGTCTTCTTTGAAAACATGTCTATTCAGATCTTTTGCCTGTTTTTAGTTGGATTGTTCTTTTCCAGTGAGTTGGCAGTTCCCATCAGATGGCCGAAGTATTGGGGGGCTTAAAACAATGGAAATGCATTCTCTCACAGGCCGTAAGTCTGACCTTCGGAGGCTTTGGGGCACTCTTTCTCCTGCTTCTTCCAGCTGCTGGTGGCTGTGATTGTTCCTTAACTTGTGGCCATGTCACTCAGGTCTCTGCCTCCTTTGTCACGTGGCCCTCCCTTCTTCCTGGGTAATCTTCCTCTGTCTCACTCTTATAAGAACATCGTCATGGGAATTGGGGCCCCTCAGAAAATCCAGGATAATCTCCTCTCAGACCCTTAATCTTAATTATATCTGCAAAGACCCTTTCCCCCCAAAAGTGGACATTCACAGATCCCAGGATGTGGACAGATCTTTTGTGGGGGCCACCATCCAACTCACTACAGGTCTCTTTTGCTACCATCAACTTACGTCCTTTCAACTCTTTAAGTCCCAACATTCTCACCTGTGAAATGGATACAGAACCACTGACTTTCTTATTTCATGGCTTTGCTGAGACCCACACCTTCCCCTAAGTGAACGACCAGGGGATGGAATGATAGGATGAGCTTGGTGAAGGGATGGTTGCCAACCATTGGTGATGGGGGTTATGGGGACTGGGGAAGTAGGAGGGATTGGAGGACAGGAGGAGTGTGGTGTGAGCTCATCATCTGGGGAGAGGGAAGGAAAGCTTCAGAAGAGGGAACTGGAGCAGGGACTGTGGGCTGGGTGAGACAGCCACACGTGGACACACCTGGACGTGTCGGTTCCCTCCTGCTCCTCGACTGGGAGCACCAACACCAACAACTTTGAAGGAGGACAGTCAAGAGAAACGGATGAGCGGGAGGAGGATGAGAAAGGGAAAACAGAAGAAAGTACTAGTGTTTCTCTGGTTACCTGTGAGGATGCATGGGATACCTCTGTTCTTTTTTTTTGTCTGGAGGTTGTTAGTCAATCCCTGACTCGGGATGGAACCCATACCCCTGCAGCAGAAGTGCAGAGTCTTAAGCACTGCACCACCAGGGAAGCCCAGAAACCTGTGTTCTTCTGATTTTTTTTTTTTTTTTTAACCACAGCAGAAGAAAGGAGAAGCAACAGTTTGAGGGCTGTGTGGTTTCTCTGAGAGGAAACTGTCCTGGGATGCTTGGGTGTCCGTGGAGCAAGAAACATGCAAAGGGGAGGTTTCTTCAAATAATGCTGCCTGCAGGTAGACATATATACAGAGATTTCATCCATACCAAAACCCAAGAGGAGTCTGAATTCTAAGAAGAAGCCAGAGTCCATGGGAGTGCCAAGAAAGCACGGAAAATAATGCTTATTGATTATTTACTCTGGGGTAGGGTGGAGGGTGTCTACTCATATCGCTTTGCCTCATGACAGTCTCAGAAAAGAATTTTTCACATAGGTGAAGGAACTCAGGCTCAGAGCAATTCCCGAGGTGTGCCTGAGGTCTCTTGACCAACCCCGCTCAGCCAGGTTCGCCCTCTGGTCCGTGCAGCATTGGGGTGCACAGTCTGTCCACTCTCACTGGCTGCCCTTGAGGATGTGAAGGACGGTGAGTTGTGCCTGGGGTCTCTTGACCAACCCTGCTCAGCCAGGTTCGCCCTCTGGTCCGTGCAGCATTGGGGTGCACAGTCTGTCCCTCTCACTGGCTGCCCTTGAGGATGCGAAGGACGGCCCCACACCGTGACACATGTGCCATCCCTTTACCTCTTGTCTCAGCTTCTGTTTGCTCTCATATTTCAAATGTAAATTTCAATCATCAGTGTGCAGTAAAACTCTTGTTATTTAACTCTAATCCTTTATTTCACGGCAGGGGACATCTGGCAGACTGAGTATGTTCAGATTCATATTACTCTGAGGGGGTGAGATAACCCTACAGGGCTCCCCAGATTGCGTGGGGTGTCACCACTTTGATGGAAAAAATGCATCTTGTAGACTCAACTGCAAATGTTCTAGCCAGGGTAACTCTGGCCCGGGTTTCTGTCTCTTCACAGTCTTGTTGTTGAGGGCCAGGCCAAGAACACAACCTACAATTCTGGATCAAGGATCAACAATACTGCTGTAGAAACACTGCCACCAAATAGAGACGTCAGAAAGGTTCCACTCAAAAACAACTTTTCCACAGTGATGACGTGTTTCAAGGAAGTGAATTATCTACCTGAGTGGAGGACAAAAAAAAAAGGCGTTCTTTCTTCAGGCCCAGGAAGTTGAGTTGGCTGAGTCACAGTCTGTCAACGTGCTGGTCTTTAGGTGATGTCGCATTTTAATCTTCCCATTGAAATTGCAAAGGTTGAGAAGGAGGTGTCTCTGTTCCTATCAGAACCTCCGGTGGGTGGCAGCCCCCTGACTCTTGAAGCTTGTATCTGACCAAAGGGAAGAGTCCTGCTCTTAGCGGGAAAGTCATGGATCAGAAATCTGAGTTGATGGATCTGGCTATGCAGACATGGTCATAATGCCAACCTCCATGGGGTTTGAAATGAGAACATAGTAAGCCTATGAGGACAGATCCCCTGGGGTCATTCTGGATCTGCCATATCAGCATATACAGAACTGAACCAGAAAAATGTTAATAACATCAGTGGCAGCAATGGCAGCCACGTTCCTGCTTTGTTTCTGTTCTGGGCTGTGGGGTAAGGCTTTGGTCCTTTCTTCCGGCACAGCTTCCAGTCATGTGGGGTCTGAAGGGGCTAAGAGTAGAGATAGGAGACATTATTGGAATCCAGGTCAGAGGAAGTGTGACAATAACAGCAGCAAGGGTTCTGAGGATGAAATGTTGGTATATGTGAACCACTTACACTTAGGTGTCTGCCACTTTCAAGTCCCATACCAGTGTTGGTACTCGTGCATCTTCTGTGCACAAATGAAGACATTAAGGTTCAGAGGGGTTACCTACTTACATAACCCAGACCTGTCTACAAAGCCCTTTCTCTCTGCACCAGACTCCTCTCCTTTTCTTTTTGTCCGGGTTTCTAGAATGGGGTGTACAGTCAAAGACACCATACATACCCAACAGAAACAACTCTGCCCAGCAGAACTTCCTGTTCCTGGGGCTGGTGGGGCTTTAATGAATTTCCCATGGTGAGAGTGTGCAGGGTCCATCCCCCAGGGCCCTGACCCTCTACCCCTAGCTGAGTGGGTTTCGTTTGCCACCAGAGATTCTTAATTTTGAAGATCTGATCAGAGAAGCATGTATGGATGTGAGAGCTGGACTGTGAAGAAGGCTGAACGCCAAAGAATTGATGCTTTTGAACTGTGGTGTTGGAGAAGACTCTTGAGAGTCCCTTGGACTGCAAGGAGATCCAACCAGTCTATTCTGAAGGAGATAAGCCCTGGGATTTCTTTGGAAGGAATGATGCTGAGGCTGAAACTCCAGTACTTTGGCCACCTCATGCGAAGAGTTGACTCATTGGAGAAGACTCTGATGCTGGGAGGGATGGAGGGCAGGAGGAGAAGGGGACGACAGAGGATGAGATGGCTGGATGGCATCACTGACTCTATGGATGCGAGTCTGGGTGACCTCCGGGAGTTGGTGATGGACTGGGAGGCCTGGCGTGCTGCAGTTCATGGGGTCGCAAGGAATCAGACACGACTGAGCGACTGATCTGATCTGACCAGAGAAGAGGGTTTCTGAGAAAGTGATTTGGTTTGTTATTGAATGGGTCTTGGAGGAGAAGGACGTTTCTTTTGGTTACTGAATATGATCTGATTCTGAGCTGATCTCTCCCAGGTCCTCAGGCTTTCCTGACCTGTCTGACCCCAGTGATTGTCCACCAGGCATTAGGCTGCTGCCCATGTGAGCTCAGACCCTTGCTTTGGCTCCCAGAGGCTGCATGTTCTTGACTAATTGACTGATTCTCCCCGAGTCTCTTCAGTCCCATTATAATGTCAAACTAGGTGGCCCTCAATTACCGTCATTCTGGAATGAATCAGTGTCTGGTTTGACTTTGGGAGCTTGTGTCAGTCACCAGTTTTTCTCTGGGACTCTGCTGACCCCATTGAGGAACTGTTCCGAGGTTCCTGCCTCACCGGTTGAGCACAGGTGAAGCCCACGGCTGGGGAAGGTCTGGGGAACTCCCAAGTTCTGAAGAGTCCAGAGTGAAGGGTTCAGTCTTGAGTGGATACTGTCAACAGCCACTGATGAACTGTAGCCTCACTTTCAAAAGTGCAGAGAAAGTGTTACAAATAGAGAAGGAAGAGCGTGTGCATAGATGACAAAGAACCCTGTCCACTCCATTCATGAATAATTCAGGGAGTGGTGGACAATCAGTCCATTTTATATTTTAAGCCTGAATTAATTTACACTTGTGATCATTATTGAGAATTTGGGAGGAAAAAAAAAAAGCCATAGCAGTTTACAGCTGGATTATGAACTCAGATATACTGAAAACGAGTGTGGTCTTGGATAAGAAGCCCAGAATTTTTGGACTGTGTTCTGTGCAAAGGATTAGAACAGATGAACTAGTCCTGAATGTTTTTGTAGTGATGACAATAACCCAGAGGCAAATGTGGGTGTGGTCACAGACTCCGTGACAAAAGAAAATTCTAGAAGAAATGTCATCAAGACCTTGCCCTGCCCCTTGAAGTGCATTAACAGTCATGATATAGGGTTAATGATGGGCCTGTTGCTTTACTGAAAGTGACTTCCAAATTCTGTGCCTGAATTCTTCTTGATACATTTGATAGGACAAAATTTTGTTGTTGGTTATGTATAGCCAACCCTTTCCTCCTAAAACGGGCAGATCTTGGAACTGGAAGCTTTGTTTTTAATTTTTTTATGTATTTATTTATTTTTATTGAAGTGTAGTTGATTTACAATGAATGTCATGTTAGTTTCAGGTGTAGAGCAAAGTGGTTTAGTTATATATATATATATGCACCCACATATATGTGCCCACATATATCAGAGAAGGCAATGACACCCCACTCCAATACTCTTGCCTGGAAGATCCCATGGATGGAGGAGCCTGGTGGGCTGCAGTCCATGGGGTCGCTACAAGTCGGACATGACTGGGCAACTTCCCTTTCACTTTTCACATTCATGCATTGGAGGAGGAAATGGCAACCCACTCCAGAATTCTTGCCTGGAGAATCCCAGGGACAGGGGAGCCTGGTGAGCTGCCGTCTATGGGGTCGCACAGAGTCGGACACGACTGAAGTGACTTAGCAGCAGCAGCAGCAGCACCCACATATGTTGGAGAAGGCAATGGCACCCCACTCCAGTACTCTTGCCTGGAAAATCCCATGGATGGAGGAGCCTGGTAGGCTCTGGTGTCCATGGGGTCGCTAAGAGTCGGACACAACTGAGCGACTTCACTTTCACTTTTCACTTTCATGCACTGGAGAAGGAAATGGCAACCCACTCCAGTGTTCTTGCCTGGAGAATCCCAGGGATGGGGGAGCCTGGTGGGCTGCCGTCTATGGGGTCACACAGAGTTGAACACGACTGAAGCGACTTAGCAGCACCCACATATATGTAATACATGTATTTATATATGCTTTTTCAGATGCTTTTCCACTATAGGTTATTACAAGACAGGGAATATAGTTCCCTGTGCTATACAGTATGTCCCTGTTATATACCTATTTTATATATAGTAGTGTGTATCTCGGAGAAGGCAATGGCACCCCACTCCAGTCCTCTTGCCTGGAAAATCCCATGGACAGAGGAGCCTGGTAGGCTGCAGTCCGTGGGGTCGCTAAGAGTCAGACCCGACTGAGCGACTTCACTTTCACTTTTCACTTTCATGCATTGGAGAAGGAAATGGCAACCCACTCTGGTGTTCTTGCCTGGAGAATCCTAGGGACGGCGCAGCCAGATGGGCTGCCATCTCTGGGGTCGCACAGAGTTGGACACGACTGAAGCGCCTCAGCAGCCGTAGCAGCAGCAGTGTGTATCTGTTAATCCCTAATTCCTAATTTATCCCTAACCCCCTTCCCTTTTGGTAACCATAAGTTTATCTTCTATGTCTCTGAGTCTCTTTCTGGAGCTGAGAGTTTTGGTTTGCTGATTTCTGGGCAAGGAGATTATGTGAGTTGGCAGGCAGCAGCTGAAAGCAAGGGATGAGATAGGGGATTCGGAGGACATTTTGGAGCTAAGAGATTGGATTCCTACGAATGAGAGCTTCAAGGGAAGAGAGAGTGAGCCCCTCTGACCGCAGGCTGGGGAGAAATGGACTAGTAGATAGAGATTTGAAGACTGTGGTGTGCAGTATGTGACACAGTGTCCTTCTCGAATTTCTCTACAAAATCTTCAGGAAACTCTTAAGTCACACTGCTGTGGAGATGTGAGTAGATTCTTTCTGGAAAGTGGAAAATTTGAGCCCTGTGCTAAGACAATAGAGAAAGCCAGCGAGGGGACTAGAGGTGGATTATTGTGCATCACAACTGCACCTCAAGCCGGATGATCTTGCTTAATGCACACACACACACACACACACACACACACACACTTCACACCCAGAGCTGTAGAGACCCTCACAATGTGTGAATGTGTGTGTGGGTGTGCGTGTGTGTGTGGTCTTTGGTGTGCTAACCATATCCATTTAATGCAAACACACAACCGAATAGATCCCTACAGGCACAGGCTGGTATGTTCGTTTTATTTCCTGGTTTCATCCAATAGTTTTTACCCTTTTCTCTGTCTCCTCACTTATTTGTTTAATCTCTGCTTTCACCGTGCAGTTTATACCCTGTTCCCCATCTCTGTGCTGGGAGCTTGTGTAACTAAGCGCCCACCATCCAGTTTCCAGCATATTCTGCACGTGCGACAAAGAGTGCCATAGTGGATGGGCCATTACCCTGTTGGTGTTGTTACCCAGACTGCTGAAATCACTTCCCTTCAGCTTTATTGTATGTGGAAAAAGAGTTTGATTAAAAATACACGTCGACAGAATGACTGTGACAACTACTGACTCCTGCCATCCTGAGGCCTGGTGGACATCCCTCTGCCGGGAGGATGGTCTCTCCCTGATGATGCTGGCTGTGGTCCCCGGAATCCCAAGCCTGGGCCTCCTGAACTGCCATCAAGTGGAACTCGGGCACCTTGATCAGATAAGAGCTATTTTTGCTCTGGCTCCACTAAGCTAGATTCCATCTCAGATTCCATTAAAAGAACTGCTTTCTTTCTTTTTCCTTTGTTGCTAAGGAATAGCTTTTCCCCTCAGATTGATTTTTTTCCCCTTGAAGAAGCCCCAACCCACACAACACTTGGTAGTAATTTAAAATGAGCCAAAGCGCTGTGGCTCCTATTAGAAGCACAAAGCCACCCGCCAAGTGTCATCAGGGGTCAGCAGGGCCTGTCTTTTTAACCAAACGCCCAAGTGCTGCGTAAGAACAAAGGCGACTTCTTCCCTTTGGCAAACGCTGAGGTCTTGCTCTGTTTTGTCCAATTATGGGTTGAGCTCGCCCCTGCCCGTGAGCCAGCTAATCAGACTTTTATGAGCTTTGCTCCCTCACGCCCAGGTCCCGGAGCTGAATGCAGGTTTCTGCAGAGACAGGAGGACGTGCTTTTTGCCGGAAGACTGCTTCCCACTCTGACCTGTGAGTCAGGGATTGAGTGGGCCACTCACCTGCTGGGGAACAAAATTCGTTAAGTGCCTATCCTTCCAGATCTGGAGTGTGTGTGTGTGTGTGTGTGTGTGTGTGTGTGTGTGTGTGTGTGTGTGTGTGAGATGGGCAGGTCAGCAGTAGGGAACCAGGCTGCAGAGCCAGCTGGGGGCAGCCCACCAGGATGTGAATGTCACCCTCACTCACGCAGGCTCCCTGTGGGTTATTCCTGCCTGGCCTTTCCTGGCAACGCTGGACTCCACACCCAGGGTCATCGTCAGCCGTGCCCCTGGAGATCAGAGTGAATCCACAAAATTCTGTTTTTTGCTGGAGCAGCTTGGTACAGAGATGGAGGGCTGGGGAACCTGGCATGGGGGTAGAAACCCACCCTTTGTGGGATGGTAGACATTGCTTAGTTTTTATTTCGTGTGTGTGTGCTTAGTTGCTCAGTCATGTTCGACTCTTTGCAACCCCATGGAGCCCGTCAGGCTCCTCTGTCCATGACATTCTCCAGGCAAGAATACTGGAGTGGGTTACCATTCCCTTCTCTGGGGGATTTTCCTGACTCAGGGACTGAACCCTGGTCTCCTGCATTGCAGGCAGATTATTTACCATCTGAGCCACCAGGGAAGCCACCTTTTATCTGATGCTCAGGCATTAAGGAAAGCTTGAGGATCTTTCAGACTAGGCTGACTGTCCTGCCTGTTCTTGTAGCAAACTCTGCCTGCCTGATACAAAGCACCGCACCCCCATCACCCCTCTGCTGAGCTGGGTGCTCTATGGTAGCAGAGCTGGGAGCTGGTCAATGCCATGTCCCCTGGCATGTGTGAAGCAATAACTCAAGCTTTGTTTAATGAAGACGGGAGACAACCAGGATGTTCATGCCACTGACTCAAATGTCAACGCTAATTCTCTAAGTGATTTTGGCAACATTTTTTCAAATGTGTATGTATTCTCTGGAATTTTCTGTCTCCCATACAGATCCTTGGAGAAGGCAATGGCAAGCCACTCCAGTACTCTTGCCTAGAAAATCCCATGGATGGAGGAGCCTGGTAGGCTGCAGTCCATGGGGTCGCTAAGAGTCAGACACGACTGAGCGACTTCCCTTTCACTTTTCACTTTCACGCAATGGAGAAGGAAATGGCAGCCCACTCCAGTGTTCTTGCCTGGAGAATTCCAGGGACGGGGAAGCCTGGTGGGCTGCCGTCTATGGGGTCGCACAGAGTCAGACATGACTGAAGCGACTTAGCGGCAGCAGCATACAGATCCTAGTTCTTTCTTCTCTGCTTCTAAGGCTCTCTTCTCCTTGCTCTTGACCCAGAATCCTGGGAACCCTGGAACTCAAATCCTAGCTCTTCGAGGAGAGTCCAGCCTCTTCTATCAACATGGACTTCAGGACCCTGGTGGGAGGAAGGGCCTGGAAGATAAGCCTAGACATCTCCAACTGGAACTCGGGATGAATTCTCCCGTAGACCTACCTGTGAATGGTGCCTGGCATGGTCAAGGCTGAGACAACTAAATGTGTGTTTTGCATACACCCTCTATGAATCTATGCTGGATTGCTAAAATATTGAAACATAAGTAGAAACACCTAGAGAGTGCCTGACCTTGTGAAAAAGACCTATAATTTCAATTAATATTTTTTAAAGCCTAAGTTTGACCCCCAAAAAGCTTTTCTCTACAGTATCTTGAACCATACAGCGTTCATTATATTGCCTAAGCTCAGCTGACGCAAAGCAAGAACGGAGGAAAGCAGTGGTGATGGGGTGACTCATCGGCCTTCAGTGGAGGCAATTATGCCGGGCACACAGAGTCTGTAGGAGCTGCCGTTCCACTGAGGGAGAGATAAAGCACAGGGCGTCTCAGCGCCGAGGGTCTGTGTCTGTCCACGCAGCCAGCGGACCCGTGTAGGATGGGAGTCATGAAGCTCAGCGGGTAGAGACGTGGGTCCTTTGAAGTTTCTTTTTTACAAGTGATTTCAATTAGAGAGCAGTTTCTATTTTAATAGTGTCCTGGGTGAAATCAGGCTTTAAGATTGTCAAGTCTTGGTGGGTAGAAAGGAGGAAAAAGGTTTAAAAGAGGCTCGCCGTTCTGGTGAAAGCATCTGTTTGCTTTAGACCGAGCCCTGGTTGTTTCCTGGAAGCCCCTCAGTGGGTCCCTGGCTGACAGCTGTGTCAGAGCAGGTGGCCGGTGTTTGAAGGGAGCGTGGGGAGGCAATCTCGGTGCAGACGTCTTCCACCAAGGCACAATAGTCTGCTTGGGGTGTGGTTGAGGTGGATCTGAGCCTCTGTAAGTGCATGGTTTTTGGTAAGAGACACAGGGTATGGAAAGGTGGGATCTGCTTCTCTCTTAGAAGGGATCCCAAACAAGCCTGTTCTGACCCCTCTGATGGCAGATGTATTCCAACTATCGTGTTTCTCACCGGTGAGCCTCCAAACCTTCAGTGGGGTCTTGTCCACAGTTTCCATCTGGTGTCCTCCATTGCTGTGGGGGAAGGGTCCAGGGAGGGGTCTCTGTCCATTCATGGGAGACAGTGGCTTGAGGAGAGGAGAGTGGAGGTGACTCGCAGCTGGAGGCTGGCGTTTCAGGCCAGAGCGGAGATTGCTGTATGGGGCTGAGTATCTAGTCTTGGGGGCAAGCCTTACCGAGGTTGATCTGCAGAAGGTTCAAGCATTCTTGGTGCTGGTAGAGGAGGTCTCAGAAATTATGTGGGAAGGGAAACTGGATGAAACATTGGACTGGATGCGGTGAGATGAGATGGATCTTCAGAGCTGGTGAGGTCTGGGGCGTGCACAGGCTGAAGGGGTCTGGGACTTCTCAACTGACCTTGACTCTCCCCAAGTTTCTGATGGCCAGGCTTTGTTACCTAAGACAATCAGGGCCACCCCATTCTTTCCTCAGTTTTTGAACTTGTTCTGAGCTTAAGAGCCATAGGCTTTGCCTTAGGATTTGGTCCCGTCTGTTTTGGTGTGTTGAAGCATCCCAGTTTCAATAGATAATGGATGCAATAGAGTCTGACCACCACACAGCACAACAAGGAATGAATCTGGTGACAGATGGTATATTCCAGGCTTCCTACCCTGAGCATCTCCACACAGACTTAGCACAGGGAGATGGACGTTACTACTCATTCTGGGCTTGTCTACCACACACCACAGCTGTTGTTATATTGTTACTATTCTCTGTAGAAATGTGCTTTAGCTTCTTTATTGTTGTTGTTCAGTCACTAAGTCATGTCCAACTCTTTGTGATCCTGTGGACTACAGCATGCCAGGCTTCTCTGTCCTCCACTTTCTCCTGGAGTTTGTTCAGACTCATGTCCATTGAGTCAGTGATGCCATCCAGCCATCTCATCCTCTGTTATCCCCTTCTCCTCCTGCCTTCAGTCTTTGCCAGCATCAGGGTCTTCTCCGATGAGTTGGCTCTTCCCATCAGGTGGCCAAAGTGTTGAAGCTTCAGCATCAGCCCTTCCAATGAATATTCAGGGTTGATTTTCTTTAGGATTGACTGGTTTGATCTCCTTGCAGTCCAAGGGACTCTCAAGAGTCTTCTTTTGTTCCCCTTGAATTTCTAACTCCCAGTTTTTCCATATTGGAAAGGATTGTCCACTCAGAGTAATTTGGTCCCTGAGTCAACCTGGAAAGCAAATTTTCTGACATGGAGATGCATTTCCAGTTACTGCCTCTAGGAGAATCACCATCTCAGAGCAGGAAAGGACGATTGTTACAGATACTGCTTGAACACCTAATGTAAAATCGTAGTGTGTCAAAATAGCTCTTGTACACCGAACTCCTGCTCTATGCTGGGCATTGTGCTAAGTGACTTAAAAACAAAGCAAAACAAAACATCGTCTCACTTCATCTCCACCAAACCCCTATTTGTTTTTTTAACTTTTTACTTTGTACTGGGGTATAACCGATTAATAATGCTGCGATAGTTTCAGGAGGCGGAGAAGACAATGGCACCCCACTCCAGTACTCTTGCTTGGAAAATCCCACGGATGAAAGAGCCTGGTAGGCTGCAGTCCATGGGGTTGCTAGGAGTCGGACATGACTGAGCGACTTCACTTTCTCTTTTCACTTTCATGCATTGGAGAAGGAAATGGCAACCCACTCCAGTGTTCTTGCCTGGAGAATCCCAGGGACGGGGGAGCCTGGTGGGCTGCTGTCTATGGGGTCGCACAGAGTCGGACACGACTGAGTGACTTAGCATAGTTTCAGGAGGACAGCAAAGGGACTCAACCATACATATACATGTATCCATTCTCCCTGAAACTTCCCTCCCCTTTAGGCATCGACGTAACACTGAGCAGAGTTCCCTGTGCTATACCAAACCCCTGTTTGGTTGAGGGAATCTTATCATTTTTCAGTGTTATCACTGAAAAATAGTGAGGTGAAGGAGACTTGGGTGGTCTACCTGAGATTACACAGGTGATAGTTGGCCAAGGAGGGGTACTCGGGCCTGGGACTGCTGAATGCTAGGCTTGAGAATTCTAGGGGGCCATGTGTTTCTCCAGTGCTGAATTATTTGGGGGTGGGTTGGGGGAGAAGGCATTGGCCTTACATCTAGGAAGTCAGCAGAGGGTGTTCAAAATCCTACGGCAGCCTTAGGGGACGGAGAGTCAGGTGATGGTGGCTGGACCACTAGAAAGGCTGCAAAGTAAGAGAAACAGAACTTACTAAAATACAGGACTGAGTCAGCCACTGGATTTGTGTCACATTAAGACAAAATTACAGTCTGATCTGCACCTTGGAGGCACAGGATGTGACAAAGTAGGAAGCACAACTCAAGCTTACTAGAGTCACTATTTTGGGCTGGTTTCTTCCTATCAACTAGTCTCTCACCTTCTTTCAATCCAACAGTCCAGGCCCCCACTTGCTGTCTTGATTCGAGGTTGCTCCCTTTCCACTCTACCTTGGTCTCTGCCTTCTTCCCCAGTAAAAGTTAGCTACTTGAACCCATCTCAAAACAAGATACACACTCAAGGGAGTCAGTGAGAGATTCAGAAATTCAAGATCACTCTCCAGTTCCTTAGAGTGAGAGGGTGTGAGAAACTTTCCAGACCAGCCACGTCCTTTCCCTCTAAAGGCCAGGGTCCCCTTAGGTGCCGGCAAGTTCAGGGACCTGAGGCTGAAGTCGTCTCAATCATTATTTATTTTTGCTTTCCCAAAAGGGAGTGGAAGATGAATACTACATATTTACTATCTGAGAAGACAGAAATGACTCTGGGACAGGTTGTTAAAAAATATCAGTGCTTAGCCCCGGAATACTCTCTGCGGAAGCCCCAGGGAGCAAAGTCATAGAGAAATGCTACCTGCATGTAAGCAGTGACCACATTAGCATCTGGGCATCCTGTTGGTTTATGTAACACTAAGCTTTTTAGGGTTATTGGGGCCTGGAAAAACTATGAAAAAAAGACTGGAATGGAAATTATTCCTGTTGATTACGCACACACACACACACACACACCTCTCACTCACTCACACATACACATCTCAGTTTAACTCATGGAAAGCATACTGGTGATAAATGATACCTGTAACTGTAGCTGCAGGCTGAATACGTTTTATTGCTGTCATGGATCTTGCTGGATCCTTTTTTGGCCTCAGTGACCAGGTGGTCTCTTAAAGCCACAGTAACTGGAGATTTGAAAATTTGGTGCCTTTAGGGGCCAGGGAGATGATAAAAAAAAAAAAAATCTGTGGTTTCAGGGACGTCCAGTTTGGTTCATTTTTACGTGATGGGGCATTGGTGACTTCTGCTACATGAGGACTGAGTCTGCCCAGATGCAGAGAGTCCAGGAGAAACCCACCCAAGTTTGTTATTTAAAAAACAACTCACTGATACAAAGAATAAACATCAACTGAGAGCTGCTGTATCAGTGGGAAGACTCACTGTATCAGTTGGAAAATTCATATTATCAGGACACACAGACATCAAAGAGCGGTCTGATTAGATGGATCAGGTGTGAAGTCTTGTTTCCTCATCAGCTCCACTGGTTTATCCTTGGCCATAACCAGCTGTATCTTGCTCTCAGCCTGTGCCTGGCCTCTGTGACTGACTGACTTTTTTTTTTTCCTTAGCACATCCACTCTTATTTATTTATTTTTCTGGTTGTGCTGTGCAACATGTAGGGTCTTAGTTCTCTAACTAAGGATCTAAGCGCAGAGTCTTAACCTCTGGACCACCCGGAAAGTCCCCACATCCAGTCTTAACTCAGAAAAAAAATTGCTTTGCAAAGCTGGCCTTACCCTTCCCTCCCAAGGGAAGACTCCTTGTTCCTCCAGGCAATCTGGCTTCCTCTCCCAGTGCTGTTGCTGGGTGTGCCCTACGGGGTGTGCTCAGCTGTGAGTGCCTCTGCTTCCCACTTCCCCTGTGAGCGTCTCAAGGGAGGACAAGTTTTACCTTTGTATCTCTGGCACCTGGCACTCTACCCGGAACACAAGGCCCTCTGGACACGTTTGTCTGATGAATAATGAGAAATAATGAATGAACTTTCCACTTCTGTCTCTGTCAAAATTATGAACACAAATTGGCTCTCCCCTTTTTTTTGGCTGCACCTTAAAGCCTGTGGGATCTTAGTTCCCCAAACCCATGCCCCTTGCTTTGGGAGTGCAGAATCTTAGCCACTGGACGACCAGGGAAGTTCTTCCACCTTTTTTTTTTTTCCTCTAATTGGCTTTTTAAAAAGGTATTTCTTTTACCCTGTACCTGCTATACTCTTTATCAGTCTAAAGATGCAAAAAACATTCAGCAGATGTGTTCTGCTAGGGGGTCATTTCCAGATTGGTGTTAGGCTCTGTCCACTTAAAGTGGGTGTGACCTTCATAGAAGACAGAACAAATGGGTTTACGTCACCTGGACTGGGAGGAGGACGAGGAAAACGAATCCACAAGTGTAAGCCAAGTCATGCAAATAAAAGGTGGATTCATACCCAAGCTTGGGGTTCCTTAGAGGACAATTCAGAGCAGATTCAAGCTGCTTTCGGCATTGTCTTAAGAGGCACTTTAATCAACCTTCCTG
This sequence comes from Tragelaphus eurycerus, assembly GCA_935064755.1. Taxonomy (NCBI): domain Eukaryota; kingdom Metazoa; phylum Chordata; class Mammalia; order Artiodactyla; family Bovidae; genus Tragelaphus; species Tragelaphus eurycerus. Next base: position 2,294,167 of record CAKXYN010000034.1, on the reverse strand, counting down.
AACTTGAGTTATCACTTCATTTATCCTCTGTCAGCCTCCACTGGAATGTCTTTTGGTTATAGATCCCTTTTATAGACTTCGGCTTAACAAACCACCTGCAACTGCTCTGACACATTTCTAGGAACCACATTTTAGCCCCTTATACCTTATTTGGTGGAAAACAAAATCCAAAATAGGTAGAGCTAAATTCTTGAGTATTTTCAGTGAGAGAACTTACAAGTGGCAGAGATTACAAGAACTTCCAATCTTGTTTTTCAAATCAGACTCAGGTGAAGAGTTCAGGAAATCAGTCCGACTCAGATGAAGAGTTCAGGAATAACACCTGCGTCACACGTTGCTTTTCTTAGCGTCACAGAGGAGGGACAGGAGACACAGAGGCACAGGTTTTTGTTTGCAGCTGTCAGGTCCTGTCTGCCCAAATCCTTCCTAAGAGGTCAGAGAGACTCGAAATGACACATTCAGTCCCTGAGTGGGGTGTCTGCAGATCTAACTTCTTCAGGTGGGCAGAGCTGGAATTAGTGAGCAGCCCCGAAGCTTGGAGCTCTGGGGTGAGCTCTGGGGACCTGCCCTAACCTCCTGTGAGAGTAGGGCTCTGATTTCTGGTGTCTCCATCTTTTTCTTTTAATATGTAATTGTCACATAATGTTGTATAAGTTTAAGGTGTACAAATTGTTGATTTGATCCCTCTGTCTACTGCAATATACAACACCCTGGTGGCTCAGTTGGTAGAAAATCTGCGTGCAATGCAAGAGACTCAGGTTCAATCCCTGGGTTGGGAAGATCCCCTGGAGAAGGAAGTGGCAACCCACTCCAGTCTTCTTGCCCGGAGAATTCCATGGACAAAGCAGCCTGGTGGGCTACAGTCCGTGGGGTTGCAAAGAGTCAAACGCAACGTATTAGATTAGGGCTCTGGTTCCTGGTGTCTCAGTCTTTTCCTTTTTTTTTTTTTTTTAAATATATAATTGGCACATAATGCTGTGTGAGTTTAAGGTGTACAAAGTGTTGATTTGATACATTTATCTATTGCAGTATGATTACCACCATAGTGTCAGCTGACACCTTTATCATGTCACATAATTAACATTTCTACTTTGTGGTGAGAACATTTAAGATCTAGTCTGTGAGCAGTTTTGAAATTTATGATACAGTATTGATGCCTGTCATTCCTGGGCTGAGCTTTAGATCTCCGGAATTTAGTCATCTTCTGATTGCAAGTTTTGTCCCCTTTAACAATCTCTCCCCAGTTCCCCCACTTCCAGCTCCTGGAGCCACTATTCTACACTCTGCTTGTATGAGTTCAGGTCTTCTAGGTTCCGCCTGTAAGTGATATCACGCAGTATATGTGCTTCTCTGTCTGACTTATTTCACTTAGTGAAGTGTTCTCAAGATCAGGATCAAGTTCTTGGTGCGATACTTCAGAATTGTTTTTAACGTTTATATTTGAGTGTAGTTAATCAACAATGTTGTGTTAGTTTCAGGTGTACACCAAAATGATTCAGTTACACATGTACATGTGTCTATTCTTGTTCAAATTCTTTCCCCATTTAGGTTGTTACATAATATTGAATGAGTTCCCTGTGCTATACAGCAGGTACTTGTTGGTTATACATTTCATTTTATTTTTGCTACTCTGGGTCTTCATTTTGGTGCACAGTTTTCTCTGGTGGTGTCATATGAGCTTAATTCCACCACCCCCAGTCCCAGCATGTGGGATCTTAGTTCCCCAACCAGGTATTGAACCCACGTATGTCCTTTGCATTGGAAAGTGGATTCACCACTGGACTGCCTGGGAAGTCCCTGGTTATCCATTTTAAGTATAGCAGCGTGTGCCTGTTGGTCCCAAACTCCCTCACTATCCCTCCTCCGACCCTGCCCGCCCCCTCTCTGTAACCATAAGTTCCTTCTCTAAGTCTGTGAGTCTGTTTGTGTTCTGTAGACAAGTTCATTTATGTCATTTCTTTTTAGATTCCGCATCTACGCTGTATCCTACCCTTCCCTTCTACCCCAGCCCCCATCATTTTTCTCCTGACCATGGAGAACTTAATTTTTTTTTTTTTTTTCGGTTAGCCATTTTGCTAGTTGTTGCAAAGAGGGACAAAGGAATCTGCTGTTCTGCTGTAAGTCTGCCTGGAAAATGAAATCAAAGCCAAGTTGACTGGTGTTTTCTTGGTAATTTTTTGATTCTTATGCCTTTGTCACTGCTCCAAACGAAGTTTCCGTCTGAAATAAAGGAGGGCTGGAGGATCAGGACGGGGGAGGGAAATGGGGAGAGGATATCAAGCATGTTGCCAGTACCGGACTTAATTTGCCTGGCAGGAGCGCGTTGGCTCTGGGTGACGTGGGCAGAAGGATTTTTAAAAGAAAGCTAACAAGGGGAGACACAATTTGGGAGATTGAATTTGGTTTTGTTTGTTTTGTGTGCAAAATGAGATTGTGTGGGAAACAGAGACATTATCCATGAAGAATGGTAAGGTAATTTATGTTGCTTCTTTCCATCAATTACATTCTGGGAGCTCTGAGTGGAATTGCGTTCCATTGAGTTATAGGCTTTGCACTGCCAGTCTCTATAGAAATGACTCTCCCGAGTAATTTCATAACCTGTACCGACAAAGATATAATTCATACTGCACTGCCTTTTGTGGGGGCTTTAGAAAAAAAAAAAAACCATGTACCATTTCACAGTTATTATATTTTTGAAAGTTGACCAAGAAAAAAGAAAAAAACGTTTCTCCTTCCCACTAAATTATAAAACCAAGAGACTTCAGGGGGAAAAGCAAAAATCAGGCTTCCTAGCCTTGCAGGAAAAAACTTGAACCCCACAGCCCGTGGTTTTCTCAAATGAAAAATGACAATCATTTCCAAGTTCAATTTCCACTTCCAAATGTCTCAGAGTCTATAGTTTTAGGTTTTATTTCTTTGTCCCAGAAGTGTGACTGCTGAATGGACAAGGAAAGTTCCTCCTGAGGCTTTTCTTTTGACGGTCATGCTCTGGGGCAGATGTCTGTTGTCCGGCGCAGGCAGACTGGCTTCCTCTGTGTGTCTGGGAGAGACGGGGTGGGAGATCGGAAGGAAGAGAGGTGTTTAAAGAAGCTTTGGACTTAGCAGAGGATCCCCGGGGTGCCGTGGAGGCAAGATGATGAAGAGTAAGAGAAGGGCCCTCATGTCAGGGAGTCTGAGGACCAATGGGAGAGCGCCCCAAAAGAAGATGGGGGTGACAGGAACCAGGAGCTGCCACCAGGGAGGCCGAGGTGCTGGCAGCCTGGGGTTGACCTTGGTAAGGGCAGCCGGGTGCTGGTCTGACTTAATCCGCGTGTAGCTGTGTGACCCATCTAACAGCCAACCAGCACGGGGTCTGCCCTGTGGGATGGCAGGAGATTATTACTAAAGAGCTGACTGTGGGGGTGGGAGAAGGTGGGAGGTGAGAGGGAGATACAAGAGGGAGGGGCATATGTACACCTATGGCTGATTCATGTTGATGAATGGCAGATGTCAAACCAACACTGTAAAGCAATTATCCTTCAATTAAAAAGAAATAAAAAACAAAACAAAGCAAACAAAATAATAATAGTTATTAAAAAAAGGCTGACTGTGGGGTAGTGGGGAAAGTGGATCCAGTCTCCGGGCCCACTGGTTTCCATCCAAGGGCAGAATCATGATCTAGGGGTGTTTCTACCTCTCTGACCCTCGCGCCTCTCTGTTACCAAACAAACCTTGCACATCGCCTTCTCCATTGGGGTATTTACAGTCTCTACAGGCCCCAGGCACCCTAACTTTTGGGTTCTGTCAAACATAATAATCATAATTCGCTTATATAATTGGCTACCCATTTAACTGACATTTGGCCACGATTTCTCAGTCATCAGCTGGCAGACTTGGGGATTCTTGTGCAGTGCAAAAATCTAATGTAACATGCAAATTGTTTTCAGAGGGCATAAAATTTTATGGCTTATAAATTTAACAACGAAGGAAGTTGACATAGTGTTGTTTTGTTGAGTATTTACCGATAAGGGTTTTTGTTTTTTAAACAATGTTCTGGGCTTCGGCTCAGCTGGTAAAGAACCTGCCTGCAATGTGGGAGACCTGGGTTGAATCCCTGGGTTGTGAAGAGAATGGCTACCTACTCTAGTATTCTGGCCTTAAGAATTCCATGGACTGTATAGTCCATGGGGTCTCAAACAGTCAGACCCAACTGAGCAGCTTTCACTTTCATTTTACAGTGTTCTGGCACCAAATGTTCTTTAGCACATGGAGCTTGTCAATGCCTTTTAATCAAGATCACCTGGAACACACTTGCATTGAACAAGTTAGGGTTCAGTATATGCTTCCCAGGTGGCACTAGTAGTAAAGACTCTGCCTGCCAATGCAGGAGATGAAAGAGACTTGGGTTTGATCACTGGATCAAGAAGATCCCCTGGAGTAGGAAGGAGCAACTCACTCCAGTATTCTTGCCTGGAGAATTCCATAGACAGAGAAGCTTGGTGGGTACAGTCCATGGGGGTCACAAAGAGTCGGATGCGACTAAGCACACATACGTACACACGGGGTTCATTATTCATTGTAGTGATGGAGAATATACACCATGAGGAACCATCAGACGTCTTCATAGTGGGTGATGGAAAGGATGGAATCTGGGCTGGTGCTTTGGGAGAGAGTTCGGGGAGGTGGGGCTTGGCTCTGGATTGTCAGGAAGTTGTCAGGAAGTAGGGTAATTCTGATTGGGTATCTTCATAAATCTTTTCTGGAGGTGGGAGGGGATACTAATGGAGCCTTAAGTTGTGACTGGTGGAACAGCTAAGGTCACTAATTTTAGCTGGGATGAGGGGCTGTTTGGTGTGTTTTGGCTTAAACAGTGTTCAGGTTTTGTGTTTTGACATGATCACCGGCTGGTCTTGTTTTGTCTTGATCCGTCCTGCTTAGACAATAGCCTTGTCTGCTGCTGCTGCTCTGGGCAATTGTTTCTGTTCGATAGGAGAGTGCCAAGGCCGAGCTGGTAGCACCAGGCCAGTTCCTGGATGTCAGGGCTGCTTTTCTCTTTCTCAAATTAAATATTTTTTTTAACTTGAAAAATCTCAAGCATTTTGTGGGCCCCTGATAAGCTTCTAGGCTGTAGGCACAATGCAGTGTAACTACAGGATCAAGTGGGTTCATCTCCATCACAGGGTCTTATAAGTCCCTTCCGATGAGGGCTCCGCTACCCACCCCTCCTGTGACCTCTCCATGAGGCAGGAGGATTTCGGGAGCTGCAGGGAGAACAGATGGGAGCCCGAGGAATGCCCTGCAGGGCATCCACATGGGGGCGGGCAGAGTGAGAGGTGATTTTCTGTGTGCCAGGAATCGGTGTGGCCTTGGCTGCATCCTGGTACACCTGGGGGGAGTCGAAGGCGCTCTAACAGAAGCTAGGATACAGGTAAGCTCTTTAAGACACCAGGACAAGCTTTTCCTGAGTTAGTGTCTTTTGTTTTGAAAAGGAGCAAAAGTCCCAACATGTTTCTCCATGTCATAAGGCAAGCCAGGAACATCCCTAAAAGCATGCTCCTTTGGTTTTGGGTTTTCATTAATTTTTTTTTTTTTTTCCCATTTAAAGCTCCTAGAAACTTTATTGTTCACACTACTTTCTGTCGCTTGTCACCTCCTCTACTTTCTAAGCCTTCAGAATAACTGAAGGAATGAATCCAGGGTACTTTTCACGGGGATTCACCAATCAGTAACATTTTGCTACATTTCATTTTTCTCTCCAAACCATTTGAAAGTAAGATTTAGACATTATGACTTTTCACCTCTGACTATTTCAGCATGTATCATCTATGAACAGAGTTCTATTTTCCTACATATTATAATGCTCCTACATATGTACGGGTGTGTGTGTGTGTGTGTGTGTATAAAGTGTAAAGATCTTTCCTCGGAGTCATTTGAGGATAAGTTATCAGCATCATGTCCCATCACCCCTAAATGTTTCAGGGTACATTTCCCATAAACAAAACTATTCTCTGTGAAACCGCAGCACAGTCACTAACATCAGAAAATTAACATTGATACATTGGTACAATCTAATTCTCAGATCCTCTCCAGAGTTCTCTAGTTGTCCCCATTATGTGCTTTACAGTAAACGGATGTAATCCAGAGTTGCTGTTACAGTTCATTGTCATGCCTTTTCACCTTCAATTTGTGGCAGTTCCTCATCACCAAGATGTTCATGACCCTGACATCCTCAGAGATTTCAGGCAGCTGATTTTACAGGACATCTCTCAATGGGATTGTCTCTCATTTAGTGCCAGATGGCATCTAGACATCAACATCTGATGCTGTGTGTGCTAAATGCCCTTGATGAGTCACTGCTTCCAGGTCCTTTCAGTGGACAGAGCTAGGAAATTAATACATATGAATATGTGTATTATTATGAATGTGTATATATACACACATGTGTACACATATGCACATATTTACATTTATTTCTCTATATTTGTGTATGTACAGATTTTAACAAAAGCACAAATTTGTACTGTTCTCTGTGCTTCATGTTTATCCAACAAAGTGACGTGAAGTCTCAAGATTCCCCTTGGTGTCTCTAGAAACCCATCCAGAGCGACCTCTGCATTGGTGGCAGGACTTGTGAGTGGAAATGCCTTCTGTAGGGCCCTTGTTCCAACCGAATGTGAGGAGAAGAGGTGAAGTCATTCGGGGAAAGGAAGGAGTGAGGCTTCCAAATCGAGGGGGTGGTGATATCACGAGTGCTTCTCTCACGTTTCCGTGCCTTGAGCCGAATCGTCCCACGGCCTCGTTTCATCTCTCCAGGAAGGCTTGAGCTGATCAGGACTGCAGTGAGGTGGGCGGTTCGGAAATCTCACAGCATCCCTCAGAACGCTTTGCTGGAAGGAAGTCTCCCAGTGCCCCTGGGGATGGAAGTAGGGAGCAGAGTGGCCCGGCTCCTCTCTATCCTGATGCATTGGGACTGACTGGGTGGAGGGTAAGCATCTCTAATTAGGCTGGCGGCTATGCGTGCAGCTCTGCAGCGTCTTATCTACAAGAAGATCATCCCATTTAGAAATAATTTTTTTGACAGTCTCTCACCAGTTCTTTTCATGTTCCTCGTCAATCAAGAATGTAAAACGTAGAATCTTATCAATAGTATTCACAGCAAATTTAGATTGTAATTGCTCTTTGCTGTCTTCTAGTACAACGCAGTTTGGATCATTGCCTTTGGATAAAGCAAGTGTCTTATTGAGTTGAAAGCTAAACCCTCCTTTTACCTTCCTCCCTCCTTCCGCCTTTGTCTCTTCCCTCCTATTTCTTTCTCACCTCTCCCTATCTAAAAGGATTTATTAAGTGCTATGCCAGTCCCTGGGGGTATAAAGATACTTCCAAGCTGATCTTCACTCTTGAGATGATTATCATTTCAGATGGGGGCTGCTGCTGCTGCTAAGTCGCCTCAGTCATGTCCGACTCTGTGCGACCCCATAGACAGCAGCCCACCAGGCTCCCCCGTCCCGGGGATTCTCCAGGCAAGAACACTGGAGTGGGTTGCCATTTCCTCCTCCAATGCATGAAAGTGAAAAGTGAAAGTGAAGTCACTCAGTCAAGTCCGACTCTTAGCGACCCCATGGACTGCAGCCCACCAGGCAAGAGTACTGGAGCGGGGTGCCATTGCCTTCTCAGGTAGGGGAGACAGACATAAAAACAAACCTTCATACATCCCTCTTCTTTGGATTTCTGCATAGATATAGCTAATTCACTTCACTGTACAGCAGAAACTACCACAACATGGCAAATCAACTACACCTCAATGAAAAAATATGTGAACCTCCCTAGAAAACCAAACCTCCATATTGCATGTGGTAAAAATTGTGACTCACACTGACCAGTTCTGGGGAAATCGAGGCAGGAACTTCAAGAAAGATCACTTTGTGCAGATTCTTAAGAGATGAGTTGGAAATTTCTTACCTTCAGGGCTTGGAAGTAGGGAGAGTGTCCCAGGGCCAGGGGGAGAAATCGGAACTTCGAGGCTGATTAATTCCAAGGCAGTTTTTGCCCTGGGGTTGTGCTATGTGGGCTCTTCTCTAACATCCAAGACTTACCTGGTCAAGCCAATATTTTTGTTTTCTTTTCCATATTTTCAGGTCCCAACCCCCTATTTTTCCACTGCTTAACCTGCACTTGGGTTGACATCTTTGCCCTCTGAAGTGCTTTCCTGGTGTGCGGCAGCCTCTCTCCGTGGGCGTGCTGACCTTGGCCTCGTCCAGCCTTCCATCCTTCACTCCGGGCAGCTTAGGGCCATGACTGATCCTTCAGTGAATTCCTGTGCCCCCCAAAGAGATGCAGCCTGAGCCAGCTCACCGCCTGAGCTTCAGGTGAATATTGAGCCGTGATTCACCATTACTCAGAAACTTGTCAGCTCATAAATTTAAAGCAACTCCATTTCCTTTGCTTTTGAACAAACAAAACTGGATGGTGCATACAGATGAGAGCCATTGAGGGGGATATTAAGCTTATCCCTGTGCAGCTTTGTTTCCTATGAGGCCACTGGGGGACAGCGGATGCTTTTGTGTACCTTTGTAAAGTAGGCATGCTGACGTCCTTTGGGAGCGGTAGGAGCGTGAACGTGTGGCTGTGCTGCCAATAATATGAGGGGAGGATGAAAATAGCAGTGGAAGTTGTGATTATGGCCAACAGAAATCGGAAACTGCTGCGAGGTCATTGGCCTGGTACCCAGCACTAGCCTATTAGCTGTCATTAGCCCTTATCCAGGAAACAATTCACATTCTTGAAATCCTTAGGAAATTGGATTTCTGCCCACAGATTCATCACCCTGCTGTTTCTCGTGGATTAAAGCGCCAGTGGCCTGTGAGCGACTGCTCTGTGTGAGCAGAAAGTGCGATCCTCTGGCCGAGAAGTGGGCTGGGTTGCTCCTCCTAGAAAACGTGTGGCCCTGGGCTCATCTTATGACCGGATGGAATACACTTTATGAGGGTGTCTTGTCTCATCTCCTGCCCAGCAGATTCCATCCTCCCTCAAAGTTGGGAGATTGTAAAGTTTCCACTGGAATTTGACAATGTCCCAGAGAAGTAAGTCGTTCCCAAAAGTCCGCATAATCTTCAAATGTAGGCATTCTTGATGTGTTTCCTTTGATTCTTCCAAATCTTGATGGTTCCTTAGGTGGACGGAACTGGGGACGATGAGTCCAACTTCAGGATGAGCCTTTTAGCCCAGGGGACGAGCCATCTGAGGCAGGTCACCATGCTGAGTGACCCTTTTCCTAAGTTTCACTGGCTTCCTTCTGCTTCCCATCCCCTACAGTCAGTCTACATTCTCTTCCTCTGCATATACGATTCTGAATTAATCCTCCTCAGGATCAGAATCTTTTTTTTTTTTTTTTCTGGCCATGTTATGCAGCTTGTGGGATCTTAGTTCCCCAACCAGGGATATCTACTTGTTATGCCATAAGGTAGGGTTTCCACCTGTGTGTGTCTCTATGAAGGATCCTATAATTAGGCTATATATCTGCCTACCGATGCAATGTAAGAGACGTAGGTTCAATCTCTGGGTTGGGAGGAGCCCCTGGAGGAGAGCATGGCTGCCCACTCCAGTATTCTTGCCTGGAGAACCCCATGGACAGAGGAGCCTGGCAGGCTACAGTCCATAGTGTTTCAGAATTACACACAACTGAAGCAACTTAGCATAAATCATGAATTCTGTATACAAAATTGCAAATTGCCCCATCATGAAATTATGTAACCATCACATCACAGACTCAATTCAGTTCAGTTCAGTCAGTCGTGTCTGACTTTTTGCGACCCCATGAATCGCAGCATGCCAGGCCTCCCTGTCCCTCACCAACTCCCGGAGTTCACTCAGACTCACGTCCACCGAGTCGGTGATGCCATCCAGCCATCTCATCCTCTGTCATCCCCTTTTCCTCCTGCCCCCAATCCCTCCCAGCATCAGAGTCTTTTCCAATGAGTCAACTCTTCACATGAGGTGGCCAGAGTACTGGAGCTTCAGCTTTAGCATCATTCCTTCCAAAGAACACCCAGGGCTGATCTCCTTCAGAATGGACTGGTTGGATCTCCTTGCAGTCCAAGGGACTCTGAGGAGTCTTCTCCAACACCACAGGCTACAAGCCCTTAAAGCTAAAACCATTTTGAGGTGGCCAAACCAGCTGGTCAGACAAAAAGGCAGGGTGGTCTCTGGGAAGAGCCGTGGTGTCAGATCCTCAGCCTGGGGACTCAGGTAAGGACACTGAACTTCTCTGTGTCCGGAGTTCCCGTTCCTGGGGTCTCCAATGTGAGGCCTTCTCCTGGTTGTTGCCTTGAGAAAGCTTCTTGAACCTGTGGAGCAACTAAAAACTAGAGGGGCTTACATCTGGTGCAACCTGGGATTTGTTTTGACCAAATAAAAAAGCTCCCAGACCTGGAAGGAACCTGATAATTCACCAATTCAAAGTCTTCCTCCATTTTTTTAACATGGAAGAATTCAAGCTTAGTGAAGGAACATTTTCAAGTTCACAGAGTTAAGGAAACCAAAGATTGCTGACCCCCAAGGTCATTTTCTTAGTGCTCCTAAATGCAAATAAGGACTTGTCCATGGCTTTCATAATTAAGGTTTATTTTTACCTTTTTTTTTTTTTTTTTGCCACACTTACTTGCTTTTTGCAGGATCTTGGTTCCCCTACTGGGGATTGAAACTGGGCCACAGCCGAGAAAGCCTGGAACCCTAACCACTAGGCCACCAGGAAACTCTTGTAGGATTTATTTTTAAAAGAAGCAAGCAAATGATCATCTGTATTGAAATGGGAACAGAGGGGTAGTATTCACTTATATCGATAAGGGGAATACTTCCCATAAAGGATTGCGATCTCATCACTGGCCGGCTCAATGTAAACCTTATAGCTTTGAAGCTGAATTGCACTGGGCTAGGGTCCTGAACAACAGTGTACAATTCAGTGGCATTAAGTGAACACACAACATTGTGCAACCGTCACCAAGATCTCCTTCCAAAGCTTCTTTATCATCCCAAATAGAAAAACTCTGTCCTCATTAAATAAAAACACCCCATTTCCTCCTCTCTCCAGCCCCTGGTGAAACGTAATTTACTTCCTGTCTCTATGAGTTTGCTTATTCTAAATCTTTCTTGTAAGTGGGATCATATAACATTTGTCCTTTTGGGCAGGTTTTATTTCACTTAGCATACTTTTTAAAAAATATATTTATTTGTTTTTGGCTGTGCGGGGTCTTCACTGCTGAGCAACAGGCTTTTCTCTGGTTGCGCCCAGCAGGGGCGCCTCTCTACTTGTGGCGTTTGGGCTTCTTGGTGTGGCCATTTCTCCTGTTGCGGAGGATGGGCTCTCCGGTGTGTGGGCTTCAGTGGTTGCGGCACGTGGGCTCAGGAGTGCTTGCGGCTCCTGGCCTCCACCGGCTTACCAGTTGTGGTACACAGGGCTCTGTTGCTCTGTGGCATAATGTTTTATTATTTTTTTAATTTAAATTTATTTTTAATTGGAGGATAAGTGCTTTACAGTATTGCCGATTCACGTTGATATATGGCAGAAAGTCAACACAGAGCATAATGTTTTAAAGGTGCATACATAGCATGCATCAGAACTGCTTTCCTTTTCCTGACCAAACTATTCCCTTTTTATGTGTGTATATATTACATTTTGTTTGTCCATTCATCTATTGGACATCTGAATTGTTTCCACTTTTTGGCTATTCTGGATAATGTGCTGCTATGAACATCAGTGTATACAGGGGTCTGAGTCTCTGTTTTCAGTTCTTTGGGGTATATATCTAGAAGCAGAGTTCCTGGATCATATGGCAATTCTTTGTTTAGCTTTCTAAGGAACTGCCAAGTAGTTGCCCACAGTGGTGGCACCATTTTCCATTCCTCTCAGCAATGCATGAGGGTATGATGGGTTATTTTTATTATATATGTATGTATCAGACAGGATTTGGTTAGAAAAACAGAAGCCACTTTATCTGCAGATAAAGAGGTTAGAATAGATTTTGGAAATAGATTTTGAATCTTGCATGTAAGTTGGAAGGTTTAGGGGAGCGGAGTTTGCTTTCACTTTTCACTTTCATGCATTGGAGAAGGAGATGGCAACCCATTCCAATGTTCTTGCCTAGAGAATCTTAGGGACAGGGGGGCCTGGTGGGCTGCCGTCTATGGGGTCGCACAGAGTTGGACACAGCTGAAGCAACTTAGCAGCAGCAGCAGCAGCAGCAGCAGCAATTCAGAGAAGTTGGTGCTGCAGGTTTGGGGGACCTGTCCCAGAAGGTTAAAGTAGTTGACACTGAGGATATCAGCCCGTGGCTCCAAGCTGGCTCTCAAAGGCTTGCCTGGGATTCTCGAGACTCTCCAAGTAGCTCCACGAAGGGTCTCAGTCTGCATTGGTGCAGAACTTACCAGGAACCAATGGGAAATCTCCCATCTCTCTACGCATCTGGCTGTAACTCTTTCTGCAGACGGTTGCCCCCCTCCCAAATCTCACGAGAGTTCCTCTCAATGGAAAACAAACCCAGTACTATCCAGAGAAGGGAGATCTGGGCAATTATCGTTGCCACTCTCAGAAGGGAGAGGTGGGGGTCCTGGCTGACGACAGAACAGCTCAGTTGAGTCTTCTTAATGCAGAAAGGAGTACAGATAGTTTATCAAGATGTGTGAAATTTGACCAATTGGCCACCTTCACATTTGAGCAAATGAAAACAAAAAGGCAGGCGGAAGGAGTGAAAATGGAGCCAGAAACAGGGCTAAGCGTGTCTGCCTCAGTCACCTCACACTAGGCGTGGGTGAGCCTCGCCCTGAGCTGTCCACCACAGAGGTCACACTCCCCACAGCTGCTCTGGGGACTGAAAAGTGTCCTTACGTGTTAAGCTCAGACAAGAGCCCCTCGCAAGGGTCGAGAAGTCTTACCCCGAGAAGATGAAGTGGAGGCCATGGGGTGGCTTTAGGCTGGTAGCAACGGGCGGAACCTAGACGTGCTTGACGAGAATTGTGAGGTGCTGCCAATGTGCTCCTCTTATGGGCTGAATTGTGTCCCCCTGCCCCTCAAATACATGTGTTCAAGTCCTAACATCCAGAGTCTCAGAGTGTGGGGGTTTCTGGAGACAGGATCTTTACAGAGGTAATTAAGTCAAAATGAGGTCATTAGGATGGGCCCAAATCCAAGATGACTGCTGTCCTTATAAGAAGGGGAGGGGGCTTCTCTGGTGGTCCATGCTTCCAATGCAGGGGACGTGGGTTCGATCCCTGGTTGGGGAATTAAGATTCCCACATGCTGCGTGGCGTAGCCAAAAAACAAAAACAGAAGGGGGAATTGTGACATCGATAAATACAAAGGAGGACCCTGTGAAGACACGGAGAAGATGGCTGTCCAGGTCAGGCCAAGGCAGCAGGCTAGCACAGGCCTTTGGGGTCCACGTGTCCTACCCACTCCCAGCCTCCGGCTCCTGGCTGGTCCTCAGAGTCTTCTCCCCGAGTCTCACCCCTCCAGGCACTGGCACCAACTCTTTCTCTGATCAGGCACCTCTCAAGAACAGACCCACTTTAGAAACTAGCTAGTGGGAGGTGGCTGAAGACATGGCTGGGGTGGGTTTGGGTTGGCTGTAGTCCCTTTGGAAAAAAAACCAAAGACAAGTTGCCCTGTATCCAGAAGCCTCTCGGTGTGCTGGTCCTCGATACATCCCCTGTCGGATGAAGGAAGCCATCTGAAACATTCCAACAGAGCATCCTGAGCGCCAGGAAGGCAGAGCTAAGGGGTGACGGACGCAGCAAGAACACGGGGTGATTTCTCACTCTCATCGCTGTCGCCCCAGAGAAGGGAGGTCAGGCTATCGTCCCGCCTCCACTCCGGACTCCTGGCAGCAGGGTGCATGGCTGTATCAGAGAGTGGACCTGAGACCTTCTGACAGGAAGAGCCTCTGAGGCTCCTCCCAGCCCCCGGGGATCTGAGTCTGTGAATTACACTCACTTTTCTTTTGAGCAGCTGACTTCTGGTTCACTCTGATTGGGCTCCTGAGAGATGACAGGGGTTATCCAAAACAATAAAGGCACTGTCCTTCTCTTAGGAGAAAGGGAAGGGGGTCTGAGGGTGTGTCAAGTGAGAGAGGAGAGGGGAGAGAGAGGGGGAGGGAGAGGGAGAAGGAAAGAGAGAGGAAGAAAACACAACCAGTGTCCCTGCCAGGGTATGTCTGGGTTGGGTAGTTTGATTAATGAAGCCCTGGGCTGATCAACATGAGATGCTTTGTTCAGTCTCTGTTGGTTGATGATTTTCTCTGATCTGAGAAACTATTTGCAGATCTGAGAAGCTATTTGCAAATAGGCATATGGATCCCAGGGAGACCCCGCAGACACCCCCAAGGAGAGACCTCAGGTGGCTCTGTACAAGTTCATCCCCAGCACCGCAGCTCCTCGTACTTCCCTGCACAGTCCTGAGACTGTCTCGGTAGGAGTGAGATTTTCTACTTATTGAACAGTCATGATAAGCGAGACCCTGTGTTCAGCTCTTTCACAGGCATTACCTCATTTAATCCTCACAACAACCTTATAAGACAGATACAGTTATGACCCCCGTTTTAGATCTGGCTTGGGCAAGTTAACTTACCTGAAGTCCCTTAGCTAGTACCTAGTGACACCTGGATCCAGAGCCCACACTAGTATCTCCCCTACTCAATGGGCTCCCTAAGCAAGAGTCTTTGTCTGCCCAGGGCCAAGCCCAAGTCAGACACATCCTAAGTGCTTACTGAATGAAAGAATGAATGAATGATGGAAGGACAGTGAAGTCAGTGACTATAGGGCTGATAAGAAAATTTATATCCTGTCCCAAGAATCAAATTTCCCTAATAGATTTCCAAGGCAAGCTTTTAAAAAGAGAGAGAGTCTGTTTTCAGCAATACCTATGAATCAGTGCAATTTTTAATTTTTATTTTTGTAACCACAGAGGGCTCTGGTTGACAAAAGGTTCCCTGGTGACTGAGCTCAGCATCCTGAAGTTTCTGTGAGGAACGAAGCCTGAACCTCCCTGGACCACCGAGGTCCTCTTCCCTTCCCTCCCTGAGGTGTCCTCAGATCCACTCTAAGGAAACACATGTTGGAAGGAAGGATGTGATGGAGCCCAGGGCCCGATTCTGCACTTGGCGGGGCCCCATGGACACAATTCATAGTCAGAAATATCATTTCCAGCTGACTCCACGGGATCCTGGTTTCAAAAGAGTTGTCATTCTTGTCTGTGTACCATAGATCTCTGAAATAGCCTCTTCTTTTCTGAAATTTATTATATTTTCCCCAGCATTTTGTCTTTTACTAATTGACTAAGAAGGATAGTTCTATAACATAAATCAACCATGAAAAACAAATTACCCCTGCCCACTTCCTCCCTTGCCTTTTTTTACCTCTAATGATATTTTCTGTATGATGACTAACCCAGCCTGACGTAATTTATCAATTGATCTCCACGATGTACATTAGAGAATGCATTCCACAGGCCCCCGTATGCAGCCTTGCGTGAGTGCCAGCTTGCTTTAGAAACCCGAAAACCTCTCAGTGCAACAGCAACATCTAAAGCGTGGCCTTTTTGCTGAGGATATTAGAACTGATGCTAATTACTGTATTAATCATCAGGTGAAACAGCAGTGCTTATGTCACGGCAGCTGTAAAATAAGTGCTTTTATGGCAAATGTAGTTAAAAAGAAATGACAGGTTGGATTTATGGTACTCAGCAGTTTAAAAAAAAAAAAAAGAAATCATGCATACCAGCAATTTTCTTTCTTTAGTTAAATGTTCATTAAATGTGTACCGCTAAGAGCCGTTTGTAGCTAATTCCCTGGTGGTCCATATCCTAGGAGAACTTATTTTAAAATACAAATTAAAGCTTAAATTTGCCTTTATTAAAGAAAATATATATATAGTGAGTCAATATTTTATCTCTTGAGAGAAGAGAGAGAGATGCAAAGCTGCTGGTGGGAACCCAGAGATGATGTTCGTGTGGGGAATTCCGGTGAGCCCGTTGTCACTGGCCCTTGGCGAAGGCAGCTGGGTTGGGAGGCTGTGGTCCAGCCCGAACCCCTGGCACAGTCAGTGTCTGAAGGCAGGGAAACCGCAATGACCAAGATCGTCATCCAAGGAGATGTTTGTCCATCCATTGTTAAAGTGAGTCTGACTTTTTTTAAAAATTAATGTTTATTTTTAAAAAATACTTATTTATTTTTGGCTGTGCCTGGTCTTTGTTGCTGCGAGGGCTTTTCTCTAGTTGCAGCGATCGTGGGGGCACTGTTCATTGCTGTGTGCGGGCATCTCAGCTGCTCCGCAGCAGGTGGGATCTTCCCAGATCAGGGATAGAACCTGTGTCTCCTGCATTGGCAGGTGGATTCTTTACCACTGAGCTTCCAGAGAAGTCTTTGACTTTTATGTTTGCTGTTTTGTTTCCTTAAAGTCACTTTTTTTCTATGAGGAAATAAAAATAATCTTGAGTTCCCACAAGTATGTTTGGCTTTCACATACCTAGCCTTTGGGGAAAAAAAAAAGAATTAGGATTAGTTAACATTTCACTTTCTATTTCTGATTAAAGCTTTGTGTGTGTGTGTGTGTGTGTGTGTGTGTGTGTGTGTGTGTTATGTGTGTGATGGAAGGAAGTAAACATTTATCAGGTGCTGACAACATTCCATACACTTTATCAAATCTGTCTCCCTGTCTCCAAATTCTCAGAACAGCTCTGGACTTTAGGATAGCATCACCCTGTGTTTGCATGACAAAACCTCGGCTCTCTTTGAATGTATTCCCTCTCTGAGAGTAACACTGTGAGTTGTGGTTCTGGAATTCTGATGCAGAACTGCCAGATTCCAAAATCCACACTCTTTGCTTTATGTCAGGGTGTTTGCAATTGAAATACAAAACAAAATTATTGAGTACCAAGTGCCAGATGATTTCACAGGCAGAGCAGTGAGGTGTGTACAATTATTCCCATTTTACAAGTTAAGTTAGCCCAAGGTCACACAGCTAATGTCTTTCTCTATTATATTGGCTTTTTATTTGCAATTTAATATTGCACTCCCTTAGCCATAGGAGTACTTGCTTACAAGGTCAGTATACACTCTCCCGAATGCCTGGTAACCCTGTTACTTGGCAGTGTGGGCCCCCAGCTTTCAGGATCCCCTTCTGTTGGCCCCTACAGTTTCATGGGAACCAATCTCCTCTTTCTTTCAGGCCCAAAGACCCAGCTCACTGAGGACTGGTGTCCTCAAAAGGACTGCAGCCTCCACACAGGGAAGTGTTTGGTACCTAGATCTGAGGTAGGCAAGAGGCTCACATCTGCCAGGCTGTCCACTGCCAGAATGGGGACAGATGCCGCCATGCTCTGCCTTAAGACACAGTCCAGAGCCTCCTAGCATCTCTGCTGTGCCCACTCACCCCCACCTGGGAGCAGAGAGAGATGACACTGCTGTCCCCACCTAAGTGACTTGGTTGCCAGCCTAGACAAAGGATGGTGGAGGAGGGGAGAGAGGGCAAGGATGGGCAGAATCAGGGCACCAGGAGCTGGCAGCAGCTGAGACCCAGCCAGGGGAGCAGGGGAGCCAGTCTGTGAGGCTCCAAGGCGCCCAGGTGTGCTCTGCTTTCCCATCGGACTTCAATTACGAAACAGAAATTAAAAATGGAATTACTAATTTCGAGACAGGGACTTTAGGGCCTTAAGCCTCGGGCCCAGGGGCCTGGGCAGCTGCGCTGGTCACCCCTCACGAAGCCAGCCCTGACCTGAGACGGGGCCTCAGGTGCCCCAGCCTGGGTTTGGGAAGGTCATAGAGCAGGAAACAGATGACTCATAGCAGTTTGCATTTTTAATTCCACATTTCTGATTCTGTGTGCCGTTTGTAAGTGTTCCATGGTCTTCTTAAGAATTCGGTGTGTCATCCTTGTCTAAGTTTTCTTTCTCAATTGATACTGGTTTGTCACTATTTAGTTACCTGGCTCTGGACAGATATTAATATCTCTGGTTCTTAGTTCCCACTTCCCTTGAGAGCTTTTTAAAACCTCCTATTGGATATCGAGACAAAGACATCACTTTGGGTAGTCCTCTCTTCTGTCGGCTGGTCTGTCTTATGTTTATTTATTTATTTATTTTTAAATGGATCGACTTTTATTTTATTTTACTTTTTTTTACAATATTGTATTACTTTTACTATACATCGAGATGGATCCGCCACCAGAATACCCGTGCTCCCCATCCTGAACCCTCCTCCCTCCCCCCTCCCACACCATCCCTCCAGGTCATCCCAGTGCTCCAGTCCCAGGCATCTGTTATCGGGCATCGTACCTGGACTGACTCGTTTCAGATATGATATTATACATATTTCAATGCTATTCTCCCCAATCGTCCCACCCTCTCCCAGTCCCAGAGTCCAAAAGTCTATTCTATACATCAGTGTCTCTTTTGCTGTCTCATAAGCAGGGTGATTGTTACCATCTTTCTAAATTCCATATATATGCGTTAGTATACTGTATTTGTGTTTTTCTTTCTGGCTTACTTCACTCTGTATAATAGGCTCCAGTTCCATCCACCTCAATAGAACTGATTCAAATGTATTCTTTTTAATGGCTGAGTAATACTCCATCGTGTATATGTACCACAGCTTGCTTATCCATTCATCTGTGGATGGGCATCTAGGTTGCTTCCACGTCCTGGCTATTGTAAACAGTGCTGCTATGAACATTGGGGTACACGTGCCTCTTTCAATTCTGGTTTTCTCAGTGTGTATGCCCAGCAGTGGGATTGCTGGGTCATAAGGCAGTTCTATTCCCAGTTTTTTGAGGAATCTCCATACTGTTCTCCATAATGGCTGTACTAGTTTGCATTCCCACCAACAGTGTAAGAGGGTACCCTTCTCTCCGCACCCTCTCCAGCATTTATTGCTTGTGGATTTTTGGATCGCAGCCATTCTGACTGGCGTGTAATGGTATCTCATAGTGGTTTTGATTTGCATTTCTCTGATAATGAGCGATGTTGAGCATCTTTTCATGTGTTTGTTAGCCATCTGTATGTCTTCTTTGGAGAAATGTCTATTAAGTTCTTTGGCCCATTTTTTGATTGGGTCGTTTATTTTCCTGGAATTGAGCTGTAGAAGTTGCTTGTATATTTTTGAGATTAGTTGTTTGTCTGTTGCTTCATTTGCTATTATTTTCTCCCATTCTGAGGGCTGTCTTTTCAGCTTGCCTATAGTTTCCTTTGTTGTGCAAAAGCTTTTAAGTTTGATTAGGTCCCATTTGTTCATTTTTGATTTTATTTCCGATATTCTGGGAGGTGGGTCATAGAGGATCCTGCTGTGATGTAAGTCAGAGAGTGTTTTGCCTATGTTATCCTCTAGGAGTTTTATGGTTTCTGGTCTTATATTTAGCTCTTTAATCCATTTTGAATTTATTTTTGTGTATGGTGTTAGACAGTGTTCTAGTTTCATTCTTTTACAAGTGTTTAACCAGTTTTCCCAGCACCACTTGTTAAAAAGATTGTCTTTACTCCATTGTATATTCTTGCCGCCTTTGTCAAAGATTAGGTGACCATATGTGTGTGGATTTATCTCTGGACTTTCTATTTTGTTCCATTGATCTATGTTTCTGTCTTTGTGCCAGTACCATACTGTCTTGATGACTGTAGCTTTATAGTAGAGCCTGAAGTCAGGCAGGTTGATTCCTCCAGTTCCGTTCTTCTTTCTCAAGATAGCTTTGGCTATTCGAGGTTTTTTGTATTTCCATACAAATTGAGAAATTATTTGTCCTAGCTCTGTGAAGAATACTGTTGGTAGCTTGATGGGGATTGCATTGAATCTATAAATTGCTTTGGGTAGTATACTCATTTTCACTATATTGATTCTACCAATCCACGAACAAGGAATATTCCTCCATCTATTAGTGTCCTCTTTAATTTCTTTCAGCAGTGTTTTATAGTTTTCTAAATATAGGTCTTTAGATTCTTTAGGAAGATATATTCCTAAGTATTTTATTGTTTTCATTGCAATGGTGAATGGAATTGTTTCCTTAATTTCTCTTTCTATTTTCTCGTTATTAGTGTACAGGAATGCAAGGGATTTCTGTGTGTTAATTTTATATCCTGCAACTTTACTGTATTCATTGATTAGTTCTAGTAATTTTCTGGTGGAATCTTTAGGGTTTTCTACGTAGAGGATCATGTCATCTGCAAACAGTGAGAGTTTTACTTCTTCTTTTTCCAATTTGGATTCCTTTTATTTCTTTTTCTGCTCTGATTGCTGTGGCCAGAACTTCCAGAACAATGTTGAATAATAATGGTGAAAGTGGGCATCCTTGTCTTGTTCCTGACTTTAGAGGAAATGCTTTCAGTTTTTCACCATTGAGGATAATGTTTGCTGTGGGTTTGTCGTATATAGCTTTTATTATGTTGAGGTATGTTCCTTCTATTCCTGCTTTCTGGAGAGTTTTTATCATAAATGGATGTTGAACTTTGTCAAAGGCTTTCTCTGCATCTATTGAGATAATCATATGGTTTTTATTCTTCAGTTTGTTAATGTGGTGTATTACGTTGATTGATTTGCGGATATTGAAGAATCCTTGCATCCCTGGGATAAAGCCCACTTGGTCATGGTGTATGATCTTTTTAATGTGTTGTTGGATTCTGATTGCTAGAATTTTGTTAAGGATTTTTGCATCTATGTTCATCAGTGATATTGGTCTGTAGTTTTCTTTTTTTGTGGGATCTTTGTCAGGTTTTGGAATTAGGGTGATGGTGGCCTCATAAAATGAGTTTGGAAGTTTGCCTTCCTCTGCAATTTTCTGGAACAGTTTGAGTAGGATAGGTGTTAGCTCTTCTCTAAATTTTTGGTAGAATTCAGCTGTGAAGCCGTCTGGGCCTGGGCTTTTGTTTGCTGGGAGATTTCTGATTACAGTTTCAATTTCCGTGCTTGTGATGGGTCTGTTAAGATTTTCTATTTCTTCCTGATCCAGTTTTGGAAAGTTGTACTTTTCTAAGAATTTGTCCATTTCTTCCATATTGTCCATTTTATTGCCATATAATTGCTGATAGTAGTCTCTTATGATCCTTTGTATTTCTGTGCTGTCTGTTGTGATCTCTCCATTTTCTTTTCTAATTTTATTGATTTGATTCTTCTCCCTTTGTTTCTTGATGAGTCTGGCTAGTGGTTTGTCAATTTTATTTACCCTTTCAAAGAACCAGCTTTTGTGTCTTATGTTTAAACGAAAGCAGCTGCCAGTCTTGTCAAGTCCTTCACTCACCACCTGGGAAACTGCTTTTTAGATGATGTTTGGGGCAAGTGAGGCCCCTGTGCCCACTTATTGATTAATAAGGGAGGAAAATGGTGGCCCCAACCCACCTCCTGATTGGAGTCAGCATATCTTTCTGTGAGCATCAGGACACTTCAGTGGGCTGTGAGATATTTAACAATCTGGGCACAAAGAACCCAGGTCGGGGGGAGGGTACGGGGCAGGGTGTGTGTTCAGGGAGATGCATCTGCCATGTCTGCTACCCCCTGGCTGTGTGGCTGCTTTCCCTCTGGGCCCCAGTTTCCTCATCTTTAGAATTTAAAAAAAAAAAAAAGATTGGAGTAGGTTGTTTCCAGGGCTCCTGCTGCCTTGAAAATGTAAGATTTTGTGTCTGTGAATCTTCCGCCTCCTCTGTGGCCTCCAGTTAAGTCATTCGGGGGATCACAGGCTCCCAAAATGTGCTGAGCACCTTTCCTCAAATCAGCCAAGAGCACTTCTACCAGCTGGTTAGAAAGAGGATCGGAAGTGAGGCACACTCCAGGCTCTGCGCGTCTTTCCTCTGCTGTAAGGTCTGCTGCTGCTAAGTCGCTCGCGTCCGACTCTGTGCGACCCCATGCGGCCCCCGCTCCCCCGTCCCTGTTCTCCAGGCAGACACTGGAGTGGGTTGCCTTTCCTTCTCCAATGCATGAAGTGAAAAGTGAAATTGAGTCACTCTCGGGTCTGACTCTTGGCACCCCACCCCAGTCTCTTGCCTGGATCCCTGGACAGGTCCTGGTGGGCCTCTGTCCATGGGGTCGCTAGAGTCCATGGGGTCGCTGTAAGGTCTGGGCACGTGGAAAACCCAAGGGCTGTGCGCTCAGCATCTCTGCCTAAACTGACAACTGCCCGCGGTAAGAAATCATCTGTTAGGTCACATCATCGTAAAGGCGGGTGAGTGAGAAACGTCCCCGGTGACTCAGAGCCTCGCGAGGACCCCCACCGCCAGCAGTCTTCTCCGGAGACTGGCACCGCTTCTTGCCCCTGCGGGCGAGGTTGTTCTGCAGATTGTGGCTGAGTTCATTACAGGAACAATACAAAGAAGCCAGCAGTTAATTATATACTAAAGGAGCTCCTTCACATCAGCCTCTACTCAGCTCTCTTTTTCATGCCCTCTGAAAAGACGTAATCATCCATTACAGTCATCACCAGCTTTGTTACTTTTTGTGCTTCTAATTGGCACTTTTCTTTTAGACAGTGAAGTATAGTGGAAAACATGTCCATCGAGGCGCCAGCCGCCTGATGTTCTGGGTCTATTAATACTTCTGTGTGTAACCCTGAGCGAGTCCCTTTATCTCTTTGGGTCTCAGTTGTCCAGTCAAGCAAGGGAGTCCGATCAAACCCAGTTAAGCCCTGTTCCTGTTGGATTTCCAGTGTGGTTTCCCACGGTGGGACCAGCAGTGTGCTGGTTGTCACAGGAGATCTGGGAAAGTAAGCGTGTGCTTTAGTCTCAGCTCTGAGAAGGCTCTCGGAGTTGGGGAGGCTTGATGGAAACAGAGGTGTGCCTCATTGTTTGGCACTTCCAGGCAGGCAGACAAGGGCAGGAGTAATGGTTGGTTGGTGAGCTGGGGCAGGGCCATCCTAATGAGACCAGAGCGTCTCACACTGGGCGCAGAAGGCTGAAAGGAAGGGAGAAGTCAGACTAACAACAATCTCGAATAAAGGCAAGGGAGTCTGGACTTCTTTAGCTATAAGGGACCAGTGGTTCCACTGGTTAGTGGAATTACTGCACGAGAGACACTCCTTTGAAGATTTAGTAGTCAGGAGTGCATTTGGCTGCACTAACCGTAGTGGGTTTTTTTTTTTTTTTTCTGTTTAACAAGACATCAAGGAGGTGGCAGGTGCTGGGTTGGTTTAGTCATTAGGTGATACCAGAGTTATTTCTGTGATTTTCTTGGCTTTTCCCTCACGGTTGCAAAAGATATGATGAAAAGTGAATGTAGGAAGGGCTGTAGCAGTTGAGTCTTTCCCTTTATATGACAAAATACGTTTCCATATGATTCAGAGCCCACCCCTCTCCCTCAAATTAAAACTAGACCATTAAGGAGGTATTATTTGATCACAAGACTCACCAGGCTGCAAGGAGGCTTTCCAACCTCTGCAGAAGCCATTCTCAGCTACACTTTCCCTTGCAACCTCCTACTATACATTCAACCTGCACTGATGTTTTGGGGAGATTTTTTTGGGTAATTAACTGTGAACAACTCGAGAAACTTTTCACCATTGTATATTAAGTATTTGGCACAGTGCTGGGTTCACGGTGATGCTTCCTTCATCGCCGTGGACTGAGCTAGGATGGCTGTTCAGGTGGGCTCCCTGCCTCCATGAGCTTTCTCAACCAACCAGACGTCTGGTGATACATTGGCCAAGGTATACTATTCTGGCCCTATTTCAGGATATTTCATGGAAGTCTTTAAAAGATATATTCTTTGGTCTGTACTTATAAAACTTTATTGTCTTAATCCATTTATTATCACCCATCTGAAGCGTAAGCCCTGAAGTGCATTCTCAGCTGCATTGCTGCATCTGCCTGTTGTGGGCAAGCCCTGAGTGACAGATTCAATTACTCTACCAGCCTTACATGGCCTCAGTCACTGGTGGAAGGTTGTAGTGGGTCCTGAATGGCTATAACAAACATCTTGGTTTGGTTGAATAACTTATTTTACTTCATCCATAAATCTGTGTTATCTTGGCCGAGCTTTATGTTATTAAAGAGCAGGAAACTCTGGATTTCTGCTTCTGGACACGTTTATTTATGAGCCTCCTCCACCCCTGCTGCGTCATCCCCCTTTATCTTTACAAGCTTCTCTGGTATAAATCTTTGTTACTGACCATTCCTGCAGGCTGAATTCTTCCCTGTAAACCCAGAATCTTGTGACCTGAGGGCAAAATACATTGCTGATGTATTTCTTTTTTCCTTCTAGGTCTCTAAGAATAATCTTTCTTGTGACAGAATTATGATACGCTCTTATAGTCAACAATTTATTATTGCAAGTGCTTTTTCTAGGATTTTAATGGACCACTTACAGCCTTGATGTTTTGCCTGTTTCTCAATGAATGTAATATTTTCTTCATATGCAAGCTCAATCTTTACCTCTGATTTTGCCCATTGATCTAGTACTAAAATATACATTTTCTTACACCTAGAGTCTTATGGATGGTTATTACAGTATGCAGAGGTAATTCACACATTCTAATATGCATATTAATCTCACTGTGATACAGAGCTGGTCCCTGCAGAGTTGTGCCCCATTAAAGAACATTTTAACCTCGTATGCTTTCTAAATTGATGGCTCAAACATGCCTACTGCCCAGCCACGGCTACTGTCTTCATGCTGGAAATGTCACCAAATATTGTACATTGTGGATTTCTGAGTGGAGGGCATATAAACAAATAAAACCGACCCTTTGAGATTGGGCTGTTCACAGAACAGGTTTCATGGCCCAAGCCTCTGGATGCTCTGGCAGGGAGGCTGTCATGGAAGCTTCCTGGGTCGCTGACTGTACTGATTAGAGATGGCAGGCGAGGCAGGAAGAGGTCCTGGGAGAAACACACTTCCCCACGCATTTATGTATATTCTCTCTCTCTGGAGGCTGGGTATATTTCTGCCTAGCAACCGAACTGCTCTGACATACAACCCCAGCACAGGATTCCAAGTTCCTTTGCGCTTAGGAATGACAATTTGGGTTAGCTGGAGTTTATCCACCGTTGCACAGTGGCAGTCACAACTCCGAATCTCTCAATGAATGGAGGGAACACTTATAGTTTCATGAATGGGATTCAGTTTGCCTGATGTGCAGAGCTGCATTGTCAGGCAGTGTGTGCACATGTGTGTGTGTGTGCACGCATGTATGTGTGTGTGTGTAATGTGGAAAGGCAGGCTAGAGAATCTCGGTGCCTGGCCATCTTTCATGCTTTCCTGGTGCTTGCATTCTACAGGGGCTGGACCGCAACCCCTCCCTTTCTCGTCCTGCTCACCGACCACACAAGCAGAGATACACCCCTTGGTGGCTGGCCCTCCAGATGGAACCATCTTAATTTCAAAATGTCCTTATGGAAAGAACCCAGAGCCTGCATGTTTGAATCCCCAAGTGGCCGTTTTGTTTTGACAGTTGGAGCCGGATGTTCACATCTGTAAAAATAGTATCTGTTGGACTTAAGGGAATATGCCTGAAATCATTAAGATAGGTTGTAAAGGCAGATTTTGATGGCTGCCATCTAGAAATGTTATTCTTTAACACTTTTTTAAGGGGTAGAATGAAGAGCCATGCATCTAAAACAATTCTTTGTTGGGAAATTTGTTAAGTGGGTGACTCTGGGTACAAGTAGGTGTCATTTAGGGTGCACACGTCTTATTTCTCAAAGATGGTAACACTTCAGTCCCCCTGGTTGGCCCTCCACCACACTGGCAAGGGATTCCCAGGTGGTGCAGTGGTAAAGAATCCGCCTGCCAGTGCAGGAGACACAGGAGACGTGGGTTTGGCCCCTGGGTTGGGAAGATCCCCTGGAGGAGGAAATGGCAACCCACTCCAGTATTCTTGTCTGGAGAATTCCAAGGATAGAGGAACCTGTTGGGTTATAGTCCATGGGATTGCTGAGGGTCAGACACGACTGAGGGACTGAGCATACTCACGCCCCAGAAAAGGTGAATAGTACTTAGCTGGTTTCCCCTATTCTTTGGGTCTTTTCCTTGTTCCCAGGGCTGCAAGAGTGTGGATAACAATGGAACAAGTTCAGGGGGAACAAAGAGGTAATGAGGAGAGAACTAACATTTAGTGAATGCCTGTGATGTGCTAGATTTCACACATATCATTTAATCTGCCCACAGTTAAGATGCAGTGATATCATCACTACTTCAGAGCTAAAGGCACCACAGTCCAGACAGATCTGGCCATGGTCCCTATTAGAGACACAAACCCTGCACACTGTGGTGGCTTTCCAGTGACTCAATCAGTGAAGAGTCTGCCTGCAATGCGGGATACATGGGTTCGATCCCTGGGTCGGGAAGATCTCCCCTGGAGAAGGGAATGGCAACCCACTCCAGTAGTCTTGCCTGGAGAATTCCATGGACAGAGGAGCCTGGTGGGCTACAATCCATGAGGTCACAAAGAGTTGGACTCGACTGAGTGACTAACTTTCACTCATTGTACACAACCCTTTGTTGCCTGGAAAAGATAAAGCATTTACTTCAGGGACTTAGTTCATTTGTATATATCAACTTATCTATGTCTATTGGTGTATCTTAGATAGGGACTTCCCAACGGGCTCCATGGTAAAGAATCCACCTGCCAAGACAGAAGATAGAGGAGACTCAAGTTCAATTCCTGGGTGGGGAAGATCCCCTGGAAGAGAAAATGGCAGTCCGGTATTCTTGCCTGGAGAATCCCATGGACAGAGGACCCTGGCGGGCTACAGTCCATGGGGTCTCAAAGAGTAGGACGTGACTGAGCACACATACCTCAGATAATGACATTTTATTGGGATTGTTTCTAAACTGCATCCCACAAATACTAAAAAATAATCTAAATACTCAAACTTTGTCAGTTTGTATTCAGAGTCCTTAGATGCTAAGACCTTCCTGGAACCTCTGTGCTGTGCTGTGCTAAGTTGCTCAGTCGTGTCCAACACTTTGTGACCCCATGGACTGTAGCCCGCCAGGCCTCTCTACCCATGGGATTCCCCAGGCAAGAATACTGGAGTGGGCTGCCATTCCTACTCCAGGGGATCGTCTCCACTCAGGGATCGAACCCAGGTCTTCCGTGTTGTGGGCGGATTCTTTATCAACTGAGGCACTAGAGAAGCCTGGACCTCTAGCTCGACTCATTTCTTAATGTAATGGGGAGCTTCCACAGGTGGGTAGATATGCAGACGCCATGGGTCCTATGGGTTTCAGGCCACACAACCTGTACCTGCTTCCTCAGAGAAATATGCTTAAGAACAACAACAACAAAAAACCTCCCTGGATTTATCCAATGGTAGCAGCAAGCCACTCCAATACTCTTGCCCAGCAAATCCCATGGACGGAGGAGCCTGGTGGGCTGCAGTCCACAGGGTCGCTAGGAGTCAGACACAACTGAGCGACTTCACTTTCACTTTTCACTTTCATGCCTTGGAGAAGGAAATGGCAACCCACTCCAGTGTTCTTGCCTGGAGAATCCCAGGGATGGGGGAGCCTGGTGGGCTGCCGTCTATGGGGTCGCACAGAGTCGGACTAGACTGACGCGACTTAGCAGCAGCAGCACTCAGATACACAAGTAGGGGTGGGAGTAAGATCCCCAGACTCTTTTTAGGGACAAAGCTAAGGTGTTAGAGTGGGAGGACTAGGCCGCGCTTTGTTCACCTCTGAGTTCCCTCCCTAGGCTTTGCTCTCTCCCCTCTCTCTCCATCTGGGGGAGGTGCGCATCCGCGTGGTTCGCCTCTGCCGCCCTGCAGCCGGTAGAAGAGTATGTGCGGTGCTTAGTTGCTCAGTCGTGTCGGACTCTTTGTGACCCCATGGACTATAGTCCGCCAGGCTCCTCTGTTCATGGGATTCTCCAGGCAAGAATACTGGAGTGGGTTGCCATGCCCTGCTTCAGAGGATCATCCCGACCCAGGCTCGAACCAGGGTCTCCTGCATTGCGGGCGGATTCATTACCACTGAGCCACCTGGGAAGCCCATAGGAGAGTATATCTAGATCAAATTACATCACTGGTGCGGCCGCAATCGGTTGATGCCATCATCGATTAATTAGGCATCACCAGTCTAGTTAATGATCACATGAGGTCATGTTTAGAACAGACCTCTCTTCAGTACTATTTTAGTCCAGAATTATCTGTTCGGGCCTATCTTTAGAGGGGCCGACCCCAGACTTGGAGCTGGAACAAACCCATGGCCTGTCCCGGACGGTGCGCACGCGCACTCTCGCTGGCGCGCCCTCGGAGGCCCAGGACGGAGGATGGATGGAGCGCTTGTTGGGCTGTCAGAGAGTGGGGTAGATGCGATTAGCGTGAGCCTGATGCTGCTCGATGGAGCCGAGCAAGCGGTGCCATATGGCAAGGCTGCCGTCATTCATAACAGCAGCTGTGTGAGGAATAAAAAGGTATCTCTCTGTGCAGTGATGTGGGGGAGGGGAAGCTGAACTACGTCATTTTCCCAAAGGGGGAAAAGAACATCAGAAAAGGAGTTGCAGCGCGGCTTAACCCTTTCTTTCTCACACTTGGTCCCGCTGAGGACGGAAGTGGACTCTTCCTTGCGGTCATAATATGGCTGGCCTTCCCTCTTCTTTGTGACCGTGGCCACTCTGTTTTATTTGGGGGAAAAAAAAAAAAAAGATGTGGTCCAAAAAGATGTGGTCCCCATGTATTTGGGCTTCTGGTGGCTCAGCCATAAAGAGTTCGCCTGCAGTATAGGAGACATGGTTCGATCCCTGGATTGGGAACATTCCCTGCAGAAGGAAATGGCAACCCACTACCGTAATCTAGCCTGGAGAATTCCAGGGACACAGGAGCCTGGTGGATGACAGTCCACGTGGTCGCAAAGAGTCTCACAGGAGTGAAGGGACTTAGCACACAAGTCCCAGGCTTTTGCATTGATTTCAGTGGGTAACAGATTGGAACTACCCCTGTTAGGCCCGTGTTTGGAGGAAGAGCAGCCAAGATCTGAAAATGTGACTCAGAGTGGGGGCAGGGAAGCACAAGAGAGGCTGAGTCTGTATGTCCTCGAGTTAGCATCTTGATCTTAAAAGTTTCTGTGGATCTGGGCTTGAGGTGGTTTCATCCCAGGGGGAGGTTAGGGCTCAGGATAGGTCCTGCAGTGGGCTCTTCCACATTCCTCTGAGTATTTCCACGTGGCTGGAATCTAAGATGAGTCCGTTATACAGGAAAAGGAGTAGCTGAAGAAGTGCTGTGGTAAAAACTCAGGCAAAGCCTGAAAAGTGTGTGGAGGGAAGAGGTGGGGGTTTTCCTGCCTGGGAACCAGCTCCAAACCCACCTGTGTTGCCTTGGCAACGGGGATGCGGCTAGAATTGATAGGCTCATTCTTCTGTGAGTACCTTAGGTCTTTTAAAATACCTCCCTGCCCTTCTACCCACCCACCATTTGCCTGAATCACTGTGCAGGGCTATGGAGATGCGACCCCTGCCCCAGTCTGAGCCCTGGCACAGGCTTGGGGAATGCGAGGTTGGGGGTAGGGGCTAGAGAGTGGCTTTTTCAAGGTTTTGTTTTAATCCCTGGAATGTCACATCAAAGGTCTAATGGAAAAGAAACGCTTTGAAATGTTGCTGTTCGAATCAATCCTCTTTAGTATTACCCTAAAGCTTGGCCATCTGAAGGGGTTTTCTAAATAGCTGGGTTGTGTGTATATATAATTATGACTGATTTGAGTTTTTTTATGGCAGAAATCAACACAAGATTGTAAAGAAATCATCATCCAATTAAAAAATAAAAATTAAATTTAAAAAATAGCTCAGGGGGGAATCAGAAAGTCAAACTGGCAGCTGTCCACTCTGCCCTGCTCATGGTGCCCCTTTGAGTGAGTTTCCTGTCCGTGGTCAACTCCTTTCTGCATGCAGGCACCAGGCTACCTGTCCACTGAGGGCCCTTCCAACTCCAGCATTTTGTGGACCTCTCAGGCTTCTCCTTGCCTAACCACAGCCAGTTTAAAAGCACAGCACCTGTCCTGCCTTCCACTGCCAAGAACTTGCGGAACCAAGCTAAGCAAGCTGCCTTGTCAGCGCCAGCCAGGACTCAAACCAAACCCGGGTGCCAAAACCTAGAATAAACTGAACCCAGGGCTCAGCTCCCAAATTACATTAAAAAAAAAAAAAAAAAAAAAGATCTGAACTTAGAAACCAGGAACCAAATGTGTATTTTTAAAAATAAAGCAAGCCACTTTTTGAAAGACTAGTTAAAACCAGACTGGTTTTTTATATTTTTGAAAAGTATTTAATTTGAACACCAAAATATCCTCTGAAGTGAATCAAATAGATATTTCCATCAGTTTTGGTCTCTGGTTAAAAACAGACAAGCGAGCAAGCAAGCGTATAGATTGAAAAAAGCTCTCTGACATTTAGAATGAGATTGTGCTTGGAAAAAAGTCACAAAAGGGAGGTTTTAGTACATTTTCATCAAACCAACCTGCTATAACCAACTGGGAAAATATTGGCCACCTTCACTATCCAAATTTCCATGGACCTACCCTGAATCACCTCTCAGTTACTGGACCACAATTTCCAGTTGCTTCTGTCGCTCTTCCTTCTTTGCTCAGAGGTTAGTTTGGGGGAATTCAGATAATTCAGTGTCAATTACATAATGAATGCACTTCTGGGGAATGACCAAGGTTTTCTGAGGAACTTGGTTTTTCCAAAGCTCAGATGACCTTTGCTTGGGATGCTGACCCCTGAGACTTGCAGGGCAATAGGGGGGCCCTATTGCCGTTTCTATGGAGAAGGAAACGGCAACCCACTCCAGTGTTCTTGCCTGGAGAATCCCAGGGACGGGGAAGCCTGGTGGGCTGCCGTCTATGGGGTCACACAGAGTCGGACACGACTGAAGTGACTTAGCATAGCATAGCATAGGGGGGCCATAGTGCACGTGATCTGGATGCTCATATCTGATGCAACTGGGGTATTTTATGCACAAGATGGATTTACACATTGACCTTTTCCTAGATGATGACGTGAGGGCCGTGCTACTGGAAATGAGCAAATCCCTGGAGAAATAAACCACGTCAGTTCAGTGCCGAATGGGCTGATTTGTTTGTATGGTGCTTATGAATGTCAGGGACGCTTTACTGTCCAGAGGTTCCTAGTTTACATGTTTCCTCTGTCTGTGATTTTCTTGGACTTTCTTCTCATCTCCAGTCTGTCCCTGGTAAGGGCATTTGATCTTGGAACTTGGTAACTTCTTTAATTGGAGTCAGGGGGCATCCTTTGAGGGTGAATATCACTTTCTATTTTATATCTTGTCACACTGACTGCCTAAGAGGTGGGTAGATAGCCTCAATGAAGAGAAAAGTGGATATAATTGCTGGACTGTCTCCAAAGTGACCCCCTTTTCCTGGGAAGCCTCCTTGACCAACCCCAAGTCTGAATAGGGACCTTCCTTTATTACACTTGGTCTTCTCCCCAACATAGCACCAAATGCAGGTAACTATTGGCTCCTCCATCCTTTCTGATAGCCTGAACCCTGAGAAGAAAAAAAAAAAACACCTGGAAATTCCCCTGGCTCAGATGTTAAAGAATCTGCCTGCAGTGCAAAAGACCTGGGCTTGACCCCTGGGTTGGGAAGATCCGCTGGAGAAGGGAATGGCAACCCACTCCAGTATTTTTGCCTGGAGAATCCCATGGACAAGGAGCATGTCAAGCTAGCTACTAACACACACACACCCTGATTTGTTGGCTGCTGTGATTTCAGGGCTTCCTGTGGGGCATGGCAGAGAGAAAGTTCTGTCGGGATTTGGGCTCTTTTGAGAGCTTTCTTGTGAGGTTGTCACAGTCGAAGTCATGGAGTCTCTTGTTACTGGTTCTATTTTAAAGCTGTTTAACACTCCCATGGTTAGGAGGAATAGTTCACATGTATTGAGCTCCTAAAGAACTCAGCACATTGAGCTCTAAATTGTGTATACTGCCATGATATGTGAGTGATTTTTAAAAGTTAATTTTTTCTTCCGTCAGAGTAATACACATAGTTTGATAAGTCAAATTATCTTCCAAGGTCTGTTGGGAAAAATATCCATCCCCACTCTTCTCAAATATTCCATTCTCCAGAGGTAGCCATTTTCAGCTCCCTTAGTGGACGTTTTTGAGTATTAGGATCCATATATTATCTCAGTGTTTATCTCATATATCTTATATGCTCATCCGGCTACATAATTTATCAGGACTTTTTATTCTGCAAATTGATTTACCCTCAAGACACACAAACACAAGACCCACACTTTCCCAGACCTCCATACTTTCAATACGGTTATATTGTAATTTTGACTGGTATAACAGTTGTCTTCATTTTATGAATACGTAAATGCTCTGCGCAACTCAGCCATGGGGTAAACTATGATTACTTTGCTTTGACGCACAATTTTCTACTTTCTCAGAGTTAGTAATTAGCTTGGGTGCTCGTGTGTGCGTCTGCACTTGACATTCTGTGACTTATTGCTCAGTCAACCTGACTCCCCTCCAGCTGCACGCTCTCAGGACTTTCAAACACGTGACATATTCCATTGATTTCACCTTAAAAAAAAATTAAATCTCTTTCCTTGGTCTTTTTTTGTCAGGTGAGGGATAAGAATTTTCGTGTTTTTCTCTGAGAGTTCCATGAGCCCAAACCAGTTGGTAGGGCTCCCAGAGGTATATTTCTAGATGGAATTGGTCTAAATTCAGATATTACTCTTTCAGTGCTGAAATACACGTTTTGGAGGGTTCACCAGCCTCCAACAGCTGTGAGAACTTTTCGGTGTAAGACATATCTGAATAAAACAGAAAACGACGTCTTACAAGTATAAAAACAGATGCATCCTGCCTGCCAACCTCCTCTCAGCCCACGCATACCTCATCTTTTCATTCTAAAGAAGTCAGAGCTAAACCGAGAATTAAACTCCTTTGATATACATGTCCTATTTGAGGTACCTGCTGCTGTTGTCCAGGACTGACATCCCATGGCTTGTGCCTGCGTGCTGTTTTGCTGTTTTGAAAATGTATAAGATCACTCTGGGAACCATCGTGTTCAGTACCTTTCCCACAGTCCTCTCCAAAGTGAGGATTACATGGACTTCAGCTTAGAATTTCAAAAGGCAAAGTGGCATCCCTGGTGAGCCTTAACCCAAAGGGATCCTAAAGGCTAGGACAGAAGACGTGGGTAAGGAAGATGTGTCTTTGATACCCACGTCTTTATCTTTATTCCCAAACCACCCATGCCAATAAGGAGCCAGACGCATCCTTCTTGCTTCTGAATTAGCCAGATCATTGTCTCAGTGAGAAAAGCAATTTAGATTTCGAGATGACGTCTGGCCTCTCTTCCATCCTACCCTTATTTTTCCACCTGTTTCTCCCTCCTCGCATTTACTTATTTATGTATGGCCGCTCACAGCATGGCATGCAGAATCTTAGTTCCCTGACCAGGGATTGAAGTTACACCTCCTGCGGTGGAAGCTCGGGAATCTTAATTGCTGCACCATCAGGGAGGTCCCCCTCCTTCCTCTCCTTCCCCTTCCTCTCTCCCTCTGCCCTCTTTTCCCTCACCTTCTTTGTCTGTCTCTCTCCATCTCTGTCTCTCTCTTCCTTTCACCTAGGAGGGGATGACTATGAAGTTGAAATGATAATTCAGGTTCACACCCCTACCTGGCTGACTGTAGGACCTGGAGAAATTGACACAGGTTCTTTAACCATTTCTTCTTCTATCAAATGGAGAAGACTACCTAGCTGGTTATGAGAGTTAAACAAAACTGTGCATGAGAAATACTTAGTGCAGGGATGTACTCATCACAGAATAAATACGTTCAGAACAATGACAATAATGTCTTAACATTTTCACATACCCCCACCTCCCCAATTCAATCAATGCTGCTTAAAAGTGGCTCTACCACTCTAGGAAATATTGGCAATATTTATGCCATGGCTCTATCTTTCAGGTCTTTGGAATATTTGAACAGAATAAGCTATTAATTTGGTTCAGAAAATATTTTCATCCACTTTTTTAACAAGCATATTTTAAATAATTTTAAAAATTTATATATTGATTTTAGGCTGTGCTGGCTCTTCATTGCTGCGTGGGCTTTTCTCTACTTGCAGCGAACAGGAGCTAGTCTGTAGTTGCGGTGTGCAGGCTTCTGATTGCGGTCGCTTCTCTTCCTGCAGAGCGCTGATTGTAGGACACGTGGGCTCACTAGTTTCAGAGTATAGGCTCTAGGGCACGAGTTCAGTAGTTGTGGCAAACGGGCTTAGTTGCTGCACGGCATGTGGGATCTTCTCGGAGAAGGGATCGAACCCATGTCTCTTGCATTGGCAGGCAGATTCTTTACCATCGAGCCACCAGGGAAACCCTTCATCCAGTTTTATTCTGGTTTAATTATTGTAGTAAATATACAGGCTTTTCTTGGGTTCCTCTTGTGGATTTCTAAGAAGTGTAAGGTTGGGGTTTGGTTTGGATGTTTTAGTTGTAATCTTGGATTCAGAGCTCGGGGTGTACACGTGGCCCTGATGGGAGTCTTCTCCTTCTGTCTTGGACCAGAACAGAATATCCAAGACCTGTGATAGAACCACTGTCTGCCTCATTCAACAAGATGCTGCCCAGGTACAGTGGCACAGAGAGGATTTGATGAGTCTGTCACCCAGTCACACAATGTCTTCATTAACTGGGGAAAAAAAAAAAACACACAGTCCTTGGGCCCAGTGGAAGAGAGCCTGGTAGTGTGGTTTCTGTTTGTGGGGCTGCATCTCCTGCTCATTGGCCAATGTGAGG
The DNA here is from genome assembly GCA_935064755.1 of Tragelaphus eurycerus. Taxonomy (NCBI): domain Eukaryota; kingdom Metazoa; phylum Chordata; class Mammalia; order Artiodactyla; family Bovidae; genus Tragelaphus; species Tragelaphus eurycerus. The sequence continues at coordinate 2,259,465 of CAKXYN010000034.1, read as the reverse complement.
GGCTGCAGGAGCTGGAACACAGGGAGATGGGAAGGATTTCATGGGCTTTTATTCCGGAGTGGCTCAGTTCAGGTTAACCTCTGTGTGTTGTCTGAGGTCATGAATCCCGGAGCTGTAGAGGCTTTTATCTCAAAGAAGCATTGGAGCCTGTTCAGGGTGCTTAATTAGAGAGAGGTGAGTGTTGTCAAGGCAACCTCCTTTTGATTCATTCATGGAATGGAAGTTGAAGAATACAAGAAAGAACCATAAATAATGGTTGAATGAACTATCCACATCTAGCTAGTTCAGAAGATTTGAGCTCTTAAAAGAAAGGAAACCAGGATGAAAATATAGATAATCAGGCATAACTGGTGTCTGCATTTTCTCCTCTGGGCTTGATCTTAAGAAACAGTTTGACTAAGAGCATGTTTTAATATTCCCACTTCACTCAAAAATGTTACAAATTGACACTGTTGCTATGACAGTTTGCAGAAAACACTCCATCTAAATCTCTTCTATGTAAAATCCTGAACATGTGATAGGTGACTTTTCCCAGAAGATTTTCATGACTTCTCTGGACACAGAACCCAGTGTGGTCTGTGCATGCAGAGTTGCTCATTTGTCTCTGATTCTTTGCAACTCTGTGGTCTGTAGTCCACCAGGCTCCTCTGTCCATGGGATTCTCCAGGCCAGAATACTGGAGTGGGTTTCCATGCCCTCCTCCAGGGGATCTTCCCCACCAAGTGACTGAACCCTCGTCTCTTGTATCTCCTGCATTGGCAGGTGGGTTCTTTACCATTTGTGCCACCTGGGAACCCCCAGTGTGGTCTGTACCTACATTTAAAAAAAATCAAAGTATAATTGACATACCATGTTATTGTAGTTTCACAATATAGTGACATTTATATACATTATAAGATGATCACTGTGATAAGTCTAATAACCATCTGTCACCATTCCATTTAAAGTCATTGCTAGCTGTGTCTACATTTTGTTGACTTATTCATTTATTTATTCAGCAGTTATTTACCGAGCATATACTGTGTGCTAGGCTCTGTATGGCACCCCACTCCAGTACTTTTGCCTGGAAAATCCCATGGATGGAGGAGGCTGGTGGGCTGCAGTCCATGGGGTCGCTAGGAGTTGGACATGACTGAGCGGCTTCACTTTCTCTTTTCACTTTCATGCATTGGAGAAGGAAATGGCAACCCACTCCAGTGTTCTTGCCTGGAGAATCCCAGGGACGGGGAGCCTGGCGGGCTGCCGTCTCTGGGGTCGCACAGAGTTGGACACGACTGAAGTGACGCAGCAGCAGCAGGCTCTGTATGGCACCCCACTCCAGTACTCTTGCCTGGAAAATCCCATGCACGGAGAACCCTGGTAGGCTGCAGTCTATGGGGTCGCTAGGAGTCGGACACGACTGAGCAGCTTTCACTTTTCACTTTCATGCATTGGAGATGGAAATGGCAACCCACTCCAGTGTTCTTGCCTGGAGAATCCCAGGGATGGGGGAGCCTGGTGGGCTGCAGTCCATGGGGTCGCTAGGAGTCGAACATGACTGAGCGACTTTCACTTTTCACTTTCATGCATTGGAGATGGAAATGGCAACCCACTCCAATGTTCTTGCCTGGAGAATCCCAGGGATGGGGGAGCCTGGTGGGCTGCCGTCTCTGGGGTCACACAGAGTTGGACACGACTGAAGCGACTTAGCATCAGAGACCAAGCCCAGGAAAATGCTTCTCACACAACCCCATCTCTGGAGCCTGGGCTCCTGCGTTGGGCAGGTCTTTTATCAGAGTATGGTCAAATTGTTGAAAGAGCCTCCTAATGTGTCTTCCTGGCTCGCAGGCTAACCCACCTAACCCATCCTATGCGGTCCTGACCAACAAGTTATCCTTTGGCACTGTTTCCCTGAGAACCTACAGGAGCTAAAATCTAGGCTCTCTGCTTGACTTTCAAAGTCCATTGTCCACCTGGCTCCATTGAACTCATCTGATTTTCTCTTCCTACTGCAGTTGCCACTCCCAACCACAGGTTCATTTCTTCCTGTGTCCTGAACGCGCCTCCCAGGTGTGCCTGCTCAGGATGCTGTCTTTCCCCACCTTTACCCACCTGCATTGCTGGCCCTGCGCCCCCAGCCCCATACCCACCCACTCCTCTCCCAAACCCCAGGGCAGCCTCCTGCTTATGATGAAGACTGCTGGTTATTCCCCAACCTTCAGTCTCTCCTCCTCCACAGTCTTAGGAGTTTAGCTGGGAATGTGGCCACCCAGAACAAAGATCGCACATCCCAGGCTCATTTGTAGCGGCGCTGGGTCAAAGAGCAAGATGATTCATGAGCAAGTATGTGCAAGCGGTGGATCATCTTCTAAAAGGGAAGTGCATGCTCTCTGCTCGCCCTTCCTGTGGCTGCGATGTGGGGAGCGTGTGAGCTGTCTGCACTGGATGGATGTACATCGCGAGGGCAGAACGCAGTGAGGGAGGGCGCCTGCATCCCCCATGCATGGAGCCGTCATCCAGGCTCTGTGACCGGGCAGCCCTGGATACTGGCACTTAGACCCGTGAGGAGGAAATAACTTCTGTCTGGTTTAAGCTTTTTAAAGTGGGGGTTTCTGTTACAGCAGCGGAACTCCTCCAAGAAGCCTTCCTGGCTCTTCTTAAACTCTCACAGCCACCACGAAGTCTGGTGCGTCTTTGTTTTCCCTTTATTTCCTTGTTCACTTTCTCCTACCAGCCAGGCTGCTGGTTGGACATGGACCATGAATTAGACCTGCACACAATTTGGCACAGGTGAGAGCTACTGAGCTAGAAGTTAGAAGACCTAGGTTCTGGCCTTTCGTGGTTAACAGTGTATATTTGGGTGCACTTATTCATTCTGAGCCAGAGGGTTCTCAGCTGCTTAAAGGGAATAGAAACTGCATCTCTCATGAGACAGGAGATGTGAAGATATTTTGTCAGCCACAAAATAATATACAATCCTAAGGTGATAGCACTGTTTTTTCCCACACTGATGACCATGCTGCATCCACCAGGGTAATCAATGTGATGAAGGCATCTGGGGTCAGTTCCACCAGTGACGTCCATATTCAGCTGTCTGCTAATCCCCAGTGGTTAATGGTACAGATGACCTATTGATAAATTACTAATTATTCAGGTAATGGTGAAATACTTCATAATAGGAATACAGTTGAAGCAATTCACGGGGAACCTTGGCAATAACAGAACAGGTTATCTCAGCACCTGCTGTATGGATTCAGGGTCAAATTAGAGCCCCATCATTTACTTGTGTAGATTCCTTTTGGCAAGTCCTGTACATGGACGCGTGGATATTTTGGGGGTGTGATTTACAGAGAACATGTGTACATGTCTACTTACCGTTTCCTTAGTATTTCAAACACTTTCCCTCCATGGAAAAGCAAAGGTCCCCCTGTGCTGCAGTTACCCAAGGGTTAAGAGGAGGTTTATTCTTTCAAGCCCCTCTACAGCAGTTATCCCTAGTGAACTAGGGTTTGTTAATGGCCTTTCACAATAATTAAAAACTTAATTAACCTCTCTGCTTTGATCAGAGCCATGCTTGTCATTACCTTTCCCTAAGCCTGTTTCTGAGTCAAGAGCTATTTCTGGGCCTTCCCTTTCCAATTATAAAGTACTGTTTATGCTTAATTTAGCCTGGCACAGCTGTAAGGAAAGCAGCTCTCCCGCTCCACAGCCTCCAATGACTCCCCACTGACCACTGAATTAAGCACGAACTCCTTGGCCTGGCATCTGAGCTTTCCACAGCCTGGCCCCAGAACACACACCTAATCGCATCTCTGCCCTTCCCATACTTGAACTTTGTGACTTGCTGTTTCTCACCCGGCCTCCATCATCCTGCTTGGGTCTCTTGCTGCTTCTGCTCCTTCTGCCTGAACACTTGGCACTGTGCATCATATACCTGCCCCTTTCGAATCCCACTCATCTGGGAGGGCGTCAGTTCCCACCAACTCCCTCCCCACCCCAATCACCAAGGGCTGCAACCTTTCCCCTTCCAGGTTTGCACAGGAATGTACACATCTTATAACCTTATCTCATGTGATAGTTACTGTGCATCTATCTTATTGTTTCTCTTTGGATTATATTTTTATTTATTTAGTTTTAATTGCTGCATAGTTGATGTACAATATTATATAAGTTTCAGATGTACAACACAGTGATTCACAACTTTTATAGATCATATTCCACTGACAGGCATTGTGAAATGTTGGCTATATTCCCTATATTGTACAGTATATCCTTGTAGCTTATTTATTTTATGCTTTGCATTACAGATTTTAAAAGAAGGAAATATCTTACTCATCTTTGTACTCTTTAGCAATTAAAATAGCACCTTAGTAATAACAACCGTTTCTGAGTTTCTAGTTTGTCCTAGACACCTTAAATGAACTCTAATTTGCAGATTCACCAGGTGAAATTAGGAAGTGATCTCAGACAGGTTAAGTGACCCCCGCCCCCGACCCTGCCAGATCCACAGCCAGGAAGCTCATATTGGATTGTGCTCTGTACGGGGCTAGAGACACTGAGATTGCCATTTGGGGGTGACCTACTTTTCCAACGTATGTTCCCGCTTTATCATTGATCATCTCTTGCCACCTCTGTATCCACTCCCCCAACCTCTCTTAGCTGGGGTGGAGCTGTAGTGTACCTTGGATGCTGCAAGTGACCCCCAAGGAAGCCTTTGATGTCTCTGTGTTTTTCCAAAGTATCCAGTGGCTGGTGAGTCACCCGGCGCTGGTTGTGAGCCAGCCACTGAGCAGGCTGGGCTGCAAGGTCAGGAATGCCCGCAGTGGCTAATCTTCCTGAGAAGATTCCTGATCTTTTCAGGAATCACGTGGGGCTGATGAAAAACCAGCGAGAACCTCCCCTTTGGGGTCAACTCTAGATATGGTTTAGCCCAGAGCCTTCCTAGAGGATGAGCTAGAAGGTGGTCCTCACAGAAGATCCTGTCCCCACCTGTCTCTACCCCTATCCGCACCAGCTTGTCTCTCCCTCCATTCTCTTAGGTCCTTTCTTCCTTTGTGTCTTCTATTTCTTTTTCTTCCTTGGCCTGACCTCCCATCTTTCTGCATGTTCCATTCTGCTGACCCCCAGTGCTCTGTTTCGTTCATTTCAGTCCCCTTCCGAGTTCCCCATGTGGTGTGCCCAGCCTAGGCTGGATCTGTGCTGTGCTCAATCACTCAGTCGTGTCTGACGCTTTGACTCCATGACGCTAGCCTGCCCAGGCTCTTCTGTCCATGGAATTTTCCAGGCAAGAATACTGGAGTGGGTTGCCTTTTTTTTTTTTTTTTTTTTTTTTACTCCAGGTTGGACCTGTGGGAAACTAAAAGAGAAGCTATGGTCTCTGTTTTGAAGGGTCTCTGTCTTGAAGGAACTATAAACTAGTAGAGGAAAAAAATAGTTCTGTATGAAACACGTGAAAACGGAAGCCAAGAGAGACTTTATTTCACTCTCTCTCCATCTCTCTTGCTTGGACCATCTTCGGATTCGAGTGTTTTCCTTCCCAAATATGGGCAAGAAAGGCTCTGGCATTCTGCAGCATCATTTCCTTGAACTGTGGGTGGACTTTCTGTTACCAGAGAGGTTGGTCTCAAATTTGCATCTTATTTCCTTTTATGTTAAAAGAAATCTATTTGTAAAAGCAATATGTGATCATCCTAGAAAGTCTTAAAAATGCAGGAAAGTATATAAAAAAGTAAAAATCATTCAGAATTCCATGTCACAGAGATAACCACAGCTGAAATTTTCATATACTAATTTCCTTCTAGACTTTCCACTCATCTATGTATTCTTGTCTTTACATGATTGGTGTTATTCTAAGTATGTAGTTTTGTGTTTTGCCTTTTTCACTTAATATTATGTGTGAGCAATTTCTCATATCATTAAATAATATTTGCAAATGTTGTATACTAAACTATGAACGTGTTGTTTAATAGCTAAGTTGTGTCTGACTGTTTTGTGACCTCATGGACTATAGTCCCCCAGGTTCCTCTGTCCATGGGATTTCCTAGGGAAGAATACTGGAGTGGGTTGCCATTTCCTCCTCCAGGGGATCTTCATACTATGTATGATTCATTAACTGTTCTTCCAGTAATAGATCGCTTAGGTTGTTTCTAAATTTGTGTCTACAAAAAGTGCTATAAGGAACTTTCTGGTATAAAATTCCTTGCCTTAAGCAGTAATTTCTTCTTTGGGGAAGATTCCTATATAGGAAATTACTGAACCATAAATGTGAACTATAAAGATATTTGATTGCTTACCCCCAGAAATGAATCACTAAGTTTCCACATTCAGGGTATGAGGATACCTGTGCCAGCAAAAGAGAATTCTTACCAACAGGAATTTTATGCTTCTTCAAAACATTAGCTTATTTTAAAGGAGAAGGAGTAGTTTTCTGTAATATTGATTCCTAATCCTTTAATTACAAATGAGGATCATCTATGGTTCTTTTCCTTAACCATGTAGATTTCTTCCTTCATTAAATATCATCTATATGTTTTTATTTATATGATGAAAATATAATATTTATTTTACTAAGTAATAAAATTGTATTTGTGTATTTTTAGTTTTTGGTTTTGTTTTATTTATTTTTTATTGTTTGTTCATTTGTGAATAATTATAAAATGCCTACTCAGTGCCAGGCACTGCTCTAACTGGATTCTGGGAGCATTGCAGTACATCAGACAGAGTGTTAAGAAGAGGACAGATGGCTGATAAGGGCCACGTAGAAAAGTAAAACAAGGACGGGGCAAAGGAGTACTGGCGAACTCAGTTTAAAATCAGAAATCAGATGGTCAGACGTCTGCACAGAGATGAACTTCTTCAGATCTGGGAGGAATTAGCAAAGGAACCAGGCAGGAATGAAGAGAGTTCCAGGCAGGAGGAGCAGCAGGTACAAAGTCCTAAGGGATATTTATTTATAACATGTCTGGGATATTAGAGGAGAAATAGTCTGGCATATCTGGAGCAGAGTAAGAATGGAGGTAAGTAGTTGAAGATGAGTCAGAGGTGGTAAAATGATTTAGAATATAAGGATATTTTTAAATCACTTGGATAACTTTGACATTTTACTCCGAGTGAGCTGGAAAGCCATTGGAAGTATATTGGTCAGCTATCACTGCTGCGTAACAAGCAATCCCAACTTTTCAATCGTTTATAAGAACAAACTTTATTTTTCACTCTTATATCTGTGGATCTGTTGTGGAGGCTCTACTTTAAGCTGCAGATTGTATCACTGACTGTTCAGTTGCTTCTTGGTTTTGAGACAGTAGCTGCCAGAGCATGGTCTTGTGACAGGTAGCAGGAAGGCAAGAAAAAAAAGCCAAACCAAGAAGCATGCTTTAGATCAGATCAGATCAGTCGCTCAGTCGCGTCCGACTCTTCGCGACCCCATGAACTGCAGCATGCCAGGCCTCCCTATCCATCACCAGCTCTCGGAGGTCACTCAGACTCACAGCCATCGAGTCAGTGATGCCATCCAGCCATCTCATCCTCTGTCATCCCCTTCTCCTCCTGCCCCCAATCCCTCCCAGCATCAGAGTCTTTTCCAATGAGTCAACTCTTCACATGAGGTGGCCAAAATACTGAAGTTTCAGCTTTAGCATCATTCCTTCCAAAGAAATCCCAGGGCTGATCTCCTTCAGAATGGACCAGTTGGATCTCCTTGCAGTCCAAGGGACTCTCAAGAGTCTTCTCCAACACCACAGTTCAAAAGCATCAATTCTTCAGCGCTCAGCCTTCTTCACAGTCCAGCTCTCAAGGGAGCTCAAATCTGGTGCTCTGTGATAACCCAGAGGGATGGATGGGTTGGGGTGGGAGGTGGGAGGGAGGCCCAAGAGGGAGGGGACATATTATACCTATGGCTGATTCATGTTAATATATGGCATAAACCAACACAATATTGTAAAGCAATTATACTCCAATTAAAAGAAATATATTTTTTTAAAGAATCACACTTAAAACCTCTGCTCACATCATATCTGCTTACATTTCACTGGCCAAAGCAAGTCATTCAACCAAGCCCAATATGAATGGGCAAGAAAGTAGTACAACCGACTGCAGGCGGATTTTGAGTAGAGGAGTCAACTGGTTTATATGTTTAACAGTCACTTCTAGAGCAGACAGATCATCAGTAGTCTAAACTATGATTACACAATAGCCTTTCTTCAGATGCAATGTGTTGCATTGTTTGTCCTTCAATATTAAAGAATCCATTTTTAATGGTGTAGAAATTGCATAATAAATCCTACCACAATTAATACCCTCTCCCACTAGTCTCTGTCTAAAGACAGAGTTAGAATAAAGTTAGAACTCCAGAGAAGAGGAAGATCATGAGTTTTGACTTAGGAGGAAGTGCTGTGTAGAGAGGGAATACTTTTACACTTAAAATCATATTAAAAAATTAGAGGTCTCTGCATTCCAGTTGGACATTTGTCTGTGCAGTTATGCAGTAGGTGGCCGATCCATCTCTTGTGCCTAGCTGGGGGAGCAGAGCAGGTTACCAATCATCATTGTGTTTGTCTGGAAGTAATAAAAACCTAACTCTCAGGGACTTAGGCAAATAAGGGATTTATTTGTTTCAGGCAAAACACTTTTGGAGACAGGCAGTCCAGGGTCCACATGACATCATATGCCAGGGTCTTTCTCTCTTTTCACTGTGCTATCCCTGGCTTTCATCCTCATAGTCACAAGGTGGCTGCATTAGATGTTATATCCCCATTCCAGGCATGCTGAATGGAAAAGGGGCAATACACTGAAGGAGCTATACCAACTCAATCTGTTGCCTGTGAAAGCATTCCCAGAATGCCCTCCCTATAGCTTTTCATTACAGCAAGTGGGAGGGGGTTGTGAGTGGCTCTTGGGTACAATCCACAGTGTCCACAACAAGAACAGGGAAGAAATAAAGAGAGACCATAGGACAGAAGGGACCTGCATGGAACAGCTGACCACCCCATGTTTGGCACAGTGGAAATGACTGACTCTCCCAGGGATCAGTCGGTTGCCATAGGTGGTAACCTCACTGGAAACTTCCTGCCTAACGAAGGGCCCAGGGTTGTTCCTGCTACCTTGACAGAATCAGGAGTTATTCAATTTCATATTTCTTTTTTTAATTAAAAAATTTAATAGACTTTATTTTTTGAGCAGTTTTAGAGTCACAGCAGAACAGAGCGGAAAGTACAGCTAGTTCCTGTACACTCTCTGTTCCCACACACGCACAAAACTCCCCACCATCACCATCCCACAACACGGTGGTACATTTGTTACAGCTGATGAATCCACACTGACACATCATCCTCACCCAAAGCCCATAATTTAGATTCACTCTTGGTGGACAAAGCTTTGACCTTGGCCACTGTCCTGTCCTTGCCAGACCTGTTCCATTCAGTCTTTGCAAGAATCTTGCTAAGTCAATTTAGCAAGAGTCCCTCACCCTTGATATCTGATTGCCCTTGATATTGAATCAATTCCTTATATCTGTCCAATCACCCTGGCCCACCCTCATCAAGAATCCTGTTAAGCCAGATGAACAAGAATCTCTAACCTTGATGTCTCCTCTTAGTAATTTTTCATCCACTGACCCTCTCCCTCTGCTCATTGACTCCAACTCCCCAGCTGTCTTTTCTGTATTTGGAGTTGAGTCTGATCTCTCTTCCCTTTTGTGATAGTCATGACTCTTGTAATAATCCTGAATAAAGTCTTCCAAAAAGTGCTAGAATAATTTTAACAGTACATTCTATGGGTTTTGACAAATGTATGACAGGTGTTCCACCATTACCGCATCACATAGAAAAGTTTCACTGCCCTAAAAATCCTCTGTGGTCTACCTGTCCATCCCTCTGTTCCCTGGCAACCCCTGAAGATTTCTTTATAATTAGTCCCGAGTCTTCAGACATGTCCTGATTCTGGATGTGCTGTGAGAGTTAAGGAGACCTGTGATCAAGAACGTTTGGCTTAAGAAGTGTGTGGGAAGGGGAGCAGTCCTCACTCATGAGTGGAGCATAATGATACCCATGGAAATTGTTATCTCAGGAAGATCGCGTGCAACAGAGACAGTGGTGGGAGACCAGGATGAGAGGAGCAGAGTGGAAGAAAGCGAGATGACAGTTCTCGAGCCCTGGTGACATAATTCTGGGGGACTCAAAACGGGGGAGATTTGAAGAAAGAAGCCTTAGAGCAAGTATAAAAACATAACCAATTGCATCAAAACCATTTGTTGAGCAATCCTTACCTTTCTCTACAGAGTTTTGATTTGTTGTTATTGTCTAGTTGTGAAGTTGTGTCTGACTATTTGCAATCCCATGGACTGTAGCCCACCAGTCTCCTCCATCCATGGGATTTCCCAGGTAAGAATACTGGAGTGGGTTGCCGTTTCCTTCTCCAGGGATCTTCCTGACACAGGGATGGAATCTGTGTCTTCTGTGTTGGCAGGTGGATTCTTTACCACTGAGCCAGCAGGGAAAGCCACAGAGTATTGATATCATCTTTTAAATAATTAAATTTTATAACTTTATATATCCAGCATGTCTATTCTCTTCAACTGGACTTGTCAATTCTAGAGTCAGTACTATGCTGCTTCACATATTATAACTTTAAAATATATTTTAACGAGCAGTAGGGCAAGTGTCTGCTCATTCCTTTTATTTTGTCTAAGTTTTCATCAGTATATTTATACATTTATTTTTGCAGATGAACTTTAGAACTGCTTTGTTAAGTTCCAAAAGTGTTCCCCTTGATATTTTAATTAGAATTGGGGAAGATTTGGTGTACTTAAAATATTCAGTTTTCCTTTCTACAAACCACTGGGCCATCTAGTAAAGGCTATGCTTTTTCCAATGGTCATGTATGGATGTGAAAGTTGGACTGTGAAGAAAGCTGAGTGCCAAAGAATTGATGCTTTTGAACTGTGGTGTTGGAGAAGACTCTTGAGAGTCCCTTGGACAACAGGGAGATCCAACCAGTCCATTCTAAAGGAGATCAGTCCTAGGTGTTCATTGGAAGGACTGATGCTGAAGCTGAAACTCCAATACTTTGGCCACCTCATGCAAAGAGTTGACTCATTGGAAAAGACTCTGATAGTGGGAGGGATTGGGAGCAGGAAGAGAAGGGGACGACAGAGGATGAGATGGCTGGATAGCATCACTGACTCAATGTACATGAGTTTGTGTGAACTCCGGGAGCTGGTGATGGACAGGGAGGCCTGGAGTGCTGCAATTCATGGGATTGCAAAGAGTCGGACATGACCGAGCGACTGAAGTGAACTGGGCCATATTCATCAATTGAAGATGAGCAATCAGCTGGGAAGATTTTGAAACTAAGGCTCTAACTCTTTGGAGTTTATGTGATGAGGAAGAGTAAGCAAATGGAACAATTTAGGAAAAAACAATTTTCTCTCTCCTGTATTTTTCTTGTATAGCACTGAATCCTTAGATAGCATGCCCTCCTCTGCTTAATGCCTTCCCCACAGCCATCCTCTCTCCCCTCCCCACCAGATCCCTCAACAGACAGGATGGCAAAATGAAAGGAAGCCTAAATAAAGATAGCTCTTGTTAATTACCAAGGGAAAAAAAAAAGGATCATTGAGTTCAATGAGGCACAGCAAGGCTATAACACTTAGTTCTTTATGGGTTGAAGTATTATGTCCCTCAGACTGATGCTTTTCTCTGAAAGCAGAAGCTTGTCATGAAGCTGTCAGGTCTCTTGGGTCTGTCATGGTCATGATCACAGATGGTGAGGATCATCGTCTTATAGCTGTGAGTCTGAGAATGTAGCCCTGCCTTATATCTTCTATGGCTGTTGTTCTGCCATGGAGAATGGGAGCTGTGCTCCTGTGTTGGAGGATGAGAATTTATTGCTGGTACAACTGTTAGCATCTAGGCTTAGATTTCTTCCTTTCCTTTGAGATGGATGGTGATAAATGGTATTCTACTAGATAGGGCTTCTCAGGTGGTGCAGTAGTAAAGAATTTGCCTGCCAGTGCAGGAGATACAAGAGACATATGTTCAGTTCCTGAGTCAGGAAGATTCCCTGGAGAAGGAAATGACAACCCACTCCAGTATTCTTGCCTGGAGAATTCCATGAACAGAGGAGCCTGGTGGGCTACAGTCCATGGGTTTGCAAAGAGTCAGATATGATTGAGCACATATGTATATGAGATAGTGTGACTTTGTAGATTCCTTTGTTATCATGAAACATATGCCTTCTTTATACCTCTCTTCTCTTTATTTTTCCTTATCTTTTCTCCATATGGTTCTAAAGAATATTAATGGTTCCTAATTACATTTTTTGGACCATAGACTTCCTGGCCCTTAAGTAACCCTGTGTTAACCACTCAGCCGTGTGCGACTCTTTGTGACCCCATGGACTGTAGCCCACCAGGCTCCTCTGCCCATACAATTCCCCAGGCGAGAATACTGGGTGGGTTACCATTTCCTTCTCCAGGGGATCTTCCTGACCCAGGGATCGAGCCCAGGTCTGCGCATTGCGGGCAGATTCTTCACCATCTGAGCCACTAGGGAATCCCCAAATGACACTAGATTGTCCAGTTTTACTAAGGAACCTCTAGCCTCTTTGCCAGCATCTGATGAGACTTTAGTTATTTATTTAATTTAGTATGAAATTTCAGTTGCCATGATCAGGGAAACAGAGGGATACATGCCCCTTCTTTAGAAGAAGTTGGGCGGTACCCTAACAAGGAGGAGACTTCTGGAAAAGGGGCATAAACCTGGTTCTGCCCACCCAGGAAAAAAACACAACAATAACATAATTTATCTCAGCATTAGGCATGAACCATAGAAACGTGAAGGAAGAGTCCAGCGAAGCTTGAATCAGTGTAGCATGTGGTCCCCGCCACATCCTGGGAGGAGTGCAGAGAATAGCTAGGAGGAGCTGGCCAGCTCCAGCTCCTGTAACTTGAGCCCAGCTAGCTTGGATGCAGCATTGTTTTCACCATGTAGGGAAACTCAAGAAAAAAACCCCACTCCACCGATTCTGATTTTAAAGTCATTGACCTTTTCTGCCTGTCAAGAAACTTTGTTCTTGGAAGGATATTACAGGTAGAAGTTAGGAAGCAGCTTGGGAGAGGGTTTCAGGCTAATATTCACACGACCCTGCTGTTATTAACAAACCGTATACATAGACACAGGGCTTCCCAGGTAGCTCAAATGGTAAAAAATCTGCTTGCAGTCTGGAGGACCCAGGTTTGATTCCTGAGTTGGGAAGATCCCCTGGAGAAGGGCATGGCAACCCACTCTGGTATTCTTGCCTGGAGAATTCCATGGACAGAGGAGCCTGGTGGGCTACAGTCCATGGGGTTGCAAAGAGTCGGATATGACTGAGGGACTAACACACATGCTAAGTCACTTCAGTCGTGTCCGACTCTGTGCGACCCCATAGATGGCCTCCTACCAGGCTCCTCTGTCCCTGGGATTCTCCAGGCAAGAACACTGGAGTGGGTTGCCATTTCTTTCTCCAATGCATGAAAGTGAAAAGTAAAAGTGAAGTCGCTCAGTCGTGTCCAACTCTTTGCGACCTCATGGACTGCAGCCTACCAGGCTCCTCCATCCATGGGATTTTCCAGGCAAGAGGACTGGAGTGGGGTGCCACTGCCTTCTCCACTATGTAGACACAATATACCCTTATATGTACACAGTATACCCCCAAAGCAATCTTTTCTCCTGTTTGTTCATTACTATGACTCTTAGTTCTAGATTTGGCTTTTGTGTTCTCTGATAGTAATACTGCTGCTACTGCTGCTAAGTTGCTTCAGTCGTGTCCGACTCTGTGCGACCCCATAGATGGCAGCCCACCAGGTTCCCTCGTCCCTGGGATTCGCCAGGCAAGAACACTGGAGTGGGTTTCCATTTCCTTCTCCAATGCGAGAAAGTGAAAAGTGAAAGTGAAGTCGCTCAGTTGTACCTGACTCTTAGCAACCCCATGGACTGCAGCCTACCAGGCTCCTCCATCCATGGGATTTTCCATGCAAGAGTACTGGAGTGGGGTGCCATTGCCTTCTCTGTCTCTGATAATAAGAGCTAACACTTCAAAATCTTCACTGCAATCCAGTAAGTTAGGTTCTATAGTAGGATATTCTTTGTCCCTATAGAGAAAGAAACACGCAGTGAGGTGGGTCAGTTTGACGTGGTCTCACAGGGTGTGAGTGGTAGATGGAGGATTCGAGACCAGACTCTTTGACCTTGAAGCCCTCTCTCTTAACTGCCCCAGTTCTACCTTTCTTAATCTGCCCCATTTGAACCTGTGCATTATTTTCCATCTCTCTTGGGAGTGAGGCGAAGAGAAATGGCCATTGTGGGAGTTCTTAGTGTTCACGTTCCAGCTCTTCTCCCGAGCTGTCTACCGCCCCTCCCTAACTCCAAAAGTGTGTCCTTTAGCCGAACAGGCTGCAGATTCCAAGCCTTGAGTCAATGCAGTGCCGCGGCCCTCTGCTTTGTGGCTTCATGTGCAGATCTGGGCTGTGGCTGCAGGCTGAGGTGACATCTTGTTCATCTGGATACCTGAGGGTGCTGCGGCTTGAAATCTTGTTTGCCATCGTGAAAAGTATTTGAAAGGAGGAAAGAAGAAGGTTGACTGATTGCTGAGACCCTCAGATTGCTGAGTGTGAGTGCGGGCTGCAGGAGGCACAGGGAAATTCAAGCGCTGGCTCTTTTCCAAGAATTTCACCTTCTCCTGGGTTTTCAGACCCTGAAGTAAATAGAATATACCCACCAGCTATAAAAAATGACTGAAGAACAATTCTGCATGATGTTCCATTGTTTTTTTTAGTTGTGGTAAAACATATATAATATGAAATTTATGGTTTTGGACATTTTAAAATGTACGATTTGGTGGTATTAAGTACATTCCCAGTGTTCTGCAACCTTCACCAATATCCATCTCCAGAACTTTTCCTTATCCCAAACAAACTCTGCATCCAGAAACAGTAACTTTCCATTCCCTCCTCCCACCAGACACTAGTAATCTCTATTCTAGTTTCTGTCTGTTTGAATTTGCCAGTCGTAGGCTCTCATATAAGTGGATTTACCTAATATTTGTCCTTTTGTATCTGACATTTAACTTAATGTCATGAATGTTCACCCATGTGGTAGATGTGTCACAATGCCATTCCTTTTTAAGGCTGAGTAAATCCCATTGTGTATATGACATTTTGTTTATCCATTTATCTGTTGATGGACATTTGGGTGGTTTCCACCTTTTGGCTGCTATAAATAATGCTGCCTTCAGGATTAGTGTCTGTTTTAGCCCCTCCTTTCAATTCTTTTGGGTGCATACCTACAAGTGGAATTGCTGGATCACATAGTAATTCTGCGTTTAATTTTTTGAGTAACAACCAAAGCATTTTCCATAGTAGTTACACCATTTTATGCTCGTTTATGCACTATTTTAAGTAAGTTACTTTGTTAAATTTTTATTGATGTGTAGTTAAATTACACTGTTCATTTTGTTTTGTTTTTATAATAGCCACCCTGATGGGTGTGAAGCGGTATCTTATTGTGGTTTTGAATTGCATTTCCCTGGTTAGTGATGTTGAGCATCATTTACTGTACTTTTCATTGGCCATTTGTATATCTTTTTAAAGAAATGTCTAGTTAAGTCCTTTGTTCATTTTAAATTGGTTTTGTTTGTTTGTTTTTGAGCTGTAGGAATTCTTTATATATTTTGACTATTAATTCCTTACCTGATATATGATTTGCAATATTTTTCCTCATTCTGTGGATTTCCTTTTCACTCTCTTGATAGTGACACACACAAGTTTTTAATTTTGATGAAGTCAAATTCATCTGTTTTTTTCTTTTGCTGCCTGTGTTTCTAGTATCATATCCAGTAAATCACTGCCAAATGCAGTGTTATGAAAACTTTACCCCATGTTTTCTTCTAAGAGTTTTGTTGTTTTAGTTCTTTGTTCCATTTTGAATTAATTTTTGTGTATAGTATAAGAACTCAAATTCATTCTTTTACATGCAGATATCCAGTTTTCCTATCATTACTTGTTGAAAAGGCTGACCTTTCCCCATTGAATGGTCTTGACACTTCTGTGAAAAATCAACTGATCACATAGAAAAACCTTTCCATTCTATTTGTGAGCATCAGTTGGCTTGAAAGAATTAATCTCTGATAGTGCTTAAAAATTATTACCTAGAGCAGCAAACATATTTTCTTGAATAAGTATTATTTTTCAGTCTATTTACTCTGAGTGAGAATATCTCTAATATACTTTTATCCACTTGTTATTGATATTTATTTGTTAATGGTGCATGGATGGAGGAGCCTGGTAGGCTGCAGTCCCTGGGATCGCTAAGAGTCAGATACGACTAAGCGACTTCACTTTCACTTTTCACTTTCATGCATTGAAGAAGGAAATGGCAACCCACTCCAGTGTTCTTGCCTGGAGAATCCCAGGGACGGGGGAGCCTGGTGGGCTGCCGTCTATGGGGTCGCACAGAGTTGGACACGACTGAAGCAACTTAGCAGCAGCAGCAGCAGCTGTCATTTTACATTTAAATCCTTTATCTCCCTGCAGGGTAAATTGTGACTTCTTCATGGAATAATCCTGAAATTTTCAGGTGAGTACTTGGAAGAGTCTAGGGTTTTTGTAAAACTGTGACCTTGGACTGTGGCAGAGAAGGAGGCATAGAGCAGCTAACGCCTTGTTCTGTTGGAAGTTGACACCAAATGGCTCTGCTATAAATGTAATTTCTATGACATTGATGTCACGATGACTGCATATGCCTTTACTCCTTGGGGGTATATTTTGGGCATCTGAAAATCCATGTTTGTTGTACTTTGAAGTTTTTAGATTGTTTACACAAATGATGTCTTATATGGTTTTTATGACCACCCTATGAAGTAAGCCAGTTAGGCCTGTCTATCTATAGCTTTATATGTGTGTATACATCTATGTATATGTCTATGTAATTAGTTTATATGTATCTAAGTATATGTCTGTTAGATCACACCCAGATCTCTCAGCCAGTCAAGGGAGGCCAGAACGTGGCACCTGCTCTTCTAAATGAAATTGTTTCTAGACATGGAATGTTGGCAGTCTTCTCCTTCCCGACTATGGAGAGATGAGTGTCAGGCACAATGACAGAGAGGTACCCTAAGTGCAATATTTCTCAGTACTTTCCCATTATAAATGGCAGGCCAAGAGCTACCCGAAAAAAACAAAAAAAAAAAAAAAAAAAAAACTTTAGCCATGGAGAAGGAAAGATCTCTGGCTCTGGCCTTCTCCCCACAAGATTTCTGGTTTTACAGGGAGATGGCAGGCAATGGGATGTTCGCACTCGTGAATCATATCACATGCTGAAGGCAGAAGGTCCCCACAGAGAACAACCCTCTCGTCTCCCAGGTGAATAAACCCGGGTCCAGGGAAGGGAAGGATTTCCTCCTGGTCAGGCTGCTGGCAAAGGGCAGAGCGGGACTGGCCCCGCCTCCTGGTCCTAACCGGAGCCCTTCCTGGCATGCACTCTGCACTCCTGTTTCATAGCTCCCTTCTCTGGCTCCTCATTTCTGCACACGGGCTGTCGTTATTTTTAGATACCAGGATGAATCCCCAGTCATCTTGAATAAGAAGTACGAACCTAGACTAGCTCATGAAATTGTCCTGAATCTTTTTTTTTTCCCATAAAGGAGAACAATTTAAATCTTGGGCATAGTATCTTTATACAAATAGAAGAAAAAACTGCCTCATTTGACAGGCTATCTACTGTGATTAATGCAATCATTATAAATAAGTAATTTCTTTTTGACCATGCCACATGGCTTGCCAGATCTTAGTTCCCTGACCAGGGATTGAACCTGGGCCATGGTAGTGAAAGTGCTGAGTCCTAAGACCACCAGAGAATTCCCTAAGCAACTAATTAATAAAAGGATCTAATATCAAGCTCAGAAGGAATCCAAGAAGACATAATTTACTGACTAATTGCCTGATACATTTATTTTTATTTTTCCTTGTACACATTTTTGAGTATGTGTCAAGCATGGTGATTTGTACTGTGGATGCATAGTGATGGGCAAACCTTTGTCCACGTCCTTCCCTCCGCCAAAAGCCCTTTGAAATTCAGATGTCCACAAGAGGCCAATGGAATGAGCTGCTGATTCATGAGTGAAGTCAGAACCAACACAAATATTGATCATACAGGTCAAGTTTCTTCCAGATTTTGAGACCTGAGGTTGACTTATCTATTGGTCAACTGGTTCTACTGGTCAGAGGCTTCCTCCTCCCTATGGTGGGAAGGACTGCTTTTCTGGAAGCTTTGGTTGGTGTGTATCTGAGGGTGCCTTTAAGGATGCAGTTAGGGAGGGTGGGTGATACCAACACTTTGAATGAGACATCTGGGCCACGTGGCCTCAGTTATCAGACAGCAGTCAATTCATCCTCTGGAAGAGACTCACCCACACTTGTTCACAGCATCCCAACTCTTGCTTCAGAGTCTCACCTTAGCGAGGATTGGAGTTGGTGGTGAAATGGGATGGTAGGGAGGACTGGATAGGAAAGAGTCAAGTCACAGCTGGCTAAAATGTGGGCCTCTTCAGGTAATTATAGGGGCAAAGGAACCCTCTGCTCTGATAGATCGTGTCATCAGTCTAGGCCTGGAAGGAACACGGAGATTTCATCAAATCTATTCCAAGGCTTCTAAGCAGGATTGCATTACCAGCCATACACCCATCCCCAGGAGGAAGCAGTCTGCTCTTTCTAAAAATATCTTGAGATTTCATTAACACATTGTCCCTTTTAATATACACCACTGTCTTACTATCACCCTAGGGAAGGGTTTTTTTTTTTCCTTTTGTCTAATCTAATTCCTTACAGCTGCAGTTTCTTCTGCTTTTTTTTCTTGTAGTTCAGCAGCTATAAAGAGACACTAGCCGGCCACCCGTGCAGCATTCCTTTGTGGCAGACAATGGCACTTGGGAAATGCCACACGCATTAGAAGCAGACGCGGATTGTCTGAGGAGCCTGTTCAGTGGAAACGCCAACTGAAATCGCACAGGATCACGAACATTCTACTTACTTCAAGGGGCTGGAAGAGAGGGGAGGAAGAAAAAGCCTGAGCGTCATTTTCCAACAGGCCCGGGCTGCTATAAATACGCGCAAGGCCCCAGAGACAGCATGGGTGGGTGGGAGCTGTATGGGTGCCTGGCGAGCTCTGCTTGGGCCAGCTCCCTGCCTCATCTTTGGCAGAACTGAGTGCTGGAGGGTTGACTTTGTACAGGGGGAGTCTGAGGTCCCTATTTCCATTGTGCACCCCTGGTGTCTAGAAGGGATGGTGGTCTCTGCCGATTCAACAGCGGTGGGGGCTGTTCACGTGGCGGATGTGGGCTTCATTGTGGACTTGGATCTGGTTGGTTGGGGGATGGACCGGGGCCTCCAGGACCGCATCCTGCTTTGCTTTGCAGAAGCATCAGAGGGCTGGGAAAGAAGCTGTGAAATACACGTGTTGGCTGCCACAGTTTAACAGATGAGGAAACAGAGGCAGCGAGAGAGAGTCACACAGAGAGATAAGGATTATCAAGAATTATTTGGTTGTTTACAGGAGAAACCCATTGGGACAAGGCTGGAGTTACAACAAGGCTAAGGCTGCAGGGCAGGAAGTGCACAGGGCTTCAGAAGAGACTGGAACCAGGATCTTAAAACCTTTAGAAATGGCGATTTTTTTTCTCTTCTTCTTTGTCTTAGTATTTATTTGGCTTCACCGGGTCTTAGCTATGACATGTGGAATCCAGTTCCTTGACCAGGAATTGAACCCTGCGTTTCCTTCATTGGGATCTTGGAGTTTTAGCCACCAGGCTACTAGGAAAGTCCCCAAACTGAGATTTCTTATTCTCATTCTTCCTCTCTCTTGGGGCAGCCTAGGGCAGAGTCCTTTATCCTTCCACCAGTTGAGGTCTCTCACTTGTAAGAGTGGAAGAATATAAATGGCACAGCCAGAGTATACAGTTGGCAGGTGGTCTGCTGTGCAGTTTCTTGAGTGAAAGTGGCAGTGACCTAAACTATGATGTGTACAAAATTGTGTAATGCACACCTGCACACTGATGCAAAATGGCCCTGGCAGTGGCCCACTTGGTTCCAGAATTCTAAATGAAAAATGTTGCCAAGAATTCTCACTGCAGTCTAGGAAATCCAGGACCCCCACCATCCTGGCCAGTATAGGTTACGAGCCAGGGATCTGGGTCAGAGACTCTGGGTTTGATGAAACTCTGGGTTTGCCACTTCTCAGCAATGGGGCTTTGGACAAATAAAATATAGTAAGTGTTTAAGAAGTATAAGCTACTTCATCACTACTGCTCTTACAGCCATGGTAATCTCGTCCTCGTCTTTGACCCCACGTTTGTGGTTCTAGTTCTCCCTCCAGATGCAGTGGCACATTTCTGGCTCCAAGATGCATCTCCTGACTTTACTCCCCTTTCCACCTCAGCTTGTCCTTAGCTATTTGATACAGGACATAGGAATTCCTTTTCATAAAACTCATCACCAACCTTCTCTATAGTTGCTGTGCCTTTGTGCATGCTAAGTCGCTTCAGTTGCATCTTGCTCTTTGTGACCGAGTGGGCAGTAGTCCACCAGGCTCCTCTGTCCGAGGAATTTCTCAGGCAAGAATACTGGAATGGCTTGCCATTTTCTCCTCCAGGGGATCTTCCTGACTCAGGGATCAGACCCACATCTCTTATGTCTCTGGCTTTGACAGGCAGGTTCTTTACCACTGGCACCACCTGGGAAGCCCCTGTAGCTGCTTAATGTCTTTTTATGGAAAAATATTTTAGCATTTTTGAATGATAAGTCGAAACAGGAACCAACCATTGAGTATTCATAAAGAAATGGACCAAATCTAAAACATCTCACCAGGAATCCACTCCTTGGTGCCATTGACCAAGGTGTCTGAGTGGTGAAACTAAGCCAGGGTCCACTGGGAATTTTTTGCTTGTCTTTCGGTGAGTTGGGCAGATAGTGTATTCCGAATATTTCTGAGCCTATTGTTTGATGCTATTTTGAATTCCCTCACACGTGGAATTTATTCCTATTCTTAGCACTCGCACGAGCACCCGGGGGTATTTGCACATGTTTTCACGGAACCAACTGTAGTGTATTAACAGATCCTTGCATGTGCTTTCCAGAGCACTCAGATCCAGCTGACCCTCCGACTCAGTCCCCATTCCCTGCATAATCTCTAGCCTGGGCTGTGCTGACCACACCTTTCTGGAAAACTTGGACCAAGGAACCTGGAAAACTTGGACCAAGGAACAAATCCAGTTCAGGATCGCCCGATCCCACCAGCAGCGACAGGTCTCTATTAGTGGGTGAGCCACACAAATTAAATGTGGATGCCAGGAAGGGGGTTCTCAGAAAAGTTTTAATTGGAAGAATACAGCACAAACGTACATGATTAAAAGCATTGCCTAGAGTTCCTGAGCAATGTAGAATTTTTTTTTAAACCCAAAGCCTGGTCCTTCTGTGCTGATTAAAGGATACTCTTGTCAAGCTGCACAGTGGTGGTGGTGTGACAGCCTAATGCCTGAGCGTGAACAAAAAAATCCGAGGCTCAGACCCCACTCACTCTGCTCTTCCAGTTGATGCAACGAAGCCTTCCGACGTGCTAGTATGCCAGGCCCTGCAGGGAAGGAGAAACAATTGCCCACGCAGGTCACGGGGAGGTGGGGCGCAGTGTCTTGCAGCAATGCTCTCAGTGGTACAAGAAAGCCTCTAAAAACTCTCCCAAACCCTAGAAGATTCAGCCCAAATTAAGGACTTTGTTAGCAGCAGATTGCCAAAGCTTTTCCTCCTTTTATTTCTTATGTCGACTTGCCACAAGCTGCACAAAAGGAACCTATTTCTCCTTCTGCCCACAGATTCCTGCCTCAGAAGCCTTTCCAAGAAATCATCCAATTCTTTCTAAAATGTAAGGGCTTTCTTTCTCCGTCCTTTGTGCTGTTTATCTTGGTAATTTCTTTCCATTTTTAGTTTGTTTTTTTTTTTTTTTTCCCCTGCCTACCCGAAGTTAAGCACATGGCTTACTTACAATGAGAGGAAGATTGTACCATCTCGATGCTGTGACCAAGACAGACGGGTTCCAGGCCTCGCTGTTTGTAATCATGCACAGCAGAGGAAAAGGTATTTACTTAAGGTTAAGGACAAGTTGTCCATAGTCGGAATGATTAATCACCTCCCGGTTTATGAAAAATGATGGGGCTAAGAAGCAGAATTTGAAGGGAGCTGAAAGGTTGAATTATATGCTAGCAGGTGAGGTGGGAGCCTGCGAAAAATGAATATATTTCCATGGTGAGTCTGTGTGTGGAACATCTAAAGACACAGCTACTCTACAAAAATATATCGGGAAAACATTACCCTATCTGCAGCCACAGTAACTTCTCTGTTATTAGTTTCTTTTTTTTTCATTATTAAATTAAATTTTATTTTGCTTAACTTTACAATATTGTATTGCTTTTGCCATACATCAAGATGGATCCGCCACAAGTATACATGTGTTCCCCATCATGAACCCTCCTCCCTCCTCCCTCCCCATACCTTCCCCCTGGGTCGTCCCAGTGCACCAGCCCCAGGCATCCGTTATCAGGCATTGTACCTGGACTGGCGACTCGTTTCAGATATGATATTATACATATTTCAATGCTATTCTCCCAAATCATCCCACCCTCTCCCGTTCCCAGAGTCCAAAAGTCTGTTCTATACATCAGTGTCTCTTTTGCTGTCTCATAAACAGGGTTATTGTTACCATCTTTCTAAATTCCATATATATGTGTTAGTATACTGTATTTGTGTTTTTCTTTCTGGCTTACTTCACTCTGTATAATAGGCTCCTTTAACAAACAATCCAGGTAAACTCAGGTTTTCTTAGTTTCTTTTACACTGTTATATACCCTTGAAATGTCACCCAAAGGTATTTTGCTAACAGATCATAGAATCAAATGGAAAATCTCTTAAACACAGCTCCAAAAAAAGTCCCATGGTGCAATGTGTACAAAATAAAAGCTCTACCTGTGACCACTTCCCAACTGAAGGTGGTGGCTTGTTATACAAATAAAATCGATTTTGAACTGGTTCTGCTGAAAACCGCAAACAGGCCAATAATAAACACAGCACACCTTCAAGCTGGCTCATATACATCTTGTCAGAGTGGAGGATATCTTGGTACGGCTGATCACATAGAAGCCAGTGATCCTGAAGTGTAGAGAAGGAAAGTGGAGAGAGACTTCATATCTGTCTGTCCTGGTCTAAGAGAGGAGCATCTGCTTATGAATTTGATCAAAGATATCCTGGAGTGAACGGCCCTTTTTCCTGTTCCCTCCTAGGGAGTCATTCTGGACACTTCCACGAGTCTTCATCTCTACCTCTAATTGGCCAACAGAACCTGTAGAACCCACCTCTCAGTAACCCCCTCCTTCCCACTTCACCTGATGTGGCCTTAGCCTGGCCTGTGACATCTCTTCCTTAGCTCGAGCAGCCAGCTTGCCCTCTTCTCTGCAGTCCCTGCTCTAGCATTGCTGGCTTTACCTGTTCTCCAGCCAAGCGGAACTTTCTGGAATACAAAGCTACATGCCACTTTAACAGCCTTCAATGGGTTCCGGTTCTTGCAAAGGTGGATTAAGTGCATACCACCTCCATGTCTCCCAGCAACTACAGTTAAAAGTCCCTGGAGAAGATGGATCAAGTAGCTCCTGGAGGAGATACAGAAGTAAAATGATAGCAAGCAGACTGGGGGAAAATAAAGCAGTACTCCAAGTATCACGGAACGGGGAGCAGATGCGGCCACAAGAAGAACATGACAGAACAGGGAGATGAAAGCTGGATTTCTAGCTAGTGGACCAGAAAGGGTGGTGCTTGGGAGCTGGAAAGTTCCAGGGAGGTCAAGGTAGCAATCCTATAAAGTTGTGTACGAACCTCTGGCTCAACGCCGAGCTGCACATGCATAGATCTAACTCCAACTTCTGAACGTGTAAAATGAACAAGATTTGGGGGGCTGAAGACGTTTGAAAGACCTGCCATGAAAACTACCCAGTAAGAAATTCTTAGAAAGACAAAAAGATTGTTAAGGATACATCTAAAATTTAATTTGAAGCCATTTTGCTATTTTTAACAGGACCCCTTCAAAATAGGTTTTATCACTACCCCTTTCTCATCCACCATCCTTCTGTAAAAAGCTTTCATTACTTGCCATCCTTGTGTGAGGGGGAAAATCAAGGAAAAGTAGTGATTTGTGTGTGTGTGTGTGTGTGTGTGTGGCTCAGATGGCAAACTGTCCAATAAAGAGTCCTGCTCGCCCTTCCACAGCACAGCGCTGTTGCTGAGAATCAGTTGCTCCACCAAGAGTCCATTTCTCAGCCCCTCCTGATTCTAGGTAGGACAATGTGGTTGTCTGATGGTCACCAAAGGAAGGTAAGCAAAAGTTGTTGTTGTTGTTCAGTCGCTCAGTTGTGTCCAACTTTTGGACTACAGCCAGGCTTCCCTGTCCTTCACCATCTCCCGGAGTTTGCTCAAACTCATGTCCATTGAGTGAGCAAAAGGGATGCGTGTCAATTCCCAGAAAGCAGCTAGAAAGCAGTTGTTCCTTCTCTACTCCACTACCTGCTCCCCCAACTGGATGTAGACGTCTCCTTGAACCTGAGAGAGGGAAGGAATCGTTGCTTATCACGGAGAAAAACCGCCTGCCAGCTGGAAACATTCACCTTTGACTATTACTTGAGTGAAACATAAATCCTCATCTATAGACTTTGTTCCATGGTAGTTAGCATGACCCTGAGCATAACAATTATGCACTTGGGTGAGTCAGTGCCACTGCTGGCACAGAAGAGCTTGAGGGTGGGGGAGAAGAAAGCATGTGAGACCAAGGGTTCCATTCAGGCCAGAAGGAGCCTTTAGGACAGAGAGCCTTGGAAACACGCAGAAACTTTGATATGGGCATAGGGCTGCCTACTAGACGTGGCCTAGGGAGTTGTGGCTAATTTTATGTAAACCTCCATGGACAGAGTGACCTCGGCTGATGGCTCGCTCGCCTCTGCTGCTTTTTGACAGCAAGATGCAGTGCTTTGCCTTTCAAAGCTGTCCTAATACCTGGGGTACAGAAGGACTCTCTCAAAAGATGTTTAGTGTCAAAGATATTCTGCTGTAAATGCTTATGCAGAATAAAAGATCCTTTCAGACAGCGAATAAGCATTGCCTAATGTGTCCATTTCACTAAGCTTAGATTTTTATGTGCCACTCTTTTAAAAAGTGGGACTCACCAGAAATGGGCCAAAATCCTATTTTAAGGACAAATATAATTGAACCTTCTTTCTTCTCAATCTTCGGCCCCAAGAACTCAGGACACGGATGGATTGAGGGAGATATACAGTCTTCTCCTTTGCAGCTTCCTCTCTGAAGGACTGTTCAAAGAGTTCCTTCTCTTTGCCCTTGTTGACTGATTCACACTTAGGGGATTAATTTTGGGGTGGAAGTTGTGGACCAGCCCACGCTCCCACAGTCACCTGAGAAGGCACTGAATTCGGTTCCAGGGGTTCATAGAGGAAATGGGTGTCACATGCCCTGGAACTGGAGAACAGGCACTGACCTGGGAGCAGAGAAGGGGAGCAGGGCGAGCCTGATCTGATCATCACGTGAGTGCGTGCTGAGTCGCTTCAGTCGTGTCTGACTCTTTGCAACCCTATGGACCATAGCCTGCCAGGCTCCTCTGTCCATGGGATTCTCCAGGCCAGAATACTGGAGTGGGTTGCCATACCCTCCTCCAGGGGATCTTCCCAACCCAGGGATCGAACCCATGTCTCTTATGTCTCCAATCATAATAGAATCTCCCTGACACAGCCTGGACGCACGCTGGCCACCCAGGAGTGGGGCTGACCCAGCCTCACCCGCCAGCTGCAGGGCTCTTGGCTCCCTCGGAGGCCTGTGCTCGGATCGGGTGACTCATGGTGGTAGGACGTACCCAGGACTAATATAACCTCTGCGGGCTTCCATCAGATTCTGGGTGCATTCTCCATGTTACCCGAGCATCTGTTTCCGTGGCTGACCTCTAGCCGCCCCCAGACAGCATCACCTGAGTGATCGCTTCACATCTCTGTGCCCAAGAACTTATGTCCCTGCATTTCTGAAGAGGCTCCTGGACATCAAAAGGCACATTTTTTTGCAATGTGGTGGAACAGGAAGTTCCTCTCCCCCCCCCTCCCCCTCCTCCCCCCCCCCCTCCTCCCCCCCTCCTCCCCCCCTCCCCCCTCCCCCCCCCCCCCCCTCCCCCCCCCCTCCCCCTCCTCCCCCCTCCCCCTCCTCCCCCCTCCTCCCCCTCCTCCCCCCTCCTCCCCCTCCTCCCCCCCCCCCCCTCCTCCCCCCCCCCCCCCCTCCTCCCTCCCCCCCTCCCCCCCCCCCCCCTGAACCTTTATGTAAGCCTATTTCTTCAGCCTCTCCCTTTCCTTTCCCCCTTGACTTCCCATCTAAAGCATCTCTGCCTGAGCCATCGAGCCCCCTCAGCCCTGGTGTCCCCCTTGTTTATCTGCTTCCCCGTCTACCTCATTCCAACTTGATGCTCCTACTTTTTAAAATGTTAAGTGGATGACCATCTCATGGGGTCCACAAACCAAGATGTAAACCTGGATGTGCAGGGCTTACTATTGATAAATATCTATTTGTCGTGATAGGAACTAATGTATTTTCAGAATTCTTTTTAATTTTTTAATATAATTCATTTATGTGATAGGAACTAATGCATTTTCAGAATTGTCTATTAATTTTTTTATTTAATTTCTTTCTTTTTGATTGCGCTGGGTCTCTGTTGCTGTTCATGGGCTTTCTGTAGGTGAGGTGCCCGGGCCTCTCGTTGTTGTGGCTTTTCTTGTTGCAGAGCACAGTAGTTGTGACACATGGGCTTAGTCGCTGTGTGACACGTGGGATCTTCTGGAACCAGGGATCAAACTCATGTCCCCGGCATTGGCAGGCGTATTCTTAACCACTGGACCACAGGGAAGTCCTAGAATTGTTTTTTGTGCATATTAGGCTTTATTGTAAGTGGCTCAAAAACTGTGCTAAGTTTCCCTTTCCCAGCCAGCCATATGCTTGTGGTGTCAGATGGTTCTGGAAGGACATTGGGCTTCCTCCTCCCCAGTGGGAGGGAATGGGGGAGCTGATCCTGGCTTCCTGCCTGCAGTGGGGGGCCCTGACCTCTGCTCTGACCTTAGGAATGGCTGTTGCAAGTTCCCTCGAGAGCCACACTGAGCCCCTGGCCATGGATCAGTGCTGAGGACTCCGTCCTGTACCAGGAGAGCCCAGCGACTCTGCTGAGGTGCCTGGGACACCTGTGTGTGTGTCTCCCACTCTGGGGGCAGCCTATGAACCACGCAGCAGCTCCCACAGGCCATAGCTCTGGCAGAGTCAGCATAGAACAGGGTTCAAATCCCTGTTCTGTGGCTCACTCTCCTCTTCAGCTGTGTGACCTTGGAAAGCCGTTCACCCTCCCTGGGCTCCAGTTTCCTCACTGTTAAACTGGGATAATCTATGCAAATTACACACCCCTGTGCTTTGTACATTGCTGGTGGAGAACGTGTTTTTTTCCTGTCTCTTTGCCTCCACTGTAACCACAGCCCCTCCTCCTCCTGCCCATCCCCTCCAGCCTGCCCTGGAGGGGCAGCCTGGGCCACAGGTTTTCCTTTCCTTTTCCTCTCTGGGGCTGGAGTGAGTCGACTGTTACAAGCACACAGTTCATTAGCAGGCAAATGGACAGGTGATACTTCCTGCTGGCAAAATAAGCAGCTTGAGAGCAGGCAAATGTGAGGGCTTAATGCCAGGGCGAGGAGCCGAGGGGCCCAGGGGAGGGAAGAGCAGTTAATGTAACCCCAGACAGACAGATGTGCTCAAAAGCACCTGTCTGACAGCTTTCCCTGCATGGAGACCAAGGGAGGATCCATGGGGATGTGGTTGAACATTTCACATCATGAGGACCCTGTAGACAGGGTGCAGCTGGGAGGGAGAGGGACTTCGGGGCCTGGGTGTGAACGGGCATGCGGTGGTCTAAAAAGGGAGCGTGGATCACAGGAAGCAGATTTAGAGGGGGCTGTCGGACAACCTTCTCTTGACTTGCTTGTGGCTTTTCCACCTGCCCTCCTCTCAAAAGCAAGAGAGACTCAGCCCCACCCCTGCAGGAGTAGATCTTTTTCTTTTGTTGTTGTGGGTCAATTGCTCAGTCTGACTCTTTGCAACCCCATGGACTGCAGCATGTCAGGCTTCCCTTATTTGGCTACGCCAGATCTTAGTTGCAGCACGTGGGATCTAGCCCCCTAATCAGGGATCAAACCTGGGCCCTGTGCACTGGGAGCATGGAGTCTTAGCCATCAGGGACGTCCCAGGAGTGGATCTCTGATAGGACATGATAAGCCAACCTAGGGTGTCAGTTCTGCCCACTGTGACCCTGGAGGAACCAGATCCAGCTGGGAGCCCCCTCCCCTGGAGCAGAGACCCGATCTCACTCCCTGTCTCCGTCCTGCGCCCCGTCTCCTGGACCCATGTTACTGGCCCTGTGTGTCTGGCCACCTGCTCCCTGGCCGCCCAGCACGGAGGTGGCCCTGTTCTGCTTTGCAAGACAAACAGAGGAACAGATGGATGGGGCCTGATGACAGGCCGGGGACAGCTGTCCCAGCTGCCTTCTCCTGTGTGTCCCACCACCTGACACTCATCTGCGAGCTTTAAGGTGGGGGGTGGGGGTGGAAGACCCCACAGCAACAGTGACCAGATGGAGTGTCTTGCTAAGGCCCTCTCTTCCATTCAGCTGTTGGGACTGACTTCCTCATCTGCCAAACCAGGAAATAGGGGTTCAAGGTCAGGGAACAAGGCATGAGATAAGGGACACTCTTAGACAAACAGCAAGTCTACTGGCCCGACTCTTCGGTGGCTGGGTCATTTGTTTTTCTTGCCATGATCGTGTCAGGAAGGTGGGATATCACACTGGATACCCGAAGCCCCCAGAGTTCAGTGACTCCAGCTCTTCCGGCTGCACTTGTGGAGGATCCAGGGACAGTTCAAATAAATCCTTGGCTCTGCCCAGCTCTGTCTCCCCTAAATCCTCCCAGGCTCAGGCAGGTCCTTGCAGGTTATAGTTACCTTTGTCCACATGTGCTCTTGCAAGTACACTGGCCTAGGGCAGCCATCAAGAAGTCTGAGTAGAATGGACGGAAATACCACACTGGTGTCTGGCTTAACTCCCAGCAGCAAAGTCTCTGGAGTTCCATTCTGGTTGGAGAGGCCCCGAGTGGTGTCTTGGAGCCTCATGGGTTCCCATGCCAGTTTTCCTGGGACATAAAATCACAAAATTGAACGCCTGGGGTTGGGGGTTAGTGCTCTTTCATTAGAGCTCTTTCTGGCCTTTTTCCTCACCTATCTTCTCTTCCTCTCCTCTTTCTGCTGAGGGTTCTGCCACCAACCTCTGTGTGGATGGCCCAAGGGGGACTTAAGTGATGCTGGGCTTTGCTCACTCAGCATTGTCCCTCCTTCAGACCCAGGCCAGGGTCTCAGGACCATGCTCAGTCTCCTTGACTCTCACTGCCTACATGCTGTCTGCTCCTGTTGATCCTTTGCCCCAAAGGTCAAGAAACAGTTATAGCTCCCTGGCCCCCAGAGGCTGTTATATCCTGTGGAAATAAGCCGATCACTGATGAATTCCAGTGGACCAAGTCCTTAGTTCCTATAGAAAAAGCCTATCTGCACAGGCAAACTTGTTTTATTGCACTTCACTTCACTGTGCTCTGCAGATACTGTGTTTTTTCCAAATTGAAGTTTTTGTGACAACCTTGCTGTAAGCAGGTGTATTGGCGCCATTTTTTTCAATGGCATTGGCTTGCTTTGTGTCTCTGTGATACATTTTGGTGATTCTCGTGATATTTCAAACTTTTTCATTATTATTATATTTATTATGGTGATTTGTAACATGTGATCTTTTGATCTCACTGCTCTGACTCTCTGAAGGCTTAGACGATGGTTAGCCTTTTTTCAGTTCAGTTCAGTTCAGTCACTCAGTCGTGTCTAACTCTTTGCAAACCCATGGATTGCAGCACACCAGGCTTCCCTGTCCATCACCAACTCCAAGAGCTTACTCAAACTCATGTCCATTGAGTTGGTGATGCCATCCAGCCATCTCATCCTCTGTCGTCCCCTTTTCCTCTTGCCCCCAATCCCTCCCAGCATCAGAGTCTTCTCCAATGAGTCAACTCTTCGCATGAGGTGGCCAAAGTATTGGAGCTTCAGCTTCATCATCAGTCCTTCCAATGAATATTCAGGACTGATTTCCTTTAGAATGGATTGGTTGGATCTCCTTGCAGTCCAAGGGACTCTCAAGAGTCTTCTCCAGCACCACAGTTTAAAAGCATCAATTCTTTGGTGCTCAGCTTTCTTTACAGTCCAACTCTCACAGCCATACATGACCACTGGAAGAACAATAGCTTTGACTAGATGGACCTTTGTTGACAGAGCAATGTCTCTGCTTTTTAATATGCTGTCTAGTTTGGTCATAGCTTTTCTTCCAAGGAGCAAGCATATTTTGATTTCGTGGCTACAGTCACCATCTGCAGTGATTTTGGATTTTTTAGCAGTATTTAAAAATTACAATATGTACATGGTTTTAGACATAATGCTATCACACACTTAATAGACCTACAACATAGTGTAAACATATAACTTTTATATGAACTGGGAAACCAAAAATTCATGTGACTGACTTTATTGCAATACTCACTTTCTTGTGATTTGAAACCAAACCCACAATATCTCCGAAGCCTGCCTATAGATTATTCTGTTTAGAGAGGTTTCTTGATTCCTTTAGTTAAAAATGTTTCCCATCTGAATGAAGAAAAGTCATTACCAAAATTAGGGTTGTGTTTTTGTGTGACTTTTCTTCTTTCTGCCTCTGTTATGTGAAGAGGGTAGCATG
The DNA here is from genome assembly GCA_935064755.1 of Tragelaphus eurycerus. Lineage (NCBI taxonomy): Eukaryota > Metazoa > Chordata > Mammalia > Artiodactyla > Bovidae > Tragelaphus > Tragelaphus eurycerus. Next base: position 2,228,524 of record CAKXYN010000034.1, on the reverse strand, counting down.
TAAGGTAAGCTAAATAAGCAGGGGAGATAGATGCCTCTTTACAAGCTCTGTCAGTCGAAAGGACATGCAGTACCGCGCTGTAGGTAAACCGTGTTTCCACAGGAGAAATGATAGCGGGCTGGAAATCTCAGAGTCATCCTTGAAACCTTGGATGCCATAGGAGTGTTCAGGTGAGTTAGAAAGGGACATACTAATCAGATCAGAAGAAATACAAGGATTAAAGAGACTAAGTGTAAGGCTCAGTAAGACAGGTGCAAATTTGTTCTTGTGTGCTTATTTTTAAAAAATCTTATTTTACTTATGTTTTGATACTCTTTTTAGTGAAACTATTAATTCCACTCTTCTTATGAGCTGTTGTTTAAATGTCTTAATTTTGTTTATAAAAGAATAACTGGATAGAAAAACAAGTGATTATTCTCTTCTCTTCACTAAACCAAAGCTACACAGTCATCAGCAAGACACCACTTACGTAGTACAGGCAGGTCCTCAGGGCAAAGTACCTGAGAGGAAATTGCCAGTTGCCAACTAATGCAAACGACATGACTCATCTCCAGTTAACAGCGTCAGTGTTATTTGATTTTGCATTATCAGTATGATTGCTGAAATGAAAATGATTTTCCTCTCCTGCTTGGCTGGCTCTATCTCCTGGCAATTAATATCTTATGAGAACAAAATTAGCCCAATGAGAGCTAGCATTTATTGACTGTCTGGAACTGTATTAGTCACATTCGTGTAGAATCTCATTTAACTGATCAAGAACCCTATGCAGCAGGCATTATCCTCTCCATCTTGCAAAAGAAGAAAGTGAGACCAAGAAAACATGGAGTCATGGCTCAAGGTCAGAGAGCAGACGAGTGGTGGGCTGGGATTCTGTCTCACAGCTGACCAGACTCAAGGACCCAGGCACTCCTCCAAGTGAGGGAGTTCTTCAGGTTGTGCTTACATCAAAAGTTTTCCTCAGTCTGCCAGAGTTCCTAATTTGTTGTTTTTCAGTCTCTCCGTTCTCTTCAACTCTTTGTGACCCCATGGACTGCAGCACACCAGGCTTCCCTGTCCTTCACCATCTCCCGGAGCTTACTCAAACTCATGTCCATTGAGTTGGTGATGTCATCCAACCATCTCATCCTCTGTTGTCCCCTTCTCCTTCCACCTTCAGTCTTTCCCAGCATCAGGGTCTTTTTCAATGAGTCAGTTCTTCGCATCAGGTGGCCCAAGTATTGGAGCTTCAGCTTCATCATCAGTCCTTCCAGTGAATATTCAGGACTGATTTCCTTTAGGATGGACTGGTTGGATCTCCTTGCAGTCCAAGGGACTCTCAAGAGTCTTCTCCAACACCACAGTTCAAAAGCATCAATTCTTTGGCAGTCAGCCTTCTTTATGGTCCAACTCTCACATCCATGTCTACTGGAAAAATCATAACTTTGACCATTCAGACCTTTGTCAGCAAAGTAATGTCTCTGCTTTTTAATATGCTGTCTAGGTTTGTCATAGCTTTTCTTCCAAGGAGCAAGCATCTTTTCGTTCCATGGCTGCAGTGACCATCTGTAGTGATTTTAGAGCCTAAGAAAATGAAGTCTGTCACTGTTTCCATTGTTCCTTCGTCTATTTACCATGAAGTGATGGGACCGGATGCCGTGATCTTTGTTTTTTGGATGTTGAGTTTTAAGCCAGCTTTTTCACTCTCCTCTTTCACCTTCATCAAGAGGCTCTTTAGTTCCTCTTCACTTTCTGCTATAAGGATGGTGTCATCTGCATATCTGAGGTTATTGATATTTCTCCCAGCAATCTTGATGCCAGCTTGTGCTTCATCCAGCCCAGCATTTCACATGATGTATTCTGCATATAAGTTAAATGCAGGGTGACAATATACAGCCCTGACATACTCCTTTCCCAATTTGAACCAATCTTGTTCCATGTCTGGTTCTAACTCTATACAATCAGCAAAAACAAGATTGGGAGTTGACTGTGGCTCAGATCATGAACTCCTTATTGCAAAATTCAAAATTAAATTGAAGAAAGTAGGGAAAACCACTAGGCCATTCAGGTATGTACTGTGCTGTGTTTAGTTGCTCAGTTGTGTTCTACTCTTTGCGACCCCATGGACTGTAGCCCACTAGGCTCCCCTGTCCATGGGGATTCTGCAAGCAAGAATATTGCAGTGGGTTGCCATGCACTCCTTCAGGGGATCTTCCAAACCCAGGTCTCCCACATTGCAGTCAAATTCTTTACTGTCTGAGCCATCAGGGAAGCCAATTCAGGTATGACCTAAATCAAGTACCTTATGATTACACAATGGAAGTGACAAGTAGATTCAAGAGCTTAGATCTGATAGATACCTGAAGAACTATGGATGGAAGCTTGTAACATTGTACAGGAGGTGGTGAAGAAAACCATCCTCAAGAAAAAGAAATGCAAAAAGGCACAATGATTGTCTGAGGAGGCCTTACAAATAGCTGAGAAAAGAAGAGAAGTTGGAGGCAAAGGAGAGATATATATACCCATCTAAATGCAGAGTTCCAAAGAATAGCAAAGAGAGATAAGAAAGCCTTCCTAAGTGAACAATGCAAAGAAATAGAGGAAAACAATAGAATGGGAAAGACCAGAGATCTCTTCATGAAAATTAGAAATACCAGATGGTAAAAATAACCCTATTTACGAGACAGCAAAAGAGACACTGATGTATAGAACAGACTTTTGGACTCTGGGACTGGGAGAGGGTGGGATGATTGGGGAGAATAGCATTGAAATATGTATAATATCATATCTGAAACGAGTCATCAGTCCAGGTACGATGCCCGATAACAGATGCCTGGGGCTGGAGCACTGGGACGACCTAGAGGGATGGTGTGGGGAGGGGGGAGGGAGGAGGGTTCAGGATGGGGAACACGTGTATACTGGTGGCGGATCCATCTCGATGTATAGTAAAAGCAACACAATATTGTAAAGTTAAGCAAAATTTAAAAAACACACACACACACACAAAATAAAATAAAAATAGCTTAAAAAAAAAAAAAAAAAAAGAAATACCAAGGGAACATTTCATGCAAGGATGGGCACAATAAAGGACAGAAATGGTATGGATCTAACAGAAGCAGAAGATATTAAAAAGAGGTGGAAAGAATACACAGAACTATACAAAAAAAGATCTCCATGACCCAAATAACCACGATGGTGTAATCATTCACCTAGAACCAGACATCTTGGAGTGTGAAGTCAAGTGGGCCTTGCTGCTACTGCTGCTAAGTCACTTCAGTCGTGTCTGACTCTGTGCGACCCCACAGACGGCAGCCTACCAGGCTCCCTCGTCCCCGGGATTCTCCAGGCAAGAACACTGGAGTGGGTTGCCATCTCCTTCTCCAATGCATGAAAGTGAAAAGTGAAAGTGAGGTCGCTCAGTCGTATCCGACTCCTAGCGACCCCATGGACTGTAGCCCACCAGGCTCCTCCATCCATGGGGTTTTCCATGCAAGAGTACTGGAGTGGGGTGCCATTGTCTTCTCCCAAGTGGGCCTTAAGAAGCATCATTATGAACAAAGCTGGTGGAGATGATGGAATTCCAGCTGAGCCATTTCAAATCCTAAAAGATGATGCTGTTAAAAGTGCTGCACTCAATATGCCAGCAAATTTGGGAAACTCAGCAGTGGCCACAGGAATGGAAAACATCAGTTTTCATTCCAGTCCCAAAGAAGAGCAATGCCAAAAACTACTCAAACTACAGCATAATTGCACTCGTTTCACTCATTTTGAGCAAAGTAATGCTCAAAATTCTCCAAGCTAGGCTTCAACACTTTGTGAACTGAGAACTTCCAGATGTTCAAGCTGAATTTAGAAAAGGCAGAGGAACCAGAGATCAAATTGCCACCATCCACTGGATCATAGAAAAAGCAAGAGAATTCCAGAAGAACATCTACTTCTGCTTCATTGACTATGCTAAAGCCTTTGACTGTGTGGGTCACAACAAACTGTGGAAAATTCTTAGAGTTTCTAATAGCTCCTTCTTAATTCACAATTTTCCACCATTTGATAAGGAGATTATATTTCTGCAAAATTTAAAACGTTATTAAAGTAAGTTGGACCCATTTCTGTCCCAGGAATATCCAGAGGATGCCTTCCCATGACTTAGTGCTTCTCTAAAAAATGTCTTACCTAATGCCATACTTCTAGTTGGGATTCCTGTTAAGGCTCCTATCACCAACTTGGAGCATAAACAGTGTCATTCCAAAGTAACATCTCAAAACACAGTAGGTTCTAAAACTCCCAGGGAGTGGGAGGCCCATCTTACCCCACCCTCTTCTTAGAACTTACTCCAATGGCATATTCTAGAATTCTTAGACCATATCTATTGATGAGTTCCAGGGACTTCCCTCGTGGTACAGTGGTTGGGACTTCACCTTCCAATGTGGGAGGTATAGGTTACATCCCTGGTTTGGGAGCTGGGATCTCACATGCCTTGCAGCCAAAGAGCCAAGGCATAGAGGGGAACCAATATAGTTTGGCTATATAACAAATTCAAAAAAGACTTTAAAAATGGTACACATCAAAAAATCTTAAAAAAAAAACACAAAATAAACAACGTCTCCCCCAAAGATGAGTTCTAATTATTCTTACTTCCCTGACCAGGGTTTGAACCCATATCCCCTGCATTGGAAGGCAGATTCTTCACCACTGAACCAACAGGGAAGTCCTAGGTCTGAGCTCCCTGTTTGAGCAGAATCCAAAATATTTGTGCTTATTCTGCCACTTTGCTGCTCATCCACCCAAAGTGTCTTTGTTTGTTTGCCCATTAATTCATACAGAGTTGAATTAATTATAAGGGAATAAAAATGATGGCAACTTAACCATGTTCATTATCTGACTATTTGCTAGCCACGATGTTGGGAGAGTGACCAATGGAACAGATGATATTTGAACTGTATAACATGACTGTATTTAATTATCTGTGATTAAGTTAGAGATTAATGAGTACATATTTATTCCCATTGGTCGCCAGGAGTCTATCATTGATTTAATTTAAATTTGGAAAGACTGAGCAGAGTAGGACATTACTTAGATGCCTGACTACAGCAATTCATTTGGTTTAGTTAATTTTGAAGATGGATATTTGCTGGTAAATAATTAGATCATTTATACAAGTCTGGTTTTTTCATATGGTAAGTTTGATAAGTAAATTGTAATGTCATCAGCCAGTAAGTTAATCATGTCTGCTACATTACCAAGTCCACTCTGTTACAATTTGGGGTGATTTTACCCCCACATGGCTGTGGATGGTTCTACTGAGAAAATCCAAGGAAGACTGGAGAGCAGGAGGTGGCTGGGAGTGAGGGGCAGCCCGACCTTATTTCTCTCCTAACTGCCAAATCCAGAATCAACGAATGCTCAGTTTTTGGGGCTTTCAACTCCCACACAGGGCTGGTGGGACATGACATGGTTGTAAAACCACAGCCCTAGTTTCAGAGACTGGGGTGTTTGTCCTTATAACACTACTTATTTCTGTGCTTCAAGTCACAAAACCTACCCAATGCTTGATTTTGTCTCTGTAATATATTTGAAATGAGGTTATACATCTGGAAATATTTCAGAAAAGGCCAGGTGCTATACAAATTTTTATTTTTGTTGTTCTCAAGATTACTAACATCCACGGGAAGTTTTTCTTCAATTACAGTTTTCAGAGGAATGAATGCACTTAACTTTGTTTTGTTTCTTTTGTATTCAACTGTAATATTAAAATGGGAAATGTCAGTAAATTAGGGTAGGTTATTCATGTCAAAGCTTTTCTTCCCCTACACTCCCTGCCTTTTTGTGTTAAGTATATTTCGGTCGTGGTTTATTCTTACTTTAGTCTTGGATACCATAATTTAGTTTCTTTGATGCTACGAACATAAACAATTTCATGTCTTAATGGAAGGATGCTATAGGTCAGCCCCTCTTTCACTTCTTCCATCTTGGTTCCTCCAGCTCCCATAGTGCAAGGCCCATTGTCAGGCTCAAATTCCCAGACAAACCCTGACTCAGCTTGAGCAGGGGCTGGCCTCAGTGCCATTGCGGAAATGGGTTCATTTGGCCAGAACAAGACTCCAAGGCTGACCATGGGTCTCTTGTGTGGTTTGACAGTTTCATCTTCCATTCTTCCCCAGCAGTGCTTTCCAGGAATAGGGCCTCCCCTATGCCTTGGTTTTCAAATCTAAGCCTATGATTAGGCTTCAGCTTTGATCTGAGACCTAAGTTAATAGCTCCTCTCAGCGTCCCTCCCTGAAGCCTAAAGCTCTGTCTCTAGGCTGCTCTAGGTCACCTGTGAGTTGACCTGTTATGTATTGTACCTTTTTTTCCCCCACACTTCTGTGGCTCTTATTATTTTAGAGGTGGCACTAGGTTTTCTCTAAGGGAAATAACTGTCTTTGTTTAGGAAAATTCTTTGATAAAACACTTGGAACCAAAGGTCAAGACTGGGGAGGAAAATGTCACTAGGAGCCCAAGATACAAAATGTAGGTAAGCTGGTCCCTATGAGAAACTAGGTGGGCCCTATCCTGGCCCCTAACCTCTGTACCTTGTCATGGCTGAACAGATAAATGTTTCTGATATGCCCTAAGATATGACCTACTGGGTCCCTCATAAGCTTTCAGCAGTCTTACCTGCCACGGAGCCTGTCCATCTAGATGCCTCAAGATGTCCTTCCAGTTCTCTGACCTGTATTTGTATACTGAATATGTAAGTCCACGCCTATTCTATCCATATCCATGAGAAAAACAGGTAAACATCATATCTGGCAACAACCTTCAGAAGCCTGCTGGTTTTCCCATGCAGGTGGGGATCTTAATTTTGTTGATTTCAGAGTTGCTGTTTTCAGAGAACCCCAACATCCTTGTTATATGGCCAGTTTGCTTTGTGGGAAACCTGAAAGGAGATAATTTCCTGTTTTCATGAAAGATGTGTTGTTTCAAATGAGAATTTAATTGTCATCCAAAATTTGCTCTTTCGGGTTAATTACTGAAGTTGCACATTTCCCTCTGCCCACAAAAATCCTGTTCTAGTCTTTTTCATTTCTGTCTGAGCAGACTGAATGCTGTTAATTTCACCTTGGCATTGTTGAGCAGAACCACAATGGTATTTTGCTTGAAGCTGTCTGTTCTGGCATCAGCTTACATAAGCAGAAAAACCTGCATTGCAAAGACAGTACAAAGGCGAATGCTGAGCACCTGTTTCCGACAGGGGTGCAAGTGGAAGGCTCTGGAGCTTGGACGCCTCAGTATGGAAGAGCCTGGCTCTAGTGCTTACTGTCTGGGTGACTGGAGGAAACTCAGCTGTAAAATGAGATGGGGGGCTGATATCTACTTTTCAGGTTAGCTGCTGAGTCTAAGTGGTCCAGTATATGTGTGTGACCCATTGTAAGTGGCTATAATAATGTGGCTGTGTAATATATGTGCGTGCATGCTAAGTCACTGTCTACTCAGTGACCACATGGACTGTAGCCTGCCAGGCTCCTCTGTCCATGGGATTCTCCAGGCAAGAATACTGGAATGGGTTGCCATGCCCTCTTCCAGGGGATCTTCCTGACCCAGGTATCGAACCCATGTCTCTGGCACCTCCTGCATCTCTGGCAGGTGGGTTCTTTACCACTAGCGCCACCTGGGAAGCCCATGTGTAATATACATTTGTATGTTTTCTACAAATACATGGTGCACCTTGGCTGTTTCTGCTCAGTGGGTATCTTTGGGCCAAGAGGAGAGAGTGGGGCTGCCTTTAACCCTTGTTCTGCAATGAGAGAATTTGTTCATTTATTGAGAGCCTGCTCCAGGTGCTGCGCTAGATGTCCAGGCATGGAGATGAGAAAGGAGTAAGATCTGTCATTAAGGAGCCTGCTTCGTTCTTGGGGAGGCAGAGTGGTGGTGACCTGGCAGTTACTGTGCTGCAGGGCAGTGTGCTAACTGCTGTGATGAGGGAGGTGGGGGGATATGAGGGTTTCTAATTCTAGTGCAGAAATGAGTGGGTATTAGCTAAGTGGTGGGGTGGGAGGGTTGGAGGAGAGCAGTCCGAAAGTTGCGTAAACACCAGCCAGAAGGGAGAGAGAGACTGGCATGTTTCAAATTGTAAGTGGGTCAGAATGGTGGGAGTCAAGTGTATAGTGAGGATGGTGAGAGAGGCGTCTGGAGGGGTGAGCAGCCTCGGGTGGGAGAAGACCTCATCCACCATGTGCGCGAGGTGATCTGATAGGGAACTGGTCTACTCGGGCCCCAGGCTTGGTTCTGCCAAGTGGGCTTGGGTAAGTCCCTTACCTTGCTGGGTTTTGCCCCTCACCTACGACAGGAGGTAGTTGCACTATGGTCTCGTGTTTTTATTTTTACTTCCAGATTTCCTCCCCGCCATCTCCTAGAGGGTGTGTGAGTGCTTAAGAGGAGCCATCTGCAAGGTCCTCACCTATATGCCATTGGTTGTGACCAACTGTGTGCTGGGATTCTAGGATAATTGCTCGGCTTCTAGTAGAATTACTTCAAGATTTTCCTTCTGGTCATCTTCAGCTTTAAATTCCATGTTAACATATATGTGAAAAATCTATTAGAAGTCCTGCTGAGCTAGTATATTTTGCACCCTATTTCTTCAGGAGGCCGATGCTGTTGGCCATTCCTGGAAATGAATCTGGAGGAAGCCGCTTGTTCTTCATTCAGGCAAATGCATGGAATGTTCCGAAAGTACGTCCATGCCCTTCTGATTTTCCTCAGGGGATCCTGACCCTGTGATCTGCCCTTTTCCAAACCTGCATGCTTGACCAGCTTGAACTTTGACCTCCTCTGTTAGCTTCCGGATCTCTATGGGAGCTTTCATGACCACCTCCAGGAAGGATTCAGTGTGCCTCCCTTTAGGATGCTCCCTCCCACACCTCTGTGGGAGCGCCCGGCATGCCCTTCTGCTCTGGTCAAAGTGTACCACTTCTCTGGCCATCCGGCCAACCAGACACTTCTTAGGAGTGGTGATCATACCTGATTCATCTCTGTGTCACTAGCACTTGACCCACGTCTGGCAAAGGTTAAGTCCCCACTAGATGTGAGTTGAATTAATGAGTGAGTGAGTGGGCAAGTAGGCAAATGAATGAATGAACAGTTCTTTCCCTGAGATGGATATGGAATGAGGTCTGATTTGCAACTAGAAGAGGGAAGTTCATAGTTGAGCAAAATCCATATGGATTTCGGGTGCCCAAGAGTCTAAAGAAGAGAACATATAGAGAAGTACATAAAATAACCCCAGCAACCAAAAACGTACACTGCCACCATTAGTTCCATTTGCTTTCTGTCATTACACCCAGGCCCAAGCATTAAACGACAGAGATGATATCAGTTCTCAGCCAGAGACAAAGGGCACTTCAGGTAAATTTGGGAAGAGTTAGGTGAGAAAGACAAACAGATTTCCCCAGGTTCAAGGCTTTGGATCCTAGATGAGAAATTATTCCACAAACAAGAAGAGAACGCAGAGTGTGAGCCTGTAGGGTCTTAGATACCTGGTATATCTGTCCTGGGGCAGGAGGAGGAACTATTGTGGATGTTCACTGAGTCTTAGGTAGTGTTCACATGATCTCATCTTTATAGCAGCCTCGTGAGATGGGCATCACCATGCCAACTTCACATAGGACCCAGAGCTGGGCTGCTCAGGCTGCCATGCTGCCGCCAGGACACATGGCGGCTCCCGTGTGCATTCCGAGAGAGGTAGGAGTGGCTTGGGGTCTCCGTTTAGAGTAGCTTCATCTCCACAAAACATGAGGAAGATGTAGTCTCTCTCCTTTAGTGACTAAGGGCAGTGTGAAGTCTGTTCACCTGGCACTCAGTGAAAAGTTAGTTCTGGGTGGGATGGGGGCCGGAGGATGGACAGTTACCTGGTCCAGCAGCTGTTAGGGGAGCAGCCTAGAGTCACAGTTAAACGGTCTGGCAGGTTATTTCAGAAACCCTCAAACCCTTCTGATCCCTCTGCCTTTCTGCCTGTTAGCCGCCCCTCCTAATACACGCACAGAGGCACTGCCCCATGTCTGGCCGCTGTCTGTCTGTGAATGCCCCTACAACCAATTTAAAATGAATTAGGGTTTATCTCTGCTGTCTACCCAAGCCTGAAGTGGCTGCCTTGGGGGCACTTTTCCCCTTTGATATAGAGAGGGAGAGAGTTAGCAGTCTGTGAACCGGCCAAGAAGCATTGGGCCATTCAAGAAATCAGGTAATGGGACTTTTGAAATAGTCCTGTCTAGAGAAAATAGATGTCTTTTAGAAGTTAACTGCTGGACTTAAAACGTGAGAACTGAGCAATTAATTTCCCTCCTACTTGGATCCCAGTCCTTTAAACTCTCCTTCCAGCTCATCTTTGAATTTTCCCTTCAGCCAGAACTAATCCATTACCGGGTGTTTAAAGGTTCAGTGCTCCTTGCAGAAGCCAGACTCTGCCAGACACAGAATGCAAGAGGGATCCTGACCTGCCTTGTGACTCTGGGGCTTCCTGTAGCCCCCCACCTCTGGTAACTGGACAGTAGCCCCCCCGACATTCCTCATCTAAATCCCAAGTCCAGAGGGAACTGGGGAGGGAATGGATAGGGGTGGTTACAGATGTCGAGTTTCTTGAGACCTGAATACATGACAGTTCACTATAACTCTTTCTCTTTGGGGCAGCCCAAGGAGACTCATAAAAGCAGAAGTCCCCCACGGAAACGCAGGCATGTCCCTGAAGGGCCCACCATGACCCAGCGGGTGCCTGGGGATCGCTTCCTGCCACCTGGTGGCTTGTCCACACTAGGGCCCTTTCCTCTTGGGCTACTGCCCCACACAAGGCCGCATGGGTTGTCACACAGCATCACCCCTGCAGTGTGCATGCGGATGGCACTGCAGAGGGGGTGATCCTGTTGCCCAGTCCTGAGTGAGTGGGAAACTACAGGCCAGTCTGCCCCCTCTACTTGGCCACCTTCTGTACCCCCAGCACCTACACCTGAGATCACTGTGCTAAGTAAAGTAGCCCCCTAGTGGTCCTTCCCCCTGTGACCCGGTCCAAGGGGCCCTGTGAAGCATCCAGAATGGAAACACGAAGCTGGCAGGCACAGAAGAATCACAAGTCAAGATCAAATTATCAACTCAGTTGGGAAATGCTGTGACTGAGGCCCAGGGCAGGGAAGAGAAAGGAGATGAGAGTAAGTTAGGCAAGTCGAGTAGGGAACACATGAAGTCAAAGAGGGAGCTGGGCAGACTGCTCAGTGGAATGAAAACCTGTCCATGACCTGACATGTCATTGTAAGGTCTTTATTATATGGTGGTCCTTCTTCATTTGACCTTGGACCTGAGGACTTAGACCTATAGCTTTTCCCTGAGGTTCTGGTAAAGGAAACCAGAAGGGGCCTTCAAATGTCTCTGGGACCACCTCTTCTTAGCATGAGGTTGTCTGTTTAAACAAAGATGGTGTGTGCCCTTGGGTAGAATCACAGATCCAGGCTTTGAAAGATGCCATCTTAAAGATCATCTGCTCCAACTATCCATTTGAATGTTGGATGGCCATTCAATCTGGCATTGGAGGCATTCCTTCCTGAGGTCAACTATTTCACCTTGTTCAACTCTATCACTTAATAATTCTTTGTGGTGAGTCGTCATCTTGTCTTGCTACAGCTCCTAGCTACTGGGCACAGGGCTACCTACCTCTAGGAGCCAGACATAAGTCTAATGCCTCTTCTTTCTGATCCAAACAAACAGTAGTGAGAACCTGCTATATTCTGAGAGAACAAAGAAACTACCATGCAGCCTCTGTCCTCACAGAGCTTAGAGTCTTGTGAGTGGAAATTAATATGAAGACAAATTTCTCCCGTATTAGAAATAGGCACACAGTGCTGCAAACACACAGAGGGAGGGCTCCTGACCATTCTGGGTAGGGATCCCTCTGTGTTCTTCTAAACTTGGGGATCGTCCATGCCCTCTCTCCCATTCATTCACAAGTCATTCTTTCCCTAGGCATCACATCTCTTTTCTCCTCTGCTGAGGCTTAAGATACCCTCCCCCAAGCCTTCCCTCACTGTCTCTGAACCCAGTCCTGTTGGTCTATGCCCTCTTGAAAGATGGCACAAGAGAGAACCAGACGTAGCCCTCTGGGTATGCTGTGACCAGGGCAAAATAGAGTATGCCATCCTCTTCATTCCAAATTCTACATATCCGTATATAGAGCTCCACTCCAGTACTCTTGCCTGGCGAATTCCGTGGACAGAGGAGCCTGGTGGGCTGCTGTCCATGGGGTTGCACAGAGTCAGACACGACTGAAGTGACTTAGCATGCATGCATGCGTTGGAGAAGGAAATGGCAACCCACTCCAGTATTCTTGCCTGGAGAATCCCAGGGACAGAGGAGCCTGGTGGGCTGCCATCTCTGGGGTCACACAGAGTCGGACATGACTGAAGCGACTTAGCAGCACCAGCAGCATATATAGAGCTTAGGACTGAATTTCTGGTTGGCATCCAGAGTGGTGCCTGAAACCCCTTAGGCTTGTCACAGGAACCACTCCTTAGGTTGGAGAAGGAAATGGCAACCCACTCCAGTATTCTTGCCTGGGAAATCCCATGGACAGAGGAGCCTGGTGGGCTATAGTCCATGGGGTTGCAATAAGTCGGACACAACTGAAGTGACTAAGCGTGCACATTCCTTAAGTAGATCACCTCTCCCTGTGTTTTTGCCATTGATCTTTCAGCCCCAAGGTCAGAGCCTAACTTTTATCCCTACTAAATATCTTCTTGTTACATTCATCTCTTCATTTCCTCCTGTCAGGATCAGTTTATAGCCTGATTCTGTCATCAAAATGTTAGCTGTAATTGACTCACAAGTTGGCTGAGCTTGCCTTTTCTATGTTTATTAATGTCAGCAGGTTTTAATCTTTTTTCTACCCCAACATCTGAGGGGTATGATTCTCTCTCATCTAGAACACGAATGACTCAAAGTGTAGGTGTAAAGAGGGGGTGAGGAACAGGACTGCCTAAGTATTAGGGTGCAGGGCATGTGTCAGTTGAAGCTTCACCACCTTCCTTTCTGACCTCTGCTCTTAATTCTGATCAGCTAATTCAAACTACAGTAATGATTATGTTGAAAATACGGTGGTATATGGTTCACCACTTCAATGCAGAGTGGCTTCCATCTCCTGATCATTTGCAGAATATGTATTTATGTATGTATATGGGACTTCCCAGGTGGCTCAGTGGTAAAGAATCTGCTTGCCAATGCAGGAGATGTGAATTCAGTTCCTGGTTTGGGAAGATCTTCTGGAGAAGGAAACGGCAACCCACTCCAATATTCTTGCCTGGAGAATTCTGTGGAGAGGAGCCTGGTGAGCTACAGTCCATGGGGTCCCAAAGAGTCAAACATGACTTAGCAACTAAACAACAACAACATATATGTGTATATATGTATATATAATATATACACATACATACATATGTATTCACCAAGTAACTAATCCTCCTGGCTACAAGGTTATCATAAGACAACTTGTTAAATGCCTCTTGAATCCGATAGACACACTCACACACGCCCCCTCCTCCACGTTTGTTTCATGTAAAATTCAAAATCCGATACCGGTAGTTGCTTTAGAAACATAGAATTTAAATTACCCAGAGCATAGACAAATTTGGTAAGAGATTTGAGCCCTCCTCATGGTGTTCCGAGTCACAGCACCCCACCCAGGTCTTTTCACAGCCAAAGCAGCATGCGGAGGTAATTATATAACTTCAACATCCTAGAATAGATTTTCCTATTAGAGTTATTTTACCTTATATACATGTTTCCTCAAGACTTCTGGCTCGGTTTATTACTTCTATTTCTTTTAGTCAATTATATGTTAGCCTTTTTCATTTCCTCTGCAAAGTCAATAAAAATGTAATTACAAAAAAGTTCTGGGAGAAAAGGCTAGCATCCATTTCACTGTCTAGGTTGCTTAAGAAATGTTTATTTCTGGACTGGGAATTTCTTATTTGCATTGGCGCTGTCTTTGTGTATATACCTACTGCAAAGCGAAAATCCTTTTCCTGAGTTGGTGAGCCTCAGAGGCCTTTGAAATGAATGACATGTGGCAGATGCTGAACAGGTGGTCAGGAGTGCCTGAAATTAACCCTTGCAGGCAATGAGTTTGCACTCTGCTACCGACAGAGCAGGAAGCAGTATTTATCACATGCCCGCGTGAAAAACAGGTTTTAGATGATGGTCTCATATTCTTAAAATATGCCTTAGAGTCATTTGAAAAGGAATACAAAAAACCCAAGAAGGAACTTTGTTAATCAGATAAATATTTCTTTATTATCCACTACATTTAAAATAACATCGTGAGTCTGTGAGTCTCTTTCTGTTTTGTAAATAAGTTCATTCATATCATTTCAAACATGGTTGGTGGGGGAGAAGGATGGGGGGAAGGGATAGTTAAGGAGTTTGGGATGGATATATACACATTGCTGTATTTAAAATGGATAACCAACAAGCACATGGAACTCTGCTCAATGCTATGTGGCAGCCTGAATGGGAAGGGAGTTTGGGGGAGAATGGATACACATATATGTATGGCTGAGTCCTTTCATTCACCTGAAACTATCACAACATTGTTAATTGGCTATATCCCAATACAAAATAAAAAGCTAAAAAAAAAACATCCCAGGTCTGCACCCTGTAGGAATTATGTTGATGTGTTCAATTAAAAAGAAAACCCTTAAGCAATTTAAAATCTGGTTAAGAAAAGCATTATATTAAAAAAATGTTTTCTGCTTATAAAGATGACATATGTTTATTGTAGAAAATTTGGAAAATATGTAAAAATATAAGGAAGAAAATTTAAATCACCCATATGCCACTACCCAGAGATAATCATTAGTAACATTTGGTATAGTTTTTTATAATGTGTATATGTATAAATTCCTTTTTACAAATTTGGGATCATATCATGCATGCATGCGTGCTAAGTCACTTCAGTTGTACCCAACTCTTTGTGACCCTATGGACTGTAGCCCGATAGGCTCCTCTGTTCATGGGGGGATTCTCCATGTAAGAATGCTGGAGTGGGTTGCCATGCCCTTCTCCAGGGCATCTTCCTGACCCAAGGATTGAACCTGCATCCCTTATGTCTCCTGCATTGGCAGGCGGATTCTTAACCACCAGCGCCGCCTGGGAAGCCCTGGGATCATAGTATAGACATGTAAAGGTGTCTTTTCACCTACTAGAATGATACCATTTCCCAAAGTCATTAAATATGATTAAAAATTATGGGTATGAAATATTCCATCATTTGGATGCACAATAATTAATTTAACAAATCTTTTTTGGGCATTATGTAGATTAAAGCCATTGACTATTACAAATATTGCAGTGTACATTTTTGTTGCATCTAAAAATAGTTCCCTAGGAAAATTTCCTATATGTAAATTTAATGGGCAGAAAAACATAAATATATTAAAGGGTTTAAAAAAATACACATGCGAAGTTTGGGCCAATATGGTTTTACTTATCGAAAAAGCTATAGGAATTTACACACACCCCAACAGTGAATAAGCGTAACCTGGATGTTAAAATTATTTAAATGTTTTGCCAATTTGGTGGTTAAAAGTTCAGTTCATTTGCTCAGTCATGTTTGACTCTTTGCAACCCCATGGACTGCAGCACTCCAGACTTCTCTGTCCATCACCATCTCCCAGAGCTTACTCAAACTCATGTCCATTGAGTTGGTGATGTCATCCAACCATCTCATCCTCTGTCGTCCCCTTCTTCTCCTGCCTTCAATCTTTCCCAGCATCAGGGTCTTTTCCAATGAATCAGTTCTTTGCATCAATTGGCTAAAGTATTGGAGCTTCAGCTTCAGCATTAGTTCTTCCAATGAATATTCAGGACTGATTTCTTTTAGGATGGACTGGTTGGATCTCCTTGCAGTCCTAGGGACTCTCAAGAGTCTTCTCCAACACCGCAGTTCAAAAGCATCAATTCTTTGGCACTCAGCTTTCTTTATAGACCAACTCTCACATCCATATGTGACTACTGGAAAAACCATAGCTTGATTAGATGGATCTTTGTTGGCAGAATAATGTCTTTGCTTTTTAATATGCTGTCTAGGTTGGTCATAGCTTTTCTCCCAAGGAGCAAGCGTCTTTTATTTTATTTTTTTAATTTTTATTTTGCTTAACTTTACAATATTGTATTGCTTTTGCCATTCATCAAAATGAATCTGCCACAAGTATACATGTGTTTCCTATCCTGAACCCTCCTCCCTCCCCATACCATCCCTCTGGGTCGTCCTAGTGCAATTTCATGGCTGCAGTCACCATCTCCAGTGAGTTTGAAGCCCAAGAAAATAAAGTCTCTCACTGTTTCCATATCTATTTGCTGTGAAGTGATGGGACTGGATGCCATGATTTTTCTTTCAAATGTTGAGTTTTAAGCCAGCTTTTTCCACTTCTTTTTTCACTCTTTTTCACGCATCCGTCTTGGATGGCCATACACGTCGTGGCTCATAGTTCCACTGAGTTTCAAGGCTGTGGTCCATGTGATCAGTTTGGTTAGTTTTCTGTGATTGTGGTTTTCATTCTGTCTGCCCGCTGATGAATAAGGATGAGAGGTTTATGGAAGCTACCTTCCCTGGTGGCTCAGATGGTAAAGAATCTGCCTGCAATGCGCAAGACCTAGATTCAATTCCTGGGTTGGGAAGATTCCCCTGGAGAAGGGCATGGCAGCCCAGCCCAGTATTCTTGCTTGGAGAATCCCCATGGACAGAGGAGCCTGGCGGGCTACAGTCCATGGGGTCGCAAAAGTTGGACACGACTGAGCAACTAAGCACAGGATGGTGGTTAAAAATTATATTTTAATTAATGTTTCTTTGCTTACTAGAGAATTTGAACATGGTTGCTTGTTTATTGATCATTTCTTCTTTTTTGTAAATTGTGTTTTCGTGTTTTTAGCTCCCTCTTCTTGTGGGGCGTTCATACTTTCTTATTGATTTCTAAAGGTCTGTGTATACTAATACTTTTATTCTTTCTGGTTCATATGTTGCAAATATTTTACCTGATTTGTCTACGTCTTTTAAAAGTTTTTTTTTTAAGCTTTCTTTTATGTAATCGGTGCTCTCAAGTCTTTTCCTTTGGAGTCCTTGCTCCTTTTTTGTGTTATTAATGCCTTCTTTGCCACCACCAGGATTGGCTACATTTTAATGTATATTTTTATCTTGTTTCATTCTCTCTTAAAGATTTAATTCTTTACTTTGTTTGGAATGTGTTCTAATATATCTCTTATACAGAATAAAGGTGGTTTTTTATCTTCATTCCAAATGATTCACTCCACTTGCCGTCTTCATCTTTAATTTTTCCCTCAGCCAGTTTGAAGTATTATTTTAATCACATATTGAATTCATGCATATATTTAGGTCTGGGTTGTGTTCTTTTCTGTTCCACTTGTCATTCTGTTTTATTTTTCATAACCAAATACTCCAGTATCTGTCCTTTCCCATAATTCTTGTCTTTCAGAATTTCTTATTTGGTCTACCATATATCATATACCAAATAAACATTAAATTATTTCATTAAAATATTCCACTTGTCATCAGAATGAAATTTCATTATATCTATAAAATATCTTGGGAATAATTGAGTAAAACTTTGAGAGCCTTTCAGGTGAAATTGACAGATTGAACATACATCTATGGTTTTTCGATGCCCCAGGATATGACAGTAGAGCAATAGAAAAGTTAGAGCCTATAGCACTTCAGATAATGGAAAGGGAACGCTGACGACATGAAATTGCATCAAATTCTTAGAGGATGCAAAGCAAAAGGAAGTGCAGCCTGCACCACATGTCGAGGATGAAGCTAATGTGACCCCAGAGAATCACTGGTCTAGGAAAGGGCAAATGTGTCAAGGCCAGAGTGAGAATTGGGGCTGAAAACAGGAGATTAGATGAAATTGCATATGTAGAACAGATACTTCCTTTGTCCTTTCCTAACCTCCACGGGAAGAAGAGCCCACGGCCAGACACTTATGCCTAGGAAAAACAGAAGCTTCTTTTCTACATAATTGCACACATTGTCTGGAGAAACTGGTGTGTCTGTGGGGGTGCTGGGGGATTCTTTCTACAGTTTACTTCTGTTTCTCGAGGCAAATGTTTTCCAAAGGTTATCATCTTGATGCCTGTCTTGAGGATTATATTTTACTTCTCTCTTGTTGCCTAAACCCTTTCTTGACTAAATATTGGTTTTGTTTTTTCCCCATGAAGAAAGCAGGTAAATTCTCTCCATCTGGTTATGCTTAGAACTCTTCTCTCATTTCTTACTAATGAATGATGGTTGATATAAACTTATATTGTTACCAACTCTTCCTTTTTCTAATAAGGGTTTCTATTGATGTCTCCACTTCTCCAAGGCTCCTCTCTGACTTATGAGGGGCAAGATCTGAGGTTACCTTTCCTAAGTCTAGCTCTGTACCTACACTATGTCTGATGGATCTGAGAACATGATAATCATATATAGTTTCTGGCATGTAAATAACCTCTGTTCCTAGGTTCCGGTCTCAATGGAAGTTTCTTCCTATTTTTATATTCCTTTTGTCACTTTCCTTAGAGTATATAAAGCAGACTATCACACATTTGCTTTCATCCCTTCTTAGGTAGCAGTGTGAGATTATTATTTTTATTTATGCATATATTCACATTACATGAGGATTTCCAAATGAGTGGGAAAGGTCACTGTGAACTGGGGTCACAGGGACTCACAGAATAAATAATCTCTGAATGAAGACTTAAAGGATGGATGGGATTCGGGTCGTTAGAGCAGATTATGGAGGAGACTCTTGAGTTGGGCAAAAGCACAGAGGTGTACAGTGACATCAGTTGAGTCTGAACACAATAAAGAGAAGGTTTTTGCTCCTCGGGAGGACTCATAGGGAGCATTCATGGTAGATTAGTTTGGAAAGACAGGCAGGGACCAAATGACTCTGGGTCCTCAATACCAAGAAAAGGAGTTTTATGTTTTGCAAATCACATCAACCGGAAGTCTCACATGTTGAAAGACATGTTCCAGAAGGACTGAGAGCAACCGTTAAAGGGAAGAAGCTGTCTTTCCAGTTCTGGAGAAAGCCAGGTCAGGGCACTCACAGAAGGGCTGGTCCCTGCACAACTCCCTGAATAAACACCCAAGCCAGTGCACGAACACAGAAAGCCTGACCAGGAAAAATAGACCTTTTGGACAGAAGATGAAGCCCTTGCGGAGTATCAGGGAATGAAGGAGACTGCTGTAGGCTGGATCTCAAGAATTCGATTACTGGTGGTGAGGAGAAGTGGACATGGGTTTACCAAGCAGCATGAAGCACGTTACCCCGATATTCAGAGCAAAAAAAGGAAGGAGTCAGGAAAAGGGGCAGATGGCAAACGCAGACACCCCCACCAGAGGAAAGCAGAGAGGAAGCCATGAAGGGAAATGCAACTGCTCCAAGGCAGGCATCCAGTGCAGGGAGAGTCCCAAGACTCCATGGCCAGTTCTGACGTCACAAGCAACTTCTCAAGGAAGTGATGAAGCCAACTGTCATCCTTAATCAGCCATTCCCACGTTAGCCCGGGGCTTGGCTTACGTTCAGGGTAAATGGAAACATGAGAACCCAGCACTGCTAGTTCAGTTTGCCTTTATTTAATTTGTTATTCGTGAAGTCACTCAGTCGTGTCCAACTCTTTGTGACCCCGTGGACTGTAGCCCACCAGCCTCCTCCATCCGTGGAATTTTCTAGGCAAGAGTACTGGAGTGGGTTGCCATTTCCTTCAAGCTAAAATCACAAGGTGAAAGGAATGGCCACACCCCAAGGGGATCCTTTTGATGTCTCCTTGTACTAGAAAACTGACCTTTAGCAATAAGCAGGTGCCCAAGTAATACAAGCACTTTTACTTTAAAAAGAATAAGAAAATGTACTGTTATTTTTCTTATCATAGATGTAATATATGCTAATTGTAGGGAATACAGTAAAATAAAAATCATAGTATTCTCACCACCTTCAACTATTAGCATAGTATTCTCACCACCTTCAACTATTCGTGTATTTTTCCAGTCTTTAGAAATATATATGTATGTGTTTAGTCATTCAGCTGTATTCAACTCTTTGTGACACCATGGACTGTAGCCCACAAGGCTCCTTTGTTCATGGGATTCTCCAGGGAAGAATACTGGAGTGGGTTGCCATGCCCTTCTCCAGGGGACCTTCCCAACCCAGGGATCAAACCCGGGTCGCAGATTCTTTACCATCTGAGCCACGAGGGAAGCTTTGTGTATGTAGAAACATGTGAAATATGTAAATGTAAAATACAAAAATGTATAAACATTAAGGATATGTAACTATATATATACAAACATATATATATATCAACACTATAAAAATAGGATTCCACTGCACATTCTGTTTGGTAACCTCAAGCATTACAAATTCAAAGATGCCAAGACAGTCTCTCTTTTTGGCAAAAATAATAAAAACAAACAAAATGTAAAGAAGCTTTTTTTTTTTCCCAGCGATAATAAGAGCTGCGTGTGGGAGTGAGAGAGGGAAGCGGATGCTATTCCTCTGTCAGGAAGGTCGCTTTACATTTCATGCTCACTGACTTGCAGAGTCTGCAGAAAGCCAGGCAAATGTTTCATGAGGCCACAGCTGCCAATGGAAACCATTCCTCTGATACCTGAGAAAGAAGAATGAGGCCTGATACAGACACTGCGAGAAGAACCATCCATCGTAGGAGAAGGCAACCAAGCTGTGGTCAAAGTACTTAAAATAAAATGAGACTCTCAGGAAAAATCGCATGAGTCCATTTCCATACTCCTGTCCCATCATGGATTTCGTTTTTCAATTAACGAGCTGTCCTTTGAATTCATTCACTCACTCAACCATGGCAGACAGAGATCTAGGTGTTGATGTCACTAACAGAGCAGAAAGATTTCCCACCATCTTCGAGTTTATCTTCTTGTTGCGGGAGGCAAAGAATAAATAAAATACTTGATAGCTTCAGTTGGTAAAGAGCATGAGTTAGTTCAGTTCAGTCGTTCAGTTATGTCTGACTCCTTGCAACCCCATGGACTGCAGCATGTCAGGCTTCCCTGTCCATCACCAACTCTTGCTCAAACACATGTCCATCGAGTTGGTGATGCCATCCAACCGTCTCATCCTCTGTGAAGAGCATAATGGACCACAGTAAGTAGAGAAGAGGACTCGGGTGCCAGCACTGAGGTTGCCATTGTTTAGTCACAAAGTCGTATCTGACTCTGCAAGCCCATTGATTGTAGCCAGCCAGGCTCCTCTATCTGTGAGATTTCCCAGGCAAGAATACTAGTGTGGGTTGCCATTTCTTTCTCTAGGGGATCTTCCCAACCCAGGGACTGAACCTGTGTCTCCTGCATTGCAGGCAGATTCTTTACTACTGAGCCATCAGAGAAGCGCCCAGCGATGAGGGGTGAAGTTTAAATACTGGGGGGCAGAATGGATCTCATTGACAATTTGAGCACAGTCTTGAGGGAGGTGAGAGGGGGAGTCATGAGGCTACCTGGCAAGAGGCGTTTCAGACAGAGGAACAGCAGGTGCAAAGGGCCTGTGGCAGGAGTGTGCCTGGAGTGTCCAAGGAGCAGAAACCAAAGAGAATGCAGGGGAGACACACCGGGCAGGGTCTTGTGAGCTCCTTAGGGTTTGGGAAAACTCAGGAAGAGTTTGGATGGCGTAGTGCAAACTTTGGAGGAGGGGACTTGAGCTTGATTCAGTCATGCACAACATGGCCCCGCAGAAAGGCTCGTGGACAAACAGAGAACCAGAAAGAGAACAAGGAGGATCCTGGTGAAGGAGGCCCATGACAGGCAGGCACAGGAAGGGGCAGCTGGTGTCCTCCCCCCAGGAGAGAGACCAGGAAGGGGACAGACAGCAAACACAGGCACCGGCTCCCTGTGCAGGAGGGAGGGCAGCCCGAAGAGCCTGCATCTCAGTAGAAAGAAGCCTTGGACCCCTCAAGGAGTCTCCGTGCCTCTTCTGATCATCTCCCCATCGCTTGCTTCGTTCTGTCATCTGTACCCCTGGGGAAAGTCTGTCTGATGCTCATTACAGTTTTACTTCTCTTTAATTCAGTTTCAGAGCTGGTAGAATTTAGGCAGGGTATAATTCATCAGTTGGGCTCTCAGTTTGAGTCCCAGCTACCAAGGCTATGTAGGCAAAGATGTTGTGCAATTTTTTGCTATTGCTAAATATTGGCCTTTCCCTCAAATTCTCCCCCACTTTCCAAGTATCTATATACTTACGTATATGCCTTAAGGTTTGCCGACAAGCTAGTAGAGATGAGGAGAGAGAAACGGAGCCAAGATGAGCCAGGGCACATTGTAGATGGAAAAAGTAGCTGGGATTCCATTCTAAACTGACTCCAGATTCATTGTCTAATCTGAGTCACCTTTCTGTAAAATGGAAAAATAATATCTACTACTCATCAAACACAGAGAGAGCTCATGTATATCCAGAGAGCAGCCCCTGCCTTACCGTTAGGAAAGTCTCTGTCCTCTACCCTATTGGTCGTTTTGTTTCTGAGGGTCTCCTGTGGGCCCGTGAAGTTTCCAAGAAACAACGATGAATCCCCAAACAGTTTCCCCACTATGGGCAAATCACTTCCTTACTGATGAGACTGTAAGCTCCACACCCCAACTCTGTTCTGTGGTATAATTGCTACTTTTCTTAAGTAGGTCTGTATTAGTCTGCTAGGGCTGCCGTAATAAAATTCTACCGGCTGGGTAGCTTAAGCAGCTAGCGTTCATTTTCTCACAGTTTGGAAGCTGAAAGTCTGAGAGCAAGTATCTGGCAGGTTGGGTGTCTTCTGAGATCTCATAGACAGTCCTCATGTGTTCTTTCCTCTGTGTGCGCATGCGTGTCCTATACCAAATTTCTTTTTGTGAGGGAACTGGTCGTAGTAGATTAGGTGCCACCCTGAAGGTCTCATTTTAACTTAATCAGCTCTTTAAAGACCTTATCTCCAAATATGATTCTATTCTGAGATACTGAGCGTTAGGACTTGAGCACACATATTTGGAGTAGGCCAGGGGAGACACAGTTCAGTCCATAACAAGGTCTAATCATTCATTTGACAAGCATTTACTGAACTGTGTGCTGGGCAGTTAGCTCAGCCAGCCAGGGCACAGTCAAGGTCATTTTGACATGTTAATAGATCAGTTGGTTAAGATGTTGTGCCTGTCTATGACCAGAGACAGAGAAGAGTGTGAAAGCAGTGGGGCTTCTGTTGTTATTGCTGAAAGAGCCCTAAGCTTTGTTCTTCAGAAATAAAGACAGATGGAAGATCCCCTGGAGGAGGGCATGGCAACCCACTCCGGTATTCTTGCCTGGAGAATCCCAGGGACAGTGGAGCCTGGCGGGCCATAGTCCATAGGGTTGCAAAGAGTCAGACACAACTGAGCGACTCAGCACACACATGTGCTCCAGCTAGAGGACAGCTGCTGGGCCCAGGGGGAGAACCTGGGGCTGTGGTATCTGACATGAGGATTTTCCCCTTGGGGTGCACTTCACTGATCCTGGACTCAGAGGAGACTTGGGGAATATGGGCTCATGGGCTTTGACGTGAAGGGGCTGCTTGAATACTTTGATAGTGTCAGTGATGACCTGGGTCAGGGTCTGGAATGACTCAGCCATGGCCACATGATTAGCAGCTGTTGATGGAGTCGGATGAGTGGAGGGTGGTGTCTGGCAGTGGGTGAGCTAGATAAGGGGGCAGCCAAGACCCTCAGGTGGGTGAGGAGAATACTGACCTAGAAGCAGAAGCAAATGAACATCGCAGAACAACACTGGACACACTCCTGGGCTTGACTTTTATTTATCTTAAGCCTTTCTTATTTATTATGACTTGATCTTCCCAGCAAACTGTTGAATGAGTAGGCCAGGTATTATTGAGCCAATAAGTTAAATGAGGCAGTGAGGTCCAGACTGGCCCAGTGACAGACTGAGGCCACACCTGATGAAACAAAGAGCTGTTTCCCGATTCCCTTTGCTGAAGTCCTTCCCCCTCAGCACCAAGATTAGCTGTGGTGTTTGTCAGTAGTGATTGAAAACGAGCCCAGCCTGTCCTTTTAGGCTTTGTGGGGGAAAGTATTTTTGCTGGATCTGAACCTTGCTCATCATATGTCAAGAGAAACGCTGCAGGGGGTGAACCGAAGGTACCTCTTGTCCCTGAACGTGTCTGGGTCATGGCAAAGCAAAGGAAAGCTAGTCCTCCCACCCCTTCCTTAATGCCTGGAGCGTAAAGACAGTCTCCACTCCCTTTCCCCTGGACCACACTCTAGGCCCTTTTTGGCTCCCTAGACTCAAAGTTTTTCCCAAGCCAAAGACAGCCTTTCCAGTCTAACTCCAAAACACAGAGCCTCGGGGCTACTTCCTCTTGGAAGTCCTTGATCTCCCAGACCTGAGGCAGGTGTCCATCTCTTCTGCTCCATTGCTCCCAGCACTCTCGTGGCATCAACAGCCTTGATTGGCAATTGCCCATCGGTCTTTCTGAAGTCCCCAACCAGACTGTATGCTTCTCATAGGCAGGGGATGGTCCCTCTTAACCAGTGGATCTGTCCCCAAGGTGATCACACTGCTAGGAATGGAAAGAGGAAACAAAAGAGTTAATAAGAGTTTCCAAGACTTGTAAACAGTCTACACCTGTTTCCCCAAAGTTCTACTCTACTCATAGAGGTTGAGAACGGAACCAATCATTCATTACCAGAGCTGGTCCAGACATTTCGAACTGGCCGCACAAGTCTGGGGAGGCGGGGATAAACAGATCTGGACATTCATGGAAAAAAAGAAAAAAAAAAACCTAAAACCAAGCACTCAGTCTTGTGCCCACCAAACAGTGTAATATAGGGAACTCACTCATCATCCCAAGCCTCACCCTCTTGCCTCAGAAAGAAAGCTCAGCACATAGAAAAGGCTTGGGAAGGGAGCATTCTCCTGCCTCCCCAACAATGCGAAGGATAGACTTGGAAAAAAAAGAATGATCTGGATCCCACTCCCCACTCCTCCACCCCACCCCCACCACCCAGCCGGTCCACAGTGGTTCTGTTGTGACTGCAGTGCCTGAGGAAGATGGACAAAAAGCTGGGTGGTAAGAGGCCAATAAGGACTACCCCAAGGACCACTTACTCAGAAGGAGAAGGGGTGGAGACCAGGGATAGTTCCTGTGACCTTGGAGGGTAAGTGCTGGGGAGAATGAAATGGAGTTCCAGTGGAAGTATGATAAAAGCTATTGATCATGATGAAGGCTGAGAGGGTTGGGTCAGGCCTGCCATGGCTCATCTTGCCCGCTGCACACAGTGTGACCTGTGCAGTTCAGAATCTGAGCTCTGAATCTGAACTGTTATAAAAAGACCGTGCGAACCGAATCTAAACATGCGGAATGCAAACTCAAGAAATTAAAACACATGATGACCTTTCTTCAAGGCCCAAGGCAAATAGCATTCAAAGAGGACATTGATATATTTGGTGATGACTGGTCTCTGCTAACTCTCAAAGAGAGGCTGTTTCAACCCATCTCACACACAGCTATTATGTAGAACAAGCCATAAAATATGATAGTAAAGCACTTTGCACACATAAAATGCTACACAACTGATACTTACTACTGCTTCCCATCATTTAAGGTCTGAAAATAAATGTCTACCATTTATAATAATTTTATGAGACTTTGATGGCTATTGGCTCTTATCAAACATGGAAGGAGAAAACTGAGCCATATCTGGAAGTCACCGATCGTCTTGTAGGTGAAATTTCTTTATTGTAATAAATTTCTTTGAGTTTCTGACATTGAATAAAAAATGTTTGCATGTCTGGAAGGTTTTGAAGGTAGATATAATGTTTTACTGACATTTTTATCCCTAGACTCTGTCACATAGTAGGTGATTAATTTTTTTAAATCAGGGCTATTTGTCTAAGAGACTTTGTGTTGATATTTTTACTTTTTAAAAAGTTTTGTTTATTTTTTACTTTCTCTAGTTGCAGTGAGTGGGGGTTGCTCTCTAGTTGTGATGCGTGGACTTCTCCTTGCAGTGGCTTCTCTTGTTGCAGAGCACAGGTTCTGGGGTGCTCAGGCTTCGGTGGTTACAGCACGTGGACTTAGTGGTTTTGGCTCCGCAGCGCTACGGCACAGGCTCAGTAGTTGAGGGGCAGGGACTTCTTTGCTCCGTAGCATGTAGAATCTTCCCAGACAAGGGATCACACCCGTGTCGCCTGCATTGGCAGGCAGATTCCTAACCCCTGGACCACCAGGGAAGACTGGTTAATATGCTTTTATCAGATGAATTACTGATTGCATATGGTTCAAGATGAGCTAAAGTTGCAAGCTTCTAGGTGGAGAGGGAGCTATCAATATTGCTCCACCCGAGCACGTTGCTTCATGACCGGAGTAAGGTCGTTGGCATTGTTAGGCGACTAATCCAAGTTATTTCAGTACTTTGCATTTCTCTGAATATTAGGCCTGTCAGGCTTGAATCTTCCTCTCTCATGCACTGTGAAGGCTCTTTTTACACAATTCAATTAGCCATTTTCTTGAGAAATGTCAGCACTATTTCGTTGGTCCCATTAGATCCTTTTCATGCAGTAGCCACCCCCCCCACACACCAGTACCACCAAAAACAAACAAACAAACAAAAAAACCACCACCACCACACTGCCCTGCATTCTCTGGATCTCAGATCCCTTCTCTCTAAAGAGTAAAGGCTAGTCCATACAACGCCTTCCAAGTTAATACCCATGATTCCACTAGGAAGCATTTGCTCTAATGCCTGCCAATGGAACAGATTCACTTTGAGAGAAAGACAGGGTGGTGAGGGAGCTGCCAACCCGACCCCCCCCAATTGTTTAATCCTGCGCCTGACAATGCAATTCACCTCGAGCTCTCTCCTGAATCAGAGCCTCCAATATGCCGTGTACCCCTGGCAGCTGGGGCACCATTTGCTGAGTTGAGGCGAGATACATATTTTGCAATCGCTCTGTCTCACCCACGCAGGAAGCCATTCACCTTCTGCTGACCTAACAACCAAACCGTAAACTCAACCGAGAAACTGGAGGTGGTGAGGCAAGATAGAGGGGAAAACAGAAGATTGCTTCACGCAGGGCTGTCGTCCAGACCTATTCATGGCTCCCAACGTAGACCCCACGTACTGTTGCCTAAGAAAAAGAGCACTGGTATTTAGCAATGCGGTGATTTGGTTTAGTCCTTGACATGAGTACACGTTTCCAAAATTTAACTTGCAGTGGCTTGACAAGAGCAGTTCAGATGCTGGGCTGCCAGTAACTAGACGGGTGTGGAGGAGAGGGCAGTAGATGAAAGTGCCACACGCTCTTCCTGGGACCACAGCCAGGGATACTTCTTCATTTTGAGTTTAAAATAAAGAAGATTGACAACCTGAAATATGAATATCAAGCACCAGCCAATAGGTTCATAAAAATTAAGTACTCCTTCTTCCCTCTGTCTACTCTGAGTAGCTTTGCTTTTTGGACTCAAACCAGATCTCCTTGTCATTATCTAATCGATACAGCCAGTGATCATCATGGACACTGGGAAATGGCTCTGATATGATTTTCAGCAGCTGCCATCCATCTCTCTCTTGCTTCCATAATTTCTCCTGAAATAGACGTTTGCTTCCACAGAAGGCTTAGATTTGTGGGACAAGGGCACAGAGGTTGTGTCTGTTTGGCTTAAATTTGGGGTTGTGGTAACATTTTAAAAATCTTCATTTTTGGACTAACTCAAACCTGCTTTGGGCCTCCCCAGTGGAGAAGGCAATGGCACCCCACTCCAGTACTCTTGCCTGGAAAATCCCATGGACGGAGGAGCCTGGTGGGCTGCAGTCCATGGGGTCGCTAGGAGTCGGACACGACTGAGCGACTTCACTTTCACTTTTCACCTACATGCATTGGAGAAGGAAATGGCAACCCACTCCAGTGTTTTTGCCTGGAGAATTCCAAGGGCAGGGGAGCCTGGTGGGTTGCCGTCTCTGGGACTGCACAGAGTCGGACACGACTGAAGCGACTTAGCAGCAGCAGCAGCAGTGGCTCTGGGGTAAAGAATCTACCTGCCAGTGCAGGAGCTGCAGGGGAGGCAGGCTCAATCCCTGGATCAGGAAGATCCCCTGGAGAAGGGAATGGCAACCCACTCCAGTATTTTTGCCTGGAGAATCCCATGGACAGAGGAGCCTGGCAGGCTACAGTTCATGGGATCACAAAGAGTCAGGCATGACTTCGCAACTAAACAACAGCAAAATCCTGCTTTGGAGGAGCTAAGATTTACTGGCTTCATGAATGTTGGCAAGTACAGGTCCATAGCAGGCTTTGGAAGAACATTCAAAGATCACAGCGCCCTAATATGTTTGGTTTATTGGCAAACAATGTGGAGAAAAGAATAATTTTAAACGAGAGCTTTAATAACAAATAGACAAAAGAGTAGGGTTTGAGGGAAGAAGGAGGGAGGTGAAAGAGACAGTAGGTTTTTTCCTTCTTTTTTGAAAATAATTTAAAATTTCATCTATTTATTTTTGCCTGTGCTGAGTCTTTGTTGCTACGGGGGCTTTTCTCTAGTTGTGGAAAGCGGGGGCTACACTCCCATTTTGGGCGTGGGCTTCTCTTGTTGTGCAGCCAGGCCTCTAGGGTGTGTGGGCTTCAGTAGTTGCGGTTCGTGGGCTCAGCAGTTGTGGCTCCCAAGCTCTAGAGCACAGGCTAAATAGCTGTGACATATGGGCTTAGTTGCTCCGTGGCATGTGGGATCTTCCCAGACCAGGGATCCAACCTGCATCTCCTGCCTTGGCACGTGGATTCTTTACCTCTGAGCCACCAGGGAAGCACAGGTCTCTCCTTTATTATTTCTCCCCCTCATCAGTCCAGAACTAGAAGGCATCGTTGTGACTCAGCTCCTTAGATACCCTGTGTGTGTTTGGCCAGTTCGTTCAGATGCCTTCTGTTGTTTCAAGTCAACAGTTAGTTTGGAGTGTCTGGACGCTAACACCTCAGAGGGTGTGGTGATTGACACAAATGACTGGTGAGAGAGAAGTCAGCACGGGGACCCTCCTGTCCGGCCTCCGCCACAGGCTTTCCCAGCTGGAAGTGCTTGCTTCTCCTCCCTTCCCAATCCACCCAGATAGATTCTGTGGGATGCATATAAGAAGCCCGGAGAAGTAGGAGCTACCAGCCTTTGCTCTCTTGGACACCTGCAGTGAGCCTTGGCAACGATGTGCCCTTCAGACCTGAGTCTTCTTCAGTCTGTTTGGTTGGGTTTCTCCAATTCCAGGTTTATATTTCATTTATTTCCCCACTGGCTTTGGACCCTGGATGATTAGGGTGGGACCTGACAATCCCCTGGCCATGCTCACCTACCCCTTCCTCCAGGGGACGCATGGCCCCAGAGATGACCAGACGCAAGGTGCTTGTCTCCAATTTGATGCTCTTTCTGCTTTATCATGAAACTCTAAGGACTGTGAAAGACCACTGGGCAGACTCACACCTGAGTCCAAACTCAGGAGAGAGAACTTTGTCCTGATTCAAAAGCCTTGCGTGCACCTGTGTCAGGTATGTGAGGCCCTTGGAAAAGAGGATAAAGGCAGGTATGGGTTGGATCATGGTGAACAATTTAATCTGCTCAATTTTTTTTTTTTCTTCATTGGTCAGCAGATAACTGAGGTTTATGAATAAGAAAAGGCTTAGATGTTTGTGAGAGGCTGTGTCTATGTGTCAGACGGGTCCTCTAAACTGTGGCAGTGGAAGCAGAGAGCTGTTAAGTGACAGATACAGGACAGGACAATGCTTAGAGAGGCCAAGATGGGGGAGAGGATCCCTAAAAAACAAAACATGAGATCCTGTTGTCCCACTGCCCTTTCACCGCCTCCCTGCCCCGGCATAGCCTCGTGGGGCTGGGCATTCCTTTTCCTGCCACAGTGCAGTTCTGACACTAAGTACCAGAACTAATACAGAATTCATAGTCTGGGGGCACAGTCCGCCAGTCGACTCCCCCTCACTTGAGGCTGAGTCAAAGCTCTGGGTTTCCCAGGCCACCCCCACTTCTGAACAACTGGCTTCAAATCTGGGGGCTTCCCACTACCTTCTCAGGTTTGATAGTTCAGGAGAATGACTCATCAAACTCAGGGAAATGCTATTTTTATGACTGTAGTCTTTTTATAAAAGATGCAGATTAAGACCAGCCAAAAGAACAGATGTGTATGAGGAAGTCTGGAGAGTCCTTAAAATGAAGCTTCCAGGTCCCCAAGATGCATCACCCTCCTGACACATCATTGTAGGATTACTAACAAGCCTTGATGTCCAGAATGTTCATGGGGGTTTTTATTATGTTGGCATGATTGGTTGAATGACTGGCTGTGTGATTGAACTCAAATCTCCAGATCCCCCCCCACGCCACCCCAATCCTCTACTCTCATGGGTAGTCTTTCCGGCATGGCCAACCCCTGTCCTGAAACTAGCTAGAGGTTCACCAGGAGTCATCTTATGAGCAGAAACTCGGGTGTGGTCCCAGGGACCCACCATGGATAGCATAAACTCCCCCACGTCTTGGAAAGTTCCTCTTCCCAGGAATCTAGGCAAAGCCTCACAAGTGCTTGATTGCCTTTCTCCTCTCAGGGAAAAGCCTGATAGTCTGGAACCCAGTACCCCAGCCTCAATCAAGAGCAGGTTTCCCCTGTGTGCCTCTCCCTTCCCAGATCCCCAGGACCTAAGTGTATTGCTAGACTTTGGGCAAGTTACTTCCTTGCTCTGTGTCTCAGTTTCCTCATCTATAAGATGAAGATAATCATAGCACTGATATTAATAATAGTTAATAATAACGTTTTAAGGTTAGTGATGAGTGCATGCTAAGTTGCTTCAGTCATGTCCTACTCTTTGTGACTCCATGGACTGTAGGCCACCAGGCTCCTCTGTCCTTGGAATTCTCTAGGCAAGACTTCTGGAGTGGGTTGCCATGCCAGTAGGCATGGTCCAGCCCAGGTCTTCCACATTGCAGGTGGATTCTTTACCATCTGAGCCACCAGGGAAGATGCCTGAAAATAGAGCGTGGCATACACACACACACACACACACACACACACACACACACACAGTGCTCTTCAGACCTTAATTCTTTTCTCCTGTTGTTGTTGTTAACTTTAAAGTAATCTACACAACTGTATAAATAACTTTTTAATTTTTAATCACATTTTACTGATAGGGGAATTGAAATTTCAGAGAATTAAAATAATTGGTCCAAAGCCACACATATATTTGTTCAGTGTCTGCTCCAGAATCCAGTTTAACCTGACTCTGAGGCCTGCCCATTTTATTATATGCTCCACAGCCTTCAGTTCAGTTAAGTAGCTCAGTCGTGTCCGACTCTTTGCAACCCCTTGGACTGCAGCACGCCACGTTTCTCTGTCCATCACCAACTCCCGGAGATTTCTCAAACTCATGTCCATCGAGTCAATGATGCCATCCAACATCTCATCCTCTGTCATCCCCTTCTCCTCCCACCTTCAATCTTTCCCAGCATCAGGGTCTTTTCAAATGAGTCAGTTCTTTGAATCAGGTGGCCAAAGCATTGAAGTTTCAGCTTCAGCATCAGTCCTTCCAATTAATATTCAGGGCTGATTTCCTTTAGGATGGACTGGTTGGATCTCCTTGCAGTCCAAGGGACTCTTAAGAGCTTCTCCAACACCACAGTTCAAAAGCATCAATTCTTCAGCACTCAGCTTTCTTTATAGGCCAACTCTCACATCCATACTTGACTAATGGAAAAACCATAGCTTTGACTAGATGGGTCTTTATTGGCAAAGTAATGTCTCTGCTTTTTAATATGCTGTCTAGGTTGGCCAGAGCTTTTCTTCCAAAGAGCAAGCATCTTTTAATTTCATGGCTGCAGTCACCATTTGCAGTAATTTTGGAGCCCCCCAAAATAAAGTCTCTCACTGTTTCTATTGTTATCCCATCTATTTGCCATCTATGCCATCTATCCACAGCCAAAAATGGAATCTATGATACCTTTTAAAGAATCATAGCATCATAGCTAATACACAAAGTTACACCTGCACGGTCTGATACTAGTACAAAGGCATTCTTCTTTTGGAATGTAGGCTGCATGTGGCTACAAACTCTGGCTGCTACAGAACTTTCCAGAAACCAAAGCTGAGTATCAGAGTGGAGTCTCTAACGCAAGGTCATCAGCAGCCATGTAAACACTGAGACAGTGACACTATAATTATTTCTCAACTCAGCACCCAGTTCTGACTTCCTTCTAGAACTAACTGAGCTTCATTCAACCTTTCCCCTTAGGCTCTGCCAAGCACTGAGTCTCCTTTCTGCTCCCCAACACACCCACGAATGTTTAAACATCCTTACTCTTCTGTCTTGGCTTTGAGATAGAGGCATTCAAAAAGGACCCCGCTGGCCAAGCTGCCATTTGGGGAAGACTCACTTAGCAGTGTGCTGATGGACAGAGATGAGAAAGAAATAGGTAATTCCAGAAAGAGCCTGGAGGAAGGTTCAGCATGAGATGAGGCTCTTTAAGGTATAGAAGAGAAAAACAGTTGGAAGTTACAGGAATCCACCAAAGTGAGATAAATCATGTAAGTGGGAGGAACCAGTTGGGTTGAGGGCCTGCGGCAAAGCTAAGAATATCTGTGCCAGGTACCAGTTTCTGAGCATCCCACTTAGAGGTTGGGAGCAGGCAGGCTAGGAAGAAAGGCAGGTCAAGGAAATCACATCCACTCCAACAGGAAGTAAGTTTCCCAACCAGGAACCTCCCTGTTGGAATTATTCAAGCTACACCAATGTCAAGGGCATTGCCAATGAGTTTGGAAATTAAGTAGCCAAGGCAACTTGGCCTTAGGAATCTGATGTTCTATGTGAATGGAATGCCAGCACGTCGCCTAATTCTGACACAGATGGGAAGGGATGAAAGTGTACCATTGATATTGTTTTGTGACTTCGTGGGGTTTTTACAGAGCAGAATAGCTTCAGATGATTCACAAGATGGAACGATTCCTCTTCTGAAAACTGAATGTGATAATAATCACAAAAATCCACCTATTTCAGCCTTCAGATAATTGGGCTCAGATTAATTGCGATTTTTCACCATGTTAGGATAAGCATAAGATAAGCATTTTTATTTTTGATTCAGAGGTGGGTATAACAGACCTTTTCAAAGAGGGAGGGAATGAGGCTGGTGAGAACAGCTATGAATGGGAATGTCAGGACACTGGGAGCCAGTGTGAATGAAACAGAATGAAGCCAAGGGCAGCAGCAGGGAGCTTCAAATGACTCAGGGCATCTAATTTCCCCCCTTGGTGGTGTGACAGTGTCCTTCAGCAGACCGGAGGCTTGCAGCTCACACTTCCTGAGGGTCAGTCCAGGGTCAACAGGAGGCGAAACAAAGACTGATCACTCAGTCTCCTTGGAGATGAGGAGCTGGCTCTATGGATGTAGTCTGGATGTTCTCCACCACTCTCTTTCTTCAGAGTTGGGAAGCTACCTGTGATATTGGTGGTACTTGTCTTCGGGGATCTTTGCCCTTTCTTTTTAGCCTCCTTATGAGGCCCGCGGCTATCTCTGTACCCCGGAATCTGCCACCATCCAGGGACCTCCATTCTCTTAAGATCTCTTAATTTATACTCAAAGTTTGGGGGTTGAAAATATTGCTCTCCTATCCCCAAATATATCTGTTGTTGTTAATAATAATCAGGTAAATTAATGTATTTAAATTATTTTATTTTAATTATTATTAAATTATTTTATTTTAATTATTATTAAATTAATTTATCTATTAATTAAATTAATAGATATTAAATCAGAAGGAGGAGGGGCAACTTTGGTGAGGGGATAACAAACCATTAGGTATAAAATAAGCTACAAGGATATATTGTCCAACACAGGGAATATAGCCAATATTTTATAAGAACTATAGATGGAGTATAATCTTTAAAAATTATGAATCACTATGTTGTAACCTATATAATACTTTAATTATTACACTGGTTAATACACTTGTAACCTATATAGTACTTTACATCAACTATAATTCAATAGAAAATAGGAGGAAAAAAAATCATGTGGAGAAGATTAGAGGAGAGGATTTGAAGAAGCCTCTCTCCCTTCAGACCTCACTAAGGTAGAGTGCTAAGAACCACAATTTGAAATCAAGAAGCTCAACTTCTAGCCTCTGCCACCAGGGTGCTATGTGACCTGGGGCAATTCACTTCACCTCTCAGGGCCCCATTTTCCTCATCTGAATTGAGATGGGATGGGTTCATCTCTAAAAATCCATTTATTAAAATCTTCTGGGACTTCCCTGGTGGTACAGTGGATAAGAATCTGCCTGCCAGCACTGTTTACAATAGCTAGGACATGGAAGCAACCTAGATGTCCATCGGCAGATGAATGGAAGGAAGTTGTGGTACATATACACAATGAAATATTACTCAGCTATAAAAAAGAGCACATTTGAGTCAGTTCTAATGAGGTGGATGAAACTGGAGCCTATTATACAGAGTGAAGTAAGTCAGAAAGAGAAACACCAATACAGTATATTAACGCATATATATGGAATTTAGAAAGAAGGCAATGACAATGCAAGACAGCAAAAGAGACACAGATGTAAAAAAACAGACTTTTGGACTCTGGGAGAAGGTGAGGGTCGATGATTTGAGTGAATAGCATTGAAACATGTATATTACCATATGTGAAATAGATGACCAGTCCAAGTTTGATGCATGAACTAGAGCGCTCAGGGCCAGTGCACTGGGATGACCCAGAGGGATGGGATGGACAGGGAGGTGGGAGGGGGGTTCGGGATGGGGGTCACATGTACACCCGTGGCTGATTCATGTCAATGTATGGCAAAAACCACCACAATATTGTAAAGTAATTAGCCTCCAATTAAAATAAAGAAATTAAAAAGGAATCTGCCTACCAGTGCAGGAGACATGTGTTCAATCCTTGGTCCAGGAAGATTCCATGTGCAGTGGAACATCGAAGTTCGCATGCCACAGCTACTGAGCCTCAACTACTGAAGCCCACGTGCCCTAGAGCCTGTGCTCAGCAACAAGAGAAGCCATGGCACTAAGAAGCCGGTCAACCTCAATGAAGAGTAGCCCCCACTGGCTGCAACTGGAGAAAGCTCAAGCACAGTAACAAAGACCCAGCGCAACCAAAAATAAAAATTAATTAAGTAATTAAAAAAAAAATCTTCCAGATGCTACCTGGGAGTAAAACTAGGTCAGTTAGCATGGCTTTGGTCCAGCTCCACAGAACAGCCCAAGGATTGAGCAGTTACTTTGCTGCAAGAGACCTAGGGCAGGGCTGCTGAGAACAGCACGGGGGAAGCTGATGAGAACCATTACAGAGCCCATCACTCCAGCCGAGACTGCATAGGAATGTGCTTGTAGGCGTCATGGATATTAACGTAAGCAAAGCTTTGCCTTCTCTCATCACATACCCTGGGAGACAGCTCTGCTGTATGTGGACCCAGGGAAATATTTGCTGGCCTGTGATATCCTTGGAAGCTAGGGATGAAAGTTTATAAAAATGAATACTATCTGAAACATTCTCTAAAATAAATCTCACCCCTCACCCCAGCCCTGTGGAAACAATACTTTACTCCTCTAGTGCCTACAGATTCCACAGCAGGAATCCTTGCTAGAGAAGAACTTTTCCTGGTCCCATTTAGGCTTTTGCTACAGTCGATGATGGAAAGTCTTGATGGCTGCTGTTTACATCGTAGGTGGGGAGAGGTGAGCTGACATGAAATTGTTTGGGCTTCTTTTGTCATGTCATCAAAGAGCAGTTTGTTACCTTCAGCTGAACTTCACCAGATCAGGGACCTCTAGTTTAACAAAACCTAACTCAGGCCTTGAATTAAGACCCATGTGGGAGGAAGGCCCAGGGGATCTTTGAGCTAAGGAGGAAGGGAGGCAAAAGATGAGTTTCCTGACACTTTGGCTGCCATCTTTCTTCCTTCATTGAGTTCAAAGCCCTTGCTTTCACCCAAGAATTACTCATGGGTGATTTGAACCATAGTGAATTGCGGGGACAGCTTATTGTATGGGGAAAGTCTAGTAACTTGTACCCGTCTTTCTCCACTTGGCAAAGGGCTTGCCTCCAAATCAGTCACAAGATGCTTCTCCAGGGCTTTCTGAGTAGATCCAGACAGAGTATTGGGCCAGGACAGAGGACATATTCTCCTACACCGTGCTTTGCCCTCACAATTTGTCATCTCATTTACCCGCTGACTTATTTCTGCTCTTGATAAAGTCAGGATGTGTTCCTGGGAAGAAGACCTTCCTGTTGAGCAAGGATAGAAAATGAACTGTGCAGACGTTCAGGGTCCAAAATAGAAAGTCCGCAGGCAAGCTGTGTCCCCAGGGGCCATTCTGTGCCCTGGAAGAGCCTGCTGGCTAGGATGTTAGGAGGGGGCTTCTCTGAGAAGGCCAGATGCCTCGTGGGCCTCCAGGGCAGTAGTGCTGACCATCAGAGCAGAGGGGATACGATTTCTAAGTTGCCACCCTAATAGGTCCAGTAATCATTTCAAATCTGCCAATTGCAGCATCATTACTAAGCCCTGGCTTGCCCAACCTGACCCAATAATGAAAAAAAATAATAATAATAATGTTGATTGCTTTCTAAGATGAAACAGGCTCAATATAGTGATTTTAGGATTTCTGAGAGTAAAAGAGTTAGTCGGACATCATCAACATCAGAGCAAGCTATTAAGAGGAAAGAAGGGAAAAGCTTTTAACAAACAAAAGCCTCTCTCTCCACTCTGCTAATCCACCTTGAGATTTGATGACTCATGTTGGGTTGCCTTGGTAACCATGACAGAAGGAGAGAGAGAGAGAGAGTGTGTGTGTGTGTGTGTGTGCACACGCTCTGGTGGGGAATCCTTTGCCACCTCCACCCTGTGCCTCATCGAGTGGCGCTGAGTGCTGACCCTGTTTGCACAGCCGTCGCCCCTCTTGCACCTGGAATCATTTTGCTGTCATGAGGTCTGACTGTGGGCTGCTTGTCATTGGTCATTTTCTCTGGGTGAGCAGTTTTGATGGATGGGGTGTCTGGAAGTTTGCCCAAGGGCATCCAAAGTGTGATTAGAGGCTCCTAGCCCTTCTCAGTCCCCTCCACAGCTCTCCTGATGTGGACTGTGGTTGTCCCAGTCACCTGGCTGCTGCAGCCCCCGGGGGACTTTGGTTCCTGGAAAGTCCAGTCTGTCCTCCCAGGCAGTGACTCTCACCCCGTGTTAGGACAGCCAGGTGGGTGTGAGTGCCCAGGGATCACAGAGGCTGCCTGTTTCCCCACACATCACCCTCTGGGATAGGGCAGGGAAATTGCTGTCTGGGTCCTGAGCTTGCCTTCTCTATCTCTGAATCCAAAGAGCGGCTTCTCTCATCTCTGGTTTGCTCTGGAAAGCTAGCTGCTGCAGAGGAGCAGCTGCCACAGCAGCTTGTTAAGTTAGACCCTCTCTTTGAAGCAGAATTTGCAGTAATGACTACACGTTCAGGTGAAATCATATGACAGCAAATCCTTTCACGCAGAAATGCCTCAGCAAAGCTGTCCTGTATCCTGGGAAGACCCCTGGATTCAGCAAATTCTCTGCTATTAACGATCCTGTGCGGTGACCATTTTATGTGGTTCTAGTCCAGTAACCGTGAGCAATACCGTGAAAAGCTCTGGACAGTGAGATCTGTCAAAGAATGACTTGTATTCAAGAATAAGTGGTGTTATTAAGAGGCAACATGGAGCTGTCAAAAAATGGACCACTTACCAGGAGTATGACCTTGGATAGTCCCTAACTCTATGAACTGCAGTTTATTTCTTTGCTTATCTTATTGGTGCATAGTTGATTTACAGTGTTATGTTAGTTTCAGGTGTACAGTGATTCAGTTATACAGACATACATATATATTCTTTTTCAGATTCTTTTCCTTACAGGTTATTACAAAATATTGAGTAGAGTCTCCTGTGCTATTACTCAGGCTTAAAAAAGAATGAAATAATGCCATTTGCAGCAACATGGATGAACATAGAGATTTTCATACTCAGTGAAGTAAGCCATACAGGGAAAGAGAAATAGCGTATAATATCATTTATATGAGAAGTCTAAAAAAAAAGATACAAGTGAAATTATTTGCAAAACAGAGACTCAGAAAGACAGAGAAAACAAACTTATGGTTACCAAAGAGGGAAGGTGGAGGGGGATACATTAGGATTAATGTTTACACACTACTATATGTAAAGCAGTTTACTTATTTTTAATGATAAGTATGGTAATAGCTTAGTTGAGGAAGAGAATGTGAGGAAGAATTCTGAGATCTGAGGGGAGACCCCTCATGGCTTAAGATTAGACCAGGATCCCTGCCAGCGCAAGTACATCCAAACACTAGACCTTGGTACTAGCTTGTCACGAGACTTACGATGTCTTCCATAAACACTATCAAAGCAAAACTTGACATTTAAATAAGAACCCCACGCTTTATACTCAAGGTATGTGATTTCTAGTCCCTTGGTGTCATGCAAATAGGAGAATGAAGTTGTGTGGGGAGAAGGAGATGGAGTCATGCACTCCCTGTCCCCTCTTGCAGGCTGTTGCTAATAAGCAGTAGAGAGTGAAGAGCAAGTGTAGGGGCTTGAAGATCGGACCTACTTGAGCTCCTGTTCAGCTTTGTGACCTTTAGAGTTTCTGATACTGGACAAGTCACTTGACCTCTTTAGCCTTTAGGTTTGTCTTTTGTAAATGAACCATAACAATGACTCATGGGTTTCTTGTGACATTTAAGTAAGCCAATGCTTGTAAACACTCACCCCAGTGACGGGCACACGGCAAGTGCTCAAAAATGTTAGTTATGAATAATCCCCATAAGCTGTTTGATTCTTAATTGCTTAGTGTTCCTTTCAAATATGCAACTTGAAGAAAATCCACTTAGTTCTGGTTTTCTTTTGCTATAGGTTGAAAATATTAGAACACAAATGCACACATGTTACCATTTCAATTTATGACTTTGAAGTTGCTGAACTTAGTATGCATGTAGTAATGTGAAAGCGTATAGCACAGTGCCTAGCACAGACAGAGTGTTCTAGAAGCCTGCATGGGTGTATGTGTGTGTGCTCAGTCATGTCCAACTCTTTGTGACCCCATAGACAGTAGCCTGCCAGGCTACTCTGTCCAGGCAAGAATACTGGAGTGGGTTGCCATTTCCTCCTGCAGGGGATCTTCCTGACCCACGGGTCGAACCTGAGTCTCTTGCATCTCCTGTATTGGCAGGGGGAGTCTTTACCACTGAGTTATCTGAGAATTCCTTATAATAAATTTCTTTCTTTCTGTCTGTCTGTCTGTCTGTCTCTCTCTCTCTCTATATATATATATGTACATATATATATATATATATATATATATATATATATATATATTCCTATTGATTTTGTTTCTCTGGAGAATCCTGACTAACACAACCATCCTCAGGAATTCAAACTGGCTCTGGCGAACACTGTCAAGTCATTGATGATTACTGAGGAATAGAGTTTCTGATCATATCTGGGTTTTAAGGAAGACAATTCTAGAACAGTCTGCAGAATAGATTGAGTGGGAGGATGTCTGGATGCAGGAAGATTATGGCTATCGTGCCAGAAAATAGAATCGTGGCAGCAAGAATAGAAAGAGTGGGCTGCTTTGAGGAGCACGACAAAGGTAGGGCCTACAGGAAGGATTCTGAAGCTAATTGGAGCCGGGCCGAAATAGAAGGCGTGAAGACGAGTGTCAGGTTTCTAGGTCAGGTGCGGTGAAAAGGCGATGCTGGTGTGGAAATGGGAAATCAGGAATGGAGGGAGGTGGGAATGGAAGGCCACACATTCATTTGGGTTATTGGGTTTGAAGCGTGGGGTTGGTGGATGGATATTAATGTGGGAATGCTTATGTAGAATTCAGGAGAGGGCAGAGCTTGAAAGAAAGGAAGAGAATTCTCTGACTCAGGGTTATTGCTGAAGACTGAGATTCTCTGTCTGTATCCAGGTTAGGAGGGAGAAGAGGCTCCAGGGAAAGGGGTCATAACGGGACCAGATGGAAAAGGGAGGTGGGGAGCATTAGGTGAGGATGAATTGGCCAAGCAGCCACGTGCTGCAAGCTGGGGAGGAGGACCGAGCCCAGGCTACTGGATCAGTAAGAAGGAGGCCCCTGGGACTGCCCTTTGCAGCATCTGCTAAAGACATGCAAGGGTGGAAAGTCAAGGAGTGGGAGGAGGCCTGGGTCCAGAAATTAGTCACGTACCCAGATGTGACTGAACACATAATGGCCAACCTGTGTACAGCAGCGTTAGAGCAGGTCTGCGTCTTGCCCTTCTGGAAGCCAGATGTAAAGGTGGTTGTTACACGAGAGGATGGGGAGTCAGCAGTCTCAGTCCTGACCCTCTGTGTGACGTGGTACAAATCTTGATTTAACTTTTAGACCCTCATCTCTGAAGTGACAGAACTGATCCAGGTCATCTCTAAGATGCTTGCATAGAGTATGACTAGTTTAAACTCAAGTTTCTCCCTATTATAAGGAAAACTTCAATTCATTATTTAAAAAGACATCAAGAAGCCAAAACCCCACCAAGTCAACTAGTTTTCCTCTCTTGTTTCCTTGCCCAGCCTAAGTCAGTGTCTGGCCTTGGCTCAGTCACCATGAGGCTTTATTTCAAAATCTCGAAGATGGAGGAAGTGGGGGAAGAGCAATAACATTGTGCCTCTTTCCTCTCCTGCTTGTGCATTTATTTGGAGAAAAGGTTATCTGAGTGTATTTGTATGTAAGGGGGTATCCATGCTGCTGCTGCTGCTGCTAAGTCGCTTCAGTCGTGTCCAACTCTGTGCGACCCCAGAGACGACAGCCCACCAGGCTCCCCCGTCCCTGGGATTCTCCAGGCAAGAACACTGGAGTGGGTTGCCATTTCCTCTTAGTTGCTAAGTTGTGTGTGTCTGACTCTTTGTGGCCCCTTGGATTGTAGCCCTCTAGGCGCCTCTCTCCATGGGCTTTCCCAGGCAAGAATACTGCAGTGGATTGCCATTCCCTTCTCCAGGAGATCTTCCCAGACCAGGGACTGAACTCACATCTCTTGCATTGGCAGGCAGATTCTTTACCACTGAGCCACCAAGGAAGCCATGTAGGGAAGGGAAGGAGGATAAATTTCACTGGATCCTCATCTCACAATAATTCTGTGTGGTGTATAGACCACTTATTGAGCGCCGAAGAATTGATGCTTTTGAACTGTGGTGTTGGAGAAGACTCTTGAGAGTCCCTTGGACTGCAAGAAGATCCAACCAGTCCATTCTGAAGGAGATCAGCCCTGGGATTTCTTTGGAAGGAATGATGCTAAAGCTGAAACTCCAGTATTTTGGCCACCTCATGCGAAGAGTTGACTCATTGGAGAAGACTCTGATGCTGGGAGGGATTGAGGGCAGGAGGAGAAGGGGACGACAGAGGATGAGATGGCTGGATGGCATCACTGACTTGATGGGTGTGAGTCTGGGTGACCTCCGGGAGCTGGTGATGGACAGGGAGGCCTGGCGTGCTGCGGTTCATGGGGTCACGAAGAGTCGGACATGACTGAGCGACTGATCTGATCTGATCTGATAGTTGATAAAACTGAGACCAGAAAGGTGAAGACACTTCCCTAAACTCACACAGATAACTCATTAAGCATTTACTGAGCACCTTCTCTGCTCAATTTTCAGAGAAACAAAGAGGATAAGGTGTTGACTGGCTGCATGATCTAAACTAAATGACTTCACTGTGGGTTCTTGTAATGTCTTTGTCATGATTATGTAAGAGGGATATATTACCTTATGAAACTCATTGGAAAATATTTCCTCTTCCTCATTTTTCTGAAGAATATTTTTCATTAGAAAATGTCTTCCTTAAAGTTTGAATAAGTTCAAAAAGTGAAACTCTCTGATACTAGAATGTTCTTTGTGAGAAAGTTTTGTACTTGGAAATTTAATTACTTTAATAAATAAAAGGCTTATCAATATGTTTAAAAAAGTACATAACTTCTGTTCTCAGGTCAGTTCAGTTCAGTCACTCAGTCTTGTCCAACTCTTTGCGACCCCATGGACTGCAGCATGCCAGGCTTCCCATCACCAACTCCCGGAGTCTACTCAAACTCATGTCCATCAAGTTGGTGATGCCATCCAACCATCTCATTCTCATGACAGCATCCCTTTCTCCTGCTTTCAATCTTTCCCAGCATCAGGGTCTTTTCAAATGGGTCAGTTCTTCGCATCAAGTGGCTAAAGTATTGGAATTTCAGCTTCAGCATCAGTCCTTCCAATGGATATTCAGGACTGATTTCCTTTAGGATGGACCGGTTTGATCTCCTTGCAGTCTAAGGGACTCTTAAGAGTCTCCTCCAACACCACAGTTCAAAAGCATCAGTTCTTCAGGTGCTCAGCTTTCTTTATAGTCCAACTCTCACACACATACATGACTCTGGAAAAAACCATAGCTTTGACTAGATAGACCTTTGTTGGCAAAGTAATGTCTGCTTTTCAAAATGCTGTCTAGGTTGGTCAGAAAAGCCATATATAATAGAGGAGCAAATGGAAGAGTATCAGGAAAGGGGAATTCAGAAGTGACATTTTTAGAAGGGTGTTTTTTTGGTACATGCAGTGTTGGGGTTAGGGCTGCTGAGAAAGGTCATTTGACTTAGGTCATTAATAACTGGAATAAGAGTATGTTAGATGAAGACTTAACAGAATTTAACCTGACATGATATATTCATTCAAACTTTTATTATTACATTCAGACTTTTTGAATCTTGGCTGAACTATCTTTCAGTTCAATAAAAATATGGCCCCTTTGGACATGTTTGTGAGCTCACCTCACATTTACTTGGTGGTGAAAAATAATGATGTGCTTAAGGGCATGATGTACTTTTAGGCTGAACACTAGAGTTATGCCTTTGGGGGATATTTTATTTTTAATGTAATATTCACTGTTCTCAGAGTGCTGTATCTTTAAGGCTCAACCTAACTTCATTAGAGACTTAAAAATGAAAAAAAAAAAGGGTATTTAACTTTACCAACTTGGCTTCAGTTATATCCCCTTTAAAAAGAAGGGGACCCCATTTTGTAGGTCAGCAGATCCTTGCATTTCTACATATGCTAGGATTCGGTGCCCAGGTTTCTGTCCTCCTGTTCTGTTATAGGAGAACATTGGAGCCTTTGCCTGGGCTCCAACTGGGTCGAAGGTGT
Source organism: Tragelaphus eurycerus (assembly GCA_935064755.1). NCBI lineage: Eukaryota > Metazoa > Chordata > Mammalia > Artiodactyla > Bovidae > Tragelaphus > Tragelaphus eurycerus. Next base: position 2,185,295 of record CAKXYN010000034.1, on the reverse strand, counting down.
GTGAGCCTTAGATACAGAGGTCTTGGGCACGAGACATCAGTTTTCTCTGGCCAACAGAGTTAGAGAGTGGGCTTTGGAAGATGATTTTGCCTCTACGTTTCCAAAATCATGAGAAGATGGGGGCACGAGGGGGAAAATATTAGGATTCCCATCAGATTGCTTATCAGGGGGTTATTTTAAAGCTAGCACCATCTTTTGCCCAACAAGCTTATGTTAGGGACGTTCTTCAGCCTCTTTCCAGCCTACGTCTCCCATGGGGGACAGCAGGTAGATGATGAGTCAGTTTCCCCAATCTGTCCTTGCTATTTTAATCTTTGCTGCTGTGCTGTGTGGCTCCTCTGTCCATGGAGTTTTCCAGGCAAGAATCTGAAGTGGGTTGCCATTTCCTCTTCCGGGGATCTTCCCCACCCAAGGATTGAACCTGCCTCTCTTGCATTTCCTGCATTGGCAGGCAGATTCTTTACTGTCTGAGCCATCTTGTGCTTGTAAATAAACCAGATTAAAAAGATAAAACAACCAGTGACAATCTAAAAGTACCCATTTGTATGCAAGTTGATGAATCTGATTTGCTGTGAACCCAGTAGAGTATCCTGCTGGACCACTTAACCAAGAGGGTGGAGGGCTTGGGAGTGTGGGTTGTTGACATCAGATGGCAGGGCATCTGGTCTGGTGCTGACACTCCTTAGATATACGTCATGGTGATGTCTCTTTGTGCCTCTCTTTCCCAGATATAGGTTAGAAATAATTATAGTACCTGCTTCATAAGGTTATTTTGAGGACAAAATGTCCTAATTCGTGTAAAGTGCTTAGAGCCCTGCCTGGCACACAGTAAAAACTTAAAATATGAACTGCTAATCGGTTCTTATTATTTATAGGCAATTAGCTCAATCTCAGACCATGTCTCCAGATGGACACTTTGAGGGTTGGTAATTGTGCTTGTAAGTCAGCCTTCTTTCTCAGAGTAATGTGACAGCCTGACGTGAATTTCCTTAGACATCTCAGAGACCACCAGGTAAGAGGTTGTTATTATCTCTTTTTATCCATGAAAAGCCAGGAGTAAACAGTATCAATTTATCCCAGTTCCTTTATATTGGCAGACCCCATTTAATGAAGGCCTTTCACAGATTTTTATTTTTTTAAATCTTGGTTTGTGGTCACCCTGCATCGGGCAAGTCTCTTCAGTCATTTTGTTAACAACATTTGCTCACTTTGTGTCCCAGTCATATTTTAGTAATTCTCACAATATTTCCATTTTTAAAATTATTATTATATTTGTTATTGTGATCTGTGATCAGTGATCTTTGATATTATTACTACAACTTGCTAGAGGCTCAGATGTTGGTTAGCATTTTTAGTAATAAAGCATGTACATTGTTTTTCTAGATGTAATGGTATTGTATACTCAATAAGCCACAGTACAGTGTAAATATAACTTTTATAGGTACTAGGGAACCTAAAAAAGTCATGTGATTCACTTTATTCTCTCATTTGCTTTATTGTGGTGGTCCCCAGTCAGATCCGCAGTATTTCCGAGGTAAACCTGTGTCCATAACTCTGGTAACAGTAGAAATCCAGCACCTTCACTGACCTAGCTCATCTTATTGTCAACCCTTGTGACTACCTGATGCACAGTGGGTTTCTCATTATGTCAGAGGTCCTCTCTACCTTTAAAACACAGCTGGCCTTTTCAGCTAAAGGACCACACCTGAAGACTCCAACTGGCTTTTCCAGAAAGTCTCCTTAAACTTGGAGTCCTCACACTTGCTGTGTCCAGGGAACCCCTTACCCCTGGACAGCCCCCCAAGTTCACAGTCAACAGAATCAACTAGTGCTGATTCTCAGGACGTTGAGGCAAAGGAAGTGACGGTGGTCCCTCCTCCCTACAGCCACGGGAGGCCCCTACTCATGTGTATGTGCTCAGTTGCTCAGTCATGCCTGTCTCTTTGCGACCCCATGGACTGTAGCCCCCCAGGCTCCTCTGTCCATGGGATTTCCCAGGCAAGAATACTGCAGTGGGTTGCCATTTCCTTCTCCAGGGATCTTTTCTGACCCAGGGATCAAACCTGTGTCTCTTGCATCTCCTACATTGGCAGGTGAATTCTTTACCACTGAGCCACCTGAGAAGCCCTGCATGTCCCACCTAGCCAAATTGCTGCTGTTCATCAAGGCTGGGGGAGGGGGTTGTTAGGATCTGTAATGTTTTTTCTTCAACCAAAATACATGTTCCTTATAAGGAAATAAGTTTACATTATTCATATAAGCAAAAGGAAGAAATCAAATTTGCCTGTAATCCTGCATATTTATTTATTACTCCATGGAAAGGGGTTCAAAAGACAAACAGAACTTAAAAATCTGAAGATTTTATGTTGTGAGAAAGAATTACTGATCCTAGCAGTAACTAAAGAAACATTTTCACCATTCAGTTGTCTTTTTCATTTTTAACTGCCAACAAAGGAGATTTAAATTGGAAAAGATGTAGGCAGACTTTCTGGCTATTTTCAAAATAAAAACCACTGCAGTTAAAACAAGAATTAAATTTACTATATTTGGGAGAGAAGGGTAAATGTGACAGGGAAAGTGCTTGGGGTCAGTTAGTGACTGCCACACGGAAGGTGTAATCACATGCCTACCTCACAGGAAGCTGTCGTCACGTGACGGCGTCACTGCTGCTGCTGCTGCTAAGTTGCTTCAGTCGTGTCCGACTCTGTACGACCCCATAGACGGAAGCTCACCAGGCTCCCCTGTCCCTGGGATTCTCCAGGCAAGAACACTGGAGTGGGTTGCCATTTCCTTCTCCAATGCATGAAAGTGAAAAGTCAAAGTGAAGTCGCTCAGTCGTGTCCGACTCTTAGCGACCCCACGGACTGCAGCCTACCAGGCTCCTCCGTCCATGGGATTTTCCAGGCAAAAGTACTGGGGTGGGGTGCCATTGCCTTCCCCGACAGGAAGCCATGATTCTAGCTGAATTCACCGAAGTCCTCAGGTGAATCTGAGGACCGAGATCTGGAAGTGGGTAGACAAATACCTCAGCGAAGTAGGGGAAATAGTGTGTCTGGATTGTAGAAAAGCATTTACAAACTTTACTCATGTCAGATTAGGTGGATTCCTAATTCATTCAGATCAGATCAGTCGCTCAGTCGTGTCCAACTCTTTGTGACCCCATGAACCACAGCACGCCAGGCCTCCCTATCCATCACCAGCTCTCTGAGGTCACTCAGACTCACATTCATCGAGTCAGTGATTACATCCAGCCATCTCATCCTCTGTCATCCCCTTCTCCTCCTGCCCCCAATCCCTCCCAGCATCAGAGTCTCCTCCAATGAGTCAACTCTTCGCATGAGGTGGCCAAAATACTGGAGTTTCAGCTTTAGCATCATTCCTTCCAAAGAAATCCCACGGCTGATCTCCTTCAGAATGGACTGGTTGGATCTCCTTGCAGTCCAAGGGACTCTCAAGAGTCTTCTCCAACACCACAGTTCAAAAGCATCAATTCTTCAGCGCTCAGCCTTCTTCACAGTCCAGCTCTCACATCCATACATGACCACAGGAAAGACCATAGCCTTGACTAGGCCAACCTTTGTTGGCAAACTAATGTCTCTGCTTTTGAATATGCTATCTAGGTTGGTCATAACTTTCCTTCCAAGGAGTAAGCGTCTTTTAATTTCATGGCTGCAGTCACCATCTGCAGTGATTTTGGAGCCCAGAAAAATAAAGTCTGACACTGTTTCCACTGTTTCTCCATCTATTTCCCATGTAGTGATGGGACCAGATGCCATGATCTTCTGCCATAAGGGTGGTATCATCTGCATATCTGAGGTTATTGATCTTTCTCCCGGCAATCTTGATTCCAGCTTGTGTTTCTTCCAGTCCAGCATTTCTCATGATGTACTCTGCATATAAGTTAAATAAACATGGTGACAATATACAGCCTTGACGTACTCCTTTTCCTATTTGGAACCAGTCTGTTGTTCCATGACCAGTTCTAACTGTTGCTTCCTGACCTGCATACAGATTTCTCAAGAGGCAGATCAGGTGGTCTGGTATTCCCATCTCTCTCAGAATTTTCCACAGTTTATTGTGATCTACACAGTCAAAGGCTTTAATTCATTACATGACTGTAAATCAAACACTCTAATTCATGGATAAAGGCAAACAACTGCTTTTTAAAAATTCCTTCTTTTTGAATTAGTTCCTCCAGTCAGATTAAGATATTTTTGGATCCTAATTTTGTTATTCAGTTTGTTTAGTGTCCTTCTGGGCTTCAAGTCACATGCAGAGCTGATCACTGACCTTCCATTTCTTCTTTTAAATCATGGGTGGATGTGTTAAAGACAGGGCCACCTCCAATCACTGCAAAGGGCCTGCAGCTAGGTCCCAGGAATTTATATCATCCGAAATTCTTACTAATGAAGGATAAAGGCAAGGATTACTAGGCAAGTGAGAAATAGTATACCATGATTTTTTTCTTAAAGGTGTGTTATTTATTTATGGCTGTGCTGGATCTTTGTTGCTGTGCAGGCTTTCTCTTGTTGCAGCAGGTAGGGGCTACTCTTCACTGTGGTGCATGATCCTCTCACTGCAGTGGCTTGTCGTTGCAGAGCATGGGCTGTAGGTGTGCAGGTTTCAGCAGCTGCAGCACTATACTCTACCACGCTTTTAATCAGGAATTTTATATCATGCAAAATTCAAAGGTAAAATTAAAAAAAAACAACAACAACAACAGTGGGGAAACATGGCGTAAGGTTGGAATTCAGAATGTGTTGAATTTTAAGAAGCTACACATACCCCAGTGGGTTAGAGGGCACATCCTGTGATCAGATACATTAGTATTTCTGTAGGAATAATGCCTGGATAGTCCCACCAAGTGGGATAAATAAAGTCTACTACTGAATAGCTTCCTGTCAGCTCATGTCAAGTTTCACTGCCAGATGAGTTTGTTTCAGTCTTATGACACAGTTTTCAAAGCCTTTATGATTCCAAAATTAAAGATAAGACTTGTGGAACTGTGGAGCTTGCCCCACAACCGCACACTCAGGGGTGAATGGGGAGAGAGAGAAGAGGGAAGGAAGGGGAGTGAGGGGGAGACTGTGTGTGAGAGTTAAAGAGACAGAGAAAGGAAGAGACAGGGCCTGGAGGATGGAGGTAGGTCTACAGAGCAAAGTCCATGCCCAGGTACCCAACCAGCTTCAGCATTGTGGCTGAAGACCAGCTCCCAGAAGAACGGGTAGGGCATGGCTGATGTGCAGCCATTACAAAGCCCTACCTGAACCCCTTTCCATGGAGGCAGGGACCTCAGGGCACTCAGCTCTCAGGAGGCACCAAGAGCAGGTGAGAGTCCCCTGGCTCCCAAAGAGGGAAAGAGGAGGCCACCAGCCCAAGACTTGGCTGGATGCCCAGTAATCAGGCTGACAAGGAAATGACATGCAATAGGCATCAGGGTCTCATCATAAGATTATCTATGAGAGGGGGACAAAAATTCCTTTTCTGAGGGGAAAAAATGAGATGAAGGGAGAAGAGACCCCTCCCACATCCTATATTATAATCTTAATATAAGAAGGGCTATGGTGTAGAAGAAGAATCAGCTTGTCTGAAAATGTTCCAAAGGTGTGCAGTAATACTGATAGACGAATACTCTAGAAATACATTTCAGCTCTTGATAAAGTAGAAATTTCTCATGGCTTGAAAATCAAAAGATAAGATGGGCTGCCTTTTGATGGAATGAATTCCCAGTCCCTGAAGACGTTTCACCCAATGCAGGGTAACCACTTCCCATAGAGGAGGTCCAGTTTTAAAATAATAATTTTGTAATAATGGAAGAGGCTTGTTTCAAAATAGCGGGCATTCTCTCTGTGGTATCTTCAGTCAAAATATCTGCCATACAGGGATGTAAAGAAAAGAGAACCCTTGTATAATGTTGGTGGGAATGTAAATTGGTGCAACCATTATGGAAAATAGTGTGGAAGATCTTCAAAAAAAATTGAAAATAGAACTACCCTATGATCCAGCAATTCCACTTCTGGGTATATAGCCAAAGAATCTAAAAGCAGGATATCTGAGACTTACCCACCCTAATGTTCATTGCAGCATTATTCATAATAGCCAAGATATGGAAACAGCTTAAGTGCCTATCGATGGATGAATGGATAAAGAAGATCTAGTTATTTATATATTATTATTCAGCCCTGAGAAAGAAGGAAATCCTGCCATTTTCAACAGCATGGATGGACCCTGAGGGCATATGCTAAGTGAGATAAGTCAGGAAGTTAAGGACAAGTACAGCTTGGTATCACTCATATGCTGAATCAGAAAAAAAAAAAAAAAAAAAAGTCAAACTCATAGAAACAGAGAGTAGAAAAATGGATGATGCCAGGGGCTAGAGGGGTGGGGAAATTGGGAGAGTTTGGTGAAAGGGTGCAATTTTTCAAGTATAAGATGATGATCTAGCGTATAACATGGTGACTATAGTTGGTAATACTATATAATTGAAATTTGCTAAGAGAGTAGAAGATAAACATTCTCATACACACACAAAAGACAAAAGTGAGGTGATAGGCGTGTTAGTTAACTAGCTGGGAAAATCCTCTCGCAATGTGTATGTGTATCAAGTCACAACATACACTTTCAATACCTTAACAGTTTTTATCAATTATACCTCAATAAAGCTGAAAAAAATCTACCATAAAAATTTTCAAGTTGCTCCAAACAGCTGGTTCATGACAATAATCTCTGGGATTCCTTAAATGGGGGGGCAGGGGGAAGGATTGGTTTTAGTATTCAAGTTAATCATTAGTGAGGAGATCAAATCAAAAGATTTCTATCAAGCGCGTACATGGCTGGATGCTGAGGGAAATTGAGTGATGTAAGGTCCAACTGGTATTCCCAAAGGAGCTTATAGCTAGTGGGGACGTAGGGAACTTAGAGGTCAAACTTATTCTTCTTGTTTTTAATAGTGTAAACTTGAGAAACTGTCAGAAGGCAAGGTTAGAGGAAGAAATGGCAGGGGAATCTGGAATTGGTCTTGAGACAGGAAATAGAGAGCTTCTCAGGTGGCGCTAGTGGTAAGGAATCCGCCTGCCAATGCAGGAGACATAAGATATGTGGGTTCGATCCGTGGGTCAGGAAGATCCCCTGGAGGAAGGCATGACAACCCACTCCAGTATTCATGCCTGGAGAATCTCATGAACAGTGGAGCCTGGTGGGCTGGAGTCCAAAGAGTCACAAAGAGTGGGACACGACTGAACAACTTAGCATGCACGTACATAGGAAATAGGGAGTCACGGGGAACAAAGGGGTGGGCCGGGGCGAGGGCTGACATCAGCTGCTCTGGTTCACAGACACAGAAGCCCTCCCCCATGCCTACCAGACCCGATTTCAGCTTTGGGAGGAAATCATGTCACATCCATCCTCTCTGCCGCTGGTGCTAAGGCCTTGGCTCCTTGGGGCTGTGGTTGACACAGGGTATGAACCCTCCTCCTGCACTCCCCTCCTCCCTTCGAGAAAGCTGAGGCTCTAGGTTGAGGAAAGCCTGTGTCTACAGCTTGGCTTGTACCATAGTCCTTGAATTTTCAGTGCTGGAGCTGCACCAGGCCATTTCGTGTCCCATTTAGCAAGCCTGGAGAACTCTTTGATTTGGGAGATGAGAGCAAAGACATCTGGCCTGTGGTGGTGGGTGAAATACCATCTGATTCAGAAAGTCTTTCGTGACTTCCTCCAGAACTGACTGCCTCATTTGTGTCTCCAAAAATAAAAATAGCAAGGGTTAGATCCATGTTCCTCTCCTGTTCCTTAGGGATGCTGTGACTGAGGTGACTGAGGCTCAAGAGAGCTGACATTAAAAAAGAGGCAGAGGACACAAAGAAAGAAAGATGGCATGAAAATACATTTTACCTGTGAATATTTTTCTTCCTTAATTTTATTGAACTTTATTCTTGACACAAAATGCTTAGGTGATGAGAAATGCCTTATTCTAGAATAACCCCCACCAGAGACCCTGTTTTAAGAGGGGCTCTTTATGAGATGGTTGGATGGCATCATCGATGCAATGGACATGAACTTGAGCAAACTCCAGGAGATGGTGAGGGACAGGGAAGCCTGGGATGCTGCAGTCCATGGGGTTGCAAAAATTCGGACGGGACTTGGTGACTGAGCAACAATAACAACGACCTTGTGTGACACGTTGTAGACAGGCAATGACTCCATTCCTAGTAATAAGGCCAAGCACCACCACCCAGCTTCTGATCTAGCAGAGATAGTTCATACCCTTTTAATCAGAATCTAGAAAAGGCAACACCTCTGAGTGGATTGTGAGTAATGTCACTACCAAATCCCTGAACTTCTCTGCATTCCTCCCATGGGGTTAAGGGCTCAGGAGAACTTTTGATCCAGCATTTTCAGTTGGATCATTTCATGTTGAGCCTGGCTGTCTATCTCTTGGACCTTTTCTATACATCAGTTGTGTAGACAAGACCCATCTTTCAGCAGAGGGGTGGCTCAGACTGTGCTACGGACGAGGGATGAGCGTGGACCACTGGATCTCTAGTAAAGATCCATTCGATTGGATATCGCTCACTGAGATCCACTCCAAAGGTTCTTTTGAAAGAAGGTAAAGTTTTATAAAGGGCCACATAGATTCGAATTCAGAAGTGGCAAGGCTGTGTCACTGCAGGTCAGAGGTATGTGGGTCAGGAAATTCAGGGAGCCACTTGGTCCTAGAGTTTGCGACAAGAAAAATCCAGAATCTAGGAACTCTGTGTGTGACAACAAGCAGGAGTCGCAGGTCCTGAAGTCCCCAAAGTGCCTGCAGTCTTGCTCATGCTGCTCATTGGTCCCTGGGGCTCTGTTTTCCCTCTGGGAGCAAGGATCTTGAATTCAGATGGGGGCTCAGAACAGTGTATGTATTGAAACTCAATTTCCTTCTCTTCCATTGAAAATAATTCATTTCTGTAGCCAACTGTAGACCACCGCCCCCCCCCCCCAGACCACATGTTAATATAAAATCCCAGGTTTCCAGAGATGCAGGGAGTAGTCATCAGATTCCCTATAGGCTGAGTATAAATCTCCTTCTTGAAGGGCCCCCAGAGCAGGTAGCTACCTGTCTTTAAGGAAGTAGATCGTGGCTGGAATCCCATGCTTGGGACTGTTTCTAAAATCAGAGCTTGGCTTCCGCTATTCTTGTGACCCTTTCCACCACAGCTCCAGCCTTCTGTTCCCCATGCAATCAACTCAGCCCCTCCCATCATCCTTGCACCCCTGGAGGAGGGCATGCCAGTACCCTCTCACTAGATCCTGCCAGGGACAGTCCTCAGGGACAGAAGAGGTTTTCATGGTGACCCTGAGATGCACTCACTCAGAGGTAAGTCCACAGACAGGCCAGCTTTGGGCATGAATAGTAATTAAGCTTGTCTATGGCAACCTCCTCCTCTCCTCCTACACTTTGCTTCACTTACACTTTTCCAATCTTTTCTCCCCTGCACTTACTGTATTTATTCTATTAGTTTTGGATGGAAAATGCATTGAATTTTGAGTGTCAACTCTGATTAATTATTAGGTACTGTGTGTGTGTGTTCAGTTGCTCAGTTGTGTCCAACTCTTTGAGACCCTATGGACTGTAGCTTGCTGGGCTCCTCTGTCCATGGGATTTCCCAGGCAAGAATGCTGGAGTGGATTGCCATTCCCTCCTGCAGGTGGTCTTCCTGACCGAGGAATCGAACCTGAGTCTTCTGCATCTCCTGTACTGGCAGGCGGATTCTCTACCACTGAGCCACCAGGGAAACCCCAGGAACTGCCTAGACCACTCTATCAAGATAAATTTAAAAAAAAACACCTGCATGTGAGTTCTGTGATTCTTAACATTTGCTCAGATCAGATCAGATCAGTTGCTCAGTCGTGTCCGACTCTTTGTGACCCCATGAACTGCAGTACGCCAGGCCTCCCTGTCCATCACCAACTCCCTGAGGTCACTCAGACCCCCATCCATCAAGTCAGTGATGCCATCCAGCCATCTCATCCTCTGTCATCCCCTTCTCCTCCTGCCCTCAATCCCTCCCAGCATCAGAGTCTTCACCAATGAGTCAGCTCTTCGCATGAGGTGGCCAAAATACTGGAGTTTCAGCTTTAGCATCATTCCTTCCAAAGAAATCCCAGGGCTGATCTCCTTCAGAATGGACTGGTTGGATCTCCTTGCAGTCCAAGGGACTCTCAAGAGTCTTCTCCAACACCACAGTTCAAAAGCATTCGGCACTCAGCCTTCTTCACAGTCCAGCTCTCACATCCATACATGACCACAGGAAAGACCATAGCCTTGACTAGGCGAATCTTTGTTGGCAAAGTAATGTCTCTGCTTTTGAATATGCTATCTAGGTTGGTCATAACTTTCCTTCCAAGAAGTAAGCGTCTTTTCATTTCATGGCTGCAGTCACCATCTGCAGTGATTTTGGAGCCCAGAAAAATAAAGTCTGACACTGTTTCCACTGTTTCTCCATCTATTTCCCATGAAGTGATGGGACCAGATGCCATGATCTTCATTTTCTGAATGTTGAGCTTTAAGCCAACCTTTTCACTCTCCACTTTCACTTTCATCAAGAGGCTTTTGAGTTCCTCTTCACTTTCTGCCATAAGGGTGGTGTCATCTGCATATCTGAGGTTATTGATCTTTCTCCCAGCAATCTTGATTCCAACTTGTGTTTCTTCCAGTCCAGCATTTCCCATGATGTAGTCTGCATATAAGTTAAATAAACAGGGTGACAATATACAGCCTTGACATACTCCTTTTCCTATTTGGAACCAGTCTGTTGTTCCATGACCAGTTCTAACTGTTGCTTCCTGACCTGCATACAGATTTCTCAAGAGGCAGATCAGGTGGTCTGGTAGTCCCATCTCTTTCAGAATTTTCCACAGTTTATTGTGATCCACACAGTCAAAGGCTTTGGCATAGTCAATAAAGCAGAAATAGATGTTTTTCTGGAACTCTCTTGCTTTTTCCATGATCCAGCGGATGTTGGCAATTAGATCTCTGGTTCCTTTGTCTTTTCTAAAACCAGCTTGAACATCAGGAAGTTCACGGTTCACATATTGCTGAAGCCTGGCTTGCAGAATTTTGAGCATTACTTTACTAGCGTGTGAGATGAGTGCATTTGCTATGGAGACGTTATTTGCCATCTTCCCATTTGTCCATGAGTTTTTAGAAGGCAGAGACTGTTTTATTCAGCTTTGGGTCTCTAATTACTAGCCTTCAATCATTTTTACATTTGAACTGTGCCTGTATCAACTGTGGAAACTCCAATCCCCATCCTGCTCATCCCCAGCTCTGCCCAAATTTCAGCTCTCACAGAGTGAATGACATGGTATAATAGGAATGTATCATTTCAGTTCCCTATGGCTGAAGATAGGCACAGGATGAGGACTCATACAGGAAGAAGAGAGAATGTGAGGGTTTGTTGTTTTTTTTTTTTTAGTTGAGAAATGGAGAAGGAAAAGGAAGGATGCTGGGGAAGATGAGGAAATATATCCAAGATCCTAGCACCAGCCAAGAGCTGTAGAAATGTTCCCAAACACGCCACACTGCATGCTATTAAGGAACGCTGTAGCACATACGCGTAAGAAGTACACTCAGTACGATGCCACAGCAGGCTTGAACAGACTTCCAAGAGCTGATTGTTAAATTTTCAGGAATTTTGCCAGTCAGTTGACATGATGCTGGTAGCTTGAAATCGGCTATGATGGGAGTCTTTACACCACAGAAATTGGCAAAGGCTACAAATGAGGACTGTACCCTTCCCACTCCCCTGCCCAGGACCAACTGTCAAACATTGACTAGCGCATCACTGAGTAGACGCCCCCAAACTCTGGTGCAAAGGGGAATGAAAGCATTAAAGGCCCCCTCTGTATGTTACCCCAAATGGGCTAAGCTGTCCTCAGTCTTAAGCTCCTTGTGGTCAGTGGGTTGCTGACCGTTTCAGGCTTTTGGGCTGTGATTGGCTGACTCCTCAGAAGCTCCCCAGGGCATCAGAGTGGAAGAATGGTCTTAGCCAAAACACAGACTTGGAAAAGGTCAGCCGTGCACACCAGGGGCTCTTATTGGCTCTGAGATCCTGGGGTAGGTAGTGAGTTGCATTCCTGCAAGGGCGTTTTGAAGGGAAAAATGACACAAGAACCCACTCTTAGGTCATCCCATAAACGAAGAAAGTTTCTTAACTGAACTGGGAGGAGCCCTGGAGGACAGACCCAGGCCCACACTGGTAGGGTGCTGGCAAAGGGAATGCCCCAAGATGGCTCAGATGAAAGGTTCTCATTGCACCCTTTACCCTTCTGCCTAACCATAGTGTCGACGGCAGAGTGTTCTCAGGGATCACGTGTGAGAAAAGCAGCTGATTCCTTCATGTCCTCAGGGCAGGAATCTGTCGTTCCCACTGAAGTAGCTGTTGGTCATGTCACTGGCACACGACCCTTCTGTTGGGGTGAGGAGGGAGCTGAGGGAAGCTGATGGAGAGGGCAGGAAGGACCAGAGAGGATGCCCGATGTGGAGACAAGATACTGGGGACAGTCTAGTGATGCTTCCTTAGCTGGATGGCAGTTTTCAAACAACTGCTGGATAGGCCTGGAGAGCTCTCCTCCACATCCATATAGTCAAAGCTATGGTTTTCAGTAGTCATGTACAGACGTGAGAGTTGAGTATAAAAAGGCCGAGCGCCAAAGAATTGATACCTTCAAACTGTGGTCCTGGAGAAGACTCTTTAAGAGTCCCTTGGACAGCAAGGAGATCAAACGAGCCAATCCTAAAGGAAATCAACCCTGAATATTCATTGGAAGGACTGATGATGAAGCTGAAGCTCCAGTACTTTAGCCACCTGATGCCAAGAGCCAACTCATTGGAAAAGAGCCTGATGCTGAGAAAGATTGAAGGTGGGAGAAGAAGGGGACAACAGAGGATGAGATGGTTGCATGGCATCACCAACTCAATGGACATAGTTTGAGCAAGCTCTGAGAGATGGTGATGGACAGGGAAACCTGGCTTGCTGCAGTCCACGGGGTTGCAAAGACTCAGACACGACTTAGCTACTGAATAACAATAACACAGACCTGAAGGAGAACTGTCTCCATATCAACACTGCAGTTGGTTCTGAGCAGCAGGAAATGTGTCAGGGAAAGACAAGAGCCAGGCAAACTGAAGAAGCAAGACAGAAGAGATGGATATGAGAGAAAATCAGCCTATTGTCTTTCCAGAGAAAGGAGAGAAAAATATTTAAACAGTATCTGCTTACTTCCCGTAGTGTTTCCGAACCTCAGGGATTCTACATACTCGCTCACGGTTTTCACCCCCTCTCCTTTCCACCTGTTTCATTATTTATTATTTGTCTTTAAAATAACTCACTTTAGGAAAAAAATGCAGCCTCTTGGTAAAGATCGTATCCTTAAATTCACAGCTTTGATATACCAGTTGAGTTTTTTTCCTGATACACATTATTATAGACACATGACTATTAAAAGAGAAAATCTTCATTCATCTACCCCGGAGGCCACCGCCTACCCCTCGATGGGAGGAGCAGTCTCCCTGAGCACGGAAGTCACTTGGAATGAAGCCGTAGGAGGCACCTGCCTCCCGCTGACCCACCCAAGTCACTTACTTGTCAAAGCTCTCATTTGGCATCAGGCACATTTTTTTTTTTTTTTTTTTTAAAGTCCTCATGCATAACATGAACAAGACAGAACCTCTCAGGCAGAGAACACAGCGGGGGAAGGAGATGGGGATGAATGGAGAGAGTGACATGGAAACATACACTGCCATATGTAGAGCAGACAGCCCGTGGGAATTCGCTGTATGAATCAGGGAGCTCAAACCAGGCCTCTGTGACAACCTAGAGGAGTGAGGTGGGAGGTGGGAGGGAGGTTCAAGAGGGAGAGAATATACAGAAAAAAACAAAACAAAAAAAGACAGAATGTCTGTTCTGTTAAATCAGGGATGGAGCGGTGGTGGCTTGTTGCATTACTAGGAATAGAGTCATTGCCCATCTAATGTCATACAAGGTGCTCCTCATAAAATAGGGCCTCTGGTTGGGATTGTTCTATAGAATAAGGCCTTTCTCTCCATCTGAAGCACTTGTGTCAAGAACAGAGTTCCGTAAGATTAAGGGAAAATGTATTTGCATGTAATTTGTATTTTCCTATCATCCTTCTTTCGTCTGTGTTTTGTTCTCTCCCCCTTTTTCACGTTCCTAACTCTTGATCCTTTTCTTGTTCTATCTTCTCTTTATCCTAACCCAAAGTCATGAATCTGGTTTGTGTCTTAAAAAAAAACAATAGTAACAAGGAACATTTCCTTGGTAGAACTTTAAACCCAATGTACATTTTTTGCCAACACAAATGACTTTGGGAAGAGGAGTGTAGGAACTATTTTCCAAACACAAACACTATCCAACAAGCTTTAATGGTGGGCCTGGGTGCCTGATTGGATTATACTTCCACTAGGGGGCACTGTTCCCTTTAGATGCCAAAAATTTTATGGCACTAGTAACAACAGAAATGTTGGTTTCCTTTTGGAAGTAAGTGCAATTGAACACAGCTTTGGGGAGGTGAACATTAAGGATATGAAGCCAGTTGCAAAAAAAGCCAATTTTAGCAGCAAATTTGCCCAATATCATAGACATAACATTGATTTACAGTGGAGCTAGTGGGAGCTATGACATTCCTAATGTAGTGATTTTCATGAGATCCCTTCCTATCCCAGTTGTCAACTGGCAAATTTCTTTCCCTAAATTCAACCTGCAGCCAAGGGATTCTTCTCAATAATGGCAAACTATGGTCTGAGTCAATCGTTTTTCTAGGGTTCCTCCCAGGCTTGTTTTAAGCCAGGCGAGACCTCAGCATTAGCTGGTCCTAATCCCACATGACATGGGGGACGGCTCAGTGGTAAAGAATCCTCCTGCGATGTGGGAGACCTGGGTTCGATCCCTGGGTCAGGAAGGTCCCTGGGAAAGGAAATGGCAACCCACTCCAGTATTATTGCCTGGAAAATCCCATGGATGTAGGAGCCTGGCGGGCTACTGTCCATGGGGTTGCAAAGAGTCGGATATGACTGAGCTCAAACCTTAAACTTAAAAAACCCCACATGGCATGGACACAGGTGCAGAGAGATGGAGCGGTTTGTCCAGAGCACACAGCGCTCAGCAGGGGCGATGGGCGTATCCTCTGACACGATGTCCCCAGTTTCTTCAGTCCCTACATACCCACGTCTTCCTTAAATCTGCCCTTTCCAGCTTCCAAATGGTGTATTTTGTCAATGGGCTTTAAAAAAAGTCCTTTCTGACCTCGCAGGCGGGATTCAATGTAACTTAGACCTTGTAATATTTAACGATAGACACTGGGTTACAGTAGTTTATTCATATGTGGGATTATTATAGATTTTTCTTTAATAATTTAAGACACTAAATTATAATCAGTGACTTTCTTGAGCCCTTGAACAATGAGCCACCATGAATAGGAACTAATGTAGGTGAATGAAAGGGACTGTCCTAGCACCTGAGACTCAGATTTGCATCCAAGCAACATCTTAAAAGATGAGTTACTTTGGGCAAAACTGCTTAACTTTCTTCTGGCTTTTACTTCCTTTTCTGTAAGATCTAGCTAGTGGCTTAACAGCATTTAGTGACTGGGGGCGTTACCTTACTCAGGCCTCAAAATAGCTCCTTGAGAGATTACCATCCTGTACTTGACAGTAAAAGAAACTGAGACTCAGAGAAACCTAGTTTTCTCAAGATCCTGCAGCTGATAAGTAGCTGACCCAGGAGGTGGGCCTGAGTCTTTCTGGTTTGGAAACCTTTCCCCTTAAAGCCTAGGATGAGGCCTGCAATCCGTAAATACGCACTGAGACCCTTCCAAGCACCGGTCAGGTCTTGCTGGTTCTCACACTAGACCTCATCTCAAACCACAGGGAGAATACCAAAAGGAAATGGTTTAAGAAAAATGATACGCTCTCTCTGAGCAGGCTCTTAGCAAGGGGTGTGAGGTCGCAGCCCTTGTCACCCACACCCCAGGCGTGATTTGAAGTAGGTCACTTCACCTTTCCCAGCTGGTTTTCCCAAAAGAAAACTGAGGGGGTTGAGATGAACCCTAGGCTGTTCCCACATGCTGCCTTCTCTGGCGGTAAGGCCCCAAAGCGAAATTCCTTCTCCGGGTTTCAGGGCTCTGCCAACAGCTCTCTAAGCCTCAGGCGCTCACCCTGAGTTTTTCCAGCCTGAGTTCTGGAGTCCTTTGTTGTCTCCTCCTGCCCCTCGGAATCCATCCCGGAGAGGCTCTGCCCTGCTGCCTCCACCCCACTGGAGCTTCGGTTCACCCAGTGGAGACCGCCAAGCAGAGGGCACATCATAGCATCTTCTTTCCAGGGCTGCGCTCGCTCAGAAATTTACTAGGACTGCTGTGTTCACCATGCGGAACCAGGGGCAGCAAGTCAAGACTGTGGAGCTTCCCCGCTGTGTCACGTTGAATCTCTGAAGATCCTACTGGTGCCCTGGCTCTTTTCATCCAAGTGATTGAAAATATATTTCTAAACAGAATCGAGGGGCCCTGTCTAAATCAGACTGCTCTATTGGCCTTCAGGTCCCGATCTGAAGAGCCCCACGCACCAGTCCACAGCTGCTTCTCAATAGAGGTTCCTTATTATTGCAGATAACAACCGTATGAATAAACAGAAAAGAAGTTCTTATTCCATAAGAGAGAGAGAGAAAAAAAAAATCTCATTCAAACCAAGAGAGAATGAAAATTGCTCTTGTTCAGCAGCTTTACAATTCCTGCTTCCCTTCTCTGCTGAAAATGAAGCTGAGTTTAAAAGCTTATCTTGGTTTGACTTTTTTTTCTCCCTCAAACCAAAATAGAACAGCTATTTAGCTGGAAAATTCATAGGAGCTCATGTCAACTGGTTAACAAAACACACACACAGGCACACACACACACACATACACACACATACACACACACATCTTAATGTCCTCATTATATAAAATCTCAATCATCAAAAATTGGCAAGAAAAAAATGCCAAGAATCCAACAGACAATTGAGCAGAGAATATAAACAGATGATTCATAATGCAGGAAATGCAAATAGCAAAAAAATCATATGAAAAAATATTCAGCACACATATAATAAAAGAAAGTCAGACTAAGATACCAGTGAGAAAGGGTGGCCACTCATCAAATTAGTAAAGATTATAAATACTTAAAGGCATTTTTTGCTTTGAGGTAACAGATTCCTGGAAAATATATATTGAATCCAAATATATAGAAGCCTAACAACAGCCTCGTATGTTATATATAAGCGGCTGGTATTAGCTGAGAGTTACTATTCCCAAGACTTTAACCTTGCTTAGGTCTCTTCCTCCCTCTATGCCCATCGTATTCTGGTTCCCCCTATCTTTCATCAATATTACCATCTAGGAAGTAGATCACGAGGCATAGGTCCAGCCTTGACTGGAAGATTGCAAATTCATTGTTTGCTTTATATTTTTTCTTTTCCATTATGGCTTACTACAGGATATCAAATACAGTTGCCTAAAAAGGAATGGGTTTGGGTTAGTTGAACTGAGGTAGATGAACCTAGAGCCTATTATACAGGGTGAAGTAAGTCAGAAAGAGAAAAACAAATATCATGTATTAATGCACATATATGGAATCTAGAAAATATGGTACAGATGAACCTATTTCTAGGGCAGTAATAGAGATGCAGCCATAGAAAACAGACTTCTGGACTCAGTGGAGGAAGGAGAGGGTGGGATGAATTGAGAGAGTAGCATTGAAATACAAATATTCTCTTTATTTTTTAAGTTACTCTTTAGTTTAAAAAAAGAGAAAAACTTACATTCAGATTTTTTTAATTCCACAGTTCTCCAATGGTACTGTGTTTCTTTGCCCCAAATTTTGTCTTCACTAATAGATTTGTAGAAACATGATGAGTACTGGACGTGGACTGTCCTTAGAAGCATCCAGCCCTGGTGGTAGCTTTTACAGTAGAAGAGGGTGAGGCTTACGTATCCTGAAGGTTATTGTAACCTTCAGGTGGTCAAAGTATTGGGGCTTCAGCTTCATCATCAGTCCTTCCAATGAATATTCAGAGTTAATTTTCTTTAGGATTGACTAGTTGGATCTCCTTGCAGTCCAAAGGACTCTCAAGAGCCTTCTGCAACACCACAGTTGGAAGGCACCAATTCTTCAGCATCAGTCTTTTTTATTGTCCAGCTCTCACATCCGTACATGACTACTGGAAAAACCATAGCTTTGACTATACAGACCTTTGTCCATATAGTCAAATCAGGGCTCACAGTAAAGGCGGGGATCACGAAAGAAAAAGTGTAGACTTAACAGTCCAAGTTTATAATCTCTTCTGGGTAAGGATACACCCAGGGAGCTCTTCCATTGTTTCAGGGTGTCCCAGCACCTTTTCTTACGTGTGCAATGTAATACTCTCATGTGTCTGGCCCTTAGTTCCCCAGACCAGCTGGGGAGGCATCACTCACTGTTCCCACTTCAGTATCTCTTCATGGTGGTGAGGGGTGAAGCTGGCAGAGATGAACTTCACCCTTCTCCTTAATGATGGTGCATACTCAGAAAACGTTGGGAGCCAAGTGAAAGTCCAAATGTCAGCATTATTAATGGGCAAGCTAACTAACCCCCAAAGTATAGGGCTCCCTGGGGAAACTGGAATGGAGAAAGTGGCTTGGGCTTGAGGACAAAGCTGCTACTTCTCTAATTGCATGTCCTGAACCGGCCTGTCCACCTTGACTGTAGCCCGCCTGAGGACAGGGGCAGTGTCTGGGGCAGGCATAGTACCCAGCGCTCTGCTGTGAACAGTTTACAGACCCACTAGATGCTGACTGAATCACAACCCGTTTCGGTTTAGCAGCCTCAACATCTGCTCTGCTCTAGAATTTGATGGAAGCGACGAATTGAATTTAGAGCTGATTTCCTTTAAAAATATTTACAGGAACTCTGAAATTTCCTAATTATCAGAAAATGTTATTTTTACTGAGTTTTTCATTTTTGTTATTTAATATTTTATGTTGAGATAATTGTAGATTCACATCTGAGTATAAGAAATAATACAGACAGATTTTGTAGCTCACCCCAGCCCCCACAGCAGTAGGACATTGACATTGATACCATCCAGATACAGGACATTTCCATCACTATAAAAATCCCTCATGTTGCCCTTATTTGCCACATCCACTTCTTTCCTGCCCCCACCTTTTGCTTAATCCCTGGCAACGACTCTTCTCCACTCTGTAATTTTGTCAATTCAAGATTATTAAATAATTTGCAGTTCAGTTCAGTTCAGTTCAGTTCAGTCACTCAGTCGTGTCCGACTCTTTGCCACCCCATGAATCGCAGCACACCAACCTCCCTGTCCATCACCAACTCCCGGAGGTCACTCAGACTCACATCCATCGAGTCGGTGATGCCATCCAGCCATCTCATCCTCTGTCGTCCCCTTCTCCTCCTGCCCCCAATCCCTCCCAGCATCAGAGTCTTTTCCAATGAGTCAACTCTTCGCATGAGGTGGCCAAAGTATTGGAGTTTCAGCTTCAGCATCAGTCCTTCCAATGAACACCCAGAACTGATCTCCTTTAGAATGGACTGGTTGGATCTCCTTGCAGTCCAAGGGACTCTCAAGAGTCTTCTCCAACACCACAGTTCAAAAGCATCAATTATTTGGCACTCAGCTTTCTTCACAGTCCAACTCTCACATCCATACATGACCACTGGAAAAACCATAGCCTTGACTAGATGGACTTTTATTGGCAAAGTAATGTCTCTGCTTTTGAATATGCTATCTAGATTGGTCATAACTTTCCTTCCAAAGAGTAAGTGTCTTTTAATTTCATGGCTGCAGTCACCATCTGCAGTGATTTTGGAGCCCAAACAAAGTCTGACACTGTTTCCATTGTTTCCCCATCTATTTGCCATGAAGTGATGGGACCAGATGCCATGATCTTCGTTTTCTGACTGTTGAGCTTTAAGCCAACTTTTTCACTCTCCTCTTGCACTTTCATCAAGAGGCTTTTTAGTTCCTCTTCACTTTCTGCCATAAGAGTGGTGTCATCTGCATATCTGAGGTTATTGATATTTCTCCCGGCAATCTTGATTCCAGCTTGTGTTTCTTCCAGCCCAGTGTTTCTCATGAAGTGCTCTGCATATAAGTTAAATAAGCAGGGTGACAATATACAGCCTTGACATACTCCTTTTCCTATTTGGAACCAGTCTGTTGTTCCATGTCCAGTTCTAACTGTTGCTTCCTGACCTGCATATAGGTTTCTCAAGAGGCAGGTCGGGTTGTCTGGTATTCCCATCTCTTTCAGAATTTTCCACAGTTTATTGTGATCCACACAGTCAAAAGCCTTTGCATAGTCAATACAGGGGAAATAGATGCTTTTCTGGAACTCTCTTGCTTTTTCAATGATCCAGCAGATGTTGGCAATTTGATCTTTGGTTCCTCTGCCTTTTCTAAAACCAGCTTGAACATCAGGAAGTTCACGGTTCACATATTGCTGAAGCCTGGCTTGGAGAATTTTGAGCATTACTTTACTAGCGTGTGAGATGAATCCAATTGTGCGGTAGTTTGAGCATTCTTTGGCATTGCCTTTCTTTGAGATTGGAATGAAAACTGACCTTTTCCAGTCCTGTGGCCACTGCTGAATTTTCCAAATTTGCTGGCATATTGAGTGCAACACTTTCACAGCATCATCTTTCTGGATTTGGAGTAGCTCAACTGGAATTCCATCACCTCCACTAGCTTTGTTCATAGTGATGCTTTCTAAGGCCCACTTGACTTCACATTCCAGGATGTCTGGCTCTAGGTCAGTGATCACACCATCATGATTATCTGGGTCATGAAGATCTTTTTTGTACAGTTCTTCTGTGTATTCTTGCCACCTCATCTTAATATCTTCTACTTCTGTTAGGTCCATACCACTTTTGTCCTTTATCGAGCCCATCTTTGCATGAAATTTTCCCTTGATATCTCGAATTTTCTTGAAGAGATCTCTAGTCTTTGCTATTCTGTTGTTTTCCTCTATTTCTTTGCGTTGATCACTGAGGAAGGCTTTCTTATCTCTCCTTGCTATTCTTAGGAACTCTGCATTCAGATGCTTATATCTTTCCTTTTCTTCTTTGCTTTTCGCTTCTCTTCTTTTCACAGCTATTTGTAAGGCCTCCCCAGACAGCCATTTTGCATTTTTTTATTTCTTTTCCATGGGGATGGTCTTGATCCCTGTCTCCTGTACAATGTCATTAACCTCATTCCATAGTTTATCAGGCACTCTATCTATCAGATCTAGGCCCTTAAATCTATTTCTCACTTCCACTGTATAATCATAAGGGATTTGATTTAGGTCATACCTGAATGGTCTATTGTTTTTCCCAACTTTCTTCAATTTAAGTCTGAATTTGGCAATAAGGAGTTCATGATCTGAGCCACAGTCAGCTCCCAGTCTTGTTTTTGGTGACTCTATAGAGTTTCTGCATCTTTGGCTGCAAAGAATATAATCAATCTGATTTCAGTGTTGACCATCTGGTGATGTCCATGTATAGAGTCTTCTCTTGTGTTGTTGGAAGAGGGTATTTGCTATGACCAGTGCATTTTCTTGGCAAAACTCTTATTAGTCTTTGCCCTGCTTCATTCCGTATTCCAAGGCCAAATTTGCCTATTACCCCAGGTGTTTCTTGACTTTTGCATTCCAGTTCCCTATAATGAAAAGGACATCTTTTTTGGATGTTAGTTCTAAAAGGTCTTGTAGGTCTTCATAGAACTGTTCAACTTCAGCTTCTTCAGCATTACTGGTTGGGGCATAGACTTGGATTACTGTGATATTGAATGGTTTGCCTTGGAAACGAACAGAGATCATTCTGTCATTTTTGAGATTGCATCCAGGTACTGCATTTCGGACTCTTTTGTTGACCATGATGGCTACTCCATTTCTTCTAAGAGATTCCTGCCCACAGTAGTAGATATGATGGTCATCTGAGTTAAATTCACCCACTCCAGTCCATTTTAGTTCACTGATTCCTAGAATGTTGACGTTCACTCTTGCTGTCTCCTGTTTGACCACTTCCAATTTGCCTTGATTCATGGACCTGACATTCCAGGTTCCTATGCAATATTGCTCTTTACAGCGTTGGACCTTGCTTCTATCACCAGTAACATCAGCAACTGGGTATTGTTTTTGCTTTGGCTGCATCCTTTCATTCTTTCTGGAGTTATTTCTCCACTGACCTCCAGTAGCATATTGGGCACCTACCAACCTGGAGAGTTCCCCTTTCAGTATCCTATCATTTTGCCTTTTCATACTGTTCATGGGGTTCTCAAGGCAAGAATACTGAAGTGGTTTGCCATTCCCTTCTCCAGTGGACCACATTCTGTCAGACCTCTCCACCATGACCCGCCCATCTTGGGTGGCCCCACGGGGTGGCTTAGTTTCATTGAGTTAGACAAGGCTGTGGTCCATGTGATTAGATTGACTAGTTTTCTTTGATTATGGTTTCCGTGTGTCTGCTCTCTGATGCCTTACTCAATACCTACAGTCTTATTTGAGTTTCTCTTACCTTGGACGTGGGGTATCTCTTCACAGCTGCTCCAGCAAAGCACAGCCGCTGCTCCTTACCTTGGACAAGTTGCCCCTCCTGACCTTGAACGTGGAGTAGCTTCTCTCGGCTCTCCTGCGCCCGCGCAGCCACCGCTCCTTGGACATGGCGTAAATAATTTGCAAGGAGTAGGTAAATAAATTCCAGAGATCTAGTGCATGGTATATAGACTATAGACAACAACCATATTGAATTATAATCATCAAACTTCCTTAGAGACTAGATCTTAATTATTCTCAGCACAAAGTAAATGATACTATGTGACATGATAGAGGTGCTAACTGTTGCTACAGCGGCAATCATTCCACAATATATAAATTATCAAATGAACATGTTGTACACCTTAGATTTACTCAATATTATATGTCAAATATATTTCAATTGCGAGTACAAAAAAAAATGTTACATAAAATGAAATGATGTATTATATAAGCTTTTGGGATTGCCCCTTTTCTAACAGCACAGTTCTCTGAAGATTCATCCAGGTTGCTGTGTACATCGATAGTCAGTTCATTGTCATTGTGGAAGAGTGTTCCATGGAACAGTGAACCACAGTTTAGTCACATATTGAAGGACATGCAGGTTGCTTCCAGTTTTGGACTAATTACAGAGATGCTATAAATGTTAGTGTACATGTCTTTGTGTGAACATAAGCTTTTATTTCTCTAGGATAAACAGAGGGAAATTGTTGGGTTGTTTGGTAATTGCATGTTTAGTTTTTAAAGAAACTCCTGAGCCATTTTCCAGAGAGGCTGTACCCTTTCACATTCCCACCAGTATTGTATGAGTGATCTTCACCACCCACTGGTGGTGTCATTATTTGTGATTCAGCCCTTCAGATGGGTGTGTAGTGATATTTCAGTGTGTTTTTAGTTTGCATTTCCTTAATGGCAAATAATGTTGACCCTCTCTTCATATATCTATCTGCCAACTGTACACCCCTTTTAGTGAAATGTCTCTTTATGTCTTTTGCCCATTTTTTAGTTGGGTTTATGCTTTTTCAAATGCTGAAGTTATGATATTCTAGATGCTAGTTTTTTTTTTCAGATATATGATTTGAGAATATTTTCTCCTTATCTATAACTTGTCTTTTCATTCTCTTCACAGTGTCTTTGACAGAGTAAAAGTTTTTAACTGTGATCAAATAGTTTGTCAGTTTCTCAGATCTAGACAGATCTTGCTTTTGGTGTTAACTCTGTGAGGTTTGTTTTTTTTTTTTGCCTAGCCCAAGACTGTGAAGATTTTTTTCCTATATTTTCTTCTAAAAGTTTTACATTTTATGATTAACTTGTGACCCATATTTTAGTTAATTTCTTTATAAGATAGGACACTTAGGTCAAGGCTTTTTTGAGTTTTTTTTTTTTTTACTTGTGAATGTCCAATTGCTCCTGCACAAGTTGCTAAAAAGGCTATTTTTCTGCAATTGCATTGTTTTCACACATTTGTCAAAAATTGGTTTAGCATGTTTGGGTGGGTCTGTTACTGGGTTCTGTCTTCTGTTCCATTGATTTACGTGTCTATTTTTCTGCTGACCCTAAATAGTTTTGATTACTGTAAGTATAAAATAAGTTGTGAAGACAGATGGACTAATTCCTCCCCTTTATTATTCTCTTTTAAAAGTTGTTTTAGCTATTGTAGTTCTTTTGCTTTTCTGTGTAAATTTAGAATAATCTTGTTTATGTCTATGAAGAAAATCTCCTGGAATTTTGATAGTAATTTCATTAACTCTATCAGTTGAGTCTTCTAATACATGAACATAATGTGTCTTCTCCATTTATTTTACATCTTCAATTTCTTTCATAAGCTTTTTGTAATTTGTAACATGCAAGTTCTATCCATGCAATTTTAGATTTACATCTGTATTAGCTTGCTAATAGGCCTGTTATAACAAAGTACCAGAAACTGACGGCTTAAACAAACAAACAAATTTTCTCACAGCTCTAGGGGATAGAAATCTGAAATCAAGATGTTAACTAGAATTTGAAAAGTAAAACAAATGAGTGACTATGACAAAAGGAAACAGATTCAGAGATATAGAGAACAAACCAGTGGTTTCCAAAGTGGAGGGGTTAAGGGGTACAAACTACTGTATATAAAACAAATAAGCTGCAAGGATTATTGTACAACACGGGGACTGTAATACAGACAATATTTCATAATGATTATAGATGGCCTGTTCGTGTCGTGGGTCGGGAAGTTCCCCTGGAGAAAGGATAGGCTACCCATTCCACTATACCTGGGCTGCCCTGGTGGCTGAGATGGTAAAGAATCCGCCTGCAATGCAAGAGACCTGGGTTCGATCCCTGGGTTGGGAAGATCCGCTGAAGAAGGAAATGGCAACCCACTCTAGTATTCTTGCCTGGAGAATCCCCCTGGACAGAGGAGCCTGGCGGGCTACAGTCCATGGGGTCACAAAGACTGGGACAGGACTGAGTGACTAAGCACTTAGAAGGAGTGTGCTCTTTTAAAACCGTGAATCACTAGGCTGCTCCCTTGTAGCATATATAGTATTCTACATTAACTATACCTCAATTTAAAAAATAATTAAGTAAATAATCAAACAGAAACAAAAGATATTAGTTTAGATATTAGAATTGTTCTCTTCTGAAGGCTGTGAGGGAAGGATCTGTTCCAGGCCTCTCTCCTTGGTTTGCAGACGGCTGTCTTCTCCCTGTGGTCTCTTCACATCATCTTTCTCTTCTGTGTGTCTATCTCTGTGACCAAGTTTCCCCCTTTTATAAAGATGCTTGTCATATTGGATTAGGGCCCACTCTAATGACCTCACTTTAACTCGAT
Source organism: Tragelaphus eurycerus (assembly GCA_935064755.1). Lineage (NCBI taxonomy): Eukaryota > Metazoa > Chordata > Mammalia > Artiodactyla > Bovidae > Tragelaphus > Tragelaphus eurycerus. The sequence continues at coordinate 2,159,879 of CAKXYN010000034.1, read as the reverse complement.
TACCTCTGTAAAGACCCATCTCCAAATAAGGCCCCATTCTGAGGGACTGAGGATTCAGACTCCAACAAATCTTTATTAAAGGGACAGAGTTCAACCCATAGCATCAGCTGTCTCCTAAGTGAGATGCCAGGTTGACCGTTCTTTATGTTCATTCTTTCCTTCCAGACTCCATGGCTTCTGTTGAGAAACCCACTTTCAAAGTGTTTTCTCTACATAGATAAGATGTTGTTTCTCTGTCACTGATTTCAAGACATTTTCTTTGTTTTTAGTTTTAATAAATTTGACTGTGATGTGTCTTAGAATGGATTTTTTCAGGTTTATCCTGTTTGGAATTTGTTCAGCTTACTGAATCTGTAGGTTATTAATTTTTTTGCCAAATTTTGGCAGCTTTGAGGAGTCACCCTTTAAGTGCTTTTTCGGCTCTGCCTTCTTTCTCTTCTTCTTCCAGGAATCTGATGATACAAATGGTACATCTTCTGTTATAGACCCACAGATTCCTGAAGCTCTGTTTATCTGTTTTTCCAGTCCATTTTGTCTCTGTTGTTCAGATTGAGAAACATCTCTTGTTCTATCTTTAAACTCATGGATTCTTTCCTCCCTGTTTTCCATTCTGCTCTTGAACCCACTTGTAGCATTTAAACTTACAGTTATTGCCTTTTTCAGTTCTAAAATTTCCAATTGGCTCTTCGTCATGTTTTGTGTTTCTTTGCTGAATGCTTTTGTTTCTTCCTTGAAATATTCTACATTTGCATTGGTCCCGGGTGTATTCATAATTGCTCATTGGAGGCATTTTTATGATAGCTGCTTTACAATCTTTATCAGTAAAGATTATTTATCAAATAATTCTAACACTTTTGTCATCTTGATGTTGACAATTATTCATTGCCTTTTTTCGCTCAGTTTGAAATCTTTTCTATTTCTTCGTGTGATGAATGATTTTCTTTTGAAAACTAGATGTTTTTGACATTTCTGCATCTTATTTAAACTCTGTTTTCACTGTGTCTGTGACTCTGCTCAGGAAAGGAAGCAAGGGAGGCTGCCTCATTTCCGCCAGGTTGCGGTGGAGGTCTAAGTGCCCCACTGGCTTTCCATTGACACCCATGAGGGAGGAGAGTTGGGGAGAGTTGGGAATTCTGACTTAGCCACTAAGTATCTGCCAATACCCCTCTAGCTGGTAGAAGTAGGAACGCCTTATTGTCGCCTCCCATGTGACCTCTATTGGTCCCACCAGAGGGAAACAGCTTCTTTACTCTTTGGTGATAGTGAAAGTTCTGAGTCTCCACAGGCCTCTTTTGCTGTCACTCCAGCAAAGAGAAGGAGGGATCTTTCATTATTGCCAGGAGAAGGTGAGAGTCCGGGCTCCCAACATAGTCTCTCTTGATACTTCTGGGGAAGGGGGAGTGCTGCTGTCTGGCAGAGATGAAAGAACCAACCCCCTCCTTGGTCTTCTCTAACATCATCTGCTGCGGCTTTGGGATGCCTCATCACCCCCCTGCCTGGGTGGAAGTTTAGGCTCCCCACCTTGGCCATCGCTGGCACAGATGTTGGTGAGGCCACAGTTCTTTTGGCTGGAGTGGATTGGTTATTGTCTAAGAGTTTTCTATTATGCAGTGCTGACCCTTCCCTGATCCTTTGGCTAGAGAAAGCAGACTTTTGTTGGGGGCTTTTTAATCTGCCTTTGTGGGTGATTCTGGGTGTGTTTTAGTCACTTGGTCGTGTCCAGCTCTTTGCGACCCCATAGACCGTAGCCCACCAAGTTCCTCTGTCCATGGAATTCCCCAGGCAAGAATACTGGAGTGGGTTGCCATTTCGTTTTTTTGGGGACTTTCTAATCTACCCATGTGAGTGATTCTGGGTTGCTGGCTGTTTTAGCTCTGACTCTGGGCTGTGAAGCAAGCAAATAAATGAAAAAAACTCAGAGAACTCATCATCTTATTGTTCCTTGGGTCGCAAGGTCCCTAGTTGATCTGCCTTCTGCTCTCCAGCTTTCCGAGTCTTCTTATGTTCATTTTATGTACGCTGTCCAAGGTTGATAATTGTCCACAGTGAGAGGAGTAGGGAAACATACGTCTACTCCATTTCCCCAGAAACAGAAGTCCCTGGAGACATTATTTAAAGATAAATGTCTTCCAGTGAAAAAGTAAAATGAAGAGGATGTTTGGGCCAGGGTGGAGGGCAAAGAAAAAGTGATTCCCCAAAGGGTACAAACAACCAGCTATTCTTTGAGTCTACGGAAAGGAATCAAGACACATTCATGAGGATATAACCTACCTAAAGGCACCTGTGGCCGCTTTGAATCTGATAGGCACAGATCAGCTGGCTGGTATAGTTATTTACCTTATGTGTTCATGTATGTGAGTTATACTCTTCTTTCACAGTTGGCAACAGTCAACACTGTGCAGAGGGCCTTGGCTTTCCAAAGTATGTCTGCTCTGCTTTATTGCCTTTTCTGCCCTTTCCTCTTGAGAAGCAGTCCATGAGCTTTATATGCATTTCCCTGGAGGGATATTCTGTTTCTTCCAATTCTTGAAATCTTATAGTTATTGAGTAACTGCCATCTCTTGACATCTTGTGTAAAATGTTAATTATAAGTTCATTTCGGAGAAACTTTTCAAGATACATACATACAAAGAAAAATAGAGACCATGGGCTATGTCACAGAATGCAGCAATTCATTTATTTATAATATAAGCAACAGGGCAGGTCAGAGGGACTGAGGAAGTGGACCCAAGAAGTATTCTGTCCCCCACTGAAAATGTGTTATTTCTTCCCTTTCCTAGATTTTGCCTTTGGCCTGAGATTGAGTGAACTGAATGTCTGGACTCAGAAATTTGCTGGAACAGTCTCTACCCATTAAAAGTGAGTTAAAAATAGACAGCTGATACTAAAAGTGGAGGTTAGTAGCATAAGTGTAAAACTAATGTAGAATTTTTCTGGTTAGAATAAATTCTTAAAACAAATTGTAATTAAGTATCATAAAATTATCTTTTTGCTGACTAGTTGATGGACATAAATGTATATACTTTATAGACATTAATGCAAATAGCCATGAAAATATACATTCATATGTCTACAGACCCATTTATGTTAGCATAGATGCTTGCCCTTGGGGCTAACAGCCAAAAACTATTAATTCTTTCCACGGGAAAAGCAATTTTAAAGCTCATTAATTATGCCAGAAATTTACATTTTTATTTTTATTCCAAGCTTTGATTGCAGTCTATTAATACATGAAAATGTGCTTGCATTTTTAAGTACTTCTGGATTTCACAAGCTTTGTTGTCAAAGAGGGCAAAACTCAGTCAACACTTTAATTTACAGTCAAGGAAAAAGGCCTTATTAAGTAGAGAAATTGTCTTTGAAGAAGTGGTTGTAGTTGAATAAATGTTCTTAATGCCTGCTGAGGCCTTTTTTTCTTTTTTCTTTTTAATTTAATTTTTTTTTTATCAAAGTAAAATAGAGTTTTTAAAAACTCAAAAAGCACCACAAAGCTAAAAAGCACTACATTACCCCAATGTTCTCCACTCCTACATAATTTAATGTCTTAATTTTTTTGAATTTACATCTGTATTGTTCAGTCATATACTTACAGTGTCTAATTTTTTTCAGTTTTAGGAAGTATTTAATTGAATTAAAAGTAAAGACAGATTTACTTCTTTCTTTATAGTTTTTGCACCTTTTATCTTTTATTCCTGGCTTATTTCACTGGTTAGGACTTCTTGTATGACATTTAAAGAATTTTGCCTTGTTCTTGATCTTAGGGGTAAAAGTACATTCATTCATGAAATTAAAAGACGCTTACTCCTTGGAAGGAAAGTTATGACCAACCTAGATAGCATATTCAAAAGCAGAGACATTACTTTACCAACAAAGGTTCGCCTAGTCAAGGCTATGGTCTTTCCTGTGGTCATGTATGGATGTGAGAGCTGGACTGTGAAGAAGGCTGAGCGCCGAAGAATTGATGCTTTTGAACTGTGGTGTTGGAGAAGACTCTTGAGAGTCCCTTGGACTGCAAGAAGATCCAACCAGTCCATTCTGAAGGAGATCAATCCTGGAATTTCTTTAGAAGGAATGATGCTAAAGCTGAAACTCCAGTATTTTGGCCACCTCATGCGAAGAGTTGACTCATTGGAGAAGACTCTGAGGCTGGGAGGGATTGAGGGCAGGAGGAGAAGGGGACGACAGAGGATGAGATGGCTGGATGGCATCACTGACTCGATGGATGCGAGTCTGAGTGACCTCCGGGAGCTGGTGATGGACAGGGAGGCCTGGCGTGCTGCGGTTCATGGGGTCGCAAAGAGTCGAACACGACTGAGCGACTGATCTGATCTGATCTGATCTGATTACTTGTAGACTTTTGTGGTAATAGATTCCCTTTGTTAAATTGAGGAAGTTCGCTTCTGTTCTCTGTTTGCTGAATTGTGTTTGTTTGCTTATTTTGATCATCAATGGGTGTTGAATTTCATCAATTTTTTTCCTGCATCTCTTAAAAATATCATATGATTTCTATATTGTCTGCTGATACGGTGAATTACAATGATTAATTGAAAAATTCTTAAGTAACCATTGGGCCATAATGCATGTTTCTTTTTAAATATTTTGGATTTGAATTGTTAATATTTGCAAAGAATTTCTGTGCCTTTGTTCACACAATGTCAGTTTTTTGTTTTCTTTTCATCCACTATCTTTACTGGGTTTTGGTATTAGGATTATGGTGGCCTCATAAAGTATAATGGGGAATATCCCTATCTTTTTTATTTCTGAAAGATTTTGGGTAAGATTGCTACTAGTTCTTTTTAAAATGCTTGAGAGATTTCAGTTTGAGTCCAGAGGTTTTTAGGAAGGAGGTATTTTATTATAAATCAAATTTCTTTAATAGGTATAGGATTGTCTGTAGTTTTTATTTCTTCTAGGGACTCTTCTGGTAAGCTTTGGTTTTCAAGAAATTTTTAATTTTCATCTAATTATTAAAATTATTGATATAAAATTATTCCACATATCTGCTTATTACTCATTAAATATCTGCAGAAGCTGTAGTAATTCTTATTTTTCATTCCTGATACTGGTTACTTTGTTTTCTTTCTCTTTTTCTTGATTAGTCTAGCTAAGAGCTTATTAATTGATTATATTCTTTAAAAAAATTCACTATTTACTTTGCTGATTTTTCTCTATTGTCTATTTTCTATCTCATTGTTTTCTGCTTATTATTTCTCCTCCTTATTATATGGTTCTTCTTTTTCTAGTTTCTTGTGGTGGGAGGTGAGAACACTGTTTACATTTTTCTAATATAAGCATCAAAAGCTATAAATTTTCTTTTAAGCATTGTTTTAGGTGCATCCACCAATTTTTATTATATTGTGTTTCTATCATATTACAAAACACTTTCTAATTTTCTTTTTAATCCTGTCTTTGACCCACAGGTTATTTAGAAGTATGTTCTTTTATTTTCAAATAATCATGATTTTTCCAGGCATTTTTAATTACTGATTTCTAAATTAATTCCATTGTGGTTAGAGAACATATTGAAGACTTGAATCTTTTACGTTTACTGAAATTTGTTTCATGGACCTAAATATGGTCTGTCTTGGTAAGTGTTCCATGTGTATTTGAAGATAACGTGTATTTTACTACTGGATGGAGTGTTTTTTTTAAGTGGCAATTACCTCAAGGCGGTCATCATTGTTGTTCATGTTTTCTCAGTCCTTACTGATTTTCAGAGTACTTGATCTTTCACTTTTTGAGAGATGAGTGTTGAAATCTCTGACTGTGATTCTGGGTTTGTCTCTTTCTTATTACAGTTGTATCAGTTTTTGCTTCAGGTGTACTAAAACTCTGTTATTAAGTACATAAACATTTAGGAATGCTGTGCCTTCTTGATGAATTAATCCCTTAATCATTATAAAATGTACATCTTTATCCCTGGGTGGTAATTCTTTCCTCTGAGCCTACTTTACATGATATTTGTATAACCATTCCAGCTAGTTAGTTAGCATAGTATCTTTACCTTTAGCCTATGTGAGTATATTTTAAATGTGTCTTATTCCCCATCCCCAGCCTTCAGCAGCTGCTGCCTTACCTTTGGGGGAAGACTTGCATGCCTCAGAGGCAATTTCTTTCTGCACTCCTGTCTTCAACCAGAATCTTTCAAATTCTAATCTATTATGGCAGCCCACTAACAACTATTCATTTTCAGCAGTTAGCCGACTTTTTCCTCCTCCTGTTTCTGGGTGGGTTACATCTTCTGATGCTCTTTCAGGAATGAAAACAGGCATAAATCTCCTCCCTCCTGCAGAGAGCTTTTTATTTTCTTCTGGGTTTTTGTTCACTCAGGTTTCCTTGTGTTTTCAGCTCCATGTGTTTAATGAAACTATGATTTTGTAGCTTATCCAACTTGTTTCATTGTCAGTTGATACATTGGTGTCTTTCAGCTGTCTACATCTAAATCAAAAGTCAAAACTTGAATTTTTATTATGGAAGGAGGAAACAAAGTACTCTCATTTCCCACTGCCCTTGGAATCTTCACTGCTCTTGACATATATCTATCTTTCCTACATAGGCCGATCAAAACGTTTTTGTTGAATCAAAATTTTTTTCTTACATCATTTTAACTGTGCAATTGTTGTTCATTACTGAGCCACAGCTCCTTGTAATGGACTTACTAGTTTCTCCAGGACATAATGAGTAGTGATAAGAATATAGAAAGTTCAGTAAAGAAACACAAGACCCAGATTCTCATAGGTTCTTATCAACTCGACAAGATTTGCAAAAACTTACTAAATCTTTTTTCTTCTAGTTTAATTAAGGTATAATTGACATACGACACTGTATAAGTTGAAGGTGTATTGCATAATGAGTTGACTTATGTACATCGTGAAATGTTTCTTACAATGTTTAGTGAAGATCTTCCATCTCATATGGATGCAAAATTAAAGAAATGGAAAAAGTTTTTTCCTTGTGATGGGAACTCTTAAGATTTACTCTATTAACAACTTTCATGTAAAATTTACAGATGTGTTCATTGGTGGTGTTAGTGATAAAGAACCCACCTGCCAATGTAGGAGACATAAGAGGGCTAGGTTGCACCTTGGTTCTGGAATATTCCCTGGAGAAGGAAATGGCAACCCACTCCAGTATTCTTGCCTGGAGAACCCCATGGACAGAGGAGCCTGGTGGGCTACAGTCCATGGGGTCACGAATAGACAGACACGACTGAGGTGACCGAGTACACGCACATGTTACATCCCTAGTATATTTATCTTAAAACTGGGAGTTTGTACCTTTTGGATGTCTTCTTTCAGTTCACCCTTGCCCCCATCCCCTGTCTCTGGTAAAGACAAATTTGACTCTTTTTCTATAGATTTGTTTGAAAAACTTCCTGAATCTTATTCTCTACACACTCAAACACATCGAGAATCCTGTTGATTCCATTTTCTCCTGGAGCTTTTCCTCCTGGGACCCTCTGCTGTTCTCTTCTGGAACGATTGTGCCATGCCCAGTGCATAGCTGACAACCTGGGGCTCTAGTTCACTTCTTCCCACACTGCATCTTTTGTTGCTTCAATTCTTTGTCACCTTTTTTCTTGATTTATTCTCTTGTTTTGCTGCTGGACAAACACAGGAGCTGCCTGATAAACAGTGCTTGAGAGATAAAGAAAAATGTTAAGTCCTTTTGCTTGGCTGACTACTGAATTCTAATTTTAAGATTGTTTTCCCTCTGAATTTTGAAGAAATGTCGCCTTTGCTTTCTAGCATTGCTAGAAATTTTGCTGTGGAAAAGCCCCATTCCATGCCAAGAACTGTTTTTCCTTTTTCCTCTTTGCAAGCTTTTTAAGGATCCTCTCTATCTGTAAATGTCTGAAGTTTAATGATGAAAAACGGCTGATAAAACTTTTTCATGGACATTTTTAGTCTAGAAACCCATCTACTTCAGTCCTGGGTAGTTTTCTTTTATTCTTTTCTTCACACTTTCCTCTTTTAATTTTTCTCTTTTTTACCTTCTCTAACACTTGCTATTTGGTTATTGGACCAAAATACTCTTTTTGACTCCCTTTTTGACCTTTCTGATCTACTTCCTAAGAGATTTCATCAACTTTGTTTTTCAAACCTTCCTTTTCTTTCTCTCTCTCTCTTTAATTTTGCTATATTGTTTAAAAATATGTATATATTTATTTATTTGGCTGCACCGGGTATTAGTTGAGGCATGTAGGATCTAGTTCTTAATCGGGGATGGAACCCAGGCCCCCTGCCTTGGAGGCATGGAGTCTTAGCCACTGGACCACCAGGGAAGTCCCTGTGATTTTTAACATAAAAATGAATTATAACTTTAATAATAGTTTCTCCTTTTAAATGGATATCTTCTTTTAGTTCTCTAAGGATATTTTGGTGGTGGTGTTTTAGTCGCTGAGTCGCGTCCAACTCTTTGTGGCCCCATGGACTGCAGCACACCAGGCTTCCATCACCAACTCCCAGAGTGTACCCAAACTCATGTCCATTGACTCGGTGATGCCATCAAACCATCTCATCCTCTGTCGTCCCCTTCTCCTCCCACCTTCAGTCTTTCCCAGGATCAGGGTCTTTTCCAGTGCGTTAGCTCTTCGCATCAGGAGGCCAAAGTATTGGAGCTTCAGCTTCACCATCAGTCCTTCCAATGAATATTCAGGACTGATGTCCTTTAGGATGGACTGGTTTGATCTCCTTACAGTTCAAGGGACTCTCAAGAGTCTTCTCCAACACCACAGTTCAAAAGCATCAATTCTTCAGCATTCAGCTTTCTTTATAGTACAACTCTCACATCCATATATGACTACTGAAAAAAACATAGCTTTGACGAGACGGACCTTTGTTGGCAAAGTAATGTCTCTGCTTTTCAATATGCTGTCTATGTTAGTCATAACTTTTCTTCCAAGGGGCAAGCATCTTTTAATTTCATGGCTGTAGTCACCATCTGAAGTATTTTGGAGACCCAAAATACACTCTCACTGTTTCCATTGTTCCCTCATCTTTTGCCATGAAGAGATAGGACCAGATTCCATGATCTTTGTTTTCTGAATGTTGAGCTTTAAGCCAACTTTTCACTCTCCTCTTTCACTTTCATCAAGAGGCTTTTTAGTTCTTCACTTTTTGGCATAAGGGTGGTGTCATCTGCATATCTGAGGTTATTGATATTTCTCCCGGCAATCTTGATTCCACCTTGTGCTTCATCCAGCTGGCATTTCTCATGATGTACTCTGCATGTAAGTTAAATAAGCAAGGTGACAATAGACAGCCTTGATGTACTCCTTTCTCAATTTGGAACCCAGTTTGTTGTTCCATGTCCAGTTCTGTTGCTTCTTGACCTACACACAGATTTCTCAGGAGGCAGGTCAGGTGGTCTGGTATTTCCATCTCTTTAAGAATTTTCCACAGTTTGTTGTGATCCACACAGTCAAAGGCTTTGGCATGGTCCAAAAAGCAGAAGTAGATGTTTTTCTGGAACTCTCTTGCTTTTTTGATGACCCAACAGATGTTGGCAATTTGGTCTCTGGTTCCTCTGCCTTTTCTAAATCCAGCTTGAACATCTGGAAGTTCAAATTCACATACTATTGAAACCTGGCTTGGAGAATTTTGAGCATTACTTTGCTAGTGTGTGAGATGAGTACAATTGTGTGGTAGTTTGAACATTCTTTGGCATTGCCTTTCTTTGGAATTGGAATGAAAACTGACCTTTTCCAGTCCTGTGGCCAGTGCTGAGTTTTCCAAATTTGCTGGCATACTGAGTGCAGCACTTTCACAACATCATCTTTTAGGATTTGAGATAGCTTAACTGGAATTCCATCACTTCCACTAGCTTTGTTTGTAATGATGCTTCCTAAGGCCCACTTGACTTTGCACTTCAGGATGTCTGGCTCTAGGTGTCTGATCACACCATCATGGTTATCTGAGTCATGAAGATCTCTTTTGTGTAGTTCTTCTGTGTATTCTTGCCACCTCTTCTTAATATCTTCTGCTTCTGTTAGGTCCGTACCATTTCTGTCCTTTATTGTGCCCATCTTTGCATGAGATGTTCCCTTGGTATCTCTAATTTTTTTGAAGAGATGTTTTCCTCTATTTCTTTGCATTGATCGCTGAGGAAGGCTTTCTTATCTCTCCTTGCTATTCTTTGGAACTCTGCATTCAAATGGGTAAATCCTTCCTTTTCTCTTTTGCCTTTTGCTTCTCTTCTTTTTGCAGCTGTTTGTAAGGCCTCCTCAGACAACCATTTTGCCTTTTTGCATTTCTTTTTCTTGAGGGTGGTCTTGATCCCTGCCTCCTGTAAATGTCAGGAACCCCCGTCCATAGTTCTTCAGGCACTCTGTCTATCAGATCTAATCCCTTGAATCTACTTGTCACTTCCACTGTATAATCATAGGGAATTTGATTTAGGTCACACCTGAATGGTCTAGTAGTTTTCTCTACTTTCTTCAATTTCAGTCTGAATTTGTCAATAAGGAGTTCATGGTCTGAGCCACAGTCAGCTCTTGGTCTTGTTTTTGTTGACTGTATGGAGCTTCTGCTCCATAATATATGATATATGATTATAATATAATCATATATATGATTATATTGATTATAATATAATCAATCTGATTTCAATATTGACCAACTGGTGATGTCCATGTGTAGAGTCTTCTCTTGTGTTGTTGGAAGAGGGTGTTTGCTATGACCAGTTTGTTCTTTTGGCAAAACTCTGTTAGCCTTTGCCTTGATTCATTCTGTACTCCAAGGCCAAACTTGCCTGTTACTCCAGGTGTCTCTTGACTTCCTACTTTTGCATTCCAGTCCCCTATAATGAAAAAGACATCTTTTTTGGGTGTTTTTGCAATGGCTAAAACAAAATTTAGAAAAAAAAAACAAAAAAAGCATAATTCTAATAGACAGTACAGAGATGAGATTATTGAAAGAAGTTAGATCCAAACAGTGTAGATACGTTTAGATGAAATAATTAGGTCATGGTATATCTTGCCCACAGAAGACATTGGCAAGACCACATCTATTTGAAAAGTAAGGACTTTGAATCCTTTATTATTGTAGCCATAGAAATGAATCCATGTGTCCACTGGTGGATGAGGGAATCTTCCTGCATGTACAAAACCTCCAGATTTTGGGTCTCTGGTCATTAAGCCTTTTTACTTGCTTGAGATAGTAACCTCAGTTCTCTTGGGACAGTTACTACAGTTTGCCTGGGACTCTTGCTCATGAAGTCAAGAATCTTTTAACTCCAAGAAGGTTTAAAGTTGAGTTTAAAGGAGATGAAGCGGGTAGAATCCACAGTAGTATTACTCTTGTGTTAGGTTTAAGAAAATTGAAATAATCTTTGTGTGCTTATTGCATTTAATGTTTAAGACAAATTGAAATTCATTATGTTTCACTTATTAAATTTACAAGAATTGAGTTATTAGAAATATTGGCTAAAAAGGGAGATAGCTGAAAGGCTTGAAAAGGAAATTGAATATATTAAATTTATAAATAGAGTTTAAGGTGTTTAATTAACTAAGTTGTAAATTGTTCAACTGGAGTTGAACAAACATTAATCAAAGGCCATCTTAAGTGTGATTGTTGAAAGGAAAGCTAGGTTTTGGAATTTGTACTGTAGATAACTATTAATTAAATTTTCAAATAGCAAAAAATAGTCTTTTCTGAATCTAGACAATTGTCTTTATAGTAAAAAATAAATAAACAAAGCCCTTCATATTGATCCAGAAAAGGAAACCGAGACTCAAGAGAAGATAAGCAATTTGCTCAAGATCACGGAACTACTAGATGACATGTTTGATTGCCTCCAAAGCCAAAGTACTTAATCATTGGAATTATAAGTGTACAACCTTAAAAACAAAATGAAAAATCACTTCCCAGATAGGTATAGTTTAAAAATGTCTTTCAAGAGGGGTGCAATTTAGCGTATCACTGTAGCTTATAAATCTCAATTGTGAAAAGAAAAGTACAGCCACCCCCAGGAGGAGACTTTGTGTGTGTTTTGTTTATACAGAACATTAGACACTCCTTAGGGGTAACATTAAACTACGGACAGTTATTGTTGGAAATTAGCTTATTATTGAAATTAGAAGAAAGGTATATAAACTAGAATGATAGCCCTTAGGGAACATGACCCAGCTAAAAATTCAATGCATGTTAATGCAAGAGGGGACAGAAGAAAAATTAGAATATTCATTAACCGTTTCTGTTTATGCTTCTACCGTCAAACCTTAATATTTAAGTGAAAGCCTCTTTGATTATAGCAGCAAGAAAAGAAAGTGTTTGCAACTCCCAACTAGCTGTCAATTTGTGAGTCTTGAATCTTGCACCAGGGACCCTGAGTCCACAGCCCTTTCAATGAGCGAAAAATACTGGGAAATAGCCTGATTAGGAAAAGTGAATGGGTTTTCAATTCTCGCAGACCTGGATTACAGGACTAGCTTTTCTTTCTTTCTTTTTTAAAAAATTAAAGCCATGTAATAATGGCTGTGGTATTAACCTTTCACGCTCAGTATCTGTGAAATAGAAATAATTGTGCCTACCCTTTAAAACTACCCTTGGAGATGTTCTGGTAAATCCTTAATCCAAGGTACACCGTAAATGATAGCTATGGTTACCATTTTTATTGTCTTCAAGAATGAAGACCTTAACTAGGGCAAGTAACTTGACAATAAGACGAAAATATAAAACTAAAGCAATGCATTCACCTATATACTATGGTGTGTGTGTGGGGTGTGTCAGTGCTTGTGGTATTGTATTAGGGCTTCCCTGATGACTCAGATGGTAAAGAGTCTGCTTGCAATGCGGGAGACCTGGGTTGGATCCCTGGGTCAGGAAGATCCCCTGAAAAAGGGAATGGCTACCCACTCCAGTATTCTTGCCTGGAGAATTCCATGGATAGAGGAGCCTGGGAAGTTACAGTCCATGGAGTGGCAAAGAGTTGAACACGAATGAGCAACTAGCAGTTTGAGTTTCAGTATTGTTATTATTGACTAGAGGGAAAGATCCATTCGTTTTCAAAATTCCTGCTTCTTAAAAGACGGGATTCCACCATTAACTTCACGAGTGGGAGAAGTTATAGGATCTGATAAATTTATGAGGGCAGACCTTCATTTATTTAATTGTAACTGACCACATGCTCTGTTCCAGACACTTTGCTAAGCACTTCAGCTATAAAGACAGTAAGACACAAGTACTGTCTGCAGTTTGATAGGCCAATAAATAGACACGTTGTTGGGGCAAGGAATAGCCACTTAATTCAGAGTGCCAGCAGACCGGAAAGATGGTGGACTAGTATTCCAAAGAACCATCTTACCCAAATTACGATTCAGGCTTCTTTTATACTAAAAGGAGACGGGTGTAGCCAGTGGTTGCATACATTTTTGGTGTGGAATCCTTTGTTCTTGCAGCTCTCCACCTAGGTCAGATCATGGCATTCCTGTAAACCTCCAAGACAAATGTTGTTCTTTGTTCTGCAACTTTTTATCTCTAAATAAATGGAGAAGTGTTATGTACCTTTAAAGGTCAGAGCCTGGAGAATGAGTTATCCTGTATATTTCAAGATACAGACAGTATTGTTAATTTGTAACAAAAGCGATAGCATGCAAAAGTTAAAGTAACAGATCCAATATGGAGTCAGATTTGTTCTTGTGGTATGGTTTTTCCAGTAGCCATGTATAGATGTGAGAGTTGGACCATAAAGAAGCCTGAGCACTAAAGAATTGGTGGTTTTGAACTGTGGTGTTGGAGAAGACTCTTGAGAGTCCCTTGGACTGCAGGGAGATCAAACCAGTCCATCCTAAAGGAAATTAGTCCTGAATATTCATTGGAAGGACTGATGCTGAAGCTGAAGCTTCAATACTTTGGCCACCTGATGGGAAGAACTGACTCATTAGAAAAGACCCTGATGCTGGGAAAGACTGAAGACAGGAGAAGAAGAGGGTGACTGTGGATGAGATGGCTGGATGGCATCACCAATTCAATGGACATGAGTTTGAGTAAGCTCCAAGAAATGGTGATGGACAGGGAAGACTGGCTTGCAGCAGTCCATGGAGTCTCTAGGAGTCGGACACAACTGAGGGCCAGCCCAGCATTTCTCATGATGTACTTTGTCTATAAGTTAAATATGCAGAGTGACTGTATATACCCTTGACATACTCCTTTCCCGATTTGGAACCAGTCCATTATTCCATGTCCAGTTCTAACTGTTGCTTCTTGACCTGCATACAGATTTCTCAGGAGGCAGATAAGGTGGTCTGGTATTCCCATCTCTTTAAGAATTTTCCACAGATTGTTGTGATCCACACAGTCAAAGACTTTAGCGTAGTCAATAAACCAGATGTTTATTTGGAATTCTTTGCTTTTTCTGTGATCCAGCGGATGTTGACACTTTGATCTCTGGTTTTGTTGCAAGAAGGGGGACCCCTTCCAGGGCCCCAAACTGGGCTCTTGTCTAACACTTGGAAATGAATTGTCCGAGGAGACACATGTGCTGACAAAGCAAGAGATTTTATTGGGAAAGGGCACCCGGGTGGAGAGCAGTAGGGTAAAGGAACTCAGGAGAACTGCTCTGCCGCATGGCTCGCAGTCTCGGGTTTTATGGTGATGGGATTAGTTTCCAGGTGGTCTTTGGCCAATCATTCTGATTCAGAGTCTTTCCTGGTGGTGCATGCATCGCTCAGCCAAGATGGATGCTAGCAAGAGGGATTCTGGGAAGTGGATGGACACGCGGTGTCTCCTTTCGACCTTTCCCAAACTCTTCCAGTTGGTGGTGGCTTATTAGTTCCGTATTCTGTATCAGGATCTCCTGTCATAAAACACCTCATGCAAATGGTTACTATGGTGCCTGGCCAGGGTGGGTGGTTTCAATCAGTGTGCTTCCCCTAACAGTTTCTCTGCCTTTTCTAAATCCATCTTGAACATCTGGAAGTTCACGGTGCACATACTGTTGATGCCTCACGTGGAGAATTTTGAGCATTACTTTGCTAGCGTGTGAGATGAGTACAATTGTGTGGTAGTTTGAGCATTCTTTGGCATTGTCTTTCTTTGGGATTGGAATGAAAACTGACCTTTTCCAGTCCTGTGGCCACTGCTGAGTTTTCCAAATTTGCTGGCATATTGAATGCAGCACTTTCACAGCATCCAGTTGAAATAGCTCAACTGGAATTCCATCACCTCCACCAGCTTGGTTTGTAATGATGCTTCCTAAAGCCCACTTGACTTTGCACTGCAGGATGTCTGGCTCTAGGTGAGTGATCACATCATCATGGTTACCTGAGTCATGAAGATCTCTTTTGTATAGTTCTTATGTGTATTCTTGCCACCTCTTCTTAATATCCTCTGCTTCTGGTTCCTCATTTCTCCTTGAATGGTAGCACAATGGGGACTGAAAGAGCACTTGCTTGTCCTACAACCACCCCTGGCAAAAAAACTCTTAGGTCAGGTTTCCTGGAAACAGCCTCTAAGACAGAGATTTTAGAGTGTGCAAGAGTGTGTTTGTGTGTTTTTTTTCTGTGTTTCCCTGCAGTATTGTTTTTAAGGAGTTATATATATTTGCCTGGTCTTTGTCCCAGGTACCTGGCATAGAGCTTCAAAAACCCTTGGAATTTCCGGAGTGATAGGAGTGTCTTTGTTATGCTAACGAGGTGAGTCAGGATGGGGCCCTAGAGTTTCAGGATGCGGACTGGATAAGGGCTGGTTAAGAGAAAGACCAAACGTGTGATTAAAGGGCTGGGTTTTTGAGCCAGCCAGACTGACAGGAAGGAAGGGAGGCTGGAGATTGAGTTTAATCATGTGCCCAATAGTTTAACCAATTGCACCTATATAAGGAAACTTCCTAAAAACTCTGGAGTCTTCTAAAAGCTCAGTGGAGTGAGGAGAGGGCATAGAAACTGTCTTACCTTCCGAACTTTACCCTATTCATCTCTTCATTTGGCTGGTTTTCCTGTGTGTATCTTTTGTAATAAAACTATAATAATTAAGTAGAGTGATTTCCTGAGTTCCGTGAATCCTTCTAGTGAATTATCAAACCCAAGGAGATCATGGGAAGCCCCAATTTGTAGCCAGCTGGTCAGTATTGTGGTGGTCAGGAGGTTCCCAAGACTTATGCCTTTGGGGAGACTTGTGTGCTGGGGCGGGTCATACAGAGGACTTCCCACATAACCTGTTGGGGTTTCTTAACTCTAGGTGCTTAGCAGAACACTCAGTTGATGCTGGACCCGTGGAGTCTTAAGGGAGAGCAGGTGTCTCAGCAATACTTGTGAGAGAGTGAGGAAGCAAGATTGGGCAGAGGGGAAGTTGAAATGTAATGCTATTTCGAGAAGAGCATCAGCTGATCCATGAGGGACTTTGAAACTTGAATGGCCCTGGTGAAGGTCGCTGAGTCGTGTCTGACTCTTTGCAACCCCATGGACTGTAGCCTGCTAAGCTTCTCTGTCCATGGAATTCTCCAGGCAAGAATACTGGAGTGGGTAGCGTATCCCTTCTCCAGGGTATCTCCCCGACTCTGGGATCCAACCAGGGTCTCCTGCACTGCATGCAGGCAGATTCTTTACCAGCTGATCTACTAAGGAAGCCCAAATGGCCCTTGAGGTATCTTCCATTGAAATAAGAGCTCTGGCCATTTGAATCCTGCATTTTGACCCTCAGGGAAGGGGCAGCATGACCTATGCAAAGGACAGTTCTTGGGAAGGGACTCAGCTGTAAACCACAGCACCCCACATTCATAGAAGCTGGGAACGTAAGTGTCCTGATCCTAAAGGGGGTTTGGGGGTGGTAACCACAACATCCAATATACCAACTCAGTTATGTACAGCTATCCAGGAGCTGAACATTCATGCTTGTAATATTAAGCATCTACACATATACATCTTTTCTCCATGGTCCAAAATAAAGTCAGCACCTTCCCTTGCTCTCCCTCTCAAGGATGCTGAGCCAGATTCTCCTCAGAAAGCATGTATATGATTGCTGCAAGTTTTTCCCACTTATAAGCCAGCCATAATTGTGCTGATAAAAGAATGTCATTCTTCGTGTAATCTTTTGAAACCTAACTGTCCAATTAGCTGCATATTAGTATAGTTCATTTGTTTTGACTGCTACATAATATCTGCCTCTCTGACTATATTACAGTTTATTCATCTGTTCTCCTGTTGATGGCACTTGGGATTGTTTTCATGATTTTACCAAATCATGCTTCTGTGAGCATTGTTTATTCCTGTCTCCGGTATATGTGCAAAGGATTTCTCAATATAAGCTGAGGATGCATTTTTGGATAATAAAATCAGTTAACTTAGGAGATAAAGCCCGTTTTTCAGTTCACAGCCCCATCAGCAATTTAAAGAAAGCCCATGGATTCACATCTCCTCTGACACTTGGTATTGTCCAACACATTCTGATTTTTGAAAATTGGATGGGTCATTGTGGTCTTGATTTTTACCTCCCTGATCTTCAGTGATGTTGAATATCTTCTCAGGCATTTATTGACTGCATTTTTTCAGAAAAAAAAAATCTATGTGTCTTGTTGACATTTAATTCCTTCTTGCAATCTTAAACCTTCCCATATAAGATCACTGTCTTTCACCCTAAAGTTCCTCCTTTAGTTGTTTCTTTAGAGCGGTACTGCAGGTGGCAAACCCTTTTCACTTTGATTTTGGAAGTGTCTTTATCTTTGTCCTCATTCAAGAAAGACAGTTTCATCTTGAACAGAATTCTACATTGGCAGTTCCTGTCTTTCAGCTCACTGAAGATGCCACTCCATTGTTTACAGACTTCTGTTACTGCTGTTGAGAAGTTAGCTGTCAGTCTAATTATGGATCCTTCAAGAGCAATTGTTTTTTCCTGAGTGCTTTTTGTGTGTAGATAGATAGATAAAAATAGAGATAGATGATCTATATCTATGTTTTGTATCATTTAAGACAATATTATTTAAGTATTGACCAATGATTCATCTTGTAAACAGATGTAAATGAATGGTATAATTAAATACAGTATCAGATCAGATCAGATCAGATCAGTCACTCAGTCATGTCCGACTCTTTGCGACCCCATGAATCTCAGCATGCCAGGCCTCCCTGTCCATCACCAACTCCCGGAGGTCACTCAGAGTCATGTCCATCGAGTCAGTGAGGCCATCCAGCCATCTCATCCTCTGTCGTCCCCTTCTCCTCCTGCCCCCAATCCCTCCCAGCATCAGAGTCTTCTCCAATGAGTCAACTCTTCGCATGACGTGGCCAAAATACTGGAGTTTCAGCTTTAGCATCATTCCTTCCAAAGAAATCCCAGGGCTGATCTCCTTCAGAATGGACTGGTTGGATCTCCTTGCAGTCCAAGGGACTCTCAAGAGTCTTCTCCAACACCACAGTTCAAAAGCATCAATTCTTCGGCACTCAGCCTTCTTCACAGTCCAGCTCTCACATCCATACATGACCACAGGAAAGACCATAGCCTTGACTAGGCGAGCCTTTGTTGGCAAAGTAATGTCTCTGCTTTTCAATATGCTATCTAGGTTGGTATAGTACTATATTTTCTCTTCCTTATGATTTTCTTAACAACATTTTCTTTTCACTAGCTTACTTTATTGTAAAGAATATAGTATATGATACATATAACATTCAAAATATGTGTTAATCAACTGTTTATGTTATCAGTAAGGCTTCTGATCAACAGTAGG
This sequence comes from Tragelaphus eurycerus, assembly GCA_935064755.1. Classification (NCBI taxonomy): domain Eukaryota; kingdom Metazoa; phylum Chordata; class Mammalia; order Artiodactyla; family Bovidae; genus Tragelaphus; species Tragelaphus eurycerus. The sequence goes on along the minus strand of CAKXYN010000034.1, from coordinate 2,141,222 downwards.
CTTGCAATAGTTTATTTAGGAGGAGTCCGAAGTTACAAGTGGATTTTCAATTGTGCAGGGTGTCAATACCCCCAATCCTCACATAGTTCAAGGGTCAATTGTATATCATATATAAAGAGATTCATTTTAAGGAATTGGGTCACCCAATTTTGAACACCAGCAACACCAAATTTTATAAGATGTGCAGACTGGCTGGAGACCCAGGAAGAGTCTGTGTTGCAATTCAGATTGTCTGCTGCAGAATATTTTCTTCCCTGGGGCAGTCTGTCTTGTTCCGTTCAGGCCTTCAACTAATTGGATGAGGCCCACCTATGTTATGGAGGGCTATCTGCTGTACTCAACGCCCACTGATTTAAATGGTAATCTCTTCCAAAAACACTGTCACTGAAACATCCAGAATAGTGTTTGACCAAATATCTGGGCAACATGGCTCAGCCACTTTGATGTATAAAATTAACTATCATAATAGTTGAAGAAAAGGAGGCTTGGAAGAATTTAGTGATTTGCCTGAAGTTCCAACCCTCACAGCCATATACTATTGTCAAGGAGGGGGAATTTCCCCTTCTACCTCTCTCGAGTTCTTGTAGCTGGACTAATAATAAAACTGACAAAAGATGGATTAACAGGAGAAAAAGAAACAAATTTTAATTCATGTGCATAGGGATCTTATAGAAATGGAAACTAAAAAGTGGCCAGAGCAGGCGGCTTTTATATTTTTTAGACAGAGAAACAATAAATTTGTGAAGAACTGACAGGGCAAAGAAACTTAGGTTTTGGGTGTTCAATTAGTGAAGAATTTAAACAGAGTTTGGGCTTGAGGCAGTCAATTAAGGAAATCACAAGGTTTGTTTATACAGGCTTCTTGGCTCAAATTCCCTATTTCTAGTGATAAGGGTGTCTTTCTACTGCCAGATTCAGGGAGTGCACGTTTCTCACGAGATTTATTTCCTGCTTTCGGAGAAACAGAAACGAGAGTCAGAGTGCTCCTTCTGCACTGACTGTTTCTTAAGTAACGTTAATTCAAAATAATCCATATGCTATGAGGTATATTTTGGGGCCACCCACCTTTGGACCCAACACTGTTACATGTGGGTGTTCGCTCAGTCACTCAGTCATGTCTGACTCTTTGCGACCCCATTGACTATAGCCCACCAGGCTTCTCTATCCATGATTTTTTCCAGGCAAGAATACTAGAGTGGATTTCCGTTTTCTACTCTAGGGGATCTTCCCAACCCAGAGGCTGAACCCACGTCTCTTGTGTCTCCTGCATTGGCAGGTGGACTCTTTCCCACTGTGCCACCTGGCAGATCCAACACTGTTACAGTACAATAGGAATTGCTCTCCAGTGAGGAATAGGCAAGAGATTTTTACTGAGAGGCGAGGAGCCCATGAGGGCAGGAGCATGACCCTGCCATTAGCAGGCCTGCATTCCACTGCTCACTGTGCCACAGCTTCCATTCACTAATCCACCCTTTCTAAATTGGTGGAGATTAAATAACGTGGAACAGAGGACTCACCACTTCTATTCAGTCATTGCTAACCAATTTATAGTTTCTAGGATAAGACACCTTGCAGGCAGTAAACATGGTAATTCACGATGCAGTAGAGATGTCACATCTAAGAGTGTCTTGAGAAAGATGCTCAAACACTTGAAGAATAAGTGAATTTCCCTGAGGTGCTTGGTCACCATCTGTTTGGTTATATACATGGATTTTTTAATTTTTTTCAGAGCTGACTTCGCCTCTATATATCCACCTGTCGATCTGACATCCCAACCTACATGTCATAGAGACATCTAACATCTAACACCTAATCTGAGTGGTTGGCTTTCCCTGTACTTACAATTCCCAAAGCTGTTGTTCTTGCACATCTTCCCCATCTCAGGAAGTGGCACCGTCCAGGTGCCCATCCAGGAGCCTAGAAGTCATTCTTGGCTTTTCCTTTACCTGAAGCTCACACTAACCCAACGCGGACTTTGTCGATTCTGTTTCCAAAGCATATCTCAAGTTCGTCCACGTGTCTCCATCTTGCCTGCTGCCACCTTGACCTTGCCATCAATGTTGCTTCCCTGGACAATTGGTACAGTGTGCAAGTGGTCTCCAGCACCCAGTCAACTCTGCTGCCATCAACAGGAATCTGCTCAAATGTAAACTGAAACATAACATTCACTAGCTTAAAATTCTTCTTCTGTGGCTCCCTGTTATCCTTACAGTGGACCCCATGGTCCTGCCCAGTTCTCCTCTGGTCCATCGGGGAAGGCAATGGCACCCCACCCCAGTACTTTTGCCTGGAAAATCCCATGGATGTAGGAGCCGGGTAGGCTCCAGTCCATGGGGTCGCTGAGAGTCGGACACGACTGAGCGACTTCACTTTCACTTTTCACTTTCATGCATTGGAGAAGGAAATGGCAACCCACTCCGGTGTTCTTGCCTGGAGAATCCCAGGGACGGGGGAGCCTGGTGGGCTGCCGTCTATGGGGTCGCACAGAGTCGGACATGACTGAAGCGACTTAGCAGCAGCAGCAGCAGCAGCTTAAAATTCTTCTTCCATGGCTCCCTGTTATCCTTACAGTGGACCCCATGGTCCTGCCCAGTTCTCCTCTGGTCCATCGACTCACTTTCTTCTTCCTCATGACGCCTCTTCATCACTAAGCTCCAGACACACTGCCTTCTGTTTCCCTTTTTGTTCTCTAAACCCTCTAGGCCTTTCTTTGATCTCAGGCCTTTGCACATGCTGCTCCTGCTGTGAACTTACTCCTGAATTACAGGCTGACTCTTCCAGCAACTTTGTTTCAACTAAAATATTTCCTCCAGAGATTCCCTCTCAGCCAATCATCTAAAGTAAACCTGTCCTCCAAACCACCTCCCCAACACTCAGCCTCCCCGACTTGTATGATAACCTACACAGTGGTTATCATAATTGGCTACCTTTTAAATCACTTGACTATTTCTATTTGTCTGGTCTTTCTTACTAGAATAACATTTGATGAGAGTAAGGATCATCCCTGCTTTGTTCACCATTATATCTTCCATGCCAAGCAATGTAAATTGGTGCTCAGTAAATATTGAATTAATGAAAAAGTGAAGACTTAAAAAAAAAAAAGTTAAGTCGTACTCTTGAATCATAGGCTTGGAATCAATGCTTCTCTAACTCCATGAGTTTCAATCGTAGACTTGTTTGATTTTTGTGAGAGTGGCTTGCTTCTTTTTCCTGGATGTGTGGGAGGGGGTAATCGACTTCTATAGATGTGCTTCTAGTCATTTGTGTCCTTATTACAGTTTTCCCAACTCCAGGCTCTTTTTAAATATATGTGGGCAGCTTGCTCTATAAAAGAACTTTCTATTGTGAATCTTTTTGTTTTTTTTTTTTTTGCAAATGGAATGACTCATTCACTGATTTCTTCTGGACTAGCTTAAAGACAGATATACCTGAACTGCATGCACTTATATTTGAAAAACTTTGAAATTCATTTGACTTTGCACAGTAGCTCTCAGTGGTCCTCAGACAGACTGACTTGATGCCTTGGGGGCTCTGTCCCTGGCTTGATTTGCAGGGCTCAGACAGGTTTTCTCATCCAGCTCCCCAGACTCATGATTAGCCCAGCCTGAGAATGACATTAGGTTTCTCCCTCAGAGACTCATCTCTCTGCTAACTGAAATGCCACGCAAAGCAACGAAGCTTTGACACAGAGGAATATTATCATATTCGTGATAATTTGAGAAGCCTTTGTGATTACTTACGGTTAACTGTCGTCTGACTCACTCCGGATTCGTTATGCAAATCCACTAACCCACCCTTGTATCCCCACACCCCTGCTAGCCCTCAAATGCCAGGCTGGTGCCAGCTCCCTCTGAGGCCAACTAAAGGGAAGGGAGGTGCCCCTGCCCTCCACTCTGCTGATGCTCAGTCTCACAGTTCTCCCTCTGGACCCTGGGCTCTTGTGCTGGTGTTCCCACCAGGCTTGATGAAGCACTTGGCTCTCCTATCCACATTTTGGACCTTGGCTTCCTACCCAGCCTCTGGCCTCTGCCATTCTGTTTGCTGGCATCTCCCGCAGACAGAGATAAGTAGTGCCCACCCCCCCCTCAAATTCATGCTCCCCCATTACCACTTCTGCACACTCTGGCTCCCTAGCTGGGGCCCCCGCTGGACAGGCTGCCCCTACTCTGCAGAGGCTGGGGGACTGAAGGAGACTTTATCAAAGTCATCCTTAATGAGGGGAAAGATAGACAAAGAACATGTTGTTTTTTGGTGCTTCAGAACTGCCCAGAGAAAAAAAGAAACTAAACCTGGGTTTTGGGGAGCAGAATTTCTTACTTAACTGTAACTGTGCGTGGGCAAGACCCATTGCATCTCATGACTCTCCCATCCACGATGCCACCTCCACAGATGCAGGCTCTTCTGTCCAGAACGGGGAGGAGTTTCAACATCAATGCCACCCAGTGCCTGATGAGCATCCAAATAGCAGGCACCCCCTGCAGCAGTTGGCTCTGTGGCCCACCAGGCATTTACTGAATCCCAACGAAGTGCCAGGTAATGAGCTGGTGACAGCCACATTAAGACACAATCTCTGCCCTCAAGGAGCTCACAATCTGGGGAGGGACTCATACAACAAAGCAAACAGTTCCCTAACAATGAGAGTTGCCATGAGAGCAATTATACAAAAAATTATTGGCACAGAACGGAAGGGATTGTTATCTTTGCTTGGAGTAGGGTGGTGGAGATCAGGGAAGGCTTCACAGAGACGGTGATCCCCTGAGCTGGATCTTGAAGAATGAGCTGAAGTTTTCCAGAGAGAAGAAAACCAAGGGCATGCTATCATTGAGACATGGAGGCAGGAAGGGTTTGTGGGAAGGTGAATTTTTCAGGCCACAGGGAAAGGAGGGAACAGAATTAGAAGAAACTGATGGACAGGCTATAGCCAGAATTGGAATGTGAAAGGAAGTGGAACTTCATCTACGGGAAATGGGGAGGGGGAGGACTTCAGAATTTTAAGCAGGACAATGACATACGCAGGACTAGGTTTTAGAAAAACCTCTCTGTCAGCAGCAGGGGAAGACGTTAAGAGGTTGGGGGCAGGGTGGGGCAGAGAGGATAAGAAGTTGACATGGGAAGGAGCAGGAAGAGCAGCTTGGAGGCTGCTGTCTGGTTCTGCTGCGTAGCAATGAGCCCCTGACACAGGTGGTGATATTGAAAGTGATATAAGAACAGAGCCCGGAAAGAGTCTGCAAGTAGAGATGGAAGGATGCAATGATGGCTTTACACGGAACAAACAGCAAATGGAGGAGCAGGGGACAATGTCATCCCACCTCCCCTTTGTAAATTGCTCATGTCTCTCAGGACATGTGGACACGCATCATTATTTTGTTTTGGATTTTGGGGGTTGTAGCCTATTTGCTTTTTGAAACAATCCTCAAAGTTATAGAAAAATTGCAGACACAGAAGAAAGAACTTTCCCCCCCCAAACCACTTGAATAAATTGTCAACACAATGTTCCATCGGCTCTGAGCTCTAGTGTATTTCTGTGCACAGGGCATTTTCCTCCAGAACCACAATATAATCCCCGAAGTCAGAATGCACATGGGTGCATCACCAGTCTAATCTTCACACCTCATTCACATTTTTCTAGTTTTCCCATCATGTCATTTAGAACAAAAAGGACACAGTCCAGGATCACAGGTTGCATTTCATTGTCATGTCTCAAGGCTCCTTCAGACTGGAGCAGTTCCTCAGGCTTTCTCTGTCTTCATGACCTTGACCCTTTGGACATTTTCAACTGGTTATGTTGTAGAATGTCCTTAGATGTGCTCTCACAGTTGGAGAAGGGAGTTAGTCCTTCACAATGAGCTTCAGGTCATTCTTCTTTGGCTGGAACATCCGAGAACTTATGCTGAGGCCCTCATGTTGACTACTTTTGGGTGGTACCTCACTTTAGTAATACTGGTGATATTCATTATGATCACTTGATTAAGATGGTCTAGTTCTCTGACCTCAACATCACATAGCCTGTGTCCTCATGGACATGTAGGTATTCCAAGAAATGAAAATTATTACTCAGGTTAAACATGTATCTTCAAGGAATGTAATTGTAATAATAAAAATGTGCTTCAGCTACTGACTCACAGATGATCCTTATGGTTCCTGAGGCTTCCTAAAAGAAATACATGATTTCTATATCCAGAGCATCACCAAGATGCAGGCCTCATTCATCTAGCTCCTCCCTACTCCCTCCATCAGTGATTCACCCAGAGAGGAAAAAGGATGAGCCCTTTCTCTCTTCCGGCGGAGGAGACCTTTCCTTTAGATTTACCCTGGCAGGAGCCACCACTCAGGACCCTTTTGTCCTGGGTAACAATTTGAGCTCTAAGAATCTAGAGCAGGAGTATTCAAAGCACAGGGATGGCAGCAGCATTCCTGGGAGCTTGTTAGAAATGCCAGTTCTTGAGTCCCACCCAAACCACCTGAAGCAGCATTTGGGGGTGAATCCCAGGCTCTCCAAGGCATTCATGTACTCACTTGCTCTAGTGCTTTGGTCTGGGTTCTGGGATCCTACATTTCCATCAAATGCCCAAGTGATTCTGAATCACTGGCTCCAGAGACTGCAAATTGCATACAGAACCTGGGATCTCCCAAATCAGAATCTGCATTTTAATCAGATCCGACAAGGCTCAAATGGCCATTAAAGTTGGAGAGGTACTGTCCAAGTGCTCTCTCTTCTGAGTTGTATCCACAGCCCTTGAAGAAAGTCAGAAAACAAAATGCCCCTCTGAGTTGCTTTGTGGTCGATTGAAATGAAATTAAGCAGGTTGTTGTTGTTCAGTCGCTCAGTCGTGTCTGACTCTGCAGCTCCATGGACTACAGTATGGCAGGCTTTCGTTCTTCACTATCTCCCAGAGTTCGCTCAAACTCATGTCCATTGAGCTGGTGATGCCATCCAACCACCTCATCCTCTGCCACCCCTTTCTCCTCCTGCCATCAATCTTTCCCAGTATCAGGGTCTTTTCCAGTGAGTTAGCTCTTCACATCAGGTGGCCAAAGTATAGGAGCTTCAGCTTCAGCATCAGTCCTTCCAATGAACATTCAGGGTTGATTTCCTTTAGGACTGACTGGTTGGATCTCCTTACAGTCCAAGGAACTCCCAAGAGTCTTCTCCAGCACCACAATTCAAAAGTATCAGTTCTTTCGCGTTCAGTACTCTTTATGGTCTAACTCTCACATCCATACATAACTACTGGAAAAACCATAGTTTTGACTATGCAGACCTTTGTCGGCCAAGTGATGTCTCTGCTTTTTAATAAGCTGTCTAGGTTTGTCATAGTTTTCCTTCCAAAAAGCAAGTGTCTTTTTATTTCATGGGTGCAATCACTGTCTGCAGAAATATTAGAGCCCAAGCAAATAGAATCTGTCGTTGTTTCCACCTTTTCCCCATCTATTTGCCATGAAGTGATGGGACTGGATGCCATAATCTTTGTTTTTTTAATGTTGAGTTTCAAGCCAGTTTTGAAATTTAAAAGGTACTTTAAGTAAATATCGTTCCAGGTTGATAAATAAATTAATTAATTAATATTAATTGGGAATTAGTATTTTAAGAATTTCTTACCAAATTGGGGCATTTGCACATGCTTTTATCTTTCTGGAGTGATTTTTCTGGAAAATCATAAGATCTTGTCTCAATGTGTCACTTTCTCAGGAAGGTTTTACTGACTGCTGACTAGGCCGAGTCCCATGGTATGTGCTTTCTTAGCACCACAAGTTGTAATTTTACATGAATTCATGCTTGTGTTCTCTTTTATAAGTGCATGGGAGTAGGTACCATGTCTCACTTTGCTCACTTTTATGTTTTACCACCTAAGACCATGTCTGGTCAACAATAGATTCTCAATAAATATCTGTTAAATGCAAGATTTTAGTAGGAGCCTCAAAGATAAGCCCTAATGATTCCCTCATCCTGACATTCATCCTGGTATATAAATTCCCTCCTTTTGATTGTGGGCTGCATATTGTGACAGAATAATGAGCTGTCACTTTCAAGACTAGTTACAAAAAGACCACTGCTTTGTTTTTCATACCGTCTCTCTCTCTCTTGCCTGTCATTCTGAAGGATGACAAGTTATAAACTCGAGTGTTGTAAGTTGCCGTGTTATAAGATATCTTGTAGAGAGTTTCACTTGGGAAGGAACTCATGTCTCTGGCCAATAGCCAGTGAGAAATCGAGATCCACCAACAATATGTGAACAAGCATAAAAGCAGATCCTCCCTCAGCTGAACCTTCAGATGAGACCTCAGCCCTAATCAACGCTTTCACTGCAATCTTGAAGAGACCCTGAGCCAGAGCCACCCAGCCAAAGTGGACCCAGCTTCCTGACCCCTAGAAACTATGAGATAACAAATATTTGTTGTTTGAAGCCATTATGTTTGGGGGCATTTTGTTACACAGAAATAGATGACTAATACAAAGTAAACTAAGGAATATTACATTAGGTGTTAGACAGTTTGCATCAACTTTCTTTAACCCTCCTCTAAAGATAATAAGTTATCCCTGCTTTACAGATGAGGATATGGATGATCAGAGAGACTGAGTAACTTGCCCTGGTCACAGCTACTAAGTGGCACAAGCAGGCTTTGAACTCATATCTGTCTATCTCCAAAGCTGAGATCTTTTCAACAAATCACTCTACCTCCACACTTAAGCTTGAGTTTTCACTTTACACAATCTTTCCCAAGGCAGAAAAGGGGAAGGAGAACGTCCCAGTTCTTCACATTCATACGGTATGAATCATCCTCAATTTTTCTAGGTAGTTTTAGTTCACCTTTTTTTATGAATCTTTCACAAAGATATGACAAACTGAATTTTGATCTTTTTCCAATTCCCACCACCACCCACTTAAGGTCCATTCTTCTGATTTCTCCAGCCTCACCCAAGGCTGGGCCCAGAGTCATTTCTCAGACCTACCATCCATGACTCACTACAGAAAATGTCGTCCTTTGGGGAGTGGTATGAAGACTGGAAGATTGGAAGGAGGAATGAGTCATGCTCCACACACTTGATTTTATTGCTTTGTTTGATTAACTTTCCTTGATGACCAGCAGAGTCATAGGCCTTCAGAGTTGGCCAGAAGAGAGAAATAGTGGGGAAGAAGAGTATGGGACTAGTAATAAGAATCCCTTTGAAATTCCACAATAAAAATGATAATTACAGAGGATGAGGATTGCAAAGTAAAGTCTTGAGCATATATCAATACACATGGCTGAGTATTCTTGGCAATCTCTTTGTCAATAGGCTTAGTAGCAGAGGGGACCCCCTAGGATTTGGGAGAAAAGAAAAATCTGCTGATCTGAAGCAGCTGCTACTGGTGTGACAATTATGTGACGTCTCATGTTAATCTTTAAAATTCATGCAGAAAGATGCCATTATGTTACATGACAAATGCACATTTGTTCAATACAAAGAGATAATGTCTTCCCCAGATTTTCAAGTCCGATTTATATTCAAAGAAATTCCCCATTTCCTTTGGCTTTATACAACTCCCCCCACACTCACCCACCCACAGACCCACACTCAGTATGTATGCAGGGAAGGAATTAAGAATATGTGTTTTCCATGGCTTAGATTGCTTCAAGGAAGAATGACTTTGTCAATAAAAAACAATCTTTCAGGGATGCCCTGGACAAAAGTATAAACAACATGTTGTTACCTAAAATAGAAAATCATTTCTAAAGCTTCTGACAAAATTCTAGATTTATGAAATAACAGGGACTGTCCTAGAAGATTTGTTTTTTTCTTTTTTTCTCTCTAAGCTTGTTCTAGTCTTATGGATAGCTCAGCTATTTAATACCCTCTTGGCACTAGGTTTATTTTCCTCCCTTGATTGCCTCTGAATGTACTGTAATCCTCTTTTCTGGTTACTGTGCCTTTTAGTACAGGTAAATCAACTGTATCCAGTGGTGAGACAGATGCCACATGAAAGGAGGAAGTTATACTTACTTTATCTGAGCCTGTCCCTCACCTCTGGGGTTGAGAAACAGATATTTGAAATGGTCCAAGGGCTTCCCAGGTAGGGCAGTGGTACAGAGTTAGCCTGCCAATGCAGGAAACACAAGAAACCAGGGTTCAATCCCTGAGTCAGGAAGATCCCCTGGAGAAGGAAATGGCACTTCACTCCAGTATTCTTACCTGGAAAATTCCATGGAGCCTGGCAGGCTACAATCCATGGGGTCACAAAGAGTCAGACATGATTTAGCACGAGGGCACACACACACACACACACACACACGGACTCAGATATGTGGAGGAAACAGATGGGAAACAAGTGAAGCATTGAAGGGTTGGCAAATTCCAGTTCTTTGATTTTTGTCTTCCTGGGAGTGGTTGGAATAGAGAAATGTAGAGGAATAATAGGCTTATGAGTAGGGGAAAGTTTGCAGTTTTTCATATTCTTCTTTGGATATTGACCAAAGGAAGGATGTGGGTTGGAGGTGTTCATTTTTTGTTTTGTACTCTGACCTTTTTCTCAGCCACTGCACACTTTCAAATATAGGGGCCTCTAATGGATAATTCTGCCATTATACACCAGTTCACTCAACAAATGCATATTTAGTTTAGTTCAGTTGCTCAGTCATGTCCGACTCTTTGCAACCCCATGGACTGCAACACACCAGGCTTCCCTGTCCATCACCAACTCCCAGAGCTTACTCAAACTCATGTCCATAAAGTCAGTGATCCCATCCAACCATCTTATCCTCTGTTGTCCCCTTCTCCTCCCACTTTCAGTCTTTCCCAGCATCAGGCATATTAGTACCTACCAAATTAGACTTGAAGTTCATACCAAAATAACCAAGCAAATGAATTTCCACTAGAGAGGTGCTCTATGCCTTTCCCCAGATCTAGAGTTTCCATAGTTGGCACGCCTGAGGGTTGGACTAGCTGAGCAAATTAACACAGGCCTGGAGATGAAATCAGAGACTCAGACAGGTAAGGATTCACACAATAAATAGGCAACCCTGTGGGCAATAGACAAGACTTAACGTGCAATATTTCACAAGGAATTTTTAAAAACCCAGCTCATTCATTTTTAAAATCACTTATTTATTTTTATTTTTGACCACACTTCTTCTTTGCTGCACACGGGCTTTCTCTAGTTGCGGTGTGTGGGCTTCTCATCGTGGTGGCTTCTCTGGTTGTGATGCACAGGCTTCAAGGCGTATGGGCTTCGGGAGTTGCAGCTCTAGAGCTCAGGCTAAGTAGCTGTGGCACGTGGGCTTAGTTGCTCCATGGTATGTGGGATTCTTCCTGGGCCAGGGATCGAATCCATGTCTCCTGCATTGGCAGGCAGATTCTTATTCACTGAGCCACCAGAGAAGACCCATTTTTCCTTTATTCATCGAGCACTTATTGAACACCTACTGCATGCCAGGCACTTGCCAGGCACTTTCCAGGCACTGGGGACACAGATGAATTGGGTGCAGCCCCTGCCTCCTAGTTACTCTCTGTGGACGGAGGAGCAGGTGTGCGCTATTGCCCCCTGCACGGCTGTTGAAGAGATGTGGGAGGGACCAGAAGCCAGCTCACGGCTTTCCAGAATGCTGGGACTTCTGCTGCAGAGAAGTCCCACTCCATTCCCCTGTCCTTTTTGAGTACAGTGAAAATGCCCAGAATGGCTGCTGTTACCTCTTTATTTAAGAAGGCTTCACATGCCTCCAGACAACTATCACTTCCTTGTGAAATAGAGCTTTCTTCCCCAAAGTTTGGCAAATCAAGCCTGTTATTGGGGAAGGAAGTCTATGACCAGAAAGGTCAAGAAATGCCTTCATTTACTGCCTCTGAACCTTCAAGCCCAGTCCAGAGAAACCTGATGCACACGCTCCAAGATAAACATCTCTTGAGGAGTCAGCTTGTCAGTGTTTCAATATTTATTTAATAATCTTGCTATATTCACAACATTGTAGAGTAAATGCTGTATCCCCACACTTGGAAACTTTCAGTGGAGGTGGGGATATGAATCAATGTATTAAAATAGAAGTTTTTAAAAATCACACATTTAAATGGTACACTAGACAGGGGGAATGATGCATAAGAGGACAAAGATGTCCTGGGAAAGGTAAACAGAAAGCATTCACCAGGGAAGATTTCTGAGAAGAGGTGTGCTTAGAACTGAATCTGAAAAGACCCCAGTGTGTGTGGAGGCAGGCTGGCAGTTGACTTCCTCTGAGATTCCATTTCCTCGTCCAGAGAATGGATATAATACACACAGCTCATAGGAGCTGCGGAAGGATGAAATTCAGTAGCAGTTTCCTGGGATGGTGCCCAGGTGTTTAGGAGGCACCAATGAATATCAGAGTCCCTTCCTTGTTTTATTTTATGCTACTCACATTTGTTAATATTTAATAATAGATATTCTCATCTCATGGAAATGAATAGTGACTTCTCACATTTTTTGTCTGGAGCAGGAATTACTTTCTAAAACAGCAGAATAATATAGTAAAATATTACAGATTTAAAGGAAAATGCATGGAAGCAGCCTAGATGTTCATTGACAGATGAATGGGTAAAGAAGGTGTGGTACATATACAAAATGGAATATTACTCAGCAGTAAAAAGGAACAAATTTGAGTTAGTTGAACTGAGGTGAATGAACCTAGAGCCTGTTATACAGAGTGAAGTAATTCAGAAAGAGGACAACAAAAATGAAATCTAGAAAAATGGTGCTGATGAACCTATCTGCAGGGCAGGAATAGAGACACAGACGTAGAGAAGGGACTTATGGACACAAGGGGAGAAGGAGAGGGTGGGGCAAATTGAGTAGCATTGCCATATACAGATGACCGTGTGTAAAATATGACAGGCATCTGGTGGGAACCTGCTGTGTATCACAGCATGCTCAGCTTGGTGCTCTGTAATAATGCTGGACCTCATCAGGATAAGAAACTCAAGTACTACATCCCGGAAATTGTTAACACTGGCGGCTACACGCCTTATGCAGGAGGAGGCGGATTCCTCTACTCCTACCACCTGGCCCTGAGACTGCACAATGTAACTGACCGGGTCCTTCTCTACCCCATCGATGATGTCTATACTGGAATGTGCCTTCAGAAACTCGGCCTCGCTTCAGAGAGACACAAAGGCTTCAGGACATTTGATATAGAAGAGAAAAGCAGGAGTAACATTTGTTCCTATGTAGATTTGATGTTGGTACATAGTAGAAAACCTCAAGAGATGATTGATATTTGGTCTCAGTTGCAGACTGCTCATTTAAAATGCTGAATTATGTGCAAACTACATTTACATAGAAATGTATCTCAAATAGTTCCCATTTATGTTCTCTTCCATTAGAGGTCATTTCTATGTAAAACCATCAAAATTGCCTTTATAGGTCATGTCCATTTGATGGCCTCTGAATCCTTCAGTTCAGACGGTAAAGCATCTGCTTGCAATGCGGGAGACCTGGGTTTGATCCCTGGGTTGGGAAGATCCCCTGGAGAAGGAAATGGCAACCCACTCCAGTATTCTTGCCTGGAGAATCCCATGGACAGAGGAGCCTGGGGGCTACAGTCCACGCGGTCACAAAGAGTTGGACACGACTGAGCGACTTCACTCACTCACTCACTCAGTGACCTAGAGAGGTGGGATGGGGAAGTGGAGAGAGGGAGGATCAAGAGGGATGGGATATATATACATACTTATGGCTGATTCTCATTGTTGTACTGCAGAAACCAGCACAACATTATGAACAATTACCCTCCAACTATAAAGTTTAAACAAAATAAAATGAAAGAGGCCCCAGAAAGCTCCCTGACCCTTCACCATGTGAGGATACAAAGAGACATTGGCAGTCTGCAACCTGAAAAAAAAAAGCCTTCTCTAGAACCCTACCATGCTGGCACCCTGACCTCCAACTTCCAGGCTCCAGATCATAAGAATAAATTTCTGATGTTTATAAGCCAAAAACAAATAAATAAATGAAAATTCACAAAAAGTAATCATAAGTCTATGTTAATAGACACATTATATAATGGTTTAACATAACTATGAATTTATATATTCATACACATAATAATAGCCCCATTGTATGTACCTATAACATACATACAGTTAACACATATTAATATTTATACAGCATATAGATAAATATATAAACACATTATATGAAGATTTAATTGGTGAGAAATAGCATCAAGGGGGCAGAGATAAAAAGGAATAATATTTTATGGGCTTGTCCTAGTCTGAAGGAAGCAGTGGGTTGGTGGAGCTCACATCACAGCAGAATTTCAAATGAGTGATTTCCAGTCTCCCAGAAATGCTGTCTTAATCCCACGTTAAGCACCCTTCAGTTGCTAGTTAGACTCACTTAGACTGAAGTAGATGCTGGACACGCAGTGCTGTGTTCACCGGCCAGTCACTTGCCTGAGGCGTGGTGAGAACTCTCCAGGGTATGAGAACGGTTGTTCTTGCCGAGCACAGCCATCATGGAGCCCCGCCACTGTTACTGCCTCAACCCAGAGAGTCTTTGCATCATGGGCTGGAGACCTGGCGCAGAGGACGCCCTGCCTGGGGTGTCTCCCTAGCAGGGTGTGTGGTCCCCGGGCTTGCCCTGTCCAAAAACCCCGCCTGTCCTCAGGCTCAGAGAGAAAAAGTCAGCCTGCTGTTCCAGAGCTCTGTGAGAAAAAAACACACTAAGCCCTCAGGTTTATTCTGCAGCCTGCACTGGGCCACACTAGCAAGAGCCAGTGAAATACTTGGCTAAGAAGTGCTCTTCATTTGGAGCTAAACCTACTGCTGCAAGTTGTTACCACTGTGAGGCAGATCGGCTTCCAGAGAATCTCCACACATCCCAGCTCTTAATTCCTCTGAGAAATATGTGGGCCTGAGCAGGCCACATAGCGGCTCTGAGTTCCAACTCTGGTTCTGAGATTTAGGTATTGGTATGTGTTGAATTATGTCTCTGAAGTATTGAAGTCCTAACCCCATTAGTCCCTCAGAATGTGACCTTGTTTGGAAACCAGGCTTTTACAGAGCTAATTGAATTAAACTGAGGTTATCAGGGTGGGCCCTAATCCAGAGATGGGTGTCCTTATAAAAAGGGGACATTTGGACAAAGAGAGGCACACACAGAAGGACGATGATATGAAGACAGTCGTCTACCAGTCATGGGACACTCATGTCTCCGGAGCAAGAAACAAGCCAAAATGTCTCCTTCCGAGGGAGAGAGGCCCTTTGGACACGTTGATTTTGGGCTTCCAGCCTCCAGAACACGAGACAGTGGATTTTTACTGTCTT
Organism: Tragelaphus eurycerus; assembly: GCA_935064755.1. NCBI lineage: Eukaryota > Metazoa > Chordata > Mammalia > Artiodactyla > Bovidae > Tragelaphus > Tragelaphus eurycerus. Next base: position 2,125,948 of record CAKXYN010000034.1, on the reverse strand, counting down.
AAACCATCCAGTTTGTGGTACTTCATGACATAAATATGTGTATGTGCTGAGTCGCTCAGTCGTCTCTGACTCTTTGCGACCCCATGGACTGCAGCTCGCCAGGCTCCTCTGTCCATGGGATTCTCCAGGCAAGGATACTGGAGTGGGTTGCCTTGCCCTCCTCCAGGGGATCTTCTGAACCCAGGGATCAAACCTGGGTCTCATGCATGGCAGGTGGATTCTTAACCGACTGAGGCACCAGGGAAGCCCAAATTTTTGTATAGTATTTCTCACTAAAAGAGACTAGAATTATTGGGAAGACCATTTCAGCCAGAACATCTAAGTTCTACTAAGGCAATTATGGGGTTGCAAAAACTGCAGAAAGGGAAAAGGAACCAGAGATACAGCATGTTGGCAGCCGGTGCTATTGGGCTGAAGGCGGCTGTGGGCACAGTTCAGTAGACAGAACTTTTTCTTTGGCCTCCCGAGTGTGTCCAGAGTCCGTGTGTTAAAAGAAAAATCTCAGTTGTGTCGGACATTTTGTTCCATAACATTTTCACTTGTCAGCAGCTCAGCTCATCCCCAGGTCTGGAGAGAGGCCCACGTGACGATCCCGGGACACTGACCGCGCTGTCAGGGATGAGTGGCCAAGAGGAACCTTTCTCCATCCTGGGCTGGCTCCTGTCAGACTCGGCCATTTCTTGCCCATCCCTGTTTGACGGCGCTGTGGGAAAAGGCAAAGGGTGATGATTTCTGAGTTACCTTCCTGGAACTAGGAGGAGCACCTAAAAAAAAAAAAAAAAAAGCAACAGGAAAAGTGAATTCCAGTGAACTTGCTGCAAGTCGGGGGCTGTGCTGGCTGAAATGACAAGCCGTTATCTGAGTAGGGGCAAGCAGCATAAGTCACCACAGGCAGGTAAACTGGCTGACGGTCCTATCTGGAATTCTAGCCACACCTTTGCAACTGCAGTCCTGTGAAGTTGAGAGTCTATTGAGAGTCAAGAAAAATCTGCAAAAAAAAAGACTCTTCAAAGAATATGATATCTTGTATAAACAATCACTATACCTCCCAGGGGTAGGGGGAAATACACCCTCACCTGTGGGCCAAGTCGCTTCAGTAATGTTGGACTCTGAGACCTCATAGACTGTAGCCTGCTGGGCTCCTCTGTCCATGGGATTCTCCAGGCAAGGATACTGGAGTGGGTTGCCATGCCCTCCTCCAGGGGATCTTCCTGACCTGGGGATAAAGCCTGTGTCTCTTATGTCTCCTGCATTGGTAAGTGGGTTCTTTACCGCTAATGCCACCTAGGAAGCCTTAAAGTTACTTTTGATGATAAGAATAATGTCAAATCACACTAGTGCAAATTAAAAAATTAAAACAAAATAGAAACAAAGTCATCCATAATTTCGTGACACTAATACAACTTCTCAGATCTCAAAAAATAAGGGAATTGTTAGGTAAAATATAGTATATTCATATGGTTGAATGTTATGCATCTAAATGAAAATTACAACAAATTTTACCTAAATATTTAGCAAAACTGTTTACCTAAGGGTATCATAATATTAAATTCTGTGTGTAGTACAATCTGAAAAAGAAATGCTCAGAAGGAAATACACCAAAATATTGTGGGTCAGTTTTACTTTCTTCTTAATAGGCTTTACACATTCTAAATGTTTTTTAGTTTTCAGAAGTAATCATCTACCCAGAATTTGGTAAACGTTCAGTTTTACTTCCTTCTTATTTTTCTACCATCTAATTATTTACTTGTTTAGTTCAGCTGAAATTTTTTCAAGAATGCCATGACCCTCCCCTAGCTTTTTACAAGTTGTCAACAGATAACCAAAGGATGTTAAAATGAGAAAAGGTTTTTGGAAATCAACTACTTAGAGGTGGAAACTGAAACCAAAACTGCTTACATCAGTTCACATAGCCAGTGGTGGGGTTGGGACAGCATGATTTCTAGAATATCTATCTCAGCTTCATCCTCAGTGTTAGCTATTCAACATGGCCCTGTACCCAAGTTAATGTGCACAAGATTATGTCGAACAGAGATTTAGAAATTGCTGTGAAAGACATATACATGACATTGACACCTATTGCTTGCACTCTGTTAATTCAATTTCTGTTTTATTTTTTCCTGTCCTCTGGGATCTACCCTCAGGTACCAAGTTAATGCTTACTCCCGGCCCTGTGAACTGTTCAATCATCACCCCAGCAGTAGCTTTCTTGATCATAGATGATTGTCTACAATGAGTTCTCGTAGTTTTGGCCCAAATACCCATGAGAGTCCCTGAGACACATTTAGGGGACCCACAGGGTCAAAATGAATTTCATGATACGAAGACATTGTTTGCTTTTGCACTCTTATTCTCTCATCAGTTTCCAGTGTTGTTTGCCAGAGGTTGCTGAATAATGTGCAGATTGAAACAGGCTGAACACAGGAGAAGGTATGAGACTCCAGCTGTCTTCTGTTAAGCCAGGTAGAAAAGAGATTTGCCCAAAGTAGAGCAATGCCATTCTTCTCACTACACTTTTTAAGAAGAAAATATAGCTATTTTCATAAGATATACTAATTTGAAATGTTATTATATGTTATTGAACAGTGTTTGCTATTTCATTTCTAATGTCATATCAATCGACATAGCCCCCACATCAACAAAAGCTTCCCTTTGAATCGTGTCAAGGAGTCCTGAGATCACTTAAAAAAAGTGAAGAGCTGCATCTCCTCTCTCCCCCGCTGAGGGGCCCAGGTGTCACATAGCCATGTCCCCTGACTCTTGCTGCTGTTTCAGAACAGAGAGCCCTTGAGCATCTGATGCCTGGCAGAATGGACGGTGTGGAAGGAACTTTCTGGATCATGAGCTTGGGGTCTCTAGTGGAAGATCCCACTGTGACTTCCTTTTGGGTCTCAGGTAGTGAGGTGTTGAGGGGACATTCAGGGAAAGAGAGAGGGCTCCGTTAGAATGGGCTCTGGTTCCCTGGCAGGTGGGGGTCTGGGGGAAGAAAAAAGGGAGGGGGAAGAATGAGAATTAAGAGAAGAACGCTAGAGAGTAGTGAGCTGCTCTGTGCATTTCACTCTGCTTTCAGACCTAAAATATCCTCAGTCAACCATAACCCGTTTATCTTTAGTACCGATATCTGATGCAACAGAATTTAAAAGAAGACTTCACAGCCCACGGAAAAATCTCTCCGAAGCATGAAATTCTTTAATTTAGGACAGAGCATGCCATTAGACTCTTATAGATAAAAGGTCTGAATGCAAATTCTTATGGACTGTTTATGTACTGGCTGAGGGACAAGATGAATAAGCTTGGCTGTGCGTTAGAATCACCCAGGTTGCTTGGAAAAATCCACATGCTGGGGCCCCAGGGGCAGAGCTGAGCATCAGGATATCTTAATCTCTCCAGAAGATTCCAAGGTGCAGCCAAGTTTGAGGACCATGGAACTAGGGAGGTAGAAATCAAGAACACAGTCAAGTGAAATGGATGGGGGTGTTAGTGCCCAAAGGAAAGGTGGGGATGTGAAGGGGAGCCCAGAGAAACAGTATCTCCTTCACACCCTAGCTCCAGGCCTGAGCGGGTCTTCCTCCCTGGAACCTCCTGTTTGGAGAGGCTGGAGGCTGGTTTTCCGCATTCTTTCTCCTTCCAGCCAGGCCTTTACCCAGCCGGTCTCCAGAAAGCTCAGCCCTTGGACAGGGAAAGGAGAGAAAACTTGGCAATTTTCTCTCCAGCTCTTCAAATCAACAATTTTGGTCACAGATCAGGCTGCTGAATCTTTTCACATCTGAAACTCAGACTTTGACGTGCTTGTTTTTCTCCCCCGGTCTGACTCACAGGGTGAGTCATAGCAAACCTTGTTAATCTCCACTGGACCAGGGGAAGCAAGGGCAGAGGGGGCGGGCTTCCTCTCCCCTCGAGGGTTGGGCTGAGGCTGAATTCCGAGCTAGCGTCTCAGCTCCCATCCCAGCTCAGCCCCCTGCCTTCGAGATTATTCTTGGAGCCCTGCCTCCGTTTCTGGAAGAAGTGATAGTTAAGGATCAGTAAGCCCAAGGCTCCAGGGATCTGTGGTTGGGGTACCCACCGATTTCTCCCTGGCTTCTCTGTTCCGTGAGGTACTTGAAAAAAACCATAACACTCAAAACTCTCAGGCTGAAGGAAGCTTTGGGGTGAAGAGTGTGGTCTGATAAGACAAGTATCTTAGCAGCACAAAATGCCAGGGCAGGAAGACTTCTTGAAATCAAGAGAAATGCAGCTCTCTCTCTGCTAAGACAGTTATCAGAGACAAAGCGACAGGGCAAACATCTAGAATGTTTATATTTATTCCTGTTTCCTGGAATGTGAGAAGGGAATGTAACATTCTCTCCTGATGCAGCCCACATATCTTCCTGGCTGTCCGCGGTTGCCCAGGCTCTGATGACTCTCGTCCATGGACGGATTTAGACTGAGGTCCAGAGGGGCGAGGTGATGGAGAGGGTGTGCTGCACCCTGGCCTGGGTGGCACCCGCCCCATGTATGGGGGTCTGACAAGGAGGGAGGGAGAGCGATTCACAAACCACCCACCCATTCTTTCCACAACCATCTACTGGGGAAGTGAGATAGGCACAAGGGAAGACTTGGGGTGAAACCAGCTTCCCATCTCTATGGGAGCTCACAGCTGAGCAGAGGAGCAGAACACTCACAGGGCAGTGTGGAGAGAGCACCCAGGGATACCCCAGGGTGCTATGGGCGTGGAAAGGAGGGGGTTAGTGCAAACTGTCTCGAGGTGCAGAGGGCTCCTGGAAGACTGAGCTGCTGGGGGGTGCGGGGGTGGGGAATCCAGGAGATGGGGAGATCGGAGAAGTCAGTAGTTACAAATATCTGTGATGTTGACCCTCTTGACCCCAAAAGATGGAGCGGGGCAAAGTCTAAAGGAGTGACCTCGTTGCTATAATGGTAAGGCTGGTCCTTGAGTGATGTGACTCAGACTCTGGAAGCTTCTCTTTCTCCTGCCCCTGCTCAATGGGCCCTGGGGAGGCTCTGGATCCCTGGCCTCTGGGCACAGCTGCTGCTGCTTCACCTGGTGCCACTCTTCAGCCTGGCTCCCGGGTCCACTCTGGACGCCCCATTCCTGCCTATTCCACTGAGTGGCTCCAAGGTCACTTTGCCATAGGATAATGACTCAGAAAGGCTTTTATTCTTTGCTCAGCAAAGGAGTTCCCTGTGTATTTGCTCATTCTCAGTCACTAAGTCACATCCTACTCTTTGAAACCTTGTGAACTGTAGCCCACCAAACTCCTCTGTCCATGGGGCTTCCCAGGAATAACACTGGACCGGGTTGCTGTTTCCTTCTCCAGGGGATCTTCCTAACCCAGGAATCGAACTCACATCTCCTGCCTTGGCACTTGGCGTGCACACTCCCATTTTCCCAAAACAATATCATGAATTATGGCTACATCAATACCCAAGCATTGCATTATTATGATTTCATGAAACTTCTCAGATGGGCCACTTAATACTTTACAGTTGCCTTGGCTTTCTTGTTCAGCTATTAATACGATGTTCCTAGAGCTAATAATTTTTCATATTATTCTTTTCTTGCCCAGTTTCCTATGTCTGTATCTCAAATGTATCCCCGTACACTGCCAGAAAGTATGGATCTCCTTTCAAGACACCCAAACATATCCACCATAAGTTTCATTTTTTTCCCTTGGAGACATCCTTCCAGAGCCCCAATCTGCCTGCTGGATTTGTTGCTTCTTAAGGATGCTGCCCCATTATTGTCAGTATTACAGTGTGGACATGTTTGGGGGACACTGTTCTGCCTACTGGGGCTTCCCAGGTCTCGCTGTGGTAAAGAACATGCCTGCCAGTGCAGGAGACATAAGAGATGCGTGTTCAATTCCTGGGTCAGGAAGATCCTCTGAGCAAGGGCATGGCAACCCACTCTAGTATTCTTGCCTGGAGAATCCTATGGATGGAGGAGCCTCATGGGCTCCAGTTCATGGAGTCACAGAGTAGGACACAACTGAAGTGACTTAGCATGTTCTGCCCACCGCAATAAAATCTGTTCCACTCCAGAGAGACTGAAATGGTAAGTCAACCAGCCCTGCCCTCACCCCATCCCCCTCTCTTTGCCAACCAACAACTTCTTGAATGTGTAGCCGTAAAAATGCAGTCTCACAGCCTTGTCTTCTGGATCACAAAAAGTACTTCATCTCTCTTTTCAGGAGTCAGAAATCCGTGTTCCCATTTTACAAAGAGAAGTACCAAAGCCTAAAGAATATTACCATTTTGTGTAAAATCCCAGAAGGCAAAGTGCAGTCTCATTTCTAGGGCTGGTGTCTGTCTTCTACACGTGAAAAAGTGAAACTGAAAGTTGCTCAGTCGTGTCTGACTCTTTGTGACCCCCTGGACTATACAGTCCACGGAATTCTCCAGGTCAGAATACTGGAGTTGGTAATCTTTCCCTTCTCCAGGGTATCTTCCCAGCCCAGGGATCGAATCCAGGTCTCCCACATTGCAGGCGGATTCTTTCCCAGCTGATCCACAAGGGAAGCCCAAGAATCCTGGAGTGGGTAGCCTGGCCCTTCTCCAGGGGATCTTTCCTACCCAGGAATTGAACAGGGTTCTCCTGCATTGCAGGTGGATTCTTTACCAACTGAACTATCAGGGAAGCTCATGTCTACGTGTGACTTCTGTGCAATTTGTTCCAGTTGATCCTGGGTAATGTGACAGACGAGGTGGGAGACTAGATAATGCATTTCCACTAGATGCCTCCTCAGAGAAAAGTTCCACCTGAGCTTGCTCTCGGCACGGCACAGATGGTCATTCTCCACTCACCAGGTTTCCTTCTACAGTTTCCTTTTTATGGGCATTTTACTCCTTGGTGAGAGAATCAGGTGGTCAGATGACTTTCATAGCCATGCCTGGTGGAAGCCCATGACATCATTTCCATGACTCCAACCCACCTCCTCTTGCCCAGTTTAGGCTGCGATAACTGCACTCCCAACACCCTCCCAAGGAGCCTGTGGAGGCTGGGTCGGAGCTGGTTAAGAATCAGCAGAAACAGCCCTCTTCCTTTTATTCTCAGAACTCTGGTGTCCTATTTCTATCTAATCTGGTGTTCATGCTCCGTCGTGTCCAACTCTGTGACCCCATGGATTGTCGTCCACCAGGTCCCTCTGTCCATGGAATTTTCCAGGAAAGAATACTACAATGAATTGCCATTTCCTCCTCCAGAGGATCTTCTTGACTGAGGGATCGAACCCCATCTCTTGAGTCTCTTGCATTGGCAGGAGGACTCTTTACCATTGGTGCCACCTGGGAAGCCACTTATAAACACATTTCAGAGCTTTTGATTTCTCTCAGTTCTTCCGAAGTTCAAGTTCACATTCAAGATTGCTACTATCAGTCCTTCTCTGTTGGTGGTCAGGTTACCAGCTTTGGCAAAAGAGAAATACTGTCAACACTGGCTCTACTAGCCTCATCATATATTATAGAATGAAGCATAAGTGCCAATAAGCTCAACACCTGTATTGAGAAGTCAGAACTCTGGGGTTGAGGGGAGGACACTTGGCATGAAACTGCTTGGAAGGAGAGAAGAGGGGTAACAGAGGGACTGGGGGCACTGACCAGGCAGGAAGTGAGGTTGCTGTGAGATAGCTCAGTGCAGGCAGTAGGAAGCCACGCTCAGAACCTTGAGCATGCAGACATTTGAAAAGTAACAGCAGAGGAGATTTGAATGCTCACTGCCTTTTGTGTGTCTGTGTGTGTGTGTGTCCATGTGTGCCTGTGTTCTATTCGACACAACTCTGAGAGTCAGAGCAAAACAATAGGATACTGTGCTACTGAGTCCCACCCTGGTACCCAGAGTAAAAGAATAGAGCAGTCAACCCTTTACATCCACCGGTTTCGCATCTGTGGATTCAACCTACTGCGGATCCAAACCCTCGGATGGGTAACTGGAGGACACCAAGGGCCAGCTGCACTATACCTAATTATGTAAGGGACTTGAGCACCCCCAGAGTTTGGTATTCACAGTGGATGGGAGTTGGGACCAACCCTCCCCAGACACTGAGAGACAACTGTAAAAGCTGGTGTGCTGCCTCCCACTTCAGAGGCAGCCACTGTGATCACCATATTATCTGCATAGCCAACCTCTCAAGCCATAGGAGTTTACTGTAAGGAACTGTAACTTAGTAAAATATGCACTTCAAAGCCAGGGGAAAGTGGGTCTTTTCCCAGCTTAACCCCAGATCATGCCCACCCAACTGTTTGCCTGCCTCTCCCTCCTCCTTCTAAATATTCAAATACTTAAGGAAACCTCCATCCGTGCCCCATCCTAGGTCAGATCCCCCATTCTCTGCTCCTTAGTACCCTGCCCTGTTCCTTGGTGCACTTTGTGCAATTATACTTAGATAAGTAATTGCAATTAGTTCTTAAATTTGCCTCGCTCTTCTCACCGCTTTATGCCTGTTGCCTTGATGTTGCTGCTGCTGCTGCTAAGTCGTTTCAGTCATGTCCGACTCTGTGCGATCCTATAGACGGCAGGCTCCTCCGTCCCCAGGATTCTCCAGGCAAGAATACTGAAGTGGGTTGCCGTTTCCTTCTCCAGTGCATGAAAGTGAAAAGTGAAAGTGAAGTCGCTCAGTCGTGTCCGACTCTTAGCGACCCCATGGACTGGAGCCTACCAGGCTCCTCCGTCCATGGGATTTTCCAGGCAAGAGTACTGGGGTGGGGTGCCATTGCCTTCCCTGTTATGTAACTGTCAAATGAGTGAATTGGCATTTCACAACTACAAGTCTCTATATCATGTAACAACAAAAATCCAATTCAGTGAGATGTCAAGGGTAAATTTTCCCTTTTCCCTAAGATCAGATTGTTTCCGTTGTATGTATGTTTTCAAATCTAAAAGCCCAAATGACAAAGCTAATCAGAGGCTGTGCATTTAAAAGGGTGGCTGGGACGTTTCTGGACACATAGATGCCCTTAATGTATATGACGACATTTGGAGCAGCGATGACTAAGCTGCTCATTGAGATAGTTATAGATTTCTATTTAGAGTAAACTTAGCTGTAATGACAGCAGCAGTCAGCACCATAACAGCCAAGTCTTAAGAAGCAGCTCTCATCCAGAGAACCACAGGCTCCCATTTGGCCTGCTCGGCCTGCCTCCCTCAGACTGCTCAGGTGGAGCCTAACAGACCTCCCAGCACCTCCCTGTCCTGCCTTTACTGGAACCTCACTGACATCTCCAGTCTACCTCATCACACCTTATCTGAACTCCCCCTAGCCCCTCTGTGCTTAACGACACGATCAAACATTCGTCTACTTGTCTAACAAATACGTCTTGTACAGCATCTAAAATGTACCAGACACTGTGCTGAGCATTTGCAAATATTTTGAACTACATGTGTATTATGTTAGTCACTCAGTCGTGATCGGCTCTTTGTGACTGTAGCCCACCAGGTTCCTCTGTCCATGGAGTTCTCCAGGCAAGAATACTGGAGTGGGGTTGCCATTTCTTTCTCCAGGGGATCTTCCTGACCCAGGGATAGAACCCAGGTCTCCTGCATTGCAGGCAAATTTCTTACTGTCTGAGCCACCAGGGAAGTTCTAATGAAATACATGGTTCCCTATTATTTCATAGGTACAAGTTTCATGGAGGGTATGAGGGTGAAATTGAGGGCTATGTTGTATGTAGTTTAGCCCCCAAAGGACTCAGAACGGTGTTCAGTAATAGAGTTAATAGATGATGTTATCTTCGTTTCATGACTAATGAATTTAGCACACGGCAGAGAGGACTGATGAATCCAAACTGAAAGGCAACTGATGTGAAATAAACCAGAGCAGGGAACCATGACAAGGAAGAGGATAGGCAGAAGCTGACAAACAGAGATGCTCTTATGGAGGGCTAAAGCTGGAAGATCCTAGCCTTTGGAGTCCACACTGTATCGTTCGTTCCCCAGTCACTTCCAAAGAGGACATTTGGACTGCGGCTTTTGTGTGACACTGCTGAGCGAGGTGGAGAGGTGCACAAGAGGATGCATTCCAGAAAGCACTGGGAGACAGGAAAACAAAAGGAGAGGAACTGGAGGAATTCCGTGTGTGGGAGGTGTGGGCATAGAGTCAGGCAGCGCTGGCTTACTAGCATCACGAACATGAAATCCGAGTGGGCACAGGAGTTTCAGGTTGCTTGAAATGCACTGAATATTCAATGAACATCCCCTGCTTCGTGACGCTTGCCAAAATACATCCTATTCTCTCTGACTTGCCTTTATGAGCCTCTATCTATTCCTTGCTTCCTGAAACGAGTCCACTTATGACCCAGGTCAAAATTGGGATGGTCCTCCCCCCAGGTAACCTGGCACCTCTGCTCAGGTGTCCAGCCTACTTTTTCATTAAAGCAAGATCTTAAGAATGGTGAGGATTTTAAATTCTCACTACAGTGGAACCACTGACTGTTTTACTGCAGTGCCAGAAAGAGCTGAGTATTTGATGTTGACCTCCGGAAAATATCATTACATCTCTACATTTTAGAGGCTTTTTCACTTCCTGTTTAACTTAAAATAATGTTCTTTCTCACACTCAATGAATCCCTCCCAGGGCCTTGGAATAAGCCAGGTCACACAGTGATCAGAGCAAAGACTCAAGGCAAAGCACTGCAATGGTGAAATCCATCCATGGTGGGTGGATTTCCAAGACTGGGGGAAGTGTGGAGAGGGAGGGGAAAGGGGACATTTTTCTGTATCTGAGGCAAAAGAAATCTCTTTAAATTTCGAATAGTTATCAGTTAAAGAGGCAGATACCTACAGCTCTAGGATTATAACTGACAACTCTCTCCTTAAAGTTGAAAGCAAGAGCAGATGGAGAAACAGAGTTCTTAGCATTTGGTCTGTGCTCAGCCCTTATGGAAGAAAGAACCCATTCTAGCATGAAGAGACATGGGGAGAGTGCTGGGAGGCAAAGAGGGAGAGGGTTGGAAGAGCAGGATAAAGACATCCAAAGAGGACACACACAGAACTAGCCAGGGAGGTTTACTGTAGTCCTGCCTGGGTTAGAGTTCGCCATTTTCTTAGTAAGGAGTAAATGGAGGTTCAGATCAGATCAGTCGCTCAGTAGTGTCCGACTCTTTGCGACCCCATGAACCGCAGCGCGCCAGGCCTCCCTGTCCATCACCAACTCCCGGAGGTCACTCAGACTCACATCCATCGAGTCAGTGATGCCATCCAGCCATCTCATCCTCTGTCGTCCCCTTTTCCTCCTGCCCCCAATCCCTCCCGGCATCAGAGTCTTCTCCAATGAGTCAACTCTTCGCATGAGGTGGCCAAAATACTGGAGTTTCAGCTTTAGCATCATTCCTTCCAAAGAAATCCCAGGGCTGATCTCCTTCAGAATGGACTGGTTGGATCTCCTTGCAGTCCAAGGGACTCTCAAGAGTCTTCTCCAACACCACAGTTCAAAAGCATCAATTCTTCGGGGCTCAGCCTTCTTCACAGTCCAGCTCTCACATCCATACATGACTGCAGGAAAGACCATAGCCTTGACTAGGCGAAACTTTGTTGGCAAAGTGATGTCTCTGCTTTTGAATATGCTATCTAGGTTGGTCATAACTTTCCTTCCAAGGAGTAAGCATCTGGTTATCTGTTATTTACCATGAATATGGTGATTTGCATCATAAATGTGTGGCAGATTGTATAGCACCTCAATTTCCTTCTCTGAACTTTCTTGTCCTCACTGTTGTTGTCTTAGTCACTAAGTCACGTTCAACTCTTTTGCAACCCTGTGGACTGCAGCCCATCAGGCACCTCTGTCTATGGGATTTTCCAGGAGAGAATACTGGAGCAGCTTGCCATTTCCTTCTTAGGGGATCTTCCTGACCCGGGGATTGAACCTGGGTCTCCTGAATTGGCAGGTGAGTTCTTTACCACTGAGCCACTAGGGAAGCCCAATTAAATTTTTTTACCCTCCACTAAAGTGACTTTGTTTTAACTGGATTCACCAGGTATGTTGATAATATAAGCAAAGCCCCAGAATTAAGGCTATAGCTTATTCTCTTTTGATGTTTATCACTGAAATGATCCTACTCTGTGCGGCATCCTGGACATCAGTCATATTCATTGAGCATCACGCTTTGACCTCTAGCTTCAGGCAGGAGGATGAGCTAAGGCAGTGGCTGGAAAGATGTCACCCAAGGATGGCACATAAGTGATACCCACGCTGCCTGGCCCCCTCCTTACTCAGAGCAGACATTGCTCATCCATTAGGCACTCCTTGTCGAATCACTGTCTCATGATTATTTTCAACATCGCCACAAGGAAGCCACTATAAATCAATTGATGTTGGTAGATGAGAGAAAAGAACATACTTGCCACCCAGTCCTATCTTTGTTGTTTTCCAAAGATAGTCATAAAAATCATGTTCAGCGAAAAGTGTCAGAATTTATCCTGAATATATCCTTCAGAGTAAAAGTTCAACATCTTAATATTATCTAGATACCCAGATATGAATGAACCAATTATACTCACAGAATTGAAACAATACTCCAAGTATTAGTCATATGTGACTATTATATAATATATACATGAAATATATATATACCTGTACAGACATATAAAATATATATATTAAAAGAAAACAAAGTCTGTGTTAGAAAGCTCTCCCAAGTATTAATAGATGCTCTCTAACCTGTGAAGAACTCAGTTCTGGATGTCGTCTTGGATCTGGTATCCAGGGGAGCAAACCAGAGAGGCAGACCCCAGTGCAGTTTGCAAGATGTGTTCTGAGGGTGCCAGGCGTTGCTGCAGCTGTGAGTCAGAAACCTCAGTGGGAAGGAGATGGTGTAGTGGGCTGGTTAAGAGGCCTCCATCAGGGAGCATGCGTTGGCAGCTCGGCAGAAGGGAAGCTGGTTTGAGAGCCTGAAGATTCCCTGAGGGAACAAGGGAAAGGCTTGGAATACAGGTGAAGAGATCAAAGCACAGCAGAACCCTTCTCTCCACCTCCCCTGAGCACCATGGCAAACCAGAATGGTACTGTGGGCATGAACTGAGACTCCCACTGCTTCTGTCCAAGTCCTCCAGAGAGTCGAGGTGGGAAAGAGTTCAAGGAACTCCTAAACATAACTTAAAACCCCAAGAGTCACACCAAGTAGCACCATAACATTCTAAAGCTGAAACTGCCTTTCCTGATCCAGCCCCCATCCAGCCTTCTCTTAGCACAGATGAGAAAATGCAAGCCCCGGGAGGTCAAAAAGTTTAGCAAAATTAGACAACAGAACTGGCATGAGAACCCCAGAGACTTGAGTCTGGACCCTGGACTTCTTTCTTCCAACCTTTCCATAGACAGAGGCCTTGAAAATCTACGATCGGGGAACTTCCCAGCTCAAGAGATCGTGACCGAGTTGTTGGGTCATTGAGTTGTCATCGCGTTAGGAATTGTCCTTTGAAGGAGGTCCTTCTTGGCAATGCCCTTTCAGAATTTCAGTGGATGTCCAGCATGAATCACGAATGTGCTCCCACAATGTGGCAGCTTCAGACCGAGTGTATGAAGACACAAGTGGGTCAATGAGGAGAAAACGAATAGCATGCTGACACTTCTGCTTCCTTGAATGAGGTATTAGGCCTGAATTATTACAGCAGGAAATGCTAAACTGCGGTGGAAAGAAAAGGTGTGATTACTCATGTCAGTGTTAAAATTGCCATTTTTCACAAAGGGATTAATCACCAGCCACAAAACCTGCTGAACTTGGTATAAAGTACTTTCCTCTTCCCCATGAATTTTCCCTTTTGGCAGTAGGATTATAATATGATTGTGTGGTCCCTTCCATAAATTAAAAACAGAAATTAAAGAAACTCTGGAGGATGCCTTCGGTCTGTTCTGGGTTGAGGAGTTTTCCTTGTCAAGACCGAGATCAGAGCATGGCAAGAGAGATGCTTAGCCTGCAAAATCAAAGACGGAACTCCCTTTCTGGATCATGCGGGTTCAAGGTCAGCATCAAGAATGAGTGCTTCCTCAGTTTTCTGGGAGCCTCCCTTGCCTCGCTCCAGTCTTGTCCCCAATCTTCTCTTGCCATGTGACTTCCAAGGATCCTAGATGTAGGTGGGAAGAGCAGGATGGGTTAGAGTCAAGACAGAGGGGACATTTCAAACGGAGAAACTTGGATGGAGTAATGCTGGGGAACCTAACACTCAAACAGCCAAGGTTCTCCTGCTTAGCAGTCCGCACACAGGGGTGAAGGGACTTCTGATCTGCAACCAGAAGATGGGGCTCAGAAGGAATAATCTGCAAGGTGATGGGTCCCTTAAGCTGATGTTCTGAGTCTGAGATCTGGGTGAACAGTGATCAAGTAAGGGGAAGAACAGGTCTGGGTAGGAAGACATAGTGCTAGGAAGGCTGAACCAGCCACAAATAGAAAAATCTAAATCCCTGAAGCAGGATCCCAGGCACTAGGAACTGACAATCAGAGAAGCTTCAGCCTCCAGACTGACTCCAGATTAAGCCAGATGAGCTGTAGACATGGGTTTTCCTGGTGACTCAGTTGATAAATAGTCTGCCCGTAATGTGGGAGACCCAGGTTCAATTCCTGGGTTGAGAGGGTTCCCCTGGAGAAGGAAATGACAACCCACTCCAGTATTCTTGCCTAGAGAATTCCATGGACAGAGGAGCCTGCTGGGTTACAGTCCATGGGGTCACAAGAATAGGACATGACTGAGTGACTAATGCTGCAGACATAGGTGGATGGAGAAGGTGATGAGAGCTGGGCAGACTGTGCATCTGACATTTCTCCTCCACAGTGGCTCCCTTGCTTTGCTTTGAAACAAAGTGCCTGCCTCAAAGACTGAAATCTTTGCTGACTGTTAAAAAGTACCATGTGTCAAGGAGTCTCTGGTGGGATAGCTTTATTGTAGCATAAGAATTGAATTTTTGGTAAGAAGACACTAGAAAAGCGTTCTAGTTCAAAGATTTTTAACTTGGCATTCATGAATGGGCTTCAGCATGTCTACGAATCTCCTCAACTAACATGCAAAATTGTGTGGTTGTTTATTTTTATGGAGAGAACTCATCGCACTGTGAAATTGGGGTCATGGGGAACTCTAACCTCGAAACTATCCAAATTGCTCATTTAGGATGAGAACTTGACACACAGAGAAATTTGAGCTCTTTATCAAAGGCTTTGTTTCGCCTCCATGAACATCCAACTCATATTAGTCACTCAAGGAACATTTGTAGAGGGACTTCCCTGGTGGTCCAATGATTAAGACTCCGTGCACCCACTGCAGGGGGCATGGGTTTGATCCCTGGTTGAGGAATTAAGATCACGCATGCCATGCAGGATGGCAAAAAAAGAACATTTGTACAGTGAATGCGTGAATAGATGGATGGTTGAAAAAATGAATGAATGGAAGTTCTTTGCTCTTTGTCCACTTACACTTTCACCTCATCCTCATCACTCCCTATTGGTCTCTCCAGCTCCAAAGGAGTATTGAATGTCAAGCAGGTGACCTCAGGAATGAAGGACAGATGTCTCCAAGACAGCTCTGGCTGCTGCATTCTGCCTTAGGGGACTATCGCCTGCCCTCCCCTCCTCCCGGTGCTCCCACTGGCTCTTTTCAACAGAAGAGGAGCTGGGTGCCCCAGGTTAGTGAAACAGGCGCCTGGTCCTGCTCTCTGCTCAGCGAGAGGCTCTGACTCTGGGAATACTCTGTCTTGTTTGTTTTTCAAGAGAAAAAAAAGGGAGGTTAAATTCTCATGTTAGAAGGGAACATCTATCTTCTGAAAGTGAAAAGGTGAATGTGTTAGTCACTCAGTTGTGCTCGACTCTGTGGCCTCATGGACTGTAGCCCACCAGGCTCCATGGAATTCTCCAGGCAGGAATACTGGTGTGGGTAGCCCATCCCTTCTCCAGGGGATGTTCCTGACCCAGGGATCCAACCCCGGTCTCCTGCATAGGTAAAGAGTCATAGGCGGACTCTTTACCATCTGAGCCACCAGGGAAGCCCATCTATCTTCTAACACCTGGAAAATGGTTTATTGTCAAGCCATGGTAATCATTTTTGGTCAGCCATCTGCCCTTCCCACATCTCCAGTTTCTACCAGGTAGGGGCAGTGAGAAGGGCCACAGTGACCAGCCATGAGGAAAGGTGCTTTCATATTATCATTGGCTATTAACTGATGCTGTCTTCCTCCTTCCCTTCTTCTTTCCTTCCTCCTCCCCTTTCTCTCTTCCTTCCCTCGCACATTTCTTTCCTTCTTATGGCCATCAGATTAAGTGCTGGTGGTACAAGGTTGAATAAGACACGGTCCTGCCCTTACAAAAATCTACGATCTGGCTGTGGGCAAGGTATAGAGGATCCCACAGGAAGGAGTTGTCCATACTACTCAGAAGGTCAAGGAAGCCCAAGATGAAGTAAATAAGGACTGAGATGAAATTGAATAGATTGTTGCCAGGCAAACACAGGAAGTTGGCCTGGGTCGTAGTGCAGAGCCCAGAACATAAGACTCTTGGTTAACTCCTGTTGAATAAAGAATCTGTCATTTTCCCTCCTGTGATCATTACACTGATGTAAGGGCTTCCCAGGGGCCGGACCTCGAGCTGGTGGTTGGCCTGTGTTACTGCCTGGACTTCTCACACAAACCCCACCTGGCAGGTACCATCTCTTTTGTAGATGAAAGCACCAAAGTTCAAGGAGGTCATACAGTCTAGAACCTGGACCCAACCACATCTGATTCACCCAGAGCCTGATCCCCAAACCCTTGCCTTTGGGTCCTCAGTGAATTAGGCCAGACACCTACTAAGGTCTCCAGGGCATCCAAATGGATCTGAGTCCCCATGTGAAGGATCCAACTGAAGGTAGATAAAAGTCATACTTGGGGCCCATGAGAGGCTAAAACTCAGAGATTCCAGTGTCTGGGGTGGATTCTGAAGTTGAGTCAGGACTGGAAGAGTAGAAAGTCTCTTTCTAACAATGAGATTCATTTTCATGTCCGTGGAGAATTTAACAGAGATGTTTTCTTCCACCATAAGAGGGGATGACTTCAAACTGTTTTCAAAATGCATGTTTTAATGTGCTTTTAAAGTACTTTGAAGTACTTTACATGGGTTGCCAAGCCTCTACGAATTAAAAGGACACTCGTGCCTGGGGGACAGTTCTAGAGACTGATCCCTGGGTAAGTGTGTAATAATAATAATAATAAAATACACAGAAAGCAACTGAAATTAAACCCAGAGGGATATCTTTTCATTCAATTTCAAAAATCTAGAAAATGACTTGGCAGCTACAGAATAAAGAGAAAGAGCAGAAACCAAAATCAATGCCAACTTACTTAAGTTTGGATTCTTTTTCCCAAGGGAATACTTCTGAGGATCTACAGATGGTCATGTCTGAGGCCCCCTTCTGCAGATGGGATAGTGAGGCTCAATGGAGTCATCTCAAGGTCAAAACAAGGTCATACCAAGTGAACCATGAGTGAGAAAGGAAAGAAGAGAAAGTATATCTGTGTCCTACAGCTACAGCCCTTGTGGGCCCCTAAACTGTGGCCAGAAATTTGCTGGCAGTAAGGAAGATGGGAGGTGGGGTGGAAGAGCAGCTCCCTGGCAATGCGACTCATTGCTTTGTGCAAAGGAAAATGAGTCTATCAAGGAGAAGATCACATGTTGAGGAATATTGAGTCATTTATGGCTGTTGTTCATCTCCAGGACTTGATCTGGTCAACTGGGGCCTCTTCTCCTGTACTTGGGACCCCCAGCCCTCAGACATATGGCTGTCCCTGTGATCCTTTTAAGATTGAGTGGCACCAAGAAAATCATTAAATATCCTGGACTGAAGAGGAATCAGAACAATGTGAATGTGCTTAAAGAATGAATGGGCCATTGAATAGGGAAACAGGGGTAATAGGGTTAACATTACAATGTACAATCCAAAGGCAGAATTGTCTGGTACCTTCAGCCCTTCAGGAGAGAGGGATATAGCATCTGGGGGATGCTAGTAGAGGTACTCACCAGAGATAGAGGACTGGAGTGTAGATATATTTTATAAGATTTTCTGTGATCTAGTTCTCCAAGTTCTATGATTCTATGGTCCCCAAATAACCTTCTTATAAATACTCCAGTTTCCAGACACCTTGATTCTAGGAATAGAATATGAGCATGTATTAATACACTGGGCTTCCCTGGTAGCTCAGCTGGTAAAGAATCCACCTGCAATGTAGGTGATCCCGGTTTGATTCCTGGGTTGGGAAGATCCACTGGAGAAGGGATAGGGTACCCACTCTAGGTACCTAGAACAAACCACTCATTTGTTCTCAGCTTCTACCCTCTGACATACAGTCATCAGCCCTGTGTGCGCAGAAGCCCTCCAATCCCTGGGGAAAATAATTACTCTGGTTATAAATAAATTGCTGGTGTACTTTTTTGTCCATGCAGGTGGGGTGTTATTGAGGGAGTGCCTTCCAGAGCCTGTGGACCTCATCAGTGAAGGCGGGTCCCAAAGCCCATTAATTCTCTCGGGTAGTAATTACCATCTTAGACGCGTCTTGGCGTCCAGCCTTTCTTCACCAGATGATGCTCTTCCTCTGTGTATCCCAATGCTTCTCCAAGTCCGACAT
Organism: Tragelaphus eurycerus; assembly: GCA_935064755.1. Lineage (NCBI taxonomy): Eukaryota > Metazoa > Chordata > Mammalia > Artiodactyla > Bovidae > Tragelaphus > Tragelaphus eurycerus. The sequence goes on along the minus strand of CAKXYN010000034.1, from coordinate 2,107,385 downwards.
TCTCCTCCAAGGTACTGCTGTTGGCTGGTCTCTCTTCTGAGTTGATGCCTGGGACCATGTAGATGGCGCAGGAAACAGGGCTAGTCCTGACTTTGTCTGTCACTTTCGAGTGGCTGTAAGACACTTTGCCTCTTATGGGCTTGTTTCCCTTCATTGCCCCACACCAGGGAATGCTACCTCTGAATCCTCTCACAGCCCAAATGACAGCAGGTAGCTCAGATGGTAAAGCATCTGCCTACAGTGCAGGAGACCCGAGTTTGATTCCTGGGTCAGGAAGATCCCCTGGAGAAGGGCAAACCACCCCAGTATTCTTGCCTGGAGAATTTCATGGACAGAAAAGCCTGGTGGGCTACCGTCCAGGGGGGTTGTAAAGAGTTGGACACAACTGAGCAACTAACACTTTCATAGGAAAAGGATGTTCAAAAGCATCAAACGTTTTACAAGTGTGATGGTGGCGCTAGTGATAAAGAACACGCCTGTCAATGCAGGAGATATAAGTGAGTTCAGTTCCTGGCTTGGGAAGATCCGCTGAAGGAGGGCATGGCAACCCACTCCAGTACTTTTTGCCTGGAGAATCCCATGGACAGAGGAGCCTGGAGGGCTACAGTCCATGGGGTCGCAAAGAGTCTAACATGACTGAAGCAACTTAGCACACAACACACACATACTACAGTATTTGTGCCAGCTCATTTTCTAGACATGCTCCATATACAGTTATCAAAATCATAATTCTCTCCTCCAACCATTTGCCTTTAAATGGGCAGAACTCCAGGACAGATGGCCAGATGGCAAGAGATCTGAGGGTGACCTTATTTTGACCATCCTGGTGTTTTCTTACCAAAAAAATTCAATTCACTTCTGTCAACAGATCAAGATCTCTTCCCTTAAATATAAGTCCATTTCCTCCTAAAAGAATATGGAAAATAACCAGGAAGGATTTAATTCACAAAGCATCTTCATTTACTTAAAGACAATCCTAATGACACCTTTATCTGTAAACAAACTAACAAACAAAAATTCCAATTATCTTGACTCCTGTGTATTTCCTAATTTTTACTTTGTGTTCCATGTATACCTGTTTTTATTCATTAGCTAAAAGTCTGAGCATCTGGAGCAGTTTTTCTTTAATATCAATCAATGTAGTCTGAGAATCTCTGTTTTCTTACAGCTCTTCTATTAACAGACCATTAAACAACTGTTCTGGACTAAAGTTGTATATATTCACTCACCTAGAAATTCTCTTTAAATGTTATCTGTAGTGTCTTTGTCTTCATTTTCATAGTAATAGGGTATTTATAATACAACTAAATAAATAAATTCCTAATATGGCTAAGATTCTAGGGAGGAAACAAGAAACTCATCTTTCCCACCGACATTTTTTTTTTTTTTTAAGAAAATTCTAATGATTAATTTGCACACTGGATGCTGTGTGGTCCTAGCTTATACAAATCTTCCAGTTTATGTACCTACAGTGAAGTAGTGTTCACACAGGGGCTGGAGCTGCTAAGGAAAAAATGTGCTTATATAATAAAAATTGGCAGGAAAGCAAAATAATTCCCCACTCACAAATCATTTTTCTCAATCCACTGTCTCTGTGCCATTCTGAAAAAAATCCGGAAGTCGAACCAACCTTCGTTATTTTTAGTCCACCCAAAATTTTACTCACTTGAGGCGTGTGAACATGAGTCTATCTTTAGAACCATCAACCAAAATGCCTTGGAATCACAGATTATTAGTGCCTGGGCAATTCTCAACATGATTTTTTTTTTTTTTTAGCCTAACCTCACTATGTAAAATTGAAGTGGAATGGGGAACTTGAAGTCTCGTTTATTTGGGTTCCCCCTTCACCTGCTTCTTGGGGGCTACCATGTAATATTAGGGCTCAAGAACCGCTGGAAAACCACTGATCTAAGGCAAAGCCATCATTTTGCAGATAAAGCAGCAGAGACCCACAGGAGTGAAGCAACTTACTTGGAAACCACCGCCCCTCCCCCGCCAGTTGCTGATGAAGCCAGGAGAGGAATTCAGGGCTCCTGACTTCCGGTTATGCATCTTCCCATCACCCAGCACAGAAGATACTGTTATAACAGAAATTACTTTTTTCCTTAGTATTAGCCGGAAAAGTTCAGCTGAGAAACAGATGACTAGTTGGGGAAGTTTGCCTACTGGAGGCACGAGGAGATCCAATGACTTAATCGAAAATACACAGCAGCTTTTTTTTTTTTTTTTTTTGAGAGGAGAGTGAAAAGTGCACGGGGAAGCCAGCATACATTTATTTCCTATATGGTCTGCCGTGGCGTGCTTTACTGAAGGATTCTTGCTCAGCTGAATTCTTGCCCTGTGTGACCTAGAGCAAGTCACTTAACTTCTCTGGGTCTTGCTCTTGTCTCTTCCAAGGACACAGCAGTGGCGCTGTGCAGGCCTTTGGACACACAGTGATCCATTGTCTTTCCCAGATCAGCCCCATCCTACCTTCCTTCCTTGTCTCAGCATTTTATATAAAACTGCTGCTAAGTCACTTCAGTCGTGTCCGACTCTGTGTGACCCCATAGACGGCAGCCCACCAGGCTCCCCTGTCCCTGGGATTCTCCAGGCAAGAACACTGGAGTTGGTTGCCATTTCCTTCTCCATATAAAACTAGGACATCTTTAATCTTACATTATGTGTATTTCCTCTGTAGGTATTTTGAACATTGAATAATTGTCTTCCCACTGGACATTAATTTCTTGGGGCACAATTATGTCTCTTTAATTCATTAACACGTGTTTTGCATTTCTTCCTCTGTAAGTTTTGTCTCATAATGCAGGGACCCAGACTCCAGCAAAAATTCTCCCTCTGGCATTTCCAGAAGCCCTGACTGGTCTCATGTGTTCTTCTGTACAGTCTGTTCAGCTCCCCTTTCCTCCCTTCTCTGCTCCAGGCCTCTCTGCCTGGCACCGTGTCCATTTGGCACCATCGTGTCTGCCTGGCACCACTGGCAACTCTACTGGACACAGCTCTACCCTCTTCTCACTGCTGCTAGCTGCAGAAGATTCTATAATAGCTCCCTGTATTTTCTCTCTTTCTCTGATGTATGTGTGAGTGAGTGAGAGTGTGTGAGTCTGTACTTAGAATTTCCCCCTATTTATTTATTCCCCAGGCTACTGGATGTCTAGATTGGATTGTGTCTACATTACAGAAGGAATAAATATCATGCAAAGGTGGAGGCGCTGTCCAATGAGACTGAGAGATGCAGTGTCTTTTGTTCTAATGAGGCGAATCTTGCGGGGCTCCTGGAACAGAACTGGTCACTAGAAAGACCAAACCATGATTAGAAGAAGCTTGGAATGTTCAGCCCCCTTCCCCTCCCCGCCATCCCCATCCTCCGGAGATGGGAGAGAGGCTAGAAAACAAGTTAATAATCTATCATGCTTACATGATGACGCCTCCAGAAAAACCTCAAAGGATGGGATTTGGAGAGTTTCTGAGCAGGGAACAGATCTATGTTTTGGGAGGGTGGTGCACCCCAACTTCACGAGAACAGAGGCTCCTGCACTCGGGACACTTCCAAACCTCGCCTTTGGTTTGCCTTCATCTGACTGCTCATCTGTATCCGTTATCATATCGCTTATTATATAAGAAGCCAATGAACAGCAGGAAGGGCTTCCCTGAGTTCTGTGAGTTGTTCTAGCCAATGGTGGAACTCTAGAGGGAGTCATGAGAACCTCACGTGTATAGCCAACTTGGGCCGAAGTTGTAACCTACTTGCTATTGATGTCTGAAGTGAGGAGCAATCTTAGGGGACTTTCACTTGTGGAATCGGCACTAACTCCGGGTAGTTAGTGTCAGAATTGTTTGGTGTAGAAAACCTGAACCTCTGATCACAGGGTATTTTTCTGTTTAAGTAAAGGAACACAGGGTGTTTCTTCCAGAAATTTGGATATTAGAAGTGTCTGCCATACATAATATGAGGGGCTGTAACGGAGACACTTCTGGGAAACTGCATTTTCATTCTCTTTCCCACAGAAGACTGGGTGGTGGACAGACATCATGGTCTCCTCCTACCACGGCATGGCAACAGCTTTGTAACTTCTTGGCGTCTTTAGAAATTGGGTCACTGGATTGGCTCGGGCATCACAGATGATTGAGCTTGGTCTTTCTGTCCCCCAGACACACACAACACACACCTCACGTCTCTCACCCCCTCCCTCAGTGAGGACCGGCGAGCACATGAGTTCCGCTTGGTCGGAAAAGCAATGCTGCCATTGCAGTGCCGTGGGTTCATGGCACAGCCCTGAGGCTGATTATGGTGAGTCCCGCATGTCATTTGTAATCCTGCTACTTCGTAGTCACGAGCTGCAGAGCACAGACAACTAGCTTCCTTGTGATCTAGAGAATCTGTGTTCTTTCGTACGAGATGCCAGCCTCTTTCTTTGTGTGCCCTTGTGAGAAATTGAAATGTTCTCCAAGTCTGGAGACAGACTTCCGAGTGAACTGCATCTGAACTTTAAAAATTCTTTTTTTTTTCTTTTTTTTTGCCCTTGGTTTAAATCTCTGTGGAGCTGATCATAATTTTCAGGAACACAAACTAAAGGTTTTGTTGCCTGTTGAGCAAAGTCGCTGCTTCCTATTGCAAAAGAACTGATTCGTATTCTCACTGCGTCGGTGTTTTCATTAAAATTTCCATTATCCTCTTCCTTCCAATGCAGTTACAGATGAAATTGGCCTGACTGTGTTTCTCAAGCAAAATCACTCCTGACTCAAAATATACAAAAAGGGATAGAAGAGAAGAGCCACATTTTCCCCAAATATAGATCATTTTGCTAAAGGGAGAAAAAAAAAAAAGTAGTGTTATTAGCTCCATCAGCCATGCCAGGTCCAGAAAAACAAATCTGGATTGAGATACAGTCACGGTGGTAAAGGTAGAAGGGATGATAACCAAAGATGCTCGGTGGACTCCCCTGGTGGTATAGTGGTTAAGAGTCCGCCTGCCGTTGCAGGCTCGATCCCTAGTTGGGGAAGATCTCACATGCCGCAGATCTGTGTGCCACAACTCCTGTGTGCCACAACTCCAGAGCCCTGCAACAAGAGAAGCCACTGCAATGAGAAGCCAGAACACAGCCCCAGAGAGTAGCCCCCACTCGCCACAGCTAGAGAAGGCCTGCAGGCAGCAATGAAGACCCAGCGCAAACCCCCAAATTAATTAATTATTAATGTAGTTATTAAATTATTAAAGTTAATTAACAAACACAATTTTTTAAACAATATTCTCTAGGACTAATGCACTCATCTCACACGCTAGTAAAGTAATGCTCAAAATTCTCCAAGCCAGGCTTCAGCAATATGTGAGCCATGAACTTCCTGATGTTCAAGCTGGTTTTAGAAAAGACAGAGGAACCAGAGATCAAATTGCCAACATCCGCTGGATCATGGAAAAAGCAAGAGAGTTCCAGAAAAACATCTATTTCTGCTTTATTGACTATGCCAAAGCCTTTGACTGTGTAGATCACAATAAACTATGGAAAATTCTGAAAGAGATGGGAATACCAGACCACCTGATCTGCCTCTTGAGAAATCTGTATGCAGGTCAGGAAGCAACAGTTAGAACTGGACATGGAACAACAGACTGGTTCCAAATAGGAAAAGGAGTACGTCAAGGCTGCATATTGTCACCATGTTTATTTAACTTATATGCAGAGTACATCATGAGAAATGCTGGACTGGAAGAAGCAGAAGTTGGAATCAAGATTGCTGGGAGAAATATCAATAACCTCAGATATGCAGATGACACCACCCTTATAGCAGAAAGTGAAGAGGAACTCAAAAGCCTCTTGATGAAAGTGAAAGTGGAGAGTGAAATGGTTGGCTTAAAGCTCAACATTCAGAAAACGAAGATCATGGCATCTGGTCCCATCATTACATGGGAAATAGATGGAGAAACAGTGGAAACAGTGTCAGACTTTATTTTCTGGGTTCCAAAATCACCAAAGATGGTGACTGCAGCCATGAAATTAAAAGACCCTTACTCCTTGGAAGGAAAGTTATGACCAACCTAGATAGCATATTCAAAAACAGAGACATTACTTTGCCAACAAAGGTTTGCCTAGTCAAGGCTATGGTCTTTCCTGTGGTCATGTATGGATGTGAGAGCTGGACTGTGAAGAAGGCTGAGCGCCGAAGAATTGATGCTTTTGAACTGTGGTATTGGAGAAGACTCTTGAGAGTCCCTTGGACTGCAAGAAGATCCAACCAGTCCATTCTGAAGGAGATCAATCCTGGAATTTCTTTGGAAGGAATGATGCTAAAGCTGAAACTCCAGTATTCTGGCCACCTCATGCGAAGAGTTGACTCATTGGAGAAGACTCTGATGCTGGGAGGGATTGAGGGCAGGAGGAGAAGGGGACGACAGAGGATGAGATGGCTGGATGGCATCACTGACTTGATGGATGTGAGTCTGAGTGACCTCCGGGAGCTGGTGATGGACAGGGAGGCCTGGCGTGCTGCGGTTCATGGGGTCGCAAAGAGTCGGACACGACTGAGCGACTGATCTGATCTGATCTGATCTGAGGACTAATGGCGACTTGTTTGTCAAGGGAATTCTCTGAGCCAGACGCTGGTCCCAGCCCTGACCTGCGCAGCCCAGTTGCTCTGTATACCACCGGCTGGTCTCTAACTGGCCTTCTAAGGGCACTAGAGGGGTAGGCCTGTCACAGCACAGAAAGCCAGTCCTGGCTCTGCTTAGTGCCCATGACCTTGACCCAAGGCTCCATAGTCTCTGAGCTTCAGTTTTGTTATGTGGAAATCACTAATGCTAACACTAATCCAACACTATGACACTTTCCCTATCCTCCTGGTCTATATGATATTGGTCAAGTCGAATGTGTTAGAAAGTGCCTTGTTGACTGGGAAATGCTATTCCAGCACAAGAAAGATGGATTGGCAAAGGTCATAGACAAAAATCGGTGTGTGACTCAGCCACCACCCCAGCCTGACTAAGGTCAGTCTCTCTCCACTTCTTGGAGACTGAGGTCAGCCCTGGGCTTCATAGGGAAATAGAGACAGAAAGGCTTTCACTTTGCCTGCACTTAAGTACTCTTGACAATTTTGCAACATACCTACTATATATATGTATCATTTTTATAATGAAAAATACATCTTTACAGATTTAAATAGTGTTGCCTTCAGTATAGTTTGGGCATTAAGGACAGATTTGCCATTCCTTTTCCAGGGGATTTTCCCTACCCAGAGATGGAACTGGTGTCTCCAGCATCGCAGGCAGTCCCCTGTGTTACAAATGGATTCTTTACCAACTGAGCCACCCGGGAAGCCAAGTACAGATTAATTATTTCTAATGAGGGACTGACATTTTCTAGAAGATTCCAGACATCTAGAAAGCATACCCAAAGCCCCGTAGGGTTCTTCTGAAGCAGTCTGTGTCTCTCAGGCAAGTCTAGCCGCTCAGGGTCGTGTGTCCTTCCCCCACCTTTATCTCAGTGCACGGCCAGCAGACGGGGGACTCTGAGGCTGCTTTATGTGGATTTATAACTACTCCGAACCAGCGGACAAACAGAAAAATGTGAATTTTGGCAGCTGCTTTTGTGGGCACCGACCTCGTGGGACTCATTCAGTCCCAGACCTCACCCTGGGAGTGATTTCCCCACATCCGCTGTAATTTATCGACAAGACTTGTTTCTCTTCCTGAGGCTGAAGGAATTGCCCAGTGCAATTTTAAACAAAGCATTTCGCGGGTCAGAGCGATGAACTGAATCATCATTTCCTCGCACCACCAGCCCTGCCCACGGTAATGTTTCTCCCTCCGTTGTCCCTCATTTTTAAAGATGCTCTCAGCAGAAATCATCTCTGGACACTTCCTTTTGTCCCTGTGTAAACCCGAAACAAAGGCAAGTCAGCGTCAGCCCAGCCTTGACCCAGCCGGGCAGCGAAGACCTCATGGCATTGTTCCACAATGCCTCAGCTAAGCAATCACTGTGAGATAAACATTTCCAATATTACATGGTGTTAACTTAGAAATATGTAGATGCCAATTTCCCTGCTGTGCATCTTTCTACATTTTGGATAAATGAATGAAATCACAGGACAGTACCATGCTTATTATTTCCAAGGAACTTCATGGTAGGGCTGAGGGACAGGGTTACCTGTTCAGGTTATGATTATAAATTCGTTTTGCTCTAAGAATGAACAAATGCCATCATCTGAAAAAATTGATTAAATGTGTTAGGGTTCAGTTCAGTTCAGTCGCTCAATCGCGTCCAACTCTGCAACCCCATGAATCACAGCACACCAGGCCTCCCTGTCCATCACCAACTCCCGGAGTTCACTCAAACTCACGTCCATCGAGTCGGTAATGCCATCCAGCCATCTCATCCTCTGTCGTCCCCTTCTCCTCCTGCCCCCAATCCCTCCCAGCATCAGAGTCTTTTCCAATGAGTCAACTCTTCGCATGAGGTGGCCAAAGGATTGGAGTTTCAGCTTCAGCAAAACTCCTTCCAATGAACACCCAGGACTGATCTCCTTTAGGATGGTCTGGTTGGATCTCCTTGCAGTCCAAGGGACTCTCAAGAGTCTTCTCCAACACCACAGTTCAAAAGCATCAATTCTTCTGCACTCAGCTTTCTTCACAGTCCAACTCTCACATCCATACATGACCACTGGAAAAACCATAGCCTAGACTAGATGGACCTTTGTTGGCAAAGTAATGTCTCTGCTTGAATATGCTATCTAGGTTGGTCATAATTTTCCTTCCAAGGAGTAAGCATCTTTTAATTTCATGGCTGCAGTCACCATCTGCAGTGATTTTGGAGCCCCCAAAAATAAAGTCTGACACTGTTTTCACTGTTTCCCCATCTATTTGCCATGAAGTGATGGGACCAGATGCCATGATCTTCGTTTTCTGAATGTTGAGCTTTAAGCCAACTTTTTTACTCTCCTCTTTCACTTTCATCAAGAGACTTGTTCCTCTTCAGTTTCTACCATAAGGGTGATGTCATCTGCATATCTGAAGTTATTGATATTTCTCCCGGCAATCTTGATTACAGCTTCTTCCAGTCCAGCGTTTCTCATGATGTACTCTGCATACAAGTTAAATAAGCAGGGTGACAATATACAGCCTTGACGTACTCCTTTTCCTATTTGGAACCAGTCTGTTGTTCCATGACCAGTTCTAACTGTTGTTTCCTGATCTGCATATAGGTTTCTCAAGAGGCAGGTCAGGTGGTCTGGTATTCCCATCTCTTTCAGAATTTTCCACAGTTTATTGTGGTCCACACAGTCAAAGGCTTTGGCATAGTCAATAAAGCAGAAATAGATGTTTTTCTGGAACTCTCTTGCTTTTTCCATGATCCAGCGGATGTTGGCAATTTGATCTCTGGTTCCTCTGCCTTTTCTAAAACCAGCTTGAACATCTGGAAGTTCACAGTTCATGTATTGCTGAAGCCTGGCTTGGAGAATTTTGAGCATTACTTTACTAGAGTGTTAGGGTTAGATAAGTAACCTAAGTTAGTACTCCTGGAGACAGGTTAGCATCTGCCAATGCAAGAGACCCCAGCTTGATCCCTGGATTGGGAAGAGCCCCTGGAGAAGGAAATGGCAACCCACTCCAGTATTCTTGCTGGGAAAAATCCATGGAGAGAGGAGCCTGGTGGCCTACGGGGTTGCAAACAGTAGGACACAACTTAGCGACAAAACAGCAACAATAAACAAAGTTATGTATTGCTGAACATAGACCAAGGACCAAGATGCAACAAATAGTTATGAACCTGTAAATATACAGGTGCCTGGAAAATCCAATGGATGGAGGAGCCTGGTAGGCGGCAGTCCATGGGGTCGCTAAGAGTCAGGCATGACTGAGCGACTTCACTTTCACTTTTCACTTCCATGCATTGGAGAAGGAAATGGCAACCCACTCCAGTATTCTTGCCTGGAGAATCCCAGGGATGGGGGAGCCTGGTGGGCTGCCGTCTCTGGGGTCGCACAGAGTCGGACACGACTGAAGCAACTTAGCAGTAGTAGCAGTAGTAATATGAGACACTCAATACTCATGTGGTCTTACATTGACCATTCAATAAGTGATATCCATCCTGACATCATGTACCTTTTGCCTAGGGGCTTCCCAGGTGGCGCTAGTGATAAAGAACCCACCTGACAATGCAAGAGATGCAAGAGGCATGGGTTCAATCCCTGGGTCAGGAAGATCCCCTGGAGAAGGCAATGGCAACCCACTCCAGTATTCTTGCCTGGAGAATCCCATGGACAGAGAAGCTTCAGGGGCTACAGTCCATGGGGTCACAAAGAATCGGACATGACTGAAGCGACTTAACGTATACCATTTGCCTAAGGAATGTGGATAAAATCCAAAGCTACACATCAAGCTAATTGGCATAGTTATTGGTTGGGGGACTTGCCCTGTGTGTCTGTGAAGCAGCACACCTGTATTGGTTTCGGGCAGCTTCGGGCTGCGCTATCTTGCTTAAACCTCATCTTTTATCTGCATAACTTTCCATCAGTGAGGGAGGCTGATGAGTTAGAAAGAGAGAGACAGGATGCATGAATATTGGGGAACTGGATCAGGCAGTCTGGGCCCTCCCCTTACCTGCACCCCATCTTAAGCATGTTTCCCTCCCTTATCTGTTCCCTCTTGCTTCTCGCAGTGTTTTGGAAAGGTTTCAATAAACTATATGTTTCAAGCATATTGGTTTGGCGTGAGTCCCTGTATTCCACGATCTCAGAGTTATCTTGCCTGGTAGTATCATTGTAAGCTACCATTGCATCAAGTAAATTTCCCAGTGACAAGTACATGTAAACACCACTAGAGCTTCCTTCCTTAGGAAGCCAAACAAAGCCCCTCCCTATCTGACTGACCATTCTTTTCTTCAATTACTATGAGAAAAGAGAAAATTCAAGGTACTAGAGACTTTCATATCCTGAGTCCACAGCAGAAATATCAAGATTACAGACCCACTAAAGACACTTTAGAACTCAGGCAAAGAGTTGTGGTCCCAGTTTTTATGCAAAGCATGACAAATCTTCAAGGAAAATTGCCTAGCTAACTAAAATGCTTTATGGTTAAATGATGCAAATGTTGAAAGATTCTGTGTTTTCTCCAATAATGAGTAAGTAATTTAATTTTTCTCAATGTCAGGGCAGCAGAAGGCCACATGAATGTACCCCTGCAGAATCTCATGATTTCACCCTACATAGCCAGTTTGAACTCCTAGGTGTGTAGACCCATAAAGAGTTATTATCTGACTGAGGGGGGAATTGGCTGTCTGAGTTGGTTCCTAGTGTGTGATATTATTTCAGACTTTCATTCTTGTTTATTGGCCATGGATAGTATTATAAGTCTTGTTTATTATTGCTGATTTCACATAGCTCAAATTCGTGTATAAAAAATGCACTCTCTCCTGAGTCATATTTAAATTTATTCATACTGAGTTCCAAGATTTTTCCTTTCTTTGGACAAGATCTATGCTAAATGAATCTGTTCAGCCACTGATTCCTTTCCCTCAGTCCAATCAAATGGCCCCTTTAAAGTGGAGCTTTTGAGCATCACATCGTAACCGTGTGAAAGTTTAAAAGCTCCTCACAACCAAGATCTAACTGGTTTAGGAAGTAAAAAAAAAAGAAAAGAAAAAGAATTATCTCCATTTGATCTTGTATATTGAATTAACTTCCCATCCTCTAATAATAGGATGGCATTCAATTTCTGCTGGAACGATGTTGTGACATCCATGACTTGAAGGATGTGTAATGCTAGGAAAAGAGCCTTACAGGGCCTTGGGGACCATTGACGTGTCTGTGATCCTGTACAGTGCTTATTAGCAGTGCGTGACAGGCTCAGGGCTCGTTTTATATATATTGGAGAAAATAAATAGCACTTGGTGTTACTTGGGCCTTGTTTGTCCTAAGAGCTCTGTGGGTCTGGAGTCTTAGGACCCGCAAAGTTTCCATCTGAAGATTTCTCCTTTTGTCTCAAGGTAGTCTATTTGCAATCCAATAAAAATTCCTGTAGCTGGGAGGAAGCCCTGAAATCCCACAGGCTCAGCATCCTGGGGCCATTGCTTCTGTAAGGCAAGACCCTGGTGGGCTGGCTCCTCTCTGGACCGCGGAAGAAAGCTTGAGACTGAAGGCGTACCCACTCAGCCTGAGCCCACTCACCCCCAGTTCTCCAGGAGCAGCATCCAGTCCAAAGCCCACACCCTCTGAGTGAACCAGCAACTGAAACACCACCCCCCCAACCACCACAAACCCCCAAATGCCCAGAAATGGAGGTGCTCGCCCTGGGTTACTCCTTGGCCACCTCCCCTTCCCCAGCCTCTGCTGCGTTGCTCTTCCCCAGCTTGAATTCCCTCAGAGAACACTCTTGTCAGCCCCCAAAATCAGCCTTCACATTGAAATACTGGAGGGAGGCAGCCCATTGTCTTTACATCATATTAAGATGCAAACAGCTGACTTAAAAGGTTTTCCTGACAGCTGGTTTTGCAAGGGCGGGCTCGGGCCATGTAAGGTGAGGGAAGTGCAGAAATGGAAGTGGGGGGAGTGATCTTCAACTGAGATTGAAGCAGAAATTCTTTGGGGTGTGTGGGTAGTACAGATGAGGGAGGAGGCAGGAGTCCGTCAGGTACTTATGCTCCCTGTATGGAACTCTATGGAATGCTCTGTTTAGGCTCTACATTTTATAGCCTCTGAAACTCTTCAATCCCTTGATCTTCTAAAGAGGACCTTTTAAAATGACTAGATCCAATGCGCGCAACCTGAAATGTGTACCCTTTGGATTGCATCTGCCTCCCACACTGCCTCTGTCTTCCTCTGGGATTTCTCTTGCTTCGGAGATTTGTGGCTCCGGCTTTTGCTTCATTTAGACAGAGGCTGACTTCTCAGGAAGTGGGTTCAGCCTCAGAGCCTCGCTGTCCTAGCAGAGTGTGGGGACAGGCATCTGTGATAGAGGCGGGGGTGAACCTCTTTCCACTGCTTGCCATGAAAGAGGAGTCTGTGGTCATCGCTGCATTTCTCAAGTTTAGGAAGCGTAGCACACAGGGCCCCCGCTTTCTACTGGTTTGCTCAGAAAACTGTGGTTTCTTATCTGCCGATATTAAGCCGAAGAAGTCACAGCATCACCAGGGCTGCCTCGGTCAAGTCTCAGCTCTCCCAGATATTAGTGCATCTCCCCTGCCTCCTGCATCTCCCTTCTCTCCTTGTGCTGCGGCTTCCCTTCTTCCTTCTCAGACACTCAAGGCCGTGTCTCTTCTTGCCAAATGATGCTCAAAGAATAGGGCTTGAAAGTTAAATGTGTTCAAGTTAAATGACAAATTACCCAAAAGAGCATCAGCTCTCACCTCTCGCAGGGTATTTTATTACATTTGGACAAGGATCAAGATCTTAAAAGAAATCATCTCTCCTAGGTGGATTTTCAGCCACTGACATAAGGAGAGGAGTATCCCTGAATTCATGGCCTCAGAGAGTGACTTGGAAAAAGACAGTAAAGCACTGAAGTATTATGCATCATTCCCTATGTCTATGGCCGTGTGTCTGATGGGCAGTCACTTATAGCCCTTGCTTTCCTAAAAAAATCATCTAATCCAACATCCCAGACAAAGCCTAAAACTCTTCTAGAGAATTCTTGATTTGTGCTTAATTGATAGTTCAAAAATCAGAGCATTCACCCTCTTCCTAGCTGAGCCGGCCACTGACAGACATCCCTAAATATCAGGAAGTTCTCCTCCGACATTTACTCACTGCTTCTCAGTTCTATGCTTGAAGCTTTGTGGGTTAAATCTGTTCTCTCTTGCATGCGACATGCTTTCAAAAACTTGAAGACCACAGTCACATCCTCCTTCCCCAGTTTTTTCTTCTACAAACTGGGACTTACTCTGGGCAAGGAAATTGAGTTAAAAGGTCCATAGGGAAGATATGCTTCTTAGGAATGCAATGGTTTTTAAACAAGTTAACTAACATATCTCTTTTATTATTTTTAAGCTTATTTGGGCAGAAATAAGGATACGACAGAAGAGTTTTTGTCAACTTTTTATGTTGTATTGGTGTATAGCCAATTAACAATGCAGTGACAGTTGCAGGTGGACAGCAAAGGGACTCAGCCACGCATATCCGTGTATCCATTCTCCCCCAAACTCCCCTCCCATCCAGGCTGCCACATAACATTGAGCAGAGTTCCCTGTGCTATACAGTAGGTGCTTGTTGGTTATCTATAAAGGTGTGTACATATCTCTTATTAAAAGATAGGGTCTGTGTTTCCTGCTCTTGAATCTGGACAGGTTTGTGACTGTTCTGACTGATAGATTCTAGTGAAATGATGCCATGTACCTTTCACCTTCCTTGCTAGAATGCTTGCTCTTGGAGCTCCAGGATCCCATTTAAGACATCCAGCTACCCTGAGCTGCCATTCTGTGAGGATGCCCAAGCCATATGGAAAAGCTCCAGCAAACAGTCCCAGCTGAACCCAGCCTTCAGGTCATCCCAGCCCAGACCCTCAACAAGTGAGTGAAGAAGCTTCTAGACAATGCCAGGCCCCAGACATCTGAGTCACCCCCAGCCATAGCAGTCCTACCAGATGAGGCCCCAAATACTCTGGAAGTAGGGACAAATTGATCCTGACATGCCTTGTCCAAATTCCTGACTCAGAATCAGTGAGTATAATAAAATGATTGCTATTTTACATCATTGGGTTGGGCTCGGTTTGCCACAGAGATCGCTGGAGCAGAGATCAGTCCCTAAATCACCTTGGCCAAGGATGCTTGTGCCCTGGAGTAACACTAACACTAAATTCCCTCACTCCTTAAACTTGGCTATTAAATATATTAATCTTGCATTTTAAACATGACCTTCCTCCAGAGTACCAGGGAAAAGCAGAAAGCTCATAAACTGCAGGAAATAATCACAGAAATAGATAAGACATCAAAAACAGTGCCAAGAGGATTCAAGTCTCTAAATGTTGTGTCTTAGACCTTACTGCTTTATATTATACCCTCAGTGCAAACTATTAGTTTGAGCTCATGTATGCAGATAATAAAGACTTTTGGAATCCTGGTCCAAACATCCTGTATTAATTTCTCCATCTTCGGCCTTGCATCTTCAGAGGGAGGGAAACCAGCTTGGATGGGAAATCCACGTAAGTCCGACAGAATTCTATTATCTAAAATGGAAGTGATGATAATACGTGCCTTGCAAGATTGAGGAGGGGATGAGAAATCAAACAGGGACCACCGTCAGCGCTGGCGCATCCTCACAACTGCTCTCTGCAGAATCGATCACATGCCTTTTATGTCTTCACCCAAGTTATTGAAAGAAGCACAGGATGGGACAGGGCAGAGGGCAAGCCCACAACCGGTGACCGTCTCTGAGCCAGTTATCAACTCTTTGGGTTCCATAACTGCACCAGTTTTGAATACAAGCTCTACAGAGGCGGGTTTCTGAGCCCATTTTCCTTTTTAATTTGTATTTTAATTTTATTTTTTGACCATGCTAATTTTATTTTTTAAAAATGAAGATCCCAGCCAGTGGGATCTTAGTTCCCTGGCCAGGGACTGAATCTACACCTCCTGTGATGGAAGTGTGGAGTCTCAACCACTGGGCCACCAGGGAAGTCCCCTGAGTCCCATTTTCTTTCCTGACATTTCACGTCATTAGAACAGTGCTCAGCACATAGTAGGTACTCAGTAAAGACTTGTTACATAACGGGATGTAGTTCTGTGAGTAACTCTTTCCTTAGCCTCATCCTATGCCTGGATGTCTACACTCTGCATCTCTGACCCAAGCCTGGTCCAGCCTCCCCTGGCTGAGAATTTCAGCTTAGAAGTTACAGAGCACGAAAGGTCATGCTCAAGATAGAGCTCAAGAATCTTACAACTCCCTCCACTACACCTATTTTCTACTACCTAATTACCAAGATGTTTAAACTATAACATGAATAGCCACATTAAAGTCATTTGTTATATGTAAAGCAAGGGCATAACACATTGATAATTAAGGCCTCCCTCTGTGCCAACCTACATGCTAGAGGTATAATTAAGCGTAAGTACCTCTTAGTTTGCTAGCCATTATTACTGGGCTTAAACATATATTCAGCCCGTTATTAGGGAAATTCTATAGTGTCCTAAGGAACTATTATTTTAATAAATGGAGTTTTCTGGCTGGTACCACACTTGTTCAGCTGATCGTGGGCAGTGACTTGGTGCTATCATTTCTGATGTCTGCATATTCTCCATTTTCAAGATGAAAAACTCAGATCTTGGACTCCACGAGGACTATAAGGACAGCCTCCTGACTCTCATTTCTGGTTCACTTTGTTCATAGAAGACAGAGTTCCTTGTTCTAAGATTTGCTGCTCAAAGCCTCTCAGTTTTATGCCAAATAAGAAGCATTCAAGGATCAAATTCGCCTCATAGTTCTTTTCAGGGATCAAGGATTTACAACCCACTAAGTCACGTGTAATTCTGAAGGCTTTGTTATGGCCACAGCCCTGAGCTAGGGCTATATTGAAATATCATGTTTTCAACTTGAACTATTAATAGCATTGTTAAGTAGCCATATTCTATAAAGATATCCATCTTATTAAAAGAAGCAGGAAAGCAAAGATGGTGAAAAAGTTGGGGTGGTGCCTCCCCTCCCTCCTCATTCTTTATTCTATTGGCAAATGGGAAGAACAAGTCATTGAAGTGGAGGGGGGCAGGGGGTGGGAATCAGAAAGGAATGGAAACCTTCCCTCTCCTCTCCTGAGACTGCCATTGCAGGCTGTCTCTTTCTAAATCCTCAAGCTGCAGTTCAGGAATTTTCCTGTAGAAGGGGCTCTACAGTGGTTATTAGGAAACGAGATTTGGGAAGCTGCTCTTGGAGAAAGGAATGGCAACTCACTCCAGTATTCTTGCCTGGAGAAGTCCATGGACAGAGGAGCTTGGTGGGCTATAGTCCATGGGGTCACAAAGAGTCGGACACTACTAAGTGACTAATACTTTCACTTTTGCCTAGGGATATAAAGATAGCTCCTTGAATCATGTGTTTTGGGCTGACTTGTCAGGATGAGGGAGAAGTAACAAATTATGAAGGCATCAAAGAGGCTGAGGTTACCTCTTAGCACAGGGGTCCCCAGCCTTTGGGATCTAATGCCTGATGATCTGAGGTGGAGCTGATGTAATAATAGAAATAAAGTGCACAATAAATGTAATCGTGTCCGGCTCTTGCGACCCCATGGATTGCAGCCTAACAGGCTCCTCTGTCCGGGATCCAAGCAAGGGGGGGGCGGCTCTCCAACAGAATAGAAATAAAGTGCACAATAAATGTAATGTGTTTGAGTCATCCCCAAACCACCCCCTCCGTCCCAGTCCGTGGAAAAATTGTCTTCCATAAAATCGGTCCCTGGTGCTAAAAAGGTTGGGGACCCCTCTTAGAATAGCTCCTGCTGGCTGGGGGAAATGGACCAAGCTAGGAGCCTGGCAGGCTACAGTCCACAGGGTCGCAAAAGAATTGGACTTGACTTTTATCAACTAAACAACTCATCCTTGGGTACCTCTATTCCCAGTGCCTGGCACTCAGTAGTGACTCAGTCCATATTTGTGGAAGGAATTATGTCTCCCGTGAGTGAAGATAGCATTTCTTCTATCACCAGAGACATACGTGTAGATGATCTCTGAGCTCATGGTAGCTCTGTTGCTTTGAGTACCAAAGCGGGGAAAAGGTGTCTGGGCACAGAACAGACACTATGCATTGTGCTGTTGGCTGAAAGAAAGACCCAGGGAGCAGTGGCTTAGACAACTGAACAGGCATTGGAACAGGAAAGTATTTTAGATTCTGGAACCACAAAGAGGGAAAATATGCACAGAGGAGCTCACATCCCGAGGACATGCTCACTGAGGTCCCTAAACATGGGGCCCCAAGTCTTTTGCATTTTTTGAGGCCTGAAGAATCAGAGTAAAGATCTAGAAAGATGGAGTCGGGGCTGTTTACTGGCCCCAGGATTGGTCCCACCCCACAGCCCACATTCTACCACCCGTCTCTGAGGCTGGCTATTGTCTAGAGTCTTAACTCCTTTTTTAAATACAGTTTATATTTATTTCTTAGGCTGTGCTGGGTCTTCGTTGCTGCATGGGCTTTTCTCTAGTTGCAGCAAGTGGGGGCTACTCTCTAGATGTGGTGTGTTGGCTTTTCATGGCTGTGGCTTCTCTTATTGCAGAGCATGGACTCTAGGACACTCGGGCTTCAGTAGTTGTGGCTCGTGGGCTCAGGAGTTGTGGCTCCCAGGCTCTAGAGCACAGGCTTAGTAGTTGTGGCTCATGGGCTAAGTTGCCCCATGGCATGCGGAATCTTCCCAAATCAGGAATCAAACCCGTGTCTCCTGCGTTGGCTGGCGGATTCTCATCCGTTGAGCCTCCAGGGAAACTCTGAGTCTTAACTCTTTTAAATGTTAAGACCCCACCTTGACAGGAAGCCCTCCCTAATCATTGTCTCTGTATCTGTGTCTTTTCCTCCTAGAGACAAACGTACACTGCTCCCCAGAAGGACTCCGTTCCTTGTCAATGATGTGCTAAGAAATGAATCACTTACAGAAAGTGGGGTTGAGGGTGAGAGGACATCTCGTCTTCAGTATACGGCAGGCTCTGTGCTGGGAATTTTACATGAATCATTCTCTTTAATCCTCGGAACACACACAGGGACCTCTAACCCATAAAGGAAGCTATATCAAAACAGACTCAGAAGAGGGCAAAGCTACCAGGATGTCAAGGGGGAGGAGCGGGAAAGTGAAAGGAGGAGAAGGGGAAAGGAAAGGAAGAGTTTTCCAGGCAAAGAAAATCCCATGGGCAAAGATCTACAGTCTTGTTGGAAATGGAAAGATAGTATGAGTCAACCACATCTCCTTCCAGAAAAGGCTGAAAGTAGCTCACGAGGGAGGAGGTAAAAGCCAGAGGAGAAAGGCATGAATTGAATAGAGGACTTTAAGAAGGAATGAAAACAAGGATGGAGATTTCAAATAGAGCTAAGGGCAAGACATTAAGGACTATATCCCATAATGATGTGTATGCTTGTTGCAAGGGAGCACAGGTTGAACACTAAGCTTTCTAGGAATCAACCCTGAAAGGAAAAGCTGGTGCCTTTCCACACAGGGATTCCTCAGGAAAAGCACAACTATTGGACCAGAGGGACTGATGATCCCTAACTAAGCAGGTCCAGATACTCTCCACTGATATGGGCAGCCTAGAAAGCATCCACATGATGGGACATCCTGCCCATCACCCCAAGGCACCTGCTGTGAATGCAGGGTCAGCCAGTGGCCTCACAGTACCATCCATGCCATGACATCCAGGAGCCCCACTCGGTTCATATGATTTAATCCCAGGAATGATCTTGAAATAGCCAAAAAAGACTGGAGAACTGCTTATGCTTTAACTAGCTGTCCCTGGAATAGCCTCTTGCTGCCAACTTTTTGGAGTACATTAGTTAGTAGTAAATTGTAAGCTATACTTCCTTACAAATAGAACTCAGCTTGTCTATTGGCTCAGATGGTGAAGAATCTTCGTGCAATGCAGGAGACCTGGGTTTGATCCCTGGGTCAGGAAGGTCCCCTGGAGGAGGGCATGGCAACCCACTCCAGTATCCTTGCCTGGAAAATTCCATGGAGAGAGGAGCCTGGCAGGCTACAGTCCATAGGGTTGCGAAGAGTCAAACATGACTGAAAAGCCATTAAATACAGACCACGTGCTTTAACGCACTACCAGGCTGATGGGGTGTGCCTGGCTGAAAAAGTTCAACCTAAATGTCACCCTCTCTATGGACGTTTTGTATGTTTCCACACCAAAAGTGAATTCTCCACCCCCTACCCTCTCACACACATAAATGTGTTTAAAGGCACTTCTCACATTCGATCTGGTGCTGGGCTGCTTCCGGGTTTATCTCCCCCAACATGCAGTATGATACCATCTTCATACTCACAATCAATAAAATCTCACCTAGAGAAAGAAACACCTTTCAGTCTGCAATTTTGAACATACCCTGTTCTTCACATCGCGGCCCTCTTTTGAGCATGCAGGTTCTGCCATCTATTCAGAGGATATAGTAGTGGCCTTTGGTTTTTTTGTGCAATAGTTTGTGTTGAATCCCGAGCTTCTTTGGTCTGCGTGAGACCTTTTGTGACTTGCCCATCTACACTCCGAGGTCATGGGTAAAGGTCATATCCTTTGAGGAAACACCAGAGCAGATGGGACAAGGAACTGGAAAAAATGTAAGGCAGGAAATAGCCTTGACCTCTGGCCCTGACCCACAGACTGACTGGATTAGAGATGCTTGTAAGGCAACCGGACCTGATGTTGTCTTAACACACAAAGACCGGCATTCATAGAGCCCTTGACATGCTGTAAGAATTGTGCTAGGCTTCTTGAAAGATTTTAGTAGGCATGAATCACATCACTGAACCATCACAGTAACCTGTGCACTGGGACTGTTTTTTCGGTTTGGACACTAAGGCTCAGAGTAGTTAAGTAAACCACTCAAGGTAGTACAGTTAGTAATTTTCAGAACAAGGATTTGACCTCAAATCCATCTGACTTCAAAGCTCAGGCGCTTTTGTACCCAAGAGGAATGGATTCCTGGTTCTGCCAGTTTGGAGACTCAGGCCTTGTCATTTAACCCCTTAGCCATCTAACCCTCAGTTTCCCCATCTTAAAAGTCGGACGTAACATAGTACACGCCTTATAGGAGTGTTCTGTGGATGAGATGAGAAAATACATGTAAACACAGTCCTCAGCAGAAGTAAGTGCTCAGTCCTCAGCAAAAAGTAAGTGCTCAATACAATTTTGTTCTTAGTAAGAGTAAGATCTGCTGTCTACTTTGACAAGAAAACTTGTGTGCACTCAAAAGTAAGCCATTTTAGTCAAAAGAACCTAAAACCATCAACATCTCAGAGAGTCTATGAGTTTGCTAAGACTGCTATAATAATGTAGCACAGCCTCTGGGGTTTAAATAAAAGAAGTTCACGTCCTGACAGTTCTGAAGGTTAGAAGTCCGAGATGAGGATGCTGACAGCATCAGCTTCTCCTGAAACTTCTCTCCTTGCCTTGTAGAGCACCTCTGTCTGCCCATGTCTTCACATGGTCTTTCCTCCATACGTGTCTTTGTCCTAATCTCCTCTCCCCATAAGCACACTGGTCATATCAGATTAGGGCCCACCCTAATGACTTCCCTTTAACTTGTTAATATTTATCTCTTTAAAGACCATATCTCCAAATAAAGTCACATTCAGAGGTACTGGGGTTAGGACGTCAGCCTATGAAACTGAGGGGAGGGGAGGGGAGGGGGAACCGTTCAGCCCGTAACAGAAGGCCTCAATATAATTTTTCTAAAAATCTTCAGTTTTTCAAATGTTCTCAATTAAAGGCATGTTAGGACACTCACTTGGCTTTGAATGGAAAACCATTTGTGAGTCTTCTGAAGACAAATGATTGCTTTTTCAAAAATGTCATTGCCAAAAAAAACAAAAAACATGGCATTATCAATAGGGACACTGTACAAAGGCTTTTATTTTGGAGTCTCTGAAGTGTCACACTTCCCCACTGCCAAACGTTGTTCACTGTACATACAGTATAGTGACAGTCGTGCTTGCCAGGATCCTTTTCTCCACCAAAGGCCAGTTCCAAGATGGAAAACAGCTCAACCAGCAGAGAGGCAGGATGGAGGTGGGAATGTGTTTACGTGGGGACAATGCTTCTTCCTTTTAGTTTTGGAAACAGGAGTGAGACACAGGTATGCTGCTGGGCGTCCAGGCGGACTCTTAGGTTACAGATGATAGTGCTGTTACTTTAGTAAAATAGGTTGTTTGTCTCTCTGGGGTTGACTGACTGCAATTGAAGTCCCCAATTAATGGTTCCCTATAGCTGCACCTTTTGCTTTCTGACCTCAGAGTTTTGTTCTGAACAAGTCAGCCTGTGATTTGCTCTGGCCAAAAGGATGCAGCAGAAATGGCAGAAAGCCCGTTTCAAGTCTAGACCTTAAGAGGCCTTGTGCGCTTCCTTCTCTTCTCTTGAACCATTGGGCTGGGTTGCATCTGAACTTTGGCCTTACCATAAAAAAGAAGCCCAGTTATCATGCTGGAAGGATATGAAAGAAACATAGTCAGTGAGATGTGTGAAGGAGAGTCAATCTGCCCAGCCAGATAATCTCCAAAAACGGATCCACCTAACTCATCCTCAACAGACCACAGATGAATGGATGAGACCAGCTGCAAGTGCTGATCTGCAGAATCATGACCTTGAAAAAATGATTGTTTTAAGCAACTTGGTTTGGGGAAGGTTTGTTACACAGCAATAGGTACCTGAAACAAAAGCAGTATGTGTAAATGAATTTTGTTACTACAGTAACAAAATCCTAAAATATGCGTCTTTTTCTTAGGGACCAGACAATAAGCATAAAACTGAAAACTATAGAAATCTCAAAAAATGATGACCCATGTTAAATAGTGCAAAACAATTAGTAAAGCTATTGCCTGTGGAAGACAGTACCTTGTGAACTTTTAGGTTTGAGCAATGAAATTTCCAGGCAGAACTTGAACATGTCTACTGCTGGTTAGTTTGTAAGCTGATTTGAGAGGAAACACTGGATGGCATCACTGACTTGATGGACGTGAGTCTGAGTGAACTCCGGGAGTTAGTGATGGACAGGGAGGCCTGGCGTGCTTCGATTCATGGGGTCTCAAAGAGTTGGACACCACTGAGTGACTGAACTGAACTGAACTGATAGAGGGTACAGAACAGGCTAGGATGGAAAAGAAAACTTTCTTATCTTCAGTGACTCAAACCAGTAAAAGATAAAACTTGAGCCACTGCCAGTAAGATAGAAGCTAGAATAAAATACAAATCAAGTTTGTAGTTATAAGACCCTTGAAGGAATTAAAGTGGTGCCTAGAATTCTCTCTTGGCTGGACAAAAGGGCTTCTAGGAGCTTTAAAGATGCTATCCCATAGCAGCCTGAGTGCCAGAAGTAGCTGAGAAAAGGTCTATAGAGTTGGGCATGTCTCAAAAAGATCTGGTCAAATAGAGTGGATTTCAATCAGATCCAAAGTAACCCCAAGAAAATTTGTCAAGGAATTGGGAGGGGAAACTGCCATCAGCCTAAACTAAAAGGTCCTAAATCAAAGTTATTCAGAATTGTGAAAGACCTCTGAATCCCCAAGGCTTTACAGCAGGCAAAAGGCCAAGGGTTTTGCCCATTTTCCTGCGCACTCATCAGAAGTGGTGAAGGAGGGTATGGGGAAAGGAAGATATCCCAGAAGGTGGAGCCAAAAGCCAGTGCTCCCATCCCCATGGATGAGGGAGCCAGTGCCTTGACCAGGACTTTTGCCCAGCCCCGGAGTGTGGGAACGGGGCAGTGTGCGTGCCAAACGATTTCAGAATTGTCAGTGGCCTGTGCCGTCCAGCCTTTCCCCTCTTTAGATGTTCGGGTTCCCTGTGGTTATCCTGTGCTTGTTTCTTCACCGTGTATTCAGTGCGTGGGAGGCAGATAGCTTGTACTTTCAGTTCATAAGCCTTTGGATCAAAAGGAACCCAATTTGGATCTGTTGTTAGTCCCAAGATCCTGGACTTGGAACAGCATCTGATGCCATAGTTACATGCAACTTTTGCAGGTCTTTGGGAGAAGAGTGAGCATTATTCCTGTGAACATTTGTGGGCAGACTGTGCTGTACTGATTGTGAAACCTACACCAATTCTCTGCCCATCCCTGTATCCAGTGTGGGCCTGGCAGCTCCATCCAGAAGACATAGGGTCCAGCTCCACAACCCTCGAGGCCAGGTGGTCACCACACCTGGGACTTTGTGCTCCTGGCTCGTTCCTCTGTTGGGTGAAGGTGCTGGGGCCAATCGGTTCAACAGCCATTTTCTAAGGACTTAAAGCCGCACTCAAGGTCCCTGTTGTTCCTGGTGACACCTCACTGGTGTAAGAACATGGCCTCTCACTCTACTGAACCAAGGTGATCTGGGTTGTCCCAAGAGGGACAGAGTGCGGTAAGGAAGCTGAGGATCTGAGGAAGCAACTAAGGCTGTGTGTGTGTGCTCATTCGCTTAGTCATGTCTGGGCAACTCATGAACTGTAGCCCGCCAGGCTCCTCTGTCCATGGGGATCCTCCAGGCAAGAATGCTGCAGTGGGTTACCATTTCCTTCTCCAGAGGATCTTCCTGACCCAGGGATCAAACTCAGGTCTCCTGTATTGCAAGAGGATTCTTTACCACTGAGCCACCTGGGAAACCCATTGAAAAACTCTCCCGTGCGATTACACTGGCAATCCCCACGGTGTTCCTAAACCAGATGCTTCTCTTATTTTGCCGAACAAGAGAAGGCCGAGCCATTCCTTATGCGGCTCCGTTACCATCGTGTGCTGCTCTGCTCGGATCTCCACCCAGCTCCGAAGGGACACCCCGGTCTGTGCAGAGCCTTTGGCTGTGGGCCCTCACCCAGTGCTGTGCCTGCCCTCCTCCTCTTCCTCTCTCTACCTTTGCTCAAAACTCTTCCCATGGCTGGACTCTCCTTGTCCTACTCCTCCCGGGAAACGCCCACTCTGATGAGCGTCAGCTGCCACCACCAGCTCCTTCCTCTGAACTGTGCCACCTTCTGAGACATGCCAAGACAGATGTCATTTTTCTGCTGCCATTTCTGTCTCTACCCCATACTGGCAGTTCCAGAGAGACAGGAACTGTTTCTTTCTTTCTTTTTTTTTTTTAATCCCCAGAGCCTATCACAGTGTCTAAGATTGAGATGGAACTTATCCAAATTCACAAACCAACTAAAACAGTTCAGTTCAGGATTTCCTGCTAAGTCTCAATCATGCTAATCTCATCCTGCGGCTCTGGCTCTCAACATGAATGGTCTATTGCTTCCCAATAATACATTCTCTGTGACATGGAAATGGACTTTCAAACAGGAAGCAAAATTCAGAAGGTGCACACTTTTCTTCATTACTTCCCCATAACTACCAGCGTTGTAGGGAGAATTGCAGGTTGTATAGTAAATAGGAAGGTGAACATGCATTTGGTGTGTTTAAAACCTAGTTGAAAAGCAGAAAGCACTTACATGCCGTTATAACACTGAAAACCTAACACAGCATCGTGCGTCTATTAGTCACGTGGCCCTTTGCAGTTTACTGTGTGCTTTATGTTCTTCTCACTTGATGAGAAAACAAGTGAAAGCAGAATTCATCAAAAAGGAAATTATCTGAGTGGGCCTGATGTAATCAGAGGATCTCATTATATCTGGGTTGAGAGACTCAGACAGAGATTGGACACATGAAAAGGATTGGAGCTTCTCCATTGCTGGCTTTGAATGGAGGTCGCCTGTTGGGAGCTGAGAGTGTCATCCAGCTGACAGCCAACAAGAAACCTCAGTCCAACAACCTCCAGGACTTGAATTCTGTTGATAACCCACATGAGTTTAGAAAAGGACCCTGAATTCCAGATAAGACTGCAGCATAGCCTATGCTTTAATTTTGGTCTTGTGAGACCCTGAGCAGAGAACCCGGACTTCTGCCCTAGAGAACTGTCAGCTAATAAATGGGCATTATTTTAAGCTTCTAAGTTTGTGATAAACTGTTATAGAGTGATGGAAAATGAATTTAGGATATTTCACCACAAATTCAGATTTGACTCATGTTTGAACATCTTTGAGGCACTAGGGGTGGTGTTAGGAAAGCTTGTCTATGTCATATTAGCTAATCCTCTCTTTAATCCTTCATGGAGCGTAAAGCAGTTGTACTGTTTGGATGGTATCCTCAAAACAGACAGTCTCAAACAACAATTCCATGTCTCTTGTTATGGTTTGAACAAAAGCATAACAAGCATGCTAAAAGCATGAGAGGTGTGAGTTAAGTTTTATTTGGGGCAATATGAGGACTGCCGCCCAGGAGATGGCACCTCAGAGCTCTGAGAAACTATTCCAAAGAGGCAACAAGTAAAGGTCAGTATATAATGTGATTTTGTTAAAGGGGGGAATACATTCAATCAGGCACATATTTTCCCACAAGGTTTCTACTCATCTCAGGAAGCTTCTGCTAGTCGGGAGAAACAGTTGTCACCATGAAGGATTTCAGTGCTTTTCTACATATGAGGAGATATAAGATTTGGGCTCATAAAATCAGCTGCTGAGAATATCTAACTCTCTGAAGATGTCTCCTGCCTGTGTTTGGCCAAGTAGAGAGTGCCTCATTTCTGCTCTCCAGCTGAATTCCTTCAGCGTCTGCGCCAGCACATGATCGAATCCCTGTGGAGGAAGATGGCAAACACCCATGGCAGGTGCCAATTTCTAGTTGACAGGTGGTTCGTGTAGAGACAGACGTGTGATCCAGGCTTAGAGTAAGTAGTGCACGACATTCACCCAGCTGAATCACCGGTTCAGAAGTGAGCGGATGATGTCAGTCCAGTCCGAACCCAGTGTGTGTTAGTCACTCAGTGATGTCCAACTCTTTGCGACTCCATGGACTGTAGCCCACCCGGCTCCTCTGTCCATGGGATTCTCCAGGCAAGAATACTGGAGTCGGAGTCAGAATCAGAGTCCGATGATTTTTTTTTCATCGATTGGGTAAGAGATGTTCTTTCTTATTCTGGGCAACAGGATGTGTAAGCTGGGAGGCCTGGGAATTTTGCTGCCATTTTTCTCCTGAGACAAAAGCAAATGATAATAAGAGACTCCAAGAGAAATACATCTGGACCCTTGATCAAACCATACCTGAAGCTTTGGCCACTAATATGCTTTCTAGGAGCCATGAGCTAAATTATTTCTTCCAATTGTTTAAGTCATTTTGAATTGGGTTTTCAGTTCTTTGCAAGTAAAGCCATCCTAATACATTACTATTTCTATTGGATGGATGACAAAATGAACTCAAGAAAGTTATTCCCTGAGGTCACAGAGCTAGTAAGTGGCAGGATTGAGATTTAAAACTCAATCCTTTAGCTCATTTCATTATACAAAGTGCCTCATCCAACTCACCTTTGTCCATC
Source organism: Tragelaphus eurycerus (assembly GCA_935064755.1). Lineage (NCBI taxonomy): Eukaryota > Metazoa > Chordata > Mammalia > Artiodactyla > Bovidae > Tragelaphus > Tragelaphus eurycerus. The sequence continues at coordinate 2,080,411 of CAKXYN010000034.1, read as the reverse complement.
CTAATGGGCAGAATACCTTTACTTCTCTAGGAAAAAACCATGCTCATCTTAAGGATTCTGGCTTCTCCTCATTCCTGGAAAGGGACTCTCAGCTTCACAATCTGAATGCTTCTACATCTCCATTTCCAGAACCATCCTATGTCCCAGTCTTCCCAACCACAATTTAAATCCAATAAGAGCAGAACTCTTTTTTTTTTTCCCACTCACTGCTTTTTCCTCTAGTGGGTCACAACCCTGCCATCACATGGAAATAGGCATATGAGACCTTTCCGTCTAGGTGAAGAATGGGGCTTAGACCAGCACAGCAGGTGAGGAAAAGTGCTTTCCTGGTCTCTAAATACCCCATCAGAGCTGGTGTCAGTCCCTGAGGAATGTCTCAGGAGGTGGGCAGTGAGTAAACAAAAGAGAAAGCCTGGACATAAATGAGAAGTCGCACTCTTTAGCAAGAAAATGTCCCATTAATCACTGTCAAGACACCCCCACCTCCCACAGGATGGCATCTGAAAGAAAATTAAGTAACCAAATACAAGGTCCTTCCTGTCACTGGAAGGCAATATTATTAGCAAATTAGCAAACATATCCATCAGTGGTAAAAGAAAATCAGTGGGTTTTGGAGTTTTACAAAAAAACAGGAAAAAGTCTAGGAGAAGCCATACATCCATTCTAGAGCTTGGTGTTTCTTTCACAGGGATTAAAGTGGCCTCACAGACCACCCCCTGCTTCCTCCCCAACCCCTTTCGGGGGAGAGGGCCTCACTGCGTTCAGGCCAAAAGAGCCCGTCACCCTGGAGTTGGGGGTGCATTTTGGGAGCCATCACTTTCAAAAGTTTTTCTGGAATGTGTGCCTGGTGGAGGAGGGACAGTGGATCTGAAGGTGCCTGGCGATATCATCTTCCAGCATTCTCCCGGCTGAGCAGTGAGTGGCTGGGCAGCCAAGCAAGAGCCTTCAGATGACTAAAGGAGCAGGAAGGGACACGAGACAGTGTCCTGCATTTAGAAAGGCAGGCGGACGCTTGGACAGTACAGAGAATGGCCCCACGCGGCCCCACACAGTCCTGAGAGAGTCCTCAGAAACTGAGACTAGCTGGATGGATATTTAGAGACAAGGTGGCAGTCCATGGGGTCGCTCAGAGTCAGGCACGACTGAGCGACTTCACTTTCACTTTTCACTTTCATGCATTGGAGAAGGAAATGGCAACCCACTCCAGTGTTCTTGCCTGGAGAATCCCAGGGACAGAGGAGCCTGGTGGGCTGCCATCTATGGGGTCACACAGAGTCGGACACGACTGAAGCGACTTAGCAGCAGCAGCAGCAGCAGCAGCAGCAGCACTTTTCTTTGCCTGCTATGTTGGTCTAAGCCCAGTTCTTCACCTAACCAGAAAGGTTTTTGCTTATTTCCATATGACAGAAGGCCTGATGGCCTAATGTAGCCCCTGACCAGCTGGTGGTCCTGGGAGAGAGGCTCTTGCTTTATTCTTTATTCTTCTGTTTATTCTTTCTTTTTTTTTCTTTTTAAGAATCTAAAAAGAAGTGAAACAAATGAACTTATTTACAAAACAGAAACAGATTCACAGACTCAGAGAAGGAACTTATGGTTGGTGGTGGGGGGCGGGAAGAATGGGGGAAGAGATAGGGAGTTTAGGACTCTTGTAGATCACAGGGAACTCTGCTCAATGTGATGTGGCAGCATGGATAGGAAGGGAGTTTGGGGGAGAATGGATACATGTATATGTATGGCTGAGTTCCTTTGCTGTCCACCTGAAACTATCAACATTGTTAATTGACTATCAATTCAGTTCAGTCACTCAGTCATGTTGGACTCTTTGCGACCCCATGAACTTAATTGGCTATATGCCAATACAAAAGAAAGTTGTTTTTTTTTTTTTAAAGAATCTGATAATAATTACAGACCCTCTTGTTTAAAAAAAAAACAAAAAACTATTTTCTGGAGATTCACACATACTTTGGGGGCTGGTTACTCCAAAGAACTGTCTTAAGAAAAATCACCCTTCTCTGGAGACAGGCCCACCTGGCACTCTTCTTGATGAAGTGTGGCTAAGGGCATGAACCTGGCATTCTGCATCAGGGCGGCCCAGGTTGCTTTGAACTAACAAAGGGGCCTTAAATCATGGAAGGAGCATAGCCTCCTTCCGACATCTGGAATTTTAATGAGGTAGGATCAGGCAGACAGAGCCAGAAAGAGCAATTTAGCGTCCATTGAAAAGCTCTTTTTTTATAAGCATCTTGGTTGATTTTTCAAACATGCAACAGGCACTTTAATAAAGATTTCTGTGAATTAGTTTTCTTGTTGAATAAATGACCATTGCTAAAATGCCTCTACCTCCCCTGCCCCCTGCCACTGTAACCCCAGTTTGGCTTTATTTATTTATTTTTTGCCTCTTTTAAAGCTCAGCTTGGGTTTCAGGTGTGCACATGACTCTCAGAGGCTGGCTGGCTCCCTCCGCTTCCTGGGGTGTGGCTGACACAGGTTAGAGGGGCACCTGGAGCTGAGAACTGCCAGCCACTCACTCCCTCCCCTCCCCTCCACCTGCTTTTCCAGAATCTTGTCTGACACAGGGGACAGGTCAAGAGCAGACCACTTGCCCTGATGCAGCCCCTATCCACCATGATAGAGGGGAGACGGCAAAGATGTGTATGAACCTGTCTTTTCCATCTTCAGCACCAGTGCTCACAAGGCAAGGCTCTCGTACACCCAGGTCACTCTCTCTCCCACTTGCTGCCGGTGTCCCAGGCTCTGAGTGCAGTGGACTGCCTCTGCAGTAGCAGCACCCAGAAACGGGCTCTGCTCGCTCGGTTTCCCCATATAGAACCACCTCTCCGCTCAGAACAAGCTCTTCTCTCCCCTACAGCCCAGTTGGTTCAATCCTCCCTCCAGGTCTCCTCATCCCTAGGGACTGGCGGGAGGAGAAGGAGAGCTAGAAGGGCAGTGGGCAGCCCACTGGCTACTGATCCCCCTTCCCCAGGGATTCAGGAGCGGGAGCACCTTCCCCACATCCCCTCCAGGGGGCGCCCATCCCCGGTTCAACAGCGCACATCCTCTGCTCGGGGCATAACCCTGTGCCAGGGGTGTGAGTCCGGAGAGCTCATAGCCTTGCCTCCCAGACGGTTGGGTGTTCTGGGGACCTTTCTGTCCCTTCCCAGGTATGGGCTTCCCCAACCGCAAGATTTGCACCCATTTCACAAGTGATGACACGAAGTTTAGATAGACCCAAGACCATAGGAATCTGAAAATAACTCCAGAAGTTATCTCCCTCAAGGTCTTTATTTGAGAGATGAGGGAACGGAGGCCCAGAATAGTTAGAAAAGTAAGTGTATTTGCAACACGTTTCATAACCACTCACCTGACGTTCACGTGCTTCCCAACTCTAGGCTGCCTTGCTGCATCTGAGTCTGTCCATTTTAAAAAATGTTTATAATAAGTCCATCTGCTGAAAGGACTAAGGGCTTAGGTGGAGCAGTGTTAAAAATGACCTCATATAGAGACCGGCCCAGAGTGAGAGGAGACTTCTGTCTCTCTGCCACAGATACAACATGGTGGACAAAAGCAGGTTATAATTAAGAGCAGTTTAAGAATAGCCAATTAAGCTAATTCTCGCTTCAGAGACTCTGTCTGCCAGTGGAGTTTATCATATCTTTTGTATGACTAAACTGAAATCAGTGTTCTGGACAGTCGCGGTGGATGTAGATATTTTTCAAATAGAAATGATAACCCTTAATGTGGATAAGAACTGAATGAGCAGGGAAACTGGTTCATTCCAACAAAGATAATGTAGGTGATTGTGTCCTTTTGGGAGCTAGTAAAATCCCCAGATGAGTCGAACTAGTTCTAATATACCAGTTAAATGTTAAAAAGAAGTTAAAAAAAAAAAAACTAAAAAACTTGTGTTCAGTCAGTCATGGCCGACTCTGTGACCCCGTGGACTGTAGCCCACCAGGCTCCTCTATCCATGGAATTTTCCAGGCAAGAATACTGGAGTGGGTTGACGTTTCCTTCTCTGGTTGGGGTGGGGGGAACCACTGGAGATTTAGCTAATAGAACAATCTAATCAAGAACACAAAAGGTTCCCAAGAGCTTTCCTTTATTCCTAAGAGAGTCAGGGTCACCAAACCCACCCAGCAGCAAGTACATTCTCCATGTCTCCACAAAAATAGTTTATCTTTTTCTTCTCACTTTCTTACCCACAAATGTGTGTCTGATTCTAGAATTTTCAAATAAGTTTTCATTTTGGTCTGCACCAAGAGAAACCACCAGAACGGAAAGGGAAGTTGGTTCTCACTGTCCAACCCCTCAGGACACAGCTTGGGACAGTCGGGCTTCTCCACAGGGAGGACCATGGGCTTCGGGACACACTGAGGGGAAGCCTGCAGTTTCCATCCTTCACCAGCTTGGCAGTGAAGAGAGGCATGGAGAGAGCACCTCTGTCTGGCAGCCATGTGCCCCCAAGGATAGTGACGCTCGCTCACCTGACTAGGTTCGCATCTCATCACCTTGAAAGCCAACCCTAAGGTTTTTATGAACACTGCCTTTTATAAACGAGAGGCGTCAAAAGTCATCTGACGAATACAATGGGATTTGCATGCTTTTGAGGCATCATTAAGAGAGCTGTAGGCTAATGTTGATGCCACTCACTGATTTTATCAAGTATCAGCATCTATCTAATACCTGCCCTGTACCAGGCACTGTGTCTGGGTCCATGAGATGGACAAAGTTCCTGTTTTCTGAGAGTTTGAAATCTAGTGGGGAAGATAGCTCAACAAGCCTGCCTTTGCAGCCTATGACAAAGGCTAGAATAAATGATAAACAAACAACATAGGTGGTGGTTTAGTCGCTAAATCATGTCCAACTCTTGCAACCCCATGGACTGTAGCCTGCCAGGCTCCTCTGTCCATGGGATTCTCCAGGCAAGAATACTGGAGTGGGTTGCCATTTCCTTCTCCAACATAGGAACACAGAGCAAAGACCTTCTAAGCCTGCTCTGGGTGTGGGAGCTTCTGAAGGGGATGACACTTATCCCCGGAATGAAAAGGATGACTGAGAGTTTAGCAGACAGAAGGGTTGGGGGTGTGGGTACAGCAGGGTGGGGAGGGCACCCCAAGACAAGGACACAGCACAACTAACCCACAGACACATGACACCGCACGACAACAAGCTAGAACATTTTAAAAATACTAAGCCAAGGACTTATAGAGTCCATCCCCAAAAGGAAAGCCTTTATTTAGAATTCAAAGTGAAAAGTGAGTGGTAATCTTGGAACACTGAAACATATCCATTATGAGGAAATAATGACATTGCAGGAGTTTTCATGACTGGCCAGGAATACTGAGAAAGAGGTGCAGAACCATGGGCATTTGTTAGATTGACTTCCAGTGTTGCTGAGAGAGGACCCCCCAGTCTTTCTGGTCTACACTCCATCTAGTGTAATTGGGTGTATCAAGTGGTCATGACATGAACAACGTCTCACTTTACTCAGCTCTGTCTATCCACAGGGCAGCGTTCTGATATTGATTTGGCTTCTCAGATACGTTTGCATATTAAAAAAAAAAAAAACTGTCAATGAGAGCTTTTAAGTACCTCTTCTCAATATCTCTTTCTCAATGAAAATGGATGATTTGCCGTTTTGGTCTTTAGGCAACAATGTCTTGGAAGGTGAATATGAATGAACCAGGCCACCACGAACAGATAGACTCTTGTTGAGTGAACTGACAAAAACTTCTGCATCTTTTGATGCCACCAGGAAGCAGGTCTCCGGGGAAGCCAGCCTTGACACACTTCCTCACTGCAACACCAAGTTTCCAGTGACCGTGGGATGAATGGATGCTTGGCAGGATGTACATTCCAATGTATTTTCCCTGAGAGGAAGTGCATTTTCTGGAACATTATCCGAGAGGATAATTGGAAAAAAAAAAAAAAAAACAACTCTTTATGGATAGGAAAGATAACACCCAACTCACGATGCTTTTTGTGACCTATTGTTGTTTAGTCACCAAGTTGTATCCAACTCTTTTGTGACCCCATGGACTGTAGCCCGCCAGGCTCCTCTGTCTATGAGATTTCGCAGGCAAGAATACTGGAGTGGGTAGCCATTTCCTTCTCTAAGGGATCTTCCCAACCCAGAGATCAGACCCAGGTCTCCTACACTGCAAGCAGATTATTTACCACTGAACCACCAGGGAAGCCCGTAGTTTTCATGACTAGCAATAGAGGATGAAGTGACAGCAATCACCTTGGAAAGCATTCACTGCTACTGCTACTGCTAAGTTGCTTCAGTCGTGTCTGACTCTGTGCGACCCCATAGATGGCAGCCCACCAGGCTCCCCCGTCCCTGGGATTCTCCAGGCAAGAACACTGGAGTGGGTTGCCATTTCCTTCTCCAGTGCATGAAAGTGAAAAGTGAAAGTGAAGTCGCTCAGTCGGGTCTGACCCTCAGCCATCCCATGGACTGCAGCCTCCTAGGCTCCTCTGTCCATGGGATTTTCCAGGCAAGAGTACTGGAGTGGGGTGCCATTGCCTTCTCCGAAGCATTCAGTAGATAGTTACAAAGTGCCTGCCATGCACAAGAGAGTATGAGGGCTACCAAGCAGAGACAGGCATGGATTTCCTGCCAGGCACTTTCAGTCTAGAAAAAGAAGAAAATGTGTATAATAAAAAGTAGAAACTGATATGCACCATAGAAGATATCTCTGAAATGCTATTAATAGCTCAGAAGAATAAATACTATTTATTTTATGGAGAAGGAAGAACACTCCAGTGTTCTTGTCTGGAGAATCCCAGGGATGGTGGAGCCTGGTGGGCTGCCATCTATGGGGTCACACAGAGTCGGACACGACTGAAGTGACTTAGCAGCAGCAGCAGCAGCAAACATTTCTGTAACCCTTACTGTGTACCAGGTACTGTTTTAAGTACTGAGTGTGTAATAGCTTATGGAATGTGCCTAGTAATTTTTGAGGTAGTTACTATTATTATCCTCATTTTACAGATGGAGAAACTAGGACACAGTGAGAAATTTTAAGAAAATCCTGTGGCTAGAAAGTGACCGAGCTGGGATTTGAACTGGGGTGGTAGTTTGGTCCCAGAATCTTTGTTCTCGTTCAGCCCCCTGAGATCTTCTAACTGGCAGCTGGAGAACCCCAAGGAAGCGTTCATGAATGTGAAGATATTTATCCAGAGCCTTGAAGAGGGTGGGCGGCTTTGGGCTATGCAGACATGGAAGGAAGCACGTGCCAGGCAAAGCAAACAGTGTTGGGGAGGGCAGGGAGGCTGGCACGCCTGGGACTATTGTTTCCTAGTCAGCCAACAATGACCCTACTGCCTCAGCACAAGTTCAGGTTCAGAAAGAATAACTTGTCAGAATAAAGGGCCTGAGTAAAGGGTCAAGTATGAGGGCCAAACAATGGTGGAAAATCTAGCCTTTGAACTTCAGTTTCCACAATTTCCATTCATTCTTTCGGCCTCAATCATTAGTTGAGTAATTGACTCAAAAAAAAGGGCGTGGGTTTGATAGGAGCAAACCAACAGTAAGGTACCATAAGGAGAACAGTTCAAATCTTATCCTGACATGGCATGGACCCAAAAGCAGGATTAGCCATTGCCCTGAAGCCTCAAGGTTTGGTATTTCCTGATCCACAGGGAGGGGTAAACAGACCTCACTTTATTTTCATATATCCCACAACAGAGGAGAAGGCAATGCTGGGAGAGCTGGGGTAATGTTCTCCTTAAGAAAAATCCAACCCTATTTTAAAGGCAAGATCTCTTCTCTTGCTGCAAGGATGCCTCATGAGGCTTTAAAAGTAACCAAATCATAATGGTAACATCCTTCACAAGCACTGAAGTTCCTCCCCAAGTGCCAGTGCTGAGTACTGAGTTTAAGAAACTGCATGATATTTCTTTGAACTAATTCCTGATTTCCTTCATCTCCATCTCCTGGACTGAAATTGTGATTAATAACCAGGAAGCCTGAAGGGCAGGTCTGTGATCACGCAAAAGCTGAGTCAGGGCAAGGGGATGAGTGTGCCAAGGTCTTGGCCCTTGTCTTCCAGAATGACGTAGAAAGAGGCTTCTTATGATGCAGACACCAGCCTCTGGCACATGCCCACGGGCTCTGGTGGAGGCAGCGGCACGGTTAGAGTGGTTATCTGCAAGTAGTTCACATTTGAATAAAACACAGTCCAAAAATTGGGTCCTCGGATTCACCCTCCCCATCCCAAGATGCTGCTTGGGCAAGAGGAAGCGGTTGTAAGATTCGGCTCCAGGGAGACATCGGTGTAAATACTTGCTATGTAAACACATGCTAGTTGGGAGGAAGTTACCCAACTTCGATGAATCTCAGTTTGCTCATGTGGGAAATGGAGATTATCACATTATATTTAAAGGGATATTTGGAAGAATCAAATGCCATGATATAAAGCACTTATCATAGTGCCTGATACATAAAAGATGCTCAGAAAGAGCATCCTCCTAAGAGACCCTCAGTTCATCCACATCCTTGTAACAGCATACATTCTGAGTACACACTATTATAACCATTCTTCCTCCAGTTCAACAAGAAAGCAACCTGAAAATCCGGGACTCAACTCTTGTAAAAGAGAAATGAACTGGCAGGATGTGCTAAGAGTTGAAGCAACATCAGAGCTGGTTGGAGGCCATGACAGAAAACACAAACAAGAGAAAGGCATTAATTTTAAAGGGTGTCATGAAGTCAGGAGAGACAAGTATTCAGGCCTTCTAAAATCCACTGTCTGCTGAAGCATCATTCATGCCTCTGGCTGACATCACCAGCAAGATCCTCTCACGTGGACCTGGAGCATCAGCACCAATCAAGGAGAAGGATGGGTTGCCTGATTCAAAAGGAGAGGAACTGGCTACTGACCACACAACTCCTAAGAAATATACGAGGTTCCAGGGTGGTTACGAGTGAGAAGAAGGCATTCCCAGGCATCTGTATCATATCAATATCTCCAAGGATTTGCTTGCCCCATGCCCAGAGCAATTGTTGAAGCCTTGCCTAGGTCTCAGGCGTGCCCTCAGAAGATGAGGCATGAGTGTGGAGGCTAGTATGTGGCAGAACCTCCCTAATGGCCACACTAACCCCAAGGCTTTTCCATTAGACAGAGAAATAGCGCTCTGGGAGGAGAAATACTGCAGGGTTGCACCTCCTTTTCAGTCAGAGGCAGTGCCCTGTGAGGAGAAAGTCAATGGCCAGCTGACTTTTTCCAGACAAAGGGACAGAGCTGGATGGGGAGAAATGCTGGCTGTCAGGCCCTCCAGCTCAGACTAAAGATCAGCCCTCTATGAAGAAACATTACGGAGGGAAAGCCCATCTTCTCACATAGAGACAGTGCCCAATGAAGATAAACTCTGAATGGCCGGCCTTTTTCCAGACAGAGAGAAAACCCTCTGAGGAGAAATGCTGGATGTCTGGCTTGCTTTGTCAGACAGGGAGAAAGCTCTTTATAAGGAGAAATGCCAGCGGGTCGAACCTCCCCCTCCAACACAGAGACAGAGCTCTGGAGAGAGAAATACAGCATGGTCGGTGAGGAGAAACACTTTGTTAAACTGGCAGATAGCTCCCTGTAAGGAGGAATGGCCGAGGTTCAGCCTACTCCTTAGACAGAGAGCCTCTAGGGGGAGCAATGCCCGACGGCCAGCCCTCCATCTCATAGAAACAGAGCCCTCAGAGGAAAAAGACAGCAGTTGGGAGGCCGCATCTACTCAGGGACAGTGCTCTAAACTCTGGGAGGAGAGATGCTGGCGAGCAAGCCTTCCTTTTCAGACAGAGACGCGCCCTCTGAGGAGCCATTCCCAGCTCACTTTCTGGACAGAGAGATAAAGCTCTCTGATGAGAAGTGCCTGATGGGTGACCTTCTCCAACTCAGACAGAGAGACAGCACTCTAATGAGAAAGAGAGACAGATCTTTATGAGGAGAAATTCTGAATGTCAGCCTCTTTTTCAGTCGAAAGGGCTCTGAGAAGAAAAGGCAGATGTCCAGCTCTCTTTTTCAGACAGTCAGACAATTCTCCATAATGTGAAATGCCAGAGAAGATGCTGCAACGGAGACACAGCGCTGGAAGAGGAGAAATGTTTTCTGGTCGGCGTGCTTTCTCAAACAGATAGACAGCCCTCCACGAGGAGAAATGCCCGATGACAGACAAGCAGACAGATAAATAGCACCTCAGACAGAGAGCGCTCTGAGGAGAAAGGCTGGGTGGTAGGATCTTCATCTCAAAAAGAGACACGGTGCCCTGTGAGGAGAAATGCCAGATGGTCTGTGCTCCATCTGAGAGAGAGCGCTCCCTGAGGAGAAATGCCAGATGCCCAGGCCTCTTTGGCTTGCGCAGTGACAGAGCTCCATGAGGAGAAATGCTTGGAGGCGTGACCCTCCTTTTTTGACAGAGAAACAAAGAGACAGAGCAGGAAGGGAAGAAATCATGGTTGGCATGATTTCTCAAACAGAAAGACAGCCTTCCACAAGGAGAAATGTCCTACAACAAACAACACCTCAGACTGAATGATGGCACTCTGGAGGTACGTGACCAAGACATGTTCCATCCCCTCACTTTTGGACGAAGAGACTATGCTCTCTGAGGATATATGCTTGGTGTCAGACTCTCTAAAAAGAATAGGAAAGAATCAGATGTACTCTATGACAAAGATTATACATATATATAGTTAAACAGGGCTTCCCAGATGGTGCTAGTGGTAAAGAATCTGCATGCCAATGCAGGTTGGATCCCTGGGTCGGGAAGATCCCCTGGAGAAGGGAATGGCAACCCACTCCAGTATTCTTGCCTGGAGAATCCCATGGACAGAGGAGCCTGGCGGGGTACAGTCCATAGGGGCGCAGTCCCTAGAGTCAGACATAACTGAATCAACTTCACACAGCACATTGTTAAACAAAAGAAGCAGGTGGCAGGAAAATAGACACAGAGTAGTCCCATTTTATTTAGATTGTACATACAAATAAAGTGTCTGTCTACATGTGTTTGTATGTTTTTACAAGTCTAGAAAGATACACACAAAGCTAGTGACAGTGTTTATCTCTGGGAAGGAAGGTAGGATTTGGTGGGGTGAGAAGGGAGATTGAAAGGCAACTTCTGCCATAAATAGATAACATTGTTCAAGTTTTCTATATCTGCTGAGTTTTTGTCCATTTGTTCTGTCGATTATTGACAGGAATATTGAAAAAAGATTTTTCTTTTGATAGTTGTGGATTTGTCTACTCTTCTTTCAACTCGATCACATTTTGCCTCATGTATTTTGAGGCTTCACTGTTTCACCTTCAACAAGAAGATATAAAATCCTTAGTAGGAACGTACCTAACAAGAGAGCTTCAACATACATACCTTCTTAGTGAACTGACCCCTTTACATTACATTAAGTAATGTTCCTGTTTATCTCTAGCAATATTCTTCATTCTGAAATCTACTTTGTGATAATTAATATAACTATTGCAGCTTTTTTTGATTAGTGTGATGGTGCATCTTATTCAGAGAGGCTGGGAAAGGCACTTGTTGCTGGTGTCAGAAGTGGAGATTGCTACAAGGACTCAAATGCAGACCTTACTGGTTTCACTGTTGTCTGAGATTTCCGCATGCCTCCCAGAACCCCTTATCAAACCCTACTGAAGGAAGTTCACACCTCTGAGGATCTGCTGGGTAACCTGAGGCAAGTTAATCTTGCCAGAGGTCTTTGGTGCCAGAAAATCCTGGCCACTTCTTCAGAGGTGTGAGCCTCAAGGTCATAGCACTACAGTGGAAATCACAAAATCTGATTCAAAAGAAAGGCATGAAGGAATTGAGTAATGCACATGAAATCCCCAGTCCAGCCTTGTCCTTCTCTTTTGCATTAAGGGGGCAAGAGTGAAGGGTTTACCTGATTCTTACGTGGATGTGGAGATTCTTGGGTGAATCAAGGCACCAAGGCTCTGTGCAGACGTCTGTTTTCCTGCTTTGCAATTCCTAGGCCTGTGAACCTCAGTAATTAGCATGGGGTCAGCCTGGAGTGATTCTGCAATGATAAAGGAGTATTAGAAATGTCTATTGTTAGGGCTTCCTTGGATGAGAATTCACCTGCCAATCAGGAGACCCAGGTTCAGTCCTTGATTGGGAAAGATCTCACATGCCCAGAGCAACTAGGGCCATGCACCACAACTATTGAGCCTGTGCTCGAGAGACCAGGAACCACAACCACTGAGCCCACGTGCCACAGCTACTGAAGCGTGTGTGCCCCAGAGCTGGTGTTCCACAACAGGGCAGCCACTGCAATAAGAAGCCCAGAGTAGACCAGAGTAGCTCGTCACAACTAAAGAAAAGCCTGTGTAGCAACAAAGACTCAGCACAGAAATTAACTGACTGATTAGCTGTATAAATATAAATGGGCTTCCCTGGTAGCTCAGCTGGTAAAGAATCCACCTGCAATGCAGGAAACCCCGGTTCGATTCCTGTGTCGAGAAGATCCACTGGAGAAGAGATAGGCTACCCACTCCAATATTCTTGGGCTTCCTTGGTGGCTCAAATGGTAAAGAATCTGCCTGCAATGTGGGAGACCTGGGTTTGATCCCTGGGTTGGGAAGATCCCTGGAAGGAGGGCGTAGCAACCCACTCCAGCATTCTTGCTTGGAGAATTCCCATGGACAGAAGAGCCTGGCAGGCTACACTCCATGGGGTAGCAAAGAGTCAGACATGACTGAGTGACTAAGCACAGCACAATTATATAAGTAAATAAATTATATGAAATTTTATATAAATAAAATTACATAAAAATAAATAAATAAAATTATATTTTAAAAGAAAAGCCTATTGTTAGAAGAATAATATTCAGCCCCTAAAAGTTTAAGATATGAAAATAATATTTAGCATTAACATACAAAGAGTTACACATTCATTTGAAAATAGACTTCTTTGAGTAGTTTTTAATAGCAAAATATGATTTTTGAGAGATTTAGTTTCATAAACTATCTTAAAATATAGGTTTTAAATAGTATTCATTTAAAATTTCAAATGGATATTTCATTCAGAATATGCTTCTTAAATATAATAAATATTTCCTTTAAATTAAACAAAAATTCGAATCTTAAAAAAAAGGAAATGCCTATTATTTTTGCCACTTCCATTGTTACCTAGCATGAATAGACTATGATGAAGACGTTATGGGGGACTTCCCACCACTTGGCCTTCAAATGCAGCTAGTGCAGTTTTGACCCCTGGTCAGGGAGCTAAGAACACGCATGCCTCGGGGCCAAAAACCCAAAACATAAAAGAGAGGCAATATTGTAACAAGTACAATAAAGACAAATGGTTCACATTAAAAAAATATCTCTAAAAAAACCACAACATTATGGACTGGGTGGGAAAAGTCTTGAATCCCACCTCCATACTTCTGTCTTAACTTTCCATGCTACCCAGAACAACAGGGCAGAACTTCTCTCTGCTATAATAACACCAGACAGGAATGACTGAATGGAGAAAGAACACATGGGGTCAGGTCGTTCCTGCCTCTGACCCGTCCTGGTCTTGTAGATGATGGTGGCACCAAAGTGTACTCATAAAGAGCCGTCACCGCAGCTGCCCTCTGAATGATGCCATCAGTCTCTTGCAGAAGATCATGGATACCATCCCCATCTTCTCTCCTCATGACTTTTATGATGGACGGTATCATTAACACAAAGACTAATTTTACTCAAAGAGGAGAATCACCAGGGATGCTGGATGAAATTGTAGAGACAGCTTGTCTCATTCAGGGTCTATCTATTAATAATAGAATGTTAGCCCCACTCGGGGGAACGTGTGCCTTGGTGACCTCCCTGTGTTGTGACTGGTCCAGCAGAGAAGGGGCCGGGGCAGGATCAGAAGGATGCCTCCATGCAGAGGAGGGATGCCTCATAGTGGCAGCCAGAAGGCAAGACCTTGGTTGACATCGTGACTTGGGTACAGAGGAGCAGGTAGTGAGGCCACAAAAGAGAATCACAAACCAGGGGAAATAACAAAAAAGCAGCAGACTCACAGATATGGACAGCAAGCTGGTGGTTATCAGTGGGCAGAAGAGAGGAGGGACAACACAGGCGGTGTGGAAGGTGCAAGATAGATAGGCTCAAGGATGCATTGTACAACCTGGGGAATAGCATCAATAATTTCATAATAACTGTAAATGGAAAGTAACCTTTAAAAATAAAAGTAAAAAATATGTGATAGCTACTAAATTCTAGCACTATATTAAGAATAAAGTATTGTTTGTATGTAGCTTCAAAAACACAGCCCTGGCTCCAGCCAGAAGTTCAACCGAGTATGCCTTTCACTCCTGTGGGGCTGGTCTGACCACTTGTTTACACTCTTTACAGGAAAAGAGAGTTTAAGCCTGTAAAAGTGTGTGCTGGTCACTCAGTCATGTGTAGCCCACCAGCCTCCTCTGTCCATGGGATTCTCCAGGCGAGAATACTGGAGTGGGTTATCATTTCCTTCTCCAGGGGATCTTCTCCACCCAGAGATAGAACCCCGGGTCTCCTGCATTGCAGGTGGATTCTTTACTGTCTGAGCCACCAGGGAAGCCCTTAAGCCTGTAAGCGCCACATATAAATGCTCCGCTTTATAACTTGCCTGTGAAATGAGTTTGCAATTAAGTCCCTGTTGTGTTATTCCCTAAGTTCAACAATAGGGGGCCTGACTGTGAAGAGAGACAAACCCTCACATTTTTCTCTCACACTGGAAACCATCCGTACGGGACAGTGACACACACCCTTTCCCCGCTGCCCATCAACCAAAATGTCATGTGAAATTGGGCCACCTCTTTCTGACTTGGTTTCTACAGAAGTTGAGCCCCAAAGCGAGAATCTATCCAATGACAAAACTGGATGTAAGAGGAGGCAAAGACCACAAATCTCAGTGTTCTTTGTGTGTGCAGAGAACCCGGGGCCTCATCACTGGCTGGTCTCTCACCTCTGCTCCCCTGGCAGAGAGCATCTCCTCCCAGGTACCAAGGAGTGACTTTTGGACACGTGGAGGAAATTGGACATTTTCAAGCACTTAGGAGGTGGTCTGGTGGCTCAGCTGGTAAAGAATCCACCTGCAATGCGCGAGACCTGGCCCATCCTGGGTTGGGAAGATCCCCTGAAGAGAGGAATGGCAACCCACTCTAGTATGCTTGCCTGGAAAATTCCATGGATGGAGGAGCCTGGTAGGCTACAGTCCATGGGGGTCACAAAGAGTCGGACACAACTGAGTGACTTCATTTTCTTTTTGTTGAAAAATGACTTTTGCCTTTTACATACAGCAACCACCTCTAGGCCCAGAGTGGGAGCTGTCCTGAGACCAGATTGCGAGGAAGAGGCTGAAATGGAAAGAAAAACTCAAGCCTTCTGAAATGGAAAATGGAACACAGAATAGACTAAGCCTCCTCAAGAAGCAAATGGTTTTTCCTGCACTGTGGCCCAAAGGCCTGTCCTGCATTTGGCCACTTCTCTGGGGGGCAGGCCCAGTGACGGCCCCTGTGAGCCCTTCAGGAGAACAGCTAGAGCCAATCCAGCCTGGGTAGGTAGGTGTGGAGATGCCCCATCCAGGCTGATCACACCCTCTAGGCTGGGATTCTGGAATTGCCAACAGGAGAAGTTAGCCTTATAGACAACCAGGACGCCAGAGAAAGGCCAGCTAACCTGCAGGAAAGAGGAGGAGACTGACCAGAAGACATGCCACTCGGGTGCAGCACCAAGGATTTTCTTGTCCCTGGACCCAGGTCTTGCCATAACATGCATTCTGTAAATCACCCCTGGACCCTTATAATGCTCTGTTTTAGTAATATACTTAAAAAAAATAATAACAAATAACCCTTGTTCAGTATTAAAGGAAATTTGACCTGGGCTTCCATTGACTGCCACTTAAAGGATCTAAATTAAGATAGAGGGCTTCCCCAGGGGTCCAATGGTTAAGAATCCACCTTGCAATCCAGGGGATTGCAATCCAGGGGACAGTGGTTTGATCCCTTGTTGGTGAGGATCCCACATGCCACAGGGCAACTAAGCCTGTGTGCCACAACTACTGAGTCCCAGCTCTGTAACAAGAGAAGCCACTGCAGTGAGAAGGCCAAGCACCGTAACTAGAAGGCAGCCCCTGCTCACTGCAAGCAGGATAAGTCCGTGCACAGCAACAAAGACCCAGTGCACGCTAGTGAAGTAATGCTTAAAATTCTCCAAGCCAGACTTCAGCAATACGTGAACCGTGAACTTCCAAATGTTGAAGCCGGTTTTAGAAATGGCAGAGGAACCAGAGATCAAATTGCCAACATCCTCTGGATCATCGAAAAAGCAAGAGAGTTGCAGAAAAAAAATCTATTTCTGCTTTATTGACTATGCCAAAGCCTTTGACTGTGTGGATCACAACAACCTGTGGAAAATTCTGAAAGAGATAGGAATACCAGACCACCTGACCTGCCTCTTGAGAAACCTGTATGCAGGTCAGGAAGCAACAGTTAGAACTGGACATGGAACAACAGACTGGTTCCAAATAGGAAAGGGAGTCCATCAAGGCTGTATATTGTCACCCTGTTTATTTAACTTATATGCAGAGTGCGTCATGAGAAACGCTGGACTGGAGGAAGCACAAGCTGGAATCAAGATTGCCAGGAGAAATATCAATAAACTCAGATATGTAGATGATACCACCCTTATGGCAGAAAATGAAGAACTAAAGAGCCTCTATGGATGTGAGAGCTGGACTGTGAAGAAGGCTGAGCACCGAAGAATTGATGCTTTTGAACTGTGGTGTTGGAGAAGACTCTTGAGACTCCCTTGGACTGCAAGGAGATCCAACCAGTCCATTCTGAAGGAGATCAGCCCTGGGATTTCTTTGGAAGGAATGATGCTAAAGCTGAAACTCCAGTACTTTGGCCACCTCATGTAAAGAGTTGACTCATTGGAAAAGACTCTGATGCTGGGAGGGATTGAGGGCAAGAGGAGAAGGGGACGACAGAGGATGAGATGGCTGGATGGCATCATCAACTCAATGGATATGGGTTTGGGTGGACTTCGGGAGTTGGCGATGGACAGGGAGGCCTGGAGTGCTGCAATTCATGGAGTTGCAAAGAGTTGGACATGACTGAGCGACTGATGTGATCTGATCTGAAAGAGCCTCTTGATGAAAGTAAAAAAAGAGAGTGAAAAAGTTGGCTTAAAGCTCAACATTCAGATAACTAAGATCATGGCATCTGGTCCCATCACTTCATGACAAATAGATGAGGAAACAGTGGAAACAGTGGCTGACTTTATTTTTCTGGGCTCCAAAATCACTGCAGATGGTGATTACAGCCATGAAATTAAAAGATGCTTATTACTTGAAAGGAAAGTTATGACCAACCTAGATAGCATATTAAAAAGCAGAGACATTACTTTGCCAACAAAGATGAGTCTAGTCAAGGCTATGGTTTTTCCAGTGGTCATGTATGGATGTGAGAGTTGGACTGCGAAGAAAGCTGAGCGCCAAAGAATTGATGCTTTTGAACCATGGTGTTGGAGAAGACTCTTGAGAGTCCCTTGGACTGCATGGAGATCCATCCAGTCCATCCTAAAGCAGATCAGTCCTGGGTGTTCATTGGAAGGACTGATGTTGAAGCTGAAACTCCAATACTTTGGCTACCTGATGCGAAGAGCTGACTCATTGGAACAAAGACCCTGATGCTGGGAGAGATTAGGGGCAGGAGGAGAAGGGGATGACAGAGGAGGAGATGGTTGAATGGCATCATCAACTCAATGGACATGGGTTTGGGTGGACTTCGGGAGTTGGTGATGGACAGGGAGGCCTGGTGTGCTGTGGTTCATGGGGTCGCAAAGAGTCGGGCATGACTGAGTGAACTGAACTGTAAAATAATAAATAAAAGAGTGAGTAGAAAAACAGAAGAGAAAGTTCTTCTTCATCTGCACTTTATCTCACCCATGGGTGTCTGACTCCATTTCCTTGACTTTATCTCACCCATGGGTGTCTGACTCCATTTCCTTTGTATGCGACATCGACCACCTCCACCTGCCACTTCCACATTTTGATGATGGAGGTTCCTCACATGTGAGTCACCTCTGTGTGACCTTTTGAAGGCTGCCTGGCCTCTCCGTGTCTGAGCTGCTCATCTGTAAGATTGCAGATGGTTCAGCCACCACACAATGCTGGTGGGAACCCTTGGTGAGACCTCAGGATCCTTGAAACTCATTTTCCACAGGCAGGATTGTTGCACGAATGAACCCAGTGCTTATTAAATTAGCCGCAGACTGTTCTTTCAGCCCCGCATGTTTGGGACTCTCTGTAATTCGGTTCCTTTCTCAGCACCCTGGCCCAACTCAACAAAAGCGTCCTTGTAGGAGGAAAGTCTCGTGATCGGAGGAGTAGGTGGAAGGTCCTGCCCTCTTTGGTGGCAGGGAGCCCATTTCCAGGAGTGCTGGAGTTGAAAGAGAAGGGGATTTGGGGTCAGGAATCCTGAATTTCAGAGCTGGCTCCAGCATTTGCTAGAAATCTGGCCTTGGGTGAGCCTGTCAAATTAGCTGAGTTTTCGTTTCCAGATCTGTAAGTTCAGGGTAGAAATGATCTCCCCTGTTGGGGCATTGTTGAGAAGATTCAAGGGAACAATATTTGAAAGTGCTTTGTACACCACAAATCCCTTCCCAGACCGTGTTGTTATTAAGTGTCATGATAGCAATTTTTTTTCACACTATGTTCAGATGTTGCAAAATAGATATAACATCTTATTTCTTATAACTGACCTAGCTGTCCCCAGCAGTGCCACCTCTCTGGGGAACAACAGTCCCAGCAAGGACATGGATTACAGCTTGTCAGATACCAAATGCTTTCTACGTGCCCTTTATCTAATTCTCCCAGAAACCCTATGAAGTAGGTGCCAATGCCCACTGCACTTGAAAGAAAGGAGACTCAAATCGGCTTGTTAACACTATCTGAGTCTTCTCTTATTTCCTTGTGTTTGCAGAGGTGGTCACTGATGCCCACGGTGCCCTGGTACCTCTGTCCTTGCGCTTCTGTCCTGTGGGCCATAGGGCCCCCTGTCTCCTGATGCTGCCAGCGCTGTGGCCCACCTCCGTCAGCCAAGCCCAGGATCTCCGCTGCCGACTCAGCACCCTCAGGCTCTCACTGGAGCTGAGTGTCCTCCTGACCCTGGCTGAGAACACTATGGTGCTTCCAGCCCACAGAGTCCTTCTGGAAGCCTCTACTGTGGCAACACCCCACACAAAACCACCATCCAGCCCTCTCCACTTGGCTAAGTCCGCTTTGCAGGGCTCATGGAAATTCTTGGACATCTTCCAAACCATGTTGGGGAGCTCTGTCCGGAGGCTACATCCCATCCATTTTACTCTGATGTAGTCACTCCCAAAATATTTATTGAGCACCTACTATGTTCAGGGCACTGTTCTAGATAAGGGGGATCAGTGAACAAAACAAAGATCCCTGCCTTAGCGGAACCTACATTCCAGCAACTCCATGACAGCGGAGCAGGTGTCCACCTAGGGGTCTCCGCCCAGAGTCCTGAGATGGGGAGCAAAAGTCCGTCTTGTCTTGGCTTCCCTCTCAACGAACATTGCCCCTTTGTTAGGGAGAGGCATACTCATCTCAACCCACTCTCCGTTCCAAATTCTAGAGAGCCAGAAGGCATTTCACGTTATCCTTCTCATTAGCAGCGACTCCCTTTGCCCTCATTCGCCCCCTTCTGGGTAGTGAACGGGGAAAGGTTGAGGGGGTGTCTGCTGCCTCCTGCACTCTCTGATACAGATCCAGCTGCTTTCGGCTCTTAACAAGCCAAAGGGAAATACTTGGGATTTAGAAAAAGTTCCCCTCTTTCCACAAAATCTGACTTCCACGAGTATTATCCTGATAAACAGGCAAAGAAAGTCAACTTTGAGATTCAAAGTCAAGTGGGGACCTGCCCTGAACTTCCTTGGGTGTGTCCAGCCTCGAGGTTCCAAGTCAAAGGTACAATGTTGATAGGGAACCAAAGATTTCAGGGGAAAGTGAAAATACATGAGCAACCTCAGGGACTAACCGGGACAGAAATATCATCAGACTCATCTCACATTCTGACATATATGCTGAAGGTCAGTAACTTCGTCATGTGCTCCCCGAAACTTTCACTGTGTTGGTGGGGACTGTAAAGAGATTCACACTCAGGAAATCTTTCCATGAATGAACAAATGATCTATTAGAGAGCATACTTCATGTTTTTCACATCTAGGGATAAATTCTGAGGACCCTAGACTGCAGTCAATTCACAAAACATTGTATTTCACTTCTATTTAACACTCAACAGGGAGGAGAAACATCAAGACAGTTCTTGCCTGTGAGCAGGAGAACTAGCACATGTGAGGCAATGACTGACCTATTCATTCAGGGAAAAGAGAGGTGAGTGGGAGATGGACTTCTCCAAGGTTCTTCCTAGAAGAATTTGAGATTGAGGTCATCAGAGGGAAGGAGGCAGAGGACAGAAGGAGCGGCAGGCTCGGGGCAGGAGGCAGGCTGACACAGACTTGGATGACCAGAGCAGAGGGCAGAGGAGGCAACGGTGGGAAATGAAGCCAGATAGGGAACAGGGTAACAGTGAGAGCCCCCCAAAATCATATAGAGGATCTTGGACTTGAAATGGTTGACCCATTTGGGTCAATATTTAGTTGACCCAAATATTTTCAAACACAAAATGAGCTTCTTTTTTTTAAAAAAATTTTATATTGGATGGCTGATTCATGTCAGTGTATGGCAAAAACCACTACAATATTGTAATTAGCCTCCAATTAAATAAATTAATTTAAAAATGTATATTGGAGTATAGCCAATTAGCAATGTTGTGATCCTTTCTGGTGAACACCCATGAGACTCAGCCATACATATCCATGTATCCATTCTCCCCCAAAACCACCCCCCACCCCCACCATCCAGGCTGCCACATAACACTGAGCAGAGTTCCCTGTGCTATACAGTAAGATTGGAACAAGCTTATTTCTTGCTGCTATGGCTGGAAGTCCGGTCTCCTTGGTGGTGATTCTCCTCCTCAGTGTAATTCAGGGCCTGGGTATCTTCCATTTCTAAGGCTGCCATCACCCAAGCCTCCTTGCTGTTTTTTTCTAGCTGGTGCTCTGTTAATGTGTCGGTCCTTTTGTGCAGATTCCCCTGCTTGGAACTCAGTGGTTTGCTACATTTAAATACATGGGATGCTGGTAAAAGTGGGCCAGCCATGTTCCCTGGGAGAGAAAATGGATTTTTGGTGCAAGTGGAGAGGCCTCTGCTGCATGTTCTTGACCCAGTCCATTGTTTCATCACTCAAGCACATCTCAGGGAGGTTTGGGAAATACCAGCTGAGGATCGATAGCTTGGAGATCATATATGATGTTATGACAGCCCAGAGCTGTCTGAGGACAATAGTATGCAGAAGAAAAGAAGGTTGAAGTAAGAACCCTGGAAATGGGGAGGAGGGATCAGGATTGATATTAGGAAATGAGTAAAAGAGTGCTCAGTGAATTCGCTACATCCAAGTGGACTACAGAGTCTGTGATCTCAGGACCAGAGAGGGATAGTACATGTGGCAGGAACGTGGATGATCAGCGCCAGGTTGAGGGAGCCAGACTTGGGGAGGAGAGGGAATGAGGGGAGAAACCAAATGTCTTGCAAAAGCAGTAAGAGGGGATTCAAGGAGAGAGATGAAGGCTAACTGACTTCCAACCTTCTGATTGAAACCAAGTCCCCAAACCCAAGGACCATGGCCTCCCGCACCCAGATGATAAAATGAGAGGCTGTGAGTCCACAGATCTTCAAGGGCTGTTCCCAGATAAATCGGCATCACCCTGACCTTCAGACTGGCCCTCACCTGTTTTAGACAGAGAGAGTACTCATGCTCTTTCTGAAAAAGGTTCCAGAAAAATAGATGCTTCTTTCACCGTGAAGTCTAATACCAGCGTCCCTCTAGCTGCATGCTTTAGCTTCTGCCCATGTGCCCTTTTCAAAGGCAACTGAATTATCAAGCAGCCGTGGGGCAACACACACAGTTACCCACATGGTAGATCCTCATGTATGCTTACTGATGGGCTTTCATGAATCTAAATGATCCAGCGTTTATTCTCACACTATACTCAATAAACAGCCCCCTCAGGTGGTAGGTCCCGCTGCCTTCTTGGGTCTCTTCTCAGATCCCCACCATGCCCCACCGCCCTGTACACATGCCCCTCGTAGAGAGGGCATCCTCTCCCCAGGGTTCAATGACTAATGCTTGATTCAGCTGTACTCTTTGCTTGAATGTCGTTTTTTCCTCCCAGCACATCCACCCATCCTTTTCGCCCCAGGTCCACCTGCGAAGATGACTCACCTGCTATTAACTATGGCCTGGCCCCTCCAACCTCCTGACTCCCCTCAACGGCTGATGGGGCTGCAGTGAGGAGCAGCGGGAAGAACATAAGAGGGGACAAGCTCCCTAAGATTCATGCAGCCCAAGCCGAACCCTCAGCAAAGAGAGGGATGAGCCTGGTGCAGGATGAGTGGCTGGGGAGGGTCTGGGAGAGGAAGGGTAGGGTCCTTAAGGGGGAGAGTTTGAGAAGAGCCAAGGCAAGGAGGGGGCGGCAGCCTGACGAATGGCCCGAGTCCATGAGATGGGATGAGTGTCCCTCAGCGGCCACCAGGGCCCCTTCACAGCACCCAGAACATCCCGGAAGACTCTGGACATGATGCACGGTGTGTGTTCCCCGGATGTGTGGCGTTGAGAAGATCCGGAACAAAGCGAAAACGTTCTAACACAGTCCTGTAGGTTGACTTGGCTGCAGGAAGTTACAGGAAGGTGCCACAGGAGTCAGGGTCACATGAGAGACAAAAGGCAATCAGAGCTCCGGTGTCACCTGCCTGCGAGTAAACCCGCTCCCCGGACTCAAATGTACAGGAGAAATATGGCGGCTCACCTGGGCGGGATTGCTCCGCCTCTTCAGGAAACTGCCCGCACCTGTCCTTGTAGCGCCTGGAGATTTAGCTCAGTATGCTCGATAATGCAGTTTCTTTGAGTGCTTAGGACACACCAGGCGCAGAGCTGGAAGGAGACTTGGGCACCATGTCCTCTACATCAACTTGTGGTGACCCGGCCAGAAGTCCAGGTCCCATTTGCTGTATCTTCACGTGACATCTACTCTGTCCCACCTTCTCCCAGGAGACTATTATATAATAAAAGAAACATGCTTTACCAAGAAACCTCAAGATAGAAAACAGCAGAGACAAGAGGGCCAGCCATGCACGTTGGCCATGCCCGTGGAGGAGAAGCCAGGCATTCCTAGATCTGACATTTCATTTCTCAGTAAACCTAGCAGCCTCCCCCATCACTTCCTCAATTCTGCTGCAACACCACCTCCTGCTCAAATTGACTGGTGTCCCCAGAATCAGGCAGCCTCCCCCACCTACTTGTCCCTTAAAGTTCAACAACCAGGGAAGGAGGAGGAGAAGGAGAAGAAGCACCAGAGTGCCCCCACGTGCCCCCACATGCTCCCACCTGTGAACTGGCCCAGTCACAAAGGCCCAAGAAACACAGTCTCTGGATTTTCCTCTAAAGGCAATGCTCTAAGTAAGGTCTCCTGTGACCCCCAGAAGTCACCCTTGTCTTCTCTGGGTTCCTTTACCTACAAGATCTAATCAGGAGAGGGCTGGAGACCCCAAGAAGGAAGCGTCTCTGCCTGAATCCTATCCCCATGTCTGCCAGCAGCCACGTCCCTGAGAAGACCCAGATGGCTCTGAGCTCACCCGAGGACCACAAGGGTGTGGCTGTGTCCCTCTGAGGATGTGGCATTGTGTTTTTCAGATATGACTTGTGACGGGTAACATTACTTGTCAACATGACTGGGTCTGGGGGGGCCCAGATATTTGGTCCAACGCCTTTCTGGGTGTGTCTGGGAAGGGATCCCACAGCCAGGCCCCTCCCTCAGTGGCAGTTAGGTCAGCCTCCAGGCCAACTTACCTGACTCCCTTAGGGGCACGAGGCTGAACAGATGCCTGGCACCTGGAAAATGGGACAACTTTCTGGGACAACATCACTGTTTCAGCCGCTGCTCAGTGACAGTTCTCTGCAGGGTTCAGGACGCGCGACTGAGGTTGGTCCTCCCAGATTTGCTTTTTTTTTTAAGGGACAGGGAAGAAGATTCCCTCTTTATTTATGTGTTTCTTTATTTGTCCACTCCTTGCAGCATATGTAACTTCCTTGACCAGGGACCCGCACTCCCTGAAGTGGAATCACCTGGAGTCTTAACCACTGGACCCCCAGGGAAGCCCCCAGCTTCACTTTTAAGACTCCTGCTTGCCTTAGACTCCCGTCCATCCTCTGACCCTGGAATCTTCCAGAGTACACCTTCCACCGTGTAGGATGGGGAAAGAGAAAGATCATTTACCTCCCTATTGTAGGCCAGTTTTTATGTCCCAGTTGGAACAGTATGACCTTCCAACCCAGGGAGGCAAAGTTGGAGACAAAAGGAGGCAGACAGAAGGAAGCAGAGAGAGCTAAGAGTCAGAGAGATGAACTCAGCTGGTGTGGATGTGGTGGCCTGCCCTTTGACAGCTCTGCTTACACAGAAGGGAAAATGATAAACTTGCCTAATCCTGCCCTTGGGGCCCTTGGACTCTGGTGGGGATTTGGACGTGCAGATAAACAGTCAAAAAAAAACGAGTACTAGGTAAGCCCAGGAGAGTCACAAAGGCAGCAGTAAAGGATGGGGCCCGACTGGCTCAGGGCTCCGGAGCAGGCTGCAGAGAGGGTTGACACTGAGCTGAGCTCTAAAACTCTGACAGGTGCCTTTTCTCACTCTCTCCTTTGTGGTTTCAACATAACAAACATTGTCTTGAGCCCTGGCTGTTGGCCGGGCACTGTTCTGTACTCTTCACTTATTTGACATCATTTAATTGTCACCCTGCTTATTTAACATATGCAGAGTACATCATGCGAAATGCTGGGCTGGATGAAGCACAAGCTGAAATCAAGATTGCTGAGGAGAAATATCAATAACCTGAGCTATGCAGATGACACCACCCTTATGGCAGAAAGTGAAAAAGAACTAAAGAGCCTCTTGATGAAAGTGAAAGAGGAGAGTGAAAGAGTTGGCTTAAAACTCAACATTCAGAAAACTAAGATCATGGCATCTGGTCCCATCACTTCATGGCAAATGATTTTTTTAAAGGTATCATAGATTCAATTTTTGAACACAGAAGACTGTGGATAGATGGCACAGATGACAAATAGATGGGGAAACAATGGAAACAGATTTTATTTGGGGGGCTCCAAAATTAATGCAGATGGTGACTTCAGCCATGAAATTAAAAGATAATTGCTCCTTGGAAGAAAAGCTATGACCAACCTAGACAGCATATTAAAAAGCAGAGACATTACTTTGCCAACAAAGCTATGGTTTTTCCAGTAGTCACGTATAGATGTGAGAGTTGGACTATAAAGAAAGCTGAGTGCCAAAGAATTGATGCTTTGAACTATGGTGTTGGAGAAGACTCTTGAGAGTCCCTTGGACTGCAAGGAGATCCAACTAGTCCATCCTAAAGGAAATCAGTCCTGAATATTCATTGGAAAGACTGATGCTAAAGCTGAAACTCCAATACTTTGGCCACATGATGCAAAGAACTGACTCATTGGAAAAGACCCTGATGCTGGGAAAGATTGAAGGTGGGAGGAGAAGGGGATGACAGAGGATGAGATGGTTGGATGGCATCATTGACTCGATGGACATGAGTAAGCTCCAGGAGTTGGTGACGGACAGGGAAGCCTGGCGTGCTGCGGTCCATGAGTTCACAAAGAGTTGAACATGACTGAGCAACTGAACTGAACTGAATCAGAGACAAGCTTTTATGATTGATATTCTTATCATGCCCATTCTACAGATGAGAAAACTGAGGCAAGGAGCCATGATTGGCCAAGAACACGGGGCTGGTAAATCATAGCCAGATTTGAACTCAGGCATTTGGGCTCCCAGGCTTTTGTTGAAGCCATTGCTCTACTGTTTTTCTGGACATCACAGGAGAGTAAGGCTGAAAGGGTCTTGAGATCCCACCTATGTTTGTTTCCCACACCCCGATCCCTTTGACCACAGCAGCACTGATCACAAACAGAGATGCCCATGTCCGTTCATGGAGAGTCAGAGTCAGGTGGTCCGTCATGAGGCCCCGAGAACAGGTTTTTTTTTTTAACCAATGGCCTGAATGATTTCTCTACCATTGGCCTGAATGATTTTTCTGACCAGACACTAACCTAATTTCACCTGATTTACGCTAAATTTTATAGGTGACAAAAGCAACTTGGAGGAATTAAGAGAAGGGATCACCTGGCCAGTTGGGGCTGAACCAACCCCAGGAGCGATGACCCTGGCTCTCTCAGCCTTCTCCTTTCCCATCATCCTGCCAGCTGTTTGAGAGTAGCCTTCTTAGAAGGAGCTCGAGCAAACATTGCTTTTGCTGGCTCTGACTTCTGAGGCAAAGCTGAAGAACCTCTGTAGATCCAAACAAATTAGTTCCCTTTCTGGGTTGGTCCTGAGTCTGTTGGTCCACTGGTGCAGCCGGTGCTCAAACACGTCCTGTGGTTTGAGGGCCTTTAAGGGACACTCAGTCACTGCCCAGTTCACCATGGTTCTGAAATTCCCGCCATTAGAGTCAAGAAGGCTCTGAAATGCATATGGGTTACTTAGGAATGCAGGATGCCCATGGCTGCTAGGACGTTTGTTCATCCACAGAGCCAAACTTTAAAGGGTTGAGGTTAAGGACAAGCTATACTTTGATAGAGAGTGACAAAGAAGAAGGACCTTCCCTGGTGGCTCAGTGGTAAAGAATGAAAGAGAGAGAAGTTGCTCAATTGTGTCCGACTCTTTGTGACCCCCTGGACTGTAGCCTACCAGGCTCCTCTGGCCATGGAATTTTCCAGACAAGAGTCCTGGAGTGGGTTGCCATTTCATTCTCCAGAGGGTCATCCTGACCCAGGGATTGAACCTGAGTCTCCCTCATTGCAGGCAGATGCTTTACCATTTGAGCCACCAGGGAAACCCCTCGTGGTAAAGAATCTTCCTGCCAATGCAGAGACAAGGAGTCAATCATGCCATGGAGCAACAGAGTCCACGAGCCACAACTACTGAGCCTGTGCTCTAGAGCCTGGGAGCTGCAACTACTGAAGCCCACGTGCCTAGAGCCTGGGCTCCGCATCAAGAGAAGTCATGGCACCCATGCAGTGCCACTAGCGAGTAGCCCCCGATCTCTGCAGCTAGAGAAAACAGACCACCCAGCAATGAAGGCCCAGCACAGCCAAAAAGAAAGAGAAAGAAGGTGAAAGTTTGAAGTCTGAGTGTTGCCCCAGAGGCAGAGCCAGATGGAAACTAGGTTTCAGGGGTTGGGAGGAAGCCACCAAAGATTGGCCACCACAAAGCATCAGAGCATGGCTTGGGACCTTACTAGCAGCAGAGTGCTAGTAACTGGTGTGTTTTCTGGTACTTGAGAAATAAGTTCCCTTGGATGGAGACAGTACTGATGTATCTACTATATAATTCTCTATTGGAGTAGCTCACTCTAGAGATTTCCTTGAACAACACACAGACTATGGGAAAGACTGACTTCAGGTTGTATATATTTTTAAGCTGAGAACTTGAGAACAATTCCAAATAACACTTGCCTCACATGTGGGTGACAAATAGATTCAAGGGATTAGATCTGATAGACAGAGTGCCTGAAGAACTATGGATGGAGGTTCGTGACATTGTACAGGAGGCAGTGATCAAGACCATCCCCAAGAAAAAGAAATGCAAAAAGGCAAAATGATTGTCTGACGAGGCCTTACGAATAGCTGAGAAAAGAAGAGAAGCTAAAGGCAAAGGAAAAAAGGAAAGATATACCCATTTGAATGCAGAGTTCCAAAGAATAGCAAGGAGGGATAAGAAAGCCTTCCTCAGTGATCAATACAAAGAAATAGAGCAAAACAATAGAATGGGAAAGGCTAGAGATCTCATCAAGAAAATTAGAGATACCAAGGGAACATTTCTTGCAAAGATGGGCTCAATAAAAGACAGAAATGATATGGACCTAACAGAAGCAGAAGATATTAAGAAGTGGTGGCAAGAATACACAGAAGAACTGTACAAAAAAGATCTTCATGACCCAGATAACCATGTTGGTGTGATCACTCACCTAGAGCCAGACATCCTGGAATGTGAAGTCAAGTGGGCCTTAGAAAGCATCACTATGAACAAAGCTAGTGGAGGTGATGGAATTCCAGTTGAGTTATTTCAA
Organism: Tragelaphus eurycerus; assembly: GCA_935064755.1. Taxonomy (NCBI): domain Eukaryota; kingdom Metazoa; phylum Chordata; class Mammalia; order Artiodactyla; family Bovidae; genus Tragelaphus; species Tragelaphus eurycerus. The sequence goes on along the minus strand of CAKXYN010000034.1, from coordinate 2,052,139 downwards.
ATCCTAAAAGATTATGCTGTGAAAGTGCTGCACTCAATATGCTAGCAAACTTGGAAAACTCAGCAGTGGCCACAGGACTGGAATGGGTCAGTATTCATTCCAATCCCAAAGAAAGGCAATGCCAAAGAATGTTCAAACTACTGCACAATTGCACTCATCTCACATGCTAGCACAGTAATGCTCACAATTCTCCAAGCCAGGCTTCAGCAATATGTGAACCGTGAACTTCCAGATGTTCAAGCTGGATTTAGAACAGGCAGAGGAACCAGAGATCAAATTGCCAACATCCGCTGGATCATGGAAAAAGCAAGAAAGTTCTGGAAAAATATCTACTTTTGCTTTATTGACTATGCCAAAGCCTTTGACTGTGTGGATCACAACAACCTGTGGAAAATTCTGAAACAGATGGGAATACCAGACCACCTGACCTGCCTCCTGAGAAATTTGTATGCCGGTCAAGAAGCAACATTTAGAACTGGACATGGAACAACAGACTGGTTCCAAATAGGAAAAGGAGTTCGTCAAGTCTGTCTATTGTCACCCTTCTTATTTAACTTACATGCAGAGTACATCATGCAAAATGCCAGCTGGATGAAGCACAAGCTAAAGTCAAGATTGCTGGGAGAAATATCAATAACCTCAGATATGCAGATGACACCACCCTAATGGCAGAAAGTGAAGAACTAAAGAGCCTCTTGATGAAAGTGAAAGAGGAGAAAGAAAAAGCTGGCTTAAAACTCAACATTCAGAAAACTAAGATCATGGCATCCAGTTCCATCACTTCAGGGCAAATAGATGGAGAAACAATGGAAACAGTTACAGATTTTATTTTTTGAACTCCAAAATCACTGCAGATACTGACTGTAGCCATGAAATTAAAAGACACTTGCTCCTTGGAAGAAAAGCTAGACAGCATATTGAAAAGCAGAGACATTTGCCAGCAAAGGTCCATCTAGTCAAAGCTGTGGTTTTTCCAGTTGTCATATGTGGATGTGAGAGTTGGACCATAAAGAAAGTTGAATGCCGAAGAAGTGATGCTTTGGAACTGTGGTGTTGGAGAAGACTCTTGAGAGTCCCTTGGACTGCAAGGAGATCCAACCAGTCCATCCTGAAGAAAATCAGTCCTGAATATTCATTGGAAGGACTGATGCTGAAGCTGAAACTCCAATACTTTGGCCACCTGATGGGAAGAACTGACTCACTGGAAAAGACCCTGATGCTGGGAAAGATTGAAGGTGGGAGGAGAAGGGGATGACAGAGGATGAGATGGTTGGATGGCGTCACTGACTCAATGGACATCAGTTTGGGTAAACTCTGGAAGTTGGTGATGGACAGGAAGGCAGTCCATGGGGTCACAAAGAGTCAGACACGACTGAGGGACTGAACTGAACACACAAGGATAGTAGTGACCCCACGATATAACATCCCTGCCACAGGCCTGTGTTTATTTCTTCTGTTCAGCAAGGCAGGCCCTTCTCACCCACAGTCCCCAGTGTAGTCATACCTTCCTACCCTCTGGAAGGGATGGCTGAAACCCAGGCAGGAGACAATCTGTTTCATGCCTTCATGAAAAATCACTGAGTTCCCAGTTCTGAAAAGTCATCCTGGAATATATTTTAGGAAGAAATTTCCTTCACCCTCCATAGAAAATCAACCAAACTATTCAAAGACTGATAGATTGCATCACCTCCAAGTATTCTCCAAAGGATTTGGGTTTTTGACACCTCCCTCCCCAATCCCCTTGGTCTTCCCTGGTGGCTCAGTGGGTAAAGAATCTACCCACAATGAAGAAGATACAGGAGACATTGGTTTGATCCCCGGATCAGGAAAAGCCCCTGGAGTAGGAAATGACAACCCACTCCAGTATTCTTACTTGGAAAATCCCATGGGCAGAGAAGCCTGGTGGGTTACAGTCCATGGGGTCACAAAGAGTTGAACACAGCTGTGCGACTGAGCACACACACATCCATCCCCTTGCTAGAATGCTAGTGTGACATGGGTTCAGATGCTCACAGGAGGCAAATCGGTAAAGTCATGAGTGACACAAGCCAGGCAGAGGCCATTGTGACTCTGAGAGTTCATTTCACATCCAAGGAAATAAAATGAAAAAGCAAAATAGTTTTTTTTAAAGACACATGTCCTCTGACTCCAAATCTTTTTCCTTAGGCCGGGTGTATTCATTTCCTAGAGCTGCCCTAGCGAACTTCCACAGATCACAGGCTGAAAGCTACAGGTATTTATTATCTCACAGGTCTGAGGCCAGGGGTTTGAGATTCAGGTGTTGGCAGGGCCGCACTCACTCTGAAGCCTCTCGGAGAGAATGTTTCTCAGCCTCTTCCAGCTTCTGGTGGCTCAGGCATTCCTTGGTCTATGGCTTTTTAACTCCAATCTCTGCCTTCAACTTCTTTTTAACTTTTTTTCCCTCCATTTTTAAAAACTTTCTTTTTAATTGGAGGGTAATTGCTTTACAGTGTTGCATTGGTTTCTGCTGTACAGCAACATGAATCAGCTCTAAGTAGACATATATTGCCTCCCTCTTGACCCTCCCACCCCTGCCACATCGCACCCCTCTAGGTTGTCACAGAGCACTGAGCTGAGTGCCTTGTGTCGGCAGGTTCCCACCAGCTACCTAATTTACATATGGCAGTGGATATACGTCAGGGCTACCCTCTCCATTCATCCCACCTTCTTCCCCCTCTGTGTCCACATGTCTGTTCTATGCATCTGCATCTCTATTCCTGCCCTGAAAATATGCTCATCAGTACCGTTTTTCTAGATTCCACACATATGCCTTAATATACGATATCTGTTTTTTGACTTACTTCCCTCTGTGTAACAGGCTCTAGGTTCAGCATGGCTGTGTAACTTCAGTCTCTGCCTCCATCTTCTTTTTCAGGCTCCTGCTTCTCATCTCCTTCTCTGTGTGTCTCTCTCCTCTTCTGTATCTCATGATGACAGTTCCTTGGACTCAGGGCTCACCTACATAATCGAGGATGATCTTAATTTGATTACATCTGCAAAGACTCTTTTTCTAATAAGGTTGCTTTGAGGGCCACCATTCAGCCCATACCAGACTAGAGTAGAGGGGAAAGAATAAATGAGCCATCGTCCATTTGCAGGTGGATCTCAGCCATGTAATTCCCTTTCTCTAATTTCTAAGAGTAATTTGCATGCACATTTGTTCTTTTACTCTTATTGGCCACATCTCTCCTTAAAGCTTCTGCATCGACATCCGTGGTCAGTATATGCGGACTAAGGATTGAGGATACCTTGAGCGCTAAAGTCCTTTTTAAAAAATACTTGCTTATTTTTTTGGCTGTACCGATTCTTAGCTGCAACATATGGGATTTTCGTTGCAATATGCGAACTCTTTAATTGGAGCATGTGGGATCTAGTTCCCTGACTAGGCATCGAACCTGGGCCCCCTGCACTGTTAGCTCGGAACCTTAGCCACTGGACCAGCAGGGAAATCCTGGGAAGCTATAGTCTTGACTCACAGTAGAAGAAACTACAGTCTTCTTCATTGATCCCGGCATCCCTCATCACTTTTCATATATATGGAGCAGAACATCTTTCTACCTTTGAGTCCATTCTCTACTCTTTCCTTCCCCCAAACTCTCCCCCAACCATTAATCCCAGGACTGTCTCATCCTCATTCCAGAAGGGCTCCTAACACACTGTAGCCAGCATCAGAATTACCAGGTGGATCTGTTCAAGCACAGATGGCTGGCCTCAACTCCTAAAGTTCCCGATTCAGCAGACCTGGGGCAGGGCTGAGCGTTTGCATTTTGCCCAGGTGGTGCTGATGCTGCTGGTCACCATGCCAAGCCCTGCTCTAGCTCTGCACCATTCTCCTCTCCCTTCTGGTCATGTGCACTTATCACCCCACCCCACAGGAAGACCACACCCACCATCCTCTTCTCCCTAAGGTCACTTCCTCAAACCCATCTGTTGGAGTTACCTCCACACAACTGGGTTTCCTAGGTGCGCAGTGGTGAAGAATCTGCCTGTCATTGCAGGAGACACCAGGTTTGATCTCTGGGTCAGAAAGATCCCCTGGAGGAGGAAATGGCAACCTTCTGCAGTATTCTGGCCTGGGAAATCCAAGTAAAGAGGGACCTGGCGGGCTACCGTCCACAGGGTCGCAAAGAGTCAGACACAGCGCAGCACACTACTGGAGCCATAATGGATCTGGCTTGCCTCCTCCACCCAGGGACTCCCACCTAACCATTTCACACCTTCAGTGATGATCAAAAACCTTTCCTCTCTTTCTCCACCCTCTGACTTCTTCAAGTCAAAGCTGAAGAAACCCACGTATGTAACTTGGACATATAATCGGAAAACAGGAAAATCTGGTTCCCAGCAGGGAACATGGCAGCCTTGGTGATAAACCTGACTTTGTTGTTATTCAGTCGCTAAATCGTGTCTGACACTTTGCGACCCCATGGACTGCAGCACGCCAGGCTTCTCTGTTCTCCATCTCTCCTGGAGTTTGATCAAATTCATGTCCATTGAGTCAGCGATGCTGTCTAACCATCTCATCCTCTGCTGCCCCCTTCTCCTTTTGCCCTCAATCTTTCCCAGCGTTGGGGTTAGATACTCTTAATGGACTAAGCAAGTGGGCAGTCTGGGGCTGGCTCCAGCCCAGTCTGGAACAATTACAGAGAAAACATCCAACCCCATGTCCACCCCCTCCTCCACCCATGCTCCTTCTGTCCTCACCAGACCCACGTGCCCCAGAGGGCTGCAACCCGTCTCCAGGGTGAGCGTCCAGATGCCAGGAGACCATCTTCCCAGGATGTTGAGCAACACTTGGTGAAGTATTTCCAGCATTCATGCACTCCCCCAATGGCCTGCAAGACATTTTCTCGAAGGAATTTCAACACACATAACTAGCGCTTTGTTCCAATGTGAATGAGGGTTTGTCCGGGTGCCAGTGTTTCACCATACAGGAGATTAGCAAACATGAACTGAAGCCTCTTAGCAGGCACGTTACAGGCTTCACAATCTTTCTTCATATTATGCACAAATGTCAAATCGGTCTAGAAAAAAAATCAAGGGTGTTGGGGGGTGGGAAGGTGTCAGTCCTTTTCAGAGAGCTAATTAATCTAGACGATCTGCTGTCATAGACCTTTTAATGTCAAGTGCCGGCCATCAGTTTTGCTAATGATGGTTTGAGCTAAGTGTGAACTGTGTACTTTGGTCTGAATCCTGCTAACAGTGTGTTGATCTAAAGCTCATCACACTTTCCCCTTCTGGCCACATAAGTGAAATAAAAAAAAAAAAAAGTCAAGTGGTAATGGTTCTAGTTTACATATAGCTCTTATGTGCCAAGTAGACAGTTGACTTCTTGGTGAATGGAGACCCAAGTGGAAGGGAAGCTCTAACTTGCAGCTGGGTTGATGGAGTATAAGGGACCCTGGGAGGGTGGGTTGGAGGTCTGAGACAGGGCTGTCACATATCTAAGTTCCTTGTCCTGAGTTAGAAAGCTTTATTGAGGGATTTATAGTAGTTTGGTAGGGCTTCCTTGGGGGCTCAGACTATAAAGAATCCACCTGCAATGTGGGAGACCTGGGTTTGATCCCCGGGTTGGAAAGATTCCCTGGAGGAAAGCATGGCAACCCACTCCAGTATTCTTGCCTGGAGAATCCCATTGACAGAGGAGCCTGGCAGGCTACAGTCCACAGGGTCACGAAGAGTCTGACATGACTGAGCAACTAAGAATAGCACAGCATAGAAGTTTGGTAGGGCTGCCATAACAAAGTACCACAGACCAGGTGGATTAAACAACAGACATTTATTTTCACAAGGTTCTGAAGGCTCAAAGTTCAAGATCAAGGTTATTTCTTCAGAGGGTTCTCTCCCAGGCTCACAGGTGGCTCTGTGTCCTAGTTGTCTCTTCATATAGAGACCCCATTCATATTGGCTTAGTGTACATTCCTGTGATGTAATTTTACTTAATTACCTCTTTAAAGACCTTATCTCTAAATATAGTCACATTCTGAAGACTAGGGGTTTAAATTTCAACATACTAGTTTTGGGAGGACACACTTCATCCCATAAATGTATGATTCATTTAAAACATTTACCACACTTCATTGATTGTATGATGTATTTTGTTTCACATTTTAACATCTGGGAAATCAGGCCACATCTAACAATCTGGTGCTCAGATATTGGTGGATACTTTTCTGTATTAGTGGTGCATGAAGTAAAGTGAAAGTGAAGTCGCTCAGTCGTGTCTGACTCTTTGCGACCCCATGGACCGTAGCCTATCAGGCTCCTCTGTCCATGGGATTTTCCAGGCAAGAGTGCTGGAGTGGATTGCCATTTCCTTCTCCAGGGGATCTTCCCAACCCAGGAACCGAACCCGGGTCTCCTGCATTGCAGGCAGACGCTTTACCGTCTGAGCCACCAGGGAAGCCCATGAAGGAAAGGTACACCTTCCAAGGGATGACATCTTGGATTTGATGAAGTATAATAGTCCTCACAGCACACCATTAAGTTAGCTGCTATTTTTACCCCTGTTTTATAAATTAGGAGAGTGAGGTGTACAGGTTAAGCAAGTTCCCCAAGAACACCTCACCCAAATCCTAAACATTCATTCCTAATTCATTCCTGATTTCTCTTCCCTCTTTAACCCTTCTGTCTCATCTCACTCTCTGTTGATGACCTTGCTTCTTATTTCCTGAGAAGACTTATGTGTGCAGGAGAGGACCACAAACACTACCAACCCATCTACCTCCTCCCACATCTGCACTAAGTACCTTGCCTCCCACCTGGCCTGGATGGAGTGTGACTGGGGAATGGGTGGCTGAGCTGGAGGAGAGGAGGTCACAGGACTGGAGAGGCCAGGGTAGGGGAAAGACCAAGTATGTATAGGAACCCAGAAATCACCAAACATTCAGATTAGAGAAAGATCAAAAAGAGTAACAGCAAACCAGGAGCTAAGAAACCTAAGATATAAGGGGGAAGTGGCCCCCTTCATCCAAGTCAACAGTGATGAAGGGTGCTGAGTGACACAAGCTGATATTAATGTCAAAGCTGGTGATCTGTAGCAAGGGGAGGAAGAAAAGGGCCTTAAGGGTCCAGGGGCATCGTAGCAAACACTGAACTCTCCTCTAGGCCCGGGGCTACAAAGACTACAGGAGAAAAATAGTCACTTCTTGAAGGGCTCCTGGGGAAGCCCATCCTCAGGGGAGATTCAGGCAAAGAGGAGAGATGATGGTATGTGGGATTTTGCTTGATGAATTGCGGAGACATGGTAGAAAAGATTCAATAGTTAGGAAGCTGAAAGAGATGGAGATAGAATAGTGGGTACTCAGAACCTATAGGGATTAGAGGGTGGGAGATGGGGGATGACCTGAGAGGCTGAAGCTTCTTAGGATAACCTGGGATGCAGGGCAGGCTGAGATTAATCCTACTGGACTCAAGACAAATAGACGAAGTCCCCGACATACGAACAAGTTTCGTTCACTCTGAGAGCACATCTTAAGTCCAATTTGAAAGTCCAACAAAATTAGCTTAGGTACCCAACTAACACAATCAGTTATGTAGTACTTACTGTAATAGGTTTGAGCTTCCCAGGTGGCACTAGGGGTGAAGTGCCAATGCAGGAGATGCAAGAGACACAGTTTCCATCCCTGAATCAGGAAGATCCCCAGGAGGATGGCAACCTGCTCCAGATTTTGCCTGCAGAATCCCATGGACAGAGGAGTCTGGTGGGCCACAGTCCATGGGGTCACCATGAGTCAGACACAACTGAAGCGACTTAGCACATGATAGATTTATAATACTTTTCACAAAAATAACACATACATAAAAACAAACAAAAATAGAGAAAACATTTTTAGTCTTATGGTATAATACCTTAAAAGTACAGTAGTACAGTACAACAGCTGGCATACTGGGGCTGGCATGCACAGTTACATCTTTGAAAGTTTGCAACTTGAAGGTTCATATGTAGGAAATTCCTTTATTGGTGATGAAGCTGTAACTATTGAATGGTAGGGATGGGTGAGGCCCTCAGGCCCCCTCTGGAGCCCCAGGATGGTGGAATAGAAGGCTTAGGGAGGCCAGGTCTTAATTCCTGAGCTTGGGGATCATTCTTAATACCTGTAAGTGACTCTGAGTTTGTATATGAAGTTCTAGACATTTGGAGACGCCATGTTACTCCAGGACCAAGTCTTCTCTTGACCTCTGTCAGTAGAGAATGGAAGATTTGTTGTGTTGGTTTTTTTTTTAATGAATTTTGCAAATAGTATTAACCTCATTATATCTGATGGAATCAAAAATAATAAGAATGTTGAAGGTCCTTGTAAGAAGAGGTGGAATTTCCAATGAAACTAATATAGAAATAAGAATATTGACAGTAGTGAGAAAATGTCAAATGTTGGTGGTTTGGAGACACTTTGAACTTGCAAACAACTAGATCTAAGAAGGACCTGAAAACCAAAGTGAAATAGTGGTTTTCAGGGGATGCGGGGGAGGGAGAAATGGGGAGTTGTTAAGCAATGGGCGTAGTAAAGTTTCAGTTAAGCAAGGTGAATAAGTTCTCCAGATCTGGCGCGCAACATTTATTTACAGTCAACAAGATTGTTTTGCTCCCCTGGTGGTTCAGATGGTAAGGAATCTGCCTTCAATGAGGGAGACCCAGGTTCAATCCTTGGGTCAGGAAGATCCCCTGCAGAAGGAAATGGCAACCCACTCCAGTATTCTTGCCTGGAGAATCCCGTGGACAGAGGAACCTGGTGGATTACAGTCCATGAGATCACACAGAATTGGACACAAATGAAGCGACTTAGCATGCACGTACCATAATACAATAAAATTCTAACAAAAGAATAACATTATAAATCTAACCTGTTCATACGTAAAGAAACTTCAGTACACTCTGTGTGTTCACTGGTCAATATTTTGACACAATATATCCTGCATGCAAGATGCAGATAATAGAACTTAGCTATGATTGCAAGCCAACTTTAATTCCACATAACTTGCTTCTCTACATTGCTTTCTGATGTAAATGCAATAAAAGGAAGAGAAGAAAACCTGTTTAGACGATAAAACTCTGACCTCCAAGCACTTATTGTCAGAATCCTACAGTGATGAATCAAAAATCAGGATGTAAGGAAATCAGCTAATCCAATCAGCCTCATTCTTCCATTTCAGAGGAGAGTTTACACTCACAGGATACTTGTATATCATTTTGTGAGAGGGCTTCCCAGGTGGTGCTAGTGGTAAAGAACCTGCCTGCCAATGCAGGAGACATAAGAGACTGAGGTTTGGTCAGGAAGATCCCCTGGAGGAGGACATGGCAGTTCACTACCGTATTCTTGCCTGGAGAATCCCATGGGCAGAGGAGCTTGGCTGCCTACAGTCCATAGGGTAGCACAGAGTCAGATACAACTGAAGTGACTTAGCATTTTGTGAGATCTTAGTTGTCTTTTGTTTAAATTGCAAGTGCCTTCCTCTTGTTTTCTTAAGAAAGTGTTAGTCGCCCAGTCGTGTCTGACTCTTTGCATAGACTGTATGCAAAGACTATATTCTGCCATAGACTATATTCCCCATGGACTGTATTCTGCCAGGCTCCTCTGTTCATGGGATTCTCCAGGCAAGAATACTGGAGTGGGTTGCCATGCCCTCCTCCAGGGGATCTTTCCGACCCAGGGACTGAACATATGTCTCCCACACTGTGGACAGGTTCTTTACCATCTGGGCCACCAGGGAAGCCCCCTGACTCTGTGACACCTGTTTAGACATCCCAAGACCAAATAGCTCTCTGGTTTACCTATCTCATAATAACAGTGATTGAAAATTAATTGTGTCCTGGTTGCTTTAGTTATAAACCTATAATTTTTCCCTGATAAGCTAAGGAGATGTGGGTATTACTCATGTGTCTACTCCTAGCTCTTTGCCCGGTGTCCAGCGCATATTAGGGCTAAAAAGAAAAAAATGCCTGTTGGCCTGAACTTGAGATTTCACAAGTAGAAGCCCAAGTAAATAAGGTCAGAACTACATAGTGCGACTTTAGGAGGCTGGAAGTTTTCCTCCCAAGGATTCTGGGGCAAGATTTTAATACCCACTACTCGATTTATTCAGAGTATCAGCGCCAATACTACGGTTCCCCAGGAGCAGCCCAGTCTATGGTCAGGACGGAAGGACAGAGGCAAAGACGGTTCAACCAGAGGGAAACTTCAGAGGAAGGAAATGGGCTACAGAGAAGATAAGAGAGCAACCTCGTAACTGTATTATTAACTTGCAAGTCATCTTACACCATCCTCCCCCCGCCCCACCCAATTCTGTTGTTTAAGCCTGTTGCCCCATAATTTAGAAAATGAAATCACTTCTCACCTTGCAGTGCATTTAACACACATTTAGAGGAGGGAGGTCAGGCTCTTTAATGCCAACTCTCCTTTCACAACCTGGAGATAAAAATCAGAACTCATCTCACCTTTCACTGACTTGTACCGGTTGCTTTGAACAGGAGGCTGCCACCCCAGCAATAAAGTGACGCCCACCTCCTAACAGGGAACGAGCAAAATGAAGTTCTCTGCTGTTCACATCAAGGCCACTGTCATTGATGCTGCATGCAGATGGATGCACTTTTCAAATAGAGGCTCCAAGGGCGATTCAAGATGTGCTAATATCTCTGTGAGGATGGATGGCTCCACTCACAGGGTCGCGGCTGATATTGATAACCTGGTACCAGGCTGGGCTTTTCCTTGACAGCGTTGTCTGCTGTGAGAATCTAGGGCTGCAAATAAAACACCAGAATAGTTATGGGTGTCTTTCCAGTTGTTTTATGTGTCCTCAAGCCTGTGTCTTCTAGACTGTGTGGTCCAGACTGTGCCCTCTAAAATATGTCCTCCAGCCTAGGTCCTTGAGGTTGAGACCAGACACCCACCCTTCTTCCCTCTCCTGTTCTTTTCCTTCTTCCTTTCCCCCACCTAGCGCCTTAATGTTTGACAAGGTTAAGAGATGAACAGTCCTCAGGTCAATCTAGTTAATTCACTTGGTGATCTTCAGATCGTGCACCTTGGCAACCTAGGACAGCCAAGACAGTTTGCAGGAGTTTCCCATGGAATATTTTCCACCAGATGAAGATACGATTGTCCAGTAAACTTTGTTAAAAGCCATTTCCTGGGTCAAGATTCTGCCTAAGATTTCCTTTGAAAAAGAGTTGTCTACCACTAAAACATTTTTAATCCACTGTTCTAGTTACAAACTGCTGCACTAAAAATAAACGTGACACTCAATTATGGTTAAGGAACAACTCTTTAAAAAAAGGAACAACTCTGAAGCCAGGACTATGAGGCTCTTTGCTTTATAGACAGAGAACTCACAGTTACCAATGGCATAGATTTTTATGGATATAGACAACCTGCAGTAAGCCTCACACTGGGCGGTGTGCTGAAGACACAAAGATAAATCTTATTTATTCCTGATGTAAGGAGCTTCCAGTCTAGTATTTTATATTTGAAATTAAAATTGTATTAACATTTTTTCACAATGCTTAATAAAAGTGCTCCGTAAAAAGAGCTCTAGGTTCATCATGAGGTGTTCTGAGTTCTAGGCCAACCTCTCTGTGTCTGGTCAAACCTCAGTTTCTCATTGGTGATGAGTGAGTGAGTGAGCGAAGTCGCTCAGTTGTGTCCGACTCTTTGCGACCCCACGGACCGTAGCCCACCAGGCTCCTCTGTCCATGGGATTTTCCAGGCAAGAGTACTGGAGTGGGTTGCCATTTCCTTCTCCAGGAGATCTTCCTGACCCAGGGACTGAATCCAGGTCTCCCACATTGTAGGCAGATGCTTTACAGTCTGAGCCACCAGGGAAGTCCTCATTGGTGATACGTGGCTAGTAACTCACTAAGTTACTATGAAGAGCCAGTGAAACACTGGGTGTAAAATTATTCTGTAAGTTCAAGTGCTATGCAAATATAAAGCATGCTGTTGGGGACCTTCCTGGTGGTCCAGTGGTTAAGAATCCCTCTTCCAGTGCAGGGGACATGGGTTCGAACCCTGGTTGGGGAGCTAGGATCCCACATGCCACAGGGCAACCAAGCCCAAGCGCCACAACTAGAGAAGCCTTGGTGCCTCATCTACTGAGCCCGTGGACTCTAGGTCCCATGAGCAGCAACTAAAGAAGCCTCACCACATGCAGCTTGAAGACCCAGTGCAGGTAAAGAAAAAAAAATTTTTTTTACTTTACTTTAAATAAGCATTGTTTATTGTATCTTGAATTTTTCTCAGAAGACCTCAGAGTGAGGAAGCCCAGAAGGGCCTGGTTCATCCTGACTCACCCTGAGCCCAGCAGCTACCTGACCATAGGACGGTGGCAACAGCAGAGGTCTTGACAGAACTCCTACCTCAGGCTCTACCCTGTACAAACTCTGTGACCTCAAGCCAGTGACTCCCCCTCTGTAAGTCTCAACTTCCTCATCACTAAAATGAAGCGAAAGTCATTCAGTTGTGTCCAACTCATTGTGGCTGCATGGACCATACAGTCCATGGAATTCTCTAGGCCCGAATACTGGAGTGGGTAGCCTTTCCTTTCTCCAGGGGATCTTCCCAACCCAGGGATTGAATCCTGGTCTCCCACATTGCAGGCGGATTTTTTACCAGCTGAGCCACCAGGAAAGCCCATCACTAAAGCAGGACCTCATTTCCTCCTTAGGACACTGCTATGCATGCGATAAAGTGAATAATGCATGTAACATGCCTGGTTCAGGGCCTGGCACATGGAAGCTCCTGGAAAGAAATGCTGTCTGTCAGCCTCCCCAGCTCCCGGCACTCTGCCATATGGCTCCATTCCATCCAACCTTCTTCATGGTTGTCCACTGCTTGGGAAAAAGATCGAAAGAAGGCATCCAGGCTCTGCAGTCCAGGTTCATTTCACTAGAGCTTCTCTTAAGCCAAACTTACCACCACATGAGAATGTTTTCAAGCAGGTAAGCTATCCAGAAGATGTTCTGTGTACCCAGGTCCCTCAACAGATACTTATCAATTGCCCTCTGTGAGCCGCTCACAGGCACTCCTGGAGTGAGAGCCATTTTGGGAAAGAATTGGTCATTTATTTCTTTGGCAAGAGCTTTGGAGCTCCGAGAACAGTCTGTTCCTGATAAGCCTGTCAGAAGACAGCTGTTTCCAGGGCCAAGTGGTGAGGAACAAAAGGGCATCTCAAGTCTGAGCCAGGGGCCACTGGCAGCCTCCCGGGCAGCAGAATTCTGCCGGTTTAGCATTGACACAAGCAGGAAGCCAGCCCAACCCACCGGACCACACTTAAGGTTCTTTGCGTGCCAAGAACATGGGGCATTCAATGAAATCCAGCTGTGCACCTGGACGGCAGAGGGTGATAGCACTGTGGCCGTGGCCACTGTCCCCAGGGCCCTAGCGTCCTCTATGTCATTTGTATTTAAAAGGTTTGCGGCTATCCACTCCAGGATGCTTGCCTGGGAAGTCCCATGGACAGAGGAGCCTCGTGGGGCTACAGTCCATGGGGCCGCAAAGAGTCAGACACCACTGAGCGACTAACACTTTCACTTTCCAAGCTAGCTGTAGGCCGTGAGAAATACTATGTAATCACCTCGGAGAAGGAAGGGGAAGCGGCCCATGTGCCTAAGAAGAATGCTGCCAGGCGCTTGCTTTGAAACTGAACGTGGATGCCTGTCAAGAGTCGTTCATCTTGGAAGCTCATCCATACCACCACAGGGTAGACCCTGCCTGTTCTCTGTGGCCAATCCTTGAGCTCTCCAGGCCGCAGACAAAGTTTATATGATAACAGACACCAGTCTGAACATTCAATCAGACCTCACAGCGGATTCCTCGGTCAATTAAGACCTCAGGGAGGCAGCCAGACAACCTACAAGTTCAGTGACTTAACTCAGGAAGTGACTTGAGCATCTCACTTTAAAAAAAGAAGATTGGAATCAAATGAAAAGACATTCATTCAGAATTTCTAGAAAGTTTGGATCCCTAAACTCTTATGTTAGCAGTAATGGCTTTAATAACTCAAGAAGTTACCAATTCTTAAAAAGTTGTTTAGTTGCGAAGTTGTGTCTGACTCTTTGTGACCCCAGGGACTGTAACCCACCAATGCTCCGCTGTCTGTGGGATTTCCCAGGCAAGAATACTGGATGGGTTGCCATTTCCTTTTCCAGGGGATACACCCAACCCAGGTATTGAACCTGCATCTCCTGCTTTAGCTGGTGGGTTCTTTACCACTGAGCCATCAGGGAAGCCCAGTTCTTAAAAAGAACTAAGTGCGAATACAGCTAAACCGAATAATCCCTGATGACAGCTCTTATCTTGGTTTTAACCCATGTAAGTTTATTTAAAGTACATGCAGAGTACATCATGCGAAATGCCAGGCTGGATGAAGCACAAACTGGAATCAAGACTGACGGGAGAAATATCAATAATCTCAGATACACAGATGACAACACCCTTATGGCAGAAAGTGAAGAGGAACTAAAGAGCCTCTTGATAAAAGTGAAAGAAAAGAGTGAAAAAGCTGACTTAAAATTCAACATTCAAAAAACTAAAACCACAGCATCACTTCATGGCAAATGGGTGGAGAAACAAATTATATTTTTGGGCTCCAAAATCACTGCAGATGGTGACTACAGCTATGAAATTAAAAGACACTTGCTCCTTGGAAGAAAAGCTATCACCAATCTAGACAGCATATTAAAAAGCAGAGACATTACTTTGCCAACAAAAGTCTATATAGTCAAAGCTATGATTTTTTCAGTAGTCATATATGGATGTGAGAGTTGGACCATAAAGAAAGTTGAACACCAAAGAAGTGATGCTTTGGAACTGTGGTGCTGGAGAAGACTCTCGAGAGTCCCTTAGACTGCAAGGATATCCAACCAAGTCCATCCTGAAGAAAATCAGTCCTGAATATTCATTGGAAGGACGGATGCTGAAGCTGAAACTCCAGTACTTTGGCCACCTGTTGGGAAGAACTGACTTATTGGAAAAGACCCTAATGCTGGGAAAGATTGAAGGCTAGAGGAGAAGGGGATGACAGAGGATGAGATGGGTAGATGGCATCACAGACTCGATGGACATGAGTTTGAGCAAGCTCTGGGAGCTGGTAATGGACAGGGAAGCCTGGCATGCTGCAGTTCATGGGGTCACAAAGAGTCGGACACAATTAAGAGACTGAACTGGTTAGACACAGACAGGTTAAAACCCTCTCTTAGCCACATGGGAACCAAAACATTATTAGGTGTTTCTCAGTACAATTCTACATCAACTAAGTTTTGTAAAAACCCATGCAAAATTAATGCAGAAACCTTCATTAAAGTGCAAGAAGGAGAGAAAAATGCCATAGGTGGTGGACATTGGGTTTGGGAAATTAAATTGCGGAACAGGATTTATTGGTGCAGATGAAGTCTTAACAAATAGTAAATTGTTCTCTTCTCCCCATTTTCTCTGAGTCTCAAACTCTAGAAGGCAGTGGAGTTCCAGGCACCAGTTGCTATATCAGGCAATCCACAACACACAGGAAGTGCCCACATACCTGTGCATGATTAACTCCACTACCTGGCAAGTGGATGTTAGGCAGTGAGTGGTGTGGTTTGCATTATTTCGAAGTGTAATCAGCTGGTGAGTGTGAATGAGGTCATAAATTCTGCTGTCTCATCATCCTTTTTGTCTATGTAAAGTCTTCTCAAAATCCTCCCCCAAGGATCTCAGAGTCCTGTGGGAATGTCTTTGATGTCTCTGAACAATTCTGGGCTTGCTCTTTCCCCACTGGGCATCCACCTGATCTCCACTGCGGAAAGGCTGCCCTCTTTGCCCAGGATCTGTCTTCCCATGTCTCCACACCTGCCCTGCCTCCCAGTGCTTCACATAAGAGCTGTGTTACTCTGGCCCTCACCATCTGAGAGCGAGGCTGGTCCCTGTAGAAAACAGAGATGAGGAGAAGGATGACTTTTCTCTCCCAGTGACACCCCTCCATTGTCACCATCTCTTCCTTTGGTCCCCTGGGTGTCTTAGCACCTAAAACTTTCTAGGCAAGGATCCCATTCTGGGTCCTGCTTCCAGGAAAAACAACTCACCTAAGGACACCTTGAGTTTAAGCTCATCCAGGACTACTCTGCTCTAAGAAACCCAGGAAGTCCACAAGGTAAGGCAAACTTTTGAGAGGAAGTTGGCAAGGGAGATGAGACTCGAACAGGATTTTGAGGCAGAGGAGCCAAATAGGCGGAAAAGAGGATGGGAGGTGTAACAAGAACTCCAGAACTCATGTCTGTCTAGTTATTGAGAAGAAGAAAGAGGAAATGATATTGGGAACCAATAGTTCCAGGGAGCCCAGCCCTGGACACGTTCTTTCCACATGTGTCATTTGATTTACTCTACAAACAACTTTATCAGTTCCTGGTATTCATGTTCTACAGAGGAGAAAACCAAATCTTTGACAGAGCAAATAATGGTCTTTGTTACACCATGGATTATACTTTGGGAAACACTCCTCAAAGGAGTTCTCCTTGCAAGAGTCAGCATTCTGGAAAACTCACAGGGGAGCTCCAAGCATCTCTTCTCTATGGCTAATGGGTGACTGTGGGCTGGGAGAATGTAGGCAGCTGTCTTCCTGGTGTCCCGCACACTGACTTTGGTCCACACCACACGGCTCCTTTGGGTACAGCCGAGCCTGCAAAGTCATTGTTGTTCCTTCTCAGATCAAGAGAGGTACAAGGTGCCAAACCCTAGAGAGCGAGCTTGGTGTTGGAAATATTTGACCTCCTCATTTTTCTATGAGCAGAGGAGCATGGGAGGAAAATAAAGCTACTAATGACTCCACTTCTCAATAGAACTATTTTATGTTGGAGCAGGTTCTTAGGAGACCCCCTTCCATGGCTTAGTTTGGATTGGTAGATCTAAATTCAGACTGGCAGGATTGTTCAAAGCTACTTAAAGTCCTCAATTATGACTGGGAATGGAATCCTGGAATGGGGATGAACCAGCAGGTTCTTGGGGTCCTAAGCCATTCATGCAGACAACCATGTACTGAGTGTCTTCTATGGGCAGGGCCTTTCTAGGTGCTGGGCTAAGGGCAGGGGGAGATGAGAAGATAAATAACTCAGGATCTTTCATACACTGCTGGTAGGAATATAAGGTAGTACAGACACCCTGAAAAATAATTTAGTAGTTTTCTTTAAAAACTAAATGCACACTTACCATATGATCCAGCAATCACATGCTTGGGCATTTATCCCAGAAAAATGAAAATGTATATACACACAAAAATGTGTACATGATTGTTCATACACGCTTTGTTTATAACAGACCCCCTAGACAGGACAACCAAAATGTCCTCCAACAGGTAAGCGATTAAACAAACTGTGGAACATCCATACTGTGGCATACTCTATCAGCAATAAAAAGAAATGAACAATGGATAACATGCCACCGCTTGGATGGATTTCAAGGATATTAAGCTGAGTGAAAAAAGCCCTTCTCAAAAGGTCACATACTGTATAATTCTATTTATCTAACATTTTCAAAATTAGAGTGATGGAAAACATTTGTGGTTTGGGCAAAGTAGGTGGGTTTTAACTATAAAGAGCTTGCACAGGGAGATTTTTGTGGTTGAAAGAACAATTCTGCACCTTGTGTATTAGATGCATAGTCTGGCATGTGCTAGAAAGATCTAGCATACACACTATCAGATCAGATCAGATCAAATCAGTTGCTCAGTCATGTCCGACTCTTTGCGACCCCATGAATCTCAGCATGCCAGGCCTCCCTGTCCATCACCAGCTCCCGGAGATCACTCAGACTCACATCCATCGAGTCAGTGATGCCATCCAGCCATCTCATCCTCTGTTGTCCCCTTCTCCTCCTGCCCCCAATCCCTCCCAGCATCAGAGTCTTCTCCAATAAGTCAACTCTTCGCATGAGGTGGCCAAAATACTGGAGTTTCAGCTTTAGCATCATTCCTTCCAAAGAAATCCCAGGGCTGATCTCCTTCAGAATGGACTGGTTGGATCTCCTTGCAGTCCAAGGGACTCTCAAGAGTCTTCTCCAACACCACAGTTCAAAAGCATCAATGCCAATTTCTTGGTTTTGATGTGTTATATTTATGCCACAAGTAACTATTGGAGCACACTCTTAAAAGTTACATAGGACTTTTCCATATTATCTTTGCAACTTCCTGTAAATATCTATTTCAAAATAAAAAGTTTTTTTAAAAACTTCAGTGTCCCTACCATCAAGTGAAAATCAATCTTTACTTCTGTCTCCTCGAAAGAACTTTGTTCCTGCCTCCATCCCACCCCCAAACAAAGCTTATCAAGTGACATCGTCAGAGTATCTTTCCTTCTGGAAACACTCAGCCTGGGTCCATCTATACCCACAACATTTTACAGACTCACCCACAACTCCACTCCTATACTCAAGTTTTAAAGGACAGGTATACCATTGGGTTAAAAAAAAAAAAAAATGCCAGTGATGAAACAAGGAAATACTCAGCTGTACTTTGCAAATCCCAAGCACAGTTCTCTCTGTATCCAAATGAACACGGAAGCGTGGATGGGAACAAAGATGACCCTGTAATCCAATCCTCTCTGTGCAAATAAGAGCATGTGAGCGGGGTAGTGTGCTCTAGACCAAAACCTTTGTTCAGGGAAGCCAGGGTCGAGCCTCAGCCTTTGACAGCCGTTTTTTTGTTGGAGGTCAGCAGCATCTCCAGATCTGAGGAGATGAACAAGCTACTAGAAAAGAATATTACAAATGCAGGATCAAAATCAAGGCTGCTTTTTTTGTGTGTGACAGCAAGTGAGAAACACCAGACCAGGGGTCAGAAGATTTGAATTTCAATCACAGCTCTGTAGCTCACTGGCTGTGAATTCCCAGGCAACGCATATAAACTCTTAGAGCCTCAGTTTTCCTATATTTAAATGAGAAGTGAGGATATTAATACCAGCCTGATGATCACAAAGCGTACTGAGATTCTAAATATAAAACATATTGGGAACTATGCTGTAAGCTGCTTACTGTATCACAAGAGAGTCCCATTGTTATTGGTATAATATTCTCCAGAACAATATATATATTTTAAAAATTCAAGTAATTTTTTTTTAATTCAAGTAATTTTGATTTTGTTTGCTTCCTGCCATTTCCCTCTATTGAAGGGAAAAGTAGCTACCTGCTGAACAGAAGACATTCCCAACAAAGAGATGGGCAATTATTCCTGAATTCTATTAAGACTCTAACTATCCTACTTGGACGGTATCTTATGCTTATGAAATAAGTCAGAAAGAGAAAGACCAGTATTCTAAGAGTTAACCTCTATGTGGAGAAGGCAATGGCACCCCACTCCCATACTCTTGCCCGGAAAATCCCATGGATGGAGGAGCCTGGTGGGCTGCAGTCCACGCGGTCACGAAGAGTCGGACACGACTGAATGACTTCACTTTCACTTTTCACTTTCATGCATTGGAGAAGGAAATGGCAACCCACTCCAGTGTTCTTGCCTAGAGAATCCCAGGGACGGGGGAGCCTGGTGGCCTGCCGTCTATGAGGTCGCACAGAGATGGACACGACTGGCGCAACTTAGCAGCAGCAGCAACTTCTATGTGGAATCTAAAAACTAAAACAAACTAGTGAATATACTGCTATATTTAAAATGGATAACCAACAAGGACCTACTGTACAGCACGTGAAACTCTGTTCAATGTTATGTGGCAGCCTGGATGGAAGGGGAGCTTGGGGGAGAATGGATACATCTATATGTCTGGCTGAGTCCCTTCTCTGTTCACCTGAAACCATCACAACATTGTTTGTTAATCAGCTATGCTGCTTCTGCTAAGTCGCTTCAGTCATGTCTGACTGTGCGATCCCATAGACGGCAGCCCGCCAGGCTCCTCTGTCCATGGAATTTTCCAGGCAAGAGTCCTAGAGTGGGGTGCCATTGCCTTCTCCAAATCAGCTATACCCCAATACAAAATAAAAAGTTAGAAAATAAACTAGTGAATGTAACAAGACAGAAACGGACTTGCCGAGAAGCAGCTAGTGGTTACCAGTGGGGAGAGGGAAGTGGGGAGGGGCAAAATCAGGCTAGGAGATTAAGAAGAACAAACCATTATGCATAAAATAGGGACTTCTCTGACAGTCCAGTGGTTGGGACTTCAACTTCTAATGCAGGAGGTATGGGTTCGATTCCTGGTCGGGGAGCTAAGATTCCACATGCCTGAGGCCAAAAAACCAAAACATAAGACAGAAGCAATATTGTAATACAGTCAATAAAGATTTTAAAAATAGTTCACATCAAAAAAAATCTTTAAAAAATAAAAAAAACTATGAGGATATATTTATAGCACAGAGAATATGACATATATTTCATAAAATATAGAGTACAACAAAAATATAGAGTACAACCTTTAAAAATTGTGAATCATTATGCTGTATACCTGAAACTTAGATAATATTGTAAATCAGCAGGTGTGATCAGTCATTTGGTCGTGTCTGACTCTCGGCAACCCCATGGACTACATGTAGCCTCCTAGACTCCTCTGCCCATGGAGTTTACCAGGCAAGAATACTGGCATGGGTGGCCATGCCCTTCTCCAGGGGAATCTTCCTGACCCAGGGATCAAGCCTGCATCTTCTACTTGGCAGGCTTTACCTCTGTGCCACCTGGGAAGCCCAAATCAACCATCAGATCAGATCAGCTGCTCAGTCGTGTCCGACTCTTTGCGATCCCATAAATCGCAGCATGCCAGGCCTCCCTGTCCATCATCAACTCCCGGAGGTCACTCAGACTCACATCCATCGAGTCAGTGATGCCATCCAGCCATCTCCTCCTCTGTCGTCCCCTTCTCCTCTTGCCCTCAATCCCTCCCAGCATCAGACTCTTCTCCAATGAGTTAACTCTTCACATGAGGTGGCCAAAATACTGGAGTTTCAGCTTTAGCATCATTCCTTCCAAAGAAATCCCAGGGCTGATCTCCTTCAGAATGGACTGGGTGGATCTCTTTGCAGTCCAAGGGACTCTCAAGAGTCTTCTCCAACACCACAGTTCAAAAGCATCAATTCTTTGGTGCTCAGCTTTCTTTAGAGTCCAGCTCTCACATCCATACATGACCACAGGAAAAACCATAGCCTGGACTAGATGGACCTTTGTTGGCAAAGTAATGTCTCTGCTTTTGAATATGCTATCTAGGTTGGTCATAACTTTCCTTCCAAGGAGTAAGCGTCTTTTAATTTCATGGCTGCAGTCACCATCTGTAGTGATTTTGGAGCCCAGAAAAATAAAGTCTGACACTGTTTCCACTGTTTCCCCATCTATTTCCCATGTAGTGATGGGACCAGATGCCATGATCTTCGTTTTCTGAATGTTGAGCTTTAAGCCAACCTTTTCACTCTCCACTTTCACTTTCATCAAGAGGCTTTTCACTTTTTGCCATAAGGGTGGTGTCATCTGCATATCTGAGGTTATTGATATTTCTCCCAGCAATCTTGATTCCAACTTGTTAAAAAAACACTACAAAATTCTCTTTTTAATGATCATATTAACTCAATTGTAGAAAGGGAGAAATGAATCAGAAAGATGGTAGAAAGTTGTAGGTTCAAATACGAGTTCAAATATTTTTCCTCTTGTATTTTCACTGTAATGATTATAGTGTTTTATTTTAAAAAAGGAAACTTCTGAGAGGAGTACATAATATCAGTCCAGTTATATTAATTAGTACATACATAAATAAATTTAAAGAATAAAAATTTCTGATGTTTAAAAAAATCTAATCATCCCGCTTCCACTCAGTGTCATATTTATTGTTGTTGTTCAGTCACTAGGTTGTGTCTAACTGTTTGTGACCCCATGGACTGCAGCATTCCAGGCTTCCCTGTCCTTCACTGTCTCCTGGAGTTTCCTCAAATTCATGCCCATTGAGTTGGTGATTGCATCCAACCAGCTCATCCCTCTGTTGACCCTCTGTTCTCCTGCCTTCAATCTTTCCCAGCATCAGGGTCTTTTTCAGTGAGTTGGCTCTTCACATCAGGTGGCGAAAGTATTGGAGCTTCTACCTACTTATCTATGTGTCTGTACATGCATACAGATTTGTATCTATCATCTATCAATCTTTACATATATAAAAATAACCTTATGGGAGAAAACTATTCCAAGTTTCAGGAACCCACTGACTTAAATTGTATCTAAGACCGTAGATTTTTATTTATTGACTCTAATAGCCACATGAACTTATTCAAATGCAAAATATAATTGTTCAGATGTTACATATATGCTTTCAATGTGGGCAGAAGAGCTCTTAGTAACATTATCTTCTCTTAGATTCACTATTTCTTGTTCAGAAAAGTTTAATTTTTAAGCTATCTTTAAAAATCATTCTGACGTTCTGCGATCTCCGCTCACCTCCTAATTCTCCAACACCTATCTGTTATTCACAAACAGTTTTGTGTCACTTCTCGGTAGGTTGGATGTCCTCATTCTGTCTTGGTTTTAACTCCCAGTGAGTTTGTGTCCACTCGCAGATGGTCAGGTAGCTACAGTCCACCCCCAGGACGTGCCCAGCTCGTGCGGATTCTCCTGTCGCAGCCACACTCCGCTTCTGGCTCCAACTCCAAACACCTTCTCTAATCCACTGTCTCATCCTTTCAATTGCAGATAAACACTCAGATGCCTCCTGAGTATTTGCTGTAAATAATGCCTTTGGTCGATCACCTCCCTAGCTGAGTTCTGAGCCCCGTTATCTCTCTTGATCTAGTGATACAGTTTTTTGCAGATGTCCCAGCAACTGTCGGGTGCCTTGACTGTGTCTTTGGTCTGTGACTTTCACCTGTACTGTTGCATTTCATTGCCTTTGTTATCAGAATCCTACTTCCCTTCAGAGCCCAACATCCCTCTTCCTCTGAGAAACTTTCCCTGGCCACTCACAGGCATTTGGACTCCCAGCCTGGTTTTTGCTTCTACCTGGGCTTCCCTGGTGGATCAGATAGTAAGGAATCCACGTGCAATGCAGCAGACCTGGGTTCGATCCCTGGGTTGGGAAGATCCCCTGGAGAACGAAATGGCAACCCATTGCAGTGTTCTTGCTTGGAGAATCCCATGGACAGAGGAGCCTGGCTGGCTTCATTCCATAGAATCACACAGAGTCAGACATGGCTGAAGGGACACACGCACCCATGCTTGCGTTTCTAACTGTTGTTATCTTTTCTATCTACACTATCTTTTCTCCAATAAGATGACAATGCCTGGAAGGCAAGGACTGTCCATCTCTACAAGGCATGTTGCTCTTTGTGAGCATCTCGCTGCTCATTCATAGATAACACAGGAGTCCTGTAAGACTGAGCCACTGAAATGAGCTACCCAGAGCATCCGTTGTGAGCATGCACTCTCCCATGCCTGCTTTGGTGGAAAATAGTTCTGGAGTCCCAGAAGAGCCCTAACCACAGAATCCTTGGCTAGAAAGCTCTAAAAACCACTCCATCCTTGGACAAATGAAGAAACTAAATCAAGATAAGGCTGCCAGTTCACATTTGTACAGCTAGTTAACACCCAAGCTGAAACTAGAATAAAATAAGAAGCTACAACAATCTAGAACAAGTAGTATAGAGTTCACTTCCTTACCCAAGTGTTTGGAGGGTCAAAGAACATCTCCTATAGTATCAGTGATCACTGTCACCAATATTTACTGAGCACCTTCCAAAGTCAAGGCTCTCTCCCTCTTAGGGAGAGGGCGTACTGCACAGATATGGTCAAAAGGTACAAAGTTCCAGTTATAAGATGAATGAGTTCTAGGGATGTAATATACAACATGGGCAATAAAATCTACACTGCCACATATTATATATGAAAGTTGTTAAAAGACTAAATCCTGAGATTTCTCATCTCAAGGAGACATATCTTTTCCATTTCTTTAATGCTGTATTGATATGAGGCGATGAGTGTTCACTAGACTTACTGTGATCATCATTTAATGGACTATGTAAGTCAAGTCATAATGCTGTACACCTTAAACTTATACAGGGCTGTGTGTCAATTATATCTCAATAAAACTGAAAGAAAAATTGACATATTTTTAAAAAGACTCTTCTGAGTGCAGGTAATGAAGGGGAGATCCAGGCAAATCCATCACTACTTCAACAAGAGAAACAGAGAGAAGTCAACGTGCAAGGGGCTTCTAGAGCCCAGCTGAGGCACATGTGCCTGGGGAAGGGGTGAGAGCCCATGGGAAGAGAGCTAGGTTGTCATTCGGGATTTGATCTAAACCAGCTGTGCCATCTTGGTTTAGTCCTTCAACCACCCTGAACATTGTCTTTCCTATCTGCAGAGTGACTCTGACTGTGCTTTCTAGTTCGAATGTTCTGAAATGGCTTCTCCTTTAGCATATGGGTGTGTTTGTGTGTGTGTGTGTGTGCATGTGTGCATGCATTAGGTTGCCTCAGTCATGTCCCACTCTTTGCAACCCCATGGACTGTAGTCTGCCAGGCTTCTTAGTCCATGGGATTTCCCAGGCAAGAATACTGGACTGGGTTGCCATTTCCTCCTCTAGGGGATCTTCCCAGCCCAGGGTCAAACGTGCATCTCTTATGTCTCCTGCTTTGGCAGGCAGATTCCTTACCACCAGTACCACTTGGGAAGCCCCAGTATAGGGATGATGGGGCCTTATCCTCTGGCAAAATTTAAATGTCTGGTGGGGCCGATCTATGTGTAGCTGTGTTTACAGGAAAGCCCCTCCATTCTAGGACGAAATAAAACCTCTGAATATGAGGAAGGAGGCAGTCAGTCCTGCCTTGCTTACCCTTCTAGGTTTTGTCTTAACCTGATCTATTTTTCCCTTGTCCTGGGTCTTATTCTTTCTAAGGAAGAGGGGAGATACTCAAGTGCAAAGGTCAAGTTCATTATATTTCTCAGCTCACATATATCACCATCACTGGGCCTTCATGAATCCCCTCTCCTGTCTTAGGTATTTATTCATTGCCTTTTAGCCCTGCTTCCCACTCCTATTCTGTACCCCAAGAGAAACCATGATAAGGGGCTTAGTATATGTCATGTTGCTTGAATGTGCTCTTGTAAAGCGTGGACTTTTGCTTTGTGCATATTTTTAAACTTCTGTAAATGTTATTAGGTTGTGGACCAGATGTCTATTTTGCTGGTAAAGTTGGTAAAAGAGTTCCCAACCCCAAGCCTCTTCCTCTCCATCACAGAGGATGTCTTCAAGCAGAGGAGATCTGCTAATACTACACTCCCCTCAATGTGAAAGAGCTCATATTTTTCATCCTTTCAACAAAGAAAGAGAAACAATACAGCATAGTGATTAAGCACATAGACTCTCTCAAGTCAAATGCATGTGAGCCTGAATCCTGTTTTCCCACGTGTATGTGACTTTAGGCACATTACTCAGCCTCTCAAAAATTTCCATTTCTGTCTGTAAGACAGGACAAGAGTAAATCATGAGGTTATTGTGAGGATTAAATAATATATGCTTAGAGCAATGGGGACTGGCATAAAGTCTAAATAGATGACAGCTTATTATTAATTATAATAATGAATCAATAATTACTCATGATAATTAATTATTGATAAACACATATTAGGCTCACAGATGCCTGACCCACATGTCTTGTGCAGGGGAGTAAGTTTAGGATGAAAGACAAACAGAAACTTAAGAACTTTAAAGACATAATCTGAGAACAAAGAAAATTGCATAACTAAAACTTTGTGAACCCTCCAAGTCCCTGGGCACAACAGTTCCAATGCGGATGCTTACAAGTGTCCTAGCTGATAGCTTTTTACACCAGCATGAAGAAACAAAAGGAAAAAAGCCACCTTACAGGAGTGGAACATTTAAAGATTTTTTAAAAGGTTAAAATAACTACTTTGAGGCACATGCTTTGTCTTCACCCTGCTTTCCCCACCCGCAGTGAGAGTCTCCCACACATGTAAATTGCCACCTGTCTGGCATCAGCTTGGTCAAGAGTGTTGTACAAGGGCAATCTTTATTCTGAGATCTACTCTACATAGAAGTTTAGAGTCACACGGAGTTGGTCAGAGCCTGGGAGGTCCTTAGTGGTCGTCTGCCCTATCCTCCTTTACACAGGAGGAACTTGAATAGACTAAGTCTCCATCACATCACATGGTGTTGTGTAATGTGTTCCAACAGACCTGTGGTGATCATACGAATAACCGCTGCAACTGACAGTTAGCAAATTCTGTTCTTACCTCCAAGTTCACGGACATCAGAATGGGGATGGGGTAGGGGATGAGGGGATGATGCCCAACCTCTCCTTAGAACCAAGAAGCATTCCAGAATGATCTCTGGAACAGATTCTTCTAGGGAAGAACGCAGCCTAAATATAGCAAGTCACATGTTCCTGAGCCTCTCCCCACCGATTTAACCTTTAAAGGCCATGCCCTGGGAAACAATGATCTCAGTCAGTGCCCTTCAGCAGACTGAACTCTGGACCCGTTGTCTAAAGCAGTCCAAACCAGGTGAGTCACATAAGTGACGCCTAAAGCCACAGTGATGGTAACGCGATTATGAAAACCCCACCCTGGGGGGTAGCTCAGGGAAGCAAATTGAGTACTTCCTCAAAGACATGTCTTTCAATGAGCCTAATGATTCATGAGTTCAGAAAATATGTTACGCTTCTATTCCTACTTTCCAAACCAGCTGAACTGCCATTGTCAACTGCCATGCCCTATTAGCACCCGGGTAAAGTATCCACTGAATTTTGGCAGAAGGATAGATTAAACTTATCTCTTCTCCATTTCTCAGTCCAATGGTTGTGTTGCTGCTTTCAAGAACTTTCTTTTAAATGCACTACCAGCTTCCACAGGCATCCACCCATCAAGTTGAAATTATACCCATAGGTAAGGCTAAATAGCCAGCGATGTCAGTGATGGACGTTGTCAGTGGGCTGTACTCGCAGCTAGCATCAAAAGTATAAGAAAGGATGGTTTGACTTTATACTGTGCGTGTCTGGGTTTTGTTTTTTTCCCTTTCGGTTGTGCGGGGTCTTTGTTGTTTTGCGAGGGCTTTCTCTAGTTGCAGCAAACGGGGGCTTACTCTCTAGTTGTAGCGCACAGGGTTCTCACTTCTGTGGCTTCTCTTGTTGAGGAGCACAACCTCTAGGTCTGTGGGCTCAGCAGTTGCAGTTCCCGGCTCTAGAGCACAGGCTCGATAATTGTGGCTCATGGGCTTAGTTGTCTCACGGCACGTGGGATCTTCCCCAACCAGGGATTGAACCTGTGTCTTCTGCATTGGCAGATAAATTCTTATCCACTTCGCCACCAGGGAAGTCCTTTATACTATGCATGTTAAGGTGACCAGAAAGAACAAATATGTGGAATCTTGTGATTCCAGAAGAATTTTGGAAGAGGTGTGTTTTAGAGTTATATGTACTAGAAACACTCTTCCTATTTCTAGATATATGTAGAAAGTGCCCAAAATTTATCATATTTTTTCTGATGAGTTTAGGTGTTATAAAATTCTATCAAACAGACTGCATTTATTAAGACATAATTAATCTATTTTTACTTTTTAATCATCTAAGACATATATAACTGCAATCACAGCTTCAAATTAGCATGATAATCAATGTTATCAAACTGAATTAATTTAATGCTAATCAAAAGCAAAAATACCATGACATTCTACTTAATCCATGCAGTTTTATTTTGGGAAATATGCAATTTCTGTTGGACCTTTTGAAATCAATGAAAACAACTCAAAAATGCTTCTTATTTCCTTCAAAGACCCCCTAAGGGCTCAGGTACCCCAGAGGGTGAAGCACTGACTTACAGCTTCATAAAGGGCCCAGTGAAAGTGTTAGTCACTCAGTTGTATCTGACTCTTTGTAACCCCATGGACTATATAGCCTGCCAGGTTCTTCTGTCCATGGAATTCTCCAGGCAAGTATGCTGGAGTGGGTTGCCATTCCCTTCTCCAGGGGATCTTCCCAACACAGGGATCGATTCCAGGTCTTTCACATTGCAGACAGAGTCTTTACCATCTGAGAGGCCAGGGAAGCCCCAAAGAGCCCAGTAGTAGAGATTATATAGCCTTGAATTAGAGAGGATGACTTACCTTTTATTTCGGTCTTGGTCTCCCCTCAAAAGGTGTGTGTAACCAAGATATAAGCACAATGCTTACCGCTTCAGTCTTTCAATTTCCGCATCTGTACCTTGATAGAAAATGAGTCTTTTCAAAAGTACACGAATTTCTCTAGAACAAATTAACTGAGACCTAAGTTAATAGTCTAGAGTAGCAGGAATGAAGAATGAAGTCAATTTCTAATGAAACTGATCTAACAGACCAATTACTACACTACTTTGTCTGGTCTCTTGAATTTATAGGAAGGTAAGAGTAACGATTAACTTCCAGAAATGAATGCAACAACTTCATGAAGCTTTTCAGTGTGTATGCAGGGTCCTGAAGTGATGGTTTCTGAGGGGTTACCATCATACAGAGCAATACAGTTGATACTGCTTACTCGAATGCTGGTGAGAGAAAGCCAGAAAGAATGGTGACCTCTTACAGCAAAGGGGTCTTGTTTGCTGTACATAGTAGTGATTTCCTGTTAGGAGTTTACAGAGTATGCATGTTAAGAGCAGTTCCAAATTTAGGTACTAAAATCTTATTCAAAATCCCTATTTCAAACTGACCCTGGGAAAAGGAAAAACAACAAAAAGCTCTTTCCTATCATGCAACATCCTTCCAAAAGATTTGTGTTTGCCATCCTGAAGCAAATTTACTGACTTAAAATCAGGAACTGCGTCTCACTCCTCACACCAGTTCCATTTACGGTAACAGTGAATCAGATACACACCAGGGGGCTCTTTGTTGCTTAAGCAGCCTAGCGCGTGAGTGAAGTTGCTCAGTTGCCTCCGACTCTTTGTGACCCTATGGACTGTAGCCCACCACGATCATCCATCCATAGGATTTCCCAGGAAAGAATACTGAGGTAGGTTGCCATTTCCTTTTCCAGGGGATCTTCCCAACTCAGGGATTGAACTCTGGCCTCCCTTATTGCAGGCCAACTTTTTACCATCTGAAGCCGATAACAGAAGCAACACTTATGGACCACGGTTGTTGTCTGGACACTAAGTCCTGTCCAACTCTTTGCCACCTTATGGACTGTAGTCCTCCAGGCTCCTCCATCCATGGGATTTCCCAGGCAAGAATACTGGAGTGGGTTGTCACTTCCTTCTCCGAGGGATCTTCTGACTCAGGGATCAAACTCATGTCTCCTGCATTGACAGACAGGTTCTTTACCTCTGAGCCATCTGAGTCTGTAAATCCTTAGTCTGCACCCTATATTTTGATTCGGGAAGATTAAGGCAGGACCCCAGTACTTTGGCCACCTCATGTGAAGAGTTGACTCATTGGAAAAGATTCTGATGCTGGGAGGGATTGGGGGCAGGAGGAAAAGGGGACGACAGAGGATGAGATGGCTGGATGGCATCACTGACTCGTTGGACATGAGTCTGAGTGAACTCTGGGTGTTGGTGATGGACAGGGAGGTATGGCATGCTGCGATTCATGGGGTCACAGAGACTCGGACACAACTGAGCGACTGAAATGAACTGAAGGCAGGACCCAGAAATCTCCATTATTTTAACAAGAACTCCAAGTGATTCTGCTGTTTGAGGTTCTTAGCCACATTTTTTAAAGTGCTGCTTTAAAAGAATACTCTTATTTTGGCTCACATGAAGCTAAAAAAACCTACCCTCTGCCACTTTGAGGCTAACTGGAGGAGCAGCAGAGATTCCGTCTGATTTAGAACGATCTGTGCCGCAGCGTTCCATTACCTCCCATTTTATTCATGTGTCATTTCATGCTCGCTGAAAGAGCTTTTCAGGGTGAATATAGTAGCAATGGTACTGTCACTTGGACAAAGGACCTCCAAAAAGCTCAGAAATTGGTGGCACGGAGTTACTTCGGAAGTAGAGTTAATGACTGAAAATGTAATTGTTTAGAAGGAAGTTAGAAGGAGTTTACCTCTGGTACAGTAGAGTAAGCTCAAACTAAACCTGCTCCATCCCAGATAATAACTATTGGGGTGGGAAGATCCCCTGGAAAGGGAAAGGCTACCCACTCCAGTATTCTGGCCTGGAGAATTCCATGGACTACAATCCATGGGGTCGTAAAGAGTCAGACACAACTGAGCGACTTTCACTTCAACTCACAGAGCAACATTTATAAAAAGCAAAAACAAAACCCATCTGAAGGCAGCGTGCAGTGAACAAAAGCAGGCAGATTCTAGAGAGGGCAGTTGACATTTGGAAAACGGGCTGGTACAGGTTGACAAGGTGAGTTTCCCCCCACATTTTTCCCCCTTAGATGCAAGGAAGTTGATCACGGGGCACAGATAAAACTCCAATAGGAAACCTACAGTGTTTCCAGCTTGAAGAACCAGAGAGCAGAGTTCAGGGCAACCACAGCCACTGGAAAGTGTAGTCACCATATTGGGAAGGTCGAGGTCCATAATGAGGAGCCATAGATTATGCGTGTAAACTCTGACTGAATGCCTGAGTGACCCTCAAGCTACCCAGGCACAGGGAGAACTACCAACAGCTCAGCTAAAGGGACATGAACCAAAGGAAAATCTGAGCCGCCAACCAAAATTAGAGTTTTCAATTAGAATGCAACCAAGGGCTTACTAAGACAGATCAATGGAAAAAGACAGCATTCCTCCCGATTATCTACAGCACAACACTCCCAATGTCTAGAATATAATCCAAAATGATTCAACATCCAAAGAAACAGGAAAATGTGACTCACACTCAAGAGAAAAAGTAATCAACAGAAACTGACCTTGACATGACCCAAATGTTTACAGTAGCAAACAAGGACTTTAAAACATCTATTATAACTATGGTGAAGAAAGTAGAAGAAAATATACTCGTCATGAATGAAAGGTGGAAAATCTCAGCATATTGGAAACTTCTTTTTTTTTTTATTCTAAAACTGACTACAATTGAACAACATGTGTTTGAATTGAGCAGGTCCACGTGTGCATAGATTCTTTTCAAAAGTAAATACAGCAGTCCTACCTGCTCTGGGGTTGGCTGAATCCCTGATGGAGAAACACTGGATGAAGGAACAGTGTGATGGGAGGATCAACTCTTAAGTTTCGTTCAGATTGGTTGATGATACCAACCCCCGTGTAGTTCAAGGGTCAACTGGAGTGTGTCTGAAATAAAACATTTCATGTGGAGGCTAGGTAACAGTAGGATGGTGATAACAAGGGAAAGCGTCAGTAAGCAAGAAGAGATCAATAGAAATTCAGTGTAAAGAACAGAAAAAGCCCAAAGTTAAGATCCCTTCCGTTGTTCAACTCAGCCCAGTGACTTCCCCTCCTCTACCTCAAGAGAAGACCAAAGAGGATAAAACAGGCTAAGTCTCTAGAAAGGGTAAAAAGTGGCGGTGGGGGTGGGGGGTGGGGGTTCCTCTGGACTGAGAGATTAGTCACAGTTCTGGGTGGTGGGTGGTACAAGACTGAAACCAGAATGATGAAGGAGAAATTTACAAATGGAGCATGGAAATGTTCCCCTAAACACTCCCCAGCTGCACTCCAGCTCTCTGGCTGAGAATGTTAGCAGCCAGGCTTCAGTTTTACACTTTCCAACAGAATGCTACAGTGTCCTACATTAGGGAGACTTATCAACCCAGGAGAAAAGACCCAACGGTGCTGACAGCCAAGGCTCTTTTCTCCAGCAAAGCCACCCAGCGAATTCCTATCTAGGAGAATATATGCCTGGATGGCTGCATTCATTAAGAAAGAGAGCTGTGTGCGGCTTCCTCCCATCACTCAGCATGCAAACATTCATAAAACAACCCTGTTTGCAGCTCCACCCTCAGCTGTTCCAAACATCCCTGCCAACGTGGTGAACTGGGTGTCTGAGGAATGAGGGCAACAACGAGGCTTACTTCTACCTGTGTTGTCTCTTTTTCACAATTTTGAATTTTTAACATGAGCATGTATTATTCACTAAAAAATAAATAAAACATGAATTTTTTTAAGTGCTCGGTAAAGAGATTGACAGATAAATTGGAGGAAATAACCCCAAAGGAGCAACAAAAGGAAAATAGAAGAAATTTAGAGAATCGATTTATGAAGTCTGACATCAACTGACAGTGGATCTAAGAAAAGAATGAAGAAAATGTAGCGGAGGAAATTGTCAAAGAATAATAGAAAACTTCCCAGAACTCGACAATATGAGAGTCTGGACTGAAAATAGCCACCACGTGCTCAGCACAATGCATAAATAAACAATGAGGAGAGTATGCTAGCATAAAAAGAAGACACTAAGCACATTTAGAAAGAATAAAAATGGTCACATACAAAAGACATGAACTAGAAAGGCATCAGAAGGCTTGAGAGCATGAAGACAGCAAACCAATACTAACTTCAAATTTCTGGAGGAAATTGTTTTCAACCTACAACTCTGTAACCAGCCAAATGAGGGATCAAGCATAAGGCCAGAGGAAAGACATTTTCAGATATTCAGAGAGTCAAGCATTTTACCTGTGAAGCACACTTTTTAAATATGCTTCCAGAGGCTGTGTTTCAGAAAAGTAATCAAGTAAAACAGTATGAAGATGGAGAACACAGGAAAGGTGTAAGGAAAACCTGGGATGCAGCCGAGCAACCAGCCTAATGTACAGCCACACCCAGACTGAAGGAAGTGGATGAAGGGCTCAGAGAGGGGAGCCTTTGGGGTACAATGGAATCAACTGCTTATCCAAGAGAGTTGATAGTTTTGAAATGAAATGAAACAGGAGATGTCACACACATGAGTGTGTGTGGGGGGGGGGGGGGGCGGTGGGGGGGAGGTGGGGAGAGGAATTAAAGAGATAAGGAAATGAAAAAGTAAGGCAATTAATTATCTCCAATAAAGGCAAAAATTTCCAAAACCAAATAAAATGTAATGTTGGCACATCACTTGGTTCAGGGGTCAACAATATATACACAATAGTAATAAATACAAAATATGATTTAAACATAATTTGGTAGAATTGGAGAAAGAAAAAGGGAAGAGTTCAAAAGCTAAACTTGACTGCTGCAATAGAAATTCATAGATAATGTCTATAGTTGATAAATCAAGAAGTAATATCCTTACTTAAGGAAGTAAATAGCAAAGTAATCAGCTAAAAGAATAGATGAGAAGTGACTGCCTCTGGAGGCAAGATCACAGGTTAATTGTAGAGATGAGGAAGCCTGATTTTCATGATTACTCTTTAAATACAATTTGATTTTTATATATAGCTTTGATAATAGAAAAAGCAGCATAAATAAATAGAATAAAGGCTGAATCAGCAATCTTCAGGTATATTCTAGCGAGTGAGTCTAGGAAGAGTGACAATAATGATGAGACTTAGATTCTGCTTACTATCTGCTCTTGCTTTTCTAAGCGTGTAATATATATTAACTCATTAAATCTCATAACATATTTATATTATGCTCCCATTTTGTTGTCGAAGAAACTGAGGCAGAGTGAAATTAAATAACTTGTCCTGGGTTCACATAACTGTTAAGTGGTTGAGTTAGGATTTGGAAGAAGCTTCCAAAATCTGGGCAATTTACTTTTAATTGCCCCTTTAATGCAAATATTGCAGCAGACTGCCAAAATTTCTTCTAATTCTCCTCCCCTTTCCTTCTGTTTTATGCTGTATTCAGCTTCAATGATCACAGTACATATGAAATATACTAAAATAAGTTTTAATTTCCAAAAATATTCAAAAGTATTTTATTCGCAAGAATTTTTAAAAGTAAACATTTTGATGCCTACAAATTGCATACATTATAAAACGATTGCCCATTGCATAACATTTATTTTTAAAAATCAGAAAAATAGAAAGGACAGATTACTCTTTGCTCCAAAGATTTAAGTTTAGCAGATCTCTGAAGTTGGACAGAGAGGTTTGAAGACCACTGAAACCAAGAGCTTGGATTGTTATAGAGCTTCGATCCTTTGAAACTGTTTCAGTTGGAAGTTATTTAATTCTTGAAACATCGTCACCTGTGACAGGTCACAATTTCATATCAACATCCTCCCCACGTCTAGAAGGATCATTTCTACATGTGTGGGCAGTGGACCAATCGTATTCATCATTTTGCAGGAAGAGTACAAAATACTGTCATCATTGTCCCTATAGTCATGGTCGCTGAGCTACCAGGTCAGGTAATTCCAGGCAAAGCAGGCTAGTTGTGGTACCCCGACAGACAAGTTTGAAAAGATGCATAAGACCCCCTCAAGCTCAGGTATGCTAGATTGGTTTGTTAAAAACCATGACCCTTTTTTTCAGGTTTCATATATAAGACCTCATTTTCTTTGTCTCATAGGTCATCGGCCAACATAGCATTCTCAGTAAGAGACCTGAACTCTGAGAAGGCTCATAAATTATTGTGGCTGGCTTTCTCTCACTGTATTCCATATAACAAGTACCTTCAGGAAAAATACCTTAATGCTCACACAAATCCACTTGCCATTTACAATAAGCATGGCAAACAGTACTGTTATCCTTACTTTACAACGAGACAACTGAGATTCAGAGAGGTTAAGCAACTGGCCTGTAGTCACGCAGTGGAATCCAAATACGTGGCATCCAAATCCATCCGTATTAACAGATTCCTTTGTTGCTCACCCTGTTCTTAGTTTCTCTTATCTACAAAAATAAAGCTATAATATACCTGCTGCTACTGCTGCTGCTAAGTCACTTCAGTCATGTCCAACCTGTGCGACCCCAGAGACGGTAGCCCACCAGACTCCCCCGTCCCTGGGATTCTCCAGGCAAGAACACTGGAGTGGGTTGCCATTTCCTTCTCCAGTGCGTGAAAGTGAGAAGTGAAAGTGAAGTCGTTCAGTCATGTCCGACTCTTAGCGACCCCATGGACTGCAGCCCACCAGGCTTCTCCATCCATGGGATTTTCCAGGCAAGAGTACTGGAGTGGGGTGCCATTGCCTTCTCCGATAATAATAATATACCTAGGTGATTCAAACTTGTACAATATTTTTCAAATGTCAGATGTTCCTCCTTCAGTTGTCAGAGCAAGGGACTTGACAAGAGATCATTACTTTAAAGAATGGTTTGAGATGTATCCAGGAGCAGGGAACGCCTTGGTTTTCATTAAAATCACGTAATGCTAAAGGTCAGTCTAACGTTATGAGCTTTGTCTTGGGTTGGGGGGAAGTATTAGAGAAGGAGGGAAGAGGGTAGTGCTTAAATCATTTAAATTACCTCTTAAGTTTTCCTTAGTTTCATCATAATTCCTTATAAGTTGATGGCACATCCAGCTTTGAAGACGTTTTGCATATATTTGATGTTCTGCAACTTCCCCTTCCTTTGAAAGAAACATTAGTTATCTCCCAGAGAGCTCTGGGAACATTTCAGAGATCTAAGTATCTTTGGGGGGAAATGGTTTCTAACATAAAATATTGTCTTAAGTGTTTAAAGCTGGCTCTGTTAATCTTCCATTTTTTAAAAAATTAGGACATCATAGTGACATTATAAGAGAGCAGTTGTCTATAATTTGCCTGGCTAAATTTGGTTTCCGGATTGTCAAATATGCAAGTGTATTGTTTGGAATAATAGTTAATAATAGTTTCCAAGCAAGTCGGAAATAGAGCCACTATCATTGAAAAGCTGGAGCCAAACTGCTTCTGCCTCTCCAGCAAGATAATGAGTTAATGAGGAAGACCTCTTTCCAACTGACAAACACCACCATCATTCAGAGTTATCTGGGCACCCACTACCTTGAACTCCAAGTCACTAACCCATGACAATGTGCTCACCAAGAATAGCCCCCATTACCGCCTCCTCAGCCAGGGCTTGAGCTAAACAGCTGGCACTTATATCTGGGTTCTGCAGGAAATGATGACTCCAAAAAGAATAAGGTCCTGGGTTTATAGAGCTGCTGTTAAGAACCAGGACAAAGCTGTTGGATTACAAAAGGGAGTGGATTTAAAACTCTGAGATTCTAGGGCACCTGGAATAGCTCCTTTGATATACTGCCCAGAAAAGCCTTCCCAGATCCCCCTCGCCCAGGTTTTGCACTGACCTTGTCCATTTTTCCTTCCAAATCCATGCGCTGTGCCTTTTCACCCTGTCCTGTACCCCAGGCTGCTGACCTCTGGGGACTGCGCCCACACAGTTCTCAGGACCCTAAGCTTCCTCTTGGTTTGGGTTAATAGGAGAAACCAGCAACTGACCGGAGGATGCGGGGACAGGGAGAAAGCGGTATGTATTCCTGGACCTGAAGCTCCGCACACTGGTTCTGGCTCCGCTCTTCTTCCCCTTGCCCCTCCAGCTTGGGGTGGCAGTGGCTTCCTGCTTTGCTGGTCCTGGTGCTTCGCCATCCCCTCTTGTTTTTCTCTGAGCCTGCTCCTCCTTTGTCAACGGGCCCTCCTTCACGGAACGCCCTCTGTTAGCCCTTTTGAATGTCTTGTCTGTCTCTAGTAGGACTCTGATGCTGTGTTCTTTTTTTCTCTTCGCTTACAGCTAGTTGAGGCTGGCTCTCATGAGGGAGATTTCAGCTTTTGATGAATACAGAGGTTGGTAAGATGTACAGTCTCTGTATCAAATGGGATTGCTTCCAGGACAGCCCGCAGATTCTCAAATCTGTACCTGCTCAACTCCCATGTATAAAATGGCCCAGTATTTACATAAAGCCTATGCACCTCCTCCATGTACACTTTAAATCATCTCTGGATTACTTCTAATTCCTAATACAATGTAAATGCTATGTAAATATTTGGCAGCACTGCAAATTTAAGTTTGACTTTCTGGAATTTTCTGGAATTTTTTTTCGAATATTTTTGATTCACAATTGGCTAAATCCTGAGCTGCTAAACCCACAGAGAGGCAAGGCCAACTGTGTAACTGGGCAGGATGCCTCACACTCGATTGTACTTTATTATTATAGCTCTCCATGCAAACTCAAGCAAGTCGTCAAAACTTCACTGCCTGGTTTTTTTAAAGCTCTGGATATTGAGACCCCTCCCAACTAGACATCCAACTTCCCATCCTCTAGTTCTCCTCCCCACAGTTGGGACCTTCCTAGAACCATGCTGCCCTCACAGTCATGACACTCCACCTCCCTCTGAATGCCTCACCTCACCAACAACATGATACCATCTTTGCTAGTAGATGTTCTATTTCATCCTTATTTTGTTTCCATTAAAATGCAGAACACAATTCTTAGGCCATAAGAAAACTTCTCAGTACTTGTAATTAGAACACTGGGGATCAACTCAATATATATCGCTTTATATAAATTACAAAATCCGCTTATCCATGTAACCAATTTGCCTGCGTGTTCTGTAGACTGTTAACTTTTTTCTAAGGGCCTTGGCAGAGTCTAACAGGTAACGACAGCACATCCCAATAGGTATGTATGTATGTGTGTATATGTGTGTGTGAGTAAAGTAATGCTCAAAATTCTCCAAGCCAGGCTTCAGCAATATGTGAACCGTGAACTTCCTGATGTTCAAGCTGGTTTAAGAAAAGGCAGAGGAACCAGAGATCAAATTGCCAACATCCACTGGATCATGGAAAAAGCAAGAGAGTTCCAGAAAAACATCTATTTCTGCTTTATTGACTATGCCAAAGCCTTTGACTGTGTGGATCACAATCAACTGTGGAAAATTCTGAAAGAGATGGAATACCAGACCACCTGATCTGCCTTTTGAGAAATCTGTATGCAGATCAGGAAGCAACAGTTAGAACTGGTCATGGAAAAACAGACTGGTTCCAAATAGGAAAAGGAGTACGTCAAGGCTGTATATTGTCACCCTGTTTATTTAACTTATATGCAGAGTACATCATGAGAAACGCTGGACTGGAAGAAGCACAAGCTGGAATCAAGATTGCTGGCAAAAATATCAATAAACTCAGATATGCAGATGACACCACCCTTATGGCAGAAAGTGAAGAGGAACTAAAAAGCCTCTTGATGAAAGCGAAAGAGGAGAGTAAAAAGTTGGCTTAAAGCTCAACATTCAGAAAATGAAGATCATGGCATCCGGTCCCATCACTACATGGGAAATAGATGGGGAAACAGTGGAAACAGTGTCAGATTTTATTTTTCTGGGCTCCAAAACCACTACAGATGGTGACTGCAGCCATGAAATTAAAAGACGCTTACTCCTTGGAAGGAAAGTTATGACCAACCTAGATAGCATATTCAAAAGCAGAGACATTACTTTGCCAACAAAGGTTCATCTAGTCAAGGCTATGGTCTTTCCTGTGGTCATGTATGGATGTGAGAGTTGGACTGTGAAGAAGGCTGAGCACCGAAGAATTGATGCTTTTGAACTGTGGTGTTGGAGAAGACTCTTGAGAGTCCCTTGGACTGCAAGAAGATCCAACCAGTCCATTCTGAAGGAGATCAGCCCTGGGATTTCTTTGGAAGGAATGATGCTAAAGCTGAAACTCCAGTACTTTGGCCACCTCATGTGAAGAGTTGACTCATTGGAGAAGACTCTGATGCTGGGAGGGATTGGGGGCAGGAGGAGAAGGGGACGACAGAGGATGAGATGGCTGGATGGCATCATCAACTCAATGGATATGGGTTTGGGTGGACTTCGGGAGTTGGTGATGGACAGGGAGGCCTTGCATGTTGCGATTCATGGGGTCGCAAAGAGTTGGACACGACTGAGCGACAGATCTGATCTGATCTGATGTATATATATAGATGTATCTGTGTATGTATGTATATAGATATATCTGCAGATCTATATCCATGCTTAGTCACTCAGTCACGTCCGATTCTTTGTGACACCATGAACTGTAGCCCACCAGGCTCCTCTGTCCATGGGGATTCTCCAGGCAAGAATACTGGAGTGGGTTCCCATTCCCTCTTCCAGAGGATCTTCCCAACCCAGGGATCAAACCCAGGTCTCCAACACTGCAGGAGGATTCTTTACTGTCTGAGCCACCAGGGAAACCCAATCTATAGATATCTGTATCTATGGATATATAAATTGTTAATATTTGCCTAGATGTGAGGTGCAGAAGGTGCTATATAAATAGGATGTAAATAGGATAGACTCTAAAATAAAGCAGCTCTGGGTTTCAACTCCAGCTCCTGTCACCTTGAGCCACTTGCTTAGACTCTCAGATCCTATTTCCTCTTCTGTAAAAATGGTGATAATCCCTTCTCCATTGTAGTTATTTTGAGGATTAAATTATTTATTTTATGTGAAGTGCTTGACACTTACAAGGTGCTTAATAAGTGTTTACTTCCTTCCTCTCAGAATTATGGTTTATAAACAAAGGAAATCCTGAAATTCCATGGAACTTCTGTTTCTTTTTTCCAAGAATCCTTAATCCTTTGAGTCAACCTGCTCAGAATCAGAAGCTCTGGCACTAGAAGGTTTACAGGCTGATAAAAATAAGCTCTTTGCTACAAATACCTTCAAATTAATCTTCCCAAAGTCCCTTGAGTTCAAATGTTTAATTGTTAGAAATTTAGATGATTAATAAGACATAGTAGTGGCTGTGTTATGCTGTTAACTTATGCTGTTAGTTGCCTCCTGGTAGGTAGAAACTGTGCATGCGTGCTAGGTGGCTTCAGCCATGTCAGACTCTGCAACCCTGTAGACTGTAGCCCACCAGGCTCCTCTGTCCATGGGATTCTCCAGAGAAAGAATATTGGAGTGGGTTGCCATGGCCTCCTCCAGGGGATCTTCCTGACCCAGGGATCAAACCCATATCTCCTGCGGCTCCTGCATTGCAGGCAGATTCTTTACCCATGAGCCACCAGGGAAACCCCAAGAAACTTCAGGAACCTCAAAGAAATACCCACTTGGATGTAAATCAGCATGACATTAGATGTGTTCAGCCCAACTCAGTAGTCTGTTTTAACTTGAAAGTGAAAGTGAAAGTTAGTCACTTAAGTCATGCTGACTCTTTGTGACCTCATGCACTGAAGCTCCTCTGTCCATGGACTTCTCCAGGGAAGAATACTGGAGTGGGTTGCCATTTCCTTCTCCAGGGGATCTTCCCGACCCAGGGATTGAAGCCAGGTCTCCTGAATTGAGGGTGGACCCTTTACCAACAGAGCCACCAGGAAAGCCAGAAGCCACTTGTTTTAATTTAGTAGCTAATAGAAACATACAAAGGCAGGAGGCAACTTTGGAGGGCAATGCATATGCTCACTATCTTGATTGTAGTGATGGTTCATGGATACATATACATGCACATGTATTATGCAGTTTATGATTCTTTGCCAATTGTATCTCATTAAGACTGCTTTTAAAAGTCACACAAGAAAAAATAAACTTTAAGAAGGAAAAAAGTTCATTCACCTGTCCACTTACGTTTTGTACATTTGACTGCGTATGTTACACTTCAGTAAAGTACTATTTGCACAAAGTTGTCAAGTAGTAAATATTCTTGCTGTCTTTTGTAGAAGAAATATAGAGCAGATTTAAGAAAAAATCCTTTATGTGTTGTTATCTAAGAGGGTTAGAAACATAAGAATCTAATGGCAATTATCCATCCCTGTGGACCAGAGAGAGGAAGATGCAGACAGAGGGAGTAAGGCTTCTCCATGCTTACTTTTGAAT
Source organism: Tragelaphus eurycerus (assembly GCA_935064755.1). NCBI lineage: Eukaryota > Metazoa > Chordata > Mammalia > Artiodactyla > Bovidae > Tragelaphus > Tragelaphus eurycerus. The sequence continues at coordinate 2,011,591 of CAKXYN010000034.1, read as the reverse complement.
ATCATCCTGCTCTTTGAAAATTATGCAAAATAAATAGCCTCTAAAGAAAGATGAGCTACCAGGTAATTGGAGTGGGGAGTTGAAACAGGGAAGAGAAAAGGCAAAAGAGCATCTTCTAAAATCAGAAACACCCTGAACATACAAACAAGTGGAGCCCAAACTGGGAGATTCGCAAAGCTCATTGACCACACCAGTTTGAGGTCACCGAGTAGATGGGCATCCACTTGTCATGTGACTTATCTCCTGCCCGGAAGTGTAAAGATATTGCTGCTGCTGCTGCTGCTAAGTTGCTTCAGTCGTGTCCGACTCTGTGTGACCCCATAGATGGCAGCCCACCAGGCTCCCCCACCCCTGGGATTCTCCAAGCAAGAACACTGCTACACTCTAAATAGATTTGCCAAAAATACTTAAAATTAAACAAACCCACACCACCCTAGGCTGCACTACTGCTGTGATACCAAATCACCCACTAGTCAATACAGATTGAGAAGCCAGTACATGCCATGCACAGTCCTGGCACTGACAGGAGCCCAGAGAAAGATCACTTTAAGATGAGGTTTATTCCCTGAGGTCTTTAGGTCCCATCACAGGTGAAATCGCAGCATGCAGTTATTGTCTGCTGAATGAAGAGGTGCAAGTTCAAAGGGAATGAGACCAACCAGAGGTGGCATCAGAGATTTCATTGCTGTTGCTGCTGCTGCTGCTGCTAAGTAGCTTCAGTTGTGTCCGACTCTGTGCGACCCCATAGACGTTTCTAGGCATTAATTCTTTGCTCCCTTCGCCTAGGCCCCCAGTGGCTAGAAAGGAAATGGGCTTGGTTTCTGATCAGCTAGAAAGCGGCCGACATGTTGCTTTGCCGTTTCCCTTGCTCACCTCCAGGCAGCACCAGGTAAGACTCATGGGGGCTCCCCTCCCCACTTTCTTTTCTGGCTCCAACTCCAGATTCTAGCTTCAACTCCAGATCCTGGCTTCTCCCACTTCAGTTTCCTTGGTTCCAGCTAACAAGTCTTATTTGTATTTTCCTAAGGCTGTAGTAAGGCTTCCCTGGTGGCCCAGACAGGAAAGAATCCGCCTGCAATGCGGAAGACCTGGGTTCAATCCCTGGGTTGGGAAGATTCCTTGGAGGAGGAAATGACAACCCATTTCAGTATTCTTGCCTGAAGAGTTTCTTGGGCTACACCCCATGGGGTCGAAAAGAGTCGGACACAATTGAGTGACTCACACACACACACACACACACACACACACATACATGAGGCTGCTGTAACCGAGTACAATAAGCCTGGTGGCTTAAAACAGCAGTCCTCAACCTTTCTGGCACCAGGGACAGGTTTCATGGAAGACAATTTTTCCATTGAGCAGGGGCTGGGGGATGGTTTCAGGATGATTCGAGTGCATTACATTCTATTATTATTACATCAGCCCCACCTCAGATCATCAGGCATTACGTTCCAGATGTTGGGGACCCCTGGCTTAGAACATAGGATCGTTAGTTTCTCACAATTCTAGAGAATACAAGTTCAACATCAAGGTGTCAGCAGAAACCTCTAGGAGGAGGGTCATCTTATGCTTTCCAGCTTCCAGTGGCCCCAGGCATCCTTGGCTTCTGGCAGCATAACTCCTATCTCTGCCTCCATCCTCACAAAGTATTCTCTCCTGTGTGTGTTTATCCTGTGTCTTCTGTCTTCTTACAAGCACAACAGTCATAGGGGATTAAGGGCCCTGCCTACCCTCTACCCTCTACCAAAGAACATCACATTCACAGGGTTAGGACTTCAGTATGGTGGCGCTGATGGTAAAGAACCCACCTGCCAATGCAAGAGATGTAAGAGATGAGGGTTCAATCCTTGGGTTGGGAAGATGCCCTGGAGAAGGGCACGGCAACCCACTCTGGTATTCTTGTCTGGAGAAACCCATGCATAGAGGAGCCTGGTGGGCTACAGTCCATGGGGTCTGCAAAGAGTCGCACACAACTGAAGTGACTTAGCACACAGTGCATATATGTATTTGGGGGTGGGGGGAGACAATTTAACCCACAGGGCCCCATATCCCCACATTAGACGGAGAAGGATCTCTACTCTACAAACAAGTCTTTTTTGTTGTCGGGATGGTATCTCATAGCAAAACTTTGATGAGTGATTATGTTAAAAGCCTCCCTCCCCACAGCAGGGGAGGATGGAGATGAGTGAAGAGTGAAGAGGGCGGAAACCCACTTCCTTCCACCTTGGGGAGGATGTGCAAAGTCCCAGCGGGGAGGAGGGCAGCGCTCTTTGGAGCCCTGCTGACTCAAAGGATGGGGACAGCAGGGCAACACGTGCCTTCTAGCCCTGGCCCCACCACCTCTGATAAGCTGCTTAGCATTTTGATCCCTGCTTCTCTGGCTGTAAAATGAAGGAGATGAAGTATTAAAATGTGGCCCGGGTCCTTTTTGTGCTTGCAAATATCCTGATTTTATGGTGACATCTGGGGCGTTCCCGCCATCACGGCCTGTGGGTAACCAGACTGGGGTGTGCTCTGCAACAGGCCCGGGCTGGAAGGCAGGAGCCTGGACTGGCAATGAGGAAGGGGCAGCCCCAGAACGGGGAGGAAGACAGCTCTGCAGGGTGCAGACCCAGCTCCTTTCACTCCCCAGGTGGGAAGTCATTCGGGTTCGTTCCTTCGACTCCTCCTCTTCTGCCAGCCCCTTTCCAGGCTCAGAGGCCCCTCTGTCAGAGCACGGAAAGGGACATTGACTAAGACTAGTCTAGGGCTTCCCTGGTGGCTCAGTGGTAAAGAATCTGCCTGCTAATGCAGGAGACACGGGTTCAATCCCTGGTCTGGGAAGATCCCACATGCCGCGGAGCAGCTAAGCCCTGGAGCCACAACTACTGAGCCTGTGCTCTGGAATCCACGTACTGCCACTACTGAAGCCCACTACCCTAGAGCTGCACTCTGCAACAAGAGAAGCCACTGCCATGAGATGCCTGTGCACAGCAACTAGAGAGCAGCTCCTGCTCCCCAACTAGAGTAAAATCAGCGCAGCAATGAAGCCCCTGAACAGCCAAAAATAAATGATAAATGGCTAGCTAGATTTCCTGCCTATGAGCATCTGACTTAGAAGAACGTGGGTTTCTTTGGTAGCTCAACTAGTAGAGAATCCACCTGCAATGCAGCAGACCTCGGTTCGATTCCTGGGTTTCCTAGGTGGCGAAGATCCCCTGGAGAAGGGTTAGGCTACCCACTCGAGTATTCTTGGGCTTCCCTGGTGATTCAGACAGTAAAGAACCAGCCTGCAATGAGAGAGACCTGGGTTCGATCCCTGAGTTGGGAAGGTGCCCTGAAGAAGGAAACGGCTACCCACTCCAGTATTCTTGCCTGGAGAACTCCATGGACAGAGGAGCCTGGCAGGCTACATTCCACAGGGGTCGCAAAGAGTCGGACATGACTGAGTGACTTTCACACTAGAAGAACTTAGACAGGGCCTTGGATTTCCTGAAAAAGGGCCTTCCAGCATCACCCCCTCCCCAGTACCCCAGCCCTGCACACCCACTGCCCCGGCCTCCTCCACGTGCCCTGTTGCTCCCCTGTGCCATCTGCTGCTGCTCTCAGCCCCACAGGCATGCATTCGTGTATTCCATCAACAAGCCGCTTTGCAGCATCTGCAGTGTGGATAAGATACCCTGCCTTCCCCCAGGGAGCTCACTGCACAGTAAGAGGAATCGGTCTCTCTTCTGTCTGGGCCTGCCTGTGAGGGCACGAGGAGGACAGGACTGGGGCAGAGGACACAACAGACGCTGTGCCCTGCAGGCTGGGGTTGGAACTCAGATCACTGAGCTTTGCGGCCTTCGGCTTTGGGAAGAGGGGGACGGGATGCAGCAGTGTGTACGGCGAGTCCCTAGAGCCAATGGAAGAGTCCTATTCCTTAGGCCCCATCTTATGGGTCTTTGTCTCCCATACTCCTGAATATCCAGCCACTGGGTGAAAGTGTATCCATCTGTATCTCTGCCTCTGCTCCAGGGACCTTTTTCCTCTTGGTGTCCCCATTCTTCCAGCCTCCGGTAACCCCCCAGGGGTCAGGGTTGGTCCAATCCTTTGCCTCCTCCATAGTCAGGGCTGACAGACAGGGCTTACGACCACCATTGTTTCATTCCGATTACAGAATTTTTTCCACATTGCAACACAAACCTCTACTCAAGATTGATCCCGATCCCTTCCCTCCATGGCTTCCATTTCTCAAGTCTTGTTTTTACATTGATTTCATCCCAGCAGCTTCATTTCAAGTGAATTCAAGCTCATTTCCTCTTTTAACTCAATTCAGTCTTAAGGAAAACCGGTCTTCAAGTGTGTTAAAAAAGCTATTGACCCTTGTAAGTACAGAGAATACACTTTCTCCTTATTTTTGCCTTAGTGGCTTCTGACACAATTCCACGACTCCTGTGCATTCTGGCTCATGCTTTGGGAGTCCTCTGGGATTCCCTGGTGGTTCAGAGGGTAAAGCATCTGACTACAATGTGGGAGACCTGAGTTCGATCCCTGGGTCAGGAAGATCCCTTAGAGAAGAAAATGGCAACCCACTCCAGTATGCTTGCCTGGAAAATCCCGTGGACAGAGGAGGAGCCTGGCAGGCTATAGTCCATAGGGTTGCAAAGAGTCTGACATGCCTGAACGACTTCACCTTTTCTTCACTTTTGGGAGTCCTCTACCCAGAATCTATAGGTCGAGGATGACAAGGTCACAGGATGCCTGGGATCCTGCCTGGCCCACCTGTGGCCCACTGCTCTCATGGTACTTCATAGTACCACCAACCAGCCCCTATTGCTCTAGTTATGTACTTCTGGGAGCCAACCCTCCAAAACCTAGTGGATTAAAACAGCAATCATTTGTTCATCTCTTGAGTGTATAGTTTGAGCAGGACTTACAGGAAAGGTTCATGTCTGCATCACACAGAATCAACGGAAGTGACTCAACTGGGAATTGAAGGATCACTTCCAAGACACTTGGAACGTTGGTGCTGGTTAGAGGTCACGGCAGAGGGCTGGGGGCCTCAGTTTCTCTCCATGTGGACTTCGGCCTAAATTACTTGATGTAGTGGCAGCATGGTAGATGGGTTCCAAGAGCAAGTGACTCAAGAGAACCTGGCACTTTTATGACCTCAGAAGTCACATAGTGTCACTCCCACCATACCCTATAGGTACAGACAGTCATAAAGGCCTACAAAGGTCTGAAGAAAGGAGACACAGACCCTACCACCGCATGGGAGGAATGTCAAAGTTACACGGCAAAAGCATGTGGAGGGCTTCCCTGGTGATCCAGTGGTTAAGAACCCGCCTTGGAATGCAAGGGACAGCAGTTCGATCCCTGGTCCCAGAAGATCCCACATGCCTCGGAGCACAGCTGCTGAAGGCTGCACACTCGAGAGCCTGTGCTCCACAACAAGAGAAGCTACTGTAACGAGACGCCTGTGCACTGCAGTGAAAAAAAGCTTGCGTGCAGCAGTGAAGACCCACCACAGCCCCCAAATAAAATGTCTTTAAAAATAAATAAATCTTTAATTTAAAAAAAAAAAAGCACGTGGAATGGGTCATACTGTAGTGGATGTCTTGGGGAAATATGATCTATCATGATGCATAATTCTCTGGCCATAACAATTCACATCTGTCCCACTTAAAAAATATACTCAACCCCTCTGTTAAAGTCCCCAAATCTTATTCCATGATGGCATCCTCCTGGGAGTCCAGGGCTTTATTTTCTAAATCCAATCCAGGTGCAGATGAGGTTCAGTTCTTTGAGAATAGATCCTTAAAACTGTTTATTTCTGCCCAAAGACCCATGAAGACCCATGTACTAAAAAGACAAATTTTCTGCTTCCTCCATCACCACCACCTACACAACCAACATGCAATAGCGGGATAGACCTGGGATAACCACTATAGACTCTCATTCAAGAAGAGGAGAGGGACTTCCCAGGCAGTCCAGTGGTTAAGACTAGGGTTTCCAATGCAGGGGGCCCTGGTCAGGGGAGCTAGATCCTTCTGCGACAACTGAGGGTCTGCGTGAGGCAACGGAGACCCAACATGCTGCAACAAAGACGGGGTACAGCCAAATAAATAAAAAAAGTTTTTTAAAGATGATGAGAATTGGAGGCACACAGCATTCTCTGGAACCTGTGAGATCCAGCCAGGTGTATGCTGCTGGTTGCTTGATTAGGGCTCAGAATTACTGCCTGGGAATTGTTCACTGTGGCTTTTGGCTCAGCCTTCTGGATACTTAGTTCTTCCCTGTTGATCGTCCTTTTTTCCAAAAAAATAGTAAGCCAGCTGAGTGGTTTTTCCTAGCCTGTTCCCTACAAATACAAACTTGAGGACTCAAAGACAGCTTTTCATTCTGTGCTCCCTACCCCTTTTGGTTCAAGTGGGTGTAATTCACATTGTATATAGGTCAGTTTATCAATCCATACCAGATAAAGGCCACATCCACAAACCTCTTTGAGATGAGTTCTTCTCTACTTCAGACTCCTGATGTGGCTGGTGTGGGACAACACCTTCAAGTTTTTAGAAGTTCGACTTCTTAAATGAATTGGACCTGTAAAACCTGACCCTATTGAACCTGTAAAAGCCTTCCAAAGGCTTTTGTCCACATGAAAATTTTCATGAGGCATTGCCTTAAATCTTTCCAATGTCTTAACAAAAATATCTTAGAGATCCACCATGAATCCGATATTTACCCTAAATTCATTTCTTTATTTGAGTACTCTGGAATATTGAATACTCCGGAGATGCATTTGAGGTTGAGAAAGGTAGCCCAGGTTAGACAGAGGCGGCACATTTAGCCGAATCATAGGGGCCAGCAAGTCCTCCCGACATTTGATGACACACACAGGTTTATGTTCAAGTTTGATCACAACTGGTCCAGGTCTACACTTGAGGTTTCTTAGCACAGGTAACAGTGTTTTCAAAAGTCCTTTCCTTCCACTTAATTAGTCGTGGCTTTGCCATGCCATACCCTCCAATGTCCTGTTGGTTCATGCCAATAATTTAATTTCTTTTTTTGCAGTGGCTCCTTTCTATAGACAGCCTAACTTGAGGTTTGGCTAGCTCTTAAATATTTATCATTTCACTGGTTTTATGAAGGGAAGAAGGAAGTTCAGAACCAATTAAGGCATCAAAGACAAGCTCATTATCCATGATCTGAAGGCAAAAATGAAAGGGCCAGCTGAGGACCTCATCTCTCCTCTGGCCCCCTTACAATGACAAGGCCAGGGCTTTGTGTCAACACCCCCTGCGCACTGGGCGGATTTTCATGATGTTCTCAGTATTAAGAGCAGCTGTCCTGTGATTTGCTGGCGTCTCCAGGGAGTTGGAGCTGAATTGCTGGACAAACTGCAGCTGATGAGTCTAAAGCTCAGATGTAAAGAGAGAAAGAGACCCGGCTTTCGGAGCTAAATAATGAAGTGCATCCACTCCACTTGGACCTAATCCAAGTGAGTTCACCACTGATCCGTGTCCTCAAGGGTTAATAGCTTCAAGGTTACTGGGACTTCTGGCCACAAGGAAAGCTGCCAAGAAGCGACTCTCTTCCTAACCTAAGCCCCCACCCGGTTCTTTTAATACACAACTTCCTCCAACACTTCCTCTGGCTTGAAGAAGGAGGATGCAAATTTGTCTAACCTCTAAAAAAAAAACAACTTGTGGTATGTGCAGTGAGTGTTTCAGGCAGAAAGAAAAGCAGAGAGACCTGAGGCTGTTTCCGCCCACACGCCTCAGCTCAGCTTCCAGAGAACACCATGTGCTTTGCAGAAGCCTTGCAGAGTCTCCTGCAGATGCTGTTGGAAAAAATTTGTAAAAAACCTGGGCAGCAAATGTCATAACCCAGACCCGCATGTGGTCCAGCAGCAGCGGAGGTGCAGACACACAGCATTCACAGAACCAGACAGGTGCCAAGGCCTGAGCCCAGACTTCTGCTTGGTGTCACATCCTCTCTGACTCTCTGGGGGACTTCACTCCGAGGAGAGGAGGGGGTGCCTTCAGGCCCACCACACGAAGCTGTGTGGGTGGGAAGCCGAGAAATGACTGATAGTTCCTGGGCCTGTTAGAGCCACAGGCGTGCTAGCGACTCTTGTCGCAGGGGTCTTTGATGAGAAAGAAAACCACTCCTGGCAGCTTTAGCCCAGTCAGCTATTTATGCCAATGGGAACTAGGGGCCTGGAGGTCAGAACACACCATTAGCCCATCTTGGCAGTGACTGCTTATTTCAGGACCCTGAAACGGTCCTCTTTTATTACTTGAGAGTTTAACCTTATTAAGAATGAACTGGCTGGTTCCACTGTAAGGCATCTGACTTCAGCCCATCTATTTAAGATGGATTTTCTCTCTTGCCTTCTCTCCCACCTGGCTGACCCCCAGGTCCACCCTGAGTGCTACCTGGCCCAGGTGAGACCACCCAGTGGGAAAGGCTGTACCCGAGGGTGGCCGGGACAGTTTCAGACATCCTTCCAGGCAGGAATGGTACCGGCTGTGCCGCCATCTTTGGTCGGAGGATGGGCTACATTGGCATCCCCAGAGAGCTGTGAAAATGCAGATCCCCAGGCCCCAACCCTCTCCAACTAAATTGTTGTCTTGAGAGGCATCTCAGAACCTTTATCATAAGCAAGCTCCTCAGGTATTTCTCACGGAACTTTGTGAAAGACTCTGTCACTACTTTAGGAATTCACGAGATGCTTGTTGAGTGAATAAAAGGCAACGAACGCCTGCTAATCAATCTCTCCTGACAAAGAGTGGCATGCATTTATTATATTAGTATTTATTTATTATTTAATTATTTGGCTGCTCCAGGCTTTAGCTGCAGCCTGTGGGATCTAGTTCCCTGACCAGGGATAGAACCTGGACTCCCTGTGTTAGGAACATGGAGTCTTAGCCACTGGATCACCAGGGAAGTCCCAAGAGTGGCAGTTTAAAGAAAAAAATCCTGACAACTTCAAAACTGAAGTTGAGTGTGTACTCTCAGGATGGCGGCACCCCACACATCCCCTCAGATCGTCACATAGATGATCTGAGGGGATCTGACTTGTAGACCCGCAGTTGCACAGAGACAGACACTGCTAGTGTTGTGTGCTGACAATTTTCTCATCACCTATCTACCAGGGAGGGCTTCCCAGGTGGCTCAGTGGTAAAGAACCTACCTGCCGACGCAGAAGACACGGGTTTGATCCCTGGGATGGGAAGACCCCCTGGAGGACAATAATGGCAACCCACTCCAGTATTCTTGCCTGGAGAATACCATGGACAGAGGAGCCTGGTGGGCTGCAGTCCATGGAGTCGCAAAAAGTTGGGAAGACTGACCAACGAAGCACCCACACACCTACCAGGCACTCACCAGGCGCTTTACAAACACTACCTAAAATTTCCATCAAAGTGCAAGGTACAATCCCCAATCTCTTGACAAAGAAACTGAGGCTCAGAAAGGTTACAGAACGTGTACTCGCTGATATGGTTACTGGGCTTCCCAGATGTCTTATTGGATAAAGCTTGCGAAGCGTAAGACACAGGTTTGATCCCTGGGTCAAGAAGCTCCCCTGGAGGAGGAAAATAGAAACCCAATCCAGTAATTCTTGCCTGAAAAACCCCATGAACAGAGGAGCCTGGCAGGCTACAGTCCAAAGGATTGAAAAGAGTCAGACAGAACGCACATATGGCTATTAGGAATCAAGGCACAGATTGAAATTCATTCAGGTCATGCCACACCCACTAGAATCTATTTCATAAAGCTCAAAGGGCATCAGAGAACCATGAACTATCAGGACAAAGATCCTGCATGCTGAAAGGAAGACCCAGCACAGTCAAATAAATAAAATATATTTTTAAAAAAGTGACAGACATTGATTCTTCATTTTGAGAACAGTACATCTGTTCATCAACGGTAGAATAACCCTCATGACTCAATAGTACCATAATGTGATGTCATTTTGTGCTATTGTGAACAATTAAAAGACTTTTTTTGAAACCAAAAAAAAAAAAAAAAGCAATAGACATCTTCCACAATATACAACTGCTCTGTCTGCTAGCCACATGTGGCTCGTAAGCACTGGAAATGTGGCTAGTCCGAATTAAGATGTATTATAAGTATAAAATACACAGCAGATTTTTAAAGACTTGGTATGAATAAGAATGTAAAATGTCTCATTAATTTTAATATTGATTTTACCTTGAAGTGATGCTATTTCAGATATATTAGTTCAATAAAATATATTCAACAAATTTTGTTCATTTCTCTTTATTTATTCTTTTAATGGGACTCCTAGAACATTTAAGATTACATGTGTAGTTCACATTTTATTTCTATTGGACACCATTGATAAAGATAAATTGAGGCACAAGAATATTTTTAAGTGATTTGCTCCAGATTCCACAGAGCGTTTGAACTAAAGTCAATGTCTGACGGCCTGGGTGGGAGTATACTCATCTCACCAGTTACATAGGACTGGCAGGGCTTCCCTGGTGGCACAGTGGTAAAGAATACATCCGCCACTGCAGGAGACAAGGGGTTGATCCCTGAGTTGGGAAGATCCCTGGAGAAAGAAATGGCAATCCACTCCAGTATTCTTGCCTGGAGAACCCCATGGACAGAGGAGCCTGGCGGGCTACCATCCATGGGGGTCACAAAAGAGTTGGACATTATTTAGGGACTAAAAAACAATAGCTGTTTGGCATGATTCTTTGAAAATATTTCTCTAATATCAAGATTTTAAAAAAAACTTTTTATATTGGAGTATAGTTGATTAATAATGCTGTGACAGTTTCAGGTGGACAGTAGAGAGACTCAGCAATACATGTATCCATTCTCCTCCAAACTCCTTTCTCATCTAGGCTGCCGCATAACATTGAGAAGCATTCCGTGTGTTACAGTAGGTCCTTACTGGTTATCCATTCTAAATATAGCAGAGTGTACATATTGACCCCAAACTCCCTAACTATCCCTTCCCCCAAGTCCTTCCCACCACCCGCCCCCACTCCCATCGATAACCATGAGTTCATTCTCTCTAAGTCTGGAGTCTGTTTCTGTTTTGTAAATAAGTTCATTTGTATCATTTCTTTTTAGATTCCACGTAGAAGGGGTGTCATATGATATTTCTCCTCCTCTGTCTGACTTATTTCACTCAGTATGACAATCTCTAGGTCCATCCCTGTTGCTGCAAATGACATTATTTCATGCTTTTTAATGGCTGTAACACTGAGATCTTCATCCACCACTTTGTGTCTCTTGAGAAGGAAGCATGGGAAGACAAAGCCAGCGCAAAAGATGAACCAAAAGACGAAGCCAGCCCCATTCTCTATGAGTCTTGAAGGGTAAACTGAATGATCTAAGAATTTTCCATCCTTCTGTCTAGAGCACTCATCAGAGTCTTCTTTACTCCCAACACCACATCAGAAAACATGTGACTCAGAAAAATAGTGAGACTCAGATGACAAATATTTTCAGTTATTTCTTCTTTATCAGCAGGAGCGTGGTCCCTCACCAAATCCCCAAATGATGTCTTCTAAGGTACTGAAAGGATTGTTATCTTGCAGAGCGACTCACCTGGGTAGGAGCATAGCATATAAGTGAAAATATGAAGCAAAAATAGGCATCTTAACTGGATCGTTCTCAGCTTTGAGGAGGGAAAGGTCACGTGTAAAAACAACCCATATCCGGAATATCAAATTTCACTGAGTTTAGGAACCAAGCTCCAAGCAGAAAGGGCCTTCTCTTACCCAGATTTTGCCTGTGCCCTTAAACTCTCAAACTAACCAGAGCCATTCAGGGAAGACCTCTGGCTCACCCTCTCAGAGTCTAAAATACCTTCCTTATCTGGAGGTTACTGTGAGACAGGCAGGAACCTTGTTACAAGAATAAAACAAAAACAGGTCTGAGGACAGTCAACAGAGCTATCAGTTAAGTTCATAAGAATCTTATTAGGTTCTTTCCAGAGCTTATTTATTCTGACTTTACAGATAAATATAACAAAGCAATTTATTAGTTTCAGTAGAAATGAGAGGGAAGAAGAAAAAAAAAAGGACGAGAAGGAAGTATTTCTTCAGTTAGACTCCAAAACGATGTGCAAGCAGCAAGAAAGATTAAGATGGTGAAAGATAGGCTTACGAACTCTAAAAGCATAGTGCCTCAGAGGGGTTGGTAAACCTCTGCCAGTTTCAAGAGAGAATTCATAACATCAAAATAAAAGAATAGTTATAATAATTACATTCATTATATGCAGAAAATGATATCCATATTAATGACCTAAAGGCATATAATTTGGTCTGTTTTCTACTTTCAGAGTCATTAAGATGTGATACTTAGACAAAGTCTGATTAATTTGTCTTGAATGTTGCATCACCTGCAGGGGTGAGTTTCAGTGAGCCTTCACTCTTCCAACAAAAGAGGCTTTGTTAGAGAAAGGATATACTTAGGATGTTCACGGAACATATGTCCCGGTAATCCCAGGACAGAAGTCAGTTGTCTTATGCTCAGAAAGGGCCCCTAACTAACCTCCCTGCGCTCAGAGCCTGTCATTTGCTCAGTAGCCACGTGGGCCAGCATCCTGGCAAAGGCGACGCTGAGGGTAGTGGCTTCCTGCCTACAGCCGGCGCTCCTCTCCCCCAGCAGATGGGCCAGCCCTCAGGGAAAGGAAGCCCTTCTGAGATCCTCCTGCCTTCATTCTTCCCAAATGGGCTTTGCTATAAAAAGCAAATTAAACACCCATTGTTCCTTCCCTCTATGAAGCTGGCAGACCAACATCCTGTCCAATACCCAAGGCTCCCGGATACTGGCTGCCCGGCTGCTGACGCCGGCTACTTACTGCTTAAAGCAATAAGAAAAAATACACCTTCCACTGGCAATAGGATTTTCCTTAGGCTCCAAGCCTTCCTTTTTCATTGGGTCATTTTTTTTTTTTTTGCAATGACATATTATACGCAGCAGATAAGGGCTTTCTTTTCATCGCTGGAGTTCTTCACAATCCTTGGAGAAGTACTTCCCTAGCTGTTCAAATAGATGAGGGTTGGCACTGGAAGTGAGCCTGAAACACTGGCCCTTAAATCTTTCCCTGCCTATCAACCTGGGCTAGTTCTCAGTGAAAGACTTACTTCAGTGTTATCAGGAGTTCTAAAATAGCAAGTAGTCAAAAAAAAAGAAAAAGCTATGTGAAGTGATGGGGATGTGCTAATTACCTTGATTGTGGCAAATGTTTGACAACATATATGTATATTAACTTATCATGTACACTTTAAATATATAAAAGGTTATTTGTCGATTACACTTGGATAAAGCTGGAGGTAAAAAATAAAATTGTTGGTATTGTTTAGCCACTAAGTCATGTCCGACTCTTTTGTGACCCTGGGGACTGTAGCCCGCCAGGCTCCTCTGTCCATGGGATTTCCCAGGCAAAAATACTGGAGTGTGTTACCATTTCCTTCTCCAGGGAATCTTCCTGACCCAGAGATCAAACCCATGTTTCCTGCATTGGCAGTCAGATTCTTTACCACTGAGCCACCAGGGAAGCCCCCAAAATAAAATATTCCATACCAAATCTAAAATAGAACACAAAATATAACCAATATTTTATAATAACTATAAATGGAATATAACCTTTAAAAACTGTGACTCACCACACTGTACACCTGGAACTTATATAATACGGTGCAGCAACTACACTTCAATTAAAAAAGAAATCAGAGAAATAAGTTTGAAAAAAATCCAACTCACATAATTTAAAAAAAATAAAGTAGAAAACAAAATATTTTCTGGAAAAAAAAAACAGCTGAGATGAAGAGACTAGATATACACTGAGTGTGCCTACAAAGCAGAGCCCTGGGGTGGGGGCGACGGGGGGAAATGAAACAGATCAGCAACAGCTTTTGGTCTCTGCAGAGAAAAGAAAACCTGAGCAGAAGGAAAGAGGGAGAGAAACTGGAAGGCAGAGAGAAAGGAGAAGCAGTCTCTATTTCTCCTACAGCAGCATGTATCAGACTGCGATGTGATAGCTTGTGTAATTCTCTCTCTCCTTACTATATATACTCCAGGATTTACATTTTAAGCTTCTACTTTCTGTGTAAACTTCATCTCAAATTTGACTTTCCCCACAATCTAACATTTATCAACAGCTCACTGAGAGCTCTGACATCCTAAAAAGACCACTGGTCATCCACGTGGGAGAGCGTCTCTGAGGCTTCTTCCTGAACCATATGAAGACATTTGGCACTGTCTGAGGTCATATGACTGGGTAAGTTGAGAGCCCTGTTTTCACAGATTTATATGATCCTAGGAGTGCCATTAATCATGGCTCTCTCTAGCTTTGTAATTAATAACTTAGAACAAACAATTCAAACATCTGATTCATTGCACTTCAGAAACCCTAAGGCAGAAATTCAACATTTCCAATAAACCTCAAGTTGTTGATACAAGATCCTCAACAGGGATGGTTCTATCAAAGGTGTTCCCGGGAATAAATATACACCTTTAAAACACCTTTAAAACCTAAGCAGGCTTTCAACCAACAGGCTAAAATTATTCAAAAGCCATCTTTGATCCTTTAGAGTGAAGACTAGAATAGGTATTTAAAAAACTAATTTCTGAAAAGCCCAGTGTACCATTCATTGGGATGTTTCATGCAAACCAGTTCTCTAAACCATTACTAAACTGGGGGGTCTGTGAGGTTTCCAACGTCACCTCATATATGAAGATTTTCAAAATGAAACCTTGATACGTGTTTCCTGAACGGCTTCTCTCTGCATGGTCAAGAGGACTTGTTCTCAGAAAGTGAGAGACGCTTCTGGTAAATAAAGGACCAAAACAGGAAGTGAACCCGTGACAATAAGCAGTGGGGAGATGCTGTGGAGGGATGAGGAAGGTTTGTGAGGAGGCTGTTTAGGGATGAGGAAGGTTCCACAGGGGTGTGGCTCAGACTTCTCCAGACAGCTCCCCTGGGGCATGGTCTTCCTCCCTTACCTCTTAGGAACAGCTGCCCAGACACAAGAGTCCTGTGGAAGCCACAAGCCCGTATCCTTGCAGGGGCTCATTTTCAGACTCATGCTCTATCTGCTGCTGAACTACTGACCAAGCTAGTGTTTTGGGTGATGCAAATTGTACTAGATGCCTATGGCTGCTGCGACAAATCGCCACAGACTTCGTGGCTGAAGGAAGACAATGTATTATCTTCTGGTTCTGGAGGTCGGAGATCTGACACAGGTCTTACCAGGCTGAAATCAAGGTGTCAGTGGGTCTGTGTTCCTTCTGGAGGCTCCAGGGGAGAATCGCTTTCCCCACCTTTTCCAGCTTCTAGAAGTCTTCACAGTCTTTGGCTCATGGCCCCTTCACTCCATCTTCAAAGCCAGCAAAGACAGATTGAGAGTTTCTTTCACATCCAATCTCTTGACCTGCTCTTCTGGGTCCCTCTCCACTTCTGGGACCTCATGTTGGCACAGTGCCCATGCCGATCCTTCAGGATAATCTCTCTGTTTTAAGGTCAGATGATGAACAACCTTAATCCCATACAACTTTAATTCCCCTTTGCCGTGTAATGAAATGTTCACAGATTCTGGGGGTTAGTATGTTTAGTCTCTTTCAGGGACAGTTGTTCTGCCTACCACATGGCACTGATGATTGTAAAGGCGGCGTTGTAAAGAACCTGCTTGCCAATGCAGGAAATGTAAGAGACCAGGGTTCAGTTACTGGGTTGGGAAGATCCCCTGGAAAAGGAAATGACAAGCCACTCCAGCATTCTTGCCTGGAGAATCCCATGGACAGTGGAGCCTGGCAGGCTACAGTCCATGGGGTCAAAAAGAGTTGGACACGACTGAAGCGATTTAGCACAGCATACAATACAGGGGCCATTGTTCTGCCTACCACACAAGTAAACCAAAATTACAGAGATATAAAGTGGGGGATCACACCCTCTACATCAGCACACATGAAAATATCTTGAAAACACCAGAAAATAAATGCAAAGTAATAGATCGGTAGTGAAGAAACAAAGGACAACATCAATTTGGGGTCAGAAAGCTCAGCGTTTATCACCAATGAAATCAAAGCAGAATGAAGCACCCGGGGGATTTTTACTCTATGAGAACTGGTGGGACCCTCAAGAAGTCACATGGCCGCATTGCTGACCATTCTCATACAGTAATTCATGCTCAAAGATTTTCACAGCCAGACGTATGAACGTAACAGATGAAGATGTCAAAATAAGTAATCTAACACTAAGCAGGTTGTCCGTCATTGCATCATTTTGTGTTGTCTTTAAAAGTGTCCATGGGTTTCACACTATTTGCTTGATTCCTGTCCCCACCCCTTTCAACTCTGAGTCACTGTTGAAAAGAAGTGTTTATAGTCCTGACAGCTCGGAAAGCAAAACTCTCACATTCACCGGTTAAATAAAACACCTTTTTTTTGACAAGAGATTTCACATAAAAAAACTGAATCCCCATTAGCCTGCATGTTGAACTGGATGTTGAAAAATCAAATAAATTAGGGTAAAGAAATTCCAGGAGAGCTGAAATGGAAATGCAGACAAAAATAACCCCACCATATTAGTAAACAAAGGATGCTGCAGCCACGAAACCATTAACTACTGCAGCTGCTCCAGCTGTACACTCTGAGGGGATTCACGATGAAAAAAAGCAGGATCCTGGCCCCAGATAGCAAAGGTGCGCATCAAAGGAATTATTTTGAGGCCACGCCACTGCTTCTTCCCTTACACAGAAAAGCGCTAAATTCATTAGCTCAGGATGCCTGGTTTTCTTTAATTAGCAGTAATATTTTGAAGTTCGACTCCCTGGGTTTTTTGGTTTGAACTCTTATATCTCCTGGCTCCTCCCTTACCTCTGAAGAACAGACCCTCAGAGCTACCTGAGAAGCTGCATCCCAGGTTTAAATTCTCAGCAAGTCCACCCAATAGAACATCAGTCTCAGTTTTTAGGTTGTAAACTCAACATTCAGAAAACTAAGATCATGGCATCTGGTCCCATCACTTCATGGCAAATAGATGAGAAACAGTGAAAACAGTGACAGACTTTATTTTTGGGGACTCCAAAATCACTGCAGATGGTGACTGCAGCCATGAAATTAAAAGACACTTGCTCCTTGGAAGAAAAGTTATGACCAATCTAGACAGAATATTGAAAAGCAGAGACATTACTTTGCCAACAAAGGTCTGTATAGTCAAAGCTGTGGTTTTTTCCAGCGGTCATGTATGGATGTGAGAGTTGGACTATAAAAAAAGCTGAGAGCCAAAGAATTGATGCTTTTGAACTGTGGTGTTGGAGAAGACTCTTGAGAGTCCCTTGGACTGCAAGGAGATACAACCAGTCCATCCTAAAGGAAACCAGTCCTGAATATTCATTGGAAGGACTGATGCTGAAGTTGAAACTCCAATACTTTGGCCACCTGATGCGAAGAGCTGACTCATTTGAAAAGACCCTGATGCTGGGAAATATTGAAGGCAGGACGAGAAGGAGACGACAGAGAATGAGATGGTTGGGTGGCATCACCAACTCATTGGACATGAGTTTGAGTAAACTCTGGGAGTTGGTGATGGACAGGGAGGCCTGGTGTGCAGCAGTCCATGGGGTGGCAAAGAGTTGGACACAACTGAGGGATTGAACTGAACTGAGCAAGTCTGATCTACCCCTAAGTCGGACTTTTTCTACTGTATTTGACTGTTACTCATCTGATCATCCCTGATGGCTCTGCTCTTCCTATAACTTTACAGAGAAGATGTATTTCCTGGCTATTGTATTATAAACAGTACGCATGTTATCTGGATACGCAAGTTAGCGTCAGTAAATATCTCTTTCTGTCCCTCCTCTAAATTTTCCCAAACACTGAATTTCATTATTTTTAGGCTTTTTAAAATGAAATATTGCATCTATAAAACTCTGTCTCTCTGTTTCTGTCTCTCAATCTCTCCCCCTCCCTTCCCTTCCTTTAGAAATTCTCTCCAACATTGGAATGAATGTCAAAAGCATTTTTCATCATCAGGAAAAGACAAGTTCTCTTCCGTCATAGATCTTTGTGTAGTTCCTCATCCGGAACCACCTCATTCATTTGGCTCTGCTGCTATCTGGCCCATCAATCTCAGGTTGGACGTACGTCTCCTTTCTCTTTTATTTTTATTTTTTAATAAGAGTATAATTGCTTTACAATGTTTTTTAATAGGAGTATAATTGCTTTACAATGTTGTGTTGGTTTCTGCTGTCAACAACATGAATCAGCCATAAGTGTTCATACATCCCTTCCTTCTGAAGCCTCCCTCCCTCATCCCCTCCATCCCACACTTGCCCTTTCTGATATAACTTATTCTTGGTCTCATTGCAAACTATTGGTCCCCCACCATCAATTCAAAGCCCCCTGCCCTACTGAGCTCTGCCTTTTGCTTCTTCTTCATTTGTTGATTTCATCCACATTTTTAAGGTCCTATGCAACATGTTCCCATCAGAAGGTGTTTTTACCCACCCACCCACCCAGTCCCCACTTCCCCTTCCCCATCTGGTAAATTCCTTTCATCTTGCAAAATTTCCATCTGTCCTACAACAACATTGTCCCAAGTGTCCTGTTTTAATAAAGGCACAGTTTCCTCTAGGGTGGCGGGGTATGTGAATAATACCAGGTAGCAGCTTTTTAAAATAAGATCCAGAGAGAAGAGGTCTGCCATTATCATTCATGAATGTAAATTCATGCAAGGAGGAAAATGCATTCATCAATGGAAGCTCCTCCTCTCTTCCTCAGAGGGATTTTCTACTCTGTCAAAGGAAAGGGAACAGGTCTTCTCAAGAGACCAAGCCACTCTTCATCCAGCTGCAGGGGTTTGTAACCCCTCCTAGGTGAGAGTTTTTGCAAAGGAAGAGCTTTGTTCAAAAGGCTTCTGTGATGGAAAAAAAAAAAAAAAAAGCCCCAGGGTTCAGAAGAGCAAGTAGAAGCTATGTTGCTGAAGCCAGGCAGGGAGAGGCGGGAGCTGATCCTTCTCCCTGGCGAGACAGACAGGTGAGGGAGGAAAGGGTTTTGTAAAGATCAGAGGAAATGGGAGGCAGTGGCTGGCTAGCACGGAAATCCCAGGTTGTCTTTTGTACAGAGAGCAGGGAAAACGATCCAGGCAGTCTGTCCCTAAAACTTTAGACTGCTTTAAACTGAAGGGTTTTATCCCATTATCTGGCCATACCAGAAGCGGTTACTGTCCAGAAGGACAAAACTATTTTGCTTCCATCTTTGCTTGGGGGAAAAATACCAAATAGGGGGCTTCCCTGGTAGTCCAGTGGTTACGAATCCACCTGCCAACACAGGGGACACAGGTTCGATCCCTGGTCAAAGAAGACCCCACGTGCTGTGGCGCAAATAAGCCCGTGGGCTGCAACTACTGAAGCCCACACGCCCTAGAGCCCACGCTCTGCAACAGTGAGAGCCAAGCATCGCAAGTAGAGAGTAGACCCCACTCACTGCAACTAGAGAAAGCCTGCACTCAGAAACCAAGACCCCGTGCAGTCAAATAAGTAATTTTTTTAAATAATAATAATCTTAAAAAAATACCCAATAGGAAAACTGGAAAAAAAAAATTGAAACAGAATCCAGGAGGGGCAAGACCTTTACTCATTAGTTTGGTGACCAGCTCCCTGAGAAGAAAGAAGAGCTCCGGAGTGTCAGAACCAAACAGAAATGCTAGGCTTTTCATTATACCCAGGAGAATATCTAGCATATAATTAGCAACTATGATACACCAGGCATGATCTATCAGATCAAATCAGATCAGATCAGTCACTCAGTCATGTCCGACTCTTTGCGACCCCATGAATTGCAACACGCCAGGCCTCCCTGTCCATCACCAACTCCCAGAGTTCACTGAGACTCACATCTATCGAGTCAGTGATGCCATCCAGCCATCTCATCCTCTGTCGTCCCCTTCTCCTCCTGCCCCCAATTCCTCCCAGCATCAGGGTCTTTTCCAATGGATCAACTCTTCACATGAGGTGGCCAAAGTACTGGAGTTTCAGCTTTAGCATCATTCCTTCCAAAGAAATCCCAGGGCTGATCTCCTTCAGAATGGACTGGTTGGATCTCCTTGCAGTCCAAGGGACTCTCAAGAGTCTTCTCCAACACCACAGTTCAAAAGCATCAATTCTTCCGCACTCAGTCTTCTTCACAGTCCAGCTCTCACATCCATACATGACCACAGGAAAAACCATAGCCTTGACTAGATGGACCTTTGTTGACAAAGTAATATCTCTGCTTTTGAATATGCTATCTAGGTTGGTCATAACTTTCCTTCCAAGGAGTAAGCGTCTTTTAATTTCATGGCTGCAGTCACCATCTGTAGTGATTTTGGAGCCCAGAAAAATAAAGTCTGACACTGTTTCCACTGTTTCCCCATCTATTTCCCATGAAGTGATGGGACCGGATGCCATGATCTTCGTTTTCTGAATGTTGAGCTTTAAGCCAACTTTTTTAATCTCCACTTTCACTTTCATCAAGAGGCTTTTTAGTTCCTCCTCACTTTCTACCATAAGGGTGGTGTCATCTGCATATCTGAGGTTATTGATATTTCTCCCAGCAATCTTGATTCCAACTTGTGTTTCTTCCAGTCCAGCATTTCTCATGATGTACTCTGCATATAAGTTAAATAAACATCGTGACAATATATAGCATTGACGTACCCCTTTTCCTATTTGGAACCAGTCTGTTGTTCCATGTCCAGTTCTAACTGTTGCTTCCTGATCTGCATACAAATTTCTCAAGAGGCAGATCAGGTGGTCTAGTGTTCCCATCTCTTTCAGAATTTTCCACAGCTTATTGTGATCCACACAATCAAAGGCTTTGGCACAGTCAATAAAGCAGAAATAGATGTTTTTCTGGAACTCTCTTGCTTTTTCCATGATCCAGTGGATGTTGGCAATTTGATCTCTGGTTCCTCTGCCTTTTCGAAAACCAGCTTGAACATCAGGAAGTTCACGGTTCACATACTACTGAAGCCTGGCTTGGAGAATTTTGAGTATTACTTTACTAGCATGTGAGATGAGTGCCATTGTGCCGTAGTTTGAGCATTCTTTGACATTGCCTTTCTTTGGTATTGGAATGAAAACTGATCTTTTCCAGTCCTGTGGCCACTGCTGAGTTTTCCAAATTTGCTGGCATATTGAGTGCAGCACTTTCACAGCATCATCTTTCAGAATTTGGAATAGCTCAACTGGAATTCCATCACCTCCACTAGCTTTGTTCGTAGTGATGCTTTCTAAGGCCCACTTGACTTCACATTCCAGGATGTCTGGCTCTAGGTGAGTGATCACACCATTGTGATTATCTAGGTTGTGAAGATCTTTTTTGTACAGTTCTTCTGTGTATTCTTGCCATCTCTTCTTAATATTTTTGCTTCTGTTAGGTCCATACCATTTCTGTCCTTTATCGAGCCCATCTTGGCATGAAATATTCCTTTGGTATCTCTGATTTTCTTGAAGAGATCTCTAGTCTTTCCCATTCTGTTTTTTCCTCTATTTCTTTGCATTGATCGCTGAAGAAGGCTTTCTTATCTCTTCTTGCTATTCTTTGGAACTCTGCATTCAGATGTTTATATCTTTCCTTTTCTCCTTTGCTTTTCGCTTCTCTTCTTTTCACAGCTATTTGTAAGGCCTCCCCAGCCAGCCATTTTGCCTTTTTGCGTTTCTTTTCCATGGAGATGATTTTGATCCCTGTCTCCTGTACAATGTCACGAACCTCATTCCATAGTTCATCAGGCACTCTATCAGATCTAGGCCCTTAAATCTATTTCTCACTTCCACTGTATAATCATAAGGGATCTGATTTAGGTCATACCTGAATGGTCTAGTGGTTTTCCCTACTTCCTTCAATTTAAGTCTGAATTTGGCAATAAGGAGCTCATGGTCTGAGCCACTGTCAGCTCCTGGTCTTGTTTTTGCTGACTGTATAGAGCTTCTCCATCTTTGGCTGCAAAGAATATAATCAATCTGATTTTGGTGTTGACCATCTGGTGATGTCCATGTATAGAGTCTTCTCTTGTGTTGTTGGAAGAGGGTGTTTGTTATGATCAGTGCATTTTCTTGGCAAAACTCTATTAGCCTTTGCCCTGCTTCATTCCATATTCCAAGGCCAACTTTGCCTGTTACTCCAGGTGTTTCTTGACTTCCTACTTTTGCATTCCAGTCCCCTAGAATGAAAAGGACATCTTTTTTGGGTGTTAGTTCTAAAAGGTCTTGTAGGTCTTCATAGAACCATTCAACTTCAGCTTCTTCAGTGTTACTGGTTGGGGCATAGACTTGGATTACTGTGATATTGAATGGTTTGCCTTGGAAACGGACAGAGATCATTCTGTCGTTTTTGAGATTGCATCCAAGTACTGCATTTTGGACTCTTTTGTTGACCATGATGGCTACTCCATTTCTTCTGAGGGATTCCTGCCCGCAGTAGTAGATATAATGGTCATCTGAGTTGAATTCATCCATTCCAGTCCATTTGAGTTCGCTGATTCCTAGAATGTCGACATTCACTCTTGCTATCTCTTGTTTGACCACTTCCAGTTTGCCTTGATTCATGGACCTGACATTCCAGGTTCCTATGCAATTATTATAATCTTGAAATAAAAATATTTTATGCCCATCTTACAGTCATATAACCTAAGGTTTTGCCAACAAAGAAGTTGGTAGAGCCAGGACTTGAAGCCAACTAAACCTTGATTCCAAAATTGATGTTCTTTCCTTATTGGTGAAAATGAGAGTATTCACTGTGATTTAATATTTCCAGTAGGAAGCCCACTTGCTCTAATCTTTAGGAATTAACGTGCATGACAGTCCTGATTCAAAGACGTTGCTCCATAGTACCTTTAAGGATTGAAATTATTTTTCTTGATATTTAGACAGTCAATGCAGATGTTTCAACATTGTTAATAATCAGAATAAGAACCTCAGTGGCCAACACAGAAGAAAGGATACTTCCAGAGAGAAATGCTCAACTGATCATTTCTGATAAGACTTTTAAAAATCACTAGTGTTCATAGTTAACCATCCTCTTGGCTCATTAGAATCATCTGGGAGATCTTTTTAAAATAAATGCCCAGGAGACTCCCCAGGCAGTCCATTGAATCGTTAAGACTTCACCTTCCAATGCAGCCGGTGAGGGTTCGATCCCTGGTCTGGAAGCTAAGATCCCAAATGCCTTGTAGCCACAAAACCAAAACACTGAAAAACAACAGAAGCAGTACTATAACAAATTCAATCAGATCAGATCAGTCGCTCAGTCGTGTCCGACTCTTTGCGACCCCATGAACCGCAGCACGCCAGGCCTCCCTGTCCATCACCAGCTCCCGGAGGTCACTCAGACTCGCATCCATCGAGTCAGTGATGCCATCCAGCCATCTCATCCTCTGTCGTCCCCTTCTCCTCCTGCCCTCAACTCCTCCCAGCATCAGAGTCTTCTCCAATGAGTCAACTCTTCGCATGAGGTGGCCAAAATACTGGAGTTTCAGCTTCAGCATCATTCCTTCTAAAGAAATTCCAGGATTGATCTCCTTCAGAATGGACTGGTTGGATCTTCTTGCAGTCCAAGGGACTCTCAAGAGTCTTCTCCAACACCACAGTTCAAAAGCATCAAATTCAATAAGTACTTTTAAAATGGTCCACATAAAAAAAAATCTTTTAAAAAATTAAATAAATGTCCAGGGATTCTGTCCCTGTCATCGGTCTAGGGCAGAGCTAGACAACCTGCACTTTAAAAATATCTCTCAGATGATAATCTGAGATTAATCTACCATAGGGGCTAGTACTCACAGAAGCGTGGTGCAAACAGGCTTCAAATTTCCTCTGTATCCTGTCACTTGCAAATGCAATCACAATGCAATCAAAGAGTCACAAATCCTTAATCCGGAAACGCTTCCAAAGCACCACAAAGCAATCACAGAATAGTTGGGTATTTTTTTTTTTTTTAAGTGAAGGCCAAAACTAAGCATAACTGGAGCAGGAAACCACCAGATGTGAATATATTAAGCTTTATTTTAAGAGATGGCGATTGGAAATTTGTTTAAATACTAGAGAGTGCTGGGAGCTGACAGATGGCAAGCGAGATGGAGGAGGAAGGCAGCCTGGTCCAGCCAGCTCTACCTTAATCTCGCCCCACCTCTCCCGACACCATCACGGGAGATGCTGTATTGTGTCTTTGACATGACTGCTCTCTGGCTGTACCTGAACTGTTCCCATTTTAATTCAAACTTGATCCTTTAAAATAAAATAGGCAAGGTCCATAGAGAACAGACTTATGGACACGGTGCAGGCAGGGGGGTGGGGAAGAGATGGTGAGATGTACGGAAATTTACATTACCATATGT
Organism: Tragelaphus eurycerus; assembly: GCA_935064755.1. NCBI lineage: Eukaryota > Metazoa > Chordata > Mammalia > Artiodactyla > Bovidae > Tragelaphus > Tragelaphus eurycerus. The sequence continues at coordinate 1,987,266 of CAKXYN010000034.1, read as the reverse complement.
AAAATAGATAGCTAATGGGTATTTGCTGTATGGCTCAGAGAACTCAAACAGGGTCTCTGTACCAGCCTAGAAGCGTGGGATGGGGAGGGAGATGGGAGGGAGATTTAAGAGGGAGGGGACATATGTATACCTATGGCTCATTCATGTTGAGATTTGACAGAAAACAAAAAAATTCTGTAAAAAAAAATTATCTTTTAATTAAAAAATAGGCAAGGTCCAAAATACCATAATTTTAAAACTGTAATTTCAATAGTAATACCCCCAAAGCATGCTATTAATTTGTCCCACATACAGAAACTCATCATTATCCCTATCACAACCACTCAACGTAAAAGCATGTTTTGTTTTTTAAATTAAATATTTATTGGAGTATAGTTGCTTTGTTGTGTTAGTTTCTGCTGCTGCTGCTGCTGCTGCTGCTAAGTCACTTCAGTCGTGTCCGACTCTGTGTGACCCCATAGACAGCAGCCCACCGCAAAGAGTCAGCTATTGTACACACGCACCCTCTTTTATGGATTTCCTTCCCCTTTAGGTCACCGCAGAGCATCGAGTAGAGTTCCCTGAGCTATACAGTGGTTCTCATTATCTGTCTATTTTATACATAGTATCAATGGTATATATACGTCATCCCCATCTCCCAATTCATCCAACCCCCTGCCTTCACCCCTGGGTCTCCATAAATTTGTTCTCTAGGTCTGTGTCTCCATTTCAGAAGCATGAGTTTTAAACCCAAGTGCACAGACTGCTGGAAGAACAATGGGAGCGTTTCCCATGGCCATGACATGTCAGGGATAACTACACGATTCCTGTCGCCTTCACTTGCTACAGTAAGTAGTAAGGACTGTGCTTCCGCACCAGTCAGGCAAATACCCAGTGGTGTGTTGGCTAATATTTGCAAATGCTTATTCCTCCCACTCCCAAGGAAGCCCTTTGTAGCATCTGCTGATTCCCATAGTATAAATAGTCTCACTGGCCAAGTTCAAGATACTGCTGTGACATCTCTGAATGTGAAGTTGGGAAGAGATGGGCAGGATCAGCTTTCTTAAGTCAGTGTGAGCCACTCACTGCACACACCCATCGGAGCTAAAATAAAGGACTTCCCTGGTGGTCTCCTGGTTAACAGTTCGCCTGCCAATGCAGGAGTCAGGGTTCGATCGCTAATTCGGGAAGATCTCACATATCATGGAGCAACTAAGCCTATGCACCTCAACTACTGAAGCACCAAGCTCTAGGGCCCATAAGCTGCAGCTACTGAAGCCCGCACATCCTAGAACCTGTGGCCTGCAACAAGAGAAGCCATCACAATGAGAAGCCTGTGCACCACAATAAAGACCCAGCGCAGCCAAAATTCAATAAATATTTTTAAACTGAAATAAATGCATAAATAAATAGCCCTATAGCCAAATCCAAACCATCCTGGCCCATCAGGCCACCCCAAGGGGCCCCTACTCTCATAGGCGTTTCCTTCAACAGCCCTAGAAGAAAACAATTCTGTTTAGTGCCTGAGACCATGGAAGACTTTACCGGAAGTTGAGTTAGACTCCTCGTTGGATACCTTTTCACCTGTTCTCTAAAACAGGTGAGATCAGCCCCTTCCAGCCCTCAGGCCAAATTTGGTCAGCTGCCTACTTTTTAAGGTCTGTCAGCTACGGATAATTTTTATGTTTTTAAAACAGTAGCATTTTCAATAGTTACAGAAGTACCTACATGATAGCCTTCATTGTTTCCCTTGCCACACAATCCCCAAAGCCTGAAATATTTACCATCTGGCTCTTTCAGATAAAGTTTGCTGGCTCCTGCTCTAAAGGGTCCGGAAGACAAAGCCAGTTCCACCTCCTAGAACCTTGTCAGCAGCACGGATAACAAGTATTTTTTCCCGCCTCACCCAGGCCATCTCCAGCCTCCTGACTGGGCAGGACCCGATCAGAAAGAGCCACATTAGGAGACCACATGGAATTCTCAGGCTCCTCAGCTTCACTTGGTCCATCTGAGGCTCACCCTGTCCATCTCCTTCTGCTCTCTCCACCACCGGGTTTGGCTGAAGCTCCAAACCACCAGATGTGAGCGCTGACTTTCCCGGAAGCTGGGATGTGCAACCTGAAAGCGTAGGGCTCCACTTCCCAGCGGACGAACCTTGATCTAGAGAAACAAAAGACAGAAGAGAGCCACAGATAAATGGCCTCTCTGTTCCGCCCACCAGCGGACTATATTCTGAGCGTGAGATTTCTGTGGAGCCTGTCTAGAACCATTCCAGAGAGCCGAGCAATTAGCTGTGTCCTTCGCAAAGTAGCAGCCAGGTCGGCGAGGCTCCTCCTCTGCTCCCGTCTTCTGTCCTTCATTCTAGTTGCCCTGGGATTCCACCTTGTGATAGATATTAGCACTGAAGTGTGCATTTGGCTCTTTTACCTAGAGAATCTGACTAAGATATCAGATGATAAGGTGCTATTTTTGACAACCTAGCTCTATCCCTAAATAAATAAAAATGTACAGGCATCCCTTGAAGATACTACGGGTTCATTTCCAGGCAATTCCATCACAATAAAGTGAGTATTGGGAGCAAGTGAGTCACATGAATATTTTGGTTCCCCAGAGCATATGAAAGTTACATATACCACATAGTATAGTCATTAAGTGTGCAATAGCACTGTGTCTAAAAAAAAGAAATGAAGTCATCTTAATTTTAAAATAATACTGTGGAAAAATGGCACGTGCTCGATGCAAGGTTGCCACAAAACTTCAATTTGTAGAAAATGCAGTATATGCAAAATGAAATAAAATGAAGCACAATAAGATAAGTCTGCTTGTAGGTTTCCATGTCTTACTTCCTGAATAAACTCAAATGGCATAAAGTTTTTTTCTTCTAAGGAACTTTTTAGAAAACTATAGAAGACCAAAGTATAAAGTGATGCTATTTTTAAAGCTATAATATACATTCAACAGAAGAGCCTAAATAGTGTAGTATTTAAAAAAAAAAACAAAACAGTAACAACTAAAAGAGAATGGTCAGAGACAATGACCCCAGGGAGAAACTAATTCAGGGAAATGTCTCAGTAGAGAATGAGAAGCTCTCACCTGGGCTACAGTCTGACATCCAAGGTGCGACTCAAGCAAACCAGCCAGTGTGGATCTTGTTTATTAACCAGGGAAACTGAGGAAGGAGCTTTATCTGGGATTGACATGAAAGGAAAACGCAAACCCCAGGATGGAAAGAGAAATCAATTGTGGCAAAGCAGTGAAGGTGTCCAGGAGCGTCGAGTGGGGTGTCAGTGATGAGACCCCACTTGTACCTCCATACATGCTTAAGAGACCTCACCTGAGAAGGACACTATACTTTGAAGCCTGGGAGCAGCAGATTCCCAGCAATAGATTCTTGAGGGTAGGAGAAACTCTGAGTCTATTAGCCATACTCTTTAAAATATTTTTTAAATTATTTATTTTTTAAAATTGAGGAATGATTGCTTTACAATGTTGTGTTAATTTCTGCTGTACATCAGGAGTCAGCTGTAAGTGGACATACATCCTCTCCGTCTTGAGCCTCCCTCCTACCCCGCTCCCATCCCAGCCCTCTCGGTCGTCACGGAGCACTGAGCTGAGCTCACTGTGCACTGCGGCAGCTTCCCACGAGCTGTCTGTTTCATACACGCTAGCATATATATGTCAGTGCTCCCCTCTCAATTCGTCCCACCCTCTCCTGTGTGCACAAGTCCGTCTCTATGTCTGCGTCTCTATTCCTGCCCTGCAAATAGGTTTATCGGTTACCATTTTTCTAGATTCCATACATATGCATTAAAATACAACTCTTTCTGAATTACTTCACTCTGTAGGACAGGCTCTAGGTTCATCCACATCGCTACAAATGACCCAGTTTCGTTCCTTTTTATGCATTAGTCATATTCTTTTCCATATCTTTTAGCCTTTTCCATTACCTCCCATCAAGCATTGTTTCCCTTGACCCTAGATGGATGTTGTAGAACTCAATTTGTTCTCCAAGAATATCTCTCAACTAGATGTATCAGCAGCAACATGGCAGCAACAGAACCAGCTCCTCACACAATAAAACTTGTTCAGGAAATGACTGGATGCACAACCAGCCCTCCAATGCCCGTTTGTCCTTCTCCGGAGTGGGAAGCCTGGAACACTCTGTTGTTGCACACCTAAGCCAAATAAATTTTCAATGGCCTTTCCAGAGAGCCGAATAGTTTCTTCCTTTGAGAAAAAAAGTGGTGAAAAGACTTACCTATCCACCACACTCTAGCACATGATGTAAAATTCCACCATTTGGAAAGAGTCGCTCAGCCGTGTTGCCAAGATGCTAAAAAATATCTGAGACAGGAGACTCTTTGACTGCCCCTTTGCCTAGATAACCACTTGATAGGTCTCAAAATTTAAGTGAAATAAAGCTTATCAAGCATTTAGCACAATGCCCGGCACGTGCTGTGCTGCTGCTGCTAAGTCACTTCAGTTGTATTCGACTCTTTGTGACCCCATGGACAATAGCTGGCCAGGCTCCTCTGTCCATGGAATTCTCCAGGTAAGAACACTGGAGCAGGTAGCCATTCCCTTCTCCAGGGGATCTTTCTGATCCAGGGATCAAACATGTGTCTGCTGCATTGTAGGCGGATTCTTTACCATCTGAGCCACCAGGGAAGCCCTTTGATTGGCTAAATGAATGTTAGTTTTGCTGCTGAATTTTACTATTATTGTTGCTGTGGTTGTTCCTTACAGGTTAACTCCTCAGGTGCACTAGTTCAATTAGCCCTCCCATCTTGGCCTTTTAATACATACCATCAAAGTGAAAACCCTTAGAATAATCCTTTATCCAGATCTGCAGAGGCTTTCCTGAGGTGGTTTCCAAACACAATCATACAATTAAAGCTTTTAAAAATGTGGAGGATTTAGGAAGGCTTTCTATGCAACAAAAGGATTTTAGGATTGTACAGGAAATTCTTTTTAAATAAATAAATAAACCTTCCCTGAGCCCCGTACAGGGTTGAATTTTCCTAGAGAAGAGTAAACATTTGTCCACGAATGACTTGCACACCTAGAGCTCAGGAAATAAAGACCCTCCACTGAGCCCAGTGCCCCCAACTGCTACAATAGCTGGGCCCCTTGAACCTGAACAGGGTGGAACCTGCCACTATTCACAAACACTTACAAAGCCCGTATCCAACCTCAGACTGCGCCTGGATACAAAGTCTATCTTAAAACCACGCAGAGAGAGCTTAGATTGGGTCCTGACATTTTGGTCTTATTTACAGGGTGCAGCCATGAACTGGCTAAGGTTTCAGCATTCAAACACCAGAATAAAGTTTGGGATTTCCATCATGGCTGCCAATATCTGGGTCCAGAATAGGTAGTTTGCAAATACTGCATCGTTCCCTCCCCAGGGGATATGCACCATCTTACTTGATACTGTCGGTCTAAGCTGATGTACGTAGGACAAGTTCAGGTAAACCCAGTGGAACCCTACCACAGATCCTTTTTTTTTTTTTTTAACTGAAGAGATTTGACATAAAACATTGTATGAATTTAAAGTGTTCAATACTTTGAAATATTTGAATATTGTCATGTAATTGCCATTGTAGCAATACCATATTTTATAATTATAGTACATATAGTCAATATTCATTACATTGTGCTTTAGATCTCTATGGCTTATTTGCTACGTGTTGCAAGTTTATACCTTGAAATAATATCACTTTCTTTAAGGTAGAATCTATGGTTTTTCTCCTCCTGTGCCTCCTCTGAAAAGAACAACAGATGTTTTCCTCTCTGGCAAAAAAGAAAGCAAGTAAGGACTTCTCTGCAGCTCCAGTGGCTAAGCCTCTGTGCTTCCAATACGGGGTACATGGGTTCAATCCTTGGTTGGGAAGCTAAGATCCCACATGCAGCCAAAAAAAAAAAAAAGAAGAAGAAAGCAAACAGGTTCCAGGCCACCTGGGCCTGCAGTGAAACTCCCTTTTCTGTTGCCATCTGCTTTAATGAACACACACACACAAGACCCCTGTGGCCTCATGCCTCACTGACATCTGAGAAGGGTAATACTATCCTTACATTGACTCTCTACTGTGCTTTTGCCTTTAAGAGTCCAGCGAACTGGAGAATTCCCTCATGCCTGACTCTGGAATATTATTTCTTCCCCTCTTGTCTCCTTTTCTGAGAAACTTAGCTGCAAATTCACCTGCTCAGAGGCACCAGTAGCTTCCATAAGCCAAAGAGCAACTGTCCGTCAATGGACGGGGCTCTGTGAGATTGGGGGTGGGGGGCGGTGCAGGGCAGCAGTTACATTGCACGATGTTAGTGGTGGGGAGCTTTCTGGAGGACAAAAGTTGCTCACCACCCTTTCACAGACCTCTGATCCTCAGCTGTCCTCCTATGAAAGTAAAATCTGAAGCATATGCTCCATAAAGCTGCTGGGAAACAGACAATGTTTCAGACAGTTTTGCTCAGAGTGTGAGGTTCCTGGCTTCCACAGCCCATGCATGGCATCTCCTTCCCCTGCACGTTGAGACTTCCCTGGCGCATCATCACCAAAGTTCATTAGTGCTTTGGAAAGAGTCAGGAGGCTTGCTTCTAATTCATCCATCTCTTCATCTCTATGTAGTCTGGGAAAAAACATCTTTAAAGGAAACAAACTAAATGTCTCTAAGGACCTTTCTAGACCAGGGACTATTCTAACATTGAATGACTGAGGGAGAGTGCCTTGGACTCTGCTATGACCCAGATAATCACAATGGTGTGATCACTCACTAGAGCCAGACATCCTGGAATGTGAAGTCAAGTGGGCCTTAGAAAGCATCACTATGAACAAAGCTAGTGGAGGTGATGGAATTCCAGTTGAGCTATTCCAAATCCTGAAATATGATGCTGTGAAAGTGCTGCACTCAATATGCCAGCAAATTTGGAAAACTCAGCAGTTTTCCAAACAGGACTGGAAAAGGTCAGTTTTCATTCCAATACCAAAGAAAGGAAATGCCAGAGAATGCTCAAACTACTGCACAATTGCAACCCACTCCAGTATACTTGTCTGGAGAATCCCAGGGACAGGGGAGCCTGGTGGGCTGCCATCTATGGGGTCGCACAGACTCAGACACGACTGAAGCAACTTAGCAGCAGTAGTAGCACACGCTAGTAAAGTAATGCTCAAAATTCTCCAAGCCAGGCTTCAGCAATACGTGAACCGTGAAGTTCCAGATGTTGAAGCTGGTTTTAGAAAAAGCAGAGGAACCAGAGATCAAATTGCCAACATCTGCTGGATCATGGAAAAAGCAAGAGAGTTCCAGAAAAATATCTATTTCTGCTTTATTGACTATGCCAAAGCCTTTGACTGTGTGGATCACAATAAACTGTGGGAAATTCTGAAAGAGATGGGAATACCAGACCACCTGACCTGCCTCTTGAGAAATCTGTATGCAGGTCAGGAAGCAACAGTTAGAACTGGTCATGGAACAACAGACTGGTTCCAAATAGGAAAAGGAGTATGTCAAGGCTGTATACTGTCACCCTGTTTATTTAACTTATATGCAGAGTACATCATGAGAAATGCTGGGCTGGAAGAAGCACAAGCTGGAATCAAGATTGCTGGGAGAAATATCAATAACCTCAGATATGCAGATGATACCACCCTTATGGCAGAAAGTGAAGAGGAACTAAAAAGCCTCTTGATGAAAGTGAAAGAGGAGAGTGAAAAAGTTGGCTTAAAGCTCAACATTCAGAAAACGAAGATCATGGCAGCCGGTCCCATCACTTCATGGCAAATAGATGGGGAAATGGTGGAAATAGTGTCAAACTTTATTTTGGGGGGCTCCAAAATCACTGCAGATGGTGATTGCAACCATGAAATTAAAAGACACTTACTCCTTGGAAGGAAAGTTATGACCAACCTAGATACATATTCAAAAGCAGAGATATTACTTTGCCAACAAAGGTTCGTCTAGTCAAGGCTATGGTTTTTCCAGTAGTCATGTATGGATGTGAGAGTAGGACTGTGAAGAAAGCTGAGCACTGAAGAATTGATGCTTTTGAACTGTGGTGTTGGAGAAGACTCTTGAGAGTCCCTTGGACTGCAAGGAGATCCAACCAGTCCATTCTGAAGGAGATCAGCCCTGGGATTTCTTTGGAAGGAATGATTCTAAAGCTGAAACTCCAGTACTTTGGCCACCTCATGCGAAGAGTTGACTCATTTGAAAAGACCCTGATGCTGACAGGAATTGGGGGCAGGAGGAGAAGGGGACAATAGAGGATGAGATGGCTGGGTTCCATCACTGACTTGATGGACATGAGTTTGAGTGGATTCCGGGTGTTGGTGATGGACAGGGAGGCCTGACGTGCTGAGATTCGTGAGGTCGCAAAGAGTCGGACACAACTAAGCGCAAAGAGTCGGACACAACTAAGCGCAAAGAGTCGGACACAACTAAGCAACTGAACTGAACTGAACTGATCCATCCTTGGGTGCCTGACCTAGATTGAGACAGCAAGACTGGAAGAAACCAATACCAGGGAGACCATGAAATAGAGGGACATGGTGACTCCACGATAGTTTCAGTTCTGTTCAGGATTTTCAGTCAATATTGAAGAAGTTCCTCGAAGAGTGAATGCATTTATTTAGTCAACCAAAACTTAATCAATAAATATAAAAGAAAAGGGAAGGGAGGTGCTAAAAACTTACTCCATCACTTTCTAGAAATGTCCTGTTCAATGGAGACTGGAGGGAAAAGGTTAGCACCAAAGGCATGTTTGCTATGTCAGATATGCTCCCAGGCTTGAGATCTTCTGGATGAGCAGTGGGAGACCAAGTCTCTGTAACTACCTCTATTCCTCTACTGACTTTTCAGCTGAGTCTTCAAAAGTGTACCAGCTGTCCACCCTCCTTCCAGGCCTGGATACAGCCTCTCCCTACCTCATGGGACACACCTTGGAGCACACATCAGGGAAAAGATAACAGAAGTGTGTTCAAATCAGACAGGGAGTGTTACGGCCTCCTTGTTGGTGCCCGCTCCCCATTCATATTTTGAAGCCTTAATCTCTAATGTGATGGCACTAGTGATTAGGTTTAGATGGGGTCATGAACTTGGGCTTCTCAAGATGGAATTATTATCCTTATAAGATAGGATGTCAGAGAACCTGTTCTTTCTCTGAACATGTCCATGTGAGGACACAGCAAGAAGGCAGCCATCCACAAGTCCACAATAGAGCCCTCGAGAACCCAGCCATGCTGACACCCTGATCTTGGACTTCTCAGCCCCAGAATTTGGGAAGTAAATGTCTGTTTAGGTTTCTGGTACTAGGTACCCCCAGTCTATGTTATTTTGTTATAAGCAGCCCACGCTGACCAAGGCAGGGGGAAACCTCTAAATAAAACAGAAGTGGGTCCAATGACGTTTGTAATGTTCTCTAAACCCTAGCAAAACAACAGCTGCCTTGTTCTGATCCAATCTAATCTTTCAGAATTTATGTTCCTAATTCTCCTACTTGTCCTCAGTACAGACAAAGGAAGTAGCATGACCTTTGCCAGATCAGCTCCCACTGTCCTGCAAAGTCTCGGGCCTGACTCAAAAGCCTGAAAGCCTATATTCCTTCAGGCAGCTACCCTGTTACATACCTAGGTGTGTGGGATCCAGAGACCAGGTAGGTGAAAAGTGAGGCTGTCTAGGAAGGTGGGGCTTCTGAAGGTCTAAGGGGTGAGGGTGGGGTGAGTTCTTTTCTTGGGAGTCACCTGGATCCCAGAGATTGACTCTAATGTCTTTCCTAGAATCAAAACACACAGACTATCCGATGCTCCCCAGAATATGCTATACCATGGCTACAGGAAGGTACTTTTCAGGCTGGATACAAGCTTGTATCAGAGCAAAGCGAGAAGGATATGCTCACTTCTGGGGACCAAACTGAATTGCAGCATCAGCCCTAAAGTCTCTCCAAGAATGGGCACAGAATTAAGCAAGGTAGACCCTCATGAGCCCACTTGAAAGAGCTTGTGACCTGAAAAGGCTGCAGGTTGTGATGGGGTATAAAGTAACCCAGGCCAGAAGCAGGCAATAAACACACGATCTGCCTGGATCCAGAGCTGATTTTGAACAACTCACATCAAAGTAACCATTCTGTGTCTGCTGTGTCTGCTCCTTGTGGCTTTGGTGATCCCTCTGGACCACTCAAGGCACCTGAGATCACAAGTGCTTGGGGCAAAAGTCCGGAGTTTTAGTGGGTGAGGAAATAAATAGGAGCAAATTATCTCTTCTGAAGGCCCAGTCTTCTGCAATAACGGGAATTCACTTAGTAAGATGAGCACTTAATAAATGAGCACAAAATGGAACACTTTTCTTTTTTGGTTGAGCTGAGTCTTCCTTATTGCATGGACTTTTCTCTAGTTGCGGCGAGTGGGGGCTACTCTCTAATCGTGGTATGTGGGCTTCTCATTGCGATAGCTTCTCTTGTTGCCGAGCATGGGCTCTAGGGTGAGCAGGCTTCAGTCGTTGCTGTTCGTGGGCCCTGGAGCACAATAGTTGTGACACACGGGCTTAGTTGCACCATGGCATGTGGAACCTTCTTGGTCTAAGGATCAAACTCATGACTCCTGCATTGGCAGGCAGATTCTTTACCACCCAGCCACCCAGGAATCCCAGGGAACACTTTTCTAAATCCTTCACTGTGAAAGTGAAAGTGTTAATCACTCAGTTCTGTTCAGTCGCTCAGTCGTGTCTGACTCTTTGCAACCCCATGAGCTGCAGCACGCCAGGCCTCCCTGTCCAACACCAACTCCCTGAACCCACCCAAACTCATGTCCACTGAGTAGGTGATGCCATCCAACCATCTCATCCTCTGTCGTCCCCTTCTCCTCCTGCCCTCAATCTTCCCCAGCATCAAGGTCTTTTCAAATGAGTCAGCTCTTTACATTAGGTGGCCAAAATATTGGAGTTTCAGCTTCAACATCAGTCCTTCCAAAGAACACCCAGGACTGATCTCCTTTAGGATGGACTGGTTGGACCTCCTTGCAGTCCAAGGGACTCTCAAGAGTCTTCTCCAACACCACAGTTCAAAAGCATCAATTCTTCAGCGCTCAGCTTTCTTCACAGTCTACCTCTCACATCCATACATAACCACTGGAAAAACCATAGCCTTGACTAGATGGACCTTTGTTGGCAAAGTAACGTCTCTGCTTTTGAATATGCTATCTAGGTTGGTCATAACTTTCCTTCCAAGGAATAAGCGTCTTAATTTCATGGCTGCAGTCACCATCTGCAGTGATTTTGGAGCCTCCCAAAATAAAGTCTGACACTGTTTCCACTGTTTCCCAGGGACCAGATATCATGATCTTCGTTTTCTGAATGTTGAGCTTTAAGCCAACTTTTTCACTCTCTTCTTTCACTTTCATCAAGAGGCTCTTTAGTTCCTCTTCACTTTCTGCCATAAAGGTGGTGTCATCTGCATATCTGAGGTTATTGATATTTCTCCCTGCAATCTGGATTCCAGCTTGTGCTTCTTCCAGCCCAGCATTTCTCATGATGTACTCTGCATAGAAGTTAAATAAGCAGGGTGACAGTATACAGCCTTGACATACTCCTTTTCCTATTTGGAACCAGTCTGTTGTTCCATGTCCAGTTCTAACTGTTACTTCCTGAACTGCATATAGGTTTCTCAAGAGGCAGGTCAGGTGGTCTGGTATTCCCATCTCTTTCAGAATTTTCCACAGTTTATTGTGATCCACACAGTCAAAGGCTTTGGCATAATCAATAAGGTAGAAATAGATGTTTTTCTGGAACTCTCTTGCTTTTTCAGTGATCCAGCAGATGTTGGCAATTTGATCTCTGGTTCCTCTGCCTTTTCTAAAACCAGCTTGAACATTTGGAAGTTCCATGGTTCACATATTGCTGAAGCCTGGCTTGGTGAATTTTGACTATTACTTTACTAGCATGTGAGATGAGTGCAATTGCGTGGTAGTTTGAGCATTCTTTGGCATTTCCTGTCTTTGGGATTGGAATGAAAACTGACCTTTTCCAGTCCTGTGGCCACTGCTGAGTTTTCCAAATTTGCTGACATACTGAGTGCAGCACTCTCACACCATCATCTTTTAGGATTTGAAATAGCTCAACTGGAATTCAATCACCTCCACTAGCTAGTCAGTCACTCAGTCATGCCCAACTCTTTGCAACACCATGGACTTCAGCCCACCAGCCTCCTCTGTCCATGTTATTTTCCAGACAAGGATACTGAAGTGGGTTGCCATTTCTTTCTCCAGGGGGATCTTCTTGACCCAGGTATCGAACCTGGGTCTCCTGCACTGCAGGCAGTTTCTTTACCGATTGAGCAACAAGGGAATCCTTCATAGTTGTATAAGAATGATCATGTGTCAACACCACACAGGTGCTTCAGAGATCTGGAAAAAGCCATGGTTTTTACCTGTAGTTTTCTGAGATAAGCATATATGGCTCTCCCATTTGGAGAAGCAATGATCCCCACTCATGAAAGCTGGCCTGACTCCCTCCTGTTAAGAAGGAGCCGATGGACGTCTGCCCCAGCCGCCTTCCCTGGTTCTGAGTGTTGTGGTGGTCATATTCTTTGAGGGGGAGGGAAACAGAATTGAGGATTGAATATTTTCTCTTCCCCTCTGGCAACTACTCAAGAGGAGTTAGAGGGTCTGTTATATTGGGGAAGGGATTTGAGAAAAGCAGGATGACAATGTGAAGGAAAGGCAATCCCATCACACAGGGAAGATGCAGACCTTGTTCTGAGATACAAGAGAAACCGATGAGTCCAGTGGTCCCCAGACAAAGGGAAAGGAGACAAAACATCAGCAAGTAGCAGTGAATCTCATGGGCTGGGAATCAGAAAGAAAAGGATTGGTTTTTCCTATATGAGACATGACAGGAGGGGTCTGTCTCCCTTTTTTATTTAATATCAAATATTCTCACACTATAATGCCCTAGAATATACATTAACACATTAATACATAAATCTTTATTTTACAAGTGATACAGTAAAGATACAGAGTCCAAGAACTACTTGCTCAATGTAACTCAGTAGAGATGTAATCCCAGAGCCAATACAGGACTCTCTAAATATCCAAGACAGTGGGACAGAAATTTGAATCATCTTCTTGGATCAAGTGAGTTCACCTGGATGTTGGTGTCTACTCACATGAGCAAACACCAATCAGAGTTGCTAGATCAAATACAAGACACCTTGATACATTTGGATTTCAGATAAATAACCAATAATTTCTAGTATAAGTATCTTCCCGATATTATACTTGCCAAATATGAGACAAAATTATATTAAAAATGCATTCATTGCCTGAAATTCAAGTTTACCTGAGCATCTTGTATTTTTATCTGCTAAAGTTTACCACCCTAACATCCAAGGCCTCTTCTTCCATGTCCAGTGTGTTCTTCCTGCTAGAAATGCTATCCCTTGTGCTTGCCCTTATTTAAATCATGCTCATCCCATAAGGCTGAGGTCACACCTTGTCTACTCTGAAGTCTTCTCCTGATTAGTCTCATCCAAGCCATTTGTCTCCCTCCTGTGAATACCTATAATGTATTCAGATGGAACAACAGGAGACAGCCTATGCCGCTGTCCCATTCGCAAACATTTTCATAAGCTTTCACTGCCTCTCTGCATCAAGGCTTCAAGTTGTTTTGAGCAAATCATGCCTCACTCCCACTTTGTATCCTCTGTTACACCTAGCATGTGCTCAATTGCTTCAGTGGTGTGTGACTCTTTGCGACCCCATGGACTATAGCCCGCCAGGCTCCTCTGTCCAAGGGGATTCTCCAGGCAATAGTGGAGTGGGTTGCCATTGCCTTCTCTGACATCTGCCACTAGGACTAGGCTAAATAGTCAGTAACTGATGGAAAATCATTTGCTTTTAGAGCACAGAGAGAAGGTGACCAAGAGAGACTGTTGATATCTTTTTCGCTCGCATTTCTTTCAGGTCTAAAAAAACGGCAAAAGGATGGAGGAAGGAAGGTCTAGAATGCCCAAAAGATGATTTGCCTGTAAACTGAAGAGAACACTTGTGCATAAGATAAGAAGGCACAAGCAAATTATGAATTAGGACAATTATAAGAGCAGTAGATTTGCATCTATGGAAATTTGCCTCCCCCATATAAAGTCTCTGAAAATACTGTTCCACACCCTAAGACCTGGCAAGATCTTAGCCATTACCTGGATCAGACTATCATCATATAGGAAAAGAAACTTAGAACAGGAGAGGAAAGTCACTAATCCCTGGTCATATAGTGGGTTATGGGCGCCCTTCGGCCTTGGGGGGCTGGGGGGTGGGGGGGTCTTGCACGTTTGTGGGGTGATCTGCCAGTTTCGGACCTGTCCGTTTGGCTGTTTCGGGGGCCCGGAGAAACCTCCTGCCAGGGAACAGGTTTTCAGCTCCACTCATCTTTTTTAAAATATTATTTGCTGTCTTTTTCTATCTATATGAGGCATTTTCTTTTAGTGGAAAATCTAGAAGATACAGAAACTCAGTAAAAAGTTTAAGTTACCCACCACCCAGAAAAAGATTATAAATATTTGATATGTTTGTTATTGATGCTTTTTTCCTATACATACTAAACTATTAAGTCTGTGGCAGGAACTGAATTAATCTCATTCAACTCTACACCTTCAGCCCTTAGCACAGTGTCTGATACATAAAATGCACTTGATCCATGCTTACTGAATAAATGACAACATAAATATACTATTTATATACCTGTGCATATAATTATGTAATTAAAAAATTGAAGCCATACCATTATACACTTAGGTTTTTTTTTCACTTAATATCATAATGTAAATATTTTCCCATGTCGGTAAATATCCTCCTAGAATAATGTTTTTAATAGTATGTTTAAACCATAATTTATTGACCTATCTCCAAACAACGCACATTTTCGTCATTTTCAAACTATTTTGAATTATAAATAGTACTATGATAAATATCTCTTGGACATGAATCTCAGTGAGAATCAGTCCATGGGAAAATGGAATCTACCTTCACTAATGAAAGAAATTCAGGCAGGAAAGTGATAGTCAACAGTCTGGGGTCATCTTATCAGCTCTGTGTAGGTCATTTGACTCAGCTTCCTTCACAAATCACGAGCCTCAGGTCAGAGCTGCCAGTCTCTGACGGCAGGCATCAGATGATCAATTTAAATTTTATCTCAGTCACATCTTACATGAAAAAGTCATCCCGTGTGGGTAAGATAAAAGTTATCAATCAAAGGGCATTTTAGAGTTGATTTTATCAGTCCCATGCTTAGCTAAAGAGACTAACATATAAATAAAGTGCCCTGCTTTCCCCAAGCAAGTTCAAAATACAGTTCCACTGGGAAAGTGACTTTAAATTCAAGAAAAATAGAACAGATGGCCCACATCCAAACCTAAGCAACAAATCTCTTTTTCTAATGAAATCTGTGCACATAGTTCCCAGCATGACCCACACTGGGTTGAACATTTTTTTTTTAACAATAGTATATTACATCCACTGACATTCAACAACCTATGAGTTCAAGCTGCCTTGTTATTTTCCCTTTGTCTGAGGCAAAGCCCATCCTTCTCCAATGGCTAGAACTTCCTGTGGTGGTGGTGGTGGTTTAGTTGCCAAGTCGTGTCCAACTCTTGCAATCCCAATGAACTGTAGCCTGTCAGGCTCCTCTGTCCATTGGATTCTCCAGGTGAGAATACTGGAGCGGGTTGCCATTTCCTTCTCCAGAGGATCTTCCCGATCCAGAAATCAAACCCATGTCTCTTACTTGTAGGCAGATTCTTTACTGACTGAGCTATGAAGGTAGTCCTAGAAGTTCCTGTGCAAAGATGCATAAGGGATCCTGATGGTACCATTTTATGTTCTTCTCTGAACACCAAGGTAAGAGAAAGTACCAGGGAAGTTCCAGGGAAGAAGCAGGGCAAGGGCGTTCCTTTCTCATCAATGTTACTTGCTCTTCTCACCCAAGTCCAAGCTCAGCTTAGTTCCTTGTCTGGTGAAAGAACCTCAGATTCCAGGATTGGGCTGCTGGGCAAAGCAGAAACTGTTAGCAAACTTTCTAATGTGAAATGTGATTTCACACCAATGAATCTGGATGTGATTTCAGACCACACTTGTTTTAGAACTGCTCACACCCACTATAGTGTACATTGCAAGCCAACTCATGGCAAGTCATGTAATGCCTCTCTCACATAACCTTCTAGGAGGAATGCAGCTAATGCAGAGGACTGTGGTCATTTCCGATACCCACCTTATACACTGCTGAAGATTCGGAAGAGGGTAGACTTGTTCAGCAAGAGCCTTGGTTTCTCCAATTGAAAAATAAAGAGATTGGACAAGGATAGCAAACATTTTCCATCTTAAGAGTTAATTCTAACCGAATAATGGCAACTTCCTGGAGTGCTAACTGAGGACTATAATCACCCAGAGCATAGGAAAAAATAAATAAAGTTTTTAAATTGCAGAGAGATGGCACCAGAAAGAAAATCTAGCACGCCCAAACCCCAAGCCTGTGGTCCCTGAGAGTAGGCATTTTTTCTGATTCATCCTGTAATCCCAGTGGCTGACAGTGCCTGGCACATAATGGACACTGAGTCAGAACTGAATGAGTAAACAAATACTAAAAGTCTGACCACAGAACTTATTTTAAGTTGCTATAACTGGGTATAAACAAAAGAAAACCCTCTGCAAATAGATGAACATGTTGCCAACTCTTCAGAGTGATAAAAATGCATCTTAAAATGAAAGGTATCTCACCAGGGACCTCTGGGGAGTCAGAGGATGGGAAGAACAGTGGAGATGTTCTTTTTAAAAAATTTTTATTTGGGGCTGCACTGGGTCTTCCTTGAGAGCTTTCTCTAGTTGCGGTGAGCGGGGGCTGCTCTCTAGTTGTGGTGCGTGGGCTTCTCGTTCCAGTGGCTTCTCTTATTGCAGGGCAGAGGCTTTAATGGCACATGGACTCCAGCAGCTGTGGCACGTGGGCTCCGTAGTTGGGGTTCCTCTAGAGCACAGGCTCTATTTGAGCTACTTTTACATGATTATTTCATCGCATTTAATCAAAAACATCCTATAGCATGTATACAAATTCCACGGCTGCAGAAGGCCTGTGACAGGTATGATTCCAGGAACCAACTCACCTTTTGGGGCAGGTACATAGGTCTTTGGGCTTACCAGGTGGCTCAGTGGGTAAAGAATCCACCTACAATGCAGAAGATGCAAGAGACATGGGTTCGATCCTTGGGTCAGGAAGATCCCCTGGAGGAGGGCATGGCAACCCACTCCAGTATTCTTGCCTAGAGAATCCCTTGGACAGAGGAACATGATGGGCTACAGTCCATGGGGTCACAAGAGTCAGACACAACTGAAGTGACCGAGCACACAGCAGCATGCACATAAGTCTTTAATTCTAGAGGTGGAAGTTTTTCCCAAGAAGCCGAGGGAACAACTGCTACAACCCAAGACTGACCAGAGCAGTCCATTTCAGGTTGTGAATGACAAAGCCAGGTTGAGGGAGGAAATAGTTTTAGAAAGAAATCATCCATAGAAAATGAAGAAGAAATTGAAATCTGCATGCTTCCCTGCTTCCTGCTCCCCAGAAGACTTTTTGAAGCAATTTAAAAAAAAAAAATCAAACATCGCCAGAGGAAAACAGATGACCTCTACTCTATTTATAACTTATGGGTGGTAATCCTGCTAGCAACAGCACTTACATTCCTATTTTCTTTCCTAGTTACTATTTTTCTATGTGACTATTATAACACATTACATTATCAGCAATTTTCTTTGGCAAAATGAAAACAGTTCAGTGGAGAATGAAATGGAATTAGAAAAAAATATAGTCTACAAAGGTGAATAATAGGAGGAGAGAGAGAGAATGGAGGAAGGAAAGAAAAAGAGTGGCAGGAAGAAGCAAAGGATGGAATAAGAAATAAAAGGATGGAAGGAAAGAAAGAAGAGTAAGAAAAAGAGAGGGGAAAAGACTCTCCTATTACGCATTTAAATGCTGGAATGAGGCAAGTGATGCAAAAATAGATGGTGTGTTGTGACTAGTATTTGTGGTGCTTCTAGGACGACCTCATCACTAAAAAGACCAAAACAATCCATTAGTGGGAGGCAATGTGAGATATTGGAAAAAGCACAGACTTTGAAGAAAGAAGACATACATCTGAATCCCAGGTATGCCTATTGCTATTAATAATTGCAAAACTTAGACCAGCGATCATAGATCAGCAAACTACAGTCCGCAGACCAGCCACCTGTTCTTGTAAATAATGGTTTTATTGGAACACATTGGCAGCCACTGATTTACACAGTCTATATAGCTTTGAGCCGAAATGGCAGAGCAGAGTAGCTGTGACAGACACCATAT
Organism: Tragelaphus eurycerus; assembly: GCA_935064755.1. NCBI lineage: Eukaryota > Metazoa > Chordata > Mammalia > Artiodactyla > Bovidae > Tragelaphus > Tragelaphus eurycerus. Next base: position 1,968,922 of record CAKXYN010000034.1, on the reverse strand, counting down.
GAAATGCAAGCCTAAAATATTTGCTGTTTTGCCCTTTAAGTAAGGGTTTGCCTTAGACAATTACCTAAGCTCTTTTGTGCTCAGTAGGTTGGAGAAGGAAATGGCAACCCACTCCAGTGTTCTTGCCTGGAGAATCCCAGGGATGGGGGAGCCTGGTGGGTTGACGTCTATGGGGTTGCACAGAATCGGACACAACTGAAGCAACTTAGCAGCAGCAGCAGCAGCAGGTTGGACTTAAATGAAGATACGAGTTTCAGAAGAATTAGTCAATTTGATGAGAATTTGGCAGAAGTTTTCCAATCTGAAGAACAGAGGGAAAAAAGATTGAAAGAAAACAGTCTCAGAGACCTGCAGGAAAATATCAAGCAAACCAACATAAACGTAATGAGAGTTTAAAAAAAAAAAAATGCCAGAAAGAATAGTTAAGAAATAATGGGGCTTCCCAGTGGCTCAGTGGTAAAGAATTCACCTACCAGTGCAAGATACTGGATTCAGTCCTTGATCTGGGAAAATTTCACATGCCACTAAGGCTGTGTGTTACAACCATGAGCCTGTGCTCTAGAGCCCAAAAGAAGAGAAGCCCAAAAGGACTTCTCTTCCGCAACAAGAGAAGCCACTGCAATGAGATGCCCCTGTACCGCAACTAGAGAAAAGCCTGAGCAGCAACAAAGACCCAGCGTAGCCAAAAGTAAACAAATAAATAAATGAGAATTTTAAAAAACAATGGTTGAAATTTTACCAAATTTGATTTTTTTTAAAATGAATCTATAGATCCAAAGAGCTTAATGTATCCCAAGTAGGTTGAACATGAAGAGCTCCACACCCACATACATCACAGTCAAACTGCTAAAGGCCAAAGAAAACAAGAAAATCATAACAGAAACAAGAATAAAATGATTCACCATATACGAAGGGAACAACAATGCAATTAATGGCTGATGTCTCACCACAAACCAGGGAAGCCAAAAGGAGTGGGGCAACATACATAAAGAGCTGGAACAAAAAACTGCCAACCAAGAATTTTATACACAGCAATTAGAAAAATGAAGGCAAAACAAAAATGCTGCTCAAAAAACAAAAACTGAAAGAATGTTTTGCTAGCTGTCCTTCCAATTAAAACAAAATGACACAAAGCAGTTACATGAATCCAGAAAAAGATACAAAGAACTCCAGAAATAGTAAATATGTGGGTAAACATATATATGAAGAATGTTAAAATAGGTTTTAAGTTTTTTATTTAAAAAATAAGATTACATAGAGTGATAACTATAATACTCTATTGATGGATTTATTGTAAACATACAACATGTGACAGTAATAGCACAATGTGCAGAAGGGAGATACTAAACCAAGTTACTCTATTTTACCCAAATTATATCAAAAATGGCCTGGAGTAGTTTGTACTGAGTTAAGATGTATGAGCAATCACTGGGAAAATAATCCTTTAAAAATGTCTGCAAAATTGACTGAAGAACCAAAACGGTGCACTAAAAAAATGTTTAACATGAAACAGGACAAGAAAAGAAGCACAAAAGATTAACTATGAAGTGAGTTCACGTATGTCAAGCTCTTAAACAGTGCTGGCAGATGGGACATGCTACACAAGTGTCATCGTCATCATCTTTGTTATGGCTGCTGTCATTCAGCTCTGGGAGAATAAAGAGCTAAAAACGCTGGGCTGGAAGAAGCACAAGCTGGAATCCAGATTGCCGGGAGAAATATCAATCACCTCAGATATACAGATGACACCACCCTTATGGCAGAAAGTGAAGAGGAACTAAAGAGCCTCTTGATGACAGTGAAAGTGGAGAGTGAAAAGGTTGGCTTAAAGCTCAACATTCAGAAAACGAAGATCATGGCATCTGGTCCCATCACTTCATGGCAAATAGATGGGGAAACAGTGGAAACAGTGTCAGACTTTATTTTTCTGGGCTCCAAAATCACTGCAGATGGTGACTGCAGCTATGAAGTTAAAAGACGCTTACTCCTTGGAAGGAAAGTTATGACCAATCTAGATAGCATGTTAAAAAGCAGAGACATTACTTTGCCCACAAAGGTCCATCTAGTCAAGGCTATGGTTTTTCCAGTGGTCATGTATGGATGTGAGAGTTGGACTGTGAAGAAAGCTGAGTGCTAAAGAATTGATGCTTTTGAACTGTGGTATTGGAGAAGACTCTTGAGAATCCCTTGGACTGCAAGGAGATCCAACTAGTCCATTCTAAAGGCGATCAGTCCTGGGTGTTCTTTGGAAGGACTGATGCTAAAGCTGAAACTCCAATACTTTGGCCACCTGATGCGAAGAGTTGACTCATTGGAAAAGACCCAGATGCTAGGAGGGATTGGGGGCAGGAGGAAAAGGGGATGACAGAGGATGAGATGGTTGGATGGCATCACTAACTCGATGGATGTGAGTCTGAGTGAACTCCGGGAGTTGGTGATGGACAGGGAGGCCTGGCATGCTGCAGTTCATGGGGTCACAAAGAGTCGGACGTGACTGAGCAACTGAACTGAACTGAACTGAGGAGGCTTTACTGATAGCTCAGCAGGTAAAAATGCAGGAGACACAGAATATGAAAGTTCGATTCCTGGGTCAGGAAGATCCCCTGGAGGAGGGCATGGCAACCCACTCCAGTGTTCTTGCCTAGGAAATCCCATGGACAGAGGAGCCTGATGGGCTACAGTACACGGGGTCACAGTCAGACAACACTGAGCAGCCAATATACACAGGAGGCTCTAAGGGTGGTAAATCACCAGGTGTGGAAAGCTGGAAGGGACTGGCAAGCGTCTAAAGAAAATAGTGTTGCTATAAAAACAACTCTCTGACAACCTCAGAATTCTTACGAAAATGTAGTAATTGCTGGGAGATAGGAGAAAATGACAATGGCAGGGCAGCTGACCTAGAATAAACCTCAAGGTCATGGACCAGGAAGAGGCCTTGAAGTTTTAGCCCAGAGGAAGGACTCTCTTAAAGGTGCCAGACTCAGAAAGGGTTTTTCTAAAATTGTTTGAGTGAAAAGAACCAACTGAAGCTTGAGGTTGATGATGTCAAGTTAAGGAATAGCAAGAAGTCCAACCATTTCTTGCCTGTTTCTGTCTTCCAAAGAAAGGAAAACTTACAAGTTTGACTTTCCACTAAAAACTTTTCCCATCAGTTCACTGAATCTTAAAACCCAGGAAGAAACTAACATCTCCCACTGAACAAAAAACCAATGGAAAAACCGAGCTGACAAAGGGAGTTCTTGCCTGGGGACACACAGCAGTTAAGTGGTAAGTCAAGATTTAAGAGCTATCTTTCTCTTCTGTGGGGCCTTCCCTAATAGCTCAGTTGGTAAAGAATCTGCCTGCAATGCAGGAGATTCTGGTTGAACTCCTGGGTTGGGAAGATCCGCCAGAGAAGATATAGGCTACCCACGCCAGTATTCTTGGGTTTCCCTTATGGTTCAGCTGGTAAAGAATCCCCCTGCAAAGCAGGAGACCTGGCTTCAATTCCTGGGTTGAGAAGATCCCCTGGAGAAGGGAAAGGCTACCCACTCCAGTATTCTGGCCTGGAGAATTCCATTGACTGGATAGTCCATGGGGTCTCAAAGAGTTGGACACAACCGAGTGACTTTCACTTTCTCTTCTGGACAAAGCTACTGTCCTGGTCAAATGGAAGATCTTTCGTCTAAAACTGGAAATATCTAGAGAGAACAAAGTGAATGAATGAGCTATAAAGGAGGACTGGGTTGCCCTGCCTGAGTCCAGCCCCTGACACCAGGGAAGTCTACTGCAAGTCCAGAGGGAACCAGTGTATTAGATTCCTATGGCTGCTATAACAAAATGCCACCAATAGGGTCGCTTTAAACAACAAAATTTTATTTTCTCACCCCAATCCAGTATGCTCTCGTCTCAACTAATGACACTTTCTAAGACCTTATTTCCAAGTATTGTCACATTCTGGGACCCATCATTCAATTCAGTACAGGTGTCACCTGCAGGCAAATACAAAGGGAAGCACACTGACCACATGAGAAAGCCAGAGGGAGGGAGCAGGGCAAGGAAAGCTCAAGGCTGGGGCCAGGGGAGGGTGAAGACACTCCAGCCACAAGGAGGAAAAATGGAACAAGAGGAGAGAGGGTCATGGAAACCAAAGAAATGCGGGGTTTCCAAAGAGAGGAGGTGGCGAATGTTGCAGAAAAGCCAAGCAATTACCCAAGCATGCACCACTGGATTTGGCAATGAAAATTCATGAATGACCTTCATTGCCTGGTTTCAGTGAAGCAATGGGAGCAGAGGCCTGATTGCAACAGTTAAGACGGGGGTGAGGGGTGGGAGCAAGACTGCTCCATGGTATGCCTCCGTGATGGATGGCTAAGGTCTGTAATAGCTAGAAGGGGTGCCACATCAGGGGAGACTTTGTTTATTTACTTTTTTTTTCCTTTTTTTCTTCCTGGCTGCACCATAAGTCTTGCAGGATCTTAGCTCCCCAACCAGGGATCGAATTTGTGCCTTCTGCAATGGAAACACAGAGTCTTAACCACTGGACTGCCAGGGAAGCTCTATTTACTGTTTTGAAGGTGAGATCCATTTAACCATATCGTAATAGGCTGGCATCAATCAGTATAGATTTTACCGTTTTCATATCTAGATGAAGGGGAAATCGATGACACAGGAAACCTGAGTTGCTCACCAGGGCTAAGAATTAGAGCAATTTAAGAAATAAGCCTTCAGTGGAAAAGAGGGGCAGGAACTCCCTTGAGATGAAAATTAAGAAGAAAGGTTGAGTCCAGTTTAAGGAGTGAGAGTTGTTGCAGGAGTTTAACTTGATGACTAGAGTCATGATAATAACAGTGATGGTAGTGTTACTAACACTCACTGCAATGAAGGGTCAGATCAAGCGCTGAAGCAAGCACGAGGGGAAACCAGCCAAGCTCCTCTGCAGCCCTGAAGAAGGCCCTGCTGGGGATCACGAGTTTGCCATCACAGCTACCTATACGTTCTCCAATTGTGCTGCTGCTGGAAGGAACGGTTCTAAAGCCCAGCGTTTGCACCCAAAGCCACCACACAAATACAGGCTGGTTCATGTATGATTTAAGCATCAGCATGTACGAAATGGATTCCTGAGTCCATTAACGGAGTGTTTTAACTGAGCATCTGCCAATCTAAGTGCGTGGTCTGGTCGGCATGGCCAAGGGACTTCCCAGGTGGTCAGTGGCCGGGACGCCATGCTCCCAGTGCAGGGGGCCCACGTTCGATATCTGGTCAGGGAAGTGGATCCCACGCGCTGCAACTAGAACCCGGCACAGCCAAATAAATAAACAAACATTAAAAAAGAAAAAAAGATGGTGCTGAAAGGTCATGGTTCATCACATTCCCTCTGCTCCAAACACACACATACACACACACACACACACACACACACACACACACACACACACACACACACAATGACAGATTATCTGAAGAGAAAAACCAGTAAAACACAACTGGCGTCAGAAATAAACCAAACATCTCCAAGGACCAGAAACCAAAGTGATAGGTGAAACGGGAGCCTCGAGCCTGCTGACTTCCAAGGCCTGAATCAAGCATAGTGGCTAAGGGGTTGGTTGCCTCAAATAACAAGGATTAAATGTGTTTCTGCTGGGGCAGTGGTAAGTGGGCCAGGCTCACTGCTAGATACAACCCATATGAGGTAACTTAAAAATAATGACAGCTGCTCATTGCCTGGGGCTGTGACTTTATGGAAAATGGTGGCACTAACGCATGGAAAGGATTAAGACTCAGCCAAGACCAGGAACTGAATGAACTGCCCACTGCCTGGGACCACTGGACCCGAGACAAAGTCCCAGGGCCGGAGGGAGCTCCCTCCCAAACAACTGCAGATTCAGGCGTGGTCCCGAGTGGAGGCATCTCAAACTTGCTGAACAGAGATGAATGGGGGGTGTTGGGGCGAAGTTGGCTTGCTTGAGCAACAGTAAAGGGCCAGAGTAGGGGCGACTGAGAAATTTTGGGGACAGTGGTAGAAAATGAGATTGGAGAGCAGCTAGGGGTCATATCTTGTGGGACCCAGTAGACAGTGGCATTTAAATATGGCGTAGATGATGCACGTGGAGTTGAAAGGCAGAAAAATCGGACCGTGCCCTTCATTTCCCTGTTTTGCTCTCACATCTGTATATTCTCCATCTTTCTCTGCTCTGGTCTCCAGTCACAGGAAAAGGTATTTCTCAAACTCTCTTGCTGACTTCAGGTCATTTCAGAAATGGGAGGCACGGGCCAAAAATCAGGAGGGCAGAGGAGAGGGAGAAGCCAGGGTATTTCTGCTCTTCACTCTCTGCTCCTCGGAGCATCTCCTTCAACAATTACTTCTCCTCTAGCACCCTCTTGACAGCCCCTATTTCTATCCTCCCAGCTCCTACCAGGGAGGCAGTGCCAGCTTCCTCTGATGGTCCTGGCTCCTGGGTCCAGCAGCCCATGGGTGATAACAGATTCCTGTGATGGTTCTTTCCCTGAGCTGCCTCCTTAGCCCATGTTTGACTTCGGTTCTCCCACCACCTATATTCTCAGTCCCCCTTCTAAGATTCCCTCTGCTGAAAATCATTAACAACGACTCTTTTTCCTGACTGGCCCTTGGCTGATAAGGTGACACAGTGGGGAAACCAGCAAGCGGGAATTAGAATGAATTAGAACATTCTTTGCAGTGGGAGTGTAAACTGGCAAAACTCTACAGAGGATAGTTGGGCAACATCTGTATATCTCTCGGAGTTACAAAAGCCTATACCCTTTGTCCCAGAAGTTCCACTTCTAGAAATTTCTCTCATAGATATATTTGTCCATGTTTAAATAATGTTTGCACAAGATCATTGCAACATTGTTTGTAAAAGTAAAAGATTGGAAACTACCTAAAAGTCCACTGATGAGAGATCGGTTAATAGATTAGGGTACATTCATAAAGCAAAATAATATGTAGTCATTCATAAAATGAGGAAGTTCTTCATGTACAATTAAGAATAAATCCCTAAAAGATGAAAAGGCAAGATAAGGGACAGTGCATATACTGCTACCATAAAAGAAATAATAGATAAATCATATTTACTTATACTCACAATGGTTATCTCCAGCAAGAAACTAATGATGTTCACCACCTGCTAAAGAGAGAGACTGGGAAGATGGGGAAAGAAGCTGAGAGGGAAATTTTTCGGTTACTTTTTAGTATATTTATTTTTAAAATAAATTTTTACTGTAGTAGAGTTGCTTTACAATGTTAGTTTCTGTTGTACACCAAATTGAAACAGCTATGCATATACATACAACCTCTCTTTTTAAGATTCCCTTCCCATTTAGATCACCACAGAGTACTGAATAGAGTTCCCTATGCTACACAGTAGGTTCTCATTGGTTCTCTATTTACTATATAAAGTGTACAGATAGCAATACTAAATCTCCCAGTTCATCTCACCTCCTCTTCCCTCCTTGGTAACCATAAATTTGTTTTGTATATCTATGACTCTATTTCTGCTTTGCAAATAAGATCATGTGTACCATTTTTCTAAACTCCACATACAAGCTATATTATATCTTTATTATGTTTAGAATTTGATACTATATGTGGGATTAAGTATTTCAAAGATTAAATAAAATTTAATTTTTAAATGCAGTTCTATACTTCTTATAAGAGATATCTCTAAACTATACACATTCATGGGGGGGAGAGAGAGAATTTTGGAAACAAATGGATGGAAAAGATATATTATGAAAAAGTAAATAAAGAGCAAAGGAATGCTGGGGAATAAATCATAATCAGACAAAAATTAAAAAGTAAGACAAAAGCATTCATCAGTTCAGTTCAGTTCAGTCGCTCAGTCACATCCGACTCTTTGCCACCCCATGAATCGCAGCACACCAGGCCTCCCTGTCCATCACCAACTCCTGGAGTTCACCCAAACTCATGTGCATCGAGTCGGTGATGCCATCCAGCCATCTCATCCTCTGTCGTCCCCTTCTCCTCCTGTCCCCAATCCCTCCCAGCATCAGGGTCTTTTCCAATCAGTCAACTCTTCACATGAAGTGGCTAAAGTATTGGAGTTTGAGCTTCAGCATCAGTCCTTCCAATGAACACCCAGGACTGGTCTCCTTTAGGATGGACTGGTTGGACCTCCTTGCAGTCCAAGGGACTCGCAAGAGTCTTCTCCAGCACCATAGTTCAAAAGCATCAATTCTTCGGTGTTCAGCTTTCTTCACAGTCCAACTCTCGCATCCATACCTGACCACTGGAAAAACCATAGCCTTGACTAGATGGACCTTTGTTGACAAAGTAATAACTCTGCTTTTCAATATGCTATCTAGGTTGGTCAAAGCATTCATAGGGACAAAGAATTACATTATATAAAATTTAATAGAAAAAAACCTACCAACCATGCATATGTACATAGTTAACCACATAGTCTCAAATAAACAAAGCGAAAACTAAAATAATCACAGAGTAGAAGCTGATTGTGCCAATGAAAAATTAATAAGAATATAGAAGATTATAATAATAAAATTATGCTAATCAAACAATCAGATCAAGTCTGATCTAACAGATATCCATAGAATCTTTCATCAATGAATGGAGACGCCATGCTCTTTTCAAGCACAGATGGAGCCTACACAAAAATCAACCATGACCACAGGAGACAGAAGAAATCTCAACACATTTCAAAGATCCTTGTCATACATACAGCCCATCTTCTAAGACCAAATGTTGACTAGAAATCAGCAGTAAAAAGATCATTTTTAGAAATTTAAAAATACTTTCCTAAGTAACTTGTCGACATGTAGGAACCACAGCGGAAAGGACAAAATCTTTGGAATCCAGTAACAGTGGAAGTACTATCAAAATCTGCGAGATGAATATTGAGTGGGAAATTGATAGCTTTGAATGCCTTTATCCAAAAACACGAAGGATAGAAAATGAGTGAATAGACCATTCCCCTCTCAAGGCTAATACATTTACAGAAAATGGAAGGATTCTGAGTTAGGGTGTTTGAACACATGCATCTAATTTCTGTCCCTCCAGAGACTCCACTAAAAGTACAGTGAAGAGATGATTTAAAAGGACAGACAAGCGCAGCTTGGGGAGGACAGAAGAGGAGGCAACAGTAGTAAAACATGGAAGCTGGAGCACAGATGGATGAGTGATGACTGACTCAACAGACTTGCCACAGCCAAATCCTCAGATGGCGGTGGGCAGAGCTGTGAGCCAACCTGGCTTACAGAGCAGCAACTTCACAGGCTCACATCCTGGCAGCACTGAGTAACTCTGAGATTAGGAAGAAAGGAGTTATGAAGGAGGACTTGCTGAAGCTGTTTGGGAAACAGATGACCCTTAGAAGCCTCCTGTACACCGAATTGCATTATAACCACCTGGAAGACGACCAGAAACTCTTCTGGACTGGGCACCGCCAAGACACAACTGGAAGTAAGGGTGTCTGCCGTGATCTGAATATTTGCATCCTCCCAAAACTCGTATGTTGAAACCTAACCCCCAAGGCAATGGTATTAGAATGTGGGGATTTGGGGAGGTGAAGGGGCCATGAGGGTGGAACCCTCATAAATGGGATCTGTTCAGTTGCTAACTCATGTCCAACTCTTTGCAACTCTTCGCTAAGTTGTGTCCAACTCATGGACTGCAGCACGCCAGGCTTCCCTGTCCTTTACCAACTCCCGGAGCTTGCTCAAACTCATGTCCATTGAGTCAGTGATGCCATCCAACCATCTTATTCTCTGTCACCCCCTTCTCCTTCTGCCCCCAATCTTTCTCAGCAATGAGTCAGCTTTGCGTATCAGGTGGCTAAAGTATTCGAGCTTCAGCTTCAGTATCAGTCCTTTCCATGTCCGGTTCTAGTGAATGGGATTAGTGCCCTTAAAATGAGACCCCAGAGAGCCCCACCCACCCCTCCCACCACACGAGAACGCGGAAAGAAGACGAACTTCAGTGGGGAAGTGGTCTCTCACCAGACACTAAATCTTTTGGCACCTTGATCTTGGACTTCCTAGACTTCAGAACTGTGAGAAAAAAGTGTTTATAAGCCACCCAGCTTATGGTATTTTTGTCAGAGCAGTGCAAATGGGTCAACATAGTATCCTGCCCAAAAGAGAGAGACCATCATATATAACTTAATGCTGATTACTGAGATCCCAGTCCTCTTCCCCTACTTGGTTAAAACAAACTTGTAACACTTATGTTCAGGGACTCTGATAGCCCAAGAGGAAAAATCTAAACACACTGATGTCAGGGATTTCTCCAACAGTCCACCTGGATCACTTTACAGTCAAGATACATCTTGGCCAGCCTCAACACTCTCTCAGTACATCCAAACAGCTTTTAACTCTCCTACTTTTAAACATGTGCAGATTGCTGAGGACCACTTTCTCCAAAAGGGAAAAATATAAATTCTCAAGAAATCTGAAGCCATGGTGTGACTTCAAGACTCTATTCTGGCAGGGGAACTTCTGCTTTCTTTGCACAGCTTGCTTTGGACTTGCTACCCAGTTTGGGGAAACCTACTTTCAAAATGTGCTAAATCTGGATACATATATAGGTTGCAGAACTGTAATGAAACAGAGTGACGCATCTCTGAGAGAAGTGAAGTGAAAGTCACTCAGTCGTGTCGGACTCTTTGTGAACCCATGAACTATACAGTCCATGAAATTCTCCAGGCCAGAATACTGGAATGCGTAGCCTTTCCCTTCTCCAGTGGGGATCTTCCCAAGCCAGGTATTGAACCAGGTCTTCCGTACTGTTGGCAGATACTTTACCACTGAGCCACAAGGGAAAAGAGGTGGACTGGAAAATGAGGTGTGTGTACACCACGGAGAACTGGGCTCCATGTGTACCCCACATGAATCCCTCCTCTACACTGGACTATGACACTCTGGATCCTGGGGAAGCCGACCCCCTACAGACTGCATCACCAGGGCACCAGCACCCTCCGGCTTGCTTTGCTGCTGCTGCTAAGTCGCTTCAGTCGTGTCCGACTCTGTGCGACCCCATAGACAGCAGCCCACCAGGCTCCCCCGTCCCTGGGATTCTCCAGGCAAGAACACTGGAGTGGGTTGCCATTGCCTTCTCCAACGCATGAAAGTGAAGAGTGAAAGTGAAGTCGCTCAGTCGTGTCTAGCTCGCTTTGGGTTTGACCAATAGGAAGTAACAGCAGAAGAATGGAAGACAGAAAAGAGAAGTCAATACTTTTATTCGCCCACCCCCTCTCACTTTGTCATTCTTCTTTCAGGGGCTACATCTGTTCACTAAAGTAATTCTTATGGCTGGCCCCTTTTCCTCAGCCCCAGGTCTCACCCAGGCTCCAGTAACACTGTTCCCTACCTTTGCCTACACAGGTGGAATTGGACCAGTAGGAGAAAACAGTGTTCTGCAAAAAATATTCTGGGACAACTGGTGATCTTTATGAAAAATACAATGAAATTAAAATCCCTACATCACATCACCCACAAAAATCTATTCCCAGTCAATTAGAAACCTACATTAAGGTTGGAGGGTGAAGAAAATATAGAATAATCTATTTATGACCTCTTGTGAGGAGTGGGAAGATTTCCTTAAAAAGACACACACACAAAAAGAGGACAAACCATTAAAGTACATTTTATTACATTAAAATATAGATCCTTTTGTTCACCAAAAGACACACATAATTAAAAGACAAAGCCCAGTCTGGGAAAAGATATTGCACTACTTAAAACTAATGAAGGATTATGTCCAAATTTTATAATGAATAAAAGATAAATATATCCATGGAAGAAAAGAGGCAACATATAGAAAGAAGCAAACCACAGAAGAAAACCGAAAACAAGCATATGGAAAACACACTCAACGGCACTGATAATTAGGGAAATGCAAATTAAGACAACAGTGAGAAAGACTCAGATTGGTGGAAAATGTTAATGTAAAAGAAAAGAGCTGTCACACCTTGAAAAGACAGGGAGGAATCTTAAGGTCCCAAGCATATTACTAAACGAAAGAAGCTAATTTGCATACCGTGGATTCCAACGATGTGATACTCTGGAAAAGGCAAAACTAAAGAGACAATAGAAAGATCAGTAGTTGCTAGAGGTTGAAGTCAGGGAGGAAAGAGTAGTCAGAGCACAGAGGGTTTAGTGGACAGTGAGAACACCCCATGGGCTTCCCTGGTGGCTCAGAGGTTAAAGCGTCTGCCTGCAATGCGGGAGACCTGGGTTTGATCCCTGGGTTGGGAAGATCCCCTGGAGAAGGAAATGGCAACCCACTCCAGTACTCTTGCCTGGAGAATCCCATGGACGGAGGAGTTTGGTGGGCTACAGTCCACGGGGTTGCAAAGAGTCGGACACGACTGAGTGACTTCGATATTGTAATGATGGATGTACATTACTATAATTTTGTTCAGACCCACAGACTGTACAATACCAAGAGTGACCCCTAAAGTAAACTATGGACTTGGGGTAATTATGATGAGTTAATGTAGGTTCATCTTTGGTAAAAAAATTTACCACTCTCATGAGTGCTGTTGATAATGGGGGAAGCTGTGCATGTGTGGAGGTAGAAGATACGTGGCAAATCTCTGTACCTTCCTCTCCTCCAATTTGTTGTAAACTTACAACTGCTCTAAAAAAATTAGTCTTAGAAAATATTAATGGGGTAACACCAAGGGTGAGTGGGATCGTGGAGAAATGAATCTTCACACATACGTATTGGGGCGTGATTGTCAGTATTAGCAGACCCAGCAGTTCTTAGAGGTACACTTGCTAGAAAAAAATCTTTTGTTCACACACTAGGAAACAGGTACTAGATATGCAATGCAGTGTTTTGTAAAAGGCAAGAAAAAAAGGAAACAGCATAAATAGCAATCAAATGGAGAGTACATAAATAATGTTATATTCATAAAACAGAATACTATTCAGTGATATAGCAAATTAAAAAAATCAAACAACATGGGGAAATTTCCACCCCAAAAGTGTTATATATAAAAGCAAGTTATAAAAAGATCATACTGAATGACACCATGCATGTAAAGTTTAAAAGTATTCAAAATGGTGCTCTATATTTTTGAGAATACATACACATTTATTAGTGTCAAGGAAATATGCAAGAAATTGAAAAATTCTAAATTTGGGATTATGGTTACCTCTGAGAAGGGAGGGTGTGAGACAGGAATGAATCAAGTGAGAAGGGGTACACATGAAATGGGGGGTGGTTCCCAGGACATATCAAGTGTAGCTCTAAGATTTTACAGCAAAAAATAAAAAAGCTGTCCAGAGGGTCGGGATCCAGGTACCTAAGTGTTTATTACATTGTTCTTTGTACTTTTCTGTATGTTTGTTTCATAATGAAAATGTTTAAACCTACTATGAGCTTAGGCAAGTCAAGTCGCTCAGTCGTGTCCAACTCTTTGCGACCCCATGGACTGTAGCCTACCAGGCTTCTCTGTCCATGAGATTCTCCAGGCAAGAATACTGGAGTGGGTTACCATTTCCTTCTCCAGGGGATATTCCCGACCCAGGGATCGAACCCGGGTCTTCCGCATTGGAGGCAGACGCTTTAACCTCTGAGCCACCAGGAAGAGTATTAACAGAAATAAGGCAACAAAATGGTAAAATAAGGTCTGCCCACTCTAATCTGTATGAGGCATATTCCATCTGCAACACTGCATGTGTGCTCAGACCACAGATGAACAGGCAGCTGACTAGTAAGTGGGGACCAGGACCTGTCAGCCCACACAAACTGGCCAGAAAAGAAACAGGGGGGTACCTGGGAGGTTTAGGCTGGAGTCAAAGCCTTTCTGAAGTTTTACAAGCAGGGGCGAGGCCAGCAGCTCATGGAGTGTCACAATGGAAAATGGCAGCCCACCAGTGACCTCTGTGTGCCCCACAAAGGGTGTCAGTCCAGACAAGGTTCTCAGCCTCCCCTTCACTGCAGAGCAGTTCTGGTGATACGGCTGCATCATGAAAAGAACCACTGCCGTCTCTCTGCCCAGAAGGTGCATAGAGCCAAGTCTTCCAGGACTTGCCAGAAAGATACACATCCCCTTGCTGCCTGCTGAGTCCTGAATGGGATCCCTTGGTGCAACTGACCTTGAACTGATTTCTGGGGACCTGGAAGCCCAGTAGCTGATGCGGGGTTATGTGTGATCTTTCAGAAAGGGTAGTGGTCTGAGCCCTTGAGTTCTGCATCTAAGGGCTTAGATACAGTGATCTATTTACATGGACTGGAACTAACCAATAACATGGGCAAAGAGCTTGTTTATGACACTAAGTATGATTTTCTCTCTAACATGAACAGTCAACCACACTCTCCCAATCATTTCTGTTCCACTAAACATTGCAAATTAGAGTCCACAGAAGAAGCTAATTTCCAATCAAACAGAAGAACCAAGGCGCCCCAAATCTGGTCCCACCCAGATGGCTGTGTAGGCACGTACTCACAGGCCAACTCACCCACGGAAAGACAACAGACCAAAACACATAAAAATAAACAAGTGACTGGATCCTGTGTCATGTGCTCTTTTGCTATTATTGTCATCATCCATTTTTGAAACAACTCAAGAGGCATGATTTGGATGCCTCTCTATTTGATGGAAAGCATTCAGGGGTTTAAACGCGTAGTTTGCTCTCTGACTTGGGTCCTCTTATACTGATGCTAGTTGGTTGTTCCAAAAATGCCCAGAAAGCCTGGAAGCACAACTGCAGCCTTCCACGTAAGCGGATACTGCCCTCTGCCAAGTGAGAGCACTACCTCGACATTACAGACCAATTTATTCTACTTGAATATGATGTCTCATTAATCTCGTCCATCTGTTGTTTATGTGTACGAACAATTCTAATGGGAAATCGGAAAGTTGACCCAGGATTTCCTACTTGGGCCTCTGAGTTATCAGGTTTAATTTGTAAGGAGTTACTATGCCTACAGATGGAACACAGATATCTAAGAACTGTCTCTCCTCCCATCACAAAGACATTTCTGAGAACTTCCTCATAAGCCTGGGCAGAATTCCCAAGGCCAGTGCCACACAGATGCTCATGTGTCAACGTCTCCTGGTACCATCAGAAATCAAAATGGGATTTCCAAGACAAGAACAGAGGGCTGCCAAAGCTCTTCTCTTTTCCTTTTCCTACTGCTGCTGCTTTCAGATCAATTCATGGCTTCACATACCCTCCACCAGGCTCCAAACAGGACAGACAAAAGGCAATGTCAGTCAGTTTTATACTTGGTATTAGTGCAATTGAATGTGCTCATGAGAGAAGACTCTGACATTAAATTGGCTACACTCAGGACTGGGGATTACTGACAAGACAGTCTTCCAAAAAGATAATCAGCATCTTTGAGGGAAAATTAACACCTTATGAACAGCCAATCTGAAAACCCCCAGTATAATTAAATGAGGATTACTAAGTGTGTTCATTACATCAACAAATTTGTGGGCGCCCAACACATGCCATGCCTTGTGCTAGACATCAGGACATTCCATGGTAAATGAAACAGATGCCACCCTTACTGGTCTAAACGATTCTGAATTATTCTAAATTGTGCTCCACAATTCAAGGGGCAATGAATTGTGCCCCAGATTCATACGTTGAAGTCCTAATCCCCAATATTTCAGAACATGACCTTCTTTGGAGCTAGGGTCTTTAAAGAAGAAATCAAGTTAAAATGAGGCATCAGAGTTGGTTATAATTCAAAATGACTAGCATCCTTATAAAATGGGGAACTTTGGAGACAGACAGGCACATGGGGGGAGTAAACCAAGAAGCACCAAAGATTGCCAGCAAACCATCAGAAACCAGAGGAGAGGAATGGAACAAACGTTCTCTCCCAGCCCTTAGAAGGAACCAGCCCCGCTGATATTTTGATCTTAGACTTTTAGCTTCCATAACTCAGTGTTGTTGTTTGTGCTCAGTTGCAAAGTCATGTCGAACTCTTTGCAACCCCATGGACTGCAGCATGCCAGACTCCTCTGTCCTCCACTATCTCCTGGCCTTTGCTCAAATTTATGTCCATTGAATCGGCCATGCTATCCATAACTATGAGGCAATACATTTTTGTTGCTTAAGCTACTTAGTTTGTGGTACTTTGTAACACAGCCCTAGTAAACTCAATGCAAATGCCTTCTATGAAATGATGTCATTTAAAAAGGAAGCATTCATGAAAAACTTGAAAAGAACTTTTCCAATTTCTCTTCTACTGTGGGACAAGTCCAGCTTCCAGTAAACATGGCAGATTTCCATCTCTCCCAACAACAATAAGCATTCCCATGCATATGGCCAAGACACAGTGCTAGTGCAGCCACTCTGAAGGAACCTCAGCCAGAAGAAGTGGGGGCTCCTTGGGGTCCCATGGAGGGGATCTTAGGATCAATGGAATAAGAAACTATGTGAGGGAAAGAACCTCTCCAAATCTTCTCTGGGAATCCAGGATTTTCCTGCCATTGTATTATCTCAAAAACTTCTGAGATGTGCTGGCTGGTTTCAAAGATACAAAATTTCTAAATTAGTCTTTTTCACCTGAAGTCTAATCCCATTTACATTACTAGTAAATTCTGTGAGCTCAGGCAAGTCTTGTCTCCTCTTAGAATCTCAGTTTCCCCATTTGCAAAGCGACAGTTTAGACTAGAAGTTTTCTAGGTCCTGTCTTCAGAGTCAGTCACTTTGCAACTAGCAAAGTGCTATAGAGTCTATGAGAGTAGTAATAATAATAATATTGTGATTATTTATTTTACCATGTTTTGTTCTATGCAATTTTTCTAAATCAATGCATTTAGTCCACTCAACTCTTTTAGAAGAAGAGTAAGAGCAGACTGCAGCCATGAAATTAAAAGACGCTTGCTCCTTGGAAGGAAAGTTATGACCAACCTAGATAGCATATTCAAAAGCAGAGACATTACTTTGCCAACAAAGGTTCGCCTAGTCAAGGCTATGGTCTTTCCTGTGGTCATGTATGGATGTGAGAGCTGGACTGTGAAGAAGGCTGAGCGCCGAAGAATTGATGCTTTTGAACTGTGGTGTTGGAGAAGACTCTTGAGAGTCCCTTGGACTGCAAGAAGATCCAACCAGTCCATTCTGAAGGAGATCAATCCTGGAATTTCTTTGGAAGGAATGATGCTAAAGCTGAAACTCCAGTATTTTGGCCACCTCATGCGAAGAGTTGACTCATTGGAGAAGACTCTGATGCTGGGAGGGATTGAGGGCAGGAGGAGAAGGGGATGACAGAGGATGAGATGGCTGGATGGCATCACTGACTCGATGGATGCGAGTCTGAGTGACCTCCGGGAGCTGGTGATGGACAGGGAGGCCTGGCGTGCTGCGGTTCATGGGGTCGCAAAGAGTCGGACACGACTGAGCGACTGATCTGATCTGATCTGACCCTCAAATGTCTTCCTGTACCAGGACTCAGTGGAATAAACAAGAGGTCTCCAGGTGGTGCTAGTGGTAAAGAACCTACCTACCAATGCAGGAGACATAAAAGATGTGGGTTCGATCCCTGGGTCAGAAAGAGCCCCTGGAAAAGTCGATGGCAACTTACTCCAGTATTCTTGCCTGGAGAATACCATGGACAGAGGAGCCTGGCGGGCTATGGCCCATAGTGTCACAAAGAGTCGGACACGACTGAAATGACTTCACACGCATGTCAGATGAAAGACACTGTCTGAGTCTGAGACGATCCCTCAGCATCAGAGCACCAGAGGAGCTGGCTTGCTCTGCCCTTCCTGCTAGACACGGGGCCTGGACTCAGCCGCAGAGGCCCTATCCTGGGCAAACTACTCTACATGGTGGACGGCCTGCATAGACCATTAGAAACCTCTTGTCATCAAGCATAAACAAGCCAACTGGCCAAAAAGCCGGTGAAAGAGAAGGGAATTCAGTGTATGATGAAATTGATGTTAGTAATTCCATAGGATAAAAACAAAGTTTCCTAAAATACATCTTCCATGAAATAAAGGGGCCAAAGGTCAACACATTGTGATGGCTTCCAGGTGCTGCTTGAGGTTAATGCTTTCTTCTTGAAATGAGAAGCGATGGGACAGGTCTGTAACTTGGAGAAGGAAGTCACTAGGGTCTATCTCTCATTGCACAGAGAAGGAAAATAAGACCAATTGACCGGGGACCCTCAGTGGCCATCTGCTACCAGGAAAAAATGTATGAGCCCAGAAATGACACCTCTTGGACCTTTCTGTGGCCAAGCCAAGGAAGAATGTGGCCAAAATTCACGACTGAGTTCAGTCTCTTGGCCACAGGTTTTTAACTAACTCTTTGTAATGAGAGTAGCTTTAAAAGTTATATAAGCAAAAACACTTTGAAAAGTGGATTAAAAGACTTTTTACATTATATTCATGCTAAAACCACAAGTTCAGTGTACAGAAGACAAATAGCTGATTTGGATCAATTTTAATTATCCATTATTAAATTTGATGCGATTTATTCACCTCTAAGAACCACTAAGTTTGTCTTAAATCCATTATTCTTTAGTTAACTTTTGGGTGGAGGGGGTAATCAAACTGCAAATTCCTATCTGTTAGAACTGAAAGGAATCTTCTAGAACATCTGGTCCAACTCCCTCTTTACATTGAGGATACTGAGGTGTGGAAAGAAATGATGTTTCCCAGATCATGTAGCTGGTCAGAGGCAGAACTGACAGGGAAACCCAGAGTTCCTGACACCAGGTAAGCCAGGAAACTGCCTTATACCTTCTAGAGGTCCCCAGGCCCTTTCCCACATTCCTTCCATCACCTGCTTCTGCATTTCTATCTCATATACCTGGAGGCTTGGGGTTGACCTTGCATAAAATGGAAGCACCTTTAAAATTATATTTCGAGTCTAAAATTTATCATCTTAAGTTTCTAGACTTATAGTCAAATTTTTCCACTGAATACTACAACTTACTACCTTGAATCTCATTTGCCAGACTTCCTTCCCTAATCTCCTTTCTCCTATCCTCTATTTAAAAAAAAAAAAAAAATCAGGAAGAAGGAACAAGGAAGAGGTTCTACATACCTAGAAGAACACAGAACAAGCCCCTGGTCATCAAGGCCTGGCTTAAGCCCAGGAGAAGGCTGAGACCAGGTTTAAGGAAACAGGCTCCTCTGAAGGTTCCCAGGCTGACAAGCAGTGGTGTAGGGTGTGAACTGAAGAACCTTTGTAGGTAAATCATAGGTCAGTGAACCTTGATGGAAAACAATGAGCTGAGGCAGCTCTTAGCCATGGCCCAATTCTTGCACAATACAGTAGGCCCTTAGCACTCTGAGACTTGATGTGCTTGGTTTCAGCTGCTGACACGTGATCGCACAGGCCATAACATACTCATTTATAATTGGGGAGGTACCAGTTTGAATCCATACTCTGAGTCAGCTGTAAAGGGGTAGGTCTCTCAGCCAAGTTCATTTCAGTTCAGTTCAGTTGCTCAGTCAGGTCCGATTCTTTGCAACCCCATGGACTGTAGCACACCAGACCTCCCTGTCCATCACCAACTCCTGGAGTTTACTCAAACTTATGTCCATTGAGTCAGTGATGCCATCCAACCATCTCATCCTCTATCATTCCCTTCTCCTCCTGCCTTCAATCTTTCCCAGCATCAGGGTCTTTTCAAATGAGTCAGTTCTTCGCATCAGGTGGCCAAAGTATTGGAGTTTCAGCTTTAGCATCAGTCCTCACAATGAATATTCTTGAGTATCCAAATTACATACTTCCCTGGGGTCTTATTATTGTCCTTCAGATCTCAGCTTCTAACATGAAAGCATGTTAGAACAGTATCTATCTGTGTGGGAATTTTCAGAGGTCTAATATTTTCCCAAATAGCAAAGATTTACTCTGCAAAAATCTCTCTGTGGAATTTCTCAGAGGCACTGCATTGGCCTCTTGCTGAAGACGGAAACAATGCAACCCCTTGACCTGCTTGCCTTGAAATTCTTTCACCATTCTCTTGGCAGGTACCTGCCGTTTCCTCTTAGTCTTCAGCTCTATTTCTTCTCTTTCATTACTGCTTTTTTTTTTTCTTACTTGTCTAACTCAATGGTCTTTGTGTTTCCGCTTCAGGGTCTTTCCAGTGTTTCCCTAATGTACTGGTGGATCTCAGTTTACCAGAGCAGAGATTCAGATATATATGGCCCCTGGAGTTGGGTGATATTCCCTGCCATGGCACCCTCTGGTACCCTTTTAACTAGTTTCATCCAAAGAGAAACATCCCAGCTCGGGGCTCCGTGAGACTTAGAGTAGTGGGTGGAAGGGACGCTGGGTTAGGGGACAGCTCAAGAGGGAGGGGATATATGTTCACTTACAGCTGATTCACCTTGTTGTACAACAGAAACTAACACAACATTGTAAAACAACTATCCTCCAATTTAAATTTTTAATTTAAAAAATGATTATAAATAAATAAATAACTTTTTAAAATAGAGAGAAGCAGCCTAGGAAAAAGATGGCAAGTGTGTCCATATATAGGGGTCAGAGGACTACAGACACATCCTGCAGGTTAGCCCAAAATGAACAGAAACCAAACTTCATCTTGTGAAGACTCCAGACTCAGGAAGGTGGCCACTGATGTGGCGAAATTGAAAGAGACTTAAGAGATGGAAGGAAGTGGTCCCTGGAACAACACAGAGACTTTTCCCGGAATCTTTTTCCAGTTCAGCTCCCCTGCCCCAATAGCTCCTGTGGAAGGCAGAGAGAGGCAGGGGGGCCCTGTCCCTGTGCATGTTCTTCTGGAGAAGAGTAACCATCGGCAGTCTGGACCTTAGCAGCTGGAGAAGTGTGGAGCTGGGGTCTGGGCAAAGCAGCTCAGAGGGTGAGTATTCTGCTCAAATAAATGGCAGACCCCAGGGAGAGCGGTGGTGGTATGAAAAGTTGCCCCCTGGGATGTCCATGGGGTTCTAGAGTGGGCACTCCTACAGAGTAGTGGCAGTGGTTCCAGCCAGGTGGCCCAAGAGAGTCCCAAGGGGTGTCACCAAGAAACCAACACTGAGCGATGAAGCCAGAACTGCCAAGGGCATCGTTAGATTAAAGATGACCGCCTTTCAGTGAAGTATCAGACAGTCTTCAGGAGGGAGGCAACTGACCTCGAAAGGGGCTGGGAGTCCTTGCAGTCAAGAAGATGGAAGGATCCAGCAATGTTTGGGCCTGCGTAGTAACGTGATCTCATTTTTCTTGAGGTTCGTGACGTTAGGTCATAAATGTTAAGTTCAACAACACGGAGAAGGTTTTTTTGACAGATAGCTTTTAACCATTCACAGAAAGAGGGGCCCTCAATGTCTCTGTGAACCATTCTGCATGATTGGGCATGTATACACCCATAAAGGGGGGTAAAGACCAGGGCGGGCACATATACACCCATAAAAGGGGTAAAGACCAGGGTGGGCACATGAAACTTGTTGGGTACCATGGGGGAACGCAGTTTGCTGCAGGACAGTGATGCTCAGAAATAATCCTTCCAGCCTGTATTTTTAAATTGTGTGCAGGTTCTTTGTGATCTTTTCTCATTCTCTGAGCAGTCTTTTTGTGTATATGTGGTCTCAGACTGACTGGGTACTGACTTTGCCCTTGAGTTCACCCAAATGCCATGTGCTCTGGGACAGACTGCATCTATCAATAATGCCAAAGGTTTCCCTGGGACTTCCCTGGTGGTCCAGTGGTTAAGAGTCTGTCTACCAACGCAGGGGGCACAGTTTCGATCCCTGGTCCAGGAAGATCCCACATACTGCAGAGCAGCTAAGTCCGTGTGCCGCAACTACTGAAGCCCATAAGCCTCCATTACTGAAGCCTGGGCGACAAGAGAAGCCCACGCACTGCAACTAGAAAGCATCACACGTCAGCAACGAAGACCCAGAGCAGTCAAAAATAAATCAGTTAAATTAAAAAAGTATGCCCTACAAGGTGATACCACCTTAACACTTTAGATTTTGTGCATTGCCTTTCCACTGACTCCGTAGAGCATTATCTTACATTCTGAACTGTGAACGTAAAGAGGCTAACTTTTCCTCAGGAAGGTTCTGAAGGTTGAAGGGGTTTTCTTTGTATGTGCCACAAGAATCATAAGTGCCTATTGTGATGTTTTGATTTGGTTATTGAAGTATAGTTGATTTATAATATTGTGTTAGTTTCATGTATATAGCATAGTGGTTCTGGTTTGTTTGTTTTTTTCAGAGATTATAATTCCATTGCCTATTTTTTAAGGACATAGAGTACAGAAATGGATAAAAGTGAGAAAACAGAAGTTTTTACTTTTAGGTTTTTCAGCTCCCCTTGCTCCCATGCAGACAATTGAGACTTTCTGAGATACAGACTGTGAAGAGATTTGGGGTCTGTTTTGTTTTCTAAGTATTTATAAGAATACACACACATAACACACACCAAGAAATGTCATCATACAAAAGAAGTGTAGGCATCTTGTCATTTTCAATCAATACTCTATCTTGGAAAATTTTCCGTGTTAGCCCTTACACATTTTCCTCATTACCTTTTTAATAGCTGCATGGTTATTCCCTTCTATGAACCATATCTAATTAATCCACATTTTATTAATAGACATTTAAGTTGTACAGAATGCTGCAGAAAAAGTATCTTTGTATAGATATCCTTACCAATTGCATCAATTCAGATGCTAAAGCTGAAACTCCAGTACTTTGGCCACCTCATGTGAAGAGTTGACTCACTGGAAAAGACTCTGATGCTGGGAGGGATTAGGGGCAGGAGGAGAAGGGGACAACAAAGGATGAGATGGCTGGATGGCATCACTGACTCGATGGACCTGAGTCTGAGTGAACTCCGTGAGTTGGTGATGGACAGGGAGGCCTGGTGTGATGCGATTCATGAGGTCGCAAAGAGTAGGACACGACTGAGCAACTGAACTGAACTGAACTGATTGCTGTAAGGTAAGTTTCCTGAAGTAAAATTGCTGAATCAAAGGGTACATGCATTTTTTTTTTCTTTTTTGATGAATGTTTTCAAAAGGTTGTATCATTCATCCTCCCAGAGAAGTGGGTTTTATAAAAGTGGGAGTATGTTATTGTTGGAGGTCTTGGTTGGTCCCAATCTTGCCCATTGACTTAGAAGTAAAATCCTGGGCTCCCAGCATGACTAAAAGGTGCTCTCCACCATTGGAAATTCAGCACCTTTATATACAGCTCTGATGGTTTATTTATGGAAAAGGTGGTCCTCAGCAGTTACGGGGGAGGCAGTGTTTCAGAATCACAGAAACTGGCACCATAAGGTCCTTGGCGAGATGACTTAATCGACCTCCTCATTTGACAGATGAGCAAATGCAGATGTGGGCGTGCGCTGGCTCTGGGTGCACAAAACCCGGCCCCTCATCCACCCCTCTGTGAGATGTGGGTGTTTATCAGCCATCCAGATCACTGGCGTGTTTCCAGTGCAGCCTTGGAGGAGGGAGGGGGGCATGCTTTTGGAAATATAGCTGTCACCAAGGCTACAAGAGGTGTTCTCAAAAATGTACGTCAACCCAGTATGAATGTATAGGATCAATGCCCAATCTGGGATGAACAAAATGATGAAAATCTACTTGCTGAACAACAGATTGAAATATAAATCTGCCTCCTGAGTCATGACTCACTCTTCAATGAATGATCAGCAGGAGCAACCCTCTCCATCACAATCTCCCTCTCTCAGCCCTTAAAGTCAAGCCTCTTCCCTTTCAGAAATAAGAGGGAGGAACTGTCCAGGCGTTTTCCCCACCTCTCTCTCTTCTCATCTAAGGACCAAGCCTAGTCCATCTACGTGGTCAGGTGGGAGAAAGGGAAGCCCAACCCAGCTGCTGTCTTGGAGGAGCTCTACTTGGAGTGCTGTCCTCCACGGTTGCCTTCTCAGCAGCCACAGGCCTGATGCCATCCAGCTCTGACTCTGTTCACATGTCCCTGAGGAGGGCCGGGCAAATTGACTCAGCCTCATTGTGATTCTCGTTCTAAACTGGCTGGGTCTGGCTTATCACTAAAATGATATTTTCATTTGGCCCTTGTTTTTGATCTCTTGATGGATTCAAAACTCAGATGAACAAAGGACTTATGTTAACTGGCCATCTTGAAATCACAACATTCTCCCTCTATGACATTGAGTTTAAAGGCTCAGGAAAGGAGAACTGGATCCAGTTATTTACCTGATAAGTGCTCAATGGCTTTCTGTCTGCAGAAGCTGTTGGACCACGAGACCCTCGTTCTCTTTTTCCTGAAAGATCAGGGATTCATTTCAATTGCATCTCTCAAGTACATTCAGTTGAGTGATGACCTTTTCCCCTGACTGGTAGGACTGGGAGCTTAGGAACCTCCTGGAACATCAGCAGACCTGAGGGGCTTGCAAAGCTGAATAGCAAACAAGAATTGTGGGAGACAAAGAAAAAAATATACCTGTATATATAAACACACACATGCATAACCAAAGAAAGAGGAGTTAGGAAAGAAAAATATAATTGAGCCTCATCTCTTGAATTGTTAGGAATGTTCTTAATATATTGTCAGGGGGTGGACACAAAGAGACTGATTACAGACTGATACATTTACTTTAATTATATTTGAGTAAAAACAAACCAAAAAGGAATCTATCTTATATGTAAATATGCATTTGCATCTGTTTGAATGAGCGTGGGCAGTAGGTAGCAGGTGTTAGCATGGGAGGTGGTAGCGTGGGGAGAGATGGGACTGGAGACACGACCAAAGGAGATAGTTCGCTTTTATTTTATATGTCTTTGCACCATTTCCATTGTTACAGTAAGCATGTTTTACTCATATTGAAAAACATCACTAAAAAGAAATGAGATGAAAATGGAAAGAAAATGTTAATTCCAAACTGGTATATTTCTCTGTGTTTGGGGGGAAGTGTGTTGTGTGTGTCTGTGTGTGTGCGTAAGACAGAGACAGAGAGAGGAAAGCAAGGCATAGAATAGTGTGTATCATACGATCTATTTATATCAGCAGAAGTGATTCATCACATATATGCTGCTGCATGCACTGACATGTCTTTCATCTTTCAAAATGTTTCACGTTTGAAACATTTGCCATGGCTATGTAATTCTTTCATGTGTCAAAAATATAATTATATTTATGAATGATTTATAATACAAGGAGAAAATGCATGTGATGTATTAAACAAAAGAGCAGTATAGCAAACTGCTTATACATTAAAGTTTCAATAATAAGAAGACAATTGGGGAAATTCATAGACAATAAACTAGACGAGAAAATGCCATGATGTTAAGAGTGATGGTTAATTATAGTTGACATTTGTTAAAATTAAAAACACGTCCTGTGGGCATGAGTTTAATGCTGGTACTTCAGGGTTGGGAAAGGTTTTGCCTGGTTGTGGATAGAGAGAAGATTTTAGGACCACAGCATCTGCGTGGTATCCGCAGGTCCTAGATGATGCCCTTGGTCTTAGCTGGGCCACATGAGAGCACAAAAATCACAAAGCTGCCACCACAGAGAGAAAATCACCGCCAGCCCTGCCCTAGTGACAGGGTCAGCAGCCTTTTCTTTGACTACAGACAACATAATTAAAGACAAAAGGACTCCACTGGAGTTAACAGAAGTCAGGAATATTCTATGTTCAATGGCTTCCTTTTGCTAGAATGATGCTGAGTACAGACTTCTAGTTATACTGCCTGGATTCAAATTCCAGGTCCACAATTTGGGCCAGCTGCAAGCTTCTTAACCTCTCCATGCTTTGATTTTGCCATCTGTAAAATGCGGATAATAACAATAACCTACGCCTTATAGGATTATTATGAAGAGGCAATGAGCTAAGAGAGGGACAAATCTTAGAGCACAGTACTTTGAACACAGCACACTATAAGCATTTGTTATTAGCAATACTGGGGGCTTCCCTAGTGGCTCAGATAGTAAAGAATCTACCTGCAATGTGGGAGACCCAGTTCAATCCCTGAGTAGGGAAGATCCCCTGGAGAAGGGAATGGCAGCCCACTCCAGTATTCTTGCCTGGAAATATCCATGGACAGAGGAGCCTGGGGGGCTACAGTCCATGGGATCGCAAGGAGTCGAACACGACTGAGCGACTAACACACACATACACATGACTCATATTATTATTCCTTTCACATTTAAACATGGTGCCATTAATACTTGTTTGGCCATCATACTTTAATAACTGCTACCGTTTATCAGGCTTCCCAGGTGACATTAGTGGTAAAGAACCCGCCTGTCAATGTGGGAGACTTAAGAAATGTGAGTTCCATCCCTGGGTCCAGAAGATTCCCTGGAGTTCGGCATGGCAACCCACTTCAATATTCTTGGCTGGAGAATCCCCGTGGACAGAGGAACCTGGCGGGCTACAGTTCATGGGATTCCAAAGAGTCAAACACGACCAAAGCGACTTAAAACATACAGACACGTACAGTTTCCTAGAGGTCAAAGATGTGTCTGGAAACCACGTGGACTTTTTTCTGAGGAAAGGAGACAGGTTCAAAACAAACAAGTACTTAGGTGAGAAACGGTGTCTGTGAGCTCGAGAAAGCCTTTCCCATTTGGCAGCCCCATGAGGGCTTGGGTTAGGGGGCCAGAGAAGAAGTTATGCATTGGAACAGGTGGTAAAAACAAAAGACATTCTCAACTGGAAACATCCCACACCAAGGTCTCAGAATTTCCCCGTAGATTTAAGAAGCTTGGTACTATTTCAACACCTGAAGATAACTGACCAGGTTAGACCCATTCATTATATTTTAGGACTTGGTCTCTGTGTTACTTGAAGTCACAACAACACGTTTCATTCCTGCCTTGAGCCAAAGTGGGCGAAAGAGAAAAATGCCACAAATGATAGGTAACTTGCATTTCCTTGGACTTCCCTGGTGGCTCAGACGGTAAAGCGTCTGCCTACGATGCGGGAGACCTGGGTTCGATCCCTGGGTTGGGAAGATCCCTCGGAGAAGGAAATGGCAATCCACTCCAATACTATTGCCTGGAAAATCCCATGGACAGAGGAGCCTGGTAGGCTACAGTCCATGGGGTCGCAAAGAGTCGGACACGACTGAGCGACTTCATGTTCACGTTGCATTTCCTTGTATAGATATACAAAAAAGTGACAAACACACAAATAAACAAATATATATATATATATATATATATATATATATATATAGTGAATGTAGACATATATTTTCAGGCACCATGAATTTATTAATTTGGAGTGCTTACATCTTCATCTCTCAAATTTTGCCCAGGTAAATTTCTACAAGACCATGTCTGCCCTTGAATGTTCCCTAGTCACTCCCAGGCCCTACAGATTCCCAGCCCTTTGGAATTCTTAAGGCATTTAAAATAATTGCCAATTTAATTACAAACTGTCTTCCATTGTTTATAGATATTTCATATGTGTTACTCTCTCTCATCTTGATAAACTTCCTGATGATAAATGGTGTAAAGAGTTAGACTTCCTTTAAGTCTACTCCCTTCTCCTCCTCCCTCCACCTCAGAAAAAAGAAAAGCTGAGCATACTATGAAACTCAACATAGAATGACAGGCTCACAGAACATTTTAGATCTAGAAGAGAGTTGAATCTATGAAGGGACTCTTTTCATAAATGAAGAACCTGATCTAGCATCACCTACTGGGATGACTGTATATCTAACTCACAGACACTGCCAGTAAACACACACACACATTCTTAATCCACCTACCCTCCCAGGTCTGCAACCAAATGGCTACTGTCTCTTATGACAGAATTAAACTGTATAATTTTGAACTAACCTCTGATAAGCCAAAGAGAGACCTAAAAATTCTTTCCCCACCTGCTTTAGACAGGACTCCTGAGATTTCTGGATGCTGGTTTGTTGTTGCCTTTTAAAAATGTTTTTACCTTACAAACATAAAGGGAAAGCAAAGTTTGACTAGTGGTGCTAGTGATAAAGAACCCATCTGCCAATGCAGGAGGCAGAGGGGATGCGGGTTCGATCCCTAGTTTGGAAAGATTCCCCTGGCGGAGGGGATGGCAACTCATTCCAGTATTCTTGCCTGGGAAATCCCATGGACTGAGGAGCCTGGCAGGCTATAGTCCATGGCATTGCAAAGAGTCAGACATGACTGAGGGACTGAGCACACACACACACACGCGTGTGCGTGTACACACACAAACACACACACACGCACGCACCTCAGCCAATAACCCATGGAAACTAGCTTCCTGGTTCTAACTGCAAAGTACTGTGTTAACATGTTGTTGTTGTTTAGTCATGTCTGACTCTTTGCGATCCTGCCGGGCTCCTCCGTCCATGGGATTTTCCTGGCAAGAATACTGGAGTGGGTTGCCATTTCCTTCTCCAGGGGATCTTTCCAACCCAGGACTGAACCCGTGTCACTTGCACTGAGGCACTGGCAGGTGGATTCTTTACTGCTGAGCCACCAGGGAAGGCCAGTTAACATGTTGCTGCTGCTAAGTCGCTTCAGTCGTATCCGACTCTGTGCGATCCCATAGACGGCAGCCCACCAGGCTCCTCTGTCCCTGGGATTCTCCAGGCAAGAATACTGGAGTGGGTTGCCATTTCCTTCTCCAATGCATGAAAGTGAAAAGTGAAAGTGAAGTTAACATGTTACTTAATCTTATTAATCACATCAGTGGGGAGACTATGCCTTGTTTTATAATTAATGTCATTCAATCACTAACTTCTGTCCAAGTTTTGTGACTCCTTGAATTGCAGCATTGTTTTATATCTTTAAGCTAATCTACCTTCATAAAATGTAAATAAGGCTAAACATTCATCCCCAAATATAATGTTTCACATTATATATACATAATGCTTCATATTATGTATTTGTATACATAATGTATACAAAATATAAAACTGCTGGCTGGGCACGTGGGTAGGTGACTATAGACACCAGAAGCTGGGCCCAGATCTTAGTTTCCTCATCTACTAAGGAATACAATGGAACCAACCAGGATGTTGGTTCCCATGGCTTACTAGCAGTGACTCTGGGCTAAGTCCAACCCCGAACTTTCCCCCTGCATTTATAAAACACACAAGAAGGTGTGGGTGAGGAGTGCCCCCTGCCAAACCAATACACAAAGGACGTTGTAATGATGAAGCCACCAGACACTGTAGCCACTTCCGACTCTGCACCCTGAGGGGATTCAGGATGGAGAAAAGCAGGACTCTGGCCCCAGACAGTTAAAGTGCTGTCAAGCGAATAATTTCAGTGAGGCCAGACTCTTGCATCTTCCCATACAGTTTGTTGCTGTTGTTCAGTCTCTGAGTTCAGTCTCACAGACTCTTTGTGACCCCAAGAACTGCAGCACACCAGGCTTCCCTGTCCTTTACCATCTCCTGGGGTTTGCTCAGACCCATGTCCATTGTGTCGATGATGCCATTCAACCACCTCATCCTCTGTCACCCCCTTCTCCTCCTGCCCTCAATCTTTCCCAGCATCAGGGTCTTTTCCAATGAGTCAGCTCTTTGCATCAGGTGGCCAAAGTATTGGAGTTTCAGCTTCAGCATCAGTCCTTCCAATAAATATTCAGCATTGATTTTCCTTAGGATTGACTGGTCTGATCTTGCTGTCCAAGGGACTCACAAGAGTCTTCTCCAGCACCACAATTTGAAGGCATCAGTTCTTTAGTCCTCAGCCTTCTTCATGGTCCAACTCTCATATTCATACATGACTACAGGAAAAGCCATAACTTCGACCGTATGGACCTCTGTTGGCAAAGTAATATCTCTGCTTTTTAATATGTTGTCTAGGTTTGTCGTAGCTTTCCTTCCAAGGAGAAAGTGTCTTTTATATGGCTGAGTCACTGTCCCATATGTGGCAAACACCAAATTCATTAACTTGAAATATCTGGTTTTCTTTAATTAATAGTATCTTTTGATATTCTGATTACCTGGATTTTTTGGATTGGGGGTTTTTTGGGGTTTTTTGGCAAAAACTCCTATGTATCCTGGCTCTTCCCTCATCTCTTTGGAAAAGTCCCTTAGCACTGTCTGAGAGGTTATCTCCTAGGCTTAAGTCCTCAGTAAGTCCTATGATTAAAACATATTTCACAACCTTTAGATGATACTTTTTGTTTCTTCAGTCAACAGAGGAATAAGCTTTGTCCACAAACTTCTTGAGTTTGTGGACATAAGCTGACAGTTGTAAGTGCCATGAGCAAATGGGAAAGAGCTTTGCAACTCTTGAGTTTGGTGGTTAGACACTGGGTTCTGAATTTTGCTGTGATTAATCTCCTTCCTCTTTTCTGTATGCATTAGACTGTAAACTGATCAGCAATCCTGTTATTTATCTCCGTATTCTGGTACTAACAAAGAACATGATGTGCACTAAGTGCTCAAAAGATATTTATTGAACTGATTTGAAATTGAGCAGTCAGCAGGCTATTGCCCAGACAGTAACTGTCTCTTTTAAAACAACATCTTCCTACTCTTCACCAATAATCACACTCCTCTTCCCTTCTCCACATCTCCTGGTTGAGCAGGTTGGCCTTGAATTACAGAACAACCCACTATGGGCTCTCCTCCTATTTAGAAACCTGACGTTTGTTTACAGATGATCCCAGCTTATGCAACGCTCACCATTTTCCCAAAATATCATGCATCAAAATGCAGCCTGAATATAGATAGCAAAACGAACACTGATGTTCTGCCTAAAGGCCTTCCACAAGCTGCAGGAAGAATATTAATTATGTGTTCTATTTGTTTTCACAGCCTAGGGGAAGCCCACAACTGACACCAGCCCATCTTTAATCTCCTTGCCATTTCCTGTCTGGGGGCTGGGCAGGCTGATTCTTCCCTCCACTGACTTTCTAATTCAACCATATCCATTCACCTGGAGATACTGTGAGCCAGCAGCGAGTACTCAGGAATCCAAAACCTGGTGATGAATGTCCTTTCCCCAGTGAGGAATGTGGCATTAGTGTACTAGAAACACAACAAAACCTTAGAACAGTTCTGAAGTGACTTGCTTCTCCTTCTGTTCAAACAGTACATATTTCTTCTTCCATAATGGTCCGTTATGATGACTATTACAATATTTTGCCCCTTTTTTTTTTTATCAGTTTCTGTTTCTCAAAGTTCACAGAGAGCCCAGATTTCATATATTTATTGAATTGTAGAATGACAAGACCCTCATCACAGGTACTAAAGAAATATTACCACTAATTATCTTTTTAGTTACAGAACAGTGGCCTAAAGGTTCTTGTGTTAATGCTTTGATCTTTCTACAAACATCCTAGGTATTTATAGTCTTATGTTCCAATAAATGTCTGGAGAAAAGTGGACGAGAAGCTGTACTTAGGGTTTATTTTTCAGCATTTCCTGAAATTGATTTTAACATAAATTAAGTGCGACTTAGAAAGGAAAATATGTTTAAGAAAGGACCAGATATTTATCACCCAACTTAGAGTCTACTGTATTTGGACTTCGAGAAAATTTTTTCATTTTTCTAGCAAACTTGGAAACCATTTTTTAAACCAATTTTTAGACAAGTAAGGATTTTCTGATTATACTCTGGCAGGCAGCAATCTCTGACAGGATGAGCCTTACATACACTTTAGTGACCTGGCTTTTAAAACACACATGGCATGAATCCTTCCCACGTTATAGTTCCTTTTAAAGAACATAGTGATATGTTTAATGCATTAAGGAACAATAAAGATTACATAAGCCAGTCAATCAAAACGTGCCAGTGGTCCTTGCTAAGTGGCAATGGTTGGCCTAGATTTTCAGGCCATGTAACTGAGGTTGTCGTTTAGTCGCTACAGTTTCCTCTGTCCATTTCCCAGGCAAGAATACTGGAGTGGGTTGTTGCTTCCTTCTCCAGGGGATCTTCCCACCACAAGGATCAAACCCGCATTTCCTGCATTGCAGGAAGATTCTTTATTGTTGAGCCA
This sequence comes from Tragelaphus eurycerus, assembly GCA_935064755.1. Lineage (NCBI taxonomy): Eukaryota > Metazoa > Chordata > Mammalia > Artiodactyla > Bovidae > Tragelaphus > Tragelaphus eurycerus. The sequence goes on along the minus strand of CAKXYN010000034.1, from coordinate 1,937,095 downwards.
CTGGGGAAGCCCAACTGAAGCTACGCAGGTGTAAGCATGGTTGCAACCTATGTTGATGGTAAAACAGAGCTCTCTTTGCTGATTCTAGATGGCACAGCATCCTTTCCCGGGGGCGGATCATATTACATGTTGCTTAGCACCGTGGTCCTTGTGGGTAGTTAAATACAAACCATCACCATTGGAAAACACATGCATACACACAAACTTCATAACACCCAATGTCTTTCACTAAGGTTCCGATTATCTATTTCTTTCATCTCCACCTCAAAGGCAGGACTAGGATGTGAGTAGTGAGTGAGGTATTTGACTTGAGGAAAAAAACTTAAGAGGATACAAAAAAACCTCAGTTATCAAGACAAATAATGTGATTTAATAATTATTTATAAACTAAAATTAAATGAAAAAATACATGATAACAAAATATTGCAATTGTAAATAACAACAAAATCCAACCCGCCCTTGCACAACCTTGCTTACTTTCCCTACCCTAATCCTGGCCCTGGTTCCAATAAAACATTATTTATATAAACAAGGAGACAGCCCATGAGCCATGGTTTGCCAAGTCAATTTTTTAATATTAAAATATTATTTATTTTGATAGTTGAGTTTTTTGGTACCTTTTAAAATTTATTTCATATCCTAGTCCTGACTCTATTCTCTCACTAGACTATATACACTGAGGGCAGAAACCAAGGGTTATTTATCTTTGGTGCATAGCAAGCATTCATTAAATGCTCAAAAGTGATTCTTAGGGCTAGTAGTTAATGTCACACTTAAATTGTTTCCCTAAATTTAATCCTTAAAATTTTTAGTAAAAAAAATACATTACCTGTCCCTCAAGGAAAATAGAAACATGTAGTATAAATGATAAATATAATAATCATATTCAGTATTTTGGAGAAGGCACTGGCGACCCACTCCAGTACTCTTGCCTGGAAAATCCCATGGGCGGAGGAGCCTGGAAGGCTGCTGTCCATGGGGTCGCTGAGGGTCGGACACGACTGAGCAACTTCACTTTCACTTTTCACTTTCATGTGTTGGAGAAGGAAATGGCAACTCACTCCAGTGTTCTTGCCTGGAGAATCCCAGGGACGGGGGAGCCTGGTGGCTGCCGTCTATGGGGTCACACAGAGTCGGACACGACTGAAGTGACTTAGCAGTAGCAGTATCAATGGCTACTTTACTTCTAGTAATTTATCACAAGAAAGTAATTCAGCTAAGCAAAAAGATGTAGGTATTTAAATGTTTTGTTGTAGTTGTTCAGCTGCTAAGTCATGCCTGACTCTTTGCAACCCTGTGGACTGCAGCACACAGGCTTCCTTGTCCTCCACTATCTCCTGGAGTTTGCTCAAGTTCATGTCCATTGAGTTGGCAATGCTATCTTACTGCAGCATAAATAATTCCCAAGCTACGGGAACTGTTTATTATACTATGATAGAATATAATAATATGTGTAATATATATGATAAACTGATATATTAAAGAAAATAATTTTTAAAGACTATGTAAAAATTTGAAATATTATATATGATAAAATAATAAGTAAAAATTAACAAAATACAAAGAAATAGGAATACACAAAAAGTAAGCCAGTGTATACAATTAGAAATTAATATGCAAACCAAACTTCACTTAGATTATGGAATTACATTTTCATTATTTTTATTGTCTTTAATCTTGTTTTGATAATGCTTTTACTAAAATATTTGTAATGAAAATTTATCTTGAATAAAGTAATCTCAGCAGGCACAAGGTAAATCCAATATCTGCAGTACATTTCTTCTCTAGATTAATATTCCAAATCTTGGTGAGAGGAGTTGAAAATCCAAAAACAAACCAAAAAAATACCCTTTCTTTTACATCAGGCCAATAAGTTAATTCTTGACTCTTCATTTTTCTTACTAAGCTTTGGAAATTACCCTATTTATAAGCATGGCAAATCGTAGGGGAAATCACACCACGTGGAGAGGATTTAAATATCACAAGTTTCTGTTTGAAATGGAGATGAGAGTAGAAACAAGGAGTGGGGAAACGTGGATGGGTCGGCCAAGACTAAGAAAAGAAAAAGTGTTCTAGGGCAGAAGTTAGTAAACTACGGATCTTGGGCCCAGATTGTAAACTAAGAATATTGTTCAAGAAGAAAAAGGAAGGAAGAGAAAGAAGTGAGGAGAGGAAACGATAGAGACCCACATGGCCCACAAGCCTGGAGTGTTCACCATCTGATTCTTTACGAAAACGTTTGCAACTTCTGTTCTGGGAGGGAAAAAGATACACTTCTGGGTGTTAGTCTACTTTGTATTTTTAAAGTGAGTACATTTTACGTTGTTAGACAAGTTTCAAATTTACAGAAAAATTGAGCAGAAAGTACAGAGTTCCCTCAGATACCCCTTCTGCCCCACCACATATATATAGTTTCTCCCATTCTTAGCTTGCATTAGTATGGTACATTTGTTACAACTGATAAATCAATACTGATAAATTTTTTTGGCCAAGTGGAATGTGGGACCTTACTTCCCCAACTAGGGTTCAAATCCATGCCCCCTGCTTTAAAAGCACAGTGTAGTCCCAATACATTATTATTAACTACAGAACTAAAGTCCACAACCTCAGATAAGCAGATGACACCACCCTTATGGCAGAAAGTGAAGAGGAACTAAAAAGCCTCTTGATGAAAGTGAAAGGTGAAAAAGCTGGCTCAAAACTCAACATTCAAAAAACTAAGATCATGGTATCTGGTCCCATCACTTCATGGCAATTAGATGGGGAAACAATGAAAACAGTGACAGACTTTATTTTCTTGGGCTCCAAAATCACTGCAGATGGTGACTGCAGCCATGAAATTAAAAGATGCCTGCTCCTTGGAAGAAAAGCTATGACAAACCTAGAGTGAGCGAAGCCACTCAGTCATGTCCAACTCCTAGCAACCCCATGGACTGCAGCCCACCAGGCCCCTCCGTCCATGGGATTTTCCAGACAAGAGTACTGCAGGGTTGCCATGACAAACCTAGACAGCATATTCAAAAGCAGAGACATTACTTTGCCAACAAAAATCCGTCTACTCAAAGCTATGGCTTTTCCAGTGGTCATGTATGGATGTGAGAGGTGGACCATAAAGAAAGCTGAGCATCAAAGAGCTGATGCTCTTGAATTCTTGAGAGTCCCTTGGATTGCAAGAAGATACACCCTAAAGGAAATCAGTTCTGAATATTCATTGGAAGGACTGATGCTGAAGCTGAAGCTCCAATCCTTTGGTCACCTGATGAGAAGAACTGACTCATTGGAAAAGACCCTGATGCTGGGAAAGATTGAAGGCAGGAGGAGAAGGGGACGGCAGCAGATGAGATGGTTGGATGGCATCATTGGCTCAATGGACATGAGTTTGAACAAGCTCTGGGAGTTGGTGATGGACAGGGAAGCCTGGCATGCTGCAGTCCATGGAGTCACAAAGAGTCGGACATGACTGAGCGACTGAACTGAACTGATAGGTTGCCTCAGGGTTCACACTCGGTGTTGTACGGTTTTATGGGTTTTGACAAATGCATAATGTCATGTATCCACCATGACAGCATCATAGAGAATAGCTTCACTGGCCTAAAAATCCCCAGCGCGCCATCTATTCCTTCACTTCCTCCCCCATGGAAACTCTTTGCAACCACTGATCTTTTTATTGGCTCTGTAACTGCCTTTTCCAGAATGTCACATAGTTAAAATCATATAGCCTGTAACCTTTCAGACTGGCTTCTCTTACTTCATTTCAATAGCAATATGTATTCAAAATTCCTCTGTATCTTTTTCTGGCTTGATAACGCATTTCTTTTTATCACTGGATAATATTTGATTTCATGGGTGTGCCACAGCTTGTTTATCCATTCACCTATTGAAGGGCATTTTGATCACTTTCAAGTTTCAAAAATTATTAATAAAGCTGATATATTCTTTGTGTGCAGGTTTTTGTGTGGATGTTGGTTTCAACTCATTTGGGTAAATACTAAGGAGTGCCATTGGTGGATCATACGGTAAGAGCCTGTTTAGTTTTGGAAGAAACTGCTAAACTGTCTTCCAGAGAGACTGTGCCATTTAGTACTCCCACCAGCAATGAATGAGAGGCTCTGTGGTTCAGCATTCTCACTGCAGCTGATGTTTCTGGTATTTTGGACATTGTTCCAATAGGGGTGTCATGGTCCCTCACTGTGATTCTAATTTGCAATTTCCTAATGACATATGATATTGTCTTTTCAGATACTTATTTGCCATCCATATATCTTCTTCAATGAGGTATAAGTTCACATTTTTTGCCCATTTTTAAATTGGGTAGTCTGTTAGGGTCAGAGACGACTGAAGCACCTTAGCACACACATTTTCTTATTGGCAAGTTTTAAGAGGCTTTGTTTGTTTGTTTCTTTTTTAAAAATTTGATTTTGTCTCATGCCCAGGAATGCAGGGTCTTAGTTGCCCGACCAGGGATTGAACCTGGGCCATGGCAGTGAAAGCACCAAGTCCTAACCACTGGACCACAGGGAACTCCCAGTATCTCTTTTTTTGTACTATTGTAGTCTTGTTTGGGGGGCTTCCGTGGTGGCTCAGCGGTAAAGAAGCCGCCTGCCAATACAGGAGACGTGGGGGTTTGACCCCTGGGTGGGAAAAACCCCTGGAGAAGGAAATGGCAATCCACTCCAGTATCCCTGCCTGGGAAATCCTATGGACAGAGGAGCCTGGCTGGTTATAGTCCATGGGGTTGAAAAGAGTTGAACATGACTTAGCAACCACAAACAAGTGCTGTGTTCAAATTCCAAATGTACATTGTTGACATATACGAAACCAACTGACCTGTGTATGTTAACCTTGTATACACCCTACAACCTTGCTGTAAATGCTTATTAGTTCTAGGAGATTTTATTATTATTATTACATAGAAATTTTCTATGTAAACAATTGTGTTATTTGTGAACAATTTTAGTTTTCAGCTTTATTTACTCCTTCCCCATCTGCATACCTTTTGTTTCCTTTTCTCGGTTTATTGTATTAACTAGCACTTCAAGCATAATAATAACTATGAACGGTGAGAGGAGGCAGCCTTCCCTTATTCCTGCTCTTAGGGGAAAGATACCTGGTGTCTCACCATTAACCATGATGAGAGTTTTTATCACGAATGGTGTGCTGGGTTTTGTCGAATGCATTTTCTGCCTCTATTAATATAATCCTATATTTTTCTTCTTTAGTCTGTTGATGTAAATGATTATATTAATTGATTTTTGAACATTGAGTGAGCCTTAACTACCTGGGATAAATCTCATTTGGGCATGCTGAAGAATTCTTTTTATACTTTGTTGGATTTGATTTGCTTAATATCTCATTAAGGATTTTTGCAGCTATATTCATGAGAGATATTGGTCTGTAGTTTCCTTCCTAGTAATGTCTTTGGTTTTGCCTTCAGGGAATACTAACCTCATGAAATCAGTTATGAAGTATGTGCTGTGCTTCCGTTCTCTGGAAAATACTGTAGAGACTTGGTTTCATTTTCCCCCCTAAAAACTGATATAATTTTCCAGTAAAACCATTTAGATCTAATCCTTTATGTTTGGGAAATTTATGAATTATTGATTCAATTTCTATATTTGATATAGGGATATTCAAGTTATCTATCCAATTATGAGTTTTGGCATACTGTGTCTTTTCAAGGAATTGGTTTATTTCATCTAGGTTATCAAATTTAGGGGCATAGAATGGCTCATAATATTCCTTTCGTACTCTTAATGTCCATAGGATCAGTAGTGATGACCCTTTTTTCATTTCTGATATTAGTGATTTTTTGACTTCTCTCTTTTTTCTTGGCTAGTTCAGCTAGAGTTTTATCAGTTTTTTGATCTTTTCAAAGAATCAGTGTTTGGTTTTGCTGATATTCTCTGTTGATTTTCTGTGTTCAGCTTCATTCCTCAGCTTTCTAATTCTTATTTATTTGCTTTTGTTTTCTTTGGATTTAGTTTTTCTTCCCCCTGACCCCAGTTTCCTAAGGTAGGAACTTATATTATTGATTCTAGGTCTGTCTTCTTTTCCAATACATGCATTCAACACTATTCAATTCCCTCAGCCACATTTTTTTGTTGCCTACATAAGTTTTGATGAGTTGTATTTTTATACACTCCTGTGTGTTAGTCTGCTTTTTTTTTTTTTAAAAAAAAGCAAACAATATCTATACTATCATCTCCAATAAACAGATCTTTTTTAGAGATTCTTTAAGGTTAGAAAAGACTTAATGGAGCAAAAGTAATAGACAAATAGGAAAAAGCATCCTACACTGAGTTTTCCCGGACTAATTACTGTGAAGAATGACTCAGACATCTTTCTCATATGTATGCCAAGGAGCTCAGACCAAAACCAGCCACTATCTCCAGTCCTCTTCATCTTGCCTTTCCTTTTAGAAAAGTGACGACTAACTCAATTTTATGGTCTCAGGGGCGTGCTGGAGACAGCTTGTAGCTGCTCTACAGAGTCCATGGCTAACCTGATGGTATCCTGCAGTTGGCCATGTTGGAAGTAGTTGCACCAGGGAAACTGACGTATAATGGATATTGGGGGTGGGGACGTTGGTTCACCAGCACACCAGTGCCAAACTATAAAACCTAGGATTTTCCCCAGCTTTCCACATTTACTGGGCACAAGTAGGAAACACACACTACTGTCTGTGAAAATTAGAGGATCCAAGAGCTTTCAAAAACCATATTCCTCCAGATGCCATGAATACATCAGACCATCTGAGAAGAGGAATTCTCTCAAGCAGCAATGTAAATGTAGCTGGGCAACAGTCCAAAATAGATCTTCTAAGAACACTCAGTCATGTATTCTATAAACATGATGAAAACATTCCTCAACCAACTTTCATAGGGTTAATCTTAAGTGTAGTGATTCATCCAAATGCGCAAGCTAAAAGTAACTAAAATTGGAAGCCACAACTTGGATGGTTATTTACTCCATGGTGGTTCAGATCAAAGTCTTTCCCTATGAATCAGTAGCATCAACCAGTACCAGAATAAGGGCAATTACCTGACGTTAGGGGTTTGGAAGGACTGGGCAATAACTGAAGAGAAAAGGCTGGAAGAAGGAGAAAGTATTTTCCAATAAAGCTAAAAATAACTTAGGGTCCTATAGTTATTTGAAAGGTACATCTCTAACATTCCATGATTTGAACAGACATAAGGCCCTACAATCTAATTACTGATAGAAAGAATAGAGATCAATAGTCACAACTACAGTGACTATTTTTACTTACTAATAAAAACTGTGCAAACTATTTCCTTTAATTACTTTGGTGTATATTTTACAAACTCGTGAATATGGGCACATACACACATATACATATGAGAAAATCTATCTATATCCTTCTGTCCAAATTTCCTCTACCTTCCTACCAAAAGATAGATTAATAAAAAATCAGTAGGGCTATTACTTGTATAGCAGTGATGGTTTAGAAAGCATTTTCACAGACATTATCCCATTCATTTATTATTTGTTAATACTGTAAACATTATTTATATCCTCATTTTAAGTTGAGGAAACTGAGCCTCTGAGAGAGAAACTGACCTGTCCAAGGTCACATTGGAGGTCAGCATATGAATCAGGATTAACATGTAATTTTTTTTTTCCACCATGCCTCATGGCTTCCCAGGTCTCCTGCATTACAGGCAGTTTCTTTACCGTCTAAGCCACTAGGGAAGCTGTCTACTGGGAAAGATAGAAGTTAATCACCAGAGACACCTCTAGACCCTGATCAGTCCAGAGGAATCTACATAAAAAACGTTGCTAAAACTTGCCCTTATCTTCCTTTCGTGCTTCCACATATTTGCCTTCCTACAATTTGCCAACCCTAGAAACTCAGACGGAGAAGGCAATGGCACCCCACTCCAGTACTCTTGCCTAGAAAATCCCATGGATGGAGGAGCCTGGTAGGCTGCAGTCCATGGGGTCACTACAAGTCGGCCGTGACTGAGCAACTTCACTTTCACTTTTCACTTTCACGCAATGGAGAAGGAAATGGCAACCCACTCCGGTGTTCTTGCCTGGAGAATTCCAGGGATGGCACAGCCTGGTGGGTTGCTGTCTATGGGGTCGCACAGAGTTGGACACGACTGAAGCAACTTAGCAGCAGCAGCAGAAACTCAGAGTCCTTTTCCTTTGACTTGTCACGTCTCTAAAACCTTACTGTCCTTTTAAGATACCCCCTGGTGGGCTACTGTCTGTGGGGTCACACAGAGTCGGACACGACTGAGTGATACATCATCATCATCATCATCATCATCATCATCATCAAGCACAGTTCTAACCACTCCTATTGAGTAGCTCCATGTGTACGTTCAATGCAGTCGTTAATAAACTTCTGTTCGTTCTTCTCTGGTTAATCTGTTTTTGTTAAGTCTAATTACAGGGCCTGAGAACCTAAGATGGACATAGGAAAATGCTTTTTTTTTCCCTTGCCTATGGTGTCCTACAATAGAAATAGCCTTGGACCAGGAATTTTCTCATAACCTCCATGCTATAATGGACATTAAACTGGAGTAGTTAAAGGTTTGCCCCTTGCAAGTAGGAAATGTACCTGCATGGTGTGCTGAGTTGCTTCAGTTGCATCCGACTCTTTGCACTGTAGCTCTACAGACTGCAGCCAACGTGTGAGTGGGATTCTCCAGGCAAGAATACTAGAGAGGGTTGCCATGTTCTCCTCTAGGGGATCATTCCAACCCAGGGATTGAACCTGCACTGGCCTAAAACAAGATCCAGGAGAGGGTCTTCCTAACTCAAGCACATCCCTTCTAAGCACTAGGCTGCCGCCCTGCTTGAGTTTGATTTTCTAACACACTGGCAGAAGCATAGAAAATGTTCAACTCAAAATGTTTTTTTTTAAAAAAAAGGAGCTTTCATTATGTCCTGGATTCTTTTTGGACTTTCCAATACAGAAATAGAGAAAATAACTTTTTAAGTCAAATGAATTACTAAGAATTAAGTCGTTTGCATTCCTGGAATGTCTAAATTTGCATCAGTCTAGCTCATGTAATTTATCACTAAAATTTTTTTCTTTTATTTTTCTAAAAATGAAAATGACTTGTCTAGTACATTTGGAAGGCTTTAAGTCATTCTGATGGGTTTTTTTAATGTTTAAGAATTTTTGTCTGGTTGTTATTAACAGTGATTTTCATAATCTTTGTCAGCCACTTCCTATGTTTCTGAGACCTCATGAAAAGTGTATTCTTAAAGCCATAAGTTCACTTACGAATAAGGGCTGTGTGTCCATCTCAAATTCTAAGACTTTATGACCAATTCCAAGAATTTTTTTTAAGTAGCCATTTTCTTCAAGTGTTTTGAAGTCCAAAGTAGTTTTAGAAGACTGTCTTTGGATTTGAAGGTCCCCTAGATTTTTAAAATGTACAGACATAGACAAATGTTCAGGTTATAGAAGTGGTGGGGGAAGTCTAAACCAACTGGAATCATCCTGGAAGAGCTGCTTGATTAGCATCAGATTTGTCCAAATGTCCCTTTACTCAGCTTCTAGTGGAGAATCTGCTTCTAATTTTAGATGCTATCTGAAAGCAAACATACTATAATCAACTAGGCTCACTAGTGCCAAGAACTGCCAGTTTGCTTAAAGACTGACTCTCTCCAGGTATTTTTGTTAAAGTAGCACCTCTCAGAAGTTGGCTGATAATTCAATCTCCAACAGGGACATGAGAAAAATTATTTTCCAAAGCTCTAATGTATTAAAGAAACCCAGAAGAGTTTAGCAGAGTGCCAAATTCATTGAACAAAGATGCTGTTAAACAGAGGTGGTTCCAATGTCTTGGCTACCTAAGAAAGCAAACCAAAACCTGATCTTATGAACACCTCAAGGTAGAGAAATCCAAACCTGAGGACAACCGATCACAAACAGCCAACCAGGCTTTGCCAAATAAGGTCTCCTAACTGCTTCTTGTTTGGTACCGAACAGATCGGAATGGATGTTTGCTCAAATAAACTCTCGAAATTCTTAATATGCCTCAGTTTATCATTTAACATGAAAGAAAGTAAATGGATTTGTGTAGCTATTTGAATTAATTTTAAAGGGCTTCCCTGCTAGCTCAGTGGTAAAGAATCTCCCTGCCAATGCAGGAGATTCTATCCCTGGGTTGGAAAGATCCCCTAGAGAAGGAAATGGCAACCCACTCCAGTATTCTTGCCTGGAGAATCCCATGGACAGAGGAGCCTGGTGGGCTGCAGTCCACGGGAATGAAAAAGAGTTGGACACTACTTAGTGACTAAATAAGAGAATTTTACTTTTGACCTACAATTCCTCTTTAGCTGGGATAACATTTTTAAAAACAGACTGAGTCCTTAAATGTAAGTACAAATAAAAATTATTTTGGTAATTATTAGTACATTATTATTTAAAATTATAAGTACAAATTATTCCCTCTCCACTCCCCTTTGCTAGCAAGGATTGGGGAGAGCAAAGGGAAAACAGTGGAAACAGTGTCAGACTTTATTTTTCTGGGCTCCAAAATCACTGCAGATGGTGATTGCAGCCATGAAATTAAAAGACGCTTACTCCTTGGAAGCATATTGAAAAGCAGAGATATTACTTTGCCAACAAAGGTCCATCTAGTCAAGGCTATGATTTTTCCAGTAGTCAGGAATAGATGTGAGAGTTGAACTATAAAGAAAGCTGAACACCGAAGAATTGATGCTTTTGAACTGTGGTGTTGGAGAAGATTCTTGAGAGTCCCTTGGACTGCAAGGAGATCCAACCAGTCCATCCTAAAGGACATCAGTCCTGGGTGTTCATTGGAAGGACTGATACTGAAGCTGAAACTCCAATACTTTGGCCACTAATGTGAAGAGTTGACTCATTGGAAAAGCCTCTGATGCTGGGAGGGATTGGGGGCAGGAGGAGAAGGGGATGACAGAGGATGAGATGGCTGGATGGCATCACTGACTCGATGGACGTGAGTCTGAATGAACTCCAGGAGTTGGTGATGGACAGGGAGGCCTGGCGTGCTGTGATTCATGGGTCACAAAGAGTTGGACAAATGACTACTACACAGGCTGGACTCCTTGCCTTTGGTAGCTCAAACGGTAGCTCAAATGACGTAAGGCCAGCAGAGCTCCTCAGAGAGCCTTGAATGGAGCCTGGAATGGAGCCTGGAATGGAGCCTGGAATGGAGGGGGAGATCTGAGTTCTGAGACGTTCCTGCCACTTTCTATAGAGTATTCTTGGAGAAACCCAACAAGCTAAGTGAGACCAATACCCACCTCCCTCCTACCCCCAGAAGCCTCAGGGCTCTCTCTTTGTTTCAATTTCTTGATGAATGGAAAAGCTCTTCCCCACAGCCAGAAATAGCCATTTTCCCTCTTTTCTAAAAGAATCAGGCAGGATACACCCTGGGCTTTCCTTTGTGTTTGATGGTAGCTTGCAGTCCCTCATTTTGTTCTCAAAGCCCATATTGTGTTGACTTACTTGATTGATAAAGGCTTCATTTACAATCCAAAGGATTTTTTTAAGCAATGGAGGGAATTTAAGAAGTTAATTCCAATGGAGCTTTCTGACTTTTTTTTAACCGAGAAACCAATTACACTAATCCTGCTATTTTAACTCCCTGGGGTTCTTCCTACCTCCATCCCCTCCCCACCCCTCACCCCTACAAACTGTAAGCAAAATTTTTGTTTTGAAAGTAACTGTGCACATTTCTTTCCTTGGGAAAGGGTGCAGAGAACTCACCCATTTTCAAAGACCCCAAAATTCTTAGAACCGTCACTGTGAGGTGGAGAAATGGAAGTGCAATCAACAAAGCCTGAAAGAAGTAAATCCACCTAAACTGTGCTCAGGTGCTCCCTAAACTCAATGCAAGACCCCCTCTAGACCCATAGCACTGTTCCATCAGCAAGGGTTAAGGCCCTTAAAACCAGCAGTTGGATGAGCTTCCTGTGGACTCCATGTGAAATATCACTCTCCTGAGACTCTGGGAGGATTTCTGGCCCTCCAGTACAGTTTAGGTCAGCCACTCAGTCCTGTCTGACTCTTTGTGACCCCATGGACTGCAGTACGCCTGTCCATCACGAACTCCGGGAGCCTGCTCAAACTCATGTCCATCCTGTTGGTGATGCCATCCAAACATTTCATCCTCTGTTGTCCCCTTCTCCTCCTGCCCTCAATCTTTCCCAGCATCAGGGTCTTTTCCAATGAGCTGGTTCTTCACATCAGGTGGCCAAAGTACTGGAATTTCACCTTCAGCAAAACTCAAGTTTCAGCTTCTGGCTCTTGGATGCAGTGTATTTCCAGGAAAGCAGTCAGAAACATACCGAGAAAAAGACAGGTAACTCCTAGCATTGCTGGTCTGCACTCCTGTATGAGACGCTTGCTCCTTGGAAGGAAAGCTATGACAAACCTTGACAGCTTATTAAAAAGCAGAGATGTCACTTGGCTGACAAAGGTCTGTATAGTCAAAGCTATGATTTTTCCAGTAGTCATGTATGGATGTGAGAGTTGGACCATAAAGAAGACTGAGTGCCGAAGAACTGATGCTTTTGAATTGTGATGCTGGAGAAGACTCTTGAGAGTCCCTTGGACAGCAAGGAGATCAAACTAGTCAATCCTAAAAGAAATCAACCCTGAATATTCATTGGAAGTTTGCAGGAAAGGGACCCCTTTCAGGGCCCAAAACTGGGCTCTTGTCTAACACTCGGAAATGAATTGTCCGAAGAGACACATGTGCTGACAGAGCAAGAGACTTTATTGGGAAAGGGCACCCGGGTGGAGAGCAGTAGGGTAAGGGAACCCAGGAGAACAGCTCTGCTGCGTGGCTCGAAGTCTAGGGTTTTATGGTGATGGGATTACGTTCTGAGTGGTCTTTGGCCAATCATTCTAATTCAGAGACTTTCCTGGTGGCACGTGCATCACTCAGCCAAGATGGATGCTAGCGAGAGGGATTCTGGGAAGTGGACGGACACTCGGTGTCTCCTTTTGCCCTTTCCCAAACTCTTCCGGTTGCTGCTGCTAAGTCATTTCAGTCGTGTCCGACTCTGTGTGACCCCAAAGATGGCAGCCCACCAGGCTCCCCCGCCCCTGGGATTTTCCAGGCAAGAACACTGGAGTGGTTTGCCATTTCCTTCTCCAATGCATGAAAGTGAAAAGTCAAAGTGAAGTCGTTCAGTCGTGTCCGACTCTTCGAGACCCCATGGACTGCAGCCTACCAGGCTCCTCTGCCCATGGGATTTTCCAGGCAAGAGTACTGGAGTGGGGTGCCACTGCCTTCCTTTGGACCTTTCCCGGAACTCTTCTAGTTAGTGGTGGCTTATTAGTTCCGTATTCCTTATCAGGATCTCCTGTCATAAAACAACTCATGCAAATGGTTACTATGGTGCCTGGCCAGGGTGGGCGGTTTCAATCAGTGTGTTTCCCGTAACAGAAGGACTGATGCAGAAGCTGAAGCTCCAATACTTTGCCCTGATGCAAAGAGCCAACCCATTGGAAAAGACCCTGACACTGGGAAGGCAAGAAGAAAAGTCGGCAACAGAGGATGAGATGGTTGAATGGCATCACTGACTCAATGGACATGCATCTGAGCAAACTCCAGGAGATACTGAAGGACAGGGGAGCCTGGCTGTCCATGAGGTCTGAAAGAGTTGGACATGACTGAATTACTGAACAATAAAACTCCTGTAGGAGACAGGTAAACCAGTATACAAGGCTGGATTGTAAGAGGCCTCTCACAATACGGGTCATATCAGTGACTCACTCAGTGAACCGGCAGTCCTGGTGGGGCAGCCGGAGGCTAGTTGACCTAGGGAGCCTCAGCAAGGATGCTTCACCTCTGTTGTACATGGTTTTATCCTTTAGTGGGCTAGCCTGGGCTCATAGACACAGAAGCCTTCCACCGGAACAAGAACAGAAGGGACAAGACCTCTTGTGGCCTAGGCTTGGAAATCATACATCACCTCTCTGATATTCTATTAGTCAAAGCAAGTCACAAGGCCAGTCCAGCAGGAAAGGGTGGAGATAGATTTCATCTCTTTTTTAAAAAAGGTTTTGTTTGGCTGCATCGGGTCTTCATCACAGCATGTGGGATCTTTATTTGTGGCATGTGGGATCTAGTTCCCTGACCAGGGATAGAACCTCGGTCCTACCACATTGGGAGCATAGAGTCTTAGACACTGGACCACCAGGAAAAGTCGTTAGATTTCATCTCTTGATGGAAGGACCTGCAAAGAATTTGCAACCATTTGTAATCTACCACATCAGTAAATCCATGTAGCTTTATCAACTCGGGTACTGATGTCCTGTCGTCTGTCTGTGTTCTCTGGTGATGATATTCCAACAGGTTGGGTATGGAAAGTTTTTCCAAAAAGATTCCAACTGCCACAAGGCAACTGTAGCTTCATTACTTCCTCCGTGATTGTTGATAAGGTTGGGCATATCAAACCTTTCCTGAAACTGTCACCAGTATCTTAGATGGAGAAGAGACAGATCTGATCAGTCGCTCAGTCGTGTCCGACTCTTTGCGACCCCATGAACCGCAGCACGCCAGGCCTCCCTGTCCATCACCAACTCCCGGAGGTCACTCAGACTCACATCCATTGAGTCAGTGATGCCATCCAGCCATCTCATCCTCTGTCGTCCCCTTCTCCCCCTGCCCCCAATCCCTCCCAGCATCAGAGTCTTCTCCAATGAGTCAACTCTTCGCATGAGGTGGCCAAAATACTGGAGTTTCAGCTTTAGCATCATTCCTTCCAAAGAAATCCCAGGGCTGATCTCCTTCAGAATGGACTGGTTGGATCTCCTTGCAGTCCAAGGGACTCTTAAGAGTCTTCTCCAACACCACAGTTCAAAAGCATCAATTTTTCGGCGCTCAGCCTTCTTCACAGTCCAGCTCTCACATCCATACATGACCACAGGAAAGACCATAGCCTTGACTAGGCGAACCTTTGTTGGCAAAGTGATGTCTCTGCTTTTGAATATGCTATCTAGGTTGGTCATAACTTTCCTTCCAAGGAGTAAGCGTCTTTTAATTTCATGGCTGCAGTCACCATCTGCAGTGATTTTGGAGCCCAGAAAAATAAAGTCTGACACTGTTTCCACTGTTTCTCCATCTATTTCCCATGTAGTGATGGGACCAGATGCCATGATCTTCGTTTTCTGAATGTTGACCTTTAAGCCAACCTTTTCACTCTCCACTTTCACTTTCATCAAGAGGCTTTTGAGTTCCTCTTCACTTTCTGCCATAAGGGTGGTGTCATCTGCATATCTGAGGTGATTGATATTTCTCCCAGCAATCTTGATTCCAACTTGTGTTTCTTCCAGTCCAGCATTTCTCATGATGTACTCTGCATATAAGTTAAATAAACATGGTGACAATATGCAGCCTTGACGTACTCCTTTTCCTATTTGGAACCAGTCTGTTGTTCCATGACCAGTTCTAACTGTTGCTTCCTGATTTGCATACAGATTTCTCAAGAGGCAGATCAGGTGGTCTGGTATTCCCATCTCTTTCAGAATTGTCCACAGTTTATTGTGATCCACACAGTCAAAGGCTTTGGCATAGTCAATAAAGCAGAAATAGATGTTTTTCTGGAACTCTCTTGCTTTTTCTATGATCCAGCGGATGTTGGCAATTTGATCTTTGGTTCCTCTGCTTTTCTAAAACCAGCTTGAACATCAGGAAGTTCACGGTTCACATATTGCTGAAGCCTGGCTTGGAGAATTTTGAGCATTACTTTACTAGCGTGTGAGATGAGTGCAATTGTGCGGTAGTTTGAGCACTCTTTGGCATTGCCTTTCTTTGGGATTGGGATGAAAACTGACCTTTTCCAATCTTGTGGCCACTGCTGAGTTTTCCAAATTTGCTGGCATATTGAGTGCAACAATTTCACAGCATCATCTTCCAGGAGAAGAGACAGAACGGTCCCAATTTGCTACCCACAGCAGATTGCTAGGGAAATAATTGCTTTCTTTACGTTCGAGTGCCATTTTCACAGCACCCTTGCTGATAAACTAATGTTAGCCAAAAACCAGTGACCCAGCTAC
This sequence comes from Tragelaphus eurycerus, assembly GCA_935064755.1. Taxonomy (NCBI): domain Eukaryota; kingdom Metazoa; phylum Chordata; class Mammalia; order Artiodactyla; family Bovidae; genus Tragelaphus; species Tragelaphus eurycerus. The sequence goes on along the minus strand of CAKXYN010000034.1, from coordinate 1,921,056 downwards.
ATTTCACTAAGAACTGTTATCTCTAGAACACCTGTGGATAAACGTGCTAATGAGAGACTTTTCTTAAGGGCTCTTATCTCCATGATTATTCCAAGCCACAGTTGAATGCAAACATCATCAGAACAGTGTTATGCTTAATAGCTTAGAATGCTCCTGTAAGACTTAATCCCCTTTACACAGATCAGCCTCTGAAATAGGAACGCAGCCTCAGGGGAGAGAGCAGCTTAATCAACAAGCGTCAGGTAGGAAAGGACCACTAAGTAATGACTTCCCAGCCCAGGGATGCTCCTATAGATTCTGTATATTTCCAGTCCAATCAAGACGGCAGCCAAAAGAATCCTTTTCCATCAAACCTCATTATTCATTTACGGGATGATTCTCTGAAATGAGCTAGCTATTTATTACATGTGCCTGGTAGAGTAAGAGGCCAGTAGACATCTTATATTGTGCAAGCACTTTCATCAAAGAGAGACCTGGTGCCCTTACACTGTTTATACAAACTTGATGACCAAGCAACTGGAGTTCGTTCAAGTTCCTATAGAAAGTGAAAAGTGAAAATCGCTCAGTCATGGTTGACTCTTTGCAACCTTGTGGACTGTACAGTCCATGGAATTCTTCAGGCCAGAATACTGGAGTGGGTAGCCTCTCCCTCCTCCAGGGGATCTTCCCAACCCAGGGATCGAACCCAGGTCTCCCGCATTGCGGGCAGATTCTTTACTAGCTGAGCCACAAGGGAAGTCCAAGAATACTGGAGTGAGTAGCCTATCTCTTCTCCAGGGGATCTTCCTGCCCCAGGAATTGAACTGGGGTCTCCTGCGCTGCAGGCAGATTCTTTACCAATTGAGCTATCAGAAAAGCCCCTATGGGATCCATGTAATCTTTGATGTCCACTTAACAGCAGGTTTTCTTTTTTAAATAGAAGATCTTAAACCCAGACCTCATAGTAATTTTGTTCCTCCCTTCTTGAGTGTTCCATGCTTATCTGGACTGTAAGCAATTGTCAGTGTCTTCCTTCTCCTCACCTCTTGCACCTCTCACTACTCTCTTTCCTTCTATATGGTCCCTTCCTTCATTCTTCCCATGGGACTCATTTACTGTACAAATTAGGATTTGGTGTTTGAAACATACTCCATTCAATTTTAAACACAAATGGACTGAATTAGGAAAGTAGTGGAAAGACAAGAGAAGGGGACTCTTGGATGAGTCTCGGGGTACTCCCATAATTCCAAAGAGCCAATAACTAGGAAGCTGCTCCCTGTGCTGAAATCAAGACACTGGGGACTTTCGAGGCTGCCCCTGAGTGTGTGGAGTTCACGAACGTCATCATAATTGCAATCCAGGGGTGAAGAAACAGGGATCTGAGTGCCAGGATCAGAAAGTCATTGCTTCTCATCACCTACAGAGCTGGACAAGTGCTCCAGAAAATGTCATGATCTTGCAGAAAATAGGCAAAAAACAGCCTGAAAAATGGCCACTACCTCATTTCCTCCTTGCAAACAACATATACACAGATCTCATGAAATGAAACAATCTTCTAGCTAAAAGAGAGTCTGGGAAATGTGGTAGCTTGGGGTTTTCTAATCTCTGTAGTAAGGAGAGGCATTCTGGAGGGCAGCGAGAATGAATATAAGTGCTGACTGATCAAACCCTGCTCAAGGACTCCACTGCTCAGCTCCCCTCTTATAAAAGGAATTAGAATGTTTAAAACACAAGCACATGCCACTAGACCCATTTTCAACATTATTCCAGCCAATGCTCATGGCATCCCATAAATAAGGTGCTATTAACCCATTTTTCTGGGTGGAGAAATGGGGCCCAGGGAAGCTAAGTAATTTGCCCAGGGCCACACAGTAATAGTAAGGCTTCCCTGGTGGCTCAGTGGTAAAGAATTCACCTGCCAACACAGGAGTCGTAGGAGACACAAGTTCGATCCCTGGAAGGAGGAAATGGTACCCCACCCCATGGATAATTTCACGATAATCCCATGTTCAGAATAATCCCATGGACAGAGGAGCCTAAAGGGCTACAGTCCATACGGTCACTAGTTAGTGGGGAGCTGGTGAACAAACTCAGGTTTGTGTAATGCCAAGGTCCACATGTGTCAAAACCGATATGGTGCCAAAGGCTACGAGCTTACCACCAGGCTAACCCACGTCATGGAGGTGCTTACTCTGTCCCCAGACCAGGGACTCAGCCACTGAAGCACATGAGAATAGTTTTCCATTTCCTTTTCTGGAATCTGACAAATTACACTTCATTTGCTTAATCCACTCTGACAAGCCCTGGATCGAGGAGCAAACAGGGGCAGAGGACGGCACAGACAATATTGCTACATGACACGTGCCATCTCATCACCTTTATGCCGACTGGTCATCTAAGAAAACCACCAGTATCTTCACGAAAGACTAAGAAAGCACTTAGAATCTGATGACATCTGAAAAAGAGCTGGAGAATTCTTAGCTCAGCGATCATAATCATATTATGCATAATGCACATCATTCACAAACATTAGGAGAAAGAACACAGGCCGTCAGATCCACCGCTGATCCAATACTAGCCTTTTGGCAGGTCAAAATCAAGACAAGGGCATAGCCTCACCCTCTTGATTGGGTGCCAAAGGCTGTCTCAAGTCTTCTCTTCTACTCTGATAAAGAATATAATTTAGAATCAGATGGAAAAATCCCCTCCAGAGGCTGCTTGAGGAAGCTCTCTGTCATGGCTGATTATCAGACTAGTGTTCAATGTCAGGAAAACAAAAACAAACAAACATGAAAATGCTGTTCTTGGCACAGTACTTTTATTCCCCCATCATGATTTAGTCAAGATTTAAATCCTCTCAACTGAGCAATTCTTTGTTCAGAGAAGGCTGCATGAATCCACAATGGAGGTGAGCATGTGCCTGCTGAGAAGGTCACCTGACTCCGTACCTGGCTGGTCCTTCTGGCAACGGCTCACCTCCCCCCAGATGGTTCCTTCTTAGACACAAATGCCTTGACAGAGCTTCTGGTTCTCAGAGGGAAATCCCTTTACACACACAAACTCATCTGTAAGAAATGCTTGTGGCAGGGAGGACCTTTTAGAATGACCACCTTCTAAAAAATGTGGCAAATGCTATCAAAAGGAGTTCTATTTATCTGAGGAGCCCCACAGCAACGTACCGTCCTTCTTCCTCTTTGAGGATTTCTTTACCAACAGCCAATGTCTTCAATTAGCCACGAGGTGCCCTTTCTGCCTGGAAGTCACCTCAGCATGTGTGGGCATTTGATAAATGTGGGTAGTGATTCATCACGGACAATGGCCAAGGTTTTGACATCATCAGTCAAGAGAGGAAAGAAGTCCTTTTCTCAATCAGATGATCTTTATATCTCAGCAGATAAAAATCTAATAATTCACACTAGCACCTATACTCTCCACTCTACGTTTCCACTATAATTTGGAAATTCTTTCTACCTCCCATATAATATGCCTGTCCCAATGGGAACTGTTACCACCTTCAAATACGAGTGGCTATTTATTATAATAAAAGTCTAATGTTCTTGGGGTTAATAAATTCTATTACATTTGGCTTTTTCTTACTCTCCAACACGAGAAAGTCAGCCTTGGAACTCACCTCTGAAGTCTCTCCTACTTCTGCATATTTTTTAAGGAGATTTTTTTCCCCCCAATATTTATTTATTTATTTGGCTACACCAGGTCTTAGCTGTGGAATGTGGGATCTAGTTCCCTGACCAGGGATCGAACCCAGGTCCCTGCCTTGGGAGTGCAAAGTCTTAGACACTACATCACCAGGAAAGTCCTACTTCTGCATATTCTAATTCCCTAAAACCCTGAGCACGTTTTGATCCTTTAAAGTCCCCAAACTCAATATGTGCAAGGGGAATATGATCTGGCCTGATAAAGGAAGAACCCTCCTTTGTAAATAGAAGGTAAGGTTAGAAAAGGGAGAGAAATGGTCAGAGTTTGAGTCTGGGCTCAAACTGTGATGGAGTCAAAAATTTACTCCATCACAAAATATACCAGATAGATGGTGTGCACTCAACTGTGTTCCTAGGGTAAGACCAACCACAGTGACTTAAAACTCTTCCATTTCCGGAATTCCTCTACCAGTAATTTTCTCGTGCCTCCCGGGTAAACTTTCCTTTAAAGTTAAATTGGTTTTCATCTAATCTGTTTTTGAGATTCAGTGTTTAAATTGTTTCAACCTGATGGATGGTTAGCATTTTGCTAAAAATTTGAAACTGCTAATGGGTGGTCAAAATATACTTGTTAGGTTTTAAAAATATTTTCTCATAAAATGAAAGACAAAGAGTATGTGCAGGAAACCCCCACACCCTGAGACGGTGCTCTGCTCATAATGTGTCTGCCTCTAAGGGAGGGTTGTTTTATTAAACCCAAGACGTGTACTGACACAACATTCATAAAATCATCCAGCTGTACATGCACAGATTGTACAACAACATAACCATCCAGGGGGGTGGGAGAGCTAGGAATAAACAGATCCATTTGTCATTTGGGTTAAAAACCAAAGGATGAGAACAAAGATGTCACCTCATATGCCGGTGAGGTGAGTATTTCACTTCAGTGACCCATGCCCTTTCCATCTTGGGGTGAGCTGAAAAGAACCACACATGATCATTACTTTTTGGTTACACGTCCTAAAGACTAACAAACACAAAACCTGCGATTTTCCATAGCCGTGCCTACTCAGTGTTTCCCCAGAGCTGTCATGTACGAAACCAGCTGGCTTCAGATCAAGCCCTGGAGAAGTACAACTGATGCCCCAGAAACTGATGGATGTATGTCTTCCTTTATACTACTGGGAGGTACTAAGAGGTTATTGTTTGACTTGAATATTAAAAGTCCTCAGCATGCATTGTTATACTGTCCACTCAGACCTGTGGAAAGTAACTTCAAAAACCAGGCATTCAATACTGATGTTACCTTCTGACCCTGGCTCTCGAACTCTTCCTCTGGCTACCGTAGATCTTTCTAAAATTCAGCTATGACCAAGTCCTCCCCGAACAGTTTTATCAGTGTGATATCCTACATCCTGATGCCCCTGTGCTTAAATCTGTTGTGTCTAATCCTGGCTAAACTTACATTCACCTGCGTTGCTCTAAAGGATCATGCCTTTGCCTCAGTCCTTAAAATTCTGATTTAATGGAAGTGGGAGCTTGGTATAATGTTCAAAGTCTCCCAAGCGGTTTTAATGAGTAGACAAGAGTTGAGAACCAGTGACCCTAAGATGAAGCTTCAGTGCCTTATCATGGAGGGAAGTTCCTCTAGGATTGAGCCCTTTGCTGATCGTCTCTCTCTCACCACAGTGCATCCATCAGTCCGTGAACTCACCCTTGCCAAGGGCACACAGGAGCACGTCCCATCAGCATCTCTGTAGCCTTTTCCCAGAAGCCCGAGTTTCTTCCCGCCCACACACGTTCCTGCAAGCAAACATCTCACTCTTCTTTTAAGGCTACCCTTGCCCCCCACCCCCACCCCCACCCCCAGGGGACCATTTCCGCCTCCCTCCTTCTTCCTTCCCCTCCCCCACCCCTGCTCTGCTGGACTTGTTTACATAGCTGCTTCTCCTCCCTGGGGACTACATACTCTACCCCACGCAGGTCGGGACCAAAATCTAATCCTAGAAAAATGAGCTACATGAGAATAATACGTGTCTGTGTTGTTCACCACTCGGGGCTGGCTACGTAATTTGCAGAACCCACTGCGAAATGGAAACGCAGAGCCCCTTGTTCAAAAATTATTACGAATTTCAAGATGGCAGTAGCCGAGCGTGAAAGCATAGGGCCCTTCTATCTCATACGTAGTGTGTGCTTTAAAATGTTTGTTGAATAAAGGAGTTTTTCCATCTCCTGCAGTTGGCATGGGGTTTGTGGAAAGAGTGTGTATTCCCTGCATTCTGAGAAACACCGAGGCCACAGGAGGGGAAGGAAAGTGGAGGATGGGAGAGGCATTTTTCAATTTTTGATGAAGCACATGTCTCATTTAACCACAAACAGGCGGAGACGCTAAGCGACTTCACTTTCACTTTTCACTTTCATGCATTGGAGAAGGAAATGGCAACCCACTCCAGTGTTCTTGCCTGGAGAATCCCAGGGACGGGGGAGCCTGGTGGGCTGCCGTCTATGGGGTCGCACAGAGTTGGACACGACTGAAGTGACTTAGCAGCAGCAGCAGCAGTCACTAGGAATAACCACGCAGGGATCCCCTTTATGGTCCTATTGAAGAACCTACACTGTAACAACTTTTCTCCTTCCAGACTGGTAGGCAGGACACAAAGAAAGGGGTCTCTTCATCCAAATATTTTCTGCTTTTCACTGAGGAGCAATAGAGCCAAGAGAGCGTTATCAAAGTCACCTGATCCTAGAAATAAAAACACATATATTTTAAATTTGCAAATCACTTTATTGTTCTTTCCCTTTGCTAACACACAACACGCTTGTTTTTCTACTATTTCTCATATTCCTCATAGGCAGAGGGGCTGCTGCAAACCACACCTTCTACCTTCTACACCAAATGACTGTCACAGTTTTGGTCTTCATATTTTTAAAAGCAAATCTAAGGCATTATGAAATGTTATCCCTGCACGCATCTCTTAAAAGCTTGGACGTTACTTCCATCCCACAATGCTGCAAGAAATCCAGAGCCACTTGCGTTATCACCCTCACAAAACTATGCCCATACAGCCACCATCGCACCTCACAGAAATATCAACTCTTCCTTCCTGGTTCTCATTCTGTCTCTCTCTTGAACAAGTTCCCTGGATTCTGTCTTTATTAACCTCACTGACCCATGCTCCCAAATCCTTGCGTCCTTGGGGTGGATTCTCTGTCCACTCAGACCATCTGGAGAAGTACTGAGAACACTCAGCTTCAAAAGAAGAGTGAGTCATGTATAATAGGAAGTACATGGTCGTGTCCGATCCTGCCTTACACTCTGTGTAGAAAAGTCATAACATTCTGATTTCTGGGAGATTAGGGCCCCTGGTTTTTCCCTTAAAGAGGAAAATCAGTAGGTCAGTTAACTCGTCTCATTTTCTATTTTTAAATCAACTTTCTGTAGTAATTTCCTGTCCTGTCTCACCCTGTCCACATTTCTCCTGGTCTTGTTGATAAAGTCGTCCACCAAATATCAAGTTCAGCAGCTCACAAACACTTCTTGAGAAAATTTAGACTGGATTTCCAAGCACTGGGATCAAGGGTTTTCTTAATCATTCCATCCTCAGTCTTAAACACACCGTATTCATTATTCCATTAGTGGTGAGGAATCCTCCCCCGCCCTTCCCCGTCAAGGCAAATTTGCTCCCCTAAAGTTAGGGCTTTCCATTGAGACCCATTTAAGGGAAAAGGATATTAGCATCTAAATGGACTTTTAAATATAAAATAACACTTATTTACTAACACCAACTTAATCCTCTACTGCAGCAGTCCCCAACCTTTTTGACACCAGGGACTGGTTTCGTGGAAGACAATTTTTCCACAGACCCAGGATGGGGTGGGGGGGGAATGGTTTCTGGACGATTCAAGTGCTTTACATTTATTGTACACTTTATTTCTATTATTACATCAGTTCCACCTCAGATCAAGGATTGGATCCCAGTTTGGGGACCCCTGCTCTACAGAACAGAGAAGGCAATGGCACTCCACTCCAGTACTCTTACCTGGAAAATCCCATGGACGGAGGAGCCTGGTAGGCTACAGTCCATGGGGTCACTAAGAGTCGGGCACGACTGAGTGACTTCACTTTCACTTTTCACTTTCATGCACCGGAGAAGGAAATGGCAACCCACTCCAGTGTTCTTGCCTGGAGAATCCCAGGGACGGGGGAGCCTGGTGGGCTGCCGTCTATGGGGTCACACAGAGTCGGACACGACCGAAGCAACTTAGCAGCAGTAGCTCTACAGAAATATTCTGTGCATGACTGAAAAATGCCATTGCAGCCTAAAGTCTAGAAGTGTTGGGATCATCAAAGGCAAACTCTAGAATACAGAATACTCTAGAATACAGAATACTCCAGAATACAAAATACCACAGAAGCTAACACATAGTGTTTAGGACCCAACACTAAAATTTTAGATAACCATGTTAACATTTGTTGAGCAATTCACCATGCCTCCATTAATCTTGGAAACAACCCTACCAGGTGAGTACCATTATGCTTATTTCAGAATATAAGCGGCTTGCCCAGAACATAGAGCTCAGTTCAGTTCAGTTCAGTCGCTCAGTCGTGTCTGACTCTTTGCAACCCCATGAATCGCAGCACGCCAGGCCTCCCTGTCCACCACCAGCTCCCAGAGTTCACTCAAACTCATGTGCATCGAGTCATTGATGTCATCCAGCCATCTCATCCTCTGTCGTCCCCTTCTCCTCCTGCCCCCAATCCCTCCCAGCATCAGAGACTTTTGCAACGAGTCAACTCTTCACATGAGGTGGCCAAAGTATTGGAGTTTCAGCTTCAACATCAGTCCTTTCAATGAACACCCAGGACTGATCTCCTTCAAAATGGACTGGTTGGATCTCCTTGCAGTCCAAGGGACTCTCAAGAGTCTTCTCCAACACCACAGTTCAAAAGCATCAATTCTTCGGTGCTCAGCTTTCTTCACAGTCCAACTCTCACATCCATACATGACCACTGGAAAAACCATAGCCTTGACTAGATGGATCTTTGTTGGCAAAGTAATGTCTCTGCTTTTTAATACATAGAGCTGCTGCTGCTGCTGCTGAGTCGCTTCAGTCGTGTCTGACTCTGTGCAATCCCATAGATGGCAGCCCACCAGGCTCCCCATCCCTGGGATTCTCCAGGCAAGAACACTGGAGTGGGTTGCCATTTCCTTCTCCAATGCATGAAAGTAAGAAGTGAAAGTGAAGTCACTCAGTTGTATCCGACTCTTAGCAACCTCATGGACTGCAGCCTACCAGGCTCCTCCGTCCATGGATTTTCCAGGCAAGAGTACTGAAGTGGGGTGCCATTGCCTTCTCCGAATACATAGAGCCAGCTAAAAGTAAATCTGAGACAAAGTCTTCCTATTTGCCAAACAAACAGGACTCTGTCCGATTCACATGCATCGAGCTTTTCACTCTGGGGATGGCTTTTCACTTCTTGCCTCTTCTTCCTTCCTTTCTCAAAACCGCATCATTTCCAGTGGATCTGAAGATGCTTGTGGAAACCTGAGATTAACTGCATGCAACTGCTTATGTCTAATTGAGCTTTTATATTTTCCCCTAGGAAAAAAGGACCGAGCTTAACAGAAAACAGAAAATAAAAAAGACATTTCTTTTAAAACCCTACACTTAATTTATTAAAAAAAATTTTTTTTGGCCACACTGAGAGGCACGTGGGATCTTAGTTCCCATGACCGGGGAACAAACGCACGCATTTGCAGTGGAAACGCAGAGTCCTAACCACTGGACTGCTGGAGAAGTCCCGCCCTACACTTATATTAGACCCCTGGTCGAGCAGTTGGATGCTACAACCTCTACCACACATGCACACACACACACATTCCTACAGAATCCTCATACCCTTAGTTCAAATGCTATGCTATGCTATGCTAAGTCACTTCAGTTGTGTCCGACTCTGTGTGACCCCATAGACGGCAGCCCACCAGGCTTCCCCATCCCTGGGATTCTCCAGGCAAGAACACTGGAGTGGGTTGCCATTTCCTTCTCCAATGCATGAAAGTGAAAAGAGAAAGTGAAGTCACTCAGTCATGTTCGACTCTTAGCGACCCCATGGACTGTAGCCCACCAGGCTCCTCCGTCCGTGGGATTTTCCAGGCAAGAGTACTGGAGTGGGGTGCCATTGCCTCTCCGAATGCTACATATGACAAATATTCCTCTAACCCAAGGGGTGTTTCCAAGACCAAGCTTGGCACAGCCCATGTAACAACTAAAAATATATCTAAGAGAGACCATGTTTCCTGGAAATGATCACCTTCAGAAATGAAAATTCAAATCAGTTGTTTAGGTGCAAATTTTATTATGACTTCAGTCTGTTCAGGGGACAACAGTCATGAAATAAACAAATGAGGTACACAAATCCCTGGCTACAGATTCATTACTGATTCAACAAACACTAATTAAGATATCTTTGCTGTCACAGTCTGTGAGATTTTTGCCATTAAAGTATTCCATCAGCAAGACTTATATCCTAGAGAGAAAATAATCACCCACCTGCAAAGTGGGAGCAGTCAAAAAGAGAAGGATGAGATTAAATCATCAGAACATGGGCCAGTGAAATTGCTATTTAAGGTGACAGCTGGATATCTGAAGAAAAAAAAAATGAACCTCATCCCCTAAAATCCTGCAGCAAAAAATATATTTTACAAACTAAAAAATTTTAGTAGCCGAATTCACTCTTTATATCCGACTTGAAAGTGGAAGCCCTACACGATGTCCGTGGGATTTCCCAGGCAAGAATACTGGAGTGGGTTGCCATCCCTCTCCAGAGATCTTCCAGATCCAGGAATTGAATCCACGTCTCCTGCCTTGGCAAGCAGATTACCACTGTGTCACCAGGAAAACTCTTTTATCTGACATAATGGCCTGAAAAATCAAGACCATCCTGAAGAATGGGGAGAAACAAATTATGGTGGAAAGGTGAGAGAATCAGCAAATAGATCAAGGATACAACATGTAAAAAACTAGTGTTTCCAGAGGCTGGGTACTGGATATCAATGCATGATAATAGTATGGCAGATTTCTTATGAGTGAGATTCATATTGGTGTTCTTATAAGGAAATGATCAAAGATCAAGGACTGGCCTTAGAATTCTCAAAAAAGGAAAAAAAAACCAAAGCAGCATGCAGGAAGGGGGTGTGATTAGCAGAAATATGAATAATAAAACGATGACTGTTGAAATTGGATAATGTTCATGAGAGTTCATTATACTGTTTTATAAAAAGTTAAGTGGAGAAGGCAATGGCACCCCACTCCAGTACTCTTGCCTGGAAAATCCCATGGACGGAGGAGCCTGGTAGGCTGCAGTCCATGGGGTCGCTAGGAGTCGGACATGACTGAGCAACTTCACTTTCACTTTTCACTTTCATGCATTGGAGAAGGAAATGGCAACCCACTCCAGTGTTCTTGCCTGGAGAATCCCAGGGATGGCGGAGCCTGGTGGGCTGCCGTCTCTGGGGTCGCACAGAGTCAGCCACGACTGAAGCGACTTAGCAGCAGCAGCAAGTTAAAACAAAGTGACAGGGACCACCTGGATTTCATCTTCCACTGTAAGGGGGTATGGGTTCAATGCCTGGTCCAGGAGCTCAGATATCACATGACTTATGGCCATAAAACCAAAACATAAACCAGAAGCAACATTGTAACAAATTCAACAAAGACTTCTAAAATGTCCGCATTAAAAAATCTTTAAAATATATAGATAAAAAACAAAGTGACCGAGAAGGGTAGAAAATTGAGAGTGGCAGCAGCATGGTGGATCAAATGCCCTGAAGCTCCCACTCCCACTGAACTCCTCTCTTCATCCATTACACCAAACAAAAGTTATAATGGTAATATAGGCAGCACATTCTAGAAAGTAAAGGAAATGTTCAAGAACCAGAAAGAAAAGGAAAAGAAAACCAGAGATCCCAAGCTTGAGTTGAGAGCAGAACAATACACAGGTATGTGGAAGGAGAATTAATCAGAGCACCTGTCTGCAAAATACTCTTTATGTCCTAATGTAGCTTTGCCAAGTCTTGAGTACTCTAAAAATTGGAGAAGCTGATGCACAAGAGAGAGAAATTCCTTTTACACTCCCAGACACAATCAATGATAGACATCTGGAGGAGCTGAGTGATGGGGAACCTTGGTTTCCATCTCTACCCTTCAAGTCAAGGCAGGCAATATCTTGTGTTTCAGAGAACAAAGATTCAAATTGGGTGTGCCAGTCTGTCTATTGTCTTCTATAAAGCAGTGGGACTAGACATCATCTAGGAGCAAAATGGCTTTAATGCTGTGATGACAAGATCAGCATAAATGACTTCACTGTGCATTAAATGAGTATGTTTCCTTGCTCCTCTTGGATGTGTTCAGCACTTTACACAGTTAGGACATGAACTGAGGGATTCCATTTGGTTTGTTCCCCCCAAATCTACAATATCAGCCAAGAACATCGAAAAGGAACATCATCTGGTCAGATTCCAGCTGCCCAACCAGATGATGGAAGTGGGTTAGAAGGTTCTGCTACTCCTCTTTGCCCCCCAGTAATCACCCTAGTGGACCTCAAATCTCTATTACCTGCTCCCTAATCACTGAGGTCCAAGTCTCTAAATTATATGAGCCTGGAATATTTTTTAGCAAAGAAAGGATGGGAACAATAGTCTCCACCATTTAAGAGCGAGGGTAAGCCCAAGCTTAGCAAGTGATTAGACTTCTTAAAGTCTCATCTTCTGGCTGAGAAAGCAACTTCCTAACTGACCTAAATGTGATTGGGGATTGCAAAGGACTGGGGTGTTTAGAAGATGCATTTGGATGGGAAACTATCCATTTTTAAGGGTGAGGATTGGACATGATATTCCCTCTTACTAGGTCCCAGGGCCTTTTTATTATGGCCCAGGATGAATTCTTCATGAGATCAGATCAGATCAATCGCTCAGTCGTGTCCAACTCTTTGCGACCCCATGAATCGCAGCATGCCAGGCCTCCCTGTCCATCACCAACTCCCGGAGGTCACTCAGACTCACGTCCATTGAGTCAGTGATGCCATCCAGCCATCTCATCCTCTGTCGTCCCCTTCTCCTCCTGCCCTCAATCCCTCCCAACATCAGAGTCTTCTCCAATGAGTCAACTCTTCGCATGAGGTGGCCAAAATACTGGAGTTTCAGCTTTAGCATCATTCCTTCCAAAGAAATCCCAGGGCTGATCTCCTTCAGAATGGACTGGTTGGATCTCCTTGCAGTCCAAGGGACTCTCAAGAGTCTTCTCCAACACCACAGTTCAAAAGCATCAGTTCTTCGGGGCTCAGCCTTCTTCACAGTCCAGCTCTCACATCCATATATGACCACAGGAAAGACCATAGCCTTGACTAGGCGAACCTTTGTTGGCAAAGTAATGTCCTCATGAGATACCTAAGTTGAAACCAACACAATGACTTGAGGCATCTTTATATGTGTGTGTGTGTCTGTGTGTCTCTGTGTGTGTGTCTGTGTGCTCAGTTGTGTCCAACTCTTCTCAACCCCATGGACTGGAGCCCACCAGTCTCCCCTCCCCATGGGATTTTCCATGCAAGAATACTGGGAATAAATATATATATATATATAATTTTTTTTTTAATTTGGCTATGCTGGGTCTTAGTTGGGGCAAGCAGGATCTTCGATTCTTAGTTGCAGCATGCCAGCTCTTAATTGTAGCATGTGGGATCTAGTTCCCTGACCAGGGATCGAACCTGGGCCCCCTGCATTGGAAGCATGGAACCTTAGCCACTGGACCACCAGGGAAGGCCCAACTTGAGGCTTCTTCAGCCTAATAATCACCAGGAATCACTTATGATAAAAAGCATTTTTATATCATTCCTTTCACTGGACCCCCACATCCCACGGAGGTCATTAGTGCTATTTGCCACATATTTCTGGGTCCACCCCTTTTCAGACCCATGATGGAATTGCACTTCCTGGCCCCCGGTAGTTAGGTGGGACCATGTGGATAGTTCTGGCTGGTGAGTCATGAGTGAAAGAGACAGGTGTACTTTTCCGTTTACATGATTTAATCACAACACAATCAGCAACCCCAAGGTAGGAGTCGCTCCATCAGCCTGGTTCACTGAGTGACTGTGGTGAGTGGAATCCCCCACCGCCAGCCGCAACAATCTTATGACGGACACAGAGCAAGAAACACCTTCACGGCTCTAAATGGCTGAAACTTTAAGGTGGCTTGTGAGCACATTACAATTGACACATTCCAATTTACACCACCTCTGGAAGGAGACCATCATTTTAATCACATCACCCTTTCATGTGCTACTTTACTCAGCAAACGTTTACTAGAAATTGTACTAGCTTTGGGTGTGGCAGGAAGTCAATTCTGACTCCATGTTGGAAACTGTTTCTCTGAACTAGCTTTTATTATTACAATCATACTTCATGGCATTCCTGGAAGATCCTGCCCCTCTGCTTGACTGTAAACTAAAGTGCCTTTGTTCAGGTCCTGGAGAGATGGTTTGTCCCTGCCCACCTGTGAATAGAAGAAATTAACACAGCACTTCTGAGGGCTGGCCATTTCCTTGGAGATGTTTTGCAAGACTGAAGACCCTTTCACTTTACTTCCCCACTGCATCTCCCTCTCTGTTCTGTCTTTTGACTTTCGTTCCTCATTGCTTCTTTCTCTCTGATCTCTAAAAGAACCTGGCATCCAGACTCCATAAGTTGATTATTTTGAGGCGCTAGCTTGCCATCTTCTCAGTCTGTCAGCTCCCTGACTAAAGTCTCTTCCTTTGCCTCAGCACCTCCTCTCTTGGATTCATTGGCCTGTCCTACAGCGAGCAGAGCAAGCTTGGACTCAGTAACGGGGACCCAAGAGTTCAGAAGGCAGACGTGATCCTGTGCCCCAGGTCTGTGGCTACAGATAGAAAAATGGTGTGTGCATGGGAGGGGGATAATTTATTCATTTAAAAAACTTGGATTGGCATGTCTCTGGTGGGCCAGTGTTTAAAACTTCACTCCCAATGCAAGGGGCGCAGGTTTGATCCCTGGTCGGGAAAGTGAGATCCCTTATGCCACAGGGCACAAATAACTTGGCTTGACAGTCTCTCTAAGGTCAGTTCCCTCATCTGTAAAACTTTTACATAATACCCATTTTACAGGATTTTGGTAGATTAACAGCAATGCCTGGCATACAAGAGGAAAACTAAGCAGCTGCAAATATTTTCTTTCATTTTCATAAGCGAATTATTCTTGCAAAGTATGAAAAGGTGGTAAAAATTAAGAATTTAAATTATCTGGTCATCAATTGCCATTTTCACATTATTCTTGATTCTAGGATGTCTTGGTGTTGGTATTTCTTTTTTAAATTTAGTAATTGGTACCAAATTGCCCTCCTGCCCCTCTCTAGCTAGGTTCAAGGTCTATAACAAGTAGTCTAAGTTTTTTTGGAAGATGAAGTATCTTGGAGAGGACCCTGTGTTTCCCTAGGCTGAAATTACTAAGGACAAGTACCATCTTCCTCGAAACTCTCAGGAATGCCTGTGTAGAAGAGGAATTCTGATGTGTTGGACTCTTTTCTGCACTTGGATCAGCTCAAAGGGTGGGAGAGACAGGGAGAGAAAAAAATGTTCCCAGAGAGTAGGTTGGACAGAGGGACTTGGGGTATCCAAATATATGCATATGGCCCCTGCAGTCATGTTCATAAGCATGAACACATCTCTGTGAGTGGGTGTCCATGACTCAGGCCAGGCTTGAACCCCAAAGGATTTGCACCATCTAGACACTCTCCTCAGCCTTTTCAGTGTCAAACAGAAAGTGAGAAGAGGTTGGCACATGGAAGAAATTTTGTTGAGATAACCATCATCACCATCTCAAAATAGTCCTCAACCTTGTTAGCAAGAGTGATGACATTTGGCCCGTCTACAAGACATGCAAAGTAGCTAAGAATCTATTTAATCTTTAGGAGGTAAGCAGTGATGGAAAAACACATGTTTGGCACTCCCGTCTTGGGGAGTTCATCAAAGCTGGGGGAGCGGTTGACTAACCAGCCTAAGGAATGGGCAGTTCCAAAGGCATGAAGGCAGTGCCTTCAGTAGGTTGAATTTGGGGTGTCTACAGAGGTGTTGGGGGGCCGGGAGGGGGGAGAACAGAGGAAGACAGAGGTGTAGCTGGCAGTCAGAATCATGGGCCCAAACTAAGATGAGATGTTGGGATTGAAGTTAAATATCTAAGCATCATCCTCACATGACTAGAAACTGAATCCTTGAGAATGATTGAAAATAATTCAGATTCTAGACAATAAAAAAGAAGAAACAAGAGGCAAATGTGAAAATCACTGAGATTACTCAAAACATCAGGCCTTCTCAACTCTGCTAGAAAACTGATGAAAAACATAAAGGCAACCATTGGTATTAGTACCCGTATTCTGTTTTAGCTGTTAAAGACCCAGATATGCCGCTTCTATTCATATATGGACAGTATAACAGAAAATTTAAAGTCACTAGGTTTTAAAACCAGGTAGACCAGGATTTGAATCACAATTCCCAGATTTATTATATGTATTCTCTTGGGCAAGAAATTTAGACTGAGTCTCAGTTTCTTCATCTAAAAAATATGATAATGTTAGTATTGACAAGAAATGACTAATTAATTTGAGAATTAATTAGATGGTATATATATATATGCCAGCAAATTTGGAAAACTCAGCAGTGGCCACAAGATTGGAAAAGGTCAGTTTTCATCCCAATCCCAAAGAAAGGCAATGCCGAGGAGTGCTCAAACTACCGAACAATTGCACTCATCTCACACGCTAGTAAAGTAATGCTCAAAATTCTCCAAGCCAGGCTTCAGCAATATGTGAACCGTGAACTTCCTGATGTTCAAGCTGGTTTTAGAAAAGGCAGAGGAACCAGAAATCAAATTGCCAACATCCGCTGGATCATGGAAAAAGCAAGAGAGTTCCAGAAAAACATCTATTTCTGCTTTATTGACTATGCCAAAGCCTTTGACTGTGTGGATCACAATAAACTATGGAAAATTCTGAAAGAGATGGGAATACCAGACCACCTGATCTGCCTCTTAAGAAATCTGTATGCAGGTCAGGAAGCAACAGTTAGAACTGGTCATGGAACAACAGACTGGTTCCAAATAGGAAAAGGAGTACGTCAAGGCTGCATATTGTCACCATGTTTATTTAACTTATATGCAGAGTACATCATGAGAAATGCTGGACTGGAAGAAACACAAGTTGGAATCAAGATTGCTGGGAGAAATATCAATCACCTCAGATATGCAGATGACACCACCCTTATGGCACAAAGTGAAGAGGGGCTAAAAAGCCTCTTGATGAAAGTGAAAGTGGAGAGTGAAAAGGTTGGCTTAAAGGTCAACATTCAGAAAACGAAGATCATGGCATCTGGTCCCATCACTGCATGGGAAATAGATGGGGAAACAGTGGAAACAGTGTCAGACTTTGTTTTTCTGGGCTCCAAAATCACTGCAGATGGTGACTGCAGCCATGAAATTAAAAGACGCTTACTCCTTGGAAGGAAAGTTATGACCAACCTAGATAGCATATTCAAAAGCAGAGACATTACTTTGCCAACAAAGGTTCGCCTAGTCAAGGCTATGGTCTTTCCTGTGGTCATGTATAGATGTGAGAGCTGGACTGTGAAGAAGGCTGAGCCCCGAAGAATTGATGCTTTTGAACTGTGGTGTTGGAGAAGACTCTTGAGAGTCCCTTGGACTGCAAGAAGATCCAACCAGTCCATTCTGAAGGAGATCAATCCTGGAATTTCTTTAGAAGGAATGATGCTAAAGCTGAAACTCCAGTATTTTGGCCACCTCATGCGAAGAGGTGACTCATTGGAGAAGACTCTGATGCTGGGAGGGATTGAGGGCAGGAGGAGAAGGGGACGACAGAGGATGAGATGGCTGGATGGCATCACTGACTCGATGGATGCGAGTCTGAGTGTCCTCTGGGAGCTGGTGATGGACAGGGAGGCCTGGCGTGCTGCGGTTCATGGGGTCGCAAAGAGTTGGACACGACTGAGCGACTGATCTGATCTGATCTGATATATATATATACACACACATACACACACACACAATACAATGCCATGTAAATAGTGTGTTCAGAAGATGATATATAAAAGCCTGATAACGGTTAAAGAGAAAGATAGCTAGGCATCTGACAAAAAGCCAAGGCTCCCCCTTCCCTAGTGTATAATTGTTGCTAGAAAGTAGATGACCAGCCAAGGGCTAAAGTTCCTGGACTTGTAGTTAGGGGAGCAACAAGAGAGCTCTGGCTAGCAGAAAAATGAGCAGAATGGATGCTCAGCGCTCCTAGGTCTGGCCCACGGAAGCCTGCCATGCAGGGTCCTCCCATGATTCTCATCCCCTTCTCACTGATAAAGCATTAGTCTTAGAAGCCATGTGTTGGAGACAGCAGCGCTGGTGAAGCCTGGTTCCCAGAATTACAATGCAGAGGAGGGTCACACTGATGAGCTGCTCAACCTCCCACTTATTATGTGAGCAAGATATAAATTCTGAGCGAGCTAGAGCCATTACGTACATGGAGATTTGTGTGTTACAGCAGTTGCAAATAACAAGAAATAAGGGAGGTCAAGTTGATGTTTGGCAGACACCAACACAGTATTGCAAAGCAATTATCCTTCAATTAAAAATAAATAAAATTTAAAAATAGAAAGGAAATAAGGGAGGGATTCGCCTCCCCTCTTGGATATTTCAGTGACATGGCTTTTGAAAGTCAAGCATCTATCTGAGAGGTACTGTCTGCCAGATGATAACATGATTCTAGTGCTTACATGTTCCACTTTGGTACTTGTTAGGGTATTACATACTCAGAGATGTATGCTCCAATGTTTCAGAGGGAAAGAAGCTGATAGTGTTAAGGGTTAGACAGCACAGGCTTTTAATAAGGCACCAAAGGAAGGCAAAGTAGGTTCTGAAAGAGGGCAAGGCAATTGGAGTCAGCAGAAATGCGGTCAGTAAGGAATGTCTGGAGGCAACGTGCTAGCAGGACTTTGAAAAAAGATAGATTTCAAATATTAAGTTATTTGCATTGTTGCAGTGTAAACCTCCTTCTCCCTGAAATCTAAACAAGTTTGATATGAGTGTGTGTGTACACACACACACACACACACACACCTACACCTCTATACTCTACAGCCCTAAAAGTAACACGATGTTTTATAAAGATAAGGTTGAGAAGCTTTTGAATGTAACCTTGGCAACTTAGATACAGTCTGAGAGAGGCACTTAGTGAAATCTGAGACTAAATAAAAACACAATAATCTAATTAACAGCATTGTGCTCAGGAGGAAGGGTAATAGTAAAGGTGAAACCTGACTGGGGTAGCGGCGTGGTGGGAGCAGCGTTTAAAAAAAAGGTGGAGGGCTCAGAATCTGTCAGTGTTCATCAGTGTCCAGGAAGAAAATCACTGGAGCTGGTAGACAAGATCATTCCTTTCAAAAGAGAGGATGTTTTATTAGAGCACTCCATGGTAAAAATATCTCTTAAATCATTTGTTCATTTCAGTAGCTTTTGTAATAGCAAGCGATTATAAGCAATAGATAGATTTGCAATTTGCAATTTGATTATAAGCAATTTGATGGATGCCCATCAAATTACAGTATGTCCAAACGGTGGAAAAATCAGACATCTTGGAAAGATGTCTGAAGCATAATGATATCTCCAATTATTGTTGGAGAATAATAATAAATAGTAATTCAAATACAAAACAGATAATCTGTAATTCTCCTTTTTTGAAACTTTAGCAAGACTGCCACACACACGCACGTGCACACACTAGAGTAACAAGAGGGGTAAACAAAATTGGCTGTACATTTTAAATTCTCCTTTTCCTGTGATTCTAGTCTCTACCAATACTTTAAAATTTTAATTGGCTTCTCAAGTACATAAATAGACAGGCAGAAGATTGACCCACCCAAAGAACTGACTTCTCTGCTGGTTATATTTCTGATTCTAAATTGTGTTGCTCTGCTCTTGAGAGTCCCTTGGACTCCAAGGAGATCAAACCAGTCCATTCTAAAGAAAATCAACCCTGAATATACACTAGAAGCACTGATGTTGAAACTAAAGCTCCAGTACTTTGGCCACCTGATGCAAAGAGCTGACTCATGGGGAATGACTCTGATGCTGGGAAAGAGGTGGGAAGAGAAGGAGACGACAGAGGACGACATGGTTGGATGGCATCACTGACTCAATGGACCTGAGTTTAAGCAAGCTCTGGAAGAAGTTGAAGGACAGGGAGGCCTGGCGTGCTGCAGTCCATGGGGTGGCAGAGTGGGACATGACTGGCACATCAGTTCAGACACCTAATCAGAATATCTAGGTCTGACACTCCCACCAGAAGACCAGATCCTGGGAGGTGGGTGTGCCTGGCAGGCTCTGTTGTGTGGGGCCCATGTGGCAGGACATCACCCGCTGGCCATCACCCATGGACATCACCCATCTGGAACATTCCATCCACCACTGGGTGGTTAATGCTCAGGGCAGAGGAAGAGCCCCGTTGCCCAAGATGCTAGGAGCCCACGTCAGCCGCCCCCGTCTCCCACCTCCGCATTCTCCCACTCACCCTCCAACCAGACCTTCCCCTCACCTAGGCCAGTTCTGGGAGGAAAGGAAATAATAAAAATTTTTCATACTACATCTCATTTGAGGCCTAAAATAAGAGCCAAGGACCTGTCGTGAACCAAAAAAAAAAAAAAAAAAACCACCGAAACAAGATAAAAAAGCAAGCCTGGGCTATTTAGAGACCGTGTCATTAAAAATGATTTCATCAGCGCCAGGGCTCCAGAGACGTGACTTACCAGAGGCAGCCAACCTTCCCAGGTGGTGGGAGCTCATTTCAAACAAATGATAGCGAGTAGGTTTATTTCGACCTGTGACTATGAGTCACCGTGTTTGAAGCTGACAAACACCATCAGAAAGAGAGAGGTGACCTTGGCCATGGGACTTTTTCTTTCTGGGAAAACCAAGTGCACTTCCTGCGAGTGAGGCCCCCGAGTCTCAAATCAGGTCAGCCCAACGCACGTGGGCCAGTCAGCTGGGAAAACCAGACCCTCTGCCACGCGGGGCCCTCTCTCCTCAGAAAGCCGAGTGATTCAGAGGGCTTGGAAACCTGGTAGGAGGAACCGCATTTAAATCTGCCTAAAATGCAGCTTCGGTGGGAGAGGAGGGTAAATTACTTTGGGAGGGAGAAAAAAAAGTCCGAACCTTGTGATTCATCACTGGTAATACTGTAATAACACTAATAATACCAAAGGCGCCGAGGTACCTCTGATCCCCTGGGCTGGGGAGCGGGGGCGAGGGCAGGGGGCCGGAAGGAAGGGGGCAGGCTTGCTGAACCCCCGCGCCCTGGAGGTGGGAGTGATGAGAACAGTGCGCATCCGAGGCCTTCTGGACTCTCGTCTCCCACAGGCTGTGAGTTGCACAGGACACAGCTGGGCAGCTGCAGGGTGAGGGGCGCTGCCCACAGGCAGTGTCAACCCCCTGCTCTTCCACTGCCTCCCTTCTTCCCATTTTCCCTGCACTTGTGCCTCATCTGTGAAAGTACCCATTCCATCGTGTGATCGTAAACAGCTTTTTCTAAAGGGAAGAAGAAACAGGTGTTTGGGGATCAGAAATCAATAGGAGTGGCTGTTTCTCTCCGAGTTGGAAGAGGGAGGTATGAGAAAATCGTGGGGATTAGAATCTGAACCAGAAGTCAGGTATCTTGGTCCCAAAGAAACAGGCACAGGGTGGGGACATAGGTCAAGCCGAGCAACCCCAGCCTCACTTTACTTCCTGTCTTTGCTTTTATTTTGGCCCAAACTTATGGGCAGTATGTGTGTGTGTGTGTGTGTGTGTGTGTGTGTGTGTGTGTGTGTGTGTGATGCTTAAATAAACAAGAAAAATCTCAGGGAAAACACTCAAGAAACTGATAACTTTGTTTCTAGGAGGGAACTTCTGGTACATTCTGAATGTTGAAGGAGGTGGATACATTTCCTACTCAGGATGCACATCAATGAACACTCTCCACTAACAAGAGCAAAGAGCTGGTGGCCCCTATCTGAGAAGTGATGGGTATAATGTCATAAGTAATTTAACCTATCAGCAAATTAAACAGACATGAAAGTTGAGATGTGAGGTTTTCACAATCTGGTACACACACATAAACACACTTCAAATATATGGCAAATAAAGAGATTTTAGTTTTGAGACTCAAGAATATGTAAATCTTTAATAATATTTCTAGCTTAATAGGCAGAGAAGACAATGGCACCCCACTCCAGCACTCTTGCCTGGAAAATCCCATAGATGGAGGAGCCTAGAAGGCTGCAGTCCATGGGGTCTCTCAAGGTCAGACACAACTGAGCAACTTCACTTTCACTTTTCACTTTCATGCACTGGAGAAGGAAATGGCAACCCACTCCAGTGTTCTTGCCTGGAGAATCCCAGGGATGGGGGAGCCTGGTGGGCTGCCGTCTATGGGGTCGCACAGAGTCAGACACGACTGAAGTGACTTAGCAGCAGCTTAATAGGGCTTCACTGGTAGTTCAACTGGTAAACAATCAGCTTGCAATGCAGGAGACCCAGGTTCAATTCCTGGATCGGGAAGATCTCCTGGAGAAGGGATAGGCTACCCACTCCAGTGTAGGCTAACCACTCCAGTATTCTTGGGGTCCCCTGGAGGCTCAAGCAGTAAAGAATCTGCCTGCGATACGAGAAACTTGGGTTCTCCCTGGGGTTGGGATGATTCCCTGGAGGGGAGCATGGCAATCCACTCCAGTATTCTTGCCTGGAGAATCCCCATGGACAGAGGAGCCTGGTGGGCTATAATCCATGGGTCGCAGAGTCAGATTGAGTCACTAAGCACAACACAGAAGCACTAGCTTAATCATTGTAAAATGTGTAGTGGTAAAGAATCCACCGCCAGTGCAAGAGACTCAAGTTCAATCTCTGGATTGGGAAGATCCCCTGGAATAGGAAATTGGCAACCCACCCCAGTATTCTTGTCTGGGAAATTCCATAGACAGATGAGCCTGGCAGGCTACAGTCCGTGGGGTCAAAAAGAGTCACACATGACTGAGCGACTAAGCACACGATTGTAAAATATCACATACCAAATGCAGAAAATATAGAGAAGTATTTAAAGCAACGAAATTACATTTGGGGACTTCCGCTATGGCTGAGTGGTAAAGAATCCACCTGCCAACGCAGGGGACATGAGTTCCATCCTCGATTGAGGATGACCCCACATGCCTCACAGCAACAAAGCTCATGCTCCACAACTATTAAGCCTGTTCATGGAGCCGGGCAGCCACAGATATTGAGCCCGTGTGCTGCAACTCCTGAAGCCCGCATGCCCAGAGCCTGAGCTCTGCAACAAAAGAAGCCACTACAAGGAGAAGCCTGCACACAGCAACTAACTAAATTTTTAACAAATAATTTAAAATGTTTTTAATTACTTTTAATCCCGCAGTCAGAATGCAGCTTCAGTGGGAGACAAAGGTAAATTGTTTGGGGAGGGGAAAAAAAGGCTGAACCTTGTGATTCGTCACTAATAATACTGTAATAACTAATAATACCAAAGGCGCTGAGGTACCTGTGATCCACTGGGCTAGGGGGAGAGGGCAGTGGGCAGGAAGGAAGGGGGCAGGTTTTGGGAACCCCTACACCCCAGAGGTGGGAGTGACAGGAACATTCAACCATTTCAAGCACTCATCCGTGCCTTAGGGAGTAGAGCTGAGATCACAAGGCCACTTGATCATATCTGACTACACTGAATACAGAATTGGCCCAGAAAGAGATCACTCCTTAAAAAATCGGCAACCCAAAGCCACTGCTTGATTTTCAAAATATTTTCCATCTACAATCTTTCAACAAGTAGGAAGATATTTTTCCTCTCTTGAGGGAGTCATATATCTGATTCTGGTGGGGGATGGATGATACTCTAGGATCTCTTCAGAAAATATGCTGGCTTTTCTTAATCTGGATGGACTAAGGTTGAGCCTTTCCAAAAAAGAAGAAATTAGCCACCATCAACCATAAGTTACAATCTTGACCAAGGGCAGCTGCACCTCTTCACCATCACTGTCTTTATTTTAAAAATGTATTTATTTTTTATTTTGGGTTTTCATTGCTGCTCATAGGCTTTTTTCTAGCTTTGGGGAGCATAGGCTACTTTCTAACTGTGGTGCATGGGCTACTCACGGCTTCATCACCACGTTAGTATTCACCCAACACACCCTCCAAAGAAATAAAAATGCAGCTTATTTTACTGCCATGTATGCCTTAAGATCTGGTGGCTCAGATGGTAAAGTGTCTGTCTACAATGCGGGAGACCTGGGTTCGAGCCCTGGGTTGGGAAGATTCCCTGGAGAAGGAAATGGCAATCCACTCCAGTACTGTTGCCTGGAAAAATCCCATGGACAGAGGAGCCTGGTAGGCTACAGTCTATGGGGTCACAAAGAGTCGGACACGACTGAGGGACTTCACTTTCATTTTCATGCCTTAAGATAAACTTCCTTTGCAGGGCTAAAGCTAAGTGAAATAAATTCAGAGATGCCACAAACAGAAGCGATAGAAAGTGTGTTGTTTTGCATTGTTCACAAGTACAGACCCTCAATATGGCACGCAAAATGTTTACATTACGTGAACATCAGACTCACTTTCCTGTTTACTACCATATGGTAGAGTACATCAGTTAAAAGTAGGGCTTTGGAGTCAGCCAGACTGGAATCCAATTACTGATGCTGCTGATTGTTTAATTGGGATTTGGGGCTACATTTTAAGTCTTTTAAGTCTCTATTTTCTCATCCATGAAATGAGGATAACAATACCTCCCTCGTGAAGTTTTTGTGAGGTTTAAATGAGAGGATACAGAAAAAATAAACCCAGTGCATATTACACGACACACACTGAATCAACACTCTCTGATACCATTGTCCACAAGTTGTGGAAACAAGAGTGCCTGTCTCATGGGTGAGTAAACATTGCTCAGAGTTTCCAGCGACCTAAACCTTTACAGTCTATCTCTTTGGGTTCTAGAGCCCTTGACGTTTCCGGAGTCAGAAAAGTCATGGCTGATTGCTTGGGCTCCATCCAGTTTCATTCCCTCCCCCAACTCCTCACCCCTGATGAGTAAGCAAACAGTACATTGTCATAAAGAAATGGATTTTTATCATTTAGGGTTTAACTCACATCCTAGGTGAGCTGTCCCTAAGAGAACTCTAAACAATAAAAAGTTGACTTAAAAAAAATGGGGGAGGGGCTTCCCTGGTGGCTCAGTGGTAAAGGATCCTCCTGCCAATGGGTTCTGTCCCTGATGTGGGAAGAGCCCACAGACCGTGAAGCAACTAAGCTCATGGGCCACAACTACTGAGCCTGTGCTCTGGAGCCTGGGAGTTGCAACTACTGAAGCCCACATGCCCTGGAGCCCACGCACCACAAGAGAAGACACTGCAATGAGGAGCCCGAACACAGCTAGAGGGTATCCCCTACTCACCACAACTAAAGAAAAGCCCACACGGCAACAAAGACCCAGCACAGCCTAAATAAATTAATTAATTAAATTATTAAAAAAAAAACTTAAAAAAATTTTTTTTAGATCTCAAACAGTCTGGAAAGCTTGGCAAGGAGAGGGTAAACATTTTTTAAAAATCCCACTGGTCCCATGCAAGAAGCTTACAAAGTCTACTAACAGCAGCAGCCAGACCAACTTCTCTCTACAGGAAGGGAGAAGCCCAGCTGCTAAGGACAGAGCAAGGGACTTTGAAGGACCAGAGAATTCCCAACCATTCTTCCCAGACCATTTGTGCCGAAGGTCTCAGGGTCACACAATTTGGAATTTTAAAAAATGACGACAAAGCACATTTCCTATATCCCACAGCAGTGAGAAATGTCAGCATATAAGGCACTTCTGTTCAAAACGAACCCTTTCCCACCGATACAAGGACAGAGCCACGCAGGTTGGCTTAGTTCCAGAGTGCTTGATGTGGTCTGTAAATTCCTGCACTGTGTTCCTGAAAGGAGTCCCTGAGAAGATGTGCTATATCCCCACGGCTCTCCCGCTTTCCCCCTCACTCCACCCTTACCATTCCACCCCACCCCTACCAAGTAACTATAACTTTAAAAAATTAGTAAATAAGATGCCTCACGTTTTTATGATAAGTTTTCCTAAAGTAGGCTGCATCCTGTTTATTTTATGGGTAGGGAAGTAAGAGTGAAGTCACTCGGGCCATTCATAGAAGGCATTATTGTACTGAATAGAACAAAGGCTATAGGAACGAAAGTTTAACCCTGCATATCTCAGTATTGAAGAGAACTATTTGAGCAGGGTGAAAAAAAAGAACACAAAACCCCAAACTAGGACATCTAACCCTAGTAAGGGCCTCCCTGGTAGCTCAACTGGTAAAGAATCTGCCTGCAATGCAGGAGACCCTGGTTCGATTCCTGGGTCAGGAATATTCCCTGGAGAAGGGAACAGCTACCCACTCCAGTATTCTGGCCTGGAGAATTCTGTATTTAACCCTGCTGCTGCTGCTGCTAAGTCGCTTCAGTCGTGTCCGACCCTGTGCGACCCCATAGACGGAAGCTCACCAGGCTCCCCCATCCCTGGGATTCTCCAGGCAAGAACACTGGAGTGGGTTGCCATTTCCTTCTCCAATGAATAAAAGTGAAAAGTGAAAGTGAAGTCGCTCAGTCATGTCCGACTCCCAGCGACCCCATGGACGGGAGCCCACCAGGATCCTCCGTCCATGGGATTTTCCAGGCAAAAGTACTGGGGTGGGGTGCCATTGCCTAGTAAATAATATTTTTAAAAAATCTAAATTAACATGAGTCAATAAGCTAAGAGTCTGTCACCTATAGGAAACCAGTTGAGAAGGCAAAGCAGGTAGGTGGAGAAGGGGACTCTTGGGTACCTGGAAAGGCTTACATCCCAGAAGTAATCCCAGAGGCTTTTTCCCATCAGTGGGATGATCATTCATTCCAGGTTGACTGACATCATGGATTGTAGCTCCAGGTTAAGGAGAAATAGCACGTTTTTTTGGAGAAGGCAATGGCACCCTACTCCAGTACTCTTGCCTGGAAAACCCCATGGATGGAAGAGCCTGGTAGGTTGCAGTCCATGGGGTCACTAAGAGTCGGACTGAGTGACTTCCCTTTCACTTTTCACTTTCATGCATTGGAGAAGGAAATGGCAACCCACTCCAGTGTTCTTGCCTAGAGAATCCCAGGGACGGGGGAGCCTGTTGGGCTGCCATCTCAGGGGTCGCACAGAGTCGGACACAACTGAAGCGACTTAGCAGCAGCAGCAGCACGTTTTTTTAGTCCCCTAACTGTCTTTGTTTGGATGATAAGTTATATACTCACCCTATCAATGGGGAGGGGGGGACATTGTAAAGGCGTCAAGTGATCCATAGGAGATGATAGATGGAGATCATTTCCTAGAAGAAGAGAAAAAGTACAGGTGAGTCGATACTCTACAGAGGATGCTGCAGGGCATAAATATCAGTAGAGACGAGCGGAAATTACAGAGGAGAGTCAAAGAACATGACTGTCGCACAAAACAATGTGAGAGCAGGTTATAACTCTGGGTCCTTTGAATTCCCTGTGCCTGCTGTGCTTGTACCGCTCTTGCCATTTATAACATTGTCTTACACTATAGCCACACGTCTATAATACATACAGAATATTTCTTCTACTAAGATGTCAATGTACTGAATTCTTACCTCTGTGCTGAATGATGCAGGAGCTGTAGAGATAACTGAGCTACAAGTCCTGCCCTTAAAGAATTTTAAATTAATAGGAGAAATAGGATAGAGCCATAATGACATAAGATGGAAACAGAGGAACATAAAAGGGGCTGGGAGGCATTAAAACAAAGGAGGAATCCTACACAATAAGGAAGGCAATCAAAAGAGTAACCCAAGAAGAATCGTATTATATTAACCTTTATAACATTCACTGGAGATGCCGACATCTAAAAACACCAGAACTGTAGCATCGAGTCCTCTAGGAAATCTTGCTCCATTAATCAAACCCTCCACCAAATCCCCCAGAATGTAAGACTTTAAAAACTGATCCCAAAGGCTGGGCTAGTTACTTAAATGCTATTATCCTGAGCTTCCTATTTTCCACATCCTTGGCAAACCAGAAAAAAATTCATTTTTCAATTAAAAAAAAACAGTTATATATGCTATTTTGTTTTGCAAGTGTTATTCTCCCCATTGTTTGTAGGTTTAGGGTATCTCTTCTACATTCTAAAACTCTTCAGTAACACCCCCTGTGAGTGGAAGTTAGCAGTACCACGTGGAGATGTTTTCCCCTGTTATAACTGTTCCTAATAAAAATGACTAGGGACTTTCCTGGTGGTCCAGCACTTAAGACTTCACTTTCCATTGCAGGGAGTGTGGGTTCCATCCTTGGTCAAGGAACTAAGACCCCTCATGCTTCACGCCAAAAAGCCAAAACATAAAACAGAAGCAAGCTTGTAACAAATTCAATAGAGACTTTGAAAATGGTCCATATCAAAACAACATTTTTTAAAATTTCTTTAAAAAGAAAAATTAATTTAAATGACTAGTCTCCTAACAGCCCACGTGCAGCTAACAGGGGAACTGTCATGCTTGTCATCACATCTAACTCACCAGAGAATCAGAAGGTTGAGAAGAACCTGATCATGTGTGGGCACCTCTTCTTCCAGCCAGATTTTGGTCAAGCAATCCCGGAAAATGGTGCCTGAAGCAGGTGAAGCTGACATGCCTTTCTGTACCTTTCTCCAGGGACTCAGTGGAATCTGTGACCCAGGGGACTGCTGCTGCTGCTGCTAAGTCGCGTCAGTTGTGTCCGACTCTGTGCCACCCCATAGACAGCAGCCCACCAGGCTCCGCCGTCCCTGGGATTCTCCAGGCAAGAACACTGGAGTGGGTTGCCATTTCCTTCTCCAAAGAATAAAAGTGAAAAGTGAAAGGGAAGTTGCACAGTCGTGTCCGACTCTGTGCAACCCCATGGACTGCAGCCCACCAGAATCCTCCGCCCATGGGATTTTCCAGGCAAGAGTACTGGAGTGGGGTGACATCGCCTTCTCCGACCCAGGGGACTAATACTTGAAAATGTGACCAGTTCTTCCACAGCTCTCGGGCTGCAAGCAGCTGTGGAATGAGAATCTGTTCTACAACTTGATTGAGAAAAGGCCAAAGAATAGTAGACAGATTAACACACTTTTGAGAGTCTGGCGTCCCTCACCCAAAGAGCAGCAAGCAGCACCTGCTCACCTTCTAGTCAGACAATATCTTCTACTCCCAGATGGTCATTACAGTCTCCCCTAGTCAGGTCCCCTCCAGAAATTTCTGTCCGCGATATATTCCAGGCAAGAATATTGGAATGAGTTGCCATCTCCTCCTGCAGGACATCTTCCTGACCCAGGGATTGAGCCGGCATCTCCGGTTCAACCTGAGCCACTGAACCACCGGGCAGGTCCCCTCCAGAGACACGACAGCAGTGAGCGGAGTCTCCCAAAAGTCGAGGGTCTGCTAGGCTGTGTCTCCACAGAGAAGTCTGGTTATCCAAGAGCTTCCCAGCAAATCATTCGTCAACTGAAAAAAAAGGCACAACTTAAAAAGTGAGAATTCTGTTGTATTCAGTAGACTTACTGAAGACTTAAGCTCCAGACACAGCATCTCAGGTAGCTCTGAGGGATTCTTCCAAAGAGATAGGGAGCAGTCAGGAATATAGGTGTTTTTTTTTTTTTTTTTTTTTTTTTTGTTTTTTTTCAAAACAAACAACAAACAAAAAAACCCAGGTAGTCAGAACATCAAAAGATTACTGCTAATTAAAGAAAACCAGACATCTCAAGTTAATGAATTTAGTGGTAAGAGTCTAGGGCAGGTATTCTGTTTTTCCCTCTGCTGAAGCCCCTCAGGGTACACCATGGGGGTGGCTGCAGAGCCTGGTAGCTTGGTGGCAAGCAAGGATCTTGCATCTTGAATTCCCCCACTGCATCTTGAATTCCCCTCAAGGTGCACCATTAGGGACCATGATAGTGGCTGATGATTTGATGGCTTCAATATCCTTTTTCTTATTGAAATGGCAGGTGACATTCTTTGTCAGCGCATTCATTCACAAATACCCCTCAGCACCCACTAGGTCAGACCTGTGCTGCTAAGCCTGCAAGGACTGAGGTAAATAAGGTTTTGGTCCCTGACATCAGGGATCCCTTCTGACCCACAGGGTAGACAAATAAAGGAAGTTGGCGCAAGCTAAGAGCTACAGCAGCTCCAGGCTCAGTCCCAGGGTAGTCCTGGAGGAGGAACAGCTTTTGAGCTATTTTTTTAAACTTAGGTAGAATTGCAACAAGGAAGGGGGCCTTCTTGGCAGAGCAAAGAACATGAAGGGGATGGCATGGCATGGCACTTTTGAAGAAAGTTTAGCATGATAGGAACATGATGGGGGAAAGAGAAACAGATTTGCTCCTGCCTTCTACAAAGACCTATTAATAACTTGGGGGACTTCCCCAGAGGTCCAATGATTAAGAGTCTGTGCTTCCAATGCTGGGAACTTCGGTTCGATCCCTAGTCGGGGAATTAAGATCCTACATGCCGTGCGGCAGGGCCAAAAAGTAATGATAATAAATAAGTTTTAAAAATAAAAAAAAGGAATTGTAGTTTTTTAAAAAAAAAAGAATTTTCAACTTGGCCTTGGGGATACAGCAGAGAACAAGATAAAGTTTAGGTTCGTGATCTAACCTTCTCACACAGGAAGAGAGGAAACAAGCCAACAAGTGAAAACTGTAAAAGAATTTCAGATAAGGGCTAGCAAGAAAACAAAACAGGGTGAAGTGATGGGAAGGGAAATGGACTTTCTTTAGAGAGGTGGTCAGAGACAGCCCTAAAGTGGGGAGAGGACATTAGGAACTGAATGTGATGGAGACAGGTCCAAGGAGAGAGGTTCCAAGGGCGTATGCAAAAGCAAATTTGGAGATGGTGAGGGGACCACTTAACCTCACCCACCAAGATGATGGCTAAGACATCAAGTTTTTAATTCACCACTGATTTTGAAGTTCTGTTCAGGGGGTGATATTGTAACACACTTAAAACATAAGTACATAATCCCTGACAGAATTAAACATCAACTCTTTATACCAATGTTCTAAGGTGTTTATATTAAGATTTTCTGGAGAAAGTTGTTTCACATCACCACCTGTCTAGTTCCCCATGAAAGGGTGTTACCGCGTCCAAGCTCACTCTCCTCACCGAACAAAAGGCCAATGAATCTGAGACATGAGGGGTTGAGGCAAGGGATGCTTTAATCAGGCTGACCCAGAAGATGACAGGCTAGCGCCTCAAAATAACTGTCCAGTCAGGGCCTGGTTGCCAGGTTCTTTTATAGATGAGAGATGAGGGGGAGGTGAGGAAACAAAGTAAAAACACTAGTCAATCCTTGCCAATCCTTGCAAATGTCTTCTAGAATGTCCAGCCTCTGCAGGGAAAGTGTTAGTTCCACTTCCTTATAGCCCTTCACAGGTGGGCAGCTCAGGTTATCTCCTTGTGGCAGATCATTATGTATAAGAAAAGGGTTAAAGTGATCAGTGCAAAGAAATAGAGGAAAATAATAGAATGGGAAAGACTAGTGATCTCTTCAAGAAAATTAGAGATACCAAGGGAACATTTCATGCAAAGATGGGCTCCATAAAGGACAGAAATGGTATGGACCTAACAGAAGCAGAAGATCATTAAGAAGAGGTGACAAGAATACACAGAAGAACTGTACAAAAAAGATCTTCATGACCCAGATAATAACAGTAGTGTGACCACTCACTAGAGCCAGACATCCTGGAATGTGAAGTCAAGTGGGCCTTAAGAAGCTTCACTATGAACAAAGCTAGTGGAGGTGATGGAATTCCAGTTGAGCTATTCCAAATCCTGAAAGATGATGCTGTGAAAGTGCTGCACTCAATATGCCAGCAAATTTGGAAAACTCAATAGTGGCCACAGGACTGAAAAAGGTCAGTTTTCATTCCAATCCCAAAGAAAGGCAATGCCAAAGAATGCTCAAACTACCACACAATTGTACTCATCTTATACTCTAGCAAAGTAAAGCTCAAAATTTTCCAAGCCAGGCTTTGGCAATACATGAACCGTGAACTCCCAGATATTCAAGCTGGTTTTAGAAAAGGCAGAGGAACCAGAGATCAAATTGCCAACATCCGCTGGATCATCGAAAAAGCAAGAGAGTTCCAGAAAAACATCTATTTCTGCTTTATTGACTATGCCAAAGCCTTTGACTGTGTGGATCACAATAAACTGTGGAAAATTCTGAGAGAGATGGGAATACCAGACCACTTGACCTGCCTCCTGAGAAATCTGTATGCAGGTTAGGAAGCAATAGTTAGAACTGGACATGGACCAACAGACTGGTTCCAAATAGGAAAAGGAGTACGTCAAGGCTGTATATTGTCACCCTGCTTATTTAACTTATATGCAGAGTACATCATGAGAAACACTGGGCTGGAAGAAGCACAAGCTGGAATCAAGATTGTTGGAAGAAATATCAATAACCTCAGATATGCAGATGACACCACCCTTATGGCAGAAAGTGAAGATGAACTAAAGAGCTTCTTAAGGAAAGTGAAAGAGGAAAGTGAAAAAGTTGGGTTAAAACTCAACATTCAGAAAATGAAGATCATGGCATCTGGTCCCATCACTTCATGGCAAATAGATGGAGAAACAGTGGAAACAGTGTCAGACTTTCATTTTTTGGGCTCCAAAATCACTGCAGATGGTGACTGCAGCCATGAAATTAAAAGACACTTACTCCTTGGAAGGGAAGTTATGACCAACTTAGACAGCATATTGAAAAGCAGAGACATTACTTTGCCAACAAAGGTCCATCTAGTCAAGGCTATGGTTTTTCCAGTAGTCAAGTATGGATGTGAGAGTTGGACTATAAATAAAACTGAGGGCCAAAGAATTGATGTTTTGAACTGGTGTTGGAGAAGACTCTTGAGAATCCCTTGGACAGCAGGGAGATCCAACCAGTCCATCCTAAAGGAAACCAGTCCTGAATATTAATTGGAAGGACTGATGCTGAAGCTGCAACTCCAATACTTTGCCCACCTGATGTGAAGAACTGACTCAATTGAAAAGACCTGATGCTGGGAAAGATTGAAGGTGGGAGGAGAAGGGGACAACAGAGGATGAGATGGTTGGATGGCATCACCAACTCAATGGACATGAGTTTGAGTAAACTCTGGGAGTTGGTGATGGACAGGGAGGTCTGGCATGCTGTAGTCCATGGGGTCGCAAAGAGTCAGAAACAACTGGACGACTGAACTGATCTTAACTGAAAGGCACAGAAACAGATCCAGTGTAAATTTAAAATTAATCCTTCCCAGTTATAAGGAGGTCAGGATTGATCATTTATAATCCAAAGAGGACTAAAGAAGAAAATGATAGCTTCATATCTAGAGTGGAAAGGATCTTAAAACTGGTCTATTCTAACCCTCCTCCTTCATCCCATTTCACAGATGGAGAAGAGAAGAATCGTATCGGGTCATAAACTAAATCAATGGCAAAGTTGGAACCAGAGAGAAGCCAGGCTTCCTGACTTCCAGGTTTAATGGTTTTGCTAAGTTTGGGTTTTTATTTTTAAAAGAAAAGCTCAGGCTTTTAGCCAATATTAGTCTACACAACTGGACTAAAAATGGATATTCACCATTCTCTTCTATTTTAATTTAAACAGAATCACACACAAGAGAGGGACAGTTACACAAGTGAACAGTGAAGAGTCTTGGTGTCTATTAAACACACTTGTAACTATCTTTTCTCGGCCCCAATTCCTCCTACGGGCTCAGAAACAGCCCTTGCTGTCGAAGCCATTTCCTGTATATGCAACTTCAGACTTGGGAAAATCAAACCTAAAGTAAATAATTATTGTGCTATGGAACAGGTGACCTTACTGTGGAAGTACCTCTTACTCTTAGCCAAGGAGTCTGCCCATTTTTCTTCATCAGAGCACAGTAGCCATTAGAATGTATTATATTTGCCTTGAAGGAGTTGAAAAACCTTTCCCACCCCCTTTCCATATGGACAATGAAGAAAACATTTTGCCTTGAGAAGCTTCTGGCATTTTCCTATTCCCGGTTGTGATCCACACAGTCAGCCTGAGAAAAGCTAGTGTCAGGCAGACTATTTTGGTACCTTTAATCCCAGAGCTGAAAAAGGCATAGTTACATCAAGTCAAAGGAGAGAGATTGAACCACAAGTTGTATTCCAAGTGGGTCCCATCGAATTTTGTGGTGGAAAGTGAGTCCCGCCTCTTACACAGGCTTTGTGGGTTAATTCATAAACGCCCTGGAGCTTTCTCCGTGTGATTAAAGTCACCAAGAAGCTTCATGATTGAAAACTCCACTTTGCCCAGGATTTATTTAGCTATTCCTCTGACAAACTCTCGCTGACTCTGCAGCTCCGGTGGGAATTGTATGAGGAAATTTACCCATAAGTCACAAAGCCAAGCTGATATGACAAGCGGAGGAGAGCCATCTGGCAAATTGTTTGTAAGATACTTTCCTTGTGTTTGTTAAATCTTATTTCCTTTTAAGTCACTTACCAGGAGACCTAACACACATGGTCTAACCACTTCTGAAAGTCCCCCCAAAGCTTTCTGAGTGGGTATAAAATGCAGACTTAGGAAGGAAAACCTAGATTCTTTCAAATGTTAGAATTCTTGATTGTGATGTTATGCAAAAGATGTGGGCATTATGAGATGGACTCAGAAGCTTCCATTACTTCCAATAATTGACACACAAAAAAACAAACAGCTTTTTCTTTTTTTTTTTTTGGAGTCAAACTGCTTTCCTTAAAGTTTACAAGAGGTTGCGAAGAAGGGGAAAGAGAAAGTTACACACACACATACACACACAGCTTTATGAGGGCAGAACCAGACTTCTAAGATGGTCATCCTACAGTACATCAATTCACCTGGGATGATTTTTATTTGTGAAAATTGAAAGGCCTCAAGCTTCCATTCTAGCTGATAGTGGGTAGGGAGCAAAAACTATTAGGAAAAATCTAACCAAGCTCAAGATCATGGCATCCGGTCCCATCACTTCATGGGAAATAGATGGGGAAACAGTGGAAACAGTGTCAGACTTTATTTTTCTGGGCTCCAAAATCACTGCAGATGGTGACTGCAGCCATGAAATTAAAAGACACTTACTCCTTGGAAGGAAAGTTATAACCAACCTAGATAGCATATTCAAAAGCAGAGACATTACTTTGCCAACAAAGGTCTATCTAGTCAAGGCTATGGTTTTTCCAGTAGTCATGTATGGATGTGAGAGTTGGACTGTGAAGAAGGCTGAGCGCCGAAAAATTGATGCTTTTGAACTGTGGTGTTGGAGAAGACTCTTGAGAGTGCCTTGGACTGCAAGGAGATGCAACCAGTCCATTCTGAAGGAGATCAGCCCTGGGATTTCTTTGGAAGGAATGATGCTAAAGCTGAAACTCCAGTACTTTGGCCACCTCATGCAAAGAGTTGACTCACTGGAAAAGACTCTGATGCTGAGAGGGATTGGGGGCAGGAGGAAAAGGGGATGACAGAGGATGAGATGGCTGGATGGCATCACTGACTCAATGGACATGAGTCTGGGTGAACTCCGGGAGTTGGTGATGGACAGGGAGACCTGGCGTGCTGCAATTCATGGGGTCGCAGAGTCGGACATGACTGAGTGACTGAACTGAACTGAACTGAACCAGGCTCAGAGGCATCTTTAATTAGTACTCCATTTCATTTCATAGCACAGTTTACTTCTCTCTGGTTGTTCTCTTTGGGCCCTGGTGCTATAAAATGCTAAAGGACTTTATCTAACTAGGTCCTCTGAGGTTTCCCAATCCTTCTATCTGACTTGGGTAGGTCTCACGATGACTTCATTAGCGAAGGTCGGTTTGGGTTTGGAAGAGCATAATTGAGCTTTGCATCCCACTCTACAGCCAGCCCGGCACCCCCAGGGCCTGCCCCTTTCCCTGTGGCTGGTCCCCTCCCCACACCAGGACTGCAGCTGGGGCCCCTCTCAGGCTCAGCTGCTCCTACTGACTGCTCAGCTGCTGGTGGGGAGTTGGGGTGTTGACAGCTGTGGTTGTCCAGAGGTCCTACAGAGAGATAGAGATGCCAGGAGTAGAGACCTACAAAGCAGATGAAATGTGTTTTAGCAAACCGAGGTGGTGTCAGATGAAGAATTTACAAAACAGGAGTCCCCAGCCCAAGGTGAATGAAGGGTTTTAGTAGCGTCTCCAGCATCCATCTGTCCCCTGCGTGCAGGAGGCTCCATTACCTAGCTGCTCACTCTGATTCTTCATAAATCTCCCCCACTCCAGGCTGATCCTCATGAGTCCTTTAGCATTGGGAAAACAATAAGAAAAGATGCTGGTTATATCCTCAAATACCTCCCGGCGAGGATCTCAGGGGGGAAACTGCTGCTGCTACTGCTAGGTCACTTCAGTCGTGTCCGACTCTGTGTGACCCCATAGACGGCAGCCCACCAGGCTTTCC
This sequence comes from Tragelaphus eurycerus, assembly GCA_935064755.1. Classification (NCBI taxonomy): domain Eukaryota; kingdom Metazoa; phylum Chordata; class Mammalia; order Artiodactyla; family Bovidae; genus Tragelaphus; species Tragelaphus eurycerus. The sequence continues at coordinate 1,884,827 of CAKXYN010000034.1, read as the reverse complement.
CGTCCCTGGGATTCTCCAGGCAAGAACACTGGAGTGGGTTGCCATTTCCTTCTCCATTGCATGAAAGTGAAAAGTGAAAGTGAAGTCGCTCAGTCGTGTCCGACTTTAGCGACCCCATGGACTGCAGCCTACCAGGCTTCTCCATCCATGGGATTTTCTTGGCAAAAGTACTGGAGTGGGGTGCCATTGCCTTCAGGGGGAAAGTCCAGTCTCAAATCAGGGACTGTACATTTTCTTGGACTTCCCTTGTAGCTTAGTTGGTAAACAATCTGCCTGCAGTGCAGGAGACCAGGGTTCGATCCCTGGGTCGGGAAGATCCCCTGGAGAAGGAAATGGCAACCCACTCCAGTATTCTTGCCTGAAGAATCCCATGGACAGAGGAGTCTGGTGGGCTACAGGCCATGGGGTCGCAAAGAGTCGGACACGACTGGGTGGCTAAACCAGCAGCACCACATTTTCTTACTTCACCTGCTCCATCTTTTCAGTGAGAATAGAGCCCACCCACATCTCCTGACTGCATTTTTACTACACCTGCAACCTTAACTTTAGAGAAAAATAATTTGTTTATTTTTAAAGAAAGATATCTATAAATATGATAAATTAGATGAATTGGGACTTTTAAAAATAGAATCAGTTTTGTTTCAAATAAAATAACCAAGATCTAGATTTTTTAAAAAGGTTAATGTTTTTCTGTTATTTTATTTTTTATAATTTATTTATTTAGACCACTCCAGACAGCTTGTTGGAGAAGGCAATGGCAACCCACTCCAGTACTTTTGCCTGGAAAATCCCATGGACAGAGGAGCGTGGTAGGCTGCAGTTCATGGGGTCGCACAGAGTCGGATACGACTGAGCGACTTCACTTTCACTTTTCACTTTTATGCATTGGAGAAGGAAATGTCAACCCACTCTAGTGTTCTTGCCTGGAGAATCCCAGGGACGGGGAGCCTGGTGGGCTGCCGCCTATAGGGTCGCACAGAGTCGGACACAACTGAAGCGACTTGGCAACAGCAGCAGCAGCAGGCAGCTTGTGGGACTGAATCCACGAAGTGCAGAGTCTTAACCACTGGACCACCAAGGAAATCCTAAGACCTTCTTGCCTGGAGAATCCCAGGGACAGAGGAGCCTGCTGGGCTGCCGTCTATGGGGTCGCACAGAGTCGGACACGACTGACACAACTTAGCAGCAGCAGCAGCAGACTTTTTTATGAAGGCTCCTCAAGACAGCTTGGGTTTCCCTGGTGGCTTATATGGTAAAGAATCTGCCTGCAAGGCTGGAGACTTGGGTTCGATCCCTAAGATAGGAAGATCTCCTGGAGAAGGAACTGGTAACCCACTCCAGTATGCTTTGCCTGGAGAATTTCATGGACAGAGGAGCCTCACTGGCTACAGTCCATGGGGTCCCAAAGAGTTGGATATGACTGAGCGACTAACACTTTCACTTTCAAGATAGCTTGGTGCCTACAATGCATGGTGAAAAGTTACTTTTCCAGCAACTTTGTGCCGTTGTATAGTTAATTTTTTAGTAATCTATGTTGGTAAGGGCTAGAAATAGTCTGATGACCTAAATCCTGAATTTGTTGTATTCGACTGGTGCTCTCACTTATTTTCAAAGCAAATAAATGTCATCCCATTTGCTCCTCTCATCCGTAATCTGAGGAGATCAAAAGACTAAACTGAAACCCAGGTGTGGTCTGTCTCACAGGAGTGGTGTGGACTCCAGTTTTCTGTTTATTCAATGTTTACAGTTTCACTGGCCTCCCACGGAGACGCTCCAGGTCACTTTCCCAGCCACAAAATCAAATCGCAACTACATCCATTCACAGGAGATGCTGAGTGACCTCAAGGTGGGAAGCTTTTCCTCCCCTGTGCTCCCTCTCAACCCCCTGGTCAGGTCAAAAGAGTGAGTCAGTAGAAGATAGAAACAGGAACAAGAAGAAACCAGCATCTCTCTGCTGCGTCTTCCCCTGGTTGCGATGATGCCTGTCCCTCCCAGCCCTCCCCTACTCCGCCGTGTCCAACCCCAAATGATCAGTTCTCAACAAATCAGATTTTAAGAGGTAGAATAGAACACAGACTCCCAGAGTAGTGGGGCGACGAGACCAGACAGTTTACCAAGGTGGTGGTCACAGTTGAGAAATCACAAGAGCACCAACACAAGGTGCTTCTTCATTCTTGGAATTTAGAGAAAAAAAATTTACATCACAGAGTCTTCCACACACAAAGCTGTGATGTTAAAGGTCCTGGTAAGTGATATGCACGTTAAGAGAGGAGGGTTAACACAGGAAAAGAAAGCAGAGTGCAGTCCCCCATCCCCCACCTCACACACTGGGACCTAGCTGCATGGTGACCTTGAAGGGGTCTTTAGGAATACAAGTATTTAAACTTGGATGGTGGGATAAAGAAACAGTTGCTATTTATCCAAGGCATTTGTTTCTTTTTCCTTTACTTTACACACAATGTAACAGGTCCCTGAATTAGTTGGGAAATTTATACAAAGTATCCAAAACAGATGAAATTCATGATAAGTGTTGGGATGGAAGGGCAACTAGGAGAATGACCGTAGGCCCAGCAATCCCACGTCTAGAGATTCATCCTAAGACATAACTGAACAAAGATGTATCTGTACCTTTGTGTCATTTATTTATAACAGCAAAAAAAAAAAAAAAAAAAAAAAAAAACCAACAAAACTATGAATAAGACACAAGTTAAATAAATTGTGGTATATCCACAGAACAGATTACTATGCTGCTGCTGCTGCTGAGTTGCTTCAGTCGTGTCCGACTCTGTGCAACCCCAGAGACAGAAGTCCACCAGGCTCCCCCATCCCTGGGATTCTCCAGGCAAGAACACTGGAGTGGGTTGCCATTTCCTTCTCCAATGCATGAAAGTGAAAAGTGAAAGTGAAATCGCTCAGTCATGCCCGACTTAGCGACCCCATGGACTGCAGCCTACCAGCCTTCTCCATGGGATTTTCCAGCCAAGAGTACTGGAGTGGGGTGCAATTGCCTTCTCCACAGATTACTATGGAGCCATTTAAAAACATCAGTGTTAATTTTTTTTTTTTTTTTAAATAAGAGACTTCCGTGATGGTCCAGTGGTTAAGACTTAGCCTTCCAAGGCATGGGATGTGGGTTTGATCCCTGGTCAAGCAGCTAAGATCCCACATGCTTCACAGCCAAAAAGCCAAAATGTAAAATATAAGCAATATTGCAAAAGAAAAAATTTTAGTAAAAATAAAAACAATAGAATGAAAATGACATTGAAAATTTACCTAGTGACAAGGTTAGATTCTACAACATGTACATTTTAAAAGTAATAGCATTTATAGCATGACTCCATGGCCAGAAAAATAGGCACATATGTGTATGGTTAAATTTTTTCCTCCCCCAAATGTACCCATTATATTTATATTGAAAAGATTAGAAGAACACACACTGAAATGGTAATGTCAATTACGGGTGGGGGTGGGATTCTTCTTTCTATGCAGAATGGCTTTATTGTCAACTTTTTGTATTGAAGCATATGCACAGATCAAATCAGATCAGTCGCTCAGTCGTGTCCGACTCTTTGTGACCCCATGAATCGCAGCACGCCAGGCCTCCCTGTCCATCACCAACTCGCAGAGTTCACCCAGACTCACGTCCATCGAGTCAGTGATGCCATCCAGCCACCTCATCCTCTGTCGTCCCCTGCTCCTCTTGCCCTCAATCCCTCCCAGCATCAGAGTCTTTTCCAATGAGTCAACTCTTCACATGAGGTGGCCAAAGTACTGGAGTTTCAGCTTTAGCATCAGTCCTTCCAAAGAAATCCCAGGGCTGATCTCCTCAAAATGGACTGGTTGGATCTCCTTGCAGTCCAAGGTACTCTATGGAGTCTTCTCCAACAGCACAGTTCAAAAGCATCAATTCTTCAGTGCTCAGCCTTCTTCACAGTCCAGCTCTCACATCCATACATGACCACAGGAAAAACCATAGCCTTGACTAGGCGAACCTTTGTTGGCAAAGTAATGTCTCTGCTCTTGAATATGTGATCTAGGTTGGTCGTAACTTTCCTTCCAAGGAGTAAGCGTCTTTTAATTTCATGGCTGCAGTCACCATCTGTAGTGATTTTGGAGCCCAGAAAAATATGCACGGGCACACACAAAACCAATTTTCACTGGTAAGAGAGCGAGACCTGGGCCTCTGTCTGAGGTGTCAGTGCTCCAGGGCACACGTGCTGTGCAAACCTGCTCCTGGGGTGACACGTGCTGGTCCTCTCTGAGCAGCACACGCTGACTCCTCGATGCCAAGGAGGAAGGAGGCACCCAGCATTTGCTATTGTCCCCAGCTGCTTTATGGGACAGATGTCAAGATTTGTAATTCTGGTCACTCCTCAGAGGAAAATAAAAAACAGCAAATGAGTCAGAGACACTGCTACCTGCCAGGACAAAGAAAATAAGCCCCCAACCTCAAATACACTCCTCTGCACTTGAATGCTGTATCACTTTTCCCTGGGATCAAGTTCAAAGTGATGAAAGAGATTCTGAAGATTACTCCAGGTTTCTGAGGTACAAAGATCAGATAAAGTATGGCTGTATGTGAGTAAAAACAACAGAAAAAGAGAAAAGGTTGTCTTGTGACATTTTAAGAGGACACGGCCTTCCTTTTCTTTCTGTCTGGACGTCCCCACCTCCACCAAGTAGTTTAAATTAAGACCATCCTGTTTCTATTATTTCTTCAAACAAGGACCAGACAGGCAGATAAAACCTCTCCAAGGAGGTATAGGACGTCGTGGGTGGCTAGGTGAGGGAGACACAGAAAACAGAGAAACAGGAACAGAAGGAAAGGCAGACCCTAGTATGCAAGCTAGGTTGGAAGCGTTTATTTTATTCAGCTGAAAAGTGAAGACACAGTGCGAGGCTCCAATTCTGAAAGCCCGGTGCATCCAAGGGCTTCCCCAGTGGCTCAGTGGTAACGAACCTGCCTGCCAGTCCAGGAGACACAGGAGACGTGGGTTCGATCCCTAGTTTGGGAAGATCTCCTGAAGAAGGGAATGGCAACCCACTCCAATTTTCTTGCCTGGAGAATCCCAGGGACAGAGGAGCCTGGCAGGCTACCATCCATAGGAGTCAGACATGACTGAAGCCCTTATACAAATATGCTATGCCTGGTGCATCTAGAACCCACAACTTAATAAGAAAGAGGGGGATTTCCCTGGAGAGCCAACAGTTAGGCCTGCGCTTCTACTGTAGGGGCCGCAGGTTTGGTCCATGGTTGGGGAAATTCAGATCCCACCTGCCACGCGGCCAGCCAAATAAATCAATAAAATTTTTAAAAAATAAGGAAGAGGGAAGGAGAGAGGGGACAGAAAATCAGTGTGTGTCTCCGGGGGGAGTGTAAAGCAATGAACTCCATCGGTTTAACGGGGTGTGAAAGAGACTTGAAGAATCATCCAGACTTCACAGGGGAGGGGGTGAAAGATGGAAACAGAACAGCCCTCCAGACCCTCTGCAACAGAGGAGATGCTCTTTCTGGAAGCCAGGCAAGGGATGAGGATGCCACAGGTGAGGCCAGGTCAGGCCCTGGGGAGGGTGTGGTCTACCTGGCTGGTGGCGGGGAGGGGGCAGGAAATGGATATTCCGACATCAAAGGCTGTAATGTGCTCAGGGACAGGACCGCATAAAGGCCTTTACCTCTCAAAAGTCAGAGAGAGGGGATGGAGGGGGAGGAAGTTTGGGGGTGGGGTGGAGGGGGGATTTGGGGGCAGTAGCGGAGATGGTTCAGGAAAGGAAAGAGGCTAACAGCCGCTCATCACTCTCAATTTCCTTTCCTGCTCCCTATGCGCATACACCACCCTAAGAAATAACTTCCTCTCTAAATGACTCTCTTGACCAGGGGCCTTATCTAGCTCACTGACATGATTTTATCAACATTTTAAAAATCAGTTTCAAAAAAGAGTGCTTGGACAAAGTCCAGCTAGCAGTTTATGAAGTCACACATTTCCCCCGGCCACATGCTACCATCCTGCAAAGTATGTTTTATTAGCCCTGATTTTGACTGGAAGACCTTCAGAGAATTTAAGGAGCTTAACCAGGTCAGAAGGCAATGGCACCCCACTCCAGTACTCTTGCTTGGAAAATCCCATGGACAGAGGAGCCTGTTAGGCTGCAGTCCATGGGGTCACTAAGAGTCGGATACGACTGAGAGACTTCACTTTCACTTTTCACTTTCATGCATTGGAGAAGGAAATGGCAACCCACTCCAGTGTTCTTGCCTGGAGAATCCCAGGGATGGGGGAGCCTGGTGGGCTGCCGTCTCTGGGGTCGCACAGAGTCGGACACGACTGAAGTGACTTAACAGCAACCAGGTCACAGAGCATAATGAGGGGTAGAGCTGAGTTGTGCATCCAAGTTGTCACATGCTCTGACATCCTTGGTAAAGTCATAGGGTCTTAAGGTTAAAATCTGAAAGGTGTGAAGAAGTGGAGATCGCCAGTACCCAGGTCATAATGGTCAGAAAGTCTTTTGAAACCACCTCAGTGTAACCTAGCCATAGTCACTTGGGTGGCCAATATGGAAAAGTGGAGTCTGTTCTGTTAGGTCCTTCCCTGCAAACAAGTTCTGCCATATGAATGCACAGAAGGTCTTCTATTTTTCTGATTGTGAAATGAACATATGACACATTATTTCAATTGAAAAAGCAGAATCTTTTTAAAGTGTAAAGTAATAATTAAAAAAGCATTTTAAAGCAGCACTTTGTTTCATTTATGAAATGCTTCTAATACAGTGTCTGCTTCTTAGTTAACATTATTATATACTCAACCCCGAAAGGTTTTGTTGCAGGAAAGCGGACCCCTTCCAGGGCCCGAAACTGGGCTCTCCTCTAACACTCGGAAATGAATTGTCCGAGGAGACACATGTGCTGACAAAGCAAGAGATTTTATTGGGAAAGGGCACCCGGGTGGAGAGCAGTAGGGTAAGGGAACCCAGGAGAACTGCTCTGCCCCATGGCTCGTGGTTCGCAGTCTCGGGTTTTACGTTGATGGGATTAGTTTCCGGGTGGTCTTTGGCCAATCATTCTAATTCAGAGTCTTTCCCGGTGGCGCATGCATCGCTCAGCCAAGATGGATGCTAGTGAGAGGGATTCTGGGAAGTGGACGGACACGGGGTGTCTCCTTTTGACCTTTCCCGAACTCTTCCTGTTGGTGGTGGCTTATTAGTTCCGTATTCCTTATCAGGATCTCCTGTCATAAAACAACTCATGCAAATGGTTACTATGGTGCCTGGCCAGGGTGGGCGGTTTCAATCAGTGTGATGCCCTAACAGTTTGATGATCATGGATTTGTTGCTGAGGAAACTGACCAGTCTGGAGAGGCCGCTGGGCACCTTTCAGGAAGAGGGCCCTAGAGATGATACCCCTGTGTTCTTCCAGGTCCCTGCTGACCTCTGAGAAGGCGCAGCCCACACCTCTGAGCAAACTCTCCGGGCAGGATCGTCTCAGAGCCCTGCAAAACAGGCTGGCTGGAGAGGTCCTATTAATACAACTGTTGTGCCAATGTGCTAATAAACCTTTGGCTGCTTGGCAGAACTTAGCCTAAGACTGGCTTTCCTTGTCACTGGGACACCACTGTGGGGGCCCAACCCACTTATCTCTGCTCCCCAGATTCTCAGCATTCTTCGAGGTCATCCTGCCATCTGCCCCAATGGTCAGTCTGACTTCAGTGCATCACCAATAGTCCCCTGAAAAGGAAGGCGGGTGGGCAAAGTCGGAATCTGGGGCCAGATCCGTCTTCTCCAAGCCCCCAACCTCTAGAAAGAAAGGATGAAGGCCAAAACGAACAAACAGACCAACGGTTCTGTCAGTCAACAAGGACGGAAAAAGCCCTTTTTATTGACTGAACTATCTTTAATCTTCAGGATCTTCCATAAAGTGAATCCTTAGAAATCCTCCTCTCGCCCTAAGTTCTTTAAAGGTCAGGCTGAATATGTATGCCACTGTAAGTCCGAACAGGAAATAAAGGATGTTCAGTTTAGAGTATGTACTTATGTAAAACTCAGTGCTTGGCCCACAAAATGGAGGCGGGGGGAGGGGATGGAAACCACGGACACAAGTTTCTCAGTGTTCCTCTTCAAAAGGTCAACTTTATTTTAACTCTGTGTCCCTGGGTCCAGCCAGGGAAACGCACCCTCCTCGTTCACGTGGTATAAGACTCCAGGCTGCTGCCGTTTCAAGCAGTCAGATTGTCCCAATCATCTTTGTTGATTTTTTGCCCTTTGCTTATTTTTAGCCCTGAAAGGATGAGAATTTCCTATCCCTCCACCATCCTCTCAAGGTGGTGGGGCCTTGTTTGTATTATCAACAAGGATAGAAAGCAGAAAATCTTTCAGAGTTTTTTTTTTTTTTTTTCCCATCTACACTGACAGTTGACTAAAAGCATTTCCGAATTGGACCCTAAAAAAGAAACATCAGGAGCAGGAAAATCGCCTTGATAGGAACGTTGCTGTCTTTAAAACATGCGTGTGAGTCTTCAAAACACAGGAACTCGATGCTAGAGATGGCTGTGAATATTTCCCCTCCATGCATTTATAGGGATGAGACTGGTGGGTAAAATAGCTAGCTAGTGGGAAGCTGCTGATTAGCACAGGAAGCTCAACTCGGTGCTCTGTGACGACCTAGATTGTCAGAATGGCACAGGAGGCAGGGTGGCGAGGGAGATGGGGCAAAAGTTCAAGAGGGAGAGGACATATGTGTACTTATAGCTGATTCAAGTTGTTGTACATCAGAAACTAACACAGTATTGTAAAGCAATGATACACCAACAAAAATAAATAAATATGGCAATGAGAACCAGTGGGATCAAGGTTTTGAACTTGTGATGCTAGAAGCATAGGTTTTGGAGCTGGAAAGGCGGTGCTTAGAGATTGTTTAATCCAGCGTTCTCATTGCACAGGTGAGGAAACAGGCTGATCGGAAGCCCTATAAATAGCTAGGTGCACAACCAGAAGGATTCAAGAGTTTGGAATCTTACATCATTTTTCCACTATGACTTCCTGGAAGCTAAAGTGCCTGTGGGTTCCAGGACAAGTGAAAGAGTTGGGTCATCACAGGCCCAACTCTAGATCCTTAGATACTAATCCTCCTGTGAGTCACAGTAGAGTCAGAGGACCCAGGAAACATCCTTTTGCCCAGCCTTCCTTTGAAACCTTTTGTTCCTGCCTGAAACGACTTGAAGTTATGAAGACTTGTCATTTAAGGGAACATATTTATCCCTGCCTTGGGACAGACCCACTGAACTGAGGACGTGGTTTCTATCCCTTGTAAAATCAACTTTCCATCAATGGGCACGTGTCTGGTTTCCTGAAGAGCTGAGCTATTGGAACCCATGGCTGGGGGAGAGGAAAAGCTCTCCTTCTCCCGGCTTTGCTGGATACCTTGAAGGACACGTGAGCCTGAAGCAGCCATGGAAAGGGAGGGGGCAGGGCATTCTAGAGGCAGTGGGTCCCTGGGGATCTCCAGGCAAATTTCTCAGTTGTAAATGGGTGGATTCCTGTGCTTGGGTCTACCAGGAATGAAAATGAAAGAGCTAACATATAGGGCCTGGGGGCAAGAGCTAGAAACCAGCTTATTTTAACTTTCTTCTGGAAACTCTTAACCTCCTCATCCTTATCTCCAGGCCTTCCCAGTGGACCTTGCTCTGTGTTTTACACTGACTCTTTGTCCCTGTACCCTGGTGAGTGTGTCTTTCCAGGAAGCAAGTTTACTGTGGAAGCCACGATGGTCCAAAAGGAAGAGAACCTAGTGATTGTCACTCCACAGTGTGTTTACTTCTTTTCATTTATTCGACATATACATTCTGAACACTTACCCTGTACTAGGAGCTGAGCTTAGCACTGAGGCTCTCGGATGAACAACCCCTGTTTTCCCTGCTCACATTCTGTCTTATGCCTGGTGGAGCTGATTAGGGGTGAGCATTATCCCTCATCTCTTAATCTAAGCTCAGAGACTAGGCTGCACATTTCTCCACCTTCCACTCATTCAACAAAGACTTATCGATTCTCTCCTATGTTCAAACCACTGCAGTGGTCCATGGAAGAATCAGGGGGGCATCCTGTCCTCACTGTCTTTGAGGAAAGATGATCATATCAAAATAGAACACTCATCTGGGTTTTTTCCAGTTTGAGGCTATTATGAGAAAAGCTGCTATAAATATACTTGTGGGATTCTTTTTACAGACATACGTCTTCATTTATCTTGGACAAATATGTTATGGGGGAAGGTCCTTTATTGAGTGAACAGATATATTGTGGTATCTGCATCTCATGGAATATTACTCAGAAATAAAAAGGAATGAACTACTGATACTTACAGTGTCATGGAAGAATCCAAAAAATACATAACGATGGGCATAAGAGGCCAGGCACAAAAGAGTTCATTCTGTATGATTCTATTTATAGAAAGTTCTAGATCAGGCACAATGAATCTATGGTGAGAGAAATTAGGACAGTAGTTGCTTCAGGCGGGGGAGGATGGACCGGGAAAGATACACAGGAGAAAATTCTCCAATTTGTCTGGGGTGGTAGTTCTACCTATGTACACAGTTGTCAAAGCTTACCATACTGTACACTCAAAATCTGTGTACTCTGTATATGTAAATTATGCATCAATAAATATTTAATTTAAAAAAAGACCCCCACAAATCTGCAGAGGGAATTCATTTATATCCAGAATAAACATGGCAAGAGGCTAAATTTGACAGTTGGTGCTAGTTATATATACGTTTGTCAGTTATTGTATTATTTGTGAACTTTTCTGCGTGCTTGAAAAAATTCACAGTAAAAATATTGTTTTAATTAAAAAACAAAAAAATAGCTATAGAATAATCAAACCCCCAAGTGAGAAGGGATCCCAGAGGTCATTTAACTCAACTTCCAACCTTGAACTTGGATCCCCTTAAAACATCCCTGTTAGATGCTCTCCCAGACTCAGCTGGAGCACATGGATGGAAGGAGTGTGCATACTGCCTCCTGGGGCAGCTTGTTCCAAAACCGCAATGATGGGTGCAGCAGCCAAGGAGGTAGAGAGACGAGGTGTCTTGGACATTGAGACGGCAAAGGGAGGGCCCCCAGGAGAGCCCACCCTTCTTAGGAGCCGGGTCATTTGAGAATGACCATCCATTGAGCCCTTCCTCAGAGCCTCTGTTGGAGATGCAACCATGAGCAAACTGGCCACACCCTTGCAGGTTGCAGAACTGCAGCCAATAGCTTGGTCAGACTCGGGTTCTTTCCTCTCTGCCATACACCCTCCTTGTCTGCTAGTACTGACCCAACTCCAGGGCTTCTTGGGTGAGCTGATTTGGAAGAAAGGGGCAGGGCAAGGAGGGAGAGAGAAGACTTGGAGCCTGGCCTGGAGTAAAAGCTGAGAGGCCAGGCTGCATGCTGGCCACATAATGAGAGAACCTCCTCTGCTCCATCCAGGACACAGGCAAGGTGAAAAGAATCTTCTGGAAACCGCTGTTCAAAATACGAAGGCATTTTCTTCATGCCACCTAGAGCATGCAGCAGAGGGGCGGGAGCTATTTTGGACAGAGCTCGCAGTGCAGCTGAGCGACTCTGCTAGCTGTACCCTCCTCTCTCAGCTGTCACTGGGGAAGGCAGGTTTCTGGGGACCCTATGAGCCCAACTGGTTCTGTGTCAACCTCTCCCTGCCCAGAATCAGGTTAAGGGACAGCCGCAGGCTACCTTTGCCATCACTTAGAGTTCTAAGGTTGCCAGCAATGGAAGACAACTCCAGATAATCTAGGCAAGAAAACCAATGTACTGGAGAATACAGAGTGGTTCCCAGCATAGGAGAAAGAACTGAATAATCAAGCAGGAAAAGGACAGGAACCAGGGCCACTTGGGATGTGAGTAGCAGAATCCTATCAACAGGCCCGCTGGGACAAATCCACATAGCTGATCTCATGCGTACTCAAGAGACAGGCGCTCTGAGAAGCCACCTTGATGTGTCCATCACAGGCAGGCAGCTGGATTGACAACCCCACCACGACTGAGGGAAAGCTCATTTCCCCAGACGAAAATCATGGTGCTGTGGCTCAAAGAGGAAACACGGGGCCGGTGCGACGCCTGGCCTTGTTCCACCATCATCTGCCGCAGGGCAACTTCCAAGTGACAGCGCATTACGGAGCATCATCGTCCGCTGTGCCCGAAGGCACCCACCAGCCCTCAGCTTCCCCGCTGTCCCCTCCCGTGTAGTCTCCCGGCTTGGACCTCAGATACTGAGCACAGGAGTAGACAGTGTGGATTCCAGACTGTACCTTTCCCCAAACCCACCAGCCAAATGATGCTCACAAGTGTGAGTTTCCCAGGCCCCCCAGTTCAGATGAACCTAAATTCAAGTTGATGGGGGCTTGTCCCTGAGCATCACTGGAATGAGCTTCCTGAGTTACCTCTGTCTCACATGGCTGGGCCCCCAGCAGGGCCTTAGGGAGGTCTTCTGTTACTCCAGGAGGCTGTGATGGGGGCTTAGAGGGTCGAAGAAGCCCACGTTCTGCATCCAGGCTGACTCCCAAGATGAGCAGGATCAGAAGGTAGGACCAGGTTGGGGGAGGAGACAGCAGCAGGGACTGCAGGACACGGAGGACGGGGTGTCCAGTGGGGCCAGATCAGCTTAGGGCTGGATTTCTCCAACAGCTGGCTAAGCTCATTCATTCACCTGCTAAAATGTGAACTCCTGAAGGGCAGCGTCTCTAGCTGGCTTTGTTAACTGCTCGGCCTTCACCACCTACAGCAGCATCCGGCCCGTTTGGGAGACAGAAGTGCTTATAGCTTCAAGGGGTAACACCGTGTCGGCTCCTTTGCTTGGGATCCTCTCCCTCTGAGGCTGAGGTGCCTGTAAAGAGGGGCTGGAAAGGCCGTCAGAGGTGGCCCAGGGACAGGCCCAGGCAGCCGGCCAGCTGCTCCGCAGGCTCAGAGCTGGATGAGTCAGACGCTCGGCCTTCAGCACTGAGCCCAAGAGGCTGTGACGTGGCCCGCCGGCCCCTCTGGGCAGCAGCTCGCAGCAGAAACACGCACACAGACGCACACGGGAGCCCAGGGCTGAAGCCTGCAGGCCGGAAGGAGAGCAGGAGGCTTATGTAAGAGATGAAGGACCGGGTTTGAGGCCGCTGTCCTCGGCCACTACGCCCGGGCTGCCTTTCTTCCTGCCACTCTAGAGGGTGTGATGAAAAGGAGGGGAAAAAATATCCTGTGGCTGAAAAACCTTCATTCACTGAGCTTGAGAGACAAATGCTCATTTAACTCAAGCCCCCCTCCACCAGGGCTTCCCAGGTGGCATCAGTGCTAAAGAACCCACATGACAATACAGGAACAATAAGAGATGTGGGTTCGATCCCTGGGAAGATCTCATGGGGGAGGAAATAGCAACCCACTCCAGTATGCTTGCCTGGAGAACCCCGTGGACAGAGGAGCCTGGTGGGTCACAAAGAGTGGGACTGAAGGGACTTGGCAGGCACACCCCCGTCCCCTAGGCACTAAAAGGGACCTCCCACTGCACCCAGCTGGGCTGATGGGCCTTAAAGCCACAGTCTCCTTGGAGATGCCCTTTGCAGGGGCGGATTCCATCCTGGTGTCCTGTGCAGCCCTGTTTGCCAGCCCACCCCCATTGGTGTTTGGGGTCTGGTGATACGGTCCCTAACGCAGTCCCCTCTTGGCTTTCTTCCTGTTGCTTCCCGCCCCCTCCCACTTCTGTGCTCAGAAAGTGCCTCCTCTTGGCAATCAACTGTCCAGAGTCAGGAGAGCAGCAGTCAAGACTGTCCCCCAACAGCCTGGAAAACTCCCCACTTGGCCCAGCATGGTTCCTCTGAGCCAGGCAAGGGGGCTCACTGAACCCCAGACTCCCTCCTGAGCCCCACTCAGCTGCTGATTTGTCCCCCTCCACCTGTGTGCACCAGGGTCAGGAAGGAGGAGAGGTTAGTGTCGGACTCTGGGGCCAGCCGCAGGGGTCACAATCCTGGCTCTGTGAGATCCCCCCGCCCCAGGGAATCTCTGGAAGCGCTCCAAGTTCTGCGGGCCTCACTGTCCTCATCTGTAAATTGGGCATATTCACAGTACCCACCGTGAAGGCCCCAAACAGCTCCTGGCAGAACAGGTCCTGGCACCAGCCGCTGCTTGATAAATATTTATAATTATTACCACCCCTGTCCTAATCCCACCTACCTAACCCTCCAGGGCCCAACTGGCGATCTCGGGAAGGGGGGATTCTTTTTCTTCTCCAAACTCCCACAGAACATCTCATCTGAATCACACAATATAAAGCTTATTTCACAATATATTGTCAATAGGTTTTGCTCAGGCTACTCATCCACATGGTTCTCTCTGCCTCTTGGGGAAATGGTGAGCACCCAGCTCAGTGAAAGGCCTCTTGTGGGTGTAGGTTACATCTAAGACATGTCTGCGATCTCTAGGAACTTAGACCTTCTATGCATGGGTCGCAGGAGTGTGTCCTGATTTCCTACAAATTGATTTTAAAACTCTCCTTTAGGTTTTTCATATTTAAGTTCAATAACCAAGACAGATTTTTCAGGCGTCTATGATGAAAGAGGTTCATCAACCACTGTTTGAGGCACTGTTTGTGCCCCCGTTTGAGGCACAAACTTGGAGTGATGCCTCCCTCCCCTGAGTCTCTATCGCAGGCCATCACTCCTTCAGTGATTTTCACTGCAGAGGTCCCCTCCTGCACCTCCTCACAGCATTGCCCTAATGTGCTCTTTCTTGCCTTTGTTATTGTTGATTGCTCAACATGCAGGTGCTCAGTCATGTCCAACTCTTTGTGACCTTGTTGACTGTAGCTCACCAGGCTCCTCTGTCCATGGGATTTCCCAGGCAAGAGTACTGGAGTGGGCTGTCATTTCCTTCCCTTGTTTTTTTCTTAATTATAAATTTTTTAAAAACACTGAAATATACTCTTGATGGGAATGCAAATTGATAAAACCACTGGAGAACAGAATGGAGATTCCTTTAAAAACTAGAGATAAAACTACCATGCTACCCAGCAATCTCACTCCTGGGCATATACCCTGAGGAAACCATAACTGAAAAAGACACATGTACCCAAATGTTCACGGCAGCCCTATTTACAATAGCAGGGACATGGAAGTAACCTAGATGTCCAGCAACAGATGGATGGAGAAGGAAGTGGTGGTATATAAACACAATGGAATATCACTCAGCTATAAAAAGGAACGCACCTGAGTCAGTTCTAATGAGGTGGATGAACCTAGAGGCTATTATACAGAGTAAAGGGAAAGAGAAAGATAAATATCATATATTAAAGCATACACATGGAATCTAAAAAGATGGTACCGATGATCCTACATGCAGGGAAGCAGAGGAGCCACAGACATAAAGAACAGACTTCTGGACATAGTGGCAGAAGGAGAGGGTGGGATGATGTGAGGTAATAGCGTTGAAACATACACCCTGCATAGCCAAGAATAATTAATTTTAAAATAATTTTAAGTATTCATATTTATTTGGTTGTGCTGGGTCTTTGTTGCGGTAAGAGGAATCTTCAGTTGCAGCATGCAAACTCTTAGCTGTGGCACATGGGAAATAGTTACCTGACCAGGAATGGAACCTGGGCTCCCCGCATTGGGAGCTTGGAATTTTAGCCACTGGACCACAAGGGAAGTTTCTAAAAAAAATTAAAAAAAAAAAAAAAAAAAGAATCCACAGTCCAGGAATACTCAGCTGGTATTCTCCCAGAAAAGGCCTCACTCCCAGGATGCTATTCCAAGAATTTCTGTTACCCCCATCTCAAATCTCAATGCAATGTAGGAGGCCTGGGTTCAATCCCTGGGTCAGGAAGATCCCCTCGAGAAGAAAATGGCAACTCATTTCTTGCCTGGAGAATCCTATGGATGGTGGAGCCTGGTGGGCTACAGTATGTAGGGTTACAAAGAGTCAGATACACCTGAGCAACTAACACTTCCACTTTTCTCAAGTCACAGCCAACACTTGGCTGATGAGTTCATTAAATTCAAAAGGTAAGTTTTTCTGGTAAAGCTAGCAACATATGAAGAGACAAAGCAATAGTGAAAGTGAAAGTGAAAGTGAAGTTGCTCAGTCGTGTCTGACTCTGCGATCCTGTGGACTGTAGCCCACCAAGCTCCTCTGTCCATGGGATTCTCCAGGCAAGAATACTGGAGTGGGTTGCCATTTCCTTCTCCATAAAGCAATAGTGCTTCTATTAGTAAAATTAAAATTTTATTTAGGTGGATTGGTTTGATAATTGGCTGCAATCATTTAGGGACTTGGGCTTCCCAGGTGGCTCAGATGGTAAAGAATCCACCTGCAATGTGGGAGACCTGGGTTTGATCCCTGGCTTGGGAAAAGCCCTTGGAGGAGGGCATGACAACCCACTCCAGTACTCTTGCCTGGAGAATCTCTATGGACAGAGGAGCCTGGTGTGCTACAGTCCATGTGGTCACAAAGAGTTGGAGTTCCTGCTCTGAGCCATACCCAGAGGTTGATTTAGAGGGAACTGTGGACCAAGGGAAGTAGAAGATATTAAGAAGAGATGGCAAGAATACATAAAAGAACTGTACAAAAAAGATCTTCATGACCCAGATAATCATGATCGTGTGATCACTCCCTAGAGCCAGACATCCTGGAATGTGAAGTCAAGTAGGCCTTAGAAAGCATCACTACGAACAAAGCTACTGGAGGTGATGGAATTCCAGTGGAGCTATTTCAAATCCTGAAAGATGATGCTGTGAAAGTGTTACACTCAATATGCCAGCAAATTTGGAAAACTCAGCAGTGGCCACAGGACTGGAAAAGGTCAGTTTTCATTCCAGTCCCAAAGAAAGGTAATGCCAAAGAATGCTCAAACTACTGCATAATTGCACTCATCTCACATGCTAGCAAAGTAATGCTCAAAATTCTCCAAGCCAGGCTTCAGCAATATGTGAACCATGAA
Source organism: Tragelaphus eurycerus (assembly GCA_935064755.1). NCBI lineage: Eukaryota > Metazoa > Chordata > Mammalia > Artiodactyla > Bovidae > Tragelaphus > Tragelaphus eurycerus. Next base: position 1,867,870 of record CAKXYN010000034.1, on the reverse strand, counting down.
CTTCCTAACGTTCAAGCTGGTTTAAGAAAAGGCAGAGGAACCAGAGATCAAATTGCCAACATCCACTGGATCATGGAAAAAGCAAGAGAGTTCCAGAAAAGCATCTATTTCTGCTTTATTGACTATGCCAAAGCCTTTGACTATGTGGATCACAATAACCTGTGGAAAATTCTGAAAGAGATGGGAATACCAGACCACCTGATCTGCCTCTTGAGAAATTTGTATGCAGGTCAGGAAGCAACAGTTAGAACTGGACATGGAACAACAGACTGGTTCCAAATAGGAAAAGGAGTACGTTAAGGCTGTCTATTGTCACCATGTTTATTTAACTTCTATGCAGAGTACATCATGAGAAACGCTGGACTGGAAGAAACACAAGCTGGAATCAAGATTGCTGGGAGAAATATCAATCACCTCAGATATGCAGCTGACACCACCCTTATGGCAGAAAGTGAAGAGGAACTAAAAAGCCTCTTGATGAAAGTGAAAGTGGAGAGTGAAAAGGTTGGCTTAAAGGTCAACATTCAGAAAACGAAGATCATGGCATCTGGTCCCATCACTTCATGGGAAATAGATGGGGAAACAGTGGAAACAGTGTCAGACTTTGTTTTTCTGGGCTCCAAAATCACTGCAGATGGTGACTGCAGCCATGAAATTAAAAGACGCTTACTCCTTGGAAGGAAAGTTATGACCAACCTAGATAGCATATTCAAAAGCAGAGACATTACTTTGCCAACAAAGGTTCCTCTAGTCAAGGCTATGGTTTTTCCAGTAGTCATGTATGGATGTGAGAGTTGGACTGTGAAGAAGGCTGAGTGCAGAAGAATTGATGCTTTTGAACTGTGGTGTTGGAGAAGACTCTTGAGAGTCCCTTGGACTGCAAGGAGATCCAACCAGTCTATTCTGAAGGAGATCAGCCCTGGGATTTCTTTAGAAGGAATGATGCTAAAGCTGAAACTCCAGTACTTTGGCCACCTCATGAGAAGAGTTGACTTACTGGAAAAGACTCTGATGCTGGAAGGGATTGGGGGCAGGAGGAGAAGGGGACGACAGAGGATGAGGTGGTTGGATGGCGTCACTGACTCGATGGATGTGAGTCTGAGTGACCTCCGGGAGCTGGTGATGGACAGGGAGGCCTGGCGTGCTGCAGTTCATGGGGTCGCAAAGAGTCAGACACGACTGAGCGACTGATCTGATCTGATCTGATCTGTGGACCAAGATCCTGACCAGAAGGCACAGACCTGGGAAATACGAAAAGTCGATGGGAATCCAGTATAGATTGTATGAACAATTTCAGATCTGCTTTGTGAACAAAGTGTTTGATTAATAATCGTCATAAGCAGAGTCTGGTATGAGCTGTACTTTGATTATTTCCTGACAGTGACATTACAGGGGAACGGCTAACCCCCACCTACCTCATATTTCTCAGCAGCTGCCGCCATCTACCAAAAACCCCCTAAGAATTGAGCATATACAAAATGGCTTAGGTCAAGTTTATAAAATGTCTTATTTTAAAATTGTCAGCATCCTCCAGCGTTCTGTATCTCTATCCTTGTTTTATTTTTCTCCATGACCTATCAATATGTAACACATTATACAAATTACTTCTGTGTTTTTATTGTCTTTCTCTGTACATGATGTAAGTTCCATGAGATCACATTTTTTAACCCTTTCTGTTTTGTTCACTACCATAGCTCAGGGCAAGCAACAGTGTCTGATATAAAAATAATGCCTGGGTATCTGTTAAATGAATGAATAAAAGAATTTAGGGGCCTGCTTTACAGAACAGACAAAATGTTAAAGGAGCTAGAGAGACAAGAAGATTACTTTTGGCTGAAAAATTAAGAAAACACTGACTGGGTCTTGTCATGGAACAAAGACAAACAAAGTGGCCTAAATGTACAGAATGTATTGTTTGCCAGGCAAAGAGAGCCACGTCCTTGAAGGAAGCTCAGTGAGCCTCCCCGAACTGAAAGTGAAAGGGACAGACATCCTGCAGAAGTTCTGTCCAAATTTCCAATTGATTAATAAGTGAAGTTCAAAGTCTCTCTTGAGGCATTATGACTCTGGTTTTGCATCATTTAGGCATGGGGCAATTCTCAAACAGACCAGGGGTAGCTTGCATAAGTCTCTGGTGAGAGTGGGCTGGGGATCACATGAATGGCAGATTCAGATGTGCGTGCTCAAAGCTCAAAGGCAGGATCTTTCTTAAACTGTCTCAAGAGTCCCAGGAGGAGGGCGTTGAGGGCACAGAGAACAGGGCGAGCCCAGTAACTCGGGAAAGAAAATACAGAGCACATCCAGGAATGACCTGGGGCAAAGGGAGATTCCAGACGAAGGGTGGACATTGGGAAAGGAGGTGGAGGGTCCACTGCAGGCTCCATGAAAGTGGCTGGAATCGTAAACATTTGTAATCAGGATATATGATCAGAGCAGCCTCGTGTGTAGGGTTCATGGAAGCAGGAAGAGACAGGGCAGGGGCCTGGGATGGGGTGGGTGGACAAGTAAGGAGGCCGGGGCAGTAACCCAGGTGGGAGGTCATCCAAGTCAAAAGATTCAGAGACAGTGAGCCAGATGAGCCAGCTGCCAGGGAAGTGCTCAGAGAAGAGAGTGAGAGAAGTCGAGCTGGCTCTGAGAGGGCCCGCAGGGGGTCCACAGCCCCCTGCCACGTGGACACTCCCACAGATCCCGGGGCTTGCGGGCTCAGCCAGGAGGCACGCTTGACCCCACAGTGGCAGCCAGCGGCCTGGAGGGACTAACCCCGGCTGGTTTCGCTGCTCACTGGGTAGGGGAGGAGGGGAGGACAGGAAATGTAAATCCCCGCGGTCAGCAGGGCAGCTCCAACTTACCACAGCTGGTGCCAACATGCCAAGGGGGTCACTCATGGGGTGCAGGGCCTTTCAGTCCAACCAGATAGAGCACATCCCGCTCTCATCTAGGAAGTGGGGCTTCAACAGGCAGCATCTAGCCCGAGGTGGGAAAGGTTTGACTGCCAGACCCAGGCAGCAAGAGCCCAGGCCCAGCACAGATGTGGAGCCAAGACCAGGGAATCGTGGGGAAAGGCCAGGCCTGGGCTACACAGCCAGCCCCCAGGGCTGCCATCCAGTGGGGAATGGGCTCCCAATACCCAGCTAGACTTGGGGGAGGGACTTCAGGGCCGAGAGGCGTCTGTGTCTTCCTGGATAAGCTGTGGAGCCTGGGGAGCCCTGTGCCCATCCAATCTCTCCACCCTCACCCCCAGCAGAGTTTCAGGAAGACGCTGGGGCTAGGGCCCTGACTTAAACTCTAGTCTGTTTCCTGTTGCTCTGGGAAGAAAGGGGGTGCCTCCGAGCACACAGTACCCACACACTCTAACTAGGCTCCCCTCCATGCCAGCACAGCAGACCTGCTTCTCTGTGACCTCTCCCCACCTCTGCACCATCTGGAGAGATGCGAGCCAGCCACGAAGGGCAGGAAAAGGCAACAGGCAGAGAACGGGGCCACCAGTGAGCCAGCCTGTCCCTGGGCATAGCCTTAGCTGGGCTGGCCTCCCCCTCTCTCGTCATTTCTCTGCCAGAGGCTGCGGTGCCCCTCTCCCAGAGCTCCCTGCCCCAGCGGAGCCCACTGGTCATCATGGGAGGGGTGGGTGTGGCACTCGGACGGGTTGATGCTAGCTGCCCTCTGACACTCTTGATTGAGAAACTTTGTCCCTGAATTCAGGGCCATCCTCCAAGCATTGCTTTCTCTCCCAGCAAGTCTGGTCCTCTCCCTGCCTCCTCTCTCTCCCCCAGTGCCCTGAGCCATTGCTTCCCACCCTCCTGGACAAGCAACAGTTCCCCTTCCCCAGTCTGGGAAACTGCTAATCACTGGAATCTGACAACTGGTACAAGTGGCTTTTGCCTTGGCCCTGATCCAAGCCTGGGGCCTTCTGATTTCACTCTGCGTCCCCTCTGGAGTCTAAACCCCGCCCCCTGCCTGTTTAGGGACAAGTGGCCTTGGAGGTGAGACTCTCTAGTCTGCCCCCACCCCCAAGCCAGACCAGGAGCCCCGAGCAGCTTCAGCTGAGCCTGGGGGACCCAGGAAGAGACAAGGCCCCGGGAGATGTACCTTCTTCTGTGGAGGTTCCGAGATGGGCATAGTGATGGGCCCAGCCGGCACCTGCTGACATATCACAAATAAATGCATCTGCTTCCCTGTGGATAGGATGTCCTTGGGGACCTCCAGAAGGGAATAGAACCAAGAGGAAAGAATGGTAGAGGATTTGGGTACAGAGGCCGGTACCAAGACAGGCCTGTGTGTATTTTGCCCCCATTTCCCAGCAGAGGAAACCTGAGCTCAGAGATATCAAGTTAACCAACCTACGGTGACGCAGCTAGAAAGGATCCAACTGGGGTCCAAGTCTGACTCCAAAACCTACAGGAAGCTACCTCCTGGGGAGACAGGGTCAGGAAGAATACTTTGAGGGGATCAGATGGCCTCCTGGGAAAAAAAGTTCAGAGTAGTCCCATTACATGACCGGAATTAATAAGTTAACGTCCTACCTCCCAGGACATCAGAATGCGATACAGTTGGAGGCGAGGGCTTTCATGAGGTGCTTAAGTTAAATTGAGGACCTTAGAGTGGGTCCTAGTCCAATACGACTGGTGCCTTATAAGAAGAGGCCAGGGGGACACAGACTCACAGAGGAAGGGGCATGTGAAGACACAGTGAGAAGACCACCGTCCATCCATCCACCAAGGGAGAGGCCTCGGAAGAAACCACCCCTGATCTCGACATCTGGCCTCCAGAACTGTGTGCAAACAAATATCCGCTATGTAAGCCACTCAGTCTGTGGTCCTTCATCACGGCAGGCCCAGGGAACGGGCCCCTGGTACCCAGTGTTTGTTTCTCGGCCCCCACGCAGGGTATTTTATATTGCGTTCTCTTCAGAGTGGAGTCCCACCCATCCATGGGGTAGGCAGGAGGTTGGAGAATCACAGGTGTCCACAGGCGCCCTGAGCTAATGGGGTACCTTGGCTACAAATTCAGCACACGGTCAGTGTCTCTGTCAACCACCTTTCCATTTTAATTATCCTGGCAGTGACTACCTCTGCCTCCTCTCAGAACAGGACTTGAAGGAGCACAGGAGGGAGGCAGGTACATAGACACAAGGAGACCCCGAGGTGTTGACTGGGGGTTTGTAGCCGAGCCAACATGAGCAACCACTCTCCTCCTCTGCCAAGATGCTGACTCCCGGGGGAGGGGGTGGGTGGGGATGGGGGCGACCCTCCCCGCCCCATCCTCGCCTATCAATCACCACCCGTGAGGGCTGCTGACCTTCTAAAGTGAAAACTAACTAAACCTGCATCTGCAAGTCAGAAAACGCACACTGGGGGTGGAAGAAAAACTGGCCTCTGAATTTTGTGAGCATTGAATTTTAATACATCCTGTTACGAGTGTATTTGAGTTAATAGCAACACAGAGTGGGAAGGAGAAAACCCCCTTTGCATTGCAAGGGGTGGGGAAGGGATAAGGGGATTTTACGAAAATGAGGGGGAAGCTGGAAATGGGTGTTTCAAGAAGAAAAAAAATAGATGTTATATACACCTATGTGTATATGTACACATGCCTATGCATACATATATATATATGTATGTGTGTATATATATATATGCACACACACACACACACTTCACCTCTGCCATGCAAGGTCATGGGGAATTTAATACAGGAAAAGACCTTTGCCAGGGTTGCCCTACAGAGAAAGCTCAAGCAAAACATTTTCCTTAATTCTTCAGTCATCTGGAGAGAAGGCACAGAAACAGGAGTCCTCATAAGATTCAAAAAAGAATCTATATTTACAGCACTCTTCAATTTGATATACTTCAGACTTGACTTCCAAATGGAAAACTTGATCATGTCTAGATAATTATTTAGATATTATGTAATATTCAGATATTTCCGTGTTTTTCCCAACCCATAGATGGAAGCTACTGCAAGAGACACACAGTCTAATCCCTTGCCTTTCCCTTTAAATCACCAACAAATACCCCAGAGAAAAGTCCACTCTAGAACTGCCTCTACTGATACGTGTGTGCAGTATTCAATGACAGGCTTTGCTGACTTCCGTTTTCATTCACATGTATAAAGCAGACGGGAAAACCTCTGACTGACCTAATATTCTAGAAGAGAATATGTTCTGACCACACTTCACTACAAGCATGAAAAGCATCCCTTCTGAAAGGAAAGAATACATACGTGGTGTTTATGCCTGGGGCCAGGAAGTGCGTATGTACCCTCCAGCGTGGGTTCAGCTCTGAACAGCCATCCACACACATAAGCGCATTTCAGTGTGACTGGGTTTGTGAGCCTCTGGTGAGCGGAAGCAGCCTGTCTGGTCAGAAGTTGCCGCAGAGAACTCGAGAGGATTAAATCTGCCTTTTCAGGAGAAGACTGGAAAAGCCCTCGGGCTGTTGGTGGAGCTGAGGGGGGCCGGGGCCAGTTGGTTGGGTGGACTAACCAAGAAGTGGAGGCTTCCTGTCCAGGGGAGTGAGCTGTGGCCCTGGGTACCCACCCACTCCCACCTCCATCCCCTACCCCCACTTTCACCCCCTACCCCCAGGCAGCAAACATCTGAACTACATAAAAGGAGCAGGAAGTGGAGGTTAGAGAAGGCAGCCACAGGGAAGGTGTGGAGAGCAGGTGAATCCCACAGCGTTTGAAAGAATGTAAACAGCACAGACTGTGCAGAGAGGCTGGTGGGAGTGCAGGACAGAGGCATGGAGGACTCAGGGCTTTTTTCTGAGCACAGCCCCAGCAATTAATAAATTAATACATCTCGGATCCAGGCATTCTGTGCTTAGGTCTGGCCTCAGGACTGTAGAAGTTTTGTCAAGGTCCATGATCCGATCTGAACCGTGTTGCTTGGCAGAGGTTGTAATGAGAATCGGCTGCAAAACCTAAGATGACTCAATTCTGCTACTGAAAATGAGGAAAACTAAGTAGAGAATTGTGCTGCAGACTGAAAGTTTGTGTCCTTTCAAAACTCATGTGTTGGAGCCCTAAGCCCCAATGTGATGGTATTAGATGTGGGGTCTTCAGGAGGTGATTAGCTCATGAGGGCAAAGCCCTCAGGAATGCGGTTCATGCTCTTATAAAAGGGACCCCAGGGAACTTCCTTGTCCTTTCTGCCATATGAGGTCACAATGAGAAGATAAAACCAGATGGCAGATCTGCTGAAATCTTGGTCTTAGACTTCCCAGCCTCCAGAACTGTGAGGAACAAATGTTTGTTGTTTAACTTAGGAGACATGTGAGCTATAGAAAAGTAAATAGAGCATATGAGTATCAAACAGATAAAAAAAAGATGAACCTCAAAGAGTTAAACAGAGAATTACTATCAGATCAGATCAGTCGCTCAGTCGTGTCCAACTCTTTGCGACCCCATGAACCGCAGCACGCCAGGCCTCCCTGTCCATCACCAACTCCCAGAGGTCACTCAGACTCACATCCATCGAGTCAGTGATCCCATCCAGCCATCTCATCCTCTGTCGTCCCCTTCTCCTCCTGCCCCCAATCCCTTCCAGCATCAGAGTCTTCTCCAATGAGTCAACTCTTTGCATGAGGTGGCCAAAATACTGGAGTTTCAGCTTTAGCATCATTCCTTCCAAAGAAATCCCAGGGCTGATCTCCTTCAGAATGGACTGGTTCGATCTCCTTGCAGTCCAAGGGACTCTCAAGAGTCTTCTCCACCACCACAGTTCAAAAGCATCAATTCTTCGGTGCTCAGCCTTCTTCACAGTCCAACTCTCACATCCATACATGACCACAGGAAAGACCGTAGCCTTGACTAGGCAAACCTTTGTTGGCAAAGTAATGTCTCTGCTTTTGAATATGCTATCTAGGTTGGTCATAACTTTCCTTCCAAGGAGTAAGCGTCTTTTAATTTCATGGCTGCAGTCACCATCTGCAGTGATTTTGGAGCCCAGAAAAATAAAGTCTGACACTGTTTCCACTGTTTCCCCATCTATTTGCCATGAAGTGATGGGACCAGATGCCATGATCTTCGTTTTCTGAATGTTGGGCTTTAAGCCAACCTTTTCACTCTCCACTTTCACTTTCATCAAGAGGCTTTTGAGTTCCTCTTCACTTTCTGCCATAAGGGTGGTGTCATCTGCATATCTGAGGTGATTGATATTTCTCCCAGCAACCTTGATTCCAACTTGTGTTTCTTCCAGTCCAGCATTTCTCATGATGTACTCTGCATAGAAGTTAAATAAACATGGTGACAATATACAGCCTTGACGTACTCCTTTTCCTATTTGGAACCAGTCTGTTGTTCCATGACCAGTTCTAACTGTTGCTTCCTGACCTGCATACAGATTTCTCAAGAGGCAGATCAGGTGGTCTGGTATTCCCATCTCTTTCAGAATTTTCCACAGTTTATTGTGATCTACACAGTCAAAGGCTTTGGCATAGTCAATAAAGAGAATTACTATATGAGCTAGCAATTCCACTTGAAGGTGTAAACAGAGATTTGAAAGGTGGGACTTAGCAGATATTGTACACCAATGTGCATAGCATTATTCACAATAGCTAGAAATAACCCATATGTTCATCAACAGATGAGTGGATAAAGAAAACGTGGTCTATGCATACAAAGAAATACTATTCAGTCTTAAAAAAGAAATGAAATCCTGATACATGGTACAATATAGACCAGTCTTCAAAGCATAATCCTTAGATAAATCAGACATAAAAGTATAAATATTGGGACTTCCCTGGTGGTCCAGTGGCTAAGACTCAGAGCTCCCATTGCAGGGGGTCCAGGTTTGATCCCTGGTCTAGAAAGTAGATCCCACATGCCACAGCTAAGAGTTTGGATCCCACAATTAAGAGCAGGCACAGCCAAATAAATAAATATTAAAAACAAAACAAAACAATGCTGCCTCATAGACATCTCTTGCTGCTGCTGCTGCTAAGTCGCTTCAGTCGTGTCCGACTCTGTGTGACCCCATAGAAGGTAGTCCATCAGGCTCCTCCATCCCTGGGATTCTCCAGGCAAGAACACTCTGATGGGTTGCCATTTCCTTCTCCAATGCATGAAAGTGAAAAGTGAAAGTGAAGTCACTCAGTATCTGACTCTAGCGACCCCATGGACTGCAGCCTACCAGGCTCCTCTGTCCATGGGATTTTCCAGGTAAAAGTACTGGAGTGGGGTGCCATTGCCTTCTCCGATAAAGTTCTTTAAGAAAAGGGAATAAGATTTGTTGAATAACATTCCCAATAATTAGTCTACATGTTAATAACATTCCCACTGAAAATATGAGGAAAGGGGAAATCAGGACTTACCTAAAGTTCCCCAGCTGCTATATGGCTGAGCCAACAGCCCATATTTGCCTGGCTCCAAAGCCTGGGTCTGTTCTCATTGCACCAAATGAGATCTAGGGCTAGAGAGGATATAGCTCAGACTCAGGCAGGGGCAGCAAGATGGGACTTGCTAAAGGAGCCTGGGTCACCTAGAAGAGAGGACAGGCTTACCTGGTTCAGGACTATGTGACCCAGACCACTCAGGACACTGGGAGTTTGTGAGGGGAGGGGGAAGAGGACCATGTTAGATTAAAAATGGAGTTGGGTGGGTGCTAATTAGTTAACCTTTAATAAATGGGATAAATAGCAGGATGTAATTAATCACTGCTTAAAGAGCGCCCTGGGTGTTTCCCTCAGTGAGTAAACCTCTGTGGATTGTTATGCTAATTTCAACAGAAAAGGTAGAGAGAGACTACAACTCTTAACTGGGAAAGAATGGATGGAGCACATTTAGCTGTAATTCCTTTGGCATGTGGACTCTGGATGGCCCAAATAATTTTTTTTTTTTTAAAGACAGAAACTGGATAGCCTGGACAATTAGATCACACAGAGGAAATGCACAGTCTGAGGACGGCTTCATGGTGCAGGATGATGGAGGCAAAGGTGGGTCTGGGGCCCCTGAGCAGGTGGGCTGTCCTTCTGCCGGAGTCCTGGCAGCTCACTGAGAAGCCTGAGGTGGCCGGTGGAGCCCCTTTGCCCTGCCTCCCTCTGCTTCTTTTGTTCCTTTACAGAGTTGTTGATTTGAGTATCCATCCAGCTGGGAAAGGCTGGTCCCGATTTCAGATGATTTCAACCAGGGTGAGCTGAACCAATGATCTGTGAACTGATCATGGAGTATCCATGGCATTTTGCTTTTTGTTAAAATAGTTCCATCGACTGTGGATATTTTTCCTTTAGAAATTGTTGCTTCTTGGCCCCTTCCTTCCATCTGCCTGAAAACTCAGAAGTAAGGACTTTAGCATCTAAAGGGTTTCTAAAACCATTAATGGGCTGAATCATTCAATGATTCACTGATGGGCGACTTACTCATCATTCAAGCAAGCCTCAAGCTGAGACTCTGGCATCTCTCTTTGCCCTGCCCAGCCCAGCATTTGGTCAAGCTTCGAGATGGTTCTGAAGGGGATCACAATGTGCCACCCCCAGAAATGCTGCATTAGCATAAAGACTATTGTCAGCTAAAGGCAATTAAGAAACAGATGTGAAAAGAGCTCTCTGCCTCCCTACTTCCCATCTGCCTAGAAGCAGGGCATGAATTCCACCACCCACCTCCCCCCACCACCCCCGTGTAGGTGCCTCCTTCTTCTGCTCAGGGAGAGGAGAATGACCCTTGTCACCAGAGACAGATACCTAGATGAGTCTGCACAAATAAAACCTCTCTAAATAACCCTGAAAGTGAAAGCCGCTCAATTGTGTCCGACTCTTTGTGACCCCATGGGCTGTACAGTCCATGGAATTCTCCAGGCCAGCATACTGGAATGGATAACCTTCTCCAGGGGATCTACCCAACCCAGGAATTGAACCCAGATCTTCCAAATTGCAGGTGGATTCTTTACCAGCTGAGCCGCAAGGGAAGTCCTAAATAACCCTAATCTACATTATTTCCCCCACTTATTTCCTATTCACCTTTCTATAATTTATCAGCCCTAGAAGCTCAACTTATCTTTTCTTTGTCTAATTGCTCCTCTACAATTTATCAGGGCTTCCCTGATAGCTCAGGTGGTAATGAATCCGCCTGGAATGCAGGAGACCCCGGTTCAATTCCTGGGTTGGGAAGATCCCTTGGAGAAGGGATAGGCTACCCACTCCAGTAATTTTGGGCTTTGCTGGTGACTCAGCTGGTAAAGAGTCCACCTGCAATGAGGGAGACCTGGGTTTGATCCCTGGGTTGGGAAGAACCCCTGCAGAAGGGATAGGCTACCCACTCCAGTATTCTGGCCTGGAGAATTCCATGGACTGGAATTCCATGGGGTCACAAAGAGTCGGACACAACTGAGCAACTTTTGTTTTTGCAACTTTGTTAAAATGGCATATAAGCCTCCAAGTCTAACCACTTATTTGCGTTTCTTTTCTGTGAATCCCCTGTACATGTTAAAAAAAATGTATATGTATATATTAAAATCAACTAAAATTGTATGCTTTTTCTCCTGTTAGCCTGTCTTTGGTGGGGAGGGGTGGTTCCCAGGTGGCGCTACTGGCAAAGAACCCACCTGCCAAGGCAGGAAACATAAGAGACTCAGGTTTGATCCCTGGGTCGGGAAGATTCCCCTGGATGAGGGCATGGGAACCTGCTCCAGTATTCTTGTCTAGAGAATCCCATGGACAGAAGAGCCTAAAGGGCTACAGTCCATAGAGTCACAAAGAGTCAGATATGACTGAAGCGACAGCGCACACACATGCACAGCCTGTCTTTGTCAGTTTAATTTGCTCCAGGTACAAAGCTAAGAGAGTTGAGGGAAGATATTTGGTCTCTCATATCCTTGGACTGCAAGGAGATCCAACCAGTCCATTCTGAAGGAGATCAGCCCTGGGATTTCTTTGGAGGGAATGATGCTAAAGCTAAAACTCCAGTATTTTGGCCACCTCATGCGAAGAGTTGACTCATTGGAGAAGACTCTGATGCTGGGAGGGATTGGGGGCAAAAGGAGAAGGGGACGACAGAGGATGAGGTGGTTGGATGGCATCACTGACTCGATGGATGTGAGTCTGAGTGACCTCCGGGAGTTGGTGATGGATAGGGAGGCCTGGCGTGCTGCAGTTCATGGGGTCGCAAAGTCGGACACGACTGAGCGACTGATCTGATCTGATCTGATCTGATACAGTTAAGAAGAGAATGAAGCAACCATTACGCAAAAAGACTTCAATTACGCCAAAATGTGGAAGCAAAGTATAGCTAAACCATCTGCAAGGCAGGACACACACTCCCTTTGTTACATTATTGGGCAGGAAGGATTGCATCCTGGACCCTCTGCAGAATGATTATGGAGACTTCAGTGGATAATGATGACAAGGGGCTATGATAGCAAACAGGTGGCATGACAGGGGTCTTCTATAAACTTTGTTTCCTCTACTGTTTCACCAATGGGGCTTTCTAGGTAGCTTGATGGTGAAGAACCTGCCTGCCAGTATAGGAGCCTCAGAAGACGCAGATTCGATCCTTGGGTTGGGAAGATTTCCTGTAGGAGGAATGGCAACCTGCTCCAGAATTCTTGCCTGGAAAATCCCATGGACAGATGAGTCTGGTAGATTACAGTCCATGGGGTAGCAAAGAGTCAGACACGACTGAAGTGACTGAGCACACAGTTTCACCAGTGAAGAAATAATGCCGCAAAGTCTCAGGTTTCCTGTGATAGTCTTAATTTAGGGTTGTTTTATTGCTTTCAAAAAAATTTAGAAAATACATAAATGTGGTTTAATGCTTAATTCTTGGTAAAAATTTTACATTATATATACATATATAATCTCACAATTCCCAAAATCTTTTCTGACCACTTATGCCAATATTTTGGAGAAGGCAATGGCAACTCACTCCAGTACTCTTGCCTGGAGAATCCCATGAACAGGGGAGCCTGGTAGGCTACAGTCCGTGGGGTGGCTAAGAGTCAGACATGACTAAGCAACTTCCCTTTCACTTTTCACTTTCATGCATTGGAGAAGGAAATGGCAACCCACTCCAGTGTTCTTGCCTGGAAAATCCCAGGGACGGGGGAGCCTGGTGGGCTGCCATCTATGGGGTCGCACAGAGTCGGACACGACTGAAGCGACTTAGCAGCAGCAGTAGCAGCATGGCAATATTTGGTTTGGAAAAGAAGTTCACAGCAGGATTCCTGGGAAAGTGATTTAGATATTTTGCCATCCTGAGAAAAGTAAATAAATACATTATTTTCCCTACTTCTACAGATAGTAAAATTAAGATGTAGAAAATTGATTTGCTGAAGATGACAGTGCAACCTAGAGTCGGGCCCACACTTGGGTCACCTTACATCTGGGTCAGCTCACTGTCCATGGCAGAGATTTTCTACAGAACCTTTGCATCATCTTGGCTCCCTTGCAGCTTCAGACCAAGAGCTCATCTATTTTCAGCAGGCAAACCCACTGGGGAAGAGAGAAGTTGACAGATGAAAAGAAAAGACACAAGTCACAAGGACAGAATGAATGTCAGAGGTGGAATGAAAGCTTAAAAAAAAAAAAAAAAGAATAGGGACCAGCCAATAGAAATCAAGGATAACATCTAAATAGATGAAATTCATTTTATTCCCGATGGCCTTCTTCTTCCATTTCCCTATGGATCTCAAAAAACATTTCAACCCCTTTCTTGTCTGAATCCCCTTGGCATTGTGTTTGTTCTTCCCTAAAGATATTTGATTCTGCCCTACAAACCGTAACAATCACACCCTGACTAAACCAAATAGATCATAAACTCTTTGAAGGCACAGTGTTTGAGACAAGTTTGTTTCCCCCACTGAGTTTAACATGTGTGTCAAATAAATGAATATGAAAATATTCACAGCTGGAGTGAACCCCCCCAAAATCTGAGCCCACTTTTTTATCTCCTACGTGGAGTACTTGCTTTCAAAATTTGATTTTCAAAACCTGAAGTTTTGACAAGAAGCTTGGGACATTAGCACTTGACTTAACATATAAATTAAAATTACCAGCATTAAGCAAATGAGGGACAGGAAGGAGGCAGAGAGGAAGAGCATCCACAATGCTGTGACTTGTGGATTTCAGGGTGCCTGGCTTTGAGAGAAAGAAGGTGGTTATTTCAGGCTGGCAGAGAGCTCTCCAACTCAGAATCACACAGGGTTGGAAATGAACTGGCTCTGACAAATCAATCGTGCCCAAACTCTTCATTTTGCAGATGAAGAAACTGAACTCCAGGGAGATTATCTTGCCCAAGATCACTTAGATGCTGGCATAGCCTAGATTGAATTGTTTTTAAAATAAAGTATGGGGGGAAGCAATGTATTAAAACCTTTCTGCAGAGACCCTGGATTAGAGACCTAGGGCTTTAAATCATCAGCAAGTGCTACAGTTATAGTACTGTAGCTAGAAAAATAAATGGAGGTTACTGAACAAATCTATGACAAAGTCAGGACTAAAAAAAGCCTTCAGGTTGTTTTTGAGGTTGTTTGGTGATGTTCATTCTCAACACTGAAGGCTGTTGAGTCCTGACTTGATAAGCAGAGGTGGGCAGGAAAGGACAAGACATTCTCCAATTCATCTATACCTGTTACCTAAGAACACACAGTATATACAGACTTCTTCCCTTGAGGAGCATGAAACAGCCTCTCAGTTCTTTTGAGCATTCTCATTACTAGGGTAGAAGCTCCCAATCAGCTGATCTAAGAAACCTAGCCAACAGCTCAATGCCAAAAGGACCATTCCTGTTCCACTTGAGAGTAATAAGCAAGGTGAGAGGGATCCACGCAGTGCAGAGGAATCCACAGAACTCTGCTTTTCATCACCACTTTAATTCATTAGTTATTTTTCAGGCAAGCTTTATTCAGGCACTTGGAGACAGCGCAGTGAGTCAGAGGTTGCCTTCAAAACCAGAATAGAAGCCACAGATAGTCCTCTCAGGGGATCCTGCTCTGGGTTTTAAATTCCCAGATCACACAACTTCCTAATTGGAAAGAAATGTTTTTAAAACAAGAACAAGGGTTTTGCCAGGCCTAACAGTGACTAATAAGGTTGGTCTGAGGACTATCTGATGAAAGAGAAGTTGGATTTACATGTCACTGTGAATGTTTTAAGTATTTTCACCCCGAGGTTTCCTGCTGAGTATAAATAAAATATTTCTCCGTGGGCAATCCCATTCCAGCTCCTGCAGAAATGCCTTCCTTAATCAAATTAACTTTGAAATGACATTCAGTGTCTTCCTTCCAAATGCCTTTGTTTTCTGCCAGATCTTGGAGACAAGCTGTTTCACGAGGTTCTCCTGTAAACTGATTAAGGTTCCCCTCCACCCAACACCTCCGCCCCAGCCTGCATACTCACTGGGGACAAGTTTTATCACCTCTATCCTGGCGTGCTGCGGTTCATGGGGTCGCAAAGAGTCGGACACGACTGAGCGACTGATCTGATCTGATCTGATCTGATAGCCAGGATCGAGGATCCCTTACATTGTATTTATTTGTGTAGCAAATGGCCCACACACTTATAATACCAAATATTAAAAAAATTATCTAGGGTGCTTACAGAGAACCCGGATAAAAACAAAATTTAAATCTTGCTGGCTGAAATTCACATAACCGAAAGCTAATTCCTGACTTGAAGGGAAAGGATTTTTTTTTCCCCAGTCTTTTTTCAAGTATCAGGCATTCGCGTTGGTAATGCAAAAGGATCTCGGCTTAAGTACTTGAATTGGATGCTGCGGCTCGCCTACAGGTTGCGGGGGCGCAGGCGCGGGCGGGCACACGTGGACACAGAGCCACATTCGCACGCGCCCGCCCACGCCCCCTTCCGTGCTAATTGCCTGCGGGATTTACGGGTTTTGCCACCGCGGATTACCGTCAGGTGCAGAAAGCAAGTCTTTGTTCGGTGGGCATTTTCCTCCCTCCGGACCTGTTATGTACGGGCCACGTGAGGGCCGGGCAGGGGGTCAGGCGGACGCGGAGGCGCCCCCGGCTTATGCCAGACAAAGGCTAGCAGAGCCCGGCCGTGCCGCCGGGGGACGTCCCCCAGCTCTTGCGACACGTGTGCAGTTCGCCCGGACCTGCCTCCGAATGAGAGGCTCTTCCGAGATGTCCAGGTGAAGTCCTTGTAAAGGCATCGGCGTTTTTCTGGAAGCGGATTCCAGTGCTGCCCAAGAGCGTCCCGGGAAAGCCGGGGAAGGTGGGCGCGCGGGGGGCTCCTGGGAAAGGGCGAGCTCCTAGTGTGCCAGGGAAAGCGAGTCTTTACAAAGAGCCTCACGACCACCTCAGCACGCGAAAAACCGGACAAAAGCCTTGGGAGGGAATACAGTCCCCTTCCCAGCGGAGAAGCCAAGCAGCAAACCTTTGACCGGTGACCTCCCCTCCGGAGCGCCCCGCGGCCTCACTGGGTCCTCAGTGGTGGCCACTCGTCGTGCGCCAAAAGTCGAGGGGAACCCGAAACTGAGTAGTCAAAATAAATAAAGTAGTGGCTTAAACAATTAAGTGTCGCCTCCCCCCAAGTCCACGATGAATAAAATAGTAAATTCTAAATAGAGACGGGACCAGTACATCGCAGAGCTATTTTGGGGCACTCAGCTTGGGCCTGGGGTCCGGGAGCCCGGACGCAGCAGAAGGGGATCGAGGGCTGTAGATTTCGGAGGTGGAGGCCGCCGCCGAGGCCGGGCTGGGGAGTGAAGGGGTGGCCCTGGGGCCCGGAGTCTACAGCCCTGGAGAGCCGCTCCACGGGGAACAAAGGCGGAGCGGAAGGTAGAGTCGGGGGAGGGAGCGGGTTCACCGACCCTTGTCGCCTCCGCCAGCCAGGAACAGAAGACTCGACCCCACTGCCACCCGGGCCCCGAGCAAGTCCCGTAATTCCCTGCTCGGTGGTTAATTCTCACTAACAAGACTTGGCAAGATGTCGGACGCATCATTTTTGGCTTCTGTCGCGTCCCCCACCGCTGCGCGCACGCACCCCCTGCCAAAAGTGGCCTCTGGGAAATTAAATGCATAAGTAGAAGCGGGGGCGGGGAAAACGAGACCGGACCGGGAAAAAGGGACGCAAAGAAACCTGAATCGGCCCTGGGACGTATTAAATTCTTTACCCGTCAATTTCTCGGGGTCTAGTTTCGCACCAAATGTAGACCCTAATTGTCATTTCCTGAGAGACAATTCACACGAGTACGAGAGGCGTGAGGACTTTTCCAAAAGCTGAAAATGTCTGCCCCCCCTCCCCCCATCAGGGTTAAATAAACATCTTTAGGAAGCGTGGAAGGGAGTGGCACTCCGCCTTCCTCCTTGGGAACAGCATTCCGGATCCAATTAATGTCTCCCTCTGGGTCATAAAGCAACAAACTCAACACTTCACTCCTATTACCGGGCTTCGGGGCGCGAGGGCTTTCTCTTTCATCTTCTGGATTCGGGTTTGCCCACGTTCCTCGGGAAGCTATAAAACTGATTTAATACCTTAAGATGAAAATTGATCAGGCTAAGGCAGAAGCTAAAGTCTGAGGAACTGCAATTGGAAAAAAAAAAAAAAAACGCCTGGCGGGCCGAACGCGCTCCGTAAGGCTGGGGCGGGGAGGGCCTGGCTGGGCCGGCTGCGATGTACCTGCTAGGCTGGCAAGGGGGAAGCGCGGAGGTAAACTAGGAAGAAAGCTCAAAACCGAGTCCGGCCCTCCGCTAGGCCAGCTTCTCGGCTGGCGATTTTTTTCCGCGGATCATCGCTGCCACCACCGAGGCGGGGGTGCAGTGGCTGCAAGGCAACTCGGGTCCGGCTGGACGCGAGCGGAGGCAGGGGAGAGGCGCCGCCACGCTCCATTCACAAAGTCCCGGCGCAGCCGCTCGCCAGCGGGTCGGAGGCCTCCTCCCCTTTTCCTCTAGGTCTCGGTTTTATGAATGGGCCTGGCGGCGACCGCCGCGCGCCCTGTTTACTCCGCTCTTTGTGACGTCGCGTCCCCGTGACCAGGAGCGAGCGGCCGGCACTCCATTCACTCGCTGGGGCGCGCGGAGGAGGCGGGGCCGGAGGGGCGGGGGGAGCCGCCAGGGGGCGGGGAGCAGACGCGGGGGGCGGGGCAGGGCTCGCGGCCCAGAATGGAAAGAGGCGGAGCCTCGCGAGGTAGTAATGCATCTGCCCCCTCCCGGGGGAGAGCCGAGGAGCATTAATAAATCTATACGCCGAGGAGAGGAAACTCTGGCTGGGGCAGAGCGCGGAGCTCCGGCAGTTCGTGGGGGAACCGCGGCCGGAACGGCAGCGCAACGGGCAAAATACAATAGAGGCAACAACAGAAGGGAGCTCTCGTACCTCTTCCGTAAACACACTCCACTCCACTGCCACCTCCCCCTTGGCATCGTGCTGCCCGGCGTCCAAGGCCGCCCGGACTGCTATGTAACCGAGAAGCTGCGGGAGAAAGGGGAACCCGGGAGAAGAGGTTCGCCAGTGAGAGCCCCTAGGCCGTTTGCTGCCGCTTTTGCTCGCGCGCGCCCTTTCGTAGCCCCCCCGCTCACCCCTTCCTGGAGCCCAGCTCGCCCGGGCGTCCTTCGCCTCCTCGGGTGTCCAACAGACGCGGTTCCCGGCGACCATGGTGACGATGGACGAGCTGCGGGAGATGGACTGCAGCGTGCTCAAAAGGCTGATGAACCGGGACGAGAACGGCGGCGGCGCGGGCGGTAGCGGCAGCCACGGCGCCCTGGGGCTGCTGAGCGGCGGCAAGTGCCTGCTGCTGGACTGCAGACCGTTCCTGGCGCACAGCGCGGGCTACATCCGAGGCTCGGTCAACGTGCGCTGCAACACCATTGTGCGGCGGCGGGCCAAGGGCTCCGTGAGCCTGGAGCAGATCCTGCCCGCCGAGGAGGAGGTGCGCGCCCGCCTGCGCTCCGGCCTCTACTCCGCCGTCATCGTCTACGACGAGCGCAGCCCGCGCGCCGAGAGCCTCCGCGAGGACAGCACCGTGTCGCTGGTGGTGCAGGCGTTGCGTCGCAACGCCGAGCGCACCGACATCTGCCTGCTGAAAGGTAAACGCGGGCGCCGGGCGCGAGCTGGAGGGTCGGTGCGGCGCGGCTGGGCGGCCTGCTTGTTAGCGGGCAGGAGAAGAGGTGCCTGGGGGGGACTCGTGGCTGCAGGATGACCCCCGAACGCTTCTTTGTGCGTGTTGGTGTGCGCGCTGGTGTGCAAGGCTTCTGTGCGTTTGTGTGCAAGCGCGAGCTCCTGAAGTCCTCAGAGATGGTGAGGGCTCAGTCACCTGCAATTCCGGACCCTTTCCGGCGATTCTGCATTTGTTTACACCCACTAACGGTCTGGCCTTGCGGGAGAAGCGACTCGGCAGCTTTTCCACCTTCGAGTGCAGGGAAGTGCTCTCAAGTGCCACTACGCGGGAGGTGGGGGACAGGTTAGGCCGGGTCCCGCACCGAATCCGATTACGAGATTCCAAGACGTGCGGAAGAGAGGGAAGGAAGGTGAGCGCTGGGGTGCGATCGGTTCTGCGGCTCCTGCTGGAAACCACCCGTTCATAAATGCAAAAACGAGGGTCAGCTTGCGGGCTTGGTTGTGCCGCCCAACTCCGAGCTCCACCAGGAAGGGTGGCCACCTCTCCCGCCTCGGGCTAGACCCAGGCTCCGGAGACGGAGGTGGAAGGTCCGAGTATTTGCGGGGGTCGCCAAGCGGGACGGGGCCTCTTAAATGAAGGCAGCTGAGAAGTAACGACCTTTTGTTCAGACTCAAGACTCTCAGATGGCGGCGCGCGCTTAAGTGCGAAACTCTGGGGAAGGGGAGAGCTTATCAAATCTGCAAGTCGGAAACTCCAAAAGGGCCGAGGGCTACCCAAGTACCTGGAAGGACTCGGGCGCCGGCCGCACCTGCCCGGCCAGGCCGGGAGCGGGAGAGTCGCTGGGGCCCTGCGGCGCTGCGCCCCTTCCACCCGCGCCGCATTCCGCGCATTCCTTAGCCTGCTGCGGGTCCTTGCCTCCCCAGGACCCGAGGGAGGCGTTTCGAACCCCCGCCATCAAAGGGCCGCCCCTTTCCCTGCCGGCGCCCCCGGCCCCCTCCCTCCTGCCCTTCCTCTCCGGACCCACTCACCGTGGAGGAAGGGAGATGGGGCGGGAGGCGCGGCGGCGGAAACCTCTCCCCACCGCCCCTTCCAAAAGGCACGACCACACCGCTCGGTGCCGGCGGGTCGGGCTGGCCCCTGTGAACAGCGGGGGGCTTTGTTCTCGGCAGTTGTTTCCTGGCCATTTGACCTGTCAGCTGCTGGGGAAATGCTGCTGTTGACCTTTGGTTGAACCACTAAGGCGATTTTGCTGATTTTTCTTTCTTTGCGAGGGCGGCCTTTGGCACCTCTGATTGAGCCCAGCTTTCCTCCCTTCTCCCAGGGCTTTAAGGGAAAGTGCCAGGAAGGGCCTCGCACCGGAAGGACCGGGCGCTAAGCGAGGCGACCTGGGCGCAGGGGCCTAGGGGCCCCGGGCGCCGAGGTGTGCCGGGAGCCCGGCGGCCCCGGACCGGGTGGAGCGCGGGGATGGGGTCCCGGCGGTTGAGCACACCGCTCGTCCTCCTCTGCGTGGTGCTGGCGCACGTAGGGACAGTGAGAGAAATTTCTCTGGGACGAAAGCCCCTTCGAGTGACAAGGGCTGGCCGCTGTGTTCTCCGAGCTGTGCTCACCTCGATCGCTCCGGATTTGGACCCCAATCGCACGCCTGCCTGCTCGGCTTCCGAACCCGGGACCCTTCTCGAGGCAGAGCAGACGCACGTGGCGTCTGGGTTCGTTTTGTTTTCTTTTTTTCCTGGAAGAAATCCAGAGAGGACCGCCCTAGGGTTTCCGGGCGCGCACTTAGGCCTCGCTCTTGGAGAGAGAAGCAGATTTTTAAGGTTCCCTCTTCGGGCTCACGGCACCTGCCTGGTTCCCTCGAATCCCGCCGGGAGAGCCCGGAGCCAGATTTGTACGAGAGCCGCCCCGTGGGCCGGCCGCCGGGCGCGAGGCAAATGCTAGTCTGTAGGGTCGGCAGTCCCCTGGCGGTTGGCGAGGTGCCTGGCCGAAGGAAAAGGAGTGCTTTACGGGCTGTTTCCTCCCGAGGCCTGCACTGCCTCCTGTTGCCTGACCCCGCGTGCGCAGGGGCGGACCGCTCGCTGCCTCTCCCAGACCGCATCCTCTGAGCTGGGGAGGGTCATGGCCTGGGCGTGGGGTCCAACTTCTCTTCATAGGCCCTCCCGGGAGGGGTCAGGAGAGGTTCAGCTGGGTCTTTCTAAGCAAAGGGAGCCTGCCTTTGGACGCAACCGCCGCCTAAAATTCACAGAGTGTGGGGAGGGGAGGGTATCTCCTTCCAGCTTGTTCTGCAGTGGTGATAGAACATCTTTGAGGTTAACTGGTTCAAATTCTATTCAGCTCAGTCTGTTTTCATTTAGGTGCTAAACAGAGGCGGTCTTCACACAGTTCCTCTTTCTTCTTGTCTTCCCCTGCAAAGGAATCCCCCAGTGAGGGCAGAAGGAAATGGGCTCCCTTGGCGCTGCGGGGAGGTGCGCCTGGGGGCGGACAGTGCAGAAGCCAGCGGAACAGCAGGAAACGTGGGTACTTCGCAGGAGGCCCTGGGGGCAGAAAACTAAAGGGAAACGGGAGGAGACGAGCCCCTTAGATTTATCTTTAGTAAATACCTGAATTGATTAGGTGTTGGGTAATTTGGATGATTCCCTCCCCAATTTGTTGCTTTTATTTTGCAGCCAGTGGGGCCTTCTCTGCAACCATTCATGTGTGGTGGTGGGTGTGGAGTAAAAGTGGTCAGACATTAAGCCGTGCAAAACTGTTGATATCTGCCATCCTGGGGGGACAGTAAAAACAGCCAGATATTTTTAGAGGTTCTATTACCCTTCCTGGTCACAAGCTATCGACTTTTACCAATTAACTGTGTTTAAACAGCTGATTTTTCTATTTCTGCCACTTTGAAGGGCAGTTGGTTATATATTACAGGTAGTTAATAACTAATACCACAGGCAAGAATTCATAGCTTTACTTAAGATTAAGGCAATGCTAGCTGGCCTTTACAATTCCTAATAATACCCAAGGTTTGCTAAAAGCAGTAACCCAAATCACTACATTTTCTGGTCCTTTGGCTAGTTAATCTTCCCACTGGGGTAAAACTCATTTTATTGAAAACCCTGTAAGGCATTTTGGGACAGTTTAGAGATTTCAGCTTTTCAGATTTAATTATAGTACACATCTCTTTTGAAATCCCTTTCTCTTTCCTTAATAGATCCTTGGAGTAGGGTTTTAGACCCCCTTCCCCCAGTAGAGAAAGACAAAAAGAGCATTTTTCTTACCTTAACAGAAGTCATTCTTTACTTACCACATTCCCCCAATAAGAGATCAGTCTGTTACACAGAAGATTTCAGGTATAAAAACATTATCTTACTTTTTCTTCTGTCTGAAGTTCTTCTCGGCCTGTGACCTTTGTCAATTCTTACTCAAGTTCTGATTTAAAAGTCGTCCTGGAGCTGTTTTGAGAAATTGGGAAGATCAATATACTCTAGCTTCTCCTTCCAGGTTGGAAGTCACATACCCGATAGTCCCCAAGCCTGATCATAGAGACTTGACATGATAGCTTCCGTGTGAACAGCGACTGAGGCCCATCCTGAGAGCTATGGGCAGAGGTCAGGTGGCTGTGTTCCATCTTTTCCCTTTCTGTGTCCATCTGCCCAGGTCAGTGGCACCAAACGGCAGAGTCCTGGGGGATGCTAAGGGCAGCTCTTTCACCCAAAGGCAAAAGGACTGGCTTTTCTCCTTGCAAACAGGACACGATGCCCATGACAGCGGAGAACTGTTAGAATTACAAACATAAAAATAAAGGTAGGCCTTAAGGGAAGTTCCTAACCCAGAGTGTGAGATTTTAAAGAATTATAAAGAATGAAGCAAAGTCACTACCCTTTGCATCATCTGTGCTGGATGGTTCCAGTAGGTGTGGACTGAGAGTGACAGCCTGATTGTCCATCAGGAAGTCCATCTCAGCTCCCTTGGGCTTGTCTTGGATGCTTATAGGAAAGGTGGGCTGCACAGAGAACTCAGAGAGGAGAAAGGGTGACCTTTTTAAAGAGCCAAGGAATTCCTTAAAAAAAATCAGAACATCCGAAACCAGATAGCTGGTTTCCTTCCTGGAAGGCAGTTCCAGTTTAACAAAGAGGAAGTTGGGGAGGAAGAAATGTAGACGGAAGCCAGACTGCTGAAGGGAGCAGATGGCAGAGAAGGACGGGGAGGGGCTGCAAGCAAGATCCAGCCTCAAGTGTGACCTCTCGTGTCCAGCCAGCTGCCCGGGACACCAGAGCTGTCAGACCCAGGACCCAGAGGTCTCGGCTGGTAACCCCGAGGTGAGGAGCTCATACATGTAAACCGAAGTCTTGGAAATTCTCAAAGCCAAAGGACCTTCAGATGTCCCCAGACTTTGCCTGCTGGGCAGTGTTTGCTTAATATTGATAAGATGTCCCAGGACAGCAAGCCCATGAGCCCTGTTTGTTGATATCGTGAGTGTAGAGAGTAACAGGGAAAAAGTGGCAGCCACGTTAAAATCCGAGACCATCGGCACCACCAAGAGGCTGTCCTTCCTATCATAGAAGGAAGATATCTATCCTATCATAGAATGTCCTCTTCCCATTAAGAGTCCTATTACGGCGAGATGATGGGCACCACAGCAGCCTGCCCTTTCAAAGGACTTCTCACACATCTCCCCCGCCCCATCTGCATGAGCAGGGGGCCAGCCAGTTTCACAGTTTCTGTCAACTTTGAAAACTGTCTCTCTGTCCGTGTGAGAAGATGAAAAGAACACGGAGCTGAACTGTAGGCGTAGTTATTCCTCAAGGAAGTTGGGTAGAAAATTATAGTCCTTTCTGCTCTGCCCCGCCAGACGCTCCAGTTTTAAAATTAAGATGAGAAAATGAGAGCTTTAAGGCTAGAAGGTATATTATTAAATAAGGACATGAGAAAAACAGGTCAAAATTAGTCAGCCTATCTGTTACCGAATTACATGCAACAGGACGTAGGGAAAAACAAAACAGGAATTCGCTGGCAGATGTGTTGTGAGATTGTGTTCAGAAGGTGGAAATACACAGGTTTGATGGAAATATACCTGCTGTCAGTTGGTAGTTGGCAAGTCAGTTCATGACCATTCAGGAGCACAGAATGTTGGAACTTCAAGATAGCGTCTGGAATCCTTGCATTCTGAGGGTGGGAAACGGGGCTTAGGAGGGGATGTGTCTCTTCCAGCTCCCACAGTCAGAGCTGGGGTTCCTTTGCACCCGTCTGCCTACCCCCCATCCTGCATAGCTCCAAGGCCACAGGATAGACACTCCCCCATCCCACCCCACTGTGTCTACAGTGGCAATAAACTTTCCCTCTCACGAGTTCTGGATAAAGCTTGGAGATCTAAATCTAGCTCTTGGGACTTCCCTGGTGGCCCAGTGGTAAGACTGTGCACTCTCAGCACAGGCAGCACTGGTTCTACTCCTGGTCGGGGAACTAAGATCCTGCATGCTGCAGAATGTGGTCAAAGATAAAAAAAATACAGGTCAATCTTGCTCTTGCTGAAAGGGTCGTGGCTATAGTACCTGCACAGATGTGAGCTGGGGAGGCAGGCACTGAGGAGAGAGGCTGGGGACAGTCTTCTTCCCCACCACCCCCCATAAGAAACTGAGTTCCATTTCCATCAGGACCTAGTATAGGACTACTCTATATACTTCTAGAGGAGCTGACCTTTTTTTAAAAGTGAAATGATCCATGTGTTTATTACATAATTTGAGCTCTTGAAATACACTTTCCCCCAAGAGACGTAGGACATGAGTGGTGTCCTGCAACAGCTCACCGCCCGGCCAGATATCTGTCGCCCAGTACTGGGCTCGTGCCCCAAGGCAGCACATGCCGTGTACAGTCTGGGAGAAGAAGAGCCAGCAAGTGCCTTTAAATGCCAGGGAAGTCCCTGTGATGGGGACCATCACTGTGAAACCAGAGTGCCATGAAATTACACCCTCTATAAATGCAGTGCTTTTGAGTTATTTTTATTCTGTTTCATTAAATTTAAAAAAGATGCTGGCCACGACTCCTTCATAACTACCTGGAGTTCGAAAAACATCAGAGAGAAGCAAAGTCCAGTGAAATGTCAGCAGTGTCCTGTTCACATTCTTTCTATTTCTGCATCAATATTTTTTCCTAGAATGATGAACCACTGGGAGGGGAGGTGGGGGGGGGGGTGGTCCCTGAGAGAAGGGCCACTGGAGAAGCAGCGGTGGGGAAGCACCAGGATGGGCTCCTGATGACCAGGGTCCAAATGACTTTGAGGCCCCTTCTAGAGAAGGCAGTGGCACTCCACTCCAGTACTCTTGCCTGGAAAATCCCATGGGCAGAGGAGCCTGGTAGGCTGCAGTCCGTGGATTCGCTAAGAGTCGGACACGACTGAGCGACTTCACTTTCACTTCTCACTTTCATGCATTGGAGAAGGAAATGGCAACCCATTCCAGTGTTCTTGCCTGGAGAATCCCAGGGCTGGGGGCGCCTGGTGGGCTGCCGTCTATGGGGTCACACAGAGTGGGCCATGACTGAAGCGACTTAGCAGCAGCAGCAGCAGCTGTGGGCTGAATGCCCTTACATGAGGGCCGCCATGCAATTCAGTTTTCTCTTCTGTTAAATTGGGGCTCAGCACACCTTCTTCCAGGGCTGCTGGTTGGATACCAGGGTGGGAAGAGCCTGACACATAATGAACATCTCCTTTTAAGAGGGTCTGTCATTTTTATTAACCTGGATCAGAGTGTGACCTTGTGGGGTGTGGACTGGATGGCCCCTGACTGCACCCCTGTATCTGCACTGCATCACTCAGGAGCTCCTGACCCCACAAGGGTGTGTTCTACTCATCTGAGGTCCCTGCCTGACTGCAGCTCCTGGGCCCCAGAAGAAGGTCCTTTGCTGACGCTCCTCGTAACTGCCAGCCACAGATCCCCCCAAAGCTAATGATGGCTCCCGAGGGAAATCCTTTCCGTTGCTCCCATGTCAGGGATGCCACCCTCCCTTTGCTCCTGTGTCCAGAGCGAAAGAACTTTTCAGTAATCATTTTGCCGCTTCGTTGTAATGGTGCCTTTTCCTGACCACTGCTATCTCTCTGTCCTGTTAACGTGCAGCCTTGGGGAGATGACAGATAGCCCCCCTTTCAAGCCTGGTCTGGTCTCTGGGCTCGCCTGCGCCCTCACCCATCCCCCACACCTGCCACACCCTCAGGGTCAGCTAGCTACAGGCTGGGGACCCCTCCAGGGTTCTGCTGCTTCCCTGGGGATTGATGGATGGTCAGCCCTGGAGGCAGCAGATGTGCTTGACTGGGCAGGGGACGTGGGACACAGGAAGTGCCTGATACCTGTTCTGCTGCCTAACTACCAGCTCTCCAGATGCCCACTGGAAAAAAGAAGGAAAGCCCAGGAGGAGAAAGCTGTCCTGAGTGTGAGAAGTTGCCAGTGAAGCTGGAGTCCCCTTAGGTACCGAAGAAGGAAACGTTCATTGCGTGTCTCCCTGGGGCCAGGCACAGTGCACACTGGCTGTTCCAGTCAGTCCCCACCGGAGACTCCCGGCCTGGAAGTTTCATTACATTTTACAAATGAGGAGGAGGCTCAGAGAGGTTCAGTGATGTCTCCAGGCTGCACAGCCTATGATTCATTCACAGGGCTGGCATTTCAACTCAGAGCTGTGCATCTGACTGCAAAGGCAAGGCTCTTTCTCTTCCATCTGATGCGCCGGTCCATGCCTTTTCAGCAATGGGAAGAATGTTCTTTCTACCACTGAGGCTCCTTGGCTCCTTCAGCCCTAAGGGCTGCTGCTTCTCTATGACCTTGGAGCCTCGCCCTGACCCTCCTGTGACTCTGCTGGCCTGCCTGTCCAGGTGATGAGCTTTTGGGAGGGCATCCCTCAACGTCTTGTATCTCTTTGAGATGTATTTTAATGTTCAAATTATGTAATAAACACACAGATCCTTTCACTCAATTTTTCAGATCCTCTAGAAGTACAGAGTAGCAAGTGATGGTGTTTCACATAGATGGTCAACATTGGTTTGTGGATGGACCCTCTTCTCCTTTTACTTTCTCCAAAGGGCAGCATTTCCTGAAGTTTCCATCCCAGAGGCCCATCCCAGGGGCTTCAGCTAAAGGCACTTGCCAGCTTTCATTGCTCATAGCCTGTGTTGGGGGTGGAAGCTTGGCAGGTTTATAGGCGAAAGGGAGGGCTGCTCCTGACAAGAAGTCCACTCAGGCCACTAGCACCTCTGAAGAGGGCAGGACTGGGCCCTCCAGCAGGTTTTCCCTCCAGGGAGGCTGGTCATTATGACTCAGCAGAGCGAGAACCTGTGACCAGAGAAATGGCCATTTATAGCCTGGGGGAGGGAAACCAGGAGCCTCCTGCTCAGAGAGGAAAAAATGTCTGCCCTGTTTCTGGAAGCCTTATGATGTGGCAAACGATCATTTTCTTTACTCTCCGAAGCGGTAGTGTCAAGGGTTGGGATTTACGGCAAGGAATTGACTAACCGTCACATGTTGGAAAACTGCTTTGAATGGTCGGGATAGAGAGCAATGGCACCCACCCTGTCACTTAGTCATAAAGGTGTAATGGGCCAGCTGCCTACGTGACCATCCGTTGAGTGGTTGTTCCACAATCTGCAGACCCTGCTGAGTTCATTTATATCTATTTTTGGTCCAATAGAAACTGCAAAATAAAAATACAAGCAGGGGGACTTCCCTGTTGGTCCAGGGATTGAGACATTACCTTCCAATGCTGGGGGCGCAGGTGTGATCCCCCTGGTTGGGGAGCTGAGATCCCACCTGCCTCAGGGCCGAGAAAACAAAACACAATATGGAAATAGTGCACGCATGCTCAGTCGTGTTCGACTCTTTGTGACGCCGTGGACTGTAGCCCGCCACGCTCCTCCATCCACGGGACTCTCCAGGCAAGAATACCGGAGTGGGTTGCCATGCCCTCCTGCAGGGGATCTTCCTGACCCAGGGATTGAACCTGCGTGGGTCTCCTGCACTGCAGACAGATTCTTTACCACTGTGCCACCTGGGAAGCCCCCCAAACACATCCAATCAAGACTCCAGAAATGGTCCACATCAAAACAAAACCCAACAACAACAACAAATTGAAAAAAAAAAAAAAAAACAAAAATAAACCAAGCAGGGCCAAACCTTGACAATAATAGATGGTAAGTTTCTCGCAAAGCAAAGTCCCAGAGTGCACAAGAAAATCAGAGACACAGGCTGACTGTCTCTTCTTGGTGTGTTTCCCTGCCCGCCTCCTGCGTCTCTGCCCACCCCTGCCCAGCCACCTTTGCCTGAAGGGCACTAACGCTACTCCACAGAAGCTGGCCATTTGTCTCCTTTTACTTAAATGACCTTCCTTCCCCGGAAGATGATTCCGCAGAGAACCATTCCAGGGCTTAGCAACTCTCAGGTCAGGAAATCCTCCTGTGCCCCAAACCTGGATGAGGCAAGAGGGATTTGTTTAGATTTAAGCCCGTTTCCTCTCGTTTTGGCCCCTTGTTGATGGAACAGCTGTTCATGAGGCTGTGTGATTGGCATCTGTTCTGTTGCTTAGGTCCAGAAGGGCTGGTGCCAGGATAATAGTTTTTTTATTCTCTCCTACACTAGAGAACCTCTCTAAAAGAAGAGCTGGAGTTGGGGGATGACAGACATCTTTGTGGGTCCCAGGACTCAATTGTGGCCTCATGGAAACCCCTAGTGGCTCTTCTCTCTTTCTTTGTCATCACTGTAAAGAAAGCATTCCTTCTTCATCTCCCCCTGCACATCCTCCTTTGTGTATCTGCATTCTAAACGGAAGTCTTGTCCATAAAGCTTTTCTTCCAGCTTTTAGGATTCTTTCTTCCCCAAGGCAGTCTCCCCATCTCTGGAAGGGCTCCTTAACCATTATCTCTGGGCCCACAGCGCCACCCAGTGGCCAATATAGGTGCAACCAGCCCTGGCTTCCCAACAGCTCTCCTCAATGAAGGGTGGGGTTCAAGTTCTCCCCTGGTTTGGTTTCCTGCTTGTTCAGTGACTCCATTAACCTGAGCATCTTTCTCCTCTACAGGTGGATATGAGAGGTTCTCCTCCGAGTACCCAGAATTCTGTTCCAAGACCAAGGCGCTGGCAGCCATCCCACCTGCTGTGCCCCCAAGCACGGCAGAGTCCTTGGACCTGAGCTGCAGCTCCTGTGGAACCCCACTGCATGACCAGGTGCGGGCTGAGATCAGACTTCTGCTTGGAGAGTCTCAGGACTCAGGGCCTCAATGCTGGGTGAATTGATGAACCCTGAGTGTTGGGATGTGACCTTAGGTGGAATCCATTATTCCTTTGAAATTCTTCCCCTTCCTTCTCTCATTACCCTGCATAAAAAAAGAATGTAAAGACGTAAGTTCCTGACTTCGCTCCCAGAGTTATGTGCAGACAAGCAAGGAGCCCAGAAGTGTGTGGCCTGCTCTGTAGGAAGCTGAGACCCCAGCCCTGTCTCACAACAGAGCTGTCCGCTCCCCCATACAAGCTAATCGTAAATGCTAAGTGAACATCAGTGGACAACCAACCCTTCTCCTAAGAAAACCAGCTCACGCCACTATGATTCTTATGAACACGCCCCTTCCAGCCCTCTCCTTTACACAGAGATGGAGTAAATTGATGGGGTCCCGCAGCTCTGCTCCGCAAATCCCACATCACTTGTGTTGATCCGCCTCAGAATCATGTCATTAGCAAAGCCAACATAACCTCCTTTTGCCAGGATCCCTCCTCTTGTCTTTGAGGTTGCTGTGGCATCTGTTTTTGATCTGCAGCAAGTAGCAGGTGTAAGCTCCTCACAAGGCCAGTGTCTTCCGCTTCATTGGTCACAGGGGGTTGGGGGGAGGTGGTCTGCTTGAACCAGAGAGGGGGGCCCAGCATCAAGACACAGCACAGGATCAAGGCCAGAGAGGTCCCACTGAGTGCATCACTCCCTCCCGGAGCCCCAGCAGGACATGGGGAGACCTGGAGGGGCTGTGTCTACAGGCCACCCTCCCAGGGCCCGTGACAGCACCCAGACTGGCTCCCCTCTCCCCGTCCCACCACCCCAGCCTTCTGCCCTGCTGTCTTACACTTACAATGTTTGGGGGGGGCCCTTTGTTCTCCCCTTCTGTAGGGGGGTCCAGTGGAGATCCTGCCCTTCCTCTACCTCGGCAGTGCCTATCATGCAGCCCGCAGGGACATGCTGGATGCCCTGGGCATTACGGCCTTGCTGAACGTCTCCTCCGACTGCCCAAACCACTTCGAAGGACACTATCAGTACAAGTGTATCCCGGTGGAGGACAATCACAAGGCCGACATAAGTTCCTGGTTCATGGAGGCCATTGAGTACATCGGTAGGCTGGCCCTGGCCGGGGTGCTGGGTTTAGGGATGGAGCGCTGGGTACAAGGCTGGCAGAGACAGCAAACGAGGGAAGAGTGAACCACTTGGAGCTGGAGTGTTGAAGGAGGGACTTAGAAAGGGCCCTGCCAGAGGGCCTATTTTCCCTCTTTCTCAGTAGGAAGGCTGACCCTTGGGGTGTTGAGTTGCCCAGGGGTAGGAAGATGGACTTACACAAACCGCAGGCATTGGTAGCTGATAGAGCCAAGAACTTTTGCCTTGGATGTCCCACCTGCCAAGCAGATAAGACTTAGGGGTGGGGAGGAAGAGGCAGAGAGAACTGGGTCATTGCTTCTGCAAATGAAAACCCCTCTGTATGTGCTGGCACTGGGCTCTAGCATGTGTATTTCCTAAGCCTGGCACATTTGCTTGGTTAAGTCTCCAAAATAGCCTAGAACCGACGGCACTCCCTGGCCCCCTGGGTTTCCTCTCTCCTGGCCTCAGCTTCAGAGGGCTGTTCCTTCCGTGGTTCAGAGGGAGGGCCCCGACCAATGCTTCTCAGATCCTACCCCCAGCACCCTCGTCCGGCCCGTGGGAAGGACGGGGACTTGGGGACACTAACGGGCGCGTGGCTCTCTGCCCCAGATGCGGTGAAGGACTGCCGTGGGCGCGTGCTGGTGCACTGCCAGGCTGGCATCTCCCGTTCGGCCACCATCTGCCTGGCCTACCTGATGATGAAAAAGCGCGTGCGGCTGGAGGAGGCCTTCGAGTTCGTCAAGCAGCGGCGGAGCATCATCTCACCCAACTTCAGCTTCATGGGGCAGCTGCTGCAGTTCGAGTCGCAGGTGCTGGCCACGTCCTGTGCAGTGGAGGCCGCCAGCCCTTCGGGGCCCCTGCGGGAGCGGGGCAAGGCCACCCCCACGCCCACGTCGCAGTTCGTCTTCAGCTTCCCGGTCTCTGTGGGGGTGCACCCGGCCCCCAGCAGCCTGTCCTACCTGCACAGCCCCATCACCACCTCCCCCAGCTGTTAGAATCCTCGGAACGCCCCCTCACCCCCACACCAGCCCACGTCGGGTGGGGCCCTGTGGCCGGGTAGCAGGTCCCGACTGACCAGGCAGGGGGCCTGGCAACCAAGCTCCTTCCATCCATCTCTCTGGCCGACCGTGGGGCCAGCTAGAATGGCAATAAGGACCTCGAATACATATTTAAACGCAGACAAACAAAACACCCCAGCTTAGAGCAATAACGGCTTCCTCGGCGGGCAGGGAAGACCTGGGGCTTGGTCTGTGTGTCAGTTTTAGTTTTCAGATAGGAATTTCTTACCTCATTTTTTTTTTTTTTTTAAAGCAGTAAGGCTTGAAGTTAGGAAACCCACAGATCCCGGCAAATGTGCCCTCCCGGTTTTATTAGGGGGCGGGGGGGGGGGGGGTGGCGTGGAGGAGAGGCAAAGGGCCAAAAACAAGTTGACCAGAAGTGCCTGCTTCTGTGTGCTTGGTCCTTTTGTTTGTTGTAGTTACAGGAAATTTTTTTTTTTTTAAGAAATCTTTTAGGACATGGTTTTCCTTTTTAAGTCACCATCAACAGGTGAATACTTATGCTTAATAATAAATAAAAGTATTTATTGAGAATTTCCTCAGAGTATGTAAGTACACAAAGTCTAGGGACCGTCTTTAGAATATATTGATGTTGGTGTGGACCGGCGGAGAACAGCAGCATGCAGACGTCAATGCAGTGAGGTGGTGTGTTCGAGGTGGCATGACGATCAGCTTGCATTTGCTAGCGCTGGGAAGAGGGCAGGGTGGGAGGAGGAGAAAGGGAAGGGAGGTCATTGTTAGCTTTGATCCTGGGTATCCGTGGGAGATTGGAACTTGTTAGCGTCGATCCTGGGTATCCATGGGAGATTGGTTCCAGCACCCCCTCCTTCCATCGCGGATACCAAAATCTGTGGGTGTGTATATCCGCAGATAGCGCATCCTTGAATATGAACTGGAGACTATCTTTGAAGTTAGTTCTTGGGCACATGGCCACTGAAGCGATTTGAAACCGCAACCATGCAACTGTTTCGGATGGTCAGTAACTGAGTTTGGCGGTGGAAGCGTTTTTCTCTTAGACCTGCCCGAGGACTTATATATCATCTGTGATAAATGCCATATCATGTAAGGTGCTCCTAAAAAAAAAAATTGGGTGCAGTTCAGATTTTCCTGCAGCGAATCATTTGCCAAGGTCCTTGGGGAACCCAGCTAATAAGAGATAGACCTGAAAGGGAAGTGGAAGCACCAATTTTTTTTTTTTTTTCTTTTGCTTAAATCAGAGATTTTAGGGGGTTTGCTTGGATCACAAATTCTTGTGATCTTAAAAGATTCCTGGTGTAGGTGGATATCTGTAAAGTGAATAGGTGAATAAAAAAAAACTGGACTTCCAGGTCTCATGGAAGATTAGGACAGCAAGACAGCTTGAGTGAGGAGTCAGGCAGACTCTTTGCAGGGAAGCTGGTTTCTGGATGGGCATTAGAGTGCCATAGTAGAATCCTTTCTTGAGATAATGCCGTTTTCAGGGGGCCTTTCCAAATAGAGGAGTGGCTTTTGGAACAAGGAGCAGGTGGGTTGGGCTTGGGGGGAGGGAGGAGGGAACTAACCACGGGTTACTTAACATTTAGTATTGTGGAACAGTGTTGTTACCCAGTGCCAGGTTAGCAGTAATTCCAAACTTGTCTAGAAAAGAGAGCATGCTTTAGGTTTTGCTTTTTGGGGTTGTTTTTGCCCTCTGAGGATCGAAGTGCTGCTCACCCATTAATAACTTCAAGCCTCGATGTCAGCATAGTGTCGGAATGCTCCTTCTTGTCCCCACATCCCAGACAGGACCAGGTTCCTTACGTTTCCTTCCATGAACATGAACCTGGCATCATTTGTCTTACCTTTGTCAAGCCCTGTCTTGGGTGTGGCCAGAGCTCCCACTTCCTGTTTTTAGAAAAGCCCAAGGCCCCTTCCTTTCCTGGGAGCTGCTTGGCTGAACCCCTCCTGAAGACGTGGAGGGATCGGGTTCATGACACTGGGCCTACTGAGAGAGCTCAGCTGGACGTTCCCTTGTCTTCCTTGATTCCTGGAAGTTGCTTCATGTTTTGTGATGAATTGCAGTCAAATGGGCTCCACTGCTGGAAAAGTGAGGGTTCCCACAGACAGATAAGTCCGCAGGAGGGACTGCTTGAAGGGGGAGGGAAAGTAGCTTAGAACAGATTGACTTTTTACAGAATGAGTGTACATTTGCCAAAATCTGTGTATCGTGCTTTCCCAGACTGGATTCCAGCTGCCCAGACAGTCGGAGCCCAGGACCTGCCCCGACTGGGTCTCTTCCCTGCTTTCCAATTCAAGTCTCGTGTCGCAGTGTCAAACCACTATTTATAAAGCCATTTTCTTTGTACTTGATAACAGTGTGAGTCCCCAAACCCTTAGAAATCAAATAGGAGATGGGCTTGATTGGAATCGGGGATTTGGGGTCACTGTCTACTTTTACCATCAGAAGCCTCTTTGATGACTTGCACGAAGAGCTCTAATGAAGACGGCACCACAAGGTCCCTCCAGACGGCCATGGGGTTTCAACAGGTGTCTCTCCCATGAAGTGGTTTCTGGTGACATGCAATTTCTGTCGCAGTCAGAAAGCTTTGCCACTTTGATCCATGGTGACCTGTGCTATTGACTCACTGGATCATGTATAGAGACTGGAGAATGCTGCTGTTCCCTCCAGTGTCTTTGTGACCCCAGGGTGTGGGTGGAGCCCCCCCCCCAGCAGTATTATACTGAAGCCACCTGTGAGCTGGTGGCAGGGAGCTCCCACCCTTAGTTGTGGCCTCTGAGGCCATTTTCCTAAGATGCCCATTCTAGCCTGATTCTAGAAAGTTGATTCTGATTCTATGAGAAAAAATCCAAAATTCTTGGGAAGATGGGCGGAGAGAGGTGGGATGGGTGATTTCAGTGTGAGGGAAGGGGGCCATGAGATCAGAGTTTGGCCACCAGCCTTTGTTGGTAAAGTAGGGGTTTGCCTTGGCTGCCCGTTAGCCCAGACGAGGTACACCAGGAATTCTGGAGGAGGGACCTAGGCATCAGTAGGTTTCAAAGCTCCCCAAGTGCTGTCCTTGCATAACTGAGTTTGGGAAACTTAACATTCTGGATGGCAAGGTGCTGTTGGAGGCCAGGGCTTGATAACACAGAGCTGGCTTGTATGGCAGAAACCACAGCAGACAGTTGTCCCTGGCCCTCCATGGCCCCAGCTCTGCTGAGGGACAATATGGGTTCTGTCAGGAGCTCATGGGGCCTAAGGCCTGGACGAGATCCCTTTTCACGCCCCTTGAAAATGGATCTGTGGTTGCTAAGGAACTGAAGAACGTCTCTGGCTGTCAGTGCTCTTCTTTGCAAGTTTGTTTGTTTATTGAGAAGTATGGAGAGGGACTTCACTAGCAGTCCAGCCCCGTGCTTCTAATGCAGGGGGTGTGGGTTCGATCCCTGGTCAGGGAACTAAGATCCCACATATCGCATGGTGCAGTTGGAAAAAAAACAAAGGCTGGAGAGTGCCACCTCTTTGAAGAGGACCCTGCTCTCCCTTAGAGCTTATAAGTCATGCCAGAAAGAGGCTTCTTCAAGACAGCAATGCAATACTTGTAATTTATGTAAATAGCCCCATCTTTCAGAGTGATGTCATTTCTACATTTGATATGCTTGTATTTCTGTAGGATGTATATAGTTTAGGGGAATTTTTTTTTTTTTTTTAGACAAGTCAACATGTCTGTTTTTATTTATTGCTTGAAACAAAGATCATTTGAAAAAAAAATAAATACATTTTCGACCACCTCTGGCTTGGTTTATCCTTTCCCAAAAAACTGCCAATATGATGTCTTGGAAGATCTGAATCATTTGATGGTAATCTTGTGGAGACGGGCGACTCAAATCTGAGCTCCCTAAACACCACGGAAGGTGACAGGTGAAGGCAGAGAGGAAATCTCTGAGAACTGCATTTTTTAGACAGAAGTGAAGGGTAAGACACAGATGTCTTCATCTGAGAGTCTGCTTTCTTTTTTAAAAAATTTATTTTTAATTGGAGGATAATTGTTTTATAATATTGTGCTGGTTTCTGCCATCAGTTCAGTTCAGTCACTCGGTCGTGTCCAACTCTTTGCGACTCCATGAATCGAGGCACGCCAGGCCTCCCTGTCCATCACCAACTCCCAGAGTTCACTCAGACTCATGTCCATCGAGTCAGTGATGCCATCCAGCCATCTCATCCTCTGTCATCTCCTGCCCCCAATCCCTCCCAGCATCAGAGTCTTTTCCAGTGAGTCAACTCTTCGCATGAGCTGGCCAAAATACTGGAGTTTCAGCTTTAGCATCATTCCTTCCAAAGAAATCCCAGGGCTGATCTCCTTCACAATGGACTGGTTGGATCTCCTTGCAGTCCAAGGGACTCTCAAGAGTCTTCTCCAACACCACAGTTCAAAAGCATCAATTCTTTGGCACTCAGCTTTCTTCACAGTATAGCTCTCACATCCATACATGACCACAGGAAAAACCATAGCCTTAACTAGATGGACCTTTGATGGCAAAGTAATGTCTCTGCTTTTGAATATACTATCTAGGTTGGTCATAACCTTCCTTCTAAGGAGTAAGCATCTTTTAATTTCATGGCTGCAGTCATCTGCAGTGATTTTGGAGCCCAAAAAAGTAAAGTCTGACACTGTTTCCACTGTTTTCCCATCTATTTCCCATGAAGTGATGGAACCAGATGCCATGATCTTTGTTTTCTAAATGTTGAGCTTTAAGCCAACTTTTTCACTCTCCACTTTCACTTTAATCAAGAGGCTTTTGAGTTCCTCTTCACTTTCTGCCATAAGGGTGGTGTCATCTGCATATCTGAGGTGATTAATATTTCTCCCGGCAATCTTGATTCCAGCTTTTGTTTCTTCCAGTCCAGCGTTTCTCATAATGTACTCTGCATATAAGTTAAATAAACAGAAAACCAGAGGAACCAGAGATCAAATGGTCAACATCCTCTGGATCATGGAAAAAGCAAGAGAGTTCCAGAAAAACATCTATTTCTGCTTTATTGACTATGCCAAAGCCTTTGACTGTGTGGATCACAATAAATTGTGGAAAATTCTGAAAGAGATGGTAATACCAGACCACCTGACCTGCCTCTTGAGAAATCTGTATACAGATCAGGAAGCAACAGTTAGAACTGGACATGGAACAACAGGCTGGTTCCAAATAGGAAAAGGAGTACGTCAAGGCCGTATATTGTCACCCTGCTTATTTTAACTTATATGCAGGGTTTCTGCCATACATCAACGTAAATCAGGTACAGGTATATATGTCCCCTTCCTCTTGAACCTCCCTCCCACCTCCCACCCCATCCCACCCTTCTAGCTTGTCATAGCACCAGGTTGAGCTCCCTGAGTCATACAACAAATTCCCACTGGTATTTTACACATGGTACTGGATATGTTTCAATGCTACCCTCAATTCGTCCCACCCCCTCCTTTCCCCACTGTGTCTATAAGTCTTTTCTCTAGGTCTGCATCTCCATTGCTACCCTA
Organism: Tragelaphus eurycerus; assembly: GCA_935064755.1. Taxonomy (NCBI): domain Eukaryota; kingdom Metazoa; phylum Chordata; class Mammalia; order Artiodactyla; family Bovidae; genus Tragelaphus; species Tragelaphus eurycerus. The sequence goes on along the minus strand of CAKXYN010000034.1, from coordinate 1,830,975 downwards.
AGAATAGATTTTCAGTACCATCTTTCTAGATTGCATTTATATGTGTTATTATACAATATTTGCTTTTGAGAGTCTGCTTTCTGCCAGGCACAGGATGGAGTGATAAGGACGGCTCTCAGGAGAGGTCTATCTTAAACACCTTACAGCGCAAGTGATTAGGGCTACCGTCAAAGATTGTACAAGGAGTTGCCACACCCTTCCCCAACAATAGCAAGGGGGCCTGGCTCCCAAAATCTTAGGAAATTTTAGAGATCTCACGTTCCCTCATGTTCTGTTGGGAGAATGGAAATAGCAATATGCGTCGAGGCCAGGTTGAAGAAGTAAACGGACGAAGGTGATACAAGGCAGTGGTTCCCCAGTGGTCATTTGGGAATTGGTTCTATCAGATTCAGTTGGTACAAATGTCCCAAAGTGTAAACCAAAAGTATGTAAGTAAACACGTATTTCCACTGTGTCATTTTTATCTAACATTATTTTGGAAGCACTCAGTTCACTTCAGTCGTGTCTGACTCTTTGCGCGACCCCATGGACTGCAGCACGCCAGGCTTCCCTCCGCCATCCATCACCAACTCCTAGAGCTTGCTCAAACTCATGTCCCTCAAGTTGGTGACACCATCCAACCATCTCATCCTCTGCAATCCCCTTCTTCTCCGGCTTTCAATCTTTCCCAGCGTTAGGGTCTTTTGTAATGAGTCGCTCTTCGCATCAGGTGGCCAAAGTACTGGAGCTTCAGCTTCAGCATCAGTCCTTCCAATGAATATTCAGGACTGACTGCCTTTAGAATCGACTGGTTTGATCTCCTTGCTGTCCAAGGGACTCTCAATAGTTTTCTCCAACACCGTAAGCAATGCAATTAGCAATGCGATTTGGAAGCACTAGTCAATGTAATTAGCAAGTGAACGAAATGAGGTATACGGTTTGAAAAATGGGAGGCCAAATTATTTGCAGATGATATGTATCTGAGAAACAGGAATCAACTGAAAAGCTATCAGAAATGAGAGAATTCAGCTAGTGGTTGATTGTATTAACATGAAAAAAATCAATAGCTTCCCCATATGAAAATACCAATTTAAAATAGATGTAGTAGATCCCGTTTATAATATCAGCTTAAAGATAAACTGCCTACAGTAAACTTTACCAGAGATAGGCAAGACCTAGCTGATGGGCCTGCTAAAGCACTACTGGACGTCCCTGGCAGTCCAGTGGTTAAGACTACGTGCTTCCAATGCAGGGGGTACAGGTTCAATCCCTGGTCAGGAACTAAGATGGTACGGTGTGGCCAAAAACTAAAAAAAAAAATTCTTCAATGAAAAAAATAAAGTCCTACTAAGGGACATAGAAAAAAAAAAAAGAAGTCCTACCAAGGGACATATAAGAACACTTGAAAAAAAGCTGAAGGACATACTATATTCTTGGATTAAAAGACTCCGTATTGAAAAGATATTATTTCTCCATAAATTAACCTATCCATTTAATATGATCTCAATCAAAACACCAACAGAATTTGGGAGGAACAGGGCAAAATATTCCTGATTTCACCTGAAGAGACAAACATGCAGAAGTGTGTAGGAAAATGGAAAAAAGAAAGGAAGTCGTAAGGTTGGAGGGGGACCACCTGTACTGTCCATCTATCACCATTGTGATAAAAATAGTTTTAAATTTTTTATAATTATTTTAAAAATAGAGATCCTTGGGGCCATCTAGGACATTGAGTCAAAGATTCCACAAACTCCCACAAGTGATTATGAGCAAGCCACCAGGGAAGCCCAGGGAATCTATTTTTAATTAGAACAGTAGCTGAGGGAACTGACTCTCCACTAGTTGTCATAGAAAAGTTCAGTGGTTAAGCTCCTGCACTTGACTTTGGGGTTCCAGGCATCTCCACCAAAGTGCTGCCAAGCTGACTTTGTATGACCCCTTGGGGTGGTTGTACAACTCTTAAATTTAGTAAATTTATGAAAAAAACCTTGTACACTTAAAATGGTAAATTTCTTGGTACATAAATTACATCCCAATAAAGTTGTTCAATGATTAATACATGAAAATAAATACATATGTTCACTGCCACAAAATTCAAAAATGCAAATACAAAGAACAGGGAAAGTTCCTTCTGCATATCCTTGCCTTACACCCCACTTTAAGAAATTTTCAGTAACCAAGATGAGCCATTGGGTGTAACTACTTCAAGACTCTGATTTATGCATTTTATAAATTCAAGTGTTTGACAGTGCAGGGGAGCAAAACTGGCCACCCCTAAATGTCTTTTTGGCATGCAAATTATTTCAAGCTGAAAGTAATGAAGGAACAAAAGGCTCAGGAAGAAACTTTGACCTTCCTCCTGAAGAACGCAGATAGAGGACCTGCTTCAGGAAAAGCACATCACCTTAGATAACCTAGTGTGGGCCAGGTGTGTAGACGGAGAGGAATCCAGCAAAGTCTGTTAAAATTCCTCCGTCCCATTGTCTCCGCAGGGCCCAGCAAATATTTATTTACCAAACATTTGCTTTTCATCTCCATATAAATTGCCTTCCTTTCCTTTGAAGTGCCAAATCACTATCCCCAACATCCTCTTTTATCTTTAGCCGAAGATGGTCTTTAACTGGAGGGTTTCAGCCGTTTTGAGTTACTCAGTTTTCCTGGGTCTCTTCCCCGGAAACATGTCATTCAACTTTTGTGGGCTCTTCTCCCGTTTAGCTATACATATCTCATGCCCATTTAATTCTTAGACCAGTCAAAATAACGTAGAAGGGTAGAGGGAAAATTTCTTCCTCCCAGACAACAGGGTAACATTTGAGTTGTTAGCCAAGCCAGTTATTTTAAATAGACATTCAGAGTGTACAGTCTCTGCTTTTGTTCTATTGTTAAAAATCAAGTTAGTTAAATATGATATTTTAACTAATATCATAGTTAAAATATATTTTAACTATATTTTCATTTTTATTTTGTCAGTTTCTTAGAGGAATGTATTACGAATATGAGGATTTGATAAACTCCAAATCACAGTGGAAGACTTTAACAGTTTGTGTTTTCTATCTCAATGATGCCTCGCATGCATGAAGTTGTGCTTTGAACAGCTTCTTGTAGTCAGCAGCTGGGCTTCCCAGGTGGCGCTAGAGGTAAAGAACCCGCCTGCCAAGGCAGGAGACATGAGACAAGGGTTCAATCCATGGGTTCGGAAGATCTCCCGGAGGAGGGCACGGTGGTCCACTCCAGTATTCTTGCCTGGAGAATCCCCATGGACACAGGAGCCTGGCGGGCTACAGATCATGGGGTTGCAAGGAGTTGGACACGACTGAAATGACTTAGCACGCATGCAGCACGTGGTTGATAGGTAGGTGATGTTTCTTGTTTTCCATGTACGTAAGGCCATTCTATTGATACTTTGGAATCAATAATACCATGTCTACACTTGCTTGGTCACCTCTTGTCTGGGATGTCTTTATACATCTCCTTTTCATTTTAAGTAACAGTTGGGGATTTATTTTTTAATCCTAGAGAACACATGACCATTGATAGAAATATGACTAGATTTATAGGTTGAATTCTGTAATTAGGGTGAATGCTGATTCTGGATATTTGCTTACAACAATGTTACTCCTTTTAAAATATAACCCATGGCTTTGAAGGGATCCAGCAAGAAAACCGAAGTGATGTTTCCACGCCCTTTTCATTTTCATCTCCCAGTGGAAATGATTTTCTTCCAACATTCTGAGCAAATGGGCAAAAATAGCAGAGATGCTAGCAGAACCATAAATCGCACATTTATGGTTCTGTCGTCATCGTCACAACTTTCTTCATTTCTATGATGATTGCTCCTGCTTTTAAGTTTTCAAACAGAATGAAGCACTTCACCTGGAAATCAGACTGTACATTTAGAGGACAGGCCTTGAATTACTGAGCTGCATGATTTAGAAAACATGTATTATGCTTGTTTCAATTTTTTCCCTTCCCACAGTTACATAGTTTTATTGAAAAAGTCAAACACATCCAAATATTAGAAAGCAAAAAATCTCCTGATATCCTGTATCTCTGCAACACTCACCCTCAACATTCCATGACCATCTTTCTACATATATGTGTGTGCATATACACAACATACATATATACACATGTGTGTTTTCATGTTCTAGCTCATGAACAAAGAGTCATGATAGTTACATTTTCTTGTGCTTGCAGGTGATGTTTCTTTCTTTGTTCTATGTTCCAGACAGACATAAATATATATGCACACCCATTTTTTTCTTTCAAAAATGTCAGCCATATTGTTAAAGAATATTTTCTTTTCACATGTCTCCCTCCACCAGATTCTGCAAACAACCACTATTAACCATCACATGTCCTTCCTTTTCTCTCTATCCCCACAAAGTCATACACAATATGATGTGTTGTATTATATGGTATAAAGGTATAAAGTGCATACACCATGTATCTATATGTTTAACTTCAGATATGGATTTTATTGGTATTTGTTTTACAAAAACAAGATCATACAATACACAGTTTCTGCATCTGGCTTCCCTTGATGTATGTTGGAAATCGCTTCAACTTCTTAGTTTTCAACATTTTTTGGCTGTACCGCATGGCATGAGGGATCATAGTTCTCCCTGACTGGGGACTGAATCCAAGCCCCTCGCAGTGGAAGTGTGAAGTCTTAACCACTGGACCACCAAGGAAGCTCCCACTCCCAATTCTTTTATGTAGATAAATTATTCACATAGATCAATAATTTTAAAAATATAGACACCTATATAATAAAATGCCTCCTTTTCAACTAAATCACCTCACCACCGATCTACCAATGTTATTAAGATTAAAAAAAACATTGTTACCAGATTTTGACATATTCACCAAGAAGGTATTCCAGTCATTTGAGTAAGCACATGAACATATAGTATGTTCATATTTATGTAACTTCTCCCCCCATCCACTGCTTTTATACCCACTCACTAACACTTGTTATACAACTTTCTGAGTTTTGTCAGTCTGAGAGGTAACTTGTGTTAACTAATTTTAATTTGCATTTCTCTTTGAGATAGAGCAATTTTTACACATTCAAGAACCACTTGTATTTTTCTATGAACTGTGTGTTTGTAACTTTGATCTGAATTTTTTTTTTTTTTTTTTAGGAACACACTGGAACTTTTATATATACACAGTGCAAGGTACAAGGTCTCAGAAAGACAATACACGCTGTTCAGGTGCACCCTACCCCCACCCCCTGAGAACACCCCGGACTGAGGACAAGAAGGAAGGGGAGAATCATAAATAGAGAATAGAAGGGAAGGTTGATGCTCTGAAGGGCAAACGGGTGGGGAACACACTGCTGGAAGGAGCCATGAGCTCTTTTGCCCTGGGACAGAGCGATGTAGCAGCACAGGAGAACAGCAGCCATGACTAAGCCTGCGATGCCTGGTGCGGGGCACCTAATGGGTAAGACAACAGGGGTGGCTTTGGGAAGGAAGAGAGCCGGGACATCTTCCTTCCTGCTGGCGGGGCCGGGGCCCCTCAGTTTATATCCATGAACCCCGACTTGGGTGGCGCATCGCAGGCAGAGGATGCCGGGGGTTTCGATGAGCCAGCCTGGGGTTGTAGACGGCGTGCCACGTCCTGGCGCTGGTAGAAGAGGACATAGGCTGCCTTGGACTCAATGTGATTCTCCATCACAGGCAAGACGCTGCTGTCATCGAAGTAGTGCCACTGGCCACTGTCCTTGTTGCAGGCAAATGTCGTGTAGTGTCCATCCCGCAGGCCCCCATAATGGTTGGAAACCGCGATGAGGTCATATTTGTAGAGCTCCAGAGCTGAGTCGTCCTGCGGCTTGATGACAAACTCAGAGAAGTCCAGGTCCCGGATAGGAAACTCCACAAGGGTGTCCAGCTTTTCGCGGGAGTATGTGGTGTAGGAAAAGCGCTTCAGGTGGATAAAGAGTGTCTCTGGCAGCATCCACAGGTCCAGCTTCTTGCTGGCCAGCTGGTGCTGCTTGCAAGTGGGGCAGTACCAGGGGTTTTCCTTCTCCAGGGTCTCAACGGTGGTGAAGAGCTCGATGCATTCCTGCAGCTGCACTGGGGCCTTCTTCAGCACGTACCTGACACAGTTGTGCTTCACATAGCCCTCAGCCTCCACCTCGTCATAGTAACGCTTCTTCATCTCTGGCTCCCAGTCGATGGCAATGTATGGCTGCGCCTGGGTATCCTCGTTGAAGGTCGAGCGGTCACTGGTCCCATTGGGATTAACCCTTTGCAGGGTGAAGAGGTGCTTGTGCCGAACCCTCTGGGGCCAGTGAGATGGCCCAGGAGAGGTGTCTACAGGGCCCTGACTACTGTTCGTGACTCTAGAGCCAGATCCTGCGTGCTTCAGCCCAGGGACTTGGGAGCTGCTCCCAGACCCATGTCCAGGCTGAGGGAGGCTGTCCTTACCCTCCAGGTCTTTCTCGTCCCCATCTTCCTCATCATCCCAGCTGGGTCTGGTCACGTAGCGTGAGAGGCGGTACAGCAGGATGTGATACAGGGCGTCCCACGAGAGCCGGTCCCGGGGCACTGACACCAGAAGCGGGTGCCCGAAGAGCATCAGGCCATAGTAGGAGCCGTTGTAGTCCCGGGCTGGGGTGCGCTCCCGCAGGTAGACAGGAAGCACAACATCCTCTCTGGAGTTCTCCCCAGTGGCTGCCCTGCCTGACACCTCGTATATGAAGATAGCGTCTCGGTCTAAGATGCTGCTCAGAGACTCCTCCAGTTGGTAGATCTTATAGAAGCGGTGACTGAAGACATCGGCCACCATCATCCTTTCTGGAGAGACACTGGTGTGTTTGGCCAGAGCCACACACAGATCCGAGATCTTGCCTTCCTTGGGAACCAGGAGCTGGTGTTGCTCGGGCTTGCGGCGGGGGTCCATGGAGACAAAGAAGATCTCCATGATCCTCTTGTGGCTCACAGGCAGTGGGACACTGAGGTAGCAGAAGGGGTCGAAGGTCACAGACACATTGCCACACTCAGGGCACACCAAGGTGGACTTGAAGAGGCCATGGAAAGTGTCCACGATCACAGAATCGTTCCACCGTTTGTGGTTCTGCCAGGCCTCCTGAGCCACCTCCTGATCGGACCTCCCAGCAGCATCGCACAGCTCCACGTATTCCTTCTTCTTGACGCGATTGAGGTCCTCGTGCAGTCCATCCAGGAGGAACGACAGCAGCTCCTGGGAGTCGTGCAGCTGGTAGCCCAGGAACTGGGACGCAAAGTGGCTGACCTTGGTCTTGAACACGTAGGGCACTATGCAGCGGTGGTGGCCGGACCACGCCTGCTTCACCAGGTCGGCATAGGCCTCTGCAATCTCCCCCTTTATGCCCAGCGGGTTGCCAAGGTTGAGCTCCTCTAGGTAGCGGTTTTGGAGGAAGTACTCCGTGAGCTGCGGCACGTTGCTGAGGCACTGCAGGGCCGAGTTCATGAAGCACGTGTTGCCCAGGTTGGTGAGACCACAGATGCCCGGCTGGCCTTGGAAGTCCTCACCCTCCTCCGACGCTCTACTCGCTCTACTCGTGGCCTGTGGCTGTGCACTGGGCCGGGTGCCATACTTGCTTCGGGTCTCCATGACGACCACCTGCTCAGTCTCGAGAGCGGGAGTCAAGCACTGTGACGCAGGCGTCGCACAACCTCTCAAAAGGGCCCTCCGCGTTCTTGAGCCACAGCCGGGCCTCTTCCTGGGGTGCCCCGGAAACTGCTCTCGAGTGGTGCGCAAAAACAAGGTCACTAGAATCTGCGGGGCTGAGCTGAGCCATGGGAGGTGTGTCCGTATCACTGAGCTGGACGAGCACCAGTTCTCCTGGGTGCACTTCAACCTTGTGGATGCTGGGCAGTTCCACGACCTTGCGTTCCGTGCGAGGCTGGTCATGCTCTAGAGCATACCAGTTGACCAGGTGATGCTGAGCAGCCGCTGGGAGCACACAGTCCTTACCTTCCGCCAGTCCCTTCATGAGGCGTCCGTTTACTTGGTCTTCAAAGACTTAAGCCTTGTTGATGCAGCCAGGGACGATGTTGGAGTCTTGATCGCCTCCTTGTACGTACACTTCCCACTGCTCGTACCGTGCTGCCCAGTGAGGAACCTGCACTTTCTTCCGTCCTGGGAAGAAGAGCTCGACCAGAGACAAAAAGCTTGCTTCGTCACAAACTTTGCTCATTTGCAGGGGCCATTTTTTGCTTCCCCTGATTTTTTTTTTTTTTTTTTTAATAGTCTTGCAGTCTTTCAGGAACTCTCTCTGTATGAAAGAGATTAGCCCCATTCTACAGTAAGAAATGTTAGTCTCTCAGTCCTGCACGACTCTTTGCGACTCCATGGACTGCAGCCCATCAGGCTCCTGTCCATGAGATTTTCCAGGCAAGGATACTGGAGTGGGTTGCCATTGCCTTTTCCAGGGGCTCTTCCCAACCCAGGGATGGAACCCGGGTCTCCTGCACTTCAGGCAGATTCTTTACAGACTGAGCTACAAGGGAAGCCCTTCTACAGTATGAATTGCAGATATTTCTCCCAATTTGTCATTTGTCTTTTGACTTTGTTTATAATAGTTTAAAAAAAATGTATCTTTTTGAGTCTTTGCTTTCCATTCTTTTTGTATACATTCTCCTGTCTTATTTTAAAGAATATTGAGACTGAGAACACAGCTGCTTACCTTGTAGGTTGGTCCCAGTGGTGAGCAAGGAAACATCAGTTTTATTTCAACATCATACACTGAGTGAGTGCCTGAGAGAGGGGCTTGCTTGGGTAACTGTTCTATCTTCCCAGTACTTCCCCTGGGTCTGAAGTTTGGAGCATGGGTCCTCAAAATCAGTTCCTAAGTTCGAAGTGGCAGAAACATGAAGAATATTTGAATTGACCCTCTGTCTTCCCCAGTTTTAAACGAATTTAAAACATCAGCCTTTTAAAAAATACATGTTCACACTATTCACCTCCTTGAAGTCAAAGGAGGATTAGGTTTAAATTAATTGTTTTTATTTATTATTTTTCACGTGCATCTCTATGTCTCCTCTCTAAAAGAGGAAGTATTGATATATACATTATGCTTATACATGTGTTTCTAGCCTTCTCTCTCTTTATAAAATGGACTTAAATTTTTTTAGAGCAGTTTTGGGTTCAGCAAAATTGAGTACATGTTACAGAGATTTTGTATAAACCCCTGGTCCCGGTTGATAAAAGCATCCTCCATTATCAACATCCTCTACCAGAGTGGTATATTTGTTAGAATTGATGAACCTATGTTGACACATCACAATCAATCACCCAAAGTCTAAAGTTTGCATTAGGGTTCAATGGGTGAATTTAACTCAGAGGACCATTATATCTACTACTCTGGGCAGGAATCACTCAGAAGAAATGGAGTAGCCATCATGGTCAACAAGAGAGTCCGAAATGCAGTACTTGGATGCAATCTCAAAAACGACAGAATGATCTCTGTTCATTTCCAAGGCAAACCATTCAATGTCACAGTAATCCAAGTCTATGCCCCAACCAGTAACGCTGAAGAAGCTGAAGTTGAACGGTTCTATGAAGACCTACAAGACCTTTTAGAACTAACACCCCCCAAAAATGTCCTTTTCATTATAGGGGACTGGAATGCAAAAGTAGGAAGTAAAAAAACACCTGGAGTAACAGGCAAATTTGGTCTTGGAATACGGAATGAAGCAGGGCAAAGACTAACAGAGTTTTGCCAAGAAAATGCACTGGTCATAGCAAATACCCTCTTCCAACAACACAAGAGAAGACTCTATACATGGACATCACCAGATGGTCAACACCAAAATCAGATCGATTATATTCTTTGGAGCCAAAGATGGAGAAGCTCTATACAATCAGCAAAAACAAGACCAGGACCTGACTGTGGCTCAGACCATGAACTCCTTATTGCCAAATTCAGACTGAAATTGAAGAAAGTAGGGAAAACCACTAGGTATGATCTAAATCAAATCCCTTATGATTATACAGTGGAAGTGAGAAATAGATTTAAGGGCCTAGATCTGATATAGATAGAGTGCATGATGAACTATAGAATGAGGTTCGTGACATTGTACAGGAGATAGGGATCAAGACCATCCCCATGGAAAAGAAATGCAAAAAAGCAAAATGGCTGTCTGGGGAGGCCTTACAAATAGCTATGAGAAGAAGAGAAGCGAAAAGCAAAGGAGAAAAGGAAAGATATAAACATCTGAATGCAGAGTTCCAAAGAATAGCAAGAAGAGGTAAGAAAGCCTTCTTCAGCGATCAATGCAAAGAAATAGAGGAAAACAACAGAATGGGAAAGACTAGGGATCTCTTCAAGAAAATCAGAATACCAAAGGAACATTTCATGCAAAGATGGGCTCGATAAAGGACAGAAATGGTATGCACTTAACAGAAGATATTAAGAAGAGGTGGCAAGAATACACAGAAGAACTGTACAAAAAAGATCTTCACAACCCAGATAATCATGATGGTGTGATCACTGACCTAGAGCCAGACATCCTGGAATGTGAAGTCAAATGGGCCTTAGAAAGCATCACTACGAACAAAGCTAGTGGAGGTGATGGAATTCCAGTGGAGCTATTCCAAATCCTGAAAGATGATGCTGTGAAAGTGCTGCACTCAATATGCCAGCAAATTTGGAAAACTCAGCAGTGGCCACAAGATTGGAAAAGGTCAGTTTTCATTCCAATCCCAAAGAAAGGCAATGCCAAAGAATGCTCAAACTCCCGCACAAATGCACTCATCTCACACACTAGTAAAGTAATGCTCAAAATTCTCCAAGCCAGGCTTCAGCAATATGTGACCCGTGAACTTCCTGATGTTCAAGCTGGTTTTAGAAATGGCAGAGGAACCAGAGATCAAATTGCCAACATCCGCTGGATCATGGAAAAAGCAAGAGAGTTCCAGAAAAACATCTATTTCTGCTTTATTGACTATGCCAAAGCCTTTGACTGTGTGGATCACAATCAACTGTGGAAAATTCTGAAAGAGATGGGAATACCAGACCACCTGATCTGCCTCTTGAGAAATCTGTATGCAGGTCAGGAAGCAACAGTTAGAACTGGTCATGGAACAACAGACTGGTTCCAAATAGGAAAAGGAGTACGTCAAGGCTGTCTATTGTCACCCTGTTTATTTAACTTATATGCAGAGTACATCATGAGAAACGCTGGACTGGAAGAAACACAAGCTGGAATCAAGATTGCTGGGAGAAATATCAATAACCTCAGATATACAGATGACACCACCCTTACGGCAGAAAGTGAAGAGGAACTAAAGAGCTTCTTGATGAAAGTGAAAGTGGAGAGTGAAAAGGTTGGCTTAAAGCCCAACATTCAGAAAACAAAGATCATGGCATCCGGTCCCATCACTACATGGGAAATAGATGGGGAAACAGTGGAAACAGTGTCAGACTTTATTTTTCTGGGCTCCAAAATCACTGCAGATGGTGACTGCAGCCATGAAATTAAAAGACACTTACTCCTTGGAAGGAAAGTTATGACCAACCTAGATAGCATATTCAAAAGCAGAGACATTACTTTGCCAACAAAGGTTGGCCTAGTCAAGGCTATGGTTTTTCCTGTGGTCATGTATGGATGTGAGAGCTGGACTGCGGAGAAGGCTGAGCGCTGAAGAATAGATGCTTTTGAACTGTGGTGTTGGAGAAGACTCTTGAGAGTCCCTTGGACTGCAAGGAGATCCAATCAGTCCATTCTGAAGGAGATCAATCCTGGAATTTCTTTGGAAGGAATGATGCTAAAGCTGAAACTCCAGTATTTTGGCCACCTCATGCGAAGAGTTGACTCATTGGAGAAGACTCTGATGCTGGGAGGGATTGAGGGCAGGAGGAGAAGGGGACGACAGAGGAGGAGATGGCTGGATGGCATCACTGACTCGATGGATGCGAGTCTGAGTGACCTCCGGGAGTTGGTGATGGACAGGGAGGCCTGGCGTGCTGCGGTTCATGGGGTCACAAAGAGTTGGACATGACTGAGCGACTGATCTGATCTGATCTGATCACTCTGGGTGTTGTACATTCTATGGGTTTTGATAAGTGTGCAGTGACATTCATCCACCTTTTCAGTATCTTTGAAGGTATTTTCACTGCTCTGAACATCCTCTGTGCTCCACTTAGCCATCTCTCCCTTCCTGACTGCTGGCAACCACTTCTGTATTTGTCTCCATAGTTTTGCCTTTTTCAGAATGTCATATAGTTGGAATCATACACCCTGTAGCCTTTTCAGATCAGCTTCTTTTGCTTAGCATTCACATTTCTTCTGAGTCTTTTCATGGCTTGAAAGTTTGTTTCTTTTTAGCGCTGAACAAATATCCCACTGTCTGGAGGTGCCAGTTTGTTTATCCATTCAGCTACTGAAGGGCATTTGATTGCTTTCAAGTTTTGGCAACTGTGAATAAAGCTGTTAGAAACACCTGTGCGCAGGTATTGGTATGGACCCAAGTTTTCAACACCTTTGCATAAATATCAAAGCGCACTCTTGTTGGAACATACGGTATGTTTAGTTTTGTAAGAAATGGCCAAACTGTCTTCTGAGGTGACTGTACCATATTGCATGCCACCAACAATGAGAGTTCCTGTTGCTCCGCATCCTCACTAGCATTTGGTATCAGTGTTCCAAATTTGGCCATTCTAATAGGTATGTACTGGCATGTCGTTTTTCAAATTTGCATTAACATCTTTTCCTATGCTTATTCCTCATCTGTTTACCTCCTTTGGTGAGGTGTCTGTTCAAGTCTTTGTTCTATTTTTCACTCAGGTTGTTAATTTTCTTAAGATCCAGTTTTAAGGCTTCTTTGTATATTTTGGATAGTAGTGCTGTATAAGATATGCCTTTTGCAAATATTTCTCCCAGTCTGTGGCTTATCTTCTCATTCTCTACCCAGCATCTTTTGCAGAAGTTGTAAATAAAAATTTAGCTTATCCGTTTCTTTCTTTTATAGATGATACCTTTAGTGCTATATTTTAAACAGTCATTGTGGTCTGGGGGTTCTAGTTCTACATGTAAGGAACTTGGAAGGTGCTAGTCCTAATAACACATCAAAAGCCAAACAGAGTGAAAAATCAACTCTTCTAGGATATGTAAGAGAGGTAATGACACGGGAAATTGTCCCCGAGACTGGAGAAGTTGACAGGCAAATACAGAGAATGACAATTTACTGGAGCTGAGAATCATGAGCTGAAGTTGCTCAGGGAACCAGTACTGAGCAGAAAACAAGAACTGCAATGAACTGCTAGAGGCTGAATGTGGATAACCCCAAGAGCTCAAAACTCCAGTGGGACCCAGTCATCGGGGACTGTGACAATTCTGTGAGATTTATTTCCAGGAGCTCAAATAGGTTGTCATAGTAAACACTGGAGAAAAATATCCTTGTTCTTCAGGCAGGAGAGAGAAAGGAACCATTTTGAAATAAACCACAACCTCTGTTCTTAACAACCTTCCCTTATGAGAACTAGCTGACCAGGGTCTAAATCAGCAGGGCTCACTGTGTGTCCAGGTCTACTCTGTAGGAGCTCAGTTCCCATATAAAACTCAGCAGAAAATGCTAGTTTTAATTCTTACAGCAACTCTACGAACTGCTAGTAGTAGGAGACCTATTTTATAGTCTCTTTTTATTTTTGGCTGAACTGTGGGGCATGAAAACTGAAAGTCGCTCAGTTGTGTCCAACCCTTTGTGACCCCATGGACCCCATGAACTGTGGGGCATATGGGATCTTAATTTCCCGACCAGGGATTGAACCTGTGCCCCTTGCATTGGGAGCATAGACTTAACCATGGGACCATGAGGGACATTCCACTGGAGCCTATTATACAGAATGAAGGAAGTCAGAAAGAAAAACATCAATATAGTATACTAAGGCATATATATGGAATTTAGAAAGATAGTAATGATGACCCTATATGAGAAACAGCAAGAGAGACACAGATGTATAGAACAGTCTTTTGGACTCTGTGGGAGAGGGTGAGGGTGGGATAATTTGGGAGAATGGCATTGAAACATGTATATTATTATATGTGAAATGAATCACCAGTCCAGGTTCTATGCATGAGACAGGGTGCTCGAGGCTGGTGCACTGGGATGACCCAGAGGGATGGGATGGGGAGGGAGGTGGGAGGGGGGGTTCAGGATGGGGAACATGTGTACACCCGTGGCTGATTCATGGCCATGTATGGCAAAACCACTTTGTAAATTAGACTATTGTAAATTAGCCTCCAATTAAAATAAATACATTTATAAAAAAAAAAAAAAAGGACTGAGGCACTGGGAGCACAAGGAGCTTCCCAAAGTCACATGGCTATTAATAGTAAGTGGAAGAGCTGGGCCTTGAACTCAGGCAGTTTGCGGTGTATTCACCCCATATGTCTTTCAGCAAATTTGCTGCACTTACGGACTGTGTAGCCCACCAGATTTCTCGTTACACTTCTGCTTTCTCCTAGGACCCCAAGAGCACTTGAACATCTTCCAAATATTCCTACAAAATAACTTTGGCAGAAATTATTCCTACTTGGCAGATAGAAGAGACCCAGAGCCCCCATAGAATTTCCTGGGGGTTGTGAAGCAATCTGGTGGTCCACAGTAGCCATGGTTTCCTGAAAACTCCAGCCTCTTCATACCACCATGGATTCAATCCATGGTTTTCTTCTTTTTAAACTTTTTAAAACAAAATTAAATATAAGTGTTTTACAGTGTTCTGTTAGTTTCAGGTATACAGCAAAGTGATTCAGCTTTATATATAGATTCTTTTGCATTTAGGATATTACAAGATATTATAATTCCCTGTTCTATATTTTTTTGTTGTTCAGTCACGTCTGACTCTCCGCGAGCCCACAGACTGTAGCACACCAGACTTCCCTGGCCTTCGCCATCTCCAGGAGTTTGCTCAAACTCATGTCCATTGAGTCAATGATGCCATCCAAAAGTAAGTCCTTGTTATTTATTTTATATATGGTAGTTTGGATCTGTAATTCCTAAACACCTAATTTGTCTTATGCTTTGTGTAACATTCTCCGGACTTGTAAGCAGAATTATGAAAGTACAGATGAACAGAATTACTTTTCAAATCAGCCTTTGACCAAGTAAAGTATGCCAAGAATTCTATTAACAAAATGAAGATGTCACCTACACATTGTCAGACGTCTTATTCCTTATAAGGACAGGTGGGGATTGGCCAAATGAAGCCCTGCACCATTCCCTTCCCCTTGTTCTAGACGCAGGTCTTTAAAACAGATGCTAAGCTGCAAATCTGGCAGCCAGGTCTCAGTTGAATGGGAACTGATGACCTTTTATATTATCTGTTGGCGTTGGATCTTAGTTACGGCCATGTGGGCTTAGCTGCCCTGTGGCATGTGGGATCTTAATTCTCTGACCAGGGATCGAACCTGCGTCCCCTGCATTAGAGGGCAGATTCTTAACCGCTGGGCCACCAGGCAAGTCTTTAAATGACCTTTGCAATGCCAGGTGCTCCTTCAGCTTAGACGTCCACTGCGCTGTCTTATGATTATAAAATAACAAGGAACAGTGAACCATGCCCGATGACAAAGGGTCACGAGTGCTGTTCCTAGGGTGTACTTTCTCTAGCCTGAGTCACAGTCATCAAAGCAGCGCCAGCACAAGAGGCAGGCAGTCCACTGCCTCCTGTGCTCCACACCCCACATGATACAAGGAGGGAGCGAGGTCCGGAGTGATAGCAGTCTGCCGGCCTCCCAGCCGCCTTGGGAGCCAGTGTGAAGTCTGTCTCCAAAGCGCATGCCCCGTTGTTGTGAAGATATTTCTAAAAGGCCGCTGTGCTTCTGCTATTGCTGTACCTCAGGGACTCCCATGTGGGCTGTGAGGTGAGGATAAGGCCCTTCATGCAGGGCTCACTAGAGACTTGTCCGAAGATGAGAGGGAGCTGTTGTCTTTTCCGGCAGTTTTAGGGCAGTCACATGAAGGTTGGTCAGGTTGAAAGGAACAAATAGGGAAATGAAAACACTTCAGAGCTAAGTGCTACCCATATACCATATACTTTAAAAATGTTTTTATTGAATATTAAACAATTACAAGTACTGTGAGTTAGACATTTAGCCAAAGCACAATTACAGGTTAAATATAATCATAAAGATGTCTTAAATAGAAACCCACCATGCAGGCAGGTTGAGTTCCTTGATGCTCTCTTTTGGAAAGAAGAGGGTGAAGGGGAAAAAAAGGTCCTCCAATCCATGTGAAAGAGAGTGAAGTCTAGAAGAATTTACATGCTGTAAGCAATTTCCTACGACCAAATCAACAGGCTTGCCAGATTTAGTAAAACAAAACAAAAAAAAAGCCAAAAAGCCCAGGATGTTAAGTTTGAATTTCAGATAAATAATAATTTTTTACAGTAAATATATGCCAAATAATGCAAACCATACTTAAGCAAAACAATTATTTATCTGAAATTCAAATTTAACTGGGTCTTTTATCTGGCAATTCTACAAATAGATGAATGCAAAACAAGACAGGAGAGTGAACTGAACTCCCTGCCATTGGTGGGTCACAGAGACTACAAATAAAAACATTACCAATAATGAACCGAAGAGTCACTACATTGGTTATGTACACAGACCAACATCACAATGAGAAAATACACTTACTACTTCAAATGCTGTTGTCAGGAAACACTCTTGATTTCCTCAAAGCTGGTTTTGTCAATGTTTTTGAGAAACCTTGATATAAGTACCTTTTAGTCTGTAGGTATCAAAGACAGGGTGAGCTTGAGACAATGGAAGCAGAAGCAGGTATTCTATGTATGTGAAGAGTTTAAATATTCTGTGTCATGAATAGAATGGTTATATAGTCAAGGTCGGCTTCTAGGTCTAGGCTGTTAGCCTCAAAGATTTTGGTTCCTTTCCAATTTTTATTGTGTTTTCTAGCTTTTCCTCCTGAGCCTTGGGAGGGGGTGGGAGCATGTAAGGGACCTCCCCCTGCTCCACCAGGGTTTAACTGTACTTCTCTGCAAACTCAAAGAGACAACAAGGGGCTTCAAGAGCTGCCTGCAGAAAAGGGCAGGCTTATGAAGAATAACCAAACATTCTAGATCCTAGAGCATGAGAAATCTGTTTGAAAAGATGGGTGGTGGGGTGTGTATGGAGATGTGAAAGTATAAAGCATAAAATAAAATGTGAAAAAATGAAGAATCGGAATGCAGTCACCTCTCCTGTGTGAATATTATCTCAAAGGAGTTAAAATCCTCTGCAGATGTTTAAAACTGGCCACTTTGTGAGCATATTTAGTCTTGGGGAATATGTAAAATCTTAGCTTCCTACCGCTTGTCACTTATCACCGTGGTTTATATTTTTAAATGATTCAAAATTAGCTTGAGCAACACTCAAATTCTACATGGTATCTATCACTTCATGAGTTGCTGGTAATCCCTACATGCACAAAACTTCATGGGTTTTGAAATTTCTCTCAACCAGAATGTTTGATAGCTGAGGAAGTTCAGCTGCAGAGGAATGGGGGACGGTTTGATTCTCTCAGCTCCTTTGCAGATAAAGGAGGATTCCTTAGAAAATAGACTCTTGTCAACTAAGTTTACCAGGTGTGAGATACATGGAGATACACCCAACATGCTGACATCTTTCACATGCTGAGAAATGGAATTACAACTCTGTGTTTATTAGGATATAAAAGGTGAAAAGTTCTCTGCCATAGTTAAGGCTTTCTTAAGAAATTTTAATTGTCTATTAATTTCAGAATGCACAAGGTATCTGAAGTAGACTTAAGTTTTTTTTTTAATGCATTTCCTTTTCATAAGCTAGATGTGTCCAGCCAAAGCATAAATATCATCTTCACAATTACTTTCTCTTAATTTCTGTCACTGATTTGACATCAAAGAAGTTTAGTCTTCTAATTTCTGACACATGAAACCCTATCTTAATGTCAGTTTTGAGTGCTGCCTGAATGATTAAAATCTATAGCTCTATGTCAGATAATTGCCCAAAAGAAAAATACAGAAAAAAGGCTGTTTATCACAGATTATCATACAAATGGGATCTAGATATCCTAGGGGAAAGGTGCTTAAAAATACACACCATCTCTGTTTGAAAGTGTTCATGGACATCCAGAAGGTACAGGTGTTTAAGAACGAGGGTGAGCAGTGGCCAAGAACCTTTGTGCAGCTGTGAGACAGAGAAAAACATAGATAACTTCTTGCATTCTAATGCTGTTTTCTAGCGTACACCAAAATTTTATTTTTTGAACAGAGGCTATGATATTACTCTATATTATTTGCCACATTCAGGCATTTCTCTGCACATATCAATGCACTTCACTATTTTGAGAGCAAAGGGAAATTAGTGTAGCTACTAACATCAAGCTCAAAGGAGCACAAGGATGTCATTTCACACAAACATCCTAGTATTGTTTACTTATGTTACTGAAAAGCTAGGAATTCCAAATTCCAAGAAGGAAAAGATAAGGGGATGGATTCTGGTTGTACTCTATTATTCTGCATAGAATCAAAATTCTGGGTTCCACACTGTCATCTGTCAACAAAGCGGCCGAATCTTCTAAGCAGAGAACATGAGGCCTACTACCTGACTCTGGTTGTGAACTAGAAACTGAGGTACAGTTGCTGTATGTATGCAAGACTCAAGACAGAGAAAGGAAGCAAATGAGTGGGATCAAAGGTAAACTGCTGGAGCTAATCCTAAATCCAGATTAGCAATGTGGGAAAAAGGGAAGGAGGCCAAGAACAAGAAGAAAAGTGCCCAGTCCAGACCACTAAACTGATGCCAACAGCTAGCAAACCAGGCCATCAGGGCTAAAAGCCCTTTGATGTCAGACGTGCAGTGGGCTGGTGGAGAGTCTGGATTCTCTCTTCTATGTGGTTTGGGAAACAGAGGGGCCACTCGGGGCGGGCATACTGGAAGCCCTAACTTGCTAGTGTTTCTGTAGAGCGTGTACAAGAAATTAACTGCATTTCAGCCTAACTGAATGCCATACTTTTAAGTCCCAAAGGGTTTTTCATACTACTATGGGTGGAAATTCCAAATGCAATCAATGTCTGCTAACTTGAAACGCGCTCAGGGTAACCTTTGGTTTTCAAGTTTTGAAAAAATGTATTTTTGGCTCCTATGAGATATTGATTACCTCATTCTCTTCAGCAGATGAGTAGTATGTACACATTCCTTCAAGAACTACTACATACTCAAATCATTACGAGACAAAAAGCACAGCAAATGTCTTCCTTACACAGTACCTTTACTCGGCACACAGAATGTCAGATATAACATTGGCAGTTTAAATACCGAACCACGGCTTAGCTTCTCAAATGTAAGGCTGAAGTTTCAAACTGGCACATCCGTTAACCTAGTTAGTGTGACGGAAACGACACATAACCACAGTGGAGTGGGTAGTGGCTTATGTTTTTAATGAAGCTATAAAGCTTTTGAGATCCATACCATATTCATCCTTTTACTTAACTAAAAATCACAGCTGTGTTTACCATTTTAAACTATATCTAATTGGAGGCAAGTATTATACACTTTCACAGCTACTGAAAACGACACAAATGCCAATTCCTTCAACCCACTGTTACAAACACAGCAAAAAAGAAGGAAGGGAGGAAAAAAGCCCTCTTCATGAATATCAAACTTGGGAGCTCTGTGTGGAATTCTAGTGCTATTAAACAAGTAGCCAAGACACAAACACCCAGCTTGGGTCACTAAAACTTCAATAGAAGCAACAACTGAGGCTAATTCTTGATTTAATTTTGAGGACCCATGCAAGATTCAGCTATAAAACTCAAAACTAGTTCCCGATGCCTAGTTCTAGCATTGGACTCAAGCCAAAAGGAAAGCAAAATGTGTATTTTTAAGACCCTATTCTAGAATCTTTGCATGTAACCATTTTATTTTTCTTTAGGAGATTAAATGAAGTCACAGCTTAATCAACCTGCATTAAAAAAACAAACAAGCAAATTAGTTTGCAGGACTGTAAATTGAAATGGCAAGTTTGCATCACACTGTTTTTCCTTTTTTTCCACCACATTTATATTACTTTGCTTCGAAGCTGAGTAGACACACAGCATGTCCAAGTAAATATGTTAATGCACTCAATTCAATATTCAGTTAAGATGAAAAGGACAAGTGTGAGAACTGTCACGGATATTTGTTTTTTTTACAAGTGTCAACGTGCACTTGACAAATGTTGAGGGAAAAAAAGCAAAACAAAGCAGTGATTTCAAGAAGCAACAGTACGACTATTTCTCTCCTTTCACTTAAAAAACCGAATGAGCTTTGGTTTCCATTTTTGTTCTCCTCATCTATTAAGCAGTTTGAGACAATGGTTCAAAAATTTAGTGCAGGGACCTATGTAAACTATCTGAAGCACCTCACTCAAAATAAACCCCCAATCTGGAGCAAACAAAAGCGTTCTCCCATTTGTGCTATCTAGTGACTAAACAGGATTTGAACCCCAGCTTTCTAAACTAGAGAAACAATCACGTAGTATTTTTGTGATTCTACTGGAGTATGGTAATTCCACCGAATTGGGAAGTAAGGCAGCTGCTTCTGGGGCGACAGTTCTGGTGGTGTGGGTTAAGTGAAGGGAAGTAGTGTTATCTTGGAGACGTCCTCGTGGTCCTTTTCTGCTGCTGTATTTTCGCACCTCAGGCCCCTCACGTGTCTTAATCATGCTTCTGGATTCACAGGCCTCCCCGGCGGTCTCCCCTCTGAACGTCACCACAGCCTCTCACCGCTTGGGCTCTTCCTGGCCTTCCAGCACCGTCCCGAATGCCTTGGAGGCAGGCCTGCGTTGCGAAGTGCGAGCGGCTCTCATGGGCTTCGACTTGCTCTGAACCTGGGAGTTCCTGAATCAGGTGGATGCTGGGTGCCTTTCCCTTGTAAGACTGGCCAATCATAAAAGGAAACTGAAATGTGGCGTTTCTCCTTTCCATCTCCGTTTATGCTGATAAGAGGTACAAATAAAAAATCAGTGGGGGGTAAAAAGTGGACACTAAAAGCCTTGCTCAGCCGGAAGCTCGGGTTATGTCACTAGTGATTTTAGTCAGTGTGACTGTGCAAAATATCCTCAGGAAGGCTCGGGCTCATTTTCAAAGTAAGTAACAACAATGATAGCAACAAAAAGTGGATGATAAATGCTCAGAAAAAAACTAAAAAATGAGCCTGTCATATGTGTATATTTATTATATACACGGGCCATATGTAGAAAAGCAAATGTAGTGTGTGAATTGTGAACATTTGGGAAAGTATTGGTTATGCTGTCTTTTTTCCCATTAAGTCTAGATCGAAGCAGTCCTGTCTTAGCGATGGGTAACTGCAATGAAAATGAGCCTGAGATATATTAAAAGGCCGCCCCTGTAAACATTTCCTCAAAGGGAACAGTAGCAGTTGAGTACGTATCAGTTACTCATACTATATTCATCACTATCGCAATGCTTTATAAAAGACAAACAGCTTATTTCTAGGCTGTCGGGAATTTATAGAATATTGATTTTGTTGAAAACAATCCACTGTCATCCAGGCCTGGGCTGAAATCCGATCCGGCCTTTACCAATGGGCATTCACTAGGTCTTCTGCTCTGCGGCTGTCGCGGTCTGTGAAGGAGCTTCCGGCTTCATGATCTGGTATGTGATCAGATACTCTGGGTATGCCTGGAAAGGACAGGAAGAAAGCATTATCACCCTTTGGGCAGTAAGATACTGAAGCCCAGCTTCACATGGACGCTTCAGAGGCTGCTGGTCATAACCCATACCCTACATACACTTTGAAAGCCTGCAAAGGCCAGCTAATTCATAGGTGCCTAGACAGTGAGGAGGTCCACTTTCATCTCTGTACGTAAACCTGTGTAAACGCTGTAATCCTAGAATTGCTATCATGTTATTTTACCTCTGAATACTGTAAATTCGTTACACCACATTTATGCCTCCCTAGAGTCACATGCCATGGGAGAAGGCAATGGCACCCCACTCCAGTACTGTTTCCTGGAAAATCTTATGGATGGAGGAGCGTGGTAGGCTGCAGTCCATGGGGTCGCTAAGAGTCAGACACGACTGAGTGACTTCACTTTCACTTTCCACTTTCATGCATTGGAGAAGGAAATGGCATCCCTCTCCAGTGTCCTTGTCTGGAGAATCCCATGGACGGAGTAGCCTGGTAGGCTGCAGTCCATGGGGTCGCACAGAGTTGGACACGACTGAAGCGACTTAGCAGCAGCAGCAGCAGAGTCACATGCCAAAAACCAGAAAACTAAGGCAAAGAAAAATCTTTCTCATGTCACCTCATCAATTGCTGTCACATAGCATTTTCAAGAAAAGTCAATGACAGAATAATTCACTGAACTAATTTCAAGTTAATCATAGATGATGAGGTAACCCACTGAGTGAGGAGGGGGAAAGGTGAGGTGTGCGTGGTCACCAGTAACCTAGAGGCAAGAGTTTGGAGGTCATTTTGACAAGTTGACTAGTGAAAGGCAACTTTGACAGGAAAGAGCATGGCTCTGAAGATGAGCCTCTACCCCTGTCTTTTATGATCCTTTGTGTGATACATTCTTTTGCTTGTAGAAAAGTTGCTTAAGCAAAGGAATCGGTAACCCAAGCGTTTGAATTTGGTAGTATGGTATTTTAGATTCCCATCACATGTAAAATTTAGGCAGATTCTAATGGTATGAATGACTTAAAGATCATTTTCTGAGTGCTTCTGGTTCCTACTCATTAGGCTACTGAATTGCTTCTGTGTATAATGGCAACCCACTCCAGTGTTCTTGCTGGGAAAATCCCATGGACAGAGGGGCCTGGAGGGCTATAGTTCATGGGGTCGCAAAGAATTGGACACAACTGACTGAGCACATAGTTTGAGATAGGAATTAATCATATCAAAGTCCAGAAGTAGGCTTTAAGGCAAGGGAATTAATAAACTTCAGGACCAGAAGGGCCCAGGATAGACCAACAAACATTATTTCCTGTCAAGTCTTACTCTAAAGCCAAGCTGGTTCTAAGAGCATAGAGCATTTTTTTTTAAGTACTTAGAAGAAAAGATTCAACAATCACTTTTAGGAGCCAAATTCCCTGATAGCTCAGTTGGTAAAGAATCCTCCTACAATGCAGGAGACCCCAGTTAGAATCTTGGATCCGGAAGATCTGCTGGAGAAGGGACAGGCTACCCACTCCAGTATTCCCATGTGGCTCAGCTGGTAAAGAATCCGCCTGCAATGTGGGAGACACTGGGTTCAATCCCTGGGCTGGGAAGGTCCCCTGGAGAAGGGAAAGGCTACCCACTCCAGTATTCTGGCCTGGAGAATTCCATGGACTTTATAGTTCATGGTGTCGCAAAGAGTTGGACATGACTGAGTGACTTTCACTTTCAGGAAATTCTTCTTAACTCAAGCCCTCAATGCTATAATTTAAACTCAAGTGTTTATAGTTTTTTCTCCACTGAGATGAGGAAGCATCATGTTCCCTTGAATGATTTTGTACGTTTGAAAATCATTCTACAAATTGTTCTGTTCCGTTCTCCAGGTTAAGTTGCTCTGCATTGTTCATATCACTTCAGTAAAACAGGCCACATCTCTGTAGCTGCCAATGACCAGAGAATACTTCCTCTATGTGTAATTAATGTGAAGCTTAAAGTACAACATACAAAAACATTCCTGATATTTTAAGTCTAGTCATATACTAAAATTGGAACTACTTTTCTTTCAAGTACAGTGCAGTTAATTTTCAATATATCTTTTCAATTCTAAAGAAAGAAATAATCCCACCAATAATATATAATGCTTCTCAGACCAACCCTCTGAATAAAACATTTACATGTTCTTAGAAATGTTGATACTAAAGGTGAAATATGATATAAGGTATAAATAAAGGGAATGAAAGAAAAGTTGGCAAAGGAAAACTACCATAAGTCAGGAGAAATTGCTCATGGGCAACAACTCAATTAGTAGACATTATAATTAACACTGTCCATGTGTTACCTGCATATGGAAGCACAGGTGTTCTCCCCTGAAACAAAAGAGCTTATCCATTTTCAAGGTACTTTTTTTTCTTTCAAATATGATGTGGACCACATCATTCTTTAAATTTTTCTAGCAAGAGAATTTCAACAAGTTATCAAGTCAAAGTACTTGGGAAATGCTTAAAAGGTCAGCAAATCCTAGACATGTTATTTCTTTCCACTCAAATGTGAATGAAATTCTATTTCCCATAGCTAACTTACAAGATCTGGAAAAGTGTTCGGTAGAGAAAACTGTAATCATCTATAATCTTAATACCCAGAGATAATTGCTCTTATGTTTTGGTTGATTCTGTGTTTACCAAATACCATGTAGACATATTTTTAAATCACAGGCACACAAATATACTAACATTCATTTAATCATTCCCTTTTTGCTAAATATTTAGTTTGTTTAAAATTTTCATTATGATAATTGAGACAGCAATGAACATCCTTCTAGGTGCTTTTTGGGGGATGTGACTGTCACTGATTTTATCTGAAACAAATTTCTGAAGGTAGAATTACTGAGTCAAAGTGAAAATATTTTTTCTAGAAGCTGGGCATTTCTGATTTAAAAAAAAATCTGACAAAAGTATTCTTTGATAGTTTAAAAACTCTTTATTTGTAAACAACTGCAAACTGGCACATTAAGTTGCAAAAATTAAACTAGTACCTAATATACCTGTATACCCTTTCTAAGTTCAGTCTCTCAGTGGTGTCCGACCCTTTACCTACACCCAAATATTGTTAAGGTTTTATTTATCCTATTTGCTTTATCATGGGGACTTTCCCCCTACTTCTCTATGTACTTGACAGACACACAGAGAGATTCAGATATGTTTCTCCCTGACTCATTTCAGAGTAAGTAATATACCTCGTCATGGTTTTTTAATCCTAAATATGCCAGTATTTATTTCCTAAGAATAGGGATATTCTCATATATAAATTTTATACGGACATAATACGTTTTTTTTTTTTTTTTTTGAAGGCAATGGCACCCCACTCCAGTACTCTTGCCTGGAAAATCCCATGGATGGAGGAGCCTGGTAGGCTGCAGTCCACAGGGTCGCTAAGAGTCGGACACGACTGAGCGACTTCACTTTCACTTTTCACTTTCATGCATTGGAGAAGGAAATGGCAACCCACTCCAGTGTTCTTGCCTGGAGAATCCCAGGGATGGGGGAGCCTGGTGGGCTGCTGTCTATTGGGTCGCAGAGTCGGACACGACTAAAGCGACTTAGCAGCAGCAGCAGCAGCAGCAGCGATACGTTTTTTAACCTACCATTTATAGTTCAATTTTATCTGTGGATCTAATAACGTCCTTTCTCTTCTAGTACCAGATCTACTTTGTGGGGGAGAATGTGCAGTTAGCTGTCCTGTCTCTGGGGTTTCATGTAACCTGAAAGCTTTCTTCCTCCCTCTCTCTCTTCCTTTCTTGGTTATCCGTATGGAATCATAAATTCCTATTCTTTCTAATGTTGTAAAATTTATTACTATACTTACTCTGATGTTCAAATTATCTCAGATATGGCCACTGGGAGCCACTCTGAGCTGACTTTGTGTCCCTGTGACATGCTCCCATCATTGTTTTTGAGGACTTCATTCCTTTCTGGTGTAACAAGTTCCTAATCTGCTCCAGCCCTGGAATTAGCTGTTTCTTCAAAGATCCTTCTATGGGGCATGGTATTACAGGCCAAGACCTGGGCTTGAGGAGTCCTCAGTGCTACTGGATTTTTTTTTTTTTTGCTTTCAGCAGACAGTGCTAAGAAATACATGCACATATGTACATACATATATATATATATGTGCCTAACACATATCTCTTGTTCATAAACCTATACATGCATATACTTACATGTGTACAAACATATACACATTTACTAGAAACCATTCATTCCTATCAATACCTCCCATCTCTGTCCATCCCTAGAGTCAATCTTACCTTCCCTCATTCCATATTTATGTCTCTTCTTCTACAGTGAGAACCCAGTTCCCTAAATCAACACATCACATATTTACTCATTTGCTTAATCCCAGAATACACCTGAAAGAGTTTCAAATCTTTGCCCACAATCAACAGATCTAAATGAAATCCAGTATTTGTTTGCAATTCTTCGCCCTACTCTACACCTCACCTGGCCCAAGACTGTTGGCATGTAACAAAACATTGTTTTCGTGTATATAGTTAATGTATTTTTTCTCCTTTTCAATCCATTTGAAAATTCAACTGAATTCATATTTATATTATTACATTAAATGGTTTTCTTTAATTCTTATGTGGTTTTCGCATTTTGAATCAACTGTTTACAGCAGCCTGGTCTCGCTTATTTCACGAGCACCATACCTGCTCTCCTCTGTAGATGACGTATTCGGCGTAAGCCAGCCCATTCACACTTGGCCGTCCAATGACAGAGTGGTGGCCTGGCGGGGCGTGGGCCATTTTCATGGTGCTGAACTGCAGAAAGGACTTGCCAAGGGTCACTCTACAGAAAAGCATTTGCCTGAAGAAAAAAGCAAAGCAATACTTTGAAGGAAGCTTTAAATCTTAGAATGGTGTAACTGGTAGGTTTATTGATTTTTTAAAAAGATAGTTAACGTAAGGCAAGCTAATTTAAATGTCATTTTTAATTTTATGAGTAGGAATAGGATGATATTTGAAATACTGATTTACTATAAGCAGTTAGCAGGTTCAATAGTTCCACTTAAAGTTTAAAGTGGTTTTGGTATGGTTTAAAAATCAATCACAGATCACACCTGGCAAGTTCTGACTAGTGGAAAAAGATAAATACTGGTGAGACTGCACTCTGGAAAAATGAGTGTTGACAGATAGGAGGAAAGTGAAGAAAATAAGTAGATGGCAACAGCATCTGAAGTTAAAATTAGGTTTATTCATTATGAAGACGTAAAGTCTGAGATGAGATAAAGAATAATAAAAAAAGTAGATTATATGTAAAAATATTTAGCTTTAATATATGGCCAGAAAGTTCACTACCTGAGTGAAACATGAATTGAGGCAGTTGTTAAATATTATGGAGGAAAAGAAAGATTGATTGGGAAGAGAGTGTATTAAATAAACGAGGCGTTGGCAAACTATGGGCCAAATCTAGGCTGCCACCTGTTTTTGTAAATAAAACTTTATTGGAACACAGACACATTCATTACAGGCTGGCGGTAGCTGCTTTTGTACAAGCACAGAGCTGAGTCACTGTGACAGGGATCCTACAGCCTGCAAAGCTTAAAATATTTACCACTGTGGCCCTTTGAAATAAAAGTCTGCAAACCCTTAATAAATACTTGAACATATTAATAGACATCTTAACTAAGCTGTAAGATTTGGTCTTACTGTTAACTGTAAATAGTTATTATTCAATCAAATAGATTTTAAGTAATGAAGTATGATCTGTACATTATGACTAAACAAATATTACTGTGAATCAAAACTGTGCTAGACCCAGTTTAACTGAATCCTGCCTGGGCTGGTTTTTTTTAGTGTGATGCTACTGGTGATGCTGGCTTGGCATCAACTGTAGCCTCTTGTAGGTCCCAGAGGAAAAGGTTTGGACTTGCATTAGAAGGAAGCTTTTTGAGCTCTATTTCCACACTGCGGTGGCACTACAGTGTCACAGGACTCTGCCTGCTCAGCCTGCTGGGCCCACTGCCACGGCTATACCCAGTGTCCATATGTCACAAAGAGTGTGACCTGACAGCCCTCGCTCCTGCCTTCTGCCTCCTGCCCCAGGGCATCCTTGTTGCTATGGAGACAGAAGATGCAGGCCCTGCCTGGCTGGCTCATGTCTGCTCACCAGCTTGCCTTGTGCCTGTGTGCGGCCTGCAGACGCAGTGGCCCCAGTGTGGGATACCAATGCCTTGTGGGGCAAACGCTGACCAGGAACAAATGAAAGATTCTACTTGTTTAGAGAAGTTATGTGCTCTAGTTCAAATGTGATTAGTGCTAGAGGCTCCTTGTTCTCCAGAAATAATTCTCAATCTTGTCCTGAATCTGAAATAAGGACAGTGGAGCCCAGGGAGAAAGTCAAGATGGAGGGAGCTTCGCTGTAACCTATGACTGGCTTTTCCCACAACTGCTGTCGGCTCTGCTGTCATTGCTCTGTTAGGGCAGGGGCAGATCAGCTTTTCCTGTCTAACCCCCAAGATGGTCTGATTTGTTAGGAGTAAGAGTGAGAATGACCTGTGACTTCTGCAGAGCCTGAGAAACTAATCTGGTCCATGACCTGAGGGCAGCAACCCTTACACAGAAGGCATGATGCTCACCTGTGACATATATAACACGACCGGTCTTTGTGTGTGGGACAGCCTGTTCCTCCTCCGATTCCATACACATACTGGTTGCTTTTAGAAGAGTTTTCAGCAAAATAAATCCCAGCACCAAACATTCCTCCTATATACGCATGTCGCTCATCAAACCCTTTATGAATAATGGCATTAATGAAAGGAGAACCTAAAAATATAGACAGATCAGTTTTGAGCACTTTCTAAATCTCCATTAGCTACATACTGTTTACACTTGGCAGAGTAACACTAATAATGCTTACATGAAAAGTTTACTCTGTAGGATGGTCTACGATACATAAATTACTATCATGTACTAGAATTTTACCAGGGACTCATAATGAGATTTTAGATAGCAAAGTACAATGTAACTTTGAAAATACAGATTATTTTACACTCAGTATTGCTTTAAGCAAAAACAGATAATCCAGTAAACTAAAACAATTCTGCTGAACTACAACAAAAATAGTGTTTCACCATCTAGATGGCTCAGCGTGCAATTTAAATCCTGAGACAATTTCAGATAAGTTATTTTCATTGTATGTGCCTTGGAAAGCCCATACATGTAATGCTTTAGAAAGCTGGTACCAACATGTAATGAGAAAGATAAATAAATAAAAACCATTTTTAACACAACACGAATACAGTCAATGCCACAGGCTTTTCACCTTCCTGGAGTTTGCAAACACAGAGCTGATGACCAGCGGGTGCTCACCGTGAAACAACATGCGCTCGTTGTGGTGGTTGTGGTTCTCCTCGGACACTTCCTTCTGTCTGTGGCAGAACCGCTCTCTCAACTTCTTGTTCACAACTTTCTGAATCTTTGAAGATGAGGAAGAAAGAAGCCAATCAGTGAAATGCATGTTAACTGGTGGTTTATAATTTAAAGTCAAAAGTATGTTTTTCTTTAGGGAGGTTCAATTTTTGTTTCGTTTGCTTAAAACATTATTTAAAAACAATACAGCTGCCAGGTCACTATAATTCAGTTAATACTCTGTTTTCAGTGACAATTTTCAGCTACACTCTTTGTTCGTTATCTACACCTGAGCTGGCTAAACTTCAAAATCACCTGAGGACTTCAGGTTGTAGGGGCCTGTAAATCTGTACTTTCAGAAAGCTCTCCAGGTAATCCTGATGTACACTGATGTAATGTCAATAGGTCCATTAACCCAAAGGGTTAAACCATTTATCAACAGATTTTATTCATCTTTATGACACCCCTCTAAAAAAAGCATATGGCAGTCATTTATTTCATGTTATGAATTAAAATACTGAGATTAAGAGATATATGCATTCTGATATAATCACTGACTCAATCAGATTAAAAATTGAGGCCTTTAATACTACTTTGAAATAGTGAAAACAGAAACTGCAGTCCAAATTTGTGGATGAGCTGGCAGTCTTATCACCATACTAGTCTCATGAATGTCAACTGATCTAGCTTATATCTGATAGTCAGGCAAGCTGTGCAATCCAATTTTCCCCCTGAAATGCTCAAAACTTACTTACTCGAATGACATTGTATCTGTTGAAGATGCCACCAGCATTACCACCATCTCGGTGTTCTCGAATTGTACTTTGCATCTATAGAACAAAACAAAATAACTTTCTGAAAATATGCTGGTGTGGAAGTCTGAAGACATTCCTCCTGTTTTTAACACTTTAATTCTATTATATTGTTTTGCTAATGAGTCTAAGACTCAGCACTAGTAAGGAAACAGGAGTTCACTATAAACGAGTCAACAAGTTTAGTGAATAAGTATTTCTGGTGAGAAAACAGACATAAATATCAAACTTTTGCACTTTCTATTTATTTTTTAATAAAAGCTTTCAAAGGTTTTCCTGCAAACATCATGGGGTAAAATACCATAGTAAGTCATCCACGTTACTATTTTTTGTCACTGAGGAGAACCAACATTGTGATTAAGTCAAACTAAAACTCCTAACGTTGAACTAATACCCCACTGCACTAGTGCTAAAAATAAACACAAAAAATTGATAAAAATCAATAAATTTTTGTCCCTTAGGTGAAAAAGTCCATGTCATCTCTTTGCTCTGGGATCTCAAAGTATATTTGCACAGACAGGGGAAGCTGGGTATGACGTGTAAGTAGTAAGTATGTGGAATAACTATCTTCTGAACACTACTTACCCTTCTTCTACTCTCCAAATTAAGAATTATGATAGTTTGAAAATTAAGATGTTTTAAATTCCTAAGTTTCTTAGAGAACTGACTCAAAGAGTTGATTCTCTATCTCACTGCTCCCTTTGTGAAGTTGGTCACTAAATTTTTGACCTTATAATCAGAGTTTACTTACTACAAGAATGATTACTCAGTAAGACAGGAGAAAACAGGATGCTTTCCTGATAAACTAAGAACGAGCTTTAATGCGACCCTGGGGTCAGGGTCCTGAGACCCTGGGATAGGAATCATACCAGCATTATAAGAGGGGGAAAACCAACAAAAATATAGGCATGCCTTTCTCTGCAAAATGCTGGAATCAGTTAGGAAGCTTATTTATTATGATTATGCCATTAGGCACTTTATGATGTACAAGCCAAGTGAAGCATAAGCCATCAGGAGAGGGGGCATCTCTGTGGCATCATGTCTACCAGGAGGTTCATACAAAGTCTGACTCTGGTGCTTTAAAATAACTGACTGTAGAAATGAAAGGTGACTGGAGTTATGAGGCAGGTTTCCTAGGCACACATTTATTTTATAACCACATTTTAGAACTTTCATGAAAATAAAGATGAGAAGATGTTTATTATTTATGAGACAAGATTCTCACTCCATATTATTTTTAGGTAGCATTTTAACAGTATGAAAAAATAGTTCTATAGGGTCTCCTTCTACGAGTTTCAGGAAAGTCTCCAGAGTAAAAAGGCACGTGTGGCCCACCCACTGGACACCCTAGGGGTTCCGACGTGAAAGCAACGGTGCCACCTCTACAGTCCTACCTTCATGCTGGCAACACGCCACCACCGCGGCTGAGGGAGACGAGACAATGAACAGGCCACGGACCATCGGTCAATACAAGACACGTTCACCGCTCTCGGAAAAAGAGATGTGAGCAGGGATTTCAGGAAAAGATAATGACAAATTCTAATGTACATTACCTCCTCTTCTACTGACTGATATTCTTTATCTTCTGGAGCAAGATCCAGCAAAATGGTTCCCTGATTAACACAGTGAAAAGTCAAATAAGGATTGGTGCCTGCAGGGAAGAAAAATTAACATATTAAACAAAGGTCTACTCTATCCAGGCTCTATTTTGTGGAAAACTCTCATAAATAATTGACATTTTGGAACAAGTCTAAGCTATTTGCAACTTGAACCCAATATATAAGGTTATATTAAACAAATACATCCAAAGACAAGAAAAAAATAATGGAGTGAAAGCACGTCTAACAAACAGAAATGATAAACATGGAGGCATACAGAAAAAAAGAGAAAGATGGGTGTGTAACAGCAAAATACAACAGAAAAAGACTGCACCGATACTGAAGGAAGGAAAAGGACACAAGGTAAGACAGAAAGGTCAGACTATGAACAGTCATGTTATGAACGTTTGATTTTATCCTAAAACCAACAGTACTCTACTGAAGGATTTCAAGCACCGGAATGATACGATCATACAGTCATCCTGAAAAGAGTCTTCCGGTTATCATCTAAGGAAGGTTCGAGGAGCCGGGTGGGAGTGGGAGGCCACAAAGGTGACTGTTGGAGATAAGCTGGAAGGGGGGTGTGTCAGTCCAAGAGAGAGACGATAGTGACGTGGATTAGGCAATAGAAGTAGGAAAGGACCGAAATGCAGATTCCAGGGATATTTAGGATGCAATGTTATGGGGGAGAGGGAAGAGTGACTCTGATTTTTAGCCTGAATGACTTAAGGGAGAGCGAGACCAATGATGGAGATGGACAGGCAGGAGATGCCACAAGCTGAGTGCATGAGCTCTGGGGTCAGGCCACCTGATTAAATGCCAGGCAGGACACTTATACTGGGCTTCCCTGGTGGCTCAGCCAGTAAAGAATCTGTCTGCAATAAGGGAGACCTGGGTTTGATCCCCATGTTGGGAAGATTCCCTGGAGAAGGGAACAGCTAGCTACCCACTCCAGTATTCTGGCCTGAAGAATTCCATGGACTGCATAGTCCATGGGGTTGCAAAGAGGTGGACATGAAATGAGCGACTTTCACTTCACAGGACACTTTATCACTAATTTCTGAAGCCTCTTTATTTTTCAATAGCTTACCTTGTTGCCCACCTAAGAGTCTTTCTACTCCCTTGATTAATTTATGGCGGTGTCCATATGCATTGATGCCTATTTCTTTCAACTCTTCATGACCCATATCAGCCAACACATCTAGTGTAATCTGAAAAATGAAACAAAATTGCTAAATCTTTAACAGTTCTTCACATGATGAAAACTTCCATTTGTCTTCAGTGTTCCAGTATCCAGTCAAATTAAGAAAATTCTCGTCTCCTTTATCAGCATGAACTTAAATCTTCTTAAAGCTGCCTTCATAAACTTACTAGAGTTTTGCTCACTTGAAATACTCCTTGATTTGCTTTCAGTCCATGGAGAAGGAAAATGGGAGAAACAATGCTATAGAAATATAAAATGATCATTGCCATTCTTCCTTTTCATTATTTCATTCTACCACATTTTGCTTGCCTCAAGATGTAAGAGGAAACAATCAGCAGCTTGAAAATGGGGGAAATACCAGATCTCAATATCCAGGAGGAGGCAAAGATGAATGGTAGGGGAAAGAGGGGCTCAGCACAATGAAACAGAAGAAGCTTTAGGGAAGTGGGATTTATATAAAAATAAGAAAGAACTTCCTAGTGCTAAGAAGTATTCAAGCATAGAAGAGGCTGCCTGAGAAAGGAGCAAGATTTATATCACAAGTATTTAGTTAGATTACAAACCATCTTATATAGAAACTATATAAAGAATTCCATTTTGGAGAAAAGAGAGTAGGTAGAATTTGTAAGAGCTTAAAAGCCATCTAACAATCCCTGAAGCCTAACATACATTTTATTTTTGTTAAAAACAGTGGTTTAAAAGTTTTTGTCTTTTTTTTTTAAGTTTTGGTGATTTATCCCTGTAAATGGAGGTGGTTCGCGTCTACAATTCAAGATCTAAAGTCTCTAGTCCTTTCTTTGTTGACCAAAAGTAACTGTGCCTTTACTGCCACCCAGTGGTGGTGCTCTGAATGCACAGGGTGAAATCTCCAGCAGCAGCATCTCCTGAATTTTCAGCTCAGAAGCTGGTCCTGTGACAATGCAAATACTACTCCACAATATTAGCTTTTGATTTTCTTGTTCCTTGGGAAACCAAGAAATCCTTTGATAAACACTCTTTTCCAACTCAAGATATTTTTATCCATGGCCTTCTCTACCTTTATACTTGCACATAACATTAAAAAAACCTAACAAATTAGGTCTGGAACTCTGATGATTTTTACTGTCAGAATAAAATATTATATAATGAGTCTGATCTGCTCAGAGCAAAAAGCATACATCATTCACTCGTTGGAAATAATTTGCTATATTGCTCCTAAGTGGCCATTTAAGAAATAATCTCTCCATTGCACAAAATGGGCAATTCACTTCCAATCACCCAAAGGAAGTTTTCTGCAGAGCTTCTAAAAAAACCACAGTTCTGAAATGTACATCTTTGAGACAGCATAGTTTGCAACATAATAGGAGTCCTTAAATTTTTAGCTAGACGTGATTTTAATATAATTTGTTAACTATGTACAAGGTTTACTACATTATTGATATTCTACTTTCTTCTTCTAAACTTCAGATCAGGTTGACATAAAAACAGGGTTTCATATGTGGCAGCTTCAATTTAAAGAGTCTTTTAGCTTTTCTGAATTGATACGTATAGTGTATGTCTGAAAGAAGCAGAAACCAGGCCAACAAAACATTGTATTAGGTTCCAGAGAAGCAATGGAGAATGTTTGATACATTTGTTCATTATGTGATTCCAATTGTGAAATGAATACCTCATTTCATCCTCATAATAACCCATGATATACTATTACTGTCCTTATGAAGAAACTCAGGCTCAGTGAAATCATAAAAATAGTATACAGAAGAGCTGAAATGTATTGTCATATTTGACTTTCCCTTTGCTTATTTGTCTTAAAAGGGATGACTAGAGAGCTAAAATAATTAAACATTAAATTTAACTGCTTTGAGTGACACTGTACTCAATTTGTCCTTATATTTATTGGAATTGGGGACTGGAAAACTTTAAATAACTAGCTATTGAATTTACATTTATGCTCACTTGTTCATTCATTCATAATGTATTTAATGAGTACCTTCTATATGCTAGGTATTTCCCCCAAAAGTGACTAATTAAACATTTAATTCTAAAATGACCCATTACAGCTCAGAAAGGTAAACAGCTGGCCCCAGTTGGTAGTAAAACAGTGGGGCCAAGGAACAAACAGAACACTAACACCAAACATGATAGTTCCTCTACCAAGGAGATAAAAAGTAAACACAAATATTTGGTAAAGGTCGGTAAATGTTTTGGAGGAATCCCATGGGAACTCTCAGGAAGGTTACTGTGTTGAGGTTGTAAGTGGGACTGGGAACTAAGAAAGGAACAGGAAGGGAGTCAGGAAACGTTCTTAAAAGAAGGTAATAATTCAGCTGAGGAAGAAGACTTAGAGGAAGAAGGGAAGGGTGTTTATGACAAAGGGAACACTATGTACAAAAGGAAAAAAAAGTGAATATAAAACATTTGAGAGACTCTAGTATTTGAACTTTATTATTAAGCTAGTGGAGGTGATGGAATTCCAGTTGAGCTATTCCAAATCCTGAAAGATGATGCTGTGAAAGTGCTGCACTCAATATGCCAGCAAATTTGGAAAACTCAGCAGTGGCCACAGAACTGGAAAAGGTCAGTTTTCATTCCAATCCCAAAGAAAGGCAATACCAAAGAATGCTCAAACTACCGCACAATTGCACTCATCTCACACACTAGTAAAGTAATGCTCAAAATTCTCCAAGCCAGGCTTCAGCAATACATGAACTGTGAACTTCCTGATGTTCAAGCTGGTTTTAGAAAAGGCAGAGGAACCAGAGATCAAATTGCCAACAGCCGTTGGATCATGGAAAAAGCAAGAGAGTTCCAGAAAAACATCTATTTCTGCTTTATTGACTATGCCAAAGCCTTTGACTGTGTGGATCACAATAAACTGTGGAAAGTTCTGAGAGAGATGGGAATACCAGACCACCTGATCTGCCTCTTGAGAAATCTGTATGCAGGTCAGGAAGCAACAGTTAGAACTGGACATGGAACAACAGACTGGTTCCAAATAGGAAAGGGAGTATGTCAAGGCCGTATATTGTCACCCTGTTTATTTAACTTGTATGCAGAGTACATCATGAGAAACGCTGGACTGGAAGAAACACAAGTTGGAATCAAGATTGCTGGGAGAAATATCAATAACCTCAGATATACAGATGACACCACCCTTATGGCAAAAAGTGAAGAGGAACTAAAAAGCCTCTTGATGAAGGTGAAAGTGGAGTGAAAAGGTTGGCTTAAAGGTCAACATTCAGAAAACGAAGATCATGGCATCCGGTCCCATCACTTCATGGGAAATAGATGGAGAAACAGTGGAAACAGTGTCAGACTTTCTTTTTCTGGGCTCCAAAATCACTGCAGATGGTGACTGCAGCCATGAAATTAAAAGACGCTTTCTCCTTGGGAGGAAAGTTATGACCAACCTAGATCACATATTCAAAAGCAGAGACATTACTTTGCCAACAAAG
Source organism: Tragelaphus eurycerus (assembly GCA_935064755.1). Classification (NCBI taxonomy): domain Eukaryota; kingdom Metazoa; phylum Chordata; class Mammalia; order Artiodactyla; family Bovidae; genus Tragelaphus; species Tragelaphus eurycerus. Next base: position 1,794,908 of record CAKXYN010000034.1, on the reverse strand, counting down.
GTTCGCCTAGTCAAGGCTATGGTCTTTCCTGTGGTCATGTATGGATGTGAGAGCTGGACTGTGAAGAAGGCTGAGCGCCGAAGAATTGATGCTTTTGAACTGTGGTGTTGGAGAAGACTCTTGAGAGTCCCTTGGTCTGCAAGGAGATGCAATCAGTCCATTCTGAAGGAGATCAGCCCTGGGATTTCTTTGGAAGGAATGATGCTAAAGCTGAAACTCCAGTACTTTGGCCACCTCATGTGAAGAGCTGACTCATTGGAGAAGACTCTGATGCTGGGAGGGATTGAGGGCAGGAGGAGAAGGGGACGACAGAGGAGGAGATGGCTGGATGGCATCACTGACTCGATGGATGCGAGTCTGAGTGACCTCCGGGAGTTGGTGATGGACAGGGAGGCCTGGCGTGCTGTGATTCATGGGGTTGCAAAGAGTTGGACATGACTGAGCAACTGATCTGATCTGATCTATTAAGTTCAAAATGGTTAGTGTATAATGTATATACAGGAACAAAAAAAGTGATGGACACAGAGCAGTAGGCTAAGAGCAGGTCTCTATGGGTCTTACACATCAACCCAAGATAGTGTCCAAAATGTCCAAGGATACCTTTTCAGCAGAGCAATACAAACTTGTATTTCAGGAGGACAGTGGTACAAAGGGCAGATCTGGAAGGGAAAGTGACTGTGAACAAGGTGACGATGGTGGGGTGGAGGAGACTGGAAGGGGTGAATTGGAGAGCAATTTCAAAGGGAGAGGTGACAGGGTGTGGTAATAGAAATGGTGAAGGAAAAGAAAGGCATGGGAGTAAAGATTATTCCAAATTCTGATGATGAGTGAATATGATATTACTGAATTAATAATAAAAGAATTGGAAATATCTGGAAGGTGGATTTTAGACACGTTCCTCCAAGATTCAAAGCTTTTATACTGCTAGAAATATTTTTCTGACAATTATCTTTAACTCACTTAAAAATAAAAAACTTAGTTACATCTAGGAAATTACAAGTTTGTTGGGCCAGTTATTTATACTCAGCATACATTCACCCATGCATCAGTTAAATCATCTTGCATATAAAGCAAATTTCACTTCAAGAATGTTACTTTAAGAAGAGCTAACTCTTGTTTCTAAGATTTATTTATTTTCTCTGGGGTGGAGGAAGAAACATTGGGGTTTTAACGAAAAAGGCCGTTCTTTTACGTTGCTAGGTTGCAGGCTATAGTAACAGATATTACAATTAACTTTGCAATCATGTTCATAATGAATTTACTGAGTCCATGCCTTTGTCTTTAGATTCTGAAATAAAAATCGATATGGTCATTTTTCATATATATACGTGGACCATAAATATGTTCACAAGGAGTCATCTAAGTCATAGCATTTATGTTCCAGGAATTCAATGTAAATCAAACAGCCTTTCCCACAGAAAAAGTATCATAGTCAGGAAGCTAGGTTACAGAGAAAGGGCCCGAGTGACACTGGTCCGACACTTCACTATAAGGACACAGGTATGTATTACTTAATACAGAACTTGGCAAAATATATATGACAAACAAGCTAGCTAAGAGACTTCTGAGAGAATAACTGTGAAGGTAAGAGGTGGGGTGATGATGCTCTGAAGGAGGAGAAATAAATGATCTTCCTTCTCCACTCCACTGGACACTGGGAGAAAAGTATCTATCAGAATAGAAGTAATACTCTATTATGTGTCAAAGCATCTCAGGAAACAGAACGACTGGCTCAAGATCAGTAATAGACAAGAACTAAATGGGTACAATGCACACACACCATAATACTTCCCCTCACCTCATGATACCTTGACCTCATCACATTCTACTGGACTGATGTAGAATGTCAGTGGCAGAAAAGTCCTCTGGATAAGTTGTGGAAAGGGCTACAGAACTTATTACTCTAGAACTAAAGGCTAGTCAAGAAACAATTGTAGTCAAAATAAAACTTTTGATTGCTTGAAGACTGGGCCAGAAGACAGTCACACACAGTTCCATACAGAGAATGCTAATATTATTTGTCTGCAGGGAAGGCTAGGTAATACACGTTAAATGGAACTGTCAACATATTGATTAAAAAAAGGATACAGAAATTACTTTGGCAAGAGGAAAATCAATGGAACCATTTACTCAGAACAAAAGTGGAATGAAAAAGATAACAATGATGAAACTATGATAAGCTGACAAAAGGACCAACTGTAAGATTAAACTATTAAAAACAATAAAATAAGTATGCCACAGGGTACCATTACTATAAAAGAGAACATATAAAGTAAAAAAAAAAAAAAAAAATGATGCAAACTGACTAAAACAGTAGAGGCTGAACTCTTTTGAAAAATGGCTAACTGGAATGATTTGCTTGAATTTGGGTTTTTGTTTTTATTAAGCAAAGCTATGTGAAATTTCACAGTTATTGTGGATATGATTTGGGAAGAAGGGAAATGGCCACAATATGGCTGTAGCCGAGGATACTGCTTTTAAAACAGCTTTAATACCTTCAGGGAAAGGATAAGGGAAGAAGAGTCTTACAGTATAGGATATTCCCATAAGAAATCTCCAAGCCAGAGGGGCAATCAACGGCAGGTGAAGCTTAAAGGCAAAGGTAATTATTATAGCATTTATAAAACCCTTAGCACCAGACAGAAAATACAACCATTACTTCATTAAAGCATATTTTAAAAACTGGCACAGCAGTAAGAGGCTGTGAATTTTAATTACCTGGACTTTTGAAAGTGTTATTATATTTTATAGGTAAGGTGAGTGATAGGTTAAATGCCTTGCTGCTGCTGCTGCTAAGTTGCTTCAGTCGTGTCCGACTCTGTGCGACCCCACAGACAGCAGCCCACCAGGCTCCCCCGTCCCTGGGATTCTCCAGGCAAGAACACTTGAGTGGGTTGCCATTTCCTTCTCCAGTGCATGAAAGTGAAAAGTGAAAGCGAAGTCGCTCAGTCATGTCTGACTCTTAGCAACCCCATGGACTGCAGCCTACCAGGCTCCTCCATCCATGGGATTTTCCAGGCAAAAGTACTGGGGTGGGGTGCCATTGCCTTCAAAGTCTTTTTTCAGTCCAGTGCTGCTTCTACCCAACCGTTGTGATCATTAAAGATCAACTACAATATATAGTATAAAGAAATTTAGCTAAAATCAAAGACATTAGAAAATCTTGACATAAAAAATCTTTCATCATTGATATGAAAAAGACCTGGAGTTTTCAATTAACTCTGAACTGACTATATGCCTACAAAGAAATCAGAATGGGCCAGAGAGGCCAGTGAAGAATTTGGACACTATATCCATAAAAAGAATAACTAAAAAGAAGATGCTAAATTAGGAGAAACTTTGTAGGGCTGGGTAGTTGATTAGAAGGACAAATCCACAATAAGTTTACTAGGTCTTAGAAATGTAAGAAGGGCTATAGTATGTTGCAGCGAGCTGAATGGTGACCCTCAAAAAGATGTGTCCAAGTTCTAATCCCCAGAACTTGAGAAGAGCCTTATTTAGAAAACTTTTTTTTACATCTTTTCAGATGTAAATTCAGTTAAGGATCTTGAGATAAGGAGGTCATCTCGCAGTAGGTGGGGAGGGCTTAAACTCAGTGCAAGCATCCTTATAAAAGACATGCAGAAGAGAAGACAGACACAGAGAAGGCAAGGTGAAGACAGAAGTAGAAACTCAAAGGATGCGGCCAGACGCTGAAGGGGCCAAGCAGCTAGCAGAGGTGTGGGGCAGATTCTCCCCAACACCCTCTGTAGGGACTGAAGCCCTGCTGACACCCAGGTTTTGAACTTCAGGCCTCCAGGACTGTGAAGGAATACCATTCTGTTGTTTAAGCCACAGGTCTGTGGAAATCTGGCAAGGCAGCCCAATGAAACTAATGCTAGTCTAATAGGCAGAAAGCGGTGAGATTTCTGTGCGAAACAGTGTAAAGATAAACAGAAGATTAACAGATTAAACATGGGGCAGATGTGGGTGTATTTTAGATTAGAAGCACTTCATTATACCTGTCCAAATTATAACAAAATATTGTTCCACATTGATATAAAAAGGATAATTCCTATGTCTGGGAAAGACTTACTGATCTCTAAAAATTTTTCCCATTCTAAGATTCTATGTCTATTGATAATACCCAAGTTAAACTCAGGAATTTATTACTTGATGTTTAATGGTAATAAAATCACATAGCGATAAGTTAAAAACTCATTATTCCATATAAAAAGAGACTGACAAACGGAAGGATCTTGATAACACCCCAATGATGACTTCATACTAAGATCTTTACAGGCATTTCATATCTGTCTGAAAACAGTCTAAGTCTTTAAGCCTATGGCCAAGTTCTGGTTCAACATATTTCAGTCTCTAGCTAGACAGTGGAAACTTCATAAAGGAGCAATTTTTAAAGGTACACTTGCCTAGGAATTATTTTGCTTTCCAGTTTAATGGACAACTGCTTCAGGAAGATTTTGCTAAATAGTTAACATAAAAATTTCTTACTAGTTTTAAGTGAATCCAGTCACATTAGTAATAAAACGAGGTGAATAAAGGCTAATAACTTTTTGGAAACAAGATGAGGGAAGATTTTGAAAACAGTCTTTTGAGGTGGTTTCATGGCCTAAATTTTGACATGTAATAAAACACATTGAGCCAGACTGCTTATGAAATTACAACAACATAACGTTAAAGACTCTCACCATCTGTTAGACAATTTTGGAAAGAAGCATAATTAGTAGATGCCCCTAGCTTCTTCAGAAATCTGTTTTGAGTTTTAAAAGAGTGGTTAAGAAGCAAAAAAGAAAGAATAACTGGCAATTAATAACTCCTAGTATTTAACTGAAAAGACTGGACAATATACGAGAGCTTACCTGTTCTGTTTCAAAGATGTCCCGAAGATGTTCAAGACCAAGGCTTTTTAGGAACTGGCTAATATTCATGTCAAGACCCGCAACTAAAACAGACACACGTTAAAGTTTTTCAGGAAGAAGTACATCAATCTAAAGGAAGTTTCAGTATTTATTAAAGCCATGGCTCTCTGACACACCCTTGGTTGTGCAGTTGCTTCTTTTTTTTTTTGCAGCTGCTTCTAAACAGCATAAAATGATCTAAATTACATAAATTTAATTCAGACACTTCAAGTTAGCTCTGAGTCTTATGGGGAAGTAAAAGAAGAGTTTATCTTATCAGTAGTATTTATATTAATATTTTAAAGCACAATATAATGATTTTAGTGAAATATTTAACAGTGGAATTTAAAATTCAAAATTTACCAGCTATTGTTTCAGTTTTCATTTTTTACATAATCTCACTTCATTTTTCTGATATAATTTCAGTAACAAGACTCACTCAGTAGTTCAGTAAGATACTACAGTTGGAATAGGATGTATTGGGATATACTAAGTAAGAACAATAAAGATGTCAAGGCATTTATTCTATGAAGACATTTTTTTTTTTTAAGAAAACATCTTATTTTATATAAATGCTAAGATTTTCCCTCTTGGGGAAGCTGGAGGAAGGCATAAGCCCTGGCCGGCCCTTAGTTCTTCAAATATATTATTCATGGCAGGGAAACTCATGGCCCATAGTCAGGAGGGCCATACAAAGAATGGAATACACTTGTTTAGACTTTTCTGCCTTGAGTTGAGCACAGGAGAAATCAAATGGAGGACACTTTTCAGTAGAGTCAACAACTGATTAAATAAAGTGTGTGTTGCAAAGTTTCAGGCACCCGGACCGCAGAGCATGGGGGAAAGAGGGTAAGACCGTGAGGGTAGGGGCCGTGGCTGTCTGATTCTGGTGCCCAGAACAGTGGGAGTTTATGAAGACATGTTTCTTATGAACTGCTGTGTATGTGAAAACTCATAGGCAGGATGTCTTTAAGTGAGGTGTTCAATAACTACCAACAGAAAAAAGGGAATCTGTTAATTCAGAACACCAAAACCAAACGGGCGTTCAGTGGTGTACTTGCCTTCTCCTTCCTTCCTTTCTGTGCCCGCCGCGCCGTCCCCAGTGTTGGACGCTCCTCCCACTGCCAGTTCGGCTAAGGGGCCAGTGAGGTTGTCTATGCTGCTAGCGGCAGACAGGCAGGAGGGGGTGGATGCTGGTGAGATCAGAGAGGCACTCACGACAGTAGCCTGAGGTTTGAAACATGTAGGTAAGGCCTCTGGGGGCATGGCATCTATCAGCAAAGCTCTGATGTCATCAGCCTAAAAAACAAATAGATAAAACACACACACAAAATATTACATCTTAAAATAAGTTTCTCACTGAGGACCGAATGTGTAGTGAATTTTTTTCTTTCATGGATGCTCCATTATTCCCTATTAGTTTTTGACAATTCCTTCTTCTTTCCTTCTCTGATCGACAGCTCCAAAGAGTCCTTGTAGTTTCAGTAGGTAGAACTGGAGAAACTATTTGATACTAAAAAAGAGTGTCAAATTTTTTCAAACTATTTCAAAATATTTTTCAAAATATTTCATTTTTTGAGGATCTCTTGTGCAGCCTGTGATGATGGTTAATAATATTGTACTATATTCTTGAAATTTGCTCAGAGTAGATCTTGAGTGTTCTCACCACAATACACACAGAAAAAAGTTAACTGTGAAAAGAATCCAAGAATGTGAACTATATTGATTCCCAGAAATACATTTTTTAACACTAAATGAAAAGTATGCACATAGCTGTTCATACTGATTACCCATGTATTCAAAGGACATATAAACTAACAAAGATATGAAGAGTTAAAAATTAAAATATTTCATCTTTCTTCTAAAAAAGAGCACTTTTCAGAAGACTGACTCTCAATCTCTTCTTTAGAAGGAGCTTCCATACTTACTATGTTTGTTTATGCTTAGCAACCATGATGATTTTTGTTCATTTATTTACTGCACATATAATAATTTAATGTGTCATAAAAACCTGGCAAAATTTTAAAGGGACAGCACTTTGGCCAGCTTATTCACGAACTCTTCAGTTAGGCACAAGCGCTGTTAGAGTATGTGGGGGAATCCCTTCCTCCGTGTACATCTTGTACCCCTCCTCCCATCAAGAGGTGGCACCTATACCCCTTCCTTTCAATTTGGGTTGCTTGTGAGTTGCTGTGACAATCAGAATGCAAAGGAAGTGGTGCTCTGAAGCTTTTGAGCCAGGCTTTAAAAGGACTGGTGGTTTCTACTTTTTTCTCTTAGAAATCATCCTCCCATGCTATAAAGAAGTTTGGACTAGATCACTGAGTTTGAGATACTATGCACAGAGAGGTCCTGCAGGATTTAAAGCCATCCTGGATGCTGCAGCCTCAGCTGAGCTCCCAGCTAAAGGCGTTGCACAAATAGCTGGACCGCCTAGCTAAGCCCAGTCAGTGTACGCAAGTCTGAGAAGTCATCATAGTAAGTCACTTACTTGGTTTTGGTTAAGCTACGACAGGTTTTGAAACTGCTTAATACTCAGTAATAGATATATAAACCAGAATGTGGCTTAGAGAAGTATTTTTGGTTAAAAAATTCTAAATTACATGACCATACAGTAACTCCCTGATTTCCAGAAAGTTCAGGAAAGATGTTTCTGTACTGTGTTTAATTCTGTAGTTAAATAACACATTTAATCATGAAAATTTAATTTTGAAAATATTTCTATAAGATATCAGTTTACTTTTCCATCTTCAGAAGAATGATATACTGCTTAGAAGATCATTTTTCTTTGATTAACTTGTCCCCTCAGGTAAATTACCATAAACACCAAATGCTCTAGCATACTATGTGAAATGTAGAAGGTGATAAGATAGCTTACTAAATATAATTCTTTGAGAATACAATCTATACACCAGTTTTCCTATGATTCATGTTTTCCCTCCAAGTATGGTCAAAAAATGTAACTTACTGCTTAATTTGTTTTAATAGTTTTAAATTAAAACAACAACAACAACAACGAGAACTTAAAAAATTCTCAATTTCCAGAAGGAAGGAAACTTGTTCTTCTCCTAAGGGATAATATGCACCACTAAAGTAAACCTGCTAATAAACCCTGGAATTTACTGTCATCCCTGTAATTATAAAAAGCAATTCTAAATATTCTGAAGTGAGGACTTACTGTTGCCAGATCTAAAGGGGTCTGGCCTTCCTGGTTCTTCATCGTGGGATCTGCACCATGTGCTAGGAGCAGGGCACAAAGCTGCGTCCTGCCTTTCTGGGCTGCTTCGTGAAGAGGAGTAAACGCCCACTTGTCTGTTGCATTTACGCATGTGTTGTATTTTATCAATAAAGCTGCAATGTCCACATGCTGAAGAAAAACAAAAGGATACCAAGAGGTAACAATGAGATTATCTGGTAAAGCTCCTTCAGGTACACTTGTTTTTATTTAACATTTCATTGCCCCTACATCTCTATTCTCATCCTTAACAGAAGTTTCTTTTATAAAAAAAATAATATTCATTGCACCCTTCCACCTGTATTTTGGACTTCATCTTTTCTTGCTTCCTCCAAAATATCAATTTCGTAATTATTCTGCTACTCTGTAATTCTTCATGGTAGTTTTAAAAATTTTTTATTCAGTCCTATAGCATATTCAGATCTATCTTAAATTCTCTAACCCACTGCAATCTGATCTGTTTATTGAAATGCTCATCTCAAAGATTGTCAATGTTCTTTCTTCAGCCTTTGGGGAAGTAGTGTAACGTAACAAAGCAACATTCTACAAAAATTAGTCTGTTATGCCCAAAGTGACTTGGGGATGGAAGAAATGTCAGCAGCAGCACATCTGGACAGGAGGTGATAAGTGACTGAACTGTGAAGAGCTAAATTTGAGAAATTCTGAAGGAAAAAAAATTGGGTTTTAGAAAGACAAATTACAGAGGAAGAAAGAGGAGAAAGAATTCAAAGACGACTGTCTTTTGTTTTTTTTTAATGTAGTCTAGAGGATTTACAAAAAAGGTAGAGAAGAACACAGAAGAAGAGCTAAATTTGAGAAATTCTGAAGGAGAAAAAATTGGATTTTAGAAAGACAAATTAACTACAGAGGAAGAAAGAGAAAGAATTCAAAGATGACTGTCTTTTGTTTTTTTTTAATGTAGTCTAGAAGATTTACAAAAAAGGTAGAGGGAAGCATTAGCAGAAATCGAATAGCACAAATTTAAATAGGAAGGAATCTTCTAGGAAGGTTCACTTGAGGTATGTGGTTTCTAAAGTAAAATATCTAAGTAATGGTGTTCTGTAAATGGTTTGACACAAAAGATCAGAGCACAGATAGGAGGGTCATTTATTTATTCACTTATTCTCTCTAATGCACTTGCCCACCAATCAGACATTTGCTGAATACTTATCTGAGGCTGACTTTCATGAGAATGGGAAGAGATAAGGAAAGTAAAGACAGGAGTACTGGGATGTAGGGCAGGCTTCTTCAAATTTTCCTTAAGAATTCCTTAAAATATTTTCTTTGTTCTCTTAAATACACTCACTTCAAAAGGAATAGGTACTTCTGAGGAAGAAGAAATGTATATTTCTTCTTATACATTTATACATCTTATACATTTCTTATATATTTTATATATATTTCTTACTTATATGTATAAGGTTTTTTTCATACAATACAAATATTTTCTAATTTTAGGAAAAGTGATTTCAGAAAACAGAAGAAGATTGATTAGACAAATACAAATCAGAAGCGTCTAAGAAAGCTTCCGTATTTGCTCTGACAATATAAAAACAACAGCAACAGAGCAGAATCAGACCAGGGCTTCTGAAAACAGACCATGTTTTGGATCTTCTAGGGATTATGAACGATATAGAATAATTATGAAATTGATTCTAACACAAAAGATCGGAAGAGGTAACATCTGTAGTACTATCAAAATCACTTAAAACAAATCCCCATAATTTATTTCCCTTATTCAGAGGATACATGTTGAAAAGAATAGCTATTTTTATTCAATTAATCCAAAAGCATGGAGTAATTTCAAGCTTCTCCCCAGTAAGGTTACAGGGTATTTAAACTATGTTCCTGATGATTAATTTTATTCTACTGGCTCAGACAGTAAAGAATCTGCCTGCAATGTGGGAGGACCTAGGTTTGATCCCTGAGTTGGGAAGATGCCCTGGAGGAGGGCATGGCAACCCATTCCAGTATTCTTGCCTGGAGAATCCCCATGAACAGAGGAGCCGGGTGGGCTACAGTCCATGGGGTTGCAAAGAGTCAGACATGACTGAGCAACTAACACACACATTTGTATTGATGGAATAATATAATCAGGTAGGCAAATTTGTATAGGTCTCCAAAATTAAGGCAGGCCAAGGAAAATTATGTGAGGATAAAATTAATTATAAATATGGTATATATTATTCAACTTTCTTTATATAAAATCTGTAGTTCATGCTTAGAGAAACCAACTACATGCTTGTTAAATTTGCTGACAAACATTTGAAAAAGCCAAAACAGGAAGCATATTACTATACATGTAATATAGTACTTGTATAGTACTATACACTGAAACACTAAAAAATTAGTGTTTTTTAGTCTTAAAAACACAACTCTTAAGTCTTTGAAATAGCCAAATCACTGGGGCAAAAATTATAACTGAAATTTAAGGCTGGTGAATGCAATAAATAGCTACAGCTAAGTCCTATACAACAGGACTGAGCGAAGTGTTGAACTGGAAGCTCTAGGAAAGGAACTGAACTCTGCTGGAATGTTTCCAGGAGTCAATTTAATATGATTTCAAAATTCAGCTGTGACACAGAATGCTTTAAATGACAAATGTGACATAAAAAAACTTCAAGGGCTCTAATTCAATTCTAGAAAGTTGGGAAGCAAGGACAAGAGAGATGTGCTTGGGCTCCAGTTAGAGCAATTTAATTTTACAATAATGTCATGCAATTCCCCTAACATCATATTATACATTTTAGAGAAAGCACTAAAAAATGAAGAAGTTGAGAAAGAAAACTCAGTAAATTGATTTATTCTTATGAAAAAATACAAAACTACATGCTGTGTGGTAAATAAATATCAATGCCTTATATCTACTGAAGAGCAAAAATATTAATGGTCGTGTATAAATATATATTAAAAATAATATAAGGCATTATAATAGAAAAACGCTAAGTAGGATAATGCACATTACCATTAATACATATTCTCATTAAACCTTTAACTTTTATTCAGACTTTTTAAACTATGTGTTTGTTTCTCCATTTGGAAAAACTGAAGTGGTAAGTTCTTTCTGTATAAAAAGGTCCAAAGATACACAGAGAGCTGACTGACCTCTCAGAGAAAAAGGAAAAATATGTATCAAAGAATAATGAACAATAAATAAAAGCTTAAGTAACTTTATGTCATTTCAGTTCTCTCACAAAATTATTTTATCCCCAGGATACCAGTCATTGTCCACTACCGAAGTCACTTAATCTGTGTCTATGTATTGAGTTGGTCAAACACACACTCGGAGGTAATGTTTTCTTTCCTATCTGTCCAACCTGAAACTGGCTTGCTGCTTTCCTGAAGAGTGTTTCAACTCAGGACATGTCATCTCCCTGAAATACTGGTCACTGAGAGGGGGCATGAGGAGATGTGGATATGCTCATCATAAAGGGCAAGGGAGCAGAGGGTAAAAGAATACGGAAGTCACGTGATTACTTTTTACTTATAGTCTGTAAGGTTTCTTTACATCTAGAAACTGTCCTCACCAACAATGCCTCCACTTATGAGAACCCCTGGTATGTACATTCTGGCATCTGGGCATTTTTACAGTCAAATAGGGATTAAGCGGCTCAGCAGAAAGCACAGGAGCACTCATATTCTTCCTGCGTGACTCATCAGACCTACAGTGGGCCCTGGTGACTTCCAGGCAGGTGGTCCAACAAATATCATCAAGGTTGGAATACATCCTTTTTCTCTTTCAGCTGATGATTACAGTTACAGGGCTTTGAAAGAATAAATTTCGACTTTCACAGTGGGGTTTCAGCTAGTCAGTGGGGTTTCAGCTAGTTATCTGAACTATATGAAACCATATATAGCAATCACTCAACCATTTACTTGAATATTTCTAAGATGCTGATGATAAACATAAGCAAGCATAATTTCCATGCTTACAGAGTAACCTGCTGGTTTTCAGAGTTTATAAAATCTCCATAAGGTACAGTTAAGATTTATCTGTATCAATAAATATTAGCTGAGCAGCCATTAAATACCTATTATTGTACTATATAATGTAAAGAGTTCAAAAAGCTGAAAAAAATACGGTCTTTGGGCAAAAGACAGTTAAGCCTAACTGAGAAGGCTGCTGCTAGAAACACTTTAAATAGTAAGATTAAAATTGTACTAAATGATGCTGTTGGTTAGGTATCTGTTGGTTACTTCATGCATAAATACTTGCTTATGTATTTAAGCAAGTAGTAAGTATCAGTGAACTTTTCTGGACTTTAGCATGCTCACCCCATAGGATGCCGCATTGTGAAGAGGTATTAAACCACCTTTGTCTTGGGCATTAACATCTGCTCCGTGCTCTAGAAGATACTCTGCTACTTCCAGGTTATTGTAGCCTGCTGTTAGAATGAAAAAAAGGGAAACATGTCAGCTTAAAAGGAAAAAAAAAAGTATATAAATGATAATGACCAGAAAATATTGGGTTTTTAATACTTTCTGCTTTAAAAACTAGTTAAGAATGATTAAGAATAAAAAAATTTATAAGATTTATAATAAAAACTATATAAAATTATGTCAGGGAAGCATTTTACTGAGTAGCAGCACTCTTCCTGATCAGCATTTCCTTCCTCTTCTGATGAACTGTATCCAAGACAGGACACGAGCCTTGGAAGTGCTGGTGATGCTTACCTGCCAGGTGCAGAGGGGTGGAGTTTCTGCCCTGGGTGTCTCTGCAGTTGATATTCTCCGGGGTACAGAGCTTTTGCACTCTTGCCAGGCAGCCCTTCTTGGCAGCATCCAACAAAGCAGCATCTCCTCTCAGCAAGTCCTGAATATCTGTGTCTCCTTCTTTTACCAAATCTAAAGGTGTATTTCCGTCTCTGTTCTTTTTAGTGGGATCTGCTCCATGCTACAAAATAACCAAATGGTGTTTGTGTTTTCTGTAGCATCTTTGTTATGTTTTGTTTCTTTATTTTTAACTTCACTTTCACTGCTCCAAAGAAAAATACCTATTCTATGTGCATTGTGAAAAACAGAGGCAACATTTGGTTTTTCTTGCAAATTTCCTACTTAGCAACATACTGGATCAGCTTTCTCACTACTTCCCAACCAAAGCCCCATGCCTCAGGATCACCTGTGATGATGAGAGGGAAAGGTGTCATGTCTTTTACTTTTGTAGTATATGCTGTCTCAAACTCTATGCTGTCTTTGGAAACCACTTTTCCTTTTAATGATGGCCTGGATATTAATGTTAATCAAATCTTAATTATTAATACATAAAGATACTCAGTGTTGATAAAATGAGAAAAGGAAGACATAGGTGGAAAAAGTATTAATACTCAGTTCCAAATGAAATCAGTAAAAATAAAGTTTGGTAATTTAAAAATATTTCTGTTTTAAGTCTGAGCACCTATGGTGAAATTAGGTAGAAATATATTAACAATTAACTTGTTTTTATACGTTTAATCATTTATACTTATGAAATAAAGTAATTAAAAGTCAAGAATCTTTATTTACAGGCCTGACACAGATATTATTGGCCCACTGGGGAAATCTGGAATAACCAACCCAGACAGTGAATTCCCAGTGACATAGAAGTTATTTCTTACTTAACCAGTGACAATAAAAATGAGTATCAAATACAGTGTTATTCTTAAAACTCATATGAACATATCTGATCCCATAAAAGTGGTAGAAGAATTTTATATTTAACTAAGACAAGTGTCTCTCTAGTTTAAAAAAGAGAGAGAGGAAATGATATAAATCCATGTCCAGTCATTTTTCACATCTTTTAATTTTATATCTTTTAATGTTTATTTAATGCTTAATAGTCAGAGATGAGTTTGTTAACAATAATAAAAATAGCTAGCAAGAAAAAAAATCAAACTTGATGGAAAAACTCATTTCTTCTTATATAAATATCTTCTGATATTAATTCTGTCAGTTACAGATAAGTAATGCAAGCTAATTCAACTCTTTCTAAAACCTACCTTGTTGAATTGTGATGAACTCAACATAATCAAATCAGTTCAGAAATGCACTTTAGCCACTACTCAAAGCTACGTAAGTATCATGATATCACACTTAACATCCCCCTAGAACAGAAAACGGAAGCAGTCTCTACAGCACTTACTGCACTGTATTACAGAATAATTTACCTTGATGTCATTTTACATCCTAACCAAATAATAAATATAATTACCTTATATTTTATAATTTTTAAAAGCACATACCTTTAAAAGGAGCTTGCAGATTTCATATTTTCCTTTAGCTGCTGCTTCATGTAGAGGGGTAAATTTCCATAAGTCCGCCACATTGACAGAAGCCCCGTGTCTTACCAAGAGCTCAGCTACTTCGTAGTGTCCGTATGAACAAGCATTATGAAGGGGCACCAAGCCACTAAACCAAAGAAAATTATTTTAAAGACATACAATAAAGCTGTGTGGTAAAATGTTACATATAATAAAATAATTCTCTATGGCATCTGACTATTACTGAACACTCCCTTAAGAAAAATAATTCTCTGATCTTGAAGACAGTCAGTATTCAGTAATGAAAATAATGACATCAACCAAGAACTCTAGTCAGATGTGCAAACTATTCTGTGATGACTTGTTTAAATTCTGAATACAAGGTAGCTGGCCTTCTAAAAGGACAAAAAGATGTCCCCATAAAAAAGGAGGGTGCCTCAAAAGACAAGTTTAAGTTGCACTTAGTACACAGCAGACACAAGGTATCAAGTTAGCACCTTTTTGCTTAGAGAGATCGGGTTTCTTTGTTTTTGTTTTTAATGTTTTGAGACCAAAAATAAGTGCTAAAATGGGGCAATAGAAACAAATGTTGGCTTCTTTCTAATGAACTATAATACTTTAAAAGAGACAGTGATTAATATTAAATGTTCATGTCTGACGTGTTTCTTTTAAAAGAGAAATAAATGCAAAATGGTTAACTGAAACCTAGTCAAAGTGTAAGTGGTAGTTGATCAGTCAGGTCTGACTCTCTGTGATCAAGGACTGTGGTCCTTTTCTGTCCCGGGAATTCTCTAGGCAAGAATACCAGACTGAGTTGCCATTCCCTTCTCCAGGGGATCTTCTCGACTCAGGGGTCAAACCCTGTCTCTTGCACTGTAGGCAGATTCTTTACCGTCTGGGCAACCAAGGAAGCCCAACTGAAGTCTATGTTGTGTGGTTTATTTCTTAGGAATGTAACTGCACAGGAAGGTGCTTATTTATATTTTGAGATGATGTGAAATTAACTCAGGATAAAGCTCATTTCAGTTAAAACTTCCTTTGAGCTTTTCGAAATGTCTCTTGTGGCTGCTTTAAACCCTGTCTAGATAAACTGAAATAGTTTCATAAGCTAATACAAAAATAGAGAATATCTCAATTAGTAAAAATGAAATTATGTTTCTATTAATATGGATGACTCTGGGATGGATGGCTTCTTTTTGGAGGAGACTATACATTTTTAATAGCAAAAGGAGGGATGAACAATAAACTATATAAACATATTTACAAAATACAATAAAATACTATGCTGCTGCTAAGTCGCTTCAGTCGTGTCCGACTCTGTGCGACCCCATAGAAGGAAGCCCACCAGGCTCCCCCGTCCCTGGGATTCTCCAGGCAAGAACAGTGGAGTGGGTTGCCATTTCCTTCCCCAATGCATGAAAGTGAAAATAAAAGTGAAGTCGCTCAGTCGTGTCCGACTCTTAGCGACCCCATGGACTGGAGCCTACCAGGATCCTCCGTCCATGGGATTTTCCAGGCAAAAGTACTGGGGTGGGGTGCCATCGCCTTCCCCGATAAAATACTATATATAGGCATTAAAAGGATGAAATGAATGTTGAGTACTGATATAGAAAGATATTCAAGATATACTATTGTAAAAAAGGCAAACTGTAGAGCAGACTGTGTGGGATGACATCTTCATTTATGTTAAAAGCAAGCCCCACCACAACAGCACACACACTGGTACACGTGCTTCAAAACTCCTGACAATTACAACAAAATTTTGATGTTGTAATCGCTAGGAGGTGGAATAAGAAGGACTTTTCACTTTCTATACATTTTCATAAAGTTTTAATTTCGGGGGATTCCCAGGTGGCTCAGTAGTAAAAATATATCTGCCTGCTAATTTAGGAGATACAGGTTTGATGCATGGGCTGGAGAAGATGCCTTGTAGAAGGAAACTGTAACCCACTCCAGTATTTCTGCCTGGGAAATTGCATGGACAGAGGAGCCTGGTTGGCTACAGTCCATGGGGCTGCAAAAAGTTGGACATGACTTAGCTACTATATAACAACAAAGTTTTAAGCATTATGCTTTAAGCTTTAAAAATAAAAAATTACTTTTTTAACAAGGGGAAAAAATCTACCATGAAAAAAAAAATTTTTTTTTTGAAGTATCAAGAAAATGAATTCCACACAGTGACATTCTAACACATACCCTTTGTCTTTGGCATGGACATCGGCACCATGGTGGAGCAGGTACTCCACGACAGACACACGGTTGTAGCCTGCCGCAAAGTGTAAGGGCGTGGAATGCCGGCCCTCTAAATCTCTGCAATTCACATTCTGAGGGCTGCAAAGTTGCTTTATTGACACACACACAAACACAAAAAGAACACTGGTATTTATTTAAGGATCTTGCACCAAAATAATGCAGGCATCTTGGATAAGTTGTAATTTTCTGATGAATATTTCTTTGATTAGATAATACAAGTGACGTTTTAAAATCAGCAAGATGTTTTGTTTTACAGTATCTACAAATATTACGTTTGCACAGAAATTTCACCTTTTTCAACATTTTCTGGCCAAAATCCTAATCAAAAAGAAGAAAACATAATAAAGCAAGCATTTCCAAGGCAAATGGTGCCTTCCTTTCATTGTTACAAGGCTTTCTTCCCCGTGAGAGCCTGTCTGCTTGTACCAGCATGCTCTTAGCCACCCTTTGCTCAAATAAGATTAATCCTGGCTGACTGCAGAACTACCCAAAATTTTTGCCTGCTTTGACGTGGCAACAAGAAGGCTCTGGAAAAATTACATTGATTCTGTCTGGGCCACCCCTTTGGCCCTTTGATCCATCACAGCAGAGCCAAGCAATCAACAATGTTTTACCTGATCTTCAAGGGGATATTTGTTTAGGTCTACAAGTCAAACTGATTCTGATCACACTAGTTTTTGGCCTTCTGTCTCCTTCAGCTGTGTCCTCCAAATCGCCTCTCTGTCACCTGTTCGTTTTCCTTTTGGACATTATCATCTCAGCACAAGCTCAACTCTGTCTGCTTACAAAGCAGTGGAACCAAGTCAGGCTGGAGAGGCTGCATCATTGGTGGTGACAGACGGATGACAATACAAATATCTGAGTGATAATTTATAAAGAATTTCATTTTTTTTCCAGTGAGAGAATTATTATCTACTTGAGAAGTTAATCATCATCTCCATTTTACAGATAAATAAACCAAGGCTTAGAGAGGTTAAGTGACACCCCATGTCCTAGAGTGGTAAGGGGTAGAATAAAAAGTCAAACCCCATTTTCCTGATTTTTAATCTTGCGATCTTTCTGCCACTGCTTGCTTATTTAATTATTTACTCATTGCTTACTTATTTAATTATCCCAAATTTAGGGAAGTGACGTGAAGAGAAGTAATGAAAAGACAGCTAAAAAAGATTAAAAAAAAGCAGAGAAAAAGTGACATTTTCTAGGCTACAAGGTCTGATGTCAAGGGTTTTCCAGGTATTTGACAGTCTGGTTGTTGCTCCTGCCACTGTAGTGAGGTGTTACAACAAAAACTCAGAACCTGGAAGTTACCTATAGATATACTGAGAAGGGGCTGGTAGGGTGAACACAGGACTTTCCAGGTGGTAGTTTTTTTACACAGCAGAAGGAAGTCTGGGCATAAGGGAGAGACTCTATACGAGCCATCATCATTTGGTCAGACTGTATCTTTTCATGACAAATGAGTCTGTAGCTACATTAATACATAAATTGTAGAATCAAAAAATACTTCCCAACTGCCGGATCATAAGGATGATTTCCTAGGGCAAAGGTGAGAATCTCTTGGAAAAGGTCAAGAACATTGTTTCAAACTCTACTGTACTATTACCTGGGCTTGCACTAGCTTGCAAATTTATGAGTGTGGTCCAAAATAACACTTTAAATTTAAAAAGTGGAAAGAAATAAAAAGAGCATTCATATAACCAGAAGTAAAGTGACTAAAAAGTGATTTAATGAAAGGCACATACCAGGAAATTCTTCATAAAGATCTCTCCTTATGAGTCCACTCTGCTCATCCCTTTTATTGTTTGGATTTGAGTTGTTTCACTTACAAGCTTAAAATGAATCGGGAGGCAAAGGTTTCAAAGAGCTACCCAAGACATTAAAGCATTGACATACCTTCACAGTTTCCAAGTCTCCGGCTTTAGATGCTTCTAAGAGTCGATAGTCAACATCAGAAGTGCGTATAGGTGTACTTTCTGTATAAAAGACAAGGGAAGATTACTGCTGGTTTTTAAGGAACCACAGAGTAGCAAAGGAGGGAAAACCAATGGAAAGAGAGATGTTACCATAAATGCTGTCAGAGTGTACCATTAAAACTTTACTATTGTATACTGTTGGTAACTACAGGCTTATGAGATGAAAGTGCTGGTTTCCAAAAGTGGATCTCAAACCTGGTATTAACAGGGGTTGTTAAATAAACCTTTAAAATATTGCCCAGAACAGAACCCCAATAATTTACTATACATTCTATACAACTGATGTATTCTTTCAGGAGTCATTACAGACATAACCTGGAATTGGATTAGTAAATACAGGTACAACTGAAAAGTTCAGCCAGTATATGGTCTATAGACATAAATTTTTTGTAGAAATATTAGTTTAAAAAATTATATTGTCTTCTAAATAAAAAAAAGAATTCTCATTTAAAAAAAACCTTTATAAGGGCAAGATTTTACCACCAACTTCTATTATTTGTATTATCCTTCCTGATCAATAAAAAATATGAAGACTTAAACTAAAAAGTTCTGGCAAATACTAAATTAGGCATTTAATGACCCATATAATGTTTTATCTTACTAATCAATTTTTAAGAAGAATTATCAAAATAATAAAAAAATTTTCATTTGTGATGCAGTATTTAATTTTCTCTTTTACTAGCAGCCATATATTCTAACTGTATTCATTTAGAAGACATTTTAAAAGCATTGCTGGAGCAATCTGCTTAATTTATTCAATCCTTTCTTCCTCATTTTATCAATTACCTCTAAAAACTACATATAATATTATGAGAAATTCTGATGTAACAGCTCTATGTTTGCCTGATTTATAGTTCCAACTTGCAAAAACCTAAAACTCACTATTAAATGGTTCTTAGTACAAGTATAAGAGAAAAATTTAGAATGTTTGAAGTTTAAGAATTACAAAAAGGAGAATGTTGGGCCACAGGCTAAACTGTAAGCAAAGAAAGGCAGGAAAAATTTTCAGGCCAAGAAAACATTCCAAAGAGCCCCTTCAAAACAAGGGACACAAAGTCTGTGTATCAGCGGACAGACCTGGAAGAGGAAGAACAGAAAGCAAGGTCTGTCCGTGTGAACTTACCACTCAGAATCTGCTGCACGGCCTCGTTCCCCATCTGTGCTGCTGTAAAGCCTTGTAAGGAGATGATGGAGGGATCGGAGCCATAACTCAGCAGCAGGCGGCATGTCTGCAGATGACCAGCAAGGGCAGCTCTATGCAAAGCGGTCTGACCAAGGGTGTCCAGTGCGTTCATCTGAAAAATCATTGAAGGGGACATGAGACTGAGCAGCTGTTTTGTTCCCCTTTATACCCTAGTAAATAAATTCTTGAGAAAAATCAATTGTCGACTTTTATGCAAAAATACAATAGACTATTTACAAACTATTCATGAACTCTTGCGTACTGATTCTAAAGAAATACTTAGCTGCCCTTCTCTGACCATCTTAATGAAAATTATAGTATACCCATCTCTTCCCTGAATGCCTGCCTTCCTGTCCATCCTCCATTCCTTGCCACACTCCTTGACAACTCGAGGTCTCTGTAAGGTCCCCAAGGTCTGGCACTCTTGTCTGAGTTTCGCTGCCTGCCACAGCAAAGAGGCACATTAAACACTTTTGGATGGATGGGTTCTACCAAACTTGTTCCCAGAATGTAAAGACAACAGAGTAAGTAAGCAAAGATAAAGAAATTAATTGTATTTCTTTTCTAATTTTAGTAAATGATTATAATAGAATGACCTAATTGCATTACAAACACATTCAACCAAACACTTGTTTTGAAAATTCAAAAGTTCCATTTTTAAAACTTTGAAAAATTATAATGAAAGAATGGTTACTTTTAAGATGGTTAAGACCATGTTAAATTTTGGGATTATGTTTACAATTTGATCAAAACTAACTAGTCCTAACCGGTTTTCTGGAATGCCCCAGTAAAGACTACTCTAGTCAGACCGAAGTCCACATTCACTGTACACGATGCTTCTCTCAGAGAAGCCCTTTGTTCTGCCTTTCTGGATTACGAGATTCATGGCAAGTCTCACCTTTTCTAAGATATCTTCCTTGATTACTTTAAACCTTGATAATTACTTCCTTTCTGAACACCTATATCAATTCAGCACTATTTTAGAAATTAGAACACTGGGATGGTGTTTGTTAACCGAGTAAAATTAGGGTTATTGAAATATGGGATTGTATTGCATAGGTTTTCTGTGTCTAGAAAGCTCCTATTAATGGTACACAGTAAATTCTCAAATACATACTGGCTGGTTATTCAAAACACTTGTGTACCCCCCACCAAACACAAGAATAAGAGAGGATTTAAGACAATTGGTCTTCCTGTCTCCAGTCTTTCATTGTTGTAAGTAAGGCCGTGACACTTCAGGCAAAGGTTCAAATAAATTCTTAACAGTGTTTCACAAGATTCACCATGAAATACTGACAAATTTAATTATATCGTATTTGCCAGCAGAAAAATGACTATTTATACTTAAAGCAGAGTCATTATTAGCATGTACTGATGGAAAACACAAGTGGTCAAACTAAACTTGAATTTTTCTATGAATATTTCTATTACATTCTCATCACAGGAGAAAAACTTAAAACTGAGAACATTCTAATCGTTAACATTTTCCTGGAATTTGCATAAAACACTAATTTAATTACAGTGATGGAAATTCTCGATCCAGTTCATCAAATCATGAGAACACAGTTTGAGAACTACTAGTCTAAAATACAGATCTTACCAAGTTACTCCTCAGCTCAAACACAGGGACTCTTGCGTGCCTTCACAGAAACTTGAATCCCTCCACATATCATTAAAGACCATCTGTCATTTACTTTTACATCACCACCCCTTCTACAATAATTTTTTCATCACAATCTGATAGGCTTGCTGTGCTCCAACGTTATTAGGTTACACTGAAGCTCTATTTTCTGGAGGTGTTAGTTTCTAAAGTCATTGCAAAAGGTAAAATTTGCCTTTGGTCAAGATTATCCTTGAAGATACCTTAGCAATGCAGTGGTAGAGACAGATATAGTTTCTCAGTAAACCCAACATCAGCCAGTTTCACTTCCAGTGTCTGAGCAAATCAACTAAACACCAGATGAAGTGCAGAGAATATTTTTAAACATTAACAAAACACCGTGTGTAAGAAGTGGTTATCTCTATAAATACGCGTGGTGGGACTGAGTGCAACACAGAACCGCAGATTCACTTCTCCCATTTCTCACTCACCCCGGGGCACGCACTTATGGAGAGCAATACTGAGCAAAAATCACCACTCCCGAGTATCAGGAAGGGACGCAACTACATTTACTAAGTACTTACCAATATTAGACTCTGTGCCTGATACTATATGTTTTAATATATTGTAAGCTATTTAAAAGCAGAGACTACGCGCTTAAGATTTTCCTAAAGAGAATGACTGAGTACTGTAATGATATGTGGCCGGAAATGTATAGGACATAAAATTATGACTAAAAAATGCCCCAAACTGTTTTGGAAACCAGTAAGCAGACGATAAGGAAATGGTAAGGGGACTTTCTCCAAATTCTAGTCAGTGTGAACAGCCTAGTCTCAACAGCTAACTGTCAGCTCACCTCTTGTCTAAGCTTAAGCTATCTTTGTCCACATCACTCATGTGGTAATTCATCATGACTTATTCTGTGACATTTCTGTACTTAGCAATGTGAACTCACACAATTTTACATTAACAATGAACATGTGATGATGTCCCAATCTGATTTCAAGTAATCTGAGAATTGAAAATGGTCTGTATATTATTTTAGCTACTTTTTTTTTTTTTTTTTTTCAAATCAGGGCACTTTGAAATTAAAAGCAAAGAATAGTAAAAATAAAATCCACAATAGAGGGACAAAGACAGGAATCTGAAACAGGTCTGTATCCTGGTAGACAGAAACTACAACCTAGGGAACAGGTGGCAGGCATACTGTAAACTTTTTATATTGAAGTTAAGAAACACCGGGCTTCCCTGGTGGCTCTGATGGTAAAGAATCTACCTGCAATGCAGGAGGCTTGGGTTCAATCCCTGGGTCGGGAGGAGTCCCTGGTGAAGGGAATGGCAACCCGTTCCAGCACTCTTGCTTGGAGAAGTCTGCTGAAGAAGAGTCTGGCGGGCTGCAGTTCATGGGGTCGCAAAGAGTTGGACATGACAGAGCAACTAACACTTTCATTTTTTTTTTTAAAGAAACATTAACTCTGTATCATCCCCCACTTAAAAATAAAAGTCTTAAAAACTAATTTTGTTGAATACTGCTAAACGATTATGCCAACTATCATACACACATCTTAAGTCTGTATTTCTGTAATTGGTTTTCTAAGAGAAAGTAGTTGCCTAGGAAGTTTATCTTCCTGAAGCAGGATTTGCTCATGCCATCTACCTATTCAAAAATTTCCAATGGCTCTCCAAGTATTATAAGAACAAACCCGAAACTCTCCAATTGAGACTACGAAGACCTTGCTCCAATGTCTTTTCAGATTTTCCTTATTTCCCCATGAACTAAGTACCTATTATTCTATCTACTGAACTAACTACCTATTATTCTATCTACTGAACTAACTAATCATTAACTTGTGACTAACAAACTCCTTTGCTTTCCTGATTGAGTCATTATTTAAAATGTATTCTGACCAAAAATCAACCACTCACTAGTATAAGAAAGGGATGCCAACTATATTTACTACTATTTCTATAGATCTAATTCCTGGACATTCCTAGTGAAAACTCTATTTTATTCATGAGATTTCTCCCATTCTCTCCCCAGCCTGCCACCACTAACAGAAGTAATTGGTTTCTCCTCTGAATAACAATCTACCTGTCCTTTCCAATCTGATAATAGATATTCAAGTAGACTGTATTAGTTGAGACTATTTTTTAGATTTTAAGTCCCTTAAGACAAGAAGCTTTATCAAATTCAAACTTCCTATATACCTCACAGTAATAAGTGCAATGCCTTGTATACTGGGTGTTTGAAAATGGTTGGTAAATGGATGGCTCAAAAGAATGACAAATTAGTAAATTCTGATGATAAAGAATACAGTTGTCGAGATACCATTCTGTTTAATGAACAGAGACTCCTGAAACATTCTCTAACCAAAAACCATGTATTCTTCTTTCCCCAGAAATCTGGAGGGGGAAAAAAGCTACATGTCTGTGTTGATAGAACTGTTTAATACTGAAAATAGGGGGGAGGAGCTAAGATGGCGGACGAGTAAGACGGGGAGAATACTTTCTCCTCCACAAATCCATTAAAAGAACATTTGAATGCTGAATAAACTCGATAAAACAACTTCTGAATGCCGGCAGAGGACATCAGGCACTTAGAAAGACAGCTCATTGTCTTCAAAACGAGAAAACGAGCCCTGCGGTAACTCCTTTTGCGGAGAACTGGCGCGGACACCAGCATTTGCTATTGGCAAGTGGGGGCTGGGCTAGGAGGAGCGGCGAGGCCTGCTTTGCTTTGAGAAAGGATTTGGCCTGGCTATCTCGGGCGCTATCTGAGCGAAATAACTAGACTGTCGGTTATCTACTACATCAAAAGCCAGCCCTAACTTAAGACACCACCAGGACTACCTACGGAACAAAGGGCTGCACAGAGTTGGCCGGCTGCAGGCCGTCCCACTCCCGTGACAGGCAGCCAGGGCCAGAGGCGGGCAATTATAGCCCTAGAGGGACACTGTCTAACGGAACTGTGAGTAGGTCTCTGTGCTGACTCACGCTTCTTGGGGCTCTGGATGGTCAACATCTGCCTGAGAAAGTGCGCTGTTTGTATACCCAGAAAACTGAGCGGCGGAGAGGCGATAAGTCGCAGCACCTGCGCTCGCTGAACATTTCATCACCTGCGCTACTCGGATCTGGCAAGGGCATAAAACGCAGACTCAACCAAGTCTGTGCTTCTGAGGATTATCTGAGTGCCTGAACCTGGCCGGTTTAGATTTGGGTGTTCATCTCCGCCCTCTCTGTAACAAGGCAGAGATCAGATATTGAAAAGACCTGTAAACTGCCTCAATAAGAGAATTCAACAAACTACCAGAATATAGTAAGGACACTCTAAATTTGGCAATTTTAACAAAATGAAGAGACAAAAGAATACCCAGCAGCTAAAGGAACAGGATAGATCTCCACCAAACCAAACCAAAGAGGAAGAGATAGGGAATCTACCTGATAAAGAATTCCGAATAATGATAGCGAAATTAATTCAAAATCTCGAAATCAAAATAGAATCACAGTTAAAGAGTCTGGAGACAAGGATTGAGAAGATGCAAGAAAGGTTTAACAAGGACCTAGAAGAAATAAAAAAGAGTCAACACATAATGAATAATGCAATAAATGAGATCCAAAACACCCTGGAGGCAACAAATAGTAGAATAACAGAGGCAGAAGATAGGATTAGTGAACTAGAAGATAGAATCCTAGAAATAAATGAATCAGACGAGAAAAAAGAAAAACGTATCAAAAGAAATGAGGACAATTTCAGAAACCTCCAGGATAACATCAAACGCTACAACATTCGAATCATAGGAGTTCCAGAAGAAGAAGATAAAAAGAAAGATCATGAGGAAATACTTGAGGAGATAATAGTTGAAAACTTCCCTAAAATGGAGAAGGAAATAACCACTCAAGTTCAAGAAATCCAGAGAGTCCCTAACAGGATAAACCCAAGGCGAAACACCCCAAGACACATATTAATCAAATTAACAAAGATTAAATATAAAGAACAAATATTAAAAGCAGCAAGGGAAAAACATCAAATAACTCACAAGGGAATTCCCATAAGGATAACAGCTGATCTTTCAATAGAAACTCTCCAAGCCAGGAGGGAATGGCAAGACGTAATTAAAGTGATGAAGGAAAATAACTTACAGCCTAGATTATTGTATCCAGCAAGGATCTCATTCAAATATGAAGGAGAAATCAAAAGCTTCACAGATAAGCAAAAGTTGAGAGAATTTTGCATCACTAAACCATTTCTCCAACAAAAACTAAAGGACATTCTCTAGAGCAATACAATAATAGTGGGAGACTTTAACACCCCACTCATATAATCTGGCTGTAATAGACAAAGTAAAGAGGAAAACATATTTACTTATGAGCCTCAAAAAATTCAGTTCACTCAGGAGAGTTTAAAAAAAAAAAAAAAAAGACTTATTTGCTCACTCTGTAGAGGTTTATTGACTATTTTGTGGGTTTGGTACCACTTTGGGTAGTAGGGAGGAAGAGGTGACAAATGTGATCCTGTCCTAAATAATATATTGTGGTAAAGATAGATTTACCAATACAAAATACCAAGATGTGCCTAAAGATGAGGACACCCAAACTGGACTTTTTGTTTTCTGAACTTTTCATTTCGAGAACAAACCTCCTAATATAAGATGAACTCACCATGATTTTTTTAAGTGTTCTTTGTGATTAAAAACAGAAAGCCATTGGTTAAGAAATTACATATACTCCTCCCCACCATCACTCCCCTTCTTTCTTCCCATTTCCCTCCCACCCTTATTGCTCCTTTCCTTTGTCCATTTTCCCCTGCAAAAAAAAAAAAAAAAAAAAAAAAAAAAAAAAAAAAAAAGAAAGAAAGATAAAATCTTTATGTTTCTCTTATTTATGGTTTACAGTAATCTTGTAAAGCAGGGGGTTGGTAAACATAATATTTTTTTAAGGTACAGACATTTACTCCTGTAAAAGTGGACTTCTCAAATAAGTTGGTTAATACCTCCATTTTCTTATAACCATCATTTCCTTACTAGTCCTTTGTCTTTTATCCTTTCGCTGAATACTGCCTGCTTGCCTCTCCAGACCCATATTATCCTTGACCCTGCTTTGTGTCCTGGGAAAATCACTTGTATAGATGACAGCAATGGCTTTTTTGTCTTTAATTTTTGTTGTATTTGGCCAGAGGGTGGTGGGCAGGAGCGGAATGAGGAATGTGGATGAGGTCTACGCCTTATCAAAGGCTACAGACGCTGTCAGGCGGTCTTCTCTAGCTTGCCCCCAGCTTTTGCACCCCTTCAGGCCCAGGGATGACCATAGCTCCCACTTGCTGCTGGTACTACCTCATTCCTGTTGATTTCCTAAACCTTGCCCACAACCTTTGTATATAATTTATTAAATATTCCCCAGATTACCCACTTTGAGTGTGTATTTACTGCCAAAACCCTAATTAATACAATTTTCTACCTCTATACCTTTGGAATATCTCCTTCAAGAGTGTGTGTGTGTGTGTGTGTGTGTGTGTGTGTGTGCGCGCGCACACTCAGTCCTCTCCAGCTCTCTGTGATCCCATGTACTGCAGCCCACCAGGCTCCTCTGTCCACGCAATTTTTTCAGATGAGAATACAAGAGTGGGTTGCTGTTTCCTTCTTCAGGGATCTTCCCGAGCAGGGATCAAACCTGCATCTCTTTTGTCTCCTGCAGTGGCAGGCGGATTCTTTACCACTATGCCACCTGGGAAACCCCCTCTTCCCACTACTGTTCCACAAAGATGAGCAATCCTCAAAGGTTCTTTCCTTGACTCTCAGCTCATCTCTCCACAGTCTCTACCTGAAACCTTCCTCATTCCCACAGTGTGTGATCATTATGTCAAGGGCTTCCCAATACATATTTCTAATCCTAAACTCTCTATCATGCTCCAGTGCTATGTTTCCAACTACTAGTTTTATTTAATATCCTTCTATTCCTCCTATCATATTAACTCCAAGTACAAAATCATTACCAACTCATGGCTTTCTTACTTCCTTAACTGTACCACCATTTTCTAAGTCTATTCAAGCACCCAATTCACTTTCAAGTAATATAGCTTAGTATTTCAGTCTTTCACAAATGGCTTTCGTCATTCTCTTCCTTCTTCACTACTGATGCCACTAAACTGATTCAGGATTAGCTTCAAGTTTGGTAACTGCATTAACTTTCAAACTGGTATTTGTCATAGAATCCAGCACATTATCGTTATCATTTTACATCTCAATGGTGAACTAGTGGATCAAAAATTAGAAAGTGATTATACACATATGCCTTATATAAAATTTAGATAATGAGGGGAAATATGTATTATATAAGTTTAGAAAGACAAATATGGAAAAAATTATAACACTCATCAGATCAGATCAGATCAGTCGCTCAGTCGTGTCCGACTCTTTGCGACCCCATGAACCGCAGCACGCCAGGCCTCCCTGTCCATCACCAGCTCCCGGAGGTCACCCAGACTCACACCCATCAAGTCAGTGATGCCATCCAGCCATCTCATCCTCTGTCGTCCCCTTCTCCTCCTGCCCTCAATCCCTCCCAGCATCAGAGTCTTCTCCAATGAGTCAACTCTTCGCATGAGGTGGCCAAAATACTGGACTTTCAGCTTTAGCATCATTCCTTCCAAAGAAATCCCAGGGCTGATCTCCTTCAGAATGGACTGGTTGGATCTTCTTGCAGTCCAAGGGACTCTCAAGAGTCTTCTCCAACACCACAGTTCAAAAGCATCAATTCTTCGGCGCTCAGCCTTCTTCACAGTCCAGCTCTCACATCCATACATGACCACAGGAAAGACCATAGCCTTGACTAGGCGAACCTTTGTTGGTAAAGTAATGTCTCTACTTTTGAATATGCTATCTAGGTTGGTCATAACTTTCCTTCCAAGGAGTAAGCGTCTTTTAATTTCATGGCTGCAGTCACCATCTGCAGTGATTTTGGAGCCCAGAAAAACAAAGTCTGACACTGTTTCCACTGTTTCCCCATCTATTTCCCATGTAGTGATGGGACCAGATGCCATGATCTTCGTTTTCTGAATGTTGAGCTTTAAGCCAACCTTTTCACTCTCCACTTTCACTTTCATCAAGAGGCTTTTCAGCCCCTCTTCACTTTCTGCCATAAGAGTCATGTCATCTGCATATCTGAGGTTATTGATGTTTCTCCCAGCAATCTTGATTCCAACTTGTGTTTCTTCCAGTCCAGCATTTCTCATGATGTACTCTGCATATAAGTTAAATAAACATGGTGACGATATGCAGCCTTGACGTACTCCTTTTCCTATTTGGAACCAGTCTGTTGTTCCATGACCAGTTCTAACTGTTGCTTCCTGACCTGCATACAGATTTCTTAAGAGGCAGATCAGGTGGTCTGGTATTCCCATCTCTTTCAGAATTTTCCATAGTTTATTGTGATCCACACAGTCAAAGGCTTTGGCATAGTCAATAAAGCAGAAATAGATGTTTTTCTGGAACTCTCTTGCTTTTTCATGATCCAGCGGATGTTGGCAATTTGATCTCTGGTCCCTCTGCCTTTTCTAAAACCAGCTTGAACATCAGGAAGTTCACGGTTCACATATTGCTGAAGCCTGGCTTGGAGAATTTTGAGCATTACTTTACTAGCGTGTGAGATGAATAACACTCATACTTACTACTAATTAAACAAAGTATGGTTTGTACGCAAGGTACTATATAACATATATATATATAAGCTCATTTAATTTTTACCAAAACAAAATAACAGTCACCCTTGTAGGGGAGGTATTAATACCCATATATCACTAATGAGTCAACTGAGGTTCAGGAAAATTAAGTCCAAGGTCATAAAACTAGAAAGTGGAAGATTCCAAAAGGAAAAGTATACCTGCTTATGTTATGTACACAATGTGTGCTTAATTTAACACGCACAATGAACCTAAACTTTGTATTACCAAGCTTTACTCAAAAGAATGTTTTGGCTTGCATTACCAAGTTCTATTAAGTAAGACAAATTAGTTAATGGCATCAGATCTCCCTACCAAATTCTCTGCCATTTCTGATTTACTAGTCTTAGCTTAAGAACTGGGAGCATGGTGAGGAGGTGAAGACAGCAGAAGGGTAGAAGCAGTAGAGAGCTGAATCGTAATCCAAGGGTAGGCTTGCTTGTTGGGAAGGTGCTTGTAGATCAAATGGAAACAATGAGTTGTTCAAAAATCAAATTGAAACCATAAGTTCCCCAGAAAGAATACCAGGAAGGCAAACACTAGGGCCCATCAGTAGCTAAATTGGGTTTTTACAGTGAGCTTTTACTAATGCTAGTCACCAGATAAAACAACCCTAAGGGACAGCAGTCTGCCTTGGGATCAGGGAATGAATGAATGGGAGGGTGGAAATAGGTATCTGTGGGTTCATAGCCCTGCTTAATTTTTTTTCCATTTAAGGTGCTTAGTAGTGGGAGTTCTCAATTTTGTTGAACTACAGTGGGAGGACTAGGGAAGATATACTAGTCTAAAAGTCATTCTACAACACTGGCAGGGCGTTTAAAATTATACACATGCCTGAATGATGAATTGTGACGTTATTGATGAGAATGTACTGTGAACGTGAAGGGCAGAAAAAGATTTAGAGCCACAGACCTAGAGTAATGCTGACTAGGACAGGTTATATAAAATAATATTATTTCTCATTGAATCTTCATGAAATAAAATGACTCATGGGAGACAACAAATAGATACTTTC
The DNA here is from genome assembly GCA_935064755.1 of Tragelaphus eurycerus. Taxonomy (NCBI): domain Eukaryota; kingdom Metazoa; phylum Chordata; class Mammalia; order Artiodactyla; family Bovidae; genus Tragelaphus; species Tragelaphus eurycerus. The sequence goes on along the minus strand of CAKXYN010000034.1, from coordinate 1,764,801 downwards.
CCAAAATGAAGGGCATTATTCATGGTTGTTCAAGAACATTATAAATGCCATAAGGTATTTTTAAAAATAGGTCAATGATAAACATACAATGCTCTTAACAGTAGCAGAAAGCCCACTTAGCTTATTATTTTCTGCTTGGTAGAGCAACCAGACATTATTTACGTAACAACACAGTAGCTGTGCCCTCGAAACAGGTAAGAAATCTGTAGAACTGCTCCTTTCATTCTGGTTCATCCTGCCTCTTTAATTAAAAACATCAACGGTCCTTTTAAAGCAAGGATATACTAATTTTTGGATCATGTACTTCAGGAGTAAAAATCTGTTTTGAGAACCCTTTCAGTATTCATTTATGTTCATCTGTAAATTATAACCAAGCAGTGCTAAACTAATGTATAATGATTATTAGAAAACTTATATGAAAGGAGAAATTACAGAGGATGTGAAGTAGATGAAACAATGAAATATTTTAAAAATTTTAAATTATCAGTTGTACAAAATGTCACTTGGCTCACTTAAAAGATTTTTAAAAATCTTGTAAAAACTGTGATGTAGATTTGAGAATGTGATTCTAGGTTCATTTTCAATAACAGCTAGATTTCACATAGATACGTGGTGCAACTGGGAAAAGTACATTGTTAGCGAAGTCTTCTAAATCACAATGCTTATTTTTAATTTTTAATGTAATTTACTAACTATGCTAAGGCTTTAATTGAATTTTGCTAGCAAAACTGCATCTTTCTTGATTCTTACAAACTTATCATAAGATACTGTACTAAAATGTCATTAATAGGTTCAAAAACTACCTAACAAATTTAAAAAAACCAACAACTTTAAAACAGGTTAGAAAATTCTGTTGCCCAGTTTCAAATTATACAGATGACAGCTAGTTGATAAACATACATCATTTTTTGGCAAGAAACTCAAAAAAACAGCAGATATTTTCTAAAAGGCCTCATTTGTTAAAAGTTCCTTTTAAAAAGCAGTTACTTCCTCATTCATGTCTCTAAAATATGTAACTTTGATCTTTAAGGTTCTGATTATGTTTATTTTTAAAAATATGTACCTACATGCAAGTAATAATCATTTGTCACCATATAAAACTATAAGCAAATTTTGAACTCACTTTCATTAAAAAAAAAAAAAAAAAAAAAAAGGCAAAACAACTAAGTATGTCAATTCCTGAAAATCCTCATTTATGAAATAGCCAGATAAACCTTTTTATAAGATTGTCATGGCTGTTTCCTCTGATTTTCAACAATGGTATTTATCAAGATGCTACCGTTTAGAATAATACCCATAAATCTACTCATATAAAGTGCAACGTGTCACATTGTGCTGAATGTGAGCAGATGAGTGAGTGTATCCCTGTCAATCCCCCACCACACACACACACACACACACACACACACACACACAGATTGATGGCAGTATCAATCTGTGTGTGAAATCGTAGTAGATACACACACACATACAGATTGATGGCAGTATCAATCTGTGTGTGAAATAGTAGTAGATGTTAATTTCTCTGTTCTTAGTAAGTTAATAAATTACTAGTTATTAATAAATTACTCTTTCAATAAATAAAAATTCTAGTATTTTCCCCCTCCACCCAGTGGCTCCACTTGTATGTTCCATAGAGTGTCTATATTCTACTTTGGGGACCCCTGTTTTAAAATATACACTCTTGCTTTCTTTCCTTAGCTGCTGCTAAGGCACTCGGGTCTTCCGAGGAAGCTAAGGCCATTTTGGGATTAGGCCCTCACTTCATCCAGCAACTAGCACCGCGCCTGGCAGCTCCCACCGAGCACCCACCCGCACCATGGCCTCCGTCTCGGAGCTCGCCTGCATCTACTCTGCCCTCATTCTGCACAACGATGAGGTGACGGTCACGGAAGATAAGATCAATGCCCTCATTAAAGCAGCCGGTGTAAATGCTGAGCCTTTCTGGCCAGGTTTGTTTGCAAAGGCTTTGGCCAATATCAACATTGGGAGCCTCATCTGCAATGCGGGGACTGGTGGACCTGCTCCGGTAGCTGGCGCTAGACCAGCAGGAGGTCCTGCCCCATCCACCACTGCTGCCCCAGCTGAGGAGAAGAAAGTAGAAGCAAAGAGAAGAATCTGAAGAGTATGATGATAACATGAGCTTTGGTCTTTTTCACTAAACGTCTTTAGTAACATATTCAATAAAAAGCTGAGCTGTTAAAAAAAAATTGTTGAGGATTTAAAAATTTTCACGTTCAAGTACCTCTGAAAAACAACCACTTCCTTCCTTCAAGCAAAATTTCCTCAAGCAATTCATGGGAGTCCTGGAGTTGCAGATAATGTCACTCAGACATTATATAAAATAATAAAAATGGTTATTAAAATTTTATTTCTTTATATTGAGGTTATGTGAAAAAATGATTATCATTACTGGTTTGAAGGAACAAATGTTCTTTAAAATAAGTAGCAATATTTTGCCCATTGTTTATTTTAAAAAATAATTTTCTGATAAGCCATCATTGATGTTGACTACCAAAATATCAATTCCAGTATTAAGGTAACACAGTGTAAAGTTGAAATGCATTTAAAATGATAAGACCCTAACCATATTTATTGCTTTAAAGAAGAATGACAGTAAAGAACAACATAAAACACCAGGAATTATCTCTATTAGCAACCAGATTTAAATCAGCTTTAAAGGAGAATCAGTGAATTCAAATACATGTTAACAGTCCTTTATAAGATTAATTTCTTCAGGAGACTCAGAGAGGAGGGGAATAATCTTTAAGTGCAGCTAGCTACTCAATGCAGAGACTGGCACCTTGTCTCAGGTGTGCTTTTTACCTTTGCTCCGTGTTTATGGAGAACTTCCATGACGTCATTGTGGGCTCTCTCTGCTGCAACGTGCAGGGGAGTCATGAAACTGTGGAGAGGAGAAAAGGAAAAGGTCACCTCTTAACTTGTATCGCAGTATCGCTTTAACTACAGAGCAACGCCTTCTGTGACTGCACTTACTCTTTATTTTTCTCATTAACATTTGCTCCTTTTCGAAGTAACAATTCTGTCACTTGTTTGCGTTTGGGATGCAGTGAGGCCACAGCACAGTGCTGTAACATAAAGAAAAACCAGTGAATAAAATAAACTTCTGTGTAAAAGTAGATTTCTGAATTGGAAAGCACCTGCTGACTATTTAAAACACTGCTGTCTCAAAACATACATTTTCACATTACGGAGACGACCGAAATTTCTCCTAAATACACTGAGAGTATGAAACACAAGCCTTTAAATCAAGGTGAAATTATGCTCTTAGTTGAGCATTCAGAGAGACTTCATTCCTTTCAGAGAGACTTCATTCCTTTCCCTTTAGCCAATAAGCAATTATCCAGTATATATTTACTTGAGGCATCAGAATACTGCCTCTCCAAAGCTATAAAAATCCATAACTGAATGACTCAGTCCTTCAGTAGGTTGTCAGCCACAAAAGTCAGTATTTCTCAAGCTCTTCCCCAGAGGTACTCCTAACACAATTGGAGAATAAGTCCATATACCCAGGGACAGGTAAGAAGGTAACAGACTTGAAGGAGCTTAGAGTGAGAAGTATTCTCAGAAATTTTATGTTTTATCCTCTATTTATACAACCTTTGTGTTCAACTCCACTTCATATTTGTATTAAAATTTAAAAAGTAAAAAACTATGTACTAAAGAATAAAATGAACACTCTTCCATGGCTTTGAGTGTGTCCTGGCATAATACTGTGTAGCCTGAATATATCTAAACCCTTGCATGGAAGCCATACATACAGTTGGCCTATTTTGGTTTGGTAACTCTTACAATGTTGTTTTCAGCAGGTATTGCCTACAGTTTGACCCTTCTGTGCCAGATATAAGTTAAGAATGTTGACTGAAGCATATTTCGAGCTTTGTGATAGAGGCATCCCTTATGCTTAAATTCTGGATTAAAGTGTAATCCAACCAGTCCTATACCTGAAACTTAATGTGATCATTGACAAAGAAAAGAGAATCATCTTTCTCAAAGTACATTAACAGAAGGAAGATGAATAGTTTAAAAAAACAATTTGTACAGCCTGGAACAAAAAATTTCCTAGTCTTACTATATTTCATTAAGGAATATAATAATTCTTTGACTACAATTGCTCAAAAGGATGAGGCAAGTACCTTTGAAAATAATTTAATCTTCTGTAGAAAGCAAATATAATATTTATCTAGCAACCACAAGAAAAGGGAGATTCTATGAGAAAAATCACATTTTGTATTTCATGAGCACATTGGCCACAAAAGTAGGCTTGTTATAATATGGTTGGATAAAGGCAAATGTAAAAATAATTTTCAAATTAAGGTTGAGCAAATGGCTCTTCTCTCACCCATGAAAGCAATCATCTCCTGAACCAAATTTAAAAATCAATGCAACCAATATTAAAATGCAAATTCCTGGCACTTGAGATACTAAAGTTACCTTAAGGTTTCTGAAATTAAAATCGTATTTTGAGTTTACAATACTGTTATAGACCCAAGGAATGGATTAACAATAAGATCTTACCAGTGCAGTTTCATGAGACTGTGGCTGTTTGAAATTAATGATTTCCAGAGCAAGTGTTTTTTTAACTTTGGCTAGGTCTGCTTCTCTGGCTGCTTGTAGTAAAGAGTGACCTTTAAATTCATCTATTAATGAAATAATGGTGACATGTAAATCTTTAAAATCTATAAAAATCATTATCATGATTATAAAGTAGGAAAATTATTAATTTTACATATTCCTCTAGTTTAGCAACAGCCACAACATGGCAAAACAATGATAAAAGTGCAAAGGACGAGAGTGTAGGTTAATGAAAATTTCTGAAATAAGACTATTTTCTACTCAGTGTTCACATATAGATACACATATAAAGATACTCACTCCAGTAAAGTTTTAAATCAAGTTGACTTAAATGTACACCAAATAGAAACCAGTTAAGGAACAGGCTTCCCTGGTGGCTCAGAGGTTAAAGGGTCTGCCTGCAATGCAGGAGACCTGGGTTCGATCCCTGGGTTGGGCAGATCCCCTGGAGAAGGAAATGGCAACCCACTTTAGTATTCTTGCCTGGAAAATCCCATGGATGGAGGAGCCTGGTGGGCTCCAGCCCACGGGGTCACAAAGAGTCAGACATAACTGAGCGACTTCACTTTCACACACTGGAATACTTTCTAGCTCGTAAACAAAAAGATAGCTCTCTATATATCTGACATAAAAGTATATATTTTAAAATGAAAATTCAGGTAGCAAATGAGAAAGGGAAGGCTGACTCATTTTTTTGGTATGATTACTACTACCTTACCATCAGCACAACTAAATGATATAAAAAATACATTTAGAGAAATATTCACCAAAATATTAACAATGATTATATCTTAACACAGAGGAGGGGAGAACTGATTTATGGGGGAAGTGCCAGAGTCTGAAAAATTTTCAAAGAACAGTTAATGTTATATATTTATTATCTATATAAGCAAGTAAGACTTTTTAAAAGGGAGTTCTAAATTAACTACATGAATAAGAATCCACTACTCTTATTTATTAAAAGCAAATAGTCTTATTTTTTATTTTAAAAGACTGGAGTGTATTTTGATAAGACTACTTGTTAACAAAAAGCTGAAAATTGTTCTGAAAAGATATAAATGATATGTGACATAGTATGTTACATAATTCCAGTCCTGCTCATATTCAGGCCTTTGCATCTGCCTGGCATTGAACTCTTTCTCTTTGCCTTTCTCTCTTTCCTTTGAGGGCCCCTTGTCACTTTCTTGTCTCCCTATAAGACAGAGAGAGACAGAGACACACACATGCACACACACATATTAACTACTACTCATTGCTCAGGGTCTCAGTTCAGATCCTCTGGATAAGCCTTTCCAATGTTCCCTGTTAGGATTCATTCTTGTAAAAGCCTCTGCACTTGCCTTTAGCCTTCTATCACAGGGCTTATTGCACTGTTTTATCTGTGACAATGGTCCCATCACTGACCACAGTGCTTGGCATACAGTAGGTAGCCAATAAATAATTGTTGCACGAATGCTGATATGTATAAAATAAGTCATGGCAGGTTTGGGGGAAAACATTTTTGTTTAACTGTGTGTTTAGTGGCAATGGCACCCCACTCCAGTACTCTTGCCTGGAAAATCCCATGGACGGAAGACCCTGGTGGGCTGCAGTCCATGGGGTTGCTAAGAGTCGGACACGACTGAGCGACTTCACTTTCGCTTTTCTGCACTGGAGAAGGAAATGGCAACCCACTCCAGTGTTCTTGCCTGGAGAATCCCAGGGACGGGGGAGCCTGGTGGGCTGCCGTCTGTGGGGTCGCACAGAGTCGGACACGACTGAAGGGACGCAGCAGCAGCAGCAGCAGTGGTACTTTATCACTGCCAAGTTCCTCAAAGTACAGGACTCTGAAACTTCAGAAATCCTAATTACCTTGAAAACTTAACATTTATAGAATGCTTTAGAAGTTTCTCTTTATAAATGCCTTTTGAAACAAGAATGAAAGTTACTTTTAGGATTTTCAGCTCCAGTATGTGCAGAACCCACACTATTGTGTTCATCTGGCTTCATGAAAACAACAAATAAAAAAGTCAACAAGAAAGAGTAGAAGAAATGTATAGAGAAAATGCTGTAATGATGGGTATGATCAAAATGTTGTTTTCTGTTTCCTGTATAATTTTCTTAAAATGAAGCCTGTTATTGTGATTGCCTAGCATAAAGTAGTGAGCATGAGGATGAGAACTGGTTAGAAAAGTTCCAACTTTGTTAAATGCTTTCTTTCATTAGTAGAATCTTATTTAAGGAGATACTGAGAAGGTTGCAAAATATTCTAATCAGGGAACTTTTTCCTTTACAAAACTATAGAAATCTTGGTTAAATTTTAATGTTTACACTGGAATCAGAGAGACCACTGAAAGACAATGTAAAAACCCATGACAATACTTGTATTTACAAAATGACTGGAAGGAAAAAAAGTGAATTGGTGACAGGGGATAAAGCCGAGTCTGGGGTATAAAACTAAAAGAAAGAAATTAGAAAAATATATCAAAAAATAAATACACTTTGAGTTAAGTTAAATTCAATTCAATAAACCTGCTGGGCACACAGCATGCACAATGTACTGAGCTAGGTTGGGGGCAGGTAGATACAAGCCCAAACACGAACACCAGCCACACATTTTTATTAGGTAATGAGGCACTGTGCAGGTGCTAAGAAGATAGAATAATAAAACCAAAGATCTTTCTAAGAATTTAAAACTAAAGTGAGGAGACAGAACATCACATAGAAAAATAAACTATATAATGGAAAATAACACATTACAAGAGTCACATGAGTGGGAGAGAGAAAATGCACTTCCAGAAGGATTCATTGCCAAGACATCTGCCCAGTGACAACCTGGTTTGTGCGGGCCTGTAATCTAGTGGATGTCATCTGTTCCGGCACCAAAATAAGTTTGAATTTCCATTTAAACGAGATCAAAATCACAAGGAACTCTTCCTGTTTTAACATAAACAAATTTACAGTCTGTTTAAAACTTCATTGATGTTTTCATTTTGACTATGCCTTTTTCTTAAATGATCGTTTAAAGGTTTTCTCAGGTGTTTAAATCCAGTTATTTGATTCTTAGCATCCTAGATGTAAGACAGTATCAACAGTGGGACAAATTTAAAATTAGGTATGTGACACCTATTTTAATTTAAACCTGAAATGCCTACAGGTAGAATTAAATATATCTTAGTATTTGATATGACAACTAAATTTAATGTAGTATTCTGAATGGGATCCTGGAGCAGAAAAAGGACTTCCCTGTGAAGGACAGGGAAGCCTGCTGTGCTGCAGTCCATGGGGTCACAAAGAGTCAGAGACGACTGAGTGACTGAACAGCAACAGCAATTCCGAATGGGATCCTGGAGCAGAAAAAGAACTTTAGGTAAAAACTAAGGAAATCTGAATAGAGTTACAGCCTTTAGTTAATAATGTATTGGTACTGGTTCATTATTATGACAAATGTACCATATTAATACGTTTATGGGGGGAACTGGGTATGAGACATATGAGAACTTTCTGTATTAGTTGGTAAGTTTTCTAAATCTAAAACTATTCTAAAACAAAAGTTTATAAAAAACATGCATATGTAAATATAAGTAAGATGTATCAGTATCTGAGAAAATTACTTCAACCAAGTTGTAAAAACTGTCTTATTTAAATTTGGACTAGTGATTGTGCTTGGGCTGTAACACAAATAAAAACATGTCTGTTCAACTTGCAGGGTTTGGGAAACAGTGAGCATTCCATGATGTTATATAGCATCTATTATTACTAACAGTGTAAGAATATAAGTCCTGCGAGCTTAGAGACTTTTTTTTTCTGGTTTGTACACATCTACATTTCCAGTTTCTGGCATACAGTAAATATTCAATAAATGGTTACTGATGAACTCATCCTCTCTAGTCTTTAAAAAAAAAAAAAAGAGCCTGAACACATAAATTAGAATTAAGCTTGAATAAACACAAAATAAATATAGTGTACATATATAAGACTCCTGCAGAATTCATAAAGAAAAGAATGAGAAAAGAGAATAACTAGTATACATACAAGAAGACAAGGCCATTATCTAAGTTGGACAAAACATCAGCCCTAATAACAAAAAGAAGATATTCTAATTTACAACAAGCAATGTTGATTTTAGGATATAAATACATACAAGTCAATCTTTCCCGGAGCTCAGGAGTTGGAGCCATGTCTACTGCACTTTTGCCATGGCAGTTGACTAAAGTGGGATCGGCACCATGGCTGAGTAACAAAGAGCAGACCTCTACGCGATTCTTGGAAGCGGCCTCATGAAGTGGGGTAAACTGCCACAGATCCATAGCATTAACACAAGCTCCATGCTGAATTGAGAAAAGAAAAGTTAATGGTCAGGAATCATTTCACTGAATCAAATAAAACATTCATTTCACTGTAAATTTCAGTTATAACTCTGAAATGTCAACAACTTTTAATTTCAGCATTTAAAATACAGCTTAAAATAAGCTGAATACTTTAAACATTTCAAGGCAACAGTGAATATTAAAAATAAAAAACAATAATTTAGTTCTCTTGAAAAGCTTGGTAAAAAATCCCCATGTAAACTCATGACAAATTAAAGGCAAACAATATTCAATATCTTTAATTCTTCTTACCTTTAGTAGCAGTTCTGTGACTTCATAATGTCCATATGAACACGCATTATGAAGAGGCACAAGTCCGCTAAATGGAAAAACGCAAACTAAGACACTGTATTGGCCAACAACCTAGTCATTCATCCAAGAAATGCTAAGAAACAAAAATCTAACAAATTCCAATACAATTATAATCAAAATATTTTAAATAAGAGAATACAAAGCATAACTAATGTCCAACCTTTCGTTACTTATGTTATTTTATGTCAATCATTAAAGCACCAAATAGAAAAGCTTTTAAGTAAAGGTGGAAGTGCATGTACTAATTACAAACTGCCTGCTTTATATGTTAAGTATTTACAGAAAATAAATGTAAATTGATAGTGAACTGAAATATTCCTACCATACTATTTTACTCTCATGGTGATTTCCAACACAAGAATTCAATATCCAAATTATTATAGTTTGCATATCCAAATGTCACTGCACAAATCAAGGACCCTCTTGTTGGGGGTGTACTTCTCTTGAGGACTCACCTACGGTTCACCCATTTGCTTTCAGACATGCACAAGGATTACAGAGGTGTACAAGGGCAGCAGGCATGTGTGCCCCTGTACTATGGGAACACCACGTACATATGGCACAGAGAATGAGGCAGGCAAGGAAGAAACAGGGCACCGAAAAGAGCAGATTTGAAATGACAGACTCCCGTTCTGAGAACTGTCTCAAGTCCTGAGCTCTCTCTTCTTGTCTCTTGTTTCCTGATGTGGAGAGGGGCAAAGTGAAAGACAGCCTTCTCTGGGGCTTCTGTCCTTTACGCTACCCATCATGACTGTAGTAGAAATCTACATCACATGGGCAGTCAGGTAATTATCTTTTAAAGTGGCATAAGGAGAAGTGCTAGCCATGTATAGGCTAACAGATCCAATTCCCACGTCCCTGGAGATTAGCTAGGAAACTGGTACAAATTTTCCAAAATTCACCTGTTTATAAAATAAATGACATACTGCTTTTTTTGGTTCCCAGATACCTCTCTTTCACATCAATCTTCATAAGGATCTTTTAAGGTTTTCTCAGTTTAGATGGTCAAGATTTCATCAGGAAAAAAAAATTAAAATACTGTATACTTAAGATTTTAGCTTATTAATAAAAGATGATCCTTTCATATCTGATAAATAGAATAGTCATATTACTGGGTTATCAGAATTTTTGATTCATTTATCTTTCTGAAGTACAACTTAAGAGTTGAAAAATAGTAATTGCAATTGAGAGGAACAAATTTTGACTGCAAATAATAGAACACAGTAAAATTATACTAATTTACGAAACTGTTATGAGACGAATCCTTAATTAGTAGGAATATGAAAATAAGTCAAATCACTGTGAACGTTCTCAAAATGCTGTACAAGCCATAAAACAACGGAATGTAAGACTTGGCCCAGTGCTCAAAAACTCTGGCATCTCAGATGTTGAACACCAAGTGTAATAAATGACCCGTGAGTAACACCATTCAAGAAAATAAGCAGATACCCGTACCCTTTGTCTTTTGCATGCACATCAGCACCATGCTGGAGAAGAAGCTGAACGATCCGAACTCGGTTGTAGCCTGCTGCTAGATGTAAAGGAGTTGACTAGAAAAGAAAAAGAAACAAAGGTAAAATGAAGGTAAATAATTCTTATTTTGGCATTTAATCTGTATTTCTTTAAAGGCAGTGAGTGTTAACACACACAGAAAATACTGAGGTGAAGTGCCCAAATTCATCTTTCTTAATTGGATAAAAGACAATTCACTCATCTCAGAAGTAAATTCTAATTTCAGTTGTTGTTGCTGTTTATTGTCACTAAGTCACGTCTGATTTTTTTTTTTAACCCTGACTGTAGCCCGCCAGGTTCCTCTGTCCATGGGATTTCCCAGGCAAGAATACTGGAGAGCGTTGCCATTTCCTTCTCCAGGGGATCTTTCAGACTCAAGGACTGAATCCGCACCTCCTGCATTGGCAGGAGGACTCTCTACCTTTGAGCCACCTGGGAAGCCCCGTAACTTCATGCCATTCACCTGTTTCTCCTAGTGGTTTTTTCCAAGGCCTTCAGTTATCATGCCCTACTCTATCTACTCTACATTATTCCTTAGTTTCTTTACATCAAGGACTATTCCAACTGTTCTGGGAAGGCATGTCAGAGTTCATATTCCCCATAACTGGAAATATTCTTCTTTATCCTACTTATGCCCTGTCCACCATTCAAATTCCAACTTTTAAATCCCAATTCCATTATAAAGAGCTAGCTTTCAGAATTCCTCCATAATAGGAAAAGCTGAAAAACATCTCTAAAGATATCTGAAGAAATTCTACTGGAAAAAAAAAAAAAAAAAGATAATGGACTGTATTCATCCCACCAGACTGCTGCTAGCAATGGGTCAAAACTAATTTCCTACCTTAGATACAAAGAAATATGTCAAGATGGTATTTAATTTATATGCACTATAAATACAAGAGGAAAATAAAGTTTCTCTTCAACAAATTTGTCACATTTTAATTTGACCTGTTATCAAAAGGTTCTCTGGTCACATATAATATGAAAATGAAAAATAATCAAACTTACCTTTAAAAAAAGTCAGAAATAACATTATTTTAATTAAAAGTTTCTCCACAATCATAGCAATTTCCCTACCTCTACTCATTCACTTCAAGTTTAAATATTGCAATGGCTTCTCATACGCCTTGGGATTTTAAAAGATTTTCATTTTATTTTCTTCATATATTTTGTGAAGATACAAAAGAATTACTAAATACTGTATTACCTATTACTGCTTTCAAGGCACCCCATACATTTTATTTATTCTGACAGTCTCTAACTTTAGGAATTACTCTTGAGCAAAACATAGTTAATAACGAGGTCGGGTAGATAGAAGAAGGTCCTGAAACAGGAAGTCAGGAAACCTGATCACAGTCCCGGGTCTTACAGAACTGTAAACGTCATGTTAACTACTAGCTTAGCTTTCTCACCTACAAAATGGAGATAAAACCACTCCTCCTGGCTATTTCAAAACAGTGTGAAAAGTTTTCTCCCACATTTAAACACCTTTAAAATGTAAAATGCCATATGAAAATAGATGATTAAAATTTCAGAATCATCAAACAAGAAGCTCATCAAACAAGAAGCTCGTCCAAGTTTCTGCCTTCAGACACATGTCAAATGTTATTGCAAATACCTCCAAGGACTATCAAGTTATTTTCAGGACTTATTTTCCCCTTCCTTTAACATTTTAAAGGTGCTGTTTCACTATCTTCTGGCTTGCACTCTTTGAGACTAGAAATTCACCTACATTCTATCTTTATTCCTGTGTACATGTGGTTTTTCCTTTGGATATAGTCATAATTTCTCTTTATCATTAAGAGACATTAAGCAATTTGATTTGTGATGTACCCTGGTACAGCCTTTTTCTTCTTTTTTTTTGGTATATGGTGAGTACCTGGGGCTGGCTGAGTTTCTTGGACCTATTATGTACAGTATTCACCAAATCTGAAAAACTTTCAGCTATTATTTCTTCAAATATTTTTCTGCCTTCTCTCTCACCATTCTCTCCTTATACAGATGTTAGGCTGCTTTTGAAGCTTGCTTTTAAGAAGGAAAGAAGGGAGGGAGGGATAGAGGAGAGATGGGAAGGGAACCCAAAGGGAAAGAATGCGAAGTTCGGGTTTATTGAGCTTGAAGTGCCTATATGGTACCCTGGCGGTAATGGGGCTGAGAATGGAGTTTTGGAAAGATCACTCTAGTTACTCAGTGGAGAATAGACTGGACAGGAAGGGCAAATCTGATGGCAGCAAGACCTGAATAGAAGCCTGCAGGACTCATCTAGGAGAGAGAGAATGACGGTGTCAGTTAGCAAAATGACAGCAGCATCTAGGCAGAGACAGATGAGCTTAGAGGAGCAGCTGAATTCGTAGGCAGTGAGTGCTGAACATGCTGGATGAAACTTTCCCAGCAATCATCATTCTACTGTGGATGCTAATTATGCAAACTAAATAGTATCATTGGAAGGCACATAAAAGTCTGAAATGCATGCAGTAAATCTGAGGAAACGGTATAAAGCAAAAAGAAAAAGTACAAATTGAGAACAAAGGGTGATTTGAACAAGCATCTACTACTGAGCCCAGGGGTTTTTCCTCTAGAAAAAAATTTACAACTAAACATTATATACTAAATGCTATCTTCTGATGCAAAGCAATTAAAATCACATGGTGCAGGACTAAATTTAGTGAATGGTTACCACATACTGTCAACTTTATACCTCAACTACCAAATGGCAAAACAATGCTAAGAGTAATTTTCTAAATGCTAGGATAATCAACAGAGTATAATTTTGGTTTTGGGAGGAAAAAAAGAGCAGACCCATTTACTCACACATGGTGCTTGATAATTTTGTGGTGGCTGTAAACCAGCAAACACAAGAATCAAACATTTAAGGCATCGTTGTGGGCAGGACAGCACAGCAATCTGTCAGTTTGCATACCTCAGATTTACTTTTAAAACAGACTTTTTTGTTGTGAATACTTTAAAAGTCAAACATGTAGAGTGATAAAATATGAAACAACTGCAAACATATAGCTCTATCAAAAAACCTATCTTAATACTATTCTGCTGTAAGAGATTTGCTATTACTACTATTTTTATATTGTAAAATGTTTATACAAAAAAGAATCCTTACTTAAATCCCATAATTCAAAGTTTTCTTCTTGAATCAGGCCATAAGAGAAAAAAGAAACATATATGTATATTTATTTTTGCTTCTTATGATACAGATTTGAAGCACACAATAATGCATTAACTTATCCTAAACTTTATACTTGCATTGCTAAAACAGGAACAACCAACAATTCTGTTATAAAATTGTGGATGATAATTATGGCTGACTTGCATTGTTGTATGGCAGAAAGCAACACAACACTGTAAAAAAGTAAAACATTTTAAATTAAAAGTATATAAAAAATTGTGGACACAACTTTATAACAGAAGTGCAGGCAGCACAGTATGAAGAAATGATGAGCAGAGACTTTGAAGCTTTGGGTTTGCATTTCTCTTTTGCAAAATTTACAAGCTATGTGGCTTTGGACTAGTTTCTTAATGTCTGAGCCTTGGCCTACCATGTAAGACTTATCTTATGGATTAAAGTTAACTATATAAATAAGCACCTAATACAGTATCACACAGAAAAAGCTCAACAAGTGGTGGTTATTACTTATTATCACCTTACTGAATATCTTGCACACTTAGAAGTTATTTCCTAATCGTCATTTCTCAGCCATCATCTTACTTCACCTATTTGCATCAACTGACACAGGTGATCATTTCTTCCTTCTTGAAATGTTTTTCTCCTTGGTATCTAAGACACCTAGGTACCCACACTTCTTTTCTGGTTGCAGAATTTCCTATTGCTGTTAATGGCAACAAAAAGTAATCACTTAAAAAACTGCTGAAGACTGGTTCTAAAACTGTGTGCCACTATCTTTTACTTTAACACTTGTCACAAAATAACACAGTTAAACATTGATATTTATGTGTCTGTCTCCTCTAATCCATTGTGAGCTTGTTGAGAATGAGGAGTGTATTTTATGTTCGAAGGCTTAACACAGTGCTTCATGCTAGTAGTGAAATGAAAGTTATAGTTTGCTTTTGATTTACATTAGTGAAAGAGAAGAGGGGATACATATAATCCAGCTTGGTGAATATGACTTTGAATTTGTGTAAAAGATTTATACCATGTTTCAACACAGGCCTGTGTGATGTATGAAGCATTCCCTAAGAAGGAACAAAACCACAACTGTGAAGCCATGATGTAAGTCAACAGAGAGTTGCCTAACTTCATGATGTACAGTGTATTTCGGTTTTCATTAAGATTTTCATTTTGACCTAGATGAAATCCTCTGGGATTTTTCAGGCTAGGGTAATCAATTCATCTTGGTTTGCTCAGGCCATTCCTAGTCTCAGGAAACCCACTCATCCCAGGCAAACCGGGATGGTTGATAATCCAACTCTAGGCAGACTTCAAGCTGAATGACTCTTGGATTCTGGACCTGTCTCAAGTCAGAAAATAGCGTGTGTGTCTGAGTGTGTGCTCCAAGGGCACACCTGCCTTTGCGATGAGGTAAGACTTAACTGCTGTTGCTGCTGCTAAGTCACTTCAGTCGTGTCTGACTCTGTGTGACCCCACAGATGGCAGCCCAGTAGGCTCCTCCATCCCTGGGATTCTCCAGGCAAGAATACTGGAGTGGGTTGCCATTCTTTACCCAAAAAACTCCTTTCCTAAAGACAGGCACTGCTTATAGCTGTATCATCTGAGATATTTTTCTATGTTATATGAACGTATGTTTGTTTTTCTCTGAGTTCTTTGCGCTGTTGCTTTTGTCACACAAGGCTTCCCTGGTGGCGTAGATGGGAAAGAATCTGCTTGCAATGCAGAAGACCTGGGTTTGATCCCTGAATTGGGAATATCCTCTGGGGAAGGGTATGGCAACCCACTCCAGTACTCTTGCCTGGAGAATTCCATGGAGTCTGGCAGGCTAAGTCCACAGGGTCACAAAGTTGTACACAACTGAGGGACTAACACTTTCACTTGTCACACACAGATCACACAGTATTCTGAATTGGCTTTTTTTTTTTTTTTCTCTTTTAAAAATACCAGCACATATAGGTCCATCTTATTCTTTGTATAGTATTTCCACTGCGTAAAGTGAAGTGAAGTCGCTCAGTCATGTCTGATTCTTTGCGACCCCATGGACTGTAGCCTATCAGGCTCCTCTGTCCATGGGATTTTCCAGGCAATAGTAGTGGAGTGGATTGCCATTTCCTTCTTCAGGGGATCTTCTCGACTCAGGGATCAAACCCGGGTCTCTCGCATTGTAGACAGGCCCTTTACTGTCTGAGCCACCAGGGAAGTCCTGTGCTGTAATTATTTAATAGCCATCACCTTATCAGTTCAGTTGCTCAGTTGTGTCTGACTCTTTGCGACCCCATAAATTGCAGCACACCAGGCCTCCCTGGTTGTCCATCACCAACTCCCGGAGTTCACCCAGACTCATGTCCATCGAGTTGGTGATGCCATCCAGCCATCTCATCCTCTGTCATCCCCTTCTCCTCCTGCCCCCAATCCCTCCCAGCATCAGAGTCTTTTCCAATGAGTCAACTCTTCACATTAGGTGGCCAAAGTACTGGAGTTTTAGCTTTAACATCATTCCTTCCAAAGAAATCCCAGGGCTGATCTCCTTCAGAATGGACTGGTTGGATCTTATAAACAGAAGGAAATAGCAACCCACTCCAGTACTCTTGCCTGAAGAATCCCATGGACAGAGGAGCCTGGCAGGTTACAATCCATGGGGTTGCAAAGAGTAGGACATGACTGAGTGACTAACACCTTATAAATGGACATTTATAAATGCTCCATCTCTGCTCTGGCTATCTTAACAAAACACATCTCATTCAAACTTACCATTGGTTAAGACAGATCAGTGTGCCCCTTCTACAAATAAAATACTGTATCAGCCATTAATATAAAACTCTCAGGAAGATACAACAACTGCATAATCAGAGCTTATTAAATTTCCTTTAGGCATAGAGTGTGAGGTATAGCTAAGAAGTTCTTTGAGACAGTGAAACTTACATCAACATCAAACCAAATTAAAAGCCAGAGAATCAATATGGGCATGAGTCCATGGAAATAACTATATCTCATCACTGACACCTGTCTTTAGAATGGATATTTTAAGTAGTACCATAACAATAACAAGTTTCCTTGTAGCTTCTCAACTCTTGAGCTATTATAAAAATAATTTAAAAGAGAAAAACTATCTGCAGAATGAAAACTGATGAACCAAAGTAGAAATAAGACTTGAAAAAGATACCTTAATTCACTTCTTTCCCCAGTATCTCCTTTAACTTTTCTCTTTTCTACAGACCACACATTATTAGATCTAATAATAATGTTTTCTTTTCCATTATGAGTCTTTTTTCTCTGGTGCTGGGACACTTGGTCAGCAGTTCTCTAAAGCATAGTACCTAGAGCTCATGCACCTAGTAATAGCTACAGTCCCATGACAGTGGACTACATCAAGACTGCTACTTTTCATTAGTAAGACATACTATTCCTACAACCTAGGAGCATTTAACATATTAATGTTTCTAAGTCTCAATCTCTGAAATAAGAGAGTGATAACAGTACTGGCTTCTTTACTGTGTTATTTTCTGGTGAAAATGAAATGGAAGATACAAAAACACTTTGAAAATACAAAGTATTTTGTTAAAATAATAGCTAAAATCTACTGGGTACCTTCTATGTACTAAAGTGCATTATATGTATTAACTTGCTTACTTTACATAACCACTACCAGAGCTAGAGACTATTATTATCTCCACACAACAGATAAGGAAACTAAGAAACATGGGGATTAATACGGCAAGTTAATAGCAGAGTCAGATCAAATCCAGGGAAGTCCGACTTCAGAACTCTCACTCTGCTTTCCTTCCTTTCCTCTGGCTGGGTTCTGACACTCAGATTCTGGAGAGGATGTTCAGAAATGGGTGAGTATGGCTGAGAGAGAGGGGAAATTGCTGTTGGTGGGCAGAGATCGCTTTGGTAGTTCTGACTCAACTCAGCATTCAAATCAAACCCTATCATATTGAAAGTGGGCCATACTATTGGATGAGTGCCCCAGAAATGCAGGACTTCGTTTTTTAAAAAAATTGAAGTACTGTTATTTTCAGGCATATGGCAAAGTGATTCATATATATATACTTTTCCATTATAGGTTATTATAAGATATTGAATACAGTTCCCTGTGATATACAATAGGTTCTTGCTGTTCATCTACTTTATACGCTATGCTATGCTATGCTAAGTCACTTCAGTCGTGTCCGACTCTGTGCGACCCCATAGACGGCAGCCCACCAGGCTCCCCCGTTCCTGGGATTCTCCAGGCAAGAACACTGGGGTGGGTTGCCATTTCCTTCTCCAATGCATGAAAGTGAAAAGTCAAAGTGAAGTCGCTCAGTCCTGTCCGACTCTTAGTTACCCCATGGATTGCAGCCTAACAGGCTCCTCCGTCCATGGGATTTTCCAAGCAAGAGTACCGGAGTGGGGTGCCACTGCTTTATATAGTAGTGTGTATCTTTTAATCCCAAATTCCTAATTTATATCTCCCCTTCCTTTCCCCTTTGGTAACCAAGAGTTTGTTTTCTCTTTCTGTGAGACTATTTCTGTTTTGTAAATAAGTTCATTTTAGATATCATATGATATTTGTCTTTGTCTTCCTTTACTTAGGAAGTAAAAGATAATCTCTAGGTCCATGTGTGTTGCTGCAAATGGCATTATTTCATTCTTTTTTATGGCTGAGTAATATTCCATTGTATATGTACATCATGTCTTCTTTATCCATTCATCTGTTGATAGACACTTGGGTTGCTTTCATGTTCTGGCTATCGTAAACAGTGCTGCTATGAACACTGGGGTGTATGTATCTTTCTGACTTAAGAGTTTTCATCTTTTTCTGGATACATGCCCAGGAAAGAGATTACGGGATCACTTGGTAACTTTATTTTTTTTAAGAAACCTCCATACTGTTCTTCATAGTGGCTGTACCTATTTACATTGCCACCAACAGTGTAGGAGGGTTCCCTAGAAATGTAGGACTTCTTAACAAAAGAAATGATTTAGAATAAGCATCAGAGGACATGGAAGAATAACAGAATACTGAAATCAAAGAAGATAATTTATCTGCTTCTTTCCTAGTGCTGGATTTTTCTATGTATCTCTAATGGATGGTCATTTGGTCTCTTCCTGAACTAAATCCCTCCAGTTGATTCAAGTGCTTCTTCTGACTGGTCAATATCTCTCCTTAAAGTGTGAAATTCTAAGTCTGGTGCTAAATCCAGAGATGATCTGTTGAGCTAGATCAAGTAGAGTGAGATGACAACCTATCAGAGTTATTGGAGGGAAGCTTCCAACACTGTACTGGGAGGCTGGACTGGCTGTCATTTAAGTCCTCTTCCAAATAAAGTTCAGCGAGGTAGAATAATGATTGATATTTTACAGCCTCAAAGAGAATGCCTTTCCAAAATAACATACGTAGTTATCTTTAGGAAGGAACCTAAGGCACTTGAAAATTTGTAGAATTTATGAAATAACTAATAACATAAAACTTCTATACTTCCATTGCCTTAAGAGTAAAAGTTTATTTTTTAAAGTAAGACTATAAAGGACTATCTTTAAGTGTTATGTATGGGGAAGAGAAGGACAGGAGAAAGGAAATGAACAGACAAGAAAGAGCAGGTAATCCATGGGGTAATCTTTGTGAGGGTAAAGCTCTGAATGCCAACTTAATTAAATTTTAACTTGACGTTATCATTGTGGAAACTCCAAGGGGATTCTTCAACAGCCAGAAATTTGTGTTTCTCTTTACCAGCTGCAGAACCAGCAGAAGAACTGAAATGTATGCATGAAAATGCGTTCCTAGCATCCTCTCCCAGGGTTTGTATGGGAAAGAAAAAAGAATGCTTAGCAGTTTCAAGGGGTGCAATGTTAATTTTGCATTGTTTAATGAGAAACAGCTGGCAGACTTTATGGACATCAGGTTGCGTGGTCTGACAGCAGCCTGATGTTTTATACTTTTCAAAAGTTTTTGGACTATTTGAATCTCACCTGAATTCCTTTTTATAATTAATATTTACAATCTCAGGTTTTCAAATCTAAACATCAAAGATTCTAACTAAAGTTCAACAGACAGATGCCTTATTCTGCAAGTACAAGGAAACGAGTCCACCGAGTTTCATTTAAAGATTATTTATGGGGAAATTATTTCACCTTAGACCCTTGGGGAGTCATTTTAACTATATAAACTGTGAGAATGAGAAATTCCTTTAGCTGATTTTAGTGTCTCCAGAGCTCCAGGACTTGGGAGACATAGTGTCACCTCAAAGTTCCTTCAGTGATCAAGTCCTGTCATTTCTGAGTTTGCACATATGAATTCAGCAGCCAGAGGCAGCCAGGTGCAAAGATCTCCAGCTCTATTCCCTGCCCAAGTGGGTATTCCCTGCCCAAGATTTCCAAGCTCTACTCTCCACAGTGGCTGCACTAATTTACATAGCCACCAATGGTGTAGGAGGGTTCCCTAAAAATGTAGGACTTCTTAACAAAAGAAGTGATTCCTTGCCTTTACTCAATTCTAAGGGTATTGAGCCCTCTCAGAAACTAGGAGATAACTTTAATGGGCATTTTTATGGTATTCAGAGGGGATTATCATGTTACTATTGAAAAATAAAAACATCTTTACAAAAGGAAAAAATCAACATATAAAGTATTTAATATTTAGTTGATTTCCAAATTTACTAACTTGATTACCCAAATATGTATTTCAAATAATCATGAATGGTATTTATAGTGTTTTTAAAGTTTTACTCTTGATGCCATTTTTATGAGAGAAGGACATTTTATTAGTCACTGAAAATAGTCTTCTCTTAAAAAAGAATATTATTTAGATCCTTAATACTTTTAGAAATTTCCTTTTATAATTCTAAATTAATTGAGGAAGTGAGGGAATGGATGAATATACTTTTGTGTGGGTGTGGAGATTTCATGAGCAATTATTATACTTAAAAAAAAAAAGGCAGCATACAAAAATAACCAGGTGAATGTCTGGGTCTGCCCTTCTGAATTATATGTTGAGGCCCCAGCCCTCACTGTGATGGGATATTCCAGGAGATCGGAGATATGACTTCCAGGAGGTAATCAAGGTAGATGAGGTCATGAGGGTAAAAGCCCTCCAGATGGGATTGGTGCCCTTATAAAGAGACAGCCAAGAATTCTTTTTCTCTCTTGGCAAGAAGGCAGCCCTCCTCAAGTCAGGAAGAGATCCCCTCCTCAGAAACTGGCCAAGCTGGCACTTTGATCTTGGATTCCCTAGCCTCCAGAACTGGGAGAAATAAACTTTTGTTATTTAAACCACCCATTCTATGGTATGGCAGCCCGAGCTAACTGAGGCACCAGATGGTGGTACACAATGAATGAACTGTTTACATTGTTTTTATATGATGGCCAAACAACTCTTTCTCATAATACCAATCCAAAGCTACAGATAACATCAGGGTTCTTCAATCCATAATGAACTCTCCACTTTTTGCTGCTTCTCATTAGGCCAGAAGAGTTTCTGAAACCAGACTTTCTTTGTAACTAAGGAAGCCTTTGGGGGAAGGCAATGGCACCCCACCCCAGTACTTTTGCCTGGAAAATCCCATGGACGCAGGAGCCTGGTAGGCTCCAGTCCATGGGGTCGCTAAGAGTCGGACACAACTGAGCGACTTCCCTTTCACTTTTTACTTTCATGCATTGGAGAAGGAAATGGCAACCCACTCCAGTATTCTTGCCTGGAGAATTCCAGGGACGGGGGAGCCTGGTGAGCTTGTCTATGGGGTCGCACAGAGTCGGACACGACTGAAGCGACTTAGCAGCAGCAGCAGCAAGGAAGCCTTTTCACAGACTAAGGTTCACCCTTCACTTAAGAGCTGATGGGGGATGGGGGAACACTCTACTTCAAGTGATATTAACTAAACAGTTTAGGCCAAAGAGATCAAAACCAATCATAATCATCAGAGAACTATTTTAAAATATCTTTATCATGTAATAATTGATAAATAATTATATGTAAATAACAGCACTGATAATTCTACTACTGAGGAACTAGGAATAGCATTAGAGTGACCTTCTGTGTTTCTTCCTAATCTCCTATTCCCTTAACACTCTGCCAGATGGATGTTTTTCAAGCTACTGCTACAGTTGTAATTTAACCTACCCTATAAAGTTTGGTTCATTTGGAGAGACAGGAATCACTTTAGATTCTTACAAGTCTATACTGAAGTGTCACGTTTGTAATTTTACTTCTAAATTGAATTTTAATAATGAATCATACTCATAGCAAAATGATTTCATACTCACTCTTTTCTTATCCCTCATCTCGTCTATACTGAAAACTGCAGGAAACTTGGGTCTTTTGGATATGAGTATAGGAGAAATCAGAAGCTTCCCTGGTAGCTAACTAGTAGAGAACCTGCCTGCCAATGCAAGAGATGTGGGTTTGATCCCTGGAGATCCTCTGGAGAAGGAAATGGCAACCCACTCCAGTATTCTTGCCTGGGAAATGCCAAGGACTGAGGATCCTAGCGGGCTCCAGTCCACAGGGCTGCAGAGTCAAACACAACTTAGTGACTTAGTGTGAGCATATAGGAGAAACCAAAGTTCAGAAGCGGGTGGCTAAGCTGAGCTAAACTGAATTCTAAAGTTTTACCACCTGCTTTTTTACACATACCCCTTTCTACTAAAAATTTTTTTCTCAAAGAGAGAAACAAAACATGGTTGGCATGGGTACTAATTACCCTCACCAGTAGAGATGTCATGCTAGACAAAATGGAGACTGTTTTAGTAGAAGTGATTCCCTAATGAAAAATAAAGAAGGCATTTTCAAGCCTTTATTATTATAAAATGAATATACACAAGCATAAAGATTTTATACAGTATATCCCAACACCAGCAGGCAAGAACACTTGCTCTCAGTGATTTCTGCCTTACAGTATCACACACACTACTCAGTAAGATGTACTTTAAAGAAGTGATTTGATTAGATACATACTTTAAGTATTTGAAGAGTTCCCTCATGCAGACTTAACTGCACTTTGACCTTCCTATAATCCCAAGCAACAACTAAACTATGAGCCAGAAAAGCTGGAAATTAAAAAAATGCTCTGACCTTTTCTAAACCAAGATTTGGCAAGAACAGAGGAGGATGATAGAGGCCACTAAAAGCCACAGAGATCTACACATGTGTCCTCAGGTAACACTAGGACTTTCTTAAAGATGAAAAATGCTGTACGTAAACTTTATTCTAGATATCAGGTGTGTTTTATCACATGTAACACTACTGACTCTTATATAATCCAATTCTGTATTATTAACTCTGATGAAAAACAACCAAACACATACAAATCTTAAGATGTTAGAGCTGAAAGGTAAATTTGAGTTCATGAGGCCCAAACCTGTCATTTCTTAAGCTAAAAGACTGAGAACTCAAGAGATATAATAAAACCTGCCACAATCACACAGTTAGTAATAATTTTAACTTAAAACTTGGTCTTTTAGCTTCAGTGTTCTGCTTTTTCCTACAATGTCATGACCAAAAAGGTGTGCATAAATTTTGTGTGTGTTTTTTTTTTTGCATTCTGAGGGGAAAGTATCTTAAATTGTAAGATATAAAATAAGTGAGCATATCAAAAGAAATAAATGTTTGATTTATTTTAAAATGTTTACTTTTTCTTCCAAGTAGCTAAGAAAGAACCATTTTCAGTAATCCACCTGATAAAAGACACAAACTTTCTTGCCCAGTAGATAATATGCACTGAATTATATAAAGGCACTGAGCTGTATTTTCGCATAGGGTATTTCAGTTAGCTACTAGTACATAACACACTACCCCCAAAATGGTAGGTTACTTGGGTGGTTCTTCTGCTCTGTGTGGGATGAACTAGGTGTTAGTATGGTTAGTGTCACCTGGAGGCTAGCCTGGACACTCAGCTGAGGCTAAAAGTCTAGGACACGTGGAGAGTTAAAAGTCATTCAGAGGGTTGGATGATTTGAGAGAATAGCATTGAAACATGTATATTATCATATGTGTAACAAATCGCCAGTCCAGGTTCAATGCATGAGACAGGGTTCTCAGGGCTGGTGCACTGGGAAGACCCTGAGGGATGGGATGGGGATGGTGGTGGGAGGCGGGGTTCAGGATGGGGAACATAAGTACACCCATGGCTGATTTATGTGAATGTATGGCAAAAACCACCACAATACTGTAAAGTAATTAGCCTCCAATTAAAATAAATAAATTAAAAAAAAAAAAAAAAAGAAAGAAACATAAAGAAAAAGAAAAAAAAAAGAGTCATTCAGATGGTTAACCAAGCTTGGTGGGGGTTTTTGGCTAGAGGTCTCAGTTCTTCGTTTTCCACATGAACTTCTCCACACAGCTGCTTGTGCTTCCTCACGGCGTGGCATCTGGGTTCCAAGAAAGAGTATTCCAAGAGCAAGAAACTGCAGCTACCAGGCCAATTCCACGGGCTAGTCCCAAACCTTGCATAGCATCACTTCAACTTTATTCATCAAAGCAGTCCCAGTTGTTGTTCACAGGTTGTGTGGGAAAGAAACAGTCAAAATCATAAATAATGAGAAGCCTGGTTCACTGAGGGATCTTCAAAGTAACAATGTGAGGATTGTTAATATCCATTCCAACATGATATTTAGAGAAGACTTACACTGAAGGAGAAAGCTGTTCACCAAGAATACTGTATGAGAATATGACAAATTCATATAATCCTAAAATTTAAGTATGAATACAAAAAACATTGCACTAATCCTATTTATCCTTTGTACCTCACTGGATGTGCTTAAAATGGAATTCAAATGAACATCATGGCATTATTTTTCAGCCAGATATTAATTTTTAATAAAGATATTCTTAAAATGGGCATATGTGTCTTATGAACAAATTTCTCAATATAATCTGTGAAAATAAATTTATTTATTACATGTGATGTGGGGTGGGCAGGGAACAAAGACCAAGTTTCAAGACAATTAATTCAACTCAATGTGTTACAGATTACCTGGTAACTTACATTTTATCCAAATGCCACCTGGGACTGAGCTTAAGTGGAGAACTGCTGCTGCTGCTGCTAAGTCGCTTCAGTCGTGTCCGACTCAGTGCAACCCCATAGACGGCAGCCCACCAGGCTCCCCCATCCCTGGGATTCTCCAAGCAAGAACACTGGAGTGGGTTGCCATTTCCTTCTCCAATGCATGAAAGTGAAAAGTGAAAGTGAAGTCACTCAGTTGTGTCCGACTCTTAGCGACCCCATAGACTGCAGCCTACCAGGCTCCTGCGTCCATGGGATTTTCCAGGCAAGAGTACTGGAGAACTCGGGACTGTTAAAGTGCTCAGAAGTAGGTATGTGCATGCTCAGTCACTCAATCATCTCCGATTCTTTGTGACCTCATGGACTGTAGCCCCCCAGGCTCCTCTGTCCATGGGATTTCCCAGGCAAGAATACTGGAATGGGTTGCCATTTCCTTCTCCAGGGGATCTTCTCAACCCAGGGATCGAACCTGCATCCCCTGCGTCTCCTGCAATGGCCACTGTGCCACTGTGTCACCTGGGAAGCCCCAAAACTATGTATATGTCCATTCTAAATATGTTCAAAAGCTTTAAAAAATGTATCAAAGGAGTGGGAATCTAATTTACTGAGGTTCTACTGTGAGTTATATTAATCACATAATTTCATTTAATCCTCTCAAATGTCTTGTGGAATAGGAATCATTATCCCCATTTGGTAAAGAATACACTGAAAACTGCAGTGCCATAGCCACACACTTAGAAAGCAGACAAGCAGAGAATAGAATCCATCTGTTTGGCCTCAAAGCCTATTTGCTCTTTCAACTCTATCACACAGTTTTTTATGGTATCTTCGAGGGATGGTACTAACCTCTACTTTATTTCTGATTGATCTCCATTAAAAAATAGTTTTTAAACACCTGACTTTTCTCCATTTCCAGAGTCTTATTCATTATTAACTATTTTATGGAAGCAAATATTTACACAGTAGAAATCTGACATTTAAAGAAACTCTTCAGTAATCTTTCTGAATTTAAAACATGCTTCTCCAGTTGTCTTTCGTCTAAATTTGTGGTTTCTTACAGAAGAGCATACATGTTTAAATACTAATGCCTTCAAAATAAAAGAGCTAGGAAAAAAAAAAAAAACCTCACCTCAAATCTACATTGTATAATGGTATCACAGCAAAAGGAATCACATTTTTAGGCATTGGCTTCAATGTCTAGGATAGTATCTTAATCATTCTATCAATTTTGAACTCCGACTGAACCAATACTATTAACACAGTTAGGTCCCATTACATTAGCGTAGTGACCTATACACGGTATGTATTGAGTGTTGACTGAATGAACAAAAGGAGCAGAGAGAAACCACCAGAAATTATACTGAAAATAATGAAAATAAAAATTCCAACCAAACTTTACTTACTTTCAATATTTAGTGATGTACAATTACAACAATGGTAGGCATAGAAAATGCATGCAAAGATACATATTTTGGAATACATACAGTAATGTCAAACTCCAACCTATTCCTTGTTATAAGGAGGGGATAAATTTAGGACATTTATTTTGGAAGGGGATAAAGTCAATCAGGAAAGGGACACAGAGAGACCTAAAAGAATTCTGAAAAGGGTTGAGTGTTAGAATAATTTGAGATGTACTCAAATATTTATTTTCATGCATTGTAAAATCCTTATAAAAATTAATATTGAAAAACGAGATGACCACCATCTTAAATTTACATACCAAACAAGACTAGAATATTTGGATAATTGCTAATAAAACATCTGATCTTGACAGAAAATGCTGTAAAGGGAGATAAAAGACAAGAAATATAAGTTCAAAAATACAAGAATCATAGAAGGGAAGCAATCTGTTTTAAGGACCTGGTCACTACAATTCAAAATAGGAAACTGGAATGCTATGTCTAACTATATCAATGCCCTATGTTTCTAAAATGGCCAGCATTAGAATACACGTATAATTAAATGAAAGTAGCATTTTAAAACAAAACATTACTAAAAACTTTTTTGCCTTTGCTTTTTAGGGAAAACAACAACAACTGGACATTTTTAGAGAAGCCAAGCTCTGCTTTGATTCACATGTAAAATAAAACAAAATATAACAATACAAACTGCTTAAAACCTTATTCACTATTTTCAGACTCTACAGGTTAGAAAACCAAATGTCTGTTGGAAATAAAAATTCTAACCACTCAGATTATTACCTAATTAGATAATCATCAAGTCACAGTATAGAATTAGGAGACTTTAAAATTTACACTGTCATTGTATAAGCCCACATACTACTTGAAAAAGGAATACTAAAATCTAAAACCCCCACATATTACTTGGCAATTTCTCCACCTGCTAGTTGTGTATAAGGATCATTTCTTTTCTAAAAACATTTCAAAATTGACATTTCCATGGGCTTTTAAAATTTACAAACCAGGAATCATAGTAAAACCAGAGCCAACCAAAGATTCAGGTAAGCATTAAGACAGTCATTTAAAAACCTGTTAAAAATGAATTCGATTCTGCATTGTGCTCTAAAATGCAAAGTCAAGAAATGAAACTTCATATACCTTACTATATATGTAAAGCATCTGTGTCTTTTTGTTAATATACCATCTGACTTCCTTAATTCTAGATAAACAAATGAATTAAATGGCCTGGAAAAATACTGAATATATCAGGTAGACTTGTAATTTAGCAGCCAGGTTTGCTTACACATTCTCTTGACATCAACAGCAAAAAAAACAAAGAGATTTTCATAACTAAAGGATCTTTTCCCAGCCTCCCTCAGCACCTAGATTATCTACCATTCTCTGGCTTCAGTGAAAGTGGTACATCTAATAAGAACTGCTCTGTGCCATAAATAAGGGTAATATCTAAATATGCACATTATTCAATTTTAATCATGAAATTTTATAAAGTATAGGAGCACATTTCGGAAAATTATTGCATTATTTATATGTTACGAGACCTTCAGTATAATATCTGAGACATTTAAAATGTTCTACCTATTACGATATATAATTCTCCTCTGTGTTGCAATTACTCAAAAATAAATTAATAAAATAATACTAGTAATAATATATAATAACAGAAAATACACAATTTCCCATTCATATACTTCTGAGTTAAATTCCTACATGGCAAAGAGTACAGATGTTTATTTTTTCACTTGAAGGATAAAATTATGTTCATCGGGGAACATATTCATAGCCTAAGCTTCTTACATGCAAAGTGCCAGGCATGGTCCAGTACAAAAGAGAGCTAACAGATGAGAAGAAGAAAAAGCTATGTATGAATAACTACAATTCAAGAACTCTGTGGTAAATGCCACAGAGTAATACAGAAAAAGTACCATAGAAATTTAAATGAGGAATATTAGTTTCAGCTACAGGAATAAGGAAAGGGTATCCTCCTTTGGGGAGAAGGAAAAATAAAGAAGTTCTACCTATTTGTGTAGGGTAGAGGCAGAGAGAAGAGGTAATCTGTTAGTTATCAGAGTTCATGCTCCTTAATTATCATGATTTACTGAGCCAGAAATGGGGTTGTCAAGGTATAAGGGTGAGGAAGGGAGAAATAAGGCTGGGATAGAAACTGACTCCTGTTACAGTCATCTCACATAAATCTTGTAATATTAAAATGGCTGTGAGAAACTGAAGCAGACTGGGTTCTCAGAGAATTCTGTCTAAAGATATAGCTGCACTTACAGACAAGATGGCCTTTTTGTGCATAGTGATAAAAGTCACCTACCTACCAGGGGGACACAAACAAAATCTAGAACTCAAAGTAACTCAATAAAGTTAAAATTTCCAAAGCAACTTCAAAACTGAAGGAAAAATGAGCAGTTATCATTTGAAAACATCTCCCCAAAGTCACTCATAGTACTGAATAAATCTTTGCTAATTTATAGCTTAATTTATATATAGTTTAACTTTCCAAGAAAGCAGAAGTCTATCTTTATTTATTCAGAGATAAATGGAGACACGTTAGATGGATAAATGTTAGGCCACGTGAAATAATATTCAAGCCATCTTCAATAACAACATATATTCAGAAGGATTCAATTCAGTGCCACTATTATATGAATTTCATTAGAAGAGGGATAACAGTGTGGAGGTGTCAAGGAAAGCTGAATAATTTTAATCTATAAAATTATCAGAGAAAAATGGTTTTTTTAAATGTAAAACAGCTCATTATTTCTAAAGGGGTACCATCTTTCTGATACCATCCATAGCATATTTTTGATATAAATAATTCCAAAGCAGTTAATTATTTAAATATTAGGTACAAGACAATTTTCTTCAGTGTCTACAGATTACTTTAAAATTGTTTTAGGTTTTAAAAATATAAAAGCTATCATTTAACATTAAAAATTAATCATCATTTTAAAAAAGACTTTATAGTACAAAGTACTTTTAGGTAAACCACTGCAAAACTTTGCAGTTAAATACCAAAGGATATAAAGGGTTACATTTTCAGTTTAAATTCAGCAAGAATCCTAAGCAGAAAATGAAGATACCAACTGTACATTTCATATATTACCTTATGATAAGTGTGTATTAATATAGATATTTTTCACTGCTCTAATCTACTTTCTTTCAATATATAATGATGAAAACTTAGCCAATGGGGGGAAAAAAAGCAGGGTTGTTACAACAGACCTGAAAAATCATTTGCATTTTCTCAGCTTGAAAAAGTATTGGTTATCTAGCAAACAAATTTTCCTCTGCCAGAAAGAAACAAAAAATACATATATCCTAACAAAGATGGGTAATTAGGACATAAACAAAAATTTTTAATTTTCATAATCACACACAGAAAATAATGTATGTTGTTATAATCGTAATCACCGAAAAAACTGCAGTTCCATTTAACAAATAACTTTCAGTGTCTGACATTTAAGAGAAAGGGCTCATTTAAGAGAAAGGGCTTAAAATCCTTGCTTCACCAGCTCTATGAATATGTCACAACTGCCAGTAACAGATACGACAGCATTTCATTTACAGTGAAAAGATGCCACTGAAATGTAGCCATATATATATATGTATGTGTATATATATGTATACACACACACATATATATGCCAACTTCAAAAATTTTAACGGCAAAGCAAAAAAGAATCATTGAAGGGGAATACTACATCTGAAATGACTTACCTTTCGCCCATCACTTGCATGGCAATTCACATTTAGAGGAGTCAGTAAAGCCATTAGTTTTTCTTCATTACCACTCCTACAAAAAGGTAGTAAGTCAATTTCTATAAAATTATAGTGCTTCTTATGAATATTTATGGATATTTTTCACAACAGAATGGAAAATCATATGACTTCTTTGATTTCTTTTATATGGTTCCGAATGAATGTCTTTTGCTACACTTAATTCAATTCAATCAATATATTCCTAATTAATTCCTGTTAATCATCATATAGTGGTATATCTTAGATAAGGGAGCTTTCTACATTATTATTTGCTTTATTTATCTGCATAAAGTCATGTTCTTAATTACAAACAAACTTTAGTCTGATAAGTGATCTAAAACACTGGAGTTAAACATACAAAGTGTTGTAAATAGCTAATCAATTAAATTATAAATGAACAAGAACAAAAGAAAATGGATGAGAATTTTAACATTTACTTTATGCCCCTCATTCAAGCTTGGCTAGAAAAATTTCTAGAGAGAAATACAGATATAGTTATTTAAATACTTCAAGAATATGAACCGAAAAGCTGGGCAACTCGGGTTTGCAGGTACCTTAAGAAATGTTCCAAATAAAATTAACCTTACAATCATCACCATATTGAAAGACAGTCTCATTTAACACACTAACCATGCAAAATAAAGTATACAAAGATTTAGTATAAGGTCTTATCCACATTATCGCATAAAATCCAAGCAAGACAATAACATGCTTTAATTTTTATAGACCTCTACCTGCCCTCCCCCTTTTCTCCCTTAAATGCCTGATACTCACTTAAAATGAATGGAATCACTTACCTAGCAGCTTCTAGGAGTTCGTCTTTCTTGTATTCACCTAGATGATTGCAAAATATCATGCTGTTAGCATTTGGCAGAAGACAGATTAAGAAATGCAGTAGGCAGCAAATAGAGAATTAAATAGAGAAGAACAGAAAAAGAGAGTCCACACCCCGCTGGGTGATGGAGCCGTGACGTTAGCCAGCTTGTGAAGGCAGCATCACCAGTGCCTTGGAGACGGGCAGCAAATTGACGCAGCTTCTTGCCCAATCCTCAGATGAAATAGGTTTCTTCAGACGACCAATGAATGCTAAATCTCGTGTCCAGAAACACATTCCCTCTGATAACAGCATGCCAGTTGAAGACAATGTCCCCTCCCCCTTTTCTATTCAGACTGTCACAGTATACTTGTGAAGCATAATACATTCTGAGACAAAAGCAAAATAATGTGGCTGTTTAAAGGTACAAATTACTAGTCTTCAAAAATCCTCAATTTTATTTTAATGACATGGAAAGTTTTTCAAAAAAAAAAAAAACAACCCACACAACCATTAATTACCATTGCTGAGCTTTATAGCAGTAGAAAAAAAAATCAGGATCATGAAGCCTTTGCCTCAATAGGGTAAGTCTGTAGATTAGAAATACGTGAACTACGTACCAAATGCTATGCACCCCTTGGAGGCAGTGCTCTAAAAATCCATGATTATGTTCTTAAATGACAATAATATTCTAGCATGCTGCAATCTACACTTTATGCAAATTCAATACCAAATTTTAAAAACAATAAATCTTAAAAATATTTTTTTAAAAGGAGACTAGGGTCTCTGAGAACGAGCAGACATTCATCTATTAAGATGTGGATAATATTTTTCCATTCTATTGCTTAACATACCAAAGACTGAAAATAGATATATACTTTAGAATTTTCAACACAAATTTCTTAGGGCATTCAAGAACTAAAAAGCAAGTCTTTGCCAGCACAATTGAAGGACAAGGAATTTTAATAATATAGAGTTTGCTCACTGAATGAATAAAAAGAACAGCTAGGACCATGATTCAGCTATAATATGCTGACTCAGTTTGCTATATCATTAAAGAAATAATTACATAAAATGTCTAAGGAAATAGTTATATGAAGGCAAATATTAAGTGTGTATACATATATATGTATAAGAAATAAAATTTTAGATTAAGATGTTATAATTTTATTAAAAATAAGCTTAAATTACTTTAAAAAATCTTACCACTTATAAACATGAATTTTTTTGCATTTTGTTTGCTCTGCTACAGAATGTGGAATACTGATACAAATATTTTAAGGTCATCTCAGGACCATTAAGCACATATTTAAATTCTATAACCCTTCATTAGCAAATATTTTTTTAGTTTAAACATTTCTCTTGATTCTTGGGTTAAGATTTTATTAAAATCTAGGAACTGTAAGCAGTAATTTTCAAACCAGGAAAAAGTTGTTAAATATCTATTCTCTCCTAAGGGAATTTTATATACCAATGAAGTCATGGGTTCAACAACATATGTGAATAAGCTAGAATGCTTGCTTCACGATAAGAGTTTGCCTTTCCAATTTCCATATATTATATCCCAGATTCTTCAACTAATCGACAGTTTGAAATCTATATTATAATCCCCTAGCAAATAAGGTTCTTATCTTTCCAAAGACAAAAATCTACTCTTATTAAATATTTTAGGTGGCAATATGGAAGTGAGTGAGTCAATTTAAGATCCTTTTGAGAAAATGGTTCGACCCATACCCTCAAAATGCCTTAAGAATCAAAAGCAAAGTAGGTGAAATTATGGAATTATCTATAAAAGTCACTCATTTAGTCAAAAAACATTTATTTGAAAGGCCTATTGGCCAGATTCAAAACTGAAAAAGACATTATCATTTCTGAACTCAAGAAATAAGAGTCTATTAAACAAGACAAACAAGTAAACCAATGATGAGAGTAGGAAATGAGTGTTATAGAGTGCTATAAAGAGTTTAAAGGCTAGTCTAATGGGATAAATAAGAAGCAGGCTAACTGTAGTCCAAGGAATGTTTCCCGGAAGAGGGAAAACTTGTGCAGGGTTTTTAAAGTAAGAACACGTGATACTCCGATGAAGGGTTAGGGAGAAGGAAGCAACCAAAGGAAAAGAAACAAGAGAGGAAATGGCCACTTTAAACCTCAAAAAAAGGACATTTTACTGGGGACTGAGTAAAAACTAGGCAGAGAAGAAACACAAAGATCACAAGAATGGCACTCTAAGAAGTCTGAACTTTATTTTGAAAACAATGAGAAAATACTGAAATAGTTCAACAAGGAGAAGGCAAAGTATTTTTAAAGATTTGTAAAAGTAAAGTCTTTCCATATTCCACGCCAGTGAACTTTTTGTTGGAGAGGAACGTGGCCCAAAGTGTGGGAAATGGGAGGTGAAAACAATAAATTCTGGCATAATTTATATTTTGGAGTAAGTTATACATTTCCTGAGATACAGTAATCTGAAAATTGAGATCTGAAAGCAGCTACTATTAAAATTAAAGTCACAGTAAAGCATGACTCCAATAACCTAAGAAATAAAATCACACAGAATTTGGGATCTTCAAAGTTCAAATCAATCCTCTTACATAAACTTCTCATCTAGTATAGCTTATTGATGTTTTCTCCAAAAGGCACTTTTCTTAGAGGGGGGGAAGTTATTCCCTCATGGTTAAACTGATAATAAATCAAAGCTTTCAAAAGGAAACATATAAGTACACCCAAAGGTGTCAGACTCAGGTATTACAAATGACTTTCTACTCACAGTTAGAGATCCTAGCACTTTAATCAGCTTTTCTGCAATACATTCCAACATCCACTATCTGGTGCCCGAGGACCACAATCCATAAACAGTGGAAGCTATTTTTCAAATGCTACACTGCAGGAACAACTAGCATAATGAATTTAGAGTCCCTCACAAACTCTGACAACAAATCTGAGCTCCTTAACAGCTAAACCCCTTGTTCTATTTCATTTTAGCTGCAAATCTGAAAATATTCTGGCTGAGATTCTGGTGCTTTATGGAGCATTTATATTCTTTAATCACATCCAGATAAAGGCTAGCAATAGATCAGCCAGAAAGGAAACCAGGCAATTATAGTCAAGATAATAGCATTCAGGAAAGGATAAAATAGATGGCTTAAAAAATATATTTTTTTATTAGAATAAAATAAGTGGGATTAAAAAAAAAAAAGCAAGCCACAAAGTTTACTTTCCAAAGTCTGAACTGTTTTTATTAGTAAAAATGGTTTATTAAGTATTGACAGGATGCATAGAAAGATAAATACGCACACGCACAGACACAGACACACACAGTGGGGGACAGGGATATGAGTTACTGTGTTAAAAAGAGTATGCTGTCAGAAAGGTTAAAAATGAAAGTTAAAAAATAAAGGATAAAAGTAAAACTCCCCTTTGTATTTCTCTGAGGTAGTTAGAAACAACTTCTCTTTCACTTACTGTGAAGGCAAAATTACTTTGTGAATAAAAATGAAGAGAAACTGAATCAATAAACAGAAGTCATAATTAATGACGTATCTCAATTTCAACATCTTAAAGTGTTTTTGTCCCTTTCTTCAGCAACGGACAGGATTCAAAGCAGACTCTGCTACTGCTAAGTCACTTCAGTCATGTCCGACTCTGTGCGATCCCATATACGGTAGCCCACTAGGCTCCTCCGTTCCTGGGATTCTCCAGGCAAGAACACTGGAGTGGGTTGCCATTTCTTTCTCCAATGCATGAAAGTGAAAAGTGAAAGTGAAGTCGCTCAGTCGTATCCGACTCTTAGCGACCCCATGGACTGGAGCCTACCAGGCTCCTCCGTCCATGGGATTTTCCAGGCAAGAGTACTGGGGTGGGGTGCCATTGCCTTCCCCGCAAAGCAGACTAAGTTTTCTAAAAATGAGTCATTTTCTTTTGTTGAGGTGGAACAATATGGAAAGATTATGAACACAGAATCATAAATTCTAGAAGTAATAAAGGACTAAAAAAGAATTGTAACCTTTCTTTTCTCTACTTTGAAACCACACATAATACACGCCTATCAGTAACATCTTTTGTTATATGCAATGAGAGGGGATGTAATTTGAAAGTCACCTTTCTCTTGTCACCTCATCCCCAATTTCAGAATTGCTGTCCTAAGTGATCATCAACATATTCATTTACAGTTAATGAAACTGATGCCATGGCAATTAAATGAACTGTCTAAGGTTTCACTGAGTATTACTCACTATCTGTCAAGCCCTGAAAAAAGCTAACATGTGAGCAGAAACTAACCAAATCTGAGTTTTGGAAGAAGTGACGGAAACAAAAGAAAAGAGTAACAAAACAGTAATAGCAATAAAATAGTTTTAAAAACAATGACAACAGCTAGCTTTAAATAGGCTGAACATATTTATATAACATAAGCCAAATATTTCCATCAAAACTACTTTAAAGTAGTGAACTTTCACATGAGCTTGTAAACATGGGCCCTGCCACCGAAAAATAGGTATGTAAATTTTACATTCTAGTTTAACATTTTGGACCAAAGGAATAGGAATGGAGAAAATGTATTCCAGGTCTATTAAAATGATCAATGCATTTTGCATTTCCCATAGCATGCATTAATTTCTCATGCTTTAGGTTTCTCAAGAGAAGAGCTATGTAAAGACTTCAATCAAGAATCTCAATTAAAAAGTTTAGGGTCTCAGGTTGCTGAGTGCCAAAACCATGAATTGATCATTCTCATATAGGTATTTTCTCATTAAAGTGCCAACATATACAAGAGATGAACTGATGCTTCTAACTAAACTGACAGCCAATATGGGGAAATAAAATATCACTTTAGGTGACATAATCCATTGTGTTTTCACTAATAGATTTGAAAATTTAAAAATAGTTATGTAGCTGTGGAAGGAATTTCACTGAAGCACCAGGAAATAATCTAATCTCAAGGTATTAAGCTAGGTCTTACATCTACCATACAGAAACATAACCCTAGGAATGACTTGACTTCTCTGAAATTATTTTTTGAATTATTTATTTCAATTACTTGTTAATTGAATTTATTATTTCTCTCTCTGAAATCTTTCATGAACATTTTCAGGACAATTTTTTGGGGAAAAAAGTACCAAAGTATTAAAAGTTCTCAATGCCTACTTCCTATTTATGAACCCTATCGATCTTCCTGCTCATTCTGATTCTGGTTTCAAAGTCCATACATTGGCTAAGTCTAAAATCGTGATCAAATTAAAGACTCCATATCTGTGCTAAACATGGGAAAATCGGGGGCTTTAAAATTTTAGGTGTCCACAGAGTATTTTCCTGGTGGAGATCCTTTCTCTTTCGTCTTCTACAACTTTGACCTTTTTAATTAGCTAACATTCAACTTGTGCAACATAAACTAGAAGCTGTGCTGTCCAAACAGTACAGCTAGAACAGAATTTTCCAGTTTTTTAGGAAAATGGAGATGTCCCAATCCCTGCAGGGTAGCTGGAATCAATTTTCAAAGATAAAAGCTCCCCCCTCTCAAATACAACTATACTATCTTATATCATAATATTTATGACAACAATTACATATATTAACAAAAAAAATCCTTAAACACTTCAAAACCACAATATTACATCTGTAACAAAGATTCTACAAAAAAAGAAAATAATGCAGTCAATCAGATCAGATCAGATCAGTCGCTCAGTCCTGTCCGACTCTTTGCGACCCCATGAACTGCAGCACGCCAGGTCCCCCTGTCCATCACCAGCTCTCGGAGGTCACTCAGACTCACATCCATCGAGTCAGTGATGCCATCCAGCCATCTCATCCTCTGTCATCCCCTTCTCCTCCCTCCCCCCAATCCCTCCCAGCATCAGAGTCTTCTCCAATGAGTCAACTCTTCGCATGAGGTGGCCAAAATACTGGAGTTTCAGCTTTAGCATCATTCCTTCCAAAGAAATCCCAGGGCTGATCTCCTTCAGAATGGACTAGTTGGATCTCCTTGCAGTCCAAGGGACTCTCAAGAGTCTTCTCCAACACCACAGTTCAAAAGCATCAATTCTTCGGCGCTCAGCCTTCTTCACAGTCCAGCTCTCACATCCATACATGACCACAGCAAAGACCATAGCCTTGACTAGGCGAACCTTTGTGGGCAAAGTGATGTCTCTGCTTTTGAATATGCTATCTAGGTTGGTCCTAACTTTCCTTCCAAGGAGTAAGCGTCTTTTAATTTCATGGCTGCAGTCACCATCTGCAGTGATTTTGGAGCCCAGAAAAATAAAGTCTGACACTGTTTCCACTGTTTCTCCATCTATTTCCCATGTAGTGATGGGACCAGATGCCATGATCTTCGTTTTCTGAATGTTGAGCTTTAAACCAACCTTTTCACTCTCCACTTTCACTTTCATCAAGAGGCCCTTTAGTTCCTCTTCACTTTCTGCCATAAGGGTGGTATCATCTGCATATCTGAGGTTATTGATATTTCTCCCGGCAAGGTTATTGATATTTCTCCCGGCAATCTTGATTCCAGCTTGTGTTTCTTCCAGTCCAGCATTTCTCATGATGTACTCTGCGTATAAGTTAAATAAACATGGTGACAATATACAGCCTTGACGTACTCCTTTTCCTATTTGGAACCAGTCTGTTGTTCCATGACCAGTTCTAACTGTTGCTTCGTGACCTGCATACAAATTTCTCAAGAGGCAGATCAGGTGGTCTGGTATTCCCATCTCTCTCAGAATTTTCCACAGTTTATTGTGATCTACACAGTCAAAGGCTTTGGCATAGTCAATAAAGCAGAAATAGATGTTTTTCTGGAACTCTCTTGCTTTTTCCATGATCCAGCGGATGTTGGCAATTTGATCTCTGGTCCCTCTGCCTTTTCTAAATCCAGCTTGAACATCAGGAAGTTCACGGTTCACATATTGCTAAAGCCTGGCTTGGAGAATTTTGAGCATTACTTTACTAGTGTGTGAGATGAGTGCAATTGTGCGGTAGTTTGAGCACTCTTTGGCATTGCCTTTCTTTGGGACTGGGATGAAAACTGACCTTTTCCAATCTTGTGGCCACTGCTGAGTTTTCCAAATTTGCTGGCATATTGAGTGCAGCACTTTCACAGCATCATCTTTCAGGATTTGGAATAGCTCCACTGGAATTCCATCACTTCCACTAGCTTTGTTTGTAGTGATGCTTTCTAAGGCCCACTTGACTTCACATTCCAGGATGTCTGGCTCTAGGTCAGTGATCACACCATCATGATTATCTGGGTCGTGAAGCTCTTTTTTGTACAGTTCTTCTGTGTATTCTTGCCACCTCTTCTTAATATCTTCTGCTTCCGTTAGGTCCTTACCATTTCTGTCCTTTATCGAGCCCATTTTTGCATGAAATGTTCCTTTGGTATCTCTGATTTTCTTGAATAGATCCTTAGTCTTTCCCATTCTGTTGTTTTCCTCTATTTCTTTGCATTGATTGCTGAAGAAGGCTTTCTTATCTCTCCTTGCTATTCTTTGGAACTCTGCATTCAGATGTTTATATCTTTCCTTTTCTCCTTTGCTTTTCACTTCTATTCTTTTCGCAGCTATTTGCAAGGCCTCCCCAGACAGCCATTTTGCTTTTTCGCATTTCTTTTCCATGGAGATGGTCTTGATCCCTGTCTCCTGTACAATGTCACGAACCTCATTCCATAGTTCATCAGGCACTCTATCTATCAGATCTAGGCCCTTAAATCTATTTCTCACTTCCACTGTATAATCATAAGGGATTTGATTTAGGTCATACCTGAATGGTCTAGTGGTTTTCCCTACTTTCTTCAATTTAAGTCTGAATTTGGCAATAAGGAGTTCATGGTCCGAGCCACAGTCAGCTCCTGGTCTTGTTTTTGCTGATTGTATGATTGTTAATAACAAGTCTCTTTGCATGCAGTAATATGTCTTCACTTAGCCCCAGCAACATCTTAGATACATATCCCATTTATGGATATTTAGCAGGGTTCTTCTGGAGAAGGCAATGGCACCCCACTCCAGTACTCTTGCCTGGAAAATCCCATGGATGGAGGAGCCTGGTAGGCTGCAGTCCATGGGGTCGCTAAGAGTCCAACACGACTGAGCAACTTCACTTTCACTTTCATGCATTAGAGAAGGAAATGGCAACCCACTCGTGTTCTTGCCTGGAGAATCTCAGGGAAGGGGAGCCTGGTGGGCTGCCGTCTATGGGGTCACACAGAGTTGGACACAACTGAAGTGACTTAGCAGCAGCAACAGCAGCAGCAGGGTTTTTCAATGAAGAAGGAAATGGCAACCCACTCCAGCATTTTTGACTGGAGAATCCCATGGACAGAGGAGCCTTGTGGGCTACAGTCTATGGGGTCGCAAAAGTGTAGAGCACGACTTAGCGAATAAACAACAACAAGCAGGGTTTCAAATAACGTATACCTGTTTCTGACATTCTGTCAATTGTATTTACTTCCTTGGTAGCTCAGACAGTAAAGAGTCTGCCGGCAGTGTGGGAGACCCAGGTTTGATCCCTGGATTGGGAAGATCCCCTGCAGAAGGTAATGGCAACCCATTCCAGTATTCTTGCCTGGAAAATCCCATGGACAGAGTAAGCTGGCAGGCTATTGTCAATTGTATTTGGAATGTAACTCAAGATTTTTCACTAATTTTTTCTGTTAGTTAAAAATCTAAGTATTAAAATTTGGGACATAACTACACACACACTGGCCACAAACAGGGCTTCCCCGGGGGCTCAGGCGGTAAATGTAGGAGACACAGAGATGTGGGTCGGATCCCTGGGTCAGGACGGTCCCCGGGAGAAGGACGTATCGGTATTCGACCATTTTGATTATGGAGCACTACATTATATGAATGCACCTGAATTTGCTTATCCATTCACTAGCTGATAGATATATGAGTTGTTGCCAGCTTTTGGCGATCATGGATAAAGCTACTAAAAATTCAGGTAGAATTTGTATGGACCTGTGTCATCATTTCCCCTGAGTAAATACTTAAAAGTGCAGGGCTGCTAAAATGTACAGTAAATGTTAAACTTTATAAGAAACTGCCAAATCACATCTTTTTTAAAATCTGAAAAATTCTTAATTCTGGAATATAAACATGCCATCTATAGAAAGGAAAAAGAACAAAAGAGAAGAAGTTGACTAACGAGAAATACGACAGTGCTGCTAGAAATCCCTCCTCACAGCTAGAAATCACATTCTTGCCTTTTTGTGAGGAGAATTCACCTAAACTGAGCTCACTGCACAGCTTTTAGTTCTTCATAGC
Source organism: Tragelaphus eurycerus (assembly GCA_935064755.1). Taxonomy (NCBI): domain Eukaryota; kingdom Metazoa; phylum Chordata; class Mammalia; order Artiodactyla; family Bovidae; genus Tragelaphus; species Tragelaphus eurycerus. The sequence continues at coordinate 1,724,654 of CAKXYN010000034.1, read as the reverse complement.
TCACTTGTTCTAGCTTTTGTATTTTTTTAAACAGAAAGAATATATATTAATAAAATTGACCTCTTCATTCAAGGACTGTTTTGTATGCAGTACCTGTGAGCTGAGAGCTATAAGAAGACATGTACAAAGCATATTTTGATTTATAGGTATCAAATTGTTATCTGTGAAAAGAAAATTACCTTCCTGCAGTCCTTGCTCTTATCAGGATGGTTGGCCTCTCAATGCATCAGCCTACTGAGGGCCTGGAGTTTGGAGAGATACCTATTTGGGATTGTCAGACCGCTGCCCTCTTACATTAGATATAAAAACTTAAGGAAACTCAAGTTAATACAGAAGTACAAGTGACTACGGCATGAATGATATTAGAACTATCCTGTCTTCATTGTAGTTATTGTGTATGACTGTATTTTATTCTTTGTATATTTTGTCCTGTTAACAAAGTCTCTGAAAGACACAGTAACTTTGCAATTTTGGTCTTTTCAGGAAGCAACAATTACAATTTACTTCTTTAAGCTGCACATGCTCAACTTACTTTTCTTTCTTATATTTCCCTCAAGTATCACTAAATCTCTTATTCACAGTTAAAGTTAATTAACCTTAGTGCAACCTGAGTAATGGTATTTTTTCCTGGGCATAATCTTTCTCATGCAAACTCTCTTTTTAAAAATACCATTCATTTATTAGCTCTCCTTTGAATACATGCATTTATTCATTTAACAAATATTTACTATCTATAACATGCCAAGTATACTACAGCTACTACTACTGAATCACGTATTGAACCTTGGAATTAGTAGGATGTCAGTGATGGAATCGGAGAAGGCAATGGCACTCCACTCCAGTACTCTTGCCTGGAAAATCCCATTGATGGAGGAGCCCGGTAGGCTGTAGTCCATGGGGTCGTGAAGAGTCAGACATGACTGAGCGACTTCACTTTCACTTTTCACTTTCCTGCATTGGAGAAGGAAATGGCAACCCACTCTAGTGTTCTTGCCTAGAGAATCCCAGGGACGGCGGAGCCTGGTGGGCTGCCGTCTATGGGGTCGCACAGAGTCGGACACGACTGAAGTGACTTAGCAGCAGCAGCAGTGATGGAATTGGAGCTAGTACGCAAGGGATGGTGCCAAGCCTGTAGGATGTGGCGTCAGGTCCACTGGGTAAATGATGAAGAACTTACTCAGCACGTTGCAGTGCTCAACTGCTGCTGATGGAGGTGCACCACATGTGCACATACCAACTGTCAGGTATATTAAGGAAAAGGGGCTGAGCATCTCTAATAGAAGATAATCGACCGAAGTACTATGTTCTTAAAACTTTTAGGTATTTACCACTGACAGTGAGAGAGGGACAGAGCCCTTGAGTGTGTCTGTGTTAATAAAAGATTTAGATCAGGGAAATGACAGATCCTAACCTTTTGGGCATCATGAACCATTGTAAGAAGCTAATGAAAGTAGCTTTAGGGAGAAAATTCTTTGCATATTGTAAGATAAACTCAAACTTTTGCCTCCAGTTTTAGAGTTTTCACAGAATTTCGCTGAAGTCTGTGAAGTTACTACAGGCTAAGAACTACTGTTAAAAAAAAGGATCTTTGACTTACACTTGTTGATTCTAAATATAATCTTAAGGCAGGCTTGGCAAGATAAATTAGTTTGATATCCTTATTTTATACATGACTCAGTTAAAACCCAGAATAAACAAATAATTTGCCTAATATTCTAAAACTATGTAGTGGCAAAGCTCAGACTAGAATCTATGCCCTTTGACAGCATTTTTAATTGGAATAATATGGGGTGATTTCATGAAGACACACAGAACACCTTGGCCACACAGTTTTGGGCAAGATTTTAACATGTGGAAATGGACTGGAGTTTAGATAAATTATCAGTATGGGGAAAGAAGCGCAGGAAAATGGAATACATATTTGGAGAAAGGTGACTGATGTCAAATTTAGAGTGTATGTTGGGAAGATGAAGTGGAATGGGGAGCACTGAATAATAATTTAAAAGTAAATTTATTTTATATTTTAAAGGATCCTGAATGTTAGTTTGTAGAGTTGAACATGATTTTATAAGGAATAGGAACAGGGAGTCACTCTTTTTTTTTTTTTTTTTTAGGGGAGTAAACTAATTAAAACTGAACTTAACCTGGTAGCTCGATGAATCAGGACCTGGAGAGACTGGAGATAGGTTACAGGACTATCGCAGGAGGATGGTGAGAGTGAGAATGGAAAGAGTCAAATAGAGACAAGGCGAATGGATCCCAGTGCAGCAGAGTTTATATTTGATGTGCTGGTCTTATGTGTGACTAAGGGATATGATCTAACATAGCTATAAATCAGCAGTAAATTTTAAAATATTTACTTCTCAGTCTTAGACTAATACTTCATCCACTAATCTTTCTGAACATGATCATAGTAGCAGCAGCATGTTAATTCAGCATCTACTTAACGGCTATATAATCACAGACTCAGAAATGTCCATTAAATCAGAACAATCTATTTAAATAATATAGCCATTAATAGTTTATTTAATTATTAATTTAGTTGTCAAAACTTAATTTGTCTTTGATTCTTGCAGAGTCTATTCCAAGACAGACACTGAGGGTTCATAGTTTAGTTAGGAGGCGTTTCAGGAATATTTAAGAAAATGTTCTCCATGAGAAATAGTTTTAGGGAAAAAAAGGACGACTATAAGAGAGCTATTGAGGTATAGTATCTGGAAGGCCTGTTTGCTCCTTTCCTGAGCATAATACTAGCTTAAAAAAAATTCAACACAGTTGCACATTCACTTAATTTACTTAATCATTTTCATTTCCTTATTCTAAGGTTAATGTAATGGGCTAGTGTACTATCATCATAACTACTGATTTTGATTTTGTTTGAATACTTTTATCTACTTTTTCTTATTTTGTTCAACTGAGGAGATATATAAGGATGCTTATTATTTCAGAAAAATATGGAGGAAAGATTTTAAAGTTGAGGAAATGAGAATATATTTGCAATTTTGGCGGAAAATTATTTCACAGCATTTTATTTTGGGAAATTGCTTCAAGTTTTTCAAAATGTAAATCAGAAAAAACATCTTTATTTGAAGTAGCAAACCCAAGAAATAGAAGTAGATCAATTTCAGATACTCTTACAATTACTATCTTACTGGGATACATTCTGCTATGTAAGAGGGCAAGAAACCACATGACAACTGTACATTTTAATTTTCTCATCTGGAATAGATTAACTCGACCCCGTAGTGTCAGTTTTATTCTCTACTGTCAGTTCTTTTTTATTGTAAACACCTAGCAAAACAGGGCAGCGACATTTCTATCAGAAACATATATAAGACAATTTATTGGAAGGACTGATGTTGAAGCTGAAACTCCAATATTTTGGCCACCTCATGCGAAGAGCTGACTCATTTGAAAAGGCCCTGATGCTGGGAGGGATTGGGGGCAGGAGGAGAAGGGGACGACAGAGGATGAGATGGCTGGATGGCATCACCGACTTGACAGACATGGGTTTGGGTGGACTCTGGGAGGTGGTGACAGACAGGGAGGCCTGGCATGCTGTGGTTCATGGGTCGCAAAGATTCGGACACGACTGAGCAACTGAACTGAACTGACATCAATAATAATGAAATCTGTGTCAACATTCCATGTCTTCTGTGTGTGCTATCATGAATTTCTTAGCAGAAACTAGATTTATGTAATTTTACTATCTTTTCAGTAGATGGTTATTCAGAGCTTCCTTGTTTAGAAAGCTGCTTAGATTAACCTGTGATATAATATCACTTCATACATACAATCCTTCCATGATGTTCAAAACATTAATTTGTTTTTCCATGATTAGGTTTTAGTTTTGTATTATCCACAACTTTACTGTACAATTTGCCTTTGAGAAACATTTACTACCATTTCTAAATGTAAATGAACAAAGACAGAAATTGTAAGTATTAAATACAAAAGATTCTTGAATGAAGAGATCAAATTCATGTACTAATTTTAAACAACAAAAATAAATTCTTTTTGAAATTATTTTAATATAAATATAACACTTCCTATCAAATATTAGAAACATTTCTGAAGAAAAAGTGGTTTTGATATTTTGGTACTTTTACTCTTTTAGGGGCTTATTCTGCTCCCGTAAATTTATCAACTACCCTCACATAAAAATTATCACTTAGCCTTATTAAAAAGCTGCAGCCATAAAAATTAATTCTCTTGGAAAACTCAAGGACTAAAACACTCTAGATAGCCAAGTTTTCAATATAACTGCTAATTTAGCATTTTAATTCCTCTGGTCTTGAGGGAATTTCTTTCTGAAACATATTAAACACTTCTATGCATTCAAAAATGGATTATTTCAAACATAATTTAACCTTTCTTGACAAATCAGGGCTGATTATGTTCAACCTCCACCAGTCTGTGCAATAATGTATCAAAGCGCTCCGGGCATACTGACATGTGCCGATCCAAAATGGCTCCAGAATGCTATGCATTTTATTATTTGTTCATGTATAATTCATTTTCCTCTTTTTCTTTGTGCTAATGAATCTCTTTATGTATTTCCTTTTAATTTAGAGTGTCTAAAAATTGCTGTCTAGTAGGAATATAATTCAAAGCACATATGTAATTTAAAGTTTTCCAGTAGCCACAGTGAAAAAAAGGTAACCAGAGGATACTAATTTTAATATTTTATTTCATCCAGTATATCTAGAATATTATCATTTCAACATGTGGCACTAGACCCATTTACGTGTCCAATAGCCATCCGTGGCCAGTAGCTACAGTCCGGCCCAGTGTGCTTCTAAAACTACCCTGAGCTGGAAGGTTACAAAACTGAGTAAAGACTTACTATGGGGGAGCACCTTCCCTTTGAGTGACCTAAGAAGGGCTCTCCTGGCTATAAGCTCTCCTGGTTCAGAGCACGACTTCTGGACATTTCTTTGGTAGGAGGGGAGTGATGGATGGGAGAGAGAAGAGGGAAAGGGAAATGGAAGAAGGAGCCGTAAAAGAGCAAAGTAGTAAAAACAGAGGTAGGAATGAAGCTGGGAGAAGAGAATCCAACAATAAAGTTGATGAGAAGGCTAGAAACTCAAGAGGTGAGTAATACATAAGAAGCACTGAACATTAATAAGCACCATAATGCAAAAACAAGGCTTATCTTAGTAGGTAACTAAGGCTTTTAAAGATGTATGTGATAACTGATGACAATCCACAGGTATTAAGCACGGAAGAGTCCTTGCAATACGCTACAGCATTTAGAGAAAGGGACCAGTATGGTTAATGATGACTCACAGGGACAGCACAAGCTTTTTAGAAGGTTACCTCATTCAAATGTACATGCTAAGAAATGACTGAGTGTGTTTACAAAGTGTACTGTACTCCACTAACCACTTTTATTGAATCTTGTAGAGATGAATAACTTTACCAAAAGAAATATAGACAATTTCCAGTGACTCTGAAAGTCCTGAGCAAAAGACCAAAGGACTTGGTAAATTCATCATTTCTTCCTGCTGACTAACTTAAGAGAAATGGAAATTTGAAAAAAAAAAAAAAAAAAAGCTGGTTATCTAGATAACATGGAGGAACAATATCTGGTCTTGAACCTGAACTTAGGATACAGAATAATGGCAACTGATGGTGAACATTACAAAAAGAATATAAAGAATGAGGAGGATAAATGTAGTGTCCTGATATTAGAGTAAAAAAACAAAAACACACACAACTGTTTAAATACGTAAGTCAAGAAAAGCTAAAAACTGGCTTAAGAGTAGCCTGGATTCACTACTCTGGAGCTGATTTGACAGGAAACTCAATGAAATCAACGTGACAAATTTACAGAAAAGCACATGGAAACTCATGCTGCATCAGCAGAATTAAAAAAGAAAAAGGAAGGAAGGCAGCTATTCGGCTTACACGATAAAAAGACAAGGTGGCAGAGGGGATGGTTACAGTCATACAAAGGGTCCTGTCTACTCCTGTCGCTATTTCAGAGGAGGTTCTCAAAAAGAAAAATGCTTAGCCATATACAATTTGGCTCCAAAAAAGAAGTTATTGTATTTAGCTTAAAAAATAGGAGAATATTCCTAACTAAGGGATTCAACAATGGACTAATTATGGCAGCAAGTTCATAGGGAAATAGTGAATTAATGGCATAGGGAATTAAGGGCATGTTGAAAAAAAAAGACTGAACAGACTTAGAAGGAGAAGGTAAAATGCTCTAATTCTATATCACTGATGTCTTTAAATTTTTTTCTTCCTCTAACTTTATGACTTTCATCACAAAGACAGGGTGGTTTGTGCATATATCCAGGGGGTACATGACCTGGGTCTGGCTTGGGAATCACCAGTAAGTCATATCAAAGGAACATTAATTTTTGTGCCAGATATTTGAATAAATCCTGGGTCGCCTACTGATTAGCCATGAGAGTTTTACAAAATCATTTATCCTTCCTCTCAGCTTCATGTTTCTCACTGTAAAATGAGAAAGATAAAGCTTATCTTGTGGGTTACTTTGAGGGTCAGGGATACAACACCCAACGACGCTTCCCAACCTTCGACACAAGATAATGGTGATGACGATGACGGTGACAAAGCTTTTCAAATTTTAAAGCAATTGCTTTACTGACAATTGTTTATTATTTCTCCCTGTAAATCATCAGGGAGATAGGACCTCTTTTTAATTAACATCAGTGAAAGAACTCTTATTCAAAACAACTGACATTTAAGAGATCTCAGAGAACAGATTTCTCCATACTCCACTTTCTGTATAATACAATGGCTTTTATATACTGAAAAAAGGGGAGGCATTTTATCTTTCTGTCCTAAACATTTTGCTGGGTCCATAGAGAGTTGCAATCACAATATGAGCAGAAAGCTATAAAAACTGATGTACAACATTAATCAACTGATGGAAAAAATAGATTTTAAAAAATTAAATAATCCCCAAGAAAAAGTGAAAGCTATTCAGGGGAAGATAATTAGAAAACCATGCAGATGAACTCTCCCTTCTCCTCCACATTGTGAAGAGGTAGAACTTTATTGAGATTGATAGAACCTTACAAGAGAGTAAATCTCATTTCATCATTAGAGAGAAAATTTCAGTCCAAAAGATATATGTGTGTGTGTACAGTAAATGCCTGTTTTAGATATTTGATATTTCTTAATAAACTATTGTTTTCCAGTAGCCAGCTTCACCTGTATCCATGAGTCAATAATGCTAAGTCAGAATGCAAACTACGAATGTTACTATATATGATGTGTTTTGTTTTTTGTTAATTTTAAACTTTAGATTTACTTTATATTAGTGATTTCATGAAATGCATATCAGTCTTGGCATATTTTTATCTACCACAGGAATGTTCCAACCCTGCAATGTAGCAATCCTTATGACATGTGACTGAAGGTTAGCATGCACGTAGCCAGTATTTTAAAGCATGAAGTTAGAGATAAATTAAAAATAAAATTAATCTAGCATTCAGTTCAGTTCAGTTGCTCAGTCGTGTATGACTCTGCAAACCATGGACTGCACCACACCAGGCTTCCCTGTCCATCACCAACTCCCGGAGCTTGCTCAAACTCATGTCCATCGAATCTACCATTCAGATCAGATCAGATCAGTCGCTCAGTGGTGTCCGACTCTTTGTGACCCCATGAACTGCAGCACACCAGGCCTCCCTGTCCATCACCAGCTCTCGGAGGTCACTCAGACTCACATTCATCGAGTCAGTGATGCCATCCAGCCATCTCATCCTCTGTCGTCCCCTTCTCCTCCTGCCCTCAATCCCTCCCAGCATCAGAGTCTTCTCCAATGAGTCAACTCTTCGCATGAGGTGGCCAAAATACTGGAGTTTCAGCTTTAGCATCATTCCTTCCAAAGAAATCCCAGGGCTGATCTCCTTCAGAATGGACCGGTTGGATCTCCTTACAGTCCAAGGGACTCTCAAGAGTCTTCTCCAACACCACAGTTCAAAAGCATCAATTCTTCGTTTAGTACTATGTTAAACGGAGGATGTGCAAGTCAGCTCTGCTGATAATGACCATTTCCAACAGGACATGGACAAGGCCACATAAAACAATGTTTCTCCACAAGGCCATACCATAGCTATGAAAAAGTGGCACACAAGCCTTTCTTCTGAGTTACTGCTGCTTTATTAATAAGAACATTGTCAACCTGAGCTCAGGATCAGGCCTGCTAGTCACACACCTGTGTGTGTATGTCGGGGGCAGGGGGGTAAATGTATGTAGGCATAGGTGTATATACCACCCAGTGTACCAGCTAAACACTAAATAAATGAGCACAGAAATCTACGATCTGTGGATTGGGGATATCTAGTAATATTAATATTTCCTTTTCCTTTCTTCTTGCTTCTTTAGTAGCAAGGTATTAATAGCTTAGAAAATTAAAGAAAAGGCACATTTGAAACTCAAATAAGTATGAAAATCACCATCTTCCGGAAAAGGTTCCAAGGTTATACAAGTTCTAACTTTAAGAAACAACTACCAAACCAGTGTGCATACACGGGCAAACACACTTGTACCCTCATTCTAGACAGTAATTTTCTGTGTTCGAGTTCTGCATAATGATACTCATCACTTGATGCCTCTGATGGAGTCAGAAGAAAGTACTGTCTACTTGGTAGAGTGATACTGTTGTTGCTGAGGACAAGCTAGAGAAGAATTGCATTTTTTTTTTCCATTTCCTAGTTTGCTTATTGTCTTTATTTGGTGCCAAGCTTTTAGATGCCCCAGAAGTAACTGGGGAGAGAAACTAAATAAGATTGTTTGGTTTTAGTCTAGGCCATATTCTTTTGACACTGCTGATCAAAAGTACAGAAAAACAACATATTCTAAATGGAAAAATACACAGAAATGTTAGACAGAAAATACTAAGTCACAAAAGTGGACAGAGAACAATCCAGGGGCAGTAAATGCCGAATTCTTGGCTTTAGTTATTTCTGCAAAGAACCACCTGCGCCTTCCTCTGTGCTCCATAACACTTTCCATGTTGTATGAAAAATCACTTGTGAGTCTGTCTCCCTTGCCTAACTTGAGACCCTTGAAGTCAGGGACCACATTTTATACTCTTTCTTATATCTCCAGAAGTGCACAATGAACTTTATTTATAAAAAAGGCACACCTATCCCATGTTCCCATCCCTGGGGCTGCCTGTGTATCCTAAAAGAAATGTCTTATTGGGAGGAAGCTCCATTGCAACAATAAGAGAGTCTACTGTATCTAATTTTAGACAAAAATTAAAGTATCACCAGGTTATTACGTAGGAAATCGCTGCAGGCACGGGGAGGAGGTGAGTACCAACAGGACAGGATTCAGATATAAGTGCATCATAAATCAGAATAAAAACAAAATTTGATGTGGCAATTTGAAATTGTTGAATGAAACTGTTATGATTCTAATTCAGTCAAAAATAATTATTATAAGCACATACATATAACAGTTCTTTACAGTACAAAGTTTGGGTTGCTATTACTTTTTAGCTTTTTGCGAACATGTCTTATTCCTGAAAGCAAGGCAAATAGTTTTGGGGAGAGAGCTATTTGAATTAGTGTAAGAAAAAATTAATAGCAATAGTAAACTAATCAAACATATACTCCTTTATATTATGCAAAGAACTTACTTTTCTCTATGAGAATACTAGACTAGTGAGTGGTGAGCCTTTATAAGGCAGAGTAAAATTCCACTTTATGTACAGACCACATTTAGTTTATCTACTCATTTCTCGATGGACACTTAAGGTGCCTCTACGTTTTGGCTCTAATAATGCTACTACAAACACAAGTGTACAAATATCTCTCTGAGTCTCTGTTTTCAATTCTTTTGATTCTGAGTTGCTATCTCACAGTAATCTTATTTTTAATTCTGAGGAACCTCCACAGTGTTTCCCACATCCACCACATCGTTTTACATCCCCACCAACAGTGCACAAGGGTTCCAATTGCTCTACATTCTTGCTAATATTTTTTTCTCTCTCTTTAAAAAAAATAGTAGCCATCCTAATGGGTGTGAAGTGGTATTACCTTAAATTTCTTTTATATTTCTTTTCAAGACTATTCCTAATGGATAAATTTTTAATTAAAGCTGACTTTTCAAGATTCTATAAATGACTTCAAAATATGGGTAAAAAGCAAACGTACCTGAAAGATTTCTTATACTAAATTATGTTTACTAAAGCAAATTTTGGTTTTTACTTGATCTGTTTTCCTTTCACTGACTTAATTCAATAAAATATTCATTTTTTTTCTCAGTATTATGGGAGTGTAGTATAATCAGCTACTTTATAACAACAGGGTTGGGAAGATCCCCTGGAGAAGGAAATGGCAACCCACTCCAGTGTTCCTGCCTGGGAAATCCCATGGACAGAGGAGCTTGGCGGGATACAATCCATGGGGTCACAAAGAGTCAGACATGACTTAGCTACTAAACAACAACACTTTCAGCAGGCTGTTACTGATAGGAGTCCTCCAAAAGAGGTAAAATAATAAATTTTCCATATTTCGAGTTTACGTACATTTTTATGAGACACAAAAGTAGGTACATTTATTTAGTCATATTTTGTTTGCAGTGATAAACCAAGGTTTACATGCTAGAAACAGACAACATGCTTTCATTAAAGGTCCTATTATACATTTTAAACAGAAACTATCTTCAGAAATGACCTGATGAGAAACCAGTGCTAAGAAAATCAAAGAAAAAATGGTATACAACATTCTAAACTAAAACTGAGTCTCACTTCAAGGACACCATTAAGAAATTTATTTTATACATAAAACGAACAGCCTGACAAATGACAGCTACGATAGCTCATGGCCAGTCGTGTTCATGAAAGATGACGTTACTGTGACCCACCTGTCACCATCTCAAGTTATTTGTCTCCAGCCCAGATAGCATATAGACACACACACAAAATTAAATAATGTTTGTAGAAATCTTAGTGTGACAAAAGTAGATAATTATTTCAAATAATTTAATGCTTCTAATTTGTGATTATATAATAATAACCATATCATTTGGAGAAAGTTATAGTTAAGGGTAACTAGCACTGTTTAAATACTGAAAATGTTTCTTTCCACACATAATCTCTCATTCTATGCTAGCAAAAAATACTATGCATTCATTTTGAGTAAATGTGGCTTAAGTGATAAAACCAGCCATTTGTAATGACTTCTGCACATAATTACCCAGGAATCCTGACAAGGACTACCTAAGAGTGAGTGAGTATTAAAAGGAAGGTATTTTCAGATTCTTGACAGCCTCATGTTTTCTCATTTTGATAATCTTAAAAGATTTAAGGCAAACATTTCTAATCCAGTGTGGAAAGAAATATCTGTAGCTGTTTGGAAGTGTAAAATTTTAAATCCCAGGGTCCACTGATTTGCCTTGGAATATTAAGAAGACTTGGCAAGGTTATTTGTTGAAGAGCAAAACTAAGAAACATATTAAGATTCATTCTCTTTGTGTGAGATGAAGATCTACAGTTTTCATGACATAGATGAAACTGAGAAACTTTCACATTTTACTGAAAATGACTTGTGGAAATAGATATATCCTGGGGCAGACGCTGGAACTAACAGTAATTCCAGAAGTTCTCTTAGGAAAGGCACATACTATATCATCAAAACTGCCATCAGGTGGTTCTGTGTAAATCATTATGACTCCCTATCACTTTTTCTCTGACACACACACGCATACAAATACATTTTCAGTAAGAATTTCCTTTATAAATTCTGTGGTACAAGTAATCAGAATTCCATACCCTACACTACACAAAGTTAACAAATTTTCAAGCATTTTCTTTTGCCTTTAGATGGAACATGGTAAAAATGATTAAAATCTATGAAGGAAAGAGATTTATAAATTAACCAGACTCACTGTTATTATCATATGAAAACATACTAATTGTTCAGTTTAGAGGTCAGAGATAGTGTCTTACTTATCCTTATATACTTAACAACAATCAAAATGAACATATAAGTACCAACAAACATGCTGAGCTGAATACATACACACACACACACACACACACACAAAGTTAACAAATCCTTCATTCACCTTTTAAGTGTTGGGGGAGTAATTTGAATCTAAGAAATGTCTTTAAGGAAAATGTTGATGCTTTCCAGCCAAAGTTCACCAGGAAGACAGCTACAGGTGAATAAATTGGGATTAACTGGGATTGTTACTTGCTACAGTGAGGGAAAAGACAGGCCATAGGGGACAGCTGGCACCTCAGTCAGAGGGTGTTAAGACTCCACTACAGCTTGTGAGCTGAGTTGAGAGTACTGGGAGAGGGTTTAAGGAAGCAAAGGTTTCTTCTAGACTCTATGCTATTAGAAAATAGTGGGCAATTATTTTGTGGCTGGGTAAAAAGAGAGCTGTCATTCATATTAACCAGATGAAGAAGATGTTTGCTATGCTCTGAGTGCACCATGACCTTGTTTCTATCTGTGGCCCAGATGTATTACAACAGTTCCCATTTATAAAGTTCTATTTTCTATCTTAAAAGGAAGACTTAATTAATTGATAATGAAAAAATTATTCTAACATTTTTATTGTTAAGCTGAGCATAAATTTACAAGTTAAAAAAATGGTAAACTTCTCTTTGGAAACTCTTCCTATGCCCAATTTACTTCTCGATCATTGCTATCCATATAACCAACAGATTCTTGAATGCAGTAGAGGCAGACAGTGATCTGTTTACTTTCCAGTATTATAGTCTAACTAAAAATGTTCAAGGGGGAACAATTCTCCAATAAATAATTCCAAAAGTATGTGCTTAGTTGTTCAGTCACGTCTGTCTCTTTGCAAACCCCTGGATTATAGCCTGCCAGACTCCTCAGTCCATGGGGATTCTCCAGCCAAGAACACAGGATGGGTTGCAATGCTCTCCTCCAGGGGAATCTTCCCAACTAGTATAGCCTTGTATGTATGGGTAAGTAAGGTTAACCTTGGGATGATCAAGATCAAAGAATATCAAAATTACCAGAGACACCTTCTGATATATTCCCTGTAAAAGTACTTTTCAGCTAAGGAGTTTGGATACAGTGGGAAAGATTTACAGAGGCCCACAATGCTTCGTTGCAATCATCCTTTGCTGAGTAAATAAAAAGCACATCTCCCACTGCTCTTGATCTTTCTTGTGTTGGACATCAAGCTTTATATAGTTTACTAGAAGACATACTGTATACATGAGTGTCTTAAGGGAAAATGAATGAAAGATTGTAAGCATAGGGACTCGTTTCAACTACTAAAGAAATCTTTTTGTTTCTGCACCTTCTTCCATGCACCTCCCTACTGCAGCAGACTCACAACACAAAGCAAAATTCCCTAATTATGACACCAAGAACTCACCATAGTTTCTGAGGAATAGACTCACTGGTCAATTAAGCCCATTTAATTAAATCAAGCCCATTTTAATTAAATTGGGCGTGGGCTACCCCATGCCTGAGGTCACGGGAGGTGGTCTAGAGGAGCAAACCCACGTTCAGGGAGTGGCGGTTGCGTGGGCAAAGGAGGGGCGAGAGGAGCTACTCCACGTTCAAGGTCAGGAGGGGTGGTCGTGAGGAGAAACCCCTTGTCCAAGGTAAGGAGCAGCAGCTGTGCTTTGCTGGAGCAGCCATGAAGAGATAACCCACTTCCAAGGTAAGAGAAACCCAAGTAAGATGGTAGGTGTTGTGAAAGGGCATCAGAGGGCAGACACACAAAACATAATCACAGAAAACTAGTCAATCTAATCACATGGACCACAGCCTTGTCTAACTCAATGAAACTAAGCCATGCCGTGTGGGGCCACCCGAGACGGGCAGGTCATGGTGGAGAGGTCTGACAGAATGTGGTCCACTAGAGAAGGGAATGGCAAACCACTTCAGTATTCTTGCGTTGAGAACCCCATGAACAGTATGAAAAGGCAAAATGATAGGATACTGAAAGGGGAACTCCTCGGGTTGGTAGGTGCCCAATATGCTACTGGAGATCAGTGTAGAAATAACTCCAGAAACAATGAAGGGATGGAGCCAAAGCAAAAACAACACCCAGCTGTGGATGTGACTGGTGATAGAAGCAAGGTCTGATGCTGTAAAGAGCAATACTGCATAGGAACCTGGAATGTCAGGTCCATGAATCAAGGCAAATTGGAAGTGGTCACACAGCAGATGGCAAGAGTGAACGTCAACATTCTCTAGCAATCAGCAAACTAAAATGGACTGGAATGGGTGAATTTGACTCAGATGACCATTATATCTACTACTGTGGGCAGGAATCCCTTAGAAGAAATGGAGTAGCCATCATGGTCAACAAAAGAGTCCAAAATGCAGTACTTGGATGCAATCTCAAAAACGAAAGAATGATCTCTGTTCATTTCCAAGGCAAACCATTCAGTATCATGGTAATTCAAGCATATGCCCCAACCGGTAACTCTGAAGAAGCTGAAGTTGAATGGTTCTATGAAGATTTACAAGACCTTTTAGAACTAACACCCAATAAAGATGTCCTTTTCATTATAGGGGACTGGAATGAAAAAGTAGGAAGTCAAGAAACACTTGGAGTAACAGGCAAATTTGGCCTTGGAGTACGGAATGAAGCAGGGCAAAGGCTAACAGTTTTGCCAAGAGAACGCACTGGTCATAGCCAACACCCTCTTCCAACAACACAAGAGAAGACTTTACACACGGACATTACCAGATGGTCAATACCGAAATCATACTGATTATATTCTTTGCAGCCAAAGATGGAGAAGCTCTATACAGTCAGCAAAAACAAGACCGGGAGCTGACTGTGGCTCAGATTATGAATGCTTTATTGCCAAATTCAGATTGAAATTGAAGAAAGTGGGGAAAACCACTGGACCATTCAGGTATGACCTAAAACAAATCCCTTATGATTATACAGTGGAAGGGAGAAATAGAATTAAGGGACTAGATCTGATAGAGTGCCTAATGAACAATGGACGGAGGTTCATGACATTGTACAGGAGACAGGGATCAAGACCATCCCCATGGAAAAGAAGTGCAAAAAAGCAAAATGGCTGTCTGAGGAGGCCTTACAAACAGCTGTGAAAAGAAGAGAAGCGAAAAACAAAGGAGAAAGGGAAAGATATAAACATCTGAATGCAGAGTTCCAAAGAATAGCAAGGAGAGATAAGAAAGCCTTCCTCAACAATCAATGCAAAGAAATAGAGGAAAACAACAGAATGGGAAAGACTAGAGATCTCTTCAAGAAAATCAGAGATAGCAAGGGAACATTTCATGCAAAGATGGGCTCAATAAAGGACAGAAATGGTATGGACCTAACAGAAGCAGAAGATATTAAGAAGAGGTGGCAAGAATACACAGAAGAACTGTACAAAAAAGATCTTCATGACCCAGATAATCACGATGGTGTGATCACTCACCTAGAGCCAGACATCCTGGAATGTGAAGTCAAGTGGGCCTTGGGAAGCGTCACTACGAACAAAGCTAGTGGAGGTGATGGAATTCTAGTTGAGCTATTCCAAATCCTGAAAGATGATGCTGTGAAAGTGCTGCATGCACTCAATATGCCAGCAAATTTGGAAAACTCAGCAGTGGCCACAGGACTGAAAAAGGTCAGTTTTCATTTCAATCCCAAAGAAAGGCAATGCCAAAGAATGCTCAAACTACTGCACAATTGCACTCATCTCACATGCTAGTAAAGTAATGCTCAAAATTCTCCAAGCCAGGTTTTAGCAGTACATGAACCGTGAACTTCCTGATGTTCAAGCCGGTTTTAGAAAAGGCAGAGGAACCAGAGATCAAATTGCCAACATCCACTGGATCATGGAAAAAGCAAGAGAGTTCCAGAAAAACATCTATTTCTGCTTTATTGACTATGCCAAAGCCTTTGACTGTGTGGATCACAAAAAACTGTGGAAAATTCTGAAAGAGATGGGAATACCAGACCACATGACCTGCCTCTTGAGAAACCTATATGCAGGTCAGGTAGCAACAGTTAGAACTGGACATGGAACAACAGACTGGTTCCAAATAGGAAAAGGAGTACGTCAAGGCTGTATATTGTCACCATGTTTATTTAACCTATATGCAGAGTACATCATGAGAAATGCTGGACTGGAAGAAACACAAGCTGGAATCCAGATTGCCGGGAGAAATATCAATCACCTCAGATATGCAGATGACACCACCCCTATGGCAGAAAGTGAAGAGGAACTAAAAAGCCTCTTGATGAAAGTGAAAACGGAGAGTGAAAAGGTTGGCTTAAAGCTCAACATTCAGAAAACGAAGATCATGGCATCTGGTCCCATCACTTCATGGGAAATAGACAGGGAAACATTGAAAACAGTGTCAGACTTTATTTTTCTGGGCTCCAAAATCACTGCAGATGGTGACTGCAGCCATGAAATGAAAAGACGCTTACTCCTTGGAAGGAAAGTTATGACCAACCTAGACAGCATATTCAAAAGCAGAGACATTACTTTGCCAACAAAGGTCCGTCTAGTCAAGGCTATGGTTTTTCCAGTGGTCATGTATGGATGTGAAAGTTGGACTGTAAAGAAAGCTGACCACCGAAGAATTGACGCTTTTGAACTGTGGTGTTGGAGAAGACTCCTGAGAGTCCCTTGGACTGCAAGGAGATCCAACCAGTCCATCCCAAAGGAGATCAGTTCTGGGTGTTCACTGGAAGGACTAATGCTAAAGCTGAAACTCCAGTACTTTGGCCACCTCATGTGAAGAGTTGACTCATTGGAAAAGACCCTGATGCTGGGAGAGATTTGCGGGCAGGAGGAGAAGGGGACGACAGAGGGTGAGATGGCTGGATGGCATCACTGACTCAATAGACATGAGTTTGAGTGAACTCTGGGAGTTGGTGATGGACAGGGAGGCCTGGCGTGCTCTGATTCATGGGGTCACAAAGAGTCGGATACCACTGAGCAACTGAACTGAATTAAATCAGATAAATACAAAAGTTATTGAGCTTCATTAAAACACATAAAACATAGTAAATACATATTATGTTATCCTACATCATGAAAAGATAAAAAGTCTTCCACTGAAAAATACTTAGGAAAACCCAGACAGTCAAACAAATTAGGAATTAGATTATACAGTATTATCCACAACATTTAAACATGGTACTTGGTGCAATCCCAAAGAAAGGCAACACCTAAGAATGTTCAATCTACCTCACAACTGCACTCATCTCACACACTATAAAGTAATGCTCAAATTCCCCAAGCGAAGCTTCAACACTACGTGAACCAAGAACTTCCAGATGTTCAAGCTGGATTTAGAAAAGGCAGAGGAACCAGGGATCAAATTGCCAACATCCAATTGTTGGATCATCGAAAAAGCAAGAGAGTTCCCGAAATACATCTACTTTTGCTTTATTGACTACGCCAAAGCCTTTGACTGTGTGGATCACAACAAACTGGAAAATTCTTAAAGAGATGGGAATACCAGACCACCTTATCTGCCTCTTGAGAAATCTGTATGCAGGTCAAGAAGCAACAGTTAGAACTAGACATGGAACAATGGACTGGTTGCATATTCGGAAAGGAGTATGTCAAGGCTGTATATTGTCACCCTGTTTATTTAACTTATATTCAGAGTACATCATGTGAAATGCCGGGCTGGATAAAGCACAAGCTGGAATCAAGATTGACGGGAGAAATATCAGTAACCTCAAATACACAGGGAGAAGGCAATGGCAACCAATTGCAGTACTCTTGCCTGGAAAAATCCCATGGACAGAGGAGCCTGGTAGGCTGCAGTTTATGGCGTTGCCAAGAGTTGGATACGACTGGGTGATCTAACTTACACTTTTCACTTTCATGCACTGGAGAAGGAGATGGCAACCCACTCCATTGTTCTTGCCTATAGAATCCCAGGGACGGGGGAGCCTGGTGGGCTGCCATCTATGGGGTTGCACAGAGTCGGACGTGACTGAAGCGACTTAGCAGCAGCAGCAGTAGATACACAGATGACACTACCCTTATGGCAGAAAGTGAAGAAGAACTAAAGAGCCTCTTGATGGAAGTGCAGGGGCAGAGCGGAAAAGGTGGCTTAAAACTCAACATTCAAAACATGAAGATCATGGTCCCATCACTTCATGGCAAATAGATGGGGAAACAATGGAAACAGTAAGAGACTATTTTTTGGGCTCCAAAATCAATGGAGATGGTTGACAGCAGCCATGAGATTAAAATAAGCTTGCTCCTTGGAAGCAAAGCTATGACTAACCTAGACAGCATATTAAAAAGCAGAGACATTACTTTGCCAACAAAGGTCCATCTAGTCAAAGCTATGGTTTTTTGAATAGTTATGTATGGATGTGAGAGCTGAACTATAAAGAAAGCTAAGTGACAAAGATTTGATGTTTTTGAACTGTGGTTTTGGAGAAGATTCTTGAAAGTCCCTTGGACTGCAAGAGATCCAACCAGTCCATCCTAAAGGAAATCAGTCTGAATATTCACTGGAAGGACTGATGATGAAGCTGAAACTCCAATACTTTGGCCACCTGATGCGAAGAACTGACTCACTGGAAAAGACCGTGATGCTGGAAAAGATTAAAGGTGGAGGAGAAGGGGACAACAGAGGATGAGATGGTTGGATGGCATCACTGACTCATTGCCTGAGTTTGAGTAAGTTCCAGGAGTTGGCGATGGACAGGGAAGCCTGGCATGCTGCAGTCCAAGGGGTCACAAAGTCGGACACAACTGAGCAACTGAAATGAACTGAACTTGGCCCAAAGTGTACTTCAAATAGAAGAGAAAGTAACATTGACATTGAAAAGTCATAATTAAGATGAATACAGGGAAATATAAAAGATTCAAGAATTTTCTATGAAGTTCTTGTCCTTTAAGGGTCCAGTTAAGAATTAAAATATGAAGAAGGGTAAGTATGAAAACATATCCTTAAGAAAAAGGAATGAGTAATATTGTAAACTTCTGGTATAAAGATTACTTCTATTCTTAATTGAACTTCTTTTCCTTCTACTTTATGGCTAGCCTTTTCTTCTATAAATCATCATTAACATTACTACCTGGCATGTTTTTGTTTTACAAAGAGTATAGGCAAGCAGTTATTTTATTTTCTCTTAGTAGGTTTTAAAAAAAGATGACTTATTTTGCAAACAAGTTCACAAAATCAGCTGCTCTTCTGGAGGAAAGGATCCTCTCCCACGTCTATCTGTTATTGCCACTGGCATTCTAATAACTTCTTAAAAACCAGAGTCATTTTTATGTCCTGTCATAAGCAAAATATCATTCATCTTCAGGACAATGGAGGATAATAGAATAATAGAAAAACAACATGTGGCAAGATTAGAACATCAATAAAGAAAGAAGGATTCTTCTTCACTCACCTGGGGCCCATTTCCAAACACTGAAGCCAAATACATATAACTAGAATTATAAAGAGCAATGAATTTTTCCCCACAAAGAAAAACTGTGAGGGAAAAAACATAAATAAAATTTGATACATAGAATGTTCCTCTGCTTCACAAAGAAAAGAACATGATACAAACTGGGGATGATGGAATTCTGATAATCCACAAATCAAAGGATAGTCAAGCCCTTATCTAGTACTGATTTACTGTCTAATTAACTTCCTAATAACTACTTCTTTTAAAAGAAATCCCCACATATAAAAAACAATACTTGTAGTTATTTCAGATTATATTTTCCACTTTCATTTAGAAAGACTTGAGTATATGATTCACTGTATTTCTCTCCATGCCCTGTCAGGCTATCAATTCAGATGACTTTCAATGTCCGCAGCAAAAAAAGTCTAGCAATTCTAAAACTGTCAGAGGCTGATGATCAAACACACTTTTTTTTTTTTTTGGTTGCACCAGGTCTTAGCTGCAGCATGTGGGATCTAGTTCCCTGATCAGGGATCGAACCCAGGCCGCCCGCATTGGGACTGTAGGCAGACTCTTAGCCACTGGACCACCAGGGAAGTCCCAAATACACACTTTTCAGTAGATATTCTTAAGTTACTGACACTGCAACTAAACCTTATCCTTTCCCTGAGAAAAGAAAATACTGCTCCTCACACAGAAGCACGAGAAGGCTCATTTGATTAAAAAGCTTCTTAGGAAATAGTCAGTACCAACCTCAGGCCCACTATGGCCATGCATCCTTAAAGAACCAAAGGGAATATACTCCTGCCCAAGTAGGAACATTGAATTTATTGTGTTCTGGAGGAGACCAAAAAAATAAAAAGGTAAAAGGGTACAAATAATATTTGTTTCAAAACAATCTCAACAAATCTAATGCCCAAGAGTTTTCTTCAGAACAAGACAGAAAACAAGGAAAGTTAACAGTTGTAACAATGACCATAAGATGGTGTTCAATCTAAAACAAGGCAAAGAAACTTGTATTCATAGAAAAGAAACAAGTACTTAATTCTGAGGTAGTAACAAATAGAAAAGGACACCAAGGCAGTTAAAAGTAAAATGTAAAGAAAAAAAAAAAAGCTTAAGCTTTTCATAAACACTAGTAATGAAAAAAAATGAAACTATCTGAGGATGAAAAGTACAAAAAAATAGTACAGGGTGACCATATAATTTATTAACCAAATTGTCACATTTTTTGTGTGTGTGCCCGGAGTACTAATTTTTAAGATCTTTTCATTTGAAATAATTTCAAACACGGAGAAAAACTGCAAAATAGGTACAGAGAATTCCTTTGAAAGGGAAGTTGCTCAGCCGTGTCTGACTCTGTGATCCCATGGACTGTAGCCTGCCAGGCTCCTCTGTCCATGGAATTTTCCATGCAAGAATACTGGAGTGGCTTGTCATTTCCTTCTCCAGGGGATCCTCCTGACCCAGGGATCGAACCTGGGTCTCCTGCATTACAGGCAGACGCTTTACTATCTGAGCCACCAGGGAATGTCTCTCGCCAATTTTTAATATTTTGTCCATGTTTTTTATATCCTCTCTTTCTCCTCTATATCTCTATGTAGGTACACAGAAGCAATAGGTAATTTTTCTAAACTATTTCAGAAACTTACAATACATCATGTCTCTTTGTCTTTTATTACTTCACTGTTTATTTCCTAAAAACATGGATATTTTCTTATGTAAGCACTGTACAGTAATTAAAGTCAGGAAATTTAACACTGGCACAATATTTTTATTTAATAGAGAGTACACATTCAAATTTTGTTACTGTTCCAATAATATTCTTTATAGCACGTTCCCCCTCCAGTCCAGGATCATCTATTTTGCATTCAGTTGCCATGTCTCTTTAATCTCTTTTAATTTGAAATAATTCCTCAGCCTTTGTCTTTCCTGACATTGACATTTTTGAAAACTACAGGCCAATTATTCTGTAGAATGCATCTAAATTTGTATTCGTCTAATGTCTCCTGGTGAGATTCAGTTATGCATCCCTGGCTGGAATACAACATGAGAGATGCTGTGTCCTTCTCAGGTATTACATCTGCCAGCACTCAAGGCTTATCTGACTCTCACTGATTATATTAATTTTGCTTCCTCAACAAGTGTACTGTCAGATTTCTCTACTGTATAGTTACTGTTTCTCCCCAAGTAATAATCAATGTATTGGCAGCCATGCTCAGAACCACACAAATATCCTGCTCCTCATCAAATCGGGTCCTTGAAATTTAGCATCCACTAGATTCTTGTCCCAGCCAGTCTGCTACAGTGGCTGCAAGTGGGGATTTTCCAGTTCCAACAGTTCAATCCACATTTATCAATGAGCATTTGAGCAGTGAGAGGAACTCTCTCTACTCATTATGATCACTGGATGAACACAGCTCTTCCTATGTTATCTAATGGGTTATAATCCTTTACTCTCACTTATTTTGATGGTCAAATTGTCCTAGATTTGCTCAGTGGGAACCCTTCAAGATGTCCTTTTGACATGCCCCTGTGTCCTTTAGACCTGTTTGCATTATTGTTTGAGCACTTGCTTACTTGCCAGCACATTAAAATATTCCAGGTTCATAATACCTTCCCCAATCTAGTCCTGAAATCAATCATTTTTCCCCAAAGAACTCCTAACTCATTTACTTCTAACACACTAGCTCAATCTTACAGTACACCTAAAATAGTTTCATAGTTACTATATCACATTACTGCAAAACAGCTTAATGGAAGGAATTCAGAGTTTGTTTGAAATTGTTCTTTTTTACCCCATTCTTGACTGAGGGCCTGGTGGAATGCCGCATGGCCATGAACCTGCAGCTCGTGATGCCTTTTCCTCTGTAAAGAGGGGAAAGGGTTAAGAAATGCCTTGTCTTCTTGGTCATCAACACCCTCCCAGTCCAAAGCTTGGCTAAACTGTTCCCTAAGTAAAAAGGTATACACAACTTGTTCGCCACTTCTTACCAGCTAGCACATGTTCCTTCTTGACATCTGCTTATACAGCATGTTGGAAGGTGTGAAAATGTAGGTGTAAGGCAAACTCTGCTAGAAAATATCAGGCATAAACGTGGATATATGTTCAAAGGGGAGGTTTTTGATTTAGGTCAACTTATATTTTTTGCATCATCATATCCTGCTCCAGTTTCCTCAGTCTTATGAATGAGTAACGTTAGGCAGGCACACTGACAAAGCTGGAGTAAAGCAGGAAAAGACGGTTTTCTACAAAAATTCTACTAGGAAACTCTCCAACACTAACTTACTTTAATTATGGAGCTTCTTTGATCTGAAATAATTACCAATTACTCCCTTTATTCCACTCAGGGACACCTCATTTTTTAAATAACAAAACCTTACGCCATGTGTTCAATGACTGTTTAAAGTTTCAGAAAAATAATTCTCCTACATTAGACCAACTAGGAAAATACTGGCTGCTGGGCTATTCCAACCTTAGGGCTGAGTCAAAATAAATGGAAATAATGAACAGCACAGAAAGAAGACCATGGAAGGTGGGCTTATCTGCCAGTTACCAACTGATAGATAAAGCAGCAACTGTTGGTAACTGTTATTTCTGGTCACAATTATTTCAATTGTAAACTCGTAATTTTCCTTTTGATTCAGCTAAAAAAGCAAACATACTACACAGTTATGTTCTCTGCAGGACTATGTGACTAGAACTGAGAGTCCAATCATACCCCTCATAACTCACAGTTGCTTAAATTGAGGTTTCTGATCAGCAGATAGCTTAGAAAACTAAGCATGCCATCCAAACTGTCCCTGTTGTTCATGCAGTTACACTCAATGCTTAAATATTCAGAGTATATATATGAGAATAGACTAATTCCAAATACAATAAGAACCAATCAAAAATAGTTTCAAGGCTTATACTTCTAGGAAAATGGAGTATATGTACTTTTCATACTTTCCCCACTAAGTGCACCTTTAAAAACCCGGACATCATATATAAAATATACATGAGAAGACTCTCAATAATGGACAGAAGAAGGCATACTGGTTAAGGACCTTGGAACCCAAGGAAAGACATGGTGGTGAGTTCCCAAGTCCTTTTTGTCCCATATATCTAGACTTTGCAAATATGCAAAAAGGCAAAATGGTTGTCTGAGGAGGCCTTACAAATAGCTGAGAAGAGACATGAAAGGCAAAGGAGAAAATAAAAGATATATCCATCTGAATGCAGAGTTCCAAAGAATAGCAAGGAGAGATAAGAAAGCCTTCCTCTGTGATCAGTGAAAAGAAAGAGAGGAAAACAACAGAATGGGAAAGACTAAAGATCTCTTCAAGAAATTTAGAGATACCAAAGGAAAATTTCATGATAAAAGGGGCACAATAAAGGATAGAAACAGTATGGACCTAAGAGAAGCAGAAGATACTAAGAAAAGGTGGCAAGAATACACAGAAGAACTATACAAAAAAGATCTTAATGACCCAGATAACCATGATGGTGTGATCACTCACCTAGAGCCAGACATCCTGAAATGTGAAGTCAAGCGGGCCTTAAGAAGCACCACTACGAACAAAGCTAGTGGCAGTGATTGAATTCCAGCTATGCTATTTCAAATCCTAAAAGAGGATGCTGTGAAAATGCCTTTGGAAAACTCAACAGTGGAAAACAAGTTTGGAAAACTTGCCCAAAGAAAGGAAGGCCAAAGAATGTTCAAACTATCGCACAATTGCACTCACTTCCAAGCTAGCAAAATAATGCTCAAAATTCTCCAAGCTGGGCTTCAACAGTACATGAACTGAGAACTTCAAGATGTTCAAGCTGGATTTACAAAAGGCAGAAGAACCAGAGATCAAATTGCCAGCATCCGTTGGATCACAGGAAAAGCAAGAGAGTTCCAGAAAAACATCTATTTCTGTTTTATTGACTAGGCCAAAGCCTTTGACTATGTGTATCACAACAAACTGGAAAATTCTTAGAGAGATGGGAATACCAGACCACCTGACCTGCCTCCTAAGAAATATGTGGGTAGATTAAGAAGCAACAGTTAGAACCAGACATGGAACAACAAACTGGTTCAAAATTGGGAAAGTAGTAGTACATCAAGGCTGTGTACTGACATCATGTGAAATGCCGGGCTGGAAGAAGCACAGCTTGAGATATGTAGATGACACCACCTTTATGGCAGAAAGGGAAGAAGAATCAAAGAGCTTCTTGATAAAAGTGAAAGAGGAGAAGAGAAAAAGCTGGCTTAAAACTCAACATTCAAAAAATGAAGATCATGGCATCCAGTCCCACCACTTCATGGCAAATAGATGGGGAAACAATGGAAATTGTGAGAGACTTTATTTTGGGGGGCTCCAAAAACACTGCAGATGGAGACTGCAGCCATTAAATTAAAAGACACTTGCTCCTTGGAAGAAAAACTATGACCAACCTAGACAGCATATTAAAAAGCAGACACATTACTTTACCGACAAAGGTCCATCTAGCCAAAGCTATGTGTTTGCCAGTAGTCATGTATGGATGTGAGAGTTGGACATAAGCAAGCTGAGGGCTGAAGAATCAATGCTTTTGAACTGTGGTGTTGGAATCTTGAGAGTCTGTGGTGTGAAGAGTCTTGAGAGTCTCTTAGATAGCAAGGAGATCAAACAAGTCAATCCTAAAGGAAATCAGTCCTGAATATTCATTGGAAGGACTGATGTTGAAGGTGAAGCTCCAATACTTTGGCCACCTGATGTGAAAAGCTGACTCACTGGAAAAGACCCTGATGCTGGGAAAGACTGAAGGCAGGAAGGGAAAGGGACAACAGCGGATGAGATGGTTGGATGGCATCACTGACTCAATGGACATGAATTTGAGCAAGCTCTGGGAGTTGGTGATGGACAGGGAGGCCTGGCGTGCTGCAGTCCACAGGGTCACAGAGAGTCGGACATGACTGAGTGACTGAACTGATACAGACTTTAAGAACTGAAGAAGCTAGTAACTCAGAAAACACCAATAGGTCCAGACAAACAAAAGCCTGTTCTCTCAAGCAAAAGGACCAAGACAGGTATAGTCTAACATGACAGTAAAACTTTAGACAATAACTGCTTCTTCCAGTCAAATACTATAAAAAAACAAACCCCCCCAAATAAATAAGCAAATAAAAAACCACACCTCAAAAAAACCAAACAGAAAACCTGTCGCTCTACCCCTACTCATGAAGCAAAGCCCTTGGGATGAGCCTAAATTTGCAAACTCATTAGGAGTCAAGATTTCATCTTTTCCAGGTAATAATTAGCCCCTCCTCACCACAATGTTGGTGGAGACAACAGACTTCCACAGATTTTCACTACAGCCCAATAGTAATGAAGTCACTGCTCCTTTCTTCCTATGATGCCAATCAAGGCCACGTGAGGAAAAAAATCAGTAAGGATAGAGTAGAACTCAACAACATCATCAACCAACAGGATGGAACAGACACATATAGAATACTTCATCCAACAACAACCAGAACACATTTTTTTTTACATGCCCATTGAACACATACCAAAACAGACAACATTCTAGGCCATAAAACAAAAATTTTTTAATGAGAAGAACTGAAAACATAACAAGTGTCCAATCACAATGGAATCAAACTAGAAGGTATATTAAAAAGATAATAAAATATCTCCAAACACTTAAGATTCTGATCAACATACATCTACTAAATATCTGTGCGCTAAAGATAAAGTCTTAGAGAATTAAAAACTAACACATTGAACTGAATGAAAATGAAAATACAAAATTTGTGGGACACAGTCACAGTAGCAGTACTTAAAAGGGACATTTATGGCACATTAGAAAAGATGAAAAATCACAAATCAATTTTCTAAACACCTCAAGAACCTAGAAAAACAGTGAAATAAGCTCAAAGTAAGCAGAAGGAAATAATAAACATAAGAACAGAAATCTATATAATGGAAAAGAAAAAGAAAATCAATGAAAAAGTGACTAGCTTCTTTGAAAAAGCTAAAAAAAAACCAAACTTCTAAGGAACATTAATAACACAGAAAACACAGAGACTTCCCTGGTGATCCAGTGGTTAAGACTTTGCCTTCCAACTCAGTGGCTGTAGGTTCAATCCCTGGTGGGTAAGGCTAAGAGCCCACATGCCTTGTCGCCAAACAAACAAAAAACCCCATAAAGCAGAAGCAATGCTGTAACAAATTCAACAGAGAATTAGAAAACAAAAAGAGAAAGCACAAATTACCTACTAACAGGAACGAAACAGAGGATAACACTATATATCATAAAGACATTAAAAACTGTCTAACAAAGGAAAACTACAACTAACTCTATACACAGAAATCTGACAGCTTAGATGAAATTCCTTGAAAGGCAGAAGCTACCAAACTCACACCAAGAAAAAATGCGTAACCTAGTTACCACTGTACCAATTAGAGATAAAGAATTAATAGTACTCTTCCAAAAGAGAAAGTACCAAGCCCAGACGGTTTTACTGGTGAATTCAACCAAACATTTATTAAAAAAAAAAAAAAAAACAAACAACAACACAATCTCTTTCAGAAAACAATCTCATCCAGAAAATAAAAGCAGATAGTTGTTGTTGCGCAGTCGCTCAGTCATGTCGACTCTTTGCAACCCCATGGACTGCAGTACGCCAGACTTCCCTGCCCTCCACTGTCTCCCAGAGTTTGCTCAAACTCCTTTCCATAGAGTTAATCATGCCATCCAACTATTTCATCGTCTGTCACCCCCTTCTTCTCTTGCCCTCAACCTTTCCCAGTGTCGGGGTCTTCTCCAATGAGCTGGCTTTTCACATCAGGTGGCCAAATTATAGAACATTTCCTAATTCACTCTATGAAGCCAGCATTATCCTAATACCAAAATAGATAAAGGCATTACAAATAGGGAAAACTACTGAAGAACATCTTTGGTGATGGAAATGTTTTATATCTTGAGTGCAGCAATGCTGTGATACCATACCAGTTTTGCTAGACATTACTGTTTCACTAGGTGAAGCAATGCAGAGGGCACAGGGGACTTCCCTATACAATTGCATACGAATTTACAATATTGTCAAAATAAAAGTTCAAAAAAAATTGCAAAGAATAGTTATTAACCCTTATAATACTAAAGTATTAATGAATTCTAATGTCCCATGTGCTATTTAAGAAAGCAAATGTTAACAGTAATTATAAGAATTTTTTAAAAGAACCATTTAAAATAGCAATTTGGTTGTAGTTGAGGTATTAATACAAAATGCAGTGAAAACACTATAAGGTTGCTACAGTTTACTGTGGAAAATGACATTTGCTCTCAGAGTACACACTAACAAGTTATTATGCTTCACAAACAGATGATTTTTGATGAGCTGAAAGATCATGCTGGTTTTAGTGATGCAGGCCTGCTGGCGTTAATTACACAAAAGGCTGACAGGAAGAGAGTGAGATACTAGAATTCTGGGTTATCCAAACACAAAGTTTCCATTCTCTTCCACTCCATGTATTTATGTCTGTTGTTGTGTGTTGTTTAGTCACCAAGTCGTGTCTGATTCTTGCAACCCCATGGACTGTAGCCTGCTAGGCTCCTCTGTCCATAGAGTTCCCAGGCAAGAACCCACTGGAGTGGGTTGCCATCTCCTTCTCCAGAGGATCTTCCAGACCCAAGGACTGAACCTGCATCTCCTGCGTGTCCTGCAGTGGCAGAGGCAGAGTTTACTATTGAGCCACCTGGGAAGTTCATATTTATGTCTAACGGCCGATCACTCATACACGGCTTACACACTTACATTACTTGAGTTGCCTCTTAACTATGAATAGCTCAAACATTTTGATTATTAGATCTTTCCTTATAGATTCTAAATATTGTTGTCTTAATATTTCAAATGAATGTTGAATTCAAGCCTACTGCTTAGAGAGCAAAGACTTAAGAAGAACATTTATAATGTTGGATAAATCAATTTACTATTAATTTATTAATTATTATCTAAATAATTAACTTTTTATAATAATACAATGATAAATCTTGCAGGCAATATTAATCAGGTAAATCTTGTCTTCAATCATGGGAGACATAGTAAAAATGTATACACATGAAAGGCAATAGGCTACACTGTAGTACGGGTGATGTGCAAAACAGTCAATTAACAGAACAACGAGCAAAGAAGAGTAAAAATGAGGCCCTGGCTTGACATCTGGAATTCTGATGTGACAGCTGCAGGAAGTCTGATCTTTCCAGAACTGAAACATTCTCAATCAAAGGAGCTATCCAAGAATTCTGTTGATAAAATGTTCAGTATGTATCTTACCCATCAGGTATATACTGATTAAAAAAACAGGAAAAACTTTAATGTATTATGTTTTAAGAGGTGTACATGACTATTAGCAATTCAAAATAATTTTTAAGAAGCAGAAAATTTAATAATCAGACCCTAGATGCACTTGTTTATTCAACAGTTTCACATACTCATCCAAGTCGTGGGCACAATGGAGTGAGCAAAACAGACAAAAGCCCAAATTCTTGTGACGCTTTCGTTCTATTGGGGCAAAAAAATAATAACAACAAACTAATGCAATTTCAGACACTGTTAAGAAAATACAATAATAAATCCATAAGGGAGCTAAAGTAAGCTAACGGGATTAAGGACAAGAAGCTTTCCCTGAGGAGTAAACATCTGAGTGGAGACTTGACTGATGACCCATGTGAAGCTCTGGGCCAGTGTTCCAGTTTTTGTAAAGAGCATGCGTTGGTCCAGACACCAAAATGGGCTTCATATGTTTGAGCAACATAGCTGAAGCAGAGAGCTCAAGGGAGAACACAGAAGAAGACAAGATCAAAGAGGTGCAAGGCAGGGGTCAGACCATAGAAAGCTATGGTCAGAGTCTAGATTTTATTCAGTGGTAATGAGAACATATTAATGAATTTTCTAATCACAGCACTGATTTATGCTTTAGAAAACTCACTCCAGCTATAGTGGAGGCAGAGACCCATTATGAAGCTACTGCTGTCAGGAAAGAAACACGACGAAAAGCATGTACTAAGGCTAGGGTAGTGAAGCTGGTAAGAAATGGTTGGCTTGGGGATTTGAAAGTATGTAGACCTGAACTCGGAGAAGGCAATGGCAAGCCACTCCAGTACTCTTGCCTAGAAAATCTCATGGATGGAGGAGCCTGGTAGGCTGCAGTCCATTGGGTCGCTAAGAGTCAGATCCGACTTTCACTTTTCACTTTCACGCAATGGAGAAGGAAATGCAAACCCACTCCAGTGTTCTTGCCTGGAGTATCCCAGGGATGGCAGAGTCTGATGGGCTGCTGTCTATGGGGTTGCAAAGAGTCGGACACGACTGAAGCGACTTAGCAGCAGCAGCAGGCGATGGCAGAAGGCAATGGCACTCCACTCCAGTACTCTTGCCTGGAAAATCCCATGGACGGAGGAGCCTGGTAGGCTGCAGTTCATGGGGTCGCGAAGAGTCGGACATGACTGCACGACTTCCCTTTTACTTTCATGCATTGGAGAAGGAAATGGCAACCCACTCCAGTGTTCTTGCCTGGAGAATCCCAGGGACAGGGGAGCCTGATGGGCTGCTGTCTATGGGGTCGCACAGAGTCGGACATGACTGAAGTGACTTAGCAGCAGCAGAAGCAGCAGACCTGAACTACTGATAGGTTGTTTTTGAAATGTGAGAAAAAGAAAGGAATCCTAAATTTTTGCTTAACTAAAACCTAGCAATCAGGATTCAGATCATTTTAAGGATTCACTGATCATGCTGAAGGTTTTCATTTTATCTGAAAAGCAGGAGGAAGCAGTGGAGTAGAATAATAACAACACAAAAAAGAGATAGGATTCCAGATAAATTTTGTTGATTTAGCACACCAGGCTCAGCACGCTAAACATTAAATAAGACCCCTCAATGTTGCCTTTAGACTGAGCCACATCTGATTCCTTCTAAAAAGGGAGCCAAAAGCCAGCCCATCAATCACAGATTAGAATTTCCTCAGAAGTGCAATGAATCCAGGTTAAAGTTTATTCTTGAGACACCCTGGTGCAAATATCTCTCTCTTCCTTATTCCCCTACCCCTAAATCTACTAGGAAACTTCTGGGACAAATTGCCTTGGCAACCCCATGATCACCTAAACTCACTGTTATATCCCAGCATCCTTGCTTCTGCCAGCCATAACTCTCCTTTGGCCATCTAGCCTTGTCCAAACTCTCAGCCTCAATCTGCTGTCACTTCTTTTTATGACCCAACTTCCCACTCTGCCCCACAGAATCCCTTTTACGTGATTAACCAACATTCCTACATCTTTATCCTCTTCAATGAATACTCCCTTTGTCACCCACCTTCAATTTACATGTAGCTCTCTCAAAATAATACCACATACAGTGCAGTCCTTTAAAAAGGAAGTCCTTCATTCACCAAATTCTCTATTTCATTCAGAAATAGAAACGTGTGTGGATGCTAATACTGAATATGGTAAAGAAGACAACGCCAATGGAATTGATAAAATAACTCTAAATTCATAAGAAAGAATAGAGGATGAAAACAACCTACCTAAATGGTAAACACTAGAGGATTAGCTCAAAAAACTAAAACGTATCCATAGGAGGATACCATGAAGTCTTTATAAATTCATGTTGTGGAATAATACTTAGCACCTTCTGAGGATATTCATATAACTCAATTTTTTAAAAAGATTATTAAGCAATATATGACGTATAAGGCTGATTTGATTAAAGAGAAAGAAGAATGTGGGGTGTGTGTGCTCAGAAAAAAAGGTTATAAATAAAATATACCAAAATGTTCTCTCTAGATGGCAGAATAATGAGCAATTTTTTTCTTTTTTGTACTTTTCCTATTTCCCCCAATTTCTAAATGAATATATTTATATACCTAGGAACAAAGGTCAAAATAAATAAGTTTTTAAAAATTCATCATCTTAACACACCAAAACTGTTCCTCAGTGAAATTTACACAAGTTTCTTTAAAGTTTTCCTATCCTTGTTTCCTAAAAAACAAACAAAAAAACCAAAACCATATCCAAGTCCTTCAGTTGACTGCCCAGAACTTCAGACTTATAAACCAAAACCAAAAAACCCTCAAGATCTCTTCTAAGCATATCAGTCACTTAACATAATAATTCAACAAAGAGTTTAATGAGCTTTTCCAATTAATTATTCTCTTAAAAATGCCTAAATGACTATCCAAAGCAGATGGCTATATGCTGGGGTCCCTCAGCTGTAAAACAAGAAGTATGTTGTTGTTTTATACAGCTCTGTAAAAACCCATGCACTCTTTATACAGAAGAGGGTATTAGTCATTTACATATTTAAAATATTCAGTAAAAGGGATTTTCACTTTGCTAATTTCTTTTAAAGATTATACATATACCTATATACAATTTTGGCTAATGCACAAAAACAGTAACATAAAAAATACTGGAAAGTCATCTTTGGCAATTAAATTCCCAAAGAGGAAAAAAATTAAGAATAGAAACTTCACCCTCAAGGTAAGTAATGATACTACAACTATATCTGGCATAAAAATAATAACACATCATCCAGAATAATCACTAATAACTCTAAATTAAGGCTTTCCTTTCAAAAGATTATCTTTTTATCAGTGCTCAATCTTTTAAATTTAACTTTGGAAATATTACTTCCACCATAATTCCATCAGAAAGAACTGCTTAGAAGAGAACCTGCATGGGCAGAAACACATTTTAGAATATATTTCATTGCATTATATAACACAAATGTGTAAATATCACTAGCTTATATTTTCCACAAACATTTTCCACTAGAATGTTTTTCTTATAAATCATACCTGAAAAGTTGTATATCATTTCCAAGAGAGCATATTCTTGAAAAAAACAATTAATGAGCTCAGTATTATGACCAAGAAGAATTTAATACTTTCCTATTAAGCAAAATACAGGCTAGATGCTTTTCAAGTGAAGTTTAACAGACATAGTATTGGCCCTCCAGGAAATCTTTGGTGTCTATGAGTTATTCTGTCAAATTTCTTTCCCAAACTAACAATAGGCAATATAATCTCCCATGAAATTCATTTCTAATTAGAAGATTATTTCTTCTTTTTAATAACATATTCAAACTTTGTCTTTTAAAAAAAAGTGGAAGTGGATCTAAGCAGTGCTGCAGTAAATGAACAAATGAACAAATCTAGCACATGGACAAGGCAGGTGCTGAGGGTTGGAGAGAAGCAAAGGTCAGAGGGAGGACACAGAGGCAGAGACAGTCTTGGTCAGCTTTTATAACATCCCTCTCTTGCTGTGAATTGTATTTTTCCTTTGGTCAGAGACCACTTCAAGGCTGCAACTGTTGCCCAGGGCTTTGTTAAATGGAAAAACTGAAAGGCTGTGGAACCTAAACAGCAGACCTGAGGCTAGGGACTTTCATTTCATTATTTAAAACTTCATAATTACATTTAAAATTTTCCTTATCTACTCTGGTTTAAAATAGCTTCATCCCTCTAGTGTATGTTATCTTGATTCAGCAACTGAATCACCTAACCTTTTATTAATTTAGATAAATTAGATAACTCAGATTTAGCAGAGATTATATTAATTTTAACACTGAGGGAAGTTGTCTTTCTATGCAGAGTAATTAAGCAAAAGTCCACATACTTTTAAACCTTTCTGTATATAGATATTTTTCATTCATGTCAGGGACTTTGTTAAAAATGGACTCTAAATTTAAAAGTGAATACAAGATTTATTTTTCTGAAGCTTGGACAAATTTAAAAGGAAGCTAAAAGGCATTTACTTTCATGCAACCTAAAACAATACTGTTAGCACTGCAGTGACTAAGAGGCTCCAAATTACAAAGGTCAGTTAAGTAAAAGGCAAAGGCAGCAGAACTCAGATGCTAAGAATAAAAACAAAAATAGACCCAACGCAGCATTTTGCAAATGAAGATCAATGAAAATGGTTGCTCAATATCACATCACTCATAGCATTATTTCCTATGTTGTTATTGAGAGCCTTTCTATTCCAGCATTCCTTCTTTGCTGTTCTTGACATGTGCCTTAATAAAACCAATACTTAAGCCCCAATTTTTATTATCTGAAGTAAAAAGGCAATGCATGGCCTCAGTTAAAAAGTACTTACTTAGTTATCATGGGGAGAAGATAATGATAAAAAATATAAACAGAGTGGCAAAGGAGGAGCAGCACCATATTTTATTTAATTATTGACCTAAGCAATGAGGCAGCAGGTTGTCTTTCTGATCAAAACTACTTTTATAAAGTAATACAAATGCCCTTGCTTGCTCCATAGTGAAGGTCTCCACAAGATTTAACTGAGAAGATGAAGTACAGGAAATGAGGATCTAAACCATAAAAAAAGAGTCTAAAATATGAATAATTACGTTTTCATTTCATGCTGTAATTCTCAGACATTCTAAGCAGAATAAGCAATCCTATTGCTTCTGCTGTGACAGTATAGCGATTAAGGTTAACAATTAATATAACAAATCAATAATAAAGTAGAGGTAATGGGATATATTTCTCGAGCCTTTATGAGTAGGAAAAAATAAAATAAAATTCAGAGCATAAAGGTTTTATACAAGCAAGCTGACAGATCTAATAGCTCATAGATAGGATAATTGAGCAGCTCTGTCTCCTTACCTGTAAGGACGGCTTTGGCTGAAGGATCTGCCAGGTCCAGGGCTGACTTCCCATCGGTGTTCCGAATGTTTGGATCAGCTCCGTGCTGCAGCAGCACTGTGCAGGGAAAGCAGAAACAGTATCTTACCTCGGGGATACAAAGATTATTTACTGGTAAGTGTCGCCTCGGCATGGTGTAGGCATAAACATACATTGCACGATTTTTTTTCTCTTTCAAGAAAAAAAAAGCAAAGGAAGAAAAAGCAAGAAAGGAGGAAAAAAAGCACTGCAGCAAAGGCTCCTCTCTAGAGTACAGCGAAGTTGGCAACTTGTGGTACAGTATTATCACGTGACTGAACATCATAAACATGAAACTAGAGAAATCTTGCCACAGACAGTTTGGGTTTGCCTCCTTCGGGCGGCAGGATGGGGAGCTGTGTGCTCGCTGCCTCGCACTGGGAAATCCGCTCACGGTGAGCCTGCCCTGTCTTTCCTACCACTGTGGCTGTTGCTGCTGCTGCTTCACTGCTGAACTTCCCACCGCTTCCTCGCCTCAGAATGGCTATAATACTGGGTAAGCCTTTTAGTGCTCACTGCTCACATATGTGGAAACTCACCAGAACATACTGGCTGGCTTCCAGGAAGTTTACCAGACACAGCAATGCATGCAACTTGGGTTCCCTGCAGCCAAGCTGCAGAAAACAACTGCCTTCCACAGTAATTCTAGCCATCAAAAATTTTTAGAATCAGAAATTCGATCACTATAATATATGCTGAGGAATGAATGTTATACATGCTATTATGGGTAAAAAGTAGCTACAGAGAATTTTGAGAAGTGTAGGCTTCCAAAAGAAAGAACACTTTTTAATTATTAATTCAAAATTAATTCAAAAGATTTCAAATACATCTGGTATGTGTGTATATAGGGATGTTCAATCACAAGTTATTCTAACAGTTCAAATTTAACACAAGATTTTGTGTATGCCTGGAGAGAACAGGAGTTGTTACCATTTACCAATATTCTATAAAATAAATTTAAAACTAAGCAGAAATATTCAATTCAAATAAATGGTTAAAGACATTATATAATGACTGTTTATGTGTCCCAGATTTTCATTCATTAATAGTCTTATGCTAAAGTACATACAATCTTTTGGAATATTGGGAACGCAATCCTCATATATTACTAAGTAATAAATCCTGCTGTTTATAAGGCTTTTCTTCTCCCTTTAATGCACAAGCCACTTAGTCAATGGCTTTATTATAAGGTACAAAGGAATAGCCTCATCTAGATTTGGCAGGCAGCTGCTAGGACAATGTACACCAGCATCTCTTGCACTGAACCTTGGGTACTTTGACATTTGGGGTAATAACAACTAGCCATGAATTGAAAAGATGCAGTGAGATTTTGTCGAGACTGTCTATAATATTTCATTCTTGATTGTAAGCAATGAACATAATTCATTTCCATATGTTTATAAAGTGACAAGAGCTAAGCAGCACAAAATAGCAAGTACCATAATATCAAACATCATAATATCAAACTGCAGTTATTCTTTCCTCATATAATGCATAAGCTTTCACTGCTATTATGTAATTTTTTATTCCAAGAAGAAATCCCAACATGAAGATTTGGCTTGTAATGGGTCTATATCATGAAATAGGCTCATGTATCATATGTAAAGATGCCAGTTATTGCTCTATCTTTACTTATTGAGTGATCACATGCAAAGGGCAGGAAAACAAAGAAATAACAGCTACCATGAAAAGCTCAGTTTTATTTTTCAATTGCATACTTTGAGAACTTAAGAACCTGCTTTAAACAAGAAGTAAAGAAATATGTTAGTTTAACAAGCCTTGACGATAATATGATGGGAGCTTTGAGTTTGCAGTTTAATGAGTGGCAGAGGCAAAACATTCAAAGCCTTATTGATCCTCCAAAAGTCATCTAAAGCCTCAACCTTAGCTGTTATATCTTTGCTATCTGCAACAGAAATCTGCCCTTACAGTTCAGCTGCAGTTTTGTTTTAGCTCACTTTTAAAGGATTAATCTTTTCACTAGAAATATCTATTTTCTTAACATTTTTGAGTCATATGCATTTCACTCACTGGACCTGAACACTCATTGCAGTTATGTAGCAAAGTGACTTAGCAGCAGCAGCAACAGCAACAGGGAACAAGCTGATTTTCCAAGCCAGATGCTGATAACAAAATTCAAATATCAAACCATTTAAATTGACCAGATATGGGTAAAAAAACTCACAACAGAGCAGAGTTAAGAGCTTTAGGAGCAATAAAGGTATCTATAACTGGACCGGAAAAGACCCAAACTTAGCTAAGTTTTCAGAAAAGGACAGCACTGAGGAGATTAAATGAGAACAGAAATGGCAGCAAAAGTACTAAGCACAGCGACTGACAATACGTATCAGCTAATAATAATGTTTAAAACACATTTTAAAATTTATTTGTACTCTCAACTCTAGCACTAACTACTAATTCTATGCTGTGTACTAGAGCCAAACCTTTAACTTTGTCTGTAAAGGCCCAAAAAGAAAATATATTAGGCTTTATAGATCATATGGTCTCTGTCCCAACTACTCAGCTTTGCCTCAACTCCATCATTAAAGAGGAAAAGCAGTCACAGACAATACTTATAGGATGTGTGTGGCTCTGTTCCAATAAAACTTCATTAAAATTTTGTATAATTTTCATGTATAAGAAAATTTACTATTATGGTGAATTTTAGGAAAGCACTTAAAATATAAAAACAATTCTTAGCTTAAAGGACATATCAAAAACAAGGGGTGAGCATGGCCCACAGTCATAGTTTGCCAACCTTGACCTTGGGCAGTAACAGATAAAGTGTGGGCAGGGAGAGACCAAGTGCGGTCTATGGACTGTTCTAGTTCCAGAATCCTCTGTAATCGACACTCAGACAACCACAAAAAGTAATAAGAAGCATTTAAAACTGTGTATGTCATGTAAAAATTACTTTTTCCAGTACTTTGTCTTTATTATAGTTTACAAAATTATTGGACTGCCATTCTCTGAGGAAGGAAAAAAACGTCCCTAACCACAGCTTGAGGAGCACAACTTAGACAATTACCAGGTCTACAAAGTGAAGGAGTTGGACTGTGCTGTCCTTAGTCACTCAGTTGTGTCTGACGTTTTGTGATCTGATGGACCCTATGCAACCCCACCATGGCTCCTCTGTCCATGGGGATTCTCCAGGCAAGAATACTGGAGTGGGTTGCCATGCCCTCCTCCAAGGGATCTTCCCAACCTAAGGATCGAACCCAGGTCTCCCGCACTGCAGACGGACTCTTTACTGAGCCACCACTGATGATTTCTAGGTATCGAGAATGGTCTCGGCTTCCCTGGTGGCTCAGACGGTAAAGAATCCACCTGCAATGCAGAAGACTCAGGTTCGATCTCTAGGTTAGGGAAGATTCCCAGGAGAAGGGAATACTACCCACTCCAGTATTCTTGCCTGGAGAATTAATTCCATGGACAGAGGAGCCTGGGGGGTTACAATCCATGGGGTTGCAAAGAGCTGGACACTAACAAGGGACTAACTTTGTTTGTTTAGAATGGTATCAAATCCCTGATGATGCTTTTAGATTTACAGTCTAAGCATTAATATCTAAAATCTTAAAAAAGAATTGCCTCAAATAGACCTTTTTCCTCCCTTGTTTTAAGTCAAAGAAAAGAGAAAGATTTATTTATCCTAACACTATCTAACAAAACAAAACTAAAAGTTGAGACTATAGATCAATGAAAGTTGTAGGGTACATACAAAAAAGTCAATTTCTCGAGCTCAAGTCAAATTTCTGTTTCACATTATTCTCCATGAAGATTTGTGTGGCACTATTTTCTAATACCAGAAGAACAGCACATACATAGGGCAAAGATAACAATCATGCCTTTCAAGAGTGTCAGTCTGTACTTGAAGTGGTGACAAGTAGGACTCTCAATGCTAAAGGCTTCAAAATTTGCTTTCAAAGTTCTGGCTACCAAAAGGAATAATAAAATATGACTACAGATAAATAATACAATAAGAAATTCATTTTGTAATAGATTCTTCTTCAAAAGTAGCACATATGTCTGAAGAAAGTCCCCCCAAAACACAATCAATACACAAAATAAGGTTTGAAGGAAAAACAGAAAACTAAGATCTGCATGATATTCAGTATGTAAATCTGAGACTACTGGAGACATTCAAAATCTCTTTACAATATCTTTAACCAATTAGGGCATTATCAAACCTCAAATCCCAAATGACTAGGCTATACATCTCAAATTCATTTATCTCCTTTGGAAATTAGAACAGTAGAGAAAATACAGCAGCTAGCATACATAATAACAGGGAGTAAAAACTAAGGTAAGATCCCAATATTCAAAATGACATTCTCAAAAGAGCTATGGCAAGAAGGACATGTGATTTTCCTATTTCTGGGACAAATGTTCAACTATACTAAAAAACCAGATTCAGAGAGCATGCCTTCAGCTGGTGACCAATGAAGCAGAGATAGAAATGGACTCATTTAATTCCTCAAAACTATTAAATTTAAGTATTCACACGATTTTAATTCTTCCAAACAAAAAGAAATATTTTTATATATATGCAAAAAAGTCTCATCAAATTCCTGGGAAAAAAATGAAATGCTATAATGGTAAATTATATTTAAGTACAGGCATTAATAACTGATTTAAGAAGATGGAAGAAATAGAAGCAATGTGAATTTTCCAAGCTAAAAATGTAGCAAGGCTTTTATGTAAATTATGAAAAACCATTTTGTATAGTTTTCACTTTTAATGGCAGAAATTCACCTATTAAACTATGGGAAATTCCTTCTTATGTGAATTTTAGAGCTACATTAAGGATTTAAAACTATTCTTCACAATGAACAGATATTTAATTTTAAAATAAGCTATGTTTATGTTGAAATGTTTTACAAGTATTTCAATATCATCTTACTTTCTTAAGAGTACAGAGATACTCATTTGACTGAGTTTCTAAAATTAAATCATACAAAGCATTAAGCTTATTATATTTTTCAGCAAATAAAAATTTTTAAATTTTAAAGCAAAATACTATGGAACCAAATTTTAACTAGCTGTAATCTTCAATGCATAAGACAAAAAGATACACAAACTGCTAGTATGCGAAAAGATGCTCTACATCATCATTCAAAAGAAAAATGCAAATGTAAAAGATGGGCAGTGATCCATCTTTTATTATTAATGGTATTAAGTATTAGTGAGAATATACTAAACTGGAACTCTTATACATTGCTGATGGGCATATAAAGTGGTATGTAACTACTTGGAAATCAATTTGGCAATTACTTACAAAGGTAAATATACACTACTGTTACATGCTAACATCCTACTTTTAGATATTTATCCAAGAGGAAAAGAAATATGGCCAAACAAAAGACTTGCACATGAATACTGCATGTTTATTTAGAACAGCAAAAAAATGAAAAACATCTCAATATTCATCAACAGGTGAAAGGATAAGCAAATTTTAGCATATCTATACAAAAAACTCTACTTAGCAATTAAAATAAATAAACTATTGACATTACACTTTGCCAGCAAAGGGCTATATAGTCAAAACTATGGTTTTTCCAGTAGTCATGTACAGATGTGAGAGTTGGGCCATAAAGAAGGCTAAGTGCCAAAGAATTGATGCTTTCGAACTGTGGTGCTAGAGGACTCTTGAGAGTTCCTTGAACAGTAAGGAGATCAAACCAGCCAATCCTAAAGAAAATCAACCCTGAATATTCACTGGAAGGACTGATGCTGAAGCTCCAAAACTTTGGCCACATGGGAAAAGCCAACTCATTGGAAAAGACCCTAATGGGAAAGAATGAGGACAGGAGGAGAAGAAGGCAACAGGGGATGAGATGGTTGGATGCCATCACCGACTCATTGGATATGAGTTTGAGCAAATTCCAGGAGATGGTGAAGGACAGGGAAGCCTGGAGTGCTACAGTCCATGGGGTCACAAAGAGTTGGATATGACTTAGGGACTAAGCAACAACAACACACTGGAGGGATGAAATCTCTAAAACACGCTCAGCAAAAGAAGCCATACAGCAAAGAACCTATTTCTAGAATAGAAAGCTAATCTACTGTGACAGAAAACAGATCAATTGTTCTCTAGGGATGGTAGAGGGGGAAGAGAAAACTGACTGCAAACAGATACCAGAGAACTTTTTAGAGTGATAAAAATGTTCTACAAAATTACAGTAGTGATTACATGTGCCTATACATTTATCAAGACTCACCAATACACATACTTAAAATGGATGCATTTTATTTCATTATATCAAACTAATTTTATGTTAGAATTCAATAAAGTTGATTTTTTGAAAAGCTCAAAGAGGGGTCTAACCACAGATTAGAAACACCTGAAGAGAAATTTACTGACCTCAAAAATATATCAATAGGTACATCTAAGAATGCTACAAGGAGAAATTATCATGGGCAAAGGATGGAGTGAGAATGTTTAATAAGTTGTAATCAATCTTAAAAAGAAACACATACATATTTGAAGAAATAATGCCTAAGAGTTTCCCATAAGACATTAAAAAAAAAAAAAAGACAGCAATTTACAGGTTCAAGAAGCTCAAATAGGATAAAGTCAATCATACAGAAAAAAATATTAAACATATAA
Organism: Tragelaphus eurycerus; assembly: GCA_935064755.1. Taxonomy (NCBI): domain Eukaryota; kingdom Metazoa; phylum Chordata; class Mammalia; order Artiodactyla; family Bovidae; genus Tragelaphus; species Tragelaphus eurycerus. The sequence continues at coordinate 1,684,021 of CAKXYN010000034.1, read as the reverse complement.
ATTAGGAATAATTGAGAAACCTATATGCAGGTCAGGAAGCAATAGTTAGAACTGGACATGGAACAACAAACGGAGAAGGCAATGGCACCCCACTCCAGTACTCTTGCTTGGAAAATCCCGTGGACGGAGGAGCCTGTTAGGCTGCAGTCCATGGGGTCGCTAAGAGTCGGACACGACTGAGCGACTTCACTTTCACTTTTCACTTTCATGCCTTGGAGAAGGAAATGGCAACCCACTCCAGTGTTCTTGCCTGGAGAATCCCAGGGACGGTGGAGCCTGGTAGGCTGCCGTTTATGGGGTTGCACAGAGTCGGACACGACTGAAGTGACTTAGCATAGCATAGCATGGAACAACAGACTGGTTCCAAATAGGAAAAGGAGTATGTCAAGGCTGTATATTGTCACCCTAGTTATTTAACTTATATGCAGATTACATCATGAGAAACGCTGGACTGGAAGAAGCACAAGCTGGAATCCAGATTGCCGGGAGAAATATCAATAACCTCAGATATGCAGATGACACCACCCTTATGGCTGGAAGTGAAGAGGAACTAAAAAGCCTCTTGATGAAAGTGCAAGAGGAGAGTGAAAAAGTTGGCTTAAAGCTCAACATTCAGAAAATGAAGATCATGGCATCTGGTCGCATCACTTCATGGGAAATAGATGGGGAAACAGTGGAAACAGTGTCAGACTTTGTTTGGGTTCCAAAATCACTGCAGATGGTGACTGCAGCCATGAAATTAAAAGACACTTACTCCTTGGAAGGAAAGTTATGACCAACCTAGATCACATATTCAAAAGCAGAGATATTACTTTGCCAGCAAAGGTCCATCTAGTCAAGGCTATGGTTTTTCCAGTGGTCATGTATGGATGTGAGAGTTGGGACTGTGAAGAAGGCTGAGCACCAAAGAATTGATGCTTTTGAAATGTGGTGTTGGAGAAGACTCTTGAGAGTCCCTTGGACTGCAAGGAGATCCAACCAGTCCATTCTGAAGGAGATCAGCCCTGGAATTTCTTTGGAAGGAATGATGCCAAAGCTGAAACTCCAGTACTTTGGCCACCTCATGCGAAGTGCTGACTCAGAAAAGACTCTGATGCTGGGAGGGATTGGGAGCAGGAGGAAAAGGGGAAGACAGAGGATGAGATGGCTGGATGGCATCACCGACTCGATGGACATGAGTTTGAGTAGACTCTGGGAGTTGGTGATGGACAGGGAGGCCTGGCGTGCTGCGATTCATGGGGTCGCAAAGAGTCGGACACGACTGAGCCATTGAGCTGAACTGACTATGAAAAACAGATGATAAATCAAGACAAGTCATTACGTTAATAGAGTAATAGTACAACATATCAGAGGTAAATATCAACAATTTGCGAAACTACCCTAACTATAGCCATGTGCTCAGTGGCTCTCCACACTTCTACATACTGGGTTACTGCATTAGATTTCATTTGAAGGAAGATTTTTGTGGTTTAATAACTTAATAAGAAAGAAGTAAATTGGTAAAATAGTAACTCGTAAATAACTTTATAAAAGTAATAGTAAATGGTAAATATAAAAGTGATTTCTAAGGATTCTTTTAATTTTAAGATGCTGTGACCTATGAAAATATTTTTTGGGTACTGACTTTATATTAATAAAGCAGTTTTATTTATTACAAGGGAGAAAAACTACTTTAACTGGCTTAAACAACATGAAAGTTTATTAAAGAAGAGGGATGTCTCATCAAAAGCAAAGGCAGAAACATGCCCCCAAATTTATCCTGTTGCTGCCAATCTCTGTCTCTCAGCTTTCTTGCCATCACCCTCAGATACAGACAATACATATACTTATGCTACCTGAATCTTAATTCCAAATTCTCATTAGAGAGAACTTGCTCCAGCTTGCCTTAAAATCCTGTTCTGGACTTCAAAAGTTTTTCCAGAGAAGAGGAAGAGGCAATAAAAACAATGATGAGAAAGAGGTATTAGTTCTAGAGTACTTGGGTGGATCTCAGTGGGCATCTATAGCAATAAGATCTTAATTTTAAAGTCTTATATAGAATACATGGTAAATGAGTAGGCTTACAAAAATATGTTTCTATTTTAACATATTTTTACAGTGTTTTAATGTTTATTACAAATGCCATGCTGTGCTAAGTCACTTCAGTTGTGTCCAGCTCTTTGTGATGCTAATAAGCCTGCCAGGCTCCTATGTCCATGGAATTCTCCAGGCAAGAATACTGGAGTGGGTTGCTATTCCCTTCTCCAGGGGATCTTCCTGACCCAGGGATCGAACCTGTGTCTCTTACATCTCCTGCACTGGCAGGAGGGTTCTTTACCACTAGTACCACCTAGGAAGCCCCAGTTGTTACAAATATATATTATGTTTATAATGAGAGGGAAATGAGAGAGATATTTCTCCTCAGACAAAAAAAGATCTTTATGCACACTGTGCAAGTATGTTCACCAAAACAATACTTCTCTTAAAGTTGTTAAGTAATTAATTTGTAACCAATGGAGAAATAAAAATCAAGTAGTTCTTATCAACTGAATAACATTAAATATGGCAGTAACATTAAATCAACAAGACCAATATAAAATAAATACATTAATTTAGAAACTGTGATAATGCTGAGACTGGAGAATAAGTCTTAAGTAAAACTGTCAAGAAGTAATTTTCTATTGTATAAAAGTCCTGATTTTTACTGTACAAAAGTCCATACCACCTTTTGTCTTTGCCTTTGATATAAAAGTCACCAAAAATTCAGAATTCTATCAACATATTTGTGATATATTACCTAATTTTACCTGAGTGAACTATCTGCCTTTATATGCCTTTGAACTTAGAAAAAAGTGCATTCTTATTTTTTCCTGGTGAAGTACACATGAATAAATGGATTAAAAATAGGTTTCTATTTAATGAGGCACATAAAGGCAGATAGTTCACTGAGGTAAAATTAAGTTCAAAAAATCAAATTCTCTCCTAAGGCTGCTTCACTTACTAGTGGCAAATCACCACAGTTCAGAGTGGTCCTCTGGAATCAGACTGAACAGGACAGAATCCCAGGTCCACCATCTCCTAGTTCTAGGACCCCTGGAAGCAACGTCACCTCTCTGCGCCTCCACTTCCTCATCTGTAAAGCAGGAGAGAATAACAGTATCTACTCATGGAGCTATTAGGAGGACAAAATAAATATTTGAGGCACTCTTAGAACAGGGACTAACATATAGCCCACATGTGCATATAAGAATTTTTTAAAGACATCAGGAAACTAACTCCAGAAAACAAAATTTTACCAAATTTACATGAGAGTAGTTCTTTAGGGTAAAATTTTGGCATGAAATGTTTTAATAAAAGAATCATCCAATTAAATTTTGCTCCTATAACCCAGTCTTCCTATAAATAGAAAAAATCAAGAATTTTTGAAGAAGCCTGTTACATCTGGAGTAACTGAGGTATTATTCTGTATGTGTGTACAGCAGATTTTAATATCCAATTCAATTATATCCTTTTTGCAATAAGAAGTTAAGGCAGGCCCCAATACATGTGGGAAATCAGTCTTATCTTCTTACACAAACCACAATTTATTTTAAGATAAAGCAGGTAGTAGAATAAATATGAGTGATTATGACAAAGCATATCTCCTTTCTATTTGGAAACTCTAGGGAATCAAGTCTAAAAGAAAGTCCTGTCTAGAAGTCACACGAACGTGGGTTTGAGAAGACTGCTCTCTACTTAGCAACTGTCTGGCCTGGGGCAAATGACTTCACCTCTGTCGATTTCAATTTCCTCTTTCATAAAACACTATGAAAACACATAAAACCTTCCACCAAGGATTGCTGTCATAATGGAGACTATATATAAACCTTATATATATAGGCTCAATTATGACATCAATACATACATACATACATATATATATATAAATCTAGCTTGGTTCTTAGCACATAATCAGATCAGATCAGATCAGTCGCTCAGTCGTGTCCGACTCTTTGCGACCCCATGAACCGCAGCACGCCAGGCCTCCCTGTCCATCACCAGCTCCCGGAGATCACCCAGACTCATACCCATCGAGTCAGTGATGCCATCCAGCCATCTCATCCTCTGTCGTCCCCTTCTCCTCCTGCCCTCAATCCCTCCCAGCATCAGAGTCTTCTCCAATGAGTCAACTCTTCGCATGAGGTGGCCAAAATACTGGAGTTTCAGCTTTAGCATCATTCCTTCTAAAGAAATTCCAGGATTGATCTCCTTCAGAATGGACTGGTTGGATCTTCTTGCAGTCCAAGGGACTCTCAAGAGTCTTCTCCAACACCACAGTTCAAAAGCATCAAGGAACTCAATAAAAACCCTGTCCCTTCAATCAGCTTTTTATCTGCTTTCAAAAAACAGAACTGCAAACACAGAAGGTGCTAAAAAAAAAAATGCCAGTTGATTAAAATAAAGGCAAACTGGTAAGAGCCCTAGGAACAATGAATCTGTGCCCAAGTATTATTTTATGCTTGCTTGTACTTAGGAGAAAATTACTTTTTCTAATACTTTACTAGACTCAGCTAGATAAAATACTAATTAAGGGACAAAGCAGACATTTCAGTCTGACCAAATAAGTTTATAACATGAGTGCTCAGTTGTGTCCAACTCTTTGAGACCCCCTAAACCACAGACCGCCAGGGACTGAACCTGTGTCCTGCGTGCATTAGCAGGCGGATTCTTTACCACTGCGCCACCTGGGAAGCCCTCAATTTTGTAACAGGATGACAGAAGTCTTACAGTTCTAGTGATAGCAACCACATCCAAGAGCTACTTTCCAATCTGTCTCTAAGTGTCTTCAGATACATGGTTTTCTGAATCCATCCCTAAATTGTCAAGGGCCGAGTAAGGCCTCAAGGACTTACTAGTATTTCCAGGAAATTCCTCATTAGTATAAAATATTGAGACCAATTCAGTTTTAGTGCTACTAGACACAAGGTTTAAAGTCACACGTTTTAAAATATTTTCCACAAAGAACATAGGGTTGAGCCGATATCATAATATTCTGATTCTGCTTTGAATTTCTCTTCAATAATATTACAACTTTATTATTTTCCTATGTGTCTAAGAATTCAAATGACTGGAACTTCAATACTCTGTTGTACTTTCAATCTGAAGGAGGAAAAGAACATAACTGTTAAGTTTTCATTCTTTGGGAAAGAAAACAAATAATTTTTTAATGAAACTTATTTTGTATTTGATTCAATAAATTATCCTACAAGTGATACTATTAACGACAGTACTCAGTCACACTTCTCCCACCTCAGCTCCTTTAGCCCACGTTCAGGAGGAAAAGAATGCCTTTTTCTTGTATTTGAGTTTTTCCTTTGCTCTTTCCCTTCTCTCATTCCTAGGGGGTTGCAATTTTCAGAAACAGCCAATTATGATGCCCTCCAATAGCTTCAAGAACTACTTCCTCATAATTAATTTGCCTTTAAAAAATTGTCATTGTTCCCACTTCTTTACAACTGTCAAGCTTTCACAAACTTTTTACTCAGTCACAGCAAATCACTAGAAGTTTATACAAGTGCTATTGAAATATTCGTGGGGAAAGGTTTAAGTTGCAATGATTTTCCATTATCCTATCTAAGTGTCTTCACTTAGAAGACACTTAACTCTGCGAAGTTAAAAGACCAAAATTGCAATTAAAAAAAATTTCATGTCTCACCAAATCATAATTCAATTTTACACAGTTACAACGAATCTGAAACAAAAGACATAAATGAGTTCACAGTGATGGCAACAAAGAGCCACATATCTCTCATTTACTGACAGTCAGAATACAAAAATGATCTCTGAGGACGTCTTATGCTGCCACCCAAGGGAGAAAGCACAAAAGGGAACAAGCACCTGCTGAGGCTCTACCTGCTTTATTATTTCAGTTAACTTCCCATAACAACCCAGTGCAGCAGGTCTGATGCCCGCCTTATAAATGAGAAATTGAGGCTCAATGCAATTAAACTGTTTGTGGTAAAAGAGAATTCATACTTAATTCTAAAGCCAAGCATTTAATTTCTGGCATATCATTCTACACAAGTACAAGTCAAGATCACACCAGAACTGTAACTCAAGCTTTCTTTCCTTTATGTGACTTCTAATGGGGGCATCTGTGCAATTGTCCTAAATACCTTCTTCCAATGACCAGTGACCTTGTCCTAATCCCATCAACATGCAACCACAACTCTGCAAGAACACCGAGACACCAGGGTTTCATTTCAGGAGACCCACAAGAATACTTCTTGCTCTTGTTCCCTCCATCCTTACATTCAAGTAAATTATTTCAAAAGATCAACACTCAAAATGGTGCCCCCAAAGGCAAAATAAAATATACACCCTCTATCTCTAACCACAATTATTTATACCACAGCACACACAGAAAAGTTCCGGCTTGACACAAAATAAACATATATTTCGACACACTGTGGCATTTCTTAATGTCTTATTTGGACTGTCATACCTGAGGGTAGACTATCAAACAACTCACAATAAAGAGACATTCTTAATCCCAGATTCTGTTTATGGATGAAAAGTCTAACACCCACTCCATTTAAAAAAACAGAATTAGCAGATTTAAATAACTGAACAACTAAACAATTTTTTTAAAGCCCTGAAACTGCAATTATTATACTTAACAACTTCTAGTTTGGTCAGTGAGAAAGAGGAGTGAGAAGGACTCCATAAATCTTTATCTCCAATTTGGGCCTGCCTCTGAAATCTGTTACCAGGGAACTGTACAAAGCAAGGACACAATTTCTTAAATAATACCACAACTACAACTATTACACGCATTTCTGATAACATGGTGATCATGTAAAGAGAGAGCCAAATGGTTTCATGAGCCATTTGTCTCAAATCCCACTTTCATACAACCCCAAGCTTAATCCATGCATCTCAATGAACTCCATAGATTATCTGAATGACTATGTTTAATATAAAAGTGAATGCAAGCATATAATTAATTTCCTTAACAGACAGTCTTGAGCATTTAAGTAAAGCATTATCTCACTTTAAAAATGTATGAGGGCTTTTTCGGTCATTGTTTTGTTCTATTATTTGACCTTTTCCCCTCTAATTTAAGCATCTTTGATACATTTCTTAAATGAGAATGAAGGCATTCATTCTGGAAACTTTAATAGAATACAATGAACAAATAAACTCTCTATATAAATATATATATTTAACACTATTAACCAGAATGCCTACTAAAGTAGTCCCAAATTTATCAGGTAAATGCAAAAACACTAACCTTCTTGAATGCAGCTGAAATCAGTAGGCAAGTCATCAACATAATGGTGCTCAGTGTCAGCAGGGATTATTTCGGAAGGGAAAAATTACTATCATTTTTGGCTCTTCTCCTTTTGAAGGCTACAAGTATGGAATTTTGCCAATTTTCTTTTACAAAAATGCTACATTGAGAGTTATTTAAAAGATCCCAATTCAGTTTTTATATGGAAAATGGATGTTAAAAATGCCAAAGGGAGGTACTCTGGCAGGAAGAGGCAAGAGATGGAATAATGAAACAAAGGCAAACGAATCAAATTCTCAAGGCTTTGTTGAATTTTCAATGAATTTTTGCAAGGAGTAAGAAAGGTGTGGGAAATGACTTTTCTTAACCTAGTTCATTTATAAATGACATATGGATAGATAAAGTGACAAGCTAAATCCAGAGCCCTAGTCAAGTTCTCCAGCAGCTATATTTCTTTGATTCTTATTAAGAAGCTCTAGCTTTCCAGGAGTTTCCTAAAAGTAATCAGGGTTTACATGTGATTAATGAAAATGACATTCTCTATAGTATTGTTTATAAAATAGTGAAAAATCAGAAATCTTCTAAATGGCCTAATATGGGTAAAAGATTTAAAAAGTGGTTATTTCTATGTAATTCTTGACAGCCTTTAAAAGTGAGGTTAGATAAAAAAATATTCAGTGATAATGAAATATGGTCATAATACAGTGAAAAAATAAGAAAACGGCATGTGTGGAATGATCTCATTAAAGGACTATGTACATAGGTACACTAACTCAGCACTATCTGATGAACTTTGTACAGTGATGGAGATTTCAGTATTCACACACTCGGATACAGTAACCAATGGACAGATATGGTTAATAAGCACTTGAAATGTGGCTAGTGCAACTGAAAAATTAAATTTAAATTTTTTTACATTTTAACCAGGTTTCATTTATTGGCTACAATATCAGACAGCATAAATCTAGATGGACAGAAAATGAGGTGTGCCGGTTAATATCACTGTACTTGCTAATAAACCCAGAAAGCTGTTCATCTTCTATATACTATATCTGAAATAACAAAAGACAAGAGTGTGTCAGAAGTGGTACCATTCTTCCCTCCTCTGCTCCCAATCCCATGCCACTCTCAAGTTCTGGGCTTTTTAATCAAAGGACCATGGAAGTGATCAAGTAATTTAGTAAAGGGGTGTATGATTTGAAGACAAACATGAGTACATAGAACAGATAATTTAAAGTAGAGTTTGAACAAGGAAAGTAAATATATCTTTCCAGATGAAAGACACAGAAAATAGAAATCATTCCTGGAAATCATGAAAGCAAGATTACTTTAGGAGTGAGTTATAATAATAAAGACTTAGTTTAAACTTTAGTAAATAGATTATCTTAAGTTTTTTTAAAAGTAAGGTAAAGATTGCCACTTTAAAATTATTAAGTATTTGATGATCTAAAAAAAAAACTAAACTAAGAACAAAGAAGAATGTTTGGCACATTTAAAGAATGAAATTAATTTTTTAGGCTTATAATACACTCTTAAATAAATCTCACTAAGCAGAGAGAACTTTTCATTCTCAGTCATGAAAACATTTTTTATAACAATTTTATATCAGCTCTAGAGAGAGACTGTGGCAAAGAAACAGTGTTCTCCTTTCTTTACTAGTAAAATGGTAGGAAATTTGAATCATCCATTTCATGCATAGGATATAAACATTAGTGAAGAACTTTGGTTAAGTACTTTGAGTTGCCTTCAAGGGAAAACAGTGACTGCTACTGCTACGTCGCTTCAGTCGTGTCCAACTCTGTGTGACCCCATAGATGGCAACCCACCAGGCTCCACAGTCCCTGGGATTCTCCAGGCTACAATAGTGAAGTGGGTTGCCATTTCCTTCTCCAATGCATGAAAGTGAAAAGTGTAAATGAAGTCGCTCAGTCGTGTCTGACTCTTAGCGACCCCATGGACTACAGCCTACCAGGCTCCTCCATCCATGGGATTTTCCAGGCAAGAGTACTGGAGTAGAGTGCCACTGCCTTCTCCGAAACAGTAAATTATATATCATCTAACCACAGCAATTTTTGGTAGATTTACCAGCATCACCTTTTTCTTTCTTTTCCCTCCCTATCTCAACTCTTCAAACAAGTACCAACAAGAAATGTTTGACAGTCCATTCATTATAGACAATCCATAAGGAGAAGTCAATGCATGCTCAGGACCAATATTCAACAACCCATCCTTAATGAAGAATAACAACGATTTGATGAACAGTCAATTACCTAAACACAGTTTATATCTGACTATAAAATGTTTTATATTTGTATATAAATATAGGAGTATCTCTATTACCCAGCAAGCACACTCTAAAGCATTTATCTCAGAGAAAAGAAAACTCACTTCTACATAAAAATTTGTACACAAATGTTCACAGGAGCTTTATTTGTAACAGCCAAGAAGTGGAATCAACCAAAACGTTCTTCAGTTGTGAATCCTAAACTACAGTACACCAAAACCATGGCATAATAATCAGTAATTTTAAAAAAGATGTGGAAGGCAAATAAGAAAAAAGAGCCAATCTCAAAAAAATTACATACTGTATGATTCCGCTTATATCATTCTCAAAATGACAAAATTATACAGATGAACATGTTATTGGTTGCTAAGGGTTAAGGATCTGGGATGGGGAGTAGATCATTATAAAAGTAGGCTATAAGTAGGCTTCCCTGGTGGCTCAGATGGTAAAGAATCTGCCTGCAATGTAAGTTCAATCCCTGGGTAGGGAAGATCCCCTGGAAAAGGGAAGAGCAACCCACTCCAGTATCCTTGCCTGGAGAATCCCATGGACAGAGGAGCCTAGCATAGTCCATGGGGTCGCAAAGAACTGGACATTACTAAGCGACTAATACTTTCACTTTCTTTCATAGATAAACTGAAATGGGGGAGCTTCCAATAATATGTTCTGTATCTTAACTGCAGTTACATTAATCTGAACATGTGATTAAATGGCACAGAACTCTACACATTGTACCAATGCTAGTTTCCTATTTTTGATACTGTATGATGATACCGTAAGATGTAACCTAAGGGTGAAACTAGGAGGATACATGGACCTTCTTGTACTATTTTTGGAGCTTTCCATGAATCTATAATTATTTCAAAACAAAAAGTTAAAAATACATAATAAATGCCTATTATTATGTAAAGAGTTCTGAAGAGTCAAATATAATAAAGCAATATGATTTTTTAAGATCTGTGGTTTACCAGTAAGTACAACAGTCTCGCAAAGACAACATAAAAGGAAATTTTCTTAAAAGCAGCAACAGAATGAAAAATTCAAGAGGTACAGGTAGGAAAATAGAACACTTGAGCCTAAAAGAGATAGTACACTGGAAGGTGAAAATTGTGCAAAATTCTATAACAACAGAAAAATCCAATGGATGTGACAAAGTGAAGCAAGAAAGAATGAGAGTAGGGAAGCTGAAGGGCTAGAAGATTTGGTAAGAGCACACTTCACATCAGTAACAGTTACCACATAGTAACTTATCACAAATAACTTAAGAGATTTAGTAATCAGAATATGTGGTAAACTCCAGCTTTTCAGATTAGTTTTATGAATGACTTAGTCTAGGACATGGCTGTTTTAGTGAGAGACTTAGGAGGAAATGGGAGTATCAAGTGAAAGTGTAAGATGTCAAAGATCAAAAAGGAGAGGGTATAAGGGTCATGTTGAAATGACCTTGAATTTTATTTGGTAAAATTGGCTGGTGAAGTGATAAAGGATAATGACAGAGAATAGGATAAAGAAGTTTTGTCAGACAATGCAGTAATTTGAGGAAAACAAAAAAATATATTTGAAGCTGGAATAGATGGCTATGAAGTGGGAGAAAATTTTTTTTTAAAAAAAATATTAATATACATTTTTATTTTTTAAATTTAATTTTATTTTATTTAACTTTACAATATTGTATTGGTTTTGCCATGTATCAAAATGAATCTGCCACAGGTATACATGTGTTCCCCATCCTGAACCCTCCTCCCTCCTCCCTCCCCATACCATCCCTCTGGGTCGTCCCAGTGCACCAGCCCCAGGCATCCAGCATCAGGCATCGAACCTGGACTGGTGACTCGTTTCATATATGATATTATACTTATTTCAATGCCATTCTCCCAAATCATTCCGCCCTCTCCCTCTCCCAGAGTCCAAAAGACTGTTCTATACATCAGTGTCTCTTTTGCTGTCTCATATACAGGGTTATTATTACTATCTTTCTAAATTCCATATATATGCATTAGTATACTGTATTTGTGTTTTTCTTTCGGGAGAAAATCTTAATAACAGCACCACCTCTGTATTTTTGAATGTGACATATTTATTTGAGTTTTATCAGAAAAAATAGCCAATTATACTGAAATGGGTGCCATTTAAGAAGGTAATTTGTAAATCAACCTGCCAAAGGCTAAACAAATATCCATCATCTTGAGCTTCAAGAAAGAGGTAATACATTCAGGAGGCACTATGCTTGTTCTCTAGAAGCCTGTTTTAGATTTCAAAATGAAAGATTTCACACAATAAAGCAAAGTCTAAAATAGATGCCTATTTAGATATACATATAAAGGAGAAAGAAATGCTGATTGAATACAATTTCATATAATCGTAATACTTAAAATCGTTGAAAAGTTCAATTTTGTTTGAAATTGCTTTTTCTCTAGACTCTGTTGAAAATATTAAGCCTTGAACTGTTGTATTTGAATTACTCAAAGCTTTTCCAGGGAGCTGGTGTTCAATTTTAGTAACATAAAGAAAAAGGTTTTGCCTTAGTACTAGATGACTTTTCTTGAATCAACCGAACATCCAAATATGTCATCCAATTCAGTAAGAACTTGTACTTTATAATGGTTTTCATTGATGCTAGGATGGAAAACTTTCAGACTTTTAAAGACTGTAAATTAACTAAATTTGATAACAGTAATCCATCAAAATTTAGTTCCACACCAGCTGGCACTTGCCTTACATTTGGAGAGTTAATATTGTGAATCTTGTTTCTAACTACTAGATTTCCATGTCTCTACTTCCCCTTTGATGGAAAAGAATTGCTTATAAGAAGTAACAAAGTGTTCTTTATTCTGAGGAAACATTATTTCCACTACAATAAAAAACAAGCAAGGGTAAACCTTTATTTTAAATGTTACTCTATCTGTGGGCTTGACCTCACAATTTGCTGCTACTGCTGCTGCTAAGTTGCTTCAGTCGTGTCCGACTCTGTGCGATCCCATAGATGGCTGTCCCTGGGATTCTCCAGGCAAGAATACTGGAGTGGGTTGCCATTTCCTTCTCCAATGCATGAAAGTGAAAAGTCAAAGTGAAGTCGCTCAGTCGTGTCCGACTCTTAGCGACCCCATGGACTGGAGCTTACCACGCTCCTCCGTTCATGGGATTTTCCAGGAAAGAGTACTGGAGTGGGGTGCCATTGCCTTCCCCGATCTCACAATTTAGGTATCACCAAATAATACTTACCAATACATACATCGATCTTTCCTTTTATAGCAGCTTCATGCAGAGGGGTATAGTTCCAGTTATCCCTGGCATTTGGATCAGCTCCTTGGCACAGTAACAGACTCACAACCTCAGCATGGCCAAAAGAACACGCATTATGAAGTGGAATGAGACCGCCATCATCACGAGCATGGACATTAGCACCCATCTGTAATAAGTGTTCTACCACGTCCTTTCTTCCAAAACCTAGAAATAGGGAAAATATTTTATATTGTAAATCAGTTTTGTAAAAAGAACCATTAGAATTCCTTTAACAATAATATCAACAAATATGAACAACTGAAGTACCATGTTCTACAGCAAAAAGGTTAAAAAAAAAAAAAAAAGATGCCATTCAAATAGATTCTCTCATCTCACAGAACTGAGAACTAAGGAAGCTCGTCCTTTAGTTTGGGCAATTCCTTCCAAAAACATTTCTTCAACATGCTAGAAATGCAGGATGAATGAGTCAAGATTCCTGTCCAAGGCATTCACTTTCCTCTCAAAATCAGATGCATAAAATCCATTTCCATATTTTTAAATACCAATGAAAATCAAATCTAAGACAAAGCACAGCACTCAACATTACACTAGGGAAATTGGAGAAGAATATACGGATAACCAGAAATACATGGTGATAGTTTGGTTACAAGATATCTGAAAAGGAAGAACTAAAGATAATGCCATAATATCTACTCTTGGGACTGGTACCCAAACTAAATGATGGGTAGTTACAATTCAAATTTGGAATTACTGAGTTTGAGGGAATTTTAGGACAAACAAATGAGAATACAGGCTTTTGGAAATACAGAACCAGAACGCTGGTGAAAAGCATCACAACTTTCAGACAGAAAAATGGTGGGACTAGAGGGTGTTGTTAGAAGAGCCAGAAAAAAATCTAAAGCACTGTACAGACTAGGCAAACACTGGGAATGGTAAGAAACACCAAGAAAACACACTGTGGATGTTAAAGGGCCGCAACATTATGCCAAGTGCAGCATGATGAGGACTTAGTGAGAGAAGGAAAAATGGAAAAAACAGCCACTTTGACAATTTGAAAGTCATCATAGTACTGTGATGAAATTTTAAGCTACAATGCAATGGGTTAAAAAAAAAGATTACTGAAAACATTAGCATTTTTATCTTTACCAGCTTAATACTTTTATTAGTGATCTTTCCTTTCCTACTTTAAACTTTATTAGGACTTGCCAGCTAGGTACCACTGCCTCTATGCTATTACTTATCATGTAATGTTGTTAGAAAATGACATTTTAACAGTGGAAAGCAGTGATGGTCATATCTTCTTTCATTTTATGCATATATTAACTAAATAAATGAGAATTATGTGGAAAATAGAAACCAAAAAAAGATTTATTTCAATATATGTCCTTTACACTATCTTTAGAAATTCATTCACTCCAGGAAAGTAGGCCAAGAAAAAGTCTCCTGATTTATAGATTTGAGTAAAGCCTGCATGCAAATTCACATTTCCCTAATTAGTGCACTAACAATGTTTGAGAACTAATTTCCTTTCTTCACTAATAAATGAAGTAAAAACAAAAATTGGTATCAGCAAGAAAGTGGTGAAATGGAGTTGTGTTCATACACTGATAATGTGAATATGAATTGGTGCCACTCTTTTTTTTAAGGTTTTTTGATGTGGATCATCTTTAAAAAGGTCTTTATTGAATTTGTTACAACATTGCTTCTGTTTTATGTTTTGTTTTCTTGGTCTGGAGGCATGTGGGATCTTAGTTCCCTGACCAGGGACTGAACCCGCACCTCCTGTGTTGGAAGGAAAGTATTAACCACTGGACTATCAGGGGAGTCTCATGGTACCACATTTCAGAAAAATGTAGCATTATCATGAATACGCTTAAACAAATACACTCTCTGACTGAAAATACCACTTTTCAATTTTTATCATCTAAAAAATAATTTATCCATGGACAAACATTTTGCATCAAGAATGTTTATCATAATGTTATTTTCAGAAAATCATGGAGATTAAATGCCCAATAGTACTGTTACATAAATGATAAAATGACAGTTTTTGAATAAAACCATCTGTATTGAAAGGATGCTAGAACACTGTGAATGGACTTAATATCACTGAGCCATATATTTTAAAATGGAGAAAATGGCATTTTATTTTTAAACTACTTAAAATAAATAAAAATTTAAAATTTGTATTTTACCATAGTGAAAAAACAAAAAAGGTATAGACCAGCCACCCACCCCCCTCACAGATACACACACAATATTATAAAAAATTCCAACATAGAAAGGTGTTGCTTATACATCAATCAGTTCTCCTTCCATTCTTTCTCCGCCTTCTCTCCTTTCCTTTCTTTCTTGACTGTGCCATGCTGCATGTGGGATCTTCGTTCCCTGACAAGGGATCAAGCCTGCATTCCCTGCAGTAGAAGCATGAGTCTTAACCGTTGGGCCTCCTGGGAAGTCCCTCAATTAGCCTTTTGGATTGCAAATATATAAAACAAAATATAGGAGAAAAAAATATGATATTTGAAATATAGATGGATAGAAAATGAGACTAAATCACTAGGTACTAGAAATATGGAATTTTTTCTTTTCTATCTCTTTTCTTATTACATAAAACATAATTTTGCATAAAATATATGGGGAAGGCAATGGCACCCCACCCCAGTACTTTTGCCTGGAAAATCCCATGGACAGAGGAGCCTGGTAGGCTCCAGTCCACGAGGTCGCTAGGAGTCGGACACGACTGAGCGACTTCGCTTTCACTTTTCACTTTCATGCATTGGAGAAGGAGATGGCAACCCACTCCAGTGTTCTTGCCTGGAGAATCCCAGGGACGGAGCCTTGTGGGCTGCCGTCTATGGGATCGCACAGAGTCGGACACGACTGAAGCGACTTAGCAGCAGCAGTAGCAGTACACATGCAAGTTTAAAAAGGTGGAGATGAACAGCCAAAATCAGTAAAGATACATTTTATGTGTCAATTATGAAATCATCTAATTTGATCTTGTATTAAAATTCATTAAATCAATGTTACCCACAAAAAATTAATCCCCTATTTAAAGTACTGTAATTTAGAAAACCATACATAAAAAGCTTATCAAAACATATACTCTACCTGTACTATTAAGTACAATTCATAACTGGTCATTCGCCACTCTATCCATGTTTAATGCATATGCATTAATTACTTTTTAAACATAAAGAGAATTCATTACCTATGATGGTCATACAAGGCCTTTGTTTCATAACCAAGGTTTGTAGCAATTATCTCTGTAATTGATTTTTGGGGGGTTCTAAAGAACCAAAATAAAAATAATAATTAGGGCTGGTTCAAAGAACTACATAGAATTTGACCACAGAGTAACTTACCTATAATTAACTCATAGGAAATAGCTTCTAAGTGAAAGTATTACAGACCCACACAAGATTTTCAGTGTCCCATTCCACCAATCTAGCACATGCCAAAAAAAAGTTAAATTACAATTTTTAAAAGGAATAATGTTGCTACTTATACATATCTTTATGGCTTAGTATTGCTGCTGCTGCTAAGTCACTTCAGTCGTGTCCGACTCTGTGTGACCCCATAGATGGCAGCCCACCAGGCTCCCCCATCCCTGGGATTCTCCAGGTAAGAACACTGGAGTGGGCTGCCATTTCCTTCTCCAATGCATGGAAGTGAAAAGTGAAAAGGACGTCGCTCAGTCATGTCCGACTCTTAGCGACCCCATGGACTGCAGCCTACCAGGCTCCTCTATCCATGGGAGTCTCCAGGCAAGAGTACTGGAGTGGGGTGCCATTGCCTTCTCCAGGCTTTGTGTTACAAAGCACAAAAGAAAAACCAACGAACCATCTCTCTCTGAACCAACAGAGGCTGTTAAAAATCAAGAGAGTGTAATACTCTGATCTTTACCAACAAAACAGTATGTGCTATTAGAAAAGACTACCAAACTGAGAGTTGTACAAAAGGTATAATTTAACTTTTACAGAAAATTTCTTACAGAAAAATTTTTTTGCTTAAGTATATGCCTTATTCCTGAAAATAAAAATAGCAACAATAATGGTAAGTAGCTAACATTTAGTAAGCTCTTTTTTCTGACAAGAAGAATGCCAAATGCTTGACAAGTATTAGCTCCTGTGATAACATCCTGTGACAAGCATTTTCCTCATTTTATTGTTGAAGAATTCTTTCCCTCAGTTCTGATACTCATGAACTATACTTCCAAACACATATCTCAAATCTGCCTACTCCCCAGAGTCACCAGCTTGGTTTCAAGCTCCACAATCTCTTGTCTAGATTTCAGCACAAAAATCTTTTGTTGGTCTCTCTACCGTCACATCTGCTGCCTAACAATTCATCCTTAACAGAGCAGACATTGTGTCTCTCTTCAAGGCATGCATCAGAACAGGTCACTTTCCTGCTTAAAATTCTGCAATGGATTCCAATAACACACATAATAAAAGCCATGTTTGTTTAACTTATATGCAGAGTACATCATGAGAAATGCTGGACTGGAAGAAACACAAGTTGGAATCAAGATTGCTGGGAGAAATATCAATAACCTCAGATATGCAGATGACACCACCCTTATGGCAGAAAATGAAGAGGAACTAAAAGCCTCTTGATGAAAGTGAAAGTGGAGAGTGAAAAGGTTGGCTTAAAGCTCAACATTCAGAAAACGAAGATCATGGCATCTGGTCCCATCACTACATGGGAAATAGATGGAGAAACACTGGAAACAGTGCCAGACTTTCTTTTTCTGGGCTCCAAAATCACTGCAGATGGTGACTGCAGCCATGAAATTAAAAGACACTTGCTCCTTGGAAGGAAAGTTAGGACCAACCTAGATAGCATATTCAAAAGCAGAGACATCACTTTGCCAACAAAGGTTCGCCTAGTCAAGGCTATGGTCTTTCCTGTGGTCATGTATGGATGTGAGAGCTGGACTGTGAAGAAGGCTGAGTGCCGAAGAACTGATGCTTTTGAACTGTGGTGTTGGAAAAGACTCTTGAGAGTCCCTTGGACTGCAAGGAGATCCAACCAGTCCATTCTGAAGGAGATCAGCCCTGGGATTTCTTTGGAAGGAATGATGCTAAAGCTGAAACTCCAGTATTTTGGCCACCTCATGCAAAGAGTTGACTCATTGGAGAAGACTCTGATGCTGGGAGGGATTGGGGGCAGGAGGAGAAGGGGACGACAGAGGATGAGATGGCTGGATGGCATCACTGACTCAATGAATATGAGTCTGAGTGACCTCCAGGAGTTGGTGATGGACAGGGAGGCCTGGCATGCTGCAGTTCATGGGGTCGCAAAGAGTTGGACACGACTGAGCGACTGATGTGATCTGATCTGATCTGATGCCCTAACAAGTGAGTTGGCCACTCTCACCTCTCCTATCTCATTGAGCTTTACTAACCCTGTCTTTCACTTTCTGTTCCCTGGATATGACTAACTTATTTCAGCCTAGAGGACTTGGTACTTGCTGTGTTTTCTGCCTGAAGACTCAGATCTTCACATGCCTAGCTCCTTCTGTCATCCGATTCTCAGCCCAAAGGCAACAACTTGGAGAGACTCTAATTACTCAAGGTCAGTCTACCCACCCACCCACACACATTCATTCAACATTGTTTTCAACATGAGTTCTTTGTATATTTTGGACATTAACCTTTTAACAGAAACATCATTCACGAATGCCTTATTCCACTTAGTAGGTTGCTTTGTCATTTTTGTTGATGGTTTCCTTCACTACGCAGAGGCCTTTTAGTTCAATGTAGTCTACTTATTTTTGCTTTTGTTGCTTTGCTTTTGGTGTCAGAGTCAAAAAATCATCACCAAGAGCTATGTCAAGGAGATTTCACCTATGTTTTCTTCTAGGAGATTTATGGTTTTAGGTCTTACACTAAGGTCTTTAATCCATTTTGAGTTAATTTTTGTGTATGGTGTAAGATAGTGGTCCAGTTTCACTCTTTTGCATGTGGATGTCCATTCTCCCAACACCTTTTATTAAAGAGACTGTCCATTCCTCATTGTATATTCTTGGTTCCTTTGTCATAAATTAATTGACCATATATGAATGGGTTTATTTCTGGGCTCTCTATTCTGTCCATTGAGCTATATGTCTTTTTTTATGCCAATATCATACTGTTTTTATTAAGTTAGCTTTGTTATATAGTTTGAAATCAGAGAATGTGATATCTTCAGCTTTGTTCTTCCTTCTCAAGATTGCTTTGGCTACTTGGAGTCTTTGGTGTGATGCCATGCATATATGAGAACTGTTTTGTTCTATTTCTGTGAAATATACCATTGGGATTTTTATAGGGGTTGCATGGAATCTTTATTGCTATATCGTAGTACAGACATTTAACAATTTTAATTCTTTAATCCATGAGCACAGAATATCTTTCCATTTATTTGTCTTCTTCAATTTCTTTCATTAGCATCTTTCAGTATACAGGTCTTCATTTCCTTGATTAAATTTACCCTAGGTATTTTATTCTTTTTTTACACTTCTAAATGGGATTGTTCTCTTAATTTCCTCTATTAGTTCATTATTAGTGTAAAAAAAGCCTACAGATTTTTATATATTGATTTTATATCCTGCAACTTTATTGAATTTTCTTATTTAAACCTTTTTGATAGAGCCTTCAAGTTTTTCTATATAGTATCATCTGCAAATATGACAATTTTATTTCTTTTTTAATCTGGATGACTTTTCTTTTTCTTGTGTAATTGCTCTGGCTAGGATTTCTAATGCTATGTTGAATAAAAGTTGCAAGAGTAGATACACTTATATTGTTTCTGATCTTAAAGAAAACGCTTTTGTCTTTTCACCATTGAGCATGATGTTAGCTATGGACTTGTCACATATGGCCTCTATTATGTTGACATATGTCCTTTTCTAGAATTAATTCTGGAAGTTGCAAATTTAGAATAGTGAGTCTTCTAATCCATGTGTATGATATACCTTTCCTTCAATTCAGATCTCATATGTACTTCTGTTTTGTGTTTTTCTCCATTAATACCCTATTTTTCAAGGATTATTGGGTATTTTAAGGTTTTTGTTGCTTTGGCAGTGAAACGGGCATTGGTGCATTAGGGGAAGTCAGTAAAACCAGATGGCACAGAACCTCTGAGTCATAAATAATCAATCTGAATTTGAGTAGGGCAAGCAAGTAGCAATAAAAAGTTCACCCTGATGAACTGTTCAACTAAACTAAGTTTTATGAAACTCTTTTATAAATTTTAGCATTTTCTTTCCCCTAAAGAGTGTGAGAGACAATTATATTATTTTACATACCCAGAAAGCTTAAAAAATATATTATTTGGAAAGTATTGTACTGGCACTATGAGGAAAACCTAAATTGATAACACATTATCTATACCCAATATACATAACAATTTTCTTATTCTAATGTCAGAGTTTCAATTAAAGTCTCTCAAAAATGTTTCAATAGCAAATGTAAGGTCATTGCTATCTATTCACTAGGCCTGAGTTTAGAGACAGAAAATTGTTTCACTTGTGTTCAGCATTTTAAACTGCTTAAAATTAAAGCCTCAAAGGAACAACCTCAGGCAATATTAAATCTTGTAACTAACAACTATGCATTCTAAAATTTAATAGAAGGAGAAAAACCTAAGGTACCTGGAGCATTTAAAAGTGATGTTTTTTTATTTATAGTAGCAAAATCATAGCCTAAAGACATTTTCGACCTAACTGGATTGTCAGCAAAGCAACAAGGCTGTACATCATTTGAACTGCTAAATTCATTGATCTATACTTATAAAACCAACGAGAAAATTTATATCACATCTCTTACATTTATTTTATAATTTTTTTATACAAAAAAATTGTACCCAAAAGACTCTCAAAGTAACAATAAAATATGTTTGGAACTGTCTAGAAAAACAATTCATGAACTTTTATATATATATATGTATTATATCTATTTTAATGACACAGAAGAAATAACAGAAAATTACGAAAGATAAAATGTTAATTGGTGACAGATGTGTTCACTGTTTTCGCTAAAATCATTAGGAAGAACTTGAACCTTAAATATCAGAATAACCTGCTTACTTTCTTAAGCATACCAATCCATTTCGACCCCCCAGAAAACAAAAAAAAACAAGGCTCTTACAATGACAATAAAATTACTTTCAATGAAACAAAATTCAGCCATGAGACATTTATGCAATAGCTGAAAGGTTTCTAAAGTAACTTTTCTTTCCCAGCCAACAAACTTATTCACCAATTTACCAGTAGTTCAGGTATCTGTGAGCATCTCTAAAGTCTATTAAGCACAGTGATTTTAACTGTACTGAATTAAAAATCAATAAATGATGTTGGGAAAATTGGATGGCTACAGGCAAAAGAACCAAAGTGAACTACTTTCTCACGCTATGTACAAAAATAAATTCAAAATGGATTAGAGACTTAAATGTAAGACTTGAAACCATAAAGCTTCTAGAAGAAAATATTGGCAGTGCACTCTCTGACCTCAGTCTTGGCAATATTTTGGGGTTATGACTCCTCAGGTGAGAGAAACAAAAGCAAAAATAAACAAGTGAGACTACATCAAACTACACAGTTTTGCACAATGAAGGGAACTATCAACAAAATGAAAGGCCACCTACTGATTGGAATATTTGCAAATGATGTATTTGATAGGGGGTTAATATCAAAAATATACAATGAACTTATACAACTCAACACCAAAAAAAAAAAAAAACACTCAATTTTAAAAATGGGTAGAGGATCTGAACCTTTTTCCAAATAAGACGTACAGATGATCAAGAAACACATGAAAGATGTTCAACTCCTTATTTATCAGGAAAATACAAATCAAAACCACCTCACACCTCTTGGGATGACCATTATCATCCCAAGATGATGTCTTTATTATCAAAAAGACAACAAATAGTAAGTGCTGGTGAGGATGTGGAAAAAAGGGAACTGCTGTGTAGTGTTGATGGGAATGAAAACTCGTGTAGTCACTATGGAAAATTGTATGGAGGTTCCTCAAAGAAAAAACCTACTAGACAATCCAGCAATTCCACTTCTGGGTATTTTTCTGAACAAAACTAAAATACTAATTCAAAAAAATATCTTTTTTGCACCACTATGTTCACTGCATTATTCGTGGGTCAATTGTATTTAAAAAGTAAACAAACTCAGAGAAAGAGATCAGATTTGTGGTTATCAGAGATGGGGTAGGGGTGCAGGAGGGGGAACTGAATAAAGATTGTCAATACAGACAAGTCCAGCTATGAGTAAATAGGAAGGATGTAATGTGCAACAGAACAAAAACAGTTACAACTGCTCCACATTACACATGAAAGACGTTGGGAGTAAATGCTAAGCATTCTCATCACAAGGAAAAAACATTTGTTTCTTTTTCATTTTATATTTATATGAGATGACAGATATTCACTATACTTACTCTGGTAATCATTTCATGACATACATAAATCAATCATTATGCCATATATCTTAAAAACTATACAGTGTGATAAAGTAAATTTTATCTCAATAAAACTAGAAGGAAAAAAAGCCTGACTCACACCTGTATCTTGGCTGATGTGCAGGAGACAGCCTCAAAATTAGGAGCATACTCAGCAGAGCAGATTCATTTCAACATGATGGTAGTTCTATTTTTTTAAAGTTTTCAGTTTCACTACATTTTATGGAGGAAATTATGGGTTTCCTCGGTGGCTCAGTGGTAAAGAAACCTGCAACGCAGGAGCTGCAGGAGACACAGGTTCGATCCTAGGTCGGGAAGATCTCCTGGAGGAGGGCGCTGGCAACCCACTCCAGTATTCTTGCCTAGAGAATCCCATGGACAGAGGAGCCTGGTGGGCTACAGCCCACAGAGTCGCAAAGAGTTGGTCACTACTAAAGCGACTTAGAACACATGCACGTGTGGAGGAAATTACATGCCACAATATTATGCTCTAAACTGGGAGGTAGGGGAAGTCTTGTGATAATTCTTTAAAATGTCAAAGGTTTTCTATGCACTGGGTTAAATTTACGCAGTCTAATATACACAGATCCCTGATACCTATTAGATTTCTGCTTACTTTATAAGAAATGTTCTATGACAAAGAAACATATTTTCTACTTAACATTCAAACTCATTATTACTTCCTTTTCTAATTTCAATTTTAACTATATCAGCTTTTAAATAAAGAACTATTTTACATTTCATTAGATCAGAAGTCATGGTTAAGCAAAAGGGAGTATATTCCCTGTTACTTCTAAAATAACAGTTTATAAAGCCAACTGCAAAATGACTTCTATAAAGCAATAAAGTTGCATATATTTTTCATTTGTCAAAGGTGGATTCTGACCAATTTAATTTCTCCATCTTACAGAATCTGATTTAGAAAGGAAAACATTTATAGTTAGATAGAAGAAAAGATGTATGGCATTAGGAAGCACTAAAAAAGGAAGTATTTCATTAGGAAGCAGGAGAAAAACGCAATGGCACCCCACTCCAGTACTCTTGTCTGGAAAATCCCATGGATGGAGGAGCCTTGTGGGCTGCAGTTCATGGGGTCGCTAAGAGTCGGATACGACTGAGCGTCTTCACTTTCACTTTCCACTTTCATGCATGGGAGAGGAAAATGGCAACCCACTCCAGTGTTCTTGCCTGGAGAATCCCAGGGATCGGGGAGCCTCGTGGGCTGCCGTCTATGGGGTCGCACAGAGTCGGACACGACTGAAGTGACTTAGCAGCAGCAGAAAAATGTATGTTTTCCCCCAAAACACTGGGAAAAAACACCAAAAGCGAAAGGATAAGACACGAATCCCAGATGCCAGTTTAAACAACAACAAAAATACAAAACAAACAAACAAAAACACAGTAAGAAATCACAGGTCCTTGGGAAGGGAAAAAAAAAAAGCTGAGTGCCACTGTGGGAAGAAACATTAGCTTAACTGCAGATGATCGGTCACCCTGGTTAGGACAGAGAACAGAGGCAAGTGATCTGTGTCCTTCCCCCTCACCTCTGCCACACTGTCCCCTGTGCTACAGCAGAACATGAGTTTGGTATCTCCAGTGCACCTCTAGCCAAAAGAGAAGGGACAATACGAGGCAGAACAGTGGAACCTGGCTGAGGTGGGAAGCAAAGGACATGCCTACAGGACAGAAGAGAGTCAGGGGAATCCTGAGCACCTAAGATGGCATCACATCCAGGGCCTCTCTACCCTGACACATGCCCTTATTTGTCTAAAACCACGTGGAGAACCAAAACTAGAACCCCAAACTCATCCTCTCAAATGCAATACTGGCACAAGTAGCTGTCATTTCCAAGTGATTATAAACTCACGGCAGAAAATAATAGGATGTCTGAGAAGTGCAAGCACCATGACCGAATAAATGAAAGCAGAATTAATAGACCAAAAAAAAGATATTTAAAATCGGCAAATTAAGTGTTGCCAGTGAAAAACTGGAGAATACTGAAAACACGAGAACAAAAATCTATCAAGTAAAACCAACTGGAAATATTACCATGAAAAACATAATAGGAGAAATGAAGGATATAATAAGTTGACTGGATAATAGTGGAACTGAAGGAAAGAATTCCTGAGGAAAAACCGATTGATGAACTCCCAAAAAACATCGGAGAAGGAGAAACTGAAGTAAAGGAGAGGAGAGAGAGGCGAGACAGAGGAGTGGAAGAGAGGAAGGATACAATGTAGAAATAATGACAGGACATCTCCTAATTAAAGGAAAATGCAAAATTCCAGATTAATAAGAGTTCTGCTGCTGCTGCTAAGTTGCTTCAGTCGTGTCCGACTCTGTGTGACCCCAGAGACGGCAGCCCACCAGGCTCCCCCATCCCTGGGATTCTCCTGGCAAGAACATTGGAGTGGGTTGCCATTTCCTTCTCCAAAGCATGAAAGTGAAAAGTAAAAGTCAAGTCGCTCAGCCGTGTCCAACTCTTAGTGACCCCATGGACTGTAGCCTACCAGCCTCCTCCATCCATGGGATTCTCCAGGCAAGAGTATTGGAGTGGGGTGACATTGCCTGAGTACCAAATAGGATGGATGAAAAAATACAAATTATCAGACTACTCCAGACCAACTGAATGAGAAGCAGTGGGGGTGTGGCCTAGCAACCTGCCTTAACAAGGCCTTCCCGGTGACTCTGATACAAAGTTTGAGAACCACTGAGCTAGTGCTTCTGGAAGTTATAACCCTCTGAAAATTACATGTAAGTTTGATGTTTAAATATATATTTCAGAGGAAATGTCCATATATATTATCAGATTCTCAAAAAAAAAAAAAAAGTTAGCAAAATTAAGAACTATTTGTATTAGCTCAACAGTTTTCAAAGTGTGGTCTGTGGACCCATGGTGGTTCCAGAGACCCTTTCTGGGGGGATCTGAGAAGTCAAAACCATTTACAAAATAGTATTAAGATAGAGCTCATGATAACCCAAAAGCAACAGTAGGTAAAACTGCTGACACCTTGACATGAACCAAAACACTGGCACCAAGCAGTCATTGTATTCTGTAGCGTTGACATACGTGGACACATATTAGTCACTGCATTCTTCACCATCAGACCCTCATAATTTTTTAAAAAACCCACCAGCTTCACTTAAGAGTATTCTTCATAAAACAAAAGTTGCTTCTTTTTTTAAAAAAAGTCTACCACAGAAGAAAAAAGTTGCAAGTCCACACAAACAAGCCAGTAAATCATCTGCCATCAACCATTAGTTTAGTTTGTGTTATACCAAAAAGGCAAAAAGGAAAGGAAAATTTACAACACTTTATTTCCTTTTTTTGTACAATTAAAAAATTCACAAACCTTAATTCAAAAGGGAACTGACACATTCCAAGAAAACACTCAAAAAAAAAAAAAGGTTTAAACTCACACTGCTCTCATTTTAATTTTAAACATAGACTCCTGAACCAACAGGCAAAGCAAGTTTCTACTTGACAAAGGTCCCAGCACCTCACTCTAGGGAAAAGCAATTCTGAATATCTGATGAAGCCTTTTAAGGAAAACCCAGTAGGCACACAAAAACAAAACACTCATAACTTTCCTCAATTATTCAAAATTAAATAACTTTTAGAACATGAACCTCAAAGTTATCTTGAGCACCTGGGCTTTAGTATAAATAGCCCAGAAACCCATGCTGCTGCTGCTGCTAAGTCACTTTAGTCGTGTCCAACTCTGTGTGACCACATAGATGGCGGCTCACCAGGCTCCTCCGTCCCTGAGATTCTCCAGGCAAGAACACTGGAGTGGGCTGCCATTTCGTTTTCCAATGGATGAAAATGAAAAGTGAAAGTGAAGTCGCTCAGTCATATCCGACTCTTAGTGACCCCATGGACTGCAGCCCACCAGGCTCCTCCGTCCATGGTATTTTCCATGCAAGAGTACTGGAGTGGGGTGCCATTGCCTTCTCCTCAATTCTTATTATGAACCCACATTGATGATACAGGTGTTAGGCTCCCCCAAGATCAGGCCTACCTTTCTGAGTGTTCCTGTCAGAAGAATAAACATAGACCAAGGCAACTTCAAGTACCCTGACATAGGGGAAAAATGAGATTTTAAGAGGCTCTTGTGTCTTCAATTGTATCTCTCACATATTTTACAACCAACTACTCAAAACATTTCTTTGTCCAAGAAGCAAAACCAGGCTATTAAATACATTTATGAATAAGTTACTCTAGTGTTTTCACCTGCATTTCATTGCAAGAGTGATGATGATGTTTATTCCTTTCTAAGACCTAACACTAAAATGAAACGCATTTGCTTAGCATTCCTCTATCACTTTTCTTCTCCTGGGCTCTAAGTTGAAGATCCAACTATTTTTTTTTTTAAACATATCTATGCTCACAACTCAGAGAAGGCAATGGCACCCCACTCCAGTACTCTTGCCTGGAAAATCCCATGGATGGAGAAGCCTGGAGGGCTGCAGTCCATGGGATCGCTGAGGGTCGGACACGACTGAGCGACTTCACTCTCACTTTTCACTCTCATGCACTGGAGAAGGAAATGGCAACCCACTCCAGTGTTCTTGCCTGGAGAATTTCAGGGACAGGGGAGCCTGGTGGGCTGCCGTCTATGGGGTCACAGAGAGTCGGACACGACTGAAGTGACTTAGCATAGCATAGCATAGCATGCTCACAACTTGGCCCTTAAAGATATATCATCCAGATGTATTTCTTTGGTCTTTAAACTGCCAAAGAATCATGTCTGGTTTGGAAGAAAGGCATACCTAGCCTGTGACCTAGTCAGTTCCTTGCGAAATAAAGGGATGCCTGCGGGGAGGAAAAAAAGGCAGATGACTAGACTAAGCCTCTCTTCATGAAAACTTCTATGTAAAAAGACTATGAGGAAGACATATGACCTATAAAATGCCCTTAGCACGATGTCTCTGGTTCAGGCTCCTAGAAAGCAGCAATGTAGGCTATATAAACTAAGATATTAATATAAAATTATGTTTCTTAATTTAAATGCTATGCCTGTAAGAGATGATCCTGCAAACCTTCCTGTGAGACTTTATTCTAGGTCAGAGTTCCATGTCCAACATGAAAGGACAAGGTGAGTTACCCTCAAGGTTCAGGCTTCTATTTTTATCCTTGATTATTTAGCAATTAATTTCTCTAAAAATGAGCAGTAAAAAAAAAAATGAGGTCAAATTCCATACAGAGTTTTCATAAGAATGTGAGCAGGGTAACACCTCTATCAGCAATATAGACTAGAAGAAAATGCCCCCCACAAAAAACAAAATTAGGATCTACTATTTCAATATTAGCTAAAAGACAATATGAAAAAGATGTAAGATATGAAAGACTAGTATATATGTGAGTTAGAATAAGATGATGGAACTCAGAAATAACTCAAAATAAAAAAGTATTTCAGAAGTAAAGACTAAATAAGAAGGAAAACAAAAGTGAAAAAAAAATACACACAATGCCTATGACAGGGATTAGCAAACTAAAATTCATGTGCCAAATCTGGCCATCACCTTTTTTTATAAATAAAGTTTTATTGGAACATAACTATACCATTCATTTTATGCATTGTCTATGGATACTTTTATGGCACAAAAGCAGAGGTGACCAGTTGACACAGTTGAAACAGAGATCACACAGGGCATGAAGCCTAAAATCTTTACTGTCTGGCCATATATATATAAAGTTTCCTAACTCCTGCTTCATGAGAAATGAAAGGTAAAAGTGGAAATCTTTTAAAAGAAATAAGGATATATTTTCTTTTTTTGGGTGGTTCAGATGGTAAAGAGTCTGTCTGCAATGTGGGAGACTGGGTCTGATCTCGGGGTTGGAAAGATCCCCTGGAGAAGGAAATGGCAACCCACTTCAGTATTCTTGCCTGGAATATTCCAAGGACAGAGGAATCATGGGGTCACAAAGAGTCAGACAGGACTGAGCGACTAATACTTTCACATGCATAAGTTTATATATCTAACAATGGCAGTAAAATTATGAAAACATAAACGATATAAAAATTGTTACAAGAAAAAAGTAAAATTACATTATTCTTTTTTGCAAAGGATGGAAAACATAACTATACACTGTTCTGTTGTACTAATGCACAGAAATAATTTTAACTGAACATATACAATGTTTGTAAGTTTCAGGTATATAGCACACTGATTCAGTTATATATATATATGAATAACTAAGTTTTATATATATATATAAAAGGGGCCTCCCTGGTGGCTCAGATGATAAGGAATCTGCCTGCCCAGATTCCTGACCTACACCTGGAATCTCGAACCACAGAAAATAAAATATGCTTGTTATTTGAAGCTACTAAGTGTTGGGGTGAAAAGCGGAAGTGTTAGTCACTCAGTCGAGTCTTACTCTTTGTGACCGCATGGACTGTAGCCTGCCAGGCTCCTCTGTTCATGGGGATTCTTCAGGCAAGAATACTGGGGTGGGTTGCCATTCCCTTCTCCAGGGGATCTTCCTGACCCAGGGATCAAACCTGGGTCCCCTACATTGCAGGCAGATCCTTTACCATCTGAGCTATCAGGGGAAATCAGGGAAGTGCTGGGATAGCTTCATACACATTAGGAAATACAGTTACTAATATGCCAGCAAATTTGGAAAACTCAGCAGTGGCCACAGGACTGGAAAAGGTCAGTTTTCATTCTAATCCCAAAGAAAGGCAATGCCAAAGAATGCTCAAACTCCCGCACAATTGCACTCATCTCACACGCTAGTAAAGTAATGCTCAAAATTCTCCAAGCCAGGCTTCAGCAATAGGTGAACCGTGAACTTCCTGATGTTCAAGCTGGTTTTAGAAAAGACAGAGGAACCAGAGATCAAATTGCCAACATCCGCTGGATCATGGAAAAAGCAAGAGAGTTCCAGAAAAACATCTATTTCTGCTTTATTGACTATGCCAAAGCCTTTGACTGTGTGGATCACAAGAAACTGTGGAAAATTCTGAAAGAGATGGGAATACCAGACCACCTGACCTGCCTCTTGAGAAACCTATATACAGGTCAGGAAGCAACAGTTACAACTGGACATGGAACAACAGACTGGTTCCAAATAGGAAAGGGAGTATGTCAAGGCTGTATATTGTCACCCTGCTTATTTAACTTATATGCAGAGTACATCATGAGAAACGCTGGGC
The DNA here is from genome assembly GCA_935064755.1 of Tragelaphus eurycerus. NCBI lineage: Eukaryota > Metazoa > Chordata > Mammalia > Artiodactyla > Bovidae > Tragelaphus > Tragelaphus eurycerus. The sequence continues at coordinate 1,654,618 of CAKXYN010000034.1, read as the reverse complement.
TGGAAGAAGCACAAGCTGGAATCAAGATTGCCAGGAGAAATATTAATAACCTCAGATATGCAGATGACACCACTCTTATGGCTGAAAGTGAAGGGGAACTAAAAAGCCTCTTGATGAAAGTGCAAGAGGAGAGTGAAAAAGTTGGCTTAAAGCTCAACATTCAGAAAACGAAGATCATGGCATCTGGTCCAATCACTTCATGGGAAATAGATGGGGAGACAGTGGAAACAGTGTCAGACTTTATTTTTGGGAGCTCCAAAATCACTGCAGATGGTGACTGCAGCCATGAAATTAAAAGACGCTTACTCCTTGGAAGGAAAGTTATGACCAACCTAGATAGCATATTCAAAAGCAGAGACATTACTTTGCCAACAAAGGTTCGTCTAGTCAAGGCTATGGTTTTTCCAGTAGTCATGTATGGATGTGAAAGTTGGACTGTGAAGAAGGCTGAGCGCCGAAGAATTGATGCTTTTGAACTGCGGTGTTGGAGAAGACTCTTGAGAGTCCCTTGGACTGCAAGGAGATCCAACCAGTCCATTCTGAAGGAGATCAGCCCTGGGATTTCTTTGGAAGGAATGATGCTAAAGCTGAAACTCCAATACTTTGGCCACCTCATGAGAAGAGATGACTCATTGATTCTGGGAGGGACTGGGGGCAGGAGGAGAAGGGGACAACAGAGGATGAGGTGGCTGGATGACATCACTGACTCGATGGAAGTGAGTTTGAGTAAACTCTGGGAGTTGGTGATGGACAGGGAGGCCTCGCATGCTGCGAGTCATGGGGTCGTAAAGAGTTGGACACGACTGAGCGACTGAACTGAATATAGTAAGGCTTTAATAATTACTAATATAGTCCTACTGATTTGCCCAATTTAAAAAAAGGGTAAGTGGACTTTATGAAAAAATATAAATGGCAGATAAACACATGGAAAGGTCAGGGAAATGCAAAATAAAACCAGAATGAGATACTACACATTCTCATCAGACTGGTTAAAATGAAAGCAACAGAAAACATTAAATGTTGGCAAAGATATGGAACAGTGGGAACTCTTGTATGTTGTTAATGGGGATGTAAAATGGCACATCTACCTTGAGAAAAGGTCTGGGAGTTTCTTATAAAACTTACAATTTCCCTACCCTAAAGCCCAGCAATTTCAATACAAGGTACTGAGAAAGATCTATGTTCTCAAAAAGAATTTTACAAGAATGAGCATAACAGCTTTATTCATAATAGTCAAAAATTGAAAATAGCCTAAGGGTCTAAAAGTAGGGATAAACCAAACTGAAGGTATAAACCAAATGTAGCATGCTCATATAATGAAGTACCTACTACTGATACAAGTTAGATCAAAAGCATTATGTTTAGCAAAAGAAAAGTCTTACCAAAAAAGGAAATATTGCCTAATTCCATTTATATGAACTTCTAAAACAGGCAAGTCGATCGATAGTGGAAAAAAGTCAGAACAATGTGTCTGCTGGGAGGGGAGGGGTAGGGATAGAGGGAAACAACATAAAGGAACTTTCTGAATTATCTAGAACGATTTGGACTATACAGGTATTTGCATTTGTCAGAATTCTGTGAATATAACATGTAAGATTTGTACAGATTTTATATGAAAAGACAAATCTTTAAACAAACACTAAACTCTGGATAATGATATGTATACTGGTGTATTTACGGGCAGCTGCACAAATGTCTACAATTTACACATCATAAAAAGAATACTGATGTTAAAGGAAAATATAAGCAGACAGGTATATAACAGAAATCAGACAGTATTTTTAACCGATGGACGTATTCCTCTATGGTTGCAGTCTGCTTGTTACCAACTTACTACTACTGAGAGACACTTCTACATAACACCTTCATATAACTACTTTCCTCTTTCAATCATTTGCTTCCAAAGAGTAGTACCATTAATCCAAAAGAAAGAGACACTTTGTACACCTGTCTGAGTAGTACCATTAATCCAAAAGAAAGAGACACTTTGTACACCTGTCTAAGTAAAAGTTCTGTGTAAACTTTTTTAAAGTGGTACCTTAACCAAAGTATAAGATGTTGAGAAAAGACTAAGTAAAACATAATTTAGTTTGCAGCCAACAATTTTAAGTCTGAGAAGATATTTATGAAGCTAGCTCCTTTTCTTCTAGTATCAAATCGGACCTTTCCTAAACCCTGAGGCAAAAACATTTGCTATAATCAAGGACTATGAGTGAGTGAAGTCACTCAGTCGTGTCTGACTCTGCGATTCTGTGGACTGTAGCCCACCAGGCTCCTCCGTCCATGGGATTATCCAGGCAAGAATACTGGAGTGGGTTGCCATTTCCTTCTCCAGGGGATCTTCCCAACCCAGGTCTCCCGCATAGCAGGCAGACGCTTTAACTTCTGAGCCACCAGGGAAGAAGTATAATCAAGGACTTTGCCAGATAATGTATAGAAAGACTCCCATTCCAGAACTGAAGTGTTCTGACTCAATTTTCTACCTACTGATGGGCAACAACAGTCTAGAGAACAGTGTTTTGTTTTGTTCTTTTTTAAACAGAATTGAAACAGTGGAAACAGTGAAGGAGATGGAAGTAGGGGGACAAGTATGGACATGATGGAAAAAATTAAGAGAAACAGAAATGAGTCAGGCAATCTCTACACGGTTAATGTGCGTTGAGGGAGATATCTCTCAAATCAAAAGAAAGCACAAAACTCCCATACATATTTTGTTGATTTTGATATTGAAGTACCCTATATCACAAGTCCTAGTCAAGTCATATGTTAACTAATGCTCACCATTAAAGTAACCAGGAAGCCTACTTCAAAATTTCTTCAGTTTAAAGTAAATACCATGAAATTTCAGAAATCAATGCTTCATTAAACACTTTTTTCGTTGTTGTTTTTTCATAAATACCTTATCCGAACTTTTCTTTAAAAAGAAAACTCATCAGAATATACTGGTCCTTTAACAAAAATATGTCATTACTAAGAATTGAATTCAGGAGATACATCACTCTAAATTGATCCTATTTCAACAGCTTTGACAGTCCTTTGAACAACCAAGGTCAAGCATCTTATTTGTTAAAGTATTATATAAACTCTGCGGCGGCTGCTGCTACTGCTACTAAGTCACTTCAGTCGTGTCCGACTCTGTGCGACCCCATAGATGGCCTCCTACCAGGCTCCTCTGTCTCTGGGATTCTCCAGGCAAGAACACTGAAGTGGGCTGCCATTTCCTTCTCCTGGATCACTTTAATATAATCATTTTAAGAAGGTATCAGAAGCAGTACTGTAAGACTCTATACCAATAGTGGAAACTAAAGATTATGTTTCTAGTTGTGGACATTATTAATACTGTCTCTAAGACACATTTAACAATTATCACAGTCCAAAGTGGGATGGAGAAGGAAATGGCAACCCACTCCAGTGTTCTTGCCTGGAGAATCTCAGGGACGGGGAGCCTGGTGGGCTGCCGTCTATGGGGTCGCACAGAGTCGGACACGACTGAAGCGACTTAGCAGCAGCAGCAGCAAAGTGGGATAGAAAGGATTCTTAACTCTGCTGTTGGAAAGAATTATGGTTTAAAAAAAGGCATAAGGATTTAAATATGAATATGACTTCACACCACTTCAAAGAGCCTTAAAAATGATTTCATTTCATTCTATAGAACTATACTTATTTTTAAACAGAAATAAAGGCATTAATTAACATTCTTTCTTCCCATCTTTGCTTGTCTAGCTTGGACTCATCCTTTAAATCCTTGCTTTAAAACATCTCTTTATCTAGAAAGACTTCTTTAAATGATCTAAAATCAGGACAAACGTCCTTACTGCCTGCTCCAAAAGAGAATAGTTTACTTTTCCTATCACTCTAGGACACTTTGTGGGGTTTTTGTTATTGTTGCTTTAGTTTTCTCCACTAGACTGTAAGCTCCATAAGGGTAAGGACAACTGACCACTTCAAAACTGTGTCAATATTTAACACCAAGCTATGATAAGCTATCAGCTCACTTGGTAAAGAATCCGCCTACAATGCAGGAGATCCCATTTTGATTTCTGTGTCAGGAAGATCAGCTGCAGAAGGGATAGGCTACCCACTCCAGCATTCTTGGGCTTCCCTTGTGGCTCAGCTGGTAAAGAATCTACCTGCAATGTAGGAGACCTGGGTTCAGTCCCTGAGTTGGGAAGATCCCCTGGAGAAGGGAAAGGCTACCCACTCCAGTACTCTGGCCTGGAGAATTCTATGGGGTTCTGTAAAGTCCATAGGGTCCCAAAGAGCTGGACACGACTGAGTGATTTTCATATCTTAAGTAATAAAAGATTTGTGGAACACTGGAATTACAATTTTTAAATCTTTCCATCCAAGGCATGGTACCAATTTCCTATCTTTAAAACAGCTCTTCCATGACATTCAGTGACTAGCATTCCAATCAAGTAATAGTCAATTGAGAATCACTTTTAATTACCAAGCTTGGCATGAAGAAGACTAAATTAAACAAAGCTTTAATGCTATGAACACAAACATGAGACACAGTAAATTGACTAGTGTTATGCTTTTACACCATAGACAGTTTCACTGTTTTTGTTCCCTTTTCCACACAGAACTAAAACAGATTATTTTTTTTTCCCTAAATAAGCCAGTTCAAGATTAGGGTCTCATAACTACAACATAATTACAGGACTGTTTCACTGTTTGTCTTCTAGCTTAGCTGGGTATACATAAAACTCTAAAACAGAATAAAAAGTAACTACCGTGGCAAACAGAAGATGTGACTTGGGAGATAAGCACTATTTTATTTGTGACTAATCCTAAATATTACAAAAATTAATGTGACTATCATCTGCAAGTGATTACTTACAATGCAGCATGATTCCTGTCAATGAAAAATGACAAGATTCATGAAACGTGTTCTAATAGCAAAATTTGGAATAAAGTCTACAAAGGCAGTCTTGCTTCATTTATTATAGATCTTTCATCCTGCCTTAAAAAAAGAAATGATTTCATCTAAAATAAGCAACACTTGTGAGCATCTGTCCACTTAAATAGGAACCTGATTTTGATTCAATTCACTACATTCCTAATACTTGATGTTCAGTTGCTAACCCATGTCTAACTCTTTGTGACCCTGCAGACTGCAGCATGCCAGGCTTCCCTGTCCTTCACTATTTCCCCAGTCTGCTCAAACTCAAGTCTATTGTGTCGATGATGCCATCCAACCCTCTCACCCTCTGTCGCCCCATTCTCCTCCTGCCTGCCCTCAATCTTTCCTAATAGTAGAGTCCACATTCCCAGCGATCTAATAATGATTTCCTGTATTTCTCACATTGCTGACCATGACTCATTAATGGGATAACAAACAGCATTTGCAAGAAAGGAAATGGATTAGGATATAAAATATCAGAGTACAACACATGTAGCAAGGCAAAGAACTGTTTCCTGAAACTTTTGATTCACTTTGCATGTTACAAAATAAAATTTATTGCTAAGTATGGGCTGCAAAAAAAAAAAAATGTGTGAACATTACTCTTGGAGTGTATATGTCCCCAATTACTTCTTCTCCCCAAACACTGCCAAAGTGAAAACTCCATAAAAATTACTCACAAAAATGAAAAGTGATCTTAAACCAAGTGTAATTGTTTAACCTGGACTTCACACATTTCAAAATCAAACTAAGTTTAAATCCAAGTTCCACTACTTCTTTTGTGAATTTAGGATTATTTAAGCTGTACATGCTTCACTTTTGTCATCTGTAAAATGAGGATAAAAATATTTTCCGAGTTCTGGTAGAAATAAACAATACATTAAGTTCTTAACATACGCTTTACATTAACACAACAAACTCAAAGAGTGGTATATATTAGAAATACAGCATGAAACCTAACAGAAGTTATCTTCCGAGTATGATCTTTGATGTTTATATGTGATGCTTTTTCATTTCGTATATTTCTGTACTATATGAAGGTACATACAACATACACATTTCTAATGTAACATTTCTAAGGTATATAACCTCATCATCTTTTTTTTAATGTTAATAGGAGGTATCTAGGCAATGAGATTATGATCTTTTTTGTTTTAAATTTCTCTGTATTTTATAAAAACATATTATCTGTTTTTTAAAAAAATAATTACTTGCTTAAAAAAAAAAAAAGTGTGCAGTGGTCCAGGTTTTAGGAATAAGTATTTTAGGGGGAGAACTTAGGTCCCAGATACTTCTCAGTAAATCCTCACACAATCCCCATATACATTTTTGCCCATGAGGAGATTGAGGCTACTGAGATAGGGTAAATTATCTGTTACACAAACAACAGACAGTAGTTGCCAGAACTTTAAAGCCTTTTCTTCTGCCATCACATAATGCATCTGAATATTCTTCTCCAGTTGTTTCACATAGGCACATTTTGATCTACCCAATCGGACTGTACACTACCTCAAAAGGGGAGAAAGTTTCACTAACTTCATTTAAGTCTCGCATTTAAGTCTCATGTTAACGATAAGGTTACGATAGCTACTTAACACGTTGAATTTTATTAAACTTCTCTTGGTCTAGTTTGTCCTCGTGCGACATTACTCCTGTAAAAAGGAAATGAGCAAACACACGACAAAACTACTCTAACACTGCTCAGATCAACTTTATTCCGACACACTCGGAACTGAAAAAGTTTAAATATATCCATGTCCTGAGACGACCACTAAGGGAGGCTGGGGATGAGCACGAGGATCACTGTGCAAACTAAAAAGAAGGGACTCACACGTTCCCCTACCACGCCCCCGTCACCCTGGCACCACCTAAAGAAAGGAACCTCAAGGCTTCCCGAGAAGTACTGAGGCATCATCACCACGCCCCCATCGTTCCCATCATCATAACTCGTTTTATTTCCCTACCCGGAGCCCAGTGCCAAACACCAAAACCCTTAATAAACAATTCAAAAAGTCTCTGACCTGCAGCGAAGTGCAGGGGAGAAGACTTCCGGCCGGCCATGTCCTTAGCATTCACGTTTGCCGCGTCCACCAGCCTCTTTACCCGGGACACGTCCCCATTGCGACAGGCCTCCAGCAGTTCCCGCAGGGCCCCGCTCACTGCTGGGACCCCTGGCCCCGGGCCCGCAGCCCCAGGCCCCAATGGTGCTGTGGTGCTAACTCCGGCCGCCTCGGGGCTCTCCGCCAAGCTCGATCCGGGGGAGGATGGAGAGGAAGAGGAGGAAGAAGTCGGGGAAGAAGAGGACGACGGTGAATTGTTACTGCCGCCGCCGGCTGGGTTGGGAGCGACCCCGACGGCAGATGAGGCAGAAACCGCCGGGACCACCGGAGCGGCGGCGACCGTACAGATTGTGCTCGTGGGACTGCAACAGCTGGCACTGTCAACCGGGTCCGGGGATCGGGGCCTGTCGGGCGGATCCCGACTGCCATCCCCCCTCCGGCAGCGCTAGGCCGTGCCTCGGGGAGGCGAACGGAGCCAGGCCGCCCACCGTAGGGGAGGCCGGGGTGGTCCCAGGGGCCAGGCCCGGGCTGAGTGGGGGGGGAGGTGGCGGCGGCGGCGCCGAAGCCCCTGGGGCGGGCTGGAGCTGTTGTTGATGATGGTGGTGATGATGCTGAGAGCGACGCGACGCCGCCATCTTCGGACTCCCCCAGCTCTGTCACTGCGGCAACGGCCCCACCGCCCGCCCTCACTTCCGACTGCCGGACCAATTAGCGTCCAGCGCACAGGAAATGATGCTAATGGAGTGGGCGGGGTCAAAGGGTGGGAGGGAAGTATTGGGAGCTCCGAGCCCCTTCGCGGAAGGGGGCGTGGCCTCGCCGCCGAGTTGGGGGGCTTTGTGACGCCTTCGCGGGCTGGGCGGGGAGATTTGAAAACTGGAACTAGCCTGGGCTTAAGTGAGAAACTTTTCCTGCATTTCTCATTTTGAACCTGCTTACCTTGCCCTGTTCCGTTCTGTTGCCAAGTCTCCTTCAGTCTTCCTTGTCTTGCTGCAGAACCTGCTATTGAGATGGAGCTCTGTGCAAGTTATGTGTCGTTTATCAAATGTCAAGTGCCCCTGTCTGAAAAATGAGCTAGTATCTATCGAACAGAATTGTTAGCGGAATTAAATGAGCTAACATATACAAAGTATTCTGTCTGCTTCCCTTGTGACTCACATGGTAAAGATCTGCCTGCAGTGCAGGAGACAGGTTCGATTCCTGGGTCAGAAACATCCCCTAGGGAAGGGAACGGCAATCCACTCCAGTATTCTTGCCTGGAGAATCTCGTGGACATAGGACCCCATACAGACCATGGGGTCGCAAAGAGTCGGACATGACTGAGCGACTAACATACAACACATATAATTAGCCCACTGGTTAAAAAAATTTTTTTCTTAATGCGGCCTTCTCCCCCTCCCAGTTAATCCCTTGGTCTCTATGTCCTCTCTCTATGAGAGTTCTCACTTTATGTGCTTCGTTAAGTACCTCATTTTAAAATAGAAGTTCGGATTGCAAGGATTGAAATTCAGGCTCTGCCATGAACGAGCTGTGTAGATTTGGGCAAGCTATTTAACCCCTCTTGTCTTAGGTTCCCCTCTGCAAAATGGAATTAATAGTTCAATAAATGTTAACTACTAAAATTATGTTTTTCTATTCTGTTATCTCTGTGCTTTCATTTCTCATCTTAAACTTGACTGAAATAATTACAAACATGTTCCTTTCTTTTGAATTCTTTTTAGCTGACCTTCTCATCCTTCTTCCCTCTCCTTCCCAAACTAAGATAAAAACCGGCTTGCTGCACCCATCACTCACCTCCAGAAGCCATTCTTCAGCAATTTCTTTCTCTTACCTCTGCCTATACCTTCCTTTTTTTATTGTCTACCATCAAAAGAAATGTATCAATGATTTGGATCTTCTCATTCAGGTCTCCATTTCCTGCTTCTTGTTTAATAGTAAAGTAGGCATTATGGAAATTTAGAAAAATAGCATTATTCCAAGAGAATGGACATAGATGGAGAGTCTGTGTCTTAAGAAATGTCCAAGATTTAGATGGGTCAGGTAGAAATTGTGCTTTGCAGAATATTAAACCACATGATAAACTTTTTTTCACATGTTCATTATTCAGTGTAGTGTGATGCTAACGTTCCCATCCAAATAAGTAGATAAGTTTATTGATGACTACCGTTAAATACCAGAGAAGGCAATGGCACCCCACTCAAGTACTCCTGCCTGGAAAATCCCATGGACGGAGGAGCCTGGAAGGCTGCAGTCCATGGGGTCGCTGAGGGTCGCACACGACTAAGCGACTTCACTTTCACTTTCCACTTTCATGCATTGGAGAAGGAAATAGCAACCCACTCCAGTGTTCTTGCCTGGAGAATCCCAGGGATGGGGGAGCCTGGTGGGCTTCCGTCTATGGGTTCACACAGAGTCGGACACGACTGAAGTGACTTAGCAGCAGCAGCAGCACCGTTAAATACAATAAGGTCAAAAACATAATTAATGTTATGAATGACATTTATTGCCATCTAGTCTGTGGTTACAGATTATAATACTAACATTATCCATTTGTTTTATAAATTTGTGCCGTTGTTCACATATTGACAAATGTGTAACTGAATAGAAAAACTTCCCTCAGTGTAACTAAAATCTGTTCACAGCACACATTCTCCTGGTTTTGAATCTGAACGGACAGCATGGGGTGGCAGTGAGGAGTTGGTGAATCAACATGCATTAGGCATCCATAACTCCCATTTGCCCCATTACTGTGACCCTGTCCCTGAATAGGAACACAGGAATTATGTCACCTGCTACCCTGAATGCCAGTTACTCATAGTAATGTTCACCCTAATTCAAAATGCATCTAGTATGTCTGTTTATCTGTACAAAATAAAAGTTTCTGCTGGATAGAGATTTTTTAAAAAAGGCTGAATTGCCTGAAACTATTCTACCGGTAAACTGTGTCTGAAAATGTATTCAATCAATTGCAATTTTTTTTTCCCTTTACTGGAAAGCAGTAAAAGTGCTTAACATTAAGTATGTATAAGGTTTGGGTTTGTATGGACTAGTGTTGAGCTCTAAACATGAAAGAGCAGATAGCATTACCTGATCTTTTATAGCTAAACACAATTCCATGAGGGAGGCACTGTACCCTCATGAAAAAAAATCAAAGCTTATAGTAAAACAACCCTGGGCTCGAATCACATCTCTGGTGGTTACTAGCTGACTAGTCTTGGTAGATAGGCTTCAGCTCAGTCATTCTAAAATTCTGATTTTATTGTAGCATTGAGTGAGGATTAAAAGACCAGGGTGTTTTGTAAGGATATTTCAGTTTTTAGTTTCTTGCTCTTGTGTGTCATACATAATGTGTTAGTAGCCACTATTGATAGCAGTCACCTCACAATTCCCTTTATGGCAAAGATACTGACTGGGAATAAATATCACTATTTTACATGTAATAGGAATCTTAAACAGAGAAAATCAGGTTTAATTGTTTCTTCTGAAAATTGAAGATCCCGCCCAGCCCCTCACTATCTCCAGTAACTATTGTTGAGTATCATCAGATCAGATCAGATCAGTCGCTCAGTCATGTCTGACTCTTCGTGACTCCATGAATTGCAGCACGCCAGGCCTCCCTGTCCATCACCAACTCCCGGAGGTCACTCAGACTCACGTCCATCAAGTCACTGATGCCATCCAGCCATCTCATCCTCTGTCGTCCCCTTCTCCTCCTGCCCCCAATCCCTCCCAGCATCAGAGTCTTCTCCAATGAGTCAACTCTTTGCATGAGGTGGCCAAAATATTGGAGTTTCAGCTTTAGCATCATTCCTTCCAAAGAAATCCCAGGGCTGATCTCCTTCAGAATGGACTGGTTGGATCTCCTTGCAGTCCAAGGGACTCTCAAAAGTCTTCACCAACTGTTGCTGCTGCTGAGTCGCTTCAGTCGTGTCCGACTCTGTGCGACCCCATAGACGGCAGCCCACCAGGCTCCACCGTCCCTGGGACTCTCCAGGCAAGAACACTGGAGTGGGTTGCCATTTCCTTCTCCAATGCATGAAAGTGAAAAGTGAAAGTGAAGTCACTCACTCGTGTCCAACTCTTAGCGACCCCATGGATTGCAGCCGTCCAGGCTCCTCCGTCTGTGGGATTCTCCAGGCAAGAGGACTGGAGTAGGGTGCCATCGCCTTCTCCGGTCTTCTCCAACACCACAGTTCAAAAGCATCAATTCTTTGGCCCTTGTATAGCATCTTATTTTCAAAAATGTTTTCAGAAAAATCATGTCCAAGTGGTATAAAATTGTGAGCACAGCACTCTTAACCATATTGCTGACACAAAAGAGCCACCAATTAAAAGGTCATTCATTTTCGGGACAGTGTTGTGATATTTATTTTTCTCTCCATAGGATAAGCTTTGTAAATTATATAGTCACGAACTTGTGAGGTGTCTTTATTGCTGTTAGACTTGGTGTGTTTATTCCGTCCATATCCTTCCCACTGATCTGCTCCAGATCCAAGTTCGCTGGCAGCATCTTCTATGTACTAAGTCCACTTATTCTTCCCTGCTCTCTGCATTGCCTCCTCTGCAACCACAGCACAAACTTAAGTTATCTTTTGGCTGAGACAGTGCCATTTCCTCACCTGGGCCTTAGAAGAAGAGAATGTTGACCTTCTGTCATCAATGCCCATGATGCCAGAAGCCCAGATTTCTCTATGAAGGTATTACTACTAAGCTGAGAGAATTTTTAGCTGAAGTTTTATCCAGAAACCCAGGAGAATCTTTTTTTGTAAAGCTGTAGGTGAACAATTTTGAGCATCACTTTGCGTGTAAGATGAGTGCAATTGTGCAGTAGTTTGAGCATTCTTTGGAATTGGAATGAAAACTGACCTTTTCCAGTCCTGTGGCCACTGCTGAGTTTTCCAAATTTGCTGGCATATTGAGTGCAGCACTTTCACAGCATCATCTTTTAGGATTTGAAATAGCATGACTGAGCGACTGAACTGAACCAATAGGTGAACAATAATTCTAACAGCTGCAGTTATGCTAACCACATTGTGCCAGAGAAAATTTTATTAGGTAAAGCAACTTATTACAAAGGAGGAAAATTATAATAATTTAAAGATTCCCTATATATTAGTTTTTTAGCATCCTCCCTGCCCCCTCCACCATTAAAATTTTCAGTTGCTTTTTATCTTTTACATAGCAGGGTCCTCTGGATGTTGCTCACAAGACATCCATTGTCTGCCCTCTGATGAACTGGATTTTCTCTGGGTATGAACTGTACACTTGGGAGTAGTATTGAGTGGAACAAGGAACTGTTAGTTCCAGGCCGTGTTCACCTATAGCTTTACAAAAAAAGATTCTCCTGGGTTTCTGGATAAAACTTCAGCTAAAAATTCTCTCAGCTTAGTAGTAATACCTTCATAGAGAAATCTGGGCTTCTGGCATCATGGGCACTGATGACAGAAGGACAATATTATACAGTGGTTAAACATGGGGATTCTGCATTTAGACCGCTTGAATGTTAATCCTAACTTTGTCACTAGCTGTGTGATTAAAGGATGGCTCATTCTACATTTTAACAAGGATAAATAAAAATCTATTTGCTGTGCTTTAAAAATGGTGAACTAGTTTTCCCAAAGCATTTCTTGTAAACATTTTTTCCAAAAGTGATTAAAATCGAACATATATTCCCCATGAAAGATTAGCACATGGCTTTCTCATTCAAAAAAGATAAACACCTGGTCATAAACAAGTTTAGAAAAGTTCCCAAGGTCATAAATAAAGTGTAGAAAAACTTCCAAAGTCATAAAATGTTTAGGAAAGTTCTCCAAAGTTCTGGAATATATTGATGTGGAAATTTTGTAACTGTAACTATATATAATGACGTAATGGCCTACATAACTTTGGGCTTCCCTAGTGGCTCAAATGGAGAAGGAAATGGCACCCCACTCCAGTACTCTTGCCTGGAAAGTCCCATGGATGGAGGAGCCTGGTAGGCTGCAGTCCATGGGGTCACTAAGAGTTGGACACAACTGAGCAACTTCACTTTCATACATTGGAGAAGGAAATGGCAACCCACTCCAGTGTTCTTGCCTGGAGAATCCCAGGGATGGGGAGCCTGGTGGGCTGCCGTCTATGGGGTCGCACAGAGTTGGACACGACTGAAGCGACTTGGCATCGGCAGCAGCAGCTGCAACAGTGGCTCAGATGGTTAAGAATCTGCCTGCAGTGTGGAAGACCTGGGTTCAATCCCTGGGTTGGGAAGATCCCCTGGAGGAGGGCATGGCCACCCACTCCAGTAATCTTGCCTGGAGAATCCCCATGGACAGAAGAGCCTGGCGGGCTATAGTCCATAGGGTCACAAAGAGTCAGACAAGACTGAGCTACTAAGCACAGCACAGCAATCTGAATAGGGCTGATGCTACTGCAGACCAATAGATTGTGAGGCAAAGCCCGAGGGCTCAGCCTCCCTAATCGGAACAGTGTGCCAGCCAGCCAAGTCTTGATGAATATTCATTCTGCAAGAATAAGTGGCACCCAAGGGAGTGATAGGCACTAGTGCATCCTGGAACAGGATTCCACCCACTTCTCCTCTTGCCTGCTTGCATTGTTTGGCTGGCTGAAGGAAATCAATGAGTAGAAGCTGTGAGCTAAATGGTGTGTGTGTGTGCAGTTTCTCTGGCTGTTGCCCATTCCTTCATATCTTGTCTTTGTTTTGATGTTGCTCAGAATAAAACATTGAATAATCCAGAAGTTATTCAATGTCTGTAAACCCGTCTGCAAGGTGGGGATATTAAGAGTTGGGAGAAATAAATGAGTTAATGTGTGCCAAGTTGCTTAGAACAGCTTCTGGCACTTGCTAAATGCTATGTAAATGTCAGCTCTTATTATCAAAAACTGGAGAAGGCCTCTGGTATGAGACATTAAAGGTTACCTGGGAGACAGGACTGATTTTGCCTGCTCAATTACAAATAGGTTCCTTTTCATCTTCTAATGTTGATCTCTAGCCTCTCATATGTCTTTTTTCATAGTGTCTTAAAGGAAGGTCTAATAAGCTTGAAAACTGGAAGAGAAGATTGAAATCTTCCCTTCTGGATGTAGTCATAATGTAGAGGAGGTGCAGATTCTGCAAAGGAAGCCTCTTCAGTGTGGAAGTTTGCATGTTTCTCCCTCCAAAGATTCTGCCCACAATATTGAGAAACCACAGAGCTGGTTGAAAAACCACCAGCCTGATAATCCATAGCCACCTCAAGGGAAACCTACACAGCCATAGTTCCTGAAGTCAGTGAACGTTTGCTGCAATCTCCCAGAGAAGATGAGCTTACATAATAAGTCACCAAATACATGAGAAGGACCTATAACCTGAGAGAGAAAAAGCCAACCCAACAAATAAAAGGCCCTATGTCAGAGAAAGCATGTTCTACAATTCAACATTTATTTTTCTGTCTATATTTGGGGCTTGTAGTAAGCCAAATAATAGCACCCCAAATATAGCCATGCCCTGACCCCTGGGATCTGTGAATATGTTACCTTACATGGCAAAGTAGATTCAAGATTGGAGATAGAATTAAGATTGTTAATTGTTATAGCAGCAATAGAAAATGAATACAGGGCTTTGGAAAATCAGGTGATATGAAGCCTCCGGCTTGTTTTTCCATGTAACAATAAACTGAATTTGCATAGTTCCTGCTACTTGGTATTGTGAGAGGGCAATTATTCTCTACCATTCCTTTTAGTGATTGATATCTAGATGACTTTACTCAGTAGATCTTGGCCCCTATAGGCACAAAAGTGTTTTCTAGGTGCCAGGTGCCATGCCAGGCAGTGATTATCAAAATGAATTGGACCTGGCTCTAAACATTGAGGGTTTATGGTCTAGTGGGGAAGACGGATTCATCAGCAGATGTGAACACAATGCTGTGAGTGCTCCAAGGCCAATGCGTCTAGGGTATTAAGCAGCATGTAACTGATAGCTTACAGTGAATGGTGTCTGATTCGTGATCTCTGAAGAAGGAAGAAGATTTACCTTCCGGACCAGGGACCAGGTTTGATCACTCAAGAGCTGTTGTATAGCAGAGTTTTATTAAAATAAGAGAAGGGGCAGAGAAAGCTTCTGACACAGACATCAGAACGGGGGTGGAGGTTGCCCCCCTTGCTAGTGTTAGCAAGGGAGTTATATACTTTTTAAATTAGTTATTACACCAAATCAAAAGTATGTCTCAAGATTGTGAAGATCTTACTAGACCCACTCCCACAATGTACATTTTAAGGTGACAGGATTGGCCAGAAGGTTTTCAGGAAGGAGAAACTGTCCTCAAGCAGGATACATTGTTGTTATATAATCCTTAGTACAGAGTTTAAACTGAGTTGTTTGTTGTGTGATCATCAGTTCTGGGCTTAAAGAAAAAAACATGTGATTGAGACTAAGGAATGTAGAGGGAAAAAAAGATGTTTGTCCTTTCCTCTTCTTTGAGAATTCTGGACCACTATTTCCTCCTTGAGGATTCCCTGGTGGCTCAGATGGTAAAGAATCAGCC
The DNA here is from genome assembly GCA_935064755.1 of Tragelaphus eurycerus. Taxonomy (NCBI): domain Eukaryota; kingdom Metazoa; phylum Chordata; class Mammalia; order Artiodactyla; family Bovidae; genus Tragelaphus; species Tragelaphus eurycerus. Next base: position 1,639,136 of record CAKXYN010000034.1, on the reverse strand, counting down.
TGCAATGCAGGAGACCCTGGTTCGATCCCGAAGTTGGGAAGATCCCCTGGGGACGGAAATGGCAACCCACTCCAGTATTCTTGCCTGGAGAATCCCATGGACAGAGAAGCCTGGCAGGCTGCATTCCATGGGGTTGCAAAGAGTTGGACATGACTCAGCAACTAACACTATCTCCTCCTTGAGAGCCCCAGACCCCTCTCTCCTTGGGGGCCCCCAAACTTCTTATCAACCTGCCTAGGAATTGACTCTCTCATTCCCCACTTTTCTTTTAGGAAAATTAGGTTGCCATGGAAAAGGGGCATCATTTTCATTGCATAACTACTTCCTGCTATTGAGGGGCATCATCCCTAAATTGTTGAGGCAACATATTCTCCTAACCCTCAAATTGAAGGTCTTTGATCCAGGGGCTCCAAGTAATAGTTGGAGGAGGTTGTGGCACTTGTAGGAGCTTGAACAACCATTTATAACTTCTAAGCCTTCAGAAGGTTAGAAACAAACCTCATTATACAGTAACAGATGTAAGGCAAGTTCAGTTCAGATCAGTTCAGTTGCTCAGTCGTATCCGACTCTTCCCAACCCCATTAATCACAAAACAGCAGGGCTCCCTGTCCATCACCAACTCCCGGAGTTCACTCAGACTCACGTCCATTGAGTCGGTGATACCATCCAGCCATCTCATCCTCTGTCGTCCCCTTCTCCTCCTGCCCCCAATCCCTCCCAGCATCAAAGTCTTTTCCAATGAGTCAACACTTCACATGAGGTGGCCAAAGTACTGGAGTTTCAGCTTCAGCATCATTCCTTCCAAAGAAATCCCAGGGCTGATCTCCTTCAGAATGGACTGGTTGGATCTCCTTGCAGTCCAAGGGACTCTCAAGAGTCTTCTCCAACACCACAGTGCAAAAGCATCAATTCTTCGGCGCTCAGCCTTCTTCACAGTCCAGCTCTCACATCCATACATGACCACAGGAGAAACCATAGCCTTGACTAGACGGACCTTTGTTGGCAAAGTAATGTCTCTGCTTTTGAATATGCTATCTAGGTTGGTCATAACTTTCCTTCCAAGGAGTAAGCTTCTTTTAATTTCATGGCTGCAATCACCATCTGCAGTGATTTTGGAGCTCCCAAAAATAAAGTCTGACACTGTTTCCACTGTTTCCCCATCTATTTCCCATGAAGTGATGTGACCAGATGCCATGATCTTCATTTTCTGAATGTTGAGTTTTAAGGCAACTTTTTCACTCTCCTCTTTCACCTTCCTCAAGAGGCTTTTTAGTTCCTCTTCACTTTCGGCCATAAGAGTGGTATCATCTGCATATCTGAGGTTACTGATATTTCTCCTGGCAATCTTGATTCCAACTTGTGCTTCTTCCAGCCCAGCGTTTCTCATGATGTACTCTGCATATAAGTTAAATAAACAGGGTGACAATATACAGCCTTAAAAGTATTCCTTTTCCTATTTGGAACCAGTCTGTTGTTCCATGTCCAGTTCTAACTGTTGCTTCCTGACCTGCATACAAATTTCTCAAGAGGCAGTTCAGGTGGTCTGGTATTCCCATCTCTTTCAGAATTTTCCACAGTTTATTGTGATCCACACAGTCTAAGGCTTTGGCATAGTCAATAAAGCAGGAATAGATGTTTTTCTGGAACTCTCTTGCTTTTTCGATGATCCAGCAGATGTTGGCAATTTGGTCTCTGGTTCCTCTGCCTTTTCTAAAACCAGCTTGAACATCTGAAAGTTCATGGTTCACAGATTGCTTAAGCCTGGCCTGGAGAATTTTGAGCATTACTTTACTAGCGTGTGAGATGAGTGCAATTGTGTGGTAGTTTGAGCATTCTTTGGCATTGCTTTTCTTTGGGATTGGAATGAAAACTGACCTTTTCCAGTCCTGTGGCCACTGCTGAGTTTTCCAAATTTGCTGGCATAGTGAGTGCAGCACTTTAACAGCATCACCTTTCAGGATTTGAAAGAGCTCAACTGGAATTCCATCACCTGCACTAGCTTTGTTTGTACTGATGCTTCCTAAAGCCCACTTGGCTTCACATTCCAGGATGTCTGGCTCTAGGTGAATAATCACACCATCATGATTATTGGGGTAGTGAAGATCTTTTTTTGTACAGTTCTTCTGTGTATTCTTGTCACCTCTTCTTTAATATCTATTGCTTCTGTTAGGTCCATACCATTTCTGTCCTTTATCAAGCCCATCTTTGCATGAAATGTTCCCTTGGTATCTCTAATTTTCTTGAAGAGATCTCTAGTCTTTCCCATTCTGTGTTTTCCTCTATTTCTTTGCATTAATTGCTGAGGAAGGCATTCTTATCTCTTCTTGCTATTCTTTAGAACTCTGCATTCAGATGTTTATATCTTTCCTTTTCTCCTTTGCTTTTCGCTTCTCTTCTTTTCACAGCTATTTGTAAGGCCTCCCCAGACAGCCATTTTGCTTTTTTGCATTTCTTTTCCATGGGGATGGTCTTTATCCCTGTCTCCTGTACAATGTCACGAACCTCATTCCATAGTTCATCAGGCACTCTATCTATCAGATCTAGGCCCTTAAATCTATTTCTCACTTCCACTGTATAATCATAAGGGATTTGATTTAGGTCATACCTGAATGGTCTAGTGGTTTTCCCTACTTTCTTCAATTTCAGTCTGAATTTGGCAATAAGGAGTTCATGGTCTGAGCCACAGTCAGCTCCTGGTCTTGTTTTTGTTGATTGTATAGAGCTTCTCCATCTTTGGCTACAAAGAATATAATCAATCTGATTTCGGTGTTGACCATCTGGTGATGTCCATGTGTAAAGTCTTCTCTTGTGTTATTGGAAGAGGGTGTTTGCTATGACCAGTGCATTTTCTTGGCAAAACTCTATTAGTCTTTGCCCCACTTCATTCCATACTCCAAGGCCAAATGTGCCTGTTACTCCAGGTGTTTCTTGACTTCCTACTTTTGCATTTCAATCCCCTGAAATGAAAAGGACATCTTTTTTGGTGTTAGTTCTAAAAGGTCTTGTAGGTCTTCATAGAACCATTCAACTTCAGCTTCTTCAGTGTTACTGATTGGGGCATAGACTTGGATTACTGTGATATTGAATGGTTTGCTTGGAAATGAACAGAGATCATTCTGTCGTTTTTGAGATTACATCCAAGTACTGCATTTTGAACTCTTTTTTTGACCATGATGGCTACTCCATTTCTTCTGAGAGATTCCTGCCCACAGTTATAGATATAATGGTCATCTGAGTCAAATTCACCCATTCTACTCCATTTTAGTTCGCTGATTCCTAGCATGTCGACGTTCACTCTTGCCATCTCTTCTTTGACCACTTCCAATTTGCCTTGATCCATGGACCTGACATTCCAGGTTCCTATGCAATATTGCTCTTTACAGCATCGAACCTTGCTTCTATCACCAGTCACATCCACAGCTGGGTTTTGTTTTTGCTTTGGCTCCATCCCTTCATTCTTTTTTTTTTTTTTTGAGATGAAATTTTTATTGTTTATTTTTTTTTAATTTATTAATTTACTTATTTTTAAATTTTATTTTATTTAACTTTACAATATTGTATTGGTTTAGCCTTATATCAAAATGATTCTGCCACGGGTATACAAGTGTTCCCCATCCTGAACCCTCCTCCCTCCTCCCTCCCCATACCATCCCTCTGGGTCCCTTCATTCTTTCTGGAGTTATTTCTCCCCTGATCTCCAGTAGCATATTGGGCACCTACTGACCTGGGGAGTTCCTCTTTCAGTATCCTATCATTTTGCCTTTTCATACTGTTCATGGGGTTCTCAAGGCAAGAATACTGAAGTGGTTTGCCATTCCCTTCTCCAGTGGACCACATTCTGTCAGACCTCTCCACCATGACCTGCCAGTCTCGGGTGGCCTCACGGGCATGGCTTAATTTCATTGAGTTAGACAAGGCTGTGGTCCTAGTGTGATTAAATTGACTAGTTTTCTGTGAGTATGGTTTCAGTGTGTCTGCCCTCTGATGCCCTCTTGCAACACCTACCATCTTACTTGGGTTTCTCTTACCTTGGACGTGGGGTATCTCTTCACGGCTGCTCCAGCAAAGCACAGCCGATGCTCCTTACCTTGGACTAGGGGTATCTCCTCACTGCTGCCCCTTCTGACCTTGAACGTGGAACAGCTCCTCTAAGCCCTCCTGCACCCACGCAGCCACCACTCCTTGGAGATGGGGTTGCTCATTAAACCAAGTAAAAACATAATCAAAATTAAAAGTTCACATTATGTCCATAGTTACATCAGTCCATCTTAGGATTGTTAGATGTCATCACAAAGTTGAAGAAAGTCCTTTCCTTTAAGCACAGAAACCCACCATGGGAAGTCTTCAATTGATGAGGAGGGGAGTGCTCTGCAGACCCAGCAATTAGATGGATTGTGGAATGCACTGTAGGAATGAGTCCAGGACAGAAAGTCACTGTCTTAAGGGTCAAATGGCAGACTCATGACTTTTGGAGTCAGCAAAAGCAAGCCCACCTCCATTATCAGGCCCATCTTGGCTCCTGGCTCAAACAGTGGCTTGTTTGACTCAAAGGCTGGGTCAGGAGTTAACCTCCCAGTAATGTCTGTTGAAAATCTAAAAGCCAAGTCACATAGTTAATTCTAAGGCTTCAGGATCTCTGAAAATATCTGTGCACAAAAATGGTCTGTCATAGCAACAGTCCCTTCTTCTTAGGGGCAGTTCAAGCCCTCATTAAAGGTATGGATAAAACTTTAAACCAACTGTCTTAGGTTTCCTCAGTTAGCTTACACAGATGCCTCTTGATAATGTCATTAGTCTTTTCAACTTTCCTGAGTATTGGGGTCTCCAGGAACAGTGTAAGTGATATTCTATTCCTAGAGCTTTCAACACCCTTTGAGTTACAGCAGCTTTATTTTATTTTATTTTTGTGTGTGTAATAAAGTTTTATTAAAGTATAAAGGAGATAGAGAAAGCTTCTGACATAGGCGTCAGAAGGGGGTAGAAAGAGTACCCCGTTACAGCAGCTTTAAAGGTGGAGTACTGTTGCTCTGAACTTTAGAGTTTAAGATCCCACTTACATCATGAGAAGTCAGTACAGTAAGATTTTGCCCATTAGTAAACTTATAAGCTTTCAGTTCAGTTCAGTTCAGTCGCTCAGTCGTGTCCGAGTCTTTGTGACCCCATGAATCACAGCACACCAGGCCTCCCTGTCCATCACCAACTCCTGGAGATCACTCAGACTCATGTCCATTGAGTCGGTGATGCCATCCAGCCATCTCATCCTCTGTCGTCCCCTTCTCCTCCTGCCCCCAATCCCTCCCAGCATCAGAGTCTTTTTCCAATGAGTCAACTCTTCACATGAGGTGGCCAAAGTACTGGAGTTTCAGCTTTAGCATCATTCCTTCCAAAGAAATCCCAGGGCTGATCTCCTTCAGAATGGACTGGTTGGATCTCCTTGCAGTCCAAGGGACTCTCAAGAGTCTTCTCCAACACCACAGTTCAAAAGCATCAATTCTTCAGTGCTCAGTTTTCTTCACAGTCCAGCTCTCACATCCATACATAACCACTGGAAAAACCATAGCCTTGACTTAGGCATTAGTAAAACAATAGTAACAATTACCCTTATTCGATGTGGCCATAGCCTTTTTTCAGTAACAAACTAAACTCTGATCCTGTGGGACAGCTCAAAGTTGGAGCCTATAGGAGAGAAGTTTGAATAGCCTTAAAAGCCTTTTGAGTCTCTGGGGACCAAACCAGCTTGTTGGTTTGGGCCTACTGAGTCTCAAGTTTATATAAAATCTGGGCAAGTTCCCCATAACACAAAATCCAAATGCAGCAATAGCCTGTAATGTCCAAGAATCCTCTATATTGTCTTAAAGTCATATTTGGCTTGTTTAGGAATTTCAGACAAAGTATAAGGATTAGGTACTTATTTGCATATCTTGAACAAGTCTCCATTTATCATTTGACTTTTTTCACACCCAAAATAGGAGTGTTGTATGGACTGTTACAGGGAATTAATAGCCCCCGTTCCTTTAAATTTTCAATGATGGGTTTTAACTCTTCCTTAACCTCAGGCTTTAGTGGATACTGCTTTTGTAATAAGTGAGGGTGTTTGAGCTTGATAACTATAGGACCAGTATTTTGTGCTCAACCCACAGTTTTTCATCAGTCCCCACTCTAGGATTCACATTTTCTTTAGTTAAAAGAGCAGGTTCCATATTCATGAAAACAGAGGCCCAGACCTTGCTCAGTATATCCCTCCCCAGAAGTACTGGGGAGACTCCGGCACAATTAGAATTTGAGAAAAATAACACAGAATCCCAGTTGCGGCTTGAAGGATGACTCAAATAATAGCGTTTGGCTCGTCCTGACAGTCCCATTACAGTAGTGGATCGGGAGGAAAGCAGACCAGGGGCTTCAGTGAGCCCAGAGAAAGTTGCCCCAGTGTCCAAAAGAAATTGATGGATTGGCCCCTCACAGTTATTAATACCCAGGGTTCCACAGGTGTAATTAGGATGGGAGTTTGTGCAGGGACCCTCAGGCACCCTCAGTCCCACTTGCCTTGAGAGTCTGACCCCTGGTACCTACACCTCAGAGGGCAGTCTCTTATTCAGTGTGGTCCTTCCAGACTGGACATGGAGCCAGGGGTGGCTTAAATGCTTGAGGGCAATCCTGCTTGAGATGCTCCTTCTTCCCACAGTAATAACAAGTCCATCCCTTTTCACCTGGGTCCCTCTGGGCATTTTTCTCAGGCTGTTTCAGAGCGGGTCTAACAGCCATTGTTCTTCTGCCTTTTCTAAAACCAGCTTGAACATCTGGAAGTTCACTGTTCACATATTGCTGAAGCCTGGCTTGGAGAATTTTGAGCATTACTTTACTAGCGTGTGAGATGAGTGCAATTGTGCGATAGTTTGAGCATTCTTTGGCATTGCCTTTCTTTGGGATTGGAATGAAAACTGACCTTTTCCAGTTGTTTGGATGCCAGGAGTTAAATTAATGCCTGTTCACGCTGTGAGACCCAGGTCTCTTCTGGAGCTTTATCTGACCCTTATTTGCAGAGATACCAGTTCTTTTCAAAGGTAAAATAAGTCCCTGTAGCCCCAGTGTTTTTACTGGAAATAGCTTTTAAGAAATGGCTGTGGGGAATTCTCTAGCTGTCCAGTGGTTGGTCTCCATGCACTCGCTGCCAAGGGCCTGGGTTCAACCCCTAGTCGGGGAGCTAGAATCCCACAAGCCATGCAGCATGACCAAAAAAAATTTTTTTAATTAAAATAAAAAAATAGTTTTTAAAGAAATGATTGTGCTTCAAGGAGACATAGAAAGTAACTAGACAGATAAGGTGAAGAAAGAACAAGGGAATCCTTGCCCTCTTTTTCCTGTGTATATGTACTTCCTGGGTAGTTCCATCATACCCATCATGCTATTAATAATAACACTCATTAGGCAGTCACTTTTTATTGAGACATTTAAGGTCTGTCAGGTTAGTTTTAGCAGTCATTAAGCTCAACCACAATGAATCAAGCAGATTTTATTAATATCAGGTTAACCAAATTTTTCAATGTCATCTAGCCATCCATCTGGTCATTCATCAAATACCATTATAGTGTGCATACCAAATGCTAGGCACAGTTTTACATTCTGAGAATATAGCCATGAACAAAACAAAAAGGCTTGTTCTCATGAAACCTACATATCCACCAAAGAGACATAGACAATAAGCAAATAGGTAAAAACCTATGGTTTGTCAGATGGTGATAAAAAATAAGAAACAGACAAAATAGCTTGGGAAATGGGTGATAAAAATAAGGGTCATGATTTAAAGGAGCAAGCCTGGCTATATCTGGGGGAGGAGAGTTGCCGGGAAAGGGAACAACAGATACAAAGGTCCTGGGACAGGAAGTAGTTGGCTTATTCAAGGAACATCAGTGAAGTTCATGTAGTTGGAGCAGAGTGAATGAGGAGGTGAAAAGAAATAAGGTCAAAGAATAACAGAAGATCGGGTTGTACTATAAAGTCGTAGTGAAGTGAAAGTCACTGTTGTGTCCAACTCTTTGCAACCCCATGAACTATATAGTCCATGGAATCTCTAGGCCAGAACACTGGAGTGGGTAGCCTTTCCTTTCTCCAGGGGATCTTTGCAACGTAGGGATCGAACCCAGGTCTCCCACATTGCAGGCGGATTCTTTACCAGCTGAGCCACAAGTGAGTTGGGGGACATGGAAGGTTTTGAGCAGAAGAATGGCTTTATCTCACCTACATTTCTAAAAGCTTACTCTAGTTCAAGGGTCCCCAACCTCTGGAATCTAATGCCTGATGATCTGAGGTGGAGCTGATATAATAATTATAGAAATAAAATGCACAATAAATATAATGTGCTTGAATCATCCTAAAACTTCCCCCACAACCTGATCCGTGGAAAAAATTGTCTTCCGCATATCCGGTCCATGATGCCAAAAACACTGGGGACCACTGCTCTAGCTGCTGTATCGAAAACAGATTCTAGGGTGGAGGAGACCATTAAAATGTAAGAGATGGTGGTGATAAGAAGAAGTAAGAATGATGCCAAGGGTTTACCTGAGCATCTGGGAAAAAAAAGAGTTGCCATTTATTACCTGGGGGACTATTTAGGGAGAAGATCAGGAGTTTGTTTTTGGACTTGTTTAAACTTGCTGTTTGGCATACAAGTTTAGACAGTTGGGTATGTGAGTCTGGAGTTGAGAGAAGTCAGAGTGAAGATACAAACAATGGAGTCATCACCATATAGACAATTTCTAAAACCATAACACTAGATGAGATCACCAAATGAGTCACTGAACTGGAGAAGAAGTGCAAGGACTGAGCCTCGAGGCATCACAGTTCTACTGCTGAAGGCAGTCAATGGAGAAAGAATAAAACTAGTAGACTGAGGGTATTCTGGAAATCAATGAAGAAAGTGATTCAAGGAGAAATGTGTGTGCTAAGTTGCTTCAGTCATGTCTGACTCTTTGTGACCCTGTGGACTGTAGCCCACCAGGCTCGCTCCATGGGATTCTCCAGGCAAGAATACTGGAGTGGGTTGCCATCTCCTTCTCTAGGGGATCTTCCTGCCCCAGGGATTAAACCTGCATCTTCTGTGTCTCCTGCATTGCAGGTGGATTCTTTACCACTGAGCCATTGCAGAGCCCTATACAGTTGATCGAATGAGAGGCCTTAGTTCCCTTGTGTCCAAGCTCTTTGCCATATTACTTTGTAAATACTCCCCTTAAAGATAGAGCATATTCACCAGCTCTCTGATTTGATGCTCAAAGGCATGATTTTCTTTGGCTGGCAGAATGATGGTGGAGTTGTCCATGCCAGTTCTGCGTCTAGACCTTAGAGGCATCCTGTGTTTGCACTTCCCTTCTTGCAGTATATGATCAGTAAGAGAGAAACACGACCTAGTGAGCACACTGGTCCAAGAAAGATTAGAGACTTGTGGGACAGATCTGGACCTATCTTGGTGCTTGGAGCCCACCCGGCCCAGCTGAGCCAAATCCAGATCAGAAAACTCATGTGATTCACAGATGAATAAGCAAAAATGTTTTAAACTACTGAGTTTGGAGGCGGCTTGTTCTAAGTACTCTTGTAGCCATAATTGAGATAAAGGAAGACAGGGAAGGAGATGGTAAACTGAGTCAAATATGACTGACAGGACAAATAAGATCAGGATTGAGAACTGACAATGAAATTTATCTACGTGAAAGTTACTGGCAACCCTGAAGAGCAGTTTTGTTGAAGTGTTGAGGTGATAGGTTCAATAGAGTGTGGGAGAAAGGAAGGGTTGAGGAGAACAATTGTACGGACACCAAGAGGGAAAGGGGAGGTGGGATGAATTGGGAGATTGGAATTGACATATATATGCTATTGATACTATGTATAAAATAGATGACCAGTGAGAACCTACTGTACAGCACAGGGAACTCTACTCAGTGCTCTGTGGTGATTTAAATGGGAAGGAAATCAAAAAATGAGGGGATATGTGTACATGTATAGCTGGTTCACTTTACTGTATATAAGAAACTAGCACAACATCGCAAAGCAGCTATACTCCCATAAATTTTTTTTTTAAGTAAAGGCAATTTTAAAAGTAAACTTTAGTGCAAAGAGAAGAAGAGGAATAAAATAGCAACTGGAGGGAGGAGTAGGGTCAAGAGAGGGCTTTTTTATGGATGCGCTTATTTTTTATGTTTGTTTTCTTTTTGATCATGTTTTTATTAATGAATAGATGCTATTTATATCATTTTATAGAATAAGTTTGCAAATGTTCTCAGATATTCCGTTAAAGTAGTTAAAATGGAATATCATTGTCACCTGCCCTACCCAACCTCAAACATTTAGAGTATCATATTTGCCAATATCCTCTTTTCAAAAAATAGCTCTTTTGAGAGACACTTCACATACATTAAGTTCACCCATCTGAAGTGCAAACACCCATGATTTTTAGTAGATTCAGAGTTGTGTAACCATTGCCATAATCCATTTTAGAACATTGCTGCTAAGTCACTTCAGTCGTGTCTGACTCTGTGTGACCCCATAGACGGCAGCCCACCAGGCTCCGCCGTCCCTGGGATTCTCCAGGCAAGAGTACTGGAGTGGGTTGCCATTGCCTTCTCCAATGCATGAAAGTGAAAAGTTAAAGTGAAGTCGCTCAGTCGTGTCTGACCCTCAGCGACCCCATGGACTACAGCCTACCAGGCTCCTCCATCCGTGTGATTTTCCAGGCAGAAGTACTGGAGTGGGGTGCCATTTCCAGTACCCAAAAAGAAACTGCATACCCACTATTAGTCACTAAAGAGAGGCATTTTCAGGATGGCAAAAATAAAAGCATATTTTTATGCTGATAAGGAGAATCTAGTGTAGAGGGGGAAATTCATATTTCAGTAGATAGAGGGGAGGATTTCTGGGGCCATATGTGCTTAAGTAGGTAAAAGGACTCAAATCAAGAGGTGAGTGACTGGTAATTCATCCTTAGTACCACAGAAAAAGGCAGAGTATATGGGCACAGATGCAATAAATGGCTACACATCATGGTGGGATATTGAGAAAGACTCTTGATTGCTTCTTTCTTATTGTTTTTCTTTAACCAAAAGGGTTTATTATCTCATGTAAAGAGAAGCAGGTAGGAGCAGGTGGGGTTAATTTCTTCTTCTTTCTTAGTAAAATAGAAAACAGAAGAGAAAGATGGGTCTTTGTTTCTCCCTGTATCTCATTGGCCCCAGTTGGATCACATGCCCACTTCTAAATGAATCCCTGTTGCCAGGAGAACTCTGCGCACTGATTGACTTGATGTGCTCCTGAATCAACCAGCTCTAAGGAAGCTGGGCTTGAACTAATCATGACCCCCTGCAGGGATCAGTTCACAAAATGGCATGGTTCATGTTGAATGGGAGACCATGGAATGGATTCTGCAGTCCCAAAAATGTCCTGAGGTCCTCACTTTTCACAATCACAATTCACAGCATAGGCTGATCTCAGAGCCTTAAGCAGAGTATCTTAGTTGTCTACAGCTGCTGTAATAAGTTTCCACAAAGTAAATTTATTCTCTCATTTAAAGTTCTGGGGTGAGGTGTTTGTGCCATTTCACTGGGCTAAAATCAAGGAGTTGACCGTGTTGGTCTCTTCTGGGGGCTCCCAGGGCACAATGTTTACTTGGCTCTTTCAGCTTTTTGTAGCTGCCAATATTCTTTGACGTATAATGCCCTCATCTCTGGGAGAAGGCAATAGCACCCCACTCCAGTACTCTTGCCTGGAAAATCCCATGGATGGAGGAGCCTGGTAGGCTGCAGTCCATGGGGTCGCTGAGGGTTGGATACGACTGAGCGACTTCACTTTCACTTTTCACTTTCATGCATTGGAGAAGGCAATGGCAACCCACTCCAGTACTCTTGCCTGGAGAATCCCAGGGATGAGGGAGCCTGGTGGGCTGCCGTCTCTGGGGTCGCACGGAGTTGGACACGACTGAAGTGACTTAGCAGCAGCAGCAGCAGCCCTCATCTCCAAGGCCCATCATTCCAATTACGGCTTTCACCATCACAGCACCTTCTGTCTGCCTATGACTCCTCTTGCTTCACTCTTAAAAAGGACCATTATGATTACTCAGGCCCACCCAGATAATCCAGGATAATCTCCCCATCTCAAAATCCCTAATTTAATCATATCTACAAAGTCAATGTGGTCATATAAGGTCACTTTCATGGGTTCTGGATTTAGGATGTGGAAGTATTTGGGAAGTCATTCAGCCTATTACAATGAGAATGCTGAAAGCCGCTCATTTGAAGAGGAGAGAGAGGCTGCTCTAAGCGGCAGATTTGGTTTAATTTACAACATAAAAGTAGCAGGAGAAGACAAAGCATTATATTCAGTCAAAGAACCATGATGGGGTTTCAGTTCAGTTCAGTCGCTCAATTGTGTCTGACTCTTTGCGACCCCAGGCCTTCCTGTCCATCACCAACTCCCAGAGTTCACTCAAACTCACATCCATTGAGTCGGTGGTGCCATCCAGCCACCTCATCCTCTGTCGTCCCCTTCTCCTCCTGCCCCCAATTCCTCCCAGAATCAGAGTCTTTTCCAATGAGTCAACTCTTCACATGAGGTGGCCAAAGTATTGGAGTCAGCTTCAGCATCATTCCTTCCAAAGAACACCCAGGGCTGATCTCCTTCAGAATGGACTGGTTGGATCTCCTTGCAGTCCAAGGGACTCTCAAGAGTCTTCTCCAACACCACAGTTCAAAAGCGTCAATTCTTCGGCGCTCAGCTTTCTTCACAGTCCAGCTCTCACATCCATACATGACTACTGGAAAAACCATAGCCTTGACTAGATGGACCTTTGTTGGCAAAGTAATGTCTCTGCTTTTGAATATGCTATCTAGGTTGGTCATAACTTTCCTTCCAAGGAGTAAGCGTCTTTTAATTTCATGGCTGCAGTCACCATCTGCAGTGATTTTGGAGCCCCAGAAAATAAAGTCTGACACTGTTTCCACTCTTTCTCCATGTATTTGCCATGATCTTTGTTTTCTGAATGTTGAGCTTTAAGCCAACTTTTTCACTCTCCACTTTCACTTTCATCAAGAGGCTTTTTAGTTCCTCTTCACTTTCTGTCATAAGGGTGGTGTCATCTGCATATCTGAGGTTATTGATATTTCTCCTGGCAATCTTGATTCCAGCTTGTGCTTCACACTGTCCTAAATCAGGAACATGTCAGCTTCTTAGACTCCTGTGATTAGTCCACAGAAATATAGATTTCTTTTCCGTAAGATACCACACTGGCCCATCACATTGAGGATATTATCTTTTAAAATTTTTGGCTGTGCCATGCAGTTTGTGGGGTCTTAGTTCCTTAAACAGGGATTGAACCTTGGCCCTCAGCAGTGAAAGTGCGGAGTCCTAACCACTGGACCGCCAGCGAATTCCGGAGATAGAATTCTGATTGGACCTAGTAAGCAAGAGTTTGTAATGACAGTAGACTTATTAGTAAGACATTTGCATGTCTGAGGATGGGGTCTTCTGCCTCAGTGAAATTTCTAGGGCATGTCAAGACATCCCTCCTAAGGTGAAGGATAAGTTGTTGCATCTGGCCCTGCTACAGTCAAAAAAAAGACACAAAGCGTAATGAGTCTCTTTGGCTTTTAGAGGAGACAAAGCCCCTGGAGAAGGGATAGGCTATCCACTCCAGTATTCTTGGGCTTCCCTGGTGGCTCAGACAGTAAAGACTTTGCCTCCAATACAGGATACCTGGGTTCCATCCCTTGGTTGGGAAGATCCCCTAGAGAAGGGAACAGCTAGTCACTCCAGTTTTCTGGCCTGGAGAATTCCATGGACAGAGGAACATGGCAGGCTATAGTCCATGGGGTCACCAAGAGTCAGACATGACTGAGCAACTTTCCCTTTTTCCTCAGAGTGTATGACTCCAGCCTGTTCACTGGGTGACCCCACCCCCACCCCCCAAAGCTGCTGGTTTGGAATTGGGTCCAGAGCAAGAGGAGACTCTGCAGCAAGGCCAGGACGCTGTGCAAACTGCTCTGCTACTTGGCTCACACAAGCCAGCAGATGGAATGGAGCTTGAAGTAGCAGATGAGGACACTGTTTGGAGCCTTTGGCAGCCCCTGTCTGTGAACCACAGGACAAACCCTTAGGATTTTGGAGCAAATTTTGCCAGCCTTTGGGGGTGATTATTCCCCTTTTGAGAAACTTGCTTGCTACTGGGTCTTAGAGAGACTGGAATGCTTATGTATGGTTCACCAAGACCATGAGACCTGAGCTGTGCTCATGAGCTGAATGTTGTCAAATCCACGGAGCCATAAAGTTGAGCATGCACAGCATGCTCCAACATCCAGTGGAGCCAGTGTAGAGGAGACCAACGCTTCCCTGGTGGCTCAGTGGTAAAGAATCTGCCTGATAAAACACTCTCTGACATAAATCACAGCAAGATCCTCTATGACCCACCTCCCAGGGTAATGGAAATAATAGCAAAAATAAACAAATGGGACCTAATTAAATGTAAAAGCTTTTGCACAATGAAGGAAACTATTAGCAAGGTGAAAAGACAGCCTTCAGAATGGGAAAAAAATAATAGCAAATGAAGCAACTGACAAAGAATTAATCTTAAAAATTATACAAGCAGCTCAATACCAGAAAAATAAACAACCCAATCAAAAAATGGACCAAAGAACTAAACAGACATTTCTCCAAAGAAGAAATGCTAACAAACACATGAAAAGATGCTCAACATCACTCATACCAGAGAAGCGTGAAATAAAACCGCAATGAGGTACCATCTCATGCCAGTCAGAATGGCTGCTATCAAAAAGTCTACAAACAATAAATGCTGGAAAGGATATGGAGAAAAGGGAACCTTCTTACTCTGTTGGTGGGAATGAAAACTAGTACAGCCACTATGGAGAACAGTGTGGAGATTCCTTTAAAAACTGGAAGTAGAACTGCCATACAACCCATACAAATCCCACTGCATTCCTGGGCATTGACACACTGAAGAACCAGAATTGCAAGAGACATGTGTACCCCAATGTTCATCACAGCATTGTTTACAATAGCTAGGACATGGAAACAACCTAGATGTCCATCAGCAGATGAATAGATAAAAAAGCTGTGGTACATATATACAATGGAATATTACTCTGCCATTAAAAAGAATGCATTTGAGTCAGTTCTAACGAGGTGGATGAAACTGAGTGAAGTAAGTCAGAAAGAAAAACACCAATACAGTATATTAATGCATATATATGGAATTTAGAGTGATGGAATGATGACCCTATATGTGAGACAGCAAAAGAGACACAGACATGAAAAACAGACTTTTGGACTCTGTGGGAGAAGGCGAGGGTGGGATGATTTGAGAGAATAGTATTGAAACATATATACTACCATATGTGAAAGAGATGACCAGTCCAAGTTCAATACATGAAACAGGGCAGTCAAAGCCAGTGCTCTGGGACAGCCCAGAGGGATGGGATGGGGAGGGAGGTGGGAGGGGGGTTCAGGATGGGGAACACATGTACACCCATGGCTGATTGATGTCAATGTGTGGCAAAAACCACCACAATATTGTAAAGTTATTAGCCTCCAATTAAAATAAATAATTTTTTTTTTTTTTTTTAAAAAGAATCGCCTGAAATGTAGGAGACACAGGTTTGATCCCTGGGTTGGAACGATCTCCTGGAGGAGGGCACGACAACTCTGGTACTCTTGCCTGGAGAATTCCGTGGACAGTGGAGCCTGGGGGGCTCCAGTCCACAGAGTTGGACACGACTGAAGGGACTAAGCAGCAGCAGCAGCAGCAGCAAAGATGAGATCAGGCTTGAGCAGGCCCTTGAGGAAACAAGTTAGTTACACCAGGAAATGGCCCAAGTGCCCTTGGCTTCCACTTCCACTTTTAACATTGTTTTCTCCTGGCCTGCATTTATGGCCTCGTGGGGAGTTCCCTAAAGCCAGTTGACTAATGAAGATAGAATGAGTGCCTGAGTCACAGATGGTTCTGCACAGGATTCAGGCACCACAATACACAGGAGCGCTGCAGCCCCTTTCTTAGTGGTGAAGGGAAATCCTCCCACTAAGTGAAACTTGGAGGGGTGCACCTGCTTGTTCATTGTGCTTGCAAAGAGAAAGGGCTAGATATGCAATTACACACCAATCAGGGACTGTGGCTGGCAGTTTAGCTGGATAGGTAGGGACTTAAAAGGAATATGACTGAAAAATTACTAACAAAAAAGTCTTGAGAAGTAGTATATAGATAAACCTCTGTAACTGGGTAAAAAAAAAAAACAAAACAAAACAAACATCAGATCAGATCAGATCAGATCAGTCGCTCAGTCGTGTCCAGCTCTTTGCGACCCCATGAACCGCAGCACGCCAGGCCTCCCTGTCCATCACCAGCTCCCGGAGGTCACCCAGACTCACGCCCATCGAGTCAGTGATGCCATCCAGCCATCTCATCCTCTGTCGTCCCCTTCTCCTCCTGCCCTCAATCCCTCCCAGCATCAGAGTCTTCTCCAATGAGTCAACTCTTCGCATGAGGTGGCCAAAGTACTGGAGTTTCAGCTTTAGCATCATTCCTTCTAAAGAAATTCCAGGACTGATCTCCTTCAGAATGGACTGGTTGGATCTCCTTGCAGTCCAAGGGACTCTCGAGAGTCTTCTCCTACTTTTATCCCATGTTAATACTCACTAACTAGTGGGGTTTTAATAATCAAGAGGATGAGATGACATGTCCTGTGTGTGGGTTCCAGTCAGCCTTTCCCCAGCCCTTCTTGCCATCATCCTATGGACCCATGAACCAAGTGGCCCTGATGGTAGGGACGGAGGTTTAGCGTGTGTTCAGCAACATAGACTTCCACTCACCAATGCTAATCTGGCTGCAGTCACTGCTGAGTGTCCAGTCTGTCAAAGTGAAAAGTGAAAGTGAAGTCACTCAGTCGTGTCCGGCACTTTGCGACTCCATGGACTGTAGCCTACCAGGTTCCTCCGTCCATGGGATTTTCCAGGCAAGAATACTGGAGTGGGTTGCCATTTCCTTCTCCAAAGCAGACTCCAAAACCAAGTCCCCAATATGGCACCAGTCTGGGATGATCAGCCAGGTACATGGTGGCAGATTGATTACACTACTGGTTCCATCACAAAATGGGCAGTGTTTTGCTTCTACTGGAAAAGATACTCTAGATATGAATTTGCCTTTCTGGCTTGTAACACTTCTGCCAAAATTACCATCTGTTGTCTTACAGAATGCCTCGCCCACTGTCATAGTATCAGCATTGTAATAGGCATTGCTTCTGATCAAGGAACTCATTTCACACCAAATAAAATGTGGCAATAGGACCATGCTCATGGAATTCACAGGTCTCACCATGTTCCACATTGTTCTAAAGCAGGTAGCGTGTAAAACAGTCTTTTGAACAGGGTCAGATATACAGCACAAGTTAGGTGGCAGTACCTGCAGGGTTCGGGCAATATTCTCTGGGAGGATGTGTGTGTTAATCGTGACCCTGTGGACTGTAACTCACCAGGCTCCTCTGCCCATGGAATTTCCCAGGCGAGAATACTGGAGTGGGTACCCACTTTCTTCTCCAGAGGATCTTCCCAACCCAGGAATCAAACCTGGGTCTCTTGCATTGCAGGTGGTTTCTTTACTGTCTGAGCCACCAGGAAAGCCTCATGGTGCTGTTTCTCCCATAGTCAGGATTCATGAGTCCAGGAATCAAAGGCTGGAAATTGAGGTGTCACCATTCACTATTACTCCTAGTGACCCACCAGCAAAATGTTAACTTCCTGTCCCTGTGACCTTATGCTCTGCTAGTCTAGGAGTCCTAGTTCCAAAGCAAGGAATACTTCCACCAGGAAACACACTATTGATTTCATTGAACTGAAAGTTAAGGCTAGTACCTGAGTACTTTGGGCTCCTTTTGCCCCTGAATTAATAGGCAAAGAAGGGAGTTACTATACTGGCTGGGGTGATTGATCCTGGTTACCAAAGGGAAATTGGGCTGCTACTGTAAAACAGAGATGAGTACTATTCAGTATACCAAATCTGTTAGGAAATTTGGTACAATCATGCCCTATGGTTAAAGCCAGCAGCATTCTTTCTCTAGCGGTAGAATTTGATCTCTTCTTTCAAATTGTTCTACTGAAATATGCACTAAGTATTTAAGATCAGAATTACTGTTGCTACAATGGGGCTTCTCTTTAAAGAGATTCTGTCCTTTCAAAAAATCATAGTTCCATAGGGATTTTAAAGATAAATGTTTACACTCCTTTCTTTTGTCCCTTATTTGACTGTTCTGTATCTACCTCCATGTATCATTTCATGCTTGGGGTCAAAGATCTCAGGAAGATCTGGTCTTCTTGTTTGGGTTCTGGAGTTGGTAATCAGTCTATGGCAGATCTCTTACAATGTACCAAGATTCTAAAGAATCCAACATAAGCAGGACTGCTGTTCAGCTGAAAAGCAGTAGTAGGGCTACACTGTTAGTGGGAATGTAAATTGGTGCAGCCACTATGGGAGAACAATATGGAGGTTCCTTAAAAAACTAAAAATGGAGCTACCATACGATCCAGCAATCCCACTCCTGGGCATATATTCAAAGAAAGCATGGTTCTAAAGGATCAGATCAGATCAGATCAGTCGCTCAGTCATGTCCCACTCTTTGCGACTCCATGAATCGCAGCACACCAGGCCTCCCTGTCCATCACCAACTCCCGGAGGTCACTCAGACTCACGTCCACTGAGTCAGTGATGCCATCAAGCCATCTCATCCTCTGTCGTCCCATTCTCCTCCTGCCCCCAATCCCTCCCAGCATCAGAATCTTTTCCAATGAGTCAACTCTTCCCATGAGGTAGCCAAAGTATTGGAGTTTCAGCTTCAGCATCAGTCCTTTCAATGAACACCCAGAACTGATCTCCTTTAGGATGGACTGGTTGGATCTCCTTGCAGTCCAAGGGACTCTCAAGAGTCTTCTCCAACACCACAGTTCAAAAGCATCAATTCTTCAGTGTTCAGCTTTCTTCACAGTCCAACTCTCACATCCATACATGACTACTGGAAAAACCATAGCCTTGACTAGACGAACCTTTGTTGGCAAAGTAATGTCTCTGTTTTTGAATATACTATCTAGGTTGGTTATAATTTTCCTTCCAAGGAATAGCATCTTTTAATTTCATGGCTGCAATCACCATCTACAGTGATTTTGGAGCCCAGAAAAATAAAGTCTGACTCTGTTTCCACTGTTTCCCCATCTATTTCCCATGAAATGATGGGACCAGATGCTATGATCTTCATTTTCTGAATGTTGAGCTTTAAGCTCAACATTTTCACTCAACTGTTTCACTCTCATCTTTCACTTTCATCAAGAAGCTTTTAGTTCCTCTTCACTTTCTGCCATAACGTGCACCCTAATGTTCATTGCAGTGCTCTTTACAAGAGCCGGGACAGAGAAGCATCTAGTTGTCCATTGACAGAGGATTGCATAAAGAAGATGTTGTAAGCTGTTTTATATATATACAATAGAATGTTACTCAGCCATTAAAAAGAATGAAATAATGCCATTTGCAGCAACATGGATGGACCTAGAGAGTGTCATATTGAGTGAAGTAAGTCAGACAGAGAGAAATTGTGTATGACATCGCTTGTATGTAGAATCTAAATAGAAACGATACAAATGAACTTACTTTAAAAACAGAAACAGACTCACAGACTTAGAGAACAAACTTGTGGCTACCAGGGGGGAACAGCTGAAGGGAGAGATAGACTGGGAGTCTGGAATTGGCATGTACACACTGCTGTATTTAAAATAGATAACCAACAAGGATGCACTGCATGGGGCACTCTGCTCAATATTCTATAATAACCTAAATAGGAAAAGAATCTGAAAAATAATAGATACATGTATACCTAAATTACTTTGCCATATACCTAAAGCTAACACAATACACATTGTTAATCATCTGTACTCCAACATAAAATAATTAACAAAAAAAAAGGCAGTAGTAGGGCTGCAATGATTGTTGTTGACTGACCTCTGTCAGGTTGACATCTCACAGGTTGGTGGCTGAACCATATAGATTATTACATACTTTGACTGTCACTGAAAAATCTTAAAAAAACAAAAAACAAAAAACACCACAACGTTGTAAAGCTATTATCCTCCAATTTAAAAATTTAAAAACAAAGCAGAGGTAAGTAAGCAGAAGATACTGGTACTGGTAAGTCGCTTCAGTCGTGTCCGACTCTGTGTGACCCCATAGACGGCAGCCAACTAGGCACCTCCGTCCCTGGGATTCTCCAGGCAAGAACACCGGAGTGGGTTCCCATTTCCTTCTCCAATGCATGAAAGTGAAAAGTGAAAGTGAAGTCGCTCAGTCGTGCCCGACTCTTAGCGACCCCATGGACTGCAGCCTACCAGGCTCCTTCACCCATGGGATTTTCCAAGCAAGAGCACTGGAGTGGGGTGCCATTGCCTTCTCCGAAGCAGAAGATAAGACTTTACTAAATGAACTCCTCACATGCAGAGGGTTGCAAATGCATACAACTCTACTATGTTTAAAGCTTCATGGACTCACACTTTCAGTAATAGTAGTTCTGTTACTTTGTACAACACTTAAAATCTCACAGATCTCCAGCAAACACCAGTCAGCCAGTTAGGTGTGGTGTGTATTCATTAAGCACCATCATTGATTACCAAGATCTCGTTTTAAATGGTGAGTGGTATTAATGGCATTAAAATCATGGGAGAAGCTGCCTCCTGGGCTCCCAGGCCTCCTGTGCTTCTAGAGGCAGATTGAATGCAGCATTGTTGTTTCCACTCTGTGAGCAAAGTGCCCAGGTTCACACCACCATCTCCCTTGATGAGCTCCATGCCAACCCATGGGCACCCGAGAGGAAGTTCTTATGAACACCAGTGATCCATATATTTATGGAGTGTCCTCTCAGCCCCTAACTTGGACAGAACATTTGAACAGGTGCTGGCAGTTATAGCACTGCCATTTTTTATTTACATCCCAAGAGCAGATTAAGACCATGATCACTGCTGCATATGGGTCCTTACAGGCAGAGGGCTGCAAATACATACAACTCTACTGTGTTGAGAGCTTCATGGAATCACACCTTCATTAAATAGTAGTTCTGTAATTTTGTACGACACTGAAAATGTCACAGATTCCAGTGTTTTTATTGGATCCCTTTTCTAGTTTTTTAGGAAAAAAAGCAAAGAAAGAAAATGGATAAAATGTGACTAATGTGGGTAATCACCTTTATAATTCTTTCCTATAAAGTACTCTCAAATTCTTTTCATCGTTTTTCTTTCAAACCCTCTGAGAAACAAACGTCTCTGGCAATTTGAACTTATTGAAAATCTTTAGACTTCAGCCAACCCTTTCTAAGAAGCGAGAGCATCCTTACAGCTTTTCTCAAGCAAAATAAGAGGTGCTCAAAGCTTCTATTGATTGGGCTGACTTAATATCTTAAGCCTTGATTAAGATTGGAAATACATAATCATCACTATTCAGACTTGGAGAAGTAGAGGATACCCAAAGAGGTCTGCTACCAAGAGTGGTTATTATTAGTGGAGGAAGAGGTGCTCCAAAGTGACAGAGACAATGGATTAAAATAGAGAATCCAGTGGCTCTTGGTCCCTATTGAGAATACTCAGGGTGCTTATGGGGTCTTGTGAAATCAAAGCAGATGTAAGTTGGGACTACCGTGGCAGTCTACAGGTTAAGACTTTGAATTATAGTGCAGGGGTTGCAAGTTCGTCCCCATATGGGATCTGGGAGCTAAGATTCCTTATGCCTTGCAGCCAAAAAAACCCCCAAAATATAAAGCAGAAGCACCATTGTAACAAATGTAATGAAGGCTTTTAAAAAATGGTTCATGTTTTTTTAAAAAAACCCCACAACATTGTAAAGCAATTATCCTCCAATTGAAAAATTAAAAAATGAAAAAACGAAGCAGATGTAAGTAAGCAGTAGATAAGAGTTTACTAAATGTGCTTCTTTCACAGGTCTGCTGTTGCTGTTGTTCAGTTGCTTCAGTCATGTCTGACTCTTTGTGATCCCATGGACTGCAGGCTTCTCTGTTCATGGGATTCTGCAAGCACGAATACTGGAGTGGGTTGTCATTCCTTTCTCTAGGGAATCTTCCCGACCCAGGGATCGAACCCGAATCTCCTGCATTGCAGGTGGATTCTTTACCAGTGAGCCACTGGGGAAGCCCTGTTTACAGGTCTACTGCTATCATATAACAGAAATGATAATATCATCCATTAATCAAGTACAGGCTATAATGCTTCTCAAAGTATCACTAAGAAATGGAGCCCTCAGGGAACCCCTGGAGAACCTACCACCCTCTGTCTGACTTGAAAGTCTCTGTTCTTCCTATTTTTTTTTTTCCTATTTTACTTTTCTTGAATGCCTCACTTCTCCAATGCCAGGGATATTTAGATATTACTGAATCAGCTGCCAAAACTCTTTCCCACTATGACTTATTGCAGACAAGTACCATGGGAAGGAAGTGTGTAAGAAGATACTTGGAAAAAAAAAACCTTGTTGAGAATCACATCTCATTATTATTTCCCTTTTGTAACACAAGAGTCTGGGCCTTACTGATCTGCAACAAAAAAATATGGTCACATATTTATACCCAAATTTATACACTTTCACTTGCCAGGTGATTAAGAAGTCCAACTCTTCCTAGGTTTCTCCTCTCCAAATACTCTCTAGAACTCCCAGGGTTGCTTATGACTGTTAATGAATCAGTTCTTCCTGCCTACTGCTGCCTACTGAGAGGGTGAGAACTCAGAAATGTTAAGATTGGACTTCACTGTCCTTTGAGGTTGAGAAAGCCTAGTCTGTTTGTCTTGGATGTCTCCAGCTGTGGCTTTGCACCTTATATAAGTAGAAAGGGTCTTTGTCCTTTCATGTCTGGCTTAGCACAGTAAGATCAAGCTTCATGCATGTTGTGTGAATATGCGTGAATCAGAATTTAATCCCTTTTTAAAGTTAAGTAATATTCTGTTTTAGGTATAAACTACATTTATTTATTCATTCATCTGTCAATGGGCATTTAGGTCATTCACACCTTTTGGCTGCTATGGATAATGCTGCTATGAAGATTGATGTACAAATATCTGTTTGAATTCCTGCTTTCAATTTCTTTGGATATGTACCTAGAAGTTGAATTGCTAGATCATTTGATAATTCTGTTTAGCTTCTCCATATCATTTTCCGGAGTGGCCCCACCATTTTATATTCCCAGCAGCAGCGCTCAAGGGTTGCAGTTTAACCACATCCTCACCAAACTTTGCTATTTTCGTGTTTTTTTTTTTTTTTTTTATATTTTACATTTTCATTCTAGTGGGTTGGAAGTGGTATTTCGCTGTGACTTTGATTTGCATTTCCCTGATGATTAATGTTCCATAGGTCCCAAGCGTCCTGGGGGTAGTGCCCTCCATTGGAATGCCTTCTGAACTCACTGGGCACATATTAATCCTAGCGATCTCCTTAGATGTTTTCCCACTGGGAGACCCTACTTACAACTGGACCAGTTCTTGTGGTTCTTATGATCGCAGGACATACTTCAGCAAAAACCATCAGGGAACTTTGAGGAAGATGCTTTTAACTCGCAAGTCCTGGAGGCTATATGGCACAACCAAGGGCCAGAGTGAGGTCATGGGAGAAAAGAGAGAGCTTAGAGTTTGGGCTCTGCCTTTATTAGGGTCTGAGAGTGAAGTGTCTCTAGACTTTCTTGGATTCACTACTTGTTGGCTAATTGAAAGCATAAGAGCAGGAGTCATAGCACAAGAAGGGAGAAGTGGGGTCATTCAAAGAGATAACTCAATCAATTATCTTGATTACCTTGGACTTTCCAAAAGGGGATCTCCATGGGTGGGACAGTCTGATCCCTTATCTGGTTGGCTTGTTAGTATTAATAACTGTGTCATAGAGCTGGCAATGTGTTTATTCAGAATGGATATCTTTTGAAATAAATGCCTCAGAAATTGAAAGTCAAGCACTTACACTACAGCTAGTGATACTGAGTATCTTTTCATGTGCCTCTTAACCATTTGCACATATGTACTGTTTACCTCTATCTATCTATCCATCTATCAGAAATGCCTATTCAAGTCCTTTGCCCATTTTTCAACTGGTTTGTCTTTGTTGTTGAATAGTTTTTATTCTTAACAAGTTCCCAGGTGATGATGATCTGAGAATAATACTTTGAAAATCACTGTTTTAGATTACATATGTTAAGTGATGGAATCCCAGTCTTATTTGTGGTATAAAAGATGGGAAAATTTTGCTTGGTGTATGGTTTACTTCTTAGATTTTAATCACTTCTTAGGCTTTTGATATTCATCATCTATGGTTTTCCTGGGATTTTGATATATTACCTTGTTCCCCATGAAGCAACAGTAGAAGTCAGGCAGACCTGAAATTGAAAAATCCCAGTTCTATGTCACCCAACACCTTCAACCCCCGCCACCCCAGAGATCACATCTGGATGTGTTATGATGTCCTGTGAGTACACATCTTACTAAAGCTGGACCTGAAAGGATGTTACTACTGACTTGAAGATTTCAGAAACTCTTGTTCATACATCATAACAAAGCCTTAAAACTCCTAATGGGTAGGAATCATTTTATACATGTGATTTTTCTCTTTTTTTAAAAAGGAGTAATTATCTAAAAGAACTCTTGCTTATTAGACTGAATTAGAGGAATTATCATTGGCCATGTGAATATGTAATTACCATGATTTATTTGTCAAGAACTGAACATAAGTAAATTTCCTACACTTTTATTGAATTTGAGAAGTTAATTAGTGTGACTATTAAGCAAAACCCAGAGATCATTATACATGAAAGATTTCCTTATAATTCTAATAAATTGATTTCAAAACCTATTAGGCTTGAAATTTCATTCACTTGTCCCTGAACATTTTTCTCTTTGGTTAATGGATCTCTGTACTTATCCTCACTAAAAATATTCTGCATCTATTTAAAAGATTTACAATAGTTCTTGCTGGACATACATAATTAAGTTTGTTTTCTGTGAAAATCAGTGGAAATGTCCTTCAGAATTAATGGAAAAGTATAATTTGTCTTATTATCATTACTTTGTATTTTTTAGTACTTTTTATTCCCCAAATACTATATAATCACTGGTTCCTCTTGAGCTGTTTTTATGTTACTCATTATAATGTTCTTTTAATACAATATGTGATTTACTCTCATTACATGTTTTGGTGTAGTTCAAGGAGGAAAAGGAGTAAGATGGGTTCTTGTACTACCCTGGGTTGGGGGTTCTCAAGATCACCACCAGGTTTGATGATTCCCTAGGAAGACTCACAGAAGTCAATATCTAGTCATGATCACAACTGTGATTTATTACAGAAAAAGATACAAAGCACAGTCAGCAAAGGGAAAAGAAATATGCGATAAAAGTCTGGGGGACCAGATGCAATCTTCCAAGGATCCTCTCCCAGTGGACTTGCATAGGATGTGCTTACTTCCCCAACAAGTTGTGACGACACTTGCAAAATGCTGTCCACCAGGGAGCTCATTAGAGACTCCATGCCCGAGGTTTTATTGGGAGCTGCTAACAGAGGCAGTCTCTGCCTGGATGGCACCATATGTCCAAACTCCCAGAAGGAAAGCAGGTGTTCAGATGTCTTGGTTATCTTCCTGGGTGTCTAACTCACCCTGCAGATTTTGGATATGCCAAACTCTCCATAATCACGAGAACAAATTCCTTAAGATCTCTGTCTACCTCTCTATCTACCTACCTACCTACCTATCATTTATCTGGAAACAGGGAAAAAGGATAGGGAATGCTGTAATTTGTTTATGGTTTTATATGTAACAAGAATTCTTCCAGCCCTGTGGACATCAGAAATACCCCTTCCATTCATGAACAAGGTATTTATGCACAAAGATCCATCAAAGAGACCAGAAAACCTTTCCAGTCTACCTGAAACTTCAGACTGTATTACCCAAGTAAAGAAGTTAGCATCAAAAACATCAATCCACCTTTGTAGTCCTCAGATCTTTGTTTCTTGCAGTTTCTGTCCTGTGATTTTTCAACAGATAACATGACTTTCTCTTTTAACTTCCCAGGAAATGCCACGCTTGAATGTACCTTGAGATGTGAAGCATGACAAGAACTAGCACCCAAGAACTCATCAGAATAAAAACAGTCTGACAGCAGCCGCTCTGGGGGCCGGCCCCTCTCCTGGTAGCCATCAACATGAAGATGCTCCTGGGCTGAAGAGACGGCAACTTTCCAGGCATAACCAGTGTTTTCAGCATCGGTACTTGTTTACTGGGTAGGTCCAGATCAAGGGCAGACGTGGATGGGCAGGGTGAAAACATACACTTTCTACTTCTTTGCCATCTCAAGCTTTCATTTCTTTCCTCATTTTTTTGACAGTGTCTTACCTAATCCCTCTGTGTCTTCTCTCCCTTCTCCATTTTCAATTTATTTCGGATCTTGACATAGGATTTTTTTTCTGTAAACATGAATCTGGGTCCCATCTCACCCTCTAGGGTTCACTGAATAAATTCTCAAATCCCTGACATTGCACTGAGAGACCACCACGATGTTGCCAGAGTTTATCCCCCCAGCCCCATTTCTTGACACTTCCCTATCAAGGGTGAGTCAGTCATTCTCCCTTGACCCTTAAATCTAAGAATTCACCAGATTTTCAAGTCCAGTGGTTTTGTAAGATCCACTATCAGTGAGATGCATTTTTCAAGGAGAATTGGTATTAAATTATACAAACAAATAAGTGCACAAACCTTTATGTTTGTACAATAATAATCAATATATAGCTTGATTAATTTTCATAACATAACCTTCATTCAAATCAAGGAAATACCATCACCAGCTCACCTGTTAGTCTGTTCAGATCCTCTTCCGTTTACTCCCTGCCCCCTGCCTTCTATCTCCTGTGATTTGTTTTTCCAGTCTTCAACTCTATATAATAAACTTCACGTAAAGTTTATTTATGTAGAGTTTGTTCCCTTTTGTATTGGTTTGGCCAAAAAGTTCGTTTGGACTTTGGTAACATCTTATGGAAAAATCCATATGAACATTTTGGCCAACTCAATATCTAGCTTCTTTTGTTCAATATATGTTTATGAGGTTTGTCTGTGTTAGTGTGTGTAACGATATTTGGTTTATTCTCATTGCTGTGTTGTGTTCCAATTTATCCATTTTATTTTGATGGATATGAAGTTGTTTATTTTGGGGACTATTAGGAATGGCACTACTCTCAATATCCTTGTATATTTGTTTGGCAACTGCTGGTATATATTATAGTCGGATGTACACCTAGGAGTAAGAGCGCTAGGCCATAAAATATGTATAGGGCTTCCCCGGTGGCTCAGTGGTAAAGAATCTGCCTGCAATGCAGGAGACCCAGGTTCGATCCCTGGGTCGAGAATGTCCCCTGGAAGAAGTAAATGGCAACCCACTCCAGCATTTAGGGCTTCCCTGATAACTCAGTTGGTAAAGAATCTGCCTGCAATACAGGAGACCCTGGTTCGATTCCTGGGTCAGGAAGATCCTCTGGAGAAGGGATAGACTACCCACTCCAGTATTCTTGGGCATCCCTTGTAGCTCAGCTGGTAAAGAATCTACCTGTAATACAGGAGACCTGAGTTCAATCCCTGGGTTGGGAAGATCCCCTGGAGAAGGCAAAGGCTACCCACTCCAGTATTCTGGCCTGGAGAATTGCATGGACTGTGTAGGGTCACAGAGAGTCGGACACAAGTGAGCAACTTTCACTTTCAGGGTATGTATATCCCTGATATACATATAGATAGCACCAAGCAGTTTACTCAGGTGGCTGTGCTAATTTATATTCCCAGCCCACAGTGGATAAACGTTCGTCAGCATCCTTACCAACACTTGGTAACATCGCCCTTTTTCATGTTGCCCATTCCCGTGGATGAGTAGTGCTATCTCCCTGTGGTTTTATGTTCCCTGCTGACTACTGATATTGAAAAACTCTTTATATGTTTATCAGCCATTTTGATTTTTGTCTTTTGTGAAGTGTATATTCAAGTCCTTTGCTCATTTTTTCTTATTGATTTTAGGAATTATTTACATATTTGGAGTTATGTATCCTTGGCATCCTAAATATACACGTGTGCATCGATCCTATTCTGTGTCTTGCCTTTTCGCTTTCAGCGTTACTTTTGGATGGATATTCATCTCATTCTGAGTCTTGCCTTTTCACTTTCAATGTTACTTTCTGATGGACACAATTCTTAATTTTACTGAATTCCAGTAATTCTTTTTAAAAGTAATTCTTTTTTTTTTTTTTTTATCTTTATAGTCAGTGGTTTTTGTATCTAGTTGAGAAATCCACTTCCTCAGTTTATGAAGATTTTCTCTCATCTAGAAGCATTACTGTTTTGCCTTTCATATTTAAATCTGAAATAGTCTAGACTTGATTTTTTAATGTGATGTGAGGCAGAAATCATAGTATGGCTTTTCCATATGGACATCCAACTGACTCAGTTTAATGAAAAGTCCGTAATTTCCTGCATTGTACTGCAGTATCACCTTTGTCATAAATCAAGTATTTATATTTATCTATTTCTAGATTCTCTGCTTACTTCCTCTTTCTGACTTACTTACCCAGTGTAATAGGCTTTAGGTTTGGCCACCTCACTAGAACTGAGTCAAACGTGTTCCTTTTTATGACTGAGTAGTAGTCCGTTGTGTATATGTACCACAGCTCCTTTATCCATTCATCTCCTGATGGACATCTAGGTTGCTTTCATGTACTGCTAAGTCACTCCAGTCGTGTCCGACTCTGTGTGACCCCATAGACGGCAGCCCACCAGGCTCCCCCATCCCTGGGATTCTCCAGGCAAGAACACTGGAGTGGGCTGCCATTTCCTTCTCCAATGCATGAAAGTGAAAAGTGAAAGTGAAGTCACTCAGTCGTGTCTGACTCTTAGTGACCCCATGGACTGCAGCCCACCAGGCTCCTCTGTCCATGGGATTTTCCAGGCAAGAGTACTTTTATAAACAGTGCTGTAGTCAATGAACATTGGGGTACATGTGTCTTTCAATTATGGTTTCCTCAGGATATATGCCCAGTAGTGGGATTGCTGGGTCATATGGTAGTTTTATCCCTAGTTTTTTAAGGAATCTAATTACTGTCTTCCATAGTGGCTGTATCAATTGTACATTCCCACCAATAGTGCACAAGGGTCTCCTTTTCTCCACACCCTCTCCAGCATTTATTGTACAGTTTTTTGTTGATGACTATTCTGACCAGTGTGAGGTGATACCTCATTGTAGTTTTGATTTGCATTTCTCTAATAATGAGTGATGTTGAGCATCTTTTCTTGTGTTTATTTGCTATCTCTATATACTTCCATCAATCAAATTATTTATCCATCCTTGTGCCAGTGGCATGCTGTCTTAACTATTTCAGCTTTGTATTAAGTCTTGGCATTTAGGAGGGAAATCCTACAACTTTCTTCTTCAAGGTTGTCTTGGCTATTCCTTTATTCCTCTAAAGTTTAGAGTCAATTTTCACAAAAGTAAACCTTCTGGGATTTTGATTGGTATTTCATTGAATCTGTATATCTATTTGTGTGAGAAATTCTTTTTTCTTTTTGGCCACACTGTGAAGCTTGTGGGTCTTAGTTCCTGGACCAGGAATTGAACTCCTATCGTCAGCAGTGAAAGCAAGGAGTCCAAACCAGTGGCCCACCAGGGAAGGCCCTAGAATTTCTATTTTTATAATAGCAAGTTTTCTAATTGGTAAATATAGTTTACCCATTTATTTAGGATCACTTTAATTTTTGTAAAAGTGCTTTATGGTTTTCTGTAGAGGTCTTGGCTAGCATGTTGTTTAGGGTTTTAGCATTGATGCTCATAAGAAATATTGTCTTGTAGTTTTCCTTTCTTGCAATGTCTTTGTTAGGTTATGCTGGCCTCATAAAACAAGTTGAAGATGGCTTCTGCCCTTAAATTCTATGGACGGTTTTGTTAAGACTGGTGTTACTCCTGAATTTACTAGCAAGACCATGCAGCCCTGGTGTTTTCCTTGTGAGAGAGTTTTAAACTGCAGATTCAATTTGCTTAACAGATAGATGTTTAAAATTTTAAATTTATCTCTCTGTCAATTTATTAAATTGTGTTTTTCTTTGAATGTGTGCATTTTGTCTAAATTGTCAATTTGTTGACATAATGTTATCTATAATATCTTATCAGATTTTAGCATCTGTTTAATCTACAGTAATGTCCCTATTCCATTTCCAGTATTCACAGTTTGTGTCTTATCTCTCTTTTTCTCAGTATCTGTCACATTTAAATGTGAACTAACTTTTGACATTGTTGATTTTTTGTTTTATATTTTCTATTTCATTCATTTCCCCTTTATGTTATTTATTTTCTTCAACATTATTTGAATTTGATTTACTGTGCTTTAAAAAATGTGATGGATGGATACTAGGAAGAAATACATTAAAATACTTTCTTCATAGTGGTGATAGATTACATTATACCATTCACCTTTATCCCTGTTGTCTTTTAAGGAACCAAAAGCATGTTTTCAAATGAGGATCCCTAAGAAACTAAGTACAAAAGCCTTATTTTTTTAGATGGTAGTTGGGCTTCCCTGGTGGCTCAGTTGGTGAAGAATCTGCCTGCATTGTGGGAGATCTGGGTTCAGTCCCTGGGTTGGAAAGCTCCCCTGGAGGAGGGCATGGCAAGCCACTCTGCATTCTTGCCTGGAGAATCCCCATGGACAGAGAAGCCTGGCAGGCTACAGTCCATGGGGTCCCAAAGAGTCAGACAGGACTGAGCGACTCAGCACAGTTTCTATGATGTAGAACTGTGGCCATAATTATCACGTTGTTAACATAACAACTGGAAATGTTGCCCATTGATCTGGAGGGTGGAGATCATCTCTTGCACACCCAATTTATTATATAGTAAGAAGTGGCTTACCCAGAGAAGAATTGAATACAGACTTCCCTGGTGGTCCAGTGGCTAAGATTCCACACTCTCAATGCAGGGGGCCTGGGTTCTATCCTTGATCAGGGAACTAGATCCTACCTGCCACAACTAAAGATCCTGCATGCCACAACCAAGACCCAATGCAGCCAAATAAATAAATTATTTTATTTAAAAAAATAAGAAGAATTGGATACTGGGCAGTGCCTTGGACAGTATGTCATTTTTCATCTTCTTTTGAAATTAATCTATCACTAGAACTGCATTAGTTCTCTAGACCTGCCATGACAAATTACCACAAACGGGGTGACTTAGAAAAACAGAAATTTATTGTCTCAGAGTTCTGGGGACTAGAAGTCTGCAATCAAGACCTCAGCAGGATTGTGCATCCTCTGAAACCTATAGGGGTCGGTTCCCTCCCTGTCTCTTTGTATCCTCTGGTTTGCTGACAGTCCTTGGTGTTCCTTGGCTTGTAGACGCGTCACTCTAATCTTTTGTCTTCACTTGGCCTTCTTCCCTCTTTGCCTGTCTATCTCTGTGTTCAACCTTCCCCTTTGTTGTGAGGACACCAGTCATATTGGATTAGGGTCCACCTTAACAACTTCATTTTAAATGATTATTTCTACAAAGACCCTGTATCCCAATAAGGTCACAATCTGAGCGGCTGGGGGTTAGGACTCCAACATATCTTATTTGAGTGACACAATTCATCTCACAGCAAGAACAATTTCAGCACTTGTTGAGAACTCTCTACAGGTGGACAAATGGAAAGCCAAACAATGGAAGGAAGGAAAAACCTCCCATAGACGTGTAGGTAAAGCTCTCTCCTTGAATCTGGAGACATATCGTTCCAATAGTTGAAGGGCTGCTCTCCAGATTCAGCAGTGTTTTCGGGCAATACTGTTTCCAGCCTTTGATCCTATCAGCTTTAGTCCTTGGAGTGAACATCATTTGCTCCCATATGAGTAAAACAATTTGGTCCCCAGACTCAGCTCTATCATGGATAGGAAAGCTGTCTTAGCATTTTGAGGCTATATTGTGTTAACTGCTTTCAAACCTATACATGTTAAATTAAATCAGTATTTTCAAGGTGACAGTCACCTTAAAGAGAAAAGGAAGTTTTTAGAAAATGATGGGAAGCTAGTGCGTGCATTTCTAGACTACATATAAGCTTCTCTCTGGCACCTCTTAACCTTTCGGAAATTTAGTACCTACGCTGCTCCTGTGATTCGCTGCGGTTGTCTGCAATGTTTCTTTCTAAATTGCACTTCAGCAGCATCACCCTCTAGGCAGCATCAATAGATTTTTAAGAACAGAAAGCAGAGGGGTAAATGCACCACTAAGAATAGCTACATCCCTGGGTCAATTAAATCCAACTTGACATCTTTAGTGCATCTGTAATGCGATAATAATGATGATCTACCTCATAGCAATGTTGTGAGAAATAACAAACTGATGACTGCAAAGCACTCTGAAAATAGAAAGGGCCCAATAAAAGCTGGTAATTATTAACGGTAATCATTTGCAAGTGACCTAGAAATTACTGTTAAGTTATTGTGGACATCTTGTCATCCATTCTTTTCTTGTCGCTTTTGGATTTCCAGCCCCAGACTCTGTGTTGAGAGAGATTACATGTTATTGCAGGGCGGCCCTCAGGAGCCTTCCAAGCAGAAGCTCAGAAGCAACACTCTCTCTGCTTCACTTGTCTCTAACATTTTCTCTTGGGCTTCCCTGGTGGCTCAGTGGCAAAGAATCCACCGGCCAGTGCATGAGACACAGGTTCGATCCCTGATTCGGGAAGATCCCCCTTGCCTCAGAGCAACTAAGCTCATGAGCCACAACTACTGAGCCTGTGCTCTAGAGCCGGGGAGCTTCAACTACTGTGCTCTTGTGCTGTAACTACTAAAGCCCACCCACCCTAGATCCTATGCTTGGAAACAAGAGAAGCCCCCACAATGAGAAGTCTGCACACCACAGCTAGAGTAGCCCCCTCTCACTCCAACTAGAGAAAAGCCTGTGTAACAATGGAGACCTAGCACAGCCAAAAATAAATAAATAAAAATTATTTTTTTAAAAAAAGAATTAAACTAAAATTTTCTCTTCTCTGTAATTGAATCTGGAGATAAATTCTTGACCTTTATTCATTCAGTCATGTATTTACTCATCCATCCAACCGTTATTTATTGAGCATCGCAGGCACAGAACTGGGTTCTGAGGATACAGAAATTTTAAAAAGTACACATGGTATCTATTCTCTTGGAGTTTATAGTGTTAGAGATAAAAATAAAATTGTAAAGAATGTACAGCGTGTACTAAGATGGGAATAGTAAAGGATGCTGCTAAGTCACGGCTGCTAAGTCGCTTCAGTCGTGTCCGACTCTGCGACTCCACAGACGGAAGCCCACCAGGCTCCCCCGCCCCTGGGATTCTCCAGGCAAGAACACTGGAGTGGGTTGCCATTTCCTTCTCCATTGCATGAAAGTGAAAAGTGAAAAGGAAGTCGCTCAGTCGTGTCCGACTCTTAGCAACCCCATGGACTGCAGCCTACCAGGCTCCTCCATCCATGGGATTTTCTAGGCAAGAGTACTGGAGTGGGGTGCCATTGCCTTCTCCAGTAAAGGATGCTGCTGCTGCTGCTAAGTCACTTCAGTCGTGTCTGACTCTGTGTGACCCCATAGACGGCAGCCCACAAGGCTCACCCGTCCCTGGGATTCTCCAGGCAAGAACACTGGAGTGGGTTGCCATTTCCTTCTCCAATGCATGAAAGTGAAAAGTGAAAGTGAAGTCGCTCAGTCATGTCCAACCCTCAGCGACCCCATGGACTGCAGCCCTCCAGGCTCCTCCACCCATGGGATTCTCCAGGCAGAAGTACTGGAGTGGGGTGCCATTGCCTTCTCCAGTAAAGGATGCTAGGAAGGGGCAAATAGCCCCACACTGGGAGCTGAAATATCATATACAGCTGTGGGCTGGATTGATAGGGTACTGTTGAGCTGAAACACCATGCCTCTCTGTTAAGGGTTATTCTGTTTCCTTCCATCACAGTTTCCTAAAAGAATTGTCCTGATAGATGAACCTCCCCACCACCTATTTCTCCACATAACAGTTCATTAACATCCTTTGTCCTTTCTCTCTTTAAAAAAAAAAAAACAGAACAGGAAAATCTTCTCTACCAAACTGAGGAGGACCTACACCACCTTCCTGGATATCCAGAGGAATAGAATGCATTCCTCATAACCAGCCACCAGAAAGACGTGCAATAGCCTGTTAGGTTTCCATTTCTGCCCGACCTCGAACATTCTCTGTGAAGAGTACGGAGCCACTTGTGCGGGTTCAACTCTACCCCAGACTAACAATGACCCTGGTGAGGGGAATATCCTGGTCAGGATTTATGGTTACTAGTCCTGCTATACTCAATGCCTCCCAACCCTGACACCCTGGTCTCTCCTCTTTCCTGTGTCTTGGTGTTTTAGGTCATCCTTGATTTTCCAATTCCTTGGAGGCAGGGTATATTGCTCGTTCTCACTACTGAATGGGTTTTCCATTCAGCCCTTTGTTTGTTTTGTCTTGAAGTTTTTTTTTTTTTTTTTGTGGGCCATTTTTAAAGTCCTTATTGAGTTTGTTACAATACTGATTCTGTTCTGTGTTTTCGTGTTTTGACCACAAGGCATTTGGGATCTGAAATCCCCAACCAGGGATCGAACCTCCACCTCCCTGCATTGGAAGATGATGTCTTAACCACTGGACTGCCAGGGCAGTCCCCTCAGGCCTTCTTTGTGACTGGAGAGTTTCACTACCCACCTGATCAGTAGCCGAGGTCCCAGTCTCTTTTCTGATGGTTGCCAACCTGCAGCTTGGAGCTCAGCTATGTCTCTTTCTGTCCTTTCCGGACACAGCCTCGAACCCAGGACTTGTTTTGAATGGTTTGCTAGTACTTGAATCTGGCCCATTCACCCTTTCCTTACCTTCCCGCCTTCCACAAATACTTATTGAGTCCTTATGATCTCCATAGCGTGCTCAATCTTTTGGACACAAAGGTTCAAACTAATGTTTAGAGTTCCCTACACGGCTCTCTCTAGAGTCACCAAATACTGGGAGGACCCAGGCAGCTTCTCAGCCTACTAAGGTGAAAAGCATTTGAAATGAAGGTCAAGTAAGGACAGAATATGAAGCTCTCACTTCAAAAAGTGACTGCTACCTGAGTACCCACCAGAGCAGCAGGCAGCCAGCTCAGGCCAGCTCGGATCTCTCTGTTCTGACTTTGGGTTCATTCAGCGTCCTCTCCACTTTGCTCAGCAATCATCTTTCTCCAATGAGCACAGTCTGACCCTGTAAATGGCTATTCTTTTTGCTCAACACAGCCTCTAATTCCTGTAATTGTTCCTGGACTCTGTAATGGGCTCTGATTGTAACCACAAAAAAAAAAAAAGTTTTTCTGGGCTTGGTTTGGCCCCAGGAGAAGTACTTTACTGTGTGATTTCTTGGATTTGACCTGTTGGGTCAAACAAAGTTTTAGGGGCTCAGCCGAGTATGTAGATCCCAGCACCCATGGATCCTATCTTCCTGCATGGACTCCAGTCTGTTCTGCCAGCTGGACCCATTCTCTGACACCCACCACAGCATGGGTTTACTGGAGAGGGGAGAATATAGTGTTTGAGAGTTGCTTCAAGTAGTGGGAAGGACATGCTTTGGAACCTGGCTTCACCACCTGTAAATACGTGTGATCTTGGGTAATTAATTTACTTTACATCTTTGAATTTCAAATTCTACTCTGTAACAATTACGGTGTAATTGAAGGAGGCAGAATTTATTTCATCAGGCTGTTGTGGATATTAAATAAGACAGTAAATGTACAATGCCCTTATGGCAGAAAGTGAAGAACTAAAAAGCCTCTTGATGAAAGTGAAAGAGGAGAGTGAAAAAGTGGCTTAAAGCTCAACATTCAGAATTCTAACAAAGATCATGGCATCTGGTCCCATCACTTCATGGGAAATAGATGGGGAAACAATGGAAACAGTGACAGACTTTATTTTTTTGGGCTCTAAAATCACTGCAGATGGTGATTGCAGCCATGAAATTAAAAGACACTTACTCCTTGGAAGGAAAGTTATGACCAACTTAGACAGCATATTCAAAAGCAGAGATATTACTTTGCCAACAAAGGTCCGTCTAGTCAAGGCTATGGTTTTTCCAGTGGTCATGTATGGATGTGAGAGCTGGATTGTGAAGAAAGCTGAGCACCGAAGAATTAGTGCTTTTAAACTGTGATGTTAAAGAGGACTCTTGAGAGTCCCTTGGACTGCAAGGAGATCCAACCAATCCATCCTAAAAGAAATCAGTCCTGAATATTCATTGGAAGGACTGATGCTGAAGCTGAAACTCCAATACTTTGGCCACCTGATGTGAAGAGGTGACTCATTTGAAAAGACCCTGATGCTGGGAAAGATTGAAGGCAGGAGAAGGGGATGACAGAGGATGATATAGTTGGATGACATCACCGACTTAATGGACATGAGTTTGAGTAAACTGCGGGGGTTGGTGATGGACAGGGAGGCCTGGTGTGCTGCAGTCCATGGGGTCGCAAAGAGTTGGACACGAGTGAGCGACTGAACTGAACTGACTGAAATGTACAGTATCAGCACATAAGTTGGCATAGAGTAACTGCTTAAAAATGTTGGTTCCTGGGACTTCCCTGGTAGTCTGGTGGTTAAGAATCCGCCTGCCCATACAGGGGACATGGGTTCGATCCCTGGTCCGGGAAGATTCCACATCCTACAGGGCAGCTAAGCCCGTGTGCCACAACTACTGAGAACATACTGTAGAGCCCATGCTCCAACATGGACAGCAACTAGAGAAAGCCCATGCACAGCAACTAAGACCTAGTCAAGCCAGAAATAAATTTCTTTTTAAAATGTTGGTTGCTTCATAACTTTTAGAGCTGCCACTTCAAATCTGTGGCATCAACTGGATCTCTCAAATTTCCATACGTTTCGTTTTTTTGTTTACTTCAGATTACACCTTATTAGTGGGCTTCCCTGGTGGCTTCAGTGGTAAAGAATCCACCTGCAATGTGGGAGACCAGGGTTCGATCCCTGGGTTGGGAAGATCCCTTGGAGGAGGGCATGCAACCCACTCTAGTGTTCTTGCCTGGAGAAGCCCATGGACAGTGGAGCCTGGCGGGCTACAGTCCACGGGGTCACAAAGAGGTGGACATGACTGAGTGACTAAACACAGCCCAGCACACCTTATTATTTTGTTAAATACATTTTTGTAGTAGACACGAGCAAAAAGACACAATGGATTCAAATCCACCAAGATTAGCAAACTCTAGGGAAGACTGTGGTTTTATTAATATTTTCTCTAATTAATTTTGTTTAATTCAGATCACTCATAATAATATAACCTAATTATACCTTGTAAGTGTCTGTTAATTATACAGATAAATATGTATAATAAGTATATAAATCTCTGTGTCCTGTCTTGTATAATTTAGGAATCAACCTCTAGGTCTAGGTTGGTTAGATGTCATCCCTCATTGCCTATTTTCTAAACTCCAGGATTGGGAGAGAATCATAATTTTTAAAAAGTGATTGTTAAAGGAGACTTGTAAGGCTAACAATTATAATGTTAGATTCTAGGGCTGCTAACCTGGCAGTCCTGTGACCCCCAAGGATAAATTAATTTAAAGTGAATGAAGAAGAAGTACAATTATTTCCTTTTGTAGGGCCAAGGAGTGCTTGTTAAGAATAAAGTGTGTGATTGAATGCTAATGATGGTTCTGCAGGCCGAGCATTTCTGTGTGCGTTAGGTACACAAATTGCTCTTGGTGGCTATAACTCTGTTTCTTGTGAAATGTGCTCCTTGGGGAAGTATAAAAGAAAAGTATTCTTAGGTCTGTTGTTCAGAGAAAAATGCCACTGCTTTCATATAATGAGGAATAAGGTAGGAGATGAGGAAGGCTGTATTACAAGTGTTTATCTCCGTTTTACGATTCTGTGTTAGGGATAGCATGGAGCAAGTACACTGACTTATTAATATTATAGAAAGTGAAAGAAAGTGAAGTCGCTCAGTCGTATCTCTTTGCAACACTATGGACTGTAGCCTACCTTGCTCCCCTGTCCATGGGCTTTTCCAGGCAGGGGTACTGGACTGGGTTGCCATTTCCTTCTCCTGGAGATCTTCCTGACCCAGGGATTGAACCCGGGTCTCCCACATTGTAGGCAGACGGTTTACCATCTGAGCCACCACCAGGGTAGTAATATTATAGAACATGGTTGCTATTAATCGGGGCTTCCCAGGTGGTGCTAGTGGTAAAAAAACTCATCTGCCAATGAAGGAGACTTAAGAGACATGAGTTTGATCCCTGGGTTGGAAAGATCCCCTGGAGGAAGGCTTGGCAACCCAGTCTAGTATTCTTGCCTGGAGAATCCCATGAACAGAGGAGCCTGGTGGGCTACAATTCATAGGGTCACAATGAGTCAGACACAACTGAAGCTACTAATTGAGTACAATGCAATGGTTATTTTTGGAATGTAAATCTTCAGATGACATAGCAAGAATACGTCCTTCTCAAGTGTCCCCAAAGAAAGACAGAGCCCCAGTTCCTCAAGTGTTCTAGACAGAGTGGGACTCTGCCTATTTCAAGTCCCCTGAGGTTAAGTAGGATGATATTTCTTGGAAATGAGAGTGGTAATGAAATATTGTAATAAAACCATTATTATATTCTGGATTTATAAAACTAAAAAAACAGTTTTAGATGCTCTCATTTTTTTTGTCTTAAAAAAGACTTGGAAATATTTTCCAGTTATCCCTCTCTATGTTAGAATAAAAATTATATGATCTGGGACTATTCACTCTAAGGTACTGCTCTACAGAGAAGAATAGCCCTTTTGAACATTTAATCATGGGCCTGGAATATGTAATTTGTAGGTTTTAGTAAATTCTTGGCCATTGCCTTGCTTCAGCTGGATGTAAACAAGTTCTTTGAACCTCCTTGGACTTAAGTTTCTCCAAGAAATAAGGGTTAATGTAGAAAAAGTCATCCAAATGCTTGGCTAGAGCTAGTCCCCATGCATTGTGGCATTCAGTGCCCCAAGAATCCTACATGGGCCTTCACCCAGGTTGTGAGGGAGGTTGGTGGTGAGGGGATGCAAAAGATGCTGGTGGATACCACCACCAGGAATCTGCCTATCTTTGCTTTTTGTACCTGCACATCAGGTACCCCAAATTCCTTCACATACCTCTAGCCTGAGATAGACATCTGGGATTCTGGGTTACTTTAGTAGAAACAGCCTCCAAAGTACCCCGCTATAGATGCGGGCATGCGTTAAATTGTTGTGCCTGGCCCAAGTGCCCAGGTCATTCACTGGAATGGCTGCTTTGCCCTGTGATCTTTAACACACTGAGATTGTCATCATCTCTGAGACTGTGTTGCAAAGTCAAGGTCATATCCAGTCACTCATGAGATCTTAATGGGTCTGTTTTTCCCAACCATTTTCCCTCATTCTATGGTCTCATTCATAATTCCTTTGAAAGTAAGTAAGATGTCAATAAAATGCTCATATATAAAAAACTCAATAAAAAGACATATAAATTCACAGTTTCACATGTAAAAGTCTTCACAATTGTATGTGTTTTTGAAAGCTGGGCCTTTATATTTGTAGGTGCTCACAAAATACTGTCTGATATACAGAATAGAATATCCTGTATTTCTCTTTCTTCCTCTATTCTACCTTTCAGATTAACAAACTAAAGGATTTTAGGATAAAAAGAAATATTCAGTGCTGCCAAGAATGGACAACACCAATTCACATCTTAAATACCATGGATTTTTTCTCTACCGTGTTGAGTCGCTTCAGTCGTATCCAACTCTTTGCAACACTATGGACCACCTGTCCATGGGGATTCTCCAGGCAAGAATACTGGAGTGGGTTGCAGTGCCCTCCTCCAGGAGATCTTCCTACTCTTCTTATTTTCTTCCCTACTCATATCTATTCTTTGCTTCACACTCACAATATTTTAATCTCAGAATTTCATCATATCATACCACAGTTTTCCAGGTCTAATCCTTACCACTATATCAGAGTCCTGAACTGATTCAACATATCGCAGGACTCTGCATAGGTGGATTTACCACCAAATACTTTGCTTTGATCTCTCTAAGGATCTGAAGTGAGCACACTTGCCTTTGGGTGTGCGCCAGTCTTTCATTTGAAAAACCCAAACAAAGATCTCTCCCCTCGACAGTGTATATGTTAGGGAGACTTCCAACAGCATCCCCAAAGACAAAACTGCCAAGAGATAGTAAACAACATTCGATAAATAGAACCTGTTTTGGTGAATGCCTTCTGGTGTTGTATGTTTTGATACAGCACTTGGAAATTTTCCCAGCTGGTTAATAATTCATGGGTTATTTGAATATATTGAGGCACAAATACACAACTTTAATTGGGAAAAAAATGTCTTATTTGTCCTTATTCTCCACCGCCCCCCACCCCCACCC
Organism: Tragelaphus eurycerus; assembly: GCA_935064755.1. Classification (NCBI taxonomy): domain Eukaryota; kingdom Metazoa; phylum Chordata; class Mammalia; order Artiodactyla; family Bovidae; genus Tragelaphus; species Tragelaphus eurycerus. The sequence goes on along the minus strand of CAKXYN010000034.1, from coordinate 1,598,653 downwards.
CCCACCCACCGGCCGCCCATTATGGTATTCTAATGGTGTCCTTCAAAAGTAATTTCAGGATTTAAGAAGACATTTTTTTCTGAAAGAAAGCATTAATGGAGAGTTTTTCATATCCTGTTGGATCCTGCATGCTCTCCAAGGAACTCCACAGAGTTGACAACATCAGGTATTATTCTACTAGAAGAGAGTAGACAGGAACATTTTTAGAAAAATATTTATAAAGCAGTGTCTCTAATTGGACAGACAAGAGAGAAGACAAGTGACTTGGCCTTTCTGTTCTTGGCAGACGGGGGATTGTTTTTCCAGTGTTCTGGAAAGTCCAGCCCAAGTCACTCCTTATTCTGGGATGGGACCGGCCACGGCTGTGGGAGCAACAGAGCCTCCCTTTGTTCCTGAGGCTAGACTGTAGCTGTTAGAGCTCACAAACCTCCAGTGTTCCCATAGGTCATGCAAAGGAAAAGCCTGGTGCAGAACTCTGGGGAGTTTTAATTAGTCAACAAAGTAATCAGATAGGGACAAGGTTGTTCTCAACAGTACCCAGCACACAATAATGCAGAAAATAAGCAAGGAAATCAAGAAGAGTAGTGGGTGAAAGACAAAGGACATAAACAGGAAGATTAAGATGAAACTAGGAGGGAAATTGGTACCCAAAACACAGCTATGAAGCCCAAGATACAGAAAGAGTGTAGGATGATCAGTTATACCTAAGACCAGAGCAAGCCCGGTCTCATGGGAGGCAAAGCTCTTCTCCAGCTTCTGACCTCAAAGAAATTCCTCCAGCAGCTTTTATCTGAAAGATCTGCACTCTCATTCCTTCATCAAACACAGTGATCAGATTTTCTGTGGTTATCCGGTTTGATTCTGTCAGTATAGACAGAGGAGAGATCACATTCTCTGAAGTCAAATAGGTGGGACAGAGCCTTCTGTCTGACTCACAACTATCTATGTCTGTATTCTTCACTCCTGCCTCTTTTTTTTTTTCCCCAGGCAAGGCTTTATTGGGGCCCCTACTGCAGTAGGGGAACTAAGAACACACAATTTCCCTTGCTTGCTCGGCCAGCCCCCAAGGCAGGGGTGGAGGGTGATGACCTTGCTCCGTATATGGGGTGAGGGCACCGGTGTGTGCAGAGGTTGGGCTGCAGGGGTGGCTTAGGTGTCTTGCCCACCCCGTTGGTGGTGCTGAGTGCAGGGGCCATGTGCAGTGCCCTCCTTTTGCTCCCAACACCCAGTTTCTGGTCCTGGCTCTTCAGAAGTCACAATCAGGAATTTTTTTGGTCTTTTCATATCTTTTTCCTCATAATTTGCCCCAACTGCACATGCACACAGTTATTTTCAGGCCCATATAGTTTCTTTATATTTTGTTGCTCAAGGAAAGGTTTGACTTGCCTCTCTCTTTATCTGTCCACAGAGGATGGAGGACAAATAAAAGGAAATAAATATTCAGTTTTCCTTACTGTATATGTTAAGTGCAGGGCTAGGAGATTCATATATGTTGTTTCATTCAGTCCTCACAGTGAATCTGTGTGGAAGGACTATCTCTCCCATTTTATAGATGAGGAAAGAGGTTAAAAAGAGGTTAACCACCCTAGAGGTTATCAACTGTACCTGATGCTGGTATATGTTAGGGGCATGAATTGGGCCCACAGTTGATTTTGATGATACATCAAATACAGCTCTAATTTCTGCTCACATCAATCAGTCATCAAGATCTTTCTAAGCTCTTCTCCATGTCCAGCTCTGGAGAAGTTCCATAACTCCTCAAAATTCCTCCATTTATTTGCTAACTCCCAGCCTGGGGAGAAACAGCAGGGGACAATATCTGTGGATTAAAGAAGAGTGAAAGGGATTTGATCTTTTTTATATTCCAGTGATGTTTCATTTTTCTACTTTATTTTTTCTCCGATCATCCACCCTTAAGCAATCTATTGGTCAGGATATTAAAAATGAGCAGAAAACCTGTTTTTTATTTTTTTTTCAGCTACCCTTTATCTAAGCACGGCATAGCTCTCTAGAGGTAATTTCAATCCATTTTGGAGAGAAGGCTGCCTGTCTTGGCATGTTTTTATCCCTAATACCGTCAGGCTATAGATGAATCCAGGACAAAGAGTCTTCATTGTATTATAAGGGAGAGAAACCAAGTCAAAGTCATCTTAACTTTGTAATGAATAGCATTTGTCAGAGTGAATATTTGGCTCCTGGGAGGTTAAAGGAGAAACAGGACTAAAATGCTTTAATAGTCCAGAGACTGGCACAGTGAAATGAATTTATTGCCTTTAGTGGAGTCCCCAGTGGACAGTGCATAATGAAACTCACTATCTGATGAGGCCGCCTCGGAGCAGGAGATGCACCGGCAAGCAGAGCGGCATGCTGAGCACGGGCTGCCGGGAAACCTGAGGTGACCCTCACACCTGCCGCAGAGGTGGCAGATTCCGTCGCTGTCTGGGCGAACTGATATGCAGAATAAATGTTGAAAGCTCTTAGTGTGGCTGGTGGGGGGTGGTCAGGGACCTATCATGGCTGCTGCCGAGATCATCCATTTTTCAGGGTTGGCTGTCCAGAGATTAGACAGATTGGACACGCATAGGACACTGAGAGCCCGACTGTACTTGGATTAGCTGTAAAATGAATCACACCAATTTGTATCCAGCCCAGAGTGTTTTTAACAAACCCAGAGGCCCAGCTAAGTTCTCTGGATGCTGAATAAGGTAGTAAGCGAATTTGGCACCTCTGACCTCCAAGTACAAAGCCACTCGTTGGACAGAAGCACATGGGCAGAGAAGGAAGAACAACTATTGAAAGAGGTGGGTGGGGACTATAGAACGCTTTTTGGTACAGAAAGAATTATAGGGAGGGGTTTCCAGTTTTGCCAAGGAATGGAAGGTTAAAACACAGCCACAGCCTCTAACATGGAGAGGAACCCAAGAGACCCCCCTTAGCACAAACAATTTCAAAACAGGAGTGGAAGGAGAGAAACACAAACATCTATCTAGATGTAACTCCAATGAGTATCAGCCGAGAGCAGAGACAAATACTTCTTTCCTACTGCCAGAAGTCTTCTCCTGAAGCTTCTATTCCATTATTCACCCCATTTATGTATGTGTAATATTAAATCATATCATTATATGTTCTTATATTCCACTGGATTAAATGTTGTTTAAGGACAGAAACCATATTAATGTAGGGGTGCTTGCATGCATGCTAAGTTGCTTCTATCATGTCCAACTCTTTGTGATCCTCTGTAGACTGTAGCTTGCTAGGCTCCTCTGTCCATGGGATTTTTCATGCAAGAATACTGAAGTGGGTTGCCATGCCCTCTTCCAGGGGATCTTCCTGACCCAAGCATTGAACCTGCATCTCCTGCATTGACAGATGGGTCCTTTGCCATTGGGCCACCTGGGAAGCCCTTAATGTAGGAGAAAGGAGTAGAAATTGGTGCAACCACTTTGGAAAGTGGTTTAGTAGTCTCTCTTAAAGTTGAGCCTTTGTATACCCTGCTGCCGTTGCTGCTAAGTCGCTTCAGTCGTGTCCGACTCTGTGCAACCCCATAGACGGCAGCCCCCCTAGGCTCCCCTGTCCCTGGGATTCTCCAGGCAAGAACACTGGAGTGGGTTGCCATTTCCTTCTCCAATGCATGAAAGTGAAAAGTGAAAGTGACGTCGCTCAGTTGAGTCCGACCCTCAGTGACCCCATGGACTGCAGGTCCATGGGATTTTCCAGACAAGAGGACTGGAATGGGTTGCCATCCCCTTCTCCGTTGTATACCCTAGTACCTAGCAATTCTACTCTAGTACCTAGCAATTCTACTCTATCGTGGCAAATAGCCAAGATACATTCTTGCACATACGCAGCAAGGGTTCCATATGAGAATGTTAACCTTGGGACCAAATGTCTATAAATGAAGGGAACAGATAAATGGTAGGTTCACATAACAGAATAGTATATAGTAATCAAGCAAATGAACCACAACAGTTTTGCAACAGTATGGATAAATCTCTGCAAGTCATGTTAAGTGGGAAAAATTAAGACTGGTTAAAATGAATGTACTCCTTTTCCAAAGTTAAAAGCAATTTTTAAAATGTTGTTAAAAGATTATGTGGATATAGAAAGATCACACGCACATATGAGAACAGGAAGTGATGTCCATAGACTTGAGGATGGTGTGGAATGGGTTGAGGAGACCATATAGTTGGATGTGGGTTTTCAAGGTTCTGGCTATTATTTTGGGTGGTGGGCTTATAGTTGTTTAATACAAATGACTAAATAATGAATAAACAGAAATGGATCAAGCATAGGCCAATAATGAGACAGTGACCAAGGATTAGGGTAAATCTAATTCTGGCCACCTGAGAGCTAAAGGGATGAAAGAGGAAAATAAGGATAATTTATGCTGATTCTAGAACACTTCATTTAGTACTTGTTGCTTAATAGAATTTAATAACCATGATGATGGAATAAAATGTTTGAATCTAATTAGGCTCCTTTGTAATAGGGTTACTCATAATTAATACTCCAAGCAGAGTAGTTCTCATATATCGGTCCAAGTTTTTGAGTCTTGACTCAAGCCTTGGCATAATTCATAGGAAGAAATTATCTTTTTCTAAATATTCCAACATATATTCTTTTCAACATTTTGTTATGAAAATTTCAAATTTACAGCAACATGGAAAGAATTTTACAATGAACATCGTATACCTACTACCTCAGTTCTACCATTAACATTTTACTCTACTTATATCACATACCCATCTATCCTTCTCTCCATCCAATCAACCTGTCCCAGTTTTTTGTTATGTTTCAGAGTAAATTGCAAATATCAGCACATGCATGCATGCTAAGTTGCTTCAGTTGTGTCTGACTCTTTGCGACCCCATGGACTGTAGCCCACCAGGCTTCTCTGTCCATGAAATTTTCCAGGCAACAATACTGGAGTGAGTTGCCATTTCCTCCTCCGTAATATCAGCATACTTCTCCGTAAATACTTCAGCATTCATATCTTTAGCTCCAACATTTCATTTCTTTTTTTACTTACAAGAGGCTATAGATTAAAAAAAAACAAAACAAGGCATTCTGAATGAAAAAGAAAAGTGTCAAGTATATTTGAAACATAAAGCAGTAGAAAGAATGTGGATTTTAAAAATGCTCTTCAGTAACTGAGCTCCGGCATTTCAGGAGCAGCATGACCAGTGAAAAGAGGACCATTTGGTCGACAGAGGAGGACAAGTCAATCTTGAATGAGGCCCAAGGGAAATGCAATCCAGAGATAGGTGGCACAAAGGTAAAGACACCTGCAGAACTGTTGGCAGGCAGAATCAAATCCCCACACTCTGATCAGCCCCTATGTCAGCTCCTGTGGTCTCTCCAGTAGGAGCAGTTACAGCCTCCCTGGAGCATGGGGGCTCAGCTTTTGTTCCTAAACTGAACTGGATGTGATTCTTTAAGTAGGAGAAGCCCAGACACAAAGATTCATACAAGCAAACAGGGCAGATTTTGAAAGGGCAGTTTTCAACTCAACACAATATCACGATTATCTGGCGAAGAGGGTAAGATCACTACAGCTCTAGCTGGCCCAGATCAGGGCCCTCGTGCTAGGTACTTTCCAGGAGGGTGCATGTGTGTGTGTGTGTGTGTGTGCGCGCGCGCGTGTGTGTGTGCGCGCGCGTGCATGTGTGTGTGTGTGCACGCGTGCATGTGCGTGTGCGTGTGTGTGTGTGTGTGTGTGTGTGTGTGCTCAGTCGTCTCTAATTCTTTGCGACCGCATGGACTGTAGCCTACCAGGCCCCTCTGTGCTTGGAGTTCTCTGGGCGAGAATACTGGAGTGGGTTGCCATATCCTACTCCAGGGGATCTTCCCTACCCAGGGATCAAGCCCACGTCTCTTAGGTCTCCTGCATTGGCAGGTGGGTTCTCTACCACTAGCACCACCTGGGAAGCCCTCCAGGAGGTTGGAGGGACTTCTGTTCCTTACTCTTTAAACCCCCGTTCAGAAGAGACAACTGACGGAGTTACATCGTCCCAGTTTAGCCCTTGGAATAGACCTGCCACTTCCCACCAAATAATTCTTCCCTCCGTTCTGTTCTACCAAAGCCATCTAGGAAGTCCAATTCTTGGTACTTGAGTGTGTTATAAGAGGTCTCCAATTAACACACGTGCAACTTAATGAGCATAGATGTGACTTGGATGTAAGCAAAACAGAAGCATACTTCTTAGTTTTTAAGATTAGTAATTCATCATCTGGAAGGGGATGATGTTTTAAGACGTGAGTCAGAAAACTGGTTGGCGTGTCAAATCCAGTCCGCAGCCTGCTTTTGTAAATAAAATTTGATTGGCACTCAGCCATGCTCATTAATATACCTATTGTAAATTCTGGCTGCTTTCATGGTCAATAACACTGTTGGGTAGTTGCAACAGAGACCATATGGCTGCAAAGCTTAAAAATATTTATCACTGACTCTTTATAGAAAAAGTTTGCAGACCCATGGGTTGAATGCAGTGACTTTAAGGGAAGGTACATTTTGATGGAACAAGGAGATATCCATGAAGCCTATTCGACAGTCCTATAGAGTCTAGTCAAGGCTATGGTTTTTCCTGTGGTCATGTATGGATGTGAGAGCTGGACTGTGAAGAGGGCTGAGCACAGAAGAATTGATGCTTTTGAACTGTGTTGTTGGAGAAGACTCTTGAGAGTTCCTTGGACTGCAAGGAGATCCAAACAGTCCATTCTGAAGGAGATCAGCCCTGGGATTTCTTTGGAAGGAATGATGCTAAAGCTGAAACTCCAGTACTTTGGCCATCTCATGCCAAGAATTGACTCATTGGAGAAGACTCTGATGCTGGGAGGGATTGAGGGCAAGAGGAAAAGGGGACGACAGAGGATGAGATGGCTGGATGGCATCACTGATTCGATGGACTTGAGTCTGAGTGAACTTTGGGAGTTGGTGATGGACAGGGAGGCCTGGCGTGCTGCGATTCATGGGGTCACAAAGAGTCAGACACGACTGAGTGACTGATCTGATCTGATCTGATAGAGTCCCCTACAGATGTGTGTTCCTTTCCACGCTTATACTTCATCAACCAGAGAAGACTCTGCTTCAATTTGATTTACACTTTGGGTTTTGGTGTAAGTGTTCCCTTGAACTGAGTTCTACAGCTTTCAAAAGCTTAAAAACAAAACAAAACACTGTCTACAGCAATGATTCTCAACCCTGGCTGCATGGTAGCATTGTCTGGGGGCCTTTTAAAAATACCAGCAGTCTGCCCTGGAATGAAATAAAAAACAAGCTTCCCAGATGATTCGACTGGACATCCAGGTTGAGCAATCACTGGTATAAGGAACAAGGTCAATTCCAGGCAAGGTGCCCCTGCAGAGGCCGTGGACAGTGAAGTAGGTGGATGAGAGCACTAAAAAAACTGTCGGGGGCACCCAAAGGGGCAAGAGAGACACAAAATATGGGAGTTGAATCAGGACTTTGATAAGGTCAAAGTCTCTTAAAGTTGATCTATAGCTAACCATTTTATCTTAGTTGACAATGCAAATCGGCTTAATATATTCCCCCCAGTCCACTTAAACCAGGATGGCTGAAGTTAAAAGGAGCAATTCAGGAATACATTTAAAGTTGGCCTGGCTGGAAAAGAATAGCCTAATCATTATTTTTAAGTATGCAGTGTATCTGGTACTATTGTCAGAATCTTGTGGGAGGTCATTTCAGATATCATAGTAGATGATAAAACAGAAGTGAGGAAGAAAACATAGGGTAAAAGGTAACACCTTGGATTCCACTGATTGGAACTTAGGCTACATTCTTATTCTCAGGTGAGATTTTGTCTAGGATGTTCTCTAGTGATGCTCTGGAAATTGTTTCCGGGGTCTTTGGAACTCAGCCAGTCAGATGCACACAAGGGAGGATAGGAGTGTGGAGGGACTGTGTTAGGACATTCCTGCTGCTGCTGCTAAGTCGCTTCAGTCGTGTCTGACTCTGTGCGACCCCATAGGCAGCAGCCCACCAGGCTCCCCCATCCCTGGGATTCTCCAGGCAAGAATACTGGAGTAGGTTGCCATTTCCTTCTCCAATGCATGCATGCATGCTAAGTCACTTCAGTCATGTCCGACTCTGTGCGACCCCATGGACTGCAGCCCACTAGGCTCCTTTGTCCATGGAATTCTCCAGGCAAGAGTACTGGAGTGGGTTGCCATTTCCTTCTCCAAGGACATTTCTACTGGGGCAGGAATTATGACTTCTAAAGGCTTCTCTGGTAAGAAGCATCTCTGATTCTACAAACAAGCAACCAGAAACAAGGAATCAGGGATCTCACTTAGCTGAGAAGAGAGGTTTTTCTTTTCCTTCTGAGAATAGTGACTTAAGTGATTGAGCCCCTACTGAATTCCTATCCCTGTCTACCAGGACCCAAATACAGGACAGGAAAGGCAAACAAGACTCTGAAATAGTTGTGTAGACATTTCTTTTTTTAACTGTGTAATTGACATGTAACACTGTATTAGTTTTAGGAATACGACATAATGAATTGATATTTGTATATATTGAGAAAATATCACCACAGTAAGTCTAGTTAACATGCATCACCATGCAGAGGCATTAATTTTTTTTTCTTGTGATGAGAACTTTAAGATTTGGTCTCTTGCTGCTGCTGCTGCTGCTAAGTCACTTCAGTCGTGTCCGACTCTGTGCGACCCCATAGATGGCAGCCCACCAGGCTCCTCCATCCCTGGGATTCTCCAGGCAAGAACACTGGAATGGGTTGCCATTTCCTTCTCCAATGCATGAAAGTGAAAAGTGAAAGTGAAGTCGCTCAGTCGTGTCTGACTCTTAGCGACCCCATGGACTGTAGCCTACCAGGCTCCTCCGTCAATGGGATTTTCCAGGCGAGAGTACTGGAGTGGGTTGCCATTGCTGGTCTCTTAGCAACTTTCAAATATACAATACACCTCTTGTCAACAGTTACCATGCTGTACATTTTATCCCCAGGATTGATTTATATTTTATAACTGGAAGCTTGTACCTTTTGACCTCCTTCACGCATTTCAACCATATCGTACTGGAAGAGATTCATTTTTGAAAGCCCACAACACATGCTGGAGATGGGAGGTGGGAAGGGGAGGGAGTTAGGTTGGTGTACATACAAGAAGGACAGAAAAAGCTGGCTTGAAACTGAACATTAAAAAACTAAGATCACAGCATTCAGTCCCATCACTTCATGGCAAATAGAAGGGGAATAAGTGGGAGCAGTGACAGATTTTATTTTCTTGGACTCCAAAATCACTGCAGATGGTGACTGCAGCCATGAACTTAAAAGATGCTTGCTTCTTGGAAGGAAAGCTATGACAAACCTAGATAGTATACTAAAAATCAGAGACATCACTTTGCTGACAAAGGTTTAAATAGTCAAAGGTGTGGTTTTTCCAGTAGTCACGTATGAATGTGAGAGCTGGACCATAAAGAAGGCTGAGAAGAATGGATGCTTTTGAACTGTGGTGCTGGAGAAGACTCATGAGCATCCACTGGACTCAAGGAGATCAAACAATTCAGTCCTAAAGGAAATGAACCCTGAATATTCATTGGAAGGACTAATGCTGAAGTTGAAGCTTCAATACTTTGGCCACCTGATGTGAAGAGTTGACTCATTGGAAAAAACCCTGATGCTGGATAAGACTGAAGGCATGAGGAGAAGGGAGCTACAGAGGATAAGATGTATGGATGGCATCACTGACTCAACGGCCATGAATTTGAGCAAACTCTGGGAGATAGTGAAGGACAGGGAAGCCTGGAACGCTGCAGTCTATGGGGTTGCAAAAAGTAGGATACAACTTAGTGACTGAATGACAACAACACAAAAGTAAGAAGGACAGAAACACAGCCCTTCATGGCCTTTTTAGTCTTGAAATTTTTATTTTCAAATGTAGTTTCTTTCTCCTAGAATGCCTTTCATCCTCCTATACATGGAAAATTATACCCATATTTCAACACCCCTTTAAAAGTCATCTTCACTGTGGAATCCTCTGGGGTTGGCCCTGGTGGAGCTGGCCACTTCCAGCATACTTGTTTAGCACTGATTTCTTTGTATATTTCCGTATGTAATGATGTGTTGTCAAGTCTGTCTACAATTGAGCTGTGAGCTCCTCGGGCTGTGGGCAATGTCTCTGTCCTCTTTGTACCCAAGTTGCCCAATCCAGAGAAGACATACAATATACACTTAGGGAGTAAATCTATCCATCTTTTCTTAAGTCAGTATCCTAAAATTCTGCTTCAATTGCCGGTCGTGAAAGAACAGGTAAATTATCACTTAGAAGACATATTCAACTGCAAAAACATTCATTAAAAACCAACTGTGTACCAGGCACTGTGGTCAATATTGGGGGAGCAAGGTTAAATGTAATACGATATGGTTTCTGGTGTCTAGCAAGTTACAGTTTAGTGGGGATACAAACAGGGGGGTGTGAGCTGAGCTACTTTAGAAGCATGAGCAAGGCAGTGTAGGAGGAAAGAAGGACATGTTTACCTCTCTTGGATATTCCAACAAAAACTGCCTAGAGGGTGCAGGAATTTAGGCAAATTCCTAACAGTAAATCTGTAGGGGATGGGTGTGGATGAAGGAGGCGGTGGAGATGAGAAAGATAGGTAGGCTCCTATCTTTGGATGTGGCGGGGGGTACATTTTAGAGGGTTTAGGTCCAAAATCATGGTGGAAAAGATTTCAAAAATGTGCTCTGAGGGGAATCTCCTCTCTTTTCCTGGACCTTAACAGTTCAGGAGATGACCGTTCCTAAGAGAAAAAGGAAGAAAAGAACCGTTGTTTCTCTCACTAGTTTGCCCCCAAATTGCCAACCCTCATTTTGAGGGATCATAAGGTAGGAAAAGCTTTCTCCCTGTAAAATTAGTTGGATTTTACACAACCCAGCAGGCAATAACAAGGCTCCCACATCATTTTGTCAGGGAGAGGCCAGTAATTTTGGGGTGGGAACTGATCCATTTACACAATGGGAGACTTTCCCTCACGTACAAAGTGCTCCCTTGCAATTTGCGGCCTCACAGAATGCCATTTATAGTTCCTGCAGTGGCAGGAAAATGAGGGGGCACAGTGATTATCACTCTAATCGAAAAGCTGAAGGATGCCGTGCTTACACTGGTCTGTTTTACCTTTCCTGCCAGCAAGGGACTACTCTACTTGGCTTTCAGCATGCAAGAAGCAGAGAGAAAAGGGCCAATTATTTCCCCTCTTAGATACTAGCTTTCAGCTTGAAAGTCTCGTCAGCTGCTAACTGTAGCCTAGTGTCTGAAGTCATTACCCAAAATAATGCCCAATCTTCATTTAGAAAATATCTTAAATACTTCTTTAGGGAGTCCCCCCGCCGCCGGGGCTCAGGAAGCTGAACTTCAATGAAAATGAGGTCCCCAAAGAAGCCCTGACTATCCACCGAAATCCGCACCCCCATCATCTCTAAACAGTTCGTTTAAATGTACTTTATTTTCGCTAAAGACTTCGATGGCTCCCAATTTGCACTTTGCAAGGCAGAAGTAAACACATTGTCCCAGTCTGGATTGTGTGCAGAGGTATTCATAGCAGGATCTCCCTTTGTAGTGCTCAGCTAATTGCTAATTATGTAATGATGGATGTAAATTGCACAGTTGGCACTTGAGGCTCACAGGCTCACTCTGTTTCTGCTGTTTAAAGGAGAAAGGCTGAAATAGTATGAGATTACCAACCACATCTCGATCCATGAAGATGCAGTCTAAAGGGCTGAAATAACCCTTCAGAAGAGCACAAGAGGTTTGAGGGAAGAGGTAGAGTCAGTCCAGCCCAGACTCTGCCCTGGTTTCATACAGTTTAGGATTATGAAGCAAATACTCCATGCATCTCTTTTAACATGGAAAGAATAGATGGTCTTGTTTGCAGGCGAAGCAAAACCAATTGTCTCCAAATATTTTTTTTTTCAGAGAAGAATAAATAGCACCACTAATAGCAATACCAGGTTTTTCAAAGGTGTGTTGAAATGTTACGCCTGTCTCACGTATTGCACAAGATTATGGAGTGGGTCATATTGTTAATTCTATTTTGTACATAATGGGATAAACATCCCAATAAAAGCTGATGATTCACCTAGCCACCTGTTGGATAATGGTAAAGTAGGCAGACCCCCCGCACCCCATCACATCTGCCATCATTGCCATGTGCCCATGTGACCATAGCTAGGTGGCTGTCTCTCTTTAATTATATTTATGTGATTTGGAATTTTGGTTTGTAGGTGCATTTTTCAGTAGGAAGCTTTTGATTTATGACTTATTTTTTCCTTTCTCTCTATTGTATCCTTGATGTTGAAAAAGTAAAAGCCCAGACTAAGAAAGTAAGTAAAATATCTGCCCTGCTACCGTCATCACTCTGGACTAGCAGGTAGCAGATAAAGCCAGCTTCAGAGTGAATAGTAACCATTATTTCCTCCCAAGGACAACTCTGCCATTGTAAACTTTCACAACAACCCCTACTTTTAAGGGATGTTTCTTTTACTTATTCTCCGTGAAACCTTATTTTCAAAAATCAGAGATTGTCTGAAATTTTTCCGTTTAAAGTGATACCAGGAAGAACGAGCATCCCACTTTGGCCTGGAAGATCTACAAAAGGCATCTGTGACACAAGCAGCCTCGGTGGCTGAACCAGGCACAGGGGCTCAGATGAGGGTTTCGGAACACAGCATTTCACATTAACTTTGCAGTTTCCAAGGAAATGAGACTTTGAGCCCACTTCACAGTCCTAACCTGGTGTTGACCCTTTTATTCACAGTCCTGCTTAGTACTGAGCCCATCAAAACACTGCTTCATTCTATAATGAGATACCACTTTATACCTACTAGGATGCCTATAATCAGAATCATGGAAAATAGCAAGTGTTGGTGAGGATGTGAAGAAATTGTAACCCTCATGCATTTCTAGTGGGAATGTAAAATGGTGTAGCTACCATGGAAGACAATTTAGTGGTTCTTTAAAAAGCTAAATATAGAATTACCAGATGCCCCAGCAATTCCACTTCTGGATATATGCCCCAAAGCTCTGGAAATAGGGACTCAAACATATTTGTACATCCATGTTCTTAGCAGAATGATCCCTGATAGCCAAAATGTGGAAAGAATCCAATATCCATCGACTGATGAATGGAGAAACAAAATGTATAAATTTGTATGTAATATATATACAATGGAATATTATTCGGCCTCAAAAAGGAAGGAAATTCTGAAATGTGATACAACATGAGTGAACCTTGAGGACGTTATGCTAAGTAAAACCAGACAGTCACAAAAGGAGAGATGTAGGATTCCACTCACATGAGGTATCTAAGTAATCAAATTCATAGAGACAGAAAATAGGAGTATCTGCTAGGGATGCGGGTTGGGAGAAGGGATGAGGAATTAACGGTTAATGACTAAAGAGTACAAAATGAAAAGTACTCTATAGATGGAAGTGTTCTATAGATGGTAGCACAAAAATGTGAGTGTCCTAAATGCCACTGGATTATATTCTTCCAAGGGCTTCCCTGGTAGCTCAGACGGTGAAGAATCCGCCTTCAATGCAGGTCTTCTCTGTCTCAATGCAGGTTTGATCCCTGGGTTGGGAAGATCCCCTGGAGTAAGGGAATGGCAACCCACTCCAGTATTCTTGCCTGGAGAATTCCATGGATAGAGGTGCCTGGCAGGATACTGTCCATGGGGTTGCAAAGAGGTCAGACGCGACTGAACAAATAATACTTTCATTTTCATACACTTCACAATGGTTCAAATGGTTTATAAAAAAAAAAATCACCCTCTTCATTTACATTTCACTCAAACTCCACTCTTCCCCAAATCCTTTAATCAATGTATTTTCCTCCTTTGTTGAGACACTCGGTTTCTCTCACGTGCTGTCTTATGGCAATGAGCAAATGAACCTGATTTTGTTGGACTATAGATTTGTCCCTGGTGGACTTTGATTGTTTGGACTAAGAAAGTGTTCACTATTCTTTGTCTAAGCAAACCAGATGCTCAAAGTGAAATTTGGGGAAGAGTGGCACTTGGTGACCTTGAGCGTATTGCAGATCCTTTCACGAGCGAAGAGGACAACTTCAGTCTCCAGCTGAGGACTGGCTTGTTCTCTGCTCTCCCAGGTCTCTGAGTTCCCATAAAGTCATGGCTCCAGGCAGAGGGTGGCAGCATTTGTGTTCAGCATCTTCTCAAGAACTGAGGCCCCCATGCCAGTCCCTGGGCTCTCCATCCATGTGGCTCCAGGTGTATCTAGGGGAGAAGCACTGTTCATCCATGTCCTTCTAAAGTGATGACTCCTCAAAAGCCACTCCTCAAGGATGACTCCTCAAGGACTTCCAGACCCAGATCCCAGCAGGGCTGGGGCTTCTGTCTTTATCACCATTCTGAGGTCCCACTCTGCTCCTGGTCCACAGAGATATTTATCTTGTTTTCTTACATTGACTATGCCATTTCATTATCTATCATCATTGGTTTTGAGCAGAGGTTGAGAGTGAGGCATCCAGAATGTAGCAAAGCATGAGGACATCGTGCCATCCTGACCTGAAGTTCTAGTACAAAAACTTTAACAGCACTGAGCTCTAAAAAAGATTAAGGTACCTTTCAGCTGTATGAACTTCAAGTGAATCACCAAACTATGAAACAGGTGTAAAGCCATCTAACAACGTTCTTTCCTAAATGAAGTCTACTTTGATTTTTAAAAATAACAACTCTCAGATTCTCTCCATTTCCCTTACTGCCTCTGCTTTGCAAGTTTCCCAGCCATTTATGTAGTGTGCTCACCAGGTAACCCAGCACCTCACTACCATAAGTGGGTGAGTACATATTGACCTGGTATAATAACCCACTCTTGCAAATAATAAGTGATCAATTTGACCAGTAGCGACCTTGACCAGGAGAACAATAAATAGTGTTGATTTAGAGATTTTACCTTGTAAGGCCTGCGAACTAAGATCACCTACAACTAAGAACAAGATTTAACATTGTACACAGTGTCTTAACTTTTCCAACACCAAGCTTCAATTCCAGTCCACTTTGGTCAGCTTTGAATTTGATGCGGCGAGGCTCGGGGGGTGGGAGGGACCCAAACTCAATTTTTTTAAAAAGGCAGTGTAGTCCATTTTATTTTATTTTATTTATTTACTTACTTAGTGGCCACACCACATGGTTTGCAGGGTCTTAGTTCCCCCAGCAGGGATGAAACCCATGCCCCACTAGAGTGGAGGGCAGAATCCTAGCTGCTGGACCGCCAGGGAATTCCTAATCTCAATTGTTTTTAATAGAGCCTATCTATGGGCTCAGATGGAAAAGAATCTGCCTGCAACTCAGAAGACCCGGGTTCGATCCCTGGGTCAGGAAGATCCCCTGGAGAAGGAAATGGACAGAGGAGGCTGGCAGGCAACAATTCACAGGGTTGCAAAGAGTCAGACACAGATGACCAACACAGACACAGAGCCCATCTAGGCAAAACTGCACAGTTAGTGAAGTTACTTTATGGTGCTTTCTCTTTTTCTTTCTGGGGACTTGATGACAATTCCAATTTCTTGCCCCAGCTATCTCACTCATGTCTCATTGTTATAGAGCCTTGAAAGAAAACTAAGGTATAGAGTAGGGAAAGGGTACTTGATCAGGAATGTAAAAGATGAAATTTTAGTTCCAGTTCAGCCAGCAGTTGACTTCATGACCTTGGATAATATCTTTGAGCCTCTATTTACCCATTCATAAATTCAGAATAAACAGTAATTGCATAACTAGACTCTCTTTTGTCTACAAGTTTTAATACAAGTTTTCTGATATATCATTCCTGATGATACCTTAGCTGATAAAGAGTCAGTGTTCTCTGAGATTTAATACAGAAATCTTAGAAACCAAAAGATTTTCAAAATCTTTACATTTTTAATACTGATGATTTCAGTCACCATGGCAAGGTAATAGAGAAAGAGTTTTCTGTGGAAATCTTTCACGAGAAAGGGTTTTCTGTGGAAATCTTCCATCACATGAAAAGTTGATTTACTTATTTGTAAATCTCCAGTGGAGCAAGGGAAGGAATCACGATTTTTAATTGTCTGGCTTCCTCACTCTCACCAATTTGAAACTGGACTGTGCATCAAGTACTAATGTGATAGTCATGCAATTCTTTTCTCTTTTAATGAAACACATTTTGTGTGACTCCTCATCTCTCCTCCATTTTTCTCTGGTGTTTATTATGACTTTCACAATATATGTTGCTTGTGGTTAAATTTATGTTGCTACATAATACTGCTGTAAATTAGGTACCACGATTCCCTGGGCTTGTTTAGATCTCATCAGTGGAGCTCTGTTAACTCGGAGATATTTTCGGGCACAGATAAATTACTCTGTTCAATTTGCATTTCAGTAATTTTCTGATTTAGACATGGGGTTGGTAATGGGCATAATAATTCAGAAAGGGTGAACAGAGGGGAGGAAATCTGAAAGGCTTGCATCCTTAGCAACATCTCCAATAGTCACCGTTTTCCACTCTGCAGTATCTTCTTATATCTGAATAAATAAAAGTTAATTATCTTTATGAAACAGTGTTGTAAATAGGGTCCATTGTTTTCCTCTCTTTGTATATCCTGCTGCCCATTTGAATTCAAATTGGCTTGGTAAGGAGTTTTGCCCCAGGGGTCCATTTTAATAGCAGCATTTTTGGTTTGTCATAATTTACTGGAGTACATGGACTATTAAAACTGTAATTTCAAAGGCTAGAAGAAAGACATTGATTGTTGGTTATGTGGTTTGATTTCTGCTGTGGCCTCTCAAGTCTTCACTCTTCCATTAAGTCTTTCCCGACAATTTCTGGTGTGATTATATTGTTCTTTCCACCTTTTCAAAGAGTATGAGCATCTTGAGGGAGAGAATTAGTTTGTTTAATTTAGGACCTAATCCAGTCTTGGACAACTGTGGATATATGGCAGATAAAGTAGACTTCCCCATCTAAATCCAGAAACACAATATTTGTCTGAAGAATCACACACACACACACACAACTGAGAAGCGGTTTATTGGTTAGTTGTTTTGTCTTCAAAATGCCAAACAAATGGTCTGAATGATTTTTTTCCTATTATCAGATTTATGTATGTGTACGTGGGGGGTTGGGAAACACTTGATCAACTATCCTGACAAGCTGTTTCTGCCCCCTGAAAATAGCTTTTAAACAAAAAACTGGATCCATTAGCTGATGTGAAATTGCTTTCACTCTATGCACTGCATCAAAGGTGATGTGTAAGTGTGTGTGGGCATGCACGTGAAGAGATTCACACACACGATGTTAAAAGAAAAAAGAACTTTTTTTCTTTGTCTTTTAAGATGTCTCACTCTCCTTTGAAAAAAAAGAAAATGTCATACATGTCATGAAAAGTAAACCCTGGAGAAAAAATTATAACAGTAACAAAATCTCCCTTTCCTCAACCTCTGAAACTGCTTCCCAGAGACAATAATAACTGCTTCTTATATGTCCTTCCAGAGATAATTTAATGGACACACACACTCTGTAGACTGCTTTGGGAGTCTACATAGTGACTACATAGTGAGGAAGCACTCTGCTCAGGGACAGTGGGGTAGTAGTTAGAGTAAGAAGTTGATAGGAGGGACTTCCCTTGAGGTCTAGTGGCTAAGACTCTGAGCTTCCAACATAGGGGGTGCCGGTTTGATCCCTGGTTGGGAAACTAAGATCCCACATGCCTCGAAGACAAAAAAAAAAATGGTGGCAATGTTTAGAGAAGAAGTACAGCATATAGGAGACCTGCTTTGAAGTGATAACACAGTGGAACAGTTTTAGGAATTAGGGATGGGTGAGGTGTGGGGTTGGAAGAGGAACGCAAGGGCCAAATGGGAGTAAGGGTCCAAGTAATGAGGGGAGTCTGGGCTTCTTGAGGGGATTGACATGAACAAAGATAAAGGTCACGATAGAGATGAGTGCTGATGACCACAAAGAGGTAGATGAGGGTGAGGTTATGAGGGTGGAGCTGAAGGGGCTGGGGAACTGAAGCTGGGAGAAGAAGGAGCCTTGCCATGAGTGTATGGGGTTTTAGGGAGGTTTCTAACACTTGTAGATAGAGGTGTGGAGGCCAAGTGAGGGGTGGTCATATGTGTTGCAAATGACTGTTTTCTCAGATTGTTTGTTTCTTACTTTATTAATATGTATAATATTAACAATATATAAATATTTGCATTGAATTTATTGCATATTAGTAACATATTCATAAGTATATTATATATTGACTTTATTGATACATGATATTAATAATATACTAATATATGCTTATAGAAGTTTTTACTTTTTATATTGTTAAAATTATTATTTCCTTTATGACTTCAAGGTGTATTTTTTACTTAAGAATGCCTTCCTTATTACAAAATCATTACAAATATTACAAATTTCTTAGAGTAAAAACATTTAAAAATGTTTTAATATTTTTATTTCCTATCTAGAGTCTATTTTGGTTTAATGAGTATATAGGAATCTGGATTTTCACTTTTTCTACATGGCCAACTTAATGTTCCAACACTATGCATCAGATAGTTCCTTTTTTTTTATGTTTTGAAATTCCTAAGTTGCCCTTTGAGTGTTTATTTATTATGTATTCACATCTTTCCCTGTCAGCTCCTAACCCAGTCCTGGACAAAAAATTTCAGTTCACAGGCTTTGAAAAAATTTCTGTACTCTTAGCATTCTACCTCTTGGTTTAAATAAAAATCTGAAACCAAATGTCTTCTACCTTTCAAATCTAGATGTGTCAGTGAGCACAAAGCATCCTACAGACTTTATGGCAGATGCTGCACCCAATACTGGGACGTTCACGCCAATCTTGCCATTGTGTTTTGTGGACAAAGTTTGTAAAATAACTCCTGGAGAAACCCCCTCTGTAGGTATTCTCTTTCTTAATGACTTCATTTTGACCAGCATACTTTCTCCAGAAGAATGTTAGAATACGGAGCCTGGGAAAATGGCTAATATAATCCATTTCACAGTCCATTTACATAATGGCAATTTCAGTAACTCCTCATACTTTAAAGTCTCATTGGAGGTATCTGGAGAGCAAGTCGGAAGGTCATCCAGACCAAGCACATCACGTTGCTGCAAACCCCACAAAACGTCCCTTATTTTTCTTCATTTCTTACGGAAGTGCTTTCACTTCTCAAATTCTCAAGTACTGCCTTAAACTTATAACATTTTTTGATTCTGAAAAAGAAGAAGGAACACTAAACAGCATTTCCTAGGGAAAGGAATAATAGCCCTGCATCTCTGACACGTGTGATCCATCCTGTCAGATGGGAGCCCTACTCTCTGTCCACTTCCAACGGTCTTGCTCAGCCCTTATATTCCAAAGAGTCACTACAGCCTTCCTGCCTCCAGCTCTCTCCTTTCTAATTTGTGATCCAGATGGCCTCCCCCGTTCTTCTTCCAGCATGCAAATGGGAATAGGTGGGCCCCTGCTTGGGAAGTTCTCACGGTTCTCTACTGCCTACATCAGGAACGCAAACGTTGGAGCCCGACATGCCAGGTTCTTCACACAGAATCCAACCTATGGCTCGAGCTGAATCTCCTGCCATCCCCTTGCAGGGACCCCCTAATGGACCACTATCTAGCATCCCAAGCTTTGTGTACAGTGTTCCCCACACCTGTGATACAGCTCCTTGTACCCCAATCTCCCAGATCAGGGAAATAAGACAGTTCACAGCACAAATGCTATCACCGCTGGGAGCCCCCTCTCTTGTCCCCTCAGGGAGAAGCCTTCACTTCCTCATTAGTATTCCTATACAATTTGGTTTATATCACTATTAAACCAGTGCTCACTGTTTCTTAGTAGGTTGATTATGACACTGGCTCTCCCACTGGACTGCGACTGCTTCGTCGGGAGAGGCAACATTTAAACATCTTGTACCAGCGCAGTTGCACCGTCTTGAGCATATCGTGGATTATCTCATTTCATCTTCCAAACAATCCTCAGGGCAGGCATTTTTATAATCTTCATTTTCAGATAAGAAAATTGAGCCTGAAAAAGTTTAAGTAACAAACGTGCCCACAGATGGTGCGTTCGCTCAGTGTATTCTGTGCCTGGGACTCAACTTCTCTGTGTGGCTCCAAAGCCCCTGAGTGAATGAAAGAACCATGTGCAACTTGCTGACTTCTCAAGAAATGTGCTTGTGTGGGAGCTCCATGTGGCTCTGAGAGCTTCTTCCCGCCTGTGTGACCTTGGGCAAGTTACCGACTCTCTCTGAGTTTGTGGGCTTGCAACTGTAAAACTAAGATAATGAACTGCTTAACCATCTCACAGGGCTTTTGAGAGGATTAAATGAAATAATGTATGCAAAATACATAAAGGCTGGCAGAATCAGTTAGTAATGGATACTCTCTCTTCCCTTCTCCCTCATTACCTATGCAATAGAGACAACACCCTGGCCTCAGACATCTATCTGGCTGCCCTGACCAGAGATGAAACCAAGCAGGGTCGAGAGAGATAAGAACCCAACAGCACAGCAGTTTTTGACAGTATTATCTTTAGCTCATGCCACTTCCACGAGGATCTCAAAAGAATAATGATCTTAAATATGCCATACGATTGCTTTTATCTCATATATTCATTTTGGGGAAGAAATGGCCTCTTAGAAACTATAGAAATAAAGAAGTAACTGGATGTCTCCTTGCTTGTCCTAAAGGGACTGTCACTTCTTGCCACAGGATCTCAGTGTTCAGACATTGGCTTTCAAATTCAAGAGAAAAACAATCTCTTAGAAAGTCTTTTAATTTGCTTTTTTTTGGCACCACTAACACCATTATCAAATGACTTCAAAGTTCTGGCTTCAGTGATAAGATTGTAGCTCTCATGGCTGGTGGGAAGATGGGGAAGAAAAAATGTTTTAACACTTTGGAGACATGGTTTTATGGAGTCACAAAGTGTGTCTTTCTTTCTTTCAACTTTCTGAAATCAAGTGTTATGTTTTTAACACATAGGACATGTGAGGAACTAGAATGTAAGGGTGAGAATAGTCCCTGGACCTTTCTAAGCTCTTCTAGTCTACCAGCAGAGGCAAAGAGGTAAAATATGACAACTCATTTGGACTGTTTGGTGATTTGAGGTAGATTCACACAGTGTCAGGGGAATACAAGAAGGGAAAGGGATGCCTGGCCCATCTGGGAATCAGAGTGGATTGGTAGTGGCTGGGAGCTGCCCAGAGAGGGTATCTCAAGGTCAAAACCTTGGGAGGTGAATAGGAGTTAGCCACACTAAGTGGGAAGAAATGCTCCTTCACAACCTGAGTCAGGCCTGCTATTAGATATGGGATCAGTTTTATTTGCATTCACTACAGGACAATTATATTGATCACTGTGACATCATAGAGTCTTAAAACAGAATTGAGATATAATATAATATATATATATATATTTGGGGACTTATTACGAAAAAACAAGAGAGAACTCTTTCTATGTGTAATTAAAGATGGTAGTGATATAAGTAGCTTTATCAGAATACAATCATTTAGTCCAAAGTATGTAAGAATTAGTTCTTAAAAATTAATGCAAAGCATATACCATTATCAGAATTGCATTTGTGATATTCTGATTCTATACTCAATGCTGTGAATCTGAAATAAGTTAAATATATTACTAGGTGCACTTAAAATTTCAATTAAGTTTAAAAATTAGATTAAGATCCATGTGACTTTCTTTTTTCCTGTCATCTCTCTCAAACCTCATAATGTCCCTGTGAATGAACCCCCTTTTAACCTGTTGAAAAGACAGGTAGCAGTTTCACTTGAGGAAACCTCGTGTGTTTGCAGCTCACTCAGAGTCTCAGCTGAGGGCAGTGGCAGAGTTACAATGACAAAACGTCACTGTCACTGTTAAAGTGACAAAATGCTCAGGAGCAAAAAGAAACTTATGTACTAGGCAATGTGATTAGAATTTTCACATAATTTATATTTAATTCCTATGCTAACCTGGAGCATAGGTGTTTTTCTCACTTTTAGAAATGAGGAAACTGAGGCTCAGAATTGGAATATGAGCAAGCTAAGGAGCTTTCAAGTGGCCTCGTTGGAACGTGAGCCTGGTTTTCCAAAGCCACCCATCTGTTCTCACATTTCTGCAACCTATTAGGTTTCTGCTGTATTCTAACATTGAGCATAGTGCCTGTCACATTGTGGCTATTCTTGCACGCACTTTTGTGGAATGACTAAGTGATAAATAGAATGTGCACTTTGGTGGCCAGCAAGGAAGGCAAAAAAAGTCAGTTCAGTTGCTCAGTTGTGTCCAAATCCTTGCAACCCCAAGGACTGAAGCACACCAGGCTTCCCTGTCCATCACTAACTCCCTAACCTTGCTCAAACACATGTTCATTGAGTCGGTGATGCCATCCAACCATCTCATCCTGTCGTCACTTTCTCCTGCCTTCAATCTTTCCCAGCATCAGGCTCTTTTCCAATGAGTCAGTTCTTTGCATCAGGTGGCCAAAGTATTGTAGTTTCAGCTTCAGCATCAGTCCTTCCAATGAATATTCAGGACTGATTTCCTTCAGGATAGACTTGTTGGATCTCCTTGCAGGCCAAGGGACTCTCAAGAGTCTTCTCCAACACCACAGGTCAAAAGTGTCAATTCTTTAGCACTTAGCTTTCTTCACAGTCCAACTCTCACATCCATACATGACTACTGGAAAAATCATAGCTTTGACTAGATGGACCTTTGTTGGCAAAATAACATCTCTGCTTCTTAATACACTGTCTAGGTTTGTCATTGGAGAAGGCGATGGCACCCGACTCCTGGAAAATCCCGTGGACTGAGGAGCCTGGTAGGCTGCAGTCCATGGGGTCACTGAGAGGTGGACATGACTGAGCGACTTACCTTTGACTTCTCACATTCCTCCATTGGAAAAGGAAATGGCAACCCACTCCAGTTTTCTTGCCTGGAGAATCCCAGGGATGGGGGAGCCTGGTGGGCTGCCGTCTATGGGGTCACACAGAGTCGGACACAGCTGGAGTGACTTAGCAGCAGCAGCAGCAGCAGCAGGTTTATCATAGTTTTTTTTCCAAGGAGCAAGCATCTTTTAATTTCATGGCTGCAGTCCCCATCTGCAGTGATTTTGGAGCCCCCCAAAATAAAGTCTCTCACTGTTGCCATCGTTTCCCCATCTATTTGCCATGAAGTGATGGGACTAGATACCATGATCTTAGTCTTCTGAATGTTGAGCTTTAAGCCAACTTATCACTCTTCTCTTTCACTTTCATCAAGAGGTTCTTTAGTTCTTCCCTTTCTGCCCTAAGGGTAGTGTCATCTGTGTATCTGAGGTTATTGATATTTCTCCCGGCAATCTTGATTCCAGCTTGTGCTTCATCCAGCCTGGCATTTCGCATGATGTACTCTGCATATAAGTTAAATAAGCAGAGCAACAATATACAGCCTTGACGTACTCCTTTCCCGATTTGGAACCAGTCTGTTATTCCATGTCCAGTTCTAACTGTTACTTCTTGACCTGCATACACATTTCTCAGGAGGTAGGTAAGGTGGTCTGGTATTCCCAAAGGCAAAAAGAATACTGTTTAGTATTTAGTGAAGGAAAGTATTTAGTGTTCATTTTAATGATAAAGGTGCAAGGCCAGGTCAAGGAAGTGAAATATTAACAAATAAAAATTTATTTGGCAAAAGATAGCAGGGAAAGTATTGCTGAAAATATCTCTGAATCCTTTTCTCAGAGTCCATATGCATGGTACT
The DNA here is from genome assembly GCA_935064755.1 of Tragelaphus eurycerus. NCBI lineage: Eukaryota > Metazoa > Chordata > Mammalia > Artiodactyla > Bovidae > Tragelaphus > Tragelaphus eurycerus. The sequence continues at coordinate 1,574,908 of CAKXYN010000034.1, read as the reverse complement.
GCACAAAATGTTTCTCTGGACCCCCAGCTGCCTCCTTTATGGAATCACTGACTTTTCCTTGGCATCAAACTTCTATATACAACAACCTTATTCTTGCTCTTTGTCTGACCCTGTAGGCAATGCAGAGCCTCTGCAGTGAATATTTGGTGGGAGCCCAAATGCAAAATAACTTTCCTTATTTATTTATTAAGGATTCCATTTTTCACAGATGACCACCCATTAATGAATAGCATTGGCTTTGACGAAATTGGATTCTCAATTATTCAGCAAATATTATTAAATAGCTATTATGCACAAAAGAGAACATTAACTTTCTATTAGATGTCAGAAAAAGCCTGTTGTGTGAAGCTCCCCAGAGTCAGAGTTCTAGTCCTGGGTTCCAGTACTGTGTCTACCACCAATCAATATATGATCTGGTCTACTAAGCATCTTACTTTGGACTCTGTAAATTTAAGACGCCCCCTGGATCTCCGTTGTGGCTTAACTGTGTTCTTAGGGGATATTTGGAAATGAGTGGGAGTGTATGGGGTCATCCAAATGACATTGGCGTTTAGTGTCCTGAGACCAGGGATGATAAAAATTCCATGCAATATGGGAGTCAGTCTCCCACCACAAGAATGCATAGTCTGACCAAGATTGTAACTGTTTCTCAATTGAAAAACACTGGTGGAAATCTGTTCTCTAAGACAGTGACTGAGAGGCAAATTACAGTTCCATTAACTTTGACAAAGTCAACAGGCGATGATGTTAAATATAGACAAGCTCCTGGCAAAATACTTTTTAAGGAGCAAAAACAAACAAACAAAAAAAAATGAGAATATTAAATGAGCGCTCTTTGTAATGCATATTGGCAAAGAAGCTACTAACATACTGCTCATCATTGTAGCAAATTTTTTATTACTTATCCTAAATAATTTGTAAAGCAATAGCTTGAATGCCACATGGAATGTTAACCTTGCTAATGAATTCAGTGACTCAGCATTTTTCTCACCATAGTCTTAGTTCCACACCACCTTGGGTCATATGAAAGAACCCTAGACTTGGTTAAGTTCTCTTTTGCACCACTGATGTTCCTTCATAACAGTAACAGGAGAGCTATGTATTCCAGACTATTGTCAGTAAGGATAATGAAAGTGACTCCCAGACATTTTAGTAATTTGAACCATCGTGAGCCTGTTGGCAGCATGATACTGGCTGGCGCTGCCATCCTAGGTCAGCTCTATTGCTCTTCAGAATGCATCCTGTCTGGGACAGCCCCATTGTAGTCCTCTGTGTCTTGTGAGATTTTAGGGTTCCAAAGCTTTTTACAGACAGTAACATCTATTTTTAAAATGTGGGCATACACAGGAACTCCCCTGGTTGTCCAGTGGTAGAGAATCTGCCTTGCAATACAGGGGACATGGGTTTGATTCCTGGTAGGGGAACTAAGATCCCATGAGCCTCAGTGCAGCTAAGTGTCATGATGCCATAACTACTGAGCCTGCGGGCCCCAATTAGAGAGTCTGTGCACAACACTGAAAAGATCCTGCATGACATAACTAACACCCAACACAGCCAAATAAATAAATTAACTAAAATGTTAAAAAAAAAAAAAAAGAAAAAATATGGGCATGCTCAAAAATGTTCTTACTGACCAAAGTTTTGAAATCTTTTCCCTATTTTACTTGGTTCAAGAATAAGTAAAAGCAACCTTCTCATCCCACATTTGGCAGTGGGGCTACCTCCCTTCTTTTCCTCATTTTCTCTGGATTTGGGTCTCTATTACCATCACCACATAATGTTTGATTCATGTGGGCCCATCTGCGTTACTATAAACAAACCTTGGTTTTGTTTAGAGAAGCTGTGAGTCCAGCCTCGGGTGATGGGCTGTATCTGATCATGATCAGTCATGACAAACCTCTGCCCCAATTTCCCCAATTTTTACATTTCTTGCAGAGAAGAGCTGCCAGTTTATCTAGCTCTGGCTTATGAAATCTTGAAACCTAAAGGGAATTATAGGAAATTTCTAGGAAAGATTATTTTTATAAAAACAAACAAACAAAGGAGGTGGCTAATGATGCTTTGTATTTCCTCTAGAGCGTGGACACGATGCCTGTAGTTGCAGCAGCCGTCCTGTGACCAGTAGGTGGAGCAGAATGACGTAAACAGCCTGGTCCCTTGATGGCATCTTTCAGTGTCTGTCTAGACCTGCCTGCCTTACTCAGGATGTCTTGGAATGTGAAAAAAAAAAAAGTCAACCTCTATTTGCCTACGTCATTGTAGTAAATTTTTCTGTTATTTACAGTCAAATATAAACCTGACTGAAGCATTTTATGCCCAGCTGAACATGTGACTCTGGGAGTCTTGGAAATGTGGGCATGAGAATGTTGCTGGCACTAATATAGTGTAGTGAATTTAACATTAGTATTTTAATGCTATTTTATGTGTAACATTCCTTCCTTCCCCAACTGGTAGAAAATTGGGTACATCAAGCGTATTTGGATAAAGTAAGTGCTGCTATTTCAGGATGTGTTTCAGGAAGCCAAACGAAGCGTCAGATAATAAGAATGTAAAAACATCAGGACTGGACATCTCCAAGGTATCACTTCCATAAGAAAATGATGTAACTGGGAGAGGAGAAGAAAACAAATGTTTGCTGGATTTAATTGAACTGAACATACGGGGGAATCCAGGAATACAGTTGTGAGTTGAAGTGTGTATATGTCATATTATTCAAGTGACCAAAGAGGGTTATGATGGTATTTTCCAGTGAAAATCATTTACATTTTTATTACTGGGTTTCAAAATGCACTGGGAAAAGTAATGGGTCAACATTTCTGAATCCTATTTGTACTCCATGATTTTACTCAGTCTGTCTGAGTTTCATTTTCTTAACTATGAAATGGGGATAATAACTCATATTTTATCAACACAGAATTGCTGTAGAAATCAAGTGAGATGAATTGGATAAAATTCCATTTTATACTATATTTACTTTGCAAATGAGAGATGCCATCAACATCATCGTAATCATATCATTCCATGCTTTATAAAACAGATGTGTTCGTTATTGTCATTTTATTGACTTGACTTTAAAGACAAATCTTTGGTTGATTTTTTACTTGGGAAGGATCCAGAGGACAGTCAGCTGCCTGACTATTCAGCACATACCCTCTGCAGGGCTTCAGGGGAGCCAACCTTGAAACTGAAAAGTTTTAACAGCAACTGAAAATAAAGAACAAGGAGGGTTGGCAGGGAGTTTCTTACAAGGGATAAGATATATTATAAAGCCATAGCAGTTGAAACAGTGTGGCATAGGGGTAATAGATAGATCAGTGATAGGAAATAAAGAGCTTAGAAATACATCCCTGCATGCCACAGAAACTTGATTTAGTATAAAGATGGTTTCACAGTTAATGGAGGAAAGGCTGCATTGTTTAATAAATGATATAGGGACAAGTGGTCTTCAAAACTAAAAGAATGTTTAGGCAAACCTCATATCACATAAGCACACACACAATTCCAGTCAGAATAAAGTTTACATAAAAGAAAAAATAAATTTAAGACTATTGGGATAAAATATAGAATATTGTTATAAAGGCGAATACAGGGAATAATATTAAAAGCATAAGCCCTACAGGGATCTTTAAAAGTTTGACTACATCAATCAAAAATTTTATCTTGCATGATGGAAACGCTGTACTCCTTGAGCAGTAACTCCTGATTTCCCTCTCCTTCCAGCCCCTGGCAACTTCTATTCCACTTTCTGCTTCTGTGAGTTTGACTACTTTAGATACCTCATATAAATAGAATCATGCAATATTCGTCCTTCTGTGACTGGCTTATTGCATTTAGCATAATGTTCTCAGGATTCATCCATGCTGTAAGATGACAGTAGTTCCCTTTTTTAAAGAATGAATAATATTTAATTTAGAAGTAAACAGTTTGCTTCTATTGATGGACATTTAGCTTGTTTCCACCTCTTAAATACAGTAATTCTGCCATGAGCACTGGAATGCAAATATCTATCTCTTCAAGATCCTGTTTTCAATTTTTTTATCAATACCCAGAGGTGGGATTTCTGGATAAAATGGAAGTTCTGTATTTAATATTTTGAGGAATCTTCATGTTGTTTTCCCTGGTGGTTGTACCAACTTACATTCCCAGCAACAGTGCACAGGAGTTCCAATTTCCAAACACTTGTTATTTTCAGGTTGAGTTTGCGTGTTTATTTGTTTGGATTAATGGACATTTTAACCAATGTGTGGTGATATCTCTTATGATTGTGATTTACATTTCCCTGATGATTAATGATATTAAGCATATTTTCATATACCTGTTGGTCATTTGTATGTCTTCTTTGGAGAAATGTCTAATCCAGTCTTTTGCCCACTTTTAAAATCAGCTTATTTGTTTTTTGCTATTGAACTGAAGAAATTCCTTCTGTATTTTGACTATTAGCCCCTGATCCGGTATATGATTTGCAAGTACTTTTTCCCCATCCTGTAGGTTGCCTTGCATTTTCCCTCTGTTGATTGTTTCCTTTGCTGTACAGAAGTTTTCAGTTTGGTGTAGCCTCTCTCCCTCTCTCCCTCCCTTCTCTGCTTCTCTCTCTCTCTGGTTTTGTTGCCATATCAAAGAATCATTCCAAAGAACAGTATTAGGAAAATTTATCCCTTTGTTTTCTTTTAGGAGTTTCATAGCTTCAGGTCTTATGTTTAAGTTCTTAATCCATTTTGAGTTGATTTTTGGTATGGTCTAAGGATTCAGTTTTATTCTTCTACATGTGGACATTCAGTCTTCCCAACACAATTCGTTGAAGAGATTATCCTTTCCTCATTATATTGTCTTTGTATCCTTGTTGAAGATCATTTGATCATGTATGTATGGGTTTATCTCTGGGCTGTCTATTCTGTTTCATTGTTCTATGTATCTATTTTATGTTAATACCATATGCTCTGATTACTGTAGCTCTGTAATATATTTTGAAGTCAGGGAGCATTAGGATTCCAGCTTTGTCCTTTTTCGAGGTTGTTTTGGCTATTTGAGGCCTTTTATGATTTCATATGAATTTTAGGATTGCATTTTCTATATATGTCTGTTAGGTCTATTCAGTATAGTATTGTTCTCTATTTCCTTATTGATCTTCTGTATGAATGTTATACATTATGGAAAGTGGGGGTGTTGAAAGACCCCACTATTCTTGTGCTGCTGCCTTTTTGTCTCTTCAGTTCTCTCAGTGTTTGCTTCCTATATTTGAGTGCTCTGATATAGACATATATATATATATGTATAATTGTTATCTCTTCCTGTGAACTGACCCTTTTATCATTATATAATGTCCTTCTTTGTCTCTTGTGACAGTTTCTGATATATTCTATTTGTTGAAGTATGAACACCCCTGCTCTCTTTTGCTTAACATGTGCTCAATACCTTTTTCTATCCTTTCATTTTTAGCCTGTGCGTGTCCTTAAATCTAAAGAGAATCTCTTGTAGACAGTATATACTTGGATCTTCTTCTCTGTTTTCGTGTTTTTCGCTTTGTTCAGATCCGGGTTTTTTTTGTCCTAGGTTTTTGAAACCCAGTGTCTGTTTTACACTTAGTGAAAGTGAAGTTGGTTAGTCGTGTCTGACTCTTTGCAACCCCAGGGACTGCAGCCTACCAGGCTGATCCGTCCATGGGATTTTCCAGGCGAGACTATTGGAGTGGGTTGCCATTTCCTTCTCCAGGAGATCTTCCCGACCCAGGGATTGAACCCAGGTCTCACGCATTGTAAGTAGACGCTTTACCATCTGAGCCACCAATTCAAATTAACCACAGGTGTTCAATAGTCACATGTGGTTTGTAACTATTGTACTGGACAGCATGCTATGCTATGCTATGCTAAGTCACTTCAGTCGTGTCCGACTCTATGTGACCCCATAGATGGCAGCCCACCAGGCCTCCCCGTCCCTGGGATTCTCCAGGCAAGAACACTGGAGTGGGTTGCCATTTCCTTCTCCAATGCATGGAAGTGAAAAGTGAAAGTGAAGTCGCTCAGTCATGTCCGACTCTTAGCGACCCCATGGACTGCAGCCTACCAGGCTCCTCCATCCATGGGATTTTCCAGGCAAGAATACTGGAGTGGGGTGCCATTGCCTTCTCCGACTGGACAGCATAGACCTACAGTATAGAAATTACTCCTATAAACAAGTTTAAAAAGACAACCATAATAATAATTTAAGGCTACTGACAAAGGAGAAAATCTGAAGGACTACAAACACATGAAAATCTCTCTTTCTGTCATGGATGGAGAAATACATATTAGAACAATAAGCTATTATTTTTCATGTATTAGATTATCAAGGAGTTTAGGAGAAAAAAAATGGAACACTTGCATGGTTCTTTCTGTAGCTGCCTTTTTCCAAACAGAGAGCATTCTTTTCTCCTTCCGCCTGATAATGAGCTAATTTGCATTTACGTCTTCATTTGAAAGTAATAAGATGGTCACACTAGTTTGTGCCTTGTACTTACAAATGAGCCTTTGATTTAATCATTTGATTAATCAAATTCCATTAGAATCAAGCTTTTAAAAAACAAAAATATGGCTTAAATTTTGTATGCAAAATGCTGTTTCAGCATAGGTTTTTATTGTAATCCAAAGGTTTATTTACATTTCTGAGAGATTTAATTTTTTTTTTTTTATGGTTCAGACAGATTGACTTTAAATTTCACTCCAAGTTAATTTTTCCTCTCTAGTGAATTTTCCACTGATCTGTAAGCAGTTACCTACAAGAATCAATCTTTGGGAGGATTCTTTTTGTTAAGAATCTCTTTAAACATTTTCATAATTTGTATGAAAGTTCAGATTTCTTCAGAATGAGTATTTTTAGTTGGGGCTTCCCTGGTGGCTTAGACGGTAAGGAATCTGCCTGCAGTGCAGGAGACCAGGGTTCGATTCCTGGGTCAGGAAGATCCCCTGGAGAAGAAAATGGCAACCACTCCAGTATTCTTGCCTGGAAAACCACTCTTGCCTGGAAAATCCTATGGGTAGAGGAGCCTGGTGGGCTATAGTCCATATGGTTGCAGAGTCAGGCATAACTGAGCGACTAACACTTTCACTTTTACCTATAATGGGTAAAATATTTCAGACTGCCAGCTTTGAGATCTGTCCACATAGCTGCCTGTGGTTAGCCTTCGTCCAGCAGAGCCATTGATGAGAACAGGAGTTCCTTTCTATGGCTAAAAAAAAGGACTAAGGGAATTGCTCTTAAAATAAAGACAAAAAGAAAAAAGAAGAGCAGTGTTTTATCCCCTGGGTATTGTCATTTGAGAAGAGACCAGAACACAATGAAGAAACTGAAGGACGGATGTCATTGAAACAAGAAATCTGGGCCAGACCAGCCTGGGGCACAGGGATTGTGGAGATCCAGGGCTTCTGAATGTCACTTAAAAGGGCTCCACCCGGTGCACACACCTTAAAATGATGTTCCTAATTGTTCTTCCTTTTCTTTCTGTCTTTTTTTTCCCCCTCTGGCAAATCACAAAGAAAAAGGGAAAAAATTGCCCAGCGGGAAGAGCCAGCTGCCGAGCCTGTTAGGAGAAAAAAGAATGTGGATATGATGCTAATTCTGCTTCATTTTCTCACTTTCTACGAAGGGCTGGCTGGCAGGTGCACACTCTGCCCAGAGGATCTGGGGAGTTTTGATCAGGAGCAGCAGTCTGTCTGGGGGTGGCCATGTTCTCTAAAAATCTCCATTAGCAAGGGCAGGAGAAAAGAAACAAAAGCCAATATGATTTCCATCAGAGTTTTAAGGTGATTGCTCAAGAGTCGACTGGGGGAAAATAACAAGCTCTGCTTTCCTCGACTGGAGACGTTCAGCTTCCAGAACACAGGCATAGTAAAGAGAAGCTGAAGTGTATACTGTGGTGACTGCTGGGGAAGAAAACAGGCTTCGAGCTGTACTTCTAGCAATATCCATAGCAAAGGAGGGCTTGTGTACTTCTCTGTCTGTCTTACACACACACACACACACACAGACAGCCAGAGTTCCAGGATGGATCAGTAAAAACACAATGACCCCAGTGTGCTCTTCATGACTTGCAAATGCTGGTGCTGGGGAAGACCCAGCGGGTGAAAATCCTTTGTTTAAAGCAAGAAGCAGAGTGTCCATTTTCCTGAGACCTTTAGATCTTCCCAGGAAGATAGAAAGAGTGTCTCACAGTTTTGTGGGTTTTTTCCCCCAGGTAAGACTATTCAGACCACATAATCTGGCCTAACCAGTGGGCTTTGAGGCTGGGTTCTTTGTTTCACTGGAAACCATGCCAAGCGTGCCAACATTTCTTTCTTAGGATTCAGACAGTTCATGTGTGTCACCACCTCTTTTCAGCTCAGACAACCACATCCTCTCTAAGGGTTGAAAGTCATGGTCTGGGGTCACTTTAGGCAGTTGGGCAGCTCACACTCAGCAGTGCACTTTAGCGTGATGGCCTCTCAATTTCTTCTCCCCAAGCAAAATGAAGATGGCCTGCAGAATGAAGCTGTGAGCCCTGCCTCTGCCAGCCCTAGCTGAGATCATTCACTGTAGTCGTGCCCCCATGCACACCTCAGGCTTGAAGGGGATAGAAATGTCCATCACCAGAGTGGGCAGATCAGCTGTGAGGTTCAGAACTGAAACTGCTACTAGAAATCCAGAATGTCTGGTGTTGAGTCCTGGGCTCTTGCATACCTGTTGGGTTAAAGATTTACTTAGATCCCTAAGATACTGCCTCTCCTTGCATCAGAATCCTTGAAGATATTGTTTAAATGCAGATCCCTGGATCTCACCCCAAATTCATTACATAAGGATGGACCCTTGTGTATTTTAACACAAGGAGAATAGCCCATGAGAAAGAGCATAACAATGGCTAACAAAACCAGCTTTGGTGATGCCCTATCCCTTCACTTAATATTTGTGTTATCTTGGGGGAAGTTTACTTAACCTTCCTCTGTCTTATGTGTCAAATGGTGATAATAACCTTAATATTCACCTCATAGAGAGGATTGAATGAGTAAATCCATTAAAGTGCCTAGAACAGTTCCAGGTACATAATCAGGCTGCCATTTGTTGGTGTTTAGTCGCTAAGTCATGTCCAACTCTTTTGTGGTGCCATGGACCATAGCGCCACCAGGCTCCACTGTCCAGGGGATTTCCCAGGCAAGAATGCTGGAGTAGGTTGCCACTTCCCCCTCCAGAGTATCTTCCTGACCCAGGGATCAAACCTGGATCTCCTGGTTGGCAGGTGGATTCTTTTACTGCACCACCAGGGAAGCCTAATCAGGTTTCATATATGCTGGTTGTTACTATTATTACATAACAAGTACCCATAGTAATTCTTTATAATTAAATTTGAGATTCCTAGGTCCAATGTGGTCATCGTGGACTCTAAGTCTGTTTTTTGATCAGCGCAGCTGGATCCTCCTGGATTTAGAGCTCTGTGTTGTCCCCCTAACCTCAAATATAGACCCTCTCAACTCTCGTGTAAACCTTTCCAATTCTCCTCTGGGGTACCAGCAACAGGTAGGTATCTTACCTCATTACTGCCTGTCCTTCAGTCAGAATGGACTGGCCACTGAGAAAAGGGATGATGCTATTTGCTTAAGGAATACCCATTCTTCAAATGGGAAAAAATTTTTTTCTGTAATTGGGATCCAACTATAGGATCAAAGGTCCTAATGGTTTAATATATTTCAGTGTGGATAACCATTCAAATTTAACTACAGCTACTTGGCTGCTCTGGACACAGTCGGTTAGAACACAGCTCCTTTCCTTAGGGATCTGCCCTCAGGGTAACCCGCTGTGCCACCTTACCTGGGACTCTCCTGGTTCTTGTACTGAAAGTCCCAGGTCCTAGAAAACCCCTCAGTCCCAGCTAAACCAGGATCATTGGTCCTCTTGTGCCCTAGAGTTACTGGAGTGGGTCTCCAATAAACTGGGGCAGAAATGCCCAGCTGGACTCCTAGTTGTGAGGCAGGGATTTAACTGGGGCCTGGGATCCACCCTATTAACCTCCAGAGATAGGAAGCTCAGAGCAAGAGAGTCTCCTGACGGTGCTGGTTTAGGACACTCAGGTCTGAAATATATACCAGCACTTCCTGTTTGCAGTGCTGACAGAGGGCAGAATTATACTGATGGCTTCATATTTTCTGTAACTTAATAGGGATCTGAGGAATTCCACAATATGGTGCTTCCCATATGCACTCAGAACTGGTACTCTCCAGTCTCTCATGTTTTCTGATGTCCATAGTAGCAAGAGCTGTAAATATCAATTCTTCCCTAGATCTGGAGGTTTGTGCGCTGATTGCATTTCAGGTGGAACACAGCAGAAGGCCTTGCTTTTCTATTTCCCCAGAATAAGAGGTTTGGGAGGAAGAAAATAAGGATTGAGGTTTTATAGAGCTGTAGAAATTACACAGGTTGCCAAGATAATTAATCAACATCCAAAGACAACATAAAATCTCATCCTGTGCCCATACATATATGCCTCTAACCCCAGTAGGCGTGAGTCATAATATCGAAATGAAGGAAATTACCTGAAGGAAATTGCCTGAATGGGACTGTTATAAGAGGAGGGTAGGGCTTACTTAATTAAAGCACAGTTTAATTAATGCTATAACTTAAGGAGATGGAGTGAGGGCCATGCAATCATTTGGGAGTATGAGAGGTCTGGCTGCTGGATAACAATTTCACGTCATTGGGAGGGGTGATGGGGAAGGCATGATTAAATGCAGAAGCAGGCTGATAAATGAATCATTGGGGAAGTGAATTTTTAACTAAATGGAAATGAGTCCAGGAAGAGTGCGGAAAAAAAATCATTATAATTATCATTGTAGGGCTTTGTTAGGGAGAAGAGAGAGGAGGGTCTGTGGGTCAGAATGATAGCTGAATGGCTGAGCTCTGGGGTCTGCCTTACTCAACAGGACCCCCGATGAACCTGGGTACAGTCCAGGAAGTGGTAAACCCCTAACGACAGAAGGGCTGCTTGTAAAGACCTGGGGTCTCCTCTAGCCTTGGGCTCACACACTAGTCCATGCCACAGCTGCAGTCTGGAGGTCTCCAGGAAACCACCGGCTGCCCTAGTGCAACATCCCCACCAGGCTGCCCTCTCCCCTGCCTATACCTGGGCGAGGATGTTCACTTACTGGTACTTCTAGTTTCTCTCCCTCTCTCTTTTTTAACACTTGTCAATTGGGAAGAAAAATTCTCATTTTTTACCAACCTCAAAATAAAACTGTACAATAAAACAACATATGAAAGTGTCAGCAGGGGAAAAGATTTATCTGGTCAAAGATGAAGATGAGAATAAGAATATGTAGTATTGTATTTCACTTTAAGAGAATTGTCCAAAGTGAATGAGAATGAGAAAAAAGAGGAAAGTCCTTAACCCATCCTTAGTCTAGTCATAATATATTTCTGAATATATGTATATAAAGTGAAAGTTGCTCAGTCGTGTCTGACTCCTTGCAACCCCATGGACTGTAACCTGCCAGGCTCCTCCATCCATAGAATTCTCCAGGCAAGAATACTGGAGTGGGTTGCCATTTCCTTCTCCAGGGGATCCTCCCAATCTCTGGATCGAACCTAATTCTCCTGCACTGCGGGCAGATTCTTTACCATCTGAGCCACAAGGGAATCCCCATATATATAGATAGATACAGATGTATCTACCGATCATGAAAAAGCAAGAGAGTTCCAGAAAAACATCTATTTCTGCTTTATTGACTATGCCAAAGCCTTTGACTGTGTAGATCACAATAAACTATGGAAAATTCTGAAAGAGATGGGAATACCAGACCACCTGATCTGCCTCTTCAGAAATTTGTATGTAGGTCAGGAAGCAACAGTTAGAACTGGACATGGAACAACAGACTAGTTCCAAATAGGAAAAGGAGTATGTCAAGGCTGTATATTGTCACCCTGCTTATTTAACTTATATGCAGAGTACATCACGAGAAACGCTGGGCTGGAAGAAGCACAAGCTGGAATCAAGATTGCTGGGAGAAATATCAATAACCTCAGATATGCAGATGACACCACCCTTATGGCAGAAAGTGAAGAGGAACTCAAAAGCCTCTTGATGAAAGTGAAAGAGGAGAGTGAAAAAGTTGGCTTAAAGCTTAACATTCAGAAAACGAAGATCATGGCATCTGGTCCCATCACTACATGGGAAATAGATGGGGAAACAGTGGAAACAGTGTCAGACTATTTTTTCGGGCTCCAAAATCACTGCAGATGGTGACTGTAGCCATGAAATGAAAAGACGCTTACTCCTTGGAAGGAAAGTTATGACCAACCTAGATAGCATATTCAAAAGCAGAGACATTACTTTGCCAACAAAGGTTCATCTAGTCAAGGCTATGGTCTTTCCTGTGGTCATGTATGGATGTGAGAGTTGGACTGTGAAGAAGGCTGAGCACAGAAGAATTGATGTCGTTGAACTGTGATGTTGAAGAAGACTCTTGAGAGTCCCTTGGACTGCAAGAAGATCCAACCAGTCCATTCTGAAGGAGATCAGCCCTGGGATTTCTTTGGAAGGAATGATGCTAAAGCTGAAACTCCAGTACTTTGGGCACCTCATGTGAAGAGTTGACTCATTGGAAAAGACTCTGATGCTGGGAGGGATTGGGGGCAGGAGGAGAAGGGGACGACAGAGGATGAGATGGCTGGATGGCATCACTGACTCGATGGACGTGAGTCTGAGTGAACTCCGGGAGTTGGTGATGGACAGGGAGGCCTGGCGTGCTGCGATTCATGGGGTCGCAGGGATTCAGACACTACTGAGCGACTGAACTGAATTGAACCGACTACCTACCTACTGAACATATTTCAAAGTTTATTGATTTGACTGAATTTGATTGATTTGACTGAATTTGCCAAATTCAGACTGAAATTGAAGAAAGTAGGGAAAACCACTAGACCATTCAGGTATGACCTAAATCAAATCCCTTATGATTATACAGTGGAAGTGAGAAATAGATTTAAGGGCCTAGATCTGATAGATAGAGTGCCTGATGAACTATGGAATGAGGTTCGTGACATTGTACAGGAGACAGGGATCAAGACCATCCCCATGGAAAAGAAATGCAAAAAAGCAAAATGGCTGTCTGGGGAGGCCTTACAAATAGCTGTGAAAAGAAGAGAAGCGAAAAGCAAAGGAGAAAAGGAAAGATATAAACATCTAAATGCAGAGTTCCAAAGAATAGCAAGAAGAGATAAGAAAGTCTTCTTCAGCGATCAATGCAAAGAAATAGAGGAAAACAACAGAATGGGAAAGACTAGGGATCTCTTCAAGAAAATCAGGGATACCAAAGGAACATTTCATGCAAAGATGGGCACGATAAAGGACAGAGATGGTGTGGACCTAACAGAAGCAGAAGATATTAAGAAGAGGTGGCAAGAATACACAGAAGAACTGTACAAAAAAGAGCTTCAAGACCCAGATAATCATGATGATGTTATCACTGACCTAGAGCCAGACATCTTGGAATGTGAAGTCAAATGGGCCTTAGAAAGCATCACTACGAACAAAGCTAGTGGAGGTGATGGAATTCCAGTGGAGCTATTCCAAGTCCTGAAAGATGATGCTGTGAAAGTGCTGCACTCAGTATGCCAGCAAATTTGGAAAACTCAGCAGTGGCCACAAGATTGGAAAAGGTCAGTTTTCATCCCAATCCCAAAGAAAGGCAATGCCAAAGAATGCTCAAACTACCGCACAATTGCACTCATCTCACACGCTAGTAAAGTAATGCTCAAAATTCTCCAAGCCAGGCTTCAGCAATATGTGAACCGTGAACTTGCTGATGTTCAAGCTGGTTTTAGAAAAGGCAGAGGAACCAGAGATCAAATTGCCAACATCCGCTGGATCATGGAAAAAGCAAGAGAGTTCCAGAAAAACATCTATTTCTGCTTTATTGACTATGCCAAAGCCTTTGACTGTGTAGATCACAATAAACTATGGAAAATTCTGAAAGAGATGGGAATACCAGACCACCTGATCTGCCTCTTAAGAAATCTGTATGCAGGTCAGGAAGCAACAGTTAGAACTGGTCATGGAACAACAGACTGGTTCCAAATAGGAAAAGGAGTACGTCAAGGCTGCATATTGTCACCCTGTTTATTTAACTTATATGCAGAGTACATCATGAGAAATGCTGGACTGGAAGAAACACAAGTTGGAATCAAGATTGCTGGGAGAAATATCAATAACCTCAGATATGCAGATGACACGACTCTTATGGCGGAAAGTGAAGAGGGGCTAAAAAGCCTCTTGATGCAAGTGAAAGTGGAGAGTGAAAAGGTTGGCTTAAAGCTCAACATTCAGAATACGATGATCATGGCATCTGGTCCCATCACTACATGGGAAATAGATGGGGAAACAGTGGAAACAGTGTCAGACTTTGTTTTTCTGGGCTCCAAAATCACTGCAGATGGTGACTGCAGCCATGAAATTAAAAGACGCTTACTCCTTGGAAGGAAAGTTATGACCAACCTAGATAGCATATTCAAAAGCAGAGACATTGCTTTGCCAACAAAGGTTCGCCTAGTCAAGGCTATGGTTTTTCCAGTGGTCATGTATGGACGTGAGAGCTGGACTGTGAAGAAGGCTGAGCGCCGAAGAATTGATGCTTTTGAACTGTGGTGTTGGAGAAGACTCTTGAGAGTCCCTTGGACTGCAAGAAGATCCAACCAGTCCATTCTGAAGGAGATCAATCCTGGAATTTCTTTAGAAGGAATGATGCTAAAGCTGAAACTCCAGTATTTTGGCCACCTCATGTGAAGAGTTGACTCATTGGAGAAGACTCTGATGTTGGGAGGGATTGAGGGCAGGAGGAGAAGGGGATGACGGAGGATGAGATGGCTGGATGGCATCACTGACTTGTTGGGTGTGAGTCTGGGTGACCTCCGGGAGCTGGTGATGGACAGGGAGGCCTGGTGTGCTGCAGTTCATGGGGTCGCGAAGAGTCGGACACGACTGAGCGACTGATCTGATCTGATTGATTTGACTGTGCTGAGTCTTCGTTGCTGTGTGGGCTTGTCTCTGGTTGTGGCGAGTGGGGACTCTTCTCTAGCTGCAGTGTGCTGGCTTCACATTGTGGTGGCCTCTGTTGTGGAGCATGGCCTCTGAGCACAGGTTCAATTGTAGTGGTGCACAGGCTTAGTTGCTCCATGACACGTGGGATTCTCCCAGATCAGGGATCGAACCCGTGTCTCCTGCATTGGCAGGCAGTTTTTTTTCCACTAAGCCACCAAGGGAGCCTTCTACTTAATATACACTATCTCTCTAGTTATCTATACCATCAGTATGGACTCACGATTCCAGTTTTAAACAGTAGATTATTATCCAGTATGGTTCTTATTTATTCTGATGCTCAAATTATCCCAGATTTAGCCAATGGGAAGCCCTTCAAAGCAGGATTGGCATTTAAACCAATATCTGACCACTAGACGTGTGGATCGCTTTTAGGTCCTCTTAGCAGACAGTACCAGGAAATACTGGAGAAGGAAATGGCAACCCACTCCAATATTCTTGTTTAGAAAATCCCATAGACAGAGAAACCTGGTGTACTATATAGTCCATGAGATTGCAAAAGATTGTACTCGACTGAGCACACACTCACACTAAGAAATATATATATTTTTATATTTGAAATGA
Organism: Tragelaphus eurycerus; assembly: GCA_935064755.1. Taxonomy (NCBI): domain Eukaryota; kingdom Metazoa; phylum Chordata; class Mammalia; order Artiodactyla; family Bovidae; genus Tragelaphus; species Tragelaphus eurycerus. Next base: position 1,559,256 of record CAKXYN010000034.1, on the reverse strand, counting down.
CGAGTTTGTACTGATACTCAATGATGTTTGCCCTTTCTTTAGCCTTTCTACTCCATTCCACTATCACTTGTAAGTAACAAGTTTCATTGCTTTATGATTCATCTTTTTGGTGATTTTCTCCTCAAAATTTCAGATTTATGTATGTTTTGTGATTTTCCCTCATTTCCTACACAAAAAGATACTGTATCATATGAAATCTTTTGCATCTTGTTTTTTTAGTTTAACAATACATCCTGAAAATCATTCCATTTGAGTTAACAAAGGTCTTCCCAATTCTTTCATCCAGCTGCATAATACTCCTCTCTGTGCATGTTCTATAGTATTAATCAACTTCCTATGCTTGGGCATTTAGGTAATTGCCAATAATTTGCCATTACAAACAATGAATAACATTTTGATTGTGTATTTTTGTGTTGTTGTAGGTATATCTTCAGGATAAGTTTATACAAGTGAGATTGTTGGACTGGTTAAAAGGTGATAAATATGGCATTTTGGTATATATTGCTAAATTTCCCCTCCATTGGCTTACCATTTTTGCATTTATTCCAGCAATGTAGGAGCAAAAGAGAGAGAGAGTACCTGTTTCCCCAGTCTTAGCCAAAAAAGTATATTGTTAAACTTTTAATTTTTTCCTATCTTATAGAAAGCCTGGTATTATGTATTTGCATACAGTATAGCATTGATTTTAAAATCTCTGCATCTGATGTGATATATTGTTATCTTTTTTGTCCATGAAGTCTTTCTGAGGCTTATCCATTATATAATTTTTTTTTCAATGACCCAGCATGTAGTCTCTTTTAAAATGTATGTTTGTATGAATGAAATATGTTAAAGAAAGTGCATATCAGTGGATGGAATATGGTAGAAACAGGGCAGTGTTTGGAGTCAGACAGACCTGAGCTTGATTCCTTTCACAACTTAAGAGCTGTGAAGCCTCAGACAAATTCCTCATCTTCTCTGATATTCAGTAGCCTCATTTGCAAATTGAAATAATAATAAAAATCTGCCTTCTTGTATCTGTGAGTTCCACATCTGTGGATTCAACCAAACTCTGATCAAAAATATTTAAAAAAAACTCCAGAAATTCCAAAAAAACCCAAAACTTTGAATTTGCCATGTGCCAGCAACTATTTATATAACATTTATTTTATATTAGATATTATAAGTAAAATAGAAATGATTTAAGTGTATAGGAGGATGTGTAAGGTGATATGCAAATACTGAGCCATTTCATATAAGGGACTGGAGCACTGGGGGATTTTGGTACCCACAGCCTGGAACCAATCCCCTAAGGATACCAGTTTGTAATTTTGGAGAGATTAGAAAATGGAGAAGAACCTGACGCATTGTAGGTACTCATTATAAGGAAGATGATATTCTTTTTGCTCTTAACTTCATTACTTCCTTGGGACCATTTTTTTTTTCTCAGAAATCTTTCCTTTATAGCTTAGCATGTGTTTTTCATTTTTATTTAAACAATTGATGTTTGTAAATGTATTTCTAAATTCTGCTTGGCCTCATTTTATAATTTGATATGTATATGTATTCCCATTACTTTCTAAATGATATATTTTTGTATTATTGATTTCCTCTTTGATCTCATGGTTATTAGGAGACTTAAAAGAATTCCAAATGGTTAGGAGTTTTATGGTTATAATTTAAGTAAATTGCTTTTAGCTTTATTGCACTGTGGCTAAGTAATGTGGCCTATTGAATTTCTGTTATTTAATTTATTGAGATTTTCTTCATTTCTGACCCTCCAAACTCCTCTGTCCCTGGGAATTCTCCAGGCAAGAATACTGGAGTGGGTTACCTCCAGGGGACCTTCCCGACGCAGGGATCGAACCGACCGACGTCTCCTGCCTTGCAGGCAGATTCTTTACCATTTGAGCCACCAGGGAAGCCTGACCATGTGATTATTTGGTAAATATTCCATGGATCTCTCAAAAAGAGAAAATCTATTTTCTGTGGAAGAGAGCAGACTCAGGGGTCCCAGCTACATTAAAATCAGATACAATTATGACAGAGCATGAAGTTAGGCAACATTGGCCATATGCCATATGTGGCCAGAAGCTCTATGGGGAACAATGTGAAGTATGTCCAAACTGGGATTTAGGTACATGTGCTAAGTCTCTTCAGTTGGGTCTGACTCTTTGCGAGGCTCCTCTGTCCATGGGATTCTCTAGGCAAGAATCCTGGAGTGGGTTGCCATGCCCTCCTTCAGGGGATCTTCCCAATCTAGGGGTTGAACCTGTGTGCATTATGTCTCCTGCATTGGCAGGCACGTTCTTTACCACTAGCACTTCCTGTGACACCCAAATGGGATTTATGTATACATAAGCACATTTAGTGGATTGGCATGTTGGCAAGTTAATTCAGATTGCTGGGTGGAATTAGACAGTTAAATAAAAGTACCGTAAGAGAGAGCAGCATCAGGCCTGTGGGCTAGACTGTCACCAGTCTCTCTGGTGGGGGACCTGATCTTGGAGCAAGGCTGTGCTACCAGGTGCAGACATCTAGCAATACCAACGAGCCCTGGAGTTTAAATATCCTTCCTGGAAGCTCTGTCTGTAACTCCATGGTCTGAGAAGTGGAAGTGAAAAGTTTGTCACCAGAGCCTAGGAAGTGTTGCCGTTTTCTTTTCTCTCTCCCATCCCTATAGAAAGGGCATCCACGGAGTGGATCAGTGCTACAACACAGTAGAAACCTCTGTTACAGAAACCAGTGAGGTTTTGTCATGCTGGTATGAACTGTTCATGAGGCAACTCCCGTCCTCTGTCAGGGGTGGGGCCTGAGTGCTGGTCCACTAGCTCTATCTGGGAAGCCCAGTCTCTGCTGTACAATGAAGTAATATATGTGTGTGTGTATATATATATATATCTATATATATCTATATATCCCCTCCCTCTTACACCTCTCTCCCATCCCCCTATCTCACTCGTCTAAGTCGTCACAGAGCACCCAGCTGAGCTCTTTATGCTATACAGCAGCTTCCCACTAGCCAGCTATTTTACACATGGTATATATATGTCAGTGATCAAGGAATAATACTTTTCTTAAGGTATAATCCACATGCTAGACTCGCCTTTTTAAAGTACACAATTTAATGGTTTCGGTATATATAAATAAGAATATGCAACCATAATGACTGTGCAACTTTAGAACATTTTCATCACCTCAAGAAATCTCATACCCGTGAGCAGTCACCCCCATCCCTTGTCACCCTGGCAACCATTAATATACTTTCAGTCTCAATGGGTTTGCCTATTTTGAACATGTCATCTGGAAGCATTCATCTTAAGTGAATCAAAGAGCTGAGGACTAAAGTGTCTATTTAAGTCCAGAGCACCTTACCCTTCATGCTCTACTGCTTTTTGTCCTAAAAACACAGGGACCAGCTGGTACAAAACCACACCCAGGATCCCATCCCTGGGAAGATTATAAACATCTACACATCTATATTTGCATACATATATGTACATATATACATATACATATATATGTACATATATACATATACATCTATTACTATGCAAATATATAATATTATTTTAAAGTTACATTGCTCAGATGCTTTATTATACTTGCGAGCATCTGTTTGCTGTGTCATAGGCTGATGTGGCTATAAAAATTGTGTTTCTACATTACCTCTTTTTATTCTAATGGTTTTTGCTCCAGGTCTTTTGTTGTTGTTTTCTCTACTAGATGACACTTGGTTATCGTCGTGGCTTTTGTCTTTTCTTGTGTTTTTTTATAGATGTATTGTTTGATACACCGAGGGTACAGTACATAGCAGAAGCACACACACATGCACACACATCCAAAGATTTTTCCACATCCCATCCGTCACCCTTGTACTTGTGATCTGTCACAGTTGTGTGTACTCCTGACAAGGTATGAGAGGATTGTATGCTATCTTTACATGACAGGGGAGAGAAATAATATTTCTCAGTGTAAACGCTGCTGTCTTTTAAAATGTGGACACTTAGTGTCTCTAAAATCTGACTCATTGGTCCATAGATCTTCATGTTAGTGTTTTTCACCTTAGTTTTCAACGGTTCCTGGTTAATCAAGTTATCACTTTTTTTGCAATAGGACTATTGGATACTTTTGGGTGTGGGGATGTACAGAGGAGGTTTGCCTCCTGATGTGATCTCATAATGTTCCATAATAGTTGTGTTAAAACATATTTACCAGGACTTCCCTGGTGGTCCAGTGGCTAAGAATCTGCCTGCCGATGCAAGGCACATGGAATCCATCCTTGGTCGGGGAAGATTCCACATCCCAAGGGGCAACTAAGCCTGTGTGCCCAACTGCTGACCCAGCATGCTGCAAGTACTGAAGCCCATGTGCCTAGGGCCCTTGCTCTGCAACAAGAGAAGCCACCATCACAAGAAGCCCATGCCCTGCAACTGGAGAGATGCCCCCGCTCATTGAAACTAGAGAAAGTCCATGCACAGCAACAAAAAGCTAGTGCAGCCAAGAATAAATAAATATTTATGTATATATATTTACCATCTTCAGACTACTAGGGTGGAGAATCTTTGAACATCTGTTACAGAACTCAGAAGACAGAATGCTGCTGCTGGTAAGTCGCATCAGTCGTGTCCGACTCTGTGCGACCCCATAGTTGGCAGCCCACCAGGCTCCCCCATCCCTGGGATTCTCCAGGCAAGAACACTGAAGTGGGTGGCCATTTCCTTCTCCAATGCATTAAAGTGAAAAGTGAAAGTGAAGTCACTCAGTTGTGTCCGACTCTTCACTACCCCATGGACTGCAGCCCACCAGGCTCCTCCATCCATTGGATTTTCCAGGCAAGAGTACTGGAGTGGTGTGCCATTGCCTTCTCTGAGAAAACAGAATGAATCCAGGTAATTACTGGGCAAGTTAAGATGACTAAAACACCACATCAGTTTCCAAAACACAAGTGGATGATGATCTACAGAGTCTGAGTCCCTTCTTTTCTAATGAGCTTTCAAGTTTCTTCCCTGCTATTAACATGGAACGGGTATAAGATCTGGGCTTGAGAGGTACCCAGATCTAATCCTAGAGACTCTGAAGCACTTTGTAAGTAGCTGCTGGGCTGCCTATAGGAAAGAGCTTGTATCCTGCAGTGTCTTCGGATCGGAGGTCATCATGAGTGCCAACAGTTCTAGCCATTGGAAATATGGGACATTTTGATATAACTGTTGTTGATCTGTCAACAGAGATCTGAATATTTCAGATACATGAATTTTCCTGCCGTTTAGATGCACCGTCAGATCAAACTTGCCTGAAAAGAGGTAACAGATGTGCCAAGACCAGGACTTGATGATGAGATGCAAGGTTGCCTTGTCCAGCTTGAAAAGGAAGATGGAAAAATGCATACCTTCTATAGATGGGTTTGACTTCAAGAATTATCTTTGCAGATTCCCCAAAATAGTACACACGGAAGAGGTAATCTTCTGAATTACTGCAACACGTAAAGCAGTGGTAGTGGCAAAGTTCGGGCTCTCCTGACAGTGACCTGTCAGCACCCAACATTCAAAAAGAAGCTGGGGAATCTAGAAACATGATACTGATGAACCTATTTGCAGGGCAGGAATAGAGACACAGACGTGGAGAATGGACTTGTGGACACAGGGTGGGAAGGGGAAGGTGGGATGAAGTGAGAGTAGCATTGACGTATATACACTACCGTGTGTAAAACGGATAGCTAGTGGCAAGCTGCCGGAGAAGGCAATGGCACTCCACTCCAGTACTCTCGCCTGGAAAATCCCATGGATGGAGGAGCTTGGTGGGCTGCAGCCCACGTGGTCACGAAGAGTCGGACAGGACTGAGCGACTTCACTTTCACTTTCATGCATTGGAGAAGGAAATGGCAACCCACTCCAGTGTTCTTGCCTGGAGAATCCCAGGGACAAGGGAGCCTGGTGGGCTGCCGTCTATGGGGTCGCACAGAGTCGGACATGACTGAGGCGACTTAGCAGCAGCAGCAGTTAGCTCAGCTCGGTGCTGTGATGACCTAGAGGGCTGCGATGGGGGAAGAGTGAGAAGGAGGCTCCAGAGGGAGGGGATATGTGTGTACTTTTATCTGACTCACATGGTTGTACGGCAGAAACTAACACACCATTATAAAGCAATTATCCTCCAATTTAAAATAAATTTTAAAAAAAGAGGCTGAAGGAGAGGGATGTGAGCACAGGTGAGATGCCCTCAGTTACCTCCCAGAGCAGAATGGGGACTTGAGTAAAGGGGCTGAGAGCCATCCGGCCAGCAAGCACCCCCTGGGTTTAAAGACAACATAACCTAATTTGTACTGTCTGAGAAGTCTTGGCAAAGCTTGGGTTATAGATGAATAAGAACTTAGTAGTTTTGAATAGAGGACATGTGTAAAACATATTTGTGGTGGATTTATTTTGATGTATGGCAAAAGCAATACAATATTGTAAAGTTAAGCAAAATAAAATTAAAAAAAAAAACAAAGGACAAAAAAAAAAATCACATGCTCATCAGAATTATGTTTTGATTAGGTGCTTTTGTAGATTCATTAAAACATCAGTTGGGTAGCTCAGAGTAGGGACAAACTTCCCATTTCCTACATTTATCACCATGGAATCAATCATCTGAGTGGGCCTTGAACAGGGAGCTTTCACCTTGAAAGATTAAAGTCCAGGAGAGAAAATGTGTTTGATAGCAGAGGGAAGTCTGGCTGTCCCGTTGCCAGACATTTCAAAGGGGAATTTACCTTGGTGATTTAACCACACCTTCCAGGGTCTGGCCCTTTTGTTTTCCAGGTTCAAAACCTGAGAAAATTGGTTTTGTCAGCGCACTGGGGCACGATCAGTTTATCGGGCCCCTCAGTCATACTAACCGAGTTCACAAGAGACAGATGTGTAAATCAAAACGCCATTTTATTAATTTACAATGACAAGTAGAATCGGCCAGGAGATCAGACACACTCTGTTTCAAGCACATTCTCTCCCTGTGGTGAAATCTACGTGGGAAGTCAAATTATCTGAAGACAGCCAGGCAGCCTGGAATCTGAGCGAGAAGAGGCAGCTGTCTGATTGCAATGTAGAGGAAGCTGGATGCTTGGCCCTTCATCAAAGGGATTTACCTGGAGGGAATCGGAAGACTGAATTCTCAGGCAGGTCACCACCCTAAGCACAGACCCGGGCGTTCCCAGCTCCCTCTAGCTGTGGACACAGCTTTGTCTCGAGATGGCCACACCTCTGGGCTGTTACGTTCCTTCTCCACTGGCGCCAGTTTCACTGACTAGCTTACAGCCCTGTCACCTAGTGAGGCTGGAACACGGGCCGTTGTCCCTAAGCGACCCTAACCTAGGGTGGGCAGTGCCCGTCACACTCTGTTGAGGTTAGGAAGCCTTATATAATCATATGTGATCAGTGTGTAGACTGAACATTGCCTCTAGGCTTTGCCTGTCAAAGTCCAGGCTGGTTCCAACCAGGCAGAGGAGGCTAATGAATTGCTAACGATGGGTGATCAATGCCTTTATTTCAGAACAGGGACTGCCTCTTCCCTGCGAACCACGGGCTGCTCAAATTGAATCAGAGATGCTGCAGGAGCTGAGCTGATGAGAAGGATCATCTCCTGCTCGTCCTCATACTCATGCATAATACTTGAAATGCTCAGGATGTTAGCTGACACTTATATGAAAGGGATCAGATCAGATCAGATCAGTCGCTCAGTCGTGTCTGACTCTTTGCGACCCCATGAACTGCAGCACGCCAGGCCTCCCTGTCCATCACCAACTCCTGGAGGTCACTCAGACTCACATCCATTGAGTCAGTGATGCCATCCAGCCATCTCATCCTCTGTCGTCCCCTTCTCCTCCTGCCCTCAATCCCTCCCAGCATCAGAGTCTTCTCCAATGAGCCAACTCTTCGCATGAGGTGGCCAAAATACTGGTTTCAGCTTTAGCATCATTCCCTCCAAAGAAATCCCAGGGCTGATCTCCTTCAGATGAACTGGTTGGATCTCCTTGCAGTCCAAGGCACTCTCAAGAGTCTTCTTCAACACCACAGTTCAAAAGCATCAATTCTTCGGGGCTCAGCCTTCTTCACAGTCCAGCTCTCACATCCATACATGACCACAGGAAAGACCATAGCCTTGACTAGGCGAACCTTTGTTGGCGAAGTGATGTCTCTGCTTTTGAATATGCTATCTAGGTTGGTCATAACTTTCCTTCCAAGGAGTAAGCGTCTTTTAATTTCATGGCTGCAGTCACCATCTGCAGTGATTTTGGAGCCAGAAAAACAAAGTCTGACACTGTTTCCACTGTTTCTCCATCTATTTCCCATGTAGTGATGGGACCAAATGCCATGATCTTCGTTTTCTGAATGTTGAGCTTTAAGCCAACCTTTTCACTCTCCACTTTCACTTTCATCAAGAGGCTTTTTAGTTCCTCTTCACTAATAGCCTAAAGGCTATTTAGGCTATAGCAGCTCTGGTTGGTTTGCCGGGACAGTCCATTCATGGCGGGTCCATTCAGGGCATTCATTGCTCTGGACGCTGCCCTTCGGTCTAGTGTGACTGTCTTCCCCAGTCACCCCTTCTCTAGGCACCTCTCTTACTAACAGAGTAACCCACATGAGACTCTAGTTGATGTAAATATATTAATGAATAACAGGTCCTGAGAGCTTGTCGTTTGCCAGACTCTGCTCTGAGGCCATTGCATATTAATTCATTGATGCTCCGCAATGGTCCTGTGGAGTTTGGTACTATTGGTATCTTCATGTTACAGAGGAATAAATGGGACAGAAAAGTTAAATAACCCAGACCCAAGGCCACTAGTTAATAAGTGACAGAATCAGAATCCCAAACCCGTCAGTATGTCTCCTGAGTCTGTCCTTTTACCCGCAGTGTCCAACAGAGCTAAGTGGTTTCTCTAAAAAGTACTCAGCCTTCCCCATAGAACTGTTTACATTTTAGCAGATTAACCTGGCTCTTACTGAATTTCTAGGAATCCGCTTGAAGACTTCCCTGGTGGCTCAGACAGTAAAGAATCTGCCTGCAATGCGGGAGACCTGGGTTCAATCCCTGGGTAGGGAAGATCTCCCGGAGGAGGAAATGGCAACCCACTTTAGTACTCTTGCCTGGAGAATCCCTTGGACAGAGGATCCTGGTGGGCTTCAGTCCATGGGGTTGCAAAGAGTCGGACACGATTGAACACCTTAAATATTGGGATATTCTAACAACAAATATTTGATCCTCAAGTTGTACATCCTTGCATAAGCCCTTTATTTCTCTGGAACTCAGTTTGTTTAAAATGGTATGGCTAGATTGCTGAGTCTCTGACTTCCGTTCCAATATTGACTGTTTGAGTGGACCATGACCTCTGCTACTATTTTGTATTTGTAAGGATTCTAACTGTTTGCATAAATTATTTTATTTTTCCATTAAAGTCATGAAGTCAAGAAGTAATACTTTTATATTTCCAGAAGTAGATATCACAGTGTGGGACTTCATATGTACTGCTTATGCATTGATGAACTGATTTTCATAATCATCCTGTAAGATGGGCAGGAAATATTATCTTCATTATACAGATGAAGAAACTGATGCTTAGAGAGTTTTAAAAAATAACAGAAAATCACAGAGTTCATTTCTGGACCCTGCTTTGTTTCCATCCATCCCTCTTTGGTGTTGTAAATGTGCCTGTGCTTATACAATAGCAGATTCTCAAGTAATAAACAGTGCTGAGTGCATTTCCTAGGCAGCTGTCTGCCAGAGAAACAAGAAGATTGGTCCTGGCAAAATGTAATTTTTCTAGCTCATTTATGAGAACCAACTAAATACTTAATATTATGGGTACATATCATTTTTGAGGGGCTTCCCAGGTGACTCAATGGTAAAGAATCTGCCTGCCAATTCAGGAGACATGGGTTCGATCCTGGGGTTGGGAAGATCCCCTGAAGAAAGGAATGACAACCCACTCCAGTACTCTTGCCTGGGAAATCCCATGGACAGAGGAGCCTGGCAGGCAACAGTCCATGGGGGTTGCAAAAAGTTGGTCATGACTGAGCACTCACACATTTTTGAGGAGTTGGTAGCAAAAGATGAACAGTCATTGCTCCTTTTTGACTGCATTTGAAATCCTCAGTGTTGAACAACGGCTCATGAAAGGTCTCCAGTAATTGAATGCAACGAAAAGATAGCTCCAGTGATTCAGACTTCAACATTATAGCATATCCACCTTTTGTTATGGGCTAAAACAGTCCAGATGTCTGCAAACTCCAAATCTAATGGGGCTGAAAAGAGCTCATCAAGAATTGGATTCATACTTTGATTAATTAGGGTTTTATATGTGATCATTAATGACTTTCACGGCCAAAGATTTTCCAAAGAGATACTCTTTGAGCAAGGAGGAAAGTGAGTGCTAATGATCTTAAGATCATTCTAAAGTTTTATTCCCGGAGGCTCTGTTCTCTGGGAGTTGTTCAGCTCCTCCAAGCTTCAGATTCTCCAGACTTCAAAAGGAATTTTGGCCTCAGATGGGATGATCTGATGGGAAAATAAAGCCCCATGAATACATCAACCCTAATTATCAGCGCGAAGAAAATCTTCCTTGGAGATCCTTGGGTATGGGAAACGTGACAGGAGGAGAGGGCTGAATGAGAAGAGAAAGTTGGAGAGTCACTTTAGCTGGAAAGCATAATGGGCAGCTTGAACTCCTGTGGCCCATGGAAAAGAAAAGTCTAGAAACACATCTGGCTATTAGAGGCACATACACTTGCTTTTTTCTCACCTCTGCAACTGTTGTTTTTTCAGAAATGCCTTTGAGGGGCAAAAAATAAATATCTAGACATAGTTGTAATGGGATATGACTTATCCCATTCACCCACAGAAGTTTGTGCACTCATCTGATTTTGAGCAACCTGAGGGCAGGGGACCAGTATGTTACCTGTTACCATTATTGTCGCTATAGTGATAGAATAGTAAAGGACTTGGAAATACAGGTAGTATTTTCCTATTTGCTCCAATACTTTGGCCACCTGACATCAAGAGCCGACTCATTGGAAAACACTGATGCTGGAAAGATTTTAGAGGTGAGATGAAGGTTGGCTCTACAAAGGTTATGAAAATTCAAAATTTGGTGTGTGAAGTGTAGATCGAGCTGGGTTAGTGACCCTTTGGGTAGGCATGGGTTGTGTGGCATGAAGAAAGGGTCGTGCCACGTGCTCAGTTGTGTCTGACTCTTTGCGACCCTATGGACTGTAGCCTGCCAGGCTTCTCTGTCCTCCACTATTTCCCATTCCATATATTAGGTGCAATTATATGATCAAAATGAAATAACCAGCACATGGGCTATCTGTCTAGTATTTTGAAAGCATGTTATTGCTTATTCTAATTGAAATGCTAAAGTTAAAGATGCATGCAACCTATTTTCTTTTTGAAGGAAAATTTGTCTTACTGTTTTATGCAAGTGGATAAAATATGCTCATAAAACAATCCGTTCTGAGAAAGGCAAATGTTTCAGGGAAATTTCAGTGGGATAAGTTCTTTGTGGTTTTATTACCTAACCCTCTGTAAAAATGACTGAAAAGACAAAAGGTATTAAAGAAGGGAATGGTTCCAAATATAGAGGGAACCAGAATAGCTGAACAGAAATTTATTATTAAAGGAGATTTATGCAAATCTCAAGAGCGTCTTAAAAGTTAATCTTAAAAAAAAAATCCCTTTAGTCTGAGAAGATTATGCTTAAGAAAAATTTTTTGAGTAAATCCATGGGGAAAAATAGTTTAATTTCCTAATTTAAAGGAAAATAGTATACATTTGTAATAGAAGTTTAGGATTTATTGTTTTAGGTGAACTCACACCCCAAACTATTTTTCTTTGATATATCCTGCCTGTGTATTTTCTAGGTTATTTGAAAACATTCTTATTTCAGCTAAAATACATAATTAGTTACAATGAATCATCCAAACCTTTTTAAGCAAAATACTATGTTAGAAAAGAAACCTGTTCTTTTTGAAGGATAAGCCAATTAAATGATGGATTGTTAGAGGTCATAGAGTAACAAATGTTGGGATCCAAGTACACATAAAGCAATTATGACAAATCTCATTATTTGTTGATTCATACTCACTCACCTGACCTGCCTCTTGAGAAATCTCTGTGCAGGTCAGGAAGCAACAGTTAGAACAGGACATGGAACAATAGATTGGTTTCAAATCAGGAAAGGAATACGTCAAGGCTGTATACTCTCACCCTGCTTATTTAACTTATATGCAGGATACAACTGAGCGACTTCACTTTCACTTTTCACTTTCACGCATTGGAGAAGGAAATGGCAACCCACTCCAGTGTTCTTGCCTGGAGCATCCCAGGGACGGGGGAGCCTGGTGGGCTGCCATCTATGGGGTCGCACAGAATTGGACACGACTGAAGTAACTTAGCAGTAGCAGCAGAGTACATCATGAGGAATGCTGGGCTGGATGAAGCACAAGCTGGAATCAAGATTGCTGAGAGAAATATCAATAACCTCCAATATGCAGATGACACCACCCTTATGGCAGAAATCGAAGAACTAAAGGGCCTCTTGATGAAAGTGAAAGAGGAGAGTGAAAAAGTTGGCTTAAAGCTCAATATTCAGAAAATGAAGATCATGGCATCTGATTCCATCCCTTCATGGCAAATAGATGGGGAAACAATGGAAACAGTGAGAGACTTTATTTTGGGGGCTCCAAAATCACTGCAGATGGTGACTGCAGCCACGAAATTAAAAGATGCTTACTCCTTGGAAGAAGAGTTATGACCAACCTAGATAGCATATTAAAAAGCAGAGACATTACTTTGCCAACAAAGGTCTGTCTAGTCAAAGCTATAGTTTTTCCAGTAGTCATGTATGGATTTGAGAGTTGGACTATAAAGAAAGCTGAATGCTAAAGAATTGATGCTTTTGAACTGTGGTGTTAGAGAAGACTCTTGAGAGTCCCTTGGACTGCAAAGAGATCCAACCAGTCCATCCTAAAGGAAATCAGTCCTGAATATTCGTTGGAAGGACTGATGCTGAAGCTGAAACTCCAATACTTTGGCCACCTGATGCGAAGAACTGACTCATTGGAAAAGATCCTGATGCTGGGAAAGATTGAAAGCAAGAGAAGAAGGGGATGACAGAGGATGAGATGGTTGGATGGCATCTCTGACTCAATGGACATGAGTCTGAGTAAACCCCGGGAATTGGCGATGAACAGGGAGACCTGGCATGTTGCAGTCCTTGGGGTAGCAAAGAGTCAGACACGACTGAGCGACTGAACAGAACTGAATGCTTGCTCTAATCAACTAAGAAGGAAATAAGCTACCAACATGTAGAAATGTGAATTTTAAGCATTTATGTATCTCCTAGTTCCTGTACAGGATTTTAATGAAGTGAAAAATAATTATCTTCAACACCAGACACATGCTCCCAATATGCCTTCCTCAGAAGCTCAGATGGCTGTGTGCTACTGTCTCTTCTACTTAGACCTTTGAGATTAAAATAGACCAAGTCAAGAAATTTCAGAATTGGGAGGATTTTCAAAGATGATTACAAGAGCTGTAGTTTATAGAATGCTTACTGTGTTCAAGTGACTGTGGGAAGCCCTTGCCATGCATTATCTCATTCAGTTCTCGAACAGTACTAAATCAGCATTGTTAGTGCCAAGCTTCTTGTTTAAGCGCTAAGTCGTGTCCTACTCTTTGCAACCTGATGGACTGCAACACGCCAGGCTCCTCTGTCCTTCCTCCATTATGTCCCAAATTTTGCTCAAATTCATGTCCTTTGAGCCAGTGATGCTTCAGTCTTACAGATAAGAAAATGAAGGCTTTGAGAAGTAAATGCCCCAAAGTCTAAGGCTGTTAAGTGGTGGAGCTGGAATTAGGATACAAGTCAGACTCCCGGTCTCCTCTGAACCTGAACATTGCATTACTACGTTCTATTATGCATTTGACGTTTTCTTACAAAAATCCCATCCATGATCCTAGCCCATGTTTGAGGATTTTCATGATATTGTGAGCCCCGTAAGACCTAGAGATGGTATAAATTTTTTCTTGCAATTGTACGCAATATATATGGCACAGTCTTGACAGCTGTTCATATTTGTTAAGTGAATAAACTCTCCTTACGTGCATATCAAGCTTTCTTGTGTCTAGAGCTTCAAAGAATTAATATAATCATATAATTCTTCCAATCCATTAAAAAACATAGCTTTTAACAAATGAGAAAACATAAGCCTAAAAAGATTGAATGAGTTGGCCAGTATCCCACAGCAGTTAGTGGCTTACATTTCTCTCCCAGGTCTACGCTTGGTGCTGAAAGATGTTTATCCACTCTTTGATTTTCCATCTGCCTTCACCTGTCTCTCCATCGTTCCACACCTTTCCATGTCCCCCTTCACCTTCCTCTTCTGCAAGCCAGAGAGCAGAGACCGTATCATTTTACATGGCTTGAATCATCTCTGCATCCCAGAATCTAGAAGTCTCCTAAAATATTGATTGCTTAAATGGATGAATCACTAATGAAAACCTAATTTTTATCTAAAACACCATTATTGCTTCCTCCCTTTTTAGAGCCAAGACCACTCTCTGCCTTATAAATGTTTCTGTAGTTTGGAATTACAGAATGTAATTCTGTCATGTATAAATGAATTTGTAAGCCATACTTTCATGAAACAGCATGAAAGCTGCAGAAAGAATGCTCACTTGATGTAATTCAATGACCTTGTAGGTCTGTAGTAGTTGTTGTTTTCAGTCCCTGAGAAACTGCATTTGTTTTACCTTATTTTCCTCTTTGTCTCCTTGATGAGTGTAGATGAGTATACTGTTCAGAACTGTGGGCTTAGATTTGCTTTCTAGAGAATTTCTAAAACAATGAGGATCTTTGCACAGATGGGGTGAGGATACGTAGATTTTCACCTTTCCTGAAAACAGCTGGCAGTCCTATCCTACCCCTGTGGCTCTTTGGGTTCTATGGCATAATGAAAGGGATTTCCTTCCCCCTACAAATTGCAAGGCATTCCTTCTGTAAAAAGATGCAGGCCGTGTACAATAGCAGGTGCAGAATTGCTGGTGGCCTTCCAGCTCTAAGGACCATATTGCAGGTCTTTCATGCTTAGGAATGCCCTTGAGGAAGATTTCAAGGATAAATTTCGGAAGCAATAGAAGGCTAACACCTTGTGCCCATATGCAAATAAGCTAATATGTGGGTGTTCTTGGCAGGGTCCTCTCCTTGTTTTGGCAATGAGATGGTTAAAACACCTCTAAGGATTTCTGCCAAATTCTGCCCCAAAGTATGGCTGCAGGCAACATTAAACATCTGCTATAAGGTAGCTACGCCAGCGTTAGCTATGGGAATGGAGAAAGTATCTCAATACTGAACAAATTCAAGAAAGTCTTTAATCCAGAGTGAAACGACCCATGCACCCCTGTTTTAAGGACAGCACTAGCCTGTTTCTTGAAGAAAACCCCAAATATTTCTGAGTCTCATGTCTGTTGGCACCTTCTTACCTTTGTTGTTTAGTCGCTAAGTTGCATATGATTCTTTTGTGATCCTGTGGACTACAGCCCATCAGGTTCCTCAGTCCATGGGATTTTCCCAGCAAGAATACTGAAGTGGGTTACCATTTCCTTCTCCAGGGCATCTACCTCACCCAAGGATCGAACTGACATCTCCTGCATTGGCAGGCGGATTCTTTAACACTGAGCCACCAGGGAAGCCCTCTTCCTACCCTGCCTGCCCACAAAGACGTCTATGCTGGCAGGCTGCATGCACGTGCATGAGTCAGTGGGGGCATCTCAGGACATTTCACCCTTTAATGTGAAGGGCTTCCAGAGATGAGAAGTTTAGTTTCTAATCATTCTATGTAATGCAAAAAAAGCAGGGGTGAGGGAAGATAATTACCCCTTCCACCCCGGAAGTGTAGCAGAACAAGTCTGAGACAGGTGAAGCTAAAAGCCTGTGTCACCCAGTGCTATTTGTAAAAGTGGGGAAGGCAAAGGAAGGGGAGAGGAGTCACTTAAATTGTCAAATTAAGTCTGGGCTCTAATGCCTTCCGTTCTCAGTTCTCTCAGCCCTCATTTGACAGTGGAAAGGGCAGTGTCCCAGTTCTCCATAATTTTTCCCGGTAATTTTGACTATCAAGATTTTCTAGGTCATTGTCGTAATGGACCATTTTTCTTCCTTGTCCAACAAGTTGCACTATCTTTCTCTGGTACAACATGCTGGGAGGATGTGGAAGTATAGTTGCCAGAGTTGGGGGGAGCCATCACTGCACAGCACTGAACAGCTTAAAAGGCACCATGCGAAGTGTCCTTATTTTATAGATGAGGAAAGAGAAGAACTGTGATACTGAATGACTCAGCCAGGACCACCAGGCTCTTGAGTGGCTGAGAGCGCTGGAACCCAGGTTTCCCAATTCAGTGATCTTACTAAGCATGTTCTCCAAAAGCAGTGTCTTCCCAACAAGTTTCCTTTGCTCCTTTTATTTTTTAATTTATTTTATTGACATATAGTTGATTTGCAAAGTTGTGTTAATTTCTGCTGTATAGCAAAGTGATTCAATGTTACATATATATATTCTTTTTCATATTCTTTTCCATTATGGTTTATCATAGGATATTGAATATAGTTCCCTGTGCTGTACAATAGGACCTAGTTGTTTATCCTTTCTATATATAATAGATTGCATCTGCTAGTCCCAGACTCCCAATCCATCCCTCTCCCACCTTCCCTTCCCCTTGGGAACCACAAGTCTGTTCTCTGTACCCATGAGTCTGCTTCTGTTTCATAGACAAGTTCATTTGTGTTAATATTTTAGATTCCACATATAAGTGCTATCATATGGTATATGTCTTTTTCTTTCTGACTTAATTCACTTAGTATAATAATCCATAGGTCTATCCATGTAGAAGCAAAAGGCATGATTTCATTTTTTATGGCTCAGTAGTATTCCACAATACACCACATCTTCTTTATTCACTCATTGGTCAGTGGGCATTTAGGTTGTTTCTATGTCTTGGCTATTGTAAATAGTGCTGCTATGAATATTCAAGTGCATGTTATCTTTTCAAATTATAGTTTTGTCCAGGTATATGCCCAGGAGTGGGATTGCTGGATCGTATGCCAACACTATTTTTAGTTTTCCTGATGAACCTCCATATTGTTTTCCATGGTAGTTGTACCAGTTTACCTTCCCACCAACGTTGTAGGAGGGTTCCCTCTTCTCCACACCCTCTGCAGCATCTATTATTTGTAGATTTTTAAATGATGGCCGTTCTGAGCCATGTGAAGTCTTAGCTCATTTAGTTTTGATTTTCATTTCTCTAACAATTAGTGATGCTGAACATCTTTTCATGTTGTTCCTTTTTGGGGTGGTATGTTGTCCTGGTGGTTAGGACTATAATGAAAAGGCAAGACCATGACCACCAACAATCACCGTGTTGGGGTGACTCTTTTTGTGTGTGGGGGTGGGTGGCTGGGACCTACTTGTGTTGCCTTAAATAAGCATGCACTTTCACAGCTCCAGTCTTGTGGAAGATGAATCTTCAGTGAATTAACAGGTAAATACTATCCCTTGTCCGGCACCCAGCCCACTTTCAAGCATCTGTAGCCAGTGCTGCTGGCCTGAACTCCGCAGCCAAGGAAAGCAGACGGCTTTCAAACACTGATTAATCACCGCTCTTCCTTCTGTTAGGTTTCCAGCTGTGGTTCACTTCTCCTTCCTGGCATGGAGTCATTTCTGCCCATTTCTTTTCTTCCTGGCCAAATGTGAGAAGCACTCCTGCCTTTTACTAAATCTCTTTGGTTATTGGCTCCGTGTTGCTGGTGGTTGGCATCACTTTTCAGCCCATCTCAAAGCCACACTTAGGCTGTAGTCTTCATCTGGTACAGTGTGAAGACAGTCTATCCTTATCTAGCTCTTTGGCCTCTGACTGCATGGTGTGGTCAGTATAAAGGAGAAAGTCAAGCTTAAAGGAAACCTCTATGGATCAAAGAAGTCTTCCTGTATGTCTCCTAGAGTTGCAGGAGAGCAGGCTCCTTTGGGCTTTTTAGCTTCTTGTTTAGCCTAATTTCAAAGTCACACAGTGTATACAAAACCAAAATGGAGGGATCCATGATGAAGCCTTAGAGTTTGGTGAATTGTTGGTCAGATTTATTAGCGCTGAAACAGTACATCTTGCCACACAGTTTTGGAGGTGGCACGAACTTTCTTAACCCCCTCTTTTCTCTAAGCAGTGGCTCTGAATCAGAGATGGTCATCTGGATTGCCTTGGGGATTCCGTCATAGGACGTGTGTTCAATCCCCACCCTGAAACTTGATTAGAGTCAAAGCATTTGTGTTTTGGAACATCTATCCAGATGATTTTGGTTAAGAAGCATTGCCCTAAAGGGATATCTCTAAGGTAAAAGAGACAGCACAGTACTAATTAAAAAAAAAAAAAAGACTTTGGATACCTGGGTGTAGATTCTGGCCTCGGCTATGGGGAGACCATATAATTTATTGTCCACATCAGGATACATTTGAGAGTAAAAGAGGGAGCTGTTAATAACTGTGTCGGGACAGGAGGCATAAATTGAAACTGTCCAGACAAGCCAGTCACCCTACTCATTAGTCAAATGAGAGGTTGGAATAGACAACTCTGAGGTTCCTTTCCGATTTATGATTCTATAATTCATGATCGCGGGGACAAGTACAAAATATGTTTTCATTCCAAATGCATGCAGGACGGAGTTTGGGCATCAGCTACTCTCAGGGAAGCTGAGATAACAAACATCTGCAGCTTAAAGGCTGAGACCTGACAGCACTGATCCTGAGAGGCCTGGGAGATGAACCCAGTAGGAGTGGGTGACCTTCCCAGAGCAAAAGCATCAAGAGACGTGTGTCAGTAGGGATGGACCCACCACAGGGTTTGTCGGATCAGCTGTGATTGCCCTCAGAGCACCAAGGGCAGCAACAAACGAGATTTGAGGTCTGTTGACATTTACACACACGTCTGGATCCTACTCCAGGATACTCTGAGACATTTACACACATTTCTATATTATCTTCCAATGTGTTACATGAAGAATTTGTACAGCTGTTTCCATGGTGCGTGTCTGCCATGTGGCACAATTAGGGATGAAGAGTTTAAGTCCATCAGATGTTCTGGTCGATTATAAGTCAGCATATAAATTATACCATAGGCAAATTGCCGATTTTCTAAAACTCGAAGTGTAATATAATGCCCTTCCACAATCCCTCAAATGCTCTTCATTTTCTCTTTCATATTTTAGAAAGCACTTCAGAGCTCTGTATTGGCATAATAAAGATCATGGCACGCTGCAGCTGGGAAAGGTCAGCCTGACAGAATCCATGGTATCAATCAACAAGTTTTAGGGAGTGCAGAAGTGTTAAGCTCATTATAGTCTGATCTTTATGGCTTTTTTCTACTTTCTTTTTTGTTGTTGTTGGTGGTGATGGTGCCTATCAAGTACATATGAAAGAAAATCTTTAGACCCCCAGAACATAGCGAGAGGGCCTGAGTAGGTGACACCTCCATCACAAAGAGGGTGATGGAGAGTGGGCTGAACTCTTGTTTGTGGCCTTTAAGGCATTGGGGAAATTAGTAGAATCGTGGGTAGAGAAGCACATACAGGGCAAGGAGAAGAGAAAGAGGTGGGTGAAGAAAATGAGGGGACGAAGGGAGTGAGCAGAAGGGAAGGGGAGATAAAGAGAGAAGCAGGGGAAAAGGAAGGAAGAGAAGGAAGGGAGAGAGAAAAAGGAGAGGAAGAGGAAGTAGAGGAAGAGAAGGAAGAAGAAGGAGAGGAGGAGGAGAAGAGGGGGTGGAGAAGTGATGGAGGAAGGAAAGAAAGGAGATACTCAAAAGGAGAAGCAAATGGAAATATGGAAAGAGATATCAGAGAGAGGAAGAGGAGGCGGACACACACACATACACAGATACACATGAGTGTGCGCGCACACACACACATTGTGTCTCTGAGTGAACAGGAGTAAATTCTAGGTTAGAATTTTCAGTTGTCAAAACCTAGAAAAGTCCTGAATCCGAACATCAGAAAGGGAATGGCTCCCATTGCTGCTGAAGCTGTTTTGATGAACACGGTCCAGCTCATTCATTTCACATGGATTTAAGCTCGCGCTGTTTGAAAGGAGGTTGACGCCGGGGCAGTGCTGGAGGGGTGTACTCCGAGGACTGGCAGTGATGGAGAGCTTCTCCCCCCGTGCCAGGAGGAAGCTGGCAGATTCTGAACAGCTCTGTTTCCACAACTGTGCCTGTGTCATCTGTTTGTCAGAATCCGTGCCCTGCATGTATGTGGGATATGAACACGCTTAGCCCAGGATTAGAATTCTCCCAGCTGCAAATTTGCTTTTTACTGATTCTTACCCGTGGCAGAGAGCAGCCATGCAGCAAGAAGAAATTGCTATTGTCTGGTGAGGGGTCATTTTCAGAGAGCTTTGGAGAAAGAGTCTGTCCCTGAGAACAGAGGGGGAGAGGAAGCCAAGATGTTATCTTTTGGCTCATGGGCTGACATGGTGTATGTGGTCATGGTGTATGTGGCCCCAAAGGCCACCATGAGGCTGGGGGCTCCAGGAAGAGTTTTGAAAACAAATAGCAAATACTTGCTTTTACTTGAGGGGGGATGCTATGCGTGTTCTCATCTCTGTTTTAAGAAATGCTTTAGGAAAATTGAGTTTGTATCCTACTGTTGTGTGAAAATTGTACAAATCTTAATTATGTTGAATTGGTTCACAATGCTTTTCAGGTCTTCTCTGAATCCTTCTACTTCTCTGAATATTCATTTTATTAATTTTTGAGAGTTTGATATTGAAACTCTTAACTAAAAATCTTAATTTATCTACTTAAAAATAATTGTAATATATAGTGGAACTGTATGTAACTTTGTTCTGTATTTTTCCAAGTTTCCTGTAAATGTGTTATCACAGTATTGTAAAGTTAAAAAATAATAATAATAATAAAAAAATTTTTTTAAATTAAAAAAAGAGAGAAAACCCTAATGGAACAGGAGAATGCCCAGGGATGGGCAATGAGGTGATCAAGTGGTCAGAGGCCTGGGCAGAAGGGAAATACTGGGATCTTCAGTCCAGAAGGGCAGAGACGAAGAAGGGAGGGGATGGCTGTCTGAAACGGGGGAAGGGAAAGGATGGAGATTGTGTGTGTGATCATAGGATTCTTGGATACCAAACGCTCAAGGGTTTTAGAGAGGTCATTTTAGCAAAAAGAAATAAAATATGAATTTTTCTAGTGAACAGTAACCTTAGAAAACTTGTAGATGGTGGCTAAACACCAGTAATTACCATTCCATAGACTCTCAATTGGCTTTGGGCGTGAGATTTCCTGATTAAATCCAAGCAGGTGGTTAATAATTTGTCTCTCCATCAGTGCTTGAGTCTGTATCCTGGTATCTGCCCTAGGACTTGGGGAATTTTCCCAACAAAATTTGGACACACGGTGAAATGTGTAACACAGCCAAGTGGCAGGCACGGAGGAGGGGAAAGGAAGGGCAGGTTCTGGAAGTGAGTTCAGTACATACCACGCAAAAACAGCTGGTGTAAACTGAGATGGGGAATCCTGGGATCCCGGTGCAGGGAAAGGGCCTTACGTAATTAACGATTTACCGTGGAGGGCAGGGAGGACCCAAACCTGATCACTGGGCATATTTGATATATTTAACGTCATTGTAATGTTCCTAAAAAATAGAAGATGGAATGTGTCCAGGTCTTCTTGGTGAAGCCATTCAGGAAACAGGCTGAGAAAGCATCGCAGGGCACACTGGACAGAAACATTGGAACACATCTGTCAGGTGCAGGGGTCCCCGCTCTGGCCCCCATAGTTCCCAGCACTGCTGCATCTGGACACTCCCCATGCTTCAAAGCATCGGTCTGTTTATTTGTCTGATTTTGTCCCCAGATTTGTGAGCTCTGTGATGGCAGAAGCTCTGTGTCGCTCATCCAAAGACCTCCTCAGTGTCTGTTGGTAGAATAGATCATGTCCGCCTGGCTCTAGACAGGACGCATGGTTGGCAGTGTATCCTCCACGTGGTTTATCTGCTCCCTGGAGCCCCTAGCACCTGCCCTGGAGCTTCCCCTTCTCCACTCAGGTACAGAAACATCACGAAGAGGGTTTGACAAGTACTTAGGGAATGTGAAGCCCCCTCCCCCATCTCACAGAGGAAGAAACTGGGGTCCAGACAAGGAAAGTAAGTTAGGTCAACGTTAAGCAGCTAACCAGCAGGACATTCTGAATGAGAGCTCAGGCGATCCCTACATCCTCTCTTCTTGCTAGGCAGTGCTGCTTCTGATGTTCAGAGTTTGCCAAAATTCTAAAATAGATTGTGTTAATCGATTTGCTCATTTTTAGCTTCTACGCAAAGCTGGAGAGGATGGAGCTGAAATGGGGTGAGTTCACGCTTTATCAATACGCTTAGATATTAGCTTTCTTTTCCCACTAGGTGAATGAGAGAGGTCTGTGCTGTGGTGGGTAGTACCCAGTATTGGAGGGAAGGAGCAGCTGCAGGTGGGGAAGAGCCCAAGGGCTGTTCGTTGCCTTTTCAGGTTTATGAAGTTCAAGTTTAACCAGCTCTTAGCCAGACTTCAATGTCCTTCCTGATTTGTGACTGGTCAGCTTTTCAGGCCGTATTTTTCCAAAATAACAATGATAATAGTTTAGAATTTTCAAATAACTTCCACATCCATTATTTAATTGGATTCTTCCAAGGACCATATGAGGGATAAAAATGTTGTCAAGAAAGGAAAACCCAAGGTCCTAGTAGCCTGCTGACTTTTCCCAGGACCTGTGAAGTCCTGCTGGCTCAGTGCTGGGTCAGTTCCAGACATGGCCTCTGCTTGATTCAAGGCCCACCTTCTCCACAGAATCTTCCTGAAGACTCTGCTCCTATGGCCCTGTGAGTTTTGGCAACTCTAGCTCACTCAGGTGACCCTTAAATGGGCTGGCTTGGATTACTGGGTAGCTTTTATGTGTTTGCGTCTGTGGTATCTGGTCCCAGCACTTCATGGGAAATAGAAGGGGAAAATGTGGAAGCAGTGACAGATTCTATTTTCTTGGGCTCCAAAATCACTGCAGATGGTGACTGCAGCCATGAAATTAAAAGACACTTGTTCTTTGGAAGGAAAGCTATGACAAACCTAGACAGCATATTAAAAAGCAGAGACATCACTTTTCTTTTCTAACAAAGATCCATATAGTCAAAGCTATAGTTTTTCTAGTAGTTATGTACAGATGTGAGAGTTGGACCATAAAGAAAGCTGAGCACTGAAGAATTAATGCTTTTGAATTGTGGTGCTGGAGAAGACTCCAGAGAGTCCCTTGGACCACGAGCTGATCAAACCAGTCAATCCTAAAGGAAATCAGTCCTGAATATTCATTGGAAGGACTGACACTGAAGCTCCAATATTTTGGCCACCTGATGCCAAGAGCCAACTCACTGGAAAAGACCCTGATGCTGGGAAAGACTGAGGACAAAAGAAGAAAGGGGCAGCAGAGGATGAGATGGTTGGATAGCATCACCAACTCAATGGACATGAAATTGAGCAAACTCTGGGAGATAGTGAAAGAAAGGGAAACCTGGCATGCTGCAGCCCATAGGGTTTTAAAGAGTTGGACATGATATAGCAACGGAAAAACAACAATACCTGGGCTTACCCACAGAGCAGGCTTGGCCCATTGTCAGAACGGGCTGGGCACTAACATCTCCTGGGGAAAGAGATAAGGAGGGTAAACCCAGATGGCATGTCTCATATGTGAGAAGCCAGTTAGATTCTGGTGACTTGCCTTCTGGGGAAACCGAACCTGAGACCAGACCCTCAAATTTCATTAGTATTTTCCACTAAGTGCACCAATTCCCACTAATATTTGGAGGGGAATTGCTTTCTAGAAGTGCAGCTCAGAAGAGGCAGCGGCTTCATAAAACCTCCCACTGAGCTGTCACAAACATAAACACCTTTGGCTACCTGGAGACCAGTCAGGAGAAGAGACAGAGCTTAGGTAAATGCTGTTTGATGAGTTGCACAGTCTTTAGAGGAAAAGCCATGTTTGTATTAGCATCGGTTTGCCAAAAATGAAACAGAATTTAAAAAATCGATAATTCAAAGAGCTCCGAATCAAAGGTTGAGATGCTTTATAGACTGAACTATGCCAACGGAAGTGCCAATAGTTTATTTCCTTTGGAGAAGAGTGCTTACAACTAGTGTAGAGGACTTCATAAATTTTCTTATATTTTTACTGTCAATCCATTGATGTACTCCTTCCTTCATTTACTCATTCATTCAATAATGACATTTTTCTGCATTTTCTCTGTGCCAGGCACTGCTCAAAAATTTAACAGCCTACTTTTGGGGGACACTATCTGTGTGTGCTAGAAACTCCTCTTCTAAGTAGACTGTTCTGCAGAAGAGGTTAATTCCATCTTACAAAAGAAGAAACAACATGTCAGAAAAACTTGGTGAATTTCTCTCTGAAATATATAATAAAGCCCTTAGAGGATTGGTGTGAGAAGCCTCTTCCCTTTCCTCAAATCTTGACAATGGTTCCCAAAGATCTGTAATTTATCATGTAAACAGTAGTTTCTTGACACCTCTATTCTCTCTCCCTGAATCACAGAAGATCTTGAAGCTGAGAAGAAATTGAGGGCTTGAATTCAAGTCTGCCCATTTTCAGAGTTCAAGATCAGAGAGCCAAACTCAATTGACTCACACAGTGCTGTGGAGAACAGAACTTTTAGCCTGGAAACTGGTGTATTCCAGATCCATGTGAATAAGTCACTTTCTATACAGGAAAGGAACTCTTTCTTGGCTCCGACAGGGCTTATCTTAAGGTCAGGAATCTTCCTAAAGAAACTGGCAGAGACATAACTCTGCAGTATTGGGTAGCCCATTTTAAAGCTGCATGAGATGAAATTTATTCCTCCCTCATGCTTAATTGGCAAACTCATTTTCCTCCCTCCAACTCCCTGATCTGAAAGAAACATCTATTACTGACATAGAGAAACAAAAAGATCTTTCCTCCAATTTGATATTACACTCTGTTCTGTGAATGACCACAGGAGAACTCACCCTTGAAAAGAGAGAAATCAGCCCTCACGCTTCCTAGCCATTTACAGGAAGAGACTGCATTCTCTCTTTAGAGACTGACTATATTGATTGAGAAGTAGGCTTTTTCCATTTTGGTTCCTGCTGATTAACTGGAAGGAGCCCACTTGTAATGCAGTTTCCTTGATGTAGTGGATCTGTTCAGTTCAGTTGCTCAGTCGTGTCCGAATCTTTGTGACCCCAGGAACTGCAGCATGCCAGGCCTCCCTGTCCATCACCAACTCCCAGAGTCCACCCAAACCCATGTCCATTGAGTCGGTGATGCCATCTAACCATCTCATCCTCTGTTATCCCCTTCTCCTCCTGTCCTCAATCTTTCCCAGCATTAGGGTCTTTTCAAATGAGTCAGCTCTTCGCATCAGGTGGCCAAAGTGTTGGAGTTTCAGGTTCAACATCAGTCCTACCAATGAACACCCAGGACTGATCTCCTTTAGGATGGACTGGTTGGATCTCCTTGCAGGCCAAGGGACTCTCAAGAGTCTTCTCCAAGAGCACAGTTCAAAAGCATCAATTCTTCGGTGCTCAGCTTTCTAGTCCAACTCTCACATCCATACATGACCACTGGAAAAACCATAGCCTTGACCCAGGCTGTATTTTCATACTTAGAGGTGGAAGACAAGGAAGCCAGGTGCAGGGGAGACAAGTGACCCTGTATCCACAGTCGATGATTACTACAGAACTGGTTAATGCAATAGTTTCAAATGCTGGGTGCCCATTTGATTTGTCCTTTTCTTGTCTTCTAGAATTCATGTATAAATGTTTGGGAGGATTGCTAATGTCAATCTGATGAGTCTCTTCAAATGCTCTTCTTTGGGAGAATAAATAGCTATAGTTTTCTCTTGCCTTGATCTTGCTCATCTTCTCTGTTGGCATTTTGTGGAATAAATGGGCAACATTTCTCTTCCATTCCCCTTTTGCAGACACACAAACAGATTTTGGGTTAGATGATTTTTTTTTTCTCTCTAGCTTACTTTTAAAGGAGTCTCTTACTTAAGGATGGACTTTTAATTTTTTACAACTTCCTCTGTCGATTAATTCTGCTCCAGTACATTTTCTTTAGAAAATAATTAGTCTGAAAGTTCAAAGGGTTTTTCAGCTTAGCACAATGCTGGGCCTAAAACAGGCCAATTATTGGCTAACAGAAGTACCCACTCTGGGGAAGAGTCTCCTGAAACCTCCTGCAATAAGATGCCTTGTTCCTTAAGAAGAGAAGACCCCACAGTAGTTTGGGGAAGACTGTCAAGGTGAGTGATCAGTCAACAGACAGACGGTAAGAAGTAACTGTTCGAATCACGCGCTTTGGAACTGAGTTGAAAGTGATTCAGATCCTATCTCTGATATTTACTAACAATGTAACCTTGAAGAGGTTACTGAAATTTTCTAAGCTTCCATGTCTTCATCTGTAAACTGGGGATGATATTACTACTTACTTCATAGAGCTGTTGTGAGAATCACATATCAGTGTGTGAAGTGCTTAGCATGGCACATGGCATTTAGAAAACACTCAATGACTGGACTCTTGTTCTTATTTCTATAACTATCCCAGTAACCAGAGAGCTTCAGGATCTCCTTTGTGATTTCTCATGCTCCAAAGCTATTTAATTCCTCTCTTTCCACTAAAGCTCAAGAAGTCAAAAGTCCAAGTTTGATGAAGAGTGTGTCTGGGTAGTTTATGGATTAGACTGTCTTTGAAGGCTTTTCCTAAAATGCTGGAGGCTGAGTTGGAGAAAAGCTAATAGGAACATTTTCTGAGAAGAGATGTTCGGCCAACTTCACTAGGAGAGATTGGACTATCTTTCTATTTTGAAAAAGCTTTTTGTATGAAGCTACCGATGAGCCACAAAACAGCTAGATCCATCACCTTGGCAGGACAGTTATCCAAGGGCCCTGGAGCACTGACTGTAACCCTAAATGGTAATCTCTACATATCCAAGACAATTTCATAGAAAAAGAAGAGACGTAAAACCACCTTTCATGGGGTTTCAGCTTCTTATTAACTCTGTACTGAACTCTCAAACAATTTCAGAGAAAAGGATAAGATGACATTTCAACTATTTCAATGATGATGTCCTTCCATTACTTGTCAGTATTTACCTCATTTTTTTTCCTAGCAAACTTACACTGAGGACAACTATTCCCAACTTCTTTCTTCTACTTTAGATGATGGTTTAGTATATTTTCATGAATCAATGGCGCTCACAGACTCATCATTTGTAATATTGTTCAAATACGGGTTTTCTCTTTATGCTATAAAACTACAATTACAGAACAATATAGCTGGAGAGATTTTAGAGCTATGTTATGTGTAATAAGAACCAAGGCCCTGGTGGTCTAGTGGTTAAAAGTCTGCCTGCCAATGCAGGGGACATGGGTTCAATCCCTCGTCCAGGAACTAAGATCCCACATGCTGTAGAACAGTTAAGGCCAGATGCCACAACTACTGAGCCCAAGAGCCCCAGCTGCTAAAGCTTGCACATCACAGCAAGAGAAGAGCTTGTGTTTCGCAACAAGAGAAGCCACTGCAATGCGAAGCCTGAGTCCCACAGCGAAAACCCAGTGCAACCATAAATAAATGAACAGGAAAATGTTTTTTTAAGAAGTAAGAAACAATTTTTATCAGACCCTTACTATGCGCCAGGCTCTGTGTGCTAAGTGCTTTATACATTTATTTAGTCATCTCAATCCTGTGAGGTAGGTTCTACTAATCTCTCCATTTTACAGATAAGAAAACTGAGGCTGAAAATTTAAATGTCCTGTTCAGAGTCATGCAGACAGTAGGTCTTAAACTCAAAACACAGGCTGTACTAAGTCTGTACCTATGCTTAACTAGTATGCCATATGGTTCTTTTACTTCAGATGAGGCTCCTGGACACCGGAGGAGGAGTGTGAGTTTGCTTGGAACCCTCTAGTTAGGAACCGGCAGGGCTGGGACCTGGTTCTTTGGACTCCAGGCCCTTGTGTCCTCTACTGTACACTTAATTCTACCTCTCTTTGTTATATTCTAACTCTTTTTGTTATATTCACTAGTTTGTTGTATTTTTTTAAGATTTCACGTACAAGGGATATCATATAGTATTTGTCTTTCTCTGTAGGAGATTGCTTTGAATAAAGCATCTCTCTGTAAACACTCTCCCCAGGAACTCTCTGGATTCCTCAAAGAATGGCTCTGAGGCACTAGGTGTCTTAGCAACAGAGGACAGACCATGCCAGTTGCTTAGTTCTTAGGCCTTTGTTTCTTCACTGTTTATTATTATTACTGGCTGTACCAGGGAGCATGTGGGATCTTAGTTCTGCAATCAGGGATCAAACCAAGCCCTCTGCATTGGAAGCACAGTGTCTTAACCTCTGGACTGCCATGGAAGTCTCATGGCCTTTGTTTCTTTAGAAAGCAGGATAAAACACATGTATTCTTGCCCAGAATGGAACTTAAATGAAGAAAATGATCAGATAAGAAAGGTAGCCAGATTCAAATTAAATTTCATTTGCTTCATTTCAGCCTGCTCCTTCTGTTCTAGATATAGCCCCCACAGATCCTAAACAAACGGTGTCACTATTTATTGCACACACCTGTCAAATATCTCCTAAGGTCCTATCAGATCGGACTATCTCTGTTTGGACCCAAGAGGAAAGTGATGAATAAAATCTGCTCCTGTGTGTGTCACTGTTTATTTACTTTCTGGATGAATTCATATTACAAGAAGATTCTGGAAGGGCTGTTAATTATCCCTGTAATCTAATTTATTGCTCTGAGCACCTGATATGTTCTATACCTTTGATAATGTTAATTTTATTCTTTTGTGAGATGAGCCTGGTATTCTCAAAAAGCCGTAAGATGTAATTTACTTCTCCCCACTTGCATTCTAAATATTAACTCTATTGAAAATGATTAAATAGATTATGTAAATCATGGTCGTTGCATCCACTTTAAAGGTTAATCCTGCCATCGTGTAGCCAGATAATTAATTTGAATTGGTTCCTGAGCATTAATTCTTGGGGAAGCCCAGGTATAATGGTTGCAGTATCCTATTATGGATGTCACTGCATGCCTGCCTGGGATAAAATTTGGAAGAAACAATTCTCAGAGCTTTGAGAACAAAAGTTCCTTAGGGCCACTGAGAGACTCAGTGCATCATGGGATTAGAGTTACACTTTCTCTAGAATTTTAGAAGATAGACTTGACCAAGCTTGAGTTTTCTGAGATGTCACGTCCTTGTTAGGAAGCCAGACCCAGTTTTTCCAGTTGATTCTTTCTCTTCTCTGCCCTGGGACAGTGACCTCTATGGACTCAATCCCTGGGGCCCTTTGCTGATTGGCTACAAGTGGATTTGGTCCAAGGGGACAGTACCAGGGTATCAGAGAGGCAGCAAATTGTTCCCCCCTTCCATGACTCCCACCGGGCGGCCCCTTCTCTGTCTTCATCTCTCATTGGCCTTGGTGCCTCCATTTCCTCCTTGTCTCTCTGCCTTAGAGATGATAATGGCTTTCAACATTGCCAGTCTCTGGATATCTTTGGTCTCTGGTTTGTTTCCTTAATCCTGCTCATCTATCTGTAGATAGCTTTTCATAAAATCTCTTCATTCAAACCATCTGCAATGAATTCTATTTCCTCTCAGGACCCTGAGTAATGCACAGGGTTTAAATAAAGACCAAACAACCCAAACTTTGGCAAATGTACTGTAGACAATTGTGATTGTCTTCTCTGGGCCCTGGGAGCAAGGTCACAATCAATTTCCTTAGAGCTTCAGAAGTGGGAAGCCTTGGACTCCCTGTGCTCTGGAGCCAGGGGAAGTCTGCAGTCTAGACTCTGAGAAAGAAGGCCAGCATCCCATTGGTGGGCAGTTATCTGGCCCCTGCCACACGGTGACAGTGGAAGGTCATGGCCCATGAACCCAAACCAGATCAAGTTCTGATTGGTTAATAGTGATCCAAAGATTAAGGACAGTTACATGGCTTCCTCTTCTAACTTGTTTATCAGGCACTTATTATTTTGCCTCTAGCCGACCCCTCCCACTTAAACAATCCAAAAGTAGAACACAAAAATAGTGAAAGAGACCACAAGCTTAAATTTTAGTTCCCCACCAAAAAAAAAAAATATTTTTTAGCTTTGGGTTTGGGACATCAGGATAGTTTGTTAAAATCTCGGTTCATAGTTGTCCTCCGGTGATTACAGAAGACAAGAATGCTTCCCCGATGATCTCTGCAGTAACCATGTTATTTCTCCATCTGTCCTGCCTCTTTGTTTTTGGAACTCTCTTTCCTGCACTCTGTATGACCTGTGGGTTCTGCCAATTCTCAGAGGGGTCTCATTGCCTCTGCTCTGAAGACAGGCATGTAACCCAGCCTGACAGACTCAATTATTCTGGAACCAGTGAGTGGTCCAGGGGCAGCATCAAGGCTAATCAGAATCCTTTACTGAAGCAGATATTGGAAAAGGAGCTTTAAGGGCAGAATAAGCTCAAAGCTGCCTGCAGCCATCTTGCTGTCACAAGAAGGAAATCTTTCAGGGCACAAAGCCAAGCAGAGTGGGAGATGAACAGAGCCACAGTGCCCATCTTACTGTTCAAACCCCTGAATCCAGCAGGGCTGGAGTCCAACCCTTGGACTTCTATTTACATGAACCAATGATTTCGTCTTTTAAAAAAGGAGCTAGTTGTTGGATTTCTGTCACTGTTCCGTGGAAAGGTCTCAATGAATTCTCCTCCCTTCAAGAATAACTAACACCACTCAATGCAAGGGAGTATGTTGCTTTTTCTTTAAGGCTTAAAAAAAAAAAGAAAGAGCCCTTGCTCTTTCATCTGTTTCTGAAGCAAAGGCCCTCCTTATCGATCCCTCTAAATCCCTCCTCTGGCAATTTATCTAGGCTTCCTTTGTTCTTTTCTCAGTAAATGTGTAAAATAGCTGGTTACCCCCTTCCAGAGAGTCATCTTTGTATACATTTAGACTCTAATGAGTTACTCTGAAGCCAGTTTCCTCCAGGCTAAGAAATCCAAGTCTATCGCAAATATTTTTTTCCAGCACCCTTCTCTCTAAATTGCAGAATTTTGAACGTTTTCCTCTGACCTGGAGAGATGGAAGAATGTTTCAGAAACTTGTAGAGAAGGTCTTTATAGAAAAAAAAATTTACTCCAGTCATAAGAAACTCTAATACTGAAGTCTCAAGATCAAATAAATGTGTAAGTAAATAAGTATGAAAAATTTCAGGCAGAAGAAAATGTAAATATGTAGTCTCTAAGGGGCTTCCCAGGTGACGCTAGTGGTAAAGAACCAGCCTGCCAATGCAGGAGACATGAGAGATGCGGGTTCGATCCCTGGGTTGAAAATCCCATGGAGGAGGGCATGACAACCTACTCCAGAATTCTTGCCTAGAGAACCCCATGGACAGAGGAGCCTGACAGGCTATGGTCCATAGGGTTCCAAAGAGTTAGACACGACTGAAGTGACTTAGCACACGCATGTAGTCTATAAACCAGTTTTGGGTTCAGTTTTAAAAGAGTTTAAAGGCAGATAGATGGCTGTGTTCTGAGACTGCAGTTAGTGGTTGGGTTTTTCCAGCAGGTTCAATGTGTTGTCCATGTGAAGAAGGAGGTGAGAGGTGGCTGCAGGTGGAGGCTCGGGGTTAGTCACTGCCTGAGTATTCACATACTTAAAAAGAGAAGATTGATTACGCCCAGTCTCGTTGGATATAAACTTTTAAAAAATCAAAAGGATTAGAATTTCTAGGGGCATGGATCCTACAGGAAGCCTTAATTAAAGAGTGGGAGGTATAGATTGCCTTAAAGAAAAACTTCTGTTCAAGATTTATTTTTAACTGTGATGAATGTGCTCTTAATTAAGACTTCTTTTGGATAAGACTCAAGGAGTTACCGTGAGATTACTGTCTTCTACGTTTAACCTAGGAACATGACCCAAAACGCTTTAAATAGAAGACTTGTTAAATTTAAAGAGAACTCTCTCTCCGGTAAAATAATGTTGAGAATAATTAACTTCCAATGTGCTTTAATTACTTTTAAACATGTTTACATTTTCAAACAGTAGGATAACACTGTGTTCCAGGGAATCTTGGGGTGTGCGGGTACCGGTGGAGGTCCCCGAGATGAGCAACAGTTTGCATGCCTGCACACAAATATATAAACTATTTCAGAACCCAGCTCTCCTCCTTTCCCCCATTCCCTTTCTTTATCTAACTTCTAAGTATAATTCAATCATAGGTTTGAGTAATTTAATTAATTAAATTTCCACCACTTGTTTAAAGGACAGTGTCTATTCCTGGTAATCTAAATTATTTTGAAGCAAATGAAACATTTAGAGAAGTGGTTTGCAGCCCATCAGCAATTATCATTATCTGGGGGAGCTTTAAAAAAAAAAAAAACACCAATAATTCTGGTTCCACTTCCTGAGGTTCTGATTTAATGGAAGTGGGCGGGAGGGCAGCAGCTATTAGTACTTTTTAAAAATTCCCACGATTTTAACCTGTAGTGAGGGTTAGGAGTCACAGATTCAGAGACTGAAAGAATCACACTGCTAGTTCAAAAGCAACTCACCAGGAAGCAGTAGGGCTTCTTGGGAAGGGCTCAGGATTCAGAGTTGAGGGTTTTAATCCTGCCTCCACTCATTGTCCACTATTTGGACTTGCTCATGTACTTGGCCTCTCTGTATATCATTTCCTCATGAGTAAAACTGGGATAATTGTGCCCCCTTTATGGAATTGTTTTGAGGACAAGATCTACCTGGTACGTGGGGGAACCTCTGTAGCAAGAACTATTATTAATGTAGCATGTAACTGTCTAGAAACATGTTCCCCTTACTTGCTTTCTCTGTGCCAACAGGAATCCTAGTCCGCACCATTCCTGGAGACCCTGAATTCCCCGAATGGGTGTGGATGACCCTGGCAGCTACATGGGGCTTGCAGAGAGACAGGGGTTCCCCAGCCTCCGGGATCTAATGCCTGATGATCAGATCTTTATTTATAGTAATAGAAATAAAGTGCACAATAGTTGTAATGTGTTTGAATCATCCCCAAACCATTCCCGCCCTACCCCCAGTCTGTGGAAAAATTGTTTTCCATGAAACTGGTCCCTGGTGCCAAAAAGGCTGGAGACTGCTGGAGAAGACCAAGCACTTGTTCCTTCCAAGCCTAACCAATGCCAGTCAGTGAAATGAGTCTGAAGGTCTGAGTGCAGCTTTTTTACAAACTGTGTTACCATTTCTGTTACAAGTTATGAACTAGCTCTGGCCCCCCCATTTTTCTTAACCAATAAAATGGGATTAGACTAGAACTCTGTTCCATGTTCTTCCAATAACATGAACCAATGATCTTTAAAGAGTCTGTCAGCTTCAGATCAGATAAGTCTGAAAATATTTTTACCTGTCAAGGGGATAATATAGTGCCCAAGCAGCTTCTACAATGAGGAGGTCCCATGAAGAGAGTGGATTTTTTTTTTTTTTCCTGGAAAGCTGGTTCTTTTGCAATTAATAGTAGAAAGGGTTCCATCCTGACTTTTAGCTTGAGGACAGTGATACAAGTTACCCAGTCAGTCTCAGTGGAGAGTAAGGTCTCAGGATTGACCGTAGGGGTTTATTTTTTATTGAGTTCACAGCAGAGATGGAATAAAATTGCCCATGCAAGATTTAGACTGAAATTATCAGTGTTGTCTGGACCCTCAAGACCCTGATGCTGGGAAGGATTGAGGGCAGGAGGAGAAGGGGGTGACAGAGGATTAGATGGTTGTATGGCATCATGAATTCAATGGAAATGAGTTTGAGCAAGCTCCAGGAGACAGTGTAAGACAGGGAAGCCTGGCAAGCTGCAGTCCGTGGGGTTGGACACGACTGAGTGGCTGAACAACTGAACCCTTAGCAGCTCTCTAGGTCAGTGGTTTTTTTCCAACTGGGCATGTGTTGGAAGTCTCTGGAGGGCTTGTTCAATCTCAGATCCCTGACTCCACCCCTGGAGTTTCTGATACAGGAGGTTTGGGACGAACTCTGGCAATTTGCGTTTCTAACAAATTCCTGAATGATGTAGGTGTTGCTGGTCCCAGCGTCACACTTTAGAGTGACTTCTCTAGGTCTTACTTCACAAACTCCTGTGATGCTACAGTCCACATAGAACACTCTTTAAAATACTAATTACCAGATCCCACCAGTAAAAAGTCTGATTTAGTGGATTTACAGTGAGAGTCAGGCTGTACTCATCATCAGGGAACTTGGGAAACCCTGACTGGGTCAACTACCCATTCATTGCAATTACCTGGGTGGGGGGTACGGGGAGCTTTGAACAAACTCTGAACCCTGGGCTTACTCCCACTTCTCAGATGCTAATTCTGAAGGACAGGGCTGGGAGAGTGTGCATTTTTCAAGTGTCTCAGTTGATTGTGATGTGGATCTAAGTTGCCTCACTTTGTAGGTGAGGACCCTAGAAAGATTGAGGCATTCACCTATCACAGTAGCAGAAATGGTACTAGAAACAGCATGGCCAGATCCTCTGGGCTTGGTCCACACTGCCACATTCCTTCTTGTCTGATCCATCAGAGGCTATTTCTTCTGCCATTGATTTTCAAATGGAGCACCCCAAGAGCTGGATACCGCACTGCGTTCTGACATTGATTCTCCAACACCAACTGTGTCCTCCAGTTCAACTCAATTCTGACACTAACTGCCTGGAACGAGCATCAGATCTCTCAAGTTGAAAGGTGAGGTTCCCCAAAAGACTGCCCTTGCTTTAGCTGCCAGTCACAGCTGGGGTCCTCAGGCTACCCTCTCTTGCTTCTCTGACTTGCCTACAAATTCAGAGCTTCCCATACCCCTTTAGCTTTGTTCATTTGCTGGAGCAACTCACAAAATCCAGGAAAGCGCTGTCCTGCCCATTACCATTTTCTTATAAAGGACATGAATGAAGAACAAGATGAAGAGACGTGGAAGGGAAGGTCTGAAAGCGGCCCCAGCACAGGCGCTTCTGTCCCTGTGCACACTTCCTAGCACATCCATAAGTTCACTGCTGCTGCTGGTAAGTCGCTTCAGTCGTGTCCGACTCTGTGTGACCCCGTGGGCTGCAGACTACCAGGCTCTTTCGTCCATGGGATTTTCCAGGCAAGAGTACTGGAGTGGGGTGCCATTGCCTTCTCCGATAAGTTCACTAACCAGGAAGATCTCTCACTTTCTCAACCACTGTTGTTGCAAGAGTGGCCATCGGAGGTGAGCAGAGATTCCAGTCTGGTCTGGGGACTGGAAAGAGACAGTGGAAGCTCTTCCTCTGCAGCGAAGATGATCCTTGGTCCCATCCCAGTAAGGCCACTGCTAACCAAGCATTCCTTCCCCACTCCACCTCCCAGCAGAACCCAGCAGAACTTCCCAGGGGATCTCAGGGCTGCCAGGCCTGATGAGCAGGCAGAACAAATGTGTTGCCTCATCTCATTAGACCCAGGCTCCAAGGTTAGGGCTCAAAGGTCAGGAGCCTTTGAAGTGGAAGAGCAGAACAGTAAAGGGTCTTGATTCTTTAAGGAGTTTTCCTTCCTCCTACTGACCGATTTGATGGAAATTCTGGAAGTTTCATGTCACACAGCAGAAAGGCCAAGTACTAGTGGGCTCTCCTGAAAGGACAAACACATCTGAAAGATGCCTCCTCATCTCCAGACTGGCTCCTCCCACACAGATGTCTGCAGGCAGCCCAGGCTTTCTGTCACCTAGACTTGCTGCCAGGGAGCGGTTTTTCCTCTATTGTTTCTGAGATCTGATGGGTTAACCAGTCTTAGAGACCTCATCTCTGTGATTCATCTCATATCACGCCCTCCCTATTCATCTTCACTGCATTATTTCTGGCCTGCATTAGCTTTTCCCATCTTTATTTTAATTACAAAAATGGCACATGCTTGTTTCAGAAGAAACCAGAAGCCAAGAAACACAAGGAATGCAGTTCTAGAAGCTGGAAAAGACAAGCAAACAAATTCTCCTGTAGAGCCACCTTGATCTGGGCTCAGAGAAACAGATTTTGGACATCTACCCTCTAGAACTCCAAGAGAATACATGCCATTTGTGGTAATCTATTGGAGCAACCTTAGGAAACTAATACAGGTTGTTTTCAAATTTTTGGACTTGTAAATATTTCAGTACCTCCTGTCTCTTGATTATTCCCTGGAGTAGGAAATGGCACCCCACTACAGTATTCTTACCTAGAGAATTCCATGGATAGAAGACTCTGACGGGCTACAATCCATGGGGCT
The DNA here is from genome assembly GCA_935064755.1 of Tragelaphus eurycerus. Lineage (NCBI taxonomy): Eukaryota > Metazoa > Chordata > Mammalia > Artiodactyla > Bovidae > Tragelaphus > Tragelaphus eurycerus. The sequence continues at coordinate 1,522,934 of CAKXYN010000034.1, read as the reverse complement.
GCAGAGTCAGACATGACTGAGCACATATCTCTTGATAGAAACTCTTGACTGAAATCTCCCCTGGCTTCAGTCTGCCCCCCCATAGCCACTTCTTGACTTCCCACTTCTGGAAAATGTTATCCTAATTCTTTAGTCCAAAGGACCCCCATGCACTAACCTAACTCACTTGTTTTAGCCTTAAAATTGACTATTCTATGACCACTCACACTCTCAGCACACATGTTTTCTACATTCATTACTTGACAACCTTTTCTATGCCTGCTGTGCCTTCCTTCACCCATCTATGTGTATAGTACTTTAAGCTCCAGTTCAAATGGGACCTCTCCCCAAATGACCCTTCTGTGTCCTTGGCCCACCCTCAACAAGATGTGATCTTCACCTTCTTTGAACTTGCCTAACATTTTGCATCTCTCTTGCGGCATATATGAATTCCACCTTGTATGGAATTGGCCAAAAGTTTCGTTGAGATTTTTCCATAAGACCTGATGGGAAAAATCCAAATGAGCTTTTTGGCCAACCAAATATTTGAGTTACAGATTTTACATATGAAGAGCCTAGTACTTTAATCATTTGCTGAATTATCTGACAATTAAATATCTATTGAATTGAAATGTGAACCACAATAGAATGGGTTTTCTTGCTGTTTGTGTTGTAATTTGATACCCATGATGCGATGGGCTTCCCAGGTGGCTCAGACGGTCAAGAATCCGCATGCAATACAGGAGACCTGGGTTAGATCCCTGGCATGGGAAGATCCCCTGGAGGAGAGCATGGCAACTCACTCCAGTAATCAGGGGGCCATGAGTACCTGAGGGGGAGATGATCCGAGGAGACAGTGGCACAGATAGAACTGGTGTCTCGTTAGAACTGACCCTGTATTTTAGAAGGAGATCTGAATGAGTCTAAGAAGCTTTGTTGCCTGTGACCTTTCCTCACCCCAAGGGCAGAAGCCACGTTAGCCATTCCCAGGGATGGGGGTGGGATAGCTCAAGTGCTAAAGAGAAGCAAGAACTGTTGCAGGAAGAAGGACCCCTCCCACAGCCCAAAACTGGACTCTTGTCTGACACTTGGAAATGAATTGTCCAAGGAGACACACGTGCTAACAAAGCAAGAGATTTTACTGGGAAAGGGTGCCTGGTTGGAGAGCAGGAGGGTAAGAGAACCCAGGAGAACAGCTCTGCCACGTGGCTGGCAGTCTTGGGTTTTATGCTCATGGGGTTAGTTTCCAGGTTGTCTTTAGCCAATCATTCTGACTTAGAGTCCTTTCTGGTGATATAAGCCTTGTTCAGCCAAGATGTATGCCAGAGAGAAGGATTCTGGGAGGTGGTTGGACATGTGATGTCTCCTTTTGACCTTTCCCAAACTCTTCCAGTTGGTGGAGGCTTATTTGTTCCGTGTTCCTTACCAGGACCTCCTGTCCTAAAACAACTCATGCAAACAGTTACTATGGTCCCTGGCCAAGGTGGGCAGTTTCAGTGTGCTTCCCCTAACAGAACCAGGGAGCTCCATGCCCTGGCCCTCTTGCTCTGGTCATTCCATTCCAGAGATTTATTGCCACCTCCTAAATAAACAAAGCTATTGGAGCTTCAAGAGCCCAGTCTGACAGATGACTAAGAGTCATTTTTCAGCCTTAACACTATTTGTTTACCATGTGTCCACTATCATTAACCCATAAGAGTGAAAGCAGACCAGTCCATTTCATTTTCTGATTATCGAGTTTATGACATCGTTAAAATTAATTGAGCACTTATCTCAGCACATAATGGGTGGGCCATGTGGAGCAGGCAGAGTTCCTGGAAAAACACCGATGGAGGGTGTGAGTGTGTTCTCGCCATCAGCATGGTGCAGCCGGGTCCCTGGTCCCATGCAGGTCATGGAATCTTATAGGGGACAGTCATGCCGTTCTGGTGTTCAGCAGCCTGTTCTCAGCACTGCTATTTCTCCATAGGAGGACTGCAGTAGGGCTTGGAGTCAGAAGGGAAAGACAAGACAGTCTGCACACTTACTTCTTTTGCATTAAAGAGGAAGTGGAGAGTTTCTATTTGGGATGATGACAGTTTTGGAAATGAGGGATCATAACGGGGTGCACAGTGTTGTTGAATGTAGTCAATGCCACTGAATTATACACTCAAAATAGTTAAAATTTGACTGATCAATTTGTGGTATGTATATTTTACCACAATTTTTGAAGAAAATGGACTGGCTTATCATAGTCTAGTCCAATCACTGTTCTCTGAGCTCAGTTGTGTCTGACCCTGTGACGCCCTGGACTGTAGCCCACCAGGCTCCTCTGTTGTGAGATTTTTACAGACAAGAATACTGGAGTGGTTTGCCATGCCCTCCTCCAGGGAATCTTCCCCACACAAAGATTGAACCCACGTCTCCTGTGTCTCCTCCATTGCAGGTAGATTCTTTACCACTGAGCCATGGGGGAAGCCAAGTCCACTGGTGTGCTGATGATTAACAAACAGTTGCCATCTTGTTCCCTCTTTTGATTGCAAATGCCTCAGTGACCTTCTGTTCCTTCTGTAGGTTTGGCTTATCCTGGGAGCAGTGACCAAAGCTGTTTCTCGTCGTAGGAACCAGGCAGATATTTTTGCTCAATCTAATTCTGAGGCATTTGAGAGCAAATGAAACTTCACTAACTCATAAGACTTAAATGCTTAAGTATTGGAATAGCTTGAATCCCTTTTATCCATCGCAAGATGGGCCTAAGAGTTTGCCTCTGGGGTAGACTGTCCTATTTTTCTTATGGAAATGATAACTAATTACCATTGAGTGTGGGTACTCATTGCATTTTTTTTTTTTTTTTGAATGCCAACTCTCTCTTTTCCTCCCCATTTCCAGAACTGAACACTTCAGTACAGAGCTGGAATAAATAAAGGCTTTTGAATTTGTGGCCCAAACTTGCTTCGCTTTGCCTATGAATGTTTTCACTACCCAGAGTCCAGAGACTAATAGAACCATGAGGTTGAAAGAGTCTGGAAAGATCCCACGTTCATTACCCATGGGATGCCTGTCAAATGGTCACACACAGGCATGGCTTCTATCTTAGACAAAGGTCACACTCTGTAACCATTACTCATCCTGTCTCCTCAAAGAGCTCCTCAAAATTGCAGATATAAACACATTTTAAAAGTATTATTCCACCAATCCAGGGGCTTCCCTAGTGGTTCAGTGATAAAGAATCCACCTGCAGTGCAAGAGACTCGGGTTTGATCCCTGGGTTGAGGAAGATTCCCTGGAGAAGGAAATGGCAACCCACTCCAGCATTCCTGCCTGGAGAATCCCATGGACAGAGGAGCCTGGTGCCTCTCTGTGGGGTCTCGTAGTCCACGGGGTTACAAGAGTCCGACACCACTTAGCGATTGAACCACACCAATCCAGAGATTTACAGTTCTTCTGTCTCCGTATTGGGTTTAGATCATGTTATTTTAATATTCCAGGAAGATGTTTTTCAGTTGAGAAAGTTCAGTTCAACTCACATTTTCTACTTGTAATTTCTAGCTGGAAATTACCTACGGCAGCTGAGTCACCCACCTCCCCGCCGAAGCCTGCTGGCTGTTTCCAAGGCCTTCCCCATCATTCAAACCACGATGCAGCCACAGGAATACCAAAAGCAACACTTGATGGCTGTGGAAGATTTTCATCCTCACAGATCGTGAATGCCTTCTGTTTATCACCTGCACTAAGGATTTACGACTGTCTCAGTGTTGTATTTCTAGCTGCTGTACTCTGAAGGAAAGCATCCTGCCCTAAGGTAAGGACACATTCTTTATTCATAGTGAAGATGAAAGCAAGTAAAGGGCAAGATTTTTTTTTTTAATCCCACTTTCAGTATGTTCAGAATGAAAAGCTTATTGAAATAAGACCTTTAAAGTGTTTCCTTTCACTGTTCATTTGGGATGCGATTTCACAGATGGTACAGACACCCTGAGATGTTGCCTGGTCTGAAATCTTTTTATCTGTAGCTTTAGAAGAGCAAAGGGTATGACATATGGAAAGGAGCAAACAGCCGTGGGAAGGCATGGCTAGTGACAGGGATAGGAATGTAAATTATAGAATGGATGCTTGCCTCAAAATATTTCTGGTGGGTTTCTATCCGTGGGGTACCACTCGAGGGTACAGGAGGGAGGCTATGTATGAGGCAACTGAGGGCAAATGTGATTCTCTGATAGGCATGCTGAACTGCAAGCTCAGCAAGTTCCAGCCCTTGACCCAAACCGCAGTGTTTTTACGTAATCACGGTTGGTGTGGATTGAACTGTGTCCGTCCCAAATTCATACACGGAAGCCCTAACCCTCACTGTCTCAGATTGTGGCTTTATTTGGAAGCAGGGTCATCGCAAGAGTTGAGATGAGGTCATACTGGAATAGAATGGGCCCCTAATCCAACACGACTAGTGTGCTTATAAAAAGAGGGAAGTTGGACACAGAGACAGACCCATAGAGAGAATAATGATCTGAAGACATAGGGAAAAGCCAACAGTCACAAGGAGAACCAAAGACTGCCATCAGAAGCTAGGAAAGAAACATAGGGCAGCTCTGTCCTCTGCTAAAAACAAGATAACAGGTCCAATATGGAGTCACTTTTCTTAAGCCCCACGTCAATCATCAAACCAAGAGTTAACTTAGTTATGATTTTAGCTCTCCCGGAAATGTCATCGTAAACCAGTCAATCAGGCATCACTACATCAGCACTAGTTAAGTCATTTGCCTGATGGACCCTTGCTGTCCCTTGAAGGAAAGTAACTTTGCAATAACCTGCTTCTTTGCCTAGTACAGCTTTCTTGTTTCTGCTCTCCTTTGCTTGTATCATTTTATACAGCTCCTTGGAGCTCCTATCTGCTCAATTGGATGCTGCCCAATTCAGGAGCTGTTGAATAAAGCCATGTGTTAGTCATTCAGTCATGTCTGACTCTCTGTGACCCCATGAACTGTAGCCCACCAGGCTCCTCTGTCCACAGAATTCGCCAGGCAAGAATACTGGAGTGGGTTGCCATTCTCTTCTCCAGGGAATCTTCCCTACCCAGGGATCGAACCCGCATCTCCTGCATTGCAGGCAGATTCTTCACCATCTCAGCCATCAGAGATGCCCCCAATAAAGCCAATAAGATGTTTTAAATTTACTCATGCGCCACAACTACTGAGCCTGTGCTCTGGAGCCCAGGAGGTGCAACTACTGAGTCCACGGACCCTAGAGCCATGCTCTGCAACAAGAGAAGCCACCGCAGTGAGAAGCCCGCACGCCACAACTAGAGAGCAGGCCCCACTCGCTGAAGCTAGGGAGAAGCCAGTGCGCAGGAACGAAGGCCCAGCACAATCAAAAATAAATACAGTTATAAAATTTACTTGGCAGACTGAAAAAAAAAAAACTTACTGCCCTCTGAAGGAAGCAACCCTATGAACACTTTAACACTGAATTCCTAGCCACCAGAACTTTGAGAAAATAAATGTCTATTGTTGAAGCCACCCAGTTTGCGGACCTCTGTTGTGTCAGCCTGACCTGACTTAATAAACTGGCTGTACTGAAGGCATCCAGCGCCCTGTGTTGTTGCACAGTTGCAGAAGCTATAATACCTAAAGGTGCATTTATCTGTAAAGCATTTATGATTAGAGATGTTTCTTTGAAACTACGGTTACCGGGAAGGAAGGGTAGTGGGGGAAGGATTGTTAGAGAGCTTGAGATTGACATGAAATTCTGCTATATTTTCATGTAATATAAATTGCAAGTAACAAGGCTCTCAATAACATGATTTTTTAAACAACTTTTAAAAATTTATGGCTATGCGGGGTCTTCATTGCCGCAGGAGCTTTTCTCTAGTTGTGGCGAGCGGAGGCTGCTCTCTCATTGTGGTGTGAGGGCTTCTCACTGTAGTGCCTTCTCTTGTGCGGAGCTCGAGGGCGCCTGGGCTTCGGTAGTTGCGGTGCACAGGTTCAGTTGCTCCGTGGCATGTGGGATCTTCCAGGACCAGGGATCGAACCCATGACTTTTGCATGGAGCCACCAGGGAAGCCCTAACATGATTTTTTTTTTTTTAAGTGACATGGTAGTAGAAAGTGAGCTCCCGTAAACTCCTGCCTCAGTATCACCTGGGGAAGCCCTTCCCCTACCCTCTGAAGTAACTCAGCTTCCTTGGGTGAGTCTTGTGGCCACTGAAATCGAAGAACCGCTGATCTAGGCTGTGCGTCAATAGAGATACAGATATAAACCCAAGCGTCCACACACGGCAGATCAGCTGCATCAGAAACAATGACTTCTTTCTTCCATATCCATTCTGCTCGTGGGACAACACCTTCTGAGAGCATCCGCTTATCACAGCAAAGAATGTCTCCTCCAGGCTCTTGGCTGTCACTCCCCTGACCGGCCACCGGTGTGGTATCCCATCAGGCGCTTGTCACCGACCAAGGCGCAGTGGAGCAGAAGCTTCACAGGACCGGCTGAGAAGAGGAAGAATCAGAAACAAACCGGAATACAGCTTTTCTAGAAAATGCTCTCCAATACAACCAACTCTGTGAGATAGCACTTCAGAGCAAGCATGGATGCGGAGGGAGGCGAAGCCTGGCAGGTCAGGTCTGAGACTGGGATGTCATGATGATGGGGGGAAAAAGATGGTTGGTCCAGAATCAGTTCCTTTGATGTGTATTTCCCTCTATGTGTAATTTCCTTCTGTGCTCTAGAAGTAGAACACTACTTCTGCCCAGTGCCCCAGGAACATAGGGTCTCATGGTGAAAACCCTTTTTTAGATATTCTAAATCATTTTTATCTATTTTTTTAAAAATAATTACAGGCTCTATGGTTTTTGTCTCTCTTCTGCTCTGAGACATGGGCATTGGTTCACGGGCTGACCCAAAGGACAGTGTCCACGGCTGACACTCACCTGGCTCTCTGACCTTGACTCTTGCTGTAAGAACCAAAGGGTGCCTTGCTTGTCTTCCTGAGGCGCTTCAGACCCCTCTTGCAAATGGATTTCCTGTGGGCTCTCTTGTCATTTATAAATACCCTCCTTTATCTGAATCACCGTTCCAGTTCCAGCCATTCCCGAAAGAACCGGCTATTCCCAATGTACGAGAAAGTAAATTCTGAAAGTAAGTTGGTACACCAGTCATTTAGAATTTGGGCCTCACCTCCCAGAGCTACAAACTGATATATAATGGCAAAGTTCCCAGGCCAGCCCACAAAAGCCTAACTTTTCCAAAGTGAAACATTGGTGGGTGGTATAGCCATGACCATAGCCGCCTTTCAAAATGTAGCTGAACCAAGGCAATAAAGTGATACTCAGCCCAACCACGCTTGGCATGGTGTTTCCATTGGAATGCATGTCCTTTACCAACTGGGAAGCCAAGAAGGCAAAGGGAAATAAATCTTGAGCTGAAATCTCTCTGTAGTTGGGATTTTGCAACCAGGTACCAGTAAGCCAGCCCCAAGGGTGGAGAAATGTGGGATGTAGATGCTCCTAGGATCATTTGTCAAATCTTAGGAGCTTCCAAAGAAACATGTAGAATTAAAATTTAGGTATGTGGAAGCAGAGCCTCAGTTTAATACCATCTACCAAAGCACTGCGACATCTGTCATCCTGGGATGAGGTCAAAGAGCCCCAATCAAGAGAAGATGAAGGTCCTCCTGGTGGGGGTGGCACTGGGCTCTGGGGACTATCCAGGCGAGCAAGAAATGGGCAGAAATGCAGCTGGGACTCTGGCAGAAGCAGCAGGCTGTTGACCACCTGTTTGGGAAGTGGTTTTAATCCATTTTGATACAACGACATCCTGGTCTCAGTTCTTATCAAATGGTTTTCTCTTTTTGAGTTGCCCACTCTCCATTTCTCCACACGGGCCAAGAGAACAGGCCACTCAGCAATATGAGAAAAAACAATAGAGAGAGATTATCTTTAAAACTGATGAGACAGCAAAGAGGCTTCTTGACCAAAGGAGAGAAGTAACGAGCTGAGGACCTACCATGTGCTGGTTGCTATTGTGTCTTTTCCCCTGCCTATCTTTCTCCATTTCCCTAAACATCTTACGACATGGGCATTATTATCCCTATTTAATTGATGGAAATTGAAGCCTGAGAAGTGATGTGAGACTGAGAACCTTGGACCAATAGGTAAGAGACCTTGCAGGGAGTCACACATCCTCTGGCTCCAGAATGATGGTCCTCCCATCATTGGAGCAGAGCATCCCCACATCAATACCCTAGATGCAAGTACATTTTACTCACTGGTTTTCAACCAGTGGTGGTGGTGGTGGGGGGGGGGGGGGGGGATTCAAAAAGCAACGATGACCCCATTTTTTCTTAACCATTTTACATACAGGAAGGGTGATAAATGTACCAAGTAGACTTGGCATTGAGTAGTCTTTGCTGTATACTGCTGGTCAAACTGAAAGAGGAGGACAGTTTCCAAAGAGCCTGGGCGGACACTGGGCTCTGGTGAGGTTGACACTGAGTTGGACAACGCTAAGAGGTGTGGGTTCACCCACTCGTTTGACCATGTTGGGTACCCAGCTCAGAGAGATGATTGTGTGTATTATTTGATAAGGGAGAGAGGGGGAAGCCCTCTGGTGCAGAGAAAGTATTTAAGCTTTTCAGATTACAAAAAAATATGGGCTGTAACATCCACTCAGCACCCAACTTAAATATAACCACAAAATCACATCAAAGCCAATATATAGAAAAGAATTGTGTTTCCCACAAAAATCCCATTTCTTTTCAGTTCAGTCTCTTCCATGATAGTTTCTCGGGGCTCCTGGGCTGCGTTAGAGTCTCCCCCTAGTGGATAGCTGGGACATTTCGGCCTCTGTGATGATCTGATTTCAGAACAATAGAAATGTGTCAAGGTTTCTATTTTTAAATGTTTTTTTAGTTGAGCTGAGCTGCAGTCCATGGGGTCGCTGAGGGTCGGACATGACTGAGCGACTTCACTTTCACTTTTCACTTTCATGCATTGGAGAAGGAAATGGCAACCCACTCCAGTGTTCTTGCCTGGAGAATCCCAGGGACGGCGGAGCCTGGTGGGCAGCCATCTATGGGGTCGCACAGAGTCGGACACGACTAAAGTGACTTAGCAGCAGCACCAGAGCAAAAACGGAGACCAAAGGCAGTGGATTTTTAGGGAATGGAGGCAATAGTGGAACTCCTTAGCTTCTCCTAAAGCGCATGCTCAGGAAATCTTCAGCGACCACACCCCGCCCAAAGCACAGGTTTATCTGAACTGGGTTCGTGCCTGTGCGCACATTGCTGCTGCTGCTGCTGCTAAGTCGCTTCAGTCGTGTCCGACTCTGTGCGACCCCATAGACGGCAGCCCTCCAGGCTCCCCCGTCCCTGGGATTCTTTAGGCAAGAACACTGGAGTGGGTTGCCACTTCCTTCTCCAATGCATGAAAGTGAAAAGTGAAAGTGAAGTCGCTCAGTCGTGTTCCTCTCTTCGCAACCCCGTGGACTGCAGCCCACCAGGCTCCTCTATCCATGAGATTTTCCAGGCAAGAGTACTGGAGTGGGGTGCCATCGCACACATTAGTCTCTCTCAACTCCTCGTCTCCTCAGAGACCCAAAGTTGCGAAGGAAGTCATCACACATTATTCGGATGTGGTATTCAGCTCCCATAAAAAGTGCTGTATTAATACTGAGGGAGAGAAAGGGAGCGAGCAAGAGAGAAAATATCAACACATTTTAGGGACTGAATTTTGAGAATTTGCCCCATGTAGAAATTGAGCACTCTGAAATGAGCACAGTAGCTCAGACATGGAGATAGAGCAGGATGGTGGAAGCAGAGAGGCTGGACAAAGCCCACCCTTGGCCCTTCTACCAGGGGCTGCCCAGGACCCCAGCAGCAGGTCAAGCCTTGGACTTCACTTTACCCAAAAGGCTCTCTAACGCCAGGGCAGGGGGCAGGGAATCAGGGATGCCTGAGCACGCCTGGGGCCCTGGTGGCAGAGAGGAACTTCTGCCCAGGCTGAGGTGAGGGCAGCATCAGGAAAGCGGAGCTGAGCAAGAAGTTAAGGTCAGGGAGCCAGACAAGAGTCTTTAAAGGGCTCTGGATGTGGATTTGAGAAGCTGAAGGGTAAGCCAGGGATTAGAGCCCAGGTATCAGGGGTCTGGAGGATAAAGAGAGGCCAGACTGGAGGAGTACACAGACCAGGCATCCCAGCCAGCACTGGCTGCGGTGTGCCGGCTGCCACTGCCTCGGGGAGGGGGAAGGGGAGAGGGGACTGGCTGCATGTGAAGGCAGGGGTGCTTTAAAAAGCTGCACCCCTAAACTGTGGAGGTTCAGGCCAAACCTCCTTCCAGAAGTGGCAAGAGTGGTATGTGTGAACCAGTCCTTCCACTGGCGCTGTCCCGGGTAAGTGTGCGCACCAATCCTGAAGCTAAGTAAAGCGACAGGGGTTCTTGCCTGCCTTGCGTTGTCTCCCTGAATCTGGGCAGAATGGAGACCTTGCAAATACACTAAGAAGAGGTATGTGAACTGGTCCTGTGGAATCTGATTTATGGAGCCATCGGGGACTAGCTCTGATTGGTGTGGTTGGGTAGTCAAGCTGTTAGTTAACTAGAACTTGAGAAGAGGCGAGAGCTTTGTGAAACCCACCTAGTACTAGTAGCTGGTTCCAAACTCTAGAGAAGTTCCCATCTCTTTCCAGTGGGGTCCAAACAAGTAAGTGTCTCCTACCTCCTGCACTGCACTGAATACGGGATAAGGGTGTCCATTTGTAAGCTCCTAGGGACCTTATGATATAACCCTCTACATTCATCATCTAACACAGTAACCACCGGCCCTGAGACTACCGCGAACTTCAAAGTGGCTACTCTGAGTTGAGATGTGCTGAATGCTAAGACTTAATATGAAAACAGAATGTTGGCAGTCTTGTTTGTATGCTTATACTAATTGTCTGTCAAAATATTTTGGTTGCATCAAATATATTATTAAAATTAATTTCTATTTGATTTTATTTTAGCAGACTTCCCTGGTGGCTCAGATGGTAAAGTGTCTGCCTACAATGAGGGAGATCTGGGTTCAATCCCTGGGTCAGGAAGATCTCCTGGAGAAGGAAATGGCAACCCACTTCAGTACTCTTGCCTGGAAAATCCCATGGATGGAGGAGCCTGGTAAGCTACAATCCATGGGGTTGCAAAGAGTCAGACATGACTGAGCGACTTCACTTTCACACTTTGTGATTTTATTTTATTTTTTAAATAGGCTTTATTTTTCAGAGCAGATTTCACTTCACAACAAAACTGAGCAGAAAATACAGAGTTCTCATCCATGCTCTCTGTCCACCCGAAGCTTCCCCACTGTCAATGCTCTGCAGTTCCATGGGACATTTATCACAGTTGATGAACCTATGATGGCATATTGCTGTCACTCACAGTGCACATCCCTTTACCTCTTAATGTGGCTGCACCACATTTTAAATACCAGTTGGGGCATTGTATTTATTTGAGGGAACACTGCTTTACACTGTACCTGGTGGCAAGTCCAAAACAAAGACCCTTAAATACATTGGGTGATAAATGCATACTTAAACCAAATAGACCAACCCAGACTTTGAGATCTTAACCCAATTAAAAGCTGAACTTTATCTGTTCTTTTTTTTTTTTTTTTTTAAGATTTATTTATTGATTGATTTTTGGCTGTGCTGTGCCTTCATTCTGGTGCGCAGTCTTCTCATTTTGGTGGCGTCTCTTGTTGCAGAGCACGGGCTCAGTAGTTGTGGCCTGTGGGCTTAGTTACTCCACGGCATGTGGAATCTTCCTGGACCAGGGATTGAACCTGTGTCCCTGTATCGGCAAAGTGGCAAGCAGATAGTTAACCACTAGACAACCAGGGAAGCCCTGTCCCTTCTTTTTCTAGCCATTTAGGAAAGAAATTACTCAGAGGAAGATCTTCACATACCCTGTCAACTGAAAATCTTGTCTCAGACCTGGACTCACCTTCCATCCATTCCTGAAATGTGACAATAACAGCAGCTTGCCGTGGCTCAGGAGGTGATACGGGCCTTGCTCTGGGAAAGTGAGCCATCTCGAGCATCTCTGGGAGTTTCTGGCTTTGGTCCTGTTTTCTCAAAAGGCCAGTTTCAGTCTCTGATCTCACAGGTCCTATGCCCGGACCACGTCTCCTTGTGTCCCCTCAGGGGCCTGGCCAGCCCGGGAAAGGCAGAGTCAAGGTTGGGTGGCAGCCTTGTTCTCTCTTGGCTGCACCCTGGTTACCTTGGAGGCTGTTTTTTCCTCTCTGCACTTGGCTGCGGTTATCCGGAAGTCCTGTGCCATAAGCCGATTTGGCTTTCCACACCTCACAAACCAGCGCTTGTACTCCCCACCCCACCCCCCAGGGCTTGCAGAAGACCGGTCTAATTTCCAAAGCTGGATGGCATTTGAGGCCAGAATTGGCAAGAGCTGCTGTCCAAGGCCTGGTGAGAAGGGCTTGTTTGCCTAAGAGGATTAAACAGAGCACAGTCGGCTAAGCTTGCATGGAGTCAGTTAAAGGACTTCAGCTCTAATCTCTTACTAGTGAAGTTCTTGTCAGCAACCACCAGCCTCTACGGCCTTTCCTCATGGCTGATGCTGCCCGGGACGTGCCTCCCGAGGGTGTCCCAGCTCGTCTTTTTGCTGTCAATCCACTTCCCCTGCACAAACTCCATCTTTATTCTTCTGGAGAATGGACCCATCTCCTCCCTCCCTTCTACTCACGCTGCCCCTCTCACCCACCAGGCTGCCCCATCACAGAACAGGAAGAGGAAATGTGGTCACATGCTCACAGCCTCCTCTTAGAAGAACTTACCCAACCAGAACATTCACTTTGTTCCAAAGAAACTTCTGATTGGAGAATGCAGAGCATAATTCTGGATTTGTGAGCACTCTCCACCTGCAGTCCCCCTCTCGATTCTGATTTAATATTCTTTCACCTGTTGGTTCTAACACTGACCTTGGAGTCAAAGGTCATGATCGAAAGTCAGTTTTCCCATAATAACTTTCTGTATCATTAAAATATTTAAATTCTTTCTTTTCTGTTAGAGCTATTTTTTCCTCTCTGGTCAAGGAGCTGTTAGAAAGTATGTCATGCAAAAAAGAAAATCCTAATTAATGCATCAATATTTTATTTAAGATTCTTGCATGAGATGTATTAGCAGAACTCATCTGCTGTGTGTGAGTTCTGTCTGTGCATGATACACCATCAGTGTCAAATTTTGGCATCAGAGTTATACTGGCTTTATACGAAGGCATTGGAAGCATGTATTTAGCTAACTCTAGAATGGGTTTTAAAGTGTTAGCATGACCTACTTCTTAAAGATTTAAAATAATCCACTTGTGAATTTATCTGGATCTGGCATCTAGACAACTATTCAACTTCATATATGTTAATAGTAACTCCTTAGGTTTTTATATGTATTTGCTTATAATTTAGCATCATTTTTTTTTTTTTTCAAAATTTCCTCCATCTTTGTGCTATCACCTCACTCTTCTCTCTAATTTTATGGATTTGTATTTTGACCCTCAATTTTTTGGAGGGTGGGATATCCACCCTCCAAAATAGCTAATGGAGAATGGTTTATCTATTTCAGTTAAATGCATTAGGCTTTGGATTCATTTATTTTTCTGCCAAATATCTTTTTTTCTTTAATTTATTCATTTCAACTCTCAACATTATGTTTTCCTTGTGCCTTCCTTTCTGTAATTACCTTGGGCTCTTTTTCAGACATCTTGAGTTGAATAATCAACGCATTATTGTGACTACTTTTTATTTATTAATGCTAAGTGCTTAAACCTGATAATTTTCCTCTGAGCATTGCTTTAATCATATCCTTAGGTTATGAAGCACAGCTTTAAAATTTATTCGTAATTATTATTGTCTAGGTTTTCTGCACAAATGGGCTGGGCTCTCTGCTCTGAATATCTACCTGCTTTAAGTTTTGGGCTTTCCTCTCTTCTGCAGTAAGAGGGGCCGAGGGAGGGAGGTCTTAGAACACACAGGTGGCTGGTTCAAGGATTCCATCCTATGTTATCCATACATCACCTGCCATTCTGAAACAAGAAACTTTAGAATATCACTACAGAAAATGGTCCCTCTTTCCTCTGTGTCCTCTCTGGGAATTTAATTATTCCAAGTTTAGCACCCCAGGTTGGGATTTATAGAATTCGTTCACTTACTTTCAGAGATGTTAGCATCCTGCTTAGTATCTGGAGAGCTGATGCTTCATTGTACATTCAGTCAACGTTTATCACGTGCCAAGCACTGCTGTGCTTGTGGGCATCCCTGTTGTTGCTGCTCTTGTTCACGTGTGCATGCTCAGTCGTGTCTTGCTCGACTCTTTTGCGACCCCCGTGGACTGTAGCCCACCAGGATCCCCTCCTCTGTTCATGGGACACCCCAGGCAAGAATATTGGAGTGGGTTGCTGTGCCCTCCTCCAGGGGATATTCCCGACCCAGGCATCAAGCCTGCGTCTCCTGCATTGCAGGCAGATTCTTTACTGCTGAGACACCAGGGAGGCCCCATTCTGGTTCAATCAGTGCCACATATTCTTCAGGATGGTTTGGGGGTTATAAATATTAGTTCCTGTATGTTCCAGAATTTTACTCCACCATTTTTTAAATCATATATATGAGTAGTTAATCTGTTGGCAAATACTTGAAAAGCTTTTTAGACCCATGAGACTCATAGTAAACTTAAACTGAATTTCCAAGTGACCACATTCATGAATAGAAAAAGAATTCTTTTGACTTAGGCATTTCCCAAGCATTAACTGATCTTTCCTCTCCTAAATAGTATTCACCTTTATGCCTTTTACCTTCCATCAAACAGCAGAGTTTTTTGGCCTGATTTATCCTGTTGAAAGCACAAGGCAGGGCTGGTAAGGACATGAGAGGGCCAAGTCTTGCCCTTGCCCAGGGAAAGTCCACACTCCCAGCTCTTTGCAGACCTGACTTTGAATTTGAAAATGTGCTTAGCTTCTCTTGTTATTGCCCGAGGCTCTCTACAGGGGCCTGACAACAACAGCTAATGAGAAAGGTCAGAAGGCATGTCAATAAGCCCATTGTCTGAACTTTTTTTTTTTTTTTTAACCTGCACACATTGGTCCACCATGAGGCCCAGTAAGAGGGACCCTTGGTTCTGGGGTCACGCAGTTCCTATGGCTCCTGGAACAAGATCAACCCCAAAGAAAGAGACTCAAAAGCTAATCATAAATTTGGTATTTTAGCATTTAGGAAGCAAATTAATAAGTCACATGCACTTAAAGACTCATAAATTATTTCTTCTAGTGTAACAGCAAGCCCTTTCTTGATCCCTGAGGGAAAGGTGGTTATGGCTATCTGACCAGCAAAAAAGATGAAAAACAAATGCATTAAGATGTGGACCAAGTTTATAGCTATCAGCCTACTACTTATTTAATAAAATGCATTCTTTTTAGAAATAAAATACATTTTCATTAAAAAGGAGCTAGTCATAAATCATACGGGAGGTTTTAGCTACAACTGGAGAATTGTCAGATGAAGTAGAGCGTCTCTCAGGCAGATTTTTGCTCTGTGTCAATGGCCTCTGTCATCCTATGCTGGATGCCCTGAGCTTCCAGACAGAGCTTAGAGACTGAGTCCAACTCTGCACTGGGGAAACCAAAGGCAGTGCCACGTGAGTGTATAGACACTCTTCAGTCACTTGGCTTGTGTTATGATGATTCAAAAAGCTTTCCAGTCAGAGACCCAAATCATACACTGGCTTAAGCTTTAAAAAAAAAAAAAAAATCCCCTGTAGGGGCTTCCCTGGTGGTCCAGTGGTTAAGACTCCCTGGTTCCAACACAGAGGGCACAGGTTTGATCCCTGATCAGGAAACTAAGATCCCTCATGCTGTGCAATGCAAAAAAAAAAAAAAAAAAATCCTCTTGAAATAAGAGTTGGCAGGCTCTCCTTGAGTGGATGCAGCAGATGCAAGAACCTTAGCCCTGTCTTCATACAGTTTTGGGGATGTTGTGTCTTTGAATACCCTGATAAGCTCAGCTGGTAAAGAATCCACCTGTAATGCAGGAGATCCCAGTTCAATGCCTGAGTTGGGAAGATCTGCTGGAGAAGGGATAGGTTACCCACTTCAGTATTCTTGGGCTTCCCTGTGGCTCAGCTGATAAAGAATCCGCCTGCAATGTGGGAGACCTGGATTCTTCCTAGGTTGGGAAGATCCCCTGGAGAAGGGAAAAGCTACCTGCTCCAGTATTCTGGCCTGGAGAATTCCAGGGAGTATGTCCACGGGCTCACAAAGAGTCGGACGTGACTAAGTGATTTTCACTTCACTTTGTCTTTGAATTTAGCCTTTCTTGCTAGCCCTTTCTGAAAGAGGAGAGTGTCACCAAGATATCTCCCAAAACAGATGGCTGTTTTATTGACTTTTTCAAAGAAGCAGGTAGGAAATGGAGAAAATTTAATTGGAGAGGTGGTGGTGAGAATCCAGGATCTCTAAAGCACTCTGTGATTGTGTGTGTGTTGAGGGGGGAGGGTTGGGGGGCTTATGCACAGGACAGTCAGTGCACGGACCAGGACTTGACAACAACGGCTGGGCTAGAACTGACTTCCAGAAAATGCTTGCCCTTTAGACCCAGCTCTTAATAAGAGGCTGGTCAGGAAAGCAGCAGATGGAGGCGACAGCAGCATTGAATTTTCCCAGCACGAGCCAGCTTCTCTTTGTAGAGAAGAGACAAAGGTTCCAGGCTAAAAACAACCTCTCCTTCTGGAACTATCTTTGCAACCCTAAAGCTGACTTTCATCCTGAGGGCGTTTGTCAAACTCCAGTGGTCAGGTCACATGAAGAAGAAGCCTACGGGGACTTCCCTCGATATCCGATGGTTATGACTCTGAGCCTCCACGGCTGGGGGCATGGATTTGGTACTGGTTGGGGAAGTAAGGTCCTGCATGTCGCACAGTTTGTGTGGCCAAAAAAAGGAAAGACCTCAGGACCTCCCAAAATATGGGATCTGGTAGAAGAGCTTCACACAGTGAAGAGACATGAATTGGATACTTGCTGTCCCTCTCCACCACCATCCAGACAGCAAGGCAAGCTTCCTTTATCTAACCTCAGTACTTGAGTAAAGGAACAAAATCTCTGCCTTGATTATTCATAAGCACAAGGCCATTGTATAATTTTCCAACCTCAATCCACATTGTCTGGGTAGTCCCAAAAGTTCAAGTGGAGAATTAATATAGAGAGCTGCTGAGTTGGAAGTGGTCCTGGGCTCATGGCACTATAGAAAAAGCGAATACTCTCAGATTTGCCTCATAGAATTGCCTCAGATGAAGGTTTTGAAAAATATGAGCTCATCAGCACAGATCAGCTCATCAGCACAAGAAATTCACAATGATGATAGGTCCCTAAGCATAATAGAGAGTTCCAGAAAAACATCTATTTCTGCTTTATTGACTATGCCAAAGCCTTTGACTGTGTGGATCACAAGAAACTGTGGAAAATTCTGAAAGAGATGGGAATACCAGACCACCTGACCTGCCTCTTGAGACACCTGTATGCAGGTCAGGAAGCAACAGTTAGAACAGGACATGGAACAACAGACTGGTTCCAAATAGGAAAAGGAGTATGTCAAGGCTGTATATTGTCACCCTGCATATTTAACTTATACGCAGAGTACATCATGAGAAACGCTGGGCTGGAAGAAGCACAAGCTGGAATCAAGATTGCCGGGAGAAATATCAGTAACCTCAGATATGCAGATGACACCACCCTTATGGCAGAAAGTGAAGAAGAACTAAAGAGTCTCTTGATGAAAGTGAAAGAGGAGAGTGAAAAAGTTGGCTTAAAGCTCAACATTCAGAAAACGAAGATCATGGCATCTGGTCCCATCACGTCATGGGAAATGGTGGGGAAACTGGAAACAGTGTCAGACTTTATTTTTCTGGGCTCCAAAATCACTGCAGATGGTGACTGCAGCCATGAAATTAAAAGACACTTACTCCTTGGAAGGAAAGTTATGACCAACCTAGATAGCATATTAAAAAGCAGAGACATTACTTTGTCAACAAAGGTCCATCTAGTCCAGGCTATGGTTTTTCCAGTGGTCAGGTATGGATGTGAGAGTTAGACTGTGAAGAAAGCTGAACGCCAAAGAATTGATGCTTTTCAACTGTGGTGTTGGAGAAGACACTTGAGAGTCCCTTGGACTGCAAGGAGGTCCAACCAGTCCATCCTAAAGGAGATCAGTCCTGGGTGTTCATTGGAAGGATTGATGTTGAAGCTGAAACGCCAATATTTTGGCCACCTGATGCAAAGAGCTGATTCATTTGAAAATACTCTGATGTTGGGAAAGATTGAAGACGGGAGGAGAAGGGGACGACAGAGGATGAGATGGTTAGATGGCATCACTGACTCAATGGACATGGGTTTGGGTAAACTTCGGGAGCTGGTGATGGACAGGGAGGCCTGGCGTGCTGCGGTTCATGGGGTCGCAAAGAGTCGGACATGACTGAGCAACTGCACTGAACTGAACTGAGGCATAATACAGCTGAAAATATCAGACCAGAGATGCAGCTTGTACAAGTTTCAGATATTGATTTATCAGCCAAGGAATATAAAACAGGTATTCTGAACTTGACTCAAAGGAAAAAGAAGCTATAGGGGTCTGTGTGAGTTTGCTAGTGCTGCCATAACTATGTTCCACAGACTGTGTGGCTTAAAGAATGGAGATTTACTTTCTCATGGTTCTGGAGGCTCTAAGTCCAAGATCAAGGTCAAGGTACTGACTGAAGTGGCTCTTTCTGCGGTGTCTCTGGTTGGTTTGCAGACGGCTGTCTTCTCTCTTTGTCCTCAGCGTGTCTATCCTTTGCATATGTCTGTCCTGTGTCTTAATCTCTTCCTAAAAGGACGCCATATCTCTTCATAAAAGTCATATTGGATTAAGACCCATCCCAATGACCTCCTGTAACTTTAATTACCCCTTTAAAAGCCCTGTCTCCAAATACAGTCACATGCCTAGGTACTGGCATTTAGGATCTCAGTATACGAATTTTGAGGGGACACAATTCAGACCACTACATGTCCTATAAGGATAAGTGAGGAACAAAAAATATATAAAAGCTATCAAGCAGATTTGAGAGAAGATCCAACTAGAACTTCTAGAAATGAAAAATGTCATAACTAAACATTTTTGTAAGTCTCAATGGGTGGTTTAAGAGAAGATTAGCATAGCTGAAGAAAGAATTAGAAAACTGGAAGGCAGACCAGCAGTTTACTTTTTACACACTCCAAAGAGATAAAAAGAAGTAATCAGAAGTGATGAAAGACTCCAGTCCTCAGATACTGGCATCCCAAAGAATCCAGCAGGATTTTTAAAAGAAGGAAAAAGAGAAAGAAATGCTCATATATACAATAATAAAACCTCAGAACACTAAAGCCAGAGAGGACCTAAAAATCAGGCAAAGAAAATAGATAGGTTACTTACAAAGAAATGACACATTTGCAACTGATTTCATAAGAGCCATCACAGAAGCTAGATGATACTGGGAAAATATTTTTAATATGCTGAGAGAAAACAACCACTAAGCCAAAAGTATATGTGCAGTGAAGATATCTTTCAAAAATAAGAGTCAAGTAAAAACATTTTGAGGTAAGGAAAAATAAACTATGATTAAAGGAAATTCTAAAGGCTTGGCTGAGGCAGAGGAAATAATCTCAGTGGAAAGACCGAGATGAAAGATGGCATAATAGGCCCAGAAAGTGGCAAATATAGGGATAAATCCCAAAGAACATTGCTGCTGCTCTGCTGCTAAGTCGCTTCAGTCGTGTCCAACTCTATGCGACCCCATAGATGGAAGCCCACCAGGCTCCCCCGTCCCTGGGATTCTCCAGGCAAGAACACTGGAGTGGGTTGCCATTTCCTTCTCCAATGCATGAAAGTGAAAAGTGAAAGTGAAGTCGCTCAGTTGTGCCCGACTCCTAGCGACCCCATGGACTGCAGCCTACCAGACTTTTCTGTCCATGGGATTTTCCAGGCAAGAGTACTGGAGTGGGTTGCCATTGCCTTCTACGGAAGAACACTGCAGAAAACGACAATAAACCTCTGTGGGTAAAAGAAAGACAGAAATAAAATATGCAGCAACAAGAGTATGTAAATTGGAAGGGGTAATAGGTTTAAGGTGTTTAAAAATTTTTGTAATGTATGGAAGGAAGGAAACATTAATTACATTTAGAATATGATGTTTGCTTATTAATGTTCTAGGATAATCTTTAGGAGAAGAGAATTAGATATATTACAATGGAAGTGAGAAATAGATTTAAGGGCCTAGATCTGATAGATAGAGTGCCTGATGAACTACGGAATGAGGTTCGTGACATTGTACAGGAGACAGGGATCAAGACCATCCCCATGGAAAGGAAATGCAAAAAAGCAAAATGGCTGTCTGAGGAGGCCTTACAAATAGCTGTGAAAAGAAGAGAAGCGAAAAGCAAAGGAGAAAAGGAAAGATCTGAATGCAGAGTTCCAAAGAATAGCAAGAAGAGATAAGAAAGCCTTCCTCAGTGATCAATGCAAAGAAATAGAGGAAAATAACAGAATGGGAAAGACTAGGGATCTCTTCAAGAAAATCAGAGATACCAAAGGAACATTTCCTGCAAAGATGGGCTTGATAAAGGACAGAAATGGTATGAACCTAATAGAAGCAGAAGATATTAAGAAGAGGTGGCAAGAATACACAGAAGAACTGTACAAAAAAGATCTTCACGACCCAGATAATCACAATGGTGTGATCACTGACCTAGAGCCAGACATCCTGGAATGTAAAGTCAAGTGGGCCTTAGAAAGCATCACTACGAACAAAGCTAGTGGAGGTGATGGAATTCCAGTGGAACTATTCCAAGTCCTGAAAGATGATGCTGTGAAAGTGCTGCACTCAATATGCCAGCAAATTTGGAAAACTCAGCAGTGGCCACAGGACTGGAAAAGGTCAGTTTTCATTCCAATCCCAAAGAAAGACAATGCCAAAGAATGCTCAAACTACCGAACAATTGCACTCATCTCACACGCTAGTAAAGTAATGCTCAAAATTCTCCAAGCCAGGCTTCAGCAATATGTGACCCGTGAACTTCCTGATGTTCAAGCTGGTTTTAGAAAAGGCAGAGGAACCAGAGATCAAATTGCCAACATCCGCTGGATCATGGAAAAAGCAAGAGAGTTCCAGAAAAACATCTATTTCTGCTTTATTGACTAGGCCAAAGCCTTTGACTGTGTGGATCACAATCAACTGTGGAAAATTCTGAAAGAGATGGGAATACCAGACCATCTGATCTGCCTCTTGAGAAATTTGTATGCAGGTCAGGAAGCAATAGTTAGAACTGGGCATGGAACAACAGACTGGTTCCAAATAGGAAAAGGAGTATGTCAAGGCTGTATATTGTCACCCTGCTTATTTAACTTCTATGCAGAGTACATCATGAGAAAACACTGGACTGGAAGAAACATAAGCTGAAATCAAGATTGCTGGGAGAAATACCAATAACCTCAGATATGCAGATGACACCACCCTTATGGCAGAAAGTGAAGAAGAACTCAAAAGCCTCTTGATGAAAGTGAAAGTGGAGAGTGAAAAGTTGGCTTAAAGCTCAACATTCAGAAAACGAAGATCATGGCATCTGGTCCCATCACTTCACGGGAAATAGATGGGGAAACAGTGGAAACAGTGTCAGACTTTATTTTTTGGGCTTCAAAATCACTGCAGATGGTGACTGCAGCCATGAAATTAAAAGACGCTTACTCCTTGGAAGGAAAGTTATGACCAACCTAGATAGCATATTCAAAAGCAGAGACATTACTTTGCCAACAAAGGTCCATCTAGTCCAGGCTATGGTTTTTCCTGTGGTCATGTATGGATGTGAGAGCTGGACTGTGAAGAAGGCTGAGCACAGAAGAAGTGATGTCTTTGAACTGTGGTGTTGGAGAAGACTCTTGAGAGTCCCTTGGACTGCAAGGAGATCCAACCAGTCCATTCTGAAGGAGATCAGCCCTGGGATTTCTTTGGAAGGAATGATGCTGAAGCTGAAACTCCAGTACTTTGGCCACCTCATGTGAAGAGTTGATTCACTGGAAAAGACTCTGATGCTGGGAGGGATTGGGGGCAGAAGGAGAAGGGGACGACAGAGGATGAGATGGCTGGATAGCATCACTGACTCGATGGTCGTGAGTCTGAGTGACTTCTGGGAGTTGGTGATGGACAGGGAGGCCTGGCGTGCTGTGATTCATGGAGTTCATGAAGAGTCAGACACGACTGAGCGACTGAACTGAACTGAACTTTCAAAGTACTAGAGAAAAATGAAAAGAGATGAGTCCAAAAGAGGCAAAAAAAAAAAAAAAAAAAAAGAGCTATAGAGAAAGTAGGATAATTACAAAATACAAAATTGATCTAGATAAAACATTTCAGTGATTACACTGAAATGAAAATAGACTAAATGCCTCAGTTAAAAGTCAAAGATGTCAGACTAGATTTAAAATATCTAGTTAAATGCTTTTTTAGAAGAAACACATCTAAAATATAAGAATCAAAGAGTCCAAAGTACAGAATGAAAAAAGATACAACAGGCAGATCTGAAACATTCCTGCGTTCATGACTTTAGTTTCCTGTTTGGATCTTTGTTAATTCTGCTACTCCTCTTGACTTCTTAAATTAATGTTTAACTCATGAATTTTTAGCCTTTCTTCTTTCTTAATATAAGAATTTGAAACATAACATTTCCTCCAAATAATACTTTACTTACAGCCTATACATCTTGCAGGAGGGGTGAAGGATTTTTTTCAATTTTTTATTTTCTATTGGATATACCAAATAAACAATGTGACAGTTTCAGATGGACAGTAAAGGGACTCAACCATACATATACATGTATCCGTGCTCCCCCAGACTCCCTTCCCATCCAGGCTGCCACATAACATTGAGCAGAATTCCCTGTGCTCCTTAGTAGGTACTTGCTGGCTATCCATTTCAAATACAGCAGTGTTTACATGTCCATCCCAAACTCCCTAACTACCCCTTCTCCCCAGAGAAAGTTTTTTTTACCTATATATGACTGCTTTGAAAAGTGTTGAATGGCAGGGAGATATACTCGTAATAATACATTGTCAAATATAAAAATCTAATAGCAAAGTGTGACCGTGATTCTCAATATTCAAAGAAAGATATAACCATACCTATTTATATTGTATATTCACAGGAAAAGGATAAGAAGGAAACACACTAAAATATATGCAGCTCTAGAAACTCAGGATAGGAGGGTTACAAGTATTTTTAGCTTTCTTTATACATTCCTATATTTCTATAATGAATGTGGGTTATTTTTATAGCCAGAAAAGAATTACAAAAAAAGAAAAGCAAGCAATACTTATAGAATTGATAATTTAACATGAAAAAGTATATTAGAAAGGGGGACCAGTCTACTCACGTCGTCTTCAATAAGCAGTGTTGCAGTTCCCATTGCTCTTCTACCCTCAAGGTCATGAGCAGCAGGGAGACAAGGAATGTGCCCCTGACAAGCTTGTCTCCTATGCCGGGTGGCTCAGAGCTGGCCTCTGCCTGGTTTTGTGATCTCGTGTGCCTCACTGCTACGCAACATGCAATCTCACTCTCCTCTTTCTCTGAGACGAGATGTGGGGAAGAGAGGATTCTAAAGGTTATAATCAGGTCTCAAAATTGAGTTCTGGAAAGAGTAACCCAAGGTGCTCTGGGAATGTGAATGCCTAGCAAGGTACATGTGCAATTTCTTATCAAAGCACCCTACTTGCATGTTTCCCTTTTGAGCTAAATCTGTTCCTCCCCTAGCTGGGCTTTCTATCAGAGAGAGAAAGAGAAGAAAAGGAAATGGCTTTTCCCATGAAGTTCCATGAGGATGCACTGATGACACTGGAAAAGCTTTCCCTCATTCATCTACTCACTGTTGACTTACACGATTATGTCTCTTCATCTTCGGAAGAGAGAATAATACTGAATTCCTCTGAAGTCCTGAGAAGAGAAATGATGTGTTAGAAATGGTAATATCACTGAATTACCATTCTTTTACCATGTGGTCAAATCACCATGTGGATTCTTCCATCGAGGTGGCTCAGAGTCCATCCATCCATCCATCCATCCATCCATCCATCTATTCATCTATCCAGCCAATCTAGTGAATATTTGTATAGAAACAATTATGCACCATGCAGTGTCAGTTGCTGCAGAGAAGGGAATAAGATATAATCCTTGCCCTTGAGAACCTCATGAGCAAACAAAAAGAGGCATGTACAGAGCCTATTATAGTACAAGTTAGACTAAGTGCTAATGTTTATCATCTCTATGTGAAATGCCAAGGAAGAGATAAGTGTATAAATAATTTCCCCTGCCTTAGAGTGGCTGGCTGATCCTCTCATTGGGGATATAACATGTAAGCCTAAGAAACAGTTACTTGACAAATCCTGCTGATATTCCCATGAGTGACCTTGGACTCAGAGTTCAAGAACAAGCTAAGGAAGGTGTCCTCCCTGTCTCGGAGATGTGCTTTCTCCATGTGCTTGGAAGCAACAAAGGTATTTCTGTGAAAATGTGCATCTCCTCTGTGTGTGGGCCAGCCTGCTGGCATGTGTTTTTATAAACTGTTTTCATCAGCTTCTCGCCTGCTTAACTGAAATTCCCAGACCTCACGAGACCCATCCCTTAACCAGGATATAGCTTAATTCTGCGTACGACTGACAAGGGTGGCCTTTAAAGCAATCACAACAGCAGGTGGATGCCCTAAATGTCCCAGGAGCCCATTTTTCCAGACCAGCACTGACCCAAAGAACTTTCTACACTGATGGAAATGCACTGTCACAACTGTAGGCTCTAGCCCGGGCAGAGAGTGAGCGCTTAGGATGTGGCCAGCAAGACTGAAGAATGGGATTCTTCATTCTGTCTTATCTTAATTTTAATAAATTTGATCCAAATACCTTAATTTTAATTCAGTCAAGTTTAAATCATGGCTACTATACTGAATAGCAGTTTCTCGATCATGAAGCTGAAGGACATGTAAAGGACATGTGAAGAGGTATCCTGGGAATTCACAGAATCACTCAGCTCCCAAAGTAGTAAAACTGGATCTCTACTCTCAACAGCCAGATAGACCCACACCACAGAGTCCAACCTCTCATCTCTCTCCACCCCACCCACAACTGCAATCTAGTGGTTTCTAAAGGTTTTTTACTCTGGTGGAACAAAGGACTCATATGACCACTTAACGCAAATTACATTAGCCTGAATCTTAACTCCCTGATCTTGCCTTTGCCAATTCAAGACTTTTCATCAGAGTGAATAGAAAGATCAGGACACTCTCAGTGGCACATCAATAGATCCTGGGATGGGGCCCAAGAGTCTGAATTGTTAAAAATATGTCTAGGTAATTCTTCCGTGCTGCCAGATTTAGAAGCCATGTTGCTTCAAACCAGAATCAGAAACACACTAGAGAATTTATTGAGCATTTCCTTACACAACAAATATTTATTGAACATATGATATGAGCTCTGCCTTAGTATAAGTTAGGGAATTAGCAGTGAACAAGACGGACAAGATTGCTGTTATATAATCCAGTGTAGGAAGACAAAAATCAATAAAGCTATAAATCAATAAAATGATCATTTCAAGAAAAGAGTGTTTATCAACATGCAGGAAAATAGTATAATGAGATAGAGATTGAAGAGGTTTGGAAGCTGCTTTAAACTGAAGTTGGGGAAGTTCTCTCTTAGGAAGTGACAATAAAGCTGAGAATTGAAAGGTGCAGAGTTAATTATGCCGAGGTCAGGGGGAAAAGCATTCCTGGCAGAAGGAACAGCAAATGCAAAGACATTGGTGCAGGAATAAGCACTGAAGTCTAGAAAGAAGGCCAGTGTAACTGAGCCTAATAAACAGGATGAGAATGGAGGCAAGGAAGACTGGGTCAGACCATGTAGACAGGGCTCAGATTACATCCAAGGCAAGCAGCCTATATTTTACTCTGTTACGTGTTTATACACCATTAACAAGATTTAAGCAAGAGGGCAAAGTAGCAGATTTACACTCTTAAGAGGTTATTTGGCCTGTTAGGTAGAGAAGGCAGTACAGTAGGGAAAGTTGGACACACAGAGAGAGGAGTTATTGCTGTGGGCTAGGCAGGAGATGATGATGGATGAGGGCTGTAGCAAAGGACGTGGTGAAGTGATTAGATTCTGGGATATATTCTGAAGTTAGAGCTAATAGGGCTATGGCATTGAATGTGAGATAACAACTGGGGAGGGGGTAAGGAATAAAAGATAAATGATTCTTAAGTTTTAACCTGAGCAACTGGGTAGATGATGGAGTCATTTGCCTCACACAAGAATCCTGGGGGAGAAATAGGCTTTGGAGGGATGCCAAGACATGCAATTTGAGGTGTCTATTAGACATCCAAGCAGAGATGTCACGGAGACAGCTTCCTTAGGGGAAAGATGAGGGCTGGAAAGACAGAGCTGGGAGCCATGAATATGTAGGTGGTATGAGACTGAAAGAGATTACCTGGAGAAAGGGTGGAGAGCAGGGGTGCAGAGATGGGAGAGGAGAGGAACAAAGGGAAGAGAAGAGAAGGAAAAGGAAGGGAAGACAAGAGAAAAACTCTGAAGATTCCATCCCAGGGGAATCTAACATTAAGATGTTGGGCAGATGAGAATGAAAAAAAAAATAACAGTATGGTAGTTAGGATGAAAACCAAGAAAACATGGTCTCCTAGGACCCTAGGGAAGAAAGTTTTAAGAAGGTGGGAGGGGTCAACCGTGACGATACTGCTGTCAAGTTTTTTAAGACGGAACGGAGAACTGGTCTCTGGACTCAGTAAGTGGTCTCTGGATTCAGTAAGTGGAGTCAGTGGTTCCCCTCTGATAGAGTTGGGAATGAGGACTTGGGGGAAAATGGAAGCTGAGATGATAGAGGCAGTGATAACTCACGATGCTTGAGGAGATTTACCTTAAGGAGAGGGGCTTTCCAGGTGGCGCTAGCGGTAAAGAACCTGCCTGCCAATGTGGGAGACGTAAGAGATGAGCGTTCAGTCTCTGGGTCAAGAAGATCCCCTAGGAGGAGGGCATGACAGCTCATCCCAGTATCCTTGCCTGGACAATCCCATGGACAGAAGAGCCTGGCGGGTTACAGCCCATGGGGTCGAAAGGAGTCGGACACGACTTAAGTGACTTAGCACACAAGCACACGGGCACTCTAAGGAGAAACAGATCCAGGTACCACGGTTGTGTGGGGATGTAGGTCAAGGGGACATTTGTTTGTTTTTGTCTTGAAGATGAGCTGTGTCAAGTCAGATGTACATATCCCCGTGAGGACGATCCTGGAGTCAGAAAGCTTTTGAAGATACAGAAGGATGAGCCAGTCTCCCTGTCCTATGAGAAATCAGTCTGTGGTCATCGGCAGAGCCCTCAGAGACCACCGCTTGTGAGTGAGTCATACGATGAGAACTACTCCTGTGGACACTCTTCGAGTTTCCATGTGTGAGTCTAAAGGGTAATTTTAATTGGATTGGATAATGGGAATGTGGCCACTAACAGCTTGACATCAAGAGTCTTTTAACAACTCTGGGTGGTGATTTCATCAGATGGTATGAATCTTACCACCCAGTGAGACATACCACTTATGATATGGCCCCTGGAGGGGCAGGGAACACTGGGTGATTCAAGGGTGTTCCCTTGAGTGAGCACCAAAAGTAAGGCGTCCCCTTGGACTTCCATCTGCCCCTGCAACTAAGTGCCAATCCCCACCCCCAAGATAACATGGACAGGGCTGCTTTTTAGAATGATTCCCCTACTCAGCTGGGGTTGCCTTCCTTCACCCAGACTTGTCCTTTTTGCCTCAGCTTCTCTTTCTGGCAGTAGACACTCAAGAGGCTGCAGGGACTCGATATGGGAGAGCTGGTTCCTTCATCAGCCTCTTCCTTTCTCCTGAGTTGCTCTGCTGTAAGAGATCAAGAGGAGACGGGTGGGTGGAGATGGAACCAGGCACACTACACACATCAGTATGGATACATTGCTGCAGAGCCATGTGTCTGAGATGATTCATTTAAAGGGACAGACTATTTCTGCTCTCTTCTCAAACCCCAAAGCACAGGAATTTTAAAAAATAAAGACCACCAAAGACCTGATAATGCCCATGATGGAGCACACTGCTTCCCTCCAGACCGAGGACAGCAAGGCACTGGGCAATAGATCCAGATTCAGCTATGGAGTCCAGTTTTCCAGGAAGCAATACATGTTACTTTCTGCCTTAAGCGCAGAGGTCTGCTTTATAAATGCATCGTGGCTGCATTCCCAGCCCACCCTGAGAGCAACTGCCTTGGCCTTGCCAAAAAACACCAGTAATCCGTGCTGGTGAGTGCACACTCCCACACTGGGATGCCCAGGCTGAGAAGGGATGTGCCATTCTAGAGTCACTTAGAGGGCCACAATGCTCAGAGCCATCTGTGGTTAAAATAGAGGTTGCTTACTCGAAACAGAGTGCTTTAGTGATTGCTTTTATTCTAGGAAGCCATTTGGGCAAATACTAGAAAGCACAGCTATGTGGTGCCCTGCGGTGGTACTGCCTTCGCTTTGGTTTCACACCAGCTTGTGTTTGAATGAGAGAGCTCTGGTGGAGACTGGGAAACAATAGAAGGAAAGATCAGATATCATCATGTAAGCGTTAAATAACTCGCAATGCCAGGAAATGACATTGAGGCAAGATGTCAAAGGAATAGCCCTGTGCTGACAGATTCTGGTCTGAAATCTTGCTGGGCTTTTGTTTTTTCCTATTCTTGAGGGACCTCGGTGGGGAAAGCATTGCTATAGAAGTCTAGAGCAGTTGATGTAATAATTTATTATCAACACCATTTGAAATAGAGATTTGCCCATGGTTTGTGACTAATAATGGGCTTCCCTGTGGCTCAGCTGGTAAAGGATCCACCAGCAATGTGGGAGACCTGGGTTTGATCCCTGGGTTGGGAAGATCCCCTGGTGAAGGGAATAGCTACCCACTCTAGTATTCTGGCCTGGAGAATTCCATGGACTGTATAATCCATGGGGTCACAAAGAGTCGGACATGACTGAGCACTCTTCACTTTCACTTGTGACTCAGAATAATAACATGGTACCCATCATGCAAATGAATTACCTTTGCATCATCACCTTACACTCAGGTATATTAATTCCCTGGGCTGCCGTAGCAAATTACCACAAACATGGTGGTTTCAAACAATAGAAATTTCTTCTCTCACAGTGCTGGAGACCACAAGTCTGGAAGGAAGGTATCAGCAACTTTACTACAAAAGTCCAAGGGAAGGTTGAGTCTTCCTTGCCTTTGAGGACTTCAGCTTCCAGTGGCTGCTCTCTGCCTCGGTCTTCGCCGGTCATCTTCACTCTGTGTCTTGCTGTGACAGTTATCTCCCTCTCCTTTCTCTTATAAAGACACCGGTCATTGGATTTAGGGCCTTCCTTTAAAGCCAGCATAATTTCATCTTAAGATCCTAAACAAATTATATCTGCAAAGACCCTTTGGTATTTGCAGATCAGTTCACATTCTGAGGTTTCAGATGGACAGAAATTCTGGAGGGTAGATACTATGGAATCTAACACAAAAGAGATGAGGCAAATGGTGGTGAACTAGAATACAAGATTGCATATGAATTCCAGAAGACACTGGTGATGAGTGATGGGTATGCAAAGGAGGAAGTACTCCCACTCAGCAGATCCAGAGGTGATAGGTGGATAAAGTCATTGGAGAAAGAAGCCTTGAGGCATGATTTTGTAAGATGGGGCATTTCTGGAAGAGAAAAACCACATGTAGAAAAATAGAGAAAACAGAGGCTGTTTGGGGAGCATGGGGGTTCTGCTTACTGCACTATTTTGAAGAAAAATCATTGGCCACTTTCTACATGACCCTGAACATTGATTACAAGCATCCAGCATAGAACTTTACACATATCAGAGAGCTGGTTGAGATTTGGTGACTGATAACATGGAGATGCTTAACTCTGCCTCTCCTACTCAAATTCTCGAGTTGCTAAGCTAACCTTTGTGATCATACACATTATCCTTTGCCAACATGCACTAAATAGAATCAATGTAGTGATTAATTACTTAATTCATATAAGAAGCTAATTAAAGTTGAGTCTAGAAGGGTAACATGGCCCTAATGACTAAACTGGCTAATTGTTTCCCACATTCCTGGAACAAATTCCTACTTCATCGTCCTTCTTTCATGCAATGAATTGATGGTTTACAAGGCACGGGGCCCTGACTAGGGAAATCACTAATGAGCAGCGTGGACTGGCCCCTGCTCTGTCCTATTCACAGGACATGTCACCCTAATGCCCACATGGCACCTACCAGTGACCGCAATGTGAAGTCACATTTCCTTTCATACCCAAGTTACGATGACTCTGGGCTCCTACCTGCCAACTTACTAAGGGTGTCCTTCAACAAATATTCCAGAACAGTCACTTGATCTGCCTGCCTCGGTTAGTGAATCGGTCCTCCTTGACCTTTTGTTGCTAACTGCTTACCCAGGGGGATGAAAACTCAGGCCAGATGGAAACTCTCAGCCTGACTCCTACCCGCTGCCTCTAGACCATGCTGCCTGCAGGAGAAGGAACCTGGGGGACACGGCCAGCCCCTTGGGGCTGTCCTAGCCTCCTGCCAAGACTACCCTCTGCTCCTGGGGGCCCCGCCCTCTGAGGCAGGGTCCAGCCTCTGTTCAGCATCTGAGGCCACACAGGGTTAAGGTTCTGCCTGGTTACCTAGTAGTTTGAACTCCATCTCCTCCACCTGT
The DNA here is from genome assembly GCA_935064755.1 of Tragelaphus eurycerus. Classification (NCBI taxonomy): domain Eukaryota; kingdom Metazoa; phylum Chordata; class Mammalia; order Artiodactyla; family Bovidae; genus Tragelaphus; species Tragelaphus eurycerus. The sequence goes on along the minus strand of CAKXYN010000034.1, from coordinate 1,492,159 downwards.
CCTCAGCCTCCTGTGGATGTGGGTGTTGTTTCTCAGCCCTCACTTGGCCGGTGTAATTGACAAAATGATCCCTAGTTGATCAATACATTGGCATCTCTGAGAATCACAGAAGGCTTCACCTTCACAGAATGCAAGGAATCTCATTAACCACTTGCTCCAACTTTCACTTTTTATAGAGATTAAATGATTTTTCCAAGGACATATACAGAAAAATATTTAATATTATGGGTGCCTAACTTTCAGTCTGTTGTATTAGTATCCTAGGGCTGCTCTGAGAGAGTCCACAAACCAAGAGGCTTAAACAACAGAAGCATATTGTTTCACATTTCTAGAGACTAGAAGCCAGAGGTCAAGGTGTGGGCAGGGTTGGGTTCTGCTGAGGTCTGCAAGGACACATGTGTTCATGTCTCTCCCCTGGTTGCTGGCCACCTTGGTTTGTATTGCTGCTCCTGCTGCTAAGTCGCTTCAGTCGTGTCCGACTCTGCAACCCCATAGACGGCAGCCCACCAGGCTCCCCCGTCCCTGAAATTCTCCAGGCAAGAACACTGGAGTGGGTTGCCATTTCCTTCTCCAATGCATAAAAATGAAAAGTGAAAGTGAAGTCACTCAGTCGTGCCCGACTCTTAGTGACCCCATGGACTGCAGCCTACCAGGCTCCTCCATCCATGGGATTTTCCAGGCAAGAATACTGGAGTGGGGTGCCATTGCCTTCTCTGTGGTTTGTATTGAGTTGACCAAAAAGTTTGTTCAGGTTTTTGTTGTAATAGAAACCCAAACAAACTTTTTGGCCAAGCCAATAGAAGCATCAGCTCAGTCTGTACCTCCATCTTCACAGATTTCCCCCTTTGTAAGGACATCACTCAGATTAGGGTTCACCCTCCTCTACTATGCTGGAGGAGAAAGTAGCAACTCCCTCCAGTATTCTTGCCTGGGAAATCCCATGGACAGAGGAGCCTGGCGGGCTACAGTCCATGGGGTCACAAAGAGTTGGACACAACTGAGTGACTGAACACTCCTCCAGTATGATCTCTCATCTTATTACATCTGCAATGACCCTATTTCTAAACAAGGTCACATACTAGGGATGGGGTTAGGACTTTGACATATGAATTTGGAAGGCTGGGGACACGTTTCAACCCATAACATCTGTCCTCACTCACATCAGAGCATGGGGCGCGTGGGAGTCATCTCCCCATGCAATCGGAGTCTGTCAAGACACAGGATCAGGAGTTCTGGGAAGCAGACACAACTGTTTTTGGCAGAGGTGATCTGTGTTTACCTTAAAACATATGTTGACTTTCCAAACAAACTCCATCTTCTTACTGTCCCTGAAACCACTTTGTAACCCAAATGTTCAATAAGGGCTCATCAGCATGGATGCCTCTTAGGAAATCCAGGGTATATAAGTAGGATGGGGGCGTCAGGACCTCTTAGCTCTGGTAGGGACCAGCCAGCACAGACCCGCTCTGTGGCTGCCCACTGTTATTCCAGCCTCGCAATAAGAGCCTCCCCCAGAAGCCACTGGCATTTATTTAGAAACTAATTGTGCTGTGGTTTGGGACACAAAATGGAAAAAGATCAGTTCACATTGCAATCCATCTTGGAATGAAATGGCTGTTGTGGCACCAGAAGAAAATTGTTCCATTAAGTCAAAGGCAAACCTCAGTTCGAAGAATGGAAAGGCCAGAGCCTTGAGATGAACGTCTCTGTGTTTCAGAACCATCGCGGCATGTTAATAGCCCCGCTGACATCACAATGCCTGTGTCCTGTTGCCTGGAGAACTCCTTTACCTTCCCTCCCTTTCCCCTGTTAATTCTCAATTATCCACAAACATTTTAATGACAGCAACCTTCTATTCTCAGACAGTCTGACCCTCGTCTTCTAAGAAAGCTATGCCTTCCTTTCTAACATTTGGACTGTCTTCAACCTTTGAACTGCACTGCCTTTAAGATCTGGATCCCTCCTCCAACAACCAGCAGAAAATCTTATAAGACACCCGTCTTACTGCACACATGTATCTGATTTCCCTTGGGAGCCTTTTAAAATGCTGGGCTCCACCCCAGGCCTACTAAATTGGAATCTGCATTTTAGGATGCCCCCAGGAGCAGAATGGCTTTCCCACGTGGCGCTAGTGGTAAAGAATCTAGAGACATGGGTTTGATCCCTGGGTCGGGAAGATCCTCTGGAGTAGGGCATGGCAGTCCACTCCAGTATTCCAGCCTGGAGAATCCTATGGACAGAGGAGCCTGGCGGGCTACAGTCCATAGGGTCACAAAGAGTTGGACACGACTGAAACAACTTAGCATGCATGGATGCAGGGCAGAATATATCCATTCTCCCAGGGTGAGGGCTGGGTGCAGACTCTCAATAGATAATTGTCAAATCAGTGAATGGATCCATATCTCTCAAGCACACACTCCATCCTCGGCTGACCACCACTAGTGGTCATAGAATGCAAACTACTATTAATATGAATTATTCATTTCCCAAGACCCGCTTAGTTCTCTGCAAAACAATCAATATTTCGATATGACACAAAGAATGGTCCATCTGCATTTCTGAATCAAACACAAACTTTTTTTTGATCTTCCACTGTTTGGGATTCTCTGTGTCATTGTTTTAACAACTCAATTAGGATTGCTAAAGTTAATTCAAACTTTTTATAGTTTTTTTCATTGAGCATTAGAGATTGCTGACCCTGAAAGGAAACATCAGGATCATGGAGACCAACCTCACTCATCAGATGAGGATACCAACATATTCTCTTCCTTCACATTAGTTACAAGGCCTAAGGTATCTATCTGTTTGTTGTTGCTTTCAGTCGCTCACTCAGTCATGTCTGACTCTGCAAACCTGTGGATTGTAGCCCACCAGGCTCCTCTGTCCATGGAATTTCCCAGGCAAGAATACTGGAGTGGGTTGCCACTTCCTTCTCCAGGGGATCTTCCTGATTCAGGGATCAAACCCATGTCTCCTGCATTGGCAGGCGGATTCCTTACCCCGAGTCACCTGGGAAGCCTCTCTCTCTCTATCTATATGCATAATCTCTGGGACCGTGGGTCTCATCTACTCACCCTCCCTATGGATATTTTTCCTGGGCTGCTCTTCCTGGGCTGTTCCTTTTTTCTCCCTTGGGTTGTCCTCTGTGGTCCCTGACCACCACAGGAAGCTTCCAGACAATATAGAAATGCTGGTGCTGAGGTTCCTGGAGCTCCCAACTTCCCTCGTATTCCCACAGGCCTAGATGGTTGCTGTGGATGTCTGGAGAAGAGTTCATTTTCCCCAAGAACACTGACAGGGGGGAAAAAAAAAAACCCCACATCATCTGTAGTGAGTAGGTCTGTCCATGAGGTGGTGTCGTTAGCACAACTGAAGCAGGTCAGGGCATAGAGGGAAGCCAATCAGATTGATCTTGAAATAATAAACCCATGCCACCTCCGCATACTCCCATCCCCATATGTGACAAACACCTGCCTGGGCCCCTAGGGTGTGGATGATTTTGCAAAGAGGCCTCTCAGCTCCCAGGCCAGCCGCCTGAGCCTAGAGAGCAGCCCAGGCCAGGGGACATGTGAGAAGCCATGGGCACGTTGGCTGTGTTCAGGGGACGTGAGAGCAGTGTTCCCTCCGTACCTGGCCACCCCTCCTTCTTCCTGGGCCAGTGGGGTTGTCTGCTGTGGTCATTAATTGCTTGGGAAAGCCTTCCAGCTGACACACGAAGCCTGGCACTGAGGCTCCCAGCACTCTGGGCTTCCCTGGCAAGCTCCTTCTGCCCTTTCAACACACGCCTGGAGGTTCCTGCTGGGCGGAGTCCATCGAGACAGGATAGTCAACAAAAGCACCCCACATATGGAAAAAATCCCTAGACCCCACTTTTTGTGAGCAATTCCTGCTGGTGTCTGAACCATGCTGAAATAAATAGTCCCTCTTTGCGTGGTCTTGAAGGAGAGAAAAGATGCTGTGAAAATCACTTACTGGTGACGCCTTCTCTGGGGTCAGTCTTGTTTTCCAATATTAGGAAGTTCCATTCCTATGTGGAACAAGTACCTAGTGTCTTCACCAGAGAGAGGGGACTGCAGACTCGGCTGACTCTCTCTGCTACAGGCCAGACGTTTTATGTTGTCACCGTCTGTTCATCAAAGACCCTGTTGTCCTGGGACTTCACAGAGGGACAGGTGAGGCTCTGAAAGGGGGAGCTTTGATACTTCACTGGGGTCACACATGTGTCAGCCACAGAGGCAGGGCACACCCAGAGCTCAGGCTTTCTTTGCTGTATTACCTGTTGCATGGATACTAAACAAGTGTGGTTTTTGAATGGAAAGTCATAACAGTTATCGAATAGCGCCCCTTAACACCTGGGTGGTCCTTTACGTATACAAAATGCTTTTCCATTGCCCAAGACCTGCTGAGACAAATCCTAGCACTGAGGTCCACTCCTCTTGGGTTCTGGCTCTCTCCTTGGCCACCTCTCCCACCGTGGCCTCAAGCCATGGATCTCCCCGCCGGGCTGGGCCTTGCTCCCCCATTCATGGCAAATCTGATGATTAATCGATACTGGAAGGCTGCCACCCATGCCCATTCCCTGGGGGGTTCTGGGGTCATAGATCCTGGGTGGGCCTGAGAAGGTGGGCACCAGAGGGGAGCAGCACCCTGTAAGCAAATTTGGCCTGTCTCTCAGGGCACCCAGGGCCAGCCTTGGCTGGTGCCCAGCAAAACATCAGTGATGAGAGCACCACTAGGCAAAGCCCAGCTTCCTTCCTCACCCGCCAACAAATGTGGTCTTTTGGCTGAAGCCCTTTAATTGGGAAATTAAGTCTTATGTGTCTAATTCCTAAGTTAAATTGGACTCAAGAGCAAATTGGATCTACATTGAAGAGGAACCAGAAATCTAATAAGTTCTGGGGTATGCTGAGCTTCCTACATCATAGTAATAATAATGGCTGACATTTTATTAGGTTCGTACTGTCAACCAAGCTCTAAGTGCTTCACTCTACCAATTTCTTTCTTCAGAATCCTGGCAAGCACATACTACATGTGCCCAGAAAAATGAGCCATAGAAAGATGATGTGACTTGCCCAAGATCCCACAGCTAGTAATGGAGGAGGCTGAATTTGAATTCATAACCATTATTTGGTACCAAATAATGACCCTTGAGCTCCCATAACCATGCTGGCAGTTGCCTACACATTTTTGAGCTCCTCTGAGTTCCTGTTCAGAGAAGGCAATGGCAACCCACTCAAGTACTCTTGCCTGGAAGATCATATGGATGGAGGAGCCTGGTAGGCTGCAGTCCATGGAGTCACTAAGAGTCGGGCACGACTGAGTGACTTCACTTTCACTTTTCATTTTTATGCATTGGAGAAGGAAATGGCAACCCACTCCAGTGTTCTTGCCTGGAGAATCCCAGGGATGGGGGAGCCTGGTGGGCTGCCGTCTCTGGGGTCGCACAGAGTCGGACACAACTGCAGCGACTTGCAGCAGCAGCAGCAGAGTTCCTGCTATCCAGGGGGATCTCAACTGAGATCCTGCCCTTGGAAGAAGCTCCAGAACAAACCAATCTCTAGGGAGAAAATCAGGTGAGAAGTACTGTTAGTGTCAGGCAGCCCATCATGAGTCTTGGACTCCTTCTTCTTTCTCTCTTTCCCATCCTTCCTCCTGAATCCTTCCTGCCTTGTCTGTCTTTCAGCTAATCAATCCCAGTGTGGCCAGTTCAAAGAAGGAGCCCCTAGGTCATGGCTCTATGTTTTGTGGAGTTTTGTTTATTTTCAGGTCAGCAGTGGCAAGAATGGGGCAGCACCCATCCCAAAGGACCATATCAAAGTACAGTCTTTGTCCTAATCCCTTCAGGTGGCTATAATTAAATACTACAGACCTATTGGCTTACAAAGAGCAGAAATCTCTTGCTCACAGTTCTGGAGGCTGGAATTCCAAGGTCATGATTTCAGCATGTTGGGTGAGGTCCCCCTTCCAGGTCACAGACTTCCCATTGTGTCCTCACATGGCAGAAGGAGCAAAGGAGTTCCTTGGGGTCTGGTATAAGGGCACTAATCTCATTCATGGGGGCTTCACCCTCAGGACCTGGTCATCTCCTCCTAAGCCCTATCCACTAATTGTTGTTGTTTAGTCGGTAAGTCATATCTGACTCTTTCAAGACCGCATGGACTGTAGCCTGCCAAGCTCCTTGGCCCATGGGATTTTCCAGGCAAGAATTCTGGAGTGGGTGGCCATTTCCTCCTCCACAGGATCTTTCCAACCCAGGGACTGAACCTGCGTCTCCTGCATTGGCAGGTGGGTTCTTTATCACTGAGTCACCAGTGAAGCCAAAGCTGATAGTCCACCTACTAATTCTATCAGCTTTAGGGGTTAAGAATTCATGGTATGAATTTGCAGGGAGCCTTAAACATTCAGACCATAACATTCCATCTTCTCTCTGCCCCCCTGACTTGGATCCCAGCCTGTAGCCTACACAGGTGGATTGTATTATGTCTGCCCTAATCTTGGCAATATGGCCGTGTGATTGTTTTTTACATTGGTCTTTTTGGCCCCAGCACACAGGAAATGAGGATAATTGAAGCTGAATGTGAATTTGCCAGGAACACAGAATACCCTCTAGTGCATGAGCTCAGTCTGACAGATGCTGTCAATCTAATTAGAGGGCTTTAATTATTAAAGCTCCCAACCACTGGCAGCAGCAGGTCACCAACTCACCACGCACAAGTGCTCAAGTGACATAGGATTAGGACCTGGTGGGCTCACATCTGGCTGTTACTATGGATCTCAAATTTGTTTGGTCAAGTCTCATCTCCATCACAAAGCCCCAGTGGTCCTTTCTAGGCCTGGGCCTACAGACAGAGCTCTGAATGGGTCGAGGTCCTGGAATCTGGACCTGCCTCTGCAGTTGACTCTTGGGGTCTTTGGTCAGTCCTTTTTTCTTCTCAGTGCCTCTACAGACCCACCTGTACTGTGTGGCTACAAATATTTGCTTAGGATCATTTTAGCAGCTGTGAAGTGTCCTGGGATCTTTGAATGAAAGACGCTCTATTAAAGCTTATGAACCAAGTGACGACTCTGGCCCCATCCACACAGCAGAGCTCTGCAGGAGACAGACTGGGCCCATTCATCCTTCATACAGGCCTAACTTTATCCCAAAGCCTCACTGTTGGCCAGCGTAGCAGGACTTGACAGAGAACGGAGCGGTCCTCATGCTTTCAAAGTGCCCTCTATTTCGTAGGACTGCTTTTTTTTTTCTTCCTTTCATTTTTTCTTTTTTTTAACCATTACCTAGTAGTCAAGGAAAAAACAGCTATGCAAGAAAAAAGACAAATCATGATAGGAGGAAGCCCTTCACAAGGGAGATCTGCTGATTAGGCCATTAAAAAGGTCAAGAAGGTCATTTTGCCTGGAGTTTGAATTTCTACCAGCACATTGGACACTTGTACATAAGTATCAGAGTGCCATTTTTGCATGTATTTTTACAGACGTGTGTTTTGTTTCAGGATGTCCACTGTACAGGAGAGTAGAACTGAGATGAGAGTAGGGTGTGTAGGGCCTGCCGGGGTTAAGTGTGAGTATTTTTGCTTCTCCAACATGGCCCCCCTGTTGCAACCTACGACTGTTTTGGAGCTGCAATAGTGTGGTCTTGGAGCTCACATCTCTAGGCTCCCTGAATCCCAGGACCCTCTCTCTACCTCCCCACCGCTGCTCTCCTCCAGGAACGTGTTACTGGCTCAGTTGTGTCCAACTCTTTGCTACTCCATGGACTGTAGCACGCCAGGCTCCTCTGTCCATAGGATTCTCCAGGCAAAGATCCTGAAGTGGGTTGCCATTTCCTCCTCCAGGGGATCTTCCAGACCCCTGGATGGGACCCACATCTCTTATGTCTCCTGCATTGGCAGGAAGGTTCTTCACCACTCGTGCCAATGTCGATACTCAGAGGTTAATTCCTTGACAATCTTGTCTTCAATAGCCTTTCCCACTTAGTCACTTGCATATCATACAGCTTGTCTTTAGACTTTGGGAACCATTGACTGTTACTGATGTTGTGTATGAGCTGACAGATCTGTTTCCCTGTCCCTCCAGCATCAGAATAGAGACTCCATGAGCAGGTACCTGGTCTGCCACCCTCTCTGTTGGATCCTCAACACTAGGTACCTGGCACTTGACAGTTTCTATATATAAATATTTGTTAAATGAATCAATGAATGGACAAACTAGAAACCTTTGTTATGGATTCCAAAAGGTTGCCAGTGAACTTCATCTCTCAAACCTGATGGTGTTGGGCATCCCATTTGGACCCCCTCAACCGATGGGCTGGTTTGCAGCATCCCAGTCACCAGGAAGCATAGGGCTTGCCTGTGGCTAGTAGACCAGGATACCTGGCGTGAGGCAAGAATGAACCTCCAAAAGTCATCAGAGAATCCTACTGGGCCACGGCTAGCTGGGAGCTAGGGGAGCAGGAAGATCTTGATATGAAGCATAGAATAGAAAGTGGAGAAACCAGGAAAGAGGGAGAGCCTGGAGGGGTTCCCAGATCCATGGGAACATGGGTCCTTTGTGGACGATCTCTGCAGTTTGGGTGAGCAGGTCAAAGAGCAGTCAGGGTCTCCTGGTTCAGATACACAGTGATCGGCAACTGTTCTCTCGAAGGCCTGAGCTCCTGTGGCTGCTTCCCCATTTACTGCTGAGGACCTGAGGCCAGATCCAGGTGAGAGGGTTTTGGTAGGGAGGGGAGTGGAGGGGAGCACTCATTGCTGATTAAGCCTTTCTTGCAGCAGAGTAGAGGGTGGATTCAGAGGAGGGGCCGTTCTCATAAAGATCACCAGGGAGCTTGTTGAGCCGTTCAGAAAAGAGAGGATAAGAGCTGACAACATCAGAAAGGAGCAAGAGAAAGACATTCCTGCAAGAGGAATTACTGATTCAGAATTGGGAAAAAAAAGTGAATTAAACCAGATTAGATGGGTGGAATGGGGAAGAAGGAAGACACCATGAGCCTGAGAAATTTAAGCTTGGTCAGCTGCGCGGAGGCTGTCAGATGTCTGAGAACAGCAAGGCAGGGGTGGGCTGGGGAGGATGGTGGGCTTTATCTCAGGACAGACTGAGTGTAATAAGCTCACAGGCCCTCCAGAGAGATTTTTCCCCCATAAACAGATGGAAATATAGTCCTAGAGAATAAGAGAATGGAAGAAAGTGTATTATTTTGAGTAAAATGAGGCTTTAAAAGGAATCAAGACTTTTAGTGGAAGGAGAGGACAGCAGGAGGACCTTTTTTTTTAGATATTTTATTTATTTTTTTAAATAAAAATCTTATTTTATTTTATTAATTTATTTGTATTTTGGCTTCATTGCATGGCATGTAGGATGGTTCCTTGACTAGGGATTGCACCCAGCCTCCAAAGTGAAAGTGCCAAATTCTAACCATTAGACCACCAGGGAACTCTTTGTGAGGCCCGCCCCCCACCGCCACCCCCACCCCCACCCGCCACCTTTTTCTTTCTTTTTGGTCCACATTGCACAACAGGCGTGTGGGATTTTAGTTCCCTGAAGAGGGATAGAACTCATGCCCCCTGCATCAGAAGCACGGAGTCTTGACTACTGGACCACCAGAAACACCAACATTTTTAACCTGAATAAAACTAATACTGATTGCAGTAAAGCTTGAAGCTAGAGGACCACTTCCTTATTCACATGGAGGAGCTGGGATTTAATTTTTAAAGTGGATCCTGAGGTTTCAGAAATCAGCTTTGCTTTGCAAAGAGAATTCTGGAGTATCTTTAGAGGGGCAGAGACACACAGGTGACAAGCCAGAAGGGCCAAATCAGGAGAACATAGTTCTTCCCGGTAAAAAGGGGAAGAGTTCTCCAGCTCAGTGCCTCTGAACTCACCATGACCCCCTGCAAAGGTCATTTAAAAAAAAAAAACACATTTTATTAATGCTAAACAGGGAAGCAAAACCAAATTATGCCCCCAAGTAAAGATAACTGAGCGTCAGAGATGAAAACCCCAAGTAAAGATAACAGCGTCAGAGATGAAAACAAGACAATGCAGATCAAACCCTAGAGAACATGAACAAAACCAACAGAAAGAATTACTAACTTTGTGAATTAGAATATGGAACAAAAGGAGTCCTAAAAGAGCCTCCTGTCCTCTCCCCACCAAGAGAACCGAATAGTAACTTTAAAATGTGAGGCGAGAGAGTCACATTTCATAAGCCAGTGTCAACAGCCAGGAGAGAATATTCACGATGTAGCCTTGGGTCCCGCTGGCTGAGTTCTTGTAACAAGCTCTGCACCAGGGCTAAAAATATCAAGGCCTAGGAACGGTCAGGATTAGGGATGAGGCTCCCAGCCAGCGCTGGTAACTAGGAGATAGTCATGCGGGCTGCAGCAGGTGGAGGGCAGGGCAGGTCATGGCCAAAAACAGGAGGGGAAGCTGCTCAGGTCAGCCCCAAAGGCTCCAGTCCAGAGGCACGCTCATGGTCTTAGGTGACTTGGCTGCTGCTGGGGCTTCTGCCACTAGTTCCTGCCTCACAGGTCACCTCCAACTTCCCCCAGAAACTGGCCTTTTCCTCTTGAAACACAGCAGGGCCAGAGATTGGATGCTAATATTTCTTGAGGGTCTTAGGTGGGGGGGACCTCCAGGCAGTGTGGACCAAGAAATACAAGGGAGCTGATGGTCAAATGAGCTCAAGAGACAAGGTGTCTAAAACCTCCTCTGAATTCACATGTTCAGAAGCATATTCAAGGCTCTGAAGTGTTCTGCTGTTAAAACAAACAAACAAACCCAGTTTAATTGACCCCCTCCCCTAAACAAGCCAGAAAGCTAGAGATCTACAGAACATGCTTTATCTTCTCTGCCTTACAGTTATTATTCTGAACAGCGAGAATGGTAATATTCACAGTCACCAAATTTGGTTCGGTTGATCTGATAGGCTATGCCTGTCCCCTCTTGCTGCCAGATATTTCTTCCTCAAAGGTGCCTGTTAAAATTCCGAGGGAACAACTTTCTTCAAGGAGGTTATGTACGTAGGGATGTATGCTGCCTGGAATTTCTGAACGTCTCCCCTCCCAGGGAAGCCACAGTACTAAATTTCAATGTATTTATTGGACATCCTGTGTGTTCTGAAGCACTTTGACAGAAACCTGATTACTTATCATCTCTAACGGGAATACAGTGACAGGTAAGCCAAGCTAACTCCCTCCGAGGAGTGCAGTGAAACCAGTTTGGTTTACGGAGGAGTTAAATCAGAAAACTGAAGATTTAGGGTGACTATAGCCGCACTTTCTACAGCAGCTTCAACCAGTCAAGACTATGCCCATGGCTGCCTCGGAGGTTCCTCCCCCACTGATCCCTTCTCAAGTTTAACCTCTAATTACTTGACGAGGATGCTGACTGAACAGGTAATTTTATATTGGAAGACCTAAGGCTCATATTATTTTTCAGTTCCTTGCTAAGTTATCTGGTGAATATACTGTTGCCAACAGGATCAAATCCAAGTACCTTAGCTTCTCTTCACACTTGACAGCGATGCAGCTTTACAAGCTCTTCTCTGATCCCTTTCCTGCCCTGTGCTTCGTGTTCCTGCTCCCCTACAACCACCACCACTTCCCAAACAGGCTCTACTTCCTCCAGCCCCTGCCTTTCAACACTCACTCTGCCCTCTGTTCCTGGCTATGGTTTCCTTTCTCCATTGAAAACTTTGCCAGCATCCTAAGGCAGACCTAGTCACTCCTTCTTCTGGATCCCCCAGTCCTCTGTACTTCTAATTTAATTTTTGATGTGAGCTATTTTAATAGTCTTTGTTCAATCTATTACAATATTGCTTCCATTGCTTATGTTTTGGTTTTATGGCTGCAAGGCAATTTTAGCTCCCTGACAAGGTCTTGAACTCATGGCCCCCTTGCACTGGAAGGCAAAATCTCAACCTCTGGACTTCCAGGGAAGTTCTCCTCTGTACCTAGTTTTAGACAATATCGATGCTCTTGGAGTCCTTCGTGTACCTTCTGGAGCTTCTGAAAAGCAGGCTCCTGGTTCATCCACTGTGACACCCCATGGGCCTTGCCTAATGGCACGTAGACGATGCTTACAAAGCATTAATTGAGGGGATGATTCAGTTAGGACCTGTCTCTGACTGTGGAATTCTGGGTCTGTGTTGAGACAAGTGTACCAATCACCGGTCACCAGCAGTCAAGGGAGAGTGGCAAGAAGGAGGCCCCAGAGCTGGCACAGGCCTCACCAGGTGAGGGTGGGACAGCCCTGGGCCCAGTGGGTGCCTGTTGCAATCCCCAGGGAAAGAGTTATGAGATTTTTAGAAGATGCTTTTCAAAGGAGAATAGATTACAAGATGATGAGAAATAGTAGCTCAGGACTGCATTCAAAGCAAGTCATTCTGGATAAGAGACTGAGGAAGACAGGGCAAAGGACTATCCCTAGCCCTCCCTGCTGGGGTGAGGGCGTTCCTTCTGCACTGAGAGAGGCTCCTTGACTCAGGGGTCTCCTGGCTAGTGGGTCAGGCGGGGTGCACTCCCTCCATCAGCCTCCCTGGTATCGATGAGGCTTGTGTTCAACTTCTCCTGGATGGGGATGGAATGCTCTTAGTTGTTGACCCATTTTTCACTTACTTTTATGATGGTTCTTCTTCATATTTAACCTTCGATCTTTTGATTAAGATCACTAAAAGAGCCTAGTTCATTCTAAGTTCAGTCCACCCTGGTTATCTGTCTTCAGAATCCCTGGCCTCAAGGGAACTTAAAACATCCAGACGTTTAGCTTAGCTATACTGATGGCCACTAATGACTCCAGGCAAATAGGAAAGACGCTCAGCAAAGAGAGGTTGTATCTATTCCCTTCCTGAGATGATCCATATCAGGGAGTCAAACTAATCATTAAAATTATGTTTGTTCACAGAAGTTGCTTTATTTTTTTGACCCTAAAAGATCCAGCTGTGCACAGAAGGAGGTCACAGACCATTACACTCAAGAGGGACTTTGGAGTTTACTTAGCTCTTCCCATTTCATTTCACAAAGTGGAAAAGGAACAGTGGGGGAAGCGGAATTCAAACTTTCTAACAGACTTTATAGAATTTGGTAGCTCTTTCCCTTTCTAAAGCTGGAGAACTTAGGCTCAGCTTAAAGTGCTTGTAAATGGCTACACGTCCTGGACAGCAAATAGGAGGATGAGAACAGATGTGGGAAAAACACGCTGAATTGATGGACGCAAAAGAAGAGAGATTAGGAAAAAGCTGCTGAGCTGAGATTGCTGCTGCTAAGTCGCTTCAGTCATGTCCGACTCTGTGCGACCCCATAGACGGAAGCTCACCAGGCTCCCCTGTCCCTGGGATTCTCCAGGCAAGAACACTGGAGTGGGTTGCCATTTCCTTCTCCAATGCATGAAAGTGAAAAGTCAAAGTGAAGTTGCTCAGTAGTGTCCGACTCTTAGCGACCCCACGGACTGGAGCCTACCAGGCTCCTCCGTCCATGGGATTTTCCAGGCAAAAGTACTGGGGTGGGGTGCCATTGCCTTCCCCGGAGCTGAGATTAATACCACTCAAATAGAGTGAACAAACCCTCCAATAGAGGAAACACCGTAAAACACTGATGAAATAAAGGAAAACACCAGGTTACCCAGTCCTTATTGAAAAGTTCTAATTAACAGATCCAGTGGGAAGTTTGCAGGTCTTCACTGCGAATTCAGTAAATCTTCACTGAGCATCTGCTCTGCTCTAAGTCCATGGGGATGAGGGTGAAAGTGAGGCTGTCCATATGAATAAGGAGAAGAGCACACATTCACAGAGGGCGCTGGGCTAACTATTAGTGCATTTAATCTTAATCGTAATTCCCATTGTTTGCCCATTTTATAGGTAAAGAAACTGAAACTTAGAGCAGGGAAGTAACCAGGCCCCAGAGCTGGCAGGTGGTGCTGTTTCAGACTCAGGTCAGCGGGAGTTCTCAACCGTTGTGTCCAGTGACTCCCAGGAGAAAGATCCCTGAAACTTGTAGTCGGATGGGTGGGGTGCACGAGAGCAAGAGTCCATATGATAAGACGCCCCCCCACCTCAGTGGGATAGGGGACCATTAAGGAAGAGTCTTGGGAGGCTAGTACTAGCACAGGAGCTTAAAGAATGAGGGAGGAGACGGCCAAGTGCAGAGAAGTAAGGAAGTTTCTATACAGTAGGACCTTGTGGGTTATCCATTTTAAATAGAGCAGAGCATGCATGTCCAACCCCAAATCCAGTTTTCCAGAGAGAAGACGAATGCCTCTGTAAGGAGAAGTGAGCCAATAGTCCCAGGGGCCCTGGGACAGCTCAGCTGCCTGAGAGACTGTGCCAGGATAAACAGAAGCACCCTGCCTGGAGTCAAGAAATAACCAAATGGTGCTAGGGTCACACCAGTCATACCCCAGGGGCTCAGCTTTGGGCCGAAAACCAGTTTCACAGAGAATAGTCCTGCTGCCACCAGGATGAGGAGGAAGGGCTGCACCCTCCGGCGGAAACTGCTGGTGGCTCTCAGGGCTCAACCTCCTTGTAGCCTGGTCCACTGAGGCCTCCTCCGAGAGCCTGCTGGACATTGCTCTGGTACAGACCAGCCTGGGGCTGTGGAGGGCGGTGTGTAGTTAGACAGAACTCCCGAGAACCAGGAAAGTCACTGAAGACAGTGTCAAGCCAGCATACCTCCTCCAGAACATGGAGCACACTCCCTCTCATCCCTCCCACCATCTTCCATAGCCCACAGCTTTATTCAGCCTCAGCACCTGCAGAGGAGCAAGATGTGGCCACTAACAGACCTGGAAGAAAGACAAGAGGTGTGAGGAGAAGACTGGGCTCCATGGGTGCTGTTGATGCCTAGGGCTCTAGCAGAGCTGGCTCTTTGTGCAACGCTTTATGCTTTCTTAAAATCATGACTAACACATGGACACCAGTCAGCTGAGCAGTGCCAGGGCCCCTGGGAGCATTCGCTCATTTCTCCTTAGAGAGTGAGTCCTTTTCTCTCTTGAAAACTGGATTTGGGGATCAACATGTACACCAGTGAGGACATGTTGGATAACCTTGTTGGATAACCAACAAGGACCTCCTGTAGAGCACAGGGAACTCTGCTCAATGTGATGTGGCAGCCTGGATGGGAGGGGAGTTTGGGGGAGAATGGACACATATGTATGTATGACTGAGTCCCTTTGCTGTTGACTTGAAACGGTCAATCAGATATACTTCAATACAAAAGAAAAAGTTAATTTTTTTTTTTTTTAAAAAGCTGGATTTTCTCTTTCTCCATTTGTTTTCCTTAACCATCTCTACTGCTCCCATTCCTTTCTTCCAGATTCCTCCATCACCCTCTGGGGGACTCGCTCCAAGGCCCACAGCACCAGGCCCAGACTTTTGCCCTGGAAGGACAGCGCCCCTCTGTGGTCAGGGGCTGCCTCAATCTGAATTCGCTCAGAGACCTGGACCCATGCAGAGTCCCAGGGCCCCGTTCCAGAGCCCCTGACACAGTCCTGCTGAACCAGGAACTGCTTTTTAAATAGTGCTTCCAGGTCACTGTTTGATTAATGAAGTTTTAAAATCACTGCCCTGGGGACAGAGACCCTAGAAACTTTCACATCTCTGATCTTGTCCTCCGTCTCTCCCATGGAACCTTCTCTGGAAAGGGAAGGTGCTGAGAAGGTACCAGGCAGTGCAGGGCTTAGCCTCTCCCTATTTATTGTCTTGTCTACCCGTCTGTCTCGTCTGCTAGACCGTGGGTCCCTAGGATGGGAATCAGTTTCTACTTAGCTCTCCAGCCCTGTGTCCATGTGGGTCCTCCACCGCTGTTTGTGGGATAGATAAGTTGTTGATACAGCAAACCCTCCTCCTCCTCCTCCTCCTCTCTCCCCTCTCTTCTTCTAACCTTTTCTCCTCTCCTTTCTCTTGGGGGCCCCCTTGGCCTTGGGCACAGAACCCAAATGTTTTAAAAGATGGTTAATATTTAAAGGAAGAGAGTCAGGCATAGCCCAGGCGATGACTGGTTGCTCAACCTACAAACAAACCCACCTTCTTCTGTTCTTTCCTAAGCCAGCAGGAAGCAGCCAGGAGACTGTCACCACACAGCCACGCCAGGCCCGCCAGCCTCTCCACCCACGCAGCAATTGCGAAACGTTGCTGCAACCACCTGAGGCTATAAATAGTCTTTATTAAGAAGCCACATTGGGGACTGAGCAGGCCTGATGGGCGGCCCCTATTTGCTGCCCCTTCAAACAAGTGGAGAAAAAAATTTTAAGTGTCACTTACAAGAATCCAAACCTGGGGCCAAGCCTTCTAAGTCTACTTCGGAGTTCTGTCTGCCCACTCCCCTGCCCCCCGCCCCAGGTGCCAACTGCATTTTAGAGTCTCTAAGGCTTCCTGGTTATTGTTGGCCAATATGAAACTTCATCTTGCTGATGCAATGATCGTAATGAAGATAATGATAACGAAGTAGATTTTTAGGAGATTTTCCTTTCCTCCCACCCATTCCTATGGCCCCCATACTTGTCTCTAATCTCATGTGCAGAGACCTCTGTAGTGTTTTCCATACCAATTCATGCCCTCTGTCCCTCCAGTCTACAAGATCAATTCTCCCACACACTCCCTTTTTTTCATGGTCTTTCCCTGTTCAGAATTTTTCAGTGACTTCTTATTCTAGGCTTATACAGTAGCCTAGAATGTTTAAAAATGCATAACCTCGTTCTTAATGTATATACCAATTTACTACTCTAGATTCCGATAAAATATTAGGAAAGCTTATTTTCATTGTTCATCTTTTGGCAAGCACAAATAGCAGTTCTAATATTTTTTCCCTGTGGACGCCCCTGACAATGGCTGAGATTGCATCATTTTGCTGGGTCACCAAGGCCTTCTAAGACCTAGTCCCAGGTCATTCATTCATTCATACATTCAACATTTCTTAGTGACTGTGATGACCAGGCATGGGGCTATGCTCAGGGCATAATAATAAGTAATCAGAGCCCCAACAGATCAGGAGTTTACAGGCCAGTGGAAAAGGTAGACTCATAAATAAATAACTCCTGGAGAGACATATCTATCATCACAGTTGGCACAAAAGGAGAATAGGGAAAGGAAAAGGCTTCATGAGGACCACTTTGGCTGGATCTTGAGCTAGGTTTTCATTTCTAAAGTTTTTTCCTTCATCTGTGAAAATGGTGCAGATGGTCACCATCTCTACGATGGGTCCTTTGGGTTGTTTTTCCCAGGACGATGCCAAACTCACCATGAATCCACCCATGCTCTCCCTCTTGTGATCGGGGTCAGACATTTGTAAGATCTTTGGTCCATGTCTGAGGTGGTCTAAATTCAAGACTAGAACTTTCCTCTGCAGAATAGAACTTTTACTCAGTGCAGTGAACTGGTAGTGTTGACCTTCTAGCTCTATGCACTAACAGAATGAAATAATCATTCAGAGGAAAAGCATTGCATCCAGTTAGAAATGACAGTGCTCTTCATCTGCAGTGGGAAAAGATTTCTCAAGATCACAGCAATGAAATGAAAAACGTGAAGCGTAGCCCTGCAGGGATGTGGCCGTGGGGGCAGCTGACACCTTGGGAAACACAGTATGTAGCAGACAACAAGCTGGTCCGGAGTCAGAATCCGCAGTGCCGGGCTCAGCTCTGTACACCAGCCATCTTTCTGAAAAGCTCCCACCCTTTCTGGCTCACACAGCCCTTCTTATCAAAAGAAGGTACACGGTTCATTCACATCGCTATAACTGACTCAATTTCATTCCTTTTTATGGTTGAGCTAAAAAAAAAAGGTATAGTAATACATATATATGTAATCTAGAAAGATGGTATTGATGGACCTATTTGTAGGGCAAGAACAGAGACGTAAATGTAGAGAATGGACTTACAGACACAGGGTGGGACAAACAGAGAGCAGCACTGACATTTATACTCTACCATGTGTAGCACATGGGGCTTCCCTGGTGGTTCAGCTGGTAAAGAATCTGCCTGCAATGCCAGAGACCCGGGTTCGATCCCTGGGTTGGGAAGATCCCCTGGAGAAGGGAAGGGCTACCCACTCCAGTATTCTGGCCTGGAGAATCCCCATGGACAGAGGTGTCTGGCGGGCTACAGTCCACGGGGTTGCAAAGAGTTGAACACTACTGAGTGACCAAGCACATGCGTAACACAGATAGCTAGTGGGAAGCTGCCGCAAAGCACAGGGTGCTTAACTCAGTGCTGTGTGATGACCTAGAGGTGGGATGGGGGACTGGGAGGGAAGCTCAAGAGGGCGGGGATATATGTATTCTTACGGCTGATTCACGTTGTTGTACAGCAGAAACTAGCACAACAAATTGTAATGCAATTATATTCCAATTAAAAAAAAGAAGTAAAAAAAAGAAAGAACGTATGAAGTAGAAGTAAAAAAAAAAAAAAAAAAGAAGGTTCTTCTATCTAAGTTCCTGGTTCTAAAGTGCTGCGTTTATTTCATCACATTTCCACACAGTATGAACAAAAGCAACGTTTATTAGATCAGTGCTTCCTCTTGTATGGGTCTATCTGAATCTGGCTGCTTTTATTATCCTAGTCTAGATCATGGTACTGATCTGCCGTTTCTTTTAGAAAATTCTTTACAAGTGCAGACCATGAGACAGACTCTTTGTTCTCTCCTGTTTTCATCCTGGCTTCATTCTGAGCCTCTTCTAATATTTTCAAACAAGCAGTGAGGACAGGGAAACATAAAAAGAGACATACATGGAGAAACAGGGATGTGACTCTTCACCAGAGAGAGAAAGTGCCAGAAACCAGAGCCCATGAAAGTGGACGTTAGTGCCTTGAATACTATGTTTCAATATTCCCCTTTGTAGATGACAATGACTAAGCCAGCTTACCTTATTAGGGTATTATGGGAGAAATAAGACACAACTTTAAAACCCATTGTCAACAAAGTACTGTTTATGTGCTCATTGTCGCAAGTAACATTAATTACCTCTTACCTGGGCAGTAGTGGTCCCTAAACAAAGGTCTTAACCCATTCATCCTGCAGGAGCTGCACCCAGGCAGCACTGGCTGGGAGGCAGGGTGGTCAGCTCTGGGTCTCATCATGGGGACCCAGTGAACATCTTGGGCCAAACTGAGGCTGAAGGTTGGCCTCCAGTTTAACAACTAAGCAGTGAGCATGGATACTCCAGTCTAGGCAACAAATAGCTCAGTAAATGGCAAGATATTCCAGGAGCTCTTGAACAAGATGACCCATGGGCTGGGATCCAAGTTATTTTATAATAGGGGCCACAAGTGATGCTGAAGCTGAAGCTCCAATAATTTGGCTACTTGATGTAAAGAACTGACTCATTGGAAAAGACCATGATGCTAGGAAAGATTAAAGGCAGGAGGAGAAGGGGATGACAGAGGATGAGATGGTTGGATGGCATCACCAACTCGATGGACATGAGTCTGAGCAAGCTCTGGGTGTTGGTGATGGACAGGGAAGCCTGGCGTGCTGCAGTCCATGGGGTTGCAGAGTTAGACACGACGAGCGACTGGAGAATCCCAGCGACGGGGGGGGCTGTGTGGGGCGAAGAGAAAAAAAAAAAGAGAGAGCAGCAGCAGAGAGAGCGACTGAACTGAACTAAGTGTTAAGTCACTGGCCTGAGTAATTTTGAAGGTTGAAAGATGAAAATACACTACCCAGGAGTTTAGAGCTTACATAGAAATTAGTACTGTATGGATGGGCTGGAGGAGGCATGGCAATCCACTCCAGTATTCATGCCTGGAGAATCCCATGCACAGAGGAGCCTGGTGGGTTACTGTCCATGGGGTCCCATAGAGCCAGACACGACTGATGCTAACACACACACACACACACACACACACACACACACATATGGATGGAAGCTGCTTTATTTTACCTTAAGGATCACTTTATCATCTTTATTTTACCTTAAGATGGGCAAGGCTAGTGTTATGTCTCCATTGTTTCAATAGGTGGGAATGTGGGCTGCAGAGGTTAAAATTCTTCCAAGTAACACAGAACTTGTCTTTAGTTTGATTGGTTCTTTAGAGTCAGACAAAACTGAGTGACTGAACTGAACAAGTCAGAAAATACCATGAGGATATTTATTTATTTATATTCACAGACTATCAAATAAATAAACATCCTCATGGTATTTTCTGACTTGTGGCCCCTATTAGTGAAATAAATTGAATCCAAGCCCATTGGCCATCTTGTTTAAGAACTCCTGGATGTATACTTATTTATATTCACAAACTATCCAGGGTTTCCTTGGTGAATCAGATGGTAAAGAATCTGCCTGCAATGCAGGAGACCCTGGTTCGATCCCTGGGTTGGGATGATCCCCTGGAGAAGGGAATGGCAACCTACTGCAGTATTCTTGCTTGGAGAATTCCATGGACAAAGGAGCCTGCCAGACTACCGACCATGGGTTGCAGAGTTAAATGCAACTGAGCGACAATCACTTTCACAAACTATCCATATGTATTTATTAATATTTAGATTTATCACAGCCACTGAAGGCTGATCCTGCTTCCAGTCCTCACCTGCAGTTTGTCTTGATCAGAGGTTTGCAAACCAGGATTTTTATTTGTTTGTTTGTTGTGTGTGTGTCTGCAGGCCAGGAGCTGAGAATAATTTTTGCATTTTTAAAGGGTTGTTTAAAAAAACCACACATGCACACACATACAAACATACACAAGACTGTGCAATAGAGGCCTGACATGATATACAAAGTCAGAAATATTTACCACCTGGTTCTTTGCAGAAAATCTTACCCACCCCGGGTTTTGAGGCCTCCTTGGTCTGTCGTGTATAGCATGATTTATGGCTGTTCTTTCATTGCATCCTTACAGCCACCCTGTGAAGTAGGTAGGGCAGCCGTTCGCATGTCCGTTTTAAAGGTGAGGACACAGAAGCTTGGAACAGTTACATAACTACACTGAGGTCATTGTCACGGTGCCGAGGCCAGTTCTCCTCATTTCCCACCCAGGACTCTTATCAGGAAATCACAGAATCACTGACCCAGCTCATCTTCACAGGGGCGGAAAAGAAGGTTGAAGTACATCCAAATTGGTTTGAGGGTACTGGGTCTGTCCACCCTTTCTTAGCAGACAGCTCATTGGGGGAAATTATCATGAAGATGATTTGGAAATGCTGGGAATGTTTAACTAGCCTCGTTAGAGGTTTTGGGAGGTCAGGCAAGAGCATGCATCTTTTCCTGCAGCCCATGGCTCCGCTTGGAGCCAACAGGCCCCTGCAGTCGGACGCCTGCTCCTTCTGCTTTCCCTCTCCCCACCATTCGCTCCCCTCTGTGCCCCCAGCGCACGCTGTGCAGAGCAGCTGGGGGGATGAATGCCCACATTATCCCCCTGGCCTGTCGGCAGCCACAAACCCGGGCAGCTGGTGTGGGGCCTGTGTCCCCGGTGTAAACAGCCGGCTAGCCTGAGTAGCGGCTTGTTCTCTCTGCTGATGCTGGGCCAGGTCTCCCCGACGCTAGGAGCCCCCTCCCACCCTACCCCACCCCGCCGCCCTGGGGCTGAAGAGAAGAGGGGCTTTGTGCCCTTAATTCAGACCTTAATCCTCTTGAATGCTACCAAGGTAGAGACAGTCATGGGATGGGTCTCTGAGTCACCCACAGGCAGGAGGGGCTGGGGGCGGGCTGGCTGCCTGTCGGGGTGGATTTAGGAAGTTGGACACAAATGGTCAGAGGCTGGACTGCACGTCCAAGCCCTCAAACATCTTCCTGCTGGCCTCCTATGGAGAGACAGGGAGCATTCTTAGAGACAGGTTGTTAAGAGGCAAATCTGTGCAGCCGTTACCAACTTGGTCACTCGGGTCACTGAGTAATTGAGTCCCTACTAGGCAGAGACCTGGCTCCTTGGGAGGGGAGGAGAAGGTGACAGGATGAAGACAGGCAGGAATGTGTCCCCGCTGACCAAGTCAGAGCCTGAGCACACTCAAGATACACACGAAGATCAAAGGCAGGGGGTCAAGGTCAGGGAGGGGGGTCAAGGTCAGGGAGGGGAGGTCACTGCACTGAGGGGCAGGCTCTCTGCATCTGCCTTTGGTCCTCTCAGGTCCTGTTTCCACACAATGACTCAAGCCTATGGCCAGACGCTTCCCTGGTGGTCCAGTGGTTATGACCACTGTCCATTGAAGGGGGTGTGGGTTCAATCCCTGGTCAGGGACCTAAGGTCCCACATGCCTGGAGGCCAAAAATCCAAAACATAATTCAGAAGCAATATTGTAACAAATTCTATAAAGACTTTAAAAATGGTCTGTCCACATTAAAAAAAAAATTAAAAAGAAAAACAACCAACCCTAAAGACCAGTCTCTCCCTGCATTCTCATACAAGTGCCTGTCTCCTCAGATCACCCCAAAGTTGTCTGATCTCCCCCTGTCACTATCATGGGGGTCCTTAGACACATCCACATTGGAAATCTGCAAGTCTTGTCAGAAGGAGCATGTGGATCTTTAGCTCTGTAGGACTTGTCCCTGCCTTGCGTTTCTCAGGGTCCTTTCTTTGGACCTTGAGTTACAGTTCTCAGAGCCCCAGCCCACTTCCGTCTTTAGATTGAGAGCCACTTGAGAGACGACTCCATCTGACTTAGCACCAACATGATCCCTTGCCCCTGGGAGACATGCAATAAATTTGGAGCCATTGCAATGTTTTCCTCATGATTCTTCTGGCCAGATGCTAAGAAAAACTTTAAAAAAACCTAGGTAAGGGCCAGCGAGGGGATTAAAGGCAGCTCTAAATCTAAAAGCGACACTTCCTAGTCCAGAACTTTTTTTTTTTTAAATTAATGTTCTTCAGGACACCAGGTTGCATCAGACATTTACAGACATTTCCAAACTCCTGAGCAATGCACTCGTCCCGGACTGCTGCCAGTGCAAACACTGCAACCATCAGGGAGAAGAAAGAATCTTCTTTTTCTTCCAGAGTCATTCACGTATAAAGATCAATTAAGATCGACACAAGACAATCTTTAGGAAGGCGTTCACCATGCTTTAGCTCTGAAACCACATTTTCCCTTCTCAGTTGTCTACTTTGGAGGTTCCAGATTCTACTTGCCAAGAGGGAACCTGCTGTGTCTGCTTATTTGCTGAATCACTGCTGATTGAACTCAGCAAATAGCAACAAAGAGCTGTTTTAATGAGATTTGAAAGTTTAGCAGTGAAAATTGGAAATCACAGCCCATCAAACTATCCAACCACTTGAAACTAACCCACTGAAATGTTCTTGTCACTCGCAGGAGTTCTATTTCTGGCATATATACACCAAATCTTCTTTGTCCATTCATCCACTGGTAGACACTTAGCTTGTTTCCTTGTCTTGACTTTTGTAGGAAAAAAAAAATGCTGCAATGATGGGAGAGCAAGTCCCTCTTTCAGATCTTCTTTTCGTTTCCTTTGGATATACACACAGAAGTGGGATGGCCGGGTCATATGAAAGTTCAATTTTTAATTTCCTGATGAAACGCCATACTACTTCCCATAAGGGCAGCACCAATAGACATAGAAGGTGCCTCTTGATCCCCAGCAAAATGAGATTAAGATATGAGCACTCCACCCTTCTTCTCCCCATATTCTTCTCATTTTCTGACAGCTGGAATTTGTTTTTACACTGTTGAGGTTGATCATATTACATTTTTTCCTATAACCATATTTAAGTCTTCTGTGTTCTATCAGGCTGATTCTCAAGGTGGGAAACCAGTCAACTTTATGTTAATATAAACTGAAAGCATTAATACATTAATCAATTTTTCCCCCATACACACAGGCAGATGCTGAGCCAAGATTCTGTCAATACTGTGGTCCCCAAATCAGGAAGCGTGCGCTAGGTGGTTGGATTCCATTCATGACCCTTTCACAGTGGCCATCATGCTGCTGTTTTATCGGGCTTGTTGACAAGCAGGCATCACTTTGGTTGAGAAGAAAGAGGAGTCTGGCTAGGAGGCTCTCAAGGGTCAAAAACTGGGGACGTGCTTACTCAAGCACTTTTTAGAGTGTTTACTCTAAAAGTGCTACTTCTCAGAAAGGATATCAATAACTGGAGAAAAGGGAGCTCTGATTTTTGCTTGGCCGTCAAGGGTCCAGACTCAGGTGGGTGAGGAGCCTGTAGGGTACCACCAACTGGCTCATGCATCTGCAGACAATTGGAATTCTCTCCTCTGCCACCACATCCCCCATCCCCACCACTATTCTGCATAATGGCTTCTGAGATCTGATTATCCATCAATGGGCTTTTATTCCCTTCTTCTGAAAATGTGCTGGGTTCTGTCCTTCACTGTCTCTTCCAGTTATCTTGACTGTTAAGTTTATCCCTGTGTTTTTATTTTACTTAGATCTCTGGAAGAAGGAGAAAACCACAGTTGCATCTATGCTTTACTTTGTTCCTGATTATAACATAGTTCAGTTTTATTATAAAGAAAAATTTCAAATAATCCGGAAAAAATACATATAAAAAGCAAAGGAAAACTCCATAAAAACCTGCAACTTGGAGGTAACCCCAGATGACATGATGAAAATTATTCCAGAATCTACTGGCTTTTCCTGTTTTGTATGGAATTTCTAGAGGGAATTTGCCTATACTTTAATCCCTGGGTCTTTACTCCCCGGAAAACTGTTAAGCCAAAGGTGGGAATAAAAAGAGATGAATGCTCACTACTTCTCATGTTTCAGGCACCATCCCAGGCTTCAGTGAATAAAGAAGCAGTTGGGTAGGCAATTTTTACTAAGGATTGCTTCGTCCTTCTCCATTTTTCCTGCTTCTGACTTTCAGAGTATCTTATGGTGGAAACCTTGCATCCTTTAAACATTCTTTGCATTTCTTTGGAGAGACAGGCTATCTAGAGCAGATTCTTTTGGATTCTTCTTCTCTGGGTTACAGAGTGGGCAAATGAAAAATGAGATTTATTGGTGTATGACAATTCACATTTCCTAGTTGGACCAGGCTTCCTGAGTTTTGTGCTCTGAAACAAACAACAAAAAAATATTGCCCATCTCCTCTCCTTTCCCTGGAGAATAGGCCTTCTTCCTGAATGTACAGGTCCTGGGGTGAAAAGGAGGGGTGGTGTGAATAGCTACCCTCTTCATCTGTCTTCCTTGTACAAACAAGTTCTTTCAACTTTTCTATTTTGCTAGAATTGTGTTAGCTTACTTGCTCGTGTTGAACACAAATGAGAGAAGAGAGAAACTGGGCTCTTCTCCAGTGGGTTGCTGCTCCGGCCAGAGCTAGCAGGAACTAACTTTGCCTTCAGCTGTGTGGGGCAGCCCCCAGGGTCAGATATGAGAGAGCTCTCCAAGGGTGGGGGCCTGGCAGACTCAGTTCCGCCGTCCCTCTCATGAGGGGTCCAAGCAGGCGCCCTCAGGAAGCATCAGATAGCTCCGTGAGTCTCTGGGCCATCAGTCAACGCGCCAAGTCTGGCCTTCACTCCTGACTTGGCTCCAGCTCCTGGCAGAGGAGAGCCTGCGGAGGGGGGAGGGCCTCCAGCCTCACACAGACTTAAAGGTACAAAACCTATCACGTTGCTTATCCAAGGAGGACTTGAGAGTTCGCTTTAAGTGTCCCTTCTCTTTTCTTTCACCGCCCCCCCCCTTGTAAGACATTACTAGACAGTCTGTGCCCCCAGAATGCTGAGATGCCTGGGCAGTGAGAAGCAGAGGGCAGGACTCCACCTGAGGTAGTCCTTGGAAAATGGCCTCTGTGAAGCCAGGCTTGACTTCACATTCCAGGATGTCTGGCTCTAGGTGAGTGATCATACCATGGTGATTATCTGGGTCGTGAAGATCTTTCTTGTATAGTTCTTTTGTGTATTCTTGCCACCTCTTCTTAATATCTTCTGCTTCTGTTTCTGAAAGATTGAAGGCAGGAGAAGGGGACAACAGAAGATGAGATGGTTGGATGGCATGACCGACTCAATGGACATGAGTTTGAGTAAACTCCAGGAGTTGGTGATGGACAGGGAGGCCTGGCGTGCTGCAGTCCATGGAGTTACAAAGAGACAGACAAGACTGAGCGACTGACCTGAACTGAAGCCAGGCTTATCTTCCTGCAAACACTGATGACCTCTACTGTCACCATCAGGTCACTCTGTACCTCCAACCTTGGAAGAGGCTCCCCCTCTGCCTCCCCTCTCCCCTTCCCCAGTCCCTGATAATTTGTCATTTTGATCACCACCTGTATTTCTGTCTACACCAACATGACATTGCTCCCAGGCATTTCCAGGTGCTTTGGGATCCCAGGTACCAACAGAACTAGAATGAACTGGATACCTCCAGGAACCAGACAGGGCCGGGCAGCGTTCAGTGAAGAAAGTACTAGAGTCTGATGTTGAGACCATAGCATGTGTGTCCCTGACTTAGAAAGCTTAAAGCACTTCCACTGCCCTGGAAGGAGTAAAGGGGTCCCCATATCTTCCCAAAGGGTTCTTCCTTTGCCCTCAGCTCAATTCTGCCCCCAGCCCATTTCCCTCCATGATCACCACATCCATCATTTCCATCCTCATAGGATTTTCTGCATTGGAGGCTCATTGTGCTTATTGGAACATCTTGCTATCATCATGGACCCCAACTTTTCTTCACTCTTCTACCTCCAAGGGCAATCGTCTCCTTGGGGTGGATGCCTGAAGTAGAGGAAGAAGTGAGCCATTTCCATGAAGTGGGCTAAGAATATTCTCACTTTACCAGTGTGCTGAACACAGTTTCTGAAAATGCTACATTCACGGGACACTCGTCTCCCTTTCACCTTCATGAATTCTGGCCACACGGATTCCCGCCACAGGTCCTGGATACGCACTCTGCCAGGAGTCCAGCTCCTGGAGTGGTTGCCATTCTGGTCAAGAATATCCGGGATCCAACTAGTACAGAACTACCCTGGCTACGAGTCAGCAATGTGATTTCAGCTGGCACCGGGCTTGCTGCTGGAATCACGTAGAGGAACAGTGGAGACTCAGACTTTCCACTATAATAATAAACTGCAGATGCCTATTTAAAGCACTCAGACATTTATTTCAAAGCTTTGGAGGAGTGGCGCTGGATGATAGAAACAAACTGGACTAGGGGCTGGGCATTTGGGTCACTTGCTCTGTGTTCTGAACAGAGTCACCAGGTGTTCTTGGACTAACTGACCCCTTTATAAAATGAGAAGGTTGAAGGGATGATGGATGGCCCGATTTGAACTTGTATGGAGGCCTTCCCCACACCCACAAGCAAGCCTCAGATGCCAACCAAGTGTCTGAGAAGTCAACCTAATTCTGACATTGTTTGCCTGGAGATAGAATCAGGCTCCATGGGTAAAAGGCTCAGTCCCATAGGACCACCCTCCACTTCAGATGTCCATCACACAACTAGGGGCTTTCTTCTAATAGACTGGGTATGAATCTCAGAGATTCCCACAACCTGCTCCTTGGGTTGCATTCATTTTACTAGAAAGGCTCACAGAGCTCAGGAAAACCCTTGAACTCTCTAGAATGCTGATTTATTAAAAAAGGATATTAATGGGTACGAATCAACAGTCAGATGAAAAGATACACAGGGGGTGAGATCCTTCTGTTTTCATGAAGCATGGGACCCAGCACGAAGGCACACAGACGTGTTCTCATTCCCCAAGGTGGAAGATCTCTGAAAAAGAGTCAGAAAGCTGTCCTTTGGAGGTTTACAGAGGCTTACACAGTCATGATTGACTAAATCATTGGCCAATGACAGTTGATTCAACCTCCAGCCCCAGAAATCAGGGGATGGGACTGTAACTACTAACCCTGTAATCACAAGGTTGGCTTTCCTGGCCACTAGCCCTCACTTTCGGAGAAGGCAATGGCACTCCGCTCCAGTACTCTTGCCTGGCAAATCCCATGGATGGAGGAGCCTGGTAGGCTGCAATCCATGGGGTTGCTAGGAGTCGGACACGACTGAGTGACTTCCCTTTCATTTTTCACTTTTATGCATTGCAGAAGGAAATGGCAACCCACTCCAGTGTTCTTGCCTGGAGAATCCCAGGGATGGGGGAGGCTGGTGGGCTGCTGTCTCTGGGGTCACACAGAGTTGGACACGACTGAAGTGACTTAGCAGCAGCAGCAGCCCTCACTCTGGGGCAGGATTTAAAAGTCACCTTCATTAGCATGAACCCAGTTGTGGTGGCAGAAAATTACAAGGGTTTTGGGAGCTGTGGATGAAGACCAAATATATATGAGAAATATACATTTGGTCATGTGAATGATCAAATATTTATTTCTCTTATAAATCACAATATCATAAGGTGTTAGCTAGTGCTCTGGTGGTAATCATTTTGCAATATATACATTTTGAAATGTATCATTGGCTTAAAACTCAACATTCAGAAAACTAAGATCATGGCATCCAGTCCCATCACTTTTTGGCAAATAGACGGGGAAACAAGGGAAACAGTGAGAGACTTTCTGTTTTTGGGCTCCCAAATCACTGCAGATGGTGACTGAAACCATGAAATTAAAAGATGCTTGTTCCTTGGAAGAAAAGCTATGGCCAGCACAGACAGAGTATTAAAATGCAGAGACATTACTTTGCCAACAAAGGTCCATCTAGTCAAAGCTATGGTTTTTCCAGTAGTCATGTATGGATGTGAGAGTTGGACTATAAAGAAAGCTGAGCATAGAAGAATTGATGCTTTTGAACTGTGATGTTGGAGAAGACTCTTGAGAGTCCCTTGGACTGCAAGGAGACCCAACCAGTCCACCCTAAAGGAAATCAGTCCTGAATATTCATTGGAAGGACTGATGCTGAAGCTGAGACTCCAATACTTTGGCCATCTAATGTGAAGAACTGGCTCATTGGAAAAGACCCTGATGCTGGGAAAGATTGAAGGCAGGAGGAGAAGGGGATGACAGAGGATGAGATGGTTGTTTGGCATCACTGACTTGATGGACATAAGTTTGAGCAGGCTCCAGGAGTTGGTGATGGACAGGGAAGCCTGGCATGCTGCGGTCCATGGGGTCGCAAAGAGTTGCACATGACTGAGCAACTGAACTGAATGTATAATTTTATAATATACAAATATACATTTATATAAATATAATTTACAATATCTAAATACACGTTTATATATTTTACAATGTATAAATATACGTTTATATATTTCATAATATATAAATATGCATTTATATATTTTACAATATATAAATATACGTTTATATGTTGCAAAATGACCGTACATTTTTTTTTTTTTTTATTGAGGATGTGGGTACTTTATTTTTTTTTTTTTTTTTTTTTTTTTTTTAGTTTGAACAATTAAACATTTCAGATAATTAACAATCCATCTATTCTCCCCAATCATCTCACCCTCTCCTGTCCCATCCTCTTCTATCATATGTCTCTTTTGTTGTCTCGTAGGTTATTTTACCATCTTTCTCCATTTTCGTTAGTACTTTGTGTTTTTTTTCTGGCTTACTTCCTCTTCTCCATTCCATCCACCTCCTTCTGATTCAATTCTTTTTATCTGAGTCCTTTTATTACACACTTCTTATCCATTCATCTTGATACATCTATTCTTCACTCTCTTCAACAGTGCTGCTATAACATTGGTACAGTGTCTCTTTCATTTCCCACAGTATTGCTATATTCTCATTTTTTGAATCTCCATACTGTTCTCCAAATGCTGTACTAGTTTGCATTCCCACCAACAGTCAAGAGGGTTCCCTTTCCCCACCCTCTCCACATTTTTCTTGTGACTTTTGATACACCATTCTGATGCTGAGTATCTCAATTTTGACATCTCTGATGTGGCATATTTTGTTACATCTTTCTTCTTTGATCTTATTCTCCCTTCTCTGACTGACTTTTTGACACTCACTCTCTTCTCTGTCTTACCCCCTTCCTTTATTGAGTCCACATTCCTCTGCAAGATCCTGCTGCATCCCCTGTTTCTTCCACTCTCCATTTGATTTTTTTGATTTCACACATTGATTTTTCCACACCATCTCTTCTTTTTTGGGCACAACCAACATTTCCACCTCTTTTGGGCCTTTTCTCCTTGGGGTGTCTCTCCCTTTCTCTTTGGTCCTTCGTCCTGGGTTCCTTCCTCTTGCTGTCTCCCTTCGCCCTTTTCCTCCCTTCTCCCCTCCCCCCTCCCCGGTCTCTCTCCCGGCTCCTCTGGTGCGTCGGTCCTGGTCGCGCGGGCGCGTTCCGCCTCGTCCGTGGTCTCCGTCCTCTCCCCCCCTACCTCGGCGGAAAGAGGAGACAGGGTGTCGGGTGGGGGAGGTGGGGGCTGCGTCGTGGGACGGACGGGGGTCCGTGGAGAGGTACGGGAACGGGCCTAAGGATGATGGTAGTTGAGCTCAGGTGGGTTCAGTCTCCCCCTCTCCCTCTCGTGTGCTGCTGCTGGGCGCGTGCGCCCCGCCACTCGGGTCGGCGCTGCACTCTGGTGCCTCTCCCCTCAGACTCCGCGTCTGCGCTGAGGCCCGCAGGGGGGGGGTCGGCGCGGGAATGGCGGGCGGGCGGGTGGGGGAGGGGATGGGGTGGCCCTCGTGGGAGCCGCCGGCACAGCGGGCGGGGGCACGCCTGCGCGGGGGGCCGGCGGGGGAGCGTCCGTGGGGGAGAGTCCCTCGGGGGGGTCCCTCTGGGGGCGCCGGCAGGGGGCGTGCCGCGTGGGCGGCCAGGCGTCTCTCTGCCCAGCCCCGGCTCCCCAATGGCAGATGCGGGCGTTTGCGGGTCTCCGCTGCGGAGTTCGCGGGCCCGCAGTCTGTGGGTTCTTTGCTCCTGTTCTCCTCCCTGTTTGTGTCTCCGTGTTTCCCGGTTCGGCTCGTTCGCGGAGAGTGTTTCCTGGTGTTTGGCTTCTCTTTCTCCTCCCCGGACGGGTCCGCCCCTCCCTCTTTGTCTCTCTCTGCTTCTTTTCTTTCCTCCTCCTTTGAGGCAGTGAGTTGCTTTTCTGGGTGTCCGACGTCCTCCCCAGCACTCCGAGCTGTTTGTGGTATTTACTCGGCCCCAGATGTCCCATTGATGAATTTCTGGAGGAGAAAGCGTATTCCCCGTCCTAATCCTTCCCATCTTCCGGAAGTCCCGTACATTTTTAATACATGTGACTGGCACATGGAAAGCACACAGCAACTGTCATTGTGAGAACCCTTAAGGTTATTGTCCCAGAACAAGCATTCCTCCTAGTGCAGCAGGAGAAACTGAAGCTCAAAGAAGTTGTTCCTTGACAAAAATTGCACAGCAATTGACCTGTGGTTCACTTGTCCCAGTTAATTCTTTGATCTCTATATAATTCAGGAAACAGCTGAGTAAAGACAAAGATTTCTAATGGAAGTTTACGCAAATATGTCATTGTTTTCCTAAACATGGTCTAAAGCCAGTACAGTAACACCTTACCCAAGCAAGATGAAAAAGTCATGGCTAACACCAGTGTCCCATAAGGATAAGGTCTAAACTGCTGCTTGGCACTGAATCCCTCTCAGCTTGTCCTCGCCTGTTGTCTTGTGCTCACCTCCTGTCCCAGCCCCTCGTGAGTCAACTAAAATCCATGGCACATTGTTCTCATAACATAGGGATTTCACCACCGATCTGTTGGAGGGGCTGGCAGCTTCCTCTTTATCCTTCAAGCCCAGACCTTTGTCCTTCCTGGCTGAAGTCTTCCTCTTGTTTTCCAGGCACACTTGTCACTCCTGGCCCTGGTTGAGTTATCCAGACGCCCATGTTTATCATCGCATTACAGTATGTGACCCACATGACTTGTGGGTACAGAGAGTCCTCTCTCTAGCAACTCCAGCCTAACCTAGAGTGGGTCTGATGCTGCTAAGTCACTTCAGTCGTGTCCGACTCTGTGTGACCCCAGAGATGGCAGCCCACCAGGCTCCCCTGTCCCTGGGATTCTCCAGGCAAGAACACTGGAGTGGGTTGCCATTTCCTTCTCCAATGCATGAAAGTGAAAAGTGAAAGCGAAGTTGCTCAGTTGTGCCCGACTCCTAGGACCCCATGGACTGCAGCCTACCAGGCTCCTCCATCCATGGGATTTTTCCAGGCAAGAGTACTGGAGTGGAGTGCCATTGCCTTCTCCTAGAGTGGGTCAGATCCTCCCAAAGTTAGGAGGGGTTTGATCCTGTAAGACTTCAAAACTCAGAGAGTCTGAACCCTAACAAAATCTCGTGGTTGGTCTTCTGAGAAGATAGCAAGAAGGAAAACGTAATCTAATATCAGCAGTAAAGTAAAAGCAAATAAGAAATGAACATCTTCAGCTATACACCTGAAATTGTAATACAACACTGTAAATCAACTATACTCCAATAAAAATTTTTTTAATGACACATGCTTTCCTAATCTAAGTTAAATAAAATAATAATAAAAAAAAGGGAACTAAATATCTTCCATGAGTTTGAGTAAACTCCAGGAATTAGTGAAAGACAAGGAGGCCTGACGTGCTGCAGTCCACGGGGTCGCAAAGAGTTGGACACTACTGAGCAACTAAACTGAACTGAAATATCTTCCATATATTGTCGTGCTATCATAATTATTTATGTTTTTCTCCCACTGTTACAATAGGAATTTATTTTTTACCCCATCTTTGGAACCCCAATCCTTATGGCAGGGCATATTAGTACATGCAAGGTAGGTGCTCTGTGGTCCACTGAGTGCTCTGACCACAAGTTAGTCTCTTATTGAGGGATCATTACTGTGTCCAGTAATGTGCTGGGGGCTTGGGAGACACATCTGCCTTTTTAGCTGAGCTCAGATCCAGCTGCAGCATTTCACTTTTTCAACCCTGGAGATGGTCACCACCTGGGTTGCAGTGGAGTGAATACCAAAGGCCCCACAGAGGTCTCTGCAGTTCTTTGCACCCGCCTTCCACACTCTCCCCTCTGTGCTCATTTCTGCTTCAGGCCACTCCTCTGCCGGTCTCAGCCCCACGGAACCTAGACAGACCCCCTCTTTTCCTGAAGCCTTCCGGCCGCACATCGGCTCTCTAATACACTGTCTCCTCTGTTTCACTCCTGTGGCTTTGTGTTTGCATGTCTTATCTCCTCTCTAAGACTCTAAACTCCTGCCCAAGGGGGTGCTTATCTCCTTTTCTGCTCTTCAGAGCACTTAGCAGATTTCTAGGTACATAACAGGCACTTAATAAATAATTCGTTCATTGGTACCAACATTCTTCACGTTCTGAGAGATGAAACTGGGGTACTCCAAGCTCAGTCTGGAGCAGCAGCCCCCTTGACACCTTCTGGGAACGTGGTAGAAATGCAGAATGGCCAGCTTGCCCCAGACCAAATGACTCAGAATCTGCATTTTAAGAACGTCCCCGGGGGATTTGCATGTGTGCGATACACTGCTCTAAATGACACTATGTGCCGAGTACTTGCGCTTTCCTTCCTCACTTGGTCCACGGTTTCTGCTTCTCCCAAACCCGGCTCTTCCCATATCCTCCCCACCCCCTCCACTTCCCTTCCCTAGTGCGTTTCTTTAACCATTTTATTTCCAATATCCTCAATTCACCCCCTCCTCACGTTTCTCTTTCCCATCTACAAAATGCCAGCAATTCACTTCCTCCATTCCTTTCTTGTTCTTTGATCACCCATTCCCTACACACTAAGGTCTCCTGTTTTGTTGACTCAATACACATCTTGCTCATCAAACAGCTACCTGAGAGAAATTCAGAGAGAAACCTGAGCCCAGTCTTCTCTTGAATGGGTTGTAGCTCTTTTCACTGTTTCTGTTTATCAGTTTACTCCTAACTGAATAGGAATTAAGAATTCATTGACCCACAAAAAATGTAACGTGGCAGGGAAAACTGTGCTTGTCCATTTACAGGCTCAACTGCTTAAAGGAATTTGAGAAATAAGCAGTCTTCATCAGTTAAGCCTAAACCTTCAACTCAAAGAAAGGTATGCCTCACTTAAAGGTGATCAAACACAGAAAATTATACTTAGGAGAAGGAATGCCAGGGTTTGCTTTAAACTATAATTCTCCCACTTAAAAGACTTCAAAAGGTCTTTAATGGAGTCATTTTTGAAGTGACTTTAAAAACTACATTTGTTCACATCTTGATAAGAGCATGGGTGTCTTAAAATTCAGAAGAGACACCTTCAGTTTGAGTTGTTAGAGTTTATGTGGACTCCAGGAAAAAGCAAGTTTGGGGACTGAATTTCAAAGAAGACCACCTCTCCCATATTTTGTAGCAGGAGCTAAGCAGTTAAACACTGCTGCTGAAGATCATATATTTTCTGACTCAGATTTCCTACCTGAGGCTTGATTTGCAATGATAATTTTCTTTAGGTATTTTGAAAGGCAATTGTTTATAAAAAAGATAAGTTGGATAGAATCTTCCTTAAGGCCAAGGGTCAACAATAATTGTTGTTTGATTTCTATTCATTTTTCTAAAATCTCTGATTGCCTGCACAATAACTTTCTTCCTCAATCAATTAGTCTAACAATTCATACCAATATTTTATTTTTAATGGCTGGCTACTCATTTCATTAAAAATGTAAGTGCATTAGCTCTGTGTAAAATGACTCCATTGGGATAGGCTTATTTAAATATTCATAACATAAAAATTAATAAATCTGAACTCAGTGTTTGCATTTTAAAAAGTCAGGTTACTGTCAGCTAGATTTGATCCTGGTTGAGATTTAGTAAATTAAAAGCCCCGAGCATCATTTTTTAAAAAATTGATTCTTCTTTACAATAAAACAATACAACAGAAATGCTATGAGAACAGTACTGCTGCTGCTGCTGCTGCTAAGTCGTTTCAGTCGTGTCCGACTCTGTGCGGCCCCATAGACGGAAGCTCACCGGGCTCCCCTGTCCCTGGGATTCTCCAGGCAAGCAGAACAGTACTACTATTCAATAACTCATGACTTCTTTCAACTTCATCCACTTATAACTAGCTTCCCTTCCTTTCTGTCTTTCCTATTACCCTCCACTTAGGATTCTGATCACTAAATCAGCCTGTCTGAAATCAAAGGAGTTATGTGCTGGATAGGAATTATATTTATTTCCTGTTAATTCAATCTCATTTTCCACTCCTCCCCCAACTTGTGTCAAAACAATAATAATAAGTAAAGCCAATGAATCATAAGATTGCTCAGCAAAAACTCTAGAGAAAACTGTGTCCACTGGGATTCCTGCTAATTGGAGGAAGAGGCATACACTTCACCAGGTTAAAGTCTGCTTGTCGTATGTTGGTTCATGAGTGTATATAGCCTTAGAATCAGCAAACTTGATAAATCTTGGGTATAAATCTTGATAAATCTTGATAAATCTTTTGATAAATCTTGATAAATCTTTTGATAAATCTTGGGTTAGGATCTTGATAAATCTTGGGTATAAATCTTGATAAATCTTGGGTTAGAATGTGGAAGACTCTGATAGAGCAGAAATCTCTGATAAGCTACCAAAGGCTTAAGAATCTCATTTACATTATTCACAAAAGCAAACTTGAAACGGACTCAAGACTTAAATGTAAGATCTGAAAGAAAGACCTTATAAATCACCTAGAGGGAAACATAAGGAAAGAGCTCCTTGATTTTGGTCTTGGTGAAGATTTTTTTAATATACTACAAAAGTATAGACAAAAAGAAACAAAAATGAACAAATAGGAGTATCTCAAACTAAAAAGCTTTTGCACAACTAAGAAAACTATCAAGAGGAAAAGACTACCTATGGAATGAGAGAAAATATTTGTAAACCATATATCTGTTAAGGGTCAATATCTAAAACACATAAGGAATGCATACAACTCAATAACAAACAAATAATCTGATTTTAAAATGGGTGAAGGTCTTGTACAGATAATTTTCCAAAGAAGATATTCAAATGGTCAATGGGAACATGAAAAGGTGCTCAACCACACTAATCATTCCTGTTGTTCAGTTGCTCAGTTGTGTCTGGCTCTTTTTGACATCATGGACTGTCTTTGAATTCTTATTTCCTTTTACCAAAATAGATGCTTTTTGGGAGAGAACCCTTTCAGATTTCAGATTTACTTGTTGATGTTCAGTCACTCAGTCATGTCTGACTCTTTATGACCCCTGGACTGCAGCATGCCAGGCTTCCCTGTCCTTCACCGTCTCCTGGAGCTTGCTCAAACTCATGTCCATTGAGTCAGTGATGCCATCCAACCATTTGGTTCTCTGTCGTCCCCTTCTCCTCCCGCCTTCAATCTTTCCCAGCATCAGGGTCTTTTCTAATGAGTCAGTTCTTCGCATCAGGTGGCCAACGTATTGGAGTTTCAGCTTCAGCATCAGTCCTCCCAATGAATATTCAGGATTGATTTCCTTTAGGACTGACTGGTTTGATCTCCTTGCAGTCCAACAGTATGAAAAGATACCAGTCATTAGGGGATGCAAATCAAAACCACAATGAGATATCACTTCACATCATCGGGGAGACTATTGCCAGGAAGGCAAGAAATAATAAATGTGTGGAGAGGAGGAGTTATTGTGAAGGACATGGAATTTGGAGTCAGGAGGCAGAAGCTGTATCCTTTAGTCATCAAATCTCTAAGTTCTCTTCCAGTTCTAAAATTACGGTTACAAAGAGTAAGCCTTTGAAATAAAAAAACCCAAGGCTGGGCTGGTAATACAAAAAGATCCATCACCTATCACATAGCTGATACAGAAAGATCCATCCGACCCACAGGGTCCAAGGTCACACACCTTCATCTGGAGTCCACGCAGAGCCTCCGAATCCTCTACTCCCTCTTTGCTCAGCCTCTACAAAATGCTCATAATCAGCCCACAAGCTGAAGCCTATATGCCATCTCTGAAGATGACTGGTTAACAGAGGAGAAAAATAAGTCCTTTCCACTTGGGCAGGGCAGGGCAGAGCCCAGTAGTAATAACTCCCTCATGCCAGAGCCTTCTGACTTTGGAGATCCAATTCCAGATTTGAGGCTGAAAGGAAAGAGGAGCCATCAGAACAGCAGAGATGAGACACCCAGGTTTGTTTGGAATGGTCCCTGA
Organism: Tragelaphus eurycerus; assembly: GCA_935064755.1. Classification (NCBI taxonomy): domain Eukaryota; kingdom Metazoa; phylum Chordata; class Mammalia; order Artiodactyla; family Bovidae; genus Tragelaphus; species Tragelaphus eurycerus. Next base: position 1,455,260 of record CAKXYN010000034.1, on the reverse strand, counting down.
AGTTGGGCATACAAATGCTTCTGTATTCACTTCTCAGAGCTCCCGAGCTTTGTTTGTGATTCTGGTCATCCTTTAGAAATTAAATTCTCTCCTGGGCCAAGTAAAGAAAATACTCAGAGCCACACACTGTATTTGTTTGATTTTACCAAAAACTTCTAAAATTCAGTTTTCTATTACAAATGAGGTGCAAGTGGAATCCATAGACACAGGAGAGACAGATGGTGTATAGTCTTTCCCTGCATGTGTACACAGAGGCTATAAATGTGTAAGATATACAAAGACTCGAATGTTTAGAGAGTCTGTGTATATTATACACAGCTGAAAAATCCTGGAGTCATCTCTTCTTGAGTTTCTCCAAGTGTGGTCTATTATCCAGCTGCATCAGAACCTCCTGGTGGTGTATGTTAAAATGGTGGCCTCCTCCATCCAGACCTCTTGAGTCACAGTCCCCCCCATCCACCTCTACCAAAACTACTGATTTGGGGTCAGTAGTATATTATTAGATGGCAGGCAGCCTCTTGGAGCCACAGATGTTATTCTGTGATGCTGGCGACCTAGGTGTGTGCTTCTGGGCATGACTATATTTCACAGACAAAAGTGAATGCATTTTTAGACTTATCAGTGGTTTTAATGTTCTTTTTATCTCTCCCTTCCTCTATCAGCAAATCATGGCTTTAATTACCCCTGTGTTGCTTTTTTTTTTTTTTCCATTAGCTCTTCCTTCTGGGCTTGTAGCACATTATGTTTAGCTCTGGTTAAGCTTCTAGAATCATCCTTTGTTACATCTGGACTTGGCTTCTTCCCCCTGAGTCATTACAGCCTCTTTGCAGTTTTCCTGCTGTGCCCTTGACACAATTAAATGGTCTTGATTTCCTGAAATCCAATAATTAAATGGGTGAGAACAAGCTATGGGAAAAAAATGAACAACAGCTACACTGCATCTTTATATCTTTCTCTTTTTTTTCCTGGAGGCAGCCCACAAATTTAAGCTAATATGATTAAGAGGAAATACATGGATCTCTTCATCATTATAGAAAAGCAGGGCCCTTGGAGGAGTAAATTATGGCACCTGTTTAGCTGCTTTAAAATCACTAACCTAAAAGGTGCAGATAAAAAGACCATGAGCGACAGAACCTGAAGGAAGAATTTCAGAAGTTATCCGTATTAAAGGTCTCAATTCAGCCAGGGCTCTGAGTCTTCATTTGTAGATCCCAATCTTGAAATCTACAAATGGTGCATGGTAAAGGACAGAGAGGTCAGAGAGCGTTCTAGCATCAGCCCAGGACCAAAGGGTGGAAAACTTCAGTCCTCTAAGGTGGTACCTGGCTCGTCCTGCACAAATGAGGTGGGCTAACAGCTTGCACATCAAAAGATCTGCAGCTACAGGATTCAACAGCTAAGCCAAGCTCTTGAAAACGCTGATTTTCCCCTGCCCTGTGAGCCAGAGGGTTTTTTTTTTTTTTCCTCTCCCCCTGAGAGCTTATTTTCCCTTAAAGCAGGCATCCTATGCACTGTCCTTTGGGGAAAGAGCTGCTGTCAAAATTTCTGCCAAGGGAAGAATTTTGCAGATTTTATTTTGCTACATGTTGTTACATGCTGCCCTCCGGTAAGAATTTATCACAGCTCTTCTGTAGCATGGAGGAGTTGGAGATACAGGGTAACATGGGTGGTGGGCTGAGGGCATACAGAGTCTTTGCTTTCTCAGGAATTGCAAAGGTCTGCTGAGGCTGCAAGCCCTGCTTTGAGCTGTGTTAATGGCAGATGTGGGAAAAGGGGCCAGTGGACCTAGACTGATATCTCAGAGAGAAATAGGAGACCACAAACCCCACTGTGAGGTGGAGATACAGTTTTTGAGTACTTTTCATGTACCAGTCCTGTGTTAACAGTCTTTTATGATTACTACTACTACTACCTACAATAATTTGTAACACACAAGTACCTAGTATCATCTGGCATAATTCCTATAAGAAGCTTGTGAAGTTCACATGATTATCTCTTTTATACAGATGAAGTTTAGGGAGTGAAGTCTCTTGGTCAAGGTCATGTGAGTTGATTTCAAAGGACCCTGATCTTAACACCTATTCTTCTTGCCTAATGTTTTCAGTAGATGATGGCATTTTAGACTCATAAAGCTCTGGATGGTGTGTGGGTATTACACACTGTCCTATTTTACAGGTGAGTAAATTAAAGTCTAGAGAGCTCAGATGAGGTCCTGTCTGGTGGGACGCCTGGTAAGTGATGACTCCAGGACTCATGCCCGGATCTACCTGGTGCTAAATGTGCCCCTCAAGGCTAAGGAGGTTAAGCTTCAGGGCAACAACACACGCTGGCTGAGATCCATGAGGGTCAGACCCTGACACAGGGCTCTGGCTGGTGGCACCTCAGCCTTGGGCCAAATCACCCAACCTCAGCTACAGATGTATAGATTTGACTTTCGTACCTTAAGCAGAGTATACATTCAGACAGAAGAGAACTGAGCGATGAAATGCACAGCCCAGACAGTATTGAGTGGTCAGGAAGGGCAAGAAATCAGTGTGAACCAGAGTGGTTGGGGAAGGTCTCCTCTAAAATGTATAGAAAATATACAGTGGTATTTGAAGAAGCAAGGAATTATTTAATATGCAGCTTTTTATTCAAGGCCTAGAAACATTTTCAATGTGCTAGACATGATGGGGAGGCTGAAGAAATAGGAAATACATTTTCTGGGCTCAAATGGCTTTAGAATCTGATTGGTGTAATAGAAGACAGAGGAAATGACAGTGATCAATACCCAGCCAGCATCCAATTAAGGCTAAAGTATGTTTCCATTATCTCCAAGTACTATTGAGCTTCAGAGAATGAGAGATCAGCAAGGGGAGGAAGGTTAAGAAAGTTTCCCACATAGCCTCCAAATAAAATAAATTAATTAATTAAAAAAAAAAAGAAAGTTTCCTGCAGGAGAGGGTCCAGAGCTGTGGCTTGGAGGATGTAGGGGTCGGATGGAGGGTTTCTGGTGTGTGTGTTTAGGGCTGCACACAGTGGGTCAAAGCAAGAGGTATGAAGTCATCTAGGAAAGACTGCTTCCAGCCCTGCAGGACGTGATGACAACTGGGACGTAGAAACATTTCTTCATCTCTAAAGAAAAACTGTGGGGATTTCCTTGGTGGTCCAGTAGTTCAAACTCAGTGTTTCCCCTGCAGAGGGCATAGGTTCAGTTCCTGGTTGGGGAACTAAGATCCACCATGCCGTGTAGTATGGCAAAATAAATAAATAAAAATAAAAGAAAGACTATGGCCATCCGAAAAAGAGACAGTTGACCACACAGCTGAGAACATCATGGGTGAGTGGTCACTCTACTCATCACAGCATCGTCAACAGAGAATGTGTCCCAACCCAAGTCGTCCATTCTGAGTGGCTGGTGCATATCTATCTCTCTCTCTTTTAAATTGAAATATAGTTGCTGTACAGTATTAGACAAGTTACAGGTATACAACATAATGATTCACAATTTGGGTGCTCAGTCGTGTCTGACTCTTTGAGACCTTTTGGACTGTAGCCCACCAGGCTGCTCTGTCCGTGGGATTCTCCAGGCAAGAATACTGAAGTAGGTTGTCGTCTCTTCCTCTGGGGGATCTTCCCCACCTGGGGATCAGACATGAGTCTCTTGTGTCTCCTGCATTGCGGGGAGTTTCTTTACCCAGTGAGCCATCAGGGAAGCCATGCTCCATTAACAGTGATTAAAAATGTTGGCTATATTCCCTGTGTTGTGAATATTTGCTGTTTTTCTTCACAGCAGCCTCTGTGAAAATGGTTCAGGAGGCTCTTTCCCTAAGAGAGGCCTCTGCTCCCCTCATAAATGAAGTGGCCAAATCTCTGAAGCTGATAATCCAACCCAGACTGTGGCAAAATTGCCCCATAGGGCCGTTCAGCGAGAACCTGCTTGTCTCCCCAGGACCCAGGGTGGTCAGTCCCACGTCTCTCTGGTTGAACAATGAATGACTCCTGGGCTGTTACCACCCACTCCTCTGTACAAGGGGCCCTGGCCACCCTGTGTGACCCCATTTGCACTTTAATAAACACATCTGGAAGGTGCCCAGCAATCCTCAGAGCTGGAGAGCTAGGAGGGTGTGTTGGAACCCCTTCCTGGTCCCTCAGGCTCTAGCAGCTGGGTGAGTGGCGTCAGGAACCACGTGTTACTGGGAGTGAATTCTCTGTCATCACCATCGTGGGGGAATACTCGGCATTCACATGTTATCTCTAACAGAGCCCAGGTTCTGGCAACTGTCAAAAAATCACCAGTGTCCCCAGCCTCACACACGAATGAGATGAGATTGTGGGACCAGCTCCCACAGGTACTTGAAAATTCCAGGCTGTCTTATCTGACCTGCCGTTGACCTGACTGTGGAGACAGTCTTATTTCCTTGGTGGTTATTTTCCTGCCAGAAACTGCCCGTGTCTTATAAATGACCAGCCAAACCTGCTGGGCAGAGCAGGGCTCCTGTTGTCAAGGTTGAGGGAACAGCCCCAGGAATCTTGAATGAAAAGGAGGTCGGGCCTGACAAAAAGAAGGGCCAGGGTCTTCCATGGAAGATGGATTCAGTGATGTCCATCCATCCACCCAGTGGAAGAGGCACACCCACGTTAGATAGATAAGTGGGGGCATGACCCATGGCACCCCCTCAGTGAAAGGAAGCCAGGAGCCCTTTCAGGCCAGATCACCCAGCCTGATGTGTTAGGTGCCTGGGACCTCAAGAGGAAGACAGCAGAGGGCAGGGCCTCTGAAATAGGAGGGGGAAATGTATGGGTGTGCACATGTGTGTGCCAGGAACATGTGTTGGATTGGGGGACAATTAGAATAAAGAAAGCTCTGAATCCTGAAGCTGTTTGGGAATTAGGGGCTCACACATAACACTCATCTTCTCCACCTGAGTTCATAATCCACAGAGAGAAAGATATAGGCAGTCAACAATTAGGGATGCACATGTCAGCTTTATTACAAATAACCCAGCTAGTGAGCGTGCTGTTGATCTGCAGCCTGACAGTTGTGACTTGGTCTCTGAAATACCCGCAGGGAACAGACCAGGTCTTCCCAGGGGTCTGGGTCCCTACGCCTTCAGGGAGCATAGGAAGAGGGGCGCTGCCCACAGGCAGATCTAGAATTAGGAGGAGCCAGGAAGAGCTGAACCATGCAGGCTCAGATTCTCCTCCCAACACTAGACCAGACGATTGACTTCCTTCCCAGACTGAATGGGAGGATCAAAGCTCTGGGTAACCTTAAAAGAGGTTCCTTTTCATGGAAGCACAAATACAGGAGAAAAAAGTCTCTACTCCTTAGCAAGTTCTCTCCTGTTATAGAGCAACGGCTAGAATCTGCAGTCACAGTACGGTAAGGTTTCCCTTAACTGAGCAGAGACAGGCCTCTCTCTGAGCATCCTGTGACCTTCCAAGACGTGGCTTGGTGCTCCTGCACTTTCCAAGCCCAGAGAGGCCGGTACATTGAGCTAGTGCCGTGTGAATAATGGGATCAGAAAAAGAAGGACTACACAGGTGAAATGGGGACCGCTGAAACCTTCCTGTACCTCTCATGCTTCTTAAGTATTCCTCTTTCCTCCAGCAGGAACATCCGCTCCTGGAGCTCAAGGCGCATGCTCAGTCCTTCCCAGACTTGACCGTGTTCCTCTGCAGTTTGCAATCACCGAGGGTCTAGTGATTTGGTCCCCATCCACCCAGTGATGGAAACCTAGCAAATCTAGATATAAACTAGGACTGATCTTACCAATCCCGATCTTATAATCACCAAATCCTGCAGTTGGAAGGTCACCTTGTTCAATCTCCTACCCTGAACTCTCTCTGAAAAATTTCATTAAAGACTTGGTGGGGAGGGAAATGAAATGAGTGAAGAAGCCTAAAAAGTACTTCCACTTAAAAGATAAGTCCTGCAGATGTAATGCACTGCTTGGTGTCTGTAGTTAACAACCCTGTATTGTGTATTTGACAGTTGCTAGCAACAGTTAGAACTGGACATGGAACAACAGACTGGTTCCATATAGGAAAAGGAGTTCGTCAAGGCTGTATATTGTCACCCTGTTTATTTAACTTATATGCAGAGTACATCATGAGAAACGCTGGACTGGAAGAAACACAAGCTGGAATCAAGATTGCCGGGAGAAATATCAATAACCTCAGATATGCAGATGATACCACCCTTATGGCAGAAAGTGAAGAGGAACTAAAAAGCCTCTTGATGAAAGTGAAAGTGGAGAGAGAAAAAGTTGGCTTAAAGCTCAACATTCAGAAAATGAAGATCATGGCAACTGGTCCCATCACTTCATGGGAACTAGATGGGGAAACAGTGGAAACAGTGTCAGACTTTATTTTTCTGGGCTCCAAAATCACTGCAGATGGTGACTGCAGCCATGAAATTAAAAGACGCTTACTCCTTGGAAGGAAAGTTATGACCAACCTAGACAGCATATTCAAAAGCAGAGACATTACTTTGCCAACAAAAGTCCGTCTAGTCAAGGCTATGGTTTTTCCTGTGGTCATGTACGGATGTGAGAGTTAGACTGTGAAGAAGGCTGAGCGCTGAAGAATTGATGCTTTTGAACTGTGGTGTTGGAGAAGACTCTTGAGAGTCCCTTGGACTGCAAGGAGATCCAACAGTCCATTCTGAAGGAGATCAGCCCTGGGATTTCTTTAGAAGGAATGATGCCAAAGCTGAAACTCCAGTACTTTGGCCACCTCATGTGAAGAGTTGACTCACTGGAAAAGACTCTGATGCTGGGAGGGATTGGGGGCAGGAGGAGAAGGGGACGACAGAGGATGAGATGGCTGGATAGCATCACTGACTCGATGGATGTGAGTCTGAGTGAACTCCGGGAGTTGGTGATGGACAGGGAGGCCTGGCGTGCTGAGATTCATGGGGTCGAAAAGAGTCGGACACGACTGAGAGACTGATCTGATCTGAAGATAGTGGACCTTAAAAGTTCTCATTGCAAGAAAATATTGTAACTATGTGGCATGATGGATGTTAACTAGACTTATTGTGGTCATCATTTTTTAATATATGCTATGGTATGCTAAGTCACTTCAGTCGTGTCTGACTCTGTGTGACCCCATAGACGGCAGCCCCCCAGGCTCCGCCATCCCTGGGATTCTCCAGGCAAGAATGCTGGAGTGGGTTGCCATTTCCTTCTCCAATGCATGAAAGTGAAAAGTGAAAGTGAAGTCGCTCAGTTGTGTCCGACTCTTAGTGACCTTATGGACTGCAGCCTACCAGGTTCCTGTGTCCATGGGACTTTCCAGGCAAGAGTACTGGAGTGGGGTGCCATTGCCTTCTCCGTTTTTAATATATACATATATCAAATTGGTATGTTGTACATCTAAAATAGTACAATGATATATGTAAATTATATCTTAATAAAAATGTAAAAATCTTAAAAAATATTTCCTCATCATTCCCTCTTAGATAGACGTCTGCATAGCATCTATTTTCCATAACCTCCTTTAGTATCTGCAGCAAACCTTGTATTAGTTTTTGGATGGTAATCTCAATTAGTTGAATGCTTTGTAGAAAGATTATATTTAATTTCATGTTAAGCTTAAGTGATGCCTTGCTCCTTCTTTTAAAAGGCTGGTGATATTACAAATCTTTCCAAAACGTATTGAAGGAGTTTAGGCTCTTTTTGGAGAGCCCCTGCCATGGGACTAACCTGAGACAGGCCTCGGCTGATGGGATGAAGTGAATATTTAGATGGTGGTGGAGTTTGCAGCAGGAAGCAGGTCAGAACCATGGAGGACCAGCTCAAGGTGCTAGGCCATGAATGACAAGAGAAGAGATCAGAGTTGGGAAAGGCTTCTCAATAGGGTCCAGCGTCAGGAGCAGAAGGCAGTCAGGGAGGTTAGGGACCAAAGATGACTCAAGCACCAGCTGAATCTTCTTCACTTACCAGGTTGCAGGGTGATCTTTAGTCTTCAGACTTTTGCTTCCTCTGAAGAGTCTGGCATCCTGCTGTATAAGCACAGAAATCTATACACAACAAAGGACTTTGCAGCACCCAAAAGAATAATCCTGAACCTAACAGTCCAGTGTGGAAAGACCTTATATATATTTAATGCTTTTTAAAAAAGATTTATTAATTAATTTATTTTTTGCTGCACTGGCTCTTTGTTGCTATGCGCAGGCTTTCTCTAGTTGCAGTGAGCAGGGGCTGCCCTTCATTGCAATGGCTTCTCTCGTTGCGGAGCGCAGGCTCTAGGCTCGTGGGCTTCAATAGTTGTGGCCTCCGGGCTTTAAAGCACAGGCTCAGTAGGGCTGATGCAAGGGCTTAGTTGCTCTGTGCCAGGCGGAATCTTCCCAGAGCAGGGACCCGACCTGTATTCCCTGCCTTGTCAGGTGGATTTTTAACCACTGCACCACCAAGGAAGCCCCCAAGAGCTTATGTATATTTAAGACATTTATTACTTCTGTGAAGTACTTACATGTACAAAAAAATTGGTAGTAAAATATTAAATGAGGCAGAGCGCCAGGGATACAGATGAAAAGGTAACTAGGGCTATTGGCATCCAAATTATGGAAAATTCACTGTAATGGGATTTAATCTTATTCTGCAGCCATCATATTGGATACCATGGTCGTGGTGATGAAGACTGGGAGACTTTGACTGCAAAGCTCCACCCAGATCTAAAAAAATGATGCTGTCAACCTGATACCAGTAGATGAAGTCCATCTTGCACTTTTGTGCGGCTTTGGCGGGTGTACAAGATCTAGAAGAGAACGTGGTTTTAGGAAATGATGCTATGATCCTCGTTTATTTTGGGGCTTCTGAGGCTTAAACATTGACCAGAGTAAAATAAACATATATGTGGGGACTCTTATCTGTGAGTTGCATTCTGACCACTGTTTCCATCTCTTTCTCTTTGCCTTTTCACATAGTTGATGTATCCCAGTCTGAGTTAGAAAATAAGTCTGTGTTTGTTAATGAAATCCAGTTGTTTGGATATGATAGTGTTCATAAATCCTCTGAATCCAGTCCTCTGGAATTTTCCCAGATTGAAATCAAATACTCATCCTGCCTGGCTTTCAAGTCAGCAGTATCCTCATTGCACACAGCCTCTGTGTGACATTTGGGTGGGAGGTTATCACAATATAAGGACCTTATGAGTGCTCAGGCCTTATCTAATCAGGTTTTCTTGACACTTGTTTTATTGTGTTCAAATCCCACTGGCTTATCCAGTGACTGGACTATTTAGTGAGCTATAAGAAAAGAGACCTTCCCTACAAAGGCTTGCTCTTGTTTTAAACCCATTCTCCTAAAAGTCTGAGGAGTTTTGCCTCAGGGCTTGGCTCCCTCTTTCCTGGCTGATCACTGACTTTGGAAACCTGAACTCTGTCCCTCTGTCTAGTTTTAAGAAACATGGCGAAGTGGGGTAGGTGTTTGGACAAGAGGATTCTTAAGATCCCTCCCAATTTTTGGTGTTGTGGATTCTAAAATCTAGTTGCCACAACATTCAGTATAATTCCTCCCTCCTCCCTACAAAACAAGACCCAAGAAATACCTATGGAACATGGAAATGGGTGAAAAGATGAATAGATGAATAAATGAATCAGATCAGATCAGATCAGATCAGTCGCTCAGTCGTGTCCGACTCTTTGCGACCCCATGAACCGCAGCACGCCAGGCCTCCCTGTCCATCACCAGCTCCCGGAGGTCACCCAGACTCACACCCATCAAGTCAGTGATGCCATCCAGCCATCTCATCCTCTGTCGTCCCCTTCTCCTCCTGCCCTCAATCCCTCCCAGCATCAGAGTCTTCTCCAATGAGTCAACTCTTCGCATGAGGTGGCCAAAATACTGGAGTTTCAGCTTTAGCATCATTCCTTCTAAAGAAATTCCAGGATTGATCTCCTTCAGAATGGACTGGTTGGATCTTCTTGCAGTCCAAGGGACTCTCAAGAGTCTTCTCCAACACCACAGTTCAAAAGCATCAATTCTTCGGCGCTCAGCCTTCTTCACAGTCCAGCTCTCACATCCATACATGACCACAGGAAAGACCGAATAAATGAATAGATGGACAGAATTGTCAGGTGGCTATGGTCTCAGGTGTTCTCCCAATTGCTTCCTGGAAAATCATTTTGTTTGGATAAAATGGATAAAAACTTTTGCAGAAATCCTGGTGCCAGCTATGCTCCCTAATACACCGCAGTTCTGAGATAGACAGGCAACTTTATCAACTCTGGCATTTCTTACCACATGGAGATAGAACTGATACCTTCAAAGCAAATGGGATTACCACTTCCACCCATTAAGTGGCTATGATTTTTTTAAAAAAGGAAAATAAGCAGTGTTGGTGAGGATGTGGAGAAATTGGAACCCTCATACATTGCTGGTGAAAATATAAAATGGTGTAGTTGCTGTAACAAACAGTCCAGCAGTTCCTCAAAAAGTTCCTCAAAAAATGTAGAATAACCATTTGATCCAGCAATTCCACTACTAGACATATTCTCCAAAGAGCTGAGAGCAGGAAATTGAAGATAAACTTGTACTTGAACGTTCATAGCAACATTATTCACAATTGTCAAAAGGTGGAAATAACAACCGATACATGACTACATAAACAAATTGGGGTCTGTCCACACAATGGCGTATTATTATTTCCTTGAACAGAAAGAGAATTCTGACACGTGCTACAACATGGATGACCCTTGAGGACATTGTGCTAAGTGAAATAAGCCAGACAGAAAAGGATAAATATTGTATGATTCCATTTATATGAAGCTATGTAGAAAAGGCAAATTCACAGAGACAGAAGGTAGAATAGAGGTTACCAGGGGCTGAGGAGGGGGGAGAATGGGGATATACTATTTAATGGGTACAGGGTATCAGTCTGGGATGATGAAATAGTTCTGGAAAGGGAGAGTGGTTATGGTTGTACAGCATTGTGAATGTATTTATTAATAATATCCCTGAACTATGCACTTAAAAATGGTTATAATCATAAACTTTATGCGTGTGTATTTTAGTGCATTAAAAAATAGGAAAAGCAAACAAGACAAAAGGGAAATGTGAAAGACCAGAAGTAGAAGGAGGTTATCAGGTAAACTATCCTTCAAAATCCTGCTAACTACAGAAGCATCTCATGGTGTTTGCAGCTTATGGGTGCTCTTGTATGCCAGTCACTGTCTCAATCCTTCCAGCATCCCTATGGGGGATTATTATCCCATTTCACTGATGGATAAACTGAGGCTCAGAGTGATTTAACGCCTGTCTTCACACTTGAAATGCTGTGCTCGTCCTGCTTCTCTGCAGTGGCCTGTCTAAAGCAGTCTCCACGCAGCTTGTAGAAATGCAGTCCACACGCAGGACCAGCTCGTAAGGCTGATGAAGCGCTAAGGGGTGCTGACCTAGAGGTTAACAGCCTGGCCTGCCATTCCCAACTGGCTCCACTCTCACACTCCCCTGGGAGAGAAGGAAGGTCACAAAGCTTATAGCTGGGCTGATGACACTGAAATTCATTTGCTTTGAATATATATCTTGACCATAAAATAAATACAACTTCCAACTCCATCCCTTCCTTAAAGCTTATGTATTCAAAGATCTGTTCAAGGCATTGACATCAAGTTCTAATCTGTATATCAGAATCCAGCACGTCTCCTTACAGACTCATAGACCATCTTTCAAGAAAAGTTTTCTATCGTTTGACATTTGAATCCAGCATCCCTGGCATGAAATCATGTGTCAGGAGGCATTTCCCCCACCTGGTGAAATTCATGCATATCATTTGTACTTTGTATGTGAGGTTAATCTCTTCAGGGCCCCATTTAGCACAGAGGAGGCCATACATCTCCTGGTTTTATGGTTGCGGAAGTTACTCCATCAAACCATCCATCGGCTTTTTCTGAGCAAAGCGATCCATCTGTGTAATTAATGGAGCCCACTCTTCTGCCAAAACCTGGCCAGTTCAGTCTGTCTGTTGCTATCCATAGCAGCATGAAAGATGGCAAAGATGGCCCCTCAATTCTGATTTTCACCCCCAAGTCATTCACCCGTAGAGTTCCCGTTGTTTTTGGCGTTCCTGCAAGTGGGCTGTTAATTAAACTCCCCAAATTGTTATTTACAGACAGTGGCTGCCTCAGGGTGCCAAGGGCAAGCCACACACATCCCGCCAACTGTCCATCTGTCTCTGTTTTCCTGGATTCTGTCTCTGGAACTGTGAGCCTTGAGTTCCCAGGCCTGACAGTGTGCTTACCCAAACACTTGCCCACTGCAGCTGGGCAGAGGCAGTGCTGCCTAATGGTTAGGAATATGGGCTCAAACAAGACTGCTGGTCTCAATTCAGGCTCCACCATGAACAGATTCTGTACTGCTGGGCAAGCCTCTGAATCTGAGTACCTCAACTCAGGACCTCAGTTTACTCATCTATAAAGTGGGGATAGTAATAGTATGTGTGTACAAACTCAGTCGTGTCCAGCTCTTTGTGACCCCATGGACTGTAGCCCACCAGGGTCCTCTGTCCGTGGGATTTTTCCAGGCAAAATACTGGAGTGGGTTGCCATTTCCTTCTCCAGGGGATCTTCCAGATCCAGGGAATGAACCGCATCTCTAGTGTCTCCTGCATTGGCAGGCGACACTTTACCATTAGTGCCACCTGGGAAGCTCCTAGTAGTGGTAATGCCCACCCCTTAAGTAGTTGAAATTAAATATCCTCTAACATGTAAATTTGGAGAAGGCAATGGCACCCCCACTCCAGTATTCTTGCCTGGAAAATCCTATGGATGGAGGAGCCTTGTAGGCTGCAGTCCATGGGGTCACTAAAAGTCAGATACGACTGAGCGACTTCACTTCCACTTTTCACTTCCATGCACTGGAGAAGGAAATGGCAACCCACTCCAGTGTTCTTGCCTGGAGAATCCCAGGGACGGGGGAGCCTGGTGGGCTGCCGTCTATGGGGTCGCACAGAGTCAGACATGCTGAAGTGACTTAGCAGCAGCAGCAACATAAATTACTTAAAAAGCGTTGGAAGCAGAGTAAGACCTCAATAGAGGTTAATTCCTACTCTTCTCAGTCTTATTACCACGTCCCTGGATTTACAGAGGAATTCATCAAAATCCTAACCTTCAAAGATTTCCTGGCGGTACCTTATCAACACCCACGATTTTGGCACTCATGGGCAGTTATGTTGAGTGACGGCACTTGGCCTTCCCCAAATCCTCTGTGAGCCTTCAGATGCTGCTGCACCTTAGAAGTCAAAGCCCCTCATGGGAACATCGGCAGGTGCAGGCAGGAAGCGGGAGAAGGGCTCTCAGTCCTCAGGAGGGTGAGTGGACAGAGGCCTGCTCTGCAGACTTCCCAAGAGCAGCTGTTCTGTTTTCAGGACATGCGGCATCCAAAAAGAAGGCAAGAATGCCAGGTCATGGTCGAAGTACAAGTTCAGGTGTAGCAAATCATCGGGGAGACGCACCTGGGCTCCCAAAATGATAGCTTTGGGACAGTGAGGAGCGAACAGCTTGGGATTCCCCAGTGAGAGAAATTTCTAGAGACATCACAATATTCTTTACAGAGGAACTTTGTGATTTAAGGTGCTGATGTCAACACAGGTATAAGTGCACTTCAGTTTAAGAAAACCCAATTAAAAAAAAAAAAAAACAAACCTGGACTTTAGACCTGGATGTTAAGAGGATACTGAATGCAATCTTTAAAGGTTATTTTTCATTTACAGTCATTATGAAATATTGACTCCGTTATACAATGCATCCTTGAGCCTGTCTTAGACCCAGTGGTTTGCACCTCCCACCCTTCCACCCCTCGGTTGCTCCTCTCCCCTCCCCGCTGGTTACTACTAGGTTATTCTCTTTATCTGTGAGTCTGCTTCTTTTTTGTTATATGCACTTAGTTTGTCTTATTTTTTAGATTCCATGTATAAGTGCTATCAGACAGTATTTGTCTTTCCCTGTCTGACTTATTGTACAGCACAGTTATTTTGTGATAACTGTAAATGGAAAGTAACCTTTAAAAATTATAAAAATATTTTTAAGAGTTTTGAATTAAGTCCAGGTCTCAGGAATGCCTCTCTGGCCCTGTCTCATTGATCTTCAGTGAATCACTTCACCCACCCGGGCTTCACATCTTCCTTTAGATCTGCAAGATGCATTTCAGCTCTCTCTTTAATTCGAGCAGCATCCATTTGCATCCTGAAGGGTTTCCTGATTTATTCATCGATGCCCTGTTATCCTAAAAGTATGTTCAGCATCATTTTTCAAGATGCTCACGGCTCATCTGAGCGGCAGGTGGCTGGAGGACAGGAGAAAGTGAGGCACTTTTTGCTCAATCATGCAGAGCTTCAGATTTTCAGATACTTGGGGTGTGGGTGCAGGCAGCTTTATTATGTTGTAAGAACATGTCTATTACTGGCTCTCATCACATGACTCAAGCTGAGAAGTCCTGTGATGGGGACCCTTTAGGTAGTACCAATGACCTCCTCTTGCACAGGAATTTGTTGATATGAAAATCACGTTTCTGATTCTGCTAGCAGATTAGCACTTGTGTCTGTCAGTTTTTCAAAAGCCTCTGCTGACGGGAGCTCGGCTCCTGCTTGCTAACAAGGGTCTGAAAGTGGTTTGAAATAACTTGAACATATTTTTCAAGATGTTCTGCCTTTTAGGAATATCCATCAGATAGTAAATATCATTAAAATTAATTGTGCCAAACAGACTCCCACAATTTAAATTGAATTGTCAGAAATGCATAATAAAAGATTGAAATTATGCGTCTCACAAGGAATAAATTTAACCCGATTATTTGACTCAAAATTAAATTAAAGGCTGAAGGTACTTACTTTTTAATATGTTTTACATTGTTATATGACTTCTCTTAGAGTCATTTATATCTAAGCCATTTTTCTTTAAAGCAGGTAATGTAAATTTTCTCTCTCTAGTGTCTTTTCCATCACTAAAGTATGTCATGTATCTTCCATATAACTTTCTTTTCTCATGATGATAGTGGTGCACCTCAGTACTTCTAACATTTTTTGCCCTGTCTCTGAGTCACATGGAGAATAATCTATTTCCACACTGGTTCCATCCTGATTTTGGATGACTCCACTGGCCACAATAGCAAATGCTAAAGATACTGATTCTTATTCGCCTGGTCCAATAGTAGAATTCTACTCTCTAGAGTAGAATGACCGGAGAAAATGAAGGACTGGGTGTCTTGTATTTTTATTTGTTAGGACTGGCAACTCACTGCCAGAGCCCTTATCTCTTTCTTCTCTCACTTTTGAGACTTCCTGTTCCGCCCAGTTCTCCCTCACTCTCTTCACCCTCTACTTTCCCCGGCTTTTCAGACCCTAAGGGGCCCTCCACACCTGAGCTCTTACACATCTGCTTGCTTCTGTGGCTCCAGCCATACTCACCCATCTTGAAGTGGTGAATTTGTGGACAGGGTACCCCCACCATGGAGACCTCGTCTCCAGCCTTGGATGCCAAACTTCCCTCTCACTCCTTGGGTTCCGTCTTTTTCCAGATGTTTCCCATGTCTGTCATGCCCAAGGGCTCAGCTGCTTTCTGAGGATGGCAACAGGAATCCCCCGGTCCTATCGCATCTTCTATTCACAATGAAGGAAGATCAAAGCATATGGATGAAACTAAAAGGAGAGGGGATTAAGGCATTCAGGGAGGGGTTCCTAATGGGTAGGAGCTGCTTAATGTGAGGCTCATGCTTCCAAGATTCCAGCCAGATCATCCTCTGTGTCCACAGACCATATAGACCCTCAATGATACGATTTCTGCTTTCTTGTTACTGAGTCACTATTTCCTTAAATGAGCTGCACAAACAAGCGCAAGCAGAAAGCAATTACACTATTTTTTATGTGCTAAGTTGAATGCTTCTTTGCTCCTGGATGAAATCTCAGGCAGGTCCTATGAAATTAACAAATAGCCTCATTTTTTCAGATAATAAAAATGTCCGGTTCAATCCAGGATTCAAATTTGTCATACAATTTAGACTCTTCTCTTCGTGCCAGCTTGGGCCTGATACAAGGTAAGGAGCTGGTGGTGGTGTAGGAGCTGGTTGGCTTCATCACTGCTTAAAATCCTTCTCAATTCAGGCTCCCACAGAACTGGAGGGGAGTGAAGGACAGGGCGGAAGCAACAACGAGCTCACTTGGTGGAGACCACTGCAGTCTGGTGTCAGGACGCTTTTTTCTCTTACGTAGCACTTTCATCAGTTGTTTGGGGGTCTTCCCTTGGCACCTCGCCTAACATCATGTGGGTCTCCAACCAGCAGTTCTTTTAATGAAGCCAAAGTCACATGCAGCCGGCCACTCTCCACTACCCTCAGAGCCCCTGGTACACCCCTAAGTCAGGTACCTTCCTTCCAAGCCCTGTCTGCTCCCTGGCAGAGGCAGCTGAAAGCACATCTTTTCTTTGGGTTTTGCAGATGGAAGGCAGCTACCAGTCTGCACTCACCCAATTCTGAGTCTCACAGATAAAGCTCTCTGAGTTTTGAAGTCTTTCTTGCTTTGCTTAAGGCGATGGGGAAATATACATCTGCTTCCTCTCAAGCAGGTGGGTAGGGTGGGGCAGAATGATGGGAATGTCCAGCTTCTGCCAACTCTCTTCAAACTAATCCTTGCCACTGGCTGCTTCAAGCTCCTAATAAGTTCCCAGCTTCCTCTTAGAAGCTCTCGAGGTGGATGACAGAACAGGTTTTGGACCACCCCTGTGCCAGCCCCACACAGATGATCTAACAATGTCTTAGGATGGTTCTCAGCTTGGGGGTCTCACCCAAATTTCCCTCCAGGAGGAATATCCTGTGGCCATCTCATTAGAGTAACTCCTTAGAACACTGTCATAGAGGGTAAGAGTGGACTGAGAAGTCATTTGTGGTTGGAGAGCTTCTAGAAATCTAATTGTGCTAAAATGTTGACTTGATTTTACTCCTGGACTCATTTCTCAGGAGACCGAGGAAGGACTAGGGCTCTGAACTTGGTATGAGCGTTCTGAAAGGAATGCTGGATGTAACTAGATATCCACCTTTTGTTTTTAGAAAGAATATTTCAAAGGGGGAAGTATACTTTTCAAAGGTACCCACAGTGAGGAACTAAAGTGGGGCCAGGTTATGAGGCACTCTGAAAAACAGAATTACAATGTGGATGTGGGGGCTTAGAAGGACAGGGAAACAAGCTAGAAAGAAGACAAGGTCTGGAGACTCAGGCAAAGGACGAGCCTGAAACTGGAAGGCAAGTAGAGAGAAAAAAAGTAAAGACCACGGTGAGCTGAAACTTGTAAATAGTAAGGACAGTACAATGTTTTATGTTTAATGCAGTTAACTGCTGCATGCTAGGCTCTTTTCTATGTACTTATGTTTGTATCACGATTATGGTTATCCCCATTGCACAGGTGGGGAAATGGAGATGCAGAGATGTAAAGCGAACTGCCCAATGGGTGTCAGCTGATAAGAATTCAAACCTAGGCACCCAGGCTGCATCTGAAGCCCCTGTTAGCACATCCACTTTGCTCTGAGCTTTGGAGGTCGTGGATTATGTTTTGCTCACATTGTAATCCCAGCATTTAGATCGATGTCTGGCAAGCAACATAGACTCCAAGTTTGTTCAATTAAATCGCACAAGAGCAACAGGTAGAATGAAGGCCTCTTGTGTCATAGTTTTGCCCAAGCCTCCAAACCAAAGACAGTGGATGACAAGCACCATCCCTGTTCAAAGGGGAGGGGCCGACCACGTGATTCCGAATTTAGACAGAGGAGGCCAAGTGACCCAACAACCTCCTGTACATCAGAGGAGGCTCGTGGCTCTTAGAGGGAAGAAAGATTTCTTTGGAGAGAATGCCTAGAACCAGAGAGAGAGCCTTGTGGGTTCCCTGGCTCTCCTCCACCTCCCACTGCCTCCAGGATAAGTGAAGAGGGAGATGCCAGTGGTTTTCAGGAAGAGGGGGACTGACGGCCCACTCGCTGGCCCACATGCTGGCTGATCTGCTCAAACTCTCCAGCCTTCCCTTTGCTGTGGCTGGACTGACGGGCCAGGAGGGTTCCTGGGAGAGCTTGAAATGTGGCCCTTGGGTTTGCTAGTCATAAGACTAGGGGTCTGACTCTGCTGAAGCAGCCAGAAGGAGGGTGTTAGATGACCCCCCCAACTGAGGGCTAGGAGAGGAGAGAGAGCAGAGGAAGGGGTGCCCGTAAGGCCCCAGTTTGGAAAGGACCACAGTCAAGAAGGCCACGGGCTTGGGGGAAGGGAGCCCAGGAGCAAAGTGCAGAGAGGAAGAGCGGAGGGGCTCCTAAAAGGGCCTCCCCAAGTGCTCGGCCCCTGTCAGGGCTGAGGGCCTTGTCCAGCTTCGAGGTGCATCTAGGGAAGGGGCGGTGATGGCAGGGTGGTAGCAGTGGGGAGGTTCACTCAGCGAACCCACAGAAGGATTCCAGAGGAATTTTCCAATATATGTGCATAAGCAACGAGAAGGAGCGTATACACAGCACAGGGCCCTTCCACTGCCCGGGCTCTAGCCCTGGGGGACCCGGAAGAAGTAGTGCCTGGCTCTGGCCCCTCTGGCCCCGGAGGACCCGGAAGCAGTAGAGAGAGCAGGGAAGGGACAGGAAGAAGGAGTAGGTCTGACCTGAGCTGAGGTGAAGAGGCAGGGAGAGAAGGGACAAGCTTCTGTTGGAGGACAGAGTAAAGTTTTGATTTGGATTATACTGGACTTTCCTGGTGGCTCAGATGGTTAAGAATCAGCCTGCAATGCAGGCAACCTGGGTTCAATCCCTGGGTTGGGAAGATCCCTTGTAGAAGGGAGTGGCATTCTACTCCAGTATTCTTGCCTGGAGAATTCCATAGACAGAGGAACCTGGTAGGCTTCAGTTCATAGGGTCACAAAGAGTGGGGCATGACTGAGTGACTAACACTTACTTACTTAATGACTTGAGAGAGAATGTTGTTAATCTTTGAGCATTTAGGCAAGAATATCCCGAGATTCGTTTTCCAGAATATTGTTAAAATAATCATACGCAACTGAGTTTTAATCCACCAGTCTCCCAAATTCAAACTGTTGGACTTCCCTGGTGGCTCAGATGGTAAAGAATCAGCCTTAAATGTGGGAGACCTGGGTTTGAATCCTGGCTTGGGAAGATCCCCTGGAGAAGAGAATGGTAACCCACTCCAGTATTCTGGCCTGGAGATTTCCATGGACTGTAGAGGGTCGCAAAGAGTCAGACACGACTGAGTGAATTTCCCTTTCACTTTTTAGACTCGAAGGGGACCAAAGCATTCTAAAATCTGCCTGAGATGACACCAAGGCCTGGGCAGGAAAGAGCTGACTGGGTGGGGTTAAGGGCCAGCAATCGTGGTGGGGGAACCAAAAGCTCTCTCCTATTTCACTCCAGCCTATTCAATAACCAGTTACACGAGGAAAGGAGGGCAGGGCTGAATGCTAACAAATAATGCTGTGTTTCCCCAGTACTAAGACACGCTTTTCTTTTTTTTTTTAAACATTAAAATATTTCATAAATCCAATCCCTTGTAAATCCCAGTGTGCATCTATTATTTTTCCCCTAAAAAAAGTTTTTTGAACTGATACTGTCTTCAAATATATTGCATTTTAGGATTAAGATTATTTTGCAATGTAAAGCTCTCTAGAGGTTTCACAGGCTTTTCAGCGCTCTCACTTGCAGGATTGCAAGTTCAATGTCACTCTCTGGCCTTCCTGCTCTAGGAAGCTGTGCTGTCCAGCCTGGGGTGTGGGTGTCAGGAGAAGGGCAGGGCAGGAGGGAACAGGGATTGGCCTGAGACTGTAGGCAGAAAGCACAAAGAACTCCCTGGGATGTGCCTGCAAAAGATGTCCAGGAAACCACAGAGCAACCCAAGGGTACCAGTCCAAAGAGTGAAATGGGGACCAAAATCCAAAGTAAAGATTGGCCACACGAGATTGTGAGAGTAAGTGAGCCTGGAGAAATTTGTAAAGAAAGGAAGCTTTAAAAGCTTAAAGATGTTGTAAATCGACTATACTTCAATAAAAACTTTTTTTTAAGTTTAAAATGGGTATTTATTCATCTGCTGATGGACACTTGCGTTGTTTCTGTGCCTTGGCTATTGTGAATAATGCTGCTGTGAATATGGGGGTACAGATATCTCTTCTGGACAGTGACTTCATTTCCTTTGGATAAATATCTGAGTGGAATTGCTGGATCATGTGGTAGTTCTTATTTTTAAATTTTTGAGGAAACTGCATATTGACTTTCATAGTGGCTGCACCAATTTCCAATCCTACCAACAGTGCATAAGGATTCCTTTTTCTCCACATCCTCACCAACATTTGTTATCTATGTGAGTTGACTGATGTTAACTAAACTTAGTGTGGCAATCATTCTGCAATATATGCATATATCAATCACTATGTTTTACACCCTGGACTAACACAATGTCATATGTCAATTATATCTCAATAAAACTGAGGAAAAATAAACTATGGCAATAAAAGTGTTTTTAAAAGGGTAATAAGTGCCTTTGATTGAATCCATGAACAGAAAGAGAACTTAAGAAGACCGAGATGGTATAGTCACAGCTACAGAAAGTTAGCTTAGGAAAAAAATAAGTTGAACACTATAAAGTAGGGTTAAGCAACTTGTCCGACATAACAACTAATAAACAACAGAACTAATTACTTCCAATTTTTCTTCAATTTTATCCCTTTATACGAAACATCTCCAAAATGAAAAAGAGTAAAAATAAAAGATGCACTGAAGGAAAATAAGGCTTAGAGGCTTATTAAATTAAGGCTTAGAAATAGTAAAAGAAAAAAAAAAAAAAGGACAAAAATCCTCAAAGACAAAACCACCTAGCTCTAGATTGGAAACACTGAGTTCCCACACAACCATTCTTCTCATGGGAGCCAAAGACAGATCATGGCCCAGGGCGCAATGGCGTGACTTGGACAAGGTTTAAGAATCCTGCCAGCTCAATGCCTCCCTTGGGCAATCACCACTGACTGCACCTGTCTGCTTCCACGAAGCTGCCTCTTCTACACCAGTTGCCCCCTCCCCAGTTTAGATGAGGTCTTGAAGAGTCTAGAAAGAACTTAGAGGCAGATCCCAGAACCCTGGTTATAGTCTCTGAAACATTCTTTGGGGAACAGGATCTTCCAAATTTTGAAAAGATGAATTTCAAACCTAGGAGCAAGAAGATTGTTATTTCCTGGTACAACTTGACAATCGAATATTAAACAGAAAAATTGAGGCTTCTTAGAAAATAAGGAGCTGAGCGATCACAAAAGCAGTTGTGCAATACTAACCTCATTAGGTTTCATAGCGCTCATATTGTAGCACATACGAGGAATCACAGCAAAGCACTTGCTAAGGTTCCTTAAAAACAGATAGAAGTGTATTAATTGAATGAAATATGGTTTGGTAAATTCATACGTAATTAAAAACTTGCATCAAAAGGGAATAAGCAGTTCTGGGAGTGGATATTAATAAATCATTGTCGAAAGAAAAGGAGTATTTATTATTAAGGATTGATTTATTTTCTTGGTTTTATGGTCATCAAAATTCTTATTAATGATTCGGAGTAATAGAAGAAATCTATTGGTGGAATGACCTAAGATTTCAGACAAGACTGGTTATTTGGGTAAATAACGTATGGATGCTCTTCATTCGTGACTCAGGATAATTTAAACCGCTTGTTTATGAAGAACAATGGTTTGGGGAGCATTTTCATTTATACCTGGAATACTTTTCGGGTGATGGGAGCAGAGACTTTTGTTCTAGTGGATGCCACCTTCAACAACCCCAGGTCCTTTGGTGATAAATTATGGATATTGCTTCATAGTCATAAAAGTTTTATTGAATTTTAGAGTATCAGGTAATCAGTCTTGGTGTCACTTTTAGTTGTTTCTTCTCGCTAAACCTTCTGAGCTCTTTCAAGGCATAATAAATCATGGTATTTAGACTTTTAGCCCCAGTACCCTCTATTTTCTGAATGTGGTCTAAGTTTATCAATGTCCCTGTTAAGACGTGGCAACTAATTATCAACTCCTATTCTCCAGATAAGGCTGAATCACTCAAGAGTGCAGTGTAGTGATGTCCAGCCTTGATTCAGAAACCGTCCTTCTATGGAAACCGTCCAAGATCGTGTCAGCTCTTCAGTACACGCTTCACGCCTCTGGTTCTTACTGAGTTGTAAACAAAAGCTCTCACGTCTGTTTCATTTGAACTGCTGTTGAAACAAATATCCTCCCTGTTGTCCCTGTTGATATTTTGGAAACTGAATTCATGGCTCTATGTTCATTCCTGCTACATTTGAACTTACGAATTTCAGCATTATAGTCTTTTAAAATTTTAATGTAGCACCAGTGTATGAATACCGCTCTAACAAGAACATTTATCTAGCACAAACACACACACAAAAAAAACCTTGAAAATTTGAGTCTGCGAGTCTGCTGCTTATCATCACATGGAGATTGCCATCAGTTCATGGATAAATTCTGGGGAGTGTGGAGTTCACAACCAGACACCCTTAGATCAGTGCCAACCCTCACCCACAGTCGTCTTCTCTATCAATGACAACCTAATGCCACACCCTCTAACTGTTAGAAGACTTAGCATGCTCTGCTGCTGCTAAGTCACTTCAGTTGTGTCTGACTCTGTGCAACCCGAGACGGCAGCCCACCAGGCTCCCCTGTCCCTGGGATTCTCCAGGCAAGAACCCTGGAGTAGGTTGCCATTTCCTTCTCCAATGCATGAAAGTGAAAAGTGAAAGTGAAGTCGCTCAGTTGTGTCTGACTCTTAGTGACCCCATGGACTGCAGCCTACGATTCTGAATTAATTTCTAGAAACATAAAATATCCTTAAAAGGCAAAGGGTACTTTTCCTGTCCAGTCCATCTTAGCCAGTGTTTCTCTCCAAAAGCAAGGATGGATTTGAGGGGAACCTGGGGGCTGGGAGTAAGGTCACCCTCCCTGCTTTTCTCTTGTCCTCTTTCTCCAGGGGTTGTTGTCCTGAGATGCCAGCAGACTTCTTCCTGCTCTCCACTGCCCATGGTGATTTGAGAAAATCAAGGTTCCAAGCACACTGAGCTTGGAAGGGCGTGTCTGCATTCTAATATGGCTGAGTTCAACCCTTTCTCATTTGTAGAACAAAAATAGTAGCATGGAATTAAATACATCAACGCCATTATCTCTGACACGCCCTGATGGGGTGTGTCTCCTCATCACTCCTCTGAACGGCTCTGGTTAGGGCCACCAGCACCTTCCCAGGGACATCGGTGACCCCACCTCTGACCTCACTTACCCACAGCACCTGATGTGGTTGATGGTGCCCTCTGTCTTGAGCATCTCCTTGCTTCTTCGTTTCCAGAACAACCACTGACTGTTTTTCCTTCCACCTCACCGGCTACGTCTTCCTCTTTGTTTTGGATTCCCCCTCCTTTTCTAGACCTTGACGTGCCCTAGAACTCAGTGCTGGGACCTTTCTTCTAACCCCATACACGCTTGGCCATTTGTCTGGTCTGTGATTTTCAACACCACCAATGCCCTCATTTATGTTCTTAGTTGGGATGCCTCCCTGGCATGGCTGACTAACACTGAAATGCCTGCTTCAGGCTCTTTACTGAGATTATCATGAGCACCTGCCGCTGAATAACATCTCAAACTGAACTCCCCGCCTCTAGCTCTTCCCCTGAACAGCTCCTCTGACACTTCCACCATCTCAGTAAATGTCAACTCCAGCCATGACGTTGCTCAGGACAAAATCCTTGGGACCATCTTCAACTTCTCGCGTACCACATCCGGTCCGTCAGCCAACCCTGCGCCTCTACCTTCAGAGATAACCAGGGCCTGAGCATCACCTCTGTGGTCACTGCCTCAGCCCACAGCCATCATCCCCTCCAGCCTGGATTCCTAGCCATTGAATTGACCCTCTGATTTTCACCCTCAAGTCCTAGTCTATTTTCAGCCCAGCAGCTGGAGGATGCATTTAAAACAAGTCATTCCCATGGTCAAAGCCCTCTAGTGTGCTCCCATCCAACTTGGAGTAAAAGCCCATGCCCTTGCAGAGCCGGAAGAGTCCCTGCTAGTTTCTCCCAACTCCCTCTGTCTCAGGCATGCCTCTCCCTCTTGCACACATCACCCCTTCCTTCCTTGATTTTTCTCAGCTAGGCCAAGCACACCGCCACCTCAGCGCCCACATACTGGTTGGCCCTGAGGTGGGCCCTGAGGTGGGGCCTCTGAATTGTCCTGTTTGGTCCCTGTCTGCTCAAATGCATCAGTGAGACCTAAATATAGCAACATTTACCCAGTGCCCTGTCCATTCCCCTGAATTGATCTTTCTCTGTAGGACTTAGTGTCACCTGATACACAGTATAGTTTCTTGTGTGTTTGTGCATATGTATTACCTGGCAGCCCTCAATAAAGTAGCAGAAGTTTTGCTTGGCTCTCCTTTACAGAGTCTAGATCAGTGCCTGACACAGAGGAGACTGTTAGTAAAGACTTGTTGAATGAATGAATAAAGAATGAAAAGCCTTTATAACAATACTTGACACGTAAGAGGTCAAGCACTGGATGAATGAATGAACAAACAGCATTTGGAAGTGACTACTAGCACAAAAGATGCACTCGGTAAATACTTGTTGAATGAATGAATGGAGACATTTAGAGCAGTAGTAACATGTAGCAACCCATTGACAAGTTTTAACACATTACTTGAATGTCAAAACTCTAATATCAATGGATGCTCCTTCTGTCCACGCTCCCTAAGGACAAAGACACTCCTTATTTGGCACTGCAAGTAGGAAGGAAAGGAGAATAAAGAATAAATAGGAGTGGGAGGCTCATCCCTGAGAATCCCTATGGTACAGATAAACCCATCTCCAAGGAAGAATAGAATCGAAGATGCAGAGAACAGAGGTGTGGACACAAAGAGTGGGGTGAATTGGAAGATTGGGACTGACATATATACACTGTCATGTGTAGAACAGATAGCCAGTGGGAACCTGCTATAATTCACAGGGATCTCCGCTTCATGCTCTGTGATGACCTAGCGGGGTGGGATGAGGTTGAAGGGGAGGGAGATTTGAGAGGAAGGGGATGTATATATGCCTATGGATGGTTCACTTCATTGTGCAGCAGAACCTTACATGACGTTGGAATTATATTACCGTTTTTAAAAAAGGAGGCCCCAGAATAAGGACCAGGAATTTGAGGACTCTGTGTGGGGTTACTGTTCTTTTCGTGTATGTCTAAGGGGGAGTCCATGATTCTTATCTCTTCTGACTGTGGATTTCTGAATATTGGGGAATTAACATTAGCATCTGTTCTTCCCAGATGTAAAACTTCCTTATTATCAGATGGAGCAACACAGAAGAATAACTCTTCTGATGCTCAGATTTCTTTTTTGCCCTTGATCATAGTGAGTGAAATGATCTTAGTAAATGCACTGTTCAAGAGGCTAACTTTTAAACCCTGGAACTATAAAGCTGAGATATTTGAATTCATAAAATTGTTAGGACTGCTCCAAGAATTTATCAGCTATTGACCTTTTAGGATGAATTTGTTCTCTCTACGTTTTCCCTCCAAACTTGTTGATATCAGTCTAAACTCAAGACTGGGACTTTTGTTTGAGGTGGAAGAAACATTGAGGGAGAGGAACTTTAGAGCCATGTTGTCAGGGGAAAGAACAGTGGAGGCTTTTTTTTTTTTTTTTTTTGCAAATATGTGGGCCTCAGAATGATAGAGTGAAACAGATAGGAGGTAGCTGTTTGGGGGTGAGGGTGGGATCAAATGTAAATTTCTTCCAAATGAAAACCAGGCAGCTTCCATATTGACTGTGCTCATTGTGTGGGGCCAGGAAAAACCACCTCTCAGGACCCCTTTCCAGGGCAATGGTTTGATGTTAATTCAGTTGGGCAGCAGGAACCCAAGGGAAGCCTCTATGTAAATGTTCCTCTAAATGTATTTTTTCTTCTTACTCCTTTGAAGGGTCTCAGTTTACGAGGCAATGTCAATACTCAAGCAATCCAGCTGAAGCATCTGAGTACAGGGCTCTGTGGCCTGGGACTGGCATTGATTCAGGAAATGCACAGGTCTGGCAGGCATTTGTCCTTTTCCCTCCTCCTTGCATGGAAATGGTATTCATTTCGTAGGTTTGGCTGTTAACTCTGCAAACGCAGCACTGCTGTCTCCTTGCCTTGACTTTGCAACTGTTTGCCGCCCTCCTCAAAGACTGGGGGAAGGGTCTTTCCCCAGGAGCTGCATGAATAAAATTATACACCAGAACCGAGTTTCAAGAAAACTCATCAAAGAAAACCTGAAAGTTGATCAATTAGGGGCTGGCTTCTAATGTTTATTTATAGATTCTCAATTACTTGATGGGTAGTTTGTAAGACCAAAGAAACTTGAAGCAAAAACAACAAATCACCAGGGCGGCTCAGAGAGCTGTGAGGCACTTTTGGAAATTTTGGAAAACTTTAACTCAGCCACACAAACCATTACCAGCTCTTCAGTATCCTCTAATATGGTCCGGCCAAGCGGTCCACTGCCCCAGCCCCAAGCCTCCCCCCGCTATGGAGATGAACCCTCCCACCATTAAAGCCACCAGCCCATCTTTGGTTATCTATATGTGTCAGAAAATTCGTCATCACTGATGAGAACAACGACCTCAAATTAAAAATCCATTCAAATTAAAATTAACTCTTGATTCTTTTTAATGACAGTAGGGATAGCTGTACCTATTTCTAGTTTAGTTCTTGCAAATCAGTGGTCATCAAAATTCAAAGTCCTGATGTCTAGGAGAGTGGTCCCCAGTCCTGCATTACATGCCCTGAGCCTTGCAAACAATTTGCCTTGTTAGGGATGCTGTGACTAAGAGCTACAGATGATGTAGTTCTTCCTATGAGAGGGGCATGACATCAGGTGGGAATGATATGTGGATCCTTCCCACCATAGTCCTAGGAAGAGGTTGGCATAACTTTCATCTTTCAGTGGAGAAAGCTGAGAGCTTAGGGTGACCTTGCCAGTCAATACTAGAGCTGAGAGTTGAACCCTGGAGGGTTTGATAACCAAGCTCATGCTCAACCCAAGATGTCCCCTCTAAGGTAGTCTATCCCCAGGCACTCTTCATGGACCCTTCTGCGCTGGGGTGGATAACAGTGGACAAAAAGGAGCTCTCAGCTGACTACAGAGCAGCCCGCATGAGGCCAGCTCAAAGTCTTTTCTCTTCCGATTTCTCCTCAGCCTAGTGGAAATGTGACCCCAGCTGTCAATGCCTAAAAGAGACTTCAAGAAAGCACTAATAGCTAGTGACATTTCTGGAGTCCCTTAAAACCTGTGATGCATACCTTTATCTTTCATATAACATTAAGTTATATACCAGCAGAATCACAGAATTTAAGAGTTGTTGGAATTTGCAGATCATTGAGTCAAGGTTTCCTCCTGATATATCTGCTGGGAATAATCCTATCAAGGGGAAACTAAAGGGTTATAAAAAAAAAAGTAAATCAATGTGGGTTGCAAAGCTAGAGTAGCTGCTTTTGCTATGTACCCCTTTGGGGAAGGAAGAGTATCTGAGGGCCAGCTTTTGTCTCTGAAGGGTTTGGAGGGCAGGGAGATGAAGAGGAGGCAAGTCAGTGAGCCTGACTGAGCCCTGAGGGTCTCTGCCTCCAAGTTCTCATGGACCAACTCCTGCTTGCACAACTCAGTAGGTTGAGGCAGAGGACAGAGAAATATCCCTGGACACCCTGAAAGTTCCCTGATAGCTACATGCAACCAAGAACGAAACGAACCTTTTCCACACTTCTCCTAGAAACCATAAAGGACAAGAATGTCAGAATCCATGGACTTCCCTACTGTATGAGGCTGACCACAGGGCTTTCTAGAACCCAGACTGTTGGGGTATTCTTGCATGCAGTGAGCTGCTGTCTACCTCATCGCAGGTTAGTTTTTATCTCTAAGCCCCAGTTTTCTTATCCCCAACAAAAGCAGTAGTTCTCAATTTTAGTAAATATCTGGAGGGCTTCTCAAAGTATTCATAGATCTCAGGGTCCTATCCCAGTGGTTCTGATTCTGTAGATCTGCAGCAGGGTGCAGGAATTTGCATTTTTAGCTGGTTCCCAGGTGGTACCAGACCTGCAGGTTTGGAGACCACACTTTGGGAACCACTTTTCCGACTGGTTGTGTTCTTGAGAACTCCCTGAGGTGGACATGTTTGGTGTTTCTCCTGGGGATGGTCAGCTTCTTCAGAGAAGCATCTTCCTAACTCATGCTCAGGGTCTAGGCTCTGCTGCCATCATCTTTCTCACCTAAGAGGTCTTGGAGGGAAGATCTCATCATGAGGTGTGTAAGTGCTCCTCTGATCCCCCCACTGTATTATGGTAGTGTGTGTGTGTGTGTGTGTGTGTGTGTGTGTGTGTGTGTGTGTTAGTCGCTCAGTTGTGTCTGACTCTGTGACTCTGTGGACTGTAGCCTGCCAGACTCTTCTGTCCATGGAATTCTCCAGGCAAGAATACTGGATTGAGTTACCATTTCCTCCTCCAGGGGATCTTCCCGACCCAGGGATGGAACCCAGATCTCCTGCATGGCAGGCAGATTCTTTACTAGCCAAGCCACCTGGGAAGCCTGTACTATGGTAGACTTGCCATCAACTATTTCTAGGATCCTCCAGTATTGAGGCCCCTCTTTCACCCTCTCTAGAGAGGAAAAACTTCTTCACTTGTGCCAGTGGAGACGAGTGACAGTCCCTCTGCTGGGAATCTAAATGTTTCCCAAGCAGATTCTCAGTGGATCCTTCTAGAACTCCACCTTTAACCCCAATCACTGGAGCCACTAATCCCTGCATATTCACTGTGCTGAGTGCAATGAGCGTTTGTCTCACTTCCCACTCTGCTGGCTTAGGATTCTGGCTCTTGGGTCTGAAAAGTCAATAGTCCTTGTCCCTCTGCCTCCAGCTGTCAGGACTTTGCAGTTCTGTTCTTCTCCTTCATTTCCTTTGTCCTTGTGGGTTTTTTAAGCCCCTGTTGCTGTCATTTCAGTAGGCTTTCAAGAAGAAAGAGCAATAAATGAAAATGTTCAATCTGCTCTCTTTACCCCAAAGTCCCTCACAGCACTCGAAAAAGATTCGGTTTTGTATTAATTGCAGATCATTCTGAGCTATTTGTATTTGTAAAGACAGATGTGGCCTCATTGTGACTATTTCAGGTTTATGGACTATTTTTTTCTCTCTGCACTAAAGAAAGCTTCCTGTTTCAAACTGATTTTCTTAAAACACATCTCTGGTAATGACCCCCAGAAGAAAATATGGAGACTCTCACTTTTTCTGGTTTCTCAGACTTGCATTAATTAGAAAATGCCCTCAAGAAACAGTAAAGCTCTAAATCAGATACATTCCAATATTCAATGTAACATATTCAAGTTGTCAGGAGTTTTACAATACTTCTAACGAAGCGCTCAGCATAATGAATTGTACAATTATAACGAAATGAGGTTCTAATGAGCAATTATCATTCCAAGCAAGAACGTTCCAGGGTTTTTTTTTTTTTTTTAATTCTTTCTCTCAAATTGGAGGCTAACAAGTAGTTATGGAAAAAAATTAATGTGGCATATGTGTAAGTGGCACAACACTCAGTCAAAATGGTTCTTCCATACCAAATTTTCCTTCATTTGTAAGTGGCAATATAGCTTAAGAAAATGGATCCTGTGAACCCTTGTGCACTGCTGGTGGGAATATAAATTGTCCAGCCACTATGGAAAACAATACAGAGTTCCCTCGAATAATTAAAAGTAGAATTACCATGTTGTTGTCGTTGTTTAGTTGCTAAGTCGTGTTGTACTCTTTTGAGACCCCCACGGAGTGCAACCCACCAGGCTCCCTCTGTACATGGGATTTCCCAGGCACGAATATTGGAGTGGGTTTTCCTTTGTTTCTCCAGGGGATCTTCCTAACCCAGGGATTGAACTCACATCTCCTGCATTGGCAAGTGGATTTCTCTTTTTGTTGTTTCTTTGTCATTTATTTTTAAATTTTTGTAACATTTTATTGATTTCTGCTGTACAACGTGAGTCAACCATAATTATACATTTATTGGCAGGCAGATTCTTTTCCACTGAGCCGCTAGGGGAGCCCAGAACCACCATATGATCCAGAAGTTCCACTTTCTGTTCATATCCAAGGGAAATGAAATCAAAATCTCCAAGAAATATCTATACTCTGTGTTCATTCATGATAGTCAAGATATAGAAACAATCTAAGTATCTACCAATGGATAAATACATAAGACGTACATACAGTCCTAAGATAGAAGGAAATCTTGCTGTTTGTAACAACATAGGCAGAACTTGAGGCCATCAGCCTGAGCAAAATAAGTCAGTGAAAGAAAAATACTATATGGTATCATGTATACGTGGAATCTAAAAATTCTGAAATCACAGAAACAGAGATTAGAACGGTGGTTATCAGGGCCTGGGGTAGAGGACATGGGAAGGTGTTGGTCAAAGCATACATGCTTCCACTTTATATGGTGGATAAGTTCTGGGGATCTGATGTAATGCACAGCATAGTGATTATAGTTAGTAATGTTATCTTAAATATTTACTTGAAAATTGCTAAGAGGGTAGATCTTAAATGTTCTCCCGACACAAAAAAAGGGATAATAATTATATGATGTGATGCAGGTGTTAGCTACGGTGGTAATCGTTTTGTAATATATAAGTGTATCAATTTGACATATTATACACCTTAAACTTACACAATGTTATATGGCAATTATTTCTCAATAAATCTGAGGGGAAAAAGTGGTTCTCAGGTATGATCCTGAGATCCTTCTTGATCCGTGTGAGCTTTCACATACATGAGATGGAGTTGTTTGGATGTCAGATATGAAGTCATGAGTCCCTGATCATAGTTGTGAATTGAGCCTCATTCGTGGAACACTTTCCTTCCCTTCTCTTCTATAAATTGGTAGATCAATTGACAATAAAAGAGTAAATGACCCAGAGGTTCTTTGCTACCATCAAAGATCTGATGGAGAAAAAGTTTAAGAATCATCATGCTTGTTAAGATAAAATGTATACATTTACTGTATGCCCATACTGCCTGGGCTGTAAGTACTAGAGGAGAGGAAGTATCATGCTTTATTTTCTATTCTCCCAACAACCTATGAGGCATATATCTTACAGATGAGAAATACTGAAGCTTTGAGATGTTGGCCCAAGTTTGTGGGCAGAAGGAATCAGAGCCAGAAGCACTAGGCTTCATGGTTCAGCCGGCCTTTGAGGAGGAAGCCACTGTCTTGGTTACCTTCTCCCTGGCTATCTTCCTGATCTCCTCTGTGACTCACATGAAGTCATTTGCTCACTATCTGCTTTCTGTAACTTTCTTTGTTCAGGCCCAGGGGCACCGATTACATTATATCCTTGTTGTTCAGTTGTAACACGCCAGGCTTCCGCGTTCTTCACTATCTCCCAGAGTTTGCTCAAACTTATGTCCATTGAGTTGATGATGCCATCCAACTATCTCATCCTCTGTCACTCACTTCTCCTCCTGCCCTCAATCTTTCCCAGCATCAGTGAGTCATCTCTTCGTATCAGTTGGCCAAAGTATTGGAGCTTCAGCATCAATCCTTCCAATGAATATTCAGGGTTGATTTCCTTCAAGATTGGCTGGTTTGATTTGGTGTTATAGCCTGGAGTGATGTGACAGGAACCCTCTGCTTTGACTATCTGCTTTCCTCTCTGGGATGGGAAGAAATGGTGTGCATCACCACAGTGCTTCTTCTGTAAGTAACAGAAAACTTCAAACTGATCAGCTTAAAAAAGTAAAGAAAAGAAGTCATCTCACATAAAAGAGGTCCTTGATGGAGGCCTTCTCTGGACTTGGTTAAGGTGGTGACTTTGCAATGCCACCGGAGCCCTGGGCTCCTCTCATCTTCCTGCTTGGTGTTCCCCAGGGCACTGGCATTGCTTCAGTGGGGCTCCCCCAGGGCTGCAAGGTGGCCACTGCTGTGCCGGGCACTGTTTCTTGACACAACAGCATCCAATGGGAGAAGAGGAACAAAGACTGGGATCTGTGCTCTTCAAAATCAAAACAACGTTTCCCAGGAACCCCCCAAGCAGACCTGTACTCATGCCTCATTGTCTAGACTGGGTCACCCTTAAGTCCATCACTGACAAGGAACACAAATATGCCATGGCTAGATTAATCTGGGTTTATTCCTGAATCAGATGAGGGAAAAGTTCAGGATATTTGGACAAAATCAGGGTTTTGACACCAAGGAGTAAGGAGAGAACTGGTCATCGGAGAACCAACAGAGACTTCTACTTAAGAGAGGTGTGTTAAACTTCCCTGGAGAAAGATCACATAGCATCACGGTTTTTATGTTTCTGTATTTTTAATTGTTCTTCAGACTGGGGATGTGGGAATGAAAAGGGTTGGGACCTTGGTGAAAGAGCTACAAAGAAACTAAGGAAACTTCAATTATGTTAGGACTTAAATTTCCGTGCATTTAGACAAATGCTGTAGTGGAGAAGTACGTGTAACTATTAACACTACAGAGCAGCAGTAGGGTCTGGGGCTCCATGAAGAGATGGATCTTCATCTTTTGGGTTAAAGTTTAAGATATGGGTGGTTCATAATAAGGAACAAAAACTCAGCCAGTTTCAGTGAGGTGTATGGACCTAGAGTCTGTCATACAGAGTGAAGTAAGTCAGAAGGAGAAAAACAAACAAAGTGTGTGCTGTGCCATGCTATGCTCAGTTGCTTCAGTCGTGTCTGACTCTTTGTGACCCTATGGACTGTAGCCCGCCAGGCTCCTCCGTCCATGAGATTCTCCAGGCAAGAATACTGGAGGGGGTTGCCATGCCCTCCTCCAGGGGATCTTCCTGACCCAGGAATTGAACCCACCTCTCCTGTATTGCAGGCAAATTCTTTACCACTGGGCCACCTGGGAAGCCCCAAATATAGTATATTAGTGCAAATATATGGAATCTATAAAAGTGATGCTGATGAACCTATTTGCAGGGCAAAAATAGTGATACAGATGCAGAGAACAGACTTGTAGCCACAGAGTGGGAAAGAGAGGGTGGGGCAAACTGAGAGAGGAGCATTGACATATATTCACTACCGTGTGTGAAACAGCTACTGGGAAGCCGCTGTAGAGCACGGCGAGCTCAGCTCAGGGCTTTGCCATGACCGAGAGGGGTGGGAGGGAGGCACCAGGGGGAGGGATGTATGTATACTTACAGCCGATTCGGGTTGTTGTACAGCAGAAACCAACACAACATTGAAACACAATTTTTCTCCAATTAAAAATAAAATAAGGTATATGGGCTGTTATTAGCCAACCAGAAACAAGTTGAAAGCTGGAACCCAAAGGTATGGATGACAGCAGAGCCAAAGGGTTGCCAACAATCCCTGAACTCTAATGTCAGTGTTCTGAGCTCTGCTGAGGAGCTGGCACATGGCTCCGGTTCTCCTAATAGCATTTGGATCGAGTTCTCTGCAAGGCTGACAGATGATGTAACTTGTAACATTTTTACATGTAACTTGTGCCACCAGTTCACTAAAGTACATAGGCCTTATAGGGATATTTAATTCATCAGTGCTATTCTTGATGATACGGACTAATGAGCTTTTCCAGCACACAGAAAGTATTATCAATTCTCAAAAGAAAAGAAATAACCTGTTATGAAGTAGCAACATCCTTAATTATCAGACAATGAGCTCTCCACTAACCTCAGCCAACAACCAAAGACACGGAAAAGAAAATACCTCTTTTAAAAACACAAAACTCATGATATTACCACCTATTCAAAAAGCTTTCATGGTTTCCTGTTTTCCATAGACCAAAAGCCAAACTATTTAACTTCATATCCAAGGCCCTCGATATGAAGGGCCTTGGGAATCTGGTCCCTCTTTTTCTCCCCACTCTTGTTTCTTCCAGTCTTACAAGATGCCTTACCCTTTCTGGCTGGTATGAACTTTCACATTTTTGTGCCTTTGTCTAACTTACACTCTTTTATTTCTACCAATTAAATACCTATTTATCCTATAAGATCCTGATCAGACCGGTTTCTCTAGCAGACTTCTGTTCTCAGCTACCGTTACTGATTAAACAGAATTAATCAATGTCACCTCTGTGGACTCCCATCTTTGTTTCCACCTCTGGTTAACACTTTTGATAATTTCTCCAAATAAGGACACTGTGGTGTCTAATGATCTTTCTGGGCCACTAAGTTAAGAATGTCCTACAATGGAGGCCAGATGTATCTTCAGCACTCCCATTTCTTCTTTCTGGAGACATAGGGATATCCCATTTTTCAGTCCCCTTGCAGTTAATGTGAAGCTGTGTGCTTGGAATTGGGTGGACATAATGTAAGCAACTTGCAAGTGTGTGTGCCTGCTCAGTCACTTCATTCGTGTCTGACTCTTTGCAACCTCATGGACTGTATGTAGCCCGCCAGGCTCCTCTGTCCATGGGGATTCTCCCGGCAAGAATACTGGAGTGGGTTGCCATGCCCTCCTCCAGGGGATCTTCCCAACCCAAAGTCTCTTATGTCTCCTGGATTGGCAGGTAGATTCTTTACCACTAGTGCCGCCTGGGATTTGGGTGGAAATAATCTAAAGCAACTTGCAAGACTAGTCTTTAAAAATATTTGAACTTCCAGCCCCTCTTCACCTTCTGTGGATGGGGGCCAGAATCAGGAGATCAAAGGGGGCCAGAATCAGGAGATCAAACGAGGCCAGATCTCTGAGTAATGACTTGTGAGAGAGCTGTTGATCCACTTTGGAAATTGTGTGAGTGAGGAATAAACTACTAATACATTAAGCCACTGAGATTTGAGCATTACCTGTTGCTATAAAGCAACCTCACTTGCCTTGACTAACACAGTTCCTAAGGTGGAGGGGGCCGTGCATTATTCATTTTTTCACTCCCCTGTGAATCAGAGCTTTGCAGGTCTTTCCAAAGTGAGAGGAAGAGGGAATAAAATAGCTGTGATAAACATATATTTTCACCTAAGGAAAACCTGAAATCCCCTTAAGAGCAACATCTATATTTCCTGTGAACATGAGATTAATGATTTAACAGACATGAGTTTCTGATATTTGCTGGCCAACTTGAGCAACAAGAGTGAGGGGAAGGTTGAGGGGAAGAGTTGCCAGGCATTTTCCCCACAATTGGCTTGCCTCCTCCTTCGGGTTGTGGCTAAACTGTCACCTTCAGGGCATGGTCTTCAGGACTCACCTTGCTATAGGAACACTCACTTTTTTCTAATATTTTTCTCTATCTTAGGAGTTACCTTCATAGAATTTACCTCAGGGGCTTTCCTGGTGGTCAGTGGTTAGGGCTCTGTGCTTCTACCACAGGAGGCGTGGGTTTGATCCTTGGTCAGGGAACCAAGGCAAAAGAAAGAATTAACCTCAGATTGTAACTATTTGCTTGGTTTGTTTGAGTTCCAGATTTAACTGGAAACTCTGTAAAGGAAGCACATCCAGCTGGGTCACTGTTGTTTCCAGGTGCCTAGAGCAAGTCTGGCTCGTGGTAACACATCCTCATGATGATGGGTAAGGTGAAAAGGAGACAGAAGAAGCTCCAAGAAAAAAAATCACTGTAGGGTGGGGGCAAACAGCTCACATTTCCAATGCCCCAAAGCCACAGTTGTACAGAGTAAAACAACCAATGAAAAGGTAAAATATGTTTAAGAAGAAAGGAACATGACTGAGGCACTGAAAATATGGTCAAATAACATGGTTAAAGCCAGGTGACTCCACAGCTATAGGAAATCCTAGTTAACTGGAAAAATCAACCAGCTCAACATGGTTCTTCAAATGAGACCTGACTAGTCATTCTTTCACCAGTTCATTTCACAATGAATATACGCTGTGTCTAGCAAATATGGAATGAAAACTTTTCTGGAAATTGCTGGGAATTTTAGGTAGCAGATAACATCCTCCTCCTCTTCCTCTTCAGTGACTAACAACTGAAAATACTAAACAAACAAACAAACAAAAAACAAATCCATTCTCCTTACCCTTTAAAAAAAAAGAGAAAAGAAAAGTAGCTTTGACTCCTGTTTCTATCTGAGACCAGGTGTCTTGGTCTGCCTGCTCTAGTCCCATTCAGGGTCCTTTTTGCCCCTGACATAGAACTCCAAGGCAAATGACTTTTATACTAAGCACAACCTCTATTCTTCAATCCTCACTTCCATGTACACACAGGAAAAGTGTACTTTATAAAATGTTCCCTTTATAATCATTTCATGAAAAGCTATAATGCAGTTCACATAGTAGAGACTCAGTAAACATCTGCAACGGACATGAATTTGAGCAAACTCTGGGAAACAGTGGAGGTCAAGGGAGCATGGTATGCTGCAGTCCGTGGGGTCGCGACGAGTCAGACACGACTAGTGACTGGACAACAATAACAAGCAACTAAACAAACACACCCCCAGAGTGTGGACATGGATTCCTCTCTCAGAGGACGTATCTCCCCCATCTTGTCCTCCCTAGATGGAATGCCTCCTCCTAATCGCTCAGTTCCTGCAGTCCCTGGGCCATAAGCCAGTAGTACTTCAGGAAACTCTCATGATCGCTAGAACCGTTTTGAGCCACTTCCAGCTTGTCCCCAGTCTAGCCCAGATCGCTGCTTGCCTCACTTCCACCAATCCTGAGACATCAGTTCCACCCAAATCTAGGACACGGTGGGCTGTGAGACATGGAACAGTTTTTTCTTTGCACTTGAGAGTTGTCTATCTCAAGGGTAAAGCAAGTTGAATATTCCTGTTGATTTTTTTTTAACTCCAGTAATTCCAATGTTTTCCCTACAAGGCAGCTCAGTGAACTAGAAAGAGCAGTGACTTGGCTGTCTAGAAAACATGGTGGTTACATGTCCTGGGTCTGCTGCTCCCTAACTGTGTGATCTTGGACACACAGGGTCTTCGCCTCTCTGAGTAGAAGGTCATCACTATTTACTCTAAAAATCCTATGTGTGTATTTTTTCATCCTAACCCACACGGGTTCTCTTGACCAATATATGGAATTTTCTCTTGGGAAAGAACAGTTTGCTGATATGGCAGGTATCCAAGAGTTCTTCCTGCTGAATTATCATCAAAACAAGACAGAGCCCGACAGTCGTCAGCTGTCCAGTAAGGTTCCACAGAGATACCTAACGTGATGAAGTGTCTTTTTGATGTTTTTCAGTCTCAGTCTTTGCAGGATTCTTGGGGCTTTGTTTCCATGCAGGCCCTTCTAGCAAATAGAAACATTTATATCATTATATCCCATGGCATTATTGAAGTTCAACAAATAGCACTTTTGAGCAGGAGCAGATTTGAATGGCTAGCATTTATTTGCCTGGGTGATGATAATTAGCTCTATAATTTACTTCTTTGTCTTGGTTAGTGCTGAAATCTCATGTCCCTGGACTGGGATTAGATTCCCTAATCATTCAAAGGGAAATTCGGAGATTATCTCTACTTCACCGTGGAGACGAGCATCTGAAGGACATGTGTGCATGTTGAGTTGTTTCAGTCATGTCTGACTTTTTGAGACCCCAGGGACTGTAGCCCACCAGGTTTCTCTGTCCTTGGGATTCTCCAGGGATTGAACCTGTCTCTTACATCTCCAGCACCAGCAGGCAGGTTCTTTTCTGCTTGCACCGCCTGAGAAGTCCCATACTCTCCCCTAATTCTTGAATACGAAGCAACAGCTCTTGGAAATCCTTCATTAAATAATCATTTAGCTATCAAGGTCATGAAACAGAATGAAATGAAGGACTCAGTCATTTAAAGCTAGGCTTTATTTATTTATTTTTAAAAGCAGCATTCATTGTCACTGTTATAACTGCTTCTGCTGACGGAAAGGGAAACATCACTATCTAGTTTCTTTCTGCCCAAGTGCTAGAGTGAAGCAACAAGGTAGGTGATTAAATAGTTAATCCCACTGGGGGACTGTAAGTAGGAGAAACTATGGGAGACTCCTATAAGTTAATGATTACTCAAGAAACCAGGCTTGCTTGACCACAAAATCAAGCAGGCTTGCTTAGCAACAAAACCATGCAGCAAAGGCACGAGACATGCCCCCAAACAATAAAACAACGGTGGCATGAGACTCAGCTCCTGCCCAGTGGACTCAGTGAGTTAATGATCCTTAGGACATAAAAAACAATCATTTGTGGACCCAGTTTGACCACATAGGCACAAGGAAACTCTCCTGCCCAACCTGGAGGCAAAGCTGATGATGGAAACATGATCTCTACTCAAGAAAGACAAATAAATTCTTCTCTCCCTCCCCACTTTTCCTTTGATTATAGAACTGTAACCCTCTAAGTTCTTGGGTGCAGCATTTCTCACCCACCCGCTTGTAAGCCTCACAGCATCCTATTTTAAAAAATCACTTCCTATCTATCACTTTGCTCTCCCTGAATCCTTCTCTGTGCTGAGACATAAAGAACTCTGGTACCAGAGCTCTTTGGAGCCCCAAAACAATACCAATCAATTTCACAAGCAGAAGGTTTTTCCAGCAGGCTCTGTATCTAGAACTGAGAGTTTTACTAAGTCACAAAGGCTGACTTGGGGTAAACATCCCCAAGCAAGATGACTGACAGTAGACGGGGTCGGGGGTGGTGGTGGGGTGGGGTGGTCTGTGCTCTGAACTCACAGAGACTCCCTGTCTCCATTCCCTCAGGCAGGTTGATCTGGGGAAAGATTACCTGTTGAGCATGCCCTGTACATTCTTTGGTCCCTTGAACAGCAGACCAGAAGCTGCTCATGATGCTGGGTCCAGCCAAGGGAGAAATCACTCCCTCTCCATCAGCATCCATGAGGCAAAATAATCAGATATCAATTACTTGGCTGAGTGAGGATGAAATATAATTGAACTTGACTGTGTGGCTGGCTTAATTTTTGTAGCTTTGGATTGGCGTTTATCTGGCCCTGCAGCAGCGAGCTCTTTTCCCGTGAATGGTGGTTAATTAGAATGGTTTTGTTTTCCTTAATGGATTGATAATTCTTCCTATTACATTTAAAAATAATTTTTAAACATTCATTTCCTGAGGAGAAAAATGGCATCAATAGAAGGGGACAGCAGTAAAAGCCAGGCATAGACTGTTTCTAATGCAGGATTTTTCTAACAGTATTTTTCTAATGCTATTAATCTAGAAAGCCTCCAGACATTTCACAGTGGTGTTTCGAGGGTTCAAGGGATCTCACCATTAGCCTATGTCTCAGGCTCCGGGAATGGCTTAGTAATGCTTTTAGGAGGCAGATTCAGACGTTGGATTGCTGTTTTCATGTTTTCCACATACTGTGTAATTGACTAGTGTAGTCACTCTCTTCTTCCTCTAATGTAGGACCCAGTGGGTCCCCAGGTACTCATGCTAGCATGCCAAGATGACCTAGGTTCACTTTGGCCTCTTCCTCGATCCCACAAAAACGTGGGGGGCTACAACATGTTGGCCTGTTTTCTCCTCTGTTCTTTTTCCTGCAAGAAATGGTATTTTAGTGAGCTTAGTATGTGCCAGGAACTATTTCAAGAGCTAAATATGTATTCATTCCTTTTATCCTCACAGCAGTCCTGGTAGGGACTATAATTGCTCCCATTTAAAAGATGAAGTAGTTGAGGCCCAGAGGATTTAAGTAATATATCCAATTTCATAGTAGATGGGAGTCAGGTAGGATTCCAACCTAGGTTCTCTGACTCTTGTGTCCCTGCTCTTCACCATTCATAGATGGAGATTAGTGAGCAGACATTACATTTCAGCTCCGTGATAGTAGTAGAAATATCAGTGATATAAACATCCGTGGGGAAAAACCAAATATATGGTCTTGAACATTCAGGTCAGTTGCCTCTAGAGATTGCTTTGCGTGTGTGTGTGTGTGTGCTCAGTCGCTTCAGCCTAGGGACTGTAGCCCACCAGACTCCTCTGTCCATGGGATTCTCCAGGCAAAAATACTGGAGCAGTTTGCCATTTCCTCCTCTAGGGGACCTTCCTGACCCTGGGATCGAACCTGCATTGCAGGTTCTCCTGCATCTACTGCATCGCAGGCAGATTCTTTACCACTGAGCCGCAGGTGAAGCTCTAGAGATTG
The DNA here is from genome assembly GCA_935064755.1 of Tragelaphus eurycerus. Classification (NCBI taxonomy): domain Eukaryota; kingdom Metazoa; phylum Chordata; class Mammalia; order Artiodactyla; family Bovidae; genus Tragelaphus; species Tragelaphus eurycerus. The sequence goes on along the minus strand of CAKXYN010000034.1, from coordinate 1,415,215 downwards.
CTTTAGTTTGCACTAAAAAACAAAAACAAAGAGAGAGAGATAGAAATAACACTCCTAAAAACAAAGTTACAGTGCATTACTTAGTCCTTGAAATCTACCCTCTACCCACAGCCCTTGTCTTCTGCTACTGCTTATCTGGGAAGCTTACGTCTCTTCATAGTTGTAACCTATATCTTCCATACTCATCAGAACACATCCTTTCTTCAGATTCCTGGTCCTCAAGGAAATGATCTCATCTCTTTGGTTCTTCAAGATCCTCCTCTGGCTTCCCTCCATCGATGCACAGGCAGTCCTGATCCCCACCCCTCTCTCCCAGTGGGATGCTGGCTTTCTCCCCTCACCTTAGTTTTCTCCCAAGCTCAGTCGGCAAAGAATCTGCCTGCAGTGCAGGAGACCCGGGTTTGATCCCTGGGTTGGGAAGATGCCCTGGAGAAGGAAATGGCAACCCACTCCAGTATCCTTTCCTGGAAAAATCTCATGGACAGAGGAGCTGTTGGGCATGACTGAGCGACTAACACTAACTAGACATCTCATCTCATATGGTCTCTTTGTCTTTGATTATCTACTGTTACCACCCAAACCTAAATAGAAAGGAGCCCAAATGCTAGCCACCCAATACTGGGCTCCTGAGGGTCACATATTGGGGTCAATGACCCAGTTGTCTCTCCACCTCCTGCGTGCCCTTGGTCTACCTGCCCATTGCCTCTCCCATCTGCCATGCAGGTGCCCCGGGGTGGTCTATAAAGGGAAAGAACAGCTGAGCACAACCAGAGACCAGGAGAGGCCTGTCTAAATGGGACACTAGGACATCCTCTCAAGTCTACGACGTCACTGTTGCCACTGGAGAACCACCAATTCTTGTTAAGAATTGCCAGCAGGAGCTCGAGCGGAGTTTCTGGAGCGTGACACAGGAAGCTTGTTTGATTCAGACAAATAGAGGCAAATGTCAAACTAAATCAGAGAATATTTAAAGCAATATATGTCTCACTAGCAACCTCAACTCACTATATGTAAAACTGAGGGTATCATTTCCAGCTGAAACACTTGCTTGCCTCCCAGTCTTGGCAGCCATTGGCTTCCTTGATTTCTCCTTTTCCTTCTCATCCCATCAGCAAGTCCTGCTGGTGCCACTGCTAATGTGTACCCTAAATCCTTCCATTCGTCTTCATCTCCATTCTCATCCTCTCGTCTGTATCACCATCAACCTCACCTGCACTCAGCCACCAGCTTCCTAACTGGTCTTCCTATATGCCAGCAAATTTGGAAAACTCAGCAGTGGCCACAAGATTGGAAAAGGTCAGTTTTCATCCCAATCCCAAAGAAAGGCAATGCCAAGGAGTGCTCAAACTACCGAACAATTGCACTCATCTCACACGCTAGTAAAGTAATGCTCAAAATTCTCCAAGCCAGGCTTCAGCAATATGTGAACCGTGAACTTCCTGATGTTCAAGCTGGTTTTAGAAAAGGCAGAGGAACCAGAGATCAAATTGCCAACATCCGCTGGATCATGGAAAAAGCAAGAGAGTTCCAGAAAAACATCTATTTCTGCTTTATTGACTATGCCAAAGCCTTTGACTGTGTGGATCACAATAAACTATGGAAAATTCTGAAAGAGATGGGAATACCAGACCACCTGATCTGCCTCTTGAGAAATCTGTATGCAGGTCAGGAAGCAACAGTTAGAACTGGTCATGGAACAACAGACTGGTTCCAAATAGGAAAAGGAGTACGTCAAGGCTGCATATTGTCACCATGTTTGTTTAACTTATATGCAGAGTACATCATGAGAAATGCTGGACTGGAAGAAACACAAGTTGGAATCAAGATTGCCGGGAGAAATATCAATAACCTCAGATATGCAGATGACACCACTCTTATGGCAGAAAGTGAAGAGGGGCTAAAAAGCCTCTTGATGAAAGTGAAAGTGGAGAGTGAAAAGGTTGGCTTAAAGCTCAACATTCAGAAAACGAAGATCATGGCATCTCGTCCCATCACTGCATGGGAAATAGATGGGGAAACAGTGGAAACAGTGTCAGACTTTGTTTTTCTGGGCTCCAAAATCACTGCAGATGGTGACTGCAGCCATGAAATTAAAAGACGCTTGCTCCTTGGAAGGAAAGTTATGACCAACCTAGATAGCATATTCAAAAGCAGAGACATTACTTTACCAACAAAGGTTCGCCTAGTCAAGGCTATGGTCTTTCCTGTGGTCATGTATGGATGTGAGAGCTGGACTGTGAAGAAGGCTGAGCGCTGAAGAATTGATGCTTTTGAACTGTGGTGTTGGAGAAGACTCTTGAGAGTCCCTTGGACTGCAAGAAGATCCAACCAGTCCATTCTGAAGGAGATCAATCCTGGAATTTCTTTAGAAGGAATGATGCTAAAGCTGAAACTCCAGTATTTTGGCCACCTCATGCGAAGAGTTGACTCATTGGAGAAGACTCTGATGCTGGGAGGGATTGAGGGCAGGAGGAGAAGGGGACGACAGAGGATGAGATGGCTGGATGGCATCACTGACTTGATGGATGCGAGTCTGAGTGACCTCCGGGAGCTGGTGATGGACAGGGAGGCCTGGCGTGCTGCGGTTCATGGGGTCGCAAAGAGTCGGACACGACTGAGCGACTGATCTGATCTGATCTGATCTGATTCCACTTTGCCCCACCACATCCATTCTCCACACAACAGCCAGAGCAACCTTTTGAAAACATATATTGGATCCCATGACTACCCTGTTTAATGCCCTCCAAAGTCTCCTGATTGCATGTGAAATAAACTCAAACTCCTTGCCCTAGCTCACAGGGCTCTGCAGTTGCAGGCATTGCCAGCCTCTCCATCTTCATCACTTGCCCCTCTCTGCCTTGATCCCAAACTGTAGCCACACCAGACTTTGTCTCTTCGCTGTCCTCAACTCTGGATCCCCAAGCCAAATATTCCCTTGGCCTGGAACACTCTTCCTCAGGAATCCACGTGGTTGGCTTCAAATCATTCATGCCTCAACTCATATGGTATCTAGAAAATCACAGTGGGCTACAGATTTGAACAATGCATTTCTCACCGATGTTGGATGGCAGTATATTTCCTAAGTGAGTTCTGCGTGAGTTCAAGAATTCACCAATGAACACAGCCAAGAAAGAGCATCTATGCAGAGAGGTCTCCTCTGACCTCAAGTCTAAACTACTCAATGTTTATAAAGTAGATGTGGTACACACACAATGCAATATCTGCCAAAAAATGAGTGAAATATTGCAGCAATGTGGATGGGCCTAGAAATTATCATACTAAGTGAAACAAATCAGACAGAGAAAGACAAATCATATGATGTCACTTATATGTGGAATCTAAAAAAATGAAACAAATGAACTTGTTTACAAAACAGAAATAGACTCTCAGACATAGAAAACAAACCTATGGCTACCCAAAGGAGAAATTGAGAGAAGGGATAAATTAGGAGTTAGGGATTAACATATACACACTACTATATGTTTTTTATGGAAAACCCAGAGAAGCAAAACATCCAAGAGTCCAACTCCAATAGCCCATGGTTCTGTAAGGAAAGTGGCTTTGCTGTCCCCTTCTGGATCATAAACCTAATAAGCCCAGGAACTGTGCTCTACAACCGACAGCCATTAGAAACATATCAAAGTCAGCCCATAGATTAAAAAATAAATCAATCTGTGAATAAGTACATTGAGGTGGGAGCTGCTGCTGCTGCCAAGTGGCTTCAGTCGTGTCCGACTCTGTGTGACCCCATAGACAGCAGCCCACCAGGCTCCCCCATCCCTGGGATTCTCCAGGCAAGAACACTTGTGTGGGTTGCCATTTCCTTCTCCAATGCATGAAAGTGAAAAGTGAAAATGAAGTCACTCAGTCGTGTCCGACTCTTAGCGACCCCATGGACTGCAGCCTACCAGGCTCCTCCATCCATGGGATTTTCCAGGCAAGAGTACTGGAATGGGGTGCCATTGCCTTCTCCGTGAGGTGGGAGACCAGAACTCAAAGAACTGATACACTATCATCTTGGAAAAACTACAGTTCAAGAAGGAACTTGAGATTTCCTTATGAAAGAGAAGACTGGAATTTGTGTGCAGTTGTTGTTTTTTTTTTTTTTTTAAATTTTATCCGAAAGTTGACAGCTGGCCAAAGAGTTTTCCAGCTTATTGCCTCTTTCCTAGTTTCAGGATGAAACTACATTTGGTTTGATTATATAAGAAAAAGAGAGAAGAGACTTTGGCCTGAATAACAAATCACAGGTCCCTTCTTACCTAAAAGTGTACATGGAGGTATTGTTTTTATCCCTAAAATAAGGCCATTTTCATAAACACACATAAAACATACCAGCATGGCATGCGCTGTATTTTTCCAAGTCCTTTGCCTGAGGATACAGAGCTGACAGGCTGGTCTACATTGGACCCAGACGCTGAGAAAACCCAGGTTTCCCAGGAACTTAAGAGCTACCCTGTCTTGACTCAACATGTCCTGCAGTTCAGCTGCCACACGTGGTTCTCTGCTTGTAACTCAGTCACTATTCAGGCTTCAGCTTTGTCTACACAAAGAAGGAGTAGCCTGTCCAGAGCGCCAAGGATCTAAGGGGTCAGAGACTGTAGTTCAGCTTCTGGCATTCTGTGTACAACCATGCAAAGAGCCCTGGGAGCTACCCTTGAAATACCTGGTCCTGGTTTAACTTCATGTGGCCCCCTGGGGACTTGAGGGTCTGCTGAGATGGTAAGTTACACCTGGGCCCTCTGATTAGCTTGCCATGTGAGTGCAACTTGGATGTAGAGTCTAAGGTTTCCAACCCCAAATCAGAACCTATGGACTGGAACATGATCTGATAAGTGAGTCAGTCCTGGAGTATTAATCCCTATTTGTATCACTTTAATCACTTATGGGAAAATCTAGCACAGTGGTTTAAAATTCTAACTTAATAGTGAAAGATGTGTATGTCAACTTCCAACATATCAGTCATTCTCTACCTCGCTGTCCTATTTGTTTTTTTCATTAATGATCTGAGTTTATATTATTTATTTGCTTACAGGTCCTTGACTGTTTCTTTCACTAGAAAGTCAGACCTACAAGGACAAGAACTTCATCTTATCCACTGTTACCTCTACTCAGAACTTCATCTGGCATATAGGTGTTCAAACAATAATGATGGAATGAACAAAATATTCAAAACTAGTCCAAGTATTTTTGGTAAGAGGGCAGGAACCCAACTTTGTTAAATTCCCCTCACATGTTCCATTCTCATAACAATCAACACCAAGACAGGGGTGTTAACCCCAATTTACACCTGAAGGGACAGTACATCTTCTTAGGACGTCAACAAAATACAAAGCAGAAGCCAGAGTAATAGCTTTTTGTCTCTGGGCTGAGATGATCTCTTTGAAGAAGGAGGATAATGAGAGAAACCAGGGACGGGCCTTGCTGATTTTTAGCTGAGAACAAGATGGTCAGTCAGAAACTAGAGCTTTGCAGAGGTTCAGCTTCACTCTGGGCAGCTCAAAGTTTGCCAGCCTGACTATCCTTAAAAATTCTGCTCAAATGTCCCCTTTCACCTGAGGTACATTATTCCTAAGACATTGTCAAACTACTGCACAATTGTACTCATCTCACAAGCTAGTAAAGTAATGCTCAAAATTCTCCAAGCCAGGCTTCAGCAATATGTGAACCATGAACTTCCTGATGTTCAAGCTGGTTTTAGAAAAGGCAGAGGAACCAGAGATCAAATTGTGAGCATCCGATGGATCATGGAAAAAGCAATAGAGTTCCAGAAAAACATCTATTTCTGCTTTATTGACTACGCCAAAGCCTTTGACTGTGTGGATCACAACAAACTGTGGGTAATTCTGAAAGAGATGGGAATACCAGACCACCTGACCTGCCTCTTGAGAAATATGTATGCAGATCAGGAAGCAACAGTTAGAACTGGACATGGGACAACAGACTGGTTCCAAATGGGAAAAGGAGTTCGTCAAGGCTGTATATTGTCACCCTGCTTGCAGAGTACATCATGAGAAATGCTGGACTGGAAGAAACAGAAGCTGGAATCCAGATTGCCGGGAGAAATATCAATAACCTCAGATATGCAGATGACACCACCCTTATGGCAGAAAGTGAAGAGGAACTAAAAAGCCTGTTGATGAAAGTGAAAGAGGAGAGTCAAAAAGTTGGCTTAAAGGTCAACATTCAGAAAATGAAGATCATGGCATGCGGTCCCATCACTTCATGGGAAGTAGATGGGGAAACAGTGTCAGACTTTATTTTTGGGGGCTCCAAAACCACTGCAGATGGTGACTGTAGCCATGAAATGAAAAGATGCTTACTCCTTGGAAAGAAAGTTATGTCCAACCTAGATAGCATATTGAAAAGCAGAGACATTACTTTGCCAACAAAGGTTCGTCTAGTCAAGGCTATGGTCTTTCCTGTGGTCATGTATGGATGTGAGAGTTGGACTGTGAAGAAGGCTGAGCGCCGAAGAATTGATGCTTTTGAACTGTGGTGTTGGAGAAGACTCTTGAGAGTCCCTTGGACTGCAAGGAGATCCAATCAGTCCATTCTGAAGGAGATCAGCCCTGGGATTTCTTTAGAAGGAATGATGCTGAAGTTGAAACTCCAGTACTTTGGCCACCTCATGCAAAGAGTTGACTCATTGGAAAAGACTCTGATGCTGGGAGGGATTGAGGGCAGAAGGAGAAGGGTACGACAGAGGATGAGATGGCTGGATAGCATCACTGACTCGATGGACATGAGTCTGAGTGAACTCCGGGAGTTGGTGATGGACAGGGAGGCCTGGCATGCTGTGATTCATGGGGTCGCAAAGAGCCGGACACGACTGAGCGACTGAACTGCACTGAACTGAAGACATTGCCATCAAGTTTTCTTCTTTTCTAGGGCATGCATTCCACACACCCAGACAGAGAAGGCTTTGGCAAGTGGAGGGCATGTCTGCTCTATCTGTAAGCTGTGGGGTTGTTGGTCCAGCGTGTGGTGTGCTACTTAGGTGCCCAAAGTCCTGCACCCACAAACCTCTGCTCTGACAAACCCACCATGCCCATACGCCTACCATTAGAATTCCACATTTGGTTGAAGCATGTTTTCAGAAGGTACTCGTTAAAGCCAAGACTGATTTATTTACTTAACTTTGCCTAGGAAAGGATGTATGACTGTGGGCCAAGGAACCTGGTTGAGGTGGCAGAGTCTGGAGTTCTAGCTGCTGATCTTACAGGGACAGGCTTCCCTGGGAATTGTGCAGCATGATAGAATTTGGTCATGGGAGCATGAATCCAAAGATACATCAAAAACCCAAGGATTGGTCTGAAATCAGCCAGGCATGCTTATCACATCGTAACAGCCCAGACTTTGTGCTGTCCTAATTCTTTTCAGCAAAGATCTGGTGCACAGGTAAACAATATCCAGAAATCTGGGAATAGTTCATAAAAACTGGGTTAATGGAGCTGAGAAATAAAGAAGTAGGGTGCACAGCAGTTGTTAGTACCAAGGAAACCAAAACGTTGGTCGGGAATCAGAACTGGAGCACTGAGTTTTGTCAGAGACTGACTTCAGGCTGCGCCGCTGCCTTATTCGTGCTCAGCGACCTAGTTCCTTATAGGTTCTAAGTGAAAGTGAGCAGGAGCCTCACCTTTGCTTTCATCCAACAGCTCTAGGGACCCAGCTTCGCCCGTGCCCTCTGGCTTCCCCTGTGGAATCCCTTTCTCCCCCTCCTTGCTGAGCATCTAGTGCACATGGTCTGTTCAGGTATATACTTCTGTTTGGTATTACTGATTAGTAACAGTTGGTGTATTTATAGGCATAAAATGCAAATTACCTACCTTCCCCAATTTCCCCTTGTCTTCAAGCAAAGTGAGATCCCCCTTTTATGAATTCTCATTGTATGCTAGGCTTGCTTTTCATAACTTTTGCCACAAAGGTAAATGAATGATTGTGTAGTGACTTGTGTGGTGTCTGCAAAGACAGGAATTATGTCTGTCTTAGTCGTTAATTTATCCCTTAGCACATAATAGAGCACCTGGCACACAGTGGGTGTTCATAAATATTACACAAATGAATCCATGGATGAAGGAGGCATGGCTAGCGTTGGGTCTCAACCTTGGGGCCAAGATTTCTTCACTGAGGGAAGGCTGGGTGAGAATGGATACATGTACATGTAAAGCTTTGTGTGTGCTGTGTGTGTAATCCCTGTGCTGTCTGCCTGAAACTATCACAACATTGTTAGTTGGCCATATGCCAATACAAAATAAAAAGTTAAAAAAAAAGATTTCCCCACTAGACCCAACGTAGTCCTGGGGTTAAAAGACTTACCAGTTGGCCCATTCCATTTACCCACCAGCTTGGGATCAAGTGCCTGCTTTTTATTTCCAGCCTTTTGACAATATCTGGTCATTTTTGACATTACCTCCTTTCCTCACCCTGATTTTTTTTAAATACGATTTTTATTTATTTTAAAATTAAGTTTTACTGGCGTATAGTTGCTTTACAATGCTGTGTTAGTTTCTACTGTACAGCAAAGTGAATCCGCCATAAGGATACACATATCCCCTCCCTTAAGGGATGTTTTCAAGTATACAAGCTGTAAACAGGGTAATCACCCACTCACACACCCATACCTCAAACTCCTTGTCTACTTTTTTTTTAATTGGTTTTTTAAAATTAGTTTATTTTTTATTGAAGGATAATTGCTTTACAGAATTTTGCTGTCTTCTGTGAAACCTCAACACGAATCAGCCATAGATATACATATATCCCTTCCCTTTTGAACCCCCTTCCCATCTCCCTCCCCATCCCACTCCTCTAGGTTGATACAGAGCCCCTGTGTGAGTTTCCTGAGACATACAAAAAATTCCCATTGGCTATCTATTTTACATATGGTAATGTAAGTTTCCATGTTACTCTTTCCAAACATCTCAACCTCTTCTCCCCTCTCCCCATGTCCATAAGACTATTCTCTATGTCTGTTTCTCCATTGCTGCCCTGAAAATAAATTCTTCAGTACGATTTTTCTAGATTCCATATATGTGTGTTAGAATATGGTATTTATCCTTCTCTTTCTGACTCTCCTCACTCTGTATACTACTTTCTAGGTTCATCCACTGTCGGGAGCTGCCGCGGAGAGGCACTCTGCTCGTGACAAACGTCATGAGGAAGGAGGCTTGGCAGACGCAAGGGTGAGATCAAGCCTCAAGAGTCCCCCCGGATATTCTCGAGCATCTACCCCCTAAAAACCAGAGTCTGCCTACTTTACTGCTTTGTGCCCTCACCTCTGACTTTACTGGGGGCTGTCCCCCACCACCATCTCACTCTCTCTAATAAAAAATTAACTTACAGCTCCAATTAATAAAGTTCCTGGGCATTAAGAGTGTTCAAATTCAAACCCCTCAGATAGCTTTCTAACTCGCCTGATAAGTTTACTCGGACTCCTACAGCTATGCATACGATTGTTTACAGTCTCAGCCCCGAGAGGCAGGGGAAGCTTAAGATATTCAAATAGCTTAGAGCCTCTCAGAGAGTTAGAAACTGTCAGAATAACACTAGTAAAAGATTTTAATAATGAAGCCAATGCTTTTTGCCAAGTTTTCACATCCCCCGTTTAGTATCCTTGAATGTGTATTAATTAATATAGTTGGTTTGTAGAAAAAATAAGTAGTGGCCTTGGTGCTAGTAACTTTAGACCCTTAAGGTAATAAATTCTTTTCTTTGTTGTAAACCCATTGCGCATCCCCCCTATAGGAATGCAAGTTTGTCTAACACTTCAGATGAAGATGGCGCCAAACCTTAAAATAATTACTCTTAGAAAAAATAAGTCTTATGATTGACAAACCTTTGTCAAGAGTCATAAAATGTTAATAGGCCTTAAGGCCAGAAGATGATGTAAATCACCTGAACCATTTGTATGCGATAAATTTGCAGGAAAGAAACCCTGGTGTTTGATAAGGATCAAAGACTGCTGACTTTGCATCCCCTATTATCCTCTATGTGTAACTTAGGGTATAAAAGCCCCTGTTGAAAATAAAGCTACGGGCCTTGCTCACCAAAGCTTGGTATCACCGTGTCATTCTTTCTTCCTTTTCCTCCTTTTCTCTTCTGTTCTTCCTTCATGCCAAAATAATTTGGAGCGTGGGGGTCCTCTGCGACCACTTATCTGCCTGGGCTTCTAAGACCCACTCGAGAAGGTGCCTAAGGTGGGGCACCTTCCGCTATTCGAGAGAGCGCCTGTGGCCTCCGTGGTCAGAGCAAGTTCGGTGTCACGAACTTTATTGATTTCCCACATAAACCAGTTATTATTGAGCATCTAATAAATCTCTCAGCCTTTGCTATCCCTTTATCGCCGACACCGTCATCCTGAGGGAAGCCCTGGACCCAACCGGGGCTGGACCCCGACAATCCACCTCATTAGAACTGACTCAAATGCATTCCTTTTCATGGCTGAGTAATATTCCATTGTGTACATATACCACAACTTCTTTATCCATTCATCTGTTGATGGACATCTAGGTTGAAAAATATGGAACGCTTTACAAATTTGCATGTCATCCTTGTGCAGGGGCCATGCTAATCTCCTCTGCATTGTTCCAATTTTAGTATATGTGCTGCTGAAGCAAGCACTGATATTTTTGTCCATTTTCCTATCTTTAGGATTCAGGTTCTTCCATCTATCTTCTCTGGCTTCTGACATGGGCCTGGCCTTCTTATTTAAAGGGCTATGAGTACTAATTTTCCTTAGTTTATTTTATCCCTGTGTAGGCTGTTGTTCCTATATTTTGAGGCCACCAGTGTTGGGCTATCTCGTTTTCACTGAGCACCTGTGAACCCTTATCTGGTTCCTGCAGAGGTTCTTCTGCCAATCTGGTCTAACTGCAAGCCCTATGGCCTGTAGTCTCTGTAGAATTCACCTTACTTGTTTATGTGTTAGCGCCAAGGGACATTTATTCAATATTTACTTACCTTTAACATAGTGTGGGGGAGGAAGACATTTTACTCTAGGTTCTTCTGGCTGGTCTAAGAACCAAATTGACATGAGACATATTAACAGGAGAAAATCAAACAAAAGTTTAGTAACAGGAATACATGGGCGAGATCAAGGAGAATCGAGGAACTTGTCAAAATGGTCCAAGCCCTCACCTTAAATACCATCTTTAGCTAAAGACAAAAAAGGATGCAGAGTGTAAGAGGGTGAATACTGGGGGTTATCAGGAAGGGCACAGTAAACAACGGCAAGGTTGCACAGATTTAAGTCATTGCCTTCTTCATGGTTCAGAGTTTCTAGAGATTTGGTCATCTTCCTTTTCCTGATACCTGGAGGTAGACACCCCTACATTTAGAGATTTCCCTTACAAATATAAACACTTCTTACAAAAGAGTAACTCCTACTTAGCTTTAAGAATTTTTCACATGTCTGCTGTTTCTTAGAAAATAATCATCTTAAAATAGTTAAAAAGCTAAGGAGACATTTAAAAAATTAATTCATTTATTTTAATTGGAGGATAATTACTTTACAATATTGTGGTGGTTTTTGCCATACATGGACATGAATCAGCCACAGGTGCACATGTGTCCCCTCCCATCCTGAACCCCCCTCCCACCCCATCCCTCTAGATTGTCCCAGAGCACGGGCTTTGGGTGCCCTGCCTCATGCACCAAACTTGGACTGGTCACCTATTTTTTTTTTTTTTTTTTTTTTAAGGAGAGGCTCTTTTGCAATAGAATAAGGGAGACAGAGGGACTTCCCTGGTCGTCCAATGGCTAAGACTCTATGCTCCTAATGCAAGGGACCCAGGTTCAATCCTTGGATAGGGAACTACATTTAATGTGTCACAACTAAGACAAGCCAAATAAGTAAACAAATACTGAAAGAAGAAGAAGAAGGGAGAGAGAATTGGAATGACATGTAAGACAAGGACATCAAGATAAGCACGTTTAAAGATCACTGCGCCAGCCAGGAGGCGCAAGCCAGCAATGTGACCGTGGACAATTCACTTAATTTTTCTGAGCTACAGCTTCCAAATATAGAAAACAAAGATATTAGATAGTTTCTTAAGTCCTTTCCAGCCTGTATGGTTCTCTAGTATTTTGGGTTTTAAAAGGAAATTCTCAGTATAAATATTCTTTCAAGAATAATGGTTAACTGCCCCAGCTTGAGCACAAGCAGAACTCTGCATTAATTTCCCCCCATTCCAGGTTGGATTTCCACTTGTGCCTTTGACAAAGTAAGTATTGGCTTTTTAGAATTTTTTAATTACCTTGAGACTAGTGTATTGACGTGGTTCTCAGAACAATCTTAGCATACTGGGAACTTATGACTCTAGCAACGTTACAGTAGGTTATTCATTCTTTGGTATTTAGTTTGACATTTATTCTTCTTTTTCAGCCATATTGACTTATATATCATTAGCCCCCAAATGCACCAAAGGGCAATTGCATTGATTATTTTAGTTATACTCAGTTATTGCTTCATAATTCATCTTTTACAGCAAAACTTCCTCTGTCAACAGGCCAGAAGAGCTGAGTTTGCATCATAGTCATACCTTCCAATCAAGTGCAGAGACTACTTTAAAAGTAACAAGAGTAAATCACAAGATATGAAAAACACTTGCTAAATGGACAATGATTTTGGAAACTTTTATTTGAGAGTATCTTAGGAGAGGAGTGAGTGGAGCTACTGAACTGACTTGTATTAGAGAAGGAAAAAAGTATAAACCAATTCCTGCAAAACTGTACGATTTTCATTGAAAAATCTCCCTGATTGATTACATGTCACACAGTATGGGTTAATCTGAGATTCAAACAACTCAAAGGTTTCTAAGAACCCAGCAGAGAGGGAATCTTTTGGGTAGCAAGACTATCTCTGAAGAGGGTATCTTTTCTTCCATGTGGTCAGAGCCTAGAAAAAAAGAAGAAAACCTCTCTTACCTAGGAATTTAAATATTTTTGGTAAACTGCTCTTCTGAAGTTTATTTTTTCTAACGGAGGCTCCAATCTGGGGGAGATTGGGTTTGTATATAAGGAGTCTCCCACCAACATCTTTATGTTGTTTTTGTTGTTCAGTTGCCAAGTCGTGTTTGACTCTTTGTGACCCACTGGACTGCAACATGCCAAGCTTTCCTGTCTTCTACCATCTCCTGGAGTTGGCTCAAATTCATGTCCATTGAGTTGGTGATGCCATCCAACAATCTCATCCTCTGCCTCCCCTTTCTCCTTTTGCCTTCAATCTTTGTCAGCATCAGGATCCTTTCCAGGGAGTTTCCTCTTCACATCATGTGGTCCAAGCACTGGAACTTCAGCTTCAGCATCAGTCCTTCCAATGAATATTCAAGGCTGATTTCCTTTAGGATGGACTGGTTGGATCTCCTTCATCATTGACTGGTTTGAACTTCATCATCTTATCCTTGTTCAATATCTGTCACAGTATTAAAGCGTTTTTAGCTGCAAATGAAGAGAAACACTAACTGGTGGGTCTAACCATAAACTGAAACCATTTTCCCCACAATCTTTCTGTTAGGTTTGTGTGGCGGGTGTTACTTTCATAATTAACCAGTCATTGTCTTGTCTCGGACAAAAGAAGGGTCAGTCACAATGTGGCAAAAGCAGACAACAAAAAAATAAGAACTAAGCCACAAAAGTAAAAATATACAAATGAGACTCCACCGAACTAAAAAGCCTCTGCACAGCAAAGGAACCATTGACAAAATGAAAAGACAACCTACATAAGGGAAGAAATGTTCGCGTCATATATCTGATCAGAACGGCTATTATCAACAAAGTAAAAAATCACAGGTGTTTATGAGAATGTGGGGAAAAGGCCACACTTGTGCACTTCTGGTGAGAATGTAAGCTGGTGCAGCCACTATGGAAAACAGTGCTGGGGTTCTTTAAAAGCTTAAAAATAGAACTACCACATGATCCAGCAATCCCACTTCTAGTTTTCTTTCTGAAAGAAACAAAAACACCATTTTGAAAAGACATCTGCAGCTTCACGTTCACTGCAGTGTTATTTATATAATGGAATATCATTCAGCCATGTAAAAGAAGGAAATTCTGACTTTTGCTACAACAGGGATGGATCTTGAGGGCATTATGCTAAGTGAAGTGAGTCAGACTGAGAAAGACAAACACTCTATGATGTTTTATAATAAACTGATAGACACAGAGAATAGGCCAGTGGTTAACAGAGGCAGGGGGTGGAGGGTTTGCAAAAAATGGGTATGCGTGACCAAAAGGTACAAACTTTGCGTTACAAGACAAATAAGTTCTGGAGATAAAATGTGCAGCGTGGTTACTATACTGCACAATACTGTGTTGTATATTTGAAAGTTGCTAAGACAGTACATCTTGAAAGTTCTCATCACATTCATTTCTACTGTAACTATATATTATGATGGATGCTAATTAGATTTACTGTGGTGATCATTTAGCAATATATACACATATCAAGCCATTATGTTGTATACCTAAAACTAATACAATGTTACATGTCAATAATATCTCAATAAAAATTTTTAAGTATAAAACCTGACTCTACACAGAGATCCCATTTTGTGGGGAGTTTGTGTACTTTTACTGTCCAACCCCTCGCTTCTCAGTCTCTCTTCTTCTCAGCCTATAGAATTTCTTCCCTTTCCATAGGTCACTCATCTTGACCACAGGTAAATATCAGGATGCATGGAAAAGGGCCTTCTGAGTGCTAACCTAGAAGAGGTAAGGGCTGAGTGGCAAACAGAGGTGACCCACAACCTGGGCACTGAGATACACACATAGAAGACCTTGATCAAAGCCTTGATAAGAGACCTAGATCAAAGCCTATGTTCTTTTTCAATAATAACTAAAATGATTTCCTCCATCTGGATTCCCAGTCCACAGATAATCAGAAACTAAAGCTGAGAATGAAAAATGATACCTCACAGGCTGAAAGTGATGATGGAGACCAGAAAACAAAACAAAAAAAGGCTATAAAACAGGTACAACTAAAAAATCTATAGAGTTCAGAGGGCATTTCATGAATGACTCACCACTCAATAGCCTCAGAATCAATTCCCCTGTATTTTTATATTTCAGTTGTACAAGCATTGTACCTAGTAGGTCTTAAAGCTTGGTTTTAAAAACAATAGTCTTCAGTCATCTGTAAACTTCCATGGTACTGAACTGCTCACTACCAGAAATGCTTTTAAATGAGATACCATTACAGCAGGAATAGAGATAAAATTCCAGGATTAGTGGGCCTGTGTTTTGTGCAGTCTTTGGCTAAATGAGGCTGCTCATCTCCTAAAATACCCTCATCCCTGGAGGCCAGCACCAGAGACGCTTGAGTGCTCGCATTGGTCATTAGATGACAAAGCAAGAGACATACAGCTTGCCCAACCTGGATGTGACCAAGACACTAGGAAGGCGCCTGCACATTTTATTTGAGGGTAGCACCAAGCCCAAGGTGGCAGCTGGGGCATGAGTCAGAGACCTCTTGTGGCTTCTGCACTAGCAGGGCTGAGTGTCTTATCAGCAAATCACTGAAGAAGGCAAACCCCTCACCTACAACACCCTTCCACTTCTTTGACACTTTTCAAACACTTGCCTCTTCTAATGTCAAGTTCAAGAATCACCTTACCCACAGGGCCCACACTGACCATTTGAGCCTTTTCTGGCCTCTCCTTCCTCGGAAGACTGCTTGTATTGTTATCCAGATCATTCATCTGGGACTTGCCATCATGTTTTATATTATTAGCTCTCATTTCCTTGCCAACTGCTTGGTGAGCTCGTAGAAGACACAGGCCGTCTTAGAGGCTCTCGCATCTCCCATAACAAAGAGCATGGGGTCTTGAACACAGCACACTCTCAATAAATAACACTCTTCTGGTGCAAAGAGACGGACATGACTTAGCAACTGAAGAAGAACAACAACTTCATCGAGCAGATATTAACTGGTTGCCTACTATATGTCAGCTACACAAAACCCCTGTCCTCATGGAGTTCACAGTCTAATGGGGGAAGGCGGTCGAGGACAAATACAGAAAATATATGTTAACTTAGATAGTGTAAGTGCTAAGGAGAAAACATTACATGAAATGTGGGTGGTGGGGGAGGCTTTGAAATTTTAGATTGTGTTTAGAAATCATCTAAATTATTTATAAATTTAGAAATTTTAGATCAAGGAGAAGGTGACTTTCGAGTAAAGACCTGAAGAAATCAGTGAGCGAGCCATACAGACATCTGGGGAAACGCATTTCAGGCAGAGGGAACAGCAGGCAGAAAGCATGTTAGTCACACAGTCGTGTCTGACTCTTTGTGACCCCATGGACTGAAGCCCACCAGACTCCTCTGTCCATGGGATTCTCCAGGCAAGAATACTGGAGTGGGCTGTCATTTCCTTCTCCAGGCAGAGAACCCTGTTAATTAGGACATTAATAGACACTGTTGCTAACCCTCTGGGATCAGGACTTTGCATCAACTTGAAAAGTCCTGCTTATTATATATAGTAAAGCTGGAATTAACAGACACTATTGTGAAGTTTTCAAGTGTATATATATGTGTGTGTGTGTATCTCAAGATATATGATACATATATGGTATGATATTAAAGCCTGGCACCCGCAGACATGACTGTAGAACCTCCGGGAGCAGGACTGCTCAAGCTGTAAGAACATAAGCCATAATAAACCAAGCTCTACCCAGCCCTTAGAAGATTAGGCTGATGGTCTTAAATTTTTGGGTGTTTCTGGCCATAGCACAGGTGATACAGCTCAGATTATCAGCCCCAGGCAGTCCCGTTCACCACAGCAGGCACACGGGTCCTAACCAATGGAAGAACAGTCCTGCTTGAGTAAGTTATCAAGGAGGCTGTCAGCAAGTCCTCTCATTATTAGCTTCTGCCAGAAATTATAGTCAGGATACTTCCTTAGATGCAAGATAAATTGTGGGTGGGACTCTTGTCCATTGTGAGGTGGTTTCCAGCTAGTCTGGAGTTGCCTCAGAGAGGCTCGCTTTGATTGGTTAGTCAGGTGACGTCACCCAGCCAATAAGAGTATTCAAGAGACCAGTTGACACACATTTGTCCTCCTTGGCCGCTGCAGTGGTTTCCGGCAATGAACTCAAAATGAAGTTTGAATGTACTGTTGTAACTTCTCTTTCCTTCTCTGATGGGCCAAACTAGTCTCTTGCTTACGAACTTCCCTTTTATTAAGGATCTGAGGTAATAACCTCAAAGCTGTTGCAGAAAACAGCATTAAGGTTTTTATCCTTGGGGAAGGCTGCACAAGCTGACCCGTCACCGCTCTCCACTATTCCGCATCCCAGGGCAGAGGAGCAGCCCTGCCTCTCCGCCCCTTAGATGTCCCAGGGCCTGGTGGGAGGTGCTTGCAGCTCATTCCACCCTTACCCCCGCTTTTTTTCCACCCCTTCTCTTCTGGAATTCTAGAGCTGACTTTTGAAAGTCACTTTCTGCCAAGACTTTTTTTTTTTTTTAAAACATCTTGTATATGTGCTGCTGCCAGACTGGGATTGACTTACCAAATAAAAGGACATTAGAAATCCACAGAGTCAGATCAATCTTTAATGAAAAACCAACAAAACATTAAAAGGCTACCACTAAGCAGCTAGGGGTTGAAGGCAACTCTAGCTAATTGGCACCCATAGCACTCCTCCACGCTGCCAAGTTCCAGAGAACTGGCTCTCAACCCAGCTCCGCCAAATTAGGCCAGTTCTCTACACGGCTTGTGTTGTTCGGTTGCTAATTAGGGTGATACAGAGTACCCCATCCAAATGGAGTGTCTTCTAGACATAGGTGCTTCCTGAAACTTGAGGGTTTAAAGATGCTCCCTGAAATGCTAGCTGCCATATTGTAATTTGCATCGATCAGTGGTGAAGAAATTAACTAAATAGCCTCTGTTCTCACTAACCAATGCAATAGCAATGCTAAAATGATTTGGGGATGGACAGATATTTGGAGAAAGAAATCTGTTTTATTTTGGTGGAACAATTTACAATGATTTAGGAAATCTGAGGCTTTTAAAAGATTGAAATAGAGTGATTCTCTTTGTAAATTCTCTGATGTTTTCTAATCAACTGATTTTTTAGAGCACTTTTTCTCACCTCTAACTGACATTAGAATCACCATGGGAGTGGATGGAGTACTGCCACCCAATGCAAACCAATCACCCAGAAACTCTGGAGGTAGAGCCCAGAGACCGCTAATTTTCTTCCAAATCTCTTTAGTTGATTGTAATGTGAAGCTGGGGGTGAGAACCGTTGTTCCACAGGAATCAATTTTAATGTTTCAAATAACATTATTTTAAAATGTAGAATGGAAACAAAAGTGTTGTATAGGACTTTGAAAAGCCTCATTGTTACAAGCCCTGTTTAGCTCCATGGCTTTGGATACATCCCTTCTTGGGTTGCTTTTCACCTTCAAAATGAATTTTTCTCAAAGATGTTGAGAAAATGAGCAGAAGTACTACATTAGTTTGCTCAAGCTGCCATAACAAAGTTTCATAGACTGGGAAGGCTTAAACAATAGAATTTTGTTTTCTCAACATAGTTCTAGAGGCTAGAAGTTCAAGATCAAGATGTCATAAGGTATGGTTTCTTCTGGGACCTTTCTCCTTGGCTTAGAGATAGCCATCTTCTCTTTGTGTCTTCATATGGTACTCCCTCTATATTTCTTTGTCTTAATCTCTTTTTGTAAGGACATGAGACATATTGAATTAGAGTCCAGTCATATGACCTTACTCTACTTCATTAAAGACCCTCAATCCAAACATAGTCATCTTTGGAGGTAGTCGGGGTTACAATTTGAACATATGAGTTATTGTGGGAGATAGAATTCAGCCATAACAGGTACTGTGAAGTAAAGTGCATTTTTTGTGTGTGTGTGAGACAAAAAAATTTCTTTTTAAAATAAGTTGTTTTCTTTTTTTCCTAAAGACATTGAGAATAAATTCAGAAGTTGCCTGGGCATGTGTAGTATAAAGATCTTGAACCATGGCCCATCATGGTGAGAAAATCATGCCAGAGGAAGGAAGTCTCAGGCCCAGTGAAAACCCAGTGCTGGGATATTCCAGAGATGCCTTGTAAAGATGTAAGCAATCACCTACTCATTTGAATTCTTCAATTGCCTCCATTGTTCAGGATGTCCCAGACAGCCTAGGTTGCTATAAGAGCATGTGTAATAGGCGTTCCCATCCAAAGATGTCTCTGCTTTCTTGGCTCTTCCAGTGCTTATAAAATTTGTATTTGTATAAAAGGCAAAGCAATGTATACAATATATGAAGCCTTGGTGACCTAAAGTTCTAGATCTGTTTAGTTAAAATGCTAAAATATAATTTTTAGATCTTAATTATCCACTCCCTAAATGTGTAGTTCCTGGGAAATATCACCTCAATGGGTTTCACCTAAGGCCCTCAGTTTAGTTTTTATAAAATCTCATGTTTCTGGAAAAGGGAAGATGAAGAATATAGAAGCAAAGCAGAGAGGTACAGGTACATAGTGTGTGTGTGTGGGGGGGGGCGGGTAATGGGTGTACTGATAAGGGAGCATAAAACCAAAAAAAAAAAAAACCCAAACGTAAGCCATGATGCTAACATAGGGGGAGACCATCTACCAGGGTTGAGGGTTTAGAATACTGCACAAGACAAGTGATATTCTGAGTTTCTGTTTGAATGAATCTTCCAGCCCCCTGACTTTACTTTCAACAGGAACAAAGATAATCACCATTTTGTGTGAAGTCTATGTTCTAAATCAATCATGGTGCCATTCCTTCAATAAGTCGTTTCTGAGACACTTTCGAGTGCACAGCACTGTCCAGAGCACCAGGTACCATGAAGAGGTCTAAGATATACCATGACTCTCCATGAGCTTGGAGTTTAGTTGAGCAGACAGTGCATATACAAGTTCAAAGGTAAGGAACACCATGAAACTTGCAGCAATGAAAAGGCTGTCATAGGGTGATGGTTTATAAATGTCCCTGTAGAGTCCTAAAGGAAAGATTCCATCCTTCTAGAACTAAAGGCTGCAATAAGAGATGTGAATTCAGAGCTATCCTGGTAGACCGGACTCAGGGCAAGGAAAAATGGAGAGGAGAAACTTCAAAAATGGAAAACAAGGATAAAATGGACTAGCTGTTTTTGTTTGTTTTTCACTGGTTTGTGTTAATAGATTTCATGGATCAGATCTGGGATTCAGGAGAAAATCACTGAACACATTTATAATAAAATGCAAGTCAAATTTCAGTCCATCTCTCAGCTTCTAACAGGTCTTTCTTTCAGCCCCATCCCTACTCCAAACAAATAGGCAAACAAACATGACTTGATGACCAGCTCACACTATGATCCCTGTCAGTGGGAAACTAGATCTTGGCCAAGGGCATGGTCATTTAAAAGGGTCCAGTTTGGTCCTCAATATAAACTGGTCATTACAGAACATGTGAGACTTGACCCTCCTGCAGGAACCTGCCCAGTGTGGCTAAAATTGGCCTCCTGAATTAGACATCGCTAAGGAGAGAAAATACACCATGGGCTGAGGGCCTTTCAAAAGTCTTTTCTTTCTGTAAAAGGAAATGAGGCCAAAGTCAGCAACCAGAGTAGACTCAAATTTATAAAAGCTATCTAGATTCTACCTCAGGAATGTGAAGGAAATTTAGGTCTCCCTTAAGCAATGTCTTTTTATCCAATTTGCTTTAAAAAAAAAAAAAAAAGCTGTTGTGTTTGGGGTTACCATCCCTTTTCTGTTATTTTTGAAAATTCTGCTGCTTTAAAATAAAAGCCTAGTATATGGAATATCAGAAGTGATGACTGTTTTAAACAAAGACGCCCTTTTCTCCATCCTCTGTCCCAGGCCTCTGCACACGGGCGTGAGACCGACCTGCTCTTTGGACCTCAGAATGAGTGAGCACACTCGGGCGTGATCAGCCTGCCCTTTATCCCTCCGAGATCGAGGTGTTCCTCCATCCAGCCCGGGAGGCCAGCAAACCATTGTGCAATCTGTTCCACCCACACAGGCCCTATGGGATTGCTACACTGCCTTTTCCTTTTATTAGAAGGGAAAAATCGATCCTCCTAAATGGTAAGTCCGTTATTGTAAGGAAGCTGAAACAGTTGCATGGGTTTTGGCTAGTGGCTAACTAGGTTCCCTTGTTCCTAGCTCTACTGGAAACAGCCAGTTAGGAGCAGAGCCAAGGATCCTAATCTCTCTCTTCTAGAACCTCTACCTTCACCTAACTCCTATACCTCCCTGGCAATAAAACCATCAGCGTAGAACCTACATCATGCCACTTTCTTGATGGCAGGCATACTCTTTCTGGCTTTCCAGTCAGGAAGACCTAGAGGTAGTGAACACAGAGGACTCCGTGGACCAGCTAGAAAACTCCAATGTGTTGTGGATTTAATGGGGTCTATGCACCTGCCTAGGGACCCTGGCAGGGGTGACCACTGTCCTGGGAGAACAGGGATACTGTGACTCCATTCCAGCCCTTTGGTACCCCATGGGAACACTGACCCAGTGTTATCTTAGGAGTCTTCCAGGGAAGCTCAAACTTTACAGTTTAATGGGAGATGTTCTGGTTTATCAAGGTTGGCTCCACTTTTTAAAACACTGTGAAAGCCAGACAAAATACATCTGAGGGCTATGTTCAGCCTTCAGGCTGCCATCTTGGATGGGACCAGCCGCTTCTGTCTGCATGGGAACTGACAGGTGATGGAAGCGTGTGGAGCTTCTAGTGTGAGCGCCTACCTGGTCACCTTCAGTACAGAGATGTGGGTGCTGGCATTAGCTACGTTAGCTGTTTGGATTCTGTATTTGTACAAGAGATAACATGCTCACCACACACTAAGTTCACAGATGGTGAATGTCTGCTCTCCTCTGCCAGGGTATCAAGGAGGGTATAAAACAGGGCATGAATCTCCACTTCTTTCTTTCTTCCTCTGCTGGCTTAGTTAAGATGGTACCAGGATAGAATGAGCAGCCTAGATGTCTCTGACTGGGTGGACTGGGCGGTGGTGGCGGGGGGGGGGTGGGAAGTTGTGGGGTTAGCCATGTGGATAAACTCTCATTCCCCCCAAACATCCGCAGGGGTATCATATTGCGTGGGAACTGTAGAAAGTGGCTGTTCAGTCTGGGTGTCCTCTCCCTGCCAGGCTAGACACTGTCTCTCATCGACTGCTCCTTTTCAAGCCTCCTACATACACATAACACACACAGCTGCTGCTCTCTGGGTGCCCACTGTGACCTCCTACTCTCACTTCCATTCACATACCAACATACTGGGCCTGGCATCAAAATTCCCACTGCCTCCTACCCAATCCAAATGTGTTCTAATCATCCAGTTCCAGAAGAGGGCAACTATGGATAGAAGTCACTTCAGCCTCTAGAGCTAAACTGTCCAATGCAAATATTACGTGAGCCACAAGTGTAATTTTAAATTTTCAACTAGCCACATTTTAACAATCCGGCCCCTCAAATTCTTCATAATCTATTTTATTTAATCCAATTTACCCCAAATATCATTTCAACATGTAATTGATATTTTTAAAATTGTTAATGAGATATTTTACATTTTTTATAGTCAGCCTTTGAAATCTGGTATCTATTTTGTACTTAGAGCACTTCCCAATTTTTACTAGCCACATTTTAAGTTGTTCAAAAGTCTTATGAAGCTAGTGACTACTGTTTAGATGGCACAGCTCTAGAATATAAAGAAAGAAATTTCCCTGATGTAGTGATCAAATTTCTACCTCCAAGTTTTTGTTAATGAGGAAATCTAATTGCCTAAAATATCCCATAGTGACATATTTGAATAAAATTCAAAATGTTTTTGACAAATTAAAAGGGTTCATTGATTCTTGCAAAGTGAATCTCAACTAGACTAAATGTAAAATTCTATACTCAGGCTCATAGAAGTCAGGCATATAAATATAGTAGGAGGAGACTGGCTTGGAAGTTCATCTGAAAAGAAAAATCTGTGTTTAACTTGGTCACAATCTCCTAAGAGCTACATTGTGATAGGATTTTTTAAAAAAATCCGACGCACAATACTGGATGCTTGGGGCTGGTGCACTGGGACAACCCAGAGGGATGGTATGGGGAGGGAGGAGGGAGAAGGGTTCAGGATGGGGAACACATGTATACCCGTGGTGGATTCATTTTGATATATGGCAAAACCAATACAATATTGTAAAGTTAAAAAATAAAATAAAATTAAAAAAATAAATTTATATTTAAAATTAAAAAAATCCATGCAATCAATATAGTAACCCCACATACAGGAAATAATCAGTCAGAACTAGCGCTGAATTAAAGATTGTGTCAGTTATGCTTTTATTCAGGGCTCCAGACTATAAAAAGCTTAAATACAGGATGTGTAAGAAGATGGAGTAAATGTCATTTACCAGATTTCTTGGCTGAACTTCATACTTTCTGATAAGTTCACTGGCATGAGGACTGAGGTCTCTGAAGACAAGTTTGACTTGTAATTGAGGGTCACTAACTAGCTTTCAAGGAGGTAGGTGCAGTTATCTATAGGACTGTGTTTGCCAGAGAGGGTGTTTGCGATTGTGCAAGACCTGAACTGATCAGGATAATAAAGAGGATCACCGTTGCTGCTGGTCAACCTTCCAGCCCCACTCCATGTAACAGACACATATTTAGGGCATGTCCATTAGAACAGAAATAAAATTATTAACTTGAGCCTAGGGTGAAGAATCCACCTGTAATACAGGAGACACAAGTTCAATTCCTGGGTCGAAAAGATCCCCTGGAGGAGAAAATGGCAACCCACTCTAGTATTGTTTCCTGGAGAATTCTATGGACAGAGGAGCCTGGTGGTCTATGGTCCATGGGATCACAAAGAATCGGACACGACTGAGTGACTAAACATGGAATACCTATAATGTTCCCTTTTGGCCACATCTAGAGAAGCGTGTTGAATTTTAAGTATAGCATTTTAAAATAGACTTTTTACAAACCAGAACTTTTGATAAGTAATAGAGAAGATTGATATGGGTGATGAGCAGTTTGTCAGTTGAGAGTTTGAAGAACAAAAACTTTTTGATATGAGAAGGCTAAAAAGTAGTTGAAGGATCTTCCTGTAAAAGATGGAGTAGATTTATCATATTCTCTGGATATCAACTAGTGTCCAACAATCAATCCCATTCTGGACTAACTACCAGGAGTTAGTTTCTGATCCCACAAGTTAAAGGATCTCAGCCCCCACAAGATTGCTCCAACATCAGATGCCAATATCAGATCCAAACTTCTGTCTGACTTGGCTAAAAATTCAGAAGTTTTCACATCTACATCCCCCACCCCATGTTCCATAATTTCCTAGAATTAGGACTCACAGGACTCGGGAAAATGCTATTACTAAAACAACTTATTATAAAGGAAACAAAAGACCAGCTAGAGGAAGAGGTACATAGGGTGAGGTCTGAAAATGATCCTGAGCATAGAAGCCTGCATCTCTGAGGAGTTGGGGTGCCTCAGCCTCCCAGCACAAGGATGTGCTCACCAACTTGGTATCTCCTCAAACTCTGTCATTTATGGATGTTTACAGAGGTTTCCAGTCAAGGATTTTCCTGCTTTGGGTGCATGGAGTCTTAATCCCTGGGCTGCCAAGGAAATGAACCATGTGATGGTTAATTTTATGTATCAACTTGACTGGTCTAAGGGATGCCCAGATAGCTGGTAAAACATAATTTCTGGGTGTGTCTGTGAGGATGTTCCTGGAAGAGAATCATTTGAAACAGTAGACTTCAATCCCTTGAGGGCCCCCATAAAACAAAAAGGTGGAGGGAGGGAGAATGCTGTCTTCTTAAACAGGAGTGTTCATCCTCTCCTATCCTCAGACATCAGAGCTCCTGGCTCTTGGATTTGTGGACTCTGGGACTTAGACCAGCAGACCCCTGGTTCTCAGGCCTTTGGACATGGACTGAATCATGCCACTGACTTTCTTGGTTCTCCAACTTGCATAAGGTTGGGTTGGGGAGGGGTGCACAGCTCAGCCTCCAAAACTGTGTGAGCTAGTTTCTACAGTAAATCTCCTTTTACAAATATGTCTATATAGGGCTTCCCTGATGGCTTAGCTGGCTAAGAATCCATCTGCAATGCAGGAAATCTGGGTTCTATCACCGGGTTAGGAAGATCCCATGGAGAAGGGAATGTCTACCCACTCCAGTATTCTGGCCTGAAGAAGTCCATGGACTATTGGGGTAGCTCCAAAACTGTGTGATCTAGCTTCTACAATAAGTCTCCTCTTACATGTATGTCTATATATCCTATTGTTTCTGTTTCTAGAAAAAACCTGACTAATAGGCACACTTACATTATTCCCAGCATAAATTACTTGATGGAAGTTTTAAGGAAGCAAGTTTTAATTAAGCATCAGAAAAGACTTCCTGAAAATTAGAATTCCATTAGTTGAAAATTGGTTTTGTCCCTTGAGTAGTGAGACAATGAACTCTCTCGTAGAGGGAGGCTAAATTTATCAGGGTTGTAGAGATTCTCACCTTTTTTTTTTTTTTTTGTAATAGTTAAGCCTCAAAACTTGGAGCTCTCCTTACCAACTTTAATAGTCTCAACTATAAAAAAAATATTCAAAGGGTTAGGATTTACATTTTCAAAGAGCCATTCTTTTAAACTGTCAAAGTAGATATAGATCACATGGAGAAATTCAGGTTTTTCAGGTACCTTGCCAAATATCAAAATGACAGCAGGGGTTGTCCTCAACCACAAGCCGGCTAAGAAGAAAAAATATACGGAGTCAGCATTTCATGTCAACACCACCGCTATTGCTTCACCAATGTAATCCCCACCCCCAGTTTTGTAAACTTCTGCACGAATTTCTCACAAACAAGCAAAGAGTTAAGTCTGGGGGAAATGTGAAGGATGGCCAGGAAAATCTGACTAATAAGAAGGGTGTAGAGAATCTTCCCTGCAAGGCAAACCTACTGGTCAATGCTTTCTTTTGTCTTCAGAAAAACCCTTTAAACGAATTTGGTCCGAAGGTGTATTAGTTGCTGTTTGTTTCGCCACTGATTCCTCTCCAAGAATGTATATAACTATGGTCAAATCAAAATTCAGGCGACCTTTGTTAAATGATAAACAGGCATATTTAAATTTTTAAGAGTTTGGTTGTTTTTTTTTTTTTTTTAAGCAAACGTCAATCGGAATTGATGTTGCCAAACTGGAAGTGGTTAGGAATGCTCCACCAAGAAGTATAGGCCAAAGGTGGAATTGAAGCCAAGAAATTATTTGATTGGCTGTAGCTTAAGTTTTGGGCTTCCCCAGTGGCTCAGCTGGTAAAGAATCTGCCTACAATGCAGGAGATGCCAGTTTGATCCCCAGGTTGGGAAGATTCCCTATAGAAGGAAATTGCAACCCACTCCAGTATTCTTGCATGGAAAATCCCATGGACAGAGGAACCAGGTGGGCTACAGTCCATGGGGTTGGAAAGAGTTGGATAAGACTGAGTGACCAAGCACAGCTTAAGTTTGTCTTAAGTGGAAAAGCTGAGATTTTTGTGTCTGTGATTGGATAACCTGAGGAATCTACAGGGTCCTTGGATTTGCTCACACAGGCTGCTATGGTTTGTATTAGAACCTTCTCAGTCTAATGGCCTCCTTGTTTTATTAACATTTTCTACTTCTGTGGTCAAACACCTTTGATTACTGGACCCACAAGCTGCTTCAGGGCATCACTGATCTTTAATTAGCTTCATTTTCAGAGTTTAGAAATAGTGAGATTGTTCTTCAGGTGGCAAGCTAACAAAAGTGTGGCGACCACATGCTTCTAGAAGGGAAAGTACACATTAGGTACTTAATATGTCAGCTTAAAAGAACGACTTATTTCCAAAAGGCCTCTGTATTTCCAAAACCAATGGTCACTTCTTTGAGATCATGTTAGCGTCTCAACAGCATTTCATCTAGCTCACCACCCCCTATTTCTTGACTGACTTTGTTCCTGAGGCTTCCTTAAGAAAGGGGTGTGGCCCCCTTGTGATAGATGTGCCATCCTTCCTACAATTCACTGCTCCTCCCTGTGAGAGGATTACAGGCCATCACCCTAGTTGCAACAAAATCGTCCGTGGAAAGTAAGTAAGAAAAAAAGAAGAGATAGAGGAAATGGAATGAAATTTTAGCTACATGGAAAGGAAGAAGAGATAGAGGCCACTTCCCTCCATATGTTTAATGCCTGGGATTCAGGATTTCCTAACATCGTCTCCTCTAGCTACAGCTGATATCTGAAATGAATTCTCAGAATCTTTTTCCTTTTCTCTTAGGACATGTATTTCCACTGAGTTGCAAATCCTCTTGGGTGAATAAAACCTTTAAAGGAAGAAGGGAATTAAAATTTATTGCATACTCAATATGTGACAAGTTCTGTATTAGAAACTTCACATGTATTATTTCACCATCACAATCCTCTCATTATTCCCATTTGGTTGTTGTTTAGTCACTAAATTGTGTCCGACTCTTGGCAGCCTCATGGACTGTAGCTTGCCAGGCTTCTCTGTCCATGGGATTTTCCAGGGAGGAATACTGGAGTGGTTTGCCATTTCCTCCTCCAGGGGCTCTTTCTGACCCCAGGATCAAACCCAAGTTGCCCGAATTAGCAAGCAGATTCTTTACTACCTGGGAAGCCCTATTCCCATTTTACAGATGGGAAAATGAAAGCTTAGAGAGGTTAGGTAAGCTTAACTGTTACGACAGGCAAATAGATAGTAATTAGTTGTTGGGATTAGAACCAAATCTCTGTGTGTGTCCTAAGCCATGTTTCTTTCTACACTATTTTGCTGGTTCCCTGCCTTGTCATATATCTCTGGGTTAAAATGAAGGTTTTCATGGGGAGGAGGGGGCAAGAGGTTAGCAGATGCCTCATGGATAAGCCCTGTGGACCAACGATGTAGAAGGAAGCTGGTCATACTGATTTAGAATCCTAGAAGAACAGAACTGGAAAGAACCCAAGATAGCACGTGTTTCAACCAATTGTACATATAATGAGGCTGAGGTTCAGAGAAGGGGAAATAATATTTCCCAATGTGGAAGAATTATTATTTAAATATTTTACTAGTAAGATTTTCCTAGATTTTCCCCATGATTACCAACAACGTTAGGCCCCAAATCTTGGCAGATTACAATAACAACCATCTATTTCCCACTTGTATCACACATTGGCTGTGGGTTAGCCCCAGACTGCAGCTCTGCACAAACTGCAAACTGGCTGCGGGTGTGTTCCACAAGAATCAAGGCTGAAGGTTCTGGGGCATTCCTTGTTTTACCACATTTTGCTTTACTGTTCTTCACAAATACTGCATTCTTTTGGCAAATTGAAGATTTCTGGCAACCCTACCTCCAGGAAGTCTATCAGCACCGTTTTTCCAACAGCATTTGCTCACTTGTGTCACACTTTGGTGATTCTTGCAGTTTTTCAGACCCTCCACAAGCAAGAGTCACTGAAGGCTCAGCTGATGGTCAGCATTGTTTATCACTAAGGTATTTTTAATTAAGGTATATACTTTTTTCTTAGACATGCTACTTGACACTGATAGATTATAGCTTAATGTAAACACAACTTCTATATCCATTGGGAAACCCCAAAATGCATGTGACTCTTTTTATTACAATTTTGCTTTAATGTGCTTATGTATGGAACATACTATTTTCGTGACAAAGGGGAAACGTAAGGAGAGCCAGTGGAAATGCAATGCTCAGACAGGCATCATGTCATTTCTGCTCCTCTCCCATTGGCTACAGCTAAGCCTGACGTCACTGAGAGCCAAGACTACGTATTTTTCACAAGGGAGCCTGACAAGCCAAGAGCAGTGGACCGGATGTCTATGCCTCTTGTAGAAAGAGAGAGTGAATAATTGGGAACAATAACACAGTGTGTTTGTGTTTAATTCACAGTGACCTTTGCAGTTCCCAGTGAAGATGGCGGCCCAAATGTTGTATTTGCTGGCTTCAAGAAGGGCTTGTGTTGCCAAAATCAAGCATAACTTGCCAGTTTGGATTTCAGAAAGCCCAAGCTATTGAGCTATCTGTTGAGGGCAGGGGGTGAAGTGAAAGACGAGTGCCTTGGAAAAAGCAGAGGGGAAGAAGCTGTGAGAGTTAAGGAGAGAGATTTTACTCCTCAAGCTTGAAAAAGGAAGAAGATTTGGGGGCGAGTGGTAGTGAGGCGAGATGAACACCCCGTCTCAAATGTTGTAAGAATCAGCTGAAACTTGTTACACTACAGAGAGAGGGTAAGACTCATAGGAGCCTGCATCTTAGGTGTTCTCGGGGAGGCCAGGGTACCTCGATGAGAAGCCCAGCTTGGTGCAAGCTTGGTTCTCCACGTGCTCAAGGAACAAATATTCTCTCCAAAGGTATTGGATGATCTAAGACGCCAAGGCCCTTCATAACGGCCTGGGATGTGTGGCAGAGGGAGACTCATCGTAACATTAAAGTTAGCACCAACGCAGTGGGATGTGGAGTAGAATACATTTGATTTAAAGAAATGAAATGAGTCAGACATTTCTTCCATCTCATGGAATAAAATCTATTCATCAATATTTCACAGCTAGGACTTCCCTGGTGGTCCAGTGATTAAGAATCATCCTGCCAACACAAAGGACAAGGATTTGATACCTGGTCTGGGAAGATTCCATGTGCCCCGGGATGCCTAAGCCTGTGTACCACAACTATTGAGCTGATGACCCACAACTGCTGAAGTCCAAGTGTTCTAGACCCCCTGCTCTGCAACTAGAGAGTAGGCCCCACTTGTTACCACTAGAGAAAGCTCTCATGCAGCAGCAAAGACCTAGCACAATCAAAGGGAAAATCAATTAAATTAATTAAGTAAAAAAAAAAAAAATCTCACAGCTGGTAAAGGGACAAGACAATTCTTTACACATTCCTTCAAATAAATATTCATCATTTTCTATGCTAGGCCCTTTGTATTAGTTTCCTGGAGTTGTCATAACAAAGTACCACAAACTATGTGGTTTATACAACAGAAATTTATTGTCTCATAGTTCTGAAGGCTGCAAGTCCAAGGTCAAGGCAGGGCCATGCTCGCGATGAAGACGTTAGGGAAGGATCTATTTCCAGCCAAGCTCCTAGAAATTCCTTAGCTTTGGGAGCATAACTCCTATCCTCACAAGGTGCTTTCCCTGCATGTGGATCTGTGTCCATATTTCCCCTTTTTATAAGCACACGAGTCATGTTGGATTAGGGGTTCACTCTACTCCAGTATGATCTCATCTTAACTAATTACAACTTCAATGATCTTATTTCCAAATAAGGCAACATTCATATGGGTTAGAACTTCAACATGTGAATTTGAGAGGGACAAATTCAACCTGTAATACCCTTTGAGAGACACTGGAATGTAATACCACCAAGACAGTTGGACCCTGACCTCATGGGGTCAACCATCCAGGGGAGAACAGACACTGAGTCCATGAATATGTGATAGATTCCAGTTCTTTCCATTTCAGCTTCCTGCCTTTTGGTCATTGGAGGCTAGTCTTCCAAATAGACAAATATCAGCAAGACTCTTAGGAGCCTCTATTGATATATGATGTGTCTTCTCAAGTAAGGTATTAGAAGGAAAATAAGGATTTGCCATATTTTTGGCCATCCAGCAGCTGAACTCCCTTCTCAAACTCTGCCTTTGTGTGAGCCTTCATGGAAAGCAGCAAGGCTATGAGGTTACAACCAAAATGCACTTCCCTGTCATGATTCACTTTTGCCTAAGATTTTTGAGTCTGGATTAATGACTCCTAGGAGCAGCAACAATTTAGAGCTCGTCTTGGGGGCACCATTGGCAGCATTCAGGGTCCAGGGGCATGCACACCAGTAGTAGTACTGGCAGTAACACCTTGACCAGTGTGCACTCATTGTGTGTTCTAGCCTGTGCCAACCACCCAGCTTCCCTTGGTATTTGCTTGATTCTCCATCTTCGCTATTAATTTTGTGAGCTACTCCATATTCTACCATATTCCTTTTCTGCTTACAATAGCTGAAGTGCCTTGCTTGCAAGTGCTGAAAATCCATGAATAATCATAGATACGCAGGTAAACAGAGCCGGCTTCGTCTAAGCTGGGAGGGAATAAATCTTACATTGAGATTTCTCAGAAGTCATCCTGTATGATCCATCTCCTCCTCCGTCTCCAAGAAGCTGGCATCCTTTACACATTCTAAATTGCTTAGTCTCTCACTCTGCTGATCTGTTCTTTAGAAGACCTGCCATGAAAGAAGAAGAGGTTTTGATGAAGAAATGGAGAAGATAGGAATGGTATTTAAGACGGTGGCAAATGGTAACAGAGCTCAGTGTAAAGGCCAAAGACAAACCATCTTATTCATTATAGACTGAAGCCTCTCAATCGGGAGCTTTTTTGAGTTTGTTAATGTCATGCTCCTTTAGTTTGTTTACAACAAACTAAATTCCAAGATTGTTTACAATCTTGGAATGCAGCTGAGTCAAGTCCAGTAAGCCATGGGCACATGGAGGAGTTCAGAAGGAGTTGCAACCAGACCGCGCCCCTGGGGGATGGAGGGGAAGTAGCTTCAAGTGTGGGGAATAGCCTGTGTGGTCAAGAGAACAAAGCAAACTCTGTGGTATCAGGGCTGCCTGTGATTGACATGAGGCGTGGGATCCCTTCCTCAGGCATGGGGAGCAGTGGGGTGGGTTCTGACTCCCCACAGGCAGCCATTAGATAAGCAGTGCAGCAGGAAACATAGACTCAAACCTTGAATGGAGAAGGTGGAGTTCAAGACTCCCCGTGGAGTTCAGTCCAATCAGAGTGCAGATTCTAAAGAGATGGTACAGCCCTGGGATTTACATGATAACGATGCAGAGAAAGAGAAAATGGAGCAAATGCCAGTCATCAGACTTAGGACAGAGGAAGGCAGGGTCACCAGCAAAAATGGATTTGATGTAAGTATTGCTATGCTATGCTATGCTAAGTCGCTTCAGTCGTGTCCGACTCTGTGCGACCCCATAGACGGAAGCTCACCAGGCTCCCCTGTCCCTGGGATTCTCCAGGCAAGAATACTGGAGTGGGTTGCCATTTCCTTCTCCAATGCATGAAAGTGAAAAGTGAAAGTGAAGTCGCTCAGTCATGTCAGACTCTTAGCGATCCCATGGACTGGAGCCTACCAGGATCCTCTGTCCATGGGATTTTCCAGGCAAAAGTACTGGGGTGGGGGTGCCATTGCCTTCCCCGTAGGACCTTGCATCTCAGCTGTCTGCAGTCAAGGTCATGTCCAGGGGAAGGACAGCAGCAGGGCCAGGCTCCCAAACGGAGGCCACATGCTCAGATAGAGAAAGGACACTGCAAAGGCTGAGCAACCACTTATAATGCATCTTGCCTCACTCTGTCTTTCCTGCCAAATTTGATAGCATCAGAAATCCAAGATAATCTTACAGAAGGAGCTGGTCTATGTCCCATTTAAAGACCAATAAGAAAAGCAGGAGCACTCCAAAAGAGTCATTTTCTTTTATTTGTTTTATAGGAAAAGATCCCAAAACTTCCCTGTACTACTATTGTGTTTATTTTGTGTTTAACTCAAAGCTCTCAACTTTTATTAAAATTGGGTCAATGGCTTCATGTTGTATTCCTATTAGTATACTCAAAGAAATTCCTTATTTGCTGCAAGTTTGAAATTATGCCACCTAATTCAAGTGCAGAATGTATGTATTGTGTTCTAGGTTTTGAGGATTCAAAGATTAATAAAACATAGTCCTGCCTTTGGGACCTTCCTGACCCAGGGATTGAACCCAGGTCTCTGGCGTTGCAGGCAAATTCTTTACCATCTCAGCCACCAGGGGAGCCCTGCTAATACTTGGGAAACTTACAGTGTAATTTGTAGTTGTCTTTTCTTAAGACAAATCAATCCCCATTGTTATTAACTTGTTCAGCAACTTAGAAAGAAGAAATTGGAATGGAAAAATGGAAGGATAAGGAGAAGGGACAAAAAAGGTAAAAAAGCAAACAATGATTAGCTCTACCATTCCTGAGATTGTCTGTCTCCCAGCACTGAAGACTGTGGCTGCCAGAGTGGGACATGCCTACTGGTCCATAGCATCTGTTTCACACCCCTCTGCTGTACCCAGAGAAGGTCAGTATGATTTACTCCCGGACTGGCTGCCTGAGAGACACAAAGTGATATGTGTGTAATAAACTATTACCCATAGGACTTTTGCCTCACTTGATGACAACAAGAGGAACAAATATACTCATACACACACAAGCACACATACAACTCTTTTCCCACAACTTTCCACATATAATAAGTGTAGAAAGCTTTATCAATATGAAACCAAAGGAAAAATATTGTACAAGAATTACTTAGGTACCCATCTTCTAGGTAGCAAAAGACAATAGGAAACAAAAGTACAAAGCAAACGACCAAGGTCTCTTGTATGCAAATAACCCTTACATACAAAGCGAGCTCTAATAATTCAAGAATAAAAAGACTAACACAATGGCTAAATTGACACAAGAGATTAATAGAAACCCACAGAAGAAAAAACATGAATATTAAACATTTGTGGAAAAAATATTCAATTTCCTGTAACTAATTTAATTAAAATGGTAATTATAACAGAATTATAACAAATGAGATCCCAATTTTCCTTTATTAAACTGACTGATATTTTACACAGAGCTCAATGTTAGCAGAAATGTGGAAACTCTCCAAGGGCTATTTACTGGTTGTGATTTATTATGCTAGTTCTTAAGCTGTACGTCAGCAGGACACTCCAGGTTGTTCCATGACTAAAATCTGGAATCTGTTTCCTTAGAAACAGTCAAGCTAAAGGAGAAGATGTGCAAAATTATATGTTTCTCTCCAATATATCTTATAAGAACTTTAGTACTTGGAGAGTAAAAGAACAAAATCAATTAATAAGATGCAAGCAAATATGAACCTAAAAACCTTGAAACAACCCATCTTTGGTAGTTCAATCATTTGCTGGGCTTCATTTTTGTGGATATTGCTTGTGGACTTTTGTGTTTGTGATTTTATATTACAAAGACCTCACGTTCATGCTGCTGCTAAGTCGCTTCAGTTGTGTCTGACTCTATGCGACCCCATAGACGGCAGCCCACCAGGCTCCCCCTTCCCTGGGATTCTCCAGGCAAGAACACTGGAGTGGGTTGTCATTTCCTTCTCCGTGGCTTCTCTCTGGATCCTAACAAATGCACCTCTTATCGCTTTGTCTCTCAATGAATTTTTGCAATAAGGCATCAGAGCTGGGAGGGATTGAGGGCAGGAGGAGAAGGGGACGACAGAGGGTGAGATGGCTGGATGGCATCCCTGACTTGATGGGTGTGAGTCTGGGTGACCTCCGGGAGCTGGTGATGGACAGGGAGGCCTGGCGTGCTGCGGTTCATGGGGTCGCAAGGAGTCGGACACGACTGAGCAACTGATCTGATCTGATCAGAGCCTGAGTTTCATTAGTTTTGGCTGGGCTTGAGTCCCGGGAGAGAGCTGAAGGACAGGAGGAAAAAGCAGTGGGGAAAAATGTGCTAAGGAATCCCCTTCATAGCCCCCCGGAAAATTTGCTAAATATCTGACCGGTGCTCACAGTTTCATTGGTTTGATCCTTGGCACAGAGAAGAGAAAGGACAGAACTCCCACCGGCTTGGGTAACAGCTACTGGGGCTCAGCAGATAGCGCCACGTTCATACTTGCCACCAATACAGTATTTCTACTTCACATTGATGGGATTAAGCATAAATATTTCATGCTACTCCCCAGGGAGCGCCATGATTTTCCACATGTCTCTTCACTTCAGCCACTCACTCATGCCTTCAACAGCTAGTCATCCTGCTCCCTACACGCTGGGCAGAGTTCTAAGAGCTGGAGATATAATCATGAGTAAATTAAAGTCCTCATTCTCACGGAGCTTAACCTTTTTGTGGGAGAAAACAGACCATAAACAATAAGAGATAAATATCTAACATGACAGATGGTGATAAGCAAAACAGAAGAAAAATTCAGCAGAGTGAGAGGAATAAGGAGCACTGGGGGAAGAGGGAGGGGGTGACGAGATGACTGTAATTTACGGGATGGTCAAAGAGGGTCTCCCTAGTAAGGGGATATTTGAGCAGAGTCTACAAGAGAGAAAAGGGTAAGACATTCACTTACCTGGGAGAAGAATATTCTAATCAGAGGGAAGAGCAAGTTCAAATGTCCTGAGGTGGGAGCATGCTTAGCGTGTTCAGAGGACAACAAACAGGCTTATTTGGGCAGAGCAGAGAGAGAGTGATACTGGTGGGTGATGAGGGCTGATAAGTAGCAGGGGGTGGGTAGATCATACAAGGTTTTATAAGCAGAGTGACCATACATTTCACTTGTCTGAGATAGCCCTGTTTATGCCTATTGTTCTGGGATAATTTGTAATAACTGCCCTTTCCTTCTAAAAGTGTCCCTGTTTATGGGTTAAATTATATGGTCACTCTACTTATGGACTTAGGGCTTCCCTGGTGGCTCAGAGGGTAAAGCGTCTGCCTGCAATGTGGGAGACCTGGGTTTAATCCCTGGGTCGGGAAGATCCCCTGGAGAAAGAAATGGCAACCCATTCTAGTACTCTTGCCTGGAAAATCCTACGGATAGAGAAGCCTGGTAGGCTACAGTCCATGGGGTCGCAAAGAGTCAGACACGATTGAATGACTTCACTTTCTTTTCACCTACTGAGGGACCATAGGGTTTTGGCTTTTGCCCTGAGCAAAGGAAAAAGTCATTGAAGGGTTTACAAGAAGCAACACGCTGTGAGTTTCATTTAAAAACAAAGCTCCATCCCACCCCACCCCCTCACTCCACCCTCTTCCTTGAAAGCAGGGAGGTTAATCAAAATCTCCTGTAGGCATCTAAGCAAAAATAATAGAGGTTTGGGAGAGGACAGAAGTAGTGAAGAAACAACTTTGGATAGATCTTGAAGGTAAGGCTTACTGGAGAGCCCCCAGGAGAGTGCCAGGAACAGAGTAGTCATGATGATTCCAAAGGAATGTGTTTGGAACCCCTGATTAGTTGTATATTTGGTTTCCACAGAAACTTCATAGATCATGGAATCTGGTTGTTTGAAGTGTAGGTCTTGGTACATTCACTGTGGATGGGAAAAAAATATGCATGCCTCAGAATAGATAATCTAGTAAACAGATTATGGGCTGAGAACCCAAAGACTCACAAAATGAAAAGTAGTGTAGTATTGGCATCTTTCTGGAGTCCCAAATCGTAACTAGCAGGTGCATTACAGAGCAGTTCTGCTGCCGCTACTGCTGCTAAGTTGCTTCAGTCGTGTTTGACTCTGTGCGACCCCATAGACAGCAGCCCACCAGGATCCCCCGTCCCTGGGATTCTCCAGGCAAGAACACTGGAGTGGGTTGCCATTTCCTTCTCCAATGCATGAAAGTGAAAAATGAAAGTGAAGTCGCTCAGTCGTGTCCGACTCTTAGCGACCCCATGGACTACAGCCTACCAGGCTCCTCCATCCATGGGATTTTCCAGGCAAGAATACTGGAGTGGGGTGCCATTTCCTTCTCCGACAGAGCAGTTCAGGGCCTGTTCAAAGCTGACACAGGGTGATGGGTCTCAGAGAAGAGATGTTTAATCAGCTTTCTGACTTCCTGGGATGAACCGATCTTTAGGTTTGGGAGAAAATTGCTTGCGGAACCTCGTTAACTTCCTTTTTGCTGCACACTTAATTCTACATGGCCATTTTCCAGCATAAGTTACATACGGTAGATAATTCCTGCTTTGTGCCAGGGTCTCGGTGATGATGAGTCTGTTGGGCATATAGGGTTGAGGAAGAATCACTAAAGACAGAAAACGTTGTCAAATGGCTACCTGTGACACATGCCTTGTCCAAATTCCAAGACTATAAAAAATGTTGAATCAGATCAGATCAGATCAGATCAGTCGCTCAGTCGTGTCCAACTCTTTGCGACCCCATGAACCGCAGCACGCCAGGCCTCCCTGTCCATCACCAACTCCTGAAGGTCACTCAGACTCACATCCATCGAGTCAGTGATGCCATCCAGCCATCTCATCCTCTGTCGTCCCCTTCTCCTCCTGCCCCCAATCCCTCCCAGCATCAGAGTCTTCTCCAATGAGTCAACTCTTCGCATGAGGTGGCCCAAATACTGGAGTTTCAGCTTTAGCATCATTCCTTCCAAAGAAATCCCAGGGCTGATCTCCTTCAGAATGGACTGGTTGGATCTCCTTGCAGTCCAAGGGACTCTCAAGAGTCTTCTCCATCACCACAGTTCAAAAGCATCAATTCTTCGGCGCTCAGCCTTCTTCACAGTCCAACTCTCACATCCATACATGACCACAGGAAAGACCATAGCCTTGACTAGACGAATCTTTGTTGGCAAAGTAATGTCTCTGCTTTTGAATACTGAGTAAATCAGAAACTTGTTTAATATGGAATCTTGATGCCATGTTAATAATATTTTCTGATTACTTCCTTAAGAACACTCTAGCGCTTTTGTTTGCTTCTGTGTTTAACTAACGGGAAATACAGTGAATATTGTCCTACTAGAATCAGTTTATCACTAACCTCTGCCTAGTCTCTCTCCATGGATTTAGGACATTTCCTCCCTTTATTTCTATCAGAGAAGTTTTATAGATTTCCTCAAAGAGATTTTTCACCTTTAAAAAAATAATATTCTGTGTACATAAATTAATAGTTTTATTGCTATTATGAATAAATCTTTTTCATTACATTTTCTAACAAATTTCTATATGAAGAAAAGCAAGTGGCTTTTGTACATAATTTTCTCTACATTTTACTGATTGTACTTATATTTTTTTCTGCTGATTTTCTATGTATGAAAATATATCATTAGAAAATAATCATACTTATCTCACTGACTATCATCTTCATAAGAAGGTTGGATGCTGGTAATAATTCCTGAAAGAAAACTCATTAAATTATGACATGCTATTCTTTTAATTAACTGTTCAGTTCAGTCCAGTTGCTCAGTCGTGGCCGACTTTTTGAGACCCCATTAATCGCAGCATGCCAGGCCTCCCTGTCCATCATTAACTCCCTGAGTTCACTCAAACTCACGTCCATCGAGTTGGTGATGCCATCCAGCCATCTCATCTTCTGTCGTCCCCTTCTCCTCCTGCCCTCAATCCCTCCCAGCATCAGAGTCTTTTCCAATGAGTCAACTTTTCGCATGAGGTGGCCGAAGTATTAGAGTTTCAGCTTTAGCATCATTCCTTCCAAAGAACACCCAGGACTGATCTTTAGAATGGACTGGCTGGATCTCCTTGCAGTCCAAGGGACTCTGAAGAGTCTTCTCCAACACTACAGTTCAAAAGCATCAATTCTTCAGCGCTCAGCTTTCTTCACAGTCCAATTCTCAGATTAGTGCTAATATTTTATTCAGGATATTTACATATATATTTATAATGTATTTCATATATATTTCATATACAATTTTTATCATTTTTAGTGGGTTTGTAATCTGGATTATGATAGCCTGAAAAATTGAATTGGTGAGTGTCCATCTTTTTTTACACTCTGACAGAATTGAATAACATAGCAGTTACCAGTTTTTTTGAAGTTCATGAGGATCCTCCTTGTAACACCATCTGGAAATATAATACATTTTTAGCAAAATTGTCAGTCTCTAGTTATTGATCTCTGATATTTAAGTTTGATACTATCTTGTCAATTATGATATTTTAAATTTTCCTTGAAAGAATGCTTTTAATCTAGATTGTCAACTCTTTTAGCATAAAAGTCATTCCCTCATAATTTTAAAGTCCTCTATATGTGTAATTATATCTGCCTTTCTCACTCTTTTTGTACTCATGTATCTTTGGAAGTGTTTTCTTGGCTAGATTTATCAATATTACTCTCTCTTGATGTTTCAGAAGAACAAAACCAGCTGTATAGTTTTAAACTTTCTTTTTTCTAGTTCTTTATTAATTTATTTTTCCAACTTTATTTTGGTCATTTTAAAAATAACTTTTTGAGTTAAATTTTAAATTTCCATGTTTCTGATCCGATCACAAGATAATTTAAGGCTCTGATTTTTTTCCCTAAGTATGGTTTTGGCTGAATCAATACCTATAGGTTCTGAGATGTTCTATTTCCATTTTTATTGTCTCAAAGTAGTCTGGATTGTAGATTTGATTTCTTCATTTATTCAAGAGGTATGATAAAATTAGTTTTGCTATAATTTTTGAGTTGTTACACCATTTTGTCTTCTTCTAATAGTTAATTTCTAGTTTATTATATTACAGTTAAATAATATATCTTGTAGTAATACTAATTTTTGCATTTTATTGAGATTCTCTTTGTGGCCCAGTACATGCTCACCTTTTACAAATATTCATTGGGGATTTGAAGAAAACTCTGTAAAGAACAAAATATTTTACATCTACAATTAAGTTTACTACATATTCAAAACATTTGTGGTTTTATTTATTTTGAAACTACTCAATATCTTAATACTAAAAGAGTAAGATTAAAATTTACCACTAATATTGAGATCTATTAAATTCTCATAAGCTTCCTAATAGTTTTATTGCCTAATGTACATTTTTGTTATGCTAATCGGTGCTGACATTTTACAACTATAGGTTTTGTGTATTGTATTTTTTATTATTTTTAATATCATCTTGTCCCATTTAGAGCCTTTTGTTCTTAATTTTACTTTGTATGATAATCTTGCCACCTGCTGTATTTTTATTATGCTTTCCTACTATATCTTTTCCCACCCCTTTATTTTAAACCTTATTGTGACTTTTTTTATTTTGAAGATACAATCTTGTCATAGTTATGCAGCTGAATTGTTTGTGAAACAATCTTTGTTTTGGTGGAGATTTTAACCTGTTAATGTTGATTGCTTTTACTTACTTAAGCTAACTGTTAGAAACATAGTACAAATATCTTGGACAGGTGAGGGGGTGGGCTCATATATTCTATAGTTTTTTTTTCTCACTCTTTCTTATTTTAGGTAGAGCTGGTCTTAAAGAAATGATCAGCTGCACTGAACAAATGTAGGACTTTGGTGAATTTGCAGCGGGCAACCAGTAGAGAGTTAACTGCCTTGACTTTGACCTACTGTTGGCATCCTATGTTTAAATGAAGCAGAGACACAGAGTAGAGGTCTGTGGGCTGTTTTCTTATGGCAAAAACTACATTGACAATGTTTTCATGCATCTCAGCTCCTCTGCAGTGATGACTGATGTGGCTGCAGTGTTGCTCTACAGCCTGTCTTAAAGGTCCCAGGCCAATGATTTCAGGGTATTATAGCGTACAGAGAAATATTGAGACTGCTGCATTCGTCATTTCTGTTTTTCTTTAATAAGAGGGTAGCATCCTTGCTTGGGGTAATCTCAATAAATCTCCAGGTCTCCAGAAACCGTTCACATTCTCCATCATTCTAACTTATTCAGAAGTTGGGCAGAAATCAGTGCTTTTCATGTGGAGAGCTCTGGTGGTGCCGTAGTCTATTAATACAAAAATTAAACTAGATGAAAGGACAAGGTGACTGTATTGAAAGAAAATAGAAAGACTGGCTAACAATCCTCTTTTGTTTTGTGTGAAATACTCTAAGTAAAATCAGAGAAAGAAAAATAGTATATTTTTATTCCATTCCCAACACTCCCCCTATAAAAGTGACTTGGAAAAGAGCCTTTCTTGTGAAATCCTAAGTAAGAAATAAGACAGCTTTGTGATGTCTCTGGAAGAATAAAAGGTAACATTTGCATTACTATAGAAAGTTACTAAGGGTGATGATATAAGAAAGAAAAGTGAAGATCTTTTAAATAATATTTTAAAATTCACATATAATTTCTCACTTGTGTAACAAAGTTCAGGCACTTAAGGTAAGATGTTAAACTAGCTTATATTCTAGGATTGTGCAGGTAATAAAATATACAAGGACTAGAGTTCTCAGTGTCAGAGAAAGAAGCTTCAAATGAGAAAGAAAGAAGGTATAAAAGGAGCTCCATGGATTTGATTGCAATTAGAGATAGTAGGCTGGAGAAGGCAATGGCACCCCACTCCAGTACTCTTGCCTGGAAAATCCCATGGATGGAGGAGCCTGGTGGGCTGTAGTCCATGGGGTCGCTAAGAGTCGGACACTACTGAGCGACTTCACTTTCACTTTTCACTTTCATGCATTGGAGGAGGAAATGGCAACCCACTCCAGTGTTCTTGCCTGGAGAATCCCAGGGACGGGGGAGCCTGGTGGGCTGCTGTCTATGGGGTCACACGGAGTCAGACACAACTGAAGCGACTTAGCAGCAGCAGCAGAGATAGTAGGCATCTGTGGATTTTAATATGTATGCAGGCAGAAACAGATGTGTCTATAATACAAATAGCTCTGTCCACTGAGAGGCCTAGAAGTAATGATGCCCCAATAGCAATAACAATCAACTTCAAGAACTTACACTCCAAACACCATTCTCCAAGAAAAGGAACAGTCTTCCTTGAAGGAATGGCTCATTTTGGGGGCTGCAGCAGAGAAAGAAGATGAGCTTGGAACATCTTGATATGTCAGAAAGTAAGAACTTGCCCAAGGAATGATAAGAACATGTCAAAAGGACCTCTTTGGAAGGCCAAACCTGGGGATAATTTGAACAAGAAAATAAATGATAGTGTAATGGATTAATAACTCATAGAAAAATATAAGAATTCATGAGCTCTTCCTGATAGAAACAATTTTAAAATAGAGAGAAAAGGAACCTCTTCTCTACTAAATACTTTCAACTAAAAAATATAGAAGGAATGATAGAAACTCATCATTTGGAAAAACATCACAGTAATAATTGCTTCAGGTAAGAAAAGTAATAGGTGAGCCCAAGTAACTA
The DNA here is from genome assembly GCA_935064755.1 of Tragelaphus eurycerus. Taxonomy (NCBI): domain Eukaryota; kingdom Metazoa; phylum Chordata; class Mammalia; order Artiodactyla; family Bovidae; genus Tragelaphus; species Tragelaphus eurycerus. Next base: position 1,373,403 of record CAKXYN010000034.1, on the reverse strand, counting down.
GATAAAAATAGCTAGAAAAATAACTAGATAAAACGAATGAAATTTTGCCATTTGCAACAACATGGATGGACTTTGAGGGTATTATGCTAACTGAAATAAGTCAGACAGAGACAAATACCGTATGAGACCTCTTATATGTGGAGACTAAAAACTAAAGCAAACTAGTGAGTATAACAAAAAAGAAACAGACTCACAGATATATAGAGAAAAAAACTAGTGATTACCAGTGGGGAGAGGGAAGTGGGGAGGGATAAGACAGGGGTAGGAGATTAAGAGGTATAAACTACTAAGTATAAAATAAATAAGCTACAAGGGTACATTGTACGACACAGGGAATATAGCCAATATTTTATAATAACTATAAATGGAATATAACCTTTAAAATTGCAAATCACTATGTTATACACCTGAAATATAAAATATTGTATATATCAACTATGCTTAAATTAAGAAAAATACATACAATGGAGGAGACCAGGACACATCACTTTAACCAAAGTGAACCTTACCAGTAAGGATAAGGTTTACCTTACTGGGACATTTTTTATTTACCTGCCAAAGATACACAACCTGAATCTCAACACCAGGAGCCATCAGGCAAATCCAAAATGAGGGATATTCCATAAAATAACTGGCCTGTACTCTGCAGAAATGTCCAGGTCATGAAAGACAAAGAAAGACAGAGGAAACATTGCAGATAAAAGGAAACTAAGAAGACAGGAACATTAAATGCCAGATGAGATCTTTGATTGGATCCTGGACCAGGAAAAGAACCTTAATGAGACAACAGGCAAAGTGAATGTCTGGAGATTAGATCTTAGTACTGTGTCAAGGTTAATCTCCCAGTTTTGATCATTGTACTGAAATACTCCCATAGTTATGACTATGTCACATGTTAAATTCAGGGACTCTGGTTGAAGGACATATAGTACCTATTTTGCATTTTTTAAACCCTGAAATTATTTCAAAATAAAAATTTTTTAAAAGGAAAAAAAATGTCCCCAGCAATACTTTTATGCAGATATATGCCTCTTGCCCTTTCCATGTGCTTTTGAACTTGGGAATTTACTGCATTGTAAAAGACCATATTGGAGAAGGCAATGGCACCCCACTCCAGTATTTTTGCCTGGAAAATCCCATTGACAAAGGAGCCTGGTAGGCTGCAGTCCATGGGGTCTATAAGAGTCGGACACAACTGAGCGACTTCACTTTCATGCATTGGAGAAGGAAATGGCAACCTACTCCAGTGTTCTTGCCTTGAGAATCCTAGGGAAGCGGGAGCCTGGTGGGCTGCTGTCTATGGGGTCGCACAGAGTCAGACACAACTGAAGCGACTTAGCAGTAGCGGTAAGAGACCATATCTTATGGCACTTATAACCATATGTTTAGGTTCCAAGAGACTGAATCCAGATGAACTGTTACAAAGCACAGAAGCAATCTGGGACAAATAAAAGTCTTGTTAGCTTTTTTTTTTTTTTTTTTTTTCTCACTGTATTTTCTTCTTGTTTTCTGGCCACTTCAATTTTAAGCTGTAACTAAAACTAGGTGAGGTCCAGTCACTTCAAATACAGCCTGACAAAAGACACTTAATGATAGTAAGTTCAGACCACGAGTTGAGACTTCTGTGGATGCTGGGCTGGGATGAGGGGCAGCATGTGGATCCCAGCCACTAATCCCCCAACTTGGAAAAATTCTGCTGGTCTAAAGTTTGTGTTCAGACTGATAAACACTCAGGTGTCTTGTGAAAGGAGACCAACCATCTGCCTTCCGGGGTGGGTGTCCATGGCTTCATGTCCATGGAGGCTTCCACAACTGGAAAGATGCTAAGGGAGAGTGCCCAGGAATTCGAGACCAAACGTGCTTGCTCTGCAGGCTTCTGGCTACACTGGCCACGTTCTCCTGCATTTCTGCTGGGATTTAGAGGTTTCAGAAGTTTATACTTTATGTTCTCATTCCTTGGAGACAGAAAGCCTGTTTTTTCATTCCATCTAAATGAAAATAGTTTCTCTTAGACCAGTGTTTGTTTTTTCTTGATAGGGGTTGTTGGGGCTGTGGACTCCATTTGTACTAAACCTAACAGATTTATTCTAATATGCTTGCCTACATGAAAAGAATGCAGTGTGCATTAATTTCTCTATGAGTCATTGAGAGGCTGTGGGTGTGATGATGTATGGTAATTACCATACAGGTAACACGAAAAATAGTCATGTCTCATAAATGGGGAATAAGCAGTCATGGGTCACAGGGCATATTTCTTGCATTTTTAATACACACCAGAGCTGTAAAGTGGGTCTGATGGAAGAAATCGCTGCTGGATTCTTTTTCTGCTGCAGATACAGAAAAATCATTCAATTTTTGTTGGAGCAGGACATGCTGTTTTCTGTTTAGACCGTCAGACGTTATGTGTGTGCCTGGATTTCCAAGTAGGTGAGGCAGTGAAGGACTGCCCTAACCATCCAGGTATTTCGGCTCAGGCTTTATACAACCTCCCAAGAAAAATATGCAAGACTCTTGAGCGATGCTGATGGAATGGCTTTTGCACCGACTTTGAAATTTTCTTGTAGGTGAGAAATCAAGATGGAAATTGGTGACTTTAAATTTTAATTTTGAATCCTGCTCCTACCACACTAAACCTCCCTTGGAGACAAGCTGCTTGGTCATCTGCGTGTATGACAAGTTCCCACCTCCCCCTGTCAGATGCTGCTTGCTGCTGGCTGAAAAAAATATGTTTAAAATTGAACCTTTTTTTTTAAGAAAAGAAAAAAAATCTCAGACCCCCAAATAAGGTACTTTCTCCCAGAAGGACTTGCCCAAATGGAGAGTTTTTAATGAATACTGATGTCTGAATATGAAATGAATGATTAACAGCTTTGTAAGCCAGTTACAGATGTTCAACCCAATATAACACAGCCTTGAATGCCACAGGCAGCCCTCCCAACAGAATTAAAGTAGAGCTTCTCATTAATATAGAAAACCTCTCCTGTCTTTCTTCCACTTGAAGAAAGCCACTTGGTTTTCTCCATACCAGACGCGTTGCTTTAAACACTAGTTATAATTTATTGCCTTGGCACAGGCTCCACAGTGGGGAGCACAATTGTTACATTTCATTCATACAAACCTCATTACTTTTTAATTATTTTGCAGACAAAACAAAATTTGAAGATACAGCTAACATACACAGGCAATCCTAACTTACATTCAAAGGTATAGAAAAGTAACAGAAACATACAAAGAGCATGCTTGAAGGTCTGACTCATCTAAACCAGGCAACATGTACACAAATGAGACAAATTAGTGATAAGAAGACACAGAAGGTAAGTGCTTTGATGGTGTCCATCAAACAGTAGGGAAACCTAGGTCAGAACTAAGGGTTCCAGAAAACCGGGCCAGAACAAAGGACAGAGGGTGGGGAACCATGGAACAAGTTGTTCTTTTCATGGGGAAGTCATAAAACTCTTTGTGAGTCCACAGTTTGGATGTTGGTTGATTTCATTTCTTGTCTGCCAATATTATTTTAGAAAATTAACATCATGAATTTGAATGGAGCTATGTTGAATATAGGAGAAGGCAATGGCACCCCACTCCAGTACTCTTGCCTGGAAAATTCCATGGATGGAGGAGCCTAGTAGGCTGCAGTCCATGGGGTCGCTAAGAGTTGGACACGACTGAATGACTTCACTTTCACTTTTCACTTTCATGCATTGGAGAAGGAAATGGCAACCCACTCCAGTGTTCTTGCCTGGAGAATCCGAGGGATGGGGGAGCCTGGTGGGCTGCGGTCTATGGGGTCCCACAGAGTTGGACACGACTGAAGTGACTTAGCAGCAGCGTGTTGAATATAAGCATTTTTTAATTGTCTTGAACCATAACTTTATGGTTACTTTATGGTTCAAGACCATACCATAACTTTATGGTTACTTTATGGTTCAAGACCATACCTTGAAGACATATATACAAAAAAAAAATTTTTTTTAATGAGGATCCTTTGATTTTTTTTTTTTTAATGGTCTACTTTGAAGAACCCAAAATGCAAGAAAGGTGCTAAGTGGGAATGTTTACTGAGGAGGCCTGTTTATCTGCAACCACAAATACAGCTCAGCTCTCTTAGACATTTACTTGATTGTTTTCTGATTGACCTTGAGTTAGGGAATTAACTGGTCTGGAGGAACAATGGGAAAGAAAAATAGAATCAGAAATCAAAAAATCGAAAAGGTAAGCAAGCTAAGATTTCAGTGATTCCTAGCCTATTACTGTTACTCCATTTTATTTGTTTCATGGCACTTATCACAATCAGTTATTATTTAATTCATAACCTGCCTTATCCAATGCTCTAATTAATGCCAAAGCTTCACCCAGAGCCTGAAACATGACGGATAGGATTCAAGGATGACTTTTGAATAAATAAATATGTGAATGAATGAATGAAATTTATAATGAATGCAGAATCAACATGGAATCATTAACAAATACATTAATGGCAAGTAAGATTCAGATTTAAAATGCTGTTTCATTGTAAGCACTTCCATTATATAAAGGCTGAGTGTTCTATAATATTCTATAACCGAGAAAGAATGCCCTCCTAAGTCTTTCCCACAGATCATGGTACCCAAGACATAGCGACACCCATCATCAACTTTATTGGCATCTTTAAACATATTGGTTCTGACTGCTTTCAGTTTTGACTACTCTGGAATGATCCTGCAGACTTTTTTATATGTTGTCACTTTTATGAAGTTTACATCTGAATTACAAAAGCTTCTAAAGTAATATTTTGGAATGAGTTGTGGAGATAGTGAGAAACAATCTTTTTATATACCATTTTATTCTCAATTTGCTGAGGAAGCATTTCTTAAAACTCTGTGGAGGGAAAAAAACTACTCAAAAGCTAGCTGGAATTGAAGAAAAGTTGTTTAAGAAATGTATTGATTGTCAGCAAAAGATAGAAGTTATTGAGGGTTGGTTTAGGTTTTCAGAGTATTATCATAACTTTATTTTACAAGCAGGGACTTACAAAGGAATGTGAGTAAGAAAATTGGGGCAGCTTATATCACTAGGGCTCCTCTGATACCAGTTACTATGTGATGAAAGTGAAAGTCACTCAGTTGTGTCCAACTCTTTGTGACCCCATGGACTATACAGCCCATGGAATTCTCCAGGCCAGAATACTGGAGTGGGTAGTGTTTCCTTTCTCCAGGGAATCTTCCCAACCCAGGGATCGAACCCAGGTCTCCCCCATTGCAGGCAGATTCTTTACCAACTGAGCTATCAGGTCACTATGAGGTAAGACTAGATTATCCTGAGCTCTGATTCAGTCTCCTGAGCCACTTCCTAAAACAAAGCTCCAGCCTCCACCTCCATCAAGAAAAATCAAGTCATCATAGCCCCAGAGGCCAGGAGGAGGTGCCAGAGTGTCTTTGGGGGCCCTGGTAGCAGAAGCCAAGGGTGGGCTGTGTCGACCCTGCTTGTTCTCTATTGCCAGAACTCCAAGTAAAGAGAGCAATCCAGGGCTAATGAACTTGGGAATAGGGAGGGAAATCAATGCAGCCCTGGAGTGCTCAGTCTAGAAAGGACTTTCATGTAATAAATGAGTAATTGAAACCCAGTGGAGAAGAAAATGGCAATCCACCTCAGTGTTCTAGCCTGGAAAATCCCATGGACAGAGGAGACTGGCAAGCTACAGTCCATGGTGTCGCAAGAGTTGGATATGACTTAGCAACTAAACCACCACCACCAATCGGAACCCAGAGAGATGAAGTGACTTATACAAGATGAAATCATGGGTAGAAAAATAGATGGCAGGCAGGATACAGATCCTAAGTGGACAGAAACAGAAGGTCACATTTGATGGTGAGCACAAACTTGTCAAATCCTCTGTCTAATACGTTATCCAGGAAGCTCTCAGCCTAGAAGTTTTCTATTTTGGGGGTGGGGTAGTGTCAAGAAGAAAGAAGACAAAGAGACTCATGTTGTAACAAATACATGAGAGAAGTCCAACAGTGGTGCAGAGATGAGTAGGAATACATTAGGGAAAGTGATCCCAGAATCATAGAAATATAGTTAATGAAACCAAGACATTAAATTCTAAACTTAATGCCACTGAGCTCAGATGCACAGAAGTTTTTGCAGATAGTAGGAAAACTCTGATCTGTCAGTGAGGACATGCTGACTCCAGCCTGCAGGGGACAGAAGGGAGGTGTGGGCAGTAACAGAAACCGATGACAAGGGAGGGCAAGTCCCAATGTGACGTGACAGAGACACTGCCTTCAGCCACTGAGGGCAAAGGGTAGGGGTCCCCAGCGTCAGCCCTGGACAACAGCGAATCCCAGGGAGCTTTTGCGGGCATCGGTTATGTGCCCAGGACTGGACAAGAGGGTTGGTGAACTGCATGTCCATCATTCCTAAACTGGGGCTTCTGTCATTCTCCACTCATCCCTTTAGAGAGGCCCTCACAGCTCAAGATTGTTACAAGTAAGCCTTAAGTTTTCCAAATTTTCCAACATTAAATCTCTCCAGCTCGGGGGATTGAAGGGACCCAGAGTGAATATGCATTGGAGAAGCACATGCACAGAGGTATGTCTGAGGAAGGGCCCCTCCAGCTTGAGTGTGCTCAGGCTCCAGAGTCAGGGGACCTCAGCGGGGTGGAAGCTGACATCCAGAAAGAGCATGAGAGTGAGGGTGGGCAGAGCTGGGCAGAACCCTGGGCTCCACATCTGAGTGACCCTGGCCTTTGAGTTCAATGACCTTCTATTTCTTGATCTGTGTAATTGGGACAGGGTCATTTAAAGGCTAAAATAGTAAGTTGAAAAAGCAGGAAAGTTCTTAGCACATTGCCTGGCCAAACAGGAAGTACCCAGGTTTATATTCTGTCTTTTATTTGAGTGATAAACCTGTCTTCACTTCCCCAGACCTTTTTTAAGTGTCATAAAAACACATTACATAAAATTTACCATCTTAATCAATTTAAGTATATATTTCAGTAGTATTAAATACATTTGCATTGTTGTGCAATCAACCTTCAGAACTCTTTTCATTTTGCAAAACTGAACCCTTCTAGCCAGGAAACAACTTCCCCTTTTCCTCCAATTTTTAATTGAAAAGAAAAATCAAAAAGCAAGAATGCTGATTACTACTTTAAATATCTGCCTTAGCATGTTTCTCTGGAGAAGGCAATGGCACCCCACTCCAGTACTCTTGCCTGGAAAATCCCATGGATGGATGAGCCTGGTGGGCTGTAGTCCATGGGGTCGCTAAGAGTCAGACACAACTGAGAGACTTCACTTTCACTTTTCACTTTCATGCATTGGAGAAGAAAACGGCAACCCACTCCAGTGTTCTTGCTTGGAGAATCCCAGGAACGGGGGAGCCTGGTGGGCTTTCCGTCTATGGGGTCACACAGAGTCGGACACGACTGAAGTGACTTAGCAGCAGCAGCAGTAGCAGCAGCAGCAGCAGCATGTTTCTCTAATGAGCTAAATTCCCAATTAAAACAAAAACAGAAATGAAAACATTAGAGTTGTTTAACAATTTGAAGTTCATAAAAGCACAAGCAGTGAACTGAATATATCAAGAAGATCAATCTGGTAAAACTCCATTTCTAAAAAATCACAAGGACTCAGAAATTCCCTGGTTGCCCAATGGTTAGAATTCACCACATTCACTGCCAAGGACCTGGGTTCAATCCCTGGTCAGGGAACTAAAATCCCACAAGCTGCATGGCTCAGTAAAAGAAATAAACAAATAAATCACAAGGGCTCAAAATCACCATATATATTCATGCTGCCAAATAGAAGAATACAGCTTCATTACAAAAACAACATGCAAATATTTCACAGGTCTATGTGATTGGAGTGGGAGAGAGAACAGGAAAGTCTAGTACACAATAAAGCAGTGTTTTCCAGGCTCCTCTGATGATAAGAATCACCCAAGATACCTGTTAAAACTACAAATTCCTGGGCCCTATCCCAGACTCACTGAATCAGACTCTCCAGGTTGGATTCCAAGTATAAAGTTTTAAAGCAACAATCTTCTAGAGGGTAAGAGATCTATATCTAAGTACATGTTCATCTTTTGAAAAAGCAGCCTGGTAATGCTGATGACAATATAAAACAAGTAACTGAGTGTGGCGGCTCCTGAACCTGTCAGCCCCTGAGAAGTGAATTGAAATGTTTATTCCATGCACAGAGCTGCAATTAACCACAAAGGCAGCTCATTGTTAGGGGACACTGTTAGAGTCACTTGGAACAGAATCAGGGACATGGTGCCTGTAGGATTTGGGTAGGAATGAACTAAGACCAGAGGTTCTAAATATAACATGGTGGAGGGGAACACTCCCAAGCACACTCATGTCTCAGTGACCCTTCAAACTTCTGAAAGATAAAAGTGTTAACTTTTCAAAACATGCTAGAACATGGAACCAGTGAATAACACGTGGCTCTGGGTTTTCTTTGCTAGTGGAAACACAACTAGCTTTTCATCACGATGAAGATTAAAAACAAAGAAAAGTTAAGCACCACCTCCAAGACCTGTCTCTCCCACCTGGGGCCACTGGTTCCAGTTGCCTGATCCATTGTAAGCAACCAAGTGGATAAAAAGCAAAGATCCTGAGGGAAGCCACAGGAACTGGGCATGGGGACTGAATGGAAAACCAGATCCCGAGAGGAATTTTACTCTGGTTCTGAGCTTGGGTGGGGGGTGCGCTGTGGTTTTGTGTCTCTACAGCCCCAGCCCTGTGACTCCTGCCCAGCTCTCACTAGGATGGATTCTAAAAGAACACAGGCTTCTATGTTCACATCAGCTTCTACCCTGATTATTCCATGCATAGCTACAAGTAAGAGTTTTAATTCTACCACCCATAGACATCATCCTTGCTCAGTTCAGTTCAGTTCAGTCACTCAGTCGTGTCTGACTCTTTGCGACCCCATGAACCATAGCATGCCAGGCCTCCCTGTCCATCACTAACTCCTGGAGTCCACCCAAACCCATGTCCATTGTGTCAGTGATGCTATCCAACCATCCCATCCTCTGTCATCCCCTTCTCCTCCCACCCTCAATCTTTCCCAGCATCAGGGTCTTTTCAAATGAGTCAGCTCTTCGCATGAAATGGCCAAAGTATTGGAGTTTCAGCTTCAACATCATTCCCTCCAATGAACATCCAGGACTGATCTTCTTTAGGATGGACTGGTTGGATCTCCTTGCAGTCCAAGGGACTCTCAAGAGTCTTCTCCAACACCACGGTTCAAAAGCATCAATTCTTCAGCACTCAGCTTTCTTCACAGTCCAACTCTCACATCCATACATGACCACTGGAAAAACCATAGCCTTGACTAGACGGACCTTTGTTGGCAAAGTAATGTCTCTGTTGTTTAATATGGTGTCTAGGTTGGTCATAACTTTCCTTCCAAGGAGCAAGCGTCTTTTAATTTCATGGCTGCAATCACCATCTGCAGTGATTGCTGCTGCTGCTGCTTCTAAGTCACTTCAGTCGTGTCAGACTCTGTACGACCCCATAGACGGCAGCCCACGAGGCTCCCCCATCCCAGTGTTCAGGCAAGAACACTGCCATTTCCTTCTCCAATGCATGAAAGTGAAAAAGTGAAAGTGAAGTCGCTCAGTTGTATCTGACGTGTAGCGACCCCATGGACTGCAACTTACCAGGCTCCTCTATCCATGGGATTTTCCAGGCAAGAGTACTGGAGTGGGGTGCCATTGCCTTCTCCGCCACAGTGATTATGGAGCCCCCCAAAATAAAGTCAGCCACTGTTTCCATTGTTTTCCCATCTATTTGCCATGAAGTGATGGGACCAGATACCATGATCTTAGTTTTATGAATGTTGAGCTTTAAGCCATCTTTTTCACTCTCCTCTTTCACTTTCATCAAGAGGCTCTTTAGTTGTTCTTCACTTTCTGCCATAAGGGTGGTGTCATCTGCATATCTGAGATTATTGATATTTTTCCTGGAAATCTTGATTCCAGCTTGTTTATTCCAGCCCAGCGTTTCTCATGATGTACTCTGCATATAAGATAAATAAGCAGGGTGACAATATACAGCCTTGATATACTCCTTTTCCTATTTGGAACCAGTCTGTTGTTCCATGTCTAGTTCTAACTGTTGCTTCCTGACCTGCATACAGATTTCTCAAGAGGCAGGCCAGGTGGTCTGGTATTCCTATCTGTTTGTTTTTTTATTTATTCTCTTGATTTCAATACCTTTGATGTGCATCAAAAAAGAAAAATACAAAAGAAACACTTCCTTGCAAAGCTCAATCAACGCTCTCAGTTTGCTGAAAGGTGGGTTTTTTATTTCTGGATATGTCTTGCACTTCCAGTAGTCCAAACATTGACTCATCTACCATTCATCTTGCCAGATTTTCTATCTCTTTTCTTTCTTTTTGTTTAAAAGACAGTAGATTGTGCACTAGGTCATATCTGACTCTTCAGCGACCCCATGGACTGTAGCCCACCAGGCTCCTCTGTCCATGGGATTTCCCAGGCAAGTTGGTTGCCATTTTTTTCTCTAGGGGTTCTTCCCAACCCAGGGATCAAACCCATGTCTCCTGCATTCCAGGCAGTTCTTTACCACTGAGCCACCAGGAAAGCCCTAGATTCTGCTTAACCAAAGTCATTTACAAGGTCATGTTACAGATGGAGGACAAAGAGGGGATTGTTTCAAAACCACGTGTGTCATGTTTAAATAAATGCTGTGTGCATCTAAATTCTAGATAGAACCACATGGCTTCAGATAAAACTGCCTGTCTCAGGTCCTGCTTCCTCCAGAACTGCATTACTGAATTATGGCATAGCCTTGTGAATGAACACCATTCAAGTCACTAATAAAAAAGCACAAGCTATAGGAAAACCCGTTTGCTAACTGCAATATTTCATAGATCCGCTGCTGGATCGTGGGTCAACAGCAAAGGAAGAACTGTTCAAGGTCTGAGTATGGAGGACTGGGAAATCCAGAGAGTGCCAAATGTGTCTCTGAGGTTTTGAACACGATTCAATTCTCAAAGCTCCGCATGCTTACAGCATGTTTGCAGTGCCTTAAAATGTCCTGAGCTGTGCTTTGTCACTCAGTCATGTTGGACTCTTTGTGACTCCATGGCCCGCCAGACTCCTCTGTCCATGGAATTCTCCAGGCAAGAATACTAACGTGGGTTGCCAAACCCTCCTCCAGGGGATCTCCTCAACCTAGGAATTGAACCCAGGTCTCCTGCATTGCAGGCAGATTCTTTACCATCTGAGCCACCAGGGAAGCCCTAAAGTGTACATACTCGATTAGCTATTGTGCCAAGTATCCAACAAATACATAGGAAGTGGTCTGTCTAGAATAAAGCAGATTTTTAGAGTACTGGGTTTCTCTGATAGGACAATTTCAGGAATAACTTGTGCTAGAAGGAAAAAATTGGAAGAACACATTTAAAGGCCAAGTTAACCTTTCAAATGGCCTAGAAGTAAGATCTGTACTTGGAGGAGAGACAGCAGATATGGGTGTAACTCTAACCTTAGTGTCAAGGAGAAAAGTGATGACCAAAATCATTTTAAATAGCAGAGAGTACATTATTTTTCCAAGGCTTCCCAGTCATTCTAGTTATTCATTGGTCATTGTGTCAAAACAATAGAGATAGAAACCCATAAGGATAGAACTACGTGTACCAATATTTTAATCTGGATTCTACCTAGGAAATGTCTAGGTTTAATAATGTGAGAGAAAATACGGTGGAAAAAATGACCCTAAATCAGTAACCCTTAGAAACAAGAGGGAAAGCTAAGCTAGTACAAGCAACTCTCCAAAATTAACCCTAGGGAAGTTTCTTAAATTGGCATTATGGAGACCTTCGGCTCTCCAGAGAAGGCCACAGTCGTCGGGGAAGATGTGTGCTGATCTTAATGGCAAAGAGACTCACAGGATCCCAGGGGCTCAGAGGGTATGAGGACAATGGGAATCCAGCTGTGAATATTTATAAAGCTTTGCTACATTCCAAGCACTGTGCTAAAAGCTTTACCTACATCATCTAATTTAATACACACAATATTCCAAGGTACATGCCATTAGTGTCCCATTATACAAACTAAGAAACTAGGTTCTGTGAGGTAAAGTGAGTTGTTTGAGGTCACTCAGCTAGTCTGTAGCACCTCTGTTCATGATAGAACTTGCTGGATCTTTTTAACATCTCAGAGCATCCAATATCTTGGACCACAGGACCTACTATATATCACCGGGAGCTATATTCAATATCTTGTACAACTGCTGTTGCTGCTGCTAAGTTGCTTCAGTCGTGTCCAACTCTGTGAGACCCCCACAGACTGCAGCCCACCAGGCTCCACCATCCCTGGGATTCTCCAGGCAAGAACACTGGCGTGGGTTGCCGTTTTCTTCTCCAATGCATGAAAGTGAAAAGTTAAAGTGAAGTTGCTCAGTCATGTCTGACTCTTAGCAACCCCATGGATTGCAGCCTACCAGGCTCCTCCATCCACAGGATTTTCTGGCAAGAGTACTGGAGTGGGTTGCCATTGCCTTCTCTGTCTTGTACAACTTAGCAACCCCATGGACTGCAGCCTACCAGGCTCCTCCATCCATAGGATTTTCAGGCAAGAGTACTGGAGTGGGGTGCCACTGCCTTCTCCGTCTTGTACAACTACTACACATAAAATAGATAAACCACTGGGCCTACTGGATAGCACAGGAAGGTATACTCAGCATCTTGTACACACTCCAGAGCCTCAGAGCTCTGTGCTTCTACCATGTTGAACTTTATATCCCCATCAAACAGAAATGTTGCTCCCAGGTTCAGAAGAGCCTTCCACCACCTCACCTTTGCTGTCCAACCTCTACCTACCTTCCTGTATCAGCTCCAATCCTTCTTATTACCGGAAGCTTCCTCGCCTGGTATTCCTATCTATCTTATTGTTCTCGGTCACAGGACTTAACTCCCAATGATCTGAGCGCCTGATGACTTGTGATTTTCCCCCAGAAGACTATCCTCTTTGAAGGCATGATTCTCACCCATGCTGCTCACTGTTATACCCATGGTGCTTAGCACTGTGTCTGATACACAGTAGGCGCTCAGAAAATATCCCTTGAATGGACGAATCACCTAACGACTCCATTTACTGTTGAGGAAACAAAAATTCAGACAGGCCTTCTGGCTTGGCCCCTACCCACAGGACGCTGGAGTGCAGACACAGTGCAGGTGGAGAGGCAGATCTTCTAACCCCTGGCTGGGACTCCTTCTATTTGCTTCTGCCACCCTCTTACCTAGAACGTCTCAGTTCCCCCTTCACCATCTCAGTCCTCCCATCCTTTGGGCCCTGCTCTGTCCCCATTGGCTGACACTGACCTCAGAAAGCCTGTTCAAGTTCTAACTCACATTTATCAGGTAACTGATCACAGGCTACTTTGTGTTAGAAATTCCACTGTGGTTTCCAGTTGCTTTTAAACCTCTCCTCCCCGGAGCTAGTGCTGGCCTGCACCCCTAGAGGCACCTCCACTTTGCTTTGTAGCCTGGAGCAGGGCTCAGGTCAATGTTAATTTGATTTTGCAGCACCAGGCAAAACACAGACAACCCTCCTCTCTCTGAGGTTAATACCAGCGAAACAATAAATGGAGAGCTCTCCACCCACAAGATTGCCTGAGTTGGAAAAATGGATTGTCAGTTCTTCCTCTTGCCTCGGATTTAAAAATGTCAATACTTAATACCCAGCGATGCTAGTCCTCGTGCCCCGTGTTTCCTGACACTTGGCCCCTCCCCCACTATGTATTGATTTAATGAAGGGCCTCAGCCATCTCCGTTATCATACTCATCACTTCCCCTGCCTGTTAGCTATTCTCCAAATTGAGCTATTCAAGCCAATTCATCAGATTACCTCCGGAAACACTGCTGGCTGGTCAGGGGATAAGAATAAATAACATGGAGATTTCAAAGCCATTACTGAGTGGTCTGTTAAAGAAAGAAAACTGAACAAAAAAGGAGATGAAGAACTTCAAGGATGCCATTGAAACATCCCCAGGAGTAAAGTAACACAGATGCCCGCAGACAGGAAAGGACACAGAAAGACAAGTAGCCAAGGTTGGTGACCCTATTCATATAAGCTGTCACTCTGACCCTAAGTCAAGAAAAATAAAGAGAAAAGCACAGTCTACTATATATACAATGTCCTGAAGAGGAGGAAATATTAAAATATATTATCGAACCAAGACCGGTTTCTGGAGAAAAATCTTGGCCCATTTCATTCCTCTGTTACACAGTAAATACGTTCATTCATCATCTGGCCACCCTATCTCTTTGAAATTCCATAAAACGCTGCCTACTTCATCTTGAAATATCTGTGCTTGGAGCAGAATGTGCAGTTTAAGCACAAAAGCTTTAAAATGCCACAGGAGTAATATCAAAAATCAGCTTAAGAACTTAACGCAACCAGACAAAAGACCAATAAATCTCAGGTCTGAGTGTGTGTGCATTTTAATAAGAGAATTCTTGCATAGAGTATTACAGTTTTGCTTGCCAAACATAAGATACGTTCCCATGTTCTATGCTCATAATTGTACTAAAAGCTCTTATTGTAAATGGTACAGGCATGAACAGAGGGCGGATTTTAGATTAAGGAGTTACACGAAGGAGGCTGGCTTAAAGGTTGCTGTGAAAACCTACCATTGATTCTCCAGCTAAAATCCTGGATTTGAAGCTGGGCAGGTAAGTCTTGCTTTTTCACTCTTTTTTCTCAAATAGTTTTGGTTTCTTAAAATGATTATTACACAGATAGTTTCACCTTTTATTCCCCGCCCTTGTATGTTACTTGATCTCAGGTGCACTATTTACGTTGTTATTCATCGGCACAATTCTCTCTAAGTGCTTAGGAATGTTCAGATGGACTTTTCAGCTGGGTTGGAGAAAATACTTTTTCCAAACCACTTCAAAACTAAAACATCCCATTCAACATCACAGCAGGTGATGAGGCAAGACTATAGCATCTTGGATCCTGGAGGCTCTGAAGAAGGCAGACTGTCCTTGGCACCCAAGGTCAAAGGCAGGCTGAAAGCAGGATGTGGAGCCAGTAAGCTCTTCTAGGATAGGAATTGGCTCTCCTGTATCCTCGCATGGATGGGACAGGGTCAGGAAAGGAAAGAAAAGGAAAGGAAAGTGAAAGTCACTCAATCATGTCTGACTCTTTGCGACCCCATGGACTATGCAATCCATGGAATTCTCCAGACCTGAATACTGGAGTGGGTAGCCTTTCCCTTCTCTAGGGACTCTTCCCAACCCAGGGATTGAACCCAGGTGTCCCACATTGCAGGAGGATTCTCTACCAGCTGAGCTATCAGGGAAGCCAGAGCAAATGCTATTTCCAAACCATCGCAACTGAAACGTCTGATCAGATGGCAACATGGTCCATGGATGTAGGAAGGAAATAGACAAAGGACTTTCAAGGCTCCTGAAGTCATGAGCAAATGACCTTCACTTTAGGAGGAAATCAAGCTGAGTTACTTAGTCTCTACTTTCTGTGATTGGAAAAATACACACACACCTAAACACACATACACAAACACACACACACACCCTTTACTGAAAAAGAATAAGACGCTCCTTCAAACGCTTGCCTCCCATCCCTGGAAAAGCCAGACAAGGGCAACATGGCCATGGCAGGCATCTAGGACAAAACAGTAGGAAAGTCACAGTACTGAAACCTTGCATAGATCCCTTGGATGTTATTAAAGGCATAAAGTTTGGAATTGCATCAGAACCTTATTCAGGAAAGGGGAGTAAGGGCCAGCATCCCACAGGCTGAGTTAGCTCCCGTGACCCTGCCAAGGAGCTGAGTGGCAGTACTGAAACAAAACTCACCTTCTTTCTTAGACTTTTAAAGCACATTATCTCTGTTGGGGTGGGGTGGGGGGCATGCATGTGGAGAGAACACAATATTTCCCATCAATCCCCTTTGGAGTCATAAGCAAGCCCTTGTTTACAGGAAAAGAAAAGGTGGCTTTCTTTTATCACCTTCTGTTGACAAAACAAAACATACAAAGTATATATCATTGATCAACAGTCTGACGTCTCAAAATCAAAAGGGCAAAACCAGAGAGGAGAAGAATACTGGCTGGGGAAAAGCCAGAAGAACTGGCCAAAATGCCAAGTGCTAAATCATTATTTCTTCTGCTCCCCAGAGGGGAGGGAGCAGAATCCCATTTGTTAGTTCTATTGTATTGATTTCTAGACTCATGGAAGTCTGTCTCCAGAAGGACCCTGAACAGTGCCTCCCTCTCATTTATTACTGAGAAAGATGAGCCCCCATAGGTCTTGGGGTTTTATGAATTTCTCAGTTTTAAGGTGGTAACTAAGCTACAAAGTCTCCGGTTCCTGGCTCTTCATCTGTGTCATACATGATGGCAGCAAGAGCTGGAGCGTGGGGGCCAGGACTTATCCCAGTCTTGTCCAGTGGGGGTTATAGAGATGTGTCCTGTCCCTTATTAGTGGTGACCGACACCGTGGGTGGCTCAGTGGTAAAGAATCCACCTGTCAGTGCAGGAGACTTGAGTTCGACCCCTGGGTTGGGAAAATCCCCCAGAGGAGGAAATAACAACCAGTTCCGGTATTCTTGCCTAGAAAATCCCATGGACAGAGGAACCTGGTGGGCTACAGTCCATCAGGTCACAAAAGAGTCAGACACAGCTTAGCGCCTGAGTATCCACACGTGCAACGCTGCTGGAAGACTTCGACCTTTTGATACTTCTGATAACCTGCATCTCTATTTTAGGTGCAGAAACTGATACTCCAAGAGATGGTGTGACTCATCAAAGTCACCTGACGTGTAAGTGACTCTCAATTCTGCCCTGCTGCTTCCTCTTGCTGCTTGCTGTGTCGAATGCTTGGAAAATAGACACAAAGCACAGGTCTGCTCACTACGAAGACACATAAACCTTACAAAGATAAAAGGAAAGAAAGAATACAAGGAAACAGAAAGCTTCCTATAACCCCTGACAAGCTGTAGTGAGGCTGACCCACCCACACACACACACACACACACACACACACACACACACACACACACCACTCACTACACTGTTAAACCAATTGAATTTTCCATATGAAAGCCAATATTCATTCTTCAGTGAGTTAGTAACTCAGTAGTGTCCAACTCTTTGTGACCCCATGGAGTATAGCCCACCGGGCTCCTCTGTCCCTGGGATTTTTCAGGCAAGAATACTGGAGTGGGTAGCCATTCCATTCTCCAGGGCATCTTCCCGATCCAAGGATCAAACTCAGGTTTCCCACATCGCAGGCAGATTCTTTACCATCTGAGCTGCCAGTGAAGAACTGAATTAAAGTTGAAGTTCCTCAAAGAACTACATGGTTCTATCCTGATCCCTAGACTATTGTTACTGCCATGAGTTTCTTTATCTTTTAGGAATGTCTAAAACTCACATTCCTTAGTAGAAAAGGAAGATGAAGTTGGTATCATGACAGTCTTCTGGCGGGTGTCCATACTTTAACCGTTCCATTAAGTCACAGTTCATCTTTATTTCCCTGGCATTTCTCAGTTGAAAATGCAAGTCTAACCCCAGACCAGCACCAGGCCCTGGTCTGCACACTTGCAGCCTCTCTGTTCCAAACAAAGGATTCAAGGTCCACTCTAGAATGCTGGCTGGGACAGCAGTAGCAACCCTGCCTGGGTCTCTGAGCTGTGCTCAGAGCTGATTGATATCATGTAAATAGATGTTCTAATGAAAAGATTGGTCCATCAGCCAAAACTCAGGGACATGCAAAATGTATTAGGTCATTTATCGTCCAACAAGTTTCCTGTGGCGAAGGCAGCTAGAGAAACATTTCCAAAATAAATGTCATTTTAATTCTTAATCTAAAAAGAATCATCGTAAGCACCACTAGTTTTCCTCTTTACAATTCTGCATGAGCATCTCTAATGGAGCAGGACCATTCTAAAAATGTGACGCTCTTTTGCCCTCGCCAATACCAGTTTTAGGAAAAGTTCTGCATTGTTCAGCTTTACAGACACATCTCTCAAAGGTACAAAAGTCACCAATCCCCTGAAATTATAGAAACCTAAGGATTTGGCATTATTGTATAGACTGCATTAGTATACATTCAGTCAATAATAATTGCCATAGCTAAAACTGATCTTTAATGGGGATATATTTTTACCATATTTAAAATACCCATGACTCTGCACTGCGGAAATAAAAGGGAATGGAAAAACCTCTCATTCCTTGCAGAACCATGATTCTGAGTCACTAGTTCTGGGACAGGGTGGGGGTGGGAATGGTGCAATGGAATTAGTACTAAAAAAAAAAAAAAAAAATTGCAGTATTATGAACCTTTTTTTTTTTTTTTAAAAAAAGGTACAGAAGTTCATGCTGAGAGTAACTGCCAACAGCAGATAATACTCAAGAATTTTCTGTATTCAATTCAGCAGAGTATTATCTACCATCAAGACTACTACTTACCTCTTGAAGCCTTTATAGTATTAATAATTAGAAAAAGATGTTCTCCAGCCTTACTCCTCACTCCTCCTGCCCTACCCTGAAGCTGAATGCTAGGTGTATTTCAGCTTCCCCCCACCTCAAACAGAGAGAAACCCTTATGCAAAATGTATACTTCTCTGTATAGGCCCTGTCCCTAGAAGTAAAGAAATTAAGGAACAGATCAATAAATTATGGCCTATCCATATGATGGAATATTAGGAAGTCATCAAAATGGTATTTTACAGAATATTTAAATACTCAAACTAGTCTTTCACTATATCATGGAAATATCTATATCATGGAAGTATCTATGATATATTATGACATAAATATAACATTTATGATGTAAAATATTTATAATATAATACATAGTTAAGTTAGAAAAATAAATTATAAAGGCAAAAATGGAATAGGGCATCAATTTAATGAACAAATTATCAGATGTGAATAAGATGAGGTGTACACCAAAATGTTAATAATTTTTACCTGCAGACAAGGCAATTATGGCTGCCTAATTATTTTTGTACAAATAAATTTCTGCATTGAAATGTTTTCTTCAATGAGCATGAACTGTTTCTATAGTAGAAATCAATTTGAAATAACAAAGAAATATCTTTAATCCCATCTGCTTTTCAATCCAGGGAATAATACATCTAGTTACTTTTTTGTTTCAAAATCTTTCCAATTAAGGATACATAGGGATGCTGACGGTGAAGGCGATGGCACCCCATTCCAGTACTCTTGCCTGGAAGATCCCATGGATGGAGGAGCCTGGTAGGCTGCAATCCATGGGGTTGCTAAGAGTCGGGGACATGACTGAGCGACTTCACTTTCACTTTTCACTTTCATGCATTGGAGAAGGAAATGGCAACCCACTCCAGTGTTCTTGCCTGGAGAATCTCAGGGATTGGGGAGCCTGGTGGGCTGCCGTCTATGGGGTCGCACAGAGTCGGACACCACTGAAGTGACTTAGCAGCAGCAGCAGCAGCAGGGATGCTGAAGTAACAAGACAGCAACTGATTTTCTCCAAGGCTATGATTCCCCTTAAGGATAGTGAAGAAATCTACAGTGGTTTTAAAAAGAAAAGTACATTTTACAGTGGAGGATGAAGGTTTGAATCCTATCTCCAGTAGCCATCACTATATGATCTTGGAAAGATTATGACCTAGAGGGACAGAATTAGGGAAGTAGAGTGGGAGGGAGGCCCCAGAGGGAGGGAATATATGTATTTTGGGCTTCTCAGGTGGTACTAGTGGTAAAGAACTTGCCTGCCAATGCAGGGGACATAAGAGACCTGGGTTCAATCCCTGGGTGGAGAAGATCCCCTGGAGGAGGGTATGGCAACCCGTTCCAGTATTCTTGCCTGGAGAATCCCATGGACAGAGAAGCCTGGCAGGCTAAAGTCATTGGGTCACAAAGAGTCAGACATGACTGAAGCGACCGAGCATGCAGCTTGTATAAGTGATTCACTTCGTTGTACAGCAGAAACTAACACAGCATTGTAAATATGTTCCAGTAATAGAAATGCTATACTATACTCCAATGATAAAAAAACAACTTTTTTTAAAAGAAAAGGAATCTGCAGTGGTGCCAGGAAAGGACAGGACAGCTCCTCCCTCAGGCCACAGGGTCAGGGGCTCCCATCACGTGGGTTCAGGCAGCCCAGCAGACAAGACATAAAGCTCTTTGGGGCCATAATGTAGCTTTTGTAGTTTAAGAGGTTTCGAAGCTAATATTTAAACCTCTTGCATGCTTCAACTCCTATATGTAAACTCAGACATTTTACCTTAGAATCCTAATAATTTTAGTTAGTCTAACTCTTTCTGTCATCACTGCTTATGTTCATTTTGAAAATACCACCCTCTCTGGGAAGAAGTGTTTCGCGCTAAGGGCCAGGATCAAGGGTGTTCTCCAACTCTACCCTGACCCTCGTCACTTGGGGCAAATTAGGGAAGCTGAGGCCACTTCCTCCAGGGCAGGGCTGCAGAAAAACTAACAAAATTAAGTGAGGGGCTTCTCACTTGTTTGGAATTCTTCCCAAACCGTGCACCAAATTCTGTAGTATTCACTTGTTTGCTTTCCTATAGCTGTGCTCTGGACTGCACACACTCCAGGCCCCGCTAACCTGAATTCACCGAGGGTGACAGCAAATAAGATGAGAACACTAGGGAAGATAAACTCTGGGCGGAGGCATTGGGGATGGGGGGGTGTCTTCCGGAAGGCTCTGGACTCTTCTGCAAGGGTTTGCCATTATTTTAAGGATTGGACTTGGTACCGTCCAACCCAACAGCAAGAAGTTATTTTTTGACTTTTATTGATTTATTTATTGACGATTGATATCTGAATAAGGTGAAAAAGGCTTCTTTAGAGGCAGAGGCAGCTCATCTTCTGGCCGTCCTGAAAGACACACTGGAGCAGGACTGGTTTCTCAGGGAATAAGCTCTCGCTGGGCAGCACTATAGAAACCTTAAGAAAGAAAAAGAAGAAGGTGGTGATGCCAGCAGATGGGTGCTCTTTGCCTGAAACTGAGCGAAGCCGCCTGAGTCCTTAGGAGGAGGTAGGGTGCTTAGCTTGGCAGCCGACTCCTTAGAAACTGTCTCTAAGGGGTGGCTAAGCCTCTAAATTATTAGCATATCCTTAGCTCTGATACCCTGGACAATACTGCTTTGGGTTTTTGTAGTGGAGAATGAGAGAGAAGGATGGTGAACACCTTAGAACAACAAACAAACAAAACCCTGAAGCCTTCTTCTCAAAACACCTAAGGCCCTCATTTGCACTGGTTTATCCACCTGCTCCTGACTGTGGAATGTTCCTAGAAATCCTTTCCTTTGCCTTTCTGCATCCTAGCTGCTAGTGTTAATAAAATGGTCTTTTTCAGAAAATGCAGGATAATATTTTTTTATATTCAGTATTATTACAAACACACACATATTTTATATACCCAAGAAGAATGTATATCAATATACTAACAGCAGTTATATTAGAATGGTGATTTTTTTCCCCATTATGTTCTTTAATATATACATGGTTTTTAATACCATAAAAGGGACATAATAAAGTTGGGAGGGAAGAACATTTTATTAGTGGTTCTGTCCCCAGTACTTGGCCTCCTGGAAAGCATCCAAATATGTTTTTTGAGAATAAATCAAGAGCTTGGGATGAACACACACACATTACTATATATAAGACAAGTAACCAACAAGGACCTACTATATAGCATGGGGAACTCTACTTAATATTCTGTGATAACCTATATGAAAAAATCTGAAAAAGAATGAATATATGTATATGGATAATTTTATGCAAAGATGGGCTCAATAAAGGACAGAAATGGTATGGACCTAACAGAAGCAGAAGATATTAAGAAGAGGTGACAAGAATACACAGAACTATACAAAAAAGGTCTTCATGACTCAGATAACCATGATGGTGTGATCACTCACCTAGAGCCAGACATCCCAGAGTCCGAAGTCAAGTTGGCCTTAGGAAGCATCACTGTGAACAAAGCTAGTGGAGGTGATGGAATTCCAATTGAGCTACTTCAAATCCTAAAAGATGATGCTGTGAAAGTGCTACACTCAATATGCCAGCAAATTTGGAAAACTCAGCAGTGGCCACAGGACTGGAAAAGGTCAGTTTTCATTCCAATCCCAAAGAAGGGCAATGCCAAAGAATGTTCAAACTACCACACAATTGCACTCATCTCACACACTAGCAAGGTGATGTTCAAAATTTTCCAAGTCAGGCTTCAATAGTATGTGAACCGTGAACTTTCAGATATTCAAACTGGATTTAGAAAAGGCAGAGGAACCAGAAATCAAATTGCCAACATCCACTGAATCATCAAAAAAGCCAGAGAGTTCCAGAAAAACATCTACTTCTGCTTTATTGACTATGCCAAAGCCTTTAACTGTGTGGATCACAACAAACTATGGAAAATTCTTAAAGAGATGGGAATACCAGACCACCTTACCTGCCTCCTGAGAAATCTCTGTGCAGGTCAGGATGCAACAGTTAGAACTGGACATGGAACAACAGACTGGTTCCAAATTGGGAAAGGAGTATGTCAAGGCTGTATACTGTCACCCTGCTTATTTAACTTATATGCAGAGTACATCATGCAAAATGCCAGGCTGGATGAAGCACAAGCTTGAATCAAGATTGCTGGGAGAAATATCAATAACCTCAGATATGCAGATGACACCACCATTATGGCAGAAAGCGAAGAGGAACTAAAGAGCCTCTTAATGAAAGTGAAAGAGGAGAGTGAAAAAGTTGGCTTAAAGCTCAACATTCAGAAAACAAAGATCATGGCATCTGGTCCCATCACTTCATGGCAAATAGATGGGGAAACAGTGGAAACAGTGTCAGACTTTATTTTTCTGGGCTCCTAAATCACTGTAGATGGTGACTACAGCCATGAAATTAAAAGACACTTACTCCTTGGAAGGAAAGTTATGACCAACCTAGATAGCATATTAAAAAGCAGAGACATTACTTTGCCAACAAAGTTTCATCTAGTCAAAGCTATGGTTTTTCCAGTAGTTATGTATGGATGTGAGAGTTGGACTTTATAGTCCCAACTGAGTGCTGAAAGCTGAGTGCTGAAGAATTGATGCTTTTGAACTGTGGTGTTGGAGAAGACTCTTGAGAGTCCCTTGGACTGCAAGAAGATCCAACCAGTACGTCCTCAAGGAAATCAGTCCTGAATATTCATTGGAAGGACTGATGTTGAAGCTGAAACTCCAGTACTTTGGCCACCTGATGTGAACAACTGACTCATTGGAAAAGACTCTGATGCTGGCAAAGATTGAAGGCGGGAGGAGAAGGGGACAACAGTGGATGATATGGTTGGATGGCTTCACTGACTCGATGGACATGAATTTGAGTAAGCTCCTGGAGTTGGTGATGGATAGGGAGGCCCGACATCCTGCAGTCCATGGGGTCGCAAAGAGTCGGACATGACCGAATGACTGAACTGACTGATACGGATAACTGAAGCGCTTTGCTGTACACCTGAAACTAATAGAGCACTGTAAATTAACTATTCTCCAATCATTTTAAAAAATATGTTGTTTAAAAGGATAATCCACAGGAAGAGATGAGGACACCAGTCTTGTCAATATCACTCTGATAAATCCATCCAACTTGGGACAAGACTGCTCCTCTTCCTCTAAAGCTATTTCCATTAGACTCTTTCTCTATATCATTATTTTCCTGGCCACTTGCATGAACCCAGTAAAAAAGGAAAACCCAAAGAACACAGCATGATGCTACTTTAAGTGACAGTATAGAAGTTAAGTTTTTCCTAAAATCCTTCAGGAATTTTGAACCACTGAAGTTCTTTTGCCAAGTTGATTTTCAATTCTTCAGCTTTTGTCTTATTTTTTATTCATTTGCACAGCAGAAAAAGTATGCCTCTCGTTTCAACCAGATGTAGCAAATATCAACTCAAGCCAAGTCAGCAACAAAAATTCTGACCTCCTGAGGGTCCCCTCCATGGGAGAAGTTGGCCTGGCAAAACTTGTGCATTTATATTAAATACTATACGCTAGAAGAGGGGGAAACACCTGTCTTCAGGGAGAAAAAAGAGCAAGAGAGAAGCTGAAGCCAGGTTTATTAAAGCTTCCTTATCTTGCTACAAAGACCCGCTGAGGTCAACACCCCCTACCACCACTCCACAGGTGATGCTGAGCCAAGGCCAATTTCAACAACCTTTTCATTAGTCTGCCTATATTTTTCTCTCCCTCCACTGAATCTTCTGCTTTGGGTTGCTTTCTCCCCATCTCTGCCTCAGCCAAGCATCTGTGGTTAGCAGGTCTCTGGTTCCTTTGGTTCCCATAAGGAAAGAAGGCCACATACAATCCAAGTTAGGAGCCACACAGTGGAAAATGTCCCTATGGTAACTATTGGGAATGGCAGAGTCACATTTGTACCAATCAAACTGCAAATTGATTCCAGGCAGGACTTAAATCAGCCTTGGTTTTATATGAGGAACCCATGAGCTGCCCAAGGCCACAGAGCTGCTTCCATGGCAGAATCCACTGGGAACCCAAAGAAAGAAAGTATAGTCGCTCAGTCATGTCCAACTCTTTGCAACCC
Organism: Tragelaphus eurycerus; assembly: GCA_935064755.1. NCBI lineage: Eukaryota > Metazoa > Chordata > Mammalia > Artiodactyla > Bovidae > Tragelaphus > Tragelaphus eurycerus. The sequence goes on along the minus strand of CAKXYN010000034.1, from coordinate 1,348,829 downwards.
CATGGACTGTAGCCCACCAGGATCCTCTGTCCATGGAATTCTTCTGGCAAGAATACTGGTATGGGTTGCCATTCCCTTCTCCAGGGGATCATCCCAACCTAGGGATCAAACCTAGGTTTGCATTGCAGGATTCTTTACCAGCTGAGCCACCAGGGACGCTCCTCTGACTTATCATTAACAACAATATAATATCCTGTCCCTTCATTCACGTTTACCCAATGACTTTAATGGTTTTGGGTCAGGCATTTGTTTAATTCTTTAGGTATTGTCAACATTTTCTGGAAGAACACACTTGAATTGCAGGAAGCAGAGCCTTGTGGCCTTTGGATGCAAATCAGCTGATACAGTAACCAGATATGCAGGTATATCCAGATTCCTCATGGACTCACAGGATGAGTGAGCTTGCCCATTTTTTAGAATACTAAGGAATTCTGAGATCGGCCAGCACTTTACTGATGGTCCCTTCCTAGAAATGTCGGACTTTGAAAGCACATTAGATGTCATCAACTCTGACCTGTAAAATTACAGACTTTGGGTGGTGTCTTCAGATGGCAGAGGACAGAGAGTTTTAATTCAACAGAAAGCATGACAAATAGGAGAAACTTGATAATGCAGAGCTGACCTGCAGGTGTATGTTAATTATTGTTGAGGACTCTGCTGATGAATTTGGGGGTAAAGGTGGGTTGGCCAGAGATGAATCATAATCTTTCTCTCAACTAGAACGCCCAGGGCCAGGACTCTCATTTTCTAGATGAAGAAACAAAGGACTACAGAGGTGAAGCAACTCACCCATGGTCAAAGCTAAGTTACAGTCACAGCTCACATGATTCCTGGGACTGAGTCCCTCATTTGTGTTCTTCTGTGAACCATTTCCACACCATCTCTGGTTTTATCTTGTGTTTATGTCACAAGTCATGAATATAGAAAGCAGAAAATCTCATTGACAAATGCTTTTCACACAGCAGCAGCCACTTGCATTTAGGGATTTTTTTCCTAAGCTTTTCCAATGTCCACCCAATGCAATCGTTGACTATGCAAATAAAATGCACACAGCATATGGACCAATCTAATGTCTCTGAGAAACTTCCCAGGAGGCGCTAGTGGCAAAGAACCCACCTGCCAATGAAGGAGACATAGGAGACAGAGGTTCGATCCCTGGGTCAAGAAGATCCCCTGGAGGAGGAAAAGATAACCCACTCCAGTATTCTTGCCTAAAGAATCCCATGGACAGAGGAGCCTGGTGGGCTGTGATTACAAAGAGTCGGACATGACCCAAGCAACTTAGTACAGTACACAAAAGTCTCTGAGAAAGATGAGGCATACTGTATTCTTAAACAAGGTCTGGAAGCTTAAGTAAAATTTCATCCACTAACAAAAAATGTAATTGCTAACTGCCTCCCAAAACCTAATTGTTTTTATTTCTTGAGATAAAGACTAGAGCACCAGAGTCGGATACCAGGAACTCAGTGACTGTAACTTAAATGTCCCATTCCCAGTGCAGTGGCCCCTTAAGCAGAAAGCAGATGGAAATCCCAGCACCTGCTTGAATTCTGTGACTCCTAAACTTGTTCTCCACAGTCTTGAGACCTCCACGTCACTTAGCTGGGTTTTCTCAGCCTTTGTTCTTACCTGCCTGTCTAGTACTGAACATGGCTGTCACCCACCCTTTCCTTTGAGCAAGCCTTTCTTCTCTTCCTCATTGGTATTGCTCTTAAGGAATTCCCCGATAAACTTCCTGTAGGCAAATCTTCACTTCTGGGCCTGTCTTACAGCTGCGCTGTGCTGTCCTTAGTCGCTTCAATCATGTTCAACTCTTTGCGACCCCATGTAGCCCATCAAGCTCCTCTGTCCATGGGGATTCTCCAGTCAAGAATACTGGAGTGGGTAGGCTATCCCTTCTCCAGGGGGGACTTCCCGACCCAGAAATCAAACCTGGGTCTCCTGCATTGCTGGCGGATTCTTTACCAGCTGAGCTCCCAAGGAAACCCCTGTCTTCCTGGAACCCCTTCAAAAACAGCTGATGAAGTTGCATTAGTGAGGGAAGTACTACTGTGGGCAACTGAGGCTCAGTCTTCCTGGGGATAGTTTGAGAAACTGTGTAGACCTCAGCACTGGCCAATCAAGGAGCAAGGAAGTCGGGGGATGGGGGGTGTGGAAGGGGTTTACCTAGCTACCCCTTCACTGGTTGAGGGTTGTTGTTGGAGCAGGAGGGGTCAGACATAATACCTTGACACTTCTCACCACCCCGTATGTGGCCAGGGAGTACTCCCAAGCAGAAAGAGGCAGGAAGCCATCAGCTGGAGAGGAGCTGTCTGCAGACAGCCTCCAGGGTAAACCAACAGAAACTGGGCAGAAAGCATCACCATCATCTGCTATAATTCCCCTCATCAAAACCCATCTCCAACTCCCCATTTTCTACAGTAGGGATCACAAGCTCACAGAGCAAAGTCATATCAGACACTCGTGTGATTGGTTTGACAAACAGCCTTCCTGACTTCTTGAGTCTGAATTCTTTAGACAGAGTAATCAAACCCAGAGACTTCACAGGTTTGTTATTATCTGGCCTCTGAAGGCATTTGAGATCTGGATGCTTGGTCTAGAAAATAAAGTCCAGGTTTCTTCTGACTGGGCATCCCTCATGACCTCTTATCAAGCCAGATTTCAAATCCTGTATTCTTCTAGACGCTTTCTCCCACCCAGATTTGTCTATTTCATATGTGTGTAAAACAACTCAAAATCAGGTCATGCTATTCTTTTCCAGAGACTTCCCATTGACCAGGAGATGGGACTCAAGCTTCCCAGTGGCAAGGCACATGAGGGCTCCTACCACAGGCTCAACCCCTAGTATAGCCCCCACACCCCCCTGTCCCACCTTCAGCTCCCCTCCACACCTCACATTTCATCCACACAAGATGTCTGTGGATCCCTAAACATTCCAGATTCTCCCACATCTAGTTGCTTTTCTTTCCCTGTCTAGAAGTATCCACCCCATTTTCTCCACCTGGAAAACTCCAAGTCCTCCTTCAGGGATCCATTTAAATCGCACCTCCTTGGCCCAGCAGCAGGAAGGGAGCTTCCTCCTCTGTGCTCCTGGTTCCCAGTACTCGTTCTGCCACGGCGTAGATCACTGTGTCGTATTTACCTGTTCAGATGCCTGTCTCCCGCACTAGGGGCTTCCCAAGTGGCGCTAATGGTAAAGAACCTGCCTGCCAATGAAGGAAACATAAGAGATGCAGGTTTGATCCCTGGGTCTGGAAGGTCCCCTGGAGGAGGGCATGGCAACCGACTTCAGTGTTCTTGCCTGGAGAATCCCATGGATAGAGAAGCCTGGTGGGCTACAGTCCATGGGTCACAAAGAGTTGGACACAACTGAAGCGACCAAGCACACAGGCATGCACTCCCCTATTAGACCATGACTCCTCAAATGCAATTGCTGAGTTTTTCTGTGCATCCCCATGGTCTGGCATAACGCTGTGGGTCCATTACAATGGACCCCCATATTACAATATGCCAACTGAATAATGGACGGATCGATGTTACTCTAGTCCCTGGACCTCCTACTTTTCTGAGGGTATGAAAATATTTGCTTGTCTGTAACTGCTGATTCTCTGTCCTCCACTCTTAAGCTCCCATCTTCTGCCTACCTTTAGCTAAATGTGGCCAGGTGGATGTTCTCAGCTAAAGAATCTTAACCATTTCTCTTGGTTCCTGCTACCTGGGTCCCAGAAGATGCCCAGATGCAGGAGGGAGGACTATTCTCCAGACCAAGAATCTTTCAGATGGGGTAGCATTCTGCCCACTCCAGTACTCTTGCCTGGAAAATCCCAGGGGTGGAGGAGCCTGGTGGGCTGCAGTCCATGGGGTCGCTGAAAGTTGGACACGACTGAGCGACTTCACTTTCACTTTTCACTTTCATGCATTGGAGAAGGAAATGGCAACCCACTCTAGTGCTCTTGCCTGGAGAATCCCAGGGACGGGGGAGCCTGGTGGGCTGCCGTCTATGGGGTCACACAGAGTCGGACACGACTGAAGTGACTTAGCAGCAGCAGCAGCATTCTGCTCTCTGCTACCTGACCTTCAATTCTCGCAGACTGCCTGATCCCTGCCTGCCTGCCTTTGCAGACCGGTTACTCTTAAATTGAAGAAAGTAGGGACAACCACTAGACCATTCAGGTATGACCTAAATCAAATCCCTTATGATTATACAGTGGAAGTGAGAAATAGATTTAAGGGTCTAGATCTGATAGATAGAGTGCCTGATGAACTATGGAATGAGGTTTGCGACATTGTACAGGAGACAGGGACCAAGACCATCCCAATGGAAAAGAAATGCAAAAAAGCAAAATGGCTGTCTGGGGAGGCCTTACAAATAGCTGTGAAAAGAAGAGAAGCAAAAAGCAAAGGAGAAAAGGAAAGATATAAACATCTGAATGCAGAGTTCCAAAGAATAGCAAGAAGAGATAAGAAAGCCTTCTTCAGCGATCAATGCAAAGAAATAGAGGAAAACAACAGAATGGGAAAGACTAGGGATCTCTTCAAGAAAATCAGAGATACCAAAGGAACATTTCATGCAAAGATGGGCTCGATAAAGGACAGAAATGGTATGGACTTAACAGAAGCAGAAGATATTAAGAAGAGGTGGCAAGAATACACAGAAGAACTATACAAAAAAGATCTTCACGACCCAGATAATCACGATGGTGTGATCACTGACCTAGAGCCAGACATCCTGGAATGTGAAGTCAAGTGGGCCTTAGAAAGCATCACTAGGAACAAAGCTAGTGGAGGTGATGGAATGCCAGTTGAGCTATTCCAAATCCTGAAAGATGATGCTGTGAAAGTGCTGCACTCAATATGCCAGCAAATTCGGAAAACTCAGCAGTGGCCACAGGACTGGAAAAGGTCAGTTTTCATCCCAATCCCAAAGAAAGGCAATGCCAAAGAATGCTCAAACTACCACACAATTGCACTCATCTCACACGCTAGTAAAGTAATGCTCAAAATTCTCCAAGCCAGGCTTCAGCAATATGTGAACCATGAACTTCCTGATGTTCAAGCTGGTTTTAGAAAAGGCAGAGGAACCAGAGATCAAATTGCCAACATCTGCTGGATCATGGAAAAAGCAAGAGAGTTCCAGAAAAACATCTATTTCTGCTTTATTCACTATGCCAAAGCCTTTGATTGTGTGGATCACAATAAACTGTGGGAAATTATGAAAGGGATGGGAATACCAGACCACTTGACCTGCCTCTTGAGAAATTTGTATGCAGGCCAGGAAGCAACAGTTAGAACTGGACATGGAACAACAGACTGGTTCCAAATAGGAAAAGGAGTACATCAAGGCTGTATATTGTCACCATGTTTATTTAACTTATATGCAGAGTACATCATGGAAAACGCTGGACTGGAAGAAACACAAGTTGGAATCAAGATTGCCGGAAGAAATATCAATAACCTCAGATATGCAGATGACACCACCCTTATGGCAGAAAGTGAAGAGGAACTCAAAAGCCTCTTGATGAAAGTGAGAGTGAAGAATGAAAAAGTTGGCTTAAAGCTCAACATTCAGAAAACGAAGATCATGGCATCTGGTGCCATCACTTCAAGGGAAATAGATGGGTAAACAGTGGAAACAGTGTCAGACTTTATTTTTCTGGGCTCCAAGATTACTGCAGATGGTGACTGCAGCCATGAAATTAAAAGACGCTTACTCCTTGGAAGGAAAGTTATGACCAACCTAGATAGCATATTCAAAAGCAGAGACATTACTTTGCCAACAAAGGTCCGCCTAGTCAAGGCTATGGTCTTTCCTGTGGTCATGTATGGATGTGAGAGTTGGACTGTGAAGAAGGCTGAGCGCTGAAGAATTGATGCTTTTGAACTGTGGTGTTGGAGAAGACTCTTGAGAGTCCCTTGGACTGCAAGGAGATCCAACCAGATCCTTCAGATCTCTCTGAAGGAGATCAGCCCTGGGATTTCTTTAGAAGGAATGATGCTGAAGCTGAAACTCCAGTACTTTGGCCACCTTATGCGAAGAGTTGACTTGTTGGAGAAGACTCTGATGCTAGGAGAGATTGGGGGCAAGAGGAGAAGGGGACGACAGAGGATGAGATGGCTGGATGGCATCACTGACTCGATGGATGTGAATCTCAGTGACCTCCGGGAGTTGGTGATGTACAGGGAGGCCTGGCATGCTGTGATTCATGGGGTCGCAAAGAGTCGGACAGGACTGAGTGACTGATCTGATCTACTCTTAGCTCTGGGCTCCCCTCAATTCTGGTGACACTATTGTCAGCTACCTTTTAAAATATATATATATATATATATTCCATCCTTGACTCTCAGGTCTCTATTGACACCTTGCTCAGCACAACAAGGTAGTAGACACGTCCTGAAACAGATGCACCCACCCAGCTCTGGCTTCTGGTTGACTTTCAGAAGCCTAGATGGCTGTCTGTGCTGGAGACCACCCAACATTTCACTCGAGTTACAGCCAGAAGTTGTCAGTTGTATGACTGATAATGCAAACTAGTACAGCCACTATGGAAAACAGTATGGAGATTCCTCAAAAAACTGGGAATAGAACTGCCTTACGATTCAGCAATCCCACTGCTGGGCATCCACACTGAGAAATCCAGAATTGAAAGAGACACGTGTACCCCGATGTTCATAGCAGCACTGTTTACAATAGCCAGGACGTGGAAGCAACCTAGATGTCCATCCACAGATGAATGGATAAGCAAGATGTGGTACATATACACAATGGAGTATTACTCAGCCATTAAAAAGAATACATTTGAATCAGTTCTAAGGAGGTGGATGGAACTGGAGCCTATTATACAGAGTGAAGTAAGCCAGAAACAAAAACACAAATACAGTATACTGACACATATATATGGAATTTAGAAAGATGGTAAAAATAACCCTATTTACGAGACAGCAAAAGAGACACTGATGTATAGAACAGACTTTTGGACTCTGGGACCGGGAGAGGGTGGGATGATTGGGGAGAATAGCATTGAAATATGTATAATATCATATCTGAAATGAGTGAGTCCAGGTATGATGCCCTATAACGGAAGCCTGGGATTAGAGCACTGGGATGACCTGGAGGGAGGGTGTGGGAAGGGGGAGGGAGGAGGGTTCAGGATGGGGAACACGTGTATACTGGTGGCGGATCCATCTCGATGTATAGTAAAAGCAATACAATATTGTAAAGTTAAGCAAAAAATAAAATAAAATATTTAAAAAAAAAAAAAAAAAGAGAGAACGAAAATACATGTGCTTCCATGAATAAAACCAGCAGGGAATCGTCCTTTTATTTTTATATTCAAAATTGTCTCTGGGAGTGTTATCTCGTTATTCTTTTTCTCTCAGTCAACAGGACTCGTCTATGCTCTGGGAAAGGCAGACGGGAGGTGAGGAGACGTGGTTTTCCCATCCAGGGCTTGCTGTCTCGTTGGGGAGGACAGATCACCAACAAGAAAACAGACAGAAGAGAAATAGTTACAGACTGTGAGAACTACTGTGGAGGATACAGATAGGAAGGATCTAGGGTGGAGGGTGGTCTGGGAACCTCTCTGGGACTGCGATATTTCAGGTGAATGGAGGGAGGGAAGGAAGGCGCCACCAGGATAAGTGTAGGGAAGCCTGCCGGGCTGTGTGCACAATTTTCGTCAGTACATTCACACTAAACTAGAACAGATGCTTCATCCGGGGCCTTCAGAAAGAGGCTGAGGGTCCAGTTCCCCAGTGCACACATGGCGGCACCATTGAGAGACGGATGGATGGGAATGGTGACCTTCAAAGCCAGAGCTCTTAGGGACTGCTGGTGACAGCTGGACAGTGAGGTGCCGTGGTGACTCTTGAGCTGATTAAAGGAGCTACATTCAGTATCTAATAATAACCTATAACAGAAAAGAAGCTGAAAAACAATATACACATATATGTATAACTGAATCACTTTGATGTTCATCTGAAAAACGGTAAATCAATTGTACTTCAATTTTCTTAATAAAAAAAAAACCACAAAACTGAAATCTTAGTTTCCATATTTTATCTTTGGATGTTTTTTTAGCATCTTCCAGACTGTTGTCTGAGATCTGTTTTCTGACCTGTAGCAGAAGAGATATATTACCAAGACCAGTAGTTAATGTTTGGTTTTACAAACAGTTAAATAACCATCTGTTGGTTTGCTTCAGTGACTGAGAAAGAACTGTTCAACTGCCATACAGATTAAAATGGATATGTCACACTAGAATGATTGCATTCTGAGTTCAGTCCCGCAGCCCTGGTCACTGTGTTATCAAAGAATTCATGTGGTCGTCTCCATCTCTCCTCTGTCCAATGGGAAGAGCTGATGCAGCAGGGAGCCTGACTAACCAACCTTGCGTCCTCAGTCCTGACTGGCACATCAGATCAGTCACTCAGTCGTGTCCGACTCTTTGCGACCCCATGAATCACAGCACGCCAGGCCTCCCTGTCCATCACCAACTCCCCGAGTTCACTCAGACTCACATCCATCGAGTCGGTGATTTCATCCAGCCATCTCATCCTCTGTCGTCCCCTTCTCCTCTTGCCCCCAATCCCTCCCAGCATCAGAGTCTTTTCCAATCAGTCAACTCTTCGCATGAGGTGGCCAAAGTACTGGAGTTTCAGCTTCAGCATCATTCCTTCCAAAGAAATCCCAGGGCTGATCTCCTTCAGAATGGACTGGTTGGATCTCCTTGCAGTCCAAGGGACTCTCAAGAGTCTTCTCCAACACCACAGTTCAAAAGCATCAATTCTTCAGTGCTCAGCCTTCTTCACAGTCCAGCTCTCACATCCATACATGACCACAGGAAAAACCATAGCCTTGACTAGAAGAAACTTTGTTGGCAAAGTAATGTCTCTGCTTTTGAATATGCTATCTAGGTTGGTCATAACTTTCCTTCCAAGGAGTAAGCGTCTTTTCATTTCATGGCTGCAGTCACCATCTGCAGTGATTTTGGAGCCCAGAAAAATAAAGTCTGACACTGTTTCCCCATCTATATCCCATGAAGTGATGGGATCAGATGCCATGATCTTTGTTTTCTGAATGCTGATCTTTAAGCCAACTTTTTCACTCTACACTCTCACTTTCATCAAGAGGCTTTTGAGTTCCTCTTCACTTTCTGCCATAACGGTGGTATCATCTGCATATCTGAGGTTATTGATATTTCTCCCGGTAATCTTGATTCCAGCTTGTGTTTCTTCCAGTCCAGCATTTCTCATGATGTACTCTGCATATAAGTTTAATAAACAGGGTGACAACATACAGCCTTGACGTACTCCTTTTCCCATTTGGAACCAGTCTGTTGTTCCATGTCCAGTTCTAACTGTTGCTTCCTGACTTGCATATAGGTTTCTCAAGAGGCAGGTCAGGTGGTCTGGTATTCCCATCCCTTTCAGGATTTCCCACAGTTTATTGTGATCCACACAATCAAAGGCTTTGGCATAGTCAATAAAGCAGAAATAGATGTTTTTCTGGAACTCTCTTGCTTTTTGCATGATCCAGCGGATGTTGGCAATTTGATCTCTGGTTCCTCTGCCTTTTCTAAAATCAGCTTGAACATCAGGAAGTTCACGGTTCACATATTGCTGAAGCCTGGTTTGGAGAATTTTGAGCATTACTTTACTAGCGTGTGAGATGGCACATACAGGTGATCAATCAACCGTATTGAATGAATGAATGAGTAAATTGTGATCTACAAAGATAAAAACCACTCCCCCCACTTTTTTTTTACTTAAAGCAATAGACATTGATCTTCTTACATTTCTGGAGGCCAGAGTCCAAAATCAAGGTGTTGGTTGGGAGACACACTTCTTCTGAAGGCTCTTGGGGGGTGACCCTTCCCTGCCTTTTTCAGTTTCTGGTGGTTCTAGGCGTTGCCGAACTTGTGGCTGCATCGCTGCAGTATTTGCCTCTGTCTCCCAATGGCCTTCTCTTCTATGTTTCTGTCTAAACTCCTCTATTTTAAAAAAGAAGTTAGTCTTTCTTTTCAAACCCCCACAAAATGTTGCTGTGGGTGGGTCTATCTCTAGGACGAGGGCTGGTCTCAAGTGAAGCACTGCGTCTCGTCTTTGTGCGTCTGTGTAGCATACCTTCATTTCCTACCGATAAGCTTTGAACTGGTTGATTTCGTCTCTTCCACTTGGTTCTGTTTCTTGCACTGTCGCTTGGTTCTGTGCTTGGGTAAAGAAGACATCCTGCTGATTTTCCTTCAAACAGGGCTTCAGGGCACATCTGCTGGAACAATTCCCGCCCTTGCTCTGGATGGAGTGTTAACATTACATAGAGTTAAATCATGTCTAATACATGTCCCCATTCTGTTAGAATTTCTTTCCTAAAGTTTTAGTTATGCTCACTTATGTTCTTTCTTTTTTTTTTTTTTTTTATTGTTACTCCTTTCCATACAGAGAGGGAAATGGCAACCCACTCCAGTATCCTTGCCTGGAGAATCCCCTGGACAGAGGAGCCTGGAGGGCTACAGACCATGGGCTCGCAAGAGTTGGACACGATTGAGTGACTCAACCACCACCACAACCTCTCCATATGGTAAAATACAACTTTGCGGGAAACGTGAGTTCTTAGGGCAGTTTGGGAAATGCTGGGTTAAATAAACAGGCTGTAGGATGTGGCAGAGCCTCCAACACGCTCTGAAGTACTGCAAATCTCCTAATGGGGTGGCAGTTTGTCAGAATCTCCAGAACTACTTGATCCTGAAAACTTTCAGTGATGAGCTTCTCTTGGGACTAGTGTTTTCACCCAAGGCACTCTGGGGGCAATAGCATATAGCTTCTTTGTTGTTTTCCTTTATTTCATTACATTTTCTCATCTTTTTTCTATTTTTCTAAATATAAAATGATTTTCCTTTCCTGGTTTTTCCTCTATTCAATTTTGTCTGCTCCTGCATCAAAAAGTCTGATTTAAATAAATAGGTATTGAGTACATTTGAAATTAAAATTAAATAGCTTTAAGTGTTTGGCAGGGCTTCCCAGGTGGTGCAGTGGTAAAGAATCTGCCTGCCAACACAGGAGACACAAGAGAGGTGGGTTCGATCCCTGGGTCAGAAAGATCCCCTGGAGGAGGAAATGGCAACCCACTCCAGTATCCTTGCCTGGAGAATCCCTTGGACAGAGGAGCCTGGTGGGCTACAGTCCATGGGGCTGCAAAGAGTCAGAAATGACTTGGCAAATAGAGATAGGGACTTGGGAAATCTCAGGCCCCTGAGTGTTGTTTTACGGACAGTGGTCACAGTTCGTGTTCTGCCTACTCTGGGAGAGGATCAGATGGACTTCCAGGAAAGCAGGCAGCAGAGTGTTGGGTCTAGAAGAGCCTCTGCGACATTGTTCCATGGCCGGTAGTGACCAGAAAAGCATTAGAAACGCTTATCCCACTAAAGGTTTTTCCAGAATCCTTATAACTCTAACTTATGACTCCACAGTGCTTTCTTTGAGCCTTGAAATTTTCATTAGTTGTTTCTACAATGTTTCCTCTTATTAAAAATAAAAAATCAGATGGCACATATTCATGTTTTAAATTGGATTAAATTAGAATTAAAGCTGATTCTCTTGGCAGCATGTCTTTAAGGTTATATGACCTTCTTGAGAAAATAGTCTATTTTCAGATCTCAGGAGTCCTCAAAGCACAAAGAGAGAACATAACACAGATGTCCAAGACAACCCACTGGCAAACTATCCCCCTCCCCAGCAACTACTCCTCTCTTGACATCACACAAGAGTCTCACCTGCTTCAGATGCAAGGTGACAAGTACCAGTCCTGGCAGGGGGCCATGGAAGGCGCCCAGAGCTGAGAGGATGAGGGTCAATAACCAGGAGCCTCCTCTCCCAACCACACACCACAGACCCCATTGTGACATCCCTTTCACCCACTGCAGCCCCATGTCCCAGGTTGTGACAAAGCCAGAGGGGCCAGCAGATCCCTAACTGCCAACGTAGTCACCCAACCTGAACAACTGTCACAAAGGAGGGATGAATGGATTAACTCCTTCCAGGTTACTACGGAATTTCCTACCTTCACTGCACTTACAGCAGGTTGCTTCATTTATTGTTTTTGTATGCTGTCTCAGGATGTGGAGTGTACTAAAGAATTGTTTGGGGTAGGAAGACTTTTTTCCATGTCTGGCTTTTCCCCAAAAACAGAGATTTCTGGCAACTTTCCTCCATTGTGTGGGCTTTCCCTTTCACCCTGCACAAGTCTCAGAAACATGCCTCCCCACAGGCCCCCTTTCTTCCTTCCCCCCTACGGTTTCCTTCTCCACCTCCCCAGATTTCCTTCCTGCCCCTCGGCTGCAGCTGTCCACGGAGGCTGGAAACAGCTTCTTCTCCAGCCAGAGGAACCCAAGCATCCTTTCCTTACCGCCTGCCTGTGAATGAGGGGGTTGTCCTGGCAGTCAAATTAAATGAATGGCTATGCTTGCAAAATGCACAATTTATTCTGCTGGGGCCCCAATGAAGACTCTAAAATTCACCTGAGCAGACTCGAGGAGCAAGACAAGAAGTCCCTGAGCTGGGGCTCTCAGGCTCTTTCATCTGGTTGCTGTGAGCTGCAGCCTGGAGTGCTGGAAACAGCCTGGGCTTGGGAGTTTAGAGAGACTTGACTTTGAATCAAGACTCAGCCATTGGCTGCTGGGTGACCTTAGACAAATTACTTAACTTCTCTGAGCCTCTCACCTATAAAGGGGATAACAAAACTACTTCCCCTTTTGGGACATTGGTATAGAGTATGTAAAGTGCCTGGTACTGGGGCAATGCTCAGTCAGTGGCAATCCTTATTGTTTAGATTTGTTCTGAGGAGTATAAAAAACTGAAATGAAGTTGAGTTGGCAAGAGAGCTTTTCCCCATGGAAGTCACAGCTGTCACTTTGATGGAGTTGCACCGGCCAGCTGGACACTGATGGAGCCAAGGACTGCCCCCCAATAGGGTATAAGGGTATCATTTTGGAATTTCAGCATGGATATCTCCTTGCCTGGTGCCATGTGAACCTGGCCTCCTGCCCTCCCTGCTGGTGACTATCTTATTGTGGGGGAGGGGAGAGAGCATCTCAAGACCCCCCAGACGTGGCTTTTGTTAGAGGATGGAAATCCTCCACCATGCACCGCAGACTCTTGGTTCCCAGAGCAGGTGCTGAGCTCCTGTGCTCTTCGGTGATCCTTCCTGACCAGGAGACAGCATTCCCTACCTTCCAGAAGTGGGACTGGTGATGGTGACAAAGGGGAAGACAATGGAAGAGAATTACTCCTTTCTTTCCTTCTTTCTTGGAAATCCAAGGTGGGTAACATCAGAAAGACAGATGCTATCTTCTCCCCATTACAGGTAATGACAGAAGCATTGCTGTTGTTCACATCAACGCGTTTCCTGCCCATTCTTTTAATTTAGTGACAGAAGATGCTCCTGCATAGAGAAGAAGTGGGCATGGAGCCAGGCTGGGCCATCTCTCCAGGCACCATTGCTGGTCCTTCCCTCCTGGAAGGACTTCCCTGGCGGTTCAGTTGTTAAGACTCTGAACTTCCACTGTGGGTGGGTGGCGGGGGGAGGGGGGAGTATAACAACAAAATGAAAATAAGCAACCAGAGTCCCCCTGGGAACTGCGTACACTGACACCAGGCAAGAGATCCCCTCCTTCCTCTCCGCACTCAATGTGGGGTTGGTGTCGGCCCCAAGGAGCCAATAGTCATGTTCCCCACGATGCTGAGAAGTTTATCCTAGAAACCCCACTCCTGCCTTTTTAGTATTTGGCTACATGAACCAATGTACTTCTTTTTGTTTGTTTGATTAAGCTAGTAGGGATGAGGTTTCCCTCTTTTTAATGTATTTATATATTTTTAAATATTATTTATTTATTCGGCTGTACCAGGTCTCAGTTGCAGCACTGGGACCTAGAATCCAGGCCCTCTGCATTGGGAGTGCAGAGTCTCAGCACTGGACCACCAAGGAAGTCCCAGGGCTTCCCTCTTTTGCAATCTAATGAGTTCCTGACTCACCCAAGTACCAAACAGAAAGACTCTGGGATCCACAAAGGCAGGCGGTGATCTTGACCCTGACTTTGGTCAGTGTTTGAAGATAGGATGTCAGATATCATAAGCCAAGTTTGCTTGTTAAGAAGGGAAATGCTCTTGTTATTGCTGCTGCTGCTGCTGCTAAGTTGCTTCAGTGGTGTCTGACTCTGTGCAACCCCATAGACGGCAGCCCACCAGGCTCCCCAATCCCTGAGATTCTCCAGGCAAGAACACTGGAGTGGGTTGCCATTTCCTTCTCCAATGCGTGAAAGTGAAAAGTGAAAGTGAAGTCGCTCAGTCATGTTCCCAACTCTTAGCAACCCCACGGACTGCAGCCTACCAGGCTTCTCTGTCCATGGGATTTTCCGGGCAACAGTACTGGAGAGGGGTGCCATTGCCTTCTCCCACTCTTGTTACTACAGCCCTTAAAACTTGGAAGGACTCGGAAGAACTGGCTGGAGGCATGTCACCTGTGTCCTCCGAATAGCTTCAGTTTTTGGTTACTTCAGAGCGCCATGTTGACAGTGTTGCTGCTGCTGCTAAGTCACTTCAATCGTGTCCATCTCTATGCGATCCCATAGAAGGCAGTCCACCAGGCTCTCCCGTCCCTGGGATTCTCCAGGCAAGAACACTGGAGTGGGTTGCCATCTCCTTCTCCAATGCGTGAAAGTGAAAAGTGAAAGTTAAGTCGCTCAGTCATGTCCAACTCTTAGTGACCCCATGGACTGCAGCCCACCAGGCTCCTCCGTCCATGGGATTCTCCAGGCAAGAGTTCTGGAGTGGGGTGCCATTGCCTTCTCCTTGTTGACAGTGTAGTCTCCACTAATTGTTGGAAATTCACTGGCCTTTGAGTGATTGGCAGGAGTTTTACACTTGGCTCTTCATGGGCTTTGGCCACAGGCTCACAGGAGCCCCTTACTAATTGTAAAGACTGCTCACGTGGGCCTTTTGATTAATTTCCTATCAGTCTGCCTAGAGGTAAATGTAGAGAGCCCAGTTCATCCAACTCAAACAGGAGCTGAATCTCTGACTTTAAACAAGTGATGGGACTTTTCTGGGTTTTCGTATTCTCCCCTGTAAACAGAGGGTGACTAAACTAGAAAACACAAAGTCCTTTTAACTCCAGGGTCTCTGGTTTTGCAGTGTGATTTATAAATGAAAGTCTTGGCATTTGGAGTGAAATTAAAGAGCAAAGATTTGGTATGTGGAACTCTTCCACCTGAGCAAACACTACGCCCACAAAGTGTAAATTCCCACTGGTATGGAAAACAATAGACCACCCTTGAAGTGGGAGAGGGAAGGTTCAAGACATCACCGGGAGAGAAAGACCTCTGCTCAGCAGCAAATAACACGCCCACTGCCAGATAAGACAATCATTAAAACCCAGGAGAATGGGCAGCACAAAATAGACTATTACATGTAGTGTGAGAACCTCATCAAGGAACTAAATCATCGTGGCGGATAAACTTGCACTACTTAAAAAAAAAAAAAATACTACTCAGTCTCCTTGGTATGTCCCCCTGCCAAGGGGGGATCTCTGAAGCCTGCCCTGAGCAGAAACTGCAGTGGATGGTGAGGATGTGATCTCCACAGAGGGTGGGCTGCAGAAGAAGCAGGCAGGGACCACAGAGTCTAAGAACAAAAGGCCCGTTCCCAGTTTTGAGGGACTGCACACATCAATCAGTATTAAACTTCTTCTTGGACTTGGTAAGGAGAAGCTTCAGATCCAGATTTTATTGTATTTAGAATAATCCAGAAATGTGACTTTCATTGCACTTGAGTTTTGGGGAATGAGTCATCCTGGTCACACAGAAAGTATTTCGGGAAATCTTCAAAATAACCCTGCCAGGCAGGCATTAGTATTTCCATTTTACAGATAGGAAAACAGAGGCACAAACCTGGGTAGTAGTTTTTCCAAAGTCCACAGCTCATTGTGCCAGAGTCGGTATTTGAATCCAGGATCATCAGATGACTGTGCTCTTAAACACTACATTTCACTATGTCTAGGGCATGAAGGTTTTATGAGTCTGTATATTTTTATGTCCTCCTAGGAATCTTTGCAGGAAGTTAAATCAAAAACCTTCTGTTATATCTCTTATATTTCCTTCTTTTCATCATCAATGACTTTGGATAGTCCCTAAAAGTTGAAAGATAATGTTGACTTATAAGAAAGAGAAACACTCATTGACTAATCTTAGAAAATTCCTTGATTTTTATGAATTAAAAGATAGTACCAAAAAAGGAAGAAAGAAAAAGAATCAAGGTCTATTAATGCATATATATGGAATCTAGAAAAACCATTCTATTGAACCTATTTGAAGGCCAGGAATAGAAATGCGAATGTGGAGAATGGACTTGTAGAAAGAAGTGGGGAAGGAGAGGGTAAGAAGAACTGAGAGGCTAGCACTGCCATATATACACTACCATGTGTAAAACAGACAGCTAAAGGGAAGCTGCTGGAGAGCACAGGGAACTCATCTCTGTGCTCGGTGATGACCTAGAGGGGTGAGATGAATGGGGTGGGAGGGAGGCTCAAGAGGAAGGGGATATATGTATACATATAGCTGAACCACATTGCTGTACAGTAGAAACTAGCACAGCATTGTAAAGCAAGTATACTCCAATAAAATAAAGAAGCCAACCAACCAGCCAACAAATAAAAACATATTTGTCCAAGTTGTGGAAATTTAGAAAGTTTTTATTTTCCCCTTTACAGTTAATATGTTCAAGAGTTCCTATAGTTGAACTTGTATTAGATTCCATAACCAAACACAAAAGGTGTTATTTAAAAAGAGGAATAAGTTACTATACTTAATAACTGAAAAGAAAAAAAAAAATAGAAAAGAACCAGGGTCAAAATCAGTGAAGAAGGTTCAAGTTACTATACCCTTTGGGTCAAAGAAAAATAGGAGACAACAAACCCTACTTACAAGGGGCTCTGCATTTGAAGATGACCAGAGAATTAACAGAAGAAAATAGGAACGATGCCAAATATCTTTGCTAAGGTTTACTATATGGTCAGATCAATTTCCAAGGCTTAGATGTCAAAGTCTGGCTTCGTATATTTTATGGTCCTGGCTGCTTACCAAGTAAGACTCATACAAATAGTTACCGGGTGGTTGTTTTTGGTGAAGTGTAATTTTATAACAAAACTGAGTAGCCTTTATAACAAATGCACTATTGTCCTCTGCATTTTATTATGCAGTAGGTGAAATAACTACGTTAGTCGATGACTCTCCCACTGCTTTCTGAGATTTCTGCCTCTTTGGGATTGTGATCAAGGCAAGACGCAGAGATAGAATATTCCCCACACGTGGTGACTTCCTAGCTTTAACTGCCCTAACAGCTCATGGCTGTGTGTGGAGAAATCATTACCAGGAGTTTCAAGAAGGAAGAATGCAGTCTCAAAGTTCTAATTCTCTAGAGGATATCAAATGATCAGAAGGAAAACCATGAAGTTAGTTCAGCTTCTGACCCTAAGCTTCAAAGAAAAAGAGGAGTGATAGAAATGTGAAGTTGTGGGAAGACATTGTGTGTACATTTAGAAATTTTTGTACCTAAATAGTCTTTTCCCCTCATCCCTCTAATGAGTGATTATTTATTTATTTCTATTTTTAATTGGATTATAATTCCTTTACAGCATTGTGTTAGTTTTTGCTGTACAATATGAATCATCTATATGTGTGTGTGTGTGTGTGTGTGTGTATATATATATATATATCCCCTCTGTCTTGAGCCTCCCACCCATCCTACCCCACCCCACCTCTCTAGGTCACCGTAGAGCCCCGAGCTGAGCTCCTTGTGTTATACAGTAGCTTCCCACTAGCTAGCTATTTTATACACAGTAATGTATATATGTCAATACTACTCTCTCAATTTGTCCCACCCTGTTCTTCCCCTGCTCCATGTCCATAAGTCCATTCTCTACATCTGTGTGTCTATTCCTGTCCTGCAAATTGGTTCACCAGTACATTTTTCTAGATTCCATATATATGTGTTAATTATACAATATTTGCTTTTATCTTTTTGACTTACAAGTCATTGCCTTTTTAATACAAATTATATTATTGCCCATTTCTGAGAGGACAACCCAGGCAGTTTTATAAATATCAGGATGGATCCAGCCAAAATATAATTGTTTACACAAAAGCCCGAAGTGCCTTCAGCATCTGAGGCATTTGACTCCAGAGGCACGCAGCAGAACAGCTCAGCCTGAAGGTCCAAGGCACGCAAGAGCCAAGTGGCCTGTTATGGCCCTCCAAGCAGCTTGACATGTCACTCTCCTCACAAAAACGCATGCCACTTGTCATGACATTCTGAGTGCTATACGTTGCATCACGTGTATATAGTTACAATTTCAAATATAATTTATGATCAAACCAGTCATGAACGGGGGATGAATGAGCAAAGAACATAAATACATACTGGGTTCTGCCTAATTCCTTTTAAGCCTGTGGCCAAGCGGTACCCTCTGGTTCCCAGCCTCTCCCTTTCTCTCTGACCAGCCACCACTTAATATCGTTTAAGTCAATAATATGGTTATGAAGTCCCCATTCATAACTTAAAATGGCTGTGTACTTTGAGACTCAGAGCTAAAGCAAAAGACAAGTGTGCAGCTATTTTTACCCGGGCACAGAGTATATGATTCATTAGTGAAAATTCTCATATGGTTTTTTGGTAAGATGAGGTATAATTTACCCAAGATCCATAAACCAAGACCTTATTAGGATTACTTAACACTTAAACTTCCTCAACAGTGAGACTAAAAAGTCAATACTGATCCTCCTAAAAATGATCTGGTGACATGAATTAAAAGTCTAAAGAAGGTGCATATCTTGTGGGAAACAGACTTATAAGAAAGAATCAGGGATGCTGTCCTCCAATACAAAACAAAAAGTTTAATATAAAAAGAACAAAACAAAATGAAAAGTCAAAAAAAATAAAGAATCAGGGATGCAGACAAAGATTTAAATATGAAGGTCCTTATCAAAGTATATTTATAATAGAGAAAATTTGGAGAAAAAAAATCTAAGTATCCCATAATAAGAAAATAAAGTATGGTCTCTTTATGTGAAGGCATATTATGCAGTCATTAAAAAGCATGTCAGGAAAATTCTAATATCAATACACTGAAAATGAGCAGGCATGATTAGAAAATTAAAATATTAAATTTTATATATACTACGATCCTGATAATATAATGTTTGGGCACAGAATAAATACTGAAAGAAAAAACAGTAAGTTACATTGGTAATTTTGGCTGGGTGGTGCTGATTCTGTTTTCATCACAATATTTTTCTGTGTTTTCCACAATGTCCACAGTGATTTTGTATTAGTTTTATAATCATAAGCATAACACACAGTGCAAATTAAAGATATATCTGGATCATACAAAGCACTGCACTAGATATAAAGCTGGGGTATAAAAGCTGTTCTGTTAATGTAACTTTTAAAGGAGTGGTCCCTACATCAGTGTCGTACAGAAACTCAGAAATGTTCAACTATGTAAATTACTGATGGGCTCTAGGAGCTTTGACATGTAAATTACTCAAGATCTTTCCAAGATCTTCTCTTCTGTGCTAAGGACATATTCTCATTGACAGGCTTACAGAATCCCTTTGCTGGTATTCATCTGTTTGTCCCATAAAACATGACCTAGCAAGTCCCCTTCAGCAATTCTGAAAGAGGGACAGAGGGCCCCAGGTAATATGATGCACCCAGAGCGCATCTGCAGCTCTGACAGGTGCAAACAACGCCTCTCATCTAAATATAAATGGACTTAAGCAGTTTGGAAACAGTCTTTCCCACTTTCTATTCTGATCAAGCAAAAGAATGCTCTCTTCTTTAGTTATGACTGTCTATGCTGGTTATTTTTTTTTATTTAGATTCACTTTGCAATCACTTAAATTCAAAGAGAAGCAATGTTAGAACTCTAAGACGACAGAAAGAAAGAAAAGGATTTCCAAAATCTTGTGTGATTTGAACTGTTTTTGAAATTGTTGAGGAGGAGATAAGGTTTTAACAACACTTTTTAAAGTTTTCTGGACGAGCAAAAAAAAAAAAAAAAAAAAAAATGTTAACACATGCAGAAGGAAAGACTATCTAGTATTTAAGCCAGAAAGAGGATCTAATTTTTAATCAATGGAGTGGAAATTCTTTGGGGGAACATATAGAAGAACTCTGTGCCATTTCCAATTCCTGCCATTCTCTCTCCCATTACCCCTAAACATTTTCTCCCCCTTCAGGATCCTGCTCAATGGTCACTTCTCAAAGGTCAGCCTTCTCTAACCTTCCCCTCTTCCTTCTCCCCTACTGACACACACACAGTCTTTCTCTTAGCTCCCCAGAGATCTGCCTTTCACACATTCATTCCACATCATTATTTGTCAGTTTAAGAGCTTCTTGAGAGTAAGATAATATATCACTCATTTTTCCATTTCCAGCACCTAGGCTTAAGTTAGTTAATAGTGCACTATAGAATAAATGAACAAATGTGTAAGACACAGCTAAAAAAAGTCACAGATGAACCCAAGTGCAAGAATAAGACAGTGCTACCACTAACAACCATGAAAAAGAGCAGTTTATGGATGATCATTGGCTATCCTTAGCCACTGGCTTCTTTTTATTTGGGGGAGGAAGATAAGCTTATTAAAGAAAATTAAGGCTACAATTCAATGCCAGATATTAGAAAAGGAACTTGGTAAGCATTGACTAAAGGGTTGAAATTTTCCATTTTCAGTTTCCCTCTTGGTTGCTAGAAAATGAAACTGCAAAGCAAGATTGTCTAAGGACCAGTACAGCTCTCAGGTTCTGGGGCTCAGGACTGATATGAATTCTCCTGGAACAGTTCTCCAGAGCTTGCAACCCAGCTCTCTTCCAATCTCAAAGACTGTGCTCTTTTCAAACTCTTAGATGCTACACTCCTACCTACCAAGACTGTGGTGTGCCACAACTAAGTTTAGACCCACTCTCCTGGTCTGAAATAGTCACCTAAACCACAGGGGAAATTATTACCCATGATTTCCTAGATCTATGTAAGGAAGATGCTTCCAAACCCAAATGCTATAAAACTGTATTTACTTGTCCCAACTCCTTCCCACTTGGGTTCAGATCACCCATTGCCTGCATATGTTTTGCAATACCTGTTGGCTCTTTATCTCTGCCCACTCCTCTAGCATGCTCCCTCCACTTGAGAAATGTAGGCAGCACTTGGCTTCATAAATTTTCAAACTTCTCATCAGCTAATAAAAGGGTGTTTAGAGTTGGCAAAGGAATTATTGCATAGGAATTTCATTTGCCAACTGCCTACCAATAGTTAATTTCCCAGGTGGTCCTTAATTCGATTTATCCACTGAAAGAGAAGGAAGAGGACTAATGATCACCCTTCAGACAGGAAGATTGAGTCTGAGGAAGCTCTCTATAGCACCCAAGACTCCAACTGCATTATTGTAATGGACCAGTGTTTTTGTCTTACATTCCTATTAGAGTTAGAAGCTGCTTTAAATCTCTTATAGCAGAAATTCCCATATGCTATGGTCAACATAATAAATTTTTATAAAGCTAAATATACGCAATATGAAGGACTAGCCTCTACTGTGAGATTAGGCCCTTCCTGTATTTTGTTGTTGCTGTTAAAGAGTGTGTGCATGTGAGCTTGGTAGTGTTCATCTCTTTGCAAACTCATGGGATTCTCCAGGCAAGAATAGAGTATTTCTTTCAAAAATAAAAGGTGGTAACAGAAGATGGTAGGACTTATGTCTTTACTTGGCACTTTAAAAAGCTGGTAATCCTATATTAATTTCCAAAATTCAGTAAAACTGGAAAACTGGGATCTTCATCCCTAAAGTGGTTAGCTCAGAGCTGGTCACCAAGGAAATGATATCTATGACTGCTGCTGCTGCATGCATATTAAATTGATCTCATATGGGTGGCGGGGCTTCTAAACTCTACTCTAAACTCATCATTTTCTACAGATCTCAAGCTGAAGCACAGAGATCAAGGAGGTCCTGTAGATATAGGCTGAATCTGTTCATACAGATTCAAATTAGGTAGTTTCCTCGGAAATATACCTACCTGAACCATAGACGGCAGCCCACCAGGCTCTCCTGTCCCTGGGATTCTCCAGGCAAGAATAGTGGAGTGGGTTGCCATTTCCTTCTCCAGTTCATGAAAGTGAAAAGTGAAAGTGAAGTCGCTCAGTCGTGTCCGACTCTTAGCAGCCTACCAGGCTCCTCCATCCATGGGATTTTCCAGGCAAGAGTACTGGAGTGCGGTGCCATTGCTTTCTCCAATAACTATCTGAGAAACCCTCAACTATATATGCAATATTCTGAGATGGGTATTGGTCCTTTGCCTCAGTAACAACTTTATTAAAAGGATTTTACTGTATTCCATTCACAAGGACACCCGGACCGTGATGGGCACAAAGCAAGCGTTCAATAATTACTTATTTTCAACAGTATCCTAGAAGCTGGGGATAATGATCCCGAAAAGGCTCCACCTAAAACGGAGGGAAACACATTTGGCATTCTGTCCGGGCTCCTCTGGGCTCCACGTGTGATAGAGGAACTAGCGGTCACCTGTGAACCCCGTGGCTGAAGAGTAAGACAAAGGCGGGGCCGACGGGACGGGTGAATGGTTCTGCAATCCCGTCCGCGCGTGTAGGGTGACTTTTCCCGCGTAGGACTTTGCCTAGGCAGTGGGAACTGTGCCAGGCGCCGGCGTAGAGCCCTCTGGCTGTAACGGGATGCCGTGCAGCAGGCAAGTGCCTCTGCCCCCTGGCGCCCGTTCCCCTGGCTTCGGATGAAATTGTGACCCACCGCCCCCTTCCCAACCCTTGGAACTCGGCCCTATCGCTCCGGGCGCGCAGCCTATCACGTGGCGCGGCGGTGCTGAGGGGGTGGGACCGCGGCTCCGCGGTTATTGGTGGACGGCGCGCGTCTCGGGCGCGCCCATTGGCTGCGGGGGGCGTTCACGGGAAAGGGGGGTCTGGGAAGGCGTCCCGAGTCGGGAGAGGTGGCCTGAAAGTTAAAGGGAGCCGCGCGGCGGCTGGGAGTTAGAGTCCCAGGTGAGGGGCCGCAGGGAGGAGGGGGAAGGGCTGGTCTAGCGCACGGACGGATGCGGCTGCCCGCGGTGGGCGCCCACCTGAGCCCTGGCCCCCGCTCCTGCTGTCGCCGCCGCTGCCCCTGCCACCTTGGTTGGGATGCTGCCGCAGGCTGGCGCCTCCGCACCTCGGGGCTTATGAGCTGTACCAGGTACGTCCCCCACCAAGCCCGCAAGGCCCGGTGCCCGACCGCAGAAACGGCGACGAGGGCACGCATCAGGGACCCTCTCTGGTTCCTGCCGCACACACTTTCTCAGGCCAGCTTGCAGTTACACTCTGGGCATGGGACACTCTAGAAGGGCTTGAGGAAACTTGCTTCCTCGTGGAGAGGGCAATGCGGAGACCAGAGGTTGGATGGAGCGTGGCCGGACCCACGTGATGCACCGATTGCGGGTCCTTGCCACGATGGGAGGCTGGGGCTGGGAGTCCAGACCACTCTTGCTCCCTAATGTGCAGAGTTCGAACCTGACACTAGGCTTTTCCGCCTGGGAACCGACACTCCTAGAGCTGAGCCCTGGGATCTTGAGCACAAGGGAAAGTCGCTGGGTCTCTCACCCCGCCTCGATTGCCCGTTACAACGTAGGGAAACACACTGGGTGATCCCTCAGGTCGCCGAGGGCTACGGGACAAGGAGGGCACCGGCGGCTGGGGCCACTCGGAGCCGAACCATCCCGGGTCCCCGGCCCCCAGACGGGCTGTCCTGGGCCGGCAGGGTCGAGGTGGCCGCGCGGGGACGCTCTCGCGGCGCCTCTCCGTCCGGGGTGGCCCCGCCGCCCCGCCCTGGTGTGATAACTAGGGCTCCTCCTCCTCGTCGTCTTCCTCCCCCTCGTCGCCTTCCTCCCCCTGCTGGTCACAACTCCGGGAACCCAGCCCAAGCCCTGCCTCCCGGACACACACCGAGGCTCACGTAGTCTGGTGGCGGCAGCCTCCTCTGCCACCTTCCTCCGGGTTCTCCGATGCAGCGAGCCAGCTGGAAAGGGGGCTTCCCCGCGGCCCCACAGGTGGGTTCCCGCCCGGCGAAGGATCTCGGGGAGGGGTTGGGGGCGGGGTGCAGCCCGGGCCTGGCTGGACCCAGGGGACAGTGACCTGTGGGATCTTCGAAGCCAGGACGCCCTGGCCTGCCCCCGTGTCCTGTTCCTGCCACCGTTTTGAATCCAGAGAGATGTGGAAGCGACTCAGTGCAAAAGAGGCAGCAGAGAGCCCAGAACATACTAGAAGGTTTGGGCTCTCTCCTGGTATTGTTTGCTGCAGAAGAGGAGAAAATTGAGAACTTGGAGAGTTGCTAGAAGATGTTGGGGCCTGTGGTCTGTGTGGCCAGGACTCCCTGGGCGACCCACGGCCCAGGAGAAGCCAGAGGAAGGCCTTCAGGCTGGGGTGCAGAGGAGAAGAGGAAATGGTTCATTTGGCAGGGTTGTCCAGGAGCCAAGACTAAAGTGAAGACAGCTGGAGGATTTACCCCAAAAGTAAAGTTGAGGTATTTAGGGAAAAGTTAGTGGGGAAAGAAGAACCATCAGGCAGTATCAGCAACCCAGAATGTCAGAGTTCAAAGGGATCTCAGGGGAGAAGCTCAAGCCCAGAGAGTTTGAGTTATTTGCCCTGAGTGCCACAGCTACGTGTAGGCATTCCTAGGCTAGTGTGCTGTAATATTTCATATTGGACACTTTTAGATGCAGACACTGTGCCATTTTAACTTATCTCTTTTCTATAATATGCAACCTCATCCACAGATATTTATCTCAGAGATGCTTTGGATGGCGGTGACAGAATAGAGGAGTCCAAGTGGCATCTAGGGCTGCGAATAATGGCCCATGGTCAGAGTACCATGGGAAAGATGCCAACTTTGTTCACACTATGGCAGCCAAACCTTTTGGGAGCAAATAGAGAAATGCCAAAGGGGTAGGTGGCCACGTCTTTAAGTAACTTGGTTGTGAACGCTTACCTTCACAATGTAGCTTCAGTGTTCCTGGTGAGTTATTGGTGCGTCTGATATTTCTGTCTTTTCTTATCCGAGTGCAAGAGAATGGGGGAGGCAATGTGTTGGCCTCAATACCAAAGAAAAAGATTTGCCTTCTATAAAAGGCAGAGCCAGAGAGTCAGTAGTTCAGCAGCTTGAAACTGTGAAGGTTATAGGGTTATTTTCTGTACAAGTTGATAGATTTTAGAGAAGAATCACCATGACATGTAACCCTTGCCAGCCGTCTTGAGAGGGTGTGTTGTTTGTCACTAGTGGAACAGGGAAAACTTTTATGCAAAACTCTCCATGTTCTCTCTAATTTGCATGGAGTGTTAGGGTTTGTCCTCTTTTTGACCAGAAACACTGAAATGTACCCTTAGACATGTCCAGTCTCTCATGGGGCAAGACTGATCTCCTAGGCATCTATTTGGAAGCAAAAGTTTTGAGAATCCCTGCTGGTCTGAGTAATAGCTACTCACAGTCTCGTGACCTTGTCCTGCAAAGAACTGGTATCCAGGTCCGATGTCATCTCTGCTGGTTCAGTTGTGTATCCACATCTCCTTCTGTTTTTTTTTCCCCTGACCAACCTTGGTGACTCATATTACCTGGCTTGGGCGAGGGAAAGGGCAGAGATCCCAAAGAGTTTGTCAGAAGAGAGGGCGTGAGTACAGCCCAACGCATCCTGTGTTGGAACTGATCATTTTCATGCCATTTAAGGATTAAAACACCTGTCCAGGTGCCTGCCTTTCAGGGACTTAGGAAGCTCTGATTACCTTGCATGTCTCCAGTGACAGGAGTGCGTCTGGGTGTTGGTCATTGTGGTCAGGGTCCATTAGGGAATTTCTGAGCAGAAGATCAGGAAGGCTTACACCAAACCAGCACTTCAGTGCACCAGTTCTTGGAGAATGATCTGGTGAATAAAAACTGGAATCTACCTGTGAGGATGGACAAGAGAGCTAAGAGTCAGACTGCACCCTCTGTTGAGGCCACAGGGGTTAGTGACCTCCCCTCCAGCACTGGAGACACCGAAAAAGTGAAGGGATTCTGGGCCAGAGCCCAAGAGGAACGCCTGGGCCCCCAGGTGGTTCATGTTCCTTTTGCCTTTCATGGAGAAAGTCACACAACCAATTCCACTCTAGAAAGTGCCAGTGGAATTGTTTGTTTAGTTCCAGTCCACAGTGCCAGTGGAGTCTGGCTCTGACTCCAGCCTCACCTCCTCAACCCCCCAACCCCCTGTTCTTAAAGCTTGGTGATAAAAGGGATCCCAGGGGTACATTTATACTTCTGGGTCCAAATACTGAAAGTTTACCAAGGCTTTCAACTAAGCCTCTCCAACTGGTGGGGTTAGAACTTGAGAGCAATTGCAGTCGACTGCAAGTGTGCAATTGCTTTCGATGATCCCCTTGTGTTAGAATTCTGTTTCCACAATATTTTGAGAGCTCCCCAATCATTTTCTAATGATCTGTTTTAAGGTGGTGCGGGAAAGCACGTAGAGAGCCTGCAGTTGACCTTGTGCTGACTCAGGCCAGGAGGAAGCTGCTGTGGCCCAGGAGGAACCCCTCCTCCCTTAGTTCATACCCAGGTTGTCAGGGGTGGGCAGAGGAGGAAGGGCTGGGATGCGCGGCTTTGCCTGCTGTTTGGTTGTTTTTAATTAACAATTCATTCAAAAAACAAAAGCTACCTGTGTTAAAAGTAGAACTGAATGATTCCAATGCATTCTAACAGGGTTTTGCAATGAACAGAGGAAAAGAAAAATTGAATTACTTTTTAGGTATAGGGTTTTTTGGTGTTTGTTTTACATTGAACCCCTTAGTGAACCCCCCACTGACATTTTTTTTTTTTAAAGCTGTCTTGCCCAGTTCAGTCAGAACTTGCCTTTCCAGAACAATTGCATGGGTGTAAACAAATATAATAGCCAATTTGCTCCTAAAATTTTCACTTGTTTCACTTTGTTAGAGGAGAAACAGTAACACAGATATCCTTTAAAATGTATCTTGATGGCTACTTTCTGGCTATAAATTAAGATAAAAACATTTAGAAAGGTTGGGCCATTTCAGACTAATATGGGTACTTGTGTTTATTGTTTTGTTTCTGAACGTGTGGGTTTCTCCACTTGGTCATCACTAAGTGATTCCTGCATCCCGAGGAAGTGCTATTTTTGTTTGTTTTGGAAAATAGGATCAAACCCAATATGTCTTCATACTTTCTCATTTTTCTTTATATATTTGATCATCAAAATCAAGCTGAAGAGCAGATATTATTTATGGGTCTGGTATTGTTTGTGAGACCAGTGATCTCCACACTTGTCAGAAGATGAGCAACATTTTGCCAGTCTTTCTCCTGAACTACCCTCATCAATCCACAGCACAGCACGCCCCCCCCCCCATTGGAGGGGAGATGAGGGGAGGCCTAAGAGTTGGTACTCCAACATACCACCACACACTGTTGCCACACTAGAGCCTTTGCCATGCGGGAAGATGTGATTGGCAACTAATCCAGATCCTTTGTTCTGTGATTCTCAGACCAAAGATTTTAATCCAGATTTCATCACTGACTTCTTCAGTTAGCCCTTTGGAACTGTCTAATCAGGATATCAATTTGCCATGGTAAATAGAAATTCAAACAGCTTGGCTCTAGTGTGACAATAGTGTTGGGTGAGTTTTGGCAAATCTTAAGATATCTGAGATGTTTTACTATATTCATTCTGTTTTCTTGGTTAGAGAAGTTCTATTATTTTAGAAAAGATAAGACAGTACAAATCAGGAAAACAGAAATTTCCTGAAATCCCATCACCTTGATACTTTGGCAGTTTTAAGTATATCTCTAGTCTTTTTTCTGTGCATATATCTAATAATTTTGCCCTACAAGTCTAGTCTTTCTGTATAATTTTATCTTCTCCATTTTTTACAGTGAAAGTGAAAGTCTCTCAGTCATGTTCGACTCTTTGTGACCCCATGGACTGTATAGTATAGACTTGATTGTATAGATTGTATAGACTGGACTGTATAGAATTCTCCAGGCCAGAATACTAAAGTGGGTAGCCTTTCCCTTCTCCAGGGTATCTTCCCAACCCAGGGATCAAACCCAGGTCTCCTGCATTGCAGATGGATTCTTTACCAACTAAGCCACAAGGGAAGCCCAAGAATACTGGAGTGGGTAGCCTATCCCTTTTCTAGCAGATCTTTCTGACCCTGGAATCAAACCAGAGTCTCCTACATTGCAGGTGGATTCTTTACAAACTTAGTTATCAAGGAAATCCATTTTTTACATTAATCTTATATTATGAATTTTTATGCCTTTTAAATATTTTTTACAAATAATGATTTTAATAATGATATAAAATTGTATCACATGAATATAGTATATTTGATTTAATTGGCTACTTGTTATTGGTCAGTTTATTTTCTCACATTTCCCCCTCCACTTACTGTTGCACTGAACAATTTAATACATTAATCTTCATGCATTTTAAATTATTCCCTTAAGTTTAACACCTGTATGTGATATAAGAACCCGAAAGTATAAGATTTAGAAATTTTGTGCCATTTGGACTAATACAGATATTTGTACTATCTTTTGAAATTCTTTCCTAACTCATTAGGTAAAAACAGGCACTGTTTTCTAATTTAAATTTCTTAAATTACTTATAATCTTTGACATTTTGCATATTTATGAGCCACTTTTAAATTTCTTCCATGAATTGTCTATTTGTGCTCTTTGCTCATTTTTCTACATGGAATATTTGACTTTGTTATTATTTTATAAAATCTCTTTATATATTAAGGTATTAACACTTTGCTGCCATGCTTTTTGGAAAATATTTTCCCAGTTTGTCTTTTTTTTTTTTTTAATTTTATTTACTTTATTCCTTTATAGAAAAAAAACATGGTTTTTATGAAGTCAGATTCACGTAATCTTTAGCATGATTCTCTTTGCTTTTTATTCTTATGGAGGCTGTTTTCACTGTAGAAAAAAACAATTATTCACTGATACAAAAAGTTTAAAAATACTAAATTGCTGGTACTTTTTAAAAAACATAATAGAATATAAAAGTCTACTGTACATTGAATGAAGACAGGTTGGGGTCTGTCTTCACTACTGAATCTAGGGTCTGGCATCATGCCTGGCACATAGCAAACGACAATCAGTATTTGTGGGAGGAATTAATTTGTTTTTATTGGATGAAAGCAGGATTTACCAAGCTGTGTTCAACAAGGTGCTCCACAAAAAATGGAGGCTTCCCTCATTAGGAATAAGATTTGGAAACTCCACAAATAGCATGTGCTTTTCATTATTCCCCACAATCATCAGTGCACTGAAGGCCTCAATAAGTCCTGACAGGGAATCCCATGAACTGGTTTTAAGACCAGTGGTTCCATACTTCTTTGGTTTTAACCTTGGGCCTCTCCCCCTGCCCACCCTCCACTTAGGCTTTTAATCTCCCATGAAACCATGGTCACACTGGATCACCCTTGAGTTAACAATGAGCTGTGGCCACTTGGGCAGAGATGAAGGCAAATGCAGCTTGCCAGTCCCTGTTGGAAGGATAAGTCTGAATGTCTGTCTGACCTCCTTTCTGTTTCTGTCTTTCCCCTTGGCCAGGGTTCTAGCGTGTTCCTCTAGCCCCGTGATGGCCGTGGACATCGAGTGCAGATACAGCTGCATGGCCCCCTCCTTGCGCAGAGAGCGGTTCGCCTTCCAGATTGCCCCAAAGCCAAGCAAACCTCTGAGGCCTTGTATTCAGCTGAGCGGCAAGAATGAAGCCAGTGGGACGGTGGCCCCGACGGTCCAGGAGAAAAAGGTAAAGAAGCGGGTGTCCTTCGCCGACAACCAGGGGCTGGCCCTGACGATGGTCAAAGTGTTCTCCGAGTTTGATGACCCATTAGATATTCCGCTAAACATCACCGAGCTCCTGGACAGCATCGTGAGCCTGACAACAGCGGAGAGCGAGAGCTTTGTGCTGGATTTCTCGCAGCCATCAGCGGACTACCTGGACTTCAGAAATCGGCTTCAGACCGACCACGTGTGCCTGGAGAACTGCGTTCTGAAGGACAGGTCCATTGCAGGCACCGTGAAGGTGCAGAACCTCGCGTTCGAGAAGATGGTCAAAGTTCGGATGACCTTTGACACCTGGAAGAGCTTCACAGACTTTCCCTGTTGGTACGTGAAGGACACGTACGCAGGTTCAGACAAGGACACATTCTCCTTTGACATCAGCTTGCCTGAGAAAATTCAATCTTACGAGAGGATGGAGTTCGCTGTGTGCTACGAGTGCAATGGACAGACGTACTGGGACAGCAACAAAGGCAAAAACTATAGGATCATCCGGGCGGAGCTGCAGTCTACCCAGGGAACAGCCCAGCCGCCAAACGGACCAGATTTTGAAATAGCCTTTGACCAGTTTGGAAGCCCTCGGTGTTCCTACGGTCTGTTTCCGGAGTGGCCTAGTTATTTAGGATACGAGAAGCTTGGGCCATACTACTAGTGACAGCTTGGGATGGAGCCGGGCTCAGTCGGCGCAGATGAGCCGAGCTGCAGTCATCCTGAGATGGAGAGGGAAGCCCGGAGAAGAGCTGAACTGCCATCAGACACAGTTTTGAAAGTAAAGGATCCCAGTCACTTTTCTCCTTCAATCAGCCAAGAGAGCTAGGTTTTGATCACAGAACTGGGTTCACACTTGGAGGAGATGGCTTTGCTGGTCCGTTTGGCAGTGAGGGTCTGTCTGAGCAGGATGATGCTGGAAAGGGTCTGGACGGGACCCAGGCTTGTGGGCAGCCCTGGCCAGGCCAGAGGATGTTGGCTCAGTGATAAGGAGTCCCTCTCCTCTTGGGTGTGGGAAGTCAGTCCCCTGGCAAGCCCTCGGTCCCCCCTGTGGCCCCTCTTCTGGGGGTCTTTGCCACCCAGCCAGGGCCTTCTCACATGTTGCAGCTGCCCTGTGTCTACATGGGCTTCACACTATCTCTGCATTTTTGTGCACTTGGTTTTCTTCCACAGTTCAGCTGCTGTTCAGGAAAAGATGATACAGGCCAATCAACTTGTGATAGAGACGGGCATTTCCTCTGACCCCGCTTTGACAGCCCAGCAGAGGATAACACACCAGCTATGGGAAGTCAGCTGGCTTCTGGGCGGTGTCACCAATGGCGCACTAGGCTGATGCCAGCAGGACAGGCATGAATGGGACACTTAGCTTCTCCTCTTGGCTTTGGGGGAGATTTCTAATTCGTCACTCTTACCCTGAGTCATCGGACATCTTGGTTACAAGACTTGTTGTAACTTGCTCAGCTGGCTTGCCCGTGTCTCTTTCTTCACAAAAGGATTTTAGAATCTCTTTTCCTGGAGAGTCATAATTTACGCCATGTTTGGGACGTTTGAATTTGCAGATTCAATATATCCTCCACACCTTCAGAAAACATTTGCTTATATTTTGACTGTGATTTACAACATCCACGTTGTAAACAACACTTTACCAGCCCCCACAGACTTTGATTTGGTTGTTCTTATTTATGGTGTGTGGGTGTGGAAAGGGATGGGGAGAAAACCTCACCAAGTTCTCAGATTTGATTTTTACTGTTTGCCAACTCTGAAGTATCATAGACTCATTGTTCTTAACCACATTGGACTAAAGCATTAAAAGTCTGTTGGTTCACACTGTTGTGAGATTCCTGGGACTTTCCTCATCCAATGGATCCCCAAATCCTGTGATTTTTCTTGGGCAAGATTCATTGGTACTTGGGAGTGTTTAAAAAGTACTTTTATATGTGTATTTGTAGAAGGTTTGGGTTTTGTTTTTATTTTCAGAACTTAATTAAAGGACCGCCTCATTTTTCTTCTGCCCCATCTTACTAAAGCAAGGTCTTCCTAAGGGGAGGCAGGAGATGGGATATCCCACTCCCTAGATCTGGGGACACAGACCCTGGACTCTGCGTGCAAAGAGCCTTCTTTTGCTTGCATTCTCCAGATCAGTTGGAAGAGACCTCCTGGTTTCTGTGGCTTTTGTAAATCAGCATTGAGCAGATCTCAAGTGTCTTGGCTCCTAGAGTTTTGTGGTTGGGTTTTTTTTTCTTTTCTTTTTGAACTTTAAAATGTTTTGATTTTTTAAAATGCTCTTAAGTGGTGTTCCATAGAGTTCTTATCCCTAAAACTGGCTGTGATTAGTCTGCAACCCAGTGCTTTATTTTTTATGTCTCTCCCAGGTGGCCAAAGCTGGGGGATTACATGCTAATATAATTTAAGGGACAATCACATTTTTTTCTTATGCTGACATTGGGCAGAACTGGGTTTTATGTAAGCATGTCTTACATCCAGTACACAGACAAGATTCTCTATATTATAAATCTGGTGATCAGAATTGTTATACAAGAGTGTAAATCTACACCATTTGGAAGCAAACCTAATTTTATACAGGTCATGAATTTATTTTGCTCTAAGAAGTCCCCTCCCTCCTGCAATTATGAAAGGTACAAAGTGTGCTGGCATTTCCTTATGACCAGATCGTTCTCTGTTAGTAAGAAAAATGCCTCAAGTGACTTCTGTATGGTTTTCTGTCATTGTGATCTGAAGGCATTCCCTTGTCAAAATGAGAAATATGGTAATTCAGTGACAAGTATCTCTTTCAAAACAACCACAAACCCTCCCCCTACCCTTCTTTCCTTCCAGGTCACCCCAGCTTTTCTGCTGGGGGCACTGGCTGCAAACCCCCTCACCAGTGCACCTGGGTTGCTCACCCCACTGGGCAAGTCCTTACCTGCTGGCAAAGAAAGACCCTTCTCTGACTAAAGCAAGTGCCTGCCCAAGCTCCCCGGCAGCATTGTCAGGCAGTGAGGTTTTGGCCTCTGAAGAGCACTATCTTCTCTTCATCAGTCTGTCTGTTTCCTTTTGGGCTTTCCACATGGTGCTAGTGGTAAGGAACCCACCTGCTAATGCAGAAAACTTAAGAGAAGTTTGATCCCTGGGTTGGGAAGATCCACTGGAGGAGGGCATGGCAACCCACTCCAGTGTTCGTGCCTGGAGAATCCCACAGACAGAGGAGCTTGGCGGGCTGCTATCCATAAAGTCGTAAAAAGTTGGACACTACTGAAGTGATTTAGCACACGCATGCTACCTGCTTTGGGGCCAGTTCTCTCCCAGGATATCAACAGCTGGCCTCAGGACCTGCTCCCAGGGGCTCTCTCCTCAGTTCCTAACTCACCAGCAGTAATATGTCTACACACTTCAGAAAGGGACAGGTTTCTTATCTGGAGACATGACTGTAGCCTGACCTGTAGGTCTGACCCTCTTGGTTATGGTGACAAGTGGCCCCCTTCCCAACTTGCCCCCGCCACCCCCCTCCCAAAGGACCAGCCTTCTGCCAGTGGTGCAGCTGTTCAGGGGCGGGGAGGCAGCTTCATTTCTGTTTCAAATTTATTTCCCCAT
This sequence comes from Tragelaphus eurycerus, assembly GCA_935064755.1. Taxonomy (NCBI): domain Eukaryota; kingdom Metazoa; phylum Chordata; class Mammalia; order Artiodactyla; family Bovidae; genus Tragelaphus; species Tragelaphus eurycerus. The sequence continues at coordinate 1,315,320 of CAKXYN010000034.1, read as the reverse complement.
ATGTCCTGGGGAGCGTTTGCAAATTAGGTGCAATAAATAAACTAGGTGCTCTAAAGATAGATTTTATACAATAAGCTTTCAGTGTTTCTTGGAAGATGGCAGCATTTGGCCAAGACTGTTTTTTTTTTCAAGTGTTCTTGTTACAGGTGAAAAACAGTGAAGTTATGTAGTTCTCCAGAGATTAAAATGATTTCAGAGTCAGGGTAGAGTGTATTTTCTAAGATTGAACGGTGGCAAAACATTACTCTTTCAATGTTTTTTCTAAACATGTAAATTTTAAACTGCTAAAAGAATGTTTTGTGGTTTTGATCTTTGCTTATAATTTGGCATTTTTAAAAACAAGCATTACTTGCAGTCACTGGGATACTAAATGACTTCTATATATGTATATACATATGTGTACAAACCCCCAAAAAGTATTGGCTCACTTTTCAGAAGAGCCGTGGGCTAGGGTTTCCCTCTCAATGGACAGTGAATGAAAACTTCAGTATCCTTCCATTAAAGCCCTGGACAGGATGTGACTTACTAGAGAAAGCACTGTGGCTTCTGCCCTGGGAGGTCCTGACGTCCTCGTCTTTCCTGAAATGACCACGGACATTGGGGCTAAGATGTTATACTTACAGTGGGATCTCTCAGGTCATCTGAAGACACTTTGCCAGTGTATCTTCACTTCTGAAGTGGGGCACATCTGAACGGGGAGGGACAGACAGCCGTGCGGACGGGCAGCTTTTCCTTGTTAGGGCTGTAAAGCATTGGAGCGCAAGTTGTAAAGCTGTGGATGCTTTAAGTCTTGTTTATCAGTTTGTAAAGTCGGCTGGACCTGTGAGGACTCCAAGAACACAGCTGTGGTGGTGGCAGTCCGCTCTTACGTCTATGTGAATGTAGAACCAGAGACTCAACTTCATTTTCATGCCTAAAAGTGCCTTGTTGTGAAAGTTCCACAGGTTTTTTTTTTTTAAATACATATTTTTGTACAAAAAGGGGAAATGCACTTTAAAAATCACAAGAATGGATGCCTTGTGTGTAGTATAAGAGAGTGGTTTGTTTGGATCTCAAATGCAAAAATGTAATAAAGGTAGAAAACCCAAAATGGAAAGTGTCCTATTTTAAAACTGACTCTCTTAGAGTCAGAGGTTGGGAAGGAACATTTTCAATCAGTGTGTTTCCACATATAGAAAGCCAGTTTCCAAAAGGACTAGGACACAATCAGTGGCTAAGCTGAAAAGCTGGAAGATGCAGAGAAAGGAGTAATTGCTTTTTAAGCTGTTAAAGCAGCCAAGGCTGATTACAACTAAGAAAGTGATTGCCAGGGAAGAGGCACAGGGGCCTGAATTGTTATGAATCGTCTTTAATGATCTCAGGGCAGATCTCTTCCTACCCTCTCACTTGCTCTTGAAGAGTATTTTTGGTTTAATGTATGCAACAGTGGGAAAACTAATAAACAGCTATCATAACTTGGAACTGCTTAATCAGACAGACTTTGCAACCAGCAAACCACACAGCTCCTAGTGGGGCCCTGCCTCCATGGGATGCAGGACATTCACCCTAAGTAAGAGTTCAGAGATGTTTTATTTCAAAGTTCAGAAGATGGGATGCAGGAGAGGTTAACTGCTGCCAGATGTTTCCTGCCAATCGGTCTCAGCTACAGGGGAAAGGCAGTGGTGGTTCTGCCGTAGAAAGAGCATTTTCAGTCTTAGCCCCTGGTCAATAAGTGCCCAAAGCGAGCTACAGGCGTAACCGTCTTTCTCAAGCCTGGCAAACACTGCCCACATTTTGACTTTCCAGAAATAAGGGGGAAAAAAGAACACTCGTTTTTATGAATGTTGACTTGAGATACAATGTGGTTTTCATAATCATTACATAATTCTCATTTGTGAGATGGACATTCAGGAGATGTCTAGAGTAAAAAGAAACAAGGAAAGAAAAAAAAAGCCAAACCACTTTTCTAGAGCAACATCCCCAGAATAGCAAATATCCAGCTCTGTGAATAATTCAATGGAATATTTGTTGCTCATGGGCAAGGCCATTTCTAGGTACTGTTGTTTTTTTTTTTTTTTTTACTTCAGTGTTGGCCATACTGGGTGCAGGGTCTACGTTGCTGCCTGCGGGCTTTCTCTAATTGCAGTGATCCGAGGCTACTCTCTAGTTGCAGAGTATGGGCTTCTCACTGCAGTGGCTTCTTCTGTGGAGCATGGGCTCCCAGCAAGCAGGCTTCAGTAGTTGGGAAACATGGGCCTAGTTGCTCAGTGGCATTTTCCCAGACCAGGGATCAAACCTGTGTCCCCTGCATTGGTAGGCAGGTTCTTACCCAGTGTGCCACCAGGGAGTTCATCTAGGTACTGTTTCTACTCAACCCTCTATGAGACAGTCATGTTTTAGGTGAGTCCTCTAGGAGCCGTGGGAAGTGGTGGGTGGTGCTGCCAGGGGTATCTGCAGTGGGTAAGCTTGGTAAGTTGACCCTGCCGCCCCAGGGGCTCTGGCAATGCCCTGAGTACTTCTTAGAGTTGGCCAACATGTTTGCTTTTAAAATGCTTCTAAATATAAACTTGTAAGAAGTGCCACGTACACTTTGCATTCTTTGTGAGGATCACAGGAACAAGAGCATTCCAGACAATGGTGTGGTCAGAAAACCATCAGTGTTTATGCTGGAAGGGCTATCTGGGAGCTCTTTTTATGGATTAAGAGACAAAGGCCCTTGGTGTGTTCCCAAGAGTCACAGAGCTGGTTGGTGACAAAGCTGAGGGGACTGTGCATGAAAGTCTCTTTTTCTTTTTCCAAGAACTGTCCCCCAAAACTGGAGGTTCTCTCATGGAACCGAGACTACAATGGTGATTCTGAAAGAAAGATGTGATTCCCTGGGGAGGCATGAACACCTGTATCTTTTTTTTTTTTTTTGGCTGCACCCCGTGGCTTACAGGATCTTAGTTCTCTGACCAGGGATCGAACCCATGCCCCTCCTGCAGTGGAAGTGCAGAGTCCTAGCCACTGGACAGCCAGGGAAGGCTCTGAACACACATGCATCTTTACACACAAAAGGCAAATGGCAAGGACCACTGACCACATGAAAGCATGAAGGTCAGCATTAAAAGATTTGGGTATCCTAGGGCCCAGCTGGAGAGCAGGGTGTGAGTGATTGCAGGAAACCTCCAAAGGGCCCCATCTACCCCCACATCTAAGGATTCGGAGCCCACACTGCCTTTTACCTATGGCCCAGGACCCCCTAACCCTCATTTCTTCCTCTGCGACATCACCCATTCCTGGAGAGGAAACAAGTAATCTCAACAGAAGTCTTTGTCCACATGGGGTTCTCTGGTAGGTGACACTCCCCAGACACTTCCCCAGTATCAGACCCTGTGCCAGACTTAAGTCAAGACAAGGTAGGAAGAGGATGCCTAATACTCGCTCTTCTTTGGAGCCAAAGACAACAATGATCCAGGACCCTGGGCCTTGATGCCAAATGCGAGATCCGGTGGCTAAATCAGGGCTTGGCAGCCTTTTCCTATAAAGGGCCAGATAGTCATTATATTAGGATTTGCACATCATGTTTACCTATGTCACATATTCTTTTTTTTAAAAAAATATATGTATATAATAACCGTTCTCAGCTGTGTGCCAAAAGCAAACTGGCCAAGTGCTGTAGTTTGCCGATCCCGGTTGAGGAATCACATAGAGTGAGCCCTCAGAGGAGACTTGTAGCCCCTCTGCTGAGGCCTGGAGTCAACTTTCTAGTTTGTTTGTTTAAACACCATATAATTTATGGTCTAAACTGGGATGCTTTTGAGAATGAATGGGGGTGCTCTGAATGACCCTGTAGCACTCATGGAAAGCAGCAGCTGGGCAAGCCCTACTGTGTCAGGCCTGCCGGGCTCACCTATCCTAGACTTGAGGATATCCTTAGACCTTGAGGAACTCCGAAAGCCCCAGCCATGGAACTTATGGAACTTCCCTGGCTGTCCAGTGATTAAGACCACTTGCTTCCAGTGCAGGGGGTACAGGTTCAATCCCTAATTAGGGAGCCAAGATCCTGTATGCCACTAGGCCATAAATAAATAAATAATAACTAAAAAATTTTAAAAGTCAGGAGAAACTATTTTTTAATGCCTTAAAAAAAAAAAAAAAAAAAGAATGATTAAAAAAGAGAGAAAACCCCATGAGTCATGGGCCAGAATCAACTCTGGCTGGATAGTGCTTTTGGGGAGATGGGTTATATCAGAGTGGTGATTTTGTCTGTGGTTTCAATGTATTTTTGTTGGGTAGGTTTGTTTCCTAATGGTAGTGTTGATGGCCAAAAGCCCTCTGGAAACTTCAGCCAATTCACTCTTAAAAGCAGAGAATTTAAAAGGAAAGGGGTTATTAATGGTTTGGGCTTATGTCCTACGTCTCTCCACCCCCACCCTGGCGCCCCAAAATAGGGCACGCACAGCCTAGCTCCCCAAGAAAGATGTTCACTGTGGACTGAGACACAGCCTGAATCTCGCAGTATTCCAAGCCCCAGTCGCCAGAAAGTATTTACCACTGAAGTGCTCCCAGGAATTTTGCAAACCACAGAGTCTCAGCTCATCTATCTCTGGCCCAGCACATTCAAGAGGCCTTAAGCACCACAGAAGACCAAACAAGTAGAAATTCATCTCCAAAATGCTCTGGGCACGGACTCTGAAGATCCCCTTTCCCTTGCCAGTGGCCATCTTGGTGATGTGGACACACAGGCTCTTCAAGTTTTGTCACCTCCTACAGCTGGCAGTCAGCACCACCCAGTGCTGAAGGAAGGGTGACAATGGGGAGAGGACCCCAGTATGAGTGTTTCCGGAACTGGGAAATGTCTTTATGAAGCCCTGATACATCCAAGGGGGCATTCAGCTTTCCCAGTTCACCCCTTTTCAGGAAATGTGGACATATCACATGTCACAGCCTGCACTGCAGAAAGAAAATGACCTCCTGTCCCCATTCCTACTGGGCTCACTCCCACGGCCATCTCGTTCAGTGCCTTCATGGACATCGTGGTCCCATTTGAATGTGGAATTAGCCAAGTGGCATTTTGCTGATCTTATCACATCATTTTATTACAATTTATTTTAGTATTAATTATTCACCATTCATCAATTGCCTATTGAAACAAACACTGAAATATCTGCCATATATTTTCACAAATTCTTTTTTGCACACTACTTTGCACATTCCTCATGCAAGAAGCATTTGTTAGTTCCAATTCTCCAGTCTCCAGTTGCTTTTCTTACCGACTGATCGGTGACCTCACTGTCTTGGGTCCTCTGGACTTATGTTTCTCGTATGTTTCCACTCCAGTATTCTTGACTGGATAATCTTATAGACAGAGGAGGCTGGCCAGTTACAGTCTGCAGGGTTGCAAAGAGTCAGACACGACTGAAGTGACTTAGCATGCGTGTACATGTTATGTTACTGCTACTGCTACTACTCTCTCTCTCTCTCTCACACACACACACACACACAGACTGCAAAGAAAAATCAAAACGTATTTTCTCTGCAAGCATCCTTTTCCCACTGGTTCGTTTTCCTACTTTGAAATGTGGAGTCTCTACCCCAGACTTTCTGCAGGCGGTGTGTTCTGCCCCAGGGTTGCAGAGGCAACACTGAATGCACAGCATGGTTGGTTGGCAGTGGCTGCAGCAGGAGAGACAGAATGCCACCAGGCACTGGTGCCTCACCCGCTACACAAAACCCTCACCGCTATCTGCTCGGCCTCTGCACTCTCTCCCCAGATGGGGGATTTCAGACACTGGGTTCTGACTGCAACTTCAGCCCCAAGGAACGGTGAACCCCTGGCGGTTCAAAGGTTTTATGAAGCATTGGAATCTGTTCTTAAACCAAATCTTATAAGAACCCAATTTGCGAAATAGACAGAGAGGGAGCTGCCCAAGGTAGATACCACAGGAACGGATCAACAGCTCTCTGCTCCCACCCCAGATTCCTGAGACACTTCTAAGAGCCCTGAGCTTCTGAAATAGAAGCAAGGACCTTTGCCTTCAAGCCCAGAGTACACTACCCCCTGCTTCCTATGCTAGTGAATGTGGGTCAAGGATACTCTCTAGAATAAAACAAAAGAGAGCTAATAAGCAAACCCTCTATGGAAGGAAAACACAATGATTTAACCTTATATTATGTAAAAGGACTTTGGTTATGTTACGGTTATGTTATCAAGGTTAATTACCATCCATGTTTCACAAAAAATCATTGGCTTGTTCACACAGAACCACATCTGACTTGCATATTAGTATACCCACATGTCTTACACTTAAATACAAAAAATAAACTGCTCGACATGGCAGCTTCTACTCCCTACTGACAGTGCTACATACAACAAAATGAGTGCTTCTATGGGTAAGATTGTGACTGGGGCCAAGTTCTCTGGCAGATATAGAAAGAAAAAGACACATCACTGTCACCAAGCTATTTATAATATCTCCAATGGTTATTCAAGTCTTTTCCCAAATTGTACATCTTTTTACTCCATTTACTTGTATCAAACTAAGCCCAAAGAGAAGCCTAATGTTTCTTTATTTTAAATTAAGCTTTTTTATTTTGAGATAATTGTAGATTCACATGCAATTTTTAAAAATAATAAAGAGAGCCCATGTACTCCTTACTGAGATTACCCGAATGGGAACATCTGGCAAAATCATAATACAACGTCACACTCAGGATGCTGACATGGGTGCAGGCAATAGAGAACCTTTCCACCACCATGAGGATCTCTCATGTCCTTTTAAAGGCACACGGCCTCTCTTCCTTGCTCTACCTCTCCCTACACTCCCTGCCCCCGCCGGCTGAGTCCTTGACCCTGGCAACCACCTCTCAGTTCTCCCTCTCTATAATTGTGTCATTTCGAGAAATGTTATATAAATGGAATCATACAGTATGTAATCTTTGGGAACTGTCTTTTCCCACTCAGCATACTTCCCTAGAGATTCAGCCTACTTGTCGCATGGATCAAAAGTGTTTCTGTCTACTGCTAAGTATTATTCCATGGTATAGATACCCCACAGTTTGGTTAACCATTAATACACCAAAAAGTAATTCCATTGTATCATTCTGGGGCTATTAGGAATAAAGCAGTTATGAATATTCATACGCAGGTTTTTCTGTGAACTTGTTTTCACTGATCTGGGGTGAATGCCCAAGAGTGAAATTATAGGGTCACATGGTAGTCCTGTGTTTATTTTTCTGGATTTTTGTTGTTGTTGTTTTTTAATTTTTTGGCCACGCAGAGTAGCATGCAAAATCTTAGCTCCCTGACCAGGAATCAAGCCCTCGCCTCTACAGGGGTAAGCACTGGAAGCTCAAAGTCCTAACCACTGCACTGCCAGGGAAAAGCCGTATGTTTAGTTTTATAAGAAACTGCCAAACTGTCTTCTAAGTGCCTATGCTATTTTACAATGCCACCGGTGATGTATCCAATTTCTCTACATGCTCATCAGGTTTTGGTGGTGACACTATTTTGTATTTAGCAATTCTAATTGGTGTATGTTGCTGCGTCACTTCCGTCGTGTCCGACTCTGTGCGACCCCATAGACAGGAGCCCACCAGGCTCCCGCATCCCTGGGATTCTCCAGGCAAGAACACTGGAGTGGGTTGCCATTTCCTTCTCTAATGCATGAAAGTGAAAAGTGAAAGTGAAGTCGCTCAGTCGTGTCTGACTCTTCGTGACCCCATGGACTGTAGTCTACCGGGCTCCTCCGCCCCTGGGATTTTCCAGGCAACAGTACTGGAGTGGGCTGGTGGCTTTAATCTGCATTGCCCTAATGGCTAGTTCTATGGAACATCTTTTCATGTGCTTATTTGCCATTATTATCTTCTATAGCAAAATATCTGTTCATGTCTTTTGCCCATTTTCTAATTAGATTTTTGGGAATTCTTTTAACTGTTGAGTTTTGAGGGTTCTTCTTATATTGTCTATACTAGTCCTTTGTCAGATATGTAGTTTGAAAATATTGTCTTGATTCTGTAGCTTGCCTTTTCACCCTCTTCACATGGACTTTCCCAGAGCAAAATTTTTACTTTTTATAAGTTTAATTTTTCCCCTTTATGAGATCACGCTTTTAGTGTCAAGTCTAAGAATTCTTTGACTAGCCCTAGAACCCAAAGATTTCCCCCTATTTTCCTTTAAAAGTTTTATAGTTTCACATTTTAAATTCAAATATTCAATTCATTTTAACTTTTATATGAGAACCTTAGCTCAGAGTTCATTCTTTTTGCCTATAGATATCTATCTGTTTTACCTCCACTGGCTGAAAAAGTCTTCTCTCCTCCATTGAAATAATTTGCATCTCCATTGAAAATCAGTTGGGCATATTTGTGTGGTTGATTTCTGGGTTCTCTATTCTGCTCCTTGATGGATATGTCTGTCCCTCTGCCAATACAACACAGCCTTGATCACTCTAGCTATATGGTCAGACCTAATACCAGGGAGTGAAACTTCCCACTTTGCTCTTCTTTTTCATGATTATTTTAGCTATTCTAGAGATTGTTTTTTTTTTTTTTCATAAAAATTAAAAAATAATCTACAGCAGCAGCTGTAAGTGGCTTTCTATAGTTCTTCCTGTAATTGCAAGCAAATGCACATACACACACACTGAAAAAAAGAGGTTTAGGTTTGAGCATCGGAGAATGGTCTCAGTGTTATCATTAACTACACTTTCAGTTTTCCTTGTCAATTTGCTACCCTTGTGCTCTTATTCAGGATGTGTCCATGAATCAAAGTATTTCATAAGGCCCAAGTAAGACAACTGTAGAACCAGGGGCTGTTAGGAGTTCTGCCGAGAGCCAGCGTGAGGAACTCCGCCCGTGGCAAAGGTCATGAGGAAGGAGGCTCAGCATACGCAAAGGCGAGATCTAGCATCAGGAGTTCCCCTGGAAATTCTCGAGCATCTACCCCCAAAATCAGAGTCTGCCTACTTTACTGCTTTGTGCTCTCACCTACACCTCTGACTTTACGGGGGGCTGTCCCCCACCACCTCTCTCTGAAAAAGAGTTAACTTACAGCTCCAGTTGATAAAGTTCCTGGGCGTGACAAGTGTTTCAACCTACAAACTCCTCTGAAGGTTATTCTGGCCACATGTGATTGTTCAGAGCCTCCCAGCTGTGAGAGACATGAGATGTTCTAAACTGTCTAAATACAGATTCCTTTGAGCAGTTAAAAGATTGATTAGAAATTGTATTGGTGAAGGGTTTTTCATTTGTTGGGCCAGTGTTTGCTGCTAAGTTTCTATATCCCTTACCTATTGTGTCCCTGGCAGTGTATTGATTAATATAATTGGTGTATAGGAATGTAAGTAGTAGCTTTAATGTTTGTAACCTTGGACCCTTGAGCTTATTCTTTTCTTGTTATAGCCCACCACACCTTTGCCCTATAGGAATGCAACTTTATCTAATGCTTTCGGAGGGTGGCACCTGACTTTAGAATAATCACCTTTAGAGAAAAATAAGTTTTCTGAAGAAAGGATCATAAAATGTTAACAGGCCTCTTGGCCAGAAGATGATGTAATTCACTTAAACTTTTGCATATGATAAGTTTGCAGGAAGAAAGCCTGGCTTACTGCTGACTCTACCCCTTCCCCCATTATCCTCTATGCACAACTTAAGGTATAAAAACTACTTTGGAAAATAAAGTGCGGGCCTTGTTCACCAAAACTTGGTCTCCCCATGTTGTTCTTTCTCTCACCTTCTGGCTGAATTTCCATTTGGGGCGTGGAGGCTCGTCAAGCCTACTAATTTTGCCTGGGCATCTAAGATCTGACCGGGGAGGCCTTAGTGTCTCCTCTCCTTCGGGAGAATGGGAGGACGCCTGCGGCCTACACAGGTGACGTAAATTCCTTATTTTGGAATTTTATTAGCTTTCCACATAAACCAAGTTATTCAGCCTCTTTTCTCCACTGAATTTTCTCATTGAGCTATCCTTATTTAACCACTCTTTATATCTTTAATTCTATCGTATCTTGATCGCCGAAGCTGTCTCCCCTTCGAATTTCCTGGATCCACCGGGGCTGGACCCTGACAGAGTTCCAATCTCCAATTTTACAGATGCAGACAATGAGGCCCAGGGAGGTTAGGACACTTGATGAAAGCTGAACAGAAAGTTCTTGGGGAAAGCCAGCCTACCTACCAAGATCAGAAGTCTTTTTTTTTTTTTTTTTAAGATTTTTAAAATGTGAACCATTTTAAAAATCTTTATTAATTTGTTACGATATTGCTGCTGCTTCTTTTTTTGTAAGTTTTTGTTTTCTGGCCAAGAGGCATGTGGAATCCTAACTCCATGACCGGGAATTGAATCTGCACTGCCTGCATTAGAAGGTGAACTCTCAGCCACTGGATCACTGTGGAAGTCCCCAGAAGTCATTCTTGCATCATCTTCTGCTGGGCTTTCAATCAGGGGCAGGGGGGAGGCAAGGAGGAAGGTAGGACAAGAAGGTGAAGTTTTAGAAGGTTGATTTCTGCTTCTGCCTCCCTTAACCAGCTCAGAAGTTTCCAGATTTCAGTCCTTTCTAACATGTGAACAATGGAGGTGACTAGAACATGATAGAAAAATAGACATGCTCCCCCCAGTGTTAGGTCTAACTGGGTGGAGAATGAGGAGAATCAAACCTTGATTCATCAGTCACTGCTGCTGCTGCTGCTAAGTCGCTTCAGTCATGTCAGACTCTGTGCGACCCCATAGACGGCAGCCCACCAGGCACTAGTCAGTCACTAATTACAAGTCACTGTGGGTGATTACGTAAGTAACCATCCTGTCCCTTGCCCTCAAGGAGCTTACAATCAACTTGAAAGGCTTGCAACTACTAATTGCCCAAGTGACAGGAAATGTGAACTCATAATGAGGTAACTGTCATTACCAGACATGGGAATACATTCACTTTTCTGGTGCTTATTTCAGCAGAGGTCAAGGCCACTTAGGGGGCAGAAAATACAACCTCTTGGTGAGAACCACTGAAAAAAATCAGTTGTTTGTTTTTGTCCTTTTTTCTTTAGGCATGATACATGTACAGACCAGCCGACAAGCATTCTATGCTGACAGTCCTGTCCCTGTTATTACAGCCAAGGCCCGGATGCAGCACAGAAGGCACAGGCAGCTACCTCCCCCGACCTCCTGGCCATTATTACAGTCCAAAAGTGGACTTAGAGGCACTTGAGATCCTCTAATGTCAACAGTTGTACCATACCAGTGGATGGCTTAAGAGTTTAAATCCTAAAGTGAACAAAAAAAGCAACCACTGCAGATAATTTCCATTTAACCTTTGCTTACTTTTTCCTTCTAATCTTAATTAGATTTTCTTAAAACAAAAATTTGCTTTTCTTCCCTTCCATCCTTATTCAGTCCAACAGTCATTGGGTAGACACAAGCAAGGGGTTAACAGGGCCTGGGAAAGGATAGTATTGAAGCAGGGTGACAGGGGCAGCCTGTGCTAGCTAGGAATGATGATCTTTTCAAAGACTATCAAGAGCATGGTGGAAAGGCAGGGAGAATGGCTACACACAGGGGATTGAGCAAATAAATACATTAAGGATAAGGGGACCCAGAGAAACAGAAATAAAGATGTAAAGATATGCATGTATTATTACATACAAATGTATGCCTGCATATGTGTATAAAAATGCATATATTTCCTAGCTCTGTCCTCTGGGATGGCCTGGGAGAAGCAATACCCTGGTAGCATTAGGCACACTCAGCATCAAGATCTTGGCTTCTAAATATCATCCTCCACAAAAAGGACCAAGGTTCCTTAGAGAAGTGACTGATTCAAAGCTGGGACAGGGAAAGTACAAGATAAACCAGGAATAGCTTGTTGTGTAGGCAGTGTTCAAGAATGCTGGGCACAAGTCAAAATGACACATAATACTGTTTCTCAGGGCTCCTTTTGTCAAAATCTAGGTCAATTTGAGCACCAAAATAATTAATAAAAATAATGGATTATAACTCATTGAATAATAGATGATAATGAATAATAACTTATTTGTTTATAAACAGATACATTTACAAATGGGAGATGAGAATTCCTCCCTAAAATACAATGCCCACTAGTAAATATGTAAGAAGGATGCAATTTACAAATTACTATTTGGCAAACATCAGGGTAATAAATTTAGGCAAGAAACATCAATGGGAGCTAAAACAAGTATGTGAGAGTGGAATGAGTAATGGGATATTTATATGATATGTATTAATTACAAAAGAAAAAGGTAACTTTCCAATGGAGAAATGGGACACACTCTCTTAAATCAAGGGATCAAAAGCTATCACAGGGGCACAAAGTTAATGGGACAATACAAACACAATAGTACTTTCCTGATATTCCTGCTCCAAGGGCATAACCTGGGGCTAATCATGAGGAAGCACAGGATAAACCTAAGCTAGGGATCATTCTAGGAAACGTAACCTTCATAAAGGTCAAGGGCATGAAACTCAAGATCTAGACAGACTAGATCAAGTGTTCGGGAAATGGCGTGTTTGCTACCAAGCACATCATGAGTGAAACGTGGAAGGGTTTCACTCTGTGTGCAATGAACACAATTCTTTGTTCTAGTCTTCCAACTTCTTTGTAAGTTTGCAATTGTTACAAAAAATATTTTTTTAATTAAGACAGATTAATAGTTATAGGGAAAGAGTTGGATAGACTGAGAGTTTGGGATTAGCAGGTGCAAACTATTACATTTAGAATGGATAAACTATTAGGGTCTACTGTGTAGCACAGAGAACTACATCTAATCTCCTAGGATAAACCATCATGAAAAGGAATGTTTAAAAAGGAATGTATATATGTGTATAACTGAGTCATTTTGCTGTATACCAGAGAGTGGTACAACATCATAAATCAACTATATATCAAGAAAATCTATAAAGACAGTAATAGTTATAGATTAGAAAGATGACATAAGTGACAGTAAGGTGTATGCTGGTGTGTGTCAAAATGCAGTCTGCAGACAGGGCTTGGTCTGTGGATTTCACCACCCACATCAGGAGAAAGGGTTTGCGCCACACTGCATATCAACGCTTCACAAAACATGCTGTGGTTCGGCAGACGGGTTTTTCAAAGCCTGACTTTCTCCATGAAGGAAGTAATACATTGACTTACATTCTGCACCAAGCCCATCATATCACCAGAGACTGTCACTTATTAATAGAATAGCACTGGTTTAAATGACAATGAAACATGGATTAAAACTGCACAGAGCAGGCTATCGGACTGGAGTTCTCTCCTGTGAGTCACAGTTAAAAATAGTCATAAGCATATGCTACTCAAGTGTCCAGTTCAGAACATACTCTTTGAAGCATTTTGGATGAAAGTGGTCATCACCCACAGGACCCAGAGTGAACTGCAAGTATCAACAATCTCATAGACTTTTTCTGTTCAAGATGGTTTCTATCTTGGCATCTATATGGCCCTCAAAAGATGGGAACACCTTTCCATACTCCCACAAACTCACTGTTAATTCTTACCAAATGAACACTGATCTGATTCTTGTAATGGAGAAGAAAAAATACTAACTGAGCAAACATGTCTAAGTGAATTAACAAAGGAAAAAAAGGTGCATGAAACTTTAAGGAAAACCTCCCCTGTACCTAAAAGAGAGGTCTCCTACAAATATCATTCTTAGCACTTGTGTCTAGAAAACTGGAAAAAAGCATCTGCATTCAATTTTAAAGACTCTTGGTCTTCTACTTGTTAGTAATTCTATTATTTGAACAAAATTTCTATTGGGCGTGTCTCTCTCACATGGTTGGAGACAGTTTTACTTGCTAGTTTAACATTTTGCCTTTTGGGTGGATTCTACTTGCTCATTCCAAACCAGTGAGTGAGTTGTTTTTTTTTTTTTAACTTCCTGTGTTTATGCACCAACCCATACTGTTCCATTTCTGTTGCTGAGAACGTGTGTTGCCAGGGTAAATATAATCACCTGACTTCCACATTGCAGTTCAGAGTAGGAGGGACTCCAGTAGCTTGGGGAGTGGCACAACATGCTGGATCACATGGCCTTTGGGGCCATCCAAGTCTGCCAGCTGGAGGAACCATCAAAGAACCAGCAGGATATTTGGTGCCAGCCCAGCACTGTCAGCAACTGTGGCACATCCAGGAAGAACACAAATATCACTGCCTTGACCCAGTAAATCAAAGGTCCTTCCTGCTCCAGCTCCTCTGCAGCATTTGGAGGTGACATCAAATATGGGGCTGTCTGCTCTGGGCTGGTTATTCCCTCCTAGATCACGTTCCTTGTCCTGGTTCTCCAGGAACAATCTCATCAGCACTGCTAAGTCTCAAAATGTGAGCAGCATGCATGCAAACAGAACCCTGGGGATCATGAGGAACTCTGAAAACCAGATCACGTCCATGGAAATGGAGTGGCTGCTGGGGTAGTGACAGCCCTAGGGATGAAGCTATATCTGAGATACCATTTGACTTCCAAACTTAAAAAACACTCTGTGTCTTGATGCAGGTTGTCTGTCATCTGGCTTCTGCCTACCTCCAAAGCCACATCCCCTACTACCTACTGACTCAACCCCTGCTGCCTGCTGACTCACCCCCTACCAGTGCCAAGTTGCCTGGCAGTCTCCACATTTCCCACACTATCTCCTACCTCCTAGGTATGCTCATAAGGTTCTTTCTGCCCTATTGGCTAAAGGCCAGTGTTTGGCTTGGAGTCAATACTCAGGATGGGCTGCCCAGATGGCTCAATGGTAAAGAATCCACCTGAAAATGCAGGAGATTCAGGTCCAATCCATGGGTCAGGAAGATCCCTGAGGAGGAAAGGGCAACCCACTCCACCGTCCTTGCTTGGGAAATCCCATGGACAGAAAAGCCTGGCGGCTACAGGGGTCTCAAAGAGTTGAACGTGACTGAGCACGCACGCAGGCGCACAGATACTCAGGGTGGTGTTGAACTGAGCTGATGAGACCCCAAGCCCCTTTTCATTCTGTGGACTACACAAGCCGCTGCCGCCTACTTGTTGTCCATTCCTTAAGGCTTCTTGCTGTTTTCCCATAAATGAAAGATCTGACACATCTCAGCAATAGGTTAAGCCCATCTCAGAGACATAAATGCTGATCAGAATTTTAACTTGGAGAAAATAACCCTTTGCATCAAATTAACCAACAATACAACATAGCCCATACACATGCCTCAGGTAATGAGGGGAACTGCCTCATCCAAACTAAAGAAAACACCCAGGGTGTGACAATGGCTATTCCTGTGCTGTTCTCATTTTTCAGTCACTAAGTCACGTCTGACTCTTTTAAACCCCATGGACAGTAGCACATCAGGCTTTCCTGTCCCTCACTATCTCCCGAGTCTGCCCAAGTTCGTGTCCATTGAATCAGTGATGCCATCTAACCATCTCATCCTCTGTTGCCCTCTTCTCCTTTTGCTTCAATCTTTCCCAGCATCAGGGTCTTTTCCAATGAGTCACTGGAAGGACTGATGCTGAACCTGAAGCTCCAATACTTTGGCCATCTGATGTGAACAGCCAACTAGGCTAACAAAGCACTAATCATCATGATTCTCAGTTGCTATAATTGTCTCTGTTGCTGTAACTCCCATGGGTGAAGATATTTGACAAGACTCTGTCATTTCCCATCATTCAGTTCTGTTCAGTCACTCAGTCATATCCAACTCTTTTCAACCCCATGGACTGCAGCACTCCAGGCTTCCCTGTCCATCACCAACTCCCAGAGCTTGCTCAAACTCATGTTCATCAAGTCAGTGATGAAATCCAACCACCTCATCCTCTGTCATCCCCTTCATTAAGGCAACCTTATAATTTTTCACCCAAACTAGGACATTCCTGAAGGTCAGAGGATTAATATTAATAATAATTTCATTACATATATAAGTAGGACATTTCTGGGAATTTGGGATATACTGCCACACTACCCATCAGGCTTCATGGTATCCCACACAAAGAGTCCCTCAGTGATGTTTGCTGACTGAATGTACTTTAGTTTCTTCTCCTCAGTTTCAGTGTGAGATCCTTAAGAGCAAGGGTGATGTCTAATGTGCCTCCTCTATTACTCATAATGTTGGAATTATAAGAACTGCTCAACAATAGCTGCTGACTGACTTATGGTGAGACATGTTTCCCAAGTGAAAATTCCCAGTGGGTAGCTGAAAATACAAGAATAGGACTCTGATGATAATATTTCAAGGCTAGAATGTTTGCGTGGCTCTTTAGCATAGAGAGGGCTTCCCTGATAGCTCAGTTGGTAAAGAATCTGCCTGCAATATAGGAGATCCTGGTTCGAATTCTGGGTTGGGAAGATCCCTAGGAGAAGGGAAAGACTGCCCACTCCAGTATTCTGGCCTGGAGAAATCCATAAACTGTGAAGTCCTTGGCAGAAAGTGAAGAGTAACTAAAAAGCCTCTTGATGAAAGTGAAAGTGGAGAGTGAAAAGGTTGGCTTAAAGCTCAACATTCAGAAAATGAAGATCATGGCATCTGGTCCCATCACTACATGGGAAATAGATGGAGAAACATGGAAACAGTGTCAGACTTTATTTTTCTGGGCTCCAAAATCACTGCAGATGGTGACTGCAGCCATGAAATTAAAAGACGCTTACTCCTTGGAAGGAAAGTTATGACCAACCTAGATAGCATATTCAAAAGCAGAGACATCACTTTGCCAACAAAGGTTCGCCTAGTCAAGGCTATGGTCTTTCCTGTGGTCATGTATGGATGTGAGAGCTGGACTGTGAAGAAGGCTGAGTGCCGAAGAATTGAAGCTTTTGAACTGTGGTGTTGGAGAAGACTCTTGAGAGTCCCTCGGACTGTAAGGAGATCCAACCAGTCCATTCTGAAGCAGATCAGCCCTGGGATTTCTTTGGAAGGAATGATGCTAAAGCTGAAACTCCAGTATTTGGGCCACCTTATGCGAAGAGTTGACTCACTGGAGAAGACTCTGATGCTGGGAGGGATTGGGGGCAGGAGGAGAAGGAGACGACAGAGGATGAGATGGCTGGGTGGCATCACTGACTCGATGGATGTGAGTCTGAGTGACCTCCGGGAGTTGGTGATGGACAGGGAGGCCTGGTGTGCTGTGATTCATGGGGTCGCAAAGAGTTGGACACGACTGAGCGACTGATCTGATCTGATCTGGGGTCTAAAGAGTCGGACAAGACTGAACAACTTTCACTTCACTTTAGCATAGAGAAGATGTGTTAGCTAGAAATAAAAACTCTCCCACCAAGGAAAACTCAAGTCAATGATGAGACCTGAAAGACTTCTCTAGAAGGATGAAACCCACCTGTCTTCAGCTGACCTAGAACATGACAAAAACACTAACTGTAGTGCTTTATGAAGTGGGAGAAGGGCAAGAGTGGAGCTTGGAGATGAATTTGTTCAGAGGGGAAAAGTAATGAAATAAATAATTTTAAGCAACATCAGCTTTGATAATGGTAACTGAAAAGAGTAATAGTAAAAAGACAGACTTACACTGTTGACATAGAAAAGGAACTTGGCTCTCTCTGACTCTTATGGCCCCATTTCACAGCTGAGAAAATTAAGGCCCAGAAAAGTAAAATGGCATCTGGTTACCTTGTCCCCTTCTGGGAAATTCTTGCCATGAGAATTTGACAGTATTTAATTATTCACCGTGGTTGCTTCAGCAGTCTTGGGAAAGCTTAAGTCTTCCTTCTAAGGCAAGAATATTTTCCCTCTTTAGATAAGGAAGTGGAAACTTTTCAAAAGTTTTGCCATGATAAGAGCCTTCTCTTCTAATTTGGTGACTTCAGCCCACAGATTAGAAACTATGGATAAGAGCCTAGAAGTGGCAAAGAGGTGAAGACGGAAAGGCAAATAGAAGTCATCAGCAAAGTGGCAACACCTGGCCCCTCACGTGGGCCCCGCTGGTCCTTGCCAGCTTTGGCACACAAACTGTAAAGTGTCAACCTCTGATTTAGACAGCTCCAGAGTGAACTGGAGAGTTTGGTCTCCGAGCAAATTGAGGCCATAAATTGATGACAAACCGGAGAGTCCTATTTAAATACTGTTACCATTTTAAGCAGTGACCAGAAATGTCACCCTTGTAAGGTCACTTTCTTTTTCTGAGATTCTTGCAATATTTCAAGGGTCTTCAAAGTGAAGTCAAAGTGAAAGTCGCTCAGTTGTATCCGACTCTTTGTGACCCCATGGACTATAGTACATGGAATTCTCCAGGCCAGAATACTGGAGTGGGTAGCCTTCCCCTTCTCCAGAGGATCTTCCCAATCCGGGGATCAAACCCAGGGGTCTCCCGCACTGCAGGCAGATTCTTAACCAGCTGAGCCACAAGGGAAGCCTACTGTCACAAAATTGTGAGAGGCAACACCTTGGTACCTATCATTCATGCACGGACCACTGCAAGATCGAATTCACTTCCTACAGCTACGCAGTGAGTCAAAAGGAAAGTTTATGCTCCTCCTATGAGAACCACTTCTGGAAAGATAAGGATGGTGAAGGTCTCCACCAGCTCTGACCCAAACTGTCATTTTCAAAAAGACTGTCTGCACACCAAGTCTGCAGAGGAATAGTCTTCTATTCCATTTTTTCCATCCAAACAGGATGGTTTTTCTAGCATGATTATTTCTTTTAAAGGCAATGCAGAGACTTCCCTGATTGTTCAGTGGCTAAGACTCCATGCTCCCAGTGCAGGGGGCCCAGATTTGATCCCTGATGAGGAACTCGATTCCACAAGCTGCAACCAAGAGTTTGCTTGTCGTAACTAAAGATTCAACATGTTGTGACTAAAGAGCCTGCAAGCCACAACTAAGAGCCTGGTGCAGCCAAATAAAAAAATAATTTTTTTAATGCAATGTGGGGGTGAGGAAGGGACAAGGTGGGTCCTACTGATTCCAGAAACTGACAAAATTGTGGTGCCAGGGAGTCATTTCAATCAAGACTTGAATTCCTTAATTTACCTAATGAACACCTGTAGATTGGTGGATTCCTCAGAGAACAGGCCCCACATCTAGCCTACTGTGCTGTGAGTCTAGGGCTAGACATGGTGACTGATATGCAGGCATAGAAACTGAGCCCCACGAAGGGACTGGAAATGTAAACAACTTTTCCTCCCATCCTGAGCAGGTTGAGCAGATAGCTTTTCTTCTGTTAGGTGGAAAGCTCAACCACTCAGCTCTAGAGCACAGACCACCAGGATGGATGACTGCTGCACCCTCAAGTTTGGTTCATCTGTAAGAATTAGAGCCCTAAAAGCCAAAAATGACCCAGCCAGGATCTTAGCACACCCAAGAAATGACAGATAGGCCAATAGCACTGAGTGGAACATGACAGATGCTGCAGGGAGGCGGGCTATAGATGGAGTCAGAGATTGAAGAACGTTATGTTAAGAATGAGAGATCCTCGTTCTATTATTTGAGTTAAGTTATTGGAAGATATGTGGGGATTAAAGATATCAAGGACAGTTATCATGGATACTATCAAATTTATGGTCAACAGGTAAAACTTTGCCAAGAGACTTCTTTCTAGTTCTTGGCCACCAAAAATAAACCTGAGAATTAGGCAAAGTAGTTTTGGAAAAGACCTCAGAGTTCCTCCAGACTTACGGATGAGGAAGTAGAGGTAAAAGTTTTAAAAAAAAAGGCACAATGACTTGCTCAACCTCACACCAAAAGTAGGCAACAATGACGGCTATAGTCAGACTACTTGATTTTCAGATGAAAGGACGTCTTCACCATCCAGAGGGGGCTCCTGGCACTACAGGGGCCACTTGGACCTAGATAACTCTAGGTAACTCTCCCTACATAGGAATGAGACAAGGGAATCAGAAAGGTAAAATATATTTACATGGTCATGTTTTGTCTACAGGGAAGGAGAAGTAAAACCCATATCCACTCTATGCTTATAAGAAAAGAGGCCTTAATGTCAGACAGATCCAGACTTTAGTATTTCTTCCATATACTTTCAGCTATGTGTGTGTGTATGTGTGTGTGTGTGTGTGTGTGTGTGTGCGTGTGTGTGTGCTTGGTCATTCAGTCATGTCTGACTCTTTGTGACCTCATGGACTGTAGTCCCCTAGGTTCCTTTGTCCATGGGGATTCTCTGGGCAAAAATACTGGAGTGGGTTGCCATGCCCTCCTCTTCAGCTGTGTGACTGGGAGACAAATCACTTGATCATTTTAGGTCTCACTAACTCACTTGCATAATGAGAATAATAACTGTATCTAATTGAAAGGTTTTGGAGAGGGCTAAATAAGATAATGCTTATGCAACATTTAGCACTGTGCCTGGCAAAGAACATATGAGCTGTCATTATTACAGGCAGACCTCATTTTATTTTGCTCCACTTCATTGTACTTTGCAGCTATTGCACTTTTTATAAATTGAAGTTCTGTGGCAGCCCTGCATTGAGCAAGTCTATAGGTGCCATTTTTCCAGTGGCATGTGCTCATTTTGTGTGTCTGTATCACATTTTGGTAATTCTTGCAATCTTTCAAACTTTTTCATTATTATCATATTTCTTATGATCTGTTATCAGTCATACTATTCATACTACTATGCGTCACTGAAAGTTCAGATGTTGGTTGGCATTTTTTAGCAATAACACATTTTTTAATTAATGTACATATGTTTCTTTAGATGTAATGCTGTATGTATGTGTGTGTGTGTGTGTGTGTGTGTGTGTGTGTCTGTGTGTGTCTGTGTTGTCTGTTTGTTGGTCGCTCAGTTATGTCCAACTTTTGCAACCCAATGGACTGCAGCCCACCAGGCTCCCCTGTCCATGGACTTCTCCAAGCAAGAACACTGGAATGGGTTGCTGTTTCCTTCTCCAGATGTAATGCTGCTGCCAAGTCGCTTCAGTCGTGTCCGACTCTATGCGGCCCCATAGATGGCAGCCCACCAGGCTCCCCCATCCCTGGGATTCTCCAGGCAAGAACACTGGAGTGGGTTGCCATTTCCTTCTCCAATGCATGAAAGTGAAAAGAGAAAGTGAAGTCGCTCAGTCGTGTCCAACTCTTAGTGACCCCAGGGACTGCAGCCTACCAGGCTCCTCCATCCATGGGATTTTCCAGGCAAGAGTACTGGAGTTGGGTGCCATTGCCTTCTCCAGATGTAATGCTACTGCATACTTAATGGACTACAGTATAACATAAACATAATCTTTATACCCACAAGTTAAAATATTAGTGTGACTCACTTTATTATGATATTTACTCTACTTTAGTGGTCTGGAACCCAACCCACAACATCTCTGAGATATGCCTGTAGAAAACAGTAGGCCTAAATCCAACTGTAGGAAAAAAATATATTAAATATTAGTGGAATACACATCCCAATTAAAAAGTAGGACTTGTCATAATGGACTAAAAAAAAGAAAGCAACACTGTCTACTAGAGATGCACAGTAAATATAAAGAGAGATGGGTTGTGACCAAATGTAAAGTAAAATAATGAAAATAGGTACACCATTCAAAAAGAAAGCATTCTAAGGCCAAGTTGCAGTAACATCAGATCAAGTTGACTTCATAATGATAGAAGTATCAATTTATTAGGAAGACATAACAATTATACATGTGTATGAAGGCAATGGCACCCTACCCCAGTACTCTTGCCTGGAAAATCCTGTGGACGGAGGACCCTGGTGGGCCACAGTCCATGGGGTCGCTAAGAGTCGGACATGACTGAGCGACTTCACTTTCACTTTTCACTTTCATGCATTGTAGAAGGAAATGGCAACCCACTCCAGTGTTCTTGCCTGGAGAATCCCAGGACAGTGGAGCCTGGTGGCCTGCCGTCTATGGGGTCTCACAGAGTCGGACACGACTGAAGCGACTTAGCAGCAGCAGCAGCAGCATGCACCTAATGGTGAGCAACTTCACTTTCACTTTTCACTTTCATGCATTGGAGAAGGAAATGGCAACCCACTCCAGCATTCTTGCCTGGAGAATCCCAGGGAAGGCGGAGCCTGGTGGGCTGCCGTCTATGGGGTTGCACAGAGCTGGATACAACTGACACGACTTAGCAGCAGCAGCAGTGGCTCAGTGGTAAAGAATCTGCCTGCAAAGCAGGAGGCCCAGGTTTGACCCCTGGGTTGGGAAGAGCATGGCAACCCAGTCCAGTGCTCTTGCCTGGAGAATGGGACAGAGGAGCCTGGCGGGCTGCTGTCCACAAGGTCGCACGGAGTCAGACATGACTGAGTGACTAAGCAGCAGCAGCACCATGCACCTAGGAACAAGAGCTTCCAAACATACAAAATGAAGGAGATGCGACATTTTATTGTCTCTCATTTTATTATGAGAAAAAAGGTGATAGGAAGTGTTGATGGCAGGTGGAGGGGGACACTGTGTTTAGGTAAGCACAGGGGAAAACCTGGCTCATTTCTTATAACCACTATGAACAATTCCTATGTTCTTAGCCTCTCTTTGATATGATTTTCACAACAACCTGGGCATCATGCAGAAATATTTCACTGGAGTATGAGAATAATTGTATATGTTGCTAACTAGTAATTTTATGACTTTGGAATCAACAGACGTTCTTGAGATCTTTGAGAACTTGCTCTGTGCCTGCCAATTGTGCCGCATACTACAAACTCTCTGACTTCAAAAAGCTTAAAATACATTTCAGGAGGTAAGTAGGAAAGACAAAAAAGCAATTCCTAACAATACAAGGCATAACTGAAGTTTCAAATAACCAGTGCAGATATACAGTAACCTATGTAAAAGGGTATTCAAGAACAGGAAGAATTTGGAAAGAAATAGGTAAGGGAGAAGGAAATGGCAACCCACTCCAGTGTTCTTGCCTGGAGAATCCCAGGGGCGGGGGAGCCTGGTGGGCTTCCGTCTATGGGGTCGCACAGAGTCAGACATGACTGAAGCGACTTAGCAGCAGCAGCAGCAGCAGGTAAGGTATTCAAGGGGAGCTTGTGTTGTAAGCAAAGTTTCAAAAGCAATGATCCTGACTCCCCAGGAAACAAAGAGCGTATCAGACTGGCTGGAAGGGAGCTTCGTCTAATAACCCTGCCCTCCAGATGAACGAAACAGATCAAGACAACGGTTATTGTTGGCCCCGTCTTTTGCCATTCAAAAAACAATGCACACGTTTGGATTAAAGCTCTGCAAACAATGGTCAGGGACTGTGGGCCAGATGTACCCTGCAGGAGGTGGGAAGAAAGCAGAAATCCCTCTTCATTTCATGCAGGGAAGATACGTTTTTTTTATGCCAAGCAGAGCCCCTCAAATGGTGTGAGAAAGCCAAGGTCTCTGTGGTTGGTGTGATGGATTACCCAGGCAGGGGAGGACAGAAGCACTCTTAACTTCTCTCTGAAACAAAGGAGAATGATTTGCCCCCAAGAAGAAGCAGGCCAGGGATAAGGATTAAGTGGCGATTTAAGGAAGTGAATGAATGGTATCACCCTGAGCCATCCTCTGGAGTTCATTCTCTTACTTGAGGTTCCCTCGGCATTTCTGTACACCCCTGGCCTCTCCAGAAGGCACTTGCTCAGGTAACATCTCGGGATTTTCCTTCTCATTCTTTCGGGTATGGATGCCTCACCACTGCATAATGACTAGCTGCACAAAGTCAGGGGCTGCCTCCTCTTCCCCTTCAGGTGTCCCTAAGGTATGAGACCCTCAGTGCCATGGACTAGTGCATGAAAGTCAAAGTGTCAGTCGCTCAGTCCTGTCTGACTCTTTGCAGCCCCACAGACTGTAGGCCACCAGGCTCCTCTGTCCATGGGATTTTCCAGGCAAGAATACTAGAGTGGGTTGCCATCGCCTTCCCCAGGGAGATCTTCTCGACCCAGGGATCGAACCAGGGTCTCTCTTATTGCAGGCAGATTCTTTACTGTCTGAGCCACCAGGGAAGTCCTGAATGAATGCATAATTAATGCCAATTAATGAATCTGGAGAGAATTGCCTATCCTGCAGTTTTTACTACCCGGCCTGCACGTGTAGGCAGACTGGTTATGGGCTGAGATAACCCACTGGTCAACTGGGGCTCTCAGAGAGGTGTCTGCTGATAAACTGGCCCCTGCTGTGTTGTTTCGTGTCTGACTCTGAAAGCACAACCGCTTCCTCCTATCTCACTACAGAAATTCCATGGTGCAAAAGAGCGGGCCTAGCCTTGAGGCCCAGCTCTAAAAAAAGTAAATAGCAGCACCAGAGGAGGTTATAGGTCAAAGTGTTGCCAACCTGGGTCTTGGATTCTTTAACCAATAGAAATTGATAAGAGGCCAGATGAGCAATTGAGGCAAGGCTTTATTGGGTCTCAGGAGGGAGAGAAAACAAGTAACAGATTCCTTTGTTCACTCCCCTAGGCAGAGGGTGAGCTTGTTCCTTAAATGGGCTGAGTTGGGGCTGGGTGGGTGGCTCTGGCCAGAGGAGGGGCTTAGGTGGTCTGCCCACCTCCTTGGTGGTGCAGCGTACAGGGTTCATGGGCAGTACCCTGCTTTTGCTCCTGACACTTCAGAAATGGCAGTTGAATTTTGGTCTTTTTGTATCTTATTGTTCATAATTTGCCCCAACTTTGCATGCATACAGTTATTTTTATTCCCTTATAGTTTCTTTGCATTCTGTGGCTGAAGGAGACATTTGTCCAGGTACAAGCACTGCGGTAAAGGGTCCCTGGTTCCAGCCTGTCTCAAAAACGTTCAGTTCAGTTCAGTCGCTCAGTCATCTCTGACTCTTTGCGACCCCTGGACTACAGCTCGCCAGGCCTCCCTGTCCATCACCAACTCCCAGTATTTACTCAAACTCATGTCCACTGAGTTGGTGATGCCATCCAACCATCTCATCTTCTGTCATCCCCTTCTCCTCCCATCTTCAATCTTTCCCAGCATCAGGGCCTTTTCAAATGAGTCAGTTCTCATCAGGTGGCCAAAGTGTTGGAGTTTCAGCTTCAGCATCAGTCCTTCCAATGAATATTCAGGACTGATTTCCTTTAAGATGGACTGGTTGGATCTCCTTGCAATCCAAGGGACTCTCAAGAGTCTTCTCCAATACCACAGCTCAAAAGCAACAATTCCTCAAATCTTCGAATTGATTCAAAGAATTGACACAGTCCCAATCAATTAGATTTGGACTGTGTCAATTCTTCAAAAGCATTAGTATGTAAAAAAGAAATCACCATGCAAGGAAAGGTAGCTAAGCAAAAAATATGCATTTAACTATGCAACTTTCAAAAGATAAGTTCTAATCTATCATTTGAACATGACAGCTACAGTAATGACTGTCTACATACAAAAGCACCAAGCTAGGGGCTGGTATTGTTGTTTAGTTGCTAAGTCATGTCTGATTCTTTTGCAGCCGCATGGACTGTAACCCACCAGGCTCCTCTGTCCATAGGATTTTCCAGGCAAGAATACTAAAGTGTGTTGCCATTTCCTTCTCCAGGGCATCTTCCTGATGCAGGGGTCAAACCCACATCTCCTGCACTGGCAGGAGGATTCTTTGTCATTGAGCCACCAGGGAAGCCCTAGAGGGGTTGGTATGCTGCTGCTGCTGCTAAGTCGCTTCAGTCGTGTCCGACTCTGTGCGGCCCCATAAACGGCAGCCCACCAGGCTCCACCGTCCCTGGGGTTCTCCAGGCAAGAACACTGGAGTGGGCTGCCATTTCCTTCTCCAATGTATAAAAGTGAAAAGTGAAAGTGAAGTCGCTCAGTCGTGTCCGACTCTTAGCGACCCCATGGACTGCAGCCTACCAGGCTCCTCTGTCCATGGGATTTTGGTAGAGGAAGCTGCTAAAAACTCAACACTGGACTTTGGAAACAGAATGGAATTGGCCTTCTAGGCCTGGCCATACGTCAGACTAAGAAGGTTTTAACAAAAGTGTGTTTAAATGCATAGGTGAGCTCCCAAGAAAGAGTGAAATTCTCATTGCCCAAAAATGCAGTGGAAAATTAAAAACAAAACCAGAAAACATGAGCTAATAACATTGTCCCTTCTCTAGGGGAGAGATTGGAAGAACGAGCATAATACGACATGGTGATACAGGGCAGGGGTTCTCAAACTGTAATGTGCACATGAATCACCTGGGATCTTGTTAAAATGAAAATTCAGACTCTACAGATCTGGCTGATGCTGAGATTCTGTGTTTCTAATGACCTCCAAGATACTGCTGGAGGTCCCTGCTGCAGCACCGGCTTTTAAAGTAAGCATTTAGCTTGTGTATTAGATCTCAACTAGGCTTTGTGCCTGACAGAGATATGGAGCTGGGAACTTAAATTCCTGCATTACGATAGGACCCTAATAGAGCGCCCTCCTCAGGTAAAAGACTAGAAAACTTTATCCATCAGTACCACAATATTACGGGAATGTTTTTCTGTTTCTGGCTGGACTCTGGGTGGGGAAATAAAGTCTCTCCAGAAAAACAAGAACTCTAGCTTGTGTCTTACATGGATGAGGGATTCAGATTTATTTGTATAACCTGCTGCTGCTGCTGCTAAGTCACTTCAGTCATGTCCGACTCTGTGCAATCCCATTGACAGCAGCCCACCAGGCTCCCCTGTCCCTGGGATTCTCCAGGCAAGAACACTGGAGTGGGTTGCCATTTCCTTCTCCAATGCATGAAAGTGAAAAGTGAAAGTGAAGTCGCTCAGTTGTGTCCAACTCTTAGCCACCCCTTGGACTGCAGCCTACCAGGCTCCTCTGTCCATGGGATTTTCCAGGCAAGAGTACTGGAGTTGGGTGCCATTGCCTTCTCTGCTGTATAACCTAGAAAAGCCTAAATTCAGGAATTAATGTAAAAACATAGTCCTGGGCCAATGATACCCAGAGTCTTCAGCAGAAACAGAGCAACCATGAAAGAGATGTTCTCAAAATCCATGCCACAAGAGCTTTTCACAATCTTCATCAGAAATTTAAAATTTTTAAAACACTGATAAGGAAACAACCCACCAATTTTGAGAATGAGAAAACAAAATGGAGAATTAGGTGTTACAGAACAGAACAGCAATCTGAAAGAGAATCTAAAAGAAATATCTGAAGTGACTAAATACAGACCCCTCCCTATAATGCCAAAACTCCAAGAAAATATTAGGCATCAAGAAAAACGGGAGAATATTTGAAATGTTTTTCTTAAAAGGAACAAATGTCATCATTAAGATTAAAATGCAATGTACAGTTTAACTGAAGATTAGCAAAACTGAAGAGAGACTATGTGAATTGTAAAATAGGTCCCTACAATTTGTAGCTGGGAAGTAGATACACACAGATTAGCTACTATGAAGCCAGAGATAAAGAGGTAGAAACTATTAGAGTGTTACAAGAAATAAGAGAAAAGAAGGACCAACATTTCATTTACGTTTTGAGAGAATAGATAAGGATTCATATATGAAGATATGAAGGCATCAGTCTCAAACAGAACAGAGGAAAATAAACCTACACCAACCAAGATGACTTAGGGTGAAGCTACAGAACACACACACACACACACACACACATTTTTTAAAAACTAAAGCACAGCTGAAGGAAGAAGTGAAAGAGGAAAAGAAAAACCAAAGGGAAGAGAAGAAAAACAATGAGAGAGAAAGACAGATTATGCAAAGGACAACAATTAGCCTGGTAAAAAGCTGTTCCCTGGCTGCAGAAGATGCTGGAAGACGGCAAAATATTTCCACATGCCTCAGGACCATTGTTTTAATCTAGAGTCTATACAGGGCTAAGGCACCAAACAAAAGTAGGGATGAAATAAAGATGTAGTCAGACAAAGACTGGAAGACTATAGCTAATCACGGCCCCTCAAGGAAAAGGGCGAATTTTGAGAAGGAGATTAAACCCAAACGGAAGAAGCTAAGTCCAAACAGAGCTGAGATCTGAATCAATGACAACATAACAACAGGTGGGTGAGATAAGGGTAAGGGGAGTCCGGGGGCATTTCTGGGGAAAGAAATTGCTGAAATGCACCCAATAAAGATTAGAAAAAGCAGATGCTATCTCCCCTTTCTCTGTTCTTTCTTTTTTTTCAGTCTACTTTTCACTACCTGCCATTATACACTTTGTTTCTTCACTTTCTCTCCTACTAGAATCTAAACTCCCCAAAGGTGGGGACTTTATATCTGTGCTATATCCTCTAGCACAGAACTGATGCTCATGTTTTACTGAGAACAAGATAAAGAACCAGGTTGTGCAGAAAGCCTCCAAATGTGTGGGGTCGAGACTTTCTTCTTTCAGGAACAGGGGGAATGGGGTCAAGATGTAACTAGCATTTGTGAACATCTCTCAGGTTCTGGGCTCCACATGACTCCTGTCTTCTCGTTGTACGTGGACTGTGAGATAAGAAAAACCATATGCCCGTGAGGTGCTTCCCAGGTGGCGTTAGTAGAAAAGAGCCTGCCTGACAATGCGAGAGACTTAAGAGAAGCGGGTTCAACTCCTGGGTCGGGAAGATCCCTTAGAGGAGGAAATGAAACCCACTCCAGTATAGGGTTGCATAGAGTTGGACACGCCTGAAATAACTTGGGACACACACACACACACACACACACACACACGCTGGCGAGCAAAACTAACTGGTCTTTCATTCTGATTTAAAACCCAAGCTGAGCATTTTTTATCTGCGTTTAGTGTTTATAGACATTTCTGCCTGTTTCCAAGGGAGACACAGGCTGTGATCTTACATCTAATGTAATATCCTTTCTGACCGGGGCAGTAAAGATCCTGTTTTGTATTCTGGGGGAAGCTTTCACACTCTGGATATAGCCACACTCAATACCACCCAGTGACCCAGTAATTCTAGTTCTCAAACGCCTACCTGTGTAGACCCCAGGCCACAGGAACCCTGAAATTCCGGTTCTAACAATGAATCACTGGAAATCAAGAGGCCCCATCTTGAGCTCACAGGCAGCCCTGCCTCCTTGTCAACAGGCTTCCCGTTCTTTGTGCTCTCAGCTGCACCTAAGGACACCCTCCTTAGGCCCCCTAAGGTCTGCTGCTGGGTGTCACAGCCAGAGAGACTCTCCAGTTCTAACCACCTCCCCGACCCCACCCTCACCAACAGCCCTACAGCCCACATGAGGTGCACACTGACCAGACAGCTGCTCTGATGAACAGGGTCGGACACTGTGTCCTCACTCGAGTCCTGACAACAGGGGATGACCCCGTAAACACAACCGAAGGCAAAGAGCAAGAACACATTCCCTTCCTCGATCACAGCAAACACAGCTATGCACCTGTTCTTTGAACACCTTCAAGAACAGGTGCAGTAGCTGGCCAGCCTGCCACACAGAAAAGTCACTAGTTAGCCATCTATAGACAAGATGACGTGGAATAATCCTGAGAAGCACACAAAGCGTGGCCAGTGCTGTCGCGGCCCCCAGCATGCTCTCTCCTTTCCAGTGGAATCACATTTGCTGCCCCTCTCACGCCTCTTCCAGGACCTGCAGTCTCACCTCCTCCACTTGCTTCCTTCCTGGAGTAGAAACAAGTAGAAACAAGCTGAAAATCAAACAAGCAATTTCCTCTTCAGCATCTTCTTTCTCTGTTTTCTCACCTTCCTTGAGCCCCTGCCAAAGTGTCTCTTGCTTCTAAACATCTAATTGCTCTCCTGACAACCCCCAAAACAGCCCAACATCATATGTTAAGGGTTCTTTCTCAGTCCTTCTAAAATGTCAATGGATAAGTCTTTTCTCCTAGATAGTAAGCGCCATTGGAGAAGGAAATGGCAACCCGTCCCTGTATTTTTGCCTGGAGAATCCCATGGACAGAAGAGCCTGGCAGGCCACAGTCCATGGGGTGGCAAAGAGTCAAACACGACTAAGTGACTAACACACACACACAGTAAGCTCCATGAGTTGAAGGAGTACTAGTACCACGCTGACTTGCCTTGCTGACCCAGAGCATTGTCCACATTTGATGCCCAATAATTGCTAGAAGGATGGGAGGCTGGTTTGGAAAATGATATCATTGCATATAGCATTCTTTCCAAGGAGTGGATCTCTGACCTTATGAACCTTGGAGAATTTTTAAGGGATCTGATTTCAGACCCACTTGGAGGATGTCAAGGCAATGTGATTTCAAGACTGTCAGCCCACAGTCCCTAGGTTGATCAAACTGGCTGAGCCAGACCCCCCTTTCCTCTCTCACTGAGTGTATTCAAGAAGTGGTTCTGCTGTCACTTGCGGCCACCTCTTCTTGCCCACAGTTCACCAGCCCACTAATGGAGGTCACAAGAGATGCTACCAGATTCAGAGAAAAGGGAAATGCCAGCTTGCACCTTCTTCCACGTTCTGAAGAAGATGGGAAGTTGGAAAGTACCTCATGTTTTCTCAACACCAACTAGAGTAAGTGGGTAAAGGTAAGGAGACACAGACTCCAATTCTGATGAGCTTTCACTCGCATTTTGCAAGATTAAAACCACAAAATAATTTACGAACCATACAGACAACTTGTAACCAGCACAGTAAGAACAACAGATGGTAGAGAGCAGGGCTGACAGGACAGTTAGGGAGAGCTTCGTGGAGGGAGTGGGGTTGGGCACTTGTTCCTGTGTTCTGTGGACTCTGGTGGCAATTTCCAGTCTCTGACCCTACATAAAGCCACTAATCAGACTCTTGCAGGGATCGTTTAGAAGGTCCTAAAGGAGGGAAGAATGTTACAAATACTACAGACACTTTCTATGTCCTTCCAAAGGCCCAGAGGATGGGGAAGGGGCACCTGCCATGCTGTTCAATGGAGAAGAGGGGCCAGTCTCTCCTATGATGTGGAGACCTGGGCTTTCTGCACGCAAGAGACAAAGCAGGAGGGCCGCCTGTGATAAGAACTGATTTCTTCCTGAATCCAGCCATCCGTGTTTTGGGTGACGGTTTCCATTTAAACGAGAACTCCCCTGGTATGAAAGCAGCGCTGGTACGCGCACCCGGTCTGCGGGCTGCGCTGGAGTTCGCACACACACGGGAAACGGACTGACATGTGAGGATGTCTCTGGTGATAGCGAAGGTTATATTTAGTCCGGAGCGTGAGTAAACACAGGGCCGCCTGCAATATGTATGAAGGGAGCTCCAGGAACAAACACAACTGCAGGGGCAGTGAACATAAAAGAGCAAAGTGCAGGACTGGAAAGAATAAACACACATGGGCTCCAGCTCCTAGATACGATGGGGCAGGTGGGGCCCGTCACTGAGGGCAGGGCTGACAGAAATGAGGGTGACCGCAGGGAGGCCCCTCTTCATTGTCTAGTGCTCAAACAGTGAGAAAGGATCTCCCAGAAAGTGCCTTCACGAAGCACCCGCATTGCAGCTCCTTTACCTCTCAAGGGCAGCGGGGACTTAAGGAACAGCCTCTAAATCCGGAAGAAGTCGCATCACCTGGCCCCAGTGCCTTCATCTATAAGATGAGGGCTTTGAGTCACACAATACCACCAATTGCTGGCCAGCTTCAGGATTTTTCCAGCGCACCTTGCTAAATGCCTGGAAACACCTTATTTATGTTCCAAACATAACGAGATTCAATTGTTATCTTGATCACATCCTCTAAGAGATCAGTTGAGCAAAAAGCACATTTTTTTTTTTTTTTTTTAAAGGACTGGAGTTGATCCACTTTAAAGTTTAACAGCCCAAGTGCTGTTTCCCTCTAGGAAATTTGACACTGTGTAGCAGGACATGAGGCTGGCAGCCAACACAGAACATTTGAGCAAATTAGAAAAAATGAGCCCCCTCCAGGTAGGCAGAGTTCTGAGGGCCTCCCAGATGGTAAGGGGCAGGCCAGCTGCACTTGTTTGCTCCGCATCCCACCCTTTACACACCACACACACGTGTGTGCATACACACATCCTGGCTGGCACTTCAGTCCCAGCAGAATCGGGAAAAATTGCTGCTTCTCCAGCAATCGAGCAGCAGGCTGCCACTAACACACAAAGTCAGGAAGGGTATGTTTGGATTCCTGATTCTTTTCCCAGCAATGATTGTATCCTGTTCACCTCCACTGTAGCAGTCTTCTAGGAATCTTCTACTTTCTTTTTCACACACCAAGCTTTCTCTCTGATATATGTAATTACTCGGGTAACACACAGATTCACAACACACTGCAGGTTTTTTATTCACTACTCAAAACTGTAAACTCCTTAAAGGCAAGGAGGGACAGAGTTTATCTGTAGAAAATTCTTGATCCATACATAGTGGGTATTCAGTAAATATTGTTGAATGAATAAATGAATGACTAAATGAATGAAAAACAGTCTCATGGTGGTTCCGAACTGCTTTTGAATCATGGAGTTTTCTGAAATCTGATAGAAGCCAGGGACATTTCCCCAAAATGCACAGGTATAAACATACACAATTTTGCCTGTTGTTTGGGAGGATCACCACTCTCAGGCAGAAAAGATTTTAGATTTTAAGCCAGGATGAAAACTGTGAGTCCTTTCTAAAAAAAAAAAAAAAAAAAAGCGGAAATGAAACTAGAATCTGACACTCATTGAAAACCTAAGGCTTTGACTTGTAATTGTCTTTAATCCTCAAAACAAACCATTGAAATAGTCATGATGATCTCTATTCTCTACAGGTGAGGAAAATTAGGTTTAAGTAGCTTCTCTGCTATACAAATCAGACCCAGTATTCAATCCAAGTCTGTTTTATTCCCAAACTTGTGTTCTCTTGACTCTATCATCTGCCTCCAAATATCACAGACTCTCGGGATTCCTGATACAATTTCCATTTATTGTGTTTTGATGGATGAAGCCCTCTAAAAAACTATGATCTAAACTGAGTAAAAAAGACATACATTTTATATGTAGTCATATACTTGGATTCGACGCAATAAATGATCTCTATGGAGTTCTAGAATAATCCATAAAAATGAATTCTAAGTGTATCTTGCACATTGTATTAATATCTTGCTTGGATTTTTAGACTAATGGTTAAAACAAAATGCCTGGGCTGGCGTACTGGGACGACCCAGAGGGATGGTATGGGGAGGGAGGAGGGAGGAGGGTTCAGGATGGGGAACACATGTATACTTGTGGCAGATCCATTTTGATGTATGGCAAAAGCAATACAATATGTTAAGCAAAATAAAATTTAATTTAAAAAATAAAGAGAAAAAAAAATGAAACCAGTGTCTTAACTAAAGAGAACCTCCCTTGTAGGCACAGAATGTTCTGCTTCCTACATCCCTCCCCCAACCCCCAGTCTGAGAAGAAAGCAAAGCATAAAACAAGTGTCTTGACTTTAGCATCCGCTGGCTTAGTCTTACACTGTGGTTATAAACACAAACTTGAGAGTCAGAAAGACCTAGGTTTAGGTTCTGCCAGGTAATGGTAAAGAACCTGCCTGCCAATGCAGGAGACATGAGACACGGGTTCGATTCCTGGACTGGGAAGATCCCCTGGAGGAAGGCATGACAGCCCCCTCCAGGATTCTTGCCTGGAGAATCCCATGGACAGAGGAGCCTGGCTGGCTGCAGTCCACAGTGTTGCATAGAGTCAGACATGACTGAAACGACTTAGCATGCACACACTTTGTTAGTAGGTCAGAGACCTTGGGCAAGTTATTCAATTTCAGAAAGTCTCAGGTGCTTCTTCTATACATGAGGCTAAATCATAGTGCCTACCTCACTACCTCGGAAGGTTTGTTGGAGGGATTAATAAATAAGGTGCTTAAAAATTCTTAGCACAATGCCTGGAGAAGGAAATAGCAACCCACTCCTGTATTCTTGCCAGGGACAGAGGAGCCTAGTGGGCTGCTGTCTATGCGGTGGCACAGAGTTGGACACAATTGAAGTGAGTTAGCAGCGGCGGCAACAGCAGCAGCAGCAGCAGCAGCAGCGCAATGCCTAGACTATGGGAAATATATACTAAACGTTAGTGATTCTTTTCCTTTGTCGCCATCTTTGTCTATGTCCGCATTATCCTACAGTAATCTTACATGAACAGAATGATGGCCTGGAGGTCCAACAGACCTGGCAGTTCTTTAGAAAACTAAACATAAATTTACCACATGACTGAGAAATTTTACTCCTAGTTGTCTACTCAAATGTATGTATGTCTACATAAATACTAGTATTTATGGTTCAGAGTAACATTATTTATCAGAGCCAAAAAATGGGAATAAGCCAAAGGTCCATCAACAGCTCAATGGATAAGCTAACTGGTATATCATATAATGGAATACTGCTCAGCCGTAAAGAAGGATGAATGACCAATACGTGACACAATACAGATAACTCTCAAAATAAATATGCTGAAAGACTTCCATGGTGGTCCAGTGGCTAAGACTCCGCACACCCAATGCAGGGGTCCCAGGTTCAATTCTTGGTCAGGGGACTAGATCCCACATGCCACAACTAAAAAGATCCTGTGTGCCACAACTAAGACCTGGCACAAACAACAACAAAAAAAGTAAATAAATATGCTTTTTAAGTATGCTGAAAGAAGCCACATGCAGAAATACATATTGTAGGAGTATTTATTGAAAATTCTAGAAAATTCAAGCTAATTGGCACTTGAAGCAGGGGCTAAGGGAAGGAGAGAGGACAAGAAAACTTTGGGGAGAATAAATATGCTCACTATATTGTGATGATGATTTTCTGGGTACACACATATGTCAAAACTCAGCAAGCTATATATTTTAAATATGTGCAGCTTATTGCCAATTATACCTCAATGAAGCTATTTAAAAATGTTTTAAAGTCCCCTACAATGGCTTTCATTGCTTTCCTAACAAAATCCATGCTCTTTACTGTGTATTCAGTCCAGTTCAGTTCAGTTGCTCAGTCATGTCTGACTCTGTGACCCCATGAATCACAGCACACCAGGCCTCCCTGTCCATTACCAACTCACAGAGTTCACCCAAACTCATGTCCATCAGGTCAGTGATGCCATACAGCCATCTCATCCTCTGTTGTCCCCTTCTCCTCCTGCCCACAATCCCTCCCAGCATCAGGGTCTTTTCCAATGAGTCAACTCTTTGCATGAGGTGGCCAAAGTACTGGAGTTTCAGCCTCAGCATCAGTCCTTCCAATGAACACCCAGGACTGGTCTCCTTTAGGATGGACTGGTTGGATCTCCTTGCAGTCCAAGGGACTCTCAAGAGTCCTCTCCAACACCACAGTTCAAAAGCATCAATTCTTCAGCACTCAGCTTTCTTCACAGTCCAACTCTCACATCCATACATGACTACTGGAAAAACCATAGCCTTGACTAGACAGACCTTTGTTGGCAAAGGAATGTCTCTGCTTTTGAATATGCTATCTAGGTTGGTCATAATTTTCCTTCCAAGGAGTATGGGTCTTTTAATTTCATGGCTGCAATCACCATCCGCCATGATTTAGGAGCCCAAAAAATAAAGTCTCTCACTGCTTCAATTATTTCCTCAATCCATTTGCCATGAAATGATGGGACCAGATGCCATGATCTTCATTTTCTGAATGTTGAGCTTTAAGTCAACTTTTTCACTCTCCACTTTCACTTTCATCAAGAGGCTTTTTAGTTCCTCTTCACTTTCTGCCATAAGGGTGGTGTCATCTGCATATCT
Organism: Tragelaphus eurycerus; assembly: GCA_935064755.1. Classification (NCBI taxonomy): domain Eukaryota; kingdom Metazoa; phylum Chordata; class Mammalia; order Artiodactyla; family Bovidae; genus Tragelaphus; species Tragelaphus eurycerus. The sequence goes on along the minus strand of CAKXYN010000034.1, from coordinate 1,279,909 downwards.
GAGGTTATTGATATTTCTCCTGGCAATCTTGATTCCAGCTTGTGCTTCTTCCAGCCCGTTGTTTCTCATAATGTACTCTGCATATAAGTTAAATAAGCAGGGTGACAATATACAGCCTTGACGTACTCCTTCTCCTATTTGGAACCAGTCTGTTGTTCCATGTCCAGTTCTAACTGTTGCTTCCTGACCTGCATATAGGTTTCTCAAGAGGAGTATTAGGTATTGCTTATTTCTTCTCTCTTTTTTTGAAATCTCCCTTCTTACTAAACGTAAGAAAGACTTTCTTCTGGGGAGAAGCCAGTTGTGTTTGGTTCACCATTGGATTCCTCAGGTCCCCGTACAGTGCCTGCTCCAAAGGCAAACTGTTTACAAGTGAAGAAGGAACGGAAAATCATTAAAGGCCAAAAGTGACGGTCACTTAGTCATGTCCGATTCTCTGCAATCCCATGGACTGTAGCCTGCCAGGCTCCTCAGGGAATTCTCCAGGCAGAACACTGGAGTGGGTTGTCATTTCCTTCTTGAAAAGGTCAAAAAGTAATATGGAAAATATGTATCTACTCTACTCTACTCTACTCTAGTATACTATACTCTACCAGTGGAGGGAGAAAGAGCCATGTGATTGAATTGTCATAAAAGATTTCATGTGGAGAGAAAGCATGAAGTGTCCCCAAGGACGGGAGGGTGTAAACAGTAAGAGAGGAAAAAGGTACCTCCAGGGGGAGCAACAGATGGAGCCAAGGCACAGACGTGATGGGGCCACAGGTAGGAGCAGGAGGCTTGTCTAGATTGGGGGCACCCTAATTCCCATCCCAAAGGCGGTATTCAGGACATGCAAGATGGACTGGTGAGACCGAAGGAAACAGACTGCAGCCCTCAGACAGAGAATGGCAACAGAGGGACAGGACAGGCACTTCAAGGACAAAATGCACAGGGCTTTGGGTTCGCTCAGGGATCCTCTCACAGTGAAATGCACGATTCAAAGTCAGGATGCTGGACCGCGCTTGCCAGGCTGGCCCCAGACCTGCGCATTCCCTTCCTTACAGTAACGTTTGGCATGATCCAGCGCGCTACTGTCCAAGTGTGTTTATATGTCTTCTCCTGGCATTGCCACCTCCTTCCACGTGGGTAATGCCCTTTACCCCATGGAAAAATGTGGCAATTGTCTTGGGGGTACTTGGCCCTGGTTTAGGGCTTGAGAAAAGGCCAGTCCCTTAACTAAGAACCAGGTGCAGCTGTCTTTAGATGCCCTTGTTCTGATGTCCCACTTTCCCCCTCCTCTAAGGTCCTGTGAGCTGGGGCTAGATCTGTAATCCCGCATCTCTTTCTCAACTCAGCAGGAAGGACTTAAATGGCCTGGCTTTGTTGTGAAGGGTAAAGAGAGGAAGCAAAGCAACTGCAAAGGTACTGTTTACTTTTCATTCAATGCCAAAGCCAAACAGAATGTGTTTGCTCTCTGCTGAACTCCGAGGAATGGAGAGTTTGTATTTGAAGCTCATGAATGGGACAGAGTAAATGTTCCCAGAGCCTCACGTCCACAGCAGTGCGTTTAGATTGTGCTCCAAGTTTACCAAGTACTTTCACAGACGTTATCTCATCTGATCCCCAGGTCCACCCTATGGGGATGCTTGTGGTTCCCATATCAGAGATGACCCCGGCCCTGGAGCTGGAGGCAGGGTCTCAATGGGTGTTTCTTTAATGAGGTTACTAAGGCCAAGTGACATGCCCGAGGTCACAGAGCTGGATTAAGCCATGCTTTCTCCCTGCCTCCTAGTGATGGTCCTTAAACACAGATCCAAGCTCTACTGTAAACATCTCTTCCCTAGATTGGGGTGACTCTTGGTCACAGGCCCTGTATTAACAATGCTGACATTCCTCGCCAGCACATAGGAAGATAATAATAACAAGAGGTACCAGTTACTGAACACCTAGAATGTTTTCACTCAGCATGTGACTTAATCTTCACAACAACCCTCAGGAGTAGGTTACAGCATATTCTTTGCAGATGATAAAGTAAGACCCAAAAGGTCAAGTCACTTTCCCAAAGTCACTAGCTGTTCCAAGAGCCAGTAAGAAAGACTTGGGATGATCTTCTAGCTCTAAGGCCTGTCTTCTTTCCATTGTGCCAGAATGGCTTTTAACCTTCAAATTATCTCTGGGTCCTTCCTACCACTCACCCCCCTTTCCAAATACCCCCCGTATCCTGCCCAACACCCTCATAATGCATATACACACCAGCCAGAAGGAAATAACACCTTTAAAAAAGAAAACAAAAAAACAGGAAAAATCTTCTGAACCTTAATGTTTGGTTGAGTCTTTAAATTCAGCAAAGCACTTCAGGATTTCCTGTCTCGGAACGGACTGCCGCTGTTAAACATTAAGGAAGGGCCAGTCTTGTATGAGATGAAATACCTAGTAATCCCCAAAGCAATGAACCCCAGCAGGAACGTACATTGTAAAACAGACCAAATAATGAGAAACACATTTCTGTTCCTGCCCAGCACAAAGAGAGAGGAGAAAAGAAGATGTGGTCTTTATTCTGAGCAGTTGGGTTGCTGGAAAGGCATCATCTGTCAAAACACTGGACAGAAAGAGTGAGCAAAGGCAAGTTCCCCTTGTGGTCAGAGCTACCAGGTATGGTAGATGGTTGAAGGGGTTTTGCCTCATCAAAGAGGTTTGCAGACAGAAGTCTAAGAGATGCAGTACATACAGCAACTGCGGGGGTAGAAATTGCTAGGCAAACTATCAAGTCTTAAGTCCTGCAGAGAGGGCTCTGGGCTGTTGCCCAAGGGAGGGTGAGATCCCCCGCTGTTGGAGACTCTGCCAGACGCCTGGATTCCTTATGAAAGAGTCCACAGTGACCCTCAGTGTCCATAATGTAACAGGCTATTGTTGCAGGAATTGGAGCTTATTATCTCAGTTAATTTTTCCATTTTCTTCAATGCTTTGTTTGCTATTTGTAAAATTCTTCAGCAAAACTTTTAGATTACTAATGACTGCTATTGTGATGGTGATTATTAAACAATTAATTTATAATAATTATTAATAACTGTTGAACCTAGCAGATAGGTATGTGGGGTACCTAAGTTCTTTGAAGGGTTTGTTTTTTTTTTTCTGTATTTGAATAATAAGTAACACTTAAAGTGCATTAAATCTTAAAACTCTCTCTTAAAAATCAGAACTACCTCTCTTTTTGAAAAAATATTTTTGAAGTCTCTTATTTATATGGGTACTGTGCCTTCTCACTTGGTGTTCTCATATCTGTACCCTGGGGCTTCGCAGATGGCTCAGTGGTAAAAAGCTCACCTGCCATTGCCGAAAATGTAAGAGACACGAGTTTGATCCCCAGATGGGGAAGATTTGCTGGAGGAGGGCATGGCATCCCACTCGAGTATTCTTGCTTGGAGAATCTCATGGACAGAGGAGCCACGTGTGTTATAGGCCATGGGGTCACAAAGAGTCGGACATGACTGAGTGACTGAGTGCACAGAGTCCTATTTGTAACCCTACACTCATCCACTGTTTTCTGGTGGATTAGGCTGTCTAGAATACTTGAAGACTTACGTTCTATTTCCTTAGATGTGTGTTTTGCTCTCTTGAACAGACGTGATGCTTTCCTGACCCCTGGTAAGAGGTTAATCTAGATTTGTTCTCTGAAGGACTGGTACCAGGAAACATGTAACAGCTACTCTGCACCCATCAGCTTCTCCATGAAGGACTTCAAAGAACAGATGAGATCGGGCCTCATCAGAACTGGCAGGATATTATCACAGCATTTCCGTTGTTACCCATGGGCACGTTGCTGTGAGGAGGCCAACCAGAAAAGCCATAAAAGGTTTTTCCCAGTTACCACAAGGCTGTAGAAAGTTTTAAGTTCTAGATGAGCCATCTCTATCATTTACCTGACCCAGAGCATGAGCACCTGCTCTGACGATGCACGATCACCCAAGTTGAAACTAAACTCGTGTGGAATAAATAAAACTTCTAAACCAGAATGAAGAAGTAAATGACACTATCAACTGTGAAAAACAGGAGAAATTCTGTGAAATCATAAACAACATCTTGTAAACTTTTCAACTGGCCCATGTGCTAGTTGCATGCATATGTGGCTATAATTATTGCCAAAAAAAAATAGCAGTACATGAAACATCAAATTTGAAAGGCAATGCTACAAATGTATGTAATGCACAGCTATGCCACAACGTATGTAATGCCACAAACGTATGTAATGCACACCAAGTTCAACGTATCAGCAGGCTTGGTTCCTTCTATGCTATGATGGGGGTTGGGGACTCTTCTATGCTTCTCTCCAGCTTCTGGTGATTTGCTGGAATTTCTTTTTTTTTTTTTTTTTAACATTCTTTGGCTTGTAGATTCATTACCATAATCTCTTCCTTCATGTTCACATAATGTTTTATCTCTGTGTGCCTGTCTCCAAATACCTCCTTTTTATGAGAACACCAGTCATACCGGATTAAGGGCTCACTCTACTCCAGGATGAGCTCATCTTAACTAATTCCATCTGAACAACCCTATTCTATCCACATCCTGAGGTACTAGAGGCTAGGACTTCAATATGATTTTTAGGGGATACAATTCAACCTATAACATACAGACCGATGTGTGCATACGTGTGTGTCTGTACAATATTTTTTGAAGGGAGATAAGCATAGTGATGGCCAGTTTGGCCGGCCCTGGACCCTGATTGGGTGATGGAGTCTTTCTTGAAGTCTTCCTACAGCATTACTGTGCATTTAAGCCACCCAGGTTGTGCCATTTTTGTTACAGTGGCCCTAGCAATTGAATACAAAGTACATCTATAAATATATATTATATATCTTACCAGGAATCAAGAATTCAAATTAGGAGGAAGTAAAACTTTGAACTAATTCTAGATCACTGCCCACAGCCCTGCTTCCTCAAGGTTGCTGGCACTATCCACTTACAACCTTCATGTTTATCCTAATAAATTGGTAAGTGTGTGAAGGACTGAAGGGAGAAACATTGTTCATCTGGTGCCACGTGATCTTCAGCTGAGTCTCCTATCTGTTTGTCCATGGCAAGAGGAAACTGAAGTAACTAACTTCATTATCTATTTGACCAATTAACCAGTCTGTGGATATAAGTAGCATATTTGTTTGTTCTAGCCCAGACTCAAGTGAACCTGACCACTGGTGTAGACAAAAAGATTCTAAAGAGAATGAGAAGTCAGTGCCCTTCCAACTCCTCTTCCATAAGGGTTCTCACAAGACCATGGGAATCTCATGATTAAAACACATACACACATTCCAATATAAGTGCAAAAGACTCTTTCCAACATCAGAAATGAACACTTTTGCTACTAGGTCTTTTTAGGAATATCCAGAAATGTCTGTCTCTTTAAAATGTGTGTGTGTGGATTCTGAAATACTGTTGCACTGGACTGTCCAATGTACGTTTATCATTTTGGGGAACTTGGAGAATTTGTTCCTAAGTGCTGTCATATACAAACCAGACAAATATTTCCCCCGGGATTATTTTGAAAAATCTCATAACATTAGACCTTGACCTAAGAACCAGTGTCAAATTTGTTTTCCCTGATGGATTCATTTATAGAAAGGCAAAGTTCGTACTGCAGCATTTGGCACTCACATGCAAAATAAGAGGAAGTTTTTTACTTGAGTACAAGACCAGCAAATAATAACAAGAATTTTCTAGTGTGTGTTGATTTGTAGGAATGATGGAGAAGGGCTGGTGAAGAGATAGATTTTCTGTGTTTTCTAGAACAAAAGCATATTAGCCTACAGTATTATTTTAAACTTACACATGACAGGAATAGGGGAACATATTCGTAAATGTCATGGGCTTCCCAGGTGGCGCAGTGGTAAAGAACCTACCTGCCAATGCAGGAGATGCAAGAGACAGGAAGACTGCCTGGAGTAGGAAATGGAAACCCACTCCAGTATTCTTGCCTGGAAAATCCCATGGACAGAGGAGCCAGGTGGGCTACGTCCATGGGGTTGCAAAGAGCCAGACACAACTGAGCGCCTCCCCACCCCACACGTGTAAATATAAAAACCCTTGCTTTAAAAAAACCAAATTTATTATTTTAAGAAGACCGTTTATGCTCTTTGTTGAATTTGAGCTTGAATGCAATTTTTAGCTTCATAAATGCAGAATACAAGAAAGCAATAGGACACATTATTAAAAAAATTAGAAAACACAAAATAAAAATTACTCATAATTTCATCACCCAGAAAGAGTTTGGAATATTTCCTTTCTATGTTACCCTTACCTCATTCCCCTCAAACTGCAATTATACTGAAAAGTTAGTTTTCTTATCTGTGTCTTTCTTCCATCCATTGTTGCTTTGGAATAATTTCCCTTTTTTTTTTTTTTAATTTATTTTTTAGTGAAGGATAATTGCTTTATAGGATTTTGTTGTTTTCTGTCAAACCTCAACATGATTCAGCCATGCTGCTGCTGTTGCTGCTAAGTCGCTTCAGTCGTGTCCGACTCTGTGCGACCCCATAGACGGCAGCCCACCAGACTCCCCTGTCCCTGGGATTCTCCAGGCAAGAACACTGGAGTGGGTTGCCATTGCCTTCTCCAGGGAAGCCCATGCTATGCTAAGTCACTTCAGTCGTGTCCAACCCTGTGCAACCCCATAGATGGCAGCCCACCAGGCTTTCCCGTTCCTGGGACTCACCAGGCAAGAACACTGGAGTGGGTTCTCCAATGCATGAAAGTGAAAGTGAAGTCTCTCAGTCATGCCCAACTCTTAGCGACCCCATGGACTGCAGCTTACCAGGCTCCTCCATCCATGGGATTTTTCTAGGCAAGAGTACTGGAGTGGGGTACCATTGCCTTCTCCGCATATATCCCCTCCCTTTTGAACCTCCCATCTCCCTCTCTGTCCCACTCCTTTAGGTTCATACAGAACCCCTGTTTGAGTTTCCTGAGCCATACAGCAAATTTCTGTTAGCTATTTTACATATGGCAGTGTAAGTTTCCATGTTACTCTTTCCATACATCTCACCCTCTCCTCCCCTCTCCCTGTGTCCATAAGTCTATTCTCTGTGTCTGTTTCTCCACTGCTGCCTGTAAGTAAATTCTTCAGTACCATTTTTCTAGATTCCATATTTGTGCATTATAAAATTATATTTATCTGTCTCTGAATCATGTTGAGGTTTGACAGAAAACAACAAAATCCTGTGCCTGACTTACTTCACTCTGTATAATAGGCTCTAGATTCATCCACCTCATTAGAACTGACTCATATATGTTCCTTTTTATGGCAGAGTAATATTCTATTGTGTATATGTACCACGACTTCTTTATCCATTCATCTGTCTATGGACATCTAGATTGCTTCCATTTTCTATCTATTGTAAATAGCACTGCAATGAACAATGGGATACATGTGTCTCTTTCAATTTTGGTTTCCTCAGGGTATATGCCTGGAGAAGGCAATGGCACCCCACTCCAGTACTCTTGCCTGGAAAGTCCCATGGACAGAGGAGCCTGGTAGACTGCAGTCCATGGGGTTGCAAAGAGTCAGACACAACTGAGCGACTTCACTTTCACTTTTTACTTTCATGCTTGGAGAAGGAAATGGCAACCCACTCCAGCATTCTTGCCTGAAGAATCCCAGGGACAGAGGAGCCTGGTGGGCTGCCATCTATGGGGTCGCACAGAGTTGAATATGACTAAAGTGACTTAGCAGCAGCAGCAGGGTATATGCCTAGGAGTAGGATTGCTGGGTCATATGGTGGTTTTATTCCTAATTTTTTAAGGAATCTCCATACTGTCTTCCATAGTGGTTGTATCAATTTACATTCTCACCAAAGTGCAAAAGTGTTCCCTGTTTTCCACATCCTTTCCAGAATTTATTGTTTGTAGACTTTCTGATGTGGGCCATTCTGACTGGTGTGAGGTGACAGCTCATGGTAGTTTTGATTTGCATTTGTCTAATAATGAGTGATGTTGAACATCTTTTCATGTGTTTGTTAGCATATGTATGCTTTCTTTGGAGATATGTCTGTTTAGGTCTTTTTCCCACTTTTTGATTGGGTTGTTTGTTTTTCTGGTATTGAGTTGTATGAGCTGCTTGTATATTTTGGAAATTAATCCTTTGTCAGTTGTTTCATTTGCTATTATTTTCTCCCATTCTGAGGGTTTTCTTTTCACTTTGCTTATAGTTTCCTTTGCTGTGCAAAAGATTTTGAGTTTAATCAGGTCTCACTTGTTTACTTTTGTTTTTATATCCATTACTCTAGGAGGTGGGTCATAGGGGATCTAGCTTTGATTTATATCATTGAGTTGTTCTGCCTATGTTTTCCTCTAAGAGTTTTATAGTTTCTGGTCTTATAGTTAGGTCTTTAATCCATTTTGAGTTTATCTTTGTGTATGGTGTTAGCATATTCAAAAGCAGAGACATTACTTTGCCAACAAAGGTCCGTCTAGTCAAGGCTATGGTTTTTCCAGTGGTCATTTATGGATGTGAGAGTTGGACTGTGAAGAAGGCTGAGTGCCGAAGAATTGATGCTTTTCAACTGTGGTGTTGGAGAAGACTCTTGAGAGTCCCACAGACTGCAAGAAGATCCAACCAGTCCATTCTAAAGGAGATTAGTCCTAGGTGTTCATTGGAGGGACTGATGCTAAAGCTGAAACTCCAGTACTTTGGCCACCTCATGCGAAGAGTTGACCCATTGGAGAAGACTCTGATGCTGGGAGGGATTGGGGGCAGGAGGAGAAGGGGATGACAGAGGATGAGATGGCTGGATGGCATCACTGACTCCATGGACGTGAGTGTGAGTGAACTCTGGGAGTTGGTGATGGACAGGGAGGCCTGGTGTGCTGCGATTCATGGGGTTGCAAAGAGTCGGACATGACTGAGCAACTGAACTGAACTGAACTGATGGTATTAGGAAATGTTCTGATTTCATTCTTTTACATGTAGCTGTCCAGTTTTCTCAGCACCACTTACTGAAGAGGCTGTCTTTGCCCCATTGTATATTCTTGCCTCCTTTGTCAAAAATAAGGTACCCATAGGTGCATGGGTTTATTTCTGGGCTTTCTATCTTATTCCATTGGTCTATACTTCTGTTTTTGTGCCAGTACCATACTGTCTTGATGACTGTAGCTTTGTAGTATAACCTGAAGTCAGGAAGCTTGATTGCTCCAGCTCCATTCTTCTTTCTCAAGATTGCCAAGGTTATTTGGAGGTCTTTTGTGTTTCCAAATGAATTTTGAAATTTTTTCTTATAGTTCTGCAAAAAATGCCATTGGTAATTTGATAGGGATCACATTGAATCTGTAGATTGCATTTTGTAGTATAGTCATTTTTACAATATTGATTCTTCCTACCCAGGAGCATGGAATATCTCTCCATCTGTTTATGTCATCTTTGATTTCTTTCATTAGTGTTTTATAATTTTCTGTGTACAGTTCTTTCATCTCCTTAGGTAAGTTTATTTCTAGATATTAAATTCTTTTTGTTGCAATGGTGAATGGGATTGATTCTTTAATTGTTCTTTCTGATTTTTCATTGTTAGTATATAGAAATGCAAGTGATTTCTGTGTATTGATTTTGTATCCTGAAACTTTGCTAAATTCACTGATTAGCTCTAGTAATTTTCTGATACTATCTTTAGGGTTTTCTATATACAGTATCATGTCATCTGCAAACAGTGAGAGCTTTACTTCTTTTTTGATCTGGATTCCTTTTATTTCTTTTTCTTCTGTGATTGCTATAGCTAGGACTTCCAGAATTATGTTGAATAATAGTGGTGAAAGTGGACATCCTTGTCTTGTTCCTGATCTTTGGAGGAAATGCTTTCAGTTTTTCACCATTGAGAATAATGTTTGCTGTAGGTTTATCATATATGGCCTTTACTATATTGAGGTAGATTCCCTCTATGCCCATTTTTTTAAGAGTTTTAATCATAAATAGGTGTTGAATTTTGTCAAAGGCTTTTTCTGCATCCATTGAGATGATCATATGGTTTTGATCTTTCTATTTGTTAATATGGTGTATCACATTGATTGATTTGCATGTATTTAAGAACCCTTGCATTCCTGATATAAACCCAACTTGATCATGGTGTATGAGCTTTTTGAAGTGTTGCTGAATTCTGTTTGCTAAAATTTTGTTGAGGATTTTTGCATCTATGTTCATCAGTGATATTGGCCTGTAGATTTCTTTTTTTGTGTTGTATTTGTCTGGTTTTGTATCAGGGTGATGGTGGCCTCGTAGAATGAATTTGGAAGTGTTCCTTTGTCTGCAATTTTTTGAAAGAGTTTTAGAAGGATAGGCATTAGCTCTTCTCTAAATGTTTGCTAGAATTCTCCTGTGAAGCCATCTGGTCCTGAGTTTTTGTTTTTGGGGAGATTTTTTTTATCACAGCTTCAATTTCATTGCTTGTAATTGGGTTGTTCATAATTTCTGTTTCTTCCTGGTTCAGTCTTGGAAGACTAAACTTTCTAAGAATCTGTCCATTTCTTCCAGATTATTTATTTTATTGCCATATAGTTGTTTGTAATAGTCTTCCTATAATCCTTTGTATTTATGCATTGTCTGTTGTAAACTCTCCTTTTTCTTTCTAATTTTGTTGATTTGATTCTTCTCTCTCTTTTTCTTGATGAGTCTGGCTATGGGTTTGTCAATTTTGTTTATCTTCTCAAATAACCAACTTTTAGTTTTATTAATCTTTACTATTGTTTCTTTCATTTTCCCCCCATTTATTTCTGCTTGGATCTTTATGCAGCAAAAGTTCTAAAGAGGGAAGTTTATAGCAATACAATCCTACCTCAAGAAACAAGAAAAACATCGAATAGACAACCTAAATTTACACCTAAACCAACTGGAAAAAGAGGAAGAAGAAAAAAACCAAAATTAGTAGGAAAGAAATCATAAAAATAATAAAGAAAATTTTAAAACCCTTGGTTTTGAGGGCTTCCCTTGTGGCTCAGCTGGTAAAGAATCTGCTTGCAATGTGGGAGACCTGGGTTCGATCCCTGGGTTGGGAAGATCCCCTGGAGAAGGGAAGGGCTACCCACTCCAGTATTCTGGCTTGGAGAATTCCATGGACTATATAGTGCATAGGGTTGCAAAGAGTCGGGCACAACTGAGCAACTTTCACTCACTCACTCATAGGTTTTGAAGTGTCGTGTTCTCATAGTCATTTGTTTCTAGCAATTTTTTTTATTCCCCTTTTGATTTCTTCAGTAACCAACTAGTTATTTAGAAATGTGTTGTTTAATCTCCATGTGTTTGTGTTTCTTACAGTTTTTTTCTTGTAATTGATATCTAATTTCATAGCATTGTGATTGAAGAGGTGTGATATAATTTCAATTTTCTTAAATTTACTGAGGTTTGACTTGTGACCCAAGATGTGATCTATCCTGGAGAATTTCCAAGTGCAGTTGAAAAGAAGGTGTATTTTGCATTTGGATGCAATGTCCTGAAGATATCAATGAGATCCATCTCATCTAATGTATCATTTAAGACTCGTGTTTCCTTTTTAATTTTCTGTTTTATGATCACTCCATTGGTGTGAGTGGGGTGTTAAAATCTCCTACTATTAATGTGTTACTGTCAGTTTCTTCTTTTATGTCGGTTAGTGTATGGCACCCCACTCCAGTACTCTTGCCTGGAAAATCCCATGGATGGAGGAGCCTGGTGGGCTGCAGTCCATGGGGTCGCTAAGAGTCGGACACGACTGAGCGACTTCACTTTCACTTTTCACTTACCTGCATTGGAGAAGGAAATGGCAACCCGCTCCAGTGTTCTTGCCTGGAGAATCCCAGGGTGGGGGAGCCTGATGGGCTGCCATCTGTGGGGTCGCACAGAGTCGGACACGACTGAAACGACTTAGCAGCAGCAGCAGTGTTTGTCTTATGTATTGAGGTGCTCCTATGTTGGGTGCATAGATATTTACAATTGTTATGTCTTCCGCTTAGATTGATCCTTGATTACTATGTACTGTCCTTCCTTATCTCTTGTTATCTTCTTTATTTAAGGTCTATTTTGTCTGATTGAGGATTGCTACTGCAGCTTTCTTTTGCTTCCCATTTGCACGGAATATATTTTTCCATCCTCTCACTTTCAGTCTCTATCTGTCTTAAGGTCTGAAGTGGGTTTCTTGTAGACAACATACATATGGGTCTTGTTTTTGCATCTATTCAGCCAGTCTGTGTCTTTTGGTGGGAGCATTTACTCCATTTACATTTAAAGTAATTATTGATATATATCCCTAAGAAAGGCAATACCAAAGAATGCTCAAACTACTGCACAATTGCACTCATCTTACACACTAGCAAAGTAATGCTCAAGAGTCTCCAAACCAGGCTTCAATAATACATGAACCATATTGTTCAAGCTGGTTTTAGAAAAAGCAGAGGAACCAGAGATCCAATTGCCAACATCTGCTGGATCATGGAAAAAGCAAGAGAGTTCCAGAAAAACATCCATTTCTGCTTTATTGACTATGCCAAAGCCTTTGACTGTGTGGATCACAATCAACTGCGGAAAATTCTGAAAGAGATGGGAATACCAGGCCACCTGATCTACCTCTAAAGAAATATGTATGCAAGTCAGAAAGCAACAGTTAGAACTGGACATGGAACAACAGACTGGTTCCAAATAGGAAAAGGAGTACATCAAGGCTGTATATTGTCACCCTGCTTATTTAACTTATATGCAAAGTACATTATGAGAAATGTTGGGCTGGATGAAGCACAAGCTGGAATTAAGATTGCTGGGAGAAATATCAATAACCTCAGATATGCAGATGATACCACCCTTACGGCAGAAAGTGAAGAAGAACTAAAGAGACTCTTGATGAAAGTGAAAGAGGAGAGTGAAAAAGTTGGCTTAAAACTCAACATTCAGAAAACTAAGATCATGTCATCTGGTCCCATCACTTCATGGCAAATAGATGGAGGAATGTAGTAACAGTGGCAGACTTTATTATTTGGGGCTGGAGATGGTGACTGCAGCCATGAAATAAAAAGATGCTTACTCCTTGGAAGGAAAGTTATGACCAACCTAGATAACATATTAAAAAGCAGAGACATTACTTTGCCAACAAAAGTCCATCTAGTCAAGGCTATGGTTTTTCCAGTGGTCATGTATGGGTGTGAGAGTTGGACTATAAAGAAAGCTGAGTGCCAAAGAATTAATGCTTTTGAACTGTGGTATTGGAGAAGACTCCTTAGAGTCCCTTGGACTGCAAGGAGATACAACCAGTCCACCCTAAATGAAATCAGTCCTGAATGTTCTTTGGAAGGACTGATGCTGAAGCTGAAACTCCAATACTTTGGCCAGCTGATGTGAAGAGCTGACTCATTTGAAAAGAACCTGACGCTGGCAAAGATTGAAGGCAAGAGAAGGGGATGACAGAGGATGAGATGGTTAGATGGAATCACTAACTCAATGGACATGAGTTTGAGTAAACTCTGGGAGTTGGTGATGGACAGGGAGGCCTGGCATCCTGCAGTCCATGGGGTCACAAAGAGCTGGACACGACTGATGGACTGAATTGATTGCCATTTTCTTATTTGTTTGGGGTTGATTTTATAAATCTTTATTCTTCTCTTGTTTTTTTTTTTTTTTTTTTTTTTGGCAGGGGAAAATAGACAAAGGAAAGAATCAATGAGGGTGGGAGGGAAATGGGAAGAAAGAAGGGGAGTGATGGTGGGGAGGAGTATATGTAATTTCTTAACCAATGGCTTTCTGTTTTTAATCACAAAGAACACTTAAAAAAAATCATGTTGAATTCATCCTATATTAGGAGGTTTGTTCTTGAAAAGTTCAGGAAACAAAAAGTCCAGTTTGGGTGTCCTCATCTTTAGGCACATCTTGGTATTTTGTATTGGTAGGTCTATCTTTACCACAATATATTATTTAGGACAGGATCACATTTGTCACCTCTTCCTCCCTACTACCCAAAGTGGTACCAAACCCATAAAATAGTCAATAAACCTTTACAGAGTGAACAAATAAGGCTTTTTTTTTTTTTTTTTAAACTCTCCTGAGTGAACTGAATTTTTTGAGGCTCATAAGTAAATATGTTTTGCTCTTTGTCTATTACAGCCAGATTATATGAGTGGGGTATTAAAGTCTCCCACTATTATTGTATTGCTGCATATTTCTTCTATCATATTAATTAATGTTTGTTTTAGATATATCAATGCTCCAATGTTGGGTGCATATATATTTATAATTGTTATAACTTCTTTTTGGATTGTTCCTTTAAGTCGTTATGTGTAACCTTCATTGTCTCCTTTTCAAGATCTTTAAAGTCAATTTTATCTGATATAAGTATTGCTACTCCTGTTTTCTTATGGTCCATATTTGCATAGAAAATCTTTTTCCAGCCTTTCATTTTAAGTCAGTATATATCCCCTATTTTAAGGTGGTTCTCTTGTAGACAACATATATAGGGGTCTAGTTTTTGTATCCATTTGACCCATTTTAGTCTTTTGGTTGTCTCTTGTAGACAAGGTATGTAGGGGTCTTGTTTTTGTATCAATTCGGCCAATCTATGTCTGTTGATTAGGGCATTCAGCCCATAAACGTTTAAAGCAATTATTGATAAATAAGATTTACTTTATTGTTTTGGGTTCGAATTTATACACCCTTTTAGTGATTCCTATCTAGAGAATGTCCTTTAGTTTTTGTTGGAGAAATGGTTTAGTGGTGCAAAATTCTCTCAACTTTTGCTTATCTGTGAAGCTTTTGATTTCTCCTTCATATTTGAATGAGATCCTTGCTGGATACAATAATCTAGGCTGTAAGTTATTTTCTTTCATCACTTTAATTACGTCTTGCCATTCCCTCCTAGCTTGGAGAGTTTCTATTGAAAGATCAGCTGTTATCCTTACGGGAATTCCCTTGTGAGTTATTTGATGTTTTTCCCTAGCTGCTTTTAATATTTGTTCTTTATATTTAATCTTTGTTAATTTGATTAATATGTGTCTTGGGGTGTTTCGCCTTGGGTTTATCCTGTTAGGGACTCTCTGGATTTCTTGAACTTGAGTGGTAATTTCCTTCTCCATTTTAGGGAAGTTTTCAACTATTATCTCCTCAAGTATTTCCTCATGATCTTTCTTTTTATCTTCTTCTTCTGGAACTCCTATGATTTGAATGTTGTAGTGTTTGATGTTATCCTGGAGGTTTCTGAAATTGTCCTCATTTCTTTTGATACATTTTTCTTTTTTCTCGTCTGATTCATTTATTTCTAGGATTCTATCTTCTAATTCACTAATCCTATCTTCTGCCTCTGTTATTCTACTATTTGTTGCCTCCAGGGTGTTTTGGATCTCATTTATTGCATTATTCATTATGTGTTGACTCTTTTTTATTTCTTCTAGGTCCTTGTTAAACCTTTCTTGCATCTTCTCAATCCTTGTCTCCAGACTCATTAACTGTGATTCTATTTTGATTTCGAGATTTTGAATTAATTTCGCTATCATTATTCGGAATTCTTTATCAGGTAGATTCCCTATCTCTTCCTCTTTGGTTTGGTTTGGTGGGCATCTATCCTGTTCCTTTAGCTGCTGGGTATTCTTTTGTCTCTTCATTTTGTTAAAATTGCCAAATTTAGAGTGTCCTTACTATATTCTGGTAGTTTGTTGAATTCTCTTTATTGAGGCGGTTTACAGGTCTTTTCAATATCTGATCTCTGCCTTGTTACCGAGGGGGCGGAGATGAACACCCAAATCTAAACCAGCCAGGTTCAGGCACTCGGATAATCCTCAGAAGCACAGACTTGGTTGAGTCTGCGTTCTATGCCCTTCCCAGATCCAAGTAGCGCAGGTGATGAAATGTTCAGCGAGCACAGCTGCTGCGACTTATTGCCTCTCCGCCGCTCAGTTTTCTGGGTATACAAACAGCACACTTTCTCAGGCAGATGTTGACCATCCAGAGCCCCAAGAAGTGTGAGTCAGCACAGAAACCTACTCACAGTTCCCTTAGACAGTGTCTCTCTAGGGCTGTAATTGTCCGCCTCCGGCCCTGGCTGCCTGTCACCGGAGTGGGACGGCCTGCAGCCGGCCAACTCTGTACAGCCCTTTGTTCTGTAGGTAGTCCTGGTGGTGTCTTAAGTTAGGGCTGGCTTTTGATGTAGTAGATAACCGACAGTCTGGTTATTTTGCTCAGATAGCGCCCAAAATAGCCAGGCCAAATCCTTTCTCAAAGCAATGCAGGCCTCGCCACTCCTCCTAGCCCAGCCCCCGCTTGCCAATAGCAAATGCTGGTGTCCGCGCCAGTTCTCCGCAAAAGGAGTTACCGCAGGGCTCGTTTTCTCGTTTTGAAGACAATGAGTTGTCTTTCTAAGTGCCTGATGTCCTCTGCCGGCATTCAGAAGTTGTTTTATCGAATTTATTCAGCATTCAAATGTTCTTTTAATGGATTTGTGGAGGAGATTTTAATGGATTCTCCCCGTCTTACTCGTCCGCCATCTTAGCTCCTCCTCCTGTATTTTTTGACTATGCTATGCTATGCTATGCTAAGTCGCTTCAGTCGTGTCCGACTCTGTGCGACCCCATAGACGGAAGCTCACCAGGCTCCCCCGTCCCTGGGATTCTCCAGGCAAGAATACTGGAGTGGGTTGCCATTTCCTTCTCCAATGCATGAAAGTGAAAAGTGAAAGTGAAGTCGCTCAGTCGTGTCAGACTCTTAGCGACCCCATGGACTGGAGCCTACCAGGATCCTCTGTCCATGGGATTTTCCAGGCAAAAGTATTTTTTGACTATACAAGTCTATTTAACATTTGTTGTAAAACTGGTTTTGTGGCACTGAATTCTCTTAACTTTTGCTTGTCTGAAAAGCTTTTTAATTCTCCATCAATTTTGAATGAGATCCTTGGTAGGTATAGTAATCTTGGTTGTAGATTTCTCCCTTTCAATGCTTTAACTATATCCTGCCATTCCCTTCTGGTCTGCAGAGTTTCTGCTGAAAGATAATCTGTTAAGCATATGGAGTTCCCCTGTATGTTACTTGTTGCTTCTCCCTTGATGCTTTTAATATTCTTTCTTTGTGTTTAGTTTTTGTTAATTTGATTAGTATGTGTCTTAGCATGTTTCTCCTTGAGTATATCCTGTATGGGAATCTTTGTGCCTCTTGGATTTGATTGATTATTTCCTTTTCCATGTTGGGGAAATTTTCAACTATAATTTCTTCAAAAATTTTCTCATATCCTTTCTTTTTCTCTTCTTCTTCTGGAACCCCTATAATTTGAATGTTGGTGCGTTTGATATTCTTCCAGAGTTCTCTGAGACTGTCCTCGGTTCTTTTCATTCTTTTTATTTTATTCTGCTCTTCAGAAGTTATTTCCACCATTTTATCTTACAGCTCACTGATTCATTCTTCTGCTTCAGATATTCTGCTATTGATTCTTCTAGAGTATTTTTAATTTTAGTAATTGTGTTGTTTGTCTCTGTATGTTTATTCTTTAATTCTTCTAGGTCTTTGTTAATTATTTCTTGCATTTTCTCCATTTTGCTTTCAAGGTTTTTGATCATCTTTTCCGTCATTATTCTGAATTCTTTTTCAGGTAGTTTGCCTATTTCCTCTGCATTTATTTGGACTTCTGTGCTTCTAGTTTGTTCCTTCATTTGTGTAACATTTCTCTGCCTTTTCATTATTTTTTTTTTTTAACTTGTGTTTGGGGTCTCCTTTTCCCAGGCTTCAAGGTTGAATTCTTTCTTCCTTTTGGTTTCTGCCCTCCTAAGGTTTGTCCAGTGGTTTGTGTAAGCTTCTTATAAGGTGAGATTTGTGCTGAGTTTTTGTTTGTTTGTTTATTTTTCCTCTGATGGGCAAGTTTGAGCGAGGTGGTAATCCTGTCTGCTGATGACTGGGTTTGTATTTTTGTTTTGCTTGTTGCTTAGATGAGGCATCCTGCACAGGGTGCTATTGGTGTTTGGGTGATGCCAGGTATTCTATTCAAGTGATTTCCTCTGTGTGAGTTCTCACTATTTGATACCCACTAGGGTTCTGAGAGAGATGGGAATACCAGACCACCTGATCTGCCTCTTGAGAAATCTGTATGCAGGTCAGGAAGCAACAGTTAGAACTGGACATGGAACAACAGACTGGTTCCAAATAGGAAAAGGAGTATGTCAAGGCTGTATATTGTCACCATGTTTATTTAACTTATATGCAGAGTACATCATGAGAAATGCTGGACTGGAGGAAACACAAGCTGGAATCAAGATTGCCAGGAGAAATATCAATAACCTCAGATATGCAGATGATAACCACCCTTATGGCAGAAAGTGAAGAGGAACTAAAAGCCTCTTGATGAAAGTAAAAGTGGAGAGTGAAAAGGTTGGCTTAAAGCTCAACATTCAGAAAACGAAGATCATGGCATCTGGTCCCATCACTACATGGGAAATAGATGGAGAAACAGTGGAAACAGTGTCAGACTTTATTTTTCTGGGCTCCAAAATCACTGCAGATGGTGACTGCAGCCATGAAATTAAAAGACGCTTACTCCTTGGAAGGAAAGTTATGACCAACCTAGATAGCATATTCAAAAGCAGAGACATCACTTTGCCAACAAAGGTTCGCCTAGTCAAGGCAATGGTCTTTCCTGTGGTCATGTATGGATGTGAGAGTTGGACTGTGAAGAAGGCTGAGTGCTGAAGAATTGATGCTTTTGAACTGTGGTGTTGGAGAAGACTCTTGAGAGTCCCTTGGACTGCAGGGAGATCCAACCAGTCCATTCTGAAGGAGATCAGTCCTGGTTGTTCTTTGGAAGGAATGATGCTAAAGCTGAAACTCCAGTATTTTGGCCACCTCATGCGAAGAGTTGACTCATTGGAGAAGACTCTGATGCTGGGAGGGATTGAGGGCAGGAGGAGAAGGGGACGACAGAGGATGAGATGGCTGGATGGCATCACTGACTCGATGAATGTGAGTCTGAGTGACCTCCGAGAGCTGGTGATGGATAGGGAGGCCTGGCGTGCTGCAGTTCATGGGGTCGCAAAGAGTCGGACATGACTGAGCTACTGATCTGATTTGATCTGATCTGAGGGTTAGTTCTCTGGTAGTCTAGGGTCTTGGAGTCAGTGCTCCCACTCCAAGGCTCAGGGCTTGATGTATGGTCAGAAACGAAGATTCCACAAGTAGTTTGTTATGGCATTAAGTGAGATGAAAACAAATATCCAAAAACGAGAAACCAAAGATGAACCTCAGACAAATGACAGTTACAAAATCAGGCAAATAAAAATTAAAATAATAGAATATACACATATACATATACACCCATGAGCAAAGTTAAAACAGTCCAACAAAAATAAAGTACAATAGATTGATCCAGAGAACAAAGGAAATAAAAATTATATTTACCAGTTAAGAACAAAACTGCTGCTGCTGCTGCTAAGTCACTTCAGTCGTGTCTGACTCTGTGTGACCCCATAGACAGCAGCCCACGAGGCTCCCCCGTCCCTGGGAATCAAAACTAACTAAAGCACAAACTGGAAAACAAAACTAAAGAACTGTGCCAAGTGGGGAATAAAGTAATGAAAACAAAACTAACAAATATGTTGAGAGGAAAGGAAAAAAAGAATAGATATGCAAAGTTAAATAGAAGTGGATAAAGAAGATTTATATACATTAAAGATTAACTGCAAGGGCAAAAGAGCAGTAGGAAAGGCTAACAAAGGAATAAATGTACAAAAAATATAGTAGGTTTAAAAAAATTAAAAGTTAAAATTATGAAAAAAAAAAAAAAAAGGGAAGAAGAAACAGAAAAGAATAAAAAGGAAAACTCCACAGAACTGCAAAGGCCCAATGCAGAGACAGCATGGTTTATAACAACAATAAAAAGTGTGACTGAATGTACACCCATAAGCAAAATCAAAACAGCCCATCAAAAATATAGTACAATAGATTGACCCGGTGAACAAAGGAAACCAAAAATTATGTCTACCAGAACAATACTAACTAAAGCACAAATTGGAAAACAAAACTAAAGCAAGGTGCCAATTGGGGAATAAAGCAATGAAAATAAAACTAACAAATATGTTGAGACAAAAGGAAAGAAAGAAAAGAAAGAATAGCTATGCAAAGTTAAATAGAGGTAGATAAATAAGATTTATATATATTAAAGATTAACTGCAAGGGGAAAAGAACAGTAGGAAAAGCAAATAAAGGAATAAGTGTAGAAAAAATAATAATAGGTTTATAAAATTTTTTAAAAAATTGAAAAAACTCCCCAGAACTGCAAAAGCCCAACATAGAGGCAGAGGTTTATAACAACAGTAAAAAATGTGACTGAGGAAAAAAAAGGAAAAAGAGCTCAAAAGCTTAATTAGATTCATACTGCCAATAAAATTGACAACTACAACAGAACGGGGAGAAAAAGGAAAAAAAAATTCCAAAAGAATCTACAGAACAAGTCAAAACATAAGAATAGCAATTGTTTTTCTTGAGTCACTGCTGTCAGAGTCCTCCTCGCTGGGAGTCACAGTCCACTTCAGCTCCCTAGGAAGCCCTCCAACACTGCGCTGGTCTCTGGACTTGCTTTGGGGGCAGCTCAGATTCTAATCTGCTCCTATTCCTTTGTGTTCTTGCCTCCAATGTCCACAGCTATCAGAGCTAGTGCATTTTCTTTTGTGGGAGCTCTCACTGTCCTTTTACATATTCCATAGACACAGAGTCGGCCTAGTTGATTGTATGGATTTAATCTGCAGCTTGTACAGCTGGTGGGAGGGTTTTGGGTCTTATTCCCTAGTCACACTGCCCCTGGGTTTCAACTGTGGTTTTATTTCCACCTCTGCATATCGGTTGTCCACTGGGGTTTGCTCCTGAGGCTGCCCTGGAGGACTTGGATTTGCCCCAGTGAGGGCCGGGTGTGGAGGTGCTTGGGTGGCAGGGGTTCTAGCAACACCAGGTACTCAGGGGAGTTGGCAGGGCTAGGGCATCAGGAAATATGCTCTAGAAGGGTATGACAACCAGTATTGGCCAATACGCTCCAGTATTCTCACCTGGAGAAGACAGAGAAGCCTAGCAGGCCACAGTCCACAGGGTCGCAAAGAGTCAGACACTCCCAAAGTGACCCTGTGTGCAGAGGCACAAGACATTTTTTTTTTTTTTGCCTGTAGCAGCTCTGCCCCAGTGAGAGTTGAGCATGGAGGTGGTGCAGCACTTGGCTTGCGGGGACCCTGGCAGTGCCAAGTGTGCAAGGACATGGACTGCCTCCACTGCAGGAGTTATGGCCCTATTAGAATCTTTTTTTGAGCCTCTTGTAGCTGGCGATCAGAAGGCCTCTTTGGCCAGTCTTTCTCCATAGCTCTGTCCGTTCAGGCACTTAGAGGGCTTCCTTGCCTGGGGTCCTTCTCTGTTGTTCCGTGCATCAGGCACATAGAGGGGCCTCCGGCTGGGGTCCTACTCTGTAGACCAGTGTGTCAGGCCTTTGATGGGCCAGCCTCTCTATTGTTCCGCTGCCAATGCTGGCATGTGGGGGGAGAGAGGCTATGGTGATGGATCCAGCCCCTATTCATGACTCAGCAATATCGCCTTGCTTCCATGGCTGCCTGGCTTTCCTTCACAGGCATTTCCCACCACAATCTCCTCCTTCAGTTCAGTTCAGTCGCTCAGTTGTGTCCGACTCTTTGCAACCCCATGAATCACAGCACGCCAGGCCTCCCTGTCCATCACCAACTCCCGGAGTTCACTCAGACTCACGTCCATTGAGTGAGTGATGCCATCCAGCCATCTCATCCTCTGTTGTCCTCTTCTCCTCCTGCCTCCAATCCCTCCCAGCATCAGAGTCTTTTCCAATGAGTCAACTCTTCACATGAGGTGGCCAAAATACTGGAGTTTCAGCTTTAGCATCAGTCCTTCCAAAGAAATCCCAGGGCTGATCTCCTTCAGAATGGATTGGTTGGAGCTCCTTGCAGTCCAAGGGACTCCCAAGAGTCTTCTCCAACACCACAGTTCAAAAGCATCAATTCTTCGGCGCTCAGCTTTCTTCACAGTCCAACTCTCACATCCATACATGACCACTGGAAAGACCATAGTCTTGACTAGATGGACCTTTGTTGGCAAAGTGATGTCTCTATTTTTGAATATGCTATCTAGGTTGGTCATAACTTTCCTTGCAAGGAGTAAGCATCTTTTAATTTCATGGCTGCAGTCACCATCTGCAGTGATTTTGGAGCCCCCAAAATAAAGTCTGACACTGTTTCCACTGTTTCCCCATCTTTTTCCCATGAAGTGATGGGACCGGATGCCATGATCTTCCCTCCACAGTCAGCAGCAGTCCTCGCCCAGGGATTGCTTCACGATCCCTAAACTCCAGGTTCCAGCCACTGCATCGTCTGGGGTGTGTATGGCTGCGGCAAGGGCTGTCAGATTCTCATTCCATTTAAGCTGCCACAGATCAGCTATTTCACTCTCAGTCTTAAATGTTTCTCCTCTGACTCAGACAATTGCCCTGATGTGGGGATCGGACCCCTGCTTCAGTTCCCCCGCCCGCCGAAGGCAGGTCCAGTCCTACTCACACTGCTGTTTTTCCCCCTAGTTCCTTGACCCTACCGAGTTTTGCGTGGGTCTACAGATTCTTTTCTGCAGGTCAGGCACTCCTGTCCGCTCTCAGCTGGTGTTCTGCATGCACTTCTGTGTCTGAAGGTGTATTGCTGACGTATCTGTGGAGAGAGATGTCCTCCACAACATGTATCTGTGGAGGAGTAGATGTCCTCCTACTCCTCTGCCATCTTGTTCTCTCTGGAATCATTTTCTTATTTCACTCCTTTCTTTTCAAAAACACAATCTATAACTGACCTGTAGAGGATGAATCTGAGATGAGAGCATGCAAGCTCAGTCACTCAGTCGTGTCCCACTCTTTGTGGCCCCATGAACTGTAGGCCATGGGATTTCCCAGGCAAGAATACTGGAATGGGTTGCCATTTTCTTCTCCAATGAGTTGAGAGACCTCCTTCTTATTTCAGCTCTTTTGAACTATTTAAACTTTTAAACAATATGTATGTATTACTTTTGTTTCTTTTTAAATTTCTTTTTAACTGGAGGATAATTGTTTTACAGTATTATGTTGGTTTCTGCCATATATCAATATGAATCAGCCATGGGAACACATAAGTCCCTCCCTCTTGAGCCTCCCTCCCACCTCCCATCCCATGCCACCCCTCTAGGCTGTCACAGAGCAATTACTTTTCAACTTAGGAAACAAATACATCTTTAGCATCACCTTCACTGGCAGTTTGATTCCATCATATAGAAGTACTTGAACGTGTTTTGATATTTCCCATCCTTGATCATGTCTGTATTTTCTCAATATTTTACAATAATACATAAAGCTACAGTGAGTATCCTTAACATACCACTCTATATAACCAATGGGGTAGTTCCTCTGGCTGGATTCCTAGAACTAACATTATTGGACCAATGAATGAGAACTTTTAAAGATGTTTATATCTGTGCAAATTTCTTTATAATATACAGTATCGGTATGTCCTTCCCATCAGCAAAGTACACCTGAAATCACCTCACCTCTCCTCTCATTACTCCACATTCTACCTTTTCTCTCTCTCTAAATAAAAGGAGGATGGAGCAGTTGAGTTCCTGAGTGATTGGGTCAAGCAAGTGTCTTGGGTCCTTGGATTAGGTTTGCTTGCAATTGCAATATTTATTACCCACTCTTCAGTGGACATGGATGTCTATGTGTTGCACATGTACACATGGAGCAGATGGGAAAGGTGATGCAGACTGAGACATATGCCAATTCAAAAAAACAAAAAAATGCAAGCTGTGATCTCATCTTGCTGCCAGTCACCCTTCATCTGAAAGCAGCACACCCTCTTTTCCATCTATCAGTCACGTCAGGAGACATTCTCCAGGGTAACTGCAGGGACTCTGTCTTGTTGCTCATATTCACATCCTCCTCTGGAACTTATTTGCATTCCCACCAACAAAATCCACCTGAGCCCATCTCACCACGCCTCTTATTTCTTCACCCCAAAGCTAAGTGGCCTCTCCTACCTAATCCCCTTCTTCTTCCTAGGGGTGTAAAATAAACAACAAAAACCCAAGGGATTACTTTAGTCACTGAACCTTGTCATTTTGTGCCGCCAGTGAAGACGAGGTGGGGAGAACAATAAATTATGGGGGCTCTCGGGAAGACTGAGATAAGTACTCAGAGAAGAAGAAAAAAATCAGAACTTTTCTAGGCTCTTAAAGTAGAACCAAGCATCCCCACCCAGAGCCAATGGGACCCCTGAGTTTCCTTTTGAAACACATACTCGCCTTGAATGGCACAACACTTGGGGGGACCAGCAAAACACCAGCAGTCCACGGAAGAGGCTTTACAACCCCCTGCCTCAGCCTTTGTCCGATGACTCTAAAGTTCTGTGGAATAAGATCCAGGCTCCATGCTGGAGGCCACTGCGTGCCGGAAGATGAGAATCACTTCTGAGTCTGCTGGATCCATCTCACTCTCCTTCCTTATGGTTTTCAGGCAACAAAGGAACAACCGGTCAGAGAAACTTGGAGGACAAGGAAAAAAGTGAGAATGGGTGGGAATGGCAAAGTTCCCATTCGACATTTGAGGGAACTGAGATGTGGTGATATTAAGGAACTTGCCAAATGGCATACGGTTAGGAAAGGGTTCCATTCCACGTGCTGATCCTGTGGGCCAGGAAACAATGTAGGTTTGCACTTCAGAGGAGAAGACAGCAGGAAAGCTGTAAATCCCCCAGGAACCTGGCCAGGGAATGGGCTCAGTCTGTTTTGTGGAGGTGCTCAGCCAGCCACATCACCAACAGAGCACCCCAGTACCCTAAGATCCACAAGGGATGATGTGAATGTGAGTGATGAGAGTCCATGAAATTACCCAGGAGGACATCCCCTGACTCAGCTGTTGCAAAAAGTGTGCTCCTTTCCAGTAACAGATGACAGGCAGCAAGATGAGCCCACAGTGTCCATCTGCAGAACTGGCACTGGGCCCGCTCTGCACATCTCACCCACCACCTTCAAATGTGTGCATAGAAAACACCCAGAGAAAGGTGCTCAAGGCTGATCATCCAGCAGTTACTCTAACTTCCACTTTCATCGCATGTCAGGTTTCCTTTCCACACCAGCAGGGGTTTGCCGGTCCCCATTCCTTATCCCTTTCCTCTTTCACTTTCATAAAAAGGATGTTGAGAGCTTTAACAGAATGGGCACAATTGAGCTAATGGGATCCAATGAGTGCGACTTCAGCAACATACATTAGTTCAATCTTTAATAACGACTGAAGTGGGAAATTCAAAGTCATCCAAGTCACTGAATGAGAAATCTGGCCTGAATTATTCAGATAACGCTTGGTTTCATTTTACTCACAGAGGCCCAAGGCACAGACCAAATGCGTGGATTAATACAGTCAGAAAAGAGAAGGAGTCTCCTGAAATGGGTTCTGCTTTCTTGTGGTGTCAGACAGCCTCTTCTGGGTCTTCCCTGGCATTATGGTGGTTTAAGAGTCCATGCTGCCACTGCAAGGGACAGGGGTTCGATCCCTGGTCAGGGGAGTAAGATCCTGCAAGCTGCGTAATACAGCTAAGAAAGAAAGGAAGAAAGCCTCTTCTGAGTCCTGGCCCCATCCTGCTGAGCTCACAGTCTCTCCCAGCCAGGAGATCCAGTGCTCCAGCAACAGTTTCTTAAATAAACTATCAAGAGACCGCATACCATGGGGTGAGTCAGAAGATGCACTCTGCATACCTGCGTGAGCACCAGGCACTCTTCTCCAGTCAGACAGGAACAGGATGGCCAACTTGCCCCAGTTTGCCTGGGACTTTCACAGTTTACTGCTGAAAGTCTCACACCCTGAAAAACCTCTCAGCCCCAGGCAAACTGAGATGGTTGGTCATCTGGGCCAGGAAATGAGGAAGGCGCAATGAGTCCTCCAGCATCTGCCCCTTTACAGCTCTACAACAGTACAGCAAGGTGTACACTTACGGGACCTGCTGCTCCCATCAGGCTGCATGGCAAGGGCATTTATGTCAACTGGGACAGAGGGCAGAGTGTCCAAACGTATCCATTTAAGTGTTGTGTTACTTCTCTGAACTGAGATGTGTGTGTATGTGTACATGCCTTGTGCCTCTGTGCACATTAACATGCACACACAAAAATTTTTAAATAAAGATGAAACAAGAAAGGGATAAAAAGTATGCAAAATCCTACCATCTAGCATTCACCATTTTGAGAATTTTTATATGTGCCCTTATAGATTATAATGTAGGTATATAAATAGGTATTAAAAACAATAAGTATGTTCCAGAAAAAAATATGGTAATAAAAAAATGATGCTTTGAAGTTGTTCCCTAAACACTATAAGTATGTATCCACATCAACAAGTATAGTTTTACAGCCTCATTTTACATGACCACCTAGTATTCCACAATATGAATATACCATAGATTACTCAATCACATGATTATGTAGGACATTTAGGCTGATTTCAATTTTTCTTTGTTATATACAGTACTTGTTGCTTGGTAATCAAACACATCCTTTTTTCTTTTCTTAGAATAAATTATTGAAAGTGAAACTGGTGAGTCAAAAAGATTGCTTTGGTTTTAACTCTTCTGATGTATATTATAAACACATTTCCCAGGAAAGTTACCACAGTAACAGTGTATAAATATGGCTCTTTCCCTCTAACTTGGAAAACCTAGTATTTGAAAATGTGTGGCTTATAAGAAGTTTGAGGGTATAAGGAAGTGAGCTCAATGTCTGGTCTTTCCAGGACAGGGAGGACTCCCTCTAACTTTTATTGACTCAACATTTAGCATCATTCGAAATCATAGGTCAGGAAATTTTCTCTGTAAAGGGTCAGGTCACAAGTATTTTAAGCTTCATGGGCCATATGGCCTTAAGCCTTTCATTGTAGCACACAAGTAGAGACAATACATAGGTGATTGTGACTGTATTCCAATAAAACTTTATTCATGAAAACAGGTGGTGGGTGGGATTTGGTCCACATGCTGCCCTGGCTGACCCCAGATTTAAATCATCTAGAGCTTGTGAAAACACAGATTTCTGGATTCCACCAACACCCACTCCTCATTCTCCTAGGGAATCACTAGGTCTTGAGAGTAGACCCAAACATTTGAATTCACAAGTCTTTAAGTCATGCTGTTGCTGCTGTTTGGGAGCCAAGCTCCGAGCACCTCTGCTCTCAGTTCAGTGGAGTTCAGTTCAGTCACTCAGTCATGTCTGACTCTTTGCGACCCCATGAATCGCGGCACGCCAGGCCTCCCTGTCCATCACCAACTCCCAGAGTTCACCCAAATTCTTGTCCATCGAGTCAGTGATGCCATCCAGCCATCTCATCCTCTGTCGTCCCCTTCTCCTCTTGCCCACAATCCCTTCCAGCATCAGGGTCTTTTCCAATGAGTCAACTCATCATATGAGGTAGCCAAAGTATTGGTTTCAGCTTTAGCATCAGTCCTTCCAAAGAACACCCAGGACTGATGTCCTTTAGAATAGATTGGTTGGATCTCCTTGCAGTCCAAGGGACTCTCAAGAGTCTTCTCCAACACCACAGTTCAAAAGCATCAATTCTTTGGTGCTCAGCCCTCTTCACAGTCCAGCTCTCACATCCATACATGACCACAGGAAAAACCATAGCCTTAACTAGATGAACCTTTGTTGGCAAAGTAATGTCTCTGCTTTTCAATATGCTATCTAGGTTGGTCATAACTTTCCTTCCAAGGAGTAAGCATCTTTTAATTTCATGGCTGCAATCACCATCTGCAGTGATTTTGGAGCCCAGAAAAATAAGCCTGACACTGTTTCCACTGTTTCCCCATCTATTTTCCATGAAGTAATGGGACCAGATGCCATGATCTTCGTTTTCTGAATGTTGAGCTTTAAGCCAACTTTTTCACTCTCCTTTTCCACTTTCATCAAGAGGCTTTTTAGTTCCTCTTCACTTTCTGCCATAAGGATGGTGTCATGTTCATATTTGAGGTTACTGCTATTTCTCCTGGCAATCTTGATTCCAGCTTCTGCTTCCTCCAGCCCAGCATTTCGCATGATGTACTCTGCATAGGAGTTAAATAAGTAGGGTGACAATATACAGCTTTGACGTACTCCTTCTCCTATTTGGAACCAGTCTGTTGTTCCATGTCCAGTTCTAACTGTTGCTTCCTGACCTGCATACAGGTTTATCAAGAGGCAGATCAGCTGGTCTGGTATTCCCATCTCTTTCAGAATTTTTCACAGTTTCTTGTGATCCACACAGTCAAAGGCTTTGGCATAGTCAATAAAGCAGAAATAGATGTTTTTCTGGAACTCTCTAGCTATTTATATGATCCAGCAGATGCTGGCAATTTGATCTCTGGTTCCTCTGCCTTTTCTAAAACCAGCTTGAACATCAGGAAGTTCACGGTTCACATATTGCTGAAGCCTGGCTTAAAGAATTTTGAGCATTACTTGACTAGCGTGTGAGATGAGTGCAATTGTGCAGTAGTTTGAGCATTCTTTGGCATTGCCTTTCTTTGGGATTGGAATAAAAACTGACCTTTTCCAGTCCTGTGGCCACTGCTGAGTTTTCCAGATTTGCTGGCATATTGAGTGCAGCACTTTCACAGCATCATCTTTCAGGATTTGGAATAGCTCAACTGGAATTCCATCACCTCCACTAGCTTTTTTCGTAGTGATGCTTTCTAAGGCCCACTTGAGTTCACATTCCAGGATGTTTGGCTCTAGGTGAGTGATCACACCATTGTGATTATCTGGGTCGTGAAGCTCTTTTTTGTACAGTTCTTCTGTGTATTCTTGCCACCTCTTCTTAACATCTTCTGCTTCTGTTAGGTCCATACCATTTCGGTCCTTTATTGAGCCCATCTTTGCATGAAGTGTTCCTTGGTATCTCTAATTTTCTTGAAGAGATCTCTAGTCTTTCTCATTCTGTTGTTTCCTCTATTTCTTTGCATTGATTGCTGAGGAAGGCTTTCTTATCTCTCCTTGCTATTCTTTGAAACTCTGCTCTAGGCAGCCCCAAAAGCCTGAAGAGATCAGTACATTGTTAAACTCACAGGAACCATCACATTTTTCTTCCAGGAGACTTAAATGCTTTGTGTGCTTCTCCTCTCTTGCCTCTTGGAAGGTTGCGTCAGTCAAGGTAGCAAGTTAAGGTCAATGGAATCCTCTCTAGCCAGTTTATGAGGGAAGGATGTACTTAGGTATATTAGAGTATTCAGACTCTTTGCAAAAGCTGGAGCAATCGTTCTCAGATCAGCTCCCAGAGTGACACTGCAGAGTGAGCCCAATGATGCATACCCACCACCCCTCCTGAATCCTCCCATCACCCAAGTCCCAGCCAAAGTCTTATGCCAGGTGGGGTTTTCAAGTCCCATGTATGGGCCATGGGGCAAGGGAGGCTAGAAGGAATAGATTTAGTGATTAGATATTGGGAAGGCTAACAGCTAGAGAACTATGAAAACATGGATCAATGTTTAGAAGATTTGGAGGAAGCACTATCCATACAATTCCATTACTGGGAAAGAAAAGGCACAGTGAGGAACAGAAAGGTATAAATAAAGCAATAAAGCTTCAGCTCTCTAGAATTTACTTCAAATTAGCGGGGCTGGGATGGACAGAATAGGTGGGCTATAGATGAGGCAGTGTAGATTATGAGTTGATGACTGTTGAGGCTAGGTGAACATGGAGGTTTATTGTTCTTTCTTTTTTACCATCTGTTTAGAATTTTTCATAATAAAAAATAAAGTTTAAAAAGGCATCAAAAGAAAGAGTTAAGTAATGATTTCTGAACCCTCAAAGGCAGGATCTTTCCAAGAAGCCTGTACACCGTAATGAAGGACCTTCAGATGGGAGTTATTTTCATAGCACAATCATTGTTTTCACAACATTTCCAAAGGGAAAAAACAGGTGACATTTTCAGTGAAAGTGGGCCAAGATGAGGCACTATTAAGGTATAATCATTATGTTTGCTTTACTGGACAAATACACCATGACAACTTGCTACATCAGTGGAGCAAAAAGAGATCAAAATGACTGGGCTACTACGCAAGATCTCAAGCAAATAAAAATACATGAGCCGGTTATATTTCTGGGTTTCTGACAAACAGTGAATATCATTTTAATTTTAGTATATGGGTGTCCCATGCAATATTCGGGCCATGCTTATACTAAAAATGCATTTGTTGTTCATCTGAAATTCAAATTTAATTGATATCCCATAATTTATCCAGCAACTCTATTTCTATGGCCTGTAAAATTTAGGAGAGTCCATCCTCCCCACCCATCTCCAACTCATGGCACACCTCACTTCCCCCACAGACTTATCAGACATGACTCCCATAATTACAGCTCTCTGGGTGGTTCACCATCAACTTTCCTTATTTTCCTAGAATGGCATTCTTCCCACTGCTTGACAGGTTCAGACTGTCCGCCTGACCTCTGGCCCTTGAAGAGAAGTAGAGAGAGAGAGAGTAGCTATTTCCCTAAAAGTCATATTCAGCTGCCCCCACGCCCCCCCCCTCCACCCCACCACTCAAGTTCCCTTCAATATTCTCCCACCATGGCTGAAAAGACCCCTGAGATGTATAGGTCATTCCTGACCCTACATCTTTCATCCACACAGATGGACTCTGCAGAACCCGAGCTCCAAAGCAAATAGGAAATGAATGATTTCATACTGCAAGGGAGGAGCCATCTCTTCATCCAACTTAACTCTGTCTCAGTTTGTCTCAGCCAGTCTGATTGTTAATGCTCAGGTAATTGAGTCTCTGATTGTTAATGTTCAGGTAAGCGAGTTTTTATAGAGGGATGTTGCTTTTGTCCCGTCTTGCCTATTGGTCATTTGACAACCCATTAGCATCTCCACTGGCGGTAAGCCAGAGGAAGGAAGTGACAAAATATCATGAGTCAACATGTTACCCAGAAGTTCTGTTAAAAGGAGTTAAAGAATTTCAAAGGAAGATGACTACAGAGAAAATAGGACTTTTAGATTACTGGAGTTTCCCTCTCCTGCCCCATTCAACCAGAGACAAACCAAGAGTCAAGTCTCATAGCTGAACCTCTCCTGATGGAAATTCTAGACAGAGACTAAATTCCTTCTGCTGGAATCATGGGAAATATTTACCATTCATGACTTTTACTTTGAGGTTAAACAAATTTGAGTCCTCTGATGGGAGAAATACAGTGATTATAAAAGCCAGCAGCAAAGGACTTCCCTGCTGGTCCGGTAGTTAAGACTCTCTGCTTCCACTGCAGAGGGTGCAGGTTCTATCCCTGTTTGGGGACCTAAGATCTCCCCTGTAGCATGGCGTGGCCAAAATAATAATAATAAAAATACTATTTTTTTTAAGCTGGTGATAGGATCCAGATGGACTAGGAGGAAGGCAGAATTCTTCAAGAGATTAGAACAGCCTCTGTTCAGAAAAACAATATGAAAGGGTATGTTTTGTTACAAAAGAGTAGGTGCTTTCAGTGGATGGGAGGTCCCAGCACAGAAGAATTAAACTGCTTGCTTTGCACAGAATAGGATAATTATTATTCATATTTTAGAGTTCCCCTTAGGTGGGGAAGACAGGGTTTCAGTTGGTCATGGAAGAGAAGAGAGAGGTGAAGAAGTGGGAGACAGAGGGGAAGGGTTATCCAAGAAAATGCATCAGCAGGCATGGTCAAAGAGAAAATGATGGCCAGAGAGTAAGTGCCCATGCCAGGTGTGGCTGAGGGATTCCAGGACAGATCAGGGCTACCTAGCATAAAGAAATCCTTTGTTACAAAAAATGTCAAGCATATACAAAAGTAGGCAGGCTAATATAATGAGCATCCATGGACCATACCCAATTTTAACAATTAACTCACAGTCAACCTTGTTTCATCTAAAGTGCCCCACCCACTCACACAAAGTGCCACACCCACATCCTCCTCCATCAATTACTTTGAAGGAAGCTCCAGACATCATATTTCCTGGGTAAACCTTTTAGTACAGCATTTGAATTTAAGTAGTAGCCTTTTCTGAGCTATGCTGCTGTCTCCCTAAACTAGCCACTATCTTCCTTAAAAGCCTATATAAAAGAAAGACACATCCCTACCTGCATCCTTTACTCTCAAAACTCTACTCCGGCACCACTGTACTTCCGAGACAAGATGTGTGGTAGTTCACCCACATGAAGCAATTCTGTGACACCAGCTGGGGGTCCTACAATATAATTCCAGTCTGACACCATCTACCCAGGGAGAACGTCAGACCTCAGGCAGGTGAGGGACTCCGAC
The DNA here is from genome assembly GCA_935064755.1 of Tragelaphus eurycerus. Lineage (NCBI taxonomy): Eukaryota > Metazoa > Chordata > Mammalia > Artiodactyla > Bovidae > Tragelaphus > Tragelaphus eurycerus. Next base: position 1,247,679 of record CAKXYN010000034.1, on the reverse strand, counting down.
CCACGAGGCTGTTCCACTCAAATGGGATGCCAATCCTATGCCAATCACAAATCCAGGTTGTCACCTGTGGCTCTGACCTACTGTCTGTAAACCAGGGGTTCCCATAATCCGTTCTCCTTGGGTTCAATTAATATGCTAGAGTGGCTCATGTAACTCAAGAAAACAGTTTACTTACTAGATTTCTGAGTTATTTATCAGATCAGATCAGATCAGTTGCTCAGTTGTCTCCAACTCTTTTCGACCCCATGAACTACAGCACGTCAGGCCTCCCTGTCCATCACCAACTCCCGGAGTTCATTCAGACTCACATCCATCGAAGTCAGTGATGCCATCCAGCCATCTCATCCTCTGTCGTCCCCTTCTCCTCTTGCCCCCAATCCCTCCCAGCATCAGAGTCTTTTCCAATGAGTCAACTCTTCACATGAGGTGCCCAAAGTACTGGAGTTTCAGCTGTAGCATCAGTCCTTCCAAAGAAATCCCAGGGCTGATCTCTTCAGAATGGACTGGTTGGATCTCCTTGCAGTCCAAGGGACTCTCAAGAGTCTTCTCCAACACCACAGTTCAAAAGCATCAATTCTTTGGTGCTCAGCCTTCTTCACAGTCCAACTCTCACATCCATACATGACCACAGGAAAGACCATAGCCTTGACTAGGCGAACCTTTGTTGGCAAAGTAATGTCTCTGCTTTTCAATATGCTATCTAGGTTGGTCATAACTTTCCTTCCAAGGAGCAAGCGTCTTTTAATTTCATGGCTACAGTCACCATCTGCAGTGATTTTGGAGCCCCCAAAAATAAAGTCTGACACTGTTTCCACTGTTTCCCCAACTATTTCCCATGTAGTGATGGGACCAGATGCCATGATCTTCGTTTTCTGAATGTTGAGCTTTAAGCCAACCTTTTCACTCTCCACTTTCACTTTCATCAAGAGGCTTTTTAGTTCCTCTAAACTTTCTGCCATAAGGGTGGTGTCATCCGCATATCTGAGGTTATTGATATTTCTCCTGGCAATCTTGATTCCAGCTTGTGTTTCTTCCAGTCCAGCGTTTCTCATGATGTATTCTGCATAGAAGTTAAATAAGCAGGGTGACAATATACAGCCTTGACGTACTCCTTTTCCTATTTGGAACCAGTCTGTTGTTCCATGTCCAGTTCTAACTGTTGCTTCCTGACCTGCATACAAATTTCACAAGAGGCAGATCAGGTGATCTGGTATTCCCATCTCTCAGAATTTTCCACAGTTTATTGTGATCCACACAGTCAAAGGCTTTGGCATAGTCAATAAAGCAGAAATAGATGTTTTTCTGGAACTCTCTTGCTTTTTCCATGATCCAGCGGATGTTGGCAATTTGATCTCTGGTTCCTCTGCCTTTTCTAAAACCAGCTTGAACATCAGGAAGTTCACGGTTCACATATTGCTGAAGCCTGGCTTAAAGAATTTTGAGCATTACTTGACTAGCGTGTGAGATGAGTGCAATTGTGCAGTAGTTTGAGCATTCTTTGGCATTGCCTTTCTTTGGGATTGGAATAAAAACTGACCTTTTCCAGTCCTGTGGCCACTGCTGAGTTTTCCAGATTTGTTGGCATATTGAGTGCAGCACTTTCACAGCATCATCTTTCAGGATTTGAAATAGTTCAACTGGAATTCCATCACCTCCACTAGCTTTGTTCGTAGGGATGCTTTCTAAGGCCCACTTGAGTTCACATTCCAGGATGTTTGGCTCTAGGTGAGTGATCACACCATTGTGATTATCTGGGTGGTGAAGATCTTTTTGTACAGTTCTTCTGTGTATTCTTGCCACCTCTTCTTAACATCTTCTGCTTCTGTTAGGTCCATACCATTTCAGTCCTTTATTGAGCCCATCTTTGCATGAAATGTTCCTTTGGTATCTCTGATTTTCTTGAAGAGATCCCTAGTCTTTCCCATTCTGTTGTTTTCCTCTATTTCTTTGCATTGATTGCTGAAGAAGGCTTTCTTATCTCTTCTTGCTATTCTTTGGAACTCTGCATTCAGATGTTTATATCTTTCCTTTTCTCCTTTGCTTTTCACTTATTTATAAAAAGGGTTATTTATGAAAGGATGTAATTCAGGATCAGCCAGATGGAAGGGATGCATGGGGTCAGATGTGTGGGAAAGGGCACAGAGCTTCTGTCTTCCCGGCAGGTGCATTGCCGTCCTAGCAACGCCATGGGTTCACCCACCCGGAAGCTGTTGGAACCCTATCCTTTGGGGGTTTACAGAGGCTTCATTATGTAGCCATGTTTAAAGCACTGGCCAGTGGTGACTGAACCAGAGGTCGGGGGATGGACTAAGTTTCAATCCTCTAATCATGTGCTGAGCTCTCCTGGCCAGTAGCCCCCAGTCCTAGTGTCTTCCCAAAAGTAACTTCTTTGCCATAAACTCAGATGGGGCTGATAAATAAAAATTCATATTCAAAGGCAAGTCGAGGAAAATTTAAACATGATTTTTCTCTGCCCTTTGGCCTCCTGTCTTCCCTCTACTGTGCACTGTGTGTCTACATTATGCATGGACCAAACCTCCCCATCAGCAGAAATACCTGCTTAACCATAAAGAGTAATATTTTCCCAGCATCAAGACAACTCCTTAAGAGATAACATTCCTTCTTAATCTTGTAAGGGGCCACAATGACCCATGGTCCACTACTCACATCGTATGCTCAGAGATGAATTGTGTAAACTGTCCACAATATGTCATTTAACGTTCAGTCCTCTGTCTCAAAAACTTACATAACTACATTTTAACCTCTGATGGGTGGAACAGACCTCAGAGCTTTCTGAAAGACTCCTTGCTAGGTTATAATCCTCTATTTGGTGTGAATAAAATTTTCTATTTCTTTCTTAGATTGACTGGTTACTTTTTTTTTTTTTGTCCACAGGGTTGAAAGGGGCTTGTTATGACTAACGAAAGACAACTTTATCACTCTTACCACATAGAAAATTCCAAACATTTTAGGAGTGCTGAGCAAGAAACTGGGATGAAAATATGTATGTCATTTTTTAAAAAAAATTTTTAATTCCTATGTTTTTGATCAATGCAAGATTTTTTTTTTAATGTGGACCATTTTCAAAGTCTTTATTGAATGTGTTACAATATTACTTCTCTTTTAAATTTTCATTTTTTGACCTGAGGCATGTGGGATCTTAGGTCCCCAACTAGGGATCAAACCTTGCACTGGAAAGTGAAATCTTAACCAATGGACTGCCAGGGAAGTCCCTGTATTTCTTATTATAAATCACAATATTACCTGTTACCTGCAGGAGCCTAGATAGTGATGCTTTGGGGAAGGGGAAAAATGAAAAAGAGGCCACGTTCCACTGGGATTATGCTCTCAGACCGAAATAAGGTGACAGGAAGGGTGATGAGGGGAACAGGAACCCACAGAAACCTACAGGAAGGTCAGGGCAGGGTGTGGGACTTTCCACAATATGCTTACTAAGTGATGACCCAAGACCTGCTCTCAGGATATTCGATGAAAGTTCATACTAGAGAGTTCCTGGAGACTTAGATGGCATATCCACACTGACAACAGACTATCCGGGTTATATGTTCATAGTTCCTCTTTTTCACTAGCTAATTCTGTGTACATTTCAACTGACAGTCCCAAGCAACATTTTGCATTATTCAAAATAGCTTAAAGAAACCAAGAACCTTTAGAGCTGTTTCTCTCTCTCTCTCTTTAGAACAATGAATTGTTTAGGGAAAATAAAAACAGTCTATAGCTGAATTCACACTGATGTTTCCAGAAAGAAAATGGTCATGGGAACTCAAGTGCCTGGTTCCGTTCTCTGGACAAAAGGGTTAACCTCGCCCTTCAGTACTTTATCACCTGTTCTCTACACCTGGATCGTTCCACCCTTTCATCAAAGGTCTGTTGTCAGCGATTTTCAAAGAAAAAAACCATCTCATGTCATTTCTTTCTTGAATTAAAATTCCGTCATAACTCTTTTCCTCCCCTCCCGATGAGTTTTTCTGACACCCATGAAGAATTTCCCCTTCAAAGCCCTGTCTTCTTACCTCCATCACTTAAAACTCCACTTGACACCTGCCTTCCAGGGGAGACAACACCCTTTACAGTTCAAAATCTTGCCAGTTGAGTCTTTAATTTTTTTAAATCCCTGATAAGATCTTTGCTCACTCAGCACAATATATATATAGTTTGCTCACCCATACTCTCCTTTGTGAATTAAGGTTTGTGTACCTGCTAATGATCCCATAATGCCCCATCCCCGGAGGACAAGGGCCCCACAAAGAAAGGATAATCTGCTCTCATGGAGGGCTTGTCAGTAGCTGATTCAGCATGTCTGGGGTGGACCTGAGAATCTGCATTTATATGCAAAGACAAAAGATGAACACGACTTATCTGGCTTTGAGAAGATTGCTGTCTGATGGATAAATCCCTCCTTTCATCTGAGCAGCACTTTAGATTTGAAAATTGCTCTCAACCTTAAGAGATTTTTTTTTTTAACTAGCCCTCACTACAATCCTAGGAGATAAGTAGATTCTGGATTGAAAGTCACAAAACCTGCATTTGAATTTCAGCTCTACCAAATATTAGCTCTGTGACTTTGGACAAGTTACTTAAACTCTCAAAGCCTGAGTCATCTGCAAAATATGAATAAAATCCTCCTGGATAGATAGATAATACCCATGTTTGTGAAAATATGTTGTGTCTGCAAAGTGCTGTTCAAATACATGATAGTAGAAAAGAAGGCAGCCTAGGATCAGTGTGAGAAAGACAGCCAGAGTACTATGAGAACAGAGAGGAGGAAGATGCATTCAGCTGGCATCAGAAAGGATTGAATGAGGGGAGCTTTGCGAAAAACAGGCAGCGAGTTCAGTGGGGAAGGGAGATGAAGGCTGGAAAATGCATGACATACAAAAAGATAAAGGGTGTGGGGAGATGATGAATATAGTGATACAGGTGGAGAAGTATTTTAAAGTCACATTACTGTAAGCTTTGAGTACCAAGCAAAAAAGCTTGAACATGATTTGGTAGGTGATGGGCAGTCAATGAAAGGTTCTGATCGCAGCTCAACATGTTCAGAAGATAACGAACATTGGTCTGTGGACTAAGAGAAAGGAAGGGGAGGGCCGTGGAGGCGGAGAGAAGGAGAGAATGGGACACACTGAGACTGTAGCGCTGACGTACGTGCACCATCGTGTGCAACACAGACAGCTAGTGAGAAGGAGCCGTGTAGCACGGGGGGCTCAGCTCGGTGCCCTGTGATGACTAGAGGGGCGGGATGAAGCGGAGGAGGGCTCAAGAGGGAGGAGATACATGCACACTTATGGCCAATTTACGTTGTTGTATGGCAGAAACCAACACAACATTGTAAAGCAATTTCCTCCAACTAAAAATAATTTTTTAAAAAAAGAGTCTATTTTCCTTAACAAGTCTTCTCCCTCCCCAACCCCTAGATCCTTATCCACCTCCCCATACCCTACCACCATAGCCTTAGAGTAAATCCCAACCCTTTGAATGATTACCATCTACCCCAGAGAGCCCCTTGGAAATGCCGGGCAGCTCTGTCTTCTGGAGCGTTACAGAGAACACACGCTCCCTCTTCCTCCTCTCTTTCCTGGCCACCCTCTTGTCCTTATTCGTGCTTCTCTTCTTATTGCCAAGCCCTCTTGGATTTTTCAGCCGTTTCTCATTTGGGAGGCTTTCTTTGCCATTCTGGTGACCCTCCTCTGGGTATCATTTTTTTTTTTTTTTCTCCCTTAGAAAGATAAGCACACAGCATTACCAAAGACACTTGGGAAATTTAAGCAAACAACCTCTTGATGTTTGGATAAGAACTTAATTCCCTGTCCCACCTCTTTTCTTTACTGGGAATACTTGAGAAAAGGTCAAGTTCAAGGTCCAGGTGAGTTCTTACTGATCTGTAGTGTCACTGATCCCCTGATCCTTGATGGTAGTTAATTAAATGCATCTCACTCTGACCTGGGTTTGCTGAATCCTCCGTGGGGCACATTCTTTCCTTTTACAGAAGCCAGCCTTGAAATTCACACTCTCTCTGTTGTTCCCTAAATGAGCCTGACTTGCTTGCATTTCCTCCTTAAATTTTTCTTTATGCTTTTCACATAATGATAGTTAAGTTCTAGACAATCATTACAATGCTTTCTTTACTTCCATTTTCCCAAGCCTGAAGGGTTAGTCTGTCCATGGCTGATGTGTGGACATCTTGGGGATCTCTTGTGGCCTCACTAGGCCCACTAGAAGTCTCCTTAGCAGCAACAGAACAGAAATGCACAGTTAATAAATTCCCACTTATCCTAATAGCAAGGCCAGTGAGATTTCAGGTCAAGATCACATTCAATCATGCATACAAATGAATCCTATCACCTAATATTTATATGGAGGCTCTCAGGAGTTCAAAATACCTCTAGACTAATGAATAATCATTTCATTATTATTGTACAAAGAATTCCTCCGTAGCTCCTCCTCACTCACAAAACCCCTAAAACATTTTCCAACATGTCATCCTCATTTCCTCAAACTACATAGCAAGTGTAGCTGAGGAAAAAATAAGGACAGATTGGATTTTCACTTTGTGTGGAAACTCATTTCCTTTGCTTACAGAAGTGAAAGGTCTGTCTGAGCTCAGTGGAGGAAACGAGATGTTTTGATTTGATAAAGATGTTTCTTTCATGTTGCTCGGTGAGGAGGCATACTCAGATTCATTTGGAGAACAATTTTTATTGACTGTGACTCATTATAAAGAATGTCATGTGCTGGCATTTCATCATGAAGCAGGGAAACTTTGCCTTATAGGGCCTTTGGCTCAGATATGATTCAGGAATGGAAAAATGGGCTTTCATGGGAAATCTACTAACTCAGCTGGGACCAGATGAATGCAAGTGAAAGTATGGCAGTCCCTACCACTCTTTTATGCTACCTCCTGAGGTGCTGGAGGAGAAGACATTCTTCTTATGCCTCTGAAATTAAGAACACAAGCAAATGCTGATTTTCCCTTAAAAGGGCTGAAATAACCCCAAAGGACTATGCTGTCTATTCATTAAAGTTTTAGGAATTTTTTTTAACGGAGGTAGGTATTACAGGTATATATGTGTGGGCACTTTAAAAATAAATCACATGTAGGGCTTCCCTGGTGGTCAGTGGTTAAGAATCTGCCTGCCAATGCATGGAACACGGGTTTGATCCTGGCCCAGGAAGATCCCACATGCCAAGAGGCAACTCTGCTCGTGTGTAGCAACTATTGAAGTTCACGTGCCCTAGAACCCATGCTTCACAACAAGAGAAGCCATGAATGACAAGTAAAGAAAGCCCTTGCACAGTAACAAAGATCCAGTGCAGCCAAAAACAAATAAATCTAAAAAAAAAAAAAAAAGAGTGAACTTGTTGATTAAAGATAAATAAAAATAAAGCACAGTATTGACTGTGCTGGAATTATATAAGACACTATACAGTTTGAATATTTCATGAAGTGAATTATTAATAAGTGAAAGACCCTAAAACAAAAGTTTTACTGGCTAGATAAAGTTTTGTTCCAGTCTCTACAGCTGGTGATGGACAGGGAGGCCTGGCGTGCTGCGGTTCATGGGGTCGCAAAGAGTCGGACACGACTGAGCGACTGATCTGATCTGATCTGATCTACAGCCCTGATTACATCAGAGAGAGAACAGTTGAAGTATGGTTAAGCCTGTTGAAGAAACAGGAGGCTTATTCTAAAACCACAAACTTTTCGCACCAGAAGAATATAATTATTCACTGCCATTTTTAGAAGCCTAACTCATGTGTCTTCAAGACAAAATTGAATACAGAATGGTTTAGAGACTTGTAGTTGTGAAAATAAAAGTTGAACTAGAAAGCCAAAAGCAAATAATCAGGAATCTTCTACATTGAAATGGTAAATGACTGATTACACTGATCTCTTCCATGTTGCTTTCTAACATGCTTTCCTCTCCACCTAAACGTCCCCGCATATACCTTCTTCCATGCTCACTCTTCTTGAAAGTGTTCAGGACCATAAATGTAGCTATTTTAGTAAGAGAGTGGATAATCTCCTTCAATAGACAAGAAGTCTCAGTTTAGACAGTATATCTGACTTACATCTTTGGGGTGATATGGCAGATTAATGTTACTAGAAGGTGGTTAACAGCCTTCAGGTAAGATAAATAATGTTGATTCACTCTTCTTCCAAAACTAAGGACAAAGCTGTGATAAACTTCATGGCTGAGAAGACAACCAATATTCAAACCAACTGACAGCAAAAGACAGAAGAAGGACGATGCATTTGTTCCCTGATGAATGTGCTGGATACAGATGAAACATTGTAAAGGTAAACAGAGTAGAGTTAGTTCAGTTCAGTTGCTCAGTCATGTCCAACTCTTTGCGACTCCGTGAATCGCAGCACACCAGGCCTCCCTGTCCATCACCAATTCCCAGAGTTCACTCACACTCACATCCATCCAGTCAGTGATGCCATCCAGCCATCTCATCCTCTGTCGTCCCCTTCTCCTCTTGCTCCCAATCCTTCCCAGCATCAGAGTCTTCTCCAATGAGTCAACTTTTCGCATGAGGTGCCCAAAGTACTAGAGTTTCAGCTTTAGCATCATTCCTTCCAAAGAAATCCCAGGGCTGATCTTCAGAATGGACTGGTTGGATCTCCTTGCAGTCCAAGGGACTCTCAAGAGTCTTCTCCAACACCACAGTTCAAAAGCATCAATTCTTTGGTGCTCAGCCTTCTTCACAGTCCAACTCTCACATCCATACATGACCACAGGAAAGACCATAGCCTTGATTAGACAAACCTTTGTTGGTAAAGTAATGTCTCTGCTTTTGAATATGCTATCTAGGTTGGACATAACTTTCCTTCCAAGGAGTACGCGTCTTTTAATTTCATGGCTGCAGTCACCATCTGCAGTGATTTTGGAGCCCAAAGAAATAAAGTCTGACACTGTTTCCCCATCTATTTCCCATGAAGTGATGGGACCAGATGCCATGATCTTCGTTTTCTGAATGTTGAGTTTTAAGCCAGCTTTTTCACTCTCCTTTTTCACTTTCATCAAGAGGCTTTTTAGTTCCTCTTCACTTTCTTCCATAAGGGTGGTGTCATCTGCATATCTGAGGTTATTGATATTTCTCCCGGCAATCTTGATTCCATCTAGAAGGTGGATGTAAATTAGAGAAAACCAGAGAGGGAGGTTACAAGGAAAAGTTAGTCGACAACATGTTTCTATACTTCACAAGAGGCTAAAAGAGGAATCCTGCAGTGTGATCTCCATGGAAAGACTTCAGGCTGGGGAGGTGCTCCAAATGCTGGGTCAAGATTTTCAGTTCACCTGAGAACACTTTGTGTCTTAACCCTAGCCCCTAACTGCTCTCTGGCACTACTTTTAGATCACTGTGTTCCCCAGTGGTCTGGCTCCAACTGAAGGGGAGAGCACATGTCAAAGTTTGATGAATAACCGATCAAAAAATGGTGGAGATTTATAGCAAAGTGCTGACTCATGAGGGCTTCAGAGATTTTTAAAAAGAAGAAGAAAGGAAAGGAAATCAGTGCTTGTTTAGGCCTGCAGCAGGTGGAAACTAGAGAAGAGACAGTTAAGGTATGTCACATTTCTTCTTCAGGTGATGAAAATGTCCTAGAATTGACTGTGCTGATGGTTACACATATTTGAATGTACACTTTAAATGAGTGAATTATATGGTATGTGAATTACATATCAATAAAGCCGCTTTTAAAGCCTATAAGAAATTAGATAGATGGTCAATATGGTATGTGAATCAGCCTTGACACAGTATCCTTCCAGGGCTAGAAGGTAAAAACGTGGGCAAAACTGATCCTGAAAATGGAAAGTATTATCAAATGCTTAGAGAACCACAGGGGAACTCAGAATCATTATATTCCATGTTTCACACCTCTTAGGGAATTCTATCTCTCTGTCATTGTCTTGCACGTGTGCTCAGTTGCATCTGACTCTGTAACCTCATGGATTGTAGCCCACCAGGCTCCTCTGTTCATGGAACTTTCCAGGCAGGAATACTGGAGTGGGTTGCCATTTCCTTCTCCAAGAGATCATCCTGACCCAAGCCGCAACTCTTGCATTGGCAAGTGGGATCTTTACCACCAAGCTACCTGGGAAGCCCTCTGTCATTGTCTAGATATCGCTGTTTCCAAAGTTGAATTACCTTGCTCTGTTGGAGCCCACAGACTATGGGTGTGATGAACGTGTCACAGTTCAAACACTTGAAAAGAAGGTACCAGCCAGAGAATGCCCCAATGGGAGCAGTTTCCACATCTCCCTGCAGAATGGGCATCCAATTAAAGGAGTCATTACCCTGTCTTATCTGGAGAAAGTGTTTCTCAGATGAATGAATTGGAACTGAAACCCAGTAAAGAGTCTTTATTCCTTTACATAATTAGGACATCATTTACAGGTCTTGGATTTCTTGGGTATCCCCCAAAGTTCCTCACGTATGGCTGGCATTCCTAGAAACTTAATAAATATTTTCTGCTTTTAATTAGATTGAATTCCAAAGAAGGAGCTTTAAAGGTTAGGCATTTTATAATGGGTGAACATTCTACTTCCAAATGTAATAGCTAGAATATAAACCCTAGAAAAAGTAAAGTATTCACTAAACACCAAATCTCCTTTGAGAAATGATTGCATCAAGTTTACTGGTTAGAATTTGTCTTATTAAAGCGCTTAAGAAAAACTGACCTAGCAGATACCTATAACTATGAAATCTTCAGCTCTGAATAATATATTACATACTGTGTAACTATTAGAACACAGTGAGTCCAATAATCTTAGCAACAGCTCCCTTTCCAAACATGCCAAGAAAGATATGTTGCTTTTGGTTACGGACACTGGAAAATCAACAGACCAAAACACCCAGAAGAACCAAGTAGAGAGAAGACCGACTCAGGTCATCCTGCAGTCTCTGAGGAGCTGAGGATGACCACAGACTGTGATGGCCTCGAAAACTTCTCCCCTTACTTCCAGACCACCATCAGATCATTCCCACCTGGCCCTCCACATGTGTAGTCTGCCAACATGCTGAGGAGAAGAGGGATTTAAACTAAAGTCAGTCCCAACAGTTCCCAGAACCACAGTTTAAAAAGAAAGAAATTAACTTTGACGCATACTCTTGAGACTAGAGCCAGATCCTTTTAGATAACAAGTGTTCTCTTTCTGTGTGCATTTACAAGAGAGAAATGCATTAGTTAAGTGGGTTAATTGGTCCTTTATAGCAAGGAATTATTGAGGATATTCATTATGAACGCTCTGTGGGTGAATAAATGGTTGAGAAGAGAGCCAATCAATTTCTTCCTCTCCGTCCATACTGGTTGCTCTGAACATCACCAATGTCTCACCAACTACAGTCATCTGTCGGCATCCATGGGGGATTGGTTCCAGGACCTACCCCTGCTTTTCCATTAAGGATACCAAAATCCAAGGATGTTCAAGTCCCTTATATAAAATGACAGTATTTGTGTACAACCTATGCATGTCCTTCCGGGCACTTTAAATAAATGCTAGATTACTTATAATACTTAACATAATGTAAATGCTATGGAAAAAGTTGAAAATGCAAAGTGAATCCTATCTAAATAGTTTCTGGCATGCAAATTCAACTTTGATGTTTGGAAATTTCTAGATTTTTAAAAAATATACAATAGAGAAAATGTATATTTTTTAAAAATCTAGAAATTCCATCCACAGATGAATGGATAAGAAAGCTGTGGTACATATACACAATGGAGTATTACTCAACCATTAAAAAGAATACATTTGAATCAGTTCTAATGAGGTGGATGGAACTGGAGCCTATTATACAGAGTGAAGTAAGCCAGAAAGAAAAACACAAATACAGTATACTAACGCATATATATGGAATTTAGAAAGATAGTAACAATAACCCTGTTTACAAGACAGCAAAAGAGACACTGATGTATAGAACAGTCTTTTGGACTCTGAGAGAGGAAGAGGGTGGGATGATTTGGGAGAATAGCATTGAAATATGTATAATATCATATCTGAAACGAGTCACCAGTCCAAGTACGATGCCTGATAACGGATGCCTGGGGCTGGTGCACTGGGACGACCCAGAGGGATGGTATGGGGAGGGAGGAGGGAGGAGGGTTCAGGATGGGGAACACATGTATACTTGTGGCGGATCCATCTTGATGTATGGCAAAAGCAATACAATATTGTAAAGTTAAGCAAAATAAAATTTAATTCAAAAAAAAATTAAAAAATCTATAGAAAGAATTCCCATCAAGAAAAAAATATATATACATTTTCAATTTGAGGTTGGTTGAATCTGAGAATGTGGAACCAGTGGATACAGAGACCCCAGCTACCTAACTAGGTATCTTTACAGTATTTTCAATGCTGAGTAAAACCATTATTAGTGTCCTCTGCACTCCCATCTTGAGTATAACAAATCATTATGATTATATAATTTGGTTATACTCCTTAAAATGCTGTCAAACATGTTTGATCTTCATAACTGAGAGAAGCTATATAGTAATATTTAATTTACTCAGCATTCCCAGGGAAGATTAAATGAATTTTCTTGACCACTAAAGTTTATCCCTTTATATTACCATAATCAAGAAAAAAAAAAAACATAACCAGTTTGAACAAAAATCTCTCTAAAACACATTGAATCAAACAAATATAAACTAAAATGAGAATAATAAGAATTCTTTTTTTAGTTTTTTGTCTAGGATATCATCAAGAGTTTTCCACTGAGTTACAAAATCCAAGTTCTGACAGGTTACAAGGAAAAGGATTCTACAGGACATCACTGATGAGCTGTGAACTTTGACATTTTAGGGGAGGTGATATGACAATATGGATCCAAATCTTATGAATGTTCAACTCACTGGCCCCACAATCCCTTTATTCTTTTAATAATATTTGCTGCTGCTGCTAAGTCACTTCAGTTGTGTCCAATTCTGTGAGACCCCAGAGACGGCAGCTCACCAGGCTCCCCCATCCCTGGGATTCTCCAGGCAAGGACACTGGAGTGGGTTGCCATTTCCTTCTCCAATGCATGAAAGTGAAAAGTGAAAGTGAAGTTGCTCAGTTGTGTCCAACTCTTAGCGACCCCATGGACTGCAGTCTACCAGGCTCCTCCGTACATGGGATTTTCCAGGTAAAAGTACTGGAGTGGGGTGCCATTGCCTTCAATAATATTTGAGTGAATATTAAATACAACACAATGGAGGTACACTGATGACCAACATAGATGAGCTCCCTGCTCTCAGGAAGCTTACATGCTCATGAAGAGAGAGTGAGACGATTTATAAGCACACAGATGGACAGAGGAAATAAATTTAGACTCTGGTAATTCCTGGCAAGAGAAGTATAAGCAAAGGAGGAACTTGCTTCTGTTGGTGTCAAGAAAGACCCTACGGCAGAAGGACTGGTGTCCTGGTGATGCCCAGCTGCCCTCTCATCTTTAAGAAGAGAGCCTTGGCACTTCTCTGGTAGTCCAGGGGTTAACACCCTGTGTTTCCAATGCAAGGGGTTCAGGGAACTGAGATCCTACATGCTGCACGGCAATACATAAATAAATAAATCATCATTGCAGATCACAGAAAGCAAGGATGGAAAAGAAAAAAAGAAGAAGAGAGCCCTAAATAAGAAAATGTAAAACTAGACCCACATTTCCTGGCCATCCTGAAGAGCAGGCTGGCATGTGAGATGTAATGGAAGTCGTTTGCTGGAACTTCTAGAAATCTTTCTTTGTAAGTCAGACAATGTCAGGTCAATCATGTAAAAAAAAGACTGCAGAGATATCGGGGAGGGGGAGGGGGTTGGAAAACTGGATTTGGAAAGAAATACATGGATGGAAAGAGGAAAGCAATTTCGATTTCACTCCAGCTCTGAAAATACACGCCCTCTGCTTCTCCTCCTTATTTAGCTGTAAAGCTTTAAGTGAAATAGTTCAGGGTTTGGTAGAAAGTTCTTGCTTGGGGAGGGATGTTATATCATGTAGAGGTGGTGTAACGCTATGTGCTAACACATGTACAAACATTACACAATACAGGAGAGAAGTAGACTGAGGTGTAAGAACACTGGACCAGGAGTCCATCGACCTGTCTTCCAGTCCTGGTTCTGCTCTAATAAGCTGTGTGATCTTAGCGATCAACCACAGCCAGCTTCCTCAACTGAAAATGAGGAAACTGGACTCACTCATCTGTAAGGCCTGTGTAAGGCCTTGTCCACATATCTTTTTTCCTTCCTTCTGCTATTAATGTCACACCCACCCACACACCCACACATACATAAACATATAGGTTAAAGATTAAATCTTACTATGATCTTTATCATGAAGGGGTCACCAGAGAGGAAAAATTACAATCACGAGGGAATTCTCTGGTGGTTCAGTGACAGGATTCTGTCCTTTCACTGCTGAGGCCGCAGGCTCAATCCTTGGCCAGAGAACTAATTTATCACAAGCCACGAGACATCGCCAATATATATATATTGTATGTGTATATATATATATATATATATATATATATATACATAACAATCATGAAATGATGGTTACTTATGTCCAGAAAACTTAATTTAGATCTTAGGGTGATGAAAAAATGTGTCCATGCTCTCTGATATAAATCATAGCAAGATCCTCTATGACCTACCTCCTAGAATAGTGGAAATAAAAGCAAAAATAAACAAATGGAAACTAATTAAACTTAAAAGCTTTTGCACAATGAAGGAAACTATAAGCAAGGAGAAAAGACAGCTTTCAGAATGGGAGAAAATAATAGCAAACGAAGCACTCACAAAGAATTAATCTCAAAAATATACAAGTAGATCACACAGCTCAATACCAGAAAAACAAACAACCCAATCAAAAAATAAGCCAAAGAAGTAGAGACATTTCTCCAAAGAAGACATACAGATGGCTAACAAACACATGAAAAGATGTGCAATATCACTCATTATCAGAGAAATGCAAATCAAAACCACAATGAGGTACCATCTCACGCCAGTCAGAATGGCTGCTATCCAAAAGTCTACAAACAATAAATGCTGGAGAGGGTGTGGAGAAAAGGGAACCCTCTTACACTGTTGGTGGGAATGCAAACTAGTACAGCCACTATGGAGAACAGTGTGGAGATTCCTTATAAAACTGGAAATAGAACTGCCATACCACCCAGCAATCCCACTGTTGGGCATACACACCAAGGAAACCAGAATTGAAAGAAACACATGTACCCCAATGTTCATTGTAGCATAGTTTATAATAGCCAGGACATGGAAGCAACCTAGATGTCCATCAGCAGACGAATGGATAAGAAAGCTGTGGTACATATACACAATGGAATATTACTCAGCTACTAAAAAAACCACTTTTGAGTCAGTTCTAATGAGGTGGATAAAACTGGAGCCTATTATACAAAGTGAAGTAGTCAGAAAGAAAAATGCCAATACAGCATATTAATGCATATATATGGAATTTAGGGAGAAGGCAATGGCACCCCACTCCAGTACTCTTGCCTGGAAAATCCCATGGACGGAGGAGCCTGGTGGGCTGCTGTCCGTGGGCTCGCT
The DNA here is from genome assembly GCA_935064755.1 of Tragelaphus eurycerus. Classification (NCBI taxonomy): domain Eukaryota; kingdom Metazoa; phylum Chordata; class Mammalia; order Artiodactyla; family Bovidae; genus Tragelaphus; species Tragelaphus eurycerus. Next base: position 1,232,110 of record CAKXYN010000034.1, on the reverse strand, counting down.
AAGAGTCGGACACGACTGATCGACCACTTTCACTTTTCACTTTCATGCATTGGAGAAGGAAATGGCAACCCACTCCAGTGTTCTTGCCTGGAGAATCCCAGGGACGGGGAGCCTGGTGGGCTGCAGTCTATGGGGTCGCACAGAGTCGGACACGACTGAAGCGACTTAGCAGTAGCAGCAGGGAATTTAGAAAGATGGTAACCATGACCTTATATGTGAGACAGCAAAAGAGACACAGATATAAAGAACAGACTTTTGGACTCTGTGGGAGAAGGTGAGGGGGGAATGATTTGAGAGAATAGCCTTGAAACGTGTATATTACCATATGTGAAATAGATCACCTGTCCAAGTTCAATGCGCGCAACAGGGTACTCAAAGCCAGTGCGCTGGGACAACCCAGAGGGATGGGATGGTGAGGGAGGTGGGAGGGGGGTTTGGGACAGGGGGACACATGCACACCTGTGGCTGATTCATGTCAATGTATGGCAAAACCACCACAATATTGTAAAGTAGTTAGCCTCCATTTATAATAATAAATTAATTTTTAAAATGTGTCCATGATCATTAGGTTAAACATGTCTCCTATGTACGAATAACACACCTTGGGGCTTGGTCAATAGTAGAAGCTTATATTTATTTGTACAATTAGTGTTTACAAAGCAATTTCGTGTAATATCATGTCCACTTTTGAACTTCAGAACTAATTTAAGAAATAGGAAGGAAATCCAAATTGTTTCTTTTTTTTTTACAAATAAACTAAGATGTGCACCTATTAAATGATTTGCCTGAGTTTACACCGCAAGGGGTCAACCTCGGGCCTTCTCCCAATTCACCAGCACTGATTTGTGCTGCCAGACAATTACGATGCTAAAGCCTGGTATTTCCCTTGCCTCCCACTTTGTCTTTTCTGTTCTGCCTCTTCTCATAACTCAGTGCTTGCCAATCCCTGATTCAACACTCACTGGCCTCATTCTGTAATTAGAAGTTATGGAGGGAAGAAGCTGGGCCAAGTATATGAAAGAAATAAGTGGCTAAACGCACATGAGGAAAGAATGTTTAAGACTAATCGAAGAAATCTGTATCAAAGCAGTAAGTCCAATTTTCAACTATTATGTTAACAAAGGTTTTGAAATATTATAATAATACTGACAAAGGAACAGAAAAAAAAATACACTTTAGATACCACCTTTTAGAAAATAGAGACGTTTGGGAAAATTATTTGACTAATTGTCTAAAGTCTTAAAATATTCAGAAATTAATTTGTACAATTTTATCCTAAATGTGGAAAAAGCTTTATTGGGCAAAGATTTTTTTATCACAGCTGTATTTATGAAGCCAAATTTGGGAGCCACCTAAATGACCCACTATAAGAAAATGATTAAACAAACTCTACAGGGCTCATCAACTCCATTCCATTTTTAATGACTCATTAATAGTTTATCAGTGTGGGAAAGTGCTAATGTGATGCTGTATAACCTCCTCCCAAAAGATTAGGGGGAAAGGTAGGAAGGAGGTTGGTTGGACATAAACAGAGGTAGACCCAGTATAGAGCAGGGCATCTGGGGTCCAGGCTATTTGACCCCAACCAACTTATCAGTAAAGTAATGCTCAAAATTCTCCAAGCCAGGCTTCAGCAATATGTGAACCGTGAACTTCCAGATGGGCAAGCTGGGTTTAGAAAAGGAGGAACCAGAGATCAAATTGCCAACATCCGCTGGATCATCGAAAAAACAAGAGAGTTCCAGAAAAACAGCTATTTCTGTTTTATTGACTATGCCAAAGCCTTTGACTGTGTGGATCATAATAAACTGTGGAAAATTCTGAAAGAGATGGGAATACCAGACCACCTGATCTACCTCTTGAGAAATTTGTATGCAGGTCAGGAAGCAACAGTTAGAACTGGTCATGGAACAACAGACTGGTTCCAAATAGGAAAAGGAGTACATCAAGGCTGTATATTGTCACCCTGTTTATTTAATTTCTATGCAGAATACATCATGAGAAATGCTGGACTGGAAGAAACACAAGCTGGAATCAAGATTTCTGGGAGAAATATCAATAACTTCTGGGAGAAATATCAAGAAACACAAGCTGGAATCAAGATTTCTGGGAGAAATATCAGTAACACCACCCTTATGGCAGAAAGTGAAGAGGAACTAAAAAGCCTCTTGATGAAAGTGAAAAAGGAGAGTGAAAAAGTTGGCTTAAATCTCAACATTCAGAAAACAAAGATCATGGCATCCGGTCTCATCACTTCATGGGAAATAGATGGGGAAACAGTGGAAACAGTGTCAGACTTTATCTTTTTGGGCTCCAAAATCACTGCAGATGGTGACTGTAGCCATGAAATTAAAAGACACTTACTTCTTAGAAGGAAAGTTATGACCAACCTAGATAGCATATTGAAAAGCAGAGACATTACTTTGCCAACAAAGGTCCGTCTAGTCAAGGCTATGGTTTTTCCTGTGGTCATGTATGGATGTGAGAGTTGGACTGTGAAGAGGGCTGAGCGCCGAAGAATTGATGCTTTTGAATTGTGTTGTTGGAGAAGACTCTTGAGAGTCCCTTGGACTGCAAGGAGATCCAACCAGTCCATTCTGAAGGAGATCAGTCCTGGGTGTTCTTTGGAAGGAATGATGCTAAAGCTGAAACTCCAGTACTTTGGCCACCTCATGCAAAGAGTTGACTCATTGGAAAAGACTCTGATGCTGGGAGGGATTGTGGGCAGGAGGAGAAGGGGACGACAGAGGATGAGATGGCTGGATGGCATCACTGACTCGATGGACGTGAGTGTGAGTGAACTCTGGGAGTTGGTGATGGACAGGGAGGCCTGGCGTGCTGCGATTCATGGGGTCGCAAAGAGTTGGACACGACTGAGCGACTGAACTGAACTGACTGAACTTCAAATCCACAGACCACATCTTCTGCTCTTTTGCACTTGAAGATGCCAAGGAAGCTTACTGTGTCCAAACTCTTAGTCACCATTTCTTCTTGGGGCTCCAGGAACCCTAAGAACGTGGGCACTCAGTGATCAGCTCTGAGATTATTGCACTATCCCCTCACATATTTGCCAAATTACAGTGACCTCACTCCAAATACATGAAAATAAGTACAAACAAAAATGTAAGAACAGAGGTGTTCAATACACAACAAATAAATCTGTAGAAGCATAACACTGAATCCTATAAAAGAGTGAATCAGAAAATCAGGACTCACTGGACACAAAACAGTATATTTTGTCCTCAGAAATGTTTTCTCATGGGAGTCTGCCAGGCAGATAAGTTCAATCACAGATACTTCTAAAATGCCATTATCTCTAAATTTATATAACCTTTGATACATCTAATTACACGTCATTGTTTTTACACAGTAAGATGATTGGATTCACTCTGAAGAGCTTCAGCAGAAAAAAATCACAAATTGGATAAACTTCATATATGAACGTGGGCCTAGGCGGAAGTTCATTATCACACCAGGTAGCATACAGAGTCTTAGAACTTGTTACAATGTTTATTCAGCTATCTTGGAAACATTTCTTTAGCTTCAAATGGATCTGCTGAATACTTTGCTCTGTCTTTTAAGTTTTAAATGTGCTTTCCTGGAGGCAACAGAGGAATGACTTTTCAAATTCAGTCCTATGCCAGTTCCATCCCTCCCAACATCACACCAACAGTATCTAGTCTCGACATCCCCCAACACCTCACTATTCCGCAGTTTCCCGCTTACTTTGGAAGAGAGTTATTCTTTTCTACATCTATGACTATCAAAATCTGTATCAGGTCAAAGCAACATTAGAACTGGAACAACAGACTGTTCCAAAATAGCTGCTATGTCACTTTATTTAACTTATATGTACATCATAAATCTTACTAATCATTGCGAGAATAATCATTCAGTATTCTTTAAATAAATGGCTTCCTTAACAATCAGACATGCAGGAAATAGATGGAAAAGTGAAACAGGCCAGACTTTTCAAAACGAGAGGTGACTGCCGGGGGGGGGGGGGGGGGGGGGGACAACCGGGAGGGGGCGGGGGCAGAGCGACGAAGGAGACTATAGGCCAGTTCCTCCAAAGTTCTTACCTGGTTCCAACAGTGAGTCACTGACACCAACAGAGGGTCCTACAATTCAATCCCGTTCTGACACTCACCACCTGGAGTAGGCATTAGACCCCACAAATGAAGAATTCAGTCTCAGGAGATTGCCTGCCCTTCAGATGCCAGTGCAAGTGGCCTTGTTAAGCAGATAAGGTGGAGGGTCCCCGGAGAAAGAGAACCAAGCATAATTTTCTTGACATAAGAGAAGCCACTTTGGGCCTAAGCCATTTTGTGATCTAAACCTGGCCACAGTGCTTACCCTTGAACAGTTCGCCATAATTAATGATCTTAAGGTAACGAATGACCTTAAGGGAACAAAAGAATGCAGGAGCAGAGGAGAATCAGTCAAAAAACAGCAGCTCAGTGAGTGAAACAGACTCCCAGTTCCTCCTCAAGGGATATACATTGCAGTCTGATACATATCTTTGAATTCTGCAGGAACTAAGGCCCCCACCCGGGTGGAGGGTGGTACCTGTCTGTTGAGATCCCAGACTGGTCTGCACCTAAGGGATGATGATGTTGACCTTTTCCAACCCTCTGTATTCAACCATGGACAGAAAACCAAGGAACTTCTGGGACTCCAGACATGGGAACCCTGTCTCCAAAAGCATTCAGTCTCTGACTCTCAAGGTCTGTTTCTGTTTCTGTCTTTTTCCCCTCTCTCTGGTCTCCTCCTTTTAAAAATTGCTTATTTTTGTACACTTTTTTTAATTTTAATTTTTGTTATCTTTTCTCCTTCTGCTGATTAGCTTCTTCCCTGACACAGCAGCAGCCACAGCTTTTGGACTAGAGGGCAAAAGAGTCTTCCTGCCATCCCATTTTAAGAATTTAGTTAGAAATAGCCAAGCCTTGGGCTCCAGGATTTTACTCCTTGATCAATCACTATAGTTGGGGGATGGTGGGAGGGGGATTGCATAAGGGGAAAATAATTAAAATATCTGACACATGGAAATTTACTGTATGGCAGGCATTATTCTAATCTTTAGTTGTTGAGTTGCTAAGTCATGTCCAACTCTTTTGTGACCTCATGGATTCTAGCCTGCCAGGCTCCTCTGTCAATGGTATTTCCCAGGCAAGAGTACTGGAGTGGGTTGCCATTTCCTTCTCCAGGGGATCTTCCCGACCCAGGGATTGAATCCATGTCTCCTGCATTGGCAGGCAGATTCTTTACCACTGAGCCACTAGGGAAACCCCAATCTTTAGTTAGCAGACACTTATAAAGCACTCAGTAAATTAATCCTCACAACAACCTTTAGGTAGATGCTATATTATTCCTACTTTACAGGTGAGCCAACTGAGGCATGAAGAGCTAAAAAAAACTTGTCCAAGTCCACATGGCTAGTAAAGGATAGAGCTGGGATGTGAACCCTGCAGTCTGGTTCCTAAGTTTATGCTTGCAACCACAATGCCACACCATCTCCCCACCCTTCCTGTTTTAAACTACCTGTGAGGTAGATAACCTAATTGTCTCCATTTTACAGAGGAAGAAATGAGAGACAAACTTCATCCATAAAATGGTAGGGTCAGGATTTACATGCACAGAATCTGAATCCAAAGCCTATGCTTTCACTGATTCTGCTGTGCTGCAGAGTCGGGGGCTAGGAGGCACAGTGCCTTGGAGAATGGGGCATCATAAGCAGACACTGCATCTTTTGCATATATGGAGAGTGCAGAGCCAGTCACTCTTAGGAATTCTTAGCAGCCCCAACCCTAAGCTGGGGACTCAGACATGCTCAGCAGTAGAGGACCTGTAGTCAAGACCAAGTCAAGGTCAAGAAAGAAAGCCAAGAGAGCCTTGAGAGAAAACCATAGCTAGGAGAAGGATCGAGGAAACCCTCCACAAAGAGTGATTGACCTGGGATGCTGATGCATACAGCCAACTCTCTGTGAGTGTACATGCAAGAGTCCCTAAAGTTGCAGTAAAAAAATTACTACTATTCTTTCTGGGCTCCTAGTGCACTGGTCTTTCCTTGCTCCAGAAAACCACAGGACTGGGTCAACTCAGAGTCCCTGAGAAATGCTTTCCCTGAGTTATAGCTGGATGTCATGCTCTTCCCCCCCCCACCCCCCCCCCCCCCCCCCAACCCCCGCATCTCAGTTCCATCAATAATTCACATAAGAAATGACCATTTAAGGAACAGCTTGTGTTCTTCAGAAAATATGCCACTGAACTCATTCTTTTTACTTCTTATACCATGAGCCTAATATCCTGCCCTCAGTTTAGAGCAGAGAAATATTAATCTCTCCAGGCAAACATGTGCTTTTTTTTTTTTATCAGACAATGTAAATGGCATGGTACATGTTTTCCTCTCTGCATTGATCCCTGTGAACCATAACTTAAATTTAGTGCTGAATTGTTCACACATCATCCTAGGTTCTTGGATGTATCCTAATAAATTTTGATTTTCCTTTTTGTCTTGAACCATCTTAGTGTTTTCTGGCTTCATTTTTGTTTAACTTTTTAATTGTAAGGGGAAACACTGACTGAAACCGCCTATGCTGGCCAGATGAGATAGTAGCCACTTGCATGAGTAATCTTGGAACAAGGGGTCCTAGTAAGGAACATGGAATTAACAAGCTACCACCAACCAGAAGACTTTAGGAAAAGTCAAAAGGATAGAGAAGTCCATATGCCCTACCAACCTCCCAGAATCCTTTTTGCTGGAATCCATTTTGGCTGAGTGATGCATGCTCCACCAGGAAGAACCCTGAATAAGAATGATCAGCCAGAGACAACCCAGAAACTAATCCCATCACCGTAAAACTTGAGAGTGCAAACCACTTGGCAGAGAAGTCCTTCCAGGTTCCCTTACCCTCGTGCTCTCCACCTGAGTGCCCCTTCTCAATAAAGTCTCTTGCTTTGTCAACACATGTGTCTCCTCAGACAATTCATTTCTGAATGTTAGACAAGAGCCCTCTCTCGGGCCCTAGAAGGGGTTTCCCTTTCTTCAACAGAACATACATCCAAAGGAGTGTACAAAACAAAAGCATTCTGTACAATGGTTATCTCAAGATAAATACCCATACAACCACCAGCCAGGTCAATACTCAGGAACTGCCAGCACCCCAAAAGCCCATTCCTTCTCTTAAACACCATCTATCCCTGACACAGAGCAGGACCCTGTGGCACAAAAGCCTTTCCATGTCCTCTGGTTTTTGTTTGTAGGAGATGGGTTTCATCCAGCCTCCATGACCTTCCTTGAGTTCCAACAGGCAGGTTTAAACAGTTACTAATCAGGGAAGAGAAGGGATGCAGAGACAAGGGAAGAACATTCAAGAAACAATATTGTAGCCTGGGGAAAGCGTTCTGGTTCCCCTTCAAAGGATATACACACCAATATCTTTGAGCTGTTTTGGGCAGATACTGAAACCCTCACCAGGTGGGAGAAGTTAACTGTTTGCCCATGAGCACGTAGACCCCAGACCAGCTGGGACCAGAAGGTTGATGCTGCTGACTCCCACTTATCTCACCACCAACTGATCAGAAGAAAGTCCACGAGCTGATCATGCCCTCCTCTTTGAACCATTAGTCAAGCTCTTCACCACCCGCTCCAGGTCAGGACGCACAGTTCTGAGGGCATTGGCCCACTGTGGCCCCCTTTGCCTGGCAAAGCAATAAAACTATTCTTTTCTACTTCACCCAAAACTCTGTCTCTGAGATTCAATTAGGCACTGGTGCACAGAGGCTGGTTTCAGCATCATCTTCTCTCCCCAGTATCCCTCCCTTATCATTCTGACTGCTTTGCTTGAATTTAGCCCCGGGAGACCCATTTTGAAGTTCTGACCCCCAGAACTGAGAATTTATATTGTTTTTAGCCACTGAGTTGTAGTAATTTGTTACAGCAGCAACAGGAGGGAGAAAGACTTCCTGGAATCTGTCTTTCTATGTAATCCTTCCCATTGCTACTGTGAAGAGAAGAAGAAAGCAAAGAAATAGAGACAAAACATTGCCAGGAAGTGTGATAGGGAGCAGTGGTTGTAATTCGTAGCAATTGCCCCATAGAACAAGATTCAAGCTTCAGAATTGCGCAGACCAGTGTAATAACGAACACAACTAGGGTCAATACAATAATGGTTAACATTTATTGAATGGTTGCTCTTCACTAGACACTTTATGAACATCCACTCTGACATTTCTCACTATAATCCTATGAGACCAAAGCTACCATGGCCCATTTAACAGAGAAAGGCCCCTTGCTCGGTAGCACCACATGGCATCAGAGCCCAGCTCTCGATCAACACCCCGCACTCATTCTCTAATGATGGTTGGAAGGTGACTCTGCCATTCAAGTTCAAGTTTGAATTATGAGCACTTAGCGTCCAAATCACTGAAAATTCTCATGAATTAGTGCATGAGCTTTAGGAAAAAGTGATCCTTCAAACACATTCACATGAAGAATATGTAACTACATGGGACATTTAAGGAGATCAAAATATACAGTCAGGACAACACAAGAGGCTGTACTTCTCAGGACTAGGAGGAAGGCATTTCCCCAGTTCCCTATGGAAAGTAACATGGTTAAGGCCAGAACTAATGTCTATTCTCTCAGAGAAAGAGTTGGGTAAGTAATATGTAGCTCATTCTAGAGTTCAAATTTTGTTACTCTCAATTAAACTTTTCTGCTATCATTGTAAAGTCCTGAATAAAGAATCTACTTCTAAGGATTATTGAAGTTCAGTGTCAGAACTAGGTGAATCAGTCCAAAGAAATGAGCCCACTTCAAGAACTACACCTTAATAAAGTGTATTTCCATCTGAGTGGGCAACTGTGAGTTATTTCTCCACCCTTTTTTTCTTTGACCCCACAAGGGGAAAACAACAGGAAAGTTACTAGTATTTATATCTTCACTTTATAAAACAGAAATAAAGAGGCCCAGAAATGTGAAGGGATATAGCTAAGCCTAGAATCCAGGCTTCTCCATCCCTTCTCTAATCCTAGTCCATTTTAGTGATAAATTCCCAGACTTATTTATAACCAACAAAATTGACTGGTTTGGCCCACCCTCTGGTGAGTGATCAGTAAGCAGTGAAATGTTCCCCAAGTAGACTGAGATTAGGAAGGTAGAGCTTTTAGGACAGATTTAGAAATGGAATCGTCATATGATAATAAATGCCATGTCTTTAGCACTTAGAATATACCAGGCAGTGTGTGAAGTGATTTACATATATGATGTCACCTCTCCTTAAAACATTCCCATGAGGAATGTATATTATTGGCTCTGTTCTACAGATAAGGAGTGCTGAAGGTTAACTTACCAAGGGAACAGTCAGGAGCCTGTATGATGGGCATTGTGTTCAGGTCCTAAATACATCCCTACCTCAAGTATCAGCAGACAGGACCCCAAGGCTGCCCCTAGTGACATGGACTGGTCCGGGCAGCTCACCCTCTCCTTGCCCTCTCTCTTTCTCACCTGCTGGTAATTTTCTGTTGAAGTGTTCACTCTGAGGCAGGAAATTGCATCAGGTCCCTCGGAGGTTAGTGTTGGAAGGCTTTTGTGATATTCTCGTCACTTAATTCAGAAGGATCTGAACAAGGCATAAAGAAGTTATCTACTCCCCTTGAGTAAATGATGGGGCACAACATTTAAGGAAAATAATACTTTTAAAAATCAAAATTAACATCAAAAAAATCTATTTTAAATAAATTCGGGAGATCCAAGCCTACACTTGCACTGCTCACCCCACTGCCCTCAAACCAGCCCCAATCCTGTCAGATTCAGTCTATAATGACATTTTGTTCATTATGAGTCTTTTTTGCATTAAATTTGTGTTTTTAAATATAGTACTAGTATTTATCTTGATGATTGAGTTTTAGGGTTTTTTTTTTTTTTTGAGTCCCCTTAAATTCATACCTTGGGTAAGCGCCTCTCCTACCAGTTGCAGTGGGTACATAGAAAATGGAATCCCAGACAATGGACCCTGATCCCCAGTTTATAGTTTTCCCATGTCCTTGCCGTCTCCTCTAGATGTCAGCTACTCTCCATGCAGCCTCACCCAATTAGTGACCGTCCCATGCTCTCAAGTTAGTTCATGGCTGAGCCATGTGGGAGAAAGAAAGCAGCAAAAGTCTTGCAGCAGAGCTACAGGAGAAGTCTGTGTTTCTTTCTTTCTTAAAGGACATTTTTTACACCGTCAGTTGAGTAATTTGCCATGAGGGAAATTCCTATCTTTGACACCCTCAAATCAGTGTTGACGTGTAATTTTAATTATTGAATTCCTATCACAGTTTCTCTAATGTAGTGGCTCTCAACCTTGAAAAAACAAATCCCTAAGCCTGGGCTGCTCCTTAGATCCAGGAAATTAGTATCTCCAGAGGCGTGAGCCTGGAGTCTGTAATCTTAAAAGCTTCCCAGAGGATTCCGATGGGCAGGCAAGGCTGACTTTCTATTTCCCTCCCTCTTTTCTGTTTTTTCCCCTGTGGTCCTTTCTGGAGGCCATTAACAGCCAGCATCCAGAGTCAGAAGGAGCAGCACCCAATTCCTGGCTTTCCCATACACTAGCTTTGTGACCTTGGATAAGATAGGTGACTTGTGTTTTCTCAGTTGTGCTATGGAGACAATCAGAGAATTGTTTGAAGGCACAAGCTAAGGCATCTAAAGCATGGAGCACAGTGTCTGGCGTGCGTGTGCCTGCATGCCCTCACATACCCACACACCCAGCATGAACTATTAGTCTTTATCAGTTAGGAGTCCATTCATCCAACCCAATGATAGGAAGCCCAATGAGTAAATAGACGAAGGCCTGACTGCTTTTGGAAACCAGGGATTAGGAGAGATTCAGATCCCACTCTCCTCTTCCAGGGGTCTAGCAAACCTTCTAGGGTTCTGGGAAATAATTTGAAAACCACCAGAAGGGACATAATGACATTCCAGACTCAATTTACCCTGTTTGGGGTGGCCTTTCTGGTCTTAGAACTGGTGGGGTCCATTTCCAATCTCTCCTCTTGAGGCAGGGTCTGGCTGGCTGGATTCAGGATGGTTCTATTGCCACAGGAGCCAGCAGAGTAGAACTGATTGGCAGAGTGGCCTCTGTAGCCTCAAACTCATTAGGGGAGTAAGCAGCCACTAAGTTAGACCACTGACCCACCCAAGAGACACTGCTTTAAACCCCCACCCCCTGACGGGCTTGATGTCTCTGGTTTTTAGGCATGTGGTGGTGGCTTAGGAGGCTTGAACTGTTTCCTGTTCAAGAGTAGAAGAGTACTGAAGTGCTCTGTGCAGGAAGACCCTGCGGACATCCTGGCTTGGCAAGGATGCTCCCTTTGAAAAGAGTGGCTTGCCTGTTTTCCCATCTGAGAACAGCTGTGCTCTATTTGTTTCTTGGACGGTGTTGATTGTTTTCAACCCACCAGGGCAAACATGCCGGCCCAGTTCAGAGACCTCTGCCAGCCTTGGGCCGACTCAGAGAGGTAGGAGGAACAGATTGGGATCAGTATAACGGAGGCTGGCTCAGCCTCAGACATCATCTGAACCACAAAACCAGCTATAGTTCCTTTTCCTTCTGGAGGCCCATCTGGGCCCTGCCAGTTCATGCATGGCTTCCATCTCTTCCTGTCATCTTTTGTATAGATATAGCTAGATACAGCATCTTTCTTTTTCTTTTTCCTTTTTAAATAAAGGATTACTAAATAAATGACTCAAGAGAATAATTTGGTTTTTCCCTCCCCTGAGCCCATTTCCAGACTTGTTTGAAAGAAAGTTATGTTGTACCAGAGCGTGTTTACTGTGTATGCCTGGGGGAGGGATAAAGTAGGAGTTTGAGATTAACAGATACTCACTACTATACATTAAACAGACAAACAACACGGACCTACCTGCCATAGAGCATGAAAGAAGTGAAAGTGAAGTCGCTCAGTCATGTCCGACTCTTTGTGACCCCATGGACTGTAGCCTACCAGGCTTCTCCATCCATGAGATTTTCCAGGCAAGAGTACTGGAGTGGGTTGCGATTTCCTTCTCCAGGGGATCTTCCCGACCCAGGGACTGAACTCAGGTCTCCCACATTGTAGGCAGACTCTTTACCCTCTGAGCCACCAGGGGAAGCCCAACTATATTCAATGCCTTGTAATAACCTATAATGGAAAAGAATCTGAAAAAGAATATATATATATAATATATATAACTAAATAATATATAAATGGCTTTCCTGATGGCTTAGGCAGTAAAGAATCTTTCTGCTGGAAAAGTGAATGATAACACACTCCAGTCTTCTTGCCTGGAGAATTCCATGGACAGAGGAGCCTGGCAGACTACAGTCCATGGGGTGGCAAAGAGTCAGACACAACTGAGCAACTGGCATACACACACACACGTATATAACTGAATCATTCTGCTATACACCTGAAACTAACACAACATTGTAAATCTACTAAATTCCAATAAAAATATATCCCTCAACTGTTCTTTAGAGAAACGATTTTAGTTAGACTCCTAGTCATTGGGCTCTTTAATTGTAACAAAAATGACTAGTGTGGGCTTTAGCCACAGAGAATAATTTATTAAAAGGATAAAGGAACATCTCCGGGAAGACAAGAAAGGAGTGTGGCCATGCTTCAGGAGGGGATGGGGGGCTGGAAGCCTGCCAGGACACGCCTGCAATATCTCGTCTGCAGAGCTCTGCATGTGAGTTGCTTCTGTGTGTCTCTGCTCACTGGCTTTTCTTGCCTCTGCCTACAAGGAGAAACGCTGCTACCACTTCTAGACCAGAGCATGACTAGTATCTTTCAGTATCTCCTCTCAGGAAGCAGAACCTGACTGGTGAGATTCCATCAGCAGCGGTCAGTGGACAGACAGCCCAGTGACCCTCTCCTCAACTGAGGTTCCCTGATCTGGCTGATGATCTCAGTCACTTGTGGGAGACTTTTTTTTTTTTTTTTAATACAGACCCAGGCTCCATCCTAGAATCTCTGAGTAGGAGCTGCGACTCTGCATTAAAAATTCCTCAAGCAATTCTGATGATAAATTAGATTTGAGAGCCACTGAAATGCAAGACCTTGGTATCCATTAATCTTTCTACTGAGGTCTAACGAGAGACTGCTTTTTAAGCTGTCTACTCTTCGTGGAGGCTATTACTGTAGGGCTTGAGTGAGCAATTCATTTCAGTGCAAATATACGTGAGTGGGCTGGGGAACTCCCTAAGCCACAGAACACTTGCTGTAGAACCAGTCTAGTGGAAATCTGAGACGCTGGCTCAGAGCTGAATCTAATGTCACTATTCTTGAAGAGTTCATGGTCAGGGCTTTCGGACAAGATGTCAAGAGCACTTCTTACCAAGTGAAATCTCCCTTAATGTTAGCCAAGGAGATGAGGCAGGTAGTGTGGGTCAGTGTAAGAGACCAGAACCAAACCTAGGCTTAGAATCTAGGTCTTCGTAGTAAAGAAAAATGGAGCGCTACTGGGAAAATATCATCTTAAAGAATCAAACTGTGTTTTCTGTTCCCACGCTTTTCTTTCTTACACATGCCATTTCTGCTGCTTGGGGATATTACCTCTTCTAATGCCTAATGATTTGTTTTGTAAGACTTCACTTGTGTTCCACTTAGGGGAAGCGTTCTCTGAGTCCCTCATCTGGTAATCTCTGCTTCTGCTCTTACACTATTCTCTCTGCGCCTCCACCACGTGGCTTGTAATCATTTTACGTCTCCATCACCTCCACCTGATGATGGGTAGTTGGCACTTCAGTAAATGCTCTTATATGGGGGTTGGTCGGAGAAGGCAATGGCACCCCACTCCAGCACTCTTGCCTGGAAAATCCCATGAATGGAGGAGCCTGGTAGGCTGCAGTCCATGGGGTCGCTAAGAGTCAGACATGACTGAACGACTTCACTTTTACTTTTCACTTTCATGCATTGGAGAAGGAAATGGCAACCTACTCCAGTGTTCTTGCCTGGAGAATCCCAAGGACGGGGGAGCCTGGTGGGCTTCCGTCTCTGGGGTCGCACAGAGTCGGACACGACTGAAGTGACTTAGCAGATGGGGGTTGGTGTGAACTGTCCTTCTATTGAATTGATGTATGATCTATCTGCTCATCTGGCCCCTGGCCTCCCTTCCGTCTTTCACAGCACCCTTATTCCCACAATCTGAGCCATTTTGCTTTTGCCAACAATCTTGTGGGAGTTTTGTTTTTTTTTTTTTTTTTTGCTCCAGGTTCTGGGATCACTCATCCTTGAATCATGAAAAATAAGGTGACCTGTAAGCCCCGCAACCCATTATGCCAGGCCAATTAGGACACCCTTTAACACCATGATGAATTTTGCAGATGTTTTATTTCTGTTTTACTGTACAATATTCCAGCTACCTCGGCCATCATTCACTAGGCATGATTCAGATATTACCTCATTTAACTCCTACAACAGGCCTACAAAGAAAGCTTTATAGGGAAAACTGGAAGTCAGAAAGCCTCAGTAACCTACCTCAGTTACACCACCAGCAAGTGTCAGGACAAAGATCAAAACTCCAGATCCTTATGCTTTCAAATACCAGCTGCACTTGAGGCCCCTTGAGAAACCTGCTTTACAGTCAGCTACCTTTCCCTGTGTCTGTCTTATTTTTGGATGAATATAAGCAATTATGGATCTGAATGTCATTGATCTGAACAACAACAACAAAAATGTCTAGCCTGTTATCGGTTACCAAGCTCAGAATGACTCTAATATCATCTATTTAAAAGTCTCCAACAGAATGGGAACCCAGGTCTACCTGCATCCCAGCTGTGTACTATGGCTGATTTCTCCATGGCTGTCTTCACTTTTCGTAGACATTCCTAAACTTCAAGGAAGCCCTACTTTCACGGTGCTGTTTGTTTCAGGTGGGGCACCACACAGTAGCGTCTGAAAGCACCTACATGCTCTATGATGAATAGAGCACCTACGTGCTCAGATGAATCCTCTGAGATTCATCACTGAGTCACAGAAGTGTCCCACATTCAGAAGGTCTGGAATTGGGCGTTAGGGGAAGGCACTACACTCACAGGTTTCCCAAATACACCATCTACATATCTGACAGCCCACACAAGAAAGCATTGACCACGTGTCTGAAAGGACAGATTTTTAAGTTCTAGGGGCTATCAGAAATGACTGTCATCGATTATAAATGAAGGACAAAGACAATTTTAAGAATACACTGGAATTATGCACCCACTTCATGCCCAAGCATGGTTTAAGGGTGAGAAACTTAAAGAGACGCACTTGGACGTAAAAGCAGAGTCAAAACCCACCTAATCCAACAGAAGAGATGAAAAGTAATCTGCAAGGGGGCAGGAGCCAAGCTGTTTCTTTCCAGGGACCGCAGAAAGAGCCTTGCAGGGACAACAGAGGCACCAGGCAGATGCTCAGCACCACATGTGGAAGCAATGGAGGGAGTGCTGATTGGAGCAGGCTCAGGCGTTGCCTCCTGAAAGCTCAGCACTGAAGCCTCCAGCTCATCAGTAAACTTTTTATTCTAGATGTAAAGGGTGATCACATCTAGGCTTCCTCCAGGAGCAGAGAGCCATGGCTTGCCTGCACTGTGATGAATGAAGCACCCCCTAAGCCCAAAGAACAGGAAACTGGCAGCTTTGCCGCAGATTCTGAAAGAGTGATAAGCAGGTGGCAGAATTACAGGCCAGGGTGGGGAATAACCCTGCGTTTGTTTTTTAATGTATTACATTTAAGGTGCTGGTGATGGTTTTTCCTGTGGTCATGTATGGATGTTGAGAGTTGGACAGTGAAGAAGGCTGAGCACCGAAGAATTGATGCTTTTGAACTGTGGTGTTGGAGAAGACTCTTGAGAGTCCCTTGGACTGCAAGGAGATCCAACCAGTCCATTCTGAAGGAGATCAGCTCTGGGATTTCTTTGGAAGGAATGATGCTAAAGCTGAAACTCCAGTACTTTGGCCACCTCATGCGAAGAGTTGACTCGTTGGAAAAGAATCTGATGCTGGGACAGATTGGGGGCAAGAAGAGAAGGGGACGACAGAGGATGAGATGGCTGGATGGCATCACTGACTCGATGGACGTGAGTCTGGGTGAACTCTGGGAGTTGGTGATGGACAGGGAGGCCTGGCGTGCTGCGATTCATGGGGTCGCAAAGAGTCAGACACGGCTGAGCGACTGATCTGATCTGATGCTTACAAAATATCCAGTAAGCTGGTAGAGAACTTCTAGAATTGAAGAGAGGTCAGGGCACTAGATTTTAGGAATCTTTTGCAGGAAGGTGATAAAATCTTGTGCATCCAAGGCAGAAAATAAAGCAAATCGAGGACCAAGGATACAAGTTTAGGGAGACATACCCTGGGTGAGGCAGACTGGTTACCAGGTCCCAAGTCTTTTCTCTTCTTTGTACAAAGATTCCTCTTAGCCTTGAGAAATTCCTAACACTTATCTTATTCTGTTTCCTTCTACTCTGAACAGAAGTTAAAATTTTCATCCCAAAACTGACAGTCACATAGAGCCTTGGAATAAATTACTTTATTCAGTAAGCCCATAAAAAACCTTGTAGTAGTATGCAGTCTTTGAATGGATAAATAATCTTTCTCAAAAAAAAAAAAAAAGAACTATGGTATCTAAAACAGCATACTGCACATCATTATATTCATATATTGTGCAAAAAAATCCCTTATAAGAATGTTTGAAACTATAAGTCGGGCTTTTAATAGATCTATTTTGTAAAGGTTCCCCCTCCTTTTCTCCTCCCCAGACACGACTGGTAGAACACAAGGAAGTTGCCTATATAAAGAATGTAGGATTTAAGGCAAGTTTTATGACTTAAGGTTTACTTATTTTATTTTACCTGTCTTTCCTGAATTTCCTGAATCATCATTAGTTTACTATTTGCAGTTCCCACATTTTTCTCACTATATACACAAAATGAACAAAAGTCATGCTCATTGTTCCCAGCGGTGCTCTTTACACATTTTAAGCAAGCAAGTAGAAGTGCGGTGCAATCACCACAACACTCAGCACAGTGAGTGATTGGGTTTCAGCTGTCTGCACTGAAAACTGTTTCTTAACATTATACCTGGTATGTATGCAGTTTCAACACGGCTCAGGGCTGAATAAGCACTAGACGGAGGTGGAAAGAATGCTATAACCCAGGTGTTCCTGACATTATCTGATAAAGAGAACTCAAAGCCTTGGTGTTGGTTGGTTGACGGATAAGCTTCATGACATTAACAAGTCAGGGGCAGGTTAGTTTGTTTTACACTCCCCTACAAAAGAGTAACCCAGTTTTCTCTAGTGCTCACTAAGAAAGTCCTAACTAAGAACTTTAATCAAATGGGAACTTAAAAAAAAAAAAGTACAAGGTCACTGATGAAAACTTTTCACAAACACATGAAAATAAGGACAGAAATTTTCAACACTCTGGAGAAGAGTGAGATGGGGTATATCTAGCCCTAATGTGGGTGACCTCAAAACCTTTCAAGGGGTTTTTGAGAAAGGGTTATTTTATTTTTTTAATATTTGTTTATTTGGCTGCACTGGGTCTTAGTTATGGCATGTGGGATCTAGTTCCTCGACCAGGAATCAAACCCAGGCCCCCTGCATTGAAAGCGTGAAGTCTTAGCCACTGGACCAACAGGAAGTCCTTAAGGGGTAATTTTAAAGGAAATTTCCTCTACATCCTCACCTTTCATATATTAATATAACCTCCTCTCAAACTAAGCAATCAAAAAACAACAAAATACTGTATAGACAATAATTCTTGTCTTGTCCAAGATACTTGTCTTGGACAATTCTTCCATTCTATAAATTGAAGGCACACTGCTGCTGCTGCTGCTGAGTCTCTTCAGTCGTGTCCGACTTTCTGTGACCCCGTAGACAGCAGCCCTACTCCCCTACAAATCATGCTAGGTTGTATTTCCTTGAAGCATTCAAGTCTCCAGAGTCCTTGGGGCTGCCTGAAGCTCCCTGTTCTATATTTCTGTTCAGGGAGATTTAGAGACAAGATGTTTGGGGAATTGTTAAGATGTTTAAAATCTGAATATGTGGTAAAGTGGGATACAGTGGAAGTAATGCTGATTTTTATTTAACAAATAGGCTACTTCCATCTTCAGATTCATGCCCAGGAAGAAACAGATCACTCTTGATGGAAACCCTACCAACAAAGCAGGAAGTACCTGTAAGAAATGTTGAATACTACAAACAGCTTTTCTCATGAGTACTTTTTATATTATTTAAAATATTCATTCTCAGAACAATCACTGAATCCTCATAAAAGTGCCTTTGAACAGTTAAATAAGAATAGTTTAGTAGTGCTGATTATAATTACTTTTCAGTGAATTATTTAAATTATTACGAGAATTTTCATGATGCATTGAATAAAACCTACATAAAACTTTTCATGATATCATGAAATATTTATTTCAAATACAGTCAAATCTGAAATTTTATGAAATGATATTTCCCATCAACTAGTAACAGAAAGTTAGATTTTAGTTGCCATACCAGTTAGTTTTTAGCACCCTACAGAATATTCTACAGAAAGATCTGATCTTCATAATGTTATTGATTCCTAATTCTGCTGTTGCTAAGTCACTTCAGTCATGTCCGACTCTGTGTGACCCCATAGATGGCAGCCCACCAGGCTCCCCATCCCTGGGATTCTCCAGGCAAGAACACTGGAGTGGGCTGCCATTTCCTTCTCCAATGCGTGAAAGTGAAGTTGCTCAGTCATGTCCGACTCTCAGCAACCCCATAGACTGCAGCCCACCAGCCTCCTCCATCCATGGGATTTTCCAGGCAAGAGTACTGGAGTGTGGTGCCATTGCCTTCTCCAGATTCTTAATTCTACTAAGCATCAAATATACTAGTTCAATATATGCCCACATGTTTAGTGAAAGATTACTTCTTATTTTATCAACCTACGTGTTCCTAATAACTTACAATTTTAGCTTACAGAGACTATGACTGGGAAATTGTATATTGACTCATATTGTTTTTAAAAAATACACATTAAGTCTATGAATTTTATACCTTGAGTGCTTTTAGTAATCTCTTAAAAAATATTCTGTAATTTTAAAATAAATTTTATTCTTCAAAATTCATTACCACAATATTTGAATGGTCAGGTCAGACTTTCCGACAGAAAGGAAATATGATCTGGTTATCTGACTTAATAAGGAGATTGTGGATATCTGACTTGATTTCATTATATGGTAGACATTTACCATAAATTGAATGATTAAATCTACAGCTCAAAGTTTTTGAATGAGTTATATATTTAATGAAATATATATTGTGATAAAAATATATATAAAGAACTAATTTTATCAAAAAATATTTGAAAAAATGTTTTTGAAAGTAACTGGTTGGATTTTCCAGCTGGATTAAATGAAGTTTTTCTAAGGGAAAGAGTGACAGGTACAGTTAATAACCATTTGATAGTCTTGGTAAAGCCATTTGGGTTTATATCCCCAAATTTGAGAATGAATCACTAAGTAACAAATATTTCTAAAAGTTAGAGCTCCCAATTCTCTGTTTTCAACAACAAAAAGAACAATAAACTAATCATATTTTCAGTTGAAGGATGATATACAATCTTGGCATGGGATTTAAAGAATTGAGTAAAATTTTTTAATAAAATTACTTCCAAACCCATCTCTTTATTTAGGAGCTGTTTTTCAGCATTTACATAGATAGAAATGAAAGGCAGAAACAAAACTGACATTGAGACCTCTTTCATTCTAGCTGGCCACATTTATCCAGGGATGAACTAATCAGAAAATTACTCTCATTAAAAGAGGACTTTCAACAATTTCACATTTCATTTAACAAGTGTCAAAATCTTAAATGTATTTTGATTAGGTAAAATAAAAGATTTTAATTATGCTAAATAGAAGAAATTTAGCACAATGCATAAATTTTAAAATGTTAATTTATATATATATATTTTTGGCAAAGAGGTATGATAGTGTAATCAATATTACTTTTGGACATAAAGATATCTAGTAAACTTCTATGACAACAAACTCTAAGAATATAAGAATCTGATCTAACAGAATCGGACCCTCCCTCCAGTCCAGCCCCTTATTCCCAAATGTGCAGGCTTCTTTGGGGAAGCCATGTGGTGGGGCCTTTCTCAGTTCAGTGAATGGTTAGTCTGTACAATAAATGTCACTATATTTACTTTTGTCCCTTGTGTGATAATACGGACTAAAATATCCTTTTTTCTTTCATTATAATAGCAACAACATGACCCTACATTTTCACAATTTGATTTTTTGGATTCTATCTAGGCATTATTGTAGTAATCTATAGGATAAAATCCTGTGGGGAAACTGCAATGAAATACAAATTCAAAGAGAGAATAGACAGTCCAGGTTTGATGCATGATACAGGATGCTTGGGGCTGGTGCACTGGAATGACCCAGAGGGATGGTATGGGGAGGGAAGTGGGAGGGGGGTTCAGGATGGGGAACACGTGTACACCCGTGGTGGATTCATGTTGATGTATGGCAAAACCAATACAATATTGTAAAGTAATTAGTCTACAATTAAAATAAATAAATTTATATTTAAAAAAACCAAAGAGAATAAACAAAGATGTAAAATTTTCACTATCTTTATCTTTTATATGGCTGATGGCATTAAATTTCTAAGCTATTTTGCCTACATTGGATGTATTTGAAAGAGCAATGTTTTGTTTTAAAATGTCAATATTTATACTATGCTGGAAATTCTATCTTTTGCCAATATTTATACTTAGGAACAGCTTTAAATGTAGAAAAGAACAATTTCCTTTTAAGATGATTTCTAAGAAAACACTAGGGAGTATTTGGGCAAATACAGTTTGCAAATCACTGTTCTAGACAGAAGAAAGGTTAGCAACGACGTTTGCAAGGCCAAGGGTGGTTGGAGAAAATGTTTATCAGCAGTGCACAGACTGAGAAACTTTGCATTTGCTTGCTTTTCCTGGCACCTAGAGGGAAAGTCATGCATAGACAGGAATTAAACATTTCTTCTCTAAAAGCTGATTTATGGAACACTGTAAGAGGAACTCTGTAACTCTGCCCAAGCAATAACTCCTTTTTGACCAGAGACTAGTTAAGACAGGGAGGCCTGGCATGCAGCAGTCCAGGGGATGGCAAAGAGTCAGACACGACTGAGCAACTGAACTGAACTGAGTCAAGACTTAAGCTCTTTACTCTGCAGTTTCAGGAAAAGGTACTCATTACCACCATTAATTATTTTTAATTGAGCATCCCTTATGAAACAGAAAAAACACTGCGATAAATACGGATCCATGTAGCACAAATTAAGGATCCAGTGACCATGACAAAACTAAAGTGAACAAATAGAAGGAGTTATTGCCAAAGGTCAGGGTGGTTTGGGAAGAAAACTGAAGTCAAATTGGGTCTTTAAAAAAACAAAACAAAAACAGAACCAAGAGAACAAAACTGATGGGCTAAGTTGTGGGGACAGAAACAGGATGCTGCTGGTGTGATGCAGCTATGACAGTGAGTGGCAGAATGATTAGCCCAGAGCAGGTAGCTACTATAAAAGCTGCAAGGTGGCTAAAAGCCAGACTGTGGCGTGTCTTAAATGCCAACCGATAGCTAGCTCTTGCACCATGAGAAACGTGAAGGTTTCTGAGATTAGTGAGAGACATTTTTTAATGACAGTAGAATGTAGGAAGAGAGAAGAGTCAGTTCAATTTTAGCAAAAGTCTGGGGACCTAGGATGGAAACGGAGACTGCAGTAAGGATACCGTGACTGGAAAATAATCAAAGGACAATTTGATAAAAGGGGAGAGGGAACCAAAAGTAATTCCAAAGTTTTAAGCCTATGTGACTGTGATAATCATGGTCCCACTGACAAAAATAATCCAAAGGGAAAGTAGGCTGATACTGGAAGGAGCAGGGTCAGCAAGAATGGACATATGTAGGAGAAGGTCCAAACTCTAACCCATCTGCCATCACCACCTAGATGGGAAATCAAATGCTTTCTCCTACACCTTCTTACATGAGGAAAAAGGATTGGCATCCTCCACTTGATCATACTACATGACACCCTAAAAAATCATACTGCATGACTAAATGACCCTAAAGAATCATACTATATAAGGGTTTACTAGTATTCACTCTAAAGACATCTAAGGAAATTTTCCTTGAGAATACTCACTCAGAAGTCCAAAAGCAGATCTAGCTTAAAGCCTCAGAATCATCAGCCTCTTACGCAAGTCTTGATACAGAATCCATCAAACAATCACCTCCACCTTCAGTTCCCTCATCAGCCAAACTTAAGCCCTTTAACCACTATGTCTCATTACAGACTCATCATACACTCTGCCTTGAGAACAAAAGGATAAAATGGTCAACATAAATCTTTACCCTTCCTCACTGACCTCCGTCCCTGACAAGCCTTGAAAGCTGTCATCTGTGAGACTGACAATATTTTGTATGTTTGTTACATCCAAAGAATGAACATCAAATGCTTTCCTGATATGTAATATTTAGTACAATCAGATCCTGGAAATATCTAATTTAAACTGGAGCAGGGGGATTTCCCCAGGGGTCCAGTGGTTAAGACTGCACTTCTACTACAGGACACATAGGTTCCATCCCTGGTTGGGGAACTAAGATTCCAAATGCCAGACGGTACAGCAAAAAAAAAAGAGAAAAACTGTAACAGGAAGATGTTCGTGCAATGTAGGACAACCTAGTTGTTCTTAGAACATCAAAGGAGCTGAAATATATAAGGGGAGGGGGCACAGCAAAAGGGTACAGTGCAAAGGCTCAAGGCAGAATCCCCAAGTCTGAAACTCATACTATCTAAACTTTGGCAGGTCAACCTCTCTGAACCTCAGTTTTTCCATCTGTAAAATGGAGGTGATACTGTGCAGCCTATAGGATTCATGCTGAACAATGGATTAACATGCTTTCAGTGTTCAAAATCAGGATTCTTATTATATCTGAACACTCAGCTCTAGGCTATTATTCAACATAGCTGACTCCTCATTTATTGATGGAACTTATATATTGCTCCAGATCAAGGGATAGGAGTAAGTAAACTTTTTCTGCAAAGGGCTAGACAGTAATAGTCTCATTCTGGCTGGTCAGGTGGTCTCTGCTGCAACTACTCAATCCCACTATTATAGGACAAAAGGAGTTGCAGGTAATATGTAACAAATGAGCATCGTAGCTGAGTTCCAATAAATCAATAAAGCTTTAAAGAAACTGAAACCAAATTCCATATAATTTTGGGCTACCAAACACTTATCCTTTTGATTTTTTCAACCATTTAAAAATATAAAAACCACACTTAGTTTGAAGGCTGTGGGCCACATTTGTCCCAGGGATTAGTAGTTTGCTGACACCCGCTCCATAATACACTTTATAAGTTTATGGGCTTTGGAAATTTTTAGGAGCAGGAAAGTCTGAAATACAGGTTCAGTTTGTGGTGCAGAAGAAAGAGGAAGCTTCTACATATTATGGGAAAAAGCTTATTTAATGCTATTATTCACTTATTAACACTGGACTCAGTCATATGTGGAACATTTCTTAACTCACACACTGTTGTAGATGTCACTGTGCAATCAAAGATGTGGAAGTCATAGTCCCTGCTCTCAAGGAGCTTATACTCCTTCACTGTAAATTAGAAACTGAAACGCTTCCTTCAAAATACAGTACATCCTATAAGGCTTTCCCAGCACACACAGGCATGCTTATACAAGAGGCCTGGAGTTTCTCTGGTGACCCTACCCACAGCCCATGCCAAACACACATTTTATCGTGACCACCTGTTTCTTCCTCTCCTCAGTAATTTTATGACCAGTTCTCTCTCGTGTCTTTGTATTATTGTGTTTTGCATGATCATTTTGGATGTAATATTTATGAACATGTACTAAAGACAGCAGGTCAACTGGTCCAAGCTTTAAAATAAAATGACCATTTAAACTAGTCTTTAAATATACCGTCTCCCTTCTAATTAGTGATTCCCATAGTTTTTTAATTCAACCCAGGTAGAAACCTGCCCCTGGGAGGCAGTTTACACAGGTCTATCTTTAGGCAAAAGAGACTTCAGAAAACAGATTTTTTTTTTTCACAGCAACTGTTTTGAAGTATTTTATCTAAAGAACACAAAACAAACACAGGCAAAATACAGTGCTCCCTTATTCACCTCAGTCGGTTCTGAAGGTTTTGGATTTAAAGTAATACAGCAGAAACCCAGTAAGTAAATATGTCACAATAAGTGAAAAATGGTGAGTAAGGCAATCAATGTAGCTAATGATTAGGAAAAAAGTGTTTATAAATAAATAAATATTAATATTGTAGTATATAGTATAATAATATCATTAACAAAAAACAAAAACTGATAATAAAATATTCCTAATATTGTTGACTTTCTGGAATACTAAACAGCAAAACTGCTTAAGAGTAAGCATTTTCCTTGCAAGAATTAGCAGTACTGAGTATTTTAAAAACAGGAGACCACAACAAAAATTCAAAACCCGTACTCTTGGTGTTTAAGATCCTCTCATCAGAACAATTAGTCTCAACCCCCACCCCCAAAAGTCCATCTGATATAGGGAATATCACACAGGAGGAGGGGGTGGAGACGCAACAGAGCACTTACAAATGAGTGAGGAGGGGGCACCAGCGAGGTGGAGGGCTAAGAGGCACTAACACTTCTCTCCCCACAAAAACAGCAAATCAATAAAAATAGGGGAAACTGTTTCCTTAAAATACAGAAAGCTCTGGACTACAACAAAGCAGCAGCAAAACCTGTGCAGAGCTCAAAAAGCAGGGACAGCCGCGCAGTGAAGGAAACTGAAGGAAACATTTCAGCTGTGTCCCCTCATTTCCCAGTCCAGAGCAGCTCGGCTCCAGGAAGGATGCCCTCAGAGGAATCACTTGATGGGGAAAGGAGAGCAGGAGAACCCCAGTGAGCCTCCCTGCTGTGGACATCTGCAGCCTTTGCTGTCGGGGACCGCAGTCTTCAGCAGGGCTGTCTGGAGTGCCCCCACTGCATCTGCTCCTGGGACCGCACTACAGTGATGCCTGCCCCCAGGGGCCCCAGATGCAGCGGTGCCCCACTCTCCACGGGTGGATGCCACATGCCTTGCCATATACTGAACCAGGGCTGCCACTGCTCAGTGCCCGACTCCCAGGCCTCGGTCACAACTCTGTCCCACCATTTCTGGGACATCAGTTGCTGATAAAAATCCAAAGCATACCACTACAAAAAGTCATCAACTCACAAGGACAAACATAAAGAGAGGAACAAAGGGCTCACAAAATAATCAGAAAGCAAAGAACAATACGGAGGTAAGTTGTTTTCTATCAATAATTACTCTTAAATGTAAATGATTTTTTTACCACTAAAAAGAGTAGCTGAATAGATATAAAAACAAGACTGAATTATATGCTCACTACAAGAGACTCATTTGCACTATAAGGACATTCACAGGCTTAAAGTAACGGGATGGGAAAAGATATTCTATTAAAATAGAAAACAAGTCAGGAGTAGCCACAATTACATCAAACAAAACAGACTAACTCAAAAGCTATAACAAAAGACAAAGGTCACCGTACAATGATAAATGGGTCTGAATTAATTTAAGCAGAATATAACAATTGTAAATATGTACATACCTAATACTCGAGCACCTAAATATATTAAACAATTAACAGATCTGAAGGCAAAAATACACAGCAATGCAATAATAGTAGAGGACTTCAATATCCCACTTTCAACAAAGTATAGATCATTCAGACAGAAAGTCAATAAAACAATAATGGACTTGAATGATACTTTAGATCAAATAAACCCAGCATGTACACACACACATATATAAAAAACATTCCATCCAACAGAATACAGGCATACCTCATTTTTGGATTTTGCTTTGTTGTTCCTCACAGACACTACAGTTTTTACAAACTGAAGGTTTGTACCAACCCTGTGTTAAGCAAATCTATCGGTGCTATCTTGCCAACAGCCTTTGCTCATTTTGTGTGTCATATTTTGGTTATTCTTGCAATACTTCAAACTTTTTCACTGTTATTATATTTGTTATGGTGACCTGTGATCAATGGTCTTTGATAGTAATATAGTAATTGTTATGGGCACATAAACTGTGCCCATGTAGGACAGCAAACTTAGTAAATGTTTGTTCTGCTTCACTATTTCCAGCTGTTTCCATCTCTCTCCCTCTCCTGTGTCTCTGAGACACAGAAATATTGAAATTAGGCCACAATGGCAACTCACTCCAGTACTCTTGCCTGGAAAATCCCATGGATGGAGGGGCCTGGTGGGCTGCAGTCCATGGGGTCGCTAGGAGTCAGACACGACTGAGCAACTTCACTTTCACTTTTCACTTTCATGCATTGGAGAAGGAAATGGCAACCCACTCCAGTGTTCTTGCCTGGAGAATCCCAGGGACAGGGAAGCCTAGTGGGCTTGCCATCTATGGGGTCGCACAGAGTCGGACACGACTGAAGCGACTTAGCAGCAGCAGCAAGAACCCTATAATGGCTTTTAAGTGTTCAAGTGACAGGAATAATCCTGCATCTCTCATTTTAAATCAAAAGCTAGACATGATTAAGCTTGGTGAGAAAGGCATGACAAAGGCAGAGAGAGGCTTAAAGCTAGGGCTCTTGCACCAAATGGTCAAGTTGTGAGTGCAAATGAAAAGTTCTTGAGGGAAATTAGAAGTGCTACTCCAGTGAACACATGAATTTTAAGAAAGTGAAAGTCCTATTGCTGATGAAGTTTTAGTGGTATGGATAGATCAAACAAGTGACAATATCCCCTTAAGCTGCAGCATAATTCAAAGTAAGGCCCTTACTCTCTTCAATTCTATGAAGGCTGAGAGAGATGAGGACAAGTGTGAGGAAAAGGGTGAAGCCAGCAGAGCTTGGTTCATGAGGTTTAAGTAAAGCAGCAGTCTCCATAATATAAAAGTGTAAGGTAAAGCAACAAGTGCTGATGTAGAAGCTGCAGCAAGTCACCCAGAGGATCTAGCTAATTAATCCAGGTGGCTACACTGAACAACAGATTTTCAGTGTAGACAAAACTATCTTCTGTTGGAAGATGCTGCTGTCTAGGACTTTGATAGCTGGAGAGAAGTCAATGCCTGGCTTCAAAGCTTCAAAGGGCAGGGTGACTCTCGTTAGGGGCTCATGCAGCTGGTGACTTAATGTTGAAGCCTATGCTCATTTACAGTCCCCCAAATCCCATGGCCCTCAAGGATGATAATCTACTCTGCCTGTGCTCCATAAATGGAACAACAAAGTCTAGATGACAACACACAGCATGGTTTCCTGAATATTTTAAACCCACTGTTGAAACCTACTGCTCAGAAAAAGATTCAAGATGTTACTCCTCATTGGCAATGCAGTAATGGCAACATTATTCAACATTGTTTTCATGTCTGCCAACATAACATCCATTCTGCAGCTCACGAATCAAGGAATATTTCAACTTTAAAATCTTATTCTTTAGTCCAGTAGTCATGTATGGATGTGAGAGTTGGACTAGAAAGAAAGCTGAGCACCGAAGAATCGATGCTTTTGAACTGTGGTGTTGGAGAAGACTTCTGGGAGTCCCTTGGACTGCAAGGAGATCCAACCAGTCCATTCTGAAGATCAGTCCTGGGTGTTCTTTGGAAGGAATGATGCTGAAGCTGAAACCAGTACTTTGGCCACCTCATACGAAGAGTTGACTCATTGGAAAAGACTCTGATGCTGGGAGGGATTGGAGGCAGGAGAAGGGGATGACAGAAGATGAGATGATTGGATAGCATCACTGACTCAATGGACATGTGTTTCGGTGAACTCGGAGTTGGTGATGGACAGGGAGGCCCGGCGTGCTGCAGTTCATGGGGTTGCAAGGAGTCGGACACGACTGAGTGACTGAAATGAACTGAACTGAAGGCTACAGTTGTGATAGATGGGGTTCCCCTGATGGATCTGGGCAGGGTCAATGGAAAACCTTCTGGAAAGGAGTCACCATTCTAGATGTCAGTAAGAACATTTGTGAGTTATGGGAACAGATCAAAGTATCAACATTCACAGGAGTTTGTAAGAAGTTGATTCCAATTCCATCCAATCCCCTTGGATGACTTTGAGAGGTTTAAGACTTCAGTGGAGGAAGTCTGCAGATGTGGTGGAAATAATAAGAGAACTAGCATTAAGAGTAAAGCCTCAAGATGTGAATTGCTGAAATTTCATGATAAAACCAGTGGGGAAGAAGTTGCTTCTTATGGATGAGCGAAGAAAGTGGTTTCTTGAGACAAAATCTACTCCTGGTGAAGATGCTGTGAAGACTGTTGAAATGACAACAAAGGATTAATAATATTACATAATAGTTGATAAAGCAGTTTTAGGGTTTGAGAGGACAGACTCCAGGTTTGAAAGGTGGATAAAATGCTGTCAAACAGCACTGCATGCTACAGATAAATAGTCTGTGAGTCAACTGATGTGGCAAACTTTCATTACTGTCTCTTATTAAGAAACTGTCACAGCCACCTCAACCTTCAATAGATACCAGCCTGGTCAGTCAGCAGTCAACATCAACGTAAGATCCTCCACCAACAAAATAACAAAACAAAGAGTCACTGAAGGCTCAGATGATGACTAGTATTTTTCAGCAATACCGTGTTTAAATTTTTTTAGACATAATGTTATTGCACACCTAGTAGACTACAGTGTAAACATACATAAAAAGTTCACATGACTCACTTTCTTGTGACAATTACTTTATTGTAGTGGTCTGGAACCAAACCTGCACTATCTCTTGAGGTATTACCTGTACATATTCTTCTCAAGCACACAAGGAACATTCTCAGGATAGATCATATGTTAAGTCACAAAATAAGTCTCAACAAACTTAAGATGACTAAAATCATACCAAGTATTTTTTCTGATTGCAATGGTATGAAACTAGAAATCAGTAACAGAAGGAAAGCTGGGAAGTTCATGTAAGTGAACTCACATATAACTGGAAATTATACATATACTTCCGAGCAACTAATGGCTCAAAGAAGTCAAAAGGAAACTCAAAAGATATCGTGGGGGGAAGAAAAAATGGTACACACACACACATATACACACGGAGGAATATTATTGAGCCATAAAAAAGAAGGAAATCCTACCATTTGAGACAATGTGGATCAACCTGGAAGTTTAACTGAAATAAGCCAGACGGAGAAAACAAACACTATGGAAGGCCAACTTCATAGAAACAGACAATAGAATGGTGGTTTCCAAGAGCTGAAGATGGCAGAAATGAGGCAACGTAGGTCAAAGGATATACATTTTCAGTTATACAAAGAATAATTTCCAAGGTATATTGTATAGTATTGTGACCATGCTTAATAATATGGTACTGAATACCTGAAAGTTGCCAAGACCTCAAGCATTCTCACCATCAAAAAAAGGAAAAAAAGCTAACTATATGAGGTGATGTACATGCCAATTACCTTGATATTGGTACCATTCCACAATGTGTATCAAATCACCATGTTTATACTTAAATATATTGGAAAAGACTCTGATGCTGGGAGGGATTGGGGGCAGGAGAAGGGGACGACAGAGGATGAGATGGCTGGATGGCATCACTAACTCGATGGACCTGAGTCTGAGTGAACTCCAAGAGCTGGTGACAGACAGGGAGGCCTGGCGTGCTGCGATTCATGGGGTCACAGAGTCGGACACGACTGAGTGACTGATCTGATCTGATCTACATATTTGTTAATTATTCCTCAATAAAGTTTTAAAAAGAGAGTCAGGACAGTAAAGCATCACCAGATAGAACATTCAGTTGAGCCAAAAGGACACTGAGAGCTTATATTGTTGAAGGTCTTAAAAAGAAATATATATATATATATAATATATAACATATATTTAAATACATAAATATATTATATATAATATTTTTGCCAAGTATCAACAAGTTCATTTTGTATTTCATTTTATAGAAAAATAGGCAAAGAGATTAGCAGCTGGACTTGAAAACAAAAGAGGAAGGCAATTTAATATATTTCTTTGCTATCCTCAGATTTCTCCCTTGCAAATTTCAGCTCTTGTGAGCAACTCTGGAAGTTGATGAGAGGACTCCAGCTTTGCTGTGGCATGAATTTGAATTCTACAGTGAGGTGGCTATGTGGGAAAATTGCCTAGGGAGTGTGATTAGACATTCCAGTGTCCATACCTTGCTGGTGACTTGCTATTTCCGAATATTAATGCTTGGCCCTGACACGGTCCCTCTGTAACCATTTGAAGGAAATTCTTCAAAACGTCTAATAATACTAGTATACTAGTATATTGTATGGTGCTATTTGGGTTAACAAAATCTTAGCATATATCCCTTTTGCCCCAAGAATTTACTGTTTAAGCTGAAGACACCTATGTGTCCTTGTTTTACTATAATCTGTATGTCTAAGGGCATCACATATACTGTGCTTTCTGTTATCCTCTAATTATTCTTTATTATAGTGACTCTGTAATTCCTCAGAGGCAGGAATTCATTATTTTAAGTTAAAAACCTACAGCACTCTGTGGAGAATTCTTATATACCAAGAAAAATGCCTACTTTCCTCCTATGCATCAGGGTTGGGAGACCTCTATAAAATTCATTTGATTATAATGAATAAATCATCAAAATAAAGTAGCATCACAATTACTATTAGGAAGTGAATGAAAAGAAGCAGTGCTAATGAAACTGTTCCAGGAAAGTTACAGTGGGAAATCCAATTCTGAAAATAAGTATTTCTAGATTAGGAGAATTTCACTTTCTCAACTATATAACCACATTTTGGTTCTCAGAATTAGTTAAGAATTAACTTTTCAACATTTCGTGGTCACTCACTATGTAAAATCAGTTTTTAACAATAAAAACATAAGATATGGTAGAAAGTATTATTTGACTTTATTAACCTCACTCACAATGTTGAATACAAATACAAAATTAAGTAGTGACCTTGAAAGTCTAATTCAAAGCATGGTCTCTTAGATTTAAGAAATAGGGCAGATATGTCACAAGAGGGAGATGAACCAAAAAACCAAATCCAAGACCTCAATGATTTATCTATATATTATAAACTTCAAACTGTAGCCCTTATATTCCTTTAAATGGTATTTTCTTTTGCTTTCCATTAACCTCATCAGTAACTGAATTTTTAACCAGATCTTATAACTTATCACGAGCCTTCCAATTATAAGTTAAAGAAAAAAACAAAACACAGGCAGATATGTTTACTAAGTTCTTTATGAAATTTACCACTCACAGCTCATGTTCACAAATAAGCTTCAAAAGTCAAAAGGACTGTGATATTCTTAAAACCCAAAGGCTAGTAGATAAAGGCCCACCTTTTGGATCTCTTCTGCATTTGAAGAAATGATCTGATCTAATGATGTTACTGTAGAAATACATCACATATTTTAACATCAGTTAATATATGACATTCAAGGGGAGAGCCAATAAACCTTTGCATTTTAAATCCAAAGGAACACATGTTGGACACCTTAAATTATAAAATTCAATTCTAAGCAGGAACTGTTACTGTGTAACAAATACTGCTCATATCAAAAGTGCTGGTGACAAGGAATTCAATATGCCCTCCCACAGAATCTGTTCACATATGTATGCATATACCTATTATTGTAATAAGATTTTAAATGTTTAAGGTGCTTAAATTTTGCACTGCAGGACTAATTCAATAGGTATTCATCTGCTACCTCTTTGTAGCAGCTCCAGTTACAGTGAGTGATCCACAGGCAAAAGGGCAAAAATGCTGTTATTTTCTGGAATGTGGCATTTGTGGCGCTGGAGTGCCCTCTATTGGTAGTGAAGAGGACACACTCATTAGCTGCCCCGCATGGATCTTCTCGTTAACCCGGAGTTCACATCCATCCTGCAGCATTCGAACTGCTATTCGTGCAATGTTCTTAGAGTCATCAAGACCACTGTGAGGCCGCCCGTCGTAATCCATTCCGAGTTTTTCAAGCATTATTGTCAGCTTAGTTTGACTTCGAGGAACCTGAAACATGAACAGCTCAGTGAATAATTCTTTAGTATTTTGTAAGTCTCAATGAAATGGAACATAAGAGGCCGAATATTAACAGTAATAGGCAAAATAGTAAAAATTTAGGCAAAGGGCAAATACTCCTAGATCAAATGAAGCAAATAAAATTCTCAGACTTAGAAAAAAAATGTTCTTAGAGTTCTAGATTAAAATATATATAAACAGATGGAGTCCATAAAACAAAAAGTTTGCAGCTGTGTAACTTAGTTATTTATGAGAGGAAATACATTGTTCTGAACAGCTAACTTGAAGCCCTACTGTTTTAACACAAACTAATTGTTTTGCATGGTATTTTTCTGTAATGTTTTATTTTAATTGACTGACAAAATTTATAATTTTTATATATCAAATGATACTATCACCAGAGGGAAAAGGCAGCCCACAGAATGGAAGAAAATATTTGCAAATCACATATATGAAAAGGAATTAACATCTAGACTATATAAAGAATTCTTAAAATGCAACAACAAAAAAAGCAAACAATCTGATTGAAAGTTGTGAACACTCTCCACAGTCATTAGAAATGTAAACACTGAATAATGATTATAAAGCTAATGTGACTGAGTTAGAAAGATGCAGGGAGGGGAAGGATAGGCAGGAATGGTCGCTGTTTAATGGAGCTAAATCTTCGCTGTCCACTGCAGGAACTCAACAGATAACTCAGACTGAAAACTCAAGAAATAGCATAAATATATAATTTAGAAATAGGAAGGTTAATATGAGAAGAAATAGCTTAAAAAACTGCAAGTGTCTGGGAGAAATGGAACCAGTACTGGTAAGGGCCATGGGGGAAGACTGCTATTTAAGACCCGCAATATTATTTAGTATTTTAAAAAATTCACACTGCACACACATATTAACTTTGCTAAAATTAAAAATCAGTATGAACTGTTTGTTCCAGAAGCAAGCCATATATTTCAGTTTCAAATCTCTGTTACTAAAGATCATCAGTGGACATGGGCGTGTGCAGAATTTGGAAGATAATGAAGAAAAGGGAAGCCCAGCCCATGGGGTCACAAAGTCAAACACGACTTAGCAACTGAACAACAACAACAATACATATACATTTACCCTGTTTGAGTAACAGGCTGAGTGAGGAAAATAGCTTATTTTTCTAAACTCACATGAACATAACTATTTAGAATCTGATTAATAATTATATGATCTTTTTCCGTGAAAAGTCCCTAGTAAATTACAACTTAATGTACATGCAAAATATAATAAACTTATCAAGAGCAATATAATCAATATAGTAATCTTACCTTATAAAAGTTTCCATATGACTTTCGAATATTGATCCACTTTTTGGCAAAAGGTGGATATTTGAGCCTGCTTAGCTGGCACTGGATGTTCAAGAACTTACTCATATCCCATGAACTTAAGTCGAAAGAGGAAAGAAAACTGAATTAAATACATGCTATACCATTCTTTAAAATGAGGATCTTAAGTCATTCTATTTGTTTTTATTTATACATCATCCTTCTTATATTTACACATAACATCAAGCTCAGAAAACTAACTTCTCTTTCTCCACAATAACTCAAAAATACACTTCCTCTCTATCCTCTTGAGCATTTTTTCACAACTCTAAAGAACTGCCCAGCTTACTTTTAATGCCAGGTTTATCACATTAGCAAGGTCTTTGAGGGTATGCTTTGAAATAAAACAAAAACTACAAACAAATGAACAAAATACTTGAGAGAAACACAGATGATGTCAAGTAGTTAGAACACAATTTGTTCTGCCACAGTACATGCTTCTACAACACAAACCAAGAATCCTGACTGTATCATGTGGAAACTGTGCTGCTTCATACATAGTTTTTCCTCAGCCAAAGGAGTCAGAATTGAAGCAGTTCAAATTATACTCTTCAGTAAGAAAGAAAAAGAGAAAAATTCTCAACTCAGCTGCTGTAATGGCAAGTCGAGTACTTTTAAGAAAATTAAAGACAAGTGCCTGCCCCCACGATCCTCTGGCTTCTGTGTACCTATAACATCCTCTGAGGTGACTTCCACAGACCCCAGGCTCCTTGCCTGTACTGTCCAAATTATCTCTGGAGGTATATCAATTACTGTTTTGTTAGTCCTCTGGTTACAAAATTGCATAGATTTTGAACAATTTGTCCCAGAATGCAAGGTTTTATAGAACTGTACACACCATGTTATAACAGAGACATCTGTGTAATTAAGCAGGGACACTACTCATTTATCCCAAAAATCAGTAATAGATTTCTAAAGAGGCTCATCAATGTTTTCACAAATTTCCATTTCTAATCCCTGTTTTAATCGCTCTCATCTCCATACTTGACATTTCATGTAACTAATGCTTAGGAAGCATAGTTTCAAGCTCAGCACTATATTAAGCAATATGGAAGATTCTCAAGTTGCAAAACCTCTTGCTCTGAAAGGATTGTTAATTTCCTTGCAAACATAAATCTTATACACATAAAGTTTAGATACCAGAATATTTAGTCAGATGCCAAAATGAACGGTACCTATTCCAGAAGCTGTAACACTTCAACAGAAACATCAACATGAGTTATAATGTCTGGAGTAAAACACGAGGTGGGCTTTGAGTAATAAAGTAAATAGTGAAGGAAGGGAACCTTCCAGCAGAGAGGAAAGTTGCATGCATACACAGAGGAAGGATAAACCCCTGTGATTCATGTGTCAGACTGACTGGAGTGAAAAAGAGAAACAGCAGGAGGATTAGGCTACACAGGTAGGGTGGGATTAGATGAGAGCCTTGAAAGCCAGACTGAAGAGCTTGGACTTTTTTGAGCAAGAAGTGTTGTGATAAAAACAATAAAATAATTTAGATTTTGCATATTAATATTTAATCTTCTTCTAGTCCTGGATCAGACTGTTATTTCTTTCGCTCCTCTCTTTGACCCCTCAGTTCAGTTGCTCAGTCGTGTCTGACTCTTTGTGACCCCATGAATCGCAGCACGCCAGGCCTCACTGTCCATCACCAACTCCCAGAGTTCACCCAAACTCATGTCCATCGAATCAGTGATGCCATCCAGCCATCTCATCCTCTGTCGTCCTCTTCTCCTCCTGTCCCCAATCCCTCCCAGCATCAGGGTCTTTTCCAATGAGTCAACTCTTAGCATGAGGTGGCCAAAGTACTGGAGTTTCAGCTTCAGCATCATTCCTTCCAAAGAACACCCAGGACTGATCTCCTTTAGAATGGACTGGTTGGATCTCCTTGCAGTCCAAGGGACTCTCAAGAGTCTTCTCCAACACCACAGTTCAAAAGCATCAATTCTTCGGCGCTCAGCTTTCTTCACAGTCCAACTCTCACATCCATACATGACCACAGGAAAAACCATAGCCTTGACTAGACGGACCTTTGTTGGCAGAGTAATGTCTCTGTTTTTGAATATGCTATCTAGGTTCGTCATAACTTTCCTTCCAAGGAGTAAATGTCTTTTAATTTCATGGCTGCAATCACCATCTGCAGTGATTTTGGAGCCCCAAAAAATAAAGTCTGACACTCTTTTCACTGTTTCCCCATCTATTTCCCATGAACTGATGGGACCAGATGCCATGATCTTTGTTTTCTGATTGTTGAACTAAACGAACTTTTTCACTCTCTACTTTCACTTTCATCAAGAGGCTTTTAGTTCCTCTTCACTTTCTGCCATAAGGGTGGTGTCATCTGCATATCTGAGGTTATTGATATTTCTCCGGCAATCCTGATTCCAGCTTGTGCTTCTTTCAGCCCAGCATTTCTCATGATGTACTCTGCATATAAGTTAAATAAGCAGGGTGACAATATACAGCCTTGATGTACTCCTTTTCCTATTTGGAACCAGTCTGTTGTTCCATGTCCAGTTCTAACTGTTGCTTCCTGACCTGCATATAGGTTTCTCAAGAGGCAGGTCAGGTGGTCTGGTGTTCCCATCTCTTTCAGAATTTTCCAGAGTTTATTGTGATCCACACAGTCAAAGGCGTTGACCCCTAGGACTTAAAAATTTAACTAAGGATAAGGATATGAAAGGAAAACTACTGTCTGCTGTGGGGGCTCCTTCAGGAAATAATATTTTCTGTGGTTATTCTAAAAGTTAGATGAATAAGGACATCTTTAATCTTAAAAAGCAGATTAAGATAAATTTCCTAAATACTTACCCATCTGTTAATATGGAATATTTATACTTTGTCCCTAATTCCTTCAATTTCATCCAGTCAATGACTTTTTTCAGTACCTGAGGGAAGGTATCGGCTTTGTCTACTTGATCCTGAGGATATGAAAGTAAAATACACAAAAATCATGGTAGTTACATGCAGTCCTACAAAATACTCAGCACACAAACACTGGAGGGACATGAAAGAGCAGGACAAAGTCTAATCTATGATGTTTTGAACTCTATGGTTTCTTAGGCTAAGATTCACCCAAAATTCCAATTTTAAGACAATGAAAAATTGTTTATAGCCAAATATTAGGAACTGCTTTCAACTGAAGTATATAATCATCCCCAAATGAAGATTTAAGATCATCCGCAGGCATTCTCTTTTTTCAGGCCTCAAGCTAGTGGCTTCCCGATTCTCCAGAGGGGAGAAAAGGGGAATCTCTTCTTAGCTGAACGCCCTGGCCCTCTACAGTGTCTCCACACCTCAAAGCTCACATCTTTCCAAAACATACTACATCCATCTTCCTAAGATATAAATCATCCATAACATCACTTTCATACTTAAAATCCTCCAAACACTCCCCAAGGCTTTCCAGACAAAAAAGACACGTATAGCTCATCTCTATTACTTCAGCTTTATTTGTGACCATTTTCTCATCAACCCATAAGACACCTGAACCATCCTGAAACACTTAAAAAGTTCTGCCCTTCACACCTGAAATGCCCAGTCATTCTTTTACATCTGTTTACTCATCGTGACTCTGTCCAAGCTCACCAACTTGAGTTTTGCCCAGGACAGTCCTCCGTTCCCTTTGTCAGAGAAAGGTCTTTCTATAGGGGCCCATGACACTCTGAGGAAACACTGACTGTCAGTCTTCCTAACCATAATGTGACCACTGCTTTTTTGTGTCAGTTCCCCCAAGCTACAATTGCTAAGCGAGCTGAGGAGAGAGACTATCCTGACTATTTCTCTATCTCTTGTAGCTCGGCAGATATTATAGCACATTCTCAAATATTCAATGAATGAATGAATAAAGAAACTAAGTAAATGGACAAATGGCCTGCCACATTAGAATACAACCAAAAATCAGAGACCTAAAAAAAATTACGTTATATATAAAATCAGGTTGTAAACAGATATATTTTAAAACTTCATCCCCAAGTGCAACATGGTAACTTAACTCTTTCTTCACTAATGCTCCAAACAAATAAAATGCTTAGATTCATCATTACAACACTTTAAAAGGAATGGCTGAAAAAAAAATCTTATCAGGTATAAAATGTGCTTTCTTGTTTTCTAAGTATTACAAAGCAAAAGATCTTTACCAAGAAAGGAAAGTCTCACATTTAATTGTTTACAACAATAATTTTATGAAATAAATCCCTAATTTCAAAACTTCCTTCAAACTCTAGAAAAAGGAACACAGAATGATAACCTGAGTAATTCCAGTTAGATTGATGCAGAAGTCAGAAAGTTGGGTGTTAATCTCTGGTCTCACATACTGCTGAAACGTATCTTCCTACAAGGGAAGGACAGCAAATTGAAGTATTTCTATGACTTAAGATACATGACATAATATATGACAACATCAGCCACAGTGGGTTGTAACCTTACAGGTGGTTAAGGCAGAGACTACAGTTTTAACAATTTAATGATAATGCCCTATTCCCAAATTACTCTGATTTTTTAATTAAAAAATTATGTTTCACATTTTACAAATGTTTAAGACAGAAAAAATATCTGAAGTCTTCAAACCAAAGTTTAACCAGAGGAGCAAAACGCTGATGATTTTGCTTATAATATTTTGGAAATGTAAAGCCTATTAATGCAACCTCTAGTTGAAGATATTAAGAGCTTTTTAAATAACAGAAAGTATGCTGAAGAAATGCCAGTTTTCAGTTACAATAAATTAGTTCTGTTCCTGCTCTCATTCACTAATTAGATCTTATTTTTATATTAAGATTAAACTGAATTCTGAGTAATCAAAATTTAACTATATGACATGAAGCAGTTTAAAGTGTAGTAATAGCACTGATTATTTTAGCAATGTTTAACCTCTTGAAGAAGCTTTCAGGTTTGCATTATTTTGTGCTCACAACAACTCTGTGAACTCATTAAGGACAGAACTGTTACCATCAGGCTCAGATCTAAGTGCTTCTTCCTTTAACCCAATGCTGCTTCCCTAAACCAGATCACACTAAGTCACTTGTTCAAATTAAGGTCAATTTCAAAGTCTTTTAAAGATTTATTGGCAGCAATTATTAATACTAGGTAGCTATGAAGGAAAAGACAAAGAATATTCCTTATAATAGAAGATTAAAAATTTAAGAAAAAAGTGTTTTACGAAATTCTTTTTACACACTTGTTTATTAAGCAGATGAATTATCAATAGTTAATAAATGTAAAAGAGTGAAAGAACAGCAAAGAACATCTGAACTTTTAAAGTTAAGAGATGTCCTTTACTTATCAGACATATTTCAAAAGAAAAATTCTACCTCTTGGATTTCTTAGATAAATGAAGTCTATCAGATGGGGAAACAGTGGAAACAGTGTCAGACTTTCTTTTTCTGGGCTCCAAAATCACTGCAGATAGTGACTGCAGCCATGAAATTAAAAGACGCTTACTCCTCGGAAGGAAAGTTATGACCAACCTAGATAGCATATTCCAAAGCAGAGACATTACTTTGCCAACAAAGGTTCGCCTAGTCAAGGCTATGGTCTTTCCTGTGGTCATGTATGGATGTGAGAGCTGGACTGTGAAGAAGGCTGAGCGCCGAAGAATTGATGCTTTTGAACTGTGGTGTTGGAGAAGACTCTTGAGAGTCCCTTGGACTGCAAGGAGACCCAACCAGTCCATTGTGAAGGAGATCAGCCCTGGGATTTCTCTGGAATGAATGATGCTAAAGCTGAAATTCCAGTATTTTGGCCACCTCATGCAAAGAGTTAACTCATTGGAGAAGACTCTGATGCTGGGAGGGATTGGGGGCAGGAGGAGAAGGGGACGACAGAGGATGAGATGGCTGGATGGCATCAGTGACTCGATGGATGTGAGTCTGAGTGACCTCCAGGAGCTGGTGATGGACAGGGAGGCCTGGCGTGGTGGGATTCATGGGGTCGCAAAGAGTCGGACACGACTGAGCGACTGATCTGATCTGATCTGATCCTTTTAAGTATCAGGATTTTATTTCATAATTTTATATGAAAATCTTTTTAAAAAATCCAGTATCTCTTACCATTACAAGCTGGTATTATTTAACATTTGTAACAGAATGATGCCAAAGAACTATGCATTCATTGACCAAATACTGAGTAATTACTTAAATAAGTGTTGAAGGTTCTTAAAAAATAAGAGTAGATATGAGGGATCAGAAACACTGGTGTCTGGGGGTGTTCAGATTGAACAGAGAACCAGTTAGACTTTATTTAGAAGGCAAGAGTTAAGGAAGGCCTGGAAGGATGGGTGGGAGGAAGGAAATTAGCAGCAAGATCTCTGGAGGAAAGGAATTTGAGCTAAAGCTCTGGGAGGTGAGGGGGTGGAGCATGCCTGGGATTTCTGAGAAGCAGCAAGCAGGTCAACACGCTGTAATCAGAGGTAACTAGAGGCCAGATTGTAAAAGGAATATCACTTTTATTCTGAGTTAAATGGGGAGCCATAAAGGAGTTGTGAGCAAAGGAATGAAATTATATGACTTATATTTTTACAAGGAACACTCTAGTCACTAAAGGGACTTCCCTCATAGTTCAGCTGGTAAAGAATCAGCCTGCAATGCAGGAGACCTAGGTTTGATCCCTGGGCTGGGAAGACCCCCTGGAGAAGGGAAGGGCTACCCACTCCAGTATTCTGGCCTGGAGAATTCCAAGAACTGTACAGTCCATGGGGTTGCAAAGAGTCAGACACGACTGAGCAACTTTCACTGGTCACTAAATTGACCAGTGAAGATTGAGAGCTGGCTGTAGGGAACAAGGACACAAGGGAAGCCCAAGAATACTGGAGTGGGTAGCCTATTCCTTCTGCAGCAGATCTTCCTGACCCAGGAATTGAATCGGGGTCTCCTGCATTGCAGGCAGACTCTTTACCAACTGACCTATCAAGGAGAGCCCTTAGACAGAAATAGAGACTAGTTAAATGGTGAACAAATGCAGTAAACCCAGATAAGAAATCAATGGGGCTCAAACTACAGTGATAGCAATGCAGTTAAGTGGCTGGTTCTGGGATACACTCTGAAAGCAGAACAAGAGTCGCTGAGAGCCTAGATGTGTGATGCGAAAGAATAGGAGTCAAAGATGACGGCAACATTTCATGACTGAGCAAGCAGAAAGACTGAGTTGCCAGCCCTCAAGCCAGAAAAGGCTGAAGATAACACAAGTTGACAGTAAATTCAGTCTGGGACATGTTAGGATGGCTGTTCAGATGTCCAAGTAGAGATGTTAAGTGACAGCCTGGATTTTGGATAGAGGATGAGGTTGGAGAT
Organism: Tragelaphus eurycerus; assembly: GCA_935064755.1. NCBI lineage: Eukaryota > Metazoa > Chordata > Mammalia > Artiodactyla > Bovidae > Tragelaphus > Tragelaphus eurycerus. The sequence continues at coordinate 1,191,404 of CAKXYN010000034.1, read as the reverse complement.
ACATACTCAGAAGATACCAGTTTCTATGGAATTTCTAAAAGCTATGGAACTAGATGATAGGCGAGTTCATTAAGGGAGAAAGTATATACAGAGAAGAGGACCTGGGACTGAACCTATGGCATCCAATACTAGGAAGTTGGAAGAAGAGGAAAACAGCAAAGGAAATTGTGAAAGGGAACCCAGTGAGGCTGGCAAAAACGTAGGACAATGAGGGGTACTGACAGTCCCCTGAAGAAAGTGTTTCAAGGAGAGAGTGGTCAGTTCCACCAGGACTTAGGTAAAGGTCAAAGATGACACTGAGGAGTGATTTTAATGGAGTGATGGGATGGAATACATAACTTATATCTATAAGTGGTGGGGATTTAAGAGAATGGGAGGAAACAGAGACAGACGTGTATATAACTTTTATAAAGAAATCTGCTATAGGGGAACAAAGACACAGGGTAGTTGTCAGGGAAGTGGGATCAAGCTAAGGCTTTTTATGGTGTGAAAAATGACGAGTTTGTATGTGATGGGATTGCAGCCATGAAATTAAAACATACTTGCTCCTTGGAAGAAAAGTTATGACAAACCTAGACAGCATATTAAAAAGCAGAGACATCACTTTGCCAACAAAGGTCCTTACAGTCAAAGCTATGGTTTTTCCAGTAGTCATGTACGGATGTGAGAATTGGACCATAAAGAAAGCAGAGCACTGAAGAATCTATGCTTTTGAACTGTGGTGCTAAACAAGACTCCTGAGAGTCCCCTGGACTGCAAGGAGATCAAACCAGTCAATTCTAAAGGAAATCAATACTGAATATTCACTGGAAGAACTGATGCTGAAACTGAAGCTCCAATACTTTGACCACCTGATGCAAAGAACAAACTAAATAGAAAAGACCCTGATGCTGGGAAAGATTGAAGGCGGGAGGAGAAGGGGATGACAGAGGATAAGATGGTTGGATGGCATCACTGATTCAACAGACATGAGTTTGAGCAAACTCTGGGGGACGGTGAAGGACAGGGAGCCTGGTGTGCTTCAGCCCACGGGGTCTCAGATTTGGACACGACAGTGTGATCACTGACCTAGAGCCAGACATCCTGGAATGTGAAGTCAAGTGGGCCTTAGAAAGCATCACTACGAACAAAGCTAGTGGAGGTGATGGAATTCCAGTGGAGCTATTCCAAGTCCTGAAAGAGGATGCTGTGAAAGTGCTGCACTCAATATGCCAGCAAATTTGGAAAACTCAGCAGTGGCCACAAGATTGGAAAAGGTCAGTTTTCACCCCAATTTCAAAGAAAGGCAATGCCAAAGAGTGCTCAAACTACCGCACAATTGCACTCATCTCACACGCTTGTAAAGTAATGCTCAAAATTCTCCAAGCCAGGCTTCAGCAATATGTGAACCGTGAACTTCCTGATGTTCAAGCTGGTTTTAGAAAAGGCAGAGGAACCAGAGATCAAATTGCCAACATCCGCTGGATCATGGAAAAAGCAAGAGAGTTCCAGAAAAACATCTATTTCTGCTTTATTGACTATGCCAAAGCCTTGGACTGTGTAGATCACAATAAACTGTGGAAAATTCTGAAAGAGATGGGAATACCAGACCACCTGATCTGCCTCTTGAGAAATCTGTATGCAGGTCAGGAAGCAACAGTTAGAACTGGTCATGGAACAACAGACTGGTTCCAAATAGGAAAAGGAGTACATCAAGGCTGTATATTGTCACCATGTTTATTTAACTTATATGCAGAGTACATCATGAGAAATACTGGACTGGAAGAAACACAAGCTGGAATCAAGATTGCCGGGAGAAATATCAATAACCTCAGATATGCAGATGATACCACCCTTATGGCAGAAAGTGAAGAGGAACTCAAAAGCCTCTTGATGAAAGTGAAAGTGGAGAGTGAAAAGGTTGGCTTAAAGCTCAACATTCAGAAAACGAAGATCATGGCATCTGGTCCCATCACCTCATGGGAAATAGATGGAGAAACAGTGGAAACAGTGACAGACTTTATTTTTCTGGGCTCCAAAATCACTGCAGATGGTGACTGCAGCCATGAAATGAAAAGACGCTTACTCCTTGCAAGGAAAGTTATGACCAACCTAGATAGCATATTCAAAAGCAGAGACATTACTTTGCCAACAAAGGTTCGCCTAGTCAAGGCTATGGTCTTTCCTGTGGTCATGTATGGATGTGAGAGCTGGACTGTGAAGAAGGCTGAGCGCCGAAGAATTGATGCTTTTGAACTGTGGTGTTGGAGAAGACTCTTGAGAGTCCCTTGGACTGCAAGGAGATCCAACCAGTCCATTCTGAAGGAGATCAGCCCTGGGATTTCTTTGGAAGGAATGATGCTAAAGCTGAAACTCCAGGATTTTGGCCACCTCATGCGAAGAGTTGACTCATTGGAGAAGACTCTGATGCTGGGAGGGATTGGGGGCAGGAGGAGAAGGGGACGACAGAGGATGAGATGGCTGGATGGCATCAGTGACTCGATGGATGTGAGTCTGAGTGACCTCCGGGAGTTGGTGATGGACAGGGAGGCCTGGCGTGGTGGGATTCATGGGGTCGCAAAGAGTCAGACACGACTGAGCAACTGATCTGATCTGATCTGAGCAACTGAACAATAACAACAATGTGATGGGAACAACACAGTAGAAAGCAATGAATCATTCATGTCTAAATGTAGGAGGAGAGTGGCAAGCGCCTCTTCCATCACGGAGAAAGTAAGACCTAGTGAATTATGCAAGATGATTTTTCATAACTGTCATTTTTTCTTTTAATTATACCAGAATACTGGAGTAGGTAGCTGTTCCCTTCTCCAGGGATTGAACCTGGAGAATTGATCCCTTCCCAACCTAGGGATTGAACCCAGGTCTCCTGCACTGCAGGCAGATTCTTGACCAGCTAAACCACTAGGGAAGCCCAAGAATACTAGAGTGGGTAGCCTCTCCCTTCTCCAGTGGATCTTCCCAACCCAGGAATCAAGCCAGGGTCTCCTGCATGGCAGATGGATTCTTTACCAGCTCAGCTACCAGGGAAGCCTTCTTTTAATTTACTAACCTTTAATCTGCTTTGGACAAGGAATTATTTAAATGGGCTGATTAAGACTATAACTAAAGAGGCTTCAAACGGCACAAAGGAAAAAATGCTGTGTATTTTAATGCACAAAGCCTCTTTATATTTATTCCCAGTGTGTGGCAACTGGGGATACAATAAAAGTGGTACCTCTGTATAGATGAGCAGTTACAATCCTTGGTCAGATTTTACAAGGCAAATGGCATTTATTTGGAGGGATCCTGTTGAGCTCCTGAGCTAACAATGCATGTATGTCACATGGCTTAAAAGCCACGGTTACAAGAGTTGTTTCACCCATAAACTTTTCATCAGAAAGCTAACTAGTTTTAAGGTGAAAGGTAATTTCTGTACCTTAGCATTTTTATAGATCAGAGTATACAGTAGTCTACTGCAGTAGTTCTCAACCTTGACTACATACCAACTGAGCTTTAAAGAAAAAAAAAAAAAAAAAAGCTGATGCTAGGGGCCCCACCACAGAACAACTAATCTTTGGGACAAGGGCCAGGCATCAGGGGGTTTTGTGTTTTTTTAAGCTATTGGAAAAGGAGAGCAGCAGACTCTGAAATTATTACAGCCCATCTATTAAGAATGAATCAAGAGCAAACACTCCCTCTTTAGAATTCTAACTAAAACAGCAAATGGAATCCTCCACCTTACTAGTCAACCCCAGAACAGCTGCTGGTAAAACAAAAATTAAAATATAACAATTCACTTACTATTTCTAAGGTATGAGTATTCAGTAAAACAATAGGAAATTCAATTATTTCATGTATGAACTCAGGTGGGTTTCCCTCTTCACAAGTGGCTTCAAAGTCAATAATACAAATGTAATCGTAGTAACTGTCAGCACAATTGCTCTCTTTCAACATCAGCTTCTGCTTCTTGTAGTAGTTTTTCAGTCTCTTCTTTAGTACATCCTTTACACCTCTATTGAAAATAAGAATAAAATGAACTCTTAAGTAATTTTACAGACAAGAACGTGAACTCCTACTTGCTGGCACTGGGTTGAACATTGATAGTCACAGCCTAATTTAGCAAATGTTAGCCAAAATGAAGGTAAAGAAAGCAGGAATCAGAGCTAAGTCAGCAACCAACTAACTAAAACAGAACATCTAATACGGCATCAATATTTTCCTTCACATGTAATTTCTTCATTTTTCTTGTACAGTTATATATTGGTCTTTCACACCAGAAGCTTTGCTGGCATACACCACCTACCTAACCCTGTTGCCTTATATAATAAGATAACATACAGGATACAAAAACTGAAATTAATACTGAATTATTCTACTGACCAAACACAAATTTCAGAGAATAAAAATTCAGGCAAATTAAATTTATTATGCTCTTTCCTTGCTTTGGCTTTTTTAAGTTAGATAACTAAAAAAAAAATATCCATGTGAATTTAAAAGTATTATGAGCCTAGTATATAAAGTTGAATGCCCCTTAGCTATTTAACTAGGCAAATTCATTTAGGAGACATCCTAAAATAATCCATGTCCAGGAGAACACTGCCACAGTCAATAGATTCTTAACTCGAATTAGATTTCTAATTTACCATGGGTAAAATATGACTTAGGAGATTCAGTTTTACAGATTTTTTTTTTTTTTTTTGGCCATGCTGCATGGCATGCAGGATAAAAGTTCCCCAACTAGAAACTGAACCTGCAGTGGAAGCTTAGAGTCTTAACCACTGGACTGCCAGGGAAGTCCCTACAGTTATTTTTAAAATACATGTTCCACAAACAGAAGGTGGGACAAGAATGTTCTAAACAGATAACTATGGTGGGTAAAGGCAGTCACACTGGTTTGTCAAATAGTATGTGTTTCTTCAAAAAATCTAAAGTCCTTCATTGTTACTTGGTTGAGTCCTAGAGGGGCTAGCAAATAGAAAATGGTAGTAAAAATAAGAGGATCTAAAAACCTAACTAATGTGAAGTGACAAGGAAGACATTTTGGTCACATCACCAATTAGTGACTGTTAGAAATCTTTTGTTTTCCTTTTGAAATTACCACTGAAAAGCAATCTTACCCATGAAAAATCCTGATAACTAATCAGCTGATAACTAATCCTTACAGATGATTTTTGTCAGTGTCTTCAAGGTTTTCTAGGATAAATGTGTACTACTTTTGCAATTTGAAAGTTACTTTTAGTTACCTGGTTTCAAGCTTGAATTCTGAAAGTTTGGCTCTGAGCTCTTCCTTACTCATTCTATTAATGCAACCATTCGTAATCGCAATTTCTTTGTAAACTGGGTCACTGAAATCATTTGCACTGGAGGTAATCAACGTAGATGCTTTTGTTTCTTGGCCATCAAGTCTACACCGTTGCTTTTTCTACAAAAAAAATAAAGTGTGGGTATATATAGAGTTTACAGTTAGTATAAGCATCTTAAAGATTAAGGCCTCTTTGTGCTGTATGTTCAATAAAAGGGCATAGGAAGAAGAAAGATGTGTTTCCAGAACAATTTACCCTGCTCTCTTCTGAGTCATGAGGTTTCTTACAGGAAAAGAAGCTAAGTAAAAATAGCCCTGGTGTTGGGAGTCAGAACAACCTCAGGACAGAGCCGCCGGCTGATTATTTACTAGTTGCATAACCTTGGGTAATTATTTATTAGCCTCTGATCTTCAAGATATAATAAGAAGTATCTCAAATGGTATTGGTAATGATAAATAGTAGGCGGGAGACATCATTATAAAGATTAAATGAAATCAAGTATATCAGGTTCCCAGTGCCACACACACCATGTGCTTAGTTGCTCAGTGGTATCTGACACTTCGCAACCCCATGAACTGTAGCCTACCAGGCTCCTCTGTCCATGGAATGTTCCAGGCAAGAATACTGGAGTGAGTTACCGTTCTCTTCTCCAGGCGATCTTCTTGACCCAGGGATTGAACTCACAACTCCTGCACTGGCAGGCAGATTCTTTACCACTGGCATCACCATAATGGAAAAATCCATACCTACCATGGCTATCAATAAACTTTACCATCACAGACTGAAGGTTAGACCTTTTCACAAACAATATTCTAAAATTTACAAATGAACCAATTTTTAAATAAACTTTCACAACATTTAACACATATAAATGAGTGTCTTCCTGAGAATTTTTAGCCTGACTTCGTTTCCCAAAGTTAACAGAAACTGGCCAATATAAAAATAAAATGGCCAGAAATCTAATCCAAAACATGTTATTACCCAAAGCAAAGATGAAAACACATTGTTTCAAAACACACAATTTCTAAAATTAATACACACACACACACACACATAGAGACAGATTATTCAGGAGAACTATAGTTACTACATTATAAATTGTTTTTCCTTTCTTAAATTAAAATTCAAGATGAGAAAGACATAATTCGACTCTAATCACGCCACAGGTAACCCTCAAATTACTAAACTGTTAAGCTCCAAAGATTCATTTACAAGTTATTTTCCACATGCAATGTCATAAATATTAGGTATGTTCCAGAATTTTCAAAAATACTTTGGAGTTTACTAGCAATCTATACAAAACTTGTTAGTTATAGTTTACCATACTGTCCCCATGTGAACTTTAATTACACATTAAGGAAGGATAACCATGAAAAGGCCACAGTCTCCAAGTGAGAACCAATCCTGATGACTCAGCGACTATTTCTCACTCTTAGCTCTCCATTTAATGTAACACATATTTAGCAGACAGTGCTAGAAATACTCCCATCTCCTCTGAGGAAGAGGTCAGGAATTCCAATGTATGAACTGTTTGTAAAGTGAAGAATAATTATATTGAAGTTACTTGATAACAAATGTTTTAGAAACCTTATTTCACAGATCTTTGACTAAAGGTAAAGAAAATAATTTGCTTTCAATAATAAATTTACAATGCTTGGCTACTTTATCATTAGAATATAATCAGGATTCCAAATTCATCCTTTGTCTTTATACTTAAAGTGAATTTTAAACTCCATCTTCAATCAGGTTAAAATTTAGGTTCTACACTGAACAACAGTCTGCCTACCAAAACAGATGTCTCAGTCAATTTAAGTGACTTTTCTCTTTGGTTAAGTCCTCTCTCCTACTCACATGCTTTATTTTTATCTAGAACTGTAGTTACAAAAATTACCCACACGTAAGAGGCCTCTTCTAAATATGTTATAAATCATGATTTCAATAAAGAAAGTTCTGTCTCCTCCCCTGCATCAAACTCTAGTCCTCCTTCGGTGAAGTTCAGGACACGATCAAGGTGCAGTTCTCTCAAATTTCGGTCTACACAAACTTCCAAAGAAAGTTATTTAAGACAATCCACTAAGAAGCAGAAAGTATTTAAAACCCTATATGTATTATTAATCTACAAAAACACAAGGTTAGTTTACCACGTAATACACGGACTGACAATGGCACCCTCCCCAATGTCTGAGTCCATCTGTCCAATGTCATAAAGTATCAGCCATACAATGAGGAAAGTAAGGGCAGACTCCACTGTATAGGAAGGAATATTCAACTTTATGCTACTTTGACATTTTGCAATTTTCACATGTCCCAGTAAATGGTTACATAGGTTATATTATCTCAATGAGAGAATCTTTACAATATGGAAGCAACCATGATCAAAAGAAATCTTTCCTGTGGCAAGAACATTTAGGAAATAGATGTTTTGGAAACATTTCCATTATTTTATTGCCCAAAAACCCCTGCACATTACTTATTTTTTAAAAAAAGCCTCTGAATCTACACATTAAAGAAATTAAAAGAAGAATTAAACTTGATTAAAACCCTTCCCAAAGAAGAGTTCTGATGAAATCTGAACCTACTTCATTAAAAACATAAAAATGTAATACCTATTCATTTATGAAAACACTTTTGTTGATATAAGGGATAATTAAAGTTTACTTAGCTGAAATCCAAACTTGCTTACTTAAGCCTGAAAACAAAAGGACGGTATCATCATTTATTAAAGGCACCCAACGACAGGTTTTTAACAAATATGACAGTCTCTAGAACCAACCAGGAACACCGATTCAGGCCTTGAGTCACTATAGCTCAAAGTTTTGTTTTGTTTAGCTCAAAGTTTTAAGACATTTAAATAAAGTGTATTCAATCACGCTACTCTCATTAAACATAAACTTTTAAAAATTATTTTTGTACTAACTCACATGACGATGTTATTGACAGTATCTTAAATGAAGAAGGATGGTGGAGTAGAAATGGTTCTTTAGAGAGAAGAGATATGGAGCCCTCTTTTAAAGGAGCATCATAAGGTGAACCAGATAACTGTTCAAAGACTCAGGGCAAAGAAAGCACACAGAATACCTTTAACAAGAAAGACCACCCACTATAACCAAGGATGGTGGCCACTGAGAGCAAAAGGGAAGAGGTACAGCGAACAGTGCAGGAAGAAGCCAAGTCCTGGGGCCAGCAAACTGGATTCAGGAGGGGAGAAACCCAGTCAGATTCATGTTACTAAAGATTATTCCAGCTGCTATGTGGAGAATTGGCTGTAGGTGGAAAGAGCAAAAGTCTGGACGCCTCCTCCAACTACCCACACTACGAGGCACTCAGCATTTGTATATTATTAATAGAAAATGACCAGTTTTGGTATTATTTACGGTCTTCAGCTAGTCAACAATAATTATACCTATCAAAGATGATTAAAGACGTTTTAAGACCGTCTTTACAACTTTGTCACTGTAGGATCTACCACTGAGCTGTCAAAATCATTAACAACATCATTCATACATTATGTTTATACGAAGCAGGAGTAAAATGGTCCAAAAACCAGAGACGAAGTTTCAGCCAACAGGCACAGTTACCTTCTGCCAAGGCTGGGAGATGGCCTTTAAAGGTCTTAAGGAGTGATACACTTAGAGCTGGGGTGAGATTTCTAAAAACATAAACTATCAATTACAGACTAGGGCTACCCGGAATGACGATAGCAACCGTGTAACCGATTATTAACTCAGAAAGTTTAGAGCAGAATTTCCACTCAGAACGTCTAAAACCTCAGTTCGCACACTCAGTTCGTCTGGGCTGTTAACTTACTTCCAGACGGTACCTGGGACTAGAAAAGGCTCAATGACAACTATCCCCAGAGAACGGCTCCCGGAGTTGAGGCCAGGGAAGGCGGCCGGGGTTACGGTCCCAGGGCGCACGGGCTGCGGTTCCCGCCGGAAACCCTCTTAATTCAGGGGCACGCAGGCGGATTCTCACCTCAGGATTCGGACGCTGGGCTTCGTCCCCGCACTCCGACCCGGGAGACGCGCGCCGCGCGGGAGCCAGGGCCTCGTCGCCAGGCTGGAGGGTCTGCTCATCCTCCATGTCGCGTGTCACGTCAGAAGGGAGCTGCTGGAGCCCTCCACTCGCTCAGTCTCACCCGGCCAACCTCGAAAGCCTCGCCTTTCTCGGTTGAAAAATTACCGGGCTCGCGTTCCCGCGGCGGCGGCCACACAAACTCGAGCGGGCACCTCCCACTTCCGGGAACGTGAAGCGTCCAGACGCCGCGCAGGCGCAGTGAGCCGGCGCGCGGAACGCGAGGGCTTCCGTTGACGGGGGCTGGAGAAGCGAGGAGGGAGGGGCAAGAAGAAAGATGGGAGGAGCCAAGCGGGAGGGAGGCACGCGCGGGAGAAACAGAACGCTGCCGGCGCCGAGTGGAGGCTATGCCAGATTCCGAACTCTGGTACCTGGAAGAGACCACCAAAGGATATGATCCATCACCATCTCCTGAGTAAACGAGGAGTGCCCTTGAGAGAGGTGAATTTTAAACACAGAAAATAACATTTATAAAACAATCTGCGTTTTCCGTAAGGCATTTAAGACGCCCACTACTGGACAAGAAGAAATAGGTCTGGAACTATTAAGAAACTGAGCAAAGTATGTGAAAATAACTGTTTTCAGACATCGGACGGCAGGCAGTTCCACTCCTTTTACCTGAAAGAAGAGAAACAAATGAGATGAGCCAGGTATGAGCCGGGTTGACCCTGGCTCTCTGTCCAGAAGCAGTTTCCAGTTTGCAAGTACAAGGGGAACTTAAGCAGAGCCTAGGGTCTCCCTGAGAAGACAGGTCTTACCGAATGGAGTAGACGGGGATTGGATTTTGGGGAGACCAGATTGGTTGGAATTTATGAGGCCGAGTTCATGGAGAAAAAGCTTCAGAAATCTGCATCTTTAACCGAATAAAAATCATTGAATATTTTCTGTGACTATTCCACAAGGCCAGGAAAGAACAATCATGGGGAAGCAGTAAGCCAAACAATTTTCAGAGCTCACAGGACTAGGAATCATTTGAGTTTCTTGGAGCTAGAGTGGGGAGACTGTTGAATACAGTTGTTGAATGGAATATGCGGTAGAGACCCCTGAAGTGTCATGCCTTAGTGGTGACTAGCCCTAGACTCTGGGGTCTAAAGGAAAAGCTATTGTAGACCCTTCAAAAGCTTAAAGAGAAAATCTTAAAAGCAGCTGGTGAAAAAAGGCACATTATGCACAGAGAAATAATAGTAAGTTTTCATAGACTTCTCATTAGAAACTGTGCAAGCCAAAAGAAAATGAAATGACAACTTTAAAATGCAAAACAAAAATGTCAACTTGGAATTCTATACTCTACAGTATGAAACAAAGACTTTTTCAGACAAACAAGTCCAGGAAGGCCACATCCTGAAGCAGCACCATCCCAGCTGACTTGCAGACTATGGGAAAAGAATTAAATGCTTATTGTAAGCCAATGGGGTGGTTTGTTATTCTGCATTATTATAAAAATAATTAATGAGTATAGGATCACTTCTAGGCACATGGCAGTGGGTGAGGACATATAATTCCCTAATGGCAAGAGGGACACAATTGGAAATCTGCCACCGATTTTTTACTTCTGGAATCACCTGCTTCTTTCTAAGTGGACTATATTTTTTCTCTTGTAACTGCAGACTCACCTTTGTGTTTATAAGCAAATTTTTTAGACTTAAAAATCACAAAGATTTCTAAGGCACAACTCTGATCATCTCTTTTTCCTGGGGTTTATTTGTTTTCTCTTCAGATAATGATTGTGAGTCCTGACATGCAACTATAGAAAATTAATAAGAATTGCTAATTGCATCTCTCTCCAAGAAAAAATGATCCAGTAAACACCAGGATTCATATTATATGAACATTAGTAAGTGCTAACTACAGATTTTCTGCTTGAACTTTTTGATTTGATTATTGTATCTCAGTTGTTAAGAAGATTCACTATCAAGGATTGATTGATCATTTATCTACACTTCAGATGATGAGCTTATACCTTAGTACTGTTGCCAGTATCTATGGGAACGCTAAGATACAATAACCATTCATTCATTCAACAAAGATTTATGGAGCACCTTCTACCTGCCAGGAATGAGCACTGAACAAAATGACAAAAACTCTGCATGAGTTTATGTTCAGGAAGTGGAATAAAAACAACAAACAAAAGAAATAAGCGAAACATTTACATATGGAGGAAAATTAAGCAGGTAAGAGGAAGGTGGGGCTGGTTCTGTGGGAAAGGGTCTTGCAATTATAAATAGAGTGGTTATGGGAGGTCTCTCTGATGATGTGCTACTTGGGCAAAGGCCTAGAAGGAGGGAAGGAGCCAACTGTGAGGCTCTCTGAGGAAAAGAATTGCAGGCAGTGCGAACAACAAATGAAAAGGCCCAGAGCTGACAACGTGCCTGGAATGTTCAAGAAATACCACCATATCTCACGCTTTCCTTTCACTGTATGGTATCAGCATTCAGGAGACCCGTGTTTTGTAAATGGTGATTTTGCTGTTAGTCTCCAGGTACACCTAGGGAAAAGTCCCAATGATTCCAGTGCCTTCCACCTAAGAAAATGACTTCTCCAAGTTGGACAGTTCAAGGGGGAGAGCCTCCCTAAATGTTTCAGGTATGGCCCAAGCCTAAAAGAGGGGTTTTAGAATCATTTATTCTCTTACTAACCCCAGTGAAAAACATACCTGCTTTCATTTAGCATTAAAGTCCCTGGATGAATCCACTGTCAATGATAGATCTGTATGTTGAATACCAGGTTTTGTAAATTGTTCTAGACTGAACTAAATATATGATCTTTGGCAGAGTAGAATGTCATTTGTTTCTGAGTGGTTTGCTCATGGCTGCCTGGTGCCAATATGTATTTAGTTCTATGTGTTTGGGTTTGTATCTGAGCTCTGTCCTGTTAGTCTGTGGTGTCTGTTCTTACACCCTTCCCACACTATTTTTATTGCTTGACTCTGCAATATGTCTTAATATCTGATAAAACAAATTCTCCCTCTTTTTCAAGACTAGCTTGACTCTTTTATGTGTTTTTGGTCTTTCACGTACATTTGAGGACAAATTTATTGGTACTTAAAATCCAATAAAGCTTCTCATTAAAATTGAATTCACTAAATTAATTTGAAGAGAACTGACATAATAAGTCTTTCTGTTGAAACATATGACTGTTTATTCGGGCCATGTTATATGCTTTAAAATTTTTATAGTTTTCTCCATAGAAGTCTTGTCTGTTCTTAGTTAATTTCCTAGCCACATTATGGCTTTTGTTATTGTTATGAATGGTATATTATCTTACACTGTACTTATTTAGGTTGGTTATTTGTGGTGAGGAAAAAATACTATTGATATTTATAGTGCCAACTGGACATGGAACAACAGACTGGTTCCACATAGGAAAAGGAGTTCGTCAAGGCTGTATATTGTCACCCTGTTTATTTAACTTATATGCAGAGTACATCTTGAGAAATGCTGGACTGGAAGAAACACAAGCTGGAATCAAGATTGCCGGGAGAAATAGCAATAACCTCAGATATGCAGATGACACCACCCTTATGGCAGAAAGTGAAGAGGAACTAAAAAGCCTCTTGATGAAAGTGAAAGAGGAGAGTGAAAAAGTTGGCTTAAAGCTCAGCATTCAGAAAATGAAGATCATGGCATCCGATCCCATCACTTCATGGGAAATAGATGGGGAAACCGTGTCAGACTTTATTTTTCTGGGCTCCAAAATCACTGCAGATGGTGACTGCAGCCATGAAATTAAAAGACGCTTACTCCTTGGAAGGAAAGTTATGTCCAACCTAGATAGCATTTTGAAAAGCAGAGACATTACTTTGCCAAAAAAGATCCATCTAGTCAAGGCTATGGTTTTTCCTGTGGTCATGTATGGATGTGAGAGTTGGACTGTGAAGAAGGCTGAGCGCCGAAGAATTGATGCTTTTGAACTGTGGTGTTGGAGAAGACTCTTGAGAGTCCCTTGGACTGCAAGAAGATCCAACCAGTCCATTCTGAAGGAGATCAGCCCTGGGATTTCTTTGGAAGGAATGATGCTGAAGCTGAAACTCTAATACTTTGGCCACCTCATGCGAAGAGTTGACTCATTGGAAAAGACTCTGATGCTGGGAGGGATTGGGGGCAGGAGGAGAAGGGGACGATAGAGGATGAGATGGCTGGATGGCATCACTGACTTGATGGACGTGAGTCTGGGTGAACTCTGGGAGTTGGTGATGGACAGGGAGGCCTGGTGTGCTGTGATTCATGGGGTCACAAAGAATCAGACACGACTGAGCAACTGAACTGAACTGAAACTCCCTTATGAATTTTAATATTTTTTTATTCTGTTGATTTTTTCCTAAGATGGCTGGTCATATTTTTATAAATGTTTTAGCTTTACTTTTCCTACTTTTATACACCTTTATCTTTTTCTTTTCTTACTGCATTGTCCAGAAGTCTTGGTAATTTGTTAATAGTAATGATACCCATGCTGAACTCATGGGAATTGCATATAGAATCTCTCTATTTAATGTAACAATTTCTGCAGGTTCCAAGGTCTTTTCCTTTATCACTTTAAAATATTACTTTATTTTTTTCTTGAATCTAGTGTTGTTTCAAAAGTCTGATACCAGTGTGATTCCTGATCTTTTTGGGTATCTGTTCCCTTTTTCTGAGAATTCTACATCATTTATTTTTGTTGATGATGTTCTTAAATTTCACTAATAATGGATCTAGTTAGGGATCTTTTTTTAAAATCTGTTTGTTTTTTTTTTTATTTCTTTCAATCTGGGATCCTTCATTTTTCTTTAATTTAGGAAAATTTACCTTCTTTATCTCTTTAAATATATCTTTTCCAATCCCTCCCCATTTTGAATCCATAAAATCTAGATATTGGCTTTATGCTTCTACCTTCAATACCCTCCATATCACATATCATTCCTTTTATGTTTTCCATATCTTTATTTTTTCCTGTAAGTGCCTGGGAAAGTTCCTCAATCTGATTTTACAGTCTCTAACTTATTAGGTGTATCCTCTGTGCCATTTTACCTATTTGTTGCATTTTCCCTCTAATTATTTAGTCAAAGGATAACCCAGGGACCTTTAGTTAATTTGCTTCAGCCATTTAGTCACATGAGGAAGGCAGTCATTACACTATTGTAGAGAAACAAAGGCAAAAACAGGATTTAAAACACAAAAGAGAACAGAAAAAGCCTACAGTCTGAAAACAGTGATTGGTGTGCACATATTTGTGGTATAGTGGTTAACCAGCAACTTGAACAAGCTGACAGAGATATCAAAGAAAATTATTTCAGTAGTTTGTAGATTTTTGGAAAATGGTGAGTGTTTAACAAGGGAGCCTCATATTTCCACTTTTTCATGATTTCTTAGTTCAGATTGCTAATATCTTTGTTTATCTCCTGAAGCATCTTTGACATTCTTGGCTCATCTGTTCTAATGATTCTGATTCATTTGGTATGTGTGATTCAACTTGTCTGCATTTTATGGTCTCTTTGCTCCTACACAAGTGCCGGGTTATTTTGAGCTCATGTGAGCTCTTGTGCCCTTGGGAGTGTCTGGTAATGTAAAGTGGGGAGGAGGCATATGTGTGCCCCTCCAGACGAATTTAAGAAGGAAGCCAGGGAGCCCGCATCACCACGGAATTTGTTTTAATCACCCTCATCTGTTGTCACTCCATTCAATAAAGACAACTCTGTTCAGAGTTATACCATTAATCTCTAAGGAAGAAGTAGCTTTGAGAGACCCACTCCCCAGTCCATTGTCCATCAGCCCTGGGATTTGGAGGGGGAGGGGAAAAAGAAATCAGTGTTAGAAGTTAGCTGGTCAGCCTGTGTTTTCATCAACCTGTCTCCCCAGCCAAGTGCGCTGATGCTTCTATTCTGATATGACCTGGGCAGGCTGGGGATGTTACTGTTCCCTTCTGCTTTCCTTCAGGCCTTCTCAAGGCTGCTCCTGATTGCCCACCACCCCCTGGCAGAGCCCTGTACCCTGCAGATAAACACATCTACCTCCCACACCATTTCAAAACTGCCTTCAGGCTCCCAAGGAGTTTCTTGTTTTGTTGTTGTTTTTAATATTCATTTCTCAACTCCTTGTGTTTTCTTAATTCTAGATTTTTTCCAGAGTTCTTGGGAGAGGGGAGTTAATCAGTTATGAAGCGATATTATTCTTTCTGCAATATTGGATATGTGTTATATTAGTTTACTATGGCTGCCATAACAAATTACCCACAGACTGAATATTTAAGATTTTAATATTTTATTCATCATAAATTCTTTGCATTAATTTTGATCTATATAGCGATTTCACTAAAATAATGTTTATCTTAATTACTGAGGATTTCTTTTTGGTGCTTCCCTAAATTTTGTGCCCAAGTTGAGTGCCTTATTGCTTTACTCTAGTCCCGGCCCTGCTCCACCCTGCATGCTTCCTTCCCTCTTTCATTTTCTGCTGACTGTCACCATATGCTCTGAATTCTACACTTCTCACCTTTTCAGGAACCTTGAATTTTGTGCTCTCCATTCTGTCTTCTGTACTTTCAATCTTTTCCTTGCACGTGGACTTTTCCCTTTTGTATTTAAATGTGCTGTGCTTAGTCATGGACCGTTGCCTACCAGGATCCTCCGTCTGGGCAGATTCTCCAAGCAACATTACAGGAGTGGGTTACTATGTCCTCCTTGAGGGCATCTTTCCAACCCAGGAATCAAACCCAGGCCTCCCGGATTGCAGGTGATTCCTTACCATCTGAGCCACCAGGGAAGCTCAAGAATACTGGAGTGGGTAGCTTATACCTTCGCCAGAGGATCTTCCCAACCCAGGAATTGAACCAGGGTCTCTTGCATTGTAGGCAGATTCTTTACCAGCTGAGCTGCCTGGAAAGCCCGTATTTAAATGAGCTCAACTAAAAATTTTCCAACTTAAAAAGCCAAAGCAAACCAAACATCTTCAACCTCAGTACCCCTGCAGTTGCTGCTTGCTCGCTCGCGCGCTCTCTCTCTCTCTCTCTCTCTCTCTCTCTCTCTCTCTCTCTCTCTCTCTCGCCCTTTGGAGCTAAACTTCTAGAAAGTACTGTCTCTTTTCCTACACCATCTGCTCTGGATGTAGCCTAACTCTAATTTGAATTCCATCCCCACTGCCCAAGGCCTTTCCTTCTCCATTGAGGTCATCAACTATCTGCATATGGTAGAGCCCTGTGGGCTCCTATCAGAGCTCATCCTACATGACCCTGAAAAAACAGCATCCAGCGTTGTTGGTCATAATTAATTACTGAAACAGTTTCTTTCTTTGGTCTCCTTGACAACGAACTTGTCTGGTTTCCCTCCTATCTCTCTGGCCATTCCTTCTCAGTCTTCCTGGTTAGTCCCCACTCACATTCAATCACTGAATGCGGGAATTCTTTCAGGGCGGGATTTTAGACTTTCTTCTCTTACATTATTTTCTCAGTTTAGACTTTCTTAGGTGCTCCTATCCATTCCTCTAGTTTTATTTACCATCTGCTTGCCAATGACTCCTCCTAAAAAATTTTCATCCAGGATGTTAATTCTCAGCACCAGAGACACGTGACCAATTGCCTACTCACGAACACTTCCAAGTCCACACATCCAAAAGTGAACTCATCTTTGCCCTAAAACCTACTGTCATTTCTTTTCTCAGTAAATGGTTCTAAAAACCCCATAGTTGGTTTTACTTTTAATTTTTAATCTTCTTCACCTTTCTTAATCAAGAGGCTACAAAGTTAGAATGATGTGGATTATGCTGACCTCTGCAGGTTTAGCAGGAAATACCTTCTGTCTCCTTCCAGACTTCTTTCTGTACTTCAACACCCCATGCTTGTTCTTATCTGAAAGTTTTTCCAGCCTGGTTTCTCTCATTCTTTATATATATTTATATTTATGTATTTATATATTTGGCTGCACCATGTCTTAGTTGTGGCACACAGGATCTTTAGTTACAGCCTGTGAATATTTTTTAGTTGAGGCATGTGGGATCTAGTTCCCTGAACAGGTATCGAACCCTGGCCCCCTGCATTAGGAGCATGGAGTCCCACCCACTGGACCACCAGGGAAATCCCCCTCACATTCTTTAGATCAGAGATTAAACTTTTCTCCAGAATGTTTCCCTAAAATCTCCAAATTTGGTTAGATTCTACACTTAATGAGATCTGCTTCCTTCTTGGGCATGGCTTTTTTTTTTTTTTTTAAATAAAGATTTGACTGTGTAAGAAAAGACCTTGAAGAGCAGTGGCTTAGATGACATAGAAGTTTATCTGGGAGGTTAAAGCTTGGCCTTGTAACACAAAGATGTCTGGGTCCTGCGGTCCTTCTATCTTGTCCTTCCACCATTCTAGTATCCCCCTTCCTTAGCCCCGTGTTCCAGACAGCTCAGCACTCTGAGTGCCTTCCAGCCAGCAGAAAGAGGAAAAAATTAGAAGGAAGAATGTGCTTTTAAGGTCACACCCAGAAGCCATACACATTATTCATGCTTCTATCCCATCTGGAACTTAGTTGGTACTTGGTCACATAACCACACACTTGTTGCAGAAGAGGCTGAGCAGAATGTTCTTTTTGGTTCTGTGAACAGTTACCTATGAACAGTTGAAAGTCCCTTGTAGAGAAAGGAGAGATCGAATATCTGGACAACTAACAGTCTCTGCCACAGTCATGGTAAAACACACATATCCATGCACACCCTCTCTCTGCACAGAAGGCACACTCATCCATCCCTTCCCAAGTGGAGACCACTCCAATCCTGTTCAGCTGGTGCCTCCAGCTCTGTGTCTAGACTCTGTAAGGGAGGCTCAGATGGGGCTCCTCTTGGTCCAGCCATTTATAAACCAAATGGCAAGTTATCTGCTCTAATCATACCCAGTATGAAGTAGTAAGAGCAGGATAACTGGAATAAGAATGCTGATTTTGGGGGTGGAGGGGGGGGGGAAGGAGGAGGAAGAAATGGAAAATGCAGGCTGTCACTAGTTCACAGAAATGACCAATTATGCTCAGCAGGAACTAGAAAGACTCTGAGCTCAGAATGTTAAACTCCTGTGGCCAGCACTACTTCTGCTTTCAGAGGGATGGGGAAGGATGGAGGTGTATCTCTCATCTTTATCTTCTGTGGTTTTCATCTGATAATACACATTTCTTTTATATTTTGCTTGGCATGACCTTCTTTGCTATGTAAAACATTTGAAAGTTTAAATAATTTTATTCAGGTTAGATATACATATGTATGTATGCCATATATAAATGCATATATATAGATACACATATGTGATTTGTGAGTTAAATAATGCCTTTTTCTGGTAGTTTCTCTTCTTGTGTGGTGTTATGCAATTGCTTAAAACATTTCTGAGAACTGTACAAATCAAGTCCTATCTCATTTTGAACCCAAACGGGCCTCTGCTCTGCCTACCACATCCCCCTGTGTAGCCTTGTTGACAAGCACAGAATAGCATGATAACCCCATGATGAGGGAGGTGTGTGGAAATTTTGACCCTCTCCTTAAATATATCATCCAAGAAAGTTTATCTTGTACATTTTATATGTCTATGTTTAAATAAACATGATTAAGCCTACATATTAAAGATTTCAGATTGATTTTTAATTTGAGCAGAAGCAGCTCAGTTCGGGGTTTTGGTATATAAAATAAAACATTTTCTGTTGTAAAGAACATCAGCTATTTACTTACAATTTGAATTATAAATAATTAATTTGAAGGTTATTGTAATTCAACTGAGTTGAGACTGAGAAATAAGAAAAGCAAAGTAAACATTACAAATTGGTTGTATTTTTTAAACATATAATTTGTATTGGAACTATCGTTTAGCTTCCTAATGTAATTATATTATAAAAGAAACTTATTGAATGATTTTGAAAATTGTAGCTTTCTTTGATTATAAAAGCTATGCATATTCAATTAGGAAAAATTTTTTAAATAAAGCAATGCATTCCTTTGAGAATTTAATATCAATAATATCAGATATTTTCTCTTTAGAGACAACCCATAGGCTGTACATGAAGTTAGTTTCTTGAAATGCCACTAGAGGGTGATAAATTCAAAAATTGATTTATGATGTATAAACAGGCTTCTGTGCTGTGGAGGTGCTGATTTTCAGTTTTAATGTGGAAAGACAGCAAAAAAAGAAGAAGAATTAAAAATGTAGTTGGTAGAAAATATATCCAAATAATTGTGATTCTGGAGAAGACTCTTGAGAGTCCCTTGCACAGCAAGGAGATCAAACCAGTAAATCCTAAAGGAAGTCAACCCTGAATATTCATTGGAAGGAGTGATGCTGAAGCTGAAGCTCCAATACTCTGGCCACCTGATGCAAAGAGCCGACTCATTGGAAAAGACCGTGATGCTGGGAAAGATTGAAGGCGAAAGGAGAAGAGGGTAGAAGAGGATGAGATGGTTAGATAGTAACACTGACTCAATGGACATGAATTCGAATAAACTCTGGTAGATATTGAAGGATAGGGAAGCCTGGCATACTGTAGTCCCTGAGGTTGCAAAGAGTCAGACATGACTTAGCGACTGAATGACAACAACATGTCGAAATAAGTGTCTGATTTTTTATAAGGTTCATCACTACCCTTTTGGGAATCTAATTATTGTACTAAAAATTATTGAATGCTTTGAAGGACAAGATTAATTCTGTCAAAGGCAAATAAGTCAGAAGAATGCCTCTTGAAGAATTGAACCTTGCAGAATGAATAGACTCTTTTGAACTTGGAGGTTAAAGTAGTGGGTTGAACTAACAGTAGTGGGTATTTAATTTTCCTCCCATTTGAACAGAAAAAAATAAGTGTTTTAGGACCTAAGCTCACACAGATTAGGAAAATAGGAGAGGAAACAATAGCAACAAATTTCTGGAAGCTGAAAAACTTACAGATCAATAGTAAGTGATTTAACAGACCTGAGAAAATAAAACTTCAATCCATCAGTAGGAAAGCTGAGAAAGATATACCCATTAAGGGAAATATATACCCATTTGATGCAGAGTTCTTCCCTCGTGGCTCAGGTGGTAGAGCGTCTGTCTACAATGAGGGAGACCTGGGTTCAATCCCTGGGTCGGGAAGATTCCCCTGGAGAAGGAAATGGCAATCCACTCCAGTACTAATCCCTGGAAAATCCCATGGACAGAAGAGCCTGGTAGGCTATGGGGTCCATGGGGTTGCAAAGAGTTGGGCACGACTGAGCAACTTCATTTTCCTTTCCTTTCCTTTACAAAGAATAGCAAGGGGAGATAAGGAAGCCTTCCTCAGTGATTAATACAAAGAAATAGAGGAAAACAATAGAATGGAAAGTCTGAAGATCTCTTCAAGAAAATTAGATATATCAAGGGAACATTTCATGCAAAGATGGGTACAATAAAGGACAGAAATTGTATGGATCTAACAGAAGCAGAAAATATTAAGAAGAGGTGGCAAGAATACACGTAACTATACAGAAAAGATCTTCACGACTCAGATAATCACGATGGTGTGATCACCAACCTAGAGCCAGACATTCTGGAATGCAAAGTCATGTGGGCCTTAGGAAGCATCACTATGAACAAAGCTAGAGGTGATAGAATTCCAGTTGAGCTATTTCAAATCCTAAAAGATGATGTGTGAAAGTGCTGCATTCAATATGCCAGCAAGTCTGAAAAACTCAGCAGTGGCCACAGGACTAGAAAAGGTCAGTTTTCATTCCAATCCCAAAGAAAGGCAGTGCCAAAGAATGCTCAAACTACCGCACAATTGCACTCATCTCACATGCTAGTAATGTTCAAAATTCTCCAAGCCAGGCTTCAACAGTATGTGAACTGTGAACTTCCAGATGTTCAAGCTAGGTTTAGAAAAGGCAGAGGAACCAGAGAACAAATTGCCAACATCCGTTGGATCATGGACAAAGCAAAAGAGTTCCAGAAAAACATCTACTTCTGCTTTATTGAATATGCCAAAGCCTTTGACTGTGTGGATCACAATAAACTGTGCAAAATTCTTCAAGAGATGGGAATACCAGACCACATGACCTGCCTCTTGAGAAATCTAAATGCAGGTCAGGAAGCGACAGTTAGAACTGGACATGGAACAACAGACTGGTTCCAAATAGGGAAAGGGGTACATTGAGGCTGTATACTGTCACCCTGCTTATTTAACTTATATGCAGTGTACATCATGAGAAATGCTAAGCTGGATGAAGCACAAGCTAGAATCAAGATTACCGGGAGAAATCTCAATAACCTCAGATATGCAGATGACACCACCCTTAATGGAAGAAGGCGAAGAAGAACTAAAGAGCCTCCTGATGAAAGTGAAAGAGGAGAGTGAAAAAGTTGACTTAAAACTCAACATTCAGAAAACGAAGATCATGGCATCTGGTCCCATCACTTCATGGGAAATAGATGGGGAAACAGTGGAAACAGTGACAGACTTTATTTTGGGGGGCTCCAAAATCACTGCAGATGGTGACTGCAGCTATGAAATTAAAAGACGCTTGCTCCTTGGAAGGAAAGTTATGACCAACCTAGATAGCATATTCAAAAGTAGAGACATTACTTTGCCAACAAAGGTTCGTCTAGTCAAGACTATGGTTTTTCCTGTGGTCATGTATGGATGTGAGAGTTGGACTGTAAAGAAAGCTGAGTGCCGAAGAATTGATGCTTTTGAGCAGTGGTGTTGGAGAAGACTCTTTGAGAGTCCCTTGGACTGCAAGAAGATCCAACCAGTTCATCCTAAGGAAATTAGTCCTGAATATTCATTGGAAGGACTGATGATGAAGCTGAAACTCCAATACTTTGGCCACCTGATGCGAAGAACTGACTCACTTGAAAAGACACTGTTGCTGGGAAAAACTGAAGGCAGGAGGAGAAGGGGATGACAGAGGATGAGATAGTTGGATGGCATCACCCATTCAATGGACATGAGTTTGAGTAAACTCTGGGAGTTGGTGATGGACAGGGAGGTCTGGCGTGCTGCAGTCCATAGGGTCGCAAAGAGTCAGACACGACTGAACGACTGAACTGAACTGAGCTGAACTGAATCATATACCAAAGTCATCAAAGGGCATGATTTATAAGCTCTTGCAATCCCAGGACTGGAGGTAAAAGGAAGGAAAAGAGCTAATGTAAGGAGAACCAGGGTGAAAGCTGTTTGAGAAGAAATTAGAGGCCTAGACCCTCCTCAGCCTGGTAGAAATCTGCATGTTTAGTCTCATTGAGGGGGATTAAGAAATCACCTCCTTCTGCAACCTCTTCCCCCACTTGGTCCCCAAAATGCAGCCGATAGATCTTTACTGTCTCTAGGTGGGAGATTGGAAGACTCTTCCCTGGAGAAATCTGGCCAGCCAAAAAGAAAATGCTTAAATATACTGATGTCAAGGTTTTGCCAACAGCTTTTCTACTGAAGATCAATAGAAGTATCAGGACTTTCCTGATAGGTCAGTAGGTAAAGAATTTGCCTGCAAGGCAGAAGACCCTGGTTCATATTTCTGGGTCAGGAAGATCCACTGGAGAAGGAATAGGCTACCCACTTCAGTTTTCTGGCCTGGAGAATTCCATGGACTGAATTGTTCATGGGGTCACAAAGAGTCAGACATGCCTGAGCAACTTTCACTTCACTTTCTACTGATACCACCCTTTAGTGAAAGTCACAAGCTTAGAGTTTTAATCGTTTTTTAAATGCTCCACTCTTGATTTTGAGCAGACCACCAAGGATTACCTGATGAAGCCTGTTATATAGAAGATAGAGACCAAAACAAACAAGCAACAACAGAAGAAGCATCTTGGAGGAAACAGAAATTAGTCAAGACTTAAAAATGAAGCTAAAATCATATCCTCAGAGAGAGAATAGGAAGTATTGCATCCATTAAACAAGAACCAAAGCTATGGAAATGGAAGATTTAGGGGAAAAATACAACTGCAAAGGGCTCTTGAAAATTAAAAATGTGGTAGCAGAAAAGTAATGCTTGTGCTGTCCAATGTGGTAGCCACTAACCACTCTATTGAAAAGCAAATTACTCAAAATTAACAAAATTAAAGATTTAACTCCTTATTTTCACTAGTTACATTTCAAGTACTCAAAAGGCACATGTGCCCAGTGGGTAAGATGTTGGACTGCTCGACTATAGAACATTTCCATCATTTCAGAAAGCTCTATTGATGGCACCTGAGAAAGTACATTTGAGGACTCCTCTCATGAAACAGAAGACAAAGAGAAAAGATTTAAAAAACCATAGGATCATCCAAGAAATCAAACAATTGGATAATAGTAGTTCCAGAAAGAAAGAAAATGCAGGGAAGAAAATAATCAAAAAATTCAAGAAAATTTCCTGGAATTGAATAATGTAAATTGCCAGATTAAAAAAGCCCTAGGTACTTAGCCTAATATAAGAACTCTGAGGCAAGTTCTTGTCAAATATTAGAAATCCAGATAAAAAGAAGATACTACTCATTTCTAGACAGATAGAAGTAGTAGTATACCCAGTATTAGGAAACAGGCTTTTTCCTCTCAATAATAACCTTGGAAGCAAAAAAGAAAACACTGGAACAATATCTTCCAAAATCTGAAAGGATTACTTGCAATTTTGAATTCTGCACCTATCAACTATTGTAACATTTATTGATTAAAATCAGGCTTCTCAAGATAATCCATAGGAGGCTTCCCTGGTGGCTAGTGGTGAAGAATCCCCCTGTCAATGCAGGAGACACAGGTTCAATCTCTGGTTCAGGGAGATCCAGCATGCTGTGGAGCAGCTAAGCCCGTGCACTGCAACTACTGAGCCTGTGCTCTAGAACCTGGGAGCTGCGACTACTGAAGCCCTAGAGCCGTGCTCTGCAGCAACAGAAGCCTCTGCAATGAGAAGCCCATGCGTCACAACTAGAGAAAAGCCTGCACAACAATGAAGACCCAGCACAGCCAAAAATAAATAAAATTATTTTTAAAAGAATCCATAGGATATTTAACTGTTAAGAATTTAGCTCTCTTTCAGTCATCAGGAATGTGACTTTCAGTCACAGAGTAAGTCACGGAATAAGATGACCACACTGTTATAAAAACACTGAATTAATTTTTTGTTCTGTAGATTATGCTGATTGAAGAAATTGGAATTTGCCTACCATAGTAAATGAAGTCACTCAGTTTGTGTTAACTGACTTCTTATTTTCTTATGTAGGTGCTTCTATTAGAAAGGTCCAGGCACTGAGGCTTTGTTTTCTGTTTCAGCCTGTTCCATATAGAATGTATCTTTAGCAAACAAATCCAAACACAACAGAAAAGCTGGTTCCTTTGATGTACTTTGCAAGTACTTTCATTAATAATAAAATAATCTTATTGCTATGTTTATAAAAATATTTGCCAATTGAATCCTGAAAAACAGCTAAGTAACAGTGAGTTACTCAGGACAGTTCTGTGCTTCCCCAGAGCTGCTGGGGTTTAATGGAGTTGCTGCCAAGAGATCCAGAGAGCTTTCATCCCAGTCTGTCAAAGCTGGAACTTGACTGGTCCAATCAGCCTCAACTAAAGATCCTGCATGTCGAAACCGAAGATCGAGGATCCAGTGTGCTGCAGCTGAGACCCAGCGCAGCCAAATATATAAAATATTTTTTTAAAAGAGTATCTTCTAAATCAAGCGAAAAATGTATCTTCCTTTGGAAAAGAAAGCATAAGAGGATACTGCAGTTACATAACAACAACAAAATCATGTCTTTCCCAATCTAAGAAAATATTTGTTTTTAAAAAAACAAGCCTTTTCCCCTAGAGAAGTCATCCATAGGGGAACTCATTCCAAGAGTGTGGACAGCAGCCCTCCTCACGGCCCTTTCCCACTGCATCTCCCAGGGGCTGGGATGCTCATACGTCGATATCACACACAGGGGTGTTTACTTTCACCGCCACAGGACCAGAGTGTATGTTTTGAGATTCGGTCCTTTGGAGAATTGCTTTCTCTTCCCCAGTCTGGCCTAACCTGCTTGTCTTTTGAGGGGCTGCATCTCTTCAGGGCTTCCCGGGTGGCTCAGATGGTAAAGAATCTGCCTGCAATGCAGGAGACCTGGGTTCAATCCCTGAGTTGGGAAGACCTCCTGGAGGAGGGCATGGCAACCCACTCCAGTATCCTTGCCTGGAAAATCTGACTGACAGAGGAGCCTGGCAGGCTACAGTTGATGGGGTGGCAAAGAGTCAGACACAACTGAGTGACTAAGCACAGCACAGCACCTCTTCAAGAAGCAGGTGAAGAAAGCACCTACAGGTGAGAGGGTGGGCAGCTGGAGGAGCAACATCAAGTTCCCAAAGGCAGTGGCAGTAATGCCCACAGCAGTGCCCACGACCTCGTGCCAGCATCAGTGGTGGGCAGGCTGCGGGGACGGGGGCAAGTCTCATGTCCACGACAGTAGCAGTGGTGTCCTAGTTGGACTGGCTGGTGGTTCTGGCAGCTGCCCTGCCTCCTTTGACAGTGTCTCTAAGCCTGATCCTCCAGCATCCTCACAGGAGTGGGAGCTCCCGAATAGCCTTCAAATGCTGTTCTTCCTCTTCAGGTATTGGAGTTGGATTCTGTCCTTTGCAAATAAGATCCTTCCAGGTACAGTTTGGTGGATTAGAGGAATTTTGATCTAGCTCTCAGGAAGGAGTGCAATCCCTTCTTCCTTGGATTGCTCATATGTTTGGGCTGCTCTGGAGGTTGTGACTTGGACTGGGTTTAGAGGAAGGAGGCCCCTAGAGGCTGCTCATCCTGCTCTTAGGGTGAAGCCCCTTAGATCTGCCTCTAGCCTTGGGCAGGTGAATCCTTCCCATCATTTATCCCAGCTCACCACGCTATAGCCTGGGAGCTAAACCCTGTCTCCCTCTATGTTCCTGGTGATAGCAAAGGAGTGAAGTGAGTAATAGCTTGACTCACTATTCTTGACTCTCCCACCCTATTCTTTCAGTCTCAATACCCCAGATCACCTTACACTCTCTGGGTAGACTGTACATTATAACAAAGATCCTAGTCCATTTGGTGGAGCCCTAAGGTCCAGAAAAGTGCTGGTTTCACAAGTCTGGGGTTGGTATTTATAGAATATCAGTTCAGTTCAGTTCAGTTGCTCAATCGTGTATGACTCTTTGCAACCCCATGGACTGCAGCATGTCAGCCTTCCCTGTCCATTACCAACTCCCAAAGCTTGCTCAAACCCATGTCCATTGTGTTGGTGATGCCATCCAACCATCTCATCCTCTGTCGTCCCCTTCTCCCGCCTTCAATCTTTCCCAACATCATGGTCTTCTCCAATGAGTCAGTTCTTCGCATCAGGTTTATAGAACATAAATTTCTATGCATTTATAGAACATAAATGGATAGAAATTAAAATACAAGATATTTTGAGAGGAAAATGAATGAAGCCTAGTATGTGCTTTTGTGGAAGAGAATTAACAAGTCCTATTGCATAGGCTGACTGCTAAATGGGCTTGGCAATGGGCATCCCCTTTGTCTCCATCCTGAGTTCCCTCAGGGCTCATCATCGACTGTAATATCCTTTGTTTATGGATAAGGCAAGCAACGCTTTAGTTCATATACTAGAAAAAATGAATACCAAAGGGAAGGGCCTATCCACACTTATTTTTTTTAATGTTTTCCTAAACGATCTCAGTGTGTAGCCAAAGTTGAAAATTCTTGCCTCATCTCCTTCCTCTTAGTATAGGCTTCTTTGTTTGGACAACTCCATGTCTATTTGGTAGATAGCATATAGAATCTCCTTGGGATTTATGTTATTTCCAGACAAGCAAATGACACTTAGCCCTGCAGAAGGGATGCTGTGCTCAAGCAGGCTTGACATGGTTTTTACAGACGGGCAGCTGTTTGGAGATGGAGAAGCTGAGAATTCTGTATCTCATGCCCTCGTTTCATTGAGCTCATCATTGGCCTCATTTTGGGCTGCCATGTTATTCCCCATGGCTAAGCTGCTAAGGCATCACCTGGCCTTGGGACAAGCTGCTCTTATATAAAATGCTTAGAAAAGCTTTTTGAGACCTACCTTTTTTGATTTGTGAATAAATAAGTCATTTCAGCCTAATTTCAAAGTGCAAAGTTCTCAGAAGCTATGCCTTTTATTATGATCATTTTACCACCCAGCCTGTGGACTTCCCTGGCGGTCCAGTGGTTAGGACTCTGCGCTTCCACTGCAGGGGGTATGGATTCGATCACTGGTCAGGGAGCGATGCTGCATGCTCATGGCATGGCCATAATCAGATCAGATCAGATCAGTTGCTCAGTCGTGTCCGACTCTTTGCGACCCCATGAACTGCAGCACGCCAGGCCTCCCTGTCCATCACCAACTCCCAGAGGTCACTCAGACTCACATCCATCGAGTCAGTGATGCCATACAGCCATCTCATCCTCCGTCGTCCCCTTCTTCTCCTGCCCCCAATCCCTCCCAGCATCAGAGTCTTCTCCAATGAGTCAACTCTCCGCATCAGATCAGATCAGTTCAGATCAGTCGCTCAGTCGTGTCCGACTCTTTGCGACCCCATGAACCGCAGCACGCCAGGCCTCCCTGTCCATCACCAGCTCCCGGAGGTCACTCAGACTCACATCCATCGAGTCAGTGATGCCATCCAGCCATCTCATCCTCTGTCGTCCCCTTCTCCTCCTGCCCCCAATCCCTCCCAGCATCAGAGTCTTCTCCAACGAGTCAACTCTTCGCATGAGGTGGCCAAAATACTGGAGTTTCAGCTTTAGCATCATTCCTTCCAAAGAAATTCCAGGATTGATCTCCTTCAGAATGGACTGGTTGGATCTCCTTGCAGTCCAAGGGACTCTCAAGAGTCTTCTCCAACACCACAGTTCAAAAGCATCAATTCTTCGGCGCTCAGCCTTCTTCACAGTCCAGCTCTCACATCCATACATGACCACAGGAAAGACCATAGCCTTGACTAGGCGAACCTTTGTTGACAAAGTGATGTCTCTGCCTTTGAATATGCTATCTAGGTTGGTCATAACTTTCCTTCCAAGGAGTAAGCGTCTTTTAATTTCATGGCTGCAGTCACCATCTGCAGTGATTTTGGAGCCCAGAAAAACAAAGTCTGTCACTGTTTCCACTGTTTCCCCATCTATTTCCCATGTAGTGATGGGACCAGATGCCATGATCTTCGTTTTCTGAATGTTGAGCTTTAAGCCAACCTTTTCACTCTCCACTTTCACTTTCATCAAGAGGCTTTTTAGCCCCTCTTCACTTTCTGCCATAAGAGTGGTGTCATCTGCATATCTGAGGTTATTGATATTTCTCCCAGCAATCTTGATTCCAACTTGTGTTTCTTCCAGTCCAGCATTTCTCATGATGTACTCTGCATATAAGTTAAATAAACATGGTGACAATATGCAGCCTTGACATACTCCTTTTCCTATCTGGAACCAGTCTGTTGTTCCATGACCAGTTCTAACTGTTGCTTCCTGACCTGCATACAGATTTCTCAAGAGGCAGATCAGGTGGTCTGGTATTCCCATCTCTTTCAGAATTTTCCATAGTTTATTGTGATCTACACAGTCAAAGGCTTTGGCATAGTCAATAAAGCAGAAATAGATGTTTTTCTGGAACTCTCTTGCTTTTTCCATGATCCAGCGGATGTTGGCAATTTGAGCTCTGGTTCCTCTGCCTTTTCTAAAACCAGCTTGAACGTCAGGAAGTTCATGGTTCACATATTGCTGAAGCCTGGCTTGGAGAATTTTGAGCATTACTTTACTAGCGTGTGAGATGAGTGCAATTGTGCGGTAGTTTGAGCATTCTTTGGCATTGCCTTTCTTTGGGATTGGGATGAAAACTGACCTTTTCCAATCTTGTGGCCACTGCTGAGTTTTCCAAATTTGCTGGCATATTGAATGCAGCACTTTCACAGCATCATCTTTCAGGATTTGGAATAGCTCCACTGGAATTCCATCACCTCCACTAGCTTTGTTCGTAGTGATGCTTTCTAAGGCCCATTTGACTTCACATTCCAAGATGTCTGGCTCTAGGTCAGTGATCACACCATCATGATTATCTGGGTCGTGAAGATCTTTTTTGTACAGTTCTTCTGTGTAGTCTTGCCACCTCTTCTTAATATCTTCTGCTTCTGTTACGTCCATACCATTTCTGTCCTTTATCGAGCCCATCTTTGCATGAAATGTTCCTTTGGTATCTCTGATTTTCTTGAAGAGATCCCTAGTCTTTCCCATTCTGTTGTTTTCCTCTATTTCTTTGCATTGGTCACTGAAGAAGGCTTTCTTATCTCTTCTTTCTATTCTTTGGAACTCTGCATTTAGATGTTTATATCTTTCCTTTTCTCCTTTGCTTTTCGCTTCTCTTCTTTTCACAGCTATTTGCAAGGCCTCCCCAGACAGCCATTTTGCTTTTTTGCATTTCTTTTCCATGGGGATGGTCTTGATCCCTGTCTCCTGTACAATGTCATGAACCTCATTCCATAGTCCATCGGGCACTCTGTCTATCAGATCTAGGCCCTTAAATCTATTTCTCACTTCCACTGTATAATCATAAGGGATTTGATTTAGGTCATACCTGAATGGTCTAGTAGTTTTCCCTACTTTCTTCAATTTCAGTCTGAATTTGGCAATAAAGAGTTCATGGTCTGAGCCACAGTCAGCTCCTGGTCTTGTTTTTGCTGATTGTATAGAGCTTCTCCATCTTTGGCTGCAAAGAATATAATCGATCTGATTTCGGTGTTGACCATCTGGTGATGTCCATGTACAGAGTCTTCTCTTGTGTTGTTGGAAGAGGGTATTTGCTATGACCAGTGCATTTTCTTGGCAAAACTCTGTTAGTCTTTGCCCTGCTTCATTCCGTGTTCCAAGGCCAAATTTGCCTGTTACTCCAGGTGTTTCTTGACTTCCTACCTTGCATTCCAGTCCCCTATAATGAAAAGGACATCTTTTTTGGGTGTTAGTTCTAAAAGGTCTTGTAGGTCTTCATAGAACTGTTCAACTTCAGCTTCTTTGGCGTTACTGGTTGGGGCATAGATTTGGATTACTGTGACATTGAATGGTTTGCCTTGGAAACGAACAGAGATCATTCTGTCATTTTTGAGATTGCATCCAAGTACTGCATTTCGGACTCTTTTGTTGACCATGATGGCCACTCCATTTCTTCTGAGGGATTCCTGCCAACAGTAGTAGATATAATGGTCCTCTGAGTTAAATTCACCCATTCCAGTCCACTTTAGTTCACTAATTCCTAGAATGTCAACATTCACTCTTGCCATCTCTTGTTTGACCACTTCCAATTTGCCTTGATTCATGGACCTGACATTCCAGGTTCCTATGCAATATTGCTCTTTACAGCATCGGACTTTGCTTCTATCACCAGACACATTCACAGCTGGGTATTTTTTTTGCTTTGGCTCCATCCCTTCATTCTTTCTGGAGTTATTTCTCCACTGATCTCCAGTAGCATATTGGGCCCCTACTGACCTGGGGAGTTTCTCTTTTAGTATCCTATCATTTTGTCTTTTCATACTGTTCATGGGGTTCTCAAGGCAAGAATACTGAAGTGGTTTGCCATTCCCTTCTCCAGCAGACCACACCCTGTCATATTTCTCCACCATGACCTGCCCATCCTGGGTTGCCCCTCGGGCATGGCTTAATCTCATTGAGTTAGACAAGGGTGTGGTCCTGGTGTGATTAGATTGACCAGTTCTCTGTGAGTATGGTTTTAGTGTATTTGCCTTCTGATGCCCTCTTTCAAGACCTACTGTCTTACTTGGGTTTCTCTTACCTTGGGCGTGGAGTATCTCCTCCCGGCTGCTCCTGGCTGCTCCCGGCCAGCGAAGCACAGCCATCACACCTTACCTTGGACCAGGGGTCTCTCCTCACCGCCGCCCTTCCTTACCTCGGTCGTGGGGTAGCTCCTCTCAGCCGTGCTTAGTGCACTGGCCCTCACCGCCGTCCTTCCTCGGTCGTGGGGTAGCTCCTCTCGGCCGCGCTCTTCGTGCGCGGCGCAGCCGGCGGGGCGCTCTTCGTGCGCGGCGCCCCCGGCGCCCCCGCGCTCGGCGCAGCCGGCGGGGCGCTCTTCGTGCGCGGCGCAGCCGGCGGGGCGCTCTTCGTGCGCGGCGCAGCCGGCGGGGCGCTCTTCGTGCGCGGCCGTGCGCGGCGGGGCGCTCTTCGTGCGCGGCGCAGCCGGCGGGGCGCTCTTCGTGCGCGGCGCAGCCGGCGGGGCGCTCTTCGTGCGCGGCGCGGCCGGGCGCTCTTCGTGCGGAAAAGAGGATTAGTTGTCACAATATTTGGGTAGTGTTGTTGGCATGGGACACTTTCATCAACTTTTGAATACTCCATCAGATCTTTGTGTAAGGAAATCAAATAAACCAAACACTGTATTTATGATTACCAGAGCCTGGAACCCAACTCATTTTACCTATAAACACAAAATATTTTTGCATGGCTTTAATATACACTGAATTTCATGAATGTAATTATAAAGTAGAAAGGGGAAGATCACACTTTGTTTTGCTTGCTTTGCTAAGAGTTATTTGTCATTTTAAAAAATACTAATAGCATCACCAATTTGGGATATTTTACTTGTCAATATGAGACACTTGTATAAGCCTTCCCTTGTGGCTGTCACTTTCATACGTGACACTACACATGATGTAGTGTTCCTGTGTCATATTAGTATTAATGTCTTCCTTTTTATCTCTCCTTTATATTTTACTCGGAGCATTGTATTTATTTTTTTAAATTAGGTTGTAGGTAAATGATATCAGCTATAAATTTCATTTCAAGATAGTTAAGGAGGCATCACAAAATTTTCATGATAAAAAAGTGAGCACAGTGTCTAATAGGATCAAGAACCCTTCTGTTAGAAGGAAATGGAACCTTGCTTTTCAAGTTGGATCCAGAGGAATCTTGAACCTCCACTCTATTTAATATGAGTGTTATATCAAGTGCCAAAAGTGTTTTCCAAACAATATCTGCTCAGAAGTACAAAGTTTCTAAATAAATGGAGCATTATGTAATTATAGGCAATTAGTTCAGTTCAATCAATCATGTCCAATTCTTTGGGATCCCATGGACTGCAGCACGCCAGGCTTCCCTCTCCATCACCAACTCCCAAAGCTTGCTCAAACTCATGTTCATCAAGTCAGTGATGCTATCCAACCATCTCATCCTCTGTCATCCCCTTCTCCTGTCTTCATCTTTCCAGCATCAGGGTCTTTTCTAATGAGTCAGTTCTTTGCATCAGGTGGCCAAATTATTGGAGCCTCAGCTTCAGCATCAGTCCTTCCAATGAATATTCAAGACTGAATTCTTTTAGGATTGACTGGTTTGATCACCTTGCAGTCCAGGGGACTCTCAAGAGTCTTTTCCAACACCACAGTTCAAAAGCATCAATTCTTCAGGGCTCAGATTTTTTTATAGTCCACTTTTCACATCCATACATGACTACCAGGAAAACCATAGCTTTGACTGTACAGACCTTTGTCGGCAAAGTAATTTCTCTAGTTTTCAATGTGCTATAACTATATATTTTATACGCATTAGCTATATATAATCATATATGCATGTTGTTGTATGCACTTTATATGTATATATGTCCGTCTATATCTTGCCATATCTATGTCATATCTATATATTTACAATTATCTAGAACAGTGCATGCAATTATATAAATGTGAACTAAGGTGCAATACTTGCCCCTCATGTAACCATTCGAAATAAGCATTAACTCTTTTTTTAAAAAACTTTTTATATTTGGAGTATAGCTACTTAACAGT
Source organism: Tragelaphus eurycerus (assembly GCA_935064755.1). Lineage (NCBI taxonomy): Eukaryota > Metazoa > Chordata > Mammalia > Artiodactyla > Bovidae > Tragelaphus > Tragelaphus eurycerus. Next base: position 1,158,359 of record CAKXYN010000034.1, on the reverse strand, counting down.
ATTGTGATAGTTTCAAGTGGGCAGCAAAGGGACTCAGGCATACATATACATGTGTCCATTCTTCCCCAAACTCTCCTCCCATCCAGGCTGCCACATAACATTAAAATAAGCATTAACCAGAGGGAAGGGCTTACTTAAAAATTTTTTTTCAGTTGAGTTAGCACCATGCAGGACTTCATCATGAACACATCCTTGTCATGCTGGTCTTTAAGGCCTGCTCACCAGGCCCTCCCTTCCTGTGTGTGTGTTAGTCGCTCAGTCATGTCCGACTCTTTGTGACCCCCATGGACTGTAGCCCTCCAGGCTCCTCTGTCCATGGAATTCTCCAGGCAAGAATATTGAAGTGGTTAGTCATTCCCATCTCCAGGGGATCTTCCTGACCCAGGGATTGAACCCAGGTCTTCTGCATTGCAGGCAGATTCTTTAAAAGGGAGGGTCACACCTGTAGAAGAAAGCAAGGCTTGTCTTTCTTTGGAGGCTTCATGTTCCCCAGCAGGGTGGAAGCCTCATCTTGTTTTGCCATGGGAGCGGTAGCCTGTGTTGCAAGGGTGACTCCATCAGTGAAACGAATACAGGCAGAGCTGAGATTTCAGTTTTCAGTGCTTTAAACCCCGAGGAATGAAAACAATCTGTGCAATTTAAATAGAATAAATCTCAATGCCCCCAAGGGAAGTGGGGGTTTATTTTTAGGCTGCAAGCACTGCCACCCAGGCTTTGGGAATGACAGAATTAAAGTCCAGAGCAGTGTGGAAGTGTGTCTGTGGCCTTGCAGAGTTAGGACCCTGAGCTGGGCAGAGAGAAACAAACAGAAACAAACCAGCGTGGGGTCTTTCCTTCCCAACCACCACCTCTAGGCTGCCTGCTCCTGCATCCTGTTAGCCAAGACCCCAGTTCTCAGAGGGGGACTCAGAGCAGACCTGTTCGCTCTACATCTTCACAATCCCTGGGAGCCAGGTGGCAGCAGGAAGGGCTCATCTGGCAGGTGGAGCTGGCGCTGTGGGATGCATGGACCCGGTGGCATGGCTGTGGCCGTGGCCCACGGTGATCACTAACCAATGTGAGAGGCACTTGCCAGCCCAGGGGGGCTGCCCCTGGTGCCTGACAGCCTGGAGGGAACTGGAGGGATCCCGGCAATAAAGGGCATGCGAGACGAGCTCTTGCCAAGGTTGTGCCAGTGGACAAGGGCACACCAGGTCTGCACCAGCTCCACCTGAGGCAGGACCTGGACGGGTCCCAGATGGCTGAACAAATTAGATAGGGAAGAAGAGCATATGGCACCTTATAAAACATGATTAGAGCATCATGGTCCTGGTTTGGTTTTGAAATGCTTATTAGGCCAATGTTATTATTGGCCTTTTATTGTTACATATGAATATTAAAAGCCTACATTAAGTTAGTTTAAAATTAATAGACTTCTTACAAGAGCAGCTTCAGTTTTACAGAAAAATTGAGCAGAAAGTGTAGAGAATTCCATGTGCCCCTACTCCCCTTCCCAGTTTCCCTCTTAACATCTTGCATTAGTGTAGTACATTTGTGACAACTCATCAGTCAACATAGTGAAAGTGAAATGTGAAAGCAAAAGTCACTCAATCATGTCCAACTCTTTGCAACCCCATAGACTATACAGCGGAGAAAGCAATGGCACCCCACTCCAGTACTCTTGCCTGGAAAAATCCCATGGACGGAGGAGCCTGGTGGGCTGCAGTCCATGGGGTCGCTAAGAGTCGGGCACGACTGAGCGACTTCACTTCACTCACTTTCACTTTAGTGACTCAGCAACAACAGCAGACCCAGTTGCAAAAGCCACTCCCTTTTACAAACTTTTGCTTTTCCAGTGATCATTTACAATCAAAACATCATTTTATAGGATAAAGTATGGCTGCAGTCCACGGGGTCGCTAAGAGTCAGACACGACTGAGCGACTTCACTTTCACTTTTCCCTTTCATGCATTGGAGGAGGAAATGGCAACCCACTCCAGTGTTCTTGCCTGGAGAATCCCAGGGACGGGGGAGCCTGGTGGGCTGCCGTCTATGAGGTCACACAGAGTCGGACACGACTGAAGTGACTTAGCATAGCATAGCATAGCATGAGTGTTTTTACACTGGATCTTTGGACCTCTCAGAGGATGTTTTATTCTTTTGAAAGCTGTCTTGAGTACTCAACTTTGAATATCACTGTCTTATTAAACTGCCTTGGGAAGAGGCTCTCATCTCAGCAGGGGTGCTCAGTACATGAATGAGCCCCTACACTAGCCCTTTGGTTGGTTCCACTGACAGAACCTTTGCACAGAGTCAGCTGCACTCTGTAAGTCTGATGTGTGAGCAAAACCATAGTTTAGTGAGAGACCACTGTATATAAGAAATTCCTGCCTGAGAGATTCCATTCAGTTCTTGTGTGTCCATTTCAGTAGGCTCTTGAGCATCAGCTAAATAAAAAAGTAGAAAATGGAGTGGAAAGAAGCCAAAGAATGGGCATCAGGAAATATAAATTACCTAAGGAGTTAACAGTAAGGGAAGGATGATGGGTTTTATCTGATCCATATGAAATATTAATATTTCATTTATCTAGATTGTGTAGATAAATGTGTATAGTTAGGAGAGATTAGAGGTTGTCTTTTTTTAAAAAGTCATCTAGCACTATTACCAGCAAATGGTCATATTTGTTCTATTTGTAACCACTATATGTATAATATGGTTACAAATAGAACAAATATGACCATCTAATCTAATATGACCAATCTAATCACACCAGGACCACACCCTTGTCTAACTCAATGAAATTAAGCCATGCCCGAGGGGCAACCCGGGATGGGCGGGTCATGGTGGAGAGATATGACAGGGTGTGGTCCACTGGAGAAGGGAATGGCAAACCACTTCAGTATTCTTGCCTTGAGAACCCCATGAACAGTATGAAAAGACAAAATGATAGGATACTGAAAGAGAAACTCCCCAGGTCAGTAGGGGCCCAATATGCTACTGGAGATCAGTGGAGAAATAACTCCAGAAAGAATGAAGGGATGGAGCCAAAGCAAAAAGAATACCCAGCTGTGAATGTGTCTGGTGATAGAAGCAAAGTCTGATGCTGTAAAGAGCAATATTGCATAGGAACCTGGAATGTCAGGTCCATGAATCAAGGCAAATTGGAAGTGGTCAAACAAGAGACGGCAAGAGTGAATGTCGACATTCTAGGAATTAGTGAACTAAAGTGGACTGGAATGGGTGAATTTAACTCAGAGGACCATTATATCTACTACTGTTGGCAGGAATCCCTCAGAAGAAATGGAGTGGCCATCATGGTCAACAAAAGAGTCCGAAATGCAGTACTTGGATGCAATCTCAAAAATGACAGAATGATCTCTGTTGGTTTCCAAGGCAAACTATTCACTGTCACAGTAATCCAAATCTATGCCCCAACCAGTAACGTCGAAGAAGCTGAAGTTGAACAGTTCTATGAAGACCTACAAGACCTTTTAGAACTAACACCCAAAAAAGATGTCCTTTTCATTATAGGGGACTGGAATGCAAAAGTAGGAAGTCAAGAAACACCTGGAGTAACAGGCAAATTTGGCCTTGGAACACGGAATGAAGCAGGGCAAAGACTAACAGAGTTTTGCCAAGAAAATGCACTGGTCATAGCAAATACCCTCTTCCAACAACACAAGAGAAGACTCTGTACATGGACATCACCAGATGGTCAACACCGAAATCAGATCGATTATATTCTTTGCAGCCAAAGATGGAGAAGCTCTATACAATCAGCAAAAACAAGACCAGGAGCTGACTGTGGCTCAGACCATGAACTCCTTATTGCCAAATTCAGACTGAAATTGAAGAAAGTAGGGAAAACTACTAGACCATTCAGGTATGACCTAAATCAAATCCCTTATGATTATACAGTGGAAGTGAGAAATAGATTTAAGGGCCTAGATCTGATAGACAGAGTGCCCGATGGACTATGGAATGAGGTTCATGACATTGTACAGGAGACAGGGATCAAGACCATCCCCATGGAAAAGAAATGCAAAAAAGCAAAATGGCTGTCTGGGGAGGCCTTGCAAATAGCTGTGAAAAGAAGAGAAGCGAAAAGCAAAGGAGAAAAGGAAAGATATAAACATCTAAATGCAGAGTTCCAAAGAATAGAAAGAAGAGATAAGAAAGCCTTCTTCAGTGACCAATGCAAAGAAATAGAGGAAAACAACAGAATGGGAAAGACTAGGGATCTCTTCAAGAAAATCAGAGATACCAAAGGAACATTTCATGCAAAGATGGGCTCGATAAAGGACAGAAATGGTATGGACGTAACAGAAGCAGAAGATATTAAGAAGAGGTGGCAAGACTACACAGAAGAACTGTACAAAAAGATCTTCACGACCCAGATAATCATGATGGTGTGATCACTGACCTAGAGCCAGACATCTTGGAATGTGAAGTCAAATGGGCCTTAGAAAGCATCACTACGAACAAAGCTAGTGGAGGTGATGGAATTCCAGTGGAGCTATTCCAAATCCTGAAAGATGATGCTGTGAAAGTGCTGCATTCAATATGCCAGCAAATTTGGAAAACTCAGCAGTGGCCACAAGATTGGAAAAGGTCAGTTTTCATCCCAATCCCAAAGAAAGGCAATGCCAAAGAATGCTCAAACTACCGCACAATTGCACTCATCTCACACGCTAGTAAAGTAATGCTCAAAATTCTCCAAGCCAGGCTTCAGCAATATGTGAACCATGAACTTCCTGACGTTCAAGCTGGTTTTAGAAAAGGCAGAGGAACCAGAGCTCAAATTGCCAACATCCGCTGGATCATGGAAAAAGCAAGAGAGTTCCAGAAAAACATCTATTTCTGCTTTATTGACTATGCCAAAGCCTTTGACTGTGTAGATCACAATAAACTATGGAAAATTCTGAAAGAGATGGGAATACCAGACCACCTGATCTGCCTCTTGAGAAATCTGTATGCAGGTCAGGAAGCAACAGTTAGAACTGGTCATGGAACAACAGACTGGTTCCAGATAGGAAAAGGAGTATGTCAAGGCTGCATATTGTCACCATGTTTATTTAACTTATATGTAGAATACATCATGAGAAATGCTGGACTGGAAGAAACACAAGTTGGAATCAAGATTGCTGGGAGAAATATCAATAACCTCAGATATGCAGATGACACCACTCTTATGGCAGAAAGTGAAGAGGAACTAAAAAGCCTCTTGGTGAAAGTGGAGAGTGAAAAGGTTGGCTTAAAGCTCAACATTCAGAAAACGAAGATCATGGCATCTGGTCCCATCACTACATGGGAAATAGATGGAGAAACAGTGGAAACAGTGTCAGACTTTATTTTGGGGGGCTCCAACATCACTGCAGATAGTGACTGCAGCCATGAAATTAAAAGACACTTACTCCTTGGAAGGAAAGTTATGACCAACCTAGATAGCATATTCCAAAGCAGAGACATTACTTTGCCAACAAAGGTTCGTCTAGTCAAGGCTATGGTCTTTCCTGTGGTCATGTATGGATGTGAGAGCTGGACTGTGAAGAAGGCTGAGCGCTGAAGAATTGATGCTTTTGAACTGTGGTGTTGGAGAAGACTCTTGAGAGTCCCTTGGACTGCAAGAAGATCCAACCAGTCCATTCTGAAGGAGATCAATCCTGGAATTTCTTTGGAAGGAATGATGCTAAAGCTGAAACTCCAGTATTTTGGCCACCTCATGCGAAGAGTTGACTCATTGGAGAAGACTCTGATGCTGGGAGGGATTGAGGGCAGGAGGAGAAGGTGACGACAGAGGATGAGATGGCTGGATGACATCACTGACTCGATGGGTATGAGTCTGGGTGACCTCCGGGAGCTGGTGATGGACAGGGAGGCCTGGCGTGCTGCGGTTCATGGAGTCGCAAAGAGTCGGACACAACTGAGCGACTGATCTGATCTGATATGTATAATATAAGGAACTGAGGTTGAAGAGGGTTTCCCCAGTAGCTCAGCTGGTAAAGAATATGCCTGCAATGCAGGAGACCCCAGTTCAATTCCTGGGTTGGAAAGATCCCCTGGATAAGGGATAGGCTACTCACTCCAGTATTCTTGGGCTTCCCTAGTGGCTCTGCTGGTAAAGAATCTGCCTGCAACGTGGGAGACCGGAGTTTGATCCCTGGGTTGGGAAGATGCCCTGGAGAAGGGAACTGTTTCTGTTTGTAAAATCCCTAAGCCCAAGTATGCAACAAAAGCTAGGGCATATGGAAATGTTGGGATGACAGAACAATAAAGTCATCCAAATAGTCTTGTTATATTCCTAAACTCCTAAAATCAAGTAGGTTAGAGGGCACTATTTCCTAGAGCTGAGTCTCCAGTAGATAAATTACTAAACACTATGAATTACTTGGCCAAATGCTGCGTTACTGTTTCGATTATGCTTTGCTACGATAATTAATTCGGCCACTGAACAGGTCATTTATAAGTACATGCAGGCTACTCATTGGTAAAAAAGGTACTCTGTGACCCTGAGATTCTAGGATAGTTTTGAACTTTTCCAGCATGTCCACCCACTTGGTGCAGACTGTCCGAAGGGGACAACTAGCCAACTGTTCTGCCAGTGAGCTCAAAGTACCTCAGCAGTTCAATGTAACAACCATGAGTAACCTGAAAATTTGTTTCTCTTTCTTGTTTTGAAATATCTTCAGGTTCAAGAACTCTAGAACTTCTGCATTCACATAGTGTCACACAAACAAAATCAAATACCTCTTAGTTTAACAGGTCAACAGGCTGATACAGCCAAATGCATGTAAAATTTTTTGTGTCCAAGGAAAAGACACAGACTAGGAGGTTGAGAAAATTCTTAATTTTATTTTATTACACTTCTTAGGCTTTTTTTTTTTTTTCAGGAGGAAAAATTGATTTAAAAAGAGTTTTGCTTTGTAGTATTTCTTTTGCTATTTATATTTGTGAAATCAATTTTATCTAATTGTGGCAATAAGCTGTTATTCATAAAATGTTACATTGTATTTTCTATGTAAGTGTTTATTTACTTGATTTGTTATTTACCATTCCATTGACTATCAGATGTGACACATATTCTAATTGAATTCCATTATTATCTCTGATGATCATATTTGTTTTTTGATCATATTTGATCATTAATTATTAAGCAATTTTAAGACAAATTTGTTCACTTTAAAATTTCATGCAATCATCTGATCATTTTCCTTTTAGTTTGGCTAATAAAAATAAAGGAATGGGTTAAATGTTTACAGAAAATACCGCAAGTAATTGGGAACAACTGGTGCTTTTATATTTGCACGTTTTTCATTTGGAGGGAAGGTGATAAAACCCTAAGAATTACAGTCAAATAGCCTGCCAACCATGTCATTCTGAGCACATAAATCACACCTTGTCAATATCCCATCAGTCAAATGGGCCAAATAGCACTAATATATTTATGAATTCTGTGTAACTATTAATAGAACATGAACAAGTAAATCTGCAGATGACATCGCCCTTATGGTAGAAAGTGAAGAGGAACTAAAGAGCCTCTTGATGAAGGCGAAACAGAATAGGGAAAAAGCTGGCTTAAAACTCAACATTCAAAAAACTAAGATCATGACATCCAGTCCCATCAATCACTTCATGGCAAATAGACGGGGAAACAATGGAAACAGTGAAAGACTTTATTTTCTTGGTCTCCAAAATCAGTGCACATGGTGACTACAGCCATGAAATTGAAAGACACTTGTTCCTTGGAAGAAAATCTGTGACAAACCTAGATAGCATATTAAAAAGCAGAGACATTACTTTGCTGACAAAAGTCCATTTAGTCAAAGCTATGGTTTTTACAGTAGTCATGTATGCATGTGAGAGTTGGATCATAAAGAAGGCTAAGTGTCAAAGAAATGATGCTTTTAAACTGTGGTGTTGGAGAAGACTCTTGAGAGTCCCTTGGACTGCAAGGAGATCCCACCAGTCAATTCTAAAGGCAATCAGTCCTGAATATTCATTGGAAGGACTGATGCTGAAGCTGAAGCTCCAATACTTTGACCACCTGATGCAAAGAGTTGACTCATTGGAAAAGACCCTGATACTGGGAAAAACTGAGCATCTTCCCTCCCAGCATGGAGGGAAAGGCAAGAGGAGAAGGGGATGACATAGAATGAGATGGTTGGATGGTGTCACCGACTCAATGGACATGAGTTTGAGCAAGCTCTGGGAGATAGTGAAGGACAGGGAAGCCTGGCACGCTGCAGTCCATGGGATGGTAAAGAGTCAGACATGACTGAGTGACTCAACATCAATAAGTAAATCTGAAATCTGAAAGGGTTTGATCCTGAAAAGCATCTATTTTCATAAAAGGAAGTGATAATTCAAACAAAGACAGAAAGAGATTATTTCTTGCCATCCACCCTCTAGATTTTCAGAAAGTTCTTCTTGGATGTACCTTAAAAGGATGGGGAGGGAGACCCTCCTATGTCTCTGGATCTATGTTCACACTGTATATAGTATCCTTCATGTCACCACAGTGTCAGAAACAGCTTTTTCTGACCCTTATGGATTCTGAAGTCCAGTTTGTGGTTCTGACAATACCTTACACTGAGAGAATGTAGCTGTCTAGTTTACCTACTCTTGCAGAAACAAACAGATGCAATGTGCAGTATATACCTCCAGCATTCATTTGTCTGAAAAGTGAAAGTGTTCGTCGCTCAGTCCTGTCTGACTCTTTGTGACCCCATGGACTGTAGCCAGCCAGGCCTCTATGTCCATGGAATTCTCCAGGCAAGAATTCGACCTTTAATATGTTTGGAACAGAAAAGCCATGCATTCTTTCTAATTTGCCTCATAACATGTGGCAGCGGTTACCTCTTATGTAAGTCAACGTGTTTATGTATGTTTTTAAATACTGGTGCTCCCTAAGCATTTCTATCTTAGACATTTTGTGAAGTGAATGTACTCAGGAAGACACAGAATGGGAAAAAAAAGCCACATTGTCCGTTCATTTATTCAATAAAAAATAATTACCAGGGTCCTACCATATGCCCCGCGCTCTTACAGACACCAAGGATACAGAGGGGAGCGGTATCGTCGCCGGTTTTGGTGGCAGTTGAGCATCCATTCCGATAAGTTTCCTGGAATGTGTTTTGAGAAGAAGCATCGCCCCCACCACCTTCCAGTGACTTCCGCTTTGCTCTCGATTTAGAGAGGAGGTCCTCAGAATCACCTGTTCCTAGAAGCCCGGGGTGAGCGGCGGGGCCAGGTGTGGAGCCGGGGTTGTGACCACCCAAGACCAGAACCCCCAGTCCTGGACCTCCTGCCCCGACCCCTCTCTGGGCAGGGAGGGGCGGCGCTCTCCGCTCCCGGCTGAGCCCTCCTCCCGGGGCCTGCAGGGGGCGCGCGCAACCAGGCCTTGGCGCCGGCCGAGCGAGGGCTAAGGGGTGAAGAGGGGCGCGTGTCCTCCTCTGTGAAGGTCCTCAGCTGAGCCGCTGTCCTCCAGCCGCTGCAGGCGCCCTGCTCCTCCCTGCCGCTCCCGCGGCTCCCCGGAGCCCGAGCGGAAGGCAGTGTGACATCCCCTCCGACCCCGCCCAAGGCCGCCCTCCAGACGCCCCCGCCCGGGCCGAAGCCCCGGTAGCCCCGGGGACCGGCGTCAGGTACGTGCGTCCGTCCCGGCCTGAGGCGCCAGACCAACTTGCGAGATGTTCGCTGCGAGCACCCGCCGCCGCTCACGGAAGAGCTGTACGCGGAGCCTCAATCCCGGGAACTTGGGTCCCCGTCTAGGGCTGCCCTCCGCCCGGCTCCTTGGGCCGGGTCTGCGCGTCCTGAGGGGAATCAGGTAGCAGCGCCCCTCGTCCCGAGGGCGGGGACGTAGAGGGTGGTGGTGGCGGGGCGCTGTGCGGGGTCCCGGGTGGGACTCAGCCTCTCAGCCTTTAACCTCTCCTCCCCCTCACCCCTTACAGTAGGTTCTTGTAATATTTTATTGACTCTTGGGGAGACCCAGGTTCGATCCCTGGATCGGCAAGATCCCTTGGAGGAGGGCATGGCCACCCACTCCAGTATTCTTGCCTGGAGAATTCCATGGACAGAGGAGCCTGTGGGGCTACAGTCCAGGGGGTCTCAAAGAGTCAGACACGACTGAGCGACTACCGGTTTTACTTACTTTTCTTGCTTTAAACTGGTCCATAGGCGGGCAGGCCCCTTGATTGAGCCACGTTTCTCTAAGCTCCTTCCTCTATTGAGTGAAGTACCTGAGGGTCGGGGATGGGGGATGGGCTGGAGGGACCCCTGAAGCCCCGGTCTCGCCTAACTTTAGGTCACAGACGTCCGAGAACCCTTCGGATGGAAATGAGGGGATTTCAGTGGCTTTTGGAGCAGTTGCCTCTGCTTCTTCACTCCTGTCTTCAAAACTTTGCAAAACCAACTCTTCATCCTCTTGCTGCTTTGCCAGGATTTTTTTCTTTTTAAACTCATTCCTGCTTTATCTCATTTAGTAGTCACAACTATTATTATTTCTGTTTTACAGGGGAGGAAATTCAGACTTACAGAAATTAAGTAACTTGTCCAAGTTTACATAGCTACAAGGTGGTAGAGTTTTAATTCTGTACGGTTCTTTTTTATATATAAGGTATTTTTTACTGGAGGATTATTGCTTTACAGTGTTGTGTTGGTTTCTGCTCTATGTCAACATGACTCAGCCATAGGTATACATATGTCCCCTCCCTCTTGCCAGGATTTTTAAAGCACTGTTCTGATTGTTCTTGGCTCATTTGATTTTTGGTTCCCTGAACAACAGTTTTGAGCTGTCCAAGGTATTTAAAAGTGTTCTCTTAAAACTGAGACTAAACCCGGCTCTTGGAAAAACTACCCTAAATTCAGAGGAGGTATTCCTTTCTCCCCATTCTTTCCTTCCATTGCCCTCTTGGCAATCTCTGGTCTCAAAGAACTTCATGTTTAATTTTTTGCTTTATGTGAAAAAACCTTCTCTCTCAGTTCAGTTCAGGTCAGTTGCTGTTGTGTCCAACTCTTTGCGAAACCCATGTCCTACAGCACGCCAGGCCTCCCTGTCCATCACTAACTCCCGGAGTTTACACAAACTCATGTCCATCATTGAGTCAGTGATGCCATCCAACCATCTCATCCTCTGTCGGCCATTTCTTCTCTCACCTTCAATCTTTCCCAGCATCAGGGCCTTTTCTAGTGAGTCACTTCTTCCCATCAGGTGGCCAAAGTACTGGAGCTTCAGCTTCAGGATCAGTCCTTCCAGTGGATATTCAGGACTGATTTCCTTTAGGATAGACTGGTTGGATCTCCTTGCTGTCCAAGGGACTCTCAAGAGTCTTCTCCAACACCACAGTTCAAAAGCATCAATTCTTCAGTGCTCCGCTTTCTTTACAGTCCAACTCTCACATCCATACATGACTACTGGAAAAACCATAGCCTTGACTAGACAGACCTTTGTTGGCAAAGTAATGTCTCTGCTTTTCAATATGCTGTCTAGGTTGGTCATAACTTTCCTTTCAAGGAGTAAGTGTCTTTTAATTTCATGGCTGCAGTCACCATCTGCAGTGATTTTGGAGCCCCTCAAAATAAAGTCTTTCACTGTTTCCATTGTTTCTCCATCTGTTTCCCATGAAGATGGGATTGGATGCAATGATCTTAGTTTTCTGAATGTTGAGCTTTAAGCCAACTTTTTCACTCTCTTCTTTCACTTTCATCAAGAGGCTCTTTAGTTCTTTGGTTTCTGCTAGTAAGGGTGGTATTATTTGCGTATCTGAGGTTATTGATATTTCTCCTGGCAATCTTGATTCCAGCTTGTGCTTCATCCCACCCAGCATTTCTCATGATATACTCTGCATAGAAGTTAAATAAGCTGGGTGACAATATGCGCCCTTGACATACTCCTTTCCCGATTTGGAACCAGTCTGGTTCCATGACCAGTTCTAACTGTTGCTTCTTGATCTGCATACAGATTTATTAGGAGGCAGGTCAGGTGGTCTGGTATTCCCATCTCCTGAAGAATTTTCCACAGTTTGTTGTGATCCACACAGTTAAAGGCTTTGGCATACTCAATAAGGCAGAAGTACATGCTTTTCTGGAACTCTCATGCTTTTTCGATTATCCAGTGGATGTTGGCAATTTGTTCTCTGGTTCCTCTGCCTTTTCTGAATCCAGCTTGAGTATCTGGAAGTTCACTGCTCAACGTACTGTTGAAGCCTGGCTTGGAGAATTTTGAGCATTACTTTACTAGCGTGTGAGATGAGTGCAATTAGCTTTTGCCCTGCTTCATTCTCTAATCCAAGGCCAAATTTGCCTGTTACTCCAGGTATTTCATGACTTCCTACTTTTGCATTCCAGTTCCCTATAATGAAAAATACATCATTTTCTGGGTGTTATTTCTAGAAGGTCTTGTAGATCTTCATAGAATTGTTCATCTTCAGCTTCTTCAGCATTACTGGTCAGGGCATAGACTTGGATTACTGTGATATTGAATCATTTGCCCTGGAAATGACAATGTCTGTCATTTTTGATATTGCATCCAAGAACAGCATTTCAGAATCTTTTGTTGACCATGATGGCTAAACCCATTTCTTCTAAGGGATTCTTGCCCACAGTAGTAGATATAATGGTCATTTGAGTTAAATTCACCCATTTCAGTCCATTTTAGTTCACTGATTTCCTAAAATGTTGAGGTTCACTCTTGCCATCTCCTGTTTGATCACTTCCAATTTGCCTTGATTCATTGACCTAACATTCCAGGTTCCTATGCAATATTGCTCTTTACAGCATCAGACCTTGCTTCTATCACCAGTCACATCCACAGCTAGGTATTGTTTTTGCTTTGGCTCCATCCCTTCATTCTTTCTGGAGTTATTTCTCCACTGATCTCCAGTAGCATATTGAACACCTACCGACCTGGGGGGTTCATTCAGTGTCCCATCTTTTTGCCTTTTCATACTGTTCATGGGGTTCTCAAGGCAAGAATATTGAAGTGGTTTGGCATTCCCTTCTCTAGTGGACCACGTTTTGTCAGAACTCTCCGTCATGACCTGTCTATCCTAGGTAGTCCTACATGGCATGGCTCATAGTTTTATTGAGTTAGAAAAGGTTGTGGTCCATGTGATCAGATTGGTTGGTTTTCTGTGATTGTGGTTTTCATGCAAAGATGGGAACAATAAAGGACAGAAATGGTATGGACCTAACAGAAGCAGGAGATATTAAGAAGACATGGCAAGAATACACTGAAAAACTATACAAAAAAGATCTTCATGACACAGATAATAATGATAGTGTGATCACTTAACTAGAGCCAGACATCTTGGAATACAAAGTCAGGTGGGACTTAGGAAACATCACTATGAATAAAGCTAGTGGAGGTGATGGAATTCCAGTTGAGCTATTTCAAATCCTAAAAGATGATGCTGTGAAAGTGCCGCATTCGGTATGCCAGCAAGTCTGAAAAACTCAGCAGTGGCCACAGGACTGAAAAGGTCAGTTTTCATTCCAATCCCAAAGAAAGGCAATGCCAAAGAATGCTCAAACTACTGCACAATTGTACTCACCTCACACGCTAGCAAAGTAGTGCTCAAAATTCTCCAAGCCAGGCTTCAACAGTATGTGAACCACGAACTTCCAGATGTTCAAGCTGGATTTCAAGCTTGGATGTTCAAGTAGAAAAACATCTACTTCTGCTTTATTGTTTATGCCAAAGCCTTTGACTGTGTCCATTCAGTTCATTCGGTCAGTGGTGTCCGACTCTTTGTGACCCCATGAATTGCAGCACGCCAGGCCTCGCTGTCCATCATCAACTCCCAGAGTTCAACCAAACTCATGTCATCGAGTTGCCATCCAGCCATCTCATTCCTCCTGCCCCCAATCCCTCCCAGCATCAGGGTCTTTTCCAGTAAATCAACTCTTCGCATGAGATGGCCAAAGTATTGGAGTTTCAGCTTTAGCATCAATCCTTCCAATGAACACCCAGGACTGATCTCCTTTAGGATGGATTGGTTGGATCTCCTTGCAGTCCAAGGGACTCTCAAGAGTCTTCTCCAACACCACAGTTCAAAAGCATCAATTCTTCAGCGCTCAGCTTTCTTGACAGTCCAACTCTCACATCCATACATGACCACTGGAAAAACCATAGCCTTGACTAGATGGACCTTTGTTGGAAAAGTAATATCTCTGCTTTTGAATATGCTATCTAGGTTGGTCATAACTTTCCTTCCAAGGAGTAAGTGTCTTTTAATTTCATGGCTGCAGTCACCATCTGCAGTGATTTTGTAGCCCAGAAAAATAAAGTCTGTCACTGTTTCCACTGTTTCCCCATCTATTTCCCATGAAGTGATGGGACCAGATGCCATGATCTTCGTTTTCTGAATGTTGAGCTTTTTAAGCCAACTTTTTCACTCTCCACTTTCACTTTCATCAAGAGGCTTTTAAGTTCCTCTTCACTTTCTGCCATAAGGGTGGTATCATCTGCATATCTGAGGTTATTGATATTTCTCCCAGTAGTCTTCATTCCAGCTTGTGCTTCTTCCAGCCCAGTGTTTCTCATGATGTACTCTGTATATAAGTTAAATAAACAGGGTGACAATATATAGCCTTGTCATACTCCTTTTCCTATTTGGAACCAGTCTGTTGTTCCATGTCCAGTTCTAACTATTGCTTCCTGACCTGCATACAGGTTTCTTAAGAGGCAGGTCAGGTGGTCTGGTATTCCCATCTCTTTCAGAATTTTCCACAATTTATTGTGATCCACACAGTCAAAGGCTTTGGCATAGTCAATAAAGCAGAAATAGATGTTTTTCTGGAACTCTCTTGCTTTTTCGATGATCCAGTGGATATTGGCAATTTGATCTTTGTTTGGTTCCTCTGCCTTTTCTAAAACCAGCTTGAGTATCTGGAAGTTCATGGTTCACATATTGCTGAAGCCTGGCTTGGAGAATTTTGAGCACTACTTTGCTAGTGTGTGAGGTGAGTACAATCGTGCAGTAGTTTGAGCATTTTTGGCATTGCCTTTCTTTGGGATTGGAATGAAAACTGACCTTTTCAGTCCTGTGGCCACTGCTGAGTTTTTCAGACTTGCTGGCATACCGAATGCGGCACTTTCACAGCATCATCTTTTAGGATTTGAAATAGCTCAACTGGAATTCCATCACCTCCACTAGCTTTATTCATAGTGATGTTTCCTAAGTCCCACCTGACTTTGTATTCCAAGATGTCTGGCTCTAGTTAAGTGATCACACCATCATGAGTCTCTGGGTTGTGAAGCTCTTTTTTGTACATTTCTTCTGTGTATTCTTGCCACCTCTTCTTAAAATGTTCTGCTTCTGTTAGGTCCATACCCTTTCTGTCCTTTATTGAGCCCATCTTTGCATGAAATGTTCCCTTGGTATCTCCAATTTTCTTGAAGAGATCTCTAGTCTTTCCCATTCTGTTGTTTTCCTCTATTTCTTTGCATTGATCACTGAGTAAGGCTTTCTTATCTCTCCTTGCTATTCTTTAGAACTCTTTATTCAGAAGCTTATATCCTTTCTTTTCTCCTTTGCTTTTCACTTCTCTTCTTTTCACAGCTATTTGTAAGGCCTCCTCAGACAGCCATTTTGCTTTTTTGCATTTCTTTTCCATGGGGATGGTCTTGATCCCTGTCTCCTGTACAATGTCACGAACCTCCGTCCATAGTTCATTAGGCACTCTGTCTATCAGATCTAGTCCCTTAAATCTATTTCTCACTTCCACTGTATAATAATAAGGGATTTGATTTAGATCATACCTGAATGGTCTAATGGTTTCCCTACTTTCTTCAATTTAAATCTGAATTTGGCAATAAAGCATTCATGATCTGAGCCACAGTCAGCTCCCAGTCTTATTTTTGCTGACTATATAGAGCTTCTCCATCTTTGGCTGCAAAGAATATAATCAGTCTGATTTCGGTGTTGACCATCTGGTGGTGTTCATGTGTAGAGTCTTCTCTTGTGTTGTTGGAAGAGGGTATTTGCTATGACCAGTGCCTTCTCTTGGCAAAACTCTTATTAGCCTTTGCCCTGCTTCATTCTGTACTCCAGGCCAAATTTGCCTGTTACTCCAAGTGTTTTCTTGACTTCCTGCTTTTGCATTCCAGTCCCCTATAGTGAAAAGGACATCTTTTTTGGGTGTTCTTTCTAGAATGTCTTGTAGGTCTTCATAGAACCATTCTACTTCAGCTTCTTCAGCATTACTGGTTAGGGCATAGGGTTGGATTACCATGATATTGAATGGTTTGCCTTGGAAATGAACAGAGATCATTCTGTCGTTTTTGAGATTGCATCCAAGTACTGCATTTCAGACTCTTTTGTTGACCATGATGGCTACTCCATTTCTTCTGAGGGATTCCTGCCTGCAGTAGTAGATATAGTGGTCATCTGAGTTAAATTCACCCATTCCAGTTCATTTTAGTTCGCTGATTTCTGGAATGTTGACATTCACTCTTGCCATCTCCTGTTTGACCACTTCCAATTTGCCTTGATTCATGGACCTGACATTCCAGGTTCCTATGCAATAGGAAATGTGTGGATCACAACAAACTGTGGAAAATTCTTCAAGAGATGGGAATACCAGACCACCTGACCTGCCTCCTAATAAATCTGTATGCAGATCAAGAAGCAGCAGTTAGAACTGGACATGGAACCAGACTGGTTCCAAATCGGGAAAGGAGTATGTCAAGGGCGCATATTGTCACCCTGCTTATTTAACTTCTATGCAGAGTACATCATGAGAAATGTTGGGTGGGATGAAGCACAAGCTGGAATCAAGATTGCCAGGAGAAATATCAATAACCTCAGATACGCAAATAATACCACCCTTACTAGCAGAAACCAAAGAACTAAAGAGCCTCTTGATGAAAGTGAAAGAAGAGAGTGAAAAAGTTGGCTTAAAGCTCAACATTCAGAAAACTAAGATCATTGCATCCAATCCCATCACTTGATGGGAAACAGATGGAGAAACAATGGAAACAGTGAAAGACTTTATTTTGAGGGGCTCCAAAATCACTGTAGATGGTGACTGCAGCAATGAAATTAAAAGACAGTTGCTCCTTGGAAGAAAATTTATGATCAAGCTAGACAGTATATTAAAAAGCAGAGACACTACTTTGCCAACGAAGGTCTGTCTAATCAAAGCTATGGTTTTTCCAGTAGTGATGTATGGATGTGAGAGTTGGAGTATGAGGAAACCTGAGTGCTGAAGAATTGATGCTTTTGAACTGTGGTGTTGGAGAAGACTCTTGAGAGTCCCTTGGATAGCAAGGAGATCCAACCAGTCTAGCCTACAGGAAATCAGTCCTGAATATTCATTGGAAGGACTGATGCTGAAGTTGAAACTCCAATTCTTTGGCCACTTATACAAATAACTGACTCATCTGAAACAACCCTGATGCTGGGAAAGATTGAAGGCAGGAGGAGAAGGGGATGACAGAGAATGAGATGGTTGGATGGCATCACCGACTTAATGGACATGAGTTTGAGTAAACTTTGGGCATTGGTGATGGACAGGGAGGCCTGACGAGCTGCAATTCATGGAGTCACAAAGAGTTGGACACGACTGAGTGACTGAACTGAACTGAACTGAGAAGCACTTGCCTTCAATGGAAGCAGAGTTCTGCTCTTGTATTACCATGTGAAAATGTGCATGAATGTAAAACCTATACTATTCCTGTGAATCTTCAGTCTCATGTTTATTCTTCCAGACACACTCTCAGCATAATTTATTGGGAGCAGGAGCCAATGGGGTCCAGTGAGCTTCCCAGCATAAGACACACACTTTCCTAGAGCTTCTACATATTTCTTTAAAAGTAGTTTTTTTCTGAGGTTCCTGAGTTGGTTTTTAGCTGTTCTTAAAAGACTTGTTATCTCCAGGATTCTGGTAGTAACATGACATTTCGCTTGATCATTGATTTGTCTTAAGGAGATCCTGCTTTGGGAGGTTTTGATTAAAACGTGCCCTGTACTATAGGGTTTCTTGATGTGTATGTAGACTTCTGATTTTTAAAATACTGCATTTCAGTTAGTAGGAAGCAAATATGTTACCTGTTTTTAAGGAAGTTTTATGTAGTATTGCAGAAAGTAGAGGCATCGATTCTTCTTGGCATAAGATGATTGGAGTCCATCATCATGTTTGAACATTTTTAGATTATATTGACTGGAAGGAATAATCACAGAGAAAAATTGGGTTAATGGTGGAATTTTAATTCTCATTTGCATTTGAATCTTTTGCAGACCCAACTGAATTTATTTATGTGGTTTACACTCTACATTTCTCTCTCTTCTCTTCACAAGTTCCCTGAAATATAACACTGTAGACCTTTCTGGTCACCTTTATTTACATAAAGAAGGCATTTTTCCATTTGCAGGTAAACATGTTGCAAGTGAGTAGTTAATATTGTGTAGATTCAATGTTCCACATTTTCAGAGGGTTCTCAATTGAGAACAGAAAATTAAGAAGAGGACTCTGATAATGCCAGCCCTGCTGATTGGGAGAAAGTCTCTATACCAGTTGGGAAAGTCACTTCATGAGCCTTTGTATAATCAGAAAGATGACCAGAGAATCTAGATTTCATGCATTTTGAAGAGAAAAGGGGCTGAATTTACTCTGTATATTTACTTTTCCCATTTTTGTCATGTTCCTATTTTAAAACAAACAAACAGAAATAGCTTTGGATCCCTGAAGTAACCCATATTGTCTTGGCAACAGTAGCTAGTCCACTGGAGTCACAAAATATCAAGGCAGAAAATAACCTCAGATATGCAGATGACACCACCCTTATGGCAGAAAGTAAAGAGGAACTAAAAAGCCTCTTGATGAAAGTGAAAGTGGAGAGTGAAAAAGTTGGCTTAAAGCTCAACATTCAGAAAACGAAGATCATGGCATGTGGTCCCATCACTTTATGGGAAATAGACGGGGAACAGTGTCAGACTTTCTTTTTCTGGGCTCCAAAATCACTGCAGATGGTGACTGCAGCCATGAAATTAAAAGACGCTTACTCCTTGCAAGGAAAGTTATAACCAACCTAGATAGCATATTCAAAAGCAGAGACATTACTTTGCCAACAAAGGTCCGTGTAGTCAAGGCTATGGTTTTTCCCGTGGTCATGTACGGATGTGAGAGGTGGGACTGTGAAGAAAGCTGAGCGCTGAAGAATTGATGCTTTTGGACTGTGGTGTTGGAGAAGACTCTTGAGAGTCCCTTGGACTGCAAGGAGATCCAACCAGTCCATTCTGAAGGAGATCAGCCCTGGGATTTCTTTGGAAGGAATGATGCTAAAGCTGAAACTCCACTACTTTGGGCACCTCATGTGAAGAGTTGACTCATTGGAAAAGACTCTGATGCTGGGAGGGACTGGGGGCAGGAGGAGAAGGGGATGACAGAGGATGAGATGGCTGGATGGCATCACTGACTCGATGGACGTGAGTCTGAGTGAACTCTGGGAGTTGGTGATGGACAGGGAGGCCTGGCGTGCTGTGATTCATGGGGTCGCAAAGAGTCAGACACAACTGAGCAACTGAACTGAACTGAAGGAACTTCTCTGGCAATCCAATGGTTAAGACTTCACCTTTTAGTGCAGGGAGTGAAGGTTCAAATCCTGGTCAGGGAGCTGAAATCCTACATCCCTTATAGTCAGAAAACCAATACATAAAACTGAAGCAATATTGTAACAAATTCAATAAAGACTTTAAAAATCAGATCAGATCAGATCAGATCAGTCGCTGAGTCGTGTCCGACTCTGCGACCCCATGAACTGCAGCACGCCAGGCCTCCCTGTCCATCACCAACTCCCGGAGGTCACTCAGACTCACGTCCATTAAGTCAGTGATGCCATCCAGCCATCTCATCCTCTGTCGTCCCCTTCTCCTCCTGCCCCCAATCCCTCCCAGCATCAGAGACTTCTCCAATGAGTCAACTCTTCATATGAGGTGGCCAAAATACTGGAGTTTCAGCTTTAGCATCATTCCTTCCAAAGAAATCCCAGGGCTGATCTCCTTCAGAATGGACTGGTTGGATCTCCTTGCAGTCCAAGGGACTCTCAAGAGTCTTCTCCAACACCACAGTTCAAAAGCATCAATTCTTCAGTGCTCGGCCTTCTTCACAGTCCAGCTCTCAAATCCATACATGACCACAGGAAAGACCATAGCCTTGACTAGGCCAACCTTTGTTGGCAAAGTAATGTCTCTGCTTTTGAATATGCTATCTAGGTTGGTCATAACTTTCCTTCCAAGGAGTAAGCATCTTTTAATTTCATGGCTGCAGTCACCATCTGCAGTGATTTTGGAGCCCCCAAAATAAAGAAGGAAAATGGAGAAGGAAATGGCAACCCACTCCAGTGTTCTTGCCTTGAGAATCCCAGGGACAGGGGAGCCTGGTGGGCTTCCGTCTATGGGGTCACACAGAGTCGGACACGACTGAAGTGACTTAGCATAGCAAAATAAAGTCTGACAGTTTCCATTGTTTCTCCATCTATTTCCCATGTAGTGATGGGACCAGATGCCATGATCTTCGTTTTCTGAATGTTGAGCTTTAAGCCAACCTTTTCACTCTCCACTTTCACTTTCATCAAGAGGCTTTTGAGTTCCTCTTCACTTTCTGACATAAGGGTGGTGTCATCTGCATATCTGAGGTTATTGATATTTCTCCCAGCAATCTTGATTCCAACTTGTGTTTCTTCCAGTCCAGCATTTCTCATGATGTACTCTGCATATAAGTTAAATAAACATGGTGACAATATACAGCCTTGACGTACTCCTTTTCCTATTTGCAACCAGTCTGTTGTTCCATGACCAGTTCTAACTGTTGCTTCCTGTCCTGCATACAGACATATCAAAAAATCTTTTAAAAGAAAATGCACTTACTATGTCTGATAGTTCAGTGCATTAGAACTGACCTTCCAGCACATGGTAAAGGAGTTGGCTTTAACTCTCTTCCTTTCTCCTGACTGAATGTAGATGGGAAAGACAGATTATAGAACTTTAATTCTTTTTAGGATGTCCTAAAATTCTTTAATGGTTTTTCTTTTGAGGGAAGCATGTTATCAACATTAAGGGGGTTGGAGCAATACCTTTCTTTGAGTGAGGTGCTCTTGTGGAGGTTGGTGATAAGTCTAAAATCAAACTCAATCAATGGGTTAGATAAGATGTGCTGTATTTTCTGTGCTATTTGAAGTAGTATATGGTAGAACCTCAGTTAGCATTAAACTTAACCAGTGAGTATCTGCCAAAACTTGTGACTGCAGAATAAAGACATAGTAATGCCTTTTATGGGCTTCCCCGGTGGCTCAGAGGTTAAAGCATCTGCCTGCAATGCAAGAGACCTGGGTTTGATCCCTGAGTCGGGAAGATCCCCTGGAGAAGGAAATGGCAACTCACTCCAGTATTTTTGCCTGGAGAATCCCATGGACGGAGGAGCATGGTGGGCTATAGTCCATGGGGTGCCAAAGAGTCGGACACGACTGAGCGACTTCACTTTCACTTTAATACCTATTATACCATCAGTCTTTTCTGTACTAGAAATCACATTTATGTGGGAACTTTCTGTTTAGTCTATTAACTACTAAATATATATATATTAAATATAGTATATGTTTTCGCTAAGTTAGGAAGTGTTAGGAAGTCCTGCATAGATTTTGCGACCCAACTGTAATACATTATGGGATAAACTCCTGTGCTTTCATCTGTTTGTTCCTTCCTTTCATTTTAAAATCTCAATATATTTTTTCTATATTATTATATTGATATATTTTTGCTTGCTGCTATAGACTCCTGTTTTTTTGGACAGAGAAGAGAAAAAAATAGTAACTGTATAAACCTGTCTTTCTCTTGCTTCTGCAGAGAAAAGAGCTGAAATATTGTTAGCCCAGATTATTAGCTCCGAAAGAGCCAGACTACTCTTTGAACTGAAGTGACCTTCTCATTTCAGAGGTCAGAATTCATCCTTCTCATTTCAGACCTGAGAAAATAGAAATTGAAGGTTATGTGATTAGATACTAGTTAATGACACCATCTGCATCCTTGATTATTCAAAACACATTTGCCAATTGGGTATCTGGTGTCTAGAAAGCGAGGCAGCTGTAGGTGGGATTTCATACAGTGTTACACACTAATAATGCCACTTGAAATTATTTATGTTGTTAATCATTGACAATAAACATTGCCTCATATCATAAACATTTTATCCTTTAGTAAAGTCAAGCTGCTACTGTTCTACATTTTTCCGTCAGGTGTTTTTTTTTTTTTTAATAAAAGACTGTTTTTTGAATAATATTTGAAAGGGGTGATGGTGAGAATGGGGAATCAAAACTGCAGATGCTGGAAGAGAACTCAAGAGAACACCCCGCTGACCACGGTTGTTAGCCCTGAGGGGCAGGAAGGACAGAGGTCAAGTCCAACAGGGAGGGCAGTTCTGGAAGGCTGTCCCTATAGCCTTTAACCTCAAATTGCAATAACATCAGTGAGAGTTAAGTAGAATTAAACATGCTCTTCTGCATCACAACCACAAGAGACTAGAAAGTGCTACTTGGAACTGAGCAGAACAGGAGGAAGAAAGAAAAGAAATAATAATCCCACAGAAAATTGGCCACAGGCCAGCTCTCACATGCACTTGAATTTGGGGTACATACAATCTGAGGGAGCCAGAGAAAGTCACGCCTTAAATTTGGTTTCACTTGGTTCCCAAGTAGTGGTGTTTCTAAGATCTGACAGCAGCAAATGCAAAACCCAGAGGAGGATGCATATTCATCTCAGGCCATAGGAAAACCTCACAGGCAGTCTTCAAGGTCAGTGGCAAATGCACAGTTACAGGTAACCAAGCTCACAAGAGAGAAAGACATCAGGAGAATCAGCTGAAACAGGACAGCGGGAAAAGGCTGTATAGATTTCCAGTGTCAGATAAACTGTTTTGCTTACTGGATTAAAAAAAATAATATTGAAAATATTTGCAGGAAACAGAAAACTATAAAAATAACAGATTGGTTAAGGAACAAACAGATTATATATATATATATATATATATATATATTATTATATATATATATAATAAACTATATATTTTATAATTTATATATATATATATATACACACATACATATATGGACATCTTTTTCAGCAGGTTGGACACTAGAATACAGCAGAAGCAGCTTAGTGAACTAAAAATAGCTCAGAATATATTATCAAGAATTTAGAACAGGGAGTCAAAAACATGAACAAGAGAGGAAAGAAACTTGCCTTCCTGCATCCTGCCTGGATATGTCCCTCCACTCGTCAGATGCTGGCATCTCTGCCTCATGGTTTATGTTCGGATAGTACTCAGCTTTCATGGTTTAGTTTAGGCATCTTTTCCCCCTGAAAACTTTTATGAGTTTTATGCTGGGCTAAGTGGTCCTTTTCTGTGCCCCATTTCACATTTCACTAAATTTAAACATGAGTTTGGTCTCCTTCATGTGGTTGTAAGTGCTTTGAGGAAGGAAATTTTGACTTAATCATTTTTGTAATTCCAGTGGTCAATACAAATGAGGGTAGAAAAGATGGGAAGAAGGATTAATAGTCTAAAAAATAGTTGGTATGATATTTAACGTATCTAATCTGATGGAGTGAGTGGCACACGGAGGTTTCCTTGGCTTGGAGAGTAAAGTGTTGTGAGAAAGAAAGGTTGGGGCAGAAAGAAAAGATCTTGCTTGTGGTCCTATTTGGCACTTTCTTAACATTGGTTTATTTATGAATGTGGATATGACATAGGTGTGGCCTTTGCTGTCAACACAGGAGGCTGCTTGTTCTAAATAGTTCTCTGTGAAGGACTAAATCAAACCATTTTATTGTTCTTTTGACCCTTGCCATTTGCCTCCGAGGTCTTTTGGTTCCTGTGAAAATCATGGGAACAAGGAACGTGGATACTTTGATCTGGTCATAGAGAAATATAACTCCCATGAAAGTAAGGATGAGACGCTCTTGTCTAAGTTTCTATCTTTTCTTACCTTGTGCTGTTCGTTACATTATCTGGCTTCTGGTTTCCTTAGTAAGTAATTAGGAAGCATTAAGTAATTAACCAGGAGCAGCATAGAGCCAGTAGTGATTATCCTCAATCCCTAAGTGGAGAGCAAATTGTAGTGAAAAAAACAAGAATTAATTTAGTGAATAGAGAAAACAGGCAGAGCATCTAACCACAACCACTAGTTAAACCATTGACCAAACAAGACCACTCTCCCTAGGCAGAGTGAAATTGAATGCCAGAAATAAACTGAATCGAATAAGTATCAAGAGCAAAACCAGAAAGCCATAGTGCAATCCTAAGATGGGGTGCAAGGCAGGGTCCGTATGTTCTAAATAGTAACAGAAAAAAACCCAATGCAAACATGTTTAATCAATAAAAAGGATTTTTGAGACCATAAAAAGGAAAAGAGGCATAGAAGTGAACTAATCAGGAGAGACTAACACTGTAACTGATAACCTCAAAATTCTGATGATTTCACATAATATAAAATTGTTTTTCCATACAGTTCAGTCCAGCGTTCCTGGTCAAGCAACAGCCCTGGTACGCTGACCTCCAAGTGGTTACCCAGGCTCTCCCCATTGTGGTTCTCCTCTCAGTCAGCAGATGGGGAAAGAGGAGGGAGGACCACTTGAGCAGGCTCGAAAGGGGAGACAGGGATTTGACCCACATTCCATCAGCTAGAACTCGGCCATATGGCCACGGAGGCTGGGAAATGTAGTGACCTGTGTGCCCAGGAACAAAGGAAACACTAGCAAATGTTTAATTAGCTTGTGCCAGGTGCAATGGGAGCCAAATGTTTTCTGGCTTGTTCCCAGTGAGAATATGGCTCCTCAGTCCCTGTATTCTAAGAAAGACACTGAGATTCACATGGAGTCACAGGCACTTCCCTGAACTGATGAACTGACCAGGGGACTATAACAGGCTTGTGGCTTCTAGCCCGCCTCTTGAGCTGGAGGTAGGGTCGGCTTTCCCTGAAATGTCTGGATTGCAGAGGAAATTGGAAAATATCAGGAAGACAATGTAAGTATATTAGGAAGTAGAAACAGATGGTGGTTAGTGAACTAACAGTGTCCATCTAAGGTCCTCGTCCTAAAAAATGGGAAATCAAAAAGAGATGCCAAGGTAACTTGAGGATCTGGAGAAAACTTGGAGAGACATGTGACCTGGTTACTGAAACTTGTGCCTGCCAGATCCTCAGGCACTGGGGATGAAACATAAGAATAGAAAGAGGACTTCATTTCCAGAATCCCACACCCCTTGATCCTGTGAAATTTTTGCTTGTTTTTAATATTCTGTTTTTCAAATTCAGAGCGGCTACATGTATTCAGGACTCTCCGAGTGCCACTATCTTTCCAGTTATATGTTTGGGATTTTGCTGTCATCGATCCAGGGAAACATGTTCAGGAAACTTTCCCTTAAAGGTTAGATGTGCTTTGAAATCTAGAGCATATTCCTGCAATACCATTTTGTTTCCACCATTCAGAAGAGCCCTGAGTATTGACAGCCCGGGAGGGAGGGACAGGGAGGGGGAGGATGTAAGGATGTAAGGATGTGACAGGCATTCAGAAAGAGTCCTGGTGCTTTGGTCTCTGACTCACCACTCCAGCCACGGGGGGCGCTTCAGAGCAGAAATCACCACCTTTTAGCCCTGCCAAACCAAACTACACAGCTCAGAACAAGGCATCAATTCAACAAACATTTAATCTAGGTTTTATCCAGGCTCTGTTATTATGGAAGGCATCTCCCAGTGAGAGAATCAACACATGGAAAAAATTTAAATATCATTCTTTCTCTCTCTTGCTTGCTCTCGCACTCTCTCTAATATATATATTATGTATTATAGTATTATATATATTATTATATTATGAGGTCAAAATCTGAATCATTCCCTGATATTTGACCCAACCTTGGCCAACCTTCATTATCTCAGACAGCTGGAGTATAGAGACATTATCTTTTCTATCATCCCAAAGAATGCCTCCTCCAATTCCTTCCTGGCCATTCCTTCTCTTAACTAGTAACCCCCTCCCTCCCTGTGTTTCCACACCTGTCTCTGAGTAAGATAATTCACAGGCTTTGTAATCAGAAATCCATCTTTCAACCAACAGACATTATCTCTACCCTGTGTCCAGCCAGCCCAGAGGACACACTTTCTCATCACCATTCTCCAAGTTCTGCTTTTCCCTGTTTCCCAATGACCAGTTTCATGACCTTTCACTTCATTGCCTTTAACCTATATTTCTTTAATCTCATATTGTCTCTGTTTCTGTCCCACTCTGCTCATTTTCTGACAAAAAGCAAAAACCAAAAGGGCATGTATGTGTTTCTAGGACAGAGACTATTTCTTACTAGTGATGAAAATTTTCAAGCACAATAAATGTGCCTAAAATCTATTCAAAACTTCAGACAAATAAAAATAGCTAGTAAAATCCATAAAACCAACAGCATGCTTTTACTTTATTATGGTGCTTTTTCACATATGTTTTCCTGAAGGGATAATATATGGTGCCCAGAGAGGCTTAGGGCTATTCAGTGCTGTGTAAAACTGGCTTTTTGGATCAGCTACACTTCCCTAAGCATCTTAATATTTTAAATTTTGCATTACAAGTCAAAATGCTACATTCAGTCAGTAGTTCAGTGCAGTTAGTAGACGGTAAACTATTTGATCACTATGGAATCACTGCAATAATTATTTGTAATTAAACTTCATTTACGTGAATTGAATATTCAAGAAGCATAATTTACCTATACCTATATTAGTTCAAATTAAGTTCAGCTTCATGTAATAGTTGGCCACTTTCTCTTGCAAAGGGATTTTACAGGCAGTTTGGGGTTTTCATGGCCAGGAGTACTGAATTCATTTTAAGAACTCAGTCTTCTTCTGGTTGTTAGCTCTGTAATCTCTAAAAGTATGGACCTGGTATTTGTTGTCTATGAAGGTAACTGGTGTTCCAGCCATCTCATCTATGTTCCAAGCTGGCAACAGATAAGGAAGAATAAACACATAAACACTTAATAAGGAGACTTCACTCAGAAGTGCTACACAGTATTCTCACATCTCTGTGGCAAATACCCCAACATCTGACTCAGTCAACAGCTCATGAGAATCAGAAATGTCATCCTTTAATTGGACTGCAGTGTACCAGCCAAAAATTTGGGCTCTGTTACTAAAGGAAAAGGGGAAAATTAGACTGGGTGAAGAAATTTGCATTCCCTGATACTGTCTTAAATAATAGCGTGATGATTGAAAGATGTTATACCTCTTTATAATACTTTGAATTCTGTTAAAAGATAAAGCATATAAAAACCTTAATTAAAAAAAGAGGAAAACCTAGTTCAATTAGTACAGTGTATCATCAAAATTGAGATAGAGTCATAGTGTCAGGAAAGCACAGCTGGGCTGCATTTGAGCAGAGGTTGCTCTCAGGGATGCAGAATATTCGGGAGCAACCACAGCTTCCTATCATAACAGTAGCTCAGGAAGATCTGGGAAGTCCATTTCAGATCTTTGTGTCTGACTGCAGAATTCAGTGCAGACGACAGAAGGAAGTGGAAGGTAAGGTTCCTGTCCCCAAAGGCATTTCCATTTAGCCTGGGAAGTAAGTTCAATAAATCCTTCAACTTTTCATGTATTCAGTATATAAGAGCTCTCAATACAGTGATAGAAGACAATCCACAAGTCAACGTGTGATTTTCTTTTTTTGCCATTCAAACATATAGAGGATCAGTGAAGCTATAACAACATTGTAAAGCAACTATATGCCAATAAAAATTACTTTTAGAAAAAAGTAAAGGAAGAAGTGATTTGTAAAAGAGTAGTTTAGTAAATCCAGATTGCAGATTGGGGAATTAACATTCTTTGAGCTGTGCTCTGTCAGGCACTTTTCCAGGTGCTTTATGTAATCTGTGGGATAATCATTGTTATTCCATTTTTTTTAGATGAGGAATCTGAAGCTCACGTAAGTAGCTTCTTGTTGTTAACAGCCAGTTAGAAGAGGGAGCAGAATTGGAATATGGGTCTCTTCCAAGATCTATGCTCTTTCCATTACTAAATTCCACCTGGGATGGGAGTCAGGGTGGAAGAGTGTTGTATAAACATATTGTTGTCTAAGTATCACTAGCTGGGAGGTTCTAGATGAGTTCACATTTGTATAGTCAAGATTTCACTAGCTCAAAGTCCCTACCACTCGTTGAAGAATTCTGATTTTCACCCAGTGAATCCATCTACACTTCTATCTACACTGGCCTCTTCCCCCTGGGAAATCTCTCCCTCACTGACCTTGACTGCTCCATGTAGACCCCAGTTCCTCCCTCCACCCCACATGATTCTCTCAGTCCTGACAGTTAAGCAGTCGCTTTCACTGTCAGAAGCCACCAGGCAGGGAAAATCGGTGACATCGCAGGATTGATTGACTCGCTGGAATATTTATCAGGGGCTCTGTGAGAGGGGGAGGTGAGCCAGAGCTCTGAACCTGGCTCTTACACAGAGGCAGGTGTTGGTTTAGTGAGAGGAGGCAGACAAGAAGCATGGTAATTGCCAATTGTGGTAAATGCTGTGAAGAAAATAAACAGAGCCCTGTGAAAGGAAATAATGACAGGCAATGGGAGGGGTGAGGGCTTCTCAGAGGACAGCCATTTCTTTTCACAAGGCCAGCTTTTTAAAATTTGTTAATTACTTTATTTATGTATTTATGTATTTATTTGACTGCCTCAGCTCTCAGTTGTGGCACACAGGATCTTTTTTTGTTGCGGGGCACAGACTCTCTAGTCGCGGCACACAGGCTCCAGAGCTCTCGGGCTTCGGTAGTCGTGGCATGCAGGTGTAGTTGCTTCACAGTGTGTGGGATCTTAGTTCCCCAACCAAGGATCAAACCTGAGTCCCCTGCATTGCAAGGTGGATTCTTTACCACTGGACCACGAGGGAAGGCCCCAGCTTTTTTTTTTTTAAACGGAGCAGTCATTCACATGCCTTCCCTAGAGCCATCATTGCCTTCTGAATGCCATGCATGGGCACAGAATCCCAACAGCCTCCTTCATCTGTCCAGATCAGTGGTTCTGAAACTTGGCTGAGTTATCAGAATCACTGAGAGCTTTAATAAATACAGATTACTTGGGCTCTGCCTTTAGAGACTAGAGTTAGTTGGTTTGGGATGGGTCTCAGGCATGAAGTTTGAAGTTCCTAGATGGTTTTAGTGTGTAGGCAAGCGTGCAAATCACTGGTCTAAAGCAGGAGTCCTCAAACCACTGGAGCATGCATCAGAATTGTCTACAGAGTCTAGTCATTGCTCTGCTGGCTGGTTTCCATTGCCTGACTCAAGATCACAGCCTGGGTGCCTCAAGAAAGTCACAGTGGCTCCTGATTTTATGATGATTTTATGGTCTCATACTTAGGGCAGTGCCTCTCAACCTTTAATGGGCATATGAATCAGCTGGGGAGCTTGTCAAACTGCAGTTCTGTGTGGTTGCCACTGGCTGGTGAGGAGGGCAGGGAGGAAATGCAGAGTTGTCTTAATGGGTACAGAGTTTCAGTTTTGCAAGATGGAAAGACTGCTGGAGATTGGTCACACAACAATGTGAATAGACTTAACACTCCTGAACTGTGCAGATTCTGTGTTATGCCTATTTTAGTGCAGTTATTTAAAAGTGCAGATTCAGGAGGTCTAGGCAAGGCCTGAGTGTCTGCATTTCTTACAAGCTCTCAGGTAATGCACTTGCAGAAGCAAGGGTTCAGGGTGCGTGCGCCAGGATTACCTGGGAGGACCTGACTCAGTGTAGGCTCTTCATCCTCATCTCAGAGATCATGATTCAGAGAGTCTGCGATGGGGCGTAGGTGTAGCTGCTCTGAACACCCACTTTGAGAAATAACCTTCTATGGGCTTCACTTCCAAAGGTGAGATAGTGTGTTTACAGGTGCAAAACTGATTCTGGCATTTTATGTCTGAAATAAAAAATTCTGAGTATTTGACAGCTTTATAAAGTGCAGTGGTTTCCATAGTTAAGCAGGCTAGGAATGGAAGAGATCTTCAGCTGCAAGACCCTCCAGAATCTAGGGTTGGGGGTAGGTTGTGGGTTGATGATTCTCCTGGAGCTCCTGGAAAGTGTGTCAGCTGGTTTGATCCCCCAGCTGATCAAACCTCAGGGCTCCACAGTGTGCCATACATGACTGGTGTCCACTAGGCCTCCCAGCCTACCACCAAACCATTCTCATATTTTATGGGTGAAAAAATAGACTCTTTAATTTGAGTAATGCACCCAAGTCATAGAGCCAGGATGTGACAGAGCCAGAATTTGAAATGAGCTTTGCCTGGCAAGGATGCCCAGATTCTTTACACCATGGAGAATGGCTTTGCACAGGCCAGGAATTTGGGCCAAAAGTGGATTGCAGTGCAGGAGCGCTAATTAGCATTAGAGCTGTAACCTATATGCCTGAAGAGTCCTCCATTCAAAGTACGCTTCTCCATGTGGTGATCATTTTGTATTGTACAAAAATATCAAGTCATTCTGCTGTGCACCTGAAACTAATATAATATTGTGAGCCATTTATACTTCAATAAACAAAAGACAAAATTAAGCTAATATAACATTGTAAGTCAGTTATATTTCAATAAGCAAACAACGAAGTATTCTCACTGCCCCCAGCATGTGGCTTTCCACAGCAAAATTTCTATTTAGAATAATTTGTACTGGAGGGTAAATAAGGCTTAGCTTTCCCAGCAAGTAATGAAGTTTCTTAAAAGAGTAATTTGTTAACCTAAATAGGCCCTTGGTTGATAGAAAGTGTAATAGAGGACTTCCCTGGTGGTACAGTAGATAGGAGTCCACCTGCCAGTGCAGGAGATGTGAGTTTGATCCCTGATCTGGGAAGATCCCATTTACCTCAGAGCAACTAAGCCACTGTACCACAACTATTGAGCCTCTGCTGTAGAACCCGAGAGCCACAACCACTGAAGCCAGTGTGCCCTAGAGCCCGTGCTCCAAGACAAGAGAAGCCAAGCAAACGAGCAGTCCCTGCACTGCAATGAAGAGTAGCCCTCGCTCACTGCAACTAGAGAAAGCCCACGTGTAGCAATGACAATCCAGCACAACCCCCAAAAAAAGTTGTAAGAGAAATTCATGGGAGAGTGAACTGGGGGTTGAATGTGGAGGGACTTTCCTCTTAGATAAGATCTTTCAAACTAAAAGAGACCCTATGTCATCTGGTCCCATTTTACTTTGTTTAAAGATGAGTTTCCATAAAGCAAATTGAAGTTTGAACATGGTTACATATAGATTCTCCCAGGGCAGTTTGCACAACTTTTTTCATCTAAAGCTGCTCCTCCCCTCCCCCGTTCTAAATAGGAATTGCAGATGAGATGATTAGAATGCAGGTCTAAGTACAGACTTAGCACCTGTTTGCCAGATTCTGTGCTGGAAATACAGACATCAAAATGAAATGCATGGTTCCAAGAAAACTCACGCTGTCCTGTGTAGATAGTGTTGTCTTGGGTGCTAAGGCAGTTCGAATGAGGAAGTGACACAACACCTGGAACAGACACTCTAGCTGGATGTTGAGTGGTGACAGGCTTACCAGTTTACCAGGCTAGCAAGCAGGGGCAAGAACCTTCCAGGCAGAGAGCCAGGGAAAGGCACCTGAAAGCCAACAGCAGATGGTTCCTCCTGGAGCTGAGGAGGGTGTAAAGAGCAGCATGGTGTCAACCAGGTGGCAGGGCTAGTGAAGTTTTAGGGAGAAATCAAAGTGTGACTCTAACAGACATTTGCAGAGGTGTTTAACCTGGGTGACCCAGAGACCACTGGGATGACCACATGGCCCTGCAGAGCACATGTACTAAGAAGGCTGAGCGCCAAAGAATTGATGCGTTCAAATTGTGGTGTGGAGATGATGTACAAGAGTCCTTTGGGCTGCAGGGAGATCAAACCAGTCAATCCTAAGGAAATTCAACCCCATATATTCATTGGAAGGACTAATGCTGAAGCTAAAGCTCCTATACTTTGGCCATATGATGTGAAGAGCTGACTCATTGGAAAAAACCCTGATGCTGGGAAAGATTGAGGGCAGGAGGAGAAGGGAGCAACAGATGATGAGATGGTTAGATATCATCACCAATTCAGTGGACATGAATTTGAGCAAACTGGGAGATAGTGGAAGCCAGGGAAGCAGATGTGCTGAAGTCCATGGAATCACAAAGAGTGGGACACGACTTAGCAACTCAGCAACAATGACAACAACAACCTCCCTAGATAACTCTACTGGCCGTTTCTGTAAGAGCTAACAGTGACTGCCAGGCAAGTGTTACTGTCGCATTTAGTACATGCAGCACCTTGGCAGTACCTGTTCACCTCTGAACAGGCATTAACTTTCTCTACCACTTCTTGCATCTTCCTCTTAACCACACAAACTGTCTAGGCAGCACTGGACAAGCTTTGCAGGTTTTCTGGCAATCTCTCTGTGGCCATGAAGTCAGGGTGGCCTGATTCCTATTTGCCCAAACATAGGAGAACACTGTTTTTTTCCAACCTGTTTTTCAATTACTGATACTAGAGAAGTAGAACTAGAGAAGTAGGAAGCTCTACCAACACACACACAGACACACACACAGACACACACACACACACAAATGCAATGAACAACAGCAGCACAACATTTAGAAAAAGACTTTCTATATTATTTGGCTCTCTAAATGAACTTTGCTGCATATAGAAAGATTGAGTGTTAGATTCAACTTTGTAGCGGAAGAAACTGAAGCTCAAATAGTAACTTGGTTACTGTAGCTCTTTAGTGGGAAAGCTGAAACCAGAGGCATCTCTTAGCCTGCACTTTTTCATTGTACCTCCTCCTAATAGACAGAAGAACTATACAAAAAAGATCTTCAGGACCCAGATAATCAAAATGGTGTGATCACTGTTGTAGAGCCAGACATCCTGGAAAGTGAAGTCAAGTGGGCCTTAGAAAGCATCACTACGAACAAAGCTAGTGGAGATGATGGAATTCCAGTTAAGCTATTTCAAATCCTGGAAGATGATGCTGTGAAAGTGCTGCACTCAATATGCCAGCAAATTTGGAAAACTCAGCAGTGGCCACAGGACTGGAAAAGGTCAGTTTTCATTCCAATCCCAAAGAAAGGCAATGCCAAAGAATGCTCAAACTACTGCACAATTGCACTCAACTCACATGCTAGTAAAGTAATGCTCAAAATTCTCCAAGCCACGCTTCAGCAATATGTGAACTGTGAACTTCCAGATGTTAAAGCTGGTTTTAGAAAAGGCAGAGGAACCAGAGATCAAATTGCCATCTGATGGATCATGGAAAAAGCAAGAGAGTTCCAGAAAAACATCTATTTCTGCTTTATTGACTATGCCAAAGCCTTTGACTGTGTGGATCACTATAAACTGTGGGAAATTCTGAGATGGGAATACCAGACCACCTGATCTGTCTCTTGAGAAATCTGTATGCAGGTCAGGAAGCAACAGTTAGAACTGGACATGGAACAACAGACTGGTTCCAAATAGGAAAAGGAGTACGTCAAGGCTGTATATTGTCACCCTGCTTATTTAACTTCTATGCAGAGTACATCATGAGAAATGCTGGACTGGAAGAAGCACAAGCTGGAATCAAGATTGCTGGGAGAAATATCAATAACCTCAGATATGCAGATGTACATATGGCAGAAAGTGAAGAGGAACTAAAAAGCCTCTTTATGAAAGTGCAAGTGGAGAGTGAAAAAGTTGGCTTAAAGCCCAACATTCAGAAAATGAAGATCATGGCATCCGGTCCCATCACTTCATGGGAAATAGATGGGGAAACAGTGGAAACAGTGTCAGACTTTATTTTTCTGGGCTCCAAAATCACTGCAGATGGTGACTGCAGCCATGAAATTAAAAGACATTTACTCCTTGGAAGGAAAGTTATGACCAACCTAGATAGCATATTCAAAAGCAGAGACATCACTTTGCCAACAAAGGTTCATCTAGTCAAGGCTATGGTCTTTCCTGTGGTCATGTATGGATGTGAGAGTTGGACTGTGAAGAAGGCTGAGCGCCGAAGAATTGATGCTTTTGGACTGTGGTGTTGGAGAAGACTCTTGAGAGTCCCTTGGACTGCAAGGAGATCCAACCAGTCCATTCTGAAGGAGATCAGCCCTGGGATTTCTTTGGAAGGAATGATGCTAAGCTGAAACTCCACTACTTTGGGCACCTCATGCAAAGAGTTGACTCATTGGAAAAGACTCTGATGCTGGGAGGGATTGGGGGCAGGAGGAGAAGGGGACAACAGAGGATGAGATGGCTGGATGGCATCACTGACTTGATGGATGTGAGTCTGAGTGAACTCTGGGAGTTGGTGATGGAGAGGGCGGCCTGGCGTGCTGCGATTCATGGGGTCACAAAGAGTAGGACACGACTGAGCGACTGAACTGAACTGAACTGAATTCCCTCTCAGGCCATTTATAAAAGAACTATCTGGGGCATTGCCTGGCAGTCCAGTGGTTAAGACCTGGAGCTTCTATTGCAGGGGTTCGATCCTTGGTCAGGAAATAAGATCTTGCATGCTATATGGCAAGGTCAAAATATTTTTGAAAAATAAAAAAGAAATATCTGGAGAGGCAAAATGATCCATGTGGAGTTCATCATTCAACAATCAACCACACTAGTCCCTTTATTCGTGATATAAGTAAAATTCCCCTGAAACATCTTATAGGTAAAGTTTCTACTGAAACATATTTCTTTAGTCAGATATTTCTTCTTTGATTCCTGCAGCCATCTCTAAAGAAATGGCCTGGAAGAAAGCAAAATTTCAATTAAAAAAAAAAAAAAAAGGAATCTTTTAGACCAAACTCTTGCCATTCTGAGCATTTAAGCCTCCAAAAACAATATCATAATTGATATTGTGAGTATGTAGAACTCAGGAGCTTTGGAATCTGCATATATCTTACAAACATTAAGATAGTATTTCCAGAAAACTGAACCAGATCATGAGGAATATATTGTACTTTATATACATGTGGCACAAAATAAATTGCTTTGAATCTAATCCAACTGAGAAGACAATGCCTGAAGCCTCAAATGGGAAGACATTTATTCTCTCAAAACCAGGTCTCACGTAAATAGAGGATGCTAAAACTGGAAAAGAAGGTTAACAGGTCAGGGTTTTTGCATTTCAAAAAAGAGGATTTTTAGCCAGTGGGAGACATGTTCCAGGATCAGAGAAAATCTAACTATTTGCCTTTCAAAAATTATGATATCGTTTTTGTATATCCTGATTTTATGCCATCACCAGGATTAGATTTCATTTTTAATTTATCTGAATTGTGGTTTATCATAATTAAGTTTTGGATGGGGTAGGGGTGTAGTAGGGGTGTTGTACTAAGAAGATGTACATCATCTAAAGAAGAATACCCCAGCTACTATTTGGACTCAGCCGTTCTTCTTCCAGGAATTCATTTTAAGGAAATATTTCAGAAGGGAAAAATGCTAATCATGCAGAGATGTGTGTAATCAGCTGTTTTTATGATAGCAAAAAGCAGGAATAAGCAACAATTAGACAGTGTTTAAATAAACAATGATAGCAATTCAATTTGAATATTTTGTAACCATTGAAAATGATGCATAAAAAGCATGTAAGAAGCAATCACATGTGAGTATTATATCTCATAATCTTACTCTTTAGCGTTTACAAATTGTGTTTATGTTATATTATCTCACTTGTGCTTCATAATAACCTTGTGAAACTGAGGCTTCTCCCTGTTTGCTGATAGGAAAACAGACTAGTGGAGCTGAGGTGGTTTGTCTGGGATCACTCATGAAATATTCAACACATTGACCACAGGATTTAATAAGCATAGGCTTATAGATCAAGATTGGAAAGACCAGATAACAAGTTGCAAATAGTTGTGCTATTAAAGTGTTTTTCTTCTGTGGGTATATGCATGTGTTGGGAGGGTATGTCTTTTCATGTTTTGTCTTTTTGGTAAAACTACTTTTAACACTGAATACTTCTAAGATGATTTTTTCTAATCATTGACGCTAAGTTCTTCAGCTTTCTTATTAGACATCAGAATCTTGAGATTACCAATGACAGATTCTCTTTGCTTTTTGCACATACACACTAAATCATGTTTATGGCCTGCATTCTCATACAGACAAGAAGATTCTCTGGGATGGCCAAACACGTGGCTTTTAGATCTTGCTTACCTCTTATGTTCCCAACTCCAATACTGGCATGGCCACCAGGGAGCCCAATTCCACTGAATCTTGCTTGAGACATTCTCTTATATACTCACTAAAGTAGTTCCTCTGTGAAAATCAAGTCCTTGAGTCTTTCGGGGTTGGAAGTTTTCAGAGCTGATTTTTGGAAAGGTGTCCTATAGTAGTCAGAGTGATTTAGTGGTTACATGTGGTCAGGCTTTCAGCTTGTGTTCCTGTTTTAATATTACAAATCCCTCATCCTCAATATTTTGTTCCCTTTGTTTCTCTTTGTTCTCTTTGAGTCTCAGTGTCTTTTCTAAGATCTAAGCATTTTCCATTGGGAATGTTCGTTCTGATTCAAACATCTCCAAAGCTGAAACAAGTCGCACACAAGACAGGATCAGTGTTCTCCTTGTCAACACAGAAACAGAGGTTTACTTCTGTGGAGATCATCCTTTTTCTGGTTCAGCAGGAACAATTTCTGTTGAAGTCTTCTTTAAAGTGTTACTGCCTGGCTGTGACTTGATTGTGAACACAAATATGATCAGAGCAACTGAAATCCCCAAGTAGTTTTCAGTTACCAGTGTGCATTCAGAGCATACGATTTGTATGGGGTGTGTGTGTGTGTGTGTGTGTGTGTGTGTGTGTATGTGTGTGTTTAAATTCTCAGGTCTGATGGACTGAGAATACTTTGCAAGATCCCAGTTGGAAAACTTTGCTATAAACCTATAGCCACCTTTGGGTCACAGCCACCTTTCTCTCCTCCCTTTCAGAATCAAGCTTTCTGAAAGAACTGTCCACACACATTATCTCCACATCTTTCTCTGAAGCATTCTGGCATAAACCCCTCCCACTCCACTGACTCTATTGTTCCCACAACTCCTTTGGAGAAATTGATGGCATATCCCTTAAGTTGTCACATACGCTGTCCCTGGGTCATCCACCCTTAATGACAGATGGAAATTGATGATAAATAACTCATCCATCACAGGGTGACAGTTCTGAGATGCATATTCTTCACTATTTCTAAAATTTCTCCTTGCTTTCTCCTGAGAGATTAAATTTCAGTTGCCCACAGTGTGACTTCCTTGACGATATACGGTCTCATTTGTTTTCTTTTCTTCCTCATTTCCTTACCACTGTTTCTTGGGATCACCCCCCTAAATAAATGACTTGCATTCAAAGCCTTGTTTCAAGATCTACTTTTGGACAATCCCCAAGTAGAACTCCATATTTCTTCTGGGAAGCAGTTACTTTGCAATGTGGAAATGTGGGGCTACTTGTCTTCCCATTGGATGAACCCAAGCAGAAGGCAGGAAACCCAGGTGACATGGTGTGTATATGAGCTGTGTATATGAGGCATGGCTTCTAAGAGGATGAAGCAGCACAGAGGAGGTTGGGAGAGTGCTTCTGGAGGAAATGGGGTGCAACAAATATAACATAATCAGCACAGCACCGTTAGAGGCAGACAGGCTAGCCTAACATGCTTCTTCGATGGAATTCTCTGTGGCCATTGGATTATGTTGTGTCCTAGGACTTATTAGGCCTACATATGTTTCCTGATTTTTCTATAATATTGAATAGATATACTTTACTTTTGCAAGAGGGATAAAGATTAAAGATAATATATATATATCAAAAGATGAAAATCATGCTTTTAAATAAAGTGATTCTTCTTTATAAAAAGTACACATCATAAACATGTGACTCAAAAGAGCCTAAAACTCTAACTAATCTGGTCTTCATTTGGGGTCCATTGTGATTAACCTGGGTCTCTATAATTAGCATGTATGTATCTCTGTGTGATAGTATCTGTGTAATAGTATCTCAGTGTTTCTGTTTAGGGCCCAAATGAGAAAACAAGCAAATCTAGTGATATTGTCATTACATTGCTGAACAGGATCATTTACAAAAGCCATGTAGAATTTACGAAAATTCTGCTTAGACAAAACAATAGCAAAATACAATTTCAAGTCTAGCTCAGTTTTAAATATATTTTGTTTAACTCTTCA
Source organism: Tragelaphus eurycerus (assembly GCA_935064755.1). Taxonomy (NCBI): domain Eukaryota; kingdom Metazoa; phylum Chordata; class Mammalia; order Artiodactyla; family Bovidae; genus Tragelaphus; species Tragelaphus eurycerus. Next base: position 1,120,194 of record CAKXYN010000034.1, on the reverse strand, counting down.
GGATAGACAAATTTGAATGTCTGGCCATTGAAGGAAAAAGACCAAGGAGGAAACAACACAAAGGATATTTGTTAGAATACATATTGTTAATCCCTTCCCTCCTCAAAAGAGTCATTCTTTCACTTAAAAAAAATAATTATTGTTCATCTGATACCAGAATTCCCAGCAAGAATCAGGCAGGATCTTGTTCTTTCCATAGCGTGGTCCCTCTGTTCATTACACAGTCCCCACAGTAGATTTTTCTCTCACTGCAGATACCCACTGGCACACATGGAAAAATCAGAGTACTGTTAACATTTGGTCTAGATCAAATAAATGCTTTGGAGTTTTTAAAAATTGTGGTAAAATATACATAAGTGAAATTTACCACTTTAGATTTAGCTGTACAGTTGATTAGCATCAACTATATATACAGAGTTGTGCAGCCATCTCCACTGTCCATCTCCAGAACTTTTTCATCTTCTCCAACTGAAACTCTGGACCCAACAAACAATAACTCCATCATTCCCTGCCCCTACTCTCACTCCAGTCCCTGGAAACCACCACTCTACTTTCCATTTCTAAGAATTTGATGATTCTACATACCCCATACAAGAGAAATCATACAATATTTATGCTTTTGTGCCTGGGTTATTTCACTTAGCGTCATGTCTTCAAGGTTCATTCACATTGGCACTTGTGTCAGAATTTCCTTCCTTTTTAGGAATGAATACTATTCTGTTTTTTAATACAAGCCACATTTTGTCTGTCCATCCATCTGTTGATAGACCCAGGTTTCCCACCTTTGGTTATTTTGAATAATTCTGCTATGAAGTTTATCATGTACAGATATCTATTGTGTATACAAATATCCAAGTCCCTACAAATTTGATTCTTAATAGATTCCTAACCCATTCAGCACGTGATGTGTATTCAAACCATATCAAGAGGCTTTTTTTTTTTCAAGAGATTAAAGAGCTCCAGAGACTTTGCCAAGAATTCATACATTTGAAATATTTTCCTAATTTTGAAATGTAGTTAAACCAAAGGAAATGAAAGTGCAGCTAATGACTAGATATAAATATCAAATATCATAACCACTATAATATATCCTGCATTTATACATCTCCTTTTATAGATATTTGTCTTAGTTTCTGGAAACTGAACATAAAGACATGAAAACATGGGGGGCTAAATTGATTACAGTGCTCTTGTGTATGCATGCTCAGTTGTGTCTGACCTTTTGTGACCCAGTGGACTATAGCTCACCAGGCTCCTCTGTCCATGGGATTTTCCAGGTAAGAATACTAGAGTGGATTGCCATTTCCTCCTCCAGGGGATCTTCCTAACCCAGGGATTGAACCAGTGTCTCCTGCATCTCCTGCATGGGGAGGTGGATTCCTTATCACTGCCACCTGGGAAGTCCCTAGAATGCTCTTAGAATGATACTTAACTCCAGTGAAAATTACTTACCACTGATTTAAAATCTTCAAACTTCTGTGGGTTTCAGGAAACTTAGTTTTCTTAAGTTTAAAAGTGGACTTAAAAAAAAAATCTATTTCCAAACTCAGATAGCTGCTATCCCTTGCATCTGGGAATTTTGAGAGAGATTTTGTCTTGGCTTCAAAAACCATCAAACTTTCCCCTCACAACCTAAGTGGTTTGCTGTAAACACCACAAGTACATTCTCCTGTCACAGGGAGAGACAAATAAAACAGATGGTCTGTTGCACATCAGCCCACATGACCCCAAATAGTGATTCTTATTTTGAAACCTATGGAGAAGAGATGTTTAGTGGAGCAAGTGAGTATGTAGCTCAAGCAAGCTTTTAACTGTAAGCCTCTGGCACTAGTCCTTGCAGCCCCAAGCTCAGACTGTTGCTAGGTAACCATTTTGAAATGGACACCTAGCGACTATTAACTGCCATCCTTCCTTTCTGCTCCATTATTCTATAAATAGACTTGTAATTGCTAAATCCAGTGTAACATCAGAAGTCCAGGGCAGGAGCTAGGGGGAGAAAGAAAGAGAGATTTTAGACTATTAGTGCCTATTTATGGAAATACTTGAAAAACATATGTCAATCATGAATGACTATATTCTTATTATTTCTACTGTTTTAGACCACAAACTTACCACTTTCCAAACCAATGTGTTAGTGTTTTAGTTTTGTGTTGCTTTGCATTTTAATTTATTTTTTATTTATTTTGCCTTTTATTTGCTTCAAAATCTTTTTTCCAGTTTTATTAAAGTATAATAAAAATTGCATAGTTGAGGTGCTCAATGTGATGACTTCATATTAATGTATGCTGTAAAATGATGATCATCATAGTCAAGTTGATTAGCATTCATTACCTCACATGATTACCTTTTTTTTTTTTTTTCATTTCTTCCCCTCTTCCCACATCCACTCTGGCAACCACCTGTTTGTTCTCTGTACCTGTTTCTGTTCAGTTATGTTTGTTGATTTACTTTAGATTATACTTGTATGTGAAATCATATGGTATTTGTCTTTCTCTGTCTGACTTATTTTACTCAGTTTAATACTCTCTAGGTCCACCCATGTTGTTTCAAATGGCAAGATTCATTCTTTTTTGTAATGTTCCATTGTGTGTGTGTGTGTATATACATACATATACATATATATATATATATCACATCTTTATCCATTCATCTACTGATGGGCATTTAGATTGCTTCCATGTCTTGGCTGTTGTAAATAATGCTGAGATGAATATAGGCATGCATGTATCTTTTCAAATTACTCTTTCTGTTTTCCTTTGAAAAATACCCAGAAGTGGAATTTCTGGATTGTATAGTAATTCTGTTTTTAGTTTTTTTTTGAGTGACCTCCATACCATTTTCCATAGTGGCTTCACCAAATTTACATTCCATGTTGCTTTAATTTTTAAAGGTTATACATAACATTTCTCTCAAAATCCAGTAAGTATATAATTTTGATATAAAAGAAATAAAACTAAATTTGTACTATCCTTCAGCTCATTTAAAAATTCTTTTGTGAAGATGATGAGTTCATGTGAATTATGTTCCCAGTTATTCCTCCGTTCAAGGGCATAATCTTCTTGTGAGCAGGAGTCCAGTCTCTGTCCCTCTTTCATTGCCTAGAATTAGGTGCTTAAGAAGACTGCAGAGTGCCTTAGAAGGAGAGTTATATAGTGAAAAGTTATGATTCAGGGATTGGTGGAAGGATAGAAGGCAGGGAGGAAAAGATACAAGTAAAATCTATATTAGTTGGGATTAGATTCCTTTGTGACATTCAAAACAAGAACGGGTTAAGTAAGGCAGAAATGTCTTTGTCAATCCAAGCCAGTATGGTGGCTCCACAGTCACGAGAAGATGAGTTTCTTCTGTCCTCAACCCTGTCTTCCACCTTGTCCCAGGTGTGGGTTCCAGCTGGACATGGGGCCCCACTGTGCTCAGTAGGAAAGAAGAAAAGTGAGAAGGGCATCCCCTCCCTTTCAGGACACTCCTGGAAGTTTCACATCCCACTTCCAACTAGACCACAATGTTCATGGACAGTTCCTTCTGCCTGTAGTTTGACAGACTCCACTCATTTCCAGAGTTACTGAAATTAACACTTGATTCCCTGCTACCCTACCCTTCCGCCAGGAGGCTGCTTTATACATTTAATACAGATAAATTGTTTTGTCAATGCTGTGTTCTATCTAAGGATCCCTCACCTTCCTCTAAAGGATTTATAAATTTGCATATACTATGATTCATTCTTTGTGCTGTAAATATAAAATTCTGTAGGCTTTGTTACATATAATTTTAAATATTAATAACATATACTGTTTTGGTATTTTAATATATTATGTATAATAATTTAGTAATTTAATATATAATAATTTACATTAAAATAGATTATAAACCACAGAAAATAGTTTGCTTAGCATTCTACACCTGTTAAATGGCAGAGCTTGAATTCAAACCGAGATGAATGAATCTTCAAAACCTCCATTCATTCTACCATGCCATTCTCTGTCTCCAAGAATCTCAAATCTGAATCTTCTCATGTGATGGCGAAAACTTTAGATGTCCCTATGTAGAGTTGCTTGCTCTTTCCCATATATTGGCGTAACACTTTCTAGATACCAGGTCAGGTCTGGAGAATGGCTTGTGAAAGGTTGTTTTTTGGATTTTTTTTAGAATTGCCAAGTGTCATTGGATGAAAACAGCACATTGGCAGCTGATTTGGTAATAGATCAATGAAAGGGCACAGACCCATCAAAGCTGTGGATAAAAAGCTACACTAGCGGTCAACTGTAAAATCCCATTCCATCATGCATATCTCCCCCTTGTTGTATTAATATGTCGGACCTATCAGTATCTATTTGCAATCTCTGCTACCTCCAGCTGACCAGCAACTAGCTGATACTTTGTTTATCCATCCCTCACCACCTTATTACCCAGCTGTGCCCTCTCACCTCACATATTGTAATGTACCCAGTAAAGTTGCTCCCCTTCTGTTATCATGATTATGGCTGTGGATGCTGAAAGAAGGTGGAACTGGCTCAATGGCAGAAGAGAACATGAGCTTTGTGTCAAAAGTTTTGCAGTCCAAAGAAGAAAACAAATGCCTTTTTCATAGAAACTCAGCTAAAATTCAAAATGAACCCCACTGTATTTTTCTCTGCCCTGACCTGCCATACCAGTGCTTTCTATGGTGGAGAGCATTAATCCATTAACAGTCTTTATCCATTCCTCATTCTTCCTTGGTAGAAAATCGTTCAGTGATACCAGGCTCATGGCTGTCCAGAACAATGTTTTCCATACTCTCTGGAAAACCACTCTATTGATGCAGTTGCCTCCCACAGGAGTGCAGGTTAACAACAATTCTGAAACTGCTATACATGTGTACTGGAATTGAATAGTTAAGTAAACAGACATGGATGGTGAGAAATCATTTTTTCTCTGTTGTAGCAAGGGAAGTTGGCTATAATGATCTATGTGGTAATGGTTTGAGGTGAAAGTATCTATATGATTTCAGGTTTAAATTAATGTACATGCAAATAGTTATGTATAGAAATACTGAAGGATATGTGTCAATACATGGGTTAGTATACATACATATAGTTCCTTTTTCAGCTGAGAAGCAAAAACACTCCAGTAGCAATGAGCACATTTATCACCCAGATCTTGATTTCTAATACCATCCTCCAATAAAAGGAACTGGGGCATCTCAAGAAATGGCTCATCCTAAGACTGTGGCAGAAAATATGCAAGATGAACTTGGAGCATCTTATAGAGCCAGAAACTGAGGAAGTGCTGAAGAAAAACCACAATGAAGGACCATGTCAAAGAAACAAGGAGCCAACTGAAAGGTTCCCTGTAGTCAGAGCTGGAAAACTTGAGCAAGAAATTTCAAAGTGTTTACATCAACAGAGGAATGGATAAAGAAGATGTGGCACATATATACAATAGAATGCTACTCAGTCATAAAAAGGAATGAAATTGTATTATTTATAGAGATGTGGATGGACATAGAGACTATCATATAGAGTGAAGTAAGTCCAAAAGAAGAAAATCAGATATTGTATATTAACCATATATGCTAAATCTAGAAAAATGGTATAGATCATCTTATTTGCAAAGTAGAACCAGAGACACAGACGCGGAGAACAAACATCGATGCCAAAGGGGAAGGGGCATGGGTGGGATGAATTGGGAGATTGGGATTAACATAGACACACTACTGTGTGTAAAACTGATGACTAGTGAGAACCTATTGTACAGCACAGGGAACTCTACTTGGTGCTCTGTGATGACCCAAGTGGGAAGCAAATCCAAAAAAGAGGGGAGACATGTATGTATACATATGGCTGATTCACTTTGCTGTACAGCAGAAACTGACACAGCAGTATAAAGCAACTATACTCCAATTTTTTAAAAAAATTTAAAAGTATTGCATTATAACTGAAAGTGTATTTTAAAAAAAACCATGAGTCTATACAGATACAGAAAATTACTGAATAAATAGGATCTTCAAATAATTTATGTAGATAATCCACCCTCAAGGAGATGGATCATAACTCCCTACTCCTTAAGTGTGAACTGTGCATTGTGACTTCCTTGTGAAGGCTACGGAATGGAAAAGTGGAAAAAGAGGGCAAATTGTAAAGTTACCATAGCAGAATCTGACAAATGTTACCTCAGGCAAGAGATTAAGGGTAACATTAACAATGATAACCCATGCTGATAGTTTATGTTCTTGACATGATATGATGAAAATGGCATTCTACTACCTCTGAGGTCTTCCTCTTGAGAACACTTAGCCCCAGGGGAATTCCTTGGTGGTCCAGTGGCTAAGACTCCATGATCATAATGCAGGGGGCCCGGGTTCAATCCCTAGTTGCAGAACTAGATCCCACATGCCATAACAAATATCAAAGATCCTGCATGCCACAACTAAGACTCAGTGAAGCCAAATAAATAAATGAAAATATATTTTTTTAAATGTCCTTAAAAAAAGAACACTTAATCCCAGTCTAATGAGAAAAAAAAAAGGAATTAGACAAATCTCAATGGAGGGACATTCTATTTATTCCTCAAAATTGTCAAGTTCACCAAAAAGAAAGTCTGAGAATCTGTCATTGTCAACAGAAACCTAAGAAGATATGATGATTAAATGTATCCAGGACAAGGTCTTAGAACAGAAAAAAGACAGCAGGTAAAAACTAAGGAAATATGAAAAATAGGGATGATAGTTATTAATAATACGTTAATATTGTCTTGATAGTATTTCATTACACTAATTGTAACAATTATACTAATATAAAATAGTAATAGGGAAGACTGGGTGTGGGATACATAGAAACTCTCTGTACTCTTTGTAATTTTTCTGTAAATGTAAAACTGCTCCTGGGCTTCCCTGATGGGTCAAAAAAAGTGGTTGAAAAAAAAAATCCATCTGCCAATGCAGGAGACACAGGTTCGATCCCTGAGAAGATCTTCCCTGGGAAGACCCCACATGGCACAGAGCAGCTGAGCCTATGTGCCACAACCATGGAGCCTGTGCTCTAGAGCCCAGGAGCCGCAGTTACTAAAGCCCAAGCGCCCTAGAGCCTGTGCTCCACAACAAGAGAGTGAGTGAAAGTTCAAGTCATTCAGTCCTGTCTGACTCTTTGCGACCCCGAGGACTGTCCATGGAATTCTCCAGGCCAGAATGCTGGAGTGGGTAGCCTTTTCCTTGCTCCAGGGGATCTTCCCAACACAGGGATCAAACTGGGGTCTCCCACATTGCAGGCGGATTCTTTACCACCTGAGCTATCAGGGAAGCCCACAACAAGAGAAGCTGTTGCAATGAGAAGCCCCTGCACTACAACCAAGAGTAGCCCCTCGCTCTTGGCAACTAGAGAAGCCTGCATGCAGTAATGAAGACTCAGCACAGCCAAAATAAATAAAAATTTTAAAACTGCTCTAAAACAGTTTATTTTTAAGATAATGATACATGAAAAGTACTTGGTACATTGTAAGCATTCAGTATGTGTGTGTTGACCTGTTGTTCAGTTGCTCAGTTGTGTCTGACTCTTTGCTACCCCCATGGACTGCTCTTGCCAGGCTTCCCTGTCCTTATTATATCCTGGAGTTTGCTCAAACTCATGTCCATTGAGTTGCTGATGCCATCCAACTATCTCATCCTTTGTTGAGGAGAGACGGCGTCGGCGTCAGTTGCCCTCAATCTTTCCCAGCATCAGGGTCTTTTCCAGTGAGTTGGCTCTTGGCATCAGGTGGCCAAAGTATTGGAGCTTCAGCATCAGCCCTTCCAATGAATATTCAGGGTTAATTTCCTTTAGGATTGACTGGTTTCATCTCCTTGCAGTCCAAGGGAATCTTGAGAGTCTTCTCCAGTACCACAATTCAAGAGCATAACCTCAGATATGCAGATGACACCACACTTATGGCAGAAAGCAAAGAGGAACTAAAAAGCTTCTTGATGAAAGTGAAAGTGGAGAGTGAAAAGGTTGGCTTAAAGCTCAACATTCAGAAAACAAAGATCATGGCATCTGGTCCCATCACTACATGGGAAATAGATGGGGAAACAATGGAAACAGTGTCAGACTTTATTTTGGGGGGCTCCAACATCACTGTAGATGGTGACTGCAGCCATGAAATTAAAAGACGCTTACTCCTTGGAAGGAAAATTATGACCAACCTAGATAGCATATTCAAAAGCAGAGACATTACTTTGCCAACAAAGGTTGGCCTAGTCAAGGCTATGGTCTTTCCTGTGGTCATGTATGGATGTGAGAGCTGGACTGTGAAGAAGGCTGAGCGCCGAAGAATTGATGCTTTTGAACTGTGGTGTTGGAGAAGACTCTTGAGAGTCCCTTGGACTGCAAGGAGATCAGCCCTGGAATTTCTTTGGAAGGAATGATGCTAAAGCTGAAACTCCAGTACTTTGGCCACCTCATGTGAAGAGTTGACTCATTGGAGAAGACTCTGATGCTGGGAGGGATTGTGGGCAGGAGGAGAAGGGGACGACAGAGGATGAGATGGCTGGATGGCATCACTGACTCGATGAATGTGAGTCTGAGTGACCTCCGGGAGTTGGTGATGGACAGGGAGGCCTGGCGTGCTGCGATTCATGGGGTCACAAAGAGTCAAACACGACTGAGCGACTGATCTGATCTGAGTTCTTTGGGGCTCAGCCTTCTCTGTTGTCCAACTCTCACTTCCCTACATGACTACTGGAAAAACCATAGCTTTGACTATATAGACTTACTGGTAACGTGATGTCTCTGCTTTTTGATATGCTCTCTCAGTTTGTCATAGCTCTTCTCCCAAAGAGCAAGAGTCTTTTCATTTCATGGCTGCAGTCACCATCTGCAGTGATTTGGGAGTGGTAGCTTATGGTGAACAGTGTCAGATTTGTGATCTCTGAAGATTTAGCTTCAGGACCAGGGACCAGGCTTGATCACTCAAGAGCTTTTGCGTAGCTGCTGATGCTAAGTCGCTTCAGTCGTGTCCGACTCTGTGCGACCCCATAGACGCCAGCCCACCAGGCTCCCCCGTCCCTGGGATTCTCCAGGCAAGAACACTGGAGTGGGTTGCCATTTCCTTCTCCAATGCATGAAAGTGAAAAGTGAAAGTGAAGTCGCTCAATCATGCCGGACTCTTAGCGACCCCATGGACTGCAGGCTCCCAGGCTCCTCCACCCATGGAATTTTCCAGGCAAGAGTCCTGGAGTGGGCTGCCATTGCCTTCTCCAGGTAGCTAATCTCTAAGACCACAAATTCCTTAGGGTAGGAGAGTCTAGAAAGCTCCACATGGCAACATACACGTTTATCATTTTAATTTCCTTCCAAATGCTGAGCTCCCTCCAAAGTCTGAGCCATTACCACCATGGCTGTCACGTGGCAAAGTAGATTCAAAAGCCAGGCTGTGCTTTCACGTAAGTATATTAAGGTAGGTGGAGTCTCATATAAGGCAGAAACTGTTCAATCTCCCATAACCCCAGTCACTTACTAGTGACAGTCCAAGGAACCAGAATAGAAAGACAGCAGGGAGAATCCCGCTCCACTGGGTATCAGTGAATCCCGACCTACCCTCTCAGGCTCAGCAGAAAATCTGCTGATGAGCTAAGAAGGAGATGGAGGTGAATTCACAGAATTAAAGACTCTCAGAGCTGGAAAGGCTTCAGATATCATCTAAAGTACAGTGTTTATTAAATTGGTCTGTAAGTATAACATCAGGGAGTCACAATGTCTTGTTAAGAAAATTTCTATTTTTGGGTTTTGTTCTAATATTTTTAAAAAGAAGCATATTTGGGGTCATCTAGATAGCTACCTTATAATCAAGGAATACTTATATGAGTTCAGCGGCTGTTTGCCACTGCGTTCACAAGTGTAATGGAGTCAAATATCACTTACAGTGACCATATTTAACTCTTAACATGTTTCTCAACCTAGGGTCTGTGGCCCTAGAGGATCCTGTAGATATATGTTCAGGTGTCCTTGGATCTTCAAGTTTAAGAAACACAGATTATAACCCAATACCCTAAATTTATAGGCCCACAGAAATCAATAAGTTATCCACAGTAGTAGCAGAATTTTAAGCTAAAAGATAAATCTCCTCATTTCTAACCTAGGATACCATTTTGCTTTATCTCCTGCCTTTCCCAGGGGATGTTAAATTACTGAGCTCTCTGATCATATAACTTAAAACAATATAATGTACCCCACAAGTATCAGAAAGGTGAACATCAATAGAGAGTGAGTAAAATAAACAGATAAAAATAAAAAGCAACCATCACAATGTTTCTTTAACTGTGTAGAGGCCTGGGAACCTTTGCCCAGATACTGACTGCGTAGCAGAGTTTATTAAAATATGAAGAAGGACAGAGAAAGCTTCTGACATCGACATCAGAAGGCTTACGGAGGGTGCCCCCCTCACTAGTGTTAGCAAGGGAGTTATATACTTTTTAAATTAGTTATTAAATAAATCAAAAGAATGTCTCAATTTTGTAAAGTTCTTACTAGACTCACTCCTATAATTTACATTCTAAGATAACAGGATTAGTTAGAAGGTTTTTAGGAAGGAGAAACTGTCCTCAAGCAGGATACATTGTTGTTTTATAATCCTTGCTGCTGCTGCTGCTGCTAAGTTGCTTCAGTCGTGTCTGACTCTGCCCAACCCCATAGATGGCAGCCCACCAGGCTCTCCCATCCCTGGCATTCTCAAGGCAAGAACACTGGAGTGGGTTGCCATTTCCTTCTGCAATGCATGAAAGTGAAAAGTGAAAGTCAAGTCGCTCAGTTGTGTCCAACTCTTAGCGACCCCATGGACTGTAGCCCTCCAAGCTCCTCCAGCCATGGGATTTTCCAGGCAAGAGCACTGGAGTGGGGTGCCATTGCCTTAGTACAGAGTTTAAACTGAGTAGTTTGTTGTGTAATCATCAGTTCCGGGATTAAAGAAAAAAACATTTTATGTGACTAAGACTAAGGAATGTAGAGAACAACAACAACAAAAAAAACCACGTTTGTCCTTTTCTCCTTCTTGAAAGCCCTAGACCCCTCTCTCCTCCTCAGGGAGCCCAGACTTTCTATCAACCTGCCTAGGAATTGACTCTCTCAGGAGCCCAAGAAAATAAAGTCTGTCATTGTTTCCGTTTTTTCCCCATCTATTTAACATGAAGTGATGGGACCAGATGCCATGATAAGAGTTCCTTGAATGTTGAGTTTTAAGCCAGCTCTTTCACTCTCTTTCATCTTCATCTAGAGCCTCTTTATTTCCTCCTCACTTTCTGCCATTAGGGTGGTGTCATCCGCATATCTAATGTTATTGTTAGTGTTGACCTGATCTTGTTAGTGTTATTAGAATTAGTATTGTTTGTGCTGACCTGAGCTTGTTGTATTACTGGTACAGTTCCCCAAACTGAGGGAACAAATATCTTCCCTGCCATGGGAACATAGTGAGACAGCATTTTTGGAATTTCTCCAAATTCCTGCAGAGTTAGTTCTTCTCCTGAGAGGGTGTATAGAACATGTTTTCATAAAGAAAACAAACAGCCTTTTTTTTTTTTTTTTTAAGCATCCAGAGTCTGGAACAAATATGGACTTGAACACCAGAGAGTAGGGAGTGACATATGAGCACAAAGCTTATGTTGAAACTGACTCACTTCTCAGAAGATAACAGAGTTGCAATGTCCTGATTAGTCACACCCCCTACTCTGCTCTAATGATGATTGCAAAAGCCATACTGTTTTTATGGGCGACACCCAATGAGCCAGACTAAACAGGAGGAATTAAGGGCGTGTTTAAGTAGGAGTGCCGAATGATGACACCAGCCTCCTTGCTTCAGAGAACTTACACCAATTGCAAGCCCAGCAACCCGGAGCAAAGTGGGGGAAACCAACTCTTTGAAGGAGCTTGAGTAATCAAGTGACATGAAACACAAGATGCAGAGAGACTGAAGATCCAGACGATTCTGGAAGCACCCAGCAAGATGAGCCACTGAGAGAGACAGGGTTTCTCATCTTAGCTTTTAGGGAGCTAAGCTCATATACTTTTCCATGCTGATTTCTTTTCTTTTCTTTTTTTTTTTTTAAATCATTTCTTTTTCACTAATTCTTTCCTCATTTGTTTCCATTTTTCTCTGTTGCCTTTGCTCCATTCATAATTGAGCAAACCAAATAAGTACCAAGTGTAAAAAGTTGACAGAAAACAAATGAAAACCATATAAGCTTTTGTGGTGGAGGGATCTTCATTGCTAAATGTAATGAGTGTGTTACAACAAGGTTCTGTTTTACTTGAAGCTGTAGGTATTAGAATGGGTAGAACGTTCAGACATGTGAAACAAACATCATCTTCTTTCTGCCAGTGAGAGTGATTGATGATGAAGGCATAATGTGTCCAAAATACAAGTAAACACATTTGGAGTGAATTTTGTTTATTACTAAGAATGATTTTGTAAACAGTTTATATCATACAAATGGCTGTTTTGATCCTGTGTGGCTCATGTAGCATGTCAAAATTTTGACTACTATTAATTGGATCTCACATTTCCATAGCTTGACAGTTTTAAGAAGTGTTTCAGACACTTCGTCACCGTTGGTGTCACCTTGACATCTGTTTTATTTTAGCTCAAGGTTCACTTTTCACTTTCACGCATTGGAGAAGGAAATGGCAACCCACTCCAGTGTTCTTGCCTGGAGAAACCCAGGGACAGGGGAGCCTGGTGTGCTGCCATCTATGGGGTCACACAGAGTCGGACACGACTGAAGTGACTTAGCAGCAGCAGCAGCAGCAACTTAAATCTTAGAAATGAATTTAAAACTAGATCCTTCTAAAACAAAACAAAACATCTTACATCTTTTAACTGTAAGATGTTAAAAATTTTCTAATAATTTAAAATATGTAGTGTGAAAGTGAAAGTCGCTCAGTCGTGTCTGACTCTTTGCGACCCCATGGACTATACAGTCCATGGAATTCTCCAGGCCAGGATACTGGAGTGGGTAGCCATTCCCTTTTCCAGAGTAAAGTATGTAGAATTACACAGAAATCTAGAAACCATTACATCACTGTCCTCTGGCTTTGTCTCATTCCTGGAATCCATTCTTAGGTCATATCAGAAGATCACTGAACTGAGGCTCTTCTACAAAAGTCTCCAATTGGCTGCACTTCAGAAGTTTCTATAAGGAAGCCACACCTTGGATAAAATAAATCAGTATCTCTGAAAGTAGAATCCAGTTATCAGTATTTATAAAATTTTCAGGTGATTCTAAAATACAACCAGATTTGAGAACCACTGTCCCTATACAAAGGAGAAGGAAATGGCAACCCACTCCAGTATTCTTGCGTAGAGAATCCCATGGACAGAGGGACCTAGTAGGCTGTGGTCCATAGGGTCACAGAGCCGGACATGACTAAAGTGACTTAGCATGCATGCATGCATTGGAGAAGGAAATGGTATTCTTGCCTGGAGAATCCCAGGGACGGAGGACCCTGGTTGGCTGCTGTCTATGGGGTTGCACAGAGTTGGACAAGACTGAAGTGACTTAGCAGCAGCTGCTGCAGTCCCTATGCAAAAAGGAACTGCTTGATGAAAAATGAGATTGTGTGGCCCTCCGGCATACAGAATTTTGAGGTCCCATCATTTCTAATAATGTTTGAAGAATCAAAAGCAAAATTAGACTTTGAGAAATTGTTCTACAGACAGTGCATAAAAAGCTTTCCCTGTGTTTATAATTGATTTGGGGTGGTGGAAGCATTTTAAAATTAAATGAGGGATAGGCATAATGAAACTAATTGGTAATTACTTGTAGACCATATATTTTCTGCTAGGGCAGCAGCTTGCTTTGTTGGAATTACTGGCTACAGATTAAGGAACAAGATCTTGAAAGAACATTTACAGTAACTGAGTCACCTGCTGTCACAACAAACTGATTTCTTACCTGAGAGGTTTTCAAACTCAAGAATAGTAAATGCTTTTAAATGAGTTGTAACAAGCATAAGATGTAGATAAATGACTTTGGGGAGTCGGTTGCTCAAGACTGAATATCCAAAATTCCTCTCTAAATCTAGCTCTGACATTGATTCACTCACTGATCTTTTGGGATTTAGTTTTTTTTGTGCTTTCATTTTCCCAGCTATAAAACAGAGTATTAGCATCTGTTTCATGGAAGTATTAGAAAATTATTTATAATGCACTTTAAAGATGAAAAATACATGTAATTAACTTCCATGAGAGTTCCCATGGAAGTTGCTGAAGATATGACTAAAGCTCATTGTTCAAGCTGGAAGTTAGACTCTTAAATGCATGTCTTTTAACTCTTTGTCCATTCATTGATTCAACAAATATTCAATTGTGACCGACCATGTGCCTAGGCTTAGGTTACTCAGGGGTGAAAAAAATCCCCTATCCTCATGAAGTTATAGTCCTGTGTGGCGAAACAGAGAACAACCAAACATATCCAGGTAAAGATAAATGCTTGAGGAAGGGGTAGAAGGAGATGGGTAAAGAGATAGAGTTAAACATGGTAGGAATGTGGATCCAATTTGGTTAGAAAAGGTCTCTAGGGAAGGTAACAAGAAAAAATGCAGGAAGGAATTTCATGCAGACATCTTAGGAGAGAGATTTCCAAATAGAAGGATTCATTAGTGGACAGGGTTCCAGATCTTCAGGAATGATACAAAGGCCATCACAAGTGGGATGGAGTGAGTGGGGAGATACTATTTTAAATTAGTATCAATCCATGCATTATCTGAGTCAAAGTAATACTATACTTCTTTTTCAAGTATACAATGATGGTTTACAGATTACCATAGCAACTCCAAAAACATAGACCTAAACATTCTTTTCTTTCCTTCTCTCCTTCCTTCCCTCTCTCCTCCTTCCTTCTCTTTCTTCCTTTCTTCTAGTTTTATTCAGATATTAATATAATTGACATACAGCACTGTATAAGTTTAAGGCATACAACATAATGATTTGACATAGATACATCATGAAATCATGATTCACAATAGGCTTAGTGAACATCCATCATCTCACACAGATACAAAATAACAGAAAAAGAAAAAAATATGTTTTTCCTTGTGATGAGAATTCTTAGGAATTACTCCCTTTAACAACTTTCATATATAATGTGCAGCAGTGTTCATTATATTTATCATGTTGTACATTATATCCTTAGTATTTATTTATCTTATAACTGGAAATCCTTTTTTTAGTCAAATACTTATTAGTACTCATTATTTCCTAGATTAAAGAAGCAAATTTTGTTCTCAAGCAGTATACTGTTTAGAGAATCATATACCAAAG
This sequence comes from Tragelaphus eurycerus, assembly GCA_935064755.1. Classification (NCBI taxonomy): domain Eukaryota; kingdom Metazoa; phylum Chordata; class Mammalia; order Artiodactyla; family Bovidae; genus Tragelaphus; species Tragelaphus eurycerus. The sequence goes on along the minus strand of CAKXYN010000034.1, from coordinate 1,104,936 downwards.
TTTGCTCTCAGATGAAACTAAATTAAATTAGATTAAGTTTGTGCTAGCGTTTAGACAGATTCTATGGTGATGTTACACTTTTTAAAAAAATTCTAGCCAAGTTACATAATAATAAAAAATGACTCCTAAAAAATAGTGACATTGGAATTAGACTCCAAAAGACTAATTTTTAAAATTTTCTCTATGATCTCAAACAATCCACTCTATTTTTTATTAGGCTGAAGGATTATTCAGAAGAACACAGTGAATGCTTTCTAGAAGTTATATCTTATAGAATATAGTACTGACAAAAGAAAACATATTAACAGGTTTATCATCAGAATAATAAGAAAACATCCAAAAGATATTGAATATTTTAGGCAAACCAAAATGTATAGATAATAATGTAATGGATAACACATTTTGGTTAAAGATAATCTGTAATCTATGCTTTATTTCATTTATATAAGATTAACAGCAATGACTGCTTAAATAACTTGGTCTTTTTTTCTCTTTCTCTTTTTTAAAAAAATTTAAATAACTCATGGCCAAAACTGTATCCAGTATTACCCAGATGACAGATAACATATTTTATCTGTAAATATTACATTATGTACCTTGAAAATTGGCTTAGTCGTTCAGTCATATCTGACTCTTTGCTACCCCATGGACTGTAGTCCGCCAGGCTACTCTGTCCAGGGATTTTCCAGGCAAGAATACTGGAGTGGGTTGCCATTCCCTTCTCCAGGGCATCTTCCTGAACCAAGGGATCAAACCTGGGTCTCCTGCATTGCAGACAGATTATTTACCATCTGAGCCACCAGAGAAACCCATACCTTGAAAGAAAGTGAAAAGTGAAAGTGTAAGTCGCTCAGTCCTGTCCGACTCTTTGTGACCCCATGCACTATACAGTCCATGAGTCCATGGAATTCTCCAGGCCAGGATACTGGACTGGGTAGCCTTTCCCTTCTCCAGGGGATCCCCAGGATAGAACCCAGGTTTCCCACATTGCGGGCAGATTCTTTACCAGCTGAGCCACAAGGAAAGCCCAAGAATACTGGAGTGGGTAACCTATCCCTTCTCCAGGGGATCTTCCCAACCCAGGAATTGAACCGAGGTCTCCTGCATTGCAGGTGGATTCTTTACCAACTGAGCTATCAGTTCAATTTAGTCACTCAGTCATGTCTGACTCTGTGACCCCATGAACCACAGCACACCAGGCCTCCCTGTCCATCACCAACTCCCAGAGTCCATCCAAACCCATGTCCATTGAGTTGGTGATGCCATCTAACCATCTCATCTTCTGTCGTCCCCTTCTCCTCCTGCCCTCAATCTTTCCCAGGAACAGGGTCTTTTCAAATGAGTCAGCTCTTTGCATCAGGTGGCCAATGTATTGGAGTTTCAGCTTCAACATCAATCCTTCCAATGAACACCCAGGAGTGATCTCCTTTAGGATGGACTGGTTGGATCTCCTTGCAGTCCAATGGACTCTCAAGAGTCTTCTCCAACACCACAGTTCAAAAGCATCAATTCTTCAGCAATCAGGGAACCTCAAAAAGATAATCTTAACACACACAAACAAGCAAAAAACACTGAACAATGCTTCAGTAGTAGTATGACAACCTCCATTCTCCTTTTTGTCTCTGTAAGTCTGACTACTCTATATACCTCTTGGAATTGGAATCACACTGTATTTGTCCTTTTGTGACCAGCTTATCTCATTGAGCATAATGTCTTCAAGGTTAAACCATGTTGTAACATGTGTCAGAATGTTCTTTTTAAGACTGAATAGTATTACATTGTGTATATTTTGTCTATCTGATTATCTCATAATTATTTTTTAACTGTTTTATTTCCATCTTTATTAGGAAATTCACTGAATTCTTTAGGGGCAAAAGACTACATAGAATATGTGGTAGTGATATTTTTCAAAACCCAAAGAGACGAGGAATCTAAGAATCCACTGACAGAATATAAATGCTTTGTAAGATCATTTTAGGAACTCCAACAATCCAAAGTCAACCACTTCAAAAATAAAAACAAACTGCTTGGGAATCCCTGGCAGTCCAGTGGTCAGGGCTCCGTGCTTTCACTGCCATGGGTCTGGATTCAATCCTTGGTCGGGAAACTAAGATCTCACAAGCCACGCATCGTGGCCAAAGAAACAAACAAAACAAAACCCAAAACACGCTACCTTCCACAGGACCAGTTTGGTGGATACGGTTATCTGCCCCACAGTCCAGCATCATTGCAGAGTGCTCTGAACCAGTGAGCCTGGCTCTCTGTGCCCAGCTTGGAGGACTGTGCTCTGGTATGTTGATTCAGTGCCCTTGGCAGGGGCACTGCCAGTGTTTGTTCCCACACAGAATTTCCCAATACATCTGAAGTCAGCTTGTAGAGCAACAAGATGCCGTGAGCCTGCATGGTCATTAAGTCACTTCTAATGCAGTCTCTTGAAAGACTATGTAAATATCAGGGAGTCAAATGGGAATAGATATTTTGCATTATTGATGTCAGATAGGGAATGAAAATCTGAAGGTTCTGAACTCATTGTAGTTAATTATATATTAACAGGGTTGGAATATTGGAATTACAGTTCTAGGACTTCCCAACTTCTTTCCAACCTACTCTTTAAAAATATTATACTAAGGTCAACATCAGGATCATATATTAACATTTATGAAATTTAAAATATATTTTCCTTTTTTTTTTTTTCGGTTGTGCCAAACAGTATGTGGGATATTAGTTCCCAGACCAGAGCTTAAACCTGAGCCCCCTGTATTGAAAACAGAATCTTAACTACTGAACCTCCAGGGAAGTCCTTGAAATATTTTAATTACATTGACTAAACCAACAAATTGTGTGGTTACAAAATTTTCACCATTGACTTGAAATATATTGTTGTTGTTCAGTCACAAAGTCATGTCTGATTCTTTATGACCCCATGGACTGCAGCCAGGCTGCAGGCTCCTCTGTCCTCCACTATCTCCTGGAGCTTACTCAGATTCATGTCCATTGAGTGGGTGATGCTATCCAACCATCTCATCCTCTTGTCCCCTTCTCCTTTTGCCTTCAATCTTTCCCAGCATCAAACTCTTTTCCAATGAGTTGGCTCTTTGCATCAGGTGGCCAAAGTATTGGAGCTTCAGCTTTGGCATCTTCCAATTTTCTCTCTTGCAATGAATATTCAGGGTTGATTTCCTTTAGGAGTGACTGGTTTGATCTCCTTGCAGTCCAAGGGACTCTCAAAGAGTCTTCTCCAGCACTGAAATTCAAAAGCATCAATTTTTCAGTGCTCAGTTTCTTTATGGTCCAACTCTCACATCCATACATGACTACTGGAAAAACCATTGTTTTGACTATGTGGACCTTTGTTGGCAAAGTGATATCTCTGCATTTTAATATGCTATATAGGTTTGTCATAGCTTTCCTTCCAAGGAGCAAGAGTCTTTTAATTTCATGAAATATAATTGATAGTTAACTTTTGCTTTTGAAGTATACTTGATTTACAATGCTGTATTAGTTTCAGAGGTACAGCAAAGTGATTCAGTCATATATATATATATACACACACACACACACACACACACACATATGTATATATATTCTTTTACCTTATATATATATACCATAAAATATTGCTTTGAGTTCCTTGTGCTATACAGTAGGTCCTTGTTGGTTGTCTATCTTGTATATAGTAGTGTATATCTTTAATCCCAAACTCCAAATTTATCCCTCCCCCAGACTACTTTCCCCTTTGGCAACCATAAATTTGTTTGCTATGTCTGTGGGTATATTTCTGTTTTGTATATAAGTTAATTTATATCATTTTTTGTTTTAATAAGCTTTCTGTATTTTGTTCTCTTGTACATATGTATCTATACAGACCCTTCCTGTCACAAATGCCCTATATATGAGAGGGAAAATAACAATATTCACTTCATCTTCTACTATTATTATTGGGGGAAATAATATTTACCAATTTGAAGTCTAAGTAAACCAAGCATGATACAAAATACAGTTCTCTAGTTGTACTAATGATAGGTAAAAGTGGTATCCAAAATATGCCTAAATGGAGAATCATGGAATATTAATGTTGAATGGAATGTGAAGATTCTGTAACTCAGGGAGCTATAATCCCTTTGGATACATGAATTGAGAATCAAGTGAAAGCTATGGATCTTCTCTCTCAAAAAATGCATATAATTTTTCTTATAATTTCATGTGTTTATGGACCATCTGATACCTCAAGCATCTGGTATAATTCATCTCCTTTCTTTTATGCTTAATGGAATTGAGTGTCATGGTGACTAAGTGTCCTGCCCACAGCTACTGATTGAAGTAGGATAGAGAGTTCACGCCAAATGATTTTTACTATCTTGGTTATGAAATTCCTAAGCAAATGATTGATGTGAGCAGCCTCATGGGGCCCAAGGTATCACCCACCCAGCTTCTGACAGTGCCTCAAATTTTTGCACGTGGGAGGTTTCAGGTAATACCCAGCCCTTGGTATCTGAGGGGGCATTGGTTCCAGGACCCCCATGCATAAGAAACCCATGGATGCTCAAGTCCCTTATATTAAATGATGTATTTGAACATTACAGACACACAGTCTCCCTTATACTTTAATTCTTCTCTGCTGCTGCTGCTAAGTTGCTTCAGTCATGTCCGACTCCGTGCGACCCCATAGACGGCAGCCCACCAGGCTCCCCCGTCCTGGGAGTCTCCAGGCAAGAACACTGGAGTGGGTTGCAATTTCCTTCTCCAGTGCATGAAAGTGAAAAGTAAAAGTGAAGTCGCTCAGTCATGTCCGACTCTTCGCTACCCCATGGACTGCAGCCTACCAGGCTACTCTGTCCATGGGATTTTCCAGGCAAGAGTACTGGAGTGGAGTGCCATCGCCTTCTCTGTTAATTCTTCTCTAGATTCAGATCAGATCAGATCAGATCAGTCGCTCAGTCGTGTCCGACTCTTTGCGACCCCATGAATCGCAGCACGCCAGGCCTCCCCGTCCATCACCAACTCCCGGAGGTCACTCAGACTCACATCCATCAAGTCAGTGATGCCATCCAGCCATCTCATCCTCTGTTGTCCCCTTCTCCTCCTGCCCCTAATCCCTCCCAGCATCAGAGTCTTCTCCAATGAGTCAACTCTTCGCATGAGGTGGCCAAAGTACTGGAGTTTCAGCTTTAGCATCATTCCTTCCAAAGAAATCCCAGGGCTGATCTCCTTCAGAATGGACTGGTTGGATCTCCTTGCAGTCCAAGGGACTCTCAAGAGTCTTCTCCAATAGCATAGCTCAAAAACATCAATTCTTCCAGCTCTCACATCCATACATGACCACAGGAAAGACCATAGCCTTGACTAGGCAAACCTTTGTTGGCAAAGTAGTGTCTCTGCTTTTGAATATGCTATCTAGGTTGATCATAACTTTCCTTCCAAGGAGTAAGCGTCTTTTAATTTCATGGCTGCAGTCATCATCTGCAGTGATTTTGGAGCCCAGAAAAAGAAAGTCTGTCACTGTTTCCACTGTTTCCCCATCTATTTCCCATGTAGTGATGGGACCAGATGCCATGATCTTCGTTTTCTGAATGTTGATCTTTAAGCCAACTTTTTCACTCTCCACTTTCACTTTCATCAAGAGGCTTTTGAGTTCCTTTTCACTTTCTGCCATAAGGGTGGTGTCATCTGCATATCTGAGGTTATTGATATTTCTCCCGGCAATCTTGATTCCAACTTGTGTTTCTTCCAGTCCAGCGTTTCTCATGATGTACTCTGCATGTAAGTTAAATAAACAGAGTGAGAATATACAGCCTTGATGTACTCCTTTTCCTATTTGGAACCAGTCTGTTGTTCCATGTCCAGTTCTAACTGTTGCTTCCTGACCTGCATACAGATTTCTCAAGAGGCAAATCAGGTGGTCTGGTATTCCCATCTCTCTCAGAATTTTCCACAATTTATTGTGATCTACACAGTCAAAGGCTTTGGCATAGTCAATAAAGCAGAAATAGATGTTTTTCTGGAACTCTCTTGCTTTTTCGATGATCCAGCGGATGTTGGCAATTTGATCTCTGGTTCCTCTGCCTTTTCTAAAACCAGCTTGCACATCAGCAACATCACATATTGCTGAAGCCTGGCTTGGAGAATTTTGAGCATTACTGTACTAGCGTGTGAGATGAGTGCAATTGTGCGGTAATTTGAGCATTCTTTGGCATTGCCTTTCTTTGGGATTGGGATGAAAACTGATCTTTTCCAATCTTGTGGCCACTGCTGAGTTTTCCAAATTTGCTGGCATATTGAGTGCAGCACTTTCACAGCATCATCATTCAGGATTTGGAATAGCTCCACTGGAATTCCATCACCTCCACTAGCTTTGTTCGTAGTGATGCTTTCTAAGGCCCACTTGACTTCACATTCCAGGATGTCTGGCTCTAGGTCAGTGATCACGCCATCATGATTATCTGGGTCGTGAAGCTCTTTTTTGTACAGATCTTCCGTGTATTCTTGCCACCTCTTTTTAATATCTTCTGCTTCTGTTAGGTCCATACCATTTCTGTCCTTTATCGTGCCCATCTTTGCATGAAATGTTCCTTTGGTATCTCTGATTTTCTTGAAGAGATCCCTAGTCTTTCCCATTCTGTTGTTTTCCTCTATTTCATTGCATTGATCGCTGAAGAAGGCTTTCTTATCTCTTCTTGCTATTCTTTGGAACTCTGCATTCAGATGCTTATATCTTTCCTTTTCTCCTTTGCTTTTCACTTCTCTTCTTTTCACAGCTATTTGCAAGGCCTCCCCAGACAGCCATTTTGCTTTTTTGCATTTCTTTTCCATGGGGATGGTCTTGATCCCTGTCTCCTGTACAATGTCACGAACCTGATTCCATAGCTCATCAGGCACTCTATCTATCAGATCTAGGCCCTTAAATCTATTTCTCACTTCCACTGTATAATCATAAGGGATTTGATTTAGGTTATACCTGAATGTCTAGTGGTTTTCCCTACTTTCTTCAATTTAAGTCTGAGTTTGGCAATAAGGAGTTCATGGTCTGAGCCACATATATTAACTAATACAATGTAAATAAATGCATGTACATGACAAATTCAAGTTTTGCTTTTTGGAATTTCTGGAATTTTTTCCCCCAAATATTGTTGATACACAGTTCGTTGAATGTGGAATCTGAGGATATGGAAATCCTGACTGCACTTGTATTAACATAGACAAGACATTAAGCATTGCCCTGCATCCAAATGCCAGGTTAAGGCACCCAGAGGATGACAGGAGTCACTCACCGAGACTCTCTCTCAGGCTGAATTCTCCTTTGGGACTTTTGGACTCCTAATCTGTTGTTGCCTTTGAGGCTTTTATGCATTTGCCTTTTCTAATGACCAACTCTGCAGAACATGGAAGAAGAGAGGCTAGAGAAATCTAATGTCAAAAAAAAAGGGAGGGGGGATCAGAAAACTCTCTTTACCCAGATTAAAGTTAAGCAAAGGCGGCATTTTCAGAAATTGAACTGATTCAAGTTTTTTGTAGCCAAAAGTGAGAGTTCTGGAAATTTTGTTTTTTGGCATGGGGGGCGGGAGAGGGGGTGCGGGGTGCGGGGAATGTTTTGTATTGAATTATGAGACAATGTATTCTCAATATTTTTTAAATGTATTTTAAAATACCAGCTTTATGGGTTTCATGAAATTAACTTGGGGAAATTTCACATGCTAAATAAAGGTTGCACAAAGGGCAAGAAGGAAGCTTAGATCCATATTCCAGGAAAGAGGGGGTACTTCCTTTTGAACATACTTGCTCTCAAACAAATCACAAACTGAAATATAGAAACATAATCTTAACTATAACTTAAATATAACAAGCACTTTTGTGATTGCTTGAGCAAAACATGTGTACTTTTTTGCATGACTTTCTTTTGAAATATAACTTATTCTAATGAAAAAGATAATACCTATTATAGAAAATTTGGGAAAAAATTTGTAATTCCAGGTAAAAAAATTTTTTTTCCAATTCAGGTAATAGCTACTGACAATTTGATATATTTTCTCTGATATTGTCAGGCTTTTTTCTATAAAGGTCCATTTATACTACCTACCCCCTACCCCAAACATACACACATATACATGTAGGTACTATAATTGAGCAGAGCCCTATGGGGCCTTCCTGCCACACCTCCCCCTCATCTCTGCCCCCCAACCCTGTCCTCCTCTGCTTGCCTCCTGTTTGTAGAAAAAATTTAGCCTCCTAAGCCTTCCCCGAGTTCCAAAGAATATATTAAATCACAGAAATGAGAAAATGCAGAAAGGAAAACAGTCAAGCAAGACAAAATAATAATAGTTTAGGTCCATTAAACAAAGTCAAGGACCTTTAGTTCCTCCTCAAGGACTATAGATAATATTTTGAGACAAATCCTTTGGGCTGTTTTACAGATACTGAAACCTACACCAAGTGGAAGAAGTTAACTACTTATTGACCACAATTGCGTAGACCCCAGACCATGTGAAACCAGCAAATTGATAATGTTGAGTCCAATTACCTCACCACCAAGCTATCAGAAGAATGTCCATGAGCTGATCACGTACCCCACAGCTTCTTCCTCACCCTGTCTTAAAAAACCTTTCCCTAAAACCCATCAGCAAGTTCAGGCCTTATGAACACTAGCTGCCTGGACTCCTTGCTTGATTTCCCACTGTAAATGGTGCACTTTCCTTCGCCACAACCCAGTGTCAGTAGGTTGACTTTACTTGGGAATGGATGCTAATTTGTTTTGGTAATAGTATGTGTGTATGTATTGGGTTGGGGCTTCCCTGGTGGCTCAGTGGTAAGGAATCTGCATGCCAGTGCAGGAGACATAGGTTCAATCCCTGGGTGAGGAAGATCCCTGGGGAAGGAAATGGTAACCCACTCGAGTATTCTTGCTTGGGAAATCGGGGAGCCTGGCAAGCTACAGTCCATGGGGTTGCAGAAGAGCTGGACATGACCTAGTGACTAAACAACAGAGACAAATGTATTGATTTGGTCAAAAAGTTCATAACAGCTCATGGAAAAACCTGAACAAAAGTTTGGCCAACCTAGTATTTATATTAACATGAGGTAATGCTTATATGAAGAACTGTATATTTTCAACAAATGTTATGACATAGGTATTTTTTAAGTTCTTAAATTTTCTTGGAGAGCAATTTCTAAGAGCTACATAGATTCTATTATATATGCATGCCAACATTTACTTAACTGTTGGAAATCAGGGTGTTTTCAGTTTTCCCAACTGGATATCCTTGGATATGGATATTTGAGGGCCATATCTACCTTTAGGAGAATTTCCCTGGGTAGAATATTTCTTAAGGATTTTTCTACATATTATTAAGTGCCCTGAATGAAATTGTACCCATATTGTATTAGCTGTAATAACCTGAGAGTACCCCATTTTTTTCTATTAATATTGCATGTTAAAACATTTTTTTTTCTTTTTTTGCTTTTACTTTTTATTATACCTGCATGAAATGATGGATGCTAACTAAACTTATTGTGGTAATCATTCATAATATAAGTCAAACTGTTGTGCTGTACACATTAAATTTATATAGTGATATGTATAAATTATATCACAGAGATCAGTTGCTCAGTCGTGTCCGACTCTGCGACCCCATGAACCGCAGCACGCCAGGCCGCCCTGTCCATCACCAGCTCCCGGAGGTCACTCAGACTCGCATCCATCGAGTCAGTGATGCCATCCAGCCATCTCATCCTCTGTCGTCCCCTTCTCCTCCTGCCCTCAATCCCTCCCAGCATCAGAGTCTTCTCCAATGAGTCAGCTCTTCGCATGAGGTGGCCAAAATACTGGAGTTTCAGCTTTAGCATCACTCCTTCTAAAGAAATTCCAGGATTGATCTCCTTCAGAATGGACTGGTTGGATCTTCTTGCAGTCCAAGGGACTCTCAAGAGTCTTCTCCAACACCACAGTTCAAAAGCATCAATTCTTCGGCGCTCAGCCTTCTTCACAGTCCAGCTCTCACATCCATACATGACCACAGGAAAGACCATAGCCTTGACTAGGCGAACCTTTGTTGGCAAAGTAATGTCTCTGCTTTTGAATATGCTATCTAGGTTGGTCATAACTTTCCTTCCAAGGAGTAAGCGTCTTTTAATTTCATGACTGCAGTCACCATCTGCAGTGATTTTGGAGCCCAGAAAAACAAAGTCTGACACTGTTTCCACTGTTTCCCCATCTATTTCCCATGTAGTGATGGGACCAGATGCCATGATCTTCGTTTTCTGAATGTTGAGCTTTAAGCCAACCTTTTCACTCTCCACTTTCACTTTCATCAAGAGGCTTTTTAGCCCCTCTTCACTTTCTGCCATAAGAGTGGTGTCATCTGCATATCTGAGGTTATTGATATTTCTCCCGGCAATCTTGATTCCAACTTGTGTTTCTTCCAGTCCAGCATTTCTCATGATGTACTCTGCATATAAGTTAAATAAACTTATAAGTTATATGCAGTTATTATATCACAACAAAACTGAAAAAATTATATACACACTGTATGCCAATTTTATAGGCTAAATATGGTATCCTATTTTAATTTGTATTACTTTGATTACTCTGGAGTTTAAACTATTTTTAAAATATATTCATTACCTATTTGTATTTCTTCTAGTATAAACTATTTTTCTTGCCTTTAAAAAAATTGGTTTATTCATCATTTGCAAACTGATCTGTAAGAATTCCTTATATTTTTTTAATAAAAACCCCTTGTTGTATGTGTTGAAAATATTTCCTATTTTTCATTTTCTTTAGCTTATGTTGGCACTTTTTTTCCTCCAATGTATCATGAAATGTCACCTGTGCTCCCAAATTGATTTAAGCTGAACTATTTTACAGCAGGGACAGGTCTTGTCACATTTATCTGTTGAGATGAGTGGTGGCAGGGCCACAGAGAGGATTTGAGGTGTTAAAGCTGGAGTGTGGGGATTGAACTCTGTAGCACACCTGACTTTTCCAGATATTCCAACACTAATTGTCGAGATTATACATTTTCTCAGTAAACACCCCAATTTTAGTTTTGAAAACAGTCACAAGACAGAATCTGGTTGTGTTGGACTGTGTCTTTTTAGATGCTTTTTAAACTGACTTTGAGCAGTTAGATGGCTGGCTGCGGTCAGGAAGGATCCTGGTACCCACTTGAATTACGACTGCTTTTCTGTCTGCTTTTGGCTGGGCAGCCTTGGCCTCAAGCCTCTCTCCTTCTTGCTCTTATTGCACTTCCTTGAAAGGCTGCAAGAATGGAACACACTTTATCATCTTCTCTTTTGTTTCCAGGACTACCCACTTCTCACCCCATCTGCTTTGACAACCGTTTCCTTGAGCATGGTCTGTAACTTGCAGACTCACTTCCAGAAAACAGTTTCTCTGCTAAGAGTGCTTTGGTTTCAAGGAAGAGAAACCAATTCAAGGGTGTTGTAGCAAAAGCTCAGTCTCAAGAATGCCAGGCAAGAAATCAAAATGCTGAAAAACCAAGAATTATGTTCTCTCACTAATATCTGTGGTCTTTTCACTTCTGCCTTTTTCTTTCTTGGTGAACCGGATTTCCTCTGTTCCCGTCTCTCTGATAGTCTAAGATAACAGCTCAAGGTTTCGAGTGTAACACCTGGACCCACAGAAAGACTGACTTTCATACTTTTGGTCCTGAATGATAGCAGAATATCTCACCCTAGAATATGCCACTTTGGCATAGTTATTATTTTGAGCTGAAGGCAGTTGAAAAGCAGATATAAGAAAAATCTGTCTTCCTCTGATTTGCCAACATCCAGTGAAGTTCTTAAAAAAAAAGTCTTTTCTCTGCTTCTTTTCTATTTAGTATTTTTTGAACATGACCAAAATGAACCCTTGTTAATTCATCAAAAATGCTGACAATACTAAGGAAAAGGAGGACACATATTTTCAAAAGTGTCCCTTCCCTACCAGGAAGGAAAAAGGTTAATCCTTGTAGGCAACTTTAGATCCTTATCAATGGAGAAGGCATGGACCTAAATGTTCATAACACACCCTCCCATCACCCACAAGACTGGTCTGCCCCGTACCTTTCTTATGTCTTCAACTGGAGGTTCTGTATGAGCCAGTATTCAAAGCCACCGTTTGGAATGACTCCTTTTCCCTTGGGTTTCTCCCGTGTATGCGTGCATGTACTTAGTTACTCCATTGTATTTGACTCTGCGACCCCATGGATGGTAGCCTGAGGGCTCCTCTGTCCGTGGGGGTTCTCCAGGCAAGAATACTGGAGTGGGTTGCCATGCCCTCCTCCAGGGGATCTTCCCAACCCAGGGATCGAACCCAGGTCTCCCACAATGCAGGTGGATTCTTTGCCATCTGAGCTACCAGGGAAGACCTCTCCCATGTATCAGATCAGATCAGATCAGTCGCTCAGTCGTGTCCGACTCTTTGCGACCCCATGAACCGCAGCACGCCAGGTCTCCCTGTCCATCACCAGCTCCCGGAGGTCACCCAGACCCATACCCATCGAGTCAGTGATGCCATCCAGCCATCTCATCCTCTGTCGTCCCCTTCTCCTCCTGCCCTCAATCCCTCCCAGCATCAGAGTCTTCTCCAATGAGTCAACTCTTCGCATGAGGTGGCCAAAATACTGGAGTTTCAGCTTTAGCATCATTCCTTCTAAAGAAATTCCAGGATTGATCTCCTTCAGAATGGACTGGTTGGATCTTCTTGCAGTCCAAGGGACTCTCAAGAGTCTTCTCCAACACCACAGTTCAAAAGCATCAATTCTTCAGCGCTCAGCCTTCTTCACAGTCCAGCTCTCACATCCATACATGACCACAGGAAAGACCATAGCCTTGACTAGGCGAACCTTTGTTGGTAAAGTAATGTCTCTGCTTTTGAATATGCTATCTAGGTTGGTCATAACTTTCCTTCCAAGGAGTAAGCGTCTTTTAATTTCATGACTGCAGTCACCATCTGCAGTGATTTTGGAGCCCAGAAAAACAAAGTCTGACACTGTTTCCACTGTTTCTCCATCTATTTCCCATGTAGTGATGGGACCAGATGCCATGATCTTCATTTTCTGAATGTTGAGCTTTAAGCCAACCTTTTCACTCTCCACTTTCACTTTCATCAAGAGGCTTTTTAGCCCCTCTTCACTTTCTGCCATAAGAGTGGTGTCATCTGCATATCTGAGGTTATTGATATGAGGTATATGTGTTAATAAACTTCTGTTTACTTTTCTCTTATTAATCTGTCTTTTATTACAGGGTTTTAGCTAAAAACACAGAAGTAGAGGGGAAATTGTTTTTCCTCCCCTACAAAGCTCAGCGGGTAGGATAAAGCTCCAGTAATCTAATTGTTTTACTTTGGGGCACAATGTCATTTAATTTGTACCTCATGTTAAACTTTTTTAAACAAAAATTTATTTTTAAAACACAAAAGTAAGAAAAAAAGAATAAATTTAATATTCTGCACTAGAACATTACCCAAACTACTAATATATAAACTTAATACTCTTCATTTTGAAAACGTAAAGTAAATGTTACTGTAACTGCCTTCAAGAACCGCAAAACCATCCCTTGTGGCTGAACTGGTAAAGAATCCACCTGCAGTGCAGGAGACTTGGGTTGGGAAGATCCCTTGGAGAAGGGAAAGGCTACCCACTCCAGTATTCTGGCCTGGATAATTCCATATACTGTATAGTCCACGGGGTTGCAAAGAGTCAGGCACAACTGAGCGACTTTCACCTTCTTTTGTCTCTAAAGAGCCATTGTGGTGCAAGGACAAAGGAATGAAATTGAGGCATCTGCTAGACTTCCATCAAATCTGCTCTGAAAATTTTGAAATAGACAACATCTTTGTAACTGATGAGAGGTCCTTGGCTTTTGAAGACTATCTTAATCAGCAGTAGACAATGCTTTATTTTTATACCTTGACAAAGACAACAGAGATGGAAGCCTCCTCAGATTATCTTGTATCCAGGCACACTGCACAGTCTTACATAAGTATGTGTTGAATTAATAATGAAGTTATGACCAACCATGATGCTTGTATCATGACGTGCCATCACCCCTATTGTTTGTGCTTCATTTTTCCAAATTACGTCACCATTTCATGTTATGAAGTGGAGCAGATAGGGAGTCATGTTTTATTGTTCTACAGAGGAGTAAATAGAAACTTTTTTTAGAATGCAAGAGTAATAAAGTATCAGGAAGAATATAAATGGTGACTTTGGCTTCCTTGTCTTTTAATAAATACATGAATTTATTATGTTGTTGTTGTTTAGTAGCTAAGTCATGTCTGACTCTTTGTGACCCCATGGACTGCAGTATCCAGGCTTCCCTGTCCTTCACTATCTCTCTTCACTATTACTTTTATTATAATGATCATCAAAATTACAGTTCTTTGAAGACTTCAGATCTGTGATGCTATGCTGTGCTTTATGTTATGAGTTATGGTATGTTATATGTTATGGTAGACTTTATTTCTACTATGTCATGGTAGATTTTGTTTCTATTTTAGAAATATAATGTTTCTTGAGGAAGAAGCAACATCCCAGATGTCATTTATTTAAAAGCTAGCAGTTAACTAAATTTGTTTTTTAAATGGGAAAACTGCAGAGAGAAGGACGATCTGAAACCATTTGTCTCTGTTACTGAATCTCACGAACGAACATTTCAGACCAGTAACTAAGACTCCACTGCCACGGCTATGCACATACCACCCTTGGAGGCAGGGACCGGAAGCTGAAACCACATGATTCTCCTAGGTCTAGCAGGGTGGTGCCCTGTTCCACCTTTCACAAAGGCACACCATATGGTGGCTCCCTGTCCATGGCTTACCTTCCACCTGAGGCACTAAATTTGGGGGGGAACAAACTCTCTGCTCCCCATCCTCCCCATCTGGTGCTCAAAGTGCCAAGTGAGCTATGGTTAGTTTCATTTGTTGTAACTACTTCACAGATGTTTTTCATTTATCCTTCACTGGAATGATTTTCCTCCATTTTCTCATAAAGAGGATGTTTGTACCAGGATTGGGGGTGGTGTGATGGGTTTGGGGAGAATGCTATTTACAGACCCCTGGGGCAAGTTCTGGAATTCTAGGTGACATTGCTGCAAATCCTTTGACTTTCAGTGAAATTGCCTAGATCCTGCAGACGATCTTCAGCTGAAAGTACTTCCAACGGATGCTAAAAATACATTGCAGTTTATTTTCCTCAGTAGGGAGCATATGTGTTCCCACTTGACCTGGAAACACAAAGAGATCTGATGTTAAATTTAATGCTGCCTATTCCAAGATAAATTTGTTTTCTGGAGAGCAAGGGAAAGAAAAAACAACACCCATATTGATATAATTTTTCTTTTCCTCTCTGGGGGAGACAGTGCCTTGAACACATTTTTTATGTTCCCTGTTGGTAGTTAAATGACCATTCTCAGACTTCCTAGCCATTGCTGATATAAACTGGCTTGCATACAAATCAGATGGAGAGTCCAAGGCAGATTTATTAAATATGGGGAAAGCGGGGGAGATGGGGTGAGGCGTTTGATTTTTTTTTTCCACCTAAACAAAAATGTCAGATTCTTTTGTGTCTAATCTTAGCTTGATAATTCAGGTTTCCATCATTTTCTTTCTTTCTTTTAATGCTCTTCTTAAAAGACAGAATCTGAAATGCCCTCTAATTGAAGTATAGATTTAATGGACATTTATATTAAATCCTTTCTCTCTAAAACAAAAAGCAAACAAATCAAACACAACTACGGATGGTGTAGAGATTCTGTTTCCTGCTGTAACACTGAATAACAGATGTTCAATCCAGTTCTTGTAGTTTGGGGATACTGTTTGTTTAGAGCTTTGGGTTGCCCAATATGACTTTCTTCAATATTGTAAGAGCAAAGTTCAGTTTCTACTGAAGATGAAGTGTCAGGCCTGCTCTCCAGCTGGTACCACTCTCTGCAGCTTTAAATACACTGTCTGCTGACTGTGAACTGAAACGCATCCCCTTCTCCCCCTGCCCAACCCCCTAAGAAACAGAACAGCGAATAAACATGAGCTTTGGACTCTGCTTTGTTTTGAGTCTCAATTTTGCCCCTCATTAATTCTCCCACTCATTAATTCTGTCCATCTGTAAAATGAGGATGATGATGGGACCTGCTGTTCAAGGCTGTTGTGAAGGTTAAATGAAATACTATGTGAAATGCAGATAGCACAGTGCCTGTGTACGTAGAAAATCTTGAATCCATGTTAGCTATTATTACCAGTGATGATTCTCAGATATGCCAGTTAGTTGTGCCCAGTATTAAAGAGTTAATCGACACCTCCTTGAAGATCCACTTCCTGAACTGACCCACATCAGTTCTTAAGGCTTGATTTCTAGCCTCTTCTTTGGGATAAGCCTAAATCCTTTTACAGAGGCATCCCTTCCTTTGTCCTCTCTGTTTTTTTCCCTTGATTTCTTCCTCTAACAAAACTAAGACAAGAAGGGTATTGTTGTTGTTTAGTCACTAAGTCATGTCTGACTTTTGCAATCCCATGGACTGTAGCCCAGAGGCTCCTCGGTCCATGGGATTTCCCAGGCAAGAATTCCAGAGTGGCTTGCCATTTTCTCCTCCAGGGGATCTTCCTAACCCAGGGATGGAACCTGTATCTCCTGCATTGCAGGTGGATTCTTTATGGCTGAGCCACTGGGAAGTCCCAGGAAGGATATAGTCTGATGAAAATCATGGAAGTGGATTTTCCCTTATGACCTTTAACCAGATAGGAGACAGCATTTTTGTTATTGTTTATTTAAAGCAAAATATTCACTGGATCTAAATTGTAGGAAAGGAGAAATGTGGGATGCCCTTTCCCTCTTGGCATGATAAAGACAGCATGTACTGGGGCCCTCCAGACTTCAAGGAGACAACAAAGTTAAATCCCCTCATCGCCCATCCTTGGGTCTCATTTACACTGAAGTCTTAAGGAGTAGCTGCATTTCCTTTTGAGACTAGATAGGTACGTTTGATAGTCTAATTTAGTTAGAACCTCAAGCCCATGAATGTCTTTTCTGATGAGTTAATAAGCATTTACAGGCCTGCCCCAGAGCTGCAGTGGGTTCAGTTCCCGACCACAGCAGTAAAGCAAATGTCACACACGTTTTGGTTTCACTGTGGATATGAAAGTTATGTTTCCACTATACTGTAGTCTATTAAGTGTGCAATAGCACTATGTCTACAAATAGTGTACAGATCTTTTCTTCTCCTGTACAAGGAAAATGTAATTTATGTCAGAAATAGTGGTTCAAGTGAATGGGCTGTGTAGGTGTTCATTGGTGAATTTAGACTAAATAGGAAGTGATGTAAATTATACTTATTACACTGCTGGGAAATATATTAAATCCAGACAGCATTCAGACAATGCACAAGGAACTCATTGTGTTGAAGGAAATCAGGCAGCTTTGGTGGGAAGACAATGTACTATATGGTATGAAAACCATCGGTGGCCACTTGGGACTGAAATAACTTTTTAGGGAGTATGATTTTGTTCTAGCACTGAAATATTTTTCTTTTTTGATAAAGCACCAAGGCATTCTAGTCTTTTTTTAAACTAACTTTTATTGGAGTGTGGGTGCTTTACCATGTTGTGTTAATTTCTGCTGCACAGCAAAGTAAACCAGTTATACACATACATTATGTGTGTGTGCTCAGTCGTATCTGACTGTGCAACCCTATGGACTATAGACCACCAGGCTTCTCTGTCCATAGAATTTTCCAGGCAAGAATACTGGAGAAAGCTGCCATTTCCTCTTGCAAGGAATCTTCCTGACCCAGGAATCAGACTCACATCTCCTGCATTGCAGGTGGATTCTTTACTGTTGAGCCATCAGGGAAAGCCATATACATACATATATCCCCTGTTTTTTAGATTTTCTTCCCATTTAGGTTGCCATAGGGCATGGAGTAAAGTTCCCTGTGCTATACAGTATGTTCTCATACCTTAATTAAAAAAATACTTTATTGTTAAAAAAATGCTAACCATCATCCAAGCCTTCAGCAAGTCATAATCTTTTTGCTGATGGAGGGTCTTGCCCTGATGTTGATGGCTGCTGACTAATCAGGGTGGTGGTTGCTGAAGGTTGGGGTGGCTGTGACAATTTCTTAAAATAAGACAACTTAAAATAAGTGAAGGTTGCCAAATCAGTTGACTCTTCCTTTCACTTAACACTTTGAGGCCATTGTAAAGCTATTGAATAATAATTTCAATATTATTGTGTTTCAGGGAGGCCTGAGGAGAAGGAGGGAGATGGGGAAAGAGCCAGTCATTGGAACACTCAAAATATGCACATTTATTATATTTACCATCTTATATGAGTACTTGCCCTGAAACACTTACAAGGGTAACATCAAGCATTGCTGATCACCATAACAAATATAATAATAATGAAGTCTGTAATAGTGCATGGATTACCAGAAAGTGACTTGGAGACATGAAGTGAACAAATGCTATAGGAAAAATGGTGTTCAAGGCAAGGATGCCACAAATCTTCAATCTGTAAAAAATGCAGTATCTGCAATGCACAGTAAAGTGCAATAAAACGAGGTCAGCCTAAGTAAATACAGAAGTAAATAAATCAGAACTATTTTGAAAGTCTAAAATAGCTGAAGCAGTAAAATCCTGCATTTCTTTTAAGCTGTGTTTTCTGAACTCTTGAAAGGTAAAGGGAGAGCAAGATAAAGATGACATAGGTTCAGTAACTACTAGTTCCCTAGGCTTGCCCTGGTTTTAGGTATAGAACATTTCCTGTCCTGGAACACCCCTCAGTCTTGTGCACTCTGGGACATTTGGTCACCCTAAAATAAAGACCTCAGTTGTGGTTGGTGAAGTTAAAATTCAGTGCAAAGGGTACTTAGACGATTTTTCCAAAGTATGCATCTTTAATATAAATAGAATAATATTAAAAAAAACTCCATAAAAATCCTAATGACTACTTGCTGAGGAAGCTCTCCATATATAGGTGAATCCTGGACAGTTGTCCATGCAGTTATAGCGGTTCATTTGGTAGCACTTACTCTAATGGCAAACTTTTTTTCCTAAAAGGAAATAATTAGCCTTTAGGGAATTCTTTTGGAAATCCAAATCTTAACACGACACCAAGTATCCTACAGGAGAAGAAAGCAGAGTTTCCAAAGGAAATTGCTTAACACCTTCAGCGATGGGAAGTCAAGGAAAGGAAAGGGGAGGTGACCATCCAGAGAGCAGAGCTGCGGACAGGTGGTGATGGGAGCCAGGTGACTGGGCCCAAGGAGGGATCAGGGGAGGGGATGCAGACAGCCAGGGACCCCTTTGTTAAGATATGTGACAGGGAAAGGAAATAAATCAAGGAGCCAGTAGCTGGGGGGTTAGACAGTCAAGAAAAAAATCTGTCAAGATGGAGGAAATTGTGTCAAAGACAGAACAAAAGAAACCAGGGATGGAAAACTTACTTGGAGCTCGTTGCTACCAAGAGGAGAGGACCCCTGCCACCTGGGCCATTCATATTGTTACTGACAAATATTTTAATGGAAGACTCTGGTCCATGTGTCCAGGGTCCTCCCTTCTGGCTTGCCATATCTTTTCAGGCCCAGCTCAAGACTCCACCTCTTCACATGTGGTCCCCCGTGCCTTTAAATGACTTGTGCCCTCGCAGAGGGTCTGGACTCAGGGCAAGCCAGTTGCAGTCATATGGCAGCAGCTAAAATGAAAACAGTGTCAGAATAAGAAAGACAGGATAAATGTAAAGGCTTTAGAAAGTTGATAGCTTCAGGCCATGACATTGGGTAAATATCCAAGACAAGAAAACTTCAAGTAATCAAAGTTGCTTTTCTCCAAGCAGAGATTGTTCTCAACTTTTAGGAAAACCCCAACACATGCAGGGTCCCCTAGTATTGGCAGAGTCTGGGGCAAAAGTACCAATGGAGGCCCATCTACATAACACCTAATCTTAAATGAGCTACCTCAGGCCAACAAATGTGGTACACCCACCTCCCTCTCTCCTAACCTGGGCTCTACCCAGCACAGTGAGGGCCTTTGGGCTCAAGGACAATCCAGCTCCATCCACGCCATGAGGATGTGTACATCAACAACTCCTGAATGACTATGGAATATTGCCTGCTCTCCAAGCAGGCTTCAGGGTGTTTGCACTGGGCATTCAGGGTCCTTCATATCAAGAGTGTTCTAGAAGGCTGATGGACCATGTCCATCAACCCCTTGGCCCATCAGAAACTTTACAGCAGGTGGTTGAATGTCACAAGAGGAGGACCAGCTTGTGTGCCAAGGCCAGGATCCTTCTTGCCTGAGTTTAATAAGTATACTAGACACACTATCTTTTTTTCCAGTTATATTTGATCACTGCATTCTCCTCATCTGACTTTCAAAGAACTCATGGACAAGACTTTACAGTAAGGCTCCCCACAGTATTGAATGCAACAGCTCAAGCACCCTGAAGGGCCCAGAAAGAATGTTCCATTGAGCAAACTCATCCACATCAGGCTGTGGTGGGGTGTGAGAGGCCCCAGACAGGGTATTCTCTGGTTCTATCGAGCTTTATCAGATAAAGCAAATTACATATTATCTCCTGGCAAAGGAAAAACAGAGTTCTCAAAGACATTTGAGATGGAAGTGTAATATTCTGATGCTTTCTAAAAGGGAGCAGTTTAGCCTGGGTTATTATCACACCCAAACCACTTTAGTTTAACCCCAAGTTGGGCAGGAAGCTGATGCCTTCTCCAGTTGTCTTCCCCAGGAGATAAAGCCCAGAGAAATTGGGTCTGATTTAAGAATACCTTGAAGGTGATACACTTAGGGGAATAACCCCACAAGACCCCCTGGACTATTTACTCCATGGAATTCTCCAAGCCAAATACTGGAATGGGTAGCTGTTCCCTTCTCCAGGGGATCTTCCCAACCCAGAGATTGAACCCAGGTCTCCCACATTGCAGGTGCATTCTTTACCAACTGAGCCACCAGGAAAGCCCTAAGAATACCTTGAAGGTGATATACTCAGGGGAATAACCCCACAAGGGGAGTTAGCACACCTGGCTTTTCCCTTTTACATGGCTGGTCAACTGAGAGGTTGCTTTACTTGGGCCTGTTTGCATCTCTGTGAACAGAAAAGTTGGCCTAGGTGATTTTGAATTTTCCTCCTCCGGGGCGGGCGGGAGGGTATGAGGAATTCTTGAGCAATTTGGTCTTCCAGGAAGCCCTGCAGGGTGAACACAGCTCATCTGCATCCTGTTAAGGTACTTGGGGCCTCTGGGATCTGGGAGCATCCTTCAGTTACAGACTGTACCGCCCCAGGCTTGTTAAGCGACTCGGGGACAGATTTCCAGCTCCAGATGTTCAGTCACTCTCTTTGAAGAGACAGAGGATTATTACTCAAATACCTGCACTGAATCGGGGTCTCCAGATAACAGCAATGTCATGTGTAGAGGAGAGCCATGACTGTTAACTGGTGCAATTAACCAATGAAATTTGGTTTTGCATCTCTGAAAACTATTTGCTTTATTATTAGCTAAGCTGGGAGCAGTGATGGAGGTGGTATTCGCGGGCCTGGTAGATTTCAAGGTTTGGGTAAATTCTGAAGAACTTATTCACTTAGTTTAGATATGATCTCAAAGAAACTGCCTCACTTAAATAAAATAAATCTTCAAGTTGAGCACTGGGCTGCAGATTTTGCTTGAAACAGCTTTCATTTTCTTGAACCTACAGCATAAGGAGTACTGTGAGATACAGTATTTGTTCTGTATTTGGCTGTTGGGAGGATGAATAGAATACCCTGGACAAAACAAAGCGTGGCACCCCTTGCTTCACCCTCCAATTAGGCCAGCGGGGATCCAGCTCAGAGCCTCCCCCAGGGGAGTGGAGAACGTCTGTCTCTGTTGATCTGGCACAAAATAGGGCCTCAATAAGTATTTACCAAGTGAATGAATGGTTGCCTGCTTTTCTCCTTCTTTTGTTTAGTCACAACTCTCTTTTTAACCTCCTACAATGAATCCCAGGGCCCTGCATGGGCCAATTCTACTAGGGTGTGGATGTAGGATGAGTGGAAGAGGTAAGGGAGATGAGGGATGAGTAAGGGAGGCCATGGATTCGACGCGCGAGGGAAAAGAGTAAGATATCCTTAGAGGTGCGGGGCCAACAAAGAGTCAGACGCAGGCGAACCCAAACTGGAGCACCCAGGGATCCGGATCTGCAGCGGGGACGGGCCCCACCCGGGGCACCTCCCTCCCAGCGCTGTGCACGCTGCTGGCCTGCACCGGCGAGGCGCCCCCAGCCCGCACCCGGCGCCGGTCCGTGGCCACCGCCCCCGGGGCGGTGCCGGGAACACGCGGCGCCTCCGCCGGTCACGTGGGGCCGCTCCGCCGGGCAGCGCTGCTGCTTCCCGATCTCGCCCTCCCCGTGCTGGGGACGCGGCTCGCGCTCCCGCCCGAGCAAGCGAAGAGGAGGCTGCGGCGGCGGCCCGGCCCTGCGCCCGCATGATGCCCGCGGCGGAGCCGGGCGCCACCGTCCTCGTGGAGCTCGCGCAGGCTACGATGCTGCGGGCCGCGGGGCCGCGGCGGCTAGGGTAGCGGGGCGGCAGTCGGCCCCGAGGCGCCGGAGGCGGGCGGAGCGGGAGGAGGAGCGGCAGGCATCTTCCGCGGCGCGGCGGGCGGGCGGCGGCCCTGCTGCCCCGGCGCGCCCCTGGCCCGGGAGCCCGGAGAATGCGAGCTGCGCTCCCCGCCTGCCGCCGCCTCTCCCCGCGCCGTGCGCCCGGCGCCCAACGGAGCTGCTCGCGTCGCCGCCGCCCCCCAGCTGCGGGCTCCCGGCCGCTGGCTGCGCTAGGACCCGCCGCCGCGGGCTGCCGAGGGCCGGTGGGAAGGGAGGAACGGGAGCGAAAGGGCCCCGGAGACTGGCGCCCGCCGGGGCGCAGCGCGGCATGTAGCTGCGGGCTCCCGCGCGAGGGTGTCGGCCCGGGGCCCCGCCATGGCAGGGACGGACAGCGGGAACCTGAAGACGGTGAGGCTGTGGCGGGACGCCGCCCTGCGCGCCAGGAAGCTGCGGAGTAACCTGCGCCAGCTCACCCTCAGTTCGGCCGGGGGCTGCCCGGGAACCGACCAGCTCGACTCCCCTGACGCCCCCCAGCTCGTGCTCCCGGCCAACATCGGGGACATTGAGGTGCTGAACCTGGGGAACAACGGCCTGGAGGAGGTGCCCGACGGGCTGGGCTCGGCGCTGGGCAGCCTCCGCGTCCTGGTCCTGCGCCGGAACCGTTTTGCCCAGCTGCCTCCGGCAGTGGCCGAGCTGGGACACCACCTCACGGAGCTGGACGTGAGCCACAACCGGCTGAGCGTCCTGGGCGCCGAGGCGGTGGGCGCCCTGCGCGAGCTGCGGAAGCTCAACCTCAGCCACAACCAGCTCCCTGCCCTGCCAGCCCAGCTGGGTGCGCTGGTCCACCTGGAAGAGCTGGACGTCAGCTTCAACCGGCTGGCGCACCTGCCCGACTCCCTCGCCGGCCTCTCTCGCCTGCGCACCCTCGACGTGGACCATAACCAGCTCACGGCTTTTCCCCAGCAGCTGCTGCAGCTGGTGGCCCTGGAGGAGCTAGACGTGTCCAGCAACCGGCTGCGGGGCCTCCCCGAGGATATCAGTGCCCTGCGTGCCCTCAAGATCCTCTGGCTGAGTGGGGCTGAGCTTGGCACCCTGCCGAGCGGTTTCTGCGAGCTGGCCAGCCTGGAGAGCCTCATGCTGGACAACAACGGGCTTCGGGCTCTGCCCGCCCAGTTCAGCCGCCTGCAGCGACTCAAAATGCTCAATCTCTCCTCCAACCTCCTGGAGGAGTTCCCGGCCGCCCTGCTGCCCCTGGCTGGCCTGGAGGAGCTCTACCTTAGTCGCAACCAGCTCACCTCGGTGCCATCCCTGATCTCGGGCCTGGGCCGTCTTCTCACCCTGTGGCTGGATAACAACCGGATTCGCTACCTGCCCGACTCCATCGTCGAGCTCACCGGCCTGGAGGAGCTTGTCCTGCAGGGGAACCAGATCGCCGTGCTGCCAGACAACTTTGGCCAGCTCTCCCGCGTGGGCCTGTGGAAGATCAAGGACAACCCTCTGATCCAGCCCCCGTACGAGGTCTGTATGAAGGGGATCCCGTACATCGCCGCCTACCAGAAGGAGCTGGCTCACTCCCAGCCGGCAGTCCAGCCGCGCCTCAAACTGCTTCTGATGGGTCAGAAGGCGGCAGGAAAGACCCTTCTCCGGCACTGCCTCACTGAGGACAGAGTGGAGGGGAAGCTTGGAGGAGGGGGCCAGGAGAAGACCTACCCGCCTTCACCTCCTCCCGGGAGCAAGGGCATCGAGGTGACCAGCTGGACGGCGGATGCGTCCCGGGGCCTGCGGTTCATCGTGTATGACCTAGCCGGGGATGAACGCTACGAGGTGATCCAGCCCTTCTTCCTCTCCCCAGGGGCCTTGTACGTGCTGGTGGTGAACTTGGCCACCTACGAGCCACTTCGCTTTCCCACCACCGTGGGCTCTTTCTTGCATCGGGTGGGGGCCCGGGTGCCCCACGCCGTGGTGTGCATCGTGGGCACCCACGCCGACCTGTGCGGGGAGCAGGAGCTGGAGGAGAAGTGTCTGGACATCCACCGCCAGATCGCCCTGCAAGAGAAGCACGACGCCGAGGGGCTGAGCCGTCTGGCCCAAGTGGTGGACGAGGCGCTGGCCCGGGACTTCGAGCTCCGCTCTGCCAGCCCTCATGCCGCCTACTACGGGGTATCGGACAAGAACCTTCGGCGGCGCAAGGCCCACTTCCAGTACCTGCTCAACCACCGGCTGCAGATCCTCTCGCCCGTGCTGCCCGTCAGCTGCCGGGACCCGCGCCAGTTACAGCGCCTGCGCGACAAACTGCTCTCCGTGGCCGAGCACCGTGAAATCTTCCCCAACTTACACCGCGTGCTGCCGCGGTCCTGGCAGGTGCTGGAGGAGCTGCACTTCCAGCCCCCGCAGGCGCAGCGGCTCTGGCTCAGCTGGTGGGACTCAGCTCGACTGGGACTGCAGGCCGGGCTGACTGAGGACCGGCTGCAGAGCGCCCTCTCCTACCTGCACGAGAGCGGCAAGCTGCTGTACTTTGAGGACAGCCCGGCCCTCAAGGAGCACGTCTTCCACAACCTTTCCCGCCTCATCGACATCCTCAACGTCTTCTTCCAGAGGGACCCTTCCTTGCTACTGCACAAGCTGCTCCTGGGGACCAGTGGCGAGGCCGAGGCCGAGGGCCGGGCCGAAAGCTCCCCGCTGATGGCGCCGCCCGCCCCGAGCCAGGACGCGCTTCGGGCCACCCAGCTCCATCACTATGTGGAGGGCTTTCTGCTGCACGGGCTCCTGCCAGCCCACGTCATCCGGTTGCTGCTGAAGCCTCACGTCCAAGCTCAGCAGGACCTGCAGCTGCTGCTGGAGCTGCTGGAGAAGATGGGACTCTGTTACTGCCTCAACAAAGCCAAGGGCAAGCCCCTGAATGGGTCCACGGCCTGGTACAAGTTCCCCTGCTATGTGCAGAACGAGGTGCCGCACGCAGAAGCCTGGATTAACGGGACCAACCTGGCCGGACAGTCCTTTGTGGCTGAGCAGCTGCAGATTGAATACAGTTTCCCCTTCACCTTTCCACCCGGCTTGTTCGCCCGGTACAGCGTCCAGATCAACAACCACGTGGTGCACAGGTCGGATGGCAAACTTCAGATCTTCGCCTACAGGGGGAAAGTCCCGGTGGTGGTTAGCTACAGACCTGCCAAGGGGGTCCTGCAGCCGGACACCCTGTCCATTGCCAGCCACGCATCCTTACCGAACATATGGACGGCATGGCAAGCCATAACCCCCTTGGTAGAGGAGCTGAATGTCCTACTTCAGGAATGGCCTGGACTGCACTACACCGTGCACATTCTCTGTTCTAAGTGCCTTAAGAGAGGGTCGCCTAATCCACACGCTTTCCCAGGTAAGAGGGCAGAGGGACCTGGTACTTCTGCGGGGTGTCTTAAGATGCATTTGGGGAAGATGTTTGTTTCTCCTGTGTCAGACTGTTTGCTTAATCTCACCTGCTTCCCAGCAAAGCTTTTCAAGGTAAATAGAGGGGGATTGGGGACCAGAAAGAGGCAGTCAGTATGTGAACAATATGAAATACAGTCCCTAAGATTCTACTACTCTAGTAGAAAGACTTCTGAAGTGGGTTCCGGTCCAAACATTTTGGATCTCCTTTTCCGTCTTCCCAGTTCAGCCCGCCTTTCCTGGAAGGAAATTTCA
Source organism: Tragelaphus eurycerus (assembly GCA_935064755.1). Classification (NCBI taxonomy): domain Eukaryota; kingdom Metazoa; phylum Chordata; class Mammalia; order Artiodactyla; family Bovidae; genus Tragelaphus; species Tragelaphus eurycerus. The sequence continues at coordinate 1,078,685 of CAKXYN010000034.1, read as the reverse complement.
GATGGTTGCACAGAAGATGGATGGTGTCTGATGTTGAGTCATGGGCTGTAATGCTTGTTAGACACATATCCAAGGGGTGCTCCAAATTTGAAATATCTGTCATCATATTCTTTTGTTTAAGTTCAGACTGTGACCATAATGAAGAAATTATTGCACCTTTTTCTTAAACTCCAGAGAAGAATGTTTTGTAATCAGGGTGAATGATGATTAGTAAAGACAAAAATGTCAGTCTGTAAGGCGTGACTCAATTCTGGGATCTCTGTTTCACCCAGTACACTCTGGGGCATGAAAGAGAGATTACTGAAATCTCTAAGGGGAGTTTTGGGGGTATTTCCTGGTAATTTTGTGCTTTACCGACATCTTGAAGCCTGGTTTTGGTTAAGTGTTAGAGAGTGGAGCTTTATGGAAGTGCTTTGTAAGAAACGGAATGGATAAGAAACTGACAAGAAAAAAAAAAACTGACAAGTTTTGGGTTTTTTTCCTCACTCTCTTTGGGGAGTGTTTTCCAGAAGACTTCCCCGGCCCGCCCCTAGTGTTTCAGGTGAGTGGAAGAATTCCAAAACTAGGGGGAATTTTGAGCCTGTTTAATGGGTATACTAAGTGTCTGGGAATGGATCCATTTATTTGGAACTCTTCTCTAAACAGCTCTGATTTTTGTGGTGCTGGCTTGGTTAACAACATTCTAAGTGTCCTAAGGACGAACCCAATTATAGCATCATTGCCAGTGTCTCTCCTCGGTCCCCCCTCAGAGTACATTGAGGCGGTGATGAAATGGAAGACTGCATGCCACAGTCATCTTTGTCCTAGTCTGAATGCTGCTTATGATAGTATCGGGAAGGAATTGGACACCAATATTTCCGAAGGCAGCATCTCCCTGTTGCCCTAGATCTAGGCTGAGTGTAATTCTTCAGCTTGAAAAAAGCTACCATATCCAGTTACCAGTCAGTTGAGCCTCCATTCTCTGTATTATCTAGTGTCTCATCAGTTTCGTGACTTGGTAGCCTCTTCAGTTTTATGTTTGCCATTGTCTTTTATGTATGAAAGCAAACTACTTCTTTATTGTGCCACTAAATTGAAGAAGGAGGTTAAGGGTTACATATTCACAGAGCAGATTATTGAAAGAGCTACGTAAAGGCAGTTCTTAATGCAAAGATGGAACATTACTGAAACTGATGTTATTAACAAAGGGAAAGACAGAAATTATTGAACAAGTAAGGATCTGTGTAGAGGAATTCCAAGAACTTTGAAGAGTAAACAATGAGGCTGAATTTATTTTTCTAACCTCAGCTCTTTATTTTTTAAGTCCACAAACAAGCTCGCCTCCAGATGCAGAAAGGACCCCCCCATTCTCCTATTGTTGTTTTGCCTTTTTGTCTTTCAAAGGAGGTTCACCTGGTTTACAATCCATCTGTAAGGAAAAGAGGATTCAACGTAAAAAGCAATTAAATGGTTGAAAATTGTCAGAATATCTTAAATACTGAGTAGGAAAAAAATTATCAACTGTTTTTATAATATGGACTAAACCTTGCCATCTTATTTATGATCAGAGAAAGAAATTATCTTTTTTGCTTTGTTTAGGACTATATTTCTTCCAAACATAGCAGAGAGTACAAAGTAGTGGGGAAAAGGATGATTATAATACATTTATTACATTAAGAAAACAAGGGGGAAAAGCATTTTCTTCTTTTATAGTTTTCTGTGATAGCCATCACTTGTTAGTATTTGTCATAATTCTGAAAGATTTAGAAGAACTAAAATAATAAAAACCTAGAAGGTGATATAAGAACAGAATTCTAACATTGGGTGTTAATGAAGGCATGCATACATTTATGAATATGCTCAAGTCCCTAGTTTATTAAAATATATTGTAGCTCAGCAGAAATCTTTGAAAGCTCTCTCTGTAGCCTTTCCTCTGTTTAAGAAGTCATTTGGCTTTTAGAGATGTTAAAAAAGTTGGTTACTTAGTTTTACATTTTATTGAAGTGTCAAGTTCTCTTGTAAACTAACAATTTTATATACAGTGGTGAAAGAAACAATGGCTCTTTAGTTTTTTCAACTTCAAGAGGTTAAGATTAAATAGGAAATTAATCAGTGTTTCCTTTGATATTATGAAGAAGAAACAAAGTTGCATTATTATCTTACCTTTTCTTTCTTGTGTGTGAAAAGCCCATTTTTGCTCTGCCTCTGTCCATGCTATGCTATGCGATGCTACTTCAATCGTGTCCGACTCTCTGTGACCCCATAGACGGCAGCCCAACAGGCTTCCCCGTCCCTGGGATTCTCCAGGCAAGAACACTGGAGTGGGTTGCCATTTCCTTCTCCAATGCATGAAAGTGAAAAGTGAAAGTGAAGTCGCTCAGTCATATCCGACTCTTAGCGACCCCATGGACTGCAGCCTACCAGGCTCTTCCGTCCATGGGATTTTCCAGGCAAGAGTACTGGAGTGGGGTGCCATTGCCTTCTCCGGCCTCTGTCCATAGGACACTGAATTTCCTGGCCTGAGCTGTGCTAAGGTAGTTGGCCTTGGGAAGTATAATGCTGGATTTCTTTTTTCTTATTTTCATTTACAAAAGAAATGGCAGTATTTTGGAAAGTCCTTAGTCCCCTGGCCGCTTGTTTTTAAAAGTTGTTAAAAAGATCTAATCACGTTGTCAGAGAAATCACCTGTTTGTTTCATTGGCAATAAATGGTTGAGTGACGAGAGGCTTTTGCAAACTGAAAGGAGGCCCAGGATGCAGCCTGCGTGTCAGGTGTGAGTCCTTACCTGCCTTCTGCAGATACTGACTTGACTGCCAGCCCTGACAACCTCTTTAACGAGGGAACTCGGTGGAATGTTCTTGGCCTAGAGTAAGTTTCTTCTTGTGGGATTATTTACCTATGTGAGATTCTAGTGCTTTGCTATCCACTTCAGTGTTTGAAGGCATGCTGTGTGTTTTGCAATTGGGAGAATGCATCTTGGTGAGTTGAACTTGGGCCACGTATGATTTGGCCTGAAGTATCCTACTCTCCAAATTATTCAAGATCGTTCTTAAGAATCATTGGAAAGCCACCCAAAGCGGTAGGCAGAGGACTGGTAGATGATCGTTTATACATTTGATGCCTTTGATTCACTTGGTGGCCCAGCACCTTGCTGCCTCTCGCTAGTCAAGTGCCTTTGTCCGTGTTTAATTTCTTACACACTGTACCTCTCTGAAGCCCTCAGTTTTGCCTTGTCCTGTGGCTGTTTGTGGAGGTCCTACTATCTCTCTGGTTAGCTTGTTCACTGGTTTTCTCCAAGCAGGAAACACGCCAGAGGCTCTGTGGCTTCTGTAACAACCTCTGAGCTGTCTGCTAGATGACTAGTCTTTATAAGAAGTTTTTTTTCCCCTTTGATACTCAGATGCTCTGTCAGATTCCCAGGTGGTAGTCTTGTCATTTCCCTTTGTCCTGTGTCCCAGCATCCCTCCCCAGCCCCACACTTGTCCCTCTGGTGTTCTCATTGTGACCTTGCCCTTGAATGGGCCCTTCACTTTGACCACTGAAGCAAAGCAAAATTCTTGCCTTATTCTATCTCACTTTTAGATTTACTGGAATTTGAGCATGACCTAGTTGCTTGGATTGAATTAGTCCTTGTTTTTAATTTTACAAAGGTTATTAAATATCTCTTTAGTTCGGCATTATTAATATTGATGCCGCTCGGCTTTTATTTTTGTGGTGAGTCCTCTTTGAACTCTCTTGGACTTTGTTTCACATAAAAATCAAAACCTTCATCTTGCAGTGGAAGAAAGAAACACCCCCACATAACAGAATTCAAAGACTTGAAAGGCCATTGGAGTGTTCAAATTATTTTAAATATTTGAGGCCTGTCCTTCAAACTCTAGAATCAACTCTCAAGTCCATCTCTGCACAAGCAGTTTAGAATTGCCTAGAGAAAGTATTTTTTAATTTGTTAACAGATGTTTTGTGCATCCTCTACCACCTGTTCATCTTATTCCCCAGGAAATCCAACCTGTTTTGTTTAAACTTATTTTGTATTGGGCTATAGCCAATTAACATTGTTGTGATGGTTTCAGGTGAACAGCAAAGGGACTCAGCCATACATATACATGTATCCATTCTCCCCAAACACCCCTCCCCCCTCCAGGCTGCCACATAACATTGAGCAGAGTTCCCTGTGCTCTACACTAGGTCCTTGCTGGTTATCCATTTTAAACACAGCAGTGTATACATGTCCCAAACCTCACCTATTTTAGTTCTTACTCATTCACTTTGTCTGGACACCTAGAAAATGTATAGGGTATACTTAACAGGGTCATTATGAGCATCAGGCGAGAGACTGTCTAGGAAAGTAGTTTTCCAGCATCTGGAGAAAGTGAGGGGCTTTTGCTCCTTGTACTGAGGGTAGGGAATGTGAGGGTGGGGGTGGGCGGAGGGTGGTTGCTGATATCGGAGTGAGCATTTCTGGTTGATTTCACCTACTAACTTGCTTCTCTCCATGGAAGTTTTAGTTAAGGATCTGACCATCCACCCATCAGGGAGGGTTTTTTATTTTTAAGCAGGGGACCAGTGCTGGCCTCATCTCTTGCCCTCCCTTGTCGGCTGCAGCCATGGCCTGCCTGAGCCCAGGGCTGGAGAGGAGAGTGGTTTGTGTTTCAGGCTCTGCCTGGGGCAGACTCAGCCAGGTCTCTGTTCCCCTGGTTCAGCTGCTCTGATTGCAAAACCAGTGCTGGGTTGCTGTCGGGTTTCCCATCCTCTTGAGCTGGCTACCTTCACTTTAGAGGGGAAGGCTGGGAGACCCCATTTTGGCTGCCTTCTCCAGTCCTGCTCCAGCACTCATGAAGCTGACCCTCCTGAACTGGCTTATGCCTCACGTCCGTATGGCCTCGGGAACCCAGAGTGATTGACAGGCATCTCAGATAGCCTCCAAATAAATATGATGACCTGTGTTTTTTTTTTTTTTAATTACTTTTTACTGAAATGTATTGCTTTAAAATGTTATATTTATACTGTACAACAAAGTGAATCAACTGTACATATACATATATCCCTTCCCATTAGGAATTTCTTTCCCATTCGGTCACCATAGTACATTAAGTAGAGTTCCCTGTGCTATAGTGTAGGTTCTCATTAGTTATCTATTTTATACACAATATCATAGTGTGTATATGTCCGTCCCAGTCTCCCAGTTCCTTCCTCCCCACCTTTCCCCCTTGATATCCATATATTCGTTCTCTATGACTGTGAATGACATGTTGTGTCAAGCCGTCAAGGCCCTCTCTGTACTGCATGGCAGTTTGTTCTGTGGTTATACCCTCACTTTTCTGATGGTTCATATGATGGTACTGCTCCCCAGGTGGTGCCTGGCATGGGGCTGAGCAGGTAGAAGGGACTCAAAGCAGATTGGTTATTTTTCAAAAACTCAAGAAATTCTAGTGTTTCTTAGTTGGTTCCTCGGCCAAGTGCTTTTTGTAGGTTGCTGGTGATGTTCTTTTTCTCCAAGTGTATACTTTCAGAAGCATGTATAGTTTTCCCTTGGGATTTTTCTGGCACATCAGTCCTTGCCCTCTGTGTCCATCCTCCTGATCCTTACAGAGATGGTGGAAGAGCAGTCAAGGGGCAGCTTATCAGGATGCGAAAGTGACAGAAGCATGGACCTTGGCCTCAGAAAGTTTCTACCACCTGATCTTGCAGTCAGTCACTCTCTTTGAGGCAATAGGTGCTTCCCTCCCTCCAGTATCATAGCTCTTCCTTTCTAACTAGCCCCTGACCCTCCCGTGACATTGTCCTGTAGATGTGGGAAAGTATAAATGGTAAGGAGAATGAAGGTGTGATGGTGGTGATGCAGGAAAGAAGGGGTTTGCCGTGGTGGGTACCGGCTGTTTTGCCGCCTTTGAAGTGCTGTTGATTACCAGAAGCTCCTTCCAGCGTTCTTGCTGGTTTAAGTTCAGAGGAGACCATGGAAGAGTTGCTGGCTGTAACAAAGGCAGCGCTGGTTCCCACATGCTACAGGCTATGGTAACGACTCCCAGACACCATTGCCAGCAGGGCTGACTTATTTGTGGAAAGGGAGGAGAAAACTTTTAAAGTTATTTTTATATTTGGCTCTGAATGCAAGAAAACATTTTCTCATTTGTCCTTCCTTAACCTAATCTCTTAGATACCTTGTTTCTCCAAGGATAAATTAGTGAAAAGCCATCCGCAAACTTCTTTCTCTTTAGCTGTCTGTTTACAAAGAAGTAGAGAATACAGAAGGAGAAAGAAAGCCGGAGCAGGGAGCACAGGAGCAGGGGAGAGGCCCTCGGGTCCTGGTGAGATCGCGCAGAGGTTTGCATGGGCTTTGCAAGCCTGGAGCCTGGTTTACCGCCTCAGGAAGGAACTTCCTGCTCTGGACTGGCAGTCCTAGGCACCCGGGCCCCTACCAGCTGTTTCCTTTGCTTTTGCAAATCTGAGCACAAGGGTGGGTGGGAGAAGGTAGAGAAGGAGAAAGGAAGTTGTGTTAAGTTGTATCAAGGCTGCTCTTTGAGGGTTCTCTGTGTCCTGCCTGTCTTTCTGCCTTTTTGGGTGGGCTGGCTTACTGAGTCCAGTCCTGCTGCTCTTCCTTCTTCTCCTCCTTATTGAGGTGAAATTCACATACGTGATATTAACCATTTTTAAAAATAATATAGTTTTTATTTTTTAAAAAATCATGAGTAACCCCAGCAAAAGTATTTAAAGTGTTTAAATACTTTTAAAGAATATTCAAAGTATTTAAAGAATTCCCATGTTACAATTCCTTCTACTGCCCATCACCTTGGTTCCTCGATGTATGGGTCATCGTCTTCAAGATAACCCTTTTAAAGAGAGCTTTTGCTAAGATAACAGTTACCGATTTAGTCTGCCCACACTTCGAGTTGGGCTTGTTTGATCTCCACTTGAACATGGAATTGCTTCCAAAATTCTCCCATCTGTAATCTTTGGGGTCCAGTTTATTTATGCAATTTACTTTAGGGCCCTGGAAGTTGTAGGAAGTACCTTGCTGTTTTGGCAAATGATCTAAGGTAGATTGTTCCTTCATCTTTTCTAATGCTGAAAAGTTTTGTTCCATTCAGCTTTCCACTCATGAGCCTAGCAAAACAGGTCACAGGTCTCCCTGTCACCTCTGCAATAAAATTACTGTGATGGCAGCAAAACCTGTGTCTCAGCGTGGCCACATCAATAATATCTGGACACCATGAAGAACAGTGCCCATTTGCATCTAGAATGAGGCTTAAAATGAAAAATTTTAATAGCTTATATTCCATTTTATTTTTTAAATGAATTTTTATTGGAGTACTAGCTTTAAATGTGTTAGTTTCTGCTGTAAAGCAAAGTGAATCAGCTATACATATACATATATCCTGTCTTTTTTGGATTTCTTTCTCGTTTAGGTCACCACAGAGCTGAGTAGAGTTTCCTGTGCTAGGTTCTCATTAGTTATCTATTTCATGCACAGTATCAATAGTGTATATATATCAATCCCAATTCATGCCACCCCACCCCACCCCTCACTCCCCCCTTGGTGTCCATATGTTCGTTCTCTACATCTGTCTCTCTATTTCTGTTTTGCAAATAAGAGCACCTATACCATTTGAGATAAACTGTTTTTGAGTGAACAGTTCCCTAGTATTTAGTGCATTCACAATGCCTTGCAGCCACAACTGTAAGGCAGGTGTTTGTGGAAGGAAGGAGCCGATGAGGTTGGTAGCTTCCTTCCTGGGGTGAATGGTCTGGGATTCTTTTGACAGGCTCTTTGTGGCAACTGTCTTTCTAAGGCAGGACTTGAGAAGGGATTCTTAAGCTGGGCCTTGAGATGCCGCACTGATGGACATCTTTTAACACGGCTGCCTTGAGACGCCTCTTCCTTAGTGTTGACCCTAGAGAAACCTTCTGGTCTGTTTTGTGCTTGTGTGATTTAACGGGGGATGGGCACACAACAGACATGCAGGAGAGAAGCACACACAAGTACCATGTAATCACGGTCTTCTGGACGGTGCTTTTCCCCCACATAGATTTTGAGTAGAGCTCTGGCAGGATTGGCAAGGCTGTAGGCATATATGAGGGTTGAGAGGATGGGGATTGCATTAATTCAAAATTAGGTCGTTACCAAAGACAGACAAGTGTATCATGAATTTATGAGCTGAATGCTGTCATCAATCACTGTTGAGTACCTGCTGTATATGGAAGTCTGTGCCAAATTAGGATTTTTAGGAGAATAAAAAAATACCTGGCCTTGGTCATGAGGAATCAAGATGGGATTTCAGTTGGTGTAATTGTTGACTTTTGTACATGTGGAATCTGATCATATATGAAGAAATTTCATTGCATGTTTGAGGAATGACTAAATAACACTAGTTTTTTATTTTCTAGAAGGAAATGTCATATGGAGGAAAACTTGGGTATAATTTTGAATTTTCTTGACATAGTCATTCTTTGCAGTTGTTTATAGTTTAGGTCACTTGTTTGCAAGAAATCTCAGACAGATCTTGAGAGGATGCTGAAAAACGAAAAGGCATTGTATCTGAGGATTTCTCAAAACTTCCAAAACGAATCAGCTTTTTTGAGGAGGGAAAAATGCCCCCTCGTCAGGAATCTTTTACATTTCTCAGAGTCATTTGTGGATTTGCATCTGTTCTGAGACCTATTGACATCAGCAGTGATTTCTGAACCCCAAAGACTGCATGAACACCGCCTCCAAAGACAGTCTAAATTAAATTGGATATTGTCATGTTAAAAATATATGGCTGCTGCTTGGAGATGTTTTTGTTAAGGAATGCTTTGTTGGGGTGGTTTTCTACTCTTAGGCTATTAAATGTTGACAGAATTTAAAGAATTAACATTCCTAGATCCTCTCCACTTCCGAAATGAAGCATGTGATCTTGACACTGCATTAGTACCATGTTACAGTAGCAGTGAACTTGAGGGTAGCAGAACAACCCTTCCTTTCTTTTCTTTACTTCCTTTTTTTTTGAAACGAACAAGTTTAAAAAAGCTAATGGGGAAGGAAAATATAAAATAAAAAAATAATATTTCTCTTAGGTACAGTTGTTTGACTCCTCACTTTGTTGTTGTTTCCAGGGGATTCTTATTTTTCATGGCATAGAGGTGGTTGTTATATTAATTGTCACATCAGTCACTCTGGGGATACAGAGTTGGGAGAAAATATAAGAGTCAGTAACACTCTTGAGTTCCTCTTATCAATGCGAAGTACTTCTTATGGGTGATGTCATTGAATTTTTTCAGCAGCTCTGCTGCTGCTGCTGCTAAGTCACTTCAGTCGTGTCCAACTCTGTGCGACCCCATAGACGGCAGCCCAACAGGCTCCCCCGTCCCTGGGATTCTCCAGGCAAGAGGACTGGAATAGGTTGCCATTTCCTTCTCCAATGCATGAAAGTGAAAAGTGAAAGGGAAGTCGCTCAGTCGTGTGTGACTCTTCACGACTCCATGGACTGCAGCCTACCAGGCTCCTCCGTCCATGGGATTTTCCAGGCAAGAGTACTGGAGTCTCTAGAGGGTTAGTATCATTGTCCTGACTTTCGGGGGAGAAATTGAGGTTCACAGGGTTGGGTTCCCTAGAATTACAACACCCTGGGATTTCAGCCTCAACATCTGCTTCAACCCATTGTCCCGCCCTGCTCCTCGAGGTTGGGTCACCCACTGCCCCCCAGGACCCACAGACTCACCTCTGTCCTCTTCTTTTCTAAATATCTATTCTGTGTTACTGCATGCTGGCCAAGTCTCAGCGTCAGACATATGGGGTCTGATAAGGCATAGACCTGCCACACAGAGGTCAGCAGAGGTCACCGTCAGGCGCTGGGGACAGGTGAGGTCTCAGAGGGGTTCCTAAAAGGGCCGCACTGCAGCTCAGTGCAAGATTTCCCATCCCAGTCAGCCATGGAGAAGTGGGAAAGGGTATTTTAAATTAGAAAGGCTCTAAGGTGGAGGTCATTCAGATAGATTAGCAGGCAATGCCTTGGGGCGGGTGTGTGTGCCCAAAAGCAGTTAGCAGTTGTCATAAAGAAGAGGCTTCTTGCTGTTAAGTTTCATTTATGGCCTGGTCAGAGTTTGCCACTGGCTACTGCTGGCCCAGGAACTAGAGTTTCGGGAGCACTGCCCTAGCTCGTGAAGAAGGCAATGGCAACCCACTCCAGTACTCTTGCCTGGAAAATCCCGTGGACGGAGGAGCCTGGTAGGCTGTAGTCCATGGGGTCGCGAAGAGTCGGACACGACTAAGTGACTTCACTTTCACTTTTCACTTTCATGCATTGGAGAAGGAAATGGCAACCCACTCCAGTGTTCTTGCCTGGAGAATCCCAGGGACGGGGGAGCCTGGTACTGCCGTCTGTGGGGTTGCATAGAGGCAGACATGACTGAAGCAACTTAGCTGCAGCAGCCCTAGCTCATTCCTTGTCCATCCGACAGGGCTCTGTTGAGATCATGGAGGGTATTTATGGCTCGGAGGACCTAAAGGTGGTTTCAGATGATTTGCTCAGACTCACAGTCACTGTCGGGCTGACAGAGCACCTGTCCTGTGTGATCCCCAGTTAAGCGTGCCCCTGGCCCCTTTCTCCGTGCCTGAGTCCGGAGAGAACACAGACATTGGATGTTCCCCCAGCCAGATGGCCACATGCCTCTGTGGTCCCTAGGAATGTATCCAGAACATCGATTTTCCTGACTTGAAATCTTACCATAACAGATCTTGCGATAAAGGCAAATTTGGCTGTAACACAATTAACATTTTATTGTGGACCGTTTCCTGTCTTTATTTCAGGCTTTCTTGTGACACTGCAGACTGACTGAAAATATCATTTTTAAAAATAATTTTGCACTGATGGAGTAGCATATTTTATGCCCTTCATTTGTTCGGATTTCACTTATCACTCTGTGATGTCATTTTTTTTTGCACTTTTCTTCATATCCCCATTGGAGTGTGTCTCCCTGCGCCTCTCAATTTATCAAAATATACTTAGTTACATTTTAATTGAAATCCTAAGAAGTCCAAGATGTTAAAAAAACTTTTAATTTTGCTTATATTTTCTTAATATCTTCACTTGAAACACTTGGAATCTTGTGTTGCGTTTTAAAATGGACATATTATGTCAGTTATTTGCAAGGACTCTTGAGATTCTGCTGGGTTCAAATCCTCGGTCCACCACTTGCTAACTGTGTGATTTGGATGTCATAATAGTTTCTGTCTCATAGGCTGACCGTGCAGATTGAGTTAATACAAGTCAAATGCTTTGAATGACACTTGACTTGTGGCAGGAATCCCATAGATATTAGCTTCTACTGTTTCTACCATTATTCTAGAAAGATCTACTTGGAAATCCTAAAGATCTGTTTGGAAATCAGATCAGCTTATGGATAAAACTCCTCTTTTTCATAGGAGCATAGTACAGTATGATTTATATTCATGCGTTTTTCAAAATGCATTTTTCTTATTAAAATATTTACAATCTTGAAGTGTGAAGAGGAAAAAATATAGTCAAGTTGGTATCTAACATAATTACACATTTTGCTCTATTTCTTTTCAACTTTTTCCCTTTAGGTTTATTAAAATGTCTGTGCTGTGCTTAGTCACCCAGTTGTGTCCGACTCTATGCGACCTCATGGACTGTAGCCCGCCAGGCTCCTCTGTCCATGGATATTCTCCAGGCAAGAATACTGGAGTGATTTGCCATGCCCTCCTCCAGGGGATCTTCCCAGCCCAGGGATTGAACCCAGGTCTCCCACATTGCAGGCAGATTCTTTACCATCTGAGCCACCAGGGAAGCCCATTAAAATGTCTGGTGATAATAGTGATAATCATATTGTGTAAATAACAATTTTCTTAACCTAAGCTACCATGAGTATGGTTTCATATTATTAGTAGCTACATGGTAATTATAAATGCTTGCATAATAGTACATCAAGGAGATTTTTACCTTTGTTTATTTAACCATTAAACACTTCAGTAGTTTCAAGTTTTGTTGTTATGAGTAATTCTGTGATGACTGTACTTCTTTATAAAGGCTCTTATTTGGGCAGTAATTCTAGAAGCGAACTCAATGAGTCAAAGGCAAAGAATGTCTAATGTTCGATACATGCTTATGTTGCTTTTCATTTGGGAAATACTGTGCTGCCTGCATGGGATGCTAGATTGATTTCACTGCATTTCCTCAGCGTTGGGCATCATCTTAAAAACACACTAACAATGAATGCGAGGCAATATATCACTGATACATCAGATTTTTAATTAGGGAACATGCTTATTTTCTTGAATGTTGCCTATTGTGTTGCTTTCTCTGTGGATTGTCTGATCATGACTTTTGGGATCATCTTATTGATAATTGATATATTTTTTTAAATCACAGTGATTTCTTATAATCACAGAGTTTAGTTTAGAAACTCCAGTATTTTGGCCACCTCATGCGAAGAGTTGACTCATTGGAAAAGACTCTGATGCTGGGAGGGATTGGGGGCAGGAGGAGAAGGGGACGACAGAGGATGAGATGGCTGGATGGCATCACTGACTCGATGGATGTGAGTCTGAGTGACCTCCGGGAGTTGGTGATGGACAGGGAGGCCTGGCGTGCTGCGATTCATGGGGTCGCAAAGAGTCGGACACGACTGAGCGACTAATCTGATCTGATCTGAACTCTATATATGAAGGATGGTAACCTTTTGTCTATCAAACTGTCAGGGAGGGGAACATTTCCCTCATCTTGGTTGCTTTGACTGGTCTCATAGTTAAATTGACACATGGCAGATTAATAGGAAAAAAAAAACAAATTTAATTTCATAAGGACAGAGGTCTTACAGATATGGAATCCAAGAGGTAACCAAAGCTGTCTGTTTATATAGTTTTTAGACAAGGAAACAAATTTCGGAAGAACTGACAAGAAAGCTTAGGCTTTGGTACTAATTCATGATGAAACTAAGTAGAGTTTGTTTATATACCTTCTTTACCCCGAGTTCCCTATCTCTGGTGATAAGAATGTCTCTTTACCTCCTGATACAGGTGGGCACCTTTCACCTGGGAGATTTATATCCTACTTTCAGGAAGGACAAAGGAGGGTCAGAGTGTCCTTGCATTGGCTGTCTCTTAAGTAACTTTAATTCAAAATTATATGTCACTGTGGGGTATTTTGGGGTGGCCTGCCCTAAAGCCCATTGTACTTAAGGTGCTGTTTTCTGGCTTGTTTGCCTTTTCGATCTTTAAAAAATTTCATTTAATACAATGAATTGATGGCTTCCTTTGTAATTAAGGGCTTCCCTGGTGGCTCAGACAGTAAAGCATCTGCCTGCAGTGCGGGAGACCCCTGTTCGATCCCTGGGTCAGGAAGACCCCCTGGAGAAGGAAATGGCAACCCACTCCAGTATTCTTGCCTGGAAAATTCCATGGATGGAGCAGCCTGGTGGGATACAGTCCATGGGGTCGCAAAGAGTTGGATACGACTGAGTGACTTCACTTTCACTTTTGTGATTAAATGAAATACCATTATTATTTTTCTAAATACAGAGAATTAATAGGAGGGACCACACAGTGAACCATAATTCTCTTATATAACCTTTACCTCCAATAAAAAAGTAATACCTGCAGATGAATGGCATATTCAAAAGCAAAAGCCCCTCTTAGCCCCCTTTCTTATCTTTAAACTGTTTCTAGTTACTGCTTTCAAGGAAGATAAAACATATATTTGCATATATTTTAACCTGAAAGAGATCATACTGTATTCATTGTTTTGCACTTTGCTTTTGGTCACTTAAAATATATTTTGGACATGTTTCCATATGGGCAATTCCCTATTGTGCTTATGTGTGTTTGTGTGTGTATGTACACATAACTTTCTACTAATGGATGTACTGTTTGCTAAGTCACTTCAGTCGTGTCCGACTCTGTGCGATAGACGGCAGCCCACCAGGCTCCCCCATCCCTGGGATCCTCCAGGCAAGAACACTGGAGTGGGTTGCAATTTCCTTCTCCAATATATTGACAGACCTTTGATCCTTTTCAGATTATTTTATAGTTTTTAAACTAAGTTCTTCCTTTCCAGAATTTTGGGAAATGCTCAATTTTATTTCCTTCAGGGGTGGTGATCCCTCTTTGTGCTCAGGACACTGTCGAGATGCAGTTAGAAAAAGACAAATCTCTCAGTCACATGGTGGGACTTGGGGGCTGGGGAATTATAAAAACTTAACTCGGTGATTTAAAATGAGGGTAATCTTTTTAATTGGCTTCTGTGATGCCTATTGGAATACCATTGTTTGCAATGTAATTATGCATTTACCAGCTTAATTCATCCATTATAACGTGATGTAATGTTTAGACATCGCAATAATTACAAATCTTGCATGTCTACAGATAAATATACCACTGATCAAAATAAGACAATGGCAGCAAGAATAGTGCTGCATCAGTGGGAGATGTTAATGAAAAATAATGGACAATAAACCATATCTCATTGGCTCAAAACATTGCTTCTCCTTTTCTACCCCAACTACCATCTAAAGGCCAGTGCACCCAGGCCAGCGGAGCAGTTTTCATCTGTGCCCTGTAACTAGGCCCAGAGTTCCATACCATTGTATTTTCTTGCCCTCAGCTTGGTGTGTTATCCAGAGATGTGCCTGGATATTTTATCCTGGGACTAGTAGGGGTCCAAAATTTAAGAGATTATCCAGACTGTTTGTATGTGTCATGAATAAAGAATGGGTCTAACCCAGCTCACTAAAATGTGTTTGATGTGGGAGAACAGTAAACAAATTCTGGTAGAGTGGCTTTTGTATTTAAAAGCTATTTAGTTGTATGTTTTGCTTAAAGCAAACAAAATAATCACCGGTCAGGTTCTTGGGGAAAAGAGATTATACACAGGGTTCATTGAAGTGTTTGGTCTTAAAAATCCTCCCTCTTACAGGAAATGTCTAAATCAGTGCAGACACCATGGTGGGGAAAAGGAAGCCACATTTTCTTACTGAAGCGTATATATTCACTAGGTTGACCTTGGCTCACCTTAGCTGCACATCGGCATGGCATAGCTAGAGTGTCTTTGATTTAGGGGGCTTGTTTGATTATGAAGCACTTGTTCAGTCGCTCAGTCGTGTTCAACACTTTGCAACCCTGTGGACTGAAGTTTATGAATCACTTGGGAAAGAGCTAAAAAGCGAGATATGAAATTTTCTAGAACACTGTGATGCCCCCAAACAGCTCACTGGTCTGCTGAGACCTGGGCCATTTTGTGTCCAGGTTACAGAAACAAAAAAATGATATGCCCCATAGGAGGATGCGCGTGTCCCCTCTGCCGACACCACTCACCCCCAGATGGCTAATGACTGGCACAGCCCTGGTCGTGCCCTGCTTTAGCTTGGGGCAGGTGTTCTTTCAAATTCATTTCTTTTATTAAGCCTCTGCTACTATGTATGCCTTTTCTCCTTCTCAGGAAAAACACACGTGCTGGCCCTCTGGTTACTGTATACTGTAATGTACATCCTCCCTGGCTGGTGCCTTGTTTCCATCTTTATTCCCTTGGTGTAGGGAGGAGGAGAATTCCCTAGTGTTCTGTTTGGTCATTTCAAGAATTTGCCTTTGGGGCTTTTGGGTCAGGTGTTCCGGTAGCCCCACAGAGTTTATCGAGTCTGTGTTCGCCGCTCACCCGCTTCTTGAAAAATGTTGAAGCATCTGAGCTTTGTCTGTGCGATGGGGCACAGCATTAAAAGCTTGTCCAAATAGCAGGGATGGTCGCATCTTGTCGATTGCCAGGGCTGTTAAATTCTTTTGTGCAGCCGGCAAGACAGGTGACAGTCTCCAGGAGCTGAAAAGCGGCTGCATACACAGCCCCAGGTGTCCCATGAAGGTGGGACCACTCGTGTCATCCTTTTTTACAGTCCATAAATCTTCTGATTCATTGTGCCATCTGGGACTCAAGACACGTTTATTCGTGAGGGGAAGTCTCCATTGAAATCAGAGCCCACTGTAAAGCAGGAGGAAGAGTCTGGAATTAGAATACTGTACATTGTTCTTTGTTAGAAAAGAATCCTGGTTCTCTGGCCGTAGACAAATATTTGCTTTTCAAGAATCTGGTGGCGTGTCGGTAGCTTTGTTCACATCCATGCGGCAAACACGCTCTCTCGACTTCTAAGGGTGCAGGCACTCACATCGTGCTGATGATTTGATAACGCTCGAAATCTGGGTGTGTGCTACTTCAAATACCTTTCTGCTTCCTCCTCCACCGACTTAGCTAATTTCTCTAACGGAACAGATCTTTATCCCAAGGGGTCTACATAGCTTCTGCTGGAGGGTGACATTGGAAAAATGTGCCTTTAGCCACATCTAGATATGCGTACTGCCATGCAGCTTCCTTGTGTTAAGCTATACCAGCATCAGAGAAAAAAGAGGCCTGTGTCTTTTACCTTTTAAAGCCAGTGGATTAGGGAGGAAAGAAGCCTGTACCTCAGGGAAGCCACCCTGAACCTCAGTTTCTTCATCTGTGAATGAGAAAAAATAATTCTGACACTTCCTAAGCATTTGCTCAGCTGCCTCAGATGTTGTGAGGATTAAATGACCTCATGCACGACAAGGGTCCAGGCTAGTTTCTACCATGTAGTGAACGCTCAGTAAATGTTAACTGGTGATCCCTGTTTACAGGGAGGGACATCGAGGCACAAGGGTCGGGGGGATTGCTGAAGAATGTGGCCAAGTGCACCCAGTACGTGGCAGGGCCCACCTGCCAAAAACAGGTGGTTGGTTGAATGGAAAAATGAAATAACGTATGTGAAAGATGTGTGTCTAACTCTGCAGTGTCAGACTCTATGCACTAACTGAGACTCTGCCATGACGATAAGGCAGGTAATGGGGAGCCCGGGGTGAAGAGGAAGCAGTGGTTTAGGAAAGTGGTGCACGCAGTAAACGGACAGTTGCAGTGCTGCAATAAATACTGGGATAAAAAGATCTCCAGAGGCCAGGAGGGACTTGAGGATGGGAGGGGCCTTGTGGGTAGGGTTGGAGGTGATGCTAGGGGACTTTGTGCAAACGACCAGGTCCACTGAAGTGCGGTGGAGTCAGGATGGGTAAGAGGAGTCAGTTCTTTTACTTATCAGTGTACTTGCCATGTCAGTATTTTTTAGCCTGTCTACCTGATTAGCTAAACTTCTTGGCAGAATCCTTGGCAGCTTCATAGCTGAAATAATGTGATTTGATTTGATGATTTTTTTCTCCCCCCTAGGATGAGAAAGACATATTGAAAGTTCAAATGGGTGAAGTGTCAGTTTAGTTTTTGTAAGACCACTCAGGGCAGCGGCATTGAAGATGGACTTGAATGGAGTGGGAATAGAGTCAGGGGATCACTCTTGAGGTCATTCAGACTCTGTGTTATGTGATACAGGCTCTCAGGAATGAAGGAAACAGGCCAGGACGTTAATGAGGACTTCCCTGCTTGGCTGGAAGATCTTGAGCAAGCTAAGTAGCTCTCTGGGCTTCACTTTTACAGTCTATGAGGAGGAAAGCATGTCTCTTTGATCTGGTTGTATTGAGTGGGGTGGATTTTAAGAAGAAAACTGGGGCGTTCATTTTTAAAAGAGAAAGCAGAAGCTATTTGAGACAATTAATTTCAACAGAACTGGTATGTGTATGCTGCCTGCTGGCTTAATTGGTTTATGAGGGCTGTCTAGTCACCCTCCTGTGATGGATACCAAGTGAATTCTAGTAGATTTATAGTCTTAGGTTTGTAAGTAATGTCATTTGCAGAAGAATAAAGTTCCCCATTTGTTCCTCAATTTGGAAGGATCCTGTAAGAATCAGTGACTTTATAAATATCCAGCAACCTTTCACCACTTTAAAATATTGAAAGGATAAATGATGCTGATGGCGCTGGGTTTGCATCATGAATTATGGATGTGGTGTGCCCTGGAGATCTTTATGGCTGTGCATAACGAATCTTCTTTGTTCTAGCTTATTTTCAGTGGGGTTGCTTGTAAAAGAAGGGGTCAAAGCAAATCCACTGAAGAGATCTGTTTGCTGCAGGATGATTTTTTTTTTTTTTTTTGGCCATCCTATTCTGTTAGTTGCTTTTGTTGGCGCTTTGTTTCTTCATTATCAAATTGGTCCACAGTAGGGTGGGATTTGGGGACAGTGGCAGAGGACCCCTGTGGAGTTAACAGCTGTGGGTCAGGCTAATGACCCAGCAGGGGGCTGGCACACCCCTTGTTGGTCTCTGTGTCTCTAAAGCAATTCTCTCCCTGCCCCTTCTTCCTCTGAGCCTCAGCCTTTTCGGTTCTTCCAGGCAGCAAGCCCCACGAAGATCTTTATGCTCTGTGTAGAAGTGGGTTAGGCCTTAACTACTTTTCAACCTAATAATAATTAAACAGAATAAACTGGAATAAATTATTAACATGCTCATGATCTTTTCTCCCAGTTAATTTTCTCTAGACTCTCAGTGCAATTAGAGAGGATTAAAAAAACATGGAACACAGCAGGGAATTTGTTTGTACTCTCTTTCCCCCTCTCCTCCCTTCCTCTAGTAAAGATTCTTTTAGGATCTGAGTAAGCTATCAGAGGTACTGTTTACATTTCATACATGGAGGAATGATGACTGTAAGTGGAAGCTGGTGGTCACATTAGCCCTTTTAGTCACTCATAACTTATTTCTATAGTGAACATACTATCTACTTTATGAAAGTGGAGTCTCCCAGACCCAGGTGTCAGGCCTGGCTCATCTAGAATCAATTAGAAAGGGTCTACCCTTGTATTTCACCATGGTTAGGTGAGCTGTACTATCAGCCCTAAGATGGTCATTGGTGGGATGACGGGAAGCAAATATCTAAATAAATGACAGTGGCTCCAGATTGGAGCTTCCCTGACAGCTCAGTGGTAAGGAATCCACCTGCCAGTGCAGGAGACACAGGTTTGATCCCTGGGTTGGGACAATCCCCTGGAGAAGGAAATGGCAACCCATTCCAGTATTCTTGCCTGGAGAGTCCCACGGATAGAGGAGCCTGGTGGGCTGCGGTCCATGGGGTCACAGAGTCAGACATGACTGAGCACAGGGCAGATGAGGCTCCAAGGTCTGTGGCTGCCTGTGGAAGTGCACCTCTACCAAGGGTTGGCTCCCGTGGATTCATCAGAGCTCCACAGTATAGTCAGTTGGATAATTTTGAGGCTACTCTGGTCTCAGTGGTTCATCAAAATTTTAGCTCGTACTAAATTAAAAAAAATCTTTGCAGGAAACACCACTTAATTCAGTTTATCTATATTGTTAACCAAAAGAAACAACATAGTTCTCATGCAATGTAGAGAAATGGGATAGTGCCTGCCAGGTAGAAATTCGTCATGATATGCGTTCACTTAATCCTGTGTTCATTCAGCAGGAGGTTGCTCAGGCTTCCCAGCAAGGGCTGGGCACCAGGGGACATCCAGCAGGAATCACCCTCAGAGCCTGTCCTCCAGGACCTTGGTCCAGAAAGGAAATGAGGCTTGGGCACCACTGTGATGCATTGTAAAATGAGTCTAGACCCAGTGTCCTGAGGATTCAGTGGAGAAAGAGACTCAGCCCAACAGAGCAGGTCATGGGGAAACTAGAATTCCACTTACAGGTGGTAGGAAAGGCATATTGTGAACATAGAAGATCACAGATGGTCTTTTTTTCTTCTAGTGAAAGTGATAATTGCTCAGTTGTGTCCAAGTCTTTGAGAGCCCATGGACTGTAGCCTGCCAGGCTCCTCTGTCCATGGAATTCTCCAGGCAAGAATACTGGAGTGGGTTGCCATTTCCTTCTCCAGGGGATCTTCCCGACCCAGGGATCAAACCCGAGTCTCCTGCATTGCAGGCAGATCCTTTACCATCTGAGTCACCAAGAAGCCCCCTCCTTTTTTTTTTTTTCTTCTCAAGTATCATCAGTCAAATCCCTGGGCTTTTAGCCTGTTAGCTAAAAAAAAAAAAAAAATGCAGTAAACCATAATTTTTGAATTATCATTAGCCCATTCTCTTGTAATAGTACTTTGCTTTGCTGTTCAAATCCTGGGATTGAAATAATAATTAAAAAGTAGAGACATTGATTACTTAAAAAATTTTTGTGTGCAATGCATATAAGGAATGACCTTATATGTACCTAATGTACCTCCTTTTATTTTATTGCTATTTTTGGAACATTTAGTTTCTTTGCTATCTTAGAAACAGTTTAAAGGCATACTTCTGGTAGTGTGAGGTTACATTTTTAATTTGGGCTGTAAACCTGGGACAGTTTTTACGGTGAAGAATTTAATGGGTCTACCTAGGCTATTAACCATTGCAATTTTAATAAAACCATATTCTTTGTTTAATTAGCCTTTGTTTAATTGCATTCTGTGCTAACGTGGGCTTGAGCTCAATCCATCTGCTTTATTGTCTGGTTTCCTTCCATCTGAGTCCTGTTTTCTTTTCCTTCCTCTATTATACTGATGTGTCTTAGTAGTATAGGAAATATTGTGACTATATTTTGTGTAGCTGAACTGTATGCTAAAAGTAGATCATACAAAGCCATTTCGCTCGCTCTCCTTCTCTGTTTTTGCTCAGTAAATGATGGGATTATACTTTTAGAATTGTATCAGATATATATCTCCTCATTCTCTAAAGCCTCATTATGCAAATTAGCTGCACTTTCTTGATTCATGAATTCATACTGTGGTTTTATTTGGGGATTCCTCAAGATAATTGCTTATTTGGGTGGTTCAGAAAATCAGAGCAATTCAAGTTACATAATGAACATTTTCCATCACATTCAGACAGTTCTGTCTTCCTCAAAAAATAAATGAAGCATTCCCTGTGACACTAAGTCAGAGACTCGAGAAAGAGTAAATCAACCTGGGGTCATTTAGGATCACTTTTCCTTTTTCCCAGCTCTAAGAGTGGTCTTTGCTAGATAACCATAGAACCCTCTTGTAAATCCCTGTTTAAATGCCCGAGTTTTATCTTCTAAAAAACAATGATCAGGTAGGAAAGTGCCAGGTTCCCTGAATCTCTATCTTTCTGCTTTGAAAAAGAGCATAATAAAACCACTTCAGCAGGGAATAAAGCTCTCCTCAAGTTGCCCAGCCAAGTCCTGGGAGACCCAGCATTGGAGTATCATCCTTATCTCCTCCTCTTGAGGCTGGCACGATTGGTACTTCCTGTGCAGAGGGAGAAAGGTGGAGCGGAGGCATGGAGCATGCCAGCTCTGCCATGGGAGTGGTCCCTCTTCATCCTGACTTCCCCAGTAAACTAAGAGCACACAACTCTCCTATAACAACCAGGTTTCTGACCTTTTTGTCCTTTATAGACTATGAAAATTTAGTTTTTCTAAGATTGTTCATTGTTCAGTGGCTAAGTTGTATCTGACTCTTTTCCACTCCATGAACACCAAGTTCCCCTGTCCTTCACTATCTCATTGAGTTTGCCCAAACTCATGTCCATTGAGTTGGTAATGCCATCCAACCATCTCATCCTCTGTTGCCCCCTTCTCCTCAGGCCCTCAGTCTTTCCCAGCATCAGGGTCTTTCCAATAAGTTGGCTCTTTGCATCTGGTGGCCAAAGTATTGGAGCTTCAGCATCAATCCTTCTAATGAATATTCAGTTCTGATTTCCTTTTGGATTGACTGGTTTGATCTCCTGTTGTCCAACAGACACTCAAGAGTCTTCTCCAACACCACAATTTGAAAGCATCAGTTCTTTGATGCTTAGCTTTCTTTATGACCTAACTCTCAAATCCACGCATCAGATCAGATCAGATCAGTCACTCAGTCGTGTCCGACTCTTTGTGACCCCATGAATCCCACCACGCCAGGCCTCCCTGTCCATCACCAACTCCTGGAGTTCACCCAGACTCACATCCATCGAGTCAGTGATGCCATCCAGCCATCTCATCCTCTGTCGTCCCCTTCTCCTCCTGCCCCCAATCCCTCCCAGCATCAGAGTCTTGTCCAGTGAGTCAACTCCTCACATGAGGTGGCCAAAGTACTGGAGTTTCAGCTTTAGCATCATTCCTTCCAAAGAAATCCCAGGGCTGATCTCCTTCAGAATGGACTGGTTGGATCTCCTTGCAGTCCAAGGAACTCTCAAGAGTCTTCTCCAACACCACAGTTCAAAAGCATCAGTTATTCGGCTCTCAGCCTTCTTCACAGTCCAGCTCTCACATCCATACCTACTGGAAAAACCATAGCTTTGAGTATATAGACCTTTATTGGGAATGTGATGTCTTTGCTTTTTAATATGCTGTCTAGGTTTGTCATAGCTTTTCTTCCAAGTTTCTAAAGTACTGAATGTCAATTTGGGGAACAAAAAGTAGTTGACTAAGGGGCTGTATGGTTTAATCAAAGTGAAAGCCTTCTCACTCAGTGGTGTCTGACTCTTTGCGACCCCATGGACTGTGCCTGCTAGGCTCCTGTGTCCATGGGGATTCTCCAGGCAAGAATACTGGAGTGGGTTGCCATTTCCTTCTCCTGGGGATCTTCCTGACCCAGGGATCAAACCCAGGTCTCTGGCATTGCAAGCAGACTCCTTATAGTCTGAGCCACTCAGGGAAGTATGGTTTAATAGTGTGACTCCATTTTTTAAATTGATACAGAGTTGATTTACCATGTTGTCTTAGTTTCTGGTGTACAAAAAAATGACTCAGTTATATATATACATGTATGTGTGTATGTGTGTGTATATATATATACATATATATATACATACACTTTTTTTTTTCTATTCTTTTCCATTTTGCCTTATCCCAGACTCAATTTTTTTAATATTTGTTACTAGGAATTTCAGCAGAGAAGGCAATGGCACCCTTGGTGCCTTGCCTGGAAAATCCAGCAGGGGCGCAGCAGGAGGAGCCTAGGTAGGCTGCAGTCTATGGGGTCACGATGAAGAGGGTGTCCAGAGAGTACTGATATCAGGTGTCGTTTTTACTTTCACTTTTCACTTTCATGCATTGGAGAAGGAAATGGCAACCTGCTCCAGTGTTCTTGCCCTGGAGAATCCCAGGGACGGTGGAGCCTGGCTGGCTGTACCGTCTATGGGGTCTTGCAACAGAGTCGGACACTGCACTGAAGCAACTTAGCAGCAGCAGCAGCAGCAGGCCAATTTCAGAGAAGTCGTTTTCACTTAACTCACTTGAAACAGCCTAAGATTTGATACTCATAAGTGATTTTAAATTGTACTTACAGACATTTTCTAAAATGAAGAGAAAGGTGTCCAGAGAGTAATTGATATCAGGTGTCGTTTGTTGCTTTTTGGCGTGATTCTCCCCTGCAGGGCTCTCCTCTGGGCCATGGCCCTGGTTGGGCTAGCAGTCCTTCTGAGTTAAGGTAACTAGTAATCCCTGCCTTCACCAGATTCTACCTGTTTGTCTCCCTGCAATCTGATCTGATCTGATAATTGTAATCATTATATCCAGGAGTTTTCCATTTTTATATTTATTTTTGGTTGCACTAGGTCTTCCTTGCTGCATGCAGGCTTTGTCTAGTTGCGGTCCGCAGGGTCTGCTTCTCACTGTGGTGCACAAGCTTCTCATTGTGGTGGCTTCTCTTGTTACAGAACATAGGTTCTAGGTGCACAGGCTTCAGCAGTTGCAGCACGCAGGCTCAGGAGTCGTGGCTCCCGAGCTCTAGAGCTCTCGGGCTCGGTAGTTGTGACACGAAGGCTTAGTCGCCCCTTGGCATGTGGACCCTTCCCAGACCAGGGATTAACCCCATGGCCCCTGCATCGGCAGGTAGATTCGTATATATTGTACCACCAGGGAAGTCCCAGGAGGTTTCAGTTTTGCCTTTTGAGTTTAGTTTCTCCAAGAAGAGCTAAGAAACAGTTTCTAAAGCTCTCATTTTTTCAAACTTTTTTTTAAACCTAGGTAGATTCTCAATTGATTTGTTTGGAAACTAGATACCCTTTTTAGTAGTTACTGTCAGTCATGTCAGACTGTTTGCAACCCTGTGGACTGAAGCCCGCCAGGTTCCTCTGTCCATAGAATTCTCCAGGCAAGAATACTGGAATTGGTAGCCATTTCCTTCTCCAGGGGATCTTAATTCACACATAAAGCTAAAAGAAATCTCAAGTATCTCTAAGATGAGAAAAATTCAGTGCTATGTTAATAACTTTAGGATATTTCATCTCAGTTCCTGTTTTTCTTCCCTCCTTCTCTCCTTCCCTCCTTCATTTTATTTTATTATTGCTTTTCTTTAAACAGAGCCTAGAGCTATAGGTGAGTTTTATCTTGGGATGCAACTGGGAAAATTCATGATAAAATAAATTTCAAAAGTGTTGGGTAGATAGTTGTACACATTACAGGAAGGGAATAGATAACTTTATGCTGATTATAGTTCTATAAGACAACATAAATATGTTTGAACATTTTAGGAGAAAGAAATGTAAAAGAGCTTTCACGAGTTATTTGAGGTCTTCTGCATTTGGACATGTCTGAAACACACCTAAGTCAACATAAAAATATTTAGGATATGAATTTGCACCAGGGAAGATTGAACATGTTTTTACTCTGTAATATTTAATATGAAGATATTATGTCACTACTGTGTGAGTCTGGGTGGGAGAGGGAGGAACAGAATCAGGGCAGGGCCGTATTCTTTCACGATCCCGCTGCAGGCAGCGTCAGCAGTGCCCCTGTGTCATGCCCTGAACAGCTCTCTTGGTCCTTGGCAACAGGCTTAGTTGACTTGCAGGTGGAAATATCTGTTCATTCAATTATTCATTTGTGGTTATAGTTGGTTAGGGGTAATGTCCAAACTCAGAATGAACTAGGTCACAGCACCTCAAGGAAATCATTCTCTGGGGCCACCCAAAGTGGTAGGAGTCACCTGGTCAACAAAGAGGTTAGCAACCTTTTGGTAATGGGGTCTGGAGAAATTTAAGGAGTAGAGACCGAGAGTCTAGGGGATCATGGCTGGTGGCACAAGAGCATGAGTGGTAACAACCTAGGTGAGGCCAGTTGTGGGTAAGGTCAAATGAGTAGGAATTCTTTGTGCTGTGTCTAAGCAGGAAGTAGATGAACGTCTTTGATGCTTATGGTATGTGTGGAAAAGGATGGGGAGATGTGAGCAACAGCATCAACTGGAGGACTTACGTTGTGTCCATTGGGGGTGAACTGTCTC
Organism: Tragelaphus eurycerus; assembly: GCA_935064755.1. Classification (NCBI taxonomy): domain Eukaryota; kingdom Metazoa; phylum Chordata; class Mammalia; order Artiodactyla; family Bovidae; genus Tragelaphus; species Tragelaphus eurycerus. The sequence goes on along the minus strand of CAKXYN010000034.1, from coordinate 1,053,620 downwards.
CTGCAAAATCAATCAGTTATTAAATTATTTAAATGTGGGTATTTTAATTTGAAGGCTTCCTAGGTGGCTCAGTGGGAAAGAATCTGCCTGCAACACAGGAGCCACAATAGATGTAGGTTCGATGCCATCCCTGGTTCAGGAAGATCCCCTGAAGTAGGAAACAGCAACCTGTTCCAGTTCTTGTCTAGAAAATTCCATAAACAGAGAAGCCTGGTGGGCAACAATCAATGGGGGTCTCAAAGAGTCAGACATAACTGAATGAGCATGCACACACAGACACACATTCTAAGTTGAAGGATTTATACTACCTGATTTCAAGACTTCCTTTGAAGCTACAATAATTACGACAGTGTGGTAGTAGTATATGGATAGATAAATCGGTCAGTAGAACAGACTGGATGTATGTATGTATGTTATATATATAAAATGGGTTAATTGATTTTTAACAAAGGTGCAAGAGTAATTCAATGAGGGATGGATACTATTTTTAACAAGTAGTGTTGGAACAATTAGATATCTGTATTTATAAAAATGAACCTCAACCTGTACCTTGTATCATATGCAGAAATTAACTTGAAATGAGTCATAGATCTAAATGTAAGAGCTAAGACTATAATATCTTACAAAGGAAGCATAGGAGAAACTCTCTGTAACCTTTGACTAGGCAAATATTTTTTTTAAAGCATAGAAACTATATAAAAAATTTTGTCATACAGTATAGGACTTAAAATGAAAAACTTTTGGTCTTCAAAAGTTCTGTTAAGAAAATTAAGAGGCAATTTATAGTTCAAGAGAAAATATTTACAAAACACATGAATTAATGTGGTATGTGTCTTGTGATCCTATCCTTTGTATATTAATATTTTGATAAGTGAAGCACATTATGAGGATAGATCCAGATTTCCCACCTTTGGGCAATTGGTTGTATTCTGTTAGGTTGAACTATATGAAATTGCTGATATCCAGTAATTTTTGATCTGCAGAAGTGGCAGTTTCCTGTAGTTTAAGAAAAGAATTTGCTTTCTAACTTATTAGACTTTTGGCAGCTGTTATAGCTCAAGATTATGTGGCAGTGGTCAAATATAAAGGGTTTTGTAAGCCAGAAAGCCTACATTTTTGTTCTAAGTTGCGCCTTTTCTTTTCCCTCACTTTTTCAGTTCGGTAGATGTTTCATGTGTCTCTCCTGCTTTCAGGGCATTCTACTTGGAATTACAGTGGATGGATATACAGATCAATTTGTTGCCCTTGCCTGGGAGAATTTAGGGGATGAAATTAAAAGACATGTACAGACTTTGCTATAAATCACAGCGGTGAAATACAATCTTGGTCATTGTTGTCTCTGTTGTGCTAACTATAAGAAGGTAATTGGATTTTCTTATTGAAGAAGTAAGTGGTTGTGGATATGTATATAAAAATATGTGTACATGTCAGCCTGAAGAAAAACAAATGAAAACAAGATGAGCAATTTGCATAAAATTAGAGTCTCCCAAGAATGAGCATCTTATAACCTTTTTCAAGAACAGTCCGTATAGTTTGCTCTTAGTAGATGACCTTGCCCTGACTCTTCCTTTAGTTATTACGTGACAGTATTGAGCCATTGGTCATAAATGAGTGATCACTGCTTAAGGAGGCTGGCTTCTGGGTGTCTTTGTGGCCTTTTGTTTGCTATGCAGAAAATGTGGGGAAAGTGGCTGTCACTTTATCCTAGATTTCATTGTTCGCTGGGGTGGTGAGTGACAGGGGCCATCAAATGAAGAGTCCTGGGAAATTTCTAAAGACATATCCTAGAATTCAATACAGCAGTATGTCCAGGTTGGTCAACTCAATGCCGTGTTTCCTTAAGTGTCTAAACAGAGTCCCATCTGAGCAAAATGGAAAATGATAGAATGCATGTTTTATGTTTCCCAGCTCTGGTGAATTTCTTCCTTCTCTTTTCCTAAATATGGAGAAGGAAATGGCAACCACTCCAGTGTTCTTGCCAGGAGAATCCCAGGGATGGGGGAGCCTGGTGGGCTGCCGTCTATGGGGTTGCATAGAGTCGGACACGACTGATGCGATGTAGCAGCAGCAGTCAGAGATGAGATGCTTGACAGTTGACACATGTTGACTGTAGTTGATAGTTGACACAATTGACTGTTGTTGGTCCTCTGCCCCAGGGGAGTGTGTACCCAAGAAACGATGCTATGTAAGTGGGATGGATTTCCATGTTTTGTTCTGTGCTCTGTTTGGAGTCTCATGCCTGTGTGTGTGTTCCTTCTGACAATAGCTTTTACTCTTGATCAAGGCTTTGCAGTTCTGAGAGGGAACAGGCATACTCAAATTAAGTAGTGTAGTAGTTTTTTTGGTGCCATTGTTGGACAGTGGAAGAGAGTAGATGTTTTGGAGCCAGCCAAATGTGGGTCAACCTGAGATCCTCCACTTAAGGTGTATAATCCTGAGCATGTTATCTAATTTTGAGCTGCCACTTTTCTTATTTGAAAAAAAAATGGAATTAATACTGAGGTCACCTAAGATTGTTGAAAAATAGACACTAAGTGCCAATATTCTTTTAAAAATTACCATATGGTAAAATTGACTTTTTTCAATGTACAATTCTATGAATTTCAACTCACGTATGGACTCATGTAGTCACCACCACAATCAGGGATCAGAAAAATCCTATTCCCCCCCAAACACCCTCCTGCTGACCCTTTATACTCACAACCTTCCTCCTTCACAAAGACTTGTTCTTGAAAAAGGTTGTGGGGTACAAATTATGCTCAATTTATATGTCATATCACTCTAAAATTAGGAAAATCTTTAGCTTATGATTAAAAACATGTATATATCAGGAATCACTTTTATGCTTGTGACAGGAGAGTATGTGTGTATGGGAGGGGGCAACACGGGATTTTTTTTTTTTCCTTCTCCCTTCACCCCTTTCTTAGTAAATACTTAGATAGTCCTGCACATTGGAAAAGCTAAATTCCAGGAAAGTAATTACCAAACAATGTCCTCTGCTTTGAGAATCTTTCTAATGAAATCATACACTGACATGAAATTTAACAAAATTGTGTTTTGTACCACATTTAATATCAACTCCAACCACAGTTTTAAAGTATGCACTTTGTCTATAAAATCCACCCATCTTTTGAGACAATCTGAGTTCTTTGAAAAATGATATCCACCCTAAGTTACTTGTATTCTGATTTAAAAGACAAAACTAAGACAAGTCTCCTGTCCCTTATGAGTTGAATTGTGTCCCTGCCATAAAAGATATTTTGGAGTCTTAACTCCAGTACCTCAGAATGTGGCCTTACTCAGAGATAGAGTCATTATAGAAATAAGTGAAAAATGAGATCATTAGGGTGGGCCCTAGTTCAGTATGACTCGATGTCTTTATAAAAAGGGGAAATACAGACTCAGAGACATGCACACAGGAGAAAGTACCATGTGATGAGAAAGGCAGAGACTGGGTGCTCTATCTATAAGCCAAGAAACGCTGAAGAGCCAAAGCTTGCCAGCACAGTGCAGAAGCCAGGGGAGGGGCATTGAACAGCTTCCCTATCAGCAGAAACCACGCTGCCAACACCTTGCTCTTGAACTTCTATTGAGAAAATACATTTCTTTTGTTTAAGCTACCAGTTTATGATATTTTTATGGCAGCCCTAGGACTTTAATACACTGTCCTTAATAAAAGTGATATTTTAAAACGGGTTTCTCTGTAGGAAGAAAGGACACTGGCGTTTGGTAAATTTGGAATCTTGGTGCTGACGACTGCTCAGTACATGACGTGGACATTTCCTGGTGCTGACACCTCCATGTGTAAAACTCATTAATTTCTTGACTCTTTTTTTTAAAAGTGGTTTTTATAGTTACCGTCACCTTCAGCTCTCAGCCTTCTTTTCCTGAACCCCGTCTCCCTTTCTCTTCCTGATTCTTTTTCCTGTCCCGTGAACACCTATTCTTCTCCCTTGCATCCCCTAAGCCTGCTCCCTCCTCTCTTTTGCTCTTCTTAGATGTCTTTTCACTCATGGCTGCACAGAGATGATGTGAATCAAATGATATTGTACTTCATCAAGTCCTCTCCCTTGACAGGAGGAAACTAATGGTTGATGGGTAGTTAGGGGTGACTGCTTCTTAATTGATTATGTTTTTGTTCAAGAAAACTCCTGTCAGATACCTGCTTGACCTCTAGATGTGTGTGCTAAGTTGCTTCAGTGGTGTCTGACTCTGTGCAACCCTATATGACCAACCTAGACAGCATATTGAAAAGCAGAGACATTACTTTGCCAACAAAGGTCTGTCTAGTCAAGGCTATGGTTTTTCCTGTGGTCATGTATGGATGTGAGAGTTGGTTGGACTGTGAAGAAAGCTGAGCGCTGAAGAATTGATGCTTTTGAACTGTGGTATTGGAGAAGACTCTTGAGAATCCCTTGGACTGCAAGGAGATCCAACAAGTCCATTCTAAAGGAGATCAGTCCTGAATATTCATTGGAAGGACTGATGATGAAGCTGAAACTCCAACACTTTGGCCACCTGATGCAAAGAGCTGACTCATTGGAAAAGACCCTGATGCTGGGGAAGATTGAGAGCAGGAGGAGAAGGGACAACAGAGGATGAGATGGTTGGATGGCATCACCGACTCAATGAACATGTGTTCGGGTGGACTCCAGGAGTTGGTGATGGACTGGGAGGCCTGGCACTCTGCGGTTCATGGGGTCGCAAAGTTGGACATGACTGAATGACTGAACTGAACTGATGGACTGCAGTCTGCCAGGCTCCTCTCTCCATGGGATTCTACAGAAAAAACCACCACGTGGAGTGGTTTTCCTTAAAAGTATGATACTCCATCGCTCAAGTGTCCCCTGAGAACTGAGATAGTCCTTCCACATCACCCCAGTCAGCTCCCTTTCTCCCTTTCTGGGGTAAGTTTCTTATCATCACCTCTTCTTTAATGTCCAGCAGCCTTCCGTGTCCCCCTGTCAGCTAATGTCTTTATTTTTACTAAGGAAAAAGCATGCAGAAACTTCTCTTCCTCCCACCGTTCTACATTTAGCAGCTGACTGGCATACATATCCATATGCTTAGTCCACCTTGCCTGTTGTGGTAGATGAACTCTCTCTGCTCTGGCCACTTACTCACAGGCCATCTTCTGCTCTCATCCACCCGGAAGCCCTTCATCCTACGGTGAGTGTCTCCCCTCTCTCCTGCTTTACCAGTTTCCCCTCTACTTGATCAGTCCTGTCAGCCAGTCATCATACTGTAGCATCTCCTTTTTTTTTTTAAATTTATTTTATTTAACTTTACAATATTGTATTGATTTTGCCATATATCAAAATGAATCTGCCACAGGTATACATGTGTTCCCCATCCTGAACCCTCCTCCCTCCCCATACCATCCCTCTGGGTTGTCCCAGTGCACCAGCCCCAAGCATCCAGTATTGTGTATCAAACCTGGACTGGCGACTTGTTTAATATATGATATTATACATATATCAATGCCATTCTCCCAAATCATCCCACCCTCTCCCTCTCCCCCAGAGTCCAAAAGACTGTTCTATACATCAATGTCTCTTTTGCTGTCTCGTATACAGGATTATTGTTACCATCTTTCTAAATTCTATATATATATGTGTTAGTATACTGTATTCGGGGGCATGGCACCCCCTCCAGTACTCTTCCTGGAAAATCCCTGGACGGAGGAGCCTGTGGGCGTCCAGGGGTCGCTGGTCGACATGACTGGCGCCACTTTCTCTTTTACTTTCATGCATTGGAGAGATGGCAACCCACTCCAGTGTTCTTGCCTGGAGAATCCCAGGACGGTGGAGCCGTGGTGCCTCTTTGGTCCACAGAGTCAGTACCACTGTAAATGACTTAGCTATGGCATAGCATACTGTATTGGTGTTTTCCTTTCTGGCTTACTTCACTCTGTATAATAGGCTCCAGTTTCATCCACCTCTATTAGAACTGATTCAAATGTATTCTTTTTAATGGCTGAGTAATACTCTATTGTGTATATGTACCACAACTTTCTTATCCATTCATCTGCTGATGGACATCTAGGTTGCTTCCATGTCCTGGCTATTATAAACAGTGCTGTGATGAACATTGGGGTACATGTGTCTCTTTCAGTTCGGTTTCCTCGGTGTGTATGCCCAAAAGTGGGATTGCTGGGTCATAAGGCAGTTCTATTTCTAGTTTTTTAAGGAATCTCCACACTGTTCTCCATAGTGGCTGCACTAGTTTGCATTCCCACCAACAGTGTAAGAGGGTTCCCTTTTCTCCACACCCTCTCCAGCATTTATTGCTTGTAGCATCTCCTTTCTTAAAACAAACAAGATGTGTTTTTCACCTTATGGCGCACTTTGGTTGCTGTCTCTACCCTGTTTATAGTAAGGTTCCTTGAAAATGTTGTTCACCCTCCAGAGTTATCTCCTGGCTTCCTGTTCTTTCTTTGAATCTCTTTCAGTCTGACTTTGTCCCCACCATTGACCTGGCACTGCTCTTGCCTTGGTCTCCAATGATTTGCCCATGGTCAGTGGTCAGTTCTCAGTCCCCCTCCCACTTGACCCTTCTATTGTTTCCTCCATCCTTCTGGAGACCCTGCCTTCCCCCAGGTTTCCTGCTGCTTTGCTGCTTTCAGGACATTATTTGCCCAGGTGTCTTCTTTCCTCGCCGCGGGCTCCGCTCAGTCCCCTTTGCTTGGTGTCCTTCCTTATCCCAGAGTGAAGGTCACAGGCCACCAAGGATCCCTCCGTCCTGACGTCTGCTCTCTCTTCTCTAGGAGGAATTGGCAGACTTTTTCTGGAAAGGGCCAAATAACAAATCTTTTACGTTTTGTGGACCATATACTCAGTTATTCAACTTTGATGTGGCACAAAGACAGCCCTAGGTAAATGAGTGGCATACAGTGTACTCCAGTAAAAAATCTTTCTGGACTTTATTTTAACTTCATCAAAAAATATTACTTCTTTTTACCATTTCAGAAATGTAAAAACCACTCTTAACTCACAGGTCATACAAGATCGGCTGTAGTTTGCTGATACCTAGTCTCCATCACTAAGTGATGTCATCCAACGTTGGTCTAACTCTCGCGCACATATGTGGATGAATGAAAAGTATATACTTTCTCTTTTTTTGAAGTTTTTCTTTATTTTTGGCTGTGCTGGGTCTTTGTTGTTGATCACAGGCTTTCTCTAGTTGTGACAAGTGGAGGCTACTCTCTAAATGCTCTGCGAGGGTTTCTCACTGTGGTGGCTTCTCTTGTTGCAGAGCACAGGCTCTAGGGCGCATGGGCTTAAGTAGTTGCAGCTCCCAGGCTCTAGAGCATGCGGGCACACGCAGGTTTAGTTGCCCAGTGGCATGTGGAGTCTTCCCAGACCAAGGATCCACCCTGTGTCCCCTGCATTGCCAGGTGGATTCTTAACCACTGGACCACCAGACAAGTCCAAAATGTATACTTCCAGCTCTAACCATCCCTTGAAATTCAGACTAACACATTCAGCTCCCTGTGTTATATCTCCACTTGAATGTCCAATAGGCATCTCCTGTCTAAAACAGAGCTCATGATTTTTTTTTTCTCCCCTCTCTAAGCTATTTCTGTGAGTTCAACCTCAGTCAGAGTACAAGGCAAATGCAGCCATCCCAGATCGTGGTGGAAAGGAAGGGTCGGGACTCTGGAGTCAGATGTGTGTTCCAATTCCAACATTTTGCTCCTTGCTAACTATGTGACCTTGAGAAAGTCACCTGCCTACTCCCTCTCTTTAAATATGAAAAACACCTACTTGTCTCTGGTGGCTCAGATGGTAAAGAATCTGCCTGCATTGCTGGAGACCTAGGTTCAGTCCCTGGATCAGGAGGATTCTTTGGAGACAGGAATGGCTACCCATTCCAGTATTCTTGCCAGGAGAATTCCATGGACAGGGGAGCCTGGGAGGCTACAGTTCGTGGGGTCATAAAGAGTTAGACAGGACTGAGTGACTAATACTTTCACTTTGACAAAGGCAAGGGAGGATGGTCAATACTGTATCTGACATATACTAGACTCAATAAATCATTAATAGAAACCACAGTGAGAAGTCACCTATATGCAGATGTCAGATGAAGGAGAACATTTTATAGTCTTTTTACATAACACAATAAAGACAGCTTGCCAAATCAGGGTGTAAATTAGAGAATACATAAGGACATTCAGCTAAGTAACAATTGATCAGGTCCAACTTCCACAGGTAGGGTGACCCTGAAAACTGGACATCTCTTAAATCTCTGGCCTGTGAGCTCTATTGGAGGACGCTGTGGGTTCAATTGTGTCCCAATATCTTAAGTCCAGCTACTTCAGAATGTAACCTTATTTGGAGACAGTTTTGACAGAGGTGATCAAGTTAGGATGAATTCCTTAGATGGGCCTATTTCAGTCTCTCTGGCATCCTCATTTTGAAAAGGAGAAATCTGGACACAGACAAGCAAATGGGAAGAACACAGACGTCTCCGAACCAAGGAGAGGGGCCTGATTCAGATTCTCCTTTGAAGCCGTCAGAAGGAAGCAACCCCGCTGACACCTTGATTGTGGACTTCTAACTTCCAGAGTTGGGACAATACATTTCTGTGGTGTAAGCCCCTCAGCTGGCCGTCCTTTGTTATGGCAGATGTTGTGGGGCACCGGTACAGGAAGGGTCAGGAGGACATCTGCAGCTTGGCTTCACTTATGGTCTCTGTTAACACCCTCCGTTGCCCTTTGGTGCCTCTGAGTAGTGCGCTCTGCCCCTTACCCTTGCTGACAAAGGACGGACAGGTCACGAGTTCAGAGCTACAGTGACTCTCTGGGCTAAGTGCTGAGATCCCCAGACTCGCTCATCCCTAAATGCCCAGCCAATACAAACCCCAGGAGTCTGAATTAAAGCCCTGGTTCCTAAAGTATGTTGTATAGATTATCAGTCCAAGGAGATCCTCTGAAAAAAAAGGGTTTTCTGGTAAAATTAATTTCAGAAAAACTGTATGTTATAGAGCTGTTTTTGAAAAACACCATGTATCTTAGCATATGAGGAAGCCTCCAAGAATTTCTAGAGTTAAGAAATGTGGTGTGCCTACTTTAAGCACATATTCTTCCAATTTATGTGACCACAGAACCTGTGTGCGTGTGTGTATGAAACACTTGTGTACATCCCCCAAAGTTGATGTTATATAGATATACTTTGAGAAATGCTGGCAGAAAAATCTTTCTTACATTCATTATATGGCTTTTTTGACTCAAGACATTTTATCAGTTGTGGATATGTTCACTTTCATCATACCTGTTTGGGTCAAATCCATGAGCATATCTTTGTTTTTTTTTTTCTTTTTTTTACAGTTTTATTGAAGTGAAATTGACGTACAATAAACCACACATATTTCAAGTATACAATTTAAGTTTCTACCTATGTGTTTTCCCATGAGACTAACACCACAATCAAGATAGTGAATGTATCCACCCTGAAAAACATGAGCATTTTTAATGTAATTGTAATCATAGTATCATATAATATGTTAAGTTGCACTGACCCTGTAGTTTTAGTTTTAGTTTAACACAGCCTGTAGTTTTAGGTCCTAGTAAGATAAATAACTCAATATTAAACCGTTCTTAGCCTCCAAAACTGGATGGGCCATTTTAATAGAATTTCTTATATAACAAAGCATAAAAAAAAGATGTGAAAAAGAGTACTTTGATATATTTAGATGACATGGGGACATCTGAGTCTGTTTCCTGCACTATATGCAAAAGCTAAATCTGTTTCATATTGCTATTGTGAGGACTAAAGATACTGAACAGTGTGCTGCTACTGCTGCTAAGTCACTCCAGTCGTGTCCGACTCTGTGTGACCCCATAGACAGCAGCCCACCAGGCTCCCCCGTCCCCGGGATTCTCCAGGCAAGAACACTGGAGTGGGTTGCCATTTCCTTCTCCAACGCATGAAAGTGAAAGTGAAATTGCTCAGTCTTGTCTGACCCTTAGCGACCCCATGAACTACAGCCTACCAGGCTCCTTCCAAGCAAGAGTACTGGAGTGGGTTGCCATTGCCTTCTCCCAACAGCGTAAAAGTGCCTAATTATGCCCGGCTCGGTGTAGGCACTTACTAAACCATTTCCTTCCTTCCCTTCCTGGTTCTTTAACCACTCCCATCCCTTCCTGGGGGTTGAGTGCAGATGCTAGATAGATGGTGATTGCTGTAGCTTGGGTCAAGGGCTGTCAGGTTCAAAGGTTGGGAAATGACCCAGATCATTGTATTGGAGCATTTCATTCAACAGAGTTCAGGTATTGGAATTGTTTTGGTTTTTCTCAATCCAATTAGAAAATGTTTTACCACAAGTTGGTGTTGGTGGGTTATTGATAGCAATGTGTATATGTAAGCAAGTGGGGCAGATCAGCAAGTGGAACTTTCCTGACTGTGGAGGAAAACTTGCCTTAGGTTTTAGGCATTTTTATAATTATTTTATAACAGTCACTGATAGTTAAAAGTCATATACATCTATTGAGTTCTCAAAACAGAAAATTGACTAATGTTGAACTCATTTTTAATTAAAATTATTCTTAGAATTAATTTCATCATTTTAATTCAGCTCACTTGACAGTTATCTGTACTCACTTTTGTTTTGAATTTTATATACATACTGTCTATATTTATATATATATACTAGTTATGTGTGTATATATAAATATGGGGAGCAGGGCACCCCACCCCTACTTTTGCCGGAAACCGGGCCGCGTTGGAGAAGGAAATGGCATATGTATTATGTGTTTTTAATTATACATTACTTATGTGTATTACTAAATGACTAGACCATTTATGGCTGAATAAGAGGAAGAAGAAAGTATCTAAGCCCAGAAACGTCACATGTTTATTTTAAGGCAGAAAAAGTTGGCCTGTGTTGGCTTGGACAGTATCTCATTATGGAGTCAGGGATCTGAAAGGGATATTAAATTAGAATCAAGCCTATCCTGGGTTGGTTAACCAATAAAAGTTGGGTTGACTGTTTACCAGTTAAACAGTGGGGGTACATCTGGAATTTATTTATTGATCTTTCATGAACTTTCTGTTTCAGCTTCCATTGCTTTGAATTGATACAGTTGTTTTTTTCCACTTTGTTTAATGGGCTGAATTTGTTTTTTACTTTTTCAGGAATTTTTTTTTCCCTAAGAATTTGGCAGTGCTTTCCAAAGTGTTTCCTTCTGCACTGCCTCCAAAACAAAATTATAAGCAGGTTGGCTTCTTCTGATGTAGTAGAAAGTAGTGTTTTTACTCTTCTGACTTATCTGCTAAGTTGCAACAGTTGTGTCCAACTCTGTGTGACCCCATAGACAGCAGCCCACCAGGCTCCTCTGTCCCTGGGATTCTCCAGGCAAGAATACTGGAGTGGGTTGCCATTTCCTTCTCTAATGCATGAAAGTGAAAAGTGAAAGTGAAGTCGCTCGGTCATGTCCACCTCTTCGCGACCCCATGGACTGCAGCCTACTAGGCTCCTCCGTCCATGGGATTTCCCAGGGATGAGTACTGGAGTGGGTTCTTCTGACTTATAAATGTGTCTGATTTGGAGTAAGTTTTAATGTTAGACCTCGAAAGATGAAAATTTGAGGTCTGCTCATTTCTCTTTAGCGCCTAAAGGATTATGTTGGCTGTTAGGAAAGTGTATGAACAGAACTGTGTGGCTACAAGCTTCCCTGAGAACAGTAATAAACAAATGAATGCCTGTGGTAGGGAACCTGCTCAGAGGGTTGAAGCTTCATGGATACTATCCAGTGACTCATCAACATTAGAGGGTTGCGCTAAATGCTGTGACAGTGTTCAGTGCTGGAGATGCAAAGATGAATAGGCTTGGAATAAAAGGCCTATTTTTTAAAGTATTAATATTTTTAATACTGAACTGTGAGACTTGTGGGCTTCACTGGTGGCTCAGTGGTAAAAAATCCATCTACCAGTGCAGGAAACTTGGGTTTGATTCCTGGGTTGGGAAAATTCCCTGAAGATGGAAATGGCAACCCAGTCCAGTATTCTTGCCTGGAGAATCCTATGGACAGAGGATTCTGGTAGGCTCCAGTCCATGGGGTTGCAAAGAGTTGGACACTAATTAGCAACTAAATGAGACCTTGTAAGTAAAATGATACAAAGCTAATTACCCAATTTTAAGTCTTTGAATTATTGCCTTTGGTGTGATATATGTCCTTGATTTCCCACCAGTGAATCCCAGAGGCAATTCCAGCAGGACACATCACCCATTTCTTAGCTTCTTTTTCTCTTTATCCACCTTTTGCTTTCTCTCCAGTCATCTTGGAATCCGGGGGAAATGAAGTAGTTCATCACGAGAAGCTGCAGGAGACTTCTGGGCCAGAGCCAGTTCTGTGCCTGGTGGCGCCGATCACACCTCCTGGGTGCCCTCTGAGAATGATGTGAGCTGAGCAGGTCTCTCTGGACTGTCCTTGCCTGACCCCACCTGACCAGTCAACTCTGTGCCTTGCCCAGCTCCCTTGGCTGCTGGCACTAAGACAACTTGAGACAGAAAAGGAGAGCTGGTTTTCCAAATATGGGCCCCAAATCCTTTCAGAGCTGTTCTCATGAGTAGTATGTGGGGAATCCCTGCTCTCAGCAGAAACGAGGAAGACTGTTGTCTGCACCATATTCGATACAGACACATTCCCAGACTGTAGGAGCCCCGAGGCTCAAGATGAAACACATTTGGAGATAGAAACGACTCAGTATGTTCTCTGGTCTTTTCAAATCTGTTTCATGGCCAGTATCCTCTAACTCTCTCCAGATTAGCTCGACAGTAACTTGCATCAGATGTAACTAACAGCAGAAAGTGGAATGAATGATCTTCATGATTGTTCATGTTTTGGGGTTTCCACTTGGAGATGGTGTGGATTTGGGACCTTTGGTTTCCTCATCCAGATAACCCTAATGAGCAACTACGGGCAAGCCACACTGCCCTCTCTGCTTTCATGTGAGTTCCTGTGAGGTTAGCAGCAGAGCTCTGGGTCAGGGAGCGAAGTTCTTCACTCCTGGAAGTTTTGGAAGCTTCAGCTTAGCTTGGAGTTTACTTGTTCCTGTGGATGTTTTTCCCGAAAGAGGAGTGGTGGGTGATGGCCAGTCAGGGAAGAATGTGTAGAACACTTAGCAAGTTCAAGTATCAGGATTAGAAATCTGTAAGATATACAGAATTCTAGAGTTTTAAAAATTCCATAATAGTCACTTTCATTGTGAATAACAGGGTATTTGTGTGCCAAATTAGGATTTAATGGCCCCGTTGCTGTGTTTCTGAAAGCACTTGGTGTGTGTGCCTGTATGCTGAGTCACTTCAGTCATGTCCCCTCTTTGCAACCCTATGGACTGAAGCCAGTCAGGCTCCTCTGTCCTTGGAATTTTCCAGGCAAGAATACTGGAGTGGGTTGCCATGCTCTCCCTCAGGGGGGATTTTCCCATCCCAAGGATCGAACCTGCATTGGCAGATAGGTTCTTTACCACTAGCGCCACTTGGGAAGCCCCAAGGCACTTGGTAAGTGCCTCTAATCCTCTATAGTAACCTGTATTGTTTTGGTTCTCATCAGACTTTGAGCTTTTTGGGGTCGGATGCTATGTCTCATTCATTTTTGTTCTTCCAAGCCCTAGAGCAATGTCAGGGTCATCAGATAAAATGTAGGATGTTCAGGGAAATTTGAATTTCAAATAAGTAACAACCAAATTTTGTTCTAAGTAGGTTAAATTTAAATAGTTAAATTTGAATAGTTATAGTTCCATTTGAATTTTAGATATGCAACAAATAATTTTTAGTATAAATATGTCCCCATGCAATATTCAGACTTAATTGGCCATCCTGTATTTTTATTTGCTAAATCAAACAATCCTATGTAATGTCCTTTACTTAGAACTATTTTTTAAACCCAAATAAGTATAATTCTATAATGTGACCCCAACTAAGGCAATTAAGGCTTGTAGTATGGGAATTGCAAATAGGAATAATCACCCTCCTTCACAAATAGCATTTGCGAAGATGAACCATTTCTTCTGCAACACCTGCATAGCCTTGATAACAGAAATAGGCAGTTAGGACCTGAATTAATGGATTTGCTAGTGCTTCTGGCCTTCTCTCAGCCAGGCCCTCCCAACCTAAGGTTTTTGTGGTAATAAAAAGCAGACATTTGGGGAGATTGTGCATATTAATTAATAAAATATTTGTCTGGTTTGTAGAACTGTGGTTAAGAGGTACTGGCCTCCTTCTCCCCTTCTGCCGTTTCTGTTCTTCTATGGAAAGCTCACCAGTGCTCCCTTTCCTTCTGAAAAGTTGTTTGTCACGCGAAGACACCGGGATTCTTGGCCCCCGGAGGAGAAGAATTCAATCCGGGGCCAGAGACGAGACTTGATCGCTCAGAGCTTTTGTGTAATAAAGTTTTATTAAAGTATAAAGGAGATAGAGAAAGCTTCTGACATAGGCGTCAGAAGGGGGTAGAAAGAGTACCCCCTTGCTAGTGTTAGCAATGAAGTTATATACTCTAAAGAATGTTTCAGGTTGTAAAGACCTAATTTACATTTTAAGATAACACTGTCTTCAGGCAGGATACATTATCATTGTATAATCCTAAGGAATGTGGAGAAAGAAAAAAAAGTTTGTCCTTTCTTCCTCCTTGAGAATTCCAGACCCCTCTCTCCTTGGGGATCCCTAGACTCCTTATCAATCTGCCTAGGACATAACTCTCTCACTTCTTACAAGATGGGGAGGGTCAGGCAGGTAGGAGCTTGTCATCTGTTGAGCTGGAGGGAGATAACTTCATGGAGTTGCTTCATGAGTGCATATATGTGGATCAGTGTGTGTCCAGGATGTAACTAATAAGCATGTGCTGTGTGTGTGCGTGCTCAGTCATGTCTGACTCTTTGGGACCACATGGACTGTAGCCTGCCAGGCTCCTCTGTCCATGGAATTTCCCAGGCAAGAATACTGGAGTAGATTGCCATTTCCTTCTCTAGGGGATCTTCCTAACACAGGGATCAAACCCTCTTTTATGTCTCCTGCAGGTGGGTTCTTTACCACTGAGCCACCTGGGAAAAAAATTAGCACGAGTGGGTGGTAAATCCCCATTTTTATTTTTTTTTTTGCTGATTTCTTTTTTTTTTTAATTTTTCATTTATTTTTTAAAAAAATTTATTTATTTTTTTATACCAAAACATCTTGTATTGGGATATAGCCAATTAACAATATGATAGTTTCAAGTGAACAGTTAAGGGATTTAGTCATGCATATACATGTATCCATTCTTCCCCAATCCCCCCTCCCATTCAGGTTGACACATAACATTGAAGAGAGTTCCATGTGCTATATAATAGGTTTTTGTTGGTTATCCATTTTAAATATAGCAGTGTGTACATGACCTTCTCCAGATCAGATCAGATCAGTCGCTCAGTTGTGTCCGACTCTTTGCGACCCCAATAACTGCAGCACACCAGGCCTCCCTGTCCATCACCAACTCCCGGAGGTCACTCAGACTCACATCCATCGAGTCAGTGATGCCATCCAGCCATCTCATCCTCTGTCGTCCCCTTCTCCGACTGCCCCCAATCCCTCCCAGCATCAGGGTCTTCTCCAATGAGTCAACTCTTCGCATGAGGTGGCCAAAATACTGCAGTTTCAGCTTTAGCATCATTCCTTCCAAAGAAATCCCAGGGCTGATCTCCTTCAGAATGGACCGGTTGGATCTCCTTGCAATCCAAGGGACTCTCAAGAGTCTTCTCCAACACCACAGTTCAAAAGCATCAATTCTTCTCCAAGTCCTTAACTATTCCTTCCCCACTGGGCAACCATGAGTTCATTATCTGAGCCTGTGAGTCTCTATCTTATAAGTAAGTTCATTTGTATCGTTTCTTTTTAGATTCCACATATAAGGGGTGTCATATGATATTTCTCCTTCTCTGTCTGACTCAGTGTGACATTCTCTAGGTCCATCCATGTTGCTGCCAGTGGCGTTATTTCATTCTTTTTAATGGCTGAGTAATATTCCATTGTATGTATGTACCACATCTTTTTTATCCGTTTCTCTGTCAACGGACATTTAGGCTGTTTTCATGTCTTGGCCATTGTAAGCAGTGCTGCAATGAACATTGGGGTGCATGTATCTTTTGGGGCCATGTTTTTCTCTAGATGCATGTCCAGGAGTGGGATTCCAGAGCCTCATGGCACCTCTGGTTTTACTTTTTTAAGGAACCTCCATACTGTTCTCCATAGTGGTTGTGCCAATTCACATTCCCACCAACAGTTCGAGAGGGTTCCCTTCTCTCCCCATCCTCTCCAGCATTTGTCGTTTGTGGATTTTTTGGTGATAGCCATTCTGACTGGTGTGAGGTGATATCTTATTGTAGTTTTGATTTGCATTTCTCTAATAACTAGTGATTTTGAACATCTTTTCATGTGCCTATTGGCCATCTGTATGTCCTGAATGGAGAAATGTCCATTCAGGTCCTCTGCCCATTTTTTGAGTGGGTTGTTTGTTTTGATGCTATTAAGTATCATAAGCTGTTTTTTTTTTTTTTTTTTTTTTAATTCTGGAGACTAATCCCTTATCAGTCACATCATTTTCAAATATTTTCTCCCAATCTGTGGGTTGTCTTTTGTTTATTGTTTCCTTTGCTGTGCAAAACCTTTTCAGTTTACATACATCCCATTATTCTGGGACATGGATTAAAAAAGAGTTTGGTGTGATGTATGTCAGAGAGTGTTCTGCCTGTTTTCCTCTAAGATTTTTATAGTGTCTGGTCTAACATCTACATCTTTAATCCATTTTGAGCTTATTTTTGTGTACGGAGTTAAGGAATGGTCTAATTTCATTCTTTTACATCTGGCTGTCCACTTTTCCCAGCACCATTTGTTGAAGAGACTGTCTTTCCAACATTGTGTAGTCTTGATTCCTTTGTCATAGATTAATTGACTATAGGTGCATGGGCTTATTTCAGGGTTTTTTTTTTTTTATCCTTTTCCATTGATCTCTCTATATATTTTTTGTGCCAGCACCATACTGTTTTGATGACTGTAGCTTTGTAGTATAGTCTGAAATCAGGGAGCCTGATTCCTCCAGCTCCATTTTTCTTCTTCAAGATTGCTTTGTCTATTCACGGTCTTATGTGTTTCCATACAAATTTTGAGATTTTTTTTGTCCTAGTTCTGTGAAAAATGCCATTGGTAACTTGACAGGGATTGAGCTGAATCTTTAGATTGCCTTGGGTAGTTGTAGTCATTTTGACAATATAGATTCTTTCAATTCACAAACATGGTATCTTTCCTTCCATTTATGTCTTTTTTGATTCCTTTTATCAGCATCTTATAGTATTTGGAGTACAGGTCTTTTGTCTCCTGAGGTAGGTTTATTTCTAGGTATTTTTTTCTTTTTGATGCAATGGTAAATGGAATTGCTTCTTGAATTTCTCTTTCTGATTTTTTGTTGTTAGTGTATAGTAAGAAATGCAGCAGACTTATGTGTATTACTTTTGTAACCTTCAACTTTACCAAATTCATTGATGAGTTCTAGTAGTTTTCTGGAAGCATCTAGGATCTATGTATAGTATCATGTCATCTGCAAACAGTGACAGATTAACTTCTTTCTTTTCCAGTTTGGATTCCCTTCATTTTGTTCTATGATTGCTGTAGTTAGGACTTCCAAAACTATATTGAATAAAAATTTTCTTTTTTTTTTTTTTTTTTTGAGGGGAACTTGGAAGGGGGGGGGGGTGGGGGGGTTCCGTCTTGGGGGGGAAAAAAGAAAAAGAAAGAAAAAATATCTCTCCCCCCTTTTGAGAGATTTTTTTAAATAAATAGAGAGATTGTTTTTTAAAAAATCTTTTCTTTTATGTGATGATAATATGATTTTTTTTTTTTTTTAATTTTTTTTGTGGTGTGTAATAAATATATTTATTTAGATATATAAAAAAATCCTCGCCCGGCAGGAATGAAACCCAATTAATCATCTTTTTATTTATTTTTTTTTAATCAAGAATCTCTTTTATTGATTATCATAAACATTACAAACATCTAATATGAACAAATTGTAACATGACAGTGATTAGTTTGAACAATTAATACATTTCAGATATAATATTATATATATTTCAATGTTATTCTCCCCAATCATCCCACCCTCTCCCGGTCCCAGAGTCCAAAGTCTGGTCTATACATCAGTGTCTCTTTTGCTGTCTCGTAAATAGGGTTATTTTTACCATTTTTCTAAATTCCATATATATGCGTTAGTATGCTGTATTTGTGTTTTTGTTTCTGGCTTACTTCACTCTGTATAATAGGCTCCAGTTCCATCCACCTCCTTAGAACTGATTCAAATGTATTCTTTTTAATGGCTGAGTAATACTCCATTGTGTATATGTACCACCGCTTGCTTATCCATTCATCTGTGGATGGACATCTAGGTTGCTTCCACGTTCTGGCTATTGCAAACAGTGCTGCTATGAACATTGGGGTACACGTGTCTGTTTCAATTCTGGTTTTCTCAGTGTGTATGCCCAGCAGTGGGATTGCTGGATCATAAGGCAGTTCTATTCCCAGTTTTTTGAGGAATCTCCAGACTGTTCTCCATAGTGGCTGTACCACTTTGCATTCCCACCAACAGTGCAAGAGGGTTCCCTTCTCTCCGCACCCTCTGCAGCATTTATTGCTTGTGGACTTTTGGATAGCAGCCATTCTGATTGGCGTGAAATGGTATCTCATAGTGGTTTTGATTTGCATTTCTCTGATAATGAGTGATGTTGAGCATCTTTTCATGTGTTTGTTAGCCATCTGTATGTCTTCTTTGGAGAAATGTCTATTTAGTTCTTTGGCCCATTTTTTGATTGGGTCATTTATTTTTCTGGAATTGAGCTGTAGAAGTTGCTTGTATATTTTTGAGATTAGTTGTTTGTCAGTTGCTTCATTTGCCATTATTTTCTCCCATTCTGAAGGCTGTCTTTTCACCTTGCTTATAGCTTCCTTTGTTGTGCAGAAGCTTTTAAGTTTGATTAGGTCCCATTTGTCCATTTTTTATTTTATTTCCGATATTCTGGGAGGTGGGTCATGGAGGATCCCGCTGTGATGTAAGTCAGAGAGTGTTTTGCCTATGTTTTCCTCTAGGAGTTTTATGGTTTCTGGTCTTATATTTAGCTCTTTAATCCATTTTGAGTTTATTTTTGTGTATGGTGTTAGAAAGTGTTCTAGTTTCATTCTTTTACAAGTGTTTGACCAGTTTTCCCAGCACCACTTGTTAAAGAGATTGTCTTTAATCCATTGTATATTCTTGCCTCCTTTGTCAAAGATAAGGTGACCATATGTGCGTGGATTTATCTCTGGGCTTTGCCATTTACTTTGTTGTTTTGGGTTTGAATTTATATATCCTTTTTGTGTTTCCTGTCTAGAGAATGTCCTTTAGTATTTGTTGGAGAGCTGGTTTGGTGGTGCTGAATTCTCTCAGCTTTTGCTTGTCTGTAAAGGTTTTGATTTCTCCTTCATATTTGAATGAGATCCTTGCTGGGTACAATAATCTGGGCTGTAGGTTCTTTTCTTTCATCACTTTAAGTATGTCTTGCCATTCCCTCCTGGCTTGGAGAGTTTCTATTGAAAGATCAGCTGTTATCCTTATAGGAATTCCCTTGTGTGTTATTTGTTGTTTTTCCCTTGCTGCTTTTAATGTTTGTTCTTTGTGTTTGATCTTTGTTAATTTAATTAATATGTGTCTTGGGGTGTTTCGCCTTGGGTTTATCCTATTTGGGACTCCTGGGTTTCTTGGACTTGAGTGATTATTTCCTTCCCTATTTTAGGGAAGTTTTCAACTATTATCTCCTCTAGTATCTTCTCATGGTCTTTATTTTTGTCTTCTTCTTCTGGGACTCCTATGATTCGAATATTGTAACGTTTAAAATTGTCCTGGAGGTCTCTGAGATTGTCCTCATTTCTTTTAATTCGTTTTTCTTTTTTCTCCTCTGATTCATTTAATTCTGCCATTCTATCTTCTAATTTGCTAATTCTATCTTCTGCCTCTGTTATTCTACTATTTGTTGCCTCCAGAGTGTTTTGGATCTCATTTATTGCATTATTCATTATATATTGACTCTTTTTTATTTCTTCTAGGTCCTTGTTAAATCTTTCTTGCATCTTCTCAATGCTTTTCTCCAGGCTATTTATCCATGATTCCATTTTGCTTTCCAGATTTTGGATTAATTTCACTATCATTATTCGGAATTCTTTTATCAGGTAGGTTCGCTATTTCTTCCTCTTTTGTTTGGTTTGGTGGGCATTTATCCTGTTCCTTTACCTGCTGGGAATTCTTCTGTCTCTTCATCTTGTTTAAATTGCTGAGTTTGGGGTGTCTTTACTGTATTCTGGTAGTCTGTGGAGTTCTCTTTATTGTGGCGTTTCTGCACTATATGTGGGTTTGTACCGGTGGCTTGTCAAGGTTTCTTGTTTATGGAAGCTTGTATCGGTGTTCTGGTGGGTGGAGCTGGATTTCTTTTCTCTGGGGTGCAGTGGAGTGTCTAGTAGTGAGTTATGAGATGTCTATGATTTTGGGGTCGCTTTGTGTAGCCTGTGTATTGGAGCTCAGGGCTGTGTTCTTGTTTTTCTGGAGAATTTGCTTGGTATGTCTTGTCATGGAACTTGCTGGTCTTTGTGTGATGCTTGGTTTCAGTGTAGGTATGGAGGCTTTTGATGAGCTCCTGTCAATTAATGTTTCGTGGGATCAGGGTATGGACTTAAGCCTCCAGTTTCCAGTTATCAGTCTTATTTTTACAGTAGTCTCAAAAACTTCTTCTTCTATAATGCATTCCACAACTGGACCACTCAGAGATGTTCACGGAGTTATACAGAGAAGGAAAAAGGGAGGAAGGAGACAGAGGTGGTCAGGAGGATAAAAGGAGGGAGTGTGAAGGAGAGAGACAGATCTAGTCAGTAATCAGTAAAGAAAAGAAAAAAGGAAAGGAAAAAAGCAAAGGACAAAAAGGAAAAAAGACAAAAAAAACAGGGTCGCAAAAGTTATATCTAAACGTGGAGATTAAAGAAGTACTAGAGGATAAAAAAAAAAAAAAAAGAAACAAAACAAAACAAACAACAAAAAAAAAAGGGGAAAAAAAATTTTTTGTTTTCCTTTTTCCAATTAAAAAATAATAAAAGTTTAAAAAGATATATATTAAAAAAAGAAAAAAAAAGGAAATAATGATGGTAAAAATAGTAACAATATATATAAGAGTTTCTCTATTATTGTTGTGGGTTCAGTTCATTTTCGGCTAGTTCCTTGTTCCGGCTTAAATTTCTCAAGATCTATAGGCCCCTTTCTCTGTAGTTGGTCTGTATAGTCCTTTGTTCTGTGCACGGTTCGGCGGTGTTCTGGGCCAAGGCCAGCCACTCGTGTGGTCGGCGCTGCACAATCTGGACTGCCAGCCCAAACTACTCCGATTAGGCAGCACTCCAGACAATCAGGCCAATGCAGTCTGCGCCGCGGCCCGCAAAGGGGGAGGGGCCAGCGAGGGGGTGGCTCGCACGGGAATGGCGGGCGGGTGGGGGAGGGGGGTGGGGTGGCCCTCGTGGGAGCCGCTGGCACAGCGGGCAGGGGCACGCCTGCGCAGGAGCAGCTGCGGCCCACGCGGGAGCGGCCGGCGGGGAAGTGTCCAGCGGGGGAGAGTCCGGCCGGAGAGCGTCCCTCGGGGGAGCGGTCGGCAGGGGAGTGACCCCCGTGGGAGCGGCCCGCGGCGTCTCCCTGCCCAGCCCCGGCACGCCAATGGCAGATGCGGGCGTTTGCGGCGATGCTTCTCCGCTGCAGAAGTTACCGCAGGGCCCGCAGTCTGTGGGTTCTAATTGCTCAACTGTTCTCCTCCCTGTTATGATAGTCTCCGTGTTTCCCAGGTTCGGCGCAGATTCCGCAGGGAGAGTGTTTCCTGGTGTTTGGAAACTTCTCTTTTTAAGACTCCCTTCCCCGGACAGAGGTCCGCCTCTCCCTCTTTGTCTCTCTCTGGCTTCTATATTCTTTCCTACCTCCTTTAGAAGGCAGTGAGTTGCTTTTCTGGGTGTCCGACGTCCTCCGCCAGCACTCCGAAGCTGTTTGTGGAATTTACTCGGCGCCCAGATGTCCCTTTGATGAATTTGTGGAGGAGAGAGCGTATTCCCCGTCCTAATCCTCCGCCATCTTAACCGGAAGTGTCCTTGATCATCTTTTTAATGTATAGTTGGATACAAATTGCTAATATTTTGTTAAGGGTTTTTGCATCTGTATTTATCAGTGATATTGGTCTGTAATTTTCTTTTTTGTGGTATCTTTGGTTTTGGTATCAGGGTGATGGTGGCCTCATAAAATGAGTTGAGAAGTTTTCCTTCCTCTGTGATTTTTTGGGAAGAGTTTCAAAGGATAGGTGTTAACTCTTCTCTAAATGTTTGATAAAATTCTCCTGTGAAGCCATCAGGTTCTGGACTTTTGTTTGTTGGGAGGTTTCTAATCACAGTTTCCGTTTTTGTGCTTGTGATTGGTCTGTTCATATTTTTTTTTTTCCTCCTTCAGTGCAGGGAGACTGTACCTGAGAAATTGTCCATTTCTTCCAGGTTGTCCATTTTATTGGCATACAGTTGTTCTTAGTAATCTTTTAGGATTCTTGGTGTTTCTGTGGAGTCAGTTGTAACTTCTTTTTCATTTCTAATTTTACTGATTTGCATCCTTTCTCTTTTTTTCTTGATGAGTCTGACTAAAGGTTTATCAATCTTGTTTATCTTTGCAAAGAATCAGCTTTTAGTTTGATTGATCTTTGCCATTGCTTTCTTTGTCTCTATTTTATTTATTTCTGCCCTGATCTTTATGATTTCCTTCCTTCTAAAAAAACCTTTAGGTTTTGTTTGTTCTTCTTTCTCTAGAGGTTTTAGGTGTAAAGTTACATTGTTTGAGATTTTTCTTGTTTCTTGAGATAAGATTGTATTGCTATAAACTTCCCTCTTAGAACTGCTTTTGCTGCATCTGTAAGTTTTGGACTGTTGTACTTTCGTTTTCATTTGTCTCTAGATCTGATAGAGTGCCTGATGAACTATGGAATGAGGTTCGTGACATTGTACAGGAGACAGGGATCAAGACCATCCCCATGGAAAAGAAATGCAAAAAAGCAAAATGGCTGTCTGGGGAGGCCTTACAAATAGCTGTGAAAAGAAGAGAAGCGAAAAGCAAAGGAGAAAAGGAAAGATATAAGCATCTGAATGCAGAGTTCCAAAGAATAGCAAGAAGAGATAAGAAAGCCTTCTTCAGCAATCAATGCAAAGAAATAGAGGAAAAAAACAGAATGGGAAAGACTAGGATCTCTTCAAGAAAATCAGAGATACCAAAGGAACATTTCATGCAAAGATGGGCTCAATAAAGGACAGAAATGGTATGGACCTAACAGAAGCAGAAGATATTAAGAAGAGGTGGCAAGAATACACGGAAGAACTGTACAAAAAAGAGCTTCACGACCCAGATAATCACGATGGTGTGATCACTGACCTAGAGCCAGACATCCTGGAATGTGAAGTCAAGTGGGCCTTAGAAAGCATCACTACGAACAAAGCTAGTGGAGGTGATGGAATTCCAGTGGAGCTATTCCAAATCCTGAAAGATGATGCTGTGAAAGTGCTACACTCAATATGCCAGCAAATTTGGAAAACTCAGCAGTGGCCACAGGACTGGAAAAGGTCAGTTTTCATTCCAATCCCAAAGAAAGGCGATGCCAAAGAATGCGCAAACTACCGCACAATTGCACTCATCTCACACGCTAGTAAAGTAATGCTCAAAATTCTCCAAGCCAGGCTTCAGCAATATGTGAACCATGAACTTCCTGATGTGCAAGCTGGTTTTAGAAAAGGCAGAGGAACCAGAGATCAAATTGCCAACATCCGCTGGATCATGGAAAAAGCAAGAGAGTTCCAGAAAAACATCTATTTCTGCTTTATTGACTATGCCAAAGCCTTTGACTGTGTGGATCACAATAAACTGTGGAAAATTCTGAAAGAGATGGGAATACAAGACCACCTGACCTGCCTCTTGAGAAATTTGTATGCAGGTCAGGAAGCAATAGTTAGAACTGAACGTGGAACAACAGACTGGTTCCAAATAGGAAAAGGAGTACATCAAGGCTGTATATTATCACCCTATTTATTTAACTTCTATGCAGAGTACATCATGAGAAACGCTGGAATGGAAGAAACACAAGTTGGAATCAAGATTGCTGGGAGAAATATCAATAACCTCAGATATGCAGATGACACCACCCTTATGGCAGAAAGTAAAGAGGAACTCAAAAGCCTCTTGATGAAGGTGAAAGTGGAGAGTGAAAAAGTTGGCTTAAAGCTCAACATTCAGAAAACGAAGATCATGGCATGTGGTCCCATCACTTTATGGGAAATAGACGGGGAACAGTGTCAGACTTTCTTTTTCTGGGCTCCAAAATCACTGCAGATGGTGACTGCAGCCATGAAATTAAAAGACACTTACTCCTTGCAAGGAAAGTTATGACCAACCTAGATCACATATTCAAAAGTAGAGACATTACTTTGCCAACAAAGGTTCGCCTAGTCAAGGCTATGGTCTTTCCTGTGGTCATGTATGGATGTGAGAGCTGGACTGTGAAGAAGGCTGAGCACTGAAGAATTGATGCTTTTGAACTGTGGTGTTGGGGAAGACTCTTGAGAGTCCCTTGGATTGCAAGGAGATCCAACCAGTCCATTCTGAAGGAGATCAGCCCTGGGATTTCTTTGGGTGGAATGATGCTAAAGCTGAAACTCCAGTCAGTACTTTGGCTACCTCATGCGAAGAGTTGACTCATTGGAGAAGACTCTGATACTGGGAGGGATTGTGGGCAGGAGGAGAAGGGGACGACAGAGGATGAGATGGCTGGATGGCATCACTGACTCGATGGATGTGAGTCTGAGTGACCTCTGGAAGTTGGTGATGGACAGGGAGGCCTGGCGTGCTGCGATTCATGGGGTAGCTAAGAGTCGGACACGACTGAGCGACTGATCTGATCTGATCTGATTTTTTAATTTCTCCTTTGAGTTCTTCAGTGATCCAGCGGTGGTTTAGTAGTATATTGTTTAGCCATCACATGTTTGTGCTTCTTAGAGTTTTTATCTTTTAGTCTATTTCTAAACTTATAGTGTTGTGATCAGAAAAGATGCTTGATGTTATTTTGATTTTCTCAAATTTACCAAGGCTCACCTTGTGATCCAGCATGTGGTCAGTCCTGGAGAGTGTTCCCTGTGCCCTTGATAAAAATGTGTAATCTGCTGCTTTTGGATGGAATGCTCTATAAATATGAGTTAAGTCCAGCTCGTTTAAAGTGTTATTTAAGGCCTGTGTTTCCTTATTGATTTTCTATGTGGATGATCCGTTCATTGATGAAAGTGGGGTCTTAAAGTCCCCCACTATTATTGTGTTCCTGTCGATTTTCCCCTTTGTTTGTAGTATTTGCCTTACATATTGAGGTGCTCCTATGTTGGGTGCATATATATTTATAATTGTTACAGTTGCTTTTTGGATTGAACCCTTGATCATTATGTAGTGTCCTTCTTTGTCTCTTATAACAGTCTTTGTTTTAAAGTCTGTTTTGTCTGATATGAGTATTGCTACTCCAGCTTTCATATGATTTCCATTTGTGTGAAATACCTTCTCCCATCACCTTACTTGCAGTCTGAAGTGTCTGTAGGTACGAAGTGGGTCTCTTGTAGACAGTATACATATGGGTCTTGTTTTTGTATCCACTCAGCCAGTCAGTGTCTTTTGGTTCGTGCATTTAATCCATTTACGTTTAAAGCTAATTATTGACATGTATGCTCCTATTACCATTTTGTTAATTGTTTAGGATTTATTTTTTGTAGATCTTTTCCTTCTCTTGTATTTCCTACCTAGGGAAGTTCCTTTAGCATTTGTTGTAAAACTGGTTTAGTGGTGCTGAATTCTAAATTTTGCTTGTCTAGAATGCTTTTGATTTCTCCATCACATCTGAATAAGAGTCTTGCTGGATAGAATATTCTTGGTTGTAGATTCTTCCCCTTTATCACTTGAAATAGATCAAGACATTGCTTTCTGGCTTATAGAGTTTCTGTTGAGAAATCGGCTAATAACTTTATGGGTTTTCCCATCATGTTGGTCTTTTTTCCCTTGTTGCTTTTAATAATTTTATCTTTGTCTTTTTGTCAGTTTGATTACCATATGTCTCAGTGGGTTTTATTAGATTTATCCTGCCTGGGACTCTCTGTGCTTCCTGGACATGGTTGACTATTTCCTTTCCTCTGCTGGGGAAGTTTTCAGTTATTATCTCTTAAAATATTTTCTTGGGTCCTTTCTCTCTCCCTTTTCTCCTTCTGGGACCCTTATAATGTGAATATTGGTGCATTTAATGTTGTCCTTGAGGTCTGTTAGGCTGTCTTCATTTCTTTTCATTCTTTTTTCTATATTCTGTTTTGTAACATTAATTTCCACCATTCTGTCTTCCAGGTCACTTATCTCTTCTTCTGCCTCAGTTATTTTGCTATTGATTCCTTCTAGTGTATTGTTCTTGAAGAGATCTTTAGTCTTTCCCATTCTGTTGTTTTCCTCTATTTCTTTGCATTGATTGCTGAGGAAGGCTTTCTTTTCTCTCCTTGCTATTCTTTGGAACTCTGCTTTCAGATGCTTATATCTTTCCTTTTCTCCTTTGCTTTTTGCTTCTTGCACTGAAGAATTGATGCTTTTGAACTGTGGTGTTGGAGAAGACTCTTGAGAGTCCCTTGGACTGCAAGGAGATCCAACCAATCCATCCTCAAGGAGATCAGTCCTGGGTGTTCATTGGAGGGATTGATGTTGAAGCTCAAACTCCACTACTTTGGCCACCTCATGCGAAGAGTTGACTCATTGGAAAAGACTCTGATGCTGGGAGGGATTGGGGGTAGGAGGAGAAGGGGATGACAAAGGATGAGATGGCTGGATGCCATCACTGACTTGATTGGACATGAGTTTGAGTGAACTCTGGGAGTTGGTGATGGACAGGGAGGCCTGGCATGCTACGATTCATGAGGTCACAAAGAGTCGGACACGACTGAGCAACTGAACTGAACTGAGTGTATTGTTCATCTCTGTTTGTTCTATAGTTCTTCTAGGTTCTGGTAAACATTTCTTGCATCTTCTCAATCTTTTCCTTCATTCTTTTTCTGAGATCCTGAATTATCTTCACTATTGGTATTCTGAATCCTTTTTCTGGGAGGTTGCCTATCTCCACTTCATTTAGTTGTTTTTCTGGGGTAAATCCCCATTTTTATAGTTGGGAAAAGAAGAGCAGGTATGGGTGAAATTGGATCCTTGATAACAGATACATAGTCTCAGTCAGACAGTTACTGATGCCAAGGATAGAGTTAGGACCTCCTGCCTCCTTCTGGTTAAATGGGATTTTTTAGGTTATCCTCCCATCCACAAAGTAAGATTCTGATAGGTCTGGGTATAAACGTTTTTTGTGGAAATATAATTGTTATATCTTCTGACCTAAAGTATTTGGAAGTTGAGGACTCATGCCCTTCTTGCTGCAGCTTGTAAACTTGACTCATTAGGGCTGAAAGCAATTATAGCCTACTATAAGAAAATGTTTAACAGACTTTGTTCTGCTGTCAGCCAAATTAGAGCTGTGCCTGGTGGGGATGCTGTGTTGGCTCTACCCTATTAGGGAAAGCAAAAATAGAAAGCTTTTTCTCTAGACTTGAGAACCAAATCGATGTATAGTTATTAAAAGCAACAGTGGCAAATGGCCATGGCAGTTGGAATCTCAGCCTTAATGAAGGGTGATCGTGTCCTGAGAACACAGAATTTGCAAAGAAACAAAACACTCCCATTAGTTTTGAAGCCATGGAGACTCACAGATGCTATGTTGAAAACTGTGTGTGGTGTGTTTTCAGTAGTCATGCAAATGACTTATGTAACATACCAGGCACTCCTGAAATCTCAGCTCTCTGAAAGAAAGGATAGTGGGGGACGGGGGTTTGTGGGTCACATGGTTGTTGGAGCTGGCTGTCCTGGACAGGAAGCTGGCAACCCACCCTCACTGCCTGCATCTCCAAAACTGAGCTCTATGAAGGTGTTTCTGAAGAACATTCAGCCCTAGGTAGAGGTCTTGATGACCTGGAATTTACACTTAAGTTTCCACTTTACTCAGAGAAAACATTTTCTTTCCATCAGCAAGGACTTAACTGGGAATGGATGATAGGGCATTCTGGAAGTCTCACAGGTTCAGGAACCTTCATTTTTATGGGAGGCCTTGAAACTTCCTATTTTCCATTTACCTTAGTTTTAACATTACTGCCAGTGTTTCGCTCAGATTAACTTCCTGCATTTGTTTTTATCTTAAGCACATTCTTTGGTTAAAGTGTTATTAAGTGAATGGAAGGAGAAAAATAAGGTAGGAGGAAGGGGTCTGCTGTTAAAGAACAGTCTTGTTTCCAGTTATGTTTGCAACAGTGGCTAAGTGCTTTCCAATTGCTATTCCCTGGTTCTTTCAGAATGCATTAAAACTCCATTATTTTTTTTTAAGAATGTGGTTAAACTTCAGGTGGCAGCTGCACACAGTTTGCAGAGGCCCTTTGTTGGAATGCCGACCTCATTTTTAAGGGTTCACCTGCACCTATGTATCGTGGGGTGCTTGTTTGCTGACTGTTCATCTTGTCCCCTTATGCCCATAGTCCTCAGCTGCCAGCATACTACTCATTTCAGGGCTGGAAACTGGGCAAATATTAAGTGCCAGAAGAATACTACATATCAATATTTGGGATCAGATAATAAATCTAGTTCCTATTAATCAGATAGCCAAGTCAAGATCTTAGCACAAATGGAGACTTCAGTGCAGAATCTTGTCATTAACTCTGGGTGAGACATCTGGGCTCTGAAGTACAGAGGTTCTCTGTAAGGAAAAGCTGATTGGCTGGAGGTGACTGGTTCCAAGGATGATTTCATAAACAAACTGTTGATAGAGCTGTGGGGTGTGTATGGAACCTGCTGGAGGACGGGTGGCTAGTTGGGAGCCAGTCAGGGAAGGAGAAGAGTTTGCTGAGATCACATGAGTGGTGAAGGGCCCCGTGGGTTGATGTATAGTGTGAGGGCATGGAATTCAGGGCCTTCCGGTGTTATTTCTACTAATAAACTCTGTGGCTTTGAACATCTCAACTCTCCAGTCCTGTCTCCTAATCTTTAAAATGAGCAGCTGGATTAAATTACCTTTAAAGTCCCTTCCAGGTTAAAAATTCTGCTCTCACTTGGAAATATACTGTTGTAAAAATATCGGCACTACAGTCTACTTTTCTAATATGGGAAGTATTTTCAGGTTTTATGTGTGAGTGTGTGTGTGTTAGTGGCAGATTCTTTACTGAGGTTGAGTGTCAGCAAAAATTACTATTGTTAATATTTTATAAAAGTATAAAGTGGGAAATTATTCATGTATATTGTCACATCTGGGTTTAGCTATTTGTGTTTAAGTTAATGGAAGAGAACTTTAAGTGACTGTTAACCTTTACCAAGGTGTGCAGCTCAGAGTTAATAGTGTGTAAGATCACTGCAGATGGTGATTGCAGCCATGAAATTAAAAGACTCTTACTCCTTGCAAGGAAAGTTATGACCAACCTAGATAGCATATTCAAAAGCAGAGACATTGCTTTGCCAACAAAGGTTCGTCTAGTCAAGGCTATGGCTTTTCCAGTGGTCACGTATGGATGTTAGAGTTGGACTGTGAAGAAAGCTGAGCGCTGAAGAATTGATGCTTTTGAACTGTGGTGTTGGAGAAGACTCTTGAGAGTCCCTTGGACTGCAAGGAGATCCAACCAGTCCATTCTGAAGGAGATCAGCCCTGGGATTTCTTTGGAAGGAATGATGCTAAAGCTGAAACTCCAGTACTTTGGCCACCTCATGCAAAGAGTTGACTCATTGGAAAAGACTCTGATGCTGGGAGGGATTGGGGGCAGGAGGAGAAGGGGACGACAGAGGATGAGATGGCTGGATGGCATCACTGACTTGATGGACGTGAGTCTGAGTGAACTCTGGGAGTTGGTGACAGACAGGGAGGCCTGATGTACTGCAGTTCATGGGGTTGCAAAGAGTCAGACACAACTGAGTAACTGAACTGAAGAGCTAACTAGTTTACCAGCTAGTTGCCACAGGAGTTACAAGTTTACAATCTGATTTTTAGTTTTTGTAGCCCACACCTAGTCAAGAATAGATATTTCATGTAAATCATCTTCATAAGCACAGGCATACAGGATTAGCTTTTCAGTGTTGCTCAAGACTAAGATATCAGACTTCCTGTTAGATTGAAGTAATTTAATTTCCTTTGCTTTTCCAAAAATGTCTACCATCCTGAGAAAATCTAGTGGCTTCTTCAGAGACCTGCCTGCTTTCTGTCTCAGGGTATTTAAGGCAAGTGAATTTTCTCAAGATGGAATTTTTCCTGGATCACACCAAGCAATCAGGGCTTTGAGCCATATACCACCTCCTTGGAGAGAAAGGGAAAGGAGAGAACTTTCACCCTTGCTACAAAATAAAGCTTATCTGCCCCTACCTGTGTGCAGTTTTAAAAAAGAAATAGTTCATTTATACAAAAGCCTAGTGCCCTTGACCATGATAAAGCAGCAATTAGGCTGCTCATTTTGTGTCCAGGAGACACAGATGCACTTAACAGTCTATGGAAGACTCTTTCGGTACCAGATTTGGGCTGAATTCTGAGGCATCTATATATAGATCGATCGATATCTATATCTTTTATGTGTCCCTGGAGGGGCAAATGGTAACCCACTCTAGTATTCTTTCCTGGAGAATCCCATGGACAGAGGCACCTGGTTGGCTACAACCTAGTTCATGGGGTCACAAAGAGTCACACATGACTGAGCACAGGGTACATCCTTTATGTGTATTATATTTTATATCCTTTATATTATATATATATAGTGTATATCCTTTATGTTATGTATCTTTTATATATTATATGTGTATAATATAGATATCTTCTCTCTATATTATATATATCCCTTATATATTTATTAATATTATCTATATATACAACTAGAATATAAAAATGAGAAAATATGTAAAATACTATATCATATTAGTAATATGTACTACTATCTATTATGATACTATATTGGTGTGTCATAGTAATAAATATTACTGATGTAAAATTACATATACATCTGTAGGCATATATAGATACATACACACATACATATGTAGGTGCAAGAAGGAATAAAAGTGACCTGCAAACTTTCAGAGTTGTTTCAGAGTGCTGTTCTTTCAGCTGCATATCTTTTCCATGATATTTAGGAAGGATATACTAAGTTCAATCAGTTCACAGTTTAAGAGGAAAATAAGTGTAATGGTGCTTTGAAATCAGAAGTAAGTCTCCGTCCCACTTTCAGAAAAATAAAAGGGTTGTTTGATTTAACCACAGTTTTCCTAACTAGGGAGAAATGCACACTGCACAGAGTTTGATAAAAGTTGTTATGTGG
This sequence comes from Tragelaphus eurycerus, assembly GCA_935064755.1. Lineage (NCBI taxonomy): Eukaryota > Metazoa > Chordata > Mammalia > Artiodactyla > Bovidae > Tragelaphus > Tragelaphus eurycerus. Next base: position 1,022,141 of record CAKXYN010000034.1, on the reverse strand, counting down.
ACATTTAATTTTTTATGTTAAGTTACCTATAGGGTGGTAGCTTAGTCTAGTTGCCTGCATTTTTCATTTGTTAACTTTAAAAAAAAATCCTAATATTAGGACACAAAATTTTATCAGTTCTCTGTTGACTATTTCACTTATTGGTTAAAAATGAGTATCCAGCTCTGTTATTAGTCAGAGGATTTCCTATCAACTCTTGAAGTGTTTCAGCATCTGTTTTTGCTTACACGATGAGGGGATTTTGAGCTCCCTGGGAGCTCTGTTTGCTGTTACCCTTGTGCTTTTTATATTGATGGCTTTCATTTTTATTCTTCTGCTTGAGATGGAGAAGGAAATGAAATTGGATGACTGTTCATGCTTCAGCCTGACTGGCTCTTTATAAAATGGGGTGAGGAGTCACTCCCTCAAAATGGCTAAAGTGTTCAACTGTGTATAAATTGGGGTCATAGTCCTTTCTCTGATGAATAGGGGGAGTGTTATTCTGATAAATGTTCTGGAGATGATGAAAGGTATCAGTCCAGCAGGACACAAATGGCCCTTTCAAACTTTTTGGTAGCAGGTGGGACACTGTGTCAGTCAAAGAAACCGAGGAGAAAGGGCAGCCCTTGCCGTGGGGGTAAAGCACGGGTCCAGGGTGCATGTCCAAACAGTCTCCTTACATCAGTGTCTACATTGTGCTCTGTCTTTTCTCACCTTTTTCTGTAGGCTGGGAGAAGATATCCCAAAATAGGGAGGGATATCTGTTAACTGCTTTATCCTCCCTGTGTTTGCCATACCAGATAATACACACCCCCAGTGTCTGTAGGCGTTTTTCTAAAGCATTGATGGAGTAGAAAATTGAGGTTATTCAGCCACACAGGCTATACTGAGTATTGGTTATAAGCAGAATATGTCATAAATTCACTTTAGATGCCTGCTATTTGACATGGTTGGGAATGGAAATATTCCTTTCACCATTCGTCATTAGGAAGAACTTAAGTCAACACATGTTTTCTGAAGGCTAGAATGAGCAAGGAATTTTACTACAAAACTTTGCCATGAAGTGTCTTCATTCAGGAAGTTAATACATGACAATTTAAACAAATAGGTTATTTTTATTGTATATAACCACTGCTGCTGCTACTGCTGCTGCTAAGTCGCTTCAGTTGTGTCCGACTTTGTACGACCCCATAGACGACAGCCCACCAGGCTCCTCTGTCCCTAGGATTCCCAAGGCAAGAATACTGGAGTGGGTTGCCATTTCCTTCTCCAATTCATGAAAGTGAAGTCACTCAGCCATGTCCGACTCCTAGGGACCCCATGGACTGCAGCCTACCAGGCTCCTCCATCCATGGGATTTTCCAGGCAAGAGTACTGGAGTGGGGTGCCATTGCCTTCTCTACCTTATCAATAATGAATTCTTATTCTATTCCATATTTTCTTTCTTCAGTTTAAGTGACTCCTATCTACTTTTGAGAATCTTTCTCTCTCAAGACATTTGTAACTAGTTTATTGGAAACAAAAACTCTGGCTGCTCCTTCCAGGGACAATAAAAATATATTTATTGTCAATGCATGGAAGTGGAAAGAAAATAAAAATCACTTGTAATCTCATCAACTCTGACAACTGGGAAGCCAGTGGAGGTTTTTTGAACTGAGAAAAAAAAATTAAGGAAGTTTTTAATTGAATATTTTTAAAGGATCACAGAGGATATGTGGGTGAATAGACAAGGGAGAAAGCAGGGAGGGGAAGTAGGCCGGAGAAGGCGATGGCACCCCACTCCAGTACTCTTGCCTGGAAAATCTCGTGGACGGAGGACTGGTAGGCCGCAGTCCATGGGGTCGCAAAGAGTCGGACACAACTGAGCAACTTCACTTTCACTTTTCACTTTTTCATGCATTGGAGAAGGAAATGGCAACCCACTCCAGTATTCTTGCCTGGAGAATCCCAGGGACCAGGAAGCCTGGTGGGCAGCCCTCTATGGGGTCGCACAGAGTCAGACACGACTGAATGACTTAGCAGCTGCAGCAATAGTCTAGGCATGAACTGATGGTAGCTTGGAATGCTTCCTAGCAGTGGAGCTGGTGAGCAGTGGTCAGAGTCTAGACCTAATGGGAAGATGGAACTGAAAGGTTTGTTGAGAGGTTCTGGGTTATGAAAAAAGAAGTAAATAAGGATGAAGGGTTTTGTCTTGAAGAACCAGAATGATGGAGTTGCCACTTACCAAGCTGGGAAGGAAAGGAAGAGGAGGAAATTTTGATGGGCAAAATCAAAAGCTGAGTGTAGGACTCATGTAGTTTTTTTATTACAGTACTTGATCAAAACTGTCTCATTCAGTTTTCCACGGGGATGTATGCTTTTATTAATAAATCTCAAAGAAACACTAAGCTTAAGGTGCGGAAATGTTTAAGTCAAGGAAAGAAAACTTCTGGATAAAGATCAGAAAAAGCCAGTGAGGAGAGAGATTCCCAGGAGCCTGATGTTGGCCCTAGCAGGAACGTCTTGTAAAATGCAATTTAATCAAACTGTAGGCGCCTGACTGAGAACCGGTTTCCAAACAGCTTCACACATGCCCTTTAACATCCTTTGTTCATGCTTCTGGCTCTAACTGGGTGTGTTTCCAGGTTTGGACTTTGTTACCTGACGTGCTGTGTGATGGGGCTAATATTACTGAAAAGGAGTATGGATTTTTCCTGGGCATCATAGATAGATCAGTACTAATCACCTTTCCAATATTAGTTTGCACTGTGGAAACAGCTTATTTTTTTTAATGGAACTCTTTCTACCTTTTACATGAACTAAACTAGAAAACTCCATTAGTTGTTTAGCTGATCATGCCTGAGAAAGAACAGCAATTTTGAAGCAGAATGTCTTTTAAAAATCCACTTTATTATCTTTGCATATGGCTGAAAGCCAGCCAGTTTAAATCTCTAGCTTTAAAGAAAGAAAAAACATATGCTCATTCAAAAATACCTAGGGACATTGTAGCTTATTCCATTTGGAATGTCCTCATAGTCTTTCTTGTATTCCAAGTCAAGTGAATTTTTTTCCCTTTGTCCTTCATCTTTTATTGTTATTATTTATAAATTCATCCAAGAGTTGTTCTATTAATGCTGATAGTATTGGGGCCTTCTTTTAAAAACAAAGCAACAACCTAAGTGCCCAGAATGAGAACTTATATTTGCTTACTGAAGCATTGTTTATGGAGCATCCTTATGTGCCTAGGGGTGCTGCAGTGCAAGCAACGCATCTGTTGTTCAATTGCTCACTTGTGTCTTGCTCTTTGTGACCCCATGGAGTGCAGGACGCTAGGCTTCCCTTTCCTTCACCATCTCCCGGAGTTTGCTCAAACTCACGTCCATTGAGTCGGTGATGCCATCCAACCATCTCATCCTCTGTCATCCCCTTCTCCTCCCACCTTCAATCTTTCCCAACATCAGGGTCTTTTCCAACGAGTTGGCTCCTTACATCAGGTGGCCAAAGTATTGGAGCTTCGGCTTCAGTATCAGTCTTTCCAATGAATATTCAGGATTGATATCTTTTAGGGTTGACTGATTTGATCTCCTTGCAGTCCAAGGAACTCTCAAGAGGCTTCTCCAGCACCACAGTTTGAAGGCTTCGGTTCTTTGGCACTCAACCTTTTTTATTGTCCAACTCTCACATCTATACATGACTACTAGAAAAACCATAGCTTTGATTATAGGGACATTTGTATGCAAAGTAATGTCTCTACCCTTTAATGTGCTGTCTACGTTGGTCATAGCTTTTCTTCCGAGGAACAAGTGTCTTTTAATTTCATGGCTACAGTCACCTACACAGTGATTTTGGATCCCAAGAAAATAGTCTGTCACTGTTTCCATTGTTTCCCCATCTGTTTGCCATGAAGTGATGGGACCAGATGCCATGATCTTAGTTTTTTGAATAATTTAAGCCAGCTTTTTCACTCTCCTCTTTCACCTTGATCAAGAGGCTCTTTAATTCCTCTTTGCTTTCTGCCATAAGGGTGGTATCACCTGCGTATCTGAGGTTATTGATATTTTTCTCCCCAGCTGTCTAGGAGTTGAAGATCTAGCTTTGTGGGTGTGTGTTGTGTGGAATGGGTGACTGATCAGTAATCCAGTATGCAGATATATGACTTAAGCTTTAGTGAGTGTAAGGCGAGTCTTACACTTACCTTACAATCTTTTTAGAGAGTGATGGGCAGTGCGTGGGATTATCTGAGGAGGCATCTGAAGCTGAGATAGACCTTGCACCAGCCTCCTTATTTATGACAGAGAAGATGGATGGAAGCCAGTTTTGCCTCTGCAGAATTAAAGCATCTTGTGTAGTTTTAGATCTTTTCAGATAAGAAGCTGGTGCAAGAGCACTGTTAACTTTAAACAGTGACAGGAGTGATGAATGTGCCTGTGTGTATTATATTTGCATTTTTGTAAAGAAACCTGGTTAAGTGTGAACAGAGTTGTATTTGAAGAAAGTGGGTACTATTTACCCAAAGGGAAGCCCACATCTGCTGAGAACATCTGTGGGTTATTTCCCCCATTTTTAAGAGAAGTAGTAATATTGGGACAATGATTGTATGACATAGAATCATATCATTTTTAGAGCTGAAGGGAGGAACGTTTAGAGACTATGCAGTCTGAGCTCTCCCATTTCTTTGAATGACAGAGCTGAAAAGGACAAGCTCTGCCCTGCATTTCCCTGCTAGTTAGTGGAGGGGTTGACACCATAGTCAAGGGTTCCTTTCCTCTCTGTCTATCATTTGTTTCTGTGCAGTTAGAATCTCTGTCTCTGTGTCTTTCAGCAAGATGACCATGCAGTCGATGTCTCGGATAAGGGCAGATTTTTACCTACTTGAGATTGATCTTCTTGTTGTTCACTCACTCAGTTGTGTCCAACTCTTTATGACCCCGTGGACTGCAGCACACCAGACTTCACTGTCCTTCACCATCTTCAGGAGCTTGCTCAAACTCATGTCCATTGAGTCGGTGATGCCATCCAACCATCTAATCCTCTGGCACCCCCTTCTCCTCCTACCTTCAATCTTTCCCAGCTTCAGGGTCTTTTCCAATGAGTTGGCTCTTTGCATCAAGTGGCCAAACTATTGGAATTTCAACATCAGTCCTTCCAGTGAATATTCAGTACTGATTTCCTTTAGGGTTGATTTTTGCATCTATGTTCATCAGTGATATTGGCCTGTAGTTTTCTTTTTTTGTGGGATCTTTGTCAGGTTTTGGTAGTAGGGTGATGGTGGCCTCATAGAATGAGTTTGGAAGTTTACCTTCCTCTGCAATTTTCTGGAACAGTTTGAGTAGGATAGGTGTTAGCTCTTCTCTAAATTTTTGGTAGAATTCAGCTTTGAAGCCGTCTGGACCTGGGCTTTTGTTTGCTGGAAGATTTCTGATTACAGTTTCAATTTCCGTGCTTGTGATGGGTCTGTTAAGAGTTTCTATTTCTTCCTGATCCAGTTTTGGGAAGTTGTACTTTTCTAAGAATTTGTCCATTTCTTCCACATTGTCCATTTTATTGCCATATAATTGCTGATAGTAGTCTCTTATGATCCTTTGTATTTCTGTGCTGTCTGTTGTGATCTCTCCATTTTCATTTCTAATTTTATTGATTTGATTTTTCTCCCTTTGTTTCTTGATGAGTCTGGCTAGTGGTTTGTCAATTTTATTTACCCTTTCAAAGAACCAGCTTTTGGCTTTGTTGATTTTTGCTATGGTTTCTTTTGTTTCTTTTGCATTTATTTCTGCCCTAATTTTTAGGATTTCTTTCCTTCTACTAACCTTGGGGTGCTTCATTTCTTCCTTTTCTAGTTGCTTTAGGTGTAGAGTTAGGTTATTTATTTGGTTTTTTTCTTGTTTCTTGAGGTATGCCTGTATTGCTATGAACTTTCCCCTTAGGACTGCTTTTACAGTGTCCCACAGGTTTTGGGTTGTTGTGTTTTCATTTTCATTCGTTTCTATGCAGAATTTGATTTCTTTTTTGATTTCTTCTGTGATTTGTTGGTTATTCAGGAGTGTGTTGTTCAGCCTCCATATGTTGGACTTTTTAATAGTTTTTCTCCTGTTATTGAGATTTACTCTTACTGCATTGTGGTCAGAAAAAATGCTTGGGATGATTTCAATTTTTCTGAACTTACCAAGGCTAGATTTATGGCCCAGGATGTGGTCTATCCTGGAGAAGGTTCCGTGTGCGTTTGAGAAAAAGGTGAAATTCATTGTTTTGGGATGAAATGTCCTATAGATATCAATTAGTTCTAACTTGTCTATTGTATCGTTTAAAGTTTGTGTTTCCTTGTTAATTTTCTGTTTAGTTGATCTATCCATTGGTGTGAGTGGGGTATTAAAGTCTCCCACTATTATTGTGTTATTGTTGATTTCTCCTTTCATACTTGTTAGTATTTGTCTTATATATTGCGGTGCTCCTAAGTTGGGTGCATATATATTTATAATTGTTATATCTTCTTCTTGGATTGTTCCTTTGATCATTAGGTAGTGACCTTCTTTGTCTCTTTTCACATCCTTTGTTTTAAAGTCTATTTTATCTGATATGAGTATTGCTACTCCTGCTTTCTTTTGGTCTCTTATTTGCCTGGAAAATCTTTTTCCAGCCCTTGACTTTCAGTCTGTATGTGTCCCCTGTTTTGAGGTGGGTTTCTTGTAGACAGCATATGGAGGGGTCTTGTTTTTGTATCCATTCGGCCAGTCTCTGTCTTTTGGTTGGGGCATTCAACCCATTTACATTTAAGGTAATTAATGATACATATGATCCCGTTGCCATTTACTTTGTTGTTTTGGGTTTGAATTTATATATCCTTTTTGTGTTTCCTGTCTAGAGAATGTCCTTTAGTATTTGTTGGAGAGATGGTTTGTTGGTGCTGAATTCTCTCAGCTTTTGCTTGTCTGTAAAGGTTTTGATTTCTCCTTCATATTTGAATGAGATCCTTGCTGGGTACAATAATCTGGGCTGTAGGTTCTTTTCTTTCATCACTTTAAGTATGTCTTGCCATTCCCTCCTGGCTTGGAGAGTTTCTATTGAAAGATCAGCTGTTATCCTTATGGGAATCCCCTTGTGTGTTATTTGTTGTTTTTCCCTTGCTGCTTTTAATATTTGTTCTTTGTGTTTGATCTTTGTTAATTTGATTAATATGTGTCTTGGGGTGTTTCGCCTTGGGTTTATCCTGTTTGGGACTCTCTGGGTTTCTTGGACTTGAGTGATTATTTCCTTCCCCATTTTAGGGAAGTTTTCAACTATTATCTCCTCTAGTATCTTCTCATGGTCTTTCTTTTTGTCTTCTTCTTCTGGGACTCCTATGATTCGAATATTGTAACGTTTAAAATTGTCCTGGAGGTCTCTGAGATTGTCCTCATTTCTTTTAATTCGTTTTTCTTTTTTCTCCTCTGATTCATTTAATTCTGCCATTCTATCTTCTAATTTGCTAATTCTATCTTCTGCCTCTGTTATTCTACTATTTGTTGCCTCCAGAGTGTTTTGGATCTCATTTATTGCATTATTCATTATATATTGATTCTTTTTTATTTCTTCTAGGTCCTTGTTAAATCTTTCTTGCATCTTCTCAATGCTTTTCTCCAGGCTATTTATCCATGATTCCATTTTGCTTTCCAGATTTTGGATTAATTTCACTATCATTATTCGGAATTCTTTATCAGGTAGGTTCGCTATTTCTTCCTCTTTTGTTTGGTTTGGTGGGCATTTATCCTGTTCCTTTACCTGCTGGGAATTCTTCTGTCTCTTCATCTTGTTTAAATTGCTGAGTTTAGGGTGTCTTTACTATATTCTGGTAGTCTGTGGAGTTCTCTTTATTGTGGCGTTTCTGCACTATATGTGGGTTTGTACCAGTGGCTTGTCGAGGTTTCTTGTTTATGGAAGCTTGTATCAGTGTTCTGGTGGGTGGGGCTGGATTTCTTTTCTCTAGGGTGCAGTGGAGTGTCTAGTAGTGAGTTATGAGATGTCTATGATTTTGGGGTCGCTTTGTGTAGCCTGTGTATTGGAGCTCAGGGCTGTGTTCTTGTTTTTCTGGAGAATTTGCTTGGTATGTCTTGTCGTGGAACTTGCTGGTCTTTGTGTGATGCTTGGTTTCAGCGTAGGTATGGAGGCTTTTGATGAGCTCCTGTCAATTAATGTTTTGTGGGATCAGGGTATGGACTTAAGCCTCCTGGTTCCAGTTATCAGTCTTATTTTTACAGTAGTCTCAAAAACTTCTTCTTCTATAATGCATTCCACAACTGGACCGCTCAGAGATGTTCACGGAGTTATACAGAGAAGGAAAAAGGGAGGAAGGAGACAGAGGTGGTCAGGAGGATAAAAGGAGGGAGTGTGAAGGAGAGAGCCAGATCTAGTCAGTAATCAGTAAAGAAAGGAAAAAAGCAAAGGACAAAAAGGAAAAAAGGAAAAAAAAAAAAAAAAAAAACAGGGTCGCAAAAGTTATATCTAAAGGTGGAGATTAATGAAGTACTAGAGGATAAAAAAAATAAAAATAAAAGAGACAAAACAAAACAAACAACAACAAAAAAAATTAAAAGGAAAAAAAAATTTTTGTTTTCCTTTTTCCAATTAAAAAATAATAAAAATTAAAAAAAAATATTAAAAAAAGAAAAAAAAAAGGAAATAATGATGGTAAAAATAGTAACAATATATATAAGAGTTTCTCTATTATTGTTGTGGGTTCAGTTCATTTTCATCTAGTTCCTTGTTCCGGCTTAAATTTCTCAAGATCTATAGGCCCCTTTCTGTGTAGTTGGTCTGTATAGTCCTTTGTTCTGTGCACGGTTCGGAGGTGTTCTGGGCCAAGGCCGGCCACTCGTGTTGTCGGCGCTGCACAATCTGGACTGCCGGCCCAAACTACTCCAATTAGGCAGCACTTCCAGGCGAATGCAGTCTGCGCCGCGGCCCCCAGAGGGGGAGGGGCCGGCGATGGGAATGGCGGGCGGGTGGGGGAGGGGGTGGGGTGGCCCTCTTGGGAGCCGCCGGCACAGCGGGCGGGGGCACGCCTGCGCTGGAGTGGCCGGTGGGGGAGCGTCCAGTGGGGGAGAGTCCCGCGGGGGAGCGTCCCTTGGGGGAGCGGCGGGCAGGGGAGCGTCCCGCGTGGGAACGGCCAAGGCATCTCCCTGCCCAACCCCGGCTCCCCAATGGCAGATTCGGGCGTTTGCAGCGATGCTTCTCTGCTGCAGAAGTTACCGCAGGGCCCGCAGTCTGTGGGTTCTAATTGCTCAACTGTTCTCCTCCCTGTTATGATAGTCTCCGTGTTTCCCAGGTTCGGCGCAGATTCCGCAGGGAGAGTGTTTCCTGGTGTTTGGAAACTTCTCTTTTTAAGACTCCCTTCCCCGGACAGAGGTCCGCCCCTCCCTCTTTGTCTCTCTCTGGCTTCTATATTCTTTCCTACCTCCTTTAGAAGGCAGTGAGTTGCTTTTCTGGGTGTCAGATGTCCTCCGCCAGCACTCCGAAGCTGTTTGTGGAATCTACTCGGCGCCCAGATGTCCCTTTGATGAATTTGTGGAGGAGAAAGCATATTCCCCGTCCTAATCCTCCGCCATCTTAACCGGAAGTCCCTCTTTTTCTTTGCACTGATCACTTAGGAAGTCTTTCTTATCTCTTTGCTATTTTTTGGAACTCTGCATTAAGATGGGTATATGTTTCCTTTTCTCCTTTGCCTTTCATGTCTCTTCTTAGCTATTTGTAAGGCCTACACAGACAACCAATTTGCCTTTTTGCATTTATTTTTCTTGGGGATAGTTTTGATCACCACCTTCTGTACAATATTATGAACCTCCATCCATGGTTCTTCAGGCATTCTATCAGATCTAGTCCCTTAAATCTGTTTCTCACTTCTGAGGGATTTGATTTAGGTTATAACTGATTGGCCTACTGGTTTTCCCTACTTTCTTCAATTTAAGTCTGAATTTTGCAATAAAGAGTTCATGATCTGAGCCACAGTCAGCTCCTGGTCTTGTTTTTACTGACTGTATAGAGCTTCTTCATCTTCAGCTGCAAAGAATATAATCAATCTGATTTTGGTATTGACCATCTGGTGATGTCCATGTGCAGAGTCGTCTCTTGTGTTGTTGGAAGAAGGTGTTTGTTATGACCAGTCCATTCTTTTGGCAGAACTCTTTTAGCATTTGCCCTGCTTCGTTTTGTACTCCAAGGCCAAACTTGCCTGTTACTCTAGGTATCTCTTGACTCCCTACTTCTACATTCTAGTCCCCTATGACAAAAAGGACATCATTTTTGTTAGTTCTAGAAGGTCTTTTAGGTCCTCATAGAACCATTCAACTTCAGCTTCTTCGGCATTAGTGGTTGGGGCATAGACTTGGATTACTGTGATGTTGAATGGTTTGCCTTGGAAACAAAGATCATTCTGTCATTTTTGAGATTGTACCCAAGTACTGCATTTCAGACTCTTTTGTTGACTGTGAGGGCTATTCCATTTGTTCTAAGGGATTCTTGTTCACAGTACTAGATATAATAGTCATCTGAATTATATTCAGAAGCAACAGTTAGAACTGGACAGAACAACAGACTGGTTCCAAATAGGAAAAGGAGTACATCAAGGCTGTATATTGTCACCCTGTTTATTTAACTTATATGCAGAGTACATCATGAGAAACGCTGGACTGGAAGAAGCACAAGCTGGAATCAAGATTGCCGGGAGAAATATCAATAACCTCAGATATCCAGATGACACCACCCTTATGGCAGAAAGTGAAGAGGAACTAAAAAGCCTCTTGATGAAAGTGAGAGTGGAGAGTGAAAAAGTTGGCTTAAAGCTCAACATTCAGAAAACAAAGATCATGGCATCCGGCCCCATCACTTCATGGGAAATAGATGGGGAAACAGTGGAAACAGTGTCTGACTTTATTTTTCTGGGCTCCAAAATCACTGCAGATGGTGACTGCAGCCATGAAATTAAAAGACGCTTACTCCTTGCAAGGAAAGTTATGACCAACCTAGATAGCATATTGAAAAGCAGAGACATTACTTTGCCAACAAAGGTTCATCTAGTCAAGGCTATGGTTTTTCTTGTGGTCATGTATGGATGTGAGAGTTGGACTGTGAAGAAGGCTGAGCACTGAAGAATTGATGCTTTTGAACTGTGGTGTTGGAGAAGACTCTTGAGAGTCCCTTGGACTGCAAGGAGATCCAACCAGTCCATTCTGAAGGAGATCAGCCCTGGGATTTCTTTGGGTGGAATGATGCTAAAGCTGAAACTCCAGTACTTTGGCCACCTCATGCGAAGAGTTGACTCATTGGAAAAGACTCTGATGCTGGGAGGGATTGGGGGCAAGAGGAGAAGAGGACGACAGAGGATGAGATGGCTGGATGGTATCACTGACTTGATGGATGTGAGTCTGAGTGACCTCCGGGAGTTGGTGATGGACAGGGAGGCCTGGTGTGCTGTGATTCATGGGGTCGCAAAGAGTAGGACACGACTGAGCAACTGATGGCCTGATCTGATCTGAATTATATTCACCCATTCTGGTCCATTTTAGTTCACTCACTGATTCCTAAAATGTCGATATTCAATCTTGCCATTTTCTGTTTGACCACTTCCAATTTACCTTGATTCATGGACCAAACATTACAGGTTCCTACGCAATATTGTTCTTTACAGAATGGGCTTTACTTTCACCACCAGACACACCCACATCTGGCCATTGTTTCCACTTTGACTCAGCCTCTTCATTCCTTTTGGAGCTATTTCTCTGCTCTTCTTCAGTAGCATATTGGGCACCTACTGATCTGGGGGATTCATCTTTCAGTGTCATATCTCTTTGTTTTTTCATACTGTTCATGGGGTTCTCAAGGCAAGAATGCTGAAGTGGTTTCTCATTCCCTTCTCCAGTGAAATTGATCCTATAGTACTTATAAAATATGTCTCTGCTGTTTATATTTTGTCCTCTTTATGCATAATTCTGCCCCCAGATAGTGATACAACAGAGAAATAATTCTTCAGTTTATATACCTTTCCAGTTTTATTTTGTTTTCACTGATCTTAGTGTAAAAGCTAAATTTAAGCAAAATGCTAGTCTCTGGTCTCCAGCCTATAAAATGAGTGGATCTGCTGGTGTTTATGGGGATGGAGCAGGCTTGCCTGGTTCCTCAGACAGTAAAGAATCTGCCTGCAATGTGGGAGACCTGGGTTTGATCCCTGGGCTGGGAAGATCCTCGGAGAAGGGAACAGCTGCCCGCTGCAGTATTCTGGCCTGGAGAATTCCACAGACTGTATAGACCATGGCGTCATAAAGAGCCAGACACCATTGAGTGACTTTCACTTTCATGGGGATGGGGCACACGGTGGTGCCCAGGGAAGAAAAGGCCTTATCTCTATCCTCTCTTCTCTTCCCTTTTCCTGCCTTGCCCCATCCAACCTATACCCAGTATCTTTCACTCTTAATTTGTTCTCTCTCATACAGACCCCCCTCTTTTTCTCTCACAATCTTATATGCAAACCTATTTCTGTTTATTTTCACAGTGGTTAAAAGATGCTGTTATAAATCCAAATTGCCAAACCACAGGAGAGGTGGTTGAGAGAGAACAAGGAAGGGCATATTTTATTTTTCTGGCTTATTTCACTCAGAATAATGTCCTCAAACTTCATCCATGTTGTGGAATGTGTCAGAATTTATTCCTGAACAGTATTCCATTGAATGTCTACACCACATTTTGCTTATTCATTCATCTGTCCGTGGACTCCTGGGATGATCCCATGTTTTAGCTATTGTGAATAATGCCACTTTCAACATGGGTGTAGAAATAGTTCTTTGAGATCTTGGTTTCCATCCTTTTGAGTACATACCCAGAAGTGAAATTGCTGGATCATACAGTAATTCTATTTTCAATTTTTTTAAGAAGCCACCATAGTGTCTTCCCCAGCAGCTGCACCAGTTTTCGTTGCCATCAATACTTGTGTTTGGTTTTTTGATAGTAGCTATTCTAATGTTCTGCGGGGAAGGCAATGGCACCCCACCCTAGTACTTTTGCCTGGAAAATCCCATGGATGGAGGAGCCTGGTAGGCTGCAGTCCATGGGGTCGCTAAGAGTCAGACATGACTAAGCGACTTCACTTTCACTTTTCACTTTCATGCACTGGAGAAGGAAATGGCAACCCACTCCAGTGTTCTTGCCTGGGGAATCCCAGGGACGGGGGAGCCTGGTGGGCTGCCGTCTATGGGGTCGCACAGAGTCGGACATGACTGAAGCGACTTAGCAGCAGCATTCTAATGGTCTAGAGCCAGACATCCTGGAATGTGAAGTCAAGTGGGCCTTAGAAAGCATCACTATGAACAAAGCTAGTGGAGGTGATAGAATTCCAGTTGAGCTATTTCAAATCCTGAAAGATGATGCTGTGAAAGTGCTGCATGCAATATGCCAGCAAATTTGGAAAACTCAGCAGTGGCCACAGGACTGGAAAACGTCAGTTTTCATTCCAATCCCAAAGAAAGGCAATGCCAAAGAATGCTCAAACTACCACCAATTGCACTCATCTCACACGCTAGTAAAGTAATGCTCAAAATTCTCCAAGCCAGGCTTCAGCAATATGCGAACCGTGAACTTCCTGATGTTCAGGCTGGTTTTAGAAAAGGCAGAGGAATCAGAGATTAAATTGCCAACATCCGCTGGATCATGGAAAAAGCAAGAGAGTTCCAGAAAAACATCTATTTCTGCTTTATTGACTATGCCAAAGCCTTGGACTGTGTGGATCACTATAAACTGTGAAAAGTTCTGTAAGAGATGGGAATACCAGACCACCTGATCTGCCTCTTGAGAAATTTGTATGCAGGTCAGGAAGCAACAGTTAGAACTGGTCATGGAACAACAGACTGGTTCCAAATAGGAAAAGGAGTACATCAAGGCTGTATATTGTCACCATGTTTATTTAACTTATATGCAGAGTAAATCATGAGAAACGCTGGACTGGAAGAAGCACAAGCTGGAATCAAGATTGCTGGGAGAAATAGAAGTAACCTCAGATGTGCAGATGACACCACCCTTATGGCAGAAAGTGAAAAGGAACTAAAAAGCCTCTTGATGAAAGTGAGTGTGGAGAGTGAAAAAGTTGGCTTAAAGCTCAACATTCAGAAAACAAAGATCATGGCATCCGGTCCCATCACTTCATGGGAAATAGATGGAGAAACAGTGGAAACAGTGTCAGACTTTATTTTGGGGGGCTCCAAAATCACTGCAGATGGTGAGTGCAGCCATGAAATTAAAAGATGCTTACTCCTTGGAAGGAAAGTTATGACCAACCTAGATAGCATATTCAAAAGCAGAGACATTACTTTGCCAACAAAGGTTCATCTAGTCAAGGCTATGGTTTTTCTTGTGGTCATGTATGGATGTGAGAGTTGGACTGTGGAAAAGACTGAGCACTGAAGAATTGATGCTTTTGAACTGTGGTGTTGGAGAAGACTCTTGAGAGTCCCTTGGACTGTAAGGAGATCCAACCAGTCCATTCTGAAGGAGATCAGCCCTGGGATTTCTTTGGAAGGAATTATGCTAAAGCTGAAACTCCAGTACTTTGGCCACCTCATGCAAAGAGTTGACTCATTGGAAAAGACTCTGATGCTGAGAGGGATTGGGAGCAAGAGGAGAAGGGGACGACAGAGGATGAGATGGCTGGATGGCATCACTGACTTGATGGATGTGAGTCTGAGTGAACTCTGGGAGTTGGTGATGGACAGGGAGGCCTGGCATGCTGTGATTCATGGGGTCGCCAAGAGTTGGACACGTGAGTGACTTATCTGATCCGATCTGATTCTAATGGCGTGAAGTAGTATCTCATGGTGGTTTAGACTTACATTTCCTTAATGATTAGTGATGTTGAACATCTTTTCATGTGCTTCTTGGCTATTTATATATCTTCTTTGGAGAAAATCAAGTATTTATTTCATTGCTACTTAAAATATTTTGTCCTGATTGCCTAGCAGGGTAACTTGTTTGGTCATCTGCTTCAAGAATATATAAAGAACATGCTTCAAAATAGCAGAGCGTATGCATCATCATTTAAGAACTTCAGTGTTATAAACATCTAGTTGCTGGTTACATATTGATAACAGTTTCTATTTCACAATACTAAACGAATATAGACACAGAATGTAGTTATATTTTGCCAGAGTCACAGGCCACTCTTCCCACATTGCTCTTCCTAACTCACTTCAACTTGTACAAAAATATCTTTTAAAAATTTACATGTAACTATGCTCAGTCTCTACATTAGGCAGAATGAAACTCATACATATGTAAAAAGCCAGTTTAAATAAACAATAAGATGACTGTTACTTGCCGGGTTTGGGGTGGGGCAAAGATTGGTAAACTTAGAGAAAAATGATTAAATTTAGCAGAGAAAAACAGTCAGGTTTTTGTGAGGAGAAAGGGAAACTAAAGAAAGTCAGTTCCACTTTATTTTTTCTCTCGTGAATTAATCTTGCTCATAAAAATGTTGAGTTCATGGATAGATGAATCACTACACCCAGGAAGTGTTTAAAATAGAAAGCTGGGTACTTTTTTTTCTAAGACGTCTAGAGCCATTGATGATTACAGCTTGAAACAGCCCACAGAAGTAGGTTTTTTTGAATCAGAGACAATCCAGAACCTGGTACTCCTCTACACATTTTGTGAGGAAAAAAAGAGTAGCCTGAAATCTGCATTTGAAACAATAACCTTCCCTCCTGCATCACAGCCTGCAGAGAATTGTTTCATCCTGTTTAAAAAGAAATCCTTCAAAGGTTTTGTTTTTTTCCTCCTCTATCTCTTCCAGGCTTCTATGGTACATGTTTTAGATCAGATACATCTTAGGTCAGGGTTCAGCAGACTTTTTTTCTGCAAAGAGCTTGTTGTTGTTCAGTGCTGAGTCCTGTGTTGACTCTCTGCGATCCCGCAGACTATAGCATGCCAAGCTCTTCTGTCTTCTGCTATCTCCTAGAGTTTGCTCAAAGTCACATCCATTGAGTCTGTGATGCTATCGAAATATCATGCCTCTGCCGCCCCCTTCTCCTTCTGTCTTCAGTCTTTCCCAGCATCAGGCTCTAGATATTATTTTCAGCTTTATGGGTCCTAGAGTGTTTCTGGCAACTGTTCAACTCTGCTGTTGTAGCGAAGAGGAAAAGCAGAGTTGTACCATCTTGGAAAGCAGCCATGGATAATTGTTAAAAGACTGGCCATGGTTATATTCCAATAAAACTTTATTTATAGGAGCAGGCAGTGGGCTCTATTTTGGTGATTTCTGTTCTGACTAATCTCAGGGGTCCATGGTTTAATCTTAAGACATGGCTAATGAGAGCTGTCTCCAAATGTTGACTCTTCTCCGTAGAAGAATAGATCCCGTATTTTTGGGATCCAAAAATATTCTTAGCAGGTTAAATGGTCTTTTAAATTTTTCATTTGAAACCTTATTCAGTGACTAGACTCTTGAGGGAATAAGAGAGAAAGGCTTTATAAATATTTATGAATGCTAAAAATAAACTGCTGAGCTAAAATTTTGTTCTCATGAAAAGATCATTATATGGCAAATTTGGAGTTTGGTTTCAATTTTCATTTCCTTATGGAAACATCTTCATTGTGAGGAAAATTAGGGAATTAATGAGCACATGTTTTCAGAGCATGAACTGAGATGCTTTCCCGGGCCCTGAGGGCAGCTAAAATACTGGAATGGCATCACACACTTCTGCTCCAAGATACTTACCACCTGGGAAAGATGCTCAGGACCCACGTGAGAGGATATTTTTTTAATTTGTTTCAACTTTTGGGGGATATTTTATTTTAAAATAAACCTTTTGGAAGTATAATTTACTTAGAAACAATGTACCTATTCTAAGCGTATGATAAATTCCACGAGTTCTGATGTGCAGTCACCATCCTAATCAATATAGGGAACATTTCTATCTTCTCAAAAGGTGTCCCAGTCCTCCCCCCACTGAACCCCAGACAACCATTGATGTGCTTTTTTTCACTGTAGATTGAGATTGCCTGTGATAGAATTCACAGAGTATGTACTCTCTCATGTCTGGCTCAGAGGTCACTAGACATTCTTGGCTCATAGCACAATTTAGAGAATCAGTCATTTTTTTCACAAGTCAGCAGCAATACCTAATGGTTCCTTTAGGTCCAGAGAACTCAGTAGAACTACTTGTCGCCATGGTTCAGCTGTTGCTGTGTTTTCCTCAAAAATTTAAAATACCATTGGGTACCTGTGAGTTCACCATGGTGCTCCGGGGTAGTACAGTTTGAGAACCAGACATCCAGCTTCTTTGACTCAGCATAACTTTTCGAATATATTCCTGTTGTTGGGTGTGTTACTAGTTTGTTCCTTTATTTTATTGCTCAATACTAGTTCATTTCAGAAAACACCATTGTATATTCATTCACTTGATGGGAGCCTTTGTTTCCACTTTTTGGCTATTGTGAATGGAACCATATTCACGATGGTCATTGTTCACATTCATGTGTGAGCCTTTGTGTAGGCAGATCCATATTGTCATTTCTCTAAGAATAGAATTATTGGGCCATATGATAAACACATGTCTATCTTTATGAGAAGCTGCTAAACGTTTCCAAGTGATTGTTCCATTGTACTGCTACCAACAGTGTATGAAAATCGTAGTTGCTCCAGTACTCACAATAGTTGGTATTGTCAGTTTAAAAAAAGTTTAGCCAGTCTACTGGATATGTTGTTTATCTTAGTATGGTTTCAATTTTCATTTCCCTGAAGATTAACGATGAGCATCTTTGCAAGTGTGTGTGTATTGTGCGTGGTGTCTTTTCAGATCTTTTGCCAATTTTTTAATTGGGCTGCTTGTCTTCTTTTTACTGAGTTGTAAGAATTTTAGTGGCTCTTCTTTTCATTTTCTTAGCAGTATTTTTGAGGAACAATAATTTAAAAGTCAAATATATCAGGGTTTTTTTTTTCTGATTAGTGTTTTTTATTTTTGGCTATCTCAAGATTAAGATTTTCACCTAAATTTTCTTCTAGAAGTTTTATAACTTTTATGTTGTGGTCTAGGATCCATTTCAAGCTATTTTTTGTGTATGCTATGTAATAAATAAATTCAGGGCTTCCCTGATAGCTCAGTTGGTAAGGAATCCATCTGTAATGCAGGAGACTCTGGTTCAATCCCTGGGTTAGGAAGATCCACTGGAGAAGGGATAGGCTATCCACTCCAGTATTCTTGGGATTCCCTTGTGGCTCAGCTGGTAATGAATCTGCCAGCAATGCAGGAGACCTGGGTTCAGTCCTTGGATTGGGAAGATCCCCTGGAGAAGGGAATGTCTACCCACTCCAGTATTCTGGCATGGACTGTGTAGTGCATGGGGTCAGAAAGAGTTGGACACGACTGGGTGACTTTCACTTTCACTTCATGAAATAAAGGTGGAGGGTATTTTTTTTTTTTTTTCCCATTCAGCTATCTGGTTGTTTCACTACCATTTGTTGAAAAAAACCGCCCTTTCTCTTTGGAATTAACTAGACCCTTTTGTTAAAAATCAATTGACCAAGGAAGTGCTTGTCTGTTTCTGAACTCTGTCCCATTAATCTATGTCTGTTCATGATACCTTGATTATTGTAGATTTGTAGTAAGTTTTGAAAATCAAGTTGAGTTATGGAAAAAATGTATTTTTAAGTTTTATTTCTTTTGTAAAATTTTCTCAAATATTTTATTTATTTACTTCTGAAAACTGAAGAGTTAGACATTAAATTGACTTTATTTCTTCTCGGAGTATAGATGCTTTAAACTGACGTTAAAGGCAAGTGAAGTACACCAAGCATACGGACAATGATCTTGCTTCAGTGTGAGCTTTCAATGACCTTGGGCCTCAATTTTCTGTCAATGAGGAAATTTTGACTCTAGAATAGTCTCCACCCAGTGTCCCATTTAAATCTAATAATCTGTCATTTTAGATCATAAATGCTTTTCTCTAGTGCATTTTGCTGTGATTCAGGTTTTAAAATAGCCAAGCACAAGCAACACTGAAAACCAAATAGCTTCATGAAAACGGTGCCTGGCCCTTAACCATAACTTAGTATCCTTTTAGTGGGAGTGCTTCAGGAACATTGTGACTCTTTCTTTTATTTTAGGAGATTTTACAGTCATTCCTTCCTCAGACCTTTTATCTTGTTGTTATCCAACATATAACTCTTCATTATTAACTCTTGGTTCATGCCTCCACAGACCAAAGGCTGTGGGGCTACCTCTCCTGTCATGGGCTAATCTCAGGATTGGAGAGAGACCTGGGTTTGATCCCTGGATCCGGAAGATCCCCTGGAGAAAGAAATGGCAACCCACTCCAGTGTTCTTGCCTGGGAAATCCCATAGACAGAGGAGCCTGGCAGGCTATAGTCCATGGGGTTGCAAAGAGTCTGAGTTTTGTTCAAGTTTCTTTTTTCTCTTGATCCCCACCAGGCCTCCCATCTACACTTCCAGGTAGGAAAAGATACTCAGAGAAAAGTAGAAAGAAGGAATGATTCCTATATCATGAAAGCCTAAACATTTCCAGAAACCCTGAGCAGATTTCTCCTTACGGTTCATTGACTAGACTAACTGTCCCAGGGTTCCCTAGATCTTCAGGGGGTCTGTGAAGGCAAGGATTTTAATGAGGCACACAGTCTTCCTGATACATCACCCAGGGTCCTGTAGCATGGACAAGGAGGAGAGAGGATATTGGGTAGGGAGCCAGAAACCTGTGCCGCACGTAACTCACACACATGGACATTTGTGTCTGCATTCCAGTATTTCTGGGAGGGCCTCGAAAAATGGGTAACAGATGTAGTTACCTCTTCAGAACAGGCTGGCAGTTGGAAGAGAGACATATTTCTTTTTCCACTTTATATTGTTCTTTCCTGCTGAGTTTTTTGTTTTTTGGTTTTTTTTTTTTTTGTAAAAACAATGCATGTGTGTTAACTTTAAAGAAAGGAAGTTGATGGGAAGTTGACGAACCCCTTGGGTACAGCTGTCCGACCAGTTCCTCAGAGCCTGGGGGCTTCAGCTTCAGCTATAAGATGAAAGATTAGATCCTATCTTGGACTCTTTGGTCTGAATCTCTTCCAGGTAATTTCACAATCTCCAGGAACTGGAGAAGGGGATTGAGAGTCAGTCTCCTTGAGTCACAAAAGAAACCCAGTACCTTGATGAGGTTCTTATTTAGTCTCTGTTAGGGGCTGCATTGTGTCCCCCTCACCCCCAAATGCATGTTGCAGTCCTAGCCCACAGTATCCCAGAATGTGACTGTATGTGGAGAGAGGTGGCAAGGTTAGATGAGGCCGTGAGGGTGGGCCCTAATCCAGTGTGTATGTCTTTATCAGAAGAGGAGGTGTAGCACAGACACAGGGAGGGACGACTGTGTGAAGACACAGGGAGTAGCCAGAAGACACCAGCCCTGTTGACACTTGGATCTGGGGCTTCTAGCCCCCAGCACTGAGAGATAATTTCTCCTTTCTGCTTTCTAAGCCACCCGGTCTGTGGTGCTTTGTTATGGCAGCCCTCGCAAAGGGTCTTCTGTCCCTTTAAATTCTGTGGGGATAGTTTTGTATTTTGCAGCATCTCCAGGATAGCTTGAGATGGCCCTAGACTTGGCTACTTCATCTAGTCCTGTCCCCAGTGAAATCTGGTCCCGAGGGAACCTGGAAATATGGAACAAACATGGGCAGGAAGAAGCACGTGCCTGTTACTCTGAGGCCAGCGCCAGCCTCTTGCCAGGTCTCACTGCCATGCACACCTCACTCCTGGGGTTCCTGGAGCCCTACCTACAGCTTGCTTGCCTCTTTTCTTCTCCATCTTCTATCCCTGACCTTTAGAACTGATGGATGCTTTCCTATGCTCTTGATTCTTTGCACGGCCTCTGGCTGAGAAGTCTGCTTGACCACAAATGGTTTTGCCTTTTAGGGAAGATCTGCACCTGGGCAGCTGGTGAGATCTGAGGGTGGAATCCTGTGTTTACAAGAGTTACTTTATGACACCTATTGGCAATATGTATATTCCACTGCTGATGAAGCAGGGAGGAGAGAGAGACAGACAGACACAGACACCTTTGGGGTCTCACACCTTCTCCAGCCCAGCACTCCGTCTAAGCCAGATCTTGACTTTGACCAGGGCCATAGGACTCTGAAATGGCTTGCAGTCTTTCAGTTAAAGGGAGACTCTTATCTTTCCTGAAGACAAATGAGGGCCCCTTTCTGGAGCTGGTGTGGGCAGTGACTAGGGTCAGCAAGGTGCAGTGTGGGAGGGATTCAGGCCTGATTGCTAGCAGGGGCTCAGTTGACTGCAGCTGAGCAGAGGCTGGCCGCAGGGCACTCTGCTCCCTGCTGACCCTCTCAGGAGGCAGCCTCATTTGTGAGGTCTTCGTCGGCCTGTGTACCAGTTTCTTTTCCTGGAAGCCCAGAGCATGGGTGGGTCAGGGCAGCCTGGATGGTCAGCGTGTCCCCCTTATGGAGGCCCTGGTGTGGGAGGAGAGAGCCACACAGATAGAAATATTTAGGTCTGGCCAAGCAGCATGTCACTGTGTGTGCCTGGGGGATACTGTACTGATTTTTTGCTAAGTGGGAAATGAAAAGCACTTTTATTTATATGGAGAATTAAATCTCACCACTTTTTTATGATTTAGCATTATTTTCTCACTCTAGGGAAATTTGCTGTGATGAGAACAGAGTAACAGGCTTTTCATGCAGATGCTCAGCTATATATGATGCCCGCCACGGCTGAGCTCTTTGAAGCCCAGGGAGACAGACATATCTCTGGATGGAGGGTTTTTCTGGCCATATAATTTCTTTCATCCTCCCTCCTCTTCTCCGTGCTAAGCAAGAGACTGAGCTCACAGATAACACTCTTCTTGGTACCAGCCTTGTGTAGAGGCAGGAGCATGGATGAATGAGGGAATGGTGGAGAATGGCCACAGAGAGCCCGGGACATGTTTGTTGGCCTAATTTAAGAGATTGTTCTACTTCATGCCAACTTTGTGAGGCGTTTAACTCGAGAAGCTTAGAAAATTCAGTAGAAAATACGTTTTCACAGTATTTTAAGCTGGAACAGACTATTTTAAGCTGAGCAGACCCTGGAAATAAACCAGTTCAGCTTCTTCTTTTTGTGGCTGAAGGCCTGAGGCCCAGAGGAGTCGGGGTTTGCTGGGAACTTGCAGGACTGGAGCCCAGGGCCAGACGCCAGGCCATTCGCCCCTTCCCTTCCAGCAGGGATGCTCACCCGACTTTTGCAAAAACCTTTCCCTGGACACAGAGGGATATGTTGTTCATCTCAAAGCCAAGGTTTCAGAAGTGGTTTTTACAATACTTCATTAGAGCTACATAATTCATGGCAAATAACAATAACACAGCTAATGCACAAAATGGATACTCTCAGTAAAAGCCATTTATTAATCATTACATTCTAGTTAGAGCTCTTGGGCGAATATAAGAGGGGAAGAAAAAGCAGGATTATATCAAGAGTAGAGCCTTCCTCTGGATCCACAGAAAGGAAGTCCCTGTGTCCCTTGTCCCCGATCCCCTGTCCTCCCTCTCCCCCCAGCCTAATCCATTGGTACCTCCTGGCTTGTCCTTCTAGTCAGGCGTCATCCTGTCCCCCCCCCCCCCCAGGCTCACCCCGGTCCCCCTCCTGGGCGCCCTCCCACCCCTGCCCTCCGCCCCAGGTGGTCATCCTGTCCCCCACCTCCCCCCCGGCTCACCCCGGTCCCCCCTCCTGGGCGCCCTCCCACCCCTCCCTCCCCCCAGTGGTCTCCTTCCCCCCCCGGCTCCCCCGCCCCCCCACCCTCCCACCCCTGCCCTCCGCCCCAGGTGTGCTCACCCCTCAGTGTCATCTCTGTCTCTCCTCAGGAACTTGCCCCATTTTCCCTTCTCCCCTCAGACCAGCTTCCTCTGCAACTCATATGTGATCCACGTGACTGTGTCCGCCTCTCCCTGGCTCAGTCACCACCCCCCACCCCGACAGATCAATTCTACCTCTCACCCCAACTTCCAGTTCCCAGGGAGCCATCTGATCTACCTACGTCAGCTTTTCTCACCAGCAGTGCATTGCTGTCACTCTGAGGAACTGGCTGCCTCTGGCCAGGTGGCCTGCCCTGGTCTAGTTCCAGGGCCAGGGTCCCAGGGGGGCGCCTCACGGGCTCTGAGGAAGGGAATCAGCCTCTTGCTAAACACTTGTGCGTATATGACCTTATTGAGTTCTTGGGGACCCTGTGATGTATTGTCCCCCACAGGGATGTGCAAACTCGGGCCCAGCACCAGGAAAGCCATTGCCTGGGCACCCACGGCCAAGAGATGGCTGAACTGGCGGGCAGCCTCCAAAATCAGTCCTGTACCCTCCTCCTCCTCATGCGGGCTTTTGTAAAGTTAATCAGTGGATCCCTAATAAGACAGAATGCTCTGATGCTAAGTCACTCCTGTCTTTTGCGTGAGTATGGACATCACCATGAAGACATCTGGGCTATTGGTACAGGCTTGATGTCAGCAGGATTCTTATACAAAATCTCACTCGAGTCCCTCATGGTGTCTACCATGCTTCAGGTCCAGGAGGATTTCTTTGATCTAGGTCAAGTCCTCATAAATAGAAACACCCAAGTAAGGTTTAAACATTACTAGCTGGTGTGTGGAATTTTAAAAGCTCCTGCATCCCTTTTGAAAGAAATTGTGAAGCTCTGCTGTAAATCAAATTTTGAGTAATCAGTAATCAGATTGACTTGTCCCTTCATAACGCCTGACATCAGGAAAGATTTCCCATGGACGCAAGAACTCTAAGCGTAGCTGGGAGCGAGGTGATCATTCCTACCCTAGTCTCCTTGCTGAACAAAGGTCGCAAGTCCTTCACTATGTTCCGTGAAATGTGCGGGGTGGGAATAGGCCTGGTAGTGAGTGACCTTCCATTTCCACTGCCGCCTCCTTGTTCCTTTGACCTCCTGCCACGGGGGCCTTGGAGGCATCCCGTGAGCTTTACATGGAAGCCGCTAATCCCTGCGCAGTGTATTCCGGCTCCATCTGGCAGCTACTTCCTCCCTGCCAAGGCCAGGCAGGCCGTGGCCTTGGACCCAGGGGGCGGGCCGCGTGAAGGTGCTTGTGACTGGTGCCCCGATCAGTCCCATCCTGACTCATCATGTTCTCTCATCTCTGCAAAGGGAGGATGGACAGGGAAGGATGCTGGAACTAGAGGCCACTAGTTGCTGGAGAGCTCTTCTCTGTCACTTGGGCTACTTTCTCTTAAATCAGATGTGCAATTTGGGTTGGTGAGAGTTTCCAGTGGCTTCTCCTTTTAGACTGTTTAATTCCATGATGCAAACGGCACCTCAGCTGGAGTCTGGACTCACACTTGACACATGGTCAGGCCCAGATTCTCTGACAGGCCAGCAGGCTGAGGCTTGCCACAGGGCACCCCTGAATCGGAGGACCCTGCTTCTAGGGTCGGCCTGAGGAGACCACAGGGGTTTCTTGTGGGCACACAGACCCACCCTCCCAGGGGCCATGAGACTGTTTAGAAAATGGGGGGACTGCGTGGGAGCCAAAACCAGAAGGACTCCATTAAAGAAAGAATGTGTGATATAAGTCCATTTATGTAAAGTTATTTGCGGGAGTGAAGAAAGGGCGAGGAAGAGAAAGACATTAAGATTCAATGAATAAAGAAATTGGGAACAAATACAGCTATCATTCTTACATGACTGTTATATAATATACTGTCGGATGAAAGAACGGAATGCTACACTTAGGCTTATGATTGGATTCTGCCTGGTGGAAGAGAAATCAACCCCAGAAGTCCCTGGTGTGTGTATATGTTTTATCTGCATGTCTGAGCCAGGAGAAAGGAAAGGAAGGGTCCACATCAGTTCACCCCTGGATACTTGAGATGGTGGAAGGGATTATAGCCTTTTCTTTACACATTTTATGTTCATTTTCTTAATAAAAGCAGTGCATGGTAATTTTTATAATTACAAAAAATCAATTTAAAGAAATATTAAAAAAAAAAAAAAAAAGCTATTCTAGGGAGGGAAAAGGGGGAAAAATTTACCCTGGGGTAGATTATTTTAAGTTTTACGCTTAACAGGTAGTCTATGTAAATGGTACAAAATTCAAAAGATACATAAGGCTCTAGGGGGAAAGGGAAGTCTCCTACAGCCACCTCTTTATCCTCCTGGAGGCAGCCAGTTTCGCTGGATGGGGTTGTTTGCCTGTGGTCTGCCCTGGGTATCCTTTCAAGATGCTCTGTGTTTTTGCAAATATACATTTGAATGTAAAAATAGGGGAAGAGAAAGTCATGCCTCCCCCATACCGCCCCTGCCCCCAGTGCAGACCCAAACACTGCTTGGGTCTTTTCTTTTTTTTTTTTATGGACAAAGGAAAGGATCAATGAGGGTGGGAGGGAAATGGGAAGGAAGAAGGGGAGTGATGGTGGGGAGGAGTATATGTAATTTCTTAACTAATGGCTTTCTGTTTTTAATCACAAAGAACATTTTAAAAAAATCATATTGAATTCATCTTATATTAGGAGGTTTGATCTGGAAATAAAAAGTTCAGGAAACTAAAAGTCCAGTTTGGGTGTCCTCATCTTAGGTGCATCTTGGTATTTTGTATTGGTAGGGCTATCTTTACAACAATATATTATTTAGGACAGGATCACATTTGTCACTTCTTCCTCCCTAATACCCAAAGTGGTACCAGACCCATAAAATAGTCAACAAACATTTACAAAATGAACAAATAAGTCTTTTTTTTTTTTTTTTAACTCTCCTGAGTGAACTGAATTTTTTGAGGCTCATAAGTGAATATGTTTTCCTCTTTACTTTGTCTATTACAGCCAGATTGTATGAGTGGGGTATTAAAGTCTCCCACTATTATTGTGTTGTTGTATATTTCTTCTATCATACTAATTGGTGTTTGTCTTAGATATATCAATGCTCCAATGTTGGGTGCATATATATTTATAATTGTTATAACTTCTTTTAGGATTGTTCCTTTAGTCGTTATGTGTAACCTTCATTCTCTCCTTTTCAGGACCTTTACTTTAAAGTCAATTTTATCTGATATGAGTATTGCTACTCCTGTTTTCTTTTTGTCCGTATTTGCATAGAAAATCTTTTTCCAGCCCTTCATTTTCATTTATTGGACATACAGAGCCATCTGACTCCTTTTACATTTGTCGTATGTATATTCTATTATTTACACTGGTTTTGTTTAACCAGCCTTATGATGAACAACCATTTGAGGTGCTTTCAGTCTCTTACTTTAGAAACAATGCTGAAGCAATTACCTGCCAGGATATCCTTAGACAGTTATGGGTATATCCGTAGAATAAATATCTTGAAATGGAACTGCCAAATTTCTCTCCAGAGAAGAGGTGCAAACTGACGCTTCTTTTAGACATGTGTGAAAGTGCTAGACAGTCTTCAGAGATTGGTGCTGCCTTGCAGATGGGTATCTCATAAAAGCAGCAACATTTTAGAAGTTTAGAGAAGGCATTAGGAAAGTCAGGGCCTTCTCAACTGCTCCTCTAAGGCTCTTCTCTTTCCAGAAGTTTATTTTTGTTTAAACCTTGTTTTTTATGTTTCAGACGGCAAGGTTGTAAGGAAGAAATAAACATAGTGAGCTGCTGTTATGTGCCAGGTGCTGGGTTAGGTCAGTTTCAAATATCATCATTTTAATTCATGTAGCATACGTATATCGGAGAAGGCAATGACACCCCACTCCAGTACTCTTGCCTGGAAAATCCCATGGACAGAGGAGCCTGGTAGGCTATTGTCCATGGAGTTGCTAAGAGTTGGACACGACTGAGCGACTTCACTTTCACCTTTCACTTTCATGCATTGGAGAAGGAAATGGCAACCCGCTCCAGTTGGGTTCTCTCTCCATTCTCTTGCCTGGAGAATCCCAGGGATGTGGGAGCCTGGTGGGCCGCCGTCTATGGGGTCGCACAGAGTCAGACATGACTGAAGTGACTTAGCAGCAGCAGCACACATATATGAGGTATGTATTTGACATTTACTATCCACAGTTCACAGATGAAAAAAGTGAGGCTTGGAGAGGCTAGGTAACTTACCTAAGGTCACACAGTAGGTGAGTGGCAGAGCTAACTTTCTGAGTGTGTCAGAGTACTTATGTTCTTTCTGATCTTTCTCCTCTCTCTTAGAGAATTAGAAATTTCTATAGCTCTAGCACTGCAGCAAAGGTAGGGATATACTGAGCAAAAACTAGATAGAGAAGACTGGTGTCACTTAGAGTTGAAATATGAAATGTCTGCCATTGCTTGTGCCTTGAAAGCTCTGTAAATAGATTTGTGGGTTGTAGAGGAAGTTTGCTTTTGGATTATATGGATTGTCCTTAATGTACAAAAGGCTGTGTTCCAAAAATTCTTTAACTCTGAAGGAGAAGACACAGCCTGAGGCAGTGATGCTCTGACTGAAGCATGAAGCCCACGTAAACCTACAGTGTTCTGAACAGTATTGGTGGCCGTAACGTCGTGGCACTCCCAGTCCATAGCAAGATACATAGGTGAGGATGTACGAATAGGTAAGAGATATAAGATATAAGGAAAATATGGCAGTGTCTCCCGCATCTGGGAGCTGGGATGGGGTGTGGGGGCATGGCTAAAGTGAGGCTCGGGGCTGGCACAAAACACAGGGCAATAGAAAGCTTGAACGTGAACGTGAAGTCACTCAGTCATGTCCAACTCTTTGCGACCCCATAGACTGTAGTCTACCAGGTTCCTCTGTCCATGGGATTTTCCAGGCAATAGTACTGGAGTGGATTGCCATTTCCTTCTCCAAGGGATCTTCCCAACCCAGGGATCGAACCCAGGTCTCCCGCATCGTAGACAGACGCTTTACCATCTGAGCTACCAGGGAAGTTAGAAAGCTTATTTAAGTGAAATTGTTAAAAGCATCACTGCTAAGCGGAATGGGGCCATGTATTATTTTTGCAAGTCAAATGTATGTAGATTGGCAACTGTCTGTACTGTTTGTTTCAAATGGCTTTATTAGACTAATAGCCTCTGATACAAATGGGCTTCAGTTAAAGAGCCTGAATATAATTTGGTGTAATTTCGCAACTCAAGAAATAAGGGGATTTTTCCTTCCCATAAAAACCAGGATAAATTTTCTCATAAGTGATAGAGCTTATTGTGGTACTTGTTCATTTTTCTGTTCATTATCAAAAGTGGTATAATTTCCACTTGATGGAGATTAGATGGTACTCTTTTGAGCTAATGTAATGAGTCAATCACTAGATTACTTTGTGCTTCAAGACTGAAAGGAAGGACTTCCCTGGTGGCCCAGGGGTTAAGACTTCACCTTCCAAGGCCAGTAATGTGGGTTGATCCCTGGTTGGAGAGTTAAGGTCCCACATTGCCTCATGGCCCCAAAACAAGAACATGAACAACAGAAGCAGTACTGTGACAAATATGAAGACTTTAAAAATGGTCCACATTAAAAAAAAAAAAAAAAACTTATACGAGATTGAAAGGATCCAGTGTCGTGATGTCCTCTTCTTAGCCTTGTCTTCTGGAAGTTTGGTGGGATAGCACTGGATGAACAAAAGCTTATGTCTCACCTCTAATAATACTCCAAAGCATGCAATAGGCAGAGAGTGATTTCCTGAGACAGAAGAGGAAGCCAAGCTTGCAGGTCTCTAGTTGGTCAGAGGTGGATGGGATAGGTGAACCCTGACTTACCCTGTCACAAGTGTCAGCTCTTACATGTCTGCTGCTGCTAAGTCGCTTCAGTCATGTCTGACTCTATGCGACCCCATAGACAGCAGCCCATTAGGCTCCTCTGTCCCTGGGATTCTCCAGGCAAGGATACTGGAGTGGGTTGCCATTTCCTTCTCCAATGCATGAAAGTAAAAAGTGAAAGTGAAGTCGCTCAGTCGTGTCCGACTCTTGGTGACCCCACAGACTGCAGCCCACTAGGCTCCTCTGTCCATGGATTTTCCAGGCAAGAGTACTAGAGTGGGGTGCCACTGCCTTCTCCGTCTTACATGTCTGCTGCTACCGCTAAGTCACTTCAGTCGTGTCCGACTCTATGCAACCCCAGAGACGGCAGCCCACCAGGCTCCCCCCGTCCCTGGGATTCTCCAGGCAAGAACACTGGAGTGGGTTGCCATTTCTTTCTCCAATGCACAAAAGTGAAAAGTGAAAGGGAAGTCGCTCAGTCATGTCCGACCCTCAGCGACCCCATGGATGGCAGCCTTCCAGGCTCCTCCATCCATAGGATTTTCCAGGCAAGAGTACTGGAGTGGGGTGCCGTTGCCTTACATGTCTATGCCCCGGCAATTGACACTGGGCGTTTCCATGTTGCTGCTACTTCCTGAAAGTTTGTAACCATTGATGATGTTTAACTGCTTTGATCCACTAACTTAATAGCCATTGGTAGGTTGTGTCACCTGCCAATTATTACCAGGTATTAGATAGTATCTACTATTATTACTATTAGAAGTTTCTATGTGATTGTGTATGGCTTCAGTTTGAGTTTCATCTAAAAGAATATACTTTTTCATTTTACAAATATCACAGTGTGAGGCACATGTGAAATAATCATAAAAGCTGAAAAAAGAGTCTCAGCCAAAAAATGCAAGCTTATGTAACATTTCCACCTTCTATGGAGTTGATCTGAGATTCCCTGGTTTTTCAGCTTGAACGTCATGGAAGATATGGTTAAATGAAGTGTACCCTTCCCAGAATCTGTCAAGCATTTCATTTTTGAGGGGATGAGAGTGGTTATGCTGTAACACCAGTGGGTGTTTCTTAGTGATAGTTTGGGTTTTTAGTTAACTAATAGGGTTTGTTTTTGTTTTTATTTTTAATTGAGATATAGTTGAGATGTAATTGGCATACAGTAAAATGCACAGTTTGAAAGTGTACCATTTGATAAGTTTTGAGATGTGTCTGTACCCATTAAACTATCATCACAGTCAAGATAATAGACAAACCTACCTCCCTCAGGAGTTTCCTCTTATTCACTTCTGTCCCTTCCTGTCCTCCACCCTCACCCTAGGCAACCACCAGTCATGTCCAATACTGCAACCCCATGGACTGTGGCCTGCCAGGCTCCTCTGTGCATGGGATTTCCCAGGCAAGAATACTGGAGTGGGTTGCCATTTTCTTATCCAGGGGATCTTCCCAACCCCGTGATCAAACCCAAGTCTCCTGCATTGCAGGTGGATTCTTTACCAGCTGAGCCACCGGGGAAGCACCTTCTTTCACTCAGCGCAGTTATTTTCAGATTCATCTATGTTGTGTATAGATGATCCAGTTGTGTATATCCATCCAGTACAGCTGGATATATGCAGTATATCCAGTATTTTTTACAGCTGATCAGCATTCCATTGTATGGAATACCACAGTTCATCATCTGCTCACCTTTAATGGACATTTGGGTTGATCCTGGCTTTTGGCTAGTTCAGATGAAGCTGCTATGAACATTTACATGTAAATCTTTCACTGGATTTATGCTTTTCTCCTGTGGAAAAATTTAAGAGTGAATAGCTGGATAACATGGTAGGTGTATTTAGCTTTTCATGAAATGCCATCAGCATTGTCTGAGAGTCCCAGTTCCTCTATACCCTCACTAATGCTTGGCGTGTCAGCCTTTTTCATTTCATCACCTCATAGATGTGGTCTTCTGGTTTGGTTGCATTTCCCTAATGATTAATGACACTGAGCATCTTTCCATGTGTTTATTTATCATTGGTGCAACTTGTCTGGAGAAATGCCATTCAGACTTTTGCTTCCACCCCTTTTTAAATTGGGTTATCTTCTTCTTACTGTGTTTTTAGAGTTCTTTATATATTCAGAATACAAATCCTTTTATTAGATTTATGCTTTGCAAATCTTTCCTCCTCATGTGTCTTATCTTTTCATTCAGTATCTTTGGAAGAGCATAAGTTGTTAACTTTGATGATGGGTTTACCATTTTGAAAGAAACTATTTTATTTATGGTATCAAAAGCACTTTCAAACTTAATAACCACACTTCCACTTGCAGCTAAGGTAGAGGAACAGAGACTGTACTTACTCTTGCACTTGGGAAAGAACCAAGCAAATATATATAAATTCATGATATTCAAGACCCTGAGCACCAGGTGACAAAAGACAATGATCTTGAATCCTGGGCAACAAATAATTGTCCCAGCCTTGAGAGTGCCCAGGCTGCGGTGCAGAGAGGGCGAGCTAAGGCTGAACCCCTGAATAAAGGAGCGCAGGATGAATAGAGTTTAGAAGACAGAAGACTGAAGAGGAGAGAGACCTCCTGAGGGTTCCCTAGAGAACCAGCAGGATGCTGATCAGTGCAGTGTGTGAGCAAATGATCTAAGACTGTGGAAACCAGGGGGCACTTAGATCTTATTTCCGCTGTGGTCTCCTACCCCTCACTCAGAACACTAAATAACTTGTAGCACCTCTGCTTCCCTATTCCCCACCCCCACTCTCTATAACCCATTTCCAACTATAATTCAGAAGAGACCATTTTTAGCCTTACCAGTTTCCCTAGAGCAGCGGTCCCCAACCTTGCTGGTATCAGGGTCCGGTTTCATGGAAGACAATTTTTCCACAGACTGGGGTTGCCAGGAGTGGTTTCAGGATGACTCAAGTGCATTACATTTATTTTGTACTTTCTATTATTATTATGTCAGCTCCACCTCAGATCATCAGACATTAGATCCTCGAGGTTGGGGACTCCTGCCCTAAAGAGTCTCTGAGTCATAATTCTCAAAATTTACAAGACAATTCAAGATGTTGGCATTAGAATTTCCCCAAATGGATCTTAACGTTGGCGTGATTTTAGTTTGTCAAAGATGTGAGAACCAGGCAGGATGGAAAAACAGACTGAGTTCCAGAGGAGTGCAGCGCTTCTGGGTTCTGCACCAAACTCCCTGTGTGGAGGGGGCAGTCATGTGCCCAGAAGTCTGCACACCTGCCCAGCTGGGCCTCTGTGTTCCCTTGGGAAGAAGTAGGTGTAGACTGTGGCCCCGGCGGCCTGACTTGTATGCCACACGAGCGTTCAGGGTTGGAACCACAGACCTGAAGGAGCTTGGGAAGCCACCTGAATATGCTGTCCATTTATGGGCTCATCAAATGATGGCTTCAGTTATTTACCATCTGTCTCAGGCCTGCTGCATGCTGGGCATTGCTCCGGATGCTTGGATCCAACAGCGAACAGGAGAAATCCTCACACTTGTGATGCCTACATTCTAGAAGAGGAGACACACCATCAACCAGACTGTCAGGTGCACAGAAGTACCATAATAAGGAAAATAAAGCAGGAGAAGGGATGTGGGTGACCAGGAAGTGGTGGGAGTGGGGATGATGCTGTTTGTACAGGGTGGTCAGGAAGTCTCTTTTTGAGCAGAGACCTCTCAAATGTGTGTATGGGGTGTGGGGAGGCTGGTTGGGGACCTGAGTGGTTAAAACGGGGTCCTGAGGTGGGACTGTGCTTTGCAAGGAGGCCATGAGGCTAGAGCAGGGTGAGGAGGGGCAAGAGAAAGGAGCAGAAGATGCAGGACCCTGTAGATGTGTGAGTGACAAAGCGGGCAGAGAGTCTGAGCAGATGAGTAATGTGGTGTAATGTGCATTGTGTGGGAATCCCTCTGGCTTCAGTGGGGAACAGACTGTGGGATCAGGAACTTGGCTAGGAGAGCATCCCACATGCAGGCTGATGGTGACGTGGACCAGGGAGCTGATGAAATGGTCAGATAGATGGGTTTGAAGCTGGAGCAATAGGATGTGCTGATGTATTCAGTGCGTGGTGTGAGAGAAAAGGAGATATACAGGAGTCCATGTACTTTTCCCAAAGTAAGCGAAGAACAGAGTGGACATTCACAGACATGGGGAAGCTTGGAAAAGGAGTAACTTGGTGGGGCGTGGGGCCAGTGGGAATCAAGAGTTTGATTTTAGACACATTAGTGTCCAAGTGACAGTGTTGAATAGGTAGTCAGATCTCAGTGTGATATTCAGGTAAGAAGTCAGGACTGAAGGTGACCTGAGACCGTGGCTAGGCAAATGGCCAGGTTGCTAGGAGTTTCCACGTAGACTGAGCTGCCCTTGGAAGTGGCTCTTTGCCCTGATGAAGCCGTCCTGTTTGGGGGTCCCTTACTTTCTAATGGACATTAACATTTTCATCATTATGTTCTTTTGGCTTCACTGAGGCTTCATTTGGAAGCCGGCTGCACCTACCTTCTGGAAGGTGTACCTGAAAGATAAGAAAAAATAGACTTAATTGAATAAGAATTCTTTCTTGTTCACCATTACAACTTTGAAGAGGTTAGAGATGAGGGCTCGGCTGCCATGGGTCTTGTGATGTAGCACTTTCATGATGCTAGGGGCTTTTTGTTTGTTTAAAACAGACTCAAGTCCAGGCTGGATCTTCTGGGAATGAATCTTGGATGGGGGGAGTAGATCAGAAAAGCTGATGTTGGAAGAGGGTCTGGCTGGACCACTTTCCTGGTAGTGTTTGTTGATACAAGTGGGTGATATTCATGTGCAAAGTAAGGAGGTGGAAGAATTTCAAGGTTCCTTCTAGGCTCTGTGGGTCTGACTCTAGTTTGTGGGGTCTTTCAGGCCCCTTTAGTGGCTTCTCAGCAACCTCCCCACCTAGAGAAATTCATTCCGCCTGCCCCTCCCTTTCTCCAAAGAAAAATGAATTTGCAGGAATTGTTGTCATCTTCCTTCGGAGATGTGAAGGTAAGATACAGTTTCCGACTGTTCTTCAGGACTTCAGATTGCTCCCTTTGTCCTGCAAAACCAGGTCGACTTTGACAAGGCAGCCTGGCCACTGTTTCAAATTTCAGTTTAGGTCCTAAAGGTTCCTCCCCTTTTCAGATGAGAGGAGAACTCAAGTTGGAGGGAAACTGTTTTAGTCTGAAGGCTTTTATGAAACTGTCTGCATCCACTCCTCTGAGCCTGGAACTGTTTCCAGGAAGAAGTAGGTGACAGGCTATCCAAATAAAGAGTCACCTTTTGAAAGCACTCCAGCCCAGCAGCGTGGGGGCTTTTTATGATCCCGACTTGTATCTTGAGAGCAGGCAGGCCAGAGCTGGGTCTGGGCTCCGTTCCTCCTCTCCCTCTCCTCCCCTTAGCGCACTTTGATCTGTGAAGCATGTCTAATCCTCAGCCAAGTCTGCTAGAACTTTATCCAAAGCAGGAAAAGGGGAAATATTTTTCCTTTCTTGGGTGGATTTGTATTTATATAAACCCTTAGCAATGCTGATGGAGCCAAGTGGCCAGCACACAAGTCTGAGGATCAGGGTGTTGGAATGACTGAGTGCAAGATTGGGCAGGGCAGTGGGTCCCTGTACCCTGGGTCAGCTTTGACATGGGTCAAAGGTTGGGAGAGGGTGGTGTAAGTCCTGGCGTGCATTTTGCTGGAGGATGTGCTTATACATAAGGCCGTTTATACAGCAGCTCAAGCTGAGCCAGCAGCTGATCAATTAACTCCAGATCATAACTCCAGTGAGATGTCTATCTGTATGTGAATGATTAGTTCACTTTATTTCTTCTGTCGTCACTAAGAATATAGGGTGTGGAAGGTCTTAGCTGTCCTCTGAAACTTTAGTGTCGGAAACTTGACATTTTCACAGTGTGTCTGTTATTAATTTACTGATACTTGCATGGATCAGTCCACACCTTTTTGGACCAGCCCTTGCCACTTCTCAAGGGTAGTGAGTTTTCACTTTTTTATTGATGTAACACTGATCTGTAACATTATGTAAGTTTCATGTGTACAACATTATATTTCTACTTCTGTCTACCCTACAGTGTGCTCACCACCAAAAACTCAGTTTCCATCCATCACCATCCATTTCAGTTCAGTCGCTCAGTCATGTCCAACTCTTTGCGACCCCATGAACCACAGCATGCCAGGCCTCTCTGTCCATCACCAACTCCCGGAGTTTACCCAAACTCACGTCCATTGAGTCGGTGATGCCATCCAACCATCTCATCCTCTGTCGTCCCCTTCTCCTCATGCCTTCAATCTTTCCCAACATCAGGGTCTCTTCAAATGAGTCAGCTCTTTGCATCAGGTGGCCAAGATATTTGAGTTTCAGCTTCAACATCAGTCCTTCCAATGAACACCCAGGACTGATCTCCTTGAGGATGGACTGGATGGATCTCCTTGCAGTCCAAGGGACTCTCAAGAGTCTTCTCCAACACCACAGTTCAAAATCCTTTTTCACTCCCCCGACCTCATCCTTTCCCTCCTGGGAGCCACTGTTCTCTTCTCTTTATCCAGATGATTGTTTATGTTTAGTTTGATTTGTTCATTTGTTTTTTTCTTATGAGGTTTTTATATTCCCCATGAGAGACATCGGACAGTATTTGTTTTTCTCCACCTTATTTCAGGGTGATGAGTTTTTCAGGCATGTTTCACATCGATATGATGGCTTTCTTGTCCTAGAACCACTTCCTTTAAGCTTCAAGTGGTGCCTCATGGTTCTATGATTCTAGGCTACAGCATGATTTGTTTTCAGACATTCTACAGGAATCTTGTACAGAATCTAAAGATAGCATCCCTTGCTCTTGTGTCACCATGATTTGTCTATTGTCACTGTTGTTTAGTCACTAAGTCGTGTCCTACTCTTGATACCCCATGGACTGTAGTCTGCCAGGCTCCTCTGTCCATGAGGAAATGGCAACCCACTCCAGTATTCTTGCCTGGGACAGAGGGGATTTCCCAGGCAAGAATACTGGAGTGGGTTGCCATTCCCTCCTCCAAGGGATCTTCCCAACCCAGGGATCAAACCCGTCTCCTGCATTGGCAGGCAGATTCTTTACCACTCAGCCACCAGGGAAGCACATTTTCTGGGCTAGTCTGGACATGAAGTTACTGACAACAGCCAGTGTACAGAACACTGATATAAATCAGTCTTTTTTTTAATTTTTAAAAAATTTATTTATTTTAATTGGAGGCTAATTTTACAATATTGTAGTGGTTTTTGCCATATATTGACATAAATCAGCCATGGGTGTACATGTGTTCCCCATCCTGAACCCCCCCTCCCACCTCCCTCCCCATCCCATCCCTCTGGGTCATCCCAGTGCACCAGCCCTGAGCACCCTGTCTCATGCATCAAACCTGGACTGGTGATCTATTTCACATATGATAAATATACATGTTTCAATGCTATTCTCTCAAATTATCTCACCCTAGCCTTCCCCCCAGAGTCCAAAAGACTGTTCTTTACATCTGTGTCTCTTTTGCTGCCTTGCATATAGGGTCATCATTACCATCTTTCTAAATTCCATATATATGCATTAATATACTGTATTGGTGTTTTTCTTTCTGACTTACTTCACTCTGTATAATAGGCTCCAGTTTCATCCACCTCATTAGAACTGGTTCAAATGTATTCTTTTTAATTGTTGAGTAATATTCCATTGTGTATATGTACCACAGCTTTCTTATCTATTCATCTGATGGACATCTAGGTTGCTTCCATGTCCTGGCTGTTATAAACAGTGCTTCGATAAACATTGGGGTACATGTGTCTCTTTCAATTCTGGTTTCCTCAGTGTGTATGCCCAGCAGTGGGATTGCTGGGTCGTATGGTAGTTCTATTCCCAGTTTTTTAAGGAATCTCCACACTGTTCTCCATAGTGGCTGTACCAGTTTGCATTCCCACCAACAGTGTAAGAGGGTTCCCTTTTCTCCACACCCTCTCCAGCATTTATTGCTTGTAGACTTTTGGATCGCAGCCATTCCGACCGGCATGAAATGGTACCTCATTGTGGTTTTGATTTGCATTTCTCTGATAATGAGTGATGTTGAGCATCTTTTCATGTGTTTGTTAGCCATCTGTATGGCTTCTTTGGAGAAATGTCTGTTTAGTTCTCTGGCCCATTTTTTGTGATATACGTCAGTCTTTTATTTCACTGTTTTTTGCTCTTTCCAAACTCCAGATTCTGGCAACCTCTCTGGAGGAATTCTTCTACATATTCATAAGTACCATGGGAGCCACATCCACCTGCTGTCCCAGGATGTTTATCCTGGCCCCCAGGAATATGTGTCTGATGGGGCCTCGCACTTCAAAGGGGAACCTTCTCCAAGTTTCTCCCAGGCATCTCTTCCCAGTGCTGGGGTGGACACTTGGGCAAGAAAACTCCCTGGGGACCCTAGGACTCTATCAGCAGGTGGAGAGAGTCTAGACAGAAAAACATCCTGGAGGAGGAGGAGGATGGGGGCTCTTGTTTCACTACAAGTAATGGAAATGGCAGGGGGGTGTAGAAGTGGGAATTTCAGAGTTCTGAGTGTGAGGAAGAATGGTGCAGAGGGTAGCATGTGTGCAAATAAAAACATAAAAATGAAGAAGGAGGAAAAAAAGACATTAAGAAGAGGAAGTGTACACTTGTGATGTGAGGGAAGAAGATCTGCAAAGAAATTTTGTCAGCAGTTTTTTTTCTCTCCTTGGTTGAACTTTTGCCAAATACTTGATCTGAGGTCCCAGCTCTTTTGATCCAGAAGAGACCTGTGTGATGATCCATCCAGGAGACGCCTTGGACCAAATGCCATTCTTCTTAGTGGAGCATACCTGAGACGCTTAGTCACCTCCTTCTGTCCCTCAAACAAACAAAAAGCTTTATGTAATTAAAAGCAAACATAACTATGAGGACAATCATCTTCTGTCCCAAATTGGGTTAAACAAGGAAAGGCTGGGTTTGTCTGCTCCCAGGGGAACACTGGGCAAAAAAGGAAAAATTCAGAGTGTGCGTCATCTGTGCCCCGATTTGCAGGGGGAGGCTTGGCTTCCATTGAATTACTCATCAGGAGTGTCTGAGGGCTTCACAGGTTAGCATCATTTTTATTGAATTGAATACGTCAAAGAAGGCATCAGGGGCATGGTCTTTGTTTTTCCTTCTGCCTGTAACCGTCACCACTATCACCGCCTTGGAGGGTGCTGGGAAGAAGCTGAAGTGTTGAAATTTTGTTTGTTCAGTGTAGCCTAATGACAGGCCATGAAAACTCGCTGAAGGTAGGTACTGACTTGTACCCATAGTTCAAGGTCATCTCTAAGAACCCCAGCTGTCCTTCTTCTGTAGGCTTGTTGTAGGTTGCACTCTTTTAATGATAAGATTTTAAAATTGTCCCCAAAGCTTCAAGGCACAGAAGGGCATTTCTGAGTGATTTTTTTAAAACAAAGTCCCAGCATTAAGAATCAAAACTGGAGAATGCAACAGATCTTGGAGACAGAAATGCCTTTACATTGTTAACTTGCCTAGAACTCACTGGGTTCCAACATTTTGAAGAATGACATGACTAAATGGTGAAATGAAAACAGTTCTGGAAGAGATTCACAGTGTCTGATGGTGTGAGTTTTGCAGCCGCCTTCAGAATTCATAACTTAAGATGTGTCCGATTATTAAGTGGTCCAATCAGTCTGACATATTTCCAAGAGGAACAAATTGAGCCAAAAGCAAAGTGTTCACGGGAGGAACGCAGAATCCCTGAAGTTTAGGGAACCCTTCTTGGAGTCTTAGAGTGCCCTGAGAGTATATGGTATGGCAGGTGCCGGACGAGAGCTGTGAGAGCAGAAAGACGCCTGCTGTATCTAGGGGTACCCCAGTTTCCTGGTGAGTTCAGTAACTCCCAGGGGACCTCCCCAGAGCCTTTTGAGGGTGGCCTAGCTGGCTTTCTTATTAACTCAGCAGAACCCAGTGAGGGCAGCTTTTCAGGGACTCCGTTTGGCACCCCGATCGAACCTTATTTCAACAGCTCAACAGCATGCTCCCCACCTTCCCCCGCAAGACAGCTTCCTGGGGAATTTTGTCAGCACCCAGAGGACAGTCTGCTGCTGGCTTCGGTCACCTGACTGTGAACTAGTCTGGCCTGGGCAGCCCAGCGGGCTTCTCCCCGATCCAGGAACTGCACCCCACCCCACCCCAGCTCGTGAGGTCTAACTCTTGGCCTGGCTGGGGGCTCCCGCATGCCCAAGACCTTCTTCCTTGGCTCTTCTCCCCCAGCCTTGGCATATTCTTTAGAATTCTCTTTCCCCTTCATAGTGAATCCCTTGTAATAGGTTAATAATTATTTATATTAAACCTTAGTCTGTGGTTTCTGTCTCCTGAGTAGGCTGAACCATAGAGCCAGTAAATCTTAGCCAAGATCGGAACTAAGCCTAATTCCAGAACCAAACTGCTTTGTATCATTTCTCTGCAATCAGCAGTTTCATATACACTGAGGTGATTGTTGTGATTAAAGTGCTTTAGACTGATTTATTTTTGTCTTTAAATTTTTATTGGCGTATAATTGATTTACAGTGTTGTGTTAGTTTCAGGTTATAGCAAAGTGAACCAGTTATACATATATTTACTGTTTTTTATATTCTTTTCCCATATAGAGTATTACAGAGTATTGAGTAGAGTTCCCTGTGCTATACAGTAGGTCCTTATTAATTATCTTTATACAATAATAGAGTGTATATGTTAATCCCAAACTCCCAGTTTATCCTTCCCCCGGTAACTGTAAGTTTATTTTCTACATCTGTAACTCTGCCTCTGTTTTGTGAATAAGTTCATTTGTACTATTTTTTTTTTTTTTTTGGTTCTGTATATATAAGTGATATGATGTTGTCTTTCTCTGATTTCACTATGTATGACAGTCTCTAGGTCCATCCATGTTACTACAAATGGCATTATTTCATTTTTTTTATGGCAGTAATATTCCCTTGTATATACGTACCACCTCTTCTTTAGCTACTCCTCTGTCAGCGGACATTTAAATCGCTTCCGTATCGTGGCTATTGTAAAGAGTGCTGCAGTGAACACCGGGGTGCGTTTTATCTTTTCCAATTATGGTTTTGTCTGGGTGTAAGTGCAGGAGTGGGACTGCTGGGTGATAGGGTAGTTCTATTTTTAGTTTTTAAGGAAATTCCACACTGTTCTCCATCATGGCTGTACCAGTGGGAAATGTAGGAAGGTTCCCTTTTCTCCACACCCTCTTTAGCATTTACTGTTTGCAGATTTTTTGATGATGGCTAGTCTGACTGATGTGAGGTGATACCTCATTGTATTAATAGTTTTGACTTGCACTTCTCTAATAATTAATGGTGTTGAGTATCTTTTCATGGGCTTTTTGGCCATCTGTATGTCGTCTTTGTTGAGATATCTCTTTAGACCTGCCCATTTTTTTGATTAGGTTGTTTGTTTTTTACATTGAGCTACATGAGCTGTTTGTATATTCTGGAGACTAATCCCCTGTAAGTTGCTTCGTTTGCAGCTCATCACATCGGCCTCCAGGGCCTCTGTGCTGGGCTCCTTTCTCTTTTTTGTCTGCTAAGCCTTGTGATCTTTTATTCACTCACTCCCTCCTCCATCTACCCACCTGTTCACTTTAGCAGTCAGACACAGAGCCTTAGAGCTGGAAAAAACTCAGAGATGAACAAGGCCATCTCCTCAATTCTGGTTTTTGGGTGTGGGAAGTACAGCATAACTCACAGCTTCATAGAAAATTGTTTCTGGTTGTGGTCCCCATTTCCACCTCCCATTCTTTCCCCAGGCCTCTTCAGTCACACACCTGTCCCCACCTTCTCCTGTCACCTCCAACCCCAGTGGCCCCATGTCTGTTGTTACTTTGCTTGTCCACCCAGCAGAATTTGGTACAGCTGGCCACCCCCTTTTTTTTGAAGGGGTCTGGTTTCTTTTGTGAAGCCATGTTCTCCTGCCTTGTGGCAGTTCCTGACTGGCCTCTCTTCTTTCAGCCATTAGCTAGGAGCACCCCAGACTCTTTCTCTAGTTCCTTTCGCTTCTCTATCTACTCACTTTCCTGGGTGACCCCATTCACTTTTATGCCTTTACCCATCGCATGTTTGCTGATTTCTTCTGAATCTCTACTTCCAGCCTTAACCTTTACCCCAAAGTCCAGAATTGAACAAGTAGTTACACACTTATTATGTATTACCATGTTTGTCTAACAGATCTAACTTGAGCTCCTAATTTTTCTCCTTCCCAGAAGTCACTTCTCTCTCAGTCTCACAAGTAGCACCACCAGCTGTCATCTCCCCAGACCAAAGATTTGGAGTTATCCTTGGTTATTCTCCGCCTCTTACCTCCACATCCAAGTCATTGGCAGTCCTGCTGACCGCCTACAGAACACAGCAGTCTCCCCATCTCTGTGGGCTCCTCTCCAGAGCAGGCCTCTACCACCTCCCACCTGGGCTCATCTGTGAGCCTCCTCAAGTCCCCCTGCCTTCATTTTGCTGTCCTTACACAGCAGCCAGAGTGATCTTCTCAGATCAGATGCCATTACCCCCACTTAAACCTTCTGCATGGCTCTTTATCACTTAGAATAAAGACCAAACACTTCCCCCTGGTCTTCAGAGTCCCCAGTGTCTGGGCCTCACTCCCTTCATCCTCTTGTCATGCTTCTCCTTCACCCTACAATCTAGACTCTTCTCTGGGCAACCAAGCATCTTTCTACTTTCATGATTTTGCATTAGTGGCTTCCTCTGCCTGGAATGTTCTTCCCATG
Source organism: Tragelaphus eurycerus (assembly GCA_935064755.1). NCBI lineage: Eukaryota > Metazoa > Chordata > Mammalia > Artiodactyla > Bovidae > Tragelaphus > Tragelaphus eurycerus. The sequence continues at coordinate 980,712 of CAKXYN010000034.1, read as the reverse complement.
GTTTGCTTCTCCTCCTCATTCAGATTTCAGCTTTAACGTCATCACCTCGGAGAGGCGTCTCAGGCAACCCAGTCAACCCTCTCTCCTTACCCTGTTTTAATGATCTGTGTAATGAGGTTTTAAGTAGTTATGCAGTTTTTTTCTTACCAATCTTCCTCCTAGACTCTAAGCTTTATGAAATCAGGGACCGTTGTTACCTTATTCCCTTCTGTTCTCTCAGTCTCTGGTGCTGCCCCTCTCGCATTAGTTGGTGGTGGTTATGTACCTGTTGAATGAATGGTGAACTTAGTAGCAGAACCAGACCAAGGACATAAATTTTCCTCTTTTGTTTCATATCTAATTTATACCAGGATTTCTTTTGCCAGTAGTCTTTCCTGCCTGTTAAGTTATTGTGTCTCCTGTATACTTAAAGGTTAAGATTTCCAAAAACAATTCCAAAGCCACATTACCTTTAATTCATTCTGATTTTTAATTTACTTATAAATGTCACCTTTCGTTTAAATATGATAGAAAAGACCACGTTCAGTGACATTTTGTAACCTATATCCCTTGGTTTTAAAACTTTTTTTCCATTTATTCCAATTGGCTATTATAAAATGGCCCTTTAAGATACTTTTATAAGTTGGGAAAAGCATGTTTCCATAGTTATGCATGGTTTTTACCTGGCAATAAAGATGTTGGCTGGTGATGGGTCCAATACTGGGCTTGGGGATAGAGGGACCAGGTCTGTTGTTGCTCTTGACATGGACTCACTGTGTTACTTCCTACGTGTCAGTTTCTCTTCTTAAAAAGTCATTAATTCACCGTCTCAACGGATTTTTTAAAAATCAAGACTACCAAAATGTACAACCAACTCTATTTCTTCAGAGCAGCAGCCCACCTGGAGCCTCCCAGCCAGTGTGCTGTGAGGAGGCTCAGCTCTGGGGACCCTCCTCTGAGACAGAATCGGGCAGCCAGACCTGCAAAAGCTGGTTTAGTGGGAACCAACAGGTATCGAGAGATCGCTTCTGCTCCCTTCTCTCATGCTCTTGAGTGTGCACAGTGGCATGTTTTTATTATGTTTTTATTCAAGTGCACTTGATTTACAATTTATGTTAGTTTCAGATATACAGTGTAGTGATTCATTTTTTAAGATTATACTCCATTGTATGTTATTATGAGATAATGGCTATAATTCCCAGGGCTTACAGTATATCCTTGTTGCTTATCTATTTTATGTATACTATTTTGTATCTATTAATCTCCTACTCTTAAATTGTCCCTCCCCCTTCCCTCTGGTAAACACTAGTTTGTTTTCTGTACCTGTGAGTGTTTCTGTTTTGCTATATACATTTGTTTGTATTTTTTAGATTCCACATATAAATGGTATCATACAGTATTTGTTTTTCATTCTCTGACTTATATCACTAAGCATAATATTTTCTAGGTCCACTGATGTTGCTGCAAATGGCAATCTTCCATTCTTTTTTACAATCAAGTAACATTCCATTGTGTGTATACACTAAATCTTCTTTATCCAGTTACCTGGTGATGGGCTCCTGCATTGCTTTCATATCTTAGCCATTGTAAACATTGCTCCTGTGAAAATTAAGTGCATGTATCTTTTCAAATTAGTGTTTTCCCAGATACATATCCAGGAGTGTAAATACTGAATCATTGGGTAGTTCTATTTGTCATTTTTTGAGGAACCTCCAGTACTTTGGCTCCCTCATGTGAAGAGTTGACTCATTGGAGAAGACTCTGATGCTGGGAGGGATTGGGGGCAGGAGGAGAAGGGGACGACAGAGGATGAGACGGCTGGATGGCATCACCGACTCGATGGACTTGAGTCTGAGTGAACTCCAGGAGTTGGTGATGGACAGAGAGGCCTGGCGTGCTGCAATTCATGGGGTCACAAAGAGTCGGACATGACTGAGCAACTGAACTGACTGATACGATTTTCCATAGTAGCTGCACTAACTTACTTTTTCAGTGTTTACTCCTGTGTATATACTTTCTAGGTTTTATTCTGTTTTAGGACGAGATGTCCTTTTATTTTTCTCTGGCTCTCGTCTACCATATAAAAGTGACCATGGAGTTCTCCCATTTTTGCTTCTCTGATAACTCTGTGGGCTTGCAGAGTGGGAGCCTTCCTGCTCATCGGTTTCCGAGGATGCTGCCTTTGCCCTGAGGGGATGTGGGAACTTGTATTTGTGTATCATTGCACCTCATCCAGAGTCACAATTAATTAAAAGACAGCAGCAGACTTTGGACGGTGGAGGAGTGAACTTTAGACTATCCCAGCTCTAAAAGGCCTTGGAATCTAGATAATTCCTTGTTTAATAGAACTTTTATAATTGCTTATTTTAAAATTTCCGGACCACTTTTTCTGTTTTGAGGGATGTTCATAACTCAGAACTTCCTGGATCAGGAAGCGGGTTTTATTTGCATGGAAAAAGGCAGGTTTGGGCCTTTTGAAATATTGTGGTTTGGGTCATCAGAGTGATATACACTTTCAGTATTTTGCATAATGTGCCAATATTTGTGAATTCTGATGATAAGCAAAAAAAAAAAAAGACAAGCTCATTTACTTATCTCCTGTTGTTTAAAGGTAAGTCATAATAAAACTTGATTTTCTATCCTTTCACGGGGGAAAAACAGCTGATGAGAGTTCAGTAGCATTTTAACACCAGAAATCTTGAGACAGAGTAATTAAGAATAGCTTTTCATAACTCTAACAGGCACAAAGAGACTGTAGACCTTAGCCTCCATGGATGCAGTGGTCTGTTGATCTGGCCAGATTTCTGCTTCTTCAGGAAGACTGTATGAAGACCCTACATGAATAGAAAATTGCCAACAGAGGAGAAAGCACCAGCATTTCAAGCTGGCACCTCCCATCAGTGTGAAGCACACTTAGTCTTTTACTTAATTGACTCAAGCATAAAAATAAATTACCTGAGAACCTTTAGGCCTGAATGACCCATTTCACTCCAAATCCATTTGTGTTCCTTATTAGTTTATGTTTCTAATGAGAATGCACTTTCAAATTTACTTTCTACATAGAAATATCAGTCTGTTTTTATTGACTACAGAGAATTCTGTCTTCTGAACTGTGTCATACATTTTAATCATCTCCCCTTCATTGAATATTTGAGACGGTTACCAAGTTTTCAGTGTTTTATATGACTACAGAGAATTCTTTCTGCTGAATTGTGTCATAATTTTTAATCATTTCCTCTTTGTTGAACATTTGAGATGGTTACCAAGTTTTCACTGTTATATAAACAGTGTTGCTATGAACAGTCATTGTATAATTTTTGCCAGAAAGAAAGACCCATTCCTTGAAGCAAATCCCTAAAAATGAAAATATACCAGGTCACATGTATATTTCTCCTTACTTTATTGGTAACACATTTTCTGTGAATGTAACATTTCATTTTGCAGTTCCCACCAACTTTGGAATTTCTTTTTATTAGCATTTGCTAGCAATAACAGATGCATCATGAATCTAAAATTGCCACACTTTCAGGTCTTTTCCAGTCCTGCAAATCAGGACTGTCCTTCTTATTAGTCTGTCCTTTGCATTCATTCTCTAGCATCTCATAACTTCCTTTGGGGCACCTTTGGGGGCACCCACAGTAAGTACATCATTCTTTTCGTGTACTTGATTCTCTCCAATGCCTGAACCCTCCCCCTCAAGGTCTTGGTGTTAGATTTCTGTATCCCTGCCCTCCTCACACTGTAAGATCTCCCTAAAGTGAAAGTCGCTCAGTCGTATCCAGCTCTTTGCAACCCCATGGACTGTAGAGTCCATGGAATTGTCCAGGCCAGAATACTGGAGTGGGCAGCCTTTCCCTTCTCCAGCGGATCTTCCTGACCAGGAATCGAACCTGGGTCTCCTGCATTGCAGGAGGATTCTTTACCGACTGAGCTATCAGAGAAGCCCCACTAATTAGATGCTCAACCAAGAGCCCTGCTTTTGTTTGAAAATCAAGTTTGTGTTATGGAAATTTGAGCCGATTACCTTCTATTTTAAGTAGCTAACACATTAGGAACCACTCTCTGTATTATTGATTAGTTTGGGGGGTTTTTTTTGGGGGGGTTGGGGGGGAGGCTATTTTTCTTACTTTCTTAATTTAGCAACTGGGCACATTTCTTAAATCCTCAGAATCCTGGCCCCGTACAGCAGCTTGTTTGAGTGCACATGTGTCCTGGAGCTTGTGAGCGGTTCTGTTTCTTGCTCTGTCTTCCACAGTTCAAGTGAATTTTTCATATGCATAAAATTTCTTGATACCTTCAACTTTCCAACTGTTTCAGTGACTGGCAGCGCTGCTGGGGTAGGACCCAAGCAAAACCAGTTACCTAGACCTTTCCTTTGTGAGTCTGGAAATCTGGGGCGGGGAGCATAAAGCTCTTGGTTTAGAGAAACTGATAGCCAGGGCTTACTAGTCAACTGCAAGTTATTTCAAATTCTCTGGCAAACTGATGTTCTCACCAAAACCTGCAGGACCCCCAGCAAGGAAGCCAGCCATGCAGGAACCACAGCCTGGGCCGGGGGTCTGTGCCCTGTGGGCTCAGTAGTTCAGTCATGTCCGACTATTTGCAACCCTTTTTTAGGACTATAGCCCACCAAGCTCCTCTGACCATGGGGTTTTTCAGGCAAGAATACTGGAGTGGGTTGTCATTTCCTCCTCCAGGGGATCTTCCAGACCCAGATATCGAACGCGCATCTCCTGTGTTGCAAGTGGATTCTTTACCACTGAGAAATTGGGGAAGCCATGGTGGGGGCTTACCGTGTCTGCATTTGTTATTCTGGGCTCTTAGGCAACTGCAGGCAGAAGGAGCCAAGCCTGTGTGAAAATTCCAACGGGGGAGAGTTCTCAGGGGAAGCCAGAGATCTCCAGTCCAGGTTCAAGCCTTGGGAGTAACCTTGGGACAGAAAATAGAAATTGAAAATATCAGGTGAGGAAGCATGGGAGGGCGGCCAAAGAGTGAGGATGTTAACAGGCATGAGTGGTTCAGAACATCCTCTTGGGACAGTTGTAGCCCCATGGTACATGGTCGGTCGGTTGGTTGGTTTAAAGCTCTCTGTGGGACTCGGAGCAAATCTGTTAAACTCAGAGAGCTTCTGACTCATAAAGTGGTATTTGGACTGGATGACTTCCAAGGCTCAGTCTGGTGTAACACACTTTTACTTTGGTTCATTTTATGACTTTGAGAGCATTTAATGCTTATGTTTTTAATTTTCCTTTTTATAATTTGAGATCTTTTCTTGGCTGGTGTCAGATACCAGGTATCCATGATACAAGCTACTGCTAAGTCGCTTCAGTTGTGTCCAACTCTGTGCGACCCCATAGATGGCAGCCCACCAGGCTCCCCCGTCCCTGGGATTCTCCAGGCAGGAACACTGGAGTGGGTTGCCATTTCCTTCTCCAAGGCATGAAAGTGAAAAGTGAAAGTGAAGTCACTCAGTCATGTCCGACTCTTAGTGACCCCATGGACTGCAGCCTACCAGGCTCCTCTGTCCATGGGATTTTCCAGGCAAGAGTGCTGGAGTGGGGTGCCATACAAGCTAATGATGCTAAATTAACTTTGCAGTCATTTGGTGTCTATATTAGTTTGGTTGTGCATGCTCAGCCATTTTAGTCGTGTCTGCCTCTGTACGACCCCATGAACCATAGCCCCTCAGGCTTATTGGTCCATGAGATTCTCCAGGCAAGAATACTGGAGTGGGTTGCCATGCCCTCCTGCAGGGAATCTTCCCAGGGATCAAACCTGCATCCCTTATGTCTCCTGCAAGCCCTTAGCTCGGTTAAGAAACTCAAATTACATTAGATTCATATTGTTCAAAGCCATATAAGAATATTCAAACCAGGAAATAGTTGTCTTTCATAAGAGTACAAATATGTCAATACTTAGTTCATTACTGAATAGTAGCATTTTGGGACTACTTTTCTAGGAAAGATGTGTTCTGGAGTAAAGCAGCAGTCTCCACCTTGCAGGGGTTGGGGGGAAAAGCCCCAGAGATGGGCTCCCCAGGTCACATTCCCCATTCAGTCCCTGCCTAGGCTTGACTCTAGGTACATCACATAACCTCCCTGCATATTAGCTTCCCTCTTTTACAAAACAGCCTTCCCCTGTGGCTCAGATGGTAAAAAAATCTGCCTGCAATGTGGGAGACTTGGGTTCAATCCCTAGGTCGGGAAGATCTCTCAGAAGAGGGCATGGCAACCAGCTACAGATTCTTACCTGGATAATTCCATGGAAAGGGGAGCCTGGCCAGCTACAGTCCATGGGGTCTCAAAGAGTCAGATACAAGTGAGCGACTAACACTATCACACTTTTCACTTTTGCAGAATGAGGATAAACCTTATAGTAACATTGTGAAGATGAAATGAAAGGTATATTTAAAGCTGTCTGTTCAGTGCTGGCATATCGTTATGGTCTATCAGTGTGAGTTCTGCTAAAGGTGAGATGTTTAGATATATGGGTTTTGAGGCAAAGAATTTTGGGTTTGTATCCTCACTTGTTGGCATACACTCTGGTTCCCTAGAATTTCAAATCAGTAATACAAACGATGGCTGTCACAGAGTCAGTGTTTTATTTGCAGTAGCATCTTTCCCCAGTTGGCATATGATTTGTCTCTTTGGTTTATTTACTTTCTAAGTAGGGGGATTTGGCATCATTGTCCACCAAAATCTGTTTTTTGAATTTTTGGTGCTCTGAGCAAGAGCACCATGCTGACCATGAAAACAGAGAAAGGTCAGGGTGCTCCTGGTTAAGTGGATAGTGAGGAGGAAACCGAAGGCATCGCTGGTCTTAGGGGGGATTTGATGATCTGGTTGGAGAGACTGTATCAGGGCAGAGTACACAGATTTCCTCTGGGGCTTGTGGTAATCCAGTAAGTGAATTATCTGTCTTTACTAGCTCCCAGGACTCATAAGAGAGCATTGTGTTGGTCCTTTCAAATCTGCACACCTACCTACCCAGGAAATCCTCTTGCCAGCTTGGAGCTGGGCTGTTTACCTTGATAACACACCTTTAGTTGAATGCCCTTCCAGATCATTAACGCAGGGCTTTGTTGCAAGGCTGCCGCAACTCCCATCTGCCCAGATCCTAATTCTGAACGCCTCCTTGGCAGCTCTGCTTCTCTGGGGCGCTCCAGGGACCCTGGCTCAGTTTGCCGCGACGTCTAGATACAGATCTCTGGAGGCTGTCTGTGGAAAGGAAGGTGAGGAAAATAGCGGCAGATACTGTCTTTGTCTGGAACGGTGGCCTTCCCACCACCACCATTAGCAGCTTGTCCACCTCACTGTGGAGAATGTGCTAAGGACAGAGCCTGTTTTGCTCTAACTGATTGTTCTCTGACTCTCTCTCCTTCCTACCTCCCCTGTTCCTCCCACCCCCAAGTGCTGGATTCTTCTCTATGGTGGTCCCATTTGTGTTTGTTTTTTTAAACCTATATTTATTAATTGCTATAGCATGTAGCATGTAGGATCTTAGTTCCCCGGCCAGGGATTGACCCTGTGCCCCCTGCAGTGGAAATGCAGAGTCTTAACCACTAGACCACCAGGGAAGTCACAAGGTGGTCCCATTTTTGAAGGCAGGTCTCACTCATTAGGCTCCCTGGTGGTTCATATGGTAAAGAATCCACCTGCAGTGTAGGAGACCTGGGTTTGATCCCTGGGTTGTGAAGATCCTCTGGAGGAGGGCATGGCAACCCACTCCAGTATTCTTGCGGAGGATCCCATGGACAGAGGAGAGTGGCAGGCTACAGTCCATGTTGTAGCAAAGAGTTGGACACAACTGAGGGAGTAAGCGCAGCACAGATTTGGATGTGTGCAGACAAACATACACATGCTTACGAAACACTGAAAGCTACTGGGATGATACCTTGTGAGTAGGTTCTCATAAGAACTTTCATAAAAGCTATGTATACCCCACTCATTAACGCATGTTTCTCTCTCTGCCTGCAGGGGAGTTGCTGAGTCAGCCCAGACCAGAAGGAGTGGCAGAGATCATCTGCCCCAAGAATGGCAGCGAGCGAGTGAACGTTGCCTTGGTTTACCCACCCACACCAACTGTGATCAGCCCGTGTTCCAAGTGAGTTCTGACCCCATAGCCCCCGTCCCTCACTCTTGGACCTGCCTCCGTCATTGTAAGAACAAAAAGCCAAGTTAAAGTACCTTTCATCAAACTCTGAAAAGGCCCCCTCCCAGGGCAGACCTAGTTTTCTGGGTGATAGCAAAACCATGGCTTATACAACAAACTAGGAACTTTCATGTTTTGTTATTTGTGGTTTTCTTTTGCTGATAAAAGTTAGAGCATTAGCTTTCTTGAGATATTATCCACATATTATACAGCTCACTCATTTAAAGTATATGACTATTTTTTAGTATACTTGCAGGTATAATGCAACCAAAGAGAGCAGTTTTTTCTTTTAATTCTGCCATTGCTTCAGAAAACAGTGAGAGCTCATTAAGTAAGAAAAGCTGTAGAAAATCTGAAGTAGACCACTTTTTTGCTTGCGGGTCTCTGATTCTCTATCAGTCCTGACAATCAGAGGCTGTGTAGTTTGCCCCTACCCTCCCCAAAATGGACTTAAAGACACTGAACATACCCGTGTGAACTAACTTCCGTATACAATGTTAGCATTAAACTCAGATGATGAATTTAGGTTAAGTCATCTGTTTGGCTTTTTCCGTAGTGTTAAGAACCCAACAGGCCACTTTTACACTGAAATGAAATACCTTCCTTTCTATTGCAAATCTTGAAAAGTAGGAGTCCCTGGTCACCTGGGTGATAGGAGCAAAGGATTCATGAAGGAAATTTCTATTTTTCTTCTTAGTTGACCATATAAAATTAATTTTTTTTTCCATATCTAAGCTTTGTGTAGGGAGGTTGGAAAGTTCATGCTGGAGAATGGTGACCTGTCATGCATCTTGAGAAACTATCAGGCTGCATTCCTGAGAGCTTGTGTGATAGGAACTCGTGTCTCTCGAGCCTCCAAGTGTCTGCAGAGTCGGGGTATGCAGGGGCTTTCTCATGTATTCGCAGCTGCCCCCTTTTCTCTAAAGCAGCTGACTCATTAGACAGAACATCCCTAATCCATATTTGCTGGAAAACATCACTGAATACCCAAGGGAAACTTCTCTCAGGCTCTTCTCTTCAGAATGCTTTTGAAGGTTAACATGTACATAGTGTTAATTCATCAGTAGTATATGAATAGTATATTGACCCTGTGAGACCTTGACGTGCTTCTTAGGATTACATAGTAACTAAGCAGGAATATTCTACAGCTTTTCTTATTTAATGACCATTCCCCTGTCCTGAGCATACCAAACAAAATGTTACCCTTCTTTGAATTGGTCTCCGCTGGTCCCTCTCTTACAGATAGGGTGAAGATAAAGGGATCCTACAGAAACAGCAAGGTCTGGGATGGAGGGAAATGACTGTTCAGTAGACTCTGCATGGGTATAGGTTTTCCTGAGCCAGGAGAGATGGTAACCTATTATTTGTCATAGCTATGTGGCATTTAGTAGGCAAGATAGAGATCGGAGTTAAAATATCCGTTTGTTCAGAAACCTCTGTGGCACTGAACCACTGTTATTGGTGTCTTTTCATGGGCTCCTGATGTCCTGCAGAAATGCTATCAGCTCCCCTCTTACCCAGTTTCTCGTACCTGATATGAACAAGCAGCTTTAAAGTCTTGGGTAATCAGAGCCTCATGGCCTGAGACATCGGGATGCTGGAGGGGATACCTTTAGTGACTGACCTGCTTTTGACCCAGCTCTGTGAATAGTTTTGTTCTGAAACGGATTCTTTTAAAGGGGTCTCATAGAATGGATGGTAGGTTTAGAGGGTAACTCTCAATTCTAAATAAAGGAACATCCTGGAGAACAAAATGTAAACCAACAGGCCCTGCATGACCCAGTGTAGGCTCTAATTTACAAGTGGACAGCAGTGAACCAAATGTGGGAGATTTGGGGACCAATGAGGAAAACTGTCCCAGCAGCTGGTCCTTAGGCCCACACAGCGTGGGTCTGAGCCTGAGAGTGAGACTCGGGGTCTCAGCAGGCAGCAGAAATGGGGAGACTGGAGTTACTGCCTGGGTTTTGCAACTCCAGCCCCAGTTAACTTAGGCAAGTCACTAGAGAGTAACCTTTTATGACTCTCTCATCCCCTGAAATGCAGGTCGATGGTTAAGATCAGACTTCCTTGATCAGGCATGAGCATCAGAATTTCTAGGGCTAGGCACCAGGCTTTAAGAAACAAGTCACTCAGATGGTCGTCAAGTGTGTGTGCTAGAGGTTCTACTCACTGAAGTTCTCCCACAGCTTCCAGGTGGGAGGCCAGCAAGTCTCATCTTCAGGAGAAATTCTTAGTAATCATGCCAGCACGACAGGCACCAACCAGAACCATCCCAGGAAAGCCAGAATAATCACCCAATTCTTAGGTCATTGATCGAGATTTAGTATTTTTTAAAGAGGCATTCCAAGCTCTTTGACCAGTTTCAGTTCAGTTCAGTCCCTCAGTAGTGTCCAGCTCTTTGCGACCCCATGGACTGCAGCATGCCAGGCTTCCCTGTCCATCACTAACTCCCTGTTTGACCATTTTACACCGCTCCCTTATAGGTCAAATGAGACTGGTCATTAACAACCTGCCTTGGACCACATGTAAATTAATGGTGCTATGCTGAGCTTTACAAGCAAAAACCACTGACGACTATTATTTGATTGGATCTTCCTTATGAATTCCAAGCTTTCTATTTTATCATTTTTTTTTTTAAATTTCTAGCTGTTTTGTTCCCCTGCTAGAAGATAAAAAGTAGTGATTAAAAAAAGAGTGACTTACTCTCATTAAGTCACTTTGGGTGATGGTGAAATCTCTACCAGCATTTCATTGGGAAGAGGTTACATGAATTGAATGGAATGCCTGTCCTCTTACACCTCACCCTCCAGGGAGAAACCTAGCATCTGAGTGACTCCTTGGTGCCTTTGCTGATTATCAGATAGAAATATGAGTATTTCCATACTCTGGTGATCCTGGGCTGATTTTCAAAGATATCTGCCTTTGAGATGAGATGAAAGTTCATTTAGTAGCAGATCTGCTGGGTTGCTTTGAAAACTTCTCATCCTAAAGAAATATGGATTCTGATATATTTTTTTAAAGCTTTATCTGTATACTTTCATAAAAGGTGCCTATTTAATGGTTCATATATCTATAGAGTTGGACAACCATCATCACACTCTCATCCTAGAACATTTTCATCATTTCAAAGAGAAATTTCATGCCCACATGCAGTTACTTCTGTCTAATACAATACCTGGTTTTCTGCAGAAAATAAATATTTTTAGTGCCACTTTCAGTAATGGCCTTGCTCCTTGCTGTGTTGGTATTAAAGAGATTTGTGAGTTTTAAAGAAATTCATATGAACACTTGTTATCCCTGGCCCAGTGCTGTCTAAAGGCAGTGAACTGACTTGCTTCCCCCACTGCCAGCCCTCTGTGTACTGAACAATAGAAGGGAAATGGTGTTTCTTGGAGAGAAATCAGCCTCCTTCAGAACTCTTTTTCTTTTAAATTATAGGGAGCAATATTTTAAAACCCCAACTTAGTTTTTCAGAGCAGGTTTAAGTTCACAGTGAAATGGAGCACAAGGTCCAGAAAGATTCCATATACCCGCCAGCCACACACACAGCCTCCCCCACCATCAGTATCTCCCACCAGAGTGGAACATTTGTCCCAGGTGATGAACCTACATGGACATCACCCGAAGTCCATTCTTTATATTAGGATTCACACTTGGTGTTGTACATTTCATGGGTTTGAACAAATGTAGCATGATGTGATCCAGCATTGCAGTATCACACACAATATTTTCACTACCCTGAAAATCCTCTTTGCTCCCCCTATTTATCCCTGCCTCCATTTTTAACCTGTGGCAACCCGTGATTTTTTTTTTTTTTTTTTACCTTTACTGGGGTAAAATGGATAAATAAAATTGTAAGAAACTTAAAGTGTACATTGTGATTTGATATCCACATGCACCGTGAAAGGATTCCCATCACCTAGTTAATTCAACATATCCATCCCTCACATTTCCCCTTCAGAACTTCTAAGAGGCAACTTCACTGACCTCTGGACATTAAAGGGGTGTTGAGCCTTGGTCATTAGGGATCAGAGGGGGCAAAAATATTTTTTCAGTGGGGAAAGTAAGGAGAAAGTAGAAGAAATTTATTTTTAGAACTTCTATCTCTGAATTCCTGTCTCCATTTTATTGCTCTACAGGTTGAGATACTTAAAATTCCAGTTTGGAAGGGAAGTGTGAACTTCTTTGGGGAAACGGCAGCTTGCTGTTTGCCTTTCATTTTTACATACCTTAGAATATTTCTCTTTTTCATTTACAGAGAGATTTCCTTCCTTTATCAAAAGTATATATTCTGAAAAACTGCCGTTTAACTCAATTTATCTACTGATTTTCATTTAAAAGACGGGATCTAGAAGGTTAGCTATGCATATAGCTAAGAAATGTCTTTTACCTTAAGACATACGAGAGAGACATTCAATAGGCAGAGACAAGATAGCAGAGTAGAAGGACATGTGCTCACGCCATCTCATGAAAACACCAAAATCATAACTGCTGAACAACAAAACACAAAACACTGGAACCTCCCAAAAAAAGATGTCCTAGACTCAAAGACAAATGTGGACACCACAACAAGATAGTAGAATAGGGGCACCATTGCAATCAAATCAAATGCCATTCCTGCCCAGGTGGGTGACTGACAAAATTATTATAATGCAGAGGTTCTCCCACAGGAGTGAAACTTCTGAGTCCTGTGTCAGGCTCCACAGCCTGGAGGTCTGGCATTGGGAAGAGGAGCCCTGAGAGCATCTAGCTTTGAAGACCAGTGGGTTTGTTTGATTGCAGGAATTCCACAGGACTGGGGCAAACAGAAACTCCATTCTTGGAGGGAAAACACAAGACCTCGTGTGCCCCAGGACCCAGGGTAAAATGCAGTGACCTCACAAGAGCCAGGGCCAGACCTGCTTGCTGAAGGTGGTGGGGGCAGGGGGGTGGGAACTATGGCTCACTGTGGGGACAAAGATACTCTCAGCAATAGTTCTGGGGAGTACTCATTGGCATGAGCCCTCCTGGAGGCTGCCATTTTTTCACCAAGACCTGGCTCCACCCAACAGCCTGTAGGTTCAAGGGCTGGGATGACTCAGGCCAAACAACCAGCGATGCAAACATAGCCCCACCCATCTGCAGACGGGCTGCCTAATGTCTTCCTGAGCCCACAGCTGCCCACCTCTCCCTTTAGACCAACTTCATGCACCATGAAGCACACAGCAGAAGCAAGAACTACAATCCTGCAGAACAGAAACCACAGTGACAGAAAGTTAGACAAAATAGCAGAGAAACAAGCCCCAGATGAAGGAACAAGATAAAACCCCAGAACAACTAAGTGAAGTAGATATAGGCAAGCTACCTGAAAATGAATTCAGAGTAATGATAGTAAAGATGATCCAAGATCTCGGAAAAAGAATAGAGGAACAGATAGAGAAGATACAAAAAATGTTTAAGAGCAGGGCTTCCCGTTGGCTCAGTGGTAAAGCATCTGCCTGCAATGCAGGAGATGTGGGTTTGATTCCTGGGTCATGAAGATCCCCTGGAGAAGGGAATGGGTATTTACCCCAATATTCTTGCACAGGAAATCCCATGGACAGAGGAGCCTGTCGGGCTACAGTCCGTGGGGTCGCAAAGAGTCGGACATGACTGAGCGACTAACACTGTACAGAGTGCGGTAGTACAGCATCTTTATTTCAAGCTAGATCTGTAAGAGGATGACCTCATTGAACTTCTTGCTGGGCAACATGAAGAACTCAGTAATGAAGACCTGATGGAGTTGGAGGTCCAGAGAAGGGCTGAATAGAGACAAGAGGAAGAAGAAGTAATTGAAGAAGTGGAGAGATTCACCACACAGGAAATGACAAGGGGGTTTTCCTTATTTGAAGAGGCATGGTTAGTTTCTGAGGCACAGGACTCAAACATAGAATGGAACAGGAAGGTTTTGCAGCAGCCATTCACAATGCCACCCAGTGGTACCAAAAAACTGAAAGCATTTCCTCTAAGATTAGGAATAAGACAAACCACTATTATTCAACATAGTTTTGGAAGTCCTAGCCATGGCAATCAGAGAAGAAATTAAATGAATCCAACTAGGAAAAGAAGAAATAAAACTGTCACTATTTGCAGATAACATGATATTACACAGAAAATCCTAAAGATGCTACCAGAAAACTACTAGAGCTCATCAGTGAATTCAGTGAAGTTGCAGGATACAAATAAATTGGGAGCTTGGGATTGACATATACATCCTATTATATTTAAAACAGATAACCAACAAGGACCTACTATATAGAGCACAGGGAACTCTACTTAGTATTCTGTAATAACCTAAATGGGAAAAGAATCAGTATATGTAAAACTGAATCACTTTGCTGTACACCTGAAACTAACACAATATTATATAAAATAAAAGCTATTAATTTAAAAAAAAAACTGGAGTGCAACTTACATTCTTCCATGTGGTTTCCTGATAATAAAAGACAAGGCTTAGACTGCATTTCAAACTTGGATTATTGCGTGTATACTGGAGCATTCCAATTTGAGTCGGATTCCAGCTACTTACTGTTTGCAAGTATTCTCCAATGTAGAATGATTACTTTGCATAGGAATTTTGGCAGTTACATTGTTAAGACAAGGATATTTAAGACCAATTCAAATAAGCTTTTGTAAAAAGTAGGATGAAGAAGATTCTGTGGTCTTTATCTTACTAGATGGGCAAAGTATGTTTAAATGCAGTCAGATCAGTTAGTATGGACTTGATTAAAAACTTTTTTTTTTTTTTTAAGGAATGGATGAATTTGACTTAATCACAATGGAGAATTTTTCACTGATCTCAGGGTGGGGATGGGATGATATTTCACAAGGAAAAGAGGCTGAAATGTGGAAGCTGCCTGTGGGGCGTGTCACGCTGATTTACACTGATTTGTTTTGTTCTCTGTAAGGAGTAAGACCGCTCCCTGCCTTGTTGCTGTCACTGGCTGGGAGGAACAGTGTTTCTCTGATTATGTAGTCTCCCATCAGCCACATTGATACTGGAATTTGTTCCCTCTCTGCTCAGGTATCTCCATACTTTCTTGGACAATTAAGTGGAAAAGATAGTGCTTCTTTCCCTTATGCCATCATTTTTACTGTACCCAATCTGTGACTTTAGGAGCACCAATTTTTAAGGGTAAGTCTCTGGGAAGCAGAGAGGGTTTCTTTAATAGATAAGGGCTTCCTAAGGA
This sequence comes from Tragelaphus eurycerus, assembly GCA_935064755.1. NCBI lineage: Eukaryota > Metazoa > Chordata > Mammalia > Artiodactyla > Bovidae > Tragelaphus > Tragelaphus eurycerus. Next base: position 965,374 of record CAKXYN010000034.1, on the reverse strand, counting down.
CTTGGAGAGTTTAGGGGGAAATGGTGGGAGGATGGGTTTGGGATGAAGAGATTTCAAAGACCCGGACCCTGTAAGATTACAAATCTTTTATCCAGAATCAAGATGTGTTGGGGATTTAAGAATAAGAAAACTGCTCAATTCTTTTGCCTGATTTACTATAATGCATATATCAGTAACCTTAGATCCTTTTTGGGGAAAAAAAGTCATTTTTTAAAAAACTCATGTAATACAGGAACATAACATCAGGAAAAGCTCAAGCTGATTAACACAGCAAATAGGTTTTTTAAAAGCAGTGTTGGTATTTATTTTCCCAAGCCTCTTTGATGGATTCTGGAGTTATGCCTCCAAGTTTGAATCCTGTGATTTGTTGGGGCTATGACGGCTGCGGGGCCCAGCAGCACCATCCCGTGGGGTCATTCACTGCATTTAGAGAGACCTTTGCAGGGGAGACATTTAGCATTATTCCTTACACTGAGTGTTATTCAATGAATTCATCTGTTATTTCTACTAGAAATATTAGTATGCATACTATGGATGACCTATAAAGGGAATAATAAAAAAAAATCTCAAAATCCAAATATAGATGCTTGAGTAAAATCCACTCACTGACTTACCTAGGACCATCTAGTGTATTAATGAGGTGACTGTGCACAGCAGGTGAGCGTGTGTGCTGAGTGTGTGGAAGAGAAAGAGGGCTCGCCTTCCTGCCCACCACTGTGAAGGGGTCAAGGTGAAGTACACGCAGTTCTATGAGGCCACCTACAGCTAGTTAGTAACGTCAGTGTCCTAACCATGCGTTCCTGGGATAAAGAGACAGGTGGGATCCTTCCTTTCGTATGCTCAATGTCTGGACAGTTGACATTGTGGGGATGGAAAAGTGGAGATATAGGGAGGCCAACCCATCAGGAAAGGACTGCTGGGCGGAAGACAGTTTATGACAGTTCCTTAGAGCCAAGGGCAGGTGGAGTATGGGGGACCCTACAGGGAGAAGCACCTGGAGGGTCAGGAAGCCAAGGGCAGGGGAGGAGCTGTGGGAGGAGCCCCTGTTGTGGTTTCTGCAGGGAAGCTGCGGGCAGGGCAGGGGGCAATTGTAGGGTTGGCCAGTTCCCTCGGGCTCTGGGGCATAAAGACAGCCCAAGTCATGTGGAGCCTGGCCCTGGAGTGATTAGGGCAGGTGGATAGTGGCCCGGAGTGTGGCTCCCGATAAAGGGCGTGGTCAGGGGTGTGGACTCTGGATTCTCTGGCGTGGAGTTGAGAAGCACATGCTTGCATCTGAGTGGTTGACTGTCTTTGGGAACTAACTGGCTAATGCTGGGAGGGGCCGCGCCCTCCAGGGTGAGCAAAGCGTCAGAGGACAGAAAAGAGCTGTTTAATACAACATGGTATAGCATTGCTTCAGCCTAAGCTCCTAAATACCCTGAGTGCAGTTACACCCCAGGAAGGGCAGGTTCTGTGACCTGGGAGGATTTGGGCGCAAGCCTCCCACGCTGACCTCTCCTTTCTCCTGTGGGATCTGTGGGCTATGTGGCAGCTCCCCTGGATGTGCCAGGGTCTCCGTAGGTGTGCATTGTGTCCTCCGCCCCAGAGCCCTTCAGAGTCTGTGCCTCCCATCTCCAGGGATGGCCTCACCCTGCACCCACTGCCAGGCTGGGGATTGTGGGGGAGGGGGTCTGTTCACTCTTCTCCCCCTCCTCCCATACTTGGCCGTCCACTGAGACCTGTTGCCCCACTTTGTCAGTGCATCTAATTTTTTTTAAGGAATTGTTTCCATCTATTCAGCTCCCCAAGTTTACGTGCAGAACTTTCCCACATCAGCGTGTCTTGAATGAGTGAAGCTGGCCATTGAGCTCTATCCTCGGCCTGTGCTTTATAGTCATCCTGTCTCTGCCGAGATTCCTGTGGGTATCTCAACCTGCCTCCCCCTTGCTGGTCTCTTTGTCCTCGAAACCAATACGATCTTTCAACAGCAGACCCCCATCACCTTGCTCCCTATTGCAAAGCCTTGAAAGCTTCCTGGTGATTATGGTTCAAGTTCAAAATCCTGGGCAAGACCCACAAGGCTTCCCAAGCAGACCCCAACCCCACTTCTGACATGCGACACTCCCTTACCGTGAAGGGTCAGCCACACCCGGCCTCGGGCCAGCTCTCAGTCCACGGCTAGCTGTCACCCCTTCTCTCCTACCTGATGACACCCCGTCATCCCTGTGACCCGGGCCACATGTCCCCTCCCCTGAGAAACCAACATGAGTCCTTCTGACTGTGTTCAGCTCCTCTTTCCTTCTCATCTCCTCCACCCTTCTGATCTACCCCTCTTACAGCATGACTGTCTTCTGCCTGAGACTTTCTCATGACATCCTGTTTCTCCTTCACTCAGCAAATCTTTGTTGAGTGTTTGCCGTCCATGAGGCCACTGTGCCTAATGGCAGAAAGTGAAGAGGAACTAAAGAGCTTCTTGATGAGGGTGAAAGGGGACAATGAAAAAGTTGACTTAGAATTCAACATTTAAAAAAAAAAAAAAACAAACTAAGATCATGGCATCTGGTCCCATCACTTCATGGCAAATAGAAGGGGAAAATATGGCAACAGTGACAGACTTTATTTTCTTAGGCTCCAAAATCACCGAGGACAGTGACTGCAGCCATGAAATTAAAAGATGTTTGCTCCCTGGAATGAAAGCTATGACAAACCTAGACAGAATATTAAAAAGCAGAGACGTCACTTTGCCAACAAAGGTCTATTATCATCAAAGCTGTGGTTTTTCCAGTGGTCACGTATGGATGAGAGAGTTGGACTATAAAGAAAGCTGGAAGAATTGATGGTTTTAAACTGTGGTGTTGGAGAAGCCTGTTGAGAGTCCCTTGGGACTACAAGGAGATCCAACCAGTCAATCCTAAAGGAAATGAGCTTTGAATGTTCATTGGAAGGACTGATGCTGAAGCTCCAATACTTGGATCACCTGATGCACAGAGCCAACTCATTGAGAAAATACTCTGATGCTGGCAAAGACTGAGGGCAGGAGGAGAAGAGGGTGGCAGAGGATGAGATGGTTAGATAGCATCACTGACTCAATGGAGATGAATTTGAGCAAACTCTGGGAGATTGTGAAGGACTATAGTGAAGATATAGCGAAGGACTGGCTTGCTGCAGTCCATGGGATTGCAAAGAGTCAGACATGACTTATCAGTTGAACACAATAACAAGCACTGTGCCGAGTGTTGATAGTACAAAAATAACAGAGAATCTAAGAATCAAATCAGGTATATAATAGCCTCCTTGGGGAGAATGGGAACCAAAGATACAACCAGAGAAACCTGTGTCTAATTCCAGTTAAAATGTGATACCTGCAATGACAGGTGCATCGACAAAGCCCTGTGGACACAGAAGAAAGAACCCTGCCAGAGAATTGGGAAGAACCCCAGGAGGTAGCATTTGAGGTGGATCTTGTCGGATGAGATCGAGTTTGGGATGGAAGAGCAAAGAGAGGTGGTGGGATTGGGCGGGGGGTGGGCGGTTAGTGATTGACAGCTCTTCTCTTTCCCCTCAGCACCCAAACAAGAAAAATGATATCCATGTGGAAAAATGTTCAGACCGGGTTTCCTTTTTCTCCCTTGAACACTGGAATATTCCCTCTGGGTGCCCTTGATTACATATCCTTGGGTTTCTCAGTCTTACGCGTGACTCAGGGGAGCAGGCGGCCAGACACAACTGTCTGTGTTTCTCAAGATTTGTTGGATTCGGTGAGAAAAACATGACGTAGCACCTCCCCCACATGAAGCCAGAACGCGCTGCACCAGAGTTAACTGCTTGGCCGGAGTGGTGTTTTCACCCTGCCGTCCTCTTTACACTTCGATGTATGGTTACTTGATTTTGAGGCAGTTTTCAAAACCTTCTCTGCTGAGAAGCTGATTATATTAACAGGCCTTCTGAAAGTCCCCATGGCTCAGGGCCAAAGAAACATGATACTACCCAGAGGGCCCCACAGACTCCAGCCTTGCTTTTTGCTGTCAAGCATACCTCAGAGTCAAATAACCCTCTTTAAAGCCCTGGCCCTGCTGTTCACTGGTGTGTGCCCTTGGGGAAGTTATCTAACCTCTTGGAAACTTAGCTTCCTTTTTGGTGAAGGCAGAGCCTACCTGCTAGAGCTTTAAGAGTTAAGGATTAATCAAATAATGCACTACGGTGAAGGCGGCCACTCCAGGCGTGTAGTAAGTACTTAGTGACTGCTGCTGCTGCTAAGTCGCTTCAGTCTGTCCGACTCTGTGCGACCCCATAGACGGCAGCCCACGGGTGCCTATTTTTGGTGACATTATTGATCCTATGCTCCTAGCCAATTCTTGTGTGTTAGGGAGATACTAAATTATCAATTTCCAGAAAGTCAGGCAGCATTAAGAGAGGGATGCCAGCAACTTCCCTGGTGGTCCAATGGCTAAGCCTCCACGCTCCCAGTGCAGGGGGCCCAAGTTCAATCCCTGGTCAGGGAACTAGATCCCATATGCCACAGCTAAAGATCCTGTGTGCTGCAACAAAGACCGAAGATCTCACCTGCTGCCACTCAGACTGGATGCAGCCAAATAAATAATTTTGAAAAAAAGATGCAGGGTGAAGGGTAGCAGAAGCGGATCTATTAAATGTTGCCAAATACTTCATGTGTCATGACGTCACGCGTCATTACAGGAAAGCTAAAATAAGGGATGGGAGCATCTCACACGTTTTCATCTAACCATGTTATCTGAATTGAACACCACTTTGTTTAAAGACGGTAAAGCTTCTGCCTATAGTATGGGAGACCTGGGTTCGATCCCTGGGTCGGGAAGATCCTCTGGAAAAGGAAGTGGCAACCCACTCCAGTATTCTTGCCTGGAAAATCCCATGGGTGCAGAAGCCTGGTAGGCTACAGTCCATGGGGCCACAAAGAGTTGGACAGGACTGAGCAACTAAACTTTAAACAGCTGGTGATGTAGCAGCTTCTTCATTTTCTGTTCATCTAACTCCAGCTCAGTAAAATCATGCTTTGAATCTGGACACTCATTCTCACGTTTTAGTATGTATTCCTACTTGTAGGGAGTTATTTAGTGTGTCTGTGTGTATTTCTTAAAAGGGAACAGTGCTGTGTTTGGAGTTCAGGATTCTTAGTTAAGCTGTGAAATTACAGTGGATAGGTTCAGTTCAGTTCAGTTGCTCAGTCGTGTCTGACTCTTTGTGACCCCATGAATTGCAGCACACCAGGCCTCCCTGTCCATCACCAGCTCCCGGAGTTCACTCAAACTCATGTCCGTCGAGTCGGTGATGCCGTCCAGCCACCTCATCCTCTGTCGTCCCCTTCTCCTCCTGCCCCCAATCCCTCCCAGCATCAGAGTCTTTTCCAATGAGTCAACTCTTCGCATGAGGTGGCCAAAGTACTGGAGTTTCAGCTTTAGCATCATTCCTTCCAAAGAACATCCAGGACTGATCTCCTTTAGAATGGACTGGTTGGATCTCCTTGCAGTCCAAGGGACTCTGAAGAGTCTTCTCCAACACCACAGTTCAAAAGCATCAATTCTTCAGCGCTCAGCTTTCTTCACAGTCCAACTTTCACATCCATACATGACTACTGGAAAAACCATAGCTTTGACTAGACGGACCTTTGTTGGCAAAGTAATGTCTCTGCTTTTCAATATGCTATCTAGGTTGGTCATAACTTTCCTTCCAAGTAGTAAGTGTCTTTTAATTTCATGGCTGCAATCACCATCTGCAGTGATTCTGGAGCCCAAAAAATAAAGTCTGTCACTGTTTCCACTGTTCCCCTATCTATCTGCCATGAAGTGAGGGGACTATATGCCATGATCTTTGTTTTCTGAATGTTGCGCTTTAAGCCAACTTTTTCACTCTCTTCTTTCAGTTTCATCAAGAGGCTTTTTAGGTCCTCTTCACTTTCTGCCATAAGGGTGGTGTCATCTGCATATCTGAGGTTATTGATATTTCTCCCGGCAGTCTTGATTCCAGCTTGTGATTCTTCCAGCCCAGCGTTTCTTGTAGTTATGGCTAATTCATCTAGTTCTTGCTTTATGTCTGAATTTAATGTCATGAACAGAAATGTTTGACTAGTTTTTTAGTGAAAAGCCTCTTTCCTTTGTAGGAATATTAGTTGTCTGCATTTACTATTTTACACGGAGCTCTAGAAGTAGACATGAAAATCTGTGGCAGAAAAAAAAATTGCTTACTGTTCTCTTAATTGAGAATGTCATTTCCTGTTTCCCTGGTTCATTTCTGTGCTTTCTTCTCATCTGTCCACATAGGAAGAACGCTGGGGAAAAGCACAGAAACCAGTGACTTCTACGGCTGTGGGATTTCCATGGAGAAAATAGCATCAGAACGCACCTGGACCATCTTCTGTACTACCCGGCAAACCCTCACACTCCCAGGCGTGTTCTGTGGATTCACGTGCATGTGTGTTCAGGGTGTTTTCGTGCGAGGGAGCACACCTAGCCTGTAGATGAGGCGGGGAGGGTGCAGGGGGCAAAAGGACGGGAGAGACTATGGAGCAAATGTTTGACAACCTGAACCTCAGAACTGTGATCCTCCAAGGAGAGCGCTACTTGAAGAAAAGAAAAAATAATAAAGTCGAATGGCTTCTCAGGGATTTTTTTTTTTTTTTTCCGTGCACATATAAGCCATAATTCCAGTACAGGTGGCAGTATTCAGAGCACTCAGATTTCAGTTCTGTTAAACGTGAAAGAGGGATTGACTGACCATCCATTGCTGTTCCATAACTAATGTAAAATATGTATATGTTTATCTTTATTTTTATAATACACAAATACATTTAAATTTATACAGTTTGAAGCTTCTAGCATTAGTTGACACTGGGTGCAATATTCTGATGAGAACTGTGCCAACACGGGGCTGATTTCTTACTTTAGCATCGGACGTGTTGTTTATTCTTTAAGCCTTCGCAGATTTAAAAAAGAAAAGATACCTGTCTCTTTGCTCATGGCTTAAGTGTTGGTTCATAGAGGTTGACAATAATCATCAAGAACCTTAAATGTGCATTTCAGGCAATAGCCCCTCCTCACCTTTTCAGTAAAAGTCCCTGGTCACTGGGTGATAGTCTGATGGAGGCCTGGTGAATAAGATTCTTCAGGGGAGGGGGATTAAGGGATCCACATATCCAAGGAAAAGTGGAGTCTTGCAATAGCTTAGATAGTCAGGCGTCAGTTCCGAAGCATGTAAAGGGCTCTGCTAATAGGTCCTGTTCCCACCCCCCACTGCCCCCTAGAAGAGAGTCTGTGAAGTTTAGCAGAGCTCTCTGAAAGCTGGTATCAGACCCTAAGATAGTGAGCTGCCTAATTGGAGAGCACAAGCCCACGTTGGTTATTTATAAATACAGAACCTCTGATTGGATGGTCTACTGCCAAGCACTAGTAAAACCCTGGTTTTAAAATCTCCATGACGTAAAACCTAAAAAGCCGACCAACCAAACTGCTCTCTCCTCCTCCTCCTCGGGGCCAAACAGCATCTACTGCAATAGTAACACGTTCCTTGAAGAGTGTGCACGACTCTGTTTATATCTGCCTCCTCTGCATGTTGATTGAAAAATGTGTGAAACTGTTTCTTTCCAGTGTAAGGCAAGAAAAACTAGTCAGCGGTATTATTCGTTTACTTCTATAAAGTATTGTCTCTTGGAATGCCACAGTATATGATGTCTCCACATATTTAAAAAATAACAAAGAAGCAAGTGGCTGCATTGCAAAAAAAAAAAAAAAACACACAAACCAATTTTTGTAGATTGTTGTGTGCCCCAGGAATTAACTTTATGAACTCCAGAACCTTCAGTCAAACAAGCATGATTTCTTACAATCATAAAATCAAGTGGGATCAGACTAGTTCTGCATTTTAATAGTTGAATATGACACCTCCAATTTGCAGTTTAATTTTCTTTTGGAACAGTCACAAGATTCACCTTGTTAATCTCTGTCACAGTTCTCCTGTATGTGTGTGCATGTGTGTGCAAGTGTAAACTGAATGGTAACATTTAATTGCTTTACGAACCACTGAATTGTTGGGCATAAAAGTTTTCCAATTGGCAGGAGACAGTTCTTCAACTGTCAACCAACGTTGACCAAAAAAAAAGGCTGGTAAAGTGACTTCAGGCTAACTCCCCAGGGGACCATATTAACTGAAGAAAAAAAAAAAAATGTTCCTTTGGGTGATATACCCTGCAAAGTGTGTGCTCTTATTATGAATATAGATGCCCACATTCTTAATACTTGCTCTTTTTGGACAAGTGATGCTGTATGCTGTCATCTGAACCTTAGAGAAGCAGTGTAAGAAGAAAGCTTGGTGTCACATGTATTTTAGCAAAAAAAAGTCATCCTGATAGAGGGTCATGTGACCAAAAGCAGCTCCAGAAAAGCTTGAGAACTCACGTTGTGGCAGGGGGGAAGGTTGGTGATACAGAAAACACACTGCTCTATAGGAATTTTCTTCATCTATGCAGGAAATTCCATTCTCTCTTTCAACACCTGGGAAGACTCAACTGGGGAGGCTGACTGATGGGCGATTCACGAAGCACAAAGGGGGATCTTTTCCAACTAAGTTGTCCCTGCCTTGCAAACAGACGCCCTCCAAGTTTGTTATGGTTTCTATTCCTGCATCTTGTGGTATCAAAACCACTTCCTGGAATTGTAAACGTGCTGCCAGAATAAATGTTTTTTCCCCCTTCCAAGAAAAAAACCGCCAGTGCTCATATTTGACACTTGTGCACTGGACTCTTTTTGAATGAATAAAATGGAAAGGGTTTGGTGTCAATTCTGATGGAGTGTGTGTTCTTTTTTCATGCCACAGTTTGTGCGTTGTAATTGTGGTTTTTAATTGCCATAACTGGGCATAAATTTTTCTTTAAAAAATTCAAAAAAGTTTAATAAAAAATACAAAGAAATGACGAAGCAGTTATATTTCCAGAGTTTAGTTATTTCTGTCTGTCTTTGTTTGTTTCAATTTTATCAGTTAGGAAATCACTATATTGTTTTTAGTCTTGGGTCACTTTGAGCCACAGGAGGTGGATGGTGGTGGCTCTGGCTGCAGGAAGGAAATGAAAGAATCTCTTTGATGCTCTCCCATCTGTGTTCAGGCTGGAGAGTCAGGGCTGGACTATCAGTTGTCTCTTAAAGCCTTTTTTCAGTGATCTGCTATGTTCCTGCCAAAACTTAGGATAGGTGTGCAAGTTCCCTTTCCCTGGCCTTTCTTTGCCCAGGGGGTCTATATTTGCTGCCTGAAGGAGCTGACCCATGGATACTGGATCAGAGACTTCTATTCACCCCGTTTTTTTTTTTTAAAGAACAGTTGAATTAAGGATAAGAAAGGAAATGTATGTGGTAACAACCTTTAGGGAAGGACCCAGTGCACACAAGCCCTGCCCTGAGGCACTGGGGCTTTGGGGACACAGGGGAGAAAGGAGGGCCTTGTTGTAAGACTTCTGAGAAGGTAAGTGGTATCACTGGGTGCCTTGAAGTCAAGTCTCCCTCTTCGAGTGGAAAAGCTTAAACCAAGTGCTGATCAGAATTTTCAAGAGTAGGGAAGCATCCCAATCTTCAAAGCAGCTCTCTTCACAATAGCCAAGACATGAAAACAACCTAAATGTCCATCAACAGAGGAATGGATACGATGCAGTACATATTTACAAAGGAATATTACTCAGCCATAAAAAGGAATGAAATAATGCCATTTGTAACACGAATGGACCTAGAGATTACCCTACTAAGTCAGAGAAAGAAAAATGATATCACCAATATGTGGAATCTAATAAAAAGTGATAGAAATGAACTTACTTACAAAACAAACAGACTCACAAGGCTTTCCCTGGTAGGCCAGTGGCTAATACTCTGTGATCCAAATACCAGGGAGCCTGGGTTCAATCCTTGGTCGGGGAACTAGATCCCACCTGCCACAGCTAAAAGACCTTGCTCTGGGCAACTAAGACCAGACAAAGCCAGATTAATTAATTATTTAAAAATGACTCACAGATCTCAAAACCAAACTTAGGATTACCAAAGGGGAAATGGGGGAAGTGATAAATTAGGAGATTGGGGTTAACATACACATACTATTATATATAGAATAACTAGTAAGGACCTGGAGAAGGCAATGGCACCCCACTCCAGTACCCTTGCCTGGAAAATCCCATGGACCAAGGAACCTGGTAGGCTATAGTCCATGGGGTCGCTAAGAGTCAGACACGACCGAGCGACTTCACTTTCACTTTTCACTTTCATGCATTGGAGAAGGAAATGGCAACCCACTCCAGTGTTCTTGCCTGGAGAATCCCAGGGATGGGGGAGCCTGGTGGGCTGCTGTCTGTGGGGTCGCACAGAGTCGGACACGATTGGAGTGACTTAGCAGCAGCAGCAGTAAGGACCTACTGTATAGCACAGGGAACTCTACTCAATATTCTGTAATATACGGTTAAAAAGAAAACCCTGAAAATGGAGGTATGTATATATATGTGTGTTTGTATGTATAACTGATTCAATTTCTGTATACCTGAAACTAACATAATGTTGAAAATTAACATAGTCCAATAAAATTTTTTTTAAAAAAGAGTACGGAAATGAGGTGTGACCCCCGTGGATATGCTGGCTCTTACAGCCATGTCCAGGTAAAGCAAAATCCTCAGATTCAATGCCACCACTAACCCTCCTGAACTAGAAAGAAACAAGGAGCATAAACCACACTTTGGGCCTCATTTTTCTTTGCTGATAAATTTGGAGTTCTTTACACTTACTGAGTAGGTCATGGACCAGCAGACACCCCCAGTAACGATTACAAATGCATTATCTATCACATGTATGTATCCTTCCCTCCCAAGTCTATTTCTCCTGTTTAATTGTAAGCTTTTTGAAATAGATTCCTAGTTTGCTTTGAAAGTACAGTGTCCCACAAATGGTGTGTTCAGATGCTCAGGGTTTCCCTTGCCCATGACTGTTACCCAGAAGTCCTGGAAGGAGGAAGAATATCGCCTTGCAGAACCTGCATGGTTGCACCTAGTAGGGAGGGGTGTGGAGTTATTGGAAGAAGTTTAGAAAGCACGTGACCCTTTAAAATATGGGTTCGAACACATAAAAAAAATCATCGGGTATTAGAAACCCTATTTGAATATTTAAGCTCAAGTAAGAAATATCTTATTCAAGGACTCCAGTGGTTAAGAACCCACCTGCCAATGCAGGAGACGCGGGTTTGATCCCTGGTCTGGGATGATTCACAGGGCAACCGGGGCTGTGCTCTAGAGCCTGAGAACCACAACTACTGAAGCTGAACGCCCTAGAGCCTGCACTCTGCAACAAAGGAAGCCACTGCAGAAAGAAGCCCAGACACTGCAACTAGAGAAAGCCCGCACGCAACAGTGAAGACCCAGCTCAGCCAAAAATAAACTTTTTCCAAAAGAAATAACCTCTCCATCTTTAAACACAAGAAATAATTTAGCGTCAAGTGAATTTCATTCTAAACACAAAGACTAACTCAGTTCAGTTCATTTGTTCAGTCGTGTCTGACTCTTTGCAACCCCATGGACTGCAGCATACAGGGCCTCCCTGTCCATCAGCAACTTCTGGAGTTTACTCAAACTGATGTCCATTGAGAGTCGGTGATGCCATCCAACCATCTCATCCTCTGTCATCCCCTTCTTCTCCCGCCTTCAATCTTTCCCAGCATCAGGGTCTTTTCCAAGGAGTCACTTCTTTGCATCAGGTGACCAAAGTATTGGATTTCAGCTTCAGCATCAGTCCTTCCAATGAATATTCAGGTCTGATTTCTTTTAGGATGGACTGGTTGGATCTCCTTTCCGTCCAAGGGACTTTCAAGAATCTTCTCCAACATCACAGTTCAAAAGCATCAATTCTTCAGTGCTAAGCTTTCTTTATAGTCCAACTCTCACATTCATACATGACTACTGGAAAAACCATAGCTTTGACTAGATGAACCTTTGTTGGCAAAGTAATGTCTCTGCTTTTTAATATGCTGTCTAGGTTGGTTATAACTTTTCTTCCAAGGAGCAAGTGTCTTTTAAGTTCATGGCTGCAGTCACCATCTGCAGTGATTTTGGAGCCCAAAAAAATAGTTTGCCACTGTTTCCACTGTTTCTCCATCTATTTGCCACAAAGTGATGGAACCAGATGCCGTGATCTTAGTTTTCTGAATTTTGAGTTTTAAACCAACTTTTTCATTCTCCTCTCAGTATTTCCCAAACTGCTCCATGAAGCATTCCTGAGTTACTGAGACATGTTCCTCTATTTTAATTTTAAGAGGTTCTAAGTTTGAGAAAGTGCATTAAATAAAGCTTAAAAAGAATCCACCTGCAGTTCGGGAGACCTGGGTTCGATCCTTGAGTTGGGAAGATGCCCTGGAGGAGGGCACAGCAACCCACTGCAGTATTTTTGCCTGGAGAATCCCCATGGACAGAGGAGCCTGGTGAGCTACAGTCCATGGGGTGACAAAGAGTCGGACATGACTGAGCGGACTAAGCAGCCACTAAGAGCACTGCCCCCAGATAACTTGCTGTGTGAATCCTGGCTCTGCCAGCCACTTTCCTGTGCTCCAGTGTCCCCGTGTGAAATGGAGCAAACCATCTACCTCACACAGTTGTGATGAATATCCAACGAGATCCCGTGTGTAAAGGACTTGGGACAATTCAGTATGGGCATCAAACATAGCTCATCCTATTCTAGTAACACAGAGAGTTCTCTTTTTTACTGGGAAAGCTAGTCTTAAGCTCTGAGTCCTTGACAGTATCTAAGTAGAATTTTTAACAGTTATATCTTCATCATATTTACTAATTGATTATTCCCACTAGTGATAAAATAGTTGCTTTACAAATGAATGTATTTAGGGACTTCTAAGAGTCAGACACAACTGAGCGACTTCACTTTGACTTTTCACTTTCATGCCCTGGAGAAGGAAATGGCAACCCACTCCAGTGTTTTTGCCTGGAGAATCCCAGGGATGGGGGAGCCTGGTGGGCTGCGGTCTATAGGGTCGCACAGAGTTGGACATGACTGAAGTGACTTAGCAGCAGCAGCTGGTGGTCCAAAGAATTGATGCTTTTGAACTGTGGTGTTGGAGAAGACTCTTGAGAGTCCGTTGGACGGAAAGGAGATCCAACCAGTCCATCCATTGGAAGGACTGATGGTGAGGCTGAAACTCCAATACTTTGGCCACCTGATGTGAAGAAGTGACTCCTTGGAAAAGACCCTGATGCTGGGAAAGATTGAAGGCGGGAGGAGAAGGGGACGACAGAGGATATGATGGCTGGATGACATCACTGACTCGATGGACATGAGTTTGGGTAAACTCCGGGAGTTGGTGATGGACAGGAGGCCTGGTGTGCTGGGATTCATGGGGTCGCAGAGAGTCAGACATGACTGAGTGACTGAACTGAACTGAACTGGTGGTCCAGTGGCTAAAATTCCGAGTTCCCAATGCAGGTGGCTTGGGTTCAATCCCTGGCCAGGTAACTAGATCCCGTATGCCACAACTAAATGATCCCATGTGCCACAACTGAGACCTACTGCAGGCAAATAATTTTTTTTTAATGAATGCTTTTAGAAGTAAATACTTCAAATGTATGAGAAAGAAAAATATTAAGTGAATAAGTGCAGGTGGTACACAAACATAGAAAAAATGGTGACTAGATGGCAAAAATTATGAAGATGGTATATGTGAGAATCTGGGTAACGTAACGGAGGGACCCAGTCTGGTCTAATGCTGCTCATGGAAAGATCATGCAATTTCTGTGTTTATCAGAAGGACCTCCCTGCACCAGAAAATACTTCCCCTAGTTTTAAAATTTCTGCTAGAAAACTTGGATGAAAGATTATAGAAGAATGATGATTAGAAAATGAGTATTTCTTAAATTTGAAATTTAAGATCTGCATTCTTAAATGTTTCAATACAGCCAAACTGTTCAAATAAATACAACTCAAATTTGGGGAGATTCAACTTGTGAGAATGTGCATATGTTTCAGGAAGATCTTACAGGTATAACACTTTGTCTCTGGATATTTTGCTGAAGCCGAAAGTGAACCTGCATGTTTCACTCATCAGAAATGGAAACAAAATCTCACTAACCAATTTGGTACACATTGAACAGAACAAATGGCTTCGTTTTATGGTCACTTGGTCCTTGAGGAATCATGGCATGAAATGAAGCTGGGTACAGGCCATGTGCCCAGGGAGCATGGAGGGGTAGAAGTAATGCCTGGCAACCAGACATACAGTCAGTCTTTTCTCTCCTGCTCCAAAAAACAGGTCAAGATGACAGCTGAGCTAGTGAAAATTCTCTCTAGCAATACAAAGTGGGGGAAATTGTTGAAAAAATAAGAAAACAAACCCACCATTATTTTAAAATCTCTGAAAACTGTCCTGAGAACATAAGAAATAGTCATTCAAGAAATGAAGAAATAGTCATTCAAGAAAATGCACTAAATATAAGCTCAGCCAGCATCTGTGACCTTTGAGCCATGACCTCCCTAAACCCCATCCCTGCCCCCGCCCACCCCCCTCCCGGTCATGGGTCCTCTATTCTGGGCAGACGTGGCCAAGAAGATGGGGTTGGTCTCTCCCCTCACAGCTGTCTGGGGCTACGGTTTCATCTTGGGGAAAGCGGGCTGCCTGCATCTCTCAACCTCCCCAGGGCTTGATCGCAGAAGCTCTATTTCAGGCCAGAGGGACCAAGAGGCCAGGGCCTCCTTCCACTCGGAGGCTGAAGCTTCACCACAGGCAGGATGGGCCAAGGGTACCCGGCTGTGAGTGCCCCTGCCCCAGTTCTCAGGTAGGGTGGAGATTCCACTCCAGGAGAGGAAGCCAGGAAGACAGAGCTACCATTTCTGCCTCCCTCAGTGCCCCGCTGTAGAGCAGGGGTATCACTCCCAGAAAAAGAGGGTCCCCACCCTGAGTTCCAGGGCAAGGCCCAGAGGTTTGTCCAGGGGAAAGGGGGCCATACAGCTGAAGGTCTCCACAGCTGTGCCTGACCAGACTGACCCTCTCAGGAACAGAGCCGGGGTAGCTGCCTGCCTCAGTGATGGGGACCTGGGGGAGAGCGCTGAAGGAGGCTGGTAGCTCCACCACACGACTCAAACAGAGTACCCGAAGAATCCAGAAGTGTCCTCCGGGGATCACAGTCAATTCTGGGGGTGCTTGGGCTGCACCACTCAGGGGTGGTCGGAGCAGGACATGGGGGAGGCTTCAGAAAATCCCCAAGCCACAGGCAGACCCGCTAACCCAGGGCAGAAGCTTCACTGGCGCCACAGGCTGAGACACAGTCTCTGGACTGAACAGTCAGTATCCCAACCCGGGCCCACTCCTAGGAAGCCAGGCTCGTGTCTAAAAACCACACTACTCCTGGGAGCCTGGAGATGTCGTGTGCAGGAGGAGCCCTCTCAGGAGTGATCGGAGAGGGAACTCCAAGCTGCTAGTCCCTGGCTGAATGTGGAGCCCAAAATGTAAATTCCCCGAAGTGTAATTGCAACCTGCAAGCTAGACACACATCCAACAGTAAAGGTAAAAATGTAACTGATGGAGGGGCTGAAGCACAACTTTTAAAAATTAACTTATTTTAACTAGAGGATAATTACCTTACAATATGGAAGCACAACGTTTAACCAATAAGTGACTTACGCAAAACCAGAGCAGTCCCTCTGAAAGATAAAAGGCTAAAAGAACAAAAATAAGGGGGAAGATAAGCCCATGCACCTATGGTCACCTAATCTTTGACAAAGGAGGCAAGAATATCCAATCGAGAAAAGACAGTCTCTTCAATAAGTGGTGCTGGGGAAACTGGACAGCTACATGTAAAAGAATGAAATTAGAACACTCCCTAGTGCCACACACAAAAATAAACTCAAAATGGATTAAAGACTTAAATGTAAGAACAGATACGATAAAACTCTTACAGGAAAACATAAGCAAAACACTCTCTGATACAAATTGCAGCAAGATCTTTTTTGACCCACTTCTGAGAGTAATGAAAATAATAACAAAAATAAACAAGCGGGACCTAATTAAACAAAAGCTTCTGCACAGCAAAGAAAACCGTAAACGAGATGAAAAGACGCCCATCACAATGGGAGACCATATTAACAAGTGAAGCAACTGACAAGGGATTAACCTCCAAACAGCTCATACAGCTCAATATAAAAAAAAAAGTTAAAAAAACGGGCAGGAGACCTAAACAGACACTTTTCCAAAGAAGACATACAGATGGCTAACAGAGGAAAAGAGGCTCAACATTACTGATTATTAGAGAAATGCAAATCAAAACTATAATGAAATATCACCTCACGCCAATCAGAATAGACATCATGAAAAAGTATACAAACAATAAATGCAGGAGAGGGTGTGGAGAAAAAGACCACTCCTACACTGTTGGTGGGAACGTAAATCGGTACAGCCTCTATGGAGAATAGTATTGAGGTTCCTTAAAAAACTAAAAATAGAACTACCATATGACCCAGCAATCCCTCTGGGCATATACCTAGAGAAAACCACAATTCAAAAAGACACATGAATCCTGATACTCATTGCAGCACTATTTTCAGTAGCCAGGATATGGAAGCAACCTAAATTGCCCATCAGCAGAAGAATAGATAAAGAAGGTGTAGTATATATTTATAGTGGAATACTACTCAGACATAAAAAAAAGAATGAAACTGGGTCATTTATAAAGATGTGAGTGGACCTAGAGATTGTCATACAGAGCAAAGTGAATCAGAAAGAGGAAAACAAGTATCATATGTTAACATGTTATCATATATATGAGGAATCTATAAAAATGGTAAAGATGATCACTGCAAAACAGAAATAGAGGCTCAGATGAAGAGAAAAAAATGTACTGACACCAAAAGGGGAAAGGAGGTGGTGGAATGAACTGAGAGACCGGGATTGTCTTATATACACTCTTTGGACTATATCACTATGGACAGTGACTGCAGCCATGAAATTCAAAGACGCTTGTTCCTTAGAAGGAAAACTATGACAAACCTAGACTGCATATTAAAAAGCAGAGACATCACTTTGTCAATAAAGGTCCATATAAAACTATGATTTTTACAGTAGTCATTTGGGATGTGAGAGTTGGACTATAAAGAAGGCTGAGCACCAAAGAATTGATGCTTTTGAATTGTGATGCTGGAGAAGACTCTTGAGATTGCCTTGGACTGCTGATAATCCTAAAGGAAATCAACCCTGAATACTCATCGGAAAGACTGATACTGAAGTTCTAATACTTTGGCCATCTGTTGGGAAAAACTAATTTGAAAAGACCCTAATGCTGGGAGACATTGATGGCGGGAGAAAGGGATGACAGAGGATGAGATGGTTGGATGGCATCACTGACTCAATGGACATGAGTTTGAGCAAACTCTGGGAAATGGTGAAGGACAGGGAAGCCTGGGGTGTGCAGCTCATGGAGCATGACTTAGCAACTGAACAACAACAAACAGAAAACTATTGAGAACCTACTGTATGGCACAGGGAACTCTAAGTGCTTTGTGATGACCTAAGTGGGAAGGAAATTCAAAAAAAGAGGGGATATATGTATATGTACAGCTGATTCATTTTGCTGTACAGTAGAAACTTTATAACACAACATTGTAAAGCAAATATACTCCAATAAAAATTAATTAAAAAAAAAAAAAAAAAAAGATGGCGCACAGGCCCAGCTGAAGCAGAGGAAGCTGGCCAAACAATGAAGGAGAGCATGCCAGGTACCACACCCCCTGCAACTGGATCTGGAGACAATCGTGGGTCCCTGGAGTCACCTCCACTGTTCAGTCCAAATACATTCTTAAAGCGGCACTCCTCCCCTGAGCCCCACCCTTCCCGAGAAGTACCCAGAATGGACCCCTGCTTTTGCTCCCCCTAATACCCAGCTGCAACATACACCTTTCCTAGGAATTCCTTCATTCAATTATTGGGCATCCCAGGAAACCAACAAAGATCTGCAGTAGTGCACAGGGAACTGTACTCAGTATTTTGTAACAATCTATAAGGGAAAAGAATCTGAAAAAGGAATTTATATATGTGTGTGTATGTGTGTATACATACACACACAAACAGAGAGAAAACTGAATCACTTTGCATTACTCTTAAAACTGAGGCTTCCCTGGGAGCTCAGTGGTAAAGAATATACCTGCAATTCAGGAGCCTCAGGAGACATGGGTACTATCCTTAGGTTGGGAAGATCCCCTGGAGGAGGGCATGGCAAGCCACTCCACTATTCTTGCCTAGAGAATCCCATGGACAGAGGAGCCTGGCTACAGTCCACGGGGTTGCAAAGAGTCGGACCCAACTGAGCGACCGAGCACACACACCTAGAACTATTAATAGCACAACATTATAAATCAACTAGACTTCAGTTTTAAAAAGTGTAAAATTACTGGGCACTCGTTAGGTACTGGGTGCTGTTTGGCACTGGAGACTCAGTGCTAGCTCAGGCAGGCTGGGCCTCTGCAGAGAGATGGTTTTCTCGTGCTCAGAGACCGTCATGCTCACTCTCACCCTGGATTACCCTCCTCCAGCCCCAGGCCCTGTACTCTCGCATCCCGGCTACAAGCCTTTGGCTCAAGCTGTTTAGAAAGGTTCCTCTCCACAGAAACACCTCCATCTGCTAAATGCTACCTGCTCCTCGCAGCCTCCCAGGATTTCCGAGGCAAGACGGTTCCCCTCTTTTTTATACTACTTAGCACTCCTGTGGCCATCGCGGCCACACTTCTGCCGCAGGGTTCGTTGTTCACACGCCTCTCTCATCTTTAGGAACTTGAACTCGTTGAGCCCAGGATCTGGGCCTGATTCCTATGCCTGAACCTTCCCCATGGGGCCCCTCCTCCAATGCATACTGGTGAAACCAAATTCAACTCGACCTGTAAGGAGCTAGGGGGGAGACAGTGAGGAGGACACGTGCCCTTTGGTGATGCTCCATGTCCACATTCAAGTCCACAGTCACCGCGTCTCCTGGGAGAGTACAATTACACTGGTGACAAGCACCTAAAGACTCTGGTCCAGTTGCCTTCTTCCATATCACCCCTAGCTCGTGGGCGAGCTGGTTATTTTCCAGCCTTGGCACATGGTCAGTGTCGCCCAGCCAGGCCGAAGGCATAATGAAATACTTCCAAGTGCTTTGAACTGGGCAAACTGTGTTTACACAATTACACGCAAACAAGCTAACGTGATGGTTTTGCTGAACTTTAATGGTGCTGGGTCAGGAAATTACAGTCTCCTTTCACGTTTCACCGCAGATTGCCTTGCATCTCATATGGAAAGAATCTCAATTTGGAATCATTCCCTTCGTGCGTGGGGGGCTTGCTATAAATGAGGGGGTGTGAAAGGGGGTGCTTATGTGAATTTTATTTCCTCCTGAGAGATGCATATGAGGGTGAGGGGCTGACTGTGTCTGGGCTGCACAGAAAATGCCACCGACCGTGCAGGTGCCGTGCACACTCAGTCGTTCAGTCGTGTCCTGCTCTTTGTGACCCTGTGGACTGTAGCCCACCAGGCTCCTCTGTCCACAGGATTTCCCAGGCAAGAATACTGGAGTGGACTGCCATTTTCTCCTCTAGGTGATCTTCCCAACCCAGGGTTCAAACCCATGTCTCCTGCATTGGCAGGCAGATCCTTTACTACTGAGCCACGTGGGAAGGCAGCAGCATAAATAGTAATGATAAAGGATGCTTTCTCTTGTGTGCAGGCTTGTCTCTCAACCAGTTCTGCCAAGCCCTGTTGACCTTGCCAAGACTCCGTGGACATGGGCCAGAGGTACAGCTAGCACAGCGTTAGAAAGAGCCTTGAGCTTTGCAGTCAGGAAGCCTGGTTACAGACCTAGAGAGCCTCTAACTAGTCATGGATCTGGGGCGTGTCCCAGGGCTTCTTTAGGCCTTAAACTGCTCCTCCACACACTCAGCAATTGCTTAAGGTGCCTTCCAGGGTTAAGTTGAATCTGGGCCAGTCCATGAGATTGCAGTCTCACAATGACAAAGCCACTGAGCAGACCCACCCACACAAAGATGATCATCTAATCACATTGAGCCACATGTGCATTCTGACCCGGCTCTCCATGTGATAACCTGCATCTGTCACACACTGGCCTGAGGTCATGGGGTCTGGGCGGGGTGACGACACTGAGCCTCTTACTCATACACAGTATTAGGGGCACAGTCCCTAGAACCACTGTCTCCCTAGTTACAGAGGATCAGAGACAGTTAATGAACCAATCCATGAGGTCACCGGCCCTCCAGCATTTTATTTTATGTTATTTTTAAACCCAAGTGAAAAGAACTAAATGTTCAAGTTCTTTAGTGGAGAGGTGGGAGGAGTGATCCATTTTCTGTGCAAGGGTGATGCCTTGTAAAAATGAGGCAGGGATTCGGCACAGCTAAAGTACAACCATCAATCTGGCTTTACAGGAAATGGTTACACCCTGGCATCCCTTCTAGAAGACTGTTCTTAGAACCTGAGTTTTGAAAATGTGGACTGACTGGACGTTAATGTGAGGCATTTCTGAGGCCAGACTCCCCAGGCAGGATCCAAAGTGGACTCATGTCACATCATTAGGATTGTAAAATACAGATGTTGACCATGTTGCTAAGAAGGATCATATCAGCAAACACCTTATTTTTGGCATCTTACATCGTCTGGTGCTACAAACATTCCCATACAATGTGCTTCTCAAGTCTGCCTCTTCTGCACATGTGCTGAGGCCATGGCAGTGGAAACTGGACCACCCTGAAGAGCAATTAGCTGTCCAAATTTTAATCCCACTCTCAGGAATCTATCCCAACATCATAGCTGTTGTTGCTGTTCAGTGGCTCCGTCGTGTCCAGCTCTTTGTGACTCCATGGACTGAAGTACCCCGGGCGTCCCATCATAGATAAATGGTCAAAGATCTGCGTATAAGAATGTTTCTAGCAAAAATGTAAAGCAACAAGGCGGAAGTGACTTAGAGATGCATGATGGAAAATATCACTACAATGACACTTCTTAAGAATGTTTTATAATAACATACAAAATTTTTTGCTACAATTTTAAGCGGAAAACTGAGGTTGCAAGTTACTATGTATAATATTTTTTCAACACTTGTGAAGACAAATAGACAAAAAGACGCAAGGCACAATGCTAACAGGTTACTTTAGACTTGGGAGGGTGGGTGATTTTTTTTTTTTTCCTTTCTCCTTTCCACTTTACTCTGCTTTCCAAATTACCTACAACAAGTTTTATCTTGAAATTATAATATCATTACAAAAAACTGAGTGGCCCTTAGGTCAGGGGTCCCCAGCCTCTGAGATCTAATACCTGATGATCTGAGGTGGAGCTGATGCAATAATAATAGAAATAAATGTAATGCATTTGAGTCATCCTAAAACCACTCCCCCCGGCCTGGCCCACTGAAAACTTGTCTTTCATGAAACCAGTCCTAGGTGTCAAAACGGCCGGGGACCACTGTCTTCGATGACTACTCCTCCCTCACTGGTGACTACTTCATCTCTCTGTTCATCCCCACCATGCCTTTCTCTTGGCAGATACAATGAAAACAAGAAAATCAAAGCCACAAATTCACTTCTGCTCATAATAACTATAACAAATGTCACTTCCCATATTGACCAGTGTAATGGAGAGTTTCAAGATAGGTAGGAGCAATATCCTACCTAATTTCAAATAAGTCTTTTGAAGATAATAGGGCAAAACATGGCAAGGTGGACATCCATGGACCATGGTTTAGTTCTGAAATCCTAAGCATTACCCAAGAGCCAGGTGAAAGCAGACTCTCCCAGCACACCTCCATCTTCCAGCCCCGGTGACTCCACACTTTGTTTCAGAACTGGCTTTTCACTTGGTGAAAGCCCAGAACTATAAAAAGATTCCAGCATCTTGTCTCCTTACTGCCTTACTAAGGCATCATGCTGCTGCTGCTAAGTTGCTTCAGTAGTGTCCGACTCTGTGCAACCCCATAGACGGAAGCCCACCAGGCTCCGCTGTCCCTGGGATTCTCCAGGCAAGAATACTGGAGTGGGTTTCCATTTCCTTCTCCAATGCATGAAAGTGAAAAGTGAAAGGGAAGTCGCTCAGTCGTGTCCGACTCCCAGCGACCCCATGGACTGGAGCCCACCAGGCTTCTCCATCCATGGAATTTTCCAGGCAAGAGTACTCATAAAATAAGTCAAAGTAGTGCTAAGGAAAATCAGAGAGCAGATTTAAGCCTTGGGACTTTTGGGCCACATCCAGCATAGGAGCTTTTCCTGGAAGTCTGCCCTGTGGGGTAACCCTGAGTGTGCTTTGCATATTACACAGCATAGGAGGAAATCACGTATGACCTGCTGGAGCAGAGGATGGAATCAGAGCATACACACAGCTTTTAAAATACATACGAAGACACAGAGTCTGGAGAAGATACCCCAGAGCATTAACATCTCTGAATGATGAAATTAACTGGTGTTATTCTTTTCCCCGTGATGCTGTCCTGCATTTTCCAATCTTTGTCAGTATGTGCTGTGCTTGCAAGGAAAAGAGTTAATATTTAGCATGATAACTGAGGGATATGCATAAAAGTCCATAAAAAAGACTCAGAAGGTGGTGGGGTAAGAGATAAATCTTACTTTCTTTGCATTTTAAAACTGTTTTGCAATAAAATTGCATTCCATTTTCCATCAGGAAAAAATATAATTATTTAAATGAGTTCTCAATGGATTATGGAGAAATGTTTTGTTTTCACAACTAAAATGAAACTGGGGGAGTGGAGGGAAGGATTTTTTTCAGTGATTTGTTTGCTCTGGTTCATTAGGAATCCACCTCAAGCTCAACGCTGCAGAAATTATTTACTAAACATTTATTAAATAGTGAGGACTGAAAAAATGTTCATTTGTTTCATTCACTTATTAACTAATATGTTTATGACTACATTTGTCTCTGTCCTTAAGAAACTTTCTGTCTGGCCGAGAAGGTGTGCTTAGTCAATCAGTTGCGTCTGACTCTCTGCAACCCCATGGACTGTAGCCCACCAGACTCCTCTGTCCACGGGGATTCTCCAGGCAAGAATGCTGGAGTGGGTAGCCATGCCCTACTCCAAGGAATCTTCCTAACCCAGGGATTGAACCCAGGTCTCCCGCACTGCAGGCAGATTCATCTGAGCCACCAGAGAAGCCCCTTGCTGAGAATATACAAGAGTTAACCAAGGATAAATAAAATTGACAAACCATTAGCCAGACTCATCAAGAAACAAAGGAGGAAAAAATCAAATCAATAAAATTAGAAATGAAAATGGAGATCACAACAGAAAACACAGAAATACAAAGGATCATAAGAGATTACTATCAGCAATTATATTCCAATAAAATGGACAATGTGGAAGAAATGGACAAATTCTTAGAAAAGTACAACTTTCCAAAACTGGATCAGGAAGGAATAGAAAATCTTAACAGACCCATCACAAGCACAGAAATTGAAACTGTAATCAGAAATCTTTCAGCAAACAAAAGCCCAGGTCCAGATGGCTTCACAGCTGAATTCTACCAAAAATTTAGAGAAGAGCTAACACCTATCCTACTCAAACTGTTCCAGAAAATTGCAGAGGAAGGTAAACTTCCAAACTCATTCTATGAGGCCACCATCACCCTAATACCAAAACCTGACAAAGATGCCACAAAAAAAGAAAACTACAGGCCAATATCACTGATGAACATAGATGCAAAAATCTTTAACAAAATTCTAGCAATCAGAATCCAACAACACATTAAAAAGATCATACACCATGACCAAGTGGGCTTTATCCCAGGAATGCAAGGATTCTTCAATATCCGCAAGTCAATCAATGTAATACACCACATTAACAAATTGAAAAATAAAAACCATATGATTATCTCAATAGATGCAGAGAAAGCCTTTGACAAAATTCAACATCCATTTATGATAAAAAACTCTCCAGAAAGCAGGAATAGAAGGAACATACCTCAACATAATAAAAGCTATTTATGACAAACCCACAGCAAACATTATCCTCAATGGTGAAAAATTGAAAGCATTTCCTCTAAAGTCAGGAACAAGACAAAGATGCCCACTTTCACCATTACTTTTCAACATAGTTTTGGAAATTTTGGCCACAGCAATCAGAGCAGAAAAAGAAATAAAAGGAATCCAAATTGGAAAAGAAGAAGTAAAACTCTCACTGTTTGCAGATGACATGATCCTCTACGTAGAAAACCCTAAAGACTCCACCAGAAAATTACTAGAACTAATCAATGAATATAGTAAAGTTGCAGGATATAAAATCAACACACAGAAATTCCTTGCATTCCTGTACACTAATAATGAGAAAATAGAAAGAGAAATTAAGGAAACAATTCCATTCACCATTGCAATGAAAAGAATAAAATACTTAGGAATATATCTACCTGCTGCTAAGTCACTTCAGTCGTGTCCAACTCTGTGCAACCCCACAGACGGCAGCCCATCAGGCTCCCCCATCCCTGGGATTCTCCAGGCAAGAACACTGGAGTGGGTTGCCATTTCCTTCTCCAATGCAGGAAAGTGAAAAGTGAAAGTGAAGTCGCTCAGTCGTGTCTGACTCTTAGCGACACCATGGACTGCAGCCTACCAGGCTCTTCTGTCCATGGGGTTTTCCAGGCAAGAGTACTGGAGTGGGGTGCCATCGCCTTCTCCGTATCTACCTAAAGAAACTAAAGACCTATATATAGAAAAGTATAAAACACTGGTGAAAGAAATCAAAGAGGACACTAATAGATGGAGAAATATACCATGTTCATGGATTGGCAGAATCAATATAGTGAAAATGAGTATACTACCCAAATCAATTTATAGATTCAATGCAATCCCCATCAAGCTACCAACAGTATTCTTCACAGAGCTAGAACAAATAATTTCTCAATTTGTATGAAAATACAAAAAAACCTCGAATAGCCAAAGCTATCTTGAGAAAGAAGAATGGAACTGGAGGAATCAACCTGCCTGACTTCAGGTTCTACTACAAAGCCACAGTCATCAAGACATTATGGTACTGGCACAAAGACAGAAATATAGATCAATGGAACAAAATAGAAAGCCCAGAGATAAATCCATGCACATACGGATTTTTCAACATAGTTTTGGAAGTTTTGGCCACAGCAATCAGAGCAGAAAAAGAAATAAAAGGAGTCCAAATTGGAAAAGAAGAAGATATAGACACCTTATCTTTGACAAAGGAGGCAAAAATATACAATGAATTAAAGACAATCTCTTTAACAAGTGGTACTGGGAAAACTGGTCAACCACTTGTAAAAGAATGAAACTAGAGCACTTTCTAACACCATACACAAAAATAAACTCAAAATGGATTAAAGATCTAAATGTAAGACCAGAAACTATAAAACTCCTAGAGGAAAACATAGGCAAAATACTTTCCGACATACATCACAGCAGGATCCTCTATGACCCACCTCCAAGAATATTGGAAATAAAATCAAAAATAAACAAATGGGACCTAATTAAACTTAAAAGCTTCTGCACAACAAAGGAAACTATAAGCAAGGTGAAAAGACAGCCTTCAGAATGGGAGAAAATAATAGCAAATGAAGCAACAGACAAACAACTAATCTCAAAAATATACAAGCAACTCCTACAGCTCAATTCCAGAAAAACAAATGACCCAATCAAAAAATGGGCCAAAGAACTAAATAGACATTTCTCCAAAGAAGACATACAGATGGCTAACACACACATGAAAAGATGTTCAACATCACTCATTATCAGAGAAATGCAAATCAAAACTACTATGAGGTACCATTTCACGCCAGTCAGAATGGCTGTGATCCAAAAGTCTACAAGCAATAAATGCTGGAGAGGGTGTAGAGAAAAGGGAACACTCTTACATTGTTGGTGGGAATGCAAACTAGTGCAGCCACTATGGAGAACAGTATGGAGATTCCTCAAAAAACTGAGAATAGAACTGCCTTCTGATCCAGCAATCCCACTGCTGGGCATACACACTGAGAAAACCAGAATTGAAAGAGACACGTGTACCCCAATGTTCATAGCAGCATTGTTTACAATAGCCAGGACGTGGAAGCAACCTAGATGTCCATCCACAGATGAATGGATAAGCAAGCTGTGGTACATATACACAATGGAGTATTACTCAGCCATTAAAAAGAATACATTTGAATCAGTTCTAATGAGGTGGATGAAACTGGAGCCTATTATACAGAGTGAAGTAAGCCAGAAAGAAAAACACAAATACAGTATACTAATGCATATATATGGAATTTAGAAAGATGGTAACAATAACCCTGTATACGAGACAGCAAA
Organism: Tragelaphus eurycerus; assembly: GCA_935064755.1. NCBI lineage: Eukaryota > Metazoa > Chordata > Mammalia > Artiodactyla > Bovidae > Tragelaphus > Tragelaphus eurycerus. The sequence goes on along the minus strand of CAKXYN010000034.1, from coordinate 939,061 downwards.
AGAGACACTGATGTATAGAACAGTCTTTGGACTCTGGGAGAGGGAGAAGGTGGGATGATTTGGGAGAATGGCATTGAAATATGTGTAATATCATATATGAAACGAGTCGCCAGTCCAGGTTCGATGCCTGATACCGGATGCCTGGGGCTGGTGCACTGGGACGACCCAGAGGGATGGTATGGGGAGGGAGGAGGGAGGGAGGGTTCAGGATGGGGAACACATGTATACCTGTGGCAGATCCATTTTGATATATGGCAAAACCAATACAATATTGTAAAGTTAAATTTAAAAAAAAGAGTTAACCAGCTATTACAAGTCCTTTCTCAATATCCCTGGGGGCTTGGTTCCAGGATTGTCCACCCCCACCGCCCCGCTCTACATCATACCAAAATCTTAGGACACTCAAGGCTTATACAGAGCAGTGCATTACAACTTGTGTTCTGTATCCAAGGGTTCTGCATCTATAGATTCGGATGTGTGGCTGGCTGAATCTGAGAATGCAGAAGCAGAGGATACAGAGAGCCAACTGTATGGAATAGTGCTGGTCCCTAAAATTTAGCATGGATCAACTAGGGGTGCTTCTTAAACCATAGGTGTCCGGGCTCCACCTTCAGACTCTCTGAGTCAGTCAGTCTGATCCCAGATGATGCTGACCTGGGCTTCACCCTTGGAGGACCACTGCATTATAAATGCTTGAAAGAGGTATGTAGGGTCCTCTGGGAGCTTGGAGTTCCATCCCCATCAGATGGTGTGCTCCTATGGAAAGTGGAGCCATGAAGTGGGCTGAATGCTTGTATCCCCTCTGAAATTCATGTGTTGAAACCTAACCTCAAATGTGATGAAATGAGGACGAAGGGGCCAATGGGGAGTGATGAGGTCATGAAGGTGGAGCCCCCATGAGTGGGATTCGTGCCCTTATAAAGAAGCCCCAGAGAACCTTTGTCCCTTCTGCTACATGAGGACACAGTGAGAAGACACCCCGGTCTATGAACCAGGAAGAGGGCCCTCATCAGACAGGGACTCTATCAGCACAGTGCTCTTGGTGGACTGCTAAGCCTCCAGAACTGTAAGAAATAACTCTCTTGTATATAAGCCACCTAGGCTAAGGTATTTTGTTATAGCAGCCTGAATGGACTAAGGCATACCATTGGACACGTGAAAGCATAATCCCGCCACTAGTGAGACGACAGACCTCTAAAACTCAAGCCCTTCAGGAAGGAGTCTTTGACAATAATACCAGCACACTTAGAGCCTACAGAGACTCTTCCAAACGTGTATGTGTGTGTGGGCAAGAGAGGAAGAAACGGACCAACATCCATGCTGCCGGAAACGGTAATAAAACTGACCATGTTGGGTAAAGCCTTTGCTGAGCGTGCAGTGACTCTGTTTAGTGACTCTGTTTTACAACTGCCTAATGTCGCCAATGGTTTATCTAAGCCTGTGATCATAAAATGTTACAGGAGGTTCCTATATTATTAAAATATTGCTGCTACTGCTACTGCTAAGTCGCTTCAGTCGTGTCCGACTCTGTGCGACCCCATAGAAGGAAGCCCACCAGGCTCCCCCATCCCTGGGATTCTCCAGGCAAGAACAGTGGAGTGGGTTGCCATTTCCTTCCCCAATGCATGAAAGTGAAAAATGAAAGTGAAGTCGCTCAGTCGTGTCCGACTCTTAGCAACCCCATGGACTGGAGCCTACCAGGATCCTCCGTCCATGGGATTTTCCAGGCAAAAGTACTGGGGTGGGGTGCCATCGCCTTCCCCGATTAAAATATTAAGGCCACTTATAAGATGATTTCTGGATGAAGGTCAGAAAGATGATTGCAAGTGTTCCCTGGGTAGAAGTTCAGCTATATATAGACTAAAAGCCAAAGGGAAATGTCACAAGATTCATATTCTGTACCCACAAACATTGTATTTTGTCAACCAGGGCGGGGTTTAAATGTACCAGGATGGCTAATTCTTTAAAAGGATCCACAGAGCAGATAATTTTGCAGTAATGTAGGTGCTCTCTAATTTATGTTTTACATAAACTTGAAGTTTTACATAGTAGGCATCTGGGGTTTTATCTGCAAAACTCAATGTTTATAAGAGAGTATGTCATTACATTTGGAGAAGGCAATGGCACCCCACTCCAGTACTCTTGCCTTGAGAATCCCAGGGACTGGGGAGCCTGATGGGCTGCCGTCTATGGGGTTGCAGAGAGTTGGACACGACTGAAGCGACTTAGCAGTAGCAGCAGCATGGCATTACATTATTTTTTTTTCTGGAACAACTGCGTGTTTAAGGACCAAATATGAGAATAGCATACAGAGGGGAAAATGTGGAGTCAAATTTATGTAGGTGAAATCATTTGTACATTTCTCTTTTACGTAGGTGAATATTACTGCTCACTTTTTCTGTTACCTCTTTCCCTTTCCCTGTCTTGCAGCTGATCTGACTTGTATTCCTCTGAATCTTAGGACATTTCCTAGGACACTGAGAACATTTTCCTAAGTGTGAACATTTTCCCTAAAGTCCTTCAGCTTACCTGCAGTGGGTTACAGCTAGTGTTACCTTAAGCTCTTGCTGGTACATTAATTCAGGGCATCAGAGTTTCATAATCCTCTTTTAAAAGTGCTAATCTTGCACATAAGAACTAGCCTGGAGAGCAAATGATGAGGTGGAAATTATTATACCTAGTTTACAGATGGAAAAACCAGGACAATATAAATAAAAACCTCTGTTTTGAAATGGCATTTGTTCTTTAGAAATATCACCAAAATGGTCCTGGAAAATGTTTTACTACTCATCAGGAAAAAAAAAAAAAGATCTTTTCTTTTTAATACACACCTAAATAAATTCCAAACAAGAATAAGGAGATTAAGTGTAAAAACTAAAACAGACACTGGAAAAACCAGTGACTATTTACTTGATTTCAGAAAGGGGTTGAATTTTCTAACACGAACCATAGGGGAAATCACATTTGATTAAGTATCAAAAGTTCTGTCCATCTAAAAATGAACAAAATAAGGAGTTAAAAGACAAATTTAAGGGAATATTTGCAACATACATGAATAGATGATATACTATAAAAAGAAATTATAAAAATCAATTAAATTTAGAAAAATGATCAAACAACCTGGAGAATTCACAAAAGGAGAAATGCGAATAGTAAGTACACATATGAAAATGTTTGCCTTATTTATGAAAAGCATATGAGAACAATCTCACGATTGTGCATATCGAACTAGCAAAGATGTTTTAAATATGCACAATCCTTGCTAATGAGGGGAGTGAAGAGGGTATACACACACACACAGGGGTCCCTCAGTGTCCTCAGGGAATTGGTTCCACTACCCCTGTGATACCAAAATCCACAGATACTCAAGACCCTGGTATAAAACTGTGCGGTGCAGTCTGGTCTCCATATCTGTGGATTCTGTGTCCATGGATACAGAGGGTTGACTGTACTATATAGCATACAAGACTTTGTGGGCAACCAGCAGAAAGTATATCAGAGCTTTCCTGGTATCTCAGCTGGTAAAAAATCCGCCTGCAATGCAGAAGACCCCAGTTTGATTCCTGGGTCAGGAATATCCCCCGGAGAAGGGATAGGCTACCCATTCTGGTATTCCTGGGCTTCCCTGGTGGCTCAGATGATAAAGAATCTGTCTGCAATGCAGGAGACCTGGGTTGGGAAGATCCCCTGGAGAAGGCATGGAAACCCACTTCACTATTCCTGCCTGGAGAATTCCATGGACAGAGGAGCCTGGAAGGCTACAGTCCATGGGGTCACTAAGAGTCAGATACAACTGAGCGATTAAGCACAGCATATCAGTAAATATTAAGTGCCTTAAAGGTGACTATTTTTTTTTTTCTCCTGGCTCCCCTGGTCTTATATCTTATTTGTTTCACAGTTTTATTGGGGTACAATTGGTATACCATGAACTGTATACATTTTAAATGAACAATTTGAAATTTTTGATATACACACACACTCATAAAACTATCATCACAGTCAAGCAATGATGCCTAAATGTCTCTTTGTGCACTTTATAATCTGCTCTTTTCTATCTCCAAGCAAATACTGCTGTGTTGTCATCATAGATTAGGTTACATCTTTTAGAATTTTATATACATTAAATAGTACAATACATCCTTTTCTTCTATCTCTACATATTCACTCAAGATCATGATTGTGAGATTTATCTATGTTATTGCATCTAATTAATTCCTTTCTCTGCTGAGTAATATTCTATTTATGGATATACCATAATCTATTCATTCACCTGTCAACTGGCATAACACTGTCCATTATTTTTCTAGACATGTATTCTAAGGAAATAATAAGATCCATTCAAAGATTTATGTATAGGGATATATATTACAGCAGTATTTACATTATCAAAAAATTAGAGGCTATCTAAATGTCCAACTGTCACTGTCTGCTGTCACTTTGCTTGTTTAATTTATATGTTGGTCACATCATGAGACATGCCGGGCTGGATGAGTTACAAGCCAGAATCAAGATAGGCGGGAGAAACATCAACAATCTCAGATATGCGGATGACACCACTCTATGGCAGAAAGCTAAGCAGAACTAAAGAGCCTCTTGATAAGAATGAAGGAAGAGAGTGAAAGAGCTGGCTTAAGACTAAATACTAAAAAATCTAAGATCATGGCATCCGGCCCCATTAATGCATGGCAAATAGAGAAGGGAAAGATGGAAGCAGTGAGAGATTTCCTCTTCTTGGGCTCCAAAATCACCGCAGACGGTGACTGCATCCATGCAATCAGGGGACAATTGCTTCTTGGCAGAAAAGCGATGACAAACCTAGACAGTGATTTGAAAAGCAGACACGTTACTCGGCCGAGAAAGGTCTGTGTAGTCAAGACTATGATCTTCCCAGTGGTCTCATACGGTTGTGAGAGCTGGACCACAAAGAAGGCAGAGCACCAAAGAATTGATGCCTTCGAACTGTGGTGCTGGAAAAGACGCCTGAAAGTCCCTAGACAGCAAGGAGATCAAAACAGTCAATCTTAAGAAAGATCAACCCTGAATATTGACCTGAAGGGCTGATGTTGAAGCTGAAGCTCCAGTGTTTCAGTCACCTGATGCAAACAGCTGACTCATTGGAAAAGTCCCTGATGCTGGAAAGATTGAGGGCAGAAGGAGAAGAGGGAAGCAGAGGATGAGATGGCTGGACAGCATCACTGATGCAATGAACATGAACTTGGACAAACTCCAGGAGATGGTGAGAGACAGGGAGGCCTGGCATGCTGCAATCCAAGGGACTGCAGAGTCAGACATGACTGGGCAGCTGAATAAGAACAAATGCCCAACAATAAGAGATAAATGAAGCAATTATAATCAATTCATTCAAACAAAGGGCTCCCCAGGTGGCTTAGTGGTAAAGAGTATGCCTGCCAAGCAAGAGGTGCGGGTTTGATCCCTGGGTCAGGAAGATCCCCTGGAGAAGGAAATGGCAAGCCATTCTACTATTTTTGCCTGGAAAATCCCATGGTCAGAGGAGCCTGGTGGGCTACAGTCCATGGGGTCGCAAAGTGTCAGACACAACTAAGCAAGTAAATAGCAGTGTCAGATCAGATCAGATCAGATCAGTCGCTCAGTCGTGTCCGACTCTTTGCGACCCCATGAACTGCAGCACGCCAGGCCTCCCTGTCCATCACCAGCTCCCGGAGGTCACCCAGACTCACACCCATCAAGTCAGTGATGCCATCCAGCCATCTCATCCTCTGTCGTCCCCTTCTCCTCCTGCCCTCAATCCCTCCCAGCATCAGAGTCTTCTCCAATGAGTCAACTCTTCGCATGAGGTGGCCAAAATACTGGAGTTTCAGCTTTAGCATCATTCCTTCTAAAGAAATTCCAGGGCTGATCTCCTTCAGAATGGACTGGTTGGATCTTCTTGCAGTCCAAGGGACTCTCAAGAGTCTTCTCCAACACCACAGTTCAAAAGCATCAATTCTTCGGCGCTCAGCCTTCTTCACAGTCCAGCTCTCACATCCATACATGACCACAGGAAAGACCATAGCCTTGACTAGGCGAACCTTTGTTGGCAAAGTAATGTCTCTGCTTTTGAATATGCTATCTAGGTTGGTTATAACTTTCCTTCCAAGGAGTAAGCGTCTTTTAATTTCATGGCTGCAGTCACCATCTGCAGTGATTTTGGAGCCCAGAAAAATAAAGTCTGACACTGTTTCCACTGTTTCCCCATCTATTTCCCATGTAGTGATGGGACCAGATGCCATGATCTTCGTTTTCTGAATGTTGAGCTTTAAGCCAACCTTTTCACTCTCCACTTTCACTTTCATCAAGAGGCTTTTTAGCCCCTCTTCACTTTCTGCCATAAGAGTGGTGTCATCTGCATATCTGAGGTTATTGATATTTCTCCCAGCAATCTTGATTCCAACTTGTGTTTCTTCCAGTCCAGCATTTCTCATGATGTATTCTGCATATAAGTTAAATAAACATGGTGACAATATACAGCCTTGACGCACTCCTTTTCCTATTTGGAACCAGTCTGTTGTTCCATGACCAGTTCTAACTGTTGCTTCCTGACCTGCATACAGATTTCTTAAGAGGCAGATCAGGTGGTCTGGTATTCCCATCTCTTTCAGAATTTTCCATAGTTTATTGTGATCTATATAGCAGTGTAGTAACATTCAAAGAAAAACTGCACATCTTCAGAGAATTCTTAATCAACATAGAAAAGTCTTCATGGATAATGTTAACTTTTAAAAAAGTGATATACAATTATCTTAATTTTGTAAAATTAAATAATTGAAGTACTAGAATAAAGCAGGGGTAAATTCCATTGTAACACATATTGAGGAAGGTTTTTTAATATTAAAAATCCAGAAGCAAAGAGAAAGAAGAAAAGATTGATAAAAAATCTTTCACCAAAAGATGAATAAAATCAAGATACACCTGATAAACTGGAAGAAAACACTTGAAGTATTTATTGCACATAAATGGATAATGTCCCTAATATGTAAAGACCTCTTTAAAATTAAGGAAAGGAAAACCAAAAACTAGGTAGAAAAAAGGATAAAAGACACTGACAGTTCATCAAAAGAAGAAAGAACTAAAAATAGTCTAAACAGGTGAAAAATGTTCAGTTCAGTCGCTCAGTCATGTCCAACTCTTTGCAGAAAAATGTTCAACCCCACTCATGATTAGGGAGATGCAAATGACAACTTCACTGAGATGCCATTTCTCACTTATCACATTGGCGGCAATTAGCAAGCATGACTACACATTCTACTAAAGAAACCAAGAGAAATCAGCTTGCATGAGAATACCCAACAGGAATGGAAACTGTGCAGCACCTCTGGAGGAGAGCGCAGCAGGATCAGATCACTACACATTTAAAATCACTTTTTATCCAACAAGTCTACTTTTAAGAATTTACCTTGAATACAGAACCCCAGCAAAATGAAAATCACATTCATGGAAGCACTGTTTGTAAGTTCAAAAATACTGGCAACAACCTGAGCCCCTGGCTGTGAGAGGCTATGGTATGTTGGTACATACCACACAATCAGCTATGGTATGTTGGTACAATGGAGTCCTTTGCACCTGTGAAAAAGCGTGAGTGTCTCTATGAACTGAGATGGAGTGATTTCTGTTAAACAGAAAATAGTGTGCAAATGAGTATCTATTGTATGTTACTTTTTTTTTCAGTCCTCAATCAGTTTTATTTTATTTATTTATTTTTTAAGGCAAGGGAAAGTGGGCAAAGGAAGGGATCCACGAGAATGGGAGGGAATGTATGTTACTTTTTGTATAACAAAAAAAGTGGGAGGAATAAGAAAGTATATTTGCTTATTTTTGCAAAAGGAATCCTAGAAAGAGAGACTAGAAATCATCGAGCTTGGAAACTTTCAGGGCAGGTGGATGGGAACAGGGTAGAATGGATGAGGAAGTGATACTATTGAGTAACCTTTTTGTATAGTTTTGACTTTTTAGAACCATGTCTGTGTCACATACTCAATAAATACACAAATGCATTAATTAATAATCAGAATCTAGGAGGATGTGGAATAAAAACTGCAAATAGAATGTCAGCAGAAACCACCATAACAATATCTAAAATAGCCACCACACAAGAAAGAGAGCTTGGGGAACCATCCAAGTCATTTTTGAACACAACAGTTTGATTTTATATCATGAGACTAAAGACAAAAACTAGAAGCGATTATTGTTGTGAGGAAGTTTGTTGTTCACAGTGCTGTATGTTAGCAATTCTGAAATGCTTTTATGTATATTCCTGAATAGAGCAAAGGGATTCAGATTTCACCATTAGGGAAGGGAGCTACAAATACACCAAGGGCAAAGTTGGGATGTGTCCTGTGGTGTTGAATTGGAACTGGACGTGTGAGTATAACATGTGGTTTTTAAATATATAAACACTGAAATTAATACGACTCTCAGGACACAAAGCAAGTATTCCCGGCTCTGTTTGCCGAATATGTTGGAGAGCAGTGCCATCCCAGAAGCAATGAATGCATTACCTGGCAAGATCTGGTGCCTGAATGCCATCCTCCACTAAAAGGAACGATTTTCCTGGGGAATCAGCTGATCCCAGGGCTGCTGCAGCATCTTGATGTGCAAACAGATAAGCTCAACAGACGATGGGACATGTCAGAGCCACACTGAAGGGGCTCCCCTGACCGCCTGTGGGGCCATCTGGACATCAAATAAACCAAGACAGCAAAAAATGATAAGCCAGACGCACAGGAATCTCTGAGTATCTTGCATCTTATAGTGTTCACATCTTATACTGACATAAATAAGGGAACAAGTGAGTAAGTGGGGAGGAGGAAAGTGCTCCCTTCCAGTAGAAAACCAACTAACAAATAAATAAGGGTTGATGGAATTAGAGAATGGCTACATGGTCACCATCATAATAATACTGAATTCAGGCAAGAACATCAAGGATTGTAGAAGTAGTACGTAAAAATTGTAAGATTAATACAATTGTTATATAGTATTAAAGTTATCTCCCTGCAAGATATTCTTTAATTACAAAGGGTAAAATGGTATCATTTATGACAGAGCATGTGGGCAGACACCACCTTAACCGACTGACCGAGGTTAACATTACTGGCATGTGTCAAAACCACGGCACACGCCCTGATAAGATGCCAGGGGGAGACCTCCACTCATTTCGGTGCATCCCTGCAGAAGCTGTGTAGCAGGAATCTCACCACGAGGAAGCACCAACACAACCAAACCTCTCTTTCAGGGAAACGGACCCATGTTCTACAAAGATGTCAAAGCTGGACAAAAGCCTGAAGAACCACCCAGACAGAAAGACACCCAAGAGACTAGATGCCATAAGTGATGTGGGACTGGATCCTGGACTAGAATTTTTTTCTTCTTTTGCTAAATGAGCAATAAGGAGACAGCTGGCGAAATTCTGTAGATTGAGTAATACAATACATCTCGGTTAATTTTCTGATTTTGTTCAGCCCAGTGTAGGCATCTATAAAACTGGTATTGTTTTTAGAAAATACATGCAGATGTTTTTAGAAACCATCAGTTTGCCATGTGTCATCAGATGGTGCAGAAAAAAATATACATGTGAGAGAGAGAGGAAGCAAATGTGATAAAAATGTTAATATGGGGGGAATCTGGGTGAATGGCATTTTGGAATTCTTTATACTATTTTTATAACTTTTCTGTAAACCTGAAACTATTTCAAAATAAATGGTAGAGATTAGTGAGGGGGGGTGGAAAGGAAAAAATATCTTCTTTTTTAACCTCTGTCTCCCTTTCTCCTGTGTCTCTGTGACTCTCTCTGCAAACCCACCCACAGAAACGTGTCTGAAGGAAATGTAGCAAACCTGTTAATAGTATTTATATCTAAATGGTGGGACACTACATTTAAAGTTAATCTTCTTGCAAAAGCAGCAAAAGCAAAAAGTAAACAAGTGGAACTACGTTGATCCAAAATGCTTCTGCACCAAAGGAAACCAAATGATTAGGAAACAGCAAAGTGAAAAGGCTGCCTACCAAATGGGAGAAAGTATTCACAGGTCATATATCTGATAAGGGATTAATTTCCAAAATCTATTAAGAAATCATGCAACTCAGTAGCAAAAATCAAATAATCTGATTAAAAAGTTGAGTAGAGGATCTGAACAGACATTTTTCCAAAGAAGACATACAAGTTGGCTGACAGGTATGTGAAACGTGCACAACATCGCTAGTTATTAGAGAAATGCAAATCAGAATCACAATCAGACACCACCTCAGCTGTCAGAATGGCTATTGTCAAAAAGACAAGAAATAACAAGAGCTGATGAGGCCATGGAGCAAAAGGTAACCCCTGTGCACTGTTGGTGGGAATGTAAATTGGTGCAGCCACTATGGAAAACAGTTATGAACGTTCCTCAAAAAATTAAAAATGACCATATGATCAAGCAATTCCACTCCTGAGTATTTATCCAAAGAAAAACACTAATCAGAGAAGATATATTCAGCCCTAAGTTCACTGCAGTATTATATACAGCAGTCAAGATATGTGAGCAACCTCAGTGTCTACTGATGGATGGATAAGAAAATGTGAAATATATATATTTGTGTATTACATGTATGTATACATATGTATCGGAGAAGGCAATGGCACCCCACTCCAGTACTCTTGCCTGGAAAATCCCATGGATGGAGAAGCCTGGTGGGCTGCAGTCCATGGGGTCGCTAAGAGTCGGACACAACTGAGCGACTTCACTTTCACCTTTCACTTTCATGCATTGGAGAAGGAAATGGCAACCCACTCCAGTTTTCTTGCCTGGAGAATCCCAGGGGCAGGAGAGCCTGGTGGGCTGACGTCAATGGGGTCACGAGGAGTCGGACACGACTGAAGTGACTTAGCAGCAGCAGTAGCAGCAGCATACATATGTATGTGTGTATATACATGTGTGTGTACGCAGAGGAATATTATCTAGCCTTAATGAAGAAGGAAATCCTCCCATTTGTGACAACATGGATGAACCCTGAAGGCATTATACAAAGTGAAGTCCAACAAAGAGAAATATGTATGTTCTCATTTATATGCAGAATCTAAAAAAAAACACACAAACAACCTCATAAAAACAGAGACTATTATAGTGAATGCCAAGGGGGTGGGGGAAATGCAGAGATGTTGGTCAAAAGGTCTAAATGTCCAGTCATAAGGTGAATAAGCTCCAGAGGTCTGATGTAGAGCATGGTGATGAAAATTAACAATACTGATTGTGTACTTGAAAGTCACTGAGCATAGATCTTAAATGTTCTCATCATAACAACAAGGTAATGATGTGAAGGATGTAACTGACCCAACTGTAAACTGTGCAATTTGTTGCTGTTCAGTCACCAAGTCACGTCCAGCTCTCCGCGACCCCGTGGACTGCAGCAGGCCAGGCCTCCCCAGGCCTCAGCATCACCAAATCATCACATTCTGCATGTTAAACATGGACCATGTTATATGTCAATCATATCTCAATAAAGCTGGGGGAGAATAGAAAACAGTAATAGAATAAAATTAATCTTGTTTATGCTTTTGTTTTACACATACTCAACTGTGAGTGTGTATTTATTTTTACAGGAACATTTGCGATTTTAGAAACCGCCAGCAAGGGCTGTGGCCCCTGGTCCGCCCTCGTACCTTGCGGGTGTTGGCTGTCTTGCACTATCACTAACTCTCCCAACGTCCATCTGGGTTCTGCTAGCAGCTGCGAAAATGCCAAAATAGTCCTCAGTGGTGTCTTGATCGTGAGACAGCTGTGGTCTCAAATGACTGTGAGTGTCACGTGATTCTCCCCTGAGGCCAGGACGATACTGTATGACGGAAGAAATGCTAAATACGGCAACGTGCACACTCTTTAGGACAGAAATGCCCTGTTCACTTTCTGGGGGCAGCAGAGTTCCAGAGCGAAGAACTTGGCGTTTAATCTGCACAGTTCACGTGTCACTGACTTTTTAAGCAAATTATTCTTTATTGCCAATTTCTAGAACATGCCGTCTCAATCTTTGGGTTCCCTGGAAAAACTACTCAAATTCTTCCCCTGTTAAAATTTTTAAAATAAATTAAAAGCACTTCTCACAGTGTTGGGCATACATAATAGCTAAGAAATGTTCCTTTGATGAGCTAATTGAAAAATAAATTGAAAAGGTGCGAGTGACTGGTGTGAGGAGAGAACTCTGCAGTCTGGGTTTTAAAGTCTGGATTATGCAATAGGTTGGACAGTTTCTGGCCAACTCGTTTAGCAGTTTTCCAGTTTCTGCCAGTTGGAGGGGACTCCAGTGGGTCACAGCGTTTTCCTGACTCCAGGCAGGGAACTGTCGACACATCGGAGTGTGGGCTGCTCGCCAACATTCCCCAGAGGAGCTTCCACAGCTTAATGCCAAAGGACAGTCTAAGTTCAATACCACTGAAAATTTGGTCCTCACAGATCAAGCTCTTCATACCACAAAGCTGGGTCTTCATTTGTGATTTCAGAGAAAGTCACGTGTTCAATTACTCGAGATTCCTTTCATTCCCCTTCTGTCACTGTGAGATCAGTCTCTGAATTTATTCACAAAGGCTGCCACCATTCGAGTATGGAGACAAATTCTTAAACCCTCATTAGGGGAATTAGACGTGGGTTTTCTATTAACTCCATTTCTGAGCAACGTCTCAGCTTGACAGGGACAACCCAAGGTATACTCTGCGGTAAAACAGCGTGCTCTTTGGGAAAACTCAACTTATTCTCTGATTATTTACAACATGCTTAAGACTCAAGATAGTCTTTCAAACTAAACTTTGGAAATTTTAACTTCCCAAATGTTAAAAAAAGAGACGTATGACAGTAAGCATTATTCTGTCTTGAAATGTGGCATTATATTTAATCTCTTTTCAGAAACTAAATGGAAATCATGATATGAAATTATGTGCAAGATCTAACACGATTGGAAATATATAGCTTTAGGGTCTTAGAATTCAAATGTATCTCTGCTGCTGGCGTCAACATTCCTTCTCTCATGAGTATTCATAATCTCATCGCCTTTCAACCAACAGAATAACCAACCCATAGAGCTATTAATATTTACCCTGAGTTGGGAAGATCTCCTGGAGTGGGAAATGGTTACCCACTCCAGTATTCTTGCCTGGAAAATTCCATGGGCAGAGAAGTCTGGCAGGCTGTTACAGTCCATGGGGCCGCAAAGAGTCGAACATGCCTGAGTGACTGAATACACACACACAGCTATTTAAGGTGACATATATGTTAGCTCATTTAATCCTTCCAGTAATCTTATGAAGAAGGTACTGTTACGTTCTCTTTATAGATAAATAAGCACTGAGAGTCAATCGCCTAAGGGATACAGTTAATAAATGGCAGAGCACAGGTTCAAAGCCTTGATTCTGACTGTCGAGTACGAGTTTTTAAGTTATTGTACTTTGTTCTGTCTGAATTAACATCAGAGGCAAATTGTAATTTCAAGCTCCTTTTCCTTGACTCCTGGCATCATACATGGGCCAGCTCTCCTTTCCCTCACCCACTGGTATTTGGTAAATGCTTACCATCCAGCTCTCTGAAAAGCTCATGTGTAGCATTTGCCAATGGCCAAATTTGCCAAAGTTTCTATGGCCAAGTTCCAAGTGGTTAATTTCAAATTACCAAAAGATGTGTAATACAGTCTCACTACCTAATTTATAAAGATAGAATATAACCTCAAAAAGCACAAAGACAGTAAAATGTCAAAAAATAGATAACTAAGTTTGGAGTATTTAATATAACCTACTTAATTAAACATTTATATAATCTAATTCTAATTTTAAAAAATGTTAATTCCTGAAAATTTAGCAGTTGGCTCTCAAGAGCCAGTTCTATCAGATACTATATTTTCTGGAAGTGTTTTTAAAGGGAAAATTGGGAGAATGGTGAAATTAAAACACTGGGCTACAATCTCAAGGATGTCTAATTCTGAGCCCTCCTCCAGATAAATTTTTGGGGTTACCAAATTTGAACTGTGGTGTTGGAGAAGACTCTTGAGAGTCCCTTGGACTGCAAGGAGATCCAACCAGTCCATTCTAAAGGAGATCAGCCCTGGGTGCTCTTTGGAAGGAATGATGCTGAAACTGAAACTCCAGTATTTTGGCCACCTCATGTGAAGAGTTGACTCATTGGAAAAGACTCTGATGCTGGGAGGGATTGAGGGCAAGAGGAGAAGGGGATGACAGAGGATGAGATGGCTGGATGGCATCACTGATTCGATGGACATGAGTTTGAGTGAACTCCGGAAGATGGTGATGGACAGGGAGGCCTGGCGTGCTGCAATTCATGGGGTCGCAAAGAGTCGGACACGACTGAGCGACTGAACTGAACTGAGCTGAACAGAACTGAACTGAAACTCCTCTTTGGGGAGAAGAGCTTAAGGTTTTACCTTGGCTTGCGGAGAATTTTGTGGTCTGCTGCGCCGTCTCGTGGTTAAAGCTTGCAATTGCTACGCTCCCTGCCGCTGTCGGGCCTGCTGAGAATTTTGTGGTCTGCTGCGCCATCTTGTGGGTAAAGTTTGCAACTGCTATGCTCCCTGTCACAGTCTCGTTGGCCTGGGCCTGCTGAGAATTTTGCGGTCTGCTGCGCCATCTTGTGGATAAAGCTTGCAATTGCCATGCGCCCTGCTGCTGTCCTGTTGGCCTGGGTCTGCTGAGAATTTTGTGGTCTGCAGCGCCTCCTTGTGGTTACAGCTTGCAATTGCCATGTTCCCTGCAGCTGTCTTTTGCTTTAGGGTGCTAGTTAGGAAAATTCTTTACCCACTAGCATTTTCAACTATTAATTAGTCTTCCAGTGAGTAATTTGACTCTTTTCTCCCATTCTAAGGCCTTTAAGATAAAGTCCCAGGAGTTGGGCCAAAGGCAGGACTCGTGTCCTCCACTGAAATAACCACCCCAACTCCAGAGCAGAGGAGATATCTCCAGGCCTACCTTTTAAATGTTAATCAGGATATATCCAACGTCCAAACATCCCGAAGTTCTTGTCACTCTTCCCGAAGAGGCTGACAGGGTCCTCAGCAAACAGATCTTCACGCATTCCATCCTGATAGCTCACAGATGCCCAAACTGAAGGCACAACCCCATCATCCATCCCAGAACCCCGCTCTCTCCATCATGGACCCCATCTCATGACATACATTTAAGATAATAAAAATGTACAGGTGAGACAGACGTGATCTGAAGGTCCCCCTGTGGTTCTGCTAATCCACATCACCAATCTCTAGTGTGACTTTAATGTCGTTGAGCCCTAATCGTATATCGGGGGCAGGCGTCGTACATCAACCATTCTTCCCCCCTTCACTTCTGTATTTCTACTGGGATATTAATTCATTCACACAACTGTTGCCTACTGGGCACACATGTGTGCCGGTCACTTGGCTGGGAGATGTGGCTCAAAGAGACGCAGAGTAAGTCCCTGCACCTGAGGGCTCCCCAGGGTTGTGGTGGAGGCAAAGGATTATATTTGGAAGTGTCAGTGAAGCGGCATCTGTGCGTTCCAGGGAACAAAAGCAATTGACTGGAAGCAGGAGGACCAGGGACAGCTTCCCAGTGGATCACCTAAGGTGACCTTGAAGTATGTATAGACTGTGGACAGGGGGACAAGACAGGGAAAGAGGAATCAAGGCCTGAAAGCATAGCCTGGAGGATTTTCGAAGGAACAAGCAGGGCACTTTGGCCAGAGGAAAGAATGTCCATGAGGCAGAAGCAATGAGCCACGACACTGGAAACCAGGCTGGGGACCGCTCTGAATGGTCTCGATTACCACGTGGGAAATGGACTGCATGCAGGGGTAATAAAATGTGAGCCTTTTAACGTTTTTGAGCAAAGGAGAGAATCAGATCCACGGCTAAAGGAGTTGTCTGTTCGAGCTCTGCTGGGCACAGGTGTCAAATGTGGGCTTATTTTCTGCCAGGACACAGGACAATTCAAGCTCACGGTCTAAAAATGATAAAGACGTGGACATTTTTAGCAAGAGATGAAGAGCCCTACTCACTACACTAGCCACTTCTGGCGAGTCTTGTCCCACAGAATGAACAAACTATGCGTCAATAAAAGAGGAGGAAAGGTGATGGAGCAAAGAGAAAGCAAAAATACTAAAAAGAAAAATTATCTAAATCATAGAGGAGGAGAAAGTAAAGGAAGAAGAACAGATGATGGGAAGGGAAATAGGGGAGGGGAAGGAAAGGGAGGTGGGGGAGGGGTGAAAAGGTGAGGGTGGGGAGGAGGGGAGGTTCTCCCCTCCAGTGTGAGAAATGACAGGTCTTGAACTTGGGCAGCAGGAATGATAAGATGGAATCTGCAGGAGAAGAGCTGATGGCTTTCACTGCTGTGGAGCCTGGGAGCTGGAGAATTCCAAAAAAACTCAAGAAAGCATTGCTAGAAAAGTGATTTGATAAACTACCATGCAAGATTTAAATGTTCTTACCTATGGAGCTAGTCATTTTGCTTCTAGGAGTTTATTCTCAAATAATCACAAATGAACATAAAAACATGTGTAAAAGATGCTTATCACAATAGAGGTGCAGCAGAAAATAACTTGAAACAACCAGAGAAGATACACACATTTTGATACATTTAGAAGAGGGATATATTTGAAAAATCATGTTTATCAAGAATGTTTAATGACCTGGTTAATGCTTCTGGTAAATATAATCACGTTAAATTTTTAAAAAACTGGATTCATAGTGTATAGTATGATTCTAGGATTTCTCTGGTGGCCCACTGGTTAAGATTCCACACTTCTATTGCAAGGGTGCATGGGTTCGATCCCTGGTTGGGAAACTAAGGTCCGGTATACCACACAGTGTGGCCAAAAAAAATAAAACAAAAACTTGATGTGTATAGAAAGAGAAGAAAATAAATGCAAGAAAATATTAATATTAACTCTGGCTATTTCCAAATAGTAAGATTACAGACCAATTCTTCTTTATACTTTACCAAGCTTAAAATATAAAAAGGAAACAACTGGCCTTTCTGGCCTAAGTTATTATACTTAAGAAGTCTTGTCCAAGATTTAGACTTGAATAGTTTATTACAAAAGCACAATGACATTTTAAAATATGAAAAGTTTCAGAATCAACAAAAATGAGAATTTTAATTTTTAAAATAAAAATTTTATAATGAAAATCCTTCTTTTAATTGCAAAGTTCAACATGACTGTGATTACACTTTAAATTAACGTGAGCTTCTGGCAGTTAGGGCACGAAGGAAAAACAGAAACAGCATAATTTTTATTGTGATGTAAACTGGGTCTCATTCCAGACCAGCGAGGGAGATACTTTATTTCTAAGCACTGCTTTCTAAATTAAAATCCTTAACAGGCTTGCAACAAGGGAGACTAAGTGATATAGACATCTGCACAAACTATGCTATTTTAATAAATGGTACTATGATGCCACACAGAATTATCTGCGACGTTTACAAAATCCAAGGGTGTAACATGAAACCTCAGTGAAGGACCTGTGGGCAAAAGATGAAGCTTCCGATGCTTCATGTAGACCCCCCAAGCGTAGAAATGAGATTGCCTAGAAAGTATTTCTCCCACGTTAACTGTGTTTAAGGAACATGTAGGCTGCTTGTCGAGGTTTCCTAGGTCCCTCTTCCTAAAGACTTCAGCTCAACTGGTTCAGAGTGGAACCTAGGAATCTTCATACTAAACATATTAAACAAACCCCCAGATCATACTTGATGCAAGTGGTCATTCACTTCAGAGAAATGTCTACCCAGAGGTGGACTGTTTCCAAGTCCCTTTGGCATCTTGCCTAAATAGCACTTTCCTTAGCAGGCTGTGCTCTTAGCAAGAACTGGCAGTCCTGGAGTTCAGAATCAGTATTTTTTAATCTAGGGGACGTACAGTCTTGAGGTCACATAGACTAATCACAGGGCTTCTCGCCAGAGGGTTCTCAGGGCATTTGTTTATAAGTAAACGCCTTTCCTCTGTTCAGTTCAGTCGTTCAGTCACATTCGACTCTTTGGGACCCCATGGACTTCAGCAAGCCAGGCTTCCTGGAGCTTGCTCAAACTCATGTCCACAGAGTTGGTGATGTCATCCAACCAGCTCATCCTCTGTTGCCCCCTTCTATTCCTGCCTTCAATCTTTCCGAGCATCAGGGTCTTTTCCAAGGAGATACTTCTTTGCATCAGATGGCCAAAGTATTGGAGTTTCAACTTCAGCATCAGTCCTTCCAATGAATATTCAGGACTGATCTCCTTTAGGATGGACTGGTTGGATCTCCTTGAAGTCCAAGGGACTCTCAAGAGTCTTCTCCAACACCACAATTCAAAAGCATCAATTCTTTGGCGCTCAGCTTTCTTTATAGTCCAACTCTCACATCCATACATGACTACTGGAAAAACCATAGCTTTGACTAGACAGACATTTGCCGGCAAAGTAATGTCTCTGCTTTTTAATATGCTTTCTAGTTTGGTCATAGATTTTCTTCCAAGGATCAAGTGTCTTTTATTTTCATGGCTGCAGTCACCATCTGCAGTGGTTTTGGAGCCCAAGAAAATAAAGTCTGTCACTTTTCCCATTGTTTCCCCATCTATTGGCCATGAAGTGATGGGACTGGATGTCGTGATCTTCATTTTTTGAATGTTGAATTCTAAGCCAGTTGTTTCACTCTCCTCTTTCACTTTCATCAAGAAGCTCTTTAGTTCTTCTTCACTTTCTGCCACAAGGGTAACATCATCTGCATATTTGAGGTTATTGATTATTTCTCCCGGCAATCTTGATTCCAGCTTGTGCTTCATCCAGCCCAGCATTTTGCATGATGTACTCTGCATAGAAGTTAAATAAGCAGGATGACAATATACAGCCTTGACGTCCTCCTTTCCCAATTTGGAACCAGTCTGTCGTTCTATATCTGTTTCTAACTATTGCTTCCTGACCTGCATACAGATTTCTCAGGAGGCAGGTAAGGTGGTCTGGTATTCACATCTTTTGAAGAATTTTCCACAGTTTGTTGTGATCTACACAGTCAAAGGCTTTGGTATAATCAATAAAGCAGATGTTTTTCTGGTATTCTCTTGCTTTTTTTAATGATCCAACAGATGTTGACAATTTGATGTCTGGTTCCTCTGCTTTTTCTAAATCCAGCTGGAACATCTGGAAGTTCACAGTTCACATACTGTTGAAGCCTTTCCTCTTTCAGTTCAGTTGCTCAGTCGTGTCCGACTCTTTGCCACCCCATGGACTGTAGCACACCAGGCCTCCCTGTTCATCACCAACCTGGAGTTTACTCAAACTCATGTCCAATGAGTTGGTGATGCCATCCAACCATCTCATCCTCTGTCGTCCCCTTCTCCTCTCGCCTTCAATCTTTCCCAGCAGCAGGGGCTTTTCAGAGGAGTCTGTACTCTCTATTCCTTTCCTCTGCACCGTCTCTGAAGTCCTTCTGCAGTGGCGGTTCAGGGCCACTAGGGGGCTTCTCTTCCCAACCAGCCTTCCCCACCCTGCCGTCTAGTCTGATGTCTTTGAATGTTCATTGTCTTTGAGTGTTTAAAACCTCCCCAGGACAAGAAAAAGATCAGTTTTATATAAAGCACTCCAATGCTGAGGTATATAAAACAGTCCAGTGCCCAAGTAACAAATGTTTTTGCAAGTGAGGTACAAAATGAAGAAGGATCTAATTGATTTGCCAGATGATAGATGATTGGAAATGACTTTTATGATAGATCACGCTGTGTGTGTGCGCGCTAAGTTGCTTGTTATGTCACTCCAAAGGAATGTAAAGACTTGAATAACATTGTAGCAACAACATAGCTTTCATTTCACTTATTTATATGAATATCATTTCTCATCACTTAAATCTTTCATAAGAAAAAATAGGAAGAAACTGGATGCTGAACCTGGCCTAATTCGAACTAAATTTAATCTATGGATACACAAACTTAGTAAGTAAAGTCCACATTCACTTAATTAAATGATGTACTCTGATGCAATTTCACTTATGCTTAATATTTTTCACAATTTGAAAGATATTTATGCTATTTTGATTAAAATTGTATACCACTAGCTATAAAGACAATCCAAAAAAGAAATTTGTAGCATTTAGAGGTCAATGAATTCAGTTCACTTCAGTCACTCAGTTGTGTCTGACTCTTTGCGACCCCACGGACTGCAGCACGGCAGGCTTCCCTGTCCATCACCAACTCCCAGAGCTTACTCAAACTCATGTCCACAGAGTTGGTGATGCCATCCAACCATCTCATCCTCTGTTATCCCCTTCTCCTCCCACCTTCAATGAGCATAGAGGTCAATGAGCATAGAGATAAAAAAGAGAACATATTGTGAACAATTATATGCCAGCAAATTTGACAACCTAGAAGAAATGGACAAATTTCTAGAAACCTACCGCCCACCAAAACCAAACCAAGAAGAAACAAATAATTTGAATAGACTGATCACTAGAAGTGAAAATATAATTTGTAACACACACACACACACACACACACACTCCTTACAAGCACAAGTCCTAGACCCGATGGCTGCATAGAAGAATTCTGCCAAACATACAAAGAAGAACTTCTACCAGTTCTTCCCAAACTCTTCCAAAGGATTAAAGAGGAGGGAACACCCCCAGAGACATTCTATGACTTCACCATCACCCTGATACCCAAACCAAAGATGTCACCAGACAAGAAAAGTACAGGCCAATAAGCTTTGATGAATATAGATGCAAAAATTCTCAACAAAATATTAGCAAACCAAACCCAACAACACACACACAAATCATACATCATGAATAAGTTGGATTCATCCCAAGTTCATAAGGACGGTTCCACATAAGCAAATGAAAGAATGTGATACACCACGTGAAGACCAGACAAAAACCACATGATCATCTCAACAGATGCAGAAAAAGCTTTGATAAAATTCAACATCCATCCATGATTAAAAACTCTCACCAAAATGGATATAGAGGCAGGATGTCTCAACATCACAGAATCCTATGTATGACAAACTCAAAGCCAATATAATTCTCAATGGTGAAAAGCTGAAAGCCTTGCCACTAAAATCTGGAATAAGACAAGGATGCCCACTCTGACCACTTGTGTTCAACATCGTATTGGAAGTCCTAACCACAGCAATCAGACAAAGAAAGAAAAGCCATCCAACCTGGGAGGGAAGCGATAAAACTGTCATTATGTGAAGATGACATTATTTCTAACATATAGAAAACCCTAAAGACTTCACATAGAAACTGCTAGAACTGGAAAACCAATTCTGCAAGGTAGCAGGACACAAGAGTAACACAGAAACTGGCCACATTTGTTTACACCAACAATGGAATATCAGAAAGAGAATGTAATAAAAACACTTTTTAAAATCATACCACAAAAAAAAAACCCCACTTGGGAATAAACCTGACCAAGGAGGTGAAAGACTTAAATGCTGAAAACGATGAAACAATAGAGAAATTTGATGATTCAAAGAAATGGAAAGATATTCCAAGCTCTTTGACTGGAAAGAGTTAATACTGTTAAAACAGTCATACTACCCAAAGCAATCTACAGATTTAATGTGATCCCTATCGAATTACCCATGATATTTTCACAAATATAAACTAGGACAAATAATCGTAAAATTTATATGGAAACATAACATCCAAAACAATCCTGAGGGAAAAAAATAAAGCAGGAGGCATTACCCTTCCAGACTTCAGACATTACGAAGCTACGGGAATCAAAATGGCACAATACTGACCACTGACAAAAACAGACATATGAATGAACGGTACAAAATAGACCAGAAACAAACCCGTACATCTACAGTCCATTAATCTTCGGCAAAGGGAGCAAGAATACACAATGGGAAAGAGACAGTCTCTTCACCAAAGGGGGTTGGGAAAGTTGGACAGCGAATGTAAATCAGTGAAGAACACACCCTCACACCATACACAAAAATAAACTCAAAATGCCTTAAAGATTTAAACATAAGACACGATACCATAAAACTCCCAGAAGAGAACATAAGCAAAACATTCTCTGACAAAAATCATACCAATGTTTCCTTAGGTCAGTCTCCCAAGACTATAGAAATAAAAGCAAAAAATAAACAAGACCTAATCAAGCTTTTGCAGAGCAAAGGAAACCATAAACAGAATGAAAAGACAACCTACAGACCAGGAGAAAGTATTTGCAAATGACGTGAGCAACAAGGGCGGGCTTACTTTCTGCAATAGACAACCAGCCATGCAACTCAACAACAGAAACACAAGGAACTCAGTTGACAAATGGGCAGAAGAGCTAGACACTTCTCCAAAGAAGACACAAAGATGGTCGACAGACACATGAAAAGATGCTCACCATTGCTAATTACTGCTACTGCTGCTGCTGCTAAGTCGCTTCAGTTGTGTCCGACTCTGTGCGACCCCGTAGACGGCAGCCCATCAGGCTCCTCCATCCCTGGGATTCTCCAGGCAAGAACACTGGAGTGGGTTGCCATTGCCTTCTCCAATGCATGAAAGTGAAAAGTGAAAGGGAAGTCACTCAGTCGTGTCCGACTCTTAGCGACCCCATGGACTACAGCCTACCAGGTTCCTCCATCAGTATAGGTTTAATTCTCTCAGGGCCTATGGCCCTAGTCCCTTTTGATATGATTAGGCCCAGATATCTAACTGATTGTTGACAAAGCTGAGCCTTTTCTCTTGATGCCTTGTAACCACAGCCTGCCAGAAAGTTTAAGAAATCTTCTGAGGCTCGCAAACAAGCTTCCTCTGTCTCAACACAGAGCAAAATATCATCTACATATTGTAACACCACTGCTTCAGAGCTATTAAAGTTTTGTAGATCCCGTGACGAACTTTTTCCAAATAAGTGAGGACTGTCACGAAATCCCTGGGGCAAAACTGTCCAGGTTAACTGAGAAGCTGGCTGTGTAGGGTCTTCAAAGGCAAATAGAAATTGACTTTCTTTTGCCAAAGGCACTGGATAGAAGGCATCCTTTAAATCAATTACGGAGAAATATTTGGCCCATTCAGGAATTTCAGACAATAGAGTATAAGGATTAGGCACCACGGGGTGTAAAGGAACTACAGCCTCATTTATTATTCATAAATCTTGAACTAGTCTCCATTTACCATTTGATTTCTTTATACCCAAAATAGGAGTGTTGCAAGGACTGTTACAGGGAATTAATAGTCCCTGCTCCTTTAAATTTTTGATGATGGGTTTTAGCCCTTTTTTAACTTCAGGTTTCAGTGGATACTGCTTCTTATGTGGAAATACTTGCGGGTCTTTGAGCTTAACAACTACAGGAATAGCATTTTGTGCTTGACCCACATATTTTCCATCAGCCCATACTCTAGGATTTACATTTTGTTCAACTAAAGGGAGAGAAAGGAAGGGCTCCATATTCATGAAAACAGAGGCATGGACCTTGCTCAGTATATCTCTTCCCAAAAGGGGTGAGGGAGATTCTGGCACGATCAGAAACTCGTGTGAAAACAGCACAGAATCCCAGCTGCAAGATAAAGGATAACTGAAATAATACCTTTTGGCTCGTCCAGACAGTCCCATTATGGAAGCAGATCAGGAAGAAAGTGGGCCAGCAGCTTCAGTAAGCACAGAATAACTTGCCCCAGTATCTAAAAGGAAATCGACGGATTGGCCCCCCACAATTATTAATACCCGGGGTTCCTCAAGTGTAATTAGGACGGGAGCTTGTGTGGGGACCCCCGGGCCCCTTCAGTCCTGATTGTCTTGAGAGTCCGACCCCAGAGACCTACGCCTCTGGGGGCAGTCTCTCTTCCAGTGTGGTCCTTCGCAGACTGGACATGGAGCCAGGGGCGGCTTAGATGCCTGAGGGCAATCCCGCTTGAGGTGCCCCTCCTTTCCACAGTGATAGCAAGCCCATCCCTTTTCACCTGGGCCCCTCTGGGCATTTTTCTCAGGCTGTTTAAGAGTGTTCTTCATAGCCATGGCGAAGGCTTCCGCCTTTTCCTTTGTCTTTTTTTGCCTTTCTTTCTTTTCCTCCTATTCCCTACCATAATAGACTGTCCGAGCCAGTTGTAACAGAGTATCTAAAGACTGATTTGCTCCATACGCCCGTTTTAATAGCTTACAGCGGATATCTGGAGCTGACTGAGGAGAAATCTATCCTTTAAGATCATTTTTCCCCTCTTCAGAAAAAGGCAAATCAAAACTACCCTGAGGTGCCGCCTTACACTGGTCAGGATGGCCATCAGGAAAAAGCCCACAAGTAAATCCTTGGGAAGATATGGAGTGAAGGGTGTTGTCCTACACTGTGGGTTCGCATGTAAGTTGGCACAGTCCCCACGGAAACCAGTGGGGAGGTACCTACAAAACTAAAAACAGAGTTGCCATATGATCCAGCAATCCCACTCCTGGGCATGTATCAGATAAAACTGTAGTTCAAAAGATACAGGCGCCCCGACGTTCAGAGCAGCGCTACTAACGATAGCCAAGACAGTTTAGATCAGTTCAGTCGCTCAGTCGTGTCCGACTCTTTGCGAC
The DNA here is from genome assembly GCA_935064755.1 of Tragelaphus eurycerus. Taxonomy (NCBI): domain Eukaryota; kingdom Metazoa; phylum Chordata; class Mammalia; order Artiodactyla; family Bovidae; genus Tragelaphus; species Tragelaphus eurycerus. The sequence continues at coordinate 914,559 of CAKXYN010000034.1, read as the reverse complement.
CCCATGAATTGCAGCACGTCAGGCCTCCCTGTCCATCACCAGCTCCCGGAGGTCACTCAGACTCACATCCATCGAGTCAGTGATGCCATCCAGCCATCTCATCCTCTGTCGTCCCCTTCTCCTCCTGCCCCCAATCCCTCCCAGCATCAGAGTCTTCTCCAATGAGTCAACTCTTTGCATGAGGTGGCCAAAGTACCCGAGTTTCAGCTTTAGCATCATTCCTTCCAAAGAAATCCCAGGGCTGATCTCCTTCAGAATGGACTGGTTGGATCTCCTTGCAGTCCAAGGGACTCTCAAGAGTCTTCTCCAACACCACAGTTCAAAAGCATCAATTCTTCAGCGCTCAGCCTACTTCACAGTCCAGCTCTCACATCCATACATGACCACAGGAAAAACCATAGCCTTGACTAGGTGAACCTTTGTTGGCAAAGTAATGTCTCTGCTTTTGAATATGCTGTCTAGGTTGGTCATAACTTTTCTTCCAAGGAGTAAGCGTCTTTTAATTTCATGGCTGCAACCAGCATCTGTAGTGATTTTGGAGCCCCCAAAAATAAAGTCTGACACTGTTTCCACTGTTTCCCCATCTATTTCCCATGAAGTGATTGGACTGGATGCCATGATCTTCATTTTCTGAATGTTGAGCTTTAAGCCAACTTTTTCACTCTCCTCTTTCACTTTCATCAAGAGGCTTTTGAGTTCCTCTTCACTTTCTGCCATAAGAGTGGTGTCATCTGCATATCTGGGGGTATTGATATTTCTCCCAGTCAATCTTGATTCCAGCTTGTGTTTCTTCCAGTCCAGCATTTCTCATGATGTACTCTGCATATAAGTTAAATAAGCAGGGTGATAATATACAGCCTTGACGTACTCCTTTTCCTATTTGGAACCAGTCTGTTGTTCCATGTCCCAGAGAAAGAGTCAAATGTCCACTGACAGTCAAATGGATAAAAAAGATGTAGTGTGTGTGTATAACGTATACATATGGAGTATTGCTGCTGCTGCTAAGTTGCTCCAGTCGTGTCCGACTCTGTGTGACCCCATAGATGGCAGCCCACCAGGCTCCCCCGTCCCTGGGATTCTCCAATCAAGAACATTGGAGTGGGTTGCCATTTCCTTCTCCAATGCATGAAAGTGAAAAGTGAAAGTGAAGTCTCTCAGTTGTGTCTGACTCTTCACGACCCCATGGACTGCAGCCCACCAGGCTCCTCCGTCCATGGGATTTTCTAGGCAAGAGTACTGATGTGGGGTGCCATTTCCTTTTCCGTATGGAATACCACACACCCATAAAAAACAAAAAACAATTCCATTTGATGCAACATATGGAACTATAGATTATCAAATTAAGTGAAGTCAGAAAGGGAAAGACAAATACCATATGATATATTACAAACTTCAGGCTTAAATTGAAGAAAGTAGGGAAATCCACTGGGCTATTCATGAATGGCTTAAATAAAATCCCCTATGATTACATAGTGGAGGTAATGAATAGATTCAAAGGATTAGTTCTGGTAGACAGAGTGCCTGAAGAACTATGGACTGAGGTTTGTAACACTGTACAGGAGGCAGCGAACAAAACCATCCATGAGACAGGAAATGCAACAAGGCAAATGGTTGTCTGAGGAGGCCTTATAAACAGCTGAGAAAAGATGAGAAGCAAAAGGCAAAGGAGCAAAGGAAAGACATACCCATCTGAATGCAGAGTTCCAAAGAACAGCAAGGACAGAGAAGAAAGCTTTCCTCAGTGATCAGTGCAAAGAAATAGAGGAAAACAATAGAATGGGAAAGACTAGAGATCTCTTCAAGAAAACTGGAGATACCAAGGGAACATTTCATGCAAAGATGGGCACAATAAAGACAGAAATGGTATGGACCTAACAGAAGCAGAAGATATTAAGAAGAGGTGGCAAGAATACACAGAAGATCTGTACAAAAAAAGGTCTTAATGATCCAGATAACCACTGCTACAAAATAGGTCTTAATAACCCAGATAACCCTGATGGTGTGGTCACTCACCCAGAGCCAGACATCCTGGAATGCTAAGTCAAGTGGGCCTTAGGAAGCATCACTAGGAACAAAGTTAGCGGAGGTGCTGTGGCTCCAGCTGAACTATTTTGAATCCTAAAGGATGATGCTGTTAAAGTGCTGCACTCATTATGTCAGCAAATTTGGAAAACCCAGCAGTGGCCAAAGAAAGGCAATCCCAAAGAAAGGCAATGCTAAGGAATGTTCAAATTACTGTACATACTCATTTCATATGCCAGCAAGATTATGCTCAAAATCCTTCAAGCTAGACTTCCGCAGTATGTGAAACGAGAACTTCGAGATGTACAAGCTGGATTTAGACAATGAATAGAAACCAGAGATCAAGTTGCCAATATCCACTAGATCACAGAAAAAGGGAATTCCAGAAAAACATCTGCTTCACTGACTACACTAAAGCCTTAGATTGTGTGGATCACAACAAACTGTGGAAAATTCTTCAGAGATGGGAATACCAGACCACTTTACCTGCCTCCTGAGAATTCTGTATGCAGGTCAAGAAGCAACAGTCAGAACCAAACAAGGAACAATGGACTAGTTCCAAACTGGGAAAGGGGTACATCAAGGCTGTATATTGTCACCGTGCTTATTTAACTTTTATGCAAAGTACATCATGTGAAATGCCAGGCTGGATGAAGCACTAGTTGGAATCAAAATTTCAGGGAGAAATACCAATAACCTCATGCAGATGACACCACCCTTATGGCAGAAAGCGAAGAAGAACTAAAGAGCCTCTTGATGAAGGTGAAAGAGGAGAGTGAAAAAGCTGGCTTAAAACTCAACATTCAGAAAACTAAGATCATGGCATCCAGTCCCAACACTTCATGGCAAACAGATTAGGAAACAATGGAAACAGTGACAGATTTTATTTTCTTGAGCTCCAAATCACCGAGGACAGTGACTGCATGAAATTAAAAGACATTTGCTCCTTGGAAGAAAAGCTATGACAAACCCAGACAGCATATTAAAAAGCAGAGACATCATTTTGCTGACAAAGGTCCATATAGCCAAAGCTATGGTTCTTCTAGTAGTCACGCACAGATGTGAGAGTTGGACAATAAAGAAGGCTGAGTGCCAAAAAATTGATGCTTTTGAACTGTGGTGCTGGAGAAGACTCTTGAGAGTCCCTTGGACAGCAAGGAGATCAAACTAGTCAATCTTAAAGGAAATCAACCCTGAACATTCATTGGAAGGGCTGAAGCTGAAGCTCCAACCCTTTGGTCACCTGATGCAAAGAGCTAACTCATTGGAAAAGACCCTGATTTGGGACATTTTGAGGGCATGAGGAGAAGGGGACGACAGAGGATGAGATCGTTGGATGGCATCATCAACTCAATGGACTTTGCTAATGCTAATGCTAAGTCTCTTCAGTCATGTCCGACTCTGTGAGACCCCATAGATGGCAGCCCACCAGGCTCCCCCATCCCTGGGATTCTCCAGGCAAGAACACTGGAGTGGGTTGCCATTTTCTTCTCCAACGTATGAAAGAGAAAAGTGAAAGTGAAGTCGCTCAGTTGTGTCTGACTCTTAGCAACCCCATGGATTGCAGCCTACCAGGCTCCTCTGTCCATGGATTTTCCAGGCAAGAGTACTGGAGTAGGGTGTCATTGCCTTCTCCACAGTGGACTTTAGTTTGAGCAAATTCAGGTAGATAGTGAAGGATAAGGAAGCCTGGCATGCTGCCATCCATGGGGTTGCAAAGAGTTGGACACGGCTTAGTGACTGAACAAACAAAATCATTTACATGGAATCTAAAATATGACACAAACATATTTATGTACAAAACAGAAATGGATTCACAGATAGAGAGCAGACTTGTGGTTGCTAGGGTATAAGTGGGGTGAGAGAGGGACAGAGGGGGAGTTTAGGGTTAGCAGATGCAAACTACTATACAGAAAATAGACCACAAGGCCCTACTGTATAGCACAGGGAACTATATTCAATACCTGATAATAAACCATAATGGAAAAATATAAAAAGAACATTATATAAATTTATATGTGTATATATATATCTGAATCACTTTACTGCTCAGCAGAAATTAACACACTGTAAAGCAACTATAATTCAAGTTTTTAAAAAGTATTGCCAGAGGATAAAATTATGGTTGATTCTCTATGAAATAGAGACGAGGAGGAAAAAAATGTCAAGTATCATATAAAAGAAGAGCCTGTGTATATATATATTTAAAATGGGAGAGGGGGAGGGTGGGATGATTTGGGAGAATGGCATTGAAATATGTATAATATCATATATGAAACAAGTTGCCAGTCCAGGTTCGATACACGATGCTGGATGCTGGGGGCTGGTGCGCTGGGATGACCCAGAGGGATGGTGTGGGGAGTGAGGAGGGAGGAGGGTTCAGGATGGGGAGCACATGTATATCTGTGGAAGATTCACTTTGATATATGGCAAAACCAATACAATATTGTAAAATAAAATAAAATTAAATTAAAAAATTCAAATGCATGATTAGAGACATCTAGGTTGCAGTTACAGGTCCTCCAGTCACATCCACAAATTCCCATGTACAAAAACACAGTTTAAATATGATGAGCTACACATATATTAGCCAAATAAATGTTGAATTAACTCCAGGTTTCTGATGTCATATCAGCATTCTGTGTGGCCCATTTTAAAGGTCCGTGGAAAACCATCCCCTTCATAAATACCTAAAGTCTAAATATGTATACACAGAGAGAAAGAAAGAAAAAAAAATTCCCAGATAGTTTGTCATGGAGGATAAAATGAGCACACTTTGAGACTGTTCTTCTTGCCTAAAGTAATTAACCTTCAATTAAAATAAATAAATTTTATATTAAAAAAATAAAATGGATGCTGATGGCTATTAAATCTCTATAGCATTTGGATTCTATTGAATAGATTAAAAGACTGAAGTAGGAGTTTTACTGCTAATGTCAATATTTACAAATACATCACAAATGACATCTTGTGTAGCTATTTAACATGCATTATGCTCTGTCATGTCCAACTCTTTCCAACCCCCTGGACTGTAACCCACCAGGCTCTCTATCCATGGGATTTCCCAGGCCAGAATACTGGAGTGGCTTGCCATTTCCTACTCTAGAGGATCTTCCCAACCCAGGGATTGCACCTCTGACTCTTGGCAGGCAAACTGTTTTACCACTGAGCCACCAGGGAGCTATTTAAATGTGATGGAAAATATTGATATTAACTTAACCACATGCAAGAAGTATGTAGCTTTTACCAAATTCTATTCTAGAACTAAAAATGTTTGAGGACCACTCTCTGAATGTTCAGGGCAGCTGGAACATTTCTCTGTGGGCAGGACTGGGATATAGCAGAGGATGGGGTAGGGGATGTGGCTGAAAGCTGCATTTATTTGCATAAGAATTTCATTGTTTTTATATTGCATGTTACAGATCACAGAAACTAGTAAATCTTTCTAACAGCTGCTTTTAATTCACAGCTTATTCTTATTATTCTTTTAATTCACAGCTTACAAAAGGTTAAAAAAGCACCACTTGTCCATATCTCAAGAATATCATTAATAATTTTATGGTGGATTTGTAAGGAATGGAAGATGATTGAGTCCGTTTTGAAAGGAGATGTACTACAGGAATTTTTTTCACACAGTGTCTATTGATTCACTCCAACAAATGAGCATATGCTTGATGGAGCATGTAGCTTTCTCCCTGAAACATGATGTACCTCTTTGTTGAACCACTTCTCACATCTCCGTAATCAGCTGCTCACTTTCCTAGAATTACCTCAGTAACACTCCACAGATCAACCCATTTGGAGCAGCAGAATTTCTCTAGATACACAGCGTGTGTGTGTGTGTGTGTGTGTGTGTGTGTGTGAATTCCACAGGTGTTGGAGATATGTGACTGGAATTTAAGGGAGAAGTTGTGGCTGGAAATTTCAGACTTATCCACAGAAAGATCACAGAGAGTTGGATAGTATATGTTCTCCAAATCACACATGGTCTTTGTATGTATCTGCTCCACCGAATGTATGCTGACTACAGAACCTTTAACAAGTTCTGAAAAAGCATTAATGCAAAACGAAACAGCATCAAAAAGAGGAGCAACAATAAAAACTTCCTGCAGTCCCATCACTCACAGGCAGCCACCATGGATATTTTGTCCTGTTTTCTTCTATCTGTCTATGTTTGTAACACTGGAGACTGTAGACTATCTGGATTCATGATGCGGTCTCAAGCCAACACAGATTGACAACCACCCAGGAAAATGAGATGGACAGTGGGGAAACAGCAGAGAAGAGCAGCCAGAGGTATTCCTTAGGGCTACCCAGGCACTGCTTTAACCCTCTAACTGGAAGAGGAGGGGCCCTGTAAGTCAGGTTCAAGAACAAGAAAAGATGAGTCTTCTTAAGTATTTCTTCCAAAGGGAGCACATAGGTTATCCATGTATGTTATTCTGGCTTGAGGACATAGATTGAGTATAAGAGCTGCTTGCTCAAGTCTGACGGGTCCCACCTGGACAAAAGGTGACACCAGCCCCTTCAGAACTGCTGGGAGGTCAAGGACCAGGGCACACGCCTCAGGGTCTCGCATTTGCTCTCCCACTGGGAGCCACCTTGTTTCTGTTAATTTCTCTCTTTTTGGTGAATTGAACTGGGAAATAAAGCAGGTGTGCGGGTATGGCTGTGTGCGTGTAGGATGCGACTTCCTATTGACCTGTAATCCGCCTTAAACACGGCAACACCTGTATCATGAACACTACAGACTGTTGTCGCTCAGTCGTGTCTGACTCTTTGTGGCCCCAAGGACTGTAGCCCGCCAGGCTCCTCTGTCCACGGCATTTTCCAGGCAAGAATACTGGAGTGGGTTGTCATTTCCTAACCGAGGGGATCTTCCCAACTCAGGGGTTGAAACACTGTCCCAGCACAAAACCAATACCACCACAGCACCACTCAGCCTATAAATACACACAGTATTCTGCTTCATGGCTATGCCATACTTAATTTTTTAAAAACACTATTGATATCTACTAAGTATAAGTCACTGGCCTGGATAATTTAGAAGGTCCAAAGATGAAAATACATCACCCCAGAGTTTAGAACTTACATAGAGATCAGTACTCTATGGATGGAAGCTGTTTCATTTTCCCTTAACAAGGACTCTGGGAGATGGGCAAGGCGAGTGTTATGTCTCCATTGTTTCTCTTGGTGGGAATGCGGGCTGCAGAGGTTACACCTCTTTTGAGTAACACAGAACTTGTCTTTAGTTTGGTTGGCTCTTTATTTCTGGGCTGAAAAAAAAAATCACTTTCATTCAGAATTTTAAAGGCATGCAATGTTTTCTTCCTATTAGGGTTACCATTCAGAAATCTGATACCGTTTGGATTCCTTTTTATTATCTTTGTCCTGGTTAATTGGAAACATTTAGATCTGTCCCTTCATCTCCAGCTCTGCAATTTAGAGGGGTGTGGCACGTGAGTCTATTTACTGCCATGGGCAGACAGTGGGTCTGGGATCTGGAGAACTAGGTCTTTAGGGCAGAAAGTTTTCTTCTTTTACTACCTCTTTGCACTGTTTTCTACACTTTTTTGCACTCTCTTCTTCACCCTCTCCTTTTGGAGTTCTGACACTTCTGCTGTTGCACCCACTGCAATGGTCTTGTAATTTACTTATCTTTCACCTCCTGTTATCTTCTTAAAAAACTATCTGGGAGTTTTTTCCAACTTTACTTTCAACACTTTCTCTGACTTAGATTGGTTATCAAATTTTTAACTTCCAAAGCTTTTCATGTTCTCTGTTCTTTTAAAAAACATACTGTTCTTGTTTCACATATACACATCTGCTTGTTTCTCTGAGCACATTCATTGTTTTATGGGCTTTTTTTTTAAAAAAAAAAATCTGCTTCCTGCATTGTCTCTGCTTCTTCTAAATTTCTGGTTTCCATTTGTCCATTTTGGTCTCTTCTATTTTACTTTTGTTTTAGACCAGCTCCTGAAATATCCAGCAGGCTATGCCTGACCATTTATACTGCTGCTGCTGCTAAGTCGCTTCAGTTGTGTCCGACCCTGTGCAACCCCATAGACAGCAGCCCACCAGGCTCCTCTGTCCCTGAGATTTTCCAGGCAAGAGTACTGGAGTGGGCTGCCATTGCCTTCTCCAAACCATTTATGAGTGAGGTATATTTCTGAGCTGATTGTAACTTGTGTGTTTTATGAGGCGAGTGTCTGGTGGGCTTTACTGGAGCATGACTGGGAAGGGACCGCACCACTTCACTGGGCAGTATCTCAATGTCAGTGTTCCCTAGAGGAGTCAGTGCCCCCCTTTCTTGCCATAAGGATGTAAATCTGGCTGCAGATGTATGGAGCTGCATTGAGGAAGGGGCTGCATGGAGAGTCTTTTCCTGGTTGCCTATACAGACCTTTCACTTACCCACTTACAATGGGCACCTACTGGAGAGATTCAGACAACCATCTCTAAAGAAACTTGCGGCTGTTCTTAGGATTTCTTAATAACTTCCTAAAATACCAACCAAAGCTGTCTGTAGCATGTCTCTTAATTCTCTCATAATCCTGTGACTCAGATGGAAAGCTGCTTGCTCTGTGGCCCTCAGCAGGAAGCTAAGAGTTACCACTCAATTATCGGGTTGGCCAAAAAATTCCTGCGGCTTTTTAATGTATGATGTTACAGAGAAACCAGAACAAAGTTTTCTGCCAATCCAATAATATTTACACTCTGAGCTACTTAAATTTCAGTCACGATATACACCTAAGGGAAAAAAAAAAAAGTCAGTAAAATGAACATCTTACTGACAACAGCTCAAACACTTGTCAGTATAAACTGTCAACAGCAATTATTTATAACTGGTAAAATCGAAAGTCTCATGTCACTAGGAGGACACATTTGTGGAGAAATTTTTTTCAGTTTCACAGTGTCAAATACTGGCAAATACAACTAGCCTATCATCTCCTGGCCACTGAAATGAAAAGCTTGAAATGATTACCATTTACAGAGGTTTATTTCATTTAGTTCCCTGAAGCTGAGGATCCGAGTGGTGAAATAATTTGATCATTTTCCTCAATTAAACCTTATGTACTTTTGACAATAGATTATTTTTTTAATTTTTGGGCATCTCTGCTCTGCAGCAACTGGGGCTTCCCAGGTGGTGCTAGTGGTAAAGAACCTGCCTGCTAATGCAGGAGACATGAGAGACACGGATTTGATCCCTGGGTCGGGAAGATCCCCTGGAGGAGGGCATGGGAACCCACTCCAGTATTCTTGCCTGGAGAAGTCCATGGACAGAGGAGTCTGGTGGGCTAGAGTCCACGGGGTCACAAAGAGTCAGACACGACTGAAGTGATTTAGCACACACACAGCAATTATACCAGATCTTCTGTGTTTTGAAGACGGGCTGCCAAAGTTGAATTTCCAGGCTGGGGAGATGGTGTGAACCCTGGGATTCTTCACCCTGAGGTCATCTCAGAGCCTGGAAAGGAAGATGCTCCTCCTGTGGGTTTGTTATCCTACTACTTTCCCTAACATGTACATGTCTGCCTGGAATTCCTGCACGGGGTACTCACTGTATTCAGAAAGCCTTCATATTTGTAAATCCATTGTGCAATTTGCAACATATATAGTACTTAAGGGACATTTTGGCAAGTGTGAAAAGTAGCATTTTTCTAGGCTGTGTCCAGACGGAGACTGCAGGTGGCAACGGAAACTCAGACATGGAAAAAAGCCAGCCTTGTGTCACAGTGGACCCTCTATTCACTTACTGTGACTGGCAAAACAGACCTGGAAGACTTTCACAGCCATAATTTTTGTGGATTTAACACATCATTTGAAGTTATCCAACCCTGAATACGCATTGGAAGGACTAACGATGAAGCTGAAGCTCCAATACTTTGGCCACCTGATGCAAAGAGCTCACTCCTTGGAAAAGACCCTGATGCTGGGAAAGATTGAAGGCAGGAGAAGAGGGCGACGGAGGATGAGATGGTTGGATGTCACCACTGATTCAATGGACATGAGTTTGAGCAAGCTCCAGGAGATGTTGAAAGACAGGGAAGCCTGCTGTGCTGCAGTCCATGGGGTTGCAGAGTCGGACCTGATTTGGCGACTAAACAACAATCTGCTCTTCAGTGTTCATGAAGAGATCTGAGATCACGAATACTAACTCCAGAGGATGATGCACTCATGTTTAAGTTAAAAAAAAAAAAATCAGAAGTCCTTCTCAGCCACAAGGAGTTATCCTGGCTAAGTTTGACACTTAATGAGTGACAGCTTCCAAATGATGGCCTGTGACAGCCATTGTTCACAGTACTTATGCTGGAACAAGCTCTCCCCGTTTGACTGGGTTGCTAAGGAAACCATGCAGACCCTCCCAGGGTAGACAGGAGACAAGGAGGCATTCAATGATTCCTCATCACTTGCAAAGCCATATGGCTCTCCCACAACTGTTATCAGAGTTACTGCTTCTGCACCTCGGTTCATCTGATATTATTCAGTTTGCACATGCCTGACTTATTTTCGGCCATCCCTTAGTTTTTAAAACTTCTGTTGTATCTTAGACTTTGTGTCTTTGAAGGAATCTATTTCACCTAAGACATCTTTTTCATGTCTGGGAAAGGGCTAGTCTACAGTGACTCCCCCCCCCCCTTTCCTTCACTCTCCATGTTGATAATTTGTGTCCTCTCTTTTATTCTTGGTGAATATGGCTAGAGCGGTTTTCTTATTGTTTTATTGTTTTGTTTTTTGCCATGACTCGGGGTTTGCAGGATTTTACTTCTCCAGCCAGCGACTGAATCCAGGCCACTGGCAGTGAAAGAGTTGAATCCTAACCATTAGACTGCCAGGGAACTCCCTAAGTTTTCTTTAGTAAAGTTCTCTCCTATTTTGTCTGCTAACGGAACCCCAACAGAAACAAACCTGTTCTTTTTTGCCAGCCTGCTCACCCTCCGTCACTGGCTGCCTCTTTATGGGGTGGGTTCCCTCAGCCCCCACAGAAGTCAGATTATTGAAAACCATGGCCAGGTTTTGTCGTTTTGATTTGGTTCTGGTTTAGGTTTGCCCTGGCTATATCTGAAGATTAGTATTTGTCTACAGAACGACTACAAAAATTACTGCTCAGAGATGGATACAGTGAAACGAAGACAGAGAACAGCAGTCTAGACATTCTTTTCTTGTCCTGATGCAAGAAATTTGCATCAAAGAAATTTACAATAAATTTGTTCTATGAAATTGATCAAGCTTCTTAGCCTATGTGTTCATTTATACAATCAGTGTAAATCGGACCTCTTACAGATCTTTTTAAACTTCGGCATTCTGTAAGTCAAAAACCATACCGTTACAAACGTCTAAAGACACTCTTGGAAACTGACAACAAATGGATACGGATCTGAGAAGATGTCAGGTTAAGCTTCCATTTCTGGACCCTGCATCCCCCACCCCACCTTCTTGCTAGAGACACTCAACACACCAGGTAAGTATAATATGCCAGCTGGTATCCATGGCTGGGGGCAGTGTCCCAGGGCGTGCTTTAAGGCAGGGGTCTCCAACCTCTGGGATCTAATGCCTGATGATCTGACGTGGGCTGATGTCATAATAATAGAAAGAAAGTGCTCAATAAATGTAATGCACTTGAATCATCCCGAGACAACTCCCCCACCCCACCCTGGTCTGTGGAAAAATTGTCCTCCATGAAACCTGTCTCTAGTGCCAAAAAGGTTGGGGACCGCTGCTTTAAGGAATAGACATATTATCTGGGACCTTCTTATTATGTACATTTCTTTCCAGTAGATCTGAGGCAAGGAATGAGATTCTTCATTCCACTCCCCCAACAACAAAAAGAAAGAAAGGAAAAAAGAAAAGAAAGGACTGGACGGGAGGAAGAAAAAACATCTGGTAAATGAAGTATGAAGTCACACTTTCCAAAATCGGACAGCTAATAAAACTAACAAAGTCTGGTAACTGTATCTTTCCCTGGGCCATGATCTTGCAGGACTGGGTGAAAAGCAGCAGAGAAAGAAAATTGCTGAGTAAATCAAGATCCATCTCTCATCAGGAGTACAGGAATGGGACAGTGCTTGCAAGCTTGCCAGAGAGTAACCTGCTGCAGAAACATGAACAGCTGCCCAGCACTTTGATCACAGTGCAAACCCGCTGAGAAGGGTGTGTGGTAGGGATGTGGAGGGGCCCGTGGGAGTAAAGAGGCGGGACAGAGATGCCAGAGAAAGCAGGTACCGGAGGTGGGATAACAGCCTGGCGAGCACCTGATTGAACAAGCTGGGCAAAGGTTAGTACAGTGCAGAAGAAAGTTACTAACTGCTATCTTTCTTGTTAGAAACTTAATGTGTGAACAGACTGACCCCAAACCAGAGGCTGCAGCTCCGCAGTCTTTATCTGTACCGCTGGTGGTCCCTGTGGGTGAAGATTCTATACTGACCTTTGCCACTACACTTGTGAAGATGAAGAATAAGAACGGTAAGTGACATACCAATAATGGCTGTGCTATTTTTTTTCTTGCCTTTTCCCTTTCAGGTCTTCTACCCTGAGTCCCTGGGGTACACTCTTTGGAGAAGCAGCAAAAGCAGTCAGGATGACTCATTTTGACCAGTGACAACAACATTTTAGAGGCTTGTTAGAAATGAAAAGTACATGTTAAATGGAAAGCATTAAGGGATACAAATTTGGGCAAGAAGTGCAATCAAATAGCTCCACGGAATGGAAGACTCCGCTAGAAACATGGTTCAAATCACTGGTGTAGAAGCGGGTTGTCACTTAGAATGGAACAAGGATAGCAGCTTCTAAAACGTCTCGTGTCACACCAGAGTACATTAGCAATCTGTTAATCAGATGGCCCAGATGGACACCAGCAAGAGAGGCTTGGAAAAGGTGATTCTCTGGTATTTATACTCAAACAGATGGATTCTTCCAAAGTAATTTAGTTTGCCACATTGCCAAATCAACAGCTATGAAAATTAACACAGATTGGGCTTGCTGCATAAATGGTCCTCTGTAGCAGCCTTCTTTCTTTCAAATTGCTGCTTAAATTTCACCTTTTTTTAAAACTTTTCAGGATTATATCACCTGGCATGTCATCATTCATTATTTCTTCCTTTTAGCTGTTGATACATACACAGATACCCATACAATTCTCTGATACCTAGCCTGCCAGAGGGTAAGGTTTTGGTGAATCAACTCGCTGATGGAGATTCACTATGCTTAAACATATCAGATCAGATCATATGAGATGAGTCGCTCAGTTGTGTCTGATTCTTTGCAACCCCATGAATCGCAGCACGCCAGGCCTCCCTGTCTACACCAACTCCCGGAGTTCACTGAGACCCACATTCATCGAGTCAGTGATGCCAACCAGCCATCTCATCCTCTGTCGTCCCCTTCTCCTCTTGCCCTCAATCCCTCCCAGCATCAGAATCTTCTCCAATATTAGCAAATTCCAAAGTTAGAAAATAAAATGCACCTAACACCAAATCAGCTGATAAAAAACCCACTTGCCAATGCAGGAAATGCCAGACCTCAGGTTCGATCCCTGGGTCCAGAAGATCCCCTGGAGAAGGAAATGGCAACCCACTTCAGTATCCTTGCCTGGGAAATCCCATGGACAGAGGAGCCTGGTAGGCTATAGACCATGGGGTCACAGAGTTAGACATGACTGAGCATACACACACACAACACCAAATAAATCATTTTAGTATCAATTTTTAAAGCATTATGCTTCATCACAATTTACCATATCATTTTATTATTATTATTTATTATTAATTGTATATTTTTGAACTTCTGTCAGCACCCAGCATTCACAAGTCACAGTATTTATTAGATTATCATATACACACACACGGAACAACAGACTGGTTCCAAATAGGAAAAGGAGTACGTCAAGGCTGCATATTGTCACCATGTTTATTTAACTTATATGCAGAGTACATCATGAGAAATGCTGGACTGGAAGAAACACAAGTTGGAATCAAGATTGCCGGGAGAAATATCAATAACCTCAGATATGCAGATGACACCACTCTTATGGCAGAAAGTGAAGAGGGGCTAAAAAGCCTCTTGATGAAAGTGAAAGTGGAGAGTGAAAAGGTTGGCTTAAAGCTCAACATTCAGAAAACGAAGATCATGGCATCTGGTCCCATCACTACATGGGAAATAGATGGGGAAACAGTGGAAACAGTGTCAGACTTTGTTTTTCTGGGCTCCAAAATCACTGCAGATGGTGACTGCAGCCATGAAATTAAAAGACGCTTGCTCCTTGGAAGGAAAGTTATGACCAACCTAGATAGCATATTCAAAAGCAGAGACATTACTTTACCAACAAAGGTTCGCCTAGTCAAGGCTATGGTCTTTCCTGTGGTCATGTATGGATGTGAGAGCTGGACTGTGAAGAAGGCTGAGCGCCAAAGAATTGATGCTTTTGAACTGTGGTGTTGGAGAAGACTCTTGAGAGTCCCTTGGACTGCAAGAAGATCCAACCAGTCCATTCTGAAGGAGATCAATCCTGGAATTTCTTTAGAAGGAATGATGCTAAAGCTGAAACTCCAGTATTTTGGCCACCTCATGCGAAGAGTTGACTCATTGGAGAAGACTCTGATGCTGGGAGGGATTGAGGGCAGGAGGAGAAGGGGACGACAGAAGATGAGGTGGCTGGATGGCATCACTGACTCGATGGATGCGAGTCTGAGCAACCTCCGGGAGCTGGTGATGGACAGGGAGGCCTGGCGTGCTGCGGTTCATGGGGTCGCAAAGAGTCGGACACGACTGAGCGACTGATCTGATCTGATCTGATCTGATACACACACACACACACACACACACACATACTATGCTGACTACACACTCATGTTCTCATTAGTCAGTGGAGGGGGTACAGTCCATTAACCACACTATATTTCTTTAATACAAATTTATATTTATGACCAAGTGGGATGAATTTATTCTAGGAATGCAAGGTTGGTTGTACTCGAAACTCTTACTATTATTCTTTTTGGTACTTTGAGAGCCTGACATTAAGCTTTTCGATTGTCAGGCATCCACTTGGAAGGATGGTATCTCAACAAAACACATTACCAAATACATAACCACACGAAGACCAGGCCACCCCACCCATGCAGCTCCCCTTTTTAGAGAGCACTCAGTGACTTAAATAACTGACCACTTGACTACTTTTCCGTTCCTGCACTTTAATTCCTCCTCATACATTTAAAATTCACCAATAAAGAATGAAGCCTCAAAGCATGAGGCCCCCCACTGCCAACCTCAACAAAGGCAGAAGCCCAGGTCCACACTTGCTCTCTCTATCAAGACCTCGCAGTGCCTCTGGGACCTGTGAGAAATAAGCCTTGTTTTTTCAAAGTTCTCTCTCTGGTGGTGGTTTTGAGGTGCTTCCTGCAATCATAATAAAATCCATGAGGGCTGGTCCAGCCACACTCTGGCTGTGGTCTGGGAACTGTCCATGGGGGCTGCCAGTCACACAGCCCAAGTGAGTGCCCCAGGCATGTCTAGTCCATAGCATCACTATTAATAGGCTGAGACTGACCCCAAAATTGGTTTAACATCTGAAAAGTAGATCAACGTAATGCACCATATTAATAGAATGGTGGAGGTGGTGGGGGTTTAGTTGCTAAGCTGTGTCCGACTCTTGCAACCCCATGGACGGTAGACCGCCAGGCTCCTCTGTCCATGGGATTTCCCAGGGAAGAATACTGGAGTGGGTTGCAATTTCCTTCTGCAATGTGAACGGAATAAAGGATCAGAATCACACGATCATCTTGATAGGTGCAGAAGAGGCACTTAACAGAATCTAACTCCTTTTCACAATAAAAATGCTGAACAAACTAAGGATAGAAGGAACTTGTGCAGGTGCATCTGTTAAACAAAACATTAGTTCTTGTAATGGACAAAGACTGACTGCCTTCCCTCAAGGTCAAGAATATTTCTGGCTCCAAATTTCAAGTCCCAGGGGAGATGAATCAGCCAAGCTAGGTGCCCACTTTCTGCCAGGCTGGGGAGGACCGAAAAATAATCTGTCCTTGGGCACTGGTAGGAGGTACAGACTGGGCTCCCACCAAGACCACAAAAGGGAGGAGGTAATTCACAAGGAAATTCAGGTGCTCTTGGGAAGGGGCCCAGACACCAAGTGGCAAAAACTAAACACAGTATTGTTTTATAGTAATAGTCAAGCCTTCTCACTCCTGTTCTATACCATTTCACAATATTTCAAAATATCTTTCATAACAAAATATTTTGAGGTCCTAATTATGAACATTGATGTTATTAAACAGTCTATGGCCCCACTGAACTGCATAGTAGAATATAGTTAAAATAGCATGTTTTGTATCATGTGACTTTCACCACAATGAAAAAAAATTAAAAAAAAAAATCTATGGCCAGTGGGTTTTGAAATAAATGTGGTTGCCCATTCTGGCCTCCAGACCATTTCTTTCCTGGCAGTATCTGTTTATGGTGGCTCCATGCTTCTCCTGGGGCCAGTGAAGGGAAACCTGCAGCATGTGTGGGTTCTTTTGTCTTCAACTGCTGGACCACTGACCCCATCTAATCAGAACTCTTAGAGTAACTCCAGCTGGGTCCCCTCTTGATGCTCTCAGCCTGGCCTTAGTTGGAATCTTTGTACTTCTACTTGCAGTGAAAGTCATTCAGTCATGTCCGATTCTTTGGGACCCCATGAACTATACAGTCTATGGAATTCTCCAGGCCAGAATACTGGAGTGGGTGGCCTTTCCCTTCTCCAGGGGATCTTCCCAATCCAGGGATCGGACACAGGTCTCCCACATTGCAGGTGGATTCCTTATCAGCTGAGCCACAAGGGAAGCCCAAGAACACGGAAATGGGTAGCCTATCCCTTCTCCAGGGGATCTTCCTGACCCAGAAATCAAACCAGAGGTCCCCTGCATTGCAGGCAGATTCTTTATCAACTGAGCTATCAGGGAAGCCCATGTACTCCTACTTAGAACTGGCTTTAGAATGCCAACTTATCACCTCAAATGGCCCAGTCTCAACCAAGCTGCAGCCCTAATTCCTTCCTTCCTCCTCCCCTCAGCTCCCTTACCTTCTCCTTCCCAAGATGCTATGGAAAAGATGGCCAAGGTGTTGTCTCTAAATCACCGCTCCTTGGAAGTCTTGAGGAGGTTCCGAGCAGTCCTCCCAGAAAGCTATGAATTTACTATAATGACATTTCCATAACATGTTTACTTTTTGTTTTTTGGACTCTGAAAATTTTCTGCAGGACCACTTTACAAGTCACATACAGAAAGAAATTCCAGTGTAACTATACCTTCAATATTATTACACTGTTCTTTTGAACAGTTTAGGCCCTCTCTTACTACAGAAGAAAATTTATGACAAACCTAGACAGCATATTAAAAATCAGAGACATTACTTTGCTGACAAAGATCCATACAGTCAAAGCTATGGTTTTTCCAGCAAGCAAGGACAGATGTGAGAGTTGGACCATAAAGAAGGCTGAGCGCTGAAGAATTGATGCTTTTCAACTGTGGTGTTGGAGAAGACTCTTGAGAGTCCCTTGGACTGCAAGGAGATCCAATCAGTCCATCCTAAAGGAAATCAACCCTGAATATTCATTAGAAAGACTGATGCTGAAGCTGAAGTTCCAATACTTTGGCCACCTGATGCGAAGATTTGACTCATCAGAAAAGACCCTGATGCTGGGAAAGATTGAAGGCAGGAGGAGAAGGGCACGACAGAGGATGAGATGGTGGATGGCATCACTGACTCAATGAATGTGAGTTTGAGCAAACTCAGGGAGATAGTGAAGGGAAGGGAAGCCTGGGGTCCGTGGGGGTAGCAAAGAGTAGAACACGACTTAGCAAATGAACAACTGCTACAAACTGTCCCAAAGGTTCCCTAGAACTTTCCTTGCTCTAGCCCATGGCACCTCATACCCTGGGATCTGCCCATTTGCCTAGCTTCCTGGCTGTCCATCACCTGGTGAGAACCCTCACTCCAGCCATTCTGCAGAGGCAGCAATTTCTCAGAACATGCATCTAGGCCTTTGTGTTTTTCTATTGTCTGCCTGGAAGGTTCTTAATCTGCATAACATCTTTGAGAAATTTGCTCAGGGTCATGCTCTCTGTGAAGCCTGCCAGATCATGCCCCTCCCAGGCCCATCTCTGTCTCCTCCTCTTTGTTTTTAACAGAACATTCATGTGTCCCCCCGACACACGTATCACACCACACTGCAGTCATGGGGTTGGGAAACTGTAGCGCATGTATCTTAAATTATTTTGAACCTCCAGTGCTGCGTGCTCCTTAAAATTATGGAAGTGTCTACTGAATGGGGAGAAGGGTGGTGGACCTTAACATTATTTTCCCTTTAAATCAAAAAGAGCTGAGAGTGAGTGCAGATTTATTACTGATGATAGTCATGAGACTTTTAAAGGTTTGTTTCAAATCAACTGAAGTCATAAAGTATCTTTTAGTTTTTACCACAACACTTATTTTCCAGATCTGATTAGAAAGTTTAGGCATTAATTAAAAACTCAGGATTAAGGGGAAAAAAAAAAAAAAAAAACCTCAACAGCAGGTCATCAACAGAAGTTTAACTCAATTTAACCTTTGTTTTGTATATCCTGTACACACAAAAGGCAACCCACTCCAGTATTCTTGCCTGGAGAAGCTCATGGACAGAGGAGCCTGAGAGGCTACAGTCCATAGCGTTGCAAAGAGTTGGACATGACTGAAGCAACTTAGCACACATCCTTATATGCAAGAGACTGGTTACTAAGATATTGGTTCAGTTTCACTAGACACTGAGTTTCAGAAAATCAGTGAAAATATAAACTTTCAGAATGAAAATACTTTCAGTTTTTCTGTATAAATAGATTCCAACTCGAAGTGTCCAGCATTGCAAATTATGTTACATGGATTCTTCTCTCTTGTTTTGTTTATATGAGTTGAAATTTTGGGATATGACCAGAAATGCAAATGTCTTGTTAGCATATATATATATATATATATGAACAAATACAAAATTTTTTCTAGGCAGAATCCTGAACATGCAAAAAAATTTATCTACTAGAACTCTAGAGGCCCAGGGGCTAAAGTCTAGATTTTGGTTTTACACAGAGTTCCAATTCAGAAGGGCATTCATTTCATGACATAGCTATATTAGGGTTCTTCAGAAAAACAGGTACCTTCCTTCTTAGCTCAGTTGGTAAAGAATCTGCCTGCAATGCAGGAGACCTGGGTTCAATTTCTGGGTTAGGAAGATCTTCTGGCAAAGGAAGTGGCAACCCACTTCAGTATTTTTACCTGGAGATTCCCATGGACAGAGGAGCCTGGCAGGCTACAGCCTGTAGGATCCCAAGAGTTGAACATGAGTTAATGACTAAACTACTACTAGAGAAACAGAGCCAAAAGGATGCATTTAGATCTTTGTATGTGCATGCTAAGCCACTTCAGTCATGTCTGACTTGGTGACCCTATGGACTGTAGCCTGTCAGGTCTTTCCATGGGATTCTCAGGCAAAAATACTGGGGTGAATTGCCATACCCTCCTCCAGGGATCTAGATCTGTAAGAGAAAGTTTATTATGATAATTGGCTCACATGATTATGGGGGTTCAGATATGGTATGAGATGCCATTTACAAGCTGGAGAACTAGGGAAGTCAGTGATATAATTCAGTCCAAGTAAGAAGGCCTGAGAACTGGAGGCCTGGTGGTGTAACTGTCCGAGTCCAAGGCTTCTGGTGCTGGAGGGCAGGAGAAGATGGACATTCCTATTCAAGGAGAGCATGCGTATGCACCTTTCCTCTGCTCTTTTGTTCTATGGGGTCCCTCAATGGACTGTGGAGTCTCACCCACATGGGAGATGGTGGATCTTCTTTACTCAGTCTACTCATTCAAATGCTAATCTCTTTGCTCCTGGAAACACTCTCAGGGACACACCTGGAAATAATGGTTTTTCAGCTATCAGGGCATCTCTGAAGCAGTCAAGTAGACACACAAAATTAACCATCACAATTGGATCAGGAAGCCCCACTAGGAGACTGCAAGATGTGCCTTGTTGGGCCACACCAAAGGTCAGTTACACATTTGTACACCAGCTTCTGGAGCACCTGCATTACAAGTGCCCTCAACGGGAACAGAACAGTTGGCTCCTCTGTTTAGAAGTCATTCACCCACACATTCACTCACTCACTCACTCACAAACAATCATTGATTCTTTATCAAAGATGTGTTAGATGCTGGAGCTCAAAGATTATTAAGACGAGGTTTTGCCTTGAACCTCAAGGGTATTAGGGAACAGAAGTATAAAAAGAAAAAGTATGCAATACCATCAGAAGCAACGGTAGCATCACCTCATAAAAACTGCCTAAGAAAGTCTTTCAATATTTTGAGTATATTGCTTATCATGTAATCAAAGAAATGTTTATGCAATTAAGGTCTTCATATCTCAAAATATGTGTATATATATATACTTCATTAATAGAAACATACTATATCTAATATATACTTAATATTAATAAAAATCATGTTTTTATAGCTTTAGTATATATCCTGTACTTGTATATATCCTTTTTTAGTATATATCCTTTACTTTTTTTTGCTTTTCCACTTCGACTGCTTTATTTGGTAGCATAGAGAGAAAATACCAACTGTTACATTGCTTACAGGCATATTAGCATATTTTCTTGTTAATTTCTTTTTTGTGTGTGGGGGCTCACGTGGGGTCTTGGTTCCCTGACCAGAGATCGAATCTGTACCTCCTGCATTGGAAGTGCAGAATTTCAACCCCTGGACCACTAGGAAAGTCTCTCATTAGTTTCAGCATAACTTAATATTTTTTAAGTTTTATCAATGTAGCAAATATTTTATTTTCTAATACATTTTATTATACTGCTTATTTTATCCTCCTGCATTAGCTAGGATTTCTAAGACAATGAAGAATAATCATGGAAGTAGTGCGTTAGCATTTCACTGTTTATTATGATGCTGGCTGCTGTTTTCATTTAGTCCTATACTCCTTGTGAAGATTTCTCTATTCCTATTTTACTTATCCTTGTAAAAATTTATGAATGGCTGCTGAATTTCACTGAGATTTTGAGCATATATTCACAAATTATATGGATAACATAGTATTAACCTTTAATATTTAAGGTAATTAATAAACTTCTTAATGGTGAATCAACTTCGCATTACCAGAATAAACCCTACTACTATTTAGTATTATGTTCTTTTAAACTCCTTGACATAATTTCATTTAATTATATTACTACTTAATTTTTGCAGACTTTTACCTCCATTTTCATGTGTAATGCTTGTCTATTATGAAGAATTAAAATTATGCTAATCTCATAAGACAAATCGGCACTATTTCCATATTTTTCTCTGATGTGTAATTTTTTTTTTAAGATTGTCTCAATAGTTTTCAAATTATTAATCCTTTAAAGGTGAGCTAGGATTCAAGTTAAAAAAAAAAAAAGTCAACTGAGCCTAATCCTTTAAAAACAAAAAACCATCTCAAGTATAGTTTACAATAAAATACCTTTGTTTTAAGTGGACAGTTATATGAGTTTCAACAAATCAATATAGCTGTGCAATCACTATCTCATGCAAGATATAAAATATTTCCATCAACTCCAAAAGTTTCCTTGTATATTTTTTCAGTTAATCTCACCAGTCTCGGGCAACCAGTAGTCTGAATTTTAAAACTATAGCTTAGTTTTGTCTGTCCTGCTGCTGCTGCTGCTAAGTCGCTTCAGTCGTGTCTGACTCTCTGTGCGACCCCTATAGACGGCAGCCCACCAGGCTCCCCTGTCCCTTGGATTCTCTAAGCAAGAACACTGGAGTGGGTTGCCATTTTCTTCTCCAATGCATTAAAGTGAAAGTGCAGTCGCTCAGTCGTGTCCAACTCTTTGAGACCCCATGGACTGCAGCCTACCAGGCTCCTCCGTCCATGGGATTCTCCAGGCAAGCGTACTGGAGTGGGTTGCCATTTCCTTCCCCATTCGTCTGTCCTAGACCATCATATAAATGGAATCATACAATATGTACTCTTTGGGGTTTGTCTACTTTGCTTAACACAATGTTTCTGAGATTCATCCATGTTATTGGACATATCGGTAGTTGTCTTTTTTTTAACCATTGAATAGTTTTCTGTTCTTTGGCTATACCCCACACATTGCTGAACTACTCATGTTTTGATGAACATCTGTGTTATTACAGTTGGGGGCCAGAGTGAATAAAGCAGCTACAAAATTAATATGTATTAATGCGAAAGTCTTCTTATGGACACATCCTTTCTCTCGGTTTAATATCTGGAAGAGGGATTGCTGAGTCATATAATAAGTCGATGTTTAATTTCACAGGAACAGTCTGTTTTCCTAAACTGGTTGTTCTATTTTACATCCTCACCAGCAAAGGATGAGAGTTCCAGATGCTTCACATCCTGCCTAACATTTGGTGCAAGTCCTCAAGGTCAAAACACGAAAAACAAAGCAAAAATCTCTATAATATAAAAGTATAGTTTATAGGTCTCCAAGGTCAAACTATTTCCAAAATAAAACCAAAGTACAATGCACCTTTATGGTGTGCTGACATTTGCATTGATGGTTTAAAAAAAAAAGCAAAAGACTAATGGTGGGTAAAACTACTGATTCCTTAGTATGCATCAGCGTGATAGCAACAACCCAAACTAGTGGTCATTTTACCTTTCACCACTACACGCTTTGACTTTTATCAACTATTTGACCAGAGACATATATTAATACGTCTTTGTTCAGTTCACTTCAGTCGCTCAGATCAGATCAGATGAGATCAGTCGCTCATCGTGTCCGACTCTTTCCGACCCCATGAACTGCAGCACGCCAGGCCTCCCTGTCCATCACCAACTCCCGGAGGTCACTCAGATTCACATCCATCGAGTCAGTGATGCCATCCAGCCACCTCATCCTCTGTCGTCCCCTTCTCCTCCTGCCCCCAATCCCTCCCAGCATCAGAGTCTTCTCCAATGAGTCAACTCTTCACATGAGGTGGCCAAAATACTGGAGTTTCAGCTTTAGCAGCAGTCCTTCCAAAGAAATCCCAGGGCTGATCTCCTTCAGAATGGACTGGTTGGATCTCCTCGCAGTCCAAGGGACTCTCAAGAGTCTTCTCCAGCACCACAGTTCAAAAGCATCAATTCTTCAGCGCTCAGCCTTCTTCACAGTCCAGCTCTCGCATCCATACATGACCACAGGAAAGACCATAGCCTTGACTCTACCCCCCCCAAAAAGCCTTCCAAACAAAAAAAGAAAAGTGAAAGCAAAGTTGCTCTAGGCGAACCTTTGTTGGCAAAGTGATGTCTCTGCTTTTGAATATGCTATCTAGGTTGGTCATAACTTTCCTTCCAAGGAGTAAGCGTCTTTTAATTTCATGGCTGCAGTCACCATCTGCAGTGATTTTGGAGCCCCCAGAAAAATAAAGTCTGACACTGTTTCCACTGTTTCTCCATCTATTTCCCATGTAGTGATGGGACCAGATGCCATGATCTTCGTTTTCTGAATGTTGAGCTTTAAGCCAACCTTTTCACTCTCCACTTTCACTTTCATCAAGAGGCTTTTTAGCTCCTCTTCACTTTCTGCCATAAGGGTGGTGTCATCTGCATATTTGAGGTTATTGATATTTTTCCCTGCAATCTTGATTCCAACTTGTGTTTCTTCCAGTCCAGCATCTCTCATGATGTACTCTGCATACAAGTTAAATAAGCAGGGTGACAATATACAGCCTTGACATACTCCTTTTCCTACTTGGACCCAGTCTGTTGTTCCATGTCCAGTTCTAACTGTCGCTTCCTGACCTGCATATAGGTTTCTCAAGAGGCAGGTCAGGTGGTCTGGTATTACCATCTCTTTCAGAATTTTCCACAGTTTATTGTGATCCACACAGTCAAAGGCTTTGGCATACTCAATAAGGCAGAAATAGATGTTCTTCTGGAACTCTCTTGCTTTTTCCATGATCCAGCGGATGTTGGCAATTTGATCTCTGGTTCCTCTGTCTTTTATAAAACCAGCTTGAACATCTGGAAGGTCACAGTTCATGTACTGCTGAAGCCTGGCTTGGGGAATTTTGAGCATTACTTTACTAGCGTGTGAGATGAGTGCAATTGTGTGGTAGTTTGAGCACTCTTTGGCATTGCCTTTCTTTGGGATTGGAATGAAAACTGACCTTTTCCAGTCCTGTGGCCACTGCTGAGTTTTCCAAATTTGCTGGCATATTGAGTGCAGCACCTTGGCAGCATCCTCTTTTAGGATTTGAAATAGCTCAACCGGAATTTCATCACCTCCACTAGCTTTGTTCGTAGTGATGCTTTCTAAGGCCCACTTGACTTCACATTCCAGGATGTCTGGCTCTAGGTGAGTGATCACAACATTGTGATTGTCTGGGTCATGAAGATCTTTTTTGTACAGTTCTTCTGTGTATTCTTGCCACCTCTTCTTAATATCTTCTGCTTCTGTTAGCCTGAACGTTATTAATTGGAGACAGTTCAATATTTGCTTATGTAGCAAATCGCCGGCCACAGGAGTTAGTTTCTACAGATAACCCCCAGTCAATAATGTGTTAAAATATACCTGTTTCACTTAAGAATGTATTTAATGATATAGTAAAAATTATTAACTTTATTAAATTTTAACCCTGAAGTGCATGGTTTTTTAACACTGCTACTACATCAGGACAGCACAGCACACATTACTACATGGGACGTTTGCATAAGCCCTTCTGCTGAATGTCAAGATTTGAGGAGGAAAAAAGGTTGTGCAGTTGCAAGCATACCTAGGCACTCTTTTCACAGAATATCATTTTTACTGGAAAGAATGACTGATAGACATCTGGTTATTCTGATGCACACAGATTTGTGTGCTTGGCACACATGTTTCTCAAAAAACAGAGTGAGTATGTGTTACTTTAAGAAAAATGACAGTTTTTTTCCCCAGTGATAGAATTTGAGCTTTCAAGGGAAAATTAGAATTTTTGAAAACTTGAATTCATCATCATGAGCTTGATAGCTTCCCAATAGTTAACATCACTACAAATGTCATCAGAAATTATTTTAACAAGTTCAATTTTCAAAATATTGTACAGTGGAAGGTGTCAACATTTGGAATATCAGCATAACTTAATGAACCAATATTTTTCAAATGAGCAAAGTATGAAGTTACAGTTTTGCATGGTTAGAAGATCCACCCACAGTATAAAACAGGCCAATAGATTTTAATAAGGACAGTATAAAATGCTCGTTGATGTGGTTTCAGATTTCACATTACAGCTAACCTTTAAGAAATTTCTTAAGTGTTGGTACATATATATTACCAATAGATACTAATTGGTATCTATTCATAGAGCTGACATAACCCACAAACTAGATGGCTTAGAAGAACATAAATGTATTATGTCACATTGTGGAAGCCAGAAGTCTGAAGTTAAGCAGGTACAAGCTCTCTGAAGGCTCCATCAGTGGTCTTCAACCTCAGGATCTAATGCCTGATGATCTGAGGTGGAGCTGATGTAGTAACAATGGAACTAAAGTGCACAATAAATGTACTGTGCTTGAATCATCTCGAAACCTTTCCCTGCAATCCTAGTAAATGGAAAAATTGCCTTCCATGAAACTGGTCCCTGTTGCCAAAAAGGCTGGGGACTGCTGCTCTAGAGGAAGAATTCTTCCCTGCCTCTCCCAGCCTCTGGTGGCCCCAGATGGTTCTCGGCTTGTGGCAGCCTAATTCCCATCTCTGTCTCCACCTTCTCATAACCTTCTCCCTGTGTCTTTTTCTCTTCACAGTGTTTTGTTGTTGTTTTTTTTGTATGTCTGTGTCTGAAATTTCCTCTTATCAACACACCAGTCATAATGTATTAGGAACCACTCTAATGCCCTCGTCTGAACTTGATGAAATCTGTAGAAAACCTATTTCCATGTAAGGTCAACATTCTGGAATCCTGGGAGTTAGGACTTCCTTTTGCGGGGGAAACACTATTGAACCCATAACAGTATCAAAGAAGAATATTTACAATGATCTGAAAAGGCTTGTGAAATATTTCTGTGGCCAACACATATCAGTGTGAGGCCAGATTTTCCTCTTATACAGCAACCAAAACAACAAATCATAACAGATTGAATGCAGAACCACATATGAAAATACAGCTGTCTTCTATCAGTCTCATTAAAAAGATTTGCAAAAATGTAAAGTCCTGCCACCGTTCTAATTTTGTTTGTAGTTTGGGAAGTGTGATTATTTTTCATAAAAATATGTCATTTATGTTAACATGTAATCAATTTACTATTCTGTGAATTAATCATGTTTAAAATTCTGTTTTAATATATGATATAGAAAATATTGATAGGTACAGGGAAATACTTTACCTCTTTGGTACTTAAAAACCTCTTTGGGTGGGGGGGTATCCTTAATAATTTTATGAGTAGTCTTTACTTAAGGGCTAGTGGCCTTGTAGGCATCTACAGAATGTTCCAGGTGTTCAACAACTGCTCCAATGTCTTGAACCCTTTCAAGGTCAGGAGTTGTTCAGGTTATAACTAACTCTTCAGTGGTCATTCTTCATATGGACCCATGGAATCTCACTGTGTACAGGGACAGCTTAGAATTCAGCCAGTGAACCCCTCTGCAGAAACTTTTTCTGTGTGGCGCCCTACTCTCCAGCACTCGGCTCCCCACAATTCAGCTGTGTCAGGCTCTCTGGACTCTGATCTGTCCCTCTGCCCCCGAGACCACATGTTTCCCCTCCCTTTGCAGGTTTGGCAAATGCCTCCAGGGAGAATGCTTTTCTTTACCTATGTGTTGAGTTTAGAAGACAGAGCACAAGATAGATTGCTTTCATCATTAGGCCTGTTGTTCTGCTTTTGGGTCAACTACACATACCACTGCCCCTCTGAATCATTTCTGGAATGTAAACCTTCTTGCTTTTGTTCCCTGATGTATCCTCAGTACTTGAATAGTGCTTGGAACAGAGGAGGTGTTTGAGAATTTGTTAAATGAATTCAATGAAGGTGTGAATTTTCATGCTTGTCATATAGGACTTGCATGAAAATGTTCGATAGAGAGAATATAATGATTTAAAGATAACCTGCTTAGTGGCTAAGTAGTGTCTGACTCTTTCATGACCCATATGGATTGTAGCCAACCAGGCTTCTCTGTTCATGGGATTTCCCAGGCAAGAATACTGAAGTGGGTTGCCCTTTTCTTCTCCAGGGGATCTTCCCAACCCAGGGATTGATCTCTGCATCATCTTCTGCATTGGCAGGGGGATTCTTTACAGTTGAGCCACCAGGGAAGTCCAAAGATAAAGAGGATCCTTATTTAAATCACTTATTTCTATCACCTGTGTCTGTGGTGTCCTCAGATGGTATGGGTTAAGAGCTGATGTTGGCTGTATCCGAGCATCAGCTCTTAACCCATACCATCAATAAAAGTGCTATTTCTGTGTGCATATGGTCTTGTTTAGCTGAGACTGGAACCCAGGTCTTTCATACCCCCATCCCAAGTACCTAACCACTAGCTTCAATGCCTCTGAGGACCAGTGAGGAAAACTGGTCTATATTCTTATACCTCTGTGTCACCGAACATTATTAAGCATCTCAAATAATCTGGTTCCAAAGCAGTAACATTTTAGCAGAAATTGATACATCTTAGATTTTTGTTAAAAGCAGAAGGGTCCTTTTAATTGGCTTATGTAATCAGAGCCTACGATGACTTTAAAGTTCCATAGCATATGGCATTCCGATATCTTCAAAGTGTGGTTTGATGGGACCAGCAGCGAAAATGAAGAGGAGGTATGATTTAAAAGAAAGCTGTTGGAGGACTGTGTTGCAAATAAAACCTAAGAAGGCACTTTGCAATTCGATTTCTATTTTTTTTCCTGGTGTTTTATTGCTGCCTTTCATTTGCAGACACTATAAATGTTCCCTGCCAGTTTCCATCTAAATTCAAACCCCATCGTGTTCTCTCCAAGAATCTGACACTTACTTCTCCTGGTAGACTGGAAAGAAGGAATGTCACAGCTGAGCTGAGGAAGTGGGTGGGAGGGAGGTCTGAGCCTCCCTGGCATGTGTCTCATTTTTATCCACCATCTCAATCCTAAATGGCAGCATTTGGGTAAAATGACCTCTGAATTCTTCCAGTCCTTTAAGTCTACCATCCTACAGGGATTATGTGTGACTCTGATTCAGATCCATTACATTTGATACACGTCCACATCCAACTTTTTTGGATGCGGACCATTTTTAAAGTCTTTGTTGAATCTGTTACAATATTGTTTCTGTTTTATCTTTTGATTTTTTTGGCCCTGAGGCATGTGGGATCTTAGGTCCCTGTGGAGGATTGAACCCTCACCCTCTGCCTTGAAAGGCGAAGTCTTAATCACTGGACCACAAGGGAAGTCCCCCATCTGTTTATTAAAGCATTTTCCTCCTGGCTGTGACAGAGGCTAAAAGGGGAAGAGTGTTTTTCAGGACTTTTGTGCTGCTACTCAGTATTAACAGCGTGCTGATCACCAGCTAAAGAGGACAGCTGTCTCAGCTGTCATTACAGACCCGGGTCAAGAAGGCCTCACTGCCCAAGTGGGAAGACAGGAGGCAGCAAGGGGTCCATGCAGGCAGGAGCCCAGAGGTTTGCAGTCAGTGTTGTCCTCCATTTGTGGTGCTCAAACCTTTGCTTTTTCAAAGTGAGGTCTGAGGGCGACCGACAAACTCATCACCTAAGAGTCTGTTACATTCTCAGGCTCCTCCCTGGACGTCGAGAAGCAGAGTCTGCTTATTTAGGAGATTTCCAGGTGTTTTGTGGACACATAAAAATCATACCAACCCAATCTCCCTCTCCCCCCAAAAAACCTTAGGAGGTGAACGTTCTAATATGTTGAGAACTACAAAACATGAATAAAGGCAATCAAAGATGATTCAAAGAAATGGAAAGATATCTCATGCTCTTGGATTTGGAAGACTATTGTTAAAATGGTCACACTACCCAAAGCAATCTACAGACCTAATGTGATCCCTATCAAATTACCCATGACATTTTCACAGAACTAGAACAAATAATCCTAAAATTTATATGGAACCATAAAAGACCCAGAATGGCCAAAGCAATCCTGAGGGGAAAGAATAACGCAGCAGGCGTAATCCTCCCAGACTTCAGACAATAGTAAAAAGCTACAGTAATCAAACCAGTGTAATACTGGCACAAAAATAGACACATGAATGAATGGAACAGAGGCCAGAAATAAACCCACACACCTATGGTCAATTAATCTTCAACAAAGGCGGCAAGAATACACAATGGGGAAAAGTCTTTTTAGCAAGGGGTGCTGGGAAAGTTGGACAGTCAATGGAAATCAATGTAAGTGAGAACACAGACACAAAAATAAACTCAAAATGCCTTAAAGATTTAAACATAAGACATGACATTATAAAACTCTTAGCAGAGAACAAAGGTAAAACATTCTCTGACATAAATCATACCAATGTTTTCTTAGGTCAGTCTTCCAAGGCAATAGAAATAAAAGCTAAAATAAATGGAATCTAATCAAACTTACAAGCTTTTGCATAGCAAAGGAAACCATAAACAAAATGAAAAGACAACCTACAGGACTGGGAGTAAATATTTGTGAACAATAGACTGACAAGGGCTTAATTTCCAAAATATACAAATGGTTCATACAACTCAACAATAACAAAAACCAAATAGCCTGATTGAAAATGGGCAGAACTAAATAGACATTCCCCCAAAGAAGACATACAGATGGCCAACAGTCACATGAAAAGATGCTCAACACTGCTAATTATTAGAGACATGCAAAGCAAAACTACAATGATGACACCCTGTGATAAACTCTTCTCTTTTGACTGGGCTCCCAGGGAGGTGCTCCTGATCCTGTAATCCCCCAGGAGCTTGTTCACAGTCTTGCTCATCTATCAGTGTGTATCTGCCAAGACCCTCTTGTTCCTACTCCCACCAGCATGGTGGCAAGCATTTTCTTTATTGATTGTTCTGAGAGGCAAAGTGGCTGCTTGAACAGAGCCAGAGGCCAGATCCACCCGACACCCTAAGGATGCAGGGGCAGTAACTGGATGAAGGATGCAGAGTCTGCTTGAGTCATCCCGCTCCTCTGACATATACAAGCTCATCCTTCTTAGCCTCTTGCCCTTCCTGGGGCCTTATGAGGCCTGACTACAGCCCAACTGGGCCTAGATGCTTTAGCTCTGCTGCTGCTAAGTCACTTCAGTTGTGTCCAACTCTGTGCAACCCCATAGACGGCAGCCCACCAGGCTCCCCCATCCCTGGGATTCTCCAGGCAAGAACACTAGAGTGGGTTGCCATTTCCTTCTCCAATGCATTAAAGTTAAAAGTGAAAGTGAAGTCGCTCAGTCATGTCTGACTCCTAGCGACCCCATGGACTGCAGCCTTCCAGGCTCCTCTGTCCATGGGATTTTCCAGGCAAGAGCACTGGAGTGGGGTGCCATTGCCTTCTCCTGCTTTAGCTCAGAGCCTTCTAAGTCCTGGAGGCTGACATGTCACCCAGGGTCCAAGATCGGCTCCAAGAAAGCCAGGCCTATTTCCCAAGAAGAGGGGGCCACCTTCCCAGCCCTGTATGGGAGCCCCACAGCCCCAGTGCCATCTTGCTTGATACACAAATACTATAGGCTTTTTGTTATCTTTCTTAGTTACAGTGTTTAACACAATGAACACACTATGTTTTTTTATTACTCATTTGATTCCTCAAGTTTATTTCAGCAATCACTTGGACAGTCAGTTTGTGTGAAATCTCCCCTTTTCAGATATATTTTCCATTTGGCTATACACAACATATACCTTGGCAAGAAATACAATTCCAAAATCATTCACGTAGCATGAGTAATAAATTTGAAATGTATTTTAAAGTGGTAAAAAAGATAGTTTGAATTTCAAAAAAAGAACTACAAAAAAGTACCACTTCACACCAGTCAGGATGGCCATCATTAAAAAGTACACAAATAGGGCTTCCCTGGTGGTTCAGTGGTTGAGAATCTGCCAGCCAATGCAAGGGTCATGGGTTTGATCCCCGCTCTGGGAAGATCCCACATGCCATGGAGCAACTGTGCGACCGTGTGCCACAACTACTCAGCCTGTGCTCTAGAGCCTGGGAGCCGCAACTACTGAGCCCATGTTCTGCAACTACTGAAGCCCACGTTCCGCAACTACTGAGCCCACACGCCCTAGAGCCCGAGGTCTGCAACAAGAGAAGTCACTGCAGTGAGAAGCCCGCATACCACAAACGGAGAGTGGCCCCCGATCTCCACAAATAGAGAAAGCCCACAAGCAGCAATGAAGACCAGCACCACCAAAAATAAAAAATATAAATCTTAAAAAAAAAAAAAAGTCCACAAATAACAAATGCTGGAGAGGGTGTGGAGAAAAGGTTACCCTCCTACACTGTTGGTTCGAATGTAAGTTGATGCAGCCATTTATGGCACAGTATGGAAGTTCCTCAAAAAACTAGAGTTGTCATATCATTCAACAATCCTACTCCTGGGCATATATCCAGATATGACTACAATTCAAAAAGATACATGTACTCCTATGTTCATAGTAGCACTACTCACAATAGCCAAGACAAGGAAACAACCTAAACATTCAACAGATGAATGGATAAAGGAAATGAGGTACATATATATGATGGAATATGATTCAGCCATAAAAAAGAACAAAATAATGACATTTGCACAATCCAGCAGGACTCTATGGGGCCTTCCCAGATCAACTACCTCCACTCTCATATCCTCAGCCTGCTTTTTGTCTGCAAAAAAAACTTTAGTCAAAGAATAAATTTAATCAAAGAAGTGAAAAAATTCAGAAAGGAAAACAATGAAGCAAGACAAAATAATAATAGTTTAACCATGAAAAAAAATCAAGGACCTTTAGTTTCTCAAGGGTTATAGAGACTATTTTGAGCCATGTCCTTTGAGTTGTTTTGCAGAGACTAAAAGGGCCACCAGGTGGGAAAAGTTAACTATTCATATGTTTCCCATAAGCAAGCAGATGCCAGATCGGGTACACCCAGGTTAGTGCTATTGACTCCTGATTACCTTACCATCAGCCAATTAGAAGAACGTCCAGGAGCTGATAACACACCCCACAACCTCTCTCCCTCACTCTGTCTTTAAAACCTTTTCCCTGAAAGCCTTTGGGAGTTTGGTCTTTTAAGCACTAGCTGCCCTGGACGGCTTGCTTGGCCCTGTAATAAAGACTCTAAGGTCCTTTACCATCACCAGGTGTTTGAAATTCGATTGCTTTTACTGCCCTGGGGCAAGCAGACTCCAGTTTGGTTCAGTAAAATCTGCAGCAACATGGATGGAACTAGAGATTATCACACTAAATGAAATAAGAAAGAAAAAGGCAAATACCATATGATATCACTTACATGTGGAATCTAAAATATCACACAAA
The DNA here is from genome assembly GCA_935064755.1 of Tragelaphus eurycerus. NCBI lineage: Eukaryota > Metazoa > Chordata > Mammalia > Artiodactyla > Bovidae > Tragelaphus > Tragelaphus eurycerus. The sequence goes on along the minus strand of CAKXYN010000034.1, from coordinate 882,082 downwards.
TGATATCTGGGAAACAAACAGGCTCACATGGAGAACAGACTTATGGTTGCTAAGGGGGAGAGGGGTGGGGGCACAATGGAGTGGGAGTTTGGAGTTAGCAGATGCAAACTATGATATATAAAATGCACAAACAACAAGGTCCTACTGTGTAGCGCAGAGAACTATATTCAGTATCCCCTGATAAACCGTAATGGAAAAGAATATAAAAACGTATACGTAACTGATTCTGCACCGCAGAAATCAACACAATGTTGTAAATCAACTATACTTAATTTTTAAAAACCAAAGTTTGAAAAGACTTAAGTATGGTCGACCATCCCTACCTTAAGTGTGACAAGGACCTTGAATCATCTGAGCGTCTGCTGTCCTGCTGCAGGAGGGGCGCGAGGGTGCCAGGCACTCACGGTTGCCGGTCACCGAGCACCTCCGGGGAGAGGCATGCGAGGCGCCCCGGCTCAGTCTGCAGCCCCACTGCGTCCCCGCTGCTCTTCTCGGGGATCTGGAGCCGCCAACTCCCCGCACACCCCGCCCACAGCCGCCGGCGTTCCCCTTGAGGGGCGGGAGCGCGAGTTAAAGCCTCCTGGGCGCCCGGGGCGCTCCGCCCGCCCGCGGCATCTACGCGCAGCGCGCCGCGTGCCTGGGTCCCTGCGCTGTCCCCTCGCGGCCATGGGACGCCAGACGCTCCTTCTGCTTTTGCTTCCCGTGCTGGGCGGCCTTGGGGGCTCCACGACCGGTGAGTGGGGGCCCCGGGGAGGGACGCTGAGGAGCGGGGACAGAGGAGAGCTTGGGGCGCCCTCGCTAGGTGTGCGCCGCGTCTCCCTGGTCCTGCGGTGACCTTTTATCCGGGAGGGCGAGGCTGGACCATCTGGAAGGGCGCCTGTTTCTCAGCCCTTAACTCTTTAACAAGCCCGCTGGGTTGGTTGGCTCAGGGGACCAACTGACCGTCTTGTCCTCTCTGGCCCTCAAGCCGCAGGGTTAGGGAAGCTCTCTCTGCACCTGAGTGCTTGGCACACCCTCCCTCCTAGGTTCTTTCTTCCCCGAGCGTCCCGGGGACTGGGATTGGCTTTCTAGGCCGGGTTTCTGATGCCCCCGCCGTCAAGGTTTAACCAGGCAGCAAATTTAGCCTCTTGGAGGCCCGAGACCTTGGGTGGAGATGCTTCTCTCTACCAACAGCCGCGGGGGCGACGGAGCCTGGTCCTGAGGTGCGGTTAGCAAGCAACTTGGAGCGGCGCTTGTTAATACCACTTAGGTGCAGGCGGACTGCAAGGCAGAGGAGAGCTGAGTCGGGTCCCAGGGTGACTGAGACACCCTCAGCTCCCGTAGGGTCGGTGGCTGGTGACTTAGCTGGTGCAGGAGCTGCCCAGCGTTTGTCAGACCACCTGGCCTGCGGGAGTGCATCTCTCCTGACCGGTGCTCCTGATTGATCCTCAAGGATGGAGGTAGGCTTTAAATCATTTGTTCAAGCACACAGGCACTTTCTTGGTCAAGATACTGGGAACTGGTTTGCAGGAGATGGCCCTACATCTCTGAGTTGTTTGTCTTCCAGGAGCGATTCTAACGCTCAGGGTTTTCCCCTAACTTGGAGGGTCTCTCTTGTGGCAGGAAGCCTTTCCACGTGTGTGGTCTGTCTGCCCCACTCCTGAAATGGGATTTAAAGTTACTTGCCTTTTTCACTAAGCAGTGTTTCCTGAAGCCTTCTGGTGTGAAGACATCTTTATGACGTCTGTTGTAGAACAGTGTGTGATCTGCTTTGTATATTGTACACAATATACTTTGTATATTGACAGACTATGAGAAAGCTACTGTAAATTTAATATGTAATTAGTAAAGTTTAAATTTATTCACAGCAAGCATGTACCTAAATTTGAAAAGTCATGTTTGAGACTCACCTACAGATGGTATGCAGAATCCATGTGCACACTGGGTCTCCAGACTGAGAATCCCCAGGGCAGAATAGTGTTCTAGGTGGGATTCGCCTAGCAGTGCAAGTCTCTGAGGGTTGACTGCAACCCTAACTGGGATCCTTCTGGAAGGATCTGCTAGAAGAGGTGGCAAAAGAGCCCAGGAGCATTTATTTTCTGTGTTTATGCCAAGTGATTTTGTGCTCATTTAATCCTTGAATTTTCCTCTTAGAACTACTTATTCACTAACCTCACTTTATAGACAAGAAAAACTGAGGCAGTAAGTCTCCCAGGATGATGTTGTTAGTATTCTAACCAAAACTCCAACTGAGTAGCCTGACGACTGAGCCTGGGATACATCCTAGGAGTTGCTGACCTTACCTGCTCTTGGATGGTTTTGGTCCAGTTAAATGGCATCGCCTGGATAGTGTGTGAGTAGCTGGCAAAGTTGTGAGCCATTCAGTAATAACCAGTTCCTTCTGAGTCTTTCAGTTATAATGCAATTTATAAGCCAGCATTTTAAAATCAAACATTGAGTAACTATGCTAAAAGCACTATCTTAGATGGATATAAGTAAGGCTAAGGTCTGGTCCTTACCAAAGAAGGTGAAGTCTATGCAGTGGGCTTCCATTGTCAACTCCCATCACATGGCTTTGCACACAACTTTCCATCCACGTGCACACATTGTCCCTGGGGTAGGACTGCTGGATTTTCACTGTGTCTTGCAGAAACTTCTACTGAATGGGCCATGTAGTTTATATTTTCTTGGAACCAAGGATTGACATTTTCTCTTTGAAAGTTAGGACAAACAAGTAAACTAAATACAGTCAGGCCTTTCCAGTATTTTCCTCTGGGCATCAAATCCATAACAGACTTATATTTGACCATTAATCATTCAGAGTTGATAAACTCAAGTTCATGATGTGAATAAAACCGATAATATAAATCAGTTCAGTTCAGTCACTCAGTCGTGTCCAACTCTTTGCGACCCCATGAATCGCAGCACGCCAGGCCTCCCTGTCCATCACCAACTCCCAGAGTTCACTCATGCTCATGTCCATTGAGTCAGTGATGCCATCCAGCCATCTCATCCTCTGTCATCCTCTTTTCCTCCTGCCCCCAATCCCTCCCAGCATCAGAGTCTTTTCTAATGAGTCAACTCTTCTCATGAGGTGGCCAAAGTACTGGAGTTTCAACTTTAGCATCATTCCTTCCAAAGAACACCCAGGGCTGATCTCCTTTAGAATGGACTGGTTGGATCTCCTTGCAGTCCAAGGGACTCCCTAGGAGTCTTCTCCAACACCACAGTTCAAAATTATCAATTCTTCGGCGCTCAGCTTTCTTCATAGTCCAACTCTGACATTCATACATGACCACTGGAAAAACCATAGCCTTGACTAGACTGACCTTTGTTGGCAAAGTAATGCCCTGAAAATAACCGAAAACTTAAGTGTATATAACCAGGCTGCTAGAGGCTTATAAAGATGCCATGTAAGACCTCAAACCCTAACTTCACTTGAAGTTATATCTACACATATCTAAAAGTAAAGTATGGTCAAGCACTTTGAGCCCAAACTTCTTTTTTTTTTCCTACTTTACAATATTCTTCTTTCTTTGTGTTGCTTTTACTATACATCAAGATGGATCCGCCGCCAGTATACACATCTCCCCATCCGAACCCTCCTCCCAAGCCCAAACTTCTAAATTTGCAACTCTTCATACTCTGAGTTTTTAAGACCAAATCAAACCTGGAGGAAGTAGTCATATGTTGTCAAAGCACAAGTGCAAATCTGAGCCATTCTAACAGGACAACAAAGAGGCAAATGACAGCCCTCCAGCAGCAACTCCACAGCATCAGAAAGAGTGGTCCCCAAGGATCATCGTTGGTGAAATCACATGGGTTTTTAGGGTACTGAACTTGCTAGCGTTCTCCTCGGTAGTAGTCAGGAAGGTCTTCCAAAGAGAACACTGACTTCAGCTTATCAGGAAAAGGTCTCCTGGACCCAAGGAAACCGAGAACTCTGATGGCTTTGCTTCTTGGTCATCCAATGCAGATGAAATGCGGTGTCACATGACAAGGCAAGCTGCATGTGGTGGGGTGTGCATTCCTGTGGCCTGGCTCTGCAACGGAGAGCGGGAGTGCCCGGATGGGGCAGACGAGCAGTGCGGTAAGCGGTCTCCCAGCTGTGCTGTGTTATGTATCATGCACTCACCTACACCTGGTCCATAGTGCTACATGCCTCGTTGATAGTTCTCTTGGTCTTTCACCCTCTTAGGAAATGTTCTAAAATGTAGGGAGCTCTGGGTTGTTGCAGGCTTTTGGTGGGGAAGGCCAGGGATGTGTCTTAAAGTATTGGCAACCCTGCTGTGCAAACATGTGGAGGGAGACTTGGGATGGAAAAATCCAGCAAGAGTCTGGCTCCTCATCTTAAATTCAGACCTAAACATCTGAGACAGTGTTACTCAACCTGGAATACTACAGGGATTCATTGATAGAAAACCCCTGCATTGTGTACACAATTGTGTGTTGTGTATAAAATTTGAAGTAGTTTATTGTATATAAAAGTGTTTATTATATATAAAAAGTGTGTTTATTGTATATAAAATTGTGTGTAACAATTTTATATACAGTAAACTACTTCAACTTTTATATGCTTAGAGCTTTTATGTGACTGAAAAACAGCTTTCAAGTTGGGGACAAAAACTATAAAATCAAGAGAAGTCAGTTAGCCGTTTGGTAAATGTCTTCCTGAAATAAATTTCAAGTCCGTCTCTGCTGAGAGAACTTAACACCCCAGAAGGGAGGCTGGAGGACCTGTGTGAGGAAAGCCTCTCACTCGGCGCCTGGCACCTGGGGGTGCAGTGAATATGAGGGCAGACGTTCCTCATTAAAAGAGGAAAACACCCACAGCACTGGGTGAGTGCTACCCTCAAGCACACCCCTGAGCTGGTCACTTACTGTAATTTAACATGAAATCTTGGATATCAAAATGTGTACTATTATAGGTTAGGGTAAAATTTCAGACTTGCAGAAATGCCTTGCACTCGAGCCCCCCAGACATTTCAGCCCAGCTCCTCAAGTTGACTTGCTTCAGCCTATAGTCAGACTTTGGTGGAAATACTTGAAGGTCTAATTAAGCCCCCAACCCCAGTTCCCAGGTTGCCTGAGGTCTTAATGGAGTCTCAAACGTCAAAAGAAATCAGATTAGTAAACCTATAAAACTGAGCTAATTTAGGGGCCACTAACCACATGTGATTGAGAAGGCAATGGCACCCCACTCCAGTACTCTTGCCTGGAAAATCCCATGGATGGAGGAGCCTGGTGGGCTGCAGTCCATGGGGTCGCTAAGAGTCAGACATGACTGAGCAACTTCACTTTCATTTTTCACTTTCATGCATTGGAGAAGGAAATGGCAACCCACTTCAGTGTTCTTGCCTGGAGAATCCCAGGGATGGGGGAGCCTGGTGGGCTGCCATCTCTGGGGTCGCACAGAGTCGGACACGACCGAAGAGACTTAGCAGCAACCACATGTGAGGATTTAAATATATTTAAATGAATACAAATAAAGTTCAGTTTCTGGATCGTACTGGCCACATTTCAAGAGCTCAGTGGCCGCGTGTGATTGATGACTGCCATTTGGGACAGCAGAGGTGTAAAATGCTTCCATTGTCACAGAAGGTTTTAGTGGACAGTGGTGTTCAAGAAGAAAAATGGCAAAGAGATGTTAGATTTTTTATTTTTTTAACTTTTTATTTTGTACTGGGGTATAGACGATTCGCAATGTTGTGATGGCTTCAAGTGAACAGCAAAGGGACTCAACCATATATGTATATCTATATCTGGATATATGAGGCGATGTCTACCGATCCGCTGACTGATTGCCCGCAAGGTAGGGCTACTGAGTGATGTCGTCAAAAGTACATGAAAGGATGGGCCGGTTTAGGGTTCACTCCAGGGACAAATCAGGAATGAATTATTCCTTTGATAATGAAAATACCTGATAAGAAATCCAAATTTAAAAGCTGGTAGTGCCCTGACAAGCACCTCTTCCTTTGTTCCGCTCCTTGGACACTGCTGCTGACCCACAGAGGAGGTGTGTCGGGGGCACCCGCAGGCCTGGCAGTGTGATGACGGAAGATGTATTTCCTCCCACTGGCTCTGTGACGGTGTTGGCGACTGCTTAGATGGCTCTGATGAGGTTAACTGTGGTGTGTATCTTTTTATCTTCGGTCACATTCCGTTTATTAGCTGCATTGATTAGCATCAACTGTCTTAAGTGAAGCCCGTCACAAAGTAGTCTTCTGCCTATATGCTAAACCCAGACTTTACATTGTCTCCCATATTGCAGATGACTGTTTTCACTCACTTCTCCATTTTTCAAAACTACCAAAAATTAAGGTTACTAGCTTGGGACTTCCTGGCAGTCCAGTGGTTCAGACTTCACCTTCCAATGCAGAGGGTGTGGGTTCAATCCTGGTTGGGGAGCTAAGATCCCACATGCCTCGCAGCCAAAAAAACAAAACAGAATATTGTAACAAATTCAATAAAGATTTTAAAAATGGATCACATCTGAAAAAGAAGTCTTAAAAAAAAAAAAAGATTAGCTTTATTGACTTAAAACCTATTTTGGGGTATCACAAAATTATGGCCACATCTCTGACAGCTCCCATCCCCTCCCATTCTTGGTTTTCTTAAATTCATGAGCAAATCATAAATCCCTAAATAATAAGGTCATGACGGGGGTGTTCTACCTTACCCGCTAACTCCTGCCTTTTAGAGAGAAGGACGGCGTGTCCACATCCGAAAACCCAGTGTCCAGGAGATCCACCGTGCCAAGATGCCTGGGACCCCTGCGATGTCAGTGAGGACTGTGGAGGGCGGTTTGGGGATGCACTCTGCCCCCAGCACCACTGTCTAAGTGGGCAGTGGCAGTGCAGGAACGGGCTGTGTATTCCGGACAGCTGGCGGTGTGATGGCGTGGACCACTGCAGGGACTCCTCAGACGAGCAGGGCTGTGGTGAGTCTTGGCCCGCCCCACCTTTCGTTAAAGGAAAGGTTGGACCATGTGGGCTCCTTTCTGCAAGCGGTGCTTTAATCCCTATGACTGAGACTCCCATCTTATATCTAAACATGGGGTGTTTCCTAGCAATAACCAAGATTTCCTTATCCATGGAAACATAAAGCAGTGCTTAAATAGCAACTGCAGTGGACCCTTGCAGCACGGCCTAGACTGTTTCTGCTGCTCAAGTCTGGCCAACTCGCAGAACACCTGAGCGCCAGCATCCGGAGGCAGTCTCCTAACAGATGCCTACATCCTTGTGTGGTGAATATGGAAAGAGAACATTCGTCACTAAAAAATAGAAAGCCTCCCCCAAACATGGTGATTGCTACATTCCTTTTTTTTTTTTTTCATCCTCAATACACAGTGTAGCAGAACCTCCAATTTTTTAATGAACTTCAGTACCTTTCACTATTCTTCCCTAGAGTTAAATCTGTAATAGTAAATGTGTTCAGATTCTAACATTTTTATAGTAATTTATAACCTGGTTTCTTAAGAGAGTATTTTTTTAGGGCTCATGTTATCTGACTTTAATATGACTTCAATTAGAACTATTTAATGCTGCTGCTGCTAAGTCACTTCAGTTGTGTCCAATTCTGTGTGACCCCACAGACGGCAGGCCACCAGGCTCCCCCATCCCTGGGATTCTCCAGAAAAGAACACTGGAGTGGGTTGCCATTTCCTTCTCCAATGCATAAAAGTGAAAGTGAAGTAGCTCAGTCTTGTCTGACCCTTAGTGACCCCATGGACTGCAGCCTACCAGGCTCCTCCATCCATGGGAGTTTCCAGGCAAGAGTACTGGAGTGGGCTAGCTCAGTTCAATTTTAATACAATTTAAATCCAGTGCCCTGATGTCTTAACATTGTTGCTATCGAATCTTAAGTCCTAGTTCCTAAAAACTCTGCCTAAAAAGATAACTTCCTTTCCAGCCTAGACTTGCCCTGGGTTATAGAAATAGTGCCACCTCCCTTCCCGGCTGTAAAACTTGTCTATTTTTACTACCACCCCAAATATTAATGAAAAGAATGCTTAACTTCCTACACAGCTTCCTGTCCAGAAGGCATGGTTGGATGTGATGAGGGGAAATGCATTCTAGAATCCCTGATGTGTGATGGGGAACTGGACTGTGCAGATGGTACTGATGAACCCATCACGTGTGGTAAGAAATCAATTGCTCTGCTTAACATGGGAGAGAGGAGAGTAAGATGAAACTAGCCAGTACCTTAGCTATCATGGGGGTCTACTCTCTGAGACAACTCCTGGGCTCAAACTCCTTTAGAAGCAGTTATCCTTCAGTGATGGATCCCTTACAAGTTCCAGCCCTTGGCTTTGGTCTCCTGAATTCGAGGAAATGTTACCTGAACTGTAAAAATTGAGTGCCATTCTATGTTGTAGCTTTATGGAACTAGATTAGCTAAATAGCCCCCAAATTACAGGGCTCCTAAAATTCTGGAATAAAGAACATAAACTTTGCCACAAAGAAGCAAATCATTTATTCAAGACAAAAGAGCAAATTCTCTAAAGATTTAGCCAAAGAACTGAGGAATGATGAACCTATTTGCAGGGCACCAATGGAGACACAGACAATAGAGAACAGACTTATGGACACAGTTGAGGGTAGAAGGGAGGAGAGGGAGGGATGTATGGAGAGAGTAACATGGGATGTATGGAGAGTAACATTCCCATATATAAAATAGATAGTCAGTGGGAATTTGCTGTATGACTCAGGAAACTCAAACTAGGGCTCTATCAGTTTGGGAGGGGTGGGATGGGCAGGGAGGTGGGAGGGAGGGTCAAGAGGGACATAAGTATACCTATGGCTGATTCATGTTGATTGACAGAAATCAACACAATACTGTAAAGCAATTATCCTTCAAATTAAAAATAATTTAATTTTTAAAAAAAGAACTGAGACTTTCTTGATGAGAAGGAACCTTCTGAACAGGCAGCTCGCAGCTCTGACTTTTAAATCCTGGTGGTTCCAGTTGGGGGAGAGGAAGAGGGGCATCTGTCCCCAGTTATCTGTCCCCTCTCATTTCCCCCAATATCGATCTTAGACATTATGGTTCAAGCTCCTTTACTACTGTTAAAGGCTGTGAAAGAAGCTTTGCACTTAAGAGGTACTAAAAGCATAAACAGTAGGACCCAAAATACAGTCTTCTGTTCCTGTATAGATAATTCATTGGGATTAATAAATTATTATATCAGTTCCTGAACTAATGGTCCCAGCTGTCTATAGATTCTAGAGAAAATAGAAGAGAGGTGGCTGGTCCTTCCATGGGTGAACCATACACCAACACTTGGAATAGTCCAGATGGTCCACTTTTCCCCAGCTCTGTGATTCCTAACTTTCCCTCTTCTCTGGTCTCGCCATAAAGCCTCCACTTTCCTAGGGAAGAGGGCTGGGTCAAAGGTTATCTTTAGCCAGTCTCTACTCCTCACACAAGTATGGAAGGTTGTGACACAGCATGGTTTATAAAGCATTTGATCCTGACCATGTTCATCTATACTGACCACTGTCCTGTCTGTCTCTACCAGGGAAAAACTGCTCTCTGGCCAATGGGGGCTGCGAGGGGCAGTGTGGGGACTCACCTTGGGGTGTCCAGTGTTCATGTGCAGCCGGATGGCAGTTACAGCCCGATGGTCAGAGCTGCAGAGGTCAGAATTCTTTTGGCTCATCTTTACAAGTTCTCATTGGACTAACTTAACATTTACCATTTTCATCATTTTTAATGGGCATTTTGATGTACATTCACAGTGTTGTGAAACCATCAAACTATTTCCACAACTTTTTCATCATCCCAGACAGAAACTCTGTACCCATTAAGCAATAACTGTCCCCCTTCCCTGGTAAACTTTATTGATTTTCTACCTATGAATTTATCTGTTCTAGTACTATGTATTGGGCTTCCCTGGTGGCTCAGATGATAAAGTGTCTGCCTGCAATGTGGGAGACCTGGGTTCGATCCCTGGGTCAGGAAGATCCCCTGGAGAAGGAAATGGCAACCCACTCCAGTACTCTTGCCTAGAAAATCCCATGACAGGGGAGCCTGGTGGGCTACAGTCCATGGGGTTGCAAAGAGTCAGATACAACTGAGCAACTTCACTTTCACTTTCTTTCAGTACTATGTATAAGTGGAATCATACAGTCTTTGTCATTTTGTTTCTGGCTAATTTCACTTAGCTTGTCTTTAAGGTGCATTCATGTTGAAGAGATATCAGAATTTCCCTCCTCTTTTAAGGCCAAATAATATTCCATTGTATGCAGACAGTTTGTTCTTTGTATATGCAGGATCCACATCTGCAGATTCAACCAACGGCAGATTGAAGATACTGGGACGGGGGTGGTGTGGGGTGTGGGATTCTAGAAAGTTCCAAAAAGCAAAACTTGAATTTGCTGTCTGCTAGCAACTATTTACATTGTATTAGGGATTATGAGTACTCTAGAGATGACTTAAAGTATACGAGAGCATGTGCATAGGTTATATGCCAATACCAAACTATTTTATATAAGAGACGTAAGCATCCATGGATTTTGGTATTCTCTGGGGGTCCTGGAACCAATCCCCTGTGACCAAGAGATGACCATATGTCACATTTTGTTTATCCATGCATATGTTGATGCACACTTGGGTCATTTCCACCCTTTGGCTATTGTGGACAATGCTGCTGTAAACACTGGTGTGCAAACATTCGTTGAGTCCCTGCTTTCAATACTCTTGGGTATATAACAATAGGGGAACTGCTATGTCACATGATAAATTCTATGTTTAACTTTTGAGAAACCATCAAACTTTTCCATAGAGGCTGCACCATTTGACATTCCCACTAGCAATGCACATGGGTTCTGATTTCTGCACATCCTTGCAGCTCATTCTAAATTGGACTCTGGCTGGCTTGAGATGGGTCACGTCCCCAGGAATGCTGCACATCTAGGGTCTGTATATTAATGGTTCTGCTGCAATACACTCACATACATGGGAATCCTATGGACATGGGGATTTTCTATCCTAGGACTCTCACAGTCATCTCCACTTAATGCGTGCTCCATGAGCATCTGAAAAGTGGCCCCAAAGAACAAAAATATTTGAGATCGTTCCTCAGTCTTCACTAATTTCCAACTCTCTGTCATCAGATGTGGATGAGTGCTCGATGGCATACAGCCCCTGTGGCCAGCTATGTCTTAACACACGTGGCTCTTACTCCTGTGGGTGTATTCGAGGTTACCAGCTCCACAATGGCACTGACTGTCGAGTTACAGGTGAGTTTCAGGACCATAAACAAAGTGGAGGCCTTGCTCTATCCTTAGCAGCATTTAGGTAAGAGTGATATAGATGATTCACTTCAGAGTCTGGTATTAGAGATGACTCCTCTCTTTCCATAAAGAAACTGCTGTTATAATGTTAGTTGATCAGTTCTGAGTATCAGTTGCTATTGTGTGTCTGTAAAATGACTGGGCTTTCCAGGTGGCACTAGTGGTAAAGAGAAGGAAACACAAGAGACATGGGACATGGGTTCCATCTCTGGGTTGGAAAAAACCCCTAGAGGAGGGCATGGCAACCCACTCCAGTATTCTTGCCTGGAGAATCCCATGGACAGAGGAGCCTGGTGGGCTACATTCCCCTGGGTCACAAAGAGTTAGACATCACTGAAGTGGCTTAGCACACAAGCTTGTCTTTAAAATGATTTAGTTTTTCTGTAGGATCTACAGCTAGGTGCTCCAGAGACCGATTGCTGATCTTAGTTTGTCCTGTGCCACTTCCATGATAGGACACTTAATTTGGCTGTTGTCTATAAGGCCTGGAGAGGACCTCTGTCTAGGGGTGAGGGGCTGAATCTGAAATCAGGGAGAAAAGTTCCAAAGATTCATTTCAATGTGCTAGAGTTCAGAGGAGGAATTGAGGCTTCAGGTGGTCAAGAGGTCTCCTTCATCCAGACTTCAGAGATAAGTAGGTTTTGGCATGGGCCACTAGCCAACGTCTTTAGTTAAGGAGAATGGTATGAAAGGAAGTTTCATAGTCATGAGTCACCTTCTACTTCTTTTGCAGATGATGCCGTTAAAATTCTTATTGCAGCAGATAGAGAACTTGGTATCCTGGACCGAGGAACAGGCATCTATGAGACACTGATACCTGTAAAATCAAGGCCTATTTCTATTGCATATGATCTAGAGAGAAGGATGTACTTCTGGGTGGATGAAGTCTTAAATGTGTTTGTTCTTGGGAAGCCAAACCCTGTTTCTCTCTATCCAGGTATATTTCTTGATATTAAGAGCTCTAGCTTTTTTAAGCTACTTAAACATGGTGTGAGAAATATATGTTTATCTGGACATCTTCTGTGACTCACTTGTCATGAATCATGAGAGTACATAAAATCTTGATTTAAGTCTATGTAGCTTGCTTCTATGAAGAAGGCAATGGCACCCCACTCCAGTACTCTTGCCTGGAAAATCCCATGGACGGAGGAGCCTGGTAGGCTGCAGCCCATAGGGTCGCTAAGAGTCAGACAAGACTGAGCGACTTCACTTTCACTTTTCACTTTCATGCATTGGAGAAGGAAATGGCAACCCACTCCCATGTTCTTGCTTGGAGAATCCCAGGGACAGGGGAGCCTGGTGGGCTGCCATCTATGGGGTCGCACAGAGTCGGACAAAGCTGAAGTGACTTAGCAGTAGCAGTAGCAGCAGCTTGGTTCTATAGGAGCTTGGTAGAGCATAACCTGAGATGAGATTGTTAAGCAGTTTGGAAAGTACAGAGATGTGGGCTCAGGCCAAGGTTAGTCTCAGCTCCATCACTTGGTATATGACCCGGAGCAAGTTGTTAATTCCTTTGAACCACCATGTAAAAGATGAAGATAACAGCACTTGTCTCATTGGGTAAGTGTGGGGATTAAGGGGAAGAAGGGCTTAGCATAGTCCTGGATGTACAAAAATCCTCTGCTGGCAGTTAAGAGGTAGCATTCATCACAGCCTTCCTAGAAAAAATATCAAAAACTTTGATAATATTGTCCCAAACTGAGGTCACATTCTCCTGGATGTCTTGGTTATACTTCTAAGGCCTTTGTCTCTCCTTACTGCCCACTGTATACTGGGAATACCTCACACAGCAGTAGCTCTCATTCATTCCCTGTGTCCTGTTGGCCTCATTATGTGACTTGAGATCAGAAGGTGTAGAAAAATTTTGTCTGAGTCTCTTTTTTTCAAGGTGAGACGGGTATAGAAGAATACAGAAACATAACACTGTCTCTTGTAATCCCCAGAATTTAAAACCATCAACAGTATCTCTTTGGACTGGTTCACGGGGCAGTTGTACTGGGCTAGCAGCTTTGCCAGGGTCATCTGTGCTGGTTTAAGTGATGGCAGAGGCTACATCAGAATCTTGGAAAAGGATCTTGTGCCGGAGCAACTCATAGTGTTTCCTGCAAAGAAGTAAGTCGTGCTTTCTTCAGAATATATCCCAAAGTATTGGTTGTCTTAGGTATTTAAGTTGATAAGAGAGCAGGTCAACCTTTTCGACCTAGGTCTTATTTGCTCCAAAAAATTCTTAATTTTGAAGTCTAAATTGAATACCATAGAGCCAAACTTTTCAAAATCTAGTGAGTCTGAGAGCAGAAATCTCCAGGATTCTGACCAGTGGAATGATAAGAGGTCTATGCCAGCGATCAGGGCAGCCTGGCTTGTCAGAATCATACACGTGGCCTGGAGTGGATTCTCTAACCCTTGTGTCTTTGCTGATCTCAGGTACTTGTATTGGGTAAATCGAGGTGGGAAAGGCCTGAGGACTATCGAAACGGCAGGGATGGATGGCTCTGACAGGAAGGTGCTGGCGGTGGTCAACATGGAGGAACCCACAGGGCTGACACTGGACCATGTGGCTAGCAGACTCTACTGGATCAGTGAATACAAAGAGGTACCATGGATGGGTCAGGAGGAAAAGGTAAACCTGTTTAGTAGGGGTAAAGGGTTCTTTTGAGTACAGAGTTCTGTGTTGCATCAACTCAGTGAAGTACCTTCTGGCCATGAAAACTGAGAAAAGCCTACTGTCTTCAGATGGAACTGGACTGTATCAACACAGGTTGGGAGACTCTGTGACTTTCTTAAACTTTCTACAGTCAAACTCAGCACTGGAATTTCCTGGTTGTCTAGGTCATGTTCTGTGTGGTACCTGGGATATAAAACGTCTTAAAATGGCAAAAAACAAACAAACAAACGTGCAGTTACTTAAGTATCTCATTGTCTTCTCCCACATTTCTAGGTTTTCGTATTACAGGTCATGTTATCTTATTTTTGAAACCATCAAACTAAAAGACCAGTTGGACATGGGGGCTGAAAGCATAGGCCTGGGAGTCATATTTTTAAGCCTATTTCTTCCAGCTGTGATTTCTGGTTACTTAGGGTGCCTCTTTGAGCTCTTCTTGCCTTCTCTGGAAAGAGAGATAACGCCTGCCTTGGAAGGTGGTTGAGGAATATAGTAGAAGGATTTGGTACAATGTCTGATGCAGACACTAAGTCATAGTAGCTACATGTACAAGACTTGTGACCCTAATTGATACAAGAAGCAGCCCAATCCTCTGCCTTTGGCATTAACCTCTGCAGATCCCAAGATAACTTCATCTCTATCAAATTGATATCAAAACATGTTTAATTGGTGTCCAAGACACTGAGGTATGCTAAGATGGTCAGCCCTCTTGCTGCCACACTCTCAAGAGACCCTGTCACCCTTCAGTCCATAGAGACAGTGAACGTGGATGGCTCCGGGAGGCACACCTTTCCCAAGGTCTTCCTGGAAGATGACGACCCAGTGGGACTGGTGGTATTTGAGAACTCTTTCTTCTGGGCAAATAAACTACAGCTGTTTCGTACTTCACCCCACACCACAAAGGAGAGAGTGGTGCTGCTAAACGCTTCCGTATCCGCCTTCTTGGTACTCCACCAATCCCAACAGCCTAAAAGTAAGTCTCATCACTTGGTTTCAAAACACTTATGAATCAGAACTCACACTAAGTGGAAACCCACCCCCCCTCCAATTACTACCTCCATCTGTTGTTGGAACTTGCTATTTTGGGGCCGGGGAAATGTTCTGGGTATCGTTCCAGACGTACCCAGGACTTTTGAGTAAGATGAACAGAACGAAAATATCTGTTGGAAAACTTGTTCCAGGCACATACCTGGCTTTTATCTAACATAGCAACCAGAGTTTTAATACATAAAACATCTGAGTTTTAATACAAAAAATGGGGGATGTGCTATTCACAAAAGGGCTAGAGTAGCTTTCTCACTGACACATCAATTGATAACAGAAAATGGAACCAAGCTTGGCATCCTTCTTAGGAAGTCACATGTTTGTTGACTAGGAGTTAAAAGCTTGTTAATCTGAATTTGTCAGCTTCAACTCAGATTATACTTCTTCATGGTCCAAGAAACTAATTAAAGTGGAGAACTGGGAACCACTATTTACTTCCTATCAGCAAGCTAGACAGTTATTTTGCCTTAACTTGGAGGGGGAAGATACTGTTGGTTGAAGCTTTCTTTCTGCTGCTGTTAAGTCACTTCGATCGTGTCCGACTCTGTGAGACCCCATAGACGGCAGCCCACCAGGCTCCCCCGTCCCTGGGATTCTCCAGGCAAGAACACTGGAGTGGGTTGCCATTTCCTTCTCCAATGCATGAAAGTGAAAAGTGAAAGTGAAGTTGCTCAGTCGTATCTGACTCTTAGTGACCCCATGGACTGCAGCCTACCAGGCTCCTCCATCCATGGGATTTTCCAGGCAAGAGTACTGGAGTGGGATGCCATTGCCTTCTCCATGAAGATTTCTTAGCCTGAGCTTATTGTAGAGAGGTCACTGTCACCATCTGAAAGACAGGGGACCCCAGGAGTTTAAGGTCAGCATGCCTAACTTAGAGGGTGACAAATATATTGGGGTTCCTTTTAAAGCAAAAATGCCTTAACTCTTTTGAGTCTTAAGTTTTGAACTGGTTTGGATAAATCCATCTGAAATTGTGTCCGACCTGTTTTTACTTTAAAACAGGTAAATACCCAGCGTACGTTCCAGGTTCTTGCAGCCACTTGTGTCTCCTGTCCCCTGTCCATCCCAAAGGCTATAAGTGTGTTTGTCCAGAGGGGATGTATCTTT
Organism: Tragelaphus eurycerus; assembly: GCA_935064755.1. Classification (NCBI taxonomy): domain Eukaryota; kingdom Metazoa; phylum Chordata; class Mammalia; order Artiodactyla; family Bovidae; genus Tragelaphus; species Tragelaphus eurycerus. The sequence continues at coordinate 865,990 of CAKXYN010000034.1, read as the reverse complement.
TACCTTCCGGCACGTGTAGTGGTAAGGATGTTGGGTGAAGTGGGTTTGGCTCAAGAAGCCACATTCTGTGGTAGGTCTGGAAATAGTGTCACTTCTGTTTTTGAATTAATCACTTTTGTCCTGAAAGCATAAGAGTTGTGTTATCAAAAGACCTTGATTAGGTTTTTTATTATGTTAAAAATATACATAACAAAAGGTACCACTTTATTTTTAAGTGTAGTATTCAGTGGCATTAAGTATATTCACATTTTTGTGCAACCATCACCTCCCCACCTTGGTCTCCAGAACTTTTTCATCTCCCCAAACTGAAATTCTCTTCCTGTTAAACAATAATTCCTCATTCCCCTCTCCCGCCAACACCTGGCAATCACCGTTCTACTTCCTGTCTCTGAATCTGACTACTCTTGGTACCGCATCTAAGTAAAATGATACAGTATTTGTCCTTCTGTGACTGGCTTTTTTGACTTAACATTGTGTCTTAAAAGTTCATCCATGTTATAACATGTGCCAGAATTTCCTTTTTAAGGTAGAATAATATTCCATTGTATACAGATACTACATTTTGTTGATCCATTCATCTATCAATGGATATTTGGGTTCAGTAATTTTTAAAACAAGAAAAAATAGCTTATACTACTCAGTTTTACATGAAAGACTAATGACTAAGTTGGTATAAGAAAGAAACCCTCTATAGTCTCATGACTATAGTATTTTCTGACTCTTGTTGTAAGCAGAGTGTCTACATTAACATCTTTGAAACTGTGAAGGCTACATAATCGGTTGAACTGCTGCTAACTGCTAAGTCACTTCAGTCGTGTCCGACTCTGTGTGACCCCATAGACTGCCCAATTCCTTGAATTTTCCCTATAGAACAGTGAGGTTTTAAGAAGAATAAATGAAATAAATATGTTGATGCTCTAACTGCCTTTGTAGAAGGCAATTCACAATGGGTAGCCATGGAGCATGATTATGGTGTAATAAGCTGTTGTGCCAAACACAAATCTTAGCTTAAAATGTTTCTGAACCTTATACACAGTTAAGCACCCAGGTAACTTTTCTTTAGATAGGCAGCAGAGCTTAAAATTCTTTGTGTTGAAATGTGTGTGCTACAGGCAAGAATTTGATGACGTTACTCAATCAAACAGTAACGCTGAGGCCCTAATCCTCAGGATTCTATGTTAATCTTTTTGCAGAAATTTAAAGGCCTTGGTGCCTTGGGGAGACTGAGCAGCGCTTTCATTTGCCCAAATGACTTCCTTCTCTAAGGAAGCCAAGGCATTCATGTTGTGCGTACGTGCTTCAGAAGCAAACTTTATAATATTCTAGAATTCTAGGGAAGCCTCAACTTGAGAGGGCAATGTTGTTTTAGAGGGAGGCGTGGGGCTTTTCTGACAAATGCTCAAACAGTACATCTTTCTTTTTCTTCGGTAGAGTTAAAACTAGTGTTTTCCTCCGGCAAACGTCTCTACTTGTTGAAAGTTGGTTTTATGGGAACTGCTATAGAGAGAAGTCTACTTCAAGAGCATCCAAGGAATATCTACTTGCTGGATATTGACTGGAAAAGAAACCTCAGCTACTGGACAGATACCCAGGGACATCTGTTTCACTCAACTGGCTACCTGGGGGACAAGCAAGAGATTTGGACAGAACGTACAGGTAGCGTGGGTTGGTTATTTTGAATTTTTTCCTTTACTTTCTGGCTCTAGATTTAAGTAGGCTCTCAAACATCTCCCAAACCCTATCTGTCTCTGACCTGAATCAAGCTTAATACCAAAGAGTGGTTCTTAACTAATTTAAATATTAAGTGTCTGTGATTTACCCTTGTTCTTATGAAGGGTGTTGCAGACTCTTAAAAGGCTACCATGATTTGGAAAATACTGAGGTCAGTGATAAGGGTTTTAAAATTTTATGTTTCTGGCCTTACATCTGGATAGGATGGAAACACACCTTAAATACTTCAACTTTGCATTGCAGATTTTTCTTACACTAATTTAGAAGCAATTTGCAATGCAGATTTCAGAGAGAACTAGCAAGATATTTTCTTAATTTGATAATATATGCTTTCTCTCCCCTCCCACACTCCTACATGGCATACCCCACCCTTAGCTCCCTGTACTCAGCCTAAATGAAAATATCTGCTTTATAAAAGTAAACTGAGAGGTGAGTTCCAGGGTGAGTAATCTGATTCCTGAATGCCTGTACTGTGGGTATTCTAAGTGCCAAGGAACTGCTTTACTATATGAAGTGCTGTATTGGAATCCATGTTCCGGAGACACCCTTCAGATCAGTGGCTGATGTCTTAATCCTTATGGAACTGGAATGGCATCAGACATTTTTTTTTCCTTTGTTTAGGACACAGTTTGTATTGCAGAATTCCTTGGTGTGGGGGGAAGAAGCACATGTCTGGTGTCACAAGTATTGAGGTATAGTAAAGGGCTTCCCAGGTGGCACAGTGGTAAAGAATCCCCCTGCCAATGCAGGAGACACAAGAGACGTAAGTACAATCCCTGGGTTGTGACGATCCCCTGGGAAGATCCCCTGGATGGCAACCCACTCCCATATTCTTGCCTTGGAAATCCCATGGACAGAGGAGCCTAGCAGGCTACAGTCTGTGGGGTCACAAAGAGTCAGACATGACTGAGTGACTGAGCGCACACACACACAAAAAGGAGACACACAGAAGTGTTTTCCTATACAGTTAACTGGGAAGTGTGACATAGCCAGGCAGGCCTTTTCTGGGTAGTGATCAGCTTGACCTCTGCTCTCAAGGCCAGTTTGCAGGATCTCAGGGCCTCCTGACAACCCTTGGGTCTGCACCTTTCACCTTATTTTTACATCAGCGTGTACACGTCTCTTGTGTCTCCTGCATTGGCAGGGGGATTCCTTACCGCTGTGCCACCTGGGAAGCCCTTTACTATACCTCAATACTTGTGACACCTGCATGTGTTTCTTCCCCCCACACCAAGCAATTCTGCAACACAAACTGAGTGTCCTAAACAAAGAAAAAAAAAAAAAAATTGCCTGAGGCAATTCCAGTTCTTTAAGGATCAAGACATCAGCCACTGATCTGAAGGGTGTCTCGGGAACATGGATTCCAACTCAATGGACATGAGTTTGCGTAAACTCTGGGAGTTGGCGATGGACAGGGATGCCTGGCGTGCTGCTGGCCATGGGGTTGCAAAGTCGGACACGCCTGAGTGACTGAACTGAACTGAACTGCACTGACATCTGTGTTGTTTTCTCTTGGGTGTGTTAATCTTGTCCTCAGACTAAAACTTGAGGCTAGAAAAAACAGATGAAGTTCTGAATCAAAAATGGGAGGGCTTCAAAGTTCCACTTTAAGAAAGAGTGCATGTTTTTAAGAACTGGTGTAGAATCATTCTGAGGGCATTCTGTGATGCTGGCATGCAGGATTTTTGTGGTTACATCTGACTCCAGAGGAAAGCATGTATTTTCTGCAGAAGGCAGAGCCCAATGAGGCCAAGAGAAACAGAACCCCATGGGGCCAGTGTGTTCTCAGGAAGTTGCCAGTCTTCCTAAGCTATCCAACTTACAAAAGACATGCAGTGCATGTCTACCTTGCCTAGGGGTTGTCAAGGATCAGGGGAGCGCATACTGACAGACAAGAAACCAGAGTAGGCATGATGGGACCCTCGTGCAAACAAGGTGTGTAGGTTTCTAGGGAATAATCTTTGCATCCTGAAATTGTCCGCCTTCATCCCTGGCCCAGAGTTTAAGACAGAATGAGAACATATTTGAATGTCCTTCCTAATGAGAGCGACTTGTCCTCCTTACAGTCTGCTCAGCGAATGTGGACATTCCAACTGGGAACTTGTACTGGCTGCCCTGCGACAGAAGTGCTATTCAGAGGACGAGACTAGCTGGCCCAGACACCCATACCTTGTACAAAACGGGCAGCGTTATACTGCATCTCCTTCTTGACTGGCCAAGGAGGCTGCTCTACTGGGTGGAAAGTGGGGAACCCTTGAAAAGTATGACCCTTGATGGCAAAAGCATCCAGACAGTCTGGAGAGGCACCTGGACAGCAGACACCCACATAACCTTAGATCTTGGCTCTTCCAGCATCCTCTGGACCACCAAAGGGTTAGGTAAGTGCTGCATAACCAGTGAGGTTGGAAGAGGCTTGAGGGGCTGAATGAGAGTCTTCTTTTTAGTAGTAATGACACCATTTTTAGAACTAGTTAGATATAGCCTCAAACTTTGATTTTCATAGTTAAAGCTTGGGCATGAATCACTGACCTCAAACTCTATTCTCATCTATGAGTCTAAATTTATGGTTGAAGAAATAGAAAACTTCAGAAATAGCGTACTTAATTTTTAACACGGCAAAAAGCTATTTGTTTCTACTTCTGTAAGAAGTAATGGAATGAAACTTCCATTATAAACAAAATACAGATACTTTGGTTATAATCTGACAGCAGGTACATATTACACCTTCGTAGCTGAATGTGATAGTCTACTCACCCAGAAGTCTCAAGGATGGCCTGACAGCACTGTGCTGATGACTGGGGTTCTAAGACTGTGGTGGTCAAGTCACATCTGATATTCCCATGCAGCACCCCTCACTTTTCTGGAGCTTTAAACACTCCTTGGATTATCTTTAACTATAGAACTAAAACTTACAAAACTTCATAGACGAATCTGTGCATATTTTCAGTGTGAGGTCATTGAAATTTTCAATCCAATGTGGCCCTTGCCTCCTTGCTGTCATAGGTTACTTGTTCTGTATCAGCTTGTAAGGACTTGACTCTTCCTTAGGGTTGCAAAGTCTGAGTCTCCTAAAAATAGAACCTATACTTTGAACGAGACTTGGAGTGATGGCATGATTGCGGCCCATGAGCCCTACCTACTGACTCTGAACAGAACAGCTCTCGTGCTGTGGAACAGGAGGAAGCCAGAGCCCTTCTCAGTGTCAAAAGAGGCCTACGTCCAGAAGATGATCATCTTGGCCGAGAACGTGGAGGTTCCAGGCAAGTCTTCCCGTGGGGGTTTTCTTAGAGATCCATGTTACGTGGCTCTCCTTGGTGTGTTTCCTACAAGAAATTCCCGGGTATCTTCCAATCTGTGTCAGCAGTGGTCCCACCCCACAGTTTGGCAGGCCTTCTGCCTAACTTGTCCTTGTACTGAAACTTGTTCAAGTAAGAATCTAACACGTTTCTCAAAGTTGCTGAACGACACCAGTTCCTGAGTAATACTCCAAGGGGGTGCACACCTAGCCCCTTTTGGGGATCATCTTTCATGTTAGCATGTTGAAGCTCTTAGTTTGGCAGTAAAGAGATCCATTTAACTTGCTCTAAACAGGTTTCCTGGACTACCCAGGTGGCATACCACTAAAGAATCTGCCTGCCAATTCGTGAGACCCAGGTTTAATTCCTGGGTCAGGAAGATCCCTTGGAGAAAGAAATAACAATCCACTCTAGTATTGTGGCCTGGAAAATTCCATGAACAGCAGAGTGTGGTGGACTACAGTCCATGGGGTCGTAAAAAATGGGACACAACAGAGCACCAAGGCATGCAAATCAGTTTCCCAAGCTGGCTTTTTTTTTTTTTCAAACCGAGGAAGCCCCTTTCTCATAGCAGTGACATCTTGCAGGGGATCCTCTGTGAAGCTGCTCTGGGTCCTGGTTACCAGGGGAAGCAGCTCTTCTGTTAAAGCTGTGCCTTGATCATTCAGATTAATCTGCTTAAAGCTGGCTTAACTATTTTCATATAAACCTTTGGGATGCTGCCAAAAAATCTGATTTCAGATCTTGAGGCAGAAGAAGTCTTATCACAGGATTCAGGGGGCTTTCTTGGCGGAAGCGGCTGGAAGCCCAGAGGAAGAGTAGAAACAGAGATGCACAGACCTGTTCCTCCTCCTATGTACCTGCCCCTAGAGGTCTTTCATCTCCCCCTGCAGTCTAAGCTATTGTTTCCTGATCCACTTGTTTGACCAGATTTTCAAGGCTAAGAACCATTAGGCTTAGGAATATGTTTCCTAGGTGGTAAAATGTGTTAACAAGAGGTTAACTCTTAGAAAAAAAAAATCCAATTTTGATTATTCTACTAGCATATCCATTAGGTTTCTGTGACAGGTGCTGAAGAATACTAACTGGTAACTTCTGGAAGTGCCTAACTCAGATATCTCACCGTGAAACTGAAGTCCTGTCTTCAGAAACTTACTTTATTCTGCATGCCTAGAATATAGCATCGGGTAGTGGAAAAAATTATAGGCCTGAAAGGAAAAAACAATTTCCCCCAATTCAAAACCATGAGATAATGGGCCAACACACCACACACATGGTCTAAAGATCCAGGGTCTTTACTCTTTCTTTCTACAAGGTAGACAAACATAGCTACCTGGCCATGATGTGGATTTGGGGGAGCGGGGCGGTAGAAGCCTGTCTCCACTGCTGACGCCTGATGGTCTCACCTGCTGACACCCTGCTGGTTCTAGATCCTGAGGTCGAAGGAGCAGCAGCCCCCAGCCCTCCTCCTCCACCCCCGCCACCCCCTGTCCTCTGCACCCGATCTTCTGTGCCCTGTCGGGATGGGCTGGAGTGCATCTCCCGGGGGTACCTCTGTGATGGCAAGCAAGACTGCGGGGACGGCTCGGATGAGGAGAACTGCTCCCGCTTCTGCAACAAACCAGGTGTGTCACCACCTCATGGTCCTGTCCCAGGCATGCTGACTCTGCCTCGGAAGCATGCTATGAATTGCTGGAGCGTTCACTACAATCACACTTGCTTTCCCTATACATTTTCATAGATTACATAGCCTGTCAGAACACAGACTGTCTGATTGCTCATTTTATCACATTTAAGTCCACAGTGTGTTGCCAGGTATAATTTGACTATTGTTTCCTTCCTTCCTCAAATTTGCCTACGTATTCCAATAGCTGTCTTTATACTGGCATCAGTTCAGTTCAGTCACTCAGTCATGTCCGACTCTTTGCTACCCCATGAATTTCAGCATGCAAGGCCTCCCTGTCCATCACCAACTCGCGGAGTTCACTCAAACTCACATCCATCGAGTCGGTGGTGCCATCCAGCCATCTCATACTCTGTCATCCCCTTCTCCTCCTGCCCCAATCCCTCCCAGCATCAGAGTCTTTTCCAATGAGTCAATTCTTCGCTTGAGGTGGCCAAAGTACTGGAGTTTCAGCTTTAGCATCATTCCTTCCAAAGAAATCCCAGGGCTGATCTCCTTTAGAATGGACTGGTTGGATCTCCTTCAAGTCCAAGGGACTCTCAAGAGTCTTCTCCAACACCACAGTTCAAAAGCATCAATTCTTCGGCGCTCAGCCTTCTTCACAGTCCAACTCTCACATCCATAAATGACTACTGGAAAAACCATAGGCTTGACTAGATGGACCTTTGCTGGCAAAGTGATGTCTCTGCTTTTGAATATGCTACCTAGGTTGGTCATAACTTTTCTTCCAAGGAGTAAGCATCTTTTAATTTCATGGCTGCAGTCACCATCTGCAGTGATTTTGGAGCCCAGAAAAATAAAGTCTGACACTATTTCCACTGTTTCCCCATCTATTTCCCATGAAGTGATGGGACCAGATGCCATGATCTTCGTTTTCTGAATGTTGAGCTTTAAGTCAACTTTTTCACTCTCCTCTTTCACTTTCATCAACAGGCTTTTTAGTTCTTCTTCCCTCTCTGCCATAAGGGTAGTGTTATCTGCATATCTGAGGTTATTGATATTTCTCCTGGCAGTCTTGACTCCAGCCTGTGCTTCTTCCAGCCCAGCGTTTCTCATGATGTATTCTGCATAGAAGTTAAATAAGCAGGGTGACAATATACAGCCTTGACGTACTCCTTTTCCTACTTGGAACCAGTCTGTTGTTCCATGTCCAGTTCTAACTGTTGCTTCCTGACCTGCATATAGGTTTCTCAAGAGGCAGGTCAGGTGGTCTGGTATTCCCATCTCTTTCAGAATTTTCCACAGTTTATTGTGATCCACACAGTCAAAGGCTTTGGCATAGTCAAGAAAGCAGAAATAGATGTTTTTCTGGAACTCTCTTGCTTTTTCGATGATCCAGCGGATGTTGGCAATTTGATCTCTGGTTACTCTGCCTTTTCTCAAACCAGCTTGAACATCAGGAAGTTCATGGTTCACGTATTGCTGAAGCCTGGCTTGGAGAATTTTGAGCATTACTTTACTAGCGTGTGAGATGAGTGCAATTGTGCGGTAGTTTGAGCATTCTTTGGCATTGCCTTTTTTTGAGATTGGAATGAAAACTGACCTTTTCCAGTCCTGTGGCCACTGCTGAGTTTTCCAAATTTGCTGGCATACTCAGTGCAGCACTTTCACAGCATCATCTTTCAGGATTTGGAATAGCTCAACTGGCATTCCATCACCTCCACTAGCTTTGTTCCTAGTGATGCTTTCTAAGGCCCACTTGACTTCACATTCCAGGATGTCTGGCTCTAGGTCAGTTATCACACCATCATGATTATCTTGGTCATGAAGATCTTTTTGTACAGTTCTTCTGTGTATTCTTGCCACCTCTTCTTAATATCTTCTGCTTCTGTTAGGTCCATACCATTTCTGTCCTGTATCGAGTCCATTTTTGCATGAAATGTTCCCTTGGTATCTCTGATTTTCTTGAAGAGATCTCTAGCCTTTCCCATTCTGTTGTTTTCCTCTATTTCTTTGCATTGATCGCTGAAGAAGGCTTTCCTATCTCTTCTTGCTATTCTTTGGAACTCTGCATTCAGATGCTTATATCTTTCCTTTTCTCCTTTGCTTTTTGCTTCTCTTCTTTTCACAGCTATTTGTAAGGCCTCCCCAGACAGCCATTTTGCTGTTTTGCATTTCTTTTCCATGGGGATGGTCTTGATCCCTGTCACCTGTACAATGTCACGAACCTCAGTCCATAGTTCATCAGGCACTCTATCTATCAGATCTAGGCCCTTAAATCTACTTCTCACTTCCACTGTATAATCATAAGGGATTTGATTTAGGTCATACCTGAATGGTCTAGTGGTTTTCCCTACTTTCTTCAATTTCAGTCTGAATTTGGCAATAAGGAGTTCATGATCTGAGCCATAGTCAGCTCCCGGTCTTGTTTTTGATGACTGTATAGAGCTTCTGCATCTTTGGCTGCAAAGAATATAATCAATCTCATTTTGGTGTTGACCATCTGGTGATGTCCATGTGTAGAGTCTTCTCTTGTGTTGTTGGTGTTTGCTGTGACCAGTGCATTTTCTTGGCAAAACTCTATTAGTCTTTGCCCTGCCTCATTCCGTATTCCAAGACCAAATTTGCCTGTTACTCCAGGTGTTTCTTGACTTCTTACTTTTGCATTCCAGTCCCCTATAATGAAAAGGACATCTTTTTTGGGGGGTGTTAGTTCTAAAAGGTCTTGTAGGTCTTCATAGAACCATTCAACTTCAGCTTCTTCAGCATTACTGGTTGGGGCATAGCCTTGGATTACTGTGATACTGAATGGTTTGCCTTGGAAATGAACAGAGATCATTCTGTCGTTTGTGAGATTGCATCCAAGTACTGCATTTCGGACTCTTTCGTTGACCATGATGGCCACTCCATTTCTTCTGAGGGATTCCTGCCTGCAGTAGTAGATATAAAGGTCATCTGAGTTAAATTCACCCATTCCAGTCCACTTGAGTTCGCTGATTCCTAGAATGTCGACGTTCACTCTTGCCATCTCTTGTTTGACTACTTCCAATTTGCCTTGATTCATGGACCTGACATTCCAGGTTCCTATGCAATATTGCTCTTTACAGCATCGGACCTTGCTTCTATCTCCAGTCACATCCACAACTGGGTATTGTTTTTGCTTTGGCTCCATCCCTTCATTCCTTCTGGAGTTATTTCTCCACTAATCTCCAGTAGCATATTGGATACCTACTGACCTGGGGAGTTCCTCTTTCAGTATCCTATCATTTTGCCTTTTCATACTGTTCATGGGGTTCTCAAGGCAAGAATACTGAAGTGGTTTGCCATTCCCTTCTCAAGTGGACCACATTCTGTCAGACCTCTCCACCATTACCTGCCTGTCTTGGGTGGCCCCACAGGGCATGGCTTAGTTTCATTAAGTTAGACAAGGCTGTGGTCCTGGTGTGATTAGATTGACTAGTTTTCTGTGATTATGGTTTCAGTGTGTCTGCCTTCTGATGCCCTCTTGCAACACCTACCATCTTACTTGGGTTTCTCTTACCTTGGTTGGATGTGGGGTACCTCTTCACAGCTGCTCCAGCAAAGTGCAGCCACTGCTCCTTACCTTGGACAAGCGGTATCTCCTCACTGATTCCTCTCAGCCCTCCTACACACGTGCAGCCACTGCTCGTTGGACGTGGGGTTATATTGGCATAGAGTGACGTAAATGGATTACTTATAACTGACTTGGTCGTATTTTAACAAGTTCAAGTAACCAAACCAATATGAAGCCTTAGTATTTCAAGGACCTAGTACAGCTTAATTAACCTTGCTGCTGCTGCTGCGTCGCTTCAGTCGTGTCCGACTCTGTGCGACCCCATAGGTGGCAGCCCACCAGGCTCCCCCGTCCCTGGGATTCTATTAAAGCTCACTTATGGATCAATTAATATATAGAACTCAGGGGACTTCTCTGGTGGTCCAGTGATTAAGCCTCCACCTTCTAATGCAGAGGATCTGGGTTTGATCTCTGGTCAGGGAACTAGATCCCACATGCTATAACTAAGAGCATGCTACAGTTAAAGATTCCACATGCCTCAACAAAGATCAAAGATCCAATGTGCTGCAACTAAGACCCAGCACAGCCAAATAAATAAAAAATTAAAAAATATGTATTTATAGAACTTAAACGGGCTTTCCAGGTGGCACTAGTGGTAAAGAATCCCCCTGCTCAGGCAGGAGACATAAGAGACGTGGGTTCAGTCAATTCCTGGGTTGAGAAGATCCCTTGGAGGAGTGGATGGCAAGTCACTCCAGTATTCTTGCCTGGAGAATCTCATAGATTGAGAAGACAGGTGGGCTACAGTCCATAGGGTCACAAAGAGTCAGATACGACTGAAGCAAGTTAGCATGCACACACAACTCAAGATTAGTCTACCTACCCCTCGAACTCCAGAATGAGGGTGAGTTAATCTAGTAATAAAACTTCAGTTTGATGAACATATATGGTCCTTGCTTTTGACTTGTTCCATGGAAGGGGTCTTCCAGTGTCTGGATGGAAACAAGTGCATCGAGGAGAAATATCACTGTGACGGAGCCCAGCAGTGCTTGGATGGCTCTGATGAGCTGGGCTGCTGGAAGCCCGTTGAAGACTGCTCTCTGCGCTGTGACAACAAGACCCGCTGTATCCCCAAGAGCTGGCTGTGTGATGGCCACCCCGACTGTTCTGACGGAAAAGATGAACAAGGATGTAGTAAGTTCCATGGAAGTTACTTGAAGTATTTCGAACTACACTGTAGTCAGTTCTCCTTATTTGTGGGAGTTATGTTCTATAAAGCTGACATGAACACTGAATTAGAGGATATTGCATCATTGCTCCTGGAAAATATACAGGGTGAGGTTTCTTAGAGTCTCTGGTCACATTTTTGTCAACTGATCAATATAGAACCTTTTTAAAATGTGTGTTTCTGTTTAAAGATGACTTATCATGTATTGTTGACCCAGTAATATCCAGCAGCACCAAAACTCATGCAGAATAGAGCTTATTGAATGCATGTATATTTTCCCATAAGATACACTGTAGACTCCTTACCCTTAGGAGCACCAAACAGCACTTCAGCACTGTATTTGGGGTCATTTTAGATAGAAAAATCACTGTTGCCGCTGCTGCTAAGTCACTTCAGTTGTGTCTGACTCTGTGCGACCCCATAGACGGCAGCCCACCAGGCTCCCCCGTCCCTGGGATTCTCCAGGCAAGAACACTGGAGTGGGTTGTCATTTCCTTCTCCAATGCATGAAAGTGAAAAGTGAAAGTGAAGTCACTCAGTCATGTCCGACTCTTTGTGACCCCATGGACTGCAGCCTACCAGGCTCCTTGGTCCATGGGATTTTCCAGGCAAAAGTACTGGAGTGGGTTGCCATTGCCTTCTAGAAAGTAAAAAAATAAAAAAAGGTCCTAAATGATTGCAAGACATCCCTGATGGCTTAGTGGTAAAGAATCTGCCTACCAATGCAGGAGATGCAGGTTTGATCCCTGGGTTGGGGAGATCCCCTAGAGGAGGAAATGGCAACCCACTCTACTATTCTTGCCTGGAAAATTCCATGGACAGAGGAACCTGGTGGGTGACAATCCATGGGGGTCACAAAGAGTCAGACATAACTTACTGGACTAAACAACAAAAAGGATTACAAAAAGGATACTTCTTTTAGTCTGAGAATGAAAACTTGAGGTCAAAATGGTGCCTTTTCAGCCTCAATTGGAAAGGTGTGTTGGGGCAACTCACATTAGGGTCCCAGGCAAGAATCCTGCTCTCCTGCCTGTCCCAGTATCCTCCTATGTGTCCTCCCATCCCTGTCCCCCAGCCCTCGTCCTCCAGGACAGGAGGATTTTCTAGGCTAGCTTATAGGCCCTTTCTGCCCTAACACTCTGCTTGAACCACCTACCCGCCCTAACCCCTGCTGGGCCTTAATTCCTAAGGTGACAGGAGAAGACTGGGAGTCTTCAAACCATTTTATTTGCCATCAGATTGCTTCTTCTCCATCTGGCTGAGTTGTTACCTAAAGCTTTGTTTTTCAGTTCATGAAAAATGCAGCCCATCTGAATTTAAATGTGAGAATGGCCAATGTGTATCTTCTTCCCTGCGTTGCGATGGGAACCGCGATTGTCTGGACCACTCGGATGAAGAGGGCTGTCCTGCCTGGTCCCTGCCATGCCTGTCAGGGGAGGTGAAGTGCCCGAGGAGTGGGGAGTGTGTATTGGCAGAGTGGATATGTGACCATGACTTAGACTGCAAAGATGGAACTGACGAGAAGGTAGCACACTCTTCCTTCAAAACAAACACAGTAGACTTCTAATCACAACAGTAACATGTGCTTCCTCACTAGAAAACTTGGGAAAATGTACGAACAGAGGTCTCCCACAATCTCTGCCCAGAAAGCCACCTGTAACTGCATCAAAGTCTCCAAAGTGTTAAGATCCTCTGGTTGAAAGTTAAACTTGTAAGATCTTTATTGGAGGAGCTTTGCAAATATTAGGTCTTGATGGTCATAGCTTGAATGTCTTGTTTAGAGAGATGCTTTGAAGCTCTGCCTAACCAATTCCCATAACATACACTGTTGCTTCTGCATTGTGTGAGATGCAGCCCAATTTTGAACCTACTGCTCACTTTTGACCTTAAGAAAGCAGCTCTGTGGTGATGTTCTATTTTCTCATCAATAGAATGGGTAGTGTCTGCTGGGCTGAAACTATATCTCAAGGTGCTGCTGTATCATAGGTGCACAGATCTGAAATACCCTTCTCCCTGCACCAGTTCTAAGAATCCCAGTCAGATTAGGTACAAATGCTGGAGTGTGCATTAGAAATGATGGGAATTCTAAGAAGAGTTTCTAGAGCAGATTCTTTTGCTTATGCTTTAAAAAAATTTTTTTTTAATTTTTAATTGGAGGATGATTGCTTTACAATATTGTATTGGTTTCTGCAATATATCAATGTAAATCAGTCATAGGTTCTTTTTTTATATAGTTTTTTCTTAATATATATATTTTTTTGAAGTATAGTTGACCTACAATGTTTCAGATGCATAGCAAGGTGATTCAGTTATATATATACCCATATATTATTTTTTAGATTATTTTCTATTATAGGTTATTACAAGATATTAACTACAGTTCCCTATGCTATATAGTAAATCTTTGTTGCTTGTTGCATATCTTTTTTTTTTTTCATTCGAAATACAGCATTCTACTCATATTAAGTCAAATAAGTGGAATCAAAATGTCATGAATTTTTTAGTTAGGCAAAAATTCATAAGTTTTCTAAAATATATATATATATATATAGTGTGTGTGTATTATGGCTCAGACAGTAAAGAATCTGCCTGCAATGCAGGAGACTCAAATTCAGTCCCTGGGTCGGGAAGATCCCCTGGAGAAGGAAATGGCAACCCACTCCAGTATTATTGCCTGGAGAATTCCATGGACAGAGGAGCCTGACAGGCTACAGTCCATGGGGTCACAAAGAGTCAGACACAACTGAGTGACTAGCACTTTCACTTTTATACATACTATACACACACACACACACACACACACAAGCTTTTCTACTGTGCTTGATAAAGGCTTGAGAAAGAATGTTTAAAAAAAAGAAAAGATGGAGAAATTGAGAAATTGAAAAACATAAACTAAATGAAAACCATTGAATATGAAATAGAAAAAGTGAACCAAACTACGTAAACAATCATCATAAGGTCTAGTTGTTTTTAAACAAGTTGTAGATTCTTAAACAAATTAAGACTTTCTGGCTGGTCAGTTTACAGAATAAGGTATCTCCTTCCCACTTTCCCATCCACGTTGGTATCACCCACAATTCCTTGTCTGAACTCCAACTGATGAAGGCGTTGCTTATCATCCACATCTCTGGCCCCATTGCAGAGGGGACTTGAGGGTACTCTCATAACCCAGAGAGAACGGGTTCTCAGAGCCCCTTCCTGGGCTCTGAACCTGGGTGTTGTTGACAGAGTCGCTTACTGTCTCCTCAGGACTGTGACCCCAAGGAGCTTCGCTGTGGCTCCAGGCAGTGGCGGTGTGCCAGTGGGGAGCAGTGCGTGCCCGAGCCCTGGCGCTGTGATGGGCAGAGTGACTGTGGGGACGGCAGCGATGAGACGGGATGTAAGTACAGGGCGAGGAGGCGGGCGGCCTCCGAGGGGCGCAGCTTCTCGGGAACCCAGCTCAGTGAGCAAATGCTATGGGCCCGAAATCCATCCCTCGGTGGGGATGGAGGTCTTGATTGTACACCCAAGAGCCTTGCTGTGGGAGGGATATGTGGCAGAGGGTTTGACTATAAAGGCAGAAAGTCGTTCTCCAGGCCCCCCGGAGAAGTGTGGGAGCTCCGAGTTCCAGTGTCACCCCTCCGCCTGCTTGGACCTCAGCCTGGTGTGTGACGGGAAGCGAGACTGTGCCGATGGCTCTGATGAGGGCGGCCAGTGCTCGTCGTCCGCCTGCCGCCAGGGACAGTGTTTCCACAGCTGCTACCCGTCCCCGCACGGACCTGTGAGTGGCTTCTGTTTCTGTGCTCTGGCGGCTGGAGACTCGGTGTGGGGAGAGGGGGTCATCCGCAGCCGGGCTGTCTGCTCCCTGTGCGAGTCTTCCACGGCGGAGCTGCCCTGAGCCCTCCTCCCACGTGGCCCTGCTTGAGGCTTTCTGCCCAGTCCTGTCTAGCTTCCTTTCCCCTCTCCGTCTTCTGGAACCCTGCTTCCCAGCTCCAGAAACTCCCCTACTGCGACATTCACAGTGAGGCAAAGTCGGGGGGGGGGGGGGGGTTGTCCCAAGAGTCAAGTAACTCCCCACCATGCTGCAGCTCAGGAAACTAAGTACCTGCGAGGAAGTCCTTTCTGTGTGAGTATTTAGAATATGACTTGCCCTTCAGTCAAGAACTGTCCCTGTTCTGGTCTGGCATTACTAGTTGGCTGAACATGGTGAACTTGTGGAAGTGGAAGAAAACCATGCTGATGTCTGGTCCTGTTGGCAAACAACCAGTTCAGTGAAATCTAGGGGTCTCTTCACTTAAACAGATTCTGATGGAGTCCTAGGTAGCCTGGGCTGAGATGGACATCTTTGTTAACTTGGGACACCTGGGGGTGGCAAGGGTGTGGGGCAAGCGGCAGGAGATGGAGAGAGTGACTGCATTCAGAATGGAGTTGGTTCAAAGAACAGTTTGAGTTGCTGACATGGAGCATATCGCCGTGTGCTTTTTATATCAAAGCTGAGGTCCTTTTTTTTTTTTTTTTCAACTGTGTATCTTGCCTTTAGAAAGTCTTTATGTTTTCCGACCTCTGTCAGGTATGTGCTTGTGAGCGAGGCTTTGAGCTGAAAAGCAGTGGCCAGATCTGTGAGGACGTGGATGAATGCCGGAGGCGGGGTGGTCACCCCTGCAGTCAGACCTGTGTCAACACAAAGGGCTCCTACACCTGCGCCTGTCACCCTGGCTACTCACTGGAGCCTGATGGCCATACCTGTAAAGCAACAGGTAAATGGAGCTGGAAATGTCTCCTCAACTGTAGGTTGAGAGCTGGAGGTCCTATGACATCCAGGAATACCAGTGCAAATCTCTTTCTCAGGTCTTAAGTGTTTGGGCCTGCTTTATTTGTCTTCAGAACAAGACAGGCACAGTTCCAAAGCCTCCTTTTTATACTTTGTATTTTATACCTTGAATTTGAATCTGAAAGTATCTACAAATAAGGCGTTATTATAACAAACCCATAAGTTAAACCTCTGTAACCATGGGTTAGCCTTACCTGAAGTTAGAATAAACATCTAAAGACCAGACAAGCCCTTCTTTCCTATCCACCTAACACCAAATACTTAGTTATAAATGTGGTTTTCAGTTTAGGCTAATTATGCTTTTATTCTAAGTATCTTTAAACCATGTTTTAGCTTAACCATTACATCAAGGGAAGAACTACTTAGATGCCAGTGAGCTGGTACCACAGCCTGTCAATGAGAAAGTAGAAAGTACTTTGTCCTCTGATTCCTTAGCCAGTGCTGGGCTCACAGATCAAACTCCTTAAGGCCACGTTGAAAGCAGTTCTTTTTTGACAGGTACTGAACCAGTCCTGCTTGTGGCAGTCCAGTTTAAACTACTCCTCTATGGGATGCGGAGCTTGAAAGAAGATATTCTGGCAACTACAGACAAGAACCTGATTATTTTCTCTATCGACTATGATTTAGTGGATCAGAAAGTCTTCTGGACTGATCTCGGGGCCCAGAGTATTCAGTGGATAAGCATGGACATGAAGAAGAAAGGGACTATGGTGAAAGGTTTGTCCCCTTATAAGAGGCTCTCATCTTGCCCTTACTAATTACACATAGCATGAAAGATAGGATGAGTGGCCATGAACTTTCTAAACATTGGTTTATATCTCCTTAACTACAAGTAGTTGAGTCTTGCTATTATTAATAGTTAGAAATAAGTTGCCATCTCTGTTGATACAGAGTTAGTCAAACTATCAGCCAGTGACCATTACTCATAATGGTCATCTTCTGCAAATAGTATCTTGGAGCATTTAAAAGACTGCTCTGATGGAGATGCACATATCAGTTGGAAAATGAATTAACGTGGCATGCAAGTCTGAGGTCTGTGAGCTTCAACCTTCTGAAAAGCTGTAATTTAAGTACACATGATGAATAGTTTCCTCTCCTCAGGGATAAAAGCAGACTGCATAGCAGTTGACTGGATCGGGAGGAATCTCTATTGGACAGATGGGACAGCTGGTCAGATTTTGGCAATTCAGTTAACTGCAATTTGGAGAGGAAAATCTGAGTACACGGTTGTCCTGGACAATGACTTGAACCAACCACGGTCTTTGGCTTTAGATCCCCTAAATGGGTGAGTCCGGGTGTTACAAGGCCTGGTCAAGTCTGTCAGGTCTGTCCCTCCTTATCTCCACTTTGGTTGTGTTCCCTCAACACAGAAGGAATGAATAGAAACCTTATTTGACTTGACTTTGGATCTTATGATGTGAGTCAACCATACCATAGTAGTTGTGAAAGCTCCTGCAAAAACACCTTTATTTCAGAAAAGCGAGATGTAGGCTTGCTCACTTGGTGGCCCACCTATACTTTCTTTGGCTAAAACAAACAGGTGTACCTCTGAGTGGAGAGCCTGTATGGCTTTAAAATGGCAGGAGGAGGGAGAATGGAACTAGGGCTAGTGTTTAATTTATAGTAATGTGATTGGGGGGGTGGGTGATAGGGGCAGAGGAGTTGGGTGTAGGGGTTGAGCTCTTTGGTCCAGAGCCCTTTCTCTCTGCAAAGGGCCAGGAATGGAGGCAGCATTTCCTACTTGTCCAAGCAAAGCCCTAATTGGGATGGCCATGTGTATATCAAATGTAAGAACAAGATAGAGCAAAACTCAGGATCCAGAGGTGACCTAGGTCAGATACCTTCCCTCTTTGTTCCTCACCTTTTCAATACCTCTGACCAGGAATCTGGTAACATGGTCCTCAGGAGACTGGCAGGAGTTTCCTGACGGATCTAATGGCTTATATCCAAGAATGCGATCTGAAGCACCCATTGTCCATGGAACTAGTGGACTTTCTAGCCCAGAAAGACTGGCAGGTTTCCTGGATGTTTTCCAGGCTAGGGTCTAATGTATTTTTTAGACTTCCTATACAGCTGTCATAATAGATATTATATCCCTAAATAATGAACAATCACCATAAAACTTCAAAGAAAACCTTCTTTTACTACTTCACAAATTATGTTTAAGGCATAGACCAAGTTTAAGTTTGAGGGAAAGAAATAATTGGGCTGTAAATCAATTTTGAGGAATGAACTGGTGTTATTTTCTGTGAGGTAATACTTTGTCTTAAAGCTGACTTTTATCCACATAGGCTAATGTACTGGTCTGAAATTGGAGGAGAGCCTCAAATAGAACAAGCTGGAATGGATGGGAGCAGCAGAAAAATACTCCTCAGTCAAGGTCTCGGCTGGCCAACTAGCATAGTTCTCGACCAATTGAGTTGGAAGATATTCTGGTCTGATGACAAATTTCACTGCATTGGCTCTGCCAACCTAGATGGTACTGGTATTAGCGTAAGTGTTCTTTTGGTAATAGGCTTGTGTGAAATGTCATGTGCCTTGTGTAAAACTCATCCTGGGAATCTCACCATCACTGTTTTAGATGTTGCAGCTAACACAAATCAAGAGCCCCTTCTCAGTGGCTGTGTTTGAGGATGAAGTCTTCTGGTCTGAAATGAAGACGAGAACAGTACAACGCATGAAAAAGATGACTGGCAAGAACCGGGCTGTCCTCATCAAGCGTTTGGAACAGCCTTATGGACTAAAGGTCTATAGTTGATGCTTCAAAATATCCTCCGATCCTCCCTGGGAAGGCTACATGTATGAGCTGCCCAAGGACAAACTGCAGGGACTTCCATCTATAATGACTGAAAGGCAGGGTTGAGTTACTTGTTGTTTTTAAGGATTCAGCAACATGTAGTGACATCTAGGTGTTTTCTTCCAGGTAATGCACGAAGTGCTACAGCCCAGGTCTTCAAATCCTTGTCTGGACACTGGATGTTCTCACTTGTGCCTTCTGAGCCCACAATCCAAGGGAAGCTGTCGCTGTCCAGCTGGACTCCTGCTTGCAGACGATGGTGTCAACTGTGTTCCCCTCAAGGAATCTGCGTTTCTGTTCCTTGGGTTGCCCACAGTTATCATGCAGGTACTATCCTGTTCTGTCACATGGTTGCGCCACAGTTTATTTCAGACTTTGGGTAATTTGAATTCCTTAAATTTCTTCCGTTTGGGATATTCTTCAAATACAATTTAAATTTGAATATTCACTGTGTATTGGGAGCTATGATGACCAAAAAAAAAAAAAAAAAGTAGCTATGAAATGAAGACCACTCCTACTTAGATTCCTTAAGAAATGCTTAGCACCTCAGAACACAATGAGGCTAGGAATCTGACATAATATTTAACTCAGTTGAATTGTCCAAGCACCTAGCAGATGATACAGAGTAATTCCAAATACAAGCATCTAGGCTGGGTTCTAGCCTGAGAGGTAAGTACATCTTGTGAGGACACTTTTCTTAAATCATAGGAGGAGAAAAGGTACTAACAAAGAAGTCACTCCTAACTTCTCATATCCAGAGGACTTGACGACTTTGATTCACATCAATGTATGGCAAAACCACTACAATATAGTAAAGTAATTAGCCTCCAATTAAATAAATTTATATTAAAAAAAAGAAAATAACAAAGCAAATTTTAGGGTTGGGAGACCAACTTCAGTTTCAGTAACATCTTCAGACTGAAGTCTCCTTTAAAGAAGAGGGCCTTTCATATATATATATATATATATATATATATAAGTGTATCAAATCCACGCGTTGTACCACGTAAACTCACGTAGTATTATATGTCAGTTTTATCTCAGTAAAAATAAATTTAAAAAGTTAAGGGGGGAGTCCTTTCACAGAGGAGAAAATATTTCAAGCATATGAATTCAAGGAATTTTAAGGGCCTGAAACTACAGGAAGGGAGAGAAATGCAGTTTGCTTTTAGGCAATAGACTGTGTGAAAATCTGAATGTAAGTATCTGAACGTGAATTCAAAAGCAAGATGAAGAATTTGACTAGTCTCAACTGGTGCCATCCAATTAATTTTTCCCCACAGATCTATCTGAAAAATCTAGATGCTTCACGAGGACAAGCAACTTTATCAGGACATAGGATTCTTCCCTTTACCAATGTCAACCAGCTTGCATCAATGGACTACGTCGTCCAGGAGAAGGTGCTCTACCTGACAGAGTGGAATACGGGTGATATCTGGCTGCTGAGGCTCAAAGACTCTGGAAAGCTCTCTTGGAGGAAAATCATATCCGTGGAGGGCTCAGTGACTGACCTTGCTGTGGACTGGTTGAGTGGAAACATATACTGGATTGGCAGTGAGAATGCTCACATCAACATAGCTTCCCCCAGAGGCCAGTACTCCACCGTCTTGCTCAGCGGAAGTCTCTATCGTCCGACCTGTGTCGTGCTCCACCCGCCGACTGCAGTCATGTGCTTTGTGGACCTGGGTCCCCAGGATGATGGTAGGCATGGCTCCAGCATTGAATGCGCCTCCATGGACGGCAGCAGGAGGAAGGTGCTCTGGCGGAAACCCCAGGTCCCTGTGGGCCTGAGCTTTTCAGATGCAGGGACTCGTCTGTACTGGGCTGATCCTGGTGAGCAGTTATCTTCTCCACCCTAAGTGTGAGGGCGAGGGACCTTGGCCAGAGAAATAGTGATGGTTTCTAGTCTACAGCTGTAACTTCAAATGGCTTTTAGGTCTGAGTTTATATTTTCGGTACCACTTTCTAAACAAATACAATTAGTCCCCATCCTGAGCAGCATATATTAGCCCAGAGAGTCATGCAGTTGCCTCTTGGTGAAGGGGTGAAATCAAGAACCTAACAAATATGCATAAGCAATTGTTTGTGTGGTACTTTTAGAATGAATAAGAACTAGTTTTCAGGAAATGCATGTATCCTTCTGGAAGGGAGGCAGGACAAGACATAAAGAGCCACAGGATGGAGTACGGCTGTTTGGGCTCCAAACAGAAATTAACTGACCCTCTCCTTCTAGGGAGAGGACTCATAGAAAGTATTCAACAAGACGGCTCTAGATACAGAGTAGACCGCAGAGGAATTCAGGGCCTTAACCTGTTTACATATGGCCAAGGCATGATGTTCTGGACCACCGTGGATGATGGTAGGTCTTAATTCTACATCTGATTGTCTTTGTGAGCTGATTTTACTCCTGAATATCTAAAGCAAGTCTGCTACTACTTAGCACTGATCTTTGGCAGTGTGTTTTTTGCGGAGGAATAGCTAAGCAGCTTCCCTAATTTAAAATGTATAAATGTCAACAGTGACTGTGTGATTTGGGGGAGCTTTTACTTATTTGGTTACTCTTTACATGTGAATGTGCTTTATCTCATTCTGCCTGAAATTTCTGGCTTTTGTAGGAGGCTCTTGGCTTTGGAGGACACCAGGGTATGGTACAGAGAGAACTGGGCCAGGAATTGGGACCAGATGGCTTTGTCAGTTAATAGCTATAACACCTTACCTGTAACATGAGGGAAGTGTACCTGTCTTGATTGACTAGGTACACATGAAAGTATTAGGTGAATTCTAGAGCATTCTATACTGGCTGGATATTTCTAGTATTCAAAGAGATGGTCTAAACCACAGTACTCTGTCTAGTATGTTATTTCTGACTAGAGTCTAGGTCTGGTAAAACTGGAAAAGGCTATTTAAAGTAAATCTGTCTCTTTATATTTCCCAGTGCTGGTCCCTCGACCAGTTGGCTGGCCTCATGAGAACTGCAAAAATAAGTTATCAGATCCTACCGCAAAGATGCTAAACTGTTAGGTATGTGGTGAGACCTTTGCCATTTAAGATCCCGTGGTGACTCTTGTTACAAATAAGCCATTTTTAGAAATGCTGTTCTGGGAGAATGCCTAAAATCATTATCCATCAATTGCTTGAGCTGAATTTTCATGGTATCATATCCTACTTTTCTCTCTGTGTATCCAGATGTATATGAATGTGCTGGACATACGTTCACTGGACTTTATTTTCGGCAAAAGCACAAAACGGCTTTTACTGATCTTTAAGTTTCTTCCCAGGAACTAGGTTTAGAAAAATGCATGTCTCTTCTGTAAAACTCCTGTTATTTAACTGGAGTTTTTCCAGATGAGTGACCATTTTCATACTGAGCAGTGTTCTTTGTCCAGGAAGTTGTAAGATAAATTTCACTTTTGTTAATGACTGTTCACTGCCTTTTGTTTCAGCCCAGATCAGTAAAGTTTGGTACAGCAAAGCAGAACTTTCAGAAAACCGGTGGTTCCAAGTAGACCAGAAGATTGTGGATTTAAAAGTTTATAGTAAACTTAGCCAACAGGGTAAGCAACCTTGCAGAGATTATAACAACACTGAAGTCTACTGAATTTCCCTATGAGGGAATTGTTCCATCCTATAGTATCTCCTTGGAATATCTTTGTGTTTCCCAGTAAAATATTTCTCTGACACATTCCTGTAGATCTATATAACTCTTATCTTCATGCAGTTATGTATGGTCTGCTTCTGTTTATAGCTAGTCCTGTTGCATAGCTAGGAGACACAGTGGTGGTAAGGATATTGGGCTTGGGTTTGGTATGCTGCTGCTGCTGCTAAATTGCTTCTGTCGTGTCTGACTCTGCGACCCCATAGACAGCAGCCCACCAGGCTCCCCCGTCCCTGGGATTCTCCAGGCAAGAACACGGGAGTGGGTTGCCATTTCCTTCTCCAATGCATGAAAGTGAAAAGTGAAAATGAAGTCGCTCAGTCGTGTCTGACCATTAGCGACCCCATGGACTGCAGCCTACCAGGCTCCTCCGTCCATGGGAGTTTCCAGGCAAGAGTACCGGAGTGGAGTGCCATTGCCTTCTCCATGGGTTTGGTATACTTAGGTCCAATTTTATGTTCTCTTATTGAAGACTGAATTATAGCTGTGATAAAACCAGAAATCCCCTTTTAGTTCTAGAGTGAAACTGGTCTTCATTCTACTCATTGTCACTTATATCTACTTTTGATGTTAACTTATCTTTCAAATATTAACTTGAGGGTGTTGCATGTGTTTCTCCACCTTTCTTATAGACGCAAATGCCTAACTGAGGGTCCCTGTCACTTCTGAAGTACATTTTATCTTCATTATATCCATAATCTATTCCAGAATTCCTAGAATATGTCAAAAGATAAAGCCTCACCAGAAGTCAAAACTTGAGATAGAAGCCTTGGAGAACTATGGGAAGATATACATGGCTGACTTAATCAGACTCTTGTCCCCCACTGTCTAACCCCCACCTCTTGAGCCCACAAATCTGTTCTCTGTACCTGTCACTCTTACAGGGAGGAGAGAAACCACAGCCTCTGAGTTCTCATCTAAAGAGAGCTTTATTTCTAAGGCCCTTCTAGTTAAGATCTTGGCTACATGATGTGAAGGAAAAGGAGAACTTACAGGGGATCTTGGATGAGCCAGGTTTACCTCAATTTTTCTTAAGCTGGTTCTTTATGTGAACTACTGGTTTGTTTTGCTTTGTGCACGTGCATGTTTATTGCAAATTTATTCACAATCACAAAAAACTGAAAATAACCAGAATGTTCCTGAATAAGTGAATGGATAGATAAGCTGTAGTACAAATGGAATATTAGCCAGCCACAAAAAAGAAACAAGCTCTCAAACCAGGAAACAACATGGATTAATTTAAGTGCATAATACAAAATGAAAGAAGCCAGTCTGAAAAGGCTATATACTTACGTGACATTCTGGAAAAGTGTAACTGTAGACCCTGTGAAAAAAAAGATCAGTGTTTTCCAGGAAGGAGGGGGAAGAGGGAAGTTGAACAGGTGAAACACAGGGGATATTTCTAAGGCTTGCATTCTGTATGATTATGTAATTGTGGATATGTTAAATTATGCATTTGTCAAAGCCCATAGAACTTCATAGCACAAAGAGTAAACCTTAAGATGTGCAAATTTTAAAAAATCATTTAGGAGGTCAGGGATTCTAGGATGGAACACAAACTGTGACAAAATAATCTAATTGTTCTACAAATGTATGAAACAATGTTCTTGAAAAGGTAAAAATGGTGCTGAGCAAAGTAACTCTGGAAATGAGTGGAGTCTCTAACACTGAAGCAAAAGAAGCTGTATGTAAGCTCTGTACTCTCCTTGATAAATTTGTTTCCCCCAGGGTACAGACTAACAATTCTGATACCACTATATATGTTTACTGGAATTGAGCAATGAAGTAAATAGATGGCAGGTGATAGGAGACTATCAATATTTCTCACTATTGAGAATTTACAGATAACCAGGCGAAGGAAGCTAGAATGATCCATATGGTGATAGATTAGAGTTGAAGACATCAATATAAACTCATGTTTAGCTTAGTTACAGTTACAGTATGTGAACTCCTGATATTCTAAAGCCATCCTTATCCATGAAGAAGAATCACCAATCACTTGGTTCTTAGTTGTCTAAAAGGAATTAAACTGAAAAGCCATCTACTCTGGGGAAAAAATCTGGGTCCTCTAACTCTGATGGTCTATTTGAAGAAAGTTTACAGAAGAGCCTTCTGAAATAGTCTAAATCAATATTTTTTTGGGGGGTGGGCATCCACAGGTAGTAACCACTGCTCAAAAGACAATGGAGGATGTAGCCATATCTGTTTACCAAAGCCGGAAGGACAGACTTGTAAATGTCCCAGTGGGTACTACTTGGATGACATAAAGAAGTGTCTTGAAGCTGTCCGATGCTCTGCACCATCACAGTCCTGTAAGGATGGTCAGAAATGCATTTCCGCCACACAGGTTTGTGATGGTCATGCTGACTGTCTGGATGGATCTGATGAAATGGACTGTAAGTAACTCCTACCTGAGACCCACCATTGGTCACCTCGGTGATTTACCTTTAATAATATTTAATTCCACAGTGTTCCTCAAGATTTTATCCTTTAAACTGTTTCTGCCTTCTCACTGTGTACTCCGTAAACTGAACAATATGAAACTTCTAACTATGGGCAATTGTATATAGATTATGGGGATTCTATGTAAAAAGCTAATGTCCCCTTGATTCACTTTTAGAGTAGGCCATCCAACAGTTCACTCCATAGGGCTCGACAGTGTATGTTACCTGAAAGAGCACTCATCTAACCCAGATCCAATTCAGCCCATGGAAACTGGTCACAATAGCATCACCTGGAATGTAAGAGGTTGGCAAACTAGTTGACTTGTCCTGGTTCCCCCTTTTGAATGTGGAAAGAGCATATTCTAGCTCAGAGTTATTAAGGAATAAAAGAGGATGTGTAGAAAGCTGTCATATTATTATAACACTGTCAAGTTAACCCTTAAATGCTATAGATGGTTGTTATAGAAATATTGTTCCAAATCATGCCTTCTTGGGAAGGTGATGTTGTGGCCAGACAGCTGAGCAATCATAATACCTAATTCTTCTGGAATCATCAGCTATAGCTCCATTGGTATCTAAGTCCCCTTCACGATGGAATTAGAGAGACAGTAGGCTTAGTCATGACCAGCAAAGGAAGAGATCTGAAAAGGAGCCTTACAGTGAACAGTTCTCACTGAGTTCTCAATGTAAATTCTTATTTCTGTAAAACCTGACTAGCTGGAAGACTACTCATTACCTCTAAACACTTCATCTTAAATGGGAAAGATAAGGGACTTTGATTCCCATAGTTGATTCTATTTTTCAGCAATTAAGGGTCCTGAAACCAAATATTTTAAGTGCCTTTAGATATGTAGTTTTTAAATCAGCTTTTGATAGTTTTTTGTTTTGTCAAAAGTATGGTGCTATGCTCTGCTTAGTCACTCAGTCGTGTCCAACTCTTTGCAACCCCATGGACTGTAGCCTCTCAGGCTCCTCTGTCCATGGGGATTCTCCAGGTAAGAATATTGGAGTGGATTGTCATGCCCTCCTCCAGGGGATCTTCCCAACCCAGAGATCGAACCCAAGTCTCCTGCATTGCAGGTGGATTCTTTATCATCTGAGCCACCAGGGAAGCCCAAAGTAATGGTAGTGATTGTGATTTCAAAAATTCGAACTTATCCAATTAAGTTCATTGGAATTCTTGTTCTTCTGAAATAGTTATTAATTGACAATAACAAACCTGTATACACACTCGTACTCACACCTACTGTTTTTGCAGGTACCTATCCAGATACAACCCATTCAACACCAACACCTAAAATGTTAGAGTCTGGAAAGAGACTGACACCAAAAGCTGTCCAACCTCTCCAGGGTACCAAGTCCACCAAGACTAGATCTCCAGGTCCAGAAGGAATGAATTACCCTGTCAGAAAAATTCTAACCCCTCCGATTCCTGCTCTAGAGAGCAACATTCCAGAAACCAAGGAAGGAGGTCAGCCCAAGGATTCACACAGGGAAAAACTTCTGCTCTGTAGCAGCGATTTCTGCAGTGGGAGGGGAATCTGTACGATGCAAGGAGAGCTGAGAAAATGCAACTGTCTGATGGGCTCCAGCGGAGACTTCTGTGAAGAAGCAGCCCATGAACCTGCCCCTGGCCACATCGCCCTCAGCCTAACCATAGCCCTACTGGTTGTTCTGGTCATTCTGGGAGCATTTGTTTATTTCAGAAGAGAACACAAATTAAAGCGGTGAGCAGCCAATTTTGTCCTCATGGGAGAATTTTATTCTAAAGGCGGCTTGTTAAATAAAACTAAAACAAGATTAATGAGATCAGAGGTATGAATCTACTGTAGAAATTTGTTCTCTGAGGAAAGATTTGAGCAATGAAGCAGAGTTATCTGTTAGATGACCTGGAAAAATCATAATTGAGACCATCTTTGTGTGAGACCTGTAGCAAACCATAATGTAAGCGGCAGTCAGGGGGCAGTGCTTTTACAATAATGTAAAAGCAGTCAGGGACACAGTCTCAGGGATAAAGTGAGGAGAGTCCCCTCTAATGAGGAAGTGTGTGTGCATGCATGCTCAATCGCTAAGTTGTATCTGACCCTTTGCGACCCCATGGACTGTAGCCCACCAGTGTTCTCTGTCCATAGGATTTCCCAGACAAGAATCCTGAAGTGGGTTGCCATTTCCTTCTCCAAGGGATCTTCCTTACCCAGGGATCAGACCTGTATCTCCTGCATTGGCAAACAAGTTCTTTACCACTAGCGCCACCTGGGAAGCCTCTAGTGAGGCAGAGTCAGTGCCAATGACTGTTTGGAGGGAAAATTTCTTGGGTGTGTTAGTTTGCTAGTGCTGCTATAACAAACACCCCCTAGTGGGTGTCTTAGACAACAGAAATTTATTTTTCTCACAGTCCTGGAGGCTGGAAGTCTGAAATCAGTGTGTCAGTATGGTTGGTCTTTTCTGAGGCCGAGGGTTGCTCTTCTCCTTGGATTGTAGATACAGGCTTCTCCTGTATCTTCATGTAGTCTTCCCTCTGTACATGTTGATGTCCTAATCTCCTCTTCTTCTAAGGACACTAGTCCTGTTGGATTAGGACCCACCCTAATGACTTCCTTTTAACATAAATTACCACTTTGAGGACCCTATCCCTAAAATGGTCACATTTGGAGGTACTAGGGGTTAGACTTCAATGAATTTTAGGGGGACAAAACATAGCCCTTGACAAGAGGTGAGATAAGCTCATAAGAGAGATTTAAGACAAAAGCATAAAGTTTTTTCTAAAACAAGAGTCACTTGATTAAAGAAACAAATGAAACAAAAAAGAATGACTCAAATGATTAAGGATGATGACAAAATAAGCTTTAGGAAGATACAGTAATTGAAGGGCACTGATTAAACATATTGGGAAGGGATATTAAGCAGCTTATATATCAAGAAACATTGGGGCTTCCCTGCTGGCTCAGATGGTAAAGAATCGGCCTGCAGTGCAGGAGTCCCGGGTTTGACTCTGGGTCAGGAAGATCCCCAGGAGAAGGGAATGGCTACCCACTCCAGTAATCTTGCCTGGGAATCCCATGGATCGAGAGGAGCCTGATGGGCTACAGTCCATGGAGTTGTACAGAGTCAGACTTGACTGAGTGACTAACACACAGTACCTGAAACAGTGGGAATACACATCAAGAAACATTACAGAGATAACTAGAATCCTTTAAAGTTACATCTCCTCTGTACAGCCTTCACTTTACAGACGGGAGAAAAGGCCAGGAGAAATGGTATATCTTTGCCTAAAGTAACACTGGTTAATGTTAAGATGAATTGAGGTGCTTCCCTGTGCTTCTGACTGTCAATCAGGTCTGTCTTCTACATTACTCTGCTTTCTTAACTCATCTATGTCCAGTTGCTAGTTACCTGTTTTTAGACTCAATTCTCACTGACTAATTTCTTAGTTTCCTCTCAACTGAGAAGATAAAACATTTTGGAAGTTCAGTGAATGCCTAGTAACAAATCATAACTGACTCAAGTGTTGGCCATTCTAGGTCAGTTCTTTGTTATAGAGACAATAAAAGCACAACATTGTTCCCATAACAATAACTATTCATAAGTGAAGTCACTCAGTCATGTCCGACTCTTTGCCACCCCATGGACTGTAGCCTACCAGGCTCCTCCCTCCATGGGATTCTCCAGGCAAGAGTACTGGAGTGGGTTGCCATTTCCTTTTCATAACTTTTCATAGCGGACGAGTTAATGTCTTCGAACCATGCCCCATTCCCAGCTTCTACCTTAAGGAACAACTCTTTTGACTTTCTCTGATTTCCAGAAACAGGACAGCATCATCAAAGAATTTGACCTGCCATAAAGAAAATGACCAAGAAGAGGAGAATCTAATGAATAGTGAGACTTTTGTCAATGAAGCTTATGATGAACAGGTATGTCTGGGAAGAGTCTTTGAGGAAAACAGGAGGTGAGATCCAGTCACAGAATTCCCTTACCAAAAAATCCTAGCAGAGTGAAAGTAGGCCATGTTAACTTAAAGAGCTTTTTGTTATTGGCAAATGAAGTTATTATGCAGACCAAATGAACACTCAGTAACTTTTTTGATTGCTGATTCTGTTCAGTCTCAAGCTGTTCACACCAAAGTGAAACATACATGTAATCAAGAAATTCAGCTTTTGGTGGATTTCCACAAGGGGCTCAATACTACCTGGGGTGAAGCGAGGTATAATTAGGGTTAGTTAACATTACCCCTAAAATTTATGTCCCCCACCCCATCCTGCAATCTCTGCTCACTTCTGTGTAGCTCAACAATCTCTGTGTTTTTGCTTTGTTTTAATGTAAAGCATATTCTCTAATTTCAAGTCTCTTTTCCTACAGGAACTGTTAACGTCTTTACAAACTGACTAACCTGACAAAAAAAGAAGCTGAAACATCTCAATAAAAACTGTTTATATATTTCACTGTGTACTGTTTTAACTTCTGTAACAATTTGTGGTAAATGGTAACTTCATATTAAAATAACTGCTTTTTATTATTTTATTGAAGTAATAGAGTTTTGCCAAGAAAATGCACTAGTCATAACAAACACCCTCTTCCAACAACACAAGAGAAGACTCTATACATGGACATCACCAGATGGTCAACACCGAAATTAGATCGATTATATTCTTTGCAGCCAAAGATGGAGAAGCTCTGTACAGTCAGCAAAAACAAGACCAGGAGCTGACTGTGGCTCAGACCATGAACTCCTTATTGCCAAATTCAGACTTAAATTGAAGAAAGTAGGGAAAACCACTAGACCATTCAGGTATGACCTAAATCAAATCCCTTATGATTATACAGTGGAAGTGAGAAGTAGATTTAAGGGCCTAGACCTGATAGAGTGCCTGATGAACTATTGACTGAGGTTTGTGACACTGTACAGGAGATAGGGATCAAGACCATCCCCATGGAAAAGAAATGCAAAAAGCAAAATGGCTGTCTGGGGAGGCCTTACAAATAGCTGTGAAAAGAAGAGAAGTGAAAAGCAAAGGAGAAAAGGAAAGATATAAGCATCTGAATGCAGAGTTCCAAAGAATAGTAAGAAGAGATAAGAAAGCCTTCTTCAATGATCCATGCCAAGAAATAGTGGAAAACGATAGAATGGGAAAGACTAGGGATCTCTTCAAGAAAATCAGAGATACCAAGGGAACATTTCATGCAAAGATGGGCTTGATAAAGGACAGAAATGGTATGAACCTAACAGAAACAGAAGATATTAAGAAGAGATGGCAAGAATACACAGAAGAACTGTACAAAAAGATCTTCACCACCCAGATAATCACGATGGTGTGATCACTGACCTAGAGCCAGACATTCTGGAATGTGAAGTCAAGTGGGCCTTAGAAAGCATCACTACGAACAAAGCTAGTGGAGGTGATGATATTCCAGTTGAGCTATTTCAAATCCTGGACGATGATGCTGTGAAAGTGCTGCACTCAATATGCCAGCAAATTTGGAAAACTCAGCAGTGGCCACAGGATTGGAAAAGGTCAGTTTTCATTCCAATCCCAAAGAAAGGCAATGCCAAAGAATGCTCAAACTACTGCACAATTGCACTCATCTCACATGCTAGTAAAGTAATGCTCAAAATTCTCCAAGCCAGGCTTCAGCAATACGTGAACCATGAAACTTCCAGATGTGCAAGCTGGTTTTAGAAAAGGCAGAGGAACCAGAGATCAATTGCCAACATCCACTGGATCATGGAAAAAGCAAGAGAGTTCCAGAAAAACATCTATTTCTGCTTTATTGACTATGCCAAAGCCTTTGACTGTGTGGATCACAAGAAACTGTGGAAAATTCTGAAAGAGATGGGAATACCAGACCACCTGATCTGCCTCTTGAGAAATTTGTATGCAGGTCAGGAAGCAACAGTTAGAACTGGACATGGAACAACAGACTGGTTCCAAGTAGGAAAAGGAGTACGTCAAGGCTGTATATAGTCACTCTGTTTATTTAACCTATATGCAGAGTACATCATGAGAAACGCTGGACTGGAAGAAACACAAGTTGGAATCAAGATTGCCGGGAGAAATATCAATAACCTTAGATATGCAGATGACACCACCCTTATGGCAGAAAATGAAGAGGAACTAAAAAGCCTCTTGATGAAAGTGAAAGAGGAGAGTGAAAAAGTTGGCTTAAATCTCAACATTCAGAAAATGAAGATCATGGCATCTGGTCCCATCACTTCATGGGAAATAGATGGGGAAACAGTGGAAACAGTGTCAGACCTTATTTTTCTGGGCTCCAAAATCACTGCAGATGGTGACTGCAGCCATGAAATTAAAAGACGCTTACTCCTTGGAAGGAAAGTTATGACCAACCTAGATAGCATATTCAAAAGCAGAGACATTACTTTGCCAATAAAGGTTCGTCTAGTCAAGGCTATGGTTTTTCCTGTGGTCATGTATGGATGTGAGAGTTGGACTGTGAAGAAGGCTGAGCACCGAAGAATTGATGCTTTTGAACTGTGGTGTTGGAGAAGACTCTTGAGAGTCCCTTGGACTGCAAGGAGATCCAACCAGTCCATTCTGAAGGAGATCAGCCCTGGGATTTCTTTGGAGGGAATGATGTTAAAGCTGAAACTCCAGTACTTTGGCCACCTCATGCGAAGAGTTGACTCATTGGAGAAGACTCTGATGCTGGGAGGGATTGAGGGCAAGAGGAGAAGGGGACGACAGAGGATGAGATGGCTGGATGGCATCACTGACTCAATGGATGTGAGTCTCAGTGAGCTCCGGGAGTTGGTGATGGACAGGGAGGCCTGGCGTGCTGCGATTCATGTGGTCGCGAAGAGTCGGACATGACTGAGCGACTGATCTGATCTGATCTGATAGTTGATTTACAGTGTTGTGTTAATTTTTGGCTGTGAAGCAAAGTGTTTAAGCTATACATTTATATACATTCTTTTTCATATTCTTTTCCATTATATTTTATCACTGGGTATTGAATAGAGTTCCCTGTGCTATACAGTAGGACCTTGTCTGTCCATTCTCTATCTAATGGTTTGCATCTCCCAACCCCAAACTCCCAGTCCATCCCTCTCCCTACCCACCCACCCCCACCTTGGCAACTACAAGTCTGTTCTCTGAGTGAGTCTGTTTGTTTTGTAGATAAGTTCATTTGTGTCATATTTTAGATTCCACATGTAAGTAATATATGGTATTTGTCTTTCTCCTTCTGACTTATTTCACTTAGTATGATAATCTCTAGGTCCATCCATATTGCTGAAAATGGCATTATTTCATGTATCTTATGTCTGAGTATTAATCCTTTGTGTATATGCACCACATCTTCTTTATCCATTCACCTGTTGAAGGACATTTAGTTTCCATGTCTTGGCTATTGTGAATACTGCTGGTATAAGCATAGGGGTACATTTATCTTCTTGAATTACAGGTTTGTCTGGATATATGCCCAGAAATGAGATTGTTACCAAAAGTAGGGTCCAGCTGTTTGCTGCCCAAAAGCCAATAAAGAGGCAAGGTTGATGGAAAGGAAAAAGTTTGCTTTATTTCTGAGGCTGGCAACTGAGAGTGGAGTCAGTTGGCAAAGGCCAACTACCCGCCACTGGCAATCAGCAGCCCAGAGCTTTTATTGGTGAAGGGAGGGGGCTACATGCAAAACAGCAGTCAGCTGTGACAGTCCTCTGAAACCGGTTAACCAGCATCACCTTGACTGTGTTTAGGTACAGTTCATCTTCAGTTCCAGAGCCATTTTGTTACCATATTTTTTGAGGCCAGCTCTTGAAACTGTGGCAGCTTATTCATGGCTTACGGTCTGGGCATCATATACTTCTTCTACCTGGTGGGGGCTTTAGTGTCTATAATATTAAATACTAATACATTTTTCCTTAATCCAGTTCAGTTGCTCAGTTGCATCCAACTCTACAACCCCATGGACTGCATCACACCAGGAATGATGTCCATCACCAACTCCCAGAGTTTACTCAAACTCATGTCCATCGAGTCAATGATGCCATCCAACCATCTCATCCTCTGTTGTCCCCTTCTCCCACCTTCAATCTTTCCCAGCATCAAGGTCTTTTTAAATGAGTCAGTTCTTTGTATCAGGTGGCCAAAATATTGGAGTTTCAGCTTCAGCATCAGTCCTTTCAATGAATATTCAGGACTGATTGATTTCCTTTAGGATTGACTGGTTGGATCTCCTTGGTGTCCAAGGGACTCTCAAGAGTCTTCTCCAACACCACAGTTTAAAAACATCAGTTCTTTGATGCTCAGATTTCTTTATGGTTCAACTCTCACATGCATACATGACTATTGGAAAAACCATAGCTGTACTTGAGAGAACCCATCTTCACCCCACAGTACCCTAGACCCGTCTCATCCACAGGGTCAGTCTCACACTTCTCTTGCCACCTTGCCCAAGAGCCATCCTCACTGCTAAGTCTGCCCTTGGCAAGGCTCTGCCTCTACCTGTGCAAAAGTGACTCAAAAGCATACAGATACAGAACCTATGACACAAAAGCATCCAGATTGAAAGCCTGCAGAGACAAGGTACGATGGAATTCTCCCTTTCTGAACGTGCTAAGGCCACTGTCTTGGCTCCTTAGACCTTAGGCCTCCAGCAGACTCACAGGGCTGTGTCCTGGGTGGCTCAGTCTGCTTCGCAGGCTCTGATGGAATGGTACCCTCAGCCTCCCTCCTGCTCTGCAGACCTGTTTCGAGTTTGGGCCCCAGAAGCACCCCCTGCTTGCTCTTCCTGGGAAAAAAGGAGCTGACTGCAGCTGAACTGTCACATATGCACTCTTTCCACCCTGACCACTCTTATTTATATCTTTCCTGTCTTTGGTCCTTTATGAATGTGTGCCTATTATCCCATCTGAATGTACTTTAACACATCCTATTGTGCTTTCTCTATTTAAGAATTCACAAAATATTGGAATGTCCTTTTCACCAGAAAGGCTTAATTTTATGAACAATATTTAAAACTTTATACTTAATTTCTAACCATCCCATCCCCTAAATTTATTGTAATATGTCCATTTCACGACCTTATCTATTTGCAGCAATGGGCATGTTACGAAGCATAAAAGCCTTCTAGTGTGATCATCTCCACATTAATTTCTCAATTCCTCTACAGCTGACAAATGGAGCAGTAAATCTGTAGAAGAAGGAAATTCTACATTTCATTATAGAAACTCAACTTCTATAACCTGGTAAATAGGTATGAGTTTTCTTCTGGAAGAAAAAAAAGAGCTTTGGAAAAGTTCCTGGTTTTATGCTTTAGACTCCAAGGGCCCTACACAAAACTTGACCTCTTGTGTCTACTGCTAGCAATTAAAGAATTAAATTAAGAATTTATACTGTTGTTCCTTGGTATCCATGAAGAACTGGTTCCAGGATCCTCATGGATACCAAAATACATGGATGCTCAAGGCCGTTAGAGCCAGACCTCTGTATCCACGGGTTCTGCATTTAAAATATTCCATTTGCATTTGGCTGAATCCACAGATGGAGAACCTACAGATACAGAAAGTAGACAGTGCTTATTTTCTTTAGGAAACAAATCAGTGGACAAGGGGCTTCCCTCGAAGCTCCGTTGGTAAAGAGTCTGCCTGCAGTGCCTGGGTTCAATCCCTGGGTTGGGACAATCCCCTGGAGAAGGAAATGGCAACCCACTCCAGTATTCTGGCCTGGAGAATCCCATGGATAGAAGAACCTGGCAGTCTACAGTCCATGGGGTTGCAAGAGTCAGACACAACTTAGCTACTAAACCACCACCACCATGAACAATGATGAGTGTGCTATTCTAAGTTCCTACTATTTTAACTGTTGACAGGCTTTGGAAATTCAGAGAAACTGAGAACCAGAATATGGAGTTTTTTGCTTTCAGGCAAGTTACTAATTTTATGTGTCAGTCAGCTTCCCTAAGTCTCACTGTTCAGATTTCACATCTCTTCTTCCAGCCTCCCCTAGTTTGTAACCTTCACTCAGAATATTTAGATTTGGGAAGACCTGATAACATCTAATCCAGTCTTCCCGGTTATGCAGCTAAAGAACCTGAAATCCAGCAAAGGCAAGAGAGAGGCTATTATTATGGAACATATTATTACCCACATTCCAGAAAAATGGCAGTGACTTGTTCAGTTTCCTCAGCTGAGTGGTGAGTGGCAGCGATTTGGGAGGCAAACATGGTCGGGGGGAGGAGTGCAAGGGCCATTTGTCCCATGGATGGCCAGGGAGTGTGGCATACGGGACAAGAACGTGGTAGAGCTGCACTTAACTCTCTCCCCTGGTGACTCAAGCCCTCTGGTCAGTACTGTCTCCCCTCACTCCGCCCCCACCCCCTGCCCAGCCTTGTCTATATTATTCTTTATTTGTACAAATTAAAACCTTGTTTTCTTGTGCTCAGACCTGCTTTGTGCTCAGTTCTACTTCATGAAGACTTGCTGGAGGAGGTCATTTTATTGTCTTCAGTGAAAAAAGTAGCAGAATGTGGGCAGAATTTGGGGGGAAGATGGGGTAAGAATTCTACTTAAGTTTTTATTTGAAATATTGACTGAGGGAGTTACTGGTGGTTCAGTGGTTAGGACTCTGCACTCTCATTGCTGAGGGCCCAGGTTCAATCCCTGGTCAGGGAACTAAGATATGGCATGGTGCAGCCAAACTTAAAAGGAAGAACTATTGACTGAGTTCCTTATTTTCCTCCCTTCCCAAAGGGAGAAAGATCTCATCTGTAGTGTCTTGGGGGTAGAGGAGGCATGGGTTGTGCTGATCTTTGTAAGCCAATCATAAAGATTCACAAGGCTGCTCTCATGGCACCCCCATTGGGTTTTGGGCCAGTGGCCTTTGGCCACTAATTACTTTCCACATACATGATAAGTTGTGTATGACCACTTGAGGAAAGCACTTGGGTACAGAAAGGGCTTTTAGAGGTGACTTTTAAATTAATTTATAATTTAATTATTTGCTAACAGGCTCTGAAGAACTGTTAGTACCCATTCTAGGATTATAAATATAAATAGAAGCCATCCATGCCCCACCTTCAAGTTAGAGACAAGATGAGAAAGTACACCAAGAAAAGCACACATCTGAACATTTAAGTGGTATGTTCAAAGATGACACCTCTAAGCTGATGGGGAAAAGTAGTTTAGAGTATGTGTGTGGGAGAAAGTGATGAGGGTGGAAGCCTAAACCTTGACCAAGTCATGAATGGAATTTAAGAGTGAAGCATGGATAAGAAACATGCTGAGACTCTTAAAGATGAGTTACGGTTCTTCATTTTAGGAAGGTCGGAGTGAAGACGTGAGATGAGGTGACATGAGTGTTGGGAGAGAGAGCCTGGTTATTAACCGTTCCCGTCACTTCAGAGATGTGATGAGGGTCTGAGGCTAAAAGACCTTTCTCTGCCTGTTGCATTGTGGGCTTGTCTACACATTGGCAGAATAGAACATTCTTCACCTGCTATTCATATATAAAATTGTTTATATTTGACTCTGAACATTTTCTATGCTACAGATTGAATCCAGATGGTGTTCCCCCCTTAAAAAAGCTACTAGACCAGAAGAAGTTCCTTAGGTTCTCTCAATTGGTCCCCCCAACTTCGTCCTGTCCTTACCACCCCCATCTAGGGTGAAGGAAAAGTCAAGCGTGGTATCGTGATCACTATGCCAACCTGTTTTCACTAACATTTCTTTACTGGGAACTTGGAGTTTGCTGTTCTCTCTGACCCCCAATCTTTTCTCTCAGTTCTCTGCTCAAGCCCCCCTTCTTCCCAACTGCCTTCCTTAAAATATTGCCTTTTTTCTCCAGGCTTTGACCCTGGTTTGTTAGTCCTCATTTTCCTTGCACATCTTTCTCATGCTAGAGTATGAACGTTCTCCAAAGGCCAGGCCTGGAATAAATTTGCTTTCCAAGGCAGTCGAAGATGTGCTGACAGGATGACAGGTGTCCCCAAACTTACAAATGATCTAGACCATGAAAACGAGGGTGGTTGCTGAAGCATTGTTGATGCACCTGCCAGAGCCTCAGCAAGGGATCAACAGCCTGTGTGCCCAAAACCCCGCCCCTCCTTAGTGAGGGTGGGTGTCTGGATCAGAGCCTGACTGGCAAAGTGGCAGAGCAGGAGCTGTGTTAAGACAGGGCGTGCTCTATTTTCACAGATTCCTTGCTCCTCCAGGCAGAGCTTGAGCAATCTTGAAAAGACTTCACCCGTTAAATGAGGACACATACTCTGTATGTCATTAGGATTATTAAAAGCGAATCCTCACAACAGAGTCCACATGGTCAAAGCTATGGTTTTTCCAGTGGTCATATACAGGTGTGAAAACTGGACCATAAAGAAGTCTGAGCATCAGAGATTGATGCTTTTGAATTGGGGTGCTGGGGAAGACTCTTGATGGTCCCTTGGATTGCAAGGAAATCAAACCAGTCAATCCTAAAGGAAATCAACCCTGAACATTCACTGGAAGGACTGATGCTGAAACTGAAGCTCCAATACTTGGGCCACCTGATGTGAAGAGCCAACTCAGTGGAAAAGACCCTGATGCTGGGAAAGACTGAGGGTAAGAGGAGAAGGGGACGACAGAGGATGAGATGGTTGGATGGGATCACTGACTCAATGGACATGAGTTTGAACAAACTCCGGGAGACAGTGAAGGACGGGGAAGCCTGGCAGGCTGCAGTCCAAGGGGTCTCAAAGAGTTGGACAGGACTAAGCAACTGAACAACAACACAACAATGTAAAGCAACTATACTTCAATTTTAAAAAAAGAGTCTAATTAAGAAAAAAGTGAGTCGTAATGGTGTGTCAGAGGTGTGAAGGGCTTGAGGCCAGGAGGCAGTACTATTTCATGTTAGAGTCTCACTGTGGTGTAGCTCCTTGGTTAGGTGGATATTAGGTTTAGGGAAAAAGTTTGTCCACGATAGCAAGTCCTGAGGCTCCAGCCTCCTCCAGCATCTTGACTCTCAAGTCTATTGTCACTTTTTTACTGCTCTAACACAGCATGACTCTCAGGTCAAACCCAAATCCTGCCGCGATGCAGAGAGGCTCTTTCCATGCTGTCTTAAATATGTTTTTTAATAGTAAAAAGAAGTTTGGTTTTCTTAAAGACAGTTTTCGTTTTATTCCTGTGGATGAAGCAAAAATGGAGTTCTAATTCAGCAGCAAACCTTAATCTCAAAGAAGTGTTTTGGTTTTAAGCCAGAGGAGAGTGACCAGCAGGGAAAAGTAAAATCACAATGAGTACTCCTACTGTTTTTACCAAGGCTACTCTAGAAACACTGGAATTATGATGCAGGCAAGAGTCAGATTCGGTACTTGCCAGAAACTCAATATCTTTATGTAGTCTGCCTGGTCCTGACTTCTCAGGTGCTCAATTACTACCTTTTGAGGTGTCAGCTGAAAAAAGTAGGATTGCCATTTTCTAGTCTGGCTTGATTCCCTAAATCAAGTCCCCAAACTCATCTAGGCAATAGTTCTCAAAGATCTGATTACGTGCTGCCAGTTGGGATTGAAATTTGAGTGAGGCACAGTCCCAAGGAAAGCCATGCAGCCCCAAGGGGGGCCTGTGAAACGGCAGCATTGGCATCTCCTGGGAGCTAGTTAGGAAATCAGTTTCAGGCCTCACTCCAGACCTACTGAATCAGAATTTGCATTTGAAAAAGATCCCCCAGTGATATACCAGCACACTCAAGCTCGGTTGCAAAAAGAAACAGGTGACTCCTGTTTATAAGTACAAAATGGCAAAGAAAATGAATTTGCATTATCCCTTCCACTGCTAACACTCTACATGTGCTGCTGAGTTAGTTCTATTATAGCTGTGTTGTCAGGGTTTACTGAGCTGAATGCTCCTACCTCTGAATTGGCTACCATTCAGTTCAGTTCAAGACAGCCCTTCAATCAAGCACTTGGAATTGGAGCCGGCCCTGCTGGAGATTTAGTTCC
This sequence comes from Tragelaphus eurycerus, assembly GCA_935064755.1. Taxonomy (NCBI): domain Eukaryota; kingdom Metazoa; phylum Chordata; class Mammalia; order Artiodactyla; family Bovidae; genus Tragelaphus; species Tragelaphus eurycerus. The sequence continues at coordinate 826,941 of CAKXYN010000034.1, read as the reverse complement.
GCTCATTGTACACATAGCTGCCTACCTGTGATTTTAGGCAGCACTGTTACAAGAGGAAAAGATTTTTAGTCTCACCTCATGTGGAAACTGGTGCTTCTAGTTTTTTCAACAATAGACTTAGCTTTGTACAGAAAACAGCATGAACCTGAAAATAAAGCAATCAAAGATTGAAGGGGCCCATTGGCTACTTTTAGTAATCTTACACTAAGAGGTGCAAAGATGTGAGTGCTAGGTTTCAGCCTGTGTAGGCAGCCAGGAAATTGTTAGTAGTGAAAGCTTAACCTTCCAAAGGTTGTGCTGGAGACAAATGCTTCTGTGAGTATAGTGAAACTCTTGCTCTCAAATTTTATTTATAAATAAGAGATATATACACATGTACATTAGCCTAATGAGATTAACAGGTTCCATTTTGTTCCAAATATTTAATATATAGCTCTTTATGGCCAGTGTGAGGTAGCCAAGAAATAGAACAACACAGCATTAGTCCCTTCATTCTCCTTCTGGCGTCTAGAAGAGAAATCTGGAGTGAGTGATAAAAGGATAAATCCTCCTTATACCTGAGGAAATGTAAATAGGAGTTAATCAGGTTACTTCGTTCCATTAGAGTCACTAAAGCTGCTGGTATTTGCATGGCTCTATGTTTATTGTAAGAGCCTCCTTCAAATATAACCAGAAACATACTAGTCTCCTGAGAGTTTGCATGAAAATGAATTATACAGTGGGAGAACATTAATAGTAATTATACTGATCCAAGGTTCATAGGCATTTCAGAATATTGTTTCAAGCCTCCATTTGCTTATTTTGGATGCAAAGTCACTCTATGTCTCCAGCTAAAAGTATGAAATGTGTGTCGCTCCAGAAGAGGGCCTTGATTCCTCTGGGGAGGAACACTAAACTCTTTAAAAAGAAAATCAAACCCAACCTGAACCAAGAGTCCAAGGAATCTAGTTTGGCCACAGGAAAGGAAGATAGCCCTCCAAACCAGTTACAGGAATGTGTCCCAGGCTCCGACTCCGAGCCAGGTGTTTTCAGCGGAAAGGGAAGGCTGGATCCTGGTGAGACAGGGCTGAGCCAGTGCAGGCTTGGGGTGCCGCCTACACGTCCGAGTCGCAGGGCAGCGTGCTGCCGCAGGGCCGAGTGCTGCGGGAAGACGAGCCGGGTTCCGAGTTTGTAGCCTTCTCCCCGTCGAGCACGTCCACCGGGTTGCTGTAGGCTTTGGGTGGGGGCTGGGGCATCGGGAAGCCGACCTTGCGCTGGTTGGCGGCGCCCAGCTGATCAGGCCGCGGCCGGTGCTGGCCATCACTATAGTACTTGATGGCCGGCGTGAGTGCGGGCTCTGGCCCGTCGATGTACACTGTGCTAATGCTGCTGCGGCGCGCGCTGCTGGAGGGCGCCTTGCGGCAGCTGTCACAGCTCTCAGCGCACCAGGGCGCGAAGCTGAGCGCCAGAGAGAAGCCGCCCAGCAGCAGCAGGCAGCTGCCCAAGTAGCCCAGCACCAGGCTGTAGCCGACCTGCACCGTGACCGGGCTGGGCTGGGCCGGCAGGACGGTGCGATCTGCCAAGAAGTGGTTGTACCAGGAGACTGGGATGAGGCTCAAGAGGCCCGCGGTGAAGAGCACGACGCCGGAGAGGCCGGCCAGCACGAAGTGGGGCTCGTCCCTCCAGCAGCGCACGCCGAGGGTCGCCAGCAGCAGTCCCAGGCCCGTGACGGCCAGCGACGTGACCATCAGTCCCCGCGCCACGCGCACCGGCTCCGCGGCGAAGTAGCTGAGGTCGTCCTGCTGGCCGCACTGGCGTTCGCGACTGCTCTGCTCGCGGCACATGTCCCACAGACCCTGGTACAGCACCAGGTCCAGGGGCTGGTCGAGGAAGCCCTTCACCAGCCTCCAGCCGGGCGTCAGCGTGCTGGTCAGGGTGAGTAACAGCCCACAGGGCGCGAGTACCATGCCCAGCGTCATCACCACCGGCGTCCGCATTCTGGGTGGCGCACCTGCCGCAGACTAGCGATCTCTAGCCCTCGCGCCCCCAGGGAGTGCTCCAGGCTCCAACTCCCTGAAGTCTGCACGCTCGCCACCGCCGCCACGCCCGCGCTCCTGCACTCGGTTCTCCTCCGGCCGCTCTTTGTCTCCAGCGCAGGACTGTCCGCTCTCGGCCGCGCGTCCCTAGTTTGCGCCGAGCGTCCCAGCCGCGCCGCCCTGTCTCTAGCCCGGCCGCCCGATCGAAACCAGTTCGAGGGCGAGTCTGATCGAAACCGCAGTCGGAGGTGGGGACGCTGCAGCAGCCGCGGCCCAACCCGTTCTGGGTGGGAGGGGCGGGAGGGCCGGGAGTGGCGAGCCGGAAACTGCAAGGGCCCCTCTGGGCCGAACCGGGCAAAGGTCGCCCCGCCCCTGCCCCTCCGCCGGGCCCGCCGGCCGTGGGCGGGGAAGGAAAGGGGCGGCGCCATCTGGACTGCCGGGCGCACCTGGCCGGCGCTGAGCAGGTTCCTGCTTCTCAGCGGCTAAAGCTTTTCTCCGGTCCCTGACGGACAACCAGTGCACCTGTAGCCTGTCTTCCCTCCACTCCCCACAAGAGAGATTCCCCCGAAGTTTTGCGCTGTTAGCTTGCAGCCACTCGTGGCCAAATGGATGGAACCTCCCGGGGTGCGCTGGGCAGGTGTGCACCGAGGGTCCACTCGGGTCGAGCAGTGTGTCCCGGAGTGCTGCACTTGTGTATTTTGTTTCATTTGCTTAAAAAAACATGTCATACTCCGGATTAACCATGATACAAAAGAATCAAAGCGAGTGTTTCTGGGATGAAGAATTACATCATACTGGTTTCCATAATAAGTTAAATAAAATCTTTGACACTCATCATATTTGTGTGAGAATCATGATTTTACATTTTCCTAAAAATTATCCTTTAACAATGTTTTCCTCATTTTCTGTATTTCTTACAATGGAAGTGTGTTAACCTTTACAACTATTTAAAATTATTTCTAAAAGGGCAAAGTTAAGCATTAGTTTGAAGTAATTTTGAACATTCTAGGAATGGACAATACCAAGGATGGGTCTTTTGGTTTTTTTTGAAAATTTTTAAATTTAAAAAATTGTGGTAAGATACATATAAACATGGAATCTACCATCTTAACCATTTTAAGCATACAATTCATTGGCATTAAGTATACTTATGTTATTCTACCATTCCCATCAGCCATCTCCTAAATTTTTTCATTTCTCCAAACTGAAATTATTCATTTGTCAGTAACTCCCCAACCCAACCAATAAATTACCAACAACCAACTCTCCTACCCCTAGCCTGGGGCAACTGCCATTTTACTTTCTGTCTTGATGAGGTTGAATCCTCTAGATATTTCACGCAAGTGGAATTATATAGTATTTATGACTGGCTTATTTCTCTTAGCATAATGGTTTCATGGTTCACCCATGTTCATAAGCATGTGTCAGAATTCCTTTCCTTTTTAAGGCTGAATAATAGTCCATTGCAGGTATGGACCACATTTTGTTCATCCATTCAGCCTGTGATGTACGCTTTGGTTGCTTCCACTGTTTGGCTCCTGCAAACGATCCTGCTATGCATAGGCTATAGTAATATCTCTTAGAATCCCTGCTTTCAGTTCTCTAGACGTGGAATTGCTGGATCATATGGTAACTCTATTTTTAATTTTTTTGAAGAAATACTTTGCTGTTTTCCACAGTAGCTGCATCATTTTACATTCCCACCAACAACACACAAGGGTTACAATTTCTCCAACTACCCTCCCCCCACCTCCTCATACCACCACTCAGGAAGACTGGATTTCTCATTTTTTTTCTGGTGTGTTGTGCTCCCTTTTGTCTCTAGACCTGGGTATATGCTCTTTTCTTTTCCTAGAGTCCTACCTGCCAATCCCCAAATCCAGTGCATCTCTCAGATCTTTGCTTAAATGCCATTTTCTCCGGGAGAGCTTCTCTATCCCATGGATTAACTTTTCCTATTGGACTTCCATACACACCCTCTTCTATTGTAACACTTGGCACAATTCTTTATTACTTGAATCATCTAGTTGTCCAGGACAAGGATAAATTCTTTGATGGCCTGGCCCGAAGCAGTCATTCCACAAACCCATTTTCTCTCTTTCCGCTCTGTGTCCTTTCACATAGTATCCACACAATTCTCTTACAGATGGTTGCCTGGTCAAAATAAACTGTTAATGCATTTTAGTAAAGTTGTTTATTATTTGAAAGGTTTTTTTTCCAGCATAGGAAACAATGAGATTTAGGGTAATTTCAATATTTATGACCAAAAAAAAAAAAAAAAAAAAGTGTAGCCCTGGGTGGGTGACTTTCTATAGTAATAAAAGATGATTGCATTAAGCACAGCATCTGACTCTAGACCTGGGCTCCTTGTTCCCTGTGCCTCTGAGTTCATTGCAAAGCTGAGTGAAAAACAAAGCGTGAATCACTGTGCGGCGAGGAGAAATTTCTGAGATTAGTACCTGCTGTGTAAAATGAGCCTCAGGCCCTAGAATAGCTTTCTTTTCTGCAAAGGGGCCTATGGTAAGACAGGAATCTGTTTATGGTGCCCTATGGACAGAGAAGCCTGGTGGGCTATAGTTCATGTGGTCAAAAAAGAGTCAGACACAATTAGCAACTACATAGCAACAACAAAGATTCCCAGGGGACCAATGTTGGTCCCCTGTTAGCCTACATGGGCTAGGTCTCGTTGCAAATTTGGGGAGCAAAGATAAGTATGCCATTATGAGGTATCCTCAGAGTTCCTTTATCAGGTCTTTATATTTCACTCTGTCCACATATTAAGACCCTGTTAATATGTTAGTCTTCCAATGGCAAATCCAGTTCAGTAGGTCATAGAATAAAAATTAAACTACGAAAAAAAAAATTAAACTCTGATCATCCTCTAGTTTTAAATAGTGCCTGAAGTGAATGAAGACCACTCACGTGGCATTAGTTTTCCTTGACAACCTCTGGTTTGACAACTGGTTTCAAGCTTTGTGTGCAAAATATTGTAGAGAATAGATAACCTTGGACATCCAATTTAAAGTAGCCCCCCAGCTAGCCCAGTATCATATCACCCTAGTTTATTTTCTATATAGAACTTATCACTACCAAATATTTTCTTATTAATTGCATACTGACCTATTTATATTCTTTTTCTACCGTTGCATTGTTAAATTATAAATAAGTGCTTGATACCCTGCTGGCTATATCTCAGCAGCTGGAATGGTACGTAGCTCATAGGAGGTACTCAATAAATATTTTTAGTTAAATAAGTGAAAGAAATTTTGTAAAATCCTACCCAGAAAAAGGAAGATACAGCACACATCATTTAAAAAATCATAGTAAAATACACAGAACATGAAATGTATCATCTTACTTATTTAAGTGTACAGTTCAGTAATGTTAAGGGCATTCCCATCATTGAATCTCCAGAAAACTTTTCATCTTGCAAGACTGAAATTCTCTACCTATCAAACAACTCTCCTGTCCTCCCAGCCCCTGATAACCATTCTACTTTGTGTCTCTGACTTTGACTACAGTATCCAAGTTATAAAAGTGGAATTACACAATATTTATCCTTTAGTAACTGACATTTCTTTTAGCACAATGTCCTTAAGTTTCATCCATGTTGTAGCATGTATCAGAATTTTCTTCCTTTTTAAGGTTTAGTAATATTCTACTGTATGTATAGACCAAATTTTGCTTATTCACTTATTAATCAATGGACATGGGTTGTTTTCACCTTTTGTCTATTGTGAATAATGACGTTGATAGTAAATCAATGTATTTATTATTTATTTTATTCAGCGTGTGGTATCATCTTCCTGCAGTGGAAGAATGGAACCTGCGGAACCAGGGAAGTCCCTAAGATGTTTTCATTATATCAACTAAACCAACAAATTTGAAAAATTTCCACCAGTGACATGAAGTATAATTGATGGTTAACCTTTTTTTTTAAGACTGAAGTATAGTTGATTTACAATGCTGTGTTGGTTTCAGGTGTACAGCAAAGTGATTCAGAACCACTGAACTGCCAGGGAAATCCCTAGTAAATAAATTTAAATTTATTCTATATCATTTCTGTGTGGTCATTGATCTAAAGCAAGCATCTACTTGCCATTCCTCTTTTACATATAAGAAGGTATCACAGGATATTATGACACTTAAAAAGGAAAAAAAATCTGCTTAAGTTTTATCTTCTAGAGGCTTCTAACCCTTTTTGGTCTGGCATGAAGGCTGCCTCCTTTAGAAAGTTGTGCATGTGTGGTGGGGTAGGGCTGGTCCCAGGAATCAGCAGCTGTTCTTACATAGCCCGCTTCCCTTCAACTCTGTCCATTTCTATCTACTGTAAGGCAAAAAGATTTACCACACCATGGACTAGGTTCACTTAAATCAATATTTCATATTATGAAAACTTGATTACTTTGTCATAGTACACAGACAAACATTTGAAAATTTTAGACATATTACAATGAAGATGATAATCAAAATTCATCTTTACATTATTCTCAGAATGTTTTTTCCCCTAACGGTTAAAGCAGATGTACAATGTATGTTTAACAGACCATAAACAGGCTGTTTTGGTTATGCTGAAGTTCAAATTAAGTCATGTATAAATCAGAATGACTTCCCCATACCTCAACATGTGAAACTTTCTTCCATCACTTTCCCCTCTAAACTGCAAATCTCTCCATAGAAAGCATTGATAATCAGTACATTTTTTTTTAGCACTGCCAGAGTGGCTCAGTTGCCTGCTCGGGGTCCATTCACGTCCCTTGGTGCTAGGCCTATCTTTTGTTTATACTCTGGCCTACTTATCCGCATTGGGGGAAAACTAATCAGACATGACAAACAAGTACAGAGGTATTCTGATGGAGAAATTTTATAGCTTATACTTTTGATCACTTATACCCAATTGTCACACAAGAATGGTACATGTGCTTTTAGCAGTAAACTTATAAGCCAGCAGTAATGTACATAATGAGTAGTTATACCCTGTGACAACTTCCCTAGACAATTTTTTTCATCCTAAACATTGGAGTCAAAAATATGGTTTGAAGCAAAACACTTTCCACTAGAATTCTTTAAATTTCTTATCCATTAGAATTCTTTTATGCTTTCCATATAATTTATCATATCAAATAATCCTAGTTACCTTAATGATTCTTTTGAGATGCCTAGGGACCCTTTGGAATACTCAAAGTTAGAGAAAGAAACTTACAATCTTACAAGAGCAGCTAAGTATTCCCCATCCAGAAACAAGCAGCTCTAGGACAAAATTATCATCATTTTTCCTCACAAAAATATCTCCATTCTTTGTATCTTCTCTCACCAACAACACATATCCTACTTGCTTTACACACTGAAACGCTTTCCTTGTCATTTTCAGTAGCTTTAATTACATATGACAATTTTTAACATTTAAAAGCCTTAACAAAACCATGAAACAAGTAATTAAACCGTTTTACCAGCATTTACTGATTGGCAAACTTAGAACATATTCCATAACCTCTAAAAACTTGAATTTTTTTCTCATAGCATAATTTCTCTTTAATGTGAAACTAGATGTGTGTTTAAGAATCCCAAACATCTTTAGAAATTCTACTATTTAACTCAAACCTAAAGTCCCAGGCAAAGTGGGATTGTCTGTATTGCAAGGACATGATAAGAGTTAACGTCAAGCTTTCTCCTAGGCTTATTTTTGCTCTCTTAGGGTCAGAATCCTGCAAACAGTATTTTATCAAGCTAGCTTTCTCTAACTGCATATACAAAAAGAACCAGTGTTGGAATTTCAAAAGAGTTTCATCTTAAACAATCTTCTCTGGAGTTTCAAGAATACTGTTGCCGTACATTGTTTACAAAATCTTTCTATTTCTTTAACTGTAATTTCATAGCTAAAGCTTTTCTAATAAATTGAACCTGAACTTCCCATTTTACAAAAGACAACAAAGATACTGATCACACAAATGGAATACATGTACACACACCAGCAGATAGAACCATCACAAATCTGCCAAGAGAATAACCAATATTGAGTCCCAGACAGACACCTCCTCCACAAAAATGGCCCTCCGCATCAGACGTACATTAGAACCAACTGGCCAAAATGACCAATAATAACACTTTGTGCTCACAAACAATCATCAACAATAGACACCCATCAAAACCAATTGGCAAAATGCTCAAATGACATTCAGTGCTCACAAACAGTCCTTAATGGCAGACACTCATCAGAACCAACTGTAAAATGCTAAAAAAAAACACCTTATGCTCAAAAGAGAAGTTTGCCCAAGTGCACACAGATGGACTTACTTGGTTGTGGAGCTTGTCAGCTTGTCTAGGTGCATGTTTCCATTCCACGAAGGAAATGTGTATGTTTGCAGCCGGTCCCGAGCAGAGGAGACTACTCTGGATCCCTGAAACAAATGGTATCCCCTAAAGCCCTTTCTTGGGGCCAGTGGGCCTTGAGCAGGGAGTTCCTTGCAGCCATCCTGGCCATCATGGCCGCGTTCTGATAGGGGAAAATGCTGGGAGCCCAATATCGCGAGAGCACAGCCTCACGTTGGGCACCAAAGTCTATTAGCTAAAGTGGGTCCTGCTGCTCTCCACTTAAAAGCCAATGAAGAGCCAAGATTGATGGAAAGGAAAGTTTGCTTTCTTCTGCAGGCCAGCAACCTGGTTGGAAGGGCAAACTCCTGTCCAAAGGCAGACTTCCCTTACCTCACCCTGCCATCCACAGTCAGTCGAAAAGAGATTTTATAGACAGAGAAGAGAGGCTACATGCAGAAACAGCACAGACATCTTGAAATTGGCCACGTGGTCATCTGAGCAGTTTCATTTTGATTGTTTTAAGTACAGTTAATCTTTAGTTTCAGGGTCGGTTTATTCCCATTTCTCTGAGGCCATTCCCATTTCTCTAAATTACGGCAGCTTATGACATGGCTGCAGTCTGGTTATGAGGTTAACGTCTTCAGCCTGGTAGGGGTTTCACTATCTACAAAACAGCACAAAAGACATGGCTTAGGATATGATCTATAGCCCCTGAAAAGGAACTAAACGTTCTTGCATTTACTTAAGGACTAAACTATTATTATTTGGTCTCATTTGACTGTTTTCCTCTATTTCTGCATCTTCTCATTTCTCTGATTAACTGTATTATTTGGCTAAAGGTTCATGCAAAAGGCAGGTTGAAGACATGAGGCAAGGGATCATAGGGTCCTGCTCTGTTTCATTAGGACAATTCTTTCTGTTTTTGTGGCAGAAAAGAGGTTAATATTTCATATCTCTCTGGCGAATCAATAAGAACACAATATTGCAATGGAAAATGGGCAAAGAAAATGCACAATCTCAGAAGAGAATAAATATCTAATAAACACATTCAAAGTGATCAACTAAATGACCCTTTTATTCACATAAATGCAAAATAAAATGTACATGAACCATTTTTTCTCCTTTTAAACTGGACATGTTCCCACATGCACAGGTAGAAAGATCCCACATACTGAAACTTAAAAAAAAAAAAAAAAAGAACCGCAACTAAAACCCCAAGCAGCGAAATAAAAACATTAAATAAATAAACAAATTTGACAAGTTAAGGGGAAAAGATGCTATCAGTTTGGGCTAGATTTGGAAAAGTCACTAGAGGAAATAGAGCATTATATTTCACAAATAACACTGCAGTTTGTTTTGAAAGCCTTAATTATGTGTCTTCTCTTTGATTTTTTTTAATTAGCCTTTCAGGTATTTTTCTCCAAGGAAATAAACAGTATGTGGGAATGTTTAGCTATAAGGATATTCACTGTAGTGCCCTTTATAATAAGCAGATTACAAAATAGTACTATAGCATGAAACCAATTAGGTTAAAAAGAAAGTTTATGCATAGAAAAATACTAGAAGAAGATATACTAAAATGTTAGCTGTATTTGGAGTGATAGATTTCACAACCAATCTTTATTTTCTTTGAACTTTTATACATTTACAAAATTTCCTTATTCTAGGTTTCTAAAAGCATTTATTTTAATTGGAAGAGAATTACTTTATAATACTGTGATGGTTTTTGTGATACATCTGTATCAATCAGCCATGGGTATACATGTTTTCCCTCCATCCTGAACCCTCCTACCACTAGGCTTTTTTAAATTTGAAAAAGATGACTTTTAAAAATTCATGGCCAACTAAGTTTCACAATTTCTCTAACTTTGAAGTCCAGTCCCACATTCTTATGACACAGATTTTTCTTCCATAATTGTGAGTGCACAGTCTTTTATGGCTATAATTAGGCCATATGTGAAAAGTGGGAGAGAGCGGAGTTCTGTCACATCGTCATCCACAGAAATGTACACACAATGAACAATATGAACAAACATCAGAAAGAAAATCGGGTGGTATTTTCCCAAGTATTTTTCGTGTTTACACATGATACAGAAACCCTCTTTGAAGTGAAGTGAAAGTTGCTCAGTTGTGTCTGACTCTTTGTGGCCCCATGGACTGTAGCCTTCCCAGGCCCCTCTGTCCATGGAATTCTCCAGGCAAAAGTATTGAAGTGGGTAGCCGTTTCCTCCTCCAGAAGATCTTCCCAGCCCAGGGATCGAAACCAGGTCTCCCACATTGCGGACAGATTCTTTACTGTCTGAGCCACCAGGGAAGTCCAGAGATATTCTTTACTCAGCAACAAACAGCAAGGGCAAAATTCAGCATATAAATCAGTCATGAGCTTCAAAATTCACATTTGGCATTGACTTTGAACTTCAAGATTACATTAATATTTGGAAAATATGTTGTGGACTGGTAAGCAGAGAAGCCATACACCCAATTTTCTCATTTTTTCATTATTTCTTGTTTTGGAAGGTCATTTTTTATTAATGTTGTTCATAATAAAGGTGAGTGCAGTATATTTAAAAGTAGTAAGAAATATATTTTCCCTTTTTCTTCCTGGAACTCTGAATAGACTTTCCTGTGGTTGCTAAGCAGATAGAACAACCCTATGAACTACCCAATGTTATGTTTATAATGTCATGCTATGTGAATTCTAAACACATGTGAGGAATGCATTGAATCTAATAGCAGAGGCAAAGACCATATACTGCTAGCCCATAAACTTAAGTTAGAAAGTTTAGATTAAAGGGGAAATTTTAGCTCAAAGATACCAGATAGAATTATAGTGACTGTATGGGGAATTTTTGGTACATACCATAAGATTTAATTATATTTGGATGAAGTAAGAGTGAGTAAATTTAACAAGCAATTGTTTTGACTGAAAGATCTCCCAGACTTGGGAATGAAAAAAGGGGCATCAAAGGTGCCTCCCTCCTGACTGGAGGACAAAATAACCCCTTTGCCTGGACATTTGCAGAACATATTTGTTCTCCGACAGGTAGAAAACTGTAGAATTGCTCTGGAGAATTCTTTGTCCTGTTTCATTCCTGCGCACAGCTATGTTTCACATCAGCAGACAGAAATGGGGTGAATTTTACTAAAAATAACTAAAATATGAGAGACAAAGGAGTTATATACATCACTAACATCTAGAAGGCTATCAAAACATGCAGAAGTGTATTTTACTCACTTTATGGTTGGCGTGAGATTTGTTAAAAGTAGCTGGAAAGCAAATGTTAAAAAATAGAGACCTTTCTAAGCATAAGCTTTTGAGAATGATCACTTTCTCCTCAGTTCAGCATTCCTTTCCACCTCAATCTTGTAGAAGCACTTCAGAACAGAACCTGTTAAACTTGCAAAACTTGTCAGTGTGAAGCTTGATGCCATCAGCCAGGCATTTTATCAGTTTTTCAGTTCACCTAAATCAATAACCGTAATGTTTACAACCAGACAGGCATACTTTGTTTCCTGACCCAGTTATGGGTAAGAAAGACCTGGAAAAAGTCTAGCAATGGAGAAATGGGCAAACCCATCATGGTATGTGCAAATCAGCTAACCTTGGGGCTGGAAGGAGAGAGCATAGACTCTTACTTCCCTGATGTAAATTCAGAGGTGCAGAGAGGAGGGGTGACTTCAGAATGATGGAGTGAAGGCCACTGGCACCAGCTTTGATACAGAGCAGACTTTCTGTGTCAACTGGTTCTGCCATGCATTGCTTATTGCTGGGCCAAGATGAGCTCTCAGAAGCTGAGAGCTTTTCTCAGCTTTTCTCTTCAAGTCAAAATGGAGCAGTTAGTTTCTATTCAACAGGATTGGTATAAGGATGAGTGAAATAATCTTTATAAAATAGGCACTTAAAACGGCGTTTTATTAACAGTGACAACATAATTAATATGTATTTGAATGATATCAGCTTAAACCTCATTATACTCTTTACCTAGTATTTCTAAAATAATAAAAATAGGAATCTAGAAGTCTCAAGAGCATAGTGGAGAATAGTGTGTTCATATGATGTGGTAGGGACTTGAAATAAAAGGCAATATTTTGGTCCGTCTAGTTTTCTATGGCTACAGGATATAAGAAAGAGGCAAATGACCTATGTGACAACCTATGAGGTGATGGCATTAGAACAAGTGTGCCCAGTCTGCAAACCAGTAAGAGTGTGGACCATTTACAGTAACCTGAACCCTAGGCTAGTCAAGGCTATGGTTTTTCCAGTGGTCATGTATGGATGCGAGAGTTGGACTGTGAAGAAAGTTGAGTGCGGAAGAATTGATGCTTTTGAACTGTGGTGTTGGAGAAGACTCCTGAGAGTCCCTTGGACTGCAAGGAGATTCAACCAGTCCATTCTAAAGGAAATCAGTCCTGGGTGTTCTTTGGAAGGAATGATGCTAAAGCTGAAACTCCAGTACTTTGGCCACCTCATGCAAAGAGTTGACTCCTTGGAAAAGACCTTGATAATGGGAGGGAATGGGGGCAGGAGGAAAAGGGGACGACAGAGGATGAGATGGCTGGATGGCATTACCGACTCAATGGACATGAGTCTGAGTGAACTTCGGGAGTTAGTGAGGGACAGGGAGGCCTGGTGTGCTGCAATTCATAGGATCGCAAAGAGTCGGACACGACTGAGCGACTGAACTGAACTGAACTGAACCGAACCCTAGGCTAGTATTCCTTTTGCCTTTAGACCAAGGTGTTCATTCTGTAAGTATTCCCTGGTGGCTCAGCCGTAAACAGGCTGCCTGGCAGTGCAGGAGACTTGGGTTCAGTCCCTGGGTAGGGAAGATTCCCTGGAGAAGGAAATGGCAACACACTCCAGTATTCTTGCCTGGAGAATTCCCCTGGACGGAGGAGCCTGGTGGGCTACAGTCCATGGAGTCAAAGAAAGTTGAACACTATTTAGCAACTAAACAACAACAATTCATTCTGTAAGGCAAATTCAAGTGCTGAAAACCTATACACTTTTAAAACTTAGTTTGTTTTCCAAAGGAGTTTTACAAAAATCTTAGAAGTTGATTCCGGCCAATTTCTTTTTGGCTCTGCCATGTGGCTTGTGGGATCTTAGTTCCCCAACCAGGGATTGAACTCGGGACACCACAGCGAAAGGACCAAGTGCTAGCTGCTGGATAGCCAAGAAATTTCCAATTCTAGCCAATATAGAATTGGCCAATACAGAATAGTCTAAAGCTAATTGAAACTATTTTTTCACAGTCATTGAAAATGTAATGGGGCATTTCTGAAAGTAGAATGTTCAAATATAATCGGACAATGTGAATGCAAAATTCCAAATTGGAACAACACAATTCAAATATAAATTCCAAATTGGAATAATACTTTGTTAAGGGGATGCAAAATACATCCAGTATAATAAAGATGACAGAATTGAAAGAAAGTGAACACACTGGAGTTGGAATCTCTAAGAAATGTAGAAGGATGGTCAGTCAATAGACACCCTCTTCTGTTATCAGATCCCAGCCACATGGTACTTGTGGTTTTGCTTTGAATATGTTTTAAATTTCGTGGACAATTGATTTCATTAGAGTACAATTCATGAACAGTTCTGGTCATGATGTTACTGGGCTGCTAGCCAAGTTATTTGGTCGCTCAGCTCTAAATAACAGATTCAGTTAATTGAAAGATGCACGCTTCCATCTTTTGCCTGGGGGACATCTGCTGGTCCCATGGGGAGGAGGCTGGCTTTGGAGGATTAGTCAGCCAGAAGACTCCCTGGAGAAGTAATGACCTAATTCAGAAGCGCTGAATTGTTAGTCACATAACTTGTGAAAAGTTACTTATTGTAGGGGCAATAAAACCTACCTCATAGAGGTGAGAGTGCTGTCCATAAAAGGCTGGCCAAGGAGGAAGTTTCTGAGAGAAACCTATAAGGTAGATACTATTTTGAACTGCATGATGAGGCAAATGAAGAGAGAGGGCATTGGTAAGAAATGACATACTGGTGACAGGTTTAGCTAGTTTAAAATCTATTTCCAAGAGATGAGATTATTTTGATTAAAGTAAATTATGGCCAATCCTCACTACACAGCGTGATCTCTCAAAGACTGAGAGTACCAAATGAGTTGGCCTTTGCTGCATTAAAAATGGTATCAAAATTTCATGGCTTGAAACAATGCTTTTTCATTATTTCTTTTGATTCTATGGCTTGGCTTGGAGATGCTTCTGTAGATATGGTCTGGGCTTAGTCACGTGGCTGGGGGCTGGGCTCTGCTAGAACAGCTATGTTCCCTTGCACAGCGCATTCTCTCTCCTAAAAGTCATCCTCCAGGAGACTGCCTGGGGCTGTTTCACGTGTGACTTCAGGGTTCTAGCAGCAACAGAGGGCAAGCCTAATTCACAGGCCCTCGGCACACCTCTGCTCACATTTGCTAAGTCACATGAACAGGCTCAGAGTAAGCAGGGATGGGGTCTTCCAGGGTCTGCATAAAGGGTGATGAGAGCAAATCCAGGCCATTGATGCCACCATCTATCACAGGTATGTTCAACCATTTCTGAATAGGAAATGTTGACAACCAGAGAGTAGAATTCAGCTAGATCAGTGCTGTCTGATACAGATACATGTCATTAGGTATATATGTAAATGGGGCTTCCCTGGTAGCTCAGCTGGTAAAGAATCTGCCTGCAATGCAGGAGATTCCTGGGTCTGGAAGATCTGCTGGGGAAGGGATAGGCTACCCATTCCAGTATTCTTAGGCTTCCCTGGTGGCTCAGACAGTAAAGAATCCATCTGCAATGAGGGAGACCTAGGTTTGATCCCTGGGTTGGGAAGATCCTCTGGAGGAGGGCATGACAACCCACTCCAGTGTTCTTTGCTTGAAGACATCCCATGGACAGAGGAGCCTGGCAGGCAACAGTCACTGGGGTTGCAAAGAGTCAGACACAACTGAGTGACTAAGCACATACATATAAATATATCCATGCCAAGTGCTTCATGGCTTCCTGTGGCTGGTTACTGTTGCATTGCTGAGCACAGATGGAGATGTTGACAGATGGGGCAAGCGGGAGAAGGGGGGATTGTAAGACTGGGACTGATGGGCAGTCTGTATGCAGGGCAATCGTCTCCCTCCCAGCCATTCACACAACCTGGCAGTGAAGGATGGGAGGTGGGGGAGCGAGGCTCTGTATAAGAATGAAAGCCCACAATATAATCCACCATATTAATAACTTAGAAGAAAACAAATAACCACACTCAAAGATCCTTTTTGAGAAAACTCAATATGAATTACTGATTAAATCAACAACAACAACAACAAGAACCCTAGTGAAATAAAAGAGAGAGAGAATTCTCTCAGTGGTAAAGAATATCTAAATCAGTGTCCGACGTTGTAAGTGGTGAAATAGCAGGCACGTTCCTGGTAAGTTCAGGACTAGTGTACAACAATGACCTGGAAGGCTAACCAATGGAACTGGATAAGAACCTAAGTTGAAGAGTAGAAATATTGGAAGGAAGAAGCAAGATGGGGGGAATAAAAGGTTCATTCATAACAGCAACAACACATTTAGTAAGATTTCTATGATGTGGAGGATTAAAAATGACTGCAAATTCTTTGCCACTTTGTCCATGAATAGGTAAAGTCTCAGTAATTTCCCTCCCACATTGGCTAGGCTTGCCATGGCCAACGAGACCACCATGCATAACTAAACAGAGGCTTGTGTAATGGAAGTTGTCCAAGTAAGTAAGCTAGTCGGGTGGGTGGATGGAGGATGGAGAAAGCCTGTAGGCAAACCAAGGCATCCAGTACACAGCTAGCATCGAGGCCCCCTGACAAGTGAGTTCATTTCAGACCTTCCTTCTCAGCCAGCTGAATGTAGTTGGAGGAGTGAGCCCAGATAAGACCAGAGGAAAAGACACTCACCAAACTCTAGAGAAATAATAAATAATGAACCACTGAGTCTTAGTTTGTTAGGCAGAATATTTAACGGATAAAGAACACTGCCTTCGTATCCTACAGTTGTAATTATTTTAGAAACCATTGAATTGCATTTCCTTATAACAAAAGGATACTGGAAACTAGGATTAGAGAGTTTCAACAAGGAATGACATTGGCAGGCTTGGTCCAGAAATCTAGTTTCCATCAATTTATTAATGTTTCCATTTTTTCACCAGGCATTCATTGAGTGCTCATACTGAGCCTGGTGCTAGCAACAGAAAGATCAAACCAGATCTGTTTAGAGGGCAAGATAGAATTATAAATGAACAGTCATGATTCAGAGATAGATACTGAAAGAAAGAAATGTGTGAAGTGCTATTTCTGGGGAACCCAGGGTCAGGTTGGGAGGGTCACAGAAGTGTCGTTTGCACTGGGCCATAAAGGATTAGTAAGATGTTGTGAGTCAGAGAAGGTTGGGAAAGGACAGTCCAAGTAGAGACAGAGGGACTAAGAGCCAAGAAACGTCTAAGTGAAGCCTGGTCTGGGAAATCGTGAGCACTCTGCAGCCTAGTTACAGGAGGACTTGATTTGGTTTGCCCTTTGCCCATTGCGGACCTAGTTCTTCCAATCCATTTGTGATTGCCTTCCCCCAGGGACAGAGGAGCCTGTTGGGCTACCGTCTATGGGGTCGCTCAGAGCTGGACACGACTGAAGCGACTTAGCAGCCAGCAGAGAATCCTAATTGCAGCTAACTCTTCACCAACCCTTTTGCAAAAAGTTCCTGTAAAATTTTAAAAAGCATCTGTAAATTTAAAAGGTCACGTCTTGCAATATTTTGCTAGAGGGTTCAGAATTTATACTTTGCCTCCTCTCTGCTGTTCTGCTTTTAATGTGACATATGTTTCACTGCTGATTAATTTTATCCTAATAGATAGGTGAACATAATTCCAGTGTGAGTTTTGAGGATAATCTGCACTCATAAAATGAACTGATTTATTTCCTCCTGGGCAGAAGATGGAAGAGGAGAATCCCACTAATTCACAACTACTCTGCTTCACCATGTCCCATTTTTATCATCAAAATATGACCTTTAACTTCCATGCTGTGAATCTGAGTACCATTTACAGGAATTTGACCCAGTGTTCCTCATTGTCTACATTGTCCTCTTTGTAACTAGGGAAATGTGTTTTCTGGGAGTTTTAAAATTCCAGTCTATAGTCTAGTTAATCTTTTTATCCCTGTAGATAAATAGAAAAAAAAAACGTATCAAATATTGTTTTTATTTTTACTAGCCCACATCCTCATTCAGAGGTTGTGCTGTTGACAATAATGAGGAAATCAGGTTCTTTTCCAAACACTTGACCAATTCCTTGTTTCTGGTGAATATGGAAATAAATAGCTCTTATTTTAAGGCTGGATTATGCTATTCCAGTGCTTAAAGTAAAATTGTATAGAATATCACATCAAACTACTTGTCGATAAAGAAGGACATATCATCTTGTCTCCTTATTTTGTGAGTTTAAAATATGTACACACTGTCAAACATGCTTCATTCTTCTCATTTCAATGACTTTTAAAATTCATTTAGTTTGCTTTCATGTTTTTCATTTAAAAAATATGTCCTCTTGCTTATTTTTCGGTATATTTTCTTGAATAGCGCACTGTTGGGAGCCAGTTTGAATTAGCGCTCCGCCCATGACAAAGGTCGTGAGGAAGGAGGCTCAATAATGCAAGATTGAGCAAGATTGAGTGAGCCTCAGGAGCCCCTTGGAGGTTCTCGAGCATCTACCCCAAAAAAGCCGGAGTCTGCCTACTTTCTGCTTTGTGTTCTCACCTCTGACTTTACAGGGGGCTGTCCCCCACTACCTCTCTCTGAAAAAAGAGTTAACTTAGAGCTCCAGTTTATAAAAATTCCTGGGTGTGACAGGAGTGTCTTGACCTACAAACTCCTCCGAAGGTTCTCTAGCCTACCTGACAGGCTTGTCCGGCCACATGTGATTGCTCACAGCCTCCCAACAGTGGGAGGCACGAGATGCTCTTAACCTTCTAAAAACAGGTTCTTTAGAGAAGTTAGAAAACTATTAGTATAAGTATAGTGGGCTGATTAGAAATTGTATTGGTGAAGGGTTTTTCATTTGTTGAGCCAATGATTGCTGCTAAGTCTCCACTTCCCCTGCCGTTATACACATTAATGAATATATAGAAGAAATAAGTATTAACCTTTGATATCAATCACAAAGGTTCGCCTAGTCAAGGCTATGGTCTTTCCTGTGGTCATGTATGGATGTGAGAGCTGGACTGTGAAGAAGGCTGAGCGCTGAAGAATTGATGCTTTTGAACTGTGGTGTTGGAGAAGACTCTTGAGAGTCCCTTGGACTGCAAGGAGATCCAATCGGTCCATTCTGAAGGAGATCAGCCCTGGGCTTTCTTTGGAAGGAATGATGCTAAAGCTGAAACTCCAGTATTTTGGCCACCTCATGCGAAGAGTTGACTCATTGGAGAAGACTCTGATGCTGGGAGGGATTGAGGGCAGGAGGAGAAGGGGACGACAGAGGATGAGATGGCTGGATGGAATCACTGACTCGATGGATGCGAGTCTGAGTGACCTCCGGGAGCTGGTGATGGACAGGGAGGCCTGGCGTGCTGCAGTTCATGGGGTCGCAAACAGTTGGACACGACTGAGCGACTGATCTGATCTGATCTGATCTGATCAATCACGTTAGACCTTAGGCTAAGTAAGTTCTTTCTTTAATTAAAACCCACCCTCACCCTATAGGAATGTAAATTTATCTGGTGGAGTCTGTTTTAAGAATAATCACCCCTGGAGAAATAAATGTCCTGGATTGACCGCTGTCACAAGGAGAGGGTCATAAATTGTCAGCAGGCCCCCTGGCCAGAAGATGATGTAACACCCCTAAGACTTCTGTATACATTTGTAAGAAGCACCTGACTTTGATAAAAGTCAGGGCTGCTGACCCCACGTGACTTTTGTATACCATCTCAGTGTATAAAAGTAGACCATGGAAAATAAAGGATTGGGATCAGTTCCTGGAAAGACTGGTCTCCCCATGTCGCTCTCTCTCTCAAATTCTGGCTGAGTCTCCATCTGGAGCGCGGAACCCACTATGCTTACTAATTATGCCTGGGCTTCTAAGATCGGACCGGGGAGGCCTCAGTGTCTCCTCTCCTTTGGGAGAACGGAAAGACGCCTGTGGCCTACGTAAGTGGTGCAAACTTCTTGTCTTGAAGTTTTATTGGTCCCCCACGTAAACCAAGCTACTCAGCCTCTTTTCTCCACTGAATTTTCCTACTGAGCTATCCTTGTTCTATTATTCTTTATATCTCTAATTATAACTATTGTATCCTGATCCTCACCGACGCCGTCTACACCTCGAACTCCCTGGATCAGCTGGGGCTGGTCCCCAGCAAGCGCACCATTCTAGACACACACGGTTATTCTGTCAGTACTGTGCTGGGTTCTTAGGAAGAAGAACATGCAACTATCACAGGCCGTGATGAACCCTCTTCCTGGAACACAGGGAGCAGGGGACAACTTGCAGAAAGCAGGTGAAGGGATACAGATGAGCTGGTGCTTGAAAGGTGAGGCCTTCCCAGGCAGATAAAGCATGCAGGCTAGGGAAGCTGTAGGAGGAAAAGCACAGAGGAGTAATTCTTTCCGTGTGTGTGTGTGTGTGTATCACATCATCACCAGCAATACAGCACTGTTAAGGCAGTTCTGAATGAGATCGCATGCCTGCTGAGGTGTGCGGTCTTCATCCTTCAGGAAACAGAGGTATCAACAGTTTTTAAAGCAAGGCAATGTCATGTTTTGGTCTGTTTTTGAGCCGTCACTCTGGAGTATTATGAGAACTGGGAGAAGTGGGGCGAGATAAGAGGCTATTTATTGTAATGCTTCAGGGGAAACATTTTAGATTTAGAGGCAATTATTTGGCACTTTTATCCCCATAGTGAAAACCACTTTCTAAAAAATGTTATTATTCAGAGAGAGGAATTTCAAATTATAGGTAAAGCTAAAGATGTTAGTGAATTTTAGGAACTATTCTGCCTACTATAAAATTGAGATTATGTATCTTTGTGGTATCTTCCATAAGGAATTGTGGTACTGGAGAAGACTCTTGAAAGTCCCCTGGACTGCAAAGAGATCAAATCAGTCAATTCTAAAGGAAATCAATCTGAATTTCATTTTAAGGACTGATGCTGAAGCTCCAATACTTTGGCCACCTACTGCGAAGAGCCAAATCACTGGAAAAGATCCTGATGATGGCAAAGATTGAAGGCAAAAGGAGAAGAGGGCGGCAGAGGATGAGATGATTAGATAGCATCACCGACTCAATGGACATGAGTTTGACCCAACTCTGGGAGATGGTGGAGGACAGAAGAGCTTGGCGTGCTGCAGTCCATGGGGTCACAAAGAGTGAGACAGGACTTAGCGACAGAACACCACCACCAAACAATAAAGAGACAACGGCGGCTGCCGTTTCTTGGGCGCCTACAGTGTACCAGGCAAGGTGCAAAATACTTAGCTCACATCAACTCATTTTATCCTTTTGTGACAGGATGTGAAACGTGACTTTTCCTGTGTTCTCCATGTGCTTGGCAGATGCTTCAAAGCTGCTGCTGCTGCTGCTAAGTCACTTCAGTTGTGTGCAACTCTGTGCGACCCCATAGACGGCAGCCCACCAGGCTCTCCCGTCCCTGGGATTCTCCAGGCAAGAACACTGGAGTGGTTTGCCATTTCCTTCTCCAATGCATGAAGGTGAAAAGTGAAAGTGAAGTCGCTCATTTGTGTCCGACCCTCAGTGACCCCATGGACTGCAGCCTGCCAGGCTGCTTATGGACTGCAGCCTGCCAGGCTCCTCCGTCCATGGGGTTTTCCAGGCAAGAGTACTGGAATGGGGTGCCATTGCAAGCTAGAGAACAATAAAAGCCAGACTATCTCTGCAGAACAAGTTCTGCCACCATAACCCATCAACCACCTCCAACCTACACAAGGGAAAAAATCCACTAAGACTTTCTAGGAGAGAGTGTTCCTTTAGAGATAGCACCGTGCCCACCTCCCAAAGCCCCAAATTCAAGCTGGACTCTACAGGGGAAGGAGCAGAGGCCAGCTCCATTCTTTCTCAACGCTGGGTGTGACACTTTTCTTTAGCGCTGTTCTTCCTGCCTCTGGATGGATTTCTGAGTCACAGCACTCTTCGTCCCTTTTGGATATTACACAGACCGATAGCAAAATGATAGCCACATACTTAAGTCACAGCATTTCCCCTCCCCAGGTCTGTCTCCTCTGCTCCGTGCCCGCTACTCACTGTGTCCATTCGGGATTCAAGGGAAGAACCAGAAGAGTTGAGGGGCCATACGTGTTGGATCTGACTTGGACAGTTATAATCTGCCCCCTTAAGTGT
The DNA here is from genome assembly GCA_935064755.1 of Tragelaphus eurycerus. Lineage (NCBI taxonomy): Eukaryota > Metazoa > Chordata > Mammalia > Artiodactyla > Bovidae > Tragelaphus > Tragelaphus eurycerus. The sequence goes on along the minus strand of CAKXYN010000034.1, from coordinate 805,260 downwards.
GGCAGATGGACAAACACTGGCTGCTTATCCCCAGGAGCCTTTTTGTGGGGATCCTGAAAACCCTACTGGGCACAGCCAACCCTCATTCCATGCTTGGCCCCTCTGACTGCTACCCACCTGACTCCCTGCAGGTCAGGACCGCTGCCATCTGCCCGCTTCATCACAGGTGGTCTTCTCAGGCAGAGATATGAGCTCCCAACTACCTTGTTCACTGATCCCAGTAAGTGTAAAGCTTGGCAAGAGCTGGGAAAAAACCTGGAAAACACTTGTCAAGGCCCAGGATGACAGACCTGTAATAATCAGCTGATCTCTGGTTCCACCTACTGGAAGGAAGTGGTACTTCACTCTCTTAAAAGTTCAGCTATTCCCGCTGTCTTTAGATCCAACTGTTACTGGTACAAGGGGTGGCGTTTTAGTGTGTGTTTATATTAATAACAAATATAAATAAGAGTTTAGTATTAATAAGAGTTTAGTTAGGTTAACTCTAGGATGTGTCCCACCTGAGTGCTATAGGAAAGTGAGGAATAGACTTGCAATAATCTCCTCAGGTAACACCAGTGAGGTTTTTACTACTTGCATTGCTGCTGCTGCTGCTGCTAAGTCGCTTCAGTCGTGTCCGACTCTGTGCGACCCCATAGACGGAAGCTCACCAGGCTCCCCCGTCCCTGGGATTCTCCAGGCAAGAACACTGGAGTGGGTTGCCATTTCCTTCTCCAATGCATGAAAGTGAAATTAATTCCTATTACACATCATCCAGAACACAGGACTTGCAATGGCTCCTGTCAGACCACCTGACGGGGCACTAGGGTGTTTATGTGGCGTGACTGGGGGTCCTCTGGCTCCCCTCACCTGGTTGGAGGCCTGGAGGCTGTTGCCTCTCTTACGCTCATGATCGTCTTCTCCTGTGTGAAGCTTACCTTGGCTTCTTTGCACAGCAGCACGACGGCCTTTTTTTTTTTTTTTTTTTACAGAACTTCTTTATTCGCTGTTATCCTTCAACTTGTCAGCAGGTGTCAGCAAACCTCAGGGAGTAAAATGCACTGTCAGACATGGCCTTTTGTCACTAAACTGGGGACGAGGGAGAGGGATAAAGACAACGGATAGTGATTTATAAACTATATATCGGAGTGCCTATATCAGAGTTTGCTAAGGCTTCCTTGAAACAGGCAGAGTGTCATTCTTCAGAAATCCCTTTGGGTTCAAAATACCAGGTACGTCTTTCGGGGGCTCTGTCACTTTTGGTTCTTAAATTGCTTACGCTTTCCAGGCCACGGCTTACTCAGCTGAGAAAATGAGAACAAAGCCTTAACCTGCCTTTCAGGATGAGGTACCACAGGCTGTGTGAGGTTCTTTTTAAAGAAGTTGTCCAGTGGTTAGAACTCTGAGCATCCACTGCAGGGGCCTGGGTTCAATCCCAGGTTGGGAAACTAAGATTCCACAAGCCTCACAGAGCAGCCAAAACAAACACACAAATAAAGTTAACTATGGTACCCTCTGGGCTTCCCAGGTGGCACTGGTGGTAAAGAACCTGCCTGCCAATGCAGGAGACATAAGAGATGCAGGTTTGATCCCTCAATCAGGAAGATCCTCTGGAGGAAGAAATGGCTACCCACTCCAGTATTCTTGTCTAGAAAGTCCCATGGACAGAAGAGCCTGGTGGGCTACAGTCCATGGGGTCGTAAAGCATTGGACACAACTGAAGCTACTTAACACACACCTGCACACACGTGGCACCCTCTAGAAGTAGGGCATTAGTAAAACATTTCTGGTGAGAAACTTGATTCAAATTTGCATCCTGCCTGGGGCCAGTGAGTTCTTGTGATGGTAACCAGTTCTATTGGAGTCTGGTTTAATAGTTTCTTGTAGCTGCTGTAACAAATGAGCAAGTAAATTTACTTACACAGTTTGGAAACCGGAGGTCTGAAATAGTTTCCATTTGGAAATTCAGGGAGAATTCATTCCTTGCTTCTTCCTGACGTGGGGGGTTTGTGGTAGAGCCAGAGAAATTATGCATCTCTAACAATCTCCCAGGTGACGCTGTTGGTCCGTGGACCACACTGTGAGCAGCAGGTGTAAAGCACTTGGGCCTTTGTTTTTTTTTTTTTTTTCACAAGAGAAAATGGATTACAATCATTTCTCTTCTAATGAATATTCAGTTCACAAATATCAAATTTATGCCTTGCTGCTTTGTCTGCCTGCCTTTCTGAAGACACTGTAAGTTTCTTTTCAATAGTGAATCATGGTATCATCTTTCTGAAGACATTTTACACGGCAATTAAACCTGGCACATGTAGTACCAACAACGCACATAATCCCGCTGAAATGATGACAACTGCAACGGCTGTGAACAAGTTTGCACACGCAGGCAGTGACAACTAGGTCACGTTGATGCCTGCAGGCCAGCGATTGTGAGATTGTATAGGATATATGCCAATTTCAGAGAGTTCAGAGATGTCAAAATGTGAAAAAATGTGCATCTTAGAATCAATGCCAAATGGAAACTATTCTTTTTGTTTCTTTCTTTTCTGCTCCTTCGTTGTTCTTAGCTTGACATTTCCATCTGTGATTGATTTCACAGAATCTCTGCAGTCAATTGGTTTTGTTTTTAGTGGGTAAGTTCTCTACCCCATCCAGACCCATGTAAGGTTCTACACAAGTGGTCAGGGCAGTGCCACCCCATGACCTTGTTTGAGGGTCTCTGTCACCTTCCAGCCTGGCCACTCGTTCTCTTCCTCGGAAGCCTCTGGGGGTCCATGAGTCTTCATCCTTCCTGGATACCTTCTTGGCATGGCCCTACTGTCTCTGAGCTTCAAAGACCAGTGTGCTGCTGACAGGCTAGTAATGCACTGAGCTTCACACAAGATAGATGCTTGGAAAATGTCTGTGGAACGCTTTAGAGTGATAAGCTCTGCCTGATCTGTGATGCCTGAACTTCTTGAGTTACGGAGGATTCATTTTATCACAGGAGATTATGGACTGTGTTAGTCAGTTTGAGGTGAGGTGGGGGTGGCGATTTCTATTTGTGAGCAGTTATGCTAGGAATTTTTCTCACAAATTCACATGTTATCCACCCCTGACCTAGAATGGAATAGCATCAGAAAGAAGGAACAGGGTAAGTAAACATGTGATGAATTTAATCTCTAGATCCACATTTCCCTCAAATATTTTCCGTGCAAAAACATTTGCGTTTCCAGGGATGAATAGGTGTGCCAAAAAGATGACTTCCCCGATCATGTGAAATAAACACACACCTCCACTTACCTCCTACTGACCTCAACTATAAAACTTGGACAGAGTACAAATCAAATACGTTTGGGAAATTTGGGGATAAACCAAGTTAATTAAATAGGTTTCTTTACCGCACAAACCTGGATCATCTTTTTTTAGCCTTAATATTTGGCAAACTAGAATCAAATAGGTATTTGAAGGAAAAAGAGGATGACTTCATACTGACAAATGATGCACTAGGTCACGATAACAGTCATGATTTCTATATATTTCGAAACCTGGGTCATCTTTATTAAAGGTGATGAAACTCTAAAAGGGGCCCATTTGTACTTAATGTTTTGTAAACAATTGATTATGACTTTTTTTCCTCAAGGAATATCCCAAGAGATGTGCTGCCTGTTTCCATGTTTCTTGTGCAGATGGATAAGACATCACACACAGCTTACCTTGAAATCACACTTTTTAAGACAACTGTAACATTTTGCGGAAAACAACCTGTCAAGTCATGGTGACCTTAGCTTGGCTATCAGATGGAAGGCTATATACATGGTCACTTCTTATGGTTTCTTATTATACCAGGCTTGCTTTTCCCCCACTCTTGAATGATTCATGTAGCAATAATTAAAGCAGTAATACAATATGATTAACTTTTCTTCCCTAAAACTCGGTAAGTTTGATTGACCAAGAGGGCAAGGGCAATAAAAGTAACGAAGCAGCAGTCCAGAGTCGTGTAGATGCCTTTAGCACTGCTGGAGAGTTGATGTTGAGCAGATTGGTAACTTTGAGATATTTCTCTAATGCCGTATTGGGGATGGCGAAAGAAGAAAAAACCAATAAAGCTTTGTTAGAAAACATGCTAAGAAAAAAAAATCAACACTTTGAGGATCACATTTGCTCAGACATAGACTTTGCTTTCAACACCGCTCCAGGAAGGATTAACATTAGATTTTTTGCAATGTAACAAATTATCCCAAATACAGAGGTGACTAAAACATAACATATACTGTGTGCAGCATATATTATAAAGCTCTAACTTGTCACCATCTTCCTGTTAGTGATAATTTATGACTCTCATCCCCATCTCCCTACACTGGAGAGTCCACCAGGCTCTGCCCGGGTCTCTCCCTTTCTATGCTACAGAGCAGAAACTCTCTCAAGGCAGCAAGCTGGAGCAAGAGTATGGCTCACCTAATTTTTCCTTATTCTTCAGAGATCACTGTCTTCCACTGTCTGATAACCAGTGTCTCATAAACTGTTGTGTCATACATTTTGCTGATTTTGTTTGCGTGTGTGTTTGTTTCAGGCAGTAGACAATCTGACGTCGTTTCTCCACTTTGCTGCTGCTGCTGCTGCTGCTAAGTCGCTTCAGTTGTGTCCGACTCTGTGCGACCCCATAGACGGCAGCCCACCAGGCTCCCCCGTCCCTGGGATTCTCCAGGCAGAAGCAAAATCCCTCAACCGGTGCCTCTTTAACATGAATAAGACCTGGGTTTGATCCCTGGGTTGGGAGGATCCCCTGGAGAAAGTAAAGGCTACCCACTCCAGTATTCTGGCCTGGAGAATTCCATGGACTGTATAGTCCATGAGGTTGCAAAGAGTAGGGCATGACTGAGCGACTTTTACTTTCACTGAGTTATCACACAATGTTTTACTGATGAGGAAAGTGAGACACGTCGAGGTTAAAGGTCACAGAGCCAGTCCATGCCCTAATCATGATGCCACCTCCTATTCTCACAAGGGAAATTTTAGTGAAATCTTTCTAATATAGTCCAATACTTGGCTTTCATTATATTTATAAATGCTAATAGAAGTCAAATCATAATTATGCTAATCTCTGTGTCTAGCTCCTACTGTTGCAAGCAATTATGGTCAATGAGCTCAGTTTGTGAGCTGGAATTTATTAAATCTAGCCACTTAAATACGCCTCTGTTTTAGGAAACTGCCTCTAACATTTTTGACTAAAACTATTTACTTTAAAAATATCCTAATAAGATACAAAAAGGCTTTTCATCTTTATTTTCCTTTGATAGAACAGAAAAGGAAAACATGCCTGGAGTCAGATTTTTGGCCTATCTATTAGATAACAAGGACTCTGTGAAGCTCTTCAAAAATATTTCAGAGAATGTTTTCTGAAGAAACATGCCCAGCTCCAGCTCAGAGCAGTAAAGGAACTGTGGAGGCCTTGAGAGAGAGAAATCTTATATCCTGGACAGTTGGTGGCACAGGTAGCTGGTGGAAGACAATTAGAGCAGGAAATTAAACATACATGAGATCTCTTTATATGTACTTTTCATACGCTTATTTGGACACCTATAAAATGCAGATATGTTCAGTGGATTTAGAACTAGCTTTAGGCAAGATTCTGAAGTGTAACTTATTCTCCTTGGTAAAATGAGAGCTGTAACTGACAGGGTCTTGAAGGCACTTGCTTTTCCTGAGAATTTATGACGCTCTGGTCCCCAAGCTCAGCTTTCTAAGGCTCAGGACTTCATGCTGGCCTGGGTTCCTAGAACCTACCACTTCTTCATTGGTATGTGACCCCATTTCAGCATGCCTCCCACCCTCATCTCCTATCCAAGACTGTTTTTCTGTTTGTCCCTGTTTGGAGAACACGCCTTGAGTGTTCTCCTGGTGAGGCTAAGAGATTTTGCCTGCTGCTTGGATTTAGGGAGGCCACCTGGGGGCCAAACTAACAACTGATTTTCTGCTTTAGCTCTGTCTTCACCTCTACTTTCAGAAGTATCTGGTTGTTACAGTTTCTGAGTTTTGGGAGGGTTCTACAAAGTAAGACAGGACGTTCATGGCTGTGAATTTTCATTTGCTCTCTGGCTTCCAAAAGTTTTTGTTCTTGTCTCCTCTCTCATTGTCCTTTGCATTTATGTCTTTGAAAATCTTTGTACTGTTGCTTTGTGGGGCTTTAGGAAGAGGTGGAAACACGAAGGTGTGCTCAGTGCTTGATTTTCACCCAAAATTCTGGTTTGATAATTTTTTGAACTCAACCGTCTGACATTTTGATTTTGAAAAAAGGCTCCAGGACCTAAAGAAGAAGTGATACGTGTGCCGACATTTATAACTATTTACTTTCGTTGATATTTATGTGCTTATTCACCCTTCCTTCTAGATTGGCCTGTGCTTATAGGATGGATTAACATACTGCGTTTTTAAAATATTTTCAAGGTACGGTACCATTTGCTGAATTATCTTCTAGATTCTTTAGGAATCTATTACTGTGGGAGGAAATGTAGGAAAATCATGTTTTTGATGCTCCTCCAAATCCACTCACTATATTAGTCATTTATGACAACATGGATGGAATTTGAGGGCATTATGCTGAGTGAAGTAAGTCAGAGAGAAAGACAAATACTGTATGATATCACTTATAAGTGGCATCTAAAACTTTAAAAAAACAGCAAATAGAGTGGAGGTTACCAGGTGCTGGGAGGTAAGTGATTTAGAGAGATGTTATTTAAGGCAACAAACTTGCAGCCAGTCAATAAATAAGTGTTAGAGATCTAACACACAGCATTATGAGTGTTAGAGATTAAAAACTACTGTATTATAACCTTCAAAGTTGCTAAGAGACTGGATCTTAATTGTTCCCATCACAAATAAAAATGTTAATTATGTGATGTGGCAGAGGTTTAGCTAATAATATGGTGGTAAACGCTCCACAATATTTGTAAATGTATCAAGTCCATGTGCTGTACAGTTTATGGCTGAACAATGTTATATCAATTATATCTCTGTAATGACACTAAGGAAAAAAGATTAGGATAGACAGAGACAATCTGAAAGTGAAAGTCGCTCAGTCATGTGCAACTCTTTGTGACCCCATGGGCTGTATAGTCCTCCAGGCCTGTATTCAGTCTTTCAGACATGAATTCTTCAGGACAGAATGCTGAAGTGGGTAGCCTTTTCCTTCTCCAGGGGATCTTCCCAACCCAGGGATCAAATCCAGCTTTCCCCCATTGCAGGCAGATTCTTTATCAGCTGAGCCACCAGGAAAGCCCAAGAATACTGGAGTTGGTAGCCTATCCCTTCTCCAGGGGATCTTCCCAACCCAGGAATCAAACCAAGGTCTCTTCCATTGCGAGCGGATTCTTTACCATCCGAACCACCAGGGAAGCCTGAGATAATCTGGGCATGCTGATAATGCCCAGTTCTCCAATAAAAACTCTCCCCAGTTCTCCAATAACAGGAATAGTCAGTGAGATCTGATCTTTGCTTTTTTTTTTTTTTGCAGTCTAGGTGGCCACAAATGAGTGCAATTGAAGGATCACTCCAGCTGGAGCACTAAAGGAACCCATCACCAGAGCTTTCTCAAGAGAATATCATAAGGAAACACAAAGGTTATAACTTTGACCAAATAAAATCAGAAGTGTCTAGCAGCATGAGAACCATCTGTGTTCCTACAGTCACATTAACACATGTGGCAAATCAGCGTCCCCATTTCTAAAGGCCAGGATATGGAACATTTTTGTCTGGAATGTGGTCCTTTCAGGTGTGAGATCTTCTGGTGTTTCTACAGAGCAAGCAACATTCCACAGCTTGAAAGTTTCTGACATAAGCTTTTAGGGTCAAGCAGACACTCCCAGCTGATGTGCATTCCAGTAGACTGAAGTCAAATTGTCCTTTCCCCTGAGCACAACCAGGAGAACAATTTCAGGCAACCAAGGCACAGCAAGTGTGACCTAGTTCTCCTTTTCTCCTTGGAGGAAAAGAAAAAGAAAAAAAAAGAATTGAATCTGGGCCAGTTAATAATGCGGTCCATTGGTTTTTGCCCAAGATGCTGAATCTGAGAGTTACAGTCATTTCCAAAAGATGATCTGTGCCTGGAGGAAATGCATAACCTTTCTCCCAGTTTGTCTTTTAGGGCTCAATTACCTTGGAGTCACCTCTTTTTACCGGCAGCAACACCCCCAAATTAGTCTCCATTCACAAAGTATCTCTGATGATGCCTCCCTGGGAAAACTTAAAAGCCTATTTAACTAAAGGAGAGACTACTGCCAAGAAGTCAGCCTGGGAGAATGGCAGTAATTAAATGATGATAATATTTAGGATCCTGGAGGTATAACAAAGGCCCCTTTCTTTGTCTCAGGTGGGGACACGTTAACACATTGCCTCTGTCTGGGAAAGGATGTAGGCCAAAGAGGAACGAAACCATTGTGGGGGTGTGAGAAAGAGGAACTGGGGAGAGCTTTGTGGCAGGGGAGGGGTGGCGACTCCTGAGCACTGGGGGAGAGACTGAAGCTGGGAGGGAGCGAAGTTTAATCTTAATATTCATCAGAGATGGGCCCCATGGTGTTTCAGCCTAAGATATATTAGAACAGGTGAGAGATGAAACAAAGCATGTTTTCTGTTCCGTGGTTGATGGTCTGTGGGAGGCAGGGAAGGGAGGGAGGCGGGGTTGGGGAGGAAGGTAAGGGAAAGAAAGAGATGAACTACCGCCATCAGAAACGTTTATTTGAGTGAATTTTGCATGGTACACTTGGCTGGAGATGTGAAGATGCTAAAGCTCTTGGCAGAGCCTCACATCACAGTCTCACAGTGGTGGCGAGATGGAAATTTGAGTCTAATAATCAGCCTTTCCTCTCTTCAGTTGTGTGATCTCCTGCACATCACTGAACAATCAACTGTACCTCCCTCGGGAAGGGGAGCCAGCTCAGCCCCTAGCCCACCAGCCCACCAGCCAGACACACTGACAGATGGACACTGTGAGCACCAGGGTGGACTTGTCTCTTGAGTCGGGTGGTCCAGAGGTCAGTCTGGTGGATGCATCCTATTAATCTGATACATAAGTAAATCCGTGCCACTTCTTTCAGCGAAAGCAATTTCATCTTTTCAGCCCACAAAGAAGATAAAAATGCACAGCTCAGGGCTCAGGGCCAGGGTTCCAAACGTGTGGGAAGGGGCCTGGGTTTCTCATTCATCTCTGCCAGAATCTGACAGATTCCATCCAGGAAGCCTGAATCAGCCTCAATCTCAGATCCACCTATTCCTCTCCCCTCCACTCCCCTCTGCCTCACCCTTCTCCCCTTCTCTCTGGTGGGGCTTAGCTGTGGCTAAGCAATCTGAACCTTAGAGGGCCATGGTGCAAAGACCAGGTTGCTGTTTGCAGCGTTTGTCAAGATGCCCTGTTTTGCAGTTAGTGTGAAGGGGTGATGGGCGGCGGGAGGAAAAAGGAGAGGAATTTAGCCAGAGGGTCTTCTCATTGTATCAAAGCAAGTCTGACCTGGGATCCCACACTGTTTACTTCTTAAATGAACACAGAAGAAAGAAGTCTGAAATTCCCCAGGGATGGACACGGGAGGGCTGGGAAGGTATAGAGGAAAGAACAGACAGGAATTCTTCACATTAAAAACAGCTTCCGTTATTGCTGTTTTTTCTGTTTGTAAATATAACACACATTCAGTATAGAAAGCTTAGAAAACACACAAAGGAGTCTAAAAAGGGAAATGAAAACATTCACAATACTAAAACTCAAGGGTAAACACCATTAACCTTTTGGAGAATTTATCATTTTAGTATACTTTTTTCTTTTAATAATCATTAAATATTGAATGGGCTTACTGTTTTCTTTTAAATCACTTTATGGGCATTTCCCAAAGACATCACAAAATCTCCAAAAATTGATTTCAACTTAGTTGATTCATTATTCTTTATAGGGATAAAATATAAGTTTTTTAAAAAGCATTTCATAATGTTAGCACTCAGGTTTTTATTTTTCCTGTTATGACTCCAGTAAACGCACACATATATAGTAGAATATTACAGAATGTATGAACATACAAATAGAATAAAATAGAATTATTTTCTAGAAGTGTGTTCATGAGAGTAGAATCATAAAAATTAAATTCGCTAGCTGTGGAAATTCTGTGAAGAACAGTCTTGCCGTTACACATAGGGGGCTCCAACATCTCAGGTTTGCAACAGATGGCAGCTCATACACCCGAGGTCTTCTCTGGCTCACTTGAGTGCAAGTGTGTGTGTGTGTGTCTGTGTGAATGTGCATATGCACACATGTACATGTTAATGAGTGTACACACGCATGTGTGAGAATTCTAAGAGGGGAGAGGGTGCATCTGAGCTGTTTCAGGCTCAATATGACTGTGTTTTTACAAATGTACCCCTAATCAGTATGACCATGTGTTTACAAATACCATGTGAAGATATTAACACACACACATACATATACACAAACACACAGAGAACTGCCTATGAACTGGTGTTGTGTTTGCCACAAGCCACGAAACTACCAGAAGCCAAGGGAGGGGCCTGGAACAGCCCTTTCCCTAGCACAGTGAGAGGTAGCAGGCCCTGCTGACACCCCAGTCTTGGATTTCTAGCCTCCAGAACTGTGAGAGGATACACTTCTGCTATTTAAGCCACTTCATCTGCGATCCTCTGTTAGGGCAGCCCCAAGACTGTGCTAGTGGTAAAGAACCCACAAGAACCCACCTGCCAATGCAGGAAACATAAAAGACACAGGTTCAATCCCTGGGTCGGGAAGATCCCCTGGAGGAGAGCATGGCAACCCACTCCAGTATTCTTGCCTGGAGAATCCCATGGACTGAGGAGCCTGGTGGGCTACAGTCCATGGGATTGCAGAATCAGACACAGCTGAAGTGACTTAGCAAGCACACAGGACGCTAACGCACTCACCTTCCCTCAGGAGCTCTGCTGCTGCTGCTGCTAAGTCGCTTCAGTTGTGTCCAACTCTGTGCGACCCCATAGACGGCAGTCCACCAGGCTCCCCCATCCCTGGGATTCTCCAGGCAAGAACACTGGAGTGGGTTGCCATTTCCTTCTCCAATGCATGAAAGTGAAAAGTGAAAGTGAAGTCTCTCAGTCATGTCCGACTCTTAGCGACCCCATGGACTGCAGCCTACCAGGCTCCTTCGTCCATCAGATTTTCCAGGCAAGAGTACTGGAGTGGGGTGCCATTGCCTTCTCCGCCCCAGGAGCTCAGAAGCCTGTTAACCTTGGAAGGACTCCCGGCCTTTTCACAGCTCCGCTTTATACAGAAAGACCAACCAAAGTCAGGTCTGATGCAGAGATAGGGAGACTGTCTCAGAGAGATGAAATGATTCATTTGAAATTGCTTTCTTATAAAATTCTTTAAAAGAACAAAGCCAAGAAAAGTTAACTCTGCCAATGTGCTGTCTGCCAGCTGCTTCCCTCACATGCAAGGCTCCTGATCCACCTTGGGGAGGCCCTGTGCTCAGGGGTGGAATGGCCACAAATGAGTAGCAGGTCAGGGGTATCGAAGAGTAACACCAAGGCCAAGTCTTGTTAGAACATAGAAGGACCCATTTGGGTCACTAAAACCTGACAATACAGAAGGGTGTATACACCTAAAATATATATGTTCATGCCATAAAATGCCAAAGAATGCCATAAATTAAAAAAAAAAAAAAAAGTATTTTTCATCTTGAAAGTGGAACTTCCCAGGTTCCCAAATTCTTTGCAATCATCTGGATCAGAACCATGTTTTAAGTGCCCAGTCATGAGGGATTAAACATAAAAGATTCTAAAAGAAAGCTTCAAGGAAAGGGGGACCAAGCAGGCTCTGGGGTCAAGGCATGCAGTTGGAGTTTGAGCTCCGTTCTCACTAGAGGACCGACATTAGGTGTGACGCCTTAACATTTCTGAGTCTCATCTATAAACAGGACAACCCAACACCACCAAGTTCCAGAGGATCTGAAAGGAGTGATGTTGGTGGAAGTGGTTTATAAAGGGCAAAGTCGCTAAGCAGCACAAGCAGTTGGGTCTTAGGTCCAAGTAGGACAGTTCAGAATTCCAAGGCAGTGCTATATCTGGGAGTATCCTGGCACTGACCACTGTGTGCACACTCATCTCTGACTTGAAGAAGCAAACTATGGAAAGGATTTGGGGAGTTAAAAACGGAATTTTTGTCCTTGTGCCAGTACCTCTGTCTTGCTGTGGCTTGCCTCAGGCAGCCCCCCTTCTCTCCCCAAACGTGGGGGGTTTTGTTTCTGGTTTGTTCTGCTCTGTGGTCCTTGGTGCTTGTGGGTGCTTCTTTGCTTGGGTGTTCCTTCCTTTTCTCCCTTCTCTTGTCCTCTTTTTCTGTTTCTTTGCCTCTCCCTCTCTGGGCCTCACTGTTGGTGGGTGCTGTGCACTTGAGAAAGTTGGTCCTCCTGGCTTTCCCTGCTGGGTGTGTACCCCTTTCTGCACTGTGCACTGGGCAACCTAGTCCATCCCAGTTGGCTGTGGTACATACATGAGTTCACTATTGCTTGTGGTGCGGCAAAAATACAGTAATACGCGGCTTTTACGAGCAAGAACTATGTAAGAGACTTGGACTCTGGGGAGGGAGGGGGGGATGATGGGAGAAGCATTGTAACTGCGTGGTGGTGCGAATGTGTGGGGGGGGAGAGGGAAGAGGGGGAAGGGGGCGAGCATGTTCACTTTTTGGGGAGAGAACTCATGGGTATGAGTCTGTGACCACCTTCGTCTTTCCTCCCAAAGGTTTCTTTGGAAAGGGTGGCAGGGTAGGATGGGGCACTCAGGACAGAACTAGGACAGTAGGGAGGAAAGGAGCTGGGGCACCTTGAAAGAAGTACATAAACAAGTCTGGAGACCTGTATCCATCAAATCAAATAATCAATAATCCCCTCTTCTAGCCTTCTCCGCCTTACCTAACACGCTACCATACTTACCCTTCTCTCCAGTGGGCCACGCTTCTGACTCTTTTTTATCCCCTGAAGGCTTAGCCTGTGTCTTTCGGGGAGGAAGGGGAGGTGACAGTAGTGTCCGGTGTTTAGTGAGGTGTCATTTGTGTCCATGTCCCCCTGACCTTATTCTAGAGCCAGGTGTCCTCTGATACCCGTAAGAGGCTGTGGTGTCAGAGGGCACCATGAGGGAGTCAGACTGCCACTTCCCTGTCCCGTTCCCCCAGGAAGATATGTGAGAGCCAAGAGTGGCTCCTGCCAAGCTTTGGGTGTTTGTCAGGAGGATGTAGGCTGGAGGTGGAATGAGCAGGGGAAGGAGGAGGGAAGGAAGGTGAGAGGGCTGTGACTCACTCCAAAAGAACTGTGGTTTCGCAGGGGCTGGGAAAGCAAACGCAAATGACCTCAAATTTACTTAATAGAGAACATCGATTTCCTTTGTGCAGCACAGCCAAGTACATTTCACTTCTACTTAAATATTGCTAGCAAGAATGTTTCCGCTCTTATATTCAAATTCCATTTTTAGGTCACCTTTAAAATTTCCTAGCTGTCCCTTTGAGGACCTGCATTAGGTGATGATGTCTCAATCAGGCAAGACATGTGACTGTTAATTATGCGGCCAATATGCACTTGTTCCTTCCTTTTTCAAAGAGTAGAGAGAAAAAAGGCAGACATTCATTCTATAGAGCTATTTTATTGTGCTGTGTTTATAGAATTGCTGTATACATATGATCCCATCTCTGGCAGTCTGCCTCTGGGCTTACCTGTCCACCAACCACTCAGCCAAGCCCAAGGATGGTATTTATCAGGAGTGGGAAAGCAGCAGCTTAATAACAGCCACAAAAAGAGCAAGAAGAAAGTGTATTCTTTTTTGCTGGCTCCCATGGCGGCACTACGTTATAATTTCATATTGTCTCTATATTCCTTTAATCTGACTTTAGATGACAGTCTTAAAGCAAATGATGCTTTTACTTTCATTTGCCTAATGTTAAAATGTATACAGAATTTGTGAGCTGACAATTATTAGGAACTAAAGAATATTTTACTCTCTAAACTAATTATCACTGTCGTATTTAGTCTCACAATAGGAAAAGCCTGACATCCCTCCTCCATGGAAGCTGTCTAGGAAACGCATCTCAACCACTGGAGAAATTCTCATGCCATGGGTGTTTCTGGTTTCCTGCTATTTTCTCCCTTGGGTTCCCCTCCCCCTTCAGCCTAATGAATATTCAGCCTGCATCCTTCATCCAGGAATTTGAATAGGATGCTTCCTGTTTTTCCTATTAAAGATTAACTGTTGTCCTGGGTAAAGGGGATTATTTGGTAAGACCTTGCAGCTGGGAATTCCTGTTTATTTTTCATTCTGACCCTGGTTCTGGGGACAACATATATCCCATAGTTTCAAAGAAGGCCCAGTGCTCTTTTAGCCCTGACTCTAAATATAACCTGCCTACCTCTTCCATCTCACTGTGAGAAATCCAAAGTCAGGGACTAGGTCTTATTTAAATGCTCTTTTCTGGTGCCCCACATAGTACCCAGAAGAGAGCAGAAGCTCAATAAAATTTGCTGAATGGATGAAAAGTCATAGTGATTATAAGTTCCAGACAGAAGTGGTCATAATCATCCATTGTCCTCAGGCTAGAAAAGGATAAAGAGAGATGAAGATTCATTTGTGCCCATTGTCTGTACTTTTAGGAGAACTGGTGATTACCTAGGCATGTTGTAGCATGAACCAGTGGATCCTGGAATTGGGTTTTCGTCTTCTGTCTTTCCCAATGGTAGATTTTCCCACGTTTCTCAAGTGCTTAGTAGCTGCCACAGATTTGCCTGGTTACAGGGGCTCCATGGATCATGGATGCTCTTCCTTGTTTGGTGTATACTTCAGAAGTCAATCACCAAGGATATTTTGTGAACATTCAGTGGTTGTTACCTGGCTAAACTGAGATGTTCTGGAAGAACTAATTTACAGGAAGGTGATGGTCTTGTCACTTAACAGAGAATTATGAGCAAAAGTATGTTTGAAAACATGATTCTACCAAAGCCATTTATAAATATGCTGACGCTTGCCATTTGAATCCTGTAGATTCTTGATCTATGACTTGGACTACACAAGTGAGCCATGAAGAAATGCCTGGGAACCTCTTCACAATTAAAAGGAGATCCATGAGTTCCTTTCCTGAAGACTTTATGGATGATGTTTTGCATTTTCCATCTAGGGGGAAAGATAGAAACACCTTCGTATTTCCTTCATCCTCATTTTTAAAGGCTGCAAATGTACTTAACAAATATCATTTCATAAATCCTTAAACCAAGCCTGGGAAATAGTAGATATGCTTAACATCTTTTAAAACCTCTCAATAGTTTCCTCTCTCTCAAGGGATTAATTCTTCCACAGCAGTCTCTGATTCTACCCTCTGAATTCTTTCTCAAGCGCTGACCTCCAGTTACACTAAACTTCTAGCTTCACAGACATTTTCTGCTCTCAACCCTTTGTGTCCACTGCTCTTCCTTCTAGAAATACTCCTCCCTCCTCTCCCACTTTTAGTCCTTCAAGCTGAGAAATTTGAATGTTGCTTCCTGGAGACAGGTTTCCCAATTCCTGCTCTAGGTTAGGTCCCTTGCTATTTGTTATCTTACAGAGGGAGCTCCAAAAAGAAATTAAGAGCCTAAGGTGCACACATTTTCAGAGTAATAACAACTTTTTAGAAGTTATTTTAGAAGTACATAGGAAATACTTGAGCTCAGGATTGTCCTTTTTGTGATAATCCATGTCCTTCTATTTGCAAATTCGAAATGAGGTCCTGTCAAAATTTGCTGCCAAAATTGCATTTTAGAGGAACCAGGAAAAGCCTGTCAAACATCTTGACTTGTAGTTTGGAGGGTTTTACTTTGTCAGATTACCTTGGTTGTGCAGGGAGCAAGTAAATCACACTTAGTCCTTTACCATATTATCAATATTAGTAGTTGGACCATAATTCAAATTCCGTTATTAGGAACATCCAAAGAGTATATATATGTGTGTGTGTGTGTGTACTAAGTTGCTCCAGTCGTGTCCGACTCTGTGCAAGCCAGTGGGCTGTTTCCTGCCAGGCCTCTCTGTTCATGGGATTCTCCAGGCAAGAATACTGGAGTGGGTTGCCACGCCCTCCTCCAGGGTGTCTTCCTGACCCAGGGGTTGAACCCGTGTCTCTTAAGTCTCCTGCATTGGCAAGTGGGTTCTTTACTACTACTGTCACCTCGGAAGCCCCAAAGAGTATATGCGTATATGACTTTTCTAATTATATTAGGACATACTTTTATTAAATATTATTTAAAATAAGTAGTTAGGGACTTCCCTGGTGGTCCAGTGGTTAAGAATATACCTGCCAACGCAGAAGACACAGGTTCAATACCTGGTCCAGGAAGATCCCATATGCTGCAGAGCAGCTAAGCCCGTGTGCCACAACTACCGAGCCCAGACCGTATCTTGGATAACCGTGTCCAAGCTCTTCCCACACCCACATCTGAAGCCTTCACTCTCCTTCCATCATCTGTCTCTCACAAGTTACTGTTGTATCACAGAAGGACACTGCTGTGGAAGGAACGCATTCTAATTCTCCCTCTGTCGTTTATTATTTTGTGAAGAGAATCAAGGCGGAAGCAAAGCTGGTCAGATATTCATTCCATAGCAGCCTGACCCTTACAATCCTTGGTCTCAATTTCCCATCTGTCTATTGAAGACCATGCACTTCAGTGGAGGAGGCTTAAGCACCCTAAAGGTTGTACTATTTTTTTATTTACCAGCAGAAAAAAACTGGAGGAGGTATTCAGGATTTGGGCAAAAGGATTCTATTTTTAAAAAATTCTGTGAAGACTATTAAAATCCATCCCATTGAAATACGTGACTTGAATACCATTAATTTAGATGATAAAGTTTTGTGGCTATTATAATATGATAGCTGATTCCTTTGCTAAGCTCTATGTTTGTTTATTAAACCCTGGAAACCATTATAATAAAGTTAATAGGAAGAAGGAGGTCCCTGAACTTAGTGTACTTGGCAGTTCCTGAAAACAGTCCAGGGTTAGTAAGTGGATGGCCCCTGGTAAAATCCGTGCAAACAGGAGGTAAGGAAGCCTCTGGAATGCTTACCCCTCCTCCTTCACTTAATTATCTACATTCAAGCCACTTCCTTAGGGCCATGTCCATTTAAGATGGATCACTGTAAGGATATTTTTATTACAGCACGTTTGAGGGCAGATTGTTTTACAGATATATAAAGGTACAATTAATTTGCCCCTAGCCCAGGGCATGGTGTATAAATTACTGGATTCTGATAATTTGAGAAAAATCCATAATGTTTAAACAGAATATTTGGGCCAACTTGCAACTAAATAACTTGTTTAGAAACTGCTTCACCCTTAAGAGTATGTCTGATTTTGTTTTCTGGAGATATCAAATGGCCTCTGAAAATAGTTAACACAAAGGTTTCACAATTAGCCGTTGGTAAAATGAAGATTAGATTTTTCTGTCTCACAGCATTGGCATGATGGTTAATGGAGGAAAATCTGTGTAAAGAATTTTCAAGAGTGCCTGGTACATAGCTGTTTCTCAAAAAATCTTAGGTAGCATTATTGTCATCATCAATAAATGAGCTTCTCTCGTGGCTCAGAAGGTAAAGAATCTGTCTGTCCTACAGGAGACCTGGGTCTGACCCCTGAGTCATGAAGATCCCCTGGAGAAGGGAATGGTGACTCACTTCAGCATTTCTGCCTGGAGAATTCCGTGGTCAGAGGAGCTTGGCAGAGTACAGTCCATGGGGTTGCAAAGAGAAGGACACAACTGACCGACATTCCCTTTCATTTTTGTTTTGAATCTATGATCAGTCTAGATATATATAGCAGTCAATACAAACTTAGATCTCAAAAAATTACCACTGTCCACTATACTCTAATGTCTTAAATCTGAAGAAATAGTACCTTCTATTTTTTTCTCTTTTTTTCCCCGCCTTAATTTAAGGAAACCATTTGGTTTAAATATCTGACAGGAGTCTGGCAGCAAGATCTAAAGTCAAGGTTTTCTATCATTATGGAAACAGGTTTCTCTGGCCATTTTCCTCAAAAAAAAAAAAAAAACAAAACAAAAAAAACAAACCTAAACAAATAAAAAAGCCACGTGCTTTATCAGCATTTAAATATATGCATTGCAACGTAGAGGATGGCTAGAAGAGAAAGGATTGTAAAAAAGCATGCTGTTGGTAAAATGGTATGTGAATATACAAAAATATATATAAGTGAGAAACGTCTCAAATGTCTGCCTTGGGAGGCCTCAGGAAGCTGGAGGAAGCCCATTTCCTGACCTGAGGTTCCTGAAGAAGGAGCCAGGCCATTTGTCTTGTAACCTTGACCTGAGTCTCCGGCTGGCCTTCCCTCCCTCACGCCAACCCAGTGGACCAGGCAACAGGGGACTTGAATTCTATAGTTTTAGCTCAATATTTAGCCCTTCCTGTGACTACACATTTCTCATCCCTCTTTCATGCACCCACAAATGTCTGTCAGCACCCATAACACTATTGAAAATGAAAGTCGCTCAGCCACATCCAACTTTTTGGGACCCCACTAACTATACAGTCCATGGAATTCTACAGGCCAGAATACTGGAGTGGGTAGCCGTGCCCTTCTCCAGGGTATCTTCCCAATCCAGGGATTGAACCCAGGTCCCCCTCATTGCAGACAGATTCTTTACCAGCTGAGCTATCAGGGAAGCTCAGTTAAGGCTGTTGACCTAAAACAAAGAGACTGCCAGCTATTTCTCCAGCAAAACTGGGCTTAATTGGTATCAACAAACAAATGCAATTCAGGGTTTGTAACCATGGCAAGCCATGTGCAAGACCCCATATAAGGAAAGAACCTGGAAAAGACTCTTGAGAGTCCCTTGGATAGCAAGGAAATCAAACCAGTCAATCCTAAAGGAAATCAATCCTGAATATTCATTGGAAGGACTGATGCTGAAACTGAAGCTCCAATACTTTGGCCACCTGATGTGAAGAGTTGGCTTATTGAAAAAGACCCTGATGCTGGGAAAGATTGAAGGCAAAAGGAGAAGAGGACGACAGAGGATGAGATGGTTAGATAGCATTACTGATTCAATGGACATGAGTTTGAGCAAACTCTGGGAGATAGTGAAGGACAGGGAAGCCTGGTGTGCTGCAGTGCATGGGGTGGAAAACAGTTGGACATGACTTAGTGGCTGAACATCAAAAAAGAAAAAGGGGAGGGGGTGGCAGTTGGGAGGGCTACAGTAAACACTGGAGGAATTCAAAGTTCTAAGTATGGTGGTTTCTCATTGGCTGAGATCCGCAGTCTCTCAGTGGCTGAGCTCTTGCCAGGCAGACAGTCTTTTTTTTTTTCCCCTTTGTGAGCTCAGGAGTGCTCCCGCTTCTGGTTTCCTCATTCTATTTGAATTGAGATTTCTGTTGATTAATTTTTACAATGTCCAATCTCCTTACAATTTCCTTCATGGTAAAGACTCTTTGTTATCTATCTTTATACTTCTATGTTTAAAACATTGCCTTGCATTTTTTAGTGCTCAAAATAGATATTAAATGAATGAATAAAATAAAATTTAAATGAAGTGACTGTAGTGTAAGTGCCTGACCTTACACTTTTGGTTGCCAAGGCAATCATTTTGAAGACATTCATCTTGAATAAACATATTGCCAGATGCATGACACAGATACCATCAAAACATCTATATAAGAAACTAGGCTGCCCCCAGTCATGAAAGTCTCCTTTCAGAAAGTCCTGAGTAACCTAGAAAATGCATCACTTGAGTGACTCCACTTCTCCCTACACACACCCTCATTCCAGCTCTGAACTTCAAATTCACCAATAAAGAGTGAACTCTCAAAACGCTAGATACCCAACCCTTGGACCCTAATAAAGACAGAGCTCCTGGTCTGCCTTCCCTTCCTCTGTGACCTCATTGTCACAGGGGTACATGGCCCTTGGGCATGCCATGTACCCTCTAGGACCTGTGAGTAATAAGTCTTGTTCTTTAAAGTTCCCTGATCTTTATTGCTGAGATGTGTGCTGCAATCATGATAAAATCCACAAACCAAGATAAAAACCACAACATTGGTACAGGTTGGGGAAACATCTGTGGGGGCTACCATAAGTTGTAAGGTCCAGGAAAGTGTCTTAGGCATTCCTAACCAATAATCCCACTATTAACAGGCTGAGATTCACACAGCAATGAAATAAAATGTTATTTTGAAATCCAACATACGGAGAAGGCAATGGCACCCCACCCCAGTACTCTTGCCTGGAAAATCCCATGGACGGAAGAGCCTGGTGGGCTGCAGTCCATGGGGTCGCTAAGAGTCGGACATGACTGAGCGACTTCACTTTCACTTTTCACTTTCATGCATTGGAGAAAGAAATGGCAACTCACTCCGGTGTTCTTGCCTGGAGAATCCCGGGGACGGGGGAGCCTGTTGGGCTGCCGTCTATGGGGTCGCACAGAGTCAGACACGACTGAAATGACTTAGCAGCAGCAGCAACCCAACATAAATTAGCTACTCAATAAAGAGTAGGTGTGATTATGATGATAAATAACACTTTAATGCCACGCATGACATGTCTCAAAAAATGTAGTTTAGTCTTATAGGCCATATTTTTAAAAAGTTATCAAACAATGAAGGCTTAAATATTCAGTTGAATTTCTCTTATATGTTAGTCTCTAGAATATGCTCCTGAACATAATTCTTTTACAAAATAAATTTTATTTTTCTTGTTATGAAAATGTTAGGTGTAAAAATTATGCCTAGTTTTATTATCCAGAGACAACCATATCCATATATAAGAAACTTTCAGCATCTTTTTTCTATGCAAGAGTCTTCTTTTTAGCATAGTTGTAATTCATTCCTTGATTCATTTAACAAATATTTATAAAACGCTTACTATCTGCCAGAATTGTGCTCACACTATGTATACTGTGATTATATAAATAATTTTGCATCCAATTTTTCATTTAATAGAGAAAACAAACATTTGCCTATATTACTAAAAACCCTTTGTAAATACAATTATGCTGTGTTTAACTACACCTTCTTGTCGGACACTTAGGTCTTTTTAGCATTATAATGCTGCAATAACATTTTGGATGTTTAGGATGCTTTGTTTAGGAAAGAATCCAAGGTCTGGATTTACTCAGAGGAAAGCTGTGAACATTTTGAGACTTTTGATACATTTACCAACTTGCTTTCCAAAATGATGTACAAACGAACTGAATGGAGGTCCCCTGATATACAGAAATATAGGAAAAAAATAAAAACATATAGAAAACACATTTTCTTCACATAGAGTATAAAAATATAGTTCTAAAAGTATACCTCAATCTTAAAGTTTAAGTGATGAAACAGTGAGGCAGTGGCATTCAACCAAACTTGCTTTGCAAATACTTGACATTCATTTGGAGTTGCCAGCTTGTCGGGAGGTCGTGCCGGGTTGAGGTGCCTTGTTCCTAGTCCAGTGTCTCCAAAAAGTGCAGAGACTTGGTAATTTAAACAAGATGTCTCATTGGTATGTCTACAAGTGCCTAAAACCATGACAAATCTGGGACAAATATAGCTGACTCTATGCACCCAAGAGTTTCATGTAACAAGTAAAACCAAGATTTCTTTAAAGGCTTAGCATTTCTTTTATGTTAAATATACTGCTTCATATTTAGATGGGGGAAGCTCTGGGCCTCAGCAAGCAGTGTAATATCATCTTGTATTGTCTTGTCTTGAAGGATATTAGCCAGGAGTTTGATTCATTTTTAGCCATGACATTCCAAGAAGCCTTTAAGTATAGAAAACTAATACTCTCTGAAAGTAATTTTAGCCAAAAAAGATACAGACTTTTGAGGCAGAAGATGTAGACATTGCAGGCATTTTCAATTCAGTTATATTTTCTTTCCTTTCTTTCTCCCACCCTGTCTCTTCTGTCTGATGTATGATATACATACAAGTAGGAAATGTAGGTGACTTCACTGATATTTCAAGATTTCCCTTACTACTAGTGAGTATAAAGCTCAGAAATTTAGTTGTGAGTAAGAAGGTAGACTATTTACTCTTGAAGCCCTTTCCTGGGGCATTCATGTAAAGGCTGAAGGTTTTTTCAACTCCTATCAATGCAAAAATCTGTCATCACTTCACTGTTTACAAGTATTATACAAATGAGGTCACAATTTCAGTCCCCATGACACTGTTAAATTGTATACTGTTTCATAGTCAGACTACCCCGAATTCCACTGGATTAATGTGTGGTGTTTAGGGAGAGTGGGAGGAGGTAGACCCTGGGAAGGAAGAAGCCTGGAGGCAGAAGCATCTGTTTACCCACTAACGCATGCCATTCATTTCACAAGGAAGCCCAGCCAAAAGAGTAATGGTAGATCACTCACTACAAATTCATCACCAGCATGGAGGAAACAGCATTGACAGTGGAGTATTAGCACATTTATGGTATGAAGGATAGTTCATCTCAAACTCTAGTATATAAAAGCCCTATTTACTTATTTGTCTTTATTTAGACATATTATCATTAACCACTATCAGCATAGGTTCCTTCATTTCCTATCTAGCTTATTCACTCATTCATTCAATAAATATTTATGAAGGGCTCATCATGTGCCAAAGTTCATAGTTGGAAGGTTAATTCTCCTTATCTAGACAGGATATGTTATATGACACAGGCTTTAGCAAATCATAAAACCAACCTGAACTAGGAGTGACTGTGACTTGGGTATCTCAATAAATGGGGAGCAACTGCATTGATATAGTAGCAATCTATATACAAGGTAACTGACTTCCTCAGAATAGATAAGGCCAACTAAAATCAGACAAAGTGAAAAGGAGAGGGCTGGGAATGTACAGAAACTAATATTCCAGGGACTTTGGAGGAAAAACCATTAAAAGCGATTTAGAATGATGATGAAAGAGGGACCACTTTTTCTCTTTAAATCAAACCCAATACAATATTGCAAAGTAATTAGCCTCTAATTAAAATAAATAAATTTAAATTAAAAAAAAAATCAAACCAAGATTTGCCATCTTAGAAATAGACGGTGAAGCTTCTAAGAACTAGTTTAGCCATATCAGAGATTCAACTTTCCCTGGTCTCTGTCTTGGGAAACAAGTGCTTTGTCTACTGCCTTAGGGAGATTTTTCTCTTCCGATAGGACTTTGGTTCAGATATGGACATGTGATGCATTAAGTGCCATAGCATGATTGAGACAGTTCAGTTCAGTCGCTCAGTCATGTCTGACTCTTTGTGACCCCAGGGACTACACCACACCAGGCCTCCCTGTCCATCACCAACTCCTGGAGTTTACTCAAACTCATTCATGCCACATTTCTGTTCAAGAGCAGCCTGTTTCAACCCCTCCCTATATCTACAGTAATAAACATTTGTTCTCCCCTGTAACCCAATCCACTGCATCTGAAGGAGACAGCCGACCCTCCTCATGCCACTTAGCGGGATTTGAGACTTAGAGAACCAGTGCAAGAGTATGCTAATGCTCTAGCTACTGCTGTTGCTGTAATAAAGTTCTTTGTCTCTGGCCCAGGATGTCTTATGTCAACATCCATGATCATAGGTGAACTTGTTAGTTTGCGGGTAGAGTAAAATCTTAGACCTCTCTTGATTCTTGACAGTTCTGTTGACATGGGTAGGATGCCAACTGAGACATTGCTTTCTATAAGAGGAAGGAGGAGGGCCTCCCGGGCTAATGAATGGAATTTGAGGAAAGTCTGTGGGAATCATAGTGATCATATTGACTGCCTGAAAAAAAACAAAAAACCAAAAAAACCTATGTCTGTTTCCAACTTTTAGCCTATTTAGATGGTTCTATTCTAGATTCTTGAGTGGATTTCAGACTTAGTCATTTTCAATAATTTTTGAATAAAGAATTAAGACTAGAGTACTTCTTCCTCCAAATGCAATGAGCAGCATCTCATTGGGATGACTATGGATATTCCTGCAGCTGGTCCAATGGGGAGGATGGAGGCAAGCAGCTAGAGTTTAATAGCTAGAAGCTCCCTGAGAGGAGGGTCTCCCAGCTGGCTCATGGGGAAGCATTATAAATCCCCAGAAAAGTTCAAGGGATCAAAACAAAGGGGACTATTGCTTGGTTTACAGGATTTAGCTGGGGACTCTAGAAGTCTCATAGAGAAGTTACGCATCCACTTCTGTACAATGGATAGGCAATGCCAGTGTTGTGGTGAGTAGATGAGTGGCCTGAGGGTACGATGTAGGGCAAGTAAGGGTCCTCTGATTTCCAGAATGTGATTGGGCAGTAAAGTCTAGTTGGGGAGAATGCAGAGCAGATGGAACATGAGACCAGAAACTGTGGTGGGACCACAGATGTCAGTAGAATCTGCTGTGGCAGGATGATGCCCCTGGTCAGGTGCATCCACCTGCCCTGCAGCGGAGACAAGGTACCTGGACAGCAGACAGACCTGTGGGAAACTCTAGTCCCTCCAGGGGAAGAGAGCAGAAGAGTGAAGAGGACAGTCTTTAATATTCACCTGCCTGAGTTTAAATCTTGAGTTGACTCTAACCCAAAAGTGACATGGGTTCTGAGTTGAAATGGGGCTTATGAGCTAATTTAGGTTCTATTACAGAAAAGGAGTTAAAGTTACATATTTAAACACCTGGGGCATAAGTTTTAACCTGATGTATATACATGTTCTGCATCCCCTTTCCCCACTGCCTGTTTTAGAACTATCCTTTGCTCCCTTTCTTTCTGAAATATTCAGTCTCTACACACTGCTCTGAGTTAGTCATGCTTCTGTGATTCATTACTTTGCTCAACAACTAAAAAATCCTTTTCTTGACCTGTCATGCCCTTTCAGCTACATCTGTATTTCTTATCTTTCCTACCTAAGTGTCCTAGAAACATTTTTACTGTCTTTAATCAATTCCTGTTCATTTCTTAAAGCCACTCTTATTTGGTTTCAATCACCATTATTCTACTGCCATTGAGATTATAAAGTTCACAAAAATTGATCGCTTCCTTTCAGGTAAACCCCTGCCCACCCCATTCTCCCACCTTTCTGTGATATGTATCAATGTTAACCAAGCTCTTACTTTCTTTTTTTATTATAAAATTCTTTTTAATTCTACTTTGTCTTAAGTTAAAATTTTCCTGATTCTAACTTTCTGCATGGTTGCTTAATTTATTCCAAGCACTGAAGCTCCCATTGTGGGTTTACTTATTCAATTTATTAGACTTAATCGTGCATGCTCATTTTTAAAGGTGAAGAAACAAATTACTGTGATGAAATCTACTTGATGACTTAGGTACACGGCCACCAAACTAAAAGAGCTGGTGTCTGTTACCCTTTCTGAGGAGTGGGAAAGCACTAAATCAGCCCAGCTACTTGTGCTATCTGACAGACACAATCTGATTGATGTTGCACACATTTGCATAAATTAGTCTCACTTTTCTTTTCCCCGCTTAACTGTCTCTAAAGGAAGACCTTTGGGAAGATGGGAGCCAGAAGGCTGAGCCACAGTGACCATCTGACACTGGGGAGTGCTGGCCTATAATTAACTATGGTAATGACTGCGGAGGGGTGGGGGGTGATGAACTATTGACACGGAGAAGGCCAGACCCTTGCTTGTTCCACAGAAAGAACACATACTGTTATCTTTACAGGAACAGCACATATTTGGGGATGCTGAAAGCTTAATCAACTGCAGACCTCTGCTCTCTGATTTGGAAAGGGCATCATATATAATGTTGCTTCTGATTGCTTTTGTTTTTTTTAACTACAGTTTATAGTCAAATAGAAAAAAGGCATAAGCTCTCTGAAATGACTTCAGATGATATTTTATGTGAAATATTGCTGGTGAAACTTTAAGATGCCGTATAGAAATGTGGGTTATCAAATGCAGGCACATGGAGTTAGGGGACCAAACCCCACTAAGATATGTTTCCATGGTGGACTCCCAATACTTGTTTCTATCCATTTCTGAGTATTGTTAAGTGAGACATTCTTTCTAAGCCCTTCCATGGTTTCTGAACACCAGTTATTTATCACTAGAACAAACCACACAAAATCTCATTGACAAGAAGTAGTCATCCATATTTACCTGAAGAAACTAAAGACCTATATATAGAAAACTATAAAACACTGGTGAAAGAAATCAAAGAGGACACTAATAGATGGAGAAATATACCATGTTCATGGATTGGAAGAATCAATATAGTGAAAATGAGTATACTACCCAAAGCAATTTATAGATTCAATTATCAAGCTACCAATGGTATTTTTCACAGAGCTAGAACAAATAATTTCACAATTTGTATGGAAATACAAAAAAACCTCGAATAGCCAAAGCAATCTTGAGAAAGAAGAATGGAACTGGAGGAATCAACCTGCCTGACTTCAGGCTCTACTTCAAAGCCACAGTCATCAAGACAGTATGGTACTGGCACAAAGACAGAAATATAGATCAATGGAACAAAATAGAAAGCCCAGAGATAAATCCACGCACCTATGGACACCTTATCTTTGACAAAGGAGGCGAGAACACACAATGGATTAAAGACAATCTCTTTAATAAATGGTGCTGGGAAAACTGGCCAACCACTTGTAAAAGAATGAAACTAGAACACTTTCTGGAGAAGGCAATGGCACCCTACTCCAGTACTCCTGCCTGGAAAATCCCATGGACAGAGGAGCCTGGTAGGCTGCAGTCCATGGGGTCGCTGAGGGTCGGACCTGACTGAGCGACTTCACTTTCACTTTTCACTTTCATGCATTGGAGAAGGAAATGGCAACCCACTCCAGTGTTCTTGCCTGGAGAATCCCAGAGATGGGGGAGGCCTGGTGGGCTGCCGTCTATGGGGTCACACAGAGTTGGACACAACTGAAGTGACTTAGCAGCAGAACACTTTCTAACACCATACACAAAAATAAACTCAAAGTGGATTAAAGATCTAAATATAAGACCAGAAATTATAAAACTCCTAGAGGAGAACATAGGCAAAACACTCTCCGACATACATCACAGCAGGATCCTCTATGACCCACCTCCCAGAATATTGGACATAAAAGCAAAAATAAACAAATGGGACTTAATTAAACTTAAAAGCTTCTGCACAACAAAGGAAACTATAAGCAAGGTGAAAAGACAGCCTTCAGAATGGGAGAAAATAATAGCAAATGAAACAACTGACAAACAACTAATTTCAAAAATATACAAGCAACTCCTGCAGCTCAATTCCAGAAAAATAAACAACACAATCAAAAAATGGGCCAAAGAACTAAATATACATTTCTCCAAAGAAGACATACAGATGGCTAACAAACACATGAAAAGATGCTCAACATCACTCATTATCAGAGAAATGCACATCAAAACCACTATGAGGTACCATTTCACGCCAGTCAGAATGGCTGTGATCCAAAAGTCTACAAGCAATAAATGCTGGAGAGGGTGTGGAGAAAAGGGAACCCTCTTACACTGTCGGTGGGAATGCAAACTAGTACAGCCGCTATGGAGAACAGTGTGGTGATTCCTTAAAAAACTGGAAATAGAACTGCCTTATGACCCAGCAATCCCATTGCTGGGCATACACACTGAGGAAACCAGAACTGAAAGAGACACGTGTACCCCAATGTTCATTGCAGCACTGTTTATAATAGCCAGGACATGGAAGCAACCTAGATGTCCATCAGCAGATGAATGGATAAGAAAGCTGTGGTACATATACACAATGGAGTATTACTCAGCCATTAAAAAGAATATATTTGAATCCGTTCTAATGAGATGGATGAAACTGGAGCCTATTATACACAGTGAAGTAAGACAGAAAGAAAAACACCAATACAGTATACTAACGCATATATATGGAATTTAGAAAGATGGTAACAATAACCCTGTATACGAGACAGCAAAAGAGACACTGATGTATAGAACAGTCTTTTGGACTCGGTGGAAGAGGGAGAGGGTGGGATGATTTGGGACAATGGCATTGAAACGTGTATAATATCATATATGAAACGAGTCGCCAGGTTCGTTGCATGATACTGGATGCTTGGGGCTGGTGCACTGGGACGACCCAGAGGGATGGTATGGGGAGGGAGGAGAGAGGAGGGTTCAGGATGGGGAACACATGTATACCTGTGGCGGATTCATTTTGATATATGGCAAAACCAATACAATATTGTAAAGTTAAAAAATAAAAAAAAATAAAAAATAAAAAAAAAGTAGTCATCCTTGCTCCTGAATTTATAGGCCAGTTGGGCAGTTCTGTGGATCTTCACTGGGCTCCTCCATAATCTGTGGATAGGGAGGCAGGGGCTAGATGAGCTAAGATGGCTTCAGTGACCCATTTGGCTGTTGGTTGCCTTAGAGCCAGGGCAACAGGGTGATGGAACCACTTGATTCCCATGATCAGCAAACTAGGTCAGGCTTGTTTTCACTGTGGCTGGATAGGATTTCAAGAAGGAGAGCAGAAAGAAGACTCAGAACTGGCCCAACACCATCTTTACCTCATCCTATTGATCAAAGCCAATAATCAAAGGCCAGACTTAAGGATGGAACAAGAGCCTCCACTTCTTGATGGGAAGAGCCACTAAGTCGCAGTGCCAAAGGAGCTGAGGTAGACGCATGGAAGGAAGGAGAATTAAGAAAAGGTTTGCAATACATGTATTACAGGGATGTTTCTTATAGATTATTATTTTTAAAAACTTTGCAAACAGACTTAACCAAGCACCTGTATCAAAGAATATGCTGAGATTAAGAAAGAATGTGGTAACTACAAGAATCTGGTAACATGGTCAAGACAAAATCTTCACAGTGTTTCAGAATATTGCATGAATCTGACTCACACATTAAACCAAAGAGTCTTTTTGGAAGGAAGTGAAGATCACAATGAGTCTTTTGAAAATAAATATTGATGAAAGTTCCTTTTTCCTAAGTAGCTTCTCCTCTTTGCAGATTAAACTTCTGTGGTTTTTCACATCATGCAGCGTGTTACCAGGGAAGTAATCTAGAGGTTATCTTGTCTAATGGTTTTCCAACCTGCTTAGTTCCGTGGGCCCTGAGGTTTTCATGGAGGTGTTCCATAGGTGCCCTCCTATTGGGGGAATGCACAGTTCAAACAGAGGGAGCAGAGTTGTGAAGCCCTTGAATGCGTCTGGGTCAGAGCCCTAGGCCCTCCACATGAATCTTCTTATTTTGTATATTGGGCTGCGACATACAATTTCATTAAAGGTAGCAGTTTCTAAAGCTTTTTCAACAACAAAAAAAACCTGATGACCTAATTAAAATATGGGCAAAGAATTTGAGTAGACATTTCTCCAAAGAAGATATATAAATGGCCGATATGCACATGAAAAGATGTTCAGCATCACTGATCATTCAGATCAGATCAGATCAGTCGCTCAGTCGTGTCCGACTCTTTGCGACCCCATGAACCGCAGCACGCCAGGCCTCCCTGTCCATCACCAGCTCTTGGAGGTCACTCAGACTCACATCCATAGAGTCAGTGATGCCATCCAGCCATCTCATCCTCTGTCGTCCCCTTATTCTCCTGCCCCCAATCCCTCCCAGCATCAGAGTCTTCTCCAATGAGTCAACTCTTCCAATGAGGTGGCCAAAATACCGGAGTTTCAGCTTTAGCATCACTCCTTCCAAAGAAAGCCCAGGGCTGATCTCCTTCAGAATGGACTGGTTGGATCTCCTTGCAGTCCAAGGGACTCTCAAGAGTCTTCTCCAACACCACAGTTCAAAAGCATCAATTCTTCGGCGCTCAGCCTTCTTCACAGTCCAGCTCTCACATCCATACATGACCACAGGAAAGACCATAGCCTTGACTAGGCGAACCTTTGTTGGCAAAGTGATGTCTCTGCTTTTGAATATGTTATCTAGGTTGGTCATAACTTTCCTTCCAAGGAGTAAGTGTCTTTTAATTTCATGGCTGCAGTCACCATCTGCAGTGATTTTGGAGCCCAGAAAAATAAAGTCTGACACTGTTTCCACTGTTTCTCCATCTATTTCCCATGTAGTGATGGGACCAGATGCCATGATCATTAGGGAAATGCAGATCAAACCACAATGAGATATCATGTCACAACCATTAGGATGGCTGTTTAAAAAAGAAAAGCAGAAAATAATAAGTACTGACAAGGACAGGCAGAGATTAGAACTCTTGTGGATTGTTGGTGAGAATGTAAAATGGTATGGCCACTATGAAAAACAGTATGGAGGCTTCTCAAAAAGTTAAAAATAGAATTACTACTATATGATCCAGCAATCCCACTTCTGGAATATAACCAAAACAATTGAAAGGAAGAAGAAGAAATATTTGCATACCCAGGCTTATAACAGCATCATTCACAGCAGCCAAAAGTTGGAAGCAACCCAAATTGCCTATTGAGAGATGACTAGAGAAACAAAATATGGTCTAGTTATACAAGAGAATATTATGCAGCCTGAAAAAGGAACGAAATTCCGCAAATGCTACAACAAGGATAAACCTGAAGACATTATGCTGAGTGAAATAAGCCAGTCACAATGGACAAATACTGCATGATCCTACTTACATGAAGTACCTAAAGTAGTTGAATTCATAGAGATGGAAAGTAGCATAGTGGTTGCCAGGGTCTGCAAGGGGTAAAGGAAGAATGGAAGATTAATGTTTAATGGATACAGAGTTTCAGTTTGGAGAGATGAGAAAATTCGGGAGACTGATAGTGGTGATGGTTGCTCAAGTGGTGATGGTTGCTCAACAATGTGAATATACTTGGTACCATTGAGCTATACACTTGAAATGGTTAAAATGGTAAATTTTATGTTATATATATTATATTACAATTTGTTTTACCCTTGCCTGGTCGCTCAGTGGTAAAGATTCCACTTGCCAATGCAAGAGATGCAGGAGTCGCAGGTTCAATTCCTGGGTCAGGAAGATCCCCTGAAGAAGGAAATGGCAACCCACTCTTGCTGGGAAATCCCATGGACAGAGGAGCCTGGTGGGCTACAGTCGATGGGGTCACAAAAAGTCAGACACAGCTCAGCGACTGAACAACCACAACAACAGTACTTTGTGTTAAAAAGGTTGGAAAGCCACTGATCAAATTTAATCCCTTGTTTTACATTTGAGAAATACTTTGCTTTTTTTTAACCCACGGATATAACTTGAATATCTTTACACATCAGTCCTATATGTCTGCCCAGGAATGTTTGGACCACTGCTCTCTATTCTGCAATTTAGATGCGTCACAGATTATTTAACCAGGCCCCCAGTGATAGGCAGTGAGGTTCAGTGTGTTGTCATTACTTCCACTTTTTACTCTGGCTTCCCCTTGTGAACTGCAAGCACCTTCCAGGGGTGTAGACTGCATCTCATTCATGGCTCTCTCTCCAGAACCCTGCACAGTGCTCCAACCTTAATATGTTTACTTATTAAAGAAAGGAATGAATATAGGCCACATATGGCCCAGCAAACAGATTCTGGTCCTGATTCACTATGAATGGACCCTCTGACTTTGGGCAAGTCCCATCCCTTTCCAAACTTTAGTTTCCCTACTGGTATAAGTAGCTAAAAGGAGAGGTGCTTCGAGCTCTGAAATCCCAGGATCCCAGAGGTAGACTGATCTGGGATCTGACATGATTTTCAGCCTCAGGAATGGAAAAGGGAGGAAAGAGTCCCTCTTCTGCTCTTCGTAGAGCTCTTCCCTTGGTTGGGCCACCACTGAGAGCTCAGTGTGTTCAAAGCCTGCTCATTTTCACCTGGGAGTAGACACATCGTGTACCCATGCTTCTGGCTCAGCAGTGGGCTGAAAATCCTTCCAAGGGGACTTTGCCTGGGTTACAGAGACTGATGGAGCAGTTTCACACGGTTAACTGCTATTTGCATAAAATGTCCCAATAATGCAGGGCACTGTGCCTTTTCTGCAAAGAAAGAAAGAAAAAAAGGCACTAACAAAAGGCCTCACAATGTTGGGAAAATGGATGTTAACATTTCTGCCTGACTGATAATCTCTGATGTTACCCTTGGGAAGATCCAGCTTTCAGAATGATTTATTTGTCAGGGTTTGGAGGTTTTTACTCCTATAATGGGCAGCGGAGGGAGGCTCAGGGCTGGAAGCAAACTGAGGAGGGTTTTATATGTTTTCTGGAGATTTTATTTGTTTTTGATTTCCGAAGCAAAATTTTCATTTAGAACAAAGAAGGAACAAAAAGGGACAAAGAACCAGTGGGCTGTTTTGTTTGGTTTGTTTTTCTTTATATGACCTTTTCCTTTTCTCAGTGCCAAACTCTGAAATCGAATGTTTGGCCCTCAGGGGGTGAAGCAGAGGGTGAGGTTTCTTTCTGACTTGTCCTGGGATATCTCGGGTTTTATATTTCTTTGGTGTACAGAAACATTATAGAGACATTATAAGAGAATACACAGGAAGAGATCGTGCCGAGGGGCCAGAGCAAAATCTGCTTTGTGGCACACAGCAGGCATTGTGAGCAGGAGGGATGTCAAAAGGCTAGGACCCCAGGGCTTCCTTCCAAGGGAGGACACAGGACACTGCCCTCTGCTTTCCCTTCACTCTTGCATCTGACAATCATCTAACCTTGGTTAAGGGCCCATGTGCTTTTCTGAATGTTTGTGCATAAAACAGCTTTCTTTCCACTTGCTTCTCAAAAATCCCTCATTATTTTGAGAAAAATATCAAACTTAACACCTGGATTTTGAACCCAGGATTCAAGTCAATACCTTCTAGCAATAATGTCAACTTGAGATCAATGTTGTGTTCTTGGCATCATATTGTGAATGAAAAATATTGCCTGCCATATCAGTAAACAAAAGATGCTGCAGCCATCACAATACAACCACCCTGATGGTGCGCCCTGAGGAAACTCAGGATGGAAACAAGCCATCAACCAACCCCCACACAGGTGCACCTTGAGGAGACTCAGGATGAGAAAACACAGGAATCTGGGCCCAGATGGCTGAGGTGCCTAGGAAAGAGATGATTTCAGTGAGCCCAGACTCTTGCATCTTCCCATACATAGAAACTGGCTAAATTCTTTAACTTGAGATGTCTGTTTTTCTTTAATGAATAGTAATCTTTTGATGTTCCAACTACCTGGTCTTTGTCACAAAACCCACGATATATCCTGGTTCCTCCCTACCTCTTTAGAACAGTCCCTCAGAGCTATCTGAGATGCTGTGTCACAGGCTTAAGTCCTCAGTTTTGTCCTCCAAAGAACCCCATAATTCTCCACTTTTAGGTTCTTGTTTTTTCCAGTTGACATATGTAGTCCTAGGTGCGTAGATAAAGGTTCACTTACTGCCCTACAGCCAGCACTGAAACAGCTGCTCTAGGGTAGAACACATGGTTTTTCTCTCACTGGATTAACAATGTGAAAGAAATAAGAAACATTAACAGATATCACAGATATAACAGGTATCACGAAGCTGCTTCTGACTAAGTGCCAAGAGAGTGGAAAAAGTAGTGATAGATGCTAAGTGAGATGTCTAAGAAAATCTGAATCCAGGGGAATCAGAACTTCATGGCTGGGACTTCCCTGGTGGTCCAGTGACTAAGGCTTTGGGCTCCCAATACAAGGGGCCCGGGTTCCATCCCTGGTCAGGGAACTAGATGCCATGTGCCACAACTAAGACCCAGCACAGACAAGTAAATAAGTAAATATTAAAAAAAAAAAAAAAACACACAAAATCTTTTTATATCTGTGAGTATCCTTACCTCTATAACCTCAAAAATGTGATGTCATCTGGTAGACAGCACAGAGTTTGGAATTTAGTAACTCCACTGATAACATTCTCAGGCCTTGAACTTATCTTGCACTTGAAAGGTTTTCACTCCAGTAGGAAAGGAAAATGATGGCGATGACCTCCATCAGAGGGATGTAGCATGTATTTCATTAATTAAAGGAGAATTCTTCAGGGAGCCTTACACACTCCTTGTGAGAGCAATTGCTGCAGCCTCCTTTCTGATTTACCAGGGAATAGTATTTGGGGACAAGGCTTTGGCATAGAAAATATGATTAGAATCTCTCTTGTTAAAAGTGTAATTACAGGGGGCTTTAAATTGACAGTGGCTGACAAGATTTCCACTCGCACATTGGAAAATCGATGGCAAAAATTCTTCAACATCAGGCAGTTGTGGTGGCCGCCCCTAAACTTGACGGCCATGGAGAAACCTGTAACTCCTTGTGGTTTACCTACTATTGGCTTCTATATCCCTTTACAGAGCCTAACAACATCGTTTCCAATCTCCCTCTGCCTTTCCTAGGCCAAGTCTCTGCAGAGAAGATTAAATTTAATTTTCTTAATTATCACTCTATCTTGATGGGGAATTCAAAATGCATCACTTTGAGGTCTAAAAATAAGTCTCAACTCAAGAGTAGATAAATGAAAGAAGATATAAAGTATGGTTCACAAATTTGCTCCCCAGTTATAGTTAAGTCCCTCTGCTCATTAGAGAAGAACGTGCTTTTAAAGAGGAGGGCACAGCAACCCACTCCAGTATCCTTGCCTGGAGAATCTCATGGACAGAGGGGCTTGGCTGGCTATAGTCCAAAGGGTCACAGAGTCAGACATGACTGAAGCAACTAAGCAGGCACGCACATGCTTTTACAATTTCTTCCAATATACTCTAAAAAAATTAATAGTGGGATTTAGTTATGTATGTGTGTGTGTTTGTTGGCGGTGAGGGGGGTGGATTCTTAGATAAAAACAAGAATTTAAAATTGGCCTTACAATTTTTTATAACTGCTTTTCAGTTGTCCAACTGGTTCCTAGAATAAAACTCATGAGGTTAGGTTGTTTTTTGGTTGGACTCTATGAAATCACCAATTTGTGGAGCAAAAACTACTGAATATTGACAATTTCATAAGTGTCAACCTAAAAGTCAGTTAAAAGCCTGGTGACTGCTTGTGTCCTGTGATTTCAAGACTTGTAAAAAGGACCTAAAATCTTAAAATTAGATAAAACTTCCTGTTTCATGAGTAAATAACTTAATAATTATAAAATAACAAACAGTAAACAGTGTATAGATAAATGAGAAGAAGGCATATCCTAATTTTAAATAAAGTAAAAATGAGCCAAATCAGAGTCTGAGCTAACCTGAGGCCAGTCTGAGGCCTAGTCTGAGGCCTAGTCTGAGGCCTAGTCTGAGGCCACCGAGCAGCAGACTCCAGGTGCCTGAAAGCAGGACAAGGAAAGACTGCAGTGTCTTTGTAATGACTTTGCCAACCTCTGGCGCTTCGCTTTCTGAAAGGTCATCTTTCCAGGGATAGTCAGCGTATCGGCTGAGGAGGCATGTTCTTAGGTCCATGCAGTTCCACTGCACCCTCACTGATCTCTGATGTGGGGAGGCTAGACCGGTCCTCATTCAAACTTACGGCCACTGAGGTATTTCTGGTCCTGTGTGACCTACTGGGTTGAGATTGAGAGACTGAACAAAGGGACAGTGACTAGGATGTATGTTAAACCAGGCTCTGACCCATCACCTGCAGCAAACGCCCAGGAAACCGCCTCTTTATCTTCCATAACGAGCCCAGGAAGTGGGAGGCCCAGAAGGTCAGACTGCTATCTCCAACAACAATCCAGGGAACCAAACAGTAACTTCCATAATAATCAACCCCAAACAGCCAGAACTTGAGTGATAACGGACAGCTTTCCCATCTGTCTTCTAACCTGGGACCAACCAGAGAAAGCCAAACAGCCATGGTTAGTCAATCATCTGGGATGCCCTACCAGCCAGTCTGCCTTATAGCTAGCTTCCTCATGCCAGCAGCCTCCAATTGCCTTTCCTTTTTTCCTTTATAAAACTTCCCCATTCCTATGCCTTAATGTGCCAAGACACGGAATGGGTTTACTTCTCTAGGTTCATAGTTGTAAACCAGAGAAACCAACTCTGGTCCACAGAAGCAGAAGGGGGAACTGGTTATATGCATTCATTCATGTGGGAGTGATCTCACCCAGAAAATAGGTGAATATTGTTTTGGGCAGACCTAATAAGAACTGCAGTCCATGGGGTTGCTAGGAGTCGGACATGACTGAGCGACTTCACTTTCTCTTTTCACTTTCATTCATTGGAGAGGGAAATGGCAACCCACTCCAGTGTTCTTGCCTGGAGAATCCCAGGGACAAGGAGGCCTGGTGGGCTGCCATCTATGGGGTCGCACAGAGTTGGACACGACTGAAGTGACTTAGCAATAAGAACTTAGATAATACAATGGTCCATAGTTCTCCAAAGGGCCGTTGTATTTAAACAGATATAGTGAATACTCTCTACCATAGTAAAACTTTATGGCCCAAGGGGTGGGAGCGGGGGTTGGGGCAGGGAGATGGTCTTGAAACACAAGTCTGAAAAGGCCCCATAGAGACACAGTGGGGGGTTAAGAGGTAAAAAGTTTATAAGAAGGAAGCAGGCAACTCTCAGATTCTATGTGTCTCTACACAGGCTAGATCCCCAGGTCAAATAAGAGGACAGCTGTAGCCATAAGCCAAACTACAGAAATAGACTGGTTAAGATATGCCATTATTGCTACTGGTCACTGGATGCCCTAACACTGGGGCAGGAAACAAATTCCTGTTGCTTTGTTTTATTCGCTCCAACCTAAGTATCCTAGGATTTCTGGTCCTGCCAAAACTCATTCATCAGTAGACTCCCCACAGATGTTCTGGCAGGCAGGCAGAAATGACGGTGCCCACATGTAGGGAACTGTAAATGCTGTGATTTCGAGCTCTGCTTAAGCCCCAGGACAGCACTAGCTTTGAAGCTGCGTGTTTAATGTTGCATGCTCTTTGATTTGGGTTCCCCTCCATCCTAGCTCATTGTCGTTCTGGCTAGTGTTTGCCCATCAGGCTAGTGTATTTTTTTTTAATCTTCTGATCTTTGACTTAGACTCCTGGGGCAAGTAGAGATGCCACTCATTCTTTTCAT
Source organism: Tragelaphus eurycerus (assembly GCA_935064755.1). NCBI lineage: Eukaryota > Metazoa > Chordata > Mammalia > Artiodactyla > Bovidae > Tragelaphus > Tragelaphus eurycerus. Next base: position 768,398 of record CAKXYN010000034.1, on the reverse strand, counting down.
GCTTTCTCTTTCCCTCCAGGGGAATGGGTTCTGGAATCATAAGCCCTTTCTAACTTCTGACCACTCTGTGGCATTTTCTTGAATGATTCATTTTTACTCAACTTACTTATTATTCTCAGGGCTTTCCTTCATCAGCCTTGTCCAGTTTCCCAAGGTGGGAAGACTATGACTTTTTAAACTCACATTGGGATGGGATAGGGACTTGGGGGCAGGGAAGAGCAGAGGTCAGCTGGGTGGCTCTGGAAAAGTTCTCATGGAAATCATAGGGATTGCCTGGTGTATTTCTTGGAGACAGTGTGTCTTCTCTTGCATAATTAATGCAATCATTTATTTCATGGAATGCTTTGAATTTCAGTCCTGACACTATCTTAGCTATATGTTTAGAATTTCACATACATTCTCTTACATGACAGTAACAACACTGTGATAAGACCCTTATTATGATATATATTTTCTAACAGGATATGCATATGTAAGAAGTATATGCTGTCAGAATTTAAATACTTAAAAGGAGAGATGAAAAACCCAATCTTTTTGCACAGCCTGTGCCTAATCAAGATATTTTCTGATGATTTCAGCCCCACAGTGAATTAGGTATCTCCGTCTTTCCTAAGTTGCATGTTCTATGGCGGCAGAGATATTCCAGACATTCTCCCCGCCACTCCCCCACCTCCCCCCAGTTCTTGGCTAGCTGGCTTCAAGCCAGTTTATTTGTATTCATTAAAAAAAAAAAAAAAAGCCTCTGTCCCCTCAGTCACATCAGTCTCTGCCCTTTCTATGTGTTACCGCTGAACTGTGCACAGGCTGACTTGCTTGGTGTATGCCTAGTACTGGCTAAAAGGTTTACATGGAAGATTTCATAACTTCCGTAACTGTATAACTCTGTAACATAAGTACCACTGTCATCTAGGTTTTACAGATGTGGAAACTGATGATGAAAATAATTTAAGATCATACAGCTAAGAAAGTGGTAGGGCTGGAATTCAAATATCCATCTCTAAACAATGAAGTGGGCTTCCCTTGTGGATCAGCTGGTAAAGAATCTGCCTGCAATGCGGGAAACCTGGGTTTGATCCCTTGGTTGGGAAGATCCCCTGGAGAAGGGAAAGGCTACCCTCTCTAGTATTTTGGCCTGGAGAATTCCATGGACTGTATAGTCCATGGGGTCACAGCAAAGAGTTGGACACGACTGAGTGACTTTCACTTTCAATTTCAAACAGGAAATTTGGGCTGGTGGCTCAGTGGTAAAGAATTTGCCTGCAATGCAGGAGATTCGAGTTCAATTCTGGGTCAGGAAGATCCTCTGGCAAAGAAAATGGCAACCCACTCCAGTATTCTTGCCTGGGAAATCACATGGACAGAGGAGCCTAGCGGGCTATAGTCCATGGGGTCGCAAAAGAGTTGGACAGGACTTAGTAAGTGAACAACAAGAACAAACAGGAAAGTTAAGAGAGTAAATCCTAAGAATTCTTATCAGGAGAAATGTTTTCATCTTTTTTCTTTTCTTTTTCCTTTTCATTGTATATTGAAAAAATGGATGTTAGATGAACCATTGTGGTCATCATTTTACAATATGTGTAAATCATGCCTTAAATGTATACAGTGATGAATGTCAATTATTTCTCAATAAAACTGGAACCCACCCCCACCCCATCCCCGACACAAATATCCACCTGTCTGACTTCTGTGCCTAAGTTCTTCATTTCTGTATGTCCTTGTCATCTTTATATGTCTCTTTTTTGCCCATAAGTTGGCTTTCCCCAGGGGCTTCTAGACTCCTAAGGATGAGTGTCATGACTTCTATATTTTGCACCTAAGACTAATGCCTAGAACATAAGGGACTTCAATAAATACTTACTGAATGAATGGATGAATGAATGAGTTTGCTCTGGAGCATTTCTGAAAACATAATTTTCAGGTATCTAGTGAATATTATTGCTTAAGATGCCCAATGGGCTGAACAATGTATTGACTCAGAACCGTGAACTCTCCTCTAGTTTCCTGAGAGATGAGGCTGTTTTCAGCAGCCTGGGTGTGGTCGTTTTCCAACCAATGTCTTGTTTTCCTTACTGTTAAGTTTCCTTCCAGATGCGCTAGCCACGTGTACCAGGAGGACATTGTGAAAGGAAAAATCGGGAGAGCCTGGGAATAAAAAGTTTTAAACAAACTAAAGGCATTTAAAACATGTATTATATAAGGACTGACTTGTAGAAAAGGAGTTTTCTTTCTTCTTACTTTTTTCTTGCAAGCAGTCATAACAATTGGAGAATCATTAGACACTTGAAAAGATGGAAAACTGTAAAACTGTGATGAATATCATGTTTTATGTTTCTTTAAACTCCTTCTCATCTCAATTTTGGCTTTAAAATTATATGGTATCAGTTGTTTTAGTTTGCTTAAACCTCACAGAAAAAAGGGTTTTCTCTTTTTTAATGGTTCTTCTATTTGAAATTCCTGTGTCGCAGTGCTATCAACTCCCTGGGTACCTGTTGAGGGCTGTGATTATTTAATTACCTGGATAATTAGTTGGATTTTTTTCTCTTAAGGTGCTTGCATTTTATTGAAGAAAAAAAAAACTATTTATTTCTTCCAACATGGTTCAAAGAATGGGTCTGTAAGATAAAGAAGTGAAAGGTAAAGTCCTGAGTGAGCTTATGATGTAATTCCAACTCAGAGAAATAAGGGGAAATGTAATCTTCTGGCTCCCCTACAGCTCTTCCTCCACTGGTGTTCGACCTCTCAGTTTCCCAAGAAGATAGCTTCTATTTGCAAACAGGCTTCTGAGAGAATTGCTTCCAGCCAACTTTCAGGTTAATACTTATGGCAAAGAAAAATGCCCAGACTTTTAAACATGTTGGCAGCATAGCTTGGAACCAAATTTATGAGGTTCTTCCTGACTTTCACATCCTCTTAGTGAGTAGTTCTCAGCCGTGTCTGAATCACTTGGGTATCTTTAAACATTCTGATTACACCTCCCAGAGATTCTGATTTGGTTTTAATGATGTATATAACGTGGGAATCAAAATTTTTAAAAGCTTTCCAAGAAATTATAATGTAGAGCCAAGACAGAGAGTCCCTATATGGGAGATAACATAGAAAAATTTCTAATGAAGAAACAAAAGGGTGAGAGTTGTCACAGACTTAACTATAGGAAAGAAACTATAAAATGAGAATCAAATGTAGTCTCTGTCTGAACCCACCCCATGCTGGTCATCTAGATCCCACTGCGTAGAGTTTGGTCTGGATCAGCCACATCAGAATCACGTGGAAGTTTGCTGGAAATGCAAAATCTCAACCCCATGGCAGACCTACTGAAGTAGATTCTGCACTTCATCAAGATCCTCCAAGTGATTCATCTCACCTTAAAGTCTGAGAAGCCTGACCGAGAGAGCCATGGGGTGGAACAGGATATTGATGCCTGGGGAAATACCTCCTATTGGCTTCATAAGGAAGGCCATGTGAGGATCTTGTTTAGCTGACAGATCTTCACAATGACTCTTGATTTCCAGTACTCTCCTAAAACCTTCTCCAGGGTTCCTTTCATGAATGATGTTTTTCCTACCTCCTTTCTTACTTTTCTTTAGAAAGTGAAAGTGAAGTCGCTCAGTCATGTCCGACTCTTAGCGACCCCATGGACTACGGCCCACCAGGCTCCTCCATCCATTGGATTTTCCAGGCAAGAGTGCTGGAGTGGGGTGCCATTTGCCTTTTCTTTAGAAAGAGGGTTGTAAACAGGTTTTTCTAACTATTCATTATATATATTTATAGAACTAATCTCTACCCCTTGACACTGGAACTAGGCAATTTTAGAATAAATAGGGTAGACTCATCATAAGCAATGCATTTTTCTGAAGAATGAAGACATAGGAAATAGAAATGAATTCCAAAAGTGATGGGAGGTGTTTGTGAATCACATCTCCAGAGGAAATAGCTAACATGAAAAAGGGCTAAAATGTTCAATTTTCTGAGCCTTCTTCCACTGTCAAAATGAAATGAATTCAAATTAATAAAAATCTAAGCCAGACTCTCACTTAATTGATAAATGATAGAAGATGTATATAGATCAACAGGAGTCAATTCAACATTCTATAATTCTAACATGGCATTTTTCAATGTACAATCTGGATTCTGATGTAGAATTTGCTGATGGTCGCATTACAAAAATAAATATATGTGATGACTATAAAATTAGCAGTAGAGGTCTATTATTGTTAGATATACAGAGATATATTTTATAGAATCTATGTATCTAATATTTATCGATATGTTTATATTTATAATGGATTTCCCTGGTAGCTCAGAAGTTAGAGAATTTGCCTGCAACACAGGAGACCTGGGTTCGATCCCTGGGTCAGGAAGATTCCATGGAGAAGGGAATGACTACCCACTCCAGTATTCTTGCCTGGAGAATTCCAGGGACAGAGGAGCCTGGCAGGCTACAATCCATGGGGTCGAAAAGAGTAGGACACGACTAAGTGACCAACACTTATATTAATGACACATTTCTTATTTATACTTATTATCATCATCATCCGGGGAAGGCAATGGCACCCCACCCCAGTACTTTTGCCTGGAAAATCCCATGTACGGAGGAGCCTGGTAGGCTCCAGTCCATGGGGTCGCTAAGAGTCGGACACGACTGAGCAACTTCACTTTCGCTTTTCACTTTCATACGTTGGAGAAGGAAATGGCAACCCACTCCAGTATTCTTGCCTGGAGAATCCCAGGGACAGGGGAGCCTGGTGGGCTTCTGTCTGTGGGGTCGCACAGAGTCGGACATGACTGAAGCGACTTAGCAGCAGCATCATCATCATCATCTAAACCCCAAAATTTCTAATGCAAAAAAAGGGAATGGTAAATATTTTAAGTCAGAGGAATCTTGTTCTTTCCTTGCATGCTGGTGTTTATAGAAAATCATCCCCAGTCCTCTTGGGCTCCAGCATTCTGGGGGAGCAGAACCAGAGTCCAGAGAAATGAATAGGTGTGGGCTGTTTCCTGGCAGGTGCTGGCATGAGTATGCAGCAGGGTCATAGCAGGTCATCACCTGAGTTGACCAAGGACTATGCCAGGGATTGCCAGGCTTCATTCCAGAAGTTTCCTCCAACATGACTCCTTTGATTCAGAGAAGCACTGATGTGGCTCATCCATGTGAGACATCCATGGATAACTTAGAACAAGAGCAGAGATGGACCCAAAGTATAATCAATCAAGCATTTCCAAAAGAATCAACTCTGTATTACTACAGATATCCTGGAAAACACTAATAATCCATGAATTGTTATAAAAGAAATTGGTACTTGTAAAGAAATTATAAAAATTGTAAAGAAACTTAGAATATGCCCATCCTGTACTTACATCTATATTAATTCTAAGACAGACCATCAGTTCAAAAGTGGGGTTGAGCAGAAGAGAAAAACTAGGTTACATGCAGAAATTGATTAAAGGCCAAATTGATTAAAGGCAATACTGACTACGGCAAACTGACTTATAAAATGCTAACTTTTAAAAAGTCTACTTTAGAATGAAGTACCAAGTCAGCTTCAAAATGCAAGGGATCACTGCTTAACTTAAATTTGTTTTTCTTTACCAGGGCCCACTACAAAGTTCACTCTGAATCATTTCGGTAGGGTCAAAATCTTTTGGAATTTTTTTTCCAACTATTACTTTATTTATATCGACTTGGACTTCAGTATTATGGGGCTTTAGAGCAGTTCTAGAATAAAAGCCTGGGACCCTCAACTTCAGGTGAAATAGTACGACTTGAGTCAAGTGGTACATGACACTTTGGAATGGAGGGAGGGACTCTATTCAGAGGCTGTAATCGTTCTGTCTGAATTTTTAAAAAATTAATGGCTGATATTTTTGAGTCCTTATCATGTGTCCAGCACAAGCATCTTCCTATGTAAATCTCACAATAAATCGATGTTAGGTTCTATCATTTTTTTTCACCTCACAGCTGAATAAATGAGGCTCAGAGAGGTTAATTAAATTACCCAAATATGTTTTACAAGGCCACAGATAAAAACAATCACAAATAAAAACAGTCCTTTGTTTTCCAAGTCTCCTGTCATTCTTGCTCACATTCACATATCTGTGAATTTCCTGCCCAGGTCTGAAAGTTTCTGAATGCAAGCAAGATTCATTCCACTTTCCTAAATTAGGCAAAGTCTATGATGCTGGGAGGGATTGAGGGCAGGAGGAGAAGGGGACGACAGAGGATGAGATGGCTGGATGGCATCACTGACTCGATGGATGTGAGTCTGAGTGACCTCCGGGAGCTGGTGATGGACAGGGAGGCCTGGCGTGCTGCGGTTCATGGGGTCGCAAAGAGTTGGACACGACTGAGCGACTGATCTGATCTGATCTGATTTTACATAGCACTAGGTACTCTAAAATAATGTTAATTGAAATTAAACGAGAAGTGACAGCTTCAGTAATGATAATGAGGGCTTCCCTAGTGGTTCAGTGGTCAAGAATCCGCCGGCCAACGCAGGAGACACAGGTTCAATTCGGTCCAAGAAGATCCCATGTGTCGCAGAGCAGCTAAGCCCATGAACCACAACTACTGAGCTTGTGCTCTAGAGCCTGGCAGCTGCAACTACTGAGCCCAAGTACCACAATTACTGAAGCCCACGCTTCATAACAAGAGAAGCCACTGCTGTGCACCGTAGCTAGAGGAAGGGTCTTCTCCAGCAGTGAAGACCCAGCACGGCCAAAAATAAATAAATAAATGAAATTAAAAAGAAAAGAATGATAATGGATCTTACTTCTTAATTAAACTTAGGCTGCAAATTATTTGGACAATTAACTCTTCTCAAGTATAAAGTGGTAACTATTTTAAAACACTAATTTCTAAACAGTTGGTCTTACTTTCTGCAGGATATGGTACACATGTCAGAGGGCTTTGGATCAAGCCTAACTTTTGAGAAGTTACAATCAACTTATATTTCTTGAGATTGATTTCTTCCCTCAACTCAAAGGTCAGTTGACAAGAAAACAGTTTAAGTGAATGAGAGTTTAACACTAAATTATCCTCATTATGTTAAGAGAATAAAGGGATAGCATCAGCTTTGTAGATAAAAGAGAGGATGTATTTGGACTAAATTCTTGAGGACATTGTCCAGACACAGTGTTAAGAGGAAGGACTAGATCACATATCTAATCAACCCACACAGATACAGAAAGGAGTCTGATCCTCTTGGGAACATGATAAACCAGGACCAAGTCACACGAATAAGTGCTGAACTTGACTTCCCACAAGAGAATAACAGCATTGTGGTGATGAAGGCTGATGAAACAGTTTCACATATTAACCAAATATTTTCATAGAGATCCCAGATTTCTGCCTTGAAAGCAATCTGATCACGTTAGAGTGATTTTCCTCCAGGATCATTTTTAGTTTGTTTGCTGCTTATTTACTTAAGTAAATAAATCAACCTTAGTACATAACTTTAGAAAATTTTCAGTTTCCTTAGGAAATTACTATAAACCTTATTCCTTCTAGAAAGCAAGTCCAGAGATTCAGATTTCAGATAAAAATTTATTTTTAAACCTTAGGAATTGGCATTATAATCTACATTCTGTGCTGAATCTAAAATTGTCAAGGAATGAGATTAAATATGGTTATGAAAGATAAAGTAACAGAATCATTGAACACATTTCATTCATGGACTTGGTATCACAATTAAGGCAGAACAGGAGAATACTTATTTCCTGCCTTGTTCTCTTTTTTGACACTATTCAATTAGCTGAACTGTTCTATAAATAGAGGAAAGTGGCCCTGTTTTAGGAAATACAGTTGAAATGAACATAGGAACAATAGGGACAGGTGCCAGACGGGGACACAGGCAGGGCTATGTGCCTTCCATCAAGTATTCATGAAGGTCTGGGGTCCCAAAGACACATCTAACAGTAACAGTCACATGGTTCAGGGCCAACGAGGAGACGTCCTGAAGAAATGATTGTCTACAAGGAATTGCCAACGCCTACATATAAATTAAATATAATCCTGACCAAGCGTTCCCTGTCATTAATCACTGTGCAATGTCGCACGCATGACCTCCAGGCTGCATTAAACTCCAGGAAACATTCCTGTCTCTGTTCTAAAGGCCTTGTCTCTGGGCCAGGAGGCTGTGGGAAATAACCAGATTCTGTCCAGAGGACTGGGGCAGATCTGCTGTTCCTGCATGGCCCCTCCTAGTCCCAGGAAGTGAGACATTTCCATGAACTCTGGATCTGAAGATGCCCAAGTGATTGGACTGGTTTGTCACACTGTCTCTGTGCTCTCAGTTTCCAAGGAGTGCACAAACAGCGTGGAGAGAATTTCCTGTGGAAATGAGACTCAAGCATGCTGTTTCAAGCACCAGAGTCTGAAGAACCCCAAAATACCCTGTAGAAATCGTAATACTGGCTGCTTCTGAGGTAGTATTCCACCCGTGGCTTTACAAAGCATTTGCAGATCATTATCGGAGACCTTCAAGAATCCATAATGACGTGTTGTGGCATTAGGATGTGATCCTAACATTCACATCAGGGACAAAATGGTGCCAAATTCCCAGTCTAGGAGTTTTCCAACTCAAGTGCACAGAGTGATTTCATGTTCTTTCTTTTAATGAAACAGAAACAGACGCAGATAGAGCAAACCAATGGTTACTGTGGGGAAAGGGGAAGGGGAGGGGAAAATAAGGGAAGGGGTTTAAGAGGCACAAACTAGCAGGCATCAAGTAAACAGGCTACAAAGATGTAATGTACAGCATGGGGAATAAGGTCAATATTTTATAACAACTTTGTATGGAGCATAATCTAAAAATATTGAACTACTATGTCGCACAATAGTTCAATGTCTGAAAATAATGTAATATTACACATCAACTATACTTCAATTAAAAAAAACAACTAAGGTTATTATATTCCCTGATCAGAGCTGTTGCCTGGACTCCTACTTCACTAAACTTCTGGCTCTGAGCTTTCACACAATGACACTGTCTGCCAAGATAAAATTTAATCTGTCATGACTTGAACTCAAGACCTGAATTCTGGTTCTCACCTTAGGCTCTATCATTCCACTTGGCACCTGATTTGTTGTCCTGACCCTGGCGCACAATATAATTTTTGTGTCTCTAATGTCACCCCACCCCAGTACTCTTGCCTGGAAAATCCCATGGACGGAGGACCCTGGTGGGCCGCAGTCCATGGGGTCGCTAAGAGTCGGACACGACTGAGCGACTTCACTTTCACTTTTCACTTTTATGCATTGGAGAAGGAAATGGCAACCCACTCCAGTGTTCTTGCCTGGAGAATCCCAGGGATGGGGGAGCCTGGTGGGCTGCCGTCTATGGGGTCGCACAGAGTCAGACAGGACTGAAGTGACTTAGCAGCAGCAGCAGCAGCATTCTCAGGCTGGCTTTGATGTTTGGCTGCTGCCACACCTGGTAGTGACCTAGGGTAGGTTTTCACTGGATTCCACTATAGATGACTTGAGAGGAAGCACAAATTCATTGTACATAGTTCAGAATGCTTAGTGTGGGGTTCAAAATACAGTATTGTGCTCTCCCGCATATGCCAGTGCAGGCTGTCTAATCATATTCCTCACCCACCACCAATGAGGGCTGGGTGTTGACTAGTAAAGTAGTCAGAATTCCTGGGACCAAAGACTGGAGTGGATTGTCCTCAGTAAAGGGAATGGGTGTGCAGAAACCCAGGAGTGATCCTAGATTGCCGGGAGAAACGTCAATAACCTCAGATATGCAGATGACACCACCCTTATGGCAGAAAGTGAAAAAGAACTGAAGAGCTTCTTGATGAAAGTGAAAGAGGAGAGTGAAAAAGTTGGCTTAAAGTTCAACATTCAAAAAACTAAGATCATGTCATCTGGTCCCATCACTTCATGGGAAATAGATGGGAAAACAGTGGCAGACTTTATTTGGGGGGCTCCAAAATCACTGCATATGGTGACTGCAGCTATGAAATTAAAAGATGCTTACTCCTTGGCAGGAAAGTTATGACCAACTTAGACAGCATATTCAAAAGCAGAGACATGACTTTGCCAACAAAGGTCCATCTAGTCAAGGCTATGGTTTTTCCAGTAGTCATGTATGGATGTGAGAATTGGACTATAAAGAAAGCTGAGCACAGAAGAATTGATGCTTTTGAACTGTGGTGTTGGAGAAGACTCTTGAGAGACTCCTGGATTGCTGCTGCTGCTGCTAAGTCGCTTCAGTCGTGTCCAACTCTGTGTGACCCCATAGACTGTAGCCCACTAGGCTCCTCTGTCTCTGGGATTCTCCAGGCAAGAATACTGGCGTAGGCTGCCATTTCCTTCTCCAATGCGTGAAAGTGAAAAGTGAAAGTAAAGTCGCTCAGTCGTGCCCGACTCTTAGCTACCCCATGGACTTGCAGCCTACCAGGCTCCTCCATCCATGGGATTTTCCAGGCAAGAGTACTGGAGTGGGGTGCCATTGCCTGGACTGCAAGGAGATCCAACAAATCCATCCTAAAGGAAATCAGTCCTGACTATTCATTGGAAGGACTGATGTTGAAGCTGAAACTCCAATAGTTTGGCCACCTGATGTGAAGAGCTGACTCATTTGAAAAGACCTTGATGCTGGGAAAGATTGAAGGCAGGAGGGGAAGGGGACAACAGAGGATGAGATGGTTGGATGGCATCACCAACTCAATGGACATGAGTTTGGGTAAACTCCAGGGAGTTGGTGATGGACAGGGAGGCCTGGTGTGCTGCAGTCCATGGGATTGCAAAGAGTTGGACATGACTGAGCAACTGAACTGAACTGAACTGACAAGGAGTGATTCAAGCAGGCAAACTTTGTGAATGTGCTAAATCCTAAGTAACTGAGCATCACTGGACCCAGCATCCACTCCGAGGTCAGAGGCAATGCTTCAAAGCTAGTAAAGTAGGACTAGACAATGGGAAAAGCCAGTTTTAGTAGTAAAAATACATATAAAGCGTTTCAGGAAAGTTCTTAGACTGTAAGCACTCAAAATGGTAGCTGTGAGCTGAATGGTTAAAGTAATGAGTTTTAGACAGTTCCTCATCTTGCATCCCTGTAATTGTGATCTTATGAAAAGCTTACATTTTTTTTTTTTCTGCCTATCTGTTTTCCAAGCCAGGACATGGGTTGCTGAGCATAAAGATTAAAAACAAACATTTGAGGGTCAGATTGCCTAGATTTGAATCTCAGCCCACCTGCCTTGGGCAAGGTAACCTGTCGGAGTCTCACTTTCCTGGGGTCATAGAACCAGTTTCATAGGGATGTGATCAAGGTTCAATGAGATACTTTGCGACAAGTTTCTATTACAGCGCCATAACAAAATAGGAAATTGACGTTGCTACAATGTGCTGAATGAGTTCTATACCACTTTTTATGCCAAGTGTACATTCCTGTAATCACTTTGACAATCAAGATACAGAATTATTGCATCACCACAAAGATCCCCTTCCGGCACATCCTTCGCCTCCCCCACTCCATCCCTAACACTTGACAACCACTAATTTGTTCTCCATCTTTACACATTTTTCATGTTGAAACTGCTATATAAATCAAATCATACAGTATGTGACCTTTTGAAACTGGATATTTTTTTTACTCAGCACAATGTCCTTGAAATCCATTCAAGTTGTTACGTGCATCAATAGTTCATCCTTGGTAATATTTCATAGGATAGTTGTACCACAGTTTAACCTTTTAAAGGACATTTTGGTTGTTTCCAGCTTTTAGCCATAAAGATAAAGCTGCTATCAACATACATGTACGTGGGTATACATATTCATGTCTCCTGAATAAATGTCCAGGGTGTGATTGGTGGGTTAAATAAGTGGTATATTCAGTTTTTAAGGGAACAGCCAAACTGGTTTCCAAAGTGCTCCATTTTACATTCCCATTAACATTGTATGAGAAATCCAATTTCTTCTCATCCTCACCAGCATTTCATATTATCACTACTTTTTCTTTTAGCCTCCTCCTAGATCCCCAAGGTTCAAGGAAGAGGGGGTTGTAATCAGAGGGCAATTCTAAAGCAGAAAATTTTCATGACGCAGACCTGCACTGACTTGGGTCTGCCCAGCCAGTGCAATTTTCTATTTTCTCTGCTATAATTGCAAAAAATAAGAGGTCCCCAAATGCCTGACCATCTGCTATCCTGCTTGTCGTTGGAAACAGGAAGGAGTGCGGGGAGGACAGTTTTTCTCTGTAATATTGGCACTGGGGCTGATTTTCCAGATCAGAGATTTTGAAGAGAGCTTGTCTATAATCTGAAGCATCCTGCATGCCGCCCCCTTCTCTGCTGGGATGCTTATTTTAAGGATTCTATTTCCAAAGTTAGGTTTCTGCCCAGCAGATTTGTTTTTGTAAGAGACTCTGAATCAATGACTTCTTTAATGTGCTTCATTTATCTAATCTCTAGGTCACATTTCACCTTTTTCATCAACTGGAGGATCCTTGGGGCTGAACGGAGAGAGTCATATCTCCCAAGAGCCTTAAGTCTGGTTCATAGATGGAAAAGGTGCTTGGGAGCTACCAACAGCAGGTGCTCATTCCAGCTTCTCACTCTACAAAGAAGAGAATTTTGGGGGTGTGTGAACACTGAATAGAATGAAAAAGAGAAAAGCAATCAGTCAACTGTCTTGGAACTCTGTTCCTTTTATGAAGTCTTTATCAACTTGCTTCATTTGATTGCTTTTTTATAGTTTTGATACTCCAAAGTCAAGGTTGGTGTTTACCCCACCCTCCCAGCCTCTTGGACTGGTCACCTGGGAGTCATTTTGTTCCTCACTCTTCCTTGCCTTCCACATATGATGATGCTGCCACTCCTGGGTTCTCACACCATCCTCTTTCATGCCCAGTAACACCTCCCGCATTTAGACCTTTATTTCTTCTCACCTAGAATGTTATCGGGGAAGGCAATGGCACCCCACCCCAGTACTCTTGCCTGGAAAATCCCATGGACGGAGGAGCCTGGTTGGCTTGTCCATGGGGTCGCTAAGAGTCAGACACGACTGAGCAACTTCACTTTCACTTTCCACTTTCATGCACTGGAGAAGGAAATGGCAACCCACTCCAGTGTTCTTGCCTGGAGAATCCCAGGGACAGAGAAGCCTAGTGGGCTGCCGTCTATGGGGTCGCACAGAGTCGGACATGACTGAAGTGACTTAGCAGCAGCAGCAGAATGTTATAGTTGCCCTTAATTGATTTCACTTTGCTCATCTCATCTATCCTGTATCTTTATGTCCAGTTATCTCACCTAATGTACAGCTCAAATCATTGCATCCTTATGCTCAAAAATCTTCAGCCCTTTACTGTCACTCATGGAATTAAGCACAAACTTTTCTCTGAATCTGCTTTCCAACTTCTTCTTTGGTTAATCTCCCATACATGTTCCATGGCCTGACTAACTGCCATGCTTGTTGAACTCTGGGCCTTAGTTAATAATATCCCTGACCCACACTTTTTGAGAACCATTCATTCTGTTCACTTCATCTTTCAATGCCCATTCCAATGTTAACTCTTAAGAAATCCTCCCTCCCTTTCCAGTTAAGTGTGTTCTCTTCCTCCAGTGTGTTGTGCGTTATTCACACAGTCGTGTCTGACTCTTTGTGACCCCGTGGACTGAAGCCCGCCACGCTCCTCTACCCATGGGATTCTCCAGGCAAGAATATTGAAGTGGGCTGCCATTCCCTTCTCCAGTAAGCCACCCTTAACACAAGAAACAAGTTTTTTATGGTCCTTTTTTACTGTTTGATAGTATAGTGGAGCCTATACATGTCCTATTCCCATCATGAGACTGTAAGCTTCTTGAAGGACAAAACCAAGTTTTACTTATCTTTGTAAGCCTTTCTATATTTTATGTATTATTTAGTCCATGTGTGTTTGGTAAGTAGCTTCACTTGTGTCTGAGTCTTTTTGACCATGTGGACTATAACCCACCAGGCTCCTCTGTCCATGGAATTCTCCAGGCAAGAATACTGGAGTGGGTTGCCATTTCCTCCTCTAGGGGATCTTCCCAACCCAGGGATCGAACCCACGTCGCTTATGTCTTCTGCGTTGGCAGGCAGATTCTTTACTAGTGCCAAGAAGTTATTAAATAAGTATTTGTCGACTTAAATTCAATTCCAGTCATTTAAAAACTGTACTCATACTATTTGAGGTTAGGATTGGTTACTATAATTTAGTCTGGACTGAGATTTTGAAAAGTATCAACTGACCTCTTTCAGATAATTGGGCTCTATCTTCAGCTTGTATAGCACATGAAAAGTGAGAAGAAAGGGCAGGAGGCAAGACGGATGTTCTTTAATACTCATCAGACTATTAGACACTGTCACATACTTCCCTAGGGACTAGAATACAGAAACTAAGAGAACTAAGGACTTTAGCAACAGGAAGCTGCCAACAGGAGTGGCGGTGGCGTAGGGTGGGGCTGGGGCGTAGAGGGTGGGAGAAGGCTTCCGCAAAGGTGACTCCAGAGCTGGTCTGTGGCTGGAGAAGTTATCATGGCCTCACTAACCCACTTTGGAGTCATGATCACTTTTTCTTTGGTGCACTTTCTATAAAATATTGTTTTTGCTGTGTGTTAATATTTGGTAACTGTTCTTGTCCAATATAAGGCTGTCTAGGCTTTATGGAGAGAACCAGGAAAAGGCATTTTTGTTTAAGTTTGAACCGGAGGGTTAATGGAAGAAGAGCTGGGTTTTATGATCAGATCAGATCAGTCGCTCAGTCGTGTCCGACTCTTTGCGACCCCATGAACTGCAGCACGCCAGGCCTCCCTATCCATCACCAGCTCTCGGAGGTCACTCAGACTCACATTCATCGAGTCAGTGATGCCATCCAGCCATCTCATCCTCTGTCGTCCCCTTCTCCTCCTGCCCCTAATCCCTCCCAGCATCAGAGTCTTCTCCAATGAGTCAACTCTTTGCATGAGGTGGCCAAAATACTGGAGCTTCAGCTTTAGCATCATTCCTTCCAAAGAATTTCCAGGCCTGATCTCCTTCAGAATGGACCGGTTGGATCTTCTTGCAGTCCAAGGGACTCTCAAGAGTCTTCTCCAACACCACAGTTCAAAAGCATCAATTCTTCGGCGCTCAGCCTTCTTCACAGTCCAGCTCTCACATCCATACATGACCACAGGAAAGACCTGTGGGTTTTATGATAGTGGGAGGAATTAAAAATTTTAAGGGAAAAAATTAGCTTCTGTAGACGGAGGGGAAGAGAGAGTCGGATATGTCTCCCTCTGTTTATGTAGAGATTTCCTTTTGGAATTCTTCTCTGATGAAGCTATGGAGTGTTTCATGACTGTTCCAAACAAGAAAGCTGGTTCCTGTCCAAGATGTTCAATAAATACTCACTGATTGATTGCTGATAAATGTCCTTGACTATTCCAAATGGATGACTCTGCTTGAAGTGAAAGCCATATGGTACTTCCATCCAAGATGACTACTGGCCCTCCTGTCAGCCGGAAACAACCCTAAATCACAGTTGTTCTTTTTTTTGCTTTGATGAACCATGGGCTTCCAACATCTTTGAAGCCTGAATCTTGGCTTCCTGGACTGCACATTAAACACTTCATTTAAATGTGAGGGGACTCTAAACCTGATGCCAATTTTCATGTTTCCACAGACCTCCAAAGATGCATCCTTCCTTTATCCACAATTGCCTTCCAGTTTTCCCACTTTGCTTGGCTTCCTTTCCTTCCATTGTGAAGAACAGATTCTGAGGTAGGAGCGTGCTTAAATCAAGATGCTCACTGGAGACTCTGAGGGGCAGCAGATTTTACTGAGTCCTCAGGGGGCACGGCAGTCTTAGGGGAGAGAGCATGAGGAGCCAGGCCAGAGACAGGGCTGCAGGTCCTAGTGTTTTGGCCTCAAGAATCAAGTCTGGGCTCTAATGAGGACAGTGATGCTGGGGCAAATTGCTTTTAAGACAAGATTTTTCATGCCTCCTTGAGAAGAAGCTAATGATGAGGAATCACCTTCAGTTGGGTTTCTCTTTTCTGATTTCAGATTGTAAGGAACTTTTTAAAACTGAACACAAACATAGTAAAAAGGCTAGAATGTATTGATAACATTTTAAAGACAAAATTTGCAATCCCATCATGCAGAGGTAGATGCCATGTTTATATTTGCTTGGGGGAAACATTGAGAAGGATGTTTTATATATATATTTTTTCCCCAAGCAAATATATATACACATATGTATTTTTAAAATAGATTCACACTAATTTCTCTGCCATCTGGGTTTTTTTTTTTTTTCTCAATACTGTCTAGTGTAGTTCTTCCCTGTAAATAAATAGACATACACATAAACATTTGCAATGACTTCATGGATTTGATTTTAGGGATGTTTTATATTATGTACATGTCATGATTTCACTACTGGATGTGAACAAAGTTGCCATCATTAATATTAATTTTTTTGCCTTATTTTAGGCTGAAATTAGAACTGAAGGTGACTTGGGTGCAATATTTATATTAATATTTTGGACAGAGTGTTCTGACTTTTGGGCCACTGCTGGACATACACACTGAGGAAACCAGAATTGAAAGAGACACATGTACCCCAGTGTTCATCGCAGCACTGTTTATAATAGCCAGGACATGGAAGCAACCTAGATGTCCATCAGCAGATAAATGGATAAGAAAGCTGTGGTACATATATACAATGGAGTATTACTCAGCCATTAAAAAGAATACCTTTGATATCAGTTCTAATGAGGTGGCCTGAAATATTTCTTAATGTAACCCAGATATCAGTCCACGCCCTCTGGACCACCTTGCCACTCATGGATTTAGGTCTAGCTGGACTCTCACTTTTGTTCTCAGGCTGGAGGAGTTCATGGTCCTCCCCACAGCTGCTACCTCTTCTTTTTGCTTTCCTCTGTTTCCATTTCTGAGCCCACAAATTCTTCCTGGAGCCACCTTGGATCAAATCTGGATGCAAAACTAAACATAGATCCTTTCCTCTGTTTCTCACAAGCACTATAATCCCCCTCTTCATGTTGCGAGGTTTAAACTGAAAAGTTGAAGTGTCACTGAGAATCCCAGATGTCACCACCTTTATGGCAGAAAGTGAAGAGGAACTAAAAAGCCTCTTGATGAAAGTGAAAGTGGAGAGTGAAAAAGTTGGCTTAAAGCTCAACATTCAGAAAATGAAGATCATGGCATCTGGTCCCATCACTTCATGGGAAATAGATGGGGAAACAGTGGAAACAGTGTCAGACTTTATTTTGGGGGGCTTCAAAATCACTGCAGATGGTGATTGCAGCCATGAAATTAAAAGACGCTTACTCCTTGGAAGGAAAGTTATGACCAATCTAGATAGCATATTCAAAAGCAGAGACATTACTTTGCCAACAAAGGTCTGTCTAGTCAAAGCTATGGTTTTTCCAGTGTCATGTATGGATGTGAGAGCTGGACTGTGAGGAAGGCCGAGGGCCAAAGAATTGATGCTTTTGAACTGCGGTGTTGGAGAAGACTCTTGAGAATCCCTTGGACCGCAAGGAGATCCAACCAGTCCATTCTGAAGGAGATCAGCCCTGGGATTTCTTTGGAAGGAACGATGCTAAAGCTGAAACTCCAGTACTTTGGCCACCTCATGCGAAGAGTTGACTCATTGGAAAAGACTCTGATGCTGGGAGGGATTGGGGGCAGGAGGAGAAGGGGACGACAGAGGATGAGATGGCTGGATGGCATCACTGACTCGATGGATGTGAGTCTGAGTGACCTCCAGGAGTTGGTGATAGGGAGGCCTGATGTGCTGCGATTCATGGGGTTGCAAAGAGTTGGACATGACTGAGTGACTGAACTGAGAATCCCATCATGGACCACACAGTCTCCCCACTCTGCCAGCACTTCCTAAAGCCCATTTGCCCAATGAACCCCAACTCCCACTTCTGTTGACCTTGCCTTAACCGCTGACACCTGCCCTCAACTCCCACCCTTCCTCCAGGTGGGGAGCAATGCCATGTGGTCAGGCTGCCCAGTACAGTCAGCATTCTGGGGGATCAAATAGCACAGATGTATAAATATCCTTACTCATTTTGGTTGATTTGAATGGAACTGGCTATATTTCGATATACCATTTATATAGACTTTTTCACTTAACAGAGACTTACAGACTTTTGGAGTAAGAAACAGCTTCCAAGGATGATGTTCAGCTTCCTTGCTTTGCAGTGTGCGAAACTGGGGTCTCCAGGGCCAATATTCAGCACCTTAGTTCCAGACCCTTGCCTAGAATTCCAGGTTTCTGGCCGCTGATCCTACTGCTTCACTTTGTTAGAAAAAAAAAAAAATCAGGGGGCCTTTTCCCACTGCAGAGAGGGTAGGAAGCCCCCTCTTCCCTGCCCCAATCTTTCTGGGTCAGAAAGATCCAGGACTATAAGATGTACTTGGAAGAAAGAGGCTTTAAAAAACAGGCAAAAATAAAAGGTGATTTTTATTTTCTAGTCTTTAAATACTAGAGAAAAGAGTAGAGTATTAGCGTTCAAACCAAGTCTAATATCCTTGCTGTAACTTTTCTGCTGATTATCTCATCAATCTGCCTAAGCTTTTGTGACCAGAAAGATGACCCCAATTTGGGGGGCTCTGGCCTGGGATCTGAGATTCTGACAATTTGTTCCAGGAGTTGCCCTCTGACTTTCTGAGCAATCCTTGGGAATTACCTTAACCTTTTTGCGACCTGATTTTCTCTGTAAATGGAGATAATATTACTTGGTCTTAATACATTAAAAAAAAAAAAAATATATGAGATTCCCAGAGGAAAGTTGGCTTTTTTGTCTAGAGGGAAAAATGATACTCTGCTCCTGCAGCAATGTTTAGATAACTGTCTGAGATAAACAGTTCAATTAAGTTTATTTTGTGTGTGTGTGTTCAGTACTTTTCAATGAAACAACATGTAACTCTCCCAAGAATTCTTTTACCTTTAACTTTGTTTTATCCTGGAACATTAAAGATCATACCTCACAGGAAAAATTGCTCTTGGAGAAGGAAATTTGAAATAGTAATAATGACATAGTCATAATAATAATTTAACCATTTCCTTTGCAACAGTTCTCAAGTGTGCATGGACCCTCTCTCACCTGTGTGTGTGTCATAGAATGAACAGGTCTTCTGGCTACAATACCTAGTCCTACAAGTGAGTCAGGGTATCACTAGCTTATTTACAAATCAATATGCAAATACCAGTACCTCCAAATTCCACACCTTCATTCTGATCTGAGTGTTTTTTTGCTTGAGTTCTAACTGCCTGCTGGGTTTTCATTTCAGTATTCTGCAGCCAACTCCATCCATCTCAATATGTCCTGAATGGGGCTCATTATTACCTTCCTCTCTCCCCTATATCCTCTGTCCCAGTCGTCCATCCAAGCCTGACATTCATTCCAGATCCTTCCATCTTTCTCGCCCAGCATTTTCAATTAACCAAGAGCTTTCATCAATATCTCTAAAGCCTGTCTCTTCTTCCCCACATCCCTGTCCTAGTTAAATCCTTTATCAGCTCTCATTTGTACTAGTGCTGATTATTGATCCAACAAATATTTGTTAAGGATATGTTATAGAAACTTCCCTGGTGGTCCGGTGGTTAAGAATCTGCCTTGCAATGCGAGGGACGCAGGTTCCCCACACGCCATGGGGCAATTAAGCCTGCATGTCACAACTACTGAGCCTGTGTGCTCTGGAGCCACAAGTAGAGAGTCTGTGTGCCACGACAAAGGATCCCACGTGATGCAACAAGGATCCCAAGTACCAAAATGAAGACCTGATGCAGCCAAACAAACACATTTTTTTAAAAGGCTATACTGTAGGCCAGGCACTAGTCTAGGGACTTGGGATACAAATAACAAACAAAATATAAAAAGAATTCTTTCCCTTAAAGAGTTTATATTCTAGTGGGGAAGGGGGATGGCAGGCTTCCTAAGTGGTGCTAGTGGTAAAGAACGTGCCGGCCAATGCAGGAGACAAAAGAGTGCAGGATTTGATCCCTGGGTATGGAAGATCCACTGGAGGAGGTCATGGCAACCCACTCCAGTATTCTTGCCTGGAGAATCCTCCACGGACAGAGGAGCCTGGTGGGCTATGGTTTACAGGGTTGCAAAGAGTCAGACATGACTGAAACGACTTAGCATGCATGCACAGTGGTGGTAGAGGAGAGAAGATGAGTAATAAGACCATAATAAATGGATAATCGGAGGAGATGGCACCCCACTCCAGTACTCTTGCCTGGAAAATCCCACGGACAGGGGAGCCTGGTAGGCTGCAGTCCATGGGGTCACTAAGAGTCGGACATGACTGAGCAACTTCACTTTCACTTTCATGCATTGGAGAAGGAAATGGCAACCCACTCCAGTTTTCTTGCCTGGAGAATCCCAGGGATGGGGGAGCCTGTTCGGCTGCCCGTCTATGGGGTCGCACAGAGTCGGACACGACTGAAGTGACTTAGCAGCAGCAGCAGCAGCAGCAAATGGATAATTACATAGAAAATTTTAAAAATAATAATTAGTATAAAAATTGGAGCAGAGAGTGTCAGGAAGAATTTTTGGCAGGAAGGCTATAGAGCCATTTTAAGTAGAGCGATTGGGGTGAGTCTCTTTGAGAAGACAACATCTGAGCAAAGATGTGAAGGAGAAAGTCATGTGTGTAATCATCTGGGGGAAGCATTACAGGCAGAGGGAAAAGCCCCTCATGTGGGCACATGGCTGCTATGTTCAAGAAGCAGCAAGATCAGCCCAGTTGGAGTGGAAGAAACAAGGGGAGGTGGTAAGGAAAAAGGTCAGAGCTCATTAGATGAAGTTCAGCCTTGTCTGAGTGGGACCAGGAGCCACAGCTCTGCTGTATGTTTTCAGTCAGTTCAGTTCAGTTCAGTTGCTCAGTCATGTCCAACTCTTTGCGACCCCATGGACTATAGCACGCCAGGCCTCTCTGTCCATCACCAACTCCCAGAGTTTATTCAAACTCATGTCCATTGAGTTGGTGATGCCATCCAGCCATCTCATCCTCTGTCATCCCCTTATCCTGCCTTCAATCTTTCCCAGCATCAGGGTCTTTTCCAAGGAGTCAGTTCTTTGCATCAGGTGGCCAAAGTATTGGAGTTTCATCTTCAGCATGAAGATGTGAATATTCTTCTCCAATGAATATTCAAGACTGATTTCCTTTAGGATGGACTGGTTGGATCTCCTTGCAGTTCAAGGGACCCTCAAGAATCTTCTCCAACACCACAATGAAAAGCATCAATTCTTCAGTGCTCAGTTTTCTTTCTAGTCCAACTCTCACATCCATACATGACCACTGGAAAAACCATAGCTTTGACTAGACAGACCTTTGTTGGCAAAGTAATGCCTCTGCTTTTTAATATGCTGTCTAGGTTGGTCATAACTTTTCTTCCAAGGAGCAAGAGTCTTTTAATTTCATGGCTGCAGTCACCATCTGCAGTGATTTTGGAGCCCCCAAAATAAAGTCTGACACTGTTTCCACTGTCTCCCCATCTATTTCCCATGAAGCGATGGGACCAGATGACATGATCTTTGTTTTCTGAATGTGGAGCCTCAAGCCAACTTTTTCATTCTCCTCTTTCACTTTCATCAAGAGGCTCTTTAGTTTTTCTTTGCTTTCTGCCATAAGGGTGGTGTCATCTACATATCTGAGGTTATTGATATTTCTCCTGGAAATCTTGATTCCAGCTTGTGCTTCCTCCAGCCCAGCGTTTCTCATGATGTACTCTATATATAAGTTAAATAAGCAGGGTAACAATATACGGCCTTGACATACTCCTTTTCCTATTTGGAACCAGTCTGTTGTTCCATGTCCAGTTCTAACTGTTGCTTCCTGACCTGCATATAGGTTTCTCAAGAGGCAGATCAGGTGATCTGATACTCCCATCTCTTTAAGAATTTCCCAGAGTTTGTAGGGTCACCCAAGACAGACAGGTCATGGTGGAGAGCTCTGACAAAACGTGGTCTACTGGAGAAGGGAATGGCAAACCACTCCAGTATCCGCTATAGGTTTTAAAAGAATCATTTAGGCTGTCTCTATGAGAAGTGTAGCAATAATGCTGGTGAGAGATGAGGGTGGCTGGAACAGGGTGGCAGTAGTAGATATGGTGAGAAAAGGACGATTCTGGAAATGTTTTGAAAGTTCAGTTTAGTCGCTCAGTGATGTCTGACTCTTTGCGACCCCATGAACCACAGCACGCCAGGCCTCCCTGTCCATCACCAACTCCCGGAGTCCACCCAAACCCATGTGAAATTTCTGGATGGACTGCTGGGTAATGGTGAGAGAAGTATAGGAGTTAGGCACAGGGGGTAAAGAGAAGAGTGATTTGCCTGCTGCTGGCTGCTCCCTGGCTGGGACCCCAGCCTCAAAATCCACCCTCCTTCTAGAGAAACCTTACTAAACTGCCACTCCTCATTGAAAACCTCCAGCAGCTCCCCCTGTACCTACATCCTCTTCATTTAATACAGGAGTCCTTTTGTGATATGATCTTGCCTTTATTTTCTGTCAAGCTGCTTTACCTGACAACTGTTCCAAACTACTTTCGAGCACCTACACTCACAATGTTGGGTCTTAGATAACACTGTTTCATATTTTATGACTCTGCTTCTGAAACTTGCTTCTCCACTGATTTGCCTGATTGATGGGAACTCAATTTGTAGCCCAAACTCAGACATAATCTCTTCTAGAAGGTGATTTGAGTGCCCTCCCATGTGTACCCATGGTTCCCTGTGCACATCCTCTTGTAAGGGTCAGCACCTCTTGCTGAAATGGCTTTCCTCATAGCTCAGACAGGAAAAAAATCTGCCTGCAATGTGGGAGACCTGGGTTTGATCCCTGGATCGGGAAGATCCCTTGGAGGAGGGCATGGCTACCCACTCTAGGATTCTTGCCTGGAGAATCCCCATGGACAGAGGAGCCTGGCAGGCTACAGTCCAGGGGGTCACAAAGAGTTGAACACAACTGAGCGACTAAGCACAGCACAGCACATAAGCTCCTCTTTCCTCCTCTGCAAGTACTTAGCACATTATCAGACACTAAAGTAATAAGAGTTCCTTACGTGTTTGCTGCTCTGATTTGAAAGCTCAAAGACCGGCTTTGCATAAACCAAATTCCAGCCCAGTCCACAGGTCTCCTGGCCATATCTCAGGACACAGCATTACCTTTCATCACTGAAAACCAAAGAGGTCACATGAAGTGAATGCGTCACGTAGCTAATGACTTTCTCCCTTTTTCTCTCTGCATCACCTCAGCCAACCTGGGCTCCGAGCAGTACCACGCGCACCCTGGATGTTCTGTGATGAGTCATACCCCTTTTAGAGTATGTCTCCTGAGCTGAAGAAAACAAAGGCACCAACAGCATTTTCTCTGGGTGGTGCCACTGACTGCCCCGGGCAGGGTTAGCAGACAGCCGTGAAACCCACAGCCCAAGGGGAGCAACAAAGGGACAGCTCGTGGTGGCTGACAGAGACCCAGGTTGCCTTTGTGGACAAAGTCTGAAGGAAGCAGATGGGCCATTTTGTAAGCTTTCTATTCAAAGAAAATCAGGAGCAGAATAAAAAAGAGGTTTTGGACACAAATGCTAAATGGAACAGAGCAGATGTAGGAAGCATCAAGCTGGGTCTTTCGGGAGACGAAGAAATGAAATAGAACCCAAACGAGGCAGCCCCCACCTCCCCGCCGCCCACAGCGGAATAAAGACGCCAGCGCTGCCTGACACTGTCTGTGCAGCTCTAACTCCGGGGGCCGGGATCCCAGCCAGGTGCATGGGGCCGCGGCCTGGGCCTCTAAACAGTGCCAAGGCCATTTGCTGGAAGACAATGGTGCCCCAGCTCGTTACCCAGACAGCCCAGCAGAAGTGCCTGGGAGAGGGAAGCCTCCGAGTGGCTACATCAGTGACAGCTTGGCAACCTCACGTTCCCCAGGAGGATGGAAGGGTTGTGGGGAGAGCTGTGGGGAGGTGTTGGCAAGGGCAGGGGGGTTGGGGCTTTAAAAAAAATCTCAGATGCCTCGTGACTCTCTAAGTCTTTGGTAAATTACCTTTTATTAGCTTTGTTAAGCCTCCACAGTCAGGAATTGTCTCCTCAAAACTGAGCCATCTGTTCCCCTCCTGTCTGTAATTCTGACCACACACAACAAAAAAGAGTTTCATTTCAGCAAAAGATGATTTTTCCTTTAAAAACAAATGGGAAGGGGAATAGGGAGGGCGGAATGAATGAGGACTGAAATCTGCAGAGGAGGTTACATAAAAAGGTGGCTATTTCTGAAACAGGATCAATCCTGACAAAGTGCCTTATTAATTTCTTGGTGATCGGAGTCAAGATAATTAGCCCATCAGTCAGCACATTGCTGAACAATAAATATATGTGCATTAAAGCTACTTTTAAATGCAAGAGACTGGGCTAGAGGCTGTGAAAAGAAAAAAGGCTTTTCGGGAAGTCATTGCACTCAAAAGAAGAGTAAAAATTTAAACTGCAATTTTCGAGAAAAGTCAGCTCAAGAAATGTTGCAAGACAGTCATGTGACACAGGCTAGAATTCTGTGTGTTGGGATGAGGGTGCAAGTACATAAAGGTTTCAGGGAAGGGAAAGGGAAGTTAGGGAGATAGAAAATGCCCTAAGAAGCACCAGTTTAATCTTCTGACCCAAACAGAAAATCTTTTCATAGCATACAATTTCTTTTAAGGTATTTTTGATAACAGGCATCCATTACCTCATTAATCAGCCCATTTTGCTTGAGGATATTCTTTTTTTGTTTAGGATTTTTTTTTTCTAGAAAATTCTCCTCAACACAGAACTCAGATCTAGCTTTCCTTTTTATCCTCACAGATAAAAGACGGATCCATCAAACTCCTCCTCAGACTTGATGACAACCTGCAGAAGCCCCACTGTCCTTTCCTCTCCAGACCAACCATTCTCCCCTCTTTCCCCCATGACTCAGGATCCAGCCACCCTCTGTCCACATCTTCTATCTAGGGAAGGCTCCTGCCAAAGGCAATGCCCAGTGCAGAAGTTAGCACTCCAGATGTGCTGGGGTCAGAGATCTCATGACTTTAATTTATCATCCTCTGAACATGATTCATCTCTTAAGACAACTTAAGGTTGCCCTAGATTTCAGCCACCACACTGCATTGCGGGTTAGTAGCAAACTTGTGATCCAACAAAAAATCCTTTTGTCCTTTCCACTGAAACTTGCTGCCAAGCTAGGTTTCCCCTGCTTGAGCTAAAAGTCAAGAATGGATGCTTTGGAGAGGAGGGGAGAAGCTCAGGCCATCTGAGCATCCAGGGAACACTGAGTGGCTACCAGACAAAAATGGACTTCAATGCTACAGAAAATAAAACAGTTTTAGGGGGCAATCCTAAGATGGCGGAGGAATGGGACGAGGAGACCACTTTCTCCTCTACAAATTCATCAAAAGAACACTTAAACGCTGAGTAAATTCCACAAAACAACTTCTGAATGCCAGCAGGGGACATCAGGCACCCAGAAAAGCAGCCCATTGTCTTCAAAAGGAGGTAGAAAAAAATATAAAAGACAAAAAATAGAGACAAAAGAGGTAGGGATGGAGCTCCATCCCGGGAAGGGAATCTTAAAAAGAGAGAAGTTTCCAAACACCAGGAAATACTCTCACTGCCGAGTCTGTGGTGAGCCTTGGAAGCACAGAGGGCAACATAACAGGGAGGAAAAATAAATTAAAACCCACGAATTACAAGCCCAGTGGTAACTCCCCCAGTGGAGAAGTAGCACAGACGCCTGCACCCTCCACTAGCAAGCACGGGCTGGGCTGGGAGGCACGAGCTGCATGGCTTAGAGTAAGAACCGGGCCTGAATGCCCCGAGGGCAATCTGAGGGAACTAACTTGGGCTAGCAAACCAGACTGCAGGATAGCTACCACATGCAAAGCCAGCCCTAACCTAAGACACTGCCAGGCCCATGCACAGAACAAAGGACTGAACAGAGATAGCCAGCTGCAGACCATCCCCCTCTGGTGACAGGCAGCCAGAGCCAGAAGGGGGTAATCACAGCCCCAGAGAGACATTATCTACCGAACTGCAAGCAGGCTTCTTTGCTAACTAAGACTTCTTGGGGTTCTGGACAGTCAACATCCGCCGGAGAAGGTGCGCCAGTTGTACACCCAGAAAACCAAGCCACGGGGACAGGGGAGGTGATAAGTCGCAGCAACCGTGCTCGCCAAACACCTCATCACCTGAGCTGCTCGGACCTGGGAAGGGCACAAAATGCAGGCCCAATGGAATCTGCACCTCTGAGGACTACCCGAGTGCCTAAACCTGAGCAGCTTAGACCTGGGAGTTGCATGCAGTCCAGGGCCAGCCTCAGACGGTTCCCGGTGGAGCAACCTAGAGCCCGAGCAGTGTGGACAGGGAGGGCACACGCGCCATGAGCAGGGGCAGGCCCAGTGTGGCTGAGGCACTGAGAGCACACACCAGTGTTATTTGTTTGCAGCGTCCCTCCCTCCCCACAGCATGACTGAACAAGTGAGCCTAAAAGAAAGTGTCCACCACTGCCCACTTTGTGTCAGGGCGGAAATCAGACACTGAAGAGATCAGCAAACCGAAGAAGCTAAAACAGAGGGAACCGCCTTGGAAGTGACAGGTGCAATAGATTAAAACCCTGTTGTTAGTACCGACTATACCGACTATGGGAAGGGGCCTATAGATCTTGAGAAATATAAACCAGACCAAGGAACTATCTGAAAATGAACTGACACCACAATACCCACAACAACACCAGAGAAAGTCCTAGATATATTTTTAATATTTTTACTATCATTCTTTTTTTTTTTAATTTAAAAAATTTTTAAGTCCTCTATTACGCCTTTAATTTTCACCTTTATAACCTACTATTACTTTGCAAAAAAAAAAAAGACCCTATTTTTTAAAAGCAAACTTCATATACATATATTTATAAATAATTTTTGTGACTTTGTTTTTTTTCTCTTTCTTTTTTTCTTCTTTTCTTTAATATTGTATTTTTGAAATTCCAAACTCTACTCTAGATTTTAAATCTGTGTTTTTTTGGTATTTGTTATCAATTTTGTACCTTTCAGATCAGATCAGTCGCTCAGTCGTGTCCGACTCTTTGCGACCCCATGAACCGCAGCACGCCAGGCCTCCCTGTCCATCACCAGCTCCCGGAGGTCACCCAGACTCATACCCATCGAGTCAGTGATGCCATCCAGCCATCTCATCCTCTGCCGTCCCCTTCTCCTCCTGCCCTCAATCCCTCCCAGCATCAGAGTCTTCTCCAATGAGTCAACTCTTCGCATGAGGTGGCCAAAATACTGGAGTTTCAGCTTTAGCATCGTTCCTTCCAAAGAAATTCCAGGATTGATCTCCTTCAGAATGGACTGGTTGGACCTTCTTGCAGTCCAAGGGACTCTCAAGAGTCTTCTCCAACACCACAGTTCAAAAGCATCAATTCTTTGGCGCTCAGCCTTCTTCACAGTCCAGCTCTCACATCCATACATGACCACAGGAAAGACCATAGCCTTGACTAGGCGAACCTTTGTTGGCAAAGTGATGTCTCTGCTTTTGAATATGCTATCTAGGTTGGTCATAACTTTCCTTCCAAGGAGTAAGCGTCTTTTAATTTCATGGCTGCAGTCACCATCTGCAGTGATTTTGGAGCCCAGAAAAATAAAGTCTGACACTGTTTCCACTGTTTCCCCATTTATTTCCCATGTAGTGATGGGACCAGATGCCATGATCTTCGTTTTCTGAATGTTGAGCTTTAAGCCAACCTTTTCACTCTCCACTTTCACTTTCACCAAGAGGCTTTTTAGCCCCTCCTCACTTTCTGCCGTAAGAGTGGTGTCATCTGCATATCTGAGGTTATTGATATTTCTCCCAGCAATCTTGATTCCAGCTTGTGTTTCTTCCAGTCCAGCATTTCTCATGATGTGCTCTGCATATAAGTTAAATAAACATGGTGACAATATGCAGCCTTGACGTACTCCTTTTCCTATTTGGAACCAGTCTGTTGTTCCATGACCAGTTCTAACTGTTGCTTCCTGACCTGCATACAGATTTCTTAAGAGGCAGATCAGGTGGTCTGGTATTCCCATCTCTTTCAGAATTTTCCACAGTTTATTGTGATCTACACAGTCAAAGGCTTTGGCATAGTCAATAAAGCAGAAATAGATGTTTTTCTGGAACTCTCTTGCTCTTTCCATGATCCAGCGGATGTTGGCAATTTGATCTCTGGTTCCTCTGCCTTTTCTAAAACCAGCTTGAACATCAGGAAGTTCACGGTTCACATATTGCTGAAGCCTGGCTTGGAGAATTTTGAGCATTACTTTACTAGCGTGTGAGATGAGTGCAATTGTTCGGTAGTTTGAGCATTCTTTGGCATTGCCTTTCTTTGGGATTGGGATGAAAACTGACCTTTTCCAATCTTGTGGCCACTGCTGAGTTTTCCAAATTTGCTGACATATTGAGTGCAGCACTTTCACAACATCATCTTTCAGGACTTGGAATAGCTCCACTGGAATTCCATCACCTCCACTAGCTTTGCTTGTAGTGATGCTTTCTAAGGCCCATTTGACTTCACATTCCAAGATGTCTGGCTCTAGGTCAGTGATCACATCATCATGATTATCTGGGTCTTGAAACTCTTTTTTGTATAGTTCTTCTGTGTATTCCTGCCACCTCTTCTTAATATCTTCTGCTTCTGTTAGGTCCACACCATCTCTGTCCTTTATCGTGCCCATCTTTGCATGAAATGTTCCTTTGGTATCTCTGATTTTCTTGAAGAGATCCTAGTCTTTCCCATTCTGTTGTTTTCCTCTATTTCTTTGCATTGATCGCTGAAGAAGGCTTTCTTATCTCTTCTTGCTATTCTTTGGAACTCTGCATTTAGATGTTTATATCTTTCCTTTTCTCCTTTGCTTTTGCTTCTCTTCTTTTCACAGCTATTTGTAAGGCCTTCCCAGACAGCCATTTTGCTTTTTTGCATTTCTTTTCCATGGGGATGGCCTTGATCCCTGTCTCCTGTACAATGTCACGAACCTTATTCCATAGTTCATCAGGCACTCTATCTATCAGATCTAGGCCCTTAAATCTATTTTTCACTTCCACTGTATAATCATAAGGGATTTGATTTAAGTCATACCTGAATGGTCTAGTAGTTTTCCCTACTTTCTTCAATTTCAGTCTGAATTTGGCAATAAGGAGTTCATGGTCTGAGCCACAGTCAGCTCCTGGTCTTGTTTTTGCTGATTGTATAGAGCTTCTCCATCTTTGGCTGCAAAGAATATAATCGATCTGATTTTGGTGTTGACCATCTGGTGATGTCCATGTATAGAGTCTTCTCTTGTACCTTCTCTTTGTACCTTTAAGAACCCAATTTTTACCCATTCAGTACCCATTTTTACTCGGGAGCGAGATTATTGGCTTGACTGCTCTCTCCTCCTTTGGACTCTCCTTTTTCTCCACCAGGTCGCCTCTGTCTCCTCCCTACCCCCTCTCTTCTCTACCCAACTCTGTGAATCTCTGTGTGTTCCAGATGGTGGAGAATACTAAGGGAACTGATTACTGGCTGGATCTGTCTCTCTCCTTTTGATTCCGCTCTTTTATCCTCCTGGCCACCTCTGTCTGCTTCCTCCCTCTTCTCTTCTCTATATAACTCCATGAACATCTCTGAGCGGTCCAGTTGTGGAGTGCACATAAGGAAGCGATTACGGGCTAGCTTGCTCTCTCCTCTCTTGATTCCACCTCATCTCATTTGGGTCACCTCTAACTCCCTCCTCCCTCTTCTCTTCTCCATGTAACTCTGTGAACCTCTCCTGGGTGTCCCTCACTGTCGAGAAACTTTTCATCTTTAACCCAGATGTTTTATCAACGGTGCTGTATAGAAGGAGAAGTCTTGAGACTACTGTAAAAATAAGACTGAAAACCAGAAGCAGGAGGCTTAAGTCCAAACCCTGAGAATACCAGAGAACTCCTGACTCCAGGGAACATTAATTGACAGGAGCTCATCAAACGCCTCCATACTTACACTGAAACCAAGCACCACCCAAGGGCTAACAAGTTCCAGTGCAAGACATACTACACAAATTCTCCAGCAACACAGGAACCCAGCCCTGAGCGCCAATATACAGGCTGCCCAAAGTTACTCCAAAACCACTGACATCTCATAACTCATTACTGGACACTTCATTGCACTCCAGAGAGAAGAAATCCAGCTCCACCCACCAGAACACTGACACAAGCTTCTCTAACCAAGAAACCTTGACAGGCCACTTGTACAACCCCACCCACAGCGAGGAAACTCCACAATAAAGAGAACTCCACAAACTGCCAGAATACAGAAAGGCCACCCCAAACTCAGCAATATAAACAAGATGAAGAGACAGGGGAATATCCAGCAGGTAAAGGAACAGGATAAATGCCCACCAAACCAAACAAAAGAGGGAGAGATAGGGAATCTACCTGATAAAGAATTCCGAATAATGATAGTGAAAATGATCCAAAATCTTGAAATCAAAATGGAATCACAGATAAATAACCTGGAGACAAGGATTGAGAAGATGCAAGAAAGGTTTAACAAGGACCTAGAAGAAATAAAAAAGCGTCAATATATAATGAATAATGCAATAAATGAGATCAAAAACACTCTGGAGGCAACAAATAGTGGAATAACGGAGGCAGAAGATAGAATTAGTGAATTAGAAGATAGAATGGTAGAAATAAATGAATCAGAGAAGAAAAAAGAAAAATGAATTAAAAGAAATGAAGACAATCTCAGAGACTTCCAGGACAGTGTTAAATGCCCCAACATTCAAATCATAGGAGTCCCAGAAGAAGAAGACAAAAAGAAAGACCATGAAAAAATACTAGAGGAGATAATATTTGAAAACTTCCCTAAAATGGGGAAGGAAATAATCACTCAAGTCCAAGAAACCCAGAGAGTCCCAAACAGGATAAACCCAAGGTGAAACACCCCAAGACACATATTAATCAAATTAACAAAGATCAAATGCAAAGAACAAATATTAAAAGCAGCAAGGGAAAAACAACAAATAACACACAAGGGGATTCCCATAAGGATAACAGCTGATCTTTCAATAGAAACTCTTCAGGCCACAAGGGAATGGCAAGACATACTTAAAGTGATGAAAGAAAATAACCTACAGCCCAGATTACTGTACCCAGCAAGGATCTCATTCAAATATAAAAGAGAAATCAAAAGCTTTATAGACAAGCAAAAGCTGAGAGAATTCAGCACCACCAAACCAGCTCTCCAACAAATGCTAAAGGAGATTCTCTAGACAGGAAACACAAAAAGGGTGTATAAACTCAAACCCAAAACAATAAAGTAAATGGCAACAGGATCATACTTATCAATAATTACCTTAAATGTAAATGGGTTGAATGCTCCAACCAAAAGACAAAGACTGGCTGAATGGATACAAAAACAAGACCCCTATATATGTTGTCTACAAGAAACCCACCTCAAAACAGGGGACACATACAGACTGAAAGTGAAGGGCTGGAAAAAGATATTCCATGCAAATAGAGACCAAAAGAAAGCAGGAGTAGCAATACTCATATCAAGTAAAATAGACTTTAAAACAAAGGCTGTGAAAAGAGACAAAGAAGGACATTACATAATGATCAAAGGATCAATCCAAGAAGAAGATAAAACAATTATAAATTTATATGCACCCAACATAGGAGCACTGCAATATGTAAGACAAATGCTAACAAATATGAAAGGGGAAATTAACAATAACACAATAATAGTGGGAGACTTTAATACCCCACTCACACCTATGGATAGATCAACTAAACAGAAAATTAACAAGGAAACACAAACTTAAAATGATACAATAGACCAGTTAGACCTAATTGATATCTATAGGATGCTTCACCCCAAAACAATGAATTTCACCTTTTTCTCAAGCACACACGGAACCTTCTCTAGGATAGATCACATCCTGGGCCATAAATCTAGCCTTGGTAAATTCAGAAAAATTGTAATCATTCCAAGCATCTTTTCTGGCCACAACGCAGTAAGATTAGATCTCAATTACAGGAGAAAAACTATTAAAAATTCCAACATATGGAGGCTGAACAACATGCTGCTGAATAACCAACAAATCACAGAAGAAATCAAAAAAGAAATCAAAATATGCATAGAAACGAATGAAAATGAGAACACAACAACCCCAAACCCGTGGGACATTGTAAAAGCATTCCTAAGGGGAAAGTTCATAGCAATACAGGCATACCTCAAGAAACAAGAAAAAAGTCAAATAAATAACCTAACTCTACACCTAAAGCAACTAGAAAAGGAAGAAATGAAGCACCCCAAGGTTAGTAGAAGGAAAGAAATCTTAAAAATTAGGGCAGAAATAAATGCAAAAGAAACAAAAGAGACCATAGCAAAAATCAACAAAGCCAAAAGCTGGTTCTTTGAAAGGGTAAATAAAATTGACAAACCATTAGCCAGACTCATCAAGAAACAAAGGGAGAAAAATCAAATCAATAAAATTAGAAATGAAAATGGAGAGATCACAAGAGACAACACAGAAATACAAAGGATCATAAGAGACTACTATCAGCAATTATATGCCAATAAAATGAACAACGAGGAAGAAATGGACAATTTCTTAGAAAAGTACAACTTTCCAAAACTGAACCAGGAAGAAATAGAAAATCTTAACAGACTAATCACAAGCACGGAAATTGAAACTGTAAGCAGAAATCTTCCAGCAAACAGACTGAAAGTGAAGGGCTGGAAAAAGATATTCCATGCAAATAGACAGCTTCACAGTTGAATTCTACCAAAAATTTAGAGAAGAGCTAACACCTATCCTACTCAAACTGTTCCAGAAAATTGCAGAGGAAGGCAAATTTCCAAACTCATTCTATGAGGCCACCATCACCCTAATACCAAAACCTGACAAAGATGCCACAAAAAAAGAAAACTACAGGCCAATATCACTGATGAACATAGATGCAAAAATCTTTAACAAAATTCTAGCAATCAGAATCCAACAACACATTAAAAAGATCATACACCATGACCAAGTGGGCTTTATCCCAGGGATGTAAGGATTCTTCAATATCCACAAATCAATCAATGTAATACACCACATTAACAAATTGAAAAATAAAAGCCATATGATTATCTCAATAGATGCAGAGAAAGCCTTTGACAAAATTCAACATCCATTTATGATAAAAACTCTACAGAAAGCAGGAATAGAAGGAACATACCTCAACATAATAAAAGCTATATATGACAAACCCACAGCAAACATTATCCTCAATGGTGAAAAATTGAAAGCATTTCCCCTAAAGTCAGGAACAAAACAAAGGTGCCCACTTTCACCACTACTATTCAACATAGTTTTGGAAGTTTTGGTGACAGCAATCAGAGCAGAAAAAGAAATGAAAGGAATCCAAATTGGAAAAGAAGAAGTAAAACTCTCACTGTTTGCAGAAACATGATCCTCTACATAGAAAACCAGAGCTAATCAATGAATATAGTAAAGTTGCAGGATATAAAATCAACACACAGAAATCCCTTGCATTCCTATACACTAATAATGAGAAAATAGAAAGAGAAATTAAGGAAACAATTCCATTCACCATTGCAATGAAAAGAATAAAATACTTAGGAATATATCTACCTAAAGAAACTAAAGACCTATATATCAGATCAGATCAGTCACTCAGTTGTGTCCGACTCTCTGCGACCCCATGAACTGCAGCACGCCAGGCCTCCCTGTCCATCACCAACTCCCAGAGGTCACTTAGACTCACATCCATCGAGTCATTGATGCCATCCAGCCATCTCATCCTCTGTCGTCCCCTTCTCCTCCTGCCCTCAATCCCTCCCAGCATCAGAGTCTTTTCCAATGAGTCAACTCTTCGCATGAGGTGGCCAAAATACTGGAGTTTCAGCTTTAGCATCATTCCTTCCAAAGAAATCCCAGGGCTGATCTCCTTCAGAATGAACTGGTTGGATCTCCTTGCAGTCCGAGGGACTCTCAAGAGTCTTCTCCAACACCACAGTTCAAAAGCATCAATTCTTTGGCGCTCAGCCTTCTTCACGGTCCAGCTCTCACATCCATACATGACCACAGGAAAGACCATAGCCTTGACTAGGCGAACCTTTGTTGGCAAAGTAATGTCTCTACTTTTGAATATGCTATCTAGGTTGGTCATAACTTTCCTTCCAAGGAGTAAGCGTCTCTTAATTTCATGGCTGCAGTCACCATCTGCAGTGATTTTGGAGCCCAGAAAAATAAAATTTGACACTGTTTCCACTGTTTCTCCATCTATTTCCCATGTAGTGATGGGACCAGATGCTATGATCTTCGTTTTCTGAATGTTGAGCTTTAAGCCAACCTTTTCACTCTCCACTTTCACTTTCATCAAGAGGCTTTTTAGTTCCTCTTCACTTTGTGCCATAAGGGTGGTGTCTTCTGCATATCTGAGGTTATTGATATTTCTCCCGGCAATCTTGATTCCAGCTTGTGTTTCTTCCAGTCCAGCGTTTCTCATGATGTACTCTGCATATAAGTTAAATAAACATGGTGACAATATACAGCCTTGACGTACTCCTTTTCCTATTTGGAACCAGTCTGTTGTTCCATGACCAGTTCTAACTGTTGCTTCCTGACCTGCATACAGATTTCTCAAGAGGCAGATCAGGTGGTCTGGTATTCCCATCAAAGAGGACACTAATAGATGGAGAAATATACCATGTTCACGGATTGGAAGAATCAATATAGTGAAAATGAGTATACTACCCAAAGCAATCTATAGATTCAATGCAATCCCTATCAAGCTACCAACAGTATTTTTCAGAGAGCTAGAACAAATAACTTCACAATTTGTATGGAAATACAAAAAAACCTCGAATAGTCAAAACAATCAATCTTGAGAAAGAAGAATTGAACTGGAGGAATCAAGCTGCCTGACTTCAGGCTCTACTACAAAGCCACAGTCATCAAGACAGTATGGTACTGGCACAAAGACAGAAATATAGATCAGTGGAACAAAATACAAAGCCCAGAGATAAATCCACGCACCTATGGACACCTTATCTTTGACAAGGGAGGCAAGAATGCACAATGGATTAAAGACAATCTCTTTAAACAAGTGGTGCTGGGAAAACTGGTCAACCACTTGTAAAAGAATGGAACTAGAACACTTTCCAACACCATACACAAAAATAAACTCAAAATGGATTAAAGATCTAAATGTAAGATCAGAAACTATAACACTCCTAGAGGAGAACATAGGTAAAACACTCTTCGACATACATCACAGCAGGATCCTCTATGACCCACCTCCCAGAATATTGGAAATAAAAGCAAAAATAAACAAATGGGACCTAATTAAACTTAAAAAGCTTCTGCACAACAAAGGAAACTATAAGCAAGGTGAAAAGACAGCCTTCAGAATGGGAGAAAATAATAGCAAGTGAAGCAACTGACAAACAACTAATCTCAAAAATATACAAGCAACTCCTGAAGCTCAATTCCAGAAAAATAAACGACACAATCAAAAAATGGGCCAAAGAACTAAATAGACATTTCTCCAAAGAAGACATACTAACAAACACACGAAAAGATGCTCAACATCACTCATTAGCAGAGAAATGCAAATCAAAACCACAATGAGGTACCATTTCATGCCAGTCAGAATGGCTGTGATCCAAAAGTCTACAAGCAATAAATGCTGGAGAGGGTGTGGAGAAAAGGGAACCCTCTTACACTGTTGGTGGGAATGCAAACTAGTACAGCCATTTTGGAGAACAGTGTGGAGATTCCTTAAAAAACTGGAAATAGAACTGCCATACCACCCAGCAATCCCACTGCTGGGCATACACACCAAGGAAACCAGAATTGAAAGAGACACGTGTACCCCAATGTTCATCACAGCACTGTTTATAATAGCCAGGACATGGAAGCTACCTAGATGTCCATCAGCAGATGAATGGATAAAGAAAGCTGTGGCACATATACACAATGGAGTATTACTCAGCCATTAAAAAGAATATATTTGAATCAGTTCTAATGAGATGGCTGAAACTGGAGCCTATTATACAGAGTGAAGTAAGCCAGAAAGAAAAACACCAATACAATATACTAACACATATATATGGAATTTGGAAAGATGGTAATGATAACCCTGTATGAGAGACAGCAAAAGAGACTCAGATGTATGGTACAGTCTTTTGGACTCTGTGGGAGAGGGAGAGGGTGGGATGATTTGGGAGAATGGCATTGAAACATGTATAATATCATATATGAAATGAATTGCCAGTCCAAGTTTGATGCATGATACTGGTTGCTTGGGGCTGGTGCACTGGGACGACCCAGAGGGGTAGTAGGGGGAGGGAGGAGGAAGGGGGATCAGGATGGGGAACACATGTATACCTGTGGAAAATTCATGTTGATGTATGGCAAAACCAATACAATATTGTAAAGTAATTAGCCTCCAATTAAAATAAATAAATTTATATTTAAAAAAACAAAAGCAAAAAAAAAAACAAAAACCAGTTTTATACGAACATGGATGTACGGCCAAATATAGAATGGAGACACAGAGTCATGAAATTAAGTATATGTTAAAATTTCCTCTTATGTATATGAGGCAATCTGGACTATTCATATTTAGAAAAATTGGCTATCCATTTGTCTGAAAGGATGATTGAATGCATTCTTAGCTATTATATATCCAAATTAATTGCAGATATATTAAACATAGATTTTATAAACATAAAAATATTATATTACATAAATATCATATATATGAAAAAAGACAATTTTAATTATGGGATAAATCTTCCTACTAAAAAATTAGACCGAAGATGTTATTTCAAATGCTCTGTACAACAGAAAACATTAATTTGATCCAGACTCCTTGGTACTCACCAGGACAGAAAATGAATTTTGGCTTGTGAGTGGGTTAGGATATAAAAAGAGAGGACTACTTTATTAGGAAAAAAATATATGTAACCTCCTATAAAGTATTATGAATATATAAAATATTACTCTTATTCAAACTTTCCAGATTGCAAGTCTTTTTCTAACAGTGCTACTAGTTAGCACATAAATATGTGATGTCTGTACATATGTAGCCTTAGACATATAAAACATATATATATGTGTGTGTGTGTTTAATTATACATATGACAGAAAAGTGTCAGAAATAGCCAAAGTTTCTGTGTCCTATTATATTTACATATAACATCCATTTTCTCTAAACCCTAGTAAAATATTTTTTTACAGGAAATCTACCATCTAGCTCAGGGCAGCTGATGAACTTGAGACAGTCTTGGTGGTAGAGAAAAGAACTAGATGTTAAGATGGTGAAACAGGTGGAAAGATTACAGGAATGTGGCAGGGGCTCTGAGTGAATAGTGGCTGGATGAACAAATGAATGAAGGGTTAAGAGTTGAAGGACTTATTAAGAGGATGAATAAGGACCTATGAGAAGGCCTTGAGAAAAACCTGCCATTACAGCCTCAGTCCCACATGGCATGTGACAAGATGGACATTTTGCTTCTGAACTGTCTGGTTCAGTTAATTTTCTGTCTAGCTCTCACCTGTGACAGTGTGGTCTGTGCTACCTATACCTCACAGGGAAGAGTCACTAAAGCTTCGTATTGAAAATGACTCTGATTTCAAAAGGCAAATGCTAATGAAACCTATAAATTGAACAAGAAGAAATCATGGGATGTAATCATATAAACAACTTAATTTTGTCTCCTCAGTTCAGTTCATTCGCTCAGTTGTGTCCGACTCTTTGCAACCCCATGAATCGCAGCACACCAGGCCTCCCTGTCCATCACCAACTCCCGGAGTTGACTCAGACTCACGTGCGTTGAGTCAGTGATGCCATCCAGCCATCTCATCCTCTGTCGTCCCCTTTTCCTCCTGCCCCCAATCCCTCCCAGCATCAGAGTCTTTTCCAATGAGTCAACTCTTCGCATGAGGTGGCCAAAGGACTGGAGTTTCAGCTTCAGCATCATTCCTTCCAAAGAAATTCCAGGATTGATCTCCTTCAGAATGGACTGGGTGGATCTCCTTGCAGTCCAAGGGACTCTCAAGAGTCTTCTCCAACACCACAGTTCAAAAGCACTCAGCCTTCTTCACAGTTGAACTCTCACATCCATACGTGACCACAGGAAAAACCATAGCCTTGACTAGACGGACCTTTGTTGGCAAAGTAATGTCTCTGCTTTTGAATATGCTATCTAGGTTGGTCATAACTTTCCTTCCAAGGAGTAAGCGTCTTTTAATTTCATGGCTGCAATCACCATCTGCTAGTATCCCATTATGAGCCTCCCAGGTGGTAAAAGAATTGACTCAGCCTATCAATGCAGGAGATGCAGGCTCAATCCCTGGGTAAGGAAGATCCCCTGGAGAAGGAAATGGGAACCCACTCCAGTATTCTTGCCTGGGATGTCACATGAACAGAAGAGTCTGGCGGGTACAGTCCATGGGCTTGCAAACAGTCAGACATGGTTTATCAACTAAACAACAACAAACAGCAACATCCCATTATAACACTGCCCTTGGGGAGGTAAGGGGACTTGACTACTTGTCTGAATTATTTTGGTCAATCTTAGAGAAAACAAAGTCTTTCAATCACGTAAGATCCTCAGTATAATTTCAACAACTTAAGGTGTCTAGTTCTAGATATGTGTGTGTGTGCATATGTGTTTAGTTTCTTTGTCATGTCCAATTGTTTTCCCAGCAGTAAATTGGAGTTATTGCTAATCCCTGTCCTCTGCCCCACCCGACCCCTACCCCCAAGCAGGGACCTATTGTGAGCCACTTCGCTGCTGTAGTGTGTCATCAAGAAAAGGCTCTCTTCCTCTTTTTTCTTGCCAGGTGATGGTCTTCCCTCTCCACCTCCCAATCACCTGATCCTCTGCCCCAGCTTGCCAACCAGGTCACAGGAGGGAGAAGACCAGGAGGAAAGGGGTGCTGGCAAGTTCTTGCTCCTCTGGTGCTAGTCTAAGACGATCACCTTCTCTGGACCTGTATATTTGATGGGTTATTTTGGAGATTCCCTTGCTTTGTGTCTGTGCCTCAAGTTCCTGTAGTTTGGGCAAAGATGCTTCATTCCCTGACTCCTCCTTGCTCAGTTCTTGTTTTATTCTTAGTTCAGGCCATGCAGAATCTCTGTTGGTTTCTTCCTCCTTCAGATAGACCTATACCTGGATGTTAAATGGATCCAGAATAAGTCCTTTTTACCCTAGAATCTCTTCTTCATGTTCTACAGGAGAGACAGGTATGCATTCTCTGTCCAGGCTCTAGAAGTTCAAGGCAATCCCAAGCCTGTAACTCCTAACAAAGTGCCTGACAGCTCATCCGCACAGCTTCCTGACTTCCAGATTTCCTGGAAAATATCTACCCATTTTGCTCTTCAGCCTCAGAGAACGCATTTCAATATCTCAAAACAATCCCATTGAAGTGACTCTCACTCGTCTCCCTTAGCTGGGATTAACAGCAATAAATCATTCTCCCCAACAAACTCTCTTCATGTATTCTTTCCAGTCCCCCCACTTCTCTTGACCTTTCTATATACCTCATCTGTGGGAATAGCCCTTGAGTGAGATGCTCAAGTCTTGGGTAACCAGTTTTCAGTTATTTCCTTGGCATAACTGACGCTTGCTTGTCTCACAACTCATTTTAGTACTGAATACTTTTCTGCATGCCTTGGTCAAATATTTCAATTTGATTTATTTTTACACTAGTTGATTGACAGTTACTTTTTGTTCCGTGTTTATGGCTCTGATTCTATAGCTAGCTGGAGATCCATGGGGAAACTGGATTATTAATCTGAATATGAAAGCATAAAAAGCCACCAGACAAGGATTTTGGAAAGTTTCATTGGTTTGCTTTCTGTGGTAGCCAGCCTCCAGAATGGCTCTGACTCTGGGTATGCACACCTTGTGTGGTGCCACTGCATCAGGGTTAGTCCGTGTGACTGACAGAATACAGAGAAGGGGTGGAATGTTATTTCCAAGATGAGGTTGTAAAGCACTTGGGCTTCTGTCTTGCTTGCTCTGATTCTCATGGAGATACTTGTGTTGATACTCCCTCTGGGGAAAGCCTTGTTGTAAGCGGCCCCATAAAGAGCCTCACAGAGAAAGGAAGCCTCTTGCCAACTGCTGTGAAAGTGAGCATGGAAATGGATCCTCCAGCACTACCCCCACAACA
The DNA here is from genome assembly GCA_935064755.1 of Tragelaphus eurycerus. Lineage (NCBI taxonomy): Eukaryota > Metazoa > Chordata > Mammalia > Artiodactyla > Bovidae > Tragelaphus > Tragelaphus eurycerus. The sequence continues at coordinate 728,190 of CAKXYN010000034.1, read as the reverse complement.
CACACCCCATGAAGTTTTCAAGAACTACAACCCCAGCTGACATCTTGACTGCAGTTCAGTGAGAGAGCTGAACTAGAACCACCCAGCTAAGAATCTTGACCCTCAGAAATTAAGATATAATGTTTGTTGTTTTAAGTTGCTAGGTTTTGGGGTCATTTGTTATGCAGTAATAAATTACTACTATTCTGAAAGAGATGGGAATACCAGACCACCAGACCTGCTTCTTGAGAAACCTATATGCAGGTCAGGAAGCAACAGGTAGAACTGGACATGGAAGAACAGACTGGTTCCAAATAGGAAAAGGAATATGTCAAGGCTGTATATTGTCACCATGTTTATTTAACTTATATGCAGAGTACATCATGAGAAATGCTGGGCTGGAAGAAGCACAGGCTGGAGTCAAGACTGCCAGGAGAACTATCAATAACCTCAGATATGCAGATGACACTACCCTTATGGCAGAAAGTGAAGAGGAACTAAAAAGCCTCTTGATGAAAGTTAAAGAGGAGGGTGAAAAGTTGGCTTAAAGCTCAACATTCAGAAAACGAAGATCATGGCATCTGGTTCCATCACTTCATGGGAAATAGATGGGGAAACAGTGGAAACAGTGTCAGACTTTATTTTGGGGGGCTCCAAAATCACTGCAGATGGTGATTGCAGCCATGAAATGAAAAGATGCTTACTCCTTGGAAGGAAAGTTATGACCAATCTAGATAGCATATTCAAAAGTAGAGACATTACTTTGCCAACAAAGGTCTGTCTAGTCAAGGCTATGGTTTTTCCAGTAGTCATGTATGGATGTGAGAGTTGGACTGTGAAGAAAGCTGAGCACCGAAGAATTGATGCTTTTGAACTGTGGTGTTGGAGAAGACTCTTGAGAGTCCCTTGGACTGCAAGGAGATCCAACCAGTCCATTCTAAAGGAGATCAGTCCTGGGTGTTCATTGGAAGGACTGATACTAAAACTGAAACTCCAATACTTTGGCCAGCTCATGAGAAGAGTTGACTCATTGGAAGACTCTGATGCTGGGAGGGATTGGGGGCAGGAGGAAAAGGGGACGACAGAGGATGAGATGGCTGGATGGTATCACCGACTCGAGATGGACATGAGTTTGAGTGAACTCTGGGAGTTGGTGATGGACAGGGAGGCCTGGCATGCTGCGATTCATGGGATTGCAAAGAATTGGACATGACTGAGCAACTGAATTGAACTGAACTGAACTGATACCACCTCAACAGTTGCATTAACAGTTTTTTACATTTACAAAATACTTTCACACTGATTATTATATTTAACAACATAACTAAATCCCTAAATAAAATAAATAAAATGCAAATTAATTAATGAATGCTTCATTTTGTCAAAATATTACAGAAATTTTTAAAAAGCAAGCTAATTAGGTATAACTGACACATGATGATCTATAAAATCAACTTCCAGAGAATTTTTTAGAGATATTTGTATTACATAAACAGGATTATTGTTGTTGTTCAGTTGTATAGTCATGAACTGAACTCTTTGCGACTTCATGAACTACAGCACACCAGGCTCCTCTGTTCTTCACTGTCTCCCGGAGTTTGCTCAAACTCATGTCCATTGAGTCAGTGATGCCATCCAACCATCTCCACCTCTCTCGTCCCCTTCTCCTCCTGCCCTCAATCTTTCCTAGTATCAGGGTCTTTTCCAATGAGTCAGCTCTTACGCATCAGGTGGCCAAAGTATTGGAGCTTCAGCTTCAGCATCAGTCCTTCCAATGAATATCTAGGGTTGATTTCCTTTAGGATTGACTGGTTTGATCTCCGTGCAGTCCAAGGGACTCTCAAGAGTCTTCTCCAACACCACAATTTGAAAGCATCAATTCTTTGATGCTCAGCCTTCTTCATGGTCCAACTCACACATCTGTACATTACTACTGGAAAAACCATGTGCTATCTAGGTTTGTCATAGCTTTCCTTCCTTCCAAGGAGAAAGAGTCTCTTAATTTCATGGTTGCAGTCACCTTCCTTAGTGATTTTGGAGCCCAATAAAATATTTTAATCTGTTACAGTTTCCACTTTTTCCCCTTCTATTTACCATGAAGTGATGGGATTGGATGCCATGATCTTCATTTTTTGAATGTTGAGTTTTGTCTCTTTCATCTTAATCAGGAGACTCTTTAGTTCCTCTTCACTTTCTGCCATTAGGTGGTGTCATCTGCATATCTGAGGTTATTGATATTTTTCCTGGCAATCTTGATTCCAGCTTGTACTTCATCCAGCCAGCATTCCACATGATGTACTCTGCAGAGGAGCTAAATAAGCAGGGTGACGACATACAGTCTTTACATACCCCTTTGCCAATTTGGAACCAGTTCTTTGTTTCATGTCTAGTTCTAACTGTTGCTTCTTGATCTGCATACAGGTTTCTCAGGAGGCAGGTAAGGTGGTCTAGTATTCCCATCTCTTTAAGAATTTCCACAGTTTGTTGTGATCCACACAGTCAAAGGCTTTAATATAGTCAATGAAGCAGAAGTAGATGTTTTTCTGGAATTCCCTTGTTTTCTCCATGAATGTTGGCATTTTAATCTCTAGTTCCTCCCCCTTCTCTAAATCCAGCTTGTACATCTGAAATTTCTCAGTTCACATACGGCTGAAGTCTAGCTTGAAGGATTTTGAGCATTACCTTGCCAGTATGTGAAGTGAGCACAGTTGTATGGTAGTTTGAACATTCTTTGGCATAAACAAGATACATGTATAAAATCATAGTTTTGAGATTCAGGCAGGACTCAAAATGTCATCTGAGTTATCATGTTTATTCTGGGCAGCTCTGCACCCTACACTTCCACACATATCACAGTTATTTCTTGTTTAATAATCTCTAGAAAAGGAAATGGGTCTAGGGTGAGAAGCGTTGGGGAAAAGAAGCAGCATTTTGCCATCCTTGCTTTTGGAAAGTCCTTAATAGGTAACATATTCGAAATGTTCTTCACTCTTCTTAACATTCATTATGTCCTCCCAAGAATAAGTAAAGTGAAATATTGTTTAACATCTGGAGCACTGAAGCAGAAAGTAGAAAAAGAGGCTTTCCAGAGATGGTACAACAAAGGTGGGAAAGAAGAAAGATGGTCAAATAGACCTCATCCAATAAGTCAACGATGGGTGGGTTTTAATCTGAACTCTAACACTGAAAGCTTGATAATGTCATTGACTGTCTATAATTATAAACATTTTTAATCAATACTAAAGCAGCTGGAAATATCAATCCTAAAAATTAAAGTGTGAGCGGGTTGGGGGCTGAATTTGAATACACTGTTTCATCAGCAGCACAAACTAGGTGCTTTGTGGGAAGTCTCACATGACATTAGATAACTTAGGATACAGTTTAATCTATGTATGTGATTTTGAAAGTCTCCACTCACTTGTTCAGTTTCATCATTCATCTTTTCCTGTTTATTCTCTATGCTCAAGGCCATACTGGATTTCTCTCAGTTTCCCAAATTTGCCATGCTGTCTCTCTGACCTCTGGGCTCCTGTTAATTCCATTCCTTCTGCCTAGAACATTTTTCCAAGACTTCTGCCTCTTATCTGCTCATCTGGTCTTAGCATGACCATGTTTCCTCCAAGAAGTGTTCCCTGATTGCTCTACACTGGGTTATACGTCCCTTATGTGTGATCTTTTGTACTGGACACTTCCATGGTCACAGAAAATGCTCACACTGCATTACATACTGGTTATCTCTCTTGCAGGACTGAAGTCACCAGGTGGGGAGCCAAGTCTGCATTGCCCATTACTATACAGCGGGGACCTAGAACAGCAGCTAGCACAGAGTAGGTCTTAAATAAACATTTGCTCAAAAAACAAAAACCAAGACTCCAGGAAATACCACCAGGTAAACTGCTACCCTTGGTGTGGATGAGAAATCATCTTGCTATCTCCATACTACTAGGCAAGGTATTCTAAAAGTCATGGAACTGAAAGGCTCACAGCCAAATTACAATGCTAAAATCACCTGGTTTATGGAATCAATTTAAAACAGAGAAAAATAAGAGAAAAGAGATGAGTTGGTTAATAGCCTTAGGATAAAGTGTAAGAAGGATGGCCCACACCACCTGAATACTTGTACAAATATTTGAAGATTTTCTCTCTCCCTTCCTCCCCTTCCCCTTTTCCACCCTCACTCTTTTCTTCTGTGCAGGAGATTTTCCTGCTGACCAGGAAAAGGTATGAGGAAAAGGGACCAGCAGATGGAGACACCTGGGACCAACCTCACACTTTATCTCAGGAAGACGCAGCACAACTACACTAGGGCACAGCTGGGACTCGCCGATGACCTTCCGAGCAGCCCAGGTTTTTGTCTGAACGTTTTAAACATTGGATATATGGAGCCAGAATGAGTGTCGTCAATGACCAGCCACTGACCTCATGAGTGCTGATTGTCTGATGTGCCCCATGTATATTTACAGGTTCATAAATATCAGTGCCTCTTGGCCCTCTCATCTGTTTCCATCAATGTTCAGCATGCAATACTTGACTTTATCTGTGTTTAAACTTCCTCTTCCCTGGAGGCTCAGGGGTTAAAGCATCTACCTGGAGTGCAGGAGATCTGGGTTCGATCCCTGGGTTGGGAAGATGCCCTGAAGAAGGAAATGGCAATGCACTCCAGTACTCTTGCCTAGAGAATTCCATGGAGGGAGGAGCCTGGTGGGCTACAGTCCATGGGGTTGTAAAGAGTCAGAAACTATTGAGCAACTTCACTTTCACTTTCAAACTGTCCCACAGAAATTTATTCTTCCATATTTCTGGAGGCCAGAAGTCTGGAATCAAGGTTTTAGCAGAGCTGGTTCCTTCTGGGTTCTGAGGGAGAATCAGTTTCATGCTGCTCTCCTAGCTTCTTGTGGTTTCTGGTGACCCTGGGCATTGCTTGGCTTATAGATCAGTTCAGTTCAGTTCAGTTCAGTCACTCAGTTGTGTCTGACTCTTTGCAACACCATGGACTACAGCACACCAGGCTTCCCTGTCCATCACCAAATCCTGGAGCTTGCTTAAACTCACGTCCATCAAATCCGTGATGCCATCCAACCATCTCATTCTCCATCATCCCCTTCTTTTGCCTTCACTCTTTCCCAGCATCAGGGTCTTTTCCAAGGAGTCAGTTCTTCGCATCAGGTGGCCAAAGTATTGGAGCTTCAGCTTCAGCATCAGTCCTTCCAATGAATATTCAGGACTGATTTCCTTTAGGATTGACTGGTTGGACCTCTTTGCAGTCCAAGGGACTCTCAAGAGTCTTCTCCAATGCCACAGTTCAAAAGCATCAATTCTTTGGTGCTCAGCTTTCTTTATGTTCCAACTCTCACATGCATAATGACTACTGGAAAAACCATAGTTTTGACTAGATGGACCTTTGTCAGCAAAGTAGTGTCTCTGGTTTTTAATATGCTGTCTAGGTTGGTCATAGTTTTTCTTCCAAGGACCAAGTGTCTTTTAATTTCATGGCTGCAGTCACCATCTGAAGTGATTTTGGAGCCCAAGACAATAAAGTCTCTCACTGTTTCCATTGTTTCCCCAATATTTGCCATGAAGTGATGGGACCAGATGCCATGATCTTCATTTTCTGAATATTGAGTTTTAAGCAAGCTTTTTCACTCTCTTTTTTCACTTTCATCAAGAGGCTCTTTAGTTCTTCTTTGCTTTCTGCCATAAGGGTGGTATCATCTGCATATCTGAGGTTATTGGTATTTCTACCAGCAATCTTGATTCCAGCTTGTGCTTCATCCAGCCCAGCATTTCACGTGATACACTCTGCAAAGGACTAAAATAAGCAGGATGACAATATACAGTCTTGATGTACTCCTTTCCCAATTTAGAACCAGTCTGTTGTTCCATGTCTGGTTCTAACTGTTGCTTCTTGACCTGCATACAGATTTCTCAGGAACTTCAGTTCAGTTCAGTTCAGTCCAGTCACTCAGTCATGTCTGACTCTTTGTGACCCCATGAATCCCACTGCGCCAGGCCTCCCGGTCCATCACAAACTCCTGGAATTCACTCAGACTCACGTCCATCGAGTCGGTGATGCCATCCAGTCATCTCATCCTCTGTCGTCCCCTTCTCCTCCTGCCCCCAATCCCTCCCAGCATCAGGGTCTTTTCCAATGAGTCAACTCTTTGCATGAGGTGGCTAAAGAATTGGAGTTTCAGCTTTACCATCGTTACTTCCGATGAACACCCAGGACTGATCTCCTTTAGAATGGACAGGTTGGATCGTCTTGCAGTCTAAGGGACTCTCAAGAGACTTCTCCAACACCACAGTTCAAAAGCATCAATTCTTCGGTGCTCAGCTTTCTTCACAGTCCAACTCTCACATCCATACATGACCACAGGAAAGACCATAGCCTTGACTAGACAGACCTTTGTTGGCAAAGTAATGTCTCTACTTTTGAATATGCTATCTAGGTTGGTCATAACTTTCCTTCCAAGGAGTAAGCATCTTTTCATTTCATGGCTGCAATCAGCATCTGCAGTGGTTTTGAAGCCCAGAAAAATAAAGTCTGACACTGTTTCCACTGTTTCCCCATCTATTTCCCATGAAGTGATGGGACCAGATGCCATGATATTCGTTTTCTGAATGTTGAGCTTTAAGCCAACTTTTTCACCTTCCTCTTTCACTTTCATCAAGAGGCTTTTTAGTTCCTCTTTACTTTCTGCCATAAGGATGGTGTCATCTGCATATCTGAGGTTATTGATATTGTTCCTGGCAATCTTGATTCCAGCTTGTGTTTCTTCCAGTCCAGCATTTCTCATGATGTACTCTGCATATAAGTTAAATAAGCAGGGTGACAATATACAGCCTTGATGTACTCCTTTTCCTATTTGGAACCAGTCTGTTGTTCCATGTCCAGTTCTAACTATTGTTTCCTGACCTGCATATAGATTTCTCAAGAGGCAGGTCGGGTGATCTGGTATTCCCATCTCCTCTAGAATTTTCCACAGTTTATTGTAATCCACACAGTCAAAGGCTTTGGCATAGTCAATAACTAAGAAATAGATGTTTTTCTGGCACTCTCATGCTTTTTCGATGATCCAGCAGATGTTGGCAATTTGATCTCTGGTTCCTCTGCCTTTTCCAAAACCAGCTTGAACATCTGGAAGTTCACGGTTCACGTATTGCTGAAGCCTGGCTTGGAGAATTTTGAGCGTTACTTTACTAGCGTGTGAGATGAGTGCAAATCTCAGGAATTTACAGATACATTAATCTGTCCTTCAGTCTGCATATGGCCTTTTTCTCTGTCTTGTATTTCACATGACCTTCTCATAAGGACACCAGCTATAGTATTTAGGGCTCACCCTAATGTAGTAGGATTACATCTGGACTAACTGCATCTGCAGATACCCTGTTTTCAAATAAGACCACATTATCATACCAGGTGAACATGAGTTTCAGGGGTGGGCATTATTCAATCTAGGACAACACCTAACACATCCTATGAGTTTTATCCATCTTGTACATATGCTTATTGTCTATAGTAAAATTGAATATCCTCAAATAATATAATAAACACACCTTCTATCTGGAGACATAACAAGTCTGTTACACACAGTGGCCCTACTTTCTTCACTGGAAAGTGTCTCCTGGCTGCAGTCAACCAGCTGCTAGTTCCTGACAAGGAAAGAGCAAGCCCAGAACTTCTTCCTTTCCCTCTCTGAGGTCCAGTACCTGTGGGTTCCCCTGTGACTGGACGTGAGTATTGCATTCCCGAGTGGCTCAGGCCTCATCGTCACCCCCATTAACCTGTGATGGCTCTAGGAGCCTCACCTGTGGATCTCGCTACCCAGAGGGAACAAGCCCACAGGTGGGAAGCCCGCTCATGTCCCAGCTTCCCAGAGCTCATGGTGACTGTGGAACTGGCTGGGTACTCCCAGGGCCTGAGCTAGTCCTGGTCAAGGTTCAGATAGGAGTGAGGGATCTTTCAAGGGAAGCAGAGAAAAATGCCTCTGTGTGATACTTCGTGCATGCGTGCTCAGTCACTAAGTCATGTCCGACTCTTTGTCAACCCATGGACTGCAGCCCTCCAGGCTCCTTTGTCCATGGAATTCTCCAGGCAAGAATATTGGAGTGGGTTGCCATTTCCTTCTCCAGGGGATATTCCTGACCCAGGGATCAAACCCGGGTCTCCTGCATTGGCATGTGGATTCTTTACTGCTGAGTCACCGGGGAAGCCCATGTGCTATTTCACCTGTGGAAAATACTCCCTTACATAGGGAAAATTAACTCAACAAATCAGTCATTTGTCAGAGTCTACTAAAGAATAAAGAAAAGAGCTTTTTTCTAGATGTCTGAAAGTAGGGCCCCCTAAGTCTGCAGAAGCAGATGTTAAGTTATATAAACTAATCAGAAAAAAACCTCTCATATGCTACCACTCTTTCCTATGACACCACTGTACCATATATATCCTCCCCTGGTAGCATTTACTATGTTAATTGCTGAGACTACGGGCTCTTTGAGATTGGTCATTACTTCTTACTTATCTTTACTCAGCAGGTTGCTTGGTATTTTTAGTGTCAGTAATTGCTTGTTGAATAACTGACCAACTGAACTAACCAATGTTCACACTTATAAATTAATCTGTCTGACCATATACATAATTTACCGCGGTGAGGGGCTGCTGTTTTCATTTATGTTCTGTAATGTTAAGTGTTCATTTTCGTTTTCTCCCAGCTAGTGATGGATGTGGCTTTTCTTCACTTATTTTCCCCATAACCTCAGGGTGACCCGAAATGAGACCTGACCTCTCCGGCACTTTATCTGGTCAAAATTCTTTGCATGGTTATCATTCCTATCTCTCTCAACTCTCAGCTGGATCAACTGACAGTGTAGATATTTAATCCCTGAACTCAGTCTCTCTAGATTCTAATTGCTTGACTTTGACGGTTCTGGACTCCTTTCAGCTCCACCTTACAAGCCTTCGTAATGTGGACTTGGGCCTCTGCCACTCAGAGGAGAGTTTCGTGGATGGAGAGATGCGTGCATCTTCAGCCCTGATGAGGTCCTGTACGCGTTTCTGGTGTATTTCCACAGAATCTTTTCATCTGCACAAAGTCCTACGCTTTCAGCTATATTGACAGGTAATTAGGGGAAGAAATGCAATGTCGATTAATTTCTGTTTCCTTGTCCCATGACATGTAATTTGAAGCCAGGTTCAGCATGTCAGTGAGAAGCAAATACCTGAGAGGCAGAAATGTCAAAGGGAAAGCAGACCAATACGGGGACGTCTTCCCATCAGTTTAAAAGGTCCTACAGGTAACCTGAGTGCACAAAAAATAGGCTCAGGCTTTTCCTTGGCTTGAAATTTCTGACCTGCCTACAGTAAGATCTTCTGGGAAGAAAATTAAATCTTTTGGCCATTTAATGAAATCTACTCAACCCTGTGACCATCAGTGGCATCACTACTGTCATTGGCATGAAGTAAAGAAAGTAGGTGTCATTGCTAGCATAGCTCAGCTGCCTGGGTGATGTTTAAACTGAGTATGTCCCAGGTGTCAGGCACTGGGCTACAGGCTTTCCATGCAATATTTCATCAAATATGATGCTATGATGTAAATGATTACAATTTTTTCAGATGAAGAAATTGAGACTTTAAGCCAATATTCTCAAGATCATACAGCTATGAAGCAATGGAGTGAGGATTTAAAGCCAGCCCTATCTACCAGTAGCAACTGAGAACCAGAAAGGTGATAATAGGAAATGGGCTTCTCCCAGCTCAGACCTCTGTGGCCCCAGCATCAGTGACTACTCTGGCCTTCCACTTGTGACTTCAGAAGCAACTCCTCAATCTTATTTTCAGCTCTTCCAAAGGGCAAAAACTAGTATTCTCACATATTTTTTCTTTTCCCTTCTCACAAATACTTATAATTGGACACACAGAAGTATATTTTCAAGAGTTCAAAGCAAGACATTCATATAAACAGAATAAACAAATGTCAAAGGAGTTTACTGCTGGTCCAGTGGCTAAGACTCTGCGCTCCCAATGCACGGAGCCCAGGTTCAATCCCTGGTCAGGGAACTAGATCCCATATACCACAACCAAGAGTTCACACGCCACAGCTAATGATTCTTTGTGCTGCAACTAAGACCCAGCACAGCCATATAACTGAATAAATAATTTAAAAAGAAAAAAAAAGACATGTGTCAAAAATGTATTTTAATTATTGAGGGAATGAGCATGATAGTAAATTTGGTTCCAAAAGCATTTTGAAGAACTGGATACTTAGAGACATTTCAGAAAACAGGAGTTCTATAATAAAATGCCTAGATTAGATACAAAAGTAATTAAAGTCTATAGGACAATCAATTCATGACTTGAGGTTATCTTCTCTACTAACTAGAAATCTATAAAGTACCTTATAACCTCACAGCAGTATTTGGCTCTGATCAAATAGTTAATATCAAAGCCAAACACAGGTACCTTTTGTTACATCAGTGGGTTCCCAAACTTCGCCACATTAGAATCATGTAGGGGGATTTAAAAAATCCTGACACCCAATGTCCCACCTGTGTTAGCTTCTTATTATGACAAATTACTCCAGACATAGAGGCTCTTTTTTCTTACAGTTCTGGAGGTCAGAGGTCTAAAATGTGTTCACAGGACCATACATCTTCTGGAGGCTCTAGGGGAGAATCCATTCCTTGTCTTTTCTAGCTTCTAGAGGAACCCACATTCCTTGCCATATGGCCCCTTCCTCCATCTTTAAAGCCAGAAGCACCTATCTTCTCTGTCCTTTGACCTCTGCTTCCATCTTCTCTCTCTGATGCTGGTCCTTCTGCTACCCTTTTATGAGGGTCATTGTAATTATATTGCTCCCCTCCCAACTGGCTTCCCTGATAGCTCAGTTGGTAAAGAATCCCCCTGCAATGCAAGAGACTGTGGTTTGATTTCTGGGTTGAGAAGATCCGCTGGAGAAGGGGTAGGCTACCCAGTCCAGTATTCTTAGGCTTCCCTTGTGGCTCAGCTGGTAAAGGATTCACCTGCAGTGTTGGAGACCTGGGTTCGATTCCTGGGTTGGGAAGATCCCCTGGAGAAGGGAAAGGCTACCCACTCCAGTATTCTGGCCTGGAGAATTCCATGGACTGTATAGTCCATGGGGTTGCAAAGAGTAGGACACAACTGAGCAGCTTTCATTCACTCTCACACCTTGAGATAATATAGGTTAATCTCCCCATCTCAAGGTCCTTAATCACATCTTTTTAGATCTTTTTATCACATAAGGTAACATATTGATAGATTCTGAGGATTGGCTTGAGGATATCTTTGTGGTGGGGGGACATTATTCAGCCCATCACATCACCCCATACCATTACATTAAAATGTCTAGGCATAGGAGTCAGGCATCTGTATTTGAAGCTCCCCAGGTACTTCCAACATGAAGCTAAGTTTAAAACCGACTGCTCTAAATAATGAAAGGATCTTTGTTTTTTGCCAATCCTGTTAAGCAGTGGTCCAATAGGGCATTGAGAACATGTGCTCTTGACTTTGCTTTATTTTTAAGTTTGGGATAATTTTCTTAACAAACTAAAAGGTAGTATCAAACGATTCTCAAATGAACAAAACTCTATTTTATTCACATCTGCATTGCTTCTTTGTCTGATGCTGAACTGGATACTACTGTCACCGACTTTTATAAACTTGGCGAGTCACTCCCACCTTAGCCTTCTGCAGAATGGAGCGCATGGAACTCATTTCTGTGTGGAGGAAGGTGTAAGGTAAGTGATTGAAATGCCATCTGTAAATATGATGGCCGCACATGCCCACTGGCTGCTGGAGGGCCAGCCAGTGTCAGGTTTCCACAGCCAAGAACCAAGCTCTGTGGACCACAAAGCCTGAAGCTTTTAAGTGCTTTTCAAATAAATAAAATGAAAATAACATCCATGCTTACACACACACCCATCCATCCTTCGATTATGTTCAATGGCTAAAAGCAAACAGAGGGGGACTGTGAAAGCAGTTAATGGCAAAGACCTGGGAACCTTGGTGAAGCTCCAAAAACATAAAACCTCTTGCAGTAAACCTATCATCAATCTGAGTTTACTGCAGTTCACCCAGCTCTGATCCCAGAGCCTCAGGGTAAACTTTGCACAAGAAGAAGAAACCGGTGCTGACTTTCGACACAAACATCTGAGTTCATTACAGTAATTCTTGTCTTTTAATTGAAACAATTAACATTCCTAAAAACATTCCCAAGGTTTGCAACAAGCTGCAGGATATACCCAGAGACTCTGAAAGGTCTGAAGAATGCTTCTCAGGCTTATGAAAGGGGAAGGTTAGATTCTTATGGTTCTCCTTCTAGGCGTTTTGGAAAAAAGGAATTCTAGAATAACATTTTGTAGATTGGGTACAAAACTGGCTAATGTCCTCCAGGACAATAAAATCATGACTCTTCTCTACCAAACAGAAATCTCACAGTAACATGCAACCTTCCCACTCTGTGTAATATCTCTCCTTTTAGACTCTTCTCTCTGTTCTCTTCACGAGGTTGACAAGTTTCATCAGTTCCCTGTTACTAGACAAGACTGATAATTGCAATTGGAATGAACCACAGATCAGGTTTTCCAAAACACTGGTTTCCAAATCTCCTTTAAACAGGAGAACCAATTTTTCAAATGAATTCTATGCTAATATTAAAGTGATAGAATGGAAAACAGTTATCTGAACCGTTGGCACCATTATGCTTCTTAGGAAAGGGCATACAGTTGATCCTATCTGCCAATTCCATATTTCTTAATTTATGTGTTTGCTAAAACCTGTTTGTCACCCTCGCCCCTGCCAATCAATACTTGCCCTACTTCTGCAGTTATTCACAGACATCTGCAGAGCAGCAAAAAGTTAATTCATTTAACGCATATGTTTCCAGCTGGGACTGAACAAGGTGATGCTCTGTCTTCTTCCTTTGGCCCTTCTGTTGTCATCAAGTGTCCTTTTGGAGGTCTATTTAGTGCAGCTTTTTATTTTTATTTTTTGCATTTTTGTGCCTTTCGTTGGTCATTTTGCTGTTTAAAATAGCCCCAAAGCACAGTACTGAAGTTTTGTCTATTGTTCCTAAGTGCCTTACAGAGAAAATTGATAATCTTCAGCCTGGCATGAGTTACAGTGCTGTTGACCACGAGTTTAGTCATCAATGAATCATTAATGAATCAACAATATCTCTTAAATAAGGCGTCTTTAAATAGAAAAACACATGAAACAAAGTTATGTATTGACGGATTGACAAAGGAGTTGTGACCCACGCCTCACTGGAGCCTAAGCGCGTGTTTCCTATTGGAGCAGGGGCTCAGTATTCCCTACTTCAGTGTTTGCTGTGATCTGATAGTTCACAACTACCAGGAATAACAAAAATCAAATACATATTTGGGAAAATGTCTGAATAATGGCTTAAGTTATATGATGAAACTTCAGGGGCCTGGGCAGAAATTAGCTGGTTCCTATAGGAATGGAATAGAGAAAGGAAAAGGAGAGGAAGGAGAGAGGAGGAGCTACTGGTAAGAAGTGCTACTAATTTAACTCTGGTTCAGTAAAGGGCAAGAGAGCAGACCCCAGCCGCTGGCAGGCCACGGTGGTGTTAGAGAACAGGAATGTCTAGCAGCGACTTTTAGGGTTTCCTGCCATTCTGGGCACACTACATCCTGCCAGTCTGGGCACACCACAACTCTCTCCTTGCGGCTTCCAGTCCTCTCTCAAAGTCTGCCGTTCTCACATGTGCTCCTCATGGCTAAGGCTTTTGGGGGTTGTTTTGTTTATTTTTGTTCCCGAAGGAAATCAGAGATGTGGCTTAGTGTCCTGGGTTCAGCAAAGAGATGAAGAGTTCTGTAAGCAGGCAGGATCTCACTCTGCCAAGAGAACTAGGAGGCTGTCACCTCTCCAGGGAGCATCCTGGGGAGAACTTTGTGGAGTCAGAGGCTTTGGAATTGAAAACGCCCTGACCAGGCAATTTTACCTGGTTCTTGAAGGCTGAGAGCAGCCAGGGGACACCCAGGACGCAAGTGCAGCCGCTCTGTGAGGCAAGGCAGGGTATAGCATCCTGTTCAAACACCCTTCCCCTCAGCACCCCTCAACTCTTCAGAAGAGAGGAGGCAAAGCATGGACCTGACTGAAATATGATAGACTAACAGACACAGCTCTTTCTTGGGCTTATACCTGCTACATTCCCTGACTGTGGGTTTAGCTTTAACCCATCTATTCATGGGGCTTCCCAGGTGGCAGAGTGGTAAAGAATTTGTCTGCCAATGTAGGAGATGTAGGTTTGATCCCTGGGTCAGGAAGATCTCCTGGAATAAGAAATGGCAACCCACTCCAGCATTCTTGCCTGGGAAATCCCATGGACAGAGGAGCCTGGCGGGCTACAGTCCATGGGGTCGTAAAGAGTCAGACACAACTGAAAGACTGAGCACAGCACACACAGCATCTCTCCTCCTTACATGGCTTTCCATGAGGATCACAGGACTGTGCCCACAGCACAGTTGGAGAATCCAGGACTGGGCTGGGGTGGGAAGGCTGAGTGCCTCGTGGGTAAGTGCAGCTGTGTATTTGGTAGTAGCCGAGCCGAACCCTTCCCTTGTCTTCCTGCTTCCCTGTGGAATTCTGCTGGCAGGCAGGCTCCCCACTGACCTGGCTTCTTTCCTGGAGGATAGAGCTTTTAATCAAATGAAACCAGCCTCTTGAACACTCCAGCAAAGCTCAAGCAGCCGGTGATTTCCCCCGACTCCACGCACAAGCCAGCAATGCTCCTGCCACCTGAGCCCGTGGATCTTCCAGCGACAGGGGTGGAGGGTGGGGGGTGGGAGATGGGGGGAGAGTGCTGAGGAGGAGAACTTGCTCTGTTGACAGACTCTTTTCAGCGGCGAGGCGGTGGGAGTGGGGGAAGGCTGAGAAACAGACAGACGTGGCTGCTGCTCCCGGCCCACCTAGGGTTCAAGAGCACAGGCTTTGCAGAGCAGACCTTAGCTCTCCTGGCTCACCTGGTCTCTTGGCTTTTGCTCTGGAGTCTGGGATCCAATGACCCAACCTCTTTACGTCATCCCCTGAGCACAGAGGGTTCACTGACTGTAATTATATACCCACATCACAAACATCTTTTCATTCCCTTTATCTCATGTATTTTCCTTCCCTGATTTTGTCAAGACTGATACCTATATTCCCTTTTTAGGCTATGGGCCAACATATCAGAGGTTATAAAGCTCTGTAACAGGGAAATTTTACTTGCTCCGCATAAATGTGTTGGATGGTGGTGGTAACATGTTTTAAAAAGATTATTATTCAAAATGTGGGACTGGGATGCCAGGAGCTGTAAATCTTCCTACAGACTTTGAGAAAGTCACAGTGCTGGCGCTTTTTAACAACATGAACTAAAGAGACAGAACAGCCAATTATTTGGTCAGTTCTGTAAAAAATCTATCAGGCCGTTCGTTTGACTCAGAAGACTTTAATTCAGGCACAACAGTCTAGCTAGTAGACCAAATGAACACAGGCTGGAAAGGACCCAGGTTCTTAAAATCTACGTGTAGTCTAGTTACAAGATTTTACAGTAAGATGTGAATGTCTCATTCCTCTTCTATTCCTATCCAGCTGTGTGTGTGTCCTGCAGCCCAGTGGTCTGGTGACCGGTGTAATCCAATTAGCTTCTCATCTGTAGAGAAGTAGTAGGTTGGAAGGCCAGACTCTGCGCGGCCAGGCGCAGGGGCCTTCGGTCCATCATCCTGCTTTGACAGAGATTCAGTTTTCATGGATCCTATCTGGTTGATTAGGTTCTGGACAAGGCAGATGAAGGCCCCTGTGGGATTCTTCACTGTCTCCTGTCAAACACACTTTGTTTTTAATCAGAATTGCTCGCCTAGTAAAGACTCGTTAAGCACACGCTGTTGCCAAGCTCTGTGTGGTCCAGAGTGGCCCATCCACTCCAGGATCAGGCTTGCTCTGCCACGTGCCCGAGCAGCTACAGGGCCAGGTTCATTGAAGAGATCTGGTCTTTGGTATTCTGGTCTGAAGCAAAGGTATGTTTTCTGGAACTCAGTGGTGACACCAGAGCTACTTCCTAACAAGGAAGAATAAGCCCTCCTCCCTCCCTGTGCATGACCCATCAGGAACACTGACCTTGAATCATCAACCTTTTATTCGACTTAAGGTCACTCTTCATCATGAATCCAATTTCCAGCCTGCCTGCCAACCACCTCTAACCAGCTGCCTCCAACCACTGTCAGACTCCTCTTCCTTAACTGTGGCTGTGACCAGCGCTCCTGCCCTGCTCTAAAAGCTTCCAGGGATCCCCCTGCCTGCTGAGCAAAGAAAACACAGCTCAGCCTGTCACTTCAGCCCCCACAATGTGTCCTTAGCCTGCTTTCTTCACACCCATCTCCCAGTGTCTTTCCTGAAGGTTCCTTCAGTTCTCTGTAGGATGCCCAGCACATGCCTCGTACACCCTTTCTCCTGTGTTTTTGTTCATAAATGACTCCTTCCATACTGGGACAGCTCCCACACTTTCCTCTTTCTCCATAAAAATCCTCCCCATTCTTTAAGAACTAGTTCTTTCTCTAATTCTTAATTAATTCAGACCACAGCAACATCTTTCATTGTTTTGACTTTGATAAGTCTGTTATATGCATTCTTTTGGTGCTCCTGGTTCTTTCCAAATGTATCCCATCAATAAGAAATTGGTGAGTGGGCACTGGCAACTGTAGGGTCATGGCAATGGAATGCTCTGGGGGATGCTCCTCTTTTCCTTTTTATAGGGCAGGCATGGTCTGGAGTAGGGAGCGGAGGAAGAATAGGAGACTTTTCAAGGGGAGAGATACCTGGCATTTATCCTAAGACAGAAGAACGTTTCTAATTGGCAAGGCTTTATTTAGTAAATGGAATTCTTCACTGTTTTCTGTCACATATGCTTTCTTTTCTAAAGCAAAAGGCCTAATATTACCTCCTCTGTATGTAAAGCGGACACCATTAATCTTCCTCTGAGCCCCTCTGGGAGCTGCTTCTGCCCCACGTTGTAAGCAGTGTGGTCACGGACCTCATGGAGCCATTCTCACTCTCTTACTCAGGTGTCCTCCGCAGCAGGGTCCCATTATTATGGTACAGCCAGCCAGCATCTGGACACTGTGCTGTGGGACGTGAACCAGACTGACTGCTCATTCCTGACTCAAGCCTATGACCTTGGCTTCATCAATACACTAGCCTGCATGAATGAGCCAGGCAGCCACAGAGCACTGTGGCATTGATACAAGATAATGCCTTCATATATTATGAAGAGAGAGTCTGTTCTTCTTAATACCAAGGCATGAGAAAGCCTCTTGAGTTGAATTCCAAGAATCTGCCAGCTAAGATAAAAGGAGCCCTTGACTATAAATTTCAATGCTTGCTCTCTGATCCTCTATTAATTCTTCATATGACTGGGAAAGTGCTTTGTTCTTAGTGGTGGTTTCCTCATCAGTAACTAAAGGGTTTTTTTTTTTTTTTTTTTTTTAAATAATCTCTTGGGCCTTTTTAAGCTCTAAAATTCTATAAATATGAATCTTTTTGGTGCCCAAGACTGAACCAAATATCGTGACCCCTGAGGCTTGCTGCAATGGCTACTGCAGAGAGAAGAACATGCATTTGCGGAAATCTATACCAATATTTTTGTTGCTTTGAAATAGTGCTTACAGTTTTTCTCTGCTTAAAGTTTAAAGCTTGTTTGTTTGTCTGTTAACCTAAAATGATAAAGTTTTTGGCTCTACAGTAATCAGTCAAGATTCTTGATTGCAAGTAACAGAAATCAAGTCTGGTTAACTTAATATGAAAAGGGATCCATTGGAAGATTCTTTGAGATCTCATATTTATCTCTGTTCAAGCAGTGGATATGAACTGGGGCAAACTCCAGGAGATGGTGGGGGACAGGGAGACCTTGGTGGGCTGCAGTCCACGGGGTCACAAAGAGTCAGACACAACTTGATGAATGAACAACAACAAATCATCTCTGTGAACTGAGAACCAGGAGGACAAAAAGGGCATGCAATGAAGAGGCTGGTCTGTTTTTGATGTTTGACCATTACAGATCCCCACCCTTCTTCCCTGCTGGCTCTATCTCTGGGCAACCGACTTAAGAAGACTCATGGGTGATTTTCCTAGTGTGTCACTGGTAAAGAATCTGCCTGGCAATGCAGGAGACACATGTTCAGTCTCTGATCCGAGAAGACCCCACATGCGGTGGGGCAGCTAAGCCCACGTGCCACAACTATTGAGCCTGTGATCTAGAGTCTAGGAGCTGCAACTACTCAACTCACATGCCCTAGAGTCTGTACTCCACAACAAGAGAAGCCACCCAAATGTGAAGCCCATGTACCACAACTGGAAAGTTGCCCCTGCTCAACACAGAGAAAAACCCATGCAGTAATGAAGACACAGCACAGTTCAGTTCCATTCAGCTCAGTCGCTCAGTCATGTCTGACTCTTTGCGACTCCATGGACTGCAGCACGCCAGGCCTCCCTGTCTATCACCAACTCCCAGAGTTTACTCAAACTCATGTCCATTGAATCGGTGATGCCATTCAACCATCTCATCCTCTCTCGTCTCCTTCTCCTCTTGCCTTCCATCTTTTCCAGCATCAGGGTCTTTTCAAATGAGTCAGCTCTTCGCATCAGGTGGCCAAAGTATTGGAGTTTCAGCTTCAACATCAGTCCTTCCAATGAACACTCGGGACTGATTTCCTTTAGGATGGACTGGTTGGATCTCCTTGCAGTCCAAGGGACTCTCAAGAGTCTTCTCCAACACCACAGTTCAAAAGCATCAATTCTTCGGCGCTCAGTTTTCTTTATAGTTCAACTCTCACATCCATACATGACTACTGAAGAAACCATAGTCTTGACTAGACACAAGCACAGTCAAAAATAAATTAAAAGATAAAAAAAAAAAAAACAATAAAAAAGAAGACCCATGGGTGTTGTAACCCTCTGCTGGCAACCAGGAATCTTAAATAACGCAGCCTCTAACTCAGTACTCGGTCCCAACCCCTCCACTCCTTACCCACAATAAAACCCCATCCTAGTTGCCTTGTCATCAAACCCAGAATAAGCCTTTCCCTTTCTTCATAGCTGGCAGGCTATGACTCAGTGTTGATTTCTAATAATACTGTGGAAACTGCATGCCAGTAACCTTTTCATATTATCCCAATTTTCATGATGCTGACTCACAAATTTAATAACTTTTAATCTGTAAAAGCAAAAATGTAAGAAAAGTTAATTGTGCCAACATAACTTTTGAAGCCTAGTCCACAGTTACAGGGAATGAGACAAAATCAAGTAAGACTTAGAGGATAATGTTTGTTTCCCCTTTCCCCTTGTTCTGACTGTAGGTGTCTTTGTTTTAGAAAGAGAACTTAATCCCCCAAAGGACTCCCTTACTTCTCCTTCACTTAGTTGGGTCTAACCAGGTGGTACTTCTCTGACTCTTGGCAACCATGTACTTCCTTTCGTACCTGGAACCACAATAGAATATGGATACTATTTCACTTAGGGTACATGTTGAATGTGTGGCAGGGAGCCAGCCGAACTGTCACATGATGGGAGAAATAAACCATATTATTTTTGGTTGGGTTCATAGCAAATCTGGTTAGAGTGGGAGTCTGCAAATGGAGACAGAAAATGGTAATGTAATGGAAAACATATTTGTATAAATGCTTATAATTTCCCAGATCACTAGGGGAAAGAAAAAAAAATACTTGTATTCTGTTGGGATCTTTGGTGCTATCAGGAGTCCCTATTCTCCTTCCCCTGCTTTTGAACAAACTTCATCAAACACCTCATCAGGTTGGTATCTCCAGCGGCCTGAGGGGTGTAGGGGAGGCTGGAAAGAGATCCTGGGGCCTACAGTCACACAGGAAAGAGCCTGGCCCAGGTTGGAAGCTCTTGCTGTGTCAATCCAGCAGGCAAGGCCTTGGAGGAAGTGTGGACATTCTGTAAGGAGAGAGAAAATTGCCAGTGCCTTTGCTTGGCATAGGTTTTCCTTTCCATAGTTTTAGCAACAGATACTAAGACCATCTGTCCTTTGGCTTCCTGTAGACAGTTCAGGCCTTAACTATTTCTCATTTCTCCAAATACCAGTGGCCTGACCTGGTAAAGGAGTCCCACCAAAGCAGGCCCTTGACCATCCCAGTCACTGCACGCGCTCTGCCCTGCCCAGCAAACTCGGGCCCCTTGGCCAGACATCTCCAGACACCTAGGTTGGAAGTAAAATTTTATGAGAACACAGCTGCGTCCAATCATATATGGTGCTTTCATCCTACAGCAACAGAGTACTGTAGGGCCACAAAGCCGGAAATATTCACTATCTGGCCCTTTACAGAGATAATATTCCCATTCATGACTCACACTCTGCTCACATCAACCTGCCTGCCTTTTCCTGAAGAGATGAGGCTCATCTCCAGCCTAGGTTTCCCTAGGAAAGGCTTCCTTAGGTTTGTCCACATAGCTAACTCCTTCTCCCATTAGGCTCAGTGTAGCCATCAGTTGCTCCAAAGAGGTTCCTGTGGACACCAGACTGAAATAAACATCCATGAGGGATGAGGGTTACATATGATTAATGCTTTCAGGACATGAACACACTGTCTGATACAAAGCAGGTACTTAATAAGTGGGCTGGATTTGTGCACTAGATATCCATGGTTCCATTGTGCTGCCATCGGGAGCACACAAGTAATGGCCAGTGGTGTAAAAATGGTTTGCTGAGAAGCTTAATGGAAAATGCACTGGGGCTTCAAGATCAAATAAACTTGCTGTCAAGCAAAGTGAACTGCTAGGTCTGTCTCAGATCTCATCCAAGGGAGTTGAGTCAAGAAGCCACAATTCTTTTTGTTTTAACTGTCACAACCCCTCAGTAAGAACCTCATGGGCTCCATGATAGAAAGGCCTCAGGGCCATTGACAGAAATGTGCCATGCTCCCTCTTCATGAATGCCAAAGACAAGTTCTCTCTCAGGTTTTTCCAAAACAATTCTGATTCTGAGATCCTATTAGATGCCACCTGCCCTAAGCTCTGTCTTAAAATCCTGCAAAGAAACCCATTTTGGGTTGAATTGCCAGAAATACAGGTAATTTGAAAAACTGCTTTCATGAACCATTCACCACGGAAATGTCTAGGTGTGGACTTCTTGGTGTAGAACAATTGAGCATTTCCATATAAATATGCATGAGTCTAATTTACTAGAGTGCTAAGTTATTAGAAAGATGGCCCTTAGCTAAACAGTACTTTGTGCTATAGTGTACAATGACAGGATGTTAGTTCATTTTTATCATAAAACCAGGTTAAATGATGGTCTGTGCTTAGTTACTCAGTCATGTCTGACTCTTTGTGACCCTAAGGACTGTAGTGCGCCAGGCTCCTCTGTCCATGGGGATTCTCCAGACCAGAATAGTGGAGTGGATAGCTGTTCCCTTCTCCAGGGGATCTTCCCAACCAGGGATTGAACCCAGGTCTCCTGCATTGCAGACGGGTTCTTTACCAGCTGAGCTACCAGGGAAACCATAAAATGATGGTCCAGTAAAGGACAAAATAAGAGATAAGAATTCATGAATTAATATAGAAGGTGATACTGGAAGAAGTTAGACATAGTCATTCCTTTTGTCACAGACTTGTGAGCCAATCCAGAGAAGGTGATGGCACCCCACTCCAGTACTCTTGCCTGGAAAATCCCATAGACGGAGGAGCCTGGTAGGCTGCAGTCCATGCGGTTGTGAAGAGTTGGACACAACTGAGCGACTTCACTTTCACTTTTCACTTTCATGCATTGGAGAAGGAAATGGCAACCCACTCCAGTGTTCTTGCCTGGAGAATCTCAGGGATGGGGGAGCCTAGTGGGCTGGCATCTATGGGGTCGCACAGAGTTGGACACGACTGAAGCAACTTAGCAGCAGCAGCAACTTGTGACCCAATCAGAGTATACCTTGGGATGCTTGCATAAGACTAATTTAAATTTAGCTTTTAAAGGAACTGTCATATTTGATATGAAATATGATCTTGTCCAAGTAAGGAAGTAAGTGCTCTCACTCTGGGTTAAAATCCAGCAGGCAGGGTTTGATTTCTCCGGTCCTGTTGACTGCCAACTATGCAGGCATTAAATATCTGTAATGTGACCCTGCCCAGACCTTTTCATTCCCTTCCCTTCCTCCTTCCTTCTCCCCTTCTCCTCCCTCTCCCCACTCCTCCTTCTTCTTTGCCACTTCAGACACAATGAATGCTAAAACTAGAAGACGATGTACAGTTTGTCTAATTCAATGCTTTCACTTTACAGATGAAGAAAACAAGATTCATTGTCAGAGATCCAGAGTGCATTTCAGGCAGACGACTTGGACTTACATGCCCTGGCTTCTAACCGGATATCTTCTTTATGACATCATGCCTCTGCCAAAAGTGGGTAGAAAAGTTAAGAAGATGAAAACTGCGTCAGTCAGACTTACTGATTGAAGCAATAGGAAAATGTGCGATTTGGTCAGGGGATAAACTAATTCACTGACAGTACCTCCTGATTGGGGCTTTCCTGGTGGCTCAGCAGTGAAGAATCTGCCTGCAACGCAGGAGATTCGGATTCGATCCCTGGGTCAGGAAGATCCCCTCGAGAAAGAAATGGCAACCCACTCCAATATTCTTGCTTGGAGATCCATGGACAGAGGAGCGTGGAAGGCTATAGGCCATGGGGTTGCAAAGGAGTTGGACACAACCTAGCAACTAAACAACAACAATGACACCTCGGGGTTACCTCAGGATAAGAGTTGGGAAAAAATTCATATTTTAATTGTCCAGGAAGACTAGCTAATAGTCACTTAGCTCAAATGTGCCCCTTAACATTTGCTGGTGCTGAATAAGCAGGCATCATCTTTGAAATGAAAGGCAGTCCATGAAAATGCATGACCACTGATAATTAAGATAATGGGACATTTTTATATACTGATTTGAAGTTCAAGGATTTCTGAACCCTTTAAAAAATGAAAAGAAGCCCAACATAATTTATCTTACTGTATTTCAATATAACGCAATATCAGAAGAAATCATTGACTTCCATTGCTGCTTTTTTTTTTAAATTAGTGGAAAACTTTAATTTTAAAAAATCGTTAGCTATACATATTCTCAAGAGGGTTCCACAGAAAGAAACACCACTAACAGAATTCTCTTCCAACATCCTGCATCTCTTAAAAATCACATGTAATTTTCTAAAAATCCTGATAGTTTGTGCCTTGGTTTGCAACATGCCATATTTGAATTTGACTAATCATTGTCATTGGTGGGTCATCCACTGAACCCATGGTGGCAGGAGTTAATGGGGCATCCTAGTAGGGATATCCGTGGTTGGAGGGAGTGAATTTTTATCCATTGTTAAATAACTCATTGGCACCACCAAGACTCTGTATGTCCCACTGATAGTGGACCTTTTTTTCTTCTCATAATGCTACAGAACATTCTCAGTGTAATTTGTAACAAAGAGAGATACAGATAATGCCTCACACTCCATAATATTTAAATCATGGCAATAAAACTTGACAGACAAAAAGGTCATAAGTTTGTCTTGACTATTTCCATAGCCATCTCAGTGCCTTCCTCCTGGAATAAAGCTTCCTTCATTAATATTCCTTTGGGTTTTAACAGATTTAACATTTCAGAGTATACCTGAGCCTGGGGCAACTCTTTTCTTCCTCATCTTTGTCCCCATCATTCTTAATTACTAAGAGTTTTAATATCTTGTTTCAAAGTCACATTACTGTTATTTTTATTGGTTCTTGATCTGCTGCAGGGGCCTACAGACAGTCTTACAGAAAGCATTTGTGCTAATATCTAGTTTGGTTCTCCCATTTATTATTTGCCTGATTTGGGATAGGTCATTCTACCCCTCTGAGCTTTTCACTGGAGAAGTAAGAGAGCTGACTTAGATTATTTCTAAGTTCTGGTCTAGTAGTCAAAATCTCATGTATTCATTGATATGTTGTATGTTTTTATTGTAATTTAAATTATAGGTAAACTACTTTAAGGGGACTTAGGCGGGGTGAGGGATAAAGCTGGAAAAAGATAAAGCAAAATGACAAAATCCATGATGGAGATTGAATTTGGAAGGAGAACAAAATGGAATTTTCTGTATCAGTCAGCATTTGGAAGAGGTATTTGGAGATGCTCCAGAAAGGCTGGGAGCTGCCAACAGCACACAATGCAAGCAGCTGCCTTCTCAGTTGAAGTCCTGTCCTGGTTCCCCTTTCCTCGCTCCTCTTGTCCTGTTTTTCTCCCAAGTTTAAACAGGTGAAAGAAAGTGAGAGGATATAAATGAATGGTAATAAATTGGGGGTGGGAGAGGCTATAGTGAAGCATTATGGGAGTAAAATCATCCCCCCCCACCCCAGTTTTATGCACAAAGAAAAATACCATAACAGAAAGGTCCTGGCCCTCAGAGCTATTTCAAGACTTTGGCAGCTGACCCATAGGAAGGGTGGTCTGGTTTCCACAGATTCCACACAACAGACAATCTTGTATAAATATCTCATGCAGTTCCTGTCTCTGTAACAGTCACTGCCTTGATGACAGAGTTTGATTGAATGCTTTTTCTAATACAGCCAGGTAAGGAAGAGAGAGCTGTAAGAGTCTTTGTCCTTTATCACATAGAAGCCTCACTAACCCCTTTCACATCCCCACCTCAAACATCCAAGCCAGCTGCACAAAGCCATCCCACTTCCCACACAACATACCCAAACAACATAAAACAGAACACCCAAGTCCATGTCAAAGAAAAGATCATCCCATGACACCTCTCCTTCCCAACTTTGTAAATTCAACACACTTTCACAGCAAAATGTGAGCTCTCACTGGGCTGAGAGCTGAGGAGTCTGAGTTATTGCAGCGAGGCTCTTGTTATGAGCTCATGGCATCCACCTGGATGGGCTCCTGCAGACCTGCATAACAATACAGATGGGCTGATGGAGCCCTTGTAACAACACTTGGGAGAAACTGCTAGGTTTGCTCCAAGACTCTCTCTGCCTAACTTGTCACCCACTTTTAGGCAACACGGGCCATTTGGCCTAGCCAGTTCTCCTTGCCACCATCTCCTGGACTGAACTCAGCTAATCCTCTGTGCTACAATATTACTGTTTACTCAGCCTAGATATTTAATGTTAAGACTAAATCTTGATGAACTTTGGTAGTGCACTGTGATGATGTAGAAGGGTAGGATGAGGGGGTGGGTGGGAAGGAGGCCCAAGAGGGAGGGGATATATGTATACATACAGCTGATTCACTTCATTGTACAGCAGAAACTAACACATTATAAAGCAATTCTATCTCAATTAAAAAAAAAAAAAAGGCTAAACCTTTAAAAAAAAAAAAAAAAAAAAGATGTGAGCTCTCATTCTCCCTCTAGGCCCAGTAGGCTTCAAATAGGATTCCTAGTCACAAAGGCATTTTAACAAAATGTTATTAGACAATCTTGATATCCTATGTATTTTTACCCATAATAGGTTATCAAATGCAGGATAGTGTCTAATTCTGATTCACCTCTGGAAAGAAGAAAACCAGGAATCTTTGACTTAATTTGTGGCAGAATGATTTTGATTATACATGACAAGAATTTCCTGTCCAAATGATTAATTAGAAACTGAAATAGCTTCACTGAAGATTGTCAGTCCTTGTTCTTTCTCTGGAGATGTTTCAGTGAAGACTAATCACCCACCCACTCCTCTGCCTGAAAGCAAGTCATTCTGCTGGAATCTATGGGTTAGCAACTATGTTGCCATCCCTATAGCCCTCCCCACTGTAGGTGCTGTGGTTGACCACCACTGGACCACACAACCACACAAAGTGTCTGCACCCGGAGCTTGCCAGAGCCACTGGCAGAGTCTATCTTTCAGGAAACAGCAGGGAAAAAAGAGTGGGACACAGGAGATAGTTTTTTCCTCTTGGAGTCTGACTTAGCTTAGAAGAAAATCCATGGAGCAAGACCATGCTTATTTGTATCAATTGATCAATCAACAATATACTATGCAATATACAAGGCATGGTAAATAAAGGCAACAAATAATATGACATGGTTCTGTCGGGGGTGTGTGTGATTTCTTTGGTTCTGTCTCGTCGTAGCAAAAATTTGAAGTGGCGGACGGATCGATGTTACAGCTCAGTTTAAACTGTGGCCCAGTGTTACACCTTGCTCACAGCTCAGTTTTATTTGGCAAGCAAAGGAAAATGCATCCTTGGGATTTGAGAGCGGGCCAACCCCAACTCACTTTTGGCTCCTCTTTTTATATGTTTTTTTCTCCTCCCCCTGAGCCTGCCCTATGTAAATTGGGCTAGCCAGGAGGGCTGTTTGCTTCACCTGAGGATCTCACTCCTGTCCTCGGACCTTCCTTGGTTCTATTTTCGCAGGCTTTTCCCTTTCTTTGTCTTTTAGCCACTGCTATTTTGGACTTCTTTCTCCTATTCTACCTACCTAACAGTTCCTCTTTGCCTTCAAAGATCATACACAGTTGTAAAACTATGACCAAAGGCAAAAATTAGCTTATGATAAGGGGCAAAGGATTAGAACTAGAACTAAAATGAGGGAAAGTGTTTTACAGATGAGAGGAGGAGGAGTAAGTACTCAAGAGTCATTTCTCTTTAAGGCATACTTCAGAAGGACAATGATTCTCCATAGACAATATGGATTCTCCATATCCATAGACGATGGTTCTCCTGGGTCTTTCCCCTTTTGCCTTTGGCTCCGGCTAAAGGAAAATGACTAATATTCTATACAGAAAAGTGATGGCTAAATTGTTTGCATCTTTGGGTCCACAATGTATGGCCAACTTGCTCTCTGTCTCTCTGTCTGTCTCTCTCTTCTATCTCTTTTTTTCTCTTCAAATCAAAATAATTACAGCTAAGAGTTTTGTGAACTTCCCAGCCTCTTTAAGGGCCATGGATGGGCAAGAATTCCAATAGAGGTAATGTTCAAAATAGCTACAGTTGGTACATGCGCCTCAGTCAATCAGAACAGATTTTTGCCAGGATACTGTCCAATCAGAATTGAAGCCAACCATGAGCATGCCTGGTTGTGAGTAAATCTTGACCTTCTGCTCCTGGATCTTCATGTTAGATATATCTGTGATACAGTCCTGACAGAGTCTGCTTTTCTCTAACACCTAGGTTTGCACTGAATGTGTTATTTAATAAGATTAATAATGTTGATTTACTCCCTCATTATAGAGAGGCACACCAATCAGAAAATTGGTTGTGAAGTTCCTCTATTTCTCTGTCCTCCGCTGGATCCCACCCCATCACTGATGCTTCCAGGCTTCAGGAAAGTTGAGGGGTCACTTAATAAGATCTTCCATTTTATTTTCCACAAACAAAAGAATCTGAGTTCATCAAAGCCCATCTTGACAAACTCCTCCCAAGTGAGCAGATAACTAAAGGATTTCAAGATGCTTTAGCCCTTTGGTATAATCAGATTCCCCCATGCAAAGAGGGCCCATCTCCTTAACCATCCCCTCACAGTGTAAATTCTGTAAATGAGTTGTGCAGAAGTGTAGAACTGGTCTGCCAAAGCATTTACATGGTCCCAGACAGGAATGCATTAATGAGGGGTGCTGTGGTCTGTTCTGCTCTGTGATAATTCTCTCTGCATGGACCCTGCTGCCTGCTGGAAGGAGAGCTCTGGAAGGTAACTGTCTCTTTTATAACTATAACCAGCAGGGAAGCTTAGAGGCATACCTTGTAATTTGGGTGCTTTGAGCAATGAATGACACAGTTTCTCCTCTCACTTTCTGTAGCATATCTAAAAAGTGCAAGCTTATTAATAAGGATTGCATATCTCTTTTCTTATTCCCACACTTTTGAAAAGAGAATTGCAGTTTGTGCCTTCCACATCTCTCTCACAACCTGCAACTGATTTCACATATAATCTGTGTTAAATGAAACGTGTTACTGTGTTATTTAATAACCTTGCTGTACTCTGCAAACATAGTCAGTCACAGCTAATTCCTATCAAGAGCAGCTTCTCTGAAGTACCCATTGCTATGCACACACTACATACATAATTTAACTCTATTCAATTAAGTATAATACACACACAGTTTCATTGGTACCAATCAAATCTCCATATGGCTTATAATTCACTCTGTGTGTGAACTTATATTTATTCTATTTGGTATTGGAGCTAAGGGTTGTGACTTTCTATTCTGAGGCTGAAAGAAAGGTATTTGAGAATAGGAAACAAAATTATACTCTGTGCTCACTGTGATAACTAAACTCAAAAAGATATCATAAAGGCCAAAGCAATTCTATTTTGGATGCTTAAAATAACTAATTAAGCTTCAAAAACATTTAGCTAACCTATAAAGACAGCTTTTAAAAAAAGAATGAAAGTGATTATGCAAAATTTCCAATATACTTTGTATTGTCTTTAACTTTAAATGAAGCTAAAAGTGTACATATCTTTAATATTAGGTACCTACACTTTTCACTTTCATGCATTGGAGAAGGAAATGGCAACCCATTCCAGTGTTCTTGCCTGGAGAATCCCAGGGATGGCGGAGCCTGGTGGGCTGCCGTCTATGGGGTCGCACAGAGTCAGACACAACTGAAGTGACTTAGCAGCAGCAGCAGCAGCAGTGACAAAATACCACTGTGACATATAAAATGTTTATTATGATTTGTGTATAAATGCATTGGTTACAACATTTAAAATGCATCAGACGATCCCTTTTTCTTTTTTAATGGTAGTTTGAGCATCCTATCAGGTACTCTGGGATGTTTTATTTCTTGTATCTAACTAGAACTTTTTTAAAAGAGGTCATAAAGAATTTTGCAACTATATTTGGTGGCAAATAGGATCAAGTCTAGTGTTCAAATGGGAAGGTAAATTAGTTATTTTTCCAAAGGTACTGGAAATGGCAGAACTAGGAGTAAGACTTTTCCTTACATAGTTTAAGTGCCTGATGGGTTGATTTATTTCCAGTCAATTTTGTTTCTGTTGTAATGATGATTTGGTATTACTTTCATAATAAAATAATACAAACAAAACCAAACCCTTATTTCTATTTTGTGTCATCCATCAGCAAATTTTATTCTGCCCATTAAATATTTCTTGAGTGTAGATATGCTCAGCACTATGTGAAAAGGAGGAAGAAACAGCCTCATTCGGCTCCAAGAATCCACTCTTTGCATGTTCTTCCAAATCTGCTACTTAGCTTATAAAGTTAGCACAGATTTTACAAGATAAGGTGTTATTTTACAATGAAAACTTATTATCTTAAAATCACATATGATAAATATTGCCAAAAAATTTCAAGCAAGACTATGATCATTTGATTATAATAGACAACACTAACCTTTAGCTTTCATGTATTGGAGAATGAAATGGCAACCCACTTCAGTGTTCTTGCCTGGAGAATCCCAGGGACGGTGGAGCCTGGTGGGCTGCCATCTATGGGGTCGCACAGAGTTGGACACGACTGATGCGACTTAGTAGCAGCAGCAGTAACCTTTAACTGTAAATACGTGTATGAAGATATGAGTCAAGGTCATGCAAAAAAAAGCAGTGACTGTTGGAAATCTGCCTCACCTCCCACCTCATCTTATGGCTGAGTTCACCCAGGCAGACTGGCTGAGATGATGAATAAAACTGCTGAATAGGAATACTCGGCATACATGTATGTCTTATAATTTCCTTTTAATTTGTGTAAATTGTGGTTCTATCAATAGAATATGACTGCACATGACACTTCACAATATAATGGAGAGGGTATTTTATGTTAATTATTGGCTCTAACTCTTTAAAGAATTAACCCATAATGACCCATCGGTTATATTATCAATTTATAGAACTTTTCTAATAAATAGATGTAAAGGTTTAGGCATTAAGTAAAAGATATTTTACTAAAAAGTGAAGCTAAATTAAAAGAGTCAGTGTGAGACAATTAGTGCCTGAACTAGGAACCAAGCAGTAGAAAATTAAAGGGTTGATGGTGGAGATATTGTAAAACAATCTCCTAGACTTGGTGATTGAGACAGAGACTTGGTGACTTGGCAGAGAAGGAGAAATAAGAGAGAAGGAAGGATATAACATGAGACCCAGGGGCTTTCCTAGTAGTTCAGATGGTAAAGCATCTGCCTGCAATGCAGGAGACGTAGGTTCGATTCTTGGGTTAGGAAGATCCCCTGGAGAAGGAAATGGAAACCCATTCCAGTATCCTTGCCTGGAAAATTCCACGGAAAGAAGAGCCTGGCAGGCTACAGTCCATGGGGTTGCAAAGAGTCAGACATGACTGAGCGACTAAAACACACACATCAAGTTTTAAAAATCTGTGTGACTGTCACTGGCAAAAGAAAAGCCCAGAGTTTACGTGGTTTTTGTGAAGAAAATCTATGACTGTGGTTTAGCTATACAGAATTTCACGTAATGGGATAAAAGGAACACCCTTATAGAATTGCATATAAAATCTGCCATCAACTATTTACTGATATGAAGTACTGATAAGTCATTTCTTGCTGGCATTGGCCTCAGAGAACATCAGGGCATGGAGTGTGCCTACATCAAACTCTCAATGGAGGGCAGACATCACAAGGCACTCTCCTCTACACACACACACACACACACACACACACACACACTTCTTTTCTGAACACTGAAGAACTATTATACTCACTACGCTCCATTCTGTCCCCATCCAAGACCACATGGTACGGTACGGTACTTGATGACATTCCTGGCAATTTGAGAATTCTTCATGGTTTCCATGGGGCCATTAGAAGTCATCCCACTGCCCTCTGTCACCTCTAGATGTTTCCACCTTCCAGGAAGTCTTTGATGCTTCTTCTGTTGGGTGTATTTTTAGGTTCTCAAACTGGTATCCATTGGTGCCTGAATTTGACCAAACTCAATGTTAAAAGGCCCCACAGTGTAGACTTTGACCTGATAGGAATGGGAAGCCATGTGACTGACTGCTCCAGGCCAGCTCCTCTGAATTCAGCTTTGAGATGGAATGCCTCAGAGGGGCGAAGGGGTGGTCTTATTGAAGGCCTTGATGAGGGTGACATATCTGCATTGTAGTGCCGATATGGGCATCTCTGAATACTCTGATACATCCAAAAATGTCTTCCCCTGCCCATGCCTGTGAGATAACAGAATTATCTACTGAGGTCAAAGAGAGCCTGGGAAGCACAGTCCAGCTGGTGCAGCCTTAGAGCAAAGGAGGCAGTGCCTGACTTCTTGACAATCAAATGAATATACCAGAATATCCTAAGGCTGGAGTATTATTATTATCCTTTCTTTAGTGTCATTTGGTTTGAACATTTCCTCTCCTTTACTGTTATTGGCATATGGAGATTTAAACTTTCTCCCTGATCCTCATTTAACAAATTACATTGTGAATCAAGAGTAAAAGGAATAAATGAGAACTAGTGAGTACTGAAGGATAGCTTTAACGATTCTCATGTTATCTATCGATGAAGAAGGGTTGCTTCTTTATATCTTGATTTGGGTAGTACATTTCCATTTGGGTCATAAATAATAGCAGATTTTTTTTAATATAAAATACAGTCAGAAATCTTTCTTGGCCCCTTCTCCTTTCCATTTGTTTTTGAACAGTTCAGTCCTAAAGCTA
Organism: Tragelaphus eurycerus; assembly: GCA_935064755.1. Lineage (NCBI taxonomy): Eukaryota > Metazoa > Chordata > Mammalia > Artiodactyla > Bovidae > Tragelaphus > Tragelaphus eurycerus. The sequence goes on along the minus strand of CAKXYN010000034.1, from coordinate 696,594 downwards.
TTAGGCAGGTGTCCATATGCAGAGGAAATAGAGGGGCCACAATATCCTAGAGTGGGGTGTCTAACCAAATAGAGACAGGGGCAAGCCAGTAAGGTAGTGGAGACCAAGAAGGTGAGGAGGCAGGGAGAGAAGTGGTCCAGCACCAGATGCCAGAGCATAAATACAGTAAGAAGGGCATTCCCAACGGCAAGGGGAACCTGGTATAGGGTGTCAGAGCCCAGGCAAAGAGAGGAAACTGTCTTCAGTGATGAGACAACAGCAATGATGGAAATTGTGTACATGCAAGGAGTTCTTAACATTACTGTTAAGAATAATGGGGGCCTGGTTTCTCACCGTCAGAGAAAGACATTACAGATGTGGAAAGAAAGGTAAAAAATGAATCCAGTGGTACTGGATTAGAATTAGAGGCATCAGGATGAATTCATAGTTTTCAACGTATGAGACAGGCATAGAAATTACCTTAGTGATGTTGAAGGCAATGGCACCCGACTCCAGTACTCTTGCTTGGAAAATCCCATGGACAGAGGAGCCTGGAAGGCTGCAGTCCATGGGGTCGCTGAGGGTTGGACATGACTGAGCAACTTCACTTTCACTTTTCACTTTCATGCATTGGAGAAGGAAATGGCAACCCACTCCAGTGTTCTTGCCTAGAGAATCCCAGGGACAGGGGAGCCTGGTGGGCTGCTGTCTATGGGGTCACACAGAGTCAGACACGACTGAAGCGACTTAGCAGCAGCAGCAGCATGTATGTTCTCTAGCTCTGTCCACTGGGAATATCTAAGAACATGATACCCCTATGGCAATGAGCAACCCCTAGTGCCCAAATCTTGGCTTCAAGACACTATTTTAAAACAAGTAAGAGCTGATTCCAGTAAAACCAAGTTCAAATTGAATTTGAAATAATTTGTTGTGCCAGGTAGCAAGGAAATACTGAGACAATGACAGGTCATGAAAGTAACACAGAGGCCAGCTTAAATAGGCTCCCACTGGCCACATGAGAGACAATTTGAGCATCAAAATAATCAATTATATAATAGGTTATAACAGATTGAATAAAATAAGAAATGAGTTCATATGAAGCAAATGTATAAATACACTGAAAGTTGGAGAAAGATCAGAATATTCACATGGTTTCAAAATCCTTACCCCTAAATACTAATTGAAGGCTTCCCAGGTGGTGCTAGGGGCAAAGAACCTGCCTGCCAAATCAGGAAATGCAAGAGACAGGGTTCAATCCCTGGATCATGAAGATCCCCTGGAAAAGGGCATGGCAACCCATTCCAGTATTCTCACTGGGAAAATCTCGTAGACAGAATGGCCTGGTGGGCTTCAGTCCACAGGGTCTCAGAGTCAGACACGAGTGAAGCACCCTAGCACGTATGCACACAAATACTAATTACCAAGGAGAAGAGAATAACTCTACATTGGAGAATCCTGGCAGATTCAGAGAAGGTTGTACTCATTTTATATCTGTGAGTCCTCTACTGAGTGTATAACTGCAAGGATAACAGTTCTCAAAGGGGAAAAAAAAGCCCTGGGAATTCTTGATGTTAAGCATCCTATTTTCACAAGGCCAGGTTGACACAAGACTGAGGTATAGGGTGCAGAATTCAGGGAGGCCTCACTCTTAGAGGTATCCTATGCTTGCACAACCCTGAGAGTGGCAGAGAATCAGGACCTGAACACAAAGGCCAACTGCAGGGTCAAAGCTGGCGGCTGGATGAACAGAGGTTCACCTCAGCTCACCAGAGTCAGAGAGAATCAGTTAAAAGTTGAAGGCTGAGAAGAAACCAACAAAACAAAATAAAATGAAGCTTGAGGGACATGGTAGAGGGTTCAAGTGGAGGAACCAAATCTGTCATCCCTTGGAAGAGGTGAGTAAGTGTTTGGGAAATGCAAGGCCCAGCCATAAAGAGTGAGAACAATGTTGAAACAAGAAGGCAAAACGGGAAAAGGGAAGAGAGCATGAATTGCACTGTCCCAGGGATGTCCTGTGGGCAAGACTGAGACACCAGATACCTCTCTTTATGAGACTCGGTGACATCTGCCTGGTTGCTTAGGCCTGAGCAGCATGACAAAATAGAGCAAAAAGACTCTTTAAGCCTCAATGTCCTCATTTGTAAAATAAAATTATGTCTTCCTTATCTGGCTGTTAGAATTAAAAAGGGTAGTGGAGCTATTCCAAATCCTGAAAGATGATGCTGTGAAAGTGCTACACTCAATATGCCAGCAAATTTGGAAAACTCAGCAGTGGCCACAAGATTGGAAAAGGTCAGTTTTCATCCCAATCCCAAAGAAAGGCAATGCCAAAGAATACTCAAACTACCGCACAATTGCACTCATCTCACACGCTAGTAAAGTAATGCTCAAAATTCTCCAAGCCAGGCTTCAGCAATAGGTGAACCGTGAACTTCCTGATGTTCAAGCTGGATTTAGAAAAGGCAGAGGAACCAGAGATCAAATTGCCAACATCCGCTGGATCATGGAAAAAGCAAGAGAGTTCCAGAAAAACATCTATTTCTGCTTTATTGACTATGCCAAAGCCTTTGACTGTGTAGATCATAAGAAACTGGAAAATTCTGAGAGAGATGGGAATACCAGACCACCTGATCTGCCTCTTGAGAAATCTGTATGCAGGTCAGAAAGCAACAGTTAGAACTGGTCATGGAACAACAGACTGGTTCCAAATAGGAAAAGGAGTACGTCAAGGCTGTATATTGTCACCATGTTTATTTAACTTATATGCAGAGTACATCATGAGAAATGCTAGACTGGAAGAAACACAAGCTGGAATCAAGATTGCCGGGAGAAATATCAATAACCTCAGATATGCAGATGACACCACCCTTATGGCAGAAAGTGAAGAAGAACTAAAAAGCCTCTTGGTGAAAGTGAAAGTGGAGAGTGAAAAGGTTGGCTTAAAGCTCAACATTCAGAAAACGAAGATCATGGCATCTGGTCCCATCACTACATGGGAAATAGATGGAGAAACAGTGGAAACAGTGTCAGACTTTATTTTTCTGGGCTCCAAAATCACTGCAGATGGTGACTGCAGCCACGAAATTAAAAGACGCTTACTCCTTGGAAGGAAAGTTATGACCAACCTAGATAGCATATTCAAAAGCAGAGACATCACTTTGCCAACAAAGGTTCGCCTAGTCAAGGCTATGGTCTTTCCTGTGGTCATGTATGGATGTGAGAGCTGGACTGTGAAGAAGGCTGAGCGCCGAAGAATTGATGCTTTTGAACTGTGGTGTTGGAAAAGACTCTTGAGAGTCCCTTGGACTGCAAGGAGATCCAACCAGTCCATTCTGAAGGAGATCAGCCCTGGGATTTCTTTGGAAGGAATGATGCTAAAGCTGAAACTCCAGTATTTTGGCCACCTCATGCGAAGAGTTGACTCATTGGAGAAGACTCTGATGCTGGGAGGGATTGGGGGCAGGAGGAGAAGGGGACGACAGAGGATGAGATGGCTGGATGGCATCACTGACTCGATGGATGCGAGTCTGAGTGACCTCCGAGAGCTGGTGATGGATAGGGAGGCCTGGCGTGCTGCAATTCATGGGGTCGCAAAGAGTCGGACACGACTGAGCGACTGATCTGATTTGATCTGATTGTTTTCAGCTTCTCCATTTTACAAGGTTCCCATCGTTATGGTTCCCATGAAATGGGAGGATATGGGTCATGGAGGGGTGGAAACCATTTCTGCCCTTTTAAAAATTTCACCCAACATCTGTGTAGAAAGTCCTCGATCTCAGACAAAGGAATCAGCTCTGTGTATGTGTGTCCACTTGTGTTTTAGCTTTAGCCCAATTAAATGCATATTCTGATGCTCCTGGTTAAGGTTGAGAGAATTCTTCCTCCCTTTGGAATGTCCTCTTTTCCTTTTTTCTCTCTTCTCTAAAACTGTGAACTGCTTCATCACAGAAACTGTCTTCTCCCCCAGCTTGTAACACAGTGCATGACAAAAAGAAACACTTATTAAACACTTACAGAAAAAATGAAGAGAAGAAATCCAGGGTCCAGAAAGAAACCCATTCAAAAGCTTAACGATTAAAAAAAAAATGAATTTTCCTAATGTAATCCATTTTATAACTAAGATTTGCATTTCAATGTCTTCTGAGATTATTTTGATTTCCCCTCCCCCTTTCTTTTTTCATTTGGAAAGTTGTCATCTCCTTTCCCTAAATTTGTTCAGACAGTTGGCTCAGGCAGTTAAGAATCTGCTTGCAGTGCGGGAGACCTGAGTCTGGAAGACCCCCTGGAGAAGGGAATGGCATCCCATTCCAGTAATCTTACCTGGAGAATTCCATGGACAGACGAGCCTTCTGGGCTCCAGTCCATAAGGTCAAAAAATGTTGGCATGACTAGCTACTAACACTTTCACTTCTCTTTTTTCATTTGGAAAGTTGTCATCTCCTTTTCCTACATAGGTTTAGAACTCTCAGATTGGGTCAGTAAATTAGAAGTGTTGCTGGGTGTCTAAGATCTGTTACACACCTGCAGGGATAATGTGGAAGTGGAGAGAGTTAGGCTTTAGAGTTGGAATCCTAGATCTGCTGTTTAACTTGCTATGAGATCCTGAACTAATCACTTAATCCAGCTGTGCCTCCATTTCTATAAGTAGATAGCTTAGAGGGTCCCCAGAGGAAGAGAGCCAGGAATGGTTTTCTTCACATAAGAGAAGCTATTTTGGCCTAAGCCATTTTGGAATCTAAGCCTGTTCACAATGGTCACCCTTGGACAGGTCTCAGAAAGCACTGATCTTAAGGGAACAAAGGAAAGCCGGAACAGAGCAAAGACAGTGCAATGATACAGTGGAGTCCTATTTCCTCCTCAAGGGATATACTATACATAATAATACATCTTTGAGTTCTGCAAGAACTAAGCCCCACCCCACATCCCCACCCCCAGGTAGAGGACTGAGTGATGGTATTAACTCTCCTGACTTCAATCAATCAAGACTTGGACTCTGCCAACCTTGGCCCCAATTTTATGGTGAATTCTCTGCTCAAGCCCTTTTGTGAATATGCAGGTACCCTTAGCTTAAAACTTCCCCAATTTTGCTGTTTGGGGAGACATTATTTGGGAAATATCCCTGGAAGTCTCCTTACTTGCTGCAAGTGACAATAAATCCTTCCTTTTCCTGATCTTTGGCTTGTTTATGTCTATTAACTTGACACTCAATGAGATACGAACCCTATTTTTGGGTAACATTTTTCTCATTTCTAAAATGAGAATAACTGTTGCCTTATTGCGTGGTTAGAGTCAAACTAGACCCTGCAGTAGGTCTATGGTGACTCCATTTAAAGTATAAAAACTTCTCCCCACCCCAGTCCCTTTCTCTATTTTATTTTTCTTCACTTCAGTTATCTGATATAATTGACTCACTCATTTTTGTCCATTGGCTATCTTTCCTCACCAAAATGTAAATTCCAGAAGGGCAGAAAAGGATGTAACTTGAGAAGAGGAAATCTCTTGGAACCAAGCCTGATGGGAATTCTGCTCAGATTTCTGAGTCTCGCTCAGGCTTCCAGCCTGCCTCTGGGTCACATTGGATTGCAGTCCCCAAGGAGGAAAAAGCCTTGACACACTCCAGGACCTCATCTAGTCCTTCTAGAATAAAGGTTCTCCAAGTAGAGTCCACATATCCGTTGGGGATCCCCAAGACCATTTCAGTGGGTTCACAACATCTAACCAATTGTAATAATAATAATACTGAGGTTTTATATGCCTTTTTACTGTATAAACATTTGCACTGATAGAGCAAAAGCAACAGCTTGCTTTACAATGAATAAGGATGGTGCAACAAAGCGAACTAGTGGTTATTTTCTTTATAGTAAAATTAAAAGGAAATAAAATTCCAATTTCACTCAAGAATGCCCTTCGTAAAGCCACAGAAATCGTTCATTTTGAAGATCTTGACTCAGCAGCATGTGCTTTTTAATATTCTCTGTCACACGACAGCAGTTCAGGTAGAGCAGCATATATTCTGCAGTCCTGCCCAAGGGTGGTGGCTGTGTTAAGGAAAAGCACCTGCATGACTGAGCTGGGAGCTGGCTTAGATTTTTTTTTTTTTTTTTTGAGGGGGCGGGGGCATCATTTTTTTTCCTTGGAAAAACTGACAAACAATGGTTATTCAGACTTGGAGATCTGGCTTGTTCTCAAAAATGAAAGAAGTGAAACTCTCACTGCAAGAAAAACTGACCGTGTTTGTTGCCAGTGGTAAAATTTGACCTTTCAAGCCAAAACTGAATTTTGGAAAACTCGTATCTGGCATCTTGAGCTTCACAGCATTCCAATTCTTAACACTTTTTCTAGAGACCAGAATTGGTATTAATCACTGTGACTTTCTGGTAGTGGGTAATACAGTGTGCTGCCATTAGGAATGTTGCCATTGGTGTGAACTGCTAAACCAGTATTTTCAAATGACTAAAGCACTAAAAGAGGCTTTTAAAAAAGATTTTAAATGAAAAAAAAAAAGATTTTAAATGTAATGGAGTTTGGATTCATTGATATGGTTTCAGAGCCTACATTACAACATTCATCAAGAAAAATACCCCAAATTCTCTAAAAAGGCTATTTCAATACATTTTCCTTTACAACTAAACATCTGCATGAAGCTGAATTTTCTTCACATACTTCAACCTGAACAACATATCACAGCAGAATAAATGTAGAAGCAGATAGTAAATTTCAGCCATAAACCAGACATTAAAAAGACTTACAAAAATGCATAATGCTACACCTTTTTTTGCTTAAGAAAACAATCATTTTTCACAAAAATGTTTGTTAACATGTAATAGCTTTATTATTTTAAGCAAATAAATAAAATATTTTTAATTCCCTATTTTAATGTCTAATATGACAAATATTTATGTGTATATATATATATATATATATATAAAACTCACATAAACAAAAAGTTTTCTCAAAAATTTTTAAGAATGTAAAAAAGGGTCCTGAGGCCATGCTGTTTGAAACCACTGTTGCGGAAGATGTAGACATATGTCAGGAAGCATGACCTTTGGAACACACTGCTGTTTTTAGATTCTGGAATTTCCACTTATGAGCTGTTGACTTTTGCCTACTTATTTAAACTCTGTAATCCTCAGCTTCATCATGTGTTGAAGTAGGGATAAGAATACTTACTTTCCATTTTCTAAAGATAAGAATTTATGAGGAAATGCTTGAGAAGAAACCTGAAACGTAGTAAGCAATTTAAAGGTTCACCTCTTTTCTCCTTTTTCTTCTTTAGACCAAATAGAAAGAAGTATCAAGGTCAAGGTCACTCAGGCAATTCTTTCTGCATACATAAAAAGACCTGGATCTTTAAGAATAGCTGGCTCCACTAAGAGTGAGACAAAGGCAATCAAATTAGAAAACAAAAACAAAAAATTCATGGAGGCACCCAAACCATGGGCACACATGCTCCGCAGAACACTCAAAGATGGTCTCTGAGATCGGCTGAGTGATTTGCCCCTAATCTGGTTTTTCCAACCTCAGCCTGCCTTCAGATTGGAATGGCTTCTTGTTGAGTTTCTGTCTCAAACTGACCGAGTCTTTAACAAGCCCCAGCTTGCCTTTGGACATGACCCTTGATACGATCACTCCAACTTTCAGCAGCTTTGTCCACAGGTCCCCACTATGCTTGACCTACATACACTTCATAGAACACTCATCCCCGCTGGACCCCAGGCTCACACCACTCCAAACAGAACACTCTCCTGGAAGTCCCCCAGGCTGAGAGCACAAATCTCTATCTTTGTTTCAAATTAGAGCTTTAGTGCTGAGGAAGAAGGCCTTGTGCTGTGTATTCACAGGTGCTCATTCATGGGGATAAAAGCAAGAGGCTTCCAGGCAAGGCTTCAGCCTCCATTCAGTAAACCCCCCAAAATTCCATCAACAAAAGGGTCACATGCATAATTGTGAGTGTACCTTTAAAATAGCTTCATCAGTTGGTGAGGATCTTCTGGCTCCTCTTTACTCCCTGGGGTACAGGATTATTTTCATTTTCATAATCCAGAGGAATGCTCAAATGTATTAGCTTTTATTTTATTTTATTTTTTTAATGAAATTAGGATTTTATTTCTTATTGTATACACTATTTGGGTCACTTATACTTCTTCATGAAACTTTTTTTTTTTTTTTTAATCAAGAATCTCTTTTATTGATTATCAGAAACATTACAAACATCTAGTATGAGCAAATTGTAACATGATAGTGTTTAGTTTGAACAATTAATACATTTCAGATATAATATTATACATATTTCAATGCTATTCTCCCCAATCATCTCACCCTCTCCTGGTCCCAGAGTCCAAAAGTCTGGTCTATACATCAGTGTCTCTTTTGTTGTCTCGTAAATAGGGTTATTTTTTACCATCTTTCTAAATTCCATATATATGCGTTAGTATACTGTATTTGTGTTTTTGTTTCTGGCTTACTTCACTCTGTATAATAGGCTCCAGTTCCATCCACCTCCTTAGAACTGATTCAAATGTATTCTTTTTAATGGCTGAGTAATATTCCATTGTGTATATGTACCACAGCTTGCTTATCCATTCATCTGTTGATGGACATCTAGGTTGCTTCCACGTTCTGGCTATTGCAAACAGTGCTGCTATGAACACTGGGGTACAGGTGTCTCTTTCAATTCTGGTTTTCTCAGTGTATATGCCCAGCAGTGGGATTGCTGGATCATAAGGCAGTTCAATTCACAGTTTTTTGAGGAATCTCCATACTGTTCTCCAAAGTGGCTGTACTAGTTTGCATTCCCACCAACAGTGCAAGAGGGTTCCCTTCTCTCCGCACCCTCTCCAGCATTTATTGCTTGTGGACTTTTGGATAGCAGCCATTCTGATTGGCGTGAAATGGTATCTCATAGTGGTTTTGATTTGCATTTCTCTGCTAATGAGTGATGTTGAGCATCTTTTCATGTGTTTGTTAGCCATCTGTATGTCTTCTTTGGAGAAATGTCTATTGAGTTCTTTGGCCCATTTTTTGATTGGGTCATTTATTTTTCTGGAATTGAGCTGTAGAAGTTGCTTGTATATTTTTTTGAGATTAGTTGTTTGTCAGTTGCTTCATTTGCTATTATTTTCTCCCATTCTGAAGGCTGTCTTTTCACCTTGCTTATAGTTTCCTTTGTTGTGCAAAAGCTTTTTAAGTTTGATTAGGTCCCATTTGTTCATTTTTGATTTTATTTCCAATATTCTGGGAGGTGGGTCACAGAGGATCCTGCTGTGATGTAAGTCAGAGAGTGTTTTGCCTATGTTTTCCTCTAGGAGTTTTATGGTTTCTGGTCTTACATTTAGCTCTTTAATCCATTTTGAGTTTATTTTTGTGTATGGTGTTAGAAAGTGTTCTAGTTTCATTCATATGGAGGGGTCTTGTTTTTGTATCCATTCAGCCAGTCTCTGTCTTTTGGTTGGGGCATTCAACCCATTTACATTTAAGGTAATTAATGATAAATATGATCCCGTTGCCATTTACTTTGTTGTTTTGGGTTTGAATTTATATATCCTTTTTGTGTTTCCTGTCTAGAGAATGTCCTTTAGTATTTGTTGGAGAGCTGGTTTGGTGGTGCTGAATTCTCTCAGCTTTTGCTTGTCTGTAAAGGTTTTGATTTCTCCTTCATATTTGAATGAGATCCTTGCTGGGTACAATAATCTGGGCTGTAGGTTCTTTTCTTTCATCACTTTAAGTATGTCTTGCCATTCCCTCCTGGCTTGGAGAGTTTCTATTGAAAGATCAGCTGTTATCCTTATGGGAATTCCCTTGTGTGTTATTTGTTGTTTTTCCCTTGCTGCTTTTAATATTTGTTCTTTGTGTTTGATCTTTGTTAATTTGATTAATATGTGTCTTGGGGTGTTTCGTCTTGGGTTTATCCAATTTGGGACTCTCTGGGTTTCTTGGACTTGAGTGATTATTTCCTTCCCCATTTTAGGGAAGTTTTCAACTATTATCTCCTCTAGTATCTTCTCATGGTCTTTCTTTTTGTCTTCTTCTTCTGGGACTCCTATGATTCGAATATTGTAACGTTTAATATTGTCCTGGAGGTCTCTGAGATTGTCCTCATTTCTTTTAATTCGTTTTTCTTTTTTCTCCTCTGATTCCTTTAATTCTGCCATTCTATCTTCTAATTCGCTAATTCTATCTTCTGCCTCTGTTATTCTACTATTTGTTGCCTCCAGAGTGTTTTGGATCTCATTTATTGCATTATTCATTATATGTTGATTCTTTTTTATTTCTTCTAGGTCCTTGTTAAATCTTTCTTGCATCTTCTCAATGCTTTTCTCCAGACTATTTATCCATGATTCCATTTTGCTTTCCAGATTTTGGATTAATTTCACTATCATTATTCGGAATTCTTTATCAGGTAGGTTCGCTATTTCTTCCTCTTTTGTTTGGTTTGGTGGGCTTTTATCCTGTTCCTTTACCTGCTGGGAATTCTTCTGTCTTTTCATCTTGTTTAAATTGCTAAGTTTGGGGTGTCTTTACTGTATTCTGGTAGTCTGTGGAGTTCTCTTTATTGTAGCGTTTCTGCACTATATGTGGGTTTGTACTGGTGGCTTGTCGAGGTTTCTTGTTTATGGAAGCTTGTATCGGTGTTCTGGTGGGTGGAGCTGGATTTCTTTTCTCTGGGGTGCAGTGGAGTGTCTAGTAGTGAGTTATGAGATGTCTATGCTTTTGGGGTCGCTTTGTGTAGCCTGTGTATTGGAGCTCAGGCTGTGTTCTTGTTTTTCTGGAGAATTTGCTTGGTATGTCTTGTTGTGGAACTTGCTGGTCTTTGTGTGATGCTTGGTTTCAGAGTAGGTATGGAGGCTTTTAATGAGCTCCTGTCAATTAGTGTTTCGTGGGATCAGGGTATGGACTTAAGCCTCCTGGTTCCAGTTATTGGTCTTATTTTTACAGTAGTCTCAAAAACTTCTTCTTCTATAATGCATTCCACAACTGGACTGCTCAGAGATGTTCACGGAATTATACATAGAAGGAAAAAGGGAGGAAGGAGACAGAGGTGGTCAGGAGGATAAAAGGAGGGAGTGTGAAGGAGAGAGACAGATCTCCTTTAGAAGGCAGTGAGTGGCTTTTCTGGGTGTCCGACGTCCTCCGCCAGCACTCCGAAGCTGTTTGTGGTATTTACTCGGCGCCCAGATGTCCCATTGATGAATTTGTGGAGGAGAAAGCGTATTCCCCGTCCTAATCCTTCGCCATCTTAACCGGAAGCCTGTATTAGCTTTTAAATACTGATTCAGGGTCTCTTGGAAATGTTTTTTCCAAAGCTGCAAGGCCAGTCTGGATTCCAGACATTTTACACTTGATCAAATGGAGTGAATTGCTACCCTGGGAATATTTAATGTGTCTGCTTGTTCACTATGGAAGTAAATGAGCTTTAACTTTCAAAATGGAGAGGGCATGTGCATAGGACTAAAAGTAGTTATGGAGGAGAGTGAGAAATTGTGGAAGAGGGAAGGAGAGAAAAGGCCAGAGGGAAGGGATGACTATTAATCAAGGAACGTAGTCAAGAGATTTATCAGGCTTTTAAAACGTCACTCTGTTGGTGAATTTTTGGTTGTCACATATTCACTACTATACAGAAGCTCTTAGTACTGCAACTTTACATGACCAGGGTAGCTTGCCTTTTTTGCATCGTACCAAACTTTGACAATTTCTAGTGCAAAGTTGTCTGAAAGGATGTCTCTGAGATAAGTTTCAGACTTTCTAGTCATAGACTCTTATGTGGTCTGCTGTCAGCCCTCGTGATCATTTGACTTCTCATGCCTTGGTTGTCTCATCTATGATATTAGAGTAATGTAGATACCCCTCTGCAGTCAACCCTGCTAGTTGTGGTTATCAAAAAATATCAATGACTGCCATTTCGAAGTCAAAAACTTCCAGGGTGATGGCTTAGAAAACAGTGTTGTCCAATTTCAGCACAAGAAATCGTCAGGGCCCAGACAGAATGCCAAATCTTATCCCTGCCTCTTGAGCTCCTCTCTAGGTCTCCTGCACAGTCTGGTAGCTTAGCTCAGTAGCTGTCAAATCCTTAAGATTTTCCTCTCTTAAAAAAACATATTCTAAGAAGTTTGGAATTGATGTGTACTCACTGCCATGTTTAAAATATATAACCAAAAAGGACCTATTGCAAAAAAATAAAATATAATAAAATAAAATAACAAAATATGTATTCTTTACTCTTTGTATCTGAAAAATCACCCCCACATTTTTCTTAATAAGAGCTGCCTCTGGAAACTGCTTCCCAAGACTGCTTCACTTCAATGATGACATCTTTATTTATTTATTTATTTTTATTTTTTGCTGTGCCATGCTCCGTGTGGGATCTCAGTTCCCTGACCAGGGTTGATACCCATGCCTCTGCAGTGGAATCCCTGAGTCTTAACCAGTGGACTGCCAGGGAAGTCTCTCATTGATGGCATCTGAATCTAATCCTGTTTTCAGAAACCTGGGTGTCATCCTGGACTCTTAGAACTCTCTCATCTCCCAGCACCTAGCATAGTATCCAGCACACAATAAGCTTACCTGTTCTCTCTCTTTTTCTCTCTCTCCATACACACACACACACACACACACACACACACCCCTTAAGTTCTATCTTCCTCAAGATTTTGCCTTACTTTACTATCTTCCTCTCCCCTTGACTATATTTTTGTAACCAATACCACTTTTCTCTGAGTGTGTCGGTCTTTTCCCAAACCCACGTATCTCTTAAGTACTGGTCCTACGTTCACATGTGGCCCCTGAAGATGTCTTATCCACAGAAAACAGACTCTTCTGCTTTTGAAAAAGTCTGATTCTCAAAAGTATGGTGTCCCATAGATAAGATTCTTTAAATTCCTCATTAGCTCTTGGGTTTTCCTAATTTCTTGAATTTTTCCTCAACGTCCAACTAAGAAAAATGCTTAACTTCCTATTTAAGAGAGACACTCATTTAAAATATCTGCTCATTGATTAAATGCTTCAAGGCTTCTATGGTGAGAATTCTGATTCCAACTCTTTGATCAGGGTTTCCTTATACTTCACTGAGAATCCTAGGCCAGGAGGAACCTTGCCTGGGGGAAGGGGATGGTACTTTTGAACAGCTTACGCTAGCATTAGGGACCACAGTGAATCCATCTTTGTATATTCACCCTGTATATTCCTACTTTTCAGTCTAGTATAAGAAATTGACTTAAGTATTCAGTTGGTAAAGTTCACAGTCAGGTGCCTTTGAGAATCTGTGGATAAAGCACAGGAATTCTAAAAACTCACACTTGTTGCGTCTTCCTTGTTAGTTTCAGATGCCAGTAAATGTGTCAGATTGCCCTTTCATGCGGGGCAGGGTGAGCTCCCTAAACAGCACTTTGATCCCTCCCTACTAGCTGAGAGAAGTAGAAATAGAAAAGGAGAACTAGGATAGTGATTTCAAATAATTTGAATTAAAGATCTGCTTCTGATACTTGCTGCCTGACTTTAGGCAAATTGCTTAATTTCTCTGTGTCTCAGTTTCTCCATATGGGATTAAGGATATCTTCATCACATAAGAGGCAGTAATGCCTACTATTATTAATATCATTCTCAGCATTAACAACAATGATAATTGCAGCAACACCTTGAATAGCCAATGTCATTGTATGACATTAGCAATCTGCACTGAAATCGAGAGCCTCCACTCATGCGGCAGCACAGTACAAATTCTGGGGGAAACGTAGCTACTTTATCTATAGCTTCAATGCAATCCCAATCAAAATCCCAACAAGTAATTGCAGATATTGACAAACTGATTCTAAACTTATATAGAAAGATGAAAAGTCCACAATAACCAGCACAATATTGAAGGAGAAGAACAAAGTTGGAGGACTGACACTATCTGACTTCAAGACTTACTATAAAGCTACAATAATCAAGATAGTGTGGTATTGGTGAAAGTATAGACAAATAGATGAATATAACACCATAGATAGCCAAAAAACTGATCCATATAAATATAGTCGACTGATCTTTGACAAGTACTTTTGCCTGGAAAATCTCATGGATGGAGGAGCCTGGTGGGCTGCAGTCCATGTCACTGAGGGTCAGACACAACTGAGAGACTTCCCTTTCACTTTTTACTTTCATACATTGGAGAAGGAAATGGCAACCCACTCCAGTACTCTTGGCTGGAGAATCCCAGGGATGGGGGAGTCTGGTGGGCTGCCATCTCTGGGGTCGCACAGAGTCAGACACGACTCAAGCGACTTAGCAGCAGCAGCAGATCTTTGACAAAGGAGCAAGGGCAACACAATGGAGCAAAGCAGTCCATTCATTGGTGGTGCTGTAACAGCTGGATGTCCACATGCAACAGTGTGAGTCCAGACACAGACCTGACACTTGCTCAAGATTAGTTCAAAATGGATCACAGGTCAAAATGGAAAACATGAGACTGTCAAACACCTACAAGATTACATAGGAGAAAATCTAGATGCGCTTGGGTTTGGCAATGAATTTTCAAATATAACATCAAAGTTAAAATTCATGAAAGAAATAATCAATAAATTGAACTTTATTAAAAATGAAACACCTGCTCTGCAAGAGACTGTCAAGAGATTGAGAAGACAAACTACTGACTGGGAGAAAATATCTACAAGAGACTCATTGATTTTGGACTATTGTCCAAAATACATTTTTAAAAAACTCTTGAAATTCAACAATATGTAGACAAACAACTCGATTAAAAATTGGCCAAAGATTTTAACAGACACCTCACCAAAGAAGATATACAGATGGCAAATAAACATATAAAATGATGTTGCACATCATATGCCATCAAATAAATACAAATCAAAACCACAGTGAGAGACTGTTAGAATGACCAAAATCTGGAACACAGTTAGTGGAACACTGACAATATCAAATGTTGACAAGAGGCAAGAGGATCGCTCATTCATTGCTAGTGGGAATGCAAAACTGTCTGAAGAAACTGTTGAAGACAGTTTGATGGGTCCTTAGAAAACTAAACATTCTCTTACAATAAATAAGGTCCAGAAATGGCACTATTTGGATCCTTGGTTTTACCCAAACATATTGAACATGTATGACTGTTCAAATACTTGCACATGGATGTTTATAGCAGCTTTATTCACAACTTCCAGAACTTGGAAGTAATCAAGGTGTATTTCAGTAGGTGACTGTATAAATAAACTGTGGTACATCCAGACAATGAAGTATATTCAATGCTAAAAAGAAATGGGGTTTCCCAAGTGGCGCTAGTGGTAAAGAACCCGCCTGTCAATACTAGGAGACAGAAGAGATGTGGGTTCCATCCCTGGATCAGGAAGACCCCCTGGAGGGGGAAAGGCAACCCACTTCAGTATTCTTGCCTGGAGAATCCCCTGGACAGAGGATCATGAGCTCTCAGGTCATGAAAAAGCATGGAGGAAACTTAAATGCATTTTATTAAGTGAAAGATGCCAACCTGAATAGGCTGCATATTGTATGATACCACCCATAAGATATTTTGGAAAAGGCAAAACTATGGAGACAGTAAAAAGATCAGTGGTTTCCAGGGATTGGGGGTGGTGACATGTGAATAGACAGAGCACAGAGAATTTTAAGGCAGTAAAACTACTCTCTGTGATATCATAATGATGGATACATGTGATCATACATTTGTGCAGAGTTAGAAGAATTGATGCTTTTGAACTGTGGTGTTGGAGAAGACTCTTGAGAGTCCCTTGGACTGCAAGATCCAACCAGTCCATTCTGAAGGAGATCAGCCCTGGAATTTCTTTGGAAGGAATGATGCTAAAGCTGAAACTCCAGTATTTTGGCTACCTCATGCGAAGAGTTGACTCATTGGAAAAGACTCTGATGCTGGGAGGGATTGGGTGCAGGAGGAGAAGGGGACGACAGAGGATGAGATGGCTGGATGGCATCACTGACTCGATGGATGTGCGTCTGAGTGACCTCCGGGAGTTGGTGATGGACAGGGAGGCCTGGCGTGCTGCGGTTCATGGGGTCGCAAAGAGTCGGACACGACTGAGCGACTGATCTGATCTGATCTGATCGAATGTACAACATCAACAGTGAATCATAATGTAAACTATGGACTTTGGGTGACTATACTGTACAAATGTACCACCCTGGTGAAGATGTTCATAATGTGAGAGGCTGTGCAGAGGCTATATGAGAAACAGCAATACTTCTGGTGTTCTCATGAATCTTAAACTGCTCTGAAAAAAAGTCAATTATTAAAAAAAATTCAAGTTAATAAAGAATAAATAAGTGAAAATAGCTATGTGGACTTATTTTCCCATTATAGGAATGCTAAATATTCATTATAAAACTTTTTCAAATATTTCAGTATAAAAAATAGTAAAAATTGTCTTGAAATCTTATACAGATAAACACTATTAACTCATGCGTTCCTGTTAAAATGGCACAAATGCTGCTGAGTTGACAAGCCATGTTTCTTTTCCAAGCTTATCTTCCAGATCGTGTAGAATTGGGAGAGGGAGAGATGCTTGTAACATGCAGCAAAGACGAGGATTTGGTGTCAAGTTATTCTGAAAGTGAAAGTCACTCAGTCATGCTCTTTGCAACCCCATGGACTATACATTCCATGGAATTCTCCAGGCCAGAATACTGGAGTGGGTAGCCATTCCCTTCTCCAGGGTATCTTCCCAACCCAGGGATTTAACCCAAGCCTCCAGCATTGCAGGTGGATTCTTTCCCAGCTGAGCCACCAGGGAAGCCACCAAGTTATTCTAGAATAGACTAAAAATTATACAGTTAAGCAATGGCACCCCACTCCAGTACTCTTGCCTGGAAAATCCCATGGATGGTGGAGCCTGGTAGGCTGCAGTCCATAGGGTCGCTGAGTGTCGGATACAACTGAGCGACTTCACTTTCACATTTCACTTTCATGCATTGGAGAAGGAAATGGCAACCCACTCCAGTGTTCTTGCTTGCAGAATCCCAGGGATGGGAGAGCCTGGTGGGCTGCCATCTATGGGGTGACACAGAGTCAGACACTACTGAAGTGACTTAGCAGCAGTAACCTTGTTCAATGGGAAATTAATCCAGTTGTAATTTTCTGAAGTAGGATATTTTGTTTTTATTTTCCTGGGAGGAAAAATTTGGCATTTCATTCATGTAGGAGAAAAAAAAAAAAGGAACACTACTGTATTTATCATTTTGGATAAAAAACAGTCCAATGTACATAAGTCACAGCTACAAGGATAGGAATCAGATCAGATCAGTCGCTCAGTCGTGTCCGACTCTTTGCGACCCCATGAACCGCAGCACGCCAGGCCTCCCTGTCCATCACCAGCTCCCGGAGGTCACCCAGACTCATACCCATCAAGTCAGTGATGCCATCCAGCCATCTCATCCTCTGTTGTCCCCTTCTCCTCCTGCCCTCAATCCCTCCCAGCATCAGAGTCTTCTCCAATGAGTCAACTCTTCACATGAGGTGGCCAAAATACTGGAGTTTCAGCTTTAGCATCATTCCTTCTAAAGAAATTCCAGGATTGATCTCCTTCAGAATGGACTGGTTGGATCTTCTTGCAGTCCAAGGGACTCTCAAGAGTCTTCTCCAACACCACAGTTCAAAAGCATCAATTCTTCGGCGCTCAGCCTTCTTCACAGTCCAGCTCTCACATCCATATATGACCACAGGAAAGACCATAGCCTTGACTAGGCAAACCTTTGTTGGTAAAGTAATGTCTCTGCTTTTGAATATGCTATCTAGGTTGGTCATAACTTTCCTTCCAAGGAGTAAGCGTCTTTTAATTTCATGACTGCAGTCACCATCTGCAGTGATTTTGGAGCCCAGAAAAATAAAGTCTGACACTGTTTCCACTGTTTCCCCATCTATTTCCCATGAAGTGATGGGACCAGATGCCATGATCTTCGTTTTCTGAATGTTGAGCTTTAAGCCAACCTTTTCACTCTCCACTTTCACTTTCATCAAGAGGCTTTTTAGCCCCTCTTCACTTTCTGCCATAAGAGTCATGTCATCTGCATATCTGAGGTTATTGATATTTCTCCTGGCAATCTTGATTCCAACTTGTGTTTCTTCCAGTCCAGCATTTCTCATGATGTACTCTGCATATAAGTTAAACAAACATGGTGACAATATGCAGCCTTGATGCACTCCTTTTCCTATTTGGAACCAGTCTGTTGTTCCATGACCAGTTCTAACTGTTGCTTCCTGACCTACATACAGATTTCTCAAGAGGCAGATCAGGTGGTCTGGTATTCCCATCTCTTTCAGAATTTTCCATAGTTTATTGTGATCTACACAGTCAAAGGCTTTGGCATAGTCAATAAAGCAGAAATAGATGTTTTTCTGGAACTCTCTTGCTTTTTCCATGATCCAGCAGATGTTTGCAATTTGATCTCTGGTTCCTCTGCCTTTTCTAAAACCAGCTTGAACATCAGGAAGTTCACGGTTCACATATTGCTGAAGCCTGGCTTGGAGAATTTTGAGCATTACTTTACTAGCGTGTGAGATGAGTGCAATTGTTCGGTAGTTTGAGCATTCTTTGGCATTGCCTTTCTTTGGGATTGGGATGAAAACTGACCTTTTCCAATCTTGTGGCCACTGCTGAGTTTTCCAAATTTGCTGGCATATTGAGTGCAGCACTTTCACAGCATCATCTTTCAGGACTTGGAATAGTTCCACTGGAATTCCATCACCTCCACTAGCTTTGTTCGTAGTGATGCTTTCTAAGGCCCATTTGACTTCACATTCCAAGATGTCTGGCTCTAGGTCAGTGATCACATCATCATGATTATCTGGGTCTTGAAACTCTTTTTTGTACAGTTCTTCTGTGTATTCCTGCCACCTCTTCTTAATATCTTCTGCTTCTGTTAGGTCCACACCATCTCTGTCCTTTATCGTGCCCATCTTTGCATGAAATGTTCCTTTCGTATCTCTGATTTTCTTGAAGAGATCCCTAGTCTTTCCCATTCTGTTGTTTTCCTCTATTTCTTTGCATTGATCACTAAGGAAGGCTTTCTTATCTCTTCTTGCTATTCTTTGGAACTCTGCATTTAGATGTTTATATCTTTCCTTTTCTCCTTTGCTTTTCGCTTCTCTTCTTCTCACAGCTATTTGTAAGGCCTCCCCAGACAGCCATTTTGCTTTTTTGCATTTCTTTTCCATGGGGATTGTCTTGATCCCTGTCTCCTGTACAATGTCATGAACCTCATTCCATAGTTCATCAGGCACTCTATCTATCAGATCTAGGCCCTTAAATCTATTTCTCACTTCCACTGTATAATCATAAGGGATTTGATTTAGGTCATACCTGAATGGTCTAGTGGTTTTCCCTACTTTCTTCAATTTCAGTCTGAATTTGGCAATAAGGAGTTCATGGTCTGAGCCACAGTCAGCTCCTGGTCTTGTTTTTGCTGATTGTATAGAGCTTCTCCATCTTTGGCTGCAAAGAATATAATCGATCTGATTTTGGTGTTGACCATCTGGTGATGTCCATGTATAGAGTCTTCTCTTGTGTTGTTGGAAGAGGGTATTTGCTTTGACCAGTGCATTTTCTTGGCAAAACTCTGTTAGTCTTTGCCCTGCTTCATTCCGTGTTCCAAGGCCAAATTTGCCTGTTACTCCAGGTGTTTCTTGACTTCCTACTTTTGCATTCCAGACAAGGGACCACTCCCTTGTCTAACTCAATGAAATTAAGCCATGCCCGAGGGGCAACCTGGGATGGGCGGGTCATGGTGGAGAGAGATGACAGGGTGTGGTCCGCTGGAGAAGGGAATGGCAAACCACTTCAGTATTCTTGCCTTGAGAACCCCATGAACAGTATGAAAAGACAAAATGATAGGATACTGAAAGAGAAACTCCCCAGGTCAGTAGAGGCCCAATATGCTACTGGAGATCAGTGGAGAAATAGCTCCAGAAAGAATGAAGGGATGGAGCCAAAACAAAAAGAATACCCAGCTGTGGATGTGTCTGGTGATAGAAGCAAAGTCCGATGCTGTAAAGAGCAATACTGCATAGGAACCTGGAATGTCAGGTCCATGAATCAAGGCAAATTGGAAGTGGTCAAACAAGAGATGGCAAGAGTGAATGTTGACATTCTAGGAATTAGCGAAGTAAAATGGACTGGAATGGGTGAATTTAACTCAGATGACCATTATATCTACCACTGTGGGCAGGAATCCCTCAGAAGAAATGGAGTGGCCATCATAGTCAACAAAAGAGTCCGAAATGCAGTACTTGGATGCAATCTCAAAAATGACAGAATGATCTCTGTTTGTCCAAGGCAAACCATTCAATGTCACAGTAATCCAAATCTATGCCCCAACCAGTAATGCCGAAGGATAGGAATAAACAACTGTTAATCTTAACAGTCCTGCTTCAAAAATCTCCTGGAAAGCTCAGAAAATGTCAACGCAAATTAAGTATCAACCGCAGGAGTCTGTTAGGTTAAGCCCTTAGAATTAGCAAATATTTAATTACTTCCTGAAGTAACATTTCTTCTTAACCTGTAACACAAACAACAGTGAGAACTAGTTCAAGTTAAACAGACTTGGATCATTATCAGATTATACTGCTCCAGAGCTCCAGATAAATGAACCTATTTAATTTCATGTGCAGACTTACTTTGTGTTTTTGTGCGTTTTTTTTAACAATTCTTTTTTTTTTTTTTTTGGTTGTTTTTGTTTTTTGTAGGCTCTTTCTAGTTGTGGTACCTGTGGGCTTCTCTTGTGGTATTAGGGCTTTCTAGTCATGGGATGAGGGCTTAATTGCCCCAAGACAGGTGGAATCTTTCCTGACCGAGGTTCAAACCCTCATTCCCTTCATGGGAAGGCCGATTCTCAACCACTGGACCACCAAGGAAGACTCTTACAGAGTTAGTTTGATCAAAGAATAGGATGGCATTTGAGAAGTAACTAAGAGACTTAAAAAGAAGATAGAGGACATATACTGATAGGATACTGACTTCTTGTAATCTGCCCTATGGCATTTTAAAATTTGATTACTGACTACTTTGCCTGTAAAATGAGCTCACTATCCTTTATAGTTTGTATGAAAGCAAAAGTAAGAGCTAAGATTTTTGTTCTTCCTTTCTCTTTACTGTTTTCCTACGCCTCTCCCCATGTCCCAATGGTTAATTCCTTTTTTTTTTCTTTTTTTGATCACTACGGAATAGAATGTATTTTTTTATTATTAAATTTTAAAACATATTTCCTACCTACTCTGCATAATTTTTCTTTTTTTGCCTATTTTGAGCTGGCTAGAGTCAAGGTTTTGTTCCCCTAACTTAGTAAGTATTGTCAGAAAAATTATCTGAATTTAAAAATAGATAAAAGAGAATAGTAGGTAGGTTTCTCTTTTTTTTTTCCATTGCAGTTCTAAGATTGGTTTTCTATTGGCTGATTTAATTTATATCTTTACAAGGACAGAGATCAACTTGTAAATTTTGGCTGAGTAGAGATGTAAATAATTTCTCTTTGTTGTTGCTGCTGCTGCTAAGTCGCTTCAGTTGTGTCCGACTCTGTGCAACCCCATAGACGATAGCCCACCAGGCTCTGCCGTCCCTGGGATTCTCCAGGCAAGAACACTGGGGTGGGTTGCTATTTCCTTCTCCATTGCGTGAAAGTGAAAAGTGAAAGTGAAGTCGCTGAGTCGTGTCGGACTCGTAGCCACCCCGTGGACTGCAGCCTACCAGGCTCCTCCATCCAGGGGACTTTCCAGGCAAGAGTACTGGAGTGGGTGCCACTGCCTTCTCCAAATTTCTCTCTAGTGGAATAGATATTCCCAAACATTACATTTAAACTGAACATTAACCAGCTTTATATCTAACCCAGTAACTTATTAAATCACCTATGCATAAGCATACATAGCTTTCTAAATGCCCTTTGGACCAGTTTTAATATCTTACTGGTTCCCTCATTCATTAGTCAGTTAAGCTGACATCTTCATTTTATAGTTGTATGAGAGTCATGTTTTTCAACCCTTTGAATATTATTCTTTGAATGATTGCATTCTCTGGGCTTCCCTGGTGGCTCAGAGAATAAAGAGTCAGCCTGCAACGTGGGAGACCTGGATTCCATCCCTGGGTTGGGAAACTTCCCTGGGGAAGGGAACGGCTACCCACTCCAGTATTCTTGCCTAGAGAATTCCAGGGACAGAGGAGCCAAGTGGGTTATAGTCCATGGAGTCGCAGTAGGATACTGAGGGACTTTCACTTTCACGTCACTTGCATTCTCTAGAGAAAAGTTTGGCAACTGTTTTACCTTGCTTTTCCCCCCTCAAATTTTAACATTGATTTTCAACAATGATTCAAAGGTATTTAACGTATCTTCAAAATAGGCCACAAGTTGACATTTTGTTTCTTACCTATTAGCATGTCACATTCAGACTAGCATCTAGGGAAGAATAATAATTCTTAGGTAGTCCACCAGTAATTGTACCTTCTTTTTAACCTATTTAGTTATGTTATCTTTCAAACACACATGGGGAGGATAATAATATCTGCTATCACCATCAATGCAATATGCTGTAGTGATGAGAGTGTGGGATCTGGACTCCAACTCAGCTATACTATTTAGTATCCCTAGGATCCTGAACAAAAATTACTTAAGTTCTTCGGGCCTCATTTGCTGTATCAAGAAACAGGGCCAGTAATGATATCATCTCATAGGGTTATTGCAAATATTAGGGGAGATCATGATGTAAAATGCCTAAAATAATACTTAGCATATAATAAACAATAAATGTTAGCTATTACTAACATTTAATGTTACTAAATGTTACTATTATCATACCCACTAGTGGCGTCAACTTGAAGCTAATTACTAGAAATTATTTTACATACAATGGCTCCGTGGGAGAACTCAGTCAACACCCAGAAAGAAGATGCTTATTGTTCACGTCGCCTGGAGTCAGAGGCTCTGCTTTCACAGACTTTGGCCAGAAACAGGCCTCCTGTCTGGTTCATGGGTTGGCTTTGAATCTTTGCCAGGACTTTGAGGAAAACAGAAAACGGATTTGTAGCATTTATGAAACTAAGGCCTTATCTGAGTTCCCAGGGCTGGTTTGTCACATGGAAATGAGCTGTTCCGTTGCTTTATTCCCCTCAACCTCTGAGGATCTGGTTCAAGGCATTGCTGTTTCCACATGTTAAAACTTCGTGAGGATTCTCTAGTGTCTTTGCTTTCTTTGTAACTCAGGATGACATGCTTGTTTTAGCCAGCATTTCCAAGCATTGCATTGTCATTCCATCTTAGTGGGAAGAACAGTGAGCTTGACAACACATTCTGAAAGCTAAACTTTGAACTTTTTCATTTGTCTGGTAAATGGGTGGGTTTCTTTTTGTCTCCCAGATTTGTTTTTCGGTTTGGTTGTTTTGTTTCTCTGTTTGGAACCAGATAAGCTCTAAGATAGAAACAAAGACTCAGAAAATCTCTCCATTTAGGACTGTGGGATTGACCAGTGAGAAGGAAGGGAAGATTAACCAAAAAAGATTGTGCTCTGATTCCTAATGCAACCACGGGAAAAAATGTACCTCAATGTTTGCATGCATGCTCAGTCATGTCCGACTTTCTGCAACTCTGTGGACAGTAGCTGGCCAGACTCCTCTCTCCATGGGATTTCCTAGGCAAGAATGCTGGAGTGGGTTGATATTTCCTCCTCCAGGGGATCCTCCCGACCCAGGAATCAAACCTGTGTCTCTTGTGTCTCTTACATTGGCAGGTGGATTCTTTACTACTGAGCTGGCTGTGAAACCCATCTTAATTTGCTGCTGCTGTGGCTAAGTCGCTTCAGTCGTGTCTGACTCTGTGCGACCCCATAGATGGCAGCCCACCAGGCTCTCCCGTCCCTGGGATTCTCCAGGCAAGAACACTGGAGTGGGTTGCCATATCCTTCTCCAATGCATGAAAGTGAAAAGTGAAAGTGAAGTCGCTCAGTCGTGTCTGACTCTTAGTGACCCCGTGGACTGCAGCCCACCAGGCTCTTCCGTCCATGGGATTTTCCAGGCAAGAGTACTGGAGTGGGGTGCCATTGCCTCCTCCGATCTTAATGTTTACCTCTATTTAAATCCAATGTTCATCACTCTATCTGTCCCCCTCCCATCTCCCCATCAAAGTCTCCAAGAGGATGAATGAGATGACATAGCAGAAATTGCCTTGAACTCCTTTGGCCAACATGTGGATTGTGAATGTGAGAGACAGGCTATAGAAAGCACAAGGATAAGGTTCATATCTGAATTATCACTTTAAGAAGGAAAAAAGTTCACCAAGTGAACTGGGAGTACCCTGTGTGAAAGTCAGATTTATCCCACGATGACAATATACCCAGCAACAACAAACATTCCTGCATGTGCATAACACTAATTTAGTCCAGCTCGGCTTATACGTTGAAGACTTTGGTTTTATGGCTGTTGCTTCTTCAGATTCTGCCCTTCGTCTTTTCACCCAGCACAAGCAGCATCAGAAGCTTCTGCGGTAAAATGATCAACATGTTTCATATTTGGACCACTAGGAAGGCTTTGTAATTTCTTTAACCTGCTTTGACTTCAAAGCAAGTCAGGCAGTAAAGAGTCTGCCTACAATGCAGGAGACTCAGGTTCAATCCCTGGGTCGGGAAGATCCCCTGAAGAAGGAAATGGCAACCCGCTCTGGTATTCTTGCTTGGAAAATCCCATGGACAGAGGAGACTGGCAGGCTACAGTCTATAGGGTCGCAAAGAGTCGGACATGACTGAGTGACTAATACTTTCAGTGTTTCACTTTCAATCTGCTTTGATGTTAAAGCAACATATCAAGTTTGTTCTTATCAGACCTGAAATAATTCATTTCAACAGCATTTGTTTCACACCCAAATAATTATGACTTTTAAAATTGTTATGTGTTGTCACCTGTATGATTTTTTTTATGCCAATGTCACCTTGGGAGCAAAACTCACAATTTTATTATTTTATCCTAGTTGAAACATGGGACAATCTACCTTATGAAAATCTCAGGAGTGCATTTGAGCAGAAAGGTGAGATGGCTTTCACTAGGATGGTGTCTCGGAAGATACACTTGTATGACTGAAATGCACACCAATTTCTCTGAATATATCCTAGAATGGAAATCCACACAACCAGTGTTCAGTGGTAGATCAACTTCCCAATTGTGAAAATGGTGCTTTTTTAAAGGTGGTAAAATGTTTTGAAATAGTAACTGATTTTTGCTCCCCCGGCATTTCCTTCTTCCTCGTGGCTGGTCCCTGTCCTGTCAGCTCGGCATTTCTGCACACATGGCCTCAAGGCAGGTGTGAGAGGACAGAGGAAAGAGGAGTCACCTCAGGGCTTTTGAGTCACAACAGCCCAGGCCTTCTTGTAGCCAGAAAGAACAGCTGTGCACAAGCAACGGATCTGGAAGAATATTTGTTGAGGGAGTGCCTCAGCCTGGAGGCTTGACAGGCACTCTCTGGGCTGCAGGAAGGAGGGAAGTTGGAGCAGATGTGATGAGAGCTTAGGTGCTTTTAAAAGCCTCTCCTGCTCCACCCCTGACAAACCGGGCCTCCTGCAGGATGGTACTGGGAATTAGAAAAGACCTGTGCCCTTTCCTGGGTAGAACTCTAGAGAGGAAGCAAATCCAAGAGACTGTGATACGCCTGGACCAATGGAGCCAGAGCACCTCACCAAGTTCCCAGCATGGAGGTGGTCAACATGAAGGACCCGACAGGGGTGACCCTCAGTTACTGATGACCAAGCCCAGATGAGATGATGGATCATGTTGAAAACCTGTCGCAGCATGATCCACCGTCGCCCAGGCCTGCACTGCTTCCATGGAACTCAAAGTCCAGCTCCAGGAAATGGAGTCTGTGTGTGTTAGTCACTTAGTCACGTTTGACTGTTGGCAACCTCATAGACTATAGCCCGCCAGGCTCCTCTGTCCATGGAATTCTCCAGGCAAGAATATTGGAGTGGATTGCCATTTCCTTCTTCAGAGGATCTTCCTGACCCAGGGATCAAATTCAGGTCTCCTGCATTGCAGGCAGATTCTTTACCATCTGAGCTAAAGGAAAGGTAACACTGAATTTATTGTGACTTTTTTCTTGATACCTCAGCAGAATGAAATCTTTAAAAAGTTATATGGCATTCTATAAAATAAACATATTTCTTGAACACTAAGATGGTAGACTGAGCTCTGTAACTGGCCCAATTATATTTTAATCTTATCCTTTTTCATATGTACTCACATCCTTCTGTTGTACTGCTTTTATTCCGTCACGGAGAAGGCAATGGCACCCCACTCCAGTACTCTTGCCTGGAAAAATCCCATGGACGGAGGAGCCTGGTGGGCTGCAGTCCACGGGGTCACTAAGAGTCGGACACGACTGAGCGACTTCACTTTCACTTTTCACTTTCATGCATTGGAGAAGGAAATGGCAACCTACTCCAGTGTTCTTGCCTGGAGAATCCCAGGGACGGAGGAGCCTGGTGGGCTGCTGTCCATGGGGTTGCACAGAGTCGGACACGACTGAAGCGACTTAGCAGCAGCAGCAGCAGTGATTATAGGCGGAGAAGGCAATGGCACCCCACTCCAGTACTCTTGCCTGGAAAATCCATGGACAGAGGAGCCTGGTGGGCTGCTGTCTATGGGGTCGCACAGAGTCAGACATGACTGAGCGACTTCACTTTCACTTTCACTATCACTATTCTGTCAAGCACCATAGTCTCTCCTATTAAAATATGATGTCAGAGGAGAAATTGCTAGATCCTTATGCCAAGATATAAGTAGATGATAAAATTTAAAGTATTACCTCACCCAGAGATATCTGCACTTTGGCAAGGATTCAAAATTTAGGTCACAGGAGAAAGTCCATAGCTGTGCAATGCCGGGTTTCCATTAAAAGATGGGAAGATGGTTTCCTAGAAGGCTCTATCTCTTCCCAGAGTTCCAAGGTGACCCTGAATATTGCCTCCCACCTGTTAAATTCTTCTCAGAGAACAAAACCAGTGTTTCTCAGCATTTTTTTTTCATTATTAGTTCCCTAAGGAGCCACTGAGAAATATCAATAACCTCAGAAATGCAGATGACACTACCCTAATAGTAGAAAGTGAAGAGGAACTAAAGAGCCTTTGGATGAAAGTGCAAGAGGGGAGTGAAAAAAGTGGCTTAAAATTCAACATTCAGAAAACAAAGATCATGGCATCTGGTCCCATCACTTCATGGCAAACAGATGGGGAAACAATGGAAACAGTGACAGACTTTATTTTCTTGGGCTTCAAAATCACTGCAGATGGTGACTGCAGCCATGAAATTAAAAGACGGTTGCTCCTTGGAAGAAAAGCTATGACAAACCTAGACAGCATATTAAAAAGCAGAGGACCTTTTCCAATAAAGGTCCATCTAATCAAAGCTATGGTTTTTCCAGTGGTCATGTATGGATGTAAGAGTTGGACTATAAAGAAAGCTGAGCACCGAAGAATTGTTGCTTTTGAATTGTGGTTTTGGAGAAGACTTTTGAGAGTCCCTTGGACTGCAAGGAGATCAAACCTGTCAATCATAAAGGAAATCAGTCCTGAATATTCATTGGAAGGACTGATGCTGAAGCTGAAGCTACAATACATTGGCCACCTGATATGAAGACCTGACTCATTGGAAAAGACCCTGATGCTGGGAAAGATTGAAGGCAGGAGGAGAAGGGGATGACAGAGGATGAGATGGCTGGATGGCATCACTGACTCAATGGACATGAGTTTGAGCAAGCTCCAGAAGTTGGTGATGGACAGGGAAGCCTGGTGTGCTGCAGCCCATGGGGTTGCAAAGAGTCAGACATGACTGAGGGTCTGAACTGAACTGAAGGAGCCATTTTAGACACTTTTCCCTAATTTCCTCCATGAAAATTTCGTATTGCAGAAACACTAGAGTTATTCTTATTGCAGTATATGAATACCTGTGCTTTATATATAAAAAGGCTAAGAGTTACTTTGCTCCCCCCAAAATCAATTTTTGCTCTATTGGAGGATGTATAGGCTTTGTGGAAAATTCATGTTAAGAGTCAGCACAAGACTAGGTCCATAGAATCATAAGAAATGCAAAGGGCCTATTGCCCTCCCCATCGCCCCCGCCTCCAGCCTCATTCCCCAGCTGTGAAATGACTCAGGCTGCACACAAGGAAGACAGAGAACTTTCTCATGCTATGAGTGCTCACTGCCTCGGGAGAGGCGATGAATTTATTGCGGGGAAGTTGAGGAAGAGCTGATTTCTCTTCTTTGAACTTGTTAAAAATTAATCCATGTTCAGGGCTGGGCCAATGGAATTTGAAGCACGTGACTCACATCAAAATGTTCCTATAAACAGCGAGTCAACCCAAAGCCCTTACAGCGGTATCCTCTGGCCTTGGTGAACCCTTCCAACAATTGCCTTTTGTGACAGCCGCATGATGGGGTACTTTGTTTGACAGGCACTCATAATGCGCTGTGTATACACATGCTGTAATTATAAGAAGCATAATAATATCTCATGTTTATATTGCTTGCTTTCATCTTAGTGAATCCCAGGGCATTTTACACATTATATTATTATTAATAAAATAGATAAATATGTTAATTAAAGCATGCCTCTTCCTAAATGTATGTACTACATCATAGACTTCAGACATCTACTACTGTGAAAAATGTGAGCAATATAGTTAGCACTTGTAAAAGAGTTGAACTTTCCTGTACTCAAAATGGTACCACACTGGAGCAATCTAACATGCTTTTTGATAGTCAACACCTCAATCTGCTTCCATCTGGTGGTGGCCAAGCCCAGTGGTGGTGAATTCATTAATTCATGTGTTAGCTCATTCATTTATCCATGTATTCACCAAACTTCTGTCACAGATGAAGGCTTTCCACGTGGCTCAGTGGTAAAGAATCTGCCTGCCAAAGTAGGAGACAGGAGACAGGGTTTGATCCCTGGGTTGGGAAGATCCCCTGGAGGAGGAAATGGCAATTTGCTCCAGTATTCTTGCCATGGAAGAATATTCTTGTCCATGGAAGAATATTCTCATCATCCATGGAAAATCCCACGGACAGAAGAGCCTGGCAGGCTACAGTACAAGGGGTCTCAAAGAGTCGAACACAACTGAATGACTGAGCATGTCACAGGTGAGCTTCTGTCTTATACAAATGAGTTTAGAAGGTGCTGGCTTTTCTTGGCAAGAAGTAGTGAGTCAGGGATGATCGTAAGGCAAAGAAGCTGCAGGGCATGGAAAATGTGAAGCTTCCTTCCTGGCACTTACTTTTGGGTGTGACAGTAACTTTAAACACATACCTAACACAGGCCTGAAGCTTAAAGCTCTTGTGTCTCCATTAAATTAAAGCAGCGTCACAGCATATTCTCATCCTGCTTGACACCCCAAAGAATCCTGAAGCTGTCTGACAAACACAGGCATCTGCTGAGAGTCTCAGCAATCAGGCCGCAGCTGCTTTTCCTCTGAGAGTCATATGTTGTTCCCACAGAGGAAGAGTGGCCTGAGTTCCTGGCAGCGTCTAGTCAAGCTCCAGGTTTGTCTTTCCAGGGACAGGTTCTGGCTTGTTTTGTTCACACCGGTTGGTCTTATTCAGCTGAGTCCAGGTGTATCCAGAGAGTCCAGGGCAAGTCTTCTAAGGAGACAGGTTGGTATCGGTGTGGTCTCTGCAGGAAGGTACACCTGAGGATGTGGGCAGTGGCACGCTGCCTCTGCAGCAGGATTGGGCGCTGGAAGACTTCTGGAACCAGATGTGTTTTCCACCAACCTGTAAATGCCTGCAGTCCAACATAAAGGGCTCCATTCGGTCTTTAAAACACTCAAAGGTCCTCAACAAAGGCCCTGAGCCTCTTACCACCCAATGTCTTGCTGAGGGTCCATGAGATGGAGGGAGAACATCAAATGAGCAAAGACAAAAGCTGCCAAAGCTTTTGCTGGAGGCAAATTCTGCTAGTCTCATGGGTCCCTGCAGAATGCCTCCTAGTAGCCACCAGGTATGCAGTGCCCAAGTGCTTGCTCACCTGGCTGGCCCCAGCCGAAAACATTCAGGCTGCTTCAGGAGGTGCTGGCTTTGAAAAAGAATCTGTCCTTCCCTTGAGAAATATTTTGTCCTGGTGGAATCCTGCCTCTAATACCCTGATGTTAGTGCCATTTTTTGAGACAGTGGAAATTTTACCTTCTCTGAGCTTCAGAAAACCACTTGAAAATGAGAAGGGAATGTATTACTTCTTTCAAATGAAAGGTCGGACCAATGAGAGTCTTTCTTGCTCCAAAATCTTAGGCAGTGTTGTTGCCTGAACCTTGTTTACAAGCACTCTCACTCCTGTCCTCAGGATGCTGAGCAGGGACGCCGTCAGGGGCATTTGATGTGTTCTGTCACACGGGGCCTGGGTTCTGAAAGCTCTCAAAGTCAGTTTAATAGTCTTCAGTCGCCATCTTGAAATTCTTAATTTTTGAACAAGGCGCCTCACTTCATTTCACATTGAAGTGAAAGTGTTAGTCACTTCATTTGTGTCTGACTCTTTGCAACAGCATGGGCTGTGGCCTGCCAGGCTCCTCTGTCCACGGAATTTTCCAGGCAAGAATACTGGGGTGGGTTGTCATTCCCTTCTCCAGGGGATCCTCCCAACCCAGGGACTGAACCTCAGGTCTCCTGCATTGCAGGCAGATTCTTTACCATTTGAGCCACCAGGGAAGCTCTGCATCTTGCTAATTATGTACCTGTTCCTGCCTGAGAGGATGAACCTGAGGTATTCTTTCTTCTGGGAAGCCTTTTCTGGGCATCCAAGAGAGAGGTGGCTGCTCCCCTGGGCTGGTTGAAAACCTGAGTTTTCCCTCTCATGAGACTTTCCAGCCAGTGCCCTCTTTGATGGAGAGTCCTCTGAGGTTTTCGTCTCCTTGCATCTCCAAGGCCCAGCACAGTACATGGCACTACGTACATAACAGATTTCAGTAGACATTTCTGGGATGATTTTGAATGCACAATATATTTTTAACAAGTACTAATATAATTATTAAATGTGTTTATGGATTTAAAAGACATTTATTAAACCTTTACTATGTGTTAGGCTCTGGGGAGATAATTAGAATACTAGAGAGTGCAACAAACAAAGCCCCTGGCATGGAATTTGCCCTCAAATGTGAACACAGATCATTAATAAGACTCTGAAAAAACCACAATTACAAATTGTGCTTATTTCTCTAAAAGGAAAAAAAAAAGTAGAGTCAAAGAGGATACTGGCTTCTCTCTAAGTAAGCCCTGAAGGAGTGTGTTATGGTGCCTTAAGTAGCCAGAGACTTGCAGAAAAGGAACCATCTGTGATGAGACCCTGAGGTTAGAGAGAACTCCCATCCCCTGATTCAGGAATGGAAAGAAGACTAGTGTGGAATGAGCTTGTTGGATGCGAGGATACTGGAGAGAGATGGAGAGGCAGGCAGGGCCCAGATCTACAGGTTCTTGTAGGAATCTGGATTGTATTCCAAATGAATGAAGAGCCTTTGAAGAGTTTTTGGCATTAGACTAACAATGCAATTGGTCTTTTCAAGAAGATTTCTTCAGTTGCCTAGAGTAAATAACCTGGATGTGAAATAATGATAATGAAGATGATAATTAAAAAGAATGGGATGTAGGGATTAGAGAGAGCTAAGAGTGGGTCATTGCAGTAATACAGTGAAAGAAACAGCTTGGGTAGGTGGCCATGGAGGTAAGAAGGGTTTGTGAGAGATTTGAGAGGGGGTGGGTTATAACTTGTTATTGATGAATATTGGGCTTCCTGCTGGCTCAGCTGGGAAAAAATCTGCCTGCAACGATGGAGACACGGGTTCAATCCTCGGGTCAGGAAAATCCCCTGGAGAAGGGAATGGCAACCCATTCCAGAATTCTTACCTGGAGAATTCCATGAACAGAGGAGCCTGGTGACTTAAGTCTATGGGGTCGCAGAAAGCCGGACATGACTGAGCAGCCAACAACACTTTAACATTATAGGAAATGGGAGCAAGGGAGACATCTGAATGATACCCGGTTTCAAGCTTGAGTAACTAGATGGATGCAGGGCTGTTTGTTGAGGCGGTCAACATGGAGAAAAGATCCTATTTGAGGTCAGAGCAGAGGGTGGGTGTCAGGAGTTCAGATTTGAGCAGCTGGAGGACAGAACAGTGTTAGAGTTACAAGGGTGCTATTAGTTTTCTGGTATGACAGAC
This sequence comes from Tragelaphus eurycerus, assembly GCA_935064755.1. Lineage (NCBI taxonomy): Eukaryota > Metazoa > Chordata > Mammalia > Artiodactyla > Bovidae > Tragelaphus > Tragelaphus eurycerus. The sequence goes on along the minus strand of CAKXYN010000034.1, from coordinate 664,434 downwards.
GTAAAAACTGGGAAATCTGATCACTTCATACATACAGGGCTATTTCTCTCAGAGCCAGAATAAGTCTGGGAACCAGAGCAGAGGAGCAGGAATGATGCCCCCCACCCCCCACTAGGACATGTTATAACCCACTGCAAACACTTCATTCCTATGCTTGGTAGCTACACCCAGAAGGAGAGATTCCTAGGAGATTCCACTGAATTCAGAGTGGACATCGCCTGCCCCTGCTGTTAAATGCTAAGAAACCAGCGAACAGTGGTCTGGAAGCAGCCAGGTCAAGACAGAAATTGTGAGCTCCCCGTCCTATCCTGCAGAAAAGGGGCTGGGAGGTTGAATCGCCTCCACATGGACTGATCCATCAGAGGAAGTGGTGTTTGCAGAATCCATGAAGGTAGTCTGGGTTCGAAGGCCAAGATCTGAAGGGCAAGTTCACCAATATGATTGAAGATATTGTGGAGTTTTCTGGTCTTCAGAGAACACGGGGAAAGTTTGGAGAGAAGGGAGGAATGTAGTTTTGATGAATAACATTCAGAATGAGGGGACAGTGTGAGTTCGCAGGCTGAGCTAATGATGACTGCAAGGAGCCAGACTCAAATATACAGTAGTGATTAAATTAAAGAGGAATGTGAAGCATGATGTCCTTGAGGAGATGGATGGACAGTCAATGTTAGTTGTGACTCCAAGCATGTCATAGAATGGTTTGGAAATTCCAGAACCTCTGCTCCCTCAGGCAGTGACAGAGTTGGAATGCAGAGCTAACAGTCCTGGGTTGGGGCTGGTCTCAAATTGTGGGCTGGTCTTAAGCTCATGTGAACTTATCTGGGGGAATTTTGACCCATCTGGATTTATATTTCTAATGTCAGGAAACCATGGATGGAATAACATTCAGGATTAACTAGGACTGATATGTGATATGTTATTTGTGGCACTTGATAACCTCTGTTCCAGTCTCCCATATAAACTAGAAACTCACGACAATGCCTTGGATGAGAGTAGCTGTCTCCACCCTGGGTGGACACTGAGGCTGTCTATCTTGTGTTCTTATAAGTTGTTGTTGGCAGGGAAGTGACCCTATTGTTCCCCTTTTAAATGACCTTTCTGTATTAAAGGCTATGTGGTGAATAGTGGTCAACTCAGACTTAGCAAGCGATTATAACTTCTATCTCATATTTGAGGTTGAAGAAAGAAGAGAACATGTTCTAAGATTCACTTCCAAGTAGATGAAAATGGTCCCTCCATTGATCCTTTTCTTTTCCTTTCAATGGTCAAAATGTCCTTTGATGAGATGTGGTGGCCTGGACGAGAGATTCACTCACACATTCCCTCACCATCATACAATTTAATTTGCTGGGACTGTGCATTTGGAAATATGGAAACTGAATTCCTTTGTTTTTCCTATGAGATCATAAAAGGTGGGGAGAAGGGAACTAAACATTAAAAGTGGACTAACTTTCATTATTTAGAAACATAACAATGGAATGGTTTCCACTTATATTTGACATATCTATCATCTGCCAGTCATTAGCCTTACAATGACAAGCCAGATAAACATGTCCTCCAAGAGTTTACTGTGTAGTTGGATAAAAGAGCTATTATGCATTATGGCAGCACCCAGGTAGGACACCTAAGCTAGTCTTTAGGGTCCAAGGCCATAACATCTAAACTGAGTCCTACATATTGAATGTAAATTCAATACATTAGGAGGAAGAAAAGGACATCCCAGGAGAAGCAACAATGTGTGTAAAGTCTTGGGAAAGAGGGGCTTCCCTGATAGCTCAGTTGGTAAAGAATCTGCGTGCCAATGCAGGAGATGCCAGTTCAATTCCTGGGTGGGAAAGATCCACTGGAGAAGGGATAGGCTACCCAACCCAGTATTCTTGGGCTTCCCTGGTGGCTTAGCTGGTAAAGAATCTACCCTCAATGTGGGAGACCTGGGTTTGACCTGGATTGGGAAGATCCCCTGGAGAAAGGAAAGGCTACCCATTCCAGCATTCTGGCCTGGAGAATTCCTGGGGAAATTGATAAAGCCTTGGGAAAGAGAGGCTGGGGTATAGAGTGGAGTGAGGATGCTGGAGGGAAAGGAACTTGGAAGAAAAAAACAAATCTTACAGACCTAAGATGAGGGCATGAGATGTGGATTTCCCGAGGGAACTGGGAAATCACTGAAGCATGTGATATGGTCAGATGACAAGTAGAGGGAATTAACTGACACAGGCCAGACAGAAGCAGACCACTGAGAGGCTCTGCCTGTGAGCTAGGTCTCTGGCCTTCAAGACTTTAGTCACACACTCCTGTCTAACATTTTTTAAGCATGGACCCCAAAACATGACTACTTACTTATTTATAAATGATAGAGTCAAGTGCATATTTTAACCATATAAAATAAAGGATATTATGTATATTTCAAATATATGTATATATATTTAAACATGTTACACATATTTTGAGCATAGATAATAAATCACAAGCTGGAATAAAGATTGCTGGGAGAAATACCAATAACCTCAGATATACAGATGACACCACCCTAGTGGCAGAAAGTGAAGAGAAACTAAACAGCTTCTTGATGAAGGTGAAGAGGAGAGTGAAAAAGCTAGCTTAAAACTCAACATTCAAAAAACTAAGACCATGGCATCTGGTCCCATCATTTCATAGCAAATAGATGGGGAAACAATGGAAACAGTGACAGACTTTATTTTCTCGGGCTCCAAAATTGCTGCAGATGGTGACTGCAGCCATGAAAAGACACTTGCTCCTTGGAAGAAAAGCTATGACCAGCCTAGACAGCATATTAAAAAGCCGAGACATTACTTTGCTGACAAAGGTCTGCATAGTCAAAGCTATGGTAGGCAATGGCACCCCACCCCAGTACTTTTGCCTGGAAAATCCCATGGACGGAGGATCCTGGTAGGCTGCAGTCCATGTGGTGGCTGAGAGTCGGACACGACTGAGCGACTTCACTTTCACGCATTGGAGAAGGAAATGGCAACCCACTCCGGTGTTCTTGCCTGGAGAATCCCAGGGACAGGGGAGCCTGGTGAGCTTCTGTCTATGGGGTTGCACAGAGTCGGACACGACTGAAGCGACTTAGCAGCAGCAGCAGCATGGTTTTTCCAGTAGTCATATACGGATGTGAGAGTTGGATCATAAAGAAGTCCAAGTGCTGAGGAATTGATACTTTCAAACTGTGGTGTTGGAGAAGACTCTTGAGAGTCCCTTGGACTTTAAGGAGATCAAACCAGTCAATCATAAAGGAAATCAGTCTTGAATATTCATTGGAAGGACTGATGCTGAAGCTCCAATACTTTGGCCACCTGATGCAAAGAGCCGACTCATTGGAAAAGACCCTGATGTTGGGAAAAATTGAGGGTAGGAGGAGAAGCGGGCAACAGAGGATGAGATGATTGGATGGCATCATTGACTCAATGGGCACGAGTTTGAGCAAACTCTGGGAGACAGTGGAGGAGAGGAGCCTGGTGTGCTGCAGTCCATGTGGTCACAAAGAGTCGGACATAACCGAACAACAGCAACAGTATAATAAGTACTATTTTAGATTATGTGATGAAATATATAAAAATAGAAATTCTAAACATTTTCATTTCCCTGGCAGTGAATTATCTACCGAAGCCCCTTGTCCCTGTCCTCTGGAGACCATTGGCGGAGGGCAGTCTGAGTCTGAGATCCCATGGTAAGGCTGCAGTAGTACTTGGGACTTTGATGTACACCCAGGACTATGCACGTAGACCACAATTTTGGAGTATTTGAATTCTATTCCCAAAAGATTCTAATGCAAATGTTTCCATTCCTTAGGAAAAGTCAACACTTAGGCTTCATTTAGCACTGAGAAAGATGCAAACAGTACCCTCTATTAAGAAAGCAAAGACAGCTTTTACAAAGTTTTGACTTTTTCTTTCTTTTTTTAAAAATAACATGATTATATTACTGATTAAAATGTAATGGTGGAGGATCACAGAGGGAATTTCTCCTTGTCTTAGTTGAATTTCCATAAAGTCTTGCTAATTTTGACTTGGTGGTCTGCTTGGCTGCTGGTGGTGGAAGGCTTTTACTTGTCTAACTGAAATCGTTGGATTAAGCAGGTGTTGGCTGATGGAGGACCTGTGCCAGCATGGCTATGTGGGCGGTCTTTGTTAAGGCTCCAGCAATTCCCAGGGGGGATACATGTGTAAAGAAATCATGTTTAAAAACAGATATTGCTGCTGGGATGAGTCCCCTAGAAAGTAACTCTCAGATCAGAGCACCTCTAAGAAGTCTGCAAATAAATACACATGAAGCATCTCATGCGGGCACTGGGGGAGCAGAGCTGTTCACTCCTTGAACCTGACCTTCCTCTTTGCAAGAATGGTAAACCTCTGCTCCCACTGCATCTCCTCACGCTCTTAGACACCGAGGCAAAAGTTAGTTCTTCAAGGAGAAATGTTGGGCAGGAGGTCCAGGTGACAAAGAGTTCATCATGACTTTTGCTCATTTAGGGAAATCATTTGAAGACTTTTTCCTTCCACAAGACAGATGCTCTTTCCCCAACCAAATCTCCAAAGTTAACAGATGCATATTTATGAGGAAACGTAACTAGGGCATCTGTGAAGGCACATTTCCATATCTAAATATTTATTGGGACAGAGGGACGTGGTAGAAACAGCAGCATGAAAGGAGCAATTAAATGTTACAGGAATTATAATTTTTTTTTTAATGAATCACTCTTCCTGGTTGTATTATATATCAGCCACTTCCAGCTTTTTACTTTTAAAGACAGGGTCTTTTATAGAGAAACACAGAACATTTCCATTTTTGAGATGTGCATGCTAGGAACTGTAGGAAGATACAGATGGCTTTATGCATGGCATGGGGGTATGAAGCCATCACCTGCAGAGACCAAGAGGAGAGACGGGGTTAGACAACAACTCAGCAAACACAGCTGAGGAAATAAAATTAAGGAAAGGGCTCTAAAACTTAAGTCATAAAATAATAATTTATCTTGAAAATAAAAAAGTGGTTTCTTTAGATGAATACTGCATTTCTTGTGTGTCTTTCACACCAACTTTTTCTATCCTATTTCCTCTGAGAACAGTAAATTTTGAAAAATGCTCTCCCCTGATCATTTATTCTTTTTCCAAAAGATTAGACACTAGAAATCAAAGTTATTATTTTTTTCTTTTGGGCCAGGTAAAGGGTTAAGCTAAAGGGTATCCTCATCTTTAAAGCTGGGAAGGCTTGGTGGGTGGGAGAGGTGAGAAGTGGGGTGAAAGGGTGGGGGTGGAAGACAATAGCTTGATCTAGAAGGAGGTTCTAGCCGGAGCAGAAGAAAGTCTGGGCAAGACTGGTGAGAGAGATGCCTGCATGGAATTACTGTGTTTAATGGGTATGGAGAAGTCATCTCAGACAACCATGTGAAAGGAAGAGACGGTGAAACCTTCACGATGAGCCCACTTCATTCTCTCACTCACTCATTCATTTGACAAATAATTTCCAGCACAATTGTATGCTGGGTGTTCTTCTCAGAGCTGGGGATACAGCAGTGGGAGAAGTCCCTGTGCTCACAACCTACAGGGGGAAGGTAGATAAGAGATCATCAGGTAAATACATAGAAAGTCAGAGAGAGATAACTGCTAAGGTGAAAAGTGGAGTTGGCAGGAGAGAAAGGGAAAAAGGCCTCCAGGAGTGAGGATGCACCCTCCTCTCTGGATGAAGAGCTCAGCCTGGCTTCTACGTTCAGAGATGCAGGATGCTGAGGATGTAGGGTGCAGAGGATGACCACTGCGCCTGCAGCTCCAGAGGCAAAGTCCCTCCCTGATCCTGGCAAGAGGCTGTAGGCAAGAGGCCCTGACCCAGAAAGGAGCTAGATACTCTCTCACTGCTTATTTGTTGGGTAGTTCCACAATAGAATGTAGAAACAGAGAAGAACCAGGAGAAGCTACAGGTTATGGCATTTCAACCTGAAATGAACTATTTCCCATTATAATTGCTAAGTCAGAATGTACAATGTCTATTCACTCGTTTGTGTCTATTTAGTAAATATATATATTTATAGCGTGTATGTACCAGCTTTTGTATTTTTTAAGAACTTAACTTTATTCTAAATGAACTAAATGCAGACATAAAAATACATTATGTTTACAAATTGATTGCCATTAGAGCAAATGCTAAAGAAATACAAGTGTCTAGGGCCAATTTGTTACCTTTCGAAAACTTAATCAAAGACTGTTGCTTAATCCAATTCTGGTCATACTCAGGCCCCAAATAAAACTAGTTTACTGATTGTCTTTGACTTCTCAGTTCAAAAATCTTCCTTGGGTGTATTCTAGATTTTGGCGATTTGGCCAGAGCATTTTTTTTTTCCCTAGCAACACCAGCATCATCAGGGAACTTTTAGAAATGCAGTCTCAGGCCTGCCCCAGAATACATTTTAACAAGATCCCCAAGTGATTCATGTACATATTAAACTTTAAGAAGCACCACTGTAGATGGTGGCTAGTCCTGCTCTAACAGGAAAGCCTCTCTCTGAATCTTGCAAGAAAGGCTACATATATCCTTTGGAACTTCCAGCTGAAAGACACACCACCTCTATTCCCTGGCGACCCAAGCTCTGTCCTGTCCCACTGTCTTCACAATAAACCCTGTCCTTCTCTGAGTGTCAGCACACACCTACCAATTCTAGATTCCCCACACTCGGCAAGGAGTGATGAGGTAGAAGGCAGCTCACCTCCATGCTCAGGTCAAGATAGAGGCACTATTGTGACAATGGAGCAGACTCCCTGTCACACCGCCAGTCTGTTCCTCCCCTCAAATCCCTAGAAGCTTGTGTATTCCATGCATCTCTCTCCCTGCTTGACTAGGGGCTCCCTGGCTCCATTTGGAGTCCACTCACTATCTACCTCCCTGAATTGTTGCAGAATGAATGCCTAGGGCCTTTAGCCCATTGCCAAATGCGATCATGGCAGAGAAACTGGCAGTGGTGAAGCAGACTTGTTTAAGTGTAGCAGATCCCTTTTGGAAATTTGCTAATCTCATGATCTTGAATCCTTGCCAAGCAGCCACTGGCCAGCTCCCTCCTCCAGACTCCTCCTTCTTGCTACTCAAGGCTATTGTTACACTCAACATCAACAGTCCCTGTGTTTAAAACAAAACAAACAATAGAAAAACAAAACAAAAAATAAACCCTAAGAAGTACAATATTATAGACACAGGATCTCTGGCTATCTGGCTCATGCCCAGCTTCCTTTCACTGGTCAGCTGAGATAATTTTTTCCTCTCCTTTCAGCCATCCCACCTCATGGTATTTGCAGGTTATCTGTTTGTGTATTATGTTTTTCTTCTTAACAACATGATTAGGCTTCTAAAAATTGTTCATACATTTAAAGGGGAAAAAAAAAAAGAAACTTAGACCTCCAATCCAAAGACAGGGACTAAAAAAATGTTTAAAGGAATTACATATTTCCCCCACTGAATATTTTAAAATGCTTCAGCTACAAAATTATTTCCTCAATCTTTCTGTTGCAAGGAAAAGCCAATTCTGACTCCATATTGGAACTGTTTCTTTGACTTGCTTTTCATTGCTTTTGTTATTATAATCATACATAAGAGCCTACCCTCAGGCTTCTTCGGTGGCTCAGATAGTAAAGAATCCATCCATAGTAAAGAAGGTAAATTACTTTACAATATTGTATTGGTTGCCAATTAAAATAAATAAATTTATTCAAAAAAAGACATACTGTATACAGAACAAATATTAAAAAAAAAAAAAAGAAGGTAAAGAAGTAACCTCCTCTGAGCTTACACACAAGTCAGCGCCTATTTTGGGTGATGAGGAGATATTCCAGTCCTGCCACACTGGTTCAGCCGATACTTTCAGGACATAGCTTATAAAACTGAGAGTGGTCTTGGAATTCCCTCCATCATATGTGAGAGGTGTGTACAACAAGCTATATGACTGCACAGAGTGGATGTTACCACCCACCCACAGAAGTGAAAATTCAAAAAAAAAAATAGACTTAATCCTCTTTAACTTCAAAGAAATACATTTCCATAACCCCTAAAATCCTGGGAATATATCTGTTACATTTGTATATATTGGTGGTGCTAGTGGTAAAGAATCCTCCTGCCAATGCAGGAGACAAAAGAGATGTGGGTTTGATCCCTGGGTCAGGAAGAGCCGCTGGAGGAGGGCATGGCAACCCACTCCAGTATTCTTACATGGAGAATCCTGTGGACAGAGGAGCCTGGCAAGCTATGGTCCATATCATCACAGAGTCAGACACAACTGAAGCAACTTAACACAGCACACACCAATAAAATAGCATTTGGTGTTTCTCAAATTTGAAAACTCTGTGTAATTATTACAAAAAATACAATTCCCAAGAATCCCAAAGAGTACTTGGACCTAAAAATGTTGACTTGAGAAACTAATCTATTTTATGGACACAGCTTTTGGTTGCAATCATTGTTACAAAAATGTTATGATTTATTTTTATTTTATATAATGGAAATGCTTAATCATATACCAAACTACCATACAATTGCACTCATCTCACACGCTAGTAAAGTAATGCTCAAAATTCTCCAAGACAGACTTCAGTAATACGTGAACCATGAACTACCAGATGTTCAAGCTGGTTTTAGAAAAGGCAGAGGAACCAGAGATCAAATTGCCAACATCTGCTGGATCATCAAAAAAGCAAGAGAGTTCCAGAAAAACATCTATTTCTGCTTTATTGACTATGCCAAAGCCTTTGACTGTGTAGATCACAATAAACTGTGGAAAATTCTGAAAGAGATGGGAATACCAGACCACCTGACCTGCCTCTTGAGAAACCTGTATGCAAGTCAGGAAGCAACAGTTAGAACTAGACATGGAACAACAGACTGTTTCCAAATAGGAAAAGGGATATGTCAAGGCTGTATATTGTCACCCTGCTTATTTAACTTATATGCAGAGTACATCATGAGAAACACTGGACTGGATGAAGCACAAGCTGGAATCAAGATTGCTGGGAGAAAGATCAATAACCTCAAATATGCAGATAACACCACCCTTATGGCGGAAAGTGAAGAAGAACTAAAGAGCCTCTTGATGAAAGTGAAAGAGGAAAGTGAAAAAGTTGGCTTAAAGCTCAACATTCAGAAAATGAAGATCATGGCATATGGTCCCATCATTTCATGGCAAATAGATAAGGAAACAGTGGCTGAGTTTATTTTTCTGGGCTCCAAAATCACTGCAAATGGTGACTGCAGCCATGAAATTAAAAGACGCTTTCTCCTTGGAAGGAAAGTTATGACCAACCTAGACAGCATATTAAAAAGCAGAGATATTACTTTGCCAACAAAGGTCCATCTAGGAGAAGGCAATGGCACCCCACTCCAGTACTCTTGCCTGGAAAATCCCATGGACAGAGGAGCCTGGTGGGCTGCAGTCCATGGGATTGCCAAGAGTCAGACACGACTGAGTGACTTCACTTTCACTTTTCACTTTCATGCATTGGAGAAGGAAATGGCAACCCACTCCAGTGTTCTTGCCTAAAGAATCCCAGGGATGGAGGAGCCAGGTAGGCTGCCATCTGTGGGGTCACACAGAGTCGGACATGACTGAAGCGACTTAGCAGCAGCAGCAGTTAAGGCTATGGTTTTTCCAATGATCATGTATGGATGTGAGAGCTGGACTATAAAAAAAGCTGAGCACTGAAGAACTGATGCTTTTGAACTGTGGTGTTGGACAAGACTCTTGAGAGTCTTCTCCCTTGGACTGCAAGGAGATCCAACCAGTCCATCCTAAAGGAGATCAGTCCTGGGTGTTCATTGGAAGGACTGATGTTGAAGCTGAAACTCCAATACTTTGGCCACATGACGCAAAGAGCTGACTCATTGGAAAAGACCCTGATGCTAGGAAAGATTGAAGGCAGGAGGAGAAGGGGACAACAGAGGATGAGATGGTTGGATGGCATCACCAACTTGATGGACTTGGGTTTGGGTGGACTCCGGGAGTTGGTGATGGACAGGGAGGCCTGGTGTGCTGCGGTTCATGGGGTTGCAAAGAGTCGGACATGACTGAGTGACTGAACTGAACTGATACCAAAAGATAGAGATAGAGGTGGTTAAGTAGTGCATACATACACCTGTCACCCAGCTTCAACAATCATCAATTTATGGTCAGTTTTGTTTTTACCTTTAATTTATTCTCCATATCTTATTTAGAAGCCAATCCCAGACCCCATGTCATTTCGGTTGGAAATACATCAACACATATTTCTTAAAAAGAAGGACTGCTGCTGCTGCTGCTACTAAGTCACATCAGTCGTGTCCGACTCTGTGCGACCCCATAGACGGCAGCCCACCAGGCTCCCCTGTCCCTGGGATTCTCCAGGCAAGAACACTGGAGTGGGTTGCCATTTCCTTCTCCAATGCATGAAAGTGAAAAGTGAAAGTGAAGGTGCTCAGTTGTGTCCGACTCTTCACGACCCCATGGACTGCAGCCTACCAGCCTCAAGAAGCAGTACTTGTTAATAAAAACTAAATCACAATTTCTTTATTACATTTAATCTCTCAATATAACTAAATATCTAGTCCAGGTTGAAATTTTTTGGAATGTCTCATAAATGTTTTATTGTAATTGGTTATTCAAATCAGGACCCAACTTTTTATCTGTATAACTAGCATTTTAATTTGTCATTAATTTAAGAAATTAAATTAATTAATTTGGGAATTACTCCCTAACCCCTGGGCTTACTAAATGGGTGAACCAAAGTGTGAAAATACTAATATCGAGAGTAAGTGTGGGCTTAGGAAATGAACAAATCTGGGCCTGAATCCTGATTTCTGACTCCATTCTTTACTAGCTGGGTGACCTTTTACTAGCTGAGCAACTCACAAGGGATCAGCCTCTTTTGTAAATATTAAGACAGACCTTAATGAGATTCAGGCTTCCTTGGTGGCTCAGATGGTAAAGAATCCGCCTGTAATGTGGGAGACCTGAGTTTGATCCCTGGGTTGGGAAGATCCCCTGGAGGAGGGCATGGCAACCCACTCCTATATCCTTGCCTGGAGAATCCCCATGAACAGAGAAACGTGGGGGGCTACAGTCCACCGGGTTGCAAAAAGTCAGACACAACTGACTGACTAAGCACAGCAAGTAATGAGACTTGGGCTCAGTCCCTGGGTTGGGAAGATCTTCTGGAGAAGGAAATGGCGACCCACTCCAGTATTCTTGCCTGGGAAATCCCATGGACAGAGGAGTTTGGTGGGCTACAATCCATGGGATCTCAAAAGAGTAGGACACAACTTTGTGACTAAACAACAAGGATGAGCAACTTTGTGTGTGTATACACACACATATACCTATATTAAGCACAATGTTTTTGTATGCATACATATTACTATATGTATTGGTATGTATATAAATTATCTGTATATAGGCTTCATACTAATTACAGGACACTTTTAAAAAGCGCATTTGCTGTTATAATTTTTGACATATAATTGACAGGTCTGAGAAATGCAGCAGGATACACTGGTGTTCACAAACATGTGCTGCACCAAATTTAATCAAACTCCAGGTGGTCCAGTGGTAAAGAATCTGACTGCCAATGTAGGAGTCTCAAGAGACACAGTTAGATTCCTGGGTCAGGAAGATCCCCTGGAGTAGAAAATAGCAACCTGCTCCAGTATTCTTGCCTGGAAAAGTCCATGGACAGACGAGCCTGATGGGCTACAGTCCTTGGGGTCAAGAGTCGGAGATGACTGAACACCCACACACAAACACACACCTCTCCTGTAGGATCTCCAGATAAAACACAGGATGTTCAATTTGAATTTCAGGGAAACAAGTAACTGTTCAATATAAGTATGTCCCATGAAAATTCCAAATTTGATGGAGTCCCGTGACTTTATTTGCTATCCTGCAGCTCTGCTTCCGTGGTTATTGTGAGGATTCCCTGGGATGACACATGTAAAAAGTTTAACACAGGGCCTGACGTGCACCATAACCGCATAGTTGGTATCAGCGGTTGGACTAGTCTGTCCCAAGAGGGGAAAGCGAGGAGGGCCGGGCCCTCCTGTTGGATACCCATCTGCTCTCTGCTTTGTTTGGTACCATTCCCCAGGCAGAAGATAACAATCTTCAATAAGCTATAAGTTTGCGCTACAGAGGGTTTCCAGGTCTAACTGAAGAATTACACAGTATTTGGGAAAGGTTTGCTTCTGATAACAAAGATATTTCTGGCTTCTTAAAAATGAGAACCCTGGCAGCTCTAGGCCCGCTCTTTTACCTGGCAATAATCAGGGGAACTGAGTAGCAGCTGCTCCCTTTCACTGGACATGTGCTTGCCAGCTTGCCATCTGGCCCATCACAAGCTCCTATCACCTGCCCAGACCCTAGGGGGATCTGAGTTGCCACCCCTATTCTTCCTCTGCAACTATCTCCCTGTGCTGGCTCTTTGACCCCAGAAAATACTGGACCTGAAGTGGAGCAGGAAGGAACTGGAGAAAAGAGTTAGGTAGGAGGAAAGGAGGATAGGTGATTCCAAAGCCAACATCTTTATTGGCTCCAAGTCAAGAAATTGTGAATTGAGTTAGGCTGTGATGCAGAATAAAAGGGTCGGGGTGGGAGGGAAGCCTAAGTACAAACAAAAATGAAAACAAAACACAGGAAGGGCCTTGTGTGTGGCTGGGGTCAAAGAAGCTCAGGAAGACAATGGACAAACAGGTAAGAAAGGGAATGAAAACTTAGAGGAACGAGGGTCAGCTAGTCAGGGCAGCCAAGGAGTGACTATTATGCTATGCTATGCTAAGTCACTTCAGTCGTGTCCGACTCTGTGTGACCCCATAGACGGCAGCCCACCAGGCTTCCCCGTCCCTGGGATTCTCCAGGCAAGAACACTGGAGTGGGTTGCCATTTCCTTCTCCAATGCATGAAAGTGAAAAGAGAAAGTGAAGTCGCTCAGTCATGTCTGACTCTTCATGACCCCATGGACTGCAGCCCACCAGGCTCCTCCGTCCGTGGGATTTTCCAGGCAAGAGTACTGGAGTGGGGTGCCATTGTCTTACTATTAATGACTGTTACAAACAAACTTTTATCCCAGTGGACAGAGTTTCTCCAAAGTATCATCCCCAGATCGTTGAGGAGTTGCTGAGAAATTGTTACCTAAATGCAAACAGAGCCCAGATCCTTTTCTTCCACTCCTGATGACATCCTTTCTGTCTATGGGTGGGATCAGTGCTAGAACTGGGTTTGAGAGCTAAAGGGTGGCAGATGGGACTTCAGGTCCACAGGATGGCTGATGCTTCGCATGTCAGTGCTTCCTTCTACAGAGTGTGCCTGGCAGAGCTGACAGAGAATGACCGAGAGATCCAGAAGTGGCCTTAACCACGTCACACAGAGCTCAGCAGGGCAACTAGGCCTCTCCGCCCTCTTCCCTCCCCTACCCTTCAGAAGGGTGAGGGAGTGATAGAGTGCAGAATGGAGAATCATTTTGTCCCTGAAAGCAGCTTCTGGGATACCCTCTTCTCCCTAAATGGATATGCAACTTTTGGAATGCAGAAAATCTGAGAAAGGTAATTTTATTATATAAGACCTGCCTTGAATAACGGAGGGGAGAAAGGACAGACTTTGCTTTCTGGGGAAGAACAAAGCAGTCTGATTCAGAAAAGAGGTAACGTGCTGAACAAGAACCTGCCAAAAGAACCCAGTGGAGCCTTAAGCAGCAGAAGACACCCCTCAAGTTCAGATGTAATTTCCTCATCTGATTTTAGAAGCTCAGAGGGTTAACAGGAGATGATGGAACTTCCTCTTCTCTTACAGGACCTTGGACTACCTCTGCTTATTCAGCTGTCCATACATGCCTTTCTGGAACTGTTCTAGATTTTTCCATTTAGGTCTTGCATAGTTCTTACTAGGACGTTACTAAACAATTTATCTTTTGTTTCTATTGGAAATAGGAATTTTTCAATGAAATATTCAATGATCATTATCAGTGAATATAATGTTATGTACATTTATATGGAAATCTTGCATCTATACACCTCGAGGAACTTTCTTATTAAATACAGGAGCCTATTTGTAGATATTTTATTTAGAGCTTTTGTGCCTTTGTTTATATGTGAGATTTGCATACCATTTCCTCATCCTTTCTTTGCCTAGTTTTGCCATCAGAATTATGCTAAAGTCATAAAATGAATTGGGAGGTATTATCTACTTTCTAAACTTTGAAACAGTTTATACAATATTGGAGATATCTTTTCTTCAAAGTTTGGTAGACTGTACTTGTCAAAACTTCAAACCTAGTGGCATCTATTGGGAATATACCTTTGACTGCCCTTTTCAGGATGTGGGTGTGTGGTGGCGAGAGTGTGTTTTCTCATGTCAGGTGTATATCTTATTTTGATTAACTTTATTTTCATAGAAAATCATTTTTTCACTTTTTAAAAAATTATGTTTAAAACAAAGTCATAAAAGGTATTATTTTACAGTTTTAGAAATCCATTCCTGAGTTCTGATTCTTCTAGATCCTAATTTTGCTTGTGTTTGTTTCCACCCTTATTCTTGACCAGATTTGTCAAAGATTTGTCTACTTTTTAAAGTAGTAAGTTTTTGTTTTATTCATAAATTCTGTTACATTTTCATCTTTTTTGCTTAGTTGCTTTTAACGTCTCAGGATTTACTTTATCTGTTTAACTGAGTACAAGTTTAGTTTATTTTCAATCTTTCCTATAAAATTAGTTTCTTTTCTTACCAATCCTTACTTAGTATTTCTGTTTTGAGTGGGGCAGATCCACTCCTTATTCAAAGTGATCACACATTGGACTGAGTCTGAGGACTCTTGTCTCTTGGGCAAAAGGCTTTCTTCCTCTTGGGGTTGCTGAACTGAGAATATATACACCAGGCCCTGCAGTTGACCATTATTTGCAGTCATATGGAGAGAGTTTACCTGAGAATAAAAAAGCTGCACTAAGGAAATGGGAAATGATGATATTTTTTTGAGCACCTGGATCCAACCATACCTGAAGTCTACCCTGCACTCTTTGATTATATAAACCATTAAGTTTTCCTATTTGTGTAAGCCAGTTAAGTTGGCTTTCAGGCCTTTATACATCAAGGAATCCTGCCCTATCTTTCAATAAGAGGACTGAATTCTGTATATTTTCCTTTGTTGTTCAATCACTCAGTCATGTCCAAGTCCTTGTGACCCCATGGACTGCAGCACACCAGGCTTCTCTGTCCTTCACCATTTCCTGGAGCTTGCTCAAACTCATGTCCAATGAGTTGGTGATGCCATCCAACCATCTGTTGTCCCCTTCTTCTCCTGCCTTCAATCTTTTCAACATTAGGGTCTTTTCTAATAAGTCAGCTCTTTGCATCAAGTGGCCAAAGTATTGGAGCTTCAGCTCTAGCATCAGTCCTTCCAGTGAATATTCAGGACTGATGGTCTGATCTCTTTGCAGTCCAAGGAACTCTCAAGAGTCTTCTCCAACACCACAGTTCAGAAGCATCAATTCTTCAGGGCTCAGTTTTCTTTATGGTCCAACTCTCACATTCATACATGACTACTGGAAAAACCATAGCTTGCTTTGACTAGAAGGACCTTTGTCAGCAAAGTAATTTCTCTGCTTTTTAATATCCTGTCTAGGCTGATAATTTTTTCTTCCAAGGAACAAGCGTCTTTTAATTTAATGGCTGCAGCCACGATCTGTAGCAATTTCGGAGCCCAAGAAAATAAAAAGCCTGTCACTGTCAGTCTGTCACTGTTTCCATTGTTTCCCTATCTATTTGCCATGAAGTGATGGGTCCAGATGCCATGATCTTCATTTTTTGAATGTGGAGTTTTAAGCCAGCTTTTTCACTCTCCTCTTTCACCTTCATCAAGAGGTTCTTTAGTTCCTCTTTGCTTTCTGCCATAAGGGTGGTATCATCTGCATATCTGAGGTTATTGGTATTTCTCCCGGCAATCTTGATTCCAGCTTGTGCTTCATCTAGCCTGGCATTTCGCATGATGTACTCTGCATATAAGTTAATAAGCAGGGTGACGTACTCCTTTCCCAATTTTGAGACAGTCTGTTGTTCCATTTCTGGTTCTAACTGTTGCTTCTTGACTTGCATACAGGTTTCTCAGAAGGCAAGTAAGGTGGTCTGGTATTCTTATCTCTTTAAGAATTTTCCACTTTGCTGTGATTCACACAGTCAAAGGCTTTATAGCATGGTCAATGAAGCAGAAGTAGATGTTTTTCTGGAACTCTCTTGCTTTTTCTATGATCCAATGCATGTTGTCAGTTTGATCTCTGGTTCCTCTGCCTTTTCTAAATCCAGATTGAACATCTGGAAGTTCTCGGTTCACGTACTATTGAAGCCTAGCTTGGAGAATTTTGAGCATTACCTTGCTAGCGTGTGAAATGAGTGCAACTGTGCAGTAGTCTGAACATTCTTTGTCACTGCTGTTCTTTGGGATTGGAATGAAAATTGACCTTTTCCATGCCTGTGGCCACTGCTGAGTTTTCCAAATTTGCTGGCACATTGAGTGCAGTAATTTAACAGAATCATCTTTTAGGATTTGAAATAGCTCAACTGGGATTCCATCACCTCCACTAGCTTGTTCATAGTGAGGCTTCCTAAAGCCCACTTGCCTTTGCACTCCAAGATGTCTGGCTCTAGGTGAGTGATCACACCGTCGTGATTATCTGGGTCATGAAGATCTTTTCTGTACAGTTCTTCTGTGTATTCTTGCCACCTCTTCTTAATATCTTCTGCTTATGTTAGGTCCATATCGTTTCTGTCCTTTATTATGCCCATCTTTGTATGAAATGTTCTCTTGGTATCTCTAATTTTTTTGAAGAAAAAACAAGATACCAAGATATCTCTAGATACTAGATACCTCTAGTGTTTCCCATTCTATTGTTCTCCTATATTTCTTTGCATTGATCACTGAGGAAGACTTTCTTATCTCTCCTTGCTATTCTTTGGAACTCTGCGTTCAGATGCTTTTATCTTTTCTTTTCTCCTTTGTCTTTCCCTTCTCTTCTTTTCTCAGCTATTTGTAAGGCCTCCTCAGACAACCATTTTGCCTTGTTGCATTTCTTTTTCTTAGGGATGGTCCTGATCACAGCCTCCTATACAATATTACGAACCTCTGAACTTCTGTCCATAGTTCTTCAGGCACTCTATCAGAACTAATCCCTTCAATCTGTCACTTCCATTGTATAATCAAAAGGGATTTGACTTAGGTCATACCTGAATGGCCTAGTGGTTTTCCCTACTTTCTTCCAATTAAGTCGGAATTTAGCAATAGGAAGTTAATATGCTGCAGGTTTTGATATATTTTCCTTATTGCGGTTGCATTCTGAATAACTAGCAATTTCTATTAAATTTTTTCCTTTCACTTGAAAGGACTTGGAAATTTTAAAATCCTATTGGGTCGCTTTTAGATTGTTTTTTGTTTCTGTTTCTTTGATGTTTTGATTTTATTGCATTAGAGTCAATGAGTGTGGTCTGTGTAACATTTGCTAGATTAGGAATTTCAGAATTTGTTAAGAGTTTCTTTGTGTTGATACATAGATAGTCTTAGGAATGTTCTATGCATGATTTAAAAGTATGTTATATATTTTATATATCAGTTCAGTTCAGTCGCTCAGTCATATCTGATTCTGTGACCCCATGAATAGCAGCATGCCAGGCCTCCCTGTCTATCACCAACTCCTGGAGTCCACCCAAACTCACGTCCATCGAGTCGGTGATGCCATCCAGCCATCTCATCCTCTGTCGTCCCCTTCTCCTTCTGCCCACAATCCCTCCCAGCATCAGGGTCTTTTCCAATGAGTCAATTCTTTGCATGAGGTGGCCAAAGTATTGGAGTTTCAGCTTTAGCATCAGTCCTTCCAGGACTGGTCTCCTTTAGGATGGACTGGTTGGATTTCCTTGCAGTTCAAGGGACTGGCAAGAGTCTTCTCCAGCAACACAGTTCAAAAGCATCAATTTCTTCGGTGCTCAGCTTTCTTCACAGTCCAATTCTCACATCATACATGACCACTGGAAAAACCATAGCCTTGACTAGACAGACCTTTGTTGACAAAGTAATGTTTCTGTTTTTGAATATGCTATCTAGGTTGGTCATAACTTTCCTTCCAAGGAGTAAGCGTCTTTTAATTTCATGGCTGCAGTCACCATCTGCAGTGATTTTGGAGCCCCCAAAAATAAAGTCTGACACTGTTTCCACAACTATCTCCCATGAAGTGATGGGACCAGATGCCATGATCTTAGTTTTCTGAATGTTGAGCTTTAAAAAAGCCAACTTTTTCACTTTCCTCTTTCACTTTCATCAAGAGGCTTTTTAGTTCCTCTTCACTTTCTGCCATAAGGGTGGTATCACTTGCATCTCTGAGGTTATTGATATTTCTCCCAGCAATCTTGATTCCAGCTTGTGCTTCTTCCAGCCCACTGTTTCTCATGATGTACTCTGTATAGACATGTATAATTTGGGGGTCTTTTTAAATGTTTTTAAACCAGTCATATATGCATACTGAATTAAGTTTCTTATGTCATTTGAATCCCATAAGTTTCTTATGCAATTTTAGTGGGAAATACTTTAAAGTCTTCCTTTAGCATTCTGAATTTTATTTTTCTTTGCACTTGTTCCAGTTCTTGCTTTATGTAACTCAGGCCATTTGTTGGCTTCATTAGGATCTATGTTATAATTTCCTGGACAACTGTACCTCTTCAGAATATGAAATATACCATCTTTGTTTCTCTTGAAGCATTTTTTTTTTTGCTTTGAATTATATTTTGTCTAATGTTGTCACACTGCAGGTTTTTTTGTTACCATCTGCTCTATAAATCTTTTTCAAAGATTTTTTCCCCTAAGATTTATTTCTACATCCTGTTTGTATTTCTTGTAAGAGCATATAGTTGAATCACTTTGGTTTTGTTTTTTACCCATTCTGAGAGTATTTAGCAAGTGAATTATTTTATGGTAATTACTGATATATAGAGTAGAAATAAAATCTAACCAAGTGGTATTATAGTTCTACTCAGGGAAATATTCCTATAAAGTTTTAGATGATTTTCTTCCCTTTTTTCTTTCTATTCTCTTCCTAAAGATAGAGGTTATAATTTTAGAAATATTGTCTAAGTCTTTTAATTTCATTTTCCTATTTTTCCTACTTTTGTTCTTTTGAACTATATTCTCACTTTTTTAGTTCCATCCTCTACAGTGTTGCTTTTAAACGTTGTCTTTCGCTTTCAGTCTATCTATTGAAATGCTTCTTTCACTAATGGTGATTTTTATTTTCAGTTGTTCATATAATCTGATTTTGTTTTACAGACATGTAATCTCTGCGGGGCTTGCCAGGGGGCGCTAGTGGTAAAGGACCCGTCTGCCAATCCAACAGACGTAAAGAGACACGGGTTCGAACCCTGTGTCGGAAGATCCCTGGAGGAGGACAGGGCAACCTACTCCAGCATTCTCGCCTGGAGAATCCCCATGGTCAGGGGTGCCTGGTGGGCTATAGTTCATAGAGTTGCAGAGTTGGACACAGCTCAAGCGACTTAGCATATGTACAATCTCTGTATTCCCTCTGAAGATATTATTCATAATAACATTTCCTTTAATGCCTGCATCTCTTTCCTCCATCGGCTCTTGTTTTCACTTATTTTGGTTCTTTTGTTTATGAGTTTGGTTGTCTCTCTCAGCTTGTCTCTTTACCTAGCATGTTGGGTCACTCTGGTGTGGATTCTTATTTGTTTTTGAGACACTCCCTAACTTCCTTGTAAATACTATGCCTTTTGAACAAGGCTTGTTTCTAGTGATGTAGGGGAGAGGCAGAGTGTATTCTCAAGGTACTGTGTTCATTAATAACTGGTCTTCTGGGCCTGGGCATCTCATGTTTCTCCAGCTATAAGCTGCTTCCTGGGGCCAGAGTGCTCAAGCTCACGAGTCCTACATTGGATTGAAGGAAGCAGTCCCACCTGCTACACTGTAGTATCCCAACCTCTCATTCTATTGTTCCCTGAACCCTAAGGCTGTGACCACCCCAGAGTTACACCCTCCAGGGACAATAGACCTCTTCTGTGTATCTTTGGTCTACATTTATTTTATCCCAAGCTTATTATGACTAACAAAATTTTTAATGCTAATATTAATATTTAATACTCTGCTGGATCAGAATCCATCACAACCGCCTACCTATTCCCAGAGTCATTTAATAGAATCGAGCCCTTTCATAAACTAAGTTTCAGAAAGTCTTAAATTTTTATTGCATTCAATAAAATATTTACACCTTGAATTTGCCTAAGGCTGTCTCCTTAAAAAGTAAAAAAAAAAAAAAAATCCAATTTAGAATGAGATATTTCTCAGAATTATACTGCACATTTCAATGTGTTCCACAGGGTTTATAATTAATAGTCAAAGCAGCACCTGCTCTAAATCTTAATTGCTTTCTTCCCCATGAAAACTCCAGGCTGGAGGTGTTGGTGAATTGATTTGTACCACATAATATGGCTGCAGACACAGCTTGGCAGGCACAATACAGAAAGCTGAACACAGTATTGAAATTTTTCCCAAGGAAAAGCTTAATTATAGCTGCTTCAGGCATTCAAGTCAAGTACCTGCTAATGAACATGATGTTGACAGTACAGCTATTTACCACTTGAAGTCACACATATGTCTGGACATCCAAAGACATTGAAGAGGGGCATGAATTTATCTGACAACAATAGAGACACTCTAGAGTCTAGTAACTCAGTTTAGCATAAACTGTCTTTTATATTCAACCTCACTGTCTCTTTCATTTAACTGTGTCCTCAGTAAAGGAGTCCTAGGCTGTGAGTCCACCTGTTCTGTCCGGTGGGTACATTGCTTGCCTTCCCTGGACCTTGGCTTTCTTATCCTGCAAAAAGGCTGCAGAGTCAGGCAAGGCACAGTGCAATTGCTACCAAAAGTGGAGCTGTAGCTCTCAAACTCCAGGAATAATTTACTTCAAAAAGTATACATGGAAATGCCACTTTTTGTAACTTAAACTGGGTTCCTAAAATAATTTTTATTGTTTTTCCTGCTAAACAAGAAATATGTGCTTATTTCAGAAAAATATAAAAAAAATTCAGAGAAAGGAAGAAAATTTCTTGCACTGTTTAACAACTGCATTTTAATGTCCTGCTGCTGTTAAGTCACTTCAGTCGTGTCCGACTCTGTGTGACCCCATAGACGGCAGCCCACCAGGCTCCGCCATCCCTGGGATTTTCCAGGCAAGAACACTGGAGTGGGTTTCCATTTCCTTTTCCAATGCATGAAAATGAAAAGTGAAAGTGAAGTCGCTCTGTCGTGCCCGACTCTTAGCCACCCCGCGGACTGCAGCCTACCAGGCTCCTCCATCCATCGGATTTTCCAGGCAAGAGTACTGGAGTGGGGTGCCAATTAATGTCCTAGGGGAACATAAAAGTTTTAAAAAGCATCAGATCAGATCAGTCGCTCAGTCGTGTCCGACTCTTTGCGACCCCATGAACTGCATAAAGATGAATTTTGTGTAATGTGGATGCTTGATTTGTTAGCTTGATTTTTCCTGTAATAAATTTATTCTGAAACAAGATTCAGGGGTATTTCCTGATATACAGTCATCCATCCATGGAGTCAGCATTTCTAGAGTTTTCTTGCTATGCCTTATCCCTACTGCTGTGAGTGTTACATCTAGAGTCAGTATGTTCTTTCTGTGGATAACTGCAACTGCGTGGTTTTTGCACAGAGGTGGTGGGGTGGTGGGGGTGGGGAGTGGGGGGAGGAGATTGGTTGATGGGTTTTGCTTTGTTATTTTTTTTTTTTTGCAAACTGAATCCAACAATACATTAAGAGGATCATACACCATGATCATTATGTCAAGGATGTAAGGATTTTTCAGTATCCACAAATCAAGAAATGTGATACATCACATAACAAAGTGTTGTTGTTTTTTGTTTCAGCTTTGCACTGTTGGGCAGGAGGACCCTTGTTCTGTGCTTGACTTACTAACCACCTGGATTATGGAAGCTCTCATGGTTGAGTGCAGACCATAAGATACCAGTCCAGTACCAAACCGAGCTTTCCTGCCATCATGCTTTAAATCCATTCTCCAAAAGAAATATTTTACAAACATGATTTACTTTCGGAAATAATTTTATCACTTTTCCCCCTAGTCACTTGGGTGGGGTTCATAGCTCCCCTGCTGTTGCTGCTGCTGCTGCTGCTGTCACTTCAGTCGTGTCTGACTCTGTGCGACCCCATAGACTGCAGCCCACCAGGCTCCCCCGTCCCTGGGATTCTCCAGGCAAGAACACCAGAGTGGGTTGCCATTTCCTTCTCCAATGCATGAAAGTGAAAAGTGAAAGGGAAGTAGCTCAGTCGTGTCCGACTCCCAGCAACCCCATGGACTGCAGCCCACCAGGCTCCTCCGTCCATGGGATTTTCCAGGCAAGAGTACTGGAGTGGGGTGCCATCACCTTCTCCGATAGCTCCCCTGGAGGGGCAGAAAGCATCCCTTAGTAGAAAGGGTCACTCTGACCATGCAGCCCATTAAACCCTTAATGGCGTGCTGAAAAACCTGAAAGTGCAGAGGCCATTTCCCATCTCACGTCTTATTATAACTGTTGTTCTGACAGTCCCTATCTGGAGTAGAACAAGGAGGCCCATTATTAGCACGCCCTGAAGGAACTAGCAACACAAAAGGAAGCCAGGCTTATTAATTCAGTCACAGTCTTGTGGGTTCCCAATTCAGCTTCTTGTGCTAATGAAACATGTGTAGTACTTGACAGTCTCTGTTGAAATTTGCTGTCATATTTACAGTTTACCAGAGTTTTTTCTATTGCAATTTCTAAAAAAGTGACAGGGATTTCCCAGCAGTCTAGTACTTTATTTCTCTGGGTTTATTTGAGACGTCAGTAAATGCAAGATATGAGGGGGAAATGTGTGTTGTTACAAAGAACATTTATTTGATGCTTCAACAATGTCTTGCATAAAAAGATAGTTATATGTGAATTGTCATCTTATTATTCATAAGTATATCTTTCAATATATATTGATTAGCCCAAATGAATAATGCTCAGACACAAATTATCCTCACAAGCTATGAAATATATTCACAGTGTATATGTAGGCACATAAATCACACATATATGTGTGTTTTATGTAATTATTTTAGGTGTGCACATGAATACATTTTGGAAGCCATTTTATTTTCTTTGTGTTTATTCACAAAATATAAACAGAGGAAAAGATGTTATCAAGTGTTCATAAGTTCCAATAAATTTTAGACAACTTCAGCTCTGGAGTATTAACTTTCTGTTGGAAGTAACTTTATAAAACAATATGAAACTCTGTGGCCATTTGAATTTACCTAGATTGACTTTGCAAAGGCTTAATCTATTATTTATTAAGAGCCTACCCAGCACTGTCCTAATGAAATAAGACACAATCTCTAGGTTTTGAGGATACTGTGCTTTTGGAGATGAACAGGATGTATTACAGAAGGACAGAATAGTGGCAATAAACTGCTTTAGTTACTGACAAGAGATTGACACCGGGGCCACGCACAGTGGGGCCACTGAAGTGACAGTGCCTTAGTCTACATGAAGGTGAAAAAGGGAGATTCTCTGTCATGCTGTGTCCATGGGTGAATCTCTTGTGTGGTCTCATAAGGTGACATTATGATCCACAATTTAAGGGTAACACATTCATGGAACCTATTGAATGGTGACACTAGGAGTTAAATGAGTGAACTGGGTTCCAGCTGCTGCCCTGAATCTCTTCCCATCATTGTGTCTCTTCCTAAAAGTCAGTCTACACATAGATATCACCAGATGGTCAATGCTGAAATCAGATGGATTATATTCTTTGCAGCCAAAGATGGAGAAGCTCTATACAGTCAACAAACAACAAGGCCTGGAGCTGACTGTGGCTCAGATCATGAGCTCCTTATTACAAAATTATGACTTAAGTTGAAGGAAGTAAGGAAAACCACTAGGCCATTCAGGTGTGCTGCTGCTGCTAAGTCGCTGCAGTTGTGTCCGACTCTGTGCCACCCCATAGACGGCAGCCCATGAGGCTCCTCTGTCCCTGGAATTGTCCAGGCAAGAGTACTGGAGTGGGTTGCCATTTCCTTCTCCAATGCATGAAAGTGAAAAGGGAAAGTGAAGTCTCTCAGTCGTGTCCTACTCTCCGCGGCTCCATGGACTGTAGCCTACCAGGCTCCTCCGTCCATGGGATTTTCCAGGCAAGAGTACTGGAGTGGGGTGCCATTTCCTTCTCCCATTCAGATATGACCTAAATCAAATCCCTTACGGTTATACAGTAGAAATGACAAACAGATTCAAGGGATTAGATCTGATAGACAGAGAGCCTGAGGAACTGTGAATGGAGATTTGTAATACTATGCAGAAGGCAGTGACAAAAACTATCCCCAAGAAAAAGAAATGGAACACGGAAAAATGGTTGTCTGAGGAGGCCTTACAATTAGTTGAGAAAAGAAGAGAACTGAAAGACAAAGGAGAAAAGGAAAGATACACTCATCTGAATTCAGAGTTCCAAAAAATAACAAGGAGAGATAAGAAACCCTTCTTAAGTAAAGAACACAAAGAAATAGAGGAAAACAGTAGAATGGCAAAGACTAGAGATCTTTTCAAGAAAATTAGAGATATCAAGTGAACATTTCATGCAAAGCTGGACACAATAAAGGACAGAAATGGTAAAGATCTAACAGAAGCAGAAGATATAAAGAATAGGTGGCAAGAATACACAGAAGAACCATACAAAAAAGGTCTCAATGACTTGGATAACCATGATGGTGTGATCACTCACCTAGAGCCAGACATCCTGGAATGTGAAGTCCTTAGAACAAAGCTAGTGGAGGTGATAGAATTTCAGCTGAACTATTTCAAATCCTACATGATGATACTGTTAAAGTGCCGCACTCAATATACCAGCAAATTGGGCAAATTCAGCAGTGGCTACAGGACTCGAAAAGGTCGTTTTCATTCCAATTCCAAAGAAGGGCAATGCCAAAGAATGTTCAAACTACCGCACAATTGCACTCATTTCACATGCTAGCAAGGTAATGCTCAAAATCTTTCAAGTTAGGCTTGAACAATACATGAATGGAGAAATTCCAGAAATACAAAATTGATTTAGGAAAGGCAGAAGAACCAGAGATCAAATTGACAACATCCATTGGATAATATAAAAAGCAAGGAAATTCCTGGAAAACATCTACTTCTGCCTCATTGACTACCCTAAAGCCTTTGACTGTGGATCACAAAAAACTGTGAAAAATTCTTAAAGAGATAGGAATACCAGACCACTTTACCTGCCTCTTGAGAAACCTGTATGCAGGTCAAGAAACAACAGTTAGAACAGGACATGGAATAACAGACTGGTTCCAAATTGGGAAAGAAATATGTCAAGGCTGTACACTGTCACCCTGCTTATTTAACTTCTATGCAGAGTACATTATGAGAAATGCCAGGCTGGATGAAGCACAAGCTGGAATCAAGATTGCTGGGAGAAATATCGATAACCTCAGATATGCAGATGACACCACCCTAAAGGCAGAAAACGAAGAAGAACTAAAGAGCCTCTTGATGAAAATGAAAGAGGAGAGTGAAAAAATTGGCTTAAAGCTTAACAAAGTTTTAAGCTTCAGAAAACTAAGATCATGGCATCTGATCCCATGGCAAATAGATGGGGAAATAGTGGAAACAGTGACAGACTTTATTTTCTTGGGCTCCAAAATTACTGCAGATGATAGCTGCAGCCATGAAATTAAAAGATGCTTATTCCTTTGAAGAAAAGCTATGACAAACATAGACAGTATATTCAAAAGCAGAGACATCACTTTGCCAACAAAGGTCCATCTAGTCAAGGCTATGGTTTTTCCAGTAGTCATGTATGGATGTGAGAGTTGGACCATAAAGAAGGCTGAGCACTGAAGAATTGAAGCTTTCAAACTGTGCTGCTGGAGATTTTTGAGAGTCCTTTGGACAGCTAGGAGATTAGACCAGTCAATCCTAAAGGAAATCAGTCCTGAATATTCATTGGAAGGACTGATGCTGAAGCTGAAGCTCCAAAAGTTTGGCTACCTCATGTGAAGAGCTGACTCATTGAAAAAGACCCCGATGCTGGGAAAGATTGAGAGCAAAAGAAGAAGGGGGTGAGGAGAGGATGAGATGGTTGGATGGCATCACTGATTCAATGGACATGAGTTTGTGCAAACTCCAGAAGACAGTGAAGGACAGGGAAGCCTGGTGTGCTGCCATCCATGGGGTCACAAAGAGTCAGACACCACTGAGCAACTGAACAAAAACTGAAAATAACCAGTTGTGAGTGACTCGTGTTCACTTATTCTACATCAAAAATCACAAATAAAATTCATAGCATTTCTGGGACTTCCCTGGTGGTCTAGTGGTTAAGACTCCATGCCCCCAGTGCAGGGGGCCAGGGTTCGACTTCTAGTCTGCGAACTAGATCCCACATGCCACAACTAAGAGTTCACCCAAGATCGAAGATCCCACATACTGCCACTAAGATCTGGTGCAGCCAAATAAATAAATAAATACATTAAAAAAAAATTCACAGCACTTCTTACAGAGCTAAGCTCTGCCTTGTTATCATCCTTGTATTTAAGTGGAAAGAACGACCTGTTTCCAGTTAAAAATTAGAGGTCATTTTCCTTCCTTGGGTAGGTTTTAAAAAAAAGTAATGGCAATGATTTCTATCTGCTGATTAGATTTTCTCAGGAATTTGTGTTTTTCTCAGCAGTTTGTAGTTCACTGGGTTAGAGTTGGAGTTCTCAGCTGGGGGTGGTTTTGTCTCCAAAAAGATACTCAGTAGATCTGGAGACACTTCTGATTGCCCTGGGCGAGGGGAGGTGCTACCTGCATGAGAGAGGTCAGGGGTGCAGGAAAAAATCCTGTGGTGCACAGTCCAGCCCCCTCAGCAGAGGGGCTTATCCAGTCCAAAATGTCAGTAGTGTCAAGGTGGAGGACTCCTGTGTTGGAGGACATGATTTTTTATAAAACAGTGACTACAAGAGAAAATTGGAATGACGGCCTGAGTAGAAAGAGTGAATATTTTTTCAGAAGTTCATCTCTTGGTTGAGAAAGCTTAAAGGCATGTTCACTTCAGACACCGCCGGCAAAACCTATGGATGGAGGCAGCAACAGCTCTCTGACCTGTCTGAAATGGAAGTCACTGAATTTCTGCTCTGTAGGCAACTCCCTCCTGCTTCTAATCCACGTCATCTATACATGAACACACCCTCCCTTCTCTCCCAACTCATGTGTCTTCTACTCTTCATCGTCCATACTTCTCCCTTCCCAAGTTGCGTATCAGTTCTTAAATGCTGTTTTATATCACCAAGAACTCCCACTCACTAGATATGCAACCCTAGAGTCTGCAACCTAATTTTAGACAGCTGAATACTTCTTTAAATTAAAAGAATTTTGATGGCAGGAGCTGATAACAGCTACGCACTTTTTTTTTTTTTCCTGGCATTCACAGAGAGACATGTATTTCAAAAGGCTGCCTCTTCTTTCCTGGATACCATTAGAGGAAAAATAAAGCAATTTACCCTTTGAAGTCTTTTTATTCTAAAAAAAGGCAGTGGCGGTGGGGTGGGGAGTTGGGTGGGTGGGTAGTGAGGGTAAGAGATAGAATGAAAAAGGGAACTTTCCTCAAAGGAAATATTCTAGACAGATGACTTGATTTAGAGCTCTTACATGCACTTAGCTTTTTAACAGTCTGAATAACTCAGCAAATCTGAAACAAAGAAGGTTTTTAAAAAGCATCCCATGGCTGGGACTGTGGGTAATGAAATTTGCTTTGAACAATATGAGCACTGTGTGTGAGTGTTTCGGATGATGACCAGAACATACACACAAAAATCTTTGTTCTGTTGGTGCCGTTCTAATTTTAGAACCAGATTAGACCTGTGCTCTTGCCACTGTGGAATTTTGCTTCCCATGGAAATAGCCACTCCTTCCCTAGAAGTGGGCAGAAGACACTATTTCAAACAGAGATGTCTTGAGGTGGAAGTGGCAAAAAGGTTGTGGCACGTGCCTGGCACAACTGCTGGTTCCCACTCTCCCTTCCTTTCCCACAGCCAACACAGGAAAGGCCCCTTTCTGGTTGAGCCCAAACAAGGTCCTCAGATTCTCACAAAGCATTCCTTCCTGTCTAAGCCCCTGAAGGGGTCTCACTGTAGAGTAGATTTAGAGTAGAGGTCAGAGGTTTTAGTTTTCTCTTTTCATGCAGCCTAACACAGTGCTGTTTATAAAATACAACCAACAAAATCCACTACTTTCACTGGACTGAAAGTACCTATAACTCCTGAATACTCAAGTAAATTACTCTCCCTCTAGCTAATACTCACATATCATTATTAATATAAATACTAACTTACATTACTATTAATAATGAAGTCCTCAGAAACAGTACCTGGCACAAATAAGTGCTTGTTGAAAATTAGGTATTATTGTTATTAATGTTACTGCTATTATTATTATTATTAGACCATCAAAGTCCCCAAAGAGTGTTGGTTTATAAAAAAAGGGTTTTGCTAGTATCATTGTTGAAGATATGGTTCATGATATAACTAGGCTCAGCCTCTCGATGCGACTAATTTTGAGGGTAATTTGGGCTAACTTCTTGGTACTGGATTTCGTGATGGCAGACAGACCATTCTTAGGAGATAGGCTGCTTCCTTTCTGTTCAGAGAATACTTGACAAGTCCTTGCAAAACCTTTTCCTGTCTAATGTTCTCTTCTGATATATGGAGCTGTCCAAGCTCAGTTTCTGCTCCATGAGCCTCTTCATATTTAGTAAAGAGCAGTAAATAAAAGCTGGGAGAGACCTAACACTTACTTTGACTTCCACACCATACACTTCAATTTTTCTTTCCACTCATTTTAAGTCTTCTATGTGACCATTATGTAATTATTCCAAATGTTGGGAAGCCAGTAGTGCTCATGACTCAAACAATTACACCTAAAATACCTCCAGCATTTTCAAACACTTGCAACACATAGCTGAAGACCTCCCTGCAAGGTGTCACTCCTTTTGCACCCCTCTGAATGCCTTCTTTCTCAACGCAGTCACCCTGGCTCCTGCACACACGGCTGTGGATAAATCCCTAGGAGCACAGGTGTGTAAGAAAAGTCTGCCTTGTAGAATGCTCATCTGGGTTATCTGTGACAATAGCTTCCACAGTTGAGGCAAGTGTCTATGTGGGCAGCTGCACACAGACATTGGATTGGGGGATGCTCAATAGACTTATTTGGCTTATTAATGACTGAGGCACTGCAAAAGGAAAGCTTAAAACTGTTCAAAGACAAATGTTGTTGGTAATATTAATGTGTGAAGCCACCCCAGTCACTCACATCAATGAGATGAGTTCCTCAAGTACTTCCTGAGAGCACCTTTGAATGGGGAACATGGAGGTAAAGGATGAAGGCAGAACTCAGCTAGGGCAAGGGGATGCCGGTGAGACGAGTATCTGCAGTCATAGTCCTAGAACCAGCCCTGCTCACACGAAGAAGGGTAACAGATGCTGTTTCCATCTCAGAAATGGCTTAGAGTAATTTAGTGATGTTCTCAAGGCTATAAAATGTAGTCATAGCATGGCCCAAAGTTTTATGATCAAAATTCTGATATTCTTTATCTCACTGTACAGAAGAGGAAGAAAAGGCAGTTTCTATTTTCATTAAATGTCAATTTTCACCTAGTTCTAGTAAAATCTAAATTCAAATTTCATTTAGCTAGAATCAAGATTGCCAAGAGAAATATCAACAGCATCAGATATGCAGATGAAAAAGACTCTGATGTTGGGAAAGACTGAAGGTAGGAGGAGAAGGGGATGACAAAGAATGAGATGGTTGGCTGGCATCACCAACTCGAAGGACCTGGGTTTGAACAAATTCTGGGAGATAGTGAAGGACAGGGAAGCCTGGCATACTGCAGTCCATGGGGTCATAAAGAGTTGGACACGACTTAGTGACTGAACAATTACCCATTCCTCTGCCTCTGAAAATAATAATAGCTAACATATATAAGGCTGTATATTGTCACCCTGCTTATTTAACTTATATGCAGAGTACATCATGAGAAACACTGGGCTGGATGAAGCCCAAGCTGGAATCAAGATTGTCAGGAGAAATACCAATAATCTCAGATATGCAGATGACACCACCCTTATGGCAGAAAGTGAAGAACTAAAGAGCCTCTTGATGAAAGTGAAAGAAGAGAGTTAAAAGTTGGCTTAAAGCTCAACATTCAGAAAACGAAGATCATTGCATCCAGTCCCATCACTTCATGACAAATAGATTGGGAAACAGTGTTAGACTTTATTTTGGGGGGCTCCAAAATCATTGCAGATGGTGATTGCAGCCATGAAATTAAAAGATGCTTGTTCCTTGGAAGGAAGATTATGACCAATCTAGACAGCATATTGAAAAGTAGAGATATTACTTTGTCAACACAGTTCCGTCTAGTCAAGGCTATAGTTTTTCCAGTAGTCATGTATGGATGTGAGAGTTGGACTATAAAGAAAGCTGACCACTGAAGAATTGATGCTTTTGAATTGTGGTGTGGGATAGGACTCTTGAGAGTCCCTTGGACTGCAAGGAGATCAAATCAGTCCATCCTAAAGGAAATAAATCCTGAATATTCATTGGAAGGACTGATGTTGAAGCTGAAACTCCAATACTTTGGCCACCTGATGTGAAGAACTGACTCATTGGAAAAGATCCTGATGCTGGGAAAGATTGAAGGCAGGAGGAGAAGGGGATGACAGAGGGTGAGATGGTTGGATGGCATCACTGACTCAATGGACATGAGTTTAAGTAAACTCCGGGAGTTGGTGATGGACAGGGAGGCCTGGCGTGTTGTGGTCTATGGGATACGGAAAGAGTCAGACACGACTGAGCGACTGAACTGAACTGAACACGTATAAGCATTCACCATGGCTTAAGGATTGTCCTAGATGCATAGCCTATATTAACATATTTAATCCTCACAGTTGCCCCATGGGGTAGGCACTATTAACTATCTCCATTTTACAGATGAGGAAACAGAGGCTCACACTGTAAGTAACTTGCTTAGGTTTTATAATTAATAAGTGACAAAGCCAGGATTTGAATCTGAACAGTTTGGTTCAAATCCATCTTTTAACTTCCTCAGTAGCATATCTCTTTATATAGTAAATAAGTAAAACAATTTTGGAGAATGTATATTTCTAATATACTAGTGAAATAATTAGCTGTCTGAGATTGCTTCAAGATAGTGACAAGGCTGAAGACAAGAGTGAGTGGGGATATGAAACAAGACTGGATGTAGAATGATGACTTAAGATTGGGTGACGTGTATAGGACTTTGTTTTATTGGTTTCTCTACTTTTTAAAAAAAATTCTGCTTTATGGAGGTACAATGGACGTACAAAATTGTAAAATATGTATGCTGCTGCTGCTAAGTCGCTTCAGTCGTGTCCGACTCTGTGCGACCCCATAGACGGCAGCCCACCAGGCTCCCCCGTCCCTGGGATTCTCCAGGCAAGAACACCAGAGTGGGTTGCCATTTCCTTCTCCAATGCATGAAAGTGAAAAGTGAAAGTGAAGTCGCTCAATCGTGTCCGACTCTCAGCGACCCCATGGACTGGAGCCTACCAGGCTCCTACGTCCATGGGATTTTCCAGGCAAAAGTACTGGGGTGGGGTGCCATTGCCTTCCCCGAAAATATGTATACATTGTGAAAGATTCCCCCATTTGCTTCATTAACACATCTATCACCTCACTTATTTATCTTTGTGTGTGTGTATTGGCAGGGGTAGTGGTGGAAATTAAAGTTCTATTCTCTTGGTAAATTTAATTATGCAATACAGTGTTATCAACTACAGTCACCATGTTTTATGTTAAAGCGTCAAAACTTATTTATTTTATATCTGAAAGTTCATACGCATTTACCAACCTCTCCCTGATTCCCTCATCCACCAGCGACTTTTCTATTTTGTTTCAATGAATTTGACTTAAAAAAAAAAAAGATTCTATGTGAAGTGAGATCATTTTTGTTTTTCTCTGTTTAGCTTATTTCACGTAGCATAACGCCCTCAAGGTCCATCCATGTTTTTGCAAATGGCCATATTTCCTTCTTCCTCATAGCCGAATAATATTCCATTGTATATAAATGCCACATCTTTATCAATTCATTTGTTGATGGACACTTGAGTTGTTTCTATATCTTGCCTATTGTGAATAATGTGATAGTGAATATGAGTACAGATATGTTTTCAATATTCTGATTTTATTTAAATAAATATTCAATAATAAGATTGCTGATTATATGATAGTTCTGCTTTTAATTTTTTGAGAAAACTTCATGCTGTTTTCCATAGTGACTCATCAGGTTACATTCAAACAAGACAATGTACTTTATTGTCTCAGAACATTTGCTTTTAGTAACCACTTCCTATAACTTATTCTCCTATCTTCCATGGCCAGTTGGTTCTATTCTTCATCCATTAGTCCATGACAATGAGAAAAGGACCCGTGATCCCTCACTCAGCCACTCTGTAAATATTTATTGAGGAACTATTAGGGATGGTGAAGAACTAAGAGAAAGTCCCTCTTCTGTCATGGAATTGATATTTTCAAAACAGAGTTCAAAGAAATAAGCAAAAAAAGGAACAGATGATAAGCAAGCAGAACAGATGATATTCATAACAGAGGTAATGCTTGGGAATTTTTGTAAAGGTGACCTTATAAAGAATAACAGATAGGTTATCCATCAATACAATTAGATGATCAGGAAAGATATTCTAGAGGAGCTAGCATTTAAGTTGAAGTCTAAAATCAAAGGGCAGCCTGCCATCAAAGGTTAGCAGGAAGAACATTCCAGGCAGAAAGACCAGGCAGTACAAAAGCCCTAAGGCAGAGCAAGCATGGTGGTGTGTGACAACCAGAAAGATGGCTGTTATGATGAGGTTGGGGGGCAAAGGAGATGGAGGCTCAAGATGAAAGCAGAACAAGAGAAACAGAGGCAGAGGACCATTCAAGGCAGACTTAGAAATCCTGGTTAGGACGCTTGACTTGCATGCCAAGTGTGTGAGAAAAACCTTAGGAGGGTTCACTGCAGAGAAGCGACATGACTTGGCTGAAGATGTGAAACAGCACTCGTGTTGTCACGAGAGAGTGATCATGGGGCAGGAGTGAATGCAGTCAGACTCATCTGGGAGCTCTTGCTTCAGTCCTGACGAGAGAAGGTCAGGACTGCAGCACTGAGATGGTGAGAGGGACATTTGGGGAATGGAGCCAACAAGTTTTGCTGGTGGCCTGGATGGAGGCTGGGGGCTGGTGAGGAAAGAAGAACAATTTTTAGATTTGGAATTTAAACATTGAGGTGTATGGAGATGCTGTATTCAAATGGGAAGACTGAAGGGAAACCAGACTTTTTTGGCATTTGGGTGGGTTGAGGGAGTGGGCGTGGAAGTCATCTGTATGCTCTAAGTAGTTAATACCAAGGAACTAACCACAGTTTTGTCATCAAACGTGGGTAGCAGCTTCTTTCGTTGACATTATATTTAGATGCATAAAGCAAACAATCACTTTTCTTTTTTTAATTAATTTATTTCTTTTAATTAGAGGCTGATTATTTTACAATATTACAGTGGTTTTTGCCATACATTGACATGAATTAGCCATGGGTGTACATGTGTTCCCCATCCTGAACACCCCTCTTGTCTCCCTCCCCATCCTATTCCTCAGGGTCATCCCAGTGCACCAGCCCTGAGCACCCTGTCTCATGCATTGAACCTGGACTGGTGATCTATTTCACATATGGTAATATACATGTTTCAATGCTATTCTTTCAAATCATCCCACCTTCGTCTTCTCCCACAGAATCCAAAAGTCTGTTTTTTACATCTATGTCTCTTTTGCTGTCTCACATATAGGGTCATCGTTACCATCTTTCTAAATTCTATATATATGCATTAATATACTGTATTGGTGTTTTTCTTTCTGACTTACTTCACTCTGTATAATAGGCTCCAGTTTCATCCACCAGTTTTGATTTGTATTTCTCAGTGAGCGATGTTGAACATATTTTCATGTGCTTGTTAGCCATCTGTATGTCTTCTTTGGAGAAATGTCTGTTTAAGTCCTATTCCCACTTTTTGATCCGGTTGTTTGCTTTTGTGGCATTGAGTTTTATGAGCTGCTTGTATATTTTGGAAATTAATCCTTTGTCAGTTGTTTCATTTGCTATTATTTTCTCCCATTATGAGCGTTGTCTTTTTACCTTGTTTATAGTTTCCTTTGCTGTGCAAAAGCTTTTAAGTTAATCGGGTCCTGCTTGTTTACTTTTGCTTTTATTTCCATTACTCTAGGAAGTGGGTCACAGAGGATCTTGCTTTGATTTATGTCATTGAGTGTTCTGCCTATGTTTTCCTCTAAGAGTTTTATAGTTTCTGTTCTTACATTTAGGTCTTTAACCCATTTTGAGTTTATCTTTGTGTATGGTGTTAAGAAGTGTTCTAATTTCATTCTTTTACATGTAGCTGTCCAGTTTTCCCAGTACCATTTATTGAAGAGGTTGTCTTTGCCCCATTGTATATTCCTGTCTCTTTTGCCAACAATAAGGTACCCATGGGTTTAGTTCTGGGCTTTTTATATTGATCCATTGGTCTATATTTCTGTTTTTGTGCCAGTACCATACTGTCTTGATGACTGTAGCTTTGTAGTATAATCTGAAGTCAGTAAGATTGATTCCTCCACCTCCATTCTTCTTTCTCAAGACTGCTTCGGCTATTTAGAGTCTTCTGTGTTTCCGTATAAACTGAAATTTTTTGTTCTACTTCTGTGAAAAATGTCATTGGTAATTTGATAGGGGTCACACTGAATCTGTAGATTTCATTTGATAGTATAGTCATTTTCACAATATTGATTCTTCCTACCCAGGAACATGGAATATCTCTCCATCTGTTTATGTTGTCTTTGATTTCTTTCATTAGTGTCTTTTAATTTTCTGTGTACAGTTCTTTTGTCTCCTTAGGTAAGTTTATTCCTAGATATTTAATTCTTTTTGTTGCAATGATGAATGGGATTCATTCCTTAATTTCTCCTTCTGATTTTTCATTGTTAGTATATAGAAATGCAAGTGATTTTTGTGTATTGATTTTGTGTCCTGAAACTTTACAAATTCACTGATTAGCTCTCGTAATTTTCTGATACTATCTTTAGGGTTTTCTATGTACAGTATCATGTTATCTGCAAACAGGGAAGAGCTTTACTTCTTTTCTGATCTGGATTCCTTTTATTTCTTCTTCTCTGATTGCTGTCACTAGGACTTCCAGAACTGTGTTGAATAATAGCAGTTAAAGTGAACACCTTTGTCTTGTTCCTGATCTTAGAGGGAATGGTTTCAGTTTTTCACCATTGAGAATAATGTTTGCTGTAGGCTTATCACATATGGCTTTTACTGTGTTGAGGTAGGTTCCTTCTATGCCCATTTTTTGAAGAGTTTTAATCATAAATGGGTGCTAAATTTTGTCAAAGGCCTTTTCTACATCTTTTGAGATTATCATATGGCTTTTATCTTTCAATTTGTTAATATAGTGCATCACATTGATTGATTTGCGTATATTGAAAACCCTTGCATTTCTGGAATAAACCCAACTTGATCATGGTGTATGAGCTTTTTGAAGTGTTGCTGAATTCTGTTTCCTAAAATTTTGTTGGGGATTTTTGCATCTATGTTCATCAGTAATATTGGCCTGTAGTTTTCTTTTTTGTGTGTTGTCTTTGTCTGGTTTTGGCATTAGGGTGATGGTGGCCTCATAGAATGAGTTTGGAAATGTTCTTTCCTCTGCGGTTTTTTGAAAGAGTTTTAGAAGGATAGGCATTAAGTCTTCTCTAAATGTTTGCTAGAATTCTCCTGTGAAGCCATCTGGTCCTAGGCTTTCGTTTTTTGGGAGATTTTTGATATTCATAGCTTCAATTTCAGTGCTTATAATTGGGTTGTTCATAATTTCTATTTCTTCCTGGTTCAGTCTTGGAAGATTGAACTTTTCTAAGAATCTGTCCATTTCTTCC
This sequence comes from Tragelaphus eurycerus, assembly GCA_935064755.1. Lineage (NCBI taxonomy): Eukaryota > Metazoa > Chordata > Mammalia > Artiodactyla > Bovidae > Tragelaphus > Tragelaphus eurycerus. The sequence continues at coordinate 628,352 of CAKXYN010000034.1, read as the reverse complement.
AGGTTATCCACTTTATTGCCATATAGTTGTTCATAATGTCTCCTATGATCCTTTGTATTTCTGCATTGCTTGTTGTAATCTCTCCTTTTTCATTTCTAATTTTGTTGATTTGATTCTTCTCTCTTTCTTTCTTGATAAGTCTGGCTAAAGGCTTGTCAATTTTGTTTTATCTTCTCAAAGAACCAGCTTTTAGTTTTATGAATCTTTACTATTATTTATTTCATTTCTTTTCTGCTTGGATCTTTTTTATTTCTTTCCTTATACTACTTTTGAGGGTTTTTTTGTTTTTCTTTTTCTAGTTGTTTTAGGCATAAAGTTAGGCTGTCTATTGGATGTTTTTCTTGTGTCTTGAGGTAGGATTGTATTGGTATAAACTTTCCTCTTAGAACTGCTTTTGCTGCAGCCCATAGGTTTTGAGTTATGTTTTCACTGTCATTTGTTTCTAGAAATTTTTTGATTTCCCTTTTGATTTCTTAAGTAAACTGTTGGCTATTTAGAAATGTGTTGTTTAATCTCCATGTGTTTATATTTCTTACAGTTTTTTTTTCTTGTAATTGACATCTAGTCTCATAGTGTTGTGGTCAGAGCAAGATGCTTGATAGAGTTTCAATTTTCCTAAATTTACTGAGGTTTTATTTGTGACCCAAGATGTGGTCTATCCTGGAGAATGTTCCATGTGCACTTGAGAAGAAGGTATATTCTTTTGTATTTGGATGGACTATCCTGAAGATATCAATGAGATCCATCTCATCTAATGTATCATTTAAGACTAGTGTTTCCTTATTAATTTTCTGTTTTGATGATCTGTCCATTGGTGTGAGTGGGGTGTTAAAGTCTTCTACTATTATTGTGTTACTGTCAATTTCTCCTTTTATGTCTGTTTGTGTTTGTCTTATGTATTGAGGTGATCCTATGTTGGATGCATGCTGCTGCTAAGTCGCTTCAGTCGTGTTCGACTCTGTGCGACCCCTGAGATGGCAGCCCATCAGGCTTCCCCATCCCTGGGATTTTCCAGGCAAGAACACTGGAGTGGGTTGCCATTTCCTTCTCCAATGCGTGAAAGTGAAAAGTGAAAGTGAGGTTGCTCAGTTGTGTCTGACTCTTAGCCACCCCATGGACTGCAGCCTACCAGGCTCTTCCATCCATGGGATTTTCCAAGCAAGAGTACTGGAGTGGGGTGCCATTGCCTTCTCCGATGTTGGATGCATAGATATTTACAATTGTTATGTCTTCCTTTTAGATTGATCCCTTGATCATTATGTAGTGTCCTTCCTTATCTCTTGTAATCTTCTTATTTTAAGGGCTATTTTGTCTGATATGAGGATTGCTACTCCAGCTTTCTTTTGCTTCCCATTTGCATGGAATATATTTTTCCATCCTCTCACTTTCAGTCTATATGTCGTTAAGTTTGAAGTGGGTTTCTTGTAGACAGCATATATATGGGTCTTGTTTTTGGATCCATTAAGTCAGTCTGTGTCTTTTGGTTGGAGCATTTAATCCATTTAAATTTAAAGTAATTATTAATATATATGTTCTTATTGCCATTTTCTTAATTCTTTGGGGTGGATTTTGTAGATCTGTTTTCTTCTCTTCTATTTCTTGACTATATAAGTTCCTTTAACATTTGTTGTAAAGCTGGTTTGGTGGTACTGAATTCTCTTAACTTTTGCTTGTCTGAGAAGTTTTTTATTTTTCCATCAATTCTGAATGACATCCTTGCCAGGTACAGAAATCTTGGTTGTAGATTTTTCCTTTACAATACTTTAAATATATCCTGCCATTCCCTTCTGGTTTGAAGAGTTTCTGCTGAGAGGTCAGCTGTTAAGCATATGGCGTTTCCCTTGTATGTTACTTTTTGCTTCTCCTTTGCTACTTTTAATATTCTTTATTTGTGTTTAGTCTTTGTTAGTTTGATTAGTATGTGTCTTGGCGTGTTTCTCCTTGGGTTTATCCTATATGGGACTCTTTGTGCCTCTTGGATTTGATTGACTATTTCCTTTTCCATGTTGGGGAAATTTTCAACTATAATCTCTTCAAAAATTTTCTCATACCCTTTCTTTTTTTCTTCTTCTTCTGGGACCCCTAAAATTCAAATGTTGGTACATTTGATATTGTCCCAGAGGTCTCTGAGACTATCTTCAGTTCTTTTCATTCTTTTTATTTTTTTCTGCTCTTCAGAAGTTATTTCTACCACTTTATCTTCCAGCTCACTGATTTGTTCTCCTGCTTCAGATATTCTGCTATTGATTCCTTCTACAATATTTTTAATTTCAGTAATTAATTATGTTGTTTGTCTCTGTATGTTTATTATTTAATTCTTCTAGGTCTTTGTTAATTGATTCTTGGATTTTCTCCATTTTGTTTTCAAGGTTTTTGGTCATCTTTACTATCATTATTCAGAATTCTTTTTCAGGTAGTTGCCTATTTCCTCTTCATTTATTTGGACTTCTCTGTTTCTAGTTTGTTCCTTCATTTGTGTAGTATTTCTCTGCCTTTTCATTAATTTTTAAAATTTAATGTGTTTGAGGTCTCCTTTTCCTAGGCTTCAAGGTTGAATTCTTTCTTCCTATTGGTTTCTTCCTTCCTAATGTTGGTCCAGTGGTTGTGTAAGCTTATAGGGTGAGATTTGTGCTGAGTTTTTCTTTATTTGTTTTTCCTCTGATGGGCAAGGCTGAGTGAGGTGGTAATCCTGTCTGCTGATGATTGGGTTTGTATTTTTTTTTGTTTGTTGTTTAGATGAGGCATCCTGCACAGGGTGCTACTGGTGGTTGGGTGATGCTGGGTCTTGTATTCGAGTGGTTTCCTTTGTGTGAGTTCTCACTATCTGATACTCCCTAGGGAGAAGGCAATGGCACCCCACTCCGGTACTCTTGCCTGGAAAGTCCCATAGACGGAGGAGCCTGGTGGGCTGCAGTCCATGGGGTCGCTAGGAGTCAGGCACGACTGGGCGACTTCCCTTACTTTTCACTTTCATGCATTGGAGAAGGAAATGGCAAGTCACTCCAGTGTTCTTGCCTGGAGAATCCCAGGGACGGAGGAGTGTAGTGGGCTGCCGTCTATGGGGTCACACAGAGTCAGACACGACTGAAGCAACTTAGCATCTTAGCAGCAGGGTTAGTTCTCTGTGGTCTAGGATCTTGGAGTCAGTGCTCCCACTTCAAAGGCTCAGGGCTTGATCCCTCTCCAAAAGCCAGCCTAGGTCTAATCTACCAAGAGGAATTTCACCTGAAATGAAAGGGCCGTCAAATCCAAGAATTTTTTCTTAGCCCTAGAATCAGAAGATTTTCTCCAATTTTTTTCTAAAAGTTTTATAGTTCTACATTAAGTCCATAGTCCATTTTGAGTTAATTTTTGTGTAAGGTGTCAGCTTTGAGATTTATATTTTGCTTGTTGATGTCCAGTTGCTCTATAGGGACCTTTGAACAGCTTTTGCAACCCTATGTCAAAAGTCAGTTAGACATGCCTGTGTAGTTTTATTTCTGGATTGTCTACTGTATTTGTCTGCTAAGGCACTAAGTATTCAATTCTTTTTTAAGATAATGCAAATGGTATTGTATTTCTAATTTCAGTGTTTGCATGTTCATTGCTAGTATATGGAAATACAATTAATTTGTATATACTTATCTTGTATCCTGTGTCCCTGCAGAACTCGCTTATTAGTTCTAGGAGATTTGGGCAATTCTCCACAAAGGTCCATCTAGTCAAAGCTATGGTTTCCCCAGTAGTCATGCATGGATGTGAGAGTTGGACTACAAAGAAAGCTGAGTGCCAAAGAATTGATGCTTTTGAACTATGGTGTTGGAGGAGCCTCTTGAGAGTCTCTTGGACTGCAAGGAGATCAAACCAGTCAATCATAAAGGAAATCAGTCCTGAATATTCATTGGAAGGACTGATGCTAAAGCTGACGCTCCAATTCTTCAGCCACCTGATGCGAACTGACTCCTTTGAAAAGACCCTGATACTGGAAAGATTGAAGGCAGGAGGAGAAGGGGATGACAGAGAATGAGATAGTTGGATGGCATCACCAACTCGATAGACCTGAATTTGAGCAAGCTCTGGGAGTTGGTGATGGACAGGGAAGCCTGGCATGCTACAGTCCACGAGGTTGAAAAGAGTTGGACACAATTGAGTGACTGAATTTAACTGAACTGGGATTTCCTACATTGACAGCTATGTTATTTGCAAGCAGGAATAATTTTATTTCTTCCTTTCCAATTTGTGTGCCTTTCATTTCCTTTTTTAACTGGTTAGAACTTCCCAACTATGTTGAATTAGAGTGTTGGTCAAATATATTTGCCTTGTTCTTGATGTAGGAGAAATATGTGCAGTATTCATCATTACTGCTACTGCTAAGTCACTTTAGTCGTGTCCAACTCTGTGCAACCCCATAGACAGTAGCCCACCAGGCTCCCCCGTCCCTGGGATTCTCCAGGCAAGAACACTGGAGTGGGTTGCCATTTCCTTCTCCAATGCAAATGAAAAGTGAAAGTGAAGTTGCTCAGTTGTGTCCGACTCTTCGCAACCCCATGGACTGCAGCCTACCAGGCCCCTCCATCCGTGGGGTTTTCCAGGCAAAAGTACTGGAGTGGGGTGCCATTGCCTTCTCCATTCATCATTAAGTATCATCATTAATGATATCATTCATCAATGATATCTAACACATCATTATGTGTTAGATAATCTTTATCAAACTGAGGAAGTTCCTCTGAACTGTTCTTTTTTCTGAGTTTTTAACATGAATGGATGTTGAATTATGTGACATGCTTCTTTTGCATTGATTAATTTAATCAATGTAATTTTTCTTCTTTAGCTTGTTAATGTGGTATATTTTTGAAGATATGTCTGTATATTGGAGAAATGTATATTATATTGATTGATTTTCAAATAGTGAATCAGCCTTGCATCCTTGGGATAGTTCCATTAAGTCATAATGCATAATTCTTTTTATATTTTTCTTTTTAAAAAATATCCATTTATTTGACCATGCCAGGTCTTTAGTTACATCACACAGGATCTTCGGTCTTTGTTATGGCATGTGGGGTCTTCAGCTGTGGCATGTGGGATCTGGTTCCCTGCAAAGGAACAGAAAGAACCCCAGGCCCCCTGCATTGACAGCACAGAGTCTTAGCCACTGGACCACCAGGGAAGTCCCCTTTTTATATTTTTCTGAGTTCTTTATCTTAATATTTTGTTAAGGACTTTTGTATCTGTAACTATGAGTAATATTGGTTTATAGGTTTTTTTCTTTTTTGGTACTGATTTTGCTATCAGGGTAATATTAACTTTATACAATGAATCATGACATATTCATTCCTGTTCTGTTTCCTGGAAGAGCCTGTATAGAACTAATGTTAATTTTTTAGGCCCCGAAATTTCTTTTTAAAATTATGAATTCAGTTTACTTGATGGTTTAGGGCTATTCAAATTTGGGTGGAGTTTGAAGTCCAGGCTTTCCACTCTTACTCCATGGACACCCAGAAAATAGTGGTGGAGGGTCTTGTTACTGCTCTGGGATTCCAGCTGCCTTTGTGGTCTTCACCAACTCTGAGGCAGGGGCGGCCTCATTACTTCTGGTAAATCTTGGAAGTCCTGATATCTCCCCACCCATCTTCCCTAAGGGATAGATGCCTCACTGCTGTGGGTGAGGAGGAAAGGCCAGGCTCCCCATGTGGTCTCCATCTGATGCCACAGGTGGGTCTCATTGCAGGCTTTCTATTTGGATTTTACTGACACTACCTCTAAGAAGGGAGTTAGGGCAACTTGTGTCAGCCTTGCATGGGTGGAAATCCAGGCTTTCCACTCAACTATATTGCCATGGGTGCGGAGGGGGCAGGTCACAGCTTTTTCTGAATTATTTAGCTAAGGAAGACCAGTTATTATATGCAAGTTTTCTGTCTTGCAAGGTTTCACCTTTCCTTTGGGGAAAAGGAAAGGAGACACCTTCTCCTAGTCCTTGGGCTAAAGAGAGGAGGCTTTTGTTGAGTTTCTTTTATTTACATTCTTGGGCATTTCTAGTTTATTCGTGTCTTCAGCTCCTTGTCTGTGATCAGATCAGATCAGATCAGATCAGTTGCTCAGTCATATCCGACTCTTCACGACCCCATGAATCGCAGCACGCCAGGCCTCCCTGTCCATCACCAACTCCCGGAGGTCACCCAGACTCACATCCATCGAGTCAGTGATGCCATCCAGCCATCTCATCCTCTGTCATCCCCTTCTCCTCCTGCCCCCAATCCCTCCCAGCATCAGAATCTTCTCCAATGAGTCAACTCTTTGCATGAGGTGGCCAAAATATTGGAGTTTCAGCTTTAGCATCATTCCTTCCAAAGAAATCCCAGGGCTGATCTCCTTCAGAATGGACTGGTTGGATCTCCTTGCAGTCTGTGATACAGGAGGACAAAAGAGAACTCACCACTGTGTTGTTCCTTATGCCCTGGGTCTCCCTAACTTCTCTGCCTTCACATCCCCACCTTCAGAGTCTCCTTATGCTTGTTTTACTTGCACTTAGCAGAAGCAATAAGGAAGAGACGTCTATTTCCTATTCCTGAAAGTGGAATTCTCTATGCTACCTTAATTTTTAAAAGGTTTTAAAAATTTTTTTATTGAAATATGATTGATTTACAATGTTTTGTTAGTTTCAAGTGCACATCAAAGTGATTAAGTTATATGTATGTATGTGTATGTGTATGTATATGTGTATATATATATATATATATATATATATATATATATATACACATACACACAGGTCTTCCCTGTACTTCAAACAGTAAAGAATCTGCCTGCAATGCAGGAGACCTGAGTTCAATCCCTGGGTCAGGAAGATCCTCTGGAAAAGGGAATTGCAATCCACTCCAGTATTCTTGCCGGGAGAATCCCATGGACAGAGAATCCTGGCGGGCTACAGCCTGTGGGTTCGAAAAGAGTTGGGCATGATTGAGCGACTTAATACTATATATATATATATTCTTCTATAGGTTCTTTTCCATTTTAAGTTATCACAGGGTATTATAATTCCTGTGCTATGCAATAGGTCTTTTTTGGTTATATATTTTATATATAGTAATATATATATATTTTAACCCCAAACTCCTAATTTATCCCTCCATACCATCCCCCTTTGGTAATCATAAGTTTATTTTCTATGTCCATGAATCTATTTCTGCTTTGTAAGTAAGTTTGCTTGTATCATATTTTTAGATTCCACAGATAAGTGATACCACGTGATATTTGTCTTTCTCTGTCTGATTTACTTCACTTAGTATGATAATCTCTAGGTCCATCCATGTAGCTGCCTTTCTTAATAGTCAAAATAAGAATAACGCTTTAAAGATATTTTAAGCTTTTATTCATTTATTTATTTAACAAATATTTACTGAGCATCCACAATGTGCCAAGCAAGTCCCTGCCTCTGAGGAGTGTACATTCTGATGATGGAGACAGCCATTAAACCAGTAATTTTACAATTATTCTGATGTGGTTTGGAGGATAAAAGTCAGCTTGCCTCATGCGAGTTATCATCATTGCTATCCTGAAAGGACATTCATTTAGGGCTTTGTTGAACGTAGGCTGTACAAAGGAAAGAAAACCCAACCAAATGTCTGATTCTACTAACTTAGTTAAGAAGCAATTTTAGTCTTGGTCATGTTCAAAAAGACTACTGGGAAAGTGATTGTTTTCCACCGAGGAAACCAGAATTGAAAGAGACACATGTACCCCAATGTTCATCGCAGCACTGTTTACAATAGCTTGGACAAGGAAGCAACCTAGATGCCCATAGATAGACTAATGGATAAGAAATCTGTGGTACATATACACGATGGAATATTACTCAGCTATTAAAAATAATGCATTTGAATCACCTCACACCAGTCAGAATGGCCCTCATCAAAAAGTCTACAAACAATAAATGCTAGAGAGGGTGTAGAGAAAAGGGAATGCTCTTGCACTCTTGGTGGGAATATAAATTGATACAGCCACTATGGAATATGGTATGGAGATTCCTTAAAAAACTAAGAAGAAAAGCACCATATGACCCAGTAATCCCACTCCTAGGCATATACCAAAATTGAAACCAAAATTGAAAAAGACACATGTATACCATTGTTCATTGCAGCACTATTTACAATAGCTAGAATGTGGAGGCAACTTAGATGTCCACTGACAGATGAATGGATAAAGAAGTTGTGGTACATATACACAGTGGAATATTACTCGGCCGTAGAAAGGAACGCATTTGAGTCAGTTCTGATGAGGTGGATGAACCTAGAACCTATTATGTAGGTGAAGTGAATCAGAAAGAGAAAGATAAATATCGTATTCTAACACATATATATGGAATCTAGAAAACCGGTACCAAAGAATTTATTTTCAGGGCAGCAATGGAGAAACAGACATAAAGAATAGACTTATGGACATGGGGAGAGGGGAGGAGAGGGTGAGGTGTATGGAAAGAGTAACATGGAAACTTACATTGCCATATGTAAAATAGGTAGCCAACAGGAAATTGCTGTATGGCTCAGGAAACTCAAACAGGGGCTCTGTATCAACCTAGAGGGATGGGATGGGGCAGGAGTTGGCAGGGAAGTTCAAAAGGGAGGGAATATATGTATGCTACTGCTAAGTCGCTTCAGTCGTTTCCGACTCTGTGTGACCCCATAGACAGCAGCCCACCAGGCTCCGCCGTCCCTGGGATTCTCCAGGCAAGAACACTGAAGTGGGTTGCCATTTCCTTCTCCAATGCATGAAAGTGAAAAGTGAAAGTGAAGTTGCTCAGTCGTGTCTGACTCCTGGCAATCCCATGGACTACAGCCTACCAGGCTCCTCCGCCCATGGGATTTTCCAGGCAAGAGTACTGGAGTGGGGTGCCATTGCCTTACCTATAGCTAATTCATGCTGAGGTTTGACAGACAACAACAAAATTCTGTAAAGCAATTATCCTTCAAAAAAAAAATAAATTAAAAAAAGAAAAAAAATTCTTGGATTTGACAGCAAAAACACAATTTCTACAAAGAAAAATTAATAAATTGGACTTTATCAAAATGTAAAACTTTGTCCTGTGAAAGTCAAGCTACAGATTGGGAGAAAATATTTGCAAGTCACGTATCTGACAAAGGATTAGTGTCTAGACTATATAAACGACTCGTAGGGTCCATCATAAAAAAAAAAAAAAAAAAAAGAACAACTAAAACAATTTAATTAGAAAATGGGCAAAGTGTGTGAACAGGCACTTCTCCAAAGAAAAGATACAGATAGTAAACAAGCACATGAAAATACATTCATCAGCACAAGCCATTTGTGAAATGGAAACTCAAACCATAGTGACATACCACTTCACACCTCCCAGAATGGTTACAATTTAAAAAACAGTGACAACATCAAATACTGGCACAAATGTGAAGAAACTGGATCACTCATGTATTGCTGATAGGTCCAGCTACTCTGGAAAACAGTTGGGCAGTTTCCTAAAAACATAAACATGCAATTACCATACTATCCAACAATTATATTCCCTGAGCATTTATCCCAGAGATATAAAGATTTATGTTCACATAAAAGCCTATATGTGGATGTTTTATAGCTGTTGATTAGAAATCAAGAACTGGAAATAGATATACCCTTCAACAGGTGAATGGTTAAATAAACTATACTACATTCTCACTATGGACTACTACACAGTAATAAAAAGAATGAAATATTGATACAGGCCAAAAACTGGATGAATTTCTAGAGCATTATGCTCAGTGAAAAAGTAACTGAAAGGTTACTTAATGTATGATTCTATTTACGTAATTCTTGAAGTGGCAAAACTATGAAAGTAAAAACAGATTAGTGGTTCCCAGGGCTTAAACAGGTGATGGGGTGTGAGGAAAGTGAGTATAGTTCTGAGGGATGCTTGTGGCGATGGAATGTTTCCTATCTTGCCTGTATCCATATCAATATCCTGGCTGTAACATTGCACTACAGTTCCCAAGATGCTATCACTGGGGGAAACTGGGTAATGGAAATATGGGATGTCTCTGTATTATTTATTACAACTGCATGTGAATCTATAATTACTTTGAAATAACAAGCTTAATTTTAAAAGTGAGTTAAAAATATTTTTAAAACCACAACAAACAAAATGAAAGTATAGAAACCAAGGGTTCCAAGGGCTTTTAGTGTTTTTATTCTAATCCAAAATACCATATACCAGACTAAAGTTATTTAATCATTTTAATTTAAATTAATAGTTTCACTTATAAGTACATTAAGATATGTGAGTATATGAAGAAAATTCACTCAGAGGCTGTTTAGTCCTGATTTAATTGATTCATGACTTGTAAGATATTTATCCATGGTTTCTAGTCCTATAGAAATGGACTAAAATAGTCCTGGATAGCTGTGAAGGCGCTGTCAGTGTGAGCTGAGGTCTAGCTCTACTTAACAAAGTGGTCTGGCAGAAAGTGAGGCTATTTCTTTTGTGAAACCTCATATTTTATGAGTGATTTACTTTGAGGAGAACCCTAGCTTCCTTCTATGGACTGTAGACACATATCCTTCTAGTTTCTAACACAAGGACTGACACACAATAGATCTTTAATAAATGTTGATTTGGCACTGACAGTCCTTACTTTACCTACTATGTTTGTTTATTGTCTTATCAACTGCAGAAATTTGCAGCAGGCCGCTGAATGACGAGATGAAGGACCAGAGGGACCATCAAAAAAAGTATTGGTGATAAAACTCCTCAGTACCCAATTAAAAGAGTAAGAGATATCTCACATGCCCTATCCGTATTCCTTTGCCTGTTGGTGAAGCCATTTACCAAGAAATCCACCAAAGGTACCTCTACAGGTTTTATTTCTAAAGACCTCAAATTCTTACAGATATTTTTCTAACATACTATGCTAGATTCTGGCTTCCCAGGTGGCATTAGTGGTAAAGAACCCATCTGTCAATGCAGGAAACGTAATGAGATGCAGGTTTGTCCCTGGGTCAGAAAGATCCCCTGGAGAAGGAAGTGATCACCCACTCCGGTTTTCCTGCCTGGAAAATCCCACGGACAGAGGAGCCTGGCAGGCTACAGTCAATGGGGTTGCAAAGAGTCGCACACAACTGAAGTGACTTAGCATGTACATATGCATGCTACATTCTGCCACTGGCCACCCTCCTCTGATGAGATGGATGTCTTTGATGGCAAACATTTAACCATATCACTGAATGTGGTATCACTGAATGTTCTTTATCCAACATTTCTCCTGAATTCTGTTGCCAGTATAGGAAATTAGAGGCAGCAGAATCAGAGCCACAGAAGCTGGACACGAGGCTGAAAAGGCATGTAATAACCTTCCTCGAGTTTTAGGTAGAACACGGGCATCCAGAGTTCTGTATTATCGTGACAGAGGCAAGATGTAAATTTCTACATTTCAACCTGCTGTTTTCCCTTGCTTATATTTCCCCCTAAACATTTGATGTCTCATTTCAGGAGAAGAAAGACTGCACTATGCTTTCATGTCTGACTTATATGAGAAATATTAGATCACAAGTCCCTGGAAGGTAAAAATTCTGCTTTTTTATACATTATATGTACCATCTAGCTCAGTGCTGTATGTAGTCATTTAATATGCTCAAGTTTTGAACTGATAATTTGAGCATTCATCCCTTCTTTCTTAACATGCTGCTGCTGCTGCTAAGTCGCTTCAGTCGTGTCCAACTCTGTGCAACCCCATAGACGGAAGGTCACCAGGCTCCCCCGTCCCTGGGATTCTCCAGGCAAGAACACTGGAGTGGGTTGCCATTTCCTTCTCCAATGCATGAAAGTGAAAAATGAAAGTGAAGTCGCTCAGTCGTGTCCGACTCTTAGCGACCCCATGGACTGGAGCCTACCAGGATCCTCCGTCCATGGGATTTTCCAGGCAAAAGTACTGGGGTGGGGTGCCATTGCCTTTCCCGTTCTTAACATGAGTGCTGGTTAATTTTCTTGAGGCTGAGGGCTTGTGTGGCACCTGCGTCTCTCAGAAGGGAGTGGTTCCATGGAGACACACAGTTCCTCTGTGTCAGGACTGCCAGGCTGCTGTCAGACGAGCTCCTGCCTGTGCTCTGTGTATGTCTTCTTTCTCACTGTCTGCTAACCCAGGGGCCACCTGTCTTCAAAACCAAGGAGTGGCCCTGAAATGTAGCAGAAAGATATCCTTTTCCTTGTATTAGTTGCTCAGTTGTGTCTGACTCTTTGCAACCCCATGGCCTATAGCCTTCCTGGCTCTTCTGTTCATGGACTTTTTCAGGCAAAAATACTGGTGTGGGTAGCCATTTCCTTCTCTATGGGATCTTCCTGACCCAGGGATTGAACCTGGGTCTCCTGCATTGCAGGCAGATTCTTCCCACCAGGGAAGGCCATCGTCCTTACAGCCCACTGTTTAACACACTGGTTCAGGTCTCAACCAATTGGTAATGTGTGTCACTCACTCAGCCGTGTCTGACTCTTTGCAGCACCATGGACTATAGCCTGCCATGCTCCTCCGCCGTGGGACTTCCCAAGCAACTGGAGTGAGTTGCCATTTCCTACTTCATGGGATCCCAACCCAATTTGCAGTGTAGTAACTAGCAAAAAAAAAAAAATGTGGACATGAGTGTAACTATTTTTTTTTTTTTTTTTTTGCTTTTTACTACCTAACTTGCTTAACTCGCAATGCAGTAACAAGCAAAAAAAGAAAAAAACAGTCACACTCACATCCACATTTTACAAATGTGCTAAGGAAAGAGTTTCAGTTAGATTTCTTCTTGGGCATCCAACTGAGAGCCTTTCGGTTATTTTGACATCTACTGATACAATTGCTAATTATCTACTTTTGTTTGAGTTATTTTTTAATTCCCTCAGAGCTGTCAGATCAGGCAACTTCTTTGAGACTCTGAAACATATTATCATCTAGGTGTGCAGAACACCTGAGTTCAAAAGGAGGTCACTGTTCTGGTGAAACCAGATGTGTGAATAGTTTCTGAATCAAAATCTCATACTGCTTTCCAGGTACCAGGAAGGAAAGAAGAAACTTGAAGGAAGAAACCTGAAGATGATTCACAGTAATCGGTTTTAGATTCTGAAAGGCCAGTTGTGGCTATCGCTATTGGAGGGCTGAGCCTCTTAACTCTCTCTGACTGGGAGCATAAATTCAGAGAGGTAGGCAAACACAAGTGTGAAATGATAATTATGCTGATGATTGCCACAAGGCCAGCTTTGTTACACACATAGCCAATAACACCAGAGAACAAATCTTTTAGCCCAAGAAAAACATTACAATTAGAAGCAGCTCACTGGTTGGGAAATATATTATCCTGTCACAAAACCCAAGTTCTGTCCTCATCCCTGAACCCTCGTGGGTCACCCAGCCACTTTGATTCCTCCCTGGAAGCTGGTCAAGGGAAGGAACACGGTGAGCATCAGAATTTTGCCTCATAAGGCAGTCAGGGTCAGTGGACTTCCTTTTCTACTTGAAAAGCAACCTGTTCCATCTTTTAATCTCTAAAGCTATTGCTGCTAAAGAGAGAAGTATAGTCACCCCTTGATGTCCTCGGGTGGGGGCAGTTTCCAGGACCCACCGTGGACAACCAACTCACTGGATGTTCAAGCCCCATAGTCCACCTCCATGGTTCCACAATCAAGGATCCAAGCAACCATGCATCGCATAGTACTGTACTTACTACTGGGGGGAAAAAAATCTGCCTATAAGTGAACATGTACAATTCAATCCTGTGTTGTTCAAAGATAAACTGTATATATATGAAAAAGAGCTCCATCTGGGACCATAGTTCAAAGTTTACAGTCATGAATGACTGCAAGATGTTCATCTTCCAAGCTCCTGGATGATGGTGAGCTGGTGTAAGAGAAAGATGAGATCAGTGAGTTGGTGCCTGGACAGAAAATCTCATAGAAGCGAGACTGCCCTTTGTGAAGGCTCTGTGACCACTGAGTTGCCTGGAACCTGGGATGGTAATTGGTTTTACAGTTAGATTCTTTGATGTGGTAAGTAACTGTTTCTTTGAAACAACTATAGTGCATTCCATTTTTAAAGAGGAATACGTAGAAGGCATGGCAAGTCCATACCCATCCCTTCTCACCAGAGGTAACATTAAGCTGAATGTTTCTGCAGCCCCTCTGGGAATTACTCCTTTGACTTCTGCACAGGGCTGAACAAGTGAGAACAAAATTTCCAAAGAAAGTTGGTGCACACACAAATCTTCTCTATGATATGTCAGAAAGGAGAGAAATCAAGTAGAATTAGGCAAAAGCAGTCTAATTTTTTATTTCTGTAGATTTGTTTTTTATTGAACTACAATTTACTAATGAACTGGTATATAAGTCACAAGTGTATAAGTACATTTTAACAAATGCACACACTGATATAACAATCCCTGAGTTACTTGTTATTTTTAAGTCCTCAGATTTCTAAAAATATTAACAAGCTAATCTTATTTCTCCCTTGTTTTCAAGTAAACTTGTAATTTCTTTTCTTGTAAAGGCCAGATCTTGGGGAAGTTGATAAGCAGAGAAGGTTAAGAACTTTCTTCTCCCTAGGCCAAAGTGTTTGATGAGTTTGAGCTATGCAAGAATCCATTCTTCTAAAAGAAATAAGATCTCTGGGTGAATTTTCTTTAATTTTTGCTATTATGGAAATCTTGAAGCAACTCATTGAAAAAATGCTCTAATTTGTAACTGAGTTTCCAATAGTCTTTATTGGACCCATTTTCCTCCCACCATCCTATTAAGGAAATAAACAAAAAAGAGAACCTTAAAAAAAAAGTTTGAAGGACTTCGAATGTTACAGATTTCACAAATAAGTATTATTTTTAATTTGTCATTTTTATTCAAGATGGTACTGAATTTTAGATAGTGCTTTCAAAATCCTAAAACATTAGACTTCCTTGAAGAATATACTGAAAATGTAGCTCTCACTTCATACCAGTTCAACCAAAATCTCTGAGAATCTGCATTGCAAAAGTAGTTCTGAAGGCAAGAGTCCTGGAACGCACTTTGAGAAATCCAAATTTAAGGGAACTCAGGCAACAGGTATAATGACTACCCACTATGCCTACAACGATGCAGAATTGTTCAGTTTTTTCCTCTTAAATTATATCAGCATCCCTCTGGTGGGCAAATTCTGAGCTGGGTCAATTGTATAGTTCACAGATGAGTTTGCACTCCCCAAAGAGTATCATGGTTATCTGGTTAACTGTGCAGCCAGATATACTAGGTTTAAGTCCAGATTTTTTATACTTACTAGCTGTGTCACCTTGCCCTCTTTATGACTCAGGCTTTTCATCTGTTATAATGGGAGTGACATTTTTGGAATTTGCTGGTAACTTTTCTAAAGGGCATCAGGATTAGGGATGATTGTGCCTACCTTGTGCTTTTGTTGTGAAGATTAGACATATTAACACAGTTCATCCTCACAATTTGAGAATTTTCCAACTTGCTAAATTCATTTGTAACCCCAAAAATCAATACTCAGGGCATTTTTGTGGTCATTCTGGCACATGTGATGAAGAATTTTCGTCTCCCCATGTCACATTCCCAGGTGGTATGGAGCAAGACAATGCTCTGCCTTCTTGTTTCACCTTCAGACTGTTAAACAAGTGCCCTTTTTGAAGTCTACTTAGGGTTATGTTTTTTGCATTTTTGTGCTTTTTTATTAATAATTCTGTTGCACATAGTGGCCCCTAAGCAAAGTGCTGAGAAGTGCTGACTGGTGTTTATAGTTGCAGAAAGCTGTGGAAGAATCTTTCAGAGAAAACACATGTGTTAGATAAGCTTTGTCCAGGCACGTGTGAGCGTGCTGTTGGCTGTGAGCTCAATGTTAATGAGTCCACAATATCTATTAAACAAGGTGTCTTTAAACAGAAACTCAGATAAAACAAGTTAGGTACTGATCAGTTGATGAAAATGTTGTGGTTAGAGGCTTGAAGGAACATAACCCTGACTTTCCTCTGGGAATATGGGTACAGTATTCACTAATTCAGAGTCCGCTGTGACTTTAAGCACACAATTACTGCAAAAATGAGAATTGATCGCATACATAAAGGCTTAAAGCACACTCGGCACACACAAAAATAAGGCAACATGGCAGAGATGCTTCAGAAATGCAGCCTGCAAGGTATACATTCAGGAATAGAGAGACACAACTTAAGCAACTAAACATCAACAACGTAGAGAGACACAGTTAAAAGCAATACAGACTGCAGGGGCAACGAAGGCTGTGGAAGAGTCTCTGATCAGAAATGACCTGGTAGAACATTTTCTCCAGCAAAATTTCCACTGAAGCCAGTGCTTCAGGTTTTAACTGGAGCTTCCGTGGGAACTGTGCCCATTTCCTGCCTTAAGAGAACTGAATGAAGCAGAGGATGATCAGCGAGGAAGTAGAAAAAAAGCAATTTTTTTATTGTGCTACATAATTCTGTAAACAAGAGCAATCTTTATCTGAAAACCCATCGAAATACTCAGCCTATCTCTGGGGCTTATTTAAGAGATAACATTTTATACTATACATCCATCCATATACAGACACCTTGTATAGCACTTCCCATTTAAAATGTATTTTATGTTATAGTTAAAGCATCTGAATCTCAATTATTTGATAAACCTGAAACAATTATTCTTTAAAAGGCCTGTGCACAAATATACATACCAAAAAGAATTGCAGCTTGTAATTTTGTGGCTGAATTAGCACTGAGTTTAATATTTAAATTGCTAATGAAATCCTAAAATAAAAATCATATTGCTAAACAATAAAAAAAGCAAAATATATGGACTTCCCTGGTGGTTTAGAGGGTAAAGCATCTGCCTGCAATGCAGGAGACCAGGGTTCGATCCCTGGGTCGGGAAGATCCCCTGGAGAAGGAAATGGCAACCCACTTCAGTATTCTTGCCTGGAAAATCCCATGGACAGAGGAGCCCGGTAGGCTATAGTCCACGGGCCCGCAAAGAGTCGGACACGACTGAGCACACTTGGCACAGAGTTACTGTTACAGAGGTGTTTGTGAAATAAAGAAATCTCTGACTAAGTTTACAGAGATTCCAACTTCAGAGAGGCTCTACGAGACACAGGTATGAAGCAGGTCAACCAGGTGCTGGCAGAGTCTTCCCAGATAAAGTCAGGGGTCGGGATAAAGGGATTTTTAATGGGTCAAGGCAGGTTTGGTGATGGAACTCCCCCAGCCACAAGGCCCATTACAAGCACAAGTGCTGCTGTGGGAAGCAGTGCTGTCCAGTGGGTCTGATGCCTGGTGGGGCTGAGCATCAGAATCACCAAGAGGGCCTCCAAACATCTGCAGAGGCAGATTCCCCAGACTCAGCTCAGAATTTCTGAATCAGAGTTTCTGGGGATGGGAGTGGACATGTGTAGACGTAAGCAGCTCCTCAGGTGAACTCCTCCCTTGGACTAGGACAGGCTTGGGTTCGAATCCAGCTACATGGTCTTGGGGAGTGATTGAAATCAGTGATCCTGGGTTTCTTCACCTCTAAAGATATAATCATAACCTTAAAGCATCATTGCTAAGGATTAGCCAGAGAATACACATAAATTTCCAGACCCAGTGTCTGCGATGTTGTAGCTATTCAGTATCTGATAGGCTGACCTTCCTTCTTGTTGGTTCATCCTCAATTGCTGTGCCCATGCTCTTTTTATACATGAAAGTGACACTCTCCTAGGAAGCACAGGGTTATTTTCCAGGAGAGTTGGGGATTTGAGGCAACCCCCACCCTCACTTTTTCTTCCTCGTCTCCCTCCCACTGACTAGGATCAAAGAGATGCTAGGGCATCCAGGTGACAACCGGGGACACTCAGCTCAGGCTCACTTTCCTCATAGTTTCTGCAACTCAGGGGAAGCCTGCCACAAGCTGCGTGGTCAGTTACAATGCACCAGAAAGGAAGCACTGCTTCCTTGGGTCTGATGTCAGCCTTCCTTCGGAACTTGATCTGGAGCCCTGGGGCTTTGCCACTGTAATTGGTGGATTGAGTAAATGCAGATGGACCAGGTGGGTAGCGTGGGCGCCAGAGCACAGGTGGCCACCGGCCCCAGCTGCATCTGCCACCAGCTGAAGTTTCCCCCAGAGTCATCTGTAGGCCCTCCAGATCCCATCTGTTTGCTCCTGTCCAGGATGTAGGCTCCCGGGGCCCTGAGCACCGACTTCATATTGCAAAACAAGCATGCTTACTGAGCAGATCCATGCAGCCTCCTTCACCTCTTCCCCTCCCATCCCTAACATTTTGCCCAAGCTTGTCTCCTTTTCCTGTTCCTTTCTGCCCTCTCCCCCAACTCTCACTCTGTCTCCAAAATGAAAATTCATCTGTGGTCTGCTTTGGAACACTCCCAGTTTTTGTCATGCATGTTTTTGCTGGATTTTGGTTAAGGGTTCAGCAAGAAGGAAAAACTTTTTAGTGGCAAAGGCATAATCCTCCAACAAAAGCAATTTCCCTCTGACTCTTTGGTTGTTAACTTGCAAAGAGACATCCATTCCCTGGCAGAGTGAGATGAAGCCCCACATGGTTTCCCTTCTGTTCCCCTTGACTGGGTTTCACTCCAAGCAGGGTTCAGGGTTTGCTAAAGTTCAGTCTTGTCCATCAGAAGGCAGGAATTACATGATTGTTCATCAAAGTGCTTTGAAGTTGAGTGGAATTTTCCTAAACTTTCAAGTGCGTTCTACTGACATCATCCACTCTGATTGACAAACGAGAAGAGTATGTAGGACAGTGGAGAGTCCAAGGGTAATTCACAAGCTCATAAATTCTATCACCTGACATTTCTGAGTGCTGTGTTAGACACTTTTGTGAATGAACAAATTCATTTAATCTTCTCTACACCCCAAGAGTTAGTAATTGTTAGAATTAGGTACCACTTTGATTTTATTGATGAGAATATTGAATCACAAAGGGATTAAGCAATTTGAAGAGGAGACCAACCCTAGGAAGCAGCAATGTCAGGTTTAGAAGCCAAGCAGAATGTCCTCAGAGTCAGGACTTGTGGCCTCTGTACTAAGGTGGGGTCTAAAATAGCCTTTCTCAAGCTCAGTAGTTGAGTCTTGGGGTTCCTGGTCACTCTGGGGACTATCAGGGGTTGGGAGGTACCTAGATCAGGATTCACTTAGTTCTCAGTCTCCACCCCTCTTCCCACTCCACCTGCCCTCCTTCTGCTTTTCTTTGTTATATACAGTGGACTGGAAGTCTTTGCTTGAAAGGAGGGGTCTGTAAGGAGTACGTAGCTCACCAGGCTGAGTCCCATTGGTCTGGGGAAAATTGGCTGGTGTCCAGCACCTGGCAGGAGATCTGGCTTGTGGCAACTGCCCAACAACTGTTTGTTGAATGAGCAAATGATGCTTCCCACCCCCTCGTTCCCCTTTGAAGATGAGGAAATGAGCACAGGGAGGGGAACTGTGTGACCCAGTTCTCCAGGGCCACAAGCCTGGCCTGGGAGGGACACTGACTTTGCCACTCATGGGGGAACTCAGCAGCTCTTGAGGGTTGAAAACTGAAAACTCTGTTTTCTGAAAACTCTAAGAGTTGGACTATACAACTTCAGTTTCTACTGCAGATCTATGAGTCAACAGTAAGGATGCCAAAACTGGAAGCCAGTCATGCATCAGAAATGTCAGTCACATCTCTTATCTTCAGCAAGGGAATCCTCCTCCCTCCACAGGGAGTACACCTGGCATGTTGCTCCCTGTTATCCCTGGGAGCTCTTCTGGGGAAAAGTTAATACCAAACCTCTCAAGGAAAGACACAGATGTGTATAAACAGTGATTTTTTAAAGCATACGTGGATCAAGGATGCCGCCAAAGAATGGGACCCTTAAGAAGGTTTTATCCACAGAAATTATGTCAAAGAAAGAATGATAGAGGTCAGAAAGTGACAAAGCACCTGCAGAAAGCTGCCCCTGCCCCTTGGCCAGAGGCAATAACAAATGTGGAGACATCCCTGGTCCAATCATATCCCTCAGGCTGATTCATGTTCATTAAAAGTCAAATATATCAACATGACCAGCAAAAGTGATAAGCAGCCCCTTTCAGAGGCATTAGGCTTCCCCTGTAGCTCAGTTGGTGAAGAATCTGCCTGCAGTGCACAAGTCTGCCTGCACGCAGGAAACCCATGTCTCAGGAGCACTGAGACCCAGATTGAACCAGGTTTCAATGGTTGGACTGGGGATGTCTCCGCATTTGTTACTGCCTCTGACCGAGGGGCTGGGGCAGCTTTCTGCAGGTGCTTTTCACTTTCTGACCTCTGTCATTCTTTCTTTGACATAATCTCTGGGGATAAAATCTTCGTAAGGGTCCCATTCTTAGGCAGCATCCTTGATCCACGTATGCTTGAAAAAAAATCACTGTTAATACACATCTGTAGCTTTCCTTGAGAGGTTTAGTATTAATTTTTCCCCAGGGGAGCTCCCAAAGATAACAGGGAGCAACATGCCGGGTATACTCCCTGTGGAGGGAGGAGACCTGGGTCTCAAGAGGCATTGAGATAATTTTTTTAATTATTTCTTTTACAATATAATTTAAAGTGGAATTCTTCTTGCTTTTCTTCTGGCTGACACTGTGGCTGCTGTAACAAATTGCCCCAAGTTGGGTGGCTTAAAACATGGAAATTTACTCTCTCCAAGTTCTGGAGGCCAAAAGTCCCAAATCAGTATCACTGGGCTGAGATCAAGGCACCCGCGGGCTAGGCTCCCTCAGGAGGCTCCGGGGAGGATGGGCTCCTTGCCTTTCCGGTTCCTGGGGATCCTGGGGGTCACTGGCACTCCTTGGCTTGTGGCTACAGCTCTCTCCTCTCTGTCTCCATGATCATACTGCCTTCTAATCCTCTATGTGTCAAATCCTCTCCCTCTGCCTCCCTTGTAGATGAATGCTTATGGTTGCATTGAGCCCACCCAGATAATCCAAGATAGTATCATCTCAGGATTCTTAGTTTAACCATGTCTTTTGGCATGTAAGGTAATATTCTCAGGTTGTGGGACTCAGGACTTGATATCTTTGGGGGACATTTTTCAGCTCTGACAGCTTCCATAGGCCAAGAACAAACCAGTAGGTGTCAGGTCAATGTAGGACTCAGAAAGCATCCAAAAAAGGCAAATACCATCACCCACCTAGATATCCAGAGACGGATGCTGTAGAGGCCAGACAGATGCTGTAGAATCCAGAGAGGTGGATGCTGTAGACACTGCTCACTTCCTCCCACCCTAGCGGAGGAGAGAGGACCTTCCCCTCTTCAAGGCCATGGAAGGTGCAGCCAGAATAGAATGGAGCATGGTGACAGAGTCTTTAATGTGACTGCATCCCCCTGGAGTGTGTGCAGAACACAAACACTGGCCCCTTATACCTGCCTGGGAAATCTTAGGGCAGAAGTTGTGACCACAGGCTTGGGCAGGAAGAATTGAGGGAAATGGGAGTGGGTCTGGGCTGAGTGAGGAAGTGCTGCTCACAGGCCATGACAGATCCCCTTCCCACCACAGGGCTTCCTGGAGGAGCATGACCATTCAACAGAAGGATCACCGTGCAGAGATCCCAAGACCAAAGGAAGCATCATCATAAGGGCCATCCAGTGGAACAGCTCTGTCCTCACCATGTTGTCCACAGTCAGCAAGGATCTCCGTGAAAGAGAATCAGTCATATAAGATCATGTCTGATCCACTGTCTGATGACACCTGGGCCAGTCAAGAAAGACCTCTGGTCTCTCCCCACACCTCCCTTGTGTAAACTCCAGCTTCAGAGAAGCCAGGAGTAGTGTCAGGAAGAAGAAATAGGAGGAAAAATCCCAATGTCGGGTCTTGGACCCAAACCAGACACAAAGGAGGAGAAAAGCTTTAACTTTGGATGAAGTTTTGAGTTTTGATGTGTACATTCAATTGTTGAAATGCTTAATTTCTGAAATGAGACTTATCTTGAGATCTAGAGAACCCAGAGACATTTTGCTACTAGCAGTGACAAGATCAGTGGACCTGCCTGAGTTTTTCAACAAGCAATAGGGATGAACTTACCTATAGAATTACAGAAGGGATTCAAACACACCAGAAAAAGATAAAATAATGTAGCTTTCTGTTTGCACCTTATGAAGCCTAGCCCACTCATCATAATATTTAGATTTCTTTTTATTAATACCATTTAGTTCACTTTTATTTTTTAGGCCAGGCAGCTGGATTTTGCCAGTGATCCTTAGCTTCAGGAGAAGGCCTGCATGCCGCTAAGTCGCTTCAGTCGTGTCCGACTCTGTGCGACCCCATGGACTGGAGCCTACGTCCATGGGATTTTCCAGGCAAAAGTACTGGGGTGGGGTGCCATTGCCTTCCCCAGAAGGCCAGCATAGGCAAGTGCATTAGCTGGGGCTGCCCTGGTCTTCCTGTTTTCAAAGATCAACCAGAACACATTGCCTTCACAATGTATGTCTTCAGCCCTGGATCACAAGGATTGCTGGGTCAGTGGGGAATCCCCCCATTTCCACAATTAGCTGAGCCATTGACCTCACCACTTAAAGTGCTACAGTTCATTTGGCTTCCAAATGTCATCCAGAGGGCCAATTTCAGTTTCGGTACAGTATCTTTCTTCAGCCTGGGAACAAATTCACTGTTTGACTCATTCTTCCGGTGCCTGGCAAGCCCCATGCCTTTTTAGCATCCTTTGTAGCTCTTCCAAATGTGGTCATCTCTGCATTTATCTGCTCCTAAATAACAAGCAGCCTGAGCAGTTGGAGCAGATAAAGAAAGGCAAGAATGGAATAAAGAAAGGCAAGCATGGAATAAAAGAGTTCTATAACCTGCTTCCCTCTCCTATTTCTCTTCTTTGTAAACTCAGGCAGTGAACCTGAAATTTGAATCAAGGTGATAAAGGGAATCATGTTTTCCCAGGATCACTGGTGGGACCTGGGAGCATCATCCTTCCTAATGGCAGATGGTCTCTTCAATATAGGCCAGGATACAATATGAAAATGCGGAAATGGCACTGGATAAAGTCAGGAGGCCTGCGGTGTGGTCCTGGCACAGTCCCTTACTGTTTCCATGTCATCCTTTATCTGTGCTGTGGACATATGACAGCCTCATGATCTGTCTGATTAAGCTGAGAAAAACAAAAAGCGTGAAAGTGCTAAGACATTACTCAGGAGCATGAAGATAGCTGATTGTCTATCATTCAGTGGAACTGATGATTAAGGGCTCTGGCCCCTCCACAAATATGATGGTTGAATACACTCATCTAACTCTACTCCTGTCTATATCCTCAGCAAAATGAGAATTTTGCATAAGGTTGCTAGCACAAGAGATGAGGCAGAAACTAATATAACAAATCCATGCACAAACATCTGTGGGTATATGTGCACATGCTCAATGTTTATTAAAAGCAGGACAGATGATAACCGGGTCAGGTTTTCTGGGCAGAATCACCCTAAGTCAGCAGTGGGGAATCTGAGAAACAACTCAGTTTGCATCCAGAACCTTCAAAAGCCTCATGAATTGGTAGCACAGGTTCCTTTAGAAGTGAAGATATACAAGGGACAAAAAGAAGGTAGTTGGTTAAAAGTCTATTTCCAAGGCAGTAATGTGTATAGATCCCCTCCCCAGCTAGGCACAGATGGATGGATGTCTCTTCTGGCCACACTCCTTCCCAATAGACTGGAGTCTTATTCTCTGAAGAGGATCTACAGATACCAGACGAGTTGTGTACTTAGGCCAGAGTACTTGGTTGAAAATAGAAGGACTAACTAAAATATCCCAGCCTCCCTCCCCGACTCTACTCCTAAATGCTGGCATTCAGGGTAACACTTCAGACAAGAGACTGGAAGATTCTTCTCTGGGAGATATGATCAGCCTGAGATTCAAATGCCCAATGACTCACCATAGATGCCCTTGTGCACATGGTTCCCAGTCTGATTTTTAGCTCCCCTCTAACATCTGGATGCAAACAGCCAAGGATCGTAGGTCATCTGAGCCAAGTCTCAGATACGAAAGGCAAGCTTCACAACGGTCAAACAGAAAAAAGTGACATGAAGTAAACAGAAACTATGCAAGGACTTGAAAATTACTCCCTACCCTTGTCAAAAACAAATAGAAAACTGTCATTGTTACTCTCAGAGAGGTAGCAACAGAGATTACAACTTAGAACAAGAATACAATTGTTTAAGAAGTGAAAAAATAACAATGTAGTAAGTGTACTACATAGTATTCATATAATCCAAATGATGTAATCTGCTATTCTATTATCAAAGTATGATGCAACTACACTAGGAGAAGTGAGAAGTGATGTGCGATAAAATCTCTGCCTTCATCTTCCATGTGGGAAGGTAAAAGTTAATGCTTAAAACTGAAAAAAGCATAAGATCACATAGTGGTGGTGGTGTTCAGTTGCTCAGTCGTGTCCGACTCTTTTGCGACTCCATGGACTGTGTAGCCCACCAGGCCCCCCTATTTATGGGATTCTCCAGGCAAGAACACTGGAGTGCATCACCATTTCTTTCTCCAGGGGATCTTCTCAACCCAGAGACTGACCCTGCATCTCCTGCACTGCGGGCAGGTTTTTACCTCTGAGCCACCAGTGAACAATAATAGTGAGACCCCCCCTGCATAAATATGAAAAGACAAAGTGAAATAACTGAAAGTGACAGCACTGAGAATGAGGAAGCAGGACAGCTGGGTGTGGTGCTAGGGGACTGATAGGCTGCTATTTTTAGTAATGAGCTTTGAGAACTATTTGATTCAAAACTATGTGTATTGAATTGTTACAAAAATAAAAACCAAATTATAAAAAACCTTAGGCTCTGGCATCAGATTGCCTGGATTAGTAACTGGTTCTTATCACTGGCTCCCTGTAAGACACTAGGTAATCTATTTAAGCTCTTTGTACCTCAATTTATTTCCTCAAATGTTTAGAGGAGATCGCAGCAGTACTACCTGATAGAACTATTGTCAGGAAGAAATGAGGTAATGTGTGTGAAGCCATGTAGCATGCAATCTGGCATGTAGTATGTGTTCAATAAATGTTACCTACTATTGCTTCCATTATTGTTGCTTTCTCAGCCCTAGATATCTGATTTAAGTTTTGTCTGGGGTGCAGCCAAGGTATACAGAATGGTTCTGTGGGGAGGTAGTTCAACAAATGGCATCTTTAGAGCACTTAGTTTGAACCAATGTCAGAAACTTGCAGAAAGCTCCATTTATTTCATCTTTAGCAATGTACAGGTCTCCCCCAAATCTCAAGGTTTAAAAATTTCCAACACAACTCAAACTAGCTTAAACAAAAAAAAAAAAAGGAAATGTATAGGCTCAGGTGGCCGGGAAGAGTTTGGGGACAGAATGAAGGCAAGAGCAGAGGGAACCAGCACTTTGGAGCCCAGCCCTGGAATTCATGGTACTCGTTGTGTTCCAGGGTCCATTGGACATACAGGATACAGCAATGAAAGCAACAATAAAAGCCAGAGAGATAAATATACAGTGCGCAAAAATTAAAAGATAGCCACATCAGAGAGTGGAGAATTGATCAGGAGGAGACTGATGAGCTCTAAGGAGGAGAGGACAGAGGTTGCAGGAAAAAATACTGGCTTTCCTCAGAGTGAGGTGAGAATCCTTTGAAAGGATTAAACAGAGGAGTGACAGGCTGTAATTAATGTTTCAAAACTGCGTGCAAGCAGACAACCAAATGACCTCCTTGCTGTATGGAAAATGGACTGCATCAAGGCAAAGCAGGAGCAGGAGGACAGGGAAAAGGTCACTGCCATTTTCCAGGGGAGACACACTGAAGGTTGAACCTAAAGCCATCATGATGGGCATAAGACCTTGTCACATTATCAGGATCAAGTTCTAGTTCAAAGGTGGGAATGAGGGCTCTCCTGGTGACTGAGTGGTAAAGAATACACCTGTAAATGCAGGAGACACGGGTTCCATCCCCATTCTGGGAAGATCCCACATGCTACAGAGCAACCAAGCCTGGGCGCCACAACTCCTGGGCCTGTGCTCTAAGAGCCTGGGGACTGCAACTACTGAGCCCATGTGCTGCCAAAACTACCTAAGCACACGCGTGAGAGCTGGTGTTCCATAGCAAGAGAAGCCACTGCGGTGAGAAGCACCACAACTAGAGAGCAGCCCCATTCGCTGCAACTAGAGAAAAGCAACAAAGACCCAGCACAGCCAAAAATAAATCAATTAAATTACATATATCCAGTATATAAAGGTAAGGATGAAAGGACATGCTGATGGTCCCACCTGGGCTGCAAGATTCTAGAGTCATGATTGGTGCCTTGCTACCAGGGCTCTCTCCCTCCCCAGCCATCCTCACATGTCCATCCATCCATCTTCCATCTCTGCCTGTCTCTTGGCTTCACTGTAATTCTCCACGTGGCAGGTGATAACATGATGTCCAAGAGCCCCAAATCTATACCCTTCCATTTAGTGGCCATGGAAGCTACTTCATATTTACATATCAGACCTCAGCAAAGCCCTGTCTGAATCATGGACCAAACTTTTGCACCAATCACTGTTGTCAGGAAGGTAGCATATAATGATTGTCCAGGCTTGCGATACACATTTACCCTATCACCAGGGCAGCAGGGAGAATTACTAGAATTGAGGAGTTAGAAAAACTTTCCAGACAAACAAAAGCCAACTGTTACCACAGTCTAACCTCCCCTGCCCCGGACTGCCGACTAAAACCCAAATTATACTTCCTTTGAGTTTTATCTAATTCATATGGACCCTGAAGACTCTGCGTCCCCTAAACTCAGAGAAGCTTCCAATCTGGAACACTTACCACAAAATAAATATTTTTCTTTCAATATCAAATGGCAAGAACTCAAATTAAAAGTTACAGTAATTTTAAATCTGGTCACAGTATCTGATTTAGTTTGTCATTCAAAAGCAGGTGAATAGGGGAGGGGGAAGAGAGAAAGTTCATCTTGAATTCCAGAAAGATGTTTGATTCTACCCACACACACCCAGTTTAATTATTGAGAGAGATTTTCTTTCAAATAGTTTTGCAAAAAGCTGCCTGGATAAGTGTTTCCATTCGGTTCTCTGAGCATCCTGAGACGTTTTAGAACCACCTCAGCCTGCGTTGTTTTCTCCCCCAGGCCTTTCTGCACCCTTGCTTGGCTAAGGATTCTTGGCCCCAAACCAGCTCCACTGCTAGCATTTGTGTGCTTTGGAAAAACTCTGCTGAAGAACTGAGGAAACAGTTCATTGCAGGATCTTGAAAAGTGACTTTTACAGATGGCAGGGGGCCCTGCGTGCTGTCCACATTAACATCCAGGGACCTTCGAGCAGTCAGGGAACTGACTACAGCTACCGGGCTCATTCATCCTTCCTTGGGAACACCTGCTCCCACAGTTGCTGAGAAAGAACTGATCTATGTCAAAGATTTTGCTTACCCCAAACACCCTTGGGCTGTTTACAGTAAATATCGCACACTAGTGAGGTTTCCTTGATCTCTTTTTTCCCAGACACCCTCCAGCTCCTCCTTGCCTGCCTTCATTTTTGTGCGTCTGCCACCTGGAAGCCGCAAATTCAGCCACTCTTGCTCTTCTGCATACCAGAGGCAACCATAATATTTACCATGGCCGTGAGAGCCTTCCTGCTGTCCGCTCAGCTCACACTGCGGTGAGATCCAGAGACAGCCAAGTGTGGAACAAGGGCTCTTTCCCAGAGAAGTGTTGAGCTCTGATCGAAACTCCTTGTGTGATTCTGTATGGAAGCTCCCACCTTGGCCCACCTGGGACAGAGTATTGTTATTATTTAGTCGCTAAGTCATCTCTGACTCTGTAATCCCATGGACTGTAGCCTGCCAGGCTCCTCTGTCCATGGGATTCTCCAGGCAAGAATACGGGAGTGGGTTGCCATTTCCTTCTCCAGGGGATCTTCTCAACCCAGGGATCAAATTCGTGTGTCTCCTGCATAGCAGGCAGATTCTTTACCATCTGAGCCAACAGGGACACAGCAACCAGGGAACATATAGAAGTGTCCCCAAAATGGAATGGCCTCCCCTCTAGGTATTCAAGAGAGAGACTGTTTTTTTGGAAGAGTGTTACAGAATAGATGAAAACATCTGGTTGAATCTGATGAATTGTCCCCTGGGGGAAATGAAGATAATATGTTAGAGGACAGGAAGAAAATAATATAACTTTTATATATTTATTTATAAACAATGTCTGTGTAAGTTTTAAAATAAATCTATTACTATAAAAGGCTAATACGTCACTTAAAAATGAATGAATATGCTTAAATTGAAGCTACATGCTCAAAGGATGTAGTATGCTCAAGCAAGAGAGTTCAGAAATGATTACATGAGGAGACACTTGGGCTCTTTGCTCACACTGAAATTCTGTGGTTCTGTGGTCTTATGTCCTAGGACAAACTCTGCCTCGGTAGACCCTGTAAAGGAGATGAAGGCAGACAACTGTTTGTCGGGGCAGCCAGATTCCAGTGGCCTTTCTGCTGCCTGAGACTCAGGGCTCATCCCCACTCTGGAAGGAGAGAGAGCCAAATCAGCTCTTGGGGAAGAGTGAAGAAGATTTCAGGCCTGGGGGACAATGGCCTTGCTGCTGCTCTGTGGTCCCATCTGGAGGCTCCCGCTCTTGTGTGGGTTCAGCTCCACCAGACTTGGGGACTAGGCTTCTGGTCTTTAGAGAATGTGTCACCAACTGGCACCATCCTCTAGTTCTGTTTAGGAGGTCTTCTCTCCAATGCAGGCTGTGTCATCTCAGCTTTAAACTGGAAAAGCTATCTCTTGATCACCTGCTCCAATTCTGACCACTCTGTCGTTTTTCATTTGGAGTTTAATATATGATTTTTAAAAATCTTTTTCTCTTTTCTTTACTTCTTTCCATTAGATTTTCCTCATGCACTCTTTCATTTTCCTTCTTTCCACTGTTCAGTTTCACCTTTATCTTCTCTTGTAAGGATCTGTGGCCAGTAGCAAAGTTGATATTTATTCCGTGTGTTTTTAGTGAGAAACCGATGAAATATAACTAACTGGTTGAGTGGATACCACAACACCTGTTAATTGCCTACTCTGTTCATGAAGAAGCAGCCCCCTTCTCCCTACACACATCCAGCTAAACGACGGCATCTCGCTTGCTGGGCTCTATTGTTAGATTGTTTCTTAGGTTCATTCTCTGTCTTTTAATCACAGTTTATGCATGACTATTCCTGGACTTGGAGGATTCAGACCTTGCACCAGGAATGCTGCCATTTTCTTGTTCCTGGAAATTCACTGGAAATTTTCCAGCCGCCAAAAGGTTGAATCTAACTGAAACACAACTTTCTGTGGACACAATTTTATTGTATTTTCTTCTCCAACCAAAATATAATTTTAAAAAATATCACCAAATTGCAAAAAAGAATGCAATTTACTAACTTTGATGACTAACTTTGTCATCTGATCCCTCATTCACAGCCAGGAAAAATTACATACTTTTTCATCTTTTGTATCTGAATTCCACCTGGCTTTCTCTCTTCGTGTGTCTCTCTCTCTCTCTCTCTCTCTCTCTCTCACACACACACACACACACACACACACACACACACATATGCAGCCTGGATCATGGAGGTTTCATTCTCAGACCAGGAAAAACCTTTTGTACCTGCAAGCATTCCTCTTTCAGCCTTATAATCAGGTTAGCTCTTTGCACCCACAGTTCGCTATTAGCAGCTGCCCAGAAACCGACAGAACCTGAGAACCTCCCCCTAAACCCCACCTCTGCCAGAGTATCCCTGACCCCAGTTCCCACTCCCACAATGATACACCTATCCCAACAACTTGTCCATGAAGAAAACTTTTCCCTTGAGGCAGGGCGAGCCTACACTATCCTCTAACTTCCCTCTCTGGTTAATGCTATCATCCCAGTCTTAGGCTTCCTTGATAGCTCAGTTGGTAAAGAATCCACCTGCAGTGCAGGAGACCCCAGTTCAATTCCTAGGTTAGGAGGATCCCCTGGAGAAGGGATAGGCTACCCACTCCAGTATTCTTGGGTTTCCCTTGTGGCTCAGCTGGTAAAGAATCTGCCTGCAATGCAGAAGACCTGGGTTCAATCCCTGGGTTGTAAACATCCCCTGGAAAAGGGAAAGGCTACCTACTCCTGTATTCTGGCCTGTTAAGTAAATACACTTTGTGAAAGCAAACACTCATTTGTGGGGCTTCCCTCATAGCTCAGTTGGTAAAGAATCTGCCTGCAATGCAGGAGACCCGGGTTTGATTCCTGGGTGCGGTAGATCCTCTGAAGAAGGAAACGGCAACCCACTCTGGTATTCTTGCCTGGAGAATCCCATAGACAGAGGAGCCTGGCAGGCTACAGTCCATGGGATCACAAGAGTCAGGCATGACTTAGTGATTAAACCACCACAGTCTTAGAAAACTGAAAACAGACTGAAAGGCACATATCCAAGTTCTAAGATCCTCAGCTACCTGAAAACTAGGAGAACCTGGGTGATCCACTGAATCTCTGTGAGTCAAAGTGAAATTGAGCAGACCTGCATATCCCCTGGGTCTCTTTCCTCCTTTCTGTCTGATCTGTCCGCTCTCCTATCTCTCTGCTTCTATATAAGGTCATCACAAGGATGGACAAGGCAATGTTTGTGAAATGCCTTAAATTTCTACAATGGAGGTTTATAAATTCAAAACAGTATTGCTTTTGGAGATGCTATTTTTAGTGTTGTGTGAAGACTGTTAACATATTTTTATAGATAAATAGAGTTCCTGGCTAGATGTTGGTGCTAGCGGCACAGAAATGTGAATGTACTTAATGCCCCTGAACTGAACTCTTTATAGTGGTTAAGATGGTAAATTTTATGTTATGAGTATCTGACCACAAGTTTAACAGTAAATATATAGAGAATCAACAACAACAACAAAATCTTTGCATGATTTGCCTGTTTAGAAAGCACGTTTCCTGACATCTACCTACTCCGTACCCTCCAATCTGTGATGGAATCTCACAGGGCCTGGGAGGGCACTTGAAGGTCAGTGGTCCATCTTGCTGCTTTCTCGCACATTACAGATGAAAGATGACACTCACTTGAACGAAATGATCAACTCTGGTTAAAGTTCCTCCCTCCTACAGCGTTGTTAGGAATGTAAGTTGGTGTAGCCACCATGGAAAACAGTACAGAAGTTCCTCACAAAATGAAAAACAGAATTACTATATGACCCAGCAATCCCGCTCCTGAGCATATATCCGGACAAAACTATAAATCAAAAAGATACATGCACCCCTATGTCCATACAGCACTATTAACAATAGCCAAGATATGGAAACAAGCAAACTAAATGTCCGTTGACAGATGAATTGATAAAGAGGGTGTGTAACACACATATATATAACAGAATACTACTCAGCCATAAAAAGAATGAAACAATGCTATTTTCAGCAATATGGATGCAACTGCTGCTGCTGCTAAGTCACTTCAGTCGTGTCTGAGTCTGTGCGACCCCATAGAAGGCAGCTCATCAGGCTCCCCCGTCCCTGGGATTCTCCAGGCAAGAACACTGGAGTGGGTTGCCATTTCCTTCTCCAGTGCATGAAAGTGAAAACTGAAAGTGAAGTCGCTCAGTCGTGTCTGACTCTTAGCCACCCCATGGACTGCAGCCTACGAGGCTCCTCCATCCATGGGATTTTCCAGTCAAGATGCAGGGGGTTAGGGGAGGGATGGAGTAGGAGACTGGGGTTAGCAGATATAAGCTTCTATAAGCAGAAAAGATAAACAACAAGGTACTCCTGTAGAGCATAGGAAACTCTATTCAATATCCTGTGACAAACCATAACGGAACAGAATACATTAGAAAAAGGATGCATATATATGTATGACTGAATCACTTTGCTATACAGCAATAATTAACACAACACTGTAAATCAACTACACTTTAATAAAAAATATATGAATGAATAATTTAGGGTTCCTAATTTTAGGTCACATTTCATTTTCCAGGAGGAAAGTAGCACATCATTCTACGTATTATTAGTAGCAATAACCATAATATTAGTAACAATTAATAATACCATAATAAAAAGCTGTAAGACCAGTAGTATCCTTCCACACGCTTGCCTTTGCAGGCCCTGTAAGAAAAGCTACAGAAAGTGGAGCCCAACGTGCACCTCCCTGGCCTGCTGTGGGTGACAGGTACGCACAGGGCCAACAGGCAAGGGAACACACAGTGGAGTGCGTCTGATTCCTGTCCTCCTCTCCTTCAGGTTTTAGGTCACCAGCTTTCAGTCTAGTACCAGCTCAGATAACTGACTGCCACGTGTCACCAGAGAGTGGATGGGACATTCAATAAGTGGGTTGTAAACTGTCCTCAGGGGCTCTCAGACAGATTAACACACCTCCCACTACCTTGGCTGAGTGGTGCTGCAGTAACTCAACCTGGGCCTTTAGAAGGTGCTCTCTCTGGAAACAGATCTGCTGAATATACCACGTGGTCGCCAAGCAGGGCAGAGCCCCAAGAAAGGATGCACAATTTCATTAGTCTCAGAGACAATGTTAGAAAGTAGGAGTGAGTAGGAGTGGGAGGAACAGTAGCCATCTGGTTACACCCCTTATTGCACAGATAAGGATCTGAGGACAGAGGCACTGGTGGTGGGGCCACAACCTGTCCAAGGCTGCCCGGCTGCTGAGCAGTATCTGGGAGTGGAGGCCATACCATTTACCAGCCAGGTTCCCCTGCTCTTTCTGTCGCCCTAGTCTACCTGTGCCTGGTAAGCAGAAGAGTAGGGGGAAAGCATGGAGCCAGACCAACCACACATCTCATCTCTCCTTTAAAGGCCCTAAGGCTTTGGGCAAGTCATACTCTTTGAGTCTCAGTTTCCTCATCTATAAAATAGTTATAATAATTTTTATTTTTCAAGGTTGGCATGAAGGTTAAATTAAGTGTATGAAGTGCCAGCACAGTTTTTGGCAGAACAAGTGCCCCCCACAAACAGTATCTATGATTTAGTACTATTCTTTGGGCAACCATGGTTCTCTGGGCACCGTGGGGCAGGATTCCAAATGCACTGTGGGTCCTGCTTGTTGGATGAGGGCAGGCACAGAGTGGGGGTTCCAAGGTAGAATGGAGGGGTGCACACGAGGAGGACTGCCTGGCTAGTTGGGGTGCCATTAGATCAGAGTGACTCCATGGAGCTGGCTGGCAAATGCCCAGGACACTGTGTTCCCTAGGATTACCAGACACCCATGATGATAATTTTATGCTAATGCTAACGTTAAGTCACTTCAGTCGTGTCTGACTCTGTGTGACCCCATGGACGGCAGCCCACCAGGCTCCCCCATCCCTGGGATTCTCCAGGCAAGAACACGGGAGTGGGTTGCCATTTCCTTCTCCAATGTAGGAAAGTAAAAGTGAAAGTGAAGTCGCTCAGTCGTGTCGACCTTCAGCAACCCCATGGACTGTAGCCCACCAGGCTCCTCCGTCCATGGGATTTTCCAGGCAAGAGTACTGGAGTGGGGTGCCATTGCCTTCTCTGGATAATTTTATGGCTTCCCCTCAAATCAACAAGGTCAGCAAAGAACAAAGCCCTTACACTTCCAGGCTTGAAAAAGGAGGAGCTTCCTCCCATTGGCTGGAGGGAATGGGGCCAATCAATTCAGATGTGCTCTCTAAACACACTTAAATGAGGGTCCACAGAACTCTCAGGGGTACGGCAAGGAATTATGAATGGTTTAGTTGTCTCCAGACATAGTAACAGAAGATCTACCCAGGCCAGCAGTTCTCACAGTGCGATCCTTGGCCCAGAAGCAGCAGCAGCACTGGGGAGCTTGTTAGAAATGCATAATCTCCAGGCCCCACCCTGACCTACTGAATCCTCTGAAGATGGGCTCCAGGAGATTTTACCAGTCCCTCCAGGCCATTCTTAGGCACATACAATTTGGAAACTGCTGGCCTGGGCCTTTCCTCCTGATTTCCTGATTGACAGCATAGGGGCTATCAATCTTGGTTACACAGATGCAGTCCAGCACCAAGGCTGGGACTGGACCCAGGGATCAGGTATTTTAAGGCTCCCCAGGTAATTTCAATGTGCAGCCAAGCCTGAGACCCACTGATTTGGAGCAAGAATTTGAATGAAGCTGTAAGTCATTCACAGCATTTGTGCATGAGAGTATCAATCAACTCGGAATGCTGGGAATTTCTACATTTTCCTTTGTTCAAAGCTTTTGTCTTGTTTTTCCCACCACTGCTTCCTCAGTTGTCCTCTGTAGGTTCTGCTTCCTCAAGATAAGTTCTGAGCACACTTGTCCCTCGTACCCATTCACCTACAGCTACCACCATACAGTCATTAACTTTGCTGAAATCACTGACTAAAGGTAAGACTCAAGAAAAAGCCCCATTCATTCCAGGCTCTTAGGATCCAAAATCAATTTGCAAATTAAAGACAATTATGTTTCTGTCATCTGTGTGTTTCTTCTCTGTTGGGAATTGTCTAGAGTGTTCTTGGTGTGTTTATTTGTTTTATTCAGCTTTTGGTTCAGATCAGCACCAAAGCAGCTCCTATCTGGCTTATGTTTTGTTTGGCCTTTGAAATATGCAAGCATCTCACCTGCTACTTAACATTGGAGACAGCTTGGTGTTTCTTCAGCTAGGCGAGGGTGGAGAGGAAAAAAGAATCTATTCTTTCCCCCAGTATCCTGCAAACTGTGCTGCAAGAAAGCTGGTGAGCAACCTTAAATGACACTTTTAGGTTCTAATAAAAAATGCTATGTTTTAAAATGAGGCATTAAGACAGTTTATCTAAGATGTCATCATAAAGGCCTGGCTTATACTTTTAGCTTCAGATGAATTACTTAGAAGTTTTACAAGTCTTCAGGAAGCCCAATTTAGAAACATGTTCAGTTCATGGAGTTAACAAAAATGACACCCCATTCCAGTACTCTTGCCTGGAAAATCCCATGGATGGAGGAGCCTGGTAGGCTGCAGTCCATGCGGTCGCTAAGAGTCGGATACGACTGAGCAACTTCACTTTTACTTTTCACTTTCATGCATTGGAAAAGTATTCCTTTCATGCAAAGGAAATGGCAACCCACTCCATTGTTTTTGCCTGGAGAATCCCAGGGATGGGGGAGCCTGATGAGCTGCCGTCTATGGGGTCACACAGAGTCGGACACGACTGAAGTGACTTAGCAGCTGTTTGCCGATACAAATCAAAGGTTTCTTCTCAAGGGGGTTACCTACAGTGACTTCTCCAGGAATTCTGAAACTACTCTATTTTAAAGAGAAATGGATATTTAAAATATTTTTTCATGTTTTTCTGCACACAGTAGGCTGACCAAATCCTGATCACTCTGGAACCTTCCCATTTTAATATAAAAAGTCTCATGGTCACCTTCCATCCTGGGCAACTGGGATAGTTGGTCATCCTGTATTCTCCCCAGATCTCCTTGCTCATCAATTTCTTTATAAAACCTCCCATTCTGTGTGACTCATGTACTGCCTCATCTCAAACCATCAGTACTTGTGCTTGGAACACACACAATCACACCCAGTTCCTTCCTCACAATAGGAATGCAAACACATTCATTTATTTTTCTAAAATTTCTACTTCCCATTTTTTCTCATGGCCCCATCACCACCCTCTCTCCACAGGGATGTTTCCAAATACATCTTGTTCTTTCTAATCACACTGCCAGAACAAATGTGGAGAAGAAAGGAAGGTGATTCCTGTGTTTCAGAGCTGAAACAAGATGAAAGAGTGTAGCATAAAAGTTAACGAGTGCCTTTTTATTCCATGGCATAAATCTTTATTGCATCTCCCTTAGGTGCCGGATACTGTGCTGCACGGCATCCATAGTAAGACAAGTCCCTGACAGCAAGCTAGTAAACGAGACAAACTTGCTCTCTTCACTCAGTAAGGCTCCCTGGCATCCTAGATTTCCTTGTTCCTTAACTTTCCATTGAACCAGGCAAATGCATCTTTGGTTTTTGCCATTCCTTATCTTGGGCTGCTAGTGGAAATTGATTGAATACAATACACTGCCAAATTATTCTTTCTAATCTCAGTGATACCCTAAAATTATTATAATAAACTCAATTAATTTCTTGTAGTGGTTCTAAATTCTGTCCACACTGAAGTTCCTTCACCCACCAATCAAGTAGCCGTGACCTTGTCATCCACCTTCTTGGCTTCAACATTCTGGGATGGAGTTCT
The DNA here is from genome assembly GCA_935064755.1 of Tragelaphus eurycerus. Taxonomy (NCBI): domain Eukaryota; kingdom Metazoa; phylum Chordata; class Mammalia; order Artiodactyla; family Bovidae; genus Tragelaphus; species Tragelaphus eurycerus. The sequence continues at coordinate 592,227 of CAKXYN010000034.1, read as the reverse complement.
ACCTAGCATTCATCTCCTACCTTAAATTCTTCCAAGCTCATTGTGGTCTTTTTCTCTTGCCCTGATGTCTTAAATAAAGAAATGCAGTTTTTTTCTCTCTGAGACTTCTTCTTTTACCCTCTACCCCTTCCTCTTTTAATGTGCTTTTTCCATCTGTACCATCTGATATATTTTTTCTGCTCTCTGATTTCTCTTCAACCTGTAGATGTGCTTAAACCACAATTACTCTTAAGAAAAAAAGAGGTGATCTGACTACACTGGAATGCTGACACCTTTCCCTCTTCTGACCTCTCCCATCCATTTCTCCCACCCATTTCTCAATCATGTGCTCCTACTAAACTGAAATTTTCTCTCAAGTGGCACCAATAAGCTCCCGATAGCCTGTGTTTTCACCCATCCAAGCCTCTTGGCATCATGTGAGGGTATTGTTAGGATTATCCTCTTTGACATCTCTCCTGTCCTCTCACTGGACCACATCACCTCCCATTGTCTGTTCCTTCTCCCGTGCCTCTTTCAGCCCTGCTCTGGACCCATTCAGACTTCCCTGGTGGCGCAGACAGTAAAGCATCTGCCTACAATGTGGGAGACCCAGGTTCAGTCCCTGGGTTGGGAGGATCCTCTGGAGAAGGAAATGGCAACCCACTCCAGTACTCTTGCCTGGAAAATCCCATGGACGGAGGAGCATGGTGGGCTACAGTCCATGGGGCCACAAAGAGTCAGACACGACTGAGCGACCTCACTCACTCATTCACTGGACCCATTCAGGGTCATGGGCTCCAGTTTCAGCTCCATTCTGTTGACCACATATCTATATCCCCACCTCCGAACTCTCTCCTGAGCTTTCTATCCTTATTTCTAAACACCTAATAGGCAGCTCCACGTGGCAAAATTCAAAGATCTTCAAACTTAATACATCCAAAGTTAAGTTCATGACCATCCCTCAAACCTGTCTGCCTGCATTTTCTGTCTTAGTCCCTGAGTCCGTACTAGAAATGCCTGCATCAACCTTCACTTTTTTTCTAGTCCAAACTTCCAAGCATCTTCTAAATAACACCAAGTTGTGTTCATCATCAGAACTTTTTATTACAAATGGCAGAATCCCAACTCAAATTAAACAAGAGAAAGAAATGTATTAGCTCATGGAACCAAACCATTAAAAAGGATGGATTTGTGTGAATTGTACCAGATTTCTCGCTCCACCTTTCGCCTCAGCTTTTGTCCTGTTTGCCCTCATTGTTCCAGGTGCTTTCATGTGGAGGGGGCCAGGGCTACTAGCAGCCCCAAAGGCACACCCTGTTAACAATAATAAGAGATGCTTAACCTGTATCAGGCACAGTTCTAGGAACTTCAGAGCCTGTGAGGCAAGAAGAAAGAGAGAACATGCTCGCCACTTCAAATTTAGAAAATCCATAGACAAGCTCTAAATTGAGCCAGCTTGGGTCACGTATCCACCTGCTGAAATAATCACTGGGTCTAGAACCATGAAGTAGAATAACTGCAGGGTTTGGACCATCCACCAGCCCCTTAGCTTGAGTGATTCAAGTAGGAGGAAATCTGATGAACCACAGCAGGTGGGAAAACACACAAGGTTAGACTTCGAGGCAAGAAATGGAAATGCAGAAACTCTACAGTGCTGACTCACGTTCATGGGTCTTTGTATCATCTTTTGAAAACTGAGAAACCTATCAGGAATTGTGTCTGAATAGACATCTTACCCACCAAAAAAATGTACAGAAGAAAACCATGACATTCCTCAAAAGACAATTTTAACAATACACTAAAAACACAAATAAAAGGTCATCAGAGATCAAAGACGTATGCCAAGAGTTCCTAGCCTCTGAAAGCATAGAATATCTTTAAAAAAAAAAAAAAAACTCTCAAACTTCTGAATAATAGTGGTTGTAATGATAGAAAGCATAATGATGAGGCAGCACAGCATGCCTTTGTATAACGTTACCTGTTCAGCCTGCAGGTGCTGTTATATCTCTTGCACTGACTTTGAGGCCCCAGGGAGGTCTGTGGTCATGGGTGACATTTAGCTGTTCTTTCCCAAAGAACTTCAGAAAGAGTTCTACCTGAAAAATTCCCGGAAACAGTATTGAAATTGACCACTGAAATTAATAACTTCTTACAGAAGAATCTCCACAATGTATCTGTAATTTAACTTTTTAAGATAAATAGTTGGAAAATTTATCCTGAGGTAACTTGACATTCATCATTGTTTCAGACCCCAAACACTGTATCAATGGGTTGGCACTTACTGTCACACATGGTAAACTATTTTTCTTCTATTTCTACATCTACAATTCCTCAGATTATTGATTTCTCACTCATCAGAAGATTTGTAAACATAATAAAGCCTAAATGGAGCACACATGAATATGAATTTGTGATGTGTATAAATTAAATCTCCCACTGCAGCATTCGGAGAAGATATTTCTCCCAAGAGCCGATGACAGGTGTGTAATAAGATGCTATTTTCATTCCCCATCATCTAAGGTTTTGGATGTAACTGGAAACATTCTTGGAAGCAGGGGGAGGGGGTTGTCTGAGTCATTGTTGTGAAAGCCATTATTCTGCATCATGCTCAGTTGGACTTGGGAATGAATTAGAACAAATGTTCAAGAATGTTCTGTTTCTACACGAAGCTATTTCATCTGTTATCTCTTCCTCTTGCACTTAAATGTGACCAAAAGATCTTCCAAAATGAAATGCAGTCTTGTATGAAATCAAATTGATTTCTCTTGTTTGTAATCTACCATAGGATATTTGTCCTGAGTATTAGGGGGCAGCAGAGCTATTGTTTTTATTTTAAAAAAAGAAAAGGAAAAGGAAAAAAATATTTGGCATTGTTACAAAGAAAAAACTATACAATGTGCTCTATACTTGAAATTCCACGAACTGTTGATAAACTGGGTTTTTCCTGTAAAGAGAGACATGCAAAAGTCTGATTTTTCCACCTCAGTGTTCACTTTTACCATCCCCAGCACCCCTTGTTCAGTCAAATGTGTATGAAGTCCCAAGGTGTCTAAGAAACGTCCCCCTCCATCCAGGATCAAACAAAATGCTTCTGGAATGGAACATCAGCAGAACTCCCTTTGTTCACCTTTTTTCCCTCCATGATTTTTTATTGTTGGCAGTGACTGCAGTTCAGAAAAAAGGTCACCTGCTTTCAAACAGAAATGAGACAAGGCTAAGTCTGTGTGTGCGTGCGCGCGTGCACGCACGCACACACTGGTATGGGATGGGGGACATCCAATGTGTTCCTGCACACATTATTATTTATTAATGTTATTTATATTTGTTTACTGTGTTATTTACTGTGTTGAATCTGTCTTCAGATGCTTATAAAATATTCAGCAGGCTGGAAGGAACCTCTCTTGGAGAAGGCAATGGCACCCTACTCCAGTATTCTTGCCTGGAAAATCCCATGGACGGAGGGGCCTGGTGGGCTGCAGTCCATGGGGTCACTGAGGATCGAACACGACTGAGTGACTTCACTTTCACTTTTCACTTTCATGCATTGGAGAAGGAAATGGCAACCCACTCCAGTGTTCTTGCCTGGAGAATCCCAGGGACGGGGAAGACTAGTGGGCTGCCATCTATGGAGTCACACAAGAGTTGGACACGACTGAAGTGACTTAGCAAAAAAAAGCCCCAGATGGACATGTTAGGGAGTAAGTACTCAGTCACCTCTTCATAGGAAGGCTCAGGAGTCCCCAGGAAGGTGCTCGTGCTGATGTGCCTCTAGGCTGGCAGAGCCAGCACTGACCTAGGGGGGTAGGAGAATCATGACTCCTTAACTGTGAAAAATCAGAGCACCCGACATTGCCTTCCGGAGCCTGTTTTTTATCTTTGAAATGAAAAGCTTGAACTAAGTCAGGGATCTTCCACTCTGGCCACACAGTAGCCTCATTTGATTTTCTTGTTTTTAATAATGATAAAGGGCCTTACCCCAGACAACTTGAATTAAACCTTCATGGATGGAACCCAGACACAATTATTTTCTTTTAAGCTCCCAGGTGGATTTAGGTGAAGCCAGGGTAGTGGCTGGGTGATTGCCAAGGTCTCTCCAGTGCAGGCTCTACAGGACTTGCTCCGGTCAGATCAAGTGTCTGTTGGGTTAGCTCTCTCTCTTCAGCAGTTGACACTGCCCAGTCATTCTCTGTCCAATGGAACTTTTCATATTCATAATACACCAGGGCCAAAGCTCCTATAGGATCTGCTATAGGATCTGTCATTAATTGAACTAGCCAACCTAAAGACTGAGGAGTTGGAGGGAGGAGGGGAAGGATCCATTGTTTAAAGGGAATCATTGTGGTTCCTAAGAAAACTGCAGGACAGCACTGAAGCTGCAGGGAACTATGCATGGCGAGCTCATTTCCCTGTTCACCTCCAGCTACGACATCTCTTTTGCAGCCCAGCACTGTGTTGCAGAGATAAACTAATTTAATCAGTAGCAAGAGCTGCATTTTGATCTTGCAATCAAGTCACACAATTTCCTTTTCCAGGACAGCCCCACACTTCTCTTTGTTCTGTTCTCTTTCCTCTCAGTTTTCTTTCCTACTTGCTCCCATTTAACCCATCCATCCCCACTTCCCATCCTCCAAAGATCTGCCCACTGCTTTGTGCACCCCCACCCCAACCCTCCATGTACTGTTTTTTTGTTTTTTTTTTTTTTTTTTGGTCATTTCCCATTCGCCCTACTTTGTATGCTCTGGCCCTCCTTTCCCACTTCTCCATTTCCCAGCCAAGATCGCTGGGCCACCGATGGCTATGAGGATATGAAAATCTGAGCCACAGGCATGAATAATGAATTGGGAGCAGCAGACTGAAGCCAGTCGGAACTGAGAACTATTTCTGAAATACAGCCAAATGATTTAGCAAGAGGCAATATGGAGTTACTGCAATCCCCGGAAGTCCTGGACACAATGGTAATTATGAAAATGCAGTTTTGACAAAGTACGAATCTGATGGAAGTTCCAAGGCTGATGGAAGCATCATACCCTGCTTTGGGCTGAAGTGAGAGCTGTGGAAGGTATGGTGACACTTGCAGACCCCATTGGACTGAGGGACTAGTGCAATCACTGGCAGGATGGCTTGTTTCCTTATTCCAAGAATAGCATCACCACCCTGAGTCCAGTGCAGCTGGACAGGATGGCTAGAGGGGCTGGTGCTGGAAACTCCATCTGGCTGTAAGGTCAGAGAAGTGGAGGAATCTGGAACTTGAGGTTGCCAGGATGGGTACAGGCAGAGTCATCTGCTGCTCTTCTAACTCATTAGAAACCAGCCGAAGTACCAGCCCTCAGCTTTCCGATGTCTGATCCTCTACTGTTTCCATTTAGTCAGAAAGCTCCTTTGGACCTTCCCTTTACAAGCAAGACTTGATGGATGGGTCTATGGAGTCTGTGGTTCAATGTGGGAACTTGGTGGAACTGGTTAGTGAATGGAACTGGTTAGTGAACAATCTTCATTAACATTCTGGCCACCCCTCCAGTCCTTTCCCATTTGCCCTCCAAATGCTGCCAGACACATCTTCATGAAATATAAACCTGGTTATTGGACTACCTAGAAACCTGTTAGTGGCCACTCGTGGGCTCCAGAATGGAGGCTAAATTCCTGATCACAGCATCCCAGGCTGTCTGTGACTTGACCCAAACCTCCATCTCCCACCCCTTGTCTCCCTACAGCCCAGAGATGCTGCAGAGCTTTCTGCTTTGTGTCCTCTGCTGCTCCTTACCTGCACATCTGTGATCAGCCTGTGTCCCCAGCATCTCTGTCTCCTTCATGAACACCCATTTATCCTCCCAAGACCCAATATAGGAGCCCTGCTTGCTAGGAATTCCTCTGGAGCGCTCGTATCAGAGGAACTCTCCTCCCCTTGTATTCCAATCTTATCTGCTGCCTATTACTTAACGCAGGAAGGATCTCTTTAGGGAGCGGGAAATGTGTTACCCAGCCCAAAATCATTCTGCTCATTGCATAACCGGCCAGTAAATCAGGAGAGGAGTTGTTGGGGCGAGTGGAAAGCTAGCAGACCCATAAGACAGCAGACTAGTGTCTCAAAAACCCATCTTCCCTCAATCCAAAATTCAGTTCCTTTTATATAGAGGAGGGGGTGGGGGAGTGGCCCAGTGCGATGCCAACCAGTGGCTGAAGCATGACTCCTAAAGGTTGCTTCTTGACATCTGCTCCGGAAGGTCGCTAACTTAGGGGAGGGTCCCACTGTAACACTGACCAATGGCTGAGCAGGACTGTTAACGGTCATTCACTGACAGTTGCTCCCTAACGGTCGCTTGCTTGGGGGAGGGATCCACTGCCAGGCGGACCAATGGCTGAGCTGCAACACTAACAGAGGCCCACTAACAGCTGTGCACCTACCCCGCCCCTATTACAGACACCCAGGAGGCAGAGACTCTGTCCCATTCACCCAGGAATGATCCTTGCATACCACATGATGCCAGTAGACATGTATTAATGCTTATGCAGAGCATCCCGGCTGGGACAGAACAGGAAGCTAGGATCGCAGGACTCCCATCTTACAAGAATGGACGTTCCCACAGTCCCTGCCTTGAACAGAGGTCCAGCCTTCTGAGCCACGCTCCGCTTCCCATCCGTCTCAACGGAGAGGTCCCAGCACCTGCTTCTCAGATACCCTCACCCCCAGCCTGACGTGTTGTGATTGTCATCTCAGAGGGTGCACTGCTCCCAAGTTCCCAGTTCTTGTCGTCATTACGCAACCTTGACAGGCAGTGGAGACGCACCCTGGTGACTCAGACATTGCCAGCTGTGAGCTGAAGCTTTCGAGCCAAAACTTAGTTCACTTTCCCCGAATGAGGGCAATAACTGACTCAGGAAGGAACTAGGTAGAGCAGGTACGAATCTCTGTCTGAAAATACAAACGTGCAGAAAAGGTATCTTGAACTTTTCACAATTCGATTTAATTTCTATTTCAAGTCCCATTTTTTCCCTAAGAATGTGAAGCCAGTCTCCCCTCCTTTCCCTTTTCTATAGTGTAGCATCTGAGCACCTGGGAGGGTTAAGATGGTGTCCAGGTGAGGGCGGACCTGGTCTTCATCCTCAGCGCCTTCTTTTCATCCTGGTTCCTGTTGGGAAGCCCCATCTCATCTAATACAGTCTGCCCCCATGGTCGCTGAGGCTTCCTCATTCCTGTCCTTTCTGCCATGCTTGGAGACCAAGAAACCATGCTGGGGTTGTAATGGGGCCTGGAGAACTCTGGAAGGCTGTAATAGCAGCAGGGGAAGGCTCCCAGCTGTAGCAGCCCTGGTCAGAAGGCCCCTCCCACAAGCCAGCAGCCGATTAGGGAGAAACTATAAACCAGCAACCTTTAGTGGTCCTGCTCACCTATTGGTTGGTGCCTCAGTGGGCCCCTCCCCCAAGCAAGTGACTGTTAGAGAACAGCTGTCAACCAGTGACCATTAGTCAGCCATTGGTCAATGCCACATTCCCCCTTCCTTCTCATCTGTATAGATCAGATCAGATCAGTCGCTCAGTCGTGTCCGACTCTTTGCGACCCCATGAATCGCAGCACGCCAGGCATCCCTGTCCATCACCAACTCCCGGAGGTCACTCAGACTCACATCCATCGAGTCAGTGATTCCATCCAGCCATCTCATCCTCTGTCGTCCCCTTCTCCTCCTGCCCCCAGTCTCTCCCAGCATCAGAGTCTTCTCCAATGAGTCAACTCTTCGCATGAGGTGGCCAAAATACTGGAGTTTCAGCTTTAGCATCATTCCTTCCAAAGAAATCCCAGGGCTGATCTCCTTCAGAATGGACTGGTTGGATCTCCTTGCAGTCCAAGGGACTCTCAAGAGTATTCTCCAACACCACAGTTCAAAAGCATCAATTCTTCAGCGCTCAGCCTTCTTTACAGTCCAGCTCTCACATCCATACATGACCACAGGAAAGACCACAGCCTTGACTAGGCGAACCTTTGTTGGCAAAGTAATGTCTCTACTTTTGAATATGCTATCTAGGTTGGTCATAACTTTCCTTCCAAGGAGTAAGCGTCTTTTAATTTCATGGCTGCAATCACCATCTGTAGTGATTTTGGAGCCCAGAAAAAGAAAGTCTGACCCTGTTTCCACTGTTTCTCCATCTATTTCCCATGTAGTGATGGGGCCAGATGCCATGATCTTCGTTTTCTGAATGTTGAGCTTTAAGCCAGCCTTTTCACTCTCCACTTTCACTTTCATCAAGAGGCTTTTTAGTTCCTCTTCACTTTCTGCCATAAGGGTGGTGTCATCTGCATATCTGAGGTTATTGATATGTCTCCCAGCAATCTTGATTCCAACTTGTGTTTCTTCCAGTCTAGCATTTCTCATGATGTACTCTGCATATAAGTTAAATAAACATGGTGACAATATACAGCCTTGACGTACTCCTTTTCCTATTTGGAACCAGTCTGTTGTTCCATGACCAGTTCTAACTGTTGCTTCCTGACCTACATACAGATTTCTCAAGAGGCAGATTAGGTGGTCTGGTATTCCCATCTCTTTCAGAATTTTCCATAGTTTATTGTGTCAAATCACTACCACTCAATGAAGCAGATACTATTATTTCCAGTTTACAGATGAGGAAATGGATGTTAGGTAGTGACAAGTTGGGCTTCCCAGGTGACTCAGACAGTAAAGAATCTGCCTGCAAAGCAGGGGACTGGGGTTTGATCCCTGGGTTCGAAGAATCCCCTGGAGGAGGAAATGGCAACCCACTCAAGTATTCTTGCTTGGGAAATTTCAAGGACAGAGGAGCCTGGTGACTACAGTCCATGGGTCGCAAAGAGTCAGACACGACTGAGCAACTAACACTTTCACTTTCAGTGACAACTTAGAGGAGCTGGGACTTGAACCCAGGCAGTCTGGCCCCTTAGTCTGCGCCCTTACCCACTAAAATGATAGCTTCTCACTAATCAACACCCTGCCACACACACATTATTCTTATTGTAGATTTGAACTCCTTGAAGATATATAGGAAAAGAAAAGTTAAAAAAAATGTTATAATGAAAACATCTCCTTCTACTCAAAGTGCTTATGCTGAGATCTAGCAAATTTTTATTTTGATGAGAAATCTTTTCATCATCCATGTGAATATATATATAAAAAAGATAAAAGCCTAGAAGTCCTTAAAAAATAGAATCTCCCACCACTACTGCCACCAACCAACACTTTTAGCTCCAGCTTCCTAGAAGTGTTTATCAGGCCCTCAGCAGCAGAGTAGGAGTTAGAAGGCATGACCTCCGAAAAGGTACTGCCAACTCTATATATGTTCCTCTGTGTGCCCTGAATGCTTATACCTAATTCTAAGCACTAACATCCCTTTTGATGAAAAGATGTCCCCCCAAAAAAAACCCTTTTGTGTAGAACAATCATTCTTAACATTTTTGGGAGTCACAGACCTTTTTGCAATCTATGAAGTTACCTCCCCAGGAAAAACAACTTTTTATATCCAAAAGCACATATAATTTGGCATAAAATTTTACGCAAATTACTGAGCCCTAAACTGTGTGTGAATTATTCCTAGAAGGGAAGTTGTTTTATTCATTTCTGCAACCTTCAACACCTAGCAGAGAATAAACTCACTGAGTTACATGCATCCTGTATCCACGCTGGCCCGAACATGCACACTGACTCTCTATGGTACCACGAGAGACAGAAAATCTTTCCCTCCCCTTTATCCAGCCCAGATTTTCTGCAAATGCCTGGTGCCAACAAGGGCATTTGTTCTTTGTGCATTGATGCCTGTGTTTTTGCCTCCAAGAGACAAACACTGACTGTGGGATCTGAGTGGAAGTGGCCACTCTGATTTTCAGGCAATTTGGGGGTTATACATAAAATTCTATATCCTCTTGGAGGCTAGAGAGGAAAAGACCATAGCTCCAGGCCTCTTTATAAGCCCACAGAGGACAGGATTCCTCACCCATTACAGCAGGGTAGCCAATTCCCTGACTAGTTTTTCCCTTTTCAGAAGGGAATGCAACACATCAAGTTTTAAAATACCTTCTCAAAGAAAACAATTTAATGGGTTTTCCTGCACCTCAAGAGTATCAGTGAAGTGCAGTTAACTCTGCTTTTCAATTCTCAAATCAAGCAGCAGAGAGGATGTTTGGGTCAAGGCCAAATATGATATTTTTCTATGAAGAAAACAGAGATGGTTCAGATAAATTCTGTCAGCAGCTCAGAGCCCTCTGCAAGAAAACATGGTACTCTGTGAGGGCAAACACTTACATGATTACCATTTGTGGTTAACCGGAATCACACCACCAAGGGGATTATTAAAAACAAGTAGATCAAACATGGCAGAGACAGTTAAAAGCTACTGAGAAATAATAATATTTTGTTCCTTTTCATTTTTCTTTTCTTTTCCTCCTATTTTGGGGTGATATGGTTTATCCTTTCTATCCTTCTATCAACAATCTTTACTTCTTCGATGACTATTTCTTGTGATCTATTCTTGTTATCAAGTTTTATATGTTAACTGTGTTCATGGATTCCTATACTCCAATACTTTGGCCACCTCATGCGAAGAGTTGACTCATTGGAAAAGACAGTGATGCCGGGAGGGATAGGGGGCAGGAGGAGAAGGGGACGACAGAGGATGAGATGGCTGAATGGCATCACCAACTCGATGGACATGAGTCTGAGTAAACTCCAGGAGTTGGTGATGGACAGGGAGGCCTGGTGTGCTGTGCTTCATGGGGTCGCAGAGTCAGACATGACTGAGCGACTGAACTGAATACCTTGAAAAGGGCCATCTTCCTTCCTTACAAGTGACTCCTAAGCCTTTGCAGCTCCATACCACTCAATAATTATTCTAGACTATTCCTTGTTATGAGTAAATTTATGATTATATAAATTACATACATGTACAAGTGTAGTAAAATTCCATATGTACATAAAACACAAAAATAAATTGTGAAAAGATGAGATGAAATAATTATAAATAGAGCTCTAAAATTTTACTCTTTCTCCTAGTGGATTGTCCATTCCCCTTTGAGATGTGAACATCCTGCTTTGAAACACAGATCAAACGTATTATCAGGCAGGTGAACATCAGGGGAAAGCCCTTCAAGGGCTAAAACTGGCTGTCGGTTGTAACCTGTTCAGCCTTGGGTTGTAACCTGTAATAGTCCCCTTACATCTGTCATTCATATAAGTGAGTTCATAAGAGATGCTCTGTTATGGACTTGAATGTGTTCCCCTCTCAATTCATATGCTGAAGCCCTAACTCCCTAGAGTGACATATTTGGCTAAGGAAGTAATTAAGGTTAAATGAGGTGGCAACCCACTCCAGTGTTCTTGCCTGGAGAATCCCAGGGACGGGGGGCCTTGTGGGCTGCCATCAATGGGGTCGCACAGAGTCGGACACGACTGAAGAGACTTAGCAGCAGTAGCAGCAGAGGTCATAAGAGTGGGGGCCCTAATCCAGTTGGATTAGATAGGTTCAGTGGGCTTATACAAAGAGACTGAGAGACCCCCACTCCCTGCCCTGCATATATGTATATGTCGATCTCTCTCTCTTGGTAAGCTTGCATCTAGGAAAGACCATGTGAGCACACAACAAGATGGCAGCCATCTGAAAACTGGGGAAAGATCTCCCAACCCTGCCAGACTTTGATTGTGACTTCCAGCCTCCAGAACTATGAGAAAATACATTTCTGTTTAAGCCAGTTGGTATTTTGTCATGGCATCAGAACAGAGAAATCTACTCTCAGAAAACTCACTAGATTATTCCTGTAAACACAGATATACTCATTCAACTTCAGGTTAATATTTTCTTCAAAATTGGCCATACAATTAGTATTAGGTGAGAAACTTCAGTGGTGCCAGCAATGTTTGGAGGTATGAGGAACTCCCAAAACATCTCTTTGACCTGGGTGAGCAGAGGAATGTAGGGCCTGTGCAGTCCTGCTACAGCAGAGGTGCAAGCCTCACCTTCCATCAGAAAGGCAGCAGCACCCCCATTGCTCTGCACTGTAACTGCCCCCATTACCACGCTCTTACTGCGTGGCTTAGAGAGACAAGAATTGAAGTGTCTGTGGGAAGTAGTTAGAGACTGAAGCTCAGTTCTTGAGAATTTTATGGCCTGCTGTTTCTGGACATAATTTAGAAAAGATAGCGTGATCTGCTCGTCCACTGAAAACAACAAAGATAGACCCTGTCTTTGCTTATTTAAAAAAAAAAAAAAACTCTTTAAAAATGCATCCATGAACAAGCAAGAAAAGAAAATCAGTGGAGGGTAAAAGTTAATTAAAAGGAGAAATATATATAGGTAACTAAGCACTGAATCTGGTTTTTGCTCTGGGGGAATCTTTTAAATCTTGATTACTTTGAGCTCCTGTTTTTGACAACTGTACAAAGTGTGAGGCATATGACAAATCTCACACTCAACCAAACAGGAGTCTGAAAGGAAAACCCATGAGTTTTCCTGATGTTCCTAGGAACATCAGACAAAGCTAAGAACCCTCAGTAGAGACCATTAAAAAGTGCTAGTTTCTCTCAACTGTGGAGCTGGGTTGAAGGAGAAAATATCTCTCCTGAGAATTCATAGCGTAATATAATTTTCATGGGAATTTTCAACCCAAATTCACCCTCCTTCAAATCTGGAACTGATTTTAAAACAGTCCCTGCTGTGCCAGGTAGAAGTAAATGTATATTATCATTGAAGGAAATTACTTTCAACTTAGGCCTCAAAAATTACTACAAGTAAAGTTTCAAGGAGCATGAGTCCATAGTAAATATTACAACAAACACATAAACAAAACACATCATGAATGAGAGATTATAAAAGCAATCAAGAACATTCGAAAAAGAACCCGAAAGAATGCCCAAAACAAAAATACAGTGATTGAAAGTCAAAGCTCAATAATCAGGCTATACAACTGGCACAGTTTAAGATTTGATTTACTGAAAGAAAGAATGGCTAGGCAGAAATTACCAGAAATGTAACATACAGAGAAAATGAAGTGCAAAAAATTAGAAAGACATTGAGAATCTTGTAGTATAGGGTGAATTTCAGAATTCGCAAATCACAACCAGGTTTTATGAAGAATGCAATAAAGAGAATGGAGAAGAGGAAATATTCAACTTGAAAATGGCTAAAAATTTTCTGTACTGCCAAAACATTCAAATTATCTTATCTGAAAGAGAATACATTCAAAGATTAAAGTTTTATCAGTGGAGAAATAACTCCAGAAAGAATGAAGGAATGGAACCAAAGCAAAAAGAATACCCAGCTGTGGATGTGACTGGTGATAGAAGCAAGGTCCGATGCTGTAAAGAGAAATATTGCATAGGAACCTGGAATGTCAGGTCCATGAATCAAGGCAAATAGGAAGTGGTCAAACAAGAGATGGCAAGAGTGAATGTCGACATTCTAGGAATCAGCAAAACTGAAATGGACTGGAATGGGTGAATTTATCTCAGATGACCATTATATCTACTACTGCGGGCAGGAATACCTCAGAAGAAATAGGGTGGCCGTCATGGTCAACAAAAGAGTTCAAAATGCAGTACTTGGATGCAATCTCAAAAACGACAGAATGATCTCTGTTTGTTTCCAAGGCAAACCATTCAGTATCACAGTAATCCAAGTCTATGCCCCAATCAGTAACGCTGAAGCAGCTGAAGTTGAATGGTTCTATGAAGACCTACAAGACCTTTTAGAACTAACACCCCAAAAAGATGTCCTTTTCATTATAGGGGACTGGAATGCAAAAGTAGGAACTCAAGAAACACCTGGGGTAACAGGCAAATTTGGCCTTGGAATACGGAATGAAGCAGGGCAAAGACTAATAGAGTTTTGCCAAGAGAACGCACTGGTCATAACAAACACTCTCTTCCAACAGCACAAGAGAAGATGCTACACATGGACATCACCAGATGGTCAACACCAAAATCAGATCGATTATATTCTTTGCAGCCAAAGATGGAGAAGCTCTATCCAATCAGCAAAAACAAGACCAGGAGCTGACTGTGGCTCAGACCATGAACTCCTTATTGCCAAATTCAGACTTAAACTGAAGAAAGTAGGGAAAACCACTAGACCATTCAGGTATGACCTAAATCAAATCCCTTATGATTATACAGTGGAAGTGAGAAATAGATTTAAGGGCCTAGATCTGACAGATAGAGTGCCTGATGAGCTATGGACTGAGGCTTGTGACATTGTACAGGAGACAGGGATCAAGACCATGCCCATGGAAAAGAAATGCAAAAAAGCAAAATGGCTGTCTGGGGAGGCCTTACAAATAGCTGTGAAAAGAAGAGAAGTGAAAAGCAAAGGAGAAAAGGAAAGATATAGGCATCTGAATGCAGAGTTCCAAAGAATAGCAAGAAGAGATAAGAAAGCCTTCTTCAGCGATCAGTGCAAAGAAATAGAGGAAAACAACAGAATGGGAAAGACTAGGGATCTCTTCAGGAAAATCAGAGATACCAAAGGAACATTTCATGCAAAGATGGGCTCGATAAAGGACAGAAATAGTATGGACCTAACAGAAGCAGAAGATATTAAGAAGAGATGGCAAGAATACACAGAAGAACTGTACAAAAAAGATGTTCACAACCCAGATAACCATGATTGTGTGATCACTGACCTAGAGCCATACATCCTGGAATGTGAAGTCAAGTGGGCCTTAGAAAGCATCACTATGAACAAAGCTAGTGGAGGTGATGGAATTCCAGTTGAGCTATTCCAAATCCTGAAAGATGATGCTGTGAAAGTGCTGCACTCAATATGCCAGCAAATTTGGAAAACTCAGCAGTGGCCACAGGACTGGAAAAGGTCCGTTTTCATTCCAATCCCAAAGAAAGGCAATGCCAAAGAATGCTCAAACTACCGCACAATTGCACTCGTCTCACACACGCTAGTAAAGTAATGCTCAAAATTCTTCAAGCCAGGCTTCAGCAATATGTGAGCCGTGAACTTCCTTATGTTCAAGCTGGTTTTAGAAAAGGCAGAGGAACCAGAGATCAAATTGCCAACATCCGCTGGATCATCGAAAAAGCAAGAGAGTTCCAGAAAAACATCTATTTCTGCTTTATTGACTATGCCAAAGCCTTTGACTGTGTGGATCACAGGAAACTGTGGAAAATTCTGAGAGAGATGGGAATACCAGACCACCTGATCTGCCTCTTGAGAAATTTGTATGCAGGTCAGGAAGCAACAGTTAGAATTGGACATGGAATAACAGACTGGTTCCAAATAGGAAAAGGAGTATGTCAAGCTTGTATATTGTCACCCTGTTTATTTAACTTATATACATCATGAGAAACGCTGGACTGGAAGAAACACAAGCTGGAATCCAGAATGCTGGGAGAAATATCAATAACCTCAGATATGCAGATGACACCACCCTTATGGCAGAAAGTGAAGAGGAACTAAAAAGCCTCTTGATGAAAGTGAAAGTGGAGAGTGAAAAGGTTGGCTTAAAGCTCAACATTCAGAAAACGAAGATCATGGCATCTGGTCCCATCACTTCATGGGAAATAGAAGGGGAAACAGTGGAAACAGTGTCAGACTTTCTTTTTCTGGGCTCCAAAATCACTGCAGATGGTGACTGCAGCCATGAAATTAAAAGACGCTTGGAGAAGGCAATGGCACCCCACTCCAGTACTCTTACCTAGAAAATCCCATGGATGGAGGGGCCTGGTAGGCTGCAGTCCATGGGGTCGCTGGGAGTCAGATACGACTAAGCGACTTCACTTTCACTTTTCACTTTTATGCATTGGAGAAGGAA
Organism: Tragelaphus eurycerus; assembly: GCA_935064755.1. NCBI lineage: Eukaryota > Metazoa > Chordata > Mammalia > Artiodactyla > Bovidae > Tragelaphus > Tragelaphus eurycerus. Next base: position 576,473 of record CAKXYN010000034.1, on the reverse strand, counting down.
ATGGCAACCCACTCCAGTGTTCTTGCCTGGAGAATCCCAGGGACGGGGAGCCTGGTGGGCCTCCATCTATGGGGTCGCACAGAGTCAGATACGACTGAAGTGACTTAGCTACTCCTTGGAAGGAAAGTTATGACCAATCTAGATAGCATATTGAAAAGCAGAGACATTACTTTGCCAACAAAGGTTCGCCTAGTCAAGGCTATGGTTTTTCCTGTGGTCATGTATGGATGTGAGAGTTGGACTGTGAAGAAGGCTGCACGCCAAAGAATTGATGCTTTTGAACTGTGGTGTTGGAGAAGACTCTTGAGAGTCCCTTGGACTGCAAGGAGATCCAACCGGTCCATTCTGAAGGAGATCAGCCCTGGGATTTCTTGGGAAGGAATGATGCTAAAACTGAAACTCCAGTACTTTGGCCACCTCATGTGAAGAGTTGACTCATTGGAAAAGACTCTGATGCTGGGAGGGATTGGGGGCAAGAGGAGAAGGGGACGACAGAGGATGAGATGGCTGGATGGCATCACTGACTCGATGGACATGAGTCTGAGTGACCTCCGGGAGTTGGTGATGGACAGGGAGGCCTGGCGTGTTGCGATTCATGGGGTTGCAAAGAGTCAGACACGACTGAGCGACTGACTGACTGATTGTAACTATACACATTATAATCAAATCACAGAAATAAATACTAAGAAGAAGGCACACACACATACATACACAAATATAGCAAGGAACCCATGGCAAAATGTACCATATTTTAAAAATATACCTCACCTTTGTGAGAGTAAAACAGCTTAAAAGAAGCACTCCGACTTTTCCTTCTCTCATAACAACAGAGCTCTAATCCTTCGATTCACTACAGTCTTATATGAGCGTTACTCCTCTCCTTTACACCCAGTTCAATTGTACACTCCTTGAAGGCCTGAATCAATATATTATTCCCTTTGTAGTTCTCACAAAATATATAGAATGGAGCTTTGTATATAGTAGATGTTTAATAAACATCTGAGTTACTATGTACTGTATTTTATGGATTTGAAGGTTTTGATACTACCAGACTTATCTGAATCATATTAATAAGTTTTTATAACATGTGAAACTCAATGGTATATTATATGAGTTAAAATTTGAATGTTTTAGTTCCATTTGAAAATGGCAACTCACTCCAGTAATTCTTGCCTGGAGAATCTTATGGACAGAGGAGCTTGGTAGGCTACAGTTCATGGGTGGCAAAGAGTTGGACACGACTGAGCGACTTCACTTTCACCGCCTTTTACTTTCTAGATTTCTTGCTAAATTTGGCACAATAAAAAAGACTTGAGGCATTTAGGAAAGCAAAAACCACAATACAAAATTGTCTTAAAAGCAACTATATTAACATGTTCTTAACATCTCCATTCTCGGAGAAGGCAATGGCACCCCACTCCAGTACTTCTGCCTGGAAAATCCCATGGGTGGAGGAGCCTGGAAGGCTGCAGTCCATGGGGTCGCTGAGGGTCTGACACAACTGAGCGGCTTCACTTTCACTTTTCACTTTCATGCATTGGAGAAGGAAATGACAACCCACTCCAGTGTTCTTGCCTGGAGAATCCCAGGGACGGGTGAGCCTGGTGGGCTGCCGTCTATGGGGTCACACAGAGTCGGACACAACTGAAGTGACTTAGCAGCAGCAGCAGAAGCAACATCTCCATTCTATGTGACCCAAAAGCCAGCATATGGAATGCATTCTGTGATCATGTTTGTATATGTCACATTCTTAAACTTTGCAATGAGGAGCTCTTGGGCTGAAGGCCAAATCTGAGAAGTAGATGGGGGAGTAGGGTTCTGGATGTGTAATGGGAGTCAACCATTAATCCCAGATACCCCGGTCAACACTCCTGGGAGTCTTCCAAATCTTACAGATCAGTTGCAGCTGGAGATGCAGAATTGGGTCCTCTTGGTAGACAAAGTAAATGGCTTTCTATATCCTGAAGTTATCTGGACAAAATCACTTTTTAATGCATTCATTCTTATTCTCACTAGAAAGAAATCATCAGTGAAGATAAGCCATGAGAAAGTCTTTTTCAGAAGTTCATGCTGAAATAGTTGCCTCTAACTTTTAAAATTTTTGGCCACAGAAGTGTTTCTTACAATGTTTAAAGTAGATGAATGTGAAATAGAGGTGGGGCAGCCCAGAACCCCAATTTCCTGCTCTTAAATCTATGAACTCCTAGTCTGCAGTGGTTCTCAAGCTTTTGCGCGTGTATAAGAGTCACCCAGGAATTCATAAAATATGCAGGTTATTGGATCTAACTCCTGAAGAGTCTGATCAGAAGATCTGGGTGGAGTCTGAGAGTTTAAATCTTAACCAGCACCCCAGGGCATGTAGAGGCTGTGACCTGCTCTACTATATCTCACAATCCCTCATCCTTCACAGTGATGCTCAGCAGAGACCAGTGTGAAAACTACTTGGCAAGTCTCTCCCAAGTGAGGCTCCTTCTTTGACTCACTCACAATGTGGTGATAGAGGCCCAAGATTCTCAACTCACTACAGCTGATTTTTCCCATAATTTCCTAAGCTGCTCAAACCTGAGGCAGCAACCAGATTTTCTCTGGCTGATGGAATGAATTCTAAGAACTTGTTTATTTTAAAGCAGCAATAATGATAGATGCAAAGATTGAAATTCTACCTAATACTTATCTCCCAAATTATCTCAATAGAAGGATGTGAAGCCTAGATCATGTGGAACTTGGTAGGACACCAGCTGAAACCCTAAAAATAGCTGAATCATGATCCGAGCCCAATCAGAGAATTCCTTCCCGACAAATGACTTCAATGGATTCCCATGAATGCACAGCTGCCTGGGGGGATGCAAAACCACCACTCAGGGCTGAAACAAAGGGTCTTAGATTTTTAGAAACACTGGCCACCAGTGACTCTACATTGGACCCGCTATTTTCTTGTCTAAGAAATGGGACATAGGTGAAATCTGCATTCCAGAAGAGCAGTGGTGTGCTGGGCAGAAAAAAATTGTTCTTTCTGTTTGGGGAGTGGTAACACGTCACACTTGGGTGCCCATCCTGCCCCTCAGATTAGACAGTAGGAAAACTACAGAGAAGGAGTTGGCATGTGTGTCTTTCTTTATCCACATTCTATCACAATGTTCTTTAGCATGGTTGATGACACCAGCTGATTCCTTCACAGCAGGAAAAGCCTGAAGGAGGGGTTCCGAGATCTATTTTCATTCAGAAGAAATCATGAGCTCACTTAGATATGTCACTAGACGTTCCAGAATCATAGTCTTATAGCGCCTGGGACCATATATTGGCTAAAAATAATAAAAACAGCTCAGTTCAGTCACTCAGTCGTGTCCGACTCTTTGCAACCCCATGGACTACAGCACGCCAGGCCTCCTTGTCCATCACCAACTCCCGGAGTTCACTCAAACTCAAGTCCATCGAGTCAGTGATGCCATCCAGCCATCTCATCCTCTGTCGTCCCCTTCTCCTCCTGCCTTCAATCTTTCCCAGCATCAGGGTCTTTTCCAATGAGTCAGTTCTTCATATCAGGTGGCCAAATTATTGGAGTTCCAGTTACAACATCAGTCCTTCCAATGAACATTTGGACTGATTTCCTTTAGGATGAACTGGTTGGATCTCCTTGCAGTCCAAGGGACTCTCAAGAGTCTTCTCCAACACCACAGTTCAAAAGCATCAACTCTTCAGCACTCAGCTTTCTTTATAGTCCAACTCTCACATCCGTACATGACTACTGGTCATGTACAGCTAAAAAAGCAGCTAAACTGTGGTAAATTACATTTGGTATTTCTCTGAAACTTGAAATTTCACAGAATCTGAGAACCTGTATAAAGAGACATTATATAATTTTCTATTTTTTCATAAGGATTGTGGAAAATTGTGTCTCAAATCTGCAAAGCCCTTCAACTCTTGGGGGAGAAAGATGAATAAGAAAGATGATCATCAAGCATTAATCTAATTTTTAAGTCAGTTTACTAGAACTTTATTAAAATATCATTAACCTTCAAAATTCAGCCAAAGAAAGTTATACGTGTATTTCAGTGCAGAGGCTATTTCTCAAAATATTTTGGTGTCCTATTTTGTGAATTGTTTTTAAAGTCAAGTTGGAAACCACACAAAAGAAGTCCTATTACAGCATTTTTAAACTTTTCATACATCTTTTTGTACATATGAATAAAAATTTTGAAGACTGTTAGCTATTATTTGTCCTAAACCCCATTACACTGATCATGCTATTCAAGAAAGTTTAAGTTAAAATTTATTTTTGTTGTTTACTTAATGAAATCATGACTTCCTTTTTCTATTTTTTTTTCATAAAAATCACCATCCCCAGAATTTTTACTTATGCACTCAGAATCACTGTATTACATTTTAGAAAAAGCTTGTTTTTAACCAAAAAACAAAAAACAATCTATCATACCCAGTGTGATTATTCCCTTTATTCAATAGCTTGCCTCTGAATGAGGCCTTGTTCAAAATTCAAATCCATTTTGAACAGGGAGAATTTGCTATCATAAAATAAGGGATGTCCCAGATTTTGACAGCAGTTTCAGATGGATTCTTAACAGATTAATACTGACATCTAAAAAAGGACAATATCTGTTTGTGTGCACAATATCTAATTGGTTGATTAAGAAAATTAACCTTAGTCTTATCTACTTGTTATAGTTTTTAAACAGGGATTCTGCTCATAACACAGGTCACTATAGATTAGAAGCTACATGTACAGAGAGCAAAGTCTGATTCCCAGTTTATTAGTCATGAAGTGTGTTAATCTAGGACCTCAAAAGACAGGTGGTGAGAGGGACATTCATATTTGTATAACACAAATTCATAAGGAAGAGCGAAATGTTATTATAGAATTACATGAGTGTGTGTGTATGTGGGAGAAGGCAATGGCACCCCACTCCAGTACTATTGCCTGGGAAATCCCATGGGTGGAGGAGCCTGGTAGGCTGCAGTCCATGGGGTCACAAAGAGTCGGACATGACTGAGTGACTTCATTTTCACTTTTCATTTTCATGCACTGGAGAAGGAAACAGCAACCCACTCCAGTATTCTTGCCTGGAGAATCCCAGGGATGGGAGCCTGGTGGGCTGCTGTCTATGGGGTCGCACAGAGTCGGATACGACTGACGTGACTTAGCAGCAGCAGTATGTGTGTGTGTGTGTGTTTTGGGATGTGTGAAGAGAATGAGTCAGGAAAAGCATATATTCAAACTTATTTCAAAGACATTTTTGAAGGCTGACCACTTGCTAATAAACGATGAGAAGAATTTGATCAGAGAGAAATTTGTAAACTACCTCTGCCGTCAATGCAGATTGACTATTTGCTTTTACTGAATAAAAGTCTGTATCATGTCAAAGCCATGTTTAAATGTTTGAGGTCTGAATAGGCTTGGATAGTGATAGGTTATAAGTTTTTAGTGAGAGGAAAATCATAAATGTGATATTCACATGAGGAGAAATTGACCACTTCTGTCCTAAGAAACTCTGATGATGGTGGGGATGATCACCACAGTGGTGGTGATCTTGGTGGTGGTGGGTGGTGGCGATGATTATGCTGTTGGTTTTGTTGCTGGTGATGAAATTATTAGTGGGAGTGATCCTCTAATTTTTATCACACCTTTTCCCCAAATGGTTCCACTGAATGAATAATGTGGTTTCCTGAAGTTTCATATTAACTCATAAACAAAAACACAGATAACTGAGTTGCTTATGTTTTGAAAGAGTAGAAGAAAGCGAGAGACCATCTATTGTATCAGAATTATTTTCAATCCATAGTAAACCTGGGACCAGAGACTTAATTTTGAAATGACAGTACTTCAGTCACTCACTGTGACATTCCGTGGTGTATTTATGCTTTGTTTTTTTCTTGTAAAGATTTTAAAATGTTCATTTTCAAGCGCCACTGTGGGTTTCTCATGAAATACGTTTATTTTTTATCAGCACCAGGATTAATAAGAATGCTCCAGAAGTTAACCAGACAAAACAATAGACAACGCAGTATTACAGAATTAAAATCTGGGGAATTCAGTTCGAATCCCAGCTCTCACACTCTTAGGATGTGTGAAATTAGACAAGTGTGTCTCTATAAACTATTTTTACTCATAACAGTTTGTGATACCAAGTGTGGGTTTTCCACCCAAGCAATTCTCCAACTCTTTGGATACCAACTGTGTCCTACAACTTAACTCAGTTGTGACACTGGCTTCCCAGAGTTAGCATCAGACTCCACAAGTTGAGGTTCAGTCTCATAAAACTGCCCCTGCTTCAGACATCCAGTGCAGGTTCTGGACCTCCCATACTTCTGACCTCCTGCCTATAAATCAGGGATTCCCACAATCCTCTCCTTGGATTTGCTAATTTGCTAGATCAACTCACAGAACTCTGCTACTGCTAAGTCACTTCAGTCATGTCCGACTCTGTGTGACCCCAGAGACGGCAGCCCACCAGGCTCCCCTGTCCCTGGGATTCTCCAGGCAAGAACATTGGAGTGGGTTGCTATTTCCTTCTCCAATGCATGAAAGTGAAAAGTGAAAGTGAAGTCGCTCAGTCATATCCGACTCTTAGCGACCCCATGGACTGCAGCCTATCAGGCTCCTCCATCCATGGGATTTTCCAGGCAAGAATACTGGAGTGGAGTGCCATTGCCTTCTCCTCACAGAACTCAGGAAGACACTTTATTTAGTATTACCAGCTTCTTATAAAGGATACATCTCAGGAATAGCCAGCGCAAGGGATTCTCAGGGTTTCAAAGTCTGTGGGCATACCACCTCCCAGGACCTCGATATGTTTGCCAACAAGGAAGCTCTTTAAATTACTCCCAACCACCTCCTGCCATGTTTAGGGCATTTTATGGCAGTTTCATTACGTTGGCATGAGTGATTAAATCAGTCATTGGTGATTACCTCAATCTCTACTTCCTCCCCTCCACCTGGCAGTCAGAGGGTGGGGATGAAATTTCCTAGCCTCTAATCATGGACTTTCTGGTGACCAGCCCTCACCCTGAGCTCTCTAGAGGACCCTAGCCTCCAGTCAACTCATTAGCATACAGAACGACATTCTTACACTCCAGAGATCTCAAACGTTTAGAAGCTTCTGTGTCAGGAACCAAGGACTAAGAACACATATGATAACAAAAGATACTTTTATCACCCCTACCCTATTTTTCAGGAAATTACAAGGATTGTGATAATTGAGGACAAACACGAAATATATATTTCTTGTTATATAACAATATCACAGCCTCATTTTTTTTCACCTGTGAAATAGGATTATAATCAATGCATCACATGGTAGTTAAGAAGATTTAATCTGTCATTTGTTAGCAAATGCCTGGGACTGAAGGAGTGGTCCCTTGGTGGCAATTATCTTATTTTTTTCTGTTCAATAATGGCACCCACACCCTTTGTGCCTGTCTCGGACTGGAGCACTATAAGGGTGCAAAAAAAAAAAAAAAAGCAGACAGGTCACAGTCTACCAGGAACCTCAGCAGGGCTGTGTGGGCCCCTTAAGGAGAAAATGCTTCACAAGAATAGAAACTTAGTTTGCAGAGTGGCTGAGCATTTTTTGCTTAAGTGTGTCAAGTAATAAAGTGTCTTGAATGTCAATGATTAACTTACTTCCATTCAGAGTTTAGAGACCCACTTCATGTATTTGTTTAGAAATCAGGGATGTGATACAAACATAAAAAGGAAGCTGAACATTGTTTTCCTGTGTGGTGAATCTAGCAAACTAGCGGGAGCTTCTGTCTGCCCAGTCTTTAAAAATGAGCTGTTGCTTTAAAAAAGCAAAAAATGAACTGAAAGAAAATAAAAGACACCTACACAGTTACACTGGCAAGAAAGTGTTGTTCCAACCAGATCAGACGTTCTTTGTGAATGGCATGGTACTACACAAATGTTTGGCAAGCTTCCACATTTTATTACCTTTGTTATGTTAGTGTGGGTTATAATTGAAGGTTTTAAGATTGTAAAGAGCCGTAAAGTCCTCCACTTGCACTGAGGATGCTTGAGAGAGAAGAGTGAACTTGTGTGCATAGGAAAGCACATACGTCCTGACGTACGGGAAGAAGAGACAGCGGGCAGCATGACTCCTACATTGCTCTATTTTTAAATGTCTGTTTTTCAAATTAGCGACTGAATTTGTTTTTGATGTGCAGTAGCATTCCTTTCATGGTAGAAAATTCATAGACACAAGCTTAGGAGCTGAAGAAAACTGAGTGTGACTTCTGTGTCCCTGGCGTTTCCAAGCTGTGACCTTGAACTGAAATTAGGTTATCATCTTTGCTTTCCTAAGATATTATTGCCTGAGCCCCTCCTGGCTTAGTTAATTGGATGTGGCCCCCACTTCTCAACATTCACATACACCTTCACTCCATGCCTCCCAGATAATCTGAGGTTTTTCAAGGTGTCATCACATATGTTCTCAGGGGCAAGTTTTGGGGGTTGGCTTTTATTCTTGCTTTTTTGAACTTCAGCCTTTGTTACTGCTGCTGCTCCTTCTTATATTAGAGTATAGCTCTACTGGGCCAGGCATCTCTGTTGTCATAGCACTTTTTTCTCCAGCCTCTAAGAAGGGCCCTGGTTTTCCTTAACCCCCAAAGTACACTGGCACATAGTACATCTGAGATCAGGCTTTTCATAAAACTTTACAGAAGACAGGGTCATAAGCTAAGTGAAATTCACAACTGCTTCTAGGGTTGGATACTCTTAGGATTTCAGGCTCAGATCCAACCGTCTAGGTTCCACGGGTCTTCCCACACTTCAGAGTCCAAGCCCAACTCAGTTCCCAGAAAAAAAGTGAAGAATCCTTCCAGCTTGGTTCAAACCCAGCCTCTTCCTCCCCTGGGATAAGTGTTAGTTACTCAGTTGAGTCCAATTCTTTGCGATCCAGTGAACTGTAGCCTGCCAGGCTCTTCTGTCCATGGAATTCTCCAGGCAAGAATACTGGGGTGGGTAGCCATTCCCTTTTCCAGGGGATCTTCCTGACCCAGGGATTGAATCTGGATCTCCTGAACTACAGGCAAACCCTGCATTACCATCTGAGCCATCAGGGAAGCCCTTTCCCTGGGATAAGTGATGACACCACCCTTATGGCAGAAAATGAAGAGGAACTAAAAAGCATCTTGATGAGGGTGAAAGTGGAGAGTGAAAAGTTGGCTTAAAGCTCAACATTCAGAAAACGAAGATCATGGCATCTGGTCCCATCACTTCATGGGAAATAGATGGAGAAACAGTGGAAACAGTGTCAGACTTTCTTTTTCTGGGCTCCAAAATCACTGCAGATGGTGACTGCAGCCATGAAATTAAAAGACTCTTACTCCTTGGAAGGAAAGTGATGACCAACCTAGAGAGCATATTCAAAAGCAGAGACATTACTTTGCCAACAAATGTTCGCCTAGTCAAGGCTATGGTTGGAGAAGACTCTTGAGAGTCCCTTGGACTGCAAGGAGATCCAACCAGTCCATTCTGAAGGAGATCAGCCCTGGGATTTCTTTGGAAGGAATGATGCTAAAGCTGAAACTCCAATACTTTGGCCACCTCATGCAAAGAGTTGACTCATTGGAAAAGACTCTGATGCCAGGAGGGATTGGGGGCAAGAGGAGAAGGGGACGACAAAGGATGAGATGGCTGGATGGCATCACTGACTCGATGGATGTGAGTCTGAGTGAACTCCGGGAGTTGGTGATAGACAGGGAGGCCTGGCATGCTGCGATTCATGTGATCGAAAAGAGTCGGACACAACTGAGTGACTGATCTGATCTGATCTCTGATTTCTTCCCTTTGGGTGAAATCCCACCCTTCTCTTCAGATGATAATAGTTTGATCCTCAGAGCTCAGGCATGGCAATCACGGGAGTCCTGAGAACCCTGCCAAAGCCAGGCACATTTCACCTGCAATCACACTCATGGGGGCAGTGACAACAGTCCAGGCTGCATGACCCAGCCCAGCCATTCCTTTTCTCAGCGGTTCCTCCAGCCTGATGTGAACAGAATTTCAAGTAATCTTGTCATTTCTGAAAAGACTGGTTTTTCCTCTCAATTATTCAAAAGCAAATGTTTGTATGACAAACTACAGCTACCTCCCATCATCAAAAATAACATTCTGGAGAACTTGGGGGAAAATCATTTTCTGTCTCTTCAAACATGCAGTTCTGTTATTACACCTGGTCAACATTGCTAAGTGTCAAAGGACAACTCAACCTGAAGCATCTGATCCTGGGTTCCTTATCTGTGTTCCAGGTTTCCCTTTGCACTGCTGTTTGCTCTATAACTAACATTCGGAAAAGTCCCACCCAGCAGAACCCACTACCACAGGTGGGGGGTGGGGCACACCCCCAGGGATGCTTGCATCTCTCAATGTGGCAGTATTTTGCACATCAAAAGATATAGTCCAGTATCTTATTACACAAATGTTATGATTTTAAGTATATTTTTCTTAAACTTCTCAACTCATACAATTCCAGAGCATCACTCCCACCTGTCAACCTGTCATGGCAGCAGTAGAAATGAATAGTCCCCACTGGGGACTACCTTATATCACCATGTGGTAGATGATCATCCTGGGAGTTAGGCAAGATACAGTTGGAAAGATTTACAAAGCACGAATGTCCTTAAGGAAGAAAATTTATTTGTTTATTTGCTAATTCCAGCCAGTCCTTTTCCCCACCCACACCCAAAAATAACAGCAACAAACAGCCATTGCCTTTCCTCCCTTTACTGGCATAATTTTGCACTATATAAAATCACTAGTGTGATTTCACTAGCTGCTTAGATAATGTGGTTGGTGCAACAAATAAAGCCCATAAAAAAACAACATAGCAGATCACTTGCTGGTGTAGAGCAACTTAATTGTTGTTTTAAGCAAACTCTGATTGACCACGGGGATTGTATTTAAGTTGTGATGATGGCATTTGTTCTAGACAAAAGATAGGATTGACTTTGGTAGTTATTATTCTCCCCTGCAGTTTAATTTTTTTTACTAAGAGCAAAAGAGCAGTAAGGGAAAAAAAAAAAATTCTAACCTTATGCAAATGCCGTTCTCCAAATAGATCATGTTTTGCAGATTCTGGAATCATTAAGAGAGATATGGTTACACAAATCTAAAGAATTCCAGAATTTTAGAGATAGGGCCATAAATATCACACGTCAGTTTCTGGAGTCCATGCTTCTGAAACTGGGATGCCTATGGCTTAATTAAGTAGGGACATACCAAGTCTGTTCCACAAAAACTACAAGATAAAACCCCACAGAATGACATTGTTATGGGGCCTGACACAAGGTAGGCCATAGTTTATTAGTTTGGCTAGATGTTAAATAATTTAAACCGTTATTATTAAACCATGAACCTTGATGTACAAATTTAAAAAAAAAATCATCTTGGAGATTTAGGATCCCAGGAATCCTAAATGGAATGCGAATGTGGTGAAACAAGTTAACCATATTGTTAATGAATTAAACAACCTATCAGGAGGTTTCCAGGGCTTGGGGAAAATTGCTGTTGATCCTGGTGATTTTGGAAATGAGTGGAGTCTGTAAGGCCAAAGACAAAAGAAACTAAGCAATATTTATACATGTTTTTCCTTGAGAAGATGTATGTATGGGTATGAGCAGAGGTGATGGTGCAGATCCATCAGCTGTGAGAAAGAGGAATGGGTTAAAAAAAAAAAAGAAACCATAAGCAAGCTTTGTGCTTGAGTTGATAAAGTTGTTTCCAATGGGGATACAGATGAAAAAATTTAGATTTGCTATACCTATATGCTAAAAGAAATGAATGACCGACAGTGGGAGTCAGATGTCCTACTGTTGGTATGAGAATTTATAGGTAAGCCAAAGGGAGAAGGCTATAGAATGAGCCATGTATTAATGAATCCACATTGGGAACATTGCATGTTTAGCTGAATATCAGTATCTATGCGTCTGTATACACTTTGGTTACATATATGAATATTTATGGACATGCATAGAAATATAAGCTAAAACACACAGGTGAATTTCCTTGCTGTGTCAGAAACTGGAGGCAAGGACACCAAGCACACCTAGACCTCAGATCTTGGTCTCTTATAGCACCCTCCAATAAAAGGAACCAGGACAATTTGGAGACATGGATGATTCTAGGACTGGGGCAGGAAATACCCAAGTTGAGTCTGGAGTATCTTACAGTGCCAGAAATTTTTTTCTTTTTGAGTGACTTTAAAAAAAATAGAAAGAAAACTCCACAATGACAGAAGTACATCAAAGGGATTCGAGAGTCAAATAAAAGAGCTCCTAATAGACAAAACTGGAACAATTTGAGCTAAAAAAATAAAGTAGCATTAGATTATTGTTGTTGTTCAATCACTAAGTCGTGTCTGACTCTTTGTGACCCCATGAACTGCAGCACCCCAGGCTCCCCTGACCTCCACTAACTCCAGGAGTTTGCTCAAATTCATGTCCATTGAATTGGTGTTGCTATTCAAAAGTAAAAATAAATATCCACAAGTCTGTGTGTATATAAATAAGTGACTGAATAAATAAATAAATGGCGAAGAAGAGACAAAGTGCTTGTGCAGAAAAATTTCAAATAATTTCTGTACTCTGCCCTCCAGGAGGTGGAGGATAACTGTCCATTTCTTTTTTAAAAATTTGTATTGAGTATAGTTGATTTACAACATTGTGTTAGTTTCAGGTGTACAACAAAGTGAATCAGTTATACATATACATATATCCATTCTTTTTTAGATTCTTTTCCAAACCTAGATAGCTACATGTAAAAGAATGAATTGAGAACACTCCCTGACACCATACAAAAAAAATGAACTCATAATGGATTAAAGACCTAAATCTAAGGTTGAATACTATAAAACTTTTGGAGGAAAACAGGCAGAACACTCTTTGCCATAAATCACAGCAAGATCTTTTTTGATCCTAGAGTAATGAAAATATAAAAACAAAAGTAAACAAATGGGACCTAAATAAACTTAAAAGGTTTGCACAGCAAAAGAAACCATAAACCAAGCTAAAAGACAACCTTTAGAATGGGAGAAAATACTTGCAAACAAAGCAACTGAAACCACAACTGAAGCAACTGAAACCTCCACTTCTTAAGTGTGGGTTGTATCTAGTGGCTTCCTTCCTCCTACGGAACTAGGAGAAGAGGAGTAACTCAGCTGTGGGGAAAACTGACAGATACCACCTCAGCCAGGAGCTCAAGGTCAACACCATCAGTGACAGGTCACATGGGTGGTACGTTCTCTAGATGTGATGTGATGAAAGGTGCCCTTCATGTGGGGTCTTCCTCCCAAAAACTTATAACCCCAGTCTAATCCTGAGAACAACACCCCAACTGAGGGGCATTCTACAAAATACCTAACCACTAGTCCGAACAGTTAGCCACCTGATGTGAAGAGCCAACTCATTCAACCATTGGAAAAGACCCTGACGCTGGGAAAGACTGAGGGCAGAAAAAGAAAAGGGCGACAGAGGATGAGATGGTTGGACATCATCACTGACTCAATGGACCTGAGTTCGAGCAAACTCCAAGAAACAGCAAAAGATAGGAAAGCTTGGCTTGCTGTAGTCCATGGGGTCCTAAAGGATTGGACATGACTTAGTGACTGAAAAATGACAAGTTCTTCAAAACTGTCAACTTCATCAAAGACATGGCAAGTCGGATAACTGTTACAGTCAAGAGGAGCCTAAGAAAATTTGACAGCAAAAAGAAAGGTGGTACCCAGGACAGGATCCTGGAACAGAAAAAGAATATTAGGTTAAAACTAAGGAAATCTGCATAAACTATGGTGTTAATAAACAAGAATGTGTCCATATTGGTTCATTAATTGTAACAAGTATAACTTACTAATGTAAGATGCTAATAATAGGGGAAATTTGGTACAAAATATATGGGAATTCTCTGTACTATTGTGATTTTTCTATAAATCAAAACTGTTCTAAAATAAAAAAGTTTATTTTAAAGAAAATCTGGATAAGTCATGGGTGAAAGCCCCAAAATGATGACTCTTTAGAGAAACAGGTTGAAGGCAGGCTGAGTAAGGACTAAGCCAGAATATTGAGTGTCCTTTGGCCCTTCTCTGCATTAGGGGACTTTGGTGGTGAGGTTTATGGTTTATTGAACACTACCTTAAACTTTGGACTTTACCTAAGATAACGCCAAGGAAACTTCAAGGATTTACAATCTGCTGGTGGTTTAAGAAGTAGAATAAAGAAGAAGACTGACAGTCCTCCAATGATTAACCAATATATTTACATTATCCAGGTTAAAAAAAAAAAAAGACATTTTATACAAAGAATTAAATCAACCACTTATCAGTAGGACTTACTAAAATATTTTGATTTAAGATGTACAGACAATAAGTTGAGCTACTTTCTTTTAGCAATATTTCCTTCGGTGCTTTTTAAATTCCTTTGGAAGTTTATAGTGACTATATATATTTATGCCAAGAATCCACCTAACTTCATTTCAGTACTTTCCCTCTTTCTTTTTACCTTTTACACTTTCCAAAGCTAATATCCAGGTAATTCTTGAGGATGAAAAATCTCATCTGTTCAGTTTATATTTAGGACTTGAAAGCTTTTTAAAAGGTATTGCACTTATTTTTCATTATGTCAGGCCCAGAGTACCTGTTAAATTATAACTTGTATTTGAATCTTAATCATGCTTTATTACTAATAAAATGATTCATCAAATTAAGTACATGTTCTACGTTGCTCAATATCTTTGTAAACATTATAGATACACTTTTGCCTCTTCCTCTCTCTCTCCCACCTTCGCTTCCTACTTTCCTTCCTTTCTTTCATCCAAAATGCTCATTGAGCATCTACTCTGCCCAGGATTTAGGAAAACAATATAAAGAATATATGTGTGGTATCAAGGGGGCTCACAGTCCAGTAACAGCAGATGAACGGACATATCGTGAAACCTCCTGATACAAATATTAGACTGCTGCTGCTGCTGCTGCTAAGTCGCTTCAGTCGTGTCCGATTCTGTGCGACCCCATAGACAGAAGCTCACCACTAGGCATGTGCAAAGGATGCTTGTGATGGGAACACAGAGCAGAAGGCTGTTACTCAGATGGGGCGTGGGGGAAGGCCTCTCTGTGCAAATTCCTCCCTCACCCAGCACTGGGCTATCAGTTTCAGGAAATTGCTTCCTATGTCCTAGTTACTTCTGAAATCTGATCTTTTCAATCAATTGACAAATGCATCAGACATAATTGTATCAGCCAGACCCTTCTTATCAAGTCCCAACTTGCCTTTATAATGTCTCCTAGAAGTAAAAAACAAGGTGTTTGTGATTAAATCCTAGAAGGAGCCATGAAATTCTTTCTATCCTCCAGTCCTCTTCACATTAAATACATAAAATAAAAAGGGTCACTTTAAAAAGTGATCAAATTTGACTGCTTGTGTATTATTTAAATATTTGCATGGAAAGTCAGATTTCTTTAAGGATTTAGAAAGTTTGTGACTTAATGTTTAAAATATTTCTTTAAAACTTTCTTTTCTGATAACATTGTGGTCTTTTTAAGTTGTGAGTGATTAGGGATTCGTGGTTTCTACATCAAACCAAAGTGATAAATAGCTATCAAGCCATAATCTGATAGTGCTGGTCTCAATGACTGTCTTGGAAAAAGAATGTCCCCATTGTAATGTTGTACAGGGCAAAGTGGAAGCCTGTCAGAAGGGTCTTAGTGTCATGCTTTTGCTCCAAAATGTGCTGGATATCAAGGATCATGTCACATTACTGTGTAAGGCTGTGCCCACATCGCTACATAAAACCATATTATGTAGGCAAGTCATGGACCAGCAGCAAATATCAACACTGACATACCAGCTCCATCTTCCATCCATCAAAGTTAGCAGTAGATTTTCTAAAGTTTTTATTCAGGGAGTGCTTTATTAAAAGTCTTACTATTTAATTCAGAAAAGAGATATGTCTACATTTGTGAACATTAGAGGAAAAACTTCAGTAAAGAATTAAACACGTAAATTTCACACGCCCCACTGTGTTTTATTGAAAGTTTAAATCAGATCCTGCACTTTACCAACACTGAATCTTAACAGAAGATGTTTATAAAACACTAGACTGACATCTGAGCCCACGACTTCTGTCAAGAAAGAATCTGTTACTTACACAATGCACTTAGCATACTACCTGGCTTGAATAAAACATGGCTGTCATTCTGCATGCATTGTTGGTTAGTCAACAATCAGTTCAGTCGCTCAGTTGTGTCCGACTTTTTGCAACCCCATGAATTGCAGCACGCCAGGCTTCCCTGTCCATCACCAACTCCCGGAGTTCACCCAAACTCATGTCCATCAAGTCGGTGATGTCATCCAGCCATCTCATCCTCTGTTCTCCCCTTCTCCTCCTGTGCCCAATCCCTCCCAGCATCAGAGTCTTTTCCAATGAGTCAACTCTTTGTATGAGGTGGCCAAAGTATTGGAGTTTCAGCTTTAGCATTAGTTCTTGGTGGCTCAGAGGTTAAAGTGTCTCCCTGCAATGCAGGAGACCTGGGTTCAATCCCTGGGTGGGGAGGATCCCCTGAAGAAGGAAATGACAACCCACTTCAATATTCTTGCCTGGAGAATCCCATGGATGGAGGAGCCTAGTGAACTACAGTCCACAGGGTTGCAAAGAGTCGGACACAACTGAGCAACTTCACTTTCACTTTCCAAAGAACACCCAGGACTGATCTTCAGAATGGACTGGTTGGATCTCCTTGCAGTCCAAGGGATTCTCAAGAGTCTTCTCCAACACCACAGTTCAAAAGCATCAATTTTTTGGTGCTCAGCTTTCTTCACAGTCCAACTCTCACATTCATACATGACCACTGGAAAAACCAGCCATAGCCTTGACTAGATGGACCTTTGTTGGCAAAGTAATGTCTCTGCTTTTGAATATGCTATCTAGGTTGGTCATAACTTTCCTTCCAAGGAGTAAGTGTCTTTTAATTTCATGGCTGCAATCACCATCTGCAGTGATTTTGGAGCCCCCCAAAATAAAGTCTGACACTATTTCCACTGTTTGACCATCTATTTCTCATGAAGTAATGGGACCAGATGCCATGATCTTTGTTTTCTGAATGTTGAGCTTTACGTCTACTTTTTCACTCTCCTCTTTCACTTTCATCAAGAGGCATTCCTGTCCCCTATAATGAAAAGGATATCTTTTTTGGGTGTTAGTTCTAAAAGCTCTTGCAGGTCTTTATAGAACCGTTCAACTTCAGCTTCTTCAGTGTTCTAATAGCCAACAATAGTTTCGATAAATAAGGAAAGTCCTAAAGGTAGTTCTTTGGTTAAACAGCATTAATGGCAGATCAAAAGTGAAAATGAAAGTGAAGTTGCTCAGTCGTGTCAGACTCTTTGCAACACCATGGACAGTAGCCTATCAGGCTTCTCCATCCATGGGATTTTCCAGGCAAGAGTACTGGAGTGGGGTGCCATTTCCTTCTCCAGCGGATCTTCCTGACCCAGGGATCAAACGCAGGTCTCCTGCATTGCAGGCAGATGCTTTACCCTCTGAGCCACCAGGGAAGCCCCTGGCAGATCGAGCCTCTCATCTAATCCAGATAAAGAGTATTCTATGGAAAAGCTACAATGGAAGCCAGCCTGCCATGCAAGGCGTGTGGAGGAGTGAACTGGTAGTGGTGCTTCCTACCATGAGACTATTACAGAGGGAGAAACAGACAGAGAGAAGTTAGGGTTTAACAGAGACCAGAGGTCAGAAGGCACTCACTTCCTTAATTACAGCATTGATTTCATTCACCTTCCCCTGGAAACATCCAGGGTGGCCGTGAGCAGTAGAGAGAGGCAGGAATTTAAACGGGAGTGGCAGTGGGGGAGGAGTTGGGGGGGGAATGTCTGTGTTCTATAGAGCCGATGACCAGTGCCGGTCAGGGATTTCTGACCATTTGCACCCTTAGGATCAAACTCTTTCCTTGTCTTCCTTGATGTTCTTCACTTTCTTAGAAATAGCCATTGCTCACCTTTTAAGATTCTAATCAGAAATCACATCTGCCAGGAAACACCTCTTATGTCAGGATAACGAGTCTTCCCCATCCCTATCACCCTGTTCTTATCACAACCTGTGGCAGGTACCCTTCTTCGGTGGATGGATACCCCCTGACTCTTCCTTATGATGTCATTTTCCAAGCAGTGGAAGATTTTCCCAATCATTGCTTAGGCATTTGCCCTGGGAAGAAATTTAAAGAGAAGTGAGCACAGTGATAATGAAGGGTGATGGGAAATTCTCTGTGAGGAGGACCTGCAAGGCTGAATGCAACCTATTTTGACGTCACCAGTGTGGTCACCATTGCAGTCAGTCTAACACAGTCTAGGAACAAAAGAGGCACAGAATGAAGACAGGCCTACCTCTGTCTCTTGGAAACAACAGAAAAACTATAACAAAGTAAATCTCAACAGGAAGATTAGCGTGCCTGAAATACATACATGTGCTTATGTGTATTTGTGACATATGTGTGGATGCATGTCTATATCTATAGCTATCCATCATTTAGTAAATGAGTGTACCAGCCACCCTAGACACATATCCTTTTGCTCTTAAGAGAAATGTTCTTGGCATGCCTTGACTGACACTCATTCAGATGAGATAATCCCAACAGAGTTCCTTACCTTGTCACTCCCAAACCCAGCTAATGTTCCACGTTTTAAAGTAATTATTTCTGTCCTTTTCTCTAAGGTGGTTAGGCCAAATTATTAATTCCCAAACTAATCAAAAATGAGATCTTTGAGAAGTCTGCTACTCATGATATTGGCACTTTTAACAGATTCAGAAGGAGCCTACTCAAGAAAACATAAGGATGACTAATTTCTGCTCAAACATGATAAACTGCACGGCACAGACTTAACAAGATTATCTTATGCCTCTAAAATTGTTTTAAATCGAATATAAAAAGACCAGCTTCAAGATAGATTTGTAAGAATGTGTTCCTAATTTAAAAAGAACATCATCTAGTCAAATTACTTGTGAAGTATTTCTGGCAGATTTTCCCATATCGTACTTCAGAGGTCAGCACACTTTTTCAAGAATGGGCAGGATAGTAAACATTTTCAGCTTTGCAGGCCACACAGTGTCTTATTCAATTCTGCCATTGGAGTAGGGGAGCAGATCTAGAAAACAGGTGCCAGTAGAACTCAGATATTAATTGAAATGATAATTGCAGCTGAGTTTCCAGAGCCCTGACTCCATCATACTCAGAGCTATGGTAGGTAGAATTGCTCCCCAGATAAGGAGACTGAGCAAACAGCTAATGACTGCGTGCTCAGTTGCTTTAGTCATGTCTGACTCTTCATGACCCTCTGGACTGTAGCCCACCAGGCTCCTCTGTCCATGCAGATTCTCCAGGCAAGAATAGTGGAGTGGGTTGCCATACCCTCCTCCAGGGGATCTTCCCAACTCAGGGATTGAACTCGGGTCTCTTACATTTCCTACATTGGCATGTGGGTTCTTTACCACTAGCACCACTGAGAAGCCCAGTTAATGATTGGCAGAGCCTTGATTTGAAGTTGGTTAATTGGCTCCAGGGCCTCCACCAATAACCCACTGGACTCTCCTGTCTCCATCCAGATGACTCTTCTCATTCTGCCACTGACTTGTACAAATCTGTAAAGGTTCTTTGGAGAAATAGAATCAAGAGGATGTGTGAGTGTATCTATACATCTATATCTATTTATTTTTAAAAATTTGTTCATGTAATCATGGACACTTGATAAATCCCAAATTGGCAGGGTAGGCTGACAGTCTGGAGACCCAATGAAGAATTGCAATTCAAGTCCCAAAGCAGGGGACTCCCAGAATTCCCTCTTGCTCCAGAGGTCAAATATTTGTTCTATTCAGCCCTTCAACTGACTAGATGAGGCCCACTCCTATTATGGAAATAATCTGCTTTACTCAAATTAACCAATTTAAATGTTTATCTCCTCCAAAAAACACTTTCACCAGAAACGTCCAGAATAATGTTTAACCAATATCCAGGTGCCCATGGCCCAGCCAAGTTGACACATGAAATTCACCAGTGGTGCTCTGCAAAAACCCATTCCAGTTCCTGCCTGGTTTCCCTGATCCTGACAGTCAGGGAGTGTCAAGTGAGTTGATTTTGGAAACAACTTTTGAAATTCTAACATCAAAGATGCTATATAATTACCCAAGGTTTCTACTTCCTTCTTCTCACCCCTTACTCCCTTTTCCTTCCTTCATCTCCTCCTCCCCCCCGTCACCTTTTTGTCTGGGAAAAGGTGAGACAGAAAGAGATGTTTTAACAGTCAGAGTTTTGCAATGTGACGCCATGGCATGTTGCAACACTGTAATGCCTGAGGCAAATGAATCTAAAAGACAAATTCCATTTTAAGTGAATACGCCGTATAATAAATCAGCACTCACCTATCTTAGAACCTTGATGTCTTTATATGTACTTTTTCTTCTTACTCCTCAGATAAGTAATTTTCAAAATGGAACAGAGTTTGAAGAATTGAAGTTCAGCTCCTAATTTCCCATGGGTAATGTTGAAAACCTATTCACATATGATTATTTACATCATAGCCTTATTGCAAAAGGGGAACGACTGGATCTCAGGCAGCTACAGCCATGACCTTCTGAGTCCCTTCATTCTGAGAGCAGGATACTTGCCTGTTCAGATACAGAGAAGTGGTGTTTTCTCCACATGGAAAGTCAAAGGCCTAGAATGACAAGTACAGGAAAAAGGCCACCTTTTGGAGCATCTGTGCTAAGTTGCCATGACCAGCCTGCCCTAGTTACATTATATTTCAGAATGAATGCTTCAGTTGAAAAGGCAAAAGATAATCCCTTAATATCAAATCAAATTAAAAATACCGAGGACTTCCCTGGAGGTCTGGTGGTTTCAACTCAGGAGTTCCAATGCAGGGGGTGTGGGTTTGATTCTTAGTCAGAACCCACATGCCATGTGGCATGGCTAAAAATCAATCAATAAATAGTTGGGTAACTAAATACTGGAGATGATTAAAGTTTAAAAAAAAAACTTTCAAAGTGAATTTTTATTCAAAATCGCCAAAACTCAGAAAGAAATGAAATGTCCATCAATTGATGAGTGGGTCATCAAATGTGGTATATCCATATAATGGAATACTTTTCAGCAATAAAAAAGAACATATCATTATATGGAGCAACATGGATGAATATCGAAAGCATTATGGTAGATGAAAGAAGTCAGATTCAAAATGTGACCTCTTTTATGGTGGTGGTGATTTAGTTGTTGTGTCTAACTCTTGTGACCCCATGGACTGTAGCCCACCAGGCTCCTCTGTCCATGAGATTCTCCAGGCAAGAATACTGGAGCGGGTTGCCATTTCCTTCTCCAGGGGATCTTCCCGACACAGGTATCAAACCCAGGTCTCCCGCATTGCAGGCAGATTCTTTACCAACTGAGTTATGAGGGAAGCCGCACTTTATAAGTTTAATATAATTTTCTGGAAAAGGCAACATGATAGGGACAGAAATTAGACCAGTGATTGCCAAGGGCTAGAGATGACAGATGTCAAAAAAGATGTCCTTTTCATTATAGGGGACTGGAATGCAAAAGTAGGAACTCAAGAAACACCTGGGGTAACAGGCAAATTTGGCCTTGGAATATGGAATGAAGCAGGGCAAAGGCTAATAGAGTTTTGCCAAGAGAACGCACTGGTCATAGCAAACATCCTCTTCCAATAACACAAGAGAAGACTCTATACATGGACATCACCAGATGGTCAACACCAAAATCAGATTGATTATATTCTTTGCAACCAAAGATGGAGAAGCTCTATACAGACAGCAAAAACAAGACCGGGATCTGACTGTGGCTCAGATCATGAACTCCTTATTGCCAAATTCAGACTGAAATTGAAGAAAGTAGGGAAAACCACTAGACCATTCAGGTATGACCTAAATCAAATTCCTTATGATTATACAGTGGAAGTGAGAAATAGATTTAAGGGCCTAGATCTGATAGATAGAGTGCCTGATGAACTATGGATGGAGGTTCGTGACATTGTACAGGAGACAGGGATCAAGACCATCCCCATGGAAAAGAAATGCAAAAAAGCAAAATGGCTGTCTGGGGAGGCCTTACAAATAGCTGTGAAAAGAAGAGAAGCGAAAAGCAAAGGAGAAAAGGAAAGATATAAACATCTGAATGCAGAGTTCCAAAGAATAGCAAGGAGAGATAAGAAAGCCTTCCTTAGTGATCAATGCAAAGAAATAGAGGAAAACACCAGAATGGGAAAGACTATATATCCCTTCAAGAAAATTAGAGATACCAAGGGAACATTTCATGTAAAGATGGGCTCGATACAGGACGGAAATGGTATGGACCTAACAGAAGCAGAAGATATCAAGAAGAGGTGGCAAGAATGCACAGAAGAACTGTACAAAAAAGATGTTCACAACCCAGATAATCATGATGGTGTGATCACTCACCTAGAGCCAGACGTCCTGGAATGTGAAGTCAAGTGGGTCTTAGAAAGCATCACTACAAACAAAACCAGTGGAGGTGATGGAATTCCAGTTGAGCTATTTCAAATCTTGGAAGATGATGCTGTGAAAGTGCTGCACTCAATATGCCAGCAAATTTGGAAAACTCAGCAGTGGCCACAGGACTGGAAAAGGTCCGTTTTCATTCCAATCCCAAAGAAAGGCAATGCCAAAGAACGCTCAAACTACCACACAATTGCACTCATCTGACACGCTAGTAAAGTAATGCTGAAAATTCTCCAAGCTAGGCTTCAGCAATACATGAACCGTGAACTTCCTGATGTTCAAGCTGGTTTGAGAAAAGGCAGAGGAACCAGAGATCAAATTGCCAGCATCCACTGGATCATGGAAAAGGCAAGAGAGTTCCAGAAAAACAGCTATTTCTGCTTTATTGACTATGCCAAAGCCTTTGACTATGTGGATCACAAGAAACTGTGGAAAATTCTTCAAGAGATGGGAATCCCAGACCACCTGACCTGCCTCTTGAGAAACCTATATACAGATCAGGAAGCAACAGTTAGAATTGGACATGGAACAACAGACTGGTTCCAAATAGGAAAAGGAGTACGTCAAGGCTGTATATTGTCACCCTGCTTATTTAACTTCTATGCAGAGTACATCATGAGAAACGCTGGGCTGGAAGAAGCACAAGCTGGACTCAAGATTGCCGGGAGAAATATCAATAACCTCAGATGGGCAGATGACACCACCCTTATGGCAGAAAGTGAAGAGGAACTAAAAAGCCTCTTGATGAAAGTGAAAGAGGAGCGTGAAAAAGTTGGCTTAAAGCTCAACATTCAGAAAATGAAGATCATGGCATCTGGTCCCATCACTTCATGGGAAATAGAAGGGGAAACAGTGGAAACAGTGTCAGACTTTCTTTTTCTGTGCTCCAAAATCACTGCAGATGGTGACTGCAGCCATGAAATTAAAAGATGCTTACTTCTTGGAAGGAAAGTTATGACCAACCTAGCTAGCATATTGAAAAGCAGAGATATTACTTTGCCTACAAAGTCCGTCTAGTCAAGGCTATGGTTTTTCCTGTGGTCATGTCTGGATGTGAGAGTTGGACTGTGAAGAAAGCTGAGCACCGAAGAATTGATGCTTTTGAACTGTGGTGTTGGAGAAGACTCTTGCGAGTCCCTTGGACTGCAAGGAGATCCAACCAGTCCATTCTGAAGGAGATCAGTCCTGGGTGTTCATTGGAAGGACTGATGCTAAAGCTGAAACTCCAGTACTTTGGCCACCTCATGTGAAGAGTTGACTCATTGGAGAAGACTCTGATGCTGGGAGGGATTGGGGGCAGGAGGAAAAGGGGACGATAGAGGATGAGATGGCTGGATGGCATCTCCGACTCGATGGACATGAGTTTGGGTGACCTCCGGGAGTTGGTGATGGACAGGGAGGCCTGGCGTGCTGCAATTCATGTGATCGCAAAGAGTCAGACATCACTGAGCAACTGAACTGAACTGAGAGATGACAGAATGGTTACAAAGGGGCATGAGGGAACCTTGGGGGTGATGGAACTATTATATCTTGAAATGTTAAGAAAATCCCTCATAAGGAAGAGTATTTACGATACTGTATCATATTTATCAATATTTCTAGGCTACATAGTGCTTCCCTGGTGGCTCAGATGGTAAAGCATCTGCCTGCAATGCAGGAGACCCAGGTTCATTTCCTGGGTTGAGAAGATCCCCTAGAGAAGGAAATGGCAACCCACTCCAGTACTCTTGCCTGGAAAACTTCCATGGACTGAGGAGCCTGGTAGCCTACAGTCCATGAGGGTTGCAAAGAGTCAGACATGACTGAGTGACTTCACTTTCTTTTCTTTATTTCACTAGGCTACATGGTTCATCTACAAGTTTTTTCAAATTGTTGCAAATCTCCAAAAATTTTTCCGATATATTTATCAAAAAAAGTTCACATGAAAGTGGACCAGTGCTGTTTAAACCTGTACATTCAAGGACCAACTGTATATTCCTCACAATGGCTGAAACTGCCCACGTCCACACTGTGCTAGGTGTTTTCCAAGTATTATTTCATTTTCTGTTAAAAACAGCCCTATGAGGAACGCTTACTCCTTGGAAGGAAAGTTATGACCAACCTAGATAGCATATTCAAAAGCAGAGACATCACTTTGCCAACAAAGGTTTGCCTAGTCAAGGCTATGGTCTTTCCTGTGGTCATGTATGGATGTGAGAGCTGGACCGTGAAGAAGGCTGAGCGCCGAAGAATTGATGCTTTTGAACTGTGGTGTTGGAGAAGACTCTTGAGAGTCCCTTGGACTGCAAGGAGATCCAACCGGTCCATTCTGAAGGAGATCAGCCCTGGGATTTCTTTGGAAGGAATGATGCTAAAGCTGAAACTCCTGTATTTTGGCCACCTCATGCGAAGAGTTGACTCCTTGGAGAAGACTCTGATGCTGGGAGGGATTGAGGGCAGGAGGAGAAGGGGACGACAGAGGATGAGATGGCTGGATGGCATCACTGACTCGATGGATGTGAGTCTGAGTGACCTCCGAGAGCTGGTGATGGATAGGGAGGCCTGGCGTGCTGCAGTTCATGGGGTCGCAAAGAGTGGGACATGACTGAGCGACTGATCTGATCTGATCTGATGAGGAACGTACTATTAGCAGTCTCATTTTTCAGATAGGGCTAGAGACATAATTATTTGGTACTCCAAGTCTTTGTCAATTAACATGAAAAAGCAACCAAACATTATTTTTCAAACTTTTGAAGGTTTTAGAATGCCTGAAATCCTGGTGTACTTACAGTCAAGATTCAACCAGGGTTGGCTGAATTCACAAATGCAGGACACATGGATTCAGAAGGCTGACAGTACTACTGGGTTTTACATAGAAGACTTGAGCATCTGTGGATTTTCGTATCTGTGGGGGTCCTGGAACCAATCTCCCACGAATGGTGAAGGGGGAATGTGCTGAGTTATGTACCAGTTGTGAAGGAGGGAACAAAATTTGTACTGCCTTGTGAAAGACAGTTGTTTTCAAGATGGACTTACTAAAACGAAACCATCCAGACTGATTTGGACAAACCTTCCCCCTTTCCATTCTCCCCCTCCCAACCCTCCCCTTGCATAAAAGCTTTTCATCTGTACAGATGAAACCAGAATCTTACTTGTTTCCTAGGTGCTGTATCTCTTGAAAGTCTTAAGTAAATTGGAAACCATCATAGATTAAAAGAAGGCTGGATTTGCAATTGATTTGTGTCTCTCTAGCTCCATGTAATACAGGCATCTCTTTCATTATAACTCAATTAATCATCTGAACACAAGTCCTTAAATCTGACAAATGTTAAGAGTGTGCTCACCACTTACAAAGCAATTCCTTCCATTTTGAAATGTAGAGAGCCTCCCTATAAGTTAACCTCACTAGTCATAGCTTTCATATAAGCAAAGCCCCACTTCCACATCACCTCCTAACTCGTATAGATAAAAATAGAATCCTATTGCTCCCTCTCTGCATCACATCCTCTTTTCTGGGTGATACAGCTTCCAGTCTTTTAAGCTGTTTCTTATCAACAGTGTCCAGGCTCTTGGCTCTGCTAGAACTTAGCTCTGCCCAGCATGCCACCACCCGAAGTTGCAATGAGGCTAAGATTGTGCTGACTTTTTTTGGTAACACATCACCTTGTTATGTGTTACCATAACACATAACAAGGCTTCCCTTCAGCTTGTAATGATAGAAATTGTATAAAGAAAAGATGAGGTCTCTGGCTCAGAAAAGTGGTGATGAGACCTGGGTATGCATGGAGGGTTTGACCAGGGCGGAGAACTCAGACTGCATCAGCACTGTGAAGATCAGTCCTGTTGCTTGTGACAGGACAAGCTTGTGAGACTGTATAATATATAAAATCCAGAAGGCCAGTGAGTTAATTCAGAATGAGTAATAACCGCTTCTAAGATCCAGATATGGCTCAGATTCAACACAATTTACTTCCCTTTCACCCAAAAATACCATAATATTTTTAGTCCAACACCTGCATGAAGTCTGTAGATGCTGCAAGTTCTTCAGTCGCCAGCATGATAATCCACTGAATCCTCTGACTCCCGTTTCCACTTCTCCATATCGAGATAAGCAGTGTCCATGGTTATCATAGGTGCCCTTGTATGTATAGATGTAACAAAAGTGATCCAGGTGGAGAATAAACTAGGTAAGAGGACAGACAGACTAAATATTTTTTTGACAAACATTGACAGGGAAACCATCAAAGACTCTAAAATACGGTTTATGGCTCTTCTTAGATGCAGAGCTCACTCATACAGGTTAAGAGAGGGTACAGAGCAATGTAAATCAGGGTATCTGGGTTTTAATCTCTCACTGTTGAGGCAAGAGCAAGAGAGAAAACTCTAAAATAATTTAGAACAATGACGGGGCATGAAAGGGGAACAATAGGAATGGTATAGGAGTTGCAAGTGGACTGGATTAAGAGAGAAAGGGCATGGTGGGGGGAGTAGGGGAATGACCTAAAAATTAACTTGGAGAATGAATAGAATGTAGATAGTGGGGATGGGGTGAGAAAGCTTTATAGGTAGAACTGATTAGAAAAGAAAATATGGAAGGAAAAATTCATTGGAAGGGTAAACACATTCCGTCAATGATGACAGATTTAAGGGAGTGTGTCTAAGATAAATTTGTGTACTGAATCTTAGGGGGAGATAAAGAGATATTTAAGGAAAACTTCCAAGCGTAGTGAAAGAATATGAATAGCTTCCCTGGAGCCCAAAGAGGACCTAGGGTCACCCTTTGGAGACAGAAAATGACAGCATTTGGAGAAAGTAAAATAAAATTTTACTTCGCAAAGTAGTTGGAAAATGTACAGAATTTGCTAACCTTGAAGGATACAGACTGTTGTGTGTATGTGTGTGTGTGTGTGTGTGTATTCAAAAATGTGAATATAAATGCACAGTCTATACATACATCATAGGTTATTAAGAGGAACTAAGGATGTGTCTGTATTCTGAACAAGGGGTTAGCATCGCAAATGGCAATAATGCCTCTTCTTAAAACGGTATCTTTTCTAAGGTAAAGGAGGTTACTCCCCACCAACATAACTGACATGACCCAATGTACCCAGTCTTGAGTCATATCTTAGACTGGGGATTCCATGCCACACAGATGACATTTCTGATCAGAACCATATTCTGATAACCTAGTCCCCAAAAGACAGTCTCCTCCTCCTTAAAAGGTGTTCAGTTTCCTTTGAAGTAGTTCGTATTCTAGTAAGAACTGACCTTGTTTTCTCTCTTAACTATCTTATAAATCCACTATACTTTCTGATCTGTACATTTCTAGATATTCCTCCTGGAAATACTTAAATGATGGAATTTGGGATAAGTGTTGAGAAGATCCTTCTGTTTTAGTGTAACTTTGGTTAAAACTAAGTGCACTATTAACATGCTGTTTTTAGAGACAATTTATTTTTGTCTGTAGTATCACGTCAGAATATCTCAATTTTAGTTATTAGCTTGCTCTTTCTACATCACAGAGAGCCTGGGAGCTGTTGCTATGTATTACAAACAAGTTTCAATGTCATTCCTGAGTCTCTATACCCAGGGCCAGGGCAGGGGGAAAGATTCAACTTTTTTAAACATTTGTTTTATAAAATGAGGGTTTTGTGTGTGTGTGTGTGAGGAAGAGATAGATGCCTCCTATCAACATTTTGTTTAAAAAATATTTAAATTCAGACTTCCCTAACAGTCCAGTGGTTAAGATGCCACGCTTCCACTGCAGGGGAATGGGTTCAGCCCTTGGTTGGGAAACTAAGACCCAAGTGTCACACAGCATGGCCGAAAAATAAATAATAAACAGAATAGAATAGCTGGCATAGCATTCAAAAAAATATTTAAATTCCATCACAACCGCAAAGCACAATTTTTATCATGACTCCTTTCTTCTAACAGAGAAACAGAAATAAACAACTTGGGGCCCTTGATTTTGTATTTAACGGGCAAGGCATCCAAATTTTTTACAAAAGTATAAACGAAAAAGTGTGTGTGTGGGTGACAGGGGAGGGCAGTGAGGCAGACATTGGCCTGAAGGGCAGTGTCTGGTCGCTGTGGCTTCGGGAAAAGGGAAATGCCAAAAAGGTTTTGAGGAGAAGCATATTTGCCTTCTACCAAGAGTAGCCAAAAGGAGGTTTGCTGCCAAAAATAAAAGGACAAAGAGGGTGGGGAGGGACGTGGGAGGGGTGTTCAGAATGGAGGGGATACATGCATACCTATGGACGTGTATATAATAACTGGCATAACATTTTTAAAAATACTTAAATTCCATTAGAACCATAAAGCACAATTTTTATTATGATTCCTTTCTTCTAACAGAGAAACAGAAATAAGCAACATAGGACATGGATGCCTATCATGGATTCATACTGATGTATGGCAGAAACCATCCCAACATAAAGTAATTATCCTCCAATTAAAAAAAAATGGAAGGACAAGGCATCACCTACACTCAAGATGCTAATACTGGCCAGGTGATTAACTTGCTATCTGCTCCAGTGCAAAGTAAACTGTTTCTTTGCTGTGTGTTATGTTTCATTTCTGAACCTACAGGCTCAACACAATAGCGCAGAAGCGGTTAACGAAATGAAACACAGCAGAAACCTCCACCCTGGCTGCTTTTTGAGCTTCAAGGATATTGGAGGTAATGACTCAGAACCGTGATGAACTCTCTCAGGGGTTCGTGCCTCCACGGCTTGCCCCGCATTTGGCACCGATAATCAAGCACTGGCTGGAATAACCATTATGATAATACAGCAGGGACGTCTAGTTTCTCTTCTAGTGAGTGCCCTGACAGAGGGCTGGAATATTCAACTGGTGAGCACTCTGATGTGGATTTTAACGGCTCTATAAATGATTAAGTTGGACATGCTCCAAAGTAGAAAAGTCACAGATAAAATTTACGATTTTTTTTCTTTTCTACTATCCTCTTCTCTTTTTCTTTTTTCTTTCTATCTCTGTGTGTCTTTATTGCTTCTCTCTCTCTTTCTTTCCTTCCTTCTATCCTTATTTATCTTACCTTTCCTTATTTTCTTTCTTTTTCTTTTTATTATTAAAAAGGCACTGTGAGGATCATTCATAATAGTGAAATTAAGATACAGAAGGGACCTCAGCAATTATTTTCTCAAATCCTTCCATTTGTGGTATAGGCAAGAGACCTGAAATAAAAAGGTCTGGATTTTAGTCTAAGTCTTAGTGGCTCAGACAGTAAAGAATCTGCCTGCAGTGTGGGAGACCAGGGATCGATCCCTGGGTTGGGAAGATCTGGAGAAGGGAATGGCTATCCACTCCAGTACTCTTGCCTGGAAAACCACAGGGACAAAGGAGCCTGATGGGCTCCAGTCCATGGGGTTGCATAGAGCTGTACACAACTGAGCAACTTTCACTTCACTTTACCACCTACCAGGTGTTATTTCCTGGCTAAATACACAATCTTCTTGAGGTCCAGTTTTCTCATCTGTAAACTAGGACTGCTAGCTGGGGCCAAGACGGAGCTCCACTGCCTCTCAGTCTGTGGCTCTTTGTGTTAACTCCACGATCGCCTTGGATCCTTCGTATTTGTCTCCATAATCCCCACCCACGTCGCTTCCCCACAGACCCCTAAACCATCTCTCCCTTGCATTGTCTGTGTTCCCTCCATACCCATCCCTGAGACACCAGAGGATGGCAACTGATGTTAGAAAAGGCACTGGAGGAACTTACTCTGCTAAGTTCACACCAGCACATCTCCTGCTCCTCCAAGAGTATGAAATTAAACCACAACAGAACAGATGTCCTTTCCCACATCCTGCTTCTGTCTCATGTCCCACCTCCCACATCCACATTTATCTTTGCAAACTCAGCAACAATGTCAATGCAAAAGGAAGACTTGTTTTATTTCCTAGATGATAGCATTTTCCTGCACTGGGAACTTACAAAGCATGGTCTCTTTGGAGTACCTGTCACAATATAAGTACATGATCCAGTTTCGCTCTGTCATCACCTACCCTCCTCCCCTCCATTTATACTATCTGATTCAGAAAGTCAGGAAGTAGGTCTGTTTGGCTCAGTGTTGCATCATCAAGGCCTTGCTTAGAGTTTAGCATAGGGGGTGTCCTCAAACAAAGTGCCAAATGGATAAATGAATGGATTTAGCTTCTGATGGACTTCCCAGGTGGCACTAGTGGTAAAGAACCTGCCTGCCAATGTCAGAGACATAAGAGATGCAGGTTCGATCCCTGCGTTGGGAAGATCCCCTGGAGAAGGGCATGGCAACCCACTCCAGTATCCTTGCCTGGAGAAACCCATGGACAGAGGAGCCTGGTGGGCTACGGTCCATAGGGTTGCAAAGAGTCAGATACAACTGAAGTGACTTCACACACACACACGTACATGCTTTAATATTACCCATCAATTACTGAGAGTGTATGCCAGGTGCTATAGGTTGATTGTTTGGGTCCCCCCAAAATTCATGTATTAAAACCTAACCCACAAAGTGATAGTACTAGGAGATGGGGGCTTTGAGGGGATGATTAGGTCATTAAAGTGGAGCCCTCATGAGCAGGAATTATAAACAGAATCCCAGAGAGCTCCTTTACCCCTGCCACCATGTGAGGCTACAGCAAAGAGACAGCCTTCCATGACCCAGGAAGTGGGCTCTCACCACACCCTGGATCCGCTGGTGTCTTGCTCATGGATTTCCCAGTCTTCAGAACAGTGAGAAATATTCACAAGTCACTGGTCTATGGTACTTTGTGATAGCAACCTGAATGGAAAGAGACACCAGGTTCTCAACTAGGCATTTCACATAACTTAGCTTATTTAACTTTCAAAACAACCTTTCGAGGAAGATATCACTAATTGTATTTTACAGACAAGGAAATTGAAGCCAAGATGGGACATCCAACTCAGCTTCCACAGCCAGGGAAGGTTTTCTAAAAGTGACGATGATGACACCTCACTTAATTCCTTCCAAGTCCTGCTAAAATCAGTTTTAAGTGGATGACCTTATTGGGTGACTGAGCATTTTAATAGGGAGAGACAGATAGATAGATTGACAGATGAGTGATATCTCACATATATGATCACACAATTGGTATTTATCAAGGCTCAATTAGCTATGGAAAATGTTAACAAATATGAGAAATAACCATCTGGAATAGATTTGAGGTAAGCTGGTTGAGCATATAAGGCATGGGGATTTTTTTCTTTTGCTTCTCCTCACTCCCCAAAGTATAGCTCTTTGGACACCAAGGACTGTCCAATCTGGCTCTCTTTAAGTTAACTGATTGCAACCTGTCAAGCACAGGTTTAGCTGAATTTCAGCCTGGAAGATGTGAAATCTCTTTATTATCTCCTCTGTCATACAAGAGCATTGCAATGCCTGTTCTTTAATTGAATCACGAACAAAGCAACACTATGCCCTGATATGAAAAGTCACATTTATTTTCATTCTGGACGCTTGCTCTGCGGGATCACGCCAGTGAATGCTGCTGTCATCCCCACTCAGACTTAGTCAGCTGAGTTGGAAGAGATTTTATGTTTGTTTTATTTATTTATTTTTTTAAAGAAAAGAGATTAGTGAATACATGTCTGTTTGAAAGCAAATTCCTTTTTGAGCAAAACACCAGCTTGGAGCCCTGGTAATGAGTCCTCTCTCTCTCTCGTCATCTGGTGAGCCCTGACCTATGGGTGAGAATATGAGATAATAAAAGGTTTATTTAAAGGAGAATCAGAGATAAAACTCTACAATTCCCTCATCTCACAAATGCACAGTTTTCTTTTCTTTTATGCTCTTGTGTTACATCTTTTTGGAAGCTGTTTTCTCATTCAAACCACCCCTACTGGGCAGGCATGTCTGGGAGAGCTGCAGGTGTCCCCTGGCCACGGCTCACAAAGCCCACTTGTAATCAGCGCCATCACGTGTCTTCTGACCCCCTTCCTACCCTGCTCTCTCCACATCTGTCCCAGCCAACCACCACTGCTACTTCTAAAAGGGGAAAAAAAACCCAACGGCCAGTCAAAAGAGTTATTATCTTAAAGATTCCTTAACAAGGCCCGGGGCTTTCTAGAAAACTAGCTCAAGCTTTTGCTCTGCTGTCTCTTCTAGCCTTGGGGTCCCCCTTCCCTCGGTCACTAGTCACTGCAAAGCTTGTTGACTCTGCTACATTCTGTGGTCCCTGGGCACTCCACCAGTGTCCCTCCAGGAGCCTCACGGCCACCACTCTTATATGCCAACCCCAGTCAGGAATGTAAATCCACACGCAGATCATCCTGACTCCACAAAGTGAAGCACTGGTGACACTGTGTGTGATGCTAACTGGTAGTTTTAATACCAAGGATCCGGAAGACAAATAAGTCTTTTTTCCCCCCCCTCCAGTCTTCTATACTTGATTATTAACTGTTCTGCCTAGGCAAGTCTTTCCCCCACTACTTGACTGAGATCCAAAATGACAACGTTCATTCTGTGACATTATGACTTGGGAAGAAGTAATTTACTAGTAAGAGTCTGTGTTTGCAGAAGGTGCAGGGTTGGCATAGACAGATACTCTATGTCAATTACGTACTCAGAACCTGAAATAGAAGGAGGCTGCACGCAACCTGAAGGCCCTAGATGGGAAGGTTTATTTTGCTCCCCCACATGACCGCACCCCACCCCGTGCAGAAATCAAGCAACCTCTGTCTCTTGACTCAGTGCTTGTGCTCAGAAACCTGAAAGGAGGAAGCAGGTTAGTTGTGTTTTTTTTTTTTTTTTTTCAGTTTCACCATGTGGTATACCAAGGAGAGAAATAAGGCCTCCCTCAGAGTCCCCTGTATTGTATCAAAACAGGATTTTACTCCTGCAAAGTGCCAAAGCTGGTTATTGGTAAAATGCTCTGTGCCCAAAAAATTGTCCTGAGATCCTTTTGTGATATATTTCCTATGAGAATCTAAGTAAAATGAAAAAAAAAAAAAAAAGGAAAAGGGACAAGGGATAAGTCCACCTCACTTCAGGGGTGAATATGCAAAGGAAACACTTTTTCAACAGGTTTAGATGGCAAATGTCATGTTCTTTTTAAATAAATGGAAAAAACCCTCCCCACCTTTTCTTTCCCCTATCATTGAAAAGAACTCAGGAAAACTTGATTTAGAGCACTGGCTTACCTTGTAAGTAAAAACCTCTAAGATATGGTCATCCTTATGGTTGGGTTTTGGCAACTGGTCTCAGAGGTAATGGTCCACAGAAGGCTTTCTGTAAAATTCAACAACACAGAGGTCAGACACTCAGAAGCCTACTGACCTAGTAAAACTGAAACTGAAGCTGCCTTGGGGAAGACAAGGGGAAAGTCGCAGTGATGGGGCTATTAAACCACAGTAAAGCATGCGATGTTTTCTCAACCTTGACTTATCTGGCAGCAAACAGCCTGGAATTTCTGTGATGTTATAGAATTATGGATCCATCTATCTCCTACGGGAGTTTAAAACCGATGGCCTTTTGAATGACTAAGCTCATTGACCTAAAGATACATGAGATTTCTCAGACCTGCTGCATCTTTCACACACTGGCAGTTCTCTCAGAGTGACATAGGTGATCTCTCTCTCTCTGTGATAAAATATACATAACATAAAATGGACTGTTTTAACTTTTTTTCAGTGTGCAATTCTGTGGCATTAAGCACATTCACATTGCTGTACAACCAACATCACCATCCATCTCCAGAATTTCTTCATCTTCCCAAACTGAAACTGTACCCATTAAACAATAATCCCCCACTGCCCCTTCCCAAAGGCCCTGGCAACCACCATTCTCCTTTTTGGCCCTAGGAATCTGACTACTCTAGGTACCTCGTGTAGGTGAAATCGTACAGCAATTGTACTTTATTGACTGGCTTACTTTACTTGGCATAATGCCCTTGAGGTAGCATGTATCAGAATTCCTTTCCTTTTAAAGACTAAATATTATTTCATCTTTCTTTTTTTATAAACAGCTTTACTGAGTATAATTTACTGAGCATAAATTTCAACCATTTTTAGCATGCAATTCAGTATTTTTTAGTAAATTTATCAAGTTGTCCAATCATCATCACAATCCAGTTTTAGAACATTTTCATCTCAGTCAGATCACCTCCCTGCCCAGGTACAGTTCGTCCTCACTCTAAATCTTTTTCCACTTTCCACCATAGGCAACCACTACTTTCTGTCTCTGAAAAGTTGCCTTCTCTGGACATTTCATATATCTGGAATCATACATTTAGTCTTCTTTTGTGTCTGGCTTCTTTCACTTAGCACTTTGCATAATGTTTCTAAAGTCCATCCATGCTGCCATATGTATCGGTATTTGGCTCTTTTTTTTTTTTTTATCACTGAATAGTATTCCATTCTATGGATGCGTCACCTATTGTTTATCCATTGACCTGCTAATGGATATTTGGGTTGTTTCCACCTTTTAACTATTACAAGTAATGTTGTATGAATATTGGTGTGCAAGTTGTTGTATGGACATACTTCATTCCTCTTGGGTAGATATCTGGAAATGGATTAGCTGGGCCTTATGACAAATTTACAGTTAACGTTTTAAGAAATTGGCTACTGTCTTC
Organism: Tragelaphus eurycerus; assembly: GCA_935064755.1. NCBI lineage: Eukaryota > Metazoa > Chordata > Mammalia > Artiodactyla > Bovidae > Tragelaphus > Tragelaphus eurycerus. Next base: position 541,376 of record CAKXYN010000034.1, on the reverse strand, counting down.
CAAAGTGGATGTACCATTAGGAGGTTTTCTTTTGGGTAACTAAACAGATCTTTCCAATGGGTTTGTTTTTATTTTGTGACCCTTTCCAATGTAAAATATTCTGCTGCTTTTCAACTCTGACCCCAGCTCAGTCAGAAGGTCAAGCAGTAGGCGGGATGAATTAATTCTTCAAATAGTTCTCATTTTCACATCCTTAACTCACAGCTGAGTTCACATTAAAACTAAACAACCTTTAAAGCTCAGAAGAAGTTTTGTAAAACATTGTATGAGACCTCTGGCAAGTTATGTTGGTCATTTAGGGACTCAGGGTCCCACTTGTCAGAGAAGATGAGACCAAGGTGACTTCTAATGTCCATTAATGGCATCCATGGAGGTATCTATGGACCCACAACAATCCTTTGTTGGCTTTGAGATACTTAGTTTACACTGCCTGGGTGTGGAGGTAAAGAGTTTCTCAACCATGCATATGCAACCTCAGGGAACTGGGACTTTCCCCTAAATGTGGACCCTAAAATTGGAGAAACAGGGAGCAACAGATGAAAGAATGACCCTTTCTCTTCCTAAGGTGAGCTGAATGAAGCGACACTATGACCTTCTTATTCCAGTGAACTGCCTGGCATAACATGCATGCTGCTGCTGAGTCGCTTCAGTCGTATCCAACTCTGTGCGACCCCGTAGACAGCAGCCCACCAGGCTCCGCCATCCCTGGGATTCTCCAGGCAAGAACACTGGAGTGGGTTGCCATTTCTTTCTCCAATGCATAAAAGTGAAAAGTGAAAGGGAAGTCACTCAGTCGTGTCTGACTCTTTGCGACCCCATGGACTACAGCCTACCAGGCTCCTCCATCCATGGGATTTTCCAGGCAAGAGTACTGGAGTGGGTGGCCATTGCCTTCTCCAAACATGCATGGTGGATATTAATAAACATGCGTCTGAGGTCATGTTTCTTTTGAGTTGATTTTTAAAAATCTTGATCATCTGTCCGGAACTGGTATCGTATATTACTCATTGGAACATGTTTATCTTATGAACTGTATTAATTTCCTAGGGCTGCTCTAACAAAGTACAGTCATTCTCAGAGGGGCTGGGTTCCAGGAGCGCCCCACATACTCAAATCCATGGATGCTCAAGTCCCTTATAAAATGATATGGTTCATCGAATACATTTGGCCCTCTGTATCCCTAGGTTTCACATCCTTGGATTTAACCAAACTGCAGATAGAAAGTCCTGGAAACAGAAGGCTGGCTGTACCAAAAACTGGGTAGCTTAAAACAACAGAAATTTATCGTCTCACAGTGCTGGAAGCTGGAAGCCCCAAATCAGGCATTGCAGGGAACATGCTCTCTCTGACAGCTCCAGGGAAGGATCTTTCCTCCTGTCTTCCAACTCCTGGCATGCACTGGCGATTCTTGGCCTTCCTTGACTAGACTTACATGGCCTTTCTCCCATCGCGTCTTCACACTGTCTTCCCTCTGTGAGTCTGTCTTTTGATCCAAATTTCCCCTTTTTATAAGGACACAGTCATCTTGGGTGGTGGTGGCTGTTCAGTCGTGCAGTCGTGTCCGACTCTTTGCTACCCCACGGACTGCAGTTGCACCAGGCTTCCCTGTCCTTCACCATCTCCCAGGGCTTGCTCAAACTCATGTCCATTGAGTCAGTGATGCCATCAGGACCCACCCTAATGACTTTATTTAAATTTGGTCATGTCTGTAAAGATCCTACTTCCAAATAACGTCACATCTGAAGTACTGGGGGTTAAGATTTCAACATATCTTCTGGGGGAGTGGGCAGTATGGGAAAAAGTTCAACTCATAACAGTAACAACTGGGGAAAAAATGAGGTTTATAATAGGTATCTGTCACTGAATGCACATCTAACTGTAATTATATTATAAAAGGGGGGAAAAGTGTTTTCCTTCTTCAACACCTGACATCTGAGTTCTATAGCACTTGAGCACAAAGAAACACAACAGTCCTGAGCCCTTGACTCTTAGTCCCATGTGGGTTGAGATTCTGACATCTGCAGTCATTTAAACAACTGCCTTCAGTCTGGGGAGGGAGAGGATCTATTCAGTGCTTGGGATAAAATACTGTAAATTATTTAACATCGTTTATCCTGAGTAGTGGAGAAGGCAATGGCACCCCCACTCCAGTACTCTTGCCTGGAAAATCCCATGGATGGAGGAGCCTGGAAGGCTGCAGTCCATGGGGTCGCCGAGGGTCGGACACGACTGAGCAACTTCATTTTCCCTTTTCACTTTCATGCATTGGAGAAGGAAATGGCAACCCACTCCAGTGTTCTTGCCTGGAGAATCCCAGGGACGGGGGAGCCTGGTGGGCTGTCATCTATGGGGTCGCACAGAGTCGGACATGACTGAAGCAACTTAGCAGCAGCAGCAGCATCCTGAGTAGTGCTTCCTAGGACTAAAGGCAGGGAAGAATGGGATGTTGGGAATGGTTTTTTAAAAAGTTGGGACACAAGGATGTGATTCTATAATCACAGGACAGGGATTAACCCATCAGATTACTTGAATTTCCACACCTTCAAGAAGGAAGAGAGAATTCCAGGTTGGCAATTGAAAGATCTGATTATCACTCAGGAGGAAAGAAACAGGTGTGGGGCCGTGTTCCCTTGCCAGAGTGAACTTTAACTGGCTTGCAGAGAGTATTATCTTCTGGCAGAGGGACAGAGAGAACCCAGAGGGGCTCCTCACAGCAGATTTTCAAAAGACCTTTTTCCCTTCTCTCCTTACACTCGCAGTCACCTCCATAAGGGCTTGGGGACTCCAGCTGCCTCCCAGGTAAACCCAGCACAGCCCATGGCTTTCAGGAATTTCATCCTGTCTCACAGGCCATCACCTTTCTCCCCCTTCTAAATTCACCTTTTCCCTCCCTGCACCCTTGTCAAGCCTATCTTTCCCCCTCCATCTGTGCTGCCATTTGCTTTACTTCTTCCATGGGGTCTGCTGTAAACCTCTGCTGTTAGAAGAAAAGTAACGAAGAGTTTAAGTTGGTCTCAAATACGCAAGGCAATGCCCCACGTGCAATACCCCACCGTGTGGAATTAGCAGAAACTTGGAATTCTCTTGATAATGCTTCACCCTTCCCTCTAAGAGACCCCTTTTCACATGGCTTTGGGTTACACACGGTCTGGAAGAGAGTTCCTCTGTTTCATGGCCTCCCCTAGACCACCATGTTTCCAATCTTTGCCCTCTTTGTCTCGTCTTTGCTCCGTCCTCGCCATGCCCCTCCAAGTTCTTTTATTTCTCCTGTGACTCCAGACACTACTCTACCAGGAGAACTTCATTCACCAGATGGCTATCCCACGCTTCAGACTCCAGAGACCACACATGAAGTCCTCCGACTTCCTTATTTGTACTAATGACACCAACCTTCTACCAGTCTCTTGAGGCAGAAGTTCTGTTGGTTTTCTTTGATTTTCCTCCTCTCCCTCAGCCACAGCACTAATTAGGAAGCATCCAGGCCCCATATCTCCCCTCTTGATGTCTTTCCAAACCATCCATCCAACATCCACACTTTCCATTCCTCCTGCCGCATCCCTTATCAAGTCCTGACCTCCCACCTGGACCAGGGTTAGACACTCTAAGCCTGTCTCCTTGTCTCCAATTTCTTCTTCCACTTTCTGATCCACTTGAGATACAAGATCCAGATAGAGCTAATGAAAAATTAACTTGGAGAGCGTCATTCAGCTGCTCAGAAATGTCAATCCTCTCCCACTGGTTTACTTGAAAAGCGAGTCTTTCCTGTCCAGTGCCCCACACCATCTCCAGGCTTGTCTCCAATAATTATGTTCCAGTCAGATTGGATAAGAAATCTCTCAAAGTCTTCTGCCTCGCCCACGTCCATTCCTTGGCAGATGCCATTCTCTTGGTCTGGAAAGTCCCCACTGTTCACAAATTGGAATCCTTATCCTGCAAAGTCTCTTCCTCCCTGAAGCCACTTTTTTTTTGTCTTTTCTTCCTTTGAATTCTCACCGCTCCTAGCTTATCTTCCTCTTGTAGAGCTTATATTTGCCTCTGTTTCATCTTTGTTTTTTCCTCTATATACCCTCATCCTGTGCTACATAAGGAGAAGGCACTCAGTAAATGTTTCTATTATTTGAGGTCACTTCTCCGGTTGGGGAGATACAGGTTTGGATTACTTTGGTCCAATCTTGACACTAACCCCTCCAGTACCCCTGCTAGCATTATTTTCTCTGTATAACTTAATGATGTGCACTTCCTCATCTTACCTTTTCACCTTTCTAATTCCAAATTACGTCACCTTATCCACCCCAAAGCACACCACCTGCCCCAGCCTTTGTCCTAATTTCCCCAAATTTAACTGCTGTCTTATGCAGACTGGTGCTCCAGGATGAAAGCCCTGAAGGGAATCGCTCTTCTTTGAGGTCTGATGTGTATCAGGGAAGCCAAACCCTGCAGTTAAAAATGTCGTGAAAATGAACTGATAAGTAGCTAGAAGCAAAATGCTGAGTATACACAAATTCCACTGCAGTGCAGAGCGCAGTTTGGAAGTTCAAGCAAGAATTGTTTATTAAAATGCATGAGCTTCCATAGCTTCACTGAGGAGGAGATAACATACTTAACAGTTACTGGTGGAGCACTGCATAAGAGAATGGGTATTTTGTGTGGATCTAAGCAACTCTTGAAGTATTTTTTTAAATTCTTTTCATTAGGCTAGAAGAAGCCAGCTTTAAGGTCATGTCATTGGCATTAAAAGATGCACATTATACGTCAGCAACTACAGCATTTACTTCATGTGAGCACAGCAAGAGGCTTGAAAACAGTTTATTTTGCAGAGAGACTGTATTAATCCTTCAATTGCTGTCCCATTCCACAGAACTGCCAATTCTGCCATACTATATAGCCTTTGCAGTGAAGTGAAAGTCGCTCAGTCATGTCCAACTCTTTGCAACCCCATGGACTATACAGTCCATGTAATTTTCCAGGTCAGAATACTGGAGTGGGTAGCCGTTTCCTTCTCCAGGGGATCTTCCCAACCCAGGGATCAAACCCAGTTTCCCACATTGCAGGCGAATTCTTTGCCAGCTGAGCCATAAGGGAAGCCCAAGAATATGGGAGTGGGTAGCCTATCCCTTCTACAACAGATCTTCCTGATCCAGGAATCGAACTAGGGTTTCCTTCATTGCAGGCGGATTCTTTACCAACTGAGCTATCAGGGGAAGCCTTTACTTTTTATAATTATGTATTTTAAACTGTTAATATACTAGAGACAAACTAAGTAAAGAGAAGGAAAAAAGTGGGAACAAGAGGTCCTCCTGTGTGCTCCTTTTTGGGGTGGGTGTCCTCAATGGGGCTTTACAGAAGAAGAATGTAAAACCTTTACATTACAGAGGAAATATCCAACCTGAACCATGGGGACTAGGAACTTCTCAAACACAGGGGGTTTTCCCTCTTCCGTTTTAACAGAATGGAAGCTTCCCAGATGGCACAGTGGTAAAGAATCCACCTGCCAATGCAGGAGATTCAAAAGATGTGAGTTCGATCGCTGGGTGGGGAAGGTCCCCTGGAGTAGAAAATGGCAACCTGCTCCAGTATTCTTGTCTGGGAAATCCCATGGACTGAGGAGCCTGGTGGGCTGTAGTCCACGGGGTTACAGAGTCGGACACGACTGAGCATGCACACCTTCTAACAGAACTGCAAGAACCTCCTGATGTCACTTTTGTATTTCTCCAGCGACGACCACTTTGTCCCTACCTGCTTTTCAACACCTTCCCCTCCTGGTTTCTCTGTAAACGAGTGGGACTGACCCTTCAATTGTGCTGGCTGCTGATGGAGCCTAAACTGAGTTTTCCATGTTTGTTCAAATGGTTTCCCATCATTTCGAGAAGAAAGAAAAACAGAGCTGGATGACCAGTGCTAGGGGAGGGTACTGTGGCAGAGTGGAACTGCCCATCAGAGGAGCCAGACTGCCCTTGGTTCCAATCCCAGGACCAAGGCCTGTCAGCCCATGCGTCCTGGCAAATCATGCGGCCCTGTGCGTCTTAGTCCTCTCTGTGAAATGGGGATGATATCCCTCTCATGGGGTTGCTTGGCATAGGATAGGTATTTGACAAATGTTAGTTCTACTTCACTAAACCTTAACCCCCAGTTCTATTCATACTCAGGAGAAATTAATGACATTGGAGCAATGGAAGGTTTTATTTATTTTTTAATATCCCTGCTAACATGCTCCATTTCTCACACAGAAGCCAAATCTCAAATATATGTCTTCTCCCCACCCTCACCCCACCTGCCCTGCCATGTCAATGCCAGATCACTAGGTAAGCCCAGGAATCTCAAGGAGAACCAGCCTCCTCATCTGGGCTGCGTGGAGGCTCACAAGTGAACCCTGATGGGCTTCCTGGAGGAGGAGGACCTGCTGGAGTTACTGCCTCTCTGGGGAGGAGGAAGGAGCACGCAGAAAGCCACAGGTGTTCTTCGAGGTCTTTTCTTCCTATTCCATTCCCCAATTTCTCCCTACCAGGCAGGCACAAGGTGCTGACCTGGATTCCGGTTCCCTGAAGAAACACCCAGGTCAAGGTTCAAGCCTATTGCAGGCGGCAGGAGGAAGGGAGAGGACTGACTGGGTCATAGGCTGTCATACTCTCTGTTAAACGATTTCTAGCCCTAGGACTATCTCGAACTCATTCTATCCCGGTGAATGAGTCACTTAACCGGAAACGGTGTAAACACAGGTGTTAATACTGGCCTAAGAAGCCCTGGCTCTCTGAGCTTGGAGGAAGACCAGCTCTTCCTACAACCCTTGCCTTCCACTTCCAGAAAACTGAAGTTCAAGGGGTTACACCAGGTGCCTGAGGCCTCAGTCAAGGGACTGAGGACTCCCAGTCAGGCTGGGTGGTGCGTCAGCCTCCTTCTAACCGCAACAAGTCACTGACAATTTCGGGGCCCACGCAACTTTTGGGACGCGTCTGGGTTCCTGATTTCATCATTCCCCTGCGCATCCCCAGATCTAGGGCTGTACCCTCCACCGCCTCTCCCTCGTCCTCTCCGGGTCTCGCAGAGCAGGCTGGACGAAGGGATGCAGGGCACCTACATACCTACGCGCACGTTATGGGAAAGGGAAGGCTGCAGACACCGAAATAGTCCCTGCAGAGCCCCGCGGGGCCATCCTTGGAGAAGGGTGCAAAGGGGCGCTCGCTCCCGGGTCGGACGGCGCCAAGTCTCGGGCTGGGGGCGGAGCCTCCGTCGGGAGCCGGAGGGAGGGGCGGGGCGGGGATCGCCAGGAGGCGTCGGGGGCCGGGGAGCGAGCCCGCCGGCTGGGGGCGCGGGGCGGCGGCCCGGACCGCGGAGGTGCGGCGGGGCCCGGCGGGCGGCGCCACCGGAGGCGGGAGGGGGCGGAGCCGCGCTCGCAGCTGCCACCCGGCCGCCGGGTCCGGGCAGAAGACGCCGCCCGCGGCCGGGCAAGCACCGCGCGCACACTCTCCGAACAATGCTCCAAGGCGCCCAGCAGGGCGGCTGGCGGCTCGGAGACCCGCGGCGAGGCCGGGGGAGCGCGGCCCCGAGGTGAGCCCGCGGCGCCTTCTCCCAAGTCGGCCTCTTTTTTTTGTCTGGCAAACGTGGCCGCAGAGGGGAGCTCCGGGAGAGCGCGGCGATTGTGGAGCAGGCGACCCCCGTCGGCGTCCCCCGGGGGTGACAGGCGGTCGCTGGAGGAGGGTGGAGCGTTCGGACCGCGTGCGCCCCGGGTTGCGCCCTAGGTGGAAGCGCCGAGCCCGGGCTGCGGGGCGGAGGGGTGGGGGGGAAGGACCGGGGAGCCAGAGGTATGTTTTCGATTCATTCGAGAATCGCGCTCTTTCGGAAGGGGAAACTTTCCTTGAGTTCCGGCAGCGGAACCGACTGCTCTGGTCTCGCTGGTCTGGCTGCTGGACTTGGGGCAGGAGACCGGAGCTCTTTGGGGATTGCTATTGTGGAGACTGCCGTTCCGCGGCTGCAGGATTGTCACGGGAACAGAGAGGGAGAGACTGCTCGGCGGCTCGGATCGGGATCCCGGGCATGATGCTTTGGGACGCCAGGTTAGTAGCTGCCTCTTAGGCAGCCCGCAGTTGGATGCCAGCCTGGGGGTCTCCAGGGGGAACTAGACGATACCTTCTTCCTGAGCGGTGGCGGAGCCCTCAGAGAGGCTACCGTGGGCACGTTGTTAACCTTTGCTTGTGTTAACCTCCTCCTCCCCCGCCACAGACACACAAAATAGAATCTCACACACACACACACACACACACACACAACACAACACACACACATACACACACACACAGAAAATACAATCTCTCCACTTTCCGGTCCTCAGTGAGAACGCGAGGAGGCAGGGCCGGCTGACTGTATTTCTCTCAGGTGAAGCTCAGCCAGCGAGCACATGGCTTTGCAGAGCCCGCAGAAAAGCCCAAAGGTCTAGGAGGGAGGAGTTTTGCAGGGCATCCAGCCCAGAGTCAGGTTGGGAAGGCCCTATTGATCACTGGCCTGAAAAACCCCTTCCCCTTTTGAGCCGGAAATTTGACAGGAAGCATTGGGGAATTCTGCGGTTATTTCGCTATCTTGGGGTCTTGTGGAATGCGGGTGTCTTCCTTACTGGTTTAGACTGTAGTGCGTCTAACCCACAAAAACCACATTCCTGCTGCTGAGATTAGATTACATAGTGCTGGAGAAGGAAAAAAGAAAATAAAAAGTTGGGTGAGTAGCATGACTACCCTCTGTGCGTGTGGGTGGTGGGGGGAGGCAGGAGGTAAGGCCCTTACTTACTCCTTTGTGCCTGGGCAACCCCTTTCAATGGAGTGTTGAAATCCAGACAAATTTCCATAAATATACCTCTTTTGCATTCATTTAATTTAAGTGTATTTAATTGTAAAAAATAGATAAATTTTTTTTTTAGATGACTGTTTTCTGGAATTCTCTCACTTCAGGGTAAGGCCTGAGCAACTTTCAGTGCAAGTGTGAAGGGCATTTGGAGCCCAGAGATTTGATTTTGTGGATCTGGTCACCATTGTTTGGATTCTTTTTCCTGTGATGTGGGTGTGTATCTGACAGCTTCGGTCTTGCACGTTTTAGCCACGACTCTGGTGCAGAAGTTTGCAGAGGCAAAGATATTTTATCATGACTTGGATCAGAAAGAATGCTGAGATCTTTTTCTAATCTTACACTGCTGCCTCCCACTGAAATGGGGAATTTGCATAATTCTGAGGGCTGTCTGCCCTCGGAGGTAAGGAATGTGGGCTGGGAAGGTGCCATTCCCAGGCGGTGGAGAGCTGGCACTGCGAGGCAGGCAACGCTCATGCTTGGTGAGTGCCACTTGAGTTTTTCCACTGTCTTTTGACTTAAAATAAATAGATAGTTCCAAGCCCAGAACCTCTCTAGACAGAGAGAATCCTTTCTGGCTTGATGTAGTGATAAATTCTGTTTGCTGTGACTGAGGAACCAGTTTTAACAGGATGTGTAGTGAGTCAGTGATGGTAAGGAGCCCAGGGCTTCATTTCATTCTGTGCCCATCTTCATTCTTTTTCTCTGAAAAACGTTTTCCAGTTTCTGAGCGGTTGGCGTGGTGAAAGTTGTACCCACCGTCGGAGAATTTCAGAGCTGAGGATGGGAGCGAGGAGGGTGTTCAGAAACTGGTGAGGGGTTCTGAAGGAAGCTTCCTGAATGTTGGTAATCCAACCAGAAGTCCCAGGGCTGGAGTGGGCCATCTGCTCACAGGAGGGGACCTTTGGCACCAAGCAACCATGACACGTTTGGGTCGGTTATCTGAGCAGGAAATGATGTGTGGCCACCCCACGTGGCTTTCTTTGCCCCACTCTGTGGATGCCTCACTCCTCAGACAGCCCAGCCCTGTGAGGAGCTGCAGGAAGGAGGTGAGCCCACTCAGACCCGATTCCCAAGCTCTCTCCCTCCTTCCTATCTGGCGTGCGGAAGCCTCTGCCTGCAGTAGAGGGGGCCAGGATTCCCAGGAAAGGACCTCTCCCCACCTCAGGGCACGGGTATGAAGCTTTGCCTTATTGAACAACAAAATACCTCCTCTACTTTTTCCTCTTTCCAAAATCCTCCCTGGCATGGGATTGTGAGAGAAAGAAAAACCCTTGCTTTCATCCTCTGCTTGTTGAAGCTTAGTGACCTCTTCTGGGGAACTTGGCAAGGAACAAACCTGCCACTTGGGTATATTTATAGGAGGAGAAGAACCCAACTTGTAATCATCTTGATGCAGAAGATCCTAACAATGGTCACCAAAGACAGATACTTGTCTTTATTTCAGAGAGTTCATTTAGCTTAAAGATACAGTGGGCTTCCTGGTTAGCTTTGGAGGGAAAAAGAGGCCCAATGTAGCTTCAGCTCTCATTGAACAGGCACCCCAGTCTGCGAGTGTGGGAGACCAGAAAGAGAGCTCTTCCGATAGAGATTCTGGAATGATCTTTGGGACTCCTGGCTCATTCCACCTGGTTAGTCCTGTTGATGGTAGGGAGAACAGCAACCTCAGAGCCAGTTCTCACAGGAGGAAAGCAGAAATCAGACCCTGGGGCCAAACCCTCTCTATTTAATGAGTCTGTAGATTCTTCAGGATGATTTTCTCCTGAACACTGTCCTTCTGAGGAAGTCAGTTCATTTAAGTGAGGAAAGGAGAGCAAAAAGCAGTAAACAGATAATGGCAAGCGACGCAGTGTAACGTGTGAGGTGATGACATGAGGGGCTGCCAGCAAAGTTGGCTTCTCTCTGAGGAACCCCTGAGCACTCTGCACCTGTGGACATGCCTCGCTTTATGTTCTTGGGTTTGTTTTCCCATCTGTAAAATGGAGGTGACAGCTACCTGACTGGTCTTATTCGGGTGAACTGGTTAAAGTCTGCAATCCTTCGAGTTTTCCCCCTCAGTGGTGAATTTACTGAGTGAATTCTGTGGTGCAAACTCTCCACCTTCAGTTTTACTCTCAGAGGAAGTAAACTCTTGCAGCCAGCTGACTGCCTCCCCTCCAGGGTTCTCATTGTTCTTCAGTTGTGTCCTGCTCTTTGTGACCCCACGGACTGCAGCACACCAGGCTTCCCTGTCTATCAGCAACTCCCGGAATTTGCTCAAACTCAGGTCCGCTGAGTCGGTGAGGTGATGCCATCCAACCATCTCATCCTCTGTCATCCCCTTCTCTTCCTGCCTTCAGTCTTTCCCAGCATCAGGGTCTTTTCCAGTGAGTCAGCTCTTTGTATCAGGTAGCCCAAGTATTGGACCTTCAGCTTCAGCATCAGTCCGTCCAATGAATATTCAGGGCTGATTTCCTTTAGGATTCCTTAGGGTTCTCATAGGGAAAATTGTTGTGAGCAATGACTCTTCTAGTACAGTCTGCTGTACAACGACTTCTAGTAAGTCTATCCAGACCTAGACCACAGGGTCACATGACCATGAATCTCTCTTTCTGTTTCCCCCAGGCCTGAAGCTCTAGGTCTACTGATCTCACTAAGCCCTGGGCTGAATAAGGCACATTAAGTAGAGGGGTTGGAGAATTCCCAAGATGCCAGACCTCCCAACCAGGACCCCCTGGGGAGCAGCTGGGACCACACCTCTCCACTTTCTCACCTCTTCTGTCTCCACCTCCTCACAAGTGTGTGTTGCAGTGTTGATCTCAGAGCCCAGGCTTGCCTCCCCTCTCATATCATTCTCAGTTAAAAATTGTGGCTTATTTTCCAAAAGCCACGATTTCTACCTGGTGTCCTGTTTGGAAGTTCTCATTTCTCTGGGCCCAAGTCCCAGGCTGTAGACCCCATAGCAGCAGGGGATGCACAGATCAGTCACAAGCTTCTCATCTCCAGCCCTGTGTGATTTCTTCCCGTGAACTGCCCCCAGAACTTCCAGGTGCTCAGGATTTTAGGGGACTGAAGTATCTTTTACACTCTATACTCATGCACCAGGGGCTTGCCTGGTGGCTTAAGTGGTATAGAATCTTCCTGCAATGTGGGAGACCTAGGTTCAATCCCTGGGTCAGGAAGATCCCCTGAAGAAAATGGCACCCCACTCCAGTATTCTTGTCTAAAGAATCCCATGGACAGAGGAGCCTGGTGGGCTACAGTCCATGGAGTCACAAAGAGTTAGACACAGCTGAGCAACTCACTCACTCACACCCACATATGCAACAGAGCTGTGTTTAGATTTTACAGCTTTTTAAGGCCACCCCACTAGAAAGCCTCATGACAAGTGGGTGAGGGCCTTGGAATAAATAGAATAGTCATCTTCACCTCTTTTCTTCTTCCCCTTCTGCTCCACAGTCATATCATCAGACTCTGATTGATCATGCCCCATCTTCCCCAGGGGCTCAGCGGTTGAAGTATCCGCCTGCAATGCAGGAGACCCAAGAGATGGGCATTTGATCCCTGGGTGGAGAGGATCCCCTAGAATAGGAAGTGGCAACCCACCCCAGTATTCTTGCCTGAAAAATCCCATGGACAGAGGAGCCTTGCAGGCTACAGTTTATGGGGTTGCAAAGAGTTGGACAGGACTCAGCGTACACTAAGGGATCTTCTGGCAGGGGAGATCTCTGATCAGGCAAGTGTTCTGCTTTTCCAGGAAGCTGCCCAGTGAGCCCCTTCCACCTTCCCGGAGACCACACCAGCAAGCCAAGTGCAAGATGAACCAGCACCCCATCTGCTGCTCAAGATGCTTGAGACCATTCCACTGAACCCCAAGAGCCCGAAGATGTCTGCGTGCAGCGACTTTGTGGAGCACATCTGGAAGCCCGGGTCCTGCAAAAACTGCTTCTGCCTGCGCAGCGACCATCAGCTGGTGCCTGGCCGCCCCCAGCCCCGAGTTGGCTGCCTGCCCCCTCCGCCTCGCCTGCACCCCAGGCCGGAGAGCGGCCGCCCAGAAGATGACGGCCTGAGCGGCTCGCCCTACTCCAAGCCCACCATCGCCGTGAAGCCCACCATGATGAGCTCTGAGGCCTCTGATGGGTGGACAGAGGCCGGCATGAGTGCCGACGTTGCACAGGTGAGGCTGACTCAGCCCCATGGTATTTTTACAGGGGCTGCTCCTGTTGTAAGGCCGTGGTGACTGGCGGGCAGCCAGGGCGAGCTGTCCCAGCAGGACTCCTGCAGGATGGCTTCCCGGGCAGCTCGCCCTAGACTACTCCTTCCTGACTGCTGCCCTGTCTTCTCTCTCTGCCCTCCTTTCTCTCGGTCCCTTCAGGCCAAGAACCATGAATGCAGTCCCTCCGAGTTTATTTGGAGATTGTATCAGGACACAGCCACTAAAATGAAGCATTTTTCTAAAAAGTTTAAAAAAAAATTTTTCTTTAGAGATCATCTTAAATATATACAAAACTAGCAAGAATTGCTTAACAAACCGCATGCAACCACCACCCTGCCTCAAGAGCTTGAATAGTCATCAACTCATGATCACTCTCCTTCCATCTTTATCCCTGCCCTTACTCTCCCTTCCCTTCCTTTCCCCTAAAGCAAACCCCAGATATTGCATCATGATTATACCTCCTTAAAAAATTAAGTCTTTATGCAAAATATCATTGCTGCTGCTGCTGCTAAGTCGCTTCAGTCATGTCCGGCTCTGCGACCCCATAGACGGCAGCCCACCAGGCTCCCCTGTCCAGTGGGTTGCCATTTCCTTCTCTAGTGCATGAAAGTGAAAAGTGAAAGTGAAGTCACTCAGTCGTGTCCAACTCTAGCGACCCCATGGACTGCAGCCTACCAGGCTCCTCCGTCCATGGGGTTTTCTAGGCAAAAGTACTAGAGTGGGGTGCCATTGCCTTCTCCAACAAAATATCATTATCACACTTAAAAATGTCAGCAGTAGTTCCGTGATATCATCCAAATCCCAGCCAGTGTTCATATTTCCAATGTGGAAGCTTGGATTTTTCCACCTTTGATCTGGGATTACTAAAGACAATTACATCCTTAGAGAGTAGACCGTTCTGCTCATCCCCCTCCCAACTCCACCACCCCCTACCCCGCCATTGACCCTGACCAAGGTCTAATTATTTAGAGGGTGCATGAAGCCTGCTGCCCCTAGACATGTCTTCTAAGAAGCTGCATGTCTAAAACATATTCTTAGGACTTCTTGTAACCTCTTTACCTGTTCTATTTTTCTTAAACTGTCACGGTGAGTAGGTCAGGAAGGCTTTGTGAGCTTATGTGAAATCAAAAGTGAGTTTTAAATCAAGGGAGGCTTGAATGAAGCAAGCTACCTCCTGGGGTTGCTCTCAGCTTCAAGTCCCCTGCAAAGCTGCTCCATTTTCCAGAAGCTGGTTACACTCATTCCCCAGGCCTTTCTCGGCACCTTCAACCTTCACAGATGTAAACCAGGAACTCTTTCTAGTTTCCATCATCTTAGAAAGGAGCCAGAGGCCGGCCCTGCCTTGAGGCTTCTTTGAAAGTCGGGGTAGGGGAGATTTTAGAAGGGAAGGAGGAGGGGACTGTGATTTCAGTGATGGGAATGACTAGCCTACATCACTGTCTCAGACTCAACTAGTCCAGCCACTTATGCAGGTTTGGGCTGAGGTCACTGCCTGTCACTGGGAGAAGGATTGTGGCTCAGAGTGAGTGATGCAAGGGAACCAGGGCCCAGCTCAGAAGGCACCCCTCACCCTCCTGCCCTCTAACCCCACCCCCAACCCAAGGTGTTTTTAAAAGCCTTATGACTTTGTTTTCTTCCTGCCGTGAAAGCGTTATCAAAAGACTAATGAACACTAAGCAAAAATTAAAACTCCAAACTCTTATTTTCAAAGCCCATGGGAGAATTCATCTCATCTAGCAGTTTCCAGGGAAAAGGCAAAATATTCTTTAGCGTTTTTCCCCTCAGCCAAAAGAGTAACAGACATGGGCGGGAAGTGCAGTGTCTGGGAAGACTGCCGGCTCCAGGGGAGCCCGGCGATGATGAGAAGGCGGTGGGGAGATCAGAGGGTAGGCAGGCAGCCTGGCTCCTTAACTGTGGCTCGGAAGACGGTTTCCAGTGTCATGGCCCTGCCCTCTCACTTTCTCTCTCTTCCTTTTTTCTCTGGCAAGGTCTAATGTAAGTCTTTTAACCTTGGGGCTGTGTAGGTCATCTGGAGACGAGCCCCCGGCAAGCTCCCCCTCCCGAAGCAGGAAGATGGGCCAATAGTTTATCTGGGCAGCTTCCGAGGCGTCCAGAAGCCTGCCGGGCCTTCGGGTCCCACGGACGGGGGTCACCCCCGCAGCCCCCCTGCCTATGCCATGGTTGGCCTGCACAGCCTAGAGCCTCGGGGGGACCGGAGTGCCGCCTTCCACCCGGTGAGCTTCCCCGACGAGAAGCTTGGACGAGATGATAAACCAGTGATCCCCTACCAAGAGCTAAACTCCCCGCAGGAGAGCTTCCGCCAGAAGCTGGCTGCCTTCTCCGGGATGACTTCCGGCTGCCACAAGGGCCTGGGGCCCTACCCGTCTGCTCAGCCCCTGCAGGAGTCCCTGCCCTCGGAGGATGACAGCGATCAAAGGTGCTCACCCTCGGGGGACAGCGAAGGGGGAGAATACTGCTCCATCCTGGACTGCTGCCCCGGGAACCCAGGCACGGAGGACGCCGCCCGGGCCGGTGGTTCCCGACACAGACAGGGCAGCAGGGACTGCTCGGCAGCCTGCTGGGAGCCACGGATGTGTGCCAGGCCACCTGAGGAGGAGAAGCGGGCTTTGAGTTTCCCCAGGGACTGCTGCAGCCAGGGCCCAACTGAGAGCCCACCCCGCCTGGGCCCCAAAAAGCAGTCCCTTGCTTCAGAGGCTGCCAGCTCTTCAGATGGCCTCTCCTGTGGGAGTGCCAACAGCCGTGCCAGCAGCCCCCTGGCCCCCCATCCTGAGAGTGATTACTGCTCCCTCAGGAAGGAGCCTGGGCCCGGGAAGCAGCAGGACTCCAGCTGCCACGGCGTGGCCTCCAGCAGGTGTCTTGGGCAGACTGGGGAGCCCCAGCCCCCAGCCCAGTCCAGGGAGGCTGCACAGTCTGAACCCATCTATGCTGAGAGTACCAAGAGGAAGAAGGCCATTCCGGTGCCTTCCAGGCCACAGGCCAAGGCAGAACAGGGGGCAGGCACTCCGGGCCAGGCCCAGGTGCGGACAATTAACACCTGGGTTAAGAAAGCCGCATCTGGCTGGGGCCAGGTCAGGGAAGGCCCGGATGTGGCCCCCCAGATGGCGGCCACCATCACAGTCATGGCAGCCCACCCAGAAGAGGACCACCGGACAATCTACCTGAGCAGCCCTGACTCCTCGGTTGGAGTGCAGTGGCCACGCGGGCCTCCGAGCCAGGAGGCTCCTGAGGCAGGTGGAGAGGGGCCTTCAGCTGGGCAGGGGCTCGGCTCCAGGGAGAGCCGGCATCGCGGTGCCAGCGAGACCACAGCCAAAGGGAGACCTGCCATCCCCCCCAAGATGTCCAGGAGCAGCCCTGGAGGGTCCCCGGTATCCCCCTCCGCCTCCTCGCTGTCTGACCTCAGTGAAGGGAACTCAGGCGCCCCTGGGCCCCAGCCTCCATCCAAGGGCCCCGCTGACCCCGCTTCTTCCTGCCGGGCCAATGGCATCCCCGCCAACGACTCTGCCAGGGGCCCCCGCCTGCCACCAGCACGTCAGCCTTGGAGCAGAGGCGGCCCCGGCCCCAGGCTGGGGCCTGGAGTCGCCAGTGCCGGATTGAGGAGGAGGATGAGGTGGAGCAGGACTTGCTGAGTCAAAGTTGGGGGAGAGAGGTGGAAAATGGCCCCTTGGACCCGGCCAGCTCCTCCGCCTGGCACCATCTTCGCCCCACAGACGGCTCTTCTGGGCAGAACAGCAAAGCTGGGACTGGGATGAGCAAGTCGGCCTCATTTGCCTTTGAGTTCCCCAAGGACAGAAGCGGGATTGAGGCGTTCTCTCCTCCCCCACCACCTCCAAAGTCACGGTAAGTACGACTGTGTGTGCGTGCAACTTGGTGTCAGGGTGGGACTGGAGGGGGTGTTCGTCCAGCAAGACGGAGGCATCTTCCAGAAACCAAGGTCTTTGCTGCCTGTGCCAAGACATCAGGCCAAAGTTTGGGGCCTCTAGGCACATGTGCCTTAGTGTGAATTTCTCCTCTGTACTCAGCACACAAACCTAGGAGCAGTGCCCTGCTTGGGATTGGCTGTTGAGAAGGCATCTTTCTGAGAAGCACTGAGAAGCTCTCACTCTTGGCTGGTGCCCATCCTCTTATCATTGGGTGTCCTTGTTTTCTCCATTTCTCTGAAGTGTCTTCAGCAGGCTTCTCCCCACCCAAATCCTAAAGTTCCTGATTTATTTAAACATGCAGAAGAAGGCTCCAGGAGGCAATGCTGCAGAATCTTGAGAGGCAAAGAGATGGGCAGGCAAAGGAAATGCCAATGTGCTCCATAAATTGTAACCATGATGGTGATTAGACTTTGGGGGCAAAAGCAGGTTGTAGGAGGCACTGCACATGTTTTCGAACTCTCAGATGTGGATTTTTAAAGAAAAAAAAAAACATATATATAGTTTCACGGTAGCATGCTGAAACTCACAGCTTTCTCACTGTTTTCTCCTGCCAGTTTAAAGTTCCTCTCAAAGGCCTGAGAAAAATAAATCCTTTTTTTTTTTTTTGAAGCATTGAGTTGTGCATGGAATTCAGATTCTGAGGTGGGGAGGGGAAGTGGGGAATGGCCCTCAATTAGAGCAAAACCCATCCTCTCAGGGAAAGGAACAGCCTGCTGTTTTTCAAAAGATGACAGCCCTTCCGAACACTTTTTTTAGTCATGTCATCTCCAGTGGTTCTGTTTCAGCTCATGTGCCTCCAGGTTGATGTCAGAAGCAGGGGATTGACCACAGAGGGAAGCAGCGGTGACACTTGACTTTGAACATCAAGGCATCTCAGGCTATGATGCGTCTTAATGTGGGCTTTTTCTGGGACTACTGCTTTGTTCTGGTGTTGAGTTGGCCTCCTGCCATGCGTAGTAGATAGCCATCCTCCAGATCTTTGGAGGAGCACGGACTCTGGGCTCCGGTTTTTGCTCACTGACTGAATGGGGGGTTCCTCAGCTCAGAAGAGCTCCCACTTTATACAGCACTTACTATGGGCCGGGCATGGAGCTAAGGGACTTAGACATATTAACTCATTTGATGCTCAGAGCAGATCTAGGAAGTAGGAATTACCATCCCCTATTACAGATGACAAAACAGAGAGAGAGCTGAGTAACCTGTGCCAGGGTCACACGGCATACTTGGAAGGCTGCCTCCATAGTATGTGCTTCCAAACACCTTAGACACATCAGTGTATGGAGGAGTGGGCAGGGCATTCAAATAAAACATGGGCAGGCGTCATGTCTGTCTATCTCAGGCCTGGAGGGCTTAGTGGGAAGCATGGGTTTTGGAGCCAGAAAACTGAGTTCATGTTGCATCTGTCTCACCTACATGTTAAGTGATCTCAAGCAAGCCACTCACTGTGACAGAGCAGCTTCAAGTTCCTCTCCAAAATGGGCTAATAATAGCAATACATTTGTAACACCCTGTTGTTGAAAGGCTCAAATGGATGAACAGAATCTAATGCAGAGATTAATTCTGTAGGCAGAAGCCACCCCGAGCTGTCAACAGTAGCAGGGGTACCCACACCTTATAGGAATGGGACTGGCCTGATCCGAGGAACACCACCTGAGCTTTGGAGAAGGAACTAAAACTTTCCTGGGTAAGAATCACAGGGTTTGGAATAACACCAGTCACCGTAGCAATGTGACTCAAATAGAATCCTTGGTTAGCATCTAGGGTGAGATCAGAGTTTTGGAGGCCAGTTTGTTAAAAAACAAAACCATTGGATTATATACAATTCACACCAGGTGGGAATCTCAGAGGTTCTAGGTACCAGCTCTTTAAAAAAAAAAAAAAAAAGAAAGAAAGAAAAGTTTTTATTTTCAGAACTTTGGGGAGAAAAATCTAGGAAATAAAATTAACTAGCTTAAGAGAACACAGAAAAAAAGGAAAGAGCATCTGGTACTATTTAAAATAAATTGAACTAGTGTATATATATATATTCATTTGGGGAAGATTTTTCAAGCATTACCAGCATTCTCTTTTGAATCATTGCACATCTCCTATGAGGATGTAAGAGGGCAGGCCCAGGACCATAAGTTCAGTTCAGTCACTCAGTTGTATCCAACTCTTTGTGACCCCATGGACTGCAGCATGCCAGGCCTCCCTGTCCGTCACCAACTCCCGGAGTTTACTCAGACTCATGCTCATTGAGTCAGTGATTGCCATCCAGCCATCTCATCCTCTGTTGTCTCCTGCGTTCAATCTTTCCCAGCATCAGGGTGTTTTCAAATGAGTCAGCTGTTCGCATCAGGTGGCCAAAAGTATTAGAGTTTCAGCGTCAACATCAGTCCTTCCAATGAATATTCAGGACTGATTTCCTTTAGGATGGACTGGTTGAATCTCCTTGCAGTCCAAGGGACTCTCAAAAGTCTTCTCCAACACCACAGTTCAAAAGCATCAATTCTTCAACACTCAGCTTTCTTTATAGTCCAACTCTCACATCCGTACCATAAACTGACCATAAGCTGACTTTTGATTCTGGAACTTGGTACTGTACTTACTAAGGTGGGTGCCAGGAACCCACAGCCTTCAAACCTAATCAGTCTGGGTGATGGCAAATCAGAGTATTGACCAGAGTATAGTCCATGGTTGATCCAGCACCACTGGTGGCTGTGACAGGCTGATGTCAGTTTTCCAAGATGGGAAAATGTTGGAAGGTCTTTGAGCAACATCCAAGGTTAACTTCATTTCTTCACATGGGTCATCTGTTCAGTGGGTTTTATTTCTACGTTTCAACCTCACCTATGAGCAAAGATAACAACTGTCATGGTGGGTATGAGGTCCACTCAGGACTCCAGAGAGACTGGCTGTTCCATACAGAGTAGCGTTACTTTTTACTAACAGGCACTTAAGCAGGTAAGTGAGTGCTTTCTCGGGCCACTATAGAACACAGAAATCATGTGCTGGCTTTCCTATGGTCCCATTTTACAAAACTGACCAACTTGGAGGGGAAAAAAAATAGATGTTGAGAGTGACCTGGCTTTCCTGTGGTCTTGTTTTGAATGTTTGACAGTAGCTTTTCTGTTTTCTGAGATACTGTCCTCTGCAAACTCCCATCAGGGTTCCTGAGAAAACTCTTGCTGCAATGCCATGTAGGATGAAGATCCTCAATACTCATTTAATGCCTGAAAGCCATGTAGAGGTGTTCAAGTACATTTTCAGCCTTCCTTCCAGGCAGGTGAGGAGGTCTGGGTCCTTTACCTGCTGCTGCCAAGGCAGCCTCCTACCTGTGTAAGCTCACACCTCAACCTGACCAATCCCACTGAGTCTCTGGATCACCCCTGCTCCAATTTAGGGCAGACGTAAAAGGTAAGGAGCAACAAATACTGCTGGTTAGAAAACAAAAACCCACAGGAAAGAGGTGTGCACTTCTTAGTTTAAATGTCACATTTGAGACGAGGCAGTTCAATGAGAGCAGCCAGTGCCTGGGGAATAATTAAGATGTGAAAAAAATCAAATTTATTTCTGCCTTTTATTTCCTCACAGATGCAAACCTGGTTTTAAATGACTTATGGCTTTTCAGTGACAAGGTCAGTTAAGGGAAAATCATCTGATTAGTGCCAAACAGGCATTTCACAAAGAAACCCCAAAATAGGAATTAGGCTGGTAGACCTGAACTCAGAGGTAGAATTAGAAGACAACAGGTGAATGAGAAATAAGACAGGTTTATATGGTTTTAGTTTCCAGATGATCTGGCCCCAGATGAGACTAATCAAAAAGAAACATTTTCCCAAGAAAGTGAGGGATGACTTTGTTTTAAAGTTATTACTCATGCTTATAATTTTAACCCAATACTTATACTAAGTTCTTCTCCTCCTCTGCAAGGATTCTGGGGAGCAGAGATTGAGTCTGTCCTAAGCTTTTGTTCATTCTTAATTCTCATCCTTCTCACATGGCTTCTCAGCAGGCAGGTGGTGATGGTGTCAGAGATGGAGGTCTTTTCTGCACACGAAAGTGGCTACATTGCTCCCCAGAGGAACCAAAAGAACTCCATTGTAGAATCTCTCAATCACCCGCTCTCTTAGCCTGACTTTGAGGATTGGAATTGGATGAGTGAAATGGGTCACTGTCTCTAGATCCTATGTCTCTAAATCTCTAGGGGCTTCCCTGGCAATCCAGTGGTTAACATTTCCCCTTCCAAAGCAGTTGGTGAAGGTTCGATCTCTGGTCAGGGCACTAAGATCCCATATGCCTTGTGGCCAAAAAACCAAAACATTAAACAGAAGCAATATTGTAACAAATTCAATAAAGACTTTAAAAATGGGCCACATCAAAAAAACACAAAAAAACTTTCAATGCTTTATTGTTGAAGCACCTCTTACCGTAGTGGATTGTGATGGGATGGCAACAATTGACTAGGAAATCCCACAATCTTCATGTATCACATGCTTTTCTCAGTGGCGTTTTGAAAAATCACAGTTTGTATCAGAAAGCATTATACACGCTTCAGGAATCTTCTCTATGTTTACCTTTTTGACAAAACTGGAATAAGTCTGCTGGAGATCGAGCTGGTTCGGTGAAGACTGAATACTGGGCATACTTCAGGGGAGAAACCACGCCCCCCACCCCCCACCACATACATACACAAAGTTTGGCAAACAAAGCACACATATCAACAGTACAGTTTTATATCCTGCTCCATGCCAGGAAATTTATAGTTGGCCTCTTCCCATGAGTTTGTAGATAGAATCTGACGTGGGACATCTAGTGCTACTGAAGCAGGGAGAACTAACATTGATTCCTATCTTGTTCTGTATTTTTTTTTTAATCACTAAGTGGAATGGTAACATATATAAAATATTTACAGCATTCTCTCCATTTTTGGGAAGGCATCCATGGTGAAGGCTTAGGGATTAGAGATTCTTTAATTCATCAGATATCTACTAATTGCCTACTTTCTGTGCAAGGTGCTAAAAAAAGCCACTTACTGGAGTGCCACCCCTTAAGGCCCCTGAGGTTGTATTAGTAGGAATTAAATCAGCAGATGTGCAAAAGGACTGCCAAAAGTTCACTCCTGCTTTGATTGCTTTTGTTGAGACTGGTTGTCACAGCATCTGGATTCTCACTGAATTTCTTGTTCTGCCCAGTAAAGCCAAAGTAAGCTCAGCTTGGTGTCCAAGAGTGGTGAAATAACAACCCTTCCTTTAAGGTCTTTTGACCTAATACAAATCACACTTAGTACAGGCGTGTAGATACCCATCTATTTTTTTTTTTTTTTTTTAAAAAAAGATGTTCCTTGAAGGTAAAATCATGCTTAGCCATCTATAATTTCAGAATATCCTGTTTAATGCCTGGCATATAAGGAAAGTTATGACCAACCTAGATAGCATATTCAAAAGCAGAGACATTACTTTGCCAACAAACGTTCATCTAGTCAAGGCTACGGTTTTTCCTGTGGTCATGTATGGATGTGAGAGCTGGACTGTGAAGAAGGCTGAGCGCGGAAGAATTGATGCTTTTGAACTGTGGTGTTGGAGAAGACTCTTAAGAGTCCATTGGACTGCAAGGAGATCCAACCAGTTCATTCTGAAGGAGATCAGCCCTGGGATTTCTTTGGAAGGAATGATGCTAAAGCTGAAACTCCAGTAGTTTGGCCACCTCATGCGAAGAGTTGACTCATTGGAAAAGACTCTGATGCTGGGAGGGATTGAGGGCAAGAGGAGAAGGGGACGACAGAGGATGAGATGGCTGGATGGCATCACTGACTCGATGGATGTGAGTCTAGGTGAACTCCGCGAGTTAGTGATGGACAGGGAGGCCTGGCGTGCTGCGATTCATGGGGTCTCAAAGAGTCGGACGCGACTCAGCGCCTGATCTGATCTGATCTGATCTGATCTGATGTGTAGATGCTTAAGAAACTTTTATTCCATTGACAGTAGTAGGCAGGGGCCATACCCTATTTATTTCATTTTGGCCAGAAGTACCTAACTCTGTGTTTTGCACATGAAGAAATACTGAGAAAGGAGCAAGTAGCATCATTAAATACTTATATCAAAGTGTCTTTCTGATACCCAAGTTTCAGATTTCCCCCGTGCTCTGCTCTTGCCTCTCTTTTGGCAGTTAACACAGTGTTTTGAATTAAACTCCATTCATAAGTCATATCTTTCTAAGAGCTTGTAAACTCTTGAGAGTACAGGAAACATTTTATATACTTTCTTTGACTTTTCCATAGGATGCCTTAAGACAGTAGGTATTCAATAAAAGATTATTGAATTAGAGGGGAATAAAGGCCAGAAGGAACTACAAATCTTGGCCTTATTTTCCACTGGACACCCCATTATAATTCTGTGGCTTGAGTTAAAGAAACTGAAGTTAATAATTATTAATGCTATTAATGCTTCAAGGTGGGCAAACACTATGAGAGCACAATGCACCCTTTCATGGATTAATTACTCTCCAATGATTGTACATTTGCTTTTTTTTTTTAAGCTGAGCAGGTGTTTGGAGCCCAGCCCTCTCTTGCCACAAGAATGTTCTTTTCAGGCAGTAATCACCTAAGGACTTTTTTTCCCCACCCATAAATTGCAAGGAATTCTAGGGTGTGGTTTCATTTTTCTGAGAATAGATTTTCCATGATTTCTGAAATGGGTTGGAAGATACAGGCATGGGCCACATGATCAAGCCCCCACTGCCATCACGAAATCAAAAGCACTTTATTCCTAGAATAGCCAGCCTACCTTTGAGGTGTGGAACTCAGTAATTGCTGAGACATTTTCTCTATTTGTAGTGCAGGAATTTTGCTGTTTGATTATCATCAATGTACCCACAAGAAGATTTGCATTACCCTTTACCAGGGTAGATAGACCAACTGCAAAGAATCATTAGCAACCATTTCTCCAACTAGTAATTTTCCCTTTAAGAGCAGCATCTTCAGCCTCTGTGCTAAAATCACTCACTTGTTTCTTTCTACTGGCTTTTTGGCAGATCCCTAAAAATGTGGGCATTAAGGGTGTTTGTTTTGTCCCCATACAGCCCTCCGCTTCCATCAGCTTTTGTCTGGTTCTCTGAACATTTATTCTCTGTACTTTTCTAACAGGCAGACTTAGGTAAACAAGTGTCCTTCACTGGGGGAAAAGGGGAACTTCTTTAAAGCAGATTAAAGACTGCTTTAAAAAAAAGCAAAAAACTCTTCCCTTCTTACTCAGATATTTTACTCTCCAGTTAATTTTAGTATCTATCTCTACCAGATGATCCCCATGACTTCCTGGCAGTTTGGTTTTAGCCATTTCATGCCCATTTATACATGTGCTATAAAAAATTTTCCCAAAGTTTAAAACTTGTCTTTTAGGCAAATGATTGGCAGTGTTTCCACTGTATGTCCCTTCACAATAGCTCATGATTCCAGGAGCTCCATAGACAGTCAAAATGAATGAAAATTCAGATACCCTGGATAAAGACAAGAATAGTTGAGATAAATTGACACATTAAGTAGTAATAAGACTTTGAAGATTAGGAAGAAAGGGAAGAAGAATCTTTGGAATTTTAAAATCAGTCATAGTGGGGAGGTCACTTAAAATAATCCTTATGAATGTGTGATCAAAAGGAGGGTTTTGTGACTGCACGTTCTTGCAACACTAGGGCAATTAGGTTGCATTCTCCACACCAGCTACAATCAGTTGGAGTAGCATTCTGGAGTTTCACATGGAAAACTGTGAGAGCTTGCCATACTCCGTCAGTACTGTCTGCAGGATATGGGAGGGGGAGCAATATACAGCCACAGGTGCCAGCTGTTTGCCAGTCCAGCTTAAGAATCCAAAATTTACTATCAGTAATTGCAAAATCATTGGGGATCAATAACTGTTTTCTATCAGATGGTAAAGAATCTGCCTACAATGCAGGAGACCCAGGTTTGATACCTGGGTTGGGAAGATCACCTGGAGAAGGAAATGGAAACCTGCTCTAATATTTTTGCCTGGGAAATCCCATGGACAGACGGGCCTGGTGGGCTACAATCCATGGGGTCACAAAGAGTTGGACGTGACTGAGCAACTTAACACTTCACTGTACTAATTTGAAAGTTCCACACCTGGGAGAGGATCTGTGGTCTGTCTAGCCCATTGTAGCCCTAAGCGAAGTGTTTGCAGAAGAGGGTCTTCTGATTACAACCTCCATTTTGTGCCAAAATGTTTTATTTCCTCTTAATGAGTGATTATGAATATTTTCTGACTTTTAATGAGTGACTATGAATATTTTGTGAATTATGAGTGATTATGAATAGTCCATGAATTTTTGGAAGTTTGTATTTTAGTAAACAACAGTTACCATTAATTCTAGTATCCAATATACAATGTATTATTTCTCTTTAAAGACCTTCAATTTATGTTTTCATTCCTTAAATCATGTTAAACAAGAAATGTTAGCCTCACCCTCTTTTAACTTTTAGCACCGACTTTCTGTGCCCCAGGTGGTTGGGGTAAGGGAGTCGAGGCAGGAGGTATATGTCAGAATCTTTTGGAGGAGTTTGAAATTGGAAATATTAACTATATAATATTAATATTAATATATTAAATATTATTATATAAATTCATATTTTAGAAATTGAAAGCTATTGTTTTCATAATTACTTACATATAATTTTTCCAAGTCTTTTTGACTGGTGGTAAGTGAGGTCATCTTTTTTCATGAAAATATTCAACATGAGAATAGAACACGTCTCCCTGGGAGAAAGTAGGAGAAAACCCAGACAGGAATATTTGCTGATCTGTTATATTTATTTGGTGACTTCCCTTTAGATCTTTCAAAATACCTCCTTGATATTTGTGTCTTCTCCAGAGCTTGACACAGGGAATTGTCTGCACAGTAAATAGTAAATCCTAAATCCAGCCCCTCAGTCCTTTTCCTTTGCCTCCTTCAGTGTTGATCTGACCTTCCTCCTGCTTGTGATAGTCATTTAATCACTAACTGTTGACGTCTAGGTGTAAAGGAAGCTAAAATGAATTACCTAGGAAAATAAAATATAAGAATACGCTGGGCCCTCTTCATCCCTGAGTGATGCCTTCGAGTAAAACACAGTGAGGATCAGTACAATATTGTTTATAGTAACTGAGAGTTGGAGCAAACCCAGGCTTACTTGAGAGAGGTGAAGATAGTGGCTAAGAATACCAAATAATGGGATGAAAGGTTAGAATAGCTGCTTTGGAAAATGGGAGGTCCTGTGAAAGGGTGGCCCAGGAGCCACAAGAGCTAGCTGTCAGGAAGTTTGAGTTCATTGTGGTATACCAGTCAGCATGGTTGTGTGCTTTCCTAGAGAAGTACTGGGCTACCTAGTGTAGGAGTCAGATGGGAAATATTTGTTTCATCTTTGGGTCTCTTTAAAATATGAAAGTGAAATCTCTAGCCTATCTATTAGAAAATATCTAGGTATTTTCTATCCAAGTAGCAAGATACTGGATTTGCTGGAGGCTGCTGAAGTCTTCTGTCTGTCTGTCCCCACCTATCCATCCATCCATCCATCCTCCCATCTTTCTGGATAACTAGTACTTTCTTTGTACCTGGTGCTGTTTTTAGCACTTATTAAATATTAAGTCATCAGCTCCTCCTAACCACCGCCTACCCCCCCACCCCCCCAATGAGGTAAGTAGTAGTATTATCTCCATTTTGTGCATGGGATGCGCCGGGGCCCATGCTCTTAAGAGTGAAACTCATCTGGGAAGCTTTTCAAATGTTTTCATTGCTGTTGTTCCCAAAGGTTCTGGAGGTTTCTTCCACACTATGCTGACCTGTGGGCAGGGCAGCTGGTGGGAGGGCCCCGTCTGTGGGTTGTAGTTGTTCAGTCTTTACTTTCCATTGGTCATTCATGGCCTTCTTTTCACCTCTTCCCATCTGCCCCTGTGTGAACAGATGATCGAGCTCTTGAACATGTAGCGTTTCTTCCTTAACAGGCCAGGAGTTGGAGACTCATTGTTCTTAGGTGATGAGATTGGAGATCCAAGTGTCGTGGACCAGGTGATGGGGTCCAGCCGCTGGGTTCTTCTACATCCTCTTACCTGCTTTCCATAGCTAGTCTCCTGTCCCCAGCCTGGGCTTAAATCTTCCCACACTAGGGAGTTGCTGCCTTCCTCTCTCCTGCACCACAAATTCTTTGGGAAAAGACATAGCCATGCAGACTGAGGGCCACAAATAAGAGACTTTGCTTTTCTGAGACAGGAAAGGTCATCTTTTAAAGCCATTTGTATCTCTCAGTGCCAAAGTATATCTGTGTATAGTTAGGACAAATGGCTGCAAATTTCCAGTTGACCGATTGAAGTGTTTTTTTTCCCTTTTTATACCAGCTAACTAGTAACCTTAAGATGTGTATGTAGGTGCAGGCGTGCGTGCATGCATGCACATTCCGCTGTCTTTAAAAATAAGCATGGCTTTATTCCTGTTTTTAAATGGTTTCCACTGAATGCAAAGTGCTTTCGTTTTGGGGTTAAACCAAAGGCTTTTTTCAACTTGAGGTGCCCCAGCAGTCACCAGTGCATTAACTGCAAATGCAAATTAAAAAGCCTGCACTGTGGGGACTGTAAAGGTCACTGACCCAAAATGAAACTGATTTCCTATCTTTATATGTGCTAATAAGTCAGCGGGGAAGCCTGCCGCCAGAGCAGACTGGATCCATTAGTTCCTTCATTTGGCACTTAGACACTTTGCAGAATAACTCCCATAGCATCTTCATCAAAGAGCACTAAGGATAAAAACAATAAAAACCTTTCCGGCTTAGCTATCTAACTTTCTTGTCCCATCTCTTGAAAAAAAAAATTTTTTTTTAACTATAAGATTGTTAGATTGTATAAATTCAGGATATTTGGGAACTGTGGTATTTTGTAGGTATGAAAAAGCCTCAGCTGTTGAGTCCAGCTTTCTGGAGGGCTGTTGTTTACTCAGCGTTCCTGCCTTTTGCAAGTTTTGCTGGGCAAGTGTAGCCAGGCAAGTGTGATTCTTTTCTTAAAGGAAACATTTATCCTCCTAGATGCCTCCCAGTTATTGAAACAGAGGCAGATAAACTTAATCAAGAAGTATTTAATAATGACTCTGTGTTCCAGCATGTCCTGACTAGGACACAGCTCCTCAAAACAGTTTATAATTGTGGTGGTAACAAGCCTGTTTCACATGAAACAGAATCATCTAACCAGGATTATAACCAAATGCTCAGTGATGTGAATCAGACTCAGTTTGGTATGAGTTCCAGAGGGCACAGACCAGTCAGAGAAGACTGAGATGGCTTGGGAAGGGTTTGTAGGTAAGTGATGCTGCTGCTGCTAGGCCTTGGATATGGAAAAGGTTTGAAAGGGGAGAGAGAATGTTTCCTTCTCTGCCAAGATGGGGCAGGGACAGGAATGCAGGGTGTTTTGGGGACAATGAGAGACTCGCCCCACCGGAGCAGAGTATATATGAGCAGAAGTAGTGGATATTGATTAACCAAAATGGTGATAATTTTTTTTCCAAACAGAATGCTAGGCATGTGTTCTAATGTATACACGGTGCGGGGGTGGGGTGAAATCAAAGACAATCTGGAGGTGTGTTTCTGTTACCATGCGAGACCAGAGCTGATTCGGTATGGTGGCAGAGGTCAAGAATACTTGCACAAGCTCTGTATAGGGTTCTTGAAGGTTGACCATCATTATGAGAGAAGGATTTTGGAGAGATTTGGAGTCAGAATGACCAAGGCTGCAGATGTTTTCTGACAACCATGGCTCGAGGCCTCTGCATACTTTTTTAGAGGAGATTGATCGATATTTATCTACCAGGTTGTTGAAGCAAGGATGGTACCACCTCTCCTCGCTGTTGTATCCATAAAACCTGACACAGAGCAGGCAGTCAGTATCTATTTACTGGAAAATCTGAGAATGGTATTCAAAAAAGACAGGATTGGGGAATGCACTGCTGGTCATATAGGCATAAGATAAATAAAAATGGGGTCCTTGTATTCACGAAGCTAACCCAATGTTTCAGCTCCAATCGTTGAATGATTTTGACTTTAGGATCTGGCCAAATAGTAGAGAATGAAATAGGGTGAAATTGAGTGTATTTAAGAAGGTATTTGAATGGCTTCTGATGATGCAGCCCAACAGGACAATTGGAGATTGAAAGCCGCAGGTCGCAGAGGCAGAGCCGTCCCTATTTTCCTGTGCTTTCACAGGAAGTGCATTTTATAGAAAAGTCAGAGAGGAACTGAGGGGAAACGGAGAGCTCTGAGCTGGTGAATTCACAGCAGGCTGACAGGGCACACTCGGCCGCCTTTGAAGCTGGCCCTTCATCCTCAGGGCTGCTCCGCGGGACCCTGCCGTCACTGGCCCAGCCCAGCCCAGGGCTCTGGGAGGCCACGCGGGTGATCACAGCACCGAGGGCTGGAGTCTGGGATGGTAAGAGGCTCTCATTCTTTGATTAAGGCATGACTTGATTTAGTTGCATCTCAGCCAGTTTGTTTTCCCTTCTTGGTAACTTAAACAAGGTATTGAGTTTTCGAACATGTTCGTGCTCTCTGAGCTACCTGAAAGGGCTTCCCCACAACATTAGACATAGCAGTGACTTGATTCATCTGAAGACTGGGTGGTATAACTGTGTACAGGGGTCTGGAGAACTAGTGTAAAACTGCACACTGGTGCTATGCGACTTTTCTTACCTTCCGCTCCAGAGGCAAAAATTTCTCAGCCAAATAGATGTGAACTAACCCAGACTCAGAGCTGTGAGAATGAACGTTTGCCTCGGTCACACTTCCAGTTGTGCTGCGTATGAGGATTCTAGCTGCCGTGTCTGAGAGACAGTCTCTGCCCCCACTGGGGTCTGGTATCTGTTCAGAATTTTGGGCATTCTGAAAACTCGGGGGTATTTTTAGACTTGTTTTTTTTTTTTTTTCCTATGAATGAGGAAGTCTGGAAGATGGCTCTTCCGGCTGGATTATTATTATTATTTTGCAGCTTTCTACCAATACGGTAGGGAGAAAACTCTGGCAAGGCTTCTTTCTCTAAGGACAATGAGGGGAAAAGCCATTCTGCAAACACTGGGCAGCTGCTGCAGGGCTCAGATCTCTAAGGACGCTGTGCCACTGGCTGCGTATCTCACACTGCTCTCCTGTGACCATGTCTAATCACAGGGGGAGGTAGGGAAGGAAGTCTGAGCAAGAACAAGTCATTTATCACAGTGCAGAGCAATGACATCTGTGCAGGCCGTGCTCTCACTGCAGCTGATAAGAGTGTTATTCGCCACCCAGAGAGGAAAGACTAGAGCATGTGGCTTTGGCCTCATGAAGCCACTTCCTTAAATCACATGACATCAGAGTTCATCGCTTAGACGGTTTGCACCAGTTTTATGAAAGACAAGTCAAACTATCATTAATGAAGGAAAAGAGCCTTTAAAAGAGAAAAAGTATAGTCTGGCTGTGTATTGCTGAGTGCCTTCGGATTCTCATCCGGCCTTGCATCTGATGGAACAATCTATTAGGGCCCAGAAAAGTTACCTTTGGAATCTTAAGCCTTTTGCAAGGATTCTTGAGAAATCTATTGCACACACAGACTGGAGACACAAAAACGATGTGATTGTCTGTCCCCGCTTTGATGGCCAGCTTCCCCCTTTGCATTTTCAAGTCTGATGTGGTTGTGTTTCTTCCATAATTGAAGTGGCCGTTCTCTAAGACAACAGATCATACAGGTTTCCAAGGTGGATGATATTTGATGCAGTTCATATGAAAGATTTTAAAAAAGGGCTACCCTTTCCTCCTTATTTACATATAAGTATCCCAACTGCCTATGGGGTTTTAGTTACTGGTCGGGAACCTGGACTTCTTGAGGGTTTTTTGGTAGAGAAACAGTAGTAAAATCCCCAGAAGCCTTGAAAATTCCAATTGTGGCTTGGATACTAAGATTTACCAAAGTCTACATTTGGAGGCTTCCCACTTCCCTACACACACACACACACACACACACACACACACACACACACAGAATTTATCCTACAGCCACTAGAATAGTCTGATTTTGTCTGCGTTCACTAGGTGGGGTTTTAAAACTGTGACTTCTCATATTGAGTAGATGTAGAAAAATTAACCCTCACAGTCTCAGATGAGTTGTTAGGACTGAAAAATAACTTTCATCCATGAGGCTTTTCTGTGGTAAAATCAGCCCTCATAGAGCCTGTCTGTCCCATGAGGACTGATTGAAATCTCACTGGGTCATCTCTGTGTTCCTCACCCTTCAGAGGCTCAGCAGCAGGTCAATAGAAGTGGCCATCCCTGGGCTTAGTCAGACCCTAGTGATTTCTTTCTTTCTAAGAATGTTCATTTCCAAGTTTGTCAAGCATGCAGTGAGGTTCAAAGAATGATTATACTCACTTTCATGTGTCCAGGGGCTTCCCTTGTGGCTCACCTGGTAAAGAATCCACCTCCAGTGAGGGAGACCTGAGTTTGATCCCTGGCTTGGGAAGATCCCCTGGAGAAGGGAAAGGCTTCCCACTCCAGTATTTTGGCCTGGAGAATTCCATGGACTGTATTGTCCATGGGGTTGCAGAGTCGGACACAACTGAGTAACTTTCACACACGCATGTGTCCAAGGTTTTTCAAATAGTTACCATTTTGTTCTCTGGGGCTTTTTTTAAAGGAAAAATTACAGACACAGTGGAATATCCCTCCCTATACAATTTCCATTTCAATTTCCCCTTGCTACCCAGAGTCATCACTGTCTTGAAGTTGAGTGTCATTTCCATTTTACCACGTAAATGTGGTAAAATGTGTAAAAAATACATAGAATCATAGTGTGTTTTAAAATTGTGTATAAATGGTGTCACACTTGAGCCTTTTGCAAGCTACTTTTAATAGTCAGCATTTTAAGAATTCTTTTGGTACTACTACATTTAAATCAAGTTTATTTATTTTTGAATGCTATATGGTACTCTGATACAAGACTATACCACAGTGTATCCATTCCTTTACTGATGGCCATTGGACTGGCTATGATTTTGTTTCTGCTGTTAGTAACACTGTGAGCAGTCTTCCCCATGTATGAGTTTTTCTAAATCTGCCCTACACAGTGCAGTAGCCACTAGCTAAAATGTGGGAGCCTAAATTGCAATGTGTTATAAGTATAAAATACAAACCAGATTTTGAAGACTTAGAATAAAAAAATGATAAAATATCTCATTAATTTTATATTTGTTACATAGTGAAATGACAATATTTTATGTATTTTGTGAAGTAAAATACATTTTTAAAATTAATTTTACCTTTAATTTGGCTACTAATTTTTTTTAATTATATATATATATGTACATAACTTGCATTATATTTCTATTGAACAAGACTGTTCTAGATCGGGAGTCATCATCTACCACCCACAGATCAGCCATCTGTGTTGTAAATAAAGTTTTACTAGAAAACATGCCCATTTGTTTACATATTGTCAATGGCTCCTTTCCTGCTGCAAAAGCAGAGCTGATACTTGCAACAGAGACTATATGATCCATGAGCCTAAAATATTTACCATCTGGCCTTGAAGGAAAGGTTTGTCTATCCCTATTCTAGAGCGATGACTTTTAACCTTTTTAAAACTAAGTTTCTAAAATATATTTAAAAAATATATATATATATATTTTAAGAATTATATTTAATACTGTGATCCAGTACACACACAGACACACACACACACACACACACACACACACACCTGAAACAAAAGTTTCACCAATACTTACTCTTTTCATTTTCTTTCTTTTTTTTTTTTTCCTGGTCTATTCCGTTAAACTGCCTTGACCCACAAAATTGAGCTGGCCATTCATTCATTACCAGTCATTTAATATCTTTGTTCCCTTTGCATCTGGCAACTGCACATTTTTCTTTCTTTTAATGCTTCACTTTATACTAAATAATCGTGTGTATGTTCTCACACATACCACATTTACTTTTTGTTTTGTTTTCTCTATTTATATACATTTCTTCTGGTGTTTTTCTGCATCAGCTCAGCAGCTGTGGTGCTGGAATTACTCTCATGACAATTTTCTGAGCCTGTAGACCAGGAGACTGCAGGGCCACTCTGATGTGGTTGGATTGCCAAAGAGACCTAGCTTTTTTTCCCCTAGACTTAGGACTTGTCGTTATTCACAACTTCATATCTTGGCCTCATCTGCAAAACCATTGTTGTTGAATCTGATAAGGATGGATAAAAATACTTTATGAAACTTTCTCTGATGATATTTTGCCAGAGGGTAAAATAAAGACAATCTACTACCATAGCACTTTCTAAGATTTGATATCCCCAAGGCCCCTAGAGTGACTTTGGAATGTAAAGAATAGTATTACTTGTAACATTGCCATCACTGTCATATTTAGTTGTAATAGATTTAAAACTTTTAAAAATGCAGTCCTAGAGGTGGGAGGTGGGGAGAGAAACATATTTCTGGAGAACATGTTTCATGGAAGCAAACTTTCTCTAAACTTTTCTGTTAATGAACAAGAGATTCCACTGCTTGTGAGGACCATACAGGGCTGGGCGATGCTGAACACAAAGAACAATCAATACATTATTGGCTGTAAGGTCAAATGCATTAAATAAGGCGGTTCTGATACCAAATCAATACTGTTTTGTGTATTTCCTACAGCAGATATTGAGATATAGATCCACCATGGTGGGAGAGAGTGTCATCAGAAGATATCAGCCCAGACAAATCTAGGTTACCACCAACAGGGAAAGGGCTGGATTGATCGTGGTCTGTCCCACTGTGTGGGGAAAATGTCAGGTCAGAGTGAATATTCATGTAGTTCTCGGAAAGAGGGAAATCAATCAGCTAAACCTTCTACTTAATAAGGGAACCATTTTCTCCAAGGTGAGGTTCTTTTCTTGAACTTGATATTCCTGTCCCCAATGCGTCAGTCATTCTATCTTAGAGACACAATCAAAGATTTCATTGAAAGCCTAAGGGCAGATTCATTCCATAGTTTTGGTATAAGGTTTAATATGATTCTGTCTAAGCATTGCACTACAAATCTAGTTAAAATTGAAATAATGTTTCCTTTAACTCCATGAAACAAGCCAGACCCTTTGAAGCTATATCAAGAGAGCACCAGGCACAGGAGAAGTCTTTTGGTTTTGGTCGACAATTCACTTGTCCTGTGATCTTGCAAAACCTCCCCAATCTCTGTATATCTCTGTATGTTGGCTTGTATGATAATGTTCAATTTTTCTTTGTAGAGATGACACGTGGTATAATAGCTGACATACATGTTTTGGCAGAGAGGGCCAGAGTATGAAGGCACTTCCTCCCAAATCATGGTTTGGGGGCTTTTCCAAATTTAATAGACTCCCTTGTCTTTAATCACACTCAAGAAATCACTTGCCATTCATGTGTATAAGGTTTCAGAAGAGCCCCTGTTTTGTCTTCCCCCAAATCATTTTTTTCAGAACTTGCCAGCACTGGTCAGGCTTCAAGAACATAGTAGGTTCATACTCCATTGGCTGGTTTTTTTGAACGGAGACCAAATTAATTACTTTTATTGTTTGTTTCTGCATTTTCCAGGCACCTTTTAAAAATGAACAAGAGCAGCTCTGATTTGGAGAAGGTGAGCCAGGGCTCCGCCGAGAGCCTCAGCCCATCCTTCAGGGGCGTCCACGTCAGCTTTACCACGGGCTCTACGGACAGCCTGGCCTCCGACTCCAGGACCTGCAGCGACGGAGGTAACACACTTGACCTTGATGGAGAGACTCAGGTTCTCCTGAGCCTGGAGGGCCAGGCCTGGGTTAATTGCTAAGATTTGGAAGCATTGAGCTAGACCTACTGTCTCTGTCCCATTTTCTACACAAAATAGACTCTACCGAGGAGTTTTTTTTTTTTTCCTGTAAGAGTTCTCTTTATTTTTATTTATTTATTTGTTTGGCTGCACTGCACAGCATATGCTATGCTGTGCTTAGTCACTCAGTCATGTCCAACTCTTTGCAACTCCATGGACTGTAGCCCACCAGGCTCCTCTGTCCATAGGGATTCTCCAGGCAAGAATACTGGAGTGGGTTGCCATGCCCTCCTCCAGGGGATTCCCCAACCCAGGGATCAAACCTATGTCTCCCACTTTGCAGGTGGATCTGAGCCACCAGGGAAGTCCAACAATACTGGAGTGGGTAGCCTATCTCTTCTCCGTGGGGTCTTCCTGACCCAGGAATTGAACTGGGGTCTCCTGCATTGCAGGTGGATTCTTTACCAGCTGAGCTACCAGGGAAGCCCACTGCATGGCATGTGGGATCTTAATTCCTCAACCAGAAATGGAACCCACACCCCCACATTGGAAGGTGGCGTCTTAACCACTGGACCACCAGAGAAATTCTTATTCCCTGTTGAATTTATGGCAAGGTGCTTCACCCCATATTTCCCTCTCCAATCACACATAGTACATCCATATGGGAATACGGTGGGAGGTCGGAAGCATATCGAAATACTCCTGACTCCTGGGTAATGAGTCATTATATATATAGGTCTGCGCTTGATTTCTATCCTCAGGATTGGTTCACAATAGCAATCCCAAGTTCCCTTTTCTTTCACAGACATGCATACAAACACATGCACACATTTACTTGGATACACAGCAGGTGTTTGTATCAGTGTTTGTTGAATTAAAGCATGGAAGCTTCATTAGACCACCACCAATCCCAGAGCTTCTGGATAAAGCTCTAAGGCTTCATATGTGGGTATGTCCTGATTGGGCTTCCCAGGTGGCACTAGTGGTAAAGAACCCACCTGCCAATGCAAGAGAAGCAAGAGATGTGGGTTTGATCCCTAGGTTGGGAAGATTCCTTGGAGGAGGGCACACCAACCTACTTCAGTGTTCTTGCCTGGAGAATCTCATGGACAGAGGAGCCTGGCGGGCTGCAGTCCATAGGGTCGCAAAGAGTCAGAAGCAACTTATTACACATATACACGTGTCCTGATTGGGTATACAGTTGCCTCCCCCCCAATATCTGCAGGCTCTGAATTCACAGATTCGAACAGGTTCCCAAGGTTAAATCTTTGGTTAAATCAATGGATGCAGAACCTACAGATACAGCAGGCTGACAGTACTCTGCTGCTATTTTGTATAAGACACTTGACCATCTATAGATTTTGGTATCCCAGGGGATTCCTGGAACCAATTCCCCCAGGGAAAATGAGGGATGACTAAAAAAAAACTCTTGCTTTCCTGTAGTTTTGATGGGTAGTATTAGAACCTTCAGCCTTTAACATTTGTGTGAGTGTGTGTGTGTGTGTGTTGACTCCTGTATTTCTCATCGACTTGCCCCAGCACGATAGGTTTGAACGTGTGCTATCATGACCCTCTCAGTCCTAAGGAAATATTTCTTCTCCATAGGCATTTTTAGAGTAGAAAGTTCCAGTGTGAATTTATTGTCACCAACATTTTTCTATCTAAAAGATTAGTGCCACTCAGACAGAAGCATAGAAGTCAGTCTATTGGTGTGTTCTGATGGGAAACTTCCGATAGCTCTGACTTAAAAACAGGAAATATCTTAGCCTTGATTTGGGTGGGATGTGGCAAAAGAACATTTTCTTTCTCTGCAGGTTGTCCTGGGCGTCTGTCTTTTTCCTTTCCCCCTTTAGTTGTGGAGAAATTTCTACAAAGCACATTATTTTGTGGAGGGCTGGGCTGGGCACATGAACCATTAGACCCTGTACTGGTCCTCAGGGACCTGCTCCTTTGGGATTGTGAGTGATTTTGTGGGAGGGTCTTCCATCTGCCACCCACCAGCTCGTGTTGGTGAGAACTGAACTAAATTACTCCAGCACTTTTGTTCTCAGAACCAGCAAATCATGATGTTTGCTCTCGGGCTCTTACTGTCTAGCCAGGAAGGTAAGATTAAAATTCCTGACCCGTGGGTGGATGGAGTAAGCAAGCAAATTGGGCTGCTCAGAGCAAGAGTGCTAATGAAAGCGTCCAGAGAGAGAGGAATCAGTGAGGGCTGGTGGAGGGTTCAGAGAAGTCTTCCTGAGGAGATGGGACTTCAGTTCTTATGTCAAGAATGATTAAACTTGAGGAGGTAGTGGGAGGAAGAGGGGGTTTTGCAGGTTATGGAATCAATTCAGGAGGGAAAAAAGGCACAAGGTTAGCAATGCACAGGGCAACATGATGAGACCAGCCTGACACTCTTCAGTGGAAGCAAATGAGGGGCAAGAGTCTACGAGGTGGTGGGAGGCCGGGGCTGGCTGGTGCAAAGCTCTCCAAACCAGTCTGTGGAGTTTGGAAATAGGGAGCCACTTGAGGGTTTATGAGTATGTTGCTGCTAAGTCACTTCAGTCATGTCCGACTCTGTGTGACCCCATAGACGGCAGCCCACCAGGCTCCCCTCTCCCTGGGATTCTCCAGGCAAGAACACTGGAGTGGGTTGCCATTTCCTTTTCCAATGCATGAAAGTGAAAAGTGAAAGTGAAGTCGCTCAGTCGTATCCGACTCTTAGCGACTCCATGGATCGCAGCCTACCAGGCTCCTCCATCCATGGGATTTTCCAGGCAAGAGTACTGGAGTGGGGTGCCATTGCCTTCTCCGATGAGTATGTTGGTGACACCTAATTCAGACTTTTAGAATTAAAATGAACACTTGTCCATCTGACACTGAGATGACATTGTAAACCAGCTATGCTTTGATTTTTTAAAAAGGATACATTTTCCTGGTTATCCTTTTACTGTGAGCTAGTCAATGGAAATGTCCCTCAAAATCTAGATTCCTGGAATAACAAAAAGGTATATATTGCATTGGCCAGAAAGTTTGTTCAAGTTTTTCTGTGACACGTTATGGAAAAACCTAAATAAACTTTTTGGCCAACCCAATAGCTTCTTAACCAGACTCTGGCTCGTCAGAGCAAACCAGTTTCTATCTGCTGCTCCTACGTATGGCTCTGTACCCAGAACCCTGCTTTGAAACTGGCAAGAGACCACAGGAATTCTCTCTCTCTTTTCTCCTTTTTAATGTCTTTTAAACATTAATCTGGAGGCTATCCAGAACCGCCAGTCATGAAATGTAAGAAACCCTTCATTTAGCCACTCATCATTAGCCAAGGCAGCTGGCTTCAATCTGTTGTTGAACGGTGAGCTTTTCGTCCCATGGATCCTTACTCACTTTTACCTTGGAGCAGAAATACTTACCCATCGTGCCTTTTGTTACTATTTGGCATCTAGTGTTGAAGCTGAAACAGGGAACCAAGATAGGAGAGGTAGAATTTATTCAAGAATGTAGCATCGACCTCTTTAATATTATATATAAAATCAAAAGAGACCATTCAATTATTGATTTTTGTCAGTAAGAATTCACTCATGAAAATGACGCATTTTGTGGATTCTGAGTCTGTGGTATGAGCAAGCCTGGGTGAGTTGAGGACAAAGTCATTCCAGGGCATGTAGCATAGTAGCAGTTTTTAGAAACCGCCTGGAAACTCACCTGGGTTCATGGTGAAAGTTAGTTTTCTTCAATCCAGGTTTTGTGCCCCACCCCCTGCAAAAGTTTTTAATTTTGTAAGAAAAAAAAAAAGCATAATTGCAAGCTATAACTTTGTTGCATTTTTAAAAAAGGAGTTTGTCTAAACTTGACAAAATATTTTTGTATCAATGTTAATTCAGCTCTTTGTGCTTGTGTGGCATTTCTTACTCCTCTGAGCACATCTGTTATCCCATTTGTCCATGTGGGCAGTTCCATTGAACAGTGGGTCAACTTGGTGAAAGGAAAAATCCATCTAAGCAGTTGTCAGGTTTATGCTTTGTTAGGGAGGGACAAACTGCATGTGTAAGGACAGATCTATGAACGCTGCCAAGGGGAAGGTCATCTGGAGGGAATGGATGGATGGGGATGGGAGGAATGGTCATCAGGAGACTCATGTGCTTTTAAATGGTTACTTTTAAATATTGCAAACCTCATAATTGCATTAAGATCATTTTCCCTTTTGATGTAGGATAACATTTCAATTAAGAGTTCCACAGTTAAACAAACATCATAGATGCCAGGCTCCCATCTCCCATTGAACTGAAAATGTGGTCACAAGGGATAGATGAGAGGTCTAAATAACCAGACAGTGGTGACTATAAACTCCCATGAAGAAATATACCCAGGCAGTGTTTCTGTTCTGATTTTTGTCACTGGCAAACCAGAGGCACAGAAAGTTCATTAACTATCTTGACAGTAGTGGGCTTGTATTTCTCAATAATAATGCCAAGAGGATTTTAAAAATATAGACATTAACGCAGTCACAATGTGCTTAGTTGCTCAGTTGCATTGGACTCTGTGACTCCATGGACTGTAGCCTGCCCAGCTCCTCTGTCCATGGGATTTCCCAGACAAGAATACTGGAGGGGGTTGCCATTTCCTTCCCCAGGGGATCTTCCTGACCCAGGGATCTAACCTGGGTCTCCTGCATCTCATGCACTGGCAGGCAGATTCTTTACCACTGAGCCACCTGGGAAATCCCACACAAACTATGGGTTGAGTACAATTTTAGATGTTGAAGACACAGCAGGGACAGAAGGTGCCACGTCTCTTCTTCCATAGAGTTCACATTCTAGTGAGGAGACATGGACAGTGAGGAAGATAAAGAACTCAGGTAGCCAGTGTGTCAGATGGCAATAAGTGCTACAGAGAAAAGTCAGCCAGGAAGGGGGTGGGACGCACCTGTCAAGGGGAGACAGTAAGTCCACAAAGAGCAGGTATCAGCCTGACCCTCACTGAGCCCTTGCTCACCCACTCAGGCTATTACCTGAGCCTCTGTAAGAAGAAACAGTATTTTCAGAAAGGTGGTCCTGGGAGTTCCTGGTGGTGTAGGAGTTAGGATTCTACTGGGCTTTGCCGTGGCCTGGGTTTAATCCCTGTTTCAGGGAACTGAGATCCTGCAAGCTACATGAAGCAACCAAAAAAAAAAAAAATGGTGGTCCTGAAAAAGACATCTAAAACTTCTGAGCCAAAAATAGTGTTTTCTATTAATTAAGCAGGCTTGTTAGAACGCTTGATCCTAAAGGGATGAGTTCAGTCTAATATATTCCATCCGTGTTTTGCTCTTAACACTGTATCTCTCCTCCCAGCCCTCCATGGAGATAGACTGAGTCATGGGTTCTGTTCTGAAAGATCTATTACTAAAGGTTGGGGAAATTATCCTAAAGAAAAGATAACTCATTTTTAAGTGTAAGTGTGGCCTGAGCCCTCACAGTATCACCACACTTAAAGCTTCATCTTACGTTGAGTTATTATTCCCTTTAAACTAAATTTAAAAACATGTTATTATTTCAGTAAAGTCCATACATGTCCATGATACAAATCTAAACAGTGGAGAAAGATATAAAATGAAAAGCCAGTCTTCAGACACTCCCACCCCAGCTCCCACCTCCACTTGGAACATTTTTTCTATATCATCACACAGATTCGTATCCATATTCCAAATATCATAAGTTTTAGTTCTACACACTTTTGTACTTACTGTATCTTGAAGTCCTTCAAATCAGAACCTCTAGGTCAACCTCATTTTCTTTTCATGGTGCATATTTTTTCATTGTCTGAATGAGTTAAACCCTCCTCTTGTCTATGCATATGTAGATTGCTTTCAGTACAAGTCTACAGTAGCATCCTGGGACATACACTGAGATAATTTGGTGAGCATATATGTAAGATAACTTCTTAGAAGTGGAATTGATATGTCAAAACATATATGCATTCTAAAACAGATGTTACCAAATTAACCTCTAAAAATGTCAATGTAGGTTTCCATCAGCGGCATGCAAAAGTACCTTGAACATTTAATTTTACTGTTTATTTGGAAGCAAACCCTTAATGATTGTGTTATAATGGGAAAAATCATGATTCTGGAAGCACACACAGGCTGTAGACATGAAATATTTTCCATGAGCCTGTTTTCCAGACAGACAGTGCTTCCCCATTTGGCGTGTCAGTGACCTACTGACAGTTGATCACTGTTTCTTGGGATGCTTAAGCAGTCCAGAGAGACACCTCACAAATGCCGCATTTTCCATACAATTTTAAAATGCTAATAATGTGTTTCCATTTTCAGACCACGTTTGCCTTCTAGAAAAAGTAACCATTCCTCTTGAAGGAATGCCATATGCCTTCCTTTAACAACAACAACAGCAACAACAAAAATAGAGCTTAGTCTGTTTTGATTGTGGAACCAAACAAGAGCTTGTACCGTTTTCCTTTGGAAGAAAAAAATTACTTTCTGTGAGTCTATACCCTCCACCCCGACCCTTAACATCTTCTGGGAATGGGGGAGAAGGGGTTTTGGCCAAAATCTGCAAGACTACCACTTCCTGTGTGACACTGGCCTCCACCGATGGCTTCAGTTTCTCACCTTGAACATGCAGGGATTGAAGCAGGCCATGGTACGGATGAGGTTTCTCCATCTACTTTGTTCCCTCTGCCTTGCCTGTAGTAGGTGCTCAGGAAATACTGAGTAAATGAATGGATTAATCTATACAGTCATTTCCAGCCAGCCAGTCATTTCCTCTTACCCTCATTTTAAAAAAAGATCCACAAAACACTCAGTGTTTTGAATAAAAGAAAATTCCATTTACTTTCCTTTACAAGGTGGAGAACAGTCAGATGCCAAAGCTAAAGTTTGGAGCTGGGCTGGTGGAGCTCTTAGCTGGGACCCTGCCCTTTGTCCCCACATTTGCTCTGGCCTCCCTGCTGTCAAGGTCTGTGTCATTCAGCCCTTTACATCTGCCGTCGGAAGGCAGAGCTGGGCGCTGAGGGAGCCACAAGGGCTTATTTATACATTTCAAAACTGGACTGACCACTTCCTCCTCAAGCCCAGCTCTCATTTTGGCTGTAGAGAACAATGAAAGTACCTATTAAAACCCAGCCAGAAGAGAGGACTCTATAATAAGAAAGCCTCACAGTGCTGGGGTTGAACTTTCGGCCTGCGTTTCTGCATAAGAGTTAAGCTCTTTTTCCGGACTGTTGAAATCCTGGTTCCTCTTCTCTGCTTTCTAAATGGATGGCACCAAATGAGTTCACCTTCCCGTCGGTTGTTCTGAGATCCCACCCCGTGCACCACATGATAGTTTCGTCCGAGGAAGCACTTTTCTCTAAAGCACGGGCACTAAAGAGATGCGGAGCTGTTCTGCTGTATAGCTAGCTACCGGCTTGACACGCAGAATTGAAAATTGGAAGGAACAACTTAGGAAATGGGGATTATAGCTCTCTGGCCCTATTAGTACACAAAGTTATTTTTTAAAAAACTACCAATGATGTAACTGTGATGTAGGCAGACTTCCCAGGAAAGTATTTTCCATTCTTACCCTTTTTATACCCTTAATTGTAAGCCAGAATTTGGAAACAGAGTGACCTAACACCAGCCTAAAACCCCAGGATATATTTGACTCTGTCTCGTGCGCCCTTAGATCCAAGTCCCGAGAATATGGGCTGTTGGCCAAAGTGTTTCATGATTTTTTTTAGGCACATTTTTCTAAACCAGTGGCTTGCCTGGGAGTTTGGAGACTATTTTAGGTGTCAAGGCATGTTTGTCCTCTCTTCTTTCTGGCTCTTCTAAATGCAGAGGGTGGCAGCTGCTGCACATAGTAAGAGTCTAGCCTCTGCAAGGTCACAGCCATGTTTCTGAGGAGGTACCCCACAGAAGAGTCAAGAGCATGACAGAGCCACAGTGGGCTTTCGGGGGCTCCTGTGATTCCAGAGAAGACAGCTACTGCCTGTCTTGTAGTGGAGAAATCACAGTTTCATTGAGAAGGGTCACACATGGACATCTCTTTCTGAGAAGCCCTAAGAATATTAACAGCTGAGATGTTATTTATTCAGTCTCGTGGTGCCTAGGAGCCATCAGAGAGAATTACTGTCTTCTCATCAGTCATGGATCCATGTCTGAAGTGTGGATTAAGAATGCCTCAGGACAGAAGGTGGGGTGCCTGTTACCAAACTACATACACAATATGTGTATGTAAAAGGGCTACCCAGGTGGAGGTGGTGATAAAGAACCCACCTGCCAGTGCAGGAGATGTAAGAGACACAGGTTTGATCCCTGGGTCGGGAAGATCCCCAGGAGGAAGGCATGGCAACCCACTCCAATATTCTTTCCTGGAGAATCCTGTGGTTGGAGGAGCCTGGCAGGCTACAGACCATAGGGTCACAAAGAGTCGGACTCGCCTGAAGGGAGTTAGCATGCACACACACACACACACACGTGTGTAGTGCCCAGTTATACAGGGAAAGGGCACATTTCCGGTGAGCCTCACTTCACTGGATGAGGTCTGTGTCATGTAGTCCTGTCCATCCACCGGGCAAGCGCCTGGCTGGGAGCCTTCCTGGGCAGTGCCATCATCTGACTGCTCAGTGCTTTAGGCAGTGCTTGTTGGGTGACAAACACCTAACATCTAAGAAATAAAGAAAAAGGAACCAGCCTACACACTAATCCTTGAAGCCACGCCTCCTTCTAGTATCCAGTACTCCTGGCTCGACTTAGTTCAGAGGTTGCAGGATATAGATCTCATCAAAGCCACTGACTCACAGTTCCCACAAGAAAGCAAGGGAACACCTACAGGGCAACGGAGAAAAAAATCACTTCCTTCCAACTGTTATTTTTTGTGCTAAAGCACAACCTCTTGGTTTTCTTTGGTCATCCAGGGTAAGAAGTGTCGCTGATTTTATATATATATATATATATATATATATATATATATATATATATTTAAGATTCCTGCTATTCTTAAAGACTGAAAAGTTTTCCAGCCACAGCATATGAGAGCTAGAGCTAGAGGAACAGAGGAAGCCAGATAACCATCAGTATAGAGGTATTTTCTTTCAGGGGCAGCTTTGAGACAGAATACACATGAGGAGCTGTTGAAAATGGAAAGAGTGGCTGAAATTGTAGACTATTAGTTTTGGAAGGGGCCTTCGTGGGGATGCAGTCTGGTCAGTTTTAAATGAGGAAACTCAGCTGAGTAAGATTGACAGCTGACATCTCTCTGTGCACCCTCAGATCTGGGTAGAGGCAGAAAGGGATGTGGGGAGAGCCGTACAAGGAAGGCAAGAAAAGCACACCAAATAAGAGGGTGGGTATAAGCATGAGGCTAAAAGAGGGGACTAGTCCACAAGCTGATTTGTCCCCAACCTCCCCGGCCAGTTGAACTGGGGAGCAGGAGTCACAGGCAGGGTGTCCTTGTTGCTGGTTATTGTTGTTCGGTCGCTCAGTCGTGTCCGACTCTTTGTGACCCCATGGACTGGCTGCAGCACACCAGGCCTCCCTGTCCTTCACCATCTCCCAGAGTTTGCTCAAACTCATGTCCACTGAGTCGGTGATGCCATCCAACCATCTCATCCTCTGTCATCCCTTTCTCCTCCTGCTCTCAATCTTTCCCAGCACTGGGGTCTTTTCCAGTGAGTTGGCTCTTCGCATCAGGTGGCCAAAGTATTAGTTTCAGCCTCAGCATACGTCCTTCCAGTGAACATCAGGGCTGATTGACGGGAATTCTGATCACACTCCACTCCTCCCTCACCCTTATCTTCTGAGTGTTGATAATACATCTCTCTGCCTGAACCTGGTTCCCAGCTCCTGGGTTCAACAAGCTGCATGTACTAATTCTGTCCTTCTGGGGGCTTCACACTGGGCTTGCTCTGCTGTCGCTCACTGATGCTGGTCAGTGAGGCTGGGGCACGGATATCAACGCGTGAGGACGTGGTCATCCACCTTGCTCTCTCCTGCCTATGGAGAAGCATCTTAAGTAAGGAAACCACCCCCCACCCATGCCCTGCCCCATGTGGATATGAGAGGCTTGGTGCCGGCCACTTCTGTCCCACTTCGGCTGGAGAAAGCCGAGAGAGACTCAGGCATGAACAGCTATCACATATGCACAAGCAGCCCTACAAAGGCCTTGAGTGAAGTGACACAAAACGAACA
Source organism: Tragelaphus eurycerus (assembly GCA_935064755.1). Lineage (NCBI taxonomy): Eukaryota > Metazoa > Chordata > Mammalia > Artiodactyla > Bovidae > Tragelaphus > Tragelaphus eurycerus. The sequence continues at coordinate 496,482 of CAKXYN010000034.1, read as the reverse complement.
GTGGCCTTCCTGTGGGGCCTCTCTGCACGCGTCTCAGGCCTCTGGGTTTGTTGTGCATCTTTCATGCTAGTCGTCCTGCTGAGAGGAGAGGGGCTCAGAGAGGTACTGTGTGCCCTGCCCTTAGGAGGGGACATGCAGTCACAGTGGTCCCCAACTTTTCTGGCACCAGAGACTGGTTCCTGCAAGACAGTTTTTCCACAGACTGTGGGTGGCGGGGGGTGAGATAGTTTGGGGATGATTCAAGCAAATTACATTTATTGTGCACTTTATTATTATTACATCAGCTTCACCTCAGGTCATCAGCCATTAGATCCTGGAGGTTGGGGGCCCCCTGAAAATGATGGGTGCACATCATAACTGTCCATTTCCTTAAACCTGAGACCCCTGTTTCTTTCACATTTTAACCTTCAGGATAATAGCATGCATTTTACCACATATGGATACAGTTAATGGGCTTCTTTTAATCCCCCTAAAAGCTTTTATTAAAATAGTGGGTACATCTTTGAATCAGTTCTTAGAATGAAATAAGTGAGTATTATTTCAGTTGGCACTTCCTTGTCTCCAATGTCAGTACCTTTTCTTAAATGATTTTTTACTTGAACTCTTGTTTCATTGTGAACTCTCCATTTCATGCAGTGATACAAAGACAAGTCCAGTCTTCGCTCTGTCTAGCTTGGCCATCCATCTCACCTTCCGTGATGTTTCTGGATGTACCTGTGCTCTGTGGAGACCTGAAGCAGTGAAGGAACTTTTCCAGAATCATATCAGTATCCATATACACCACTCTGGGAACTCAGGGGCCTAGGAACCACTCACTTTTCTGCTTCTTCTTTTATAAAATCACCTTCCTTTGCCCTCTGGGCTTCCCTGGTGGCTCAGCAGTTTAAAAAAATCTGCCCACAATGGAGGAGATTCGTGTTCAATCCCTGAGTTGGGAAGATCCCCAGAGAAGAAAATGGCAACCCACTCCAGCATTTTTGCATGGAGAATTCCATGGACAGAGGAGCCTGGTGGGCTACACTCCATGGGGTCGTAAGAGATGCACACAGCTTAATGACTAAACCATTGTTTGCCTTCTAAAATGTCTGCGGGCCTGCCCTGTCCCCCAGGCCATCAGGGAGTTTGTCAAAACTCATAGAATTACACACTAAAAAGGAGGCATTATACTGCAGCTAAACACTACCGTCTATAAACTAATTTTTGAAAAAATCCAGCCAAGCCACACATGTTCACGTTTGTTGTTGCTGTTGCAACATTGTTTGCCACATATTAGAAGCAACCTAAATAGCCATCCAGCAAATTATGATACTTGCATAAAATGAGATAACATGGAGCACCTGTTAAAAAGAATGAAATACACCTGGACGTCATCTGATGCGGACTATCTCCAATCCATAGTGGCAAATGAAGAAAAGGAATATTGGGATCAGTGGGCACTGTTTGCTCTCCTTTGTGTAAACGTGTGTATGTTGCGTGTGTGTTTGTTTGGGTTATTTGGTGAATCTCCAGAAGGATGCGTGAGAAATTGCCAGCAGTGGTTTCCTTTAGATTAGAGGGACTGGATGCTGACGGACCGGATAGGAGAAAGACTCATTGGCATTGTATACCTTTTTTGCACTTTTAATTTGTTCATATGCATATGTTGTCTCTTCAAGAAATAGATAAAAACAATATAAATTATTTTGATGGGGCAAAAAAGCCCACAGGACCTTGGAACTGAGCAGCATGGATTTCTAGCCTGAGAATTTCTGTTTCTCTCTCTCAGGTCCATCATCTGAGCCAGCTCACTCACCCACCAACAGCAGGAAGAAGCTCTTTGCCCCCATCCCCTTCCCTTCGGGCTCCACTGAGGATGTGTCCCCCAGCGACCCCCTGCAGCCCCCGCCTCTTCCCCAGAAGAAGCTCGTGAGTCGGGCGGCCTCTTCCCCTGATGGCTTCTTCTGGACCCAGGGCTCCCCCAAGCCCAGAACAGCAAGTCCCAAGCTGAACCTCAGCCACTCGGAGACTAATGTCTGTGCCCATGAGGATTCCCACTTCAGCTACGCCTCAGGCCCCGGCAGCCGCCACCAGCACGTCTTCTCTGCTTCCGAGCTGCTGGAGAAAACTTCCAAAGGCAGTGGCCACCGGGGCCCTGCCCCAGGGCTGGGGGTCAGCAAAGGCCTGCAGAGCAAAGGGATCTCCTCCGCCTCGTCCTCCCAGCTCAGCGTGTCCAGCCAGGCCTCGGCGGGCAGCACCCAGCTGCAGCTCCACAGCCTCCTGAACAGCATCAGCAGCAAGGAGGGCACCTATGCCAAGCTGGGGGGACTCTACGCCCAGTCCCTGGTCCGCCTTGTGGCCAGGTGCGAGGACCTCTTCATGGGCGGCCAGAAGAAGGAGCTGCACTTCAGCGAGAATAACTGGTCCCTGTTCAAGCTGACCTGTAACAAGCCCTGCTGTGACTCGGGAGATGCCATTTACTATTGCGCCACCTGCTCCGAGGACCCCGGCAGCACCTATGCCGTGAAGGTAGGTCTCACCCCCCGCCTCCTGCTCCCCTACCGTGCGACTGGTGGTCCTGACTGGCAGCCCTGTGGCTTGAGAAGTCCTGTCCCCTCGGCCACCTCCCAGAGGAGGGTCGTTTCCAGGAAATGCTCTGTGAGTTCACTCTGCCTGGCCCAGGACAGTGTGAGTTGTATGCACGTGTTCAGTGGAGGAAAGAGCGAGCTGAATGTGGTCAGCCTGGTCATTACGGGCAGCCCAGAGAGCCCAGGATCTGTACCCATCCAATGAAGGGATGTAAATTTGAGCTTCTTGAAAGTCAAGGGGGTGGAGGTGCCTTTAGGAAGTTCTGTGCTTCTGCTGACCCAGTGGACCTGAGAAAATGATCTTTGAATCATCGCTCTGCTTCCACCCTGAACATTTTCTTGTGTTCAAGTGCATCAGTTACTGTCCCCTGCCTCCTGGGGCTGGACCTGGGGGCTCCTTCACTGTCAAGAGACAGCTACCTCTCCATTTTGAGGAGGAACAAGCCTGGTGGGACAGGCTTTTAATCCTTCTTGCCCATGAGGTAGAAAGTGATGTGGCCCAAGGGGACCACTTGGGGCAAGGTCTGCCGCTGGATCAGAACTTCTGGATCGAGGGGTTTGGTTTTTTATATTCGTGATTGTGATGTGCAGCTTGGATTCTAAGACCTCCTGTAATAATGTAGAGTTAGCCAATTCTGAAGAACAGTGCAGAAAATTCGCATTCCCAGAGAACGTTAGAAGGCAGTGTTGTTCATTTCATCTGAAATCTAAACCATAAGGAGGGACTTCCCTGGCGGTCCAGTGGTTAAGGCTTCGCCTTCCAATGCAGGGGGTGCTGGTTTGATCCCTGGTCAGGAAGCTGAGGTCCCAAGTGCCTCCCAACCAGAAAACCCAAAACAGAAACAATATTGAAACCAAATCAGTAAAAACTTTAAAAATGGTCCATATCAAAAAATAGTAATAATAATAAAAGGAAACCAGCAGATAGACCTTGAGCCTGTTAAGGAAGAGAGTCCTCATGTTCTCTGTGATTCTGCTGGAGCCTTGGCAGATCAGGGAGTATCTCCGTGTGAAAAGGAAATTTCTTTTTAAAATTTAACTTTTTTTTAATATTGGAACTCAATATTTTATGAAAAGGAAATTTGAAGAATTTCAAGTATTCAGAGTCTAGGGAACAGCAGCATCAATTTGCACATGTGCCTGGCCTGGTGATGGGGTGGAGGCGGGGTGCAGAGCATCCTCCTGCATGTGCCGCCGTCCCACTTCATTAGTGCTGGTTCTGGATGGAATAGTCATCTGAAACCTCTGGGTCCCCAGGAGGGGGAGCAGGCCCCTTCCCGAGCCGCCTGTCTGTGGCCGAGCTCATCCGTGTCTGGGATGCAGGAGCTTCGGTTGCAGGCTCGCACCTGCTCGGGCTCACGTTGGTTCCTCTGTTTGTGGGCTTTGCCTCCTGTGGCAGTGAGAGAGAGAAGCCAGCTTGTGTAGCCCTGCTCCACGAATACAGGGTAGGAGAAAAAGCCTTTGTTATGTGTGCTGTCAAAATTGTTTCGTGCCTCAGTCAGCCAGAACTCCAGTAATTAGGGACCTGTGTTAAGTTGGCTGGGCCTTTTTTATTTCGCAGATGTGACTTAGCCCAGATTTTCAACCACGAAGCAGGCCAGCTCAATGAAACCTTTGAAATTGGAGCTGAACCAGTCTGTGTGAAGGTCTTGAGCCAAAACCTGAGCACAGACCCCTGAAAATGATCTTGTGGGGTGGTGAGGGGAGGTGAGAGTGGAAGAGAAGCCTTTCACCCACCTCCTCTACCTTCACTCCTAATTTGACACTGTAGAATGATCTTGAGAGATGCTGCCCATGGCTCCCCCACTGGTTAACATGCGTTCGAGGCAGTGAGGTCTTGCCAGAGGACCAGCTCACTGATTTTGAATCCCATCCAGGCCAGTTGTCATTTACTCTGCTCCTTCATTTACATCTCTGTGCAAACTGCCTGGACTCCCGAGGAGAGTTTTTGCTGGGCTCAAGCCTTTGATACCCTGGAGAAAAGAATCCTTGGAAACGCATCCCAGGCCCGACAGCTGCGCCCTCTGGGTTTGTACAATTACCTGCCAGCCACCTCTGGATTGCCTGGCTCCACCACCAGGTTACTGCCAGACCCACAAAAGCAGTTACCATAGCAACCTTTCCCAGTGGGTGCTCACCTGGGCTAGGCTTTGTGTTGAAAGCTGCGTCTGTGTTGTGTCTTTTAATGTTCCCAGGGGCCCTGTGAGGAGGGACACTGCCCTTGAGATACAGAGGAGACTTTGAGATAAATACAGTCAATTCTCAATATCTGGGGATTTCATATTCGTGAATTTGGTGCTGAAATTTTTTGTAACCCCAAATAATAAATACTTGGGGTGCTTTAGTGGTCATTCTTGGCCATGTGCAGAGTTGGGGAGATCTGAGTTATTCAACACTCAAATCACTAGCTGAGGTGCTCCACGGGGACTCTCCACCTTCTTTCTCAGCTCTCATACTGTAAACAAGTGCCTCATCTTCACACTTTTTTTTTTTTTTAAGGGTGATTTCACCTTTTAAAATGGTCATGCCAAGCAGTGAAGTCCTGTCTTGTGATCCTAACGTCAGGAAGACTGATGCAGCTTTGAGAGGGTGTTAGATCAGCTTCTTTTCAGGCATGAGCTACACTGCTGTCAGCCTTGAGTCACTATTAGCACAGTTAAGATACTCAACAGTATCTATGAATAAGGCGTCTTTAAACAGAAACACACATACAGCAGGGTTATACATTGGCCAGTTGATGAACATCTTGTGACCAGAGATTTGTAAGAACTTCAGGTTGTATTTCCCCAGGAGCAGTGGTTCAGCATTCATGCGTTCAGTGTTTGTGTCTACTTAATAGAACATAATGACCAATCGAAAAGAACAAGAATCAAGGGTAACTTGCCAATGTTTGCAGAGTTCATATTTTAACTAAAGCCCTTTTCACCCTAAGGCTCATACTCTTCACCTCCAGAACACTTCTTAGCTGTATAATCTTGGGCAAATAACTTACCTTTTTAAAGTCTCAGATTCCTACTCTGTAGTAACGTCTATCTCATCGAGTTATTCAATGAGATTTAAAGAGATACTACAGGAAATATGCTTTATAGGCACCATGTGAAAGTTTTCTGGGTATGTTGTAGTTGGAAGCTCTCACTTGTATCCATGGATGGCACTGCAAACAGGTCCATACACAGTGGTTGTTGGTATTTATACACTAGACTATTTTTTGAGGACCACCCCAGCCGACAATGTTCCAGAAAACTGCCATTGAAAACCAAATATAGCTGGCTGGGCTCAGATAAGAAAGAACCTACAGCAGTACCTTTTCAACATGTATCCTAAAACCACTTTTGTTAATGGAAGAGAAAACACTGTCTGGGATAAAATGAGCTTCCCTTTTATTTCTATTCTCCTTTTCTAATAAGAGAGATCACTAAATTAATGTGTTCCCTCCAACCCTCCAATTATCTTTTAAAAAGTTTTCTTAGTAGCTGAGCTCCTTTATGCCAGGTTTCATGCTGAGGTTTGTAGAGCTGCAATATAAATAAATCTCTTTGAAAAGGTGCTTGCAACAGAACTTTTAAAAACGTCACCTGTAAGCATTGAGGCACTCCATAAATACTGCCGTGATCATTCGAGTATAGCCATGCAGCAGCCGGAAGGGTTATTTTGAGATTGCTTGCTGGGTGATATTTTGTACATGGGGCCAAATGCCTTTCTTCTCAGGATTACATACTGATCCTTGCTATGCTATGCTATGCTAAGTCACTTCAGTCGTGTCTGACTCTGTATGACCCCATAGACGGTAGCCTACCAGGCTCCCCCGTCCCTGGTATTCTCCAGGCAAGAACACTGGAGTGGGTTGCCATTTCCTTCTCCAATGTATGAAAGTGAAAAGTGAAGGTGAAGTCGCTCGGTCATGTCCGACTCTTAGCGCCCCCATGGACTGCAGCCTTGACCAGGCTCCTCCGTCCATGGGATTTTCCAGGCAAGAGTACTGGAGTGGGGTGCCATTGCCTTCTCCAATACTAATCCTTACCCTTCTACAAAGCACGGCTGGGGCTGCACCATCTCCTTTGCAAGGGAGTGCCCACAGACCATCTGCAGTCTCTTTCAGTATAATTAATTAGAGGGGATCAGGCCTGATGGGCGGCCACTGTGTGTGACTCAAGACTCTCAGTTGTGCGGCCACCAGATGAAGATTCTTGTTGCTCAGGATCCTTAGGTGGCTGACACTGTCATTAGTACAAAAAGATGTAGAAGAGGCAGGAAAGACACAGCGTAGGAATTCCCCAGAGAACTTGATATCCTCTGATTGTTTATTTCCATCTTCAGTTCAGAGGGTGCCTTTGGGCCCTTGGGCTTCCCTATTCCCTGGAGAGCTTTCTATTTTCTTTCAGTTGCTATGACTCACCGTTGGAGGAGTGGCTTGCATTTAGCAGCTCCACTAAAATCAGCCCATGGATTGTGCCAATTGGTAGGCATGGCATATTAACCTGGATCTAGAAACCAGGACAGCCTAAAAGAATTTGACCAAGTCCTAGAGGTGTAGGGCTTGCATCTCTGCCCCTGAGATTCCCCAAGAAGGGAACATCTGAGCGATCAAGCATATCTGCTGTCAGGTAGCTGCCAAGTCAGGTGCAGTGGCTGGGGAGTGAGGCTGATTGCCTGAGGAAGCTCTTATCTGGCTTCCTGAGAATTTGTCCAGTCCACATTGTGGGCAGAGAGATGTCTTCCTATCAAGGGAACTCATTCTGGCTGGATTGTATGATCATTTTAGGTTTAACTTTTTAAGAAATTGACCGTCTGTATTCCAAAGGGGTGGTACCATTTTACACCCCACTAGCTGTATCTGTGGAGAAGGAAATGGCAGCCCACTCCAGTGTTCTTGCCTGGAGAATCCCAGGGACGGCGGAGCCTGGTGGGCTGCCGTCTATGGGGTCGCACAGAGTCGGACACGACTGAAGCGACTTAGCAGCAGCTGTATCTGAGACTTCCCATTTCTGCACATCCTCATAGACGCTTGGTATTATCATTTTATTATAGCCATTCTGGTGGGCATCACCTGGGCTCTCATTGTGTTTTTGACTTGCCTTTCCCTTATGACTCATGATGTTGAATATCTTTTCATGTGCTTATGGCCATTTACATAGTTCTTGGGTGAAATGCCTGTGAATATCTTTTGCTGACTTTTTGATTGGATAATTTATCTTTGCAAGAATTCTGGGTATATTCTAGATGGATATGTGTTTTGCAAATATTTCCTCCCACTCTGATACTTGTCTTCCCAATTTTTTTAATACTTTTTGAACTCCACAAGTTTAAGATTTGATAAGGTCAAGTTTGTCCGCCTTTTTCTCTTTTGGACCATGGTTCTGGTGTGGTCGCTGAGAAATTTTGGCTTTGCCTAAGGCCTCAAAGATTCTGCCCTGTGTATTCTTCAAAAGTGTGTATGTTTTGGCTCTCACACCTGAGCCTCTCCATTGTGACCTAGGTCTCTGTGACCCATTTTGTGTTAAATGGTGTGTGCGCAGGGGGCAGGAGGTGTGTAAGTTCACCATTTGCGTGCGGATGTCTAAATGTCCCAGCACTGTTTGCTGAACAGAAGGATGGCTCTGGCTTTTGACCGCACTTCCGCTTTCCCCCACAGATCTGCAAGACCCCCGAGCCCAAAGCAGCCTCCTACTGCAGCCCTTCAGTGCCCGTGCACTTCAATATCCAGCAGGACTGTGGCCACTTTGTCGCCTCCGTGCCCTCCAGCATGCTCACCTCTCCTGACGCACACAAGGACCCTCTGTCTGCCCTGCCCTCGCATCCCCCCACCCAGGAGCAGGACTGCGTGGTGGTCATCACTCGGGAGGTGCCCCACCAAACCGCCTCGGACTTTGTGCGGGACTTGGCCGCCAGCCACCAGTCTGAGCCCGAGGTTTACGAGCGGCGGGTGTGCTTCCTGCTCCTGCAGCTCTGCAACGGGCTGGAGCACCTGAAGGAGCATGGGATCATCCACCGAGACCTGTGCCTAGAGAACCTGCTGCTGGTGCACTGCGCCCCCCAGGCCTCCCCTGAGCCCTCCCCCGCTGCCTCCGTCCCTCCCACCACCACATCCCCTGCCCCTGTGGCTACCCCCTCCTCTGGCCCCTCAGCCACCGTCCCTACCAGCGTCACCCCCATCCCTCCAGCCGCCCCCGCCTTTCAAGGAGGGTCCAGTGAGAAACACTTGCCCCGGCTTATCATCAGCAACTTCTTGAAGGCCAAGCAGAAACCGGGTGGTACCACCAACCTGCAGCAGAAGAAGAGCCAGGCACGCCTAGCCCCCGAGATCGTTTCTGCCTCCCAGTACCGCAAGTTCGACGAATTCCAAACGGGCATCCTCATCTACGAGCTGCTCCACCAGCCCAACCCATTCGAGGTGCGGGCGCAGCTCCGGGAGCAGGACTACCGGCAGGAGGATTTGCCCCCGCTGCCCGCGCTGTCCCTCTACTCACCGGGCCTGCAGCGGCTCGCCCACCTGCTGCTGGAGGCCGACCCCATCAAGCGCATCCGCATCGGCGAAGCCAAGCGCGTGCTGCAGTGCCTGCTGTGGGGGCCCCGCCGCGAGCTGGTGGAGCCGCCGGGCACCTCGGAGGAGGCGCTGTGCGCCACGCTGCACAACTGGATCGACATGAAGCGAGCCCTGATGATGATGAAGTTCGCCGAGAAGGCGGTGGACCGCCGGCGCGGGGTGGAGCTGGAGGACTGGCTCTGCTGCCAGTATCTGGCGTCCGCCGAGCCCGCAGCCCTCTTACAATCGCTGAAGCTCCTACAGCTTCTGTGAGGCAGCTCCCGGCCCCCTCCTCTGGGCCGGACCCCCATCCTACCCGCTTCCCCGTGCCCTGCCTTGCCTTGGAAACATCCGTGTCTCTTGGGAAATGGTACAAATGACTGTCGTACTTGGATGTAATATATATATATATATAAGATATAAATATGAAAGACTGGATGTCATTGCCCACCGTGGTCTAGCCTCCTTTTCTCCTGTAGTCTTGCAGTTTCCTCTGCAATTATGTACATTTCTAGCTTCTTGCAAGGTCATGAGGACAGTGCTGCCCGCAGAATGAAGCCTGGACTCTGGTCTCACTACCCCATTAGGGGGTCTCTTTACCTTCTTGTCAAGTGGCTATTTAAAAAAAAAAAGAACCCTCCATTTTTAATTAAAATTGCTGGTTGAGTCGTGAGCAAAGCTCTTTTATCCCCAAGTGCGTTAATACCTTTGGTGGGTAAAATCGTTTTAAGCCCTTGAAACAGTGGCTTCAAGACCACTTGAACTGTCCCTGTTCTTCCACTTCTCGTCAGAAGGAGCATCAGGCCACAAGAGCCCAGGCATGTGGGGACCAGTTCATCTTCCCTGCTTCTCTCTCAACCTAACAGCCTCTTAGGAAGAAGCCAGACACAGCTGGTGTGATCCCAGAGTTTCAGAATTTAATCCCACTGCTCGAAATCCATTTCCAGTTTGCTAAAGCTGGTTATCATTTGTATCAGAAGCCTGGCTGAAAGCAGAAGCCACCCCAGATGGTTCAAATGAAAAGAACTTAGCGGGGGACCACTTAGAGGGTTGTGGGCAGGATTAAGAGAAAAACAATGGATGGTGAAACAAAAAGCAAGGGCTGGAGTGGGGAGGGTTCACACAATCTGTTCCCCACCTGTCATCCCCAGGCCAAGACCAGTGAGACGCCAGAGAGCAAGGGGGCCTGGGTGATACAGCCGGCAAGACTGACTTCCCTGGCAGGGTTGGGAAGAAAGGGTGGAGTGCCGGGTGGGAAACAGCCCACTGTTAATGCTGTCCTAAATAAGAGCAGTGCAAGAACTCAAAAGTGTTTCCGCTTTCAGACCACTCACCCACCTGCTGGTCAAAGCTCCTTTGGGTTTCCATTTTTTAAAACTCATTCAGTTGACACGTTTATTGGCACCTACTAGAGTCAGCATTTGTTACCATGCCTTTAAAAAGTGCTTCAAAGAAAATTCAGAAGCAGCAGATCTTTCTTCCTCAAAACTAGACACAGAAAAAAATCAATAAACACCCATTTGAAGGGAAATAGCCTAAGAGCCTTGTATTGCTACCTAAAGGGTAATCTTTGAAGTTGTGAACAAATTTCTCAAACCTTGTTAACAATGGACAAGTTTAAAATAAATTCAAAGATCTTCATGGATGTCCTAGGAATCTAGGAAAGTGGCCAGCAACCAGGATGGCAAAATCTCCCAGGTCCCCTTCTGCATATTTTTAAAATAATTGTATTGATTTATTATTGGCTGTGCTGGGTCTTCATTGCCATGAGGGCATTTCTCTAGTTGCGCTGAGTAGGGGCTACTCTCAAGTTAGTGTCATTGCAGTGACTTCCCTTGTTGCAGAGCTTGGGCTCTAGGGTGCATGGGCTCGGTAGTTGGGGCTTCTGGGCTCTAGAGCACAGGCTCAGTAGTTGTGACGCACGGCCTAGTTGCTCCATGGCATGTGGGACCCTCCCGGACCAGGGATCGAACCCCTGCCTCTTGCATTGACCGGAGGATTCTTCACCACTGAGCCACCGGCAAGTGCTCCTTCCGCGTATTAATTTCACTCTTTTTGCAGCCATTCCAGCCTGGGACTCCAGGTAAACACAGCCACACTTCCAGGCATCTAAGGTGAACCCTGGGCCTTCGAGGCACATATGTCGTTTCAGTGGTTGCTTGAGCATTGAGGGAAAAACCGGCTAAAACCAGCTTCCAGCTATGTTTGTACAGAGAAAGAGTTTTGAACATGGAAATCATAATTCTCCGTAGGACCCATCTGTTTCAGAGGGTATTATTTTGTCAGTTGTTTCTTCCTGGGAATTTTCCAGGCAAACCCTCCACCCTCAGTTTGCTGTCTTTGCTTTCTTGTTCTTTCTCACATCAAATAAATAAACAATGGAGAGGGAGGAAGCAAATATTCTGCCAGGGGGAATGCAGCACTATTTGGAAATAACTGTCAGAAGAGGCACATTTTAAACCTCTGAATTAATTGCACCTTTTTTATATGCCACCCACTTCAGGGGAAAAAAAAAAAAAAAAACACTGAGATGGTAGAAAAGATTTTCAGAACTAAAATGAACCCCAGAGTAAAGGTGGAAAGAGAAGGAACTATAGCAGGAAATTCTAATTAAGAAGAATGGTAGTGATCAAACAAGACTTACTTCTGAGCTTAGGTCCACCAACCTAAGAAAAGTAGAGAACAGCCGGGTGTTCTCCACTTTTGGGTAATTCTTTGGGTAATTTCAGGAGACAGTTCATCAGCAGGAACAAACTTGTCCTGATGCTTAATTTTAAAGGGATTTTGTCAGGGATTTCCTTAAGGCATTAAATAATGTTCCCAACAGCACACACACACACAAATTAAAAAGACATATTTTTTTAGATAGGGTGATTCCTTATATCCACCATTGGTGAAATCCACAGATGAACATTCAGGCCTTGTTTCATTGAGATGATTCTGCAGGGCCCTTGCCACTCACTCAGCTCCACGAATCAGCCTTTTCCATGAACGACAAGTCATGTGGCTACAAATATTGGGTTTGGCAAACAGCTTCAGGCACACAGAATTCCAAATACAGCTTTTTTTTGTTACCCCAACATATACCTGGGATGCATGACTTTACTTCACAGAAACGTCAAGCACCAAATAAATTTAAATCCAGAAACAGTTTCTTCCATAGGGGACCGAGGTTCAGAAAGAAGCAGCAACCTTTGTATGGTGACAGTCTTGGAACTGGCTATCTAATAGTCCTGTTATCTGTGAGTTCATCTCCTTTCTTCTTGGCTTTAGACCCAACTACTAGTATTTAAACCTTTAGGTTCTTTTCCCTCCAGTTCTGAATCAAGTCGCCCACATAGCCTTTCCACATTATACTTTGGGTTGTTAACGGGCTTTTCCCTTTCCCATGCCCAGATGTAGAATCGTTTTCTTCTCCTAAATTCTTTTCTGCAGGTATTACAAGGCAGGCGTCTAAATCATTGTATCCTTGCTGGAAGCAAGATAAGTACTTCAGGGAGGATTTATTTATGGTAGCACATGGCTCAGCTCTAAAAAGATGGGGCTCTGGGGAGCTGTAGTTACCACTCTGTGTGAGGCATCCTGATTTCCAAAGGCTTGGAGCTGGAGAAAGCCCTCTTGTGAGGCACACGTGTACACAGAACAATGACAAAGATTTTGAAGAAGGAAGACACACATTCCTTTAATGACTTCTCTGAAATGTGTTCTTTTAATATACCACCAGTCAAGGCAGCAGCCCTTTCCCACTCTGATGAGTGTCTATAAGTCTTTGAAGATCTAAGAGTAAGCTTATTAAGTCCCATTAAAGTAGTAGATTTATAATGTTAAATCTGCTTGGCATGTTTAATAGAGGATGAGGTAAATGGAATTGATTTATTAGAAACCAAAATTTAAACCAATTGCTGTCACTGCTAAAAATAAAAGGCAAGAATAAAACATCTGGGGCAAGTTCTACAGGATGAAAGTCTTGACAAATTACTCTTTCTTCCTCTTTTCCAATGCTAATTAACACAGTTAATGACACTCCAGGAGTCCTACTCCAGGTCAGAGGTGGTAAAGCATCCAGATTAATCCAAACACAATATCATTGATTGAGGAGGATCTGGGGTCATGGTCAGTTTGGAAACTTACTAGATCTTGGGTACTCAGTCTTCTTTTCTGGAGTCAGGAAAGCAAAGTCAAGTTTACTTGGGATCTTTCTGCATGCCACCCAGGCAGCTTTGTATTGAAGTATCCCAGTGGGATTTGAATATGTACGCTTTTCACATATCCTGAAGGCGGGATTCAAATCTTTCCAGACCCTTTACCAGAAATGATTACAGCTATTTCCTACAAAAATGCTGTCCTGAACACCGGATGTGATTAGATGACCAAAATGTTTATGTACAGTATTAGGACCTAAAGGTCATCCTTCAGGCTCCTGCCTTAGTACCTTATCAGGGATAATCAGGCACGGAGACAGGTTAAGGGAGCTGAGCATGGGAACTGAACTCTTCTAAGGGTGGCAGAGAAGGCAGGAAATGAGAAGACAAGATTCAGAAACAAACCATCTGTTTTCCCACTTGCCTGGATCCAGCCCCGAGGACTTCCCACAACCCCCCAAAAGATATTCTTGTGTCATAGTCCAACAGGGCTGCTAACAAAATACCATAAACTGAGTGGGTTATGACAACAGAAATTTGTTTCTCACAGTTACAGAAGCTGGTGAGTCCAAGATCGTGGTGCTGGCAGATTCATTTCTGATGAGAGCACACTCCGTAGTTCACAGATGGCCATATTTTCATTGTATCCTCACAGGGCAGAAAGGGCAAGGGAGCTCTGTTTTATAAAAAACAGACCACTAGTCCCATTCATGAGGGCCCCAACCTCATGACCTTAGCACCTCCCAAATGCCCCACCACCTAATATTACCATCACATTGGGGATTGAGTTTCAATGTATGGATTTGGGGGAGGGGCAGTGGGAGGTACACAAACATTCAGTCTACGGCATCACTTGTCAGACCTTTACTGGAGTCAAACAGTCACTACTATGTTCTTAAAGAGCTCCAGCTATGCAGAAGCTATAGAACTTCAGGTTGTGTACATTTCAACTTCCGAGTTTATAGCAAATTCCTTTAAAAAAAAAACTGAAAGACTAAGAATTGTGCCCTTAATGTATGACCTTTCTTTATTGACCATTCCCATCACTAGTATGATTTTTCAGCTTTCCTAGGGGGCTTCCCTGGTGGCTCAGACGGTGAAGAATCCACCTGCAAAGCAGGAGACCTGGTTTCAATCCCTGGGTCGGGAAAATCCCCTGGAGGAAGGCATGGCAACCCACTCCAGTATTCTTGCCTGGAGAATCCCCATGGATAGAGGAGTCTGGTGGGCTACAGTCCATGGGGTCACAAAGAATCTGACATGACTGGGAGACTAAGCACAAAGGAGTAGCTGAGCTTGCCTTCTCCTCTACCCCTCAGTCTTACTGGTTTTATTTATTTGGGAAATGTAAAAACATAACATGGCACCAAAGCCCAAACTATTCAAAAAGAGATACTCAGAGAAGTATCACCCCCCCCCCCAGCCCCGTCTCTCCATCCTTTCTAACCTGCTCCCGCCCATCTGTTGCAGTCCCCAAACTCCATGATCTCTTCTTTAGCCTTCCTGTGTGCCATGAACACAGATGCACAGAGGCAAATATATTTCTTTTGTCTCATACATAAGTTAGTAGACTGGCGATAAAAGAGTACTTCCCTTTTCTCTCTTAGCACTGTGTTTACAGAAGCTTGCTTTGTTTTATGAAAATGTTTGAAGTTTTACTAATCATGATATTTACAGACACATATTCAACAGATGTTTATGTCTTCACACTGTAGGTAATACTTGCATTCCCAGACTGATAGAAACTTCTTAGGGTCTTTCAAGGATTCCCAGTCCTCGGCTTCATTGTTGTTGTCGTTTAGTCTCTAAGTTCTGTCTGACTCTTTTGTGACCTTATGGATGGTAGCTCACCAGGCTCCTCTGTCCATGGGATTTCCCAGGCAAGAACACTAGAGTGGTTTGCCATTTCCTTCTCCAGGGGATCTTCCAACCCAGGGACTGAACTCTCATCTCCTGCTTGGCAAGCAGATTCTTTACCCTTGAGGCACCAGGAAGTCCCCCAGAAGCTTTCTTAAAGTGGGGAGGCAACTTGATCTCTCACTCGATTCAGAGAATTGACAGGGTTTCATTACCTTCTACCCAAGTATTTAAAAGCATCATTTGCACAGCTAGAAGAGTGTTCATCCCCCAGAGTTTTAATGATCTCTTAGGACTATAGCTCCTCAGTTCAACTGATTTCATTTCCATGGCGAGATATGAACTGTTTTTAGTCTCAGATAGAAATCCTGAGGTTTGCCCCAAACCACCTGCAGTCAGCAGACCCCTAAGTTTAATGATGAATTTTATCCTTCACCCTCACTCCTCTGTGGAGTGGTACTGCTGGTTCTTGCGCTTAGAACCCAACACTTCTTTGATAAGCTCTGCCTTGAGCCCTTATCTGACATAGCCAGGTCTCAGAGGAGAACACTCCCGGGATGATCTTCCAGAAAGAGTGTTCAAGGAGGGAAAAGATGGTGCTGCTCTGTGGCTTGGACTTTCCGTGGTTTTCCCTGACAGTAGACAGTGCCATGTAAGCAACAAGAACTCCACTCGTGGAAATTGTTTGTAGAACTTAGAGTTAATGCTTCAACAAAAGGAGCCTGATACTATTGGTCTTGATTGAGTTCAGAATGAGTCGTTTCAAGTACCTGATTGAATATGGACAGAATGAAGGGTTTTGCTGGCTGTTTGTCCAGTTGAACAGCTCCACATGGAGACAAGAAATGGGAGAGAGAAGCTGGGGGTGGGGAGCTGTGTTTCCAGTGCAGAAGACACACAAGGGCACAGAGCAGAGAGCACCTTCTTGACCAGTGCCAATCATACCCTGGCAGCTGGAGCTGGCAGCCTCCCCTCAGCTATGAATCACATGTTTGTTTGCAGCCCTCATCCTGCAGAAGGCCCCGAGCCAGCTGCTGGGCCCTGCCTAATCCCTGATCGCCGGGCAGCGTCCCCTCTTTTCAACTCTGAAAAGACAACAGACCATCAGAGAAAGTATTGGAATGAAGAAAACCAAGGGCATTGTGATGTGGAGGTTGCTGTCCCTTGGGTAGGAAAAGCATTGCTGAGCAAATCCAGTTCACAAGTGCTCCCACAAAGGGGCTTTCCCTAGGAGTTCTTCTCCGGGAGCAGTTTGCTGGAGAGTAGGGATTATCACCTTCTAGGGGACAAACCCTGGAAGGTCTGGAATTTCTCTTCTGTAGTACCTCCAACACCACCATGAAGGGAAAGAAAGGCTGAAGAAAAGCAGTGCTTAATATCCCTGGAGTAATGCTGTGAAGAGCAGACCACAAGCCCTGGGAACGCTACCCCGGGGCTCTGTTTGCTATCAGTATGTCTGTAAGTGGACACCATGAGGCTTAGTGAACAGAAACTGGGCAAGTAATCCAGGTTCTTTGTCCAGCTTTCACTCACACACCTCTGTGGTCTGAACACTGAGAAAGGAATGCCTTCATCCAGGCAACCTTTCACTCATGGACTCTCTGGGTTGTATAAACAGAAGTCTCTAGGTTGCTGTCTAAAGAAAATATTGGAAAAGTATGAGTGACATAATAATAGTCTCTTTGTTTACCTGATTTCACTCTTCCAAAAGGCTTCAAGTCCTGGTGTTTGAAATATCATTTTGCTTTGGTACAACACTCATCTGATAAATGTAGGAATCAAGACAGGAAATCTACATAGTAAGAGGGGATCAAGGTCTGCAAGAGATCTCTAGTCTTTCCCATTCTACTGTTTTCCTCTATTTCTTTGCATTGATCACTGAGGAAGGCTTTTTTATCTCTCCTTGCTATTCTTTGGAACTCTGCATTCCATCTTGTCCCATCACTTCATGACAAATAGATGGGGAAACAATGGAAACAGTGAGAGACTTTATTTTGGGGGGCTTCAAAATCATTGCAGATGGTGACTGCAGCCATGAAATTAAAAGATGCTTGCTCCTTGGAAGAAAAGCGATGATCAACCTAGACAGCATATTAAAAAGCAGAGACATTACTTTGCCAACAAAGGTCTGTCTAGACAAAGCTTTGGTTTTCCCGGTAGTCATGTATGGATGTGAGAGTTGGACTATAAAGAAAGCTGGGCATCAAAGAACTGATGTTTTTGAACTGAGTGTTGGAGAAGACTCTTGAGAGTCTCTTGGACTGCAAGGAGATCCAACCAGTCCATCCTAAAGGAAATCAGTCCTGAATATTCATTGGAAAGACTGATGCTGAAGCTGAAACTTCATACTTTGGCTACCTGATGTGAAGAACTGACTCATTTGAAAAGACCCTGATGCTGGGAATGACTCAAGGCGCGGGGAGAAGGGGACGACAGAGGATGAAATGGTTGGATTGCATCACCGACTCAATAGACATGAGTTTGAGTCAGCTCTGGGAGTTGGTGATGGACAGGGAATCCTGGTGTGCTGGAGTCTGTGGGGTCGCAAAAAGTTGGACACGACTGAGCAACTGAACTGAACCGAAGGTCTGGAAATGTGAATTAATAGGTGAAATGTAAAGCAGGACTGGGATCTAGACTGCATAACTTCCATCTCCACCCAGCGTCATTGTGTGGTCACAAATTTCCTGGGGATCCATCAGCACCCTGGTTGTCCTTCAACATTCAGCTCAAGCCTTATCCCACCCATGAAAGCTAGCTTCCATCCCACCTCTGCCCTCACTCCATCTGGAGATCACCCTTGACCCTGTATTCTTGACTCATTCCTGGCTCCTTCTTGGAGAGGCGGGTCCTATTTTTATCTCACTATAATAAGAATGATGATGGAGTGTATTCATTGTCACTAAGTAGACCCTGAGCCCCCGAGAACATCGATCATGTCTCAAATGACCCCAGTCCCTTATAGTGTACACAGTCAGTGCTTAACCAATGTGTTGATGGTATGGAGGACAATGCATGGTTTGCAGTGGGTGATTGGGACCGCTGCTTATGACAAACGATGCCCTACTCATCATCCAAGGCCGTACAGCTGCCAAAGCACCTTCACAAGTCTTGTTGCATGCCAGCGCTTGCAGGTGGTTCAGGACCTCCAAGGTCAAAGCACAGAGAGCTTAGAGAGACTAAGTGACCTGCCATAGAGTCCTTATGGCTGAGGAGTGACAGCACCCAGGCTGGAGCCACGTCTTCTGTGGCCAAACCCAGCATTCTCTCACCCACGTTCCTGAAAAATAGCCCACCTCAATTCACACAGGGACCCCCAAAGCCTCTGTCTTTTACACCTAAGGGTGTCTCTGTTTTTCCACTTCAACAGTGCCTATAGTGAGCTCCACAACTAATATCCAAAATTGAATTCAAAGGAACGTTTTACAGTTTCTCAGGCATGTCGTGCCAACACTATCTGTCCCTCTAAAATGTGTAGGAATGCGGTGGGCTGTAACAGATGCACACAAGTTTTGTGAGTACTGTTTTCCATTGAATTACCTTAGATGCACTCCCAGGATGACAGCACCCCCAGAGGAAGAGCATTCTGTCTCCTCAACCCTGTGCTCAGCCCTGACTGGTTGGCACGCTCTAACCCCTCCCCTGCACTGAGGCCGGGGCAGGAGTGGGGAGAGGGGGTCACGTGGGGAATGTCCCAGGCAGATACTCTCATTGAAATGACTGTGACTCCACAGTCCCTCTCCCGAGGTGTCTTCCTCCCTCAGGCTTGTCAGCCTGGCACCCAGCCCCAGGCAGGACAACTGGTCAGAGAGAGCAGTGTGGTTTCTCAGCGAGATGGCTCCAAACACCAAATTGTATCTCCTGCCCCGAACCAAGGCTCCATGGGCAGAAAGGAAGCACACGTTTCACACTGCTCAAGCTGCTTATTGTTCACCTTGCATTGGGAGATTTCAAGGCTGACTCTGAATGTCACTGAGATGCCAGCTAGATGGCACAGGTGTCTAACGTGGCTGTCCCAATATGCCCGGCACTGAACCTCTGAAATGGGACTCAGCCTAGGTGAGTCAGGGCTGCAAGGCTGGACACAGGACATCTTAGCAGGACTCCAGGCAGTGCATTCACCGAGTTCCTTGCAATAAAGAATTTCATGGGACTTGGGTGTGGGGTGCATTGTTCTTCAACGCTTAGGGAAAATGTAGGATGAAATTTAGTGAGAACCACCTGAATTCGAACCTCATTCCATAGTTCATCAGGCACTCTATCTATCAGATCTAGGCCCTTAAATCTATTTCTCACTTCCTTATAATCATAAGGGATTTGATTTAGGTCATACCTGAATGGTCTAGTGGTTTTCCCTACTTTCTTCAATTTGAGTCTGAATTTGGCAATAAGGAGTTCATGGTCTGAGCCACAGTCGGCTCCTGGTCTTGTTTTTGCTGTCTAGAGCTTCTCCACCTTTGGCTGCAAAGAATATAATCGATCTGATTTCGGTGTTGACCATCTGGTGATGTCCATGTATAGAGTCTTCTCTTGTGTTGTTGGAAGAGGGTATTTGCTATGACCAGTGCATTTTCTTGGCAAAACTCTATTAGTCTTTGCCCTGCTTCATTCCGTATTCCAAGGCCGAATTTGCCTGTTACCCCAGGTGTTTCTTGAGTTCCTACTTTTGCATTCCAGTCCCCTATAATGAAAAGGACATTTTTTTTGGGTGTTAGTTCTAAAAGGTCTTGTAGGTCTTCATACAATCGTTCAATTTCAGCTTCTTCAGCATTATTGGTTGGGGCATAGACTTGGATTACTGTGACATTGAATGGTTTGCCTTGGAAACGAACAGAGATCATTCTGTCATTTTTGAGATTGCATCCAAGTACTGCATTTCGGACTCTTTTGTTGACCATGATAGCCACTCCATTTCTTCTGAGGGATTCCTGCCCGCAGTAGTAGATATAATGGTCATCTGAGTTAAATTCACCCATTCCAGTCCATTTCAGTTCGCTGATTCCTAGAATGTTGACATTCACTCTTGCCATCTCTTGTTTGACCACTTCCAATTTGCCTTGATTCATGGACCTGACATCCCAGGTTCCTATGCAATATTGCTCTTTACAGCATTGGACCTTGCTTCTAACACCAGACACATCACAGCTGGGCATTCTTTTTGCTTTGGCTCCATTCCTTAATTCTTTCTGGAGTAATTTCTCCACTGATCTCCAGTAGCATATTGGGCCCCTACTGACCTGGGGAGTTTCTCTTTCAGTATCCTATCATTTTGCCTTTTCATACTGTTCTTGGGGTTCTCAAGGCAAGAATACTGAAGTGGTTTGCCATTCCCTTCTCCAGCGGACCACATCCTGTCAGATCTCTCCACCATGACCCGCTCATCCTGGGTTGTCCCACGGGCATGGCTTAGTTTCATTGAGTTAGACAAGGCTGTGGTCCTAGTGTGATTAGATTGACTAGTTTTCTGTGAGTATGGTTTCAGTGTGTTTGCCCTCTGATGCCCTCTTGTAACACCTACCGTCTTACTTGGGTTTCTCTTACCTTGGATGTGGGGTATCTCTTCATGGCTGCTCCAGCAAAGCACAGCCATCACACCTTACCTTGGACAAGGGTCTCTCCTCACCGCTGCCCTTCCTGACCTTCAACGTGGGATAGCTCCTCTAGGCCCTCCTGTGCCTGCGCAGCCATGGCTCCCTGGACGTGGGGTTGATCCTCCTGGCCACCGCCCCTGGCCTCAGGTGTGGGATTGCTCCTCCCGGCTGCTGCCCTTGTCCTTACAAATAGCTGTGAAAAGAAGAGAAGCGAAAAGCAAAGGAGAAAAGGAAAGATATAAGCATCTGAATGCAGAGTTCCAAAGAATAGCATGAAGAGATAAGAAAGCCTTCTTCAGCGATCAATGCAAAGAAATAGAGGAAAATAACAGAATGGGAAAGGCTAGGGATCTCTTCAAGAAAATCAGAGATACCAAAGGAACATTTCATGCAAAAATGGGCTCGATACAGGACAGAAATGGTATGGTTCTAACAGAAGCAGAAGATATTAAGAAGAGGTGGCAAGAATACACAGAAGAACTGTACAAAAAAGAGCTTCATGACCCAGATAATCAAGATGGTGTAATCACTCACCTAGAGCCAGACATCTTGGAATGTGAAGTCAAGTGGGCCTTAGAAAGCATCATTACAAACAAAGCTAGTGGAGATGATGGAATTCCAGTTGAGCTATTTCAAATCCTGAAAGATGATGCTGTGAAAGTGCTACACTCAATATGCCAGCAAATTTGGAAAACTCAGCAGTGGCCACAAGATTGGAAAAGGTCAGTTTTCATCCCAATCCCAAAGAAAGGCAATGCCAAAGAATGCTCAAACTACCACACAATTGCACTCATCTGACACGCTAGTAAAGTAATGCTCAAAATTCTCCAAGCCAGGCTTCAGCAATATGTGAACCGTGAACTTCCTGATGTTTTAGAAAAGGCAGAGGAACCAGAGATCAAATTGCCAACATCCGCTGGATCATGGAAAAAGCAAGAGAGTTCCAGAAAAACATCTATTTCTGCTTTATTGACTATGCCAAAGCCTTTGACTGTGTGGATCACAAGAAACTGTGGAAAATTCTGGAAGAGATGGGAATACCAGACCACCTGACCTGCCTCTTGAGAAATCTGTATGCAGGTCAGGAAGCAACAGTTAGAACTGGACATGGAACAACAGACTGGTTCCAAATAGGAAAAGGAGTACGTCAAGCCTGTATATTGTCACCCTGTTTATTTAACTTATATGCAGAGTACATCATGAGAAACGCTGGACTGGAAGAAACACAAGTTGGAATCAAGATTGCCGGGAGAAATATCAATAACCTCAGATATGCAGATGACACCACCCTTATGGCAGAAAGTGAAGAGAAACTAAAAAGCCTCTTGATGAAAGTGAGAGTGGAGAGTGAAAAGTTGGCTTAAAGCTCAACATTCAGAAAATGAAGATCATGGCATCTGGTCCCATCACTTCATGGGAAATAGATGGGGAAACAGTGGAAACAGTGTCAGACTTTATTTTTCTGGGCTCCAAAATCACTGCAGATGGTGACTGCAGCCATGAAATGAAAAGACGCTTACTCCTTGGAAGGAAAGTTATGACCAACCTAGATAGCATATTCAAAAGCAGAGACATTACTTTGCCAACAAAGGTTCGTCTAGTCAAGGCTATGGTTTTTCCAGTGGTCATGTATGGATGTGAGAGCTGGACTGTGAAGAAGGCTGAGCACTGAAGAATTGATGCTTTTGCAGTGTGGTGTTGGAGAAGACTCTTGAGAGTCCCTTGGACTGCAAGGAGATCCAACCAGTCCATTCTGAAGGAGATCAGCCCTGGGATTTCTTTGAAAGGAATGATGCTAAAGCTGAAACTCCAGAACTTTGGCCACTTCATGGGAAGAGTTGACTCACTGGAAAAGACCCTGATGCTGGGAGAGACTGGGGGCAGGAGGAGAAGGGGACGACAGAGGATGAGATGGCTGGATGGCATCACTGATTTGATGGACGTGAGTCTGAGTGACCTCCGGGAGTTGGTGATGGACAGGGAGGCCTGGCGTGTTGTGCTTCATGGGGTCGCAAAGAGTCGGACACGACTGAGAGACTGATCTGATCTGATCTGACCCGAATTCGTAAGTGTACATAAGTTTACAAATCATTTGTTTGTGGTAGTTCTATTTTTAGTTCTTAAAGGAACTTCCATACTGTTTTCAGAGTGGTTGAACAAATTTATGGATTCCAAGAGGGGGAAGAGGTAGGATGGACTGGGAGATTGGATTGGCATATATACACCACCATGTATAAAGCAAATAGCTAATGAGAACCTACTGTATAGCCAGGGCTGACTAATGAGAACCTCATGTATTGCACAGGGAACTCTACTCAATGCTCTGTGGTGACGTAAATGGCAAGGAAAAGCAAGGAAGAAAGGATGTATGTATACATATAGCTGATTCACTTTGCTATATAGCAGGAACACAACTGTAAATCAATTATGTATGCATGCATGTGTGCTAGGTCACTTCAGTTGTGTTCAACTCTTTGTAACCGTATGGACTGTAGCTTGCCAGGCTCTTCTGTCTGTGAGATTCTCCAGGCAAGAATACTGGAGTGGGTTGCCATTTCCTTCTCCAGGGGATCTTCCTGATCCAGGGATCAAACACACATCTCCTTTGCATCTCTCCATTGCAGAGAGGTTCTTTACCACTAGAGTCACTTGGGGATCCCTATAGAACAACTATACTCCAATTAAAAATAAAAGTTTATCAATGATTTTTTTTTTTTAAGGAATACACTTGAGCAAAAATTTCCGTGATGTAGTGTTCTGTTCAGGTTTCCCCAAAGTTGGACCAGCTTTAAGACATACTCTATTTCTTGGCAATGGCCCAAGGGTACCTTCCTTTTGAGTTGCTTCTCAGTGTGATGTTCTTAGAACAGGAATTCAGTTTTCCAAAACAATCTCTCAGTCTTTCTGGGAAAAAGACTCCATAAACCTCATGAACCTAGCCTGCTCACAAACCTTGCCTGGCATCCCTAACAGCTAAGCTCAGTGGAGTTCAGATCTCTGCCTAGGTTTCTGTTCATTTCTGGTCAGAAAGGTCTGTGAGTTCAATTCTCAGCAGATTATTTCATCGGTCTTAATAAGGGCATGTCAGGGCTCTGGCAGGAAGAATCTGGTTTCAGAAGCAACTTTCCTTTGAAAGTGCCAGGGTAATCGCTTCTACCCAAACCCATGAGGATCGCATTGCAGGAAGCGAAAATGTGATAGCATGACATCTTGGCAGACAGGCTTCTTTCCTCTCCCCGCAAAGCCTCAAGACAAATAGCTCTCAGGGAGGGGGTATGGGGGAGTGATGTCTACATCAGACGCTGCTTGTCACTCGGTGGGTCTCCCAGATGGGGAAGTGTTTGCTTTGGCTGAGAATGACTATCTTCTCTGCATCCGGAGTCAGAGGCTGACTGCAAGACACTCTTTCTGGCTGTAGCTGGGTGGATCGTGGGTGCCATGTCTTTCCCTAGCTCCCCTTACCCAGAAAGGTCAGAGGAAGTTAAGACAATACAAAGGACCTAACAAGAACTGAAGATCTCCAAAGTGGGCAGAGGCTCCCAGGTGTGCCATTTTAAAGATCATAAAACCTCTGAGTTGATAATATCCAGCTCTTGGCAAAATCTAGGATCTTGCAGGGTGCTAAAATTTGATTTTTTTTTTTTTTTTCCAAAGAACACATAGAGGCTTCCCTGGTAGCTTAGTGGTAAAGAATCCACCTGCCCACACAGGAGACCTGGGTTCTAGCCCTGATCTGGGAAGATCCCAGATGCCACAGAGCCACTAAGCCCATGTGCCACAACTATTGAGCCTGTGCTCTGGAGCCTGGGAACCACACCCACTGAGTCCACAGGCTGCAACTACCAAAGCCTGCGTGCCCCAGAGCCTGTGCTCTGCAATAAGAGAAGCCACCGCAACAAGAGAAACCCACATCCTGCAACCAAGAGGAGCCCCCACTTGTGGCAACTAGAGAAAAGCCCATGAAGCAAAGGAGACCCAGCACAGCCCAAAATAAATTCATATATATATGAATGCACAAGGGGTAGAAATACATCCATCTCCTATTTAACTCACCCTTGCATCCATAGATCTCCTCAGAAAATTTGTCTGCATTAAAAAAAGTCAATGAGGAACTTCCCTGGCAGATCAGTGGTTAGGACTCTTTGCTTCCACTGCAGGGGACACCGCTCCAATCCCTGGCTGGGGAACTAAGATCCAGCATGGTGTGCAAAGTGACCCCCCTCAAAACAAGTCAACGAAGCACGAGACCTACCTGCCACAGTCCTGGGTGGGAAGTCACTTTTTCTCTCTGTCAATTGCTGAGCTGTAATGGGATCTCCATTGGATGCCCTGAGCTTAAGTAATGTCCTCAAGTCATTGCTTTTTTGATTGATAAAAATGTATGGCACTGTTTAGCTACTAAAATTTATGATAATCTCAGAAAGTTCCCCAAAGTCACTTTTAAATCCAGGTGAGATGCCCACTCACTTATCCAGCATTCTTATAAGGAACAGGGTAGCCTTTGGGGCAGGGGGAGGAGGCGGTGGGAAACAGAGTTCAAAGACGTGACCATGTCCTATAACTTTTATCCCTGAGACTGATAGAAGCCAAGAAAGGATTATGGGCTTAGGCCAGGGATGATGAGGCAATGATGGCAAAAGAAGTTAGTACTGAGTCAGGGCTTGAAAAAAGTTATGGTCATTTTCTTAGAGCATTCAAAGGGCTGGAACTTGGATAATTGTGTATATAAAAACTTGTATAGCACTTAAAGTTTGCATACCTCTTTCAAGTACACCTTTTTAAAATCAGTAGTTTTCTAGGCACCTTGTCTTGCCGCTTCTTGTTCAGATTCTTCAAGGAGAATAACTTTGTCCTCCATATCTTTTGTGCATGTGTATATGCTCAGTCATGTCCCACTCTTTTTGACCTCGTGGACTGTACTCCACCAGGCTCCTCTGTCCATGGGATTCCCCAGGCAAGAATACCGGAGTAGGTGGCCACTCCCTCCTCCAAGGGATCTTCCTGATTCAGGGATGGAGCCTGAGTCTCCCACATCACTACATTTCCTATATCCTTCAAAACGTGACTCACAAGGAAGCAGCATCTGCATTCCTCAGAATTTGCTACAAATGCAGAATCTCACGCTCCACCCAGAACCTACTGAATCAGATACTGCATTTTAACAAGACTCCCACATCATCTGCATGTTAAAGTTTAGGAAGCGCTGCTGCACTCCTTTTAGCCCTTTAGATCCCCATTCTTGAAGCAAAATAATTATCATACAAGTGTTTTCCTTTTAAAAAACTTTATTAAAATATAATTCACATACCATGCTATTCACCCATGTATAGTGTACAGTTCAATGTGCGTGCAGGCTAAGTTGCTTCAGTCATGTCTGACTCTTTGCGACCCCCATGGACTATGGCCTGCCAGGCTCCTTGTCCATGGGGTTTCCCAGGCAATAATACTGGAGTGGGTTGCCATTCTCTCCTCCAGGGGATCTTCCTGACCCAGGCATCGAACCCATGTCTCCTGTCTGCTGCATTGGCAGGCGGGTTCTTTACCATGAGCGCCATCTGGGTAACTTTTAGTAAATTCATAATTTTGCAGCCATCACCACAATCAATTTTACAATGTTTTTATTATTCCATAAAGATACTCCTATAGGGCTTCCCTGTTAGCTCAGCTGGTAAAGAATCTGCCTGCAATGTGGGAGACTTGGGTTCTGTCCCTGGGTTGGAAAGATCCCCTGGAGAAGGGAAAGGCTACCCACTCCAGGATTCTGGCCTGGAGAATTCCATGGAGTATGTAGTCCATGGGGTCGCAAAGAGTCAGACATGACTGCGCCACTTTCACTTTCAAAGATATTCCCATGTTAGCCATCACTTCTGAAGCCCCTGTTCCACCCAGGGCTGGATAACTCCAAATCTACTTTCTCTCTTTATATTTGCAGTTTCTTAAAGCCTGGTTAAAACTACAGCTTTCTGGGGACTACCCTAGCGGTCCAGTTATGAAGATTTTACCTTCCAATGCAGGGAGTTCAGGTTAGATCCCTGGCAGGGGAACTAAGATCCCCCAAAACAAAGAACAGAAAAAAAAATACTGTGACAAATTCAATAAAGACTAAAAATGGCCCATACCAAAAAAATTTTTTAACTACAATTTTTCTGTTTCTCAAGCCCCACCTCACTATTAGTAATCACTTACAAATATATGTATTTTTAATAATCAATCCATTTAAAATCTTTTGGGGAAAAATTTAGCCCACAGGTTACCTTAGAAGATAATCTGTGATGTCTTTTCCAGTTTTCTGGTTCTCGGGAGGCTATTTCCCCTTAAATAAACAAATGATGACCTCGTCTGTTTGGTAAGTAGTCAAGGTTTCCGTCCTTTCACAGATGTTAGGAACTTTATTATTAGTGCAGGCCCAGCACGGTACCTGGACATTTAGCCTGGGAATTCACCAATTTATTTTTCCTGTCAAATTTTAACCATGATTCTTCCTTTAGACAGTCCAGTAGTATGTTGGGGTTTGTCTCCTTGGACAACTGGCTCACTTAACCGGAAAAGGGGCTGGAGATGACAACTGTCTTTAAATACCAGCCAAACTCAGCTGAGGACTGTGCAAAGGACAAGCCTTCCTGGCTTCTTGAACCACTCTCATCAGAGGGACACTGATGGGAAATCAGAATCTGGCTGTTTGGGGCTGGAGCCCTCCCGGCAGTTCATGGTCCTGGGGTAACATTTGAGTCGGCTTTATCTGTGCCTTGTAGGTGCTCTGAGGGCCTTGTCTTGGGAGCTATGAGATGGTACATGATAAGCCGTTAATGACCGGATACAACCATTCTTTTAACTCATGATTAAAGTTATTAAAATGTATGAGTGAGTACGATCCTCTACAGCCACTACTGGCAGTTTGTCACGAAATCGGAGCCTCTATCCTGTTCTCTTTCTCACCGACATTCCTTGGAATATTTATCTACAGTCTTTGTGTTTAGCTGAGGTATTTTTCCAAGAGTTTAAGGCTTTCTCAAGATGGCTGAAGGGAGAGACTCACTGGACCCTTAACATTCATTTTCTCCTCACACTGAGTCCCTCTGCACTCGACATCAGGTCTGTCTTAGTTCCTCTCCTCACATTACCTTTCTCTCTTAGCCTCTTTGGCTTTCCCTTGATTTTCACCTTCCATGAGTGGGGAGACATTGCCACATGTTTAAATACTGCCCTGAGAAGTCCCCCATTTGAAAGAATCTCCCAGCTGACCCACGCCCACTGTTGAGGTGGTCAGCCTGCAGGGGACACCATTTAATTCCTTTCTGAATCTGTCTACCAAGCAGAGCTCAGACCTGAAACCCTAACCCAGTAGTTAAAACCCAGATAGGAATTTCTCCACTTGGGCCCCATGCCTGGTCTTTCCCAGGTACGCCATACCCTACTTTGGGATAACTGAGCTCTAGTGATTTTTTTTATTATAATGCCACCACCATCTAAATGCTTATGTTCCTTTACGGTCTTACGAGTGATGGCAGGAGGTACCATTAACTCCATTTTAGAAAAAAGGAGGGACCTCCCTGGCAGTCCAGTGGTTAAGACTCCAAACTTCCAACACAGAGGGTGTAGGTTGAATCCCTGGTAGGGAAACTAAGATCCTACAGGTGCACAGCAAAGCCAAGAGTTAAAAAAATAATGTAAACAAATTTTTTTTTAAAAGAGGAAAGCTGAAGGGCCTCAAAGTCACCACATCACCTGGTTACAGTGGACTCAGCAGAGGCCTAAATCTTCCGCTTTCTTTGAAAGTTTCATCTGAATCAGGAGCTCTCATTATGTCTTTGGGGCCAATCTACTCTTTTCTGTGGCTCCCCCACTGAGAGCTCTTTTTTTTTTTTTTTTTTTTCCACGCCTGAACTGGAATTTTTCACAAGGACCCCTGAAGATGGAGAAGAAACATTCACAGCACCCACACCCCAGTGCCCCACCCCCACCCTCTTCCCCACGGTGCCCTTGGCTTTCCAGTCTCTTTCCCAGCCTGGCCGAAGAGGAGGGTCCCATGGCAGCCTCTGCGCCAGCGGCTGCCCTGGAACCCAGAAGGAGTCCTCTTGCTCCACAAATGATCGCCCCACGGCTCTGCACAAAGTCTCGCCTCCTCCCCTCCTCCATGTGGACGTGCCGAGGCCTCTGGGAAGGCGCGACTGGCCAGGTCCCAGGAAAGGTGTCTACTCAGAGCAAGGGGAGAGGGCGGGGAGGCAGGTGGGAGGCTCGGGAAGCCGCGCCTGATGCCCGGGCAGCGGGCGGGTCCCCGGTGGCCGCTGAGGTCAGGCTGGTGGAATGCTCTGGTAACACCCTCCAGGGCAGAGCAGGAGGTGAGTCAGAGGGATCCCGACCCTGAGACTGAAGACGTAAGCCAATCTGCTGCCCAGGGCCAAGGGAAGGAGGAAACGGAGCAAGCCCTCCACCTGCACCCGGTGCCCGAGGGGCCGGGGCGGGGGCGCGGCCCTGAGGGCAGGTTTCATCCACCGAATCCCACGCATTCTCTTCTGGAACAAATGGAACATTGGCTTGCTCCTTGGATGGGTTTGCCCTTCTGAGGCCCCTTGGGAATGAGTGGAAGAAAGCCACTCGCCTCCTCCAGCCACCTCCGTGAGGAAGGAAGAGACCTTTCTATTGAGGACAGGGCAGGGCGGTGCCTTGTCCCAGCACATAGTAGGCCATCATCCACGTTTCCTCCCTGGGCCGAAAAGTGGGAGGTCTGCCCTTGCACCACTTTCTAGAAGTCTCCCCACCTTAAGCAGTTACAGGGTCCCGTTTTCTCAACAGAGTGAATGTGGAACTCAGGGCAAGTAATTCACTGACTTGGAAAAGGTACCCAAGGGCTCAGCACTTCCAAAGATGTGATCTGACAGCTGGGAGAGGGCTGCAGAGGAAGTCTAACTGTGGAGCACAGTCTGTGACTGTAAATCAAGTAGCTTCCACAGGCCCTACTGAGACTGGCGGACCGCATGGACTTGAGGCCTGGAGCTGGGGCAGGTAGGAGCACTCCACAGATAGGAGTACTGAGCTTCTGTATGAGCACTCTACAGGTAGGAGCACTGAGCTTCGATAGGAGCACTCCATAAGTAGGAACACTGAGCTTAGGTAAGAGCACTCCACAGGTAGGAGCACTGAGCTTCGGTAGGAGCACTGAACTTTGGTAGGAGCACTCCACAGGTAGGAGCATTGAGCTTTGGGCCCCCAGGTCTGAAGGCTCTGAAGCCACTGCTGAGAGCAGGCAGCACATGAAGGACAGAGTCCAGAGATGGAGAAAGAAGCCCTCAGAATGAAGCGAGGTTAACTGGCTCTTCCTGCCCACAGCACTTGATATGCTTGCAGCCTGCCCCATTCTCAGCACCCCTCACCCTCCTGGGAATGGCCAGCTGCATAGTCAGGAAGGGTGAACAGGGAGCCATGAACCTGACCTCAGCCCTGTCCAGTAGCAGCCCTAGCTGAACCAGCTAAATAGACGGAGGTTCAGGGTACAGTCCCATCAAGTGGCTCATTCACAGGAGGTGGACGTTGAATCCTTCCTAACAATTTCTTGTTCCTGCTGTTCTCCTTAACTTCTTACAATGTGGCAGCATTTTACTGTCCTAGGCTTACAAGGAGCTTTACTTCCGACAGCCCCTCACTCTTTACACATGGACAATCTCACCTCTTGTCAACTTTTCTCTCCTCTGTCTGCTGACATTCAGTCTCTCATGGAATCACCATTGGTTTGGTTTGGTTACCAGGTGCCAGGCCCTTGAGCAGGCCTGTGGATACAAAGTCCCAGGGCTTCCAAGGGCTCGTATTTGAATTGGAGAAATAAGCCCAGTTCATCAAGAAGACCCTAGTAAGTTCTGTGCTGGTGGCGACAGGAAGAAAGAGTGGGGGTAGACAGACAGGGCCCCAGTGAGGGAGACGAGGTGGAGGGGAGGCTTCTCAGAGGCTAGTTAGAACCACACTGTGAGCTGTGTTTGGGAGCTAGAGGATTGCTTTTCCAAAGAGGGATGTGGTCCTCATCTGGGGAAGAAGGAAGGGATGCACAAAGGCCTGGGTTTGAGAAGCATGTCACGTTTAGAGAGTGATAGCAGCTGAGGGTGCTCTGAGCTGGCTGAAATGACGGGGGACCCAGCGAGTAGCAATAGGGCTGGGACTTCACTTCCTGACTCTCCATTAAGTCATGAAAGGCTCATACAGTCCTTGAATTGGAAGGAGGCTGTGGGGAGCACAGGATACCTGTCCTCTCATCCCCTCCCCCGCCACCCTCCACCTCTGGGATAATTTATTCATACGTCCTGTCTTCTGGATCCTGCCTCACTTGTCACAAATCCGGCTTCTCCTTGATTTGACTCTTAAGCATCGCCTACCCTTCCATTTTTGCCTAGGAAGGGAAGGAAAAGCTGAATGACATTAGCCTCCAAGTGAATGGGAAATCGGCCACATAAGGAATCCTAGCAAAAGCGCTAAACAAAAGCAGGAAGGATGTTTCAAAGGAAAATCCTCACATAGGAAGTAGGGAGACAGAAATAAAAAAGAGAAAGGGAAAAACAAACTTAGGTCACCTGTGAAAACCATTCAGTTAGCTAATGAAATACAGGATATGACCAAATGAATTACAATAAGCTAAGAAGATAATCACAGCCAACACTTAAATAGCGGTCACTCTATATAAGCCCTTTCTTAAGCATGAAACAGTTATTAACTCATTTAAACCTCAGAGAAACCTTATGCATTGAATACTATTATTATCCCCATTTCACACATGGGGAGACTGAAGCACAGAGAAGTAAAGCAAGTGAAGAAGTGAAGAATGGATACATGCAATGGATAAAAATGAACAGTCTGCATATATTATAACAGAAGTTCACAATAAGTAAGTTTAAGAGGTTTGGGAAAATTTTCCCCTCATGCTCTTCCTTCTCTCACTAGGGAAGGCTGCATTCTACAGAGCATGTGCCAGTTTAAGCCTGAAGTGCAGTCACTGCTCTGTATCCTTGGTGCCCACAGCAGACTGGTTCCAGAACACCCCTTGGATACCAAAATTCATGGGTGCACAAATCCTTTATATAAAATGATGTGGTATTTGCATATGACCTACATGCTGCTGCTGCTGCTGCTGCTAAGTCGCTTCAGTCGTGTCCGACTCTGTGAGACCCCATAGAGGGCAGCCCACCAGGCTCCACTGTCCCTGGGATTCTCCAGGCAAGAACACTGGAGTAGGTTGCCATTTCCTTTATGACCTACATACCTCCTCCCATATATTTAAATCATCTTTCCATTACTTATAATACCCAATACAATGGAAATGCTATGTAAATATATAGTTGCCATGAGGTGTGGGGCAAATTCAAGTTTTGCTTTTTGGAAATTTTTGAAAAAAATTTTTTGTAATATTTTGACCCATGGATGCAGAACTCGTGGACACAGTGTCTTGGGTGGAGGAGGTAGAAGTGGACAGTGGGAAACCATGGCTTGACAGGGAACAAGAGCACAGCCAAGACCACGGCACCCAGCAGCTTGGCAGTAGTCAGCAGGAGTGTGGCCAGGTGCCCAGTGCACACAGCATGGCACCCAGGGGAGGCAGCATCTCCCAACCAGGACCCTCAGTTTAGTTGCTCAGTCGTGTCCGACTCTTTGCGACCCCATAAATCACAGCACGCCAGGCCTCCCTGTCCATTACCATCTTCTGGAGTTCACTCAAACTCACGTCCATCGAGTTGGTGATGCCATCTAGCCATCTCATCCTCTGTTGTCCCCTTCTCCTCCTGCCCCCAATCCCTCCCAGCATCAGTCTTTTCCAATGAGTCAGCTCTTTACATGAGGTGGCCAAAGTACTGGAGTTTCAGCTTGAGCATCAGTCCTTCCAATGAACACCCAGGACTCATCTCCTTTAGGATGGACTGGCTGGATCTCCTTGCAGTCCAAGGAACTCACAAGAGTCTTCTCCAACACCACAGTTCAAAAGCATCAGTTCTTCAGTGCTCAGCTTTCTTCACAGTCCAACTCTCACATCCAGACATGACCACAGGAAAAACCATAGCCTTGACTAGACGGAGCTTTGTTGGCAAAGTAATGTCTCTGCTTTTGAATATGCTAGCTAGGTTGGTCATAACTTTCCTTCCAAGGAGTAAGCGTCTTTTCATTTCATGGCTGCAGTCACCATCTGCAGTGATTTTGGAGCCCCCAAAAATAAAGTTTGACACTGTTTCCACTTTTTCCCCATCTATTTCCCATGACGTGATGGGACTGTGATGGGACTGGATGCCATGATCTTCGTTTTCTGAATGTTGAGCTTTAAGCCAACTTTTTCACTCTCCTCTTTCACTTTCATCAAGAGGCTTTTTAGTTCCTCTTCACTTTCTGCCATCAAGGTGGTGTCATCTGCATATCAGGTTATTGAGATTTCTCCTGGCAATCTTGATTCCAGCTTGTGCTTCTTCCAGCCCAGCATTTCTCATGATATAGTCTGCATAGAAGTTAAATAAGCAGGGTGACAATATACAGCCTTAACGTACTCCTTTTCTTATTTGGACCCAGTCTGTTGTTCCATGTCCAGTTCTAACTGTTGCTTCCTGACCTGCATATAGATTTCTCAAGAGGCAGAATTTTCCATAGTTTGTTGTGATCCACACAGTCAAAGGCTTTCGCATAGTCAATAAAGCAGAAATAGATGTTTTTCTGGAACTCTCTTGCTTTTTCCATGATCCAGCGGATGTTGGCAATTTGGTCTCTGGTTCCTCTGCCTTTTCTAAAACCAGCTTGAACATCAGGAAGTTCATGGTTCATGTACTGCTGAAGCCTGACTTGGAGAATTTTGAGCATTACTTTACTAGCATGTGAGATGAGTGCAATTGTGCGGTAGTCTGAGCATTCTTTGGCATTGCCTTTCTTTGGGGTTGGAATGAAAAATGACTTTTTCCAGTACTGTGGCCACTGCTGAGTTTTCCAAATTTGTTGGCATATTGAGTGCAGCACTTTCACAGCATCATCTTTCAGGATTTGAAATAGCTCCACTGGAATTCCATCACCTCCACTAGCTTTGTTCATAGTGATGCTTTCTAAGGCCCACTTGACTTCACATTCCAGGATGTCTGGCTCTAGGTGAGTGATCACACTATCGTAATTATCTGGGTCATGAAGTTCTTTTTTGTATAGTTCTTCTGTGTATTCTTGCCACCTCTTCTTAATATCTTCTGCCTCTGTTAGGTCCATACCATTTCTGTCCTTTATTGAGCCCATCTTTGCGTGAAATGTTCCCTTAGTATCTCTAATTTTCTTGAAGAGATTTCTAGTTTTTCCCATTCTGTTGTTTTCCTCTATTTCCTTGCATTGATCGCTGAAGAAGACTTTCTTATTTCTCCTTGCTATTCTTTGGAACTCTGCGTTCAGATGCTTATATCTTTCTTTTTCTCCTTTGCTTTTTACTTCTCTTTTCACAGCTATTTGTTAGGCCTCCTCAGACAGCCATTTTGCTTTTTTGCATTTCTTTTCCATGGGGATGATCTTGATCTCTGTCTCCTGTACAATGTCACGAACCTCCGTAGTTCATCAGGCACTCTACCAAACAAAACCCACTGTGGTAGCTGAAACCAGTGGTGAGACCTGGCAGTTACTGAAGCATCCAGCAGAGCTGTGTCCAAACAGAAGAAGTGAAGTGCTTGTCACTCAGTCATGTCCGACTCTTTGCAACACCATGGACTGCAGCCCACCAGGCTCCTCTGTCCATGGGGATTCTCCAGGCAAGAATACTGGAGTGGGTTGCTATGCCCTCCTCCAGGGGATCTTCCTGACCTAGGGATTGAAACTGTGTCTCTCGTGGCTCCTGCATTGGCAGGTGAATTCTTTACCATTGTGCTGCCTGGGAAGCCCAAGTATTATAAGAACAAACTCCAAAGAGTCCCTGGAAAAAAAGAAAAAGTGACAAAGCAATAAGTACAAGTGATTACTGAATTTGTAACCTCTAATTAAAAAAAAATCAATTAGCCTTATGGAGAAGTATTTGCATTGTTAACTTAGAATTTAATTTAACTTAGGGCTTCCCAGGTGGTAAAGAATCTGCCTGCCAATGCAGAAGACGCAAGAGTTGCAGTTTCGATCCCTGGGTCAGCAAGATCCCCTGGAGGAGGGCATAGCAAACCACTCCAATATTCTTGTCTGGAGAATCTCCATGGACAGGAGAGCCTGGCAGGTTACAGTCCATGGGGTCACAAAGTGTCCAACGCAATTGAGCACGCACATGCAACTAAGAATTTAGGCAAAATCTGTGTTTTAACAGAAAAAAAATGTTCACAAATAATAGCTTCCCTAAAATGAAGAAACATATTTTAGGTCATCATGATACCAACCTAAAAAAGAGTTAGTGTTTAAACAATGTTTCTTAGGAATGTTTGCTGTTGTTGGTTTCCTTAACGTTTTGCTAGAATACTGATGCCTCTTTTCTACTTCCTATTGTTTGAATAATAGTAGTGTTTCTGTGGATAAAATCCAAAACTCGAAAATACAAAAAGAAAGTTCATGGCATTTGGGTCAAGATTTGCTCCTCACCTCTCCTCCAGACCCCCGATTTTGATTCACTGTGGTCTTAGAGGCATGATCTTGTCTATTAATCTGAATGACATTCTGGTTTCTGAAAGGGCAGCCTTCTGAATGGCAAATAATAAGATAAAAGCATTTAATCTCTGTAGTCCACCTGTGTACCTGCTCCACTATTTTTCAGTGGCTATGTGTGCAGAGATTATTCAGAGTAATCAGCCTGGTTATACCTAATGCAACAAATACTATCCAACTTTAACAAAATAAGAGTTTTACACTGTCTGGCTTGTTCTTAATTCTTTCCTAAGGGCCTATTTGGTTTAGCATCAAATATAAGCTTAAGAGACTCTAAACTTGAGCTAAACAGTCACTCAGGGGGATTTAGAGATGATCTCTTTACACAGCAGAGGGTTAGCATATGTCTGACATCCCCTGCAGACAGCACATCATTACACATATCCTACACCCCTGATTCCTAATATTGATTATTTGAAAGCCAAATGAAAAACAGTGTTACTATACCTTCAAAAAATCAACTTGCATTGTGTAAAAGTTTTGGCAAGACAAGTCTTTATCAATTTATGCTGAATAAAGCTAAAAGAGAGAATGAAATTTGTAGTAAAAGTTTATGTGTGTATATCCATGTACGTGTGCATACATAGGTTTATTTGCATCCATCTTAAATTTGCATAGCACAAGTGAAATGAGTTAATAGGAGCTCAACAGGAATCCCAAATTTGGTCTTCTAAGACCCATTCTAGTGCTCTTTGCTATACCCTGTGTTGTACCCAAATGGTAGCAGAAACTTGCACAACAGAGGAGGAAAAAATACAGGACAATATTTATCAGTCTCAGTCCTACCCATTGACTAGTGATTAAATGTTTTTGCATAAGTAGTAAACCAAAAGATGCATTTTTTCATGTATTTAGACTTAATAAAATTGTTTTAACTGTTTTAAAGAGACAACAAGGTTAGAGAAATAGAGAAGGAGAAAGCGGTCCCTGGTAATAAAGATAAAGGGAATGAGGGGGAATAACTCTGTCTCTCTGTAGTGGACCAAGTGGGCTCATTGCTGGTTGCATGAAGACCAGGCACAAAGGCAACGGTAAGACCATTCTCAGAGACAGAAAAGGCTGTTCTGCAGGGCAGCCAAGCTAAAATATGAGGGCAATGCTCAGATCTATCTCCCTGATCAGCTTTTGCATGGGGTATTGTGGTCATAGGGAGCAAGGAGGGTGGGCATGCTCAGAAATGACTGGTGGAAAAAAAAAGTTGTCTGTGCAGGTGTGACTGTCTTTGCAGTTTTGGGGTGCGGGTGAGGGTGTTCCATGTGTTCCATGCTATGGATTTTCAGCCTATGACATCCGAAGTTCACTATGGGTTATTCTAGTCCCTCAATGTGCCTGCACCATGCTCAATTGAAAGTGTGCTTAGCAAGTTGCTTGCACTCTTGTGCTTTCCCTGGTACTCTTGGAGGCAGGTTTGAGGGTTTCAGTTAATCCTTTTGTTTCTGCCTAATGTGCCTTGTAAGTTACAGGGTATGGTTTCATCTCTTTCTTTAAAGTTGCTTTTCTCCCAAGAGATAATAAAACTGTATAAAGAGCTGCAAGATTCCAGACTGTGTCCCCATGAAGTTACAAACTGAAGAAGAAGGCTTAGAAACAAAGTGGGAAATGGGAAAGTGTGATTGGGAATGTTCAGGAAGACAGAGGAGCATCAGCAACAGAAGGCTAGTTGACCAGACCAGGCTCAACTGGAAGGGTTTTCATATCACTGTGAACCAGCAGAGGCAGAGTCACTTTCCCAATTTATTTCCATGTGCTTTTAATATTTGCTTCAAATGTGCTTTTTAACATTTGGCTTTTGCAGGATAAAATGCAAATATATGTATACATAAACACATTTAAATGCCAGTGATTGATGGTTACATTTTCTAGAATTAATTGTTTCTGTGTTCATAATGCGTGGGTTCATATCAAATTGTTAGGTGGAGAGAGAGCACAGAGGTTGTATACACTGCTTCATTTACAGAGGAGGGAATGGATTTGGAAATCACATATGGTTTGCATATGCATAGCTTATGTAACATTGTATTTTTAAATGTGAGAGTGTAACTAAGCTTTTAAAAACTATTTAGACTGTCTTGGGGTTTTTGTTTTTTTGTTTTATGCTTCTTCTAAGTCCTAAATTTTCTGCAAATGAAATTAGTTACCTTGGTTGCAACTTTATTTCCTCACAAAGATGTCAGCTCTTTCACTAGGCAGACCTCTTGTCCTAGTAAGAAATGCTAATGATAGGGTAACAGCAACCAAATAAAAGATTAGGTGCTGTTAGGGAAAGAGTATTACTCATAATTCGGTATACATCCTGTCAATTATCCTGCCCCGATGAATAGTATGTGACGGGAAGCCAGGAAGTGATAATAATAATAAAAAAAAAAGCCTGTCAGCCTCATCTCCTTGAAGGGGAAGCAGGGCATTGAGTGATGGCACACAGGGCACCTTGTCCCCCACTACAGCACCAGGACAGGGTCCATTCATCACCCCCACGGCCTTGGGACAGCCTCTGCTCTGTTATTAAATGTAGATATCAAAAGGTTTGACATTCAGGTCTAAGTAGATAAGCCGAGTGTATAAAGAGTCCAAAATGAATGTCTTGTCTCAAACCAAAATATTATTTAAGAGAGGAGAAGAATAATCATGTAAGCCAAAAGAGTAGCTCTGCTTAGATATCTTTTTTAAAGATATCTTTATTCCCTGCAACTTGTGGGATCTTAGTTCCCCTACCAGGGATTGAATTTGGGCCTTCAGCAGTGAAAGGGTGAAGTCCTAACCACTGGACCACAGGGCAATCTCCTGCTTTGACATCTTTCATCCACTCTCTTTTTCTAGTTTATAAATAACATGGTCTAATCAATGTACCATGACTCAGATCAGATCAGTCACTCAGTCGTGTCCGACTCTTTGCGACCCCATGAACTGCAGCACGCCAGGCCTCCCTATCCATCACCAGCTCTCGGAGGTCACTCAGACTCACATCCATCGAGTCAGTGATGCCATCCAGCCATCTCATCCTCTGTCGTCCCCTTCTCCTCCTGCCCCCAATCCCTCCCAGCATCAGAGTCTTCTCCAATGAGTCAACTCTTCGCATGAGGTGGCCAAAATACTGGAGTTTCAGCTTTAGCATCATTCCTTCCAAAGAAATCCCAGGGCTAGTTCCCCCCAAAAAAGAATTCTTTTCACATCTCTAAGTGTGTAGATGGGCAGTAAGCAACAATCTTAGAATAGCAAACGGAGAATTGCAGATATCCTGGTGGCCTTGACATCTGGGCCTCCCAGGTGGCACTAGTGGTAAAGAACCTGCCTGCCAATGCAGGAGACACAAGAGATGTGGGTTTGATCCCTGAGTCAGGAAGATCCCCTGAAGAAGGAAGTGGCAACCCACTCCAGTATCCTTGCCTAGAAATCCCATGGACATAGGAGCCCAGCGGGCTATGGTCCATAGGGTCACAAAGCACTGGACATGACTGAAGCAAGCAAGCCGGCAAGCAAGCTTGACATCTAAATTCTCATCCAGTGAAGGGAGTCCTATAATAACCTGGAAATGATCCAGATTCAGTTACTCTTTGAATATTGCCAATATTATGGGCAAATTATGACCTAACCAGGCACATCATTCTGTTATCAAACAGTTCTACTTATTAGCAAGTCCTTACGGGATGGGGCTGGGTTTTGAATAGTTTTATGAAAATCTGCATGTCTCTCACCGAGTATCTGTGTGTACAAAGGAATGTGATGGGAGCTTTGTTTTGACCGAAAGAAGGAGGTAGAAAGGGGAGACAGAGAAGTGACCGTGCAGAGTTTCCCACGTGGCCTGGTGGGAGCCCCTCTGGGAATAACAGTTAAGGGCCAGAAAATGAAACAGTCATAGAGATATTTCTTGTGGCTTTTCTTGGGGGAAGGGTTCAGTGTTTTAAATGAGTGCCTCACACACACAGCCATGCATCCCCAAATCCTTCCTCCCCATCCTTCATCCCAGGGTCTCTGCTACAGCAGGCTCCCTGTCCCCTGCTCTGCACTCTTGCCCCCTCCACCCGACTTTCTCATGACTCTTCCTCACTCTTCCTCCTCCTCCTCCCCTCGAATCTGTCCTTTCTTCCTGGCAGCGCCTCCTCGACGTTTCACACATGCCGTAGAAGAAAAAGGGAGATTGTGAGCACTCACTCCTTCATTTCTGGCGTGTATTCATCACACCTTTTAGAGTCTCATCACAATAAAAATTTAAGTTTATGTGAGAGAGCCAGATGACCCCATTTTGAGGCACGCTGGGGAGCTCAGATGGAAGGCAGAGAAGGACAGGGGCTGACGCCACTGAGCGTGGTCCTGGGATGGCGCTTTATTCCCACGAGGTGAAATGGGCATCTCCTGTCTTGATTTGTCTGAGTTGTGAAAACGGTAAGATGCCTTGTTCCTGGTGCGTTGTGAGACTGACTCTCCTGTGGAAATGGGAAAGCATGTCAGATGATTCATCTACTAAAGGTCAGAGAGGTCGCTTTGTTGGAGATGGATGGCGTTTGTAGAGATGATTTGTTTGGAGATAGCTATCAGTGTGTTACAAGCTCTACCCACGCCTTTTACCTCAAGCAGCGGAAGGGAAGAGGGCATTTGAAGGACCACTCAAAACACCTGTCCCCCACATCTAGCTAGACAGAGTGGGCTTGGATTTGACTCATGCCTGAGGAATCTAAGGTTCAGAACTGCCCGGCCAGCTGTTTGGATGGCAGCGTACACGGAGATTACCAGGATGAGGGCTGGCTGCTCAGCTGGGGTGCGGAGTGTGGATTGATTTGTGAGTGTGTCCGTGGGCCTGATCTGGTGCACCTGGAACAAGAGAAGTAATGAAAGCTTTCCTTAGGACCAGTTCAGGCAGCCTCTAGGAAAGCCCTGGGCTTCAGAAGAGGAGACGTTGAGGGGCTCTGCTCTTTCCAAAGGCCTGAGAGGGGCATGAACAGCCACAAAATAAACCCTTTTGCCATGGTCAAGGGCAGCCCAAGGCTGGGGAGATAAGGCACTGGCAAAGTGGAGCCAAGTCTGCAGCCTGCAGTGCAGTCTATGGAGAGCAGCGCACCCGCTCTTTGATGTGTTATAATGCAGAGTAGTTGCGAAAAAGATCGTAGGGCCTGCAAAGCCTCATACGCTTATTAATGCTACCTGGCGTTTTACAGAACATGTTTGCTGAACCCTGGGAAAGAGTCTCAGAAACTCTCAGAGTGCCTCAGGAGGGAAAGAGTGAACTCAAAGAGCGTGAAACCACCTTAAAATGTTATGGTTCAAGTAAAAACTCTCCACTGCCTTTTATTCCTTGCTGTCCCTGCATCAACTTAACCAAGTCTACACGATTCTGACCATCAGTTCCAAGGTGGGGTGGGGGGCAATGGGGGATGAGGTGCATCCCAGGCCCACAGGAAATTCTCCATCCTACCAGTCAGGTCCGCCATGACTCTATCCACCCAGAAACAGTCACAGATCCCATAGACTGGGGGTTTCAGTCCTACAAGACTGCCCCCCCCCACCCCCACTCCTTTCCCAGGCGCCAGCAGCACGTCCAGTTTGTTCCCTGTGCTTCTGATCCACTGGCTGCAGATCTGAAGTTCCAACAACCCCCTCCTTGGGTTCAGTTAATTCATTAGAACAGCTCACAGAACTCAGAGGAATATTTTACTTACCAGATTACCTATTTCTTATAAAAGAATATCCCTGGAGGAGGAAATGGCAACCCACTCCAGTATTCTTGCATGGAGAATTCCATGGACGGGGGAGCCTGGTGGGGTGAGGTCCATGGGGTCACGGGGAGTCGGACACAACTGACTGACTAACACACACACACACATAAAAGAAAACAACTCAGGAACAGCCAGGTGAGAGAGATGTGCAGGACCAGGCATGAGGAAATGACTTGCAGCCTCCATGCCCTCTCCAGGTGCACCATTCTCCCCAAATTTCTATGTGTTCACCAGCCCTGAAGCTCTCTCTTTTGGGGTTC
The DNA here is from genome assembly GCA_935064755.1 of Tragelaphus eurycerus. Classification (NCBI taxonomy): domain Eukaryota; kingdom Metazoa; phylum Chordata; class Mammalia; order Artiodactyla; family Bovidae; genus Tragelaphus; species Tragelaphus eurycerus. The sequence goes on along the minus strand of CAKXYN010000034.1, from coordinate 455,236 downwards.
TATGGAAGTTTCATTAGATAGGCATGGTTGATTAAAGCATTGGCTTTTGACAATTGATTCAATCTCTAGTTCTGTTCCTTTTCTTGGGGTAAGGTAAGATGGGAGGAATGTGAATACCCATCCTCTGATCACATGGCTGGTTCCCTGGCAACCAGCCCTCATCCTTGCTGCTGCTGCTGCTGCTGCTAAGTTGCTTCAGTCGTGTCCGACTCTGTGCGACCCCATAGACGGCAGCCCACCAGGCTCCGCCATCCCTGGGATTCTCCCGGCAAGAACACTGGAGTGGGTTGCCATTTCCTTCTCCGATGCATGAAAGTGAAAAGTGAAAGTTAAGTCGCTCAGTCGTGTTTGACTCTTAGCAACCCCATGGACTGCAGCCTACCAGGCTCCTCCGTCCATGGGATTTTCCAGGCAAGAGTGCTGGAGTGCGGTACCATTGCCCTCTCTGGCCCTCATCCTTAGATGCATCCAAAAGTCATATGATTGACATTACAAAAACACACCTTCTCACTCTCATCATTTAGGAAATTTCAAGGGTTTTAGGAGCTCTGTGCGAGAACCAAGGATGAAGACCCAATATATATTTTGTATTATAAACCATAGCATTGCAAGGTCAGACACCACTGCGGGAGGAGCAGAAAAGAGAGGAAATGACTCCACCCTCCTTTCCCATTTGAAGGGGTCTGACCTCAGCAGGCCCAGCCTGAGTGTATGAGCAAGAGGAAGGAAAGACGGTATGAGATGTTTACTCTAAGGTGGATTGAAGCTTTGCTTATTATGTAGGTCTGGACCCTGCAAATTACTACATCAAGAACCTGCTGATTAAAAAGTAAATGTATTTTTCCTTCAGAGGTAAGGGAAGAACTTCCACTGTGGAGCAAATATCCTGAAACAGTGGGAGACAAAAAATAAACTCAGGTCTAAGATAACATCCCAAGAGTCCTGCCTGTTCAGTATATTTTCTGGTTTTACACGTATTCCTGCAGTGAGGAAAGCCAGGCTCCAGATGTGGCTCTTGCATTATTTATATTGTACAGGGCAGTCCTCATTGTGTTTTTTGGCACTCCTTTTTCTTATCTGTGAAATAAGGCATGGACCAGCCCTAGCTGGTCTTTTCAGCATTGGTAATCTGTAAATCCTTCATGATCAGTTCATGCTTATTTGTGACTCTTTAGCCATGTTGCACAGGATGCCTGCTGTAGCCTGGGGTAACTTGTATATAAATGCCCATGGAAATGATTCAGTGTGTCCCCTACCCTCACCTCTGAGAGTCCCTGGGTGCTTCTTGACTATCCATGCCTCTCTTTAACCCTTAGAAGGAGCTGAGGATGAGAAACTAGGCATGACAGTTTACATTTAAATGGCTAGGAGCTGGGCTTCGTGGGTGTCTTAGTGGTAAAGAATCTGCCTGCAGTGCTGGAGACACAGGAGAATAGAGTTCAATCCCTGGGTTGGAAAGATCCCCTGGAAGAGCGGATGGCAACCCACTCCAGTATTCTTGCCTGGAGAATCCTGTGCACAGAGTGGGCTTCAGTGGTGGGCTTCAGTCCCTAGGGTTGCAGAGTCAGACACGAATGAAGGGGCTGAGCACACCCACACACAGCTAGGAGTTAGGCTCTGTATTCTGTTTCCTATGGCTGCGGTGTCCAAGGCTAAAATTTCCTCCAGTGCTGTTGTTTTTGTCTTCCCTACTGTCTTTGGATTCCCCAAAGGCTCCTTAAATAAGGACTTGAGGCTTGCAGTTCTTAATCTGCATTCCCCTGTTATTACCCAGGAGCCCTATCTCGTGGTCACAAGGTGTGGGGGAGGGGAGGCACTTATATAGTCCTATAATTAGGTCTCAGTCTTTTACTGAGCCTGCCTTAGGTGTTTCCTGTCCCCCACGTTGAGGACTAGAAGTAAGGCTGGAGAAGGGTACTTCTCTTCGCCCTGGTCATTGAGGCTTTGGTAAAATAGTTTCCCTTGAGAGCAGTCCTTGTTAAAGAGAACAGTATGTCCTGGTATCTTTCAGAATGCTTATTTGTCCCTCCACCTGCCACAAACACAGGGGGATGGTTCTCCAGTCTTCACTGGAGAACCTGGCAGAGCTCCCGGAGGTAAAATTCATGAAAGTGGGGAGGTTTTCCCAACGATTAAGACACTGGGAGTTTCTAAGCCTCACTGGGTTAGAAGGTGCCCACACTGAACCTCCAGCAACTTGTCAATTAGCCCTTCAAGCATTCTGCCCCATGCTGGCTGCAGCCATCTGCTCCCTAGCTTCTGTTCCAGGAGGCTATGACCTACTGTCTCCACCTGTCTGTCTTTCCAGTTTTAGTGGCGACAGCTGGCCTGTGACCTCAGTTCTCTGATGGATCTAAGAACAGTTGTGACCCTTCACTTTTGTTCAGCTTTTTTTTTTATTGTGAAGACAGGGGTGAGGACTTTCATGCTGTTCACACGTATGACCAGAAACCATGAGCCCCCTCATTTATCTGGGTAAATAAACTACATGAAACCATTGCCAGTCAACAGTTTTGTTCTATAAACATTTTATTCTACAAAATGGCAACATATCTCATAGGTTCAACCAAACTCAACTCAAACAAATAAAGAAAAGTAAGTACAGGAAAATTGCCAAAGTTGAAATTCAGAGTGCATTGTTATAGGCAGCCCTGAAATTATTTTAAAGATGTACTATGATATTTTGTGTTAAAATCCAGTTTTGTAAACCTTGAAAACAATTTTTCAAGTACTACTTCATAGAGAATCTCATTCTAAGTCCTTTAAGCAATACCTGACACATATTTCATAATTATAATCACTTCCAGAACTTTCACTTTGTACATATTTTCATATACATTTTCTCACCAGTGGGTATAATCGACATGATCTTTAGGTATCTAAGTCTTAAGAATCAAAATTTCATCATGGCAGTGGGGCCAGTACCATACTGCTATCCTGTGGTAGATATTTGTGGAGAATGTGCATTTGCAAACCTTAATCTATGTATACATCCAAGAAATGTTATTATCTTCTTGTTGCTATTTAGTCCCTAGTCATGTCCGAGTCTTTGCGACCCCATGGACTGTAGCCTGCCAGGCTCCTCTGTCCATGGGATTCTCCAGGCAAGAATGCTGGAGTGGGTTGCCATTTCCTTCTCCAGGGGATCTTTCTGACCCAGGGATCAAACCTGTGGCTCCTACCAAGTCTTCTGCATTGCAGACAGATTCTTTACCACTGAACTACCAGAGAAGCCCCAAGCTTGGGATTCCCATTCAGAGGGGATCGGCAGAAAGTTCCCCTTCTGTCCATACAAGTGTCTCCCTCCTCTTGCCAACACACTAAGGGCCCAGGAGGCCTGGGTGGTACTTGGAAGGAAGAAGATGCACATGGGCCTCTCAGCACCTCTTGGTGTCCCATCACATAGTCCTCTGAGCCCATGGTCCCTACAAGGGAGCTGCTCCATACACCCAGCCTGGGAAGACCTCCTTCCTCTTTTGCCACAAAGCCTGGGGCATCTAGTTACACGAGACAGACTCCCCCAGAGGTGTGGAGGTGCAGATCTCCAGGACATTTGGGATGATCAAGCTACAGGAAGATAGGGAAGGAAGGACAGAGGGGAGGAAGCAAGGAAGGGAGGAAGGAAAGAAGGAGAGAGGGAAGGAGGGAGGAAGGAGCAAACAATAATAACAGAAAGCGTCTGTCTTCTCTCTGTGGGACACAGAACACACAGACTTCAGTGAGCACCAACCAGCTCCTGCTTTCTGCTCTGCCCATCGTGGCCTGAGGGCAATGTCGGCATTCATCTTCTAGGAATACCTGTGGCAAACCGAAAGAAGAAACACATTGAAATGTTTCAGCGAATGACCCTGCCACACATCCAGTATGTCAGCTAGGAAAACCAAACCTACCCACAATAATGTCTTCATCTGATGTGAGGCAGTTTAAACTTATATGCAGAGTACAGCCCAGAGAAACGCTGGGCTGGAAGAAGCACAGGCTGGAATCAAGATTGCCGGGAGAAATATCAGTAACCACACATATGCAGATGACACCACCGTTATGGCAGAAAGTAAAGAGGAACTAAAAAGCCTCTTGATGAAAGTGAAAGAGGAGAGTGAAAAAGTTGGCTTAAAGCTCAACATTCAGAAAAAGAAGATCATGGCATCTGGTCCCATCACTTCATGGGAAATAGATGGGGAAACAGTGTAAACAGTGTCAGACTTTATTTTAGGGGGCTCCAAAATCACTGCAGATGGTGATTGCAGCCTTGAAATTAAAAGATGCTTACTCCTTGGAAGGAACGTTATGACCAACCTAGATAGCATATTAAAAAGCAGAGACATTACTTTGCCAACAAAGGTCCATCTAGTTAAGGCTATGGTTTTTCCAGTAGTCATGTATGGATATGAGAATTGGACTGTGAAGAAAGCTGAGCACCGAAGAATTGATGCTTTTAAATTGTGGTGCTGGAGAAGACTCTTGTGAGTCCCTTGGACTGCAAGGAGATCCAACCAGTCCATCCTAAAGGACATGAGTCCTGGGTGTTCATTGGAAAGACTGATGCTAAAGCTGAAATTCCAATAGTTTGGCCACTACATGTAAAGAGTTGACTCATTGGAAAAGACCCTGATGCTGGGAGGGATTGGGGGCAGGAGGAGAAGGGGACTACAGAGGATGAGATGGCTGGATGGCATCACTGACTCGATGGATGTGAGTCTGAGTGACCTCCAGGAGTTGGTGATGGACAGGGAGGCCTGGCTGCAGTTCATGGGGTCGCAAAGAGTCGGACACGACTGACTGACTGAACTGAACTGAATCCCTGGAAATACTTTCCTTAATTTCCTCAGTTTGAATATTAATTATAGGAGGTATGTGATAGATGGCACAACACGAATGAATCAGCAAAGAGATACTGAAGATCAGTGCATGTCTTCTGGGGGAAAAAATCATCTGAAGACAAGCGCATTATAACAACATATGATTCAAGGAAGTGGGGAAAATGTAATGAACATTGCCTTGAAATTAAGACAGAGCTGTACACGTAGAATGATCTTTTTTTAAGTCAAAGATGCAATTTGGATAAAAAGAAGACTCCGAGGTGGCCTCAGACAGAAAGTGGCTGTGAACATGAGAGCACTGAGGACAAATAGTAAGGAAATGAAAACAGAAAAGATGAGTGAAGTCTTCAGTATAACTCAAACAGCTACTTTACTGATGAAACTACTGATATTATACTGGTATTGACATTGACTGTGAGTTTGTATGGATTGATAAACATTTCCTTAATCTGGATAGGAGCTGCTGCTGCTGCTGCTAAGTCACTTCAGTCGTGTCCGACTCTGTGCGACCCCATGGATGGCAGCCCACCAGGCTCCCCTGTCCCTGGGATTCTCCAGGCAAGAACACTGGAGTGGGTTGCCATTTCCTTCTCCAATGCATGAAAGTGAAAGTGAAGTCGTGTCCGACTCTTAGTGACCCCATGGACTGCAGCCTACCAGGCTCCTCCGTCCATGGGATTTTCCAGGCAAGAGTACTGGAGTGGGGTGCCATTGAGCTACTCTCCACTATTTCAAGTTTCCATCGAATGATCTTACCTAGAGTATAAAGTTATCTAATATTGAGGGCTTCCCTGGCGGTCCAGTAGTTAAGACTTTCAACGTAGGGGGTATGGGTTTGATCCCTGATTAAAATTCCCACATGCCTCGCGGCCAAATAACCAAAACATATAACATAAGCAATATTGTAACAAGTTCAAAAAAGGTTTTTAAAAAAGCCTTTATCTAATAATACCAATCACAATTAGCCATCAATGATCAGTATTGCAGTGTTCCACAAGATCTAGGGACTTCTTCTTTCCATGCCTTTATTTCTGTATTTGGCAGGCACTTATTAGTTATCATAATTACTAAATTATTCGGTAGCCCAGAAATCCACTGAAGCATGTGATTCTCATCTTACATTTCCACTGGAAAACGGCCTCTGAATTCTTGCTACCAGATATGACAAAAACCCAGTCAAAGCAAAAATCTGTTTTGGAATGCTTTCAGGGCATCGGAGTAGGATAGAAGAGTGGCTGTGAGACTGAGGCAGCCCAGCGGAGACACTGAAAACATTCTAGCAATAAGCTAAGGCTCTGTGAAGGGTTAGATTTCCTTGAGCAAGCTGACATACGTTCACACACAAAACACAGAGACCAGACCAGCTCCATTTCTGGAACTATGGCAGACAAGGTATTCAGATAAACCTCTAAGTATAACTTACCTAAAAATGCTAGATGTCTATCAACATAAGCATATGTGTAAGAGTAGACAGGGACTTTCCTATTGATATTTATTGAGTTCAGTGCCTGTCTATTTGGGCTTCTTCAGTGGCTCAGCGGTAAAAGAATCTGCCTGCAATGCAGGAGATGCGGGTTCAGTCCCTGGGTTAGAAAGATCCCCTGGATAAAGAAATGGCTACCCACTCCAGCATAATTGCCTGGGAAATCCCATGGATAGAGGAGTCTGGTGGGCACAACTCAGTGACTAAACAACAATAATGAATAGATGGATAGATGATTGCTAGGCATATATACCAATAACATTTAGTCTTTGGAAAGGTCTTTTCCTCAGTTACATACCTGAGATGGAAAACTCAGTGATTTATTCTCTGAATTAGTGCATGTCCTCAATATCTTTCTTTCACCTTAACAGGTAAACATCTGCAATGCCTGGCATAGAATTCTTGGGAGTTTCTTCCAAAATCTAAAGGTACAAATTTAGATTTGCCGTGTTACAGATAAGAAGCCCAAAAACAGTCAAAAAAGGAAAATCCTGGAAACTTGTTTTACCAGATTATGCCTAAGTGTGTGTGTATCTCCTCAATCCAGCCAAGAATTCTGAGCCTTTTAACCCTAAAAACTCAAGTCTTTCTTTGGCTTAGGAAAACTTTCTAAGTTATTTAAAATGATTTCTTCTACTTCCTGTGTTCTTTCTTTTTTCTTTTATAATGTGTATTATTCAAATGATAGAGGTCCAGCATCTATTTTCTAAATCTCTCTCCATTTCCCTTGTGATTTCCATCTTTTTGAGTGTTTTGCTCTGTGGTTTGTGGTGCTGATGGTCCTTAACTCATGCTAAATCATACTTAAGAACTCTTTCAGTTCCCCAAATGTATAAATCAGAGATTAGATAAAATGTATTTGTGACTATGATAATTTATAGGATTAGAACATGTCATCAGAGAAACCCTTTAGGGTAACTGTTTTTAAGAAAGAAAAAGTTTTTGAGCTGTAATGTTTTTATGAAAAACCAGCCAATTGGAAGATAGATTGAGCATGGAACTGGATGGTGAGATCCTCTGAGCTTTCAAATCTCTGATCATATATTGAACGTAAAATGTTTTCCTCCTGTAACCTAGGATAGAGGTTGTCAAACGTACAAATCACCTACAGTGCAGACTCTGATTCAACAGGCCTGGAGGAGGGCTGGAGATTCTGTATTGCTTACCAGCGAGGCTGCCCACCCTGCTTCTCTGTGCTTGACATTTCTTTAGCAAGGCTTGGAGGATTTGCAATGGTAAGTAGACCTCTGGTGGCTGTTAGGAGAAATGCACAATCATTTTGTCACATAGCTATAATTTTTCTGAGTTTCCCTGGTGGCTCAGCTGGTTAAGAATCTGCCTGCAATGAGGGAGACCTGGGTTCGATCCCTGGGTTGGGAAGATCCCCTGGAGACGGGAAACGTTACCCTTTCCAGTATTCTGGCCTGGAGAATTCCATGGACCACCTGATCTGCCTCTTGAGAAATCTGTATGCAGGTCAGGAAGCAACAGTTAGAACTGGTCATGGAACAACAGACTGGTTCCAAATAGGAAAAGGAGTACGTCAAGGCTGTATATTGCCACCATGTTTATTTAACTTATATGCAGAGTACATCATGAGAAACGCTGGGCTGGAAGAAACACAAGTTGGAATCAAGATTGCTGGGAGAAATATTAATAACCTCAGATATGCAGATGACACCACCCTTATGGCAGAAAGTGAAGAGGAACTCAAAAGCCTCTTGATGAAAGTGAAAGTGGAGAGTGAAAAGGTTGGCTTAAAGCTCAACATTCAGAAAACGAAGATCATGGCATCTGGTCCCATCACTACATGGGAAATTGATGGAGAAACAGTGAAAACAGTGTCAGACTTTCTTTTTCTGGGCTCCAAAATCACTGCAGATGGTGACTGCAGCCATGAAATTAAAAGACGCTTACTCCTTGGAAGGAAAGTTATGACCAACCTAGATAGCATATTCAAAAGCAGAGACATCACTTTGCCAACAAAGGTTCGCCTAGTCAAGGCTATGGTCTTTCCTGTGGTCATGTATGGATGTGAGAGCTGGACTGTAAAGAAGGCTGAGCGCCGAAGAATTGATGCTTTTGAACTGTGGTGTTGGAGAAGACTCTTGAGAGTCCCTTGGACTGCAAGGAGATCCAACCGGTCCATTCTGAAGGAGATCAGCCCTGGGATTTCTTTGGAAGGAATGATGCTCAAGCTGAAACTCCAGTATTTTGGCCACCTCATGGGAAGAGTTGACTCATTGGAGAAGACTCTGATGCTGGGAGGGATTGAGGGCAGGAGGAGAAGGGGATGACAGAGGATGAGATGGCTGGATGGCATCACTGACTCGATGGATGTGAGTCTGAGTGACCTCCGGGGGTTGGTGATGGACAGGGAGGCCTGGCGTGCTGCAGTTTATGGGGTCGCGAAGAGTCGGACACGACTGAGCAACTGATCTGATCTGATACAGTCCGTGGGGTCACAGAGTCAGACACAACTGAGTGACTTTCACTTTCACTTTGTAACTTTTCTGGGAATGTTAAAAAACTTGTTACGCCCCAAATCAGCAATTGATCTACCTCTGCTGCTGCTGCTATTGCTAAGTCACTTCAGTCGTGTCCAACTCTGTGTGACCCCATAGACGGCAGCCCACCAGGCTCCCCTGTCCCTGGGATTCTCCAGGCAAGAACACTGGAGTGGGTTGCCATTTCCTTCTCCAGTGCATGAAAGTGAAAAGTGAAAGTGAAGTTGCTCAGTCATGTCTGACCCTCAGCAACCCCATGGACTGCAGCCTTCCAGGCTCCTCCATCCATGGGATTTTCAAGGCAAGAACACCTCTAATTGACATTATAAAGGCCAAGTCAAGATGGTTCATTAATTTAGACTCTATTATTCTGAAATTTTGTGTCATTCCAGACAGATCACTTTGTCAGCGATAATCAAAGAAGGGATGTATGTATTAAGTCTATTAAGTCCTAAAGAAAATGCATCAAAAAATGAAGAAGCCAATGAGTTACAAATGATTAGTCTTTATTTTACTAAATTAAAAAAATATTCTCTAAGTCTTTTAATTTGATTCTTCTGTCCCTGCCAAGGGTTGTCATAAATTACACTCCTTATGAAGTGCTCCCTGATTCAGACTCTTCTGAAACAGACAAGCCTACTCTTTAATTAGGAAAAATGAAGGCAGTTTTATAGTAGTTTTCAATTTCTCGGTCTTTTGGCTCCTTTCTGTCTATGCTTCTCAAGCAGAAAAGAAAAAGTATGGTGCTGTTTGACTAACTATTGTCAGAGGTTCAAATTAAACAAAAATCTACAAACGTTGAAAGGTATCCAGTTTGGGGAATCATTTTTTCTACTGTTTTTTTTTTTTTTTTTTAAACTATCTTATTTTGAATGTCAATAGACCCATTTCCTGGCTTTACTATGGTAAATAGGTAAATGTTCCAGAAATTATCTGTTGGGTTTTTTTTATTTTTTATTTTTTTTGAGATAACAAAAGTAGTATCACTCTAGGAAGAAAGATAAACATCCTACATCAACACACGTTTACTCTCACACTTGAAACTCATCTCATGGAAACAATCTTGTAAATTTATATTAATACCAACTTAATATTGATATAAACCTCTGGCCTCATACACAACTCACTATCACTAGTCCTGAGCTGTTACTGGAAAATGGTCCATTGGCTCATGGAAATTTTCCAAGTCTAGTTATGTTCCAGTGTCCTTGCATTTGGACATCAAATGAAACCCTAAAGCAGGTCTTTTCCTTTGCTGGCTTCCATAGCACCAGCATATCCATTATGTCATAAGAGTTATACAGATCTTATCTACTTTAGGAAGTTACATATGATTTTTAAGCCTTTTATTAATCAGCTTTATAAAAACATCTAGAGTTATTACAACTAATGACTTAGACCTGGCAGATCATTTCAAAGACACCTATTCTGGGCTTTAGGGGCTGGGTAGGTTTTCTCACTAAAGTTTTGGTGAGAAGTGCAGATAATGATTAATTACAGATATTTCCATATTCTTAGAGTCCCCAGAACCACACAAAATTTCATATGCATCTCTGACTCAGGGGTCCATATGTGGTTTGTATATATAACCAGACATCACCTGCCAAAGTCCCTGATGACTTCAATTCACTAAATGAAAGAAAAAACTCTATTGTTCTACTCTCTACTCACAGCAGTTCTGACACCAGACATGTGGCTTTTTTTCCCCCAACATCAACCAATTCTCTGACTCCAGCTGGGTGACCTACAATTCAATTCTGGTCTGATACCATCTGTCTGGAGTCAGAATCAGAGCCACAGGTTAAGGGACCTGTCTCCCAAGACAGACCCTACTTCAGACGCTCGTCTTAAGTAGTGGGCCCCAGGTCACTCGTGCTCCTAGTCAACTTGGCTACAAATTGGGGGTTCTAACGATCCCCTCCTCAGGTTCAGTAATTTGCTATAACATCTCACAGAAACTCATGGAAACACTCACAGTTACTAGTTTATTATCTAACAAAAGAACTGATAAAGGATACAAATGAACAGTCAGATGAAGAGATACACAGGGCGGGATTCAGAAGGGCCCCAAGTGCAGGAGCTCCTGTCCCCGTGGATTTTGGGGTGTGTGAAGCACAAGGATGTATGACGCTCTCCTACATGGTGTGCTTGTGTGTGTGTGTATGAGTCACTCAGTTGTGTCTGACTCTTCGTGCCACCATGGAGTGTAACCCACCCATCTCCTCTGTCCATGGGATTCTACAGGCAAGATCACTGGAGTTGGTTGCCATTTCCTTCTCCAGGGGATCTTTCCCACCTAGGGATCAAACCCAGGTCTCCTGCATTGCAGGTGGATTCTTTACCATCTGAGCCACCAGAGAAGCCCCTCCTACACGATAGTTCAGGGATTTTTATGGAGGCTTCATCATGAAAACGTAATTGATTATTAACCCAGTTTTTCTGGCCCCCCTCTCTTCCCTGGAGGGTGAGGAGTGGAGATGAAACTTCCAAGCTTCCAGAGCCCTCCTCTCTAATTGCCTTCAGGGCGAGGCTGGCAAATACCTCAACTGAGTCCTTCAGTAGGGATGAGGCAGAGGATTGAGGCTTCTCTGTCTCTGGAAGTTGTGATGCAATCACAGACAGGTAAACACGGAAAGTCAAGTCCCCGAAGGAATGCAAGTAAGAGCCAAAACCAACATTCTAAATTAGGTCAGCAACCCCAGGGGCAAGTAACCAGTAGAAACGAAGGTAAGGCGCCAAATGGGTTAGAAAAACAAAAGAGAAGAGCTGAATGAGAGTATCAGGTTGTGCCCAAAGAGGCAGCATTTTGAGGTCAGGCTGACTGCACCAAGAAGCACTTAAATTGTTCAGAACTGGGACTTCCCTGGTGGTCCAGTGGTTAAGACTCTGTGCTTCCACTACTGGGGGCACCAGTTTGACCCCTGGTTAGGAAACTAGGATCCCACACGCTCTGTGGCTCGGCCAAGAAATGACAATAAATAAATTGTTCAAACTAACACCAACTCCCCACCCCCACAAGGCTTTCTCCTACAGGGTCTCCCTAGATTTGCCTGGTAGAAGGCTCTGGAGAAGCCTGGAGCTTGCATTTCTAAGGTGGTAGGAGGTTCCTGTTACCACAGTGGATAAGCTACTGGAGCCCTTATTGGGATCAAATGCTCAAGGTCGGTTGTTGGAGGTGGACTAGGGGTCGCAGGGACCCATGCAGAGTGGTCAGGATGTTTGCAATTCATGGAAGCTGAGGACTGGAAGCCATGGCGTGTTGGCCTTTGACAGCTTTAAAGGCCCAAGTGGAGATCTGGTTTTTCCTCGGGTCTGGAAGATTCTGAAGGAGACCCAGGCATTTTCCACTGAGATGTCCTCTTTCAGGGATGGGCAGCTATCTATTTATGACTTATGTTGACCCTCAGCACACTGCAGGGTTTTCTAGAGGTCTTGTTAGGTGTCATGGCTCCTCCTGCCTCCCCTGCCCCCAAGTCCCTGTCACTGGCCAGGCCTGTGCTCAGAGTGTGGGGAAGTCTTGGGGAAGGAACACAGTGGATTTTTATAGCAAATGCCCCTGAGTTGAGTTGAATGCTCTGGTTATTTTGGTTTCTCTAGAACTGCAGAAGCTTCCCCCTACTGCCTTCTCACCAAGTTAATATTGATTATTTGTAGACTTCAAGCCCAATAAAAAGCACTTGATGTGATTCTCCCTGAATCGTTGCTATGTTCTCCAGCAGACCCTCCCCAGCATCTAGCACCTTCTTCTCCAGAGCCCTGAATCTGTCAGATCCCGAAGAGCAACAGTCATTGTGGACAATCACACAGCCGTTTACCACCTACTTGGAGTCTTCTGTCTTGTTTAGGAAAATGCTGTTTGAGTTTTCCATCACTCACAGCAAAACCTAATCCATACCGACTAGTACGGTCAGCAGGACTAGGCTGTGAAAACTCTAAGATTAGGCAGTGAGAACACTCAATCCTGTGAGAATGCAGGAAATGGAACATTTCACTAGCCTACCGCTCTTGAAATTTTGAAGTTATTGTTATGACTTTGTAGGAAGAATTTCTAAGTTCTACTTTCCATAGGGAGACAGGCGGTCAGCCCTAAAGAACTGGAGTACACTTGCCAGATTTGAATTGTACTGTGATTAAAGGAGGGGGTGTTGGTTTGTGTACCTTGAGGGAGATGAAGTTGGGTGACTGTCCACGTGCTTATCTGGCTTATCTCATCAGATTGCTTTGATTGCAATGCTCACAAATTCTCAAACTGAAGCCCCAAATCATGTCTTGACCCCAAAAGTGTTTAACATCAAATATGAGATCTGGCTTAAAGCTCAACATTCAGAAAACGAAGATCATGGCATCTGGTCCCATCACTGCATGGGAAATAGATGGGGAAACAGTGGAAACAGTGTCAGACTTTGTTTTTCTGGGCTCCAAAATCACTGCAGATGGTGACTGCAGCCATGAAATTAAAAGACGCTTACTCCTTGGAAGGAAAGTTATGACCAACCTAGATAGCATATTCAAAAGCAGAGACATTACTTTACCAACAAAGGTTCACCTAGTCAAGGCTATGGTCTTTCCTGTGGTCATGTATGGATGTGAGAGCTGGACTGTGAAGAAGGCTGAGCGCCGAAGAATTGATGCTTTTGAACTGTGGTGTTGGAGAAGACTCTTGAGAGTCCCCTGGACTGCAAGAAGATCCAACCAGTCCATTCTGAAGGAGATCAATCCTGGAATTTCTTTGGAAGGAATGATGCTAAAGCTGAAACTCCAGTATTTTGGCCACCTCATGTGAAGAGTTGACTCATTGGAGAAGACTCTGATGCTGGGAGGGATTGAGGCAGGAGGAGAAGGGGACGACAGAGGATGAGATGGCTGGATGGCATCACTGACTTGATGGGTGTGAGTCTGGGTGACCTCCGGGAGCTGGTGATGGACAGGGAGGCCTGGCGTGCTGCGGTTCATGGGGTCGCGAAGAGTCAGACACGACTGAGCAACTGATCTGATCTGATCTAATGAGATCTGGAGGCAGATTGTAAAGGCTGCTTAATATAAGGAATTATTCAAGTGAGGGAATTATATGATGAGTACTTATATTTAATACATATATGAGTAACACAGGGTGTCCATTCCCACTAACATTAACATATTCCTACATTAAATATTCATATAGTCACTTTATTTGAGAAAAATTTTAAAAAGCATCCATGAAATTATGTTGCAAATTGTCTATCCTTTGACTGTATACCAATTTGGGTTTTCCTGTGTTATATCCTTTGTGGGAGTTGTTTTTTTTTTTTTTCTCTCTCTAAATTAAGGATTGTAGCAGAATTAATTCTAATGCATTCTGATGCCATTCTTCATTGTTAGTCATTGTCAGAAAATTATAAATATTCTATGTTAGATACTGCCAAATGTTAAGCATCATAGTTCTACATGAATAATCTTTTGCTGATAATTACTAGTGAGGCTTATGCTTTACTGACTTGCTGGGGTTCGTGGAGGTTTATTGACTTGGAGCTAATTAAATTGTTGCCTGCTGTTTTTGAGATTCAGCCACAGAAATATGCCTGTCATTAGTGCAGCCTTTGGGCAGGAGGCCTGAGTTGAACTGAGACCAACTTAGTGCTTGCTTAGTACCTAAGTGCTTGCTGGGGATGGAGGTGGGGAAGTGAGATGGAAGCACAAGGGTGAAAGTTGTATACATTAAAAACCTAAACATAATATGTGTGTGTGTGTGCTCAGTTGTGTCTGCCTTTTTGTAGTCCCCTGGACTGTAACCTGCCAGGCTCCTCTGTCCATGGGATTTTCCAGACAAGAATATTGGAATGGGTTGCCATTTCTTCCTCCAAAGGAGCTTCCCAACTCAGGGATCAAACCTGCATCTCTTATGCCTCCTGTATTGGCAGGAGGCCACTGTGTCACCTGGGAAGAGGCATATGAAGTGGAAGTTCAGCTCAGTTCAATCACTCAGTCGTGTCCGACTCTGCGACCCCATGGACTGCAGCAGGCCAGGTTTCCCTGTCCATCACCAACTCCCAGAGCTGGTGAGTCGGTGATGCCATCCAACCATCCTGTGTCATCCCCTTCTACTGCCTTCAATCTTTCCCAGTATCAGGGTCTTTTCCAGTGAGTGAGTTCTTTACATCAGGTGGCCAAAGTATTGGAGTTTCAGCTTCAGCATTAGTCCTTCCAGTGAATATTCAGGACTGATTTCCTTTAGGATGGACTGGTTGGATCTCCTTGCAGTCCAAGGGACTCTCAAAAGTCTCCTCTAAAACCACAGTTCAAAAGCATCAATTCTTTGGTGCTCAGCTTTCTTTATAGTCCAACTCTCACATCCATACATGACTACTGGAAAAACCATAGCTTTGACTAAACAGTCCATTGGCAAAGTAATGTCTCTGCTTTTTCATATACTGTCTAGGTTGGTTATAGCTTTTATTCCAAGGAGTAAGCGTCTTTTGATTTCATGGCTGCAGTCACCATCTGCAGTGATTTTGGAGCCCAGAAAAATAAAGTCTGTCACTGTTTCCATTGTTTCTCCATCTATTTGCCATGGAGTGATGGGATCAGATGCCATGATCTTAGTTTTCTGAATATTGAATTTTAAGCCAGCTTTTTCACTGTCCTCTTTCACTTTCATCAACAGGCTCTTTAGTTCCTCATCACTTTCTGCCATAAGTGTGGTGTCATCTGCATATCTGAGGTTATTGATATTTCCTTCGGCAATCTTGAGTCCAGCTTGTGCTTCATCCAGTCCGGCATTTCACATGCTGTACTCTGCATATAAGTTAAATAAACAGGGTGATGATATACAGCCTGACTTACTCCTTTTCCTATTTGGAACCAGTCTGCTGTTCCATGTCCGGTTCTAACTGTTGCTTCTTGACCTGCATACAGATTTCTCAGGAGGCAGGTCAGGTGGTCTGGTATTCCCATCTCTTTCAGAATTTTCCACAGTTTGTTGTGATCTATACAGTCAAAGGCTTTGGTGTAATGAATAAAGCAGAAGTAGATTTTTTTTTAAATTCTCTTGCTTTTCTATGATCCAATGGATATTGGCAATTTATCTCTGGTTCCTCTGCCTTTTCTAAATCCAGCTTGAACATCTGGAAGTTCATGGTTCATGCACTGTTGAAACCTGGCTTGGAGAATTTTGAGCATTTCTTTGCTAGTGTGTGAGGTGAGCGCAATTGTATAGTAATGTGAACATTCTTTGGCATTACCCTTCTTTGGGATTGGAATGAAAACTGACCTTTTTCAGTCCTGTGGCCACTGCTGAGTTTTCCAAATTTGCTGGCATATTGACTGTGGCACTTTCACAGCATCATCTTTTAGGATTTGAAATAGCTCAACTGGAATTCCATTACCTCCACTAGCTTTGTTCCTAGTGATGCTTTCTAAGGCCCACTGGACTTCACATTCCAGGATGTCTGGCTCTAGGTCAGTGATCACACCATCGTGATTATCTGGGTCATGAAGATCTTTTTTGTACAGTTCTTCTGTGTATTCTTGCCACCTCTTCTTAATATCTTCTGCTTCTGTTAGGTCCATACCATTTCTGTCCTTTATTGAGCCCATCTTTGCATGAACTGTTCCTTTGGTATCTCTGATTTTCTTGAATAGATCCTTAGTCTTTCCCATTCTGTTGTTTTCCTCTATTTCTTTGCACTGATCACTGAGGAAAGCTTTCTTATCTCTTCTTGCTATTCTTTGGAACTCTGCATTCAGATGCTTATATCTTTCCTTTTCTCCTTTGCCTTTAGCATCTCTTCTTTTCTCAGTTATTTGTAAGATCTCATCAGACAACCATTTTGCCTTTTTGCATTTCTTTTTCTTGGGGATGGTTTTGATCACTGCCTCCTGAACAATGTCACGAACCTCTGTCCATAGAAAGGAAGAAGTAAAATTGTCATTATATGCAGATTACATAATAATATATATAGAATCCTAAAAACTCCACACAAAAACTACTAGAACTGAAAATTAATTCAGCGAGGTAGCAGGATACAAGGTTAGCCTATAGAAATTGGTAGCATTTCTTTATACCAATGAAATATCAGAAAGGGAACGTAAAAAAAAAAAAAAGTACCTTTTAAAATCACACCCACCCCCCAATAAAATACTTAGGAACAAACCTGACCAAGGAGGTAAAGGACTTACAGGCTGAGAACTATCAAAACTTTAATAAAGGAAATTGAAGACCACTCAAAGAAATTGAAATATACCCCATGCTGTTAGATCGAAAGAGTTAATATTGTTAAAATGGTGGGAATATAAGTTGGTACAGCCACTATGGAAAACAGTATGGACTTTCCTCAAAAAGCTAAAAACAGTATCTATCCAGACAAAACTATAATTCAAAAAGAAATATGGCAGCACTGTTCACAATAGCCAAGACATGGAAACAACCTAAATGTCTATCAACAGATGAATGAATAAAGAAGATGTGGTACATATTTACAATGAAATACTACTCAGCCATAAAAAGAACAAAATAATGCCATTTGCAGGACCGTGGATGCAACTAGAAATTATCATACTAAACGAAGTAAGTCAGAAAGAGAGAAATACTATCAAATCAGATCAGTCGCTCAGTCATGTCTGACTCTTTGCGACTCCATGAATCACAGCACGCCAGGCCTCCCTGTCCATCATCAACTCCTGGAGTTCACTCAGACTCACGTCCATTGAGTCAGTGATGCCATCCAGCCAACTCATCCTCTGTCATCCCCTTCTCCTCTTGCCCCCAGTCCCTCCTAGCATCAGAGTCTTTTCCAATGTGTCACCTCTTCACATGAGGTAGCCAAAGTACTGGAGTTTCAGCTTTCCTTCCAAAGAAATCCCAGGGCTGATCTCCTTCAGAATGGACTGGTTGGATCTCCTTGCAGTCCAAGGGACTCTCAAGAGTCTTCTCCAACACCACAGTTCAAAAGCATCAATTCTTCGGCGCTCAGCCTTCTTCACAGTCCAGCTCTCACATCCATACATGACCACAGGAAAAACCATAGCCTTGACTAGACGAACTTTTGTTGGCAAAGTAATGTCTCTGCTTTTGAATATGCTATCTAGGTTGGTCATAACTTTCCTTCCAAGGAGTAAGCGTCTTTTAATTTCATGGCTGCAGTCACCATCGGCAGTGATTTTGGAGCCCAGAAAAAGTAAGTCTGACACTGTTTCCACTGTTTCCCCATCTATTTCCCATGAAGTGATGGGACCAGATGCCATGATCTTCGTTTTCTGAATGTTGAGCTTTAAGCCAACTTTTTCACTCTCCACTTTCACTTTCATCAAGAGGCTTTTGAGTTCCTCTTCACTTTCTGCCATAAGGGTGGTGTCATCTGCATGTCTGAGGTTATTGATATTTCTCCCAGCATTCTGGATTCCAGCTTGTGTTTCTTCCAGTCCAGCATTTCTCATGATGTACTCTGCACAGAAGTTAAATAAACAGGGTGACAATATACAGCCTTGACGAACTCCTTTTCCTATTTGGAACCAGTCTGTTGTTCCATGTCCAGTTCTAAGTTGCTTCCTGACCTGCATACAAATTTCTCAAGAGGCAGATCAGGTGGTCTGGTATTCCCATCTCTTGAAGAATTTTCCACAGTTTTTTTGTGATCCACACAGTCAAAGGCTTTGGCATAGTCAATAAAGCAGAAATAGATGTTTTTCTAGAACTCTCTTTCTTTTTCCATGATCCAGCGGATGTTGGCAAATATCACTTATGTGTGGAATCTAAAATATGGCACAAATGAACTTGTCTATAAATCAGAAACAGACTCAGACTTGGTGAACAGACTCATGGGTCCCAAGAGGGAGGAGTGGAGGGGAAGAGGTCGACCAGGAGTTTGGGTGGGCTTCCCAGGTGGTGCAGTGGTAAAAAATCTGCCTGCCATTGTAGAAGACACAAGAGACCTGGGTTCCATCTCTGGGTTGGGAAGATCCTCTGGAGGAGAAAATGATAATCCCCTCCAGTATTCTTGCCTGGAAAATCCCATGGACAGAGGATCCTGGCAGGTTAAAGCCCATGGAGTTGCAGAGTGGGATGTGACTGAGCACACACACAGAGAGAGATAGATGCAAACTATTACATTTAGTATGGTTAAACAAGGTCCTACTGTATAGCATGGGGAACTAAATCCAATCTCTTGGGATAAACCATAATGGAAAAGAGTATTTTTAAAAGATTGTATATGTGTGTGTGTAACTGAGTCATTTTGCTTTTCAGCAGACATTGGCACAACATTGTAAACCAATTATTTTTGTTGCTATTGTTTAAACCTTTGAGAAACCTTAAGTATGGCCGACCATCCCTAACTCGACCTTAAGTGTGATAAGGGCCTTGACTCAGCGGAGCATCTGCTCTCCATTGCAGGAATGGCCCCGGGGGTCCCAGGCTCTCGTGCCACCGAGCACCCCCAGAAGAGGCGCAGACCCCCCAGAAGGCCCGGTCTGCAGCCCAGCTCCTTCCTGGGATCATTTGGCGCCGACTCCCAGAGCACGCCGCCCACCGCGCCCACCTGTGCCAGCGTTCCCCGTGCGGGGCGGAAACAGAAGTTAAAGCCGCCAGGGCGCCCAGTCCTCTCCGCCGGCCGGCTGCATCCATGCGCCTCGCGCCTGGGTTTCTTCACTGTCTCTTCGCGGCCATGCGACGCCTGGCGCTCCTTCTGCTCCAGGGGTCCGTGCTGGCCGCGTTAGGCGGCCTCAGGGGGCTCTGCGACCGGTGAGTGGGGGCCCCTGGCGGGCGTGCATCCCAATCAGCCGACTGCGGGGCGGGGGCGGAAGAGAGCTTGGGGCGCCCTCGCTAGGTGTGCGCGGCATGTCCCCCGTCCTGCGGTGACCTTTTATCCGGGAGGGCGAGGCTGTACCATCTGGAGGGCCCCGGGCTTCTCAGCCTTTAACTCCTTAGTAAACCTGCCTGGTGGATGGGCTCAGCGGACAACTGTGTGTCTTTTGCTTTTTGGCCCTCTATGGAAATGCAAGGCCCCTCGACAAGCTTCTTCCTAGATTCCCCACCGTCCCAGGGAGTGGAATTGGCTTTCTAGTCTTTGTCACTGATGGGCCCACCACCCAGGTTTAACCAGGCCTCTCCTGAGGCTTGGGACCTTGGAAAGGGGTGCTTCCCTCCAAAACAGCGCTAGAGTTTGTTCCTAAGGGCGGTTAGCAAGCAAGTTGCAGCAGCACTTTTTAATACCACTCAGGTGCAGGCGGACCCCAAGGCAGAGAGAGCTGTGCCAGGTCCCAGGGTGACTGAGACACCCTCAGCTCCCATAGGGTCGGTGGCTGGTGACTTAGCCGGTGCAGGAGCTGCCCAGCGTTTGTCAGACCACCTGGCCTGCCAGAGCGCGTCTCTCCTGACAGGTGCTCCTGTTTGGCCCTCGTGGATGGAGGCAGGCTTTAAATCCTTTTTTTTTTTTTTTTTTTTTTTAACTTAGTCACTTTCTTGGTCAAGGTACTCTGAACTCGTTTGGAGGAGATGGCCCTTCATCTCTGAGTTGTTTGTCCTCCAGTAGTAATTCTATGGAGAAGGCAATGGCACCCCACTCCAGTACTCTTGCCTGGAAAATCCCATGGACGGAGAAGCCTGGTGGGCTGCAGTCCATGGGGTCGCTAAGAGTCGGACACGACTGAGCGACTTCACTTTCACTTTTCACTTTCATGCACTGGAGAAGGAAATGGCAACCCACTCCAGTGTTCTTGCCTGGAGAATCTCAGGGATTGGGGAGCCTGGTGGGCTGCCATCTATGGGGTCGCACAGAGTCGGACACCACTGAAGCGACTTAGCAGCAGCAGCAGGGATTCTAACCCTCAGGGTTTTTGCCTAATCTGCTGGAGCATCTCTGCTTGGCAGGAACCCCTTACCTGTGTGTGATCTGTCAGCCCCACTCCTGAAGTGGTGGATTTAAAGTTACTTGTCTTTTTTCACTAAGCAGTGTTTCCCAAAGCCTTCTGATGGGAAGACATCTTTATGATGTCTGCTGTAGAACAGCAGGTGATCTGCTTTGCATATTGTACACAATATGCTTTGTATATTGACAGACTATGAGAAAGCTACTGTAAACTTAATATGTAAAATGAAAGTGTTAGCTGCTCAGTCGTGTCCGACTTTTTGTGACCCCATGGACTGGACCCCACCAGGCTCCTCTGTCCATGGGATTTTCCAGGCAAGAATACTGGAGTGGGTTGCCATTCCCTTCTCCAGGGGCTGGCTATTCCCAACCCAGGGATCGAACCCATGTCTCCTGTGTCTCCCACCTTGCAGGCTAATTCTTTACCGTCTGAGTCACCAGATATGTTAGTAAAATTTTAATTTAGTCACAGCAAGCATGTACCTGAATCTGAAAACTAATGTTTGAGACTCATCTACAGATGGTATGTAGAATACGTGTGCACACTGGATCTCCAGACTGAGAATCCCCAGGGCAGAATAGTATTCCAGACGGGACTTGCCTAGCTGTGCAAGTCTCTGAGAGTTGACTGCAGGCCTCATTGGGCTCCTTCTGGAAGGATCTGATAGAAGATGACAAAAGAGTCCAGGAGCATTTATTTGATGAGTTTATGCCAAGTGACTCTGGACTCATTAAATCCTTGAATTTTCCTTTTAGAAACACTTTTCACTGGGGCTTCCCTGGTAGCTCAGCTGTTATAGAATCTGCCTGTGATGCAAGAGATCCTGGTTTGACTTCTGGGTTGGGAAGATCTGCTGGAGAAGGGATAGGCTACCCACTCCAGTATTCTTGGGCTTCCCTGGTGGCTCAGCTGGTAAAGAATCTGGCTGTAATGAGGGAGACCTGGGTTTGATCCCTAGGTTGGGAAGATCCCCTGGAGAAGGGAAAGGCTACCCACTCCAGTATTCTGGCCTGAACCACTTATTCACTAGCCTCACTTTATAGACAAAAACTGAGGTGATAAGTCTCCAAGGTGATATGTTAGTATGTGGTCTAACCAAAACTACAACCTAGTAGCCTGACAGCTGAGCCTGGCATTGTTGACCTCACCTGCTTTCAATTGAAGGGTTTTAATCAAGTTAAATGGGATCACCTGGATGGTATGTGGGTCACTGGCAAAGTTGTTCATTAATAACCAGGACCTTCCAAGTCTTTCATTTATAATGCAATGTATAAGCCAGCCTTTTAAAATTAATTATTGAGTAACTTGCTAAAAGCACTATGCAGGTAAGGTCTGGTCCTTACCAAAGAAGGTGTAGTCTACGAGGTGGGCTTCCATTGTCAACTCCCATCACATGACTTTTCATCCCATGTGTATACATTGCCTCTAGGTTAAGACTGCTGGGTCCTCACTGCGTCTTATAGAGAGTTCTACTGAATGAGGCAGTTTGTTTTCTCAAAACCAAGGATTGATTTTTTCTTTTTGAAAGTTTGGAATGAAATAGTAAACTAAATACAGTCAAGCCTTCCTGGTGTTTCCCTCTGAGTACCACACCCATAATGGCTTGTTTTTGATCATTGATCATTCAGGGTTGATAAACACAAGTTCATGATTTGAATAAAACTGATAATGTAAATCAATGTCCTGCAAAGAACTGAAAACTCGTGTGTAACCAGGCTGCTAGAGGCTTTCTTATAAGGATGGCACGTAGGACCCCAAACCCTAACTTCACTTGAAGCTATATCTACACGTCTAAAAGTAAACTGAAGTCAAGTGCTTTGAGCCCAGACCTCTAAACTTGCAACTCTTCATACTGAGTCTTTAAGATCAAATCAGACCTGGAGGAAGAGTAGTCATATCTTTCTAAGCACAAGTGCAAGTCTGAGCCATTCTAACAGAATGACAGACCTCCAGTAGCAACTCCACAACATCAGAAAGAATGGTCCCCAAGGCAAAAACTCCAGTATCAGTGGTGAACCTTCATGGGTTTTTAGGGTACTGAACCCCCTAGCTTTCCCCTAGGTAGTAGTTGAAGGAAGGTCTTTCAAGGAGAGTGTTGACTGCCGCTTATCACAGAAAGGTCTCCTGGACCCAAGGAAACCAGGAACTCTGATGGCTTTGCTTCTTGGTCATCCAATGCAGATGAAATGCAGTGTCACATGACGAGGCAAGCTGCATGTGGTGGGAGGTGCATTCCTGTGGCCTGGCTCTGCAGCAGAGAGTGGGAGTGCCCGGATGGGGCACAGACGAGCAGTGCGGTAAGTGGTCTCCGAGCTGTGCTGTGTTATGTATCATGCACTCACCCACACCTGGCCTTTATTGCTACATGCCTCGTTGACAGTTGTCATGGTTTCACCCTCTTAGAGGGTATTCTAAAATGTTTGAAGTTCTGGGTTGTCTTGATAATGTAATTCCAATGTTGGAAGTAGCCTAACCTTTGCAATCAAAGGAAAACTGGTTTAACTCTACTCTGTGTGCAGTGGGAGCTCAGCATCCCTCCAATTCCCATCAGATTTGGCCAGAGGAGCCTGGTATACAGCATTTTGGGGTCTCCTCTGGAGCACCCTCCACTTTTGTTGAATTGCTGAGCTTGTGAGTATCTGCACTTCATGTCCCCACCTATTCTTAGCTGCAGCAACACACAGTGCACTGCTTTCCACCTTCAAATTGCTGCTCCTTCTTTATGGATCCATTCAGCTCTCTACCAGCAACTTCTGCCTTAGGAATTTCACCATAAATTCTAAGCTACTTGTCAAGGTATTTTTCTTAGGCAAAAAAAGTTCTATCCTTTGTGCTCCTAAGACTTTTCAGGAGAAAAAGCTAGAAAAGATTTATGAGGAAAATGTAACTTTTTAAGTAGATATTACCAGTTAAATTGTACAATTATAAGAAATTTATTCAATATATTTTATTTATTTTATACTTGAATCTCTTTTTTACTGATAATTGTTTCCTGACAATTTTTTAAACCTTTTTCCCCATTTTTTTTTGTTGTACATTTTTAACTGTACAGTTCATTGGTATCAAATACATTCACAAATGCTACCATCACCATCATCCATCTCTAGAAAATTTTTCATCTTGTAAATCTGCAACTTTTACCCATGTTTCCTATCAAATTCTATATAACCATTTGCTATATCCTACAGTATATGTGAAATAATCTCAAAGTGGTAGTACAAATATTTCTACTAGTATTGACTATTGAATCATTTATGTTTTTTGCTCTTTTTCCCCTTAAAATGTAATCCACATAAGAATTTAAAATCAAAATATTGTATTGGAAACTCATATGAAATGAGTTGTTTTCTCTTTTAGTTATGTCACCAGAGTGATATATATGGTTATATTCATTTATTTTAGCTTTTTAAAATTCTTAGTGATTAATTTAATCTTATGAACATAATAAAGCAATTAGATTATCAAGAATAAAAACTTTTATGAGGTATATTCAGAAAAACCTTCCTTCCTTTCCTAGCCTCTTTTCTGTTTCTCTATCACAATGGGTAACCATATTTTAATTTAAAATTTTTCTTTTGTTTTATATAACTTCATAAAGTATATAAACACACTCACATAAGAGGAAGTATAATAGACGTTCTACTTTGTTTTCTCCACTGTGCATCTTGTATATGTCATATTCATATGTAGGAATCGATTTGGTTGCTTTTATTGCATAGTATACTTTTGTGTGGATATATCAAAGTTTATTCAACTGGTCCCTGTTGATGAATGTTTTGGTTGGTGCTAATGGTTACCTTTATGAGTAATTTCACAATAATGTTGTTCATAAAAAAATTCCATCCCTAAGGGAAATTCTATTGCTGTTAAAATAATTTATTATTTCACCTTGCTGGACGAATTAAGGCCCATTTGATTATGAGTCATAGAATCCAAATGAAGCTAAGGTAAGTAGGCTTAGTAACTTATTGTAAGGATACACTGGTTTCTAATGGAACTCGAAGAATCGGACACCTGGGCCTTGGGACAGTGTCTTATAGTTAAAAACACCTATCTCTGGGGATCAAAGACAGTTCCTCCAGAAGGGGAAGTCCCCATGAGTTGGCCGGACACCCTCAGAAATGTCTATGGGGTGACTGACTGAGCCCACAAGATCTGAGTCCATCTGCTCAAAGAGGTAAGAGTTCAAGTGCGTCATCAACTATAGGACATATCACATACACAGACCACTTTTATGTGTAATCATTTTCAAATTTTTAAAAAAGTCATTGTTTTACTTAAAAGCAAATACTTTTTAAATGTTTTATTTTAAAACTTTATTTCATTTTGGAGTATATTTCATTTACAATGTTGTGATAGTTTCGGATGTACAGCAAAGTGATTTGGTTATACATATGTCTATTCTTTTTCAAATAGTTTTCCCATTTACGTTACTACAGAATATTGAGTAGAGTTTCCTCTGCTATACAGTAGGTCCTTGTTGGTCCTCCATTTTAAATATAGTAATATGTATATATCAATCCCAAACTCCCAATTTATACCCCCCACCAACCTTTCCCCTTTGGTGACCGTAAGTTTATTTTCTAAGTCTGTGATTCTGTTTTGTAGGTTCAGCTGTAACATTTTAAAATTTTTGATTGAAGAATAATTGGCTTAACAATAGTGTATTAGTTTCAGGTGCATAACAGTGATATTTTTACACGTTATAAATGATCACTCTAATAAGTCTAGTTACAATACATCGCCATACAGATACTATACTTATTGACTGTGGTCCCCATACTGTGACATTTATTTTGTACTGGACATTTGTACCTCTTAACTTGTCTCACCGATTTCCCTCATCCCCCTACCCACTTCCCTCTGGGGCCCACCAGGTTGTTCTCTGTATCTGTGAGTTTGCTTCTGTTTTGTTTGTTCAATTTTTTTAAAAAAATTTATTGGAGTATAGTTTATTTACAGTGTTGTTTCAAGTGTACAGCCAAGTGAATCTGTTATGCATACACATATATCCACTCTCTTGATTCTTTCTCCGTATAGGCCATTACAGAATACTGAATAGAGTTCCTTGTGCTATATGATAGGTCCTTATTAGTTATCTATTTTACATATGGTATTTATGTAGTTATCTATATTTACATATAGTGTGTATACGTCAATCCCAGTCTTCTAATTTTTCCCTCCACCCTTTACCCTCCTGGTAACCATAAGCTCATTTTCTACATCTGTAACACTCATTCTGTTTTTGTAGTTAAGTTCATTTGTAGCCTTTTTTTTTTTTAAATTCCACATATAAGTGATATCATATGATATTTGTCTTTTTCCATCTAACTTTACTCAGGATGACAATCTCTAGGTCTATTTATGTTGCTGCAAATGGTATTATTTCATTCTTTTTATGGCTGAGTAATAAACCATTGTATATACGTACCATATCTTACTTATCCACTCCTCTGTTGATGGGTATTTAGGTTGCTTCCACGTCCTGGTTATTGTAAATAGTGCTGCAGTGAACACTGGGGTGTATGTATCTTTCTGAATTATGGTTTTCTCTAGATAATATGCCCAGGAATGGGATTGCTAGATCGTATGCTAGCTGTATTTTTAGTTTTCAAGAAATCGCCATGCTGTTCTCCATAGCAGCTGTACCAATTTACATACCCACCAACAGTGTAAGAAGGGTCCCTTCTCTTCACACCCTCTCCAGCATTTATTATTTGTGGACTTTTTGATGATGGTCATTCTAACTGGTATGAGGTGATACCCCGTTGTAGTTTTGATTTTCATTTCTCTAATAATAATTACTGATGTCGAATATCTTTTCCTGTGCTTTTCAACCATCTGTGTATCTTCTTTGGAGAAACATCTATTGAGATCTGCCCATTTTATGATTGGGTTTTTTTTGTTTGTTTGTTTTTTTATATTGAGCTGCATGAGCTGTTTATATACTTTGGAGATTAATCCTTTGTCAGTTGCTCTATTTGAAAATGTTTGCCCATAGAATATGCAAACATATATATATAGAATATTTGCATATTCTCCCATTCTGTGGCTTGTCTTTTCATTTTGTTTTGGTTTCCTTTACTGTGCGAAAGCTTTAAGTTTAATTGGATTCCATTTGTTTGTTTTTATTTTCACTATTTTAGAAGGTGAATTCAAAAAGATATTGCTGCAATTATGTCACAGTGTTCTCTGCCTATGTTTTCCTCTAAGAGTTTTATAGTATTTGGCCTTACATTTTGATATTTAGTCCATTTTTTCTTTTTAATTTTAGATTAAACTATATAGTTTATTAAACTATATAGTTGATTTACAGTGTTGTATTAGTTTAAGGTGTACAGCAAAGTAATTCAGTTAGATATATATATACATTCTTTTTCAGTTTCCTTTCCCATGTAAGGTATTACAGAATATTGAGTAGAGTTCCCTGTGCTATACAATAGGTCCTTGTTGGTTATCTTTCTTGATATATGTTGGAGAAGGCAATGGCACCGCACTCCAGCACTCTTGCCTGGAAAATCCCATGGATGGAGGAGCATGGTGGGCTGGAGTCCCTGGGGTCACTAAGAGTCGGACACAACTGAGCGACTTCACTTTCACTTTTCACTTTCCTGCATTGGAGAAGGAAATGGCAACCCACTCCAGTGTTCTTGCCTGGAGAATCCCAGGGGCAGGAGAGCCTGGTGGGCTGACGTCTGTGGGGTTACACAGAGTCGGACAGGACTGAAGTGACGCAGCAGCAGCAACAGTGTATGTGTTAATCCCAAGCTTCTAGTTTATCCCTTCCCTGCACCTTTCCCCTTGGTAACCATACATTTGTTTCTGAAGTCTGTGAGTCAGCTTCTGTTTTGTTAATAAGTTCATCTGTATCATTTTTTAGATTCCACATGGAAGTGATATCATAGGATATTCATCTAATTTACTTCCTTTAATATGCTATTTCTAGGTCCATTCATATGGCTCCAAATGGTGTTATTTCCCTCTGTTTTATGGATGAGTAATACTCGATTGTATATATGTACCATGCCACCTTTATCCATTCCTCTGTTGATGGACATTTAGGTTGCTTCCATGGCTTGGCCATTGAAAATAGTGCTGCTGTGAACATAAGCGTGCGTGTATTTTTTCGAATTATGGTTTTCTCTCCAGATACATGCCCAGGAGTGGGATTGCTGGATGATATGGTAGTCGTATTTTTAGTTTCTAAGGAACCTCAGTACTATTCTCCATAATGGCTGTACTGATTTACGTTCCCACCAGCATTGTAGGAAGGTTCTCTTCACACCCTCTCCAGCATTTATCGTTGATAGACTCTGATGTCCATTCTGACTGGTATGAGGTGATAACTCTTTGTAGTTTTGATTTGCATTTCTCTAATAATTGGCAATATTGAGCATCTTTTCATGTGCTTTTTGGCCATCTGTATGTCTTCTTTTTCCCCGCCCCCAGAGTTAAGAATCCTTTGTTATTGGCATTCAACTTAAAATCAAAATGAGCTTCCACTGGTTTTTTAACAGACAAGTTAATACAAAGTATTCCTTATCAAAGTATTCACAGTTTGCAATTACACATCAGTGTGTGTCTAACACTGTTTGCCTTTTAGCCTCTAAGCTCCAAGAGCGCAGGAGTCTTCTCACGTCTATTCACTATTTGTTCTTTTCTGTTTGTTCCCATCCAATCTTTCCATCTTGATGCATCACTGGGTTCCCTTACCTTCTGTTTGCATTCAGTTACTAGGAGCACCAAGAGGATGGAAAAGAATGAGATACATATATGCACACCACACATAAATGCTGTTGCTATCTCAATTGACGTAATTTCCTACAAGGCCTATACTTTCTTTTTTGATAACAATCTTGGCAGAACTTTTCCTTCTCATTAATGAACAAACCCACATATATGATTAAATGAAAATACAGAATCTAGTTCAATCCAATCCTCAGGTAGGTTTCTTTCCTTAGTTTATAAACAAACAGTAGTAAACTTTGTAAGAAACTATATACTGAGCGGTATTTTTCTCTAGGGCTCCCTATGTGGCTTAGTGGTAAAGAACCACGTGCCAGTGCAGGAGATGAAGATTTGTTCCCTGGGTTGGAAAGATCCTCTAGAAAAGGAAATGGCAACCCACTCCAGCATTCTTGGCTGGGAGATCCCATGGACAGAGGAGCCTGGTGGGCCACAGTCCATGGGGTCACAAAAGAGACATGACTTAGTGACCAAACAAACAACAATTTTCTCTGCTGCTAAGTCACTTCAGTCGTATCTGACTCTGTGCGACCCCATAGACGGCAGCCCACGAGGCTCCCTCATCCCTGGGGAGAACACTCCAGGCAAGAACACTAGAGTGGGTTGCCATTTCCTTCTCCAATGCATGAAAGTGAAAAGTGAAAGTGAAGTCACTCAGTCATGTCCGACTCTTAGCGACCCCATGGACTACAGCCCACCAGGCCCTCCATCCATGGGATTTTCCAGGCAAGAGTACTGGAGTGGGGTGCCATAAATCTAACCAATTGAAACAATTAAAGAAATCCTTACTAGTGATTGGAAAGAATCCAGTTTTGTTGGCAAATAAGGTCTCTTTCCTTTTGTTCTTAAATGACTACTTGTTAAAGTATTTGACAAAGGAGCCAATGATAGTACATTCCATATTTACAGGTTTCAACACTGGTCACAACAGATAATCTAGTGAACATTATTTATAGTTTCAACTAAGGAGAATGTAAAACTATATTCTATTGAGAACCTATCAAAAAAGTAAAATAGGTACTTCACTGGTAGTCCAGTGGTTAAGACTCTGCACTTCAAATACAGGGGGCATGGGTTTGATCCTTGGTCAGGGAACTAGGATCTCATGTTCCATGCAGTGGTCAAAAAAAAAAAAAAAAATGTAAACCAAAACCAAAAAAATCCCAAAAGCCAAAAGCTAATAATGACAACAAAAATCAATGACTCCTTAATTAGATGATGAACATCCCCTTCTACTTAGAAAGTAAGTTTTCATGGAACAAAACTCGGGAAAGGAGAATCCATTTTAGACCTCATTCCATAGGACTTCAATTTCTAAAATACCAAAAAGAACTTATTTCACTTGTAGTGAGGTTCTACTTAACTACACTTGTAGAATGGAGTCAAGTTAAAACAATACAATGCATCAGTGCATGTGAAATAAAAAGGTGTATATTCTATATACATTCATAAAAGAAATTCATCACAGCACTGTTTATAATGGCCAGGACATGGAAGCAACCTTGATGTCCATCAGTGGACGAATGGATAAGAAAGCTGTGGTACATATACACAATGGAATATTACTCCGCCATTAAAAAGAGTACATTTGAATCAGTTCTAATGAGGTGGATGAAACTGGAGCCTATTATACAGAGTGAAGTAAGCCAGAAAGAAAAATACCAATACAGTATACTAACACATATATATGGAATTTAAAAAGATAATGATAACCCTGTATGTGAGACAGCAAAAGAGACACAGATGTGTAGAACAGTCTTTTGGACTCTGTGGGAGAAGGTGAGGGTGGGATGATTTGAGAGACTAGCATTGAAAGATGTATATTATCATATGTGATACAGATTGCCAGTCCAGGTTCAATGTGTGAGACACGGTGCTCAGGGCTGGTACACTGGGATGACCCAGAGGGATGGGATGGGGAGGGAGGTGATGGGGGGGGCGGTTCAGGATGGGGAACACATGTACACCCATGGCAAATTCATGTATGGCAAAAACCACTACAATATTGTAAAGTAATTAGCCTCCAATTACTCATTTGAAAAGACCCTGATGCTGGGAAAGATTGAGGGCAGGAGGAGAAGGGGACAGCAGAGGATGAAATGGTTGGATGGCATCACCAACTCAATGGACATGGGTTTGGGTGAACTGTGGGAGTTGGTGATGAACAGGGAGGCCTGGTGTGCTGTGGTTCATGGGGTTGCAAAGAGTCGGACACGACTGAATGACTGAACTGAAAATAAATAAATTAAAATATATATATAAGAAATATTTTAGTTCAAAAAATTTTTTTAAAAAGCCTAATCTATGATTGGAATTACTGTGGGATTGCCTGGTAGTAATGCTTAGCTCTTATTTATTGATACCATGAATATATATATATATGAACTATTAAAACAATATGATATAGTCAATAGAGAGCTCTGTGATGCACTTGTGTTTAATAAAAACTGCTGCAATCAAAGCCTGTAATGCAACTTGAACATCCACCACTCTGAAACAGTAACCTCCAGAAACATTATCACTTAGGGCTCCACATTCTTCTGCCTGGTCTCACATTCTTCCTCTGTCATATATTCTGTCTTCTACACCTACTACTTTGAAACAGTAGTCTTAAGAGTCGTTATCACCTAGGACCCCCTCTTCCTCTGCCTCGGTCTTCCTGCATCAACTTCCGTTTTCTTAGATTTCATCTTTGGTGCCACGTCTACGAGTAGTGTATCCAGGGGTAAATTGGCAGAATAAAATATTGAATGTTATTTCCTCAAACACTCAGTCTTTCCAGTTGTACAGGTTCTCTGTTTTTCAGGGCTGTTTTCACTGCTTTAAGGCGTGTATTCATGCTGACATTTACACCTGTGACTGTTCCATGGACCTGTGTTCCATTCTTTGATTCAGTGGCTGCACTTTCATGACTCGGCTTCATCAGAAAGCTCGTGAGCTTCATCCCAGCGGCACCCTCTCCCCTTCGACCCAGCAGTGCACAAAACCTGACCACCCAGTGCTGACTGCCTGGGAGTAGGAATAGCTGGAAACACTTCCTTTATGAGCACTTTGGAGAAGAGTCTATTTTGATCTTCTGTTCATTTTTGGTTGTTGTTTTTTTTTTTTTTTTAATTGAGCCTGTAAAACCTGTTTTTATATTTTGGAGATTAATTCCTTATTGGCGGCTTTGTTTAAAAATATTTTTTACCCGATCTGTGGGTTGACTTTTTGTTGTGTTATGGTTTTCTTTGTTGTGCAAAAGCTTTTACGTTTAACTAGCTCTCATTTATTTTGTCTTTATTTTCATTAGTCTAGCAAGAGGTTTCAAAAAGATATTGCTGTGATTTATGTCAAAGGGTGTTCTGCTTATGTTTTCCTATGAAAGTTTAATATCTGATCTTATATTTAGTTCTTTAATCCATTTTGAGTTTATTTTTATGTATAGCATTAGAGAGGTTTCTTTCTCTCTCTCTCTCTTTTTTTTTTTTTTTGGTAAGCTTTTTATTTTATATTAGAACATAGCCTATTAACAATGTTGTGATAGTTTCAGGGGTGGTGTAGAGGGACTCAGGCATACATATACATGTATCCATTCTCCCCCAAAGCCCCTCCATCCAGACTGCCACATAACATTGAGCAGAGTTCCCTGTGCTATACAGTAGGTCCTTGTTGGTTATCCATTTTAAATGCAGCGGTGGGTACATGCTAATCTCAAACTCCCTAACTATTCCTTCCCCCTTCACCCTATAACCATAAGTTGTTTTTTTCCTAAGTCTGTGAGTCTGTTTTTGTTTTGTAAATAAGTTCATTTGTATCATTTCTTTTTAGATTCTATATATAAGGGATGTCTTATTGCTATTTCTCTGTCTGACTTACTTCACTCAGATAACAATTTCTAGGTCCATTCTTGTTGCTTGCTGTAAGGGGCATCATTTCATTTTTTTTAATGGTTGAATAATATTCTGTTGTGTACATGTACAACGTTTTCTGTATTCATTCCTCTGCTGATGGACATTTATGTTGCTTTCATGTCTTGGCTATTGTAAATATTGCTACAATGAACACTGGGGTGCATGTATCCATTTGGACTATGTTTTTCTCTGGATATATGCCCAGGAGTGAGATCACAGGGTCATATGGTAGCTCTATTTTTGGTTTTTTAAGGAACCGCCTTACTGCTCTTCATAGTGGCTGTACCAATTTACATTCCTACTGGTAGTGAAAGAGTGTTCCTTGTTCTCCACATCCTCTCCAGCATTTATTGTTTGTGGATATTTTGCTGGTGGCAATTTTGACTGGTGTGAGGTGATATCTCATTGTAGTTTTGCTTTGCATTTCTCTAATAATTCATGATGTTGAACATCTTTTCATGTGCCTCTTGGCCATCTGTATGTCTTCTTTGGAGAAATGTCTATTTAGGTCTTTTGCCCATTTTTTGATTGGATAGTTTGTTTTTGATGGTATTAAGCCTCATGAGCTGTTTATTTTGAAAGTTAATCCCTTGTCCATTGCTTCATTTGTAAATATTTTCTCCCATTCTTTGGTTTGTCTTTTTCATTTTATTTATGGTTTCCTTTGCTGTTCAAAAACTTTTAATTAGGTCCCATTTGTTTATTTTTGTCTATTTTTATTACTGTAGGGGATGAATACAAAAAGATCTTCCTGTGATTTAAGTCAGAAAGTGTTCTGCCTACATTTCCCTCCAAGGGTTATAGTATCTGGCCTTACACTTAGATCTTTAACCCATTTTGAGTTTATTTTTGTGTAGAGTGTTAGAGAATTTTCTAACTTCATTCTTTTACACGTAGCTGTTCAGAGTTTCCAGCATCATTTATTGAAGAGACTGTCTTTTTTTTCATTGTCTATTCTTGGCTCCTTTGTCATAGGTTAATTGACTGTGGTTGTGGAGTTTATTTGGCTTCCCAGGTGGCTCAGTGGTAAATATTCCGCCTGCCAATGCAGGAAACGCGAGTTCGATCCCTGGGTCAGGAAGATCTCCTGGAGAAGGAAATGGCAACCTGCTCCAGTATTCTTGCCTGGGAAATTCCGTGGACAGAGGAGCCTGGTGGGCTACCATCCATAGGGTCACAAAGAGTCAGACACGACTTAGCAACTTAGACATGTATGCATGTGGGGTTTATGTCTAGGTTTTGTATCCTATTCCATTGATCTGTACTTCTGTTTTTGTGCCAGTTTTTGTTGTTCATTGTTGTTGTTCAATCACTCAAGTCATGTCCAACTCTGTGACCCATGGACTGCAGCTCGCTAGGCTTTCCTGTACTTCACTATCTCCCAGAATTTGCTCAATGCTATGCTATGCTATGCTAAGTCACTTCAGATGTGTCCGACTCTGTGTGACCCCATAGACGGCAGCCCACCAGGCTTCCCTGTCCCTGGGATTCTCCAGGCAAGAACACTGGAGTGGGTTGCCATTTCCTTCTCCAATGCATGAAAGTGAAAAGAGAAAGTGAAGTCGCTCAGTCATGTCCGACTCTTAGCGACCCCATGGACTGCAGCCTACCAGGCTCCTCCGTCCATGGGATTTTCCAGGCAAGAGTACGGGAGTGGAGTGCCATTGCCTTCTCATGTCCATTGAGTTGGTGATGCCATCCAACCATTTCATCCTCTGTCATCCTCTTCTCTTCCTGCCCTCCATCTTACCCAGCATCAGGATCTTTTTCAATGAGTCAGCTCTTTGCATCAGGTAGCCAAAGTATTGGAGTTTCAGCTTCAATATCAGTCCTTCCAATGAATATTCAGGGTTGATTTCCTTTATGATTGACTGATTTGATTTCCTTGCTGTCCAAGGGACTCTCAAGAATCTTGTCCAGCACCACAGTTCAAAAGCATTAATTTTTCAGCACTCAGCCTTCTTTATGGTCCATCTTGTACATCCATACGTGACTACTGGAAAAACCACAGCTTTGACTGTACGAACCTTTGTTGGTAAATGATGTCTCTGCTTTTTAGTATGCTGTCTAGGTATGTCACAGCTTTTCTTGTAAGGAGCAAGCATCTTCATTTTATGGATACAGTCACCATCTTCAGTGACTTTGGAGCCCAAGAAAAGAAAGTCTGTCACTGTTTCTTTTTCTCCATCTATTTGCCATGAAGTGATGGGACCAGATCTCATGATCTTAATTTTCTGAATGTTGAGTTTTAAGCCAGCTTTTTCACTCTTCTCTTTCACTTGCATTAAGAGTTTTTTTTAGTTCTTCTTCAATTTCTGCCATTAAAGTGGTATCATCTACATATCTGAGGTTATTGATATTTCTCCCGGCAATCTTGATTCCAGCTTATGATTCATCCAGCCTGGCATTTTGCATGATGTACTCTGCATAGAAGTTAAATAAGCAAGGTAATAATATACAGCCTTGACATACTCCTTTCCTAATTATGAACCAGTCTGTTGTTCCATGTCTGGTCCTAACTGTTGTTTCTTGACCTGCATACAGGTTTCTCAGGAGACAGGTAAGGAGATCTGGTATTCCTATCTCTATAAGAATTTTCTACAGTTTGTTGTGATCCACACAGTTAAAGGCTTTAGCATAGTCAATAAAGCAGAAGTAGATGCTTTTCTGGAATTCCCTCGCTTTTTCTATGATCCAGTGGATGTTGGCAATTTGATCTCTGTTTCCTCTGCCCTTTCTAAATCCAGCCTACTGTACATCTACATCTGGAAGTTCTTGATACATGTACTGTTGAAGCTTAGCTTGAAGGATTTTGAGCAATACTTTGCTGGCATGTGAAATGACTACAATCGTGCCATAGTTTGAACCTTCTTTGGCATTGCCTTTCTTTGGGATTGAAATGAAAAACTGATCTTTTCCAGTCCCATGGCCATTGCTGAGTTTTCCAAATTTCCTTCATACTGAGTGCAGTACTTTAACAGTATCGTCTTTTAGGATTTGAAATAGCTCAGCTGGAATTCCAGCACCTCCACTAGCTTTATTCGTAGTAATGCCCACTTGACTTCACACTCCAGGATATCTGGCTCTAGGTACTATACTATTTTGATTACTGTAGCTTTGTTAGTATAGTCTGAAATAGGAAGTCTGCTTCCTCCAGCTCCATGTTTTTTTGGATTGCTTTGGCTATTCAGGGTCTTTTGTATCTCCATACAAATTTAAAGATTTTTCTTTTGATTCTGTGAAAAATGCCATTGTTAATTTGATAGAGATTGCACTGAATTTATAGATTGCCTTGGGTAGTATAGACATCTTGACAATATTCTTATAATCCAAGAACATGGTGTATCTTTCCATCTGTTTGTATCATCTTCGATTTCTTTCATCAACATCTTATGGTTTTCTGAGTACTGGTCTTTTGCCTCCTTAAGTAGGTTTATTCATAAGTATTCTTTTTGATGTGATGGTCAGTAGGATTGTTTCCTTAATTGCTCTTTCTGATCTTTCATTGTTAGTGTATAGGATTGCAAGAGATTTGTGTATTAATTTTGTATCCTGCAACTTAACTGAATTCATTGAGCTCTAGTTTTCTGGTAGCATCTTTAAGATGTTCTATGTATAATATCATATGATCTGCAAACAGTGACAGTTTTACTTCTTTTCCTACTCAGATTCCTTTTATTTATTTATTTTTTTCTCGTCTGATTGACTAGGACTTCCAAAACTATGTTAAACAAAAGTGGTGATGATCTCAGGTGGTTTTGACCTGCAGTGGCTTCAAGCCAGATCTCAGTTTCCCAACCAGAGATTGAAGCCAGGCCATGGAAGTGAAAGTACCCACTAGACCAGGAGGGCCAAAGGCTAGTTACAAGTCTCTGAGTCATCTCCTTTGGAGAAAGGAATTTTGACAAAGAGACCAAGGTAGTGAAGCAAAGTGTTTGTTAAGAGGGGAAAAGAGTATGTGTGGATGGACATATATAGACAGGCTCAGAGAAGGGGTTGTGCCCTCAGCGTAGTTGACATCACTTATACGGGGCAGTTCTTTGGCCAGTCATCTTGCTTGCCTGGCTCTGAGTCCATATTTGGTCTACTTCAGGGTCTCTTTGTGCATACACATCTTTTAGCCAAGATGGATTCCAGTGCAAGGGTTTCTGGGAAGAACATATTATGATCTGGTGCTCCCTGTGTTCTTTGACCTCTGAGAAGTCTTTTTGCACAGAAATCTTTGTGTAGTTTGGGAGGTCTCCTTGACCTCAAGAATGAGAAATATGTGGTCTCTTTATCTTCTCTCCAAGCAGGATTCAGCTCCTCCTTGCTCCTTCCATTATCTGTATCCCAGAGTATCTGTTCACAGGGGACAGATTTCAGCTGCTCAGCCTGGGGCCCATCTATTTCCTGTCTCAAATCCCTGTTGAGCAATGTGGACATCAAGAAATCTTTATTGGGATGATGACGGGCAAAAGTCTGTCTTCTGTAGCTTCTTTAGGTTAGCATGGAGCTTGAAGACCCTACCTAGCTGGAGCCATGGAACTCTCACCCTATCTTGTTGAGGGGCCCCAGGGTGACTTCTGCTGTTATTCCAGAGTCTGTTTCGAGGAGTGGCTGGAATCCCTGCTGCACCATTATCCTGTTGTGCCCTAAAGGAAACAAACTAAATAAGTAGATTAGAGGAACATGAGCTAAAGACTAGTAAAAGACTATTATAATCAGAGACTAAAGCAGGGGTAAGAATCTGGTATACATGGTCAGCATATCTTTGTTAATTTCAGGATTAAAATTTAGCATATTTCTCTACTTCTTGGGCTTCTCTGGTGGCTCAGTCAGTAAAGAATCTGCCTGCAATGTGGGAGACCTGGGTTCAATCCCTGAGTTGGGAAGATCCCTTGGAGGAGGGCATGGCAACCTACCCCAGTATTCTTGCCTGGAGAATCCCCATGGAGAGAGGAGCCTGGTGGGCTGCAGTCCATTGGGTGGCAAAGAGTTGGACATGACTGAGGGTTAAAATTTAGTATATTTCTTTATTTCTAAAATGGAAGGTCCTAACCTGTTGGTCTTAGGCCTCCTTCTTGAGCATAAAGGTCTTGCTATGCTAAGTCACTTCAGTCATGTCCGACTCTGTGTGACCCCATAGATGGCAGCCCACCAGGCTTCCCCGTCCCTGGGATTCTCCAGGCAAGAACACTGGAGTGGGTTGCCATTTCCTTCTCCAATGCATGAAAGTGAAAAGAGAAAGTGAAGTCGCTCAGTCATGTCCGACTCTTAGCGACCCCATGGACTGCAGCCTACCAGATTCCTCCATCCATGGGATTTTCCAGGCAAGAGTACTGAAGTGGGGTGCCATTGCCTTCTCCAATAAAAGTCTTAGTTACAGATTTACAACAGTATGGAAGACAACAAAGCACTAGGTGAAATATAACATAAATCAAGATGATTGAAAAGATAAGAGGGTTATGGGAAAATGGAAACCTTCTTCTCTTGGATCAAGAGAACAAACTAGAGAACCAGTTTTCAGTTTCCCCACCCATACTGAATAACAAGCATTGATGGTTAATTGTCTGCTGGAGAAGGTGATTTGTTGTTGAAGTTTTTCAGTGTTGGTTTCTACCTGGGGAGAGGTGTTAATGTAGATGCAACAAGAACTATTGGCAACTGCACAAATTCCTCCTTATTCTGCCAGTAGATAATCCAGGGCCAGTCAGTTGTCAAATACCACCTTGGCCAGGAAATCTAGAGGCTTCTGTAAGTTAGTAAGGAATTTAGAAATCTCACTGGCTATGGTGAGTGTGCAAGGCAAGTTTCAAAGGACACGTTGGTGGGCAGCTACTCTCCATCATGGTAACAATGCATACTCAAAGAAACAGGCATCTCCATCTGAGATATTTCTAGGTAAGTCTCAAGTCAATCCAGTGAACAGTTTTAATGAACTGGCCCAGTGCTTGGATCCATTTCAGGAGTGGATTGAGAAAGGTGAAATCAAAGTTCCCAGCATGCACTGTGTGTGTATGGAATGACTGCATAGGCAGTTAGTATCCTGGAGTTGTTTATCTACCTGTCATATCCTTGTCAGCACAATAGACTAACTGGCCTAAGGTTTTAAGGCTTAGCCATCCAATCTTGTCATTGTGAAAATATTTTTCAACCATATACCCAGTGCATTCCATGTCTGTTCTGTCCATTTCTCCTTCAGTATGAATCCTTTTTCCATTGGGTAGTGGGTTGGGGTTTGAGCAAAAATGGGCAACTGGACCTCTGGCTTGAGTGGAGGGCATCATAAAATGCTGGGATGTCTTAATACCAGTTTTTCAACCCCCTCCCCCTAGTTTTGATTTCATAGTCTCCTGCTGCTGCTAAGGAGAAGTAAGCAAGAGACAAGAGTATTTTCCTGTGGGAAAATGAAGTTTGACTCTGTACATCCCAGAACTGAATCTTGGGTCTTTGTTTTCTTTTTTTTTTTTTTCAGGCAAGGCTTTATGGGGTACCTGCAGCAGCATGGGGTAGTGAGAACAAGTAATAGGTTCCCCTGCTTGCTTGCTTCCTGAGGTGGGAGCAACCTTGCTCCTTATAGGGGGGTGGAGGTAGACATGTGCCCAGGGGTGGATCCGGAGGGGTGGCTTAGGTGGTTTGCCCATCCCTGTGGTGGTGCTGCATGCAGAGGGCATGCACAGTAGCCTGCTTTTGCTCCCAACACCCAGTTTTTGCTTCTGGCTCTTCAGAAATGGGCTTCCTTTGTGGCTCAGCTGGTAAAGAATCTGCCTGCAATGCAGGAGACCTGGGTTTGATCCCTGGGTTGGAAAGATCCTCAGGAGAAGGGAAAGGCTTCCCAGTCCAGTATTCTAGCCAGGAGAATACCGTGGACTACAGCCCATAGGGTTGTAAAGAGTCGGACACAACTGAGCGAGTTGCACTTTCATTTCAGAAGT
The DNA here is from genome assembly GCA_935064755.1 of Tragelaphus eurycerus. Taxonomy (NCBI): domain Eukaryota; kingdom Metazoa; phylum Chordata; class Mammalia; order Artiodactyla; family Bovidae; genus Tragelaphus; species Tragelaphus eurycerus. The sequence continues at coordinate 416,029 of CAKXYN010000034.1, read as the reverse complement.
AGCCGTTGGGCTCTTCTGATCTTTTTGTAACTTTTGTCCAGAATTTGCCCCAACCATACATACATGTGATTATTTTTAGTCCCATCCAGATTCTTTGTATTTTGTTGCTTGAGGACAGGAGAGGTATGTCCAGGTACAAGCATTGCAGCACTGCAGGGAAGGGTCCCAGGTCTCAACTTGTCTCATTCCTTCCTGAGAGACTCTATACCCTTCTTCTTCTTTTTGTGGCATACGTTGTGGCATATGGGATCTAGTTCCCTGACTAGGGATTGAACTTGGGCCCTGTGCATTGGGAGCATGGAGTCTTAGCCATTGGACCACCAGGGAAGTCACTATTCCCTTATTCTTAAGAGTTAATGGTCCAAAGGTCTCTTCTTCTGAAACTTCTTGCTGCTGGACAGCGGCTGAAGACCGTAGCCTGTCCTCAAGGTGTAGAAATAAGTCCCTCGTTGACTGTCCCGAGGACTGTAGGGACCTGGGCCAGTCTCCATTGGGGTGGGCTGAATTCCTTGAGCCATCATGAACCTTATTTCAAACTATTGGAGCCTGGAAGATGCAAACTTAACCAGAATGTTAAACCAGGGCCAAAAGGAACAACAACAAGAAGCCATGAAAAGGCCTAAAAGGGGAAGGAACCAGGTTAACTTTGGGGAGTGAGGTGGGAGGGGGCTTCCTTACCTGTGGACCAGACAGTGGAGGCAATGTCTTGGCTATAAAAAGGCATTCTGCTCGTGTGTCTGTTTTTGTTAATCTCAGGATTAAAGTTTAACATGTTTCTCTGGTTTTGAATAAAAGGTCTGGATCTGTTGATTCCCAGGTCTCTTTCATGGACCAAAAATTCTGGGTCAGAGATTTACAATAATAGGGAAAACAACGGAGTACAAGATGAAATACAGAATAAATTAGTATCATTGAGAAAAACTGAGGGTTATGAGAAAATAGAAACCTCCTGCCAGAGAGGTTTGTATATCTTGTGGGATCCAAGGGAATCAACTAGAGAACCAATTTTTAATTTCCCGCCTGTATTGTATAGTGAGAATTGGTGGTTAACTGTCGGCTGAAGTCAAGTGACTTGTTGAATTTTCTTAATGTTGGTTTCTACCTGGGCATCAGGGCAGGGTTTTTATTTTTTTGCCTCTCCATCTGCCCTGTTGTTCCCTGGGGTAATTTGAGAATTTTCCTTTTGGTGCCCACAGCAGTGAATGACTGCTACTGGCTTTGGGTTTTGAGCTACTTCTATGAGGTGTAATATCTCAGCCCCATATTTTATAGGAGAACTTTTTTTTATTTTAAAAAATTTATTTTATTTTTTTGGTGGTGCTGGGTCTTTGTTGCTGCCTGCAGGCTTTCTCTAGTTATAGCAAGTGCAGGCTGCTCTCTAGTTGCAGTGTTCCAGCTTCTTATTGTGATGGCTTCTCTTGTTGCAGAACACAGGCTCTAGAGCACAGACTCAGTAGCTGTGGTCAGGGCATGTGGGGTCTTCTCAGAGCAGGGATCAAACCTGTGTGCCCTGCATTGCAAGCAGATTCTCATCCACTGGACCACCAGGCCATTCCTTTTTCTTTCCTGATACCTACGTAGGCATGTAAAGCGAGAAAGGCATATTTTGAGTCTGTATGTGTATATATAACTTTTCCTTCCTCTAAAGTTCAGTTCAGTCACTCAGTTGTGTCTGACTCTTTGCGACCCCATGGGCTACAGCATGCCAGGCTTCCCTGCTCATCACCAACTCCCAGAGCTTGCTCAAATTCATGTCCATCGAGTCAGTGATGCCATCCCCTAAAGCTGGGACTCCATTTCTTTTAGCTCAGTCATCTGGATGGCAAAGGTTTTGCTTCTGTGATACTATGAGGGCTCACAGTAGTATCCCTATGCCCTCCTGATTCCATCTTTAAAAACTACTGCCATCAGCAACGGAGAAGGCAATGGCACCCCACTCCACTACTCTTGCCTGGAAAATCCCATGGACGGATGAGCCTGGTGGGTTGCAGTTCATGGGGTCGCTAGAGTTGGACATGACTGAGCAACTTCACTTTCACATCTCACTTTCATGCACTGGAGAAGGAAATGGCAACCCACTCCGGTGTTCTTGCCTGGAGAATCCCAGGGACGGGGGAGCCTGGTGGGCTGCCGTCTATGGGGTCACACAGAGTCGGACATGACTGGAGTGACTCAGCAGCAGCACCAGCAGCAGCCATCAGTAAGCCATTCTTCCTCAGAGTTTTCTATGGCCTGGTCTGTTGGATCAAGCCTACAGGTATAAACTTCGTCAGTGGTTTCAAGGCAGGAACGTTGTTTGTTCTGAAATTTCAGGAGCATTGGTATAGCCAGGTTGAGGGTGTTGAGGTTACCTCTGGGGAGATAGAGCAAAGCCTGGTATTTAGTAAGGTGGGCTCCAGTTAGCCAGTAGTTGCCTTTAATCCCCAGAATCTCTTGTACTTGATGAGGGGTCTGGACATCCGGTGGCTGTCCAAAACTTAGCTTGTTAGCTTCTTCCACTAAGGAAGCAGTGGCAGCTACCACTCAGAAATAGCCAGAACCACCTCAGGCCTGGAAATCTAGTTATCTGGAAAAATAGCTAGGAACTTCTCTTAGCTTTTGAATAGGAACCCTAACAGCTGTCTCCTGTTTTTCAGTTACGTTCAAGGTAAATTTTGTTTTTTTTTTTTCAACTGGGGACACCCAGAATGGGAACTCTGGTGAGGGACTGGTGGATATTGTTAAAAGCCTTTTCTTGTTCTCCAGTACAAAGTACTGGTTCTGGGCCTTTGGTGGCTTCAGATAGAAGCTTAAACATTAGTCTGAATCCTGGAATCCAAATTCTGCAAAATCCTGTAATACCTAAGAAAATACAAAGATTTTTATTTTTTTTTTAATATCTCTGGGGTGCTTACACCTAATATAGCATGCTTTTTATTTAGAAATTACTGTGTACTTTCAGGAATTATGTCTCAGATACTTACCTTGTTGCTCTGATATCTGTGCTTTGGAGATCATGTAACCCCAGGCCCCACGGAAATTAAAGACTTAAATGGTAGTTTGATCTGAGTCCCCCATGGTAGGGTGCATATTAATATGTCATCTACATATTGTAGAATAGCACCTTCTTTTAGGTGTATTAGTTCCTTTCCGAGGGCCTGGGTGACCAAATGTGGGCTATCCTGAAACCCCCGAGACAGCGCTGTCCAGGTATGGTATTACATTTGGCCCAGTGGGGGCTAGTCCACTCAAAAAAGGGATGAACTGAGATGCAAAAGAAAGCATCCTTGAGGTCAAGCACAGTAAACCATTTGGCATCTCCCATCCAATATTATAAGGATTGGCCAAGAGGGGAACGTATAGAGACCACTGCGTCATTTATTGCTCTAAGGTCATGTATAATTCAGTATCCCCATTTGGCTTAGGAACTGGCAGAATAGTGGTATTACATGGAGACTGACAGGGCATTAAGAGGCCGTGTTTTAACCTGTTTTTGCTTCCAACTTTATGGGATACTGTCTCTCGTTAGGGGAAGTGACTTCTGGCTTAAGGCTAATTTTTACATATTGGGTGTTTATAGTCTTTTCAGGGGTTCCATTGTCCCAAACTTCAGGGTTTACTGTGTGAAGAATATGGCTGGGAACAGGCCCTTGGTCTTCCAGCTGATTTGTCTTAGAGTCAACCAAAGGCATAACTTAGGGTGTCCAAACTTTAATATGGCTCCACGGATACCAGACTGTCTCTCCCCAGTGGCTGGGTAGGACCCTCAGGCACAATAAAAGGCATGTAAGGTCAAACGCTGTTCAGACTGGCAAGTGAGAGGCCCACTGAAGAAACCAATGTGAGGCTTTCTGTCGACACCAGTCACAGTACAGCTTTTGCAGGAAAGAGGCCCAGTGTGAGAGATCGGACAGATTGTCTCCTTTATCAATTTGAAAATTGATATTCTTACCTGCCATGTCAACACTTGGGCTCTTCGGTGGAGTTAGATATCTCATGCAGGGAGCCTCCAGAATCTCTGGGCCACCTCAGTTGTCCAGCATGGCCACCTTGGGAGCAGGAACCCACCTGTCTTCAGGACTGGGGACCATCCCATCAATGACCTGTTCGTTTGCAGGCTAGGCATGGACGGGAGGGTTCTTTCTCGCACTTTGGGGCTGGTTGACTTATATTTGAAGCTTTCCCCCCTGCTGGTTTTACCTCCAGGTGATCGTTAAGCTTCCTTGGCCCACTTGGGTTGTCCTGAGGTTGCAAGGCATTGCTGGCAGCTGTGGTCATAGCTTGAGCCCTGCCCTGCCTGTTTTCATGTCAGGATCTCTCTTCCTCCTCAGCTCGATCTTGATTATTAAATACCCCAAAGGCCACCTCTAGGAGTTGGGACATCAGGGTTTGTGGGCCTAATTGTAACTTTTGGAGTTTCTGATTCGTATTGGGGGCAGACTGGCCAATAACATGTTGTCGCAGCAGAGATTGACACTCTGGAGTGGAGGGTTCAACGTTAGTAAATTTTCTGCAAGCCTCCACAAGATGTCCCTAAAAGAGGGCTGGGTTTTCATTTTCTTCTCAGGTCACTCCGTTAACCTTTTCATAGTTAACTGGCTTTTTGTTAGATTTTCTTATCCCTTCTAATAACACAGTGGAGCACATGTTGCATGGCTTCTGATCCCTCTCAGGAATGATGATACCAACAGGGCTCCTGACTTGGGGTTGCATCTTCACCCATAACAAAATATTCAGTTTGGTCCAGCTGGTCACTGTTCCCCTGGGCTTCTGCCCAAATTCTCTGTTTTGCTCTCAGGGCCAGAGCAAGTATTATAGATAGGACGATTTGAACATCCTTCCAAGTTAAATCAAAGGCCAGAGTTAGGGCCTGAAAATCTGCAGCAAACTTACTAGTGTCTTTGATAAACGGCCCAGTCTTTGTTTGCACTGGGCTAACTCAGTTAAAGAGAAGGGCACGGCTACTGTGACTGTCCTGTCACCACTTCCGTTTGAGGGCATATTTTCTCTGATCCTGAGTGATAGAAAGTCTGACTACCAGTTACCCCGGGGCTCTAGTCTCTCTCCTGGGATGACGAAGGGAATATGGGACATAGGGAGGTGAGTTTGGGATTGATCAGAGGGAACTAGGAAACTTGGTGGCTCTGGAGAAGCAGGGGAGACTTGCTTTCACCCCTGAAAATTGGGGAAAGTTAAAAAGGGGATCATGTAAAATGTCGGAAGTGCTTTTCCCAGGCTTTTGATTACAGGAGCCCAGTAGAGTAGGGTTTGGGTAAAGAACCATGAAGACTTGAACATTCCCATCTTCCAACAGTGAAGTTCCAGTTGCAAGATGGTTTTGCAATTTAGAGACTCATTTTCAGGCCATTTTTCTCTATCCCCCCAACTTATATAAAAGCCGAGTAGTGTTACAGTAGAATTTGTTTTTCCTGTTGAGCTTTTCTGTTTTTTTAAATATCCAGTTTTTAAGGATACATTCCAGAGGTGTTTCTTCTGCTTAGAAGAGGATCCTCCTATATTGAGTAACCTGTAACCGAGAGCGCTCCTAGAAATGAAGTCTGGCATCCCAGGAGACATTCACTGAGGACTTTTTACAAAAGGGAGTCAGAATGTGCTCTGAAGTCTCTTCTTACCTAATGGAATTTTGAGGGTTTTCTGCTCTCCCGTAGATTCCTAACCTGATATCTCCGATCAACCCAGTCCCTTGCATGGAGGGTACCAAGTAGGGGACGTTTGAACCAGCGCCAGTGTGTTGCCAGGACTCTCCTTCAGGGAGATCTGTTGTCTATAAAGCTCATGTCCTATAACAGTTTTCCCTGTGTTGGGGTGTATTCCTTGAGATTGAGTACATATAAAGCGTAGAATGTGGACTGCTTGGAAGTGGCCAGTCCAGTAGGTAGTTGTGCAGAGACTGCCCAGTGAAGGAGTGAAGGGAGTCCTAGAGGTGTAAAAAGGATCAGCTAGAGGAAGTAGAGTTAGGCTCAGTGGAAAATGCCAAGGAGGTCAGAAAATGAGGGTCTGGAGATATGAGTTTTCCCACAGGGGATTTTTTGGGTGTTGAGGAAGATGAGAGACTAGACAGCAGAAGAAGCCAAAACCCCTTCCCCTATCTCTTGGGCTATGATAAAATCAGAGCCTGGTGATTCTGTATGACAAGGCACAGCAAGTTTGGACAATGTTTCCCAAATAATTCAATATATCAAGTGAACCCAATTTGTTTAGAATCTTTTGGGGATGCTCCAGTGACCATTTGAAACACCCCAAAATTAGCTGTCGGTCAAAAGAATTTTAGTTATATTTGGGAAGTCTGGCAAAAACCTCAAGTTTTAAAATACCCATTCTGATAGAATAATAGGTCCCCGTGAAATAATTATTCCTTCAGCTAAAGTGAAAAATAAATTTCCAAAATAAACACAGACATTTAAAAGTATGGAAACTCACACAATCTAATATCAAAAGGAGTATTTCAGGAAAGCATTGTTCTCTTAGGAGAGAAACCAAACCCAGTCATCCATCAGCCTACTCTTGATAAAATCCATTTATCTAATTCAATTCAATCCAACCTTAGAAAATCCTGACCACCTATAAAATTCTTTTCTCGATGTCCCTCCTCTGCGAGCCTCATGCAGCTTTCTATAGCCATATGCTGTGCCTTATTCTTTCCATTAAGAAATAACCAGCAAATTACTCTTTTTCCTTTTAACAAGATACGTTTCCATTCCTCACATCTTCTTTTCTAAAAACACACATCCTGCTTTTCTTAAGCAACCATGAACTGTCTTCTATATTCACGTTCTATAGGTTGGGAGCATGGCACCAAACATCTTGAGTTTCTTTCTTCACAAGAAGACAAAATAGGTAAACTTAGACCTGTTCAACAGTTAGTGGTACCAATATTTTGTCTTATTTGAAATGGCCTGGGTATTCAGTGATTTCCTATCATTAAACTTAATTTAGTTTCCATTTACCAAAATTGGAGAGAGTGTTTTAGATGAACTTTTCTAAAACCTAGTTATTGCCATAGAATTTACCAAGAAGTTCTAAGCTCTTAACATTTTCTTAAAGATTGAATTATATCAGCTTATTTTTCCTGTTCACAAATTTTATAACAAATATGCACTTACTGACTTTCAGTAACCATAGATAGGATTAAAGTGTTATACTTAATGTTGATCACTCTAAAAACAGGTCTGTATTAATTAAACCCAGAAGCTTAAGCTAACTCTGAAATCAGACATTAATTAAATACTGAATATTGCCCAGGTCACATGGAAAAGGTATTCTGAAGAGCCTCCTTTACATTTCTGAGAATGTATATAAGTGCTCAGTTTCCTTTAAGCCAGTTAAATAGAGCTCTTTTACAAGTTAATTTTTACTGAAAGACTGAACCAGAGATCTCATAGTTTTCCTCTTGAATATAAAATGGCCCTTCTCCCACTTTAATCTGGGGGAAGACAGAGAGTCAGACAGGTCCTGGGAGCCCAGGCAGAAGAGTCGCAGTGCAGAGGAGAGATGCAGACCCTCAGTCAGGACTGTTCATTAAATTGCAAAGGCAGAGGAGGGAGAGTGGCAAGCCCCTGTCTTTACTTGTTGTTCCCTAAAATCCTACCAAGTAACCCAAGGCTGGAGTATCAGGCAATGTGGGCTGCTTTCTCTTTCAAGAAATAGGTGCGCCACCAGGCCCATGGTGTTGGCAGAGATTTGCATGAGCAGCTGGACAAGCAAAGCTACATAAAAGAAGGATACCAATGACACAAAATTAGATCCAAAGAAAAAGATTTCAGAATGAATGGTACTGGAGTGAAGGTATAAGGATGGGGGAGAGGTAAAGGGAAGAGAGATGGAAAAGACTGAAAAAGAAAGAGAGGCAGCAGGGAAACAGAGTTGAGAATACTGGGACCAAAGGACTTTCAGCCTCTACGTGATATGAGGTTTGAACATCAATCACTCTTATACATCTCTGGTCAAGGAGAGCCTGCTGGACCAAGGTCTGTGTGGGGTGAGGCGAGCCTCTTCTGCCTCTGTCTATCACCCATCAAGGGGAGCAGAGAGCCAGCCAGAGAGCAGGTCTCACAAGGTGAGAGGGTTGATGCTGTAGCTGCCCGAGGTCCACTGTCTTGGAAAGAGAAGACAGAAGAGAAGAGCGATTTTAGGAGAGGAAAGTGCACAAGTAGGAGGGGTGGGCATTGTGTGAATGAGAGTCCTAAGGCTGCCAAGGACCCGGAAGGCAGATTTAGGAAACGTGGTGACACTGAAACAAGAGGTTGGGGGCCGCTTGTCACACACGGTGAAGCTGTGATCCGTGGTCTCAGAGTTCCAGATCCTTTCCCCAAAAGAGGACAAGTGCCCACATTGGGTGCCATAAATCTGATTCTGACCAGGTTTCTTGGCCTTCCTCTATCAATTAAAATTGACTAGAGGCTAGACAGGAAATTCAGCCAAGGCCCTATTGGGACCCTGCTGCAGCAGGAAGGGAGCAAAAACAAGTAACAGGTTCCCTGGCTGGCTTGCTCCAGCCTTGAGTCTTTGGAACTTCATGTTTCCTAGGAACTTGGTTAAAACTCTTTCCTAGGTGGACAGTGGGGTTGCTGTCATCAATGATGGGCTCAGCTCTGGGTAAGCTCATCCAGCATTCCGTCAACTGAGGGGAGGAAGCAAGAGTTTGAGCAATGGGAACCAGGAAGTTTTCTGTCCATTCTGGGACAAGGGATGAAGTATAGAAAAATTAAAGTAATGAATACCCTCATAGTTGCACCAATCAGAGCTTCAGTCATGAATAATAAGTAGGAAGCAGGAACATTAAAACAAGTATTGTAGTGAGTTCAAATCATGATAAGTGTGGGGTCCTGAGGCTTCTGGTGAGTCACATTAAGCCACCCCTCCTGGGCAGAGGAGTTCTGTCTGGGGTGTAGGTGCAGGGCTATAGCAACACTCATAATAAACTTCAAAAGCAAAAGTGAGAGCGTGGAGAACAATAATTATCTAAATCTACCAGAACCAGTTGTTTTGTAAGAGGACTGGAGTACATGAAGACAGAAAGGAAGATAGTGCTTATGGGTACTTAGCCTTGCGTCTGATAAGTCTCTTTGTCCTTCCTTTTTTTAAAAAAATAATTATTTATTTAACTTGCATATTTGGCCACATAGGGTCTTTGTTGTAGCACTTGGCATCTTTCTTCTGTCATGTGGAATCTTTCATTGCAGCTCATGAGCTCTTGAGTTTTAGGTACTCTGCTGCATGTGGGATCTTAGTTCCCCACGTAGGGATTGAACGTGTGTCCCCAGCCTTGCAAGGCAAATTCTTGACCACTGAACCACCAGGGAAGTCCCTTCTTATCCTTCCTGAACAAGAGCTTCAGGTCTTGGAGAGACTCACTCATTGACCTGGATTTTTCAGGCTGTCCAGGGTCCTCTGTGTTCTGTGGAGTCTTGGGAGAAGGGAGAGAGTCATGCCCCAAATTTTTGTGACCCCATGGACTGCAGCAAGCCAGGCCTCCCTGTCTCTCACTATCTCTCAGAATTTTCCCAAGTTCATGTCCATTGAATTGGTGAGGCCATCCAACCATCTCATCCTCTGTTGCCCTCTTCTCCTGCCTTCAATCTTCCCCAGCATCAGGGTCTTTTCTAGTAAGTTGGCTCTTCGCATCAGGTGGCCAAAGTATTGAAGCTTCAGCATCAGTCCTTCCAATGAATATTCAGGACTGATTTCCTTTAAGACTGACTATTTTTTATTTCCTTGCTGTCCAAGGGACTCTCAAGAGTCTTCTCTAGCACTATAGTTCAAAAGCATCAGTTCTTCGGTGCTCAGCTTTCTTTATGGTCCAACTCTCACATCCATATGTGACTACTGGGAAAACCATAGCTTTGACTAGATGGACCTTTGCTGGCAAAGTCATCTCTCTGCTTTTTAATATGCTGTCTAGGGTGGTCATAACTTTCCTTCCAAGGATCAAGTGTCTTTCAATTTCATGGCTACATTCATCATCTGCAGTGATTTTGGAGCCCCCCAAAATAAAGTCTCTCACTGTTTCCATTGTTTCCCCCTGTAATTGTCATGAAGTGTTTGGACCAAATGCCATGATCTTTATTTTTTGAATGCTGAATTTTAAGCCAGCTTTTTCACTCTCCTCTTTCATCTTCATCAAGAGGCTCTTTAGTTCTTCTTAGATTTCTGCCATTAGGGTGATGTCATCTGTATATTTGAGGTTATTGATATTTCTCTCAGCAATCTTGATTTCTAGCTTATTCCTCATCCAGCTCAGCATTTCACATGTTTACTCTTCATATAAGTTAAATAAGCAGGGTGACAGTATACAGTCTTGATGTACTCCTTTCCCAATTTTGAACCAGTTTGTTGTTCCATGTCTGGTTCTAGCTATTGCTTCTTGACCCACATAAAGTTTTCTCAGGAGATAAGTAAAGTGGTCTGGTATTCTCATCCCTTTAAGAATTTTCTACAATTTGTTGTGATCCACAGAGTCAAAGGCTATAGTCAGTGAAGCAGAAGTAGATGTTTTTCTGGAATTCTCTTGCTTTTTCTGTGATCCAACAGATGTTGGCTATTTGATCTCTGGTTCCTCTGTCTTTTCCGAATCTACTTATACATCTGGAAGTTCTCTGTTCACATACTGTTGAAGCCTAGCTTGAAGGATTTTGAGCATTACTTTACTATCATGTGAAATGAGTGTAATTTTGTGGCAGTTTGAATATTGTTTGCTATTTCCCTTCTTTGGCCTCAGATCATGAGCTCCTTATTGTAAAATTCAGACTTGAAGAAAGTAGGGGAAACAACTGTGCTGTTCAGTTCAGTCACTCAGTCATGTCCGACTCTTTGCGACCTCATGAACTGCAGCACTCCAGTCCTCCCTGTCCATCACCAACTCCTGGAGTCTACCCAAACTCATGTCCATTGAGTTGGTGATAGTATCTAACCATCTCATCTTCTGTCATCCCCTTCTCCTGCCTTCAGTCTTTCCCAGTCTTTTCAAATGAGTCAGCTCTTCGCATCAGGTGGCCAAAATATTGGAGTCTCAGCTTCAACATCAGTCCTTCCAATGAACACCCAGGACTGATCTCCTTTAGGATGGACTAGTTGGATCTCTTTGCAGTCCAAGGGACTCTCAAGAGTCTTCTCCAACACCACAGTTCAAAAGCATCAATTCTTCAGTGCTCAGCTTTCTTCATAGTCCAACTCTCATATCCATACATGACTACTGGAAAAACCATAGCCTTGACTGGACGGACCTTTGTTGGCAAAGTAATGTCTCTGCTTTTTAATATGCTATCTAGGTTGGTCATAATTTTCCTTCCAAGAAATAAGCGGCTTTTAATTTCATGGCTTCAGTCACCATCTACAGTGATTTTGGATCCCCAAAAAATAAAGTCAGCCACTGTTTCCACTGTTTCCCCATCTACTTGCCATGAAGTGATGGGACCAGATGCCATGATCTTAGTTTCCTGAATGTTGAGCTTCAAGCTAACTTTTTCACTCCCCTCTTTCACTTTCATCAAGAGGCTCTTTAGTTCTTCTTCACTCTCTGCCATAAGGGTAGTGTCATCTGCATATCTGAGGTTATTGATATTTCTCCTGGCAATCTTGATTCCAGCTTATGCTTCATCCACCCCAGCGTTTCTCATGATGTACTCTGCATAGAAATTAAATAAGCAGGGTGACAATATACAGCCTTGACGTACTCCTTTTCCTATTTGGAACTAGTCTGTTATTTCATATCCAGTTCTAAATGTTGCTTCCTGACCTGCATACAGATTTCTCAAGAGGCAGGTCAGGTGGTCTGGTATTCCCATCTCTTTCAGAATTTTCCACAGTTTATTGTGATCCACACAAAGTCTTTGGCATAGTTCAGCTATGACCTAAATCAAATCCCTTATGATTATACAGTGCGAGTGACAAATAGATTCAAGACATTAGACCTAATAGACACAGAGCCTGAAGAACTATGGATGGAAGTTCGTAACATTGTATAAGAGGTAGTGATCAAAACCATCCCTACGAAAAAGAAATGCAGCAAGGCAAAATGGTTGTCTGGGGAGGCCTTACAAATAGCTGAGAAAAAAAGAGAAATGAAATGCAAATGAGAAAGGGAAAGATATATCCATCTGAATGCAGAGTTCCCCAGAATAGCAAGGAGAGATAAGAAAGCCTTCCTAAGAGTGACAATGCAAAGAAATAGAGGAAAACGTTAGAATGGGAAAGACTAGAGATCTTTTCAAGAAAATGGAGATACCAAGGGAACATTTCATACAAAGATGGGCACAATAAAGGACAGAAGTGGTACGGAGGTAACAGAAGCAGAAAGCATTAGGAAGATGTGGAAAGAATACACAGAAGAATTATATAGAAAGGGTCTTAATGATTTGGAAACCATGATGGTGTGATCACTCACCTAGAGCCAGACATCCTGGTAAAATCAGGTGGGCCTTAGGAAGCATCACTACAAACAAAGCTAGTGGAGGTGATAGAATTCAGCTGAGCTATTTCAGATTCTAAAAGATGATGCTGTTAAAGTGCTGCACTCAATATGCTAGCAAATTTGGAAAACTCAGCATTGACCACAGGACTCAAAAAGGTCAGTTTTCATTCCCATCCCAAAGAAGGGCAATACCAAAGAATGTTCAAACTACCACACAGTTGCACTCATCTGTACCCTTAGTTCCCCCTTGGTCTTGTGCCCAGGTCTCTTTGGAAGTTGAGTATCAGAGTATAATGGTAGAAGGGGCAAGGGTTGGAGTCAGTGCCATTTCTGTTATGGACACCAGGGCTGCTATCTTTGCTACCCAGTGTGTCCAGGAATTTGAGAACTGCCCTTTTAATGTCTGTGACAGTGAATGACTGCTACGTATTTTGGTTTTGAGCTGCTGCTATGAATCTAAAATCTCAGCCTCATACATTATATAAGTATTTCTTGTACTTAAAAGTTCTCTTTTTTCCTAATAGCTCCACTAGCATGTAAAGCAAGGAAGGCATAATTTGAGTCTGTATATATATTTATAATTTATCCTTCCTATAGGGTTGAGGCTTAGGTTAGAGCTATCAGTTCAGCCTACTGGACTGAAGTGTTGGGCGGGAAAGGTTTTGCTGCTTTGACACTATGTGGACTCACAATAACATCCCCTGCCCTCCTGACTCCATGCTTCATAAAGCTACTGCTGTCAGTAGACCATTCATCCTCTGGGTTTTCTGTGGCTTGAACTGTTAGATTAGACCTACAGGCATTGGGCTGGTCGAGGGTTCTGAGGCAGGAATATATTAGTTTGGAGCTCTCATCAGGCATAAGAGTAGCTGGGTTGAGGATGCAGCAGGTTTTGTGGGTGAGCTCTCAGGAATCAAGGAGCACAGCCTGGTATTAGTAAGGTACCTTCAGTTAGCCAGTGGTGGCCTTTAATCCCCAGAATCCCTTATACTTGATGAAAGGTCTGGACATCCAGTGGCTGTCCAAAGGTAAACTTGCTAGTTTCTTCCTCTAGTGAAGCAGTGGCGGCTACTGCCAGGAGACAGCCAGGCCAACCTTGGGTCATGAAATCCAGTTGTTTGGAAAAATACCCGATAGACTGAGGAACTTGCCCAGATATGAGAACCTCCCCAGAGCTATGCCTTGCTTTTCAGCCACCTATTGGATGAATGGCGTTTTCAAGTTGGGATGACTGAGACCAGGGTCTCTGGTAAGGGCCTGGTTGATATCATTATAGATCAGATCAGATCAGATCAGTCGCTCAGTCGTGTCCGACTCTTTGCGACCCCATGAACTGCAGCACGCCAGGCCTCCCTATCCATCACCAGCTCTCGGAGGTCACTCAGACTCACATTCTTTGAGTCAGTGATGCCATTCAGCCATCTCATCCTCTGTCGTCCCCTTTTCCTCCTGCCCCCAATCCCTCCCAGCATCAGAGTCTTCTCCAATGAGTCAACTCTTCGCATGAGGTAGCCAAAATACTGGAGTTTCAGCTTTAGCATCATTCCTTCCAAAGAAATCCCAGGGCTGATCTCCTTCAGAATGGACTGGTTGGATCTCCTTGCAGTCCAAGGGACTCTCAAGAGTCTTCTCCAACACCACAGTTCAAAAGCATCAACTCTTCGGCACTCAGCCTTCTTCACAGTCCAGCTCTCACATCCATACATGACCACAGGAAAGACCATAGCCTTGACTAGGTGAACCTTTGTTGGCAAAGTGATGTCTCTGCTTTGGAATATGCTATCTAGGTTGGTCATAACTTTCCTTCCAAGGAGTAAGCGTCTTTTAATTTCATGGCTGCAGTCACCATCTGCAGTGATTTTGGAGCCCAGAAAAATAAAGTCTGACACTGTTTCCACTGTTTCCCCATCTATTTCCCATGCAGTGATGGGACCAGATGCCATGATCTTCGTTTTCTGAATGTTGAGCTTTAAGCCAACCTTTTCACTCTCCACTTTCACTTTCATCAAGAGGCTTTTTAGTTCCTCTTCACTTTCTGCCATAAGGGTGGTGTCATCTGCATATCTGAGGTTATTGATATTTCTCCCGGCAATCTTGATTCCAGCTTGTGTTTCTTCCAGTCCAGCATTTCTCCTGATGTACTCTGCATATAAGTTAAATAAACATGGTGACAATATACAGCCTTGACGTACTCCTTTTCCTATTTGGAACCAGTCTGTTGTTCTACGTCCAGTTCTAACTGTTGCTTCCTGACCTGATATCATTATAAGCCTTTTCTTATTCTTCATTCTAAAGTAATGGTTCTGTGTCTGAGCCTTCATAGAGAGGTTTAGCCATTAGCCCCAATCTTGAAATCCAGATTCTATGAAATCCTGCCATGACCAGAAAGGTAAAGAGATGTTTCTTTGTCTTTGTTGTTGTTTAGTCGTTCAGCTGTGTCTGACCCTTCTGCGACCCCATGGACTATAGCCCACCAGGCTCCTCTGTCTATGGGATATCCCAGGCAAGAATACTGGCGTGGGTTGCCATTTCCTTCTCCAGGGAATCTTCCTGACTCAGGGATTGAATGTGTGTCTCCTGCCTTGCAGGTAGATCTTTGCAGTGCTTATGCCTAAATATAGCTTATTTTCTGTATGGGGAAAACTCTCTATTTGGGGGGTTTGTGGTAAATCCCAGATAATTAACTCATTGCTTTGAGATTTGTTGTGCCTTTGAAAGGCTCTGTAGCCCCAAGGAGATTAAGGACTTAATGGTGTTTTGATCCGAGACCTCCATGGTGAGGTACATACTAATATATCATGTACATACCTGTTGAATAGCCTGTTCATTTAGGTGTATCTTGCACAGTTATTTTCTAGGGCCTGAGAACAAGTGTGGGCTGACCAGAAAACCCTGATGCCATACTGTCTGGGTGTATTGTTGCATTTGGCTTGAGTGATGGTTAGTCCATTTAAAGGCAAACAAATATTGTGAGGAGTGATATGTTGTTTAGTGGCTAAGTCATGTCCAACTCTTGACAACCTACAGACTGCAGCCCATCGGGCTCCTCTCTGTCCATAGGATTTCCCAGGCACGAATACTAGAGTGGGTTGCCATTTTCTTCTCCAGGGGATTTTCCCGAGCCAGGAATCAAACCCACAGCTCCTGCATTGGCCGACAGACTCTTTACCACTGAACCACCAGGGAAGCTGAATGGTGGTTAGTCAGCTTAAAGGCAAACGAATATTGTGAGGAAGAATATACTGGGAGGCAAAAGAAGGGATCCTTAGAGCTGAGCATGGTAAAGCATTTAGCATCCTCAGGGATTTGGACTGATACTTTATAAAGATTGACCACAATGGGGTAAATAGGCACCACAGCATCATTTCCTGCTCTAAGGTTTTGTATCACTTGAAACTCCCCAGTAGACTTAACAATTGGAAAAATAGGAGTGTTGCTTGGAAACTGGCAGGGCAACAAGAGGCCATGATTTAAGAATTTATCTTTGAGGGCTTTTAACCCCTTCTTTGCTTGAAATTTTGTGGGATATTGTCTCTTGTCAGGGTAAGTGGCTTCTTGCCTAAGCCTAATTCTTACAGGTTGGGCATTGATGGCCCTCCTGGGTTCTCCTTGTTCCCAAAATGCAGGTTTGCTCCCTGTAGAATATGGCTGGGAATAGGACTTTGCTCTCTGGCTGGTCTCATGTAGGTCAGAGTCACTATATGGGGCTGTGCCGGCTGTCCTAATTGTTTAATGGTTCCAAGGTCCCTTCCCAGTAGTAGGGTAGGACACTCGGGGACAACCAGAAAGACACGTGAGATCAAACATTGTTCAGGTTGTCAAGGGAGAGGACAGTGAAGTAACAAGTGGGAGATTTTCCATCGACACCAGCCACTGTGCAGCTTTTGGAAGAAAGAGGCCCAGTGTGAGAGCTCAGGACAGAGTAAGTGGCCCCTGTATCCATTAAAAAGTCAATCTTCTTACCTGCCGCGTCAGGGAGCACCCAGAGCTCCTCGATGGAGATAGACATCTCAGAGGGAGCCCCCGGAATCCCCGCATCAGTTTAGCTTGATCCCTGGCCTGTCTTTTCTCTTGTTGGGCTCGCTCTTTCTCTTCATCTTCATCTCGACTATTTTCTACCCCAAAGGCCACCTCTAGGAGTTGGGTCACCAACTGTACCTTCTGTAGTTTCTGCCTAATATCAGGGGCAGGCTGACGGATCAAATATTGTCATGGCAGGGATTCACCCTCCAGATTGGAGGGTCCCATGTTATTAAATTTCCCCAAACACTCCACAAGTTGTCCCTTAAAGAGGGCTGGGTTCTCTTTTTCTTCCTGGGACGCTCCTTTAACCCTTGCATAGTTAACTGGCATTTTTGATAGATTTTCTCGTCCCTTGTAATACATAGTGGGTCACGTGTTTCATGGCTTCCATTCTCTCCCAGGATTTAGAATTCCATGGGGCTCCTGACTTAGAACTGGGACTCAACGCATAACAAAATGTTCCAGTCAGTCCCTGGCGAGCTGGTCACTGTTCCCCTGGGCTGCCGCCCCAATTCTCTGTTTTTCCTCAGGGCCAGAGGAAGTATTATAGATAGGACTATTTGGACATCTTTCCAAGGTAAATCAAAGGCCAGAGTTTAAGCCAAAAACCCTGCAATAATGTTAATAGTGTCTTCAGAAAATTGGCCCAGTCTCTGTCTGCCTTGGGCTAAATCAGTTAACGAAAACCGCACATGTACTCTGACTGTCTCTTCACTGATTGCCACTTTTCTAAGAAAGGGCATTCTCTGATCCTGGATGATAGGAGGTTCCACTGTGGGTTACCCCTGGGGGCACTAGTCTTTCTCATGGGGTGATGAAGGGTATATGGGACATAAGGAGGTAAATCTGGGATTGGTCAGAGGGATCTTGGATGTTCAGTGGCTCTGAGGAAGCAGGGGAGACTGGGTTTCAGCCTTGAAAATTGAGGAAGGTTAAAAAGGGCTTATCTAAAATGTCGGGAGTGCTTTCTGATTCCCCAGGCTTTTGATTACAGGAACAGATAGATAAAGCAGCGTTTTGATAAGGAAAGAACCATGAAGACTAAAACTTAGGGAACCTCAGTCTATATTCCCATCTTGTGACAGTGAAGATCCAGTTGCAAGATGGTATTGTAATTTAGATACCCATATTCAGGCCATTTTTCTCCATCCCCTAACTTACATAAAGGCAAGCCTGTGTTACAGTACAGGTTAAGTTTTTGTCTTTTCAATCCTTCAGATTTTTAAAATTTATTATTTGGGATGTTCTTGGTGGCTCAGATGGTAAAGAATCCACCTGCAATGCAGGATACCTGGATTCTATAACTGGGTCAGGAAGATCCACGTAGAAGGGAATAGCTACTCACTTCGGTATGCTTGCCTGGAGAATTTCATGAACAGAGGAGATTGTGGGGCTACAGTCCTTGGGGTGACAAAGTCAGACACGACTGAGCCTCTAACACTACACTACTACTAAGGATACATTCCAGAGGTGTTTCTTATGACTTAGAAGAGGATCCTCCCATGTTGAGTAAACTTCAGCCAAGAGCTCTCTTAGAAATGAAGTCCAGAGTCCTGGAGACATTTACATGGGGGTTTTTATCAGAGGGAGGTGCAGTGTCTTCTTAATTCCCTTCTCACCTAAGAGGATTTTGAGCATCCTCTACTCTCCCATGGATTCCTAACCAGATGTCTCTGGTCCACCCAGTCCCTCTCATGAGAGGTCCCCAGTAGGGGGCATTTTAACCAGTGCCACTTTTTGCCAGGACTGTCCTTGAGGGGGATCTGTTGTCTATTAAGCTCATCTCCTATAACTGTTTTCCCTGTGTTGGGGTATATTCTGTTATATTTAACATCTATAAAACCTAGGATGTGACCTGCTTGGAAGTGGGCTGCCCAGTACGTAGTTGTAACTGTATAGGGACTGCCAAGTGGAGGAGTGAAGGATATCCTAGAGGTGCAGAAAGGAACTCTTGGGGGAATTGAAGGGCTTCTCTGGTGGGAAATTGAAGTTGGGTACAGTGGAAAATGCCATGAGGGTCAGAAAATGAGGGCCTAGAGGTGAGAGTATTCTCATGGGATTATTTTGGACATAACATAAGGTGAGACTAGACATTAGAAGAACCCAAACCCTTTCTTTCCCCTATCTCTTGGGCAGCTATAATAAAATCAGGGAGAGCCTGATGATTCTATCTGATACAGGCAACAGCAAGTTTGGACAGTGTTTCCCATGTAATTTAACATAACAAATGAACTCAGTTAGTCTAGAATCTTTCTTTAGTGTTCTACAGGGGCCCTTGGAAGTACCCCAAAGAAGGAAATGGCAATCCACTCCAGTACTGTTGCCTGGAGGATCCCATGGACAGAGGAGCCTGGAGGGCTATGGTCCATGGGGTCGCAAAGAGTTGGACACGACTGAGCGACTTAACTAACTAACTAAAGAGGCTTAAGGTTAGAAGAAGTTTGGCTAGAATTTGATATTTGGGGAGGCTGTCAAAAATCGCAAAAAAATTTTTTTAGCAACTTTACTTTACTTTTGGCTGTGCTGGATCTTTGTTGCTGTGTGGGCTTTCTGTACTTGTGGTGAGCGGTGGCTACTCTGCAGTTTCGGTGCAAGGGCTTCTCATTGTGGTGGCTTCTCTTCTGCAGGCCTGGGCTCTTGGGAGTGTGGGCTCAGTAGTTTGGACTCCCAGGCTCTAGGGCACTCTCAATAGTTGTGGCACGGGCGCTCAGTTGCTCCATGGCGGGTGGGATCCTCCCAGAACAGAGATCAAACCAGTATCCCCTGCACTGCAGGCAGATTCTTTACCACTGACCCACCAGGGAAGCCCCTCAAAATGTTTTAAAACACCCAGTCAAATAGAATCATAGGATGAAACAATTACTCGTTGAGCTAAGGTGAAAAAAAGTTTTCAAAAGTAAATACAGATCACTTAAGGGCATAGAAATTCATATGATCTGATATCAAAAGGCGTATTCTAAGAAATCTTTGTTCCCTTGTGAGAGAGAAACCAAATCCAATCTTGTATCAACCTTCTCTTAATAAAATGTGTTGATCACATACAAAATTCTTTCCTCAGTGTTCCTCTTTCACAAACCTTCTGCTACTTTTTGTAGCCATAGTTTGCCTCTAGTCTTTACCCATTCACAAAGTCAATTCCAGGACAAAATCACCCTTTTCCCTTTCAACAAAATACATTTCCATTCCTCATACCTTCTTTTCTGGAAACACACATCCCACTTTCCTTAAGCCACCATGAACTGTCTTCTACATTAGTCTTTACCAATCTATGAAATGCTATCTCAAGGTGGCACAAAACATCTAGTTTTCCTCTTACAAGAAAACAAAAGTAGGTAAATTTGGGCCTGTTTAGCTATTAGTATTCCCAATGTTTTGTTTTATTTGAAATGGCTTGGATGTTCAATGAATTTGTATCATTTAGCTTAATTTAGTTTCAATTTACCAAAATTTGAGGGAGTGTTTTAGGTAATTATTGCCATGCTGCTGCTGCTAAGTCGCTTCAGTCATGTCCCGCTCTTTGTGACCCTATGGACTGTAGCCTGCCAAGCTCCTCTGTCCATGGGATTCTCCAGGCAAGAATACTGGAGTGGGTTGCCATGCCCTCCTCCAGGGGATCTTACCAACCCATGGATTGAACCTGGGTCTCCTGCATTGCAGGCAGATTGCTTACCACTGAGCCACCAGGAAAGCTCAATTATTGCTATAGAGTTTACTAAAATGTTCTTATTCCAGTTATATATACTCAAAAAGTTAATCATATGAGCTTATTTTTCCTGTTGACAAATTTCATAACAAAAACAATATGCACTTACTGACTGTCACTAACCCTAGGTAAAATAAAAGTATAATACTTAAAGTTGATCACTCTAAAGTTAGATGTGTATTAATTAAACCCACAAGCTTAAGCTAGCTCTAATACCAGATATTAATTAAATATTGAATATTTCCCAGGTCATATGAACCCGAAATGTTCAGGTGAGCCCCTTTTATATTTTTGAGAATGTATACAAGTGCTCATTTTCCTTTAAGCCAATTAAATATAGCTCATTTAGAAGTTGATTTTTGTATAAACATAGTTTTCCTCAAATTTAAAATGGCTCTTTTTTCCCACCTTAGTCTGGAACTACAGATGAATCAAGTAGTTCCTGAGAGCCCAAGCAGAACAGTTACACAGGAAAAGCAGAGGAGGGAAATATGCAACAACCTTATTATCTTTTTGTTCTCTAAAATCCTACCAAGTAACTTAAGGCTGGTTGTTGTTGCTATGCTATGCTATGCTTCTAAGCCTTCGTCGTGTCCACTCTGTGCGCCCCGCGGCCACCCCCCCCGTCCCTGGGATTCTCCAGGCGAATACTGGGTGGGTTGCCATTTCCTTCTCCAGGTTGTTGTTGTTTAGTTACTAAATCATGTCAGACTCTTTGCGACGCCATGGACTGCAGCACGCCAGGCTTCCCTGTCCATCACCAACTCCCCCCGGGGCCTACTCAAACTCGTGTCCATTGAGTTGGTGATGCCATCCAACCATCTCATCCTCTGTCATCCCCTTCTCCTCCTGCCTTCAATCTTTCCCAGCATCAGGGTCTTTTCCAATGAGTCGGCTCTTCCAATCAGGTGGCCAAAGTATTGGAGCTTCCGCATCACCCCTTCCAATGAATATTCAGGGCTGATTTCCTTTAGGTTTGACTGGTTCGATCTCCTTGTAAACATAGGAATGATTTCTATTAGAAGTACTTTAGCCACTTTAGCTGCCTTCTCTGTCCTAGTAGGGAGGCCTCTACTCATTCAGCGAAAGTGTCTGTAAAGACTAATAAGTATTGAAGCCCTGGAAAGAAGGTATATGAGAGAAATCTATTTGCTAGACCTCTCCTGGCTAAGTCCCCTGTTGCTGGACTGGGCTCACAGGATGGGGAGCCTTGATGTTGCCTCTTGGATTGTGGATGGTGCAGAGCGTGTAGGCTCAGTAACATTTCTGATTGTATCTGGGATCCCTTTCCCTGTAAAAAAAAAAAATCAGAAGACAATTGTAGACATTGCATCTCTCCCCAGATGGAGAGAATCATGTAGCACTTCCATAATATTCCATTGGGAGAAAGAGGTATGAGCAATTTCTGATCGATGCATTACCAGCCATCTGTCTCCTTAGTTTCCCCTTGGTCCTATGCACAGGTCTCTTTGGAACTTGAGTGTCTGGGTATAAGGTTAGAAGGGGCAAGAGATGGGATCAGTGCTAGTTCTGTTATGGTCATCAAGGCTGCATAGCTGCATGGCCATGTAACATTAAGGAAAACATACTTTGCGTCTGGGTATATATTTATAATTTTTCCCTCTTCTAGGGTTAAGGATCAGGGTAGAGCTCAGTTCATCCTTCTAGGCTGAAATGTAGGGCGGAAAAGATTTTGCTTCTTTGACGCTATGAACACTCACGATAGCATCCCCTGCCCTCCTGACTCTGTCCTTCATTAAGCTACTGCTGTCAGTAAACCACTCACCACTCCTCCTCAGCATTTTCTATTACTTGATCTGTTAGATAAGACCTACAGGCATACACCTGGTCAAGGGATCTGAGGTAGGAATGTCAGGCCTAAGTGTAGCTGGGATGAGGGTGTGGCAGGTTTGGAGGATAAGCTCTCAGGAATTGAGGAGTAAAGCCTGGTTCTTAGGAAGACAGGCTTCAATCAGCCCAAGTTTCAGTTCAGTTCAGTCGCTCAGTTGTGTCCAACTCTTTGTGACCCCATGGACTGCAGCACGCCAGGCCTCCTTGTCCATCACCAACTCCTGGAGTTTGCTCAGACTCATGTCCATTGAGTCAGTGATGCCATCCAACCATCTCATCCTCTGTCATCCTCTTCTCCTTTCGCCTTCAATCTTCCCCAGCATCAGGGTCTTTTCAAATGAGTCAGCTCTTTGCATCAGGTGGCCAAAGTATTGGAGTTTCAGCTTCAACATCAGTCCTTCAAATGAACATTAAGGATGTAATTCCTTTAGGATGGACTGGTTGGATCTCCTTGCAGTCCAAGGGACTCTCAAGAGTCTTGTCCAACACCACAGTTCAAAAGCATCAATTCTTTGGTGCTCAGCTTTCTATAGTCCAACTCTAATATCCATACATAACTACTGGAAAATCCATAGCCTCAACTAGACGGACCTTGACTAGCCCATGGTGGCCTCCTTTAATCCCCAGAATCCCTGTACTTGATGATGGGTCTGGACATCAGCGGCTGTTCACAGGTAAGCTTGTTAGCTTCTTCTCCTAAGGAAGCGGTAGCAGCTGCTGCCTGGAGGCAGCCAGACCTGGGAATCTAGTTGTTTGGAAAAATAGCTAATAGGCTGAGGAACTTCTTCTAGCTTTTGAATAGAAACCCTGAGAGCTATCTCCTGTTTTTCAGTTACATAGAAGGTAGTTTTTTTTTTTTAATTGGGGTCATCCAGAGTAGGAACTCTGGAGAAGGCTTGGTGGATATTATTAAAAGTCTTTTCTTACTCTCCAATACAAAATACTGGTTTTGTACCTGGGCTTTTGGTGTCTTCAGATAGAGGCTTAAACATTAGTCAGAACCTGGAATCCAAATTCTGCAAAATCCTCTCATGCCTAAGAAAATACAAAGGTTTTTTTTTTTTTGTCTTTGAGGTGCTTTAACTTAATATAGCATGTATTTTATTTAGCGATTAGTGTATACTCTCTGGAATTATGTCTCAGATATTGACCCTGTTTCTCTGATACCTGTGCTGTTTTCTGGGAGATCATGTAATGCTGGGCCCCACGGAAATTAAGGACTTAAATGGTATTTTGATCTGAGACCTCCATTGTAATGAAGTGAAGTCACTCAGTTGTATCCAACTCTTTGTGACTCCGTGGAGTGTAGCCCACCAAACTCCTCTGTCCATGAGATTCTCCAGGCAAGAATACTGGAGTGGGTTGCTATTCTCCAGGGGATCTTCCCGATCCAGGGATTGAACCCAAGTTTCCCACATTGTAGGCAGACGCTTTAACGAGCCACCAGGGAAGCCCCCTGTGTTGTAGGGTACATACTAATATGTCTTCTCCATACTGTAGAATAGTGCCGTCTTTTAGATGTTTCTCTTAGTTCCTTTCCTTGGGCCTGGGCGAACAAGTGTGGGCTGTCCTGATATCCCTGAGGCAATTCTGTCCAGGTGTGTTATTGCATTTGGCTCAAGTAGGGGCTTAGTCCATTCAAAAGCAAACAGATACTGAGATAGAAAAGAAGGCACCCTTGAGGTCGAACACAGTAAACCATTTAGCATCTCCCATCTAGTATTAAGAGAATTGGCTACAAGGGGAATGTATAGAGACCACAGCATTATTGACTGCTCTAAGGTCATGTACAGTATCCCCATTTGGCTCAGCAACTGGCAGAATAGCAGTATTCCAGGAGACTGACAGGGCACTAGGAGGTCATGTTTTAAGAATTTATCTATGAGGGGTTGCAAACCTGTTTTTGCTTCCAACTTTATGGGGTATTGTCTCTTGTTAGGGTAAGTGACTTCTGGCTTAAGGCTAATTTTTACATGTTGGGTGTTTATAGTCTTCCCAGGGGTTCCATTGTCCCAAGCTACAGGAGATTATGGCTGGGAACAGGCCCTTGGTCTTCCAGCTGATTTGTCTTAGAGTCAAAAAAATGGGCTACCCGGGACCTCCTAACTGTAATATGGCCCTGGGGGAGCCCAGGAGATCTCTACCCAGTGGTGGGTGACAGTTAGGGACAATAAAAGCCACATAAGCTCAAACATTGTTCAGATTGGCAAGTGAGAAGCCCAGTGAAGAAACCAATGTGAGGCTTTCTGTTGACACCAGTTACAGTACAGCTTTTGCAGGAAAGAGGCCCAGGGTGAGAGATGGGGACAGATTTAGTGGCCCTTTATCAATTAAATGATTTTCTTACCTGTCACATCAAGGACCACACAGGCTCTTTGATGGAGTTGGACACTTCATGAGAGGGAGATGCCAGGTCCCTGGGCCACCTTAGTCATCCAGCATGGCCATCTTGGGAGCAGTTCTTCTCCTTTAGAACTGGGGACAGCCCCACCACCAGTGGCCTGTTTGTTTGCAGACTGGGATGGACATGTGTGTTCTTTGTGGCACTTCTGGGCCCAGTGGCTGATTGACTTACATTTGAAGCATTCCCCCTTGCTGGTTTTACCTCTAGCTGGGTGGTTAAACTTTTTGGCCCCTTTAGCTTGTCCTGAGGTTGCAAAGCATGGCTGACAGCTATGCCCATCAGTTTAGCTTGAGCTCTGGCCTGCCTGTTCTCAGGTTCTCTCTTCCTCCTCAGCTTGAGCTCAAATATTAAATACCCCAAAGGCCACCTCTAAGAGTTGGATCACTGGAATTTGTGGGCCTGATTGTAACTTTTGGAGTTTCCAACTCATATCAGGGGCGAACTGGCTGATCAAATGTTGGCACAGCAGGGACTGACCCTTGGGAATGGAGGGTTCAGTGTTAGTAAATTTTTTATAAGTGTCCACAAGATGTTCCTGAAAGAAGGCTGTGTTTTCTTTTTCTTCTTGAGTCACTCCTTTAACCCTTTCACAGTTAACTGGCTTTTTAATAGACCTTCTCATCCCTTCTAATACCCAGTAGATCACGCATTTCATGGCTTCTTTACCCTTTCAGATTTGTAATGCCACAGGGGCTCCTGACTTGGAACTGCATCTCCACCCATAAACAGAATGCTCAGGTTCGTCAGGTTGGTCACTGTTCCCCTGGGCTACTGCCCAGATTCTCTGTATTTCCTCAGGGCCAGAGCAAGCATTATAAATAGGACTATTTGGACATCCTTCCAAGCTAAATCAAAGGCCAGAGTTAGGGCCTTGAACCCAGAAACAAACTTACTAGTGCCTTCAATAAACTGTCCCAGTCTCTTTTTGCACTGGGGAGTTAAAGAGAAGGGTGCATGTACTCTGATTGTGTCTTCTCCATTTGCCACTTCCCTAAGTGAGGGCATATTTCTCTGATCCTCGGTCATAGGAAGTTCCACTATGAGTTACGCTGGGGGCACTAGTCTCCATTCAGGGGTGATGAAGGGTGTATGGGACATAAGGAGGTGAGTTTAGGATTGGTCAGAGTGATCTGGGAAATTCGGCTTTGGGGAAGCAGGAGAGCTTAGTTTCACCCATGAAAGTTGGGGAAGTTAAAAGGATATCATCTAAAATGTTAGGAATGCTGTCTGATTCCTGAGGCTTTTGATTACAGGAGCCAGGCAGAGCAGGGTTTTGGTAAAGAACCTTGAAGACTTGAACATGCCAATCTCGTGACAGTAAGGATCCAATTGCAAGATGGTATGACCAACCTAGATAGCATATTCAAAAGCAGAGACATTACTTTGCCAACAAAGGTTCACCTAGTCAAGGCTATGGTCTTTCCTGTGGTCATGTATGGATGTGAGAGCTGGACTGTGAAGAAGGCTGAGTGCCAAAGAATTGATGCTTTTGAACTGTGGTTTTGGAGAAGACTCTTGAGAGTTCCTTGGACTGCGAGGAGATCCAACCAGTCCATTCTGAAGGAGATCAGCCCTGGGATTTCTTGGGAAGGAATGATGCTGAAGCTGAAACTCCAGTATTTTGGCCACCTCATGCAAAGAGTTGACTCATTGGAGAAGACTCTGATGCTGGGAGGGATTGGGGGCAGGAGGAGAAGGGGACGACAGAGGATGAGATGGCTGGATGGCATCACTGACTCGATGGACGTGAGTCTGAGTGACCTCCGGGAGTTGGTGATGGACAGGGAGGCCTGGTGTGCTGCAGTTCATAGGGTCGCAAAGAGTCGGACACGACTGAGCGACTGATCTGATCTGATCTGATTGTATTTAGGGACTCATTTTCAGGCCATTTTTTTCTATCCCCCTAACTTATATAAAGGCCAGGCAGTATCACAGTAGAATTTGTGTTTCACTGTTCACCTTATCTGTTTGTAAAACATCCAGTTTTTAAGGATACATTCCAGAGGTGTTCCCTCTGGCTTAGAGGAGGATCCTCCCATGCTGAGTAACCTGCAACCAAGAGCGCTCCTAAAAATGAAGCCCAGCCTCCTGGGAGACATTCACTGAGGATTTTTACAGAAGGGTATCAGAATGACTGCAAGGAGATCCAACCAGTCCATTCTGAAGGAGATCAATCCTGGAATTTCTCTAGAAGGAATGATGCTAAAGCTGAAACTCCAGTATTTTGGCCACCTCATGCGAAGAGTTGACTCATTGGAGAAGACTCTGATGCTGGGAGGAATTGAGGGCAGGAGGAGAAGGGGACGGCAGAGGATGAGATGGCTGGATAGCATCACTGACTCGATGGATGCGAGTCTGAGTGACCTCCGGGAGCTGGTGATGGACAGGGAGGCCTGGCGTGCTGCGGTTCATGGGGTCGCAAAGAGTCGGACACGACTGAGCGACTGATCTGATCTGATCTGATCTGATCAGAATGTGCTCTGAATTCTCTTCTTACCTAATGGAATTTTGAGGGTTCTCTACTCTCCCTTAGATTCCTAACCCGATGTCTCTGGTCAACCCAGTCCCTTGCATGGCGGGTCCCCAGGAGGGGACATTTGAACCAACGCCAGTATATTGTCAGGACTCGCCTTGAGGGGAACCTGTTGTCTGTGAGGCAGATGTCTGTAACAGTTCTGCCTATGTTGGGGTGTATTCCTTGAGACTGAACATCTATAAAGCCTAGAATGTGGACTTGGAACTGGCCAGCCCAGTAGGCAGTCACGTGTATGAGCTGCCAAGGCCTGGAGTGAAGGTGGTCCTAGAGGTGCCAGAAGGCACTCCTAGAGGAATTGGAGTTGGGCTCAGTGGACAGTGCCATGGGGGTCAGAAGATGAGAGCCTGCAGGTGGGAGTATGCTCATGGGACTTTTTTGGACCTAGAGTAAGGTGAGAGACGAGACGGCAAAAGAACCCAAAACCCTTTCCCCTGTTTGGCGGGTATGATTAAATTGGAGAGGGCCTGATGATTCTGTCTGACACAGGCAAAGCAAGTTTGGACAGTGTCTCCCACATAATTTAACATACCAAGTGATCCCAGTTAGTTTAGGATCTCTTTGGGTGATGCTCTAGGGCTCACACCCCAAAATTAGCTAGAGGTCAGAAGAACTCTAGTTAAAATTTGATATTGGAAAGTCTGTCAAAGATCTCAAAAAGTTTTAAAATACCCAGTCTGATAGAATAATGGGTCCCTGTGAAAACAATTATTCCTTGAGCTAAGGTGAAAAATAAATTTCAGAAGTAAATACAGACACTTATAGGTAGGCACAGGAACTCACACAATGTGATAGCAAAACAAGTATTCCAGGAAAACTTTGTTCTCTTAGGAGAGAGAGAAACCAAACCCAGTCAGCCTACTGGGCTGCATCAGCCTACTCTTGAGAAAATCCATTTACGTAGTTCAATCCAATCCAACCTTAGAAAATTCTGACCACCAACAAAATTCTTTTCTCAATGTTCCTCTTCTGTGAACCTCCTACAGCTTTCTATAGCCATACTTTGTCTCTTATTCTTTCCACTAAGAAGTAACCAGCAAGTCACTCTTTTTCCTTTCAACAAAATGTATTTCCATTACTCACATCTTCTTTTCTGAAAACACACATCCTTCTTTTCTTAAGTAGCCATACTGTCTTCTATATTAGCATTTTATAGATTGGGAAAGGATGTCTCAGGGTGGCACCAAACAGTGTTAGTTTCTCTCTTGCAAGAAGACAAAATAGGTAAAACTTGACCTGTTCAGCAATTAATGTTCCCAATATTTTATCTTATTTGAAATGGCTTGGATATTCAACTATTTCCTATCATTTAACCTCATTTAGTTTCAACTTACTTTAATTGGAGAGAGTATTTTAGGTGGATGTTTCCAAAGCATAATCATTGCTATCTCTCTCGTCTCCGGCCCCCAGCCGCCCCCCCCCTCCCCCCCCGCCGAACCTTTCCTAAGAGAAAAAAGAAAAAGCCCGCCCCGGCCCCCCCCCCCCCGGACCAGAAAAAACGGAGGGGGGGCCACGCCTTCTCCGAATCATTGCTATAGAGTTTATCAAAAAGTTCTTATCACAGTTACATTTAATTAAAAATTTAATCATATCAGCTAACTTTCCCTGTTAGCAAATTTTATGACATAAACAACACACACTAACTGACTTTCAATAACACTAGGCACAATGAAAGTGTAATACTTAATGTTGCTCACTCTAAAAACAGGCCTGTATTAATCCTTGAAATTTAAGCTAACTTTAATATCAGATTATTTAAATATTTAGCATTTCCCAAATCTCATGAACTTGAAATGTATTATGGTGAACCTCCTGTATATTTCTGAGAATGCATATAAGCACTATTTCCTTTCAGTTAGTTAAATAGAGCTCGTTTACAAGTTAATTTTTACCTAAAGATAGAGCCAGAGATCTCATGGTTTTCCTCTTGAATAGAGAATGGCCCTTCTCCCTCTTCAGTCTGGGGAATGACAAACAGTCCTGAGACCCCGGGCAGAAGAGTCGCAGGGCAGAGAGATGTAGACCCTCAGTCAGGTCTGTTCATTAAACTGCAAAGGCAGAGGAGGGAGAAGGCAAGCTCCTGTCTTTGCTTTGTGTTCTCTAGAATCCCACCAAGTAACCCAAGACTGGAGTATCAGGCAAGTGGGCAGCTGTGTATTTCAAGATGTAAGTGCACCACTGGGCCCACAGTGTTGGCAGAGACTTGGAAGAGCAGTTGGACAAACAAAGCTACGTAAAAGAAGGAACCCAATGACAAAAACTTAGACACAAAAAAGAAATTTTCAGAATGAATGGTACTGGAGTGCAGGTATAAGGATCAAGGGAGAGGTAAAGGCAGGAGAGACAGAAAAGATTGAAAAAGGGAGAGGCAGCAGGAAAACAGAGTTGAGAATACTGGGACCAAAGGACTTCCAGCCTCTACGTGATATGAGGTTTGAACGTTAGTCACTCTTATAAATGTCTCATCAAGGAGAGCCCGCCAGACCAAGGTCTGTCTACACAGAGTGAAGAGAGCCTCTCCCGCCTCTGTCTGTCACCCTGCAAGGGGAACCTTGCCATCCAGAGAGCGGGTCTCAGATGGTGACAGGATGATGCTGTAGCTGCCCGGCGTCCACTCTCTTGGTAAGAGGGGACAGATAGGAGAAGTAGGGTGATTTCAGGAGAGGGAGGAGGGCAAGGGGAGGAGAAGGGATCCTGAATGGGGCTTCTGATGCCCCCAGGGACCTAGAAGGCCAACTTAGGAAATGCAGTGACGCTGAAACAAGACATTCAGGTGGTCACCCGTCACCCACAGGGAAACTGCGGTCAGTGGTCTCAGAGGTGCCTGGATCCTGTTCCCATAACGGGACAAGTGCCCCAAATTAGGTACCATAAATCTGATGCCGACCAGTGTTTTTGATCTTCCCTAATCAGAAATCAGTCCTGAATATTCAATGGAAGGACTGATGCTGAAGCTGAAGCTCCAATACTTTGGCCACCTGATGCAAAGAACTGACTCAATGGAGGAGACCCTGATGCTGGGAAAGATTGAAAGCAGGAGGAGAAGGGGACGACAGAGGATGCGATGGTTGGCATCACCGACTCAATGGACATGAGTCTGAGTAAACTCTGGGAGTTGGCGATGGACAGGGAAGTCTGGCATGCTGCTGTCCATGGGGTCGCAAAGAGTTGGACACGACTGAGCAACTGAATGGAGAAGGCAATGGCACCCCACTCCAGTACTGTTGCCCGGAAAATCCCATGGATGGAGGAGCCTGGTAGGCTGCAGTCCATGGGGTCGCTAAGAGTCAGACACGACTGAACGACTTCACTTTCACTTTCCACTTTCATGCTTTGGAGAAGGAAATGGCAACCCACTCCAGTGTTCAAGCGACTTAGCAGCAGCAGCAGCAGAGCGACTGAACTGAACCAGAGCCTGTCAGTTATTTCGTAAGTAGGCTGGAGTGCTGGAAGGAAGAAAAGAAAGTTAATGGCTTTGGGTACTTAGCCTTGGGTACTTAGCCTTGGGTAAGTCTCTTTGTTCTTCCTTTTTAAAATATATTTATTCATTTAAATCGTACATTTGGCTGCATCAGGTCTCTGTTGTGGCACTTGGCATCTTCATTGCGTCATTCAGGATCTTTGAGATGCAGCCCATGTTTCTCCAGTTTCGGCACATGGGCTTAGTTGTTCTGTAGCATGTGGGATCTTAGTTCCCCAACCAGTGATTGAATGTGCATCCCCTGCATTGCAAGGCGGATTCTTTACCTCTCGACCACCAGGGAAGTCCCTGTTTATCCGTCCTGAATGAGAGCTTTAGGTCTTGGAGAGGCTCACTCATCCACCTAGATTTTTCAGGCTGTTCAGGGTCCTCTGTGTCCTGTGGACTCTTGGGGAAAGGGCAGTGGGGGTGGGATTCACAGGAAGGGTTGGAATGTTGGTCTTTGGATTCCTATAACATCTTAGTGGAGGCGGGTGTCAACTAAAAAATATAGTCACAACGTGAAAGTAGAGAGTTATTTTTCTTTTGGTGGGAATGTTTAGGACTCCAAGCCCGGAAGACAGCATGTCAGTAGCTCTGAGAAAACTGCACCAAGGAGGCAGGAAGGGGAAGTTAGGCTGTATACAAGTTTGCAACTAAGGGAGCAGGGAGTCTGAACATAAAGATCAGGTATCAAATTAAGAAATTTAGCCTTCAGTATATGGGAAGATGCATTCTTCTGGGCTCACTGAATTCAGTCCTTTCATATGCACCTCAGCTATCTGGGGCCAATCCTGCTCCCCGTTCACCTTAAGGAGTGGCAGATGGCTGCTTTTTGTGTTCCCCCAGCTCCTCAGCAATCAGCATAAGGGGTGGCAGCATCCGCTGGATCGCAGTTTTGGGAGCCATCATTCACATTTGGAGTTCAAAAATTGCTGATAGCTGTGACATTTCTTCTTTATTGGTATGGCAGGAGATATTTTCATTTCAGACATTTCTTGTTTATTGATATGGCAGGAGATATTTTCATTTCACAGTCCCTCTCCATGGTCATAAATCTGACTATATTTGGGAGACATTTCATAACCTTTTTTTTTTTTTTTTTTTTGGTCCCCTGGTATCGGGAGGCTCATCTAAGATCAGGCGAAGGTCCTCGTTGATATGTCACTCCAGGTGTTAATTTCTGGATGATGCCCATTGACAAGTAATAAAAGATGTTCTGGATCCTCTATCTTCTAACTTAATAGGATCCAGGAGATATGTCCCTTATTGCCTCTTCCCATACCTAGAATCACACTATTACAATTATTCTATGTCATAAATGTGATCTATTTCTTCAAGATGTTTAGCCATCATTAATTTGGCCAGAGGCCTGGTTATACATAATACAAAAGACAACAATCTTAAAAGATTACAAGTAATACAGCTAATAAGGTGATTAAAGTTACAAACAGGGATTTAAGCCATGGGCTTTAAGAACCAAACCATCTTCCTAAAACATCACCCATTAGAGGATTATCTGGTATGTAAGCACCACATTCAGTTTCAATTATAGCACAGGTGTTCCCTTGAGATGCTGTAAGGACATTAAGGGCCATATGATTGTGTAAGACAGCTTTTCTCCTCATAGAGACCTCAGAATTTAGTAGACTAATAGCCTGGTTGCTATCATTTAATGCCTTATGAGTGAATGTTGTTAAGGCTTCAATGTGAGAAATAACATTTTCCAATCCTACTGAAGGTGCAAAATGGCTGCTATGTGAAAGAGACCAGTGAAACACTGATCTCTTGGGTCATGGAATTCCTATTAATGGTAAATTTTCAGGAGTCACGTTTAAATTTGTGCATAAGTGGCCTCGAGCCCCAGGGAATCCTAAAGTACATCTTTCTGGCTAATCTGGTAGACTGGATCCACAAAGCCATTGATTCCAGTTAGGTACTAGCCAGTATATTTCTGGACATCTAATCCAATCTGTCCCATATCAGTCACTATCTTTAAAGAGAAATGGTACTTTGGTAGTTTTCATAAGACACTCAGCCTAATTTTCTAGTGTTATTTGGTTAATTATCTTTGGTATGATTGAATTGTTCCCAGCATAGGGGGCCTTTAGGCTTAGATGACCATAGCCTGGTGTTAGCTGGATAAATCCATCCCTTAAGTGAGCAAGTGTCTCTCCTAATAGTCTAAGTTTACTTTTTTTTTTTTTTTTGACTGGAATTGCTTGTTGCTGTTACTGAGCTTGAGTAACCTTAAGGGAAAATTCATATTTATGGCCAGAATTAGTATGTTTGATTGGTCAAGTGAGTGAGTCCTGTCTACTGATATCAGTAGTAGCCCAGACAGACTATAATTCCTTTCTTCTAAAATAAACTAAGAGCCATCCAGTCAGAGCTTTGGAGGGGAGAAACCCATCAAGGTAAACCAGAAGTCCTGGATGCAGGTAATTGACCACAAACCCAACAATTTTATTTCTAAGATTCGCATAAGTCATGCCCATGATAGACAAAACATTTGATTCATATGTGAGAGACCAAGAAACTAAGAAGAAAATTTATGAACCATCATACAAGTGAGGTCCAGCATCTTGTATCAGCTATCTACTTGTAGTACCATCTTCTTATCCTGGCCATGGTGTTTCCTTATTATTAGAGCATTGCTTTAAGGTGACTTTGAGGTCAGCAATTCTCTCTATAGACCAGTCAGGTACAGGAGCCCTTTTTAGGTGGGAAATGTGAATTCAAGGGTCAATTACTTTCAGTTTTGCTGTGCATGAGCTAGTCAAAAGAACCTAATAAGGGTCCTTCCATTTAGGTTGAAGGGAGTCCTTTAAGTGATCTTTTTTCCAATAAACATAGTCTCCTGGTTATAAGTTATGGGACATCTGATCTTCATTTGAGGATCATTTCAGTTCAGTCGCTCAGTCATGTCTGACTCTTTGTGACCCCCTAAATTGCAGCACGCCAAGCCTCCCTGTCCATCACCAACTCCCAGAGTTCACTCAGACTCACGTCCATCGAGTCAATGATGCCATCCAGCCATCTCATTCTCTGTCATATCCTTCTCCTCCTGCCCCAAATCCCTCCCAGCATCAGAGTCTTCTCCAATGAGTCAACTCTTTGCATGAGGTGGCCAAAGTACTGGAGTTTCAGCTTTAGCATCAGTCCTTCCAAAGAAATCCCAGGGCTGATCTCCTTCAGAATGGACTGGTTGGATCTCCTTGCAGTCCAAGGGACTCCCAAGAGTCTTCTCCAACACCACAGTTCAAAAGCATCAATTCTTCGGTGCTCAGCTTTCTTCACAGTCCAACTCTCACATCCATACATGACTACTGGAAAAACCGTAGCCTTGACTAGATGGACCTTTGTTGGCAAAGTAATGTCTCTGCTTTTGAATATGCTATCTAGGTTGGTCATAACTTTCCTTCCAAGGAGTAAGTGTCTTTTAATTTCATGGCTGCAATCACCATCTGCAGTGATTTTGGAGCCCAGAAAAATAAAGTCTGACACTGTTTACACTGTTTCCCTATCTATTTCCCATGAAGTGATGGGACCAGATGCCACGAACATTAAAGCTGAATGTTGAGCTTTAAGCCAACTTTTCACTCTCCTCTTTCACTTTTGTCAAGAGGCTTTTTAGTTCCTCTTCACCTTGTGCCATAAGAGTGGTGTCATCTGCATATCTGAGGTTATTGATATTTCTCCCGGCAATCTTGATTCCATCTTGTGCTTCTTCCAGCCCAGCATTTCTCATGATGTACTCTTCATATAAGTTAAATAATCAGGGTAACAATATACAGCCTTGGCACACTCCTTTCCCTATTTGGAACCAGTCTGTTGTTCCATGTCCAGTTCTAACTGTTGCTTCCTGACCTGCATATAGGTTTCTCAAGAGGATAGATTACTGCAGTAAGCTTTAGAAACAAGTTTAGAATGACTTGCCAATACGTTGATTAAACCCTTGCAATAATATATCTCCCTTAAGTAATGTCGGATCATACAGTCCTTTATCCAATCTCATTGGTCTCCCTGTAATAATCACAAAGGGAGATAAATGATGTTTGCCAGAGGAGTGGACCTGAGGTTGTGGAGAACCAATGGAAGGGCCTGAGGCAAAGGTAAGGAATAAGAAATTCATAATTTTAGCCAACTGAGTTTTGATTGTTCCATTTGTCCTGTTCACTAACCTAGAAGACCCAGGCTGATAGACACAATGGAAATATTGCATAATCGGCAAGTTTACAAATTTCCTTAACAGCTTGTCCAGAAAAATGGGTCCCTCTGTCACTATGTAGTTCAGAGGGGATTCCCCAGATGGGAATCACTCTAAAAGCAGCTTCCCTACTGATTGTGCTGTGGCCTTTCTGCATGGTTAAAGATTTAAGTACAATGCAGTTAGGAAACTTGGATATTTTTGCAATGTATAACATCTTAGTATAATCACTAGAATTATGACTGATAATATTATATCAGGACATGTCAGATGTTAAGGATTCCATATGTATCTTGGAATATCTGTATTAATGATATTTATTTATATATTACAACCTAAAGTTTGTTTTCAATCACTTGATAATGTTTTTAAATTAAAAATACCAAATAAACTTAGCTTAATGTTCGTCTCTGAGGTTCCTCAGAGATGTTTCTTTGAAGCATCCATCCCAGAGTCAGCTGGAGGCTAAAAAGCATAGTTAGATTTTGATATTTGGGAATTTTGTCAGAAATAGCAAAAGATTTTAAAACACAAAATCATAGGTCCCTGGAACAATATCTATTAATTTAACCAAGATCACAAAGAAAATAAATATAGATCATTTAAAGGCACAGAAACTCACACAAACTTTTATTGAAATTGACACTTAAAACAGACAGAAATAAAATTTCCAGTCTTGTATTAGCTTAGTTAACTTCAATCTAAATTTATACATAGTCAAGATTAACTAAAACTTTTCCCACAGAGTTCCTCTTTATAATCTCTCATCACTTTTTGTATCTAGCCTGTCTTTCATTTTTCATCCAAATAAAATCAACCAGCTCATTTTTACTAAAATTTAATTTCTCATATCTTCTTTACTAAAAACATGCATTTTATTTCCTACTGAATTTGAAAAGTTACTGTATTAGTTCTAATAGCTTTAATTACATGTTTAAATTAGAATCCTCAACTTTTAAAACTTTAATTTTAGTAAAACTAAGAAATAAGCAACTATGTACTGTCTTTACATTGGCATTTTACAAATTGGTGAGCTTAAACATCAGTGATAATTTTTAAAAACATTTGTTTTCTTGTAGAGAACAGCTTAGGTGATACCAAACATTTTCACTGGTATTTTCAAATACTTTTTTCTTTTTTTTAGTAATTGAACTCTTAATATCTGTAAAAAAACTTTCATCACTTATCTTCAGTTGGCACAGCTTTAGAATCTTAAGTTGCCAAACATCTGGAAAGATATTAATTAGACATTTGTAAAATATGCTTTGAAGTTTTATTCCAAAGTTTTTATCTTATTTACATTTATCTTGAAGTTTCATCATGTTTAGTTATTTTATTGCAAGAGATTAGTAAGGTCTTATTTATTAAACCTAAGTACAATAAAGTATTATACTTAATTTTCGTGACTCTTAATTGACCTCTATATTAATTTAGATCTACAAGCCTTAACCATTACTATCATGTATCAACTTAATATTTCCCAGTTCAATGAACCTGAAAGTCATCTGGCCAGTTTTCTTTAAAATAAGAACTTTTTATTAAAATTAGAGCTCTTTATAAATTCAACTTTAATAATATCTTTTTGAAGTAGAGATATCTCATATTTATAATGTACACACAGACATAACAAACTAGAGATCTCATGGCTTTACTTAAAGATTTAGATATGAACAAAGTGTTCAGTTCAGTCAATCATTCATGTCTGACTCTTTGCGACCCCTGGGACTGCAGCATGCCAGGCCTCCCTGTCCATCACCATTTACCCAAACTCATGTCCATTGAGTCAGTGATGCCATCTAACCATCTCTCTTCCTCTGTCATCCCCTTCTCCTCCTGCCCTCAATCTTTCCCAGCATCAGGGTCTTTTCAAATGAGTCAGCTCTTCGCATCAGGTGGCCAAAGTATTGGAGTTTCAGCTTCAGCATCAGTCCTTCCAATGAACACTCAGGACTGATCTCCTTTAGGATGGACTGGTTGGAACTCCTTGTAGTCCAGGGGACTCTCAAGAGTCTTCTCCAACACCACAGTTCAAAAGCATCAATTCTTTGGCACTCAGCTTGCTTTATAGTCCAACTCTCACATCCATACATGATTACTGGAAAAACCATAGCCTTGACTAGATGGACCTTTTTTGACAAAGTAATGTCTCTGCTTTTTAATATGCTGTCTTGGTTGGTCATAACTTTCCTTCCAAGGAGTATGCATCTTTTAATTTCATGGCTGCAGTCACCATCTGCAGTGATTTTGGAGCCCCAAAAGTAAAATCAGCCACTGTTTCCCCATCTATTTGCCATGAAGTGATGGGACCAGATGCCATGATCTTCTTTTTCTGAATGTTGAGCTTTAAGCGAATTTTTTCACTCTCTTCTTTCACTTTCATCAAGAGGCTCTTTAGTTCTTCACTTTCTGTCCTAAGGGTGGTGTCATCTGCATATCTGAGGTTATTGATATTTCTCCCAGCAATCTTTTTTTTTGGATTCCAGCTTGTGCTTCCTCCAGCCCAGTGTTTCTCATGATGTACTCTGCATATAAGTTAAATAAACAGGGTGACAATATTCAGCCTTGACGTACTCCTTTTCCTATTTGGAACCAGTCTGTTGTTCCATGTCCAGTTCTAACTGTTGCTTCCTGACCTGCATATAGGTTTCTCAAGAGGCAGGTCAGGTGGTCTGGTATTCCCATCTCTTGAAGAATTTTCCACAGTCTGTTGTGACCCACACAGTCAAAGGCTTTGGCATAGTCAATAAAGCAGAAATAGATGTTTTTCTGGAACTCTCTAGCTTTTTCCATGATCCAGCGGATGTTGGCAATTTGATCTCTGGTTCTTCTGCCTTTTCTAAAACCAGCTTGAACATCAGGAAGTTCACGATTCACATATTGCTGAAGCCTGGCTTGGAGAATTTTGAGCATTACTTTATTAGCATGTGAGATGAGTGCAATTGTTCGGTAGTTTGAACATTCTTTGGCATTGCCTTTCTTTGGAATTGGAACAAAGTATTACAATATTGATGTAATTTTACTAGTTAACATTTGGAATACCTTAAGGTTGATTGGTCAGATGATTAAGGTTTAGTATCAGTAAGCTTTGGCTGAGGGAACATTCTCAACAGTTTAGATTTAAAACTGCCACTTTTCCCCCTTGGTTTGCAGGTCCGGCCTGCTCTTTTGGGCCTAGTATAGGTCCTTGAGGCTTCTATTCATATTCTGGTTTATACATTTGCAAGACAAAGACAGTTGTTCAGTTTTTCAAAGAATGGTTTGTCACCTAAAGTTGCTGAAATCAATGGCAAGATTTTTATCAAACTGAAATGTAATTTTCCAAGTTCGATGTTTTATAACTTTCAATTCTGTTTAGTTCAGTTACTCAGTCATAACCAACTTTTGCAACCCCATGGACTGCACCACACCAGACTTCCCTGTCCGTCACCAACTCCCGGGTCTTGTTCAAACTCATATCCATCGAGTTGGTGACGCCATCTAAACATCTCATCCTGTCATCCCTTTCTCCTCCTGCCTTCAATCTTTCTCAGCATCAGGGTCTTTTCCAATGAGTTCTTTGCATCAGGTAGCCAAAGTATTGCAGCTTCAGCTTCAGCATCAATCCTTCCAATGAATATTCAGGACTGATTTCCTTTAGGATGCACTGGTTGGATCTCCTTGCTGTCCAAGGGACTCTCAAGAGTCTTCTCTAACACCACAGTTCAGAAGCATCAATTCTCCGGTGCTCAGCTTTCTTTATAGTCCAACTCTAACATCCATACATGACTACTGGAAAAACTATAGCTTTGACTAGATGGACCTTTGTCGGCAAAGTGATGTCTCTGCTTTTTAATATGCTGTCTAGGTTGGTCATCCCTTTTCTTCCAAGGAGCAAGTGTCTTTTAATTTCATGCCTGTGGTCACCATCTGCAGTGATTTTAGATCACAAGAAAATAAAGTCTGTCATGGTTTCTGTTGTTTCCCCATCTATTTCCCATGAAGTGATGGGACTGGATGCCATGATCTTTGTTTTTTGAATGTTAAGTTTTAAGCCAGCTTTTTCACTCTTCTCTTTCACTTTCAAGAGGATCTTTAGTTCTTTTTCACTTTCTGCCATAAGGGTGGTGTCATCTGCACATCAGAGGTTATTGATATTTCTCCCAGCAATCTTTTTTTTGATTCCAGCTTGTGCTTCCTCCAGCCCAGTGTTTTTCATGGTGTACTCTGCATATAAGTTAAATAAGCAAGGTTACAATATACAGCCTTGACGTACTCCTTTCCCAATTTGGAACCAGTCTGTTGTTCATGTCTGGTTCTAACTGTTGCTTCTTGACCTGCATACAGATTTCTCATTGTTATTTCCTTAGTGGCAGCTAAGATGGTCTGGTATTCCCATCTCTTTAAAATTTTCCACAGTTTGTCATGATCCACACAGTCAAAGGCTTTGGCATAGTCAATAAAGCAGAAATAGATGTTCTTCTGGAACTCTTGCTGGGGTCCAGCCCCAGTGGATCCAGGGAATTCGAAAGGGAGATGGCATCGGCAATCAGGAGACAATAGCTTAATTAAGTGTTAATTAGAGATATAAATAGTGGTTAGATAGGGATAGCTCAGTGAAAAAAATCAGTGGAGAAAAGAGGCTGAATAACTTGGTTTACGTGGAAAACCAATAAAACTCCAAGACAAAGAGTTTGCACCACCCATGTAGGCCGCAGGTGTCCTCCTGTTCTCCCGAAGGAGAGGAGACACTAAGGCCTTCCCAGTCAGATCTTAGAATCCCAGGCAAAATTAGTAGGCTTGGCAAGCCTCTGCGCTCCAGATGGGAATTCAGCCAGAAGGTGAGAGAAAGAACAACATGGGGAGACCAAGCTTCAGTGAGCAAGGCCCACACTTTATTTTCCAAAGTAGTTTTTATACCTTAAGTTGTGCATAGAGGATAATGGGGGAAGGGGTAGAGTCATGCAAGGTCAGCAGTCCTTGATCCTTATCGAAGCCAGGCTTTCTTCCTATAAACTTATCATATGCAAAAGTTTAGGTGATTTACATCATCTTCTGGCCAGGAGGCCTGTTAACATTTTATGACCCTTTCTTCAGAAAACTTATTTTTCTCTAAAGGTGATTATTCTAAAGTCAGGTGCCACCCTCCAAAAGCATTAGATAAAGTTGCATCAGATCAGATCAGTCACTCAGTCGTGTCCGACTCTTTGCGACCCCATGAACCGCAGCACGCCAGGCCTCCCTATCCATCACCAGCTCTTGGAGGTCACCCAGACTCACATTCATCGAGTCAGTGATGCCATCCAGCCATCTCATCCTCTGTCGTCCCCTTCTCCTCCTGCCCTCAATCCCTCCCAGCATCAGAGTCTTCTCCAATGAGTCAACTCTTTGCATGAGGTGGCCAAAATACTGGAGTCTCAGCTTTAGCATCATTCGTTCCAAAGAAATCCCAGGGCTGATCTCCTTCAGAATGGACTGGTTGGATCTCCTTGCAGTCCAAGGGACTCTCAAGAGTCTTCTCCAACACCACAGTTCAAAAGCATCAATTCTTTGGCGCTCAGCCTTCTTCACAGTCCAGCTCTCACATCCATACATGACCACAGGAAAGACCATAGCCTTGACTAGGCGAACCTTTGTTGGCAAAGTGATGTCTCTGCTTTTGAATATGCTATCTAGGTTGGTCATAACTTTCCTTCCAAGGAGTAAGCGTATTTTAATTTCATGGCTGCAGTCACCATCTGCAGTGATTTTGGAGCCCAGAAAAACAAAGTCTGACACTGTTTCCACTGTTTCTCCATCTATTTCCCATGTAGTGATGGGACCAGATGCCATGATCTTCGTTTTCTGAATGTTGAGCTTTAAGCCAACCTTTTCACTCTCCACTTTCACTTTCATCAAGAGGCTTTTTAGTTCCTCTTCACTTTCTGCCATAAGGGTGGTATCATCTGCATATCTGAGGTTATTGATATTTCTCCCAGCAATCTTGATTCCAGCTTGTGTTTCCTCCAGTCCAGCATTTCTCATGATGTACTCTGCATATAAGTTAAATAAACATGGTGACAATATACAGCCTTGACGTACTCCTTTTCCTATTTGGAACCAGTCTGTTGTTCCATGACCAGTTCTAACTGTTGCTTCCTGACCTGCATACAGATTTCTCAAGAGGCAGATCAGGTGGTCTGGTATTCCCATCTCTCTCAGAATTTTCCACAGTTTATTGTGATCTACACAGTCAAAGGCTTTGGCATAGTCAATAAAGCAGAAATAGATGTTTTTCTGGAACTCTCTTGCTTTTTCGATGATCCAGCGGATGTTGGCAATTTGATCTCTGGTTCCTCTGCCTTTTCTAAATCCAGCTTGAACATCAGGAAGTTCATGGTTCACATATTGCTGAAGCCTGGCTTGGAGAATTTTGAGCATTACTTTACTAGCGTGTGAGATGAGTGCAACTGTGCGGTAGTTTGAGCACTCTTTGGTATTGCCTTTCTTTGGGATTGGGATGAAAACTGACCTTTTCCAATCTTGTGGCCACTGCTGAGTTTTCCAAATTTGCTGGCATATTGAGTGCGGCACTTTCACAGCATCATCTTTCAGGACTTGGAATAGCTCCACTGGAATTCCATCACCTCCACTAGCTTTGTTCGTAGTGATGCTTTCTTAGGCCCACTTGACTTCACATTCCAGGATGTCTGGCTCTAGGTCAGTGATCACACCATCATGATTATCTGCATACCTATAGGGCAAAAGTGTGGTGGGCTATAACAAGAAAAGAATTAACTCAAGGGTCCAAGGTTACAAACATTAAAGCTACTACTTACATTCCTATACACCAACTATATTAATCAATACACTCCCAGAGACACAGTAGGTAAGGGATATGGAAACATTGGCCCAATAAATGAAAACCCTTCACTAATATAATTTCTAATCAACCCACTATACTATACTAATAATCTTCTAACTGCTCAAAGGAATCTGTATTTAGAAAGTTTAGAACATCTCGTGCCTCTCATGGTTGGAAGGCTGTGAACGATCACATGTGGCTGGAAGAACCTGTTCAGGCAGGCTAGAGAACTTCCAAAGGAGTTTGTGAACTAAAACACTCTTGTCACACCCAGGAACTTTATTAACTGGAGCTGTAAGTTAACTCTTTTTCAGAGAGAGAGATGGTAGAGGGGGACAGCCCCCCATAAAGTCAGAGGTGTAGGTGAGAGCACAAAGCAGTGAAGTAGGCAGACTCTGGTTTTGGGGGTAGGTGCTTGAGAATTTCCAGGGGGACTCCTGAGGCTATATCCCACATTTGCTTATGCTGAGCCTCCTTCCTCATGACCTTTGCCACGGGCGGAGTTCCTCATGCTGGCTCCTGGCAAACTCTCTTGCTTTTTCTGTTATCTAAAGGATGTTGGCAATTTGATCTCTGGTTCCTATGCCTTTTCTAAAACCAGCTTGAACATCTGAAAGTTCTTGGTTCATGTACTATTGAAGCCTAGCTTGGAGAATTTTGAGCATTACTTTGCTAGCATGTGAGATGAGTGCAATTGTGTGGTAGCTTATAACTTTAGAGTTTTAATTTATCATGTCTTCAAAGGTTTGTATAAAGCACTTAGCAAAGATTTTTATGAGTTTATAAATTAAAGTGAAGTCTCTTTTTAAAAATTAACCCTTGAATGTTAGTCCCCAGTTTACTTATTTTGTATGACTGAGATAACTATTGGTTTCCTTAGTACATTTAGTTATTATTTCCTTAGTGGCAATCTATATGCCTTGCTTGAAAGTGAAAGATGCTCAGTCATGTCCAACTCTTTGCAACCCTATGGGCTATAGAGTCCATGAAATTCTCCAGGCCAGAATACTGCAGTGGGTAGCCTTTTTCTTCTCCAGGGGATCTTCCCAACCCAGGGGTTGAACCCAGGTCTCCTGCATTGCAGGCGGGTTCTTTACCAGCTGAGCCAGAAGGGAAGCCCAAGAATACTGGAGTGTGTAGCCTATCCCTTCTCCAGCAGATGTTGTAATTGAACCAGGGTCTCCTGCATTGCAGGTGGGTTCTTTACCAATTGAACTATCAGGGAAGCCCATATGCCTCGTTTATCCCACAGTATAATTAAATAAGAGCTGTTAGCACCTTATATAAAGACCATTTATATATGCCAATTTATATTGTTGTTGTTCAGTCACTCAGTCACATCCAACTCTTTGCGACATCGTGGTCTGCAGCACACCAGTCTTTCCTGTCCTTCACCAAGGGACTTGGCAAGAGTTGTCTCCAGCACCACAGTTTGAAAGCATCAATTCTTTGGCACGCAACCTTCTTTATGGTCCAACTCTCACATCTATACATGACTACTAGAAAAACCAAAGCTTTGACTAGACGGACCTTTGTTGGCAAAGTAATGTCTCTGCTATTTAATATGCCATCTAGGTTTGTCCATCTTTCTCCTTAGTTGCTCCTTGGTCTCATGCGCAGGTCTTTCCAGAGGCTGAGTATCTGAGTATAATGGTAGAAGGGGCAATGGGTGGGATCTGTATCATTCATTTTATGGCATCAAGGCTGCTTTCTTTGCTTCCCAATCTACCCTGGGGGTTCCTTGGATAATTTGAGAAATTCCCTTTTGGTGCCTGTTTTGGTGTTTGAGCTGCTTCTGTGAAATGTAAAATCTCAGCCTCATATTTTATTGAAGAATTTCTTGCTCTTAAAAGTTCTCTTTTTCTCCTGATAGCTGTGTGGGCATGTAAAACAAGGATGGCATATTTTGAGTCTGTGTCTCCTTCCTCTAGGGTTAAGGCTCAGGGTAGAGCTCTCAGGGCATCCCTCTGGCCTGAAGTTTTGGGTGGGAAAGGTTTTGCATCTCTGACACTATGAGTGTTCACCATAGCATCCCCTGCCCTCCTGACTGTGTCCTTCATTAAGCTACTGCCGTCAGTAACCATTCTGCCCCAGAATTTTCTATTTCCTCGGTTAGATTAGACCTACTGACGTTAAACCTGGTGAAGGGATCTGAGGCAAGAATGTGTCAGCTCTGGGCTCTCACCAGGCATAAGCATAGCTGGGATGAGGATGTGGTTAAGTTTTGTGGGTTAGCTCTCAGGAGTCAAGGAGCCTTAGCCAATAGAGGCCTTTAATCTCTGGAATCCCTTGCCCTTGATAAGGTGTATGAACTTCCTGTGGGTGTCTAAAAGTAAGCTTGTGAGCTGCTTTTACTAATAAAGCAGTAGTAACTACTGCCCAGAGGCAGCCATGCCAATCTTGGGCCATGAAATGTAGATTTTGGAAAAATACCTAACAAGCTGAGGAATTTGCCCAGTTTCTGTATGAG
Source organism: Tragelaphus eurycerus (assembly GCA_935064755.1). NCBI lineage: Eukaryota > Metazoa > Chordata > Mammalia > Artiodactyla > Bovidae > Tragelaphus > Tragelaphus eurycerus. The sequence continues at coordinate 372,146 of CAKXYN010000034.1, read as the reverse complement.
AACCCCAGAGCTGTGCCTTGCTTTTCAGCCATATACAAGATGAAGGGCCTTTTCAGGCTAGGGTGACCTAGATCAGGGGCTGTGGTGAGGGCCTGCTTGATATCATTAAAAGCCTTTTCCTGTTCCCTTCATTCTAAAGTAATAATTTTGAACCTGAGCCTTAGTGACTTCATGTAGAGGCTTAGCCATTAGCCCAAATTTTGGAATCCAAATTCTGCAAAATCCTACCATGCACAAAAAGGTACAGAGATGTTTCTTTGTCTTTGGAGTTGTTGTTACTGAGTCTCTAAGCTGTGTCCAACTCTGTTCATGGGATTTTCCAGTCAAGAATACTGGAGTGCGCTGCCATTTCCTTCTCCAGGGGATCTTCCCAAACCAGGGATTGAACCTGTGTCTCCCGTGTTGCAGGCAGATCTTTGGAGTGCTTAGGCCTGAATATAGCTTGTTTTCCAAATGGAGGTAACTGTCTATTTCTGAGGTTGGTAGTATAGTCCAGATATTTACCTCATTGCTTTGAGATTTGTTGTGCCTTTGAGAGGCTCTGTAGCACCCCCAAAATTAAGGACTTAAGTGGTCTTTTGATCTGAGCCCTCCATGGTGAGGTACATATTAATATATCATGCACATGCTGTAGAATAGCCTGTTCTTTGAGGTGTATCTCACAGAATTGTTTTCCTAGGCCCTGGGAAATCAAGTGTGGACTTGTCTGAAACTCCTCAAGGCCATACTGTTCAGGTGTATTTTTGCCTTTGGCCTAAGTAGTGGTTAGTCTACTCGAAGGCAAACATAAGGAGGGATAGACTGGATGAGGTTGAGCACAGTAAAGCCTAGGCATCCTCAGGGATTCGAGGTATATTTCATAAGGATTGGCCACAAGGGGGTGAATAAGGACCACAGCATCATTTCCTGCTCTAAGTTTTTCTACCGCTCGATATTCCCCAGGAGACTTAACGACTGGAAAAATAGGAATATTGCATGGAGACTGTCAGGGCCCCAGGAGGCTATGAGTTAACAATTTATTTATGAGGGGTTATAAACCAATTTAATGGGATTATTGTCTCTTGTTAGGCTTAGGCCAGAAGCCGCTTACCCTAATTCTTACAGGTTGGGCATTGGTGGCCCTCCTGGGTTCTCCTTATTCCCGAAATGCAGGTTCACTCCATGTAGAATATGGCTGGGAATAAGACCTTGCTCTTCTGGTTAGATTAGACCTACTGATGTTAAACCTGGTCAAGGGATCTGAGGCAAGAATGTGTCAGCTCTGGGCTCTCACCAGGCATAAGCATAGCTGGGATGAGACTACTCTCATGTAGTCAGAGTCAATATATGGGGCTGGTCCAGCTGTCCTAACTGTTTAATGGTCCCAAGGAGCCCAGGAGGTCCCTCCTCAGTAGTGGGTTAGGACACTGAGGGACAACCAGAAAGGCATATGAGATCAAATCTGTTCAGGTTGTCAAGGGAGAGGCAGTAACAGGTGGGAGGCTTTCCACTGACACCAGTCCCTGTGCAGCTTTTGAGGAAAGGGGCCCACTGTGAGAGATCAGGACAGAGGAAGTGGCTCCCATATCCATTAAAAAAACCAATCCTCCTACCTGCCACATTAGGGACCACCCAGAGCTCCTTGATAGAAATAGACATCTCAGAGGGAGCGCCCAGAATCCCCCCATCAGTTTAGCTTGATCCCTGGCCTGTCTTTTCTCACTTTGGGCTCTCTCTTCCTCTTCAGCTTGATCTCAGTTATTGAATATGCTAAAGGCCAGCTCTAGGAGTTGGGTCATTGGGGTTTGTGACCTAATTTTAACTTCTATAGTTTTTACCTAATATCAGGGGCAGATTGACCGAATGTTGTGCCACCAGGGGTTGACCCTCAGAAGGGTAGGGGTCAATGTTAGTAAATTTTCTATAAGCCTCCACTAGCCGTTCCTGAAAGAGAGCTTTGTTTTCTTTTTCTTATTTGTTGTTATTCGGTCACCGAGTGTGTCCACTTCTTTGGGACCCCACGGACTACAGCATGCTAGGCTTCCCTGTCTTTCGCTATCTCCTGGAGTTTGCTCAAACTCATTTTCATTGAGTCAATTATGCCACCCAACCATTTCATCCTTTGTATTCCCTTCTCTTCCTGTCCTCAATCTTTCCCAGCATCAGAGTCTTTTCCAATGAGTCAGCTCTTTGCATCAGGTGGCCAAAGTATTGGAGCTTCAGCATCAGTCCTTCCAGTGAATATTCAAGGTTCATTTTTTTTTATGATTGACTGGTTTGATATCCTTGCTGTCCAAGGGGCTCTCAAGAGTCTTCTCCAACACCACAGTTCCAAAGCATCAATTTTTCAGCATTCAGCATTCTTTATGATCCAGCTATCACATCTGTGCATGAGTACTGGAAAAACCATAGCTCTGACTATACAGACCTTTGTGGGCAAAGTGATGTCTATGCTTTTGAATATGCTGTTTAGGTTTGTCATAGCTTTCCTTCCAAGGAGCAAGTGTCTTTTTTTTCATGACTGCAGTCAGTCACTGTCCACAATGATTTTGGAACCGAAGAAAATAAAATATTCCACTGTTTCCATTGTTTCCTCATCTATTTGCCATTAAGAGATGGGATCAGATGCCATGATCTTGGTTTTTTAAATGTTGAGTTTTAAGGCAGCTTTTTCATTCTGTTTTTCACCTACATTAGTTCAGCTCAATTCAGTTGCTCAGTCATGTCTGACTCTTTGAGACCCCATGAACCATAGCACGCCAGGCACCCCTGTCCATCACCAACTGTTGGAGTCAACCCAAACCCATGTCCATTGAGTCGGTGATGCCATCCAACCATCTCATCCTCTGTCGTCTCCTTCTCCTGCCCTCAATCTTTCCCAGCATCAGGGTCTTTTCAAATGAGTCAGCTCTTCACATCAGGTGGCCAAAGTATTGCAGCTTTAGCTTCAACATCAGTCCTTCCAATGAACACTCAGGACTGATCTCCTTTGGGATGGACTGGTTGGATCTCCTTGCAGTCCAGTGGACTCTCAAGAGTCTTCTCCAACACCACCATTCAAAAGCATCAATTCTTTGGTGCTCAGCTTTCTTTATAGTCCAATTCTCACATCCATACATGACTACTGGAAAAACCATAGCCTTTACTAGATGGACCTTTGTGGACAAAGTGATGTCTCTTCTTTTAATATACAGTCATAACTTTTTATATGTGGTCATAACTTTCCTCCCAAGGAGTAAGCATCTTTTAATTTCATGGCTGCAATCACCATCTGCAGTGATTTTGAAGCCCCCCAAAATAAAATTAACCACTGTTTCCACTATTTCCCCATCTATTTGCCATGAAGTGATGGGACCAGATGCCATGGTCTTAGTTTTCTGAATGTTGAGCTTTAAGCCAACTTTTTCACTCTCCTCTTTCACCTTCATCAAGGGGCTCTTTATTTTCTCTTCACTTTCTGTCATTAGGATGGTGTCATCTGCATATCTCAAGTTATTCATATTTTTCCTGGCAATCTTGATTCCAACTTGTGATTCATCCAGCCTGGCATTGCCCGTCATGTACTCTGCATACAGGGGCTTCTCTCGTGGGCTAGTAGTAAAGAACCCAACTGCCAGTGCAGGAGAGGTAAGAGACACAAGTTCCATCCCTGCATCAGGAAGATCCCTTGGAGAAGAGCATGGCAAACCACTCCAGTATAGTTGCCTGGAGAATCCCGTGGACAGTGGGGCCTGGCAGGTTACCTTTCATAGGGTCACACGGAATCAGACATGACTGAAACAACTTAGCACACAGACACTCTGCATATGAGGTAAATGAGCAGAGTGACAATATACAGCCTTGACATACCCCCTTCCATCTTTGAATCAGTCTGTTGTTCCATGTCAGGTTCTAGCTGTTGCTTCTTGACCTGCATACAGGCTTCGTGGGAGGCAGGTCTGGTATTCCCATCTCTTGAAGAGTTTTCCACAGTGTGTTGTGATCCACACATTCAAAGGCTTTAGCATAGTCAATGAAGCAGAAGTAGATGTTTTTCTGGAATTCTCTTGCTTTTTCTATGATCCAGATGATGTTGCCAATTGATCTGTGGTTCCTCTGCCTTTTCTAAATCCAGCTGGTACATCTAGAAGTTCTCAGTTCACGAACTGTTGGAACCTGACTTGAAGGATTTTGAGCATCCCCTTGCTAGCATGTGAGATGAGTGCAGTTGTGCGGTAGTTTTCTACTTAGGTTATGCCTTTGACCCTTTCATATTAATTGGCTTTTTGATAGGGTTTTTCATCGCTTGTAATAACGCAGTGGATCACATGTTTCATCATTTCTGTTCCCTCCTGGGAATTATAATTCCAGTGTGGCTCCTGACTTGAGACTACGTCTCCCCCATAAGAAAATGTTCAGGTTGGTCCCGGCAAGCTGGTCACTATTCCCCTGGGCTACTGCCCAAATTCTGTTTTTCTTCAAGGCCAAAGAAAGTACTATAGATAGGACTATTCGGACATTCTTCTAAGTTAAATCAAAGCCCACAGTTAGGGCCTGAAACCCTGCAGCAAACTTACAAGTGTTTTCAGTAAAAGTCTCTGTTTGCATCGGGCTAAATCAGTTAAAGAGAAGAGAACATGTACTCTGACATTTTACCATTTGCTACTTCCGTTCAAGAACATATTTTCTCTGATCCTGGATGATAGGAAGTTCCACTATGAGTTACTCCAGGGGCACGAGTCTCCATTCAGGTGTGATGAAGGTGTACGGGACATAGGGAGGTGAGTTTTGAATCGGTCAGAGGGATCTGGGAAACTCTGTGGCACTGGAAAAGCAGTGGAGAGTTGGTTTCATCCCTGAAATTGGGGAAAGTTATAAGAGAGTCATTTAAAATGTTGAGAGTGCTTTCTGATTCGCCAAGCTTTTGCTTACAGGAGCTGGGTAGGACTTGGTTTTAGTACAGAACCATGAAGCCTTGAACAAATACATTTTGGGACAGTAAAGATCCAGTTGCAAGATGGTATTGTAATTTAGAGACCCATATTCAGACCATTTTTCTCCATCCCCCTAATTTACATAAAGGCAAGGCAGTGTTACAGTACAATTTGCGTTTTTCTTTTTCACTCTCTCTATTTTTTGTAATTCACAATTTGGGATCTTCCAGATGTTAAAGAATCTTTCTGCAATGCAGGATACCTGGTTCTGTCTCTAGGTCAGGAAGATCCCCTGGAGAAGGGAATGGCAACCCATTCCAGTATGCTTGCCTGGAGAATCCCATGGACAGAGGAGCCTGGTGGTCTATAGTCTGAGTGAAGTTGAGCGAGTGAAGTTACTCAGTTGTGTACGACTCTTTGCTATCCCATGAACTGTAGCCTACCAGGCTCCTCCGTCCATGGAATTTTCCAGGCAAGTGCACTGGAGTGGGTTGCCATTTCCTTCTCCAGGGGATCTTCCCAACCCAGGGAATGAATCCAGGTCTCCCACACTGCAGGCAGATGCTTTACCATCTGAGCCACCAGGGAAGCCCACAGGTCTATAGTCTATGGGATCACAAAGAATCAGATATGACTGAGCAACTAACACTACTACTACTAAGGATACAGTCCCGAGGTGTTTGTTCTGGCTTAGAGGAAGATCCTCCCGTGTTCAGTAACCTGCAACCAAGAGTGCTCCCAGAAATGAAGTCTAGAGTCCTGGAGACATTTACTGGGAGGTTCTTGTCAGAGGGGTTTGGAGTGTCCTCTGAATTCCCTCCTCCTCTGATAGGATTTTGAGGGTCCTCTACTCTCCCATCAGTTCCTAACCAGATGTCTCTTGTCCACCCAGTCTCTCCCATGAGGGGTACCCGATAGGGGACGTCTGAAGCAGCGCCAGTGTCATCAGGACCCTCCTTGAGGGGGGATCTGTTGTCTATAAAGTTCAGGTCCTATAACAGTTTTCCCTGTGTTGGGCTGTATTCCTTGATAATGAGCATCTGTTAAACCTAGGATGTGGCCTCCTTGGAAGTGGCCAGCCCAGTAGGTGGGTGTAACAGTGTGTGAGCTGCCAAAGCCAGAGGTGCAGAAAGGAACCTCCTAGAGGAACTGGAGTTGGGCTCAGTGGACAATGCCATGGGGGGTCATAAAATGAGGGCCTGGAGGTGGGTGTATTCTCATGGGATTTTTTGGACAGAGAGTAGGGTGAGAGACTGGACAGCAGAAGAACCCAAAAGTTTTTCCTCTGTCTTTTTGGCGGGTATGATAAAATTGGAGAGGGCCTGATGATTCTATTTGATGCAGGCAACAGTGAGTTTGGACAGTGTTTCCTGTGTAATTTAATATATGAAATGAATCCAGTTTAGGATATATTTTTGGGGTGTTTCAGGGGCCCTTTGAAGCACCCTAAAGTAGGTTGAGGTCAAAAGAACTTTAGTTAGAATTTGATACTTGGGGAATGTGTCAGAAATCTCAAAAGGTTTTTTTTTATAACTGTATTTATTTTTATTTTTGGCTGTGCTGGGCCTTTGTTGCTGGGCAGGCTTTCTCTACTTGCAACGAGCACGGGCTGCGCTCTAATTGTGGTGTGTGGGCTTCTCACTTTGGGGGCTTTTCTTGTTGCAGAGCCCTTGGGAATGTGGGCTCAGTAGTCATGACTCCTAGTCTCTAGAGCACAGGCTCAATGGTTGTGACACTGGGGTTTAGCTGCTCCATGGCATGTGGGATCCTTCCAGACCAGGCATCAAACCGGAATCCCCTGCATTTCAGGTGGATTCTTTACCATTGAGCCACCAGAGAAGCCTGTCAAAAAGTTTTAAAACACCCAGTCAGATAGAATCACAGAGTGAAACTAAACTATTACTCATTGAGCTAAGGGGAAAAAAAAATTTCAAAAGTAAATACAGATTACTTAAGGGCACAGAAACTCATATGATCTGATACCAAAAGGCGTATTCCAGGAAAACTGTTCCCTTGTGAGAGGGAAACCAAATCCAGTCTTGCATCAGTAAACCTATTCTTAATAAAATGTGTCTACCTAATTACGTTTAATCCAACTTTATAAAACCCTGACCACATAACAAACTTCCTTTCTCAATGTTCTTCTTTCACAAACCTTCTGCTAATTTCTGTAGCCATACTTTGTCCCTTATTTTTTCCCCATTCAGAAATAGCCAGTTCCAGGACAAGATCACCCTTTTCCCTTTCAACAAAGTACATTTCCTTTCCTCATGCCTTCTCCGAAAACACACATCCTACTTTCCTTAAACAACTGTGAACTGTCTTCTACATTAGCATTGTATAGATTGGTAAAAACAACTCAAGGGGACACAAATCATTTTTAGTTTTTCTCTCACAGGAAATCAGATCAGATCAGATCAGATCAGTCGCTCAGTCGTGTCCGACTCTTTGCGACCCCATGAACCGCAGCACGCCAGGCCTCCCTGTCCATCACCAGCTCCCGGAGGTCACTCAGACTCGCATCCATCGAGTCAGTGATGCCATCCAGCCATCTCATCCTCTGTCGTCCCCTTCTCCTCCTGCCCTCAATCCCTCCCAGCATCAGAGTCTTTTCCAATGAGTCAACTCTTCCCATGAGGTGGCCAAAATACTGGAGTCTCAGCTTTAGCATCATTCCTTCTAAAGAAATTCCAGGATTGATCTCCTTCAGAATGGACTGGTTGGATCTTCTTGCAGTCCAAGGGACTCTCAAGAGTCTTCTCCAACACCACAGTTCAAAAGCATCAATTCTTCGGCGCTCAGCCTTCTTCACAGTCCAGCTCTCACATCCATACATGACCACAGGAAAGACCATAGCCTTGACTAGGCGAACCTTTGTTGGTAAAGTAATGTCTCTGCTTTTGAATATGCTATCTAGGTTGGTCATAACTTTCCTTCCAAGGAGCAAGCGTCTTTTAATTTCATGGCTGCAGTCACCATCTGCAGTGATTTTGGAGCCCAGAAAAATAAAGTCTGACACTGTTTCCACTGTTTCCCCATCTATTTCCCATGTAGTGATGGGACCAGATGCCATGATCTTCGTTTTCTGAATGTTGAGCTTTAAGCCAACCTTTTCACTCTCCACTTTCACTTTCATCAAGAGGCTTTTTAGCCCCTCTTCACTTTCTGCCATAAGAGTGGTGTCATCTGCATATCTGAGGTTATTGATATTTCTCCCAGCAATCTTGATTCCAACTTCTGTTTCTTCCAGTCCAGCATTTCTCATGATGTACTCTGCATATAAGTTAAATAAACATAAAAGTAGGCAAATTTGACCTGTTTAGCTATTAATATTCCCAATATTTTATCTTATTTGAAATGGCCTGGATGCTCAATGAATTCCTATCATTTAACTTAATGTAGTTTCAGTTTAACAACATTTGGAAAGAGTATTTTAGATAATTATTGCTACAGAGTTTGCCAAAAAGTTCTTATCCCAGTTTTATTTACTCAAAAATTTAATCATATGAGCTTATTTTCCCTGTTGACAAATTTCACAACAGACACAATATACACTTATTATACTCAGTAACCCTACGTATGATAAAATAATTGTATTTAATGTTGATCACTCTAAAGTCAGGTCTGCATTAATTAAATGCACAAGTTTAAGCTAAATCTAATACAAGATTTTAATTAAATGTTGACTATTTCCCAGATCACATGAACCTGAAATGTATCCTGGGAGCCTCTTTTATATTTCTGAAAATGTATATAAATTCTCCTTTTCCTTTAAGCCAATTGAATACAGCTCACTTAGAAGTTAATTTTTACATAAAGACAAAACCAGAGATCTCATGGTTTTCCTCCTCCATTTTATATAAATGGCTCTTTTTTTCCATCTCAGTCTGGGGAACTATGGATGAATCAAGTAGTTCCTGAGAGCCCAGGCAGAATAGTTACACAGGAAAAGCAGAGGAGGGAAATATGCAAGAACCTTACTATCTTTTTATTTTCTAAAATACCACCAAGTAACTCAAGGCTGTTGTTGTTCAGTCGCTAAGTCAAGTCCGACCCTTTGAGTTCCCACGTACTGTGGCTAGCCAGGCTTCCCTGTCATTCACTATTTCCTGGAGTTTGCTCAGACTCATGTCCATTGAGTTGGTGATGCTATCTAACCATCTCATCCTCTGCTGCCCCCTTCTCCTCCTGACCTCAATCTTTTCCAGCATCAGGGTCTTTTCCAGTGAATCAGCTCTTCCAACCAGATGGCCAAAGTATTGGAGCTTCAGCTTCAGCATCAGTCCTTCCAATGAATGTTCAGGGTTGATTTCCTTTAGGATTGACTGGTTTGATCTCCTTGAAGTCCAAGGGACTCTCAAGACTCTTCTCCAACACCACAGTTCAAAAGCATCAATTCTTTGGTGCTCAGCTTTCTTTATGGTCCAACACTCACATCCATACATGACTACTGGAAAAACCATAGCTTTGACTATATGGGACCTTTGTTGGCAAAATACTGTCTCTGCTCACAGGCTATTGAGTTGTGGCACGTGGTCTTGGTTGCTCTGCAGCATGTGGGATCTTAGTTCCCCAAGCAGGGATTGAACTTACATCTCCTGCATTGCAAGATGAATTCTTAACCACTGGACCACCAGGGAAATCCCTATTTATCCTTCCTGAACAAGAGCTTTAAGTCTTGGAGAGGCTCACTCAAAAAATCCACCTGGAGTTTTCAGGTTGTCCAGGGTCCTCCATGTCCCATGGGGTCTCGGGAAGAGGGGGATTCACAGAAGGGCTGAAAGTGAGTTTTTGGATTCCTGTAACATATCAGTGGAGGCAGGTTTAATCCTGGACAGATGAACCCAGCTAGTGGCTCCCTAGAGTGTCACTGTTATCCAGTGCTCAGCAGGACTTGGTCAAGTCCCTTTCATTTGGAAGTGGATGGTGGTCAAGGAAGTCATCTTTCCAGGTCTAATAGAGCACCCGTTCCCCAGGGTTTACAAGTCTAAGCAAGGGAATTATATAGTTCTTTAATTAGTTATTACAATTAATCAAAAGAATGCCTCAAGGCTGTAAAAATTTTACCAGACCCACTCCCACAATTTACATTTTAAGATAACAGGATTAGAACTTAAACAGTAGAAAGATTTTACCAGACCCACTCCCAAAATATACATTCTAAGATATCAGGATTAGTCAGAAGGTCTTCAGGAAGCAGAAACTGTCCTCAAGCAGGATACACTGTTGTTCTATAATCCTTAGTACAGAGTTTAAACCGAGCTGTTTGTTCTGTGATCATCAATTCCTGGCTTAAAGAAAAAACATTTTATGTGACTAAGAAATGTAGAGAAAAAAAGATGTTTGTCCTTTCCTCCTCCTTGAGAATTCCAGACCCCTATCTCTTCCTCAAGAGCCCTGGACCCCTTTTTCCTCCTCAGGGATCCTGGACTTATCAACCTGCCTAGGGATTGACTCTCTCAGAATGGCCTTCCATAGGTGGTTTCAAAGAGGCTTAAGTTAATGGTGGTTTTAGGGGCTGCTCTGACCCTTACCGGAGAAGGCAATGGCACCTCACTCCAGTACTCTTGTCTGGAAAATCCATGGACAGAGGAGCCTGGTAGGCTGCAGTCCATGGGTCACTAAGGGTTGGACATACTGAGTGACTTCACTTTCACTTTTCATTTTCACACATTGGAGAAGGAAATGGCAACCCACTCCAGTGTTCTTGCCTGGAGAGTCCCAGGGACGGGGAGCCTGGTGGGCTGCCGTCTGTGGGGTCGCACAGAGTTGGACACGACTGAAGCGACTTAGCAGCAGCAGCTGACCCTTACGAGAGCTATTGACAGCAGGCATTACCACAATTCTGATGTTTCCTGACAGAGTTTGCCCAGGGCTTTCTTTAGCGTATCATTAGCCTGTTTTATTTTTCCTGAGGACTGAGGTCTCCAGGATGAATGAAGGTGGTATCTGTAAAAGCTGGTGGGTAACTTCTGTTGCAAATGAGGGTCCACTGTCGCTCTGAAGGTGGTGGGGCAAGCCGAACCTAGAATTTCTACTAGAAGTGCTTTAGCCACTTCTGCTGCCTCTGTCCTAGTGGGGAGGCCCTCTACCCATCTAGTGAAAATGTCGTAAAGACTAACAAGTATTGAAGCCCTGGGGCTTGTGAGGGAGATCTGTTTGCCAGTCCTCTCCTGGAGAAGTCTCTCATCGCTGGACTGAGCTAACAGGATGGGGAGGCTTGAGGTTGCCTCCTAGATTGTGAGTGGAGCAGAATCTGCAGGCTTAAGTAGTCATTTTGGTTATATCTGAGAGCCCTTCCCCTGTAAAAGGACAGAAAACAATTGTAGACGTTGCATTTCTCCCCAGATGGAATCATGTGACCCTTTAATAATTTTCCACTGGGAAAAAGAAGTATGAGTGATTTCTGATGAACATCTTACTCCTTAGTTCCCCCTTCATCTCATGAGCAGGTCTCTTTGGAAGGTGAGCATCTGAGAAAAGGTTAGAAGGGGCAAGGGGTGGGGTCACTGCCATTTCTGTTATGGGCATCAGGGCTGTCTTTGCTTCTCAATCTGCCCCCGCAGTTTCCTTGGATCATTTGAGAAGTTCCCTTTCAGTACCTGTGGCAGTGAATGAGTGTTACCTGTTTTGGTTTTTGAGCTGCTTTTATGAAATGTAAAAATCTCAGCCTCATATTTTACAGAGAAATTTCTTGTTCTTGAAAGTTATATTTTTTCCTGACAGTTGCATGGGCATGAGAAGGAAGGAGGGCAAAATTTGAGTCTGTGTATGTATTTATAATTTTTCCTTCATCTAGGGTTCAGGCTTAGGTGAGAACTATCAAGTCATCCTTTGGGCTGAAGTGTTGGGTGTTAAAGATCTTGCTTTTCTGATACTATGAGCACTCACAATAGCATTCCCTGCCCTCCTGACTCTGTCCTTCATAAAGCTACTACCATCAGTAAATCATTCATCTTCAGGGTTTTCTATGGCCTAGTCTGGAACAGGTTCAAGGGTTCTGAGACAGGAGTGTGTCTGCTCTGGGCTCTCATCAGGCATAAGCGTAGCCAGGACAAGGTTGTGGTAAGTTTTCTGGGTTAGCTCTCAGGAGTGAAGGAGCATAGTGTGGTGTTAGTAAGATGGTCTTCAGTTAGCCAGTTGTGGTGTTTAATCTTGGAATCCCTTGTACTTGATGAGGGGTCTGGACTTCCTGAGGCTGTCCAAAAGTAAGCTTGTGAGCTGCTTTCACTAATAAAGTGGGGGCAGCTCCCACCCAGAAGCAGCCAGGCCAACCTTGGGCCATGAAATCTAGTTTTTGGAAAAATACCCAGTAGGCTGAGGAACGTATCCAATTTCTGCATGAGAACCCCAGAGCTGTGCCTTGCTTTTCAGCTGCTTACAAGATGAATGGCTTTTTCAGATTGGGGTGACCGTGAGCACGGGCTCTGGTGAGGGCCTGGTTGATATCATTAAAAGGCTTTTCTGGTTCTTCATTCTAAAGCAATGATTCCTTATCTGAGCCTTAGTGATTTCATATAGAGGCTTAGCCATTAGCCCAAATTTTGGAATCCAAATTCTACAAACTCCTACCATGTGCAAAACAGTACAGTCATGTTTCTTTGTCTTTGTTGTTTAGTCACTAAGTCATGTCCGACTCTTTGAGACCCTGTGGAGCCCAACAGGCTCCTTTGTCCACGGAATTTCCCAGGCAAGGATACTGGAGTGGTTTGTCATGTCCTTCTCTGGAGGATTTTCCCATCTCAGGTATTGAACCTGCGTCTCCTGAATTGCAGGCCGATCTTTGCAGTGCTTTTGCCTAAATGTAGCTTGTTTTCTATATGGACACAACTGTCTATTTCAGTTTGTAATATATCCCAGATATTTAGCTCATTGCATTGAGATTTGGTGTGCCTTTGAGAGGCTCTGTAACCCGCCCCCCCCAAATTAAGGACTTAAGTGGTATTTTGAGCTGAGACCGCCATGGTGAGGTACATACAGTAGAATCGCCCATTCTTATAGTTGTATCTCCTATAGTTGTTTTCCTGGGGCCTGGGGGAACAAGTGTGTGCTATCCTGAAAGCCCTGAGGCCATACTATCCAGGGGTGGTGGTGCATTTGGCCTGAGTGGTGGTTAGTCCACTCGAATGGACTAGTCACTAGTCCATTGTGAGAGAGATGGACTAGGATCCAAAAGAAGGGCTCCTTGAGTTCGAGCACAGTAGAGCATTTAGCATCCTCGGGGATCTGAGGTGACGTTTTATAAGGATTGTGCACAAAGCTGTGTAGGGACCACAGCACCATTTACTGCTCTAAGGTATTGTACCACTCAATAGTCCCAGCAGACTTACCAACCAGAGAAACAGGAGTATTGCATGGAGACTGGCGGGGCACCAAGAGGCCATGTGTTAAGAATTCATCTACAAGGGCTTCTAACCCTTTCTTTGTTTCCAACTTGATTGGATATTGTCTCTTACTAGGGCAAGTGTCTTCTGGCCTAAGACTAATTCTTTCAGGTCGGGTATTTAAGGCCCTCCTGGGTATTCCTTGGTCCTATAATGCAGGTTCAGTCCTTGTAGAATATGACTGGGAGTAGGACCTTGCTCTTCTGGTTGGACTGATGTAGTCAGAGTCAAAAATGTGGGGCTGCCATATGTCCTACTTGTTTAATGGCCCCAAGGGAGTCCAGAAGGTCCCTCCCCAGCAATGGATTAGGACACTGAGAGACAACCAAAAGGCGGGATTGAAACACTGTTCAGGTTGTCCGGGGAGAGGACAGTGAAATAGCAGGTGGGAGGCTTTCCATCGACACCAGTCCCTGTGCAGCTTTTAGAGGAAAGAGGCCCAGTGTGAGAGATCAGGACAGAATGAGTGGCTCCCTCAATTAAAAAAAATCAGTCTTCTTACCTCCATGTCGGACCACCGGGGGCTACTTGATGGAGACAGACATCTCCCAGGCTGCCTTAATTTGCAGCATCTTGCGAGTGGGAGCCCCCGCCCCTTCCCCTTCCAGACCAAGGGCAGTCCCTCTTCCAAAGACCTGTTTGTTTGCAGGCTGGGCATGGTTCAGGGGGCTCTTGCTGGCTCTCTTGGTTGAGCCAGCAGGAACTGTCTCTCAGGAGTGGAGGAGTGGAGGAGTATTATTGGTGTCAGTATATTTTCTAAAAGCCTCCACAAGCCATCCCTGAAAGAGGGCTGGGTTTTCTTTTTCTTCCCGCGTCACTCCTTTAATGCTTGTATAGTTAACAGGCTTTCTGATACCCTTTCTCATCCCTTCTAATACACAGTGGATCTTATGCTTCCTGACTCTGTGCCTTCCCAGGAATGATAATTCCAACAGGGCTCCTGACTTGGGTCACCATCTCCATTCATAACAGAATGTTTGGGAGGGCCTCTGCCAAGCTGGTCACTGTGTCCTGGGCTACTCCCCATATTCTCCGTTTTTCCTCAGGAGTACAACATGTAGATAGGACTGCTTGGACATCCTTCCAAGTTAAAAGGCCAGAGTTAGGACCTGAAACCCTTCAGCCAACAAACTAGCATCTTCCGAAACGCAACCCAGTCTCTATTTTTGGAGGAGGGGAATGCATTTGAACATCAAAATGGAGTAACTATGCCAGAACTAGGGCTTCCCCAGTGGATCAGCAGTAAAGAACCTGCTTGCCAACGCAGGAGCCACAGGAGACCTGGGTTTGATCCCTGGGTTGGGAAGATTCCCTGGAGGAGAGCATGGCAACCCACTCCAGTATTCTTGCCTGGAAAATCCCATGGACAGTGGAGCCTGGAGGGCTGCAGACCATGGGTTCGCTCTTTGTGGACACAGCTAAAGAGATTGAGCACGCAAATCAGTTAAAGAATAGGGCACACGTACTTTGTCCCTGTGCCATTTGCCACTTCCCTAAGAGGTCATATTTCCCCTGATCCTAGACGATAAGAAGTTCCACTGCGAGTTACCCCAGAGGGACCCATCTCTTCTTCTTGGTGTAACAGCCAGCCTGCCCAATACTGGGCAGAAGCCCCAAAATGTATAGTTTGGTCCATAAGCCCCCATGCCCACACTCCTAGAGGTGGCCTTTGGGGTATTTAATAATCAAGACCATGCTGAGGAGGAAGAGAGAGTCATAGGGAGAGACATAGGGACATGGAGTTGTGGATGGGTCAAAGGGATCCAGGGAGGTGGGTGAGCCCAGAGAAGTGAGTGCTCTGAAGAAGTAGGAGTGCTGTCAGGAGTAGGGGGAGCTAAGCTTCCCCTCAGGAGTTGGGGGAATTAGAAGGAGATCATCGCAAGAGAGTTTTCTGGTCCCCTGGGCTTTTGATTACAAGAGTCAGGGCAGAATTTTGGCAAAGGGCCATGAGGGCTTCAACACAGGGAATCTCAGTCCACTATCCTATCTTTGGGCAATAAAGATCCAATTGCAGAATGGTGTTGTAATTTAAAGAGCTATTTTCTGGCCATTTTTCTTCATTGCTGAACATATACCCAAGCAGAGTTGCAGTAGAATTTGTTTTCCCTCCTTTGTTGTTGCTCAGTCGCTCAGTGGTGTCCAACTCTTTGTGACCCCATGGACTGCAGCACCCCAGGTTTCCCCATCCTTCACTATGTCCCAGAGCTTGCTCAAACTCATGTTCGTTGAGTCAATGATACCCTCCAACCATCTCATCCTCTGTCACTCCCTTCTCTTCCAGCCCTCAATCTTTCCCAGCATCAGGGGCTTTTCCAATGAATCAGTTCTTCACATTAGGGGGCCAAAGTATTGGAGTTTCAGCTTCAGCATCAGTCCTCCCAATGAATATTCAGGCTTGATTTCCTTTAGGATGGACTGATTTAATCTCCTTGCTTTCCAGGAGACTCTCAAGAGTCTTCTCCAGCACCACAGTTTGAAAGTGTGTCTATTTTTAAAAGTTCCCAGTTCTTATGCATACATCCAGAGGTGTTTCTTCCAGCTTGGACAGGCTTCCTCCCATCCTGGGTAACCCGCAACAGAACAAAGGAGCTCCCCTAGGCATGGAATCTGTGCCCTGGGAATGTCGCAAGGAGGCACCTGAAGGAGACTCAGAGCATCCTCTACATTTCCTTTGATCTTATTGCAGATGGGGTTTGGAGTGTCTTCTGCTTCCCCACTGATTCCTACCTAGATGTCTCTGGTCATCCTTGGTCCCTTGTGCAGGGTGACCCCTCATGTGGCTAAGAGAGGACATTGGAATCAGTGCCAATCCATTGCCAGGATTCCACTGAGGATAGATCTGTTGTCTATAGAATTTATGTCCTATGACAAGTTTTCCTACACTGGGGTGTATTCTTTATGATTGAGCATCTCCCAAGTTTATAATGCGGGCTTCTGGGCAGTGGCCAGCCTGATAGGCTGTGCATGGCCGTGTGCAGGCTGCCAAGCCCTGGAGTAAAGGGAGTCTAATAGATGCCGAGAAGAACCCTTGGAGAAACTGGAGTTGGGTGTTATAGACGATGACATGGTTCAAGACCCAGGAGCTGGGATGTAGAGACCTTCTCATGGTATATATTTGGACACTGAGTGAACTGAAAGACCAGATGGCAGAAGAACCCAAAATCCATGACCCTACTATCTGGCTAGAATAAAATCATCAGGCACTTCCTAATTTCGTCTGACCCAGGCAACAGTGAGTCTGGCAGCAGTGGGGATGCAGTTTAGGAATAAGGTCCAGAAAATCCTTCCCTTAAAGCGCATGGGGATATAAAGTGAGAAAGAGACTTGCTGTGCGAATACAGTGGGACAGAAAACCACAGACAGGGTGCCATATGGGGCAGAGACGTGCAGAGAATTATATACAGAGAGACCCCTTGGGCCCTTCATGGTCAGAAATCACATTTCTGTCAGCTCCCAAGGACAGCGTCAGCAGTCACCCAAGTGTTGTTCGGATCCACACGGCCTGGGGGACATCCCTGGCCACCCTCAGTTGACAGGAGTCATAACACAGGGAGTGGACTGAGATCATGCCCCTCGGGTCATGAAAACAAAGCGAAGCAGCAAGTGAAAGACGGCAAGAGCAAAAAAGTCAGGGGCCTTGAGCTGTGACCGGGAAGCCCACGGTTTACCTTGGATTCTCGGCTTTTGGTACCAAAAATGATCTTGGGTGGCCTCCACCTGCCACGGCCTGAAGTGGGATCTCAGTTCCCCAACCAGGGACTGAAGCCAGGCTGCGGTAGTGAAAGCACCGAAGCCTCGCCACTAGACCAGGAGGGCCAGTGGCCAGTTTCAAGACCCTAGGTCATCTGCTTTGAGGAAGGAAATTTCAACAAAGAGATGGAAATTAGTGAGACAAGTAAATCGTTTATGGGGGGCGGGGGTGCGGTCAGGAAACATACATGTGGAGACACGTGGGCAGACTCAGAGAAGAAGTTGCACTCAGAGGAGTTCAGATCGCTTACACGGGTCAGTTCTGGGTTCCCTCTGGCCAATCATCTTGCTTGTCTAGCTCTGAGTCCATGTCTGGTCCACCTCAGGGTCCTCTCCTCATGCTTGCACACCTTTTAGCCAAGATGGATTCCAGTGCAAGGGTTTCTGGGAAGAAGAACGTATTATGGTCTGGTGCTCCCTGATTTCCTTGACCTCAGAGGAACCTTTCTGTGTATGTGTAGTTTGGGAGGTCTCCTTGACCTCAAGACTGAGAAATATGTGGTCTCTTTTTCTTCTCTCCAGAAAGGACTCAGCTCCTCCTTGCTGCTGCCATTATCTTTATCCTGGAGTTATCTGTTCACAGAGGACAGATTCTAGCTGCTCAGCCTGGGGCTCATTATAACTTCTGCCTCAGTGAGAGCGGACATCCTTGTCTTGTTATTGATCTTAGAGGGAAATGATCTCAGCTTTTCACCATTGAGAATGATGTTAGCTGTGGGTTTGTCATGAAAGTGAAGTGAAGTGAATTCGCTCAGTCATGTCTGATGCTTTGCGACCCCATGGACTGTAGCCGCCAGATTCTTCCATCGAGAGGATTCTCAGGCAAGAATACTGGAGTGGGTTGCCATTTCCTTCTCCAGGGGATTGAACCCGGGTCTCTGGCACTGCAGGCAGACTCTACTGTCTGAGCCACCAGGGAAATTGGTCATATATGCTCTTTATTAGGTGGAGGCAGGTTCCCCCTATGCCCACTTTCTGGAGATTTTTTTTTCCCCATCATAAGTGGCTGTTTAGGGCCTGGGACTTCCTTGGTGGTCCAGTGGTTAAGAATCCACCTGCCCATGCAGGCGACACAAGCTCGACGCCTGCTCAGAAAGATTCCACAAGCCGTGGAGCAACGAAACGCATGTGCCGCAACGAAACGCGTGTGCTGCAACTGCAAAAGCTTGAGCTGCTGGAGCCCACGCTCTGCATGGAGCCGCCACAGTGAGAAGCCCGCACACTGCAACTAGAGAGCTGTTCGCCACAACTAGAGAAAGCCCGCCTGCAGCAATGAAGACCCAGCACAGCTGAAAATAAATGGGCATCTAATTGTGACAAAGGCTTTTTCAGCATCTGTTGAGACAGTCATAAGGTTTTTATTCTTCCATTTGTTAATGTGGTGTATCATACTGATTGATTTGCTTATACTGAAGAATCCTTGCATGCCTGGGATAAATCCCACTTGATCATGTGTATGTTCATTTTAATGTACTGTTGGATTCGGTTTGCTAGTATTTTGTTGAGTTCTATGTGTATGCTCATCAGTGATATTGGCCTGTAATTTGTGTGTGTGTGTGTGTGTGTGTGTGTGATCTTTGGCTTGGTATCAGGGTGATGGTGGCCTTATAGAATGAGTTCAGGAGTGTTCCTTTCTCTGCAGTTTTTTGGAAGAGTTTCAGAAGGATGGATGTTAACTCTTCCTAAATGTTTGTAGAGTTTGCCATTTGGTCTTGGGCTCTTGTTTGTTGGGAGTTTTAAAATTACAGTTTTAGTTTCATTACTTGTGATTGGTCTGTTCATATCTTCTGTTTCTTCCTGGTTCATAAATTGACTTTCAAAGTGATCATTTTTAAAGTCAAGTATTTATTCTAATACTGTTGCCATGCTTAGCATATTTTTTCTGCATCCACCCTCTACCCCTCTGAGATACGTAATGAATATTTACCTGCTAGACAATATGTAGTTATTATTTTCATCATTTTATAGATTAGAGAAGTGAGGCTTGGAAAAGATAAGTAACTGATCAAAGATTTCACATTTGGCAAATATTAGTAAAAATACTCATTTATCATTCAGGCTTTAAAGACCATGAGTAAAAAGTGTTCCCCTTCTAATATGGATGATATTTTTCTGGTATAGAAAAAAACACCTAAAAAAACACTATGGCCTTATGTAAGAGCATATGTTTTGTCCAAATGAGAAATCCTTAAGAACAGCAATCCAATTCCTACTCAAGAAGCAGAGGTGACTGGCCTCATTTTATCTTCAGATGGGGCAGCACCATCTAGTGGCGGAGAAAGACATAGCCCCAGTGAGTGGTTTTCCTCATTGCTGCTGCTGCTGCTAAGTCGCTTCAATCGTGTCCGACTCTGTGCGACCCCACAGACAGACAGCCCACCAGGCTCCCCTGTCCCTGGGATTCTCCAGGCAAGAATACTGGAGTGGGTTGCCATTTCCTTCTCCAACGTATGAAAGTGAAAAGCGAAAGTGAAGTCGCTCAGTCGTGTCCGACTCTTAGCGACCCCATGGACTGGAGCCTACCAGGCTCCTCCGTCCATGGGATTTTCCAGGCAAAAGTACTGGGGTGGGGTGCCATTGCCTCATTGGACAAAGTTAAAAAAGATAATCACTTAGTTGTGTCTGACTCCGTGTGACCCCATGGACTGTTCCTCTGTCCAAGGAATTCTCCAGGCAAGAACACTGGATTGGGTTGCCATTTCCTTCTCCAGGGGATCTTCCCAACCCAGGGATCGAACCTGTGTCTCCTTCATTGCAGGCAGATTCTTCACCATCTGAGCCATCAGGGAAGCCCCGTTCTTTATTCTTCATTGGACAACTAATCCCATTTTTAAGGGTTACAGAGATTTATTTCAGACTTGCAATTCAAAGTAAAATGACCAAATATGTTAATAATTTTTACGTGGAAAAGTTTTGCAACAAATACTAAGAGCTGATGACTGAACAGAAGTTCAGGCCAAAGGCTTGCATGATGGGAGAACTGATAACTGAAGATGGCCCCAGGGGCCCAGAGCTTAGGAGACGGAGGCGCTCTGGTCTGCGAAGGGAGGCATGAGGCTGGGGGCAAGGGGGAATTAATACCTGTGGGAGTCAGGAGGGTTACACTCAGGATTTGATCCCAAGGTGCCATGGACGTCAGACCCCATGTTAAGCAGAAGATAAATAGGGGGAAAGTGAAGAATAATCCAGACCCTGAACAATGAGTCCTCAATGTCATTCCCACACTTGGCACCTGCCTTCTGCTCTGGAGACAGGAAGGACCTTGGAGAAAAATGCAGCCCCACAAATCCCTCAGGGAGAAGGCTGTTCGTCTGGTGTCTTCTGTGAAGGCAGTGTTGACCTGAGACACATACGTGGCTATTTCTCCAGAGATAGGTTTATTAAGGATCAGCAGGAAATTGCACTTCAGGGGCTGAAACCATGGCAAATAGCATGTGAGTCTGCCACATGGCAAGGGCAGAAGAGCACTTTTACGGGGGGTGGGGGGGGGGGGGGGGGATGTTGGGAGGGCTCCAGCAAACAGAATCCACGGCTTTCCCTTTTTTGTTGTCCAGTCACTAAGTCGTGTCCGACTCTTTGCTACGCTGTGGACTCCAGCATGCCAGGCTCCCCTGTCCTTCACTGTCTCCCGGAATTTGCTCAGATTCAGGTCAGTGATGCCATCCAACCATCTCATCCTCTGTTATCCCCTTCTCCTCCTGCCTTCAATCTTTCCCAGCATCAGGGTCTTTTCTGGTGAGTTGACTCTTCGCATCAGGTGGCCAAAATATTGAAGCTTCAGCTTTAGCATCAGTCCTTCCAGTGAATAATCAGGTTGAGTCCTTACCAGGAAAGAAGAGATATTTCTTTTTCCTGTCAGAGTCTGCTCTTGTTACAGGACCTGAGAGCTCCCCTTTCTGGTCTCCATACTCTATTTAATAGAAGTTTCTGTTTATTTTTTATCCCAGCCTTTAAGAAACCCAGGACATGGGGTCTCAGAGAGTTGGACATGACTGAGCGACTTCACTTTCACTTTTCACTTAACAAACCCAGCCCTACTTGTTTGAGTCTCTCTAAAATATGAATGGATGGCCAAAAGTCATCACACATTCACGGAAAAGCACTGGCATGAAAAATGGAGACCAAAACCAACAAATGGGGAAAAGAAGCTGAGTGGAAACAGGAGATGCAGGAAGGGAACAAAAGCTATAGTTAATAGTATCAGAAGAGAAGGTTGGGGAGGGGGAAGGGGAAGAAAACAGAAAAAAGACTTTGAAATTTATAAAAATGGTGAGTGAAATAATTTGTGATTAAGTTTTGAAGGCTAATGTGGAAATTCCAGGTATGTTGAACATTAAGGGAAAAAAGGAGATAGAAAATAGGAGGCAAAAGAAAACTAGAAATTGAGAACAAATCTAAGTAGAGAAATCCATCTAAAGGAATTTTCAGAGACAGAATAGAGCAAAGAGAGGTGACTTGTGGTCCTCCCGTGGTGTCTTAGCAGGGCCTTTCTAATTTATTATGATGGGTATTTAGTAGGTCTCTCAATAAAGCCATTTCCCATTCTGGGAAATGTTCTGGGAGGGATCTCCATGTCCACACAAACAGAGCTTATTCTTTTCAAATGCTTCATAACATTCTGTTGTCTAGAACTAATAATAGTATGTTTAACTGCCTGTTCTTCCACTGGTGAGCATTTAGGTGTTTTTGTGTCTTGGCATTACAAACAGATTACTCTGTAAGCTCTCTCCTTGCAGATGCTTGGCTATTTCTCTTAGAAATATACCTCAAGACAAGATTTCTAGATCACCGAATACATTTTTAAGTCAAAATTCAAAGGTTGCCCCATATGACACACCAATTTATGCTGTCACCAGTTGAGCTTGGGGGTGCCATCTCCCCACTCCTAATAATGGATGCTAATGATTTATTGTTTTCTAATCTAATAGGCTTAAGAGGACATCTCTTTATTATCTTTTTTAAAAAAATTTTATTTTGGGCTCTGTTGGGTCTTCATTACGCACGGGCTTTCTCTGGTCACAGTGAGTGGGCGCTGCTCTCTGGCTGCAGCGCACCGGCCTCTCATTGCCGTGGCTTCTCTCATCATGGAGCACAGGCTCTGGTGCAAGGGCTCAGAATTCGTGGCATACAGATTTAGTTGACCTGTGGCATGTGGGATCTTCCTGGACCAGACGAAGACAAACCCATGTTCCCTGCATTGGCAGGCAGATTCTTAACCACTGGGCCACAGGGAAGTCCTCTTTATTACCTTAATTTGCATTTTCCTGACTACTATTGAGGTTCCACAGTTTAATGTACTAATGATTTGTATTTCTTCTTCCCTGAACTGGTCATTCATATCCTTTGAATATTTATATTGGATTATTTGCTTTTTCTTACTGATTGATAGGAGCTATTTATATATTCTGGACAGAAGTTTCTATCTCAGAAGTTGTATTTTATTCTAATCAGTTTTGTCTTTTAACTTTGTTAAACATCCGAATTATAAGGAGAACTTCCTGAAGGCAGGGACTCTGTGTTACTCATTTTTGTTGCCAAGCATCTGGCCGGACACATTAGATGTTCATTGTGTGGATAAAAACGGAAGTGACTGTGGCTTCACAGCCGGCCTGAAGGGATGTTGACAGGTGGCTCTGCAGCCAAAGCTGTCCTGGGTTTCAGTGACTTCTCACACTGGGGGAGGGGGCAAAGACCGGCTAGAATTTAAGCTGTAAGTGGATCACAGGAATGCCAGTGACATACACTCCCAATCGTTAAGAGCCACAAAGAACCGTGATAGGTATGGATCGCTGAGAAAGCATCCTCTGGTTATCTTCCTCAGCCTAAAACCAGGGTCTAGTCAGTAGTCTAACATAGTACCAGGGGGTATCTGTGTGGTCTGACTAGCTTACAGAGATGCATGTATCTTTAGGATCAGAGTCCTCATGGCTCAGACGGTAAAGAATCTGCCTGCCATGCAAGAAACCTGGGTATGATCCCTGTGTCAGGAAAGTCCCCTGGAGAAGGGAATGGCAACCCACAGTGTGGAGAACTCCATGGACAGAGGAGCCTGGTGGGCTACAGTCCATCGGGTCATAAAGAGTTGGACACAACTGAGTGATTTACTGTTAAAAAGTTTGATTGGACAGCGGACTCATTGTCCCTTTGCATATTTCAACACCAACAGGAAGAAAATTCAACCAAATGGGAGGTAAACGAAGAAAAGATTGTGGTGAGGGTGAAAATTCACTACAGATAGTCTTTATGTGGTATGGTTTTAATAGCATGAAGTTTGAGATCTGGCATTTATTCATATGTTAGTGTCAATTGTTACAAATTTTGAATCTTTGAAAGCTCATGGGTGGAATTTTTAGATTTCTTAATTGAGATTTATTTCTACAACTGAGGAAATGTGACAGATGGAGCTTCCTGCTACATTGTTGTTGTTTTTTTCCAATTTTCTTCTAATTTAGCTTGAAAAAACCTCCAGCAAGCCTCTCCTATCTAAAAACATGTCCAAACAGTGAACAGAGCCTTTACGGAGCTAGAAAATTCAAATGCAAGGAAGAAATGATGAGGAAAATTTGCTTGTTGCTTATTATATGTATTACTTAATTTTCATATAAAAATGTGCTATATATTTGTAATTACATTTAAAACCAAGCCACCAAAAACAATTATCTAAGTCTGTGTGGTGAGCAGTCAGCTTAACCCTTGCTTTTAAGGTTTGAGCAGTACTCATCGCTGAATTTGCAAGTCTTTCTGGTAATCAGTGTGAGGTAGGAAAGGAAGTGTGAGCTTTGATATTTACAAGCAAGTCCCCCTATTTCCTCCATTTTCCCCCACAGAACTGTGCAGAAAAATAGTCTAGAATGAGACTTTGCAAAAAGCGTAGATTGCAGTTATTTTCCTGGCCACCAGGGGACGCTTACGTGCCTCTACAGGAAAAAAGATTTGTTAACAATCTAGACAGAAATTTTTAGAAATTCAGGATATTTAACAAATCACCGGATTATCCCATGCAGAAGTGGAGTATAGGTGTTTCTTGACCACATCTTTATGAACAGATCAAAAAATTTTACCTTGCTAAGAAATTCTGTTTTCTCCTTAATTAAGAAAAGCTGGCATTGTGTTTCAAAATGAAGATACCCGTATCTAAATTCTAAACTCATAATTAAGATTGTAGGCATTAGGTTAACAATCAAAACATGCAGAGTTTACACATATTCACCTCACTCCAAATTGTAGGTTGACCCCACGTAGGTAAAAAGTCAGACATCTCTCAGACTTGCCCGTGCCTACAGGATAACTGAAAAATATTTGCTTCCTTCCTAATCCTGGGTTACATTGCAAAACAATATTCCATTAATTTAGTACAACAAAATGGCACGAAACCCAGGGCCAACCAATCCTTGGATTTTCCAAGCAGTGGAGAGTGATTCCAGCACACTTAGCCTCACAGCCTTTTTTAACTTCCCCGGTGTATTTGTCTTCATTAAGATACATACACAAATGCATGACTCATAATAGCAAAAAAAAAAAAAAACTGAAAATAAACCATGTCTATCAATAGTAGAAAAGTTTAAAAATTGTGGTAAGCTCATACAATAGTATGACAAGGAAAATTAACAAGCTATAATAATAATCTTGATTGAAATAAAGCAAGCACAAAGAATATATATCATGTGATTCCATTTATATAAATTCAAAAACAGAATTGATCAATGGTTTTAGAAATCAAGGTAGTTTAATTTGGGGAGGAGGCGAGGTAGTAATAATTTGGAAGGAGAGCAAGAGGCATTTCTTGGTACTAGCTTTATTCTATTGCTTAAATCAGATATCTTCATTGTGTGATAGATTGTTCATTAAAGCTTTACATTTTTGCTGTGTACACTTTTTAATTTTTATTTTATATTGGAGTATGGCAAGAAGATCCAACCAGTCCATTCTGAAGGAGATCAATCCTGGAATTTCTTTAGAAGGTATGCTAAAGCTGAAACTCCAGTATTTTGGCCACCTCATGCGAAGAGTTGACTCATTGGAGAAGACTCTGATGCTGGGAGGGATTGAGGGCAGGAGGAGAAGGGGACGACAGAGGATGAGATGGCTGGATGGCATCACTGACTCGATGGATGTGAGTCTGAATGACCTCCGGGAGCTGGTGATGGACAGGGAGGCCTGGCGTGCTGCGGTTCATGGGGTCGCAAAGAGTCGGACACAACTGAACGACTGATCTGATCTGATCTGATGGCTAAATGTTGTGTTTCAGGTGTATAGCAAAGTGAATCAGTTATGCATATACCTATCACCACTCTTTTTTTAGATTCTTTTCCCATATAGGCCATTATAGAGTACTGAGTAGACTTCTCTGTGCTATACAGTAGCTCCTTATTAGTTATCTGTTTTATATATAGTAGTGTGTATATGTTAATTCCAAACTTCTAATTTATCCCCCCCTCTCCCCTTGGGTAACCATAAATTTGTCTTCTACATCTGTAACTCTATTTCTATTTTGTAAATAAGTTCATTTGTACCATTTTTTCTAAGTTTTCACATATACGTGCTGGCACATTTGTCTTCCTCTGACTTCACTCCAGATGCCGATCTCTAGGTCCATCTGTGTTGTTGCAAATGACATAATTTTGTTCTTTTTTATGACTGAGCAGTATTCCACTTACACACACACCATCTTCTTTATCCATTTCTCTACTGATGGACTTTTTAGGTTGCTTCCATGTCTTGGCTGTTGTAAATAGTGCTGCAGTGAACACTGGGGTGCCTGTATCTTTTCAGATTATGATTTTCTCCAGATATTTGTGCAGGCGTGAGATTCCTGGATCATCTGGTGGCTCTATTTTTAGTTTTCTGAGGAACCTTCATACTGTTCTCTATTGGGCATGGTGTTAGGGGACGTTCTAATTTCATTCTTTCCCATTTAGTTGTCCAGTTTTCCCAGCACCACTTACTGAAGAGACTGTCTTTTTTCCACTGTGTAGTCTTGCCTCCTTTATCATAGTTTGGGTGACTATCGGTGTGTGGGTTTACCTCTATACTTTCTGTCCTGTTCTATTGGTCTATATTTGTTTGTGTGCCAGAACCATACTGTTTTGATTTATGTGGCTTTGCCTGTATCTTTTCCAATTATGATTTTCTATGGATATATGCACAGGAATAGGATATCTGGATCATGTGATAGTTCTATTCTTAGTTTTTTTTAAGGAACCTCCATATTGTTCTTTTAAAATTATTATTGTTTGTAATTGGAGTATAATTGCTTTGCGATGTTGTATTAGGTTCTGCCGTATAACACGGTGGGTCAGTTATATGGATACACATCTCCTCCAAGGTCATCACCGAGCACCGAGCTGAGCCCCCGTGCCATGCAGCAGCTGCCCTCTTGCTGTTTTACACCTGAGTGTATGTATGTCAATCCTAATCTCCCAATGACACACCCTCCCCTTCCCCCAGTGGCCACACGTCTCTTCTCTGCACCTGTATGTGTCTCTTTTCCTGCCCTGGAAAAAGGTTCATCTGTGCCGTTTTTCTAGATTCCCCATATATGCATTAATATAGAATATTTGCCTATTTCACCCTGTATGACAGACTCTAGGTCCATCCACATCTCTACAAATGACCCAATTTCATTCCTTTTTTATTAAGGAAAAAAATTTAAATTTATATTGGAGTATAGCCAATTATCAATGTTGTGATAGTTTTAGGTGGACAGCAAAGGGACTCAGCCATACATATACATGTATCCATTCTTGCCCAACTTCCCCTGTGATCCAGGCTGCCATATACCATTGAGTTCCCTGTGCTATACAGTAGGACCTTGCTGGTTATCCATCTTAAATATAGCAGTGTTTACATGTTTATCCCAAACTCTGTAACTATCCTTTCCCCCTGGCAATGTTCATTCTCCATGAGTCTATTTTCTGTTTTTCAGAAATCATTTCTTTTTAGATTCTGCAATTAAGGGATGTTGTGTGACATTTGGAGAAGGCAATGGCACCCCACTCCAGTACTCTTGCCTGGAAAATCCCATGGATGGAGGAGCCTGGTGGGCTGCAGTCCATGGGGTCGCTAAGAGTCGGACATGACTGAGCTTGCCTGGAGAATCCCAGGGACGGGGAAGCCTGGTGGGCTGCCGTCTATGGGGTCACATAGAGTCGGACACGACTGAAGTGACTTAGCATTAGCGTATGACATTTCTCTGTCTGACTTCACTCAGTATGACAGTCTCTCGGTGCATCCATGTTGCTGCAAATGCAATTATTTCATTCTTTTTAATGGCTGAGTAATATTCCATTGTGTATAGGTAACACATCTTCTTTATCCATTCCTCTGTTGATGGACTTCAGGTTGCTTCTCTGTCTTGGCTACTGTAAACAGTGCCGCAGTGAACACTGGGGTACCTGTGTTACTTTGAACTAATGGTTTTCTCAGTCTGTGCCCAGGAGTGGGATTACTGGCTCATATGGTAGTTCTACTTCTAGGTTTTTTAGGAGCCTCCCAACTGTCGTCTACTGTGGCTGCGTCAGTTTACACTCCCACCAGCAGTGCAAGAGGGTTCCCTTTTCTCCACAGTGGGAGGAGGATTTTCTTGTCCGTGTGTCTCGTGTTCACTGGCTCTTCTGAATGGATCTTCCATTAGATGCTTCTAGGGTCTTCAAGGCAGAATTATTGAGTCTCATCTGTTGATTCATCTTTAAGTCCCTTCCTTTCTTCATTTCTGGCAATTTTACCTACAAATTTCCCAACTCTAGTTACTAGAATCAACTATGTCTAAAAGAAAGACGTTTTCAGTCAGTTTCAGACCCACTTCCACATGGCTTTTGCATCAGAACTCTTGTTGTCAGTCTGAATCGAATGTATTAATGTCCTGAGATTGTGGTACAAAGCATCACAAACTGAGTGGCTTTAAACAATAGAAATCTATCCTCTACATACTAAACCAACAGAGCCATCTCCAGAGTTCATGATGGAGTGGGGCATCTCCACCGAGGGGGCCCAGGATAAGAGAGAAACCCCCTTATTCACCCGGCAGGGAAGCACTGAAAACTCATCCACTGCTATGAACCCAGGCAGCTGGGAAAGCATAAAACACCAACACGAACAAAAAGCCTCCAGCAAACTGTTGTGATGTTTGTTAAATTAACAATTGTTAAGAAGAGCCTTGGGTACTGAGTCGAAGGATGAGCCATAATTTGATAGAGATGGAAAGGGAAAGTGAACCAGAGGAGGTTATTTACTCACAGGTCCTGGCAGAGGTCCACGGCAGCCTCCAGGGGCCACGCAGTGCTTTGCAGTCCACAGGCGCAGTGCTTTGCAAGCCCTGGGCTAAGGCTAGATCAGTTCATTCAAACCATAAACAGCAAGGTTTAAGTAAGCTCCAGGGGCTCTTGGGCACAAGTGGAGAAAGCTAGGAGGCAGGAGAGACTGTTTACCAGCAGTCACATCAGGAACTTGTGACTCCAAACTGCCGAGCAGAGCACATACTAGTGGGAGGGCTAGTGTCTGTTCAAGGCCCCTGCTGGCCGCTTAGCCACACAAAGGGATGCCAATACTCCAAGTATTATGGAGTAACTTAGTGAGTCCCTCAACACAAACCAATGCCCAAACTTCAAGACAGATCAAAGTAAATGATCGTCAACTGAAACACAAAGAGGAAAGAAAGGGAAAGTACAACAGAGCATCAAAGATCTATGAAAGAGTATCAATGGGCTAACATGCAAGTAATTATAAAAAAAAAAAAGGGAAAAGAAAAATGTACATATGGGAAGATGCATGGGTGTGTATATATGAGCATTGATGGCATAGTTTGATAACTTTACAATGAAATACTAATTCTGAAACTCTGAAAAGAATTCAACTTTTTTTTCATAGAGAACAGGGAAGTTATTAAAAAATTGGAGTGCCCAGGTAACAATCTAGCTCACTTAACAAAAGAACAGAAATTGGATTTGCATTAGGCTTTCAGCAGCAACATACTGTGCCTAGAACGGGCTCTGGTATTTCAGAGGAACCCAGTCGAAGGCTGCACTGAGAGGCCTGGTTGTCGCCACGTCTATTTTCACCTGCCACTCAACCACCCTGTCTTGGGCTTCAGCATTTGAATACAAGAGGTAATTCCTGAGTCTCTTCTAACTCCACTGATGGGGAAACATTCCCAGAACTAGAAGTATGTTTTTCTTTCACTCACTGCCTTGCACAAGGAGTTATTTTAACCACCTGTCACCTTGTCATTTTGTTTTTCTTTGTTGTCTTTGCTTAGATGTGTTCTAGCATGTTAGGCTGTTCAGTGAGTTGTTTCTGTAGGTTGCCACACTGTGACTTCTCTGTCTTCATATTCAGTTTGTTAGTGATGAGAAAATTGAGTTCAGGAATCTCACATGCACATTCCTTCCTTCCTCCTTTCCTTCACTCTTTGGAAGGGTCCATAGACTTATCTTGGCTAATTTCAGCGACTCTGGCTTACAGTTAAATCAAATGGATTAAGATTTGGGAATCACTTGTGTGTGTGCTAGTTACTTAGTCATGTCCGACTCTTTGCAACCCCATAGACCGTAGCCCACCAGGCCCCTCCGTCCATGGGATTCTCCAGGCAAGAACACTGGAGTGGACTGCCATTTCCTTCTCCAAAAGGAACTAAAGAAAGAAAGAAAGTGGAGTCACTCAGTCGTGTCTGACTCTTTGCAACCCCATGACTGTAGACTAGCAGGCTCCTCCATCCATGGAATCATCCATGGAATCATCCATGGAATCATTGAATACTTAGCAACAAAGGCATTTCAAAGAATAGAGATGATAAGCATGGGGTATATAAGTATATGAGATTTTTCCATTGTTCTGAGTTTTTAGTTTGGGTCTCTGCTACTTGGAACAAGGTGGGATAAGAAGACCCCACAGTCTGACATTGGGTTGAAGATTGTTTTTCTGTAGCTAAGTTGTGTCTGACTCTTTGAGACCCCATGGACTGCAATATGCCAGGATTCCTTCACTGTCTCCTGGAATTTGCTCAAACGCATGTCCACTGAGTTGGTGATGCTATTTCAACCATCTCATCATCTGTCACCCCCTTATCCTCCTGTCCTCCATCTTTCCCAGCATCAGGGTCTTTTCCAATGAGTCGGCTCTTCGTATCAGGTGGCCAAAGTATTGGAGCTTCAGTATCAATCCTTCCAATGAATACTCAGGGTTGATTTCAAGATTGAAGATTAAGAGCATTTTAAAGATCCTTGATATACATACCCTGCAATACTACTTTCTAAAAAGGTTGTTCGCAATTTACACTGCTCCCCTACATGTAGGGCTGAGCCTGATCTGGCTGTCTCACTATCTTGGTGAGGTGCTTAGACGCAAGTTCTAATGCCATTACTGTAAAACGCACCCCTCCCCCGAGTGGAAAGTTGTAAGTCAGAGTCATGTCAGTCACTTTTAGCCCTTCTTTGCTGTCTCAGAACCTGATGTGGGGTTAAGGTCGAGCCAGACTGCCTGGGTTCAGTCAGTTCTACCATATATTAGCTGTGTGATCCTTTGGCAAGTTACTTAACTGCTTAGTGTTTCTGTTTCTTCATCCTTACAAGGACACTGCTTCACAGGACTTTTCTGAGGATTAAATGTTGAGTGTCTACCACATTCTGAAATGAAGCCTATATGCTTTTCAATATCCTACCGTGACAAAAAAAATTTCCTCAAGGATACATTTAAATTTTGGTGAACAGCCAAAAAGTATTTGGAGGCAGGTCTCGAAGAGAACTCATTTATTAAGCTGGTCATAAATGTCTTTTTTAAAAAAAAAATGTTGGCATTTACATGTTGGCTTAGGAAGAAAATTCATCTCATTGAGCCAGTCATCTCCCTGCGGATCGATGAGCCCATTTGAGTTATTGCTATTTTGTCTGTTCTTAGTCATCTAAGTTTGCCTTACTGTCCTGTTTAAATGGATGACCTCCATTCCCCAAGAAAGCCCATAGGTTATTACCCTCGAGTCAATTACTTGTCTTGTTTCTTCTCTGCTCGTCTTAAAGTCGTACAGATGGACATGAAAATCTCCCTGCCATGTCTTGATCTTTCCCTCCTACCTTGCTCTACCTCACACTGTTTTCTGGAAAGGACCCCAACCCACCTTCTGCCTCATTCCTTCATTCTGTGTCTGAATTCATTCTTCTGTTTAACTCACCTGCTTAGTATATTTTTATGATTCATTCACTGGTTCAAAAAACTAGGCTCCCAAGTGATGCCAGTGGTAAAGAATCCACCTGCCATTGCAGGAGACACAAGAGACGCAGGTCCCGTCCCTGGGTCAGGAAGATCCCCTGGAGGAGGAAATAGCACCTCTCTGGAGTATTCTCGCCTGGAGAATCCCATGAAGAGGGGAGCCTGGCGGGCTACAGCCCATGGGGTCACAAAGAGTTGAACACAGCTGAGTACTCTCACTGCCTCTGCCCACCTCTGCACTGTGTCCTGGAAAGGACCCCGACCCACCCTCTGCCTCATCCCTTCATCCTCTGTCTGAATTCATTCTGCTTAACTCATCTGCTTATTTTTACGACCTACTCACTGGTTGCCAAGGACTGTCTGAGGAACATATTTTAGGTCCCCAGGTAGTTTTTGGAATTGCACGTCCTCCAATCAAAGGGCACTGGATTTGTCGTTTTGTAGAGTGTCTTTCTGCAAATTCGTAGGAGTTGACTGTCTACCCGCCTTTGTTCCTTCCTGTGGCTTTGCTGGTTCAGTCCCGGCAGCCTGCTTCTGCTGACCGTGGAGAAGGCTGGGACACAGCCTACGTGAGGGAGGTTGGTAGCTTGCTGTCTGTGCCTGAGGGCTCGCCACCCCACTGGGGATCTGTGGCTATTTATGGTTTCGTGGTCTTCTCTGGCCCAAACGCCACATTTGGTGCTTTGGCCTGAGAACAGCTGCTGTTGCTGCCTGCTGCCTAGGCCAAGTGGGGACAGGCCAGACTATCCAGCCACCTCGCCAAGGAATCTGGCCGAGATTCTTTATCAGTCTGGGGCTCCCCTGTAGTTCTCAATTTCTATAAAGCTATGTTCTCATCTGGTCTTCTACATCAGATCCTGTTTCCAAATCTCAGAAATTCCCCCAGAAAACACTGACTTTGGATTTGCAGCGCCATTAGATTTCATTTTCTTTACTGTCACTGTTTTGAACTTGGGGAGGAAAACAAGACAAAGGTATTTTCTCAATCTAAACATCTTTATCCAACTTCCCTTTTTAATTGGCATTTATTTCAACTCTGTTCAGTGGTCAACCTATGTCTTGGAGATTACATGTGTCTCAACTGCTAGACATTAGTCTCAATACTCAAGAGAGGCTTTATGTATTTAATTCAGGTATCCCCCATAAATGCTATAAATGAAGTATAAGGAAAGTGCTATGGATTCCGGGTTCTAGCTGAGTGAAGGTATTCAAGTTGACCTTGAGGAACAGGAAGAACTGCACATGTAGAGACAGGTGTTTAAGAAGGGAAGAGCAATAACCAGCTACCTTGGCTTGAAATACGGAATTCCTGACAGAACTTAGTCACTTAAAGTGACAAGAGAAAATATGTCAGATTCTTCAGCTCTTTTTTTTTTTTTTCTGATAAACTGAATGGGAATTATACGAGGAAAAAGATTTCCAAAGATTTTCTATAGACATAGTAATTATCAGAGATCATGTATCACAAAACCAGGGTCAAATGATAAATAAAACCCATGAATTTCCATTAGAAAGCACGTGTGTATAGACAGAGACCATTTACTTGTGTGTGTGTGTAGACACACTGCAGAAACACATCACAGATGTAGATCTAACACCAGGTAACGCCTACTGCCATGTGATACATAATTTGAGAACTATACAGGTGAACTCTTCACTGATACCACCCAGACACTATTTAACAGATATTAGATAGTTTATTTGTAGAAGGCAATGGCACCCCACTCCAGTACTCTTGCTTGGAAAATCCCATGGATGGAGGAGTCTGGTAGGCTGCAGTCCATGGGGTCATGAAGAGTCAGACATGACTGAGCGACTTCACTTTCAGTTTTCACTTTCATGCATTGGAGAAGGAAATGGCAACCCACTCCAATATTCTTGCCTGGAGAATCCCAGGGACGGGGGAGCCTGGTGGGCTGCCATCTATGGGGTCACTCAGAGTCGGACACGACTGAAGTGACTTAGCAGCAGCAGCAGCAGATAGTTTATTACAAGAAACTGCAATCTAATACTTCAGAAACTATTCATACGGTACTTTTGGGAAATTTCTCATTCTTTGAACATTTTCTGTACGAACTGTTCAGGATTCTTGAGTAGCATAATTGTGGGGACAAAGGGTGGTGGTCTATCTAGGCAGTCATTTCTGCCTTTTTGAAAAATAAAAACATTTGCTATTAGGATGACTTATTTATATTTGAAAAATTCTAGCTGAGAAACTGGGGACCTAAGTAGTTAAAACTGTTTAGTCAAGAGGAATCAGTAAGAGTCTTATCTTTATCCTTAAGGGACATAGATATTTTTTTAAATTATTTTTAATTGAAGGATAATCACTTTACAATGTTGTGTTCATTTCTGCCATATACCCATATGAATCAACCAAAGGTTTACCTATGTCCCGTCCCTCTTGAACCTCCGTCCCACCCCGCCCCCCACCCCTCTGGATTGTCACACAGCACCAGGTTGAGCCCCCTGCATCATACAGCAACTAGGGACAAATCTTTTAAGAGGTTGCAAAATGTGTTTTAGAGGATGGGCCTAGAGCTTCCTTAGACACTTCACTGTTTGGTCAAAAGACGACCATAAAAACATATTTCCAAAATATTTTGAAAGCTGTATTATTTACATCTCATAACACAAAACAGTAAAGAAAACTCATGTTCTTTTTTTGACATTGACCTAATAATTAAGAAAAAAGTATTATGAATTTAGCTTTTATTCAAAATTAAATAAGCAAAAGCAAAATTTTTAAGAAACTTTTTACAAATTACTTACATAAAAGAAAGTTAAGAGGGACAGTCACAAGTCTGCAACAAATAATTACAAAAGTATCTAGGGCAGCATGAATACAGACCATGTCACAGCATAGTGACCTAACTGTGATATGAATAAGGCATAACTAACATTTGCACCAAGACCAGGATTAAAAAAAAAACATACTTTAAAAGCTTAGTTGTACATTAAGCTTCTTTTCCCTCAGATCCTTAATGGGTTTATACTATGTAATTTTTTTAAACAAACACATCATGTCAAACTATAAATTACACAGATGGGCAGTTAATGTGAAAAGCCCCCCTCCCCCCTAAAATGTACAAATGAACTGGTACTGAACTGAGTTCTCCATTTACCTTTATGTACAGTTAAGTGTAAACCATATTTTCACAGTTTTAAGTGTTTTATGAATAGATGCACAGTACCAAGTCAGGTTTGCAGTTGTTCCTGAAAACTGGCTCTAGGTTCTGCATCCGATGCCCGTCGGCTATTGGGATGCAAGTATTTACATAAATAAGAAACTGTGTCATAGTCAATGGTCAAGACGGTTCAGCAAGAGCGGTATTTCCGACAAAGAGTGATACTCAATACCATAGCTTAAATACTTGTGCAAAGTAAGCATTAGGACAGAGAAATCTGAGGCAAATTCAATTTGCAAAAACTTGTATCGCTACTGTTGTAAACTTGGGCAATAAATGACCCTCGGCAAGTACTGCTCTCTATGGCTTTTTTTTTTTCTTTTAAAATTTTAAAGCCAGAGAAAATGCACTCATACTACCCACACGTGCAGAGACACACACGCACGCACCCACCCCACATACACACACAGTTCTCATTTCATTTAGAGTATGGTACATAGTGCAACTTCATCACAATGTAGAGGTTTAACACACATTCACTGTGTGTTTTTCTGTGCAAGTTCTTAGTGGTCTAAATCCTAGTTGAAGGTATTCGTTTGCAGAACCACATGACTCAGGAGGTTGAAGAAAAAGAAAAAAAAAAACGAACAGTTTCCTTACATTTCTCAAACCAGCACTGGATGTGCAAAGGCAGCGGACAACCTGGCCGTCACCCCAGCCAGATTAGGGTAATTTTAGATGAGGATCCAAGCAGTTGGTTACTTAGATTGGTCTCTGGAAAAATAAGTCAGTATATGCTGTATCTTTGTCAACCGTTCTTTCAACGACTTCATTGACAAAACTGACAGCTGATAGCGGGGGTCAACAGGAAGGACAGCAAGAAGCCACCAACACCAGGCCGGTCCATTAGGGATTGCCTAAGAAGAATCCACATTTTATAATGTTAACAAAACAAGTAGTTATGTAGACCCAGCAGCAACATAGCACCACCAAGCTAATCTGGATTGAGCAGTTCACAGTGTCAGATTCTCTTTCTAAATAAAATCTCCCTACCATTTTCCATCGTGGCTGTAGCAACTTACATTCCCACCAACATTCCCTTTTCTCCACTCTCTCTCCAACATTTATTTGTGGCCTTTTTAAATGATGGCCATTCTGACCTGTGTGAGGAGGTAGTATTCTTGATTTCCTCATTGACCGATTGGGTTTTTAGTAGCATACTGTTCAGTCTCTATTTAATCATTCTCACTTCTTTTCCTGTAGTTGATTTCTGATTTCTATACTCTTATTTGTTGAATGAGGTTAGTTCTGTGTCCTAGTATGTGCACTTGAAGAGAATGAACTTTTTTGGATGTCTATTTAGAAAAGACTTCATTATTTCTTTTAGAATAGGTTTAGGAATTGCTGTATTCTTTTACTTTTTGCTTTTCTAAGAAATTGTCTTTCCTTCTATTCTAAATGATAATCTTGCTGGGTCGAGTATCCTAGGTTGCAGGTTCTTCCCTTTCAGGGCTTTGAATATATCTTGCCACTCCTTTCTGGCCTGCAGTGTTTCTGTAGAGAAATCAGTTGACAGCCAAGCCGGGTGGGGGGAGGGGTGTCCGTCCTTGTAATTAAAGTCTGTTTTTCTCTTGTTACCTTTAGAATCCTTACACTTTTGCCATTTTAATTATAACATGTCCTGGTGTAGGTTTGTTTGGGATCCTCTGTGCTTCCTGTACCTGGAGATGTGTTTCCTTCTTTAGATTTGGAAAGTTTTCAGTCATAACTTCTTCAAATACATTTTTGATTCCCTTTTCTCTTTCATTCCCATCTGAAATCCCCATTATGCATAGACTGGCCCACTTTATTTTATCCCATAGGGATCCTATATTGCCTTCTTTTTTTTTTTTTTTCATTTGGCTTCCTGTCTGCTGTTTTGATTGGGTAATTTCCATTATTCTGTCTTCCAGAATACTTACTCTTTTCTTATTCTCTTCACGATTCATTCTGCTATTCATTGCCTTCAGCTTAGCTTTCATCTCAGCAAATGAGTTTTCTAATTTTTCTCAGCTCCTCTTTATAGTTTCTAGTTCCTTTCTAGAACAATCTGCATTTATGTTGATAGCCCTTCTTAATTCCTTCAATTATTTTCACTGCCTCCTTTTTGAACCTGCTGTCTACTAGACTGAAGAGGCCTATATTTCATTGTTCTCTCAGGGAATTCTCTTGGGTCTGTTTACTGGGCGCGCCTCCTCTGCGTCTTCATTTTACTTACATTTCTCTTACTCTGGGTTTAGGAGAAACAAGTAGGCACTGTAGTCTCAGACGGCTATTTACAAGTGGGAGCACCCCTGCACAGCTTGTGTGGGTTTAATAGAATTTGGCCGGAGCGCTGTTTGGTTTGGACGCCGGCTGCCTCTTTCCTCAGGCTGCTTGGTCGTCGCCCCTCACTGCGGGCGCACAGGCACACGGCTCGTGGATGCTTCTGGAAGGGCCGGGGTTGGCGCCCACTCAGGGAACCCTCGGCGGCGACAGCGAGTGCGGCCACCTCCGGAGTCCGGGAGGGCGGTCACGGCTACCGCCCCTGGAGCTCGTGTAGTCAGCCCCCTGCTGCCTGAGAGAAGCTCCTCTGGTGGTCCTGCGCTCCCAACAATGGCGTCCTGCCTCTCCGGCGGCCCAGGCTTCTTTCCGTGCTCCCCCGGCAGGGGGCGCCACACCACAGCCCCTTCAGGCTCTCCCTAGACAGCCAACCCGCGTCCTCCCCGCAGGGTTTCTCCGTCATGGCTCCCTCCTAGGGGCGCAGGTCTCATCCCAATTCCCTTCTCTCTTTTTTTCTTTCCTGCCTGGTTATATGGAGATTTTCTTGCTTCTTGGAAGTCTGAGATCTTTACATCAGCGTTCAGTAGGTGTTCTGTGAGAATCGATCCGTGGGTACATATAAGTTTGATGTGCCTGTGGGATCTTGATCTGACCTCCTATGTCCCACATTTGACTCCTTATCCCTCCTTCTGAAAAATCCTCACTAGAAGGGCTTTCTCCTTCTCTGGCACTAACTCCTAATAGACATCTCAGCTCACACCTGTTTCCTTTCTCTTCCTATATAAGATGCAGTGGGTACCACTGTGCTAGAAATATATGGTCATGAGTCTAAGGACCAAAGGAAATGTTGAATGAAACTCTAAAGATGAAGAAACTTAAAAAATCTAACAATTCGGGTTCACATACAGAGTGAAACTTGCAAACAGTATCAAAGCCATTGTACCTGGAGGTTTTCCTCCCGCCCAGGCATTGATCCAAAGTGCTGAAGAATCTGACTTCGAAATCTGTCTCTTAAATTCTGAAACCAGCTGCAGGCTTGAGAGTAGACCAAATCATGAAGTTGCCGGAGGTTCTCTATTTCATCTTCATTCTCAACCTAGAAATAAAACAGTAAGATGTCTGTGTTTAGTCTTTCCATCCACACTACCAACGTTATAGAAGTGGGGGAAAAATATTTAAAAAGGAATACCTGTCCCATTGCTGGATTAGAGTATTTGTGTGACTTACTTCACTCAGCAAGAAAACCTCTAGGTCCATCCATGTTGCTGCAAATGGCATTATTTCCTATTTTTAATGGCTATGTAATATTCCATTACAGATATGTACCACTCCTCTGTTGATGGGCATTTAAGCTGCTTCCATGTCTTGGCTATTGTAAACAGTGATGCAGTGAACACTGGGGTGTATGTATCCTTTCAGACCATGTTTTTCTCTGGGCATATGCTCAGGAGTATTATTCTTATGAACACAGTAAACCCCATACATTTCTGCCTCACATAGTACCAATAGGCCAGACTCAGACAGATAGCAAGGCCTGACCTCCCAAGCACAGCTAACCTGGCCTTGTTAAGTTAGCAGTCCAGCTGGGAGGGGCAAGATGGAGAGTGAGTTCTCAGATAAAGGTTTACAGGGACTGAGAACTCATCTCTATGGATCAAGGGCCTTTGAAAGAAGTGGAACAAAAAAGAATACAGTTGCTACAATGAAAGGTAAGATTGGGGGAGGTCTCAGGTGCAGATCTGCTATGGCAAAAGTAGGAAGAGCACAGAGGCAAAGCGTAATTACAACTTTTACCAGGGAGTTGGGTCAAAAAACCAAAACACGCAATAACTTAGCATAATAAAGCCAGAATATCAAAAGATAGAGAATACATTATGCGGTGATGAAATTCTGCTGTAAAGTCCTACCTCCATCCCCTCTGTACGCTCTTTGGACTACTGGTTCATCAAACTGCAAATACAAAATTAAATGCTTCAGCCTTCCAGCTTAAGATCCAAAAGACTAGGCACATAAAACACAGGTGGGAAGACTGAGCATTAACTCATCCATCTGATATTGATTTCTTTAACACACACTCATATCCCACTGGCTCTGTGCCAGAGAGCACTATATTTCACATACATTAATGCATCTGAACAAATACTGCCTTAGTCAGCCTTTCATATGTCAAGGATGACTCAGTATAAAAACAATGAGACTAAAAAACATCCTGATATATAAAAGGTAAGACTATAGTACACAAGAGACAAAAGAACGTAACTTTGTTATTTTTTATACGACTTGAAAAATAAAACAAGATGAAAAAGCATCTGCTTTTTCACAACAATGTGGATGTGCTTAATGCCACTGATAGGATATTGGTACAAAAGCAGACATATGGATCAATGGAATAGAAATGGAGAGCCCAGAAATAAACCCAGAAACCTACAATCAATCAATCTTTGATAAAGGAGCCAAGGGGTATTGGAAAAGTTGGACAGCCACATACAGAAAAATAAACTCAAAATGCCTTAAAGATTTAAACCTAAGACATGACACCATAAAATCTCCTAGAGGAGGTCACAGGCAAAACATTCCCCTAGGTTTTCTTAAGCCATCTCGCAAAGCAACAGAAATAAAAACAAAAAGATGTTCATCACTGCTATTATTAGAGAAATGCAGATCAAAACTACAATGAGGTACCACCTCACACTGGTCAGAATGGCCATCATTAAAAAGTCTACAAAGAACAAATGCCAGAGAGGGTGTAGAAAAAAGGGAACCCTCCTTCATTACTGGTGGGAACGTAAGTTGGAACAGTTACTATGGCAAACTGTACTAAAAATAGAATTACCGTATGATCCAGCAATCCTACTTCTGGGCATACATCCTGATAAAACTAAAATTCAAAAAGATACACGCACCTCTATGTTCACAGCAGCACTATTCACAGTAGCCAAGACATGGAAACAATGAATGAATAAAGATGTGGTACACACTGCTGATGTGTAACCAACAAGGTCTTACTGTATAGCACAGGGAAATCTAGGGGAAATGGGTATATATAGCTATGGCTGATTCCCACTGCTGTCCACTTGAAACTATCACAGTATTGTTAATTGGCTATACTCCAATATAAAAAGAAAAGTTAAAAAAAAAAAGTGATACATACAACACTACTCAGGCATAAAAAACTTAAAAATGCCATTTGTAGCAACATGGCTGCAACTACAGTAAAGTGAAGTAAGGCAGAAAGAGAAAGACAAATACCATATGATATCACTTACATGTGGAATTCAAAATATGACACAAAAGAACCTCTGGAACGGAACCATGGATACAGAGAATACACTGGTTGTTGCCAAGGAAGAATGGATTGGTGGAGGGATGAAGGGAGAGGTTAGCAGGGGTTAGCAGATGTACGCTTTTATATATAGAATGCATAAACAAGGTCCTACTACATGGCACAGAGAACTATGCTCAGTATTCTATAATAAATGAAAATGGAAAAATTTTTAAATATTTTATAAACGAATCACTTCACTCTTCAGCAGAAATCAACATGACATTGTAAATCAACTATACTTCCATTTTTAAAATCTTGATTAAAAAAATAAACATGTTACTTGTTAAAACTATTACAAAACAAAAAAGTATCTAGTTTCCAGCCTTATAAAATTCAAGGGACCAAACCACGAACTTTGGTAAACAAGGAATGATAAAAATCATGAGTCTTGGTTAGAAAAAGGAGCTAAAAAGCTGGCAGAAGTTTTAAAGTTATGGAATTTCCTTGCAATAACAGAATCTAAAATGTTATTTAAAGACAGAAAACAGAATTACAACACCAAGGGAAAAAATTGCCTTGATATAAAAAACAAATTTGAGAAGTTCCCAGAATGAACAAGAAATCATTACACAGATGGGGCACTAAGATGAAGAAAAATTTAGACATTCCTAAAACTACAACACAGAGAATTCAATTCTAAACATCAAATCCCTAATATTTTCAATATTCTATCATACTGTCATATTTATATGTCATATATAGTCAAGGAATTTTATCAGCAAATCCAATATATGGAGATATAAATTTACACAAAACTATAAAGTAAGTTTATTAGTTTTACAAAGAATATCACCTTTAGGAAATAAGTCCATTAATCAAATATGCTAAGGCACAGACTATATCAATCAACTCAAAACTTCTAGCTCACTGCACAAAGTTTTCCCATAGCATCTTTATCATAAAATAGGATAGGCAGTAGCACATTTAATGAAGTTCATCAGCAGAGAAGTTTATCAAGAGTGCAATGATAAAATACAGCGCTTGAAGCCAGAGAGCTGGCTTTAAATTATTATCATCTTGGCAAATTATTACTAATTAAAACTCCTGAATCCTACTTTCCTTACCTGCTATCTGACTTTTGAAAATTCAGTGAGCTACTGTTTGTAGAAAAGCCCAATGCTAACACTCAGTAAATTCTGCTTGGCATGATCAAGCAGATCAATGAACAAGTGATAATACAAGATTTTCTGATTTTTCTAATTTTCTAATGCCCTTCCAAAGAAAATTGCCTTTAATTTGATATTTATAGTATCTCAAATCATTTTTTTCTGGTACCTAAACTAACTACAGATACTAAAGCAGGTACTAGAAATATCAAAAGGGTAGAATTAAGAAAATTATCACACTAATCCTCCCCAGGTAAGATAATTATACTGACAGTGCTGTATCTGTGATGCTCTAGAGTGTGTGTGTATGTTATCACTGAGGTTATCTTAGGGTTATCTTAGGCATATCTTAATATATAGAACCATTCAAGGATTTCATGTTTACTTTTATACCAAAGTCCAATCTACTGCTTTGACTACTAATTAAAAGGGCAAGAATTAGCAGGTTTCATAACTTAGGTTGGAAGTTCAACACCCTGCTTTTGTTTAGTAACTACCGTGCAGCTACACATGTGACTACATTCTAGGCATGGTGGTGGTTGTCAAGGCAGTAGAAATGAAGAAAGTCTAGGTTGTGGTCTCCCAAGCTCTCTTGGCACTCACAATAATTAAGAGGAAGATGATATAAAGGTCCACCTGAAACTGTCACAACATTGTTCATCAGCTATCCTCCATTATAAAATAAAAATTTCAAAAAAAAAAATGAGAAGAAGGTAATGGAGCTAATTTGCCTAAGTACTGATGAGGGTCGCTGACAGGAAGAACTGGTTAATGTGCCTAGAAAACTGCAGCCTTGACGCCTGTACAATGCCTAGGACAGAGTAAGTACACCAATGCTGAAAAAGGATAGGTTTTAATACCTTAATATCTTCCAGGTATTCAATGTCTGCAGTGCAATATCCATCTTTCATTCCTCTTTTTAAAACCCTAAACCGCTTTCCTCCAACGGTATCAACCACAGACCTTCCATCAGGCAAGAAATGTACATTTCTAATTTGTAACATACAACCATAGTCTGCAAAACTAGAAGAAAAAGTCCAGTTAGTACCAAAAGTTCAAGCCACAGGCATGCACGTTCTCAGCAATATTCACAGAAAATTCAAGAATCAATAAAAACATTTATACAAAAAGCATACCTATTCTGTGTATCACTGACACACATCCCAAACTGTTTAGTTCCAGTCTGTATACTTCTTCGAATCATCAATCTGTATCTTGGCTCAAATACATGAAGAGGGCAAGGCACAGTGGGATAGGCCATAGTGCAAACAAATATTGGAACATTCTTGGTCAAGCTAAAGAAGAAGACAATTGCATTATTATCTATCAGAAGGTAGAACAAAAATGAGTGAAACTTGCAATAAATAATAGAAAACAAAAATTTACTTTAAAATCAGGTAATTCTCATTCTTGGCAGGAATAAGAATCAGCATCCCCTTCATTTAAGCTCATGTTGATACAATATTAATCCTAAAACTGTCTGCAATCCTCTTACAAGTAAATTTGAATTTACAAAGTTGTCATATAGAGCTATGTACTTTTATGAATAAAAAAGCAATTGATTGTAACTATTTTATATTAA
Organism: Tragelaphus eurycerus; assembly: GCA_935064755.1. Classification (NCBI taxonomy): domain Eukaryota; kingdom Metazoa; phylum Chordata; class Mammalia; order Artiodactyla; family Bovidae; genus Tragelaphus; species Tragelaphus eurycerus. The sequence goes on along the minus strand of CAKXYN010000034.1, from coordinate 329,479 downwards.
AAATGTTTAAAAATCACTAAAATATTTCCTAACAAAAGCAGGTAATTCAATGGCATACAATTTTTTTCCAGATAATTAAAATGATACATTTTAATTCCCAGCTTGGCAGAAATATGAAGGATAAAAGCAGCACTCAATTTCTCATTAATCTAAAGAAACCCTTTGGCAAGGGTATGGGGGAAAAACTGGCAGTTGACGGGGGCAGTTTGAAATAGTACAACCATACAGAAGAAGAATTTGGCTATATACATCAAAATTTTTTTTAAATATTCATATCCTTTGAAACAACAGGTGTACTTTTTTCTCCAAGTATTGTAAAAATGTTCAACGTGTATAGTCGCCAAAACTTAGAAGCAAAAAGAGACAACCAGTAAAATAAATTATGATGTAACCATAAAATGAGATACTATATTTAGACTTTAGATTAATGAGAAAGGAAAGTATTGAATAATGGGAGTAAAATAATCCCATCTTCGTTTATAATGTATTTATATATATTAAAATCAGGAAGGATATATGCCAAAACGCTAGTGGTGATTACTTTTGAGTTACAGATTATGGCTCTCCCTGCCCACCCCCCACCCACAACTAATATTTTCTTCTCTTTCTTCAAAAAGACCACAATGTGAAATCTATATGTAATACACGTTTAACATACAAACCTTAATTCCTCTACTTTTAAAACTGTGTCTTTTACCATCACTAAGCACTCTTATGAACATAAAAACTGGTGGGGGGGGGGGGCACAACCCAGTATATCTTTTAAATAGCAAAATTTGTAAGTACCAGAGAATGAGCTACCCTTAAGAAAACAGCCCAGTTAATACACAGCAAGATTCCTGAGGCTTCTCTCCATCACACGCAGCTTCCCTTGCATCACTACTCCTGTCATTCATGAATTCCAATCTTTGTGTGGGGCGGGGGGTGTCTGGTCCTGTCATTGTGTTTAAGTATTTCAAAAATAAATCTGAAGCTTTCTTATATCCAGCTTTTTGCAGTGTTGGCCCAAAAGGTTTATAGTCCACACATTAGAATATTTTCTATCACAAAGTCACAATAAAAGTTTCATCAGAAGACAAACACTATCAACTTCTATAAAGAAAAGATAGAAACCTTTCTTCTATTGAAGGCCACTGACCCGATGACAACATTTTGTGGACACATACTAAAAACAAAAAGTCTGTAAAGCAGAATTATTTTTTTCTTAGTGAGAAATAGAAAATGTTTTAATTTATATTAAAAAAAAACTAGAAACAGCATGTAAAAATTACAATTTTGGTCTTCAGTGTCCAGTTAAAGTGGGAACAAAAGAGTTAAGAAATTAGAAACCCAGTAAAGAAACTTGGAGACTGAAGAAAATGGTTAAAGAGGTCAAGTCATGGAGGGAAGAGAAAAGAAAAGTGTGAGAAAGCAACACACAGAACAACAAAACCAGGTCTAAACTACCCAGCCCTGATTAGCTTTCTATGTGCTCTCAGTAGTACCCTGTACCACTGAATCCCAAAGTAACTTTTCAGATTCCTCCCAGGGTAACTTTTCAGCTTCCTGATACTAAGTCAATTATCCGAACAGTCAGTATCTTCATTGAGAATTTAACCCCTAAAGTCACCCCTTCCAATTTCAGTCTCAGGTCTCAAGGTCCCACCCCCTTGCCAACCTCTGATTGGCTACTGCCCCTGCCAATCCAGGCCACTTACCCTCTACTTTCTCCTGTAGGCGGGGACTGATGGTTGAGGGCGGCAGTTCCCAGCAACCACCTCCACCAGCCTGATGTCCCTGGAGGAACACCCCGCCCTCGGCCGCACCCCCAGCTAAAAGACTGGTTCAGTGTGGAGAGCTGTCAGGACGTCACTCCCAACAGAACATCTGGAAGTTACCAAATAAACCTGAAAACTTCTGAGTGTTGAAGACAGGGGAAATTAACCAATATTTGTTTACGATATGCCTTTTGACTAGTCTGGGTTGAACTACAGACAGAACCCAGCTGGCTGTGAGGAGGCTTCTCCTCATTATTTCAAAGGGTAGTAGTTTGATTTGATTGTTAATTTGTATGAGAAGAAACTTACTGTGAGAGTTCAGCAGTTTCTTCATCATATATTTTTTTTCTCTCAGACAGCTCATCAGGCAGATACTTCACTATTAAATCTTCCAACAGCTGTGTGACACAGTACCTCCTATCTGCTAGATACTGAAAGACAATATTATTTTACATTCCAGCACTTTTTCCCCCTATAGTACAAAACAGGTAAAACAGTTTAACTCATATAGTAAAGCCTTTATTACATATTTACACAGTCAGTTCTGAATTCATTAGTGAGGGGGAACAATACAATGGGTGACGCTAAACTGGAAACCCTGCCTGAAGCTTAGCTCAAGAGCATTCTAGGTAAGCCTGCAACCTGAAACAAGTTCTGTATATAAGACGAACCCTGTCTTGCTACGATCACACACCATTAACAGCAGTCAGCCCTGCTCCTGCCATCTCCCACACCAAAGGTGGGTTCCTTCTGACAGGGCATGCTTATCTGAAACTAGCATTTTAATCGAGAAACAAAAATAAGGAATAAAGAAAATAATGCATTTGCCTTATTTAAGAAAAGCAAAGTTGCTCCCTTTTTTTCTTCCAGATAACTTTTCTTTTGGATTTTTCTTCTGCTGTCATCCCACTATGACTACTGATGCCCTTATCTTACCAAGAGGCTGCTTGTCCTATGTGAGTCACCCTCTGGGTAAGGTGGTACGTTTGTCTACTCCCATAATACTCTGAGCATTGCCACCCTGATACATTTTTGTGTTACTCTCTCTTCCAACTGCCAAAAGCCATCTGACTATCCTTTAAGGTCTGGCTGCAATTTTACCTTTTGCATAAAGTGTTCCTTAATTATTTTTCTGTCTCCTAGGAATAACCTTTAATGTATAGAAGGCAGCTACCATACCGTGTACTATATTAGCTGGACAGGGATATATTATATCTCTGTAACTAAACTAAGAACTGCATAGGGCCAGGGATCAGTTCAGAGTGTGTACACAGAATTCTGAACAAAACATATGTATGTGTGTGTATATATATATGTCCAATACCAATTTGCTTAATAAAAGTAATGAGGTTCTCTCTTGTGAAACAACCACAAGATAAAGACAAACCAGCTTTTCCTCTAGATCCAGCAAAAATAAGGGTTTTGTCAGTATCTAATGAAGTACAGAGTAGAAAATATGAATGGTGGGCAAATGGCTTATACTTGTGGATTTTCAACTTCAGCATGAACCGTGGCTTGTTGAAAGTGCAGACTGCTGAGCCCTCACCAGGTTCTGATTTAGTGGCTCTGGGGAAGGGGCTGCAAATTCATATTTCTAACAAGTTCCCAGGGGATACAGATGCTGCTGGTCGGAGGAACGTACCTTGAGAACAACCTGGCTATTGACTGGAGAGATGTACTCTTGAGCAGATAATATATACATATATATATAGGTAACTTAAGAGTTTATTATAAAATCAAATTAGACATATAAAAGCAATTTCAAAGTAATAAAGATGTTTTAAAACTTAAGACTGATGTATTAAATTTGGGAAATATGGCCTCTCTTCCATTACTGGTAAGAATCTAAATTTGTACATTACTTGAGACCTAGGCAATCTGGCAATTGGTTTTAAGAGTCTTAAAATATATGGCCTTTGATCCAGTAATTCTCCCAAGAATTTATCCTAAGGAAAGAGTCAAAGACACTGACCACAGTATACTTTAAAAAAAAAAAAAAAAAGAACAACTGAAATGCTCCAAAACAGAAAAATGTTGTATCATTGGACTAGTATGCTGCTATGAAAATCACATCTTTGAAATGCATTCAGATGAAAAAATGAGCAAAGTAATTAGGAAGAGCAAAAAACTAGAGTATATCCATTTTATTCGTGTAAGGGTATATTTAGACTTTACCAATTATACATGGTGTCAAGTCAGGACAAAGGGGGATAAAGTTATTTTTAAACAGTATGTTAAGATTTTAAATAACATCCTTCCTTTGTTTTCCTTAGAACTTCAGACATTTAAGGTGCAATAACTCTAAATTTAAAGCACAGTAAATATATAAGCATATTGAAAAACTCTGAAAAACCAGCAAAGATAGCATGTTTTAGAGTACTTTATCTGAAAACAGTCTAAAAGTTGGAAATGTAAAACTCTTTAAGAATAAATATTTATTTTAGGTTTCCCGACTTTGTAAACATTGTGTTTTGTGTTCCACTATGTATAGGGTTGCTAATGTTGTATGAAATGTAACAATACATATATGTTATATGATATCTGTACAGAGCTATGCTTTCTACATAGGAAATAACTATTTTTAATAGCAAAATGGTTTTCATCAAATTTTTACATCATATTTGCAAGACACTTTTTTTCTTAAAATCTAGAGACAGAACCACTCTCCTGGATCAATGCTACCACTGCAACAAGAATTCTAAGGCTCTGGCCTCACCTTTGAGGACATCAAGCAGGACTGAAGAGGGCGCTGCCCTCCCACTGGTTACAGAAGAGACCCACCGGAGATGCAGCTGTTTTCCTAATGCAGGTGATCAGACCACCTACCAGACAAGGAGGGGTGTGGGAAGCTGTGCCTCCCTCTCCTTGCCAGGCTACCACTTTCTAGAACAGCGCGGTCCAATGTGGGAGCAACTACTCACATGTGCCTACTTAAATGTAAATTAACTTAAAAGTATAGTCCCTCCCACACATGTGGCCAATAGCTACCATGTTGGACAGCATAGATTCAGGTCATTTCCATCAATGTAGCAAGTCCTGGACAGTTGGTCCAGATGTTAAGGGGATTGACTGATGCCTGAAATCCAACCTAAAAATGGGGGTGGGCGACAGGGCAGTTGAGATTCCCCAGTAGTGTCATTAAAGTCAACATATTCCTGACCAGACACTTGATCACACCTCATCTGTCTAAAAAATTAAGTATGGGGATTCAGTCTTCAGACTCTGCTTTCTGCCACCCTCTCCAAACTCACTTTCCTCCAATACTAGCAGATGGGTAATGAGACATGCATGATCCCTTTTGGTCAATCAATATGTGTAATGTAATTTATTCTGAACCTAATAATCATTATTTCTATGGCTAAATAGAAATCAAACCATGTTGCTGCACATAAGAGCAATAAACAAATACACAAATGCTTACCTCTTTTAAGCTTTCTTTGCAAAGAGGACAATATGGTGTGTGATCTAAACAACGCTCAAGACAGTTCTTACAGAATGAATGTCCACAAGGGGTTGTCACTGGCTCAAAAAACAACCTGAAATCAACCAGAATACATGTTAGTTTTCACCACAAGCTGTCCACTGGAAAAACTGAACAAATAATGTAACCATAACACTAGCTTCTGTTTAGAAGAGGAAGGAGGGTTTGACAGGCACGAGAGGAGGGAAGGACCAGTGGTAAATGCCAAGTACAGCCTCCTGAACTGTTTAAAAGTTCACCATCATCAGGGGTACCCTGCTTGGACCTGTAAGGACTAATACCACCACTGCTCACAAGGGCTACTGCAGTCTTGAAACAGGGCTGGTCCAAACTGAGATGGACAATACTTCTAAAATATACACCAGACTAGTGCAAGATTAACAATGTAAACTGTATCATTACTTATTTGTTTTTGTATACACTCATCACTTTAAAACTGGTTTTCTTATAAAGCTTATAAAAGCCTTACTATATGAAATTCATTCAAAATAATCCACTGAATATTACCAATGAATCCTAAAGAAAACTGATGCTCAAAACCAGATGTGATACTCAAACAATAGGGAAAAACTAATTTTCCTTACATTTTAGTTATTTCCTGAAACACAATACTTTTGGGGAGCTCCCAGAAGTATTGTTAGATGTATACATACTTCAGAAATTGTCGGGGTCTGATCCCCTCACCTCAAGATGAAGCAGCCAAGGGTCAGAATCAGGGGACGTGGCTCAGAAATACCTGGTGTGGCCAGTTCCAGGTGCTTGACACACTGTTCCCTTGCCTCCACCACGATTTATATAAATGGAAAATGTTCTTTCCAAATCATCAGTCTTAGAATTACAAGCATTCACATAATGGAAATCTTTATCCAGTGTTACTTAAAAAGGATTTTGGAGTTAAGATACATGAACAAGATAGAATCACATACACATAATACATCATTGCATTCTTATCCAAATCTAAAACCACGGAGTCTCAGTAATAACATGTATAGCTTTTATAGTACAATTCCTCAGATACTTTCTATATTTCAGTCATTTGATGGTTATAAGACTTAAATATAGCATGGTGGTAAAGAATCTGCCTGCCAGTGCAGGAGACGTAAAAGATGTGGGTTCGATCCCTGGGTTGGGAAGATGCCCTGTAGAAGGAAATGGAAACCCACTGCAGTATTCTTGCCTGGAGAATTCCAAGGCCAGAGGAACCTGGTGGGCTACAGTCCACAGGGTCGCAAAGAGTCAGACACGACTGAAAGACTGCACACTTGTGCACGTGCACACACACACACACACACACATCCTGACACCACTTTCCAAGTGAAAAGTCAGAGTTGCTCAGTCATGTTTATGACAGGGAATGGGCCCACCAGGGGAAGTCCCTTCTAAGTAAGGAAAAGCTAAATAAGGTTCAGAGATTATATTATTTGCCCAAGATGTGAAAGGAAAACTAAAGACTAAAATTCTTATCTTTTGATTTTTAATTCACTACTGTTACTTCACACTGCTTATTCTTAGAGTTCAGTTCAGTCACTCAGTCGTGTCTGACTCTCTGCAACCCCATGGACTGCAGCATGCCAGCTTCCCTGTCCATCACCAACTCCCAAAGTTTACTCAAACTCATGTCCGTTGAGTCGGTGATGCCATACAACCATCTCATCCTCTCTTGTCCCCTTCTCCTCCTGCCTTCAATCTTTCCAAGCATCAGGATCTTTTCCAAGGAGTCAGTTCTTTATGTCAGGTGGCCAAAGTATTGGAGTTTTTCGGCTTCAGCATCAGTCCTTCCAGTGAATATTCAGGACTGATTTCCTTTAGGTTAGACTGGTTTGATCTCTTTGCAGTCCAAGGAAGTCCAGTTCTTACAGAGTAGATTACTTTTATCTACTCTGTACTTATTTATTTTCATTAATATATTCATCTCTCAAAATTTGACATACTTACCTCATGCAGAGAGAACACTCAAAATCTGAGACATCTATTAATTCTTCTGGGACATCACCGTAAGTTAATGAAAACGTACAGACTTCAGTGGGAATTTCTATTAAAACAAAGAGATGGGGTTATCTTTTTTAGGAAAAAATTTGGAAGCCATTCTGAATAAATCAATGTGTTTTCTGTTTACCTCCCTGTCTTTTCAGCTTATTTCTTCCATCTTCATTTACAATCACATCCTGGTCTAAAAGAGACAACTTTCTTTTCAGCAGAACACCTTTCTCTTGAATGCAAAGTGAGGGTTCCGAGGACACTCTTTTTAAACAGTCCTCTCTGGCAGGTATGTCTGTGGAATTTATAGCCTGTGCTGACCGAGCACGGTTTAGGCTTCCTTTGACAGGCTCTGAGGTGACCTCTGCTATTTCTTCATTCTACAAAAAAATGCAACAAATAAGGGTAACTGACTGTATATTTTTACTGTCCTTATTGCTCTCACCAAGAACCAAACTGAAATGAAACTGTGATGTCTTGAAAGGTTTATTTTACTGTTCATTTAAAACAAAACCAACTTTTAATTCTAAAACCCTGGCAAGTAAAGGATTTTTGCCATTACTTAGAGAGCCCTGAACATCAAGCTGATTTCTGTCATAATGAGGTTTAAATAGTTATGCTAATATAGTTGTTTCTACTACAAGGAAAGTAAGATAAATACAATGTTCTGGTTTTTTTCCAAGAGACAAACATTTCTGACATTCATTGTGATTTCTGACATTGTGATTAATGAGCAGATATTTCACATAAAAGTTTTTAGTGTAAAATAAAAGGTCACAGATGGAATCCTATTAAGGCAAGCCTTACTAAGTTGAAAGTACCTACATAGATTTTAGTATTAATATTTGAAACTAAGAAAGTGAACATCTTGTAAAGAAAATGGATACACTAAGCCTATGACCGTCTTTTCTCACCCCTTACCTGCTCTGGGCTCAGCTCACTGGCAGAGTGAGACTCTTCCATCACTGAAGGAAAACTGAAAGGTTTGTTTTTAATACATGGTAATGAACTCCAGGAAGAGTCCTTCAGGCCTTCTTTTAAGTTTTCAGGTGATAATAAATCACATAAAATCTGTAAGGAAGGTGGTATAAAGAATAATGAAAAATATAAAATAGTTTATTAAGGATAATTTAGATACTTAATATTTAAGAGGGCTTCCCTTGTGGCTCAGCTGGTAAAGAATCTGCCTACAATGTGGGAATCCCTGGGTTGGGAAGATCCCCTGGAGAAGGGAAAGGCTACCCACTCCAACATTCTGGCCTAGAGAATTCCATGGACTGTATAGTCCATGGGGTCACAAGAGTCGGACACGACTGAGCGACTTTCACTCACCTAACTCACTCAACATTTAAGTATTTCTGGAAAATTTCATATGGAGTATAAACTATGAAAGTATCCAATCACTTTGCTGTACACTTGAAACTAATAATATTGTAAGTCAGCTATACATCAACTTAAAAAAAGAAAACTTAGAGCTAATATTATTTTTAACGGGCAGGGAAGGAACAGGTTAAGTAAAAAAAAAAAAAACAAGGACTTCCATGTTGATTTTTAAAGTTCTGCCAAAACCAAGGTGTGCCTCCAAGGGGGTCAAACCACATCAAAGGTTCAAAAGGAGGGCTCAGGGGTGATTAGACTGGTGGCCTGCGAAGGTGCCCAAGGTAAAGGTTGACATGTCTATATAAGGTCTGTAGAGAGAAGAGATCTTGAGAGAAGTGGAAAATATTTACCTCTATCAGCAAGTCCCATCCTGTCAATATAGTTAATGGTTCATCCCAATGTATATTCTAAGGCTGAACTTAGACTGTTTATGTGAACTTGGACCTTTAACCACAGAACTAAAATTCCATGTGTTTACAGTGAATTTAGCTTCTCCCTGAACCCATGACCTGTATGGTCAGTCACCACCCCCGGCATCAACGGGGGCACCCCATGGCAGCCGGCCCAAACGGAGGCAGCTGCAGGATCTAAACTCTGGGTGCTTCTCTCAGAAACACCAAGGGGATTACAACAGAGGAACAGACTGGCTACAAGGAAATGAGAGTGATTCAAATTTGTTTGCTTGTCAAATAAGCTGTGTGTATATGTACAGCATATACACATTTCTTAAAGTCTCAATTTGGAAGTTTGGTTTTTCAGCTGTTCTATCTCTCAAGGCACAAAAATCAGAATTTTCCACAAATCTTTACAATGTAAATAAAAAGGAAATATACATGGTATTAATGAAAGTGTGTGTATCTGTAGGTACTCAAGCAATAAACCATTTAATGAACAATCACTAAAGAATCTGGATATGTTTTTACATTTTCCCTGATTTTAAAAAAAAGGTATTAAACTTACCCCCACCCTAGAAGACAGTTACTTGACTCCTAGGTATTTACTGAAGAGAGATAAAAACATATGTCCACAAAATGACTTGTAAAAGAATGTTCGTGGCATCAATTAGAAACAATCCAAATGAAAATCACCACTAACTGTGAATATCACAAACTGTGACGTGTTCATACCACAGGATACTTGGTGAAAAAAGAAAAAAATTACTGGATGTGTCTCAAAAACATGTTGAGCGAAAAAGGAGTATATACACTGTATGTGAAGGTTTAGAACAGGCAGAACTACTCTGTGGCGCTAGAGGTCTGAGCAGCAGCTCCCTCTGGAAGCACAGAGAGAGGGGATCTGTTGCAGAGGAGATGAGGGAGCTTTCCAGGCTGATCTGAAATAGTCTTTATCTTGACTGGGGTGTTGTTACATTGTTGTTACATGAATGTATAATGTCTCAAAACTCACTGAACTATAAAATGCCTTTTATTATATGTAAATTATACCACAATTTACCCCCAAAAAAAGAAAAAATATTTCAAGGCAGTTGGTATTTTGCATTCACCTGACCTTATTAACCAACAAATAATTACAGGAAAGTAAGGATACCCAGCAGCACAGAAAATGCAAAATTATAAGCCCTTATAAAGTCTGCAGTCTCACCAGGGAGATCACTCTAGCAAAGAGAGCACAGTAAGAAAACACACAACAGTAAACCATGTTTTGTTAAATCAGTGGGCTGGAACATACATGCAAACAAGCCTTATGGAGGATGTTGGCTTATTCATAAAGCATTTGGAATGCAAGAAAAATTCCAAAGTTCTCTTTAAGGTACATAAGAATCTCCTGAAGTGCTTGTTAAATTACACTCTAATTCCAGAGATTCTAATTCCAAAGGTCTGTGGTGGTACCCAGGAAATTTTTGTGTTTACCACGCACCCAAGATGACTCTAACAAAAAGCCATGTTCTGAGAAACACTACAAATGCAATAAACGATGTGGCCTCTTTGGGGGACACTGAAGGGAACAACATGACTGGGCACTGAAATTGTATTAGGATAGATTTTCCTAAAACATTTTTCAGAGACTCTAGTCTTCCCAGATGTTCTGTGAGTAAATCTGGCAAAAGCTGAACGCTGTTGTCATGCTAGCAAAGCAAAAACTCTCAAGAAGGGCTGAAGAAATCTGTTTTACTGGTTTAACCCAGTGTTTCCCAGAGTCATTTGATCAGAGAACCCCTTTTCCTTTTAATTAACATCTACCACTGAACAAACTCTGGAAAGTGCTGTATGGAGTACTGAGAAAATTAAGGCAAAATAAATTGGGGCAGTACTATTGGCAACCATGGAAAGCAAGCAAAGTTGAGACCTGAAATGAAAGGCAAAGGAAGCCAATAAAAATTCCTGAGCAGGAACATCATGACAACAGTATTTAATTAAGAATGACTGGTCTGGCTCCCATGGAACAGACTATTAGAGAACATCTAAATTTAACTAGGCAAAAGTAATCCATTTAACTCTCTCTGAAATGTTCTGATTTTGGTAAGAACTCAATATGCTAATAAGTATATTGAACCTGAAAACCCCTTGTCAAACTGCTACTAAATCTGACTTATGGACACCCCTCATGTCCTTACCCCACAAGTCTAATTGGGATCTGTAAAAAGATCTGTGTTGTCGGGAAACTGGCTGGAAGTGTTACAGTTGGTAAACAGATTACCTTTTCTACTTCTAGCTTTGCAGGTGCGAAATCTTCATCAAGCGCTAAGCACTGAAGAAACAGTTGTAAGGCATCACCTAAAAAACCAGCATCGTGGAGGACTTTTCCTTTCCTGAAGTAGACCTTCAATAAAAGCACACATACCCAACTTTTATGGATGGAATTGTTTTTTGAAACATCAATATCACATAAGGTTAAAAAAAAAGTTCTGCTTGGAAATGTTCATTTTGAAACTCGGAATGACTCTCAGGAGCCCAAAGCATTTTAAAGGCACATTTACACCCTACCCAAAAGAGGCACCTATGCTTATGAGGTCCAGAAAATGACTCCAAAGCCACATTTCTAATTATATCCTGTCAATGATAAGTCCAGAGGGTTCTTTCCTGTTTAATGGTTTTAAGAGCTTCCCTGGTGGCTCAGTTGGCAAAGAGTTCTCCTGCAATGCAGGAGACCTGGGTTCGATCCTCGGGTTGGGAAGATCCCCTGGAGGAGGGCATGGCAACCCACTCCAGTATTCTTGCCTGGAGAATCCCATGGACAGAGGAGCCTGGTGGGCTGCAGCCCATGGGGTCTCGCAAGAGTCAGACATGACTTAGCGACTAAACCACCGCTGCCACCAAAGCTGTCTGTACAAATCCTTTTCCCTCATATTCTTAACACTGATTTGACTTGTACCAACTGGTCATGTCATCATGAGATTCTGAATCATTTTATTAATTTATAAATTTTAGAGCATCCTTACTATATAGTCCTCAAAGGCATAGCTTTGAATGCAGAAAAAAAAAGTCACATTAAAAGATGACTTTTAACTTAAATAACATATATGGGAGATGGACTGATTTGCCTTGACAGTATTGGTAAAAAAGAGAATTTGTAAACCAATTATATAATATATACATGCTGCAAGTCTTTTTCAAAAGAGCATGAGCAAGGCCCCCATCTACCCTATTAAACGACTGCCTCATCACCCAGTTCCCATCACAATGCCTCAGTCAGCTGTTCAGCCACAGAACCGCTTCTCTCTCCATTAATAAACCTCCTCCACTGATAACCTATTTGGGTCCATCTCCACAATAGGGCCAGATGTATGTCTTTGAGGAAATGCTGTATATTAGAGTTTTGTTTGTTTTTTTTTTTTTCTGTGTCGAATTCAAGTTGTTCTCTAGTTAGGAAACAAACGTTTCTTATAGTTTAAAAAACTGTCAGATGATATTCATCCACTCAAAATATTGACCTTAGACTTGTAGAACGATTCTATATATTTAAAAGAAATTGCCCAATCCATTTCGTTGTAACTTACAATCATAATTGAAATGCATATTCCCTACAGTTGAAATTCTTAAACGTATGCAAATGTAAAACAGTAATTTTACCTCAGGCCAATTTGGCAGTTGAAAGAGAACCGCATTTAAATCTTCTATAGCTGCTTTAAACTCTTGGAGACCAGCATACGATTCAGCTCTGTAGATTTTCAGAGTCAAGTCGCTGGGCTCTGAAATCAATGTTAGGAAGGTTTGATTATTTTGAAAAGATTACTGTATAATCCATGGAAACATCATACTAGAGTAAGAACTGACTCCGCGATTCTAGTCAGTAACCACTGACGCAAAGGCAGTGAGCCAGGCACGGTACAGGTGCAACCCACTGCCATACTGACATTTCCCTAAGTTACAGCAAATCCTTATGGTTAGATTATTTTAGTGGAGGAAACTGATTTTTTTAAAAAACTGAAAATATTTTGATAATATGATCACCCCTAAGAAACTGAATGTTTTCCTAACATAGGTAAAGATTTACAAGATGTATCTTAGATGTTTAGAAGATTTGTCTTTTTGTGGTAAATCTTTTGTCATACCTGATTTTGAAATCTTTATAAGTGACTACATGTGTAACTACTGCACGTGGAATTCCCATAGTTACAAAGACTGACCGAGGCACGATCTTACGAGAGGACACGGTGGCCCTGTTTCTGGAGGAAATGGGTTGACAAGAGTCAGGTTTCTTAAGAGGGAAATTTTTTTAATTCCTGCCATTAATAAGAACAGGATTGATGGCCCCAGAATGATTTAATTTCAAATATTTGAGGGTAAAAAGCTTTAGGTGATAATTTCACTGTGCTCTCTGTCTCTACTTGAGAAACCAAACTAGTATCCAAAGGCACTAAAAATTTCAGACACTCGGTTCATTTCTGGTACTATAATAAATTACTACAGGCCATGTGGAATCCAGGAAAATGGCGCAGATGACCCTGTTATCAGACTCAGACGCAGAGAATGGACATATGGGCACCAGAGGAGAGAAAGGGAGGGTGGGACAAATTGAGAGGTCAGGATGGACATGTATACACTGCCATGCGTGAAACTGCTAGTGGGAACCTGCCGAGCAGCACAGGAGCTCAGCTCGGTGCTCTGTGATGACCTGAGGGCTGGAGGCAGCCCCGAGAAGGAAAGGGTTTTGTATCCTTATAGGTGCTTCACTTCAGTGTACAGCAGAAACACAACATTGTAAAGCAATTATAGTCCAATAAAAAAAAAAAAAAATTACTACAGGTACATAGATTCTGAAACTGAAGTCTAAGCAAGAAATCAATTTTCAGTATCTACAGATGACATTAACTTCACCCTTCTTTTTAAAGCTATTATTCATCTTTAAAGGCTTCCAAAATGTATGCTTATAAAATAAAGCATTTGTTGTGGGAAGGGCATAAAGACCTTACCACCCACCGTCCTGGGCAAACAAAATAAAAACTATAATAAAACTCTTTAATAGCTTCCTTTACTCTAGTTTTTAAATGATTGCTTCTTTCAGATAACTCTTGATTTAACAATTAGGCCTTTTCCAGTTGCTGGTACTTGAGAACTCAAACTGTTACCTCAAATTTATACCAATGAAAAATTTTAAGAATAAAATTAGTATTTGATGAAAATATTTCTTACTTCCTAAGCAGAAAAAGACATGTCTGGAACATTTCATCTTTTTGTTTCTTAAAGCAATATAATTGTAAATCATTATCTGAACAAAAACTCATAGAAACTGAAAGCTCCATGTGATTAATCAATCAAGAATGAGGAGTCTCAGCACCATGCTAGATAGATGCTGGAGGGGTTTCAAAGATGTTACTTTCTCCTTGTCTCTGAGGCGCTTACAGTCACATTAGGAAATCCTATCTCCTGGTGAAATGGCACCATGTGGTCCTGACTGGGCAAGCACAACTGGATTCCGGGAAACACAGAGCAGCGGGTGTCCAGCTGGTCCAAGGAGTGGTCACCACAGCAGCGTCCAGCTCCCTGAACTGGAGAGAATGGGGACCATGTCGGGCACAGCTGGGGTCCTGCCAACATCACCCCTGGGACCTGCCTGTGCTCCGGCACCTCCAGAGAGAGCGGCTTCTGTCACAACCAGCAGCCCCCTCCACACTCGGATCCCTCACTGGACTGTTTCTCTTCTCACGCGTTTCCTTTTACAGCAGGTCCCCCTGCACAACCCTGGAGGCAGTGCCCACAGGGACCTCGTGAGCACGGTACCCTTTGATCAAGGTCTTTACCACTCGGCACTGCCCTTTACGCAGCTTCCCCAGGGCAGCACTGCGGGAAGGGGCTGGGGAGACCTCTGTCTTTACAGCGCCGGGTCCCCTCCAAGGGACGCAAACAAGGAGCTCAAGCTACCCAGGCTCCCTGAAAAGCTGGTGTCTACTGGGATGAGAAGCATGGTGGACCCATGAAGGAGACGACAGGAGGGTCAGGTCTTAAAACTCTGTTCCCTGAGTCCTTGCAGGTTCTGTTCTTACTGAGCATTTCACATGCCAATGGAAGTGATTCTGACTGACTATTGGGGAGGGGGGAGCCTCATCAGTTGAGTTCAAACTCCCAGAACATTATTAAAGAGATTAGGGCCATCCCACTTGTTTCCTTCAAGTCCTTCCTAATTAAAAAAAAAAAAACAACCAATGCCTGATCGAGGGCCTCTGAATAGTATGAGGATACAGAACATCTGCCCTCTGTGTCCGCTTGTGGGAGAGGCAACTGCGAAAAAAATGCCATCAGCCAGCCTGTGTCATTAACTCAAGTGTTTCACAGGCGACAGATATTTATGATCTGCTCCGTTCCAGGCCCCATGGACCCTGGGATGAACTGATCAATCACCTCACTGCACGAGCCTCCAGGGAAGGCCTGCCCCTCAGTCCACGGCTGCAGGTATGCAGTGCCTGGAGCCCCAAAGACTCGGTTTGTTGAAAAAATGCAGAAATATAAAGATGTGTCAGGGCCGAGTGTACTGGCAGGATGTAATTCCTACCTCTCCTTTTTTTCGCCCTACCTCCAGCTGCATCAAATTTCCAACAGCCAGCTGTTGCTTTTCCTCAGGCTCAGTCACTTCCCACACCTCCAGCACCCCCAAAAGGATGTGTGTGCTGCATTCTGTTAGTAACACTGACTGTCCAGCACCCCCAAAAGGATGTGTGTGCTGCATTCTGTTAGTAACACTGACTGTCCAGCACCCCCAAAAGGATATGTGTACTGCATTCCGTTAGTAACACTGACCGTCCAAATCAAACCTTTACCCCTAGAGCTTTACCTCCTCTAGTATTTCCCCAATCCATCCCTGGTCTTTTCCAATCCAATTGCTAATAACAACGTTTTGAAAGCCAAAATTAAGCTAAGACTATTGTAACAGCTTGCTACACACTCTGACTATTGTTTAACACACTCTGCCTCCAGTTTCACCTATCCCCTCACCACCCACAGATGTCATTATTTAGCGCAACATCCAGGTTCCTGCATGCCTGGGTCCTGCCCATCTCTCCAGTCTTATTTCCCATCAGTAGGAGCCTCCCAGTGAGTCCCAACAGGACCTAGCTACTCACTCAGCCCCATGCACGCCTTTTCCTACCTCATGCCTCCTCCCTTTTCACAGAGCTTCCTCCTTGTGAGACCACCCCTACGCAACTCCCCTCTGTCTGGACAACTTTTTCTGATCCAGTAAGACTCAGCTCACCAACCTCTTCTCCAAGGTGCTTTTCTTTGCATCTACTGCCACATGGAATTCCAGAAGGATTCAGAGCCTGGAAGCCAGACAGCCTGGCTTCAATTTCTGCTCCTCCACTCACTCACTGTGAACTGGGACAAATTACCTCTGTACCTCAGTTTCCTCAGCTATAAAATCTGAGTTTTTTTCCCACCTATGGTCAATTAATCTACAACAAAGGAGGCAAGATTATACAATGGAGAAGACTGTCTCTTTAATAAACAGTGCTGGGAAAACTGTACAGCTACATGTTAAAAATGAAATTACAACACCACACATAAAAATAAGCTCAAAATGGATTAAAGACCTACCTAAATGTAAAGCTTCATAGACAAGCAAAAGCTAAGAGAATTCACCACCACCAAACCAGCTGTACAACAAATGTTAAAGGAACTTCTCTAGATGGGAAACACAAGAGAAGGAAAAAACCCACAAACATACATATTGATAATTACCTTGAATGTAAATGGATTAAATGCTCCAACCAAAAGACAAGGGCTAGCTGAAAAGATACAAACACAAGACCCATATATATGTTGTGTACAAGAGACCCACTTTAGACCTAGGGACACATACAGACTGAAAGTGAGGGGATGGAAAAAGATATTCCATGCAAATGGGAATCAAAAGCAATACTCAGATAAAAAAAGACTTTAAAATAAAGACTGTTACAAGAGATAAGAAAGGACACTACAGAATGATCAAGGGATCAATTCAAGAAGAAGATACAACAATTATAAATATTTATGCATCCAACATAGGAGCACCTCAATACATAAGGTAAGTGTTAACAGCCATAAAAGGGGAATTGACAGTAGCACAATAATGTGGTAATTTAACACCCCACTTACACCAATGGAGAGATCATCCAGACAGAAAATAAACATAGAAACACAAACTTTAAATGACACAACAGACCACATAGACTTAACTGCTATTTACAGGGCACTCTGGGGGCTTCCCTGGTGGCTCAGACGGTAAAGAATCCGCCTGCAATGTGGGAGACCTGGGTTCGATCCCTGGGTTGGAAGGATGCCCTAGAGGAGGGCATGGCGACCCACTCCAGTATTCTTGCCTGGAGAATCCGCATGGACAGAGAAGCCTGGCGGGCTAAAGTCCATGAGGTCACAAAGAGTCAGACACGACTGAGCGACTAAGCACAGCACAGGACATTCCACCCGAAAGCAGTAGAATACACATTTCTTCTCAAGTGCACACAGAACATTCTCCAGGATAGATCACATCTTGGGTGACAAATCAGGACAAAGGAAATTTAAGAAAACTGAAATAGTATCATGCATCTTTTCAAACCATAATGTTAGGAGATTAGAAATCAATTACAGGGAAAAAAATGAGAAATTACATCTGACACTGCAAAAGAACTGCTAAAAAAAAAAAAAAAAACACAAACACAGAGGCTAAATAGCGTGCTGCCAATAACCAAGAGATCACTAAAGAAATCAAAGAAAAAAAAAATACACAGAAACAAATGACAAAGAAAACACAATGGGGTTTTTCTGGCGGCTCAGTGGTAAAGGATGCACCTGTCAAGGCAGGAGACGTGAGTTTGATCCCTGGTCTGGGATCCCACATGCCCCGCAGCAACTAGGCCAGTGCACCACAACTACTGAGCCTGTGCATCTAGAGCCTGTGCTCCAGAACGAGAGAAGTAATCACAATTAGAAGCCTGTGCACTGCAACTCGAGAGCAGGCCCCACTCGCTGCAACTAGAGAAAAAGCCTGTGCAGCAATGAAGTCCCAGCACAACCAATAAAAAAAAAAACCCACGATGATTCACAACTTATGGGACACAGCAAGAACAGTTCAAACGGGTCTAACAATCTCACCTTAAGAAACAAGAAAAATCTCAAATAGTCTAAACTTACATCTAATGCAACCAGAGAAGGAAGGACAAAGAAAACCCAAAGTCAGCAGGAAAGAAATCATAAAGATCAGAGCAGAAATAAATAAAAAAGAGGAAAATAAGAGCAATCAATAAAACTAAATGTTGGTTATTTGAGAAGATAAAATTGATAAACCTTTAGCTTTAACCAGATTCAAAGAAAAAAAGGAGAGTACTCAAATAATAAAATTAAATGAAAAATGAGAAATACCTGACGCTACAGAAATAAAGTGATCGTTACAGACTGACTACTACACGCATCTATATGCCAATAAAATGGGACAACCTGGAAGAAATGGACAAATTCTTAAAAAGATACAACTTTCCAAAACTGAATGAGGAAGAATTTGAAACTATAAACAGACCAATCACAGATAACGAAATTGAAAGTGTAATTAAAAATCTTCCAACAAACAAAGTCCAGGACCATACGGTTTCACAGACCAATTCTATCATTTATTTAGGGAACTAACACCCATCCTGCTCAAACTCGTCCAAAAAACTGCAGAGGGAATTCGTTCCATGAGGCCACGATCACCCTGATAACAAAACCAGACAAAGATATCACACAAAAAGAAAATTACAGACCAGTATCACTGATGAACATAAATGCAAAAATCCTCAACAAAATACTGGCAAACATAATTCACCAACACATTAATCAAACAGCACGATCAAGTGGGATTTATCCCATGAATGCAAAGATTCTTCAACATATACACATCAATATGATACTCCATATTAACAAATTAAATAAAAAAAATGATCATCTCAATAGATACAGGAAAAACTTCTGACAAAATTCAACATCCATTTATGTTAAAAACTTTCCAGAAAGTGGGCACAGAGGGAACAGACATCAACATAATGAAGGCCATGTACAACAAACCACAGCAAACATCATTCTCAATGGTGAAAACTAAAAGCATTTCCTCTATGATCAGGAACAAGACAACAATGTCCGCTTTCACCATTTTTATTCAACATAGTTTCAGAAGTCCTAGCCATGGCAATCAGAGAAAAAGAAATAAAGGGAGTACAAACTGTAAAAGAAGAAGTAAAACTGTCACTGTCTGCAAATTCCATCATACTATACATAGAAAACCCTAAAGATGCCACTAAAAGAATACTAGAGATAATCAATGAATTTGGTAAAGCTGCAGGATACAACATTAATGCACAGAAATCTCCTGCATTCCTATACACTAATAACAAAAGATCTGAAAGAGAAATTAAAGGAAACAATCCCACTTACCATCGAAACAAAAAGAATACCCAGGAATAAATCTACCTATAGAGACAAAAGGCTTGTACTCAGAAAACTATAAAACACTGATGACAAAAGAAATCAAAGATGACACAAACAGATGGAGAAATATACCATGTTCCTGGACTAGAAGAATCAATACTGTGAAAATGATTATACCACCCAAAGCAATCTACAGATTCAATGCAATCCCTATCAAATTTCCAATGGAATTCTTTACAGATTTAGAAGAAAAAAATTTACAATTTGTATGAAAACACAAAAGACCCCAAATAGCCAAAGCAATCCTGAGAAAGGAAAATGGAGAGACATCAAAAGCAGAGACATCATTTTGCTGCAGAGTCAAAGCTATGGTTTTTCCAGTAGTTGTGTACCAATACAAGAGCTGGACCATAAAAAATTCTGAGTGCCAAAGAATTGATGCTTTCAAACTGTAGTGTTGGAGAAGACTCTTGAGAGTCCCTTGGACTGTAAGATCAAACCAGTCAATCCTAAAGTAAATCAACTCTCAATATTCACAGGAAGGACTGATGCTGAAGCTCTAATACTTTGGCCACCTGCTGCAAAGAGCCAACTCACTGGAAAAGACCCTAATGCTGGGAAAGACTGAGGGCAGGAGGAGAAGGGGGTGACAGAGGATGAGACGGCTGCATGGCCTCACTGACTCAATGGACATGAGTTTGAGCAAACACTGGGAAGCAGTGAAGGACAGGGAAGCCTGGTGTGCTACAGTCCACGGGGTCACAAAAAGTTGACTGAGTGACTGAAAAACAAGAACAACAACATACAGCTCAATATCAAAACATCAGCCCAATCAAAAATGGCTAGAAGACTTAAATAGACATCTTTCCAAAAAGACATACAGATGGGCAAAAGGCACATGAAAAGACACTCAACATCACCAATTATTAGAGAAATGCAAATCCAAACTACAATAAAGTATCAGTTCATACCAGTCAGAATGGCCATCATCAAAAAATCTACAAACATTGATTAGCTCTAGTAATTCCATTCACCATTAAAACGAAAAAATAAAATATTTAGGAATGTATCTACCTAAAGAAACAAAAGACCTATATATAGAAAACTATAAAACACTGGTGAAAGAAATCAAAGAGGACACAAATAGATGAAGAAATATACCGTGTTCATGGATCAGAAGAATCAATGTAGTGAAAATGAGTATACTACCCAAAGCAATCTATAGATTCAACGAAATCCCTATCAAGCTACCAAAAGTATTTTTCACAGAGTTAGAACAAGTAATTTCACAATTTGTATGGAAATACAAAAAAACCTCAAATAGCCAAAGCAATCTTGAGAAAGAAGAATGGAACTGAAGGAATCAACCTGCCTGACTTCAGGCTCTACTACAAAGCCACAGTCATCAAGACAGTATGGTACAAGCACAAAGACAGAAATATAGATCAATGGAACAAAATAGAAAGCCTAGAAATAAATCCACGCACCTATGGACACCTTATCTTTGACAAAGGAGGCAAGAATATACAATGGAAAAAAGACAATCTCTTTAACAAGTGGTGCTGGAAAAACTGGTCAACTACTTGTAATAGAATGAACTAGAACACCTTCTAATACCATACACAAAAATAAACTCAAAATCGATTAAAGATCTAAACGTAAGACCAGAAACTATAAAACTCCTAGAAGAAAACATAGACAAAACACTCTCCCACATAAACCACAGCAGGATCCTCTATGATCCACCTCCCAGAATATTGAAAATAAAAGCAAAAATAAATAAATGGGACCTAATTAAAAGCTTCTGCACAAGAAAGGAAACTATAAGCAAGGTGAAAAGACAGCCTTCAGAATGGAAGAAAATAACAGCAAACAAAGCAATGGACAAAGAATTAATCTCAAAAATATACAAGCAACTCCTGCAGCTCAATTCCAGGAAAATAAACGACCCAATCAAAAAGTGGGCCAAAGAACTAAATAGACATTTCTCCAAAGAAGACATACAGGTGGCTAACAAACACATGAAAAGATGTTCAACTTCACTCATTATCAGAGAAATGCAAATCAAAGCCACAGTGACGTACCTTTTCACACCAGTTCAAATGGCTGCGATCCAAAAGTCTACAAGCCATAAATGCTGGAGAGGGTGTGGAGAAAAGGGAACCCTCTTACCCTGTTGGTAGGAATGCAAACGAGTACAGCCACTATGGAGAACAGTGTGAAGATTCCTTAAAAAACTGGAAATAGAACTGCCTTATGACCCAGCAATCCCACTGCGGGGCATACACACTGAGGAAACCGAACTGAAAGAGACACGTGTACCCCAATGTTCATTGCAACACTGTTTACAATAGCCAGGACTTGGAAGCAACCTAGATGTCCATCAGCAGATGAATGGATAAGAAAGCTGTGGTACATATACACAATGGAGTATTACTCAGCCATTAAAAAGAATACATTTGAATCAGTTCTAATGAGGTGGATGAAACTGAAGCCTATTATACAGAGTGAAGTAAGTCAGAAAGAAAAACACCAATACAGTATACTAACGCATATACAGAATTTAGAAAGACACCAACAATAACCCTGTATACGAGACAGCAAAAGAAACACAGATGTATAGAACAGTCTTTTGACTCCGTGGGAGAGAGCGAGGGTGGGATGATTTGGGAGAATGGTGTTGAAACATGTAAATTATATGTGAAATGAATCGCCAGTCCAGGTTCGATGCATGATACAGGGTGCTCGGGGCTGGTGCACTGGGATGACCCAGAGGGATGGGATGGGGAGGGACGTGGGAGGGGGTTAGGATGGGGAACACGTGTACACCCGTGGTGGATTCATGTCAATGTATGGCAAAATCAGTACAATGTTGTAAAGTAAAAAAAAAAAAAAAATCTACAAACAATAAATGCTAGAGAGGGTGTGGAGAATAAGGAACCTTCTTGCTCTGCTGGTGAGACTGTAAACTGATATAGCCATGGTAGAGAACTGTATGGAGGTTCTTTAAAAAACTAAAACTAGAATTACCATATGACCCAGAAATCCCACTTCTGGGCATATACCCTGGGAAAACTGTAAGTCAAAAGGACACATGTACCCCAACGTTCAGTGCAACAGTATTTTTCATAGCCAGGACATGGAAGCACAGCAAATGCCCAAAGACAGATGAATGGATAAAGAATATATGGTACATATATACAACGGAATATTAATCAGCCATGAAAAGGAAGAGGTATGGTAGAGGTGTTGATGGACCCAGCGTCTATCATACAGAGTGAAGTCAGAAAGAGAAAAACAAGTATTATGTATTAACAAATATATGTGGAATCTAGAAAAATGGTACAGATGAAGCTATAGCCATGGCAGGAGTAGAGATGGAGTCATAGATCATGGACACGTGGACACAGAGGAGAGGGAGAGATGAGTTGGGAGATTCATTTTATTGTACAGCAGAAACTAATATAACACTGTAAAGGAATTATACTCCAACTTAAAAAGCAGAGACTTAAATGTAAGACCTGGTATTAGAAAATTCTCTCAAGAAAACATGGGGAGAAAATACTCTTGACATAAATCTCAACAATATCTTTTTAGATCTGCCTCCCAGAGTAATGGAGATAAAACCAAAAATAAATGAGACCTAATCAAACTAACGGGGAAGGCAATGGCACCCCACCCGGGTACTCCTGCCTGGAAAATCCCATGGACAGAGGAGCCTGGTGGGCTTGTCCATGGGGTCGCTGGGAGTCGGACACAACTGAGCAACTTCACTTTCACTTTTCACTTTCATGCATTGGAGAAGGAAGTGGCAGCCCACTCCGGTGTTCTTGCCTGGAGAATCCCAGGGATGGGGGAGCCTGGTGGGCTGCCGTCTGTGGGGTCGCACAGAGTTGGACACGACTGAAGCAACTTAGCAGCAGCAATCAAACTCAAAAACTTCTGCACAGTAAAGGAAACCATAAAACAAAAAGACAACCCACAGAATGGGGCTTCCCTGGTGGTTCAGTGGTAAAGAATCCACCTGCCAATGCAGAAGATTCAGGTTCAATCCCTGGGTCAGGAAGATCCCCTGGAGGAGGAAATGGCAACCCACTCCAGTATTCCTGCCTGGAAAATCCCATGAACAGAGGAGTCTTGTGGACTACAGTCCACAGGGTCTCAAAGAGTTGGACACGACTGAGCGCGTACGCATGCACAGAATGGGATAAAATATCTGCAAATGAAACAACTGACAAAGGATTAATCCTCAAAATCTACAAACAGCTCAGGCAACTCAATGTCAAAACAAACAACACAATCAAAAACTGGGCAGAAGGGCTCAACAGACATTTCCCCAACAGAGACACACAGATGGCCAAGAGGCACATGAAAAAATGCTCAACATAATTATTAGAGAAATGCAGACCAAAACAACAATGGGACATCACCTCACATCAGTCAGAATGCCCATCATCAAAAACAACAAATGCTTGAGAAGGTGTGGAGAAAAGCGAAACTTCCTACACTGTTGGTAGGAATGTACATTGGTACGGCCACTATGAAGAACACTTCCATACTAAAAGTAGAATTACTATATGATTCAGCAATCTCATTCCTTAACATGTATCCAGAGAAAATCAGAATTTGAAAAGATACATGTACCCCAATGTTCTCTGCAGCACTATTTACAACAGGCAAGACACAAAGCAAGCTAAATGTCCATCTACAGGTGAGTGGATAAAGAAGATGTGGCACATACATACAGTGGAATACTATTCAGCCATAAAAAAGAATGATATAGTGTCATCAGCAGCAACATGGATGGACTTAGAGACTATCACACTAAGTGAAGTCAGAAAAAGACAAGAAAATACCATATGATATTGCTTATATGTGGCATCTAAAAAAAAAATGATACAAATGAACTTATTACAAAACAGATATAGAATCTGCCTGCCAATGAAGGACACTTAAAATTCAATTTCTGGGTCAGGAAGATCCCCTGGACAGAGGAGCCTGGTGGGCTACAGTCCATGGGGTTGCATACAGTTGGACACGACTGAGAACTAAACCACCACCACCACCACGTTTGAAGCAGATAACCAATAAGGACCTACTGTATAGCACAGAGAACTCTGCTCAATATTCTGTAATAAACTAAATGGAAAATAATTTAAAAATAATACGTGTGTGTGTGTGTGTGTGTATATATATATATATATAATTGAATCACTTTGCTATATACCTGAAACTAACACACTGTTAACCTAACTCCAATAAAAATAAAAATGTATTTTTATTCAGAGGATAATTGCTTTAGAATGTTGTGTTGGTTTCTGCTGTACAATGAAGTAAATCAGCTAAAGGTATGCGTATACTCCCTCCTTCTTGGACCTCCCTCCTCCCACCATCCCACCCCTCTGTGGCTGCTGCTGCTGCTGCTAAGTCGCTTCAGTCGTGTCCGACTCTGTGTGACCCCAGAGACGGCAGCCCACCAGGCTCCGCTGTCCCTGGGATTCTCCAGGCAAGAACACTGCAGTGGGCTGCCATTTCCTTCTCCATCCACCCCTCTAGGTCATGACAAAGCATGTGCATTGAATTTCCTGGCTATACAGCCGCTTCCTGCTAGTTCTCCTTTACATTTGGTAGTATGCATTGGCACCCCACCCCAGTACTTTTGCCTGGAAAATCCTATGGATGGAGGAGCCTGGTAGGCTCCAGTCCGTGGGGTCGCTAAGAGTCGGACACGACTGAGCGACTTCACTTTCACTTTTCACTTTCATGCATTGGAGAAGGAAATGGCAACCCACTCCAGTGTTCTTGCCTGGAGAATCCCAGGGACAGGGGAGCCTGGTGGGTTGCAGTCTATGGGGTCGCAGAGAGTCGGACACGACTGAAGCGACTTAGCAGCAGTAGCAGCAGCAGTATGCATTTGTCAACGCTACTCTCTCAATTCATCCCCCCTCTCCTTCCCCCAGTGTCCGCAAGTCCGTTCTCAATGTCTGTGTCTCTATTTCTGCCCCACAAACAGGTTCATCGGTACCATTTTTCTAGATTCCATGTATATGTGTTAATATACAGTATTTGTTTTTCTGACTTACTTCACTCTGTATTAACAGGCTCTAGGTTCATCCACCTCACTACAACTGACTCAAATTTGTTCCTTTTTATGGCTGATTAAAAAAAAAAAAAAAAAACTACCCCCAAAGGAAGAATTGAACTAATTTTAAACAGACTTTTTAAATGCAAAAATATACACAAAGGAGCAAAGGGTAAGAATTTTAAATATGTGAGATGATAATTTTTATCAGTTAATACAGTTATTTGGTAACAACAAAAACTATAAACTGTTTTAAATGATCTACAGCCTTCAGAACAATCCTATGTGGGTCTAACATTGTTCACATTTTTATAAAGAAACTGAGTACAGAAAGTTTAAGTATCTTGCCCAAGATCAAACAACTCCTAAGTGAAGGATTCTAGACGCTCCCTCCAGCCACCTGGATCCAGAGTTCCTGCTGTTCACCTCTGCTAATAACAGGGCTCCAGGGCTACTCAAGACAGAGGTAACGTGTGCACAGTTCTTACAATAGGGCTTGGTACATTATAAGCTCTATTTAAGTGTTTGCTATTACGATTGCGTTCCATCACTGTATGTGCGTAGCATATATTTAATTATAAAAAAATAATCTGTTTTTGAGCTCCTTCCATTATTTACTGTCTCTGTATCTTCTATTCCTGCTTTGGTAAATGTCTGCTGAAGCAGGGGAAATTCATTAAAATCTGTCCCCCTGGGCCCGTCAGTCCTTGCCTCATTCCCTCTTCTCTTCAACATGGTGGTATCGTGAGTACTTAAGTCAATAAAACAACTGAAATAAAATTCTGCTACATATCTGAGGAAACTAGCTTTAAGTGGTCCAAGGTACCGCATGGGCTGTGGGAACAGTTCTTCAAAGTGGAGACTTCTCAAAGAAATCTGTTTTCTAGTAGGTGATGGGTATAAGAGGTGTGTACACATCATTTATCTTCAAGAAACTTGTTTTGAATAACAAGTGTTATAAAATATTTACCTATAAACTTTGAAAAATACAGAAAATTAAGAACCAAGATCCTTTTCCTACCACAAAGCAATTCATTAAAATCTGTTGTCTTAAGCTCAATTCATGAGCTCATGAACTAAGAAATAACCAGTGTTGGCATATAACCTGTACTTTTTTATCTGTGTGGATAGATTACACTTTTAATGTATAGTTTTATAAAATACACCATATATATTGTGTATAATCTGCTCTTTTTATCAATGTGATTATATCCACAAGATACTTAATGGTTGCAAAGTTTTATATGGTATATATAATGGTATATATATATATACACCATCTATGTAAAATTCCCTATTACTTCTAATTTTTGCTACTATATAAAAAGTACTGCAATGAACACTTACCTATAAGCTTTTACATATCAGCTTATTTCCTTATTTTCTAGAAAGTTGAGTGTGTAGAAAGCTATGTAGATATATTATACAAAGTCTTCAATATATTCTGCTCACCCTCCTTTTATAAATGTTACACTCTCAGAAGCTGTGTATTTTTGTTTCCTAGGAAAATAGGAATGAAGAAGGATGTGCACTCATCTCCTCCTGTGAGAACACCAAAATCACAACTAGTTGTTGAACAACCATCAACAGGAGGACACTGCAACCTACCAAAAAAGATACCCCACATTCAAAGACAAAGAAGCAGCCACAGCAAGACAGTGGGAGGGACACAATTACGATAAAATCAAATCCCATACCCACCGGATGAGTGACCCACAGACTGGAGAACTGTAAGAACTGTAATACCAAAGAAGTTCTCCTGCTGTTGTGAAGGTTCGGAACCCCATGTCAGGCTTCTCAGCCTGGGGACCCAACAAAGGGACTGGGAATCCCCAGGGAATCTGACCTTGAAGGCCAGCGGGATTTGATTACAAGACTTCCACAGGACTAGGGGAAAGAGAGACTCCAGGCTTGGAGGGCACAACAAAACCACGTGCACACCAAGACCCAGAGGAAAAGAGTAGTGACTCCACGGGAGACTGAACCAATACCACCTGCTGGTGTGAGGGTCTCCTGTGGAGGTGTGGGTCGGCAGGAACCAAGCACAGGGTCGGGGCACTGGGAGCAGCAGGCTGGGAAGGTCCCCCTTGGTGTGAACCCTCTTGTAGGTGGCCAGCAACCCTACCATAGAGCTGAGGGCTGGGTCGCCTCAGGCCCAACAACTACCAGGGAGGGAGCGAAAACCCACTCATCAGCAGACAATTGGATTAAAGCTTCAATAAGCAAGGGCGTCCCCACCAGAGCAAGATCCAGTTTTTCCCACCACCAGGAAGCTTACACAAGCCTCTTAGCCTCCTCCATCAGAGGGCAGGCAGAAGAAGCAAGAAGAACCACAGTCCCATAGCGAGTAAAACAAACCACAATTCAGAAAGTTAAGGACTTCCCTGGTGGCTCAGATGGTAAAGAATCTGCCTGCAATGCAGGGAGACCCAGGTTTGATCCCTGGGTTGGGAAGATCCCCTGGAGAAGGGAATGGCAACACTCCAGTCTTGCCTGGTGAATTCCATGGAGAGAGGAGCCTGGGGCCTGGCAGGCTACAATCTATGGGATGCAAAGAGTCAGACACAACTGAGCGACTAACACACAACCAGCATGAAAAAGCAGAAAGTTATGTCCTAGATGAAGGGACAAGATAAAACCCCAGGAAAACAACTAAAATGTAGTGGAGATAGGCAACCTTCCAGAAAAAGAATTCAGAATAATGATAGTGAAGATGATTCGGGATCTTGGAAAAAGAATGGCAACAAAGATTAAGAAGATGCAAAAAATGTTTACCAAAGACCTAGAAGAACTAAAGAACAAACAAACAGATGTGTAGTACACTAGAAGGAATTCACAGCAGAATAACTGAGGCAGAAGAATGAATAAATGAGCTGGAGGACAGAATGGTGGAAATCAGTGCCACAGGACAGTATATAGAAAAAAGAATGAAAAGAAATGAAGACAGCCTAAGGGATCTCTGGGACAACATTAAACAGACCAACATTTGCATTATAGGGGTCCCAAAAGGAGAAAAGACCTGAGAAAATATTTTAAGAGATAATAGCTGAAAACTTTCCTAACATGGAAAAGCAAATAGTCAACCAAGTCCAGGAAGCACAGAGTCCCAGGAAGGATAAACCCAAGGAGGAACACACCAAGACACATAGCAAACCAAACTGACAAAATTAAAGACAACGATAAAATACTGAAAGCGACGAGGGAAAAACAACAAATAACATACAAGGGAACTCCCATCAGGCTATCGGCTAATTTCTCAACAGAAACTCTATAATCCAGAAGGGAATGGCATGATATACTTAAAGTGAAATGTAAGAACCAACAACCAAGAATACTCTATCCAGTAAGACTCTCCTTCAGATTTGATGGAGAAATGAAAAGCTTTCCAGACAAGCAAAAGAGAATTCAACACCACCAAACCAGCTTTACAACAAATGCTAAAGGAACTTCTCTAGGCAGGAAACAAGAGAAGAAAAAGACCTACTTACAGAAAATAAACCCCCCAAAATTAAGAAAACAGTAATAGGATCATACATATTGATAATCACCTTAAATGTAAATGAATTAAAAGGACCACCAAAAGAGATAGACTGGCTGAACAGATGAAAACGCACGAATACACGTCCACTCCCACTTAACATCACTGTGCTTGACTCCCCCAAATTGTATGTATTTATTTCACATTGTTAGGTTAATCATGTTTCTATTATGGCTTGCAATTGTAAGTATCTTTTATTTTTTGTCTGGCTATTGATTGTGAGAACTGATAAACATCTTTTACTACTGTGATTATGTAACTATTACCCACTTAATTCCACACTATCATGACTGGTCAACAGAAAAATAGAATTCTGTATCACCAAAACTACCATTTAATAGGAAAACCTGTAATCACTTTTTAAAATCCAGATGCATATGATAATTATTATTTTGGGGGGAAAAAATGCCCAGATATTGCTTTTTCTTTTCTACCAGAGCTCCAGATATGTTTCTAACGAGGTGCCACTGCTAAGTTGCTTCAGTCGTGTCCAACTCTGTGCGACCCCAAGATGGCAGCCCACCAGGCTCCCCCATCCCTGGGATTCTCCAGGCAAGAACACGGGAGTGGGTTGCCATTTCCTTCTCCAATGCATGAAAGTGAAAAGTGAAAGTGAAGTCGCTCAGTTGTGTCCCAACTCTTAGCGACCCCATGGACTGCAGCCTATCAGGCTCCTCCATCCATGGGATTTTTCAGGCATGAGTACTGGAGTGGGGTGCCACTGCCTTCTCCTTCTAATGAGCAGCCATGTTTAAAAACAACTGGACTATATGAGAGGCTTTTACTTTTAGTTTCACTTTTTCTATTTCATATTCAGTGCTCCCATTTCATTTACTTTATAATTTCCAATTTCTCCATCTCTCCCCCTTTTTTTTTGATGTTCTTTCTCAAGCACAGTAGAAAAGCTTTAGTATACATATGTATATAAATAATATATAACATATTTTAGAAAATGAATTTTTACCTAATTAAAAATTTTTTGACACTTTTGATTCCATTTGTTCAACTTATTATGAATAGAATGCTAGATTTCTAATTTTTTAAGAAATATATGCAACAGGCAACAAAGGTTTACTGCATAGCACAGGGAACTATAGTCAATACCCTGTAATGGAAAATTTTAAAAATAATATGGGTGTACGTATAACTGAATTACACACCAAGAATTCTACTTTTTGAAATTTAGTAATGTTTATCTTTTTGCCAGTTTTTCTAAATCTCCTATGGACATCTAATAACAACATATGAGATCAGATCAGATCAGATCAGTCGCTCAGTCGTGTCCGACTCTTTGCGACCCCATGAACCGCAGCACGCCAGGCCTCCCTATCCATCACCAGCTCTCGGAGGTCACTCAGACTCACATTCATCGAGTCAGTGATGCCATCCAGCCATCTCATCCTCTGTCGTCCCCTTCTCCCCCTGCCCTCAATCCCTCCCAGCATCAGAGTCTTCTCCAATGAGTCAACTCTTTGCATGAGGTGACCAAAATACTGGAGTTTCAGCTTGAGCATCATTCCCTCCAAAGAAATCCCAGGGCTGATCTCCTTCAGAATGGACCGGTTGGATCTCCTTGCAGTCCAAGGGACTCTCAAGAGTCTTCTCCAACACCACAGTTCAAAAGCATCAATTCTTCTGCGCTCAGCCTTCTTCACAGTCTAGCTCTCACATCCATACATGACCACAGGAAAGACCATAGCCTTGACTAGGTGAACCTTTGTTGGCAAAGTGATGTCTCTGCTTTTGAATATGCTATCTAGGTTGGTCATAACCTTCCTTCCAAGGAGTAAGCGTCTTTTAATTTCATGGCTGCAGTCACCATCTGCAGTGATTTTGGAGCCCAGAAAAACAAAGTCTGACACTGTTTCCACTGTTTCTTCATCTATTTCCCATGTAGTGATGGGACCAGATGCCATGATCTTCGTTTTCTGAATGCTGAGCTTTAAGCCAACCTTTTCACTCTCCACTTTCACTTTCATCAAGAGGCTTTTGAGTTCCTCTTCACTTTCTGCCATTAAGGGTGGTATCATCTGCATATCTGAGGTTACTGATATTTCTCCCAGCAATCTTGATTCCAACTTGTGTTTCCTCCAGTCCAGCATTTCTCATGATGTACTCTGCATATAAGTTAAATAAACATGGTGACAATATACAGCCTTGACGTACTCCTTTTTCTATTTGGAACCAGTCTGTTGTTCCATGACCAGTTCTAACTGTTGCTTCCTGACCTGCATACAGATTTCTCAAGAGGCAGATCAGGTGGTCTGGTATTCCCATCTCTCTCAGAATTTTCCAGAGTTTATTGTGATCTACACAGTCAAAGGCTTTGGCATAGTCAATAAAGCAGAAATAGATGTTTTTCTGGAACTCTCTTGCTTTTTCCATGATCCAGCGGATGTTGGCAATTTGATCTCTGGTTCCTCTGCCTTTTCTAAATCCAGCTTGAACATCAGGAAGTTCACGGTTCACATATTGCTGAAGCCTGGCTTGGAGAATTTTGAGCATTACTTTACTAGCGTGTGAGATGAGTGCAATTGTGCGGTAGTTTGAGCACTCTTTGGCATTGCCTTTCTTTGGGATTGGGATGAAAACTGACCTTTTCCAATCTTGTGGCCACTGCTGAGTTTTCCAAATTTGCTGGCATATTGAGTGCAGCACTTTCACAGCATCATCTTTCAGGATTTGGAATAGCTCCACTGGAATTCCATCACCTCCACTAGCTTTGTTCCTACTGATGCTTTCTAAGGCCCACTTGACTTCACATTCCAGGATGTCTGGCTCTAGGTCAGTGATCACACCATCATGATTATCTGGGTCGTGAAGCTCTTTTTTGTACAGTTCTGTGTATTCTTGCCACCTCTTCTTAATATCTTCTGCTTCCGTTAGGTCCACACCATTTCTGTCTTTTATCGAGCCCATCTTTGCATGAAATATTCCTTTGGTATCTCTGATTTTATTGAATAGATCCTTAGTCTTTCCCATTCTGTTGTTTTCCTCTATTTCTTTGCATTGATCACTGAAGAAGGCTTTCTTATCTCTTCTTGCTATTCTTTGGAACTCTGCATTCAGATGTTTATATCTTTCCTTTTCTCCTTTGCTTTTCGCTTCTCTTCTTTTCGCAGCTATTTGCAAGGCCTCCCCAGACAGCCATTTTGCTTTTTTGCATTTCTTTTCCATGGGGATGGTCTTGATCCCTGTCTCCTGTACAATGTCACGAACCTCATTCCATAGTTCATCAGGCACTCTATCTATCAGATCTAGGCCCTTAAATCTATTTCTCACTTCCACTGTATAATCATAAGGGATTTGATTTAGGTCATACCTGAATGGTCTAGTGGTTTTCCCTACTTTCTTCAATTTCAGTCTGAATTTGGCAATAAGGAGTTCATGGTCCGAGCCACAGTCAGCTCCTGGTCTTGTTTTTGCTGATTGGATAGAGCTTCTCCATCTTTGGCTGCAAAGAATATAATCGATCTGATTTCGGTGTTGACCATCTGGTGATGTCCACGTATAAAGTCTTCTCTTGTGTTGCTGGAAGAGGGTATTTGCTATGACCAGTGCATTTTCTTGGCAAAACTCTGTTAGTCTTTGCCCTGCTTCATTCCGTATTCCAAGGCTAAATTTGCCTGTTACTCCAGGTGTTTCTTGACTTCCTACTTTTGCATTCCAGTCCCCTATAATGAAAAGGACATCTTTTTTGGGTGTTAGTTCTAAAAGGTCTTGTAGGTCTTCATAGAACCTTTCAACTTCAGCTTCTTCAGCGTTACTGGTTGGGGCATAGACTTGGATTACTGTGACATTGAATGGTTTGCCTTGGAAATGAACAGAGATCATTCTGTCGTTTTTGAGATTGCATCCAAGTACTGCATTTCGGACTCTTTTGTTGACCATGATGGCCACTCCGTTTCTTCTGAGGGATTCCTGCCCACAGTAGTAGATATAATGGTCCTCTGAGTTAAATTCACCCATTCCAGTCCATTTTAGTTCGCTAATTCCTAGAATGTCGACATTTACTCTTGCCATCTCTTGTTTGACCACTTCCAATTTGCCTTGATTCATGGACCTGACATTCCAGGTTCCTATGCAATATTGTTCTTTATAGCATCGGACTTTACTTCTATCACCAGACACATCTACAGCTGGGTATTCTTTCTGCTTTGGTTCCATCCCTTCATTCTTTCTGGAGTTATTTCTCCACTGATCTCCAGTAGCATATTGGGCCCTTACTGACCTGGGGAGTTTCTCTTTCAGTATCCTATCATTTTGCCTTTTCATACTGTTCATGGGGTTCTCAAGGCAAGAATACTGAAGTGGTTTGCCATTCCCTTCTCCAGCGGACCACACCCTGTCAGACCTCTCCACCATGACCCGCCCATCCTGGGTTGCCCCACGGGCATGGCTTAATTTCATTGAGTTAGACAAGGCTGTGGTCCTGGTGTGATTAGATTGACTAGTTTTCTGTGAGATACAAAATGTTAAATATATCTGTGTAGCATATAAGATTAATATACATTAATTAAACATAAATCTATTACATTCAAGTTATTAACGATATCATTCAAGATGCTCTGATTCTTATTTTTTCTGCACGTCATAAAATATTCTTAGAGAAAAGTTAGTATGTCTCATTATGATTATATATTTTTTCTTTTCCCTTGTATTTCTTCAGATGTATCCGTTTCTTTGTTATTAGGTGTCTAATGGTTTACAATGTCTATCTTCTTTGTGAACTTTTTATCATTAAAAAATATTCATCCTTGTTTCACTTAAAATAAATTAAAAATACAAATGAAAAACAGCATCATTATTTTAGTGTGCCTTTTCTGAGTTTGACCTTAAAACTATTTATTGGCTATTTGAATTACTTATGTGTAAGTATAAAAATTCCCTGTTCATTTCCTTTTTATCATTCCTCTCGAGTGTCTTTTTATATGTTCAGCTAGTTTAAGAATTCCAATGGCTAGCTGAAATACCAGATTTTTTCTATATAATTCGGTTATCACAGTTAAACTCAGAGCTGCTGACTGACAAGTTATTAGCGATTAATAAAGTCCAGGAATAGTAGTTGGGCATACTAATTAAGATCATAACCACTGTATTCAGAAGATCTGGGTTCTGATTCACTTTTGACCATTTATTTAACTCTTTGAACCTCTGTCTCCTCACCTATAAAATGCTCGAGATACCTACATCTTAAGACTGTTGTGAGAGGAAGTCCCTGATAGTTCAGGGGCTAAGACTCTGTTCTCCCAATGAAGGAGGCAAGGGTTCGATTCCTGGTCAGGGAACTAGATCCAGTCTGCCACAGCAAAAGATCAAAGATCCTATGTGTGGCAACTAAGACCCAGCACAGCCAAATAAATAATTTTTTTTTTTTTAAAGGAATGCATGTTAACAGTTAACACAAGGCCCGGCACATAGCACTTAATAAATAACAATTACTGTTAAATTACAAAATATTTCAAAACAAGTTGATAAATAAATGAAATCAGTTCTTAATACAAGGCAAAGTATTTTCTACATCTTTTACTCAAATAATCCTTAGCCAGGTAAGAAATATCTTTGGGCTTCCCTGATGGCTCAGAGGATAAAGAATCGGCGTGCAATGCCTGAGACCTGGGTTTGATACCTGTGTCGGGGACATCCTCTGGAGAAGGAAATGGCTACACACTCCAGTATTTTTACTTGGAGAATTCAATGGACAGAGGAAATATCTTTAGGGATTAGTAATGCATGTTGGACAAAAGGACGAGAAGAAAAAAAAGAAAAAAGAATGATCCTATTCTATTAACACCACAAGAAAAAGAAAAAAAAAATTGAACAGAAACTTCTGTTTAGCATTTTAGAGTTCTCTTAAATCCTTCACCTTCTATAGTAAAACATAATGACAATTTCAAAAAATATCTTTATAATGCAAGAGGCAGTAGTGAAAGTCACTCAGTCGTGTCTGACTTTTTGCAACCCCATGGACTACACAGTCCATGAAATTCTCTAGGCCAGAATAACGGAGTGGGTAGCCTTTCCCTTTTCCAGGGGATCTTTCCTGACCCAGGGATCTAACCTAGGTCTCCCGAATTGCGGGCAGATTCTTTACCAGCTGGACCACAAGGGAAGCCCAAGAATACTGGAGTGGGTAGCCTATTCCTTCTCCAATAGATCTTCTCAACCCAGGAATCGAACCTGGGTCTCCTGCGTTGTAGGCGGATTCTTTACCAATTGAGCTCTCAGGGAAGCCATTAGAGGCAGAAATCTATACAAATATATTTAAAATTATAATTGAATGCATCTAAGCCTCTAGAAATATTTCACTAAATATAAAATCCATTCTGAGTAAACCAAAGTTTAATATACAAATAATGAGAAATTCTATGATAACTGAGCTTTGGTAAATCTTTCATCATTTCCTTGATGAATAAAAGGTAAAAACATAGAAATTATTTTAAACAGACCACTTGAGTTATTTATATAACCCCCTTTTTCATTTTCTGTAACAATGAGAAAATGTTGTTATAATAGTGACCGTGAGGCACTGCAAAAATCCTAAAAGTGAACTTCTGAATTAAAGGAAAGATGAATCAGAGATATATACAGGATACACATTCAGTTCGTTCGAAATCAGTTAAGCAATAAGCCCCTTTTCTGACTATTTTCAATAAATACTAATTTGCTGCAACTTTAAGAGAAACAAAAAAATACAAACTCTCTTGAGGACAGGCACTTGATTTTATTTACCTCTGTATTTCCAACACCTAAAACAAAGCCTAGTATAGAGTAAGCACTCAATAAACACTTGTTAATATCAAGAACACTTAAGATTTATGTTTTATATGCTCATTTTAAAATCAATCAGTCTTAGAAGCAATATCCACATGCCCAGTTTCTGCTTTCACTTATAACTTGGCTACTTGCTTGCCTTTAAAAAGTCACTTTCTTGGAGCTCTTTTTCTACATTCTATGAATTCGGGGTACTAATACATGCTCTCCTATCTCGCATGATTTTTGGTTAAGACTCAGTTAATGGAAGTGAAAATGTGTTGCGAAGTATAAACCACCATATAAATGTCAATGTTTACTGTTTCAAGCATTTGGCAGAGTAAGTTAGGGCATACGTAAGTAAACCACTTCATACTTGGTAAATCACTTCAATTGTGTACAACTCTTTGTGACCCTATGGAATGCAGTCTGCTAGGCTTCTCTGTCTATGGGATTCTTCAGGCAAGAATACTGGAGTGGGTTGCCTTGCCCCACTCCAAGGGATACGTAAGTTTGAAGTGAAGCGTGAGTGTCACACAGTCTTGTCCAACTCTTTGAGGTGATAAATTATATTCAAATCTCTTTGTGTTAACCTCACTAATAAAATGTTAAAAAACCTTTTACATTTTCTTTAAATGTATTCAGTATTTACCTATAATTTGACTCATCTTTTTTCCCTGGTGGCTCAGATGGTAAAGAATCTGCCTGCAATGCAGGAGACCGGAGTTCAATCCCTAGGTCAGAAAAATCCCCTGGAGAAGGAAATGGCAACCCACTTCAGTATCCTTGACTGGAAAATCCCACAGACAGAGGAGCCTGGCGGGCTACAGTCGATGGGGTCTCAAAGAGTTGGACATGACTAAGCGCCTAACATACACATAATTCGACTAATCTTTTTATTAGGAAAGCCTTGCAGCATCTATATTTTATTGATGTATGCTAAAATGTTACTACTAATGAACGTATGTAGGCCAGAATCAGGATTTAACCCTCACTCTGTTAATATACCCTAGTGGCTCAGATGGTAAAGAATCTGCCTGCAAAAAAGGAGATCCAAGTAGGATCCATAAGTTGGGAAGATCCTCTGGAGACGGGAACGGCAACCCACTCCAGTATTCTTGCCTGGAGAATTCCATGACAGAGGAACTTGGCAGGTTACCCACCATGGGGTCATAAAGAGTTGGACACGATTGAAGCAACTTAGCCCGCACACACGCACTGGTAATATTCACGTGGTAGAGAGAAAAGAACAGGACTTGATATTATAAGATTTAGATTTCAATTTTGGCTAAATCATCTTCCAGCTGGGGCACAAATTTTACATTTTAAGAATATTTTAATTAATATTTACTGGGTATTTATCCACCAGGCACCATTCAGAGCACTTCACAGGATTTGACTCCCTTAATTCTCACAACAGCCCTAGACTGTTGTTATGATTGTTATCTATGAGGTAGACACTCTACTCACTTTTCAGATAAGGAAAGCAAAACAGGGAGGTTAGACACAGGCCCAAGGCCAGAGAGCAGGTGGAGACTGCACCGGGATTCAAACTCAGGTCGTTAGATACCAATATGCACAGCTCTAACTACTAGGCTGTACTAGGAACCCCAGGTGCCTCCATTTCCCTCTGAGGATAATAGTACTCCATAGGATTCTTTGTGACAATGAAATGATATACAACACTTTTAAATACCTGACAAGGAATACAAAATTAATAATCAAAACAGAGACTTCCCAGTGGTCTAATGGCTAAGACTCTGCACTCCCAATGCAGAGGGCCCAGGTTTGATCCCATGTCAGGGAACTAGATCCCTGCATGCTGCATCTACAGATTCCAAATGCCACAACTAAAAACAAAACACACATGAACCCACATGCCTCAACAAACACAGAAGATTCTGAACAATGCAAATAAGATCTAGCATAGCCAAACATTTTTTTTAATATTAAAAATAAAACTTTTTTTCTCCAAGTATTTTAAATAAAATGTTCTCTTCCCTGTGACTTTTATTTACTTTCTAACCATTTCAAATTATAAATTATACTGTTCTGTCGGTCTTCTTTGTGGGAAGAGTGGCAAGTCAGTGTAAAAATTCATTAAAAATAAAACAAAGAGCATAGCTGAGTGGGATCATTTCAAGAGTCTTAAGTATAAAGAACCAAAGCAGAAAAGATCTTTACATAATATTCTTGAATACTAAAAAGACAAAGTTATGAAACATCTGAAAGTTAATACCAAAAGATCAATGGATTAAATGTTATCTAAATATATTTCAATTCAACAGAAACTTATGTAATCTCAATGGGAACGTTCTGATTTTGGCAAAGGTTTTCTAGCTTTCCTTTCTTGTTGAAAGGGCTTAAATTTGGATGTGTGTGGGCTAACTGTAGACTGACTATTTTTTCTAGTTAATAGTATTTATTTATTTCATTGTAAGAATTATACGAAGAAATTATAGTCTTTTTCCACTGTTAGCAATAATGAAGGTATCTGGGGTACAGCTGTCCGATTATACAAACACGTTTCAAATGCCTTTCCAGCTAACTAGCTCTCAAAAAGTTAAACCTTAACTGCACAAGTAGATTTATAACTCTACTAAACCTTTTTATTTACCCTCATAAACTGTTAAACACATAATATCTGCACTCCATCAACTATAATTTGTTAGCTCTAAGATTTTTTTCTTCCTACTTTGTACTAAAGATTCAAAGGATGAAAAGAGTTATCCTCATTAGTACCAATCAGACGTATGGAATTAAAGATTTTTCAAAGACCTAAAAATGAGGAGAAAATGGACAAGGTCAAAGGAGTCTTGGGTTCTAGTCCTGCAAAACTAGAATGAAGCAGCTGAATGGACAAAATTCCTACATGTAGTCTATGCAAATTGAAAAAAAAGGAGAAAGAGTAGGTATTTCAGTCTTTTCCTGTTAAAAATAATATCCTCAATCCCAGGCCCCAAATCTTCTTTAATTAAAAAGATTATTGGTCATAGAATGCTAAGCTAGATCTTAATTAGTAAATACTCCCTGTTCTTCTGTGGATTAGAACCTGAATTTTTTCAAAATGCCTAATTTAAGAGGTCAAACCACTTAAATCAGTGGGAGCTAATAATGAATAGGGCTGTCAGTAAGTTTCTCCTTTATTTCACACTATTGGCAAAAAACTTCCTTGGGAATTGACGCTACACATTTTCATAGGATGAGCCATAACGGTAGGATGAACCCTGATCCAACATTTAGGAGAAATGCAGGACACAGTGCTGCCTCCACACATCAACTGGCTGTGTGACTGTGGACCAGTCACGTCACTGCCCCAGCTTCTGCTTCCTCATTTTCAGGAACATGTCCTAGATGGTCTGTCCTTCGCTGACCATCCGAACTCGATTCATCCAGAGAGACTGAGCTGTTGAGGAATTTTGTATTCCAAATAGTTTTGTTTTGTTCTGGGTCTATCATGCTACTTCTATAACTGCTACTCCCCATAAAGATACTGAAAGCATATGAAAGCATGCCAAGTTTGCGGTTTGAATTCTCAAGGTATTAAACGACTTAACACAGTGACTACTTAAAATGACTGAGCGCTTAGGGTTAAAACAACAACAACAAAACTAGCCTCCAAGAAGAGGCTTTCTGTTACAGTTTATAAATGCACCTCAAACCTCACATCAGTTTATCTTCTGGATACCTACTTTCTTGGTGATTAATTCTCCAAGTATTATTCCATTCCATCTTGAAATATGCTTATTTCACACAACGGTTAACAGGGACAAGACTGACACTTCGGGCCTTGATCACTGTGTGGGAAACTGTCCCGCGCATCACTGGATACTGAAGAGTCTCCGTGGCCTCTGCCCACTATTTGTACCAGCACCACTCCACTCGCACAAGGGGTGGCCACCAAAAATGTCTCTAGATATTGCCCCTGATAACGTCCCAAAGGTAAGGGTGGAGGGAATACCCATGGTAGAAAACCACCGATTTAAAGAACAACGCTTCATTTTACACAGCTAACTAACTCCGCCAAGGTCTCTTTCCACAGCCCCAAACCACCTTAAGAAAAGTGGCTAGCCTAGGTTAGCAGGCTGAAACTGCTTCTGGGCGGCGAAAGAACAGACCAAAGATCTTCAGAGGCCCTTCGCCGCCACAGCTTGATTAAGAGTGTGGAAAGGCAAACACAAGCGTGGCCACGAACTCCATCAGAGACTACCTCTATTATCTTCACCGTGAGCTACGTGCATTCGAAAGGAAGCACACGCGTTTCTGAAATAAGCACGCTTTGAAACAGACAGGTGGAAAACACCAAGAGGCAGCAAGTCTCCGAGTGTTCTCATTTAAGACTGGGACAACCCTGGGCAGCTCCGACCGGGCCTCCGGGTGCGGGGTGCGGGCGCCCAGCTCCCGCCACGCCCACCCGACGTCACCCGTTACACAACGCCCTCCACCACCCCCACCCACCCCGGCTTATGCAATTCTGCCTCCCGCGGCTTCCAATTGCCCCGGTGACTTTTGCGGGAGACCAAGTTATATACGTTGCACGCCCAGCCTCGGCTGGGGATCCTCTTCCCCACCCCGGCGAGGAGTCTCCCAGCGGCGGACCCGGCCCGGGTGGCCAATTACCGGAAAGAGCGCGGCAGGAAACGAGCCGACGCTCAGGCTCGCCCAACTCCCTCCCCATCCCGCGCTCGCGCGGCCTCGCCCGGCCACCCGCTCCGCGCCGCTCCACTCGGGGCGCGCCCGCCAGAGCGCCAGGCCGAGGCGGAGGAAACCCCGCGCCGCGTCACAGTCAGCTCCAGGGCGATCCCCATTGTGACCGAAGCACCTCGGGGCGCCGCCCCTTCCCACACACACACCCCAAAACACACACACCCCGGGACCCCAAGATGCAAGCCCTGGGCGGCAGCCGGCCTAGGGCGCAGACGAGCTTGGGGACGCCCCGCGCGTCGGGGAAGGAAGGGTGCGGTCGCGGGCCCCGCGCGCTCACCTGCTCGCAGCTCCTCGCAGGCGGCGGCCAGGGCCTCCCGGTAGCGCCCCTGGTGCAGCAGCTCCCCGAGCCGGCCGGCCGCCCGGGCTCGCTCCCGCTGGCCCGGGAACCACTTTTCGGCAAGGTGGTTGAGAACGACGCTGGTCCTGAAGCCGGAGGCGGCGATGGCGGTGGCCGGAGGCGGCCGCGGGGAGGTCCCCGGGGCATCGGCAGCCGCGGCGGGCGGCAGCCGGTCCCGGCAGAGGCGGCAGCGCGCGCGGAGCTCTCTCCGCAGGCAGCGGCGGCAGTAGCTGTGGCCACAGGGCACAGTCACCGGCTCGCTGAGGAAGCCCCGGCAGCCCAGGCAGCTAAGCAGCCCGCCGGCGCTAACGCCGCGGTGGGCGCCCCCCGCCGGGCTCGCGCTCCAGCCCAAGCCGTGGCGGAGCCGGTAGTTGAACACCAGGCAGTCCACCAGGGTGCCGAGGCACTCGGGCCTGACCGGGGCCCCGCGGCGCAGCGCCGCCGCGTACGCCTCCAGCGCGCCCTTCAGGTGGCCGCCCAGCGCCAGCAGCTCGCCCCGGCGGAGCAGCAGCTCCCAGCGCTCCGACTCCGCGGCCGCGCGCTCCAGCCGGTCGCCGCCGCCGCCACCGCCCACTTCCCAGAACCGGCCCTGCCTCTGCGGCCGCGAGTCCACCTCCTGGCTCCCTCCCGGGGAGCTCCTCGCTACGGCCGGGGAAGACATGGCCCGCGGACGGCTGCACTGCCGCCGCCCGCCGCCACGGTCCCGGAGCCTCCGGGGCGCGCGGCTCCGCACGCGGCCCGCGAGCAGGGGGGCGTGGCGCGCGGACACGGCGGGGCGGCGCGCGCCCGGGAAGCCCCGGGGGCGGGGCGCGGCGGGCGCGGGGCGGGGCCGGGCTGCGCGGCGGCGCCCGGGACTCCCCCCGCACGGCCCGCGGCCGGGTCCCGGAGGAGGCGACCGCCGGCCCCGCCCCTGCCGAAGCCCCTCCTGGCGGGAGACGCGAGGTCAGATGATCCCCCGGCGGGGATCTAATTGGCTTCTCCGGAAAGAAGGGCCTGGCTTGTAACTGAACAAAGCACGGAGGAGCCCGATGCTCCATCCCCCACTTAATTGCTCCGCCGGGGCCCTCACCCCCACCCCCCCAGTCATAGATTCTCCCCTAACCCCTGCTTCGTTGACACTTCTCCGCCGGGCAGCCGGCCTCGCTGGACTGAGGCCCAAATCACCATCCCTTTCCTGACATAAACGCCCACCTAAGTTGGGACCCGCCCCCCAGTTCCTGTCCCGTGGGATCTTCCCAGTGTAGTTTACCACAGGTCCGGTGCTCATCTGCATTTGTACTCGTTTATTCCCAACTTACAGATGGACACGTAGAGGCCGAGGTCTCAGGGGCGCTCACAGTCCGTGGGACGACTCTGTGACTCCCTAAGTCTACAGTAGGTCAACTTTAGGAACGAAATGTGGCTCAGATGGTAAAGAAATCTGCCTGCAATGCGGGAGACCTGGGTTCCATCCCTGGGTCCCATCCCTGGGTCGGAAAGAGCTCCCCTGGAGAAGGGCATGACAACCCACTCCAGTACTCTTGCCTGGAGAATTCCATGGACAGAGGAGTCTGATCGGCTAAAGCCCATGGGGTCGCAAAGAGTCAGCCACTGAGCAACTAACACTCTACACACACACTACCTACCCGACACGACTCCCTGAAGAGTGTAAGACAATTTTGCTTGGTGCCAAATTACTGCTGCTTTTCTAGTTTAAAACTCAGTCCCCCATGTCGAGGGAGGAAGCCCATAGGCTCCTGTCCACATTTCATTTACCACCGCACAACTGGAACGCCAGGATGAATGTTTTTCACGGGGCAGTTACCATATCACCCAAGCAAGGTCTGCAGTTTTGCCCACAGGAGAAGGAAAATGATCTGGTTTTTGTATAATGGGTTATATTTCCTTGAAACTTGGTGGCAACCAGTTTAAAGCTCTCTGTTGAAAGTATTTATAGATTTGATTGTAGGGTACTAAATTGTTAGGGGCTTCCCTGGTGGCCCAGGCAGTAAAGAAC
Source organism: Tragelaphus eurycerus (assembly GCA_935064755.1). Lineage (NCBI taxonomy): Eukaryota > Metazoa > Chordata > Mammalia > Artiodactyla > Bovidae > Tragelaphus > Tragelaphus eurycerus. The sequence goes on along the minus strand of CAKXYN010000034.1, from coordinate 286,639 downwards.
CCACTTACAATGTGGGAGACCTGGATTGGATCCCTGGGTGGGCAAGATCCCCTGTAGGAGGGTATGGCAACCCACTCCAGTATTCTTGCCTGGAGAATCCCCATGGACAGAGGAGCCTGGCGGGCGACAGTTCATTGAGTCAAGAAGAGTCAGGCACTACTATGCGACTAAACACAGCACACAGCATAGATTGTTAAAGCTGTCCTTTTTTCAAAGGTTAGAAACAGTGGCCCAGAGAGGGAAAGCTATTTGCCCCAAATCACACAGCTAAAAATATACAAAGGTTTACTATTATCAGATCTTAAATAAAAATATTTCACATGATATTTTCAAAACAGCTAAAGAGAACATTAACCTGAGCATGCTAAGTCTGAACCTGGCTAACGTTCCATCAGCATCCCTCTTTATACAGAACAGGCAGGCTCAAAACTGCTTTGAGTTACACGTATTTCTACTACACAACTAGCAAATCTCCCTGCCCCCAAGGGAACAAGGAAAAAGCCAAGGCTCCTGTTCCTATAGGGTGCAGAGTTCACTCGTCCACACTGAACCTAAACAAATTGGAGCAACTTCCAATCAATTGAGGTGGGGCATATTGTGATTGATTTACAAGCACAACCCTGAATCTGATTCCAGGCCCCTGAGTTACTGCCATCCTTCAATACACTGAAGAATGACATTAGTCAGATACCCACAAACTCATCTGAAACTGAAACCGTAAGTAATAAAACAAATATCCATATGCCCATGGGCATTTACTTTTGTGATGTATTCCTATCCTTAACAGCCACTTGCAGAATATACAATAGTAACTACTTAACACATGGTGTTCATGATTACACAAAAAAGTGTAAGTTGATAAATATATTTCTTATCAAATATAATTCAGGTTTAACTAGGGGATTTCCCCCCAAAGTAAAATATAATATTCAGAAAATAGTATGAAACATCATTTGTCCTTTGGAATTTCTTTCCCCAATAAATGTGACAAATAGCCACATCTGATTCTGGTGTGAAATAAAATAGTACAATTTTGATAATATGGGGGCAGGGTTGGGACTGTAGGAGGAACCTTGCTGTGTTCCTTGGCATTTGTGAATGGTTATGATTCGTGTTTGCTGGTTTATACATTTACATAACTGGTTCTCATTTATGTAACTTATTTATGTAAGAGGTTGTACTGCCTCTGTGGCCTTTGTGTGCTGCACAATTTCCCTCTGAATCAGGAAGTCTGGGGCAAAACTATCACTGGCTCTAAGACAGGTTACTTGTCTGTCATTCTGTGCTACCATGAGAGGGTATGTACTTTGATGTGGCTACGTTTTCAAATCAGAGGAGAGAAAATTAGTATCTTTCTTCATTCATTAAAAAAAAAAAAAATTGGACTTTGGTCTCTGACTCACCCAGCAGCCTGCCACGAAAGAGAGGGAATCCTGTGTGTGTGTGTGTGTGGGTGGAGGGGGCGGTAACCTCCAGACCAAGAGGAATAGGATGGGGTAAAACTCTCCTTTCTTTCCCTTCCAGCGTTACTTGCTTGTGCCTTAGCTAACAAAGTAGTAAAATGATGAGATTTGTATTTCATTTCAGTTTTTTTGTGTTGTCTTCTAAAATAGATCAGTTATGTAAGAGTACGAAGAAAAGCATATCTGTTTCCTAATTTGGAAAATGCTTATCACCATCATTCCCTGCGTATCCCAGCCCTCCCCCGCCCCCACTGCGCCAGAAGGAGCCTTTTCCTGATATAGTTAGGTAAACTATTTAAGCATCACGTAACACAGTGCTTTTCCTGTGCACGAGTCAGCTGAAGATGTGTATCTGAACCTCCTTCTTTCTTTTTTTTTTTAACTGTGGGTGAATTTACCATTTGTTTCTTCACATTCTTACCATTAAAAAAGAAGACAGACAGAATTTAAGCCTTAAAGAGCCAAGCAAAATTATGTCCTCTTCCTGATTCATTTCAGTAACATTCTGGTCAATGCATTGAGAACAGTCAATTCTAAAATGAAATATAGTCAGTGTGTAGCCAATAGCATATTGATACGTAAGGCCCAGATGGAAGGGAGTTTAGATCCCACCTGGCATGCCCCTCGTTTTACAACCATGAGGATACTTAGTCCCGAGGAGCTGCTCGCTTATGAAAGTCACATTAGAGACTCCACAGACCTGGACTGCGCCTGTGCCTCCGTGCCAGGCAGAAAGGCCCCTGGCCTTGCTGAGCCTCGTCTGCCACCTGTGAAATGCCAGAACTGGAACTCTCTTTCAGGTGCCTCCTGCCTCTGGAGCAGAGTCCTGGGGGTTGGTCTGAACACAGTGAAAGGAGGCAGATGGTCTCCCAGGCACAGGAGCGCAGCAACGTGACACCTGATGAAAATGTAACAGCAGAAGGTGAAGGCTGAAAAGCGAAAAGGAGGGATGAGAAACACACTTGATGAGGGCACACCCAGCCATGTCCTGAGGAGGGGGAACCAGCCCTGGGATGTGAGCGTTTTCGGCCGGACAGAGATCCCCCAGCACACACACCTCCTCACCCCTTCTAACAGTCTCTGAGAGGCTGGAGGAAAGCCTGGGGGAGGGGAGCTGGTTACATAACTTGGGCATTTGTGGGGAAGTTTATATAAGATGCTAAAAATACAGTATATGATTGCAGTAATGGTGTTCTAAGTGAAGAGTCCTAATGAGCACAAACTGAGTAGGTTAAATAGAGGTAATGGTAAGTAGATGTCTAAACCCAGTGGCCTGCAATGACTACTGTCTCACCAAGTTTATTGCCCAGTATTAAAATAATGTTATCCTTGGTAGCTCAGTATGTAAAGAATATGCCTGCGGTGCAGGAGACCCGGCTTCGATCGCTGGGTCAGGAAGATCCCCTGAGAGGGAAATGGCAACCCAGTCCAGTATTCTTGCCTAGGAAACCCCATGGACAGAAGGGCCTGGTGGGCTATAGTCTGTGGTCGCAGAGTCAGACATGACTCCATGACTAAACCACCATCCCCATGGGGAACACCATCAAAGGGCTCAAGAGCATCATCCTTAATTCTTTTCTAATATGCTGAAGAACATAGAAATGCTAAGGACATAACCCATATTCTACTTTACTGGTAGTCAAATTGATAAAATGAATGCAGTTCCCAGTATCAAGCTGCTAAATAGAAACAGACATAGGAATAAATGCCACACATTATTTAACAAGTTCTGAGAATTAACCACACACAAATCCCCTGGTATTGTCTATGCTCCTTCCTTCTCCTCTCACCCCTCACCTTAGCACTTACTGTCACCTGAAATTATGTGTAACACATAATATATATATATATATATATCACACATAACACACACACACATATATATATACACACACATAGAGAGAGTGTGTGTGTATGTCTGTCTTCCAAAATTGTAAGCTCCTTGAGAACTGGGATTTCTGCCTGTCTTGTTCACTGATGTGTCTCAAGCACTCAGGGCATTAGATAATAACTGCTGAATGAGTCACACACAAATTAATGCTATCACCTAATACTCTTCACCCTAATCAGAGATAAGAAAACATTACCATTAACACACTAGGACAATTTATATTCTTCATTTCTCATCTTCCATACATCCAATCAGGCCTGCCAGAAAATCCTTCTAGTTCTGCTTTCAGAATATATTCAGACTCTTAACTCCTTCTCTCTGCTCTCTGCTCCCTCTGCTCCCCAACTCCCTGCCACCCCCACCATCACCCTGGTTCAAGCCATCAGCATCTCAACTAAAATAACATCATGGGTTTTGGTACTCTTTAGGTAAGAGAGAAAATTTTGCAGGTGGGAACAGATAAAAAGAAAATTATAACCAACAAAACATATGTATACATAAATCAAGAAAACAAATACCTAACAGTCTAATATAGCAAATAAAGCTTTAATAACTTGAAAATTATAAAGGCATTCTAACTCATTTGGATAGAATCTAGCATTATTACCCACTCCAGTATTCTTGCCTGGAGAATCCTCAGGAGACGGGGGAGGCCTGGTGAGCTTCTGTCTATGGGGTCGCAAAGAGTCGGACACGACTGAGCGACCGATCTGATCTTAGCAGCAGTAGCAAACATTTGGTAGAATCAGCATTATTACTACTACTGTTATTTGGAAATGTTTCTTAAACTCCTGGGTGTATCAGAAAATCTTTGAACATTTGAAAAGATCTGCTGGGATGTGTATATGGGTCCAAAAATTCTTGAGAGTCATCCTCAACTCCTCTCTTTCACTCACACTTCATGAATGGTGGGCCAGAAAATCGTCTGGGTTCTACTTTCAGAATATATCCAGACTCTGACCCCATCTCGCTCCTCCCCTGACACCGCCCTGGTCCCAGCCACCAGCAGCATTCTCGCACCTAGATTCCTGCCACTGGCCTCTGCTCTTGTCATGACACCCTTTCATTGTTATCAGCACCTTATAACACGAACCGTGTGCTCCTCAAAACACAGCAGTTATTTCTCGTTTTAACTCAGAAGAAAATCCAAAGGCCCATCCATGACCCGGAACTTGGTCTGTCCCAGCCTCCAGCAAACCTTTAGACTTTGGATCAAATGGCACCTGTGATGTCTTGCCTAGTCTCCCTATATCTTTTGCCAGTTTTTTAATCTTTAGCTTTTATCACTAATATAACCGTTATGTTTTCTTTCTCTTATTTATTGTCTGTCTCCCCCAAGAGTATGAGTTCTACACAGGAAACTTTATGTAATAAACTGCTTTATTCTCCATTGGATTTTCAATGTCTAGAACACATAAATAGATCCTCAATTTAAAAAAAACTGTTGAATGAAAGGATAAGGAAGGGGCTCTAGTGCTCCACACAGAGGGTGCACAGAGTGAACACGTGTGCTCTGGGGCTCAGCTTCTGCTTGTGATGACTTTGGCTGTTTGTGCCACAGCTAGAAGTCTATGGATATAAGGGTACACAATGCAGAATACGAACCACTATACGAACACGGCTGGATTTAATGATACAGAATGGAACCTCTAATGTGGTTTCTTATGACAGGATCTGAGAAAATAATATTTGAGCTAGAGAAGTAGAAGCAGAGTTGTAGCATCAGCAATACTTAAAAAAAAAAAAAAAAAAAACAATACCCAGTGAATTTACTCCTTGAAAGTTCATGAGTGGACCTTCAATCTGGTAAAGTCCCCAGGCCCATCAAATGCAGAGGAGCTTCTGCTCCCATTTCTTTCCCATGTGGTTTTGCTTCCCTTGTACATTTCTGAAGTTATACAGCGTGACTAGCCTGTCACCTGGTTTAGAGGATAAAGCCATGCGGTGCACTTTTGCTTGACTCATTTTCAGCTCGTATGTGACTTTTTAATAATCTGACATGGGAAATAGATGGGGAAACAGTGGAAACAGTGTCAGACTTTGTTTTTCTGGGCTCCAAAATCACTGTAGATGGTGACTGCAGCCATGAAATTAAAAGACGCTTACTCCTTGGAAGGAAAGTTATGACCAACCTAGATAGCATATTCAAAAGCAGAGACATTACTTTACCAACAAAGGTTCGCCTAGTCAAGGCTATGGTCTTTCCTGTGGTCATGTATGGATGTGAGAGCTGGACTGTGAAGAAGGCTGAGCGCCGAAGAATTGATGCTTTTGAACTGTGGTGTTGGAGAAGACTCTTGAGAGTCCCTTGGACTGCAAGAAGATCCAACCAGTCCATTCTGAAGGAGATCAATCCTGGAATTTCTTTGGAAGGAATGATGCTAAAGCTGAAACTCCATTATTTTGGCCACCTCATGCGAAGAGTTGACTCATTGGAGAAGACTCTGATGCTGGGAGGGACTGAGGGCAGGAGGAGAAGGGGACGACAGAGGATGAGATGGCTGGATGGCATCACTGACTTGATGGGTGTGAGTCTGGGTGACCTCCGGGAGCTGGTGATGGACAGGGAGGCCTGGCGTGCTGCGGTTCATGGGGTCGCGAAGAGTCGGACACGACTGAGCGACTGATCTGATCTGATCTGATTAGATAAATCATAAGGATCTGAGGTTGTAATTCATAAAATAATGAGTGGCTTGGATAAGGTGAATATTTGCAGAATTTCATCTGAAAGACTGGAGTATGTTAGCTATATGGGGCAGGCATTGGATCTGGTGAAGGAGATGGAAGCATATGAGGTAGGAAGACATCTGTGACTAGGTTAGGGCAGTGATCTGTGTCCCAAGCAGTCCACAAGGTCAGTGTCACGAAAGGAAAGATGATGACTTCAGACGATGGATCTTCCTAACCAGGAGGTGAACACATACAGATCAGAGAGTCAAGACAAGGACACAATGGTAGAATGAGCAACCAGTTTAGTTGTTAAGAAAGTTAAGAGAAAAAAAGAGGAGAAGGGAGGCATGCAACACAGGTTGATACGCATCATAGGTGATATTTATTCAATGTCTAGCACATGCTGCAGGTCAGGTTAGTTTAGGTAAATGCAATAGAGAGAAGAATCTCTTTATTTTTTTTTTTTTACCATTGTAACATATCTAGATGAGGAGACAGTCTTTCAAACTTAAATGAGAATGGATGCTCTTTCAAACTTAAGTGAAATAAACAAGATAAAGAACTCTTTCAACTAGCATGGAACACTTGCTCGCTAAGGTTCTTCAGTCGTGTCCGACTCTGTGTGACCCCACAGACGGCAGCCCACCAGGCTCCCCCGTCCCTGGGGTTCTCCAGGCAAGAACACTGCAGTGGGTTGCCATTTCCTTCTCCAGTGCATGAAAGTGAGAAGTGAAAGTAAAGTCGCTCAGTCGTGTCCAACTCTAGCGACCCCATGGACTGCAGCCCACCAGGCTCCTCCATCCATGGGATTTTCCAGGCAAGAACACTGGAGTGGGGTGCCATTAGGGTTGTAAACAAGCTAAAGAATGGGTACGTTAAAATAATACTAAAGGAGGTCAGACTCTTGCTCTTTAGTTCCTAATTTGTGTCTGACTCTTTTGTGACACCATGAACTGTAGCCCGCCAGGTTCCTCTGTCCATGGAATTTCCAGAGAAAGAACACTGAAGTAGGTTGCCATTTCCTCCCCCAGAGGATATTCCCACCTCAGAGATCGAACCTGAGACTCCTGCATTGGCAAGCAGGAGTTGTCAATGGTTCTTTACATTGAGCCACCAGGGAAGCCCAAGTGAGACTCTACAGAAATTTAATTTATTAAAAAAAAAAAAGATGCTTTCCCAGATCCAGCCTTTGAGTTTTCTGTTAGTTACAGGATCCTGGGCTGAATGGTCCAGCAATCTCACCCAGTAGGATAGCTCCCATATTCTTATATCTCTCCTTAATTAATCCCATTGACTCCATTACGAAACCAAATCAAAAACACATGATAATTCTGAATAAAATGCCTTGTAATCAGAAATGTCTTGATCATAGCTCTAAGCAAAACGTGAAACATAAAGTATGTTTCAATATACAAGTGTCAGTGTGATGATCCTTCCGACTGCTAGCTGACTAGCTCATAGGAACTCCCAGGATTCTGGCCACTGAGTTAACCTGTCTGCCTTCTGATGCCCTCTCTCAGGGCCTACCATCTTACTTGGGTTTCTCTTACCCTGGACGTGGGGTATCTTTTCACGGCCGCTCCAGCAAAGCGCAACTGCTGCTTCTCACCTTGGATGTGGGGCAGCTCCTCTCGGCCACCGCCCCTGACCTTGGACGTGGGGTAGCTCCTCTTGGCCGCACTCATGTGTCGTCGCAGCTGCCATCAGAGGGCAGACGGACTGAAACCACAATCACAGACAATGAGCCAATCTGATCACATGGACCACAGCCTTGTCTAACTCAATGAAACTAACCCATGCTGTGTGGGACCACCCAAGACGGACGGGTCATGGTGGAGAAGTCTGACAGAATGTGGTCCACTGGAGAAGGGAATGGCAAACCACTTCAGTATTCTTGCCTTGAGAACCCCATGAACAGTATGAAAAGGCAAAAAGATAGGACACTGAAAGATGAACTCCTCAGGTCAGTAGGTGCCCAATATGCTATTGGAGATCAGTGCAGAAATAACTCCAGAAAGAATGAAGGGCTGGAGCCAAAGCAAAAATAGCACCCAATTGTGGATGGGACTGGTGATAGAAGGTTCGCTGCTGTAAAGAGCAATATTTCATAGGAACCTGGAATGTTAGGTCCATGAATCAAGGCAAATCGGCAGTGGTCAAACAGGAGATGACAAGAGTGAACATGAACATTCTAGGAATCAGCGAACTAAGATGGACTGGAATGGGTGAATTTAACTCAGATGACCATTGTATCTACTACTGTGGGCAGGAATCCCTTAGAAGAAATGGGGTAGCCATCATAGTCAACAAAAGAGTCCAAAATGCAGTACTTGTATGATATCTCAAAAACGACAAAATAATCTGTTTGTTTCCAAGGCAAACCATTCAATATCATGGTAATCCAAGTCTGTAGCCCTGACCAGTAACACTGAAGAAGCTGAACAGTTTTATGAAGACCTACAAGACCTTCTAGAACTAACACCCAAAAAAGATGCCCTTTTCATTATAGGTGACTGGAATGCAAAAGTAGGAAGTCAAGAAACACCTAGAGTAACAGGCAAATTTGGCCTTGGAGTACAGAATGAAGCAGGGCAAATGCTAACAGAGTTCTGCCAAGAGAACGCACTGGTCATAGCAAACACCCTCTTCCAACAACACAAGAGAAGACTCTACACACGGACATCACCAGGTGGTCAACACTGAAATCAGATTGATTATATCCTTTGCAGCCAAAGATGGAGAAGCTCTATACAGTCAGCAAAAGTAAGACCAGGAGTGGACTGTGGCTCAGATCATGAACTCCTTATTGCCAAATTCAGACTTAAATTTAAGAAAGTGAGGAAAACCATTTGACCATTTAGGTATGACCTAAATCAAATCCCTTATGACTATACAGTGGAAGTGAAAAATAGATTTAAGGGACTAGATTTGATAGAGTACCTGATGAACTATAGATGGAGGTTCGTGACATTGTACAGGAGACAGGAATCAAGACCATGCCCAAGAAAAAGAAGTGCAAACAAGCAAAATGGCTGCCTGAGGAGGCCTTACAAATAGCCATGAAAAAAAAAAAAGAAGCGAAAAGCAAGGGAGAAAAGGAAAGATATACCCATTTGAATGCAGAGTTTCAAAGAATAGCAAGGAAAGATAAGAAAGCCTTCCTCAGCGATCAATGCAAAGGAATAGAGGAAAACAATAGAATGGGAAAGGCTAGAGATCTCTTCAAGAAAATTAGAGATACCAAGGGAACATTTCATGCAAAGATGGGCTCAATAAAGGACAGAAATGGTATGGACCTAACAGAGCAGAAGATATTAAGAAGAGGTGGCAAGAATACACAGAACTGTACAAAAAAGATCTTCACGACCCAGATAATCACGAAGGTGTGATCACTCACACTCACCTAGAGCTGGACATCCTGGAGTGTGAAGTAAGGTGGGCCATAGGAAGCATCACTACGAACAAAGCTAGTGGAGGTGATAGAATTCCAGTTGAGCTATTTCAAATCGTAAAAGGTGATGCTGTGAAAGTGCTGCACTCATTATGCCAGCAAATTTGGAAAACAGCAGTGGCGACAGGACTGGAAAAGGTCAGTTTTCATTCCAATCCCAAAGAAAGGCAATGCCAAAGAATGCTCAAACTACCTCACAATTGCACTCATTTCAACGCTAGCAAAGTAATGCTCAAAATTCTCCAAGCCTGGCTTCAGCAATACGTGAACTGCAAACTTTCAAATGTTCAAGCTGGTTTGAGAAAAGGCAGAGGAACCAGAGATCAAATTGCCACCATCTGCTGGATCATCGAAAAAGCAAGAGAGTTCCAGAAAAACACGTATTTCTGCTTTATTGACTATGCCAAAGCCTTTGACTGTATGGATTACAATAAACTGTGGAAAATTCTGAAAGACATGGGAATACCAGACCACCTGACCTGCTTCTTAAGAAATATATATGCAGGTCAGGAAGCAACAGTTAGAGCTGGACATGGAACAACAGACTGGTTCCAAACAGGAAAAAGAGTACGTCAAGGCTATATATTGTCACCCTGCTTATTTAACTTATATGCAGAGTACATCATGAGAAATGCTAGGCTGGAGGAAGCACAAGCTGGAATCAAGATTTCCAGGAGAAATATCAATAGTTCTTCACTTTCATCTTGATACCGCCCTTATGGCAGAAAGTGAAGAACTAAAGAGCCTCTTGATGAAAGTGAAAGAGGAGACTGAAAAAGTTGGCTTAAAGCTCAACATTCAGAAAACAAAGATTGTGGCGTCTGGTCCCATCACTTCATGGGAAATAGATGGGGAAACAGTGTCAGACTTTATTTTGGGGGCTCCAAAATCACTGCAGATGGTGACTGCAGCCATGAAATTAAAAGTGGCTTACTCCTTGGAAGGAAAGTTATGACCAACCTAGACAGCATATTAAAAAGCAGAGACATTACTTTACCACAAAGGTCCATCTAATCAAGGCAGACTAAAAACTACTGGTTTCTCCAGTAGTCATGTATGAATATGAGAGTTGGACTATAAAGAAAGCTGAGTGCCAAGGAATTGATGCTTTTGAACTGTGGTGTTGGAGAAGACTCTTGAGAGTCCCTTGGACTGCAAGGAGATCCAACAAGTCCATCCTAAAGGAGATCAGTCCTGGGTGTTCATTGGAAGGACTGATGTTGAAGCTGAAACTCCAGTACTTTGGCCACCTGATGCGGAGAGCTGACTCACTTGAAAAGCCCCTGATGCTGGGAAAGATTGAGGGCAGGAGGAGAAGGGGATGACAGAGGATGAGATGGCTGGATGGCATCACTGACACAATGGACATGGGTTTGGGTGGACTCCAGGAGTTGGTGATGGACAGGGAGGCCTGGTGTGCTGTGGTTCATGAGGTCGCAAAGAGTCAGACACAACTAAGCGACTGAACTGAACTGAACTGAATTTAACCTGATTTTGACTCTGGTTTCTGTCTGTGAAAATTCAGACCTGAAATCTCTGACTCACATCTCAGGTGACAATACTTCTGATCCAGTGTGAAGAGAACCAAAGATTCCCACAGGCACATTTATGACCAAGATAATGTTGCTATAAGTGCCTTTGGCCTTAGAAGATTTATTAATCCAGATATTACTATACTGCATCAACGTCCCCTATTACATCAACAGAGGTCTAAAAATATTAAGGTCTGTCCCTTAGGCAGGCTTCTTTAGATTGAGATCAAACCTTTCTGACCAGAAGGGGTATTCTGAGTAACTAAACAGCTCCATTTTTGTTTCTCTTAAATTTGATGTAGCCAAGTTATCTGGCCCCAAATATAACTAGATAACTCAAATGCAGTCAGCAAGAGCTGAATTTATGAAGCTTTCATTTATATCTGTTTACATAAGCAACTTGCTTTAACAATGTCTTGGAATTGTTAATATGACAAATCAAAGCTGCTTTGTGTTTCTCTGGGGGTGGAAAATAGAGCCACATAAATACGTAAGAGAAGTTTCCAATTGCCAGGACAGTGTGAGTTAAAAGATATTGCTGCAGGCAGTAATGCCAAAAATCGTTTTACCCGGAGGGTAAGCCACTCGGAGAGTAAGCTCTACCTGGTGGCTCAGATGGTAAAGCGTCTGCCTGCCATGAGGGAGACCCGGGTTCGATCCTTGGGTCGGGAAGATCCTCTGGAGAAGGAAATGTCAACCCACTGCAGTAGTCTTGCCTGGAAAATTCCATGGATGGAGGAGCGTGGCGTGCTACAGTCTATGGGATCGCAAAAGAGTCGGACACAACTGGGGGACTTCACAAGCCACTCGGACACTGTGCACCCATGTGCAAAAGTTTTCTCCAATTCCCAGTATGATGAGGGAGTTTGATATATAATTTCTAAGTTCCCTTCCAGCTCTGAGAGGCTGTAATTTCTGCACAAATACACCCTTGCTTTTTTGATATTTTTCCAGTGGAAAACCAAGTCGTTTTGGTCCATATGTGAAACCTTTTATAATTAAGGCCTCCATTGGGGCTCACCCACAGAGGAGTGGGCCGTGCCCTATGGAGGCGGAGTCGATGCAGGGGCACCATGGTTCCTCCCAGGGCATCGGTGCCATCACAGGGTTTGGGGTGGAGAGTGGGCAGTGGACAGTGTTCCTACCCTGAGAGCAAGGTAGGGGGTGGTTACAGGGGGGTGAGGACAAAGGGCGGTGTGACGGCGCTAGGTCACAATGGTCCAGAGGGTTAAAGGTGGCCCCCCCGGGGTGTTTTAGGTGGGGGCTTGAGGAAGGCAAGCAATTGAGCATCTCGGCCCAGGTTCAGGAATGAGAGGGTGAACGGGCCTCTCTATGAGGCCGGGGGCAGGGTGGGGCGCCCCTCCTGAACACGCCACCATGTCTCTCTCTGTGCCCTTGGATGTGCGCGGTTTGGATCCAGACCCCTGGCTCATACCCAGCTGGCTGAAAGGGCCGAAGGGTGGGTAATCAGCGCCCTCATCCCTTCCAAGTTGCCCCTGCCAGGGTGCTCTGGAGCAAAGGGAGGCCCTGCACTCAGCCACCTGACCGCCAGGCCTGCTGAACACCCGGCAGCCTGTGATATGCGGAGCCATGCAGAGCTATATTGAAAACAGATGGCCATGAACTGTGCAACCAGGTTACCATATTACCCAGGGGGAAAGCTGCATGCGGTAAGCGTGGTTACCACCTGCACAGAAAGCTACGCTGCACAAGGGAGGGTGTGCTAATTCAAGTACACACTGATCTTTAAGGGCGGCTCTAACCAGACCAGCAAGAGAAGTGATCAACAGACACGCCATATGCAAATGCTGACTGGGAGCCTCCTATCCACCAGTGCCAGCCTTGCAAAACCTGGTGCTATGCTGCTGGCCTGACCAGTTGTGAGGAGCATGCCAGGTGTGGTGAGACACCCAGGAAGCGGTGGGGCCCTATGAAGACCTTGGAGCTAACCAGGCAGCTTCTGCTGAAGTGTGTAAAGATACCCATCTACAGTCAGAACAAACAACAGCCCCACCTGAAACTTGGCACTGGCCACTCTTTTCCCCTTCAGCTGTGTCCCCGTCAGTTCTGAGAGATCACTCTACTCACCAGAAAAACCTTGTTTAGCCCCCAGGACCATCAATGGAGCCTTACACTTGTACCCAGGCCATCCCAGCTGAGGAACACAAGTGACTTACCTGTGTCTGAAGCCCAGCCCAGTAGCCATGGAGCTCCAAGGAGAAGGAGACAGCCCCCAGGTCTGCAGCAGCTGCCTTCCCATGGTGTCTGGGGCCACCTCCTCTATTAACACTGAAGGTGAAGGAGTGCAGGATGCCGCCTGCACATCCTGTGTTCACAGAAGCACACCATCTCTCCCGGTCACAACAGCTGTGTGCCTAACAAAGGAGCAGTGGTGTTAATGGCATCAAACCCAAGGTGTCAGAGGGGAGCCGGTGGAGGTCATCCCTTTATTCTTATTTGTCAGGTAGTTACCTTCGTAAAATATACAGTGTACACCAGTGTTACAGGGCTTTGTACAGTTGTCGAAAATATAGACATTAATAATATAAATATAAGTAAGTGTGCCATAAAATATGTAAGAAAAGAAAATTGTTTTTCAACAGTGAGTGGGAGAGAGGTCATGAAGCGATGGCTACATAAGAAAATTACAGGACTTCCCTGGTGTATCCAGTGGCTAAGACTCCATGCTCCCAATGCAGGGGGTCTGGTTTTGATCCTTGATAGGGGAACTAGATCCCATATGCCACAAGTAAGAGTTCACGTGCCACAACTAAAGATCTGCATGCTTCAATTAAGACCCGGTACAGCAAAAACAAAAAACCCTAAAAACATAACTACATGTGATCCAGCAATTCCATTCCTGAGCATTTATCTGAAGAAAATGAAAATACCATTAGAAAAGATACATGCACCCACCAATGTTCAAAGAAGAAGTATTTACAATAGCCAACATATGGAAACAAGCTAAGTGTTCATCAGCAAATGAAAGGATATGGAAGAAGTGGTATCTATATACACAATGGAATATTACTCAGCCATAAAAAGAATGAAATCTTACCATTTGCAAGAGCATGGATGGACCCAGACCTTTGTAAAATAAGTCAGACAAAGAAAAGACACTTATATGTGGAATCTAAACATAAAACAAATGAATAAAACAAAATAGAAACAGGCTCACAGATACACAGAACAAACTAGTTGTTTGAGAGGAGAGAGGGATTAGAGGAGGAAAGAGGTAATATAGGAGATTAAGATGTGCAAACTATTGGGTATAAAAGAAATAAGTTACATGGATGTAATGTACAACACAGGGAACATATCAAACATTTTATAATAACTTTAAATGGAGTATAATCTATAAAAATATCAAATCACTAAGTTGTACACCCAGAACTAATATAATATTGTAGGAGATGGTGATGGACAAGGAGGCCTAGTGTGCTGGGATTCACGGGGTTGCAAAGAGTCGGACACGACTGAGTGACTGAACTGAACTGAACTGAAATGAAATCAATTATATCTCAATAAATAAAGAAGACGGTGTGATGTTACACAGTAGCATAATCCCAGCAAGTAGCAGAGAGGAGGTCTTTAACCTCCTGAAGGCAGCATTGTGTTTGGGTGACTGCCTTTGCTCATGTTAGGGACAAAGTACTTTCAAGTATTTCCCTAAGTGAACCACACAACCTAGCTTGCTGCTGCTGCTGCTAAGTCGCTTCAGTCGTGTCCGACTCTGTGCGATCCCATAGATGGCAGCCCACCAGGCTCCGCCATCCCTGAGATTCTCCAGGCAAGAACATTGGAGTGGGTTGCCATTTCCTTCTCCAATGTGTGAAAGTGAAAAGTGAAAATGAAGTCAGTCATGTCCGACTCTTCGCGAACCCATGGACTGCAGCCTACCAGGCTCCTCCGTCCATGGGATTTTCTAGGCAAGAGTACTGGAGTGGGGTGCCATTGCCTTCTCTGCAACCTAGCTTGCTGCTGCTGCTGCTAAGTCGCTTCAGTCGTGTCCGACTCTGTGCAACCCCATAGACGGCAGCCCACCAGGCTCCCCCATCCCGGGATTCTCCAGGCAAGAACACTGGAGTGGGTGCAACCTAGCTTATACATCATCAAATGCAACTGGGTATTCCACTGTCAAAGTAGATGCCACTTACTAGCTACTATGTGACACAGGCATGTCCATTGTCTCCTTTCCCTTAACAGTTTTTGAGACAGGTACCATTATCCACATTTTACCGGAGACAAAACTGCATTGAGTAACTTTCAAAGTTGCACAGTTAATAAGAGGTAGAGCCTAGATTCAAACCCAGAGCCAAAGTTCTTAATAGCAACCAGGATGTATCTGGGCATTTTGGGGGAAGAAACTAGAGAAGGGGGCTACTCTGGACAAGAAAGAGATAAATCACAGCTTTCATACGAACACAAACAACTTTGTTTTAGAGGTAAAGAAAACAAACATACACCATTAGTGTCTAGGTAGAACACAAAGGATCCCTGCAATAGGAAGTGACGTCCAGTTAAAGATGAAATAAATGCATAGATTCAAAGCTATGGTTCCAGTAGTCACGTATGAATGTGACAGCTGGACCATAAAGAAGACTGAGCGCCAAAGAATTGATGCTTTTGAAATGTGGTGCTGGAGAAAACTCTTGAGAGTCCCTTGGACAGCAAGGAGATCAAACCAGTCAATCATAAAGGAAATCAACCCTGAATATTCATGGGAAGGATTGATGCTGAAACTCAAGTTCCAATACTTTGGCCACCTGATGTGAAGAGCTGACTCATTGGAAAAGACCCTGATGAAGATTGAAGGCGGGAAGAGAAGGGGACGACAAGAAGACAAGATGGTTGGATGGCATTATCGACTCAATGGACATGAGTTTGAGCAAACTCCAGGAGATAGTGAAGGACAACGAAGCCTGGAGTGCTGCAGTCCATGAGGTTGAAAAGAGTTCTCCACGAATGAGCGACTGAATGACAACCACATCGTGTATTTTGATGCCACTCTCCAAGGAGCTTGCACCTTATTGTGCAAACTTATTGAAACAAGATGTTGTGTTGTATATAAAGCACAATCCAACAGATGCATGCTCTGAAGGGAATGACTATTAGCCAGTGATGCACTGGTTATGAGTTTATCTCTCCTTTCCTTACATAAGCATGTTTATGCAACATCAATACGCAGAGCAATAGCCAAACTATGCTGTGATAACTGATGAGAACAGAGAAGTTCTGCCCAGCTCAGCACTTCCGGACAGTGCTGTCTTATGAAGAAGGTATCTCATAGTAAGAGATGCTCACCTTGAGAGCATACTTCCTCGAGATGCATAGTCGGTTCATTTATTTTTACCGCTTCTTTTGGATTGATGGTAGTCTTGTCTTTAATTTCTATTTATGATTATGTTTTTCTAATTACTTAATTAACTGTATTTATTTTTGGCTGCACTGGGTCTTTGTGGGTGTGTGTGGACTTTCTCTAGTTGCAGTGCACAGGCTTTTCTTCGTGGTAGCTTCTCCTGTTGCCTAGAGCATGGGCTCTAAGGCACTTGGGCTTAGTTGCCCCAAGGCGTCTGGAATCCTCCCAGATCAGGGATCTAACCTCTGTCCCCTGCATTGACAGATGGAGTCTTAACCACTGGACCACTAGGGAAGTCCTATGGTTAGGTTTTGATTTAAGGAACTATAAATTTGTCAAAGCTTAAAAAACTGACCTAGCTGAATACCTGGTCACCTTCCTAAAGGTCTCTTGAAAGAATTCTTTGTTGGGAAGTATTTTAGACATAACGATTTATAATGGTATTTATGGAGCTTAATGTTAGGTCTGAAGGATTCACTTGTAAATTATGTAGATTTGAGTTACATTCATGCTAATTGTGTTAGTTCAGAAAAGTGTTTATATAGACATTAAATCACTGTGTTTTGGGAGACACTGTTCCACTCGACCTGCCTGTGGTTAGACCTGATTACTTCAGTCTTCCTCACCACTTCAGCTCTTATTTTAATTAGTGGTTATGAGCACCTCATAAGTATATAATTATCTGTACATATCTGCTCTACACCCTCTAATTTGCTTTGAGTCTTTTTTTTATTGCATTGAAAGTTTTCTTTTTAGTGTGTGTGTGTGTACATATATACACATATATATATATATATATATATATATATATATGTCTTCCTCCTCCCCAAGCCTCAAAACTCCTAGCAAAATATTGTGAACATACAACAGGATTTTGTCTGACAGTAGAGTTTCAAGTCAATTAGCGAGTTTCGAGTCTTGCAGCTTTGGAGATGTCTCAAAGGAATCGAGCCTAAATGATTCCTCCCAGATACCAGTCATCTCTTGGGTGGTTTCTTGTCTTTCAATTACTTGTTTATGTAATCAAATGGCCATGGGCTCCTCTGAGAGCCCGTGTTAGAAGGAAATTCAACATCTAAACGAGCATTCATCTGTAAAGGATCCTACTGTGTCTAGAGGCTAAGAGAGTTTAAATGCACATCTATTTCTATGTTATTCACTTTCTTTCTTATTCACTTTTTTCCAGGCTTTTCCCTCAGATATATCAGTAATACCTCATTTCCGCAAGCCTATGTCTACAAGTATTTTTACAGCTCTTTTGCCTCCATCACTTACCTTCTTTGTGAAAACCAAATATTTTCCACTCTGAACTTCTCTACTGGTTCAACTGGGACAGTGATTATTTTCCACAGCAAAGCAGTCTTCACTTTACAAATGAGACCAAAGACCTCTCATCTCTTCTTTGTATAAATATTAATTGAGCCCATTTTGCAGGATGAAAAGAGTTGTGTGGTTGGATGGTGGTGATGATACTACAATAATGGGCATGTACTTAATGTCACTGCACTGTACACTGAAAAGTGGTGAAGATGGTAACGGTTATGTTAGGTGTAGTTTGCCATGACTGTAAAGCGTCTGTTCTTGTGCATTCCTGCACTGTGCTCCATGCTGCGGCCATGACACTGAGTGACACAGATACTATCGCTGCCCACACGTCCCTGTCTAGTGGGACAGTCTGGTCTACTGACCAGGTCGTGCTTCCAGTGTGGCACAGTGCTGTGCAAGGTGTGCGAGCCACGTCACTGTAACTGAAAACCTGGCAGTGGGCACCTAACTTACCTACAGAGACTCTGAGAAAGACTAACACTGAGAGGTGATGTTAACATGAGATGGGTCTGGTTATTTCAAGCTGGCAGAGAAGAGTTTCAGCACTGAGGGATCGGCCAAAGCAAAGGGTACGAGGTCAGGAATAGGAAGGAAGACCTGGCGTGGCTGAGGAAATTCATGGGAATAAAGTACAGAAGGACAACAAGTTGGAGAGGAGCCAGCATCCGGATCATTCAGGTAAAAAAAGATTTGGATTTTACTTCAGGTAAAAGGAAAGCCACTGAGAAGTTTTAAGCAGGGAACTGGCCTGGTCTTATTAATATTTTAAACAGAACACTCTGACTGCAGCATAGAGGCTGGGTTGAAGAGGGAAGAGTTGAAGCAGAGAGGATAAACAAGAAACTTTTGAGAATAAAAATATAGTTTAATTTAAAAATGCAATGGAAGGGACTTCGCTGGTGGTCCAGCAGCTAAGACTCCATACTCCCAATGCAGGGGGCCCAGGTTTAATCCCTGATCAGAGAACCAGATTCTGCATGGTGCACCTAGGGATCCCACGTGCCACGATGAACACTCGGTGCAGCCAAATAAATAAATAAATATAGATATTTTTTAAAATCACAATGGGAATTATATTTTTAGAGGTTACCTGAAAGGTAATGCAAATACATAAATGCAAAATACATCTATCAGTATTGGTTTGCTTTGCTGTAAGAATCTAAACTTTTTCTTTGACCTCCCCTTTTTTTCCTCTGTCAATACACTTTAATTTGCTTTTCCTTGTATTGTTCCTGAATATATAGTGAATGATTTTTGACCAATGAGAGAATTAAAATAAAGCTATCTGTAACCTATCCCACATGTTAAAGCTCAATATTCAGAAAACAAAGATCATGGCATCCAGTCCCATCACTTCATAGCAAATAGATGGAGAAACAGTTGAAACAGTGGCAGACTTTATTTTGGGGGGCTCCAAAATCACTGCAGATGGTGGTTGCAGCCATGAAAAAGACTCTTACTCCATGGGAGAAAAGTTATGATAATATGCAACCTAGATAGCATATTAAAAAGCAGAGACATTACTTTGCCAACAAAGGTCCATCTAGTCAAGGCTATGGTTTTTCCAGTGGTCATATATGGATGTGAGAGTTTGACTGTGAAGAAAGCTAAGCGCTAAAGAATTGATGCTTTTGAACTGTGGTGTTGGAGAAGACTCTTGAGAGTCCCTTGGACTGCAAGGAGATCCAACCAGTCCATCCTAAAGGAGATCAGTCCTGGGTGTTCATTGGAAGGACTGATGCTGAAGCTGAAACTCCAATACTTTGGCCACCTGATGCAAAGAACTGACTCACTGGAAAAGATCCTGATGCTGGAAAAGATTGAGGGCAGGAGGAGAAGGGGACGATGGGATGAGATGGTTGGATGGCATCACTGACTCAATGGACATGAGTTTGAGTAAATTCCAGGAGTTGGTGATGGACAGGGAGGCCTGGAGTGCTGCAGTCCATGGGGTCACAAAGAATCTGACACGACTGAGTGACTGAACTGAACTGAACCTGTCCTACATCACTCGTATGTAATGTATTACCATTGTGATTATTTAAATATTGGATGAAAAAGACAGCGTAAGCAACATTTCACTGGCTGAAAAGATGTCCAAAATTATTGACTGCGGTCTGACCCTCAGAGGTTGGTATTGTCTTTCCCCTCCTTCATACATGAACCATCTTGATTCTTCCCTGGCTGATAGACTCTTCTGGAGTCCAAAAAGAAGGGACCTGGAGAAGAAGCGCATCTTTGGAGTGGGCCACATACTTCAAGAGGTGTCTGTTTCCGCACTAAAGAATTAAAAAGCTTGAATCACCCAAAACCAAGGACTGGCAGAAAACACACACAGAATGAGGGCAGATTTCCCATCGCCAAGAGTGAAGATAAAGTTGCCCTGATAACAATGTCACAAGGCATTCCTGGCAACACTGGGTCCTCAGTCTTCATCTCATGAAGCAGAAAGATATAAGAACATACTTCGTAACTGTGCCTACTGCATGACTCAAAACCCTCACGGACTGTTCAAACCAGAGAACAGGACTCTGTGTCCCTACCCTCGGGGTGGTGATCTCAGCACCACCATCTCACTGGCAAACTTCCCACGCTCTTCTCTGTGGCTCACCAGCCCCATCCGCCTCTCCACATTGCTCTATGTCTGTCTGGATCCAGTTACTCTCAGAAAATAACTGAGAACAAAGTGTAGATGGAGGGAAGTGTTTACCGATTCAAAGATATTAACTGCTAAAACAAAAAAATTTCCCATAACCGTTCAGTTAACGTAATGGCTTTCTCTTCCCTCACACAACAGTCTATACTAAGTTGGAAGATGGTGATGAGGGGATGGGGTTGGATCTGCTGCACACGGTCACTGGGGAATCCAAGCTACCAGAAGCCCTACCGTCGTACACAGGTGGCTTCTTGGGGAGGGAGTGGGAAATGGAAAGTTATTGTTCAATAGGTATAAAGTTCGGAGAAGGCAATGGCACCCCACTCCAGTACTCTTGCCTGGAAAATCCCATGGATGGAGGAGCCTGGTGGGCTGCTGTCCATGGGGTTGCTAAGAGTTGGACACGACTGAGTGACCTCACTTTCACTTTCATGATTGGAGAAGGAAATGGCAACCCACTCCAGTGTTCTTGCCTGGAGAATCCCACGGACAGAGGAGCCTAGTGGGCTGCCGTCTATGGGGTCGCGCAGAGTCAGACACGACTGACGCGACTTAGCAGCAGCAGGTATAAAATTACGGTCATACCAGAGGAGTTCTAGAGCTTTGTAGTATACATAGTGCCCCTCCTTAGCAATATGGTATTGTGCACTTGAAAGACCACATGGGCTTTTCTTTCCAACGACTGAAGCAACTTAGCACAAGGATGACATATATTTCAGATTATTTTTCATTATAGGTTATTACAAGGTATCGAATATAGTTTCCTGGACTATATGGTAAGTCCATGTTGTTTATGTATAGTAGTGTGCATCTGATACTCCCATACTCCTAATTTATCCCTTCCCCCTCCCTTTCCCCACTGGTAAACATAAATTCGTTTTCTACATCTGTGAGTCTCTTTTGTATATAGATTAATTTGTATTGTTTTTAGATTCCACATCTAAGTGATATCATGTAACATTTGTCTTTTTCTGTCTGACTTGTCTTGCTTTGGATTATTCTTTCAGATAAGAATGTATGAAACAGACATTTGCAGCTCTAATGAAGTGAAAATGAAAATTGCTCAGTCGTGACCGACTCTTTGTGACACATGGATGTAGCCCACCAGGCTCCTCTGTCCATGGGATTCTCCAGGCAAGAATACTGGAGTGGCTAGCCATTCTCTTCTCCAGGGGATTTTCCTGACCCAAGGATTGAACTCGCATTTCCTGCATTGCATGCAGAATCTATTGTAACCTTATTACTCTTAATTGCAGCCATGAAATTAAAAGATGCTTACTCCTTGGAAGGAAAGTTATGACCAACCTAGATAGCATATTAAAAAGCAGAGATGTTACTTTGCCAACAAAGGTCCGTGTAGTCAAGGCTATGGTTTTTCCAGTAGTCATGTATGGATGTGAGAGTTGGATTATAAAGAAAGCTGAGTGCAGAAGAATTGATGCTTTTGAACTGTGGTGTTGGAGAAGACTCTTGAGAGTCCCTTGGACTGCAAGGAGATCCAACCAGTCCATCCTAAAGGAGATCAGTCCTGGGTGTTCATTGGAAGGACTAATGTTGAAGCTGAAACTCCAATACTTTGGCCACCTGATGTGAAGAGCTGACTCATTGGAAAAGACCCTGATGCTGGGAAAGATTGAGAGCAGGAGAAGAAGGGGACGATAGAGGATGAGACGGTTGGACGGCATCACCAACTCGATGGGCATGGGTTTGGGTGGACTCTGGGAGTTGGTGATGGACAGGGAGGCCTGCTGTGCTACAGTTCATGGGGTCACAAAGAGTTGGATAAGACTGAGCAACTGAACTGTACCAAACTACTCTTAATATCTTTTGACTCACTGGAATTGGCGATAATGTAAGATCTACAAACTCAAAACAGACTTTTAGTTACTGATGCTTATCAGACACCTGTATTTTAATACCATGACTAAAATGAAGGAGAAAAAGGGGAATTCCCAGCACTCAGATGAAACTTCAGTGCTTCAAAAAACAAACTTTGATTCTTTTGGTTTTTTTTTTTTTTGTAATAATTTTAAACCACTTTTATTTATGCTGTTGTTAAGTCTCTTTGCCTAAACCTACTGAATCAGAAGTCTTGTCTCAGCAGGCCCTCCAGGTGATTCTGAAGAATACTAACATCAGAGAACCACTGCCTTAGAGACTAGCTGAGTGAGGATCCTTGGAACGCTGGTGTTCTACTTTTGATTGTCACAATGCCAGCTGATTCTGACTTTTAAGTATTTTCTGATTAAATGGCTTTATATTCACTGTGCCAATACTAAAAATCATATGTTTGGGAACTATTCTTCCAGATTCAATCCAAATGTCAAAAGAACTCCGAACAGATTAAATCATTACATTCTTCTTCAAACAATGCATGCAAAACGCCAGCCTAAGAAATGTACAAAAGTTGTAAATCAGCTATATTCCAATATAAAATATTTTTTTAATAAATAAGGAAAAAAAGAGAAATGTACAAAAGTGAAGTGTCCTGGTTGTGACTAAAGGGTGATGGTGGTGGACCTATAGAACCTTACTTGTTGACCTTCCCAAGCCCTAAATCTGTCCCTCCTCTAGCCCTACAATGTCCCTGGAGTCACCTCTGTGGAGTTTCTATAGGAAATCCTTTTTAAAAATTTTTATTGGAGTACAGTTGATTTACAATGTTCTGTTAGCCTCAGGTGTACAGCAAAGTGAGTCTGTTATAAATATATCTAGTCTTTTATTATTATTATTTTCCCATATAAGCCATCACAGAATACTGAGTAGAATCTCATGTGCTACACAGCAGGTTCTTATTAGTTATCTATTCTATTAATATATATTGCTTGCTTGTTCAGTCACTTCAGTCATGTCCAACTCTTTGAGACACTATGGACTTAGCCCACCAGGCTCCTCTGTCCATGGGATTCTCCAGGCAAAAATACTGGAGTAGATTGCCATTCTCTTCTCCAGGGATCTTCCCTACCCAGGGATCTAACACATGTCTCTTATGTCTCCTGCATTGGCAGGCTGCTTCTTTACCACTAATGCCACCTGGGAAGCCCTTATTCATATACATAGTATTGTGCATCTGTCAATCCTAATCTCTCAAATTACTGCCGCCCTCCACCCCTTATTCCCTCGTAACCATAAGCTAATCCTCCACATCTGTGACTCTACTCTTGTTTTGTAAATAGATTCATTTGCACCATTTTTTAAAAGATTCCATATAAAAGTGGTATCTTATGATACGTGTCTTCTGTCTGACTTAACTTCACTCAGTCTGTCAATCTCTAGGTCTACCCACATCGCTATAAATGGCGTTCTTCTTCTTCTTCTTCTTTTTTTTTTTTTTGGCTGAGCACAGGATACACTTTGAAAATCATTTGTTCATAGACTAGTCATCTGGCCCTTCGTTACATACTGCCTTGGCCTTGTATCCAAGCGTCTCGCGCTCAATCGTCTCCTAGAACCATTGACAGGACTCAGGGAAGCTCTTTATTACATTTGTCAGTTTCTTTTAAAGGCTAAGACTCAGGAACAGACGGATAGAAGATATTCAAAGGGCAAAGTGTGAGGATGAGGGAGGGGGTGTGGGGCCTTGCCCTCTCTCAGTTTGCTGCCCTCACTGAACCAAGACGCATCGCCCACCGGGAAGTTCTCTGAACCCTGTGGTTTAGGGGTTTTTAGGCAGATTCCATTCTGTAGGATTAGATCAGTGAACTCAGTGTCAGTGAACTCAATGTCCAGCCCCTCTCTTCTCTTTAGGGCTGAGAGTTCCAACTCTCCAATCATACAACCTGTTCCTCTGGCAACCAGCCCCCGTCCTGAAGCTACCAAGGGATCCACCAAGAGTCACTTCAGTGGCATAAACTCAAGTATGGTTGAAAGAGGTTTGTGCTAAATAACAGAAGACACTCCTATCACTTCTACCCGTCAGGATATTCCAAGGGGTTTAGAAGATCTGTGTCAGGAAACATTGACAAAGACCTAATACATAGTTCTTAAAGGATCACACTTCTTATACTTCCCTTTTGCGTTATTTTATCATTGCCTTTTGTTCATTTAATTTTTGCATGGACTCAATTTCTGAGTCCTTTCATGAATAAAGCAGAAGAAAAGATCGTGAAGCACTAAATGTAAAGGGCACACAGAGCAGACATACAATCAAAACCAATATAGCCAATAAGATAGCCGGGTAACTAAAGGCATGGGCTCCGTGTGCAGTGTATTTCTTGTATTTTTCATAGTTCTTGTATTCTTTCATGTCAACAATGGAAGAAGGAATACAACCGGCACATGGAAGACACAGCCCAGCAAGGTGGCAATGAGAGTCAGCAGCTATTCACATGGTTTTTCACTTAAAAAAAAAAAAAATCATATAGGACCTTTATTTTTTCTCCAATGAACCCTATATTTAGGAAGATTTTATTCACTAGACCAACTTACTAAGTAATAAATTATTTCTCCAAATTTTTATCATGTAGATATAGGTCATACATTCTCAATTAGGGCAAAAAAATGGTTTCTATGGAGTGGCTAAAAATATCTTACTCTCCTTATATATAAAGCACAGATATATATAGACACATAGATATACACG
Source organism: Tragelaphus eurycerus (assembly GCA_935064755.1). Lineage (NCBI taxonomy): Eukaryota > Metazoa > Chordata > Mammalia > Artiodactyla > Bovidae > Tragelaphus > Tragelaphus eurycerus. Next base: position 261,709 of record CAKXYN010000034.1, on the reverse strand, counting down.
GTGCAGAAAAACATCTGTAATATATCTATGGTATTAAAGTGTCACAGGAGGGTTATTAGGAACAAAAATACATCTAAAAAGATTCCTCAGGGGATAATAATGGGAAAAAAAGGTAATGATGCACACATATAGGGCTTCCCAGGTGGCACTGATTGTAAAAGAATCCACTTGAGATTCAGGGAGACTTGGGGTTGATCCCTGGGTCAGGAAGATCCCCTGGGATCCCCTGGGAGAAGGAACTGGCAACCCACTCCAGTATTGTTACCTGGGAAATTCCATGGGCAGAGGAGCCTGGCAGGCTACAGTCCATGGGGCCGCAAAAAGTTGTACACGACTGAGCAGCTGAGCACAGGCACTCATATAAATGACTTCCAATCAGAAGATTTGATCTGTGAGACTTACCTGTATTATCACACTCTTTTGGAATTCCAGTAAAAAGTAATGGAATTCCAGTCAAAAGTAAGTACATGTCAGGACTTCCCTGGTGGTTTAATGGCTAAGACTCAGTGCTCCCAATGCTGCAAGTCTGGGCTCAGTCATTGGTTGGGGAAGTCGGTCCCACATACTGCAGCTAAAGATCTCGTAAGTCCCAATGGAGAGGGAAGATCCCATGTGCTGCAACCAAGACCCGGTGCAGCCAAATAAATAAATAATAAAGGAGAATAGCAGGCAAAAATGGGGGTAGGGGGTCACAAAATCACATCACTAAGTAAAGCAGGAAGCCTGTGAAGGGTTTGAAGAGAGGAGTTCATGATGTGATTTTCACCTTCAGAGGTTGGCTGTCTTGCAGAGAACAGATCTTGGTTTGGTAAGCCTGAAAGAGACCAAACCAACTGGAAGACTACTGCAGGGGTCCAAGCAAGAAACAGTGGAGGCTGGACTAGGATATTCTGATTTGGGATATGTTTTTACAATATGTTTTTTTTTTTTTAAAAAAAAAAAAAAAAATCCAAAACAGCTCAATATCCCCATAATAAAAGTTTTAAAATTGGGAACTGCAGTATTATCCCAAAGTTCTAGGTCCTGGGGGGGAATCTTTGGTAATTCTTCAGGTTGGCAAAAAATAAATCGGCAAATCTCACATCTTCTTTCATAGGAAAATTTTGTTTGTAGCTGGACTGAATTACTCTTTGCACAAAGAGTGGCTCTTATTAAAAGACAAGCTTCATATATTTTACACATGTATGTGTGCTCAGTCACTCAGTCACGTTGACTCTTTGCGACCCCATGGACTGGAGCCCACCAGGCTCCTCTGTCCATGGCATTTTCGAGGCAAGAATACTGGAGTGGGCTGCCATTTCTTTCTCCAAGGGATCTTCTTGACCCACGGATTGAACCCGTGTCTCCTGCATCTCCTGCGTTGGCAGGTGGATTCTTCACCACTGTGCCACCTGAGAAGCTCATTTTGTTACATGAATGTTCATTTATTTTGGAAGCTGTCAGTATTTCCTTAACTGCAAGTAATCTAAGTTGATGTAACATGCTATTGTTGTTGTTGTTGTTAAGTCGTTTCAGTCATGTCCGACTCTCTGCGACCCCATAGACGGAAGCTCACCAGGCTCCCCCATCCCTGGGATTCTCCAGGCAAGAACACTGGAGTGGGTTGCCATTTCCTTCTCCAATGCATGAAAGTGAAAAGTGAAAGTGAAGTCGCTCAGTCGTGTCCGACTCTTAGCGACCCCATGGACTGGAGCCTACCAGGCTCCTCCGTCCATGGGATTTTCCAGGCAAGAGTACTGGGGTGGGGTGCCATTGCCCTGTAGCTATTGAAGTGCATTTGTATTTCCAGAGGTCAGAAAGTACACAATAAGTATTAATGAATCTTTCTAGGCAATTTTTTAACTTCTGGCATTGATCAACTGTTACACTCACTGTGGTGAAACTTTCTTCCAGATAAAATTCAAGTTTGGCTCTGAAGTCTGTTTTCCAATCCTATTAATCAATTTTGCAAGCTGCCTCAAGTTCCTTTTGGTGAAAGACTGTCATAAATAAGTAAAAATAATCATTGGTTAGTCCAGAAGTGGGGAAGTACAAGCTAGTATTACATGCAAGGCGTCAGGGTTGGGACATATTCTGCATATGGGAAAGACCGTTTCTTCTCTGTGGTTACATGGGTCATACACTTGTTTATCATCCTATCCTCACTGCTGCGGCTGCTAAGTCACTTCAGTCGTGTCCGACTCTGTGCAACCCCGTAGACGGCAGCCCACCAGGCTCTGCTGTCCCTGGGGTTCTCCAGGCAAGAGCACTGGAGTGGGTTGCCATTGTCTTCTCCTCATCCTCTCCTCAGGCTAATACAAAAGGCTGTAAGGAGCATATAATCCAAGAGTCTGCTATCAAAACAAGTCCATCTCATGAAATGTGAGCTTCCACTTCATTTTAGCAATGACTTGAGATCATTTGTGAGGGGTTATAAAGCATGTTTTCAGAATGGGCCTGTATTTCTTACAAAGAATAGAATTTATAGGGGAAAACCAATAAGACTTTTAAAATAGAGACTTAAACTGGCTTATTCATTTCTGGAGTGAGAGTAAATTATATTGCTAAGTCATATGTGGGTTTTTCCCAGGTGGCTCAGCAATAAAGAATTCACCTGCCAATGCAGGAGACATGGGTTTGATTCCTGGGTCAGAAAAATCCCTTGGAGTAGGAAATGGCAACTCCTCCAGTATTCTTGCCGGGGAAATCCCATGGACAGAGGAGCCTTGCGGGCTACAGTCCAAAGGGTCAACAAGAGTTGGACACAACCGAACAACTGAGAAAAGTATTCACAATATCCCTATATTTGTAGACCCCAGAGAACTCGAGACACCCAAATTTTTGGTGTTTAGGAAGTCAGTTCTGATCTATACCGGCCAAGACCAGGAGCCCATTTACAATATTTGAAAACTTTAATGGAAGTTCTAACTAAGTTTGCAGTTCTAGAGATGAAATTTTACAGGAAAAGTAGTTTGAAAGTCAGCAAGAGCCTACAAATGTTAAGGGGTCTTCTCTTTAATTTTTGCTCTTAAGACTAACTTTTTGTAGTTGTTTAGGTACTTATATGAAAAGAGAATGTATTTTGTTAGAGAAAAACGAAAATTTAATTTATAGCTAATTTCTCTCAATCGTCTTTTTCTACAAGACCTTACTCCAAGGATATTCAGAGAAATAACATTCCAGTTCTAGAAACAGTTACCAGAGTCACACACACTACAGAGACAACATATTTCCTCTCTGGGTTGCATGTTTTAGCATTCTAAACTGTCTTCTTTCCAACACAGCTGGGCACTAAATTTCTTTCTCAGAAGGTGACTAAAGCAGTTTGGGGATCATGGTAATGTTGTATCACTGTTATTTCTGGATTTTCTGGCTGTCCTTTGGTTACATAAGAGAGTGCCTCATGTTTTTGCGGAAATGTACACTCAAATGGGCATAGTTAATGTGGTGGCATGACTCGGATTTACTCAAATGGCTCTGGGGAAAAATAAAAACAACAGAAAGAGAAAGATAGATCAAATGTACAATGTTAATAACTGGGTGATGAAATGAGGAAGGTTTTTTTGCATTATTCTTGCAACTTTTCTGTAAGCTTGAAACTATTTCAAAATAAAAAGTAAAAAACTTTCAAAGGGCACAGTTTGAAGAGCCTCCAACTGGCCAAAGTTTGCACTATGTGAAGCTCAAAAAAAAAAAAGACTGTAATTTTAATCTGATGAGTAAATAAGAATCTATGAGTCCACAATGATATTTAACAAAGGCTGAAAGAAAACAAGAGGAAGGAAGGGAGAAAACAAGAAAGAGAAAAAGAAGTGGCAGTTACTATTATTCCAAAAGTTTAATTTGAATTTTTTTAGAGGAAAAAATTAAGCATTTACTCTGCCATCAGTGCCAACAATCAATAAACAGTGTGTCCTAAAAAGGTTGATGTTTGACAGAAAACAACAACATTCTGTAAAGCAGTTATCCTTCAATTAAAAAATAAATAAATTATAAAAGAAATATGAGAATTTTATGTGAGCCAAGCCAAGGAGTATAGCCCGGGTGACATGGACTCAAGAACCACTTGAACTGTGTTCTGCTATACTACAAAACTGGGCAGGGGGCGAGGGAGGGTGGGCTTATGTAGCCAAAATTCACCAAGTTACATAAATTATTTGTACAGAATTTGGACTGGAGCTGGCAAGAAGTGAGAGTGCTTGTTAAGCAAGGATTGGTTGGTATCCAAAATGGTTGCACAGTTATAAAGAGAGACCTTGAGATCCTAACTGTGCAGCTGCCAGCAGATACTCTTTCAAAAATGCCTGGTGGGGTCCTCCTTGAGTTTGACACAGTTCACAAAATTCAAGTTCTCAGTGATACAGGAACATGTCTGAACAATGGCCACCTGGCTGCATTCTGGATGCCTGAACCACAGTTACTCCCTTTTGATTTTTCAGTTCAGTTCAGTCGCTCAGTCGTGTCCGACTCTTTGCAACCCCATGAATCTCAACACGCCAGGCCTCTCTGTCCATCACCAACTCCCAGAGTTCACTCAAACTCACATCCATCGAGTTGGTGATGCCATCCAGCCATCTCATTCTCTGTCATCCCCTTTTCCTCCTGGCCCCAATCCCTCCCAGCATCAGAGTCTTCTCCAATGAGTCAACTCTTCGCATGAGGTGGCCAAAGTACTGGAGTTTCAGCTTTAGCATCATTCCTTCCAAAGAAATCCCAGGGCCAATCTCCTTCAGAATGGACTGGTTGGATCTCCTTGCAGTCCAAGGGACTCTCAAGAGTCTTCTCCAACACCACACTTCAAAAGCATCAATTCTTCTGCGCTCAGCTTTCTTCACAGTCCAACTCTCACATCCATACATGACCACTGGAAAAATCATAGCCTTGACTAGATGGACCTTTGTTGGCAAAGTAATGTCTCTGCTTTTCAATATGCTATCCAGATTGGTCATAACTTTTCTCCCAAGGAGTAAGCGTCTTTTAATTTCATGGTTGCAGTCACCATCTACAGTGATTTTGGAGCCCAGAAAAATAAAGTCTGACACTGTTTCCACTGTTTCTCCATCTATTTCCCATGTAGTGATGGGACCAGATGCCATGATCTTCGTTTTCTGAATGTTGAGCCAACTTTTCACTCTCCTCTTTCACTTTTGTCAAGAGGCTCTTTAGTTCCTCTTCACTTTCTGCCATAAGGGTGGTGTCATCTGCATATCTGAGGTTATTGATATTTCTCCCAGCAATCTTCATTCCAGCTTGTGCTTCCTCCAGCCCAGCGTTTCTCATGATGTACTCTGCATAGAAGTTAAATAAACAGGGTGACAATACACAGCCTTGACGTACTCCTTTTCCTATTTGGAACCAGTCTGTTGTTCTACGTCCAGTTCTAACTGTTGCTTCCTGACCTGCATATAGGTTTCTTAAGAGGCAGGTCAGGTGATCTGGTATTCCCATGTCTTTCAGAATTTTCCACAGTTTATTGTGGTCCACACAGTCAAAGGCTTTGGCATAGCTAATAAAGCAGAAATAGATGTTTTTCTGGAACTCTTGCTTTTTCAATGATCCAACGGATGTTGGCAATTTGATCTCTGGTTCCTCTGCCTTTTCTCAAACCAGCTTGAACATCTAGAAGTTCATGGTTCACATATTGCTGAAGCCTGGCTTGGAGAATTTTGAGCATTACTTTACTAGCGTGTGAGATGACTGCAATTGTGTGGTAGTTTGAGCATTCTTTGGCACTGGAATGAAAACTGACCTTTTCCAGTTTTGATTTTTAAATGGTCTTAAATAGGTTGTCATGGTCCTTTTTTTTTTTTTTGATGTGGACCATTTTTAAAGTCATTATTGAATTTGTTACAATACTGTTTCTGTTTTGTTTGTTTGTTTTTGACCCTAAGGCAGATGGAATTTTAGCTCCCTGACCAGGGATTGAACTCACACATCCTTTATTGGAAAGCAAAGTCTTAACCACTGGTTACCATCAGGCAAGTCTCTCATCATGATCTTTTTGAGAAGAATTATCATCATCACCAGTTGCTGAGTAAAAGGAATATTTTAGGAAGAATGTCCACTCACATGTTAAAGAAATGATAGACCAAAAAATCATCATTTAACAGCCACTATATATGTACCTAGGGCTCATTCATGTTGATGCTTGACAGAAAACAATGAAATTCTATAATCCTTCAATTAAAAAATAAATAAATTAAAAAAAAAAAAAACAGCCGCCAAATAAATAATCAGTTATACAAAGATCATTAGTGCATGCTGGGGGAAAAAAGTGTGTGTGTGTAAATACACAAGTAAAAAGATAAAGACAGTAAAATAATGGTATGTTATTGAATCTATGATATGGGTGTACAGACATTCTCTGTATTATTCCTTTGTCTTCTTTGTATGCTTGAAAAGTTACAAACGTACAAAATCGTTTTCAATATTGATGCCACTCTATTTTGGACTAGAGTATAGAAATCAGAAGAGAATCCATCCTATCAGTTGTTAAAAGACTGTGGAATATTTATTGCTTTGTTTATTCCCTCAACCACAAAATATATTATTGAAGGGGATTTTCTGCTGGCTGCTGAATTTAACTAAAGACCTTAATCTCTGAGAGCTGCAAGATGATTTGTTTGGCAGGTGTACAGAAGTGTTCAAGCAAACTTGGCACGGGGGATTTGTCCTTAAGGCCCCCATTGATGAGTACTCCTGGCACCAACCACAGAACCAGGCTGATTCATATTCTGAACCTAGAAATTAAATCTCCAACTGCACTTGAGACTTACCGTCTGAGAGTCGGTAGTATTCACATACTCGGATAACTGAATTCTTTCTTATTCTCTACTCTTATTAATATACATCTATCTCTGCTACTGCTACTGCTACTGCTACTGCTAAGTCACTTCAGTCGTGTCCGACTCTGTGTGACCCCATAGACAGCAGCCACCAGGCTCCCCCGTCCCTGGGATTCTCCAGGCAAGGACACTGGAGTGGGTTGCCGTGCCCTTCTCCAATGCATGAAAGTGAAAAGTGAAAGTGAAGTCTCTCAGTCGTGTCCGACTCTCAGTGACCCCATGGACTGCAGCCTACCAGGCTCCTCCATTCATGGGATTTTCCAGGCAAGAGTACTGCTAGTAAAGTAATGCTCAAAATTCTCCAAGCCAGGCTTCAGCAATATGTGAACCGTGAACTTCCTGATGTTCCAACTGGTTTTAGAAAAGGCAGAGGAACCAGAGATCAAATTGCCAACATCCGTTGGATCATGGAAAAAGCAAGAGAGTTCCAGAAAACCATCTATTTCTGCTTTATTGACTATGCCAAAGCCTTTGACTGTGTGGATCACAATAAACTGTGGAAAATTCTGAAAGACATGGGAATACCAGACCACCTGATCTGCCTCTTGAGAAGTGTGTATGCAGATCAGGAAGCAACAGTTAGAACTGGACCTAGAACAACAGACTGGTTCCAAATAGGAAAAGGAGTACGTCAAGGCTGTATATTGTCACCATGTTTATTTAACTTATATGCAGAGTACATCATGAGAAACGCTGGACTGGAAGAAACACAAGTTGGAATCAAGATTGCTGGGAGAAATATCAATAACCTCAGATATGCAGATAACACCACCCTTATGGCAGAAAGTGAACAGGAACTAAAATGCCTCGTGATGAAAGTGAAAGAGGAGAGTGAAAAAGTTGGTTTAAAGCTCAACAGTCAGAAAACGAAGATCATGGCATCCGGTCTCATCACTTCATGGGAAACAGATGGAGAAACAGTGGAAACAGTGGTCAGACTTTATTTTTATGGGCTCCAAAATCACTACAGATGGTGACTGAAATTAAAAGACACTTATTCCTTGGAAGGAAAGTTATGACCAACCTAGATAGCATATTCAAAAGCAGAGACATTACTTTGCCAACAAAGGGCCATCTAGTCAAGTCTATGGTTTTTCCAGTAGTCATATATGGATGTGAGAGTTGGACTATAAAGAAAGCTGAGTGCAGAAGAATTGATGCTTTTGAACTGTGGTGTTGGAGAAGACTCTTGAGAGTCCCTTGGACTGCAAGGAGATCCAACCAGTCCATTCTGAAGGAGATCAGTCCTGGGATTTCTTTGGAAGGAATGATGCTAAAGCTGAAACAGTACTTTGGCCACCTCATGCGAAGAGTTGACTCATTGGAGAAGACTCTGATGCTGGGAGGGATTGGGGCCAGGAGGAAAAGGGGATGACAGAGAATGAGATGGCTGGATGCCATCTCTGACTCGATGGACGTGAGTCTCAGTGAACTCCGGGAGTTGGTGGTGGACAGGGAGGCCTGGCGTGCTGCGATTCGTGGGGTCGCAAAGAGTCGGACACAACTGAGCGACTGATCTGATCTGATCTCAAGAAAAGTCTGAGGAAACAGTGAATATTAAATTATGTCTTGTATTCATGAATACTCATTCTGGTGTTCTCTTCACCTGAGAACTATCTCCATGGTGGTACAGGGCAAAGAGAAAGCTCAGGATTTCCCTGGTGGTCCAGAGGCTAAAACTCCATGTTTCCAAAGCAGACGGCCTGGGTTCAAACCCTGGCTAGGGAACTAGATCCCATGTGTTTCAACTAAGACCCAGTGCAAAGAAATAAATAAATATAAAAACAACATGGAGAAAGCTCATCAATTCTAGCAAACTTTAGTGCCATCCTCAAATCAGCAAATCCACTCATACTGTAACTGTAAATCACTTCAGTCGTGTCCCATTCTGTGCGACCCCATAGACGGCAGCCCGCTAGGCTCCCCCATCCCTGGGATTCTCCAGGCAAGAACACTGTAGTGGGTTGCCATTTCCTTCTCCAATGCATGAAACTGAAAAGTGAAAGTGAAGTCGCCCAGTCGCGTCTGACTCTCAGCGACCCCATGGACTGCAGCCCACCAGGCTCCTCCATCCATGGGACCCTCCAGGCAAGAGTACTGGAGTGGGGTGCCACTGCCTTCTCCGAATCCACTCATAACTCATCTCCAAAAAAGATGTCCAGTTTCTAAAGCCATTCAGTATAAAGCTCTTACAGTAAATACAATTTTCTGCACAAACATAGCAGAGTGATTTCTCTTTTTTGATGATATTAACTAGATTTATTGTGGTGATGGTTTCACAATATATACAAATATCGAATCCTTATGTTGTACACTTGAAATTAATGTAATGTTATATGTCAATTCGTAGAAAGCAGTGGCACCCCACTCCAGTACTCTTGCCTGGAAACTCCCTCAATAGGAAACTGAAAGTCAGTCTGAACAATGTATTCCCAGACTGTCTGCTCACGCTTCTGATTCTTCGACACCTGCAGCAGATTCTGAAGGCTGAGCAAAAGTTGTTCTAGTACTTAACCTTCAAAAATGGCCAGTGATTTCTAATGTTTCTATTCTTGTTGCAAAATGTTTAAAATTATTTTAATATGTAAATCTCTGAATCATACCACATCTAAATATGACATGTCTTTGTGGATAAAAACAGACCTGACCTACAACTGCGTTGTTTATGTGGCCACACGGCCTTCTGCTCCCTGGGGACTGGAGGTTCACTTCAGTGACAGTATTTAGCAAACTGAGATGAATTGCTATCATATGCTAGAACTGGGCCATCTATCATAGGCCTGCCACAAACTCTAAGATGGAATAAGCCAGCTCTACAATCATGCGCAGCAAAACTCCCAAATGATACAGGAGAACAGTGGAAAGACAGAATTGGATTAAGCTGTAAGTTCCAGGGAAAGTCTGTTTGGGGGTAAGCAGCATAAACAACTCTACAAAAAACGTTCAAGGATCCTTGCTTTATATACATCTATCGTTAAAATGATGGGTTTGGATGATTCCTCATTTTAGCATCTAGTAACTCTATAACTGTAGCTCAAGGGAGCAATGGTGTTCAAACTGGGGTGCACACTCTGCTGGATATGTACAAGAAGATTCACTGGAGAAGTTCTATTTACTTTTCATCTAAACACAAGTAAGCTTTACTAGTACTTAATATACAGGTTGACACTGGAAGCATCCCTCCAGCTACACGTTAAGCTGCTATTGGCTTATGACCATGGACACCAAGGAGAAGCTGATGGGACACCACACATGTGCTGTCAAGCACCTTCAGTGTCGCGTCTATTCCTACAGAAATCTGTTCTGCATGACCCAGGGAAGCTGGGTCATGTGTTACCAACGGATGGGCTTGGGAAAAGAGTTAATGCAAAAACAAGTGCAAACAGCAAGGTCCTACTGTGTGCCACAGGGAACTACATTCAGTAGCCTGTGATACACTATGAGAAAGTCAAAGCCACTCAGTCAAGTCTGACGCTTTGCGACCCCATGGACCACAGTCCATGGAATTCTCCAGGCCAGAATACTGGAGTGGGTAGCCTCTCCCTTTTCTAGTATAATGGAACAGAATATGAAAAATAATATATGTGTATAATAGAGTCACTTTGCTGGACAGCAGAAATTAACACAGCCTTGTAAATCAACTATGCATCATGAAAATTTTAAAAAATACTAAAATAAAGGTAAAAATATGTCTTAAGCTGAGACCCAACTGAGCAGTGAACCCATAAATGTCATTTTCAAGGCATTCAAATCTAAAGAACTTACAGGTAGCAGAACTACTTCTCAGTGGGCTGAATAACATTTATTATCTTGCTAATCTTCCATCAAAGCTGTAAGTTTAAATAGTTGTGAATTGTATGTGGTTGACTAAATGTGGGTAAATTTCTATATTGAAGGTACAGGGGCATGATAACGAATTATAAGCAGGGAGTGAGCCAGTTCCATCAAATTAGCTGATGTGTGAAACGAGGGAGCCCTGAAATTGCGGTTCTCACTGCTGGAAAGCCAATGCCTGGAGAAGCACACAAGGCCGGGCCAGTTGACTTGGTGTCCCTCCATCACACTTCAGGTGCTCTGAGCAGCTTTTGGATTTGATTTTGCTTGAGACACTGAAATCAGTGCAGTTTACGCTCTCGTTTAGCAATACATGGGGCAAGAAACATTTCCCATTCCAGAGGTTTTCAAAAGTTTACATACTATAAGACCAACTGTAATAGTAAAACAATGAAAAATTACCTGATGTTGCTCTATGAATGTCACTGTGGTCAGTTTACATGCATTATCTATATCATTACACAATGTTTCTGAAGAAGTTTTATGACTCTGACTACACCTTATCTTAAAACAACCATGACTTAATGTCTTAATTCATATAAGCCAAAGATGTATGCAGACTTTCTTTTCCCTGATAACCATTAAAAAGCACAAGTTTTCTTCATGCAGATATTTCAGGCCTGTTTTAATTCAGTTCAGTTCAGTTCCATCGCTGAGTCGTGTCTGACTCTTTGCGACCCCACGGACTGCAGCATACCAGGCTTCCCTGTCCATCACCAACTCCCAAAGCTTACTCAAACTCATGTCCACTGAGTCAGTGATGCCATCCAACCATCTCATCCTCTGTCGTCCCCTTCTCCTTCTGCCTTCAATCTTTCTCAGCATCAGGGTCTTTTCAAATGAGTCAGTTCTTTGCATCAGGTGGCCAAATTATTAGAGTTTCAGCTTCAGCATCAGTCCTTCCAATGAATATTCAGGACTGATTTCCTTTAGGATGGACTGGTTGGATCTCCTTGCAGTCCAAGAGACTCTCAAGAGTCTTCTCCAACACCACAGTTCAAAAGCATCAATTCTTCAGTACTCAGCTTTCTTTACAGTCCAACTCTCACATCCATACCCGACCACTGGAAAAACCATAGCCTTGACTAGACGGACCTTTGTTGGCAAAGTAATGTCTCTGCTTTTTAATATGTTGTCTAGATTGGTCATAATTTTCTTCCAAGGAGTAAGCGTCTTTTAATTTCATGGCTGCAATCACCATCTGCAGTGATTTTGGAGCCCCTAAAATAAAGTCTGCCACTGTTTCCCCATCTATTAGCCATGAAGTGATGGGACCAGATGCCATGATCTTAGTTTTCTGAATGTTGAGTTTTTAAGCAGACTTTTTCACTCTCCTCTTTTACTTTTATTAAGAGGCTCTTTCGTTCTTCTTTGCTTTCTGCCATAAGGGGGGTGTCATCTGCATATCTGAGGTTATTGATATTTCTCCCAGCAATCTTGATTCCAGCTTGTGATTCCAACTTGTGTGTTTTAATTATTCCAGCCTAATTATTCCAGTAGACCACTAAATCTGCTTCCAATTCGTTCAATGTGAAGCTTCTCAAAATGCCATGTATGAGGGACGTCCCTGGTGGTCCAGTGGTTAGGATTCTGTGCTTCTACAGCAGGGGGCTTGGGTTCGATCCCTGGTCAGGGAACTAAGATTCCATATGTCATGTGGCATGGTCAAAAAATTAAACAAAACAAACCATATTAAAGACCTATTCCCTGTATCTCTGTGCTTCTGATTAAAGCCCAGCCCAGGGACTGCTGAGCTCTGTGGTAACTCTCAGTCCCCAGGGCCCTCCTGGGATTGCTCAGAAGTACAACTCGAAACAAGAAGTTGATGCCATCTAAAGCTACCTCCTGGCTCAGGGGGACCCTCCAAGAAGGTGGAACGTATGTTATCTCATTCCAAATTTTCTTTTCTGGAAAGAGGAGAGAGAAGTGTAACAACCATTCATGAGAACTTAATATGGGCCCTGTGGTTCGCCAAGTGCTAATATATTTGTTCCCTGGAGACGGAAATGGCAACCCACTCCAGTGTTCTTGCCTGGAAAATCCCATGGACAGAGGAGCCTGGAGGACTACAGTCCATGGGTTTGCAAAGAGTCAGACACTATTTTGTGACTAAACAACAATAATATATTTGTTATTTTACACACTGACAGGCTCCAGAGTCACAGGACCTCATTCACACCTTATTACTCCATTTATGAGTTATTTGGGCCTTGGTTTCCTCATCAGGAAAGAAAGGATAATAATAACACCTACTTCATAGGATTGCTCTGAGGATGAAATGAATATTTTTTTTGGATAAAGTGCTGAGAACATGACGGTTACATAGTAAGCTGTCTAAGAAAACCACTCCTGTGTTGTCTACTACAACACACTCCACTTCTGTATTTTTAATTGGAAGGACTGACTGCTGAAAACCAACTCATAGAAAGATGCTCTTCAACTGAATTTGGACTTTATTCCTTTGACTTCCCCTCTGCCTGGAACAATAGTGTAACTAACCTATTACTGGCTTGAAATATGTTATTTTTTTATTGGTTTATGAAACATGGGCTTGCAAAATATTATTATAAATGATAATTCCTGTCGTGAACCTGTGTTAAATAAATTACTGGTGAAGACAGTCTCTGAGAGTAGTTTGTCTCCAAATAAAACATCTGTGCTTCTGACCGACCATCCATAAATCAAATGTCCCCATGATCCCTTCCTTGGGTTTGACCAATTTGCCAGAGTGGCTCACAGAATTCAGGAAAACAGTTTACTTACTAAATTACCAGCTTATTATAAAAAGATATAACTCAGGAACAGCCAGATGGAATAGCCGTAAAGGGCAGGTACATGGAAGGGGCTGAGGCTCCCACATCCTCTCTGGGCGTGTCAGCCTCCTAACACTTCCACTTGCTCACCAGCCTGGGAGCTGTCTGAACCCCATCCTTTGGGGGTTTCATGGAGTCTTCCTGAAGTAAGATGGCCAATGAAATCTTTGGTCATCTATGATGGGGCCTCACAGGTGGCTCAGACGGTAAAGAATCTGTCTACAATACAGGAGACTCAGGTTCGATCCCTGGGTCAGGAAGATCTGGAGAAGAGAATGGCTACCCCCTCCAGTATTCTTGCCTGGAAAATTCCATGGACAGAGGAGCCTGGCAGGTTACAGTCCATGAGACCACAAAGAGTCAGACATGACTGAGCAACTAGCACACACACATACACACACACACATACACACACGAAAGATTCATCCCCCAGCACCTCTCCCCTCCCTGGAGGTCAGGGGGTGGGGCTGAAAGTTCCTACCTTTTCAGTAGCCAGTTGGTTCCTCTAGTGAATAGCATCCATCCCTAGGGGTTTTCCAAAAGTCACTTCACTAACATAAACTCTGGGTGGTGAACAAAAAATGAATAACAAAAAACACCTTTCTCACTCTTATCATTCAGGAAATTCCAATGGTTTTAGGAACTGTGCCAAGGATAGAGTCAGAAGACTAACTACATATTTCTTATTAGTAAACACAGTATCACAAAAAGCACTCAACACAAGTTAGTTGGTTTAATCTAAATTCTGATAACAATCCTACAGGGTAGATAATAATAATTCTCCTTTTGCATGGAGAAAATAAGCTCAAAGTGATTAAGCAAATTTTCTTGGTCCCGCAGCAAGTTAAGTGATGATGCTGGTATATTTGTACCTGAGCTAGTTGGCCTGACTTGACATTTTAAGCTCTTTTCTGTCCACCACACAGCTTCAAAGAGAAAAGTCTATATGGCAGAAATGAGAACCAAGCAGAGACTTATAAAACAGAGCATCACCCTGTGGGGCCCTTCCAGGGAACAAAAGCTTTCCTGTGCCCCCCGTTTCTGGTGTGTAGGAAAAAGCCTTTAGCCTTCTAGACTGTCCCTGAGTTCCAGAGGGCAGATCTGAGCCGTTAGTAATTAGGGAAGGTGTAGGGTGCAGGAACAAAGGAATAGCAGTCAGGAAACCACAGCGCAGCATGAAGACAGAGTCCTACTTCCTTCTCAAGGGATGTATACAACCATCTGATGCATATCTTTGAATTGTTCTACAGGAACCAAGGCCCCCACCCAGGTGGAGGATGGCAACTTCAGGCTGAGCAGGAAAATTCCTGGAACACTGCCCTGTTACCTCACCAGCAACCAATCAGGAGAAAGTCATATCCCCTTCAGCCCAAATGCTGCCTTTAAAAACTCTTCCCTGAAAGTCATCCAGGAGCCTGCCTGGGTCTTTCGAGCACAAGCTCCCCATTCTCCTTGTTGGGCTCTGCCATAAACCTTCTTCTGCCCCAAGCGCTGGTGTTTGGGTTCGTTTAGTGTCCCTGTGCATTGGGCATGTGGCCTTGGGTGTGACATCACTTACGGGACAGGGGAGGCTATCCAAGTCATGTCTGTCCTTCATTCCTATTTTGGTCAAAGTATCTGGAGATCAGACTTGCACTAAATTCTTTCCAGAATATAATGATTATGGTAATGAACTGTGAACTCTAAATTCTGAGGAGCTATTTTATGAGTTGTGGGAAAGTCTAATTATTTCTTCAGAGATATGGAATAAGCTATGTATGGAATGTGCTTTTAACCATAAAACTGTAATTCTTGTTACTGTTTATACAAGAACCAATTTAAATACCCACCCAAGTTCTGAACTACTTACTGCCTGTACCTCAGCTTTCCCCCTCTTCCCTCTTGCATTTACTTCTACATATGTTTGTGCAACAGACACTAGAAAAACTAAGCTTTTTTTTTTTTCCTTAGGAACGGAGATGCTTTACTTCTATAAGTAAAGAATCCCTTGACATTGAGAGAGCTAGCAAGGAACAACGACACAGCATGCTTTTCTTTTTTCCATGCTGTAGGGAAGTGGGATAGTTCAGGCACCACATCTAATCTCTTACATAAGACTTATGCAAGAGATGTGAGCCAGTTTTTTCCTGAAACAGTGCCAGAGCTAATTCAGATATTGAAGGGCCTCTGCTTCCTAATATTCCTGGTAAGCATGGCATAAGCTTACTTTACTTAGTTCACTTAGGTTATTTTTAAACCACATGGGTAAACACACACATACACACATTTAAAAACATCCTTGCCAACACAGCACAAGCTCATACTGTATTTGTTCAAGTGTGCTTAGCCTGGGTGGGGAAGGGGAATAGAGAAAGGTTTGGGATGGTTCACGGTACTTTTTCAATCTTTCATAGAAAAGTACACAATGATTGAAGACATTTTGGAAACAAGCTATTGATACTCATCTGGACTTTGGTAGAACAGAACTCCAGCGGGGAAAGCAAACAGTCCTGTTAAGTGGCTCAGCAACTGGAGTTCTCTTACTTCAAGTGCGGGGTTTCCCAGGCAGTGCAGTAGTAGTAAAGAATTAGCTTGCCAATGCGGGAGACTTAGGAGACGTGGCTTTGATCCCTGGGTCAGGAAGTTCTCCTGGAGTAGGAAATGGCAACGCACTCCAGTATTCTTGACTGGAAAAATTCCATGGACAGAGAAGCCTGCAGGGTCGCAAAGAGCTGGACATGACTGAGCATGCACACACAGAGTTTAAGAGTGGGGAGAGTTAGGCAGCTAAAAGTGGAGTGACTCTGCCAAAGACAAAGGGGAAATCAGAAGCAGAGATAGATCAGAGATCCTGTTTGGTCGACCAGAGCCTCTGGGAGTGTTGTGTCACAACCCTTTCTTTCCTCTAACACATGACTTGTGTTGGCTGGCTGAGCATAAACAAGTCCTGTTAAGATACGTTTAGGTGGGGCACCCTTTTTCTCACATTGCAAGGTAGAGCACACAATCTCAAACCCAAGTATCAACTGACAGTCAAGCCAAGCAAAATAGCTATTGTAAAATATTAGTAAACAAAACCCTCAATTAAATAGAATCTGGAGACCAGAATGGGGAGCTCTCAGGCCCTGTGATGGCAGCAGAGACTAGCGTTCTTTCCTGGCAAGGACTCAGCCAATGAAGAGCCATGGACTCTCCCTTTACTGTAGTTTCCCCCAATTTCCTTTCCTCCTTTATATAAATATTCTTTCCTTGCTGAGTGAGGACTTGCCTGTGGCTCAACAGGTGATTACAGACCCTGAGTTATATTTCCCTACTGATGCCAAATAAACCCATCATTTATTTTCCAATTACATGTATTTTTATTTATTTTTAATTGAAGGATAATTACTTTACAAAATTGTGCTAGTTTCTGCCCTATATCAACAAGAATCAGCCATAGGTATACCTATGTCCCCTCCCTCTGAACCTCGCTCCCACTTCCACCCCATCCCACCCCTCCAGGTTGTCACAGAGCACCAGTTTGAGTTCCCTGAGTTGTATAGCAAACTCCCACTATTTATTTTACACATGGTAGTGTATATGCTCCCGTGCTACTTTCTCCATTCATCCCACCCTCTCCTCCCCCTCCTCCATGTCCACAAGTCTGTTTTCTACGTCTGCATCTCCATTGCTGCCCTGCAAATAGGTTCATCCGTATCATCTTTCTAGATTCCATATATATGTGTTAATATATGACATTGTTTTTCTCTTTCTGACTTACTTCACTCTGTATAATAGACTCTAGGTTCATTCAACACATTAGAACTGACTCAAATGCATTCCCTTTTATGCCTGAGTAATATTTCATTGTGTATATGTACCACAGCTTCTTTATCCATTCATCTGTCGATGGACATCTAGGTTGCTTCCATGATCTGGCTATTGTAAATAGTGCTGCAATGAACATGGGGTACCTGTCTTTTTCAATTTTGGTTTCCTCAGGGCATATGCCCAGGAGTGAGACTGTTGGGTCATATGATAGTTTTATTCCTAGGTTTTTAAGGAATCTCCATGTTGTCCTAAATAGTGGCTATATCAATTTACATTTCCACCAACAGTGCAAGAGGGTACCCTTTTCTCCTCACCCTCTCCAGCATTGATCATTTGTAGATTTTTTGATGGCCATTCTTAAATGGCAACCCACACCAGTATTCTTTCCTGGGAAATCCCATGGACAGAGGAGCCTGGCAGGCTACAGTCCATGGGGTTGCAGAGTTAGACAGAGTTAGACACTACTGAAGCAACTTAGTATGCATACAAGCATTCTGACCATGGGGTCGCAAAGAGTCGGACGTAACTGATCAATGGAACAACAACAAAAACAATTCTGATGGGTGTGAGGTGATATCTCATTGCAGTTTTGATGTGCATGTCTCTAATAACAAGCGATGTTGAGCATCTTTTCATGTGTTTACTAGCCATCCGTATGTCTTCTACGGAGAAATGTCTGTTTAGGTCTTCTGCCTACTTTTTGATTGAGTTGTTTGTTTTTATGGTATTGAGTTGCATGAACTGCTTGTATATTTTGGAAATAAATCCATTTTCAGTTGTTTAATTTGCTATTATTTCCTCCCATTCTAAGGGTTGTCTATTCACCTTGTTTATAGTTTCCTAAACCCATCACCAACTCGATGGACGTGAATTTGAGCAAGCTCTAGGAGTTGGTGATGGACAGGGAAGCCTGGCAAGCTGCAGTCCATGGGGCTGCAAAAACTTGGACATGACTGAGCAACTGAACTGAAACCCATGTTTACTGAAGAAATATCTAGCAGACTGTTCGTTTCAGGTCAATGCTATCTATGAATAGAAATGATGAATAAGATATCTATTCATCTATTTATGAATAGGAAATGAATTTTAACCAAGATTTTTTAAGAATCAAGAAATTAATTGAAAAAGATGAGTTCACACTCTACATCATGAACTATATACATAGAGCTTAATAACTTAACTGAGCAAATTTTAATACATGGTGAGAAATCTAATACCGCTTCATATCTATCCTTTCTTCCTGACAAGTGTTGAGTTGTTGACTTCTTTCAGTGTGACTGGGAGCATTGTTTCTGTTCTGGTTTGGTCAGCATTCTCATCTAACATTGAGCCTCCAGGTTCTACTGATCTTTTTATATATCTTCTGTCGAGTCTAGACCCAGGGAGTTTTGTTCTGAGTTTGTCACTCTTATGTATTAAAGCAGAAAATAGTCTCTTGTATTATGACTGTTCAAAGTACTAGTTTTAGGTATGGTCTCCACCAACTATATTTAAAGGGTTGCAATTCTCCAAGGATCCCTGTGAAATATTTGCCACATAATGGAAATGTCTCTCTTTATCATGGGACCTTGCATCCTCTCCCTCCGGAAACACCTTCTGTATTCTGCCTTATTAGGGCAATGAAAACACTGAAAACAGCGATTTCAAGCAGGAAGAAGTAATTTCTGGATCGGATCTGAGCAGATATGACCCCTCTATTGTTCTAAGTCAATTAACATCCTGACACTTTCAAATCATTAAGAGCTCCACCTGGGAACAGAACTTCAGAGTTTAACTGTTTAGCCATTTCAAACTCACTAACAGTTCGGCCTTATTAGAATCACATGGCCCATAATATGAACAGAATACACTTTTTTAAAACTTCCCAAACAATAAATATAACTGCCATATTTGTCTCTTAAAATTTGATTCCTCCAAGAGATATTTCATGTTTTAATCTATCCAATTAATGGAGTCAGAATAGAACCAGCTAGGGACAGAGGGAACCATGGAGCCACCATGGTTTAAAAAACCATGGTTTTTTTAAAGAGAACAGGGTATATTCTGCATCTTTAATTCTCCTCCTGAAATTCTATACTGAGAGGTATTTCAATCATTACTTTGAATGTGAAAACTAAGTTACTCCTGTGAAGGGTTATATGCTCTCAAAGGTTAATATCTGAGCTGAATTTAGTGAATAGATACCTTGAAACAAGACAGGCTCTGCTAGATGCTGTAAGAACAGACAAATGTGGCTTGGCACTTTGTGCCACGAGACAAGGTAGCAGAGACCGAGAAGCCATTAACATGGTGGGGAAGGGGAACTAAAAATTGGCATTGGCCAGTTCCCTGCAATGTAAGAGGCTGCCTAATTCCAGACTGTTGCTTTTTGATAGTAGCAGTGAAGCCTACAGAGAATCTCTGGTCCAGACCAGCATTGCCCAACAGAGCTTTCTGCAATGATGGAAATATTGTCTATTTTTTCTATTCAGTATGGTAGCCACTGGCAACATTTGGCTTCTGAGCATTTAAACTGTGGCTAGTACAACCACAGATTTAATTTAAATTTTTAAGTATAAATAACTACATGAGGCTAGTGTCTGCTGTATTAGACAGTGCAGGTTTAGACCATGTTCCTTTTGACAGTTCTACCTATATGTTGCCAAGATCAAATATAATTCTAATTTTTTAGTATCCTTTCTTCATTTTTTAAATTCAAAGAATATGTTCAATTGAGATATATCAAATTAGTATTACTACTAATTATTACTTTTCATATATTAACTTTTTACTAAGTACTGAGTTCACTTATTATTATTTTAACTCTAACAACAGACCTTAAAGATAAATATTAACTTTTTCTTAACAGATTAAATAAACAGGTTCAGAGAGGTCATGAAGATAGGAAAGGACATGTCTTTTGATCTGTCTTTGAGGTCTTTATTCTTTCCCCTGCCTCACACTAAAGGCACCAAACATATAAAATATCTTACAGTTAACTTTTCTGGATCAAACCATACTTTAATTATATTTTATTAGCATGAATAATAAAATTTATTCCCCCTCCATCACTTTCTGTACCTATGTCTATTTGATACAGCCAAAGAGAGTCCACAGCAGAAGTGGTTCTCTTAGGAAATACAAACAGAATCATAAAAGACATGGACAAATTTATGACTAAAAGGGCTATAAACTGCTATTATCCTTCTGGGATATAGTTACTTTTAAAGCTTGTTAGGTAGCACAGTTACAAATTACCATTGCATGTTGCTTGAAGTAGCTATTCATAGCTGAACATGGGAATGGGTAGACCCTGGCATGACTCAGTTCAAATTCCTATGTTTGATAGGCTATTAGCAAATGAAGGAAACAGAATTCTACCTAAACCTCAGTTTTAAGTTAATAATTTACTTGTTTAGGGATGATATCAAGCTTTATCAGTATCATTATGCAAAAATATTAACTGCTTGAAAATGTAAGATGTATGAAAATCAAACAAAAGCAAAAGTATTCAAATAAATTCATGAATTCACAAGAAGCAATATTAATCTTAGAAAAGGCAGAAAAACACAACACAGTTGTAAATGAGGATCCAATTAATGAATTTTTAAGTGCTCTTTTCAGCTGTCAGATTTAGTTTTCTCAAACCAGAGTTTAGATGGTGGTAACATGAGCATAAGTGGAAAAAAAATAGACTAAGTATCCAATCAAAGCCACAGTGTCAAGAGAAAGCCAGATTTTTGAGCAAGCAAGTAGGGTCAAGGTTCAGCTGTTTTAGGAACAAATGGCACCCGGCAACGTGAGCTGAAAAAGAACCCTTAAAGCTGAGAGTTAGTCCTCAGGAGAAAACCAGGCAACACACAAAATAAAAGCCCATGGTAACTGGCAAACTGAGAGTGGGTCAGGTATTCTTAAAAAGGTGGGCAACTGGCATGGCTAGGACAAGGGCTGCTACAAGTAGGGAGAAAATGAAGTCAACAATGGAACAATTCAGCCACTAGGAAGACTACTACCATACAAGACAAGAAATAAAGTCTCTGAGAAGACAGTATATGGTGTGGTCTGAATGTCTGCATCCCCCTCAAATTCCTATGCTGAAATCCTAACCACCACCCCCAACCCCATAGCAACGTTACACAATGGAGCCCTTGGGAGGTGCTTAGGTCACGAGGGTGGGGCCTTCATGAATCGGATTAGTGTTCTTATAAGAGATCCCTCTGAGCTCCCTCACTCCTTCCACCATCTGTGGGTACAGAGAGAACGTGCTGGCTCTGAATCAGGAAGCTGGTGGAACACAACCGTGGCTGGTGCCTTGATCTTTGCTCCAGAAATGTGAGAAATGACCTGCTGCTGTTTGTAAGCCACCCAGCCTGTGGGATTCTGTTAGAGCAGCTCGAACAGACTAAGCGAGTACAGAAGCCTAACTACTGAAGAACTAGGGTTGAATAAAAGAAGCCATTTGTGTAAGCCTTGAATATACAGCTGACAGAGAGCTAGAAGCATGGCTGACTCATTGCTGAGCAAGCAAGCCGCTCCCTCGCAGTCAGGGGACAATGATGTCTCAGCTAGTGTAGGGGTGTAGCTGGACCAAGAGATGCTGCCGTTCAGTCTTTAAAGATGGTGTGACCACTGATGTGTAACCTTCTTGAGAAGATATCATGGCTCTAGGAAATAACACTGAACACATCTTTTCTTGTGGCTCACTGGGCAAAGGTCGAGGTGCCAGTTCCCTTACATGCCCATGAACAGACACGAAGTGGGGGCAGTGGAAGCTTGGAAGGGAGCAGGGAGCATGGTAACCTAATTCTTACCTTCCAGCTTCTCCCTAAAGGCATAGTTGGAATTAACCAGAAATGTTCACCCTGATGGTGTAGGAACACCCTTTGTAACACAGGTATTTTCTGATGACAACAGCAGATGGACCTCTTTTCATTTCACTGTCCCCTTTCTTCCCTGTGAGAAGCAAATGCTACAGTGTCTTTCTTGGGTCTTTCCTACCCAGGAAAACTGCAGAATGTTCCTTCTATGTTTGCTTCAGGAATGGGAAAAATGGTGTGTACAAAAGGCCATACTTCTCCTACAGTGCCTAATATCATCTCTCCGATGACCCCTGCCAGTGAAGGGCACACCCTAGAAAACCCACATGTCTTGATGCTCTTCCACCAGCAGGCATTTAGACCCTTTCAATAGGTATCTATTGTGTCTCTCCATCCGTGTATGTAAAAGTCATAGGAGTTGCGCTTAAGTGTTCAGCTTGCTTTTATTTTATCTGATAGGGAATCTGGCCTCTGAAAGGAGCCAAGGATGGGGAAGAAATGGGGAAGGTGTATTTTGGGGCCCACTCTCCAAAAGGTGGAAGGGAAATCTGCTTTCGCTCTTTCCAATCTCAATTTTTCATTGTTTTGCTTGTTTGATTCTCCCTCATAACTCTGGGGTTTAGTTTCTTTTTGAAACTATTAATTGGGCTAGAGTCACAGAACACTGGAGCTACTTGGCAAAGAATCAATGTCTCATAATTATCACAAGAAAAGCATTAAAACAAGCAAAACCTATTAAGAATATTCCTGTAGACATTTATAGATACTTTCTGTAATAAAGAATGAAGTTTATATTCTGTCTGGTAGCACAGTATGCCCAGGAGGAGGCAAAGATGCTATTGAACAGTGAAAAAGAACATTGCAAAGAATTTTCAGTCACACAGTTTTAAGGATGATATTCTAAGATGGGGATAAATCTCACGATTGGAATCATACTTTCTGAGACCTACTTTTAAAAGTTTAAGCTTCTGGAAATCTCTTACTTGTTTGTTTACAATTATTCTGAACATTTGTTTTCTGTTATCTATGATGAAATTTGAAAAGAGCTGGATCCTAGACTAGGGGAGTGTCCTGCTTTTGCTTAAAAAAGCCTTGTTGGGTAGCATTTTTGCACGACTTCTGAAAGTTATCAGAGGTGAGAAAGGTAATTGAAGCTTCCAGAATCACGAAAAACTACAAAAGAAGCTCATTTTTATAAACAGTATTGTCTTATGTAACCCCCTGGAAGACACCCAGTTCTCACTTCGAAGAGTTCTTATGAGTCAATTTGTCATTTGATATTTTGTAGAGTTTGCAGTAAATTGGAAGAAGTGAATTCTTATATTAAACTTCTATGGTAAACTAAATCAACTCAAGTTGTACTGCAGTTCTGTGAGGGAAGCTATTTTATCTCCTGTCCTTGCCCCAGCCAGTTCCCAACATCAAGAACAGTTTCTTACATGTGCTATAGGCCCAATAAGTATTTGCAGCATGAAACTGAATTTTGAAAAATTTTCCTTTTTTAGGGTATGAAACTGAAAAAAAAATATGAAGCCAGAAAGTTTTCCACCCCCCACCCCCATGAATTCCTGCCCCCACTCCCCGCCACTACCCCTCACAAGTATCTGTCTTTCCTGGGACTGGTGATGAGAATAAACCAACAGGAAAACAAGATGCCGATTTATTAACAGCTGGGCAAGGACTCAATCATTCCAACTCAAGGCAGATTTGGCAAATAAGGTTTAAGTCCTGGGCAGCTCAGCTGGTAAAGAATCCACCTGCAATGCAGGAGACCCTGGCTCGATTCCTGGGTCAGGAAGTTCCCCTAGAGAAGGGATAGGCTACCCACTCCAGTATTCTTGGGCTTCCCTGGTGGCTCAGCTGGTAAAGAACCCACCTTCAATGTGGCAGACCTGGGTTCAATCCCTGGGTTGGGAAGATCCCCTGGAGGAGGGTCTGGTAAACCCCTCCAGTATTCTTGCCTGGAGAATCCCCATGGACAGAGGAGCCTGGTGGGCTACAGTCCATGGGGTCACAAAGAGTCGGACACAACTGAGCACAGCATAGCACAAAGAAGGCTAAGAAAGGCTTCTTTTTGTTTGGCCCCTGAGTCTGAGATGAGCAGGAGTCCACTTAGCCACCAAGATGCATCAAGATAGACAGAAGAAGGTCTTAAGGCAAGACAGCAGCACCATTAGGGTCCTGGGCTGGCAGCACGGAGCTGACCGTGTGGACACAGGAAATGACTCACATGAGGTTGTCCTTTAACACACCGACATTCTGACCGTAGTTAAAAAGTGTCCACTGGGAGGCTCATGTTCTCACCAACCAGGAAACCACTGGTTCTACTCTGGATGGGGACTAGTGGAGGACTGGGGGTCGGGGGCAGGGCAGAAGAATGGGGGTGCCTGCCCTCCTCCTGTACAGAGATGGGGAGCAGAAGAGGGAACTGAGGGTCCCCTGACAGGGAAGCACAGACACAAAGGTGGAAAGTGTGTGTTGAACTCTCTTGTTGGATTCCTGTTGAACTCAACTCTCCAAGGAAACCAGGCCATAGAGTCGGGATTTTTGCCCTGGACCCAATTCAATACATGAATGGTCACCATTGGACTTCTGTTTGACACCCCCAACCCAGCTTCAACCTGTCAACTTTATTTACCTCTATTCACTAAACTGCCACTAAATTAGACTTCTCTTAAGTTCCTTAAACAGCCTCTGTACTTTTCTGTCTCCACATCTTTATTTTATTCCCTTCCACCACTCTGTCATAAACTTGCACAGTGGGCCCTCCATATCTGAGGGTTCTGCATCTGTAAATCTGACCAGCTGTGAATGGAAGATATTCTTTTTTTTAATTCCAGAAAGTTTGGAAAGTCAAAACTTAAATTTACCTAGTGCAGGTAACTATTAACAGAGCAGAAGCCTGGAGTGCTGTAGTTCATGGGGTCACAAAGAGTCAGACATGACTTAGTGACTGAACTACAACAATAAGTAATGTAGAGCTGACTGAAAGTATATGGGAGGATATGCATGGGTTATATGCAAACACTATACCATTTTATATAAGGGACTTGAGCATCTGTCCTGGAACCGATTTTTCGCAGGCGCTGAGAGATAACTGTACATCCTTTAAGACCCAGCTCGGATGACACTTCTCTATGACAGTCTTTGATCACCCCAACCAGAAACAGTCACATCGTCACTGGTGTGCCCGATGTGTGTCGTATAGTGCAGAGAGCAAGGATCTAGCAGTTTGAGTCTGAAACCTGGCTCCCCAGGCTTTTAGCTTTGACCTTGAGCAAGTTATCTTTTTTCATTACTAGATTTCCTCACAGTATTTTATGTAGGGAGTTGCCATGTTATAGTGATTGACATCATGTGGTTTTTCCAGTAGTCATGTGTGGATGTGAGAGTTGGACTATAAAGAAAGCTGAGTACTGAAAAATTGATGCTTTTTAACTGTGGTGTTGAAGAATACTCTTGAGAGTCCTTTGAACTGCAAGGAGATCCAACCAGTCCATCCTAAAGGAGATCAGTCCTGAATATTCATTGGAAGGACTGATGCTGAAGCTGAAACTCCAATCCTTTGCCCACCTGATGTGAAGAACTGACTCATTTGAAAAGACCCTGAGGCTGGGAAAGATTGAAGGCAGGAGGAGAAGGGGACGACAGAGGATGAGATGGTTGGATGGCACCACCGACTCAATGGACATGAGTTTGAGCAAGCTTCGGGAGTTGGTGATGGACAGAGAAGCCTGGCGTGCTGCAGTCCATGGGGTCGCAAAGAGTCAGACATAACTGAGTGAACTGAACTGAACTGAAATTATATAATGGCTAGCAGACAATAAGTCAGTCTCCAAAAAGGAAGCCTACCATTACAGCTGTAGCCATCCTTAGTATCGATTACAAGATATAGTGAAATTATATTTATGTGTAGACCTCAGTTATCTTCTCCTACTGTATAATTCACCTGCTGTGGGAAGGAATTCACAGCTTCCCATTTCTGTATATCTCCCACCCTAACCCCAGCGTCTCACATGATGCACACAAACAATATACGTGATCAACAGAATGGACTTAAATGCACCAAAATAGACTTGGCTGTCTATTGTATATCAGTTCATATAATATTCAATCATTAATTGCTGCTTACCTTAAAAGGGCACCGTATAACCTAATTAATGCTGTAGAACACTACATATATTCATTTACTCAAAGTATCAGATGACCAAAGTTTGTATTTTTGCAATCAGATGTTCTTTTAAAAACAGAGCTTTGTTTGAATAAAGAATTAGAACCTATTAATCTTTTATCCTAACGTTTGCCGAGCCCCTGTCAGAACTTCAGGCTTTGCCAACCTTTTTTCCTCCACCTCTTTAACAGTTATTTTCTTTAGATTTAATCTGATTTTGCTGTTATAGCACACTCATCAAGATCGCGGAACAGGCTCCACAAACGAATAAAGACTGCTGAAATGCTGTTCATCATTGAGGTTAATGACGATTCTTTACAATCTGTACACTGTGTCTCTCTGTTTTACCAGGGCAGACTTGTGCCACAGCCCGGCTGGAACCGCGTCTAAACTCTGTGGAGTAGACAGACCCTTTCTGTGAGTGCCGAATCGATTCAAGCATATGCCTCTTAAGTTTAGCTTGAAAAAAATAAAATTAGGAAAAAAATAAAACCAACCTGTGAGTATGGGAAGTTTACATGCCATGAACTCCACACTATCATTAAAAGCAGAGTTCTTCCAGAATCTGGAAGTAACCAACAGAGCCCCTTTGTTCCAGCCCTGCAGTCCTAAAAGAGCAGTTCCAAGCCAAACAGCCTGGAGGGGCACCCAGTTGGCCCTGGGCACGCCTGCCAAACAAACGCCCAAGACGGTTCCCAGGAACCTTCCGCGCCGGCTGAAGTGTTGACAGGCTCGCGAGCAGAAAGATCGGGCTGTTAATACGAATCTACAGCTCAGAGAGTCAGAAACCAATCTACTCATATTTCCCAGCCCATCCTCCACTCCCTTTCTCTCTTCCCAACAGTCCAAGTACAGATTCTCTCTTAAAAAAAAAAAAAAAAAAACCTTCTTCCAGTAAAGTATTTACGTCCCCTGCTTTCCTCCACCCGGAAAAAATATAAAAAGCTGTTAAGGTTCTTGATGCCAAGTGGCGTCAGCTCAGCTGCCTCTCTGCCCGCCAGCCCCACCCCCACCCCCACCCCAGGTTCTCGCGGATTCCAAGGGGGGGCGGGGTGCGGGGAGCGGGGCGGGGCGGCCTTGGCAGCTGCACCCGGTCCGGGTCCACCCTCACCTCTTGCTCGGTCATGTCTTCTTGGGGCCTCATGGGACATGGAAAGTGTCTTTTGCTTACAGAGAATGCAGGAAGCCCTGCAGCCCATGAAGCTTTTCATTTCACTTTCTTCTAAAAAGTCTTTTATTTTTCTAAACACACCTCGAAGACTGGTCTGATGGTTTTAGAGACATCGGTCCCTCCATTCACAAGATATTAATGCTAGCTAATGAAGCTCTGAGTTGGTAGACTTAAAAGTTTAATGAGAGGTCAATTAGACCTCAAGAAAGCTGGAGGGAAAAGTTAATGAGTCAGAGAGAAAGAGACTGAAATGCTAGCTGCTCCAATACTGATCTTCGTCTGTTTCTACAGTAATAAAACCCTTGACATTGAGCTGACATACCTGACCACCTAGAATAGAGCCTTCCTTTCTCAGGTTCCTCAGCAGCTATAGGAGGCCATGAAACTAAATTCTGGACGATGGGATGGAAGGAGCAGCTCTAAATACTCTTTGCAGAGCACGTTCCTGAGTCCAGGGCAAGCCCATTCTTCCAGCCCTTCCTCAATCCTACTGCTTGACCAGGGACCTGGTGCCAAAGACAACATCCCAGGAATGACGACCCCGGAGTAATAAGACAGAGGGACCTTGCATGATGCAGCCACACCACCACCCCTGGACTGTCTATCCCTGGACTACTGCATGAGAGATACATTCCTATCTTGTTTATGCTACTGTTCATTTGAGTTTCTATTTTACTTCATGTAGCCAACAGTACTTTAAACAGAGTTGGGTTTTCTGTGAAGCGAATGAAGCATAAAGTCAGAAAGCCTCGCTTGTCTGGGATTATTCCAAGGCTGGAGGAGGAAACTTCGTGTTGTTTCCATGGTCATTTTGTATCATTTTCCTTAATGCTGCTGCTGCTGCTAAGTCGCTTCAGTTGTGTCCGACTCTGTGTGACCCCATAGACGGCAGCCCACAAATTGCATAGGCCCCACAACTCTGAATTCTTACCTTATCTTCAGTAATTCAATGAAGCTCTTCGTGTGCGCCTGTTCTGGTAAACCAACCTGAAATAAAGAACAATAAATACGTCCATTTTCTCCTGCATGATGTAAACTCGAACATACTTGGTGAGATTTAAGAGTATTACTGCCCATTGTTTCTCAAAGTATACATTGCTAGATATTAATGATTGCTGTATGAAAAAAGAGTTTTATGATCAAGTAATTTGGGGAAATGCAATATAAGCTAAAACATTTGTGTCTATGATTTTCACTTTAACATCTCTCAGAGAATTTAATTTGCAAGTATGAATAGGGAATCTTCCTGAGAAAAAGAATAGGTTTTTGAAACTTGAAAGTCCCTCAGTTATGTCTGACTCTGCGACCCCATGGACTGTATAGTCCATGGAATTCTCCAGGCCAGAATACTGGAGTGGGTAGCCATTCCCTTCTCCAGGGGCTCTTCCCAACCAAGGGATCAAACCCCGGTCTCCTGTATTGCAGGCAGATTCTTTACCAGCTGAGCCACCAGAGAAGCCCAAGAATACTGGAGTGGGTAGCCTATCCCTTCTCCAGCAGATCTTCCCAACCTAGGGATCAAATCAGGGTCTCCTGCATTGCAGGCGGATTCTTTCCAACTGAGCTACCAGGGCAGCCCAGGACGACTAACCATCTCTCCCCTTCTAAGGAGTAGTTTGTGGGCTAGTTTTCTGTGGAGCAAGATTCAGAAATTCACCAGGTCTCAGGTGGAAATATTTTTATGTTTTATTTTTTAATATTTATTTTTAGTTTTATTTATTTGGCTGCACCAGATTTTAAGTTGTGGCATGCAAACTCTTAGTTGCCACATGTGGAATCTAGCACCCTGACCAGGGATCACATCCAGGCCCCCTGCCTTGGGAGTGTGGAGTCTTAGCCACTGGACCACCAGGGAAGTCCCCTGCATTTTATTTTTATAGCATTAGCAGAACAAGGTGATTTTTCTTCCTCATCTTTTTTTTAAGTTGCTGTCTGGAGTTTGTTGCCCAGTAGGCATGAATGCCAACAACACTGCCATTTTTAGATTGACACTGGCCCACCTCTCAAGTCTCCAACAAAGCTAGGAATATTATGTATAAAGTATTAGATCACCTCTGCAGGAAAGGGTGTGATTTCAGAGGAGCTGGGGTCACACTGAGGTTTTATCTCCCATGAGGAGGTTTTTTGGATCAGATCAGATCAGATCAGTCGCTCAGTCGTGTCTGATTCTTTGCAACCCCATGAATCACAGCACGCCAGGCCTCCCTGTCCATCACCAACTCCCAGAGTTCACTCAGACTCATGTCCATCGAGTCAGTGATGCCATCCAGCCATCTCATCCTCTGTCATCCCCTTCTCCTCCTGCCCCCAATCCCTCCCAGCATCAGAGTCTTCTCCAATGAGTCAACTCTTCGCATGAGGTGACCAAAGTACTGGAGTTTCAGCTTTAGCATCATTCCTTCCAAAGAAATCCCAGGGCT
The DNA here is from genome assembly GCA_935064755.1 of Tragelaphus eurycerus. Classification (NCBI taxonomy): domain Eukaryota; kingdom Metazoa; phylum Chordata; class Mammalia; order Artiodactyla; family Bovidae; genus Tragelaphus; species Tragelaphus eurycerus. The sequence goes on along the minus strand of CAKXYN010000034.1, from coordinate 231,891 downwards.
GATCTCCTTCAGAATGGACTGGTTGGATCTCTTTGCAGTCCAAGGGACTCTCAAGAGTCTTCGAGGAGCTGGGGTCACACTGAGGTTTCACCTCCCATGAGGAGGTTGTTTTTGATAGTGAGGTACAAAAAGATACAACCACAATTGAGAAGTAGTTTGCATAAAGTATCTTTTTTTCCCCCTTATGTCAATGCTTGTAGAAATGTCCCAGCTCATTTGTGAATTAGAATCTCATTACAGGGAAATAATTAGTCTCCATGCTTCTTGGCTTTAACTAAAATTTTAGCGTTCACACTTGTGTTCCACAACTGGGTGACTCAGGATTTTACTTTCTTCCAGTTCTGGAGGCTAGAAGTCTGAAATCAAGATGTCAACAGGGCTGTTCTTCCTCTGAGACTCTGGGGAGAATCCTGCCTTGCCTCCTCCTAGCTTCTGAGAGTAGCCTTCAGTCCTTGGGGTTCCTTGGCTTACAGCTGCATCCTACAATCCCTGCCTGTTTTCACATGGTTTTTCTCTTGTCATAGAGGTTAGAACTTCACCATATCTTTTGGAAGGATACAGTTCAACCCATAACAACACCAAAGAACCCTTACTTATCTGCGGGGCAGCATGCTGTCATAGTGGACAGAGCTCAGAGTTAGGGGTCAGAAACTCTGGACAAATGTCTAGCCTAAATTTTCATACACATACTGAGAACAATAATACATGCCTTGATGTCCATCTAAGGGTTGTGAAAAAGATCTAGAAAAGTGCTTTGTGGCCTCTCAATGATAGTAAGCGCTATCGCTATCTTTAAGGAGAAACATGGCCAGTGTGGGCAATCATCATTTAGTATATAATCCCATGGGCTTCCCAGGGTGGCTCACAGGTAAAGAATATGCCTGCCAATGCAGAAGACATGGGTTTGATCCCTGGGTCAGGAAGATCTTCTGGAGGAGAAAATGGCAATCCACTCCAATATTCTTGCCTGGGAAATCCCAGGGACAGAGAAACCTGGTGGGCTACGGTCTGCTGGGTCACGAAGAGTTGAACATGACATTACATACATGGCAGCAGCATATCATCCATCCCTAACTGTAGACAACCATTCTGACCTCTGTCTCATACAGCTACTTACTAGACAAGGGTAAGATGCTTTTCCCTTTTTCTGCTGCCCGTGCATTGTTAACCAAGCAAAGTCAGGTGGTGAGGTGAATCCTCGCAAGTGCAGCCAACTCAGAAATGGAATATGAAGCACTGAGTCATGGGAAAATGCCCATAACGCTTTAATAAAATTCTCTGCGTTTTAACTCAAAGGACTGAAAAATGTCAGTGAAAGGCTTTTTTTTTTTTTTTTTTTTTTAAGACTAGATCTTAATGAACGTGAACGTGAAGTCGCTCAGTGGTGTCCGACTCTTTGCGACCCCATGGACTGTAGCCTACCAGGCTCCTCTGTCCATGGGATTTTCCAGGCAATAGTACTGGAGTGGATTGCCATTTCCTTCTCCAAGGGATCTTCCCAACCCAGGGATCGAACCCGGGTCTCCAGCATCATAGACAGACGCTTTACCATGTGAGCCACCAGGGAAGTCCAGATCTTAATGAGTATATTCAAAATTACTCAGCATTCATTGTACATAAATGGCAACCCAGGGTTTTTGACGCAATAATAATAAAGCAGTAGAGCTGACTCATTAGAAAAGACTCTGATGCTGAGAAAGGTTGAAGGCAGGAGGAGAAGCGGACGACAAGAAGACGAGATGGTTGGATGGCATCACTGACTCAATGGACAGGAGTTGAGCAAGCTCCAGGAGATGGTGAAGGAAAGGAAGCCTGGCGTGCTGCAGTCCATGAAGTCGAAAAGAGTCAGACATGATTGAGTGACTGAACGATAGCAGAGTTGTGGTTCCTAATCTGAGGTCCTTGATCTCTAGAGACACTGGAGACAGTAATAGGAATTTGCATACAAGCTTTAATTTTGCCTAAGTCTTTTCACTTAGTTAACTAAAGTTATCATAAATAAAATGTTCATCTTTTTTCTTGGGTATGAATTTATTACATAATTTTGACTATACTGGTTTTCTCATGTTGGGTAACCATATACCTTTTTAAACAAATACAAATGAATCAATTATGATGACACATTTAAAATCATTTAAAGGATCAAAATGGAGTAACTGGTTCAGGCCACCAAAATGGAGCTGGGTGGCTCTTATGGATTTGGTTTCAGACCTGTTTCGGCATTACAGAGAACCTGAATTGTCTGAACTGTATCAAAACTCGCGGACACCACCAGCGTTTTCAAAATAGTATCTGCTAGCAGCTGCCAGCTACAACCTTCTGGTCTCAAGGTTGTAATTTATAACTATGCAACCATTTCAGAACACAGTCAATCCTTGCTTTATGTGCACTCTTACTTCTTGCTAGCTCCAATCCTATTTTTTGACAAACATCTTACGTAACTTTTCAGTTCAGATTGTTATTGATTATCTGCATCAATGTTTATATGTGTAGTTATTTTGGTATACAGAATCTTAAGAAAACATGAGAACAAAGGGAGATTGAGATCTTAAGAAAGGATTCTTAGTAGTTAAAATGTTGAGAAAAGGGTAGATTAAAAAGGTGGATGCTGATCATATGACCCCCCTTTTCATGAACACAGACAAAACAAGGCAGTCTCCCAAACTCTTTGTTCTGTTTTTACTTAAAACCATTACTTGACTTAAATGCCTTAAAACCATTACTGTGACCTTCTAGAATTTCCTGAACAGTTTTCTGCTATTTAAAATGCAGTTGGCTGATTCCTTTCACATTTCAGAAATTTCCTGTATCACTTTAATGATTATGTAGAGTATGACTTTGCTCTCAGCATTATAAGTAAACAGAGCCAAAACACGAGGAAGAAAGATTTATATATTTAGGCAAAACCTTAGAGAGGGCAGAAAGCTTTTACGATGTGTGGGTGCATGCGTGCTCAGTCATTCACTCATGTCTGACTCTTTGTGATCCTATGGACTGTAGCCCTCCAGGCTCCTCTGTTCAAGGGATTTTCCAGACAAGAGTGCTAGAGTGGGTTGCCATTTTTCTCCTCCAGGGGATCTTTCCGACCCAGGGATTGAACCCATGTCTCCTGTGTCACCTGCACTGGCAGGCAGATTCTTTACTATTGTGCCATCTAGGAAGCTTTTATGATACAAAACCTGAAGTAAGACAAAATCTGGGAAGGTGAAGTCACCGTTCCTGAAAGGTCTCAACCCCCAAATCAGAATATTCTACACAAGGAGCCAATGACGTTCTACTAGATTTATTGAAGTAATCTCCCTTGTTTATGACATGAAGATCCCACGTAGACCCCACACTGTCTGGAATCCCCGAGGAAATCAATAGAAACCGCATCCCTGACCATTCTTAGCTGGTTTCTATCACTTTCCCTGAACTTTAATTTTATATAACCTTATTTATCATACAGGTTTTCCTTGTGTGTACATGCTAAGTCGCTTCAGTCATGTCAGACTCTTTGCAGACCCATGGACTATAGCCTGCCAGACTCCTCTGTCCATGGGGATTCTCCAGGCAAGAATACTGGAGTGGGTTGCCATGCCCTCCTCCAGGGGATCTTCCCAACCCAGGGATCGAACCCGCATCTCCTGCATTGTCAAGAGGGTTCTTTATCACTAGTGCCACCTGGGAAGCCCCACAAGTTTTTGTTAGAACCACATTGATCTTTACAACAAAGCACTTTTCACTCCCTGGGAAAGATGTTCTGAAGGCCAGGGTATGCTTTCCTTTCATCCAGAGACTCAACTTTAAGCAGCTCCTCATCTCTACCTTTTTCAATGCTGCTGCTGCTAAGTCGCTTCAGTCATGTCCGACTCTGTGCGACCCCATAGACGGAAGCCCACCAGGCTCCCCTGTCCCTGGGATTCTCCAGGCAAGAACACTGGAGTGGGTTGCCATTTCCTTCTCCAATGCATGAAAGTGAAAAGTGAAAGTGAAGTCGCTCAGTCGTGTCTGACTCTTAGCGACCCCATGGACTACAGCCTACCAGGCTCCTCCATCCATGGGATTTTCCAGGCAAGAGTACTGGAGTGGGGTGCCGTTGCCTTCACCTTTTTCAATAACTTGTTTTAAAATCAGTTCATTTTCTTTCAAAGTGGGGTATCACATAACATTCTCTGCTGGAGGGCATATGCGGTGAGAAAAATCACTCCTCTAAGTGATTTTCAAAAAAATGTATCTTTTCTCATAAGGTATATCGTATCAGCATGAAGGGCTCTGCTCAATGACATTTTACTCAGTGAACCTATTTGTGGGGCCAGAAATAGAAAAAGAAATCAAAGTTGGTCAGCACTCTAGGTGCCCCTCTAAAGCCACCTCCAAGTCACTCCCAACCCTACTCCTCCCCTGAAAATAACTTTTTTTTTTTTTCATCACTACAGATTAATTAGTCTGATTTTAGTCAGAATATATGTACAGAGAAGGCAATGGCACCCCACTCCAGTACTCTTGCCTGGAAAATCCCATGGACGGAGGAGCCTGGTGGGCTGCAATCCATGGGGTTGCTGAGGGTCGGACATGACTGAGCAACTTCACTTTCACTTTGCACTTTCATGCATTGGAGAAGGAAATGGCAACCCACTCCAGTGTTCTTGCCTGGAGAATCCCAGGGACGGGGGAGCCTGGTGGGCTGCCGTCTATGGGGTCACACAAAGTCAGACACGACTGAAACCACTTAGTAGCAGCAGCAGCAGTACATGACTGTTTCCTATTTGTTGAGGCTGCTGAAGCAGTAAGTGGTTCATTTTTATTGCTGACTCACTCTGGTATGAAAATGCAACAATTTATTTTTTTGTTCTATCTTGGATGAACCTTTGGGTTATTTCTAACATTTGACTATTAAGAATACTGCTTCAATAAAAATTGCTGGGCATGTCTCTTAGAGAACACACATACATATTCTGTACATCACTACATTTTGCTATTATCTGCGCTCTCGATATTATGTGTGTTTATTGTGTCTGTATGATAGAATATAATCTAATGGTGTTGTACTATGTATCTCATCTCAACTCCATTCAAGAGCATCAGGTAGGTAGCATCACACTGGTTTTGGTGGCAATAAACACACCATAGAAACTGGCAATTACTAAAAATCAGGACTTAGTGTTTTGCTGATCATCAAGACTTACAAAGATGAAGGAAAATATTAATAATCCAGATTAAGTGTAAATATGTATCATACCAGTAGTCACTGGATTGTTAATAGCATAAAAATAGAATATTTTTGAATATTTGAAAACCATTATTCAATTCAGCAAACAATTGTTCCTGTTATTGACAGTGAGTGAAGCTTCAAAACATGTGTTTTTGGTTTCACTTTGTTTTACTTGTGAACATAAAAATATCAATCAGCATTTATGTTGGATATCCACTTGGAAAATGTTAAACATTTGTTAGAAAATCTCTGGTCAGAAGGTACAATATGTTCAGTTTTAGTACAAAAGACCAAACAGTTTTCTAATTTACACTCTTATCAGCAGCACAAGAGAGTTTCAGTTGCTCCTCATATGCACATGTACTGTTTCATTGCAAGTACTCTTTTTTAGTTTTAGTCATTCTGATTCATCTGATATTGCACTGTTGTTCTTATTTGCATTTCCCTAATGACTAATAATGTTGAGCATCTTGTCAGTATTAATTAGCCTTCTGAATACCCCTTTGGGAAGTGTCTGTTTTTATACCTTTTGTGCATTTTCTTATTAGGTGGACTGTGTTTTTCTCATTGCTTTGCAAGAATTCCTTATATACTTTTTGTATATCTTGTATCTGAGGTCTTCTATCTTCTAGAGATCTTTGTCAGATATACATCTGACCACTTGCAGCTTAACTTTTCCTTCTCTTGATGGTGCTTTTAGATCTTAATTTTAATACAGTCCTATTAATCAACCCTTCCCTTTATGGTTTCAGTGATTCATTAAAAAATATTTGCCTACACCAAGGTCATGAAGACACTCTCCTAGGTTACATTCTAAAAGCTTTATTGGTCTTTCATGTTTAGATCTATACAGTGTCACAGGAGTCAATTTTTGTAGGTGATGTGAGATGCACATTTAAATTGGTTTTTACTACATAGGTTTCCAAATTCCATCTAAGTTTTCCAAATGGATGCTACTGCTGCTAAGTCACTTCAGTCGTGTCCGACTCTGTGTGACCCCATAGACGGCAGCCCACCAGGCTCCCCCGTCCCAGGGATTTTCCAGGCAAGAGTACTGGAGTGGGGTGCCATTGCCTTTGGATACCCATATACTATTTGTTCAAAATACCATCTTACCCTACTGCAGTGTAGAGTTGTTCAGTAGCTTAGTTGTGTCTGACTCTTTGCGACCCCATGGACTGTAGCACGCCAGGCTCCCCTGTCCTCCACCATTTTCTGGAGCTTGCTCAAACTCATGTCCATTGAGTCAGTAATGCCATCCAACTATCTCATCTCCTGTTGTCCCCTTCTCCTCCCACCTTCAATCTTTTCCAGCATCAGGGTCTTATTAGGTTCTTTGAATCAGGTGGCCAAGATATTGGAGTTACAGCTTCATCATCAATCCTTCCAATGAATATTCAGGACTGATTTCCTTTAGGATGGACTGGTTGGATCTCCTTGCTGTCCAAGGGCCTCTCAAGAGTCTTCTCCAACACCACAGTTCAAAAGCATCAATTCTTTGGTGCTCAGCTTTCTTTATGGGCTTCCCTCATAGCTCAGTTGGTAAAGAATCTGCCTGCAGTGCAGAAGACCTGGGTTTGATTCCTGGGTCAGGAAGATCCCCTGGAGAAGGAAATGGCAACCCAGTCCAGTATTCTTGCCTGGAGAATGCCATGGACAGAGGAGCCTGGCAGGCTACAGTCCATGGGGTCACAAGAGTCAGACAAACCACCAAATCACCACAGCTTTCTTTATAATCCAACTCTCACATCCATACATGACTACTGGAAAAACCATAGCTTTGACTAGATGAACCTTTGTTGGCAAAGTAATGTCTCTGCAGTGTAGAGTAACTGGTCATAAGTTGAACAACTCTCTATCTCTTTATGGACTCTGTTCTATTCCACTGATTTATCTGCCTTTCCATGTATCAAGACCACAGTGTTTAAAATAAGTCTTGATATGAGGTTTTGTAAGTTCTGTAACTTGGTTCATCCTCAAGATTGTTTTTGTTATCCTTGGCTCTTTACACTGTCATAAAAATTTAGAATTAGCTATTTCTTGAGAGAGGGATCAAAAGGGAGAGGATGCCACATAACATAATCTGTTGGCATATAAGTAGTGTGATTAGTCTCTCTCGATTTTGATGATGTATTAGGCTTATGAGCTCCAAATTAGAATGGCTTGGGCAGTAAATAGTAGAAGACTTCAAACCAACTGGTTTAAATGTTAAAGCACTTTGTTATCTCAATAAACAAGATTTTATTCACGGTATGATCAATATCTCTGGGTTCACTTCTATATGATTCTGTCTTCCATGTGTTTTGGTTTTATCTTCAGGCTACAAGATCACCTCAGTTTCAAGTAACATGTCCATAAATAACAATATGCAAAGGAAGGAGCACTCTTTCTTTTTTAGGTTTTTCTCAGGACAAAAACGGGGAAGGCAATGGCACCCCACCCCAGTACTTTTGCCTGGAAAATCCCATGGATGGAGGAGCCTGGTAGGCTCCAGTCCATGGGGTCGCTAAGAGTCGGACACGACTGAGCGACTTCACTTTCACTTTTCACTTTCATGCACTGGAGAAGGAAATGGCAACCCACTCCAGTGTTCTTGCCTGGAGAATCCCAGGGACAGGGGAGCCTGGTGAGCTTCCATCTCTGGGGTCGCACAGAGTCGGACACGACTGAAGCGACTTAGCAGCAGCAGCAGCAGCAGCAGCGGGACAAAAAATTCTCCAAGCAGACTTCACCATCTTGCCTCATCAGCCAGAATTATACCCAATGTCTTTGCCTAAATCAAATACCAGTTAAGAGAATGGGACCACCATGAGTGTCTCAGATAGGACCTTGGACTAGGATTATTTCTCATTAGGTACATGTTCTTGCCAAAGAGGGTGTCTATCTGAACAAAAGCAGAGTGGTAGCTATAGGGTAAGTATATAAATATTTCTGCTACAATTTCCCCTTTGGTTACTCAACATCCAAACACATTCTACTTTTTCTGTCTTCACTTCCAAAGATAACTATCTTGTGTGAATGAACATGAGTGCTTTCTTAGATGAAAATAACCCAGAGTCTCTTTTAGTTAATATGTCCAGCTCCAATTCTAGTGTCTCTGGATGTTGTGAAGTCTTACCAGAGCCTTCACTTCCCAGATGAACCAGAGTGCCAGAAATCCTCTAACACTCTATCTCTTTGTAGTCCTCTCTATGCAAATATAAGAGCAAACCTCATGAAGTTAGGGGACATTTTGAAGTACTCTTTGCCCATCTCTTGATTTGACATCTGCATCGATCCAGGGTCCCTTATGTCAGGAGAGCCGGGCATCACTGAGCCCTTTGTACACATGTTCCTGACTCTCTCCAAGGCATTATCATTCAATGATGATGAAAGTTTCATTACTGCTGCTTGGTTTCTGCTAATACATGAGACATTTTATGATTCCAGTTAACACAAGATACCACTGCAGAACAGGAATAACCAAAGCACTTAATCACAAGATTGAGCCTTCTGATCTTGAGAGACAATGCTTTCCTATTTTAACAGTCACCACAGGAAACCCCAAAAACAGTACTCGGAAGAGGCTTCCAGGAAAGCAGAAATACTCACTGAGTCTCAGGCAGGAGGACTGAGCAGATGCTGTGCTCACTCTATGACTTGGTCAACAGGCATGAGCAGTGTCATGCTTCAATCTCATTCCAGCAACCCTGCTCTGGACTTGCTAAGAGAGAGGAAAAGAAGAAACAGGGAGGGATAAAGAGAAGATCAGGACCTGTCTGAAAGTCACATGCTTACTTATCCCCACTTCCCGTACATCTTCCTCTGAATCACAGAATGGTGGAGAATCTGGTAAACGGGAAGGGGTAGTTTCAGCTAAGAAAAACAATCTTTGTACATATTCGGTCAGCTGAGTTCAATGTTATTCATTTCAGGTGAAACTGATAACACTTTATTGAGGTGGTCCAAAGCAGACAGATCTGTATCTAAGCATCTTATTTTTAGTGACATATTTTTAACTGTGGGTGTGACCTCTGGGAAAGTTATGTAAGCAATCTGAGGCTTGGCACTAGCAATAACTAACAGTTATTCAGGACAGGTGGTTAACAGTAACTGACGCAGTATACGTGATGCCTGGCACATGGCAGTTAGCGCGAGGTGACGTTGATTTGTCTTCCTGATTACTGATAAGGATGGTGTGTGCGTGACAACAATAAAACCAAGAGCTCTGGCAGACTCAGTCCTCATAGCCACAAATGGTATTAAGTACAAGGAAAAAAAAACCTGGAACCTCTCCAAGCAACTGACAACACAGTGTAACATAATGGAAAACAATTGCCAAGTGAAATCAGAAATCATGCAAAAAACTCTAACAAAAGTGATCTTGAGGGAATTGCTCACAGAATACACACATCCTCTATTGATAACATTTGTGAGGTCAGGATAAAATATGCTATTTGCATTTCCAATGGAAGGATCATGTGAGCTGGATCACGGGAATGTGTGTCAATGGTACTCTGAAAAAACTGCCACTACACCACATCAGTTGTTGTTTAATCGCTAAGTCATGTCCGACTCTTTAGAACTGGTACTTGATGTTATTTCCAATAGACCCCAACCAACCACAAGTGTTAGCACCATAAATCAATTTTCCTAAGACCTCATAGTCTCTGGATTAATCACACTTTAAAGTTTTGAGCTGAGAGAACAAACAATACAGAGAGCTAAAAGGAACTATAAATCTTTCTGGATCAGCAAATTTGATATCAGTGCTATTCAGGCCCTTTTTAAAATTTTTGTTTATTGAGCTAAAATACATCTAACATACTTTGAGCATTTTAAAGTATACAGTTTCATGGCTTTTAGTATATTCACAACCTTATACAACCATCACCATTATCTAATTCCAGAATATTTCCCTTACCCTCCAAAAGAAACCTCTTTTTTTATTTTTTTTGGCCAAGCCATGTGGCCTGTGGGATCTTAGTTCCCCGACCAGGGATCAAACCTGCACCCCCTCCAGTTAAAGTATTGAGTCTAACCCACTGGACCCCGAGGGAAGTCCCAGAAACCTTTCTTTCAAAGTGAACATTTGGAGGAGGAACCTATTGAATCCAGTACTAACACATATATTTTCAGACTTAATTACAAAATACAATAAAAAAAAAACCTTAAATATACTAGGGAAAAGGGGGAAACAGGGAGAGAGAAATACAGTAGCATATTGTAAGCATCGATTGTGCATTATGCCTGGTGTGGCCTGCCTGCAAGGAGGCCTGCAGTGATCTCGCCTCCTGGCAGCCACGCCCTGTGTGACCCCCTCCCCGATCCAATCGGGACTGGTCAGGGGAGCCAACAGAATACTGCAGGCAGGATGCCAGGTCATTTCCTAGATAGGTTTATAAACGACACGGCGGTTTTCCCTTGCTCTGTCTCTCAGATCTCTCCCTCTGGAGGAAGCCAGCTGCCACGTCATGATGACGCTCAAGCAGCCTATACAGTGGCTCACCTCTCAAGGCATTGAGGCCTCCAGCCAGCAGCCATGGGAGGCAGCCATCTTGGAAGTAGGTCATCTAGCCCCCTCAAACCTTCAGATGACTGCAGCTCTGACCAACACCTCCTGAGAGAGCCAAACAAAGCTGCTTCTGGATTCCTCAGTGTTGGACACTACAGGTGAGAATAAAGGTTTGTGGTTCTCGCTATCAGAGAAATGCACATCGAAACCACAATGAGGTACCATCTCATGCCGGTCAGAATGGCTGCTATCCAAAAGTCAACAAGCAATAAATGCTGGAGAGGGTGTGGAGAAAAGGGAACCCTCTTACACTGTTGGTGGAAATGCAAACTAGTACAGCCACTATGGAGAACAGTGTGGAGATATATTAAAAAACAGTTGTATGGGTTGAACTGCCATACAACCCAGCAATCCCACTGCTGGGCATACACACTGAGGAAACCAGAATTGAAAGAGACACGTGTACCCCAGTGTTCATTGCAGCACTGTTTATAACAGCCAGGACATGGAAGCAACCTAGCTGTCCACTGGCAGATGAATGGATAAGAAAGCTGTGGTACATATCACAATGGAATATTACTCAGCCATAAAAAAGAACACATTTGAGTCAGTTCTAATGAGGTAGATGAAACTGGAGCTAATTATACAGAGTAAAGTAAGTCAGAAAGAGAAACACCAATACAGTATATTAACACATATATATGGAATTTAGAAAGATGGTAATGATGACCTTATATTCAAGATAGCAAAAGAGACACAGATATAAAGAACAGACTTTTGGACTCTGTGGGAGAAGGTGAGGGTGGGATGATTTGAGAGAATAGCATTGAAACATGTATATTACTATACATGAAATAGATGACCAGTGCAAGTCTGATGCATGAAGCAGGGCACTCAAAGCTGGTGCTCTGGGACAATTCAGCGAGATGGGGTGGGGAGGGAGGTGGGAGGGGGGTTCAGGATGGGGGGACGTATGTACACCCGTGGCTGATGCATGTCAATGTATATAGCAAAGACCACCACAATATTGTTAAGCAATTAGTCTCCAATTAAAATGAATAAATTGATTGAAAAAATAAACAACAGCAAAAAAGTAAAATAAAACAGAAAAAAAAAGTTCCACACTGCTAAGTTTTGAGGTAGCTTGTTAACAGAGTAATAGATATGTACTAGAGTGGTGTCAGAGGAATGACTGAGCAAAGCTGCCAGCAGGAGGAGACGAAATACAAGTGCCTCACAGAGCGAAGTACCTGAACCACACAGAAATATACAGAATTACAGTCAGTGTGCAAATCTCTACCCGACACTCAGCTTAGGCAAGTGGGACCACAGCTTCCCTTATGGAGTCCTTTCTCTGCCACCAGTGCCCTGTTGCACCCTTTTTTCCCAATCAACACAGTCCTTGTTCAAATAAAACTTAACTCATACAGAAATCAGCAGAGGGGCACACACAATGTGATTTTTTTCTGCGCTCCATTTATGCCTAGAGATGGAGTACTTTTATCCCCTCCATCTTCCTAAGGATGGAGCTGAGAGAAGGCTGATAAGTTATTTTCCAGAAGGTCCTTCTAATGTTCTCTGTGTCTATTTCCACTGGATTTTTTTTTTTTTTTTATGAAAGAGGTAAAACAAATAAAATGAAACAATTTAAAGTAAATGCAAATAAAATGGCAAAGCACTTTAGAATAACTGAGGGCGGTGGGTGGTCAAGGAAGAGACAGCCTGCAAATGTCAGGAATTAATATCTTCACCATTCCTTAGTTTTCTAGAAAAGGGCTGGTTTATCCTCTCCTGCTCAAAAATTCACTCAGACCCTCTATTCTTTGAGTTGCGTAAACCACTCCACGTGTTTTCTCCTGGCACAAAAACATGTTTGGATAATTCAAACCTCCAGTCTGTTCAGATCTTGTTGAAACGTGTTTGCTTTGCTAACTCCTAGTAAAGTAAATGTACTTTTAGAGCTTGGTCATGGACTTAAGCCGCCAGATGTTTTTGCCTGATACCATCTATTCCTGTCACCTTGTCAACAAGTTACCAGAGGTGGGGTTAATTCTCATTTTGCAAGAATGTGACCCAAAAATGTGTTTGATGATCCTGAGTCCTGGTTATCTCAGATTTGCAGCGGCTCTTAGATCACAACTCTGCGAATAAGCCAGATGCTCTCCTGTTACTCCCCTTCAAGATCACAGTGAAGGAGCTGGAGCAACTCAGTGAAGCTACGAGCCATGCTGTGCAGGGCCACCCAGGATGGACAGATCACCGTGAAGAGTGCTGACAAGACATGGTCCACTAGAGAAGGAAATGGCAACCAGTCCAGTATTCTTGCTTGGAGAACCCCATGAACAGTATGACAAGGCAAAAAGATAAGACATGGGAAGATGAGGCCCTGCAGCTGGGAAGGGAGTCCACTATGCTACCGGGGAAGCGTGCATGAGTACAGTCACTCAGCCCTGCCTGACTCTTGGAGACCCTATGGACTGTAGCCTGCCAGGTTCCTCTGTCCATAGAATTTTCCAGGCAAGAATACTGGAGCAGGTTGCCATTTCCTTCTCCAGGGGATCTTTCCAACCCAGGGATGGAACTTGCATCTCATGCATCTCCTGCATTGGCAGGTGGATTCTTTACCACTGTGCCACCTGGGAATCCCCATGTGTGGAGGGCAATTACTAATAACTCCAGAAAGAATGAAGAGGCTGGGCCAAAGCAGAAAGGACGCTCAGTTGTGGATGTGCCTGGTGGTGAAAGTAAAGTCTGATGCTGTAAAGAACAATATTACATAGGAACCTGGAATGTTAGGTTCACAGGCCAAGGTAAATTGGACTTGTTCAAGCAAGAGACAGCAAAGCTGAACATCGACATCTTAGGAAATCAGTGGTCTAAAATGGATGGGAATGAGTGAATTTCATTCAGATGACCATTATATCTACTACTAAGGGAAAGAATCCCTTAGAAGAAATGGAGTAACCCTCAGAGTCAACAAAAGAGTCTGAAATGCAGTACGTGGGTGCAACCTCAAAAATGACAGAATGATCTTAGTTCGTTTCCAAGCCAAACCGTTCAACATCACAGGACTCCAAGTCTATGCACTAACCATTGATGTCAAAGAAGCTGAAGTTGACCACTTCTATGAAGACCTACAAGATCTTCTAGAGCTACCATCAAAAAAAGATATCCTTTTCATCAAAGAGGATTGGAATACAGAAGCAGGAAGTCAAGAGATACCCAGAATAACAACCAAGTTTGGCCTTGGAGTACAAAATGAAGCAGGGCAAAGGCTAAAAGAGTTTTGTCAAGAGGACATGCTGGTCATAGCACACATTCTCTGCCAACGACCCAAGAGATGACTCTACACAAGGGCATCACCAGGTGGTTAATACCGAAATCAGATTGATTATATTTTTTGCAGCCAAAGAAGGAGAAGCTCTCTACAGTCAGCAAAAACAAGACCTGGAGCTGACTGTGGTTCAGATCATGAGCTCCTTATTGCAAAACTCAGGCTTAAATTGAAGAAACTAGGGAAAACCACTAGGTCATTCTGGTATGACCTAAATCAAATCTCCTAAGATTATATGGTGGAGGTCATGAATAGATTCAAAGGATTAGATCTGGTAGACACAGTATCTAAAGAGCTAAGAACAGAGGTTCCTAACACTGTACAGGAGGCAGTGACCAAAACCATCCCAAAGAAAAAGAAATGCAAGAAGGCAAACTGGTTGTCTGAGGAGGCTTTACAAATAGCTGAGAAAATAAGAGAAGGGAAAGGGAAGGGAGAAAGGGAAAGATATGCCCATTTGAATGCAGAGTTCCAGAGAAAAGCAAGAAGAGATGAGAAAGCCTTCTTAATTAAACAATGCAAAGAAATAGACAAAAACAATAGAATGAGAAAGATAGACAGCTCTTCAAGAAAACTGGAGATATCAAGGGGACAAACATTTCAAGCAAGAATGGACACAATAAAGGACAGAAATCATAAGGACCTAATAGAAGCAGAAGAGATTAAGTAGAGGTGACAACTTAATACTCAACTGAATACAGAGTTCCAGAGAATAGCAAGGAGACATAAGAAGGCCTTCTTAATGAGCAATGCAAATAAATAACTTTGTTTTCAAAGAATTACATTACCATACATTTCTCGTAAGTGGAGAAACTGGCTATTGGCCTATTATCACAGGTATTTTTTTTGGTAATATAACAAAAATTTAATATTATAAACATGGCTATAATACTAGGTGCCATAAACACTGCATAAAGATCCATTCATTGGTATGTAGGTTAGAATACTATGATGCAATCTTATCCACTGCATTAGGCTACTATTAAGCAACTGCACTGCTGCTTCTTTAATTATCAATGTATAAATCATTATATAAAAAGAGGAAAAGAAATAGAAAAATAGGAAAACAATAGAATGGGAAAGACTAGGGATCTCTTACAGAAAACTGGAGATACCAAGGGAACATTTCATGCAAGTATGGACATGATAAAGGACAGAAACTATAAAGAGCTAACAGAAGCAGAAGATATTAAGAAGACGTTGCAAGAATACACAGAAGAACTATACAAAAAAGGTCTTAATGACCCAGATAACCAGGATGGTATGATCACTCACCTAGAGACAGACACCTGGAGTGTGAAGTCTAGTCGGCCTTAGGAAGTATCACTACAAACAAAGCTTGAGAATATGATAGAATTCCAGTTGAGCTATTTCTAGTCTTAAAAGATGGTGCTATTAAACTGCTGCACTCAATATATCAGCAAATTGGAAAACTCAGCAGTGGTCACAGGACTTGAAAAGGTCAGTTTTTCATTCCATTGCCAAAGAAGGGCAATGAAAAAGAATGTTCAAACTACCATACAATTGCACTCATTTCACATGCCAGCAAAGTTATGCTCAAAATCCTTCAAGCTGGGCTTCAGCAGTACATGAACTGAGAATTTCCAGATGTACAAGTTGGGTTTTGAAGAGGGAGAGGAACCAGAGATCAAATTGCCAACATTTGTCTGATCATGGAGAAAGTAAGGGAATTCCAGAAAAATATCTACTTCTGCTTCATTGACTATGCTAAAGACTTTGTGTGAATCACAATAAACTGTGATAAAGTCTTAAAGGGGCTTCCCTGGTGGCTCAGATAGTAAAGCGTCTGCCTACAATGCGGGAGACCTGGGTTGGATCCCTGGGTTGGGAAGATCTCCTGGAGAAGGAAATGGCAGTCCACTCCAGCACTCTTGCCTGGAAAATCCCATGGACGGAGGAGCCTGATAGGCTATAGTCCATGGGGTCACAAAGAGTCGGATACAACTGAGTGACTTCACTTCAAAGTCTTAAAGAGATGGGTGAAACAGTCCACCTTACCTACCTCCTGAGAAACCTGTATGTGGGTCAAGAAGCAACAGTTAGAACTGGACATGGAAGAACTATTGTTGCTGTTGTTCAGTCAGTCAGTCGTGTGCAACTCTTTGCAACCCCATGGACTTCAGCACACCAGGCTCCCCTGTTGCTCACAATCTCTTGGAATTTGCTCAGACTCATGCCCATTGAGTTGATGATGCCATCCAACCATCTTGTCCTCTGTCGTTCACTTCTCCTCCTGCCTTCAATCTTTCCCAGTATCAGGGTCTTTTCCAATGAGTCAGCTCTTCGCATCTGGTGGCCAAAGTACTGGAGCTTCTGCTTCAGCATCAATCCTTCCAATGAATATTCAGGACTGGTTTGATTTCCCATCCAAGGGATTCTCAAGAGTCTTCTCCAACACCACAGTACAAAAGCATCAATTCTTCCGTGCTCAGCCTTTTCTGTGGTCCAACTCTCACACCCATACATGACTACTGGAAAAACCATAGCTTTGACTATATGAACCTCTGTCGGCAAAGTAATGTCTCTGCTTCTTAACATGCTGTCTAGGTTTCTAACAGCTTTTCTTTCAAGGAGCAAGTGTCTGTTAATTTCATGGCTGCAATCACTGTTCGCAGTGATTCTGGAGCCCAAGAAAATAAAGTCTGTTACTGTTTCCATTGTTTTCCCATCTATTTGCTACGTAGTGATGGGACTGGATGCCATGATCTTCGAATGCCATGGGAGAACTGCCTGGTTCAAACTTGGGAAAGGAGTCGTCAAGGCTGTATGTTGTCACTCTGTTTATTTAACTTGTATGCAGAGTACATCATGCAAAATGCCGGACTGGATGAATCACAAGCTGGAATCAAGATCACTTCGAGAAGTATCAACAACCTCATATATGTGGATGATGCCATTAGGAACTAAAGAGCCTACTGATGAGGGTGAAAGAGGAGAGTGAAAAACCTGGCTTGAAACTCAACATTCAAAAAACTAAGATCATGTCATCCTGTCCCATCATTTTATGGCCAATGCTGCTGCTGCTGCTGCTGAGTCGCTTCAGTCGTGTCTGACTCTGTGTGATCCCATAGACGGCAGCCCACCAGGCTCCTCTGTCCCTGGGATTCTCCAGGCAAGAATACTGGAGTGGGATGCCATTTCCTTCTCCAATGCATGAAAGTGAAAAGTGAAGGGGTGCCCAGTCGTGTCCGACTCTTAGCGACCCCACGGACTGGAGCCCACCAGGCTCCTCCATCCATGGGATTTTCCAGGCAAGAGTACTGGGGTGGGTGCCATTGCCTTCCCCCTTTATGGCCAATAAAAGGGGAAAATCAGATACTGTTACAGATTTTATTTTCTTGGGCTCCAAAATCACTGCAGATGGTGACTGCAGCCATGAAATTAAAAGTCATTGGCTCCTTGCAAGAAAAGCTATGACAAACCTAGACAGAGTTATTAAAAAGCAGAGGCATCACTTTTTCTATAGGTCCGTATAGTCAAAACTATGGTTTTTCCAGTATTTGTATACAGATGTGAGTGTTGGACCACAAAGAAGGCTGAACACAGAAGAACTGAGGTTTTCAAACTATGGTGCTGGAGAAGATGCTTGAGAGTTTCTTGGACTGCAAGGAGATCAAACCAGTCAATCCTAAAGGAAATCAGTCCTGAATATACATTGGAAGGACTGATGCTGAAGCTGAAACTCCAATACTTTGGCCACCTGATGCAAAGAACTGACTCATTTGAAAAGACCTTGATGCTGAGAAAGATTGAAGGCAGGAGGAGAAAGGGACGACAAAGGATGAGATGGTTGGATGGCATCACGGACTCAATGGACATGAATCAGAGCAAACTCTGGGAAATGGTGTAGGACAGAGGAGCCTGGTGTACTGCGGTCCACGGAGTTGCCCAGAGTCGAACACGACTTAGGGAATGAAAAACAACTGTCCAGTTATTGACATCAGAAGCTGGTAACCCAAAAGAGCTCATCTCCTGTTCCATCAAATAAAAACACAACACAAATACATATTGTTAACTGGGTAAGAAGGTCAGACATTGGCTCCATGAGCCCAGTGGTTTATAAAACAGGCCAAAAAAGGTCATCAGACACTGCTTTGGACTCTCAGAATCAGGTGTTAAGACAAAATTACAGTCTTTGAGCCAGACTCCTTCTACATCTTTCTCCTCTATTTCTGTTGGTCTATTTGGACTGTGCTTTGTTGGTGAGCTTACTTGTTAATTAAAAATCTTCTGTTGCTTACATTTTGAACTATTTCAATGATAAAGAAAAGCTCAGAAACAACATAATGGAAATCTGTGTATGCAATACCAAGACTGAACAAATGTTAAAATTTAGATTCTGTTTTTTTGAGAATGAACACAATTTAGGCAAAGTCAAGACTCTAGTTCCATAGTAGACAGGCTGTCGGGTGGACAGGCCATTGGGTTGTACCCAACGACCCACACTTATGTAAAGTTCCCTCTGCAGAACCTGTGACTTCTTTCTAATTGACAGAATGTGGCAAAGATGATGCAACATCCCTCTTTCAATCAGATTATGCTACATGGCAAAAGCTAAAGGATTTTGTAGATATGATTAAAATCCCTAACTAGTTGACCTCAAGTTTACCCAAAGGGAGATTATTCTGTGAGCCTCATTTAATGAGGAAGTAAAAATAAAAGTCGCTCAGTCATGTCCAACTCTGTGACCCCATGGACTGTACTCCACCAGGCTCCTCTGTCCATGGAATTCCCCAGGCAAGAATAATGGAGAGGGTTGCCATTTCCTTCTCCAAGGGATCTTCCTGACCCAGGGATCGAACCAAGTTCTCCCACACTGCAGGCAGATTCTTTACCATCTGAACCACCAGGGAAGCTACCATTTAATGAGGGGGGCACCTTAAAAGGGAAACAGGGGATAAAAGACTTCTAAAGACTGAGAACTTCTCTCTTTATCACTGGCTTTGAAAAAACAAGCGGCCTATATTCTACAGTTGCAAAGAAATGAACTGTGCCAATAACCAGAGGGAGCTTGGAAGCAGATGTGTTTGTAACTGAGGTTCCTAAAGAGAACACATTGTGGTTAACACTTTGATTTCAGCCTCCTGAGACCCTGCTCAGAGAACCTAGGAAAGCCTTGCCTGGATTTCTAACCTACAGAGACTATAAGATAGTAAGCTGGCATTAGTTTAAGCTATGAAGTTTGCAGTAATTGTTACTCATAGATTAAAAAAAAAAAAAAAAACTTAATACAAGCCCTGATCTCACTTCTTCATCTCCTTCCCGAGGGTATCCCATGAAATGATGTTCAGCTTTACTAGAAGGAAGGGAAATACAAATTTACATAAGGAGATGCCATTTCATACTCTTTAAAATCGACAAAAATCAAAATGCCTAACAACCCCAATGGAGTAATAAGAAGTGTCACGTACTGGAAGTGGGAATGAAAACTGGGAGAACCATTTCAGAGAGAGGTTTATGATGCTTTTGTGACCTAACAAGTTAACTTGTAACAGCTTTTCATACTTTTTACTACATATATTCTGCATGAAAGTGAAAGTCACTCAGTCGTGTCCAACTGTTTAGGCCCTGGAATTCTCCAGGCCAGAATACTGAGGTGGGCAGCCTTTCCCTTCTCCAGGGCATCTTCCCGACCCAGGGATTGAACCCAGGTCTCCCACATTGCAGGCAGATTCTTTACTAGCTGAGCCACCGGGCAAGGCCAAGAACACTGGAGTGGATAGCCTATCCCTTCTCCAGTGGATCTTCCAACCCAGGAATCGAATCGGGGTCTCCTGCATTGCAGGTGGATTCTTTACCAACTGAGCTGTGAGATAGTGAAGTAAAAGGCACTCCGTCATGTCCAACTCTCTGTGACCCCATGCACTATACAGTCCATGGAATTCCCCAGGTCAGAATATTGGAGCGGGTAGCCTTTCTCTTCTCCAGGGGATCTTCCCAACCCAGGGATCAAACCCAGGTCTCCCGCATTGCAGGTGAATTCTTTACCTGCTGAGCCACAAGGGATGCCATAGATTTTATTTTAATGTATATTATTCAGAAACATTTGGTATTTTTGAGTGTTTTAAATTTAAAGTAAGTAGCATACTTTAGTAACTTGATTTTTTACTTAGTATTCTGATATTAAATTCATCTACTTTTATACTTAACAGATTCTTCTTTTTAACTCAGTAAAATATTCCATTATACTACAATATATCACAGTTTATTCATTCTTCAAACTATACTGGGGCAACCACACCTGTATTCATCTTAGGAGCAGTTTCCCTAGTGATTACACTAAAAGTGAAAATTTAAATAAGGCTGAGCATCGCTTTGTATGTTTTCGGTCATTCTATCTTCTTCTTTGCTAAATGCCTTTTCATGTTTTTTACCCATTTTCCTGCAGGGTAGTTATTATTTTCCTTGTTGACTTAAAGGGTTACTACAAACAAAGCTAGTGGAGGTGATGGAATTCCAGTTGAGCTATTTCAAATCCTAAAAGATAATGCTGTGAAAGTGCTGCACTCAATAGGCCAGCAAGTTCAGAAAACTCAGCAGTGGCCACAGGACTGGAAAAGGTCCATTTTCATTCCAATCCCAAAGAAAGGCAATGCCAAAGAATGCTCAAACTACTGCACAATTGCACTCATCTCACGTGCTAGTAAAGTAATGCTCAAAATTCTCCAAGCCAGGCTTCAGCAATACGTGAACCGTGAACTTCCAGATGTTCAAGCTGGTTTGAGAAAAGGCAGAGGAACCAGAGATCAAATTGTCAACATCTGCTGGATCATGGAAAAAGCAAGAGTTCCAGAAAAACATCTATTTCTGCTTTATTGACTATGTCAAAGCCTTTGACTGTGTGGATTACAATAAACTGTGGAAAATTCTGAAAGAGATGGGAATACCAGACCACCTGACCTGCCTCTTGAGAAACCTGTATGCAGGTCAGGAAGCAACAGTTAGAACTGGATATGGAACAACAGACTGGTTCCAAATAGGAAAAGGAGTATGTCAAGGCTGTATATTGTCACCCTGCTTATTTAACTTCTATGCAGAGTACATCATGAGAAACGCTGGGCTGGAGGAAGCACAAGCTGGAATCAAGATTGCCAGGATAAATATCAATAACCTCAGATATGCAGGTGACACCACCCTTATGGCAGAAAGTGAAGAAGAACTAAAGAAACTTTTGATGAAAGTGAAAGAGAGTGAAAAAGTTGGCTTAAAGCTCAACATTCAGAAAACGAAGATCATGGCATCTGGTCCCATCACTTCATGGGAAATAGATGGGGAAACAGTGGAAACAGTGGCTGACTTTATTTTTCTGGGCTCCAAAATCACTGCAGATGGTGACTGCAGCCATGAAATTAAAAGACGCTTGCTCCTTGGGAGGAAAGTTATTGACCAACTTAGATGGCATATTAAAAAGTGGAGACATTACTTTGCCAGCAAAGGTCTGTCTAGTCAAGGCTATGGTTTTTCCTGTGGTCATGTATGGATGTGAGAGTTGGACTGTGAAGAAAGCTAAGCGACAAAGAATTGATGCTTTTGAACTGTGGTGCTGAAGAAGACACTTGAGAGTCCCTTGGACTGCAAGGAGATCCAGCCAGTCCATCCTAAAGGAGATCAGTCCTGAATATTCATTGGAAGGATTGATGTTGAAGCTGAAACTCCAATACTTTGGCCACCTGATGTGGAGAGCTGACTCATTTGAAAAGACCGGATGCTGGGAAAGATTGAGGGCAGGAGGAGAAGGGGACGACAGAGGATGAGATGGTTGGATGGAATCACTGACACAGTTGACATGGGTTTAGGGTGGACTCCAGGACTTGGTGATGAGACAGGGAGGCCTGGCGTGCTGCGGTTCATGGGGTTGCAAAGAGTTGAACACAAATGAGTGACTGAACTGAACTGAACTATATATTTTGGCTCTCAATCTCACCAGTTTTATGCATTATGCTATGCTATGCTATGCTAAGTCACTTCAGTCGTGTCCGACTCTGTGTGACCCCATAGACAGCAGCCCACCAGGCCTCCCCGTCCCTGGGATTCTCCAGGCAAGAACACCGGAGTGGGTTGCCATTTCCTTCTCCACTGTGTGAAAGTGAAGTCGCCCAGTCGCGACCGACTGGTAGCGACCCCATGGAATGCAGCCCACCAGGCTCCTCCATCCATGGGATTTTCTAGGCAAGAGTACTGGAGTGGCTTGCCATTGCCTTCTCTATGCATTACAGTTGGCTTATCCACTCATTCCCTGTCAAAAATATTTACAGTGAACCTGGTTTTCTCACCTGAAAAATGTGGATTATACCATGTACCTCACAGATAAATGACATGACATACATGCAAGTTTCTGCTCCCACTCCAGAGACACCTTAGATGTTCAGTGAATGTGAGTTTCCACCATCTCCTTAAGGATCTTCTGGATACAAGAATGAGGCAGTGCCTAAAAGAATGGACTGGAATTGGACCGAAGTCTTGCTGAATCCCAGCGTCACACTTGCCAGTCTTGTGATCTTGGCCCACACTGCTTTAAGTCATCTAAGCCTCGGTTTGCTCATTTGTAAAATACAGATCATAATGCTTGCTCTACAGAGTCGCTCCGTGGAATAAAGCTCTGTCTTCCACAGTGCCTATAATAACACTGAGCTGTCAGAACAACAGCAACTGCTATCATTATTATCATTATTGTTAGGGAAGATGAGAATTGCAGAGAAATAACAAACCAAAGGTAGAATACGATAGTCTCCCTATGTGAGACACCAGCAAACTGGTATCACAAGGCAGAGGTGAAGGAGAGATTACAGCCAGTCAAGGGCTGCTGGAAATTCAGGGAAGGTTTCACAAAGGAAATGTCATTTAAATGCATCTTTGGGGGACCTCCTTGGTGGTCCAGTGGCTAAGACTCTGAGAGCCCAATGCAGGCGGGCTGGGTTCCATCCCTGGTCAGGGACACAACAAAGACAGAGGATCCCAAGTGCTGCAAGACCCAAGCAGTGAAATAAACAAATAAAAGAATATTTTAAAAATGCAGCTTGGAAGAAGGGTGGGTGGGATATAGATAGTCAAATCTGAGGAGAAAGAAAATTTTGCAAATAAAGCCAAAAAATGCCAGGGTATTACGCAAAATAAAGAAACAAACAAACAAAACTCCTTGTATCCCAGCTGTGCAGAAGCGTGGGATAACCTGAGAGGGGCTGTCGACATCCTGAAAAGGAACATCAAGACCAGATCAATGGAAGCTCCTGGATGGCTTAGGACTCTGAAGTCAGATTGTGATCAAAAAGCATTTAATCTTTGGAGATATCAAAGTACGATACATGTTACATGAAATAGAATCCCATGCCCTAAAAAAGGCCCTTGCTGGGTAACTGCAGAGTGGTTTGGGCTATGGGACCACACTTGTCACCCAGGAGTCCGTGAACGAGTGCCCAGGAGTGGTAGTGGGGAGGACCGGGGACAGTGCCTTTGACTGAGATAAAGGAGTCCAGCAGGTATGTTCGTGGAATCAGGCCCTGAGTCAGCGGCCTATGGAATCCAGCTTGGAGCTGCTCATTGACTCCCATCCGCACTAAGAGTCAACCAGGTATGCATGTTTCCTCTCTTACAAGGGTTCAGTTCTTAAATAGGACCCAGAAAAGGCAAAGTATACAGTCTTCTTATACACAAACCTGGTGGCTCAGTCAGCAAAAGAATCTGCTTGCAATGAGGAAATGCAGGTTTGATCCTGGGTCGGGATGGTCCCCTGGAGGAGGAAATGGCAACCCACTCCAGTCTTCTTGCCTGGAGAACCCCATGGACAGAGGAGCCTGGCTGGCTACAGTCCATGGGGATGTAAGAATCAGACATGACTTAGCGACTAAACCACTTACCACCACAGGTCCAGATAAGAGTTTCACGAATATTTTCTTTTAAATGTGGGTGAAACACATTTACCTTCAGGAAGTTTGGCTTTGGACAAAATCTGCACCACCGATTGGCCATTTAAATCCTAGAATTTGGCTGTACCAAAATATATTAGATTTACAATGATCTTTGTTTCTTGTGTTCTATCTAGATTTTTTTTCCAGTTTACTATCACATTATTGTTAACTTTAAAATGTGTTTTGGGTCTTTCTTACATGAGGAATCTAAAATATTCAAACTCAGAGGAGCAGAGGGTAGAATGGTGGTTCCCAGGGGCTGAGGGGAGATGGAAATAGGGAGGTATTAGTCAAAAGGTACAAAGTTTTACTTATACGAGATGAATACATCTTAGAGAGCTATGGTACAGCATAGAGCCAATAGTTAAAAAATACTATACTGAAAATTTATGAAGAGGGTAGACATTATGTTAAATGTTCCTAGACAGAAAAAAATTATAAGTACAGAGGGTGAGAGGAAACTTTTGGAGGTGATGGATATGTTAATGACATGGATTGTAGTGATGGCTTCATTAGTTCAGTTTCAGTTCAGTCGCTCAGTCATGTCCGACTCTTTGTGACCCCATGGACTGCAGCACTCCAGGCCTCCCTGTCCATCACCAACTCATAGAGTCCACTCAAACTCATGTTCATTGAGTCGGTGATGCTATCCAGCTGTCTCATTCTCTGTCGTCCCCTTCTCCTCCTGCCCTCAATCTTTCCCAGCATCCGGTCTTTTCAAATGAGTCAGCTCTCCGCATCAGGTGGCCAAAGTATTGGAGTTTCAGCTTCAACATCAGTCCTTCCAATGAACACCCAGGACTGATCTCCTTTAGGATGGACTGGTTGGATCTCCTTGTAGTCCAAAGGACTCTCAAGAATCTTCTCCAACACCACAGTTCAAAAGCATTAATTTTTCAGTGCTCAGCTTTCTTTATAGTCCAACTCTCACATCCACATATGACTACTGGAAAAACCATAGCTTTGACTAGATGGACCTTTGTTGGCAAAATAATGTCTCTTCTTTTAATATGCTATCTAGGTTGGTCAATAACTTTCCTTCCAAGGAATAAGCGTCTTTTAACTTCATGGCTGCAATCACCATCTGCAGTAATTTTGGAGGCCCAAAAAATAAATTCTGACACTCTTTCCACTGTTTCCCCATCTATTTCCCATGAAGTGATGGGACCAGATGCTATGATCTTAGTGTTCTGACTGTTAAGCTTTAAGCCAACTTTTTCACTCTCCTCTTTCACTTTCATCCAGAGGCTCTTTAGTTCTTCTTCACTTTCTGCCGTAAGGGTGGTGTCACCTGCATATCTGAGGTTACTGATATTTCTCCTGGCAATCTTGATTCCAGCTTGGGCTTCTTCCAGTCCAGCATTTCTCATGATGTACTCTGCATAGAAGTTAAATAAGCAGGGTGACAATATACAGCCTTGACATACTCCTTTTCCTATTTGGAACCAGTCTGTTGTTCTATGTCCAGTTCTAACTGTTGCTTCCTGACCTGCATATAGATTTCTCAAGAGGCAGGTCAGGTGGTCTGGTATTC
The DNA here is from genome assembly GCA_935064755.1 of Tragelaphus eurycerus. Classification (NCBI taxonomy): domain Eukaryota; kingdom Metazoa; phylum Chordata; class Mammalia; order Artiodactyla; family Bovidae; genus Tragelaphus; species Tragelaphus eurycerus. The sequence continues at coordinate 206,409 of CAKXYN010000034.1, read as the reverse complement.
CCATCTCTTTCAGAATTTTCCATAGTTTATTGTGGTCCACACAGTCAAAGGCTTTGGCATAGTCAATAAAGCAGAAATAGATGTTTTTCTGGAACTCTTGCTCTTTCGATGATCCAGCAGATGTTGGCAATTTGATCTCTGGTTCCTCTGCCTTTTCTTTTTTTTTTTTTTTTTCCTCTGCCTTTTCTAAAACCAGCTTGAACATCTGGAATTTCACAGTTCACTTACTGCTGAAGCCTGGCTTGGAGAATTTTGAGCATTACTTTACTAGCATGTGAGATGAGTACAGTTGTGTGGTAGTTTGAGCATTCTTTGGCACTGTCTTTCTTTGGGATTGGTTTCATTGATGTATACTTATCTTCAAACTCATCAGTTAAGTATTGAAAGTATTGGTCGCTCAGTCATGTCTGACTCTGTAACCCCATTGACTGCAGCCTGCCAGGCTTCTCTGTTCATGGAATTCTCTAGGCAGGAATACTGGAGTGCGTTGCCATTTCCTCCTCCAGGAGCTCCTACCAACCCAGGGATCAAACCCCCAACTCCTGGCAAGTGAATTGTTTACTGTCTGAGCCATCAGGGAAGCCTTGAAATAGGTATAGATTTTTGTATGTCAATCACAACTTAATAAAGTGGTTTAAAAATGCTTTGTTCTTATATTATTGTTTTGTTAACAACTGAACATTCAAAAACCTATTTATTTATTCATAAGACAACTGACTTTCAAAAGATAATGAGATCCAGCTGCAAAACTGCTGCTGCTGCTGCTAAGTCGCTTCAGTCGTGTCCAACTCTGTGCGACCCCATAGACAGAAGCTCACCAGGCTTCCCCGTCCCTGGGATTCTCCAGGCAAGAATACTGGAGTGGGTTGCCATTTCCTTCTCCAATGCATGAAAGTGAAAAGTGAAAGGGAAGTTGCTCAGTCGTGTCCGACTCTTAGCGACCCCATGGACTGCAGCCTACCAGGATCCTCCGTCCATGGGATTTTCCAGGCAAAAGTACTGGGGTGGGGTGCAGCTGCAAAACTGTATGTTTTCAAATTATGAGTCTGAGGTTAGAAACATGCCTATTTTTTTTTTTTTTAAAGCAAGTTCTAGGCTTCAGCATACTGAATGCCTTTTCTCAACCAGGAAATGATGAGTAATTCTGTTAGCAAAACCAGACGGGCATCATGCCACAAGAAATGTTTATCCCTTCACCTCCATCACCTGTTAGAAAAAAAATCCAAAGACATTTCTAAAGGAAAGACGGAGAGCATTGACAATGAAGTTACCCCATTGCTGTCCTTCTTGGTCTAAAATGATTTTGCTGGTGTTGACTGCCCAATGAGTGCAGATGGAGCTGAAACAATCTTTGGGAGACCAGCAGCTCCTCTTCATTTTCTGCCAGGACTTTTGTAGTATCTGGCAAGAAGTAAGTAAACAGCAGGTGTGTTCACCATTATCAACTGATTTTTGAGAGCCATTTCTTAAGAGCCATTTCAACATTTCCTCTCATTCTAACCTAATTGGTCGACAGCATAGGAAGCTTTTTAAAACAATGCTATTGTAATGAAAGCTTATTTATCCAGGACTTTATGAGCAATGATTAAATTTTTAAAAATATTTATGTGGCTGCATTAGTTCTCAGTTGCAACACGTGTGATTGGGCTTAGCTGCCCTGTGGCACCCTGACCAGGGATAGAACCTGTGTTCCCTGCACTGAAAAGCAGATCCTTAACCTCTGGACCACCAGGGAGGTCCCCACAATGACTAATTAATCTGACTACCGCAACCTCTTTTAAGACAGAAGATAAAGCAGTATGAATGGACGAGTTGATAGCTAGCTTTTAATTCTTTATCTCAAATGACTTTCTGGCTGGATGTTTCATGAAAATGTGCTCTCTTTTACAAAACAGGGAGGCGGGTCTCTGAGAAGTTCCTTGCCTTCTCCTAGAGCAGACGTGATGGTGGTTCTAACCAGAGACACAAGTCTTAGGACTCTTCATCATTTATGTCTGTTGTCGGTCAATTTATGATTTGCAAAGGACACTTGAAATGCTATTTCTCATCAAGAGACTTTTATCTTCGTCAATAAATTAACTGAGGCAATTTTTAATATTCCTATCAATTTGCTGTAATTTTCCCTAAGTAGCTGCTCCAGATGGTGCGTTAGAGACCAGAACACAGGGTATGAAATGTTTTCAGGATACAATGCCATCTCTAATAATACTTCCTTCTAGATAACACGGCCAACCTTTTTCCTTCCTAATACAGTCTAATTAACCGAGAAGGGAGCTGCCAGTAGGAAAATTCCAATGTTCCCCTTCAGAATTAGGGCTTTTTATACAGACTTCAGCACCTGCAAACCTTGGGGAAAACACAGCTCACAGTAGTGAGCAATTTGGCCTTGCTGGTAAAGAAAACATCACACTTCTCATCAATTTCATTTAGAATTAATCTCGAATCATTGTTTTAAGGATAACGACAAGCTGCATCATTGATATTTTATGATACGGTTCCAGGGGGCACAAAGCAAACATTGAGGCCCGGACACTTTCCTCTCGTGTTCTGCTCCGTGTTTTTGTCTTCCTTTGGTCCCAGTCCTAAGAATCCTTAGGTTGAGCACAGGACTCCTTTGAAAAAGTAAGTCTCTGCTCAGATCTGGTTTATAGGCTCATCCTTGTGGTCACGCCCCAGACGTTTTAGAAATGAGACGGCATATGTGGGCCCTTCAGGGGCCTGCGTTGCCCAAAGTCTTCTCAGGTTGCCTTCTGCAAAATTTCCCTAGTACTTTCTCTTCTTCCCATGAAATTCAACACTATTAGCCTCAGGTCCTTAAAAAATGGAAGAGGCTTGTGGCTAAGCAGCGTCCACAAGGAAGGAACTGGAACCCATTGTCTCCCATCCTTGGCCTTGGGCAGCGCACTCTGACTGTTGGCAGAGGGAGTTCGTGACAGATGGGACGTTAACCACCACTTTCGGAATACAACTTGGCTGTGTCCGGGCCCCGTTTTCAGTTTCTTGGCAGCTTGTTTTGGTAAAAATAAGTCATCAGCGTGAGACGAGTGTAGAAGCATCATGTGAATGAGAAAGGTATGCACTATGACTGCCTTGTCTGTGATCCAAGATGAGATCTTGCATAGACCTTCTCCTTCCCCACCCAAATCTCTGATGTAATTTAAACAGTCTAACCTGAACACTGAAACAGTCCTTCTGAGATTAGAAAACAATTTTCAGGGATTTCACTGACAGTCCAGTGGTTAATACTCTGTATTTCCACTGTAAGAGTCATGGGTCTGATCCCTGCTTGGGGAACTAAGTTCCCACCTGCCATATGGCCAAAAAACCAAAAGAATTCTCATTTGGATGCAAAGCCCTGTCTCTGACCATCCTTCTCTCTGGGTCTTCTCCTAAGATGGTGCTGTTGGTATAGGAGGCGGAAAGGGGGTGGCCACACGACTTCTTGAGTTTGGGGAGAAAGGAGTACTCTGATCTTGTGTTTAATCTGGAGTGTGATCTGGCAACATCTTCCAGCCTCTGGCGTGATGTCACTTGATCAACTGCTTCCAAACCTGCTGCCCAGGGCCAAGGAACTCATGGTTCTGTGTTCTGGGCAATGCTTCCAGGCGGCACCGGTCAACTCTCACAGGCGGGCTCCGCGTCTCTGCTTCTTCCACTGCCTGCTGATTCCCCAGTCTTCCTTTTATCCTCCATGTGGTCTACCCTTAGCCTCTGTCTGAGTCACACTGCCCCATTCTCCCAGCCATATGGCAGCTCCATAGGCCCTCAACACAGGAAGGAGAGTACCGTGGGAAGCCGTTTTTCTCTACCTGACCATGCTGTACCTCCAGCTTTATTTGGATGGACTGTTCCTTGTCTAATGGAGAAGGCAATGGCACCCCACTCCAGTACTCTTGCCTGGAAAATCCCATGGACGGAGGAGCCTGGTAGGCTGCAGTCCATGGGGTCGCTAAGAGTCGGACACGACTGAACGACTTCACTTTGACTTTTCACTTTCATGCATTGGAGAAGGAAATGGCAACCCACTCCAGTATTCTTGCCTGGAGAATCCCAGGGACGGTGGAGCCTAATGGGCTGCCGTCTATGGGGTCGCACAGAGTCGGACATGACTGAAGTGACTTAGCAGTTCCTTGTCTAATAGGTGACTCAAATGAACAAGAGTCCACGCGCTGAGTTTAGATAACAAGTTTCCGAAGGAAGACTCAGGACACGTTTATCAGGCCCCTCTCTCCCTTTCCTCAACTCCTCATGGCCTTTGCATCATCATCTCAGGGCTGGAAAAGGGCAGTTTTCCTGCTCCTCCTCTGCTCTGTCTGCCCCTTCATAAAACTCTAAGCCAAAGAAAAAGATAAACGAATTGAGTTAATCCTTTCTTATGGTAGAATCCTTGCCAGAAAAGCCTTTGTTTTGCTTCATTTGAGTGACATGTCAAATATTTTTTAAAGCTCTAAGTGTTTTACTCTGTTTAGACTAAACCACGGTGTAACTGACAGGGGCTGAACGTTAGGTGTCATCGTGTTGTCTGTTGTTAGTTTGTGTTCCTTTTATAGAACATCTCAATCCCCTTCCCTCCCTCGGGCAGATGACTCACCTGGAAAGTCAGAAGTATAAAAGCACATCCATAATTGCTAAATTCTTTCCCCCATGACATTTATGCTGTCCCAAATCTTCACGGAAATCTACCAGAATAAGTTTAATTCTTGAGGCCGTTGTCTGGAGGAGGAAACTAAGATTCACCTTTTAAAAAACAGATTTCACACTGAATCATACTGGCTCCAAAGGCCAACCTCCTTTCCTGGGTGATGTGAAGTGAAAGTTGCTCAGTCGTGTCTGACTCTGCAACCCCATGGACTGTAGCCTGCCAGGCTCCTCTGTCCATGGGATTCTCCAGGCAAGAATATTTCAGTGGGTTGCCCTTCCCTTCTCTAGGGGATCTTCCCAACCCAGGGATGGAACCCGCATCTGCTGCACTGCAGGCAGATTCTTTACTGTCTGAGCCACCAAGGAAGACCAACCATGCTGCTTTGAATCGCTGGAAGTTTAGATACAGATCATGAGCTAAAAGTGGAGGTCAAAAAAGAACCATGTAAGTGTCATCATCCACACGGACTATAGTACAGAGCCAAAGCAGAGACAAATGTGGTTCCCGATACCATGGTCCCAGGCGATCTTGGGAGTTTGAAGGTTTAAGTAAATGCCAGGCCATTCAGTAGAAGATCTGATTGCTTGTTTAATAATAAAAATAAAATCAATCGATGACTTCATTAAAATGGGGCAGGCTTTGAGGCTTATTCTCTGAATTCCAGTTCATCTGGGAAGTCCAGAGATCATTCCATAATCTTCTGGAGGCAGGAAGAATAGATTCTGCTATTCTGACTTCTGTATCCCAGGCTTCCTACCAAGTCTCCGCTACTCAGGTCAATGTCCTACGATTGGCGTTTAGAGAATACTAGATACGGCGTTTAAAGATACTAGATACGGCATCTCAAGCCTGCTTCATCTTACGTTTATAAACACATAGTTGTGTTTTCAATTGTAGAGTTTACTCCATGCCCATTTCATTCTCCTCCTTTGTTTTTAATTGATATTATAAAGAATGGTAATGAATGAACAAGAAAGCTGGAGGAACAAAGAGCACCCATCTGTGGGCACGGAGAGGAGGGCATTCCTGCGTGAGCATGACCTCAATGGGGCGTTAGAAAGGGAGTGAGGTGAGAAGGACCTTGGGAGAGGAGGTGGCCTGGTGTAGACTGTGAGAGCCAGACTGGGTAAGAAGGGTGTGTGTGGGGGGTGGGAGTGCCTGGGAAGTCAGAGCCCTAAGAACATCAGGAGGGGGTCTTCCAGCAGGGACCCAGGGGTGCTGGAGACCAGGTGTGGTGGGAGAAGTGTCCACATGGAGGAGAGGGTTATGACAGCAATCAAGAGATTGTTTACATACTGGGGGATCAATCAAAGAAGTAACCACGTTAAGGGTAGTGGGAAACAGATTTCTCCCCATCACAGAGGAGAGAAAACTAAACAAGTCCAGGGCTGTTGGACTGGAACTGAAAGTATCAGTGTGAACATTTGGTTTTTCAATATATATCAAGGTAGATAAAGAGATACAAATAGATTTAAATATACAGACGAACACACACACATATAGTCTGGCTGTCTGCTGACAGCATCTTGGTGAACTGATGCTCCAATACCTGTGAGTGTCTAGTACTCAGACCTAGTTTTTCAACACCGTTCTCCACAAAAAGAAGTCAAGTTTCTTGGAGGACTGGCCAGTTTAGGGCTGAGGCAAGGAAGGTACCTAATGCAACAGAAAGATCTTTTTTGTGTCCAAAACTAAGAAAGTGCTCAAAGAATGGTGGGGGCACGTCAAAAAGACACAGGGGCTCCTACTGGCCATGCCTGGGACAATCTGTCCTTCAAAATAAATAATCCTACTGGTAGATTATGGGTTTCCCTGGTGGCTCAAAGGTAAAGAATCTGCCTGCCAATGCAGGAGATGAGGGGTTCAATCCCTAGGTTGGGAAGATCTCCTGGAGAAGGAATGGCAACCCATCCAGTATTCCTGCCTGGGAAATCCCATGGACAGAGGATCCTGGTGGGTTACACAGTCCGTGGGGGTCACATGATTTAGTGACTAAACAATAATAACAACTGGTAGATGATAACCTATTGAAAAAACTGGGAAACTATGAGTCACACTGATATAAATAAATAAGTTTCATAAAGATTGGGGTATTTCTTCTCAAAGTACCTTTGCACAAAAGACTTACTAGTTACAAGGAAAAAAAGAGTTGGAGAGTGTGGCAGAAGACACTTTAAGTCAAGTGATCAAGGTGAACATCACCAATAACAGGAGAAATTGAAATGATGCCCCACCAATCAAATGCAGGGAGGAGACCTCAGCATCACACTGGGATGTTCTCAACAAAGATGCAAAACCTGAATCTAATCACGAGGAAGTGAGAGATTACTCTCTACTGAGGGACGTTGTACAAGGTACTTGCTTATTTTCAGAAGTGCCAAGGTCATGAACATCAAGGAAGTGTGAGGAACAGTTCATAGTAAAGGAGAATGAAGAGACCACTATGTGATTCTGAACAGGATCCACTGGCCATAAAAGACATTCAGTTCAGTTCAGTGGCTCAGTCGTGTCAGAGTCTTTGCGACCCCATGGACTGCAGCACTCCAGGCTTCCCGATCCATCATCAACCCCCAGAGCTTACTCAAACTCACGTCCATTGAGTAGATGCCGCCATCCAACCATCTCATCTTCTGTCGTCCCCTTCTCCTCCCGCCTTCAATCTTTCCCAGCATCAGGGTCTTTTCTAATGAGTCCATTCTTCTCATCAGGTGGCCAAAGTACTGGAGCTTCAGCATCAATGAATATGCAGCACTGATTTCCTTTAGGATTGACTCTGGGACAATTAGCAAGGCAGGGGGTCTGGGGCCCAATGATAATTTTGTATGGGCATCAATTTCCTGATTTGGAGGTGGTCTTATGGCTCTGTAGGATGCTGCTGTTTGTAGGAAATGCACCCTAAAGTGTCCTGCCATTATGGGGTGTGAGGTTGGTCTCACCATCAATGACTCAGAAAAAAAAGGTCTGTGCTATACTGACACCTTTCATGTGAAAAACAAATCTTTAAATAATATATTAGAAAATACGTAAATATGTAAAGAAATTAAACATTTTTGATATTTAACATAAACTTCAGATCCTGGCATATTTATTTCTACAGCTATCATAGGTGATTAAACAAAGGTGTCTAGTCTGATTTGAAGCAGAAAAATGCAACTAGTGTGATGCTTTAGGTTCAGTTACTCTGAATTATTATTACTATTATTACCATTATTACTATTCAGTTTAAAATCATTGCAAAATGTATGGAAAAGTTGTAAGAACAGTACACCTTTAACAGTACTCCATAAACCTTTAAACTTCACCTAGATTCAAGACTTGTTAACATTTTATGAGATTCAGTTTTTCACCTCTGTTTTTTCTTTTATCTGAACTATCTTATGATAAGTTGCAGACAACACAACCCTTTCCTCTTAAACCTTTCTGCCTCTATCTAGAGAGGCAAAATAGAAAAAAAAAAAATATATATATATATAGTTTATTTAATTGGAGGCTAATTACTTTACAATATTGTGATGGTTTTTGCCACACATTGACATGAATCAGCCACAGGTATACATGTGTCCCCCATCCCGAACCCCCCTCCCATCTCCCTCCCCATCCCATCCCTCTGGGTTGTTCCAGTGCACTGGCTTTGAGTGCCCTGCTTCATGCATCGAACTTGGACTGGTGATCTATTTCACATATCTTTATACAGAGCTATCTACCTATCTATATGCATGCGTGCATGCTCAGTTGCTTCAGTCGTGTCCAACTCTTTGTGATCCTATAGACTGCAGTCCACCAGACTCCTCTGTCCTTGGAATTCTCCAGGCAATAATACTGGAATGTGTTGCCATGCCCTCCTCCAGAGGATCTTCCCAACCCAGGGATTAAACCTGTGTCTCCGGATAGCAGGTGGATTCGTCACCACTGAGCCACTGGGGAAGCCCATATATCTACCTATACATAGATATATACAAATTTATGTAAGTACATTCTTCTACATAACCACAGTAGAATGATCAAATTCAGGAACTGCAGCATTGATATAATATAGAGAGTCCATATTTTAATTCTGTCAACCATCCCAATAATTTCCATATTTCTTAGTGCAAGATCCAATCCAGGTTCAAGTATCACACTAGATTGTCATGTCCCCTTCATCTGAAACAGTCCCCAGACTTTCCTTGTCTCTCATGATATTGACAATTGCTTTGTGAAGCGTCTCTCCATGTGGGTATGGTGTCTTTCTCTGGATTATTTTTCTTTTACCTCTTCTCTTTTCTTTGCCAGGTTTTCCCACCTGTTATAGATAGCCCTTTTTCTACATTCTTGTGTCCCACCAAATCCCAGAGATAGACACTTGTTTTGCTGGGCAGATAGCTCAGTTCAGTTCAGTTCAGTCACTCAGTCATGTTCAACTCTTTGCAACCCCATGAACCGCAGCATGCCAGGTCTCCCTGTCCATCACCAACTCCTGAAGTCCACCCAAACCCATGTCCATTGAGTCAGTGGTGCCATCCAACCATCTCATCCTCCGTCGTCCCCTTCTCCTCCTGCCCTCAATCTTTCCTAGCAACAGGGTCTTTTCAAATGAGTCAGGTCTTCACATCGGGTGGCCAAAGTATTAGAGTTTCAGCTTCAGCATCAGTCCTTCCAATGAACACCCAGGACTGATCTCCTTCAGGATGGACTGGTTGGATCTCCTTGCAGTCCAAGGGACTCTCAAGAGTCTTCTCCAACACCACAGTTCAAAAGCATCAATTCTTCAGTTCTCAGCTTTCTTTATAGTCTAATTCTCACACCCATACATGACCCTGGAAAAACCATAGCCTTAACCAGACGGACCTTTGTTGACAAAGTAATGTCTCTGCTTTTTAATATGCTGTCTAGGTTGGTCATAACTTTCCTTCCAAGGAGTAAGCGTCTTTTAATTGCATAGCTGCAATCACCATCTGCAGTGATTTTTGAGCCCCGAAAAATAAAGTCAGCCACTGTTTCCACTGTTTCCCCATCTATTTCCCATGAAGTGATGGGACCGGATGCCATGATCTTCGTTTTCTGAATGTTGAGCTTTAAGCCAACTTTTTCACTCTCCTCTTTTACTTCATCAAGAGGCTCTTTAGTTCTTCATTTTCTGCCAAAAGTGTGGTGTCATCTACATATCTGAGTTTATTGATATTTCTCCCGGCAATCTTGATTCCAGATTGTGCTTCCTCCAGCCCAGCGTTTCTCATGATGTACTCTGCATATAAGTTAAATAAACATGGTAACAATATACAGCCTTGACGTACTCCTTTTCCTATTTGGAACCAGTCTGTTGTTCCATGTCCAGTTCTAACTGTTGCTTCCTGACCTGCATACAGATTTCTCAAGAGGCAGATCAGGTGGTCTGGTATTCCCATCTCTTTCAGAATTTTCCACAGTTTATTGTGATCCACATAGTCAAAGGCTTTGGCATAGTCAATAAAGCAGAAATAGATGTTTCTCTGGAACGCTCTTGCTTTTTCCATGATCCAGTGGATGTTGGCAATTTGATCTCTAGTTCCTCTGCCTTTTCTCAAACCAGCTTGAACATGTGGAAGTTCACGGTTCACATACTGCTGAAGCCTGGCTTGGAAAATTTTAAGTATCACTTTACTAGCGTGTGAGATGAGTGCAATTGTGTGGTAGTTTGAGCATTCTTTGGCATTGCCTTTCTTTGGGATTTGAATGAAAACGGACCTTTTCCAGTCCTGTGGCCACTGCTGAGTTTTCCAAATTTGCTGACATATTGAGTGCAGCACTTTCATAGCATCATCTTTCAGGATTTGAAATAGCTCAACTGGAATTCCATCACCTTCACTAGCTTTGTTCATAGTGATGCCTCCTAAGGCCCACTTGACTTCACATTTCAGGATGTCTGGCTCTAGGTGAGTGATCACACGATCATGATTATCTTGGTCATGAAGGTCTTTTTTGTACAGTTCTTCTGTATGTTCTTGCCACCTCTTCTTAATATCTTCTGCTTCTGTTTGGTCCCTATCATTTCTGTCCTTTATTGAGCCCATCTTTGCATGAAATGTTCCCTTGGTATCTCTAATTTTCTTCAAGAGATCTCTAGTATTTCCCATTCTATTGTTTTCCTCTATTTCTTTGCATTGATCGTTGAGGAAGGCTTTCTTATCTCTCCTTGCTATTCTTTGGAATTCTGCATTCAAATGGGTATATCTTTACTTTTCTCCTTTGCTTTTAGCTTCTCTTCTTTTCACAGATATTTGTAAGGCCTCCTAAGACAGCCATTTTTATTTTTTGCATTTCTTTTTCTTGGGCATGGTCTTGATTCCTGTCTCTTGTACAAGGTCATGAACTTCCGTCCATAGTTCATCAGGCACTCTATCATATCTAGTCCCTTGAATTTATTTCTCACTTTCACTGTATAGTCATAAGGGATTTGATTTAGGTTATACCTGTATGGTCTCGTGGTTTTCTCCACTTTCTTCAATTTAAGTCTGAATTTGGCAATAAGGAGTTCATGATCTGACCCACAGTCAGCTCCCCGTCTTGTTTTTGCTGACTGTATAGATTGTTCACAACATACGATTTATTCTAATTTTAAAAAAAAATTTGCTGGATGAACCATGGATCAATCCCTGAGAAGTTTCAACAATTTAGAATTATATGAGAACCACAAACAGATTTGTTGAAAAGATCTCAGTTCACAGTTGGAATGAACTCTTTATCACTGACTAAAGAACTAAGAATAACTCTATACAGCAAGATACAAATCATGGGCTCACAAACCATCATACCCGCAGTATGAGATCAGTGTAAATTACCAACTGCATCTTTCTAGAGCACCTCTAAACCTCTTAGCCTGGAGGAATGAGAGTACGGATTCTGTTCCAGAGGGTCTTCATCGTGTTGGCTCCATGGTGAGCTCTCACACTGGTTCCTTCCTTAATAGCAGCGCACTGCTGTGTTGTAAGGAGACGTGTAATACATAACGTGAAAAGACAGACAACGAATTGTAAGGAAAGATAAAACAACCTGAGACCAAAGAAGCTATTAAGTGGGCTTCATTTCAGGGAAGGCAGGGTGAGGTGGGTAGGATTATGCTAAGTACAGAAACAGAATATAATGTGCTAATTACGTAACAAAACATCCACCTCATTTAGCAATATTATAACCTAAAGGTTCTCACAGTCTTTTCATGCCTGCCAATATGGGTAACCGTTAGCTTAAACTATGAACATGGTAATGGAAAATTTAATAATATCGGGAATATATATCAGGCCGGAAGAACGGTGCCTTAATCATATGCATATTTCCCCTCGATATCTAGATAAATTATACTATATAAAAAAACCGAGCAGTATTAGTACACATATCATTCTACTAAAACAACTCTTAGCTTGCCAGATGGAAAGGTCATTGAATAAATGTTTAAACAAGCATTTAACGACATTAATATTATTTGCTAATATTTTAAAAGTACTCTCCTATGAATAAGGGCATTTTATTTTAATCTGCTTCAGATGCAAAACACAAGACTTCAGAGAGTTTAGCTAGGCCTGCTTCCCTTTGGCTTCCGAGTCTGTGCTGCCACCTGGTGCTCTCTGAGGGCCTCAAACTTCGACACAAATGAGTTTGGTATTTCCTGCTGCCTGCTGGACATTAAACAGAATGGGTCTCTCACGGCAGCCTCTCCCTGTCTTGCTGAAGACGCTGCATCTTCTCACCTCTGACTTTCCTATTCCTGCTACTGTTCCCAACACTGGGCACGACGCTGACCCCTGACTTTCCTATTCCTGCTACTGTTCCCAACACTGGGCACGACGCTGACCCACCCAGTCATCGATGCCTCTTAGCCGAATGAACAAACGATGCTTGTTATCCAGACTAGAAAACATGAAGCCACTTTTAATGGCTGCTTCTTCTTTTCTCCCCCATCAAATGGTCAAGACTCTTTTTATCTTCTGCCACCCCTTAGTTTAAATCTTTGTCACATCTAGACTAATTCTCACTTATGTGCCTCCTCTTGAAACTGAAATCTCCCCCTCTTCTTCTTTCTGCCAGTATCTTATTTTTCTTGAATGCCTGTAGCCTTTGCTTTCTGTACCAAAAGTAGGAGGTAGTCAAGAAGATAAAATCAGTAGATATGGGTCTGAATTCCAATTCTGTCCCTTACAAACTGGGTAAGTTAAACACATTAATCTCCTTAAACTTCAATTTCTTCATCTGTAAAATGGGAGTAAATAATCAGTTGTTCCAGGCATATATACATACATACAAAGTGAGGCAGAGCAAGACTGTTATTTTTTTTTAATTTTATTTTTATTTTATTTAACTTTACAATATTGTATTGGTTTTGCCATGTATCAAAATGAATCTGCCAAAGGTATACATGTGTTCCCCATCCTGAACCCTCCTCCCTCCTCCCCTCCCCATACCATCCCTCTGGGTCATCCCAGTGCACCAGCCCCAGGCATCCCGTATCAGGCATCAAACCTGGACTGGCGACTCGTTTCATATATGATATTATACTTATTTCAATGCCATTCTCCCCAATCATCCCACCTTCTCCCTCTCCCAGAGTCCAAAAGACTGTTCTATACATCAGTGTCTCTTTTGCTGTCTCGTATACAGGGTTATTGTTACCATCTTTCTAAATTCCATATATATGCGTTAGTATACTATATTGGTGTTTTTCTTTCTGGCTTACTTCACTCTGTATAATATGAAAAGAATAAAATACTTAGGAATATATCTACCTAAAGAAACTAAAGACCTATATATAGAAAACTATAAGACTGTTATTTTTAAAGACTACTTTCATCTGAGTCACTGGTCAAGGCAGAATAATATTTCTTAAAGAAAGAAATGCTCTTTTATTTAGAAAATATTGTGTCTTTGGGTTTGAAAGGCAAACCTACATTTCTTATTCTCCTGCCACAGAAGTCTAGATCATGCAAAGAACTGAATTCAAAGAGAGCTGACTTTCTATGCTGAATAAAGTATTTGAAATCAGATATCTCTAGCCAGTCCAGGAAAGAGGGCATAAGGTTGATGAGGCTGAAATATGGAGAGAAGGTGGGCTAAGTGGAAGGCGACTTTGGAGGGAAGAGAAAGTATTAGTTGTAAAATATTCAGTCTTAGGTTATTTTCTATTCTGTACTTAATTCCCTTTATTTTTTTCCCTCTAACTTTCAGAAAAGTTTGTTGCTATAATGTATGTGTGGGAATGAGGTTTTAATGAATGAAGAAGGGTAGATTTTCATGAGTGGGCTTACGAGGGAAGAGGATCAGCATACAAGGGATGGCTCAGAGGGGTGTGCTTGAGACTCAATTCAGGAGGAGGAATCTGGGGAGAAGAGGCAGGAGAATGTAACACTCACAACCCACTCTGTCTCCCTCAAGACACTGAGGAAGCCTCCCAAGAAAAGGGAACCCTGCTGCATTGCCGGCGGGAATGTAAATTCGTGCAGTCATCATGGAGAACAGTATGGAAATTCCTTAAACAACTGAAAACAGAGCTACCACCACATGATCCAGCAATTTCAGTCCTGGGCATTTATGCAGAAAAGATGAAAACTCTTTATTCGAAAAGATATATGCATCCCAATGTTCACAGGAGCTCTATTCACAATAGCCAAGACATAGAAGCAACTTAAGTGTCCATTGACAGATGAATGAATAAAGAAGATGTGGTACATATATATGATGGAATATTATTCAGCCATTAAAAATGAAATAATACTGTTTGCAACAACACGGATAGTCCTAAGTGAAGTAAGTCAGACCCAGAAAGACAAGTATCATATGGTATCACTTATTTGTGGAATCTAAAAAAAAAATGGTACAAATGAACTAATTTACAAAATGGAAATAGATCACAGACACAGAAAACAAACTTATAGTTATCAAAGGGGAAAGTGGAGGGGGATAAATTAGGAGTTCGGGATTAACAGATACACATTACTATATATAACATGGATAAGCAACAAGGATTTACTGTATAGCATGGGGAACTATATTCAATATCTTTATATAAACATAATATATACAATATCTGTATATATATAATGGAAAGAATCTGAAAAAGAAGACATATACATGTATTGTATATATATACAATATATTTATATGTATGTATGTGTGCTCAGTCACTCAGTCATGTCCAACTCTTTGCAACCCCATGGACTGTAGCCTGCCAGGCTCCTCTGCCCATGGAATTTTCCAGGCAACAACAGTGGAGTGGGTTGCCACTGCCTACTTCAGGGGATCTTCGTGATGCAGGGATCTAATCTGTGTCTCTTGTGTCTACCACATGGCAGGCAGATTCTTTACCACTGCACCATCTGGGAAGTCATGTATATATATGCTCTCTCTCTATATATATAGAGAGAGAGAGCATAGGAGAAGGCAATGGCACCCCACTCCAGTACTCTTGCCTGGAAAATCCCATGGATGGAGGAGCCTGGTGGGCTACAGTCCATGGGGCCGCTAAGAGTTGGACACGACTGAGCGACTTCGCTTTCACTTTTCACTTTCATACATTGGAGAAGGAAATGGCAACCCACTCCAGTGTTCTTGCCTGGAGAATCCCAGGGACGGGGGAGCCTGGTAGGCGCCGTCTATGGGGTCGCACAGAGTCAGACACAACTGAAGCGACTTAGCAGCAGCAGAGAGAGCATATATTTACATATGTATACTTTCAAATGTAACTCATATGCATATGAAAATGCATATAAATATATATATATTATACATATCTTATATATTACACATACATATATATATTTCTTTTTCAGATTCTTTCTGCTATAGGTTATTTCAAGATGTTGAATATAGTTTCCTGTGCTATACAGAAAATCCTTATTGCTATATATATATAAAACATGTATGCATATATATACACACATGTACACACATATGCATAATGTAGTTCCTTGATGGCTCAGCAGTAAAGAATCTGCCTACAATGCAGGAGATACAGAAGACCTGGGTTTGATTCCTAGATCGGAAAGATCGCTTGGAGGAGGGCATGGCAATCCACTCCAGTACTCTTGCCAGGAAAATCCTATGGATAGAGGAGCCTGGCGGGCTACAGTCCATGAGGCTGCAAAGAGTCGGACACAACTTAGTGACTGAGCAGGCATGCACAGAGCATGCATAATATATATACATATAAAACTGGAGCACTTTTTTATATGTCTGAAACTAACACAACATTGTAAATCAACTATACTTCAATTTTAAAAAAGCCCACCTCCCCCCAATATTGTGTCAGACTGCACATTATGAGGGATAGAGGCTCCAGGCATTTTATCTCAACATTAAAGAAACCAGGCCCACAGAACGCCAAAGGACATGGGACCAACTGAGTTACATTTGAAAATCAGTTCACGTGATGCCTAAGAGAAAGGAAGCACTCTATTTGATCCAGTAAGAATAACAACTGTGTCACTATCGAGCCACTATCATTCCCATTTATTCAGAATCTTATATGTGGGTGTCATAGTCCATCTCTTAAAGTGTTGAAATGAATTTCTGATTATCTCTTCGTGTGCACTGGTATTTTTATCTCCACATGGATTTCTCTCTAATACAGTTTAAACTCTGGAGACTGAGGACCATCTCTGGGTTTTCTATATATGCTCCAAAGCTCCTAATCTGATATGCTGTACAGAATAAACTCTCAAAATATATTTTGATTGAGCTGTTCCGGTGTGTGGCGCTAACTCTGCATTTACGCATTCCACTGATTGCATCCAGGAACAACTTGGACAACTTAGCCTTTAGATATTCTCCAACTCTCAGCTCCCTCCCCTTCCAAACCTTTAAGGATGGGTTCCCCTGACAGAGAAATAGATGCTTTTAGGTTACACTTTTTGTCATTCTTGAAAATGCGGGCTGGGTTGAAATTTTCAATTATCAGGATGAATGCTTCACTGAAAATGGGGATCACTGTGGAAATGTTAGCCCAGTGAGGCTTCAGTTTGGAGCCTATCTAAGGATGTCCATGAGCAAAAGGACCTCCTCACTCAGCAGCTCTGTGCAGTGGTCTGTAAACTGGGATCCAGGCGGCCCCGCTGGTGTGAGGCCCCAGTGAGTTTATTCATGTGGGTGAGGCTGAAACGGCCTCCATATAACCGCCTCCCCCCATTTTTGTTTTTTTTTTTTGCAATCTGTGCTTCTGAGAAGATGAATGTTTAACTTATAGCTGGAGTCACCACCTGTGACACTGCTTACTTATTATCCATTGGAGCGGAGCATGGAGTATTCTCTGTCCCCGAAGAATCATGAACATCTGAAGTAGGGGCCACAAGCAAGAGAAGGGGTGGGGAGAGGAGCGGGGGGCTTTGACATCTTTTGCTTCTGGGATGCCTGACTCATTCATTATTCAATAAAACCTACAGTTTTGAACCTCTCAAGTTGTACTCATTTTCTTATCATTGAACAACAAGTTTATCAGTATAAAAATTTAATGCTATAGATAAGGCTGGAGAAGAAATATTGACTGTATCTAGGGAAAATTAAAGGGAAAAAACCTAAAAGCATTGTTTTCTAGATTACTAAAATCACAGATTTATTTTTTACTATATTTCACTTTATACTTTTAGTAAAGTATAGTTGACTAATATTATATAAGTATACAACAAAACAATTCTATATTTTAATAGCTTATTTTCCCTACAGAGTTATTATAAAATATTGACTATATTCCCCAAGCTACATAAAATCACAGGTTTTTAAAAAATGTGCATTTAGAAGGCCTGAATTAAATATTTTTAAATTACAAAAAGTAAGTTACGACATAAACTATGTAGCTTAAGATCCAACATACATTTACTGTATTTGCTGAAGGCATAATACGTGCTCACGCAGCTGAGGGTTTTTACATATGGAGCCTCAGTTCGTCCACAAAGTGCCTTATTATAACAGAGCAGTGCTTTCCAAAGTGGGGGATAGGGGTCATGGACGGAAGATAGTTTCAGGTGGCGCAGTGAGTCTCTCAAATATCACAAGCAGTAAGAGAGTATCAGCAGACATGCTGAAGCATCACAGGATGACTGAGGTTTAAAAACTCTGATGGAGACTAAGGATCGTCAGCCTATTTCATAGGTGAGGAAGAATGCCAGGGAAAATGCAGTTATTTCCCCAGGGTTTAATCCAGAAACCATCAGAGCTGTGATGGATATTTATTCTCATTCAAAGACCAGGGCTGGCCCTTCATCCCTTTTTCTTTTTGTTCTTCGTCATTAACTGTGAGCTATTTTAAAACAGAAAATATTTTGCTGCGCTGGCATCAATCTTTTCACCTTCTTAAGAGAAATAAATCATTCCAGATATTGTGAGAGCACCACTCAGGCCTTTCCTTTCCCTGTCTCCCCAAAATAACTACTCTCCTGAAGTTGGAGCATATCCTTTCCATGTATTCTTTTTGACTTTTATCATACATGCAAATTACAAAAACAATATAAATAGAATCCAAAACAAAATGAATCCTATAAAATGTGATGTCTCATCACTGGGCTAGTAAAGCTAAGAGGAAGACTTGAGGAGGAGGAGGAGGGCAGGCGCTAACAATGGCCAGTGGCAGTAAACCGTGAGGAAGGATTAGGTTTACCAAGGTACATAAATGGCATGCGTGCACGTCCTTTAGCGGTGTGTGTTTTTCTTCACTCAGCACTGCTTTGAGATGTCTTGTGTTGAAACACATCTTTGTAATCCATGCAAATGAGCCCATGCACTGCGGCTCCATTTCAAGAACTGTGCTTCTACTTTTTAAGAAAAGATTACAAATAGTGCTGCTACGAATACTACCGATCATGGTTCTGGGGCAGGGCTTCTGGTGACATCTGGCACTGGATTACTCTTTGCTGTGAGGCTGCCTGTCTGTAGTAAGATGTTTAGCAACATCCTTCAACTCTACCCACTAGATGCTAGTATCAACTACCCCGTCACCTATCCACACTTCCCCTTGAATCATGACCACCAGAAATATCTCCAGACTTTGCCAAATGTCACTTGTGAGGCAAAATCTCTTCGTTTGAGAACCACTGCTCTAGAGGCCACAATTAAGAGTGGAATTTCTGAAATGCTAAGCGTGTGCACCTTTAGCCTACTTCAGCACACTGCCAAATTCTCTAAAGTGGCACTAATCTACACTTCCACCCAGGTGGGTGTTTGTTGTAGGGTTTTCATGGATACACTTCAACAAGTTAAGGCAGACAGACCCCTCTATCCTTGGTTTGCTAAAAGCAGCATCATGAATAGGAGTTTAAGTTTAGCAAAATAATTTTCCTGACTCAGTTGTCTCCATATTCATTAATGTGATGAATTTTATATTTTCTAAAGACATGTTATTCTGTTTTCCTGAGAAAATTTCTCATTGGTTCAGGTGGGCTTTTAAAAACACCATGTTGGATTTTGCTCAAAAGTGAGATTATCCAATAATTTTTCTTTCTTTAATGTTGTCTATTTTGTCTATTGAACACTTGAAATGTGGCTAGTCGACTGAGAAACTGAAGTTTAAAGCTGATTTAATTTTAGTTAATTGAAATTTAAGTAACTGCGTATGGCTAGTGGCTTCATTATTGGAGAGCAAGTTCCAGAGTCACAAGAATGTGCTACCTACAGACATTACAAAGAGAATAAGAAAGTTCTTTTCTTCCCTTCTTTCCTGAACACAGTCCTGAAGATGTTAGATACAGGTGAGTGTGGGAGAGGGGGAGCCAGCCAGAGGGTCACAATCTGATCGGTTACAGGGAAGTTGCCTGAATACGTGATTATATTGAGGGACTGTTGTCTTGAAACATCACTGTGATTAAGATATTGTGGTGTTTTTTTTTTTAATAAAAACAATTTATCTTTAGATAAGGGGTTTCCCTGGTGGCTTAGGCAGTAGAGTCTCCCTGCAATGCGGGAGACGCGGGTTTGCTCCCTGGGTTGGGAAGATCCCCTGGAGAAGGGAATGGCAACCCACTTCAGTATTCTTGCCTGGATTTTCCCACGGATAGAGGGGCCTGGCAGGCTACAGTCTATGGGGTGGCAAAGAGTCGGACACAGCTGAGCAACTAACATTTATCTTTGATGTTGTTGCTCAGTCACCAATTGTGTCTGACTCTTTGCCACCCCATGGACTGCAGCATGTCGGGCTTCCCTGTCCCTCATCTTTAGATATGCATAATGAAATGTGTGTGGATGAAATGGTATGATGCCAGCAATCTGCTTCAGAATAATCCAGTCGTGTCTGGGAGCGGGGCAGCCTGGAGATATAGATGAAACAGGACTGGTTGTGAGTGGGTTAACTACTGAAGCTCAGTGATAGGTGTTTGAAGGTTCATTAATCAGCCTGGCTTCCCTGGTAGCTCAGCTGGTTGAGCTCATTGCAAGAACCTACCTGCAATGCAGGAGACCCCGGTTTGATTCCTAGATCGGGAAGATTCCCTGGAGGAGGGCATGGCAAACCACTCTAGTATTCTTGCCTGGAGAATCCCCGTGGACGGAGGAGCCTTGCAGCCTACAGTCCACGGGGTTGCAAAGAGTCAGACACGACTGAGCAACTAAGCGCACACACACTCACATATGTTTACAATATTTAATAACAGAGACTCTTTTAAAAAGAACGTCTTAATTATTTGAATCTGTAAAGAGAAAGTTAGTATTCTTCTACCTTTGGCCAAAATCCATCTAAAACATGCAGTTAGATTTTCTTCTAAGTATGGCTTTAGCTGTATCATACCAGTTTTCATGTGTGATGGTTTTGTCAGCCTAAATCTTTTCTCATTTTTGATTTAAAATTTTCTTTGATCTGTGAACTACTTAAATACATGATTTAAAAATGTCTAAATATTTTGGGGAGAGATTAATTTATTCCTTTTTAATTTTATAAATTTGCATTTAGACAACACGGTTGGTTATTCACTCTTTGAATTTTTTTTTTAGATTTGCCTTTTGGACAAGCATCTGGTCAGTTTTTGCTGATGTTTCAAGTGTACTTACTTAAAAAAGAATGTCTAGCTAGTGTTTAGCTCTATACAGGTTCACTAAATTAAGTCTATCTTGTGTTTTTATATATTCCATATCCTTACTGTTGCTGCTGCTGCTGCTAAGTCACTTCAGTCATGTCTGACTCTGTGCGACCACATAGACGGGAGCCCACCAGGCTCCCCCGTCCCTGGGATTCTCCAGGCAAGAACACTGGAGTGGGTTGCCATTTCCTTATCCAATGCATGAAAGTGAAAAGTGAAAGTGAAGTCGCTCAGTCGTGTCCGACTCTAGCGACCCCATGGACTGCAGCCTACCAGGCTCCTCCGTCCATGGGATTTGCCAGGCAAGAGTACTAGAGTGGGGTGCCATTGCCTTCTCCCATATCCTTACTAATCCTGCCTAAAACATACAATAGCACAAACGAAGGGAGGTGTGTTAAAACTAGAAATCACTCTGTTTTTTAAAACAATTTCTTTATGTAGTTATGATAAAATTTTCTTTACTGTTAGGTTCACACAAGTTTAGAAATATAGCTTCCTGATGAATTATTCCTTTTATCATTTGCAACAAATATTTTTCTCTCTCTATCCTTTCTTCCTAAAACTCATTTTATATATACCTATAATTTTCCATTCTCAATCGTCATGTCTCTTAATCTCAAATACTTCCATGTATTTGTGTCTCTTGCTGTATTATAGATAATTTCCCCTCATATTTTTTTTTCATTGATTATGTCTAACCTAACTTCTCACAGGATTTTTTTTTTTAACCTTAAATGTCTGTGTTCTTTATTTCTGGAATCTCTATTTGATGGTTTTTTCAAATCTGCTGGCTCTGTCAACTCAGGGTCTTGTTCTTTCTTAAAAGTTTTGATTCACATTTTAAATTATTTTAAACAGCCTTTCTTTATATCCTCTTTCTGACGGTCATTCCATTCAACTTAGTTCTCAGAACTGTAAACTCCCATTATATTGTTCCTGTTGCCATTCACTCACTCTTATGTAAGTTGCCATTCCCTGTCCTCTTATATAAGTTGACACGTTTTACAACGAGCTCATCTTTATCAGAACTTGGTTCTCCCTGAGACCCTTCTGTGGTGTGGGCTGGAGGAATATCATTTTAAGCAGTATTACATCTGCTCTTTCTGATGGCTATACTTTTACCCCCCAGACTTGACTTTCTTAAGTCTTCCCATTATCCTGGCTATTGC
Source organism: Tragelaphus eurycerus (assembly GCA_935064755.1). Lineage (NCBI taxonomy): Eukaryota > Metazoa > Chordata > Mammalia > Artiodactyla > Bovidae > Tragelaphus > Tragelaphus eurycerus. The sequence continues at coordinate 184,600 of CAKXYN010000034.1, read as the reverse complement.
ATTTCAGATCACAAATTCAGGTGAGGTTCTAGTCTGTGCCTTTTGAGAGTAAGAGCTGAATTTTTTCCCTGCAGATTCTCCACACTGAGGCAGAGCTTCCCTGCGGTCCCTCTGTGCCAGAGTGTGACATTTTCCTTGGTCCAACTGAGATGTCATGACTTTTCAAGGGGCGCGGAGGGTCTTGGTTATAACTCTTTCATGTGTAGACCCAGAGTCTAATTTCCTCAAGCATTAAACTCAACTCCGCGCTCAAGCATTAAACTCAACTCCCTATGTGACTCTGCCTGACATCCCAGCAAAGCATAACTTTATTTTGTCTTAATTTCTAGCTCAGCTATGCATTTCAAAGAATACTTATTTAGATGTACGCTCACTTCAATCTAAGCATCATTAGATTGAGGTCAAGGATTTCATCTGTTCTGTTCACTGACATACCCCAAGGCCTAGATAAGTACCTGGCACAAGGCAGGAGCTCAGTAAATATTTGTCAAAAGAAATGAAGACAGAATTAATGAGTGTAACTCACTCCCTAGTATGTGTGTGTATATGCTGGAGTGGGTGAAGGGCAATTCTGCACGTTTAGAGTGGGATCTTTTTCAGATCATCCAGTCAGCACTAAGGAAACATCCCTGTGAAAACAGGCATGCATTCTACCATCCCATACGTTGGGTGACACTAGGAAACCCTGACCCTATTAGTCCTCAGTCCAAATACCCAAATCTGGACTTCATCCTTCTCCCCGTAGTCTCCCATTTCCAGCCCACCCTTCCCGGTGGTAACCCCTTCTCCCCAGTTCTACAACCAACACTGACCACCAACTCCAGCTCAGCCTGAAACCTCTCTCTCACATCCTTCAACCCTCAGTCTCCTGTCCAGCCTGTGTGTGTACGCTAAGTCACTTCAGTCATGTCTGACTCTTGGCAACCCTATGGACACCTAGCCTGCTAGGCTCCTCTGCCCATGGGATTGTCCAGGCAAGAATACTTGAGTGGGTTGCCATGCCCTCCTCCAGGGGATCTTCCCGACCCAGGGATTGAACCCGAGACTCTTATGTCTCCTGCACTGGCAGGTGAGTTCTTTGCCACCAGCGTCACTTGGGAAACCCCAAATCAAAAGCCCCCATTCCTAAGTGAAATATCTGACCAAGAACCCACTGAATTCAATCATAGGGCCAAGGGCTTGGTTTTTTTGCTCATTGCTACACCCAGGGGAGTACCTAGCACCAAGAAGGATTTCAGTAAATACATGTTAAGTAACAATAAAGACGAAAGGAATTTAACTGCCACTCACACTGAAATACCATATGGTATAAATACACAACATGCAATCAAAACTTCTGCTTTCAAACAAAAGGAAGATAGCAAAAATATGCACCCCAAAGTCTGGTTGTACAGTTTTTAAGTGATTTTAAAGTTTTTCAATGTGGGATGGTATTTCAAGCTCCCATGCTACTGTTACCAATATAAAACAAAGTAACAGACATAAGCTAAGAAAACAAAAATCTTCTGATATAAAGAATAAAGACAGCAGAGAAAGATTCAGATTTTAAAAAACATATTGAAATTCCCTGGCCTCAGTTTCCAATTAAAAATGGGCAAGCTCAAGTCCAGAAGTTAAAAAAAAATTATTTATAGAAATCTTCCACCATATTTTTGGACCTGAAGTAGGGAGGAAAAAAATGGAGAGCCTCTTTAGAAACTTGATTTTGTTGAAAGCCCTGCAGCCTCAGTTTCTAAACAAATAAAGTTTTCAAATAAAACAAGCCACAAAAATAGCAGCCCAAAGCCCCAAAGCAAAACTTGGCCAAATGTTTTGCAAAAACCTACCAAGTTCAGTTTCCAATGAAAACAAACAGTAAGAAGAGCATACAAACTGAATTCATACACAAACTAAGTTTCTTCCCTAAGGAGGCTTCCCCTAAATTTTCTCAAACCTCCTCTCTAAAAGTTTTATTAAAAAAAAAAACAAAACACTATTTTAATGAGAAAAAGAATCTTCTTTCAAAAATATAAATCTACCTTCTCCTGAGTTGGAAGTCAATTACAAAGAGCTAAAATTGGCCACAAAATCTGTTTCCCTCCCCTCTGATAGCTCTGAAGTAAAGGAACAGTATTTGGCAGGATTTAGGGCTTTGGGGAGCTGACATCTGAAACAGAAGCCAATGTACACTCTCCTGGGATCTACCTTTGTGGGGCAGATATGCTCTAAGGTGGCACCTGTTCTCCACGTCCTGCTTCATTCAGGATCCATAAGGAGGACAGCACATCCTGGAGTGGCAACTGGGATATCAAAAAACAACTGGAATTTTCAGAAACTCTTTATCATGTTGTATTCTTCGGGCCCTTCCAAAATGATCTTGTGTTTGACTGCAAAATAAATATAAAAAAGCATACCTAGCTTAAAATGAACTCTCTGAATTCGCTGCAATCATCTTGAGGACATGCTCACTGGGAGCTAACTAAGTAAAAACGTTATGTATATTTTCACTCTTTTTACTGAAATAGTTTAAAAGTGTCTTTTCTCTGGGCAGGTACAGGGGGCCGGGGGCTGTTTAAGAATATCTTAGAGGATCCCACAGTAATAAATGTAAAACAGCTGAATAACCAGGAGATGAAAAATCATCTTGAAAACTCCACTCTGAAAGCAGCTACCACCTTGGACACCAGAAGTGCCCCCTCGGGTGCTACAGGGTGCTGATCACTTGTCAACTGTGCATCTTTGACTCCTGGACGTCTTTCCTGAATTCTGACCGCCCTCCTTCTTGCTCTGATCGGGGCAGACTGTGGTCCTTCTGCCCTGGCTAAAAAGGCACGGGTAATCGGAGTCTTGTTCTGCCTTTACTCTCACTGACCCTTTATCTCTCCCCTCTTCCCTTTGTTTAGGGACTCAGAAAACAACTTGTCACAGCTTATTTATTACAAAGACAAAACCTTTAAAAAAGTCTTGGTTGGGAGTTGCCTGGAGGCCCCGTGGTTAGGACTGGGCACTTGGCTGCAGCCACCCTCCACCCCCGCCCTGACCCATTTTGCCCCCAACAAAAAGTCTTGGCATTCTATAGGCTTCTCCAGCTAGAAATCCTGCTGGGAAAATGAGTCTGGGAGGTCCATTCCTGTCTAACAGTTATCAGAGTGAGAAAAAAAAAAGACATTTTGACATCTTCTGAGTTTAATGTTGTGGAGAAATTAAACTTACAGAAGACCAGGCACGTTTTGTTGAGGGAGTCTTTCTCAGTTCCCTGGGGGCGTTCCCGGGAGCCCTCCTGCTGAAACTCCTGAGAGGCGGGGCTGTGGAATGGTGCTGTGCTGTTCATCCAAGTAACCCAGTGATCTGTTTGCCTTCAGCTGCCTAGATACGTGTGTGCTCAGTCACTCTCAGTGGTGTCTGACTCTTTGCGACCCTATGGACTATTATAGCCCACCAGGCTTCTCTGTCCGTGGGATTTTCCAGGCAAGAATACTGGAGTGGGTTGCCTTTTCCTCCCCCAGGGGATCTTCCCGACCCAGGGATCAAAGCTGCTTTCCTGTGTCTCCTGCACTGGCAGGCTGATTCTTTACCACTGGGCCACATGGGAAGCCCAGCTCCTTAGAGCATGTCTTTTAATACTTAAACAGAGACAGGAAGTGAGTGAAGGCTGGGGTCTTTATCAGGCGGGAATTCGGAACCAAGAGGCCTGCACAAAGGAAGAACTTTCAAAACACCATTAATAAATCCAGCCTAGCAACAGGAGACACAGCAAGGAGTCAGGTGTGTTTCATTCTTTGTGCCGCTGGGCCCCAACCTGACATCCCAGACAAAGTGCTCACCATTATCCCACAGTTAATTGCCTTCTCTTGCCTCTTACCCAGAAAACTAAAACCAAATACAAGATTATTTATCTGCTGTTACTGCTTCATGCTAAGTCGCTTCAGTCCTGTCCGACTCTGTGTGATCCCATAGACAGCAGCCCACCAGGCTCCCCCATCCCTGGGATTCTCCAGGCAAGAACACTGGAGTGGGTTGCCATTTCCTTCTCCAATGCAAGAAAGTGAAAAGTGAAAGGGAAGTCGCTCGGTTGTGTCCGACTCTTAGCGACCCCATGGACTGCAGCCTACCAGGCTCCTCTGTCCATGGGATTTTCCAGGCAAGAGTATTGGAGTGGGGTGCCATTGCCTTCTCCATACTGCTTCATAATCCTCCAGTATTTTCCTGTCTTTATAATCAGAAGGACTTCCTCAGAGTCAGCTGAGCAGAAGGCTCATCCTAGACTAGAAACTCCCTGAGATCAGAGGTCAGGAGCACCTGTCAGGTTAGCAGCTCCTGTTTCAGCAGCGTTCAGTGAGCATCTTGGTGTCTATCTTTACTCCAGACTAGATGTGGATGTTTAACTTGCCATTATTAGAAATACTTATTATTATTAGAAAAAATTATTAGAAATGTTTTGTTGGGGTGATTTACATACATACTCTATTTAATTTCAATAATAGTTTTGCAGGTGAGGTATTAACTCACTTTAGAGGCTAGAACACAATTTCAAAGAACATTCTGCTCAAAGCTAGGAATCAGTGGAGTGAGATTTAAATTTGGATCTAACTTTAAAGCACTTGATTTTTTTTCCTGCTATGCACTCTTGCCTCCCACATATTCTATGTTGTTGTTGTTGTTTAGTTGCTAAGTCATGTCTGACTCTTTTGAGACCTCATGGACTGTAGCCCGCCAAGGCTCCTCTGTCCATGGGATTTCCCAGGCAAGAAGACTGCACTGGGTTGCCATTTCCTTCTCCAGGGGATCTTTCTGACCCAGGGATTGAACCCACATCTCTTGCGTTTCCTGCACTGGCAGGTGGGTTCTCTACTGCTGAGCCACCCAGGGAAGCCCCACATATCCTACGCAGAATATAAAATCTAGTTCAAGCCTTTACCAGCCTTGACCAGCAGTGTACTGGAGCTGGCTTGTCGGAACCAATCATGAGTCAATTATAAATGTTTCTGGCTGCACGTTCACTGACTTCAGATCTGTGACTTTAAGTGAGCCATGATGGAGGTATTTATACCCCCAAAATTAGCAAACATTACACATCAGTGCTTTTCAGAGTGTTAACTGCTAAATATATACCAACATACCACTATCTTTGAACTATAGTGCCTTCCTAATTTTCACATCAACATCCATGCAGACCATGTAGCAAAGAAGTGTCAGCAGATTGAGAAGCAACAGTTAGAACCGGACATGGAACAACAGACTGGTTCCAAATTGGAAAAGGAGTATGTCAAGGCTGTATATTGCCACCCTGCTTATTTAACTTCTATGCAGAGTACATCATGCGAAATGCTGGGCTGGATGAAGCACAAGCTGGAATCAAGATTGCTGGGAGAAATATCAATAACCTCAGATATGCAGATGACACCACCCTTATGACCAAAAGTGAAGAGGAACTAAAGAGTCTCTTGATAAAAGTGAAAGACGAGAGTGAAAAAGCTGGCTTAAAATTTAACATTCAAGAAATAAAGATCATGGCATCTGGTCCCATCACTTCATGGCAAATAGATGGGGAAACAATGGCAACAGTGAGATACTTTAGTTTTGGGGGCTCCAAAATCACTGCAGATGGTGACTGCAGCCATGAAATTAAAAGACACTTGCTCCTTGGAAGAAAAGCTATGACTAACCTAGACAGCATATTAAAAAGCAGAGACATTATTTTTGTCAACATGGGGTCACAAAGAGTCGGACACGACTGAGCGACTGATCTGATCTGATGCTTTTTCCAGTGGTCATGTATGAATGTGAGAGTTGGACTATAAAGAAGGCTGAGCACCAAAGAATTGATGCTTTTGAACTGTGGTGTTGGAGAAGACTCTTGAGAGTCTCTTGGACTGCAAGGAGATCCAACCAGTCCATCCTAAAGAAAATCAGTCCTGAATATTCACTGGAAGGACTGATGCCGAAGCTGAAGCTTCAATACTTTGGCCACCTGATGCCAAGAACTGACTCGCTGGAAAAGACCCTGATGCTGAAAAGACTGAAGGCAGGAAGAGATGGGGACGACAGAGGATGAGATGGTTGGATGGCATCACTGACTCAATGGACGTGAGTCTCAGTAAGCTCCAGGAGTTGGTGATGGACAGGGAGGCCTGGAGTGCTGCAGTCCATGGTCCACCGGGTCTCAAAGAGTCAGACTGAGTAACTGAAGAGGAAGATGCTGTAGGGTGTTAAATCTACCAGCAGGGGGAGCCTAATTCTCATATATATGCTCTTTGCCTCCTCTTGGAATACAGCAGCAACGCAAATGAAAAACAGAGAACTCAGCTTTGATAAAAGTTCACCAGAAACTCAAACATACATTAGAAATAGAGATAAATGCCATTCAAATAAATTTATATTGGCAGATATAAATAAATAAATATATATATATTTATATATATAAATTAATATATAAATAAATATAAAAAAAAAAAAAAAAAAAAAAAAAAAAAAAAAAACAAATCAGCATTGGCCATGCTAATGGAAATAAAGGAGAAGCTTATACAAAAATATCTAGTAGAAACACTAAACAAAGAACTTGGAGTTTTAAAAAGTCATGACAGCTTTTTCAAAAATAAAGTCAGAAATACTATGCATTTTGAATTCTCTTATCTAGGCCTATATACAAACCATGCAATTTTCAGGAAGCTTATTAAAATATTCAAGGTTCTAAAAACTCTTTCAAACAATATGTAAATATAATGAGACTACAATCTAAATTTCAATAGCACACTTAAAAACTTCACAAGATTATTCTAAATTTTACACCCCAAAATAAAACGTTAGGAAGGCATTTAAAATACTGAAAAATGAAATAACTTTTAAAGTGGGAACTTTTACAAAATCTGAACTTTCAGATTTTGTATCATGTCATAAAGCATAATAGTAATAATTAACATGCTATCACACATGTGCTAAGACATATAGACCAAAAGAACATAATGGATTATATGAGCCTAACTACTGAGGATTTGATTACAGTGGCATATCAAACTGGTGGGAAAATTGTGAATCATTCAATAAACGGTGTTGGTATAATTATTTGGAGACAAAAAGTTATATGCTTCTCATGTTCTAAAATATAGTCCAGATGGACTAAAGTTTTAAACATATTATTTTATATATGTCTGTATGTACAATACACTACATGTAATTTATAGACTTTCCAGGTGGCTCAGGAGTAATCCACCTGCCAATGCCAGAGATGATCCTTGGGTCAGGGAGATCCCCTGGAACAGGAAATGGCAACCCAGTCTAGTATTCTTGTCTGGGAAATCCCATGAGCAGAGGAGCCTGGTGGGCCACAGTCACAGGGTTGCAAAGAATCAGATATGATTCAGCGACTGAGCACACACACATCATTGCACGTAACACATGAATTCCAATTCCATTAAATGGTCAGCATTTAATTTCCCAAACTTTATTATAAATGTTTTGGTACTATTTGAATCCAGCTCTTAACAAGCTCCAGGATATATCCTAAGAGGCTCCATCTTGGTTACATGCTCACACCTCTATTTATTGAAGAGCCCTGTGGGCATGCATGACATTCTGTGATTCCCCACAACCCTGGTCAGAAGGAGAGGACTTTGTTACAGGCTAAGTGGGGTCTGGAGAGACACAAACCACAGCCAGTATAACCGATGCAACCCAAAGTAGATGGTTAGTTCCGGCTTCCTTTTCCAGCCTGCCTCTGTAACACAGACTTCTATTGATACTTCCTGTATAGGTTCTAATTGACGGCTAGAAATTAGCCACCCTCAAGAATCCCTTCAATTCTTTCAGAGAGTTTTGAAAGGTTCTTCTCCTGTATGTTCCAGAATAAGCTTTTCTGGCCCTTGTCTCCCCATCTCAACCCCTGGCTGCTGTCTCTGGTGCGGCACCTTCATGGTGGTATGGCTCTTTTGAGAACAGTCCTGCATGGGTGACTGCTGTGTTTTTTTTAAAGTCTTTATTGAATTTGCTACAATATTGCTTCTGTTTTACCTTTCAGTTTCTTGGCTTCAGAGGCATGTGATCTTAGCTCCCAACCAGGGATCTAACCTTCACCCTCTGCACTGGAAGGCAAAGTCTCAACCACTGGACCAGCAGGGAAAGCCCACAGTGATGCTATTTTACCCTAAAATTCACACTGGAGAAGAGACACTGCTCTCAGGGCCCCAAACTGCCAGGAGAAGCAGTTTCTCTTGTAATCTTAGGTCTACTGCTTCCTAGTTATATGTCAGTGTTTCGACAGATTGCTTTACAGCCAATCCACTTGGTGTCTTTAATTAATCCCCACTTATCTCTCAAGTGCTGACATGAATTGAGCTTTCTCTAAATGGGTGGGTCTCCTCTCTCTGTGACCTCTGGTCTGAGCAGTCTATTCTAACCTTCTTACCATGTATTCTTCTTTCTTGCTATGGCTGTTTGTACAGGTGCCTACTTGATGCAGCCTCTCTTCTAGACTGGCTTTATTTATGGAATATTTCCTTTAATATTAATATGTGCAATGATTCACCAATTAAGTTTTCCTGAAAATCTGGAGAAACTAGTAAGTCTAAAACACTGAATTATTTCAGATCAAGTGAGAAAAGATGCTCAACAGTAAATATCATTTTAGCTTTAAGTATAAAAAGTAAATCAGGGGACTTCCCTGGTGGTCCAGAGGTTAGGAATCTGCCTTGCAATGTAGGGTACATGGGTTCAATCCCTGGTCGGGGAACTAAGATCCCCACATGCCGCAGAGCAACTGAATCCATGAGCTACAATTAGACAGTCCATGCAGCACAACAAAAGACCCTACATGACACAGCGAAGATCCTGTGTGCTGCAAATAAGACCCAGGCCAGACAAAATTTCTTTTTAAGGGTAAATCAGGATCTGAGCAGAAGTTAATGCAAACCTGATTATTTCCTTTGATTTTGATCCAGCTTAGTACCCACATATGGAGAAGGCAATGGCACCCCACGCCAGTACTCTTGCCTGGAAAATCCCATGGATGGAGGAGCCTGGTAGGCTGCAGTCCATAGGGTCGCTAAGAGTCGGACACGACTGAGCGACTTCACTTTCACTTTTCACTTTCTTGCATTGGAGAAGGAAATGGCAACCCACTCCAGTGTTCTTGCCTGGAGAATCCCAGGGACGGAAGAGCCTGGTGGGCTGCCGTCTCTGGGGTCGCACAGAGTCAGACACGACTGAAGCGACTTAGCAGCAGCAGCAGCAGCAGTACCCACATATGCCTCTGGAAGCTGGTTAATAAATGTTTGCAAATTTCTGCTAGAGGCTAATGAACCTACTTACTGAGAAGTACAACATTCTCAGTATTAGTCTCAGTCTAACAGTATGCAGACCAGCCTATTAGCTGTGATTCTCCACTGAGGTATTCTGCATTCTGCACCTTAGTTACTTGGTATAAATGTTCAGCCAAGCTTTGCTGTAAAGAGAAAGATTTTTTTCTTGGGCTTCATAACAGATGGCAAACCACAAGAGAAGGCAGATTTATTGTTTCATTTGTGGAAAAAAATATCTGTCAAGAGAATTCCACGTATCTTAAGACTCAACCTTCAGAACTGAGAGCATGCATTCGTAAGATGTTATAAATACTTTATGCGGCCCTGTTTCACCACTGTTAGTAAATTCTGAGTGCTGTGGAGGAAGGGGCCTTGGGCTGGAGAGTCAGACACCAGTTCAGAAACCCTATGCCACCTGAAGTTGTATGTCCGAGTAAATCACTTAACTTGTTCACCTTGCATTTAAAATCAGGATTACAATAACCACCTCTGAGGGCTGGTTCTATTTGAGTGAAGGCATGGCAGTGGTATAAAACACTGGTTGAAATCTAGCAGGTGACCAACAATACAAAATCCTTTCCAATGATCTCCATGGGTTCATTAAATCAGCATTTCCCACAGTGTGCCTAATCAACACCATGACTTTAATAGTTACTACACAATGAAAGCATTCTGTGATTAAATGTGTTTGGGAAAAACTGGGTTAAACAAAGAGCAGATGGGTTACAGATTCTCTTTTTGTTTTCTTTTTTCCCTTTCTAAGCTGCAGGACATCCAGGAGACTTTTATGAGGATCTATAAAGCAGAATTTCCCAGCCTTATTTGAGTATGGAGTCCTTCTCACAATCATGGAACATTAGCAATTGCAAGGCACATTTAGGGAAATACTAAGTTATCCTCCATCAGAGACATAAATCCTTCAACCACAAATGCCTTTCTTGTATCCATACTACGGAATTAGGATGAGACTGGTTCTCAAATGTTTTCTTAAAAGAACTTTCCTTTTTTTCTTATTATTGTTAATATACTTGAAGGAAAGACAATGGCTTGTTCGAAACCATAGATATGTTTCTCCCATTATTAAAACAATCAGAGCTCTGATTTGATATATTAAGTATCAACTATACTTAGACACATTTGCACAGAGTTCTAGAAATGTTTTAAAAAGTGGAAAAAGACCAAAAGGCTGTTCAGTCTCATCTCTGTCAGGGCAGGGATCCTTTCAGGGCAACGTTTTCTGACTTTTTCAGGCTAATAATTTTGTACATTCAGCATTCAGAAGTGGCGTTCGCTTTCATCACCCAAATCTGCAAGAGGAGTGAGCCTTTTTTTTTCTTTTCTTTCACCTGGAATAATGAGGATTCAGTAAGACTCAGCTGCCTGGGAAAGCTTCTAGCTATTTTCACCTTCTTGAAAATGAACAGGAGAGAAGAAAATGTCAGCTTGGATGAAAGCAGGAGAGGGCAAGGAGACAGGGAGCCTGGTTGCCCTTGTGAACGAACAAACTACAGCTGTGCCAAAGGGACTTGGCGTGCCTCAATGCTGTGCTGTCATTGTTTGGAAATTCTCCCTAATTTTTCAACAAATGATTCTACATTTTTACTTTGCACCGAGTCCCTAGAATTATGTAGCTGGTCTTGGAGGGGGAAATTGAAGACAGGGTGTGACCCTTTCAGTGTCTGGTGTGTGTTGGCTGGAATCTAGCACTGACTGAGGTCATATTTGGTCAGAGCTCTTGACGCAAATGCCACTGACAGAAAAATAAAATGTTTCAGCGGGCCAAACTATGTGGCAGCAAAAAAACAAATTGAAGTGATAAATATATATTTTGTGGGTGAGGCTTTCTGAACTAATAAAATATTTGATTCCTTATCCCTCCTCTGAAATCCTTAGGAAGTTACAGAACCTGAACAAACAGCCTGGGGATTATTAAGCTCTTAATACAAACCTTCAACTTGCTCAGCCATCAATTTCCTTTATGAAGAGTTGCCATGGTGATGTCTATCACACCTGCCAATCACTTCTCTGCACCATTCATCTAGAAAGTAAGTGGCTGATATTATACACAAAACAGATAACCAACAAAAGCCTGTTGGCTCAGTGGTAAAGAATCTGCCTGCCAATGCAGAAGATGTGCCTGCCAATGCAGAAGAATCTGCCTGCCAATGCAGAACCTGTGCAGGAGACACAGGTTCAATCCCTGATCTGGGAAGATCTGATAGCCATGGAGCAACTCAGGCCTGTGCCCCAACTACTAAAGCCCATGTACCCTAGAGCTCGTGTTCCTAAACAAGAGTCAAAGGAAGCCACTGAAATGAGAAGCCCTCACACTGCAACTAGAGAGTAGGCCCCACTCGCTGACTAGAGAAAGCCTGCACAGCAACACAGACGCAACACAGCCAGAAATATAAAACAAAACTATATTCAATATCATGTAATAAACGATAATTGAAAAGAATTTGAAAAAATATATATATAACTGAGTTACTTTGCTGATACCTGAAATTAACACAACATTGTAAATCAAGTATATTTCAATTAAAAATAAATTTTAAAAGGCAAAGAAACAAATAAAAATTAAAGATTCTAGAAACTTTCCTGACGGTCCAGTGGCTAAGACTTGCCACTTCCAATCCAAGGGGCCTGGATTCCATCCCCATTCAAGGAACTAGACCCCTCAAAGCACAAGTAGGAGTTCACATGCTAAAACTAAAGCTCCCCCATGTGGCAACTGGGATCTGGAGCAGCAGATCACTATTATTATGTTGGTATTATTTATTATGTTTTTATTATTAACATAATAAATGTATACGTTTACATTTTTTAAAAAGTAAGTAGTTGTGGGCTACCCTCAGGAAATACTAAAGAGCAATCATTTCAGCCATCATGGATGAATCATCCATTGGGATGACAACGTTTGAAAGCACGTTCAGATCAACATCATAACCCCACCATTGATTTTTTACTCACTAAGAATATTTGGGGGCTTTATATAGACATAGTTTAAAACATTATAGATGCTTAGGAGAAAACTGCAGAACATATAAACATTTATGGAAACATTTTTTTAAACTGACCCAAGAGAAGGCTTGTATTTTCCAGTCAGTTCCATCAGATCAGATCAGATCAGTCGCTCAGTCGTGTCCAACTCTTTGCGACCCCATGAACCGCAGCACACCAGGCCTCCCTGTCCATCACCAGCTCCCGGAGGTCACCCAGACTCGCATCCATCGAGTCAGTGATGCCATCCAGCCATCTCATCCTCTGTCGTCCCCTTCTCCTCCTGCCCTCAATCCCTCCCAGCATCAGAGTCTTCTCCAATGAGTCAGCTCTTCGCATGAGGTGGCCAAAATACTGGAGTTTCAGCTTTAGCATCATTCCTTCCAAAGAAATTCCAGGATTGATCTCCTTCAGAATGGACTGGTTGGATCTTCTTGCAGTCCAAGGGACTCTCAAGAGTCTTCTCCAACACCACAGTTCAAAAGCATCAATTCTTCGGCACTCAGCTTTCTTCACAGTCCAGCTCTCACATCCATACATGACCACAGGAAAGACCATAGCCTTGACTAGGCGAACCTTTGTTGGCAAAGTAATGTCTCTGCTTTTGAATATGCTATCTAGGTTGGTCATAACTTTCCTTCCAAGGAGTAAGCGTCTTTTAATTTCATGGCTGCAGTCACCATCTGCAGTGATTTTGGAGCCCAGAAAAATAAAGTCTGACACTGTTTCCACTGTTTCCCCATCTATTTCCCATGCAGTGATGGGACCAGATGCCATGATCTTCGTTTTCTGAATGTTGAGCTTTAAGCCAACCTTTTCACTTTCCACTTTCACCTTCAGTTCCATAAGAGAGGTAAATAAAAGAGAAGAGCTTTCATATTGGGCCAAAGTGGAAGAACCTGCATTGAAGACTGAAATGTCACTTGTGAGGAAAAGAGAAGAAAATGAAGAGCCCGTCCTGTCACTACAGTCAAAATGCAGCACTGCAGAGACGGAGAGTCAGTGGGGACAATCCGTCACCATCCTGGAGCATGGGGCAGGCAGATGCAGAACAGGCAGCTCATTCTCGCCTCTCTGCTTAATTTTCCCTTTTTATCTGAGAGGTGATCTCTAGGAACCAGTCTTGATATCTCTGTGATAAAAGACTTTAAAAAAATGTAATGACATTTCAATGATTGTTAATAACTACCTTACAAATTACTTTAGATCTTTAAACTTGGGGAGAAATTTCCTTCAAGAATCATTTAGCTCTAAAAAAGTTTCTATTCATTATATATTCAACTATTCATTATTTTATGTCCAGCTTTCCCAACACTACTTACTGAAGAGACTGTTTATTCTCCATTTGTATATTCTTGCCTCCTTTGTTGTGGATTGGTCATATGGATCAAGGGATCCAATAAATAAGTGGATTTACTTCTGGGCTCTCTGTTGTTTTCAATTGATCTATGTGTCTGTTCTGTGCCAATATCATACTGTTTTGAGTACTGCAGCTTTGTAGTATAATATAAAGCCAAGGAGCATGATACCTCCAGCTTTGCTGTTTTTACTCAAGATTGGTACAGCTATTCAAGATCTTCCGTGGTTCCATACAAATTATAGAATTATTTGTTCTAGCTCTGTGAAAAAAATGTCACCAGCATTTTGATAGGTATTGCATTAACCCTATAGATTGTTTTAGGTAGCATGCACATTTTAACTATAGTAATTCTTCCAGTCCCTATCTTTCCATTTATTGTATAGTCGTCAATACACCTCAGCAGTGTGTTATACTTCTCAGAGTACAGGTCTTTCACTTCCTTGGTTACATTTATTCCTAGATATTTTATTCTTTTTTGATTCAATTATAAGTGGAACTGTTTTCCTGATTTCTCTTTCTGATAATTCACTATTAGTGTATAGACATGCAACAGATTTATTTATATTAATCTTGTATGTTGCAACTCTATTGAATTCACTTATTAGCTCTAATAATTTTCCTGATGACGTCTATAAAAATATCGAATTATGTACATTTGAAACTCCTCTGTAGCTCAAACGGTAAAGAATCTGGCTGCAGTGCAGGAGACCAGGGTTTGATCTCTGGGTTGGGAAGTTCCCCTGGAGAAGGTAATGGCAATCCACTCCAGTATTCTTGCCTGGAGAATTCCATGGTCAGAGAAGCCTGGTGGGCTATAGTCCATGGAGTCTCAAAGAGTTGGACACGACTGAGTACACACACACACACACACACACACACACACACACATGTGAAACTAACATAATATTGTAAGTCAACTATATTTCAATAAAGGACTTTCTTGGTGGTCCAGTATTTAAGAATCCACTTGCCAACACAGGGGACCTGGGTTCCATCCCTAGTCCAGGAAGATCCTACACGCTGCAGAGCAACTAAAGTTCGTTCACCACAACTACTGAGCCAGGGCTCTCGAGCCTGTGAGCTGCCAACTACTGAGCCCACGAGCCCTACAGCCTGTGCTCTGCAACAAGAGAAGCCACCACAATGAGAAGTCCGCATACTGCAATGGAGACTAGCTCCCGGCTCGCCACCATTAAAGAAAGCCAGAGCACAGCAAAAGAGACCCAATGCAGCCAAAAGAAAAAACAAAACTATCAGTTCATTTCAGTCGCTCAGTCCTGCTCAACTCCTTGCAGCCTCATGGCCTGCAGCATGCCAGGCTTCCCTGTCCTTCACTATCTCCCAGAGTTTGCTCAAACTCATGTCCATTGAGGCGGTGATGCCATCCAACCATCTCATCCTCTGTAGCCCAAAGTGTACTTCAATAAAAACAAATCCCTAAAAAGAAGCATTTAGCTGAGACAGCCAAAGAGATATAATTTTAAGTGGTTTCATCACCAGATCCTAGAATAAAAAAGGCTAATAAGCCATTAGTGAACTTTTAAAAATCTTTTTTTAGATATTTTATCTACTCGGATAGCAGAAAACTTACTTTCCATCCACTATTTTTCATGTTTTTATCTCCTAAAAATGTAATATATAAGATTACTTTATCTTCAAGTCTATTTTCTATTTAATCTAACTTAATTTCTTTTTCCTAGTCTTGAATGCATATTTCACTTGCCGACTTTATTCTTTGAACACTGAGACTGGCAATCTCTTCCAGACAGAGGTCTTTAATTTGGTTAGCAAGCTGTTTTTTTCCCAGAAGGCTCTATGAGAGGAGCCTGCACACCTGTGCCTCCTTTCATATTAATATTTTACCCTCCACTCAGAAACTGATGTTCTGAAGGGAAAAGAATAGTCTTTTCCCAGTAGGGCTGAATTGGAAGGTTTTCTTGTGTGACTTGCAGCCATTCTCAAGTGTTATTCCGACTTTGGCTAGTGGCCTCAGTTATAAAGAATTTTGCAGGATTTTTTTTTAACATGGGGCCCCTCTTTCTGTTTAATTACATAGCAGAGAGGGGTGGGGTGGGGAGCTCTGGGGAGCCATCTGCAGATGCTGAGGACAAATGAATCATTTCTGCTGCACCACCTTTTCTTTTTTATTCAAAATTGTTCTTCAACGGGTGATTCCAAGCTAGATTTGTTTCCTGTCTTGCTTTAGTTTCATGATGCAACTACAGATGCTTGTCTTTTTCTCTTTTGAAGTGTCTACATCCCCAAATAATCTTTCTCACATGATATCATCTATGCGGTCACAGTTTATTTGAACTATATAAAATGACAGTGACCTGAAGAGGTACCTCCATTCCTATCAGAATGTAGTCGTCGGGCCCACAGATGCAAGGCTCACTTAAAAACTTCTCAAGGATTTGTGAGTCACATGTGCCAAGAGGTACTTTGATAGATCACTCATGCACATTTTTGATTAGAAGGCCTGAGCAGGTCCTTCAGTGGCTTTATTGTTCCTGGAAAGATAAAAGTTCTACAATGGAGGAACACAGCTCAGAGAGTCATGAGCATTGATTATCTTCAGAACCGGTGTCAAAACCAACTGGATTTGGAGATGGTGTTTTTTGTATCCACTTGAAACAGTTTTAGAAACTCAACCTCAATTCATTTTAAATTTATGAACCACAAAGAAGTCCTTTACTCAATGTTTGTTAAAATATGGATCTTTTGAGGCTTGTATTTAAGCTCTGTTTATTTGTCCTTGCCTCATGGACATTTGGGTAGTGATCGTGGAAGGAATCAGAGATGGTCAGAAATGGGAGGAAGTGATAAGGACAGGCCTTATAGGGAGATGGAGGTTAAAGTCCTTCCTAACTAATTGCAATCTTCCTGAAATTTGTTATTTCCACATGTTACCAGGATTGTTAATATCTGAGGGTGCTAACCTCAACATTTAAAGTGGATGAAAACTAATGGAACCAATAATCAAATAAAAGTACTACTTGTTATAGTGTTCTTTTTTGAACTTTTTTTTCAATGACCTCAATTTTATCAGATACAATTCTTTTTGAGTTTCATTCTATTCAAGCTTTGGAATGAGGAATTATATTTTAATCTGGAGTCTGTATGTCATTTTAATGCTGGAACACAATGTTCTTAGTTAACTTTCCACAGGGCTTTCAGGTATAATACGTTTCAAAAATAATTATCAGAAATTTATTTTGAAGGGAAAGATTGGAAAGAAGAATCACTCTAATTCAGAATAATGGGGGACAGACAACTGAATTAGTGGAAATAGAAATAATTAATTCACTTTAATTTTACCATTTTCAACTGCAGGAACTAATTAGGAAGTACTATCCATCTTTGTATCATTTCACCGTGAGACAGGATGTTTGTGTGCATCTGTTTGGTTTCCATTTCTGTACCATCAACTTCATCTGGAGTCCCATGGCTAGAACACAGCACTCTTTCTTAAGGATTTTTTTTTTTTTTTTGATCAAGAATCTCTTTTATTGATTATCAGAAACATTACAAACATCTAGTATGAACAAATTGTAACATGATAGTGTTTAGTTTGAACAATTAATACATTTCAGATATAATATTATACATATTTCAATGCTATTCTCCCCAGTCATCCCACCCTCTCCCGGTCCCAGAGTCCAAAAGTCTGGTCTATACATCAGTGTCTCTTTTGTTGTCTCGTAAATAGGGTTATTTTTACCATCTTTCTAAATTCCATATATATGCGTTAGTATACTATATTTGTGTTTTTGTTTCTGGCTTACTTCACTCTGTATAATAGGCTCCAGTTCCATCCACCTCCTTAGAACTGATTCAAATGTATTCTTTTTAATGGCTGAGTAATACTCCATTGTGTATATGTACCACAGCTTGTTTATCCATTCATCTGTGGATGGACATCTAGGTTGCTTCCACGTTCTGGCTATTGCAAACAGTGCTGCTATGAACATTGGGGTACACGTGTCTCTTTCAATTCTGGTTTTCTCAGTGTATATGCCCAGCAGTGGGATTGCTGGATCATAAGGCAGTTCTATTCCCAGTTTTTTGAGGAATCTCCATACTGTTCTCCATAGTGGCTGTACTAGTTTGCATTCCCACCAACAGTGCAAGAGGGTTCCCTTCTCTCCGCACCCTCTCCAGCATTTATTGCTTGTAGACTTTTGGATAGCAGCCATTCTGATTGGCGTGAAATGGTATCTCATAGTGGTTTTGATTTGCATTTCTCTGATAATGAGTGATGTTGAGCATCTTTTCATGTGTTTGTTAGCCATCTGTATGTCTTCTTTGGAGAAATGTCTATTGAGTTCTTTGGCCCATTTTTTGATTGGGTCATTTATTTTTCTGGAATTGAGCTGTAGAAGTTGCTTGTATATTTTTGAGATTAGTTGTTTGTCAGTTGCTTCATTTGCTATTATTTTCTCCCATTCTGAAGGCTGTCTTTTCACCTTGCTTATAGTTTCCTTTGTTGTGCAGAAGCTTTTAAGTTTGATTAGGTCCCATTTGTTCATTTTTGATTTTATTTCCGATATTCTGGGAGGTGGGTCATAGAGGATCCTGCTGTGATGTAAGTCAGAGAGTGTTTTGCCTATGTTTTCCTCTAGGAGTTTTATGGTTTCTGGTCTTACATTTAGCTCTTTAATCCATTTTGAGTTTATTTTTGTGTATGGTGTTAGAAAGTGTTCTAGTTTCATTCTTTTACAAGTGTTTGACCAGTTTTCCCAGCACCACTTGTTAAAGAGATTGTCTTTAATCCATTGTATATTCTTGCCTCCTTTGTCAAAGATAAGGTGACCATATGTGCGTGGATTTATCTCTGGGCTTTCTATTTTGTTCCATTGATCTATATTTCTGTCCTTGTGCCAGTACCATACTGTCTTGATGACTGTGGCTTTGTAGTAGAGCCTGAAGTCAGGCAGGTTAATTCCTCCAGTTCCGTTCTTCTTTCTCAAGATAGCTTTGGCTATTCGAGGTTTTTTGTATTTCCATACAAATTGAGAAATTATTTGTTCTAGCTCTGTGAAGAATACCGTTGGTAGCTTGATGGGGATTGCATTGAATCTATAAATTGCTTTGGGTAGTATATTCATTTTCACTATATTGATTCTACCAATCCATGAACATGGAATATTTCTCCATCTATTAGTGTCCTCTTTGATTTCTTTCACCAGTGTTTTATAGTTTTCTATATATAGGTCTTTAGATTCTTTAGGAAGATATATTCCTAAGTATTTTATTGTTTTCATTGCAATGGTGAATGGAATTGTTTCCTTAATTTCTCTTTCTATTTTCTCGTTATTAGTGTACAGGAATGCAAGGGATTTCTGTGTGTTAATTTTATATCCTGCAACTTTACCATATTCATTGATCAGTTCTAGTAATTTTCTGGTGGAATCTTTAGGGTTTTCTACGTAGAGGATCATGTCATCTGCAAATAGTGAGAGTTTTACTTCTTCTTTTCCAATTTGGATTCCTTTTATTTCTTTTTCTGCTCTGATTGCTGTGGCCAAAACTTCCAAAACTCATGTTGAATAGTAATGGTGAAAGTGGGCATCCTTGTCTTGTTCCTGACTTTAGAGGAAATGCTTTCAATTTTTCACCATTGAGGATAATGTTTGCTGTGGGCTTGTCATATATAGCTTTTATTATGTTGAGGTATGTTCCTTCTATTCCTGCTTTCTGGAGAGTTTTTATCATAAATGGATGTTGAACTTTGTCAAAGGCTTTCTCTGCATCTATTGAGGTAATCATATGGTTTTTATTCTTCAGTTTGTTAATGTGGTGTATTACGTTGATTGATTTGCGGATATTGAAGAATCCTTGCATTCCTGGGATAAAGCCCACTTGGTCATGGTGTATGATCTTTTTAATGTGTTGTTGGATTCTGATTGCTAGAATTTTGTTAAGGATTTTTGCATCTATGTTCATCAGTGATATTGGCCTGTAGTTTTCTTTTTTTGTGGGATCTTTGTCAGGTTTTGGTATTAGGGTGATGGTGGCCTCATAGAATGAGTTTGGAAGTTTGCCTTCTTCTGCAATTTTCTGGAACAGTTTGAGTAGGATAGGTGTTAGCTCTTCTCTAAATTTTTGGTAGAATTCAGCTGTGAAGCCGTCTGGACCTGGGCTTTTGTTTGCTGGAAGATTTCTGATTACAGTTTCAATTTCCGTGCTTGTGATGGGTCTGTTAAGAGTTTCTATTTCTTCTTGATCCAGTTTTGGGAAGTTGTACTTTTCTAAGAATTTGTCCATTTCTTCCACATTGTCCATTTTATTGCCATATAATTGCTGATAGTAGTCTCTTATGATCCTTTGTATTTCTGTGCTGTCTGTTGTGATCTCTCCATTTTCATTTCTAATTTTATTGATTTGATTTTTCTCCCTTTGTTTCTTGATGAGTCTGGCTAGTGGTTTGTCAATTTTATTTACCCTTTCAAAGAACCAGCTTTTGGCTTTGTTGATTTTTGCTATGGTTTCTTTTGTTTCTTTTGCATTTATTTCTGCCCTAATTTTTAGGATTTCTTTCCTTCTACTAACCTTGGGGTGCTTCATTTCTTCCTTTTCCAGTTGCTTTAGGTGTAGAGTTAGGTTATTTATTTGGCTTTTTTCTTGTTTCTTGAGGTATGCCTGTATTGCTATGAACTTTCCCCTTAGGACTGCTTTTACAGTGTCCCACAGGTTTTGGGTTGTAGTGTTTTCATTTTCATTCGTTTCTATGCAGAATTTGATTTCTTTTTTGATTTCTTCTGTGATTTGTTGGTTATTCAGGAGTGTGTTGTTCAGCCTCCATATGTTGGTCTTTTTAATAGATTTTCTCCTGTTATTGAGATTTACTCTTACTGCATTGTGGTCAGAAAAAATGCTTGGAATGATTTCAATTTTTCTGAACTTACCAAGGCTAGATTTATGGCCCAGGATGTGGTCTATCCTGGAGAAGGTTCCGTGTGCACTTGAGAAAAAGGTGAAATTCATTGTTTTGGGATGAAATGTCCTATAGATATCAATTAGTTCTAACTGGTCTATTGTATCGTTTAAAGTTTGTGTTTCCTTGTTAATTTTCTGTTTAGTTGATCTATCCATTGGTGTGAGTGGGGTATTAAAGTCTCCCACTATTATTGTGTTATTGTTGATTTCTCCTTTCATACTTGTTAGTATTTGTCTTATATATTGTGGTGCTCCTAAGTTGGGTGCATATATATTTATAATTGTTATATCTTCTTCTTGGATTGATCCTTTGATCATTAGGTAGTGACCTTCTTTGTCTCTTTTCACATCCTTTGTTTTAAAGTCTATTTTATCTGATATGAGTATTGCTACTCCTGCTTTCTTTTGGTCTCTATTTGCGTGGAAAATCTTTTTCCAGCCCTTGACTTTCAGTCTGTATGTGTCCCCTGTTTTGAGGTGGGTTTCTTGTAGACAGCATATGGAGGGGTCTTGTTTTTGTATCCATTCAGCCAGTCTCTGTCTTTTGGTTGGGGCATTCAACCCATTTACATTTAAGGTAATTAATGATACATATGATCCCGTTGCCATTTACTTTGTTGTTTTGGGTTTGAATTTATATATCCTTTTTGTATTTCCTGTCTAGAGAATGTCCTTTAGTATTTGTTGGAGAGCTGGTTTGGTGGTGCTGAATTCTCTCAGCTTTTGCTTGTCTGTAAAGGTTTTGATTTCTCCTTCATATTTGAATGAGATCCTTGCTGGGTACAATAATCTGGGCTGTAGGTTCTTTTCTTTCATCACTTTAAGTATGTCTTGCCATTCCCTCCTGGCTTGGAGAGTTTCTATTGAAAGATCAGCTGTTATCCTTATGGGAATTCCCTTGTGTGTTATTTGTTGTTTTTCCCTTGCTGCTTTTAATATTTGTTCTTTGTGTTTGATCTTTGTTAATTTGATTAATATGTGTCTTGGGGTGTTTCGTCTTGGGTTTATCCTATTTGGGACTCTCTGGGTTTCTTGGACTTGAGTGATTATTTCCTTCCCCATTTTAGGGAAGTTTTCAACTATTATCTCCTCTAGTATCTTCTCATGGTCTTTCTTTTTGTCTTCTTCTTCTGGGACTCCTATGATTCGAATATTGTAACGTTTAATATTGTCCTGGAGGTCTCTGAGATTGTCCTCATTCCTTTTAATTCGTTTTTCTTTTTTCTCCTCTGATTCCTTTAATTCTGCCATTCTATCTTCTAATTCGCTAATTCTATCTTCTGCCTCTGTTATTCTACTATTTGTTGCCTCCAGAGTGTTTTGGATCTCATTTATTGCATTATTCATTATATATTGACTCTTTTTTATTTCTTCTAGGTCCTTGTTAAATCTTTCTTGCATCTTCTCAATGCTTTTCTCCAGGCTATTTATCCATGATTCCATTTTGCTTTCCAGATTTTGGATTAATTTCACTATCATTATTCAGAATTCTTTATCAGGTAGGTTCGCTATTTCTTCCTCTTTTGTTTGGTTTGGTGGGCAATTATCCTGTTCCTTTACCTGCTGGGAATTCTTCTGTCTTTTCATCTTGTTTAAATTGCTAAGTTTGGGGCGTCTTTACTGTATTCTGGTAGTCTGTGGAGTTCTCTTTATTGTGGCGTTTCTGCACTATATGTGGGTTTGTACCGGTGGCTTGTCGAGGTTTCTTGTTTATGGAAGCTTGTATCGGTGTTCTGGTGGGTGGAGCTGGATTTCTTTTCTCTGGGGTGCAGTGGAGTGTCTAGTAGTGAATTATGAGATGTCTATGATTTTGGGGTCGCTTTGTGTAGCCTGTGTATTGGAGCTCAGGCTGTGTTCTTGTTTTTCTGGAGAATTTGCTTGGTATGTCTTGTTGTGGAACTTGCTGGTCTTTGTGTGATGCTTGGTTTCAGAGTAGGTATGGAGGCTTTTAATGAGCTCCTGTCAATTAATGTTTCGTGGGATCAGGGTATGGACTTAAGCCTCCTGGTTCCAGTTATTGGTCTTATTTTTACAGTAGTCTCAAAAACTTCTTCTTCTATAATGCATTCCACAACTGGACCGCTCAGAGATGTTCACGGAATTATACAGAGAAGGAAAAAGGGAGGAAGGAGACAGAGGTGGTCAGGAGGATAAAAGGAGGGAGTGTGAAGGAGAGAGACAGATCTAGTCAGTAATCAGTAAAGAAAAGAAAAAAGGAAAGGAAAAAAGCAAAGGACAAAAAGGAAAAAAGAAAAAAAAAAAAAACCAGGGTCGCAAAAGTTATATCTAAACGTGGAGATTAAAGAAGTACTAGAGGATAAAAAAAATAAAAATAAAAGAAACAAAACAAAACAAACAACAACAAAAAAAAAAATTAAAAGGAAAAAAAAATTTTGTTTTCCTTTTTCCAATTAAAAAATAATAAAAATTTAAAAAATATATATATATATTAAAAAAAGAAAAGAAAAAAAAAAAGGAAATAATGATGGTAAAAATAGTAACAATATATATAAGAGTTTCTCTATTATTGTTGTGGGTTCAGTTCATTTTCGGCTAGTTCCTTGTTCCGGCTTAAATTTCTCAAGATCTATAGGCCCCTTTCTCTGTAGTTGGTCTGTATAGTCCTTTGTTCTGTGCACGGTTCGGCGGTGTTCTGGGCCAAGGCCGGCCACTCGTGTGGTCAGCGCTGCACAATCTGGATTGCCGGCCCAAACTACTCCAGTTAGGCAGCACTCCAGACAATCAGGCGAACGAAGTCTGCGCTGAGGCCCGCAGAGGGGGAGGGGGCCGGCGACGGGAATGGCGGGCGGGCGGGTGGGGGAGGGGGATGGGGTGGCCCTCGTGGGAGCCGCCGGCACAGCGGGCGGGGGCACGCCTGCGCGGGAGTGGCCGGCGGGGGAGCGTCCAGTGGGGGAGAGTCCCGTGGGGGAGCGTCCCTCGGGGAGCGCCGGCAGGGGAGCGTGCCGCGTGGGAACGGCCAAGGCGTCTCCCTGCCCAGCCCCGGCTCCCCAATGGCAGATGCGGGCGTTTGCAGCGGTGCTTTTCCGCTGCAGAAGTTACCGCAGGGCCCGCAGTCTGTGGGTTCTAATTGCTCAACTGTTCTCCTCCCTGTTATGATAGTCTCCGTGTTTCCCAGGTTCGGCGCAGTTTCCGCAGGGAGAGTGTTTCCTGGTGTTTGGAAACTTCTCTTTTTAAGACTCCCTTCCCCGGACAGAGGTCCGTCCCTCCCTCTTTGTCTCTCTCTGGCTTCTATATTCTTTCCTACCTCCTTTAGAAGGCAGTGAGTTGCTTTTCTGGGTGTCCGACGTCCTCCGCCAGCACTCCGAAGCTGTTTGTGGAATTTACTCGGCGCCCAGATGTCCCTTTGATGAATTTGTGGAGGAGAAAGCGTTTTCTTAAGGATCTTAAACCAACTGATTCTTGACTATTCATGAGCTCTTGCAAGTTGAGTCTTAAACTCCCAGAAGCACCAAACTGAGTCTCATTAGAGCAAGAAAGGGCTTGGAGCTCGACATGGAGACCTGGAGACGCTGGAGGCTAATGAAGCTACAGACATGGGTGCAATTTTCCAGGGAGAACATAGAAAGCAGGAAAGAAACTTTGGACATAGGCCTAGAAAATGTCTGAATTTTTGTTGTTGTTCAGTCGCTAAGTTGTGTCTGACTCATTGCAACCCCCACGGACTGCAGCACACCAGGCTCCCCTGTCCTTCACTGTCTCCTGGAATTTGCTCAGATTCATGTCCATTGAGTTGGTGATGCCATCCAAACAGCTCATTCTCTATCGTCCCCTTCTCCTTTTGCCTTCAATGCTTCCCAGCATCAGAGTCTTTTCCAATGAGTCAGTTCTTTGCATCAGGTGGCCAAAGTATTGGAGCTTTAGCATCAGTTCTTCCAATGAATATATAGGGTTGATTTCCTCTAGAATTGACTGGTTTGATCTCCTTTAGAGTTTTCTCCAGCACCACAGTTCAAAAGCATCAATTCTTTGATGCTTAGCCTTCTTTACGGTCCAACTCTCACATCTGTATGCGACTATTGGAAAAACCATAGCTTTGAGTAGATGTGTCTCTGTTGGCAAAGTGACGTCTCTGCTTTTTAATATGTTGTCTAGGTTTGTCACAGCTTTTCTTCCCAGGAGCAAGAGTCTTAATTTTATGGCTGCAGGAACTGTTCGAGGTGATTTTGAGTTTAAGGGGGAAAAATAATAGGAGTCCATAAAGAGATGAACAAGGATAGTCAAAAAGGTAGGAAAAAGTGCAAATCCCATCCCAGTAATCAGAATAAGAGGAAGCTTTTTTAAAAAACAAAAACAAAAAAACAAACAATTTTGTATTTCTACTGAGATAGTTGTCAGAGCATTTCTGGATTCAAAATTCACATTGTGATGACAGGGCAATTTTAAAAGTTTTTATTTAGAGTAATATTGAGATCAAATAATATTGATTAATGTTTGAAAAATGTCTAGATGTTTTTTTGGGGAGTGGAAGACATATATGGTATATACATAAACAAGAGAACTCCTATTTCTTCCAGGTAATTTATTTGACAAAATATGAAGGTTTCCTAAAAAAAAAAGGTCAGTAGCCTATCAGCCTCATAATCAAGAGAAGAGACTGCTTCTATTAACATACTGTCATGAGTTTCTAGCATTTTGGCAAATCAGTAGTATTTCCCAATAAAATTCTTATCTACCACTTTTTACTCTGTCCATTGAAAACCAGAGTCACACACATTGAGGAGGCTCTGCTATCCATCAATATGAGATTGGTCTGCATTTTCTAGAGCTAAAGTATGTGAAATGCCAGCTACTTGGTACCCTTAGCGGTATATAAAGAAAAACACCAATGAGTCAGTTCTCTTTCCCTCCTGTCTTGCTTTCCATCAGTCATTCAACAAATATTTAAAGAATTTAAGAATGTCCCTTAATGACAGTCACTGAGCTGGCGATTAAGAAGTAGTCATATCTAGGGTGAGATAAAGCTTTCAAGACGAAGAGAAACAGAGCGGGAGCACCTCCACTTCCTGAGAACCTGTGTGTGCCAGCCTCCCTGGCAGGCCCTTTATGTGTCATATCACCAGGCATACCGAGGATTTTGCAGGTCTAAGACATCCAACCTGGGCCTTCTTTAGCAAAAAGAATAACAAGTTACAAAAACAATGCTAGGTACAGAGCCTTAACAGAATCACACCACATTACATCACATTTCTTACCTATAAACCTATTTAAAAACTCATCTCTTTCACAGCTGGAATAAAACCCAAACATTTTACCTTGGCCTTGAAGGTTCTATGTCATTTGGCTCCTTGTAGAGGCGCAGGAGGGCCTAGAGGAGCTATCCCATGTTGAAGGTCAGGAAGGGCGGTGGTGAACAGATACCCCTCGTCCAAGGTAAGGAGCAGCGGCTGCGCTTTGCTGGAGCAGCTGTGAAGAGATACCCCACGTCCAAGGTAAGAGAAACCCAAGTAAGATGGTAGGTGTTGCAAGAGGGCATCAGAGGGCAGACACACTGAAATCATACTCACAGAAAACTAGTCAATCTAATCACTCTAGGATCACAGCCTTGTCTAACTCAATGAAACTAAGCCATGCCCATGGAGCAACCCAGGATGAGTGGGTCATGGTGGAGAGATATGACAGGATGTGGTCCGCTGGAGAAGGGAATGGCAAACCACTTCAGTATTCTTGCCTTGAGAACCCCATGAACAGTATGGAAAGGCAAAATGATAGGATACTGAAAGAGGAACTCCCCAGGTCAGTAGGGGCCCAATATGCTACTGGAGATCAGCGGAAAAATAACTCCAGAAAGAATGAAGGGATGGAGCCAAAGCAAAAACAATACCCAGTTGTGGATGTGACTAGTGATAGAAGCAAAGTCCAATGCTGTAAAGAGCACTATTGCATAGGAACCTGGAATGTCAGGTCCATGAATCAAGGCAAATTGGAAGTGGTCAAACAAGAGATGGCAAGAGTGAATGTCGACATTCTAGAAATCAGCGAACTAAAATGGACTGGAATGGGTGAATTTAACTCAAATGACCATTATATCTACTACTGCAGGCAGGAATCCCTCAGAAGAAATGGAGTGGCCATCATGGTCAACAAAAGAGTCCGAAATGCAGTACTTGGATGCAATCTCAAAAACAACAGAATGATCTCTGTTTGTTTCCAAGGCAAACCATTCAATGTCACAGTAATCCAAGTCTATGCCCCAACCAGTAACGCTGAAGAAGCTGAAGTTGAACAGTTCTATGAAGACCTACCAGACAAGACCTTTTGGGACCAACACCAAAAAAAGATGTCCTTTTCATCATAGGGGACTGGAATGCAAAAGTAGGAAGTAAAGAAACACCTGGAGTAACAGGCAAATTTGGCCTTGGAATACGGAATGAAGCAGGGCAAAGACTAATAGAGTTTTGCCAAGAAAATGCACTGGTCATAACAAACACCCTCTTCGAACAACACAAGAGAAGACTCTATACATGGACATCACCAGATAGTCAACACCGAAATCAGATTGATTATGTTTTCTGCAGCCAAAGATGGAGAAGCTCTATACAGTCAACAAAAACAAGACCAGGAGCTGACTGTGGCTCAGACCGTGAATTCCTTATTGCCAAATTCAGACTTAAATTGAAGAAAGTAGGGAAAACCACTAGACCATTCAGGTATGACCTAAATCAAATCCCTTATGATTATACAGTGGAAGTGAGAAATAGATTTAAGGGCCTAGATCTGATAGATAGAGTGCCTGATGAACTATGGAATGAGGTTCATGACATTGTACAGGAGACAGGGATCAAGACCATCCCCATGGAAAAGAAATGCAAAAAAGCAAAATGGCTGTCTGGGGAGGCCTTACAAATAGCTGTGAAAAGAAGAGAAGCGAAAAGCAAAGGAGAAAAGGAATGATATAGGCATCTGAATGCAGAGTTCCAAAGAATAGCAAGAAGAAATAAGAAAGCCTTTCTCAGTGATCAATGCAAAGAAATAGAGGAAAACAACAGAATGGGAAAGACTAGAGATCTCTTCAAGAAAATTAGAGATACCAAGGGAACATTTCATGCAAAGATGGGCACAATAAAGGACAGAAATGGTATGGACCTAGCAGAAGCAGAAGATATTGAGAAGAGATGGTAAGAATACACAGAAGAACTGTACAAAAAAGATCTTCATGACCCAGATAATCACGATGGTGTGATCACTGACCTAGAGCCAGACATCCTGGAATGTGAAGTCAAGTGGGCCTTAGAAAGCATCACTACGAACAAAGCTAGTGGAAGTGATGTAATTCCAGTTGAGCTATTCCAAATCCTGAAAGATGATGCTGTGAAAGTGCTGCACTCAATATGCCAGCAAATTTGGAAAACTCAGCAGTGGCCACAGGACTGGAAAAGGTCAGTTTTCATTCCAATCCCAAACAAAGGCAATGCCAAAGAATGCTCAAACTACCACACAATTGCACTCATCTCACACGCTAGTAAAGTAATGCTCAAAATTCTCCAAGCCAGGCTTCAGCAATATGTGAACCGTGAACTTCCTGATGTTCAAGCTGGTTTTAGAAAAGGCAGAGGAACTAGAGATCAAATTGCCAACATCTGCTGGATCATGGAAAAAGCAAGAGAGTTCCAGAAAAACATCTATTTCTGCTTTATTGACTATGCCAAAGCCTTTGACTGTGTGGACCACAATCAACTGTGGAAAATTCGGAAAGAGATGGGAATAACAGACTACCTGATCTGCCTCTTGAGAAATTTGTATGCAGGTCAGGAAGCAACAGTTAGAACTGGATATGGAACAACAGACTGGTTCCAAATAGGAAAAGGAGTTCGTCAAGGCTGTATATTGTCACCCTGCTTATTTAATTTCTATGCAGAGTACATCATGAGAAACGCTGGACTGGAAGAAGCACAAGCTGGAATCAAGATGGCCGGGAGAAATATCAATAACCTCAGATATGCAGATGACACCACCCTTATGGCAGAAAGTGAAGAGGAACTAAAGAACTTCTTGATAAAAGTGAAAGTGGAGAGTGAAATAGTTGGCTTAAAGTTCAACATTCAGAAAACGAAGATCATGGCATCCAGTCCCATCACTTCATGGGAAATAGATGGGGAAACAGTAGAAACAGTGTCAGACTTTTTTGGGGGGCTCCAAAATCACTGCAGATGGTGACTGCAACCATGAAATTAAAAGACGCTTGCTCCTTGGAAGGACCACCAGCATATTCAAAAGCAGAGACATTACTTTGTCAACAAAGGTTCGTCTAGTCAAGGCTATGGTTTTTCCTGTGGTCATGTATGGATGTGAGAGTTGGACTGTGAAGAAGGCTGAGCGCTGAAGAATTGATGCTTTTGAACTGTGGTGTTGGAGAAGACTCTTGAGAGTCCCTTGGACTGCAAGGAGATCCAACCAGTCCATTCTGAAGGAGATCAGCCCTGGGATTTCTTTGGAGGGAATGATGCTAAAGCTGAAACTCCAGTACTTTGGCCACCTCATGCGAAGAGTTGACTCATTGGAAAAGACTCTGATGCTGGGAGGGATTGGGGGCAGGAGGAGAAGGGGATGACATAGGATGAGATGGCTGGATGGCATCACTGACTCGATGGATGTGAGTCTGGGTGAACTCCGGGAGTTGGTGATGGACAGGGAGGCCTGGCGTGCTGTGATTCATGGGGTTGCAAAATGTCAGACATGACTGAGCGACTGAACTGAACTGAACTGAGAGGTCCCTTTGGAGCCATATATTAAATACGACTGTATGCTTCCCTATTTGAAGTGTCAATCAAATTGATGTCTGACAGAAACAGGGAAGAAATCACTAGATCAATAGTTCCAAAAATTCAATTTTCAAAAGACTATTTGGAGTGTTCTTTTACTAAAGGAGATCCCTGGCCCAACATCGTCACACAGAGCTCCAGGTTGCGGATGTGTCCCACAGATATGCACTTTAGCAAGGCGTGCCCCCAGAAAGTCTGATGTGGAGAAGTAAAATTTATCACTGTTCCAAATTCAGACATAGGGTTCAAATTTTCAAATAACTGAAAATTATTAACAGCAGAATTTTCTTTTATATTAATTGTAACTGAAAAGTAGAAACAGTTCTCAGTTCTGAGCCACTCATAAAAATGGCTGGGCCCCAAGTTCCCCTCCTACTTTACTCCCAGATTAAGATGCAGCTAATCTGGGTGACTTCTGCATCCTATGTGTCCCAGGTAATGGACCGTGTATTTCCAAGAGACATTATAGGACATTCGCCTTACATAAGACCAGTATCCGTGGTGTAACCTTGAGGATTCTACTGCACATTCCATGTTATCACACAAAATGGGAGTTTGAACCAACAATAATATTGGGTTTAAAGCTATTATTCTGGGATCTCTCCATAATGATGCTCATAAACATTTTGAGGGAACACACAGTGGCCACGGGAGAAAGGTTAGGCAGGGAAACAACTTGCTAGAAAGAAGTGGCAAAAAGAAGTTAAGATAGTATGCTGATTTCAGAGGGAAAGCCCTGCTCTGTGCTAGCGATTAGACTTAATTCACATATTCTTACCACTTTTATTACACTTACTCACACTTGTGTCACCAAAGTCAGCCTCGAGCATTTCTCTTACCGAGAATGGCAAGTTCCACCTACCCTAAGATAGACAGCAAGTATTAATATTGAAAACAAATATCATTCAATGTTAGAAGTAGAGAGTACAATGAATCCCACATGTACAGATTATCACCAACAACCACCCATTCAAGGACAAGTCTTCTCCATGCACCTGTCTCACCTCCCTTCACCTTGAAGATAGATGTTAATATGGAAAAGCAACTAAAAATCACCCAACCTTTCAGAAAAATAGTGTCATGAAGGAGCAGCCTCAAATTTAGAAGCGCTACCAATTGTGGAAACAGAGCAGACAGAGCAGACAGAGCAATGAGAAAACTCAGAGGCTGCAAGGGAAACACTAACCTCAAGGCAGGAACGCCAGCTCTGCCAAAGCAAAAGTTAAAACAACGCAAACAATAGTAAACTAAGGGAACTTTGGGAACTTTTAATTGAATATGGAGGTGGCTGTTGACTTCACCCATGTACAAGTAAAGCAGTGTTTCCTCATGTCTTCTATAGTGTCCTTAGAGACCTTGTGAATCAGGGCAAATGTCAGGAGCTGCCCATCAAAATGAGACCAAGTCTCAGTTAAAGATGAGCCTTACCTTTTCTACTCACACGGGGTGTCTGAATTTTGACTGTGATTATCTGTTGAAGCATCAAGCTTTTGCCAGTGACAATGCCAGCGGTATCGCGATTTTGACTTGAAGCCCTTAAGAAACAACACTGGAAGCTGCTGGTGCTGCTCTGCTGCTAAATCGCTTCAGTCGTGTCCAACTCTGTGCGACCCCATAGACTGCAGTCCACCAGGCTCCCCAGTCCCTGGGATTCTCCAGGCAAGAACACTGGAGTGGGTTGCCATTTCCTTCTCCAATGCATGAAAGTGAAAAGTGAATGTGAAGTCGCTCAGTCGCTCAGTCGCCGACTCTTAGCGACCCCATGGAATGGAAGCTAGTGCAACAAAAATACAGCTGGTAAAGACACCACTCTTATGGCAGAAAGTGAAGAGGGGCTAAAAAGCCTCTTGATGAGAGTGAAAGTGGAGAGTGAAAAGGTTAGCTTAAAGCTCAACATTCAGAAAACGAAGATCATGGCATCTGGTCCCATCACTACATGGGAAATAGATGGGGAAACAGTGGAAACAGTGTCAGACTTTCTTTTTCTGGGCTCCAAAATCACTGCAGATGGTGACTGCAGCCATGAAATTAAAAGACACTTGCTCCTTGGAAGGAAAGTTATGACCAACCTAGATAGCATATTCAAAAGCAGAGACATTACTTTGCCAACAAAGGTTCGCCTAGTCAAGGCTATGGTGTTTCCTGTGGTCATGTATGGATGTGAGAGCTGGACTGTGAGGAAGGCTGAGCGCCGAAGAATTGATGCTTTTGAACTGTGGTGTTGGAGAAGACTCTTGAGAGTCCCTTGGACTGCAAGGAGATCCAACCAGTCCATTCTGAAGGAGATCAATCCTGGAATTTCTTTGGAAGGAATGATGCTAAAGCTGAAACTCCAGTATTTTGGCCACCTCATGAGAAGAGTTGACTCATTGGAGAAGACTCTGATGCTGGGAGGGATTGGGGGCAGGAGGAGAAGGGGACAACAGAGGATGAGATGGCTGGATGGCATCACTGACTCGATGGATGTGAGTCTGAGTGACCTCCGGGAGATGGTGATGGACAGGGAGGCCTGGCGTGCTGCGGTTCATGGGGTCGCAAAGAGTCGGACACGACTGAGCGACTCATCTGATCTGATCTGAACAAGACCATAAAGTTTCCGGGTTAGCCTATACACCTTCACCCCAGCGAAGTGATCAGAGGCCTTGGGTACTACTGTTTCTCAAGCTTACTGCACCAGATCTAGTCAACACCAGACCAAAAGAAGACTGGCACTTTTTCAATACCCACAAATAAAAGATCTATCATAACTGTTGCAGTTTTCTTGAAAATGTCTTTTTCCTCCCCTGTATTAGGTCCCTACATCTGTCAAGATAACACACACACTTTCTCCTTCTTCTATTCCCTTCTTCCCTCTCTCCTTTCCTGTGATGGAAAGACTCAAACTTTAAGAAATCCTAAATGCTTTCCTGCTTAAGAAAAGTGTCTTCCTAATTTAAACTTGCTGAGAAACAAGTCTTGAAGTAGAAAATGCGTCTGGTAATAGTGTGAAAAAGAAATAAGCATAGCCCTTTGGGAAAGAATTAAAAAGGAAAAAAAAAAAACTTGGCAGGATAGAAAAGTCTAGCCCATTATCTTAGCAATAGCAAAGAGTTTTTTGGTTGGATGAATAATACATGATTTCTTCAGCTCAGACTGTTATCTCTGTATTTCATTTTTCTTTTGTAAACAGGCAAATTAATTATCAGAATCGGAGGACGCTGTTCAACAATTGGTTGTAAAGTTTCAGGAAAAGTCTAGAAGGAAAAAAACATAGTGGAGTTCTAAGTTGCCCCTCACGGCTTCGTCCCTGAAACTAAAGTATCCTTGTGAATTGAATCTGAGGAAGAACAACTAAGCTGGTTCAGTTCTATACTAATTATTGATCTAAAACCCCTGCAGAATCTAAGTGTTCAAAATCTGGCATTATTAGTCTCCTTGCATCTGAACTTTAGTCCTGCTCCAAGGAGAACAGAATGAAATGTACTTAAGCACAAGAAGGAAGAGCACAATATGGAATGGATGACTAAAAACCCAACCTTCATTAAAAATTCACAGCTAAACCAAAGACGACCAAATTTTCTGTCTGTCTGCTACCCAAGTCAGACTTTCAGAGCTTTCCTACTAATACAAGGTATCCTTCTGACCTGATGCTTTTCAAGTATCTACCCTAAGCAGTCTCATGTATTTTGTTATTGGTGGGTGATCTGTTGACACTGAGCCCATGAACTCTGCAGTGTTGGTATTAAAGGGATCTTCTAGATTCCACCTCCACCGGTTGTACCAGTGATAAGACACCCATGAAGACATTTTGGAGAACAGAACAGCAGTGAAGAGAACGGAAAAAGAAAATCTAGGAAGAGTAGACATGGGCAAGTGAAGAGCCCACTGATCTTCAAGAATCATTCTATGGCTCTGTAAGTGTTAGCTGCTCAGTCACGTCTGACTCTTTGCAATCCCATGGACTTCAGCTCACCAGTCTCCTCCATCCATGGAATTCTCCAGGCAAGAATACTGCAGTGGGTAGCCATTCCCTTCTCCAGGGGATCCTCCCGACTCAGGGATTCAACGGGTCTCCAGCGCTGCATTGCAGGCAGATTCTTTACCGTCTGAGCCACCAGAGAAGCCCAATTTCCTTAAATTCCTTTCTTCCTTCTTTTAAGGCCTATTGCTCTCCATACCCACTTCTGTCAAAGCATATGTAACTGTGGTTGCATTTACTATTTACATATGAACAAAAGTGTTTATAAGTGAGGGATTAAAAAATGAACAAATGAAAAATAAAGACACAATATTCCTGCACTGAGGGCTTTTTTCCCCTCAAAATAATCATGATGAATTGGGAAAGATCAGATCAGATCAGTCGCTCAGTCATGTCCGACTCTTTGCGACCCCATGAACTGCAGCACGCCAGGCCTCCCTGTCCATCACCAACTCCCAGAGGTCACTCAGACTCACATCCATCGAGTCAGTGATGCCATCCAGCCATCTCATCCTCTGTTGCCCCCTTCCCTTCCTGCCCCCAATCCCTCCCAGCATCAGAGTCTTCTCCAATGAGTCAACTCTTTGCATGAGGTGGCCAAAATACTGGAGTTTCAGCTTTAGCATCATTCCTTCCAAAGAATCACACTAAAAAGAAGACAGTTTTAGTATTGTGAATTACCTTCATCTGAATATTAAGAGGTCTCTCCATCCAGTTTTAAAATAGTTTCAAATATTTCAGTAATTTGCTCTGACCCTTGTAAGGCATACACATTCTTGGTATGTATGTCTCTTGCTTTCTAGTTGGAAACTTGCTAGAGAGAAATGTTTTGTAGATTATGAAATCCTATTTATACAAAAAATCTGCATAGCAAGACAACTCTGAATTTTAAGGTATCATGAAGAAAGGCAGGCTACTACCCAAGACCCTGATATTTATAAGTTTTTCAGAGATTGAAAATTAAAAGTTATGTTTGATATCACAAATGGTAATTTTATTTTAAGTACATCTGTTTGAAATCTATTATATATCTTGTTCTCTATCATCTATCTATGTCTATCTAAAACTGTATGATAATATGACTTGCTGCTGCTGCTGCTGCTAAGTCACTTCAGTCGTGTCCAACTCTGTGCGACCCCATAGACGGCAGCCCACCAGGCTCCCCCGTCCCTGGGATTCTCTAGGCAAGAACACTGGAGTGGGTTGCCATTTCCTTCTCCAGTGCATGAAAGTGAAAAGTGAAAGTGAAGTCGCTCAGTCACGTCTGACTCTTAGCGACCCCATGGACTGCAGCCTACCAGGCTCCTCCATCCATGGGATTTTCCAGGCAAAAGTACTGGGGTGGGGTGCCATTGCCTTCCCCGATGATAATATGACTTACAGAATATGAAAATATGAGTATATTCCTTTGGTAAGAATAATTGCTCTCCATGTGTTTTAAATTTTAAGAAATGAGTGTGTAATTAACCACTGAAGACACATTCAACAATAGTTCAGTTATTACAGACCATCTGTTATGTTTGCGGACTGTCAAGTTGGAGCAGGTTTCAGAAGTCATAAATATCTCGGTTGTGTTTTCTCCTTGGGACTAATGCCGTGTGTGTGCGTGTGTGTGTGTGTGTGTTGAAGTAGTGATAAAAGTTGGTCAAGGGGAGAGATGAGTGTTCCTAATTAGGCACAGATGGGGAAGGACCAACATTTTGCTCCAGCGCTTTCAAGTGAATTGATTTTCTCATCTCACACTCTTTTTTTCAGAACTTTCCCATATTATTGAATCTCTGAAATAAAATGGGGCAAAAATACTTAATATATATTTACCTATAGTATATTTACTAACTATATAATAATTCTAAGTAGGTGCTTCTTTAAAGTTAAACCTGTTGGCTCTTTGGCTTAAAATGGAATCCTACCATGGTTGTCCCCCCCCATTGTGGTGTTGTTTCAGGGGATCTATCTACGGCTAGAATGTTCTGCAACAGCACAGTCGACCGGTGGCTCTCAGGTGGCAATCTAGAAGCGCATGCATAGAGGTTCGAGGTTTTATGAGAAATGTTACAATCTTTGATGCTGTTTAATTAGAATTTTTCTCTGGAAGAGGCAAATATTCATTTAAAAGGACACAGAATGCACTAACCACAAAAGAAAAGATTGCTCCAGTTGAATGCTATTGAAGTTAAGAACTTCTTTCCAAGAAAAAGACACCACTGAAAGAGTGAGAGGCACTCTGAAGACCGGGAGAAGACGTACAATACACTTATCTGTCAAAGGGCCCTCCAGCTCAGTAAAAGGGACAACCCAATTTAAAAAATGGGAAAAATATTAAAGTAAGCCTTTCACAAGAGGACACGCAACTGCTGCTGCTAAGTTGGTTTAGTGGTGTCCGACTCTGTGCAACCCCATAGAGAGCAGCCCACCAGGCTCCCCCATCCCTGGGATTCTCCAGGCAAGAGCACTGGAGTGGGTTGCCATTTCCTTCTCCAATGCAAGAAAGTGAAAACTGAATGTGAAGTCGCTCAGTCGTGTCCAACTCTTAGCGACCCCATGGACTGCAGGCTACCAGGCTCCTCCGTCCATGGGATTTTCCAGGCAAGAGTACTGGAGTGGGGTGCCACTGCCTTCTCCGACCCAACTGGCCACAGGCAAATGAAAAGGTTCTCAACACTGTCATCGGCAAAATGAAAATCAAATCAATGAGCAAATTATCCACTCTCTAGAATGGCTAACATTGAAAAGACAGAATATCAAATCTCTCATCCCAGCTGTGAAGAGTTTAAATTGTTGCACTTGGAAAACTCAGTAGCAGTTTTTACTAAAGTCTCACATATGTCTACCCTGTAACCTAGCAATTCCATTCCTATTTACCCTGGAGAAACCAATGCATGTGTCCACTGAAGACATCTCCAAGACTTGTTCATAATAGCCCCAAACTGGAAATATGCCACCAACAGAAACAGATACCGAAGTTTGGTATATTCATAAATAACGTATCAGCAAAAAAGAAAGAACTGACTGGGACATGGGTTCAGTCTTAGAGACAATGTTGAGGAAAGTAGCCAGACTTAAAAAAAAAAGTACGTCCATTTATGTAAAGTTCAAAAACAGTCAAAACTAATCCACAGTGATACACTCACAACAGTAGTCACTTTAGCAGGATTTGGTATTAATTGGGAGATGGCATGAGGGAGCCTTGGAAGTTTCTGGAAATGTTTTAATCTGAATGGTAGTTAACATAAACAGATACACGTGTAAAAATTAATTGAATGATACCCTTATGATTTGTACAAGTAAGTATCGTATGATCCAATAAAAATATTTTTTAAAGCAAGGGTAGAAAATGAAAGCAGAGTAGGGCCCATCAAGTTTGAGAAACTGTGCTACAGCAAATACACTACACTTATGTACAAGAGAAGAAAAACATTAATATTGAGGAGGAAATTATTTTAAAAAAAAACTAGAAATGCATGAAGTTAAATATACATTATCTTAAATAGAATATTTGTTGGCATTATAAATATCCCCTATCTGTTAGAATATATTTACATATTAAATAACATTTCCAATTCTTACAATTATAAATGCAGTTCATTTCATTTACATAACTTGAAGTTAGAAAGGAGCTCATTTCTACCACACCATTTCTAAAAGCAATCTGGATCTCTTCCCTGCGTCATTTTCACTTCATTAATTAACATCTAATTTATAAGCATCTCAACAGTTGAAACATTCTTGCAAATAGGGCAAACTAAAATAAGTCTGGACATGTTTAAACATCTTGGAAATGCAAATGGCCCTTTCCCATTCTATCTGGTAATTTCAAAATCTCTTCCCCGTGAGGCCTTCCTGACCTGCCTAATCACAAGCAATCACTCCATTCTTCGTGTTCCTGTAACATTGTGTTCTAACGTCTATCTCTGCACATGTTCCTTTATAAATGATATTTGCTAAACTGAGTTCCTTGAGGACAGAGAATAAGTCTTATCTACTTTTTTTTTTTAAGTTTGCAACATTAGGGAAAAATTGTTTAGCTTCATGGGGGTATAATTGATATGCAACAAAACTGGACACATTTACACTATGCTGCTGCTAAGTCGCTTCAGTCATGTCTGACTCTGTGTGACCCCATAGACGGCAGCCCACGAGGCTCCCCCATCCCTGGGATTCTTCAGGCAAGAAACACTGGAGTGGGTTGCCATTTCCTTCTCCAATGCAAGACAGTGAAAAGTGAAAGTGAGGTCCCTCAGTCCTGTCCAACTCTTCGCGACCCCATGGACTGCAGCCTCCCAGGCTCCTCCATCCGTGGGATTTTCCAGGCAAAAGTACCGGAGTGGGGTGCCATCACTATACCTCTCTCTCTTTTCTTTTTTTCTATGTTCCCCACCTGTACATTTCATAACCAACCATGTCTCATTCATTTTGCAGCAGAAAGTTTGTACCTCTTAATTAATCTCCCTTACCTCTTTCTCTCAAGCCTTCAGTTCAGTTCAGTTCAGTCACTCAGTCATGTCTGACTCTTTGTGACCCCATAAATCGCAGCACGCCAGGCCTCCCTGTCCACCACCAACTCCCGGAGTTCACCCAGACTCACATCCATCGAGTCAGTGATGCCATCCAGCTATCTCATCCTCTGTCGTCCCCTTTTCTTCCTGCCCTCAATCCCTCCCAGCATCAGAGTCTTTTCCAATGAGTCAATTCTTCCCATGAGGGGGCCAAAGTACAGCTTTAGCATCATTCCCTCCAAAGAAATCCCAGGGCTGATCTCCTTCAGAATGGACTGTTTGGATCTCCTTGCAGTCTAAGGGACTCTCAAGAATCTTCTCCAACACCACAATTCAAAAGCATCAATTCTTCGGTGCTCAGCTTTCTTCAAAGTCCAACTCTCACATCCATACATGACCACTGGAAAAACCATAGCCTTGACTAGACGAACCTTTGTTGGCAAAGTAATGTCTCTGCTTTTGAATATGCTATCTAGGTTGGTCATAACTTTCCTTCCAAGGAGTAAGCGTCTTTTAATTTCATGGCTGCAGTCACCATCTGCAGTGATTTTGGAGCCCAGAAAAATAAAGTCTGACACTGTTTCCACTGTTTCCTCATCTATTTCCCATGAAGTGATGGGACCAGATGCCATGATCTTCATTTTCTAAATGCTGAGTTTTAAGCCAACTTTTTCACTCTCCTCTTTCACCTTCATCAAGAGGCTTTTTAGTTCCTCTTCACTTTCTGCCATAAGTGTGGTGTCATGTGCATATCTGAGGTTATTGATATTTCTCCCGGCCATCTTGATTCCAGCTTGTGCTTCTTCCAGCCCAGCATTTCTCATGATGTACTCTCAAGCCTTACTAATCTCTCAATTCCTTTTGCCTTACACTGTGGGCTCTCAATACACGTCTGCTGGATGACTGAATGCCTTAATGATAGACAAGTCTCTCTAGAAACTTTCCAAGTGTCTTGGGATATTTACCAACTTCGAAAATAAAGTCTGAGCAGCCCTACCACAGGTTTCCTGAACTCCACACCCTCCCCACAGGGACCCTTCTGCCTGGAATCCCCTTCTCCTACACATCCGTCCCCACCCACCTTTTCCTGAATAACTTCATTCTTTTCCAATTCAGCTCAGAAGCTGAGACCCTTGAGTCTCCCACCTTGGACTGGATTATAGGGTCACTGGTACCCGCTTGCCTGAAAGAAGGTATGGATCTCCCACCCAGATCTTCCTGAACTTGAATGCTGCTGCTGCTGCTAAGTCGCTTCAGTCGTGTCCAACTCTGTGCGACCCCAGAGACGGCAGCCCACCAGGCTCCCCCATCCCTGGGATTCTCCAGGCAAGAACACTGGAGTGGGTTGCCATTTCCTTCTCCAATGCATGAAAGTGAAAAGTGAAAGTCAAGTCACTCAGCCGTGTTCGACTCTTAGCAACCCCATAGACCACAGCCTACCAGGCTCCTCTG
Organism: Tragelaphus eurycerus; assembly: GCA_935064755.1. Taxonomy (NCBI): domain Eukaryota; kingdom Metazoa; phylum Chordata; class Mammalia; order Artiodactyla; family Bovidae; genus Tragelaphus; species Tragelaphus eurycerus. The sequence goes on along the minus strand of CAKXYN010000034.1, from coordinate 145,343 downwards.
TCCATGGGATTTTCCAGGCAAGAATACTGGAGTGGGGTGCCATTGCCTTCTGTTTTATACAGGTTTCCCACATGCGCTTAGCCAGAACTCAGAGCTCCCGGTCAGGTTTGAGGGCTTGTAAATGCACAAAGGATATTCAGAATAAGCATACAATTGAGTGGCAGATGTTGCTTCCAGGCCTCACTCGTTGTCAGTGAGGGGTGTCTTCAAGGGACACAGACCAGTCCCGGGTGGGGGTGGGTGAGAGACTCTGCAGGCTGGAAAGCTCAGAGCCGTGGATGCCAGCACTTGACAGAGTATTTGGAGCGCCCACTGAGACCACCCGACTGCCCCGTCCTCCTCAATCCCTGGCTTCTGAGGGGACCCCAGGGTCAGGTGGGGAGCTCCTGTGATCACTGCACCCACTTCCATGAGACAATGGTGGCCCAGGCTCCTTCGCTCAGACTCATTTTGAATAGGACCTCCCTACTGTGTCCCTGAGAGGAGGGCTCGCTCCCCTCAGCCTTGGACTTCCTCAGGGCTCTGTAACTTGATGCAGCTTAGATGTCATCGCTGTGACCAGCCTTTGTGCCCATTCCCCTAACAAGGCTCCAGCCTCTTTCCAGCTCCAAGATCTGATGGTGCCAGCATCTCATCTCCATAGTAACGGAGGCGCCCCACAGGCACACCAGCATGTCCTGGGTTACAGTGCAGTGAGTGGTTCCCACCAGCTTCGCTTTAGCTGCCTGTCACAAGTCTAGATGTGCTGCTAGTCCTTGGGAGTGGGGCACCATTGCTGAGACTCCCTGGTCTATGAACCTCCCCAGGGAATGAACAAGGGGGGACATTGGGGTCTCCGAGAATGGCTGTGACGGCACAGCAGCTGGGACAAAGTTGGGACTGATGTCACCAGCACTGAAGCCTCAACCTTTGTTCCCAACTAGGCAGCCTGAGCTATGCTCTCCTCCACCTGGGCATTCTCCAGACTGATCTGTGTTTTGGGCCCATTTGGTGCCAAGAGAGGGACCTGGGTGCGGCACTAGGTTTTCTACCGCAGTCTCCTCCCGCAGTGCCATGGCCTTCAGGGCACAGAGTCTGGCTGCTCTGAGCTAGGACACGGAGGGCAAGCAGCAGGCCTCCTGCAACAGCCACAGGAAAAGATGCTCAATATTGCTCATTACAGAGAAATGCAAATCCAAACTACAATGAGGTACCACCTCACACTGGTCAGAATGGCCATCCTTAAAAGGTCTACAGACACACATGCTGGAGAGGGTGTGGAGAAGAGGGAACTCTCCTACACTGTTGGTGAGAGTGTAAATTGGTGCAGCCACTACGGAAAACAGTATGGAGGCTCCTCAAAAAACTAAAAACAGACTTGCCATATGATCCAGCAATCCCGCCCCTGGGCATATACCCAGACAAAACTATAATCCAAAAAGACTCATGCATGCCAATGTCCACAGCAGTTCTAGTCACAAGAGCCATGGAAGCAAAGTAAATGTCCGTGTACAGAAGAATGGATAAAGAAGATGCTGTGAGTGTATCTCTATCTATAATACTGGGCTGTGCTGTGCTTAGTCACTCAGTAATGTCTGACTCTTTACAACCCCATGGACTGTAGCCCACCAGGCTCCTCTGTCCATGGGGATTCTCCAGGCAAGAACACTGGAGTGGGTTGCCATTTCCTCCTCCAATGCATGAAAGTGAAAAGTGAAAGTGAAGTCGCTCAGTCGTGTCCAACCCTCAGCGACCTCATGGACTGCAGCCCACCAGGCTCCCCCGTCCCTGGGATTCTCCAGGCAACATCTCCTGCTATTCAACCATAAAAAGAATGAAATAATGCCATTTGCAGCTACATAGGTGGATCTAGAGATTATCATACTAAAGTGAAGTAAGTCAGAAAGAGAAAGACAAATACCATAAGATATCACTTTTATGTGGAATCTAAAATATGCCACGAATGTATGAAACAGAAGCAGACATGGAGAACAGATGTGTGGTTGCCAATGGGGAGGGGGTAACGGGGAGGGCTGGCTTGGGAGTCTGGGAGGGGCAGATGCAAACTGTTATAAATAAATAGAAAGGATAAAGGACTAGGTCCTATTGCACAGCACAGGCAACTATATTCAATATCCTATGATAAGCCATAATGGAAAAGAATTGAAAAAAATGGAAGCAGGCCTCCTGACAGCTAGGAAAGCCAACTCTTCTTACCCGGCTCTTCTTATTCCTGCCAAAGTGCAAATTATTCTCACCCACCCTACTCACCCCAAATGAACTGAACCAGGCAATAAACAGCTGGTCCTGAGATCAAAGACGAAAAAGAATGACAATTAGGACTGAAACTGCTTTTACTTTTGTTTTCCTTCAAACGTGTAACGAGCCTGGGCAACAAGTCTAGATACAAGTATGCCTGTTTTTCGAAGATTCGCTTTACGCCAATTCCACACTACTTTTCCAAAAGACCTACCCTAATTAGTACCTCTCTTCTCCAACCAAAAGAAATCTGAAGAGGATATTCTCTTTACGAAAATAGGTGAAAAGCAAAGAATAGTGTTCAGCAGGTGTTTTGCAGCAGCCTTTACAGAGGCAACACCCATTCCCAGCACTTGGAGTGGCCTCTCCAAGCTCCTTCCCCAGGAACCACCCTCAGCATCTCAACAACTCAGGATGAAGCCACCAGAGCTGTGAACTGTGGCTGTGGACATGTGTGCTTTACCTTGATGTATTCTGAGCATCTGTTAATAAGATGTGTCCTAAGGTAATTTGCCAACAAAGGTCTGTCTAGTCAAGGCTATGGTTTTTCCACTGATCATGTATGGTTGTGAGAGTTGAACTGTGAAGAAAGCTGAACACCAGAGAATTGATGCTTTTGAACTGTGGTGTTGGAGAAGACTCTTGAGAGTCCCTTGGACTGCAAGGAGATCCAATCAGTCCATCCTAAAGGAGATCAGTTCTGGGTGTTCTTTGGAAGGAATGATGCTAAAGCTGAAACTCCAGTACTTTGGCCATCTCATGTGAAGAACTGACTCACTGGAAAAGATCCTGATGCTGGGAGGGATTGGGGGCAGGAGGAGAAGAGGACGACAGAGGATGAGATGGCTGTATGACATCACTGACTCGATGGACATGAGTTTGAGTGAATTCCGGGAGTTGGTGATGGACAAGAGGCCTGGCATGCTGCAATTCTTGGGGTCTCAAAGAGTCGGACACAACTGAGTGACTGAACTGACTTACTGACTGAAGGTAATTTCTTCTTCCCTTTATGCCACTCTGGCTTAGGAAAGGTTTCCTAGGAACGGTGCATTTCAGGACAGCAGGAAAAATAGGTACAAGCAATGAGCCAAGTGGCCTCACCTCCCAGTGCCTCACCCAGTCCCCACAGAGGTGGCCCAACATGAGTCTTGGGTGGGAAAAGGAAAGCAGCAGCCATGAACTTGGTGGGAATTTGGTGAAATTGCCTGGTAAATATCAGGCTGGTTCTCCAGGCTCTACCTACTCCTCAGTTAGGCAAGACTACATTCTGCTCATCAGGCCTACAAAAGCTCCACCCTGGCCAGCCACATCCTTCCATCCTTGAGATCCTTGGAAGGAATGAGAGCCATGTCCTGCATCTCTATACTCCAAGCCCAGCACTGTACCAGGCCCAGAGGAGGCACCAGAAAATGTCTGCTGATCACATGAGTGGACTGATTGACTTGCGTTCAGTTCCACAGTCTTGGGAGGATGAGTATCTCCCAGGGAAGGGAAACAGAACCCAGAGAGGTTAGACAGATGGTCAGGGGGTATGGTTCTCCTCTGCCGCACCATCCCTCAGTCTCAAGGATGCACGGATGGCAGCCTGGGCTTCTTCACAGCTCGAGCCGGCCTTCAGAAGAGGGATGAGAGGGCTCATGTCTGAGCTGGAGTTACTCCCTGGGCAGGAGCTTTGCAGCGGAGCCAAATGCTGTGACAAGATTAACTCATATGATGATTCACTTAACTGCATCAGATTAAACCAGTAACAATTTGTTGAGCAACTAGTATGTAGACACTGTAGAGAGACAGAAATAAAGGCTGGTTCGGTAGAGACAGGAATGAATACAAACTCTGCCACTAGCTGGTTATAGACCTTGGGGAAAAGTCTGTCTTTTGGTCCTAAGCTTCTTCAAAAGCATCTACTGTGATTTAAAAACTCAATCTCAGCCCTAAGCGACATGAACAATAATTGGCAATAAAAACAAAAACTCACTTGTTCTTCTGTCTGAGATGATCATCATAAGGATCCTGCCAGTGTCCAGGAGCTCGGAGAAGAGCCAACAGAGAGGGGCTTGCCTGGCAGCTGTTTTGGGCCCTGAGAATCTGGTCGCCCCCTGTGCAGCATCGCAAGAGCTCCCCTGAACAGTGGTCAGGCTGGGAAGTCGGGGGCGAGGAGCTTGAGGGGAAGCTCTCTTCTCAGGGGTGCAGTAGGCTGTGGGGACAGAAGAAGCAAGGAGGTTACCACCTGTTCCCAACCAGCAGGCCGGGGCAAGTGGTTCTCTTTCTTCCTCTCTTGCTCATCTGACAGGGGGATCCATCTGTAGCCTGTGAGTCAGGGAATCAGGCTCATTATTTCTGCTCTATAAAAAGACCTTCTGAACCCTGGTTATTTTCACTGTGTTTTTGCATAGTCAAACATAAAATATCAAAAGGGAACTAAACCCACGCTAGTTTTACATGCTAAGTGGACGTACTTGATGTACGAAAAAGAGCATACTTCTGAGTTCCATGGTACAATGAGCAGTGCAACATCCACGTGGAGAGTCACTGCTGAAAAAAAGAAAAACTAAATAATGTATAAACTTATTAGCATCATTAGCAGACTTGCCATATCCTAGGCAGCACTGACATAAGACCACAAACAAGAACAAATAAATCACAACCTAACATCCAAACAACGGACCAACAAAACAAAAAACCAAGAAAGGATCAAAACATAATTTTAACTGAGTTTGAAGAGCTAATGCACTATAGCTTAATAACATGGTTACAAAATCATGATTTTTTAAAAATAAGATCTCTGACAATAAAAATGTATTTCTAATTCTCTGGTTAGGTTTGCAGTGGCTACAAATGCAAATCATTTTAGAGAAAGTAAAATCAGACTTGTTAAAAGCAAGTCAATATACTTTTCTTATTCTCCTTAATATTCCGAGCTGCAGCCACTCAGGGTTATGAATGCTGAAGTTTTGTTCCAGTTGATGATGTCATGGACAGACCTCTCTGAGTGCCTGCTGCACAGATCTGATTGTGTAGCTCATTCACTCATTTCTTACATTTTAAGGAGAGACATTTTGGGGACCACAGTCCAACACCTGTATTCTGGACTGAGCTCTTCCGCTGTTATTCTGTACTAGTTACATCATCTTTCTGAGCTCAGGTTCCTGAATCTGTAAAATTACAAAATGATAGTAGAGTCCCTGGAGGTTAACATTTACACTCTAAAATTACTTAATTTTATGCCAAATAGAGGTAATGCCAAAATTCTTCTCTAATAAATTAGACATTAGAAAGACCCCATGAACTCTCTTGGGCCACATAACTTCTGAACACATGCATGAGGCTCTAATACCAATACTTAATGATAAAAATCATTTTATTAAGATATAGAAACACAACTTTCTTACCCACAAAAATGATAATAATACCCTGGCTATAGAACCCGTGGAACTTTTTATTAACATTAACCAATAGAACACAGTAGTTGTACAGAAAAACCTATACTATTCAGGTGTGTTTCTCCTTTACTCTCATACAACCAACACATGCACAACACTACTGACACCAGATACATGGGAGTTCCCTGCCCATCAAGTCATTCTCTGCAACACGGGCTGTGTCCTGTGCTGTGCTGTGCCGTTTTCAGTCACTTTAGTCACATTCAACTCTTTATGTCCCTATGATCTGTGGCCCCCCAGGCTCTGTCCATGGGATTCTCCAGGTAAGAAGACTGGAGTGGGTTGCCATGTCCTCCTCCAGGGGATCTTCCTGACCCAGGGATTGAACCTGGGTCTTCAGCATTGCAGACGGATTTTTCACCACTGAGCCACCAGGGAAGCCCAGCTGTGTCCCACAATAACTCAAACCTGACACTGTCGACCTGGAGATGGCATCAGGTTCCACAGGTTAAGGGCTCAGTCTTGCAAGATTACCCACATCCCACTTCAGACACCAAGTGCAAAGCCAGGCTGTTATCCGCGCTTCTGACCAATCAGCTATAAATCAGAGGTTCCCATGACCCCTCCTCGGGTTTCACTAATTTGCTAGAGCAGCTTGCAGACTCAGGGAAACAGTTTATTATAAAAGGATGAGATAGGGACTGCCCTGGTTGTCCAATGGTTAAGAACCTTCCTTCCAGTGCAGGGGACATGGGTTCAATCCCCAGTTGGGGGACTAAGATTCCCACATGCCTTGGGGCAACTAGCCCTTGTGCCACAAGGAAGCAATAAACAAATAAACAAATATTTTTTAAAAGGATATGATAAAGGACACAGATGAACACCCAGGTGGAAGGGGTGTGTAGGAAGGTGTGTGGGAAATGGGGTGAGTCCATGTCCCATCCAGGTGTACTCTTCTTCCAGCACCACCACATGGCCTCCAACCGAGAAACTCTTCAAACCCCAACCCCCTGGGATTCTGTGGAAGGTTTTCTGCCATAGGGATGTTCAATCATTAACTCCACTTGCAGTCCCTCTTCCCTCGCTGGAGAAGGGGATGGTGCTGCAGATCCTAAGATTCTAATCCTGGCTTGTTGGTCTTTCTGGTGACCAGCCCCCATTTGGGAACCCACCAAGAGTCACCTCATTAGAACAAAAGACACTGTTATCACCCAGGAAATTCCAAGGGATAGAAGAACTCTGTCAGGACAGGGGCTCAAAGACCAAATACTAGAACAGAAGGTGCTCCCAGTGCCCTAATCACTAGGAAACTGCAAGAGTTTTAGGACCTCTGTGCCAGGGAGTGGGGCAGAGACCTAAATACATATGTTTTTATATTACCTCACAGTAGCACTCCACTCCAGTACTCTTGACTGGAAAATCCCACGGACAGAGGAGCCTGGTAGGCTGCAGTCCATGGGGTCGCTAAGAGTCGGACACGACTGAGCGACTTCACTTTCTCTTTTCACTTTCATGCATTGGAGAAGGAAATGGCAACCCACTCCAGTGTTCTTGCCTGGAGAATCCCAGGGATGGGTAAGCCTGTTGGGCTGCTGTCTATGGGGTCACACAGAGTCGGACACGACTGACGTGACTTAGCATAGCATAGCATAGCATAGCACAATAGCATTAGAGAAAAATCAGCAAGTTTTGTGTCTAACAAAGTAATAAAGGCCCACATGACAGCTGTCAGTTTAGTTCAGTCGCTCAGTCATGTCCAACTCTGTGATCCCTTGGACTGTAGCATGCCAGGCCTCCCTATCCATCACCAACTCCCGAAGTGTACTCAAACTCATATCCATTGCATCGGTGATGCCATCCAACCATCTCATCCTCTGTCGTCCCCTTATCCTCCCGCCTTCAATCTTTCCCAGCATCAGGGTCTTTTCCAGTGAGTCGGCTCTTTGCATCAAGTGGCCAAAGTATTGGAGTTTCAGCTTCAACATCAGTCCCTCCAATGAATATTCAGGACTGATTTCCTTTAGGATTGACTGGTCTGATCTCTGTGCAGTCCAAGGAACTCTCAAGAGTCTTCTCCAACACCACAGGTCAAAAGCATCAGTTCTTCGATACTCAGCTTTTTTATAGTCCAACTCCCAAATCCACACATGACTATTGGAAAAACCATAGCTTTGACTAGATGAAACTTTGTTGGCAAAGTAATATCTCTGCTTTTTAATATGCTATCTAGGTTGGTCATAACTTTTCTTCCAACGAGCAAGCATCTTTTAATTTCATAGCTGCAATCACCATCTGCAGTGATTTTGGAGCCCCCAAAATAAAGTCTGTCAATGTTTCCACTGGTCCCTATCTTTTTGCCATGAAGTAATGGGACCAGATGCCATGATCTTAGTTTTCTGAATGTTGAGTTTTAAGTCCACTTTTTCACTCTCCTCTTTTACTTTCATCAAGAGGCTCTTTAGTTCTTCTTCACTTTCTGCCATAAGGGTGGTGCCATCTGCATATCTGAGGTTATTGGTATTTCTCCTGGCAATAGTGATTCCCACTTGTGCTTCATCCAGCCCAGCGTTTCTTATGATGTACTCTGCATGTAAGTTAAATAAGCAGGGTGACAATACACAGCCTTGACATACTCATTTCCCTATTTGGAACTGTTGTTGTCCAACAGTCCAAACAACAGTCCATTGTTCCATGTCCAGTTCTAACTGTTGCTTCAGACAACAATAGAATGGAAAAGACTAGAGATCTCTTCAAGAAAATTAAAGATGCTAAGGAAACATTTACTGCAAAGATGGGCACAATAAAGTACAGAAATGGTATGGACCTAACAGAAGCAGAAGATATTAAGAAGATGTCGCAAGCATACACAAAAGAACTATATAAAAAAGATCTTCATAACCCAGAAAACCACGATGGTAAGATCACTCACCTAGAGCCAGACATCCTGGAATTCGAAGTCAAGTGGGCCTTAGGAAGCATCACTATGAACAAAGCTAATGGAGGTGATGGAATTCCAGTTGAGCTATTTCAAATCCTGAAAGATGATGCTATGAAAGTGCTGCACTCAATATGCCAGAAAATTTGGAAAACTCAGCAGTGGCCACAGGACTGGAAAAGGTCCGTTTTCATTCCAATCCCAAAGAAAGGCAATGCCAAAGAATGCTCAAAGTACTGCACAATTGCACTCATCTCACACACTAGTGAAGTGATGCTTAAAATTCTCCAAGCCAGGCTTCAGCAATATGTGAACTGTGAACTTCCAGATATTCAAGCTGGTTTAAGAAAAGTCAGAGGAACTAGAGATCAAATTGCCAACATCCACTGGATCATTGAAAAAGCAAGAGAGTTCCAGAAAAACATCTGTTTCTGCTTTATTGACTATGCCAAAACCTTTGACTGTGTGGATCAAAATAAACTGTGGAAAATTCTGAAAGAGATGGGAATACCAGACCACCTGACCTGCCTCCTGAGAAACCTATATGCAGATCAGGAAGCAACAGTTAGAATTGGACATGGAACAACAGACTGGCTCCAAATAGGAAAAGGAATACGTCAAGGCTGTATATTGTCACCCTGCTTATTTAACTTCTATGCAGAGTACATCATGAGAAATGCTGGGCTGGAAGAAGCACAAGCTGGAATCAAGATTGCTGGGAGAAATATCAGTAACTTTAGATATGCAGATGACACCACCCTTATGGCAGAAAGTGAAGAAGAACTAAAAAGCCTCTTGATGAAAGTGAAGGAGGAGAGTGAAACAGTTGACTTAAAGCTCAACATTCAGAAAACGAAGATCATGGCATCTGGTCCCATCACTTCATGGGAAACAGATGGGGAAACAGTGGAAACAGTGTCAGACTTTATTTGGGGGGGAGTCCAAAATCACTGCAGATGGTGATTGCAGCCATGAAATTAAAAGATGCTTACTCCTTGGAAGGAAAGTTATGACCAACCTAGACAGTATACTAAGAAGCAAAGACATACTTTGTCAACAAAGGCCCATCTAGTCAAGGCTATGGCTTTTCCAGTGGTCATGTATGGATGTGAGATATGGACTATAAAGAAAGCTGAGTGCCGAAGAATTGATGCTTTAGAACTGTGGTGTTGGAGAAGACTCTTTAGAGTCTCTTGGACTGCAAGGAGGTCCAACCAGTCTATCCTAAAGGAGATCAGTCCTGGGTGTTCATTGGAAGGACTAATGTTGAAGCTGAAACTCCAATACTTTGGCTACCTCATGCCAAGACTTGACTCATTGGAAAAGAACCCTGATGCTGGGAAAGATTGAGGGCAGGAGGGGAAGAGGACAACAGAGGATGAGATGGTTGGATGGCACCACCGACTCAATGGACATGGGTTTGGGTGGACTCCAGGAGTTGGTGATGGACAGGGAGATCTGGCATGCTGCAGGTCATGGGGTCGCAAAGAGTTGGACACAACTGAGCAACTGAACTGAAGTGAACTGAGGAAGCAGAGATCAAATTGCCAACATCTGTTGAATCATCAAAAAAGCAAGAGAGTTCCAGAAAAACATCTACTTCTGCTTTATTGACTATGCCAAAGCCTTTGACTGTGTGGATCACAACAAACTGTGGAAAATTCTTAAAGAGATGGGAATACCAGACCAAATTTTTCATGACCCCTAAGTTAATGGTAGGCGATGGCACCCCACTCCAGTACTCTTTCCTGGAAAATCCCATGGACGGAGGAGCCTGGTAAGCTGCAGTCTATAGGGTCGCTAAGAGTCGGACACGATGAGTGACTTCCCTTTCACTTTTCACTTTCATGCATTGGAGAAGGAAATGGCAACCCACTCCAGTGTTCTTGCCTGGAGAATCCCAGGGACAGGGGAGCCTGATGGGCTTCTGTCTATGGGGTCGCACAGAGTCGGACATGACTGGAGTGACTTAAGCAGTTAATGGTTAACTTAACTGTCTCTGATAAGCACAATATTCTGCTCATTGTAAGGAAAAAATCCATCAAACTGATTTATGAGAAAATTATTTAAAAAATTGATATCTGTGAGCTGGTGACTTACTGATGAATAGCAGGTTCATCAACAGCATGAGTTTGAGACATTACTTCCGACAGCATGTAAGTCGTTTTCACTTTACCTTAATGTCCTTTTTAGGTAATAGGGCGTGGCAACCCACCCAGTATTCTTTTCTGGAGAATCCCCTTGACAGAGGAACCTGGTGGGCTACAATCCATGGGATCGCAAAGAGTCAGACACGACTGAGCGACTAAGCACAGAAGTATTAGTTTAATAAATAATATAGTAAAATAATATTTAGGCTTGCAGTGGCCAATTTCCTATTCAGAGCAACTTAGCAAAGGTCTGACAATACTCCATATAGTGATAATCCCCATGAAAATTTGCCCATTAACAGGTTTATATTCAGCAAGGATGATGCCAATTCACTGCCCAGATTGACATCACAACTTGTTTCAAAACAAAAGCAGAGGGACTTCCCTGGTGGTCCAGTGGTTAGGATTCTGTTCTTCCACTGCAAAGAACCTGGGATCTACGTATGGTTGGGGAACTGAGATCCCCAAGCTAGGTGCTATGGCCAAAAAATAAATAAAAGAGGATCTGAGGTTTAAGCATACTGGATATACATCTATAATCCCTCTTTTTCACATAAATAATGACATCTGCTGCAGGGACACAGAAGGACATCAGAAATTCCATTTTATAACTTTGACTTGTAACTCTTCTTACTATTAATCAATCCTTCCAATCATTTGCCTCAGAGCCAAGGACAGAGGAGCTTCCAGGCACTAGTGGTAAAGAACCCACCTGCCAATGCTGGAGACGTAAGAGACGCGGGTTCGATCCCTGCGGTTGGGACGATGCCCTGGAGGAGGCCATGGCAACCCACTCCAGTATTCTTGCCTGGAGAATCCCATTAAGAGAGGAGCCTAGCGGCTACAGTTCATGGAGTCACAAAGAGTTGGACATGACTGAAGCGACTTAGCATGCATGCAGGTATGCTCACAAAGGACAAAGAGGGAATCAATACCACCCATGCTTATAATAAATAATAAAAATTGGTTATCTGTTGCTTACTATGTACCAGATACCTCTTCATCCCTTGCTAACTGAACTCTCTGCTATCTGGATATTTGCTCTAATATCCTGCAAAAAGGTCTACAAGATGGGCCATGCAGTCCATGAGGCTGCATAGAGTCGGGCATGACTTAGCAACTAAACAAAAACAACATGCCAAAAAGGCCTAAAGATCACAACAGAAATCCTGCTAAAATGAACCTAGGTGTCCATGTAAGTGCAAACACTGAAATTATGTGCAAGCTACGTATGTACACACACAGAGATGTGCCCACAAACATGTATCTGTTTGAATGCATGTACAGCTGTACCCAAGCTCTGTCTGCTGAGAAAGCCCAAGGTGGGAACCTAAGTAGCACAAAGTACCCATATCATGGTTTAAGAGCGTTGTTTGCCCTTCTTTCCTTAAACATCAGGGTAAGGTCCTGATATTTATGTCGTTTCCCCACTTTGCACCACAGGTAAGCTGCAACCAGATTAAAAACTGGATGCTAAGAAATGCAACCATGATAAGGAGCTAGTAAATGGCTGAACTGAGATTTGAATGCAGCTCTATTTGACTCCAGTACTCAACTTCCTGACCACTGGGACTTGATGTTAATAAGGGCATCCTCGTCTCACTTCTGGTCAGCACAGGCGAGTTCGTGTTGCCAGACTGTGTTTATTATTCATATCACACTCAGTGATTCCTCCCAGTATCTGTGGACCGTCTCTGATCCTAATGATTTCAAAAAATGGGAGGAAGCTGGTACAGCAAAAGCTTGTATATAGAAGTTATGTCTATGAGAACTGGTGTTTTATTAAACTTCTAGGAGCCTGAGCCTTTTGAATAAAATATGAATTGCAAGAAAGAAATCTTGCTCTTAAGGTAAAAACAGGCTTTTTCCGAACAAGTAAGATTCAAAAGCATCCTTACTTTTCTCTTTAAGGAGAAAACTCTTAGTTCTCACATAAATCTGAACCCAAAATTCCCTCATGGACTTCATGTGAGCAAATATAAAGGAAAAAGATAAAAGGTATAGAAATGGCCAACCATCGTTTTTCATTATAACCTTACTGATCTTATGATCCTGGTGTAATTGGTGAGTTAATATTTTGAAGTAAATTATTCCTTTCATAGTCATTTTGCTCTTAACATGAATAATAAAGAGATTTCCCCTCCCCTCCCCCCCCCCCCCCTTATAACTATGGTAGCTTCTAAATAGTATGAAATCAAGTAGACATTTGAAAATAAATTATTTATATGACTAATATACAGCTTCCCTGGTGGCTCGACAGTAAAGAATCTGTTTGCCAAGGCAGGAGACGTGGGTTTGATCCCTGGGTCAGGAAGATCTCCTGAAGAAGGAAATGGCAACCCACTCCAGTATTCTTGCCTGGGAAATCCCATGGACAGAGAAGCCTGATGAGCTACAGTCCACAGGGTCACAAAGAGTCAGATATGACTGAACAACTAGACAACAAGGGCAAGGACCAACATAAAACACCCAAACTGATGAAAATAAACTCTGGAACCTAGATTATCCCAAACAATTTTTTAGGTAATGACCAGCTGTCTTCACCTTACTAGATACACAATAACTAATTCAGAGGCATGAAAATGAAAACAAAAAATATTTTAAACAACTTAAGAAATAAAACTGGTCTTCATTAGGAAGCCTGCATTAACAGAACAGTGTTCATTTCTCAGAAGGGTAAATGCTTACTAAAATCATGGAAGTTTTTCCTGGTTACACTAACCTTTGAAGATGAGTTTCTTTAAGCAGTTCTGCAGAGGAGGTTTGCCCTGCTTGGTCTCAGTTTATTAGCGCCAGAAATAGGAGGGGAGTCTATGACACCTGTGGTCTGATGCTTCCAGAATCAGAGCGCTTCTCATGCCCTGCTACCTCTTCCCTGGTCTTTGCAGCCTCCTCTCTCCCCTGCAGTATTTCAACCTGGTCGCCTGAATTTTGCCCTTGTCTAAGCTGCACAGCCACCAAGCTGAAGTGAAGTCACTCAGTCGTGTCCAACTCTGTGACCCTGTGGAATGTAGCCCACCAGGCTCCTCCGTCCATGGGATTCTCCAGGCAAGAGTACTGGAGTGGGTTGCCATTTCCTTCTCCAGGGGATCGTCCCGACCCAGGGATTGAACCCAGGTCTCCCACATTGCAGGCAGATGCTTTAACCTCTGAGCCACCAGGGAAGCCCCAGCCACCAAGGTGATCACCCTCAAATAGAAGCCAGATCAAGTTCCTCTTCTGTTTCAGCTCCCCCAGGGCCTCCCAATTTCTCTTAGACAAAAGGCTAGGGACCTCCCTGGTGGTCCACTGGCTAAGACTCTGTGCTCCCAATATAGGGGGCCCAAGTTCGATTCCCAGTCTGGAAACTAGATTCCTTGCGCCACAACTAAGAGTTCACATGCTACACGTGCCGCAACGAAGATGGAAGATCCAAATAAATACATTTTTTTTTTTAAGCCAGCATTTTTCCCATGGTTCCAAGGCACTCTGGGGTGTGTACTGCACTCGCCTGCCCCCAGGTCTTTTCTCTTTCTGCTCTTTGCACTTGCTGCTGCCTTTGCTGGGAAGATTTTCTCTCTCAGGTTTGCATGTGGCCAACTCTTGACACCAAGTCTTGGCTCTGGTGTCACCTCTATGATGTGTTCCCATGACCCCAGCACATAAATGTAACCTGAACTACCCTGCCCACCTCCTCCCATTACCATCCCCTTCCAGACTGCTCTTTTTCCTCTTCTTCCGCAGCACTTTCCATTCCAAAATACTACATAAACTGACACATTATCATGCATTGTCTCTGTAATCTACTCCCCACCCCCAGTAGAACATAGGCTCCCTGAGAGCAGGGGCTATTTCACTACTGTTCACTACTATATGCCCAGTTCCTGAAAATGCCTGACCTGTTGCAGGTCCCCAAAATTACTTGATGAAGGAAAGAATAAGTTGTTATTAATAAGCCATTTCATTTTTAAAATTAAAATTGTGAATTATGCACAGCACCTCATTCACAGAAAGCCTTGGTTATGTTTTTCTCTTCCTCGTCACAATGCAAATATCTTTATTATCCACATTTTAAATAATTTTCCTGGTATCCTCATTTCCTAACATCCATCACCAGCTATTTCTAAACTAGAGGTAAGCAGCTACTGATGTTTCATATATTTGCTGCTGCTGCTGCTGTTAAGTCGCTTCAGTCGTGCCCGACTCTGTGCGACCCCATAGACGGCAGCCCACCAGGCTCCCCCGTCCCTGGGATTCTCCAGGCAAGAACACTGGAGTGGGTTGCCATTTCCTTCTCCGATGCATGAAAGTGAAAAGAGAAAGTGAAGTCGCTCAGTCGTGTCTGACTCTTAGAGACCCCATGGACTGTAGCCCACCAGGCTCCTCCGTCCATGGGATTTGCCAAGCAAGAGTACTGGAGTGGGGTGCCATTGCCTTCTCCGTTCATATATTTGAGCTAATGCAAATACATGAATTTCGCAGACATCACATGGACAATTTGACCTTTTGATTTCACTGTACCTTCAATTTCTTCCATTCTATTGCAAGTAGAAAATGTTCATAACAAGATGTTCCTTATGACTTACAAAATTGTTTCTGCCTTCAGGTAAGATATTTGATTTTTAAGTGAATGTTCTTGTGATAGTACAAAATGATGCTATATATAAGGGTCTTGTTTTTGATGCTTTTGTTGTTTTATTTCTTTTTACACTGCCATATTTTTCTTCTGATCATGGATTCTTATAAGATTTGCTCCAAGACAAAAGGCCATTAAAGCAGGTAATACTATTCTAGCATTTGTTTCACAAGAAGATTTATTACTTATTTGCAGATATTCTCCAGAAGCCAAGTTTTACGTCATGTTCATGCATACTATTACTTAGCTAATGGCTAAACAGTATAACTTAATTTCTTCAATAAAACAGCATAATTAAGAAATGCAAGGAAGTTGTGTTTGGGAAGGCATGCGGACATGTTCAGCTCCTGTGAGAGATTCCTGTCTTTTGCAATTTGTCTTAAGAAAGAGCAGATCACCTATAGTTTCTACCTCTAAACATTCCTTAGTACAAGTCACCCTGTAGATAGTTAGAAATTTTTTATCTTAAATATATTTTGCCCAATAGATTTCCCTTCCTGGCTGTGACTGGCACTGACTCTTTTCCTAAATGCTATATGTTTCCTGGGCTCATACTGATACTAGGGTGGTTCTAGAACTAGAATTTCCATTTCCCACAGTTCTGAATTTTGAAGGGCTCCGAGCCAGGGCTACGAGAAGAGGCTGTCGGTAGGGCTGGGTTTCTGCATCCCTAGTGCCGTTCACACCAGGTTACCAATCAGGCTGCTAACTGCCTCGCTGAGACACTTCCCACTGTTTTATTTACTAATCTCTATCTTTTATATTGCACTGACCACAGATCGTCTATGATGTCAAGTACAAACTGCACTTGCCACAGGTGCATGCCATCCACCTCTAGAAGGATTAGATCGTGTGCTGCTATTAGATCAGATCGGAGGCTGCTGATCTTTGACAACCCCTGAAGGAGCTCAGGGTGGAGAGCGGAAATGAGGCACTCTGTGCTTGAGGAAAACTGGCAGGACAGGTCTTCAGATAGTTAAATATTCTCAGCAGCTGATTTTATGAGCCCAATTCCTTTATCTTATCTCCTCATATCTAGAAAAGCACTAAGGTCCTTCATGGTGATGACTGTTCCTTGTGACTAGCAAAGGCTTCACGAGACTAGGAGAAACCTTCTGGAGAAATACACGTTTGATTGCATGTACTCTACCTTCACCAAAAATCATATATTCTGACCTTTCCCCCACTGCCTCTTTGGAGCAGTCTCTCAGAGCTATCTGAGGTGCTGTCTCCTGGGCTACTATCCTTATTTTGCCCCAAACAAAACTTAACTTGCAACTCTCATGTCCTGTACTTTTTTTTAAGGAGACAATGTTCATTTTAATCTGATATAATTAACCTGACATGGCTCCATTTGAGGAGGGGAAGTTTTCTATTTTCTCTGAGCACAGAAATGTCCTAGATGGAGAAAAGAGCTTTGGATTAGGACCCAAAAGAATGTGAAATGGTGGGTTAACTTGATCAACATGACCCCTGATGTTTAGATATCCAAATTTTGTTTCAGAAAATGTTTCCATCAATCCATGAAAGCTAACATCGACCCTTCCTATCTGTCCTCCGGAAGTGGATTAGTTTGGAGACTGACTTGAAGGGCCGGGCTCAATGGTTTCTCCATCACCAAGATCACCCAGTTCCACATCCTTCACTTCCTGCCCAGAAGCCAGACATGATAACATCTAGTCTCTGTCAGAGGAAGCTTCAGAAGGACTTTGAAACACAACTAAATGTTCTTCTATGTAACTCTAAATAAATGTGTTATGTTGTGAGCTCACTGAATTATAATACTCAATGCTACTTGAAGACAGTACTATTGATTAAGCATCAGGTAGACAAAATATCTGTTAAGCTAAACTACTGAAATTTCTACTGAAATACAAAAAAAAAAAAAAAAAAGGTGGCTTGAGACTCTAAATTCGAAAAACAAAGATCATGACATCCCGTCCCATCACTTCAAGGCAAATAGATGGGGAAACAATGGAAACAGTGACAGACTTCACTTTCTTGGGCTCCAAAATAACTGCAGATGCTGACTGCAGCCATGAAATTAAGATACTTGCTCCTGGGAGGAAAAGCTATGATAAACCTAGACAGCATATTAAAAAGCAGAGACAATACTTTGCCAACAAAGGTCCATCTAGTCGAAGATACAGCTTTTCCAGTAGTCATATACAGATGTAAGAGTTGGACCATAAAGAAAGCTGAGTGCCAAAGAATCGATGCTTTTGAACTATGGTGTTTGGAGAAGACTGTTGAGAGTCCCTTGGACAGCAAGGAGATCCAACCAGTCCACCCTAAAGGAAATCAGTCCTGAATATTCATTGGAAGGACTGATGCTGAAGCTGAAGCTCCAATACTTTGGCCACCTGATGCGAAGAACTGACTCAATTGAAAAGACCCTGATGCTGGGAAAGATTGAAGGCAGGAAGAGAAGGGGACGACAGAGGATGAGATGGTTGGATGGCATCACTGACTCAATGGACATGAGTTTGTGCAAGCTCTGGGAGTTGGTGATGGACAGGGAGGCCTGGCATGCTGCAGTCCATGGGGTAGCAAAGAGTCAGACATGACTGAGTGAGCGACTGAACTGAATAGAGGGAGGCCTGGCATGCTCCAGTTGGTTAAGTTGCAAAGAGTCAGACACGACTGGGGAACTGAACACAATGTTAACTTTAGATGGATGATCCTCACACTGCCTAGAATTGGGATTTAATCTCAAATACCTATCTCCCGTAAGTCATCATATAAAACAAATACATAGTGCTTTGCATCTTAGTATTTAAGTATCCATATGTTGTATGCCATTTTGAAAATTAAAATTGTCCAAAGTTCAATGACTTACCATGATTACTGTACTGTATCACTAGACTTTTCTAACTTTTTAGAAAAGTCTGTATATTACATTAATATACAGCCCTATTTTAAGAACACAATCTAAGAATGGCTATTCTTAGTGAGACATTACAGAAAGTTCTGTTATAATTTGTGAAAAAAATTAAATTACAATGCAATACAGCAGCTGAGAGTCCATCTGTTGTCCCATTAACTGAGATAGCTCAAGACGACTCTAGTTTCCTACACCCCCACAACCAGTACTGCCCAAATTATTCATATACTGGCACACACAGAAAGGGATAGAGAAAGTGGAAGGATCTGCTCACACCTGAGACAAAATGACCCCAGGGACTCTGGCCATCTGAAGTCTCCACTGGTAGCCCCAAGGACTCAAGGGGGTCAGTAATTTGGCTTATCTGTGACCTCTGCTATGTATGCCATACCAAATAGACCCCTTGCCACATATTTAAAATTTAGGATGAAATTACATAAATGCTTGAAGAGATATGAAACATTATTAGTCACTAGTTCAATTCAGTTCAGTTGCTCAGTCGTGTCTGACTTTTTATGACCCCATGGACTGCAGCACACCAGGCCTCCCTGTCCATCATCAACTCCCAGAGCTTGCTCAAACTCATATCCATTGAGTCAATGATGCCATCCAATCATCTCATCCTCTGTCATCCCCTTCTCCTCCTGCCTTCAATCTTTCCCAGAATCAGAGTCTTTTCCAATGAGTCAGTTCTTCGCATCAGGTGGCCAAAGTATTGGAGCTTCAGCTTCAGCATCAGTCCTTCCAATGAATATTTAGGACTGATTTCCTTTAGGATGGGGTGGTTTGATCTCCTTGCAGTCCAAGGTACTCTCAAGAGCCTTCTCCAACACCACAGTTCAAAAGCATCAATTCTTCAGCACTCAGTTTTCTTTATGGTTCAACTCTCACATCTGTACATGACTACTGGAAAAGCTGTAGCTTTGACTAGATGGACCTTTGTTGGCAAAGTAATGTCTCTGCTTTTTAATATGCTGTCTAGGTTTATCATTGGAGAAGGCAATGGTACCCCATTCCAGTACTCTTGCCTGGAAAATCCCATGGATGGAGGAGCCTGGTAGGCTGCGGTCCATGGGGTTGAAAACAGCTGGACAAGACTGAGCGACTTCACTTTCACTTTGATGAATTGGAGAAGGAAATGGCAACCCACTCCAGTGTTCTTGCCTGGAGAATCCCAGGGACGGGGGAGCCTGGTGGGCTTCTGTCTATGGAATCGCACAGAGTTGGACACGACTGAAGCAACTTAGCAGCAGCAGCAGGTTTATCATAGCTTTTCTTCCAAGGAGCAAGTATCTTAATTTCAAGGCTCCAGTCAGCATCTGCAGTTATTTTGGAGCCCAAGAAAATAAAGTCTATCACTGTTTCCATTGTTTTCCCATCTATTTGCCATGAAGCAATGGGACTGGATGCCATGATCTTAGTTTCTTGAATGTTGAATTAATTAGTCACTGCTGCTGCTGCTAAGTTGCTTCAGTCGTGTCCAACTCTGTGCGACCCCATAGACGGCAGCCCACCAGGCTCCTCTGTTCCTGGGATTCTCTAGGCAAGAACACTGGAGTGGGTTGCCACTTCCTTCTCCAATGCAGGAAAGTGAAAAGTGAAAGTGAAGTCGCTCAGTCGTGTCTGACCCTTAGTGACCCCATGGACTGCAGCCCACCAGGCTCCTCCATCCCTGGGATTCTCCAAGCAAAAACACTGGAGTGAGTTGCCATTTCCTTCTAAGCAAATGCAAATCAAAATCACAATAAAGTACCTCTTCACATCCACTAGGGTGGCTAGTAATGTATAAGGGTTCAGCCACTGTGAAAACAGTTTGATAGTTCCTCAAAGAGTTAAACATAGAATTACCATATAACCTGGCAATTCCACATCTGGGTATATACCCAAAATAACTGAAAACAGGTCCTCAAACAAGAACATGCACACAAAAGCCAAAAGGTAGAAACAACCCAAAGGCCCATCAACAGGTTAAAAAACAAATTGTGGTATATACATTCCTAGTCCTTGTTAGTGCTCAGTTCAGTTCAGTTCAGTTCAGTCGCTCAGTCGAGTCTGACTCTTTGCGACCCCATGAATCACAGCACACCAGGCCTCATTTGTCCATCATCAACTCCCAGAGTTCACTCAAACTCATGTCCATCAAGTTGGTGATGCCATCCAGCCATCTCATCCTCTGTCGTCCCCTTCTCCTCCTGCCCCCAATCCCTCCCAGCATCAGAATCTTTTCCAATGAGTCAACTCTTCGCATGAGGTGGCCAAAGTATTGGAGTTTCAGCTTCAGCATCAGTCCTTCCAATGAACACCCAGGACTGATCTCCTTTAGGATGGACTGGTTGGATCTCATTGCAGCACAAGGGACTCTCAAGAGTCTTCTCCAACACCACAGTTCAAAAGCATCAATTCTTCCGCACCCAGCTTTCTTCACAGTCCAACTCACATCCATATGTGACCACTGGAAAAACCATAGCCTTGACTAGACGGACCTTCGTTGGCAAAGTAATGTCTCTGCTTTTTAATATGCTGTCTAGGTTGGTCATAACTTGCCTTCCAAGGAGTAACCGTCTTTTAATTTCATGGCTGCAATCACCATCTGTAGTGATTTTGGAGCCCCCAAAAATGAAATCTGACACTGTTTCCACTGTTTCCCCATCTATTTCCCATGAATTGATAGGACCAGATGCCATGATCTTCGTTTTATGAATGTTGAGCTTTAAGCCAACTTTTTCACTCTCCTCTTTCACTTTCATCAAGAGGCTTTTAGTTCCTCTTCACTTTCTGCCATAAGGGTGGTGTCCTCTGCATGTCTGAGGTTATTGATATTTCTCCCGGCAATCTTGATTCCAGCTTGTGCTTCTTCTAGCCCAGTGCTCAGTTGTCTCCAACTTTTTGTGACCCCATGGACTATAGCCCATGAGGCTCCTCTGTCCACAGAATTTTCTAGGCAAGAATACTGGACTGGGTTGCCCTTTCCTCCTCCAGGGGATCTTCCCAGCCCAGGGACTGAACCTGTGTCTCTTATGTCTCCTGCATTGGCTGAAGGATTCTTTACCAACTGTACCACCTGGGAAGCTGAGGTATATACATTAAGTGGGTATTATTCAGCTATTGAAAGGAATGAAGTACCAATGTATGCTATTCTTCCAAAGCATTATGCTAATTTAAAGAAGCCCGATATAAAATATCACATATTGTATCATTCCGCTTATAAGACATATCCAGAATGAATAAATCCATAACCACAGAACACAGATTAGTGGGTGCCAAAAGCTGGGAGGAATGGGGAGAAATGGCTTAATGGATAAAGATTTCACTTTGGAAAGATGGAAATGCTTTTGAACTAGAGAGAGGTGGTATTTGCACAATACTGTGAAAGTATTAAATGCTAATGAATTGTTAACTTTTAAATGATTTGTGTTATGTGAATTTCACCTTAGTCAATTATTTTGTTGAATTACACAAGTGAAGTAGAAGTGGATAATTTAAAAATTCTCCAGTGTATTTCATCGATATGAATGGTAAGACCAATGATTTAGGTGCAAATTTTAAAGTTGACCATATGGTACAGAATGTTTTTTCCCCATTAGGCAGAAAAATTGTGCCAAGAAAATAAATGGTTTGTTCCATTTCAATGGAGCACTCTTCACACCAGCTATTTTAAACAAGAAAAATAGGTCAATTTATTGGACTATGCTGACAAAGGAGGAAAAGAAGGAAAGTTGTGGAATAAGAGAATCATGCATTCTCATGAAAGTCTGTTGCTAAGTTGTGTTTGACTCTTAGAGACCCTATGGACTGCAGCCCGCCAGGCTCCTCTGTCCACTTACTTTCCTACTTTTCCCTAAATTAGAGTATGTTCATGGTCTCTGCATTTGTTGTTCATGGGGATAGAAATGCTGGAAATGAATGGGACATTAGAGATCTATCCTGACCACAGTTTGACTATAGCCAGGCTTCAGTTTAAATTACTTGCTTCATAGAGAAATGAATACTACTTGTGTCATTTGAACTCCTTTGAACCAAACATACTCAACAGTGATGGTTAATTTTGAGTGCCAACTTGGCAAGAATAATGTGCCCATTATTGTAAAAGTATTTTTTATTTGATTTGATTAACATTTACAATCAGTTGACTCCAAGTAAAGCATATTACCCTCTATACAAGGTGCCTCCTCCAATCTGTTGATGGCCTTAAAAGCTAATACTGAGGTTTCCTGGAGAAGGAATTCTGCCTCCAGACTGCAATGCAGAAATTCTGCCTGGTTTCCAGCCTTTGGGCCCCAAACTGTAAATCCACTCTTACCTGAATTTCTAGTCTGCTGGCTTGCTGTACAAATTTGAGACTTATCAGCTTCTCAACTGCATAAACCGATTTCTTATCTATCAACAGAGAGAGACACTGAGAGAGTGAGAGAGAAAGATCCTTTTGACTCTGTTTCTCTAGAGAACTCTGACTAATACCATCACTTCACCATCACTCTCTCACCTGATCAGTATTGGCTATTAATATAAGGCCACTGCCACCTTGTCAATCTCCCTCCCACCAAGGCCGCTACATCAGAAGTAATCACTGAACCCTCACAGGTTTATTTACCTTAGACTCACTCCAAAGGAACAGGGCTTAATTATTTTTTGCTCCTAGATTCACCCTGCTTAGCAAGACAAGGCTTAATAATAGCGACACCTCAGAACATGGTGTCATCAGGCCTCAGTGACAGCACAAAATGATGGTACATTTTAAACCGAGTATATTCAATAGCTAAACGTATTCAGTGTTACTTCCTCAAAGGAAATATATTACAATAACACTCAGAAGCAAGTAGCTGACAGCCATTCTCTTGTCCTATTTTCCAAGATGAGACAATAACAAACAGCATTAAAAAAAAAAAAAATCCTATACACAGCCTGCATCAAATGAATTTGGAAATGGCTAAGTTTTAGATCATCTCACTCTGGGAGACTGAAGATGTATAACACAGACCTACAGAGGAAAAAGCAAGGTCAGCACTGCTGTGTGATATGTGGTAACTCAATCAGCTTCCTCACTGGGAACACACTCTTACAAGAGACCAGGAGAAAAATATGGTTCTCAGGGTTCTCATAAAATTCAATAAGGAAGCTCTGAGACGTTCAGTGTTATTAATAGCCAAGAGAAAAATAAATTAGAAAAATAATGAAATCATTATCACCTATCAGATTTATAAAAATTAAAACATTTAGAACATACAGGGCTGCTCAAAATGTGGTTAAAACTTCCCATGCTGCTGACACTGGTTTCAACTACTACAACAATCTGGAAAAAGAAAAATCTGATGCTATCGATTATCTCTCTTCATGGTCACAATGCATTCATTGACCCAACAACCTCCCTGGGAAATAAAAGCATTGGGACATGGTGATTTATGCACCAGGATACGAATTAGAGCATACACGTAGCAGAGTGTTAGTCACTCAGTCATGTCCGACTCTTTGTGAGCCCATGGACTATAGCCCACCAGGCTCCTCTATCCATGAGGTTCTCCAGGCAAGAATACCAGAGTGGGTTACTATTCCCTTCTGCAGAAGATCTTCTCAACCCAGGGATCGAACCCAGATCTCCCGCATTGTAGGCGGATTCTTTACTGTATGAGCCACCAGGGAACTCCCGTATTAAAGCATACATGCAGTTATTAAAAAAAAAAAACAGCTGAAAATAACCAACATGTTTATAGAAAGAGTGGCTGAATACGCCAGATTATAGTCTATAAAATACTAAGCATCTACTAACAGTAATAAAGTATATTACAAGTATTAATTTGGAGGGCTGTTCACGAAATATAGTCAGTGACAGCATAAGCAGCAGAGAGATGTACAGAGTGTGAATTCATATTTATAAAAAATTCCTACATTGGCATCAACATGTTTGTTTGCATATGTTTGCACAGAGAAAGGCCTGGAAGAACACACACAGAGTGCTAACTCTACTGCCAGTGAGGTGGAATTGCAGATGGGGGTGAGGAAGGGGATGGCTGTTGGTTAATATTTCATTTTTGTGTGTCTGTATTGTTTGACTTTGTATTGCTTATATATATTTTAAAGTAGAGGATAATTACTTTACAATAGTGTGACAGTTTTTGCCATACATCAACATGAGTCAGCATTTTGTCCCTTCCTTCTTGAACCCCTCTCCCCACTCCCTCCCTTTCCCACACTCTAGACTGTCACAGAGTTCCGGCTTTGGGTTCTCTGCTTCATACTGCAAACTCCCATTGGCCATCTCTTTTACATATGGTAATGTATATGTTTCAATTCTATTCTCTCAGATCATTCCACCTTCTCCCTCCATCACTGTGTCCAAAATCTGTTCTTTATGTCTACGTCTCCTTTGTTGCCCTGCATGTAGGATCATCAGTACTGTCTTGCTAGATTCCATATATACGCATGAATATACGATACTTGTCTTTCTCTTTCTGACTTACTTTACTGTGTATAATAGGCTCTAGGTTCATCCACTAGTTTTTTTCTATAGCTGAGGAATATTCCGTGATGCATATGTACCACAACTTCCTTATCCAGCCATCTGTCAATGGACATCTAGGTTGATTCCTAGCTATCATAAATAGTGCCGCAATGAACACTAGGGTACATGTGTCTAAATTTTCTGTACATTGTTTTGACATCTTAAAATACCTTTCTGGGTGGGGAGAGACTGCCCTTTCCCTGATCTGGCCACTCCTCTGAGACAGGACAGGGCTCAGCCCAGCGAGTCTCTGACATGCAGACTAACTGATCCAGAGTCACACTTTCATTCTCTGGCCTGTGCACCTCAGGAGATAACATTCCTCTGCCTCAATCACCCAAGGCCAGGTACCCAGCATCTGGGATCATCCGTGTAGTTTGGAGCCTAAAGAAATTATTCCAACTAGCTAACTGCAAGAGGTTCCCTGGTGGCTCTGCAGTAAAGAATTTGCCTGCAATGTAGGAGACCAGAGTTTGATACCTGGGTTGGGAAGATCCCCTGGAGAAGGGCCTGGCAACCCACTCCAGTATTCTTGCCTGGGAAATCCCATGGACAGAGGGCCTGGTGGGCTACAGTCCACGGGGTCACACAGAGTCGGACATGACTGAAGTAACTAAGCAGCAGCAGCCAATTGCAAACTGTTTCCCCTGTCCTGCCTTTCTTGGGAGCGCCCAGGACAGGCTCTGGTCTTGGTCTTCCCTTTGCTCTTGCTGTCTCCTGACAATCCTGAGGCCTCCCCACCTGGCCCTGCTCCACCTGCTGAGCTTCCTATATCGAGGACCCGTGAGAACCACACAGGTCTGACTCCCTGAACCTCTCGTGTGTCCCCTCTTGCGGCTGCACATGATTGACTGTCATCCAAAAGACACAGAACAGACATGTTATACAACCCTGTAAATATTCTGGCATTTATTTATCACTAAATTTTTTTTTTTTTTTTAATCAAGAATCTCTTTTATTGATTATCAGAAACATTACAAACATCTAGTATGAACAAATTGTAACATGATAGTGTTTAGTTTGAACAATTAATACATTTCAGATATAATATTATACATATTTCAATGCTATTCTCCCCAATCATCTCACCCTCTCCTGGTCCCAGAGTCCAAAAGTCTGGTCTATACATCAGTGTCTCTTTTGTTGTCTCGTAAATAGGGTTATTTTTTACCATCTTTCTAAATTCCATATATATGCGTTAGTATACTGTATTTGTGTTTTTGTTTCTGGCTTACTTCACTCTGTATAATAGGCTCCAGTTCCATCCACCTCCTTAGAACTGATTCAAATATATTCTTTTTAATGGCTGAGTAATATTCCATTGTGTATATGTACCACAGCTTGCTTATCCATTCATCTGTGGATGGACATCTAGGTTGCTTCCACGTTCTGGCTATTGCAAACAGTGCTGCTATGAACATTGGGGTACAGGTGTCTCTTTCAATTCTGGTTTTCTCAGTGTATATGCCCAGCAGTGGGATTGCTGGATCATAAGGCAGTTCTATTAGCAGTTTTTTGAGGAATCTCCATACTGTTCTCCAAAGTGGCTGTACTAGTTTGCATTCCCACCAACAGTGCAAGAGGGTTCCCTTCTCTCCGCACCCTCTCCAGCATTTATTGCTTGTGGACTTTTGGATAGCAGCCATACTGATTGGCGTGAAATGGTATCACATAGTGGTTTTGATTTGCATTTCTCTGATAATGAGTGATATTGAGCATCTTTTCATGTGTTTGTTAGCCATCTGTATGTCTTCTTTGGAGAAATGTCTATTGAGTTCTTTGGCCCATTTTTTGATTGGGTCATTTATTTTTTCTGGAATTGAGCTGTAGAAGTTGCTTGTATATTTTTGAGATTAGTTGTTTGTCAGTTGCTTCATTTGCTATTATTTTCTCCCATTCTGAAGGCTGTCTTTTCACCTTGCTTATAGTTTCCTTTGTTGTGCAAAAGCTTTTTAAGTTTGATTAGGTCCCATTTGTTCATTTTTGATTTTATTTCCAATATTCTGGGAGGTGGGTCATAGAGGATCCTGCTGTGATGTAAGTCAGAGAGTGTTTTGCCTATGTTTTCCTCTAGGAGTTTTATGGTTTCTGGTCTTACATTTAGCTCTTTAATCCATTTTGAGTTTATTTTTGTGTATGGTGTTAGAAAGTGTTCTAGTTTCATTCATATGGAGGGGTCTTGTTTTTGTATCCATTCAGCCAGTCTCTGTCTTTTGGTTGGGGCATTCAACCCATTTACATTTAAGGTAATTAATGATACATATGATCCCGTTGCCATTTACTTTGTTGTTTTGGGTTTGAATTTATATATCCTTTTTGTGTTTCCTGTCTAGAGAATGTCCTTTAGTATTTGTTGGAGAGCTGGTTTGGTGGTGCTGAATTCTCTCAGCTTTTGCTTGTCTGTAAAGGTTTTGATTTCTCCTTCATATTTGAATGAGATCCTTGCTGGGTACAATAATCTGGGCTGTAGGTTCTTTTCTTTCATCACTTTAAGTATGTCTTGCCATTCCCTCCTGGCTTGGAGAGTTTCTATTGAAAGATCAGCTGTTATCCTTATGGGAATTCCCTTGTGTGTTATTTGTTGTTTTTCCCTTGCTGCTTTTAATATTTGTTCTTTGTGTTTGATCTTTGTTAATTTGATTAATATGTGTCTTGGGGTGTTTCGTCTTGGGTTTATCCTATTTGGGACTCTCTGGGTTTCTTGGACTTGAGTGATTATTTCCTTCCCCATTTTAGGGAAGTTTTCAACTATTATCTCCTCTAGTATCTTCTCATGGTCTTTCTTTTTGTCTTCTTCTTCTGGGACTCCTATGATTCGAATATTGTAACGTTTAATATTGTCCTGGAGGTCTCTGAGATTGTCCTCATTTCTTTTAATTCGTTTTTCTTTTTTCTCCTCTGATTCCTTTAATTCTGCCATTCTATCTTCTAATTCGCTAATTCTATCTTCTGCCTCTGTTATTCTACTATTTGTTGCCTCCAGAGTGTTTTGGATCTCATTTATTGCATTATTCATTATATGTTGATTCTTTTTTATTTCTTCTAGGTCCTTGTTAAATCTTTCTTGCATCTTCTCAATGCTTTTCTCCAGACTATTTATCCATGATTCCATTTTGCTTTCCAGATTTTGGATTAATTTCACGATCATTATTCGAATTCTTTATCAGGTAGGTTCGCTATTTCTTCCTCTTTTGTTTGGTTTGGTGGGCTTTTATCCTGTTCCTTTACCTGCTGGGAATTCTTCTGTCTTTTCATCTTGTTTAAATTGCTAAGTTTGGGGCGTCTTTACTGTATTCTGGTAGTCTGTGGAGTTCTCTTTATTGTGGCGTTTCTGCACTATATGTGGGTTTGTACCGGTGGCTTGTCGAGGTTTCTTGTTTATGGAAGCTTGTATCGGTGTTCTGGTGGGTGGAGCTGGATTTCTTTTCTCTGGGGTGCAGTGGAGTGTCTAGTAGTGAGTTATGAGATGTCTATGCTTTTGGGGTCGCTTTGTGTAGCCTGTGTATTGGAGCTCAGGCTGTGTTCTTGTTTTTCTGGAGAATTTGCTTGGTATGTCTTGTTGTGGAACTTGCTGGTCTTTGTGTGATGCTTGGTTTCAGAGTAGGTATGGAGGCTTTTAATGAGCTCCTGTCAATTAGTGTTTCGTGGGATCAGGGTATGGACTTAAGCCTCCTGGTTCCAGTTATTGGTCTTATTTTTACAGTAGTCTCAAAAACTTCTTCTTATAATGCATTCCACAACTGGACTGCTCAGAGATGTTCACGGAATTATACATAGAAGGAAAAAGGGAGGAAGGAGACAGAGGTGGTCAGGAGGATAAAAGGAGGGAGTGTGAAGGAGAGAGACAGATCTAGTCAGTAATCAGTAAAGAAAAGAAAAAAGGAAAGGAAAAAAGCAAAGGACAAAAAGGAAAAAGGAAAAAAAAAAACAAAACAGGGTCGCAAAAGTTATATCTAAACGTGGAGATTAAAGAAGTACTAGAGGATAAAAAAAAATAATAATAATAAAAAAATAAAAGAAAAAAAAAACAACAAAAAAAAAATTAAAAGGGAAAAAAAAATTTTTGTTTTCCTTTTTCCAATTAAAAAATAATAAAAATTTAAAAAAATATATATATATTAAAAAAAAGAAAAGAAAAAAAAAAGGAAATAATGATGGGAAAAATAGTAACAATATATATAAGAGTTTCTCTATTATTGTTGTGGGTTCAGTTCATTTTCAGCTAGTTCCTTGTTCCAGCTTAAATTTCTCAAGATCTATAGGCCCCTTTCTCTGTGGTTGGTCTGTATAGTTCTTTGTTCTGTGCACGGTTCGGCGGTGTTCTGGGCCAAGGCCCGCCACTCGTGTGGTCGGCGCTGCACAATCTGGATTGCCGGCCCAAACTACTCCAGTTAGGCAGCACTCCAGACAATCAGGCGAACGAAGTCTGCGCTGAGGCCCGCAGAGGGGGAGGGGTCGGCGACGGGAATGGCGGGCGGGCGGGTGGGGGAGGGGGATGGGGGTGGCCCTCGTGGGAGCCGCCGGCACAGCGGGCGGGGGCACGCCTGCGCGGGGAGTGGCCGGCGGGGGAGCGTCCAGTGGGGGAGAGTCCCTCTGGGGAGCGCCGGCAGCGGAGCGTCCCGCGTGGGAACGGCCAAGGCGTCTCCCTGCCCAGCCCCGGCTCCCCAATGGCAGATGCGGGCGTTTGCAGCGGTGCTTTTCCGCTGCGGAAGTTACCGCAGGGCCCGCAGTCTGTGGGTTCTAATTGCTCAACTGTTCTCCTCCCTGTTATGATAGTCTCCGTGTTTCCCAGGTTCGGCGCAGATTCCGCAGGGAGAGTGTTTCCTGGTGTTTGGAAACTTCTCTTTTTAAGACTCCCTTCCCCGGACAGAGGTCCGCCCCTCCCTCTTTGTCTCTCTCTGGCTTCTATATTCTTTCCTACCTCCTTTAGAAGGCAGTGAGTTGCTTTTCTGGGTGTCCGACGTCCTCCGCCAGCACTCCGAAGCTGTTTGTGGTATTTACTCGGCGCCCAGACGTCCCATTGATGAATTTGTGGAGGAGAAAGCGTATTCCCCGTCCTAATCCTTCGCCATCTTAACCGGAAGTGCTTATCACTAAATTTGTTGCTGTTATTTCGTCACTAACTTGTGTCCAACTCTTTGCGATCTCATAGACTGTAGCCCTCCAGCCTCCCCTGTCCATGGGATTCCCCAGGCAAGAATACTGGAGTGGGTTGTCATTTCCTTTTCCAGGAGATCTTCCCAACCCAGTGGATCAAACCTGCGTCTCCTGCAATGGCAGGCAGATTCTTTACAACTGAGCCACCAGGGAAACTCCATCATTAAATTTATTTCTATTTATTTATATTATAATAAACTTATATTTATTTATATTTAACTGGCAAATTAATATATTTATATTAAATTGGTATAAATTTATTTATATTTAACTCTATCATTAAATTTATTTATATTTAATTGGTATATACGTGTACTATTACATTAGTTTCAGGTGTACAGCACAGTGATTCCATATTTCTCTAGACTATATTCCATTTAAAGTTATTGTAAGGGTGCATTGGGACGACCCAGAGGGATGGTATGGGGAGGGAGGAGGGAGGGAGGGTTCAGGATGGGGAATACATGTATACTTGTGGCGGATTCATCTTGATGTATGGCAAAAGCAATACAATACTGTAAAGTTAAGCAAAATTAAATTTTAAAAAAAGAAAGGAAAAAAAAAATAAAGTTATTGTAGGACTTCCCTGGTGGTCCAGTGATTAAGACTTTGCCTTTCAACACAGGGGTTGTAGGTTTGATGCCTGGTTGGGAGCTAAGATCTCAGATGCCTCACAGCCAAAAAACCAAAACATTAAACAGAAGCAATACTATAACAAATTTAACAAAGACTTTAAAAGTGGTCCACATAAAAAAAAAATCTTGAAAAAAATAAAAAAAATTAAAAATCAAGTTATTGTAAAATATTGGCTATTATTTCCTATGCTATATCATATATCCTTATAGCTTATTTTACTCATAGTAAAAAAATCTAATATTTAAATAAAATAAAGAGTTCCAAAGAATAGCAAGAAGAGATAAGAAAGCCTTCTTCAGCGATCAATGCAAAGAAATAGAGGAAAACAACAGAATGGGAAAGACTAGGGATCTCTTCAAGAAAATCAGAGATACCAAAGGAACATTTCATGCAAAGATGGGCTCGATAAAGGACAGAAATGGTATGGACCTAACAGAAGCAGAAGATATTAAGAAGAGGTGGCAAGAATACACAGAAGAACTGTACAAAAAAGATCTTCACGCTCCAGATAATCATGATGGTGTGATCACTGACCTAGAGCCAGACATCCTGGAATGTAAAGTCAAATGGGCCTTAGAAAGCATCACTACGAACAAAGCTAGTGGAGGTGATGGAATTCCAGTGGAGCTATTTCAAATCCTGAAAGATCATGCTGTGAAAGTGCTGTACTCAATATGCCAGCAAATCTGGAAAACTCAGCAGTGGCCACAAGATTGGAAAAGGTCAGTTTTCATCCCAATCCCAAAGAAAGGCAATGCCAAAGAATGCTCAAACTACTGCACAATTGCACTCATCTCACACGCTAGTTAGTAATGCTCAAAATTCTCCAAGCCAGGCTTCAGCAATATGTGAACCGTGAACTTCCTGATGTTCAAGCTGGTTTTAGAAAAGGCAGAGGAACCAGAGATCAAATTGCCAACATCCGCTGGATCATGGAAAAAAGCAAGAGAGTTCCAGAAAAACATCTATTTCTGCTTTATTGACTAGGCCAAAGCCTTTGACTGTGTAGATCACAATAAACTGTGGAAAATTCTGAGAGAGATGGGAATACCAGACCACCTGATCTGCCTCTTGAGAAATCTGTATGCAGGTCAGGAAGCAATAGTTAGAACTGGTCATGGAACAACAGACTGGTTCCAAATAGGAAAAGGAGTACATCAAGGCTGTATATTGTCACCCTGTTTATTTAACTTATATGCAGAGTACATCATGAGAAACGCTGGACTGGAAGAAACACAAGTTGGAATCAAGATTGCTGGGAGAAATATAAATAACCTCAGATATGCAGATGACACCACCCTTATGGCAGAAAGTGAAGAGGAACTAAAAAGCCTCTTGATGAAAGTGAAAGTGGAGAGTGAAAAGGTTGGCTTAAAGCTCAACATTCAGAAAACGAAGATCATGGCATCTGGTCCCATCACTACATGGGAAATAGATGGAGAAACAGTGGAAACAGTGTCAGACTTTCTTTTTCTGGGCTCCAAAATCACTGCAGATGGTGACTGCAGCCATGAAATTAAAAGACACTTGCTCCTTGGAAGGAAAGTTATGACCAACCTAGATAGCATATTCAAAAGCAGAGACATCACTTTGCCAACAAAGGTTCGCCTAGTCAAGGCTATAGTCTTTCCTGTGGTCATGTATGGATGTGAGAGCTGGACTGTGAAGAAGGCTGAGCACCGAAGAATTGATGCTTTTGAACTGTGGTGTTGGAGAAGACTCTTGAGAGTCCCTTGGACTGCAAGGAGATCCAACCAGTCCATTCTGAAGGAGATCAGCCCTGGGATTTCTTTGGAAGGAATGATGCTAAAGCTGAAACTCCAGTATTTTGGTCACCTCATGCAAAGAGTTGACTCATTGGAGAAGACTCTGATGCTGGGAAGGATTGGGGGCAGGAGGAGAAGGGGACGACAGAGGATGAGATGGCTGGATGGCATCACTGACTCGATGGATGTGAGTCTGAGTGATTTTTGGGACTTGGTGATGGACAGGGAGGCCTGGCGTGCTGCGATTCATGGGGTCGCAAAGAATCGGACACGACTGAGCGACTGATCTGATCTGATCTGATCTGATTTAAATAAAATAAGCTCTTCAACAAAAATATAATATAAAAACTTAACAGACAATTAAATCCAAAAGAACTTTAACTTTCATCAATTTTATTACCAAAGGGATAAACACATACATTTCAGGTAGGTGCAAGGGCATCCCAGGTGGCGCTAGCAGTAAAAATAATTGTGCTTAGTCACTCAGTCATGTCCAGCTCTTTGCAACCCCATGGATTATAGCCTGTTATGCTCCTCTGCTCAAGGAATTCTCCAGGCAGGAATACTGGACTGGGTTGCCATTCCTTTCTCCAGGGGGTCTTCCCAACCCAGGGATCAAACCCAGGTCTCCCACATTGAAGGCAGATTCTTTACTGTCTGAGCCAATGCAGGAGACACAAGAGACTCAGATTCAATCCCTCGGTAGGGAAGATGCCTGAAAGAGGGCATGGGAACCCACTCAAGTATTCGCGCCTAGAGAATGCCACGGACAGAAGAGCCTGGTGGACTACAATCAATGGAGCTGCAAAGAATCGGACACAACTGAAGCGTTTTAACACACAGGGACAGGAGGATCTGAGGACAAAGTGCACTGACACCCGCATGTGCAGGGGGGCAATTATAAACGTGAGTGGCTAAGAAGGCTTCAGAAGGCCTCTCTTCAAGGTTTCCTCAATATCCAACCCTATTCCTTCATCAAGCTCTTGATGTAAGACTATTTCATTAGAAATGGTATCAGCTGCTGGTGGTGATGTTTAATTTTAGCCTCTCATTCTTTCCTTTTAGTATATGATTCACACTATTTATCTCATGCCTTTGGCTTCATTTTAGGAAGCAGATGTTTAACCTCCTGTTCCTTGAGCTAGTAATCTCTATAATTAAGAATTCCAAAAGAAAACTGGAAGGGGTACAACCTAGTTCTTGGATAAAATTATATCTGTGCATGGGAAATTTATTTCCTTCCGATTACTTTAATTATAACTTAAGCACTTATAGCGTTTGTTTAGCATTTAAATCTTAACAACAAAGCTTCACTTGGGGAAAAAAACAACTGTGGAGATTCCTGGCTGACTTCTCTCAAATTCATCTTTTATTTTCATTTATATATTTGCAGCCAGTACATTTTTATGGACTATTTTCAAGTTTTAAATGTTTAACAGACTAAACTAAGGGAAGGTTCCACTCTGCCACGTGAATGACTAAACACTGAAATGTCAGAGGTTTAATGTAATAACAGCTTTACACAAAGTAAGGTAGACCAGTTGTCTGTCTTCCATTTTGGAATGACATCATCTGGTGCATGGAGGGCTTCAACGGCACTGTAATAGGGGAAGAGAGAGTAAAAACAATGTATGGGGTCTTTTATGTACTAGGACTTAATGTGCCTTGTTTTACTTTTCTCCAGATTCTAATGGGCAGACTCTGAGCTCAACAGCAAGGCAACTGTGACATGTGGATGGGTATTTGTTCATCCAAAAGAAGGGGGAAGGGATGGAAGACAGACAGGGGAGGGATATTTGTTAGGCACCATCAGTGTCTACATTAGACAAGTGCTTAAAATAACTCCCCAAGGTAGAAAAACAGAGTGGAAGAAAACTGTTTTAACATTGTACCTTTACTGCTTGCTTGACATTGCTTTACCACTGAATGTTGGAATTTTCTAAGCATAGATACAGAAGGTACTGATTCTTACTGGGAACAAGTGGAACACTCATAATTGGGTGACAAGTGTGGACAGGCGGTGAGGTTGGTTTCAGTTCAGAATGAAGTGAAAGTTATGTGTGGCCCCTGGGAAGGGAGAGATGAGAGAAAACAGGGTTTGGGTCTGAAAAAAAGAATGATATTCAATTTTCAAGGTATTTCTGGAAGGTCAAGGAGTAGCTAGATCTTCAGTTTCAGGAATTCTTCTTCACATACTGAACCTTTGCTCATTATTATTCCCTAGGATTGCATCAATATTCCTCTTTCCATTTCTCTACTCTATTTCTCATAATTGGTCACATGCAAAAAAAAATTGAAAATTTAATTCATGAAAAAAGGTTGAAGATTAGAGACAAGCTAACATGGCACCCCACCCCAACTTTTCCTGAAAATCCCATGGACGGAGGAGCCTGGTGGCTCCGTCCGTGGGGTCGCTGACGGACACGACTGAGCGACTTCACTTTCACTTTTCACTTTCATCATTGGAGGGAAATGGCAACCCACTCCAGTGTTCTTGCCTGATCCCAGGGACAGGGAGCCTGGTGAGCTTCGTCTTGGGGTCGCACAGGTCGGACACGACTGGCGACTTAGCAGCAGCAACATCACCCCAATTTTTATAAGGAAAGAATAAGCTATCAAGAGACTTCAGAAGATGAAGCCTAAGGTCCACTTTTATCATGAAGAAGATTGAGATGAATGAAATACAGTTCCTTTTCTCAAGTAGTTCACAATCAGATAAGAGGAGGTGAACTGTTACTGTCATGTAAATATGACCTGGCACCTAAGAGCTCCCTGCACAAAGTTACAATGGCAGTTTACAATGCCCAGCAAACATACCTGCCTGTAAGGAAGGTGGGCAGGGACCTGTCACAAAAGGGATGTGTGTGTCTCAAAAAAACGAGACACAGGAAAAGTCAAAGCCCTGAACTATCATGACTTGGTATGCAAGAGTGAGCCAAGCTGGATGTGGGAAAATGATGGGAATGATACTGGAAACAGAGGTTGGGATCACAGCATGCACGTCCCCCAAAACCAAATTAGGATATTTGAACATCTGGGGGCAAATTACAGCAAGCTATCACAGATTTTATAGGAAATAGAATGATTATGTGAGAAGCTCCCCAAACTGCTGTTTGTATAACAATGTCTCTCACCAATGCCTGCAGTCAACATGGTTTGGGGGATATATCACAACATATCTCTTTCCTAGAGATTCACAAAAACTCTAATGAACGTACTATACACTTGATAATTCTTTTTTGTTTTTTAGCATTCGAAGGAGGATGTGCAAGAATATTTGTACGCTGTACTTTTTTCTTTAACTTTTTAATTGAAGTATAGTTGACTAACAGTAGTGTGTAAATTTTAAGTGTATCGAATAGTAATTCTCATCTTTATTGCAGATTATATTCCATCATAAGTTATTATAAGATATTGGGTATAATTCCCTGTGCTACACACTAAATCTTTGTTGCTTATCTATTTTATGTCTGGTAGTTTGTATATGTTCATCTCACACTCCTCATTTGTACTCCCCACACTTGCTGCTGCTGCTGCTGCTAAGTCGCTTCAGTCGTGTCCGACTCTGTGCGACCCCATAGACGGAAGCTCACCAGGCTCCCCCGTCCCTGGGATTCTCCAGGCAAGAATACTGGAGTGGGTTGCCATCTCCTTCTCCAATGCATGAAAGTGAAAAGTGAAAGTGAAGTCGCTCAGTCGTGTCCGACTCTTAGCGACCCCATGGACTGGAGCCTACCAGGATCCTCCGTCCATGGGATTTTCCAGGCAAAAGTACTGGGGTGGGGTGCCATTGCCTTCCCCACCCCACACTTGAGAATTCTTAAAATAAAGAAGCTTAACTTGGTTTAGCACAGTATTTTCAAAATATAATTAATTATGTGTATTATTTTTCTATTGCTGTGTAACAAAATATCTCAGTTTTAGAAAATGAAAGTCTATTTATTAGCTCACAGTCTGCGTCAGAAGCCTGACATGGCACAGCTAGGTTCCCTGCTGAAGTTTAACAAGGTTAATATCAATGTGTTGCCCAAGTTAAATTCTCATCTGGAGGCTTTGTGGGGCTTGGGTGGGGGAGGAGAGAGGGGACTCCACCACCAAACTTTAATATTGTTGGCAGAATTCAGTTCTTTGCCTCTTTGCTGTTGCAGACCTGATGCCATTTCCTTGCTGGCTGTGGACCCTGCTGCCTCACTCACAGTTCACGGCATGCGGGGGAGGGGAGCTTGCTTTCTTCTAAGTCAGCCTGGGAAGCCTGGTGTGTTGCAGTCCATGGGGTCACAAAGAGTCCGACATGACTGAGTGACTGAACTGAAGCAAGCCAGGGCACATTTCTCTGTTTTCCTGTCTCCGACCAGAGGGCTCATAGGTTAGCTCAGGCCCACCAGGATAAAATTTCCATTTTAAAGTCAATCAATTTGGGCCTTTAATTACATCTACAAAAATCTCTTCACAGCAGTAATGACTATTTGATTGAGGAACAAGGAATCTTGAAGATCCATTTTAAAATTCTGCCTACCACAATAAGCAACTTTTTTCCATGGAAAATATTTTAGGATATTGCAAAAGAATATTTCACAGCTGCCCAGTTTGGTAAAAAACTGGACACATGTTGTAGAAAGAATACTCCAGAGAGAGTATCAGAATTGTGGAAACTTGGAAACTGGTTAAGATGCTATCGTGGCTATCAAAACAAGATAAAATGAGCATCTAAACTGAAAGAATTTGGAGGCAGAATACAGATAACTTGAGGAGGAACAGAGTAGGAAATAGTAGACAAGAAATGTCTACTATTAAGTTCAGGACAAGAAACAGAACTGACAAGGAAGAGACAATGAGTTTGGTTTTCAGTATGTTGAGTTTGAGGTCTGCTATACATGCAAGGAGAAAAGTCTGAAAGTTTAAGGAAAGACAGGAATTGATGATATGTATGTTGAAGTCATCACAATGAGTAAGATTTCCTAAGTTGGGTGAATAGAAGAGCATGGAAGAGGAAGAGGGGTGGAGTGAAAAAATATGTTCACTAAAACACAAGAGTTAATCTAAAAACAATAAAAGAGCCAGTTATTTTACCTGCAAAACAGGTTTACTTGAGAGCAGCAAGGAACCGCAATGTGCTACTGTGGAGAACCATATACAAATCAGTAAAGCAAAAGGAAGGAAACTCTATTTTATAGAGGAGAAGGGGAAATTGGGAAGGGATGTCTAAACAAAAAGTTCATTGGATGAAAGTGGAAGTGTGAAGTTCAGTGGCTGAGCTGGTGCTAGACTGGGAGAAAAATCTTTCTTGCTCCTGTGGGTGGTAGTAATGTAGTGTTCACTTCCTTCTAGAAAGGCAAGGTGCACCACTTCCTGCTGGAATACATACTGGCCTTGTGCATATCTACATGCATGAGAGCTCCCTCTTCTGCCCTCCAGACTCCGCTGTGGTGAAGTTTTTCTCTATTAATTTTCATACAAGCAATGCCAAGTTAAATCCACAAAACCATTTACTTATTAGGGCAGGAGAAGGCTCAGTCAAATTTACATTAATATTAGCAGAGTATTTAATAGACTACCCCATGAGATCCCTGCAGATCGATGAGAGTTACATAATAAATATTTGTATTCAGCAGTGATGATTCATGCATGAGTCTTTGTCAAAAGTGGAAAAGAGTAGTGGTCTTGGAGTCACGGGAGAATCTGGACTCTTCCACTAAAAGAGAGTTCATATAATAATGGATTAAACAACAACCACACATACGCACACAATTCTTGAAAAAATGAAAAGCCAGTTGTATGTCCTTGAACCATTCAACCCACTTTCCAGGTCTCTGTTTCTCATCAATATGACTGCTTCATGAGATATTCTGAACAATCTATTTATCTCCAAAATTCTAAGGCTTATAAACTACAGAAGTAATTGCAAAGCACCAGGCAGGTCTCATCTTTGATCTGCCCTGTTTAACATTTTTGTGATCTGGATATGTACATAGTAAGCAATCATGTAGTTGAAACAAATCTGAGAGACACACAGCTAAGTGACAGATGGCAAAAATCAACATTAAATTGTTGGAAGGAATCTGGAAACAAAACCACAAATAATTAGCCAATACTTTGACTAAATAAAGATTATTGCTGGAAATTAGAATTTACTTCTTAAAAAATGTAGTCACAAGAAGTGTAGTGTGATTTCCAGATGAAGCCATTCAGTTCTCTTTGGTCAGCTCCTGAGCTGCGGGGCTTCCATCAGGTTTGAACAGCCCTCCTCCCAGAGTGCAAACAGTATCCTCCACCCCCTACTGCTCCCCAATCTACTGCTGCCATGCTCCAGAGTCACTTACCACCTTGTTTCAGTACGTGACCTACCTGCAAATCAGAATTTCCTCCTACAAAGGATCTCAACTAGATGTTATTCTAAAATTTTTATTATTTTTAGAATTTTTAAATGACTGCGTTAATACAGTGGAGTTACACCTTCCATCTTAGGGCTGGGAGGTGGGCCTCTCTGGCCCGACCCACCTCATGCCCCTCAAGCACAGTTCAGTTCAGTCACTCAGTCATGTCTGACTCTTTGCAACCTCATGGACTGCAGCACTACAGGCCTCCCTGTCCATCACCAACTCCCAGAGCTTGCTCAAACTCATGGCCATCAAGTCGGTGATGTCATCCAACCATCTCATCCTCTGTCGTCCCCTTCTCCTCCTGCCTTCAATCTTTCCCAGCATCAGGGTCTTCTCCAATGACTCAGTTTTCATATCAGGTGGCCAAAGTACTGCAGCTTCAGCTTCAGCATCAGTCCTTCCAATGAACATTAAGGACTGATTTCCTTTAAGGTCATACTTTTTGAGCTGTTCCTTCTAGCCTGGAGGGGCTGGTCATTTGTGTGCAGTTTTTTCATTTACCAGCTGGGGACTCTACCAAGGTATATGTGCCTATCCATTTATAGAGTGTGTGGGAAAAGGAAGGAAAGACTCTTCCAAATGTCCTCCACCATCTCTTTAATTCTCACAGCTTATGGGCTCTGTAGAGAGCTATTCTGCATTCACTGAGTCTGTTCTCCTGAAGCCAAAGCCTGAAAGCATTACTATGTCCTCTTTGTCCAGAGGTGGGTCCCGCCTAGTACAAAACTTCCCTATTAGAGAAGGAAGATGACTCAAGCCTAGGCTTGTCACTGGAATTCGATTTAGAAATGAATGATTGCATTTAAAGAATTACAAATCTATTCAGTTTACCTTGATTTAATCTCATCTATTGATTTAATACAAATCTTGATCAGAGGAATCAACCAGGAATAATATGTCATTTGCTAATGAAATAATTGCATCATCAAAAAGGTTATGACCCAGCTGAATGTATACAGCTCCAACACAACATAGCAATATGGTTTTGTTTACTCCTTTCTACAGACAAGGAAAGAAGGGAGAGAAGAAGGAGAAGATGAAAGGAGAAAGAAAACAAAGAAGCTCAGCTCAATTGGAGGATTTCCTAGCCATCTGAATTATTGGTTTATGTAAAGCTAAAATTAGTGAAAGTCACTCAGTCATGTCTGACTTTGTGCGACCCCATGGACCGTATAGTTCATGGAATTCTTCAGGCCAGAATACTGGAGTGGGTAGCCTTTCCCTTCTCCAGGGGATCTTCCCTAACCCAGGGATCAAACCCAGGTCTCCCTCATTGCAGGCAGATTCTTTACCAGCTGAGCCACAAAGGAAGCCCAGGAATACTGGAGTGGGTAGCCTATCCCTTCTCCAGCAGATATTCCTGACCCAGGAATCAGACTGGTGTCTCCTGCATTACAGGCAGATTCTTTACCAACTGAGCTATCAGGAAAGCCAGTAGCTAAAATTATCTCTCCCTTAATCCAGCCCTTTAATGAAAGTGGTTTGCAATGTAATATCCCAGAGATTTTACGTCCCTTTGCTATCCTGATTCTATGGCCTGCACATAGATGCTTCCTGGTGGGCCTCTTCATAAACGTGGAGTTTGAACGATGGTCCAAAAAGTCTGGTGACAATTTCCTTACTGAGAAAACTCAGGGGACCATGTCCCTTGGTCCCAAATCTGTGGACCCTGGACTCAGACAGGAGCATTTTACATTTGGAAAGGTGATATTTAGGAACAGGGCTACATGGCTCTGAAGGTAGGACCATGTTTTTAATTTAGTGAAGCAGTCTCTGAGGACACCTGTTTTCCTGTGAGAAAACAGAGGATGTTTGGGGGTGGGGGTGGGGGGCGGTCCAAGCATTCTTACATAAAGAGCTTCTGCTTGCTTCCTGAGATGATAAGACTCAAATGCAAGGATCTTATTCAGAAATCATAAACCACTTCAGGACTCTGAATTGTGGATCTTATAAGTACTCAGTTTTTTCTTCAGGCTTCAGTAATTGCTGATTTCCTTCTACCATGTACAAAGCATTACATTGCATCCTGGGGTGAGAAAAATGCATACAGCAGATGCCTGCATCTCCAAGGAGGGAGACAGATCTGAGGTGCAAGGAAAGGAATGATATCTGGGGTTCCTGGGTAACAGGGAGATGCAGCTTTTAAATATTATCTCAGCATTTGATGGTTAATGGAGTGTTTTTCCAGATCTGGGGGCTGAAGAGAAGACTGGGTAGGGAGGGAGGTTAATTTAAAAATCCATTCCAGTGTCTGGGTTATACGTAGGAGTCCAACCAAGTACTGTCAATATCTTGAATCAATAGTTACCTTTCATCTCTGTTGGAAGTTAGCGCTTCAAATGTCATAAACTAAGAGCCAGGTGATGAAGACTTGAAAGAAGGACCTGATCCTATGGCAAAATCCCTCCAGTGGTCTGTTTTCAGCTCCAGGTCTCCACAGACAGATGAGATAAATGCATCTTAATATGTCCTTGCTGGAAATCATCTGACAAAAGCATCTCTGTGAAATTCCTGGAACCAAACGACTAACAGACTTAAATATTTTACTGCTGTCAGGTTGGAAGGTTTTTGGAACATTAAATTAAAGCTAGAACATTAAGTTTAAGCTTTCCAATCTTTTAGCTACCGGGGAGGAACTGACAGATAAGAACTGGGAGATGGAAATGAAAATATACCCCCAAAAGTCTTTTACATTGTCTTTATCATACTTTGATCCACTGGCATATTCCCGTATGTCTGGCTCCCAAGGCAACTATTATAAGGGATCAGAACAACCCACTGGTGAGTCCATATCAACTGTGCTGAAAGGGCAAGGAACACTGGGATGAGCAGGACTGTATCTGGGAATGCTCTCCAATTGCACATTAGGTATTTTCCATGATTATTCTTAAAACATAAAAGAGATAAAATAGTAGATCACAATAATTGAGATCTGGAAGTAAGGAAGCCTAAGAACTTGTTTTTACTGATCACATATTATGGGTCAAACACTAAGCTAGACACATCACATTTTAGATCTCATTTAATCCTCCAAACACCCATAAAGGTAGAAACAGTCTTACTAACTTGTTACTTGATACACGCTAAATGCTTTTGATTTTTCAAATCTGTTAAGGGTTACTTCATGTAAGCTCTGATCACCTAAAAGCCCAATGTGTGCTGATCCTGAGAGAGTAGAAGTATTGTGTAACTTGGAGATTTTGGTATCAAATGCCTCTGCTTAAGAAAAGCAGAGAAAAATAGAGAATAGAAATAGAAGAAGAGAAAGAAGAGGCTGCACAAGACGGCATCCAAGGATGAAGGGAAAGAAGCCAAGAGCAGGCCAGGAAGGAGGGACGTCAGGAGGGAAAAAAGTGTTTTATAGAATTAAAATTTTTTTTCTTGCTAAATATTTGCACTATAAACCATTTCCACTCTTCCTTCCAAAAAATCCCCCATATTTTAATAAAATCAACAGTGGAGGAACATTATGTCTTACCTCAAAAAGGGCATAGACTGAGAACAGAGTTTGCCAGGGCCAGAGGTGTGGAAAGCAGCAGCTTGTCAAATACACAGAGTTGGGGCAATTGAGACTCCAAGAGTTTCAATGGCAGCCTTAAAATACAATAGCTGGGAAGTGGAACCAGGACTTGGTACCGTGTCTGGGTTCCCTGGTGAATCAGTGGTAAAGAACCTGCCTGCCAATGCAGGAGACTCAGTGTCAATCCCTGGGTCCAGAAGATCTCCTGGAGAGGAAATAGCAACCTATTCCAGCATTTTTGCCTGGGAAATCCCATGCACAGATGAGCCGGGCAGGTTACACTCCATGTGGTCACAAAGAGTCAGATATGACTTCAGTTCATTCAGTTCAGTCACTCAGTCGTGTCTGACTCTTTGCGACCCCATGGACTGCAGCACTACAGACTTCCCTGTCCATCACCAACACCCAGAGCTTGCTCAAACTCATGTCCATTGAGTGGCTGATGCCATCCAACCATCTCATCCTCTGTCATCCCCTTCTCCTCCTGCCCTCAATCTTTCCCAGCATCAGGGTATTTTCAAATGAGTCAGCTCTTCCCATCAGGTGGCCAAACTATTGGAGCTTCAGCTTCAACATTGGTCCTTCCAGTGAGTATTCAGGACTGATTTCCTTCAAGATTGACTGGCTGGATCTCCTTGCAGACCAACGGACTCTCAAGAGCCTTCTCCAATAATGCAGTTCAAAAGCATCAATTCCTTGGTGCTCAGCTTTCTTTATAGTCCAACTCTCAAATCCATACATGACTACTGGAAAAACCATAGCTTTGACTAGACAGACCTTTGTCGGTAAAGTAATGTCTCTGCTTTTTAATATGCTGTCTAGGTTGGTCATAGTTTTTCTTCCAAAGAGCAAGTGTCTTTTAATTTCATGGCTGCAGTCACCGTCTGCAGTGATTTTGTAACCCAAGAAAATAAAGTCTATCCTATGCTGTCACCCCCCAAGGTTTAGGAAGCAGCAAGGTCAACCTCATCTCCTATAAATAGAAAGCTTAGATTCAGAAAAACTAACTGACTTTCCCAAGGTCAAATTGGTAGGTTCTTCCCACCACACCATGGTTTGTGGGATCTGATCTTAGTTCCCTAACCAGAGATTGAATCTGAATCCTAACCACTGGCGTGCATGCAAGCCAAGTCGCTTCAGTTATCTCTGATTCTTTGCAACCCTACGGACCACAGCCTACCAGACTCCTCTATCCATGGGAATCTCCAGGCAAGAATACTGGAATGGGCTGCCACTCCCTCCTCCAGGGGATCTTCCCAACCCAGGGATCGTATCCAAGTCTGTGGTGTATCCTGCATTGGCAGGTAGGTTCTTTACCACTAGTGCCATCTGGGAAGCCCTCTAACCACTGGACCTCCAGAGAATTCCTCAGTTTTGCTTTTTTTTTTTTTAAATAGCTAAAACTAGAACTCAATTTTTTTTTCTAGAAAGTTTTAATCCAATTAACTTTCCACATTTTTGTTACGGTCTCCAAAAAGTCCATATTATAAAGTCCAATAGGACCGTCTCAGTTTCATCTCACCAGACTTTGTGGCAGGGTTTTAAACAACTGATCATTTTTCCCTTCTTGAGTCGTCTTGATATCCTGGCTTTGATAACACCACACTCTTCTGGTTTCTTCTGAGAAGGAGAATGGCAGCCAAGAGCCTGGAGCTAGCCTGATGCTAACAGTCAGAACTTGGTGTTGTCCATATCTGGCCTGCATGCACTGCTGGACTCCCCTTAAACATAAACAATTTCACAGAAAATCCACCTTAAACAAGGCCACGCTGCAACCACCAGGCATCAAAACAAGAGACAAGACTGCTTCCTAATACTGCGTTCACACAGCCCTGTGTGTGAACATGGTCCAAACCACAGAATACCGAGCATCCCCCACCCTGGTTCTGCAGAAGCCCCCTAATTAGCCTCCCAGACTCCACCATGGCTTCCTCTCCTGAGGAATAGACTAGAATCTCATCTTGCTAATAATGCAGAAAGGAATTGACTAGAAGCTGTTTCAAGAGAAGCAGTAAAAAGGCTACAGAAACAAACACCAGCTTGAGTCGCAATCAAAACTTTGATGATCCATACGGAAGAACCAGGCCACCAAGAGACCTACCGCCACTGCTATAATCACTCGACTGGTAAGGTGACACACCCCAAACCGTGCAACCTCGCCACAAACAGGAAGCCAGCATGATAAGAGCTGCTTCTCCTGGCAATGAGACCAGCCAGCAGAAAACAGAGGAACCAGCCATCTCACAGCCTCAACCCTATTAAATCTCATGTGACTGCATTTATTCGGTGGAACCTACATTACCCGGGAATGTGGGTTTTATCTTTCTGGTGTCTCCAGGACCAAGAGATGCTCTAGAAAGAGGTTGGAGTAGATACTGATCATCAGACTCTAGGACCTATTATACTGTCCATTTCAACTCGGTTAAGCATAAGCCTCGTGATCCCACCCCTCCTCGGTCAGCACCCTCACTG
This sequence comes from Tragelaphus eurycerus, assembly GCA_935064755.1. Classification (NCBI taxonomy): domain Eukaryota; kingdom Metazoa; phylum Chordata; class Mammalia; order Artiodactyla; family Bovidae; genus Tragelaphus; species Tragelaphus eurycerus. Next base: position 100,714 of record CAKXYN010000034.1, on the reverse strand, counting down.
AAGGTGCGCCATCCGCTGGGAATAAGATTCCAAGTCCTTATGGGATGACATCTGGCTGCAGACTCTCCTTACGCTCTCTTCCTTGCTCTTTCTGATGGGGCCCCTCCGGCTTCTTACACCCCACCCCTCCACCACGCTGAAATAGTCCTATTCCCAGACTGCTTGCTTCTCACTCTGTCCAGAAGGGTTTTCCCTCAGATACTCACATTGTCTGTTGCCCTGCTTCACACAGCACTCTGGTCAAAAGGCCAAGCTGCCCTCCCCTGACCACCCTGCTCCATCAGCTCTGCTGCTCACCCTCCACAGCTCCTCTCCCACTTCACCCCTGCCCCCTGATCACACCTCTGTCATTTTCTATGTCTGTATCCTGCTTTATTTCACCTGATAGCTTTTATTGCTTAATTAATTATTTTATTCATTTTTAATTTTTGGCTGTGCTGTGTCTTTGTTGTTGGTTAAGGGCAGGATTTCTCTAGTTGCAGTGAATGGGGGCCACTCTTTGTTGCAGTACGTGGGCTTCTCCTTGGGGTGGCTCCTCGTGTTCTGGAGTGCAGGCTCTGGAGTGCGTGCCCAGCAGATGCAGTGCATGGGCTCAGTTACTCTGAGCCACGTGGGATCATCCCAGACTAGGGATCGAACCTGTGTCCTCTGCACTGTTGGGCAGATTCTTAACCACTCGACCACCAGGGAAGTTTCCCCACCTGATAACTTTTACACTATTGGGGATTCGATTTATCTGTTTAAATGTTCATACAGTTGTCCTTTAAACAACATGGGTTTGAACTATGAGGGTCTACTGAGACTCAGATTTTTTTTTTTTTTTCACTAAATCCATACTATGATACCATCCCTGGTTGAATTCCCTGATATAAAACCATGGATATGGAGGGCAGACAATAAAGTCTGACAAGGATTTTCCAGCACCTCCAACTCCGACTTCAAGGGTCAACTATAATCTGTCTCACCTCATGAACATATAAGATTCACAATTTGGCTGTGTTATACTTGGGGCCAAGAACAATAACGTCTGGCCCACAGCAGAGGTCAGTAAATATATATTTGTAAAATAAATTGATTATTCAGTCCATCAAAACAATCTACAAAAGTGTGAACTAAGAAATGTAGGTATCTGTAATGAAGTAAATGTAGTTCGGGTCCACGTTCCGTATCTTCAACTCTAAGAAACAAAAACTATTAACTTGAAGTTTGGCAATTTAAAAAAATAAAACTCAATCTACTTTTTTCATGGAACCACCATTTTTACTTGAAAGAAGAAATGACAGGAAAACCATAACAAACATATTTTTAAAGTGAAGTGGGCATGTAAGTTCAAAGAAAACAACTGACAATGTTTATTATTAAGCTTAAAATTTAAGCTTTTAAATAAAAATTAAAATTCTGAAAAACTTGTATTCACCATAGTAAGCTTATCAGCTTTCCAAGAGTTGACAACATTTTTGATGAGCTCAGTGGTTATATTAATGAAAAGAACTTTACAATTTTGTGTAATGAAATGTGCTAATATTTGCAAAATCAGCATAACTCCTTAAACAAGTATTTGCCAAATAGCCAATGCATCATGTTACAAAATGAATGGGTAAAAGATCTATTTAAGCTTCAAGATGATCAAGAGATTTTAAGTAACTAGAGCACAAAAATTTCATTGATAAGATTTCAGATTCCACAGTTTTACTAACCTCTATGAAGTCACTAATTATCAGGTTGTGATGTAGTATCAAACAAAAATATCCACACTTATCTGAGCAAGTTATTAAAATACCCTTTCCTTTTGTAACTACATATATATGTGAGGCTAAATTTGTTTTCATATACTTCAATCAAAAGAGCATATCACGACTGACGGAATACAGAAGCAGATGAGGATCTAGTTCTCTTTTATTAAGCCAAACATTACAGAGATTTGCAAAACTGTAAGGGCTCCCCTTTCACTATTCTTTTGTTTTAGAAAACAAAGTTATTTTTCATAATGAATATGGTATATATGGGTTTCCCCGGTGGCTCAGTGGTAAAAGAATCCACCTGCAATGCAGGAGCTGTAGGAGACGTGGGTTCGATCCCTGAGTTGGGAAGATCCCCTGGAGGAGGGTATGGCAACCGACTCCAGTACTTTTGCCTGGAGAATCCCATGGACAGAGGAGCCTGGTGGGCTACAGTCCATAGGGTCGCAAAGAGTTGGACACGACTGAAGCAACTTAGCATGCATGCACGGATGCTATATTTAAATACAATGTGCATTGTTATGGTTATTTTTAATGAATTAATAAATATTTCTAAACTATCAGTCTCCATTTCTAATATGGAAAATATTGATAGATATATTCCATATGACAAAAGCTCCCTGAAGTCCTATAATTTTTTAAGAGTATGAAGGGATCTAGAAACCAAAAATTTGAAAACTGCTGTTTTAAAGTATATTCTCAAATTAATATGCAAGTTAAATTCAGATGAAACCATACACTAATAATATATTTTTATGTGCTCATGCATCCCAGGCTGCTTCAGTCGTGTCCAACTCTTTGCAGTCCCATGGACTACAGCCCACCAAGCTCCTCTGTCCATAGGATTCTCCAGGCAAGAATACTGGAGTAGGTTGCTATGCCCTCCTCCAGGGGATCTTCCAGACCAGGGACTGAACCCGTGTCTCCTGCAGCTCCTGCATTAAGGTGGATTCTTTACCACTGAGGCACCTGGGAAGCCTATTTTTATGCAACTCAATCGATTAATTCTAAAGTTCCTTTGAAAAAGAAAATGTGCATTAATAATCAAGGAAATTTCAACAAACTAATCAATGAAAAGGGACATCCCCACTTAAATTAAAACATAACAGAAAACTACAGTAATAAAAATTGTACTGGGTATAGAAGTAAATAAAGAGATAATGGAAAAAAATGAAGAAACTGACCCAAAATATAATTATGGACAGATTTAGATGAAAAACAATGTTGGATTCTGTTTTCGTTAAGGTCCTTAGTTGTAGGTAATAAAATCCACTCAAACTAGCTTAAGATAAAAGGAATTTATTAAGGGGTATGTGGAGTTCACAACATTGTTTTAGTAAATAAATGAAGAAAAAGATTCCTGGCTGAATTTCCAGGAATGATTATCAAAACCAACCCCCAGAATTAAACAGTTAAGGCACCTGATGCACCACAAGAGGCAGCTGCAGAATCGGGAGCTGCTACCACAGCTGCCTCAGAACAACCCTCTGCTATCTCAGGAAGCGGCCAACATAGGAACCCATCTGCCTAATGAGAAGCAGCCACCATAGACATTGATTCTAGAACTTGCTGGTGCTGCCAAGATCCAAGTCTGCCGGATGAATACCCCACGTCCTTCTTTTCTCTCTAAACAACTCAGGTCAAATACAAGTCTCGTAAGTATCTCCTACTGAGGGAACCAGACTCTCATCCAAAAGTCCTAGTGAAACTGAAATCTGGAAGAGAGTGGACGATCTTTGAGTGAGGTATTCTATTATTACCCATAATCCTTATCTTGTACCATAACAATAACAAATTACAAAGATGTTATAAGAAAATATAGGCCAGAAAGTTCCCTGGCGGTCCAGTGGCTAAGACTCTGTGCTCCCAGCGCCATGGCCCCGGTTTAATCCCTGGTCAGGGAACTAGATCCCACATGCTGTGACTATGACCTGGGGCAGTCAAATAAATACATAAATATTTTAAAAAAGAAAACACAGGCCAGTATTTTTATAATCGTGAGAAGAGGAAAGATTTCATAAGCAAAATACAAACTCCAGAGGCCCCTGTATGATAAGTTGATAGGTTTGACTACCTAAAATTTTAAAGCTGTTACATGAAAAACGGAGACACAAACAAAATTAAAAAGACTTGCCCTGACTGGTAGAAAATATTTGTCGTACGTTAGACCTTGAGGAAGCAGGGAAGAAAGTCTCTCTGGGGCTACCAGGGCCTTACTGTGTGCAGTGGGCCACAAGGTTCCTCAAGACTGCCCCTGTTTCAGCTAGAAAATGAGGAGCATGACCTAGACCGCTTTTGAGGCCCTGCAGACATGTCCAAAGCCAAATTCATCATTAGATCCCAAACCTGCTCTGGTTCCCAGGTTCCCATCTCAGCCAATGGCTGTGCTCTCCACCCAGTCACGCAGACCAGAAACCTGAGTGTCGTTAGAATGCTCCCTTCCCTTCACCTCTAGCCTCCTCCTCAGTCACAGGTTCTGCCCCTACTCCCTCCTAAACGTCTTCCACCACTGCTATCTTAATCATAGCCCCAGCATCATCACCATCTCTGCTGCCTACTGCACAAGTCCCAGCCTCCACCACACTCTCCTACTTTTCTTCCACGCCAGAAGCCACGAGGGGGAATCACACTTATATCAAGATCTGGATTTTTTTTTTAAACTGAGGTATTCTCAACAAAATGACTTATCACATCCAGAATTGATATGCTCATTCTGTAAATGGGACAATAAAGAAGTGTAGTTCTTGTGGAAGGTTATTGAGGAACAGCCATGGAATTTTTAAATGCACTATCAGATCAGATCAGATCAGTCACTCAGTCGTGTCCGACTCTTTGCGACCCCATGAACTGCAGCACGCCAGGCCTCCCTATTCATCACCAGCTCTCGGAGGTCACTCAGACCCACATTCATCGAGTCAGTGATGCCATCCAGCCATCTCATCCTCTGTCGTCCCCTTCTCCTCCTGCCCTCAATCCCTCCCAGCATCAGAGTCTTCTCCAATGAGTCAACTCTTCGCATGAGGTGGCCAAAGTACTGGAGTTTCAGCTTTAGCATCATTCCTTCCAAAGAAATCCCAGGGCTGATCTCCTTCAGAATGGACTGGTTGGATCTCCTTGCAGTCCAAGGGACTCTCAAGAGTCTTCTCCAACACCACAGTTCAAAAGCATCAATTCTTCGGAGCTCAGCCTTCTTCACAGTCCAGCTCTCACATCCATACATGACCACAGGAAAGACCATAGCCTTGACTAGGCGAACCTTTGTTGGCAAAGTGATGTCTCTGCTTTTGAATATGCTATCTAGGTTGGTCATAACTTTCCTTCCAAGGAGTAAGCGTCTTTTAATTTCATAGCTGCAGTCACCATCTGCAGTGATTTTGGAGCCCAGAAAAATAAAGTCTGACACTGTTCCCACTGTTTCTCCATCTATTTCCCATGTAGTGATGGGACCAGATGCCATGATCTTCGTTTTCTGAATGTTGAGCATTAAGCCACTATAAATATCCACATATAAATATAATGCTTTTGAACTTTGATATTGGAGAAGACTCTTGAGAGCCCGTTGGACTGCAAGGAGATCCCACCAGTCCATTCTGAAGGAGATCAGCCCTGGGATTTCTTTGGAAGGAATGATGCTAAAGCTGAAACTCCAGTATTTTGGCCACCTCATGCGAAGAGTTGACTCATTGGAGAAGACTCTGATGCTGGGAGGGATTGGGGGCAGGAGGAGAAGGGGACGACAGAGGATGAGATGGCTGGATGGCATCACTGACCCGATGGATGTGAGTCTGAGTGACCTCCGGGAGTTGGTGATGGACAGGGAGGCCTGGTGTGCTGCAGTTCATGGGGTCGCAAAGAGTCGGACACGCCTGAGCGACTGATCTGATCTGATCTGATAAGTAAATAAACTCCAATACTTTGGCCACTTGATGTGAAGAACTGATTCATTGGAAAAGACCCTGATGCTGGGAAAGACTGAAGGCAGGAGGAGATGACAGAGGATGAGAGAGTTGGATGGCATTGCCTACTCGGTGGACATGAGTTTTAGCAAGCTCCAGGAACTGGTGATGGACAGGGAAGCCTGGCGTGCTGCAGTCCATGGGGTCATAAAGAGTCAGACTGAACTGAACTGAACTGATAAATATCCTTTGATACAGATATTGTATTTACCTGACACTTTCCAATCTGTAAGAATACTCATATTTGTGCCTATAAGGACATAGGCAGTGATTTTCTTTATAGCAATTCATAATAATAAATATTGAGTAAATTTAAATCTCTATCCTTGGAGACATGGTTAAATAAAATGTAGTAAATCCACATGATGGATGTTGCAACAGCAGTTAAAAAAGGATGAGGCAAATCTATCTGTATGGACATGTGTTTTCAAAATATAATGGTTGAATAATAAAGGATGTTGTAGAATAATATATGCAGTAAGATAGCATCTATGTAAAAACTGCTCTCCATCATATTTGTACAGGCAAAAACTTATTGGCAATTGCATAGAAGTCTAGAGACATTGGCTCAGATAGTAAAAATCTGCCTGAAATTTAGGAGACTCAGGTTCAATTCCTGGGTTGGGGAGATTCCCCTAGAGAAGGAATTAGCAACCCACTCCAGTATTCTTGCCTGGAGAAGTCCATGGACAGAGGGGCCTGGTGGGCTATACTACATGGGGTTGCAAAGAGTCAGACACGACCTTCACTTTTCTAGAGACATTACACACACCCTTAAAAAAGTGATTTCTGGGAAGGACAGTGCATCTGGGGTGGGAAAGAGGCCGTGAAAAGAGCCAATATAAAAAAATCTATACATCTTACTTATTGTTTAATTTTTTACCAAAACATAGTTGGATCTTACAATTAAAATGTAAAAGTTTATTTTGCTGCCCATTTGATATTTGGCAACAAATATATTTTATTACATTTCAGGGCATAACTTGGGGCCATTTAGTACAATAACGATTATGGTAGGCATTTTCAGTGGTTAGCTATATTTTCTGAAATCAGATTGTGTTTATATTTTGGATAATGGCCATATTCTTAATAATTAATTCCATGCAATTTTCACCACTTTACTTACTCACATGTGACACACTCCCTGATTTTATCCCTGGGATAGTACTAATTCCTGAGCCTTCAGCAATAGAGTCAGCCTCACAGGTTGCTACCCCATTACTTTCTCAGCAGATTATGAGGGTCCAATTTTCCACCTCCATGTAAGCATGAATTTGTGACAAATTACAGAAACCACAAGCGAAACGTAATACATGGTAGAGGACTCTCAAAACTCTGTCTTTCCTGAAACAATACAGCAGTATTGATCCAGAGCAGTTGAATCATTACCATCTCTTCTGTAAATACATCAACCAGGCAGAAATAGCTTACGAGAACGGAACCTCTTCCTGCTTCAAAGTGCGCTGACTGTAGGGTAACTAAGAATCATGGAAGACTTGAAATGGCAACAAAAGGAATTTAGGTCAAGTTTAATGATGAATTTCCCATCTGGGAGTGTTGTTAAATATTCAAAGAATTATAAAACCCTGATGAACACCTATTCTAAGGGGAAAAAAAAATGCACTTCTCTCCATCATCACTGATAGCACTTTAGCCATTCCACAGCCTTTTCTTATTTTTGGCACCTTAAAAGGTCTGAGTTTTGTTTTCTTATGAAATACTGGTAAATCAGGCTACCCTGCAGCCTCCTCTGTGGCTCGATCTCTCTTTCTGTCCTGTCTGGGCAGAACTTGGTGAGCTTGGGACCCTTTTAAATTTAGCATACTTTGCTAGTTTCAGGTGTACGGCAAAGTGACCCTGCCATAACGCCAAGTAAATCAACTATACTCCGATTTAAAATTTTAAAAAGAAAAAAAAGTTCAGCATGTTTTGTGAGCATGCCGCCACAAGTATATTTTAATTGCCTCCCAGGTGCCACATTCTGTTTGCTGCTGGAAAATACAGAAATAAATTATATGTGATCCTACAAGCAAAGAGCTTATCAAATCTGTAGAAGAATGTCAGGCACTCATCTGCCACGGGCTCTTTCACTCAGTCACTGGTTGACAAGCATGAGTGAGTGCACACACACGCCAACACTGGGCCAATACCAGGGACACAATGGCCACCACACTCGATGATGAAAATACAATAAGAAAATGAAGTTCAGTAACAGTTTAGAGCAGAGCAAAATTAGTTCACCTGTGATAGGAAATAAAGCTTCACACAAAGGACATTTGAGCTGAGTCATAGGTAGGGTTTTAAAAGGCACAGATATGGGAGGAGGGAATTTCAGCTTGAAGAAATAGCGGGAGTAAATGGAAGAGAACCATGACTGTAGAGGACAGAAGGGCCTGGTGCCCAAAGTGCACGTCAAACAGTACGTGACAAACGCAGTTGGATACAAAGTGCTGGAAACAACCCGACTCTCAACAACTCACATCCCATCATAGCCAGATTTGGTATTCAGTCGGCAGCCTTCCACTTGGAGATCCACAGCCCTATGCAACTACTAGTTCTGTCTCCCATGAAGCTGTGTGTGCGTGGACCTGAGAGAGACAGATGCACAGACAGACAAAGAGCAACAGAGGGAGACACAGAGGCAGAAACAGACAGAAAGAGAGATCGAGCCACAGAGGAGGCTGCAGGCAGTGGGGGCCATGCCTGGAAGGGCATACATTACTTCTGCCCACATTCTTGTTGCCAGAACTAAGTTACGCAGACATGGTCCCACTAAACTGGAAAGGAGACGTGCCTAGGTCATTTCTCCGTGTGCTGAGAATGTAAGTACACCAGTTTGTCACCACTTAGCATTGCCTGTGCCACAGAAATAAAATCATCTATGAAGGTAATTCATTGAAGCATTTAAGTATTTAGTGCGTCTCAGGTGCCCAAAGAAAGGCAATGCCAAAGAATGTTCAAACTACTGTACAATTGTGCTCATTTCACATGCTACCAAGGTTATGCTCAAAATCCTTCAGGCTAGGCTTCCACAGTATGTGGAACCAGAACTTCCAGATATACAAGCTGGATTTAGAAAAGGCAGAGGAACCAAAGATCAAATTGCAAACATGCACTGGATCATAGAAAAAGCAAGCAAATTTCAGAATTACATCTACTTTTGCTTCATTGACTATACTAGAGTCTTTAACTGTGTGGATCATAACACTGGAAAATTTTTAAAGAGGTGGAAATACCAGACCACCTCATCTGTCTCCTGAAAAACCTATATCCATGTCAAGAAGCAACAGTTAGAGCCTAACATGGAACAATCATCTGGCAAAACTGGGAAAGGAGTATGACAAGGCTGTATATTGCCAGCCTGCTTATTTAATTTCTATGCAGAGTATATTATGCAAAATGCTGGGCTGGATGAATTCCAAGCTGGAATTAAGATTGCCAGGAGAAATATCAATAACCTCAGTATGCAGATGATATTACACTTATGGCAAAAAGTGAAGAGGAACTAGTGAGCCTCTTGATGAAGGTGAAAGAGAAGAGTGAAAAAGCTGGCTTAAAACTCAACATTCAGAAAACTAAGATCATGGTATCTGGTCCCGTCACTTCATGGCAAATAGGGAAAAAATGAAAAAAATGGCATATTTTATTTTCTTAGGCTCCAAAATCACTGAGACAGTAACTGTAGCCATTAAATTAAGATGCTTGCTACTTGAAAGAAAAGCTATGACAAACCTAGACAGCATATTAAAAATCAGAGACATTACTTTGCCAACAAAGGTTCATCTAGTCAAAGCTACGGTTTCTCCAGTCGTCATGTACGGATGTGAAAATTGTACCATAAAGAAGGCTGAGCACTAAAGAATTGATGCTTTCAAACTGTGGTGCTGGAGAAGACTCTTGAGAGTTCCTTGGACTGCAAGGATATCAAACCAGCCAATCCTAAAGGAAATCCACCCGGAATATTAATCGGAAGGACTGATGCTCCAATACTTTGGCCACCTGATGGCAAGACCCAACTCATTGGAACTCATTTCCTGATGCTGGGAAAGAGGGCAGGAGGAGGAGAGGGTGACAGAGGATGAGATATCCGCATGGCATCACTAACTCAATGGACATGAGTTAGGGCAAACTCTGGGAGACAGGGGAGGACAGGGGGGCCTGGCGTGCTGCAGTCCATGGGGTCGCAAAGAGTCAGCCATGACCGAGTGACTGAACAACAATGACAACAAGGTAGAACAATGGCAACGCATCTACCTGTCCATACAGAAGATTCAGGAGACTCGTGTTCCATCTCTGGGTCCGGAAGGTCCCATAGAGTAGGAGATGGCAACCCACTCCAGTATTTTTTGCCTGGAAAATTCCATGGACAGAAGAGCCTGGCAGGTTACAGTCCATGTGGTCACAAAAAGTTGGAAATGACTGAGTGACTGAGTATACACACATATAGTATTTAAGTATTAATTCATAGATCATAATCACCATCATGTATATTGCAAACAAGTGTTGAGAAATTGTTTTTCAAGGTGATGTGCTAGACTCTGAACATGCAAGAAGTGACAATATACTGAAGGAGCTTACAAACAAGAAAGGCATCAGGACTTGTACATAATGAGAGAAGTAACACAGAATAACCTACAGTAAGTGCCAAGAGACAGAGCAACAGTAATTACGGCTTTACTTTATGACTCATACAACATTACTACAAAAAGAGAAGCAGATATAATGTTCTCCAGATTTTCATACAGCTCTAACGTAGGCTTATAGTGTTCTCCAAATGCACAGTACTGCGTTTTAAAATTCAGAGCTTCAAAAAGGAAAACTGAAAACCTTATGTAGAGAGCAATATTTGCTCTCTGAGGGGAGATGCAATTCATACAGCTGTCACAGTGATTTATTCAGGAAGGCTTCTGAAGGAAGTTAATTGATTTTCTGACAAGTAAAACTAAAGAAGTAAATAAAACTTTTGACATTTTTATTGGGATCATTTACATTCATCATGTAGAGGTGGTCGATCATAATAATTAGAATACTAGCGTTGAGGTTAGAACCAAATCATTTTAAGTCCCAGCCCATCATTTATTAGCTTTGAGCAAGTTATTTAACTTCTCTTGAGCTCAGTTTCCCCATTTGTTAAAAAACAAACAAACAAAGATAATAGTAATGATACTGTTGCCTTGGGCTCTCCTGAAGATTACATAGTTAATGCATTGTTGTACTTTGTCCAATACCTGGCACGTGCTAAATATTTTTTAAATGAATTTTTACAATGATGTTAACATCAGGGTTTTGGGAGATTACTTAACAACATGATATGTTGCACAAAGATACAATTTAAAATAAAAATGAATACAATACTCAATTTTGATTTTAAAAATGTTAAATGGACTCACACAGGCAGACAGGGAGGAAATGCACTACAGTGTTAATGTTAGTGCCCTGAAGTGTACAGTTATGCATCTTTTCCACATAATTCTGAATTTTCAGATGTTTTTAGAGTAAACATTTATTTCATACATACTTTGATACCTCAAAAATTCCTTTCATGTCTTTATATGCACACACAACTGCTTTATTAACATGATGTGATTCTTTTGTTATTTTTTCATGAAATCAAGAAAAATTCCAGAGGAAATTCTTTGCTTTACTCTTATGTTAGAATTATCAGCCAGTAACATTAAAGTTTAACCTGCTGAGAAGCAAACAGTCCCTGCTCTTAGATTTTTTTCTCTCTCAGTCAACAGTAAAAAGCAAAGATATCTTTTCAAATCCTTGTTTTTTCCCTTCTTTCTCTAACATGTACCTGGATCCCAAATCATTTGGACTAATTTCAAATGATTTCTAAGATAAAATTTCACTGAATGGTTGAACGTGACAATCAGAGACACAGAACTCTAGAACTCCAAGCCATTTCAGACTTTCTTTAAAGCTGGAACTAAAATATACTGAATGTTTAATATGCTGTAGTTTATGAATTTAGATGTAAATAGAATTTTTGGAAAAAAGTTCATTTTTATTCCCACGTAAGATGCCTTTCTCTCTTGCATGAACATTTCTTCAGTCAAGTTAGCCCATGGGTAAAGAAAATTATTTTAACGGGGACTCAGTTTGGATATAGGAAAATTGTGCTTGGCACTTCTCTTAAATTGCTCTCTTCACATTAGACTGATTTGATTTCCGATCAGATAGAACTGAGTTCACGAGGGATGGCTATGTATATTACATTACCATGCCTGTATGTGGCCAGAACAGTAAGTGCAAAAGAACTCTGGCCTTCGGGAATGGAAGAGCCACTGTCCAAAATGATGGATGAGTTTGCTGCTGCAATAACAGAGAATGTTTGGGCCAAGGGCTTTCCCACCTGTCTAACCCCCTGGCAATGACTTCAACCTCTGGGCCAGTTCACTTGCAATCCTCCCAGTAGGAAGGCATTTTTTTCTGTTTTGTTATTCTTGTTAGGTGATGACTGTTCATTTTCCTCTTAGATAAGAAAACAAAACAGGGACTTCCCTGGCGGTCCAGTGGATAAGACTGTGCCTTCCAATGCAGGGGTGCCGGTTTGATTCCTAGTCAGGGAGTCAAGTTCCCACATGCCTCATGGCCAAAAAATCAAAACACAAAACAGAAGCAACAGTGTAACAAATTCAATAAAGACATTAAAAGTTCTCCACAAAATTAAAAAAAAAATTTTTTTAAAAGAAAAAATAATTTGCAAAACCCAACATACCCTTTTTCTGGCCTTCTGTGGCTTTTCCGATTGTCCAGTTGGATTTTTTAATGCTTTTGGTCACCTCCCTACTCATTATCTTATTTCCTTTTTATTTCACATGTTAAAGAGGAAAAGGAAGAACAAATTCCAGGTGAGTAGGTATGAGCCCAGTCTTACTCAAGCCACAGATGCTGTTTTGCACACAGATGATTTGCACACAGATTCCTCATAGTCTTTAAGTTATACTTCTTGCTCAGCCAACTGCTTTGAATAACAGGGTGAAACCGATTTTTGCAGCCCTTTCTCATGGTGGCTCAGTGGTAAAGAATCTGCCTGCATTGCAGGAGACCATCTGCAATGCAGGAGACTCAGGTTCAATCCCAGGGTTGGGAAGATGCCCTGGGGAAGGAAATGGCAACCCACTCCAGTGTTCTCGCCTGGGAAATCCTAGGGGCAAAGAGGCCTGACGGGCTACCGTCCATAGTTTTGCAAGACCTGGACACAACTTAGCAACTAAACCACTGAACCAACACCCTGCTTTGGTCTCAGCCAACTGCCTTGAATAATGGGGTGAAACCAATCTTTGCAGCTCTTCCTCATGTTAGTGTATATCTTTGCTTGACTGCTATTTCCAAAAACAATCAGTTGCTTTTCCATAATCCAAAAGATGAAACCAACTGGAGAAGGAAGGAGAAACCAGTGTGGCAAAAGCTGTGTTGTAAAAATATCAGCCTCATTCTTTGTCCAAACGCCCGAAGAGACTTTGTGTTCTATCGTTTCTCAGCACCCTTTGTCAACAACACATCAAATAATCCCATGATTCTTGGGAAGGGACTGTGGGAGCCTGGGAAGCATGATCTCCCATCTTATGTGTGGATTCCTTCTGAAAAGGTCGGCAATAAGTCAGAGGGCCTCTTTGTCCGTCTATCCAGATGCAAAGAACTGTACCTGTTAAAAGGAGCTGCGTTCCAGGCACCTCAAACTCTAGAAATATCTTGCTCTTGCTGAGTCTAAATGTGCTGGCCTGTAACTTGCCTTTGCTGGCCCAAATCTGCCCTCTGGAGCCCCTTGAAATAAATCTTCTTCCTCTTTCATCTTGCAAGTTCTTCCTAAATTTTTCCTGTGAATTAAATAGAAACTAGTACCACCTGTGAGCTCCACATCCAATCCTTTTAAATCCAGACTGGAAAATAGGAAGCTCTTACTCAACCTTAAGATCATAAATGGGTAAGATAAACAAGGTACCAAGTGTGAAAGTGTGTTAGTCCCTCACTCCTGCCCGACTTTTCGCGACCCCATGGAGGTGTAACTTGGTTCCCTAAATTTTCAGGTGAATCATCTAAGACCCAGAGATTTTGGTTGAGGCTGGGGTCAAAGAACTCTGGTCATTGTAATTCTGGTGGTAGGACTGTGGGAGAGCAGTATTGTCTTGCTCCTTCTCAGAAGATAAAACACTGTGATGTGACAGTTACAAATGGTTTTCCAACAAATTTTGTTATTCTGCAGTTTTCTGCAACTATTTTACATCAAGTTGACTTCTAGTAATGTGGGTAGGTTGGTGCTCAGTCACTTTAGTCCTGTCTGACCCTCTGTGACCCCATAGACCATAGTCTGCCAGGCTCCTCTGTCCATGGGATTTCCCGGGGAAGAATACTGGAGTGGATTGCCATGCCCTCCTCCAGGGGTTCTTCCTGACCCAGGGATTGAACCTGAGACTCCTGCACCTCCTGCACTGCAGACGAATTCTTCATCACTGAGCCACCAGGGAAGCCATGTATTAGGACCTAATCTTAATTACTAATTTAGTCTAAATTTAAAAAAAAGTTTTAACCCCACCTGAGAGCTCCAAAATTATCATCAAGGAAAAATAAAAACCACTTTAAAATTCACCTTCCATCTTCCCCAGAATATCTAATCTTTGGGAACTGCATATATACACATAAGTGCACACATGAGCACGTGTGCACACGCATGCACGCACACACACACACAATGAATCTACATCTCCATTTTTCCTAGAGTTGACATTCAGATAAACTCAAGATCACCATTAACAACAGGTAGATGTAATCAAGATGCTTACCCAGGGGGTTGACATTTGACTGTACCTAACAAAGCAGAACATAAATACAACAAGTAATCTAGGCACAATACAAGATGGGGCACATACGGCTGCATGTTTAACACAGCCATGAACAGCTTTCCGGTATGGAAACAGTGTGGTAATTGTGACTTCTATATTTAAAACAACTGGACTTAAACTGCGACACCCAATTATTTAAAATAATATTAAAGGGAAGGAACAAGAGGGCCTTTCATATGTTAATACTACTTCTCACATACCTGATTACAGTGTTAATAACAGCAGGGAGGCACAATCCATAAAATCCATGAGGACAAACTGTGGCTACAAATAGAAATATGCTTTGCTCTGAAACTGCATATCGTCCCCTTCTCTTTAAAAAAATATATAGAAGAATATAACGGTGAAAATTGCATCACTCAGAGAAAACCACTATTATCATTTTGGTATACTTACACAGTGTTTTTCCTGTACACATACGTGAACATATGATTTACCTAACCTAAGATCTATTCAAAATGCGTTTTAACTTAACATTATATTGTATTTCCAGATCATTAAATTTATCTTCAAAATCATGTATTTTTCTACATACTAAATGTTCTACTTTTTATATGACACATTTTCTGTTGTTAGAACTTCTTTTTTACTCTTTATTTTCCTGCCATGAAAATAAGGTCACTTTCCCAATCCATATCTATTTGATGCTGAAAACAAACAATAGATAAAAAAAAAAATCAGACTTGAGATTCTGTGTCTTTTTTTCAAAAGTGCTTCTTGAAAAAGAATTACATAGTAGCACTACAAAAAAAAAAAAATGATAAAATAAACTAGGAGACATGTGTCACTTACTGTTCCGGTGAAAGACTGATCCCCAAAAATGACAGGATCACAAGCAAAAGATGATAAAGAGCAACACAGCAGAAATGAAGAGAAAAGGGATGCAGAAACAATGCTCACACAATTACAGAGATGGAGAGGAAGCAGGGAAATGACCCAGAGGGTGGAGGATGACACAGTTTCCAGCAGGGCAGAAAACACAAGGTTATTTTACATCCTCAGCAAATTTTTTGAACTATACGGAAGGTGAAGGGGCTGATGCTGGTGAGAACAGCAAACTGTTTGTACACAGAAGAACTTCTGCCATAAAGAATGTTCTTGATAATGCTCCTGGGATTACAAAAAATTCACCTGTCACCATGCTGACAAACAAAACAGGATGCATTTAGAGACAGATGATCCATGGATTTGCCGTAATGGAACAATAGCCAATAGCTTAAGCGGCAGTGCGTTGTGATCAGTGTTTGTCATTATTTTATTCAATACTTTGCAATATAGAAACATATCAAGTCACTTACATGTAAGAAATGGGTGCATATGTTCATTCAACAAAAACTCTGAACACCTCCCCACGTACAGCTCTAGGCTGCATATTGAGGCTGAGTCCCACTGTCAAGTTCCCACAAGGAGAGAGATTAGACACATGAACTCTCATGACAGTCTGTACCTATCCTCCCTGGTACTGGTTTCAGTTTGAACGACATATTTCATTTTTGGTATCTGTGATTATTTGATTAATGTCTGTCATCTCACTAGACCATAATTACAACAAGGGCAGGACTTTTATCTGTTTTGCTCACCACTGTTTTCCTAGCATAGTGCCTGGCACATAACAGATGTTCAATGAATATTTGTTGGGAAAAAATGAACAAGTACTTTCAAGAGTTAGTGATAAGTGTTATAGGAGGTATATAGATAAAGACCACTAAATTCTCAGGACAGGGTGATTAGTTCCAGATAAAAGCTAAAAGTTTTCAAAGAAGGGATGGTTTTGAAAGTCAGGACATGGAATTAAACAATATAATCACATAGGTAAGAAGGAATAGGACATAAACAAGTAAAGTATAAACAATTAGAAGGGAGGAAAGTAGGTAAATAAAAGTATTGCAAAGATTGATGGTAGATGGTGGCTGCCAGTGGGATACGGAGGGCCAGGAGAAGCAAAGAGTTTGAAGATGAAACCAGGGGACTAGGAGGATGGAATTGATAGATAAATGCAAAGAGATGGTGGATGAGGTCACGGAGGGCACAGGACCTCAGATTCAAATGTACTGCGGTCACTCCGAAGGGGAGGTCAAGCAAGCTGCTGGCAATATGGGTTGGGAGGTTTATGCAAAGACCAGCTCTTGAGACACCTTCACAGAGATTGTGCTTGCAGTCATCAAAATGGATGAGGCTGTCCAGGGAAAGATGTAGAGAAAAGCAGAGAACCAGGACAGGTGCTTGAGAAAGATTGAGATTTTTGGTAGCGTTATTTTTTACATAGTTCAGGAAGAGAGAGAGTCCCATAAAACCCATATATAGGGGGAGGAGCTAAGATGGCGGACGAGTAAGACGGGGAGAATACTTTCTCCTCTACAAATCCATTAAAAGAACATTTGAATGCTGAATAAACTCGATAAAACAACTTCTGAATGCTGGCAGAGGACATCAGGCACTTAGAAAGACAGCTCATTGTCTTCAAAACGAGAAAACGAGCCCTGCGGTAACTCCTTTTGCGGAGAACTGGCGCGGACACCAGCATTTGCTATTGGCAAGTGGGGGCTGGGCTAGGAGAAGCGGCGAGGCCTGCATTGCTTTGAGAAAGGATTTGGCCTGGCTATCTCGGGCGCTATCTGAGCGAAATAACCAAACTGTCGGTTATCTACTACATCAAAAGCCAGCCCTAACTTAAGACACCACCAGGACTACCTACGGAACAAAGGGCTGCACAGAGTTGGCCGGCTGCAGGCCGTCCCACTCCGGTGACAGGCAGCCAGGGCCAGAGGCGGGCAATTATAGCCCTAGAGAGACACTGTCTAACGGAACTGTGAGTAGGTTTCTGTGCTGACTCACGCTTCTTGGGGCTCTGGATGGTCAACATCTGCCTGAGAAAGTGCGCTGTTTGTATACCCAGAAAACGGAGCGGCGGAGAGGCAATAAGTCGCAGCACCTGCGCTCGCTGAACATTTCATCACCTGCGCTACTCGGATCTGGGACGGGCATAAAACGCAGACTCAACCAAGTCTGTGCTTCTGAGGATTATCCGAGTGCCTGAACCTGGCCGGTTTAGATTTGGGTGTTCATCTCCGCCCCCTCTGTAACAAGGCAGAGATCAGATATTGAAAAGACCTGTAAACCGCCTCAATAAAGAGAATTCAACAAACTACCAGAATATAGTAAGGACACTCTAAATTTGGCAATTTTAACAAAATGAAGAGACAAAAGAATACCCAGCAGCTAAAGGAACAGGATAGATGCCTACCAAACCAAACCAAAGAGGAAGAGATAGGGAATCTACCTGATAAAGAATTCCGAATAATGATAGCGAAATTAATTCAAAATCTCGAAATCAAAATAGAATCACAGTTAAAGAGTCTGGAGACAAGGATTGAGAAGATGCAAGAAAGGTTTAACAAGGATCTAGAAGAAATAAAGAGTCAACACATAATAAATAATGCAATAAATGAGATCCAAAACACCCTGGAGGCAACAAATAGTAGAATAACAGAGGCAGAAGATAGGATTAGTGAACTAGAAGATAGAATCCTAGAAATAAATGAATCAGACGAGAAAAAAGAAAAACGTATCAAAAGAAATGAGGACAATTTCAGAAACCTCCAGGATAACATCAAACGCTACAACATTCGAATCATAGGAGTTCCAGAAGAAGAAGATAAAAAGAAAAATCATGAGGAAATACTTGAGGAGATAATAGTTGAAAACTTCCCTAAAATGGAGAAGGAAATTACCACTCAAGTTCAAGAAATCCAGAGAGTCCCTAACAGGATAAACCCAAGGCGAAACACCCCAAGACACATATTAATCAAATTAACAAAGATTAAATATAAAGAACAAATATTAAAAGCAGCAAGGGAAAAACATCAAATAACTCACAAGGGAATTCCCATAAGGATAACAGCTGATCTTTCAATAGAAACTCTCCAAGCCAGGAGGGAATGGCAAGACGTAATTAAAGTGATGAAGGAAAATAACTTACAGCCTAGATTATTGTATCCAGCAAGGATCTCATTCAAATATGAAGGAGAAATCAAAAGCTTCACAGATAAGCAAAAGTTGAGAGAATTTTGCACCACTAAACCATTTCTCCAACAAAAACTAAAGGACATTCTCTAGAGCAATACAATAATAGTGGGAGACTTTAATACCCCACTCATATAATCTGGCTGTAATAGACAAAGTAAAGAGCAAAACATATTTACTTATGAGCCTCAAAAAATTCAGTTCACTCAGGAGAGTTTAAAAAAAAAAAAAAAAAAGACTTATTTGTTCACTCTGTGGAGGTTTATTGACTATTTTGTGGGTTTGGTACCACTTTGGGTAGTAGGGAGGAAGAGGTGACAAATGTGATCCTGTCCTAAATAATATATTGTGGTAAAGATAGACTTACCAATACAAAATACCAAGATGTGCCTAAAGATGAGGACACCCAAACCGGACTTTTTGTTTCCTGAACTTTTCATTCCGAGAACAAACCTCCTAATATAAGATGAATTCACCATGATTTTTTTAAGTGTTCTTTGTGATTAAAAACAGAAAGCCATTGGTTAAGAAATTATATATACTCCTCCCCACCATCACTCCCCTTCTTTCTTCCCATTTCCCTCCCACCCTCATTGATCCTTTCCTTTGTCCATTTTCCCCTGCAAAAAATAAAATAAAATAAAGATAAAAAAAAAACATATATATATATATATATATATATGCATCTTTGTCTCCCGCTGCCCTTTTAGAAAAGCCCAAGGAACACCCTAGTATCCAGTATGGAGCCCTAGCCCAAGGACACAATGCAGCTCTAACTCCACTGAATGGACACAAAAGTGAGCCGTGCCACTTCTGTGGGCCGGCATTCTGCGCAAGAAGAACGTGTACCATCAGACTCATGATTCTTCCCCTTTTAAATGCCAAACGGAGTTTATATAAAAAGGATATGTCAATTTGATTACCCTTGGGCATTAAGACAGGGATGCCCAAGCAAAGTTTCCCAATATAGCATGGCACTGGAAAACTATTCCAGAATCACAAACTGTATCTGCTGAGCTCCTCTTGGTACTGCCTTAAATAACATCATCGAGGTGTTATATGACAGTAGTTTGGTCCCCACAGAAAACCGTGCCTGTAAATACAACTCAACTCATCTCCGTCCCATAGGATCAGGAGTGTCATACTCAAACACAAGGAGGGGCAGAACAGTTACTCAACATGTTACTTTTCCAATATTGGGTAGCCGCATTTTTAAGTCACAGGCCTCTGAAGATTATTAAGTTGTTGGACCAGGAGAAGGACCGAATAGAAAGTAGCTAGCCCTACTGTTACAGAAGCGGCGGTGGGGGGGATGGGGGGGTGGGGGGGGGGGGGGTGGTGCTGGCGAGGGAGGAATCTGTGTCCAACTTTCTGCAGAAACTTTCAACCTAAGTTCCATCCCTTCTTCTGACAAACGCTACTTGGATAGGTCTAGTCCGCAGGCCATGTGAGTTAAAAGATCTGGAGAGTGCGAGCAGCGGCACCTGGGACTGAACCCCTCTTATCTCCGGTTTTGCCAGATACCCAATGGGGACCTTTCGGTGGCAGAAGGTGGTTGCCAGGATCAAATGAGAAAAGACGCGCTGAAACGTCACGCTGCTGTCACCCAGGTACGGCGTTGCTGCGCTCCAGGTGTGCTCGCCTCGGCCTGGCCTCCCCACGGAGGACGGGCCGCGCCGGGAGACACCGACGAGAAGAGGCAGGAAGGTCACCCCGATCTCCGGGCCAGGCGGCGCGGCAGAGCCTCACTTCCCCGGCGCGTTCGGGCGGGGCGTTCCCAGGGGACCGGGCCGAGAGGCGGCACTCCCCGGGCTCCGCTCTGCGCCCGCCTCCGCCCTCCCGGCCCGGAGGCGCCGCCGACCCGGGTCCCCAGGCCGCCGGAGCTCGCGCGCCGCCCGGAGAGGTGAGGGCGGGTCGGGGAGACGGGGACAGAGGTGGGGGCGGGGAGCCGCGGCGAGCGTCCGGAGGCCCGCGAGCCCCTGGAAGCCCGCACCCGTGCCGCGGCGTGGGGAAGCGCTGGCGGAGCGACGGCCCCCGGGCTCTGCCCCAGGCCTCCGGGGGCCGCGCGGCAACTTCTTTTTGGAAGCCCCGGGGGGCGCGCGCGCGCGCCATCCCACTCGGCCACGCGCGTCCCCGGAGCCCGGCTCCCGCGCGCCCTCCGTCTATTTTTTTCTCCCCCATCACGTTCATTCTCACACTCTAAAGTAGGTCACCGGTGGAAGTTACACCCGGCGCAGCCCCTGGCTTTGATGCAAAGGCAGCTTTTCCGCCTCGGCTCCGGGGAGGGGCGGGGGGTGCGGGAATGCAATGCAACTATTCAGTTTCGTAGTGCTGCCAGCCCCCATACCTCGCGGCCAGGACCAGCGACCGTGGCGTTGACCGTGGTCCTCAGAGCGGGGAGGCGGGGAGCCTCCCTTGCACCCTAGTTGGGCCGGCCCCGCGCCTGCCCTCCCGCCTGGATCCGGAGGAGGGGGCGCGACAGGTCGCCTCTCGCGCTCTAGGGCGCCCGTGTCCCGGGTCTGACCGCCTGGGGTGAGTGCCTGCCCTTCCGCTGTCATTCCAGTCGCCGAGGATGACCTGCTTACCTTGAAAACTTAGACGTGATCCGAAGAGCAAAGCCTGGCGTGCAGGAAGGGACTGCAGGGATGGGCTTCGGATGTGACAGCGGATAAATCAGAACCCGGAGCTGCAGGAGACCTGTTTGCTATCTAAAGGTGAAAATTAATTTGTGTTTTTCTGAAGTACACGTGTATCTTTCCCTTGGAAGCTATCACTTGGGAATTGATTTTTAACTAGCTGGAGGCAACAAACGAACATAATTTGAGGCCATAAAGTTTGTCAGGGAATTTTTAGTTGATCTGGGAAAACTTATTGAAATAGTCCAAGCTGATGTCAAAAATACAGTTTAAGGAAGAATATCAACACAGGATTGGCAGAATTTGTGTAGAATTTGCTCTAAGTGTTCTTACATATTATCTGAGTTCTTCGTGATAAACGTTCTAAGTGTGCGATGCATAGAAAGAGGATATAGTTCGAACAACTACTGCACAGGTAAAGCTTTATACTGGCATGTCTGCATGCATTTAAATGGACACGGAATATTTCCTGTGGGCGAAAAGCTAGAACGCAGCTATGTCATTTGAGTTTAAGGTTACTGGCAATAATACAGGTTAACAGTTGGCTTTTAACTCCTTGTTTAAGGAGCTCAAGTACTATTATTCATGTGACTCATTAGCACAGAGAATCCTTGACATTTCTGACTGATGAACGATTAATCTGTCTTGAAGTTTAGGAAGGAACAATTGTAGGTTTTTCTGTCCTGATGCCCGGCTGGAAACGCAGTATGAAGGTGTCTCCAGGGATGGTGAGGGCTGCTCTAGGGTAGCTCAGAGGGAAAGATCATTTGAAGAGAATGAAAGCAACTCCCTGGTGGCCCCTGATTGCCCATAACTTCTTTTAAAGTGGACCTTGACAGGTTGGAAAGGATCTCCTCACCAAGGAAACTGCTCCAGAGAACTGCTTTCTTAATGCATTCAGTCAGGTTTGAGAGGCGGGCTCTCTATCGACTCTTCTCTTAGTTCAAAAGAAATCCTTTTTCTAGGAAGATTCAATTAATGAAATGATGTTCTTTGGAAATACTTTGTCCCTGTGTGTGTCTGTCTTCGTATAGCAAAAGCATCAAGGTTTTAATAAGATTTTACTTACTGGAGGGATGGGAAATGAAAAATGCTATGTCCTCATGGTTAACTCTGCCTTAAAGCAAAGGGGCAGTGGTGGTGGTGGGGGTTGCTTTCCCAATATATCTTAACCCTCTGTGTACGTATATCTTCTAAAGCCAAATCCTAAGGGGGATTAACAGGACTGTAAAGAAGGTATTAATACTTTCAGTATTTCTGATAGGTGGATACGGGGATATTTATATGCATTCTACTTGTAAAAAATTCATATGCGCCTTTAGAGAACGTGTGTCCGAAGTCTGAGACACGTTATGACGGACAATTATCAGCACTACCTTGAGGAAGGCAGAGGGCCAGACAAGCTTGGTAATAAACAGGACCTCCGTGCTGAGGAAGAAATGCAACTAAATCCTGTGATTACTGCATGTTGATGTTCCGATTCGTATTTTAAATGGGAACTGAATCAGCTCTCACTTGATTTAGCCCTTCTATGAAGTATCGTTGCGATTAAGCTGTCAGCACTTGCCTGTGCAGTCTTATGCTTTTAAGCGTAGATAAATTAGGATGCGTTCTGAGGAGAGTGGCAGGAAAGCATGAAGACTGTGTGGTGATTTACTTAAGGACAGACAGAGGAACTAAATATGGAGGCTGATTCTGGTGCAGCTTGGTTGGTGGTCAGGCTGGAAGTGCGGGGGTGCTAACTGACCCACCGAACATCCCTTCACCTGTGTGATTCTCTTCTCTTGATGTCATCAGACGGCCTGAATCTCTAGCTAAGAGGTGTCCAAGAGGAGTTGCACCATTCACTTTGGGTACTCACTTTCCAAACAGAGAAACACTTGGAGTTTGAGCTCCATCACCTGGACTGAACTGCCACATTTCCTCCTCTGTGAAATGGGAATAATATTTCGTAACCAAGGTGGTGCGTGCATGCATGCTAAGTCACTTCAGTGGTGTCTGCCTCTTTGCAACCCTATTGACCGTAACCCATCAAGCTCCTCTGTCTGTGGGATTCTCCAGGCAAGAATACTGGAGTGGGTTGCCATGCCCTCTCCTGGGGATCTTCCTGACCCAGGGATCAAACCTGCATCTCTTATGTCTCCTGCAATGGCAGGTGGGTTCTTTACCACTAGCGCCAGCTGGGAAGCCCAACTAAGGTGGTAATCGGGAGCAAATGGAATAACTGGTGCAAAATGCACATTGTGAGCTGTCTTACAAGAAAGAGAAATATGGCTTAAATCTCATCTCCTAGGGCTGCAGAGGGGTTGCTGTGTAATTGATGGTAGAACTGAGTATTTGGGTGACTCATTCTCCTGTCCCGGTTAACTTATTATACTTTTGTACAATACACTACAGGGTACAACAGACTCCTAGTAATCAGTGTTTGGAGGGGAATTAGAGGCTTATACTGTCAAGCCTGTATCTCCTCCCCCATGGACAGACCACTGGCTTATCTAGCTGAACGAAGTTATGTGTGGTGGTTCTGAGAGGGAATGATGAGATAGCAGGGGGAGTAAGGAGATGAAATTCTAAAATCAAATTTAAATCTTTTATAAACTAGCTTCTGTTAATGCCATTAAAGTGTGGTTCTCATAAAATGATAAGAGTCCACAGTTTTCCCCTGGGCAGGTACATATTTAGAAATGGAGTAGTTGGGGCTGAAGCAGCAATATGACTCATGCAGGGTTTTATTCGTTGAGCATCCCTAAGTCACCTGAGATACCATGCTAAAGCCTTCAGGATGCAAAAAAAGCAGATGTAACCCCTCCTGGAAGCATGGCTGCTGGTACTACACAGGTACACCTATCATTATACCTGTGCTGAGTGCTATGCAGGAGACACGTCAAGGGAGGAGACGGGAAATTTGACCTGTGGAGGGAGGAAAGTCAGGAATGTGTGCTTTAGGAAGTCATATTGGGGTTGGGAAGGATTAAAGCCCAGTGAACAACACCAGCAGAGACTCTGTGTGCTTCCTGTGGGCAGGTTTCCTGATGAGGAGAGAGTGAGCAGCAGAGAGAACAGGTATCTTTGCCGAGGTGGGGAGTGGTGTGGGAGCGGGGCTTGAACAGCAGGCTGGGCTGGGAGACACGGCTTGCTTTTCTTTTACATTAAGAATTACATCTCCATAGAATCTTAATTGTTTTGTGTAAACAGCTTAGGATTTGTTTTTCTTACAGATTACTCTACTGAATTATAAAAAACATACTGACAATCTTTTTTTTTAAGCTGCCCAGAGCCTAAGCCAATAGGTACCATAATTGACTAGTTTGTCAACTCTTTGCATTATTAACTGTCTGACTTTAAAGCCATCTGGATTCATTTCCTTTTTAAAAATCTAATAGATTTTTGTTTAGAATACATATTTTGTATATTTCCAGCTGCATGCGTGTGTGCTCAGTCATGTCCAATGCTGCAATTCCATGGACTATACTTTCCAGCTACTAGATTTCTTTTTATCTGTCTATCCATTAAGAGAAAAAACAATGGCAATCCACTCCAGTACTATTGCCTGGAAAATCCCATGGACAGAGGCGCCTGATAGGTTACAGTCTATGGGGTAGCAAGGAGTCGGACATGACTGAGCGACTTCACTTTCACTTCACTTTCACAGATGGACTTGCCAGGTGGCGCTAGTGGTAAAGAAGCGGCCTGCCAGTGCAGGAGATTTGAGACTTGGGTTCTATCCCCGGATCTGGAAGATTCCCTGGAAGAGGGCACAGTAACCCACTCCAGTATTCTTGCCTGGAGAATATATGGACAGAGGAGCCCAGCGGGCTTCAGTCCATGGTGTCACAAAGAGTTGGACACGACTGAAGCGACTTAGCATACACACGTGTATAGGATAGCTGGAAATAAACAAAATATATGTATTTGTCCAGTTTGAATCTATCTATTCAAGAGCTGATGGATTCGCTTGATTTTCTCCTGTGGAAAGTGCCCCTACATCTGCTTTTGAGACCCCCTGAGCCCAGCTCTGTGACACGAACAGGTCCAACGGGGCAGTGCCACCCAGGCCAGGTCACGTGAGGAAGCTGGCAGAGAACTGTTGTCACCAGTGCCAGTTTTATTTGGTTTTTTATTTCCTCTTCTCTTCTCTCTTCCCTTCTTTTTCCTTCCTCTCTCCCCTCTTGTTATTTTTCCTTTCATGTTTTTCTTTTTTCTTTTTTTCTCCAAATGTCTCACGACTATTTCTAAGCCTTTATGCTGTGGCCTCATCCTTGGGCCCTAAGAGTGGTGCCCTGATTTGGGGAGTTCTTGGTGACAGGGCCTGTGACTTCTCCCTGGTCCTTAAGGAGTCACTGTGGAGGTCACAACCATTTTCCCTTTCGTGGTTCTCTCCAGGCTTTACCTGCTGTGCTGGGCACTGAAGGCTGTCATCTTTTCTTTCCTTTCTCTTGCTTTAATGTCATGGTGCAGGTAAGAGAAACTATCCCAGCTATTTTAAGCAGAAAGGGGTTTCATATGGGAAGTAGGTGTTCACAGGAAAGCTGGAAGGAAAGGCTGCTGCTTAGAAAGGAGAGGCTGCAGGCTGGGCTGGAGGGGTGAGCCCCAGATAGCTCCACGGAACTGGCGTCCTAGGGTTGCTGCCGTCATCGCCCAAGTCTGGAGGCTGGGAATCGGAGCCGCTGCCTGAGCTGCTGACATCAGAGCTCACTGTCTGAGCTGTGTTCAGTGATCAGAGAAGCTGCTTCAAAGCGCCACTCCACGCAGGAAGCTAGTAACAGAACCTGGTTACCAAGGACAGAAACAAGCCAGCGAATATCTTCCTTAGACACCCTCTACCTCGCTTCTCATCCAGGTCCTCTCACTTGGCAGAACCTAAGCTGTGCCCAAAACCCTAGCTGCAAGGGACTCTGGGAAATGTAGCTGATGGTTCTCCAGCCTAGAGACAGAGAAAGGCACACCTGGAGGAGACCAGAATGGATGCTGTGCAACACTCCATTTCCAAAGCTTTCTGGAAACAGATTTCATCACAGACTTAGCTAGAATATTTCATTCAAAGCAGAGAGATGATATATTGTAAGAATCAAAAAAGGATCCAGTTGCTAACCAATTTGCATTTCAAGCAGATGGATGTTATAGTCATTACAGATGAAATTCCTAGAAAAAGCATCAAGCAAATAAATCACTAAAACTCCTAAGGACCTACCCCTTCCTGTGGTGGTTCTATCTGAATATGAAATAATCTTCTTTTGTTTCTGTTTTGTAATTGAGGTAAAAATCAAGAAAATGATTTTTAAAAGCTCCTCCCCACCCAAGTTCCAGAAAGCCTATCTACTTAATGAATAGCAATACAAAGGAGGAACTAGAGTCTGATCAGGGATATAATAGCTTCTGGAAGGCTGTTTCTTTCTTTAAATGAATTATCTGTGTGGCTGTGTTTCTACTGAATCTTTCTTTGCTCTGGAACTTTAATTTTTTTTTTTTTCCTTAGAGGATTAAATAGAGAAATGTCCTATTAATTGGAGATTAAAATAAGAGTATGCTTGAATTCATTCTAATTACTTATTTCATACTCTAAGGCTTGTCAAATTTTTTTTTGAGTTATTAAAGTAAATATGATCGAAAGTGAAAGTCACTCAGTCATGTCCAACTCTTTGTGACCCCATGAACTCTATACAGTCCATGGAATTCTCCAGGCAAGAATATTGGAGTGGGTAGCCTTTCCCTTCTTCAGGGAATCTTCCCAACCCAGGGATCGAACCCAAATCTCCCCCATTGCTGGAAGATTCTTTACCAGCTGAGCCACAAGGGAAGCCCAAGAATACTGGAGTGGGTAGCCTATCCCGTCTCCAACAGATCTTCTGAACCCAGGAATTGAACTGGGGCCTCCTGCATTGCAGGCAGATTCTTTATCAACTGAGCTATCAGGGAAACCCTGATTTGAATATCAAATATGATTCGGTCTTTACAATTCCTAAGTAACACATTATCATTTATTTGTACTCAGAAATTATATTAGCACATCTAGGAATTAAGTCTTGATTATTGAATGAAATCATTTTATATTTGCTTCTGATATTTGAACCTTAAAATTAGAGAAGAGTAGCTGAGGGAGATGGAGTTACTTGGTGAATTTGTTAGTCTAATACATATATAATTTCTAATTGATTTTCATGTCTCAAAAGGTGAGAGTTCATTCAGAGATCTGCTCTGGTAGGTAATGAAAGAATTTACATGCAGAATTGTAAATGCTGCCTGGGATAAACCACACTATCGTATTATAGGTCCAGTGGTGACAGCAAGAGTTTAGCCACTCGGCCCATGTCACCATAAATAAACACATCAAAATAAAAACAGTACTCTTTCTCTGTAAATGCAGCTTCAGGACAAATGCATTCTCTTCCACAGTGACCCCCATCTAAGCCCATTTACAGTATATTCTCAGGAAGGAAATGGTTGAATCTAACCTTAATCGGATTCACTGTGAGGAATAGTAAGTGGTATTCACCTTTGTATGTTACAGTAACACACAAATGACCTAATTCCAGCTTTTCCCCACCCTCCTTTTTTTTTCTCTCATTCCTATTTGAGTAAATATTCAAGAGAAAAACTTGGCTTTTTCCTCCCTCTGGGCTATAAGCATGATGAGTTCTTGTCTTCAGCTATGTGGAGCTTAAAGATTAAGTTGTAGGATACAACTCTGTGGGTTTTTTTTTTTTTTTTTTTTAAGATTGAAAATCAGAATGGTCTTTTGATTTTCCAAGTGTATTATAGAGCAGAAGAACATACAAATCTTAAATCACTGGTTAGATCACTGATGTGCCAAATTGAATCGGGGATGTGGGAAGACAGACCATGGGGTTGTGATATATTTTTTAAGGCAAAATGTATATGACACACCCACAGCTAACATCATACTAAACATTGATGAATGGATAAGAAAGCTGTGGTACATATACACAATGGAGTATTACTCAGCCATTAAAAAGAATACATTTGAATCAGTTCTAAGGAGGTGGATGGAACTGGAGCCTATTATACAGAGTGAAGTAAGCCAGAAAGAAAAACACAAATACAGTATACTAACGCATATATATGGAATTTAGAAAGATGGTAACAATAACCCTGTTTACAAGACAGCAAAAGAGACACTGATGTACAGAACAGACTTTTGGACTCTGGGAACGGGAGAGGGTGGGATGATTTGGGAGAATAGCATTGAAATATGTATAACAGCATATCTGAAACGAGTCGCCAGTCCAGGTACGATGCCTGATAACGGATGCCTGGGGCTGGTGCACTGGGACGACCCAGAGGGATGGTATGGGGAGGGAGGAGGGAGGAGGGTTCAGGATGGGAAACACATGTATACTTGTGGCGGATCCATCTTGATGTATGGCAAAAGCAATACAATATTGTGAAGTTAAGCAAAATAAAATTTAATTAGAAAAAAAAAAAAAACGCAAAGCTGTCCCTCTGAGATCAGGAACAAGGACACCCACTCTCACCACACTTATTCAACATGGTACTGGAGAGAATTAGGCAAGAAAAATAAATAAAAAGGATCCAAATTGAAAAGGAAGAACTGTCACTCTTTGAAGATGACATGATTTTATATAGATAAAATCCTAATGACCCCACCACAAACTATTAGCAATAATAAACTATAAGAAGTAAAGCCTCAGGGTGCAAAGTCAATATATAAAATTGTATTTTGCATTTCTATACACTAGTAACAAACTAATATTAGTATTATGTGCTGCCAAAGTGTGCACTAACAACACACTAGCAGAAAGAGAAATTGAGAAAACAATCCCACTTATAGTCACAACAAAAAGGATAATATCATCTAGGAATAAATTTAATCAAGGAAGTGAAAGACTTGCACTCTGAAAACTATAAGACATTACTGAAAGAAATCAAAAGAAGACAAAAAATTGTAAGATACTACATGCTCATGGATTGGAAGAATTAACATTGTTAAAATTTACATGTTATCTAAAGCAATCTACAGGTTAAGTTCAATACCTATCAAAATTTCAGCATTTTTCACAGAAATAGAACCAAAACCCCTGAAATGTATTTAGAGCCACAAAAGATCCCAAATAAGCAATCCTGAGAAAAAAAAGAATAAACCTGGATTTGATTTTGAATTATACTGCCTGATTTTAAATTATACTATAAAAACATAGTAGTAAAAACAGGATGGTATTGGCAGAAAAACAGATACACGGATCAATGGAACAGAATTGAGAGCCCAGAAAGAAAGCTACACACATATGGACAATTAATTTATGGCAGAAGAGCAAAGAACATACAAGGAGAGAGGATAGTCTCTTCAATAAATGTCCTTGGGAAAACTGGACAGCCACATGCAAAAGAATGAAATTATATTAGTCTTAAATCATACACAAATAGAAACTCAAATTAGATTAAAGGCTTGATGTATGACCCGAAACCATATAACTACTAGAAGAAAACAGAGGCAGTATTCTCTTTGCAGTTCGTCTTAGTAATGTCTTTCTGGACATGTCTCCTCAGGCAAGGGGAACAAAATCAACCATGAAACAAATGGGACAGCATCAAACTAAGAAGCCTCTTCCCAGCAGAAGGAATCATTAACAAAATGAAAAGACGGCCTAACAAGTGGGAGAAGATATTTGCAAATCATGTATCCAATAATGGGTTAATATCTAAAAAAAAAAAACCAAGAGCTTCTACAACTCAACAATAAAAAGCCAGACAACCCGATTAAAACACAGGCAGAGGAGCTGAATAGACATTTTCCCAGAGAAGACATGTAGATGGCCGACAGGCACATGAAAATATGTCCAGTATCACAAATTATCAGGGAAATGCACATCAAAGCCACAATGAGGTATCACCTCGTGGCCATTAGAATGCCTATTATCAAAAACACAGAAAATAGCAAGTGTTGAAAAGGCTGTGGAGAAAAGGAAGCCCACATATACTGTTGGTGGGAATGCAAACCAGTGCAATCACTTATGGAAAACAATATGAAGATTCTTCAAAAAATTAAGAATAGAACTACCATATGATCCAGCAATTCCACTCCTGGATATTTATTTAAAGAAACAAAAACACTAATTCTAAAAGATACATACACCATCACGTTCATTGTACTACTTACAACGGCCAGTGCATGGAAACAAAGGCCCACTTTGTCTATGGATGGATGGACAAAGAAAATGTGGTTTATGTACACAACGGAATATCGCTTAGCCATAAAAAGATGCAACCCTCCATTTACTACAACACTGACCTTGAACATATTATGGTAAGTGGAATAAATCAGATGGAGAAAGACAAATACCATGTATTTTCACTCTTATGTGGAATATCAGATCAGATCAGTCGCTCAGTCGTGTCCGACTCTTTGCGACCCCATGAATCGCAGCACACCAGGCCTCCCTGTCCATCACCAACTCCCAGAGTTCACTCAGACTCATGTCCATCGAGTCCGTGACGCCATCCAGCCATCTCATCCTCTGTCGTCCCCTTCTCCTCTTGCCCCCAATCCCTCCCAGCATCAGAGTCTTTTCCAATGAGTCAACTCTTTGCATGAGGTGGCCAAAGTACTGGAGTTTCAGCTTCAGCATCATTCCTTCCAAAGAAATCCCAGGGCTGATCTCCTTCAGAATGGACTGGTTGGATCTCCTTGCAGTCCAAGGGACTCTCAAGAGTCTTCTCCAACACCACAGTTCAAAAGCATCAATTCTTCAGCGCCCAGCCTTCTTCACAGTCCAGCTCTCACATCCATACATGACCACAGAAAAGGCCATAGCCTTGACTAGACAAACCTTTGTTGGCAAAGTAATGTCTCTGCTTTTGAATATGCTATCTAGGTTGGTCATAACTTTCCTTCCAAGGAGTAAGTGTCTTTTAATTTCATAGCTGCAGTCACCATCTGCAGTGATTTTGGAGACCAGAAAAATAAAGTCTGGCACTGTTTCCACTGTTTCCCCATCTATTTCCCATGAAGTGATGGGACAGGATGCCATGATCTTCATTTTCTGAATGTTGAGTTTTAAGCCAACTTTTTCACTCTCGACTTTTACCTTCATCAAGAGGCTTTTTAGTTCCTCTTTACTTTCTGCCATAAGGGTGGTATCATCTGCATATCTGAGGTTATTGATATTTCTCCCGGCAATCTTGATTCCAACTTGTGTTTCTTCCAGTCCAGTGTTTCTCATGATGTACTCTGCATATAAGTTAAATAAACATGGTGACAGTATACAGCCTTGACGAACTCCTTTTCCTATTTGGAACTAGTCTGTTGTTCCATGTCCAGTTCTAACTGCTGCTTCCTGACCTGCATACAAATTTCTCAAGAGGCAGATCAGGTGGTCTGGTATTCCCATGTCTTTCAGAATTTTCCAGTTTATTGTGGTCCACACAGTCAAAGGCTTTGGCATAGTCAAGAAAGCATAAATAGATCTTTTTCTGGAACTCTTTTGCTTTTTTCATGATCCAGCAGATGTTGGCAATTTGATCTCTGGTTCCTCTGCCTTATAGACCAAAATAAAATAAATGAACAAACCAAAGTTTAAAAACCACAAATAAACATACAGGTACAGAGAACAGAGAAGTGGTTATGGAGTGGGAGGAAAACAAAATGGGTCAAAGGATCAACGGTACAGTGATAGGAAACTAAACTTTAAGCGGTGAGCACACTGCAGGGTATACAGAAGTCAAAATATAATGCTGCACACGTGAAATGTATATAATGTTACAAACCAGTATACCTCAATTTAAAAAAAAAAAAAGGAAGGTTTTAGTGTTTAAAGAAGTAAAGAGTTTGTGAGAATGGAGGGCTGCTTTGGTACTTCACTCATTGTTCGGCAAGTAATCAGTAATTTTTTTAAAATGTGAAGAGTGCCATCAAGGAAAGAGGAACCTCATTCTGATCAAGGATTTCAGTCCACACGAAATTGAATTCAATTCCAAGAACTGGCTTGGAAGCAGATTTTACCCCAGAACCTGTAGCTGACAGCTCACCCTGGCTGATTATCTTGGTCTCAGTCTTAACCATAGTCAGAGCGGAAAATTCAGCCATGTGTGCCAAACATCTAACCAACAGAGTTATGAGCAAATAAATAAGTGTTGTTTTAAATTAAAAAATAAAAATACTGGAGACTGTAGCGTTCTCCAGGACAACGTGTTTATAATTAGAGTGATTCTAGAAAGTGCAGGCACGTTCTTAATGTTACATACACACACACACACTCACACAGAAGTTGCTCAGTTGTGTCCGACTCTCGGCGACCCCATGGATTGTAGCCCACCAGGCTCCTCGGTCCATGGGATTTTCCAGACATGAATACTGGAGTAGGTTGCCGTTTCCTTCTCCAGGGGATCTTCCTGACCCAGGGATCGAACCCGGGTCTCCCGTAGTGTAGGCAGACGCTTTACCGTCTGAGCTACCAGGGAAGTCCTCTGAATATTAAGACGTTTCCAAATGAAGATGGCAATACAATGATTTATGTGATCACAAAATAGAACCAGGGTGATCATGTGACTTACTGTTTAACCTGGGACACTTTTGAGAGCAAAGAGCGGGGTCACTGCAGGCAGACCTTGTTATATTCTGCTTCATTTTATGGCACTTTGTGGATTTTGTCTTGCCTACAAATTGAAGGTTGGAGGCAGCACTGCATCAAGCAAGTCTATCAGTGCCATTGCTCCAACAGCACGTGTTCACCTTGTATCTTTGTGTCACTTTTTGGTAATTCTCACAATATTTCACACTTTTTCATTGTTATTATATTTGCTATGTTGATCTGTGATCAGTGATCTTTGATGTTAACTACTGCAAAAAGATTAAGACTCACTGAACGCTGAGATAACAGTGGGCACTTTTAGCAATAAAGTATTTTTTAATTAAGGTACATACATTTTTTATACATAATGCTGTCACACACTTATAGACTACAGTATATTACAAACATAACTTTTATTGTAATGGGAACCAAAATTTCACGATCTTCACTTTATTGCAATATTTGCTTTATTGCGGTGGTCTGGAACCAAACCCACAATATTTTCAAGGTCTGCCTGTATTAATGAGTGCCCTGGGGAAAAGAAGCATGGGTGGGGAATGCCCCAGCAAGCCTGGACTTAAGATCTCACCCAGGATTAAGGTGTTGTGTAGCATTATTGCATTAATTGTAATAGTGACTTTCATAAAACTTACCATTTTAACCATTTTTAAGTCTGTAATTCAGTGGCATTAAGTACGTTCATACTGCTGTGCAATCATCACCATTCATCTCCAGAATGTTTGTCATCTTACAAAGCTGAAACTACACCTATTAAACAGCAACTCCCCATTTACCTCTCTTCCCAGCTCCTGGCAACCACTGTTTGTACTTCCTGTTTCTGTGAGTTTGACTACTCTGCTGCTGCTGCTGCTAAGTCGCTTCAATCGTGACCGACTCTGTGCGACCCCATAGATGGCAGCCCACCAGGCTCCCCTGTCCCTGGGATTCTCCAGGCAAGAACACTGGAGTGGGTTGCCATTTCCTTCTCCAATGCATGAAAGTGAAAAGGGAAAGTGAAGTCGCTCAGTTGTGTCCGACTCTTAGCGACCCCATGGACTGCAGCCCACCAGGCTCCTCCATCCATGGGATTTTCCAGGCAAGAGTACTGGAGTGGTGTGCCATTGACTACTCCAGGTACCTTATATTAGTGGGATCACACAGTATTTGTCCTTGTGTGACTGCCTTATTTCACTTAGCAAAATACACATTGATGCTATAGCATATATCAGAGTTGTACTTCTTTTTAAGGCTGAATCGGAGAAGGCAATGGCACTCCACTCCAGTACTCTTGCTTGGAAAATCCCATGGACAGAGGAGCCTGGTAGGCTGCAGTCCATGGGGTCACTAAGAGTCGGACATGACTGAGCGACTTCACTTTCACCTTTCACTTTTATGCATTGGAGAAGGAAATGGCAACCCACTCCAGTATTCCCTCCTGGAGAATCCCAGGGATGGCAGAGCCTGGCGCGCTTTTTCTGTGGGTTTCCCTGTGGCTCGGTGGTAAAGAATCTGCCGGCCAATGCAGGAGACACGTGTTCAATTCCTGGGTTGGAAGATCCCCTGGAGGAGGAAATGGCAACCCACTTCAGTATTCTTGCCTGGAGAATCCCACAGACAGGAGTCTGGCAGTCAATGGGGTGGCAATAGAGCTGGACACGGCTGAGTTACCAAACAACACAAGCATTCTTCTGTATGTATATACGCATTATGTTAATTCATTCATCTCTAAGTGGATACTTGAGTCGCTTCCACCTTTGGCATTTTGTGAATCATGCCGCTGTGGACATAGGTGTGCAAATCTCTCCACAAGTCCTTGCTTCCAATTCTTTGGGATATATATCCACCATATCGATTTTTAAATGAAGTTTAAAATGGAAGGGGAAAAGAACATTATTTCCTGTCAGGATCTTTTTCACTATACTTCTCCAGCATCATACTTTGTTGGGCGGAAGTCCAGCACTGTCTCTGCAGAATTCATCAGAGAAAGGAATCTGGGATCATCTAAACAAGCTGCCTGCTGATAAAAGCACCCAGGGTCTCGAATTCCATCCTCACACAAGGAAGTTGTGACTCTTCTGTCACAACTGTTATAACACGCTGACCACAGATGTTTTTAAAAGAAAAGGCGTGGCATCTAGAATGTCATCATTGGAGTCAGGGAATAGCCTCCAGCAGCACAAAGAACCAGGGGATCAACAGCATGAGATCAAACAGAACTAGTCCACGTGACCAAAAACATATCACAGGGGACATGAACTTCCTGGAAACAGGCAACAAACCAACAGCCACCTGGTGGCTTGGAAGGTGAGACAAAAGGAGACAGGTAGCAGAATGTGGTGCTCGTACATAAAGAGAAAAATATTCTTCCTTTGGCCGTGGGAGTAGGTAATAATGTCAAGTTAGGGGGCTTGGGATGGACATGTACACACTGCCTTATTTAAAATGTATAACCAACAAGGTCCCACTGTATAGCACATGGAATTCTGCTCAATGTTATGTGGCAGCCTGGATGGAAGGGGCGTTTGGGGGTCAAGGGACACATGTAAATGTAAGGCTGCATTCCTCTGCTGTTCACCTGAAACCATCACAACATTATTAATCAGCTATGTGCTGTGCTTAGTCGCTCAGTCGAGTCCAACTCTTTGCGACTCCATGGACTGTAGCCCACCAGGTTCCTCTACCCATGGGGATTTTCCAGCCAAGAATACTAGCCGAGTGGGTAACCTATCCCTACTCCAGGGGATCTTCCCAACCCAGGAATGGAACTGGGGTCTCCTGCATTGCAGGCGGATTCTTTACCAGCTGAGCTCCCAGGGAAGTCCTGATTCATCGCCTATACCCAAATACAAAATAAGAAAGTTAAAAAAAAAAAAAAAAAAAAAGATGCGTCTGATCTCAACTTATTAGTCCCTTTACAGAAATTGTTGTTGTTATTTACTTGCTCAGTCATGTCCTGACTCTTTTGCGACCCCATGGATTGTAGCCCGCCAGGCTCCTTTATCTTGGGGGTTCTCCATATAAGAATCCTGGAGTAGGTTGCCATTTCCTCCTCCAGAGGATCTTCCTGACCCAGGGATCAAACCCATGTCTCCTGCACTGGCAGGGAGATTCTTTACCATCTGAGCCACCAGGGAAGACCTTTATGGAAATAGAAGCATTAAAATATGACCCTTCATTTGAAATTTTTTAACTTGGTTTCCATTGGGGGTTTATAGATCTGGACAGTAATACTGACATGTCTGGAACAAACAAGGAATTGCCACATTTCCTGGATGGGAATTGCTCCCTCTCTTGAAGTCTCATTGGCAGATACCAGCCTTCTGTGGAGTCAACCAAGAAATCTCATTCATCTGTAATAGCAGACTTGAAGACACTTAATAAACTTTTGGTGATCAGTAGTAACTGAGCTTCAGAAAATACATCTACAGAAGTTACCTGCCAGCCAGAGATGACAGCTGAGAACCCAACAGATGTTAAGGATCATTGAGAAAAGAAGACTCAAAGTGAAAATCTCATGGGTGCCAAAAATAAACAGCACCCACAAGTCTGCTTGTATTAGACTGCACTTGTATTGCTGAGTACCAAAAATTATCAGGCAAACCCACACAAAAACCTGCACACACATGTTTATAACGCAAACATCCCAAATTCACAAATAATCAAGATGTCCTCCAATAGGTGGATGGATCAACTGTCTGTTCATACAGTGGTGTACTAGTCTATAGTTGTTTTCTTTTTTTTGGCTGCAGCATGTACAACTTCCCTCACCAGGGATCGAACCCACACCCCTTCCATTGGTGTGGAGTCTTAACCACTGGGCCACCAGGGAAGTCCTGGAATATTATTCCATGATGGAAATATCTATGGAGCTACAGAAAGACATGGAGAAGGAACTTTAAGTGCATAATTGCTAAGTCAGTAAACCAGGCTGAAAAGGCTAAATTCTATATAATCCCAATTTTTTGACATCTGGGAACAACTACAAAGACAGTAAAAAAAGATCAGGGGTTTTTGGTGGGAAAAAGAGGTGAATTAAGTGGACACAGAGGATTTTATGGCAGTGAAACTATTCTGCATGGTGTGTGGGTAATTGTGGATACATGACATGTTGCATGTGGCAAAACCCATAATACACAATAATACAAACTGTGAAGTCTACTACCTACTATGGACACTTATTAATAATAATGCATCACGATTTGCTCATCAGTTGTAACCAAAGTTCCACACCAATGCAAGATGTTAATTTTTAAATTACCTAAATATTAAAAAATATATATCAATAGGTACTTCATGTGCTAGAGAAGCAAATGTAGACAATGTTACCTTCAGTAGGCCAGGTAATGGCATGTCAGGAAACATGGCTCAATTCAGGGAAATTAATAAATGAGAGCATTTCTGTCATTCCAGTCCCAGCTGAAACATTTTACAAGCGGCACTTACCCTAGGCACCGACATTTCACCCAAGCTCTTAGGAGATGAGAAAGATGTACTCAGTGAGACTTCTGAGCAAACTACTTCCTGCCTTCCAGTTGAATATGGGTTAAAGACCAGGACCCGAGCCCAGAGAATCCACTGACAGACGGGCCTGAAACCAGAGAAAAGGTCGCTTTTTGAAACTGTTAAGGTCATTCATCATCAAGGCCCTCCAACCTTCTACCATTAATTTTTCCTCCTGCAGACACTGCCTGGATTCTCCAGGCTGGCTTTCCTCTGCAGGAAGCTCTTGAGGCTCTGCATCTAGTTGGCAGAAATGCAGACCTACCTTTTCCTGTTTCGCGAGCCAAGAATGTTATATTTCCCACATGACCATGAAAAATTGGGCCAGACGATCCGCCATTTCCTTAAAAAAGCTACGCAGACGCACGTGCACATCCATATGTATGCAGAAGATGCTTAAACCTCCAAGTGGAATGTTCTGCAAGATATTTTTAAAGTCATTTATGTTAGATAATCTGTCTATTTTACTTGTTAAACTTTAGGCCTTTTGAGATGCAGTGGAAGTATGTGCGTACAGGAGATGTTTATCTCATTAAGATGATTATATTTTGGATATGTTGATGGTTTTATGTATAACATACCACTTTAGGATGACAGTGAATGTTCAGAAAGCAGAAGTTACTAGGAATCCCGCTACAAGTGCTGTTAAAAACAGAAAACTCTCATAGGCAAGGTACGCCCTGTGGACTCAACTGTCAACTTACAAACTTTTAACCACATAGTTTGGTGCTCTGAATGATTTCCAGGGTTTTGTGTATTATGATTTGTCCATTAAAAAAAAGGAAGTTGAAGGATAATGGAATAATTTTTAAAATGAAGGAAAACTCTGTATTTTGACACAGAAAATTTTCTTACAGGTAATAGTAATCATTAAAGCATTTATTCAGGTTATTGAATACTTTGTGTATCAATTACTTTAGTTAAAGCTGTGACTACTTTAGTTAGATCTTGGATTTGTTTATTTAAACTAGACCACAGTGTGGCAGGGTAGACCCCTGCACTTGCAGAATTAGTACAGGAAGATTTTAGTCATTCAGAAACATAATTATATAGTTTTCTTTTATTTACGCATTGGCTCTCAAGTATTTATAACGGCATGCATTCTCACTGTGACCCAGAGCTTAAATAAACCTCATTCCACAGCTGACATTTTCCTCGCCTGACCATGCCAGCATCGTGGTCTTCCCTCGCCGTCCTTACATCCTGCACCCATTTCCTTTCAAGCCCTTCCTTAGCATCATGAACCCTTTGCTTGAGCAGCACTGAACTGAGGCTTCATGCTGGACAGATGACCAGTGGCTTCAGAAAGAATATATTCTAGTCCACATACTAACAGTGAGTTCCCCAAGTCCCAGCAAAATGACCATCCTATGGAACTCAACCATAGTTTCTCTCCAGGATGGTGTTTCTCTGAAACCGAGCGATGGAAACAGGTGGCAGGATGACCCGAGAGACCTTGGTGATGGAGTGTATCACACGGCAGCCAGGCTGCGACAGGTTGAGAGGAGACTGGAGGACAAGCAGACAGGTGGGATTCATGGACCTCTCTTGAAAAGGAAGGAGGAAGACGAGAGCTTGAGAGCAGAGGCAGGGCCTGGCAGGGCTTGCCTTGTGTGTGGCTTTGCGTTTCTGTTTAAGCAGAGGGGACTCCGTGTGTCTGCTGGCCGAGGAGAGGAGGCCATGGGCAAAAGCCAAAGGCCGGGACAGAAAGAGTGGTGAATGAGGCTGATGTCCCCGTAAAGATGGGATCCATGGAGGAGAGAGGCCAGCCTTGGCGAGGAGTCTGAGGATTCTGAAACAAAGGGATGCATGAGACTGGAGCACAAAGAGGGAAATGGAAGAGGTTTGCATTTTCTTAGTGAAGTCGGAGCAGAGTTAGTCTGAAAAGGCACTATTTTGTCAATATTCCTGACTGCCCAGGGAATTAAGATCCTGATGTAAACAATCAAAGTGAAAGCTTTGGTTTCATATCCATTTGCCCCCATCTGACCCTAGTTTTTTCATGCATGAGCTGTGCAACGTCTCATCTTCTAACAGTTTAGGAGGCCATCAAACAAAGATCTGGTGAGCAAAGTACACTACTGCTTGGCCCTTCTAAGGAAAAGCTTACTTTTAAAACCTCAAGTCATTATTGTCCTTTTGGGGCTGTTATTTAAAAACTATTTATCAAAAACATTGTATTCCATCTTTATTTTTCGATATGTCACATGTCCACGTCATTGGAATTGTACCTCTTGGGGGGCTTCCCAGGTGGCTCAGTGGTAAAGAATCCACCTGCAGAGCAGGAGCCGCAGGAGACGCAGGTTTGATCCCTGGGCCGGGAAGATGCCCTGGAGGAGGAAATGACCACGCATTCCAGTATTCGTGCCTGTAGAACCCCATGGACAGAGGAGCCTGGCAGGCTACAGTCCATGGGGTCGCGAAGAGTTGGACACCACTGAGTATGAGTGAGTGAGTTCCAGTTCATGACAGACACATCATCGCCTTTCCTGATAAAATAAGTGTGCATGTCACAAAATAGACAGTGTCTCAGCATGGGCTGGCATGACCAAGTACCACAGACAGGGTGGCTTAAACAATAGAAATATGTTTTCCTACAAGGTTCCAGCTGGTCTGGTTTCTGGTGAGAGCTCCCTTCTTGCTGGCTTACAGACAGCCTCCTTCTCACTGTGTCATTACATGACCTTCCTTCTGTGTGCACGTGGAGAGACACCTCTCTGGTGTCTCTTACCCTGCCTGATCAGGACCATACTCTTATGACTTAATTTCATCTTAATTACCCCCTGATAGCCCCCCTCCAAATACAGCTGCATGGAGAGTCAGAGCTTTAACATGTGAATCCTGCAGGAGACGCGGACATTGCGTCCATGAAGATGACACCCTGGATTCCAGTAAGTGCTTACCACCATCACCAAGATAAATTGTCATCTTGCCCTCAGTGCTTTATGTTAAATCTTCTGTCTTACTTAATTTTTAATTTAGAATCAAACTGTACTTTTTTTTTAAGTAAATTATGATGAAACTGTATTTATAGTTTTCAATTAGAAATAATAAACAGAGCTTCCTTATAGGCTTACTGCTGAAGAAACCAACATTGTCATAAAATGGAATATGAAAACTGAAAAAATTAAACTTTCCAAAACAGTCTGGTTTATTCTGGGCACAGACTTAATAACTCTTGCTGCTAGGAGAAGTACAATTTACTGCCATAGGAAAGCTGAAAATGTCAAACATATTGTTATAAAATACAATGCAAGCTGCCTGCAAATTAAACCTTTTTTTTTTTTTTTCAACTGGCATATTTCCTCCTTCTGTGCAGCTTTTATATCTGTGGCCCTCGCTTTGAATTGAATGCTTCAGTGTGTGATGTAAACATTCCAACCCCGACACGCACTGGCTGGTTTTCAGAGGTGAGGGCTGCTGCAGACAACAGAGGGCATTGCAAGGTCTGAGCTATTAAGAAGGAGCTCAGTAGAAATGAGACATAGCACTGACATGAACACACAGCCAGGAGCTGAGGTCAGCGAGCTCTGGGTAAAAAAAAAAAAAACAAGTTTGAAAATCAGAGGACCAGTGCCCAAGGACTGAGCAGGAGGCAATAAGCCTTTCTTAGCCTCCAGATCATAACCCAGAACCAACACAGTACAGATGTCAAACTGGTTCATCTAAAACTCACGCCTCTAATCACCCAAATGTTTTTTTCTTCCTATTTTAGGTAGGTTTCCAATAGGTTTAGTTGTTTGATCTCTCTTAAACTCCAAGCCAATGAAGAGCAGCAAATTAGAAAGGAAAAGAGAGAGAGTGAAAAGTGACTGCCCAGAGCAGTGCAGGGCAGAGAAACAGTCAAGATGCCACTCAGTGCACATGCAAACACTCTGTTAGCATCGCTGGATGTTGGAGAGCACTGCTACTCTATTATGAAAGTGAAAGGGAAGGTCGATCAGTCGTGTCCGGCTCTCTGACCCATGGACTATACAGTCCATGGAATTCTCCAGGCCAGAATACTGGAGTGGGTCGCCTTTCCCTTCTCCAGGGGAATCTTCCCAACCCAGGGATCAAACCCAGATCTCCTACATTGCAGGCGGGTTCTTTACCAGCTAAGCCACAAGGGAAGCCCAAGAATACTGGAGTGGATAGCCTATCCCTTCTCCAGAGGATCTTTCCAACTCAGGAATCAAACCGAAGTCTCCTGCACTGCAGGCGGGTTCTTTACAAATGCATTATGTAGTCTCTTTAGAAAGACATAACGGAATTCCCTGGTGGTCCAGTGGTTAGGACTCCACGCTTTCACTGCTGAGGGCATGGGTTCAATCCCTGGTCAGGGAACTAAGTTGTGGGGAAGCTGTGGGGAATAGCCAAAAAGAAAAAAGACATAAAAAAGTATGTGGCATATTTGAAATACTTTCCCAGAAGTGATTAAATAAACAATATCTTGGTAACAAAAAGGGTCAACTTCAGCTACTTCTAATGTTCAACTATATGACCCAGTTTTTTTTTTTTTTTTAATTAAAATTGGTCTGAATTTTGAGTTCAGTTCAGTCTCTCAGTTGTGTCCAAAGCTTTGAGACCTCACGGACTGCAGCACGCCAGGCTTCCCTGACCATCACCAACTCCCAGAGCTTACTCAAACTCATGTCCATCAAGTCAGTGATGCTATCCAACCATCTCATCCTCTGTCATCCCCTTCTCCTCCCGCCTTCAATCTTTCCCAGCATTTGGGTCTTTTCCAATGAGTCAGTTCTTCTCATCAGGTGGCCAAAGTATTGGAGTTTCAGCTTCAGCATCAGTCCTTTCAATGAATATTCAGGACTGATCTCCTTTAGGATGGACTAGTTGTATCCCCTTGCAGTCCCAGGGACTCTCAAGAGTCTTTTCCAACACCACAGTTCAAAAGTGTCAGTTCTTTGGTACTCAGCTTTCTTTATAGTCCAACTCTCACATCCATACATGACTACCGGAAAAACCACAGCCTTGACTAGATGGTCCTTTGTTGGCAAAGTAGTGCCTCTGCTTTTTTATATGCTGTCTAGGTTGGTCATAGCTTTTCTTTCAAAGAGCAAGCGTCATTTATTTTCATGGCTCGGTCCCCATCTGCAGTGATTTTGGAGCCCAAGAAAATAAGGTCTGTCACTGTTTCCATTGTTTCCCCATCTATTTGCCATGAAGTGATGGGACCAGATACCATGGTCTTAGTTTTTTGAATGCTGAGTTTTAAGCCAGTTTTTTTCACTCTCCTCTTTCACTTTCATCAAGAGATTCTCTAGTTCCTCTTTACTTTTGGCCATAAGAGTGGTGTCATCTGCATATCTGAGGTTATTGATATTTCTCCTGGCAATCTTGATTGCAGCTTTTGCTTCATCCAGCCCAGCATTTTACATGATGTACTCTGCACATTAGTTAAAAAAGCAGGGTGACAATATACAGCCTTGATGTACACCTTTCCCAATTTGGAACCAGTCTGTTGTTCCATGTCCAGTTCTAACTGTCGCTTCTTGACCTGGATACAGATTTCTCAGGAGGCAGGTAAGGTGGTTTGGTATTCTCATCTCTTTGAGAATTTTCCACAGTTTGTTGTGATCCACATGGTCAAAGGCTTTGACATAGTCAATAAAGCAGAAGTAGATGTTTTTCTGGAACTCTCTTGCTTTTTCAGTGACCCTTGGCAATTTGATCTCTGGTTCCTCTGCCTTTCTAAATCCAGCTTGAACATCTGGAAGTTCTCGGTTCACGTACTGTTGAAGCCTCGCTCAGAGAATTTTGAGCATTACTTGGCTAGTGTGTGAGATGAGTGCAAATGTGCAGTA
Organism: Tragelaphus eurycerus; assembly: GCA_935064755.1. Lineage (NCBI taxonomy): Eukaryota > Metazoa > Chordata > Mammalia > Artiodactyla > Bovidae > Tragelaphus > Tragelaphus eurycerus. Next base: position 57,661 of record CAKXYN010000034.1, on the reverse strand, counting down.
GTTTGAACATTCTTTGGCATTGCCCTTCTTTGGGATTGGAATGAAAACTGACCTTTTCCAGTCCTGTGGCCACTGCTGAGTTTTCCAAATTTGCTGACATATTGAGTGCAGCACTTTCACAGCATCATGTTTTAGGACTTGAAATAGCTCAACTGGAATTTCATCACCTCCACTAGCATTGTTCGTAGTGATGCTTCCTAAGGCCCACTTAAATTCGGACTCCAGGATGTCTGGCTCTGGGTGAGTGATCACACCACTGGTTATCTGGGTCATTAAGATCTTTTTTGTATACTTCTTCTGTGTATTCTTGCCACATTTTATTAATATCTTCTGCTTCTGTTTTGAGTTCAGTATCTGTCAAATTTAGCACAGGACTTCGCAGACCAGTACAGTAGCTGACTGGCACATGCTCATACCACCACCCTCCCAGAGGAGGCACAAGACAGACGCAGGAGATCAGAGAGGCTAGGCTTCTAGAAACAGGTCCTGCTGGAGGTGGGCGGAGCCCGTGTGCCCTGGAGTTGGCCCAAGGGGAGGTGCATGGCAGGGGAGGGGAAGCTGACAACCTCATTTCCCCAGCTCAGAGGATCAGAAAATAGAGGTTACAATATCACTTGTTCACCTCTTTCAGTGTCCCTTTCAAGTTTTACATTATGTGATTATAATTCAACGGTATTTTAGGATGAGGTAGCATAACACCACTGGCTAATACTTCTGGAGTATGGGAAGTATAAGTGACAAGACTCTAGGTAGCATGAAAATCAATTTTTTCACAGTACACAGAAGAATTGGGTTGATAAGCAGAAATGTTCTGTGGATTTCGTGTGCAAATTCTGTTTAATTCTAGGGCACAAGGTAAATCACTTCCTATATTTGTTTTCTCTCTGAAATAATCATCTAAAGGTATGCCCAGGGCCCTAAAATCTTGTCAGTTAAATTAAATACTAATGTGTTAGGCAAAAGCCAACGAGGTGGTGCAAAACGCCATCCGAGACTTTAGGAAAACATGTTCCATGACAGCACAAGACAGCAGCAGAGCGAAAACTTAGGAATTTAGGGCTTCAAAACCATGTTCTTAACTCCTGCTCCATCTTAGCACTTCCACACATAGACAGACCCTCTGCAGACCTCAGGAAGTCAGAGGGACAAGAACAAACATTTGCTTACCCCAGCGGCTCTTCCTGTGGAGTTGACGTGAAAATGACTTCCTTTGTTGGCATGTGACCAATTCAAGCTCTCTCCGTTTAGATTATTTTGAACATTTTGCCCCTACTGAGCTAAACTTTCCTAATTAAAGCAGCTCTTTAACACTCACAATTTCTAGGGAAGGCAGATTCTCCTGAATTTTCCATGTTTCTTATTAAGAATGAAAACTATCCCTCCCACAGTAGAATTACAATCACTAATCAACTTAGAAAGCCAGACCAATGCTGAACACATCTTTAGAACACTGCTGCTACTGCTGCTAAGTCACTTCAGTCGTGTCCAACTCTGTGCGACCCCATAGATGGCAGCCCACCAGGCTCCCCAGTCCCTGGGATTCTCCAGGCAAGAACACTGGAGTGGGTTGCCATTGCCTTCTCCAATGCATGAAAGTAAAAGTGAAAGTGAAGTCACTCAGTCGTGTCTGACTCCTAGCAACCTCATGGACTGCAGCCCACCAGGCTCCTCCGGCCATGGGATTTGCCAGGCAAGAGTACTGGAGTGGGGTGCCATTGCCTTCTCCAACTGTCTTTCTAAAATAGAAAGTAGTGAATGTCCATAGGAATGCAATAACTGGGAATACGCTATTAACAGATGATGAATTTCTTTTAAAGCACTGTTGCAAGTTTTACCATTGTCACTACCGTTGTCAGGCTGAATGACCTTGTGATACAGTTTCTAAAACAAGACACCACCATAGATGAATTTCCGTTTTAAACGAGATGCTACCCAGATCATAAAGACACTCATGCTAAGGGACTATAGAGGTCTGCAAAATTATGTGCCTTTCCTGGGATGTGGCCTGTTTTATAAAGATGAGGTCAGAAGGGGAACAAAATGGGCAGAGATTGCTGATGTTTTACCATTGTCACTACCGTTGTCAGGCTGAATGATACAGTTTCTAAAAAAAGACACCACCATAGATGAATTTCCATTTTAAACGAGATGCTACCCAGATCATAAAGACACTCATGCTAAGGGACTATACAGGCCTGCAAAATTATGTGCCTTTCCTGGGATGTGGCCTGTTTTATAAAGATGAGGTCAGAAGGGGAACAAAGTGGGCAGAGATTGCTGATTTCTATTCCTTTCATCTAGAAAGCCATGGGCTTCTTCTTTGGAATTGCCAGAAAAGAAGAATTTCCCTTCTTGAACACACACTGATCCTTTAGCAATTTCTGATGTATTTGTCATAAAGAGCTACTGCAGCACTCTTAATTACTAGACTCTCTTCATGTTCTCTACTCTGAGATCTGGGTGTTTATGGCATGCAGTCAGAGTGAGAGGAATCCTGTCAGGGAATCAGTCACCAGGAACCCTGGTGATGTTCTGATGTGAGACCTGGAGTCCCTGTTGCCGGGATGTTCCGTCACCCCCTCTGGGAGGGATCAATCCTCAGGGTGAGGAGCAGAGGCAGCCCAGAGGGTTCAGCTCTGAGTCACTCACAGGAGGTACCAGCAAGGTACCCCCACCTCTCCACAGGTGTTTTCCAATCCAACAATGTCAGCTAATTACGAGAAGAGCCGAGCTGTGATGAACAGACGACATGCCCTGCATTAACTACTCTGGCCTGGCCTGAGCAGCGTCACAGAGAGATGCAACCGACCTGCCGTCCTTCAGAAGCTGTCGCAAAGGCATCTCCTCAGACACCTGCAAGAGCCGGAGTCCCTCCCCTCACGGTGACACCCAGGCTTCCACCCAGGGCTGGGACGGAGTTGCCTGCTTCTGTGTTCACACGGCTTGTGAGTCCACTGGCCTGTTTTGTGTTATTTATATAAACACATACACATATACACATATGTATATGTATGTGTGTATATATACAATATGTATATGCACGTTTATGTGTGCATATGTGTGGGTGGGGAAGAGAGAGAGAGAGATTATTTGAGATCCCAGGCTTCCTCACTGATAGTGAGCCTCCCAGATGATCACTACAACACTACTCGGTTTTCTTCCAGGAATGGAAACTATGTTTTCTTACTCATACACATTTTGTACACATACACATTGTATTTCACCTCTGTGAACAAAAATGTAGAAACAATTTTCTCTGGGTATCTGTGACTTCATCTTAGATATAAAACAACAACAGACAAATTTACTGTGTTCACTTTTGTAGACATGTGCTGTCATTAACGGAGAAGGCAACCGCATCCACTCCAGTACTCTTGCCTGGAAAATCCCATGGACGGAGGAGCCTGGTAGGCTGCAGTCCATTGGGCCGCTAAAGAGTCAGACACGACTGAGCGACTTCACTTTCACTTTTCACTTTCATGCACTGGAGAAGGAAATGGCAACCCACTCCAGTGTTCTTGCCTGGAGAATCCCAGGGATGGGGGAGCCTGGTGGGCTGCTGTCTATGGGGTCGCACAGAGTCGGACACAACTGAAGCGATTTAGCAGTAGCAGCAGCAGCAGCTGTCCTTAAACAGACCAGTCTGTTCTTTCCCTGTCCTTGAACTTTTGACTCTGTGATGTCTTTTACATAAGTCTGTTTTTCCTCTGTTCTGTTTCTAAAGTAGCATTAGACCGACTTTTATGTTGCACTGTTCTCCATCACACAGAACCATAAAGAGAGAATGGTTATAGCAGTTGCACACTACTTTGCATTGTACCATTATTCCAGTTCCTTCCGTGGGCCATTATTCCAGTCCATTGTATGGACTATTTGCCAGTTCCATTCATGGGCCACTATCCCAGTTCATTCTGTGGACTGTTTTCCAGTTCCATTCATGGACCATTATCCCGGTTCATTCTGTGGACCATTTTCCAGTTCCTTCTGTGGATCATTATTCTGGTTCATTCTCATGGCTCCGTGGATACAGGGCTCCCTCCCGAGAGCCTGTGCCCTTGCTCAGAGTTGGGCTGATGCGTTCTGGGCTGTCTGATCCGTTTAAATGTCAGGGAAAGAGAAGAGCTGGCTGCCCTGACCTGGTCTCTGTTGAGCTTCTGCAGTGTATTCTGAGTGTCAGATGTTTCGTGCAGCTTTCAATATTAACACTGCTCCGCAGAGTAGGGTCTTAAAGATATCCAGGCAAGTTTAAAACGTATGAGCTACAGAAAATTAGAATTTCATCTGGACCTGGAAATAGGAATTGGCAGCAAAGCTTTTTATTCGACTGTCACTTCACAGTTTGCCAGGCTCCGTCTACGGAAAGGATACGCCTGAGGACAGTGATGAGAAGAAATTCGAAGCTGGGATAGACTCTCAAGGCTTGAAAGTTCTCTTGTGCTCTTGGGACGGTAAAGCACGCTTCTATCTGAAGAATCAGAGTCTTAAATGAAGGAAGGCACCTTACAAATGATCTCAACTTTTTTATATCAAAGATGAAGTCACAGATACCCAGAGGGGCTAAGTGACTTGCCGAGTGACTCGTCACAGCAGTGACGACGTGAGCCTGTGTGGTCACCAATACAGTTATTTTTTCATCACGTCAAAATTCCCCAAGTTCTCCTTCTGAAGTCTTTTATTTGTGAAGTGTAATGTACTGGTGTTTCCGTTTTCAAACTGTGTATTTTATCAACTGAATGAATGTAAAGGAAGAGCACCCTCGTCCGTCTCCTCTGCTCTCACACCGCTTCCCTGTGGGTCACCAGACGTGGAGCTTTCCCACACATCAGGCAGCTCTGCTACACCAGATGGGTGTCCTACAATTTAACTCAATCCTGACACCACCCACCTGAGCCAGACTCGGACACACAGGATAAGGGCTCAGTCCCGCAAGACGGCCACCCTCCTTCCCACCACACACACTTCAGATACCACTGGCAAGTCCAGGTTGTCATCTGTGCTCTGACTGACTGGTTGTAATTGGTGGTTCCCACGACCTCCTACTCAGATTAATTTGCTGGAGTGGTTCACAGAACTCAGGACAACATTTTACTTACTGGGTTACCAGCTTGTCTCTCAAAAGGTGTAACTCAGGAAGAGCCAGATGGACGACATGCACAGGGCGGTATCTGGACCTTTCAAGGCCCCAAGCTTCTGCCCTTGGAGCTTAGAGCGTGACACCCTCCTGACACGTGGACAGGTTTCTGTCCACCAACACGGAAGCTCTCCAAATCCTATCCTTTGGCGTTCTTACGGAGGAGTGATTGATTAAATCCTTGGCCCTTGGTGTCTGAACTCTCTGGAGGTCTGAGGCATAGGCTGCTAGGTCCAACTCTCTAATCACATGGTCCCCCAGGCAACCAGCCTCATCCTTAGGGACTTTCCAAAGGTCACCTCATTAACGGAAACTGGTGTGGTTGAAAGGGGCTTGTTATTTATTAATAACAAAAGACACCCATTTCACCTTTATGCTCTGGAACTGTTTCAGGAACTGAGGAAAAAACACATAACAAAAGATGCCTCTAAGGCTTTCATACAGGAAATTATAAGGGTTTAGAGGTCTGGGCCAGGAACAGTGGCGAATACATATTTCTTAGTATAAATCACAATATCACATTGACTGACTACTTATAGATAACATGACCTAAAAGCACAAGAAAAATATGGAGAAATCCCCACTGAGTAAAATCATTAAACAAGAAAATGGTGGGGGGGGGGACATAAAATGGATACTGCTACAATTTTAGAAAGAGGTTTGCAAATTCCAGCTAACAACAGTGTCAGACTTTGTTTTTCTGGGCTCCAAAATCACTGCAGATGGTGACTGCAGTCATGAAATTAAAAGACGCTTACTCCTTGGAAGGAAAGTTATGACCAACCTAGATAGCATATTCAAAAGCAGAGACATTACTTTACCAACAAAGGTTCGCCTAGTCAAGGCTATGGTCTTTCCTGTGGTCATGTATGGATGTGAGAGCTGGACTGTGAAGAAGGCTGAGCGCCGAAGAATTGATGCTTTTGAACTGTGGTGTTGGAGAAGACTCTTGAGGGTCCCTTGGACTGCAAGGAGATCCAACCAGTCCATTCTGAAGGAGATCAATCCTGGAATTTCTTTAGAAGGAATGATGCTAAAGCTGAAACTCCAGTATTTTGGCCACCTCATGCGAAGAGTTGACTCATTGGAGAAGACTCTGATGCTGGGAGGGATTGAGGGCAGGAGGAGAAGGGGACGACAGAGGATGAGATGGCTGGATGGCATCACTGACTCGATGGGTATGAGTCTGGGTGACCTCTGGGAGCTGGTGATGGACAGGGAGGCCTGGCGTGCTGCGGTTCATGGGGTCGAAAAGAGTCGGACACGACTGAGGGACTGATCTGATCTGATCTGATCTGATTTTCCCCCTGGAGATATCTGCATGTATATCTATATATTACAAGCACATTTTCATGACTAGAATTATTCTGGTTTTTTTATATTCAAATTAAATATTTCCTGTTCATTTATTCAACAAAGATGATATGGATGCCTGCTCTGTGCCAAACTGCAATTCACCCTGCATTCACAGGGTGTATATATAGCTCAGTGAACCAAAAACAACTGATTTCATGGTGCTTACAAACTACTTAAAGCAGATAGGCAATAAGCAACTGTAGCAGGTTGTTGAAATGGAACACACTCTCTTGTTTTCATTTCTTGCACAGAAGTACAGGAATACAGTAATATTAGTCAATATGCTGTCAGGAAAACAGAAACCTCACCAGTTATGTTAACGGAGAGAATTTAATGTAAGAAGATGGTTAAACAGATATTAGAGGATCAAAAGTCATAGGGGCAGGACGGTAAAAGCAACTTAATTACCACCCTGCATTGGGGGAATCCAGAAAAGAGAGTGGGCTTTTCAGAACCTGGAGGCTTAGGAGAGAGGCCCCTAGAGCATCAACCAGATCCCGGGGAATAGAGAGGGCCTATGGAGGTAGGACCCAGAGTCTGGGAAGCCGGCACTGGCCAGCCAGTGCTGTTTCCTCAAGAGCCCAGACAGGGGGCTCTAAGGGTCTGGGAGCAGATCTCCTGTCCTGGGCGCTGCCTGGCATGGAGGGGTCTCTCAGGGGCAGGCAAAGGGCTGAGGTTTGGAGAGCGGCCAAGAGCTGGGGACTGACTGCTCCCAGAAACAAATGGTCTGTCACGGCACAGGGCTGTTGCCTGGTGACACTCGCAGGAACAGGAAGCAACCCCAAAGGGGCTAGTCCCCCTCCTTCCTCTCACCTCCAGGACTCACTTAGGTGCAATGTGTCCTGGGTGCAAAGCCACTTGGCAAGGAAGAAGTATTGTCTGCCACTTTTCATCATGGAGGGGGCAGCAAATGGAGGCGAATTAGAAGGGGGACCGGGGCTTCCCTGGTGGCTCAGATGGTAAAGAATCTCATTAAGTAACTAGTCCAAAGGGCTGCAAACAGCTGGACACGATTGAAGTGATTTAGCACAATATGAAGTTTGGTTTTATGACCCTTAGGGCAACATCCATGCTGAAGGGCCTGGACACTGGGGAGACGACTGATTTAGAGATACTGTTTTTGATACCCACTTCCCTGCTCTCTCCCTCTCTCTCTCTCTTCACACACACACACACACACACACACACACACACACACACACACACACATGACAGCATCCTGAGGAAGAGAGGGAAATGTCTGTCTCATCCCCAAGCAGCAGGGTCCCTAGAGAAACTAACCAGGGATGGTGAAGCACTCTGGGGTAGCAGCTGGGCACATTTATCATCCTGGGCTTGAAAGGGAAAGGGATAAACACTAGTAGAACAAAATAATGCCATTGTAGCAACAGAGCTGGACCTAGAGATTGTCATATTGAGTGAAGTAAGCCAGACAGGGAAAGACAAATATCACATGATATCTCTTAGATGTGGAATCTTAAAAAAAAAAAAAAAGTGGTATAAATGAATTTATTTACAAAACGGAAATAGTAACAGAGGTAGGAAATAAACTTATGGTTAGCCAGGGGAAAAGGCAGGAAAGGATAAATTGGGAGATTAGGATTGACATATACACACTGCTGCTGCTGCTGCTGCTAAGTCACTTCAGTCGTGTCCGACTCTGTGCGACCCCATAGACAGCAGCCCACCAGGCTCCCCCGTCCTTGGGATTTTCCAGGCAAGAACACTGGAGTGGGTTGCCATTTCCTTCTCCAATGCATGGAAGTGAAAAGTGAAAGGGAAGTCGCTCAGTCGAGTCCAACTCTTAGCGACCCCATGGACTGCAGCCTACAAGGCTCCTCCGTCCATGGGATTTTCCAGGCAAGAGTACTGGAGTGGGGTGCCATTGCCTTCTCCGATATACACACTACTATATATAAAATACATACCTTATAAGAACCTACTGTATAGCACACGGAACTCTACTCAATATAATGACATATGGGAAAAGAATCTAAAAAAGAGTGGACATGTGTGTATGCATAACTGATTCACTTCACTGTACATCTGAAACTAACACAACATTGTAAATCAACTATATTCCAATAAAAATTTTAAAAAGACTAGTTACTTAATGAGAACTTTAATCTCAGGAGAGAGCAGCCCATGGCAGCTGTGGCCTTCAGGAGAGAAATGAAGCCATGGTTAAAACCCAGGCCCTTGGGAGGCAGCTGACATGATGTAATAAATAACTCCCCCTCTGTCTCCTCCCAAATCCTGCTTCTGCCCTTCTCTGACCAAACCCAGCTGGAAGCCTGAGGGCAAATAAGAGCCCCCTGGAGGCGGTGCTGGGAGATGGTGCTGCTAATGGAATTGTGGAAGGCAAAGAAAAAAAAATGTGCAAGTGTTACTCCCTCAGTCGAGTAATGGACTGTAGACTGCCAGGCTCCTCTGTCCACAGAATTCTTCAGGCAAGGATACCGGAGTGGGCAGCCATTCCCTTCTCCAGGAGATCTTCCTGATCCAGGGATCGAACCAGGCTCTCCTGCATTGCAGGCAGATTCTTTACCCTCTGAGCCACCAGGGAAGCCCCACTCCCCCTTCTAATTCGCCTCCATTTGCTGCCCCCTCCATGATGAAATGTGGCCCCAGACAATCAACCTACCATCAGGCAAATGGCTGCTTCCCTTGGTGCTTTGTACCCCATCCTGGGCTGAGGGTTTAGGACCTCTGCTGACTGACTGAGCACTTGGTTGTGGGGGTAGCAGGGTCAGCCTGGAAGAAGCACCATATTACTGAGCACACATACACACATATATGTATATTATATACATAGCCTCCATCCTTGCCAACATGGCAGCCCAAGAGGTTTGTGCTCCCAAGGAGTCAAGGCTCTGGAGTCATGGAAGAGGAGGTAGCCTAGCCATCTTATATTCTTCAGTCAAAAATGTTCAGCCACGGGGGGACTTCCCTGGTGGTCCAGTGGTTAAAAATTTGCCCTATAACGCAGGGGACCTGGGTTCGATCCCTTGTCAGGCAACTAAGAGCCCACTAAGTCAGAGAACCACAACTGGAGAGAAGCCCGCCTACCACAACAAAGATCCTGCATGCCCCAACTAAGACCTGATGCAGCCAAAATAAATAATTTAAAAACAACAACAAGATACCCTCATGTAGTGAGCCCTTCTGAGAAGCCTATCCATAGGATTCTTCCCTGAACTGTTTCTCTGTCAGCAATCCAGCAACCACGCCATGCATGCAGCAGCCATCTCACCAGACCTTGGCTGACCTCTGGCCAAGCAATGTGTGGCATCTCCATTCTGTCTGGGCCACTACTGAGTCCAGACTCTGATGTACCTGATGGGCAGCTCCTAGGAGCCCCTTGCTTTGGTCAGGTTGACAGAACATCTGGTAAGGGCACCTGTCATAGATAAACCTGGGGCAATCTAAAATTATACTTCTCCTTTTGCCGGTCCCCCTCTGAATCCATGTGTGTGGACATTTACCCCAGAGTAAAAAGCCTCTTGATGAAAGTGAAAGTGGAGAGTGAAAAAGTTGGCTTAAAGCTCAACATTCAGAAAATGAAGATCATGGCATCTGGTCCCATCACTTCATGGGAAACAGATGGGGGGAAACAGTGGAAACAGTGTCAGACTTTATTTTTCTGGGCTCCAAAATCACTGCAGATGGTGACTGCAGCCATGAAATTAAAAGACGCTTACTCCTTGGAAGGAAAGTTATGACCAACCTAGATAGCATATTCAAAAGCAGAGACATTACTTTGCCAACAAAGGTTCTGTCTAGTCAAGGCTATGGTTTTTCCTGTGGTCATGTATGGATGTGAGAGCTGGACTGTGAAGAAGGCTGAGTGCCGAAGAATTGATGCTTTTGAACTGTGGTGTTGGAGAAGACTCTTGAGAGTCCCTTGGACTGCACGGAGATCCAACCAATCCATTCTGAAGGAGATCAGCCCTGGGATTTCTTTGGAAGGAACGATGCTAAAGCTGAAACTCCAGTACTCTGGCCACCTCATGCGAAGAGTTGACTCATTGGAAAAGACTCTGATGCTAGGAGGGATTGGGGGCAAGAGGAGAAGGGGATGAGAGAGGATGAGATGGATGGATGGCATCACTGACTCGATGGACGTGAGTCTGGGTGAATTCTGGGAGTTGGTGATGGATAGGGAGGCCTGGCATGCTGTGATTCATGGGGTCGCAAAGAGTCGGACACAACTGAACGACTGATCTGATCTGATCTGATCTCTGCTTTCTAGCTTCAGCTGTCTGTAATTCTCCTGGGGTGCCAGCCTTCAGGGCTTGACTTTGTCTCCCTGGACCATGCAGGAAAGTGACTGGTACAGAGCTGGGGACAGTGAGAGGTGGAGGTATTTTGTAGGTGTGGAGGGGGTGAACTGAGTCCCTCTTACAAGAAACCCACTGTGAGGGTGGGGAACTGTAGGGTCTACAAGGAAGTAAGGAGGTGCTGCACCCATTAATTCTCAGTCCTGTTCTCAAGGTCCCAATCTCTCCTCCCAAGAAATGTCCTAACTTTCTCATAAAATACTCAGGACTCAGCAAATTCACCAACTTGGAGTTTAATTTTCAGCTACAGCTTCAAGACATAAGAAAATCAGGCTTGGGTTAAGAATAATGTGATCTCCATTTGTTTTACTACTTCTGAAGCTCTGCAAACATCTTACGGCCCTTCCAGAATTCCTCATGGCCTGCTGTACTGTTCTTGGGAACGGCACTGTTGGGTCACCACAGCCTTGCCTCTCTCGGCACCTAATTCCTATGACCACGTGGGGGCTGACAGTTCAGCCTTTTGCTACTGTAAGCCATTAGCTGCCAGATTCCTTTTGGAAACATTAATGATGCTTTTCAGAATGGTCCTATTTCTCTGAATAGACTGGACTGTAACAACTACTGATACTTCTAAAAATTCGTCAAAGTTTTTGATTGCAAGCAACGGAAGTTAAGTTTAGATATCTTCAGTAAGAAATAAAAATGTCTGGAATACACTAGGGACTGCACAGAATCAAGAGAGTCTAGGTTGGAATATGGGCACAAACCAAGACTGTCTGAGAAAGACAGGGCCAAGCTCCCACTGGAGGCTCCAAGGAGGGTCTGTCTTTGTCTCCTGCAGCTGCTGGTGCCTCCAGGGGCTTCTCTGCTTAGAAGCATAGCTCCAGCCTCTGCCTCTGTCTTTAGTGGCCTTCTCCTCTTCCATCTCCCATTAGAATGCTTGTTATTAGATTTAAGGCCCACTGGATCCAGGAGGATGTCATCTCAAGATCTTTGCAACTTAATCACATCTGCAAAAGGCTTTTTCTAAAAGAGGTCACATTTACAAATTCAAGAGGTTAGCATATGGACATATTGTCACCCTGTTTATTTAAATTATATGCAGAGTACATCATGCAAAATGCCCAACTGGATGAAGCATGAGCTGGAATCAAGATTGCTGAGAGAAATACCAGTAACCTGCAGATTACACCACCCTTATGGCAGAAAGTGAAGAAGAACAAAAGAGTCTCTTGATGAAAGTGAAAGAGGAGAGTGAAAAAGCTGGCTTAAAACTCGACATTCAAAAAACTAAGATCATGGCATCCGGTCCCATCACTTCATGGTAAATAGATGGGGAAACAGTAGAAACAGTGACAGACTTATTTTCTTGGGCTCCAAAATCACTGCAGATGGTGACTTCCAAGGAGCAAGATATTTGCTCCTTGGAAGAAAAGCTATGACCAACCTGGACAGTATATTAAAAAGCAGAGACACTACTTTGCTGACAAAGGTCCATCTAGTTGAAGCTATGGTTTTTCCAGTAGTCATTTATGGATGTGAAAGTTGGAATCTAAGCACCGAAGAACTGACACTTTTGAACTGTGGTGTTGGAAAAGACTCTTGAGAGTCTCTTGGACTGCAAGGAGATCCAACCAGTCCATCCTAAAGGAAATCAGTCCTGAATATTCATTGGAAGGACTGATGCTAAAGCTAAAACTCCAATACTTTGGCCACCTGATGAGAAGAACTGACTCACTGGAAAAGACCCTAATGCTGGGAAAGATTGAAGGGAGGAGAAGGGAAGACAGATGATAAGATGGCTGGATGGCATCACCAACTCGATGGACATGAGTTTGAATAAGCTCTGGGAGTTGGTGAAAGAAAGGAAGCCTGGCATGCTACAGTCCATGAGGTCACCAAGAGTCAGACATGACTGAGAGACTGAACTGATTTCTTTTGGGGGGCGATGGAGAGCACCATTCTACCCTCTATGCTATCTGTTAGGAACTGATCTGTGTTTTCCCAGATTCATATGTTGAAATCCTAACCCTCAGGACTTCAGAATGTGACTGTGTTTTGGATGCAGTCTCTAAAGATGTAGTTAAGTTAAAATGAATTTATTAGGGTGAGCTCTAACCCAGTGGGCTTCCCAGGTGACACCAGTGGTAAAGAACCCGCCTGCCAATGCAGGAAACTTAAGAGATGCAGGTTTGCTCTCTGGATTGGGAAGATCCCCTGGAGAAGGCCACCGCAACCCACTCCAGTATTCTTACCTGGAGAATTCCACGGACAGAGGAGCCCGGCGGGCAGAGTCCATAGGGTCACCAAGACTTGGACACGACTGAAGCGACTGAGCACACAGGCAGTAATCCAGTAAGGCTGGTGTCCTTGTAAGAAGAGAAAATTAACCCATCAAAGTGTAGAGGAAGATGATATAAAGACGACCACCTCCAAGTCAAGCAGAAAGGCCTGGACAGAGTCTTCTTTTACAGCCCTCAGAATGAGCCAACCCTGCTGATGCTTTGACTTTGAACTTCTGGCCTACAGAATGGTGAGAAAATAGATTCCTGTTGTTTACCACCTGTCTGTGGTACTTTATTTTTTTAATTGGAGTATAAGTGCTTTACAATGTCATGTTAGTTTCTGATGTATAAGAAAGTGAATCTGCTATGCATATATATGTGTATATGTCCCCTCCTTCGTGGACCTCCCTCCAAGCTGCCCCATTGCAGCCCTCTAGGTCATCATCAAGCACTGAGCTGAGCTCCCTATGTTATCCAGCAGCTTCCCACTAGCCATCTGTTTCACACACGGTCGTGTATATACGTCAGTCCTAATCTCCCGATTCATCCCACCTCTCCTTCCCCTGCTGTGTCCACAGGTCCGTTCTGGATGACTGTCTCCGTTCCTGCCCTAGAAATAGATTCATCTGCACTGTTTTTCTGGATTCCACATGCATGCATTAATATGCAATATTTGTTTTTCTGCCTTACTTCACTCGGTATGACAGAGGCTCTGTGGTACTCTGCTATGGCGGCCCTAACACACTAACACACCATCCCCCTGGGAGTTGGGGGCAGGAAACTCTGCCCGCTTCAGCATCTGTGCAGAAGGGCAAGGCCCTCGTTCACCAGAACCGCACGCTAGCGGTCGCCCTTAGTCACAAACACAGCTGGGTGTGAGGCAGCCCAGAGCAAGGAGACAATGGCCACCAAAACGCTAGTGCTGCGAGCTTCTGTATAATACAGGATAGACACACAGTGGGCAGAAGGCAGTGAATCTAGCTGGGGACAGGAAAGGCTTTGTAGAGAAAATGACCCAAGCTGAAACTTTGAAGAGAAGGGTCTGGCAGGTGGGCTGGAGGAGACAGGTGATACCAGGCAGAGGGAACAGGTGAGCAAAAAGCATGAAGACCTCAAATGTCTAAAGCACTGAGAGAACGGCAAGTCACAAACGTCAAGCAGTGAGCCTAGATAAGGAGCTTGTGCCTGAGTGGAAATCTGCTGAGTAACTAAGCTGACAGGTTTTCCTGTGGGGGGCAGGGGGCTGGCTATGTTGAGTAACTGGTGGGGCACAAGGCATGGAGGTGGGGTGTGGGGCGATGCTAGAGGGTGGGCTGGGGTCAGATGCTGGCGGGTCTATGAAATGCTAAGGTATTTGGACTTCCGCTTTAAGTCTGAAGAGGGGGAACCGTTCATCAGTGTGGCAAGGTTGTAGACAATGAATCTCAGAGCTATGCTATTAAGCTGGTCCTCCAGACCCAGTTCTTTCTACACCGTTGGTGTGCAACGGTGTTTTCATCAATCTCTAGTAAAATGCTGCTGCTGCTGCTGCTAAGTCGCTTCAGTCGTGTCCGACTCTGTGAGACCCCATAGACGGCAGCCCACCAGGCTCCCTCATCCCTGGGATTCTCCAGGCAAGAACACTGGAGTGGGTTGCCATTTCCTTCTCCACTAGTAAAATGAGGCATTTTCAAAAGGTAAATTTTTCATAAAGCTAAATTTTATTTAATTTTAAAAGATTTTTTCAGTTCAATATTTATGACCTCCCAGCTTTTATGGCTGAGAAGGCAATGGCACCCCACTCCAGTACTCTTGCCTGTAAAATCCTATGGATGGAGGAGCCTGGAAGGCTGCAGTCCATGGGGTCGCTAAGAGTGGACACGACTGAGCAACTTCACTTTCACTTTCACGCATTGGAAAAGGCAATGGCAACCCACTCCAGTGTTCTTGCCTGGAGAATCCCAGGGACGGGGGAGCCTGGTGGGCTGCCGTCTATGGGGTCACACAGAGTCAGATACGACTGAAGTGACTTAGCAGCAGCAGCAGCTTTTATGGAGGGTAAATCGTCCACTGCAGTAATGGTGTCAGTAAAGAATAGGTTCTAAAAAACATATAGGTGTGGGCTCGCCTTCTGGTAAAGCAGCTGGCAAAGTTTCCCAGGTCTGCGGGAACTCCTTGATTAACACAGAAGGCTTAAGCTCAGGCTGAGGCAGCAGGGAGTGGGGGCAATGGGAGACACAGCGAGGGGATGAGACAGAGGTGGAGTCTACAGAAGACGCCTGACAGTCCAGGTTTTACTGTACTATGCACACACATTCTCTTCCTGCACCTCAAAGACACAGATTTTTTTTTCAGTAATAACCCCATAAGTGCCCCTCTTTGGGGTCAATTGTATTATAAACGTGTTTTCATGAAATACAAGAATGTATAATTCATCCTCACATTGCTCCCCTTAATTTCATTCTTAGAATCATCATCAGATGATTTATAGTGTTATGGCTGACTACACGGGCTTCCTGTAAAAGCTCCTTGAACAATCATTTCACATCACAATGACAGTGAAATTCCTTGTCACCCAACCTGCTGGGACCTCCCCTCCTAGGAGGAAAGGGGACGGGAAATGTGTTGTGTTTTTTCCAGTCTTGCCTTTTGTGACATCACACCTATCTTCTTCTAAGCTGCTGTTCGGGGGACCACAACCACCCCTCAATTTTAACACAGACTGAGGACTGCTTTTGTCAAAGTGACACCAGTAGCAAATGCCTGGGGCAAGTCAGGTGTTATATTTTCATTTTTTCTTAAATCTCATCTTTGATTTTCTTGTTATTTTCTGGCATTCTCTAATCTACACGATCAAAATGAGCTGTGGTCCAGTTATAATAAATACTGCCTAGTCAGTGCCCATGGGGGAGTGGCCTTTGATAACAGATCTCATAATCAATACTGGGCTTTCTTATTTCCTACTTCCTTGTATTCTCCTCCTGGAGCCACCCCCACCCCTCACAGGGCCACACATTCCTCACCCAGATATGACCACCTTCATTTCCTTTATTTTTAGATTCTGGAGATACCATTCTGCTCCAACACGAAGTCAATGTAGACACACAAGTGTTTGAACATTTTCAAGAAAACCAAATATTCTTTGGGACTATTTGATCTTTCTCTCATTTTATCCATGTTCTTTTCACCTGTATTTCCTCCAGGGTAAACTTTCAGTCCCTTGGGATTGCAGAAAGGGTCCTATTCTCTCAGGGTTACATGTTATTGTTTTAAAGCTCTCCATTTGTTCTGCTCATAGGATTTCAATCAGAAATGCCAGTTACCTTTGTTCCTGCCATTTCTGCTATAACCTCTGGTGTATTGTCAAGAGGTTCTGTGTAGCATCTCTCTCTCTCTCTCTTTCTTTAGTTGCTAAGTCGTGTCCGACCCTTGCCTCCACATGGGACTGTAGCCCGCCAGGCTCCTCTGTCCATGGGATTCTCCGGGCAAGAATACTGGAGTGGGTTGCCATTTCTTTCTCTAGGGGATCTTCCCGATCCAGGGAGCAAACCCGCGTCTAATGCATTGGCAGGTGGGTTCTTTACAACTGAGCCACCAGAGAAGCCAACTAACATGTTGGTTACTACTGGTGATCCACGGTCTCCTAACCTCATTTCATTCTTGTGAAATGTGCAAGAGATTTGCACAATCTCATTGTGCAAGAGATTCTGCACAATCTCTTGATTTAATTCACTTCTTTTTTTGTAGTGGGCTGGTTTTTAAATTATAAATATTAACTGTTTCTGGGTGGAAAAGAGTTTCTAATAAACACCTTATTATCTCTTCACTGGACCTGCCCAACAACTTTAACTTATCAATTGTGCAGTGACTGTCCATGTAAATAGAGATGGTCATTAGCTGGCTCCTCACCTTTGCCTCTTGGGTCAGTCCACTGGACTAGGCTGGTGCTCAGGACAAATCCATTTTTTAAGCTCTCTGAATCGGACCAAACTATTTGATCGTGGCTGAACACTATATGCCTTCTATCTTTGGGAGCAAATGGTAAGAGTTAAAGAAACATTACTGCCAAGTTTTAGAACGATGATTTTTAAATGATCTCTAGAACAGCCTTCTCTGAGCTTCATGTCCATCTTACTCCGTTGAGCTTCAGATAAACAGAAACAGTTATGTTCAAACCTAAACCCTTGCTCAGACATACTCCCTCTGATGGTGAACTAGAGCACCATCTAAAGTACCTTCTTTTTTATTCTTCTCTGCCTTTCTTCATGTATTTTTATCACAGACATTGACTGAATGCTGTGTAAACTGCAATACCCAACAAGACATCAGCGATCATGAGCTCCACTGTCCATATCTGGAAAATGCTGCCATCAACTACAGACATAACGGATATATACAAATAGCCCAGGCAATAATGCAAAATATAGTGTGTTACCGATCACTATGGCATTTCCATTACCAACACCTAGTCCTTCATACAGCCTTTTTCCTGCAGATGCAAGTACCTTAAGTAAACTTCTCTGGATGTATTCACAGGTATTCCAAGGGAAGAGTTTTTCAGAGTTTATATATGGTCATTACCAAAGTTTCCTTTTGTTTGTCTTTCATTCTTACTCTCTTTCCCTCTATTTTAAGATGCTGCTGGTACCTCTTACAGGGTCAGCCTTATCAGTATCACTGCTTCCTCTTCAGTGTGTTCTTTGCCTTAATTCTTCATCAGTTTTTGTTGTCGTTCAGTCACTCAATCGTGTCCGACTCTTTGCAACCCCATGGACTGCAGCACACCAGGCTTCCCTGTCCTTCGCTATCTATTGAAGTTTTCTAAAACTCATATCCATTGAGCCAATGATGCCATCCAACCATCTCATCCTCTGTCGTCCCCTCTTCTCCTGCCTTCAATCTTGCCCAGCATCTTTTCCAATGAGTCAGCTCTTCACATCAGGTGGCCAAAGTATTAGAGTTTCAGCTTCAGCATTAGTCCTTCCAATGAATATTCAGGGTTGGTTTCCTTCCAGATTGACTGGTTTGATCTCCTTGCTGTCCAAGGGACTCTCAAGAGTTTTCTCCAACACCACAGTTTGGAAGCATCAATTCTTCGATGTTCAGCCTTCTTTATGGTCCAACTCTCACATTCATACATGACTACTAGAAAAACTAGAGCTTTGACTAGACAGTTCATCAGTTAGCAAGTCCTACTAATGTGATGCTCTCTCCTTAATATCTCCTGTATCTCCCCCTCCTAAACATCCTTAATATAATTCTCTGTCTGAAGGATTTTACTAGGTTCTTTCTCTGTGAACCTGTCCAGGAAATACTATTCTACACTCTTGCCATGGATTTCTGGAAACCAAATCCAAATTTGTCTTTTCTCTCACCGACATAATTGTTGTTCACCATTATGTTCAGAATAAAGATCTAAACTCCTTAGAAAGTTAAACTAGGTCCTATGTTGTCTGACTCTTCCAAGTTCTTATAGTATCACCTGTTCTCCCTTCCTGCCTCCCCACTGACTGTATAGTTAAAAGTGTGAAGTCAGGAATCTAACTTTCTGGTTTGAAATCCTGGCTCTGCCACTTACTAGCTATGTAACCTTGGAAAGTCACTTGTGTTCTCTGTGCCTCTGCTTCCTTATCTGTAAAATGGGGACATGGTGGTTCCTGTTTCATTTAGTTACTGTGTAGCTTCAATGAGTTAATATATGTTAAAAGCTTATAACAGGGCCTCAGTAACAGTATATAATTAATACACATTGTGTGTGTGCATGTCTTGCTATTATCGTTGTTACTTGAAGTTCATCGAAGAGTCTCATTTCTTTTTTGAATATGATGTTTCTGATAGCTAGAATCGCCCACTCCCGTGTTTCCTCACCCCATGACTCACCCCTACCGTCTTCTGAGCTGTCAGCCTCTCAAGGGAGCCTTCACTGCCCCTCCCCCTGCACAGGCTGGATGAGTTGCCTCATCTACCATTCCTAGAGAACCTGTACACACCTGGATCATAACATTCTTCACACCTGGTGTGGGCTCTGGGCATCTGTGGTTTTTAAATACTTGATGATGGCCCAAAGATCTGTAGTAATCTGTAATAGGTCTGTTTTATCTATTAATTTATCAATCAACTGATCGACCTGTCAATCAGCCTGGTCAACAGCCAAGACATAATTAGTTTAGAGATTCAGAAGCTCAAAAGCTCTCAGGATGTATCCATACCAAAAGTGAAAGTAGTACCATATTTTAATTTTCTATTTCTTTGTATGCTTCCTATATTAAACTTTGGATTCCTAAATTGGGAAACTTAAAAAATCTTTATCCCTAGAACCCTATATATAACAGAAGTATTATTAGTATTTGTTGAATGAATGAATGAATCTTTTAAATTTAATACAGAAATTACTTATTTTCCAAAAACTACTTCTTCCCCTGAGACATAGTTTGAGGTGCTGAGTCTCTTCCCAGGAAAATACACACACTTGGTTAACCTCAAAATTTCATAAGGTTTGAGTCACCTTTGATCTCGAAGATGGTTTCCGATTTATTCAAGGAGAAAAGAAGAAGAAATGCATTTTTAATACTATACACTCCAAAGATGTGTGGCTGATAAAATGAAAGGACTGATCCAATTCAACTTATTAAAAGAAACATATTACCTACCCTATTTTTTCTTTGCCCAGAAACTTCTTGGAAAAGATAAAATGATTCATTTTTAACAGAGGCAAGTTTGGATCATAATTCAGTAAACTTATGGAAAGTCAAGTATCTTTATAGGTGTTTGAGGAATATGATTTGGGTGAATAGAGAAGTTCTCCACCTCTGCGTTCTTTTTCACCCCAGTAGCTCACACATGCCCACTACACTATCTGAAATTCTTTTCATTCACTACACTTTCTGACTAAGTCTCAGAACACCCTGTCCTCAGTGCCTGACTGAGAGGGTGAACGCATTTGGACACTAATGCCTGAAGGCAAGGCGCTTAGACAGTCAGGCTGGCTGGGGACAGAGCAGCCCCTAGGTCAGGGCCGGAAGGGTGAACCAGAGGTGACCCGCTCTAGGCTTTGCCACTAGCATGGAGTTTCAGACAACGTCATCTCCTATTCCTTAAAAAACTAGGAAGAAAACTGCCATATGACCCAACAATCTCACTACTAGGCATATACCCTGAGAAAATCGTAATTGAAAGAGACACATGCATACCAATGTTCATTACAGCACTATTTACAGTAGCTAGGACATGGAAGCAACCTAGATGTCCACTGACAGATGAATGGAATACATAAACGGTGGTACATATATACTATGGAATGTTACTCAGCCATGCAAAGGAATGTGTTTGAGTCAGTTCTAATGAGGTGGACAAACCTAGAGCCTGTTATACAAAGTGAAGTAAGTCAGAAAGAGAAAAATAAATATCATATATTAACGCATATATGTGGAATCTAGAATGGTGGTACTGATGACCCTATTTGCAGAGCAGCAGTGGAGATACAGACATAGAGAAAAGACTTGCGGATACAGTGGGGGAAGAAAAGGGTGGGACGAATTGATAGAATAGCAGAGAAGCATATACATTACCATATGTAAAACAGATAGCCAGTGGGACTCTGCTCTATGATGCAGGGGGCTCAAACCTGCTCCTCTGAGACAACCTAGAGGGGTGGGATGGGGTGGGAGGTGGGAGGGAGGTTCAAGAAGGACGGGACATATGTATGTATACATATGGCTGATTCATGTGGATGTACAGCAGAAACTAACACAGTATTTAAAGCAGTTATCCTCTAATTAAAAATAAATTAATTAAAGAAAGAACATGTGACAGACACAACACACATACACATAAAACATCCTCTCCTTCATGATAAAGGCAGGCTCGAAACTGCCAAAGGAAAGACAAAATCTTTTGACTAGTAACTCTTTCAAGACTCTTTCTAGGTGTTCTTCCTAAAATGCCAACCTTCGTGGCTCTCAGTGGTACAGATCGTATGCCTGCATGTGAATGAGCGATGATGAATTATATGCATACTCTGAAGACCAGCGAGAAGCTTTGCAAAGCACACGCAGATCAGTGCTTCTTAAACAGGGATCAAGACTGGGGTGGGTGGAGAGCCCCAGCAAGTTCAGAGAAGCCACGTACATCCCATCCCACCATCCTGAGAATCACTATGTGTAATAAACGGGCACAGTTTGTGGTACTGAGGTGCATACGCAAAGGATGTGAAGACCAACCAAAGTGACCGAGAACTGTGCTCAAGATCAAAGTCCATTTGCCTCATTTACAGATGAATCAGGCCCCCAAATGTTACATGACAGGCTTTTCCTACTGCACTGGGCATCTCTCCAGACCTCATTTTACACCCCAAGTCCTCCCCATTACAGAGACCTCCCCATTTTCTGCATATGTCCTCTTTTTAATGTAACTCAGAGTCTTTTTGATGAATTTCATGACAAAGCTGTTATATTATGTAAAAAGAAAAAAAAATAAATGTGAACAGTGAAGAATAACTAGGGGTACTTGTCAAAGTGATATGGAAATAGCTGCTAACAACAATTATTGAACAGTTAAATTGTACTGGGATGACTTAATAACATTTAGTCATATGTCTTAAAAAGTTACAGTAATTAAACCACTGGATTCGAAGTTGACTCTCCGTACCTGTAATTTTTTGAGGAACAAGATGAAATCATCCTATTTAATCTGGGGAGAAAGCACTGGGTGTTTTACAGAAAGCTGAGGGATTGATTCAGAAACTGCTCTTATAGTTCTGGCACATTCCATATATTAACAGTTTGTCCTAATCCCTTCTTCTCTGGGTAATTCAGGCATATGTCAAGAGGTCAGCGTGGGCTGTAGCTGGTTCAATAGTTGTATTATGTAAAATGAACTTCAGTACTTGTTTTTTTCCTGACAGAGCCTGCATTCCCTGCAAAGACTCACGCCGAGTGGCTCACCGCGTGAAAGGGCCTCGCTGTGTGATTCTCCTCCCACTACATGCGTTTACATTACACACTGAGAAAATTACGAGCAACAACTGTCACTCTCTGAGGGTGGAAACTGCCATGAATCAAAAAGGCAAGAATTTTCTGTAATCACAGGATGACTCAGGGTAGTAGCGTTCAGTTATTACAGCAATTCACATACTATGAGCATATTCAGTAAACCTAATTAGGCCCAATTCCTGTCATTTAAAAGTTATGACATTGTGATATAAAGTAAGCTGGAGTTTACTTTTGCACTAGGTGGAAAAAAGAATTTGAAACTAGTTTTAAAATAACAAGAATGTATTCAGTGTTCTATTAGAGAACAAAATGTGTTTCTAGGACGTCAGATTATTGTGAAATGATAGTTTTTTATCATACAAAAGGTTGCAGTATAATTTGTATTTGAAAATAATACGCAGACTGAGCGACTTCACTTTCACTTTTCACTTTCATGCACTAGAGAAGGAAATGGCAACCCACTCACTCCAGTGTTCTTGCCTGGAGAATTCAGGGACGGGGGAGCCTGGTGGGCTGCCATCTATGGGGTCACACAGAGTCGGACACGACTGAAGTGACTTAGCAGCAGCAGCAGGTATAAGTATCATGCATTAAATATTTTTGTAAAAGATTAAATAAAGTAAATTATATCATGAAGTCTTCTCATAATGTAAGTAAAGTCTTTGACCCGACTTGACCATTTTGTATTTAAAGTTTAGAATCACAGTTTGAATATATCTTTGAAATTTAAATCAGCCTATGTTCTTTTTAAAATATGTGTGTTCTGTGGCATTTATAATAAGAGAACAATTTACAGTATTTTTTTTTTCAATTTACAGTATTTATATTTGTTTTCAGTTATAAAACTGGGATTATTTTGTGTCTAGGGTATATCTCTGAACAGGCCTCTGCAAGGGAAGGAAACACAAAACATGACTGGGAAAGCTTAGTTTTAGCCTTGGGAGCCTCTGAGAGCCTGTTGGCTCTTATCAGAGGATTAGTGATTTATGACCAAATATTGGAGGACCAGTTTATCTGGAGTAAAGCACTGTTGTCTTGCATAGGAAGCTCATTGATTCATTGGTTCTACAGTTAACTACGAAGTGAAAGCACTATGATACGTATAAAAGAGAGGTCCAATTTCAGTTCTGCCCTCCAGGAGCTTCTGATCC
Source organism: Tragelaphus eurycerus (assembly GCA_935064755.1). Lineage (NCBI taxonomy): Eukaryota > Metazoa > Chordata > Mammalia > Artiodactyla > Bovidae > Tragelaphus > Tragelaphus eurycerus. The sequence goes on along the minus strand of CAKXYN010000034.1, from coordinate 34,486 downwards.
ATCTGGGAACATACACAGAGTTGAGAGTTCAAGACAGAATCAGGAGAAACGCTCTAAGGGTGACAGCAATAATAAATATGCAATATAGAAAAATACTAGGGGAAATGATTATTTTTATTGATGGCTATCCATACAGTCTTTACAGAGAAGGGGGAGGCTGAGTTAGACTTCAAAGAGCAGGGAAGATTTCAGAAAGGAAGCACTACAGATGAGAAAGAAGAGCCTGCTGACTTTAGCAAAGACCTGAATGAGGAGCTATAAACAAGGCCCACTCAGGGAAACGTGAGTAGAGTTCTTTGGGTGGAGCTGAGAATTTGAGTTGTCGCAGTTAGAGGATATGGCTGGAAAGCCAGATTGAGACCAGGTCCTGGAAGCTTCTGAATGCTGGATGGAAGAGTGTAAGCTTTGTCCCAGAGAGGTCTCTTTTCAACAGGGAGAGGAGATGATCAAATGGATATTAGAGGGAAATTATCCAGTACCAGCATGAAAATAGAGATTCTAAACTGCTTTTCTTGAGTTCTTGGAGGGAGATTACAAGCTACTTCCATCAAGCCAAGAACAGCATCGTGCAGTGTGGTCTCTGCAGTTGCCTTTTACTATAGGATATGTCTCCAGCCAGTGAATGTTCACTGAAAAGAGTGCTGCGACCTCCCCGCATTATGGCTGTATTAGAGGTGAAAAGTAGGGGGAGTGGGAGGGAGACAAGGGGGACAGAGAGACTGACTGCTGCTAAGTCACTTCAGTTGTGTCCGACTCTGCGTGAGCCCATAGACGTCAGCCCACCAGGCTCTCCTGCCCCTGGGATTCTCCAGGCAAGAAAACTGGAGTGGGTTGCCATTTCCTTCTCCAGAGAGACTGACTAGGAAGCTGTAATAACAGCTCAGATACTAGGCTGTGGCCATTAAAAAAAAAAAAAAGATGTAGCAGTAGCAAAGATGCCGGCAGTACAACAATCTGCTCATCTCTTGGGCTGGCACTGGTTCTAACAGGACACTGCACCCCAGTGCTCTGTTTCCAGGACTCCAACCAGAGCCCTTCTATCTGTGGGAGCCAAGTCCTGCTGGGACTCTGAAGGCCGCAGCACCTCTCTTCCACCGTGGCACCCCCTAAGGTCCATGCTATGATCATGAAGATGCATTCAGGTCTGAAATAACTAAAGTCCTCTGCCCACAAAACAAACTCTCCCTCAAGCAAGAAGGGATCTGTTGGGAGTATACCAAGTAGCTGATAGAATAGAAAAAAAACCTCAGGAAAGGTAAAACTTAGGAGAAACTGGAGGATATTTCCTCTAGTGATTTGGCTTCAACTATCTCTTGTCAGTTTCCCAGGGGAGAGAGAATGATTTTCTTAGATGACGTCATGTGTCCACCCCGTCCTATATGACTGGCAGGCTCCAACATCACTTGGAGTCCAAAGGGACATACAGTTCCTCAAAGGAAGAGCAGATAAGCACAGGTTTTTAAAAGTATTTAATTTCTAAAATGTCTAGGCCTATAAATAATGGTCATAAATGCATGGGCTCAGGATGGGGAACAGATTACACATTCCCTAGAACCTTATATCTCCAAATGTGTTTCCACTACTACCTGTGACAGATCCTCTTACTTTTCAAACTACATGTTATTGTTAAGTACACACACACACACACACACACACACACACACACACCCGAAACGTGCTTTCAGCAACACCTTGATGCCTTCATGCTCTCAGGTGCCCAGATATTAGCATCCTTTCTCCCTGCCTCTCTCCCTTCCTTCCTTGGCTCACAGTATTAATTTTAAAAAGTGGGAGACAGAATTATATTCAGTTTTCTCCCAATTTAGGTCTATCTACAGTAATGAGAAAAATGTTAATGTTTATGAAGGAAAAAACAGGACAAACTCACATAGTAACAAGTGATCTTCTAATAGAACATGGCTGATAAGACTTTACTTTTCCATATCTAGGTAAGTAACCCACATCTCATATGATGAGCTGTGTGTTGCCCTATTTTTGGCTAAAAACATGCACACTGTCCACCCATCAAGAGCAGTCACTTGGAGACCTGGGTTGGCACTTCCAGGATCGCAGACACACACTCTGGCTGGTAAAACTTCTGTCCAGAAGTTTTCCTCTGCCCAGATCTTTTCTGATCATGTGTAATGGTCAAAGCACATCCCGTGGCTTTGCCTGAATCAAGCTGGGTGGAGAAGTGTTACCCTAGTTACACGCCCAGAAGAGGAAAACCAAATATCTGTGACCTATTACTGACCACGCTGTGGCTAGAAGCAAGAAGCACTGAGGTTTCTCTGTTTGGTCCTCTCTCCACGGGAAACATACCAAGCCACTGACCGCTCCTACTAGCTTCCTAGCACTTTCTCTCCCCTCTTCTGCTCTCCAGGGAACCACTTTCCACTGCACTTGAAATCCAAACTAGTTCTCGGATGCGCAGGGCATCACTTTATGTGACTTATCCTTCAAGTTTGTCAGCATGCAGATTAGGAGCCTGGCTAAAGCAAACCCCACATCCCTAGCTTCAGCTGGAACCCTACGCTAGTGCTATAGTACCAGTCTTACTAGCGTAGTCATAGGACCAAATTCACAAGGAATCTGCATATATGCATAGTGCAGGAAGGGCTTTCCCAGTTTGCATTAATGGTAAAGAACCCACCTGCCAATGCAGGAGACTTAAGAGATGCACGTTCCATCCCTGGGTCAGGAAGATCCCTGGAGAAGAGCATGCAACCCCTCTGGTATTCTTGCCTGGAGAATCCTATGGGCAGAAGAGCCTGGTGGGCTTCAGGCCATAGGGTCACAAAGAGTCGGACATTACTGAAGCAACTTAGCATGCACACACGCACACAGAGCAGGAAATATAAATCCACAGAGTGTCAAGAATGTCAAATTGGATGGCCCCAGCTCTGCAAATCAGTTTCACAGTCAGCTACATATGCTGCAGAATATAATCTTAAGTGAAAAATACAACAAAATGGATTTATATTGTTCACATGCTTTCAAACACCTCTTTGAAGTTACTTGTTTATGGTAGAAGCTGGGCAACGTTGGGGAAGAATAACAGAAAGGTCTCCATGTGGTGCTCTTCAAATACTACAGATTCTGAGCTTGGAGGTGGAGCCAGCTTGAAAGGAATCAAGCTCATGTTGCTTGTCACTTTATTGGTGTGTGTATGTGCGCTCAGTCACTAAGTTGTGTCTGACTCTGCAACTTCCTAGACTGTAGCCCACCAGGCTCCTCTGTCCATGGAATTCTCCAGGCAAGAATATTGGAGTGGGTTGTCACTTCCTTTTCCAGGAGAATCTTCCTGACCCAGGATCGAACTTGAGTCTCCTACATTTGCAGGCTAATTCTTTACCACTGAGCCACCTGGGAAGCCCTTAACACTGGCAAGTGCAATAAAGTAAAATGTATTTGTTGTACAGTTCTCAAGACTGTACTGTCTAATTGATTCCTTGAGGGGGGAAATTTTAAACAGACCTAAGTCTACTGAGGTTTTGATTACAGACAAAAGCATTCAGTGTTTGGGTTTTTCCTCGTGTGTAGGCAGTTATAGGCAGCCATATGTTTACTTTGTATTCTAGTTGAGGGTGTAATATAAGCTGCTTCAGTTTGGGTGGAAGTTTTGTCAGACATCACAAATGAGCTTTGTACTCTGTTAGAGTTGCCAGATTTTTTGCAGGGACTGTGGGCAGGCCCATAATAGTTAAGGATAAAGTGAAAAGTAAAAGTCACAAAGTCATGTCTGACTCTTTGCGACCCCATGGATTATGCAGTCCATGGAATTCTCCAGGCCAGAATACTGGAGTGGGTAGCCATTCCCTTCTCCAGGGAATCTTCCCAAACCAAGGATCGAACCCAGGTCTCCCACAGTGCAAGCAGGTTTCCCACAATGCAAGCAGATTCTTTACCAGCTGAGTCACCAGAAAAGCCCAAGAATACTGGAGTGGGGATCTTCCCAACCCGGGAATTGAACCAAGGTCTCCTGCACTGCAGGCAGATTCTTTACCAATTGAGCCATCAGGGAAGCCCAATTAAGAATAACCTACTGCTAATTTAAGAGTAAATCCTGAAAAGCCCTTCCTCACAGTGAAAGGAATGATGGAATGAGAATATCATCATTCCCATCATTTGAGAATATCATCATATCATCATTCATAAAATAGAGTGAAAGTCTGCCATTTGCAACAACATGGATATTATGCTTATAATACTCAATGAGAGCATTATGCTTAGTGAAATAAGTCAGACAAAGAAAGATAAATACCATAAGATTTCACTTACATGTAGGATCTAAAAAATTAAACAAACAAATGTACATAACAAAACACACAAAAAAAACAGACTCACGGACAGAAAGAAAAGACCAAACTAGTGGTTAACCCACTCCAGTATTCTTGCCTGGAGAATCCGATGGACGGGGGGCCTGGCGGCTGCAGTGCTTGGGGTCACAGAAGAGTCAGACACGACTGAAGCGACGAAACAACACAGTGGTTAACAGGAGGGGAAAGGGGAGGGCAAGGTAGGGTTATGGAATTAAGAGATACAAACTAGGTATAAAACAGATAAGCAACAAGGTTATACTATAGCACTGGGAAATACAGTCATTATTTCATAGTAACTTTAAAAGTATAATCAATAAAATACTGAATCACTATGTTATAAACCTGAAACTAATATTGTACATCAACTATACTTCAGTTAGAAAGAGTCATCAATGGATTGGACGCTGAAGGTGGTGAGTGGGGACTTCCCTGGTGGTCCAGTGGTGAAGACTCCAAGCTCCTGCTGCAGGGGGAATGGGTTCGATTCCTGGTCAGGGAACTAAGATCCTACATGTCATGTACGGTGGCCAAAAAAATTTTTAAAAATTGGTGGCTGAGATTATGGAAACAATATTTACATGGTCTTTAAGTATCTCTTATCAAGATATTTCTTAGATACAAGGTGGAAGGTGGGCACTTTGCAGTAGGGTAACTCCTCAGATGCCATCTGAGCCAAGCGCCTTCTACTCCCCAAAGTGACAGAGACAAAGGGGTGGGGGTGCAGGGAATACAGAGGCTGGCCAAGGACAGCACCTTCTCTTACCACATTCCCATCTGCAAGCTTGCGGGTGTGCAGAGTCCCCTGTTCCCACACTCCCCAGGTTATTCTCTTACCCTCCATACTCAGAGTCCACTCTGGTTCTTTCTTTCTTTATTCATTTATTGAAGGTCTGCTGTGTGCCAACTACTGGGGACTCGGCATTAAATAAGATAAGCCCTTGTTACCTAGGCTCTTCCAGTCAGAGCTACAGAAGAAAACACCTAATAGACTTACAGCCCTCAGTAACCACAGAGGACGCAAGAGGACAAGGGGTGGGACACAGCCAGCTGGTGAGCAGCGGTAGGGCTGAGTGGGTGATTAAAAATACTGTAACACTGATTGGTACAAACCCACGGCCTGGGCCCTGGCCGCTGCCCTGGGATATCTTCACTCACATGCCACAGGAGAATAATTAAAAGGCCAAACCCTAAACAAACAGACACCTTGAAGACCTGCTCTTCTATATTCTCCACTCCTTTTTATTTAAAATTTTTTTCTGTTAAATTTTTGGCTGCACTGCCTCTTCACTGCTGCCTGTGGGTGTTCTCCAGTTTCGGTGAGTGGGGGCCACTTTCTAGCTGCGGTGCAAGGCCTTCTTGCTGTTGCGGGTCTGGGCTCCGGGGCGCACAGGCTTCAGGAGTTGCGGCACATGGGCTTAGTTTCTCCACCACATGTGGGATCTTCCCGGACCAGGGACCAAGCTTGCGTCCCCTGCACTGGCAGGTGGGTTCTTATCCACTGTGCCATCAAGAAAGTCCTCCCCACTGCTCTCTGACTGCCCTTATCCTGCATGGGAGGTCAGAGAAGTCCTTCTGGAAGAGGTGACAGTTGGGCCAAGAATGAACAGAAGTTAGCCAGGTAAGGCACAGAATCTGCAGCAGCCCCTGGATGAGAGAGGGTGCATCCAGTCTGAGAAACCTCGGGTCACCAAGTATGACAGGTGCCCCGACGCTGGGGAAGGAAGGTGAGAAATCGCTGCAAGAGGTAAGTGAAGGCCAGATCAGAAAGAGCCATGGATACCCTCCTGAGACACCCGACCTTGAGCAGACAAGCCATAAAATGCCTTTGAAGAAATCTAAGATAGGGAGCAATGGCAACCCACTCTAGTGCTCTTGCCTGGAAAATCCCATGGGAGGAGCCTGGTAGGCTACAGTCCATGGGGTCGTGAAGAGTCGGACACAACTGAGCGACTTCACTTTCACGCATTGGAGAAGGAAATGGCAACCCACTCCAGTGTTCTTGCCTGGAGAATCCCAGGGATGGGGGAGCCTGGTGGGCTGCCGTCTATGGGGTCACACAGAGTCGGACACGACTGAAGTGACTTAGCAGCAGCAGCAGCAAGATAGGGAGCAGCACAGTTTTTTGTTTTTAGAAAAATAGTTGTGGCATAACTGAAGGAAAGATACTGGAGGGACAAAAAATATATAAAAAAAAAACCATTTACAGGTGGTTGAAGTAACTGAAACAAGAAATGAGGTCTTTTCTAAGAATCAGTAGGATGTAAAGAAAATGGATGGAATCCAAAGACATTCAAAAGGTAGAATTAATTGGGCTCTGTGATTGGACTGGAGTTGCAAAATGCATGTTATAAAATTTTAATCTCTTTAGCATCCAAGAGAAGAGCTTTATCCAAAGTGAACCACTGCTAAGACCTTTGTATATGTTTCCAAAATTAAGGACTCATCTTGCACAGAAACACATTACAGTTAGCTCATTCCCAAATGACTGTTTTCTGAAGTTGTACAGCTAAGAGCAATGCATCTGCTGGTCTTTCAACAATGCTGGTGAAGTTCCGGTGATGGCTATGTTCTTTGCAGTTTGTAAGAGAGGGAGGGGCCATATGTATACCTCTGACTGATTCATGTTGATGTTTGGCAGAAACCAACACAATTCTGTCAAGCAGTTACCCTTAAATTAAAAAGTAAATATTTTTTAAAAAAAGAGAGAGAGAAAGAAAGGATAAAAACAGCATAACTCTGGCAGTCGTAAGTTCCCATTTTAGGAAATGCATCTCCATCAGCTGTTTCTGGTGCCTGCTCTGAACCGCATCCCCTGGCATGACCCCGCTCTCCCCAGGATGGACCATGCGGCCGCCCAGCTGGAGAAGCAGCACGTGCATGATGTGTACGCGAGCACTGCGCCCTACTTCAGCGACCTGCAGAGCAAAGCCTGGCCCCGCGTCCGCCAGTTCCTGCAGGAGCAGAAGCCAGGCAGTCTCATCGCTGACATAGGTAACCCGGGCAGGGCCACGCAGTCTGATGTATATATACTCCATCGTGCCTTTCCTTTTCAGTTTCATTTTTCATCTCTGTTCTAACCGGAAGTCTGAAACCGTGTCCTTGGCATGTCAGCACCTAGAAAATTCACTTTATAGCAGAAATTCATGAGGTCGCACGAGAAAGTAGAAAAGTTCCCCAAATTTACATTTAGACAGAGGTGGTCTTCTCAGAGCCTTTGTGCGTATCCTTTCACAAAATCAACCTGCCCTTGGCTGAATCTGCCTGGACTGAAATGGCTGCTTGTGAATCTGACCATTTTAAATGTAGATTCCTTCACATTTGCGAGTATAGTGTTTTGGTGGCACCTTGAGGGGCTCCCATTCCTTCTACAGAAGAGCCAGAATTGTGTATATAGAAGAGGTTCTATCTGGCATCCCTGGTGGCTCAGACAGTTAAGAATCTGCCTGCAATGCAGGAGACCTGGGTTCGATCCCTGGGTCAGGAAGATCCCCTGGAGAAGGGACTGGCTATCCACTCTAGTATCCTTGCTTGGGAAATCCCATGGACAGAGGAGCCTGGAGGGCTAGAGTCCATAGGGTCACAAAGAGTTGGCCACAACTGAGTGACTAACACACACTCACAAGAAGCCCTATCACCTCTTATGAATCTCAGGAATTCTTTCCCTTAACTATTCTGTAGGCGTTTTATTATTAGAACATAAATTGGATCATATCTTCATAATCCTTGATTTGCTGGGAAGTTTTCGGCTCAGTATGTTTTGGAATCTAGAAGTGGTAGCCACAGCCCAGGAGAGCTCAGATTAAGTTTTAAGACAAGGTATGATTCCACTGGAAGCATTCCCACCTAAATCTGCTCTCTAGCAACTGCATGCACACAGGATCTGTATGAATCCTAAGTCTGGAGTCACAAGTTCTGTTTAATTTGGCATTCAGTCAAAATGCCGGTAAGAGAAATAGATGTGCCTGGGGCTTTCGGCTTGTTAAAGATGGTGTGAGCAGGGTAGAATTCGAAGAAGGGGTACATGTCATGTAGAAGTGGAGAATCTTTAAAAATATCTCTATCATGTTAACTTAAAAAAAAAAAAAAACAACTGGTTTCAGAAGATGCTGTGGGTTTGGAACTCTTACCACTCATAATATAAGCAAAGTACCAGGATCTTAAATCAATTGAGATGAAAAGGTTTGGAAACAACAGAATGTATATGCTACTTTCTCATGAAAAAAAGTGCGTGTTAGTTGTTCAGTCGTGGTCTGACTTTTTGCGATCCCATGGACCGCAGCCCACCAGGCCCTTTTGTCCATGGAATTCTCTAGGCAAGAATACTGAAGTGTGTAGCCATTCCCTCTCCGGGGGATCTTCCCAATGCAGGGATTGGACCTGGATCTCCTACATTGCTGGCAGATTCTTTACTGTCTGAGCTACCAGGGAAGCCTGATTATATCTTACATCAAAAATTCCAAATGGAGCAAAGATTTAAATATAAGAAAATAAAGTGATTAAAGGGCTAGAGGATGACTATGTTATTTTTTAAAATATTCTCAAAAGCAAAAGGCCTCTCCATGCATGACACAAAACAGGTCAGAAACCATAAAAGAAAATACAATTGATTGTTGTTATCTACAGAAGTCAGATTCTCTAAAGCTCCCATGAACCCAGAAGTAGTGAACACTGAATTGGCGCCCCAAGGGGAAATACAGGATTAGGTTCCTATGAGCCTGTGCTCCCCAAATTTCTGTCAACTGATCAACACCTAATCTTGTTTCATGTGTGTTTCTGTTTAAAGACACCCATGCACTGTCAGTACAGGCTCTGGCATTCCAAATAAATGTCAGCAAATAGATGTGCATGCAAATACTGAGTCTGTGAGTAATGAAGATTGACTGCATTTGGTATTTTTGACTGCATAAAATGTAAAAGGTTCTACAAGGCAAAAATCTAGACATAAATATAAGGGATGTAAAAAACTAAAATCGAACTAGGTAAAACTAAGTGCAACAATCTGATAGGAAAAAAAAGTAATTTTCTTAATCAACAGAACCTTCTTCAGAGTCAGTATGAAAGACCAATAACTCCCAATGATGAAACCCTATGAGTAAACAGTTTGAATATTACGGGAATACAAATTGCTTAAATTTTTTTGATAGGTAATCCACTTAAATGGTTTAGCAACAAAGGTACATAAAAATGTATAGTGAGAATTATCTTCCCATCCTAGTCTCCCAGCACCAAGTAACCCACATCAGAGGCATTATGCTCTTAGCTTCTTGTTTAATCTTGAGATACTTCACATAAATATAAGCATATTTGTGCATGTAAGTGTGTTCCTGGGTAGACTCACCTTTTTCAATTACACAAATTAGTAAGTTATACAGACTGCTATACAGCTAGCTTTTGTCTCTTTTTGTATAGTGAGATCAAAAGAATCCCCCTGGAACGCAGGAGACATAGGAGATGTGGGTTTGATCCCTGAGTCAGAAAGGTCCCCAGGAAAAGGGAATGGCAATCCACTCCAGTATTCTTGCCTGGAGAATCCCGCAGACAGAGGAGCCTAGCAGAGTACAGTCCAAAGGGTTGCAAAGAGTTGGACTCGACTGAGCATAGCACAGCATAGCGTGTGTTCTTATAGAGCTGCTGCTGCTGCTGCTGCTGCTGCTAAGTCACTTCAGTCATGTCCGACTCTGTGCCACCCCATAGACAGCAGCCCACCAGGCTCCTCCATCCCTGGGATTCTCCAGGCAAGAACACTGGAGTAGGTTGCCATTTCCTTCTCCAATGCATGAAAGTGAAAAAATAAAGTGAAGTCGCTCAGTCGTGTCCGACTCCTAGAGACCCCATGGACTGCAGCCCACCAGGCCCCTCTGTCCATGGGATTTTCCAGGCAAGAGTACTGGAGTGGGGTGCCATTGCCTTCTCCATTTTATATAGCTATTGAGCATGAAAAGCTGCATAGCTTTCTATGCTAATAACACCACACCAACAGAAATGTATGTTGTTTGCTACATTTTGCTACTACGATTTACAGCACAAATAACATTATTTAAGTATTCCTGTGCAGATCAATTTAGTAAATGTTATTTTGTGTGCTCAGTAGCTCAGTCCTGTCTGACTCTTTGTGACCCCATGGACAGTAGCCCACCAGATTCCTCTGTCCATGGAATTTTCCAGCCAAGAATACTGAAGCAGGTTGCCATTTCCTTCTCCAGGAGGTCTTCCCAACCCAGGGATCGAAACTGTGTCTCTTGTGTCTCCTGCACTGGCTGGCAGATTCTTTACCACTGTGCTTGGAAATCCAAATGTTATTTTACTCATCTGCATCTTTTGAGTTTTTTACTACTCAATAAATAGTAGGATTATTTTAATTACACAATGAAAGATAAGTTTAAAAATAAAATTAAGAAAAATCAATAAAAAGGAAAGAATCCAAAGGAATTAGTAGAGAAAAGGAAGGAGAATAATAGTGTTAGTCTCTCAGTTGTGTCTGGCTCTTTGTGACCCAATGGATTGTTGCCCTCCAGGCTCCTCTGTCCATGGGATTCTCCAATCAAAAACACTGGAGTGGGTTTCCATGTCCTACTCCAGGGGATCTTCCCAACCCAGGGATTGAACTTGTGTCTCTCACATTGCAGGTGGATTCTTTACCACTGAGCCACCAGGGAAGCCCGTAGAACAACAGAACTAACCTCCAGAGGAAATACTTTTTCTTTCTAGGTTTTCCACTTAGTTAAAAAAATCAAGTCTATGTTGGCTAATTTGACTGGTATTTAGATTAGCAATTTGTAATCAATGATTTGGGCTTCCCTCACAGCTCAGTTGGTAAAGAATCCACCTGCAATGCAGGAGACCCTGGTTCAATTCCTGGATCGGGAAGATCCACTGGAGAAGGGATAGGCTACCTACTCCAGTATTGATGATTAATAAAACTTTGCATAGGTAACAAGCATGCAAGGTAACTCGGCTCCAGTTGCCCACACGGGGATTCTCTACCTGCTATGCTGTTTTAGTGGTGCAACTGTTTATTGGCTAAATTTTATTAAGCACATCACCCTGTTCTCCAGCGAAGCTGATCTGTTGAGGTGTGTGATGACGATTCCTGATGGGAACTATGTCTTCAGGGAGGGATCAGGAATGAAGGGAGAGCAACTATGTCTAAATATAAAGAGCACTGAAGATTCAAAGACAGCAGAAATGAAAGTACCCTCAGGAAATACTGTAGCTTGTACAATGAAGGCAACCTTTTCCTGAAATGGGCTACTAACTTAAGGCCATTAGAAGAGGGTACATGCCAGGGATAAACTGGGAGACTGGGACTGACATATATAGGCTACTATATACAAAATAGAGAACTGATAAGAACCTGCTGAGTAGAGCACAGGGAGCTCTACTCAATAATCTGTAATAATTGATATGGGAAAGAATCTAAAAAGAAGAGGGGATATATGTATATGTATAACTGATTCACTTTGCTGTACACCTGAAACTAACACAACGTTGTAAATCATCTGTTTTCCAATAAAAAATAAAATAAATAAAACAGAACCATATTTGGCTAACCAATCCCTTTTAGTATAACCTTCAGTTCAGTTCAGTTCAGTCACTCAGTCGTGTCCGACTCTTTGCAACCCCATGAATCGCAGCACGCCAGGCCTCCCTGTCCATCACCAACTCCCAGAGTTCACTCAGACTCAAGTCCATTGAGTCGGGGATACCATCCAGCCATCTCATCCTCTGTCGTCCCCTTCTCCTCCTGCCCCCAATCCCTCCCAGCATCAGGGTCTTTTCCAATGAGTCAACTCTTCGCATGAGGTGGCCAAAGTACTGGAGTTTCAGATTCAGCATCATTCCTTCCAAAGAAATCCCAGGGCTGATCTCCTTTAGAATGGACTGGTTGGATCTCCTTGCAGTCCAAGGGACTCTCAAGAGTCTTCTCCAATACCTTATCCTTATATATAAAACTCGTATTTCTCTCAACTCAACAAAGTCTTAAACTGATAAATTATGAATAAAAACAGACTATAATATTTAAAAACAACATGGTACATGGTGGGTGTTCTTTGGGTTAAAATCTTTACTTTGATTAGTTTAGAAGCAAAATAAAGACTAGAGCTATATTCCTTTCTGAGCAAGGTTACCTTTTTACCTGAGATCAGAGACAACTCTCCTAACAGTATTGAAATTTTTATTTTTGTACACATAACTAAAACTAATTTTTCAATAATCAAAGTTCCTTTTTGCCTTTTAACTCTCAATTATTTTTCCCATATTCTGTGGTCAGACTTATTTTGCTAAGTCATTCTCTAATTACCATTTCTTCTCTGAGTCAATAAAAATTTAGAGCTCCTACTAAGGGGCAGGCACCATGCCTACAGAACAAAACACATTCCCTCATCTCTGACTTCAAAAGGTTTAGGAGAAATAAATAGACTGTATTCTTCCTTTTCCCAGAGGAAAAGAGAATTCTCTTTCAGATAAAGTCTTAGCCAAAAAGAAAAAAAAAAAAAACACTTCAATTTTAAAAATGTAGCTCTTTCTGCAAACTTCAGAGGGAACATTCAGATTAATTATTTCTAGCAAGTACTTACTCACCATGGGCCGAAACATCTTGCTGAACTGAGGTAATTATCTGTTTTCTTCCTTAGCTCTACCGTGGTGCAGAATACGGAATAGAGGGGGACGGAAGCACGCACACCTGCTATTGTCGCTCTGCAGGAGGTTATCATTTAATGAGATTTTGTAAGGGAGCATGACAGCTGTGTACAGGAGCTGCCGAATCAAAAGTGTTCTGATTCACTTCTTGTTTGTTTAAGATAATGGGGTGACTAGGCTTGGTAGTATTCTTCCTCATTAGGATAAAATCCTCCCTCTCTAGCACCTCCATGTCTGCACTTAGGTAAGAGATAATTGCACTGTATTCAGGAGTCCCATTACTATCCTTAAAAATGAATGCCATGTTGGACGAATTGGGAGGGCAGCATAGACCCACATACACTATGATGTGTAAAACACAGAGCCAGTGGGAAGCTGCTGGATAGCACAGGGAGCTCAGCTCAGTGCCCTGTGATGACCGAGGGGCTTGGGGTTGGAGGGAGGTCCGAGAAGGAGGGGATGTGTGCGTACAATGGCACCCCACTCTAGTTGGATGGCGGAGCCTGGGAGGCTGCAGTCCATGGGGCTGCTAAGAGTCGGACACGACTGAGCGACTTCCCTTTCACTTTCCACTTTCACGCATTGGAGAAGGAAATGGCAACCCAGTGTTCTTGCCTGAAGAATCCCAGGGACGAGGAAGCCTGGTGGGCTGCCGTCCCTGGGGTCACACAGAGTCGGACACGACTGAAGTGACTTAGCAGCAGCAGCAGCAACATAGCTGAGTCACTTTGTTGTACAGCAGAAACTAACACAACATTGTAAAGCAATTCAATTTAAAAAAGAAAAGGTATTCAGGACAAAAAAAAAAAAAGAAGAAGAAGAAGAATGCTGTTAGAAATGAACATGAGGGAATTCCCTGGTGGTCCGGTGGTTAGGACTCGGTGCTCAGGGTTCAATTCTGGTCAGGGAACTAAGATCCCTGCAAGCAGAACAGCACAGCACCCCCCACACACACACCAAGAAATGAATATGGGATAAATCAAGGGCATCAGGGCACTGGAAACACTTCAGGAGATGATAAGATCTAAGAAGACCTCATTGCTTCCTCATTGCTACCAGATGCTCTCTGAACACATCCCTCTAGCTCTAATATTCCATGAACCTGTTTTTATTAGTATCTTGGAAGTAATTTCCCCTTTTATTTTTCTAAATGTATCCCCTGAGCCAGTTCAAAACAGCAGAAAAATTTACAAGGTTATTTTTCTTAAAATACGAGCATCATCTTTGAAATGTTTGGGATTTCAATTTTAAAATAATTTATGGATTATATTTTCCCCAAGATTGCTGCCACATACTGGATCCTTTTTCTCAATTTCTAAGACCTCAATCATTTACACTGAAATAATAAAGTTGGAAATCTTATTTTTTATTCACAAGCTCTCCACTGTCTCAGCTGGCATTGGCGAATCTTAATTATGTTTTTAGTGTCTCATATAATTTTGAATAGCTCCTATTAAGGAGTTATCATCAAAGAGTGTTGTGATGTATTTCAAAAGCAGCAACGGAATCATCTTTGAATAGCGGTAGCTATCTTTCAGGCAAAAAAATCTACAGCCAATGCCAGTAGGCAGGGATATAAGCTCTAATGAGATCTTTAAATATTTCTGAAAAAACAAATAGACGATATGTCTGCACTAGAACAGAATACTAGGCACTAGACCATGGAAGGTTTTGTTTCAGGATGACCATTTCTTAATGTCACTAGCTTCTTCAGGATAATATCAGGGAAATCTGACTGATCTAAATCTATACGCTGTGTGAACCTTGAATTATCTGAGTCTCTGCCACCGGAAAGCGAATGTCAAAACTGGTCTATTTAAGAAAAAAATAGTTCTTTGTCAGAGGACTTCCCTGGTGGTCTAGTAGTTGAGAATCTGCCTGCCCACGCAGGGGACGCAGGTTTGACCCTTCGTCCAGGAGGACCCGACATGCCGCAGGGCAAGCCATCAGCGCTGGGCCAGTGCTCTAGAGCCCAGGAGCTGCAACGAGAGAAGCCAGCACAGTGAGAGCCCAGCACAGGGCAACGAAGACCGGCCCCCACCCTCCGCAACTGGAGAAAGCTCACGCTCTGTGACGAAGAGCCAGCACAGCCGTAAGTGAACAAATAAAGAAGTTCTTTTAAAAATAAACTTACAAGAGCTAGCACTGACAACAGATTGGATAAAAAGATACTGAAACCATTTTTTCATTCAAATTTTAAATTTTTGAAAGGCCAGTTCCATTGTAAAACTTATTTTATAAGTTGTTATAGAAGTTGAAAAGTTGTTACATAGCGGCAAGTGGTAAGAAGTTTTGATAACACAAGACTAAATGCCCAGAACACAAAAATCTAGAGAAATATGTGAAAGTAACCTATAAAGAGACTGGACCCTATCGCTAGAATACTAGGGAACTATTATTATTAATAATAGGATGAATAATAATAGCACTACTATTATTAATAATACTAGTAAGTTGATTAAAGCTCAACATTCAGAAAACGAAGATCGTGGCATCCGGTCCTATCACTTAATGGGAAATAGATGGGGAAACAGTGGAAACGGTATCAGACTTTATTTTTCTGGGCTCCAAAATCACTACAGATGGTGACTGCAGCCATGAAATTAAAAGACGCTTGCTCCTTGGAAGGAAGGTTATGACCAACCTAGATAGCATATTCAAAAGCAGAGACATTACTTTGCCAACAAAGGTTCGTCTAGTCAAGGTTATGGTTTTTCCTGTGGTCATGTATGGATGTGAGAGTTGGACTGTGAAGAAAGCTGAGCACCGAAGAATTGATGCTTTTGAACTGTGGTGTTGGAGAAGACTCTTGAGAGTCCCTTGGACTGCAAGGAGATCCAACCAGTCCATTCTGAAGGAGATCAGCCCTGGGATTTCTCTGGAAGGAATGATACTAAAGCTGAAACTCCAGTACTTTGGCCACCTCATGTGAAGAGTTGACTCATTGGAGAAGACTCTGATGCTGGGAGGGATTGAGGGCAAGAGGAGAAGGGGACGACAGAGGATGAGATGGCTGGATGGCATCACTGACTTGATGGACGTGAGTCTCAGTGAGCTCTGGGAGTTGGTGATGGACAGGGAGGCCTGGCGTGCTGCGATTCATGGGGTTGCAAAGAGTCTGACACGACTGAGAGACTGATCTGATCTGATTAATAATATTATATATTACTATTTAATTATATTTAAATAATAATACTAGGAACTATTACTATCTGCTGGGGGCCAGCTGACCTTTCTTGCTTGTGCTGTCATGTTAAGAAAACCCTATGGACATGACCTTATTAAACAGTCAATAAATAATGTTTCCTTTTCCCATTTCCATTTCCTTTTCTCTATGTGCAAACATGTCCGTGCTCTCTGAAGGCTTTTCGCTTGTGTGTACCCTCAGTCCATGCAGGGTTCCGTCTTGGTCAGTGAGGCAGACCTCATTTCATTGCACTTCCTAAATACTGTACTGTATTTGGCACCAACTGAAGGTTTGTGGCAACCTGGCCTTGAGCAAGTCTACTGGCACCATTTTTCCAAGAGTATTTGCTCACTTTGTGTCTCTCTGTTACATTTTTGTGATTCTCATTTATGACTTGCTGAAGACTCAGATGATGGTGAACATTTTTCAGCAACACACTATTTTAAAACTGAGGTATTTACATGGTTTCTGTAGACTTAATGCTGCTGCACGCTGAAAAGACTACAGTGTAAACACCATTTCTAAATGCACCAAAGGCCAAAAAAACATCGCATGACTCACTTTATTGCAACACTTGCTTTAATGTCATGGTCGGGAATGGAACCCACAGTATCTCCAAGGTTGGCCTGTATCCAGTTATTGCTGTTCCCTAAGACAAAGTACGGAGAAGGCAATGGCACCCCACTCCAGCACTCTTGCCTGGAAAATCCCATGGAGGGAGGAGCCTGGTGGGCCACAGTCCAGGGGTCGCACAGAGTCGGATACGACTGAAGCAACTTAGCAGCAACACCAGCAAGAAAAACTAACCAACAGTATTGCATTTTCCACTAAGGATAGCATGTAACACAGATTTTTCTCTTACAGGCTGTGGGACTGGAAAGTATCTGAAAGTGAACAGCCAGGTACATATCCTAGGCTGTGACTACTGCGCACCGTTGGTCGAGATCGCCCGGAGCAGAGGCTGTGAAGTCATGGTGTGTGACAACCTTAACCTCCCCTTCAGGGACCAGGGCTTCGATGCCATCATCTCCATAGGCGGTAAGGCAACTCCATCACAGCATCGCTCTTCACCATGAGAATAACGCTACCCAGTTGAGCACACTCTCACAACTCAACATCCATTCTTTGTAGAAAGATCCATGTAATTCTTTTATCTAATTTTTTAAAAAGCATTTCAACTGAATTATTTAATTTCAAGTGTCCTTACAGTGGTACAGGAGATTCTTTTATCTAGTTTAACCCTCAAACTGTTGCTTTCCTCTTTTGGATGACTCATTCCAGTTTCTTCCACTTATGAATGAGAAACTATTAGGGTTGTACTCATTGAAAATAGTACTTTGCTCTACTGAAATGAAGCCAGCTTCTTACAACGTAAAGTAGATCTCTAGAAGTCATACTACTTTTCTCAGCCCACAAGTGTGGCCTTTACTAGCAGAATATTCTAAGAGTAACGCACTGACTGTCACTGGAAGGATGTCACCAACCTGCCACTCACGGTACAGAAGTCTCTGGGGCAGACAGCCCCGCCTGGTCCCAGACTGCACTGGTTTTACATTGCCCCCTGTTGTCTCACTGTCAGAGATCATTCAAAAATCTAGGGAATACACTTTTCATATTCTCCCAATCAGTGTGCCCATAAAATACACATGCCAAAAATGAAAAAAAACAGCAAAAATCCACGCCTGAGGTATGTACAGATAAGGATCATTTTCCTAGAGGAGGAAATGGCAACCCACTCCAGTATTCTTGCCTGGAGAATCCCACAGACAGAGGAGCCTGACAGGCTACAGTCCATGGGGTCGCAAAGAGTCAGACACAACTGAGCAACTGAACACGAGGCTCATTTTACCCAATACATATATTCCTGAAACCTAGCATGTTAGTCATATTTAAATATGCTAGGGAATCATGTTATGTAAGGGAATATCATGGCAAATTCTTTTCCAAAGTGAGAAATCTCGTGCAAGGCAAATTATTTCCTCCAACACACTTTTAAAATAATTAACATATTGAATATAACAAGCTTTATCAAAGCAAGGTGAATCCAT
This sequence comes from Tragelaphus eurycerus, assembly GCA_935064755.1. NCBI lineage: Eukaryota > Metazoa > Chordata > Mammalia > Artiodactyla > Bovidae > Tragelaphus > Tragelaphus eurycerus. Next base: position 16,286 of record CAKXYN010000034.1, on the reverse strand, counting down.
ACAAAACTGCTAGATATTAATAAGCATACAGAATACGACTATTTGCTCTCTCCTGAAATAAACAAGAAATCAATTTATTCACACTAATTGGGGACTGTATATTTGCAAAGTGAGGGGATGCAGACCTGGATGTCATGACCTTGGAACCAGTTAGTACTGGCAAGAGATGGTTGTCATGGAAACCTGCTCTTTTTGACAGCCCTACTTCTCTGCTTTTGAAACTGTTAACTCCATTTGGTTGTAAGAATTAAGAGAAGGGATTCTTGCTGAACCAAGAAACATTACACTGTCCTCTGAATCTTCAGTAGGAAGAAAGTTTTTGGTTTGGTCATGCCACCTGAAGAACTAGAAACTGCAGAGAGGTCAGAGAAGTGCTTGTCTTCTTTTATTCACTTTAGTTGTAGAATTTCTACGGCCAGCTACCTACAAACAGGCTGTGCTGCTGAACACCACTGTGGGCGTGGGGCTACTGGCCAACTTTGCTCTTTCAGAAAATGCTCCATGTTGTATGCTGCCGAGTCCTTCTTTTCGTTCAGCTGAAGTCTCCTGCCTGAAAAGGAGATGAGAACAGCTGGCTGCCATTCTTCTAGTGAAAAATGCTTCCTTCAGTGGAAACCCAGCATGTGTTTTTTGAACTGTGGTCATTTTCCAGTTAGTTTTTACATTCAGAACTAGGGGAAATTTCACTAAACTGTCTCTCCTATGTCCATATAGATTTACTTCCCTATTTAGAATGCTGTATGTTGGCACTTCTTGCTTAACATGAAGAAATATATTTTTACTATTTTTAAATATATAAATATATATTTTCCAAGTCTCTTGATAATAATATGAGAGGGTAAGCATCAAACCCAATTATACACTCCTTATGTTTTACTGACAGATAACAAAAAGAAACAGTCTTTCTACTTACTGAAATGGTGTAAACCAACTTTTCCGGAGAAGGCAATGGCACACCACTCCAGTACTCTTGCCTGGAAAATCCCATGGACGGATGAGCCTGGTAGGCTGCAGCCCATGGGGTCGCGAAGAGTCGGATACGACTGAGTGACTTCACTTTCACTTTTCTCTTTCATGCATTGGAGAAGGAAATGGCAACCCACTCCAGTGTTCTTGCCTGGAGAATCCCAGGGATGGGGGAGACTGGTGGGCTGCCGTCTATGGAGGTCGCACAGAGTCAGACACGACTGAAGTGACTTAGCAGCAGTAGCAGCAGCAAACCAACTTTTCATGCCACTGGGTCTCAACTTGAGATTATATTGTATCCCACTCTCAGAGGATATTTGTCAATGTTTGGAGGCATTTTTGGTTGTCACAACTGAGTGTTGTATGTTCAAATGTTGTCTATTTGGTCCCCACTGCCTTGCAATAAAGAATTATCCAGCTTGTTTAAAAATGCCAATAGTGCTGAGGTTATAAAATTCTGCTTCATACTAAACCCATGGATTCTGAATAATTATAGTCAAATGAGACATACCTGAAAAATTAAATAACAATACATCATAAAATACCAAGACATAATAGGACTTTTAAGATGACTATGTGTAACCTCATATGATTCTGGAATCCAGCCGCTGAATTCGACCTACCCATGTGTTCAATCAATACCCTATCCTACAGGAAACATACACCAAGTGCTACTTTTGCCTTTAAATTATGGTTTTTTGTTTGTTTTTTTTTTTTTTTGCAGTTTTCACAGTTTATTGAAAGAATGTAGTCATATGTTGCACTTGGTTGTTCTCCTTTAAGACTAAATAGCTATTCCTCTCCTAATTTTTTTTTTAATATTTTATTTTATTTTTTGCTTAACTTTACAATATTGTATTGCTTTTACTATACATCGAGATTTTTAAACAACAAGGGACTTCTCTATTCTTTAAAATTCAACACAGCTTCCTGACATTGATAATTCATATAAATACATCTTTCAGTTCAGTTCAGTTCAGTCATTTAGTCGTGTCTGACTCTTTGCAACCCCATGAATTGCAGCACGCCAGGCCTCCCTGTCCATCACCAACTCCCGGAGTTCACTCACACTCATATCCATCGAGTTGGTGATGCCATCCAGCCATCTCATCCTCTGTCATCCCCTTCACCTCCTGCCCCCAATCCCTCCCAGCATCTGAGTCTTTTCCAATGAGTCAACTCTTCGCATGAGGTGGCCAAAGTATTGGAGTTTCAGCTTTAGCATCACTCCTTCCAAAGAAATCCCAGGGCTGATCTCCTTCAGAATGGACTGGTTGGATCTCCTTGCAGTCCAAGGGACTCTCAAGAGTCTTCTCCAACACCACAGTTCAAAAGCATCAATTCTTCAGCACTCAGCTTTCTTCACAGTCCAACTCTCACATCCATACATGACCACTGGGAAAACCATAGCCTTGACTAGACAGACCTTTGTTGGCAAAGTAATGTCTCTGCTTTTGAATATGCTATCTAGGTTGGTCATAACTTTCCTTCCAAGGAGTAAGCATCTTTTAATTTCATAAGTCCCACTTATTTACAATGCTTCTTAATAGAATATGTGTGTATAGGCATGTATAATACATTTTATATGTATTATAAGTTTTTCTTTTTCTAAAACATCTGGCTTAAAAGTTACTTAATATTATATGTTAAATATATAAAAGATTCAGATATTTCCTGGGTGAAATTATAGTATTAAAATGGATTATCACATAAGCAATATTAAGGAATGAAAAGTATAAAGATATTCTTCCTTAAAAGCAAAACTTCTGAAGCCAAGAATCCTAAAATGTTGAACGCCTATAAAATCTGCTAAAAAGACACTGCTGTATTAAAATCACCCTTTTTAATGGTGTTTTTTCCCTCTCTCACAGTCAAAACACAAGAATACAGTCAATTCTAATTATTGACAGAAGTTATGTTTTATAATGTCCTGTGAACACTGAATTAACAAATACCAAACCATTGCTCCCAGGGGAAATACAGGATTAGGTTCTTGTGAGCCTCTGGTCACAATATTTTTGTCAGTTAATCAACAGAGAAATCATGAACAAAAACACAAAAATGCAAAACACGCAGCACTAAATAGACGGTGAAAAGGACACTGTTGACACTACCAGAGCTGAGACAGGAAGGCGGAGCAGCTCCTCCTCAGACCCCAGCTGGGAACACGTGCCTTGGGAAGCTCAACTTTTTGGTTGTTCTATGAACATCAAGGAATGACCACAAAAATGCTGAGCGTATAGAGTTCTGAAGTTATAAAAAAATGTTAGCAAGTGAGCAAATTTGTGGATACAGAATCCACAGGTGACAAGGATCAACTGCGTTTAGAAAACACACCCATGGAAGTTTCAGGGTGAATAAGGTGCAAGCTATGGGAGATATTAACGACCACGAGTAGTCATAAATCTGAATGTTAATGCTCTCCTAAGTCTGACTCAGTCCTGACTTCTCTGCCCTCTTTCGGCTCATTGACAAGACACTACTCAAGAAGTGTAAGCTCTGGGGGGCACTTTCCTGGTGGCCCAGTGGTTAAGATTCTGCACTCCCAATGCAGGAGGCCTGGGCTGGAGCCCTGGGTGGGGAACTAAGATCCCGTAGGCCCTGCTTGCTACATGGTGTGGCCAAAAAATAACAAAAATTTTAAAAGACATCAATAAATTTAAAAAAAAGAGTGTAAGCTTTCAAACTGACCTTTGCAAAGGGTTCATTCTTCAGTGTCACTAGCCTGACACCTAGTGAAGTAAAGTGATCAGTCAACGGTCACAAAGCTGGTCACTGCTAGATCCAGGACAAAATACACTGGTGTCTTGTTCTGTAAATGCATCTGAGGATTTCCCTGGTGGCTCAGTGGTAGAGAATCTGCCTGTCAATGCAGGAGACACAGGTTCGATCCCTGATCTGGGAGGATCTGACATGCCAGGGAGCAACTAAGCCCATGCACCCCAACTACTGAGTCTATGTTCTAGAGCCCGGGAGCTGCGACTACTGAGCCCATGTGTCGAAACTACTGAAGCCGCAAGGCCTGGAGCCTGTGCTCTGCAACCAGACCACTGCAAAAAGCAGCTTGCGCACTGCAGCCAGAGAGTGCCCACAATTAGAGAAAAACCCATGCAGCAATGAAGACCCAGCACAGCTGTAAATAAATAACTTAAATGCATTTGAACCTTGGGCCTCTAGGTTCCTGCATGGAACCTAGTGTAGTAAGAGAAATCAGGGATTGTGCTCTGCTGACGGGAAAGTAAATCTGATTGGGAACAACACAAAGTGTGCCTCTGGGATAATCTCGCTTTGGCAGGTTTATCTATATAATAATCTCACTTTAGACGTTTACTAGCTTTCTGTGCCGTGTAAACTAAAGAGATTTATTTGTACCTCTGCATTAAGGTTACAGGCACTGTTTCAGCCGCTCTGTACTCACATCTGAGCAGCAATGTCCAGACTCTCTTTACAGCCAATTTCCTACCTGAAATAAGTGATAAGCAAGCTTGTGTGAGGAAAAATAATGTGATGTTTTTTCTTGACACAGTGTGATTAAACTCTAGGAGCTTACACACTGCTGCTGTTGCTGCTAAGTCACTTCAGTCGTGTCCGACTCTGTGCGACCCCATAGACAACAGACTGCTGCTGCTGCTAAGTCGCTTCAGTCGTGTCCGACTCTGTGCGATCCCATAGACGGCAGCCCACCAGGCCCCTCTGTCCCTGGGATTCTCCAGGCAAGAACACTGGAGTGGGTTGCCATTTCCTTCTCCAATGCATGAAAGTGAAAAGTGAAAGTGAAGTCGCTCAGTCGTGTCCGACTCTTAGCAACCCCATGGACTGGAGCCTACCAGGCTCCTCCGTCCATGGGATTTTCCAGGCAAGAGTACTGGGGTGGGGTGCCATTGCCTTCCCCAAGACAATAGACGTACTTTCTAAATCCTGTTTAATAAAAATGTATCTAATAACCCCCCTGAGACTAGATACAGGCAATCCCACTTGACTCTCATTTTAACTTGCAAAGAACTGCAAGTAAAACAGTGACCAGTAAATTGCTTTTTCTTAAGTAAATACAATTTCATATTATATTAATATTATTAAAAATTATAAGGAATCATTTGGTCTGGAGGTTGGATGGCTTACCTTTGCATTTTCTAAACAGAAATTTTTTTTAACATTTTCTCTACTTACACTTGCTTAACTTATTAACTAACTGTATTAATCAACCAGTGGTGTTAATCTTGTGATGCTTCAGAAGTACAAATCATTCATCAAAACAAGTTATTTCATAGAATTCTACTAGGGAACATTTACCTAACTTAGGGTTAGCTCTCCCTTTCAAATTTTATTAATTCACACCGGTCATTCTTCTGGCTAATGAAATTCACAGGATTTTAGAACTAGAAGAGGCCTTACAGATTGTTTATTCTAGGTGTCTTCTTATACATGAAGAGACAGAGTCCAAAGAAGTTACATAATTGTCCAAGATTAGTTGTCTAATGGCAACCCACTCCAGTGTTCTTGCCTGGAGAATCCCAGGGACGGCGGAGCCTGGTGGGCTGCCGTCTATGGGGTCGCACAGAGTCGGACATGACTGCAGCGACTTAGCAGCAGCAGCAGGAGTTGTCTAATAAGCAGAGGCATATCTCATTTTGTTGCACTTTGCAGACATTGCATTTTTACAAATGGAGGGTTGGGGCAACCTTGCACTGAGCCTGTTGTCTGTTGGCGCCGTTCTGCCAACCGCGTTCGCTCACTTCATGGCCCTGTGTCACATTTTAGTAATTCTGGTAACAATTTCAACTTTCTCATTATCATTATCTTTGCCTGGTGACCCGTGATCTTGGGTGTACTGCTGCAAAAAGATTATGACTTATGGAAGGCTCAGGTGATGGTTAGCAGTTTTTAGCAATATTTTTAAATTAAGGTACATACATTGGTTTTTAATGCATAATGCTAGTGCACACTTAACTGATTACAGTATAGTGTAAGTATCACTTTTACATGCACTGGGAAACCAAGAATTCATGTGAATTTATTCATTCCAGTGGTCTGGAAGCAAACCCACAGTATCTCCAGGGTCTGCCGATATAGGAAACAAAGTTAAAAATTTTGCTTCTCCTGAAACCAGGTCTGTGCTATTTCTACCATCTGCCCAAGCTGCAGGAAGTAAGGAGTACTTACAACATGTCAAGGGCTTCTCAGGTGACACAGTGGGAAAAGTATCCACCTGCCAAAGCAGAAGATGCAAGATATGCAGGTTCAATCCCTGGGTTGGGAAGATCATCTGGAGGAGGAAATGATAACCCACTCCTGCTGCTGCTGCTGCTGCTGCTGCTAAGTCACTTCAGTCGTGTCCGACTCTGTGTGACACCATAGACGGCAGCCCACCAGGCTCCCCCATCCCTGGGATTCTCCAGGCAAGAACAATGGAGTGGGTTGCCATTTCCTTCAATGCATGAAAGTGAAAAGTGAAAGTGAAGTCGCTCAGTCGTGTCCGACCCTCAGCGATCCCAAGGACTGCAGCCTTCCAGGCTCCTCCATCCATGGGATTTTCCAGGCAGGTGTTCATCAAAACTGCATTGCTGTTATATGGAAAATACTAGTCTATAAATGTGTAGACTAGTATTTATATAGAAAATGCTAGTCTATAAATGTGTACACACACTGAGATCCAGTTTCTTCTTTTTCAGTCATACATCATTTTTCTACAAAACAAAGAAGAATCAGAGCCATAAAAGAAATGGCCAGGGTCCTAGTTCCTGGGGGCCAGCTGATGATTTATGTTTGGGCCATGGAACAGAAGAACCGGCACTTTGAGAAGCAAGACGTGCTTGTTCCATGGAACAAAGCCTTATGCTCCCAACGCCTCTCGGAATCCGGCCAGCCGGGGAGAAAGCAGGAGTGTGGGCACCCAGGAAGAGGCCATCCCTACCACCCGCCCTGTTCCGCCTGTCACTGTTCCATGTGTTTTGAGGGGCGCTGCAACTCGAAGCGGTCCCATAGTGTGGACTGCGACTCTGTTCTGGCTGGCACCTGCTGTGCAAATATTTCCAAGGAAGGCGAGGAAGAAAACGGATTCTATAACACACTGGAGAAATCGTTTCGCTCCTGGTTTTCCTCTAGATCTTTGGACGAATCCACTCTGAGGAAGCAAATTGAAAAAATGAGACCCCTGAAAAACACAGAAAGTTGGGCCAATAGCACAATATCCATCCAGCCTTCAAGACACTCAAGTTTCGACTTAGGTCATCCAGAGACTTTGTCAGCAGGAGAGCAAAATTTAGATGAGGAAGTGTTTGTGGAGCCGTCTCAAGGACCTCGGGAGTGGCTGAGGGCGCCCACCACATGCAAACAGCTAAACGGAGACCATCCCGGAGTCATAAGGAGAAACGGAGATGGGAATTTTCTGGGCGGCACCAATGCTAAGGAGAACTGTGTGGATGAAGATAACTTAGAAGAGGGCACCGCTTCTGGTAGTAAATTATGGAGGAGGATTTCTGCAGCAGATTCCACAGACTCCAACCCAGGGGACGCCATTTCTGTCGAAGAACAACAGCCTGACATTTTGGATTCCAGAGCCTTTATGCGTTATTACCACGTGTTTCGAGAAGGTGAGCTCTGTGGCCTGCTGAAGGAGAGTGTGTCGGAGCTCCATATTCTGAGCTCTGGGAATGACCATGGTAACTGGTGTGTCATTGCAGAGAAGAGGGAGAGCTGTGACTGATGGGATCATCTCAGACACGCCCTCCAAAAGAGGAACCACGTTCTTCTCACTGGGTTTGTGATGTGGTTCCTGGAACTGGCATCCAGTGTTGCTATTTGGTCTGTGTTTAACCCATTTAGATTCTCTACAGACTATGAATTGAGCATCTTTTCAGTCAAGCACAGTGCTTGGCTACCTAAAGCATCTGACAAAGTCTTTGTGGTTAAAGGTTAATAGAAGAGATCTGAAGAAGCAAGAGAACATGAACTCCAATGTGGGCGAATTGTCCTAATACATGTATACATGTTTTTCAGTATTATATTGTGTTTTCAAAAGATTCTGCTTTTAAGTATACCTTGTAAAAACATCATTTGTATGCAGTAAGGGGGTAATTCCTATCTCTAGTTATAATTTACCACTGTACAAATGTGATAAATTATTTCAGGGCCAAGGCCTTGCTTCGGCTTAAAGTCTTTAGAAAGGTGAGAGACAGTGGAGAGAGACAAGCAGGGTTCTGAGCACTTTTCTAAATGATAAGCGAACTTGCTTCAAGGTAAGTAAATAACAAGGTTTTTGATGTTGCCCAGAAGGCTTTTAAAGGCACTGTCAGCATGCAGAGTAGATACGTGGGCACTAGAAGATGTTGCAAGTTATCCAGGAGGTATTTTTCCAACCTTCTTAGAAGCAGGAGTATCCAGTCACGGAAAGTCCAAGACTGACTAATGAATTTTCATCTGGGAATGATGCTTTTCTTATGCACTGAAGGGATATTTAGAAAATAACAATCTGGTTGAAGCAGCATTTTATTTTGGTTCTCGATACAAGTAGATCATTAAAGTGCAAGATATTTGGACTTGGTGGAGCGCTAACTATTGGATTTTAAAAAATAATATCTGGGCATTTATCCTCTTGAAAGGGACTAAATTTTAATGGTTGTAGTAAGAATTTAGACAATCAAATCTTACTAACTAAAGGTTCAATTTCTGCCACTTTATAGACAAATGGATAGGTGGGCACTGCCTGATCACCACATCTGTTTACTTTTAACCATGGATCTATTTATATCCATGTCATGGATACTGAGACATAACTATGATTAGGAAAAGCAGGCATGAGTTGACCCAGGAACACAGTCTCAGACAGTTCCTTAATGAGGAGAGAATCAACACTTGACAAAAAGCCTTTTTACTGTATGGGCTACTGTAAACCTGGAGGATACCCAATTCTTGTTTTGCTTTCCACTGAAATTACTAAAATAGTATAACTTTTTCTCTTCAGTGATTGTGCTCTAACTAAAAATACTGATGATACTTTCAAAGAAGTTTAAAGGACTATTTTTAATGTGCATCTGAAAGTACTGAAGTTTATTACTCTCTTGGCTTCAAAATAAGATTGTGTCATCACCTTCTCGGTTGATGAGGTTGTTGGGTGGAAATGAGATCTACGATTTGTATTGTTCTGCACATAGTCTGCTTTAGAGGGATGATAAAAACAGACATAAAAGTGGAATATAAATTAAAATTTAATTTAATGTCTTCCATTTCTTAAATGAGGATATTAAGCCATGAGTGTAAGTGAGGCTTTTGTTGGAAAGAATGTTCTCAGAGTCAGAGACATTCTTACAATTAAGGCTTGATGACCCTTCTATTATGAGTGGATTTTTCCTCTCCTTGAAGTCTGTTGTCACACACATCTTCATTACCAGCCTTGCTGCTCGAAATCTGTTTATAAAGTGATGGCTTTCTGGGAGGCAAGCCACCATGTAAGTTCTACCACTTACGTGGAACTCAGTTCATCAGACGGTGCCAGAAGAGCTTTGAGCAAACCTTTATGTGCAACCTCCTATACACACACACACACACACACACACACACACACACACACAAATACACACCATTTTATATAAGCTAACTCTCTAGAATGGTTTTTGAGAGAGGAATATTTTCATATAATTTTGATTTGACAAGGCTATAAAAAAAAAAAAAAAACACTAATACTACCAATCTTTCAGTCTGAGCACAAGGATTCTATTCACCCAGATTATTTTGTATGCAAACAACTTACTTTCCAGTTGATAATCTCTCTTTGGTATATTCATGTGAAAAACACTCTTAAATCTTACTTCTGTCTTTGGAGAGGTATATGTGTATACCACACACACACACACACACACACACGCATATGTGTGTGCTAAGTCACTTCAGTCTTCTTTGTCATTCAGTAGACTATAGCCAGCTAGGCTCCTCTGTCCATGGGATTCTCCAGGCAAGAACAATGGAGTGGGTTGCCATGTCCTCCTCCAAGGGATCTTCTTGACCCAGGGATCTAACCCATATCTCCTGCGGCTCCTATATTGCAGACAGATTCTTTACTTTAAATATATGTGGGCTTTGCTGGTGGCTCAGACAGTAAAGAATCCACCTACAGTGCAGGAGACTTGGGTTTGATACCTGGGGTTTGGAAGATTCCCTGGAGAAGGGAATAGCAACCCACTCTAGTATTCTTTATAGTACAAATATGAAGAGTTGGACTATAAAGAAAGCTGAGTGCTGAAGAATTGATGCTTTTGAACTGTGGTGTTAGAGAAGACTCTTGAGAGTCCCTTGGACTGCAAGGAGATCCAACTAGTCCATCCTAAAGGAGATCAGTCCTGGGTGTTCATTGGAAGGAGTGATGTTGAAGCTGAAACTCCAATACTTTGGCCACCTGATGTGAAAAGCTGACTCATTTGAAAAGACCCTGATGCTGGGAAAGATTGAAGGCAGGAGGAGAGGGGGACGACAGAGGATAAGATGATTGGATGGCCTCACCGACTCAATGGACATGGGTTTGGGTGGACTCTATGAGTTGGTGATGGACAGGGAGGCCTGGCATGTTGCGGTTCATGGGGTCGCAGAGTTGGACACGACTGAGCAACTGAATTGAGCTGAACTAGTATTCTTGGGGCTTCCCAGGTGGTGCTAGTGATAAAGAACTCCACCGCCAATGCTGGATACTTAAGAGATGTGGGTTTGATCCCTGGGTTGGGAAGATCCCCTGGAGAAGGGCACAGCAACCCACCTCAGTATTCTTGCCTGGAGAATTCCATGGACAGAGAAGCCTGGTTGGCTGGCTCTAGTCCATGGGGTCACAAAGAGTCGGATACAACTGAGTGACTAACAGTTTCACTTTCACTTCCATACATATGGATATAATCTATCCTTATACTTCATATATACATGATACATACATGTAAATATCTTGACCATTTAAAATTTTGTTCATCTTAGGACTATACCCAAAAGGAAATACAAATCTAAGTGAGTTTAAACACACACACAGCATTTGTGAGTGTTTAGTTGGCCTTAACTTGCTCTATTACAGATTTTACTTTTCAACTCTAAGTATGTACTTTGAAAACTTAAGATTCCATTATTAACATTGGAGTGTCTCTCCTGCTTCTCCTTTACTTGCTGGCATCACTGCAGACGCCACTATCTGATGGAAGGAAGCATGTTGGAAGGTCCTTAGAAACCTCCGTGGGCTTATCAATTCCTTGCTGGCCTACTTAAGGAATTCCATATAACCAAATGATCTGGGGGAAAGTGCATTATCACAGACAAAGGATGCAAACTGACATTAGAGTAAGAATCAAGCAAGTGGCCCATTTAAGTTTTTACTTTTAAAACTGTCACTAACGTGACAAATGATACCAGCATGTCACTAACAAGCCATCTAACACGTCCTGGAGTATCAATTGGGTTCAGTCCTCCCTTTCACCACACATTCCTATACACAGGATGGTGTGTGATTCCCGATTTTAGTTTGCTTTTCCAAATTCTAGATGTCCGGACTTCCTCTGGGTTTTAACTGACCATCAGTTGAACAGACGAAAACTGGCAGTAATCCGGAGAAGAAATAATCCCAATATAAATCAGCCAGGAATGTTAATGTGCTTGTATATTCAGGGCCACAAAAGGAATAAGCCCTGTCAGATTTTTTTTTTAATAAATAGTCTTGGAGGAGGACAGAGGATCTACCCTCTAATAGTTGTTGATCTTGATTGGGGAGGGTACTCTTTTTTTGGGAGCAGTTTTATTGAGATGTAATTCATACACCACACCATTCACCCACTTAAAGTATATAATTCAGAGGTTTTTAGTATATTCATAGAGTTGTGCAACTATCATTGTAATACAATTTAGAACATTTACATCATCTGCAGATGGAAGAAACCCTGTATTCTTTAGCTATGACCCACCCAGTCCCCCCAACTTAAGGTAACCACTAATATGCTTTCTGTCTCTATAGATTTGCCAGTTCTGGACATTTCATTTAAAAGGTATCATAGATTATGTAGCTTTTTTCTTTTTCTTCACTTACTTTTTAAAGATTAATTTGTATTGCAGTATAGTTGCTTTACAATATTATGTTAGTTTCCACTGCACAGAAAAGTGAATCAGCTATACATATACATATATCCCCTCTTTTGGGTTTCCCTACCGTCTAGGTCATCACAGAGCATTGAGGAGAGTTCCCTGTGCTATACAGTAGGTTCTCATTATCTATTTTACACATGGTCATATATATGTCAATACCAATCTCTCAATTCACCCCTCCAGTACCATCCTGTGTCTATATTTCTGCTTTGCAAATAAATGCATCTGTATCATTGTTCTAGATTCCACATATAAGTGATGAGAGGGTCCTTCTTCAAAATGAGCTGTGAGCTGAATTCTACCAAAAATTTAGAGAAGAGCTAACCTATCCTACTCAAACTCTTCCAGAAAATTGCAAAGGAAGGTAAACTTCTGAACTCATTCTATGAGGCCACCATCACCCTAATACCAAAACCAGACAAAGATGCCACAAAAAAAGAAAACTATAGGCCAATATCTCTAGTCTTTCCCATTCTGTTGTTTTCCTCTATTTCTTTGCACTGATCGCTGGGGAAGGCTTTCTTATCTCTCCTTGCTATTCTTTGGAACTCTGCATTCAGATGCTTATATCTTTCCTTTTCTCCTTTGCTTTTCGCTTCTCTTCTTTTCACAGCTATTTGTAAGGCCTCCCCAGACAGCCATTTTGCTTTTTTGCATTTTTTTTTCCCATGGGGATGGTCTTGATCCCTGTCTCCTGTACAATGTCACGAACCTCTGTGCATAGTTCATCAGGCACCCTATCTATCAGATCTAGTCCCTTAAATCTATTTCTCACTTTCACTGTATAATCATAAGGGATTTGATCTAGGTCATACCTGAATGGTCTAGTGGTTTTCCCTACTTTCTTCAATTTAAGTCTGAATTTGGCAATAAGGAGTTCATGATCTGAGCCACAGTCAGCTCTCAGTCTTGTTTTTGCTGACTGTATAGAGCTTCTCCATCTTTGTCTGAAAGAAATGGGAATACCAGACCACCTGACCTGCCTCTTGAGAAACCTATACACAGGTCAGGAAGCAACAGTTAGAACTGGACATGGAACAACAGACTGGCTCCAAATAGGAAAAGGAGTATGTAAAAGCTATATATTGTCACCCTGCTTATTTAACTTATATGCAGAGTACATCATGAGAAACACTGGGCTGGAAGAAACACAAGCTGGAATCAAGATTGCCGGGAGAAATATCAATAACCTCAGATATGCAGAGGACACCACCCTTATGGCAGAAAGTGAAGAGGAACTAAAAAGCCTCTTGATGAAAGTGAAAGAGGAGAGTGAAAAAGTTGGCTTAAAGCTCAACATTCAGAAAACTAAGATCATGGCATCTGGTCCCATCACTTCATGGGAAATAGATGGGAAAACAGTGGAAACAGTGTCAGACTTTTATTTTGGGGGCTCCGAAATCACTGCAGATGGTGACTGTAGCCATGAAATTAAAAGACTCTTGCTCCTTGGAAGGAAAGTTATGACCAACCTAGACAGCATATTCAAAAGCAGAGACATTACTTTGCCAACAAAGGTCCATCTAGTCAAGGCTATGGGTTTTCCAGTGGTCATGTATGGATGTGAGAGTTGGACTGTGAAGAAAGCTGAGCACCAAAGAATTGATGCTTTTGAACTGTGGTGTTGGAGAAGACTCTTGAGAGTCCCTTGGACTGCAAGGAGATCCAACCAGTCCATTCTAAAGGAGATCAGTTCTGGGTGTTCTTTGGAAGGAATGATGCTAAAGCTGAAACTCCAATACTTTGGCCACCTCATGCAAAGAGTTGATTCACTGGAAAAGACTCTGATGCTGGGAGGGATTGGAGGCAGGAGGAGAAGGGGATGACAGAGGATGAGATGGCTGGATGGCATCACCAACTTGATGGACATGAGTTTGGGTGAACTTCCAGGAGTTGGTGATGGACAGGGAGGCCTGGCATGCTGCAATTCATGGGGTCACAAAGAGTCAGACACGACTGAGCAACTGAACTGAACTGAACTGAACAGGCCAATATCACTGATGAACATAGATGCAAATATCCTTAACAAAATTCTAGTAAACACAATTCAACAACATATTTTAAAAGATCATACATCATGATCAAGTGGGCTTTATCCCAGGGATGCAAGGATTCTTCAATATTCGCAAATCAATCTTTCAATTTGTTAATGTGATACACCACATTAACAAATTGAAAGATAAAAACCATATGATTATCTCAACAATGCAGAGAAAGCATTTGACAAAATTCAACATCCATTTATGATTTAAAAAAAAAAAAAAAAAACCCTCCAGAAAGCAGGCATAGAAGGAACATACCTCAACATAATAAAAGCCATATATGACAAACCCACAGCAAACATTATCCTCAATGGTGAAAAATTGAAAGTATTTCCCCTAAAATCAGGAACAAGACAAGGATGCCCACTCTTACCACTACTATTCAACATAGTTTTGGAAGTTTTAGCCACAGCAATCAGAGAAGAAAAAGAAATAAAAGGAATCCAGACTGGTATAGAAGTAAAACTCTCATTGTTTGCAGATGACATGATCCTCTACATAGAAAATCCTAAAGACTCCACCAGAAAATTACTAGAGCTAATCAATGAATATAGTAAAGTTGTAGGATATAAAATTAACACACAGAAATCCCTTGCATTCCTATACACTAACAATGAGAAAACAGAGGAATTAAGGAACAATTCCATTCACCATTGCAGTGAAAAAAATAAAATACTTAGGAATAAATCTACCTAAAGAAATAAAGACCTATACAAAAGTTTATAGAACTTTTACATGTTCCAAGGTAAGGTGCGATGGCTGTGCTTCGCTGGCCGGGAGCAGCCAGGAGCAGCCGGGATGAGATACCCCACGCCCAAGGTAAGAGAAACCCAAGTAAGACAGTAGGTCTTGAAAGAGGGCATCAGAGGGCAAATACACTAAAACCATTCTCACAGAAAACTAGTCAATCTAATCACACAAGGGCCACACCCTTGTCTAACTCAATGAGATTAAGCCATGCCCTAGGGGCAACCTGGGATGGGAGGGTCATGGTGGAGAGATATGACAGGGTGTGGTCCGCTGGAGAAGGGAATGGCAAACCACTTCAGTATTCTTGCCTTGAGAACCCCATGAACAGTATGAAAAGACAAAATGATAGGATGCTGAAAGAGAAACTCCCCAGGTCAGTAGGGGCCCAATATGCTACTGGAGATCAGTGGAGAAATAACTCCAGAAAGAATGAAAGGATGGAGCCAAAACAAAAAGAATACCCAGCTGTGGATGTGTCTGGTGATAGAAGCAAAGTCCGATGCTGTAAAGAGCAATATTGCATAGGAACCTGGAATGTCAGGTCCATGAATCAAGGCAAATTGGAAGTGGTCAAACAAGAGATGGCAAGAGTGAATGTTGACATTCTAGGAATTAGCGAACTAAAATGGACTGGAATGGGTGAATTTAACTCGGATGACCATTATATCTACTACTGTGGGCAGGAAACCCTCAGAAGAAATGGAGTGGCCATCATGGTCAACAAAAGAGTCCAAAATGCAGTACTTGGATGCAATCTCAAAAATGACAGAATGATTTCTGTTCGTTTCCAAGGCAAACCATTCAATGTCACAGTAATCCAAATGTATGCCCCAACCAGTAACGCCGAAGAAGCTGAAGTTGAAAGGTTCTATGAAGACCTACAAGACCTTTTAGAATTAACACCCAAAAAAGATGTCCTTTTCATTATAGGGGACTGGAATCCAAAAGTAGGAAGTCAAGAAACACCTGGAGTAACAGGCAAATTTGGCCTTGGAATACGGAATGAGGCAGGGCAAAGACTAATAGAGTTTTGCCAAGAAAATGCACTGGTCATAGCAAATACCCTCTTCCAACAACACAAGAGAAGACTCTATACATGGACATCACCAGATGGTCAACACCGAAATCAGATCGATTATATTCTTTGCAGCCAAAGATGGAGAAGCTCTATACAATCAGCAAAAACAAGACCAGGAGCTGACTGTGGCTCGGACCATGAACTCCTTATTGCCAAATTCAGACTGAAATTGAAGAAAGTAGGGAAAACCACTAGACCGTTCAGGTATGACCTAAATCAAATCCCTTATGATTATACAGTGGAAGTGAGAAATAGATTTAAGGGCCTAGATCTGATAGATAGAGTGCCTGATGAACTATGGAATGAGGTTCGTGACATTGTACAGGAGACAGGGATCAAGACCATGCCCA